>JAFJYJ010000015.1:0-10000000 GCA_019022615.1 Acacia melanoxylon | reverse complement strand
GGAGGGTGCCCATGGCGGTTTCAGGAAGGCACCGGAAGTTTGTTGATTTGGCGGGAAAGCTGAGTTCCCACATCTGAGACGGAGAGTGATGGTGCTTGGCTTGGCTTGGCTTTTATTCAGTGTTTAAGTTCAATCCGTGTAGGTTTCACGTAGTCTTCTGTTATTGTTAGCAACATCATGTCAGAAACTGGAACTCATCCCAGCTCAGCTTATATTTTCCTGAGCTCCGCTTTCTTTTTGTGCAAAACTGCAAATAATTTGTTTTTGTTATGAAAGAAAAGAGAGATGAGGAAGAGAGAGAGAACAAGATAGAATAATTTTATTCACTATTTTTTTTTGTCAAAAATTTTATTTACTATCTAGATGTGTGTATAATACATAACATATACATCTTATTTATAGGCATAACTCTATAATTTACCATGAATGAGATTGCATAGCCATAGGAAAATAATGGGGAGAAATAATACATATTAATATATTATTCATAATACTTCCCCTAATATCCATGACTAAACATGTGCCGAAAACTTGTTGGGACAAAAACTTAATAGAAATAAAAAAGAGTACATTGTTTAGTAATACATATAATAGTATTGCCTCATTAAAAACCTTGCTAGAAAAATCCAATGAGAAAAGTCATAGACACCAGGAAAAAAATACAGCGTATATCAACTCCCCCTCTTGACAACATCAGTTGATATCTCTGAGTTTACGAAGTTCGATGCCACAAACGAGCTTTTTAAAGATTGTCTCAGGAAGTGACTTGGTAAACAAATATATTGGATTTCATTGGAACAAATTTGCTAAATACTAATTTTACTCTCTTTTGTTGGTGTGGTCCACTGCAATGTCTTCATGTTGGTAAATAACTATATCATGCTAATAAGCAAATTATATATCAAGTCATTTGTGACGAACTAGATACACATATGTGCTCTATTACTTTAAGATATGATACTTTTGAACCTAGTATTTCTTCATCGCCTTATCGAGGTCTAAAGACATGGTACTTCCAGACCAAGATTTCTCCATAGGAAAACACTTTATTTTTCTCAAATCATTTATTTAAGTAATTCTTAAATTTAGCAAGCTCGATCTTCAGGCATTTAAACAATTTACGCCTTTTGCAAGCTCTTCAAAAGGTCAAGCAATTCACACTTTTTGCAAACTCTTCAAGAGTTCCAAAGATATTTAAACTATTCAACATAAACCACAATTATAGTAAATTCACTTTCAAATATTTTCGTAAAAATACATGTGCATAATAGATATTTTATATTCTTCCTTCAACATACATTTATCGAGGTAGTAACATCACATACACCTTGGTTGTTTCAAACCTATAAAGATCTCGATTAAATTGTTTGCTTCTAGCAACTTGGATCCTTCAAGGAGTTTCATCGGTCATGTGCTTCAAGCTAGCAACTTGAATCATTCAGGAACTTTCATAGGTTTATATTTAAATTCATATATGTATATGATCCTTCAGGATTTTATAAGTATAGCAAAGTTTTAAATATATACACCTAACATTTTAAATCCTTCTTGGATTCATAGGGTTAAAGAGCAATTTTACCAATAAACTATTGGCTCAGGAGCACCCAACACAATAAACTCTTAACTGGACCTTAAATACCAACCAACTTTTTAAAATGTTAATTGAGCACAAATCCGTTACTTTACTAGTAACGTCCGTTATTGCGCCTGAAAAAGATAAAAAGAAATGGACAGAGGTTGACCACTAGAGATATTTCCGCCCTGTTGACCACCACTCAAGGAAGCCATTGTTTGAACCTCTTCAGTAGTCCAGATGTTCTTGAGCAGCTCATCCATGTTCATCGACCCAAAGTCCTTTTCCGAACTTCCCATAGTACTCACAAACTCATCGAATGTCAGGGAGTAGACTGATGGTTGCCATGTCAGAGGAAAATTTTCCGATGGCCTCCAGGCGCTGGAGTTTCCTCCTCCATGGTCGTTTCCGAAGTTCATTTTAATCCCAGTGAAGGCAAAATTTGAAGGAAACGGAATCAGAAGCCCATCCAAGCTTACACCGGCACAAATCTAAAGAAGTAAATACTCCCTCTCAATTCCACAATCAAGCTAAATAAAAGAAAGAAACAGATTCACTGTACAGAGAACCGATTGACCATAATTCGCAATGAAATCCCACAGAAGCCTAACTTCAAGAATCAAATAGAATGAGTTCAATTTTCTATAACTAGATCAGAAATCTAAAGTTTCCATGTTCCAAAGCACAATTAGACTAAATCCACACGCAATAATCCAAAATCGGAATCAAAATGGTGGAAAATACTATTGAGCCAGGTGTCCCTAACCAGAAAGACAGCGCTAGTAACAGCAACCATGTGCAGGACAAATAGCTGGGCAACATCATTTAGCTTCGGATTATGAGAGCAAGAGAGAGAAGACGAAGTTAGAATTCATTGTTTGTTTCTCTGCGACTCCACAGATCTAGAACAAGCATTCAGAGGAACACACCATCCAAAACTTACCAGATCTGCCCTTCACCCGCGCGAATGGACCAAAACCAGAGGAAAGAGAAGTCGATCTTTTGGTCGTCTCGTGTTCGAGTTTCATCGGAGCAGATCAAGCTTCACCGGTGCTTCAACGGCGCTCCACCGTTGTTCGGCCATCACGTTTTCATCGGAGCCGCAGACTCAAGACAGATCGGAGGAGAGAAGATGAAGAAGAAGGTGTTTCCGGTAAAGAAAAGGAAGAAGACGAAAGTGAGACCGAGAAGCATGAATGAGAGAGGGAGAGAGATGAAGTCACTGATTGTTAATATTGTTAAAAAAATAAACCTAACTTTGAATTGCCATGATACAGAGTATAAGAACGGAAGCATGAATAAGAGAGGGAGAGAGATGAAGTCACAAACAGACGTTAGTTTCACCTTAACGTCATTGTGCTCAATTAACATTTTAAAATGTTGGTTGGTATTTAAAGTCCAGTTAAGAGTTTATTGTGTTGGGTGCTCCTGAGCCAATAGTTTATTGGTAAAATTACTCCTTAACCTTGGATTCATATATAATTCACAATATTATAAGTTATAGGTTATAATCATGTTCTCAAGACACATATCATAGTTTCATTTACTGCTAGATTTCTAAATTAACAAGACATATGAAAATTTAATCCATCACAAGACATATGTTTATCAACATTGAAATTTTGCGAAAATGCCCGTTTATGTGATACTAACATTGAACTTATGCTACTTAGGCTAAAAATAAATAAATTCATGTTATGATATTGTATATTGTGCCTTTTCTTTTCTGTTGGCCAACTATCTTTATGTTTGTATTTCATGACATATTTGTATACAAAATCCTCATTTAATCACGTGATATTTTTACAACTTCATCTTTTTCAGTTCATTTTTTATAACATAACTAATTGAAATCTCTTTATTTCTTTCAGGTGCCTAATCCTCTACAAACAGTTATGTCTCAATTCTTGCCTCCTCAATATGATCATCTTGATTATTTGCTCCATTTCTTTTCTTTTAGAACCGATCACTTTCTCATGCTTCAAGCATGTCTCATTTTTCATTTATACTTATTGGAGCATTTGTTTAGCTGAAACATGAGATATAAGAATTCTTATTTAGGTCAGTGATTGCATTTGGTAGATATTGTAATATATTATGAATGCAATATTTGATGAACTTATGGTCCATAATATTATATTTGAGGATCTACATTTGATACATTCAATATATTATTATTTTTAGCTATTTATTTTCTCTCCCTCATGTTGGAAAAACTTTGTCGAATGACAATAAACTAATCATATAATATAATTCTCCTAAATCCATTTATTTTCTTTAGAAACACCATTTTGTTTCATTTAGAAAAAACAAAAGGAAGGAGGTTCTTACCAACATTTATCCCAACTTTCTTTGAATATCCATCTATGTGCAATATGTGGTGGAATAATTAGAATAGATTTACATATACAAAATTCTAAGATGGAAAATGATTGGCTTCTAACCAAAAGTCAATTATAATATATAGTAGAAGGCTAAAGTATACTTGTAGTCCTTTAAGTTTACATGAGATATACTTTTGGTCCCTTAATTTTATAAAGTATATTTTTAGTCCCATAATTCTAACACCGTTAATTTTGCTAACGGAAAACGTAAACTCAAGTGATAACGGTGTAAACTTAAGTGATGACTGTGTAATTAAATGTTACTAAGCTTAAATTTAAAATATAGATAAATTAAGAATATATAAAATCTGTGTAATTAAATGCTATTATTCATCACTTGAATTTGTCGCGTCAGTATTTTCCGTTAGCAATATTAACGGTGTTAGAATTTTAGAACCAAAAGTATACTTTATAAAGTTAAGGGACCAAAAATATGCCTTAAATAAAACTTAAAGAATTAAAAGTATACTTTAGCCATAGTAGAATTTATACTATCATGTTGGCGAGATGCATTTATGTACTGCAATATGGTTATGAAACCCGGACCAGATCGGCTGGTTTGATTGGAAACCGGCCGTGAAATCAGTGTAGACCGGAAACCGACGAACCAGTTGTGAAACCAATCCGGTCTTTATAGAAACCGGGGTTAGAGTCTTTTTTTTTTTTTCAAAAACGTCGATTGAAGAGTGAAGATGTTTACAGGGAGAGAAAGAGAGAGAGAAGGAGAGAAATAGAGCCGATAAGAAACAGATATGGTGATAACAACAAATCTAGTGAAAACAGAGTCGGTGTTAACAGATCCGGTGAGAAGAGAAACACCGAAAGAGGAGAACGACGACGACAGACTGAGGAGCGAGTAGACGAGGTCAACAGCACACACCGTCATAGGTTTGAAACTTTCCAATGCAAATAGATCCAGTCCCCTTAGATCTAGAGAAGCCAAGCACAGACCAAACCTTGCAACATACCGAACATGCCGAGCACAGACTTCGCTAAGCAAGTGGGGGCCTTGTGTTGGCTAGGTGGAAAGCTCGAGTTGATTTTTTTAAGCTTGACAAATGCAGCTTTGAGAAAGAAGAGAATGCGAGTAAGAGAGGGAGAGATCAAAATTAAAGGGGGCTGAGCAAAAAGAAAAATGAAAGAAGACAAAAAAATAAGATAAGAACCTAGGATATAGGTATCTATTTTCAAAAGCATTGCGAAAGAGAGAACAAAAGTTGTTCCTTGCAAAAGTTGTTTTCGTTCCTTGCACACTACTAGCTAAGAGCCTAGGATATAGGTATCTAATTTCAACAATCAAGTTAGTAAGGTTTGCAAATAAAAAGCATTGGGGCTAGGCAATGTTGCACTTCTCTCAATGTAAAATAAACACTTAAAGTTTTACTTACTTTATCACCTTATTATAATTTTATATTAATATACATCAAATCTTTATTGTTTTACCTGTTTGGCCCCGGTGTGACTTCGGTTTGACCCACTGACCCTTGACCCAGTATCTCGACCGGTTCAATAACCGATCCAGGTTTAATAACCTTGACTGCCATATGTAAAATCAATAATCCTAACACTAAAATGATAATTTTGTTCTCATAAATTTTGGTCTAACTACTTATAGAGGCTTTGATAAATAACTTTGCTAGATCATTTTATGAATCATATAGTCTGAAAATGGTACATTATAATAATTTATTCAAACAACCTTGTGCAAACATGTAATCATCTTATAGATACATTTATCAAATTTATTGAATACTTGTAAGATTTACATGCTACTCGAATGAGCCCATATATATGAGTTTAATATATTTCCAAAAATTTAAAAATAATCCCAAATCACAACTGGTGATATTCTTATAGTCAATGATCTTCATGAACAAGCAGCACATATAATAATGTGTTAGCTATTCACAAAAATCTTCTGGTTCTTTAATGGATCTCGATATATAATATAGATGCATTTGTTGCATCATATATGTGACTTGGATGATCAAACCAGTCATACCAATAATAAATTGTCTAAATCTATAAGCATATGATTTATTGTAACAAATTTTCAATTTCTATAGCATATGACATAATTGAAATCTTCATATAACATGACTTACACTTGTGCTCTAACAATCTCCTCCTCAAGTGTGAGTTATATAAACATATTTTTCTTATTTCCAGTTCTTCAAGAACTATATTAATTTTGTTAGTAGTTTTTCAAAAACCATATTAATAATATGGGAAAAGTATTTCTCCAGTCACTGGAAATAAGTTTATCTCCAGTGACTCCTAAAACTACGTCGTTTTGAATTAATGAAGGATGTGCTTGTAATTTTAGGTGAATTAATGAAGAGTGTTTTGCTAAAATGGATATGATAAAAAAACAAACAAAATTACAAAAGCACCATTCATTAATCCAAAACAACATAGTTTTGGGGGTCACTGGAGAAATCATTTACCCTAATAATATATCCTTTTTTGTTATGTAGAGTTCTCCAAGGACTGCCATTTAGTTATTTAGGAACTACTATATATTGTTAGATTTCTATATAGTTCTTCAAAAACTGTCTTCTTTGTATATTTAATACATCTTTATGGAAAAAGACTATATGTATGCTCAATCTCCACATATCATTTGCTATGTCATGACATTTATCAGTGTTGCAAATTCTCAACTGGTCGTGCATACATTGATTGAGCTTTTAAGACATCTTAAGCAACATAATATAACATCATAAGTAATATTCAAATAAGGGTTCTTAGAAATCAATCTTCAAAAACATTTCTAATTGCATATATCATTAAGAGTGAAGAGTTTTAATGTGTTGAAATTGATCGTATTGGATGAAAAAAAGAAAGAAAGAAAGATGTACCAACATGACGACAAATGTTGTCTACAGGGAAGTGTTTCAAAACCTTATTTGATAAGGATGATGTGATTTAGACATATAATGGTATTAAAAACAATTATGAAATGTCAATTATAGCTCTTCATGCTTTCATGTGCAAAATATGATTGAAAATCTGTTGTTTCAGTTGAAACAGGTTATTATGTAATATTGACCATCAAGAAAAATGACAACCATGCAATGCATGGGGTCGTTTCATAGGCATAACTTTATAACCTACAATAAATGAGATTGTATAATCACATGAAAATAATTGGAAGAAATAATAGGAAGATGGGAAAAATAACATGGAGATGTACATCCATATTAATATGTTTTAATATATTATCCATAACAATTTTTATATATTGAATAGTATAAACTTTGAAACCGCTTACGTTTTATGTATAAATTTTTAATTTTTTTAAAAATATTTATGTATCCAATACTCAAGTGGAGTAATTTTTTTTTCGTTCCCCAATACATATAATTTGGATAAGATAGCAAGTCTGAAGTCTCCCCATTGTGAATTAAATATATTTAAAAAGGTGGAAATCTAAAAGGATATTCTACATAATGAACAAATGATGAGACTGTTTTTCTTTTTTGGCCAAACAACGAGGCGGATAGATTTCAAACATTATAAAGCTCAGAATGGGATATTGGTTTTCAAAAAAAATTGAGAAAAATTAATCCATCTCATCGTTTTAACTCTACACCTAAAATTGAATATTCTCTCTGGTCTTTATTATAAGGCATCAACTAACAATTCTCACAAACCAATAAAAACAGTTAAAGTCAATGAAGTTAGCCTACAATTTAAATAACTTCTAATATTACCCCTACTAATTGTACTAAACTCTAATATTATATTAATTATTACTCTCACCCACTATCCTTATTTATTGGGACATACATGGAAAAAAATAATTAATGCTTTCCTTGGATCAAGCAATCTTATAAAAAGCGACTAAATAAACTTTGTTAGTTGATCTTGCTTATAATAAGACCAGCTTACTATATAATATATTAGAGGGAACAAAATCTTGGTCTTCAAATATTATGTAAGGACCAGAAGAAGTATAAAAAAAGTTCAAGTGTAGATTCTTCTATAAAAAAATAATAATCTCTAGAGATCTCAGTGATATAGATTTTAAATGTGAACTTATCTTATTGATAAGGATATGTGACTATATTGACAAGTTATAGAGTGATTATTGACAAGTTCATATATGTTAACTAGAACTGGGAAATTGGGAAAGCCTTAGCCTTTTAAAGGTCGGGCTTGAAAATTAAAGAAGTTAAATAAAATTGGCCATATAGGACCGGCCTTGCAAGACCTCGAGCTTAAAAGGGCCGGCCTTATTTTTTTAAAAAAAAAAATTAATAAGGAGTTGGAAGAGATGTCTCACATTCGAATATTCATTGAAAATGAAAGTTAGGTTGCTCCTTATATTGACAACCTTCTCATCACAAGTTACAGGGTCAGTCTTGCCACAGAAATATTGTATAATAGTTTAAATTTAAATCCTAGGTATGTTTTTTATGTTTTATGGGAGTTATTTGAAGACAATGTTTGCTTTTGATTATGAATTAATGGATGTGTTTATTTGTTGGATGATTCTTGTTATTTGGAAAATAATGTTAAGAATATTTATTTAATAAATTAGAATTTTAATTGTTGTAATTTACTAATTATATTTATTTCTTTGAAAAAAATAGAGGAAAAATAATTAAAATTTGAAATAATAACTTCCAGATCCTGTAAGGCGCAGCCTGGCCTTGGTGCTTTTCAGATCGTGTTTTGAAAAAACATATGTTTTTTTACCCAGGTCTGTTAGGCGATCCTTCAAGCGGCCACGATTCCAGGTTCTAATGTTAACTAAAGCCACTCTTGTTAACAAGTTTATATAACTATATTAACAAATCATAGAGTGATCACTGACAATCTTATCTATATTAATTAAACCAGCTTATATTGACAAGTGTATGTGATATTGACAAGTTATACAAACTTATGTATGTTAATTAAAACAATTTTCGTTTGAATATTTGTTCTAGCCACTAAAAATAATAATCATAATATATGTTTATTTATTAAAAAAATTTAGCGAGGCTAAAACTGTAAATCAACTTCTACCCGAATCCATGTTTTTGAAGTTCGCAGGGCCAACCGCCGGGTTCACATTATGTGCTTGTCCCTTTAATTAGAGGGACAAGATATTTTATTTTATTTAATTTTTTTATATCTTTTATTTAGTTAGATTAAAATTATATGTTCTTTTCGAAAAAAAAATTTATAGATCCAATATTTTAAATTAATTAGTTTTTAGGATACTTTTTGGTGTTACGGAGACAAATATTTATGTATACGAACTAAAAATTAATTAATTTAAGATATTAGGTAAAAAAAATAAATCAAAAAGAACATATAATTTTAATCTAAATAAATAAAAAATATAAAAAAATTAAAAAAATTAAAATAAAATGTGCTTGTCAAGCACATAAATACAAGCACTTTATTTGCTTCCCCAACCGCCCTTCCGAACGACGAAGAGATTATGGCGCGGGGGTTCCTCCTGTCTACACAGAGCAGACCAGACGCTGTGAATATTCTATTATCGTCTCTATCTAGACAGCCCCACAAAAAATGCAAGCTTTTTCTCGGCTTCCCTATGTGGCTTCACTCTCATCATCAACCTCGCTATGTCGCTCTAGCTCGCTGCAACTCTTCTTCTTCCCAATACCCAATCGACATGTCCAAGTACAGAGAAGCATTCTCGCGGCGAATGGCCATGGCGGGGCTTCAACCTCACCATCGAATTGGTTAGTTGGTTAGTTTGACTCCACCACTTCCCAACACCATATTTTACCTGCTTTCTATTACTAGGAATCTGCAGCAAAGTTAAATCTTTCCCCTCTTTCCCCCCCCCCCTCTCTCTCAATTTTCAATTCTGGTAATTTAAAGACATGAATGCTTTATATTTTATACGCTGTCTCTGGGTGAATTGAAATGGTGAAAATTACTTTATGGAACTACTCTACCAAAGATAAACATTGGTTTTCGCAGTTTTCATTGCCGATATCTCATATGACTGGTTGCCTATTTTCCTATCAGCTTTAGGAGTCTCCGGTGGCCCTGACAGTATGGCACTCTGTGTATTAACTTTGTGGTGGAAAACAGCTGGTCTTAAGGCCGAGAATGGTGGTTTTATTGATGGGCTTACTGCAATAATTGTTGATCATGGATTACGAGCAGAGAGCAAACATGAGGCTGATGTTGTCTGTCACCGGGTTTCTGAGATGGGTACATTCATATCTTGGTGCTATATTTGTACTCTAGTAATGTGAATTCATCTCTTAACATTTTTCAGCAATACTCATTGCCAACACAAACTTCTAATAGGAATCAGATGTGAGATTGCCCGCTGTGATTGGTCAAATGGCAGGCCCAAACTGGGCCATTTGCAAGAAGCTGCTCGTGAAATGAGGTTATTGTGTCTTAACTTTAAATAAATTTTTGTAAAGTAAAATGGAGAAACGTTTTTTAAGTTTGCACATGGAGTTTGACAAAATATGCTTATTGAAGTTTTTCTTTCGTTTTTAATTTGAACTTTAGGTATCAAATGCTTCAAAAAGTTTGTGCCCAACACCATATTGGTGTATTGCTTATTGCACATCATGCTGATGATCAGGTTTGGTTGGCAATGCTATTTGTTTCTGCATCTCCGTTGCACTCTTTATGTTCTCTAATTCTATTTAGGACATGTTGATGCATTTGGTTCCTTTTGGGAGTCGGTTTTTTAACACGCGTTCAAGTTCAAATTTTATAAAATAATAATTGGATAATGCAGCACTTTGTTCTCAAGTTAGTTGTAACATGGATGGCTTGTTATGCATATTAGACATGTAGTTGATTGTTGAGACACAATGCAGGCTGAGTTATTTATCCTAAGGCTTTCTCGAAATAGTGGTGTGCTTGGACTTGCAGGCATGCCTTTTACCTCCCAAATTTTCTCCACTCAAATACATTCCTACAGTGAAGTTCCACTGAATTATGGCATTCTTCTTGTGCGACCTCTTTTAGAATTTTCAAAAGAAGATATGTACAAGGTTGGTATAACAGATTATATGTTTATGCATTGAAAATATCTACTTTTCCTTCCTTACATCTGAATTTATTTTTGATAATTTGAATTTGTAATGGCAATAACTTTACAGATATGCCAAGGGGGTTGCAAGGATTGGGTAGAAGACCCAACAAATCAAAGTCCATTATTTGCACGTAATAGGATACGAATGTCTTTGAATGATTTGTCTTCATGTAAGTTGTGATGAGTGATGCAATTCAGTAATATACTTTTCTTTGGGTTAAAGTCACTTTTTGTTATTCATCTTATGTGCTTAGATTCTTGTTCAATGCCAGAGCTTTTGTAATTAAAGATAGATGTGTATCGGTATCAGTATTTAAGAGTAGAAAAGCAGAAGTTATTTTTATTGGTTAGACTCAAGGGAGAAAGATGTAATGGGAAAAGCTAAAAAATCACTGTATAATTATAAAATCTATAGCAAGTTGCACTTTTCATATGCCTTGAGCACTACAATTTACCTAATACTTCGTGGAGCACATAAGGAACCGTGTGTTGTTTTCATTAATTGATATATCATATGCGTGAAAACAAGTAGATATTATTCCATTTTAGAATCAAGAGAACTGATATACTCAAAAGTACGAGATTTTTTTAAGGATTTTTTGGCACATATATTTAATTCAAGATCAGATAGTATTGCTATAACTTCTTTAAGCTTTGCGATTAAGTTCTGAGGATATTATTTTTACATTTCCAGCCACTTTCAAGTCTGAGCTAAAAGCAGTCATTTTTGCATGTCAAATGACACGATTATATGTTGATCAATTTTGTTATAGCTTGTTAAATGAAGCTGTGGTCATCATGGAGGTAAGCCTTTTTTTATCCATTTATAGTTAATACCTGAAGATGATTTTGGTACTGTTACTCTGATGATGTATTAGAAATGGTCCATGTATAACATATCTTCTTGCTTAAGTAATATCTTTCTGGTATTTACTTCGTGACTGTTGTTGGGATTGTGTTTGCTCTTGATGGCAGCATGGATATGCTATTATTGATTTAAAGGTTCTTAACACCTCAAAAATTGTGGACATATGCCTGTCAAAGTTCATGTCCTTGGTTTTGCAGGTACTTGAGTTCTCGTAGGTTGTTATATGCCTTTAAACCTATTTAGTTTGTGGACATTGTTGTAAAGTAGTCTTGTTTTTTCAGTTCATATCGCAAAGGCAAAGGCCAATCAGAGGTAGTGCGTTAAGATTGCTGTTGGATTATATTCGTACTTTCCCATGCAAGGTAAATCTGTTGTCATCACATAGATGTTCTGGCACCCCGACATCTGTAGGAAGGGAATTTCATTTATCCAATTGTTGAATTATAAGTAATCGCATTAATCATATATACCACTCTTGGTCTATTTATAAGTCCCTTTTGACTAAAAAATATGGTCCTATTTATAAGTCCTCTTTTAGGTAATAAATGAGATTGTGATAATTTTGCCCATATTAATTGTACCAATGAAAATAGAGAGAGAAGAAAGAGTTGAAAGATATCCATTCATATATAAGGGCAAAGTTGAAAATTTAACCCATAATCATTAAGCTAACTACCTCTCCTTGGTATGTGTGATCTAGTTAAAAGAGACTTATAAATAGGACCAGAGTGGTACCAAGTTTTAAAAAATGACCAAACAAGGACTATGAAATCATATTGTTTCATGTTTCTCTATTATTGAAAAATATACCGTGCATTGAATTTTTTATATTGATGGAGCATAAAATAATGTTAAATTGACGTAAAATTTTGTGTATAATATTTATTATTGTAAATTTTAATCCAACTGGATGAAACAAAACAATTTTTTTTTTTTGATCCAACTGTGAATTTCATAAGAAATGCATCCTGCACAAAGTAATTCAATGGTGTAAAACATGTCTTATAGATACTTGTAACATTTGATCATTCCGATGTGTGTGCTTGTGTTGTTTTAGCTTCTGTTTATATTTGATAATTTAGTTTTATTGACTGTCTCTCCCCTGACTACTACTTTGAAAATTGTCCCATAGAACTCTCTCACAGCTGCTGGTTGTTACCTCTGCCCGGATCCTGGTTCCCGAGGGTCCAGAGTCTTGGTTTGCTGTTCAGTTGACTGCCCTCTGCCTTTGAAGATGGAAGTTTTCGAGTCATTCGCTGATCGGAAACAGCAATGTGGTGTTTTGAATGAGGTGGAGAGAATTATAGAACACGGAAAATCATATGCAAGTCAACCAGTCCTTGACGCCTCAGATGTTCATTTTATGGATGTGACTTCTGAGTTAGTTCTGACTGAAGCAAAAAGGCTAAATATCATCAGTGAGTCAACCTACAGGAATATTATTGAACTGCAGAGGGAAGAGACTGATCGCTTCAGATCTAAAGCTGAGGACAAGACTTACTCTAAACCAAAGCATGAAGTTGATACTGTTACTACACTTAAGCCAGGGCAAATATGTTACTTCATGAATAGATTTATTGTTACATGGAGATTGAAAGAAAGCATTGATGAGAGTGCATTATCTGATATATTTACATGTGGCATGGAATTGGTTGGCGAAAGCTGGAACTGTTCTTGCATGTCGTGTGTTGTTGATCATAGTGCTGGACTTGAATTGCGTAACATGATTGAATCTGATTGGCTGTATCTTGGGAAGTTGTCGAAGTACTCACCTGCCAATGATTTTGTGCAAAAAGGGGCTATAAGATCTAGTGAAGTAGAACAAACATTGGAGAAAAAAACTCCATGTTTCCATTATGCCTGTCTATCAGCTCGGAAAGCTCTCCTGTTATTAAAATCTATCCCAGTTGCTGCAAGAAGAAGCCTCCCTGTCCTGGTCAATAAGCATGGACAGTTGCTAAGCATCCCAGTAAGTCAAGATTTTTAATATTACGGTGATCGGTTAACTTGTTTTTCTACTTTTTAATAGAACCCTTTTGTCTGAATTCAGTAAGGGAGGAATAAGTTACAACTTGCCCTGAATCCTGTTTCGCGTCCAAAGTTTCTTTGATACTATGGTGAATAAGCTCAAATATTTATCACATATTTTAAAGTAGTTTCAAATTATAAAAAAGGCATCCTTTTTAAGATCTAAATTTGTCCCCATATAAACTCTGCTTTGTGGTTAGCACTTTTGTATTGGGGCCTAACATTGTGCATATTACTTTCCAGACTGTTAATTTCAGCCATTGTCCGCGCTTGATTGTAGAAGCAGAATTCAAGCCAAAAATACCCCTTGGGGGAGGCCATAGCTCATTCATATAGTGCAATAGTTCCTATATTTGACTGTTTTTCGAATTAAGATGTGAGTCACTGCTCTGGAGATGCTCAATTTGAAATGAGAGAAATTGTTCCAACTGCCTGAATTGTAGCAACTTCCAGGAAATCAAAGTGGACATGATGTAGATGAAACATAATTCATGTTGTGGAGACTCAAAAGCCATAATCTGCTTCCCAGCAAGCAAACTTCCACATGAAAGCATCCTGAAATTCATGGAAGTGTCTCCGAGGTATAGTAAATGACAGGGTGGGAAAATTGAAAAAGTAGCTGAGCACACTGTAATCTCCTTGGGCCAATGATTTACAATTCGCCTCCTACGGACTTGGTAAGAGTTGACTCAGATATACGTTGGTGCATTCCTGACTAAAAAGATCATGGAACCTGGCTAACAGGTTCTGTGACTAATGCAGGTTGAAATTTCAGTGCTATTGCAGCTGTTAAGCTTTTATTCCATGGTAGAATTCACACAGGTCAAAGTTGATCCCCAAATTGTAGCAAATCTCTTAAACCAGCATGATAGATCAGATGAGACTTGTGAGGAGCATGGACACGCATTCTGTGGTTCCCATGAGAGAATATGACGTTTGTACCTAGGGTTAGTCCCACTTTTGTATCAGAAAGAAAAATTAATCTTATCTTCCTACCTCCATGAAACAGATTATTGAACTGCGTATAGAACGAAAATTCTGACGCTGCCTCGTTTGAAATGAAGAGTTTCTTGACCGTTGTAAATTTGTGTCACTTTGTTTAGACACCACCCATTCAGGAATCAAACTTATTGCATCATATTTATGTGAGATCAGAAACGGAAGAGGGATAAAACAAAAGAAAACAAAGTAACTTAAAAAAATGTCTTCTTTCATATCCCGCATGGCTTGCAAATAAAATTAATCTATGATGTTGTTTTTTAATAAAAACAAAAACAATGACTTCCTCCCATACATCAGAATATCCAAATGAGGCTTATTCCGAAGGTGGACAACCTAGACACATTTCGGGACTTTAGACCAATTTCCTTTTGCAATGTGAGCTATAAAGTGATTACTATAGTACTTAGCAAGAGACTTTGATTGATCATGGGTAGAGTGGTTGGTAATAATCAGTGCAGTTTTATCGTGGGTAGATAGAGCAGTGATAATATAATCGTCACACAAGAAGTAATCAACTCAATGAAAAGAAAAACTGGTTCTTTTGGGTGGTTAGCTATGATTAATAGAGTCGGAAATCGGCGCGGCCAGTTTAAGCGATTAATTCTTCAAAGGCATAAATTGAAACTTTTAAATAAAGTAGGCCCTGCAAGACTGGCTTTGTAGGGCCAAAGGCTTTAAAGGGCTGGCCCTTTAATTATTTTGTATTGGCTTCTTTAACTTGACTTAACCATTTAATTTATTAATTTATATGTATTTTGTATTTGTTTTAGAGTTATTTATCCACTTAATTACAAATATATAATAACTATACTTTCATTTTATGATTTGGTTTATTATTTATTGCAGATAAAGATTATGAATGTATTCATGATGTGAGAGAAGATATTTTTGATATTTTTACCCATAAAGCAGAGCTTACTATTCGAAATGAAGCACTATCAAATGTCTTTAAAATTGGTGATAGTGGTGAAGAAGATGAAATAAATAGTCATCGTACTCATGTTGCTTAGTGGTAAATTTGTTGTGCTTTGTGTGAGTTACTTGTGGACAATAGTTTACTCTTGATTATGAATTAGTAACTGCATTTGTTTATTGCATTAAGCATGTTGTGTAGACATCAATGTTGACAACATTTATTTAATAAATTACAACTTTAATTGTTGTATTTTACTAATTATATTTCTTTGGAAAAAAACGCAGAAAAAATAATTTTAATACATAAAAACATCTTCCGACCCTGTAGGCTGTAGGGCCGGCCTTGATTCCCAACTCTAGCTGTGAAGGTTGATTTAGAAAAAGCCTATGACAGATTGTAATGGTCATTCACCAACGATACCTTGAGGCCAGTTTATATTGAAGGAAAAATGTATGAGCTTATTATTACATGTGTCTCCTCTTCTTTACTTTGAGTGCTTTGGAATGGTGAACCTATAGTCTTTTTGCCCATCCAGAGGGATCAGGCAAGGTGGCCCAATTTCCCCCTACATTTTCACTCTCTACATGGAGCAACTCCATCATATCATACAAGATGCAGTGGATGAAGGGTTATGGACTCCTATTAGGCTTAATACAAGAGGGCCACCACTTTCCTACCTTTTCTTTGTTGATGACTTGATCCTCTCTGGAGAGACATCCATCTTTCAAGTGGAGACTATGCTAGATTGTTTATATCTCTTTTATGGTGTATCGGAACAAAAAATGAACAAAGAAAAGACTAAGATATGTTTCTCCCGGAATGTACATTCGTCTAGAACCATGGACTTAAGTAGGAAAATGGGGGTTGGATTAACAGGTGATTTGGGGAAATATTTAGGTGTTCTAATCATCCATAAAAGAGCTTCCTATCTGACATTTGCACCACTTATTGAGAACACAAAGAAGAGGTTGTCTGTGTATCAACATTACCCACGTACTACATGCAGACTATATTTGTAATAGAGAGGCCTTATGGGTGAAAGTGCTTAAAGCTAAATATAATTGTGGGCATAATGAGATTCTAGATATTAAAAAGAAAAGGAGCTCGTCCCTAATATGTAGAGGAATTAACACTATTTGGGGAAATTTCGAAATGGTATTGGGGGAAAAAATTGGGAATAGTCGGTCTTCGTCTTTTTAGCTTGACAATTGATCTGAAATGAATAGGCCTCTCATAGATTTGGTTCAAGGTTATGAACACCTCATTGATCGAAATAAGAGTGTAGTTGATTATATGATGGAAGGGGGAGTGTGATGGAAGGGGATGGAGTACCGATTTCCTTCCCATATAATTGATTGAATTGTCGGTGTGCACCCCCATGTGAGGAGAGAGGAGAGGACAAAATATACTGGAAACCATCCACTAATAGTTGCTTCTCTGTCAAATCGACATATCATTTTCTTTTTTCAGGTACTAGTCGGGTTAAGGATAACATATGAAAGATTCTTTGGAGATGGTCTGTTCTAGAGAAGATTAAGGCCTTCATGTGGTTAGCTGCTCATGGAGGAACCTATACAGCGAAGCTAGGATGCAAAGAGGATTGGAGATGTTTGCTGCTTTCCTTTTTCGATGCGAGATGGAAGAAGACTTGATGCTTATGTTGTGGGACTGCTATATAGTCATGAATGCTAGAAATCAGTGGTCAAACAGGAAAAATGGAATATATTCTCTTCTTTACAGGGGGCAGAATGGATCACATGGAATCTAACTCATGAGATTGGCAAAGAATATATGAAGAAGGTTTCGTGGCCAACCTTGCTTGGGTATCTTTGCTAGGATGCATGGGTAGCTCGCTGTAAAAAGTTGTTTGATTGTGAGGTGACTGATGTGGGACTGAATGCACGTCATAATTTTTTTAGAGCATGTTCGAACAAGGATATTCTCAAAACAGATGATATGGAGAAAAAGATGAATAGTTCTCATACAAATTTGAATCAACGTGAAGAGGACTTCATCAAACTAGCAGTCGATGACTCAATTTTGGAGGATGGAAGGAGTGGGCGTGGAGGTACCTTTGGAATCAAAATGACAGATGACTTGTAGGCTTTAGCTGCAAACTAGTTAATGTTCATCCGGTTTTTGCAGAAATAACTGGTTGCATTTAGGGCCTACACTTGTGTTGGTCCAAAGGGTATAGGAAGATTAATTTAGCTACTTATTGTATAGAGGTCATGCATTATATGTTAAGAGGATGTGATCAATAACATCCTTTTAAAGACATTGTAGATGATATTAGGATGTTTCTTTATTGGGATTGGCAAGTTGTGGTCACTCGTAGATATAGAAAGACCATAACTATTACTAACCAATTAGCCAGATACTCTCATACCATAGTGAGAGTTTTTGTCATTTTGATCAACCTTCTTTTATTTAGAGGCGAACGTTTGATCAAGATTAAGAATCTTTACTGAAGTTGATGTTATGTCTCTGTTGATATTCTCATTCAAGTATTATTAAAAAAAAAAACAAAAGAATATCCAAACGAGTTATATAAAAGCCAAAATTTTATTACATGACGAGCCAGCTCCCTTTTTCCTACCAAGGAAAAAGTGGCTTTGTTATCAAAGGTGACCTAAAGATTGAATGGGGAAGTACTGTTGAGATATAATTCTCCTTAACTATGTTGATCTCCTTTCTTTTTCCTTCAAAGGGCCAAATGACATAAGCCGCTGCTTCCAAGGTGCATCCTTCTGTTGCTCCAACCATGACAAGAAAGCACTGTCCAGCAAGCAGAAAAAGTTTACATAGAGAAGCTGGTACTTTACAGGGATGTACCGAAAATTCACAATTTGGACGATAGGCCACACACCACCTTCTAAAAGGAAGGCTGGGACGAAGTTCTTTTTCAAATCTTCCTTCAACTGTGGAATAGTCTTGCCTGCAGACAATCCCATATACGTAAAGAAGACAAATAAATGGATCGGACCAAATATGAGGCCATCCATTGCCACTTTAGTAGCTACAAATCGCACAGACTTTGGCTGCAGTTGAAGCTTTGTCCTTATAAACTTGTCCATTCCTTCATACCTACAAGACATCAGGATCAGTTTAATGTTAGTACAAATTCTTTGGCGCTTTCCCATTCAAATCTTACTTCTTTCTTTTTTAATACAACTCACTCAAATCTTTCTAATTCAAGGCAATTACAACTTTTAAGTATTCTGCCACAAGCATTTCTTTTAATGCTTTCCAGTAGAATGAATGTCATATAGTCTTTGCATATTAAATTCCCAAAACAATAGAATTTGCAAGCAAATTTAATCGATCAACCACAGGCATAGATTAACCAAAAAGCCTGATTACAAGGGACTTAATTCTCTCACTTTCTACAAGGTCAAAATCTTCAAATTTCCATGTTATTTACAGGACTCAGGCGTATCATGTGATTTGCTAATCACTTACAGGCTTCAAAAAAATCAGAAATCCACTCATAAATCACATCCTTGTGATTAGAAATTTATTCTCTCCATTTAGCCATCTTCTATACGGTAGGCTATCTACATAACAGGTCTTAAAGGAAATATGAAAACTATGCTGGGGACAATCTGTGATCTAAGCCTGATAATTGATATGAATCCCACCATCCAAGATGATCCAACAATCGAAGGAAGCAAAACATAAACTCAGCCACATACAGAGAACACCTATTTGGTTTCAAGAAACTTAACTCCAGAAATGTCCTACACCTGATGGCAATCTACTCTCATATAATGATCACTCACTTCCACTTCCTTCATGTTTCAAAACTTGAAAGTATTGTTATCTTGTAACAGAATTAAATTTATAACACAAAGTCATGTCAACATCATTGCAATTTAATGTCTGTGGTCCTAACTTAAAATTGACAAGTTTTTTCTCAAGAGCAAATTACAAGACTGATAGAAATTCTCTTGGTGTTATTTGAACATGATTTGTTAAACTAAAAACACTACTCGTACTAAACATACTACATTGCAAAAACAACCAAACAAATAACATGGGAAACCGATACCAGAAGTGGCCAACTGGCCCAACAAAACCAAGACCAAACCCACTTGTGACAGCCACACGCCTCCAGTCGATCATAAATTTAGCATCTGCATCCTACCACATCATAGATAATTTAAGATCAATGAGAAACCTTGTCAATAGTCAACACACTAAAATTCAAGAAAACCAAAGTTGGAAGGAATTATGATATACCATCTTAACCTAAAGAATCTACTCCCTACGATCTTTAATATAAGACATATTTTGAGAGTTAATCTTGGTCCTAAATATAAGATATAGTTTTCATATTTGTCAATCTTTTCCTAATTTACCCGCTCCCTTTACAATAATTAAGGAAGAAAAGGGAAACGAGGGAATTAAGGAAGGTGACTAGGGTGTTTTAGAAATTACATATCATATTAACTAACACACACAGTTTTTTTGTCATAACTTTACAAAAATGAGAGAGAAACTAAACATTTATTAGGTTTCGATGATATATTTACCACCCAATCAATTACTACTAGACAAATAACAATTATCAAACCATCTAGTAGTCATGATTATACTAATGCGCCTTCAGTAAGGACTGAGGCAAAAATATCATTCGCCACATCCCGTCATTTTGATTTCTGAGCAATAAATTCATGGATTACATCCAACTGCACAAGGAACTGCAGAAGAAACCGGCAATCCAAAATGTATACATAACACATCTTCAGACATCAACAGCAAATTCACATAAAGGAAAGGAAATACATAACATGCACCAAATGAGGGAGGTAATTGAGATTTCTTTTGTAGAACCCATCAGAACACACACACACACACTCGATACCCAGTTTTATGCAAAGGAACGAACACCTCAATGAGTCAAAGTGGTGGACAAATACACACACAAAAGGGTTCAAAGCGAGAAGCTTAGATTGAGTAGCAAATTTTCCTTACAGAGAGTCGAAGACGCTTCTTTGTCGCGGAGTGAGTGATGTACTGAGCAGTGATATCGCCAACAGCCCAAAGGACGCCAGAGCTAATAGCCTGGGTCTTGACGGGATGAACAGAAAGACAGTTGGTATACCAATTCCACAGCCTCATCATCATTTAATCGGATTGGCGAAGAACGAAAACCACACTGAGTTGCAGAGAAGAAGCTGAAGTGCCTTCCTTCTTGACCACGATGATAATATAGAAACACGTTTAGATTTATTAAAAGGCAATAAATTGTAATGGACCAGAGAGATTTGACCAATGGTCACTACAAAATAGTAATACAATTGGACAATTAAAATAATATTTTATTTTATTTTGTATGAATAAACAATATCTTCTATTTCTACTTGATTCATTATAAGATTATTTTCTCTTGGGTTTAAAAGAAAAGATAAAGACATTCTAATCACTGTCAGATTTATATTGAATTTCAAATCTTCCATAACTATTGTCAAGTTTATAATTTAATTGAAATATATATTAATCATAATATTTTAAATGTTGAGTGCTGCTAAAAAATATTTTGAGAGTAAAATTGTATCCTAACCCAAAAAAGAATGTACATTATTTGCTAATAATATTATTTGATTGATTATTATCAATATATTGTATGGTGGAAATTGTAACTTAAGAATGTTTTTGAATAGGATGGTGTCTAAAGCCTTACTATGGTTCAAAATAATCTTTGAATTTCATTTAGCCGTGGGTGGTGATTATTATCATAACATAACTATCATTTCAAAAGGTACAAAGCAGAAGTAACCGTGGAATGTGTTGTTTATTTATCTCTATAGAGACAACTTATCTAATGTACAAAGTACTTCAATAAGATAATATGACTATTATTACACCATTAATTAAGAATGCTAATCAAATTAATATCATTGAAACAAATATTGCAATATAATAAAAAATTATTATCATTTAGTTCAAAAGATATTTTATTAACATTTTTTTTAACTATAATTTGAAATACATAACAACTTCCCGTCATCAATAAATAATGCATGCATAATTTATGTGAAGGGAAAAGAAACGATAAGATTCTCAAGTTGGGATGGAATCAGATTGGATCAGACCTTTGCATATAAACATGTCAACTTGAGCCTGATTTGACCTGAACTATATTAAAAAAGCCTGCAACTTCAAATAGGCTAACAGGCCAAAGTGCTAAACATGCCTAACATAGACATTCAACGGAAAACAAGCTTAGGCCTTCAAACAGACATGTTCGCCCTAAAAATATGACATAACTATGGGCCCCATAAGGATGACGGTGGTAGAAGTGGCTTTTGTTTTTTATGTACTTTTCTTGATGGACTTCTTTTCTGATGTGATTCGTGTTTGGGATAGTGATGACATAAGTGGCTTTAAGGTCCTAAAGTAAGGAGATGTGGGCTTCACAAAAAAGTGAACTGAAAGTCGTTTACGCTTAAACAATCAATAATCTAAACCTACTTTCATGGAGACTTTGATGGACTTATTTGAGCTTTTGAAGCTATCACAAACAGGCCCTATATAAATCAATACAAAATTAAAATAAGTCAATCAAAATTATCCAAAATACATAATATAATCCAATCAAGTACAACTGGACAACCAAATGCGGAGTTGGGCCCGAGTGGAAGGGGCTTGGCCGTTTAAGCAAGGGTCTCGAGTTCGAGTCGCTGTGGATGCAAAAACTCCTCCAGGAGAGGTCGCATATGCGCCGACGAGCGCCGATCCCGGAGGCCCAGTCGATCCGAAATACGGTGAGCCCAGGTCCACGATAAAAAAAAAAAAAAAGTACAACTGGACAGCTTTAATTACAATTACAACAAATCAAAGTATACCCCCACTAGGCACCAGCCAAACACCATAATTAGGTCATTACAAGAAAACCACAAAAGCTTTTAATATTTTTCCCAAGTGAAGTTTCTAAAAAATGCAACAAATTAATAATCATCAAGAACATTTGAGTTAGAGGCACGAGTTTGTGGGCTGATAAACCCTATACTGGTTTTGATTGAAAATGAATCAGTGAGACAACTAGATTGGAAGCATGACCAAGCCAGTTGGATTGCAGTTTTAATTCTTCTTCAGTTGGTGGACAACCTTCTTTGGGGACAGAATCAACATCATCTGCAATCCTGCATTAAACAGAAGAGAAAATAGACGTAAGAAGTCTGATGTAGTTGTTCATTAATAGAGTATAATGATGCTGCGGCGTTGATACTTTGGAGTAATAAAGATTGCATTTGAGATGGTTTATTACTTTGAAGTGAATTCTTCTCGTGCGCATCGTAGGGGAGTCAATGCTGATTTAGTTTGATACTAAAATTAACTGGACATTGTTTTTTGAAAGAACAATAATAATACTCCTATAATCGTTAATATAAGGCATATTTACTTAATTTGATTAAATAAAATAAATTAATTGAGTTGGTTAATATGATATATATATTTTAAAACACTTTAGTCAAATACGTCCTTAATTTCTTCATTCTGTCTCCTCCTTGACTATTGTTAAGGAAGCATTAATAGAGGCAAATTAGGAAAAGATTGAAAATTATATTTTATATTTAGGACGAAGATCAACTTCTCAAAACTGTCTTATATTAAAGATATGAAACGTGAAGGGCTAGGATTGCATGATGATACCACATCAACTTTGTTGCTAACACCCAAATTTCTGAGACGGATTTTAATTTCCCTGATCATTGTCTTCATCTTCAGAATGTGTGACTTGTGTTTTGGGATCCCTGATAAGTTTAGTTTTTGTGGTGAGCGTTTGATTATGTTTTGTTAAGATTGTAATATTCATACGAAATGTTGCGGTAGGATTTTATTGTTTTTCTTGCAGATATCATTGGTGTGTTGAGTTCATGGACCTTAACAATCCCATCGGAGACGGTTGGTGTATTCAATAAGGAATTGGTTCTTACAATTGCGATGAGTAAGTTTGGTAAATTTTGTTTTTTGTGTATGGATGTTTTGTGTTTGTATATGTGCATTGATTTTTGGCATATTCTATATCTATTAAAACTGAACAATCAGCTTAGAGTTTACCTGTCTGGGGAGGTTGCTGGAGTTGCTCTTGCAAAAAATAAGGTGCTTGGGGGTTGAGGAAGGAGAATTAGTTATCGTGCAGTATGTTGTTGGGGGTTACTACAGTCAATATGGTACGGCTTATATAGTCAATCAAATTACTGGTATAGATGCATTTTTTTAGTATGAACTCATTGTTATTTAATCCTTCTTTATATTCAGATGGACCAGACTTTACATCCTATTGAAATGCAACAATCTTATAGTCTTGTTTGGTCCTCAGCTCAACTAGGATTGTTGATGTTGAAGATAGATGTGTAGTAAGTTGAGAGGGGTCCAATGTCTTTGTTTTCTATTATGTTATGAATGATTTATGTTCCTGGACAGATTTGGATTTTGTTTTTTTTTTTTGTTTTTTGTAATTATATGGGATTTAGCGGTTTATGCGAACTTTATGAATTTTCAATGTATATTGAAATGAGTGATGTGTGACAAAACTAGATGAATGCATTCTCTGATTTTTGGTTGTAGGATGTGGATGCTTCCAAAATATCAAATAGTATCGAGGTTAAAAGCATGTTAGTTGGTTGATTATGGATATGATCATATGAATGTTAGTTGATGATATGATTCAAATGAAAAACCCAGCCTACTTTTTTCTTTTTCTGTGCATAGAGTGGTAGTTAGATATGTAGAAACAGAGGAAGAGAAGATTTTCTGATTGGAAAAGCAGAAGGATTGATAGAGTGATATGTAGATATGTAGAAGCAGAGGTAGACAAGATTTTATACTCCATATCTCTTGGATTAATGGGGGTGTTGTTTGGCGGGTAGTTGTAGAATAGTGACCATCATGTGGTAGCTAACGTAGTATACTATATCATTGGGCCTGTTTGGGTTGGCGGTAGAAACGGTGGCTTAAAAGCTATCTGACTTTAAAAAAAGTTCGGTAGGAAAAAAGGTCAGGTTATAGATAATGATTTGTGTTTGGATTGATGGTGGTAGAAGTGGCGGGGCCCACGTCAAAAAGTTTCGAAATTATGAAAAAAGGCTGGATTCTCGAACTTTTTCCTTAACCGACTTTTTTAGGCTTTTTTGAGTTCAAGTTCAATACCAACACATAGACAATCCAAACAGAAAAAATTTAGTTTTTTTCTCACTAGGTCGTTGGCTTAAAAACTACTGAAATTTTTACACACCAACGCTGAAAAATAAGTCACTCCAAACAAGCCCCATTAAGAGTAAGAATAAGATAATCAGTATGAGATTGAATAAAGATAAAGTTAGTGTTGTGATGTTGCACTAGCAGTTTTGAGTTGTTGCATTTTCTGTTGAAGTGGGGCTTGAAAATCAATGTTGAATCAGTATGTTGCGGATAGTAGTGTAGATGTTGCTCCCACGCATTGTTTATTTCTATATTTTGAATATTCCAAATATTTTTTTAGTTTTTTTATTTAAAAAGTTTTTTTCCCCTATTTTTTAAAAATAAATTTGTAGGGAGGCGAACACGTGGTAAAACAGGAGTTGCCAATAGGAGGCTGGCGTGGCGAAAGCAATCCCATGGAAAATCTGCTGACGCATTTGTATTTTTCTGGCAATGGCCTGAAAAAAAGCGCTTCGAAATCTCATGGTGATAATTATTTGTGGATAAGAATCTCCAGCGGATGCCACACACACGAATGCCACCGCCCCTCTGCGATTTGTTTACAATTTCCATGCACCAAGTCTTCTTCTCACTACGCTCTCTCCCCTCCTCACCTTATGAGGTACCTTTCATTCATACTTTCCTGTTTTCTTTCTTGACTAACGATGGGCGTTTCTAGAACACAAATACAATGAGTTCCCAAGTATGATTTTGCTTCTGATCATTGAATATGTGTGCCTTTTGATGTGCGATCAAGCTTAGAAAACTATATGTGAAGTGGATTTGAATTCCCATTATCAGTTTATCTTCACCATCAGCTGGTATCATTTCCTGAGCTGAGAGGATATAGGGAAATGTTGCTGGTTCTATGATCGATTAGTGAACTTTATCTTTGTGCCTTCATCAGAGTTCTCTGCCTCTGTTTTATTAATTTCTGGGTTCCGGTTTCCTTCAGCTGGCTTTTTTCCGTTCTCCTTTAAAAATGAATCAAATTGATTTTGAGAACTGATTCTTTTTAAAAATAATAATAATAAAAATAAAACATTAAGCTAGAGTAATTGCTCGCTTTTCTCTCTTTTCAACCTCACAACTTAGTGCTAACCTTCTCTAATTGATTCGCTGCTATAATCTTCATAGGAAAATCCTTTAAAAGGATGGAATAGTAGTATGAATGGACTTGGGCTTGGTCTCCTGAATCTAATTTTTTCCCGGGTAGCAAGGTGCTTCATTCAGACTTTGAGAGGTACGCGGAGAACAGCTGGGAAAATCTGATCAAATCTGTTCACCATCATGGATGGCAGCAAGAAGGGAGCTCTCATGTCCAATGACGGAGTTAAAAATTACCAGTCTTGGTAACACAAACTGCTACATTTTCTCTTGTTATCTAAGTTATCTATCTGTTGACTGTGCTATTGCCTGACTATTTGGTTTATGAGCTATAATCAGCCAAGCATGTTAAGCATTAAGACTCAAATACGTAGATTCACTACATGTTAATATAACTCCAATCATTGTATTGTGTCAGCAAGAACTAGTATACACAGAAAGGAAGAGTGATCCTTCCTTACCCTATTCATTCTTGAATGGGTTAAAGGGCATTTTTTCATAGAGGGGCAATTTTGCCCCGGAAGTGTAAAAAATGGAGCAATTTTGTCCAGACCGTTATCTCCGTTAATTTTGATGGTTAGTTGACTAAATATGTTGAGATAGCTGTTCATATGTCATCTCGTCGTTTTTACTAAGGGGTAAATTTGCCCTGGAAATTTCAAATCTAATTTTAAAAAAAGATGAAGTAGATTACATATGGACATCTAGCACAAATTTGAAATTTTCGGGGCAAATTTGCACTTTAACGAAAATGACATGTGAACTGTCAACTTGACATATTTAGTCAACTAATGGTCAAAATTAATTGAGATAACGACCAGGGCAAAATTGCTCATTTTTCGACACTTTCAAGGCAAAATTGGCTGCCAAAAAAACTTCCTGGCAAAATTGCCCCTTAACCGTTCTTGAATTATGTGATTTCATTAGCACCAGATAGTGGCTGTTAAACATGCGAGATACAAAGAAATTCTTGTATTCCTGGATCATAAGAATTGATTCATGTCTGCCCAACCATTATGGTCAAAGGTCATACTCAATTGGATGAACTGTTATGTCATGCAGACTTTATCCACCAATTGATATAAACTATGTCTGGCTTTCCAGATAGATCCACATCTCTGATGGTCATTATATATGCATATTAGTGATTTTCTCTTTGGTCAGTATTTGTACTATTCTGGTTAATGCTTTGGTTGGACTATTCTTCTTTAGCTAGACAAGTTTAGTATGGATGCCTGGTCTATTCACCAGAATATGTAGCATTTGAAATTGATGGATAGGGCATAATAGGGCTGGATTAACTAACTGTAATTATCTGAATGAGTTTCTTGCTCTGATTTCCATTTAATTGAAGTTTATAATATCATACCAGATGGCCAGAAGCCTGATAAAAGTATAAACTGAATTCTTTTACGATCTTTTAGACGACTTCAATGATTATTATTATGACAAGGACATGATTAGTGGTTGTTGAGATTGTCAGGATCTCCTTGTCTTTTATTATTTTCTGATATCTTGCAAGGTCTATTTTAATAACTTGAGTAAATACTGGTACTTGGAAACACTGTTCTGTCCCTAGTTAAAGAAGGATCTAGATATTCATAACCATGACAAGTTTGCAGGACCTAATATCTAAACCCTTGTAATATATATGGAACTTGAAACTATATTCTGTCTCCAGTTATTGACGGATCCAAATTATGGGCAATCACACCTATGATAATATGGAAGATCCAATATTTAAACCCTTGTAATTATTAATTGGGAGAAATAATTCAGCCATCTAAGTTTGGACCTGAACAATGTTTGATGATTAATCAAGGGACCAGGATAATTATTTTTGTTCTCTACTAATGAAGTGCCCAGGATAAATATTTTTCTTTTTGCAAAAATAATTAGTGGGCAAGCTTCATAAGTGTTCAATTTATATACAAGGGAAAGTGATGTAGAACTTGTGGTAATTTTAAAACAGGGACTGAAGCAGTATAGTCAAGGGAAATTAAGCTCTACTCCAGAAGAGCCATGTGAAGAATCACGTTGTCTCATCTGCATAGACCTCAACAGTTGTCAAACAGTTCGTTCAAGAACAAAACTGATGAATGCTTTGATTGGGAGAGGCAAGCCGCATGAAGCCCAGACCATATTTAATGGCTTAATAGAGGGAGGACATAAGCCAACTCTTATAACATACACTACTCTTGTAGCTGCCCTGACCCGCCAGAAGAAATTCAAGTCCATTCCTTCAGTTCTTTCTAAAGTCGAAGAGAATGGCTTGAAGCCTGACTCGATACTTTTTAATGCCATGATCAATGCCTTTTCTGATTCTGGCAATGCAGATGAAGCTATGAAAATCTTTCGAAAAATGAAGCAGTATGGATGCAAACCTACAACAAGTACTTTTAACACTCTCATTAAAGGGTTTGGAGTTGCCGGAAGGCCTGAAGAATCTATGAAATTGCTAGAAATGATGACAGTAGATGAAAATGTGAAACCCAATGAGAGAACGTATAATATTCTCATCCAAGCCTGGTGTACCAAGAAGAAACTAGAAGAGGCATGGAATGTTTTGCACAAGATGGTGGCTTCTGGTCTGCAGCCTGATGTTGTGACTTACAACACTCTGGCAAGGGCTTATGCTCAGAGTGGAGAGACAGAGAAAGCTGAAAGGTTGATATTGAAAATGCAGTATAACAAAGTGTCACCTAATGAACGAACCTGTGGTATCATAATAAGTGGCTATTGTAAAGAAGGGAACATGGCAGATGCCTTGAGGTTTCTAAACAGAATGAAGGAGCTTGGAGTGCATCCAAATCTAGCAGTTTTCAACTCTCTTATCAAAGGATATTTGGATATTATGGACACAAATGGAGTAGACGAGGTAAGTACTCAACTTCGATACTTGCCATAAGATAGTTTTTCCTATTGTTGTTTATTTTGTTGCAGTCCTCTGAAGCTTATTGATAATTTTAGTCCAGGGGACTATCTGTTTTTCCACAATGGTGGCAAATTTAAATGCCCCAAAGTTAGATCATCCTAACTTCTTCCAACATGAAGTCTCTCTAGAGTTTGGATTCCAACATGAGAAAAAAGATTACAAGAGTATCCTCTCTCAGTCTTTCTTGTTAGCGTGTATCTTGATGGCTTGCACTTTTTTCCTGTATCCATTATTGCCATGAAACATTAAAGTTACACATGTGAATTGGTCAGGCACTGACACTGATGGAAGAATTTGGGGTCAAACCAGATGTAATTACATTTAGCACCATTATGAACGCATGGAGCTCAGCAGGGCTTATGGACAATTGTGAGGAGATATTCAATGACATGGTGAAGGCTGGGATAGAACCTGATACCCATGCATTTAGCATCCTCGCCAAAGGTTATGTACGTGCTGGGCTGCCAGGAAAAGCAGAGGCCATTCTGACTTCAATGAGCAAATATGGAGTGCACCCAAATGTTGTTCTCTTCACTACTATCATTAGTGGCTGGTGTGCTGCTTGCAAAATGGATCGAGCTTCTCGAGTTCACGATAAAATGTGTGAAATGGGAATTCCCTCAAACCTGAGAACTTATGAAACTCTGATTTGGGGGTATGGAGAAGCAAAACAACCAGGGAAAGCAGAAGACCTGCTCCAGATTATGGAAGAGAAGGGTGTTTCTCCTGAAACAACAACCAAGAACCTGGTTGCCGATGCATGGCGCGGCATCGGTTTATTTAAAGAAGCCAAGAGAGTTTTAAATGGCACAGAAGAGTCTGAATATGAAGTAAATCAAAATTTTGGGGGCGAAGAACCACCAGTGCAGAGTTTGGGGAGGATTCTTGAGAAACAAAAATTTGGTTCTTCTCACTCTGATGTATTACAATTACCTGAAACTGTAGTAGCTCATCCAGAAAGATCTTCCAACGGCGGCATAAGAAGTCAGATGATACTCAAAGGATATGAGTTTTCATCCATCAGCACGCAGCGTGCTACCGTCTCAATGGTTCTTGCTCCTACATGTTCATTCAGAATACAGCCACTGATTGTAAGTGGCAGACAAATTCAAAACAAGCTTGTTAAGCCTTTCATTGGTTCTTGCGGAGTAATGGCAGTAAGCTAACAAGGAAACATGCAGCTGTGGGACGATGTCGGTCTAATATGTAACGCAAACCCCTCTGTGAATACATTGAATTTGCTCTAATGGCGGCAGACTAGGCTGAGAAGACTCTGTCCGAAAAACTGTAGATATCATTCATGGCTTTTTCAATATGCCCCTACAAGTTTGGCAGAATGCTAGTGTAAACTGCATTTGTGGAATTGGTGCAATGGTGCTGCAAAGGAAATGCACAAGAGATCCCATTTGACAGTACAGTATATTAATTTATATAATACTTGGATGGTCAGTTTATACAATTTTTTCAAGGAAAATCCATTAGAAGCAACCAAAAACAAATTCTGACTCAAAAAGAATATATACTCCCTCCCCTCCCCTTCGATCTTAAATATAAGAATTGATTTTTCCTAAAGAGATTGAGAAAAAACACCATCGACCTTTGACACTTTCCATCGCCGCTACCTCAATCGCTTTTCCCATTTTTTTCATCTTCCACCGCTTTTGTTGCTTTCATCAACGCTTCTAATTTTTCTTCACCTTTTTGCTCAACCGCCGCACCCACCCTTCCCTTCTTTTACCTTAGACCTGATTCCTTCCACCAGCTTATTTCTTGTTTCTCTCATCACCGCCTCCCGTCCTTTCTACTCCACACCACCTTCTCGCTCCATCGTCTTATCCCACCTGGGGCCTCAACTTTTCTATTTGCGTCACTGAGCTTGGGATTGTTTGCTTCTCTTTACTTCTAGCATCTAGACCCGTCTGTTTACCTCATCTCGGCTCACTCTTGCTCGACTCTTCATGTTCCATCTATGCTATTGGAAGTCTTTAGTGGTTCCCTTTCGATGGCTTTGATCCTTTCTTAAGTAACAACTAACAAGGCTGTTTATAACTATGTTTTCTTTTATAATGTGTTTAATAAAATTTGTCGTCTTCAGGGCAAAAGTGTTTATACGTCTTTTAATATTGACTATTTTAATCTACAAATATCTCGAGGTTAAATAATTTCTGATTCATTGAAGACTATAGGCGAAATGTAGCCCTAGCTTTTTCTACTTTTGTAGTTATCTTGTCTCAAGCCTTGTGCTTGCCTTCTGTTTTCATGACATTCTTATTTTTAATTTTAATAGTTTTGCTTAACAGGTAACAAGGATAAAACGAGCACTGAAACTGGACAAACTGCAAATACAACATAAACTCAGGTTCCATCTGATTCTAACCATACAAACTGGAGTCTCGTAAGGAGTTGATGATCCAAAGAAAATAAGCCGTCAGGTTAGGCGGACAGATTACAAATAATTCGACCAACATCAAAGAGAACGGACTCGGATGCAATTTACTAGCTCCAATGTGTCATCACTAATCTCATCAACCAATCGTATTTCGAACAAGAACGAGACATTTAGTCTAATCAATGACCAATAGGGAAAAAAAACAATTGCAAATAAACAAACATTAATTGTTTCAATATTAAAACTCAGACATCCAAGGAAGGATTGCAACAGCACCAGCTCTTCAGACACGCGAAGGAGAAACGAGACTTTGAATCCGTCAATCTTCAGCCAATCAACTAAACTTTAAAAGGACACTACACTTTGTCAACGCACTGATTTTATGATTTACTGATGAGGCACAGAGTTACTCAAATTACTAGGCTTTTTTTTAAAAAAAAAAAATTAACGTAAATGCCTCAGACATCCAAGGAAGGAATGGAGCAGCATTAGCTCTCAAGCCTGGCGAAGGCGAAAGCTCTTAGGCGGCCACTGCGAATGTCTTGAGAAACAAGCCTTTGGGATTGTCATCATTGGGCACGTAATTATGATCTGAATTTACATGAAAAATGCTGTCATCCAAGTTCAAAGATTAACTAGAAAGACACAGTGAGATGTGAAATTCAATAAAAAGGACCTGTTAAAAAAATTGGACTCACATTGCAGAAAAAGAAAACTGACAAAAAACACCCTACTATTTTTTTTTTCACCAGAAAAGCTACTAGTATTACCATAAACGAGACAGTACAACAATTACATGAAAGGAAATACCACACCAGAAAACAACACTGAAGCAATCAGTGCAAAATAAAAGGTTCAAGAACAACAATTATTTAAAAGTTTCTCAGACATCCAAGGAAGGATAGGAGCAGCATTAGCTCTCAAGCCTGGCGAAGGCGAAAGCTCTTAGGCGGCCACTGCGAATGTTTTGAGAAACAAGCCTTTGGATTTATCATCATTGAAAATTCAATTCACATGAACAAACCATAACTTTGATCAAAGATTCATATAAGAAAAACATCAGAGATGGATTTAAGACACTATAAGAAACATACCTTCCAAAAAAAAGAGTACTTCAAAACATCTAGCAGTAAATTGCAAACACATTAACTTGCAAATATTCCATCCTACAATGATCAGCAAAAAATCAACAACAAAAGCTGACAAAGTGATTCGGATGGATAATTATCTGGGACGTGTTCATCCCTAGAGCATTCAATGACTGCTAAAGGGGCAGACAATGTCCCAAATAACAAAGTCCCAATTACAACTAAATGCATAGGAAACATGATCCGTGCAAAAATAACACATACAAATATCAGGCAGACAACATCAGTAGATCAAAGGACCAAATAAATTTAAAACCAAATATAATATTAGTTTAATAGGGTCATCAGATAGGAGCGAAAGACTAAAAAATGAAATAATCACAAATATATCATCTGAACTATGCTTCTGTTCATCATATGACCCCTCTATCAAATCTCATCCCCTAACTTTACAATCGGAAAGGTAATAAATTTAAGAAAAGAAATTCAAGCTACAACGTGATACAAACTTAAGAACAAAATGCATAGCCTATTCATGACAGATATCAACTGTAAAGGAGCAATCTAAGGCCTCAGAAGGAAGGCAGTAGTGGTATAGTAATCATGAAATCATATATGATACATAATACCATAACTTTCATCATTGGCAAGGCAGAGAGGCATGGCTTAAAGCTTAGCAAAACAATAAGACACCCTATTAAGGTAAAGAAACAAAATAATAATAAAAGAAGTTTTCATATGCAACCCATTAACATTAAGTAAAAACGTGAAATCAAAGTTTAAAGGGAAAAGAACTGTTTATCGGCCTCATAGAGAAGATTAGATTGTTCTACATGATGATTCAGACATATGCTTGTCTATTTTCTATGGTCTAATCATTGGGCGATAAATCTTGGAGTAGTGAAGACATGAAATCAAAGTCAAAATCAAAATCAAAAGCCTTTTGAAGTCCAAATCCAAAAACCTAAAAAATCAGGCAACTAGATCCTTCAATACAAAAATAACATTTACATAAACGATGGGACTCAGAATATGGGTGGTGATATATCAGGATGGTCGGCAAGGCCTGTTAGGCCAGTTACGACGAACGAGACCTTAAAACCAAAATCGTCACCGTCCCGTTTGTTTTCCTCTAACAAATGAAACAAGTAGGTGAAAAAAGCAAAAACACGTTCACCAGGAAATCAATCGGAGAAGAAAAAATTAGGAGGAAAAGAATGATGGGAGGCTAATAACCCTAGAAGGCTAGAACGACAAGACAGAAGCTGGGGGGCGGAGGTTAAAGAAAACAGACACACGCACCGCTTATTTATAAAGAACGTCGGGCAGCTAGGGTTTACCAAGCCAACGCGTCTGACCCTAGAGAGTGCTGAGGGAGCGCCGCGAGATTGCCGCGAGAGTCTATCTATCTTTTTAAAAAATATGCACTTTAATTTAATTTAATTATAATGGATATTATGCTTACACAAATACTAATTTTTTTTTTTTAACGGGACAAATCATTGTTTAATCATTCTTGATAGTTTGTTGTTACTTTTATAATAATTTTAAAATAAGGACAAATAGAATTTTATGAGGATTTATATTACAGTAATATTTTAAAATTCATTTAGTAATTGAATAAAAAGTTTTTTTCCATTAAATAAAAAGTATATTAAGTATTGTTCTGGTATGGAACCAGATGTCTAGCCCGATGGGCTGTTACTTTGATGTTGGATCGAGGTACTCCTCCTGAATATCTATGGGACTGATATCCTCGAAGAGACGAGATCACTGTACACTGTTGACTATACGCCTCAAAGGGGGGATGCAGAATGTGTCAAGTGGGGATGTGCACAGTGATACTGAATTTACTAGGGTTGAGTTAGAATGTGTGCACCTTGATGTTATGCCCTTGTATATATAGGGTTCGCCTTGATATCACAACCGTATGATCTATTTTATCTCTTTCACTGTGGATATGATAGATCCTCTGTATATATAAGATATTTCATTATATATGATATATTTGGTCTTGGGTCGTCTAGGCGTTTGGGCCGTTAGGTCGGGCCGTAAAAGTTGCCCCTAGCTCGGTAGTTCAAGCGTTTGATCTATCGAGATGTATCATGCCTTGGTACTTTCCGTCCGAGGTGCAATACCGAGGTTGGATATTCCCGTTAGCCTACCGTGTTGGAGTTTGGACATGATTGGGCTTGACCTAGGAATGTCGCCTAGGGCCTACGTACCCTAGAAAGGGATCAAAGCCCCCGTAGTTTGAGGTATTGCAAATCCTTTAGCGGGGTGTAGTTTTGTGAAGGTCTAACTCGGTTCACTATTAACCTCGGCCATGGATGTTTCGCTCTCAAGAATCCGAGGTCCGATCTCTAGATCCGAGGTCTATAATGGAAATGTGCCGAATCCCTGACCTTGTCGGGATTCTCCTACTTTTGAGAGAATTTCACCCCAGGGGCCGAGGTATGAGATGAGACCAAGAGTCTAGGGTGTGTTTCTGGGTCACCCAAAACCTTCCGCCTTCTCCATCATTGCCCCTGCCATGTGGCGTCCTTGGACTGGCGAGGGTTTTTAACCGCCCAGTTTCGCCATCGTTGGTTTTCACGCGTATTTAATGCTCTTAGTGCGTGTCACACGTCACTCCTGGACGGACGTGAATTTGCCCCTTTTACCCCCGTCGTTTGAACTTTTTGCTTTGCTCTTCCCTCCATTAACCCCACTTACTTGGCTTTCTTTAACCTTGCCACTTACTTGGCTTGCGACCAAGCCTCTTTCCCATCTTCCTTCTTCAAGTCTTCTCAAGCCTCCCTTCTAATCGGGTATTTTTCCCCTCTTCCTGGATTGCCGTTTTATTTCTTTCTAGCCTTTTATGGTATCTATTCCTACTTTTCTTCTGCGTGTATTTCTGTCTGGTTTTGTTTTGGTGAGTTCCAGTGAGAGGTTTGGGTATTCCTGGGGTTCTGCGTTTTTCCCGCTAGGTTTGTGTCCCCCATTTTGTTGGACTTTTCTTTGTCTAGTTTTCGTTTGCTTTTGCCACTTCTACTCCTCATTGCATCTTTTTCCTACCTATTCTAGGTTCATCGTCTATTTACGATGGTTAGGCTTACTCCTTCATCCTTTCCGACCCAAACCTCAAACCCAGATGATGAAGAGTCATTGGATATTGGGTTCCCCTTTGCCTGAGGGAGAATGGTCCAACCGATTGCTCCATGGTGGGTCGAGAGGGGGAAGTTCCCGGGGGTCCTGTCCTACCTCTGTTAGAACTCCGCCCCTTCGTCCTTTCCTAAGTGGATCGCCAAACCCCGTAGACCGAGATGTACCTCAAGCCCTTCCAATCGAGCCTCTTAATTTCTACACGCCCAGACCACGTGCCAGGGTAGAATCTATGTCTGAGGGATACCTTGGCCCTTGTTGGGATTGTCTTGCCGACAGCTCGTATTTTATTACTAACGGCTGGGATTTCCTAGCGAATACTACCCTTGGCTCGTGCCAACATCGGTCCAACTTAGTTCCTACCTCGGCCGTTCAGAACACCTATCCTCCTGGTCTTGTCAATTTATCTCCTCGGCTTGACTTGCATTCTTCAGGTATGATTATAGGCTTCTGACTTCGACCTTCTTCATTTTTGTTTTTTAGGTATAGATGGGTTCGCCTACTTCTTCAGACCGAACACCCTCCGCCATTGGGGAGTCGACTTCTGGGAGTCTTGATCCTAGCCTGGTTCGCAAATATGCCTGGGTTGCTCATAGTGTCTTGGCTACGCATTCCTTAATGTCTCAGGCCGACATTGATAAGCTTGAGCTAGGTGATACTGATAACTGCCAGCTGTGTCCCCCGTCAGACGAGGAACCGATATGCTCTACCTATGAGGGAACCAATACTTCATTCTTTTTCTTCTATCGCAAATACCACACCCGCCTCGGTATTCGCTTTCCTTTTACTGAGTTCCAAATCTCGGTCCTGAACTACCTCCATCTGGCCCCCTCTCAACTCCATCCTAACGGGTGGGGCTTCATGCTAGCCTTCGAGAAACTTTGTAAATCCTTTCCTGAGCCCCTTCCTTGTACCACAACGGTTTTCTTTTACTTCTTTGTCCCTTTTACTCCAAGTTCTGGCAAAAACTCTTCGAACTTAAAAGGTCTGACTTCTATCCGGTGAGTCCCTGGTAGGAAACTTTTCCATGCCTATTCCGATTCTTTTAAGCACTTCAAAAACTTTTTTTCAAGGTTGCTGCCAAATCCGGTGAGCAACCGTGGTTCCTTATAGGGCCAAAATCCAAAGAGGTGGAGTGAAAATTCCTTCTTTACTGGACTTACGACCACCATAATAATATTTCGTCTAGTTATCAGGTTGACCCTGACGATATTTCCCCTGAGGACGTCATTAATGTCACTCAGCTGGCGTCGTACATCTTGCGCCATGGAGTGCGGACCGTCGCTTCCGTTCTCTCTCGCTCGTCTGTAGGAGCTTGATCCGACTCTACGTATATAAATTTTTGTTGACTATGTCTTTCCTTTTTCAGCCAAGTCTTCTATTTTGGATGGTTTTGCTAATGGTAGCTTGATTTCTTTTATGCAGCCCAAGCCATGAAGCCTCTGCCTCGTTATCTTACTCATGCGACCCAAGGTCAGAAGAAGAGGTCGGCCCCGGAGCCCCGTAGATCCAGGACGGTGGTAGATGCCTTGGCAAAGGCAAAAAGGGTGAAAGAAAGCCCTCCTGTATCAACGGATGTCCCCCCTTCCGGACCCTCTGCCAGTTTTGTGCCTTCTGGGTCAACTTCGCCTCCTGTTGTATCGAAGACTGCTCCCGAGCCTTCGCCTCTGACCCTACCTCCTCCTCCACCGCTGCCGAAGCTCCCTTGGGGGCTTACTTGGAGTAAAGGGCGGATTGAAGAACTGGCGGTCTCTCTCCTTCCACCTCGGCGTTACACTGACGTTGTCCCTCTTACAGAGGTTGATGAGGCCGAGCTTTGGAGCATCCAGAAGGCTACCCTGAAGTTTGCTGGGATGGTGCAGGCGTTCGAAATTGTAAAAAGAAATTATGTGAACGCCAGTGCTGCTCTAACCAAGGTTTAGGAGGAAAGGGACCATGCTGTGGAGGCCAAGAAGAAAGCCGAGGAAGCTTTTGAGGAAGCCGAGATGGCGAAAAAGAAAGCTAGGATGCTTTGCCGGGATTGAGGCGAGAAGGGTAAGCTCGCGGAGGAGCTCCTAATGACCCGAGAAGCTCTTGACCAAGCTAACCAAGAGCTGGTCAAGCTACAAAAGGCACATGCGCAGGACATCGAGGCCCTTCGGGTAGTGCAATCTCAACGTGGGGTCCTGGCAAAGGAGTTGGAGGAGACTAGGGCGGCCCTTACAGAGTCCCAAAAGGCTTATGCCGATTGCTCCGATACTGTTCAGGAGACGGCTAAGGATGCCTTCAAAATGGCCCTAGCTCAGATTCGCCATTTGAACCCTGATGTTACACTTAACATTGAGGGGTTTCACCATCTGGCCTATATACAAGGCGGCCACCTTGTCCCCCCTCCTGCTTCTCCCGAAGTGACTTCGGCATCGTTTCTTGATGACGGAGATCAAACTGGTGATGGGGAGGTGCACTCTTCGGCGGGAGTCCAAATTGAGGATCCTTCCAACCCATCCGCTCCGGCCATTTAGTTTTTACTTACCTATTTTATTTGGGCGTCTGTGCCCTTTTTGTATCGTTGCTGGATATTTGCCACCATAGTTCGGCTTATTAATCCATATAAATTAACTTTGTTTATTTGATTGAGCACCCTAAGATGCTAACCTCCATTGACCGGGCCAGGGTCGTAGTGCAGTGCGTTTATCGTCCAGACTTGCCATCTGGGAAAGTGTGGTAGGGTTTTCTTAGTTAACCACATAGGGTGTTTATTTAACGCACTACCGAGTTCCAGCTCCCTCGTCCGGGTTCAATCGCCAAGATAAGGGCAAAATGTCACATGTTTGGCCAAATTATCCTAACTCCAAGCCAAACATTTGGACCTGATTAGGGTCGGCATGACAATTCATCTTCTTATCAAGGAGCGAGCGTTGACGCGTCAATTTTGTGAAGACCTTTACAAGTGGGTTCAAACTGTTCGAAACCAAGGCACATCGGCCCTAGTGTCAGCAATCTAGATGTGTTAATTGAAACAAGGTTTTAAGACCGCGGTGTCACAAACTTAAGTTATTAACAGCACGTACTTGAAATAAGAACTCCAATGCGGGTTCCTTCTTTAAGATAAAACTTCAAAGAGTTGATAGCGTTAATGGAAAACAGCCAAATATAAACGACACAAATTTAAATAAAGAAAACTAAAACAAGTTCCATCGTGGACGTCATCCGAACCGAGGTCTAGCTATGGTAGGCCCTCAGCTTGTCGGCATTCCAGGTTCTTCTGACGGGCTTCCTTCCTAGGGTTTCTAGTATGTATGCCCTATTGCTTAGCTTTTCCTTGATACGGTACGGACCTTCCCAATTTGCTGCCAACTTGCCCTCTCTGGCGTTTTTGTTTCCAATGTTCGCGCGTCGAAGTACTAGGTTGCCCTTGTTGAAAGAACGGGGTCTTACTTTTCGATTATACTTTGCCGCGATGAGTTGCTTGGCCGCCAGTTCCTTACAGTGCGCCCTGACTCTGATTTCGTCAATCAAATCCAGTTCGGTCCTCAAGGCATCCTCGTTCGATTCACCTCCTTCCTGAATTACTTTGGCCTTCCTCCATGATGGAAGCCCTATCTCCACAAGGATCATCGCCTCGCATCCATAAGTCAACCTGAAAGGAGTTTCCTGGGTTGAGGTCTGCACGCTGGTCCTATATCCCCAAAGTACGCTGTAGAGCTGTTCGACCCAGTTGGACTCTGCGTCCTGCATCCGCTTCTTTAGGCCGTCTAAGACGACTTTGTTAGCGGCTTCGGCCTAGCCGTTTGACTGTGGATATTCTACCGAGGCGAAGTGCTGTACAATATTCAGATCTGAGACCATAGTCTGGAATCCTTTGTCTATAAATTGGGTCCCGTTATCCGTGACTATTTCAGCTGGAATTCCGAATCGAGAGACAATATTGTATCGAAAAAACCTTTGAATCCGTGCCGCGGTAATAGAGGTTAAAGGCTCGGCTTCGATCCATTTAGTAAAATAATCTATTCCCACGATGAGCCACCTAAATTGCCCCGGGGTTGCCTTAAACGGCCTTAAGAGATCCATTCCCCATTTGTAGAAGGGCCAGTGGCCACGGAGTCGAGATGCCGCTTAATTCTGACGGTGGAGGCCAAATAATCTTGGCATGTTTCTGGAAACTTTCGCACCTTTTGACTGCTTCCATGGCGTCCATCTTCATTGTTGGCCAATAAAATCCGGACCGCAAAGCTTTCCTGGCAAGGGCCTTGCCTCCCATGTGATGGCCATTCACACCTTGATGTATCTCGGCCAACACATACCTGGCCTCGGATAAATCCACATATCTCATCATTGGAGAATGTAAACCCTTTCGGTAGAGTTGGTCATTGATCATTGTGTAGACGGCTGCTTCCCGTATTAACTTCTTTGCCTCGACTGAATTTGTCGGTATAATTCCTCTTTCAAGGTAATCTTCAATCGGTCTCCTTCAATCTGTAGTAGTCGATATCGTCATGACGCAACTCGGCTCGATCAAATTTTGCTGGAAGACGGTTCGGAAACTTCCTGGGCCCTTGGTACTGGCGAGTTTCGATAGGACGTCGGCCCGGATGTTTTCTTCTCTTGGGATGTGGGTGACTATAACCTCGTCGAAGTCGGAGATCACCTCCTTTGCTTTATTGAGATACTTAGCCAGTAACGGGCCTTTCGTCTGATAAGTGCCCTCTATCTGTACGGCTACGAGCTGCGAGTCGGTGAAAACCCTTACTCTCTGCGCTCCATTTTCTCGGGCTTGCAATAATCCGGCCAGTAGAGCTTCATATTCGGCCTGGTTATTTGAGGTCGGGAACTTTAGTTGGAGGGAATGTTCAATAGCAATACCTTCTGGGCTTTCAACTATAATTTCGGCTCCGCTTCCCTTTGCATTCGAAGAACCATCCACGTATACCTTCCATACTTTGTTTTGAACGCCTTCGGTTCAGTCCGTCACGGTGAGTTCCCTGACGAAATCTGCTAATGCTTGGGATTTGATTGCATGTCGGGCCTCGTTGGAGATGTTGAATTCAGATAGCTGGACGGCCCAACTAGTCATTCTCCCTGCCAAGTCTGGTTTGTGTAATATCTGCCGGAGTGGTTGGCTAGTTCGGACAATAATACGGTGCCCCTGGAAGTAAGGTCTCAGTCTTCTTGCCGAGATAAGCAGGGCAAAAGCCACTTTTTCTAGTTTCTGATATCTCAATTTTGAGCCCTGTAACGCCTTACTAACAAAATAAACCGGGGATTGACCGACCTCAGTTTCTCTTACTAGGGCCGCACTCACTGCTTCTTCTCCCACAGATAAATACAAGAACAACGACTCACTCGGATCAGGTTTTCATAAAACTGGTGGGGTTGCCAAACAAAGTTTGATCTTTTCAAATGCAGCTTTGTATTCCGTGTTCCATCCTCCCTGTGTTTCCTTCTTTAGCAACCTAAAAAATGGGAGCACGTTCTCGGCTGATCTCGGTAAAAACCTGGTCAGCGCAGCCAGGAGGCCAGTTAGCTGCTGTACTTCCTTCTTCGTCCTCGGCGGCTGCATATCGATGATGGCCTTGCATTTATCCGGATTGGCCTCAATTCCTCGGTTTGTCAACATAAAACCAAGAACTTCCCGGCCGGGACTCCGAATGCGCTTTTGGCCGGGTTCAATCGAATCTAAAACCTTCTCAACTTATCAAATGTCTGCTCTAGATCACGGACATGTTTCTGCGGGTCAGTTGTCTTCACAATCATATCATCGATGTAGACCTCAATGTTTCATCCAATCTAATCAGCGAATACCTTGTTCATCATCCGTTGATAAGTTGCCCCGACATTTTTTAGACCAAAGGGCATCACGTTGTAGCAATAATTGGCCTTGTCGGTCATGAAAGTTGTTTTCTCTTGATCACTCGAATGCATGGGTATTTGATTGTAACCGGAATAAGCGTCCATGAAGGATAACAATTGAAAGCCCAACGAGTTGTCGACCAACTGATCAATATTAGGCATTGGGTATGAATCTTTTGGGCAAACTTTATTCAAATTAGTATAATCCGTGCATACTCTCCACTTTCCGCTTGACTTTTTTACCATAACTACGTTAGAAAGCAACGTAGTATATTGTATTTCCCTGATGAAACCGGCTTCCAGGAGCTCCTCTACGTGCTGCTCCAACGCCTTTCGCCTGTCGGCCCCGATATTTCTCTTTTTCTGTGCCACCGGTTTAGACCCCAGCTGGATGGCCAGCCTATGACAACAATAATTAGGATCGATACCTAGGACCTCGGATGACATCCATGCGAATACATCTTGGTTCTGTCTTAAGAATTTGACCAACCTAACTTTTAAATCCTGATCCATTGCCCCTCCGATCTTCGTTATTTTAGCTGGATTTCCTCCGAGGATTAGCTCTTCCAATTCACCTTCTGGTTCTGGACATGGGATTTCAGGCTCGTCCATAAGGTCGAGCTCTACCATGCTGACGGGTCGTCCGTCTCTTCTCCGGTTTTCGGGATTCTGGACTTGTTCGCCTCTTGGAGTCCGGGGTGGGGATGACGGTCCCCCTTCTCTAGCTTGGATTGTATCGAAATAACATTGACGAGATTCCTTCTGATCTCCCTTAACATCCACGACCTTATTCTTGTTGTTTATCATCTTCAACCTCTGGTGCTTCGTGGATAATATCATATCCCAACTATGAATGGTTGGCCGGCCGAGTATGATGTTGTACAGGGAGGGGAAATCAACGACTATGAATCTTACCCGTTCGGATTTGAACGCCTCCCTGGTTCCCAAGGTCAGTCTTAGGTCGATATATCCTTTGGGACGTGAATGTTCCCCGTTGAAACCTATAAGGGTTGTTTTGCACGGCTTTAAATCTTCTACATCCATATTCATTCTTTTATAAGCATCCCAGCTAATAATGTTTGTCGAGCTCCCTGCATCGACAAAAACCCTTTTCACCAAGCACTGGGCCACGGTTGCTGTAATAACCAATCCATCCTGGTGTCCCGGCACCACGTCTTTTAGTTCTTCAGTGGTGAAGACTAATGGGGGCGGTGTCGGCTTGGTTGGATCGTCTTTGAACTTTGGGATATTCCTGACAGAAAGCACTTCCCTCAAATATTTCTTGCGCTGGCTGATCGTGTCTCCTCCCCCGCCAAACCCTCCGCTGACTACGTTACAGTGGAATTGGGCTTCCAGGAACTCATCTTCCTTGTCGACCGACCTCCGACGCTTCTCGTCTTTCTTCAGGCTTTTGTCTGGACTCCTACTTCGGCCTCCTTGTTTGCGTTTGGGAACCTTATGCCCTTGGGTTTGTATTAGGTATTGGCGTAGCTTGCCTTCTCTGATGAATCGTTCTATGGCATCCCGAAGTTCAAAGCATTGATCCGTAGTGTGCCCCGATCCTTCATGAAACTCACAAAACTTAGACTGATCGGTCGCGAATCGAACTCTGGGAGGACGAGGTCGATTTAATCTTTTCATCTCGGTCTAGGCCACCTCCTTCCAAATCTGGGAACGTGAGGCGTTTAAAGGGGTATACTTTTCATATCGTCCTTTCGCCTCAAGTCGTCCTTCCCGATTGCGTCCATCTCGGTTCTAGGATTGTTGGGGGACTTCACCCTTTGACTTACGCGGTTGACCTTTCTGCTCTGGTGATATATTTCCTCGTTTCTCAAATCTGACCGCGTTAGCTATCTCCATCTGTTCTACGTCCAAGTATTGCTTAGCTCGGGTGTGGAATTCAGTGAGCGTGCGGACTTGATTCTTGAAGATATTCTTAGCCAATCGGGACGAGGGATCCAAGCCATCTACTATGCAGTGTACGTGGACGTCATCAGGGAGTGAGCGTACTTGTAACGCTACTTCTTTAAATTGGTCTAGGTATTTCTGGAGGGTCTCCCCCTTTTTCTGCTTGATTTTACTCAACGTAAATTGGGACTTTGGTTGCTTTTTACTAGTCGCGAAATTCAACTCGAATTTCTGACCGAGTTCTTCGAAGCTGTGGATTGAGTCGGTAGGTAAGGTATGAAACCACCTCTGGGCCGGTCCGGTAAGCGTCGCAGCAAAAATTCTTGAGATGACGGGGCCTTAATTAAACGGACAAACATTCCGAGCTCGAATGTGTCGAGATGGGTACGTGGGTCCTGGGTCCCATCGTACTTCGAGAGATGTGTCAAATCCAGTTTCTTTGGATACGGGGCGGTGACAATTTCTTCAGAAAAGGGGCCTCGGTTGAGGTCAGTCAAGTATTTCATCTTATATTCCTCAGGAGACCCCCTAGACCGAGGTTCCTTCCTCCTATCACGATCTCTGTCTTGCGTGATCTTTTCTAGGCGTAACCTTTTTGCTTCCGATGCTGAAGGACGAGTCCGAGCTGAACCTGTCCCGTGAGAAGCTCGGCTGGTATCCCGGCGTTCTTACCTCGGACGTCTACCAGGGGACTGACTGCTTGTATCTGAGGATTCCTTTTCCCGTCTTCCTCGCGAGTCTCCTCGCTCTCTGTTTCCGATCAACGACTCGAATTTGTTAAACCGGTCCTCCATCATCTGTTGCATAATTCTGAGGTCTTCCTAGCGCTGGAGGTTGGTTCGCTTGTCATTATTCTCCATGCGTCTCAGAATTGACTCATGCGTTTTCTGCAGGAGGACGACGTCGGGGTTCTGGGCCGAAGACACCGTCGTTGCTAAATTATGAGTTTTTTGACCTATCGGAGGGGAGGAGGCCGTATCTGAGACGTTCCCCTCCTGTGCTTCCACTGGTGGCTGTTGAGCCTGATTATTTCCAGTAGCCCCAACCTGTTGCGGATTTGCAGGTTGAGTGTTCCGACTGCAACTTCTTGTATTTGCCATCGGTGGTCACGGGGATCGAAATTTACGGTCCCCACGGTCGGCGCCAATGTTCTGGTGTGGAACCAGATGTCTAGCCCGATGGGCTGTTACTTTGATGTTGGATCGAGGTATTCCTCCTAAATATCTATGGGACTGATATCCTCGAAGAGACGAGATCACTGTACACTGTTGACTATACGCCTCAAAGGGGGGATGGGGAATGTGTCAAGTGGGGATGTGCACAGTGATACTGAATTTACTAGTGTTGAGTTAGAATGTGTGCACCTTGATATTATGCCCTTGTATATATAGGGTTCGCCTTGATATCACAACCGTATGATCTATTTTATCACTTTCATTGTGGATATGATAGATCCTCTGTATATATCAGATATTTCGTTATATATGATATATTTGGTCTTGGGCCGTCTAGGCGTTTGGGCCGTTAGGTCGGGCCGTAACAAGTATATATAGCTTACCATCTAAGTCTTCTCTACAAAAATAATAATACAATCTTTAATCAAATCAATTGATTAATAGTATATTATACAACTACAAATAAAATAAAATAATGTTTGGAGAGAACAGTGAGAACATAAGCGAGGTTACACTTTTGAAGTTACCAGTTACATTTTATTTTTAACCTCTCTTTTTTCCTTTTTTTTTTTGGTAGTGCCACCATCTTTCAGGCACATCAACGACCTCAGACTAATCTGAACCGAGATCAGGTTGGCCCCTTTTGGGGGAAAGCCTCTACCACCCATACACGTTGCATTCCCATGTCTTGAACTCAAGACCCATGGTTAAGCTAGGACAACCCTTTCCCAACTGACCTAACCATTTGGTGGTTTTCCTTCTTTCTCTGACTAGACAAGTGACACATTCATTGGATTTTTTTTTTTAAAAAAAATATATATATGAAGCGGGATTCATTCATAAAACAAATACTATATGCAGTGTCCTACATCTTTTACCTTCCTAGGCCATGCTTTGGCTAAATAAATTTGGCCAGTAATGAGTTTAAAGCGCCCGAGCGCGGATGTAGGTTTTTTGTAGGCTGGCCGCGAGCCTTCATAAGGCCCTGATCAGCGCGGCTAAAAGCGCTTTTTTTTAGCCCTACTTACATTAAGAAGCTTTTAAAAAGCTTCATATCGCAAATCTTGAAGGCCGTAAATAGCCTTTGCACTTTTTGACTTTAAAATCTATAAAAATATAAGAATGAAAAAAAAATAAATATTTTGTTATTATATGATATAAATATAAATATATTTATTTAATGTGTAAATGTCGAGCTTTTAACAAAATAGGTCTACGGCTTTACACATATAGCTTTAAATAGCGCCTTGGCGCAGCTTTTTTAACAAATAGGTCGGGGGCAGTAAAATACCTGATAGGGGTCCCTGGCCTATTCTCATCCCTAATTCCTTCATCAAACTCCAACTATTATCCCACAGGTGGTGGTAATCATTGAATATTTAATTCCTGGGAAAATATTTCATAAAAATACTACACGAACTCACTCGTAACCTACTTGATCATAAGCATGAGATTGGCAATGGCAGAAATCGGCACTACAGAATTGACTCAACAAACAAGTCCAGATCCACAAAAAATTATGAGAAGATGGTGGTCAAATGATAATGCCAGTATCACCCCCAAAATTACACTTCCAAACGAACGCCAAATTCTAATTTCTATTACACAAACAAACATCTCTTGTATAATGCAGTCACAAACTGATCGCTATTCCTGAACAATAACTAATTTAAATTCAAATATTGCATTGCTCTTTGCTCCATATCAAACCAAGGTACTTGGAGAAAAATTAAAATAAATAAAAACAAAAAGGGTAACAACTCCTATTTTCTTCACCCTCTGCTTCTGTCAGGTGGCAGGTCTAATTCTATCCGCTGGCATGACGCGAGGATCCAGCGTCGATAGGATCTGTGGCATTGACATGCCTCCAGAAACAACAATTTCTGCAATTTGAAAACAAATTTAGCTACTTCCTAGGGGAGGAGTATTCATGAACGTTAGACAGGAATCAATACAATTTCTATGATGTTTTTGTCCTTTTAGCATAGAACAAGGCTAGCAACACCCAATCCCATTAGTGAAAACTAGCACATCATATGAAACTTGAAATACTCAAGAAGTTGGTCCCTAACTTAGTTTCTTTGCTTTCTCTTTCGGTGAATTATCCAGAAAATTTTTAGACAGAAAACCTCTTTGTTCCAATTTTGAAGCAAGTGGCATTAAGAAGCTCAAAGGAATAGAGGCCTTGCTCAGATAATAGTAGCAGCGGGCAAAGTTAAAGAAACCATTATAATTCAGAATTACTTGCCAATTCCTTCACGGACTGATAAGTTTGGTCTAATGACATCATTAGTGTTGACAAGAAATATATCACCGATATAAAGATGGTTTGTTGGAACATAGACGCAGCATAGCTCCTCCTCTCCAGAATAGTTCTGTACATGTGAAAACTTTCAGTTTCAACAAGAAAATTGCCTAAAAACCTAACCAGATATAAACTATGTTAATTGACATGATACCATTCTCGCCAACCTCAACTGAGTACATCAAATGATTACTTGGCTGAAAATTTCTGACTTCCAAGTTCCAACTTTGGTAAATCACAAGTTAACATTAAAAATGCACTTCAGATAAGCACTAACAGTAACATAAATAGATCGTATTAAGAATTTGTATTTAACTCAAACTGTCGTGTTGGATTTGATTTTTGAGAAGTAAAAGAACTTAAAACTTAAAAGGCTATACGGCAACCAAAAGCATGAAAACTGAGAACGACCAAAGAAAGGTGAACAGGAAGAGTTAACAAAGCAACAATTAGTGGCCCTCGTATCAAAATTTTTGCAGCCATTCAATGAATTAAATTCTCATTCCTACAGTACAACCACATTTTTTATGCTAATGCAAAAAGTTGACAGCTTCACTGATTAAGCGCCTATAAATTGTATATCTAATATATATACTCTATGGATGGGTTATATGGCACCATTCAAGACAAAAGGCAATATCATGTCATGCGTTAAGAAACTCATACTGATGCTGCAAGAATATTTTCCAAACAAGAACTACATCAAACAAAAAGCTCCTTAGTAACCTGGAGAACAACAGATGAGGTGATAAATCCAAATGCATATTCTCCAACACGTGGATGCCGAATGATGGCTACTTCTTTAAAGGCTTGTGTGTTTTGATCTGTGACAGCAAATATATTAATATGACCATTCTCAATTAACATCAATGCGCTCAAACCTTAAAAAAGAGTAAGGTGTTTTGCATGCACACAGTGACACACCTGGTGAGATAGCAGCACTAATCTGCTTAGAGGCATTATAAATGTGACGAACAAGAGGCATTTGCTTAATAAACCACTCGCCAAGGCCCAGGACAGATGCACCCAACCATGATGACATGAAAACCCCGACCAAGAAGATGAAAGTTATGGAAGTGACAAATCCAAGACCTAATAAAAATCAGCAAATGATATCAACATCATGTTCAACCCATCTGGTAAGTACTAGAGACAACAACACTCAGTTATCTTTATAATTTCCAAACAATCACTTCCACCAGTTTTGTTCTCCACTTGGGCATTTTTACTTCAGAAAAGGGAGCAAGGACAAAGGGGACTGAATACAATAAAACAGAAATAAAATGACTATTAAGAATATTGAATTCATATTCATCCTAATGTATTCCAGAGATTACTAACTAGCAATTTCTTAACAACCTCAAGAAAATGATTTTCTTAAAAAAAAAAAAAAAACTTTCACAGAAAAAACAACATAATCCATGGCTTACATAAGTCAAAAGGTTTAGGCTCTTCCACAATGTAGGGTATACTTACCAAAAATATCAATTCCAAGTTGAGCGTAGATTGGAGAAAAGAATCCATCCACGAAATGAATAAACCACCATGTGATATAGAAGGTAATTGCAATTGGAAATAGAATGACACTGCAAAAATAACCAATTACGAGCTGTCACCATGAGACACATATATGATATTTATGCAAAATATATTCATTTAATTGCCCATGCCACTATATGTTGCAAGCAATTGGTTGAGCTGTGGGAACTGTTGATATTGCAATTCGATAGTTATAAAACAAGTAGCTTTGCTTAAAGCGTGACAAGAGTACAGACAAGACATAAAAAACTAGGGGCGTAAAAACTGTTAAACCTGACAGAAAATCTTTTGTTTTTCATTTGCTTACTTTATTGTCCAAAGCACCAAACAATCAAGATTTTTGAGATGCAAAAGAAGGAAACAGTGGCATAGACAATTATTTCATGAATTCTAAAAGGCTAAAGCAGTATGAGGTCTGAAATGAAAGGACAACTAACCACGAGGCAGTTATTCACAAATCATAGATCCAATAGAGTAGACAATTGAACAGTGGAGAGTGCAGAAGAAGAAACATTCTTCACAACAAGTATTCTAATTATGACGTATTAATTTGTGTGTAATTAATTCCTCCATCAACCTGACTTTTAAATGTGTACTCAATTCAAGCAATGCAGCAATTCAAAGTACTTCACACACACAGTTCAATTATTTCGGGAATCAGCATATAGGGCTAAAATGAAATTAGTACATCTCAATAAGTCATTAGGAAATACATGCCACAACCTAGGATCCAGTTTAATCAGGATTTTGCATTAAATAATGAATATCAATTAGAATCCGCTATTAATAATACACCTCAGCCTAGTCAAGCAAGTCCACAGGAGCTTTCAAACTATGACTATTGTGTACTATAACTAGCAGTTTGTACCATACTACCACACACAAGATGAGTAACAAGATGCCTAAAGAACTATATTATGGCTCAGGAATTGAAGCTAAACTGAGATTTCAGGGAATGCAAAGCTTGCAAATGACATGTACTTCAGGAGACAACATCACAAATTCATAATAATTAAAAGGTAGGTATATAAGAATTGAGTACATATGTCAGAATTAGCAATAGCATAGCATACATGGCATAAGTAGCAAGATATCAGATTGAAGAAAGAATCGCGCACCAGCCAGTCATGAATTTTTTTGACGCCCAGCTCCTAACAACTTTGTAAAAAGTCTACAAAATGATGAAACGACACATAGCAATCAGTCAGACCAATACGTTAGAGTTAAGATGTGAGCAAATACAATAGAGGGAACTTTTATTATTTATTAAGTTTTTGTGAAATGAAAAAATCAGTTCAATTTATGAGGACAAGTCTAGTCGTAATGAGACGAATGATTATAATATGTTAGTTGAATAGCATTATCTGTAGCTTGAGGATGTGCACAGCAGACTGCATACTAAATTCAGCAACTTAAACCCATAAACAGACATGTTAAATTCATTCTATTGTTAATTATATGTTTTGCATCCATATACATGACATTTTACTCATAATTTAGAAAACGTAGAAAGATAACAGACAATCATACAAAGTTAAATCTCTCTAATTCATTATTTAGTCATAAACTTCCTGTGCTCAAGATATAATGTAACATTTCAACATAAAAACTACTAAGCTTATACATTACCGGGCTTTTTTATGTCAGTTAATTATGAAAGTTTAAAGACCATTGAAAAACTTCCTCAATTAATCAGTATCTATTCCAGTAATATCCTTGGTAATATAACAGAGACATTCACATTAAAAAGATGGTTACTTCATCAGTGGTTTAACATTTTCCAGTTAAAGACTCTATCTCAAGCAAGGAAACGCAGCCAGAGTTATACTAACTGAGCATATGTTTGACAATTTCAATTATGATATTAGTTTAAAATGTAAGGTGTTACGTACAGAAGTACTCCTTCTATTATAATGCTGTAGTCCAATGGATGAAATGGAGATGCCAAAAAAAAAAACAGAAATGCCTTATAAATCATGAGTGTCACTTTCTTCAAGTAAAAGTTCATTACCAATAGACTGTTCAAAAAATGTCGAGAGTAATATTCATGAGACAGCAGATAAAATTTTTCCTGATATAACTATCAATTGATCCCATGTCATTTTAAAAAAGAGGGGAAAAAGAAACGATACCCATTTGATGCACTATATACCCCATGAAGACAGATTTTACAAGCAATTGATTTCACTACAATAGCCTTTGTCATTGAAATAATAAGTGGAGGTTGCAGTGGTTGCCTAAAGAGTGTTCATTCAGTGAAAAATTAAGGAAGAAGATTTCAGGTTAATATCAAACTTCTTTCATAATTAAAAGGAGAGACAAAATTAGCCAGAAAAAGAAGCTGCCACTAAAATTCATTCTTAATTGATAATCTTTCCAATCCAGAAAATAATCCTAATCCAAGTCAAAGGAACTACAACAAATGTCCTAAACGAACACAGTCAACAATAATGAAACATACAAGAGGGATTGGCCGTGAGATATCACAAAAAGGTTAACTATGGCTAAATTGTTTATCCCTTCTTGTATTTGTCAAAATAGCAAGATAGGGAAGCATGTATGAACTGTTAAAACCCTAAAGTAACCTATGAAGAGATCACCTCATGTCCCGCATGATGGGAAGACGATGACGAAGATGAAGGTTTGGAGACTGCGTCTTCGTCGGCGGAATCCGCCACAGGGATGAGAAGCTCTCGATCTTTGTCTCTGTTGGCCATTACGATTAACGATTGGTCATCGCCCATCACCGGCAGTCCCCGGAAGCGACGCCGTTTGACAATTAAGAAGTGGAAATGCTTCACTTCTGCAACTGAGTCCCAGTCAAAGAGAGAGATTGTGAAATGACAAAACTCCAGATGAGCAAAAAAAATTAATCATCGTTATCCTCGAAACCACCCTTAATTTTCTTTTTGCTTGGGGATCATCTTTCATGACATTAATATGGAGTATATTAACGAAAGAGACCGGCCCAAAAACAAAATAATCTCTAGTTCTTAGTATATGACTCATTTACTTAACTGAAATTAATTAGAGTAAAGAAGTTAGTTAAACGTATATACACTTTTATATTTAGAGATAGGATATTATCACTCACATTTTTTGTTACTACCAATGTCACTACCATTTTTTTATCGTTACATCAGAATCTCATCTACCTTATTATTTCTCTCTCCCATTGAGATTTTGATCTAACGGTGAAAAAGTGGTAGTGACAAAAAAAGTAGTGACAATACCCTATTCCATTTATTTAATAAAGTTAAATAAATTACTTAAAGATAACATTTAATACAAATTATTATGGGATATTTCTCTCCCTTAATGAGTTTTGATCTAACGGTGAAAAAATGGTAGTAACATTGGTAGTAACAAAAAATAGTAGTAACAATATCATATCTCAATTATTATATTATATTTCAGTTTCTCGTCAAACAAATTAGTTTAAAAAAAATATATTAAAGATAGCATTTAGTACATATTAATGTTTAAAGATAGCAGTTAATACATATTAATATTTTAAAATAATTTATTTAATTTAGGTCAGAAAAATAATTTATTTAATTTTCTTGATATCTCCAACAACAAAAAATTGATCTAATTATATTAAGGATTGGATGAAGCAAAACACATTAATCATTTTCCTTAACTCCTTACATCTTATCTCTTGCTTAACTCTTGTTGAGGGGCACAAATAGGGGTTTTTTTGAAAAATAATGATAAATATAAAAAATAAATCTTACATTTATAACTAATTAACAACAATTTCTCAATTAGGTTTCGGACGAAAGGAGTATTATTGCAGTAGACCTATTAATTATGAAAAACTCTTGATTGAAAAAAAAAATTATTGTATTAGTTTTTGTTACGGACTGGAATAGGGCCCAACGCCTAAACGGCCCAACAAGGAATATATCACATATCAGGATCTACCTATAATAAAGGGAAATCCTATCTTATCTATAATCAAGGGAGATCTATCTTATTTAAAGATAGATTCGGCAATTATGATACTTTTAGGGCGTGGATTACGCCCACACTATCCCACCCGATAAGACACCCTATAAATACGAGAGGTTAACCCTAAGGTGCACACACACACACTCTTCTTTGGAGCATACACACCCCCTTGCCTAAACGCAAGGTGTGTCCTCGAACTACGTGACTTTGATCCCCTCTATACGGTACGTAGGCCTGCTAGCATCGCGCCTGGTCAAGTCCGCTCCATATAAGCAAACAATCAAACAGGCTAGTCCATTAGGGCTAGCGTTACGGTTCCACACGGAACATTGGCGCCCACCGTGGGGATCGTTAAATTTCAATTCCCATGACCAAAGATGGTCAATACTAGAAGCAGCAGTCAGATGCCTTTGCATGGGCAATTCCTGAAAATCCGCAGCAGCCTCCGGGCCCACCGTGCAATACTCGTTTGAGAATCCCAAACGAGCAAATAGGGATAGCCGAGGTTGTTGTTAGGCCGAGGCCGATTAAACACCAAAGGAGTTATTTTTACGACTTGGTGATGTTGGGAGGCCTTCATCTATGCAAGAGCAAAATGATAGTTGGAAGGATCGTCAGGTTCTCTCTTTGGGAATTCCCTCATTGGGAATTCCTTTAAGAGAAGATGAGGAGAAGATAGGCTTGGAAGGATCGGCGGGTTCTCTCTTTGAGAATTCTCTCATTGAGAACTCATTTAAGAGAAACTCTAATATGGAAAATTCCTCAAAGTTACTCTCACCCATAAGAGACTCTTCTACATCTACGGTATCTCAACTTGGGTATTTCCGAAGATCGCCGGGTTCTCTCTTTGGAAATTCCTTTGCACGGCGATTCACGAAAATCCATGGCATCAAAATCTTCTTCTTCGCTATTATTCTCGAAGCTTTCTTCGATTTCCTAATAGAAGATCGGAAGAATCCTCTTATCTAGCAATGGACTTCTCCTCTGCATTAGATAATGATGAATTCATTATATGTAACCCTACAACAAAGTCATTCACCTCTATTGTTGCAACAGATAGTTTGCTATAGAATAAACTTCAAGCACTAGGAAGATTGTTAGGTTCTCTGAGAATTCTTCTAAGAGAAGCTCCAATATGGAAAACTCCTCAAAGTTACCGTCACTCATACGAGACTCTCATTGGACAAGCTTGGCAATTGGATTGTATCCACATGACGAGAAGATAGTGGGAAGGATCTTCATCCTCTCTCTTTGGGAAGAGAGAACCCAGGATCGTCATCCTCTCTCCTCGAGAGCATAAGATTATAAGCGATCACAACATTTGAACTCTCTATGTCATTTACTAATGGCCGAGGTGGCGAGATGGTTCTGTGATGCCGAGATGGTTCTGCGCCATTGAGAGCAAACATTGTCGCACTTGCCTAGATTCTTTCACAACACCATTACCGTCGGGTAGCCTCAAACGGTATGTCTACTTTCATTTATAGATCTATTTTAATCTCTTTTGAAATCGTCTTGTTCTTCTATTGCACACAAGAAATCAATGTTGGTAATTACCACGAGCACTCAAGGGGATAGACCCATTGAAAGTTGCAAGAAAGGAGAAAAGGCGGACCCGTTTAATCAATCGGTTAAAATCCGGGATCCATATAAATTATCTGAAGGCGTACCCGGTTTAAACTGAATCTAAGTTCCTTAATTGGAATTATTTAAAGGCGACTATTTAAAGAACCTATGTAAAGTTCCTTAATTGGAATTATCTAAGGTCAAAGCCGGGACGCGGTAAAACCGAAATGCACTCCGGATTAATCCTGGTCGACCATGTCGGGCGTATAGTTCTCGGCTGGCACTAGATGAATATTAAAGCGGAGGACCTCGGTTACACTCAATACGGTTAAAATCCGAGATCCGCAAAAAGTTTTGAAGTCGGACCGGTTAATCAATCTAATTAACGTTCGGGATCCGAGTACAGTTTTGAAGGCGGACCCGGTTACACTGGACACGGTTAGAATCCGGGCTCCGTGTAAAGTTTTGTGGAAAGCGAAAAGACGGCGGACGCCGGTTACACTGAACACGCTTAGAATCCGGACTCGTATAAAGTACGGTTGACTCCGCGCTCCTTAATTGGACCCGGATAAACTAAAGATTACCCGGTTACATCCGCGCTCCTTAATTGGACCCCGATAAGTCAAGATTTTCCGATTAAATCCGTGCTTCTTAATTGGACCCCGATCAACGAAGATTATAACCACGGCTCATAAGCACAGGTTTTTGTCAAGCAAAGCCGCTACGGCCGGCCTTCGCAATGCGATCTAGTACACCGACGAGCGGATGTCGGAAACAAGAATGCCGAGAGATGGCTAACTAGTGCGCAAATCGGAAGGCCCTTACAAGGTTGAAGAGTTCGGCAAAGGAGCCTACACACTCGAAACCTTGGAAGGAAGCCAATCAAAAGGACATGGAACGTCGACAAGCTAAGAATCTACTAACGCTAGATCCCGGCTCGGCACCGCAACACCTCAAACACATCATGTTTGAGCACGGTTATGTTCTTGATCTTGATTTCAAATTTACGTTTATAATAATTTGATTTCCTTGCTTTTGTTAGATCATTGCGATCGATTATTTAAATCCCCCGGTGGAACCTTCAAGCACTACTAGAAAATGTCATATTTGCGACGGAATTTGCGAGGGAAAAAAATTCCGTCGCAAATTTTGACAGCAATTTGCGAGGAACTAGGTTTCCCTCGCAAAAATGCCAATTTTGCGAGGAAAAAAATTTCCCTCGCAAAATAATCACTTTTGTGAGGGAAAAAAATTCCCTCGCAAAATGGCCACCGTGTTCTGCGAGGAAAACATACTTTCCCTCGCAAAAACCCCCATTTTGTGAGGGAAAGATGGCTCCTCGCAAAATTGGGGAAAATTCCGCCAATTTTGCTAGGAAACAAGTTTCCTCGCAAAATGGCCATTTTTTGCGAGGAAGTAAAGTTCCCTCGCAAAATTTGACCATTTGCGAGAGAAGTTTTTTTCCTTGCAATTTTCAGATTTTGCGAGGAAGATTTTTCCCTCGCAATTTTCAAAATTTGCGAGGGAAAGGACTTTCCCTCGCAAATGTCATATTTTGTGAGGAAAATTCTTCTCTCGCAAATTTACGAATTTGCGAGGGAAAAGAGCATTTTTGCGACGGAAAATCGTTTTGCGGGGACGGTTTTACGACGGCGGTTTTCCCTCGCAAATTCCACCGCAAATCAATTTTGCGACGGAAAACATCAGTTTTGCGAGGGAATTTCTCCGCCGCAAAAAACTATTTTTTTGTAGTGAAGAACGTGTTGTTTATAACTTAAGTTTAAACACCGCGGTCTTAGGATCCGGTTTCAATTTAACACCACGGTCTTATAATCCGGTTTCAAGTTTGCTTCAATTCACACCGTGGTCTCGGGATCCGGTTTCAATTGCTTCAATTCACACCGCGGTCTCGAATCCGGTTTCAATTGCTTCAATTCACATCGCGGTCTTAGGACCCGGTTCAACCGAATCTAGTTGAAAACCGAGATCCGTGCGAAGTCCGTCCCTACAAAGGGATGAAGGTGGAGACCGGTTTAAACTGAATCTAGTTTAAACCGGGATCGGTGTAAACATGTAGGAATCCGAGGTACAAAAACTCAATTCCAAAAATCATGTCAAAATTACACATGTAGGAATCCGAGGCATCCTAGCCGGTTCCAAAGACCATGTCTCAATTAAACATGTAGGAATCCGAGGTTCTAAAACCCGTTTCCCAAAATCATGTCGAAACTAAACATATAGGAGTCTGAGGTGTTCTAAACCCGGCTCCCAAGACCATGTTCGAGTTAAACATGTAGGAAACCGAGGTACATAAACCCGTTTCCGAAAATCATGTTCGAGTTAAACAAATTCAGGGGTTACAACACCCATCCCGGATAAACAAGTTCCGTATTACATTTCAGACGAGGACGGAACCCGATTACACTTAATACAGTTAAAATCCGGGATCCGCCTTGTTTCGAAGATGGACCCGGTTATACCAAATCTGGTTAACAACCGAGTGCCATCGAGACAGGTTAAAACGTGTTCCCTTGGAAACAGACGTGTTTCCAAAGGGAGCACGGTAAAACCAAGATTATAGCTAAAACGTACTCCTTTGGGATGCGATAATGCCCTCATTATGACAAAAACTATCGATAGTCAAAAATACACCGAGGTATCACACCCGGTCGAAATACACCGAGGCATATAAGCCCCGGTCAAGCAAAAATCCCAAAAGAAGGGATTACACCGGGGTTACCACACCGGGTTGCGTATAGCCCGATTTGTGGCATTACTTGATGACCCAATTTGCGGTACTACACCCGGGCTACCACGCCGGTTCGCGAGACGGTAAAAACACCATCTCTTTTTAAAAAGATGCATCAAAAAATGCTCCTAAATAGGGAGGTGAATTGTCACGCGAGGCCCGATCGGAGCCGACATGTACAAACCGCGCGTTCGTACACCGCGATTGTGCATCGACATTTTGCCCCTATTCGGATAAAACAACCCCGCATACGGCCATATCCGGATCTCGGTAGCTCGGGTTACTCCCCTACCCTTTTCCCGAAGTCAACCTATCGGAAGAAACACTTAGCAATCTGCGCATATAAAGGCTACGGCCGGCCATAAAAAAAAAGAATGTTAACTTAAGTAAAGTTGACAAGACAAACCGATTGGTTGAAATCAAGTTTATATATAATCAAGGTAGCAATGTTTACAAAGTTACAATTACAAACCCGGTACGATACACCGTAGGAACAACAACAAAAAGACTCCGCTCTTAGCTCGAAGGAGCAATGTTTTACGAAGGGACCACCTCGGCCCGGGAACAGATCTCGAAGTCCCTTCTCCACCATCATCACCCAAAGAAGGATCTTCTTCCCCACCTCGAACCTCCTCGTCAAACGACCCGGATCTCGAAGTCACTAGGAACGACGGTTGCGGACCTCTCCAATCCACGGAGGCCAGGTGTCAGGAGGTCATGATGGCGAAGTCGAAAGGGTTTCAGCCTCGAAGCCAAGCGACCATCTGACACTACCTCAGGATTTCGAAAGCAACGGCGGGAGTACCGACCTTTGAGATACTACCTCGGGTCCAGGAGTCGGATAAACAACCTTGGGTCCATGAATCGAATAGGTTACTCGGCATAACACCTTGGCACGAGGGCAAGAGTGCATCCCAGTCGGAAGAACCGAGTGCACCACGGCGGCCCGGACCCTTGACCGGGCGGGGACGACAAGACAAGCGTGGCACCGTAAAGGCGACGATGCAATATAAGCAAGCCCGAGATCCGTTCCTCTTCGGGATAATTTGGTTTGGGAGAACCCGGTGTTACAACAAACGGGCCCGGTGAGAATCCGGAGATACAACAAACTAGCTCGGTAGCCGGTCCACTCCTCTTCGGATTATTCGGATTGGGAGAGTTTGGTGTGGCGGGATAAGTGAAGAAGAAGAGATCCGGCGGTCATGAAAAGAGACAGACGGAGTTTCAATCTTCAACTAACCCGGACGCCACATGGCGGGGGGCAATGATCGAGAAGGCGAAGGTTTTTAACCTAGACTCTTGGCCTTATCTCATACCTCGGAACCTAAGACAAATGTCTCAAAAATAGGAGAATCTTGACAAAATCAGGATTCGGCACACCTCCGTAAAGTACCTCGGATCTAGAGATCCGGCCTCGGATTCTTGAGAACATAACATCCATGACCGAGGTAAATAGTGAATTGGTTCAAACCTTCACAGAACGACACCCGGTAAAGGATTGGTAATACCTCGAACTACGGAGGCTTTGATCCCTTACTAGGGTACATAGGCCCTAGGCGACATTCCTAGGTCAAGCCCAGTCAGATTAAATATCCAACATGCTAGGCCAACGGATCCGATCAACCTCGGTATCGCACCTCGGGCGAGAAAAAGTACCGGGGCATGATACATCTCGGCGGTTCAAACACTTGAGCTACCGAAGTGCAAAGCGGTCGATCAAAATACAAATGAAGCGGGAATTCATCAAAACACGAGACAAAAGCAAATCAAGTTGGAACAACTCGGATACGAGAGATCTCGACTTGAAGTCGAGCAAACCGCCTCGACATTACCCCAGATCTTGGAGACCTTACCTCAGATCTTGGAAGTAAACAACTTCGATAGCCGGGGTCAACACCTGGATTCAAATGCAGGCGAACCATCTCGGCACTGCCTAGGATATGTGAGATAAGACCTCTGATCCTAGAAGTAAGCCGCCTTGACAGCCAGGATTAACATAACAAAGCTTTGCAAGGTAAGGCCCACGACTGTCAGTTGTCAAAATGGAACGAACGAAACCCCATGAGGGCTCACCATTGACCGAGACAGAGGCAAGCAAAAACAAAGAATCTAGAGAAAGACAAATTTTTCCCGCCTTTGGAAGAAAGTATCGCCTAAACGGGCAAATCGGCGGAATACGAAGGAATCCGAATTCATCAAGATGATGGCAATCACGAGCGGAACCCGGCCTTGAAACCAAGCAAGTTCCCCGAGGGTACCTCAAATCGTCGAGACGCTACCTCGGGTCTTTGAGAAAAGACCTCGGATCTTCGAGATACTACCTCGGATCTTTGAGCAGCAGACTACTACCTCGGATCTTTGAGACATTACCTCGGATCTGGGAGTAAAAGACTTCGTTCTCCAGGACCAGAATAGCCCAACCCGACAATGCGTGGTAGACATACGAGATGGTAAGGTTCACAAAAACCTACCCCGGATAACCTGCTTGGGAACAATATACATCTCGGCAGCTCGAAATCTCAAACTACCGGGCTGGGGGCATCTGTTACGGACTAGAATAGGGCCCAACGCCTAAATGGCCTAACAAGGAATATATCACATATCAGGATCTACCTATAATAAAGGGAAATCCTATCTTATCTATAATCAAGGGAGATCTATCTTATTTAAAGATAGATTCAACCGTTATGATACTAGGGCAGTGGATTACGCCCACACTATCCCACCTGAGGCACACCCTATAAATACAGAGGTTAACCCTAAGGTGCACACACACACTCTTGCTGGAGCATACACACCCCCTTGGCTAAACGCCAAGGTGTGTCCTCGAACTACGTGGACTTTGATCCCTCTACAGGGTACGTAGGCCCTAGGCATCGCGCCTAGGTCAAGTCCGCTCCATATAATCAAACAATCAAACATGCTAGTCTATCAGGGCTAGCGTTCTGGTTCCACACCGGAACAGTTTTCATTATGCTTGACTTATGCATTTAGTAAACCCTAAACTATTTTAGTTTTAAAAGTATCAAGCCCGTATATATATATAAACTATCTATTTACAAAGTATCTACCTAATTGGTATCAGACCCATGTATATTCTCTATCTATTTAGGCCTTGACCACTTGGTAAGCACGACATTTACCATCAACCAGATTAAGATACCTAAAAAATGGAAAATATCCTAAAATATAAACAATTACAATTAAAGCTTGGGAAGAAGCAAGTTATGTAAAGCTGAAGGCCGTTTCAAACGAGCTTCCAATTCGAGAGCGGGTTCCCGTGTGAAGAACCTGATTTTGACGATCTTTCAGACGCTCTTGCCAAGAACCTGGTTTTGACGATCTTTCAGACACTCTTGCCGATTTGTTTAGACAGTTTCAATGATTTCCCCCATAATTATTAGTATTACCAATGTATCTTTGATGCTTTGTGCATTTGGATGTGTAAATAAAATTTTCGTGGAATACTTTTTTAGTCTTTGAGGATTCCTTTAAATTCTTTCGATGATGTCTTTTGTTTCAGTTAATTTTTATTTTCTGGTTTATTTTCATATTAACTGCGCGGAAGATTCTTTACCATAGAAACCGAATCCAATGGTAAAAAAGGGAATGTTTTTTACTTCCTTCCGATGTACTCCCTCCGGTCCTTATTATAAGGCGCCAACCACTAACATTTTTTTGTCCTTATTATAAGGCACCAACTTACTTTAACTAACTCATTTATTACTATTTTTCCATTATGCTTTCATTTTTAACTAACTCATTTAAACCTACATCATTAAAGTAGGGGTAAAGTTAGAAACATTTATTACTTTTGGACCTAAATGACTTAACTTCCATTTCTTGGTCCGCGAGAAATGGGTAGTTGGTACGTTATAATAAGGACCAGAGGGAGTATTGTAATCCCTCCAATTAAGGACAGAACGTAATCTAACCATTCACTCTTTACGAACTTGAATTTCAAAAACTGGGAAGCGAGGGTGAGGAAGGGCAAAGACGCAAAATGGTCCCTCTCTTCTCTACCTGAGGAGTGACAAGTATCTCTCAACTATTCTCTCATTTTCATTGTTGCAACGTCCCCAATTCAAGGCGTTTGGATACAAGTAACCGCGAGGTTTTGTGTGGATGTTTTTTAATAGGAGGGATGCGCGCGATAGTAGGTTCTCAATCGGAAAGTGTTGATTTTTAAACTTGTGGGATATTGATCAGAATCATCTTTGGGTTAATGAGAGAGATGAAGTTGGAATTCACAGTAAATTTTTTATTTTGTATTTTTCCATCTTATTGGGAAGGTGATCGGGTGATTGCCTCTGAAGAATATGTTATTCGGCTCTTCTGCTGCAGCGTTGCCGTTGGATCTTCAGGGAAGAAACTAAGCTAGATAGGCAGCTTGATTTTACGGGTTTTGGTGGCCGGTGGGTACTGTGGCTTCAAGCGAACATCTGTATGTTTTATTCATCAACTTAATGGTTTAAATTGGAAATCACTGTTTTCTTTGGAACACTTGTACGTATCTCTACGTGAGTCTCTAATGCATGTGCGATTTTTTTAATTTCATTTAATTTTATTGTCTTTTTATATTGTCATTTTCTTACCATTTCCCTCTTCCTTTACTGCTCATCATCATTTTATTATTACTTATACTCGTACTGGTTCGTTCTTATGATTCCTGGTGGGAAATAAATGCGAGAAAAAATTATGAGGATTTTTTTTTTAAAACATTTTCCTTCATATCCTAACAAAGGGCAAGGTTTTTTTGGCATTTTGTGACTTAGTTCCCCCTCTTGCTTTTGTTTTTTTGTTTTTTTTTTATCGTCTCAATATCATATTCAAACATGTGACATGGGGGAACATTTTTTTTCAAAACGAGAAAAGGATGTCTCCTTTAACCCCCACTTTTCACTTCCTCACTTTTTATTTTTTTTTATTGGCATTTAATGGTTGAGATTTTATACTATGTTAAAAATATTATTGATAATAATAATTTTATAGAATAAATCACAACCATCAAAAGTCAATCCAATAGTAGAGGAAGATAATAGTGGAGGAAGATGTGAGTAGAAATACTATTTTCTCCTCAAAACCAACATTACTATTGGAAATATCTTGATGGACACCTTTTTATATATAAGAATCTTACAATTGAAGTCTTATATTTATATTTAATACTAAAATAAATCTCTTGCCTAACTTTTCTATCTAGGACGGTGGAGCAATTTGTATAAGTTCTTCTGGAATCTGGGCTTAAATCCAGGCACCTCTGCAGGATAAGCAACACGATCTTGTCGTCTTTGAAAGAATTACAGGTGGTAATCTCACTGAACAGTCCTCAGCTATATATATATATATATATTTTTTTTGGTGAAAATCCTCAGCTATATTTTAATTGCATATAAAATTCTCAATTTTGAAATTGATCAATGCAGCGATGTCGTTTCATTGCACTGTCTCTTCTCTGTCTGTGAGTAACTTGACCTGCCTTTTTTAAAATAATTAAAGCTCTAAAAAGCGAAGAACAAAATGTCACGGGACTAAAACTGTTGATTTGTCATCTTGCTCCCTATCATGCTTTCATCATTTGTTTGTTTGTTGTAAGATTTCACAGGCCCCCAGTGGTCACAGAAATCCATCTTTTACACTCTGATTGGGAGAGACAATGAAAAAAATCTACCCCAACGAGTCCCACTCAAAAAAAGAGAGCAGATAAGAAGGCCTATTCTCGCGTTTATAAGCATTACTTTCAGAGCTCTACAACTCTTATATATATCTGCCTCCATGGGGACTGTGTCCAAGCCTCCTCCTTCTCCCTCTGAAACCCCAGAAGCCGAGTTGGAAGAAAGCATCAACTTTGACAAGTCTCTTCAGGTCATATTTTGTCTATACCTTGTCTTTCTACTTGTAATTTACTTTGTCATAACAGAAAAAACTTGAGGCTTGTTCATGCATGGTGAATGAGCAGGAGCTAAAAGAGCTGAGGTCTCAGCTTCACCACGCAGCAGATTACTGTGAAACTGCCTTCTTGAAAGGCAAAGAGAAATCACAGTGAGTATTAATCTGCCCTCAGGCTTCTGCTTCTACTTTTCATGGAATGACTTTCTTTCTGTAAAATTTTAGCAGTATGCTGCTTGACAGGCCTCGGAAACTGTCATAAGTAGGTAAGGGCCTTACAAGGTCTTCGACTCTAACTCCAATACTCGTCCGGACGGGGTAAATTAAGAAAAAATATATTTAGGGATCTAGATTAAATATAAGATATAGTTTTTATATTTATCAATTTTTTCCTAATTTACTTCTATTCTTCATTCAACAATAAAAAAAAAAAAATGATCTTTGAACAATAAAAAAAAAAAATTTTCTTAAAAAAATTTAATTAAATTAGGAATGAGAGAATTAACAAATATGCACTTGAGCCCACAATCATTGTGTTTTAGAATGTTTTAGAAAATATATGTAATATTAAATAGGAAGATATCTCGGATTCCCCTTGACAAGACAAAGAAGAGGACATGATACTTTTAAGTATGTGGTGGAGCGGGTGCAAATAAACTTTCCCCGCATGGAAAGCTAACGCTTGTCTACCGCAGGGAAGGATAACTCTTGCGAAGCTCAATTAATTTTCTTAATCTAATGAAATTTAATTTAATTAGATAAATATATTTAATAATAGTTAGCTTTTAGGTTGCTGAAACTCTCCACAATTTCTAGGTAGCTCTATGAGCTGCACTTGAGCCCACAATCATTGTGTTTTACTCACATGGGCTTAGGCCCATGTTTATTATGGCCTTGATTCCTTATAAGACTTTGCATTCTTCAACTTCGCCGGTTAATTTTTAGGGTTTTTAGGGTATGTTTAGTTTGAGGGGATGGAAGAAAGGAAAAAGATTTAATCTCATCCTGACAAAATTGCCTATGAGAATTTTCCTCCTCCGCTCTACCTACCATGTAGCAAAAATGGTGAAGCTCCCCACAGACAAACACATAGGAAAGTCAAACTCCCACACGCTTCTGCCATCGCCAACTCACTCCTGCGACTTTGAGTTCACCATGTCCCTCTCCCCTCACAAGTTCTCTTTCGCCGCCCTCTGCCTCGCCAACGGCCACCTCTTACCCCTCCTATCATCGCTTCCCCACCATGCTCCCGTCGTCCTCTGCCGCCCGTGACTACTCTGGCAACTCTAATGACTCCCAATATTCCTTATTCAATGCCACCGACTATGACTCCTCCCACCTGAGCATCGTCACCGACAAATATGACGTCAAACGATTTAACAATCCTCTGTTCTTCCCCTAGTCCACTCAATTCAATCCCATAGAAAAATCAACAAGATTGGCAAAAAAGAGAGTTTTTTTGTTGAGAGTGTATTAATTAAATATTGAAAAATTTCTATAGGCAACTTGGTCAAAATTTTCCTTCCCCTCCAACCAAACATACCTAAGGTATAATTACTTGTATTCGTTAGAGATGGATTTCCACAATTTTTTGGGTAGGCCTATGGGCTGGGCTTGAGCCCACACCCAATGTGTTTTACTCACATGGACTCAGGCCCATGTTTAATATGGTCCATTGTTACATCTGCGTGGTATCTTGAAAGTGACAACTTAAGAGTGCGATATGATGCTGATGCAGGGTGGTGGCAAACACAAAAGAGTATTTATGCAGGGCAGTGGTTACTGTTATAGATCATCTTGGAAACGTGTCTGCCAATCTTGACTGCCTTATTTCTCAGACCAATGCCTTTTCAGATGCTGAATTGCGCATCAATTCCCTCAAACAAGTCAGTGTTCTTTACCACTTCGCAAAGAAATGAGCCTTTTTGTTAGTCTGCATATACATAGAAGGCTAAGTGTTGTTCTTGACTAAAAACAGAGTTGTAAATCAAGTTGGCCATTTTTTGCAGAGGCTTCTCTCGTGCGAGCAATATGCTCATAAGCTTGCCCTCACTAATATGCGATGGAGTGGGAAATTACCACGTTTCCATTCCCGTTACTTATCATCACGTAAGTGCTTCAAGTCTCACTGTCAAATTTTCTCAGATAGATTACAACAAAATTGCATTACTTATCACCAAAAAGTCCTATGAAGTTTTGTCATTTCCCATATCAGAACTTGTCTTTACATTATATGATGCTTATTTATTTGTTGTGCGACTTCTTTATGATTCCAATAAAGACGTGATCTTCCCTGTATTATACTGCCATAACTTTTTTGTTTGCCTGACCCTTGTCATAAATTTTTTTTAACCAAATCGTTTCGTGGATCAGCAGCCACCCTTGAGAAATCGAGCAATGAAAAATCGAGGTACTTAATCTAATGATGAAAAGAGTATGGCCATATGTTTATTAGACTGTCAGAAAAACAACATGAAACAGCCCATGATATTTGACAAAGTTGGACATTTGTGATTTTTAACGCAGTGATTCTGAAGCTACAGTGCCTTGGAACGCGAAAACTAAGAATGTAAAGGATCAGAATATAAAGTCAACCTCTGCTACAAGTAAGGCTATAAGACAGATACTACTACAGTTATTATCTATCTGTGCATTATTGTTGGGCGAGGCCCCTTCGCCCGGAAGAGAGTTGGTGACAAGTCTCTCATGACCAACTTGCCACATAAAGTATTTAATTTTTCGGGAACATGCCATTTCCACACTTGGGCCCGAAGTTATTAGTGCTTGTCAACGTGGTAGGCCGATTTTGGCGGAAGGATTCGATTGTAAAATGAAATTAGTAATATCACCGAGGTAAAACTCCAAACCATATCGTTAGTCCCACCGTCCATTAGACCCCTAACCGTCTCCTCTAATAGAGGAAGGATCTTGAATAAAGGAGATGATGGGTTGATGAAGAGGAGCCAAAGTCGTCACAACTTGGTACCCACCCATATTGACCTTTCTACCCGCGAGAAACTTATCCCAAACTTCGACAATCGCTTTCCAAGCGAGAGGAAGAGTTTTTCTTTAAGATATTAGGCGAGATACAAGTTGCCACAATTATATTTGGACCACAGCATTCTTTTTTTGTTAAAAGACTCCGCAAAGTTTCATATAATGGCAATGGACATAGACTAAAATCTCTGTTTCCCCCCCCCCCTTTTTTGTATATACTAATACTATACAGTGGTACCTGTTCGGGATGGTTTGTCAGTGTTAACAAAAGTTCCAAATGCTACGTTTCATTTCCAAGTGAGTTTCTCAAATCCTACGTCCTTATACACGCACACAACACTGACTATAATGAATTGGGTTTGCTTTGTTTTCTTTTTAACTGTGAATAATTGATGTGTTTGTAGTGTACCCAGAAAGTTGGACGCCATAGAAAATCATTCCATGGAAGCGACATTTTATTGCTCATTCGGCGCACGAAACGTGCACATTGAGATTGTCTTTATACTTCGCTTCCTAGTCTCAAGTGTTAATGCCTGTTCATCTTGGATTAATTTTTTTTTCTTTAATCTTCAGTTATTTACTTGCATCTCCGGTCTCTCATATAGTCATATTCCTTGTGTTTGTGGTTTTTCAACTTCAATTTTAAATTCTGTGGTTAGAAAACCAAATATTATTAGCGTATGTGCTTTATATTTTGATTTTTTTTTTTTTGAAATTCGAGGATGACAATTAGGTCAAAAAAAAGGACGACAAGATAATTTTGAAGGATAATTATGGGGGACGAAATTCATAAAAATTAATCAAATTAGAAACGTTTCAAATAATAATAAAAAAAAAACAGAAATGTTCCACTAGTGCTCATGTGGCACTTTCAAAAAAGTGCTTTTTTACATTTTATATTTACTTCGAAAGCAATAAAAACACTTAAAAATTAAAACAAACATGTACAACATTAGTTAAGATTCTAAATTCTAATCACATGCCACGTTATGGGAGCTATATATGAAAATCAAAGCCAATGACATATTAGAGAATAAACATTGGCATAACATCAAAGGACTAACACAGAAGTTGTCACATAGTAGAATGCCGAAATCCAGGGGCCCATCGTCAATTTAAGCATTAGCCTTTGTAGGGTTGAGACTTGAAATTAGACTCGAAAAAAAATTAGGTCGAAAATTTGAAATTACCGTTTCCTACCATTAATCCATTCCCTATTACTGTAGCATTTTTTATTTTTATGCTAGACTTATGTTTTAATTTAGATTATGCATTTTCAGGCCAAAAGTAAAAACTAAATTATACATTTACCATGTTGTTCTTTTTTTCTTTCTTTTTTCCAACTCCATTACTGTTTCTTCTTTCTAACCTAAAGCTGGTATTTTGGAAAGAATTTTATCCAGATTCTATTTTCACTTCTACTTTTATAAAGCCCAATTTTATATTAAATATTTAAATTAAATGCTTCATTTTAAGTTAACCAAAGCATGTAATGCAAAGCCATTGAGATGCGATGTAAGGACTTGTACGGACACAAACATGCATTGGCTTCTTGAGATGGAAGAGTTTGGTTAGGATGCTGATTAATTTTAATTAATATATCTCCACTACTTACTTTTATTTTTATATTTAAATTATTATTTAACATATTGATGTAGTGTTTTTTTTTTAACACAAATTATAAAAATTTCAAGCCCCTGGTTGTCTACATAAGTCATCAGTGAGTGAAACCGCTAGTTTTTATTTTTTAAATATAATACCACTTTGCTCCAATTTATGAACTTAAATTATCTAATTCTTACCTATTAAAAAAAGTTAATTAACTCAATAAATATGGATCAAATTAATAAATTTTTGTGATTTTTCGAATGTGCGTTTTCACCTTTTTTTTCCCCTCTTTTTTAACAAGAGTAAGACGTAACACTTTCATTTATTAATATGAAAGTAAACTTATAACTTTGTTTGGTTCAATTACATGATGAGGAGATTATATGTAATTCTGATAATTGGAAAGAATTGGATGTCTTGAACTGGTGGAAGAACAATTTTCAAAGATTTCCAATTCTTTCAAACATGACAATTGATATTTTGAGTATTCCAATTACTACAGTAGCCAGTGAGTCCGCTTTCAGTATTGGTTCACGTGTTTTAACAAAGTATAGAAGTTCCATTCTTCCATGTAATGTTCAAGCTCTTATTTGTACTCGCAATTGGATGCATGGATTCACTTTTGATGGTAATTTAATAATTTATATGTATTTTATATGTTATAGAGTTATTCATCCATTTAACTATACTCTGATTTTATGATTTGATATATTATTTGTTGCGAGATAAAGATTATGGATGTGTTCATGATGCGGGAGAAGAAATTCATGACATTTTTACTCCCGAAGCACAACATTCTCGCTCAAAGTGGAGCACAATCAAATATCTATGAAATTGATGATAGTGATGAATAGTGGCATGCTTTTATATTTTGAGTTATCTAATGTTGCTTAGTTTAATGCTTCTTACGTTTTATGTGAGTCAATTGTAGACAATGGTTTGTTTTTTATTACGAATTAATGAATGTGTTTATTTGTTGGATGATTTGTATTGTTTAGATATTAATGTTGATAACATTTATTTGATAGATTAGAACTTTAATGGTTGCAATTTACTAATTATATTTCTTTGAAAAAAAAACCAGAAGAAAAATAGTTAAAATTTGGAATAGTAATTTTAACCCCAAGCCCTGTAGGGCCAAGACCTATCGGCCTTGGCCTGTAGGCCCAAGCCCTATAGGGTCAAGCCTGTCGGCCGGGGGCGCCCCGATTCCCAAATTTCTATCACAGAGGGTCAATTTTACTCTGTAAGTTTTTTTAGGGCAATTTTGCATCATAAGTGTTAAATTTAGAGTAATTTTTTCCTGGCCATTATCATAGTTAAGTTTAACCGTTAGTTGACCAAATATGGTGAGCTGATAGTCTACGTGTCATCCATATTATTTTTATTTTGGTTCTAATACAAATTTGCTTCATAAGTTTTCACTTAGAAGTAATTTTGCCCTGAAAATTTTTAAGTCGTAGAAATTTTACCTTGACTATTATTTGGGTTAAGTTTAACTGGTAGTTTTAGCGTGTCCATTTATCATCCACTTCATTTTGTTTTCAAATTTAGATTTAAAATATTTTTTTTACTTTAAAAAAATGCATCAAGTCGGAAGGATTAGAAACAATCAAAGAGGTGAAAACATCTTGTGTAGTGAATAGAAAATCAAAGAGGTGCTTGTCTATCTCAACGTCGTTGGGCTATGGTAGCGTAAAGTTTTCGATGGCCTTGTTCTTGACAATCTTCCTTGATATGTTGTTTATCTAGTGATTGAATTTTTTTCATCATTACTCTATTACTCTATGGCGAATGTGAACTCCTCTTCTATATGTAACTTTTTCTCCCTCTTCTTTTTTGATGTTGTTCACTAATTTTGGCTAGAATTGTTCAAGTAATTGAAGACTGATTTCTTTTCCTTAATTTATTTTTTACTTTTTCAAATAGTTATCTGTTAAATTTTTTTCTATGTTGAGATAAAGACTTAATTAAATTAATTAATATAGACATAGAAAAATTAATTAAAAATATGATTAATTGTTTTAGTAGATGCATACTTAAATAAATGTGTTTATAAATGTTTGTGTAAAAACGTATTTAAGAAATTAAAATTTAAAATTAATATAAGTTATATAATATCTCAAATATACACTATTAATAACATATGGTGAATAAAAATATGCATGTCAAGTATGTTTTCAATCATGATGTTGTGGCAAAAAAAGAAAGAAAGAAATATGTTTTTAATTAGTCATTTTTAAGAATACTAAATAAACAAGTTTCAATAAATATGATAAAAATTTTAAACCTCCAAAAAAGTTGTAAATGACGTTATGAGATTTGTAATTGGCGTTATAGAATTTGTTAAAATGCATTTTTTTTTTCAATCACAAGCATCAGAGAAGTAAAAAATGTAAACCTCCAAAAAAACGTTGTAAATGGCGTTATGAGATTTGTAATTGATGTTATGGAATTTGTAAATCGCGTTATGAGATTTGTAAAAGTGCATTTTGTTTTGTTTTTCAATCACAAGCATCAGAGAAGTAAAAAATGTAAACCTCCAAAAAACGTTGTAAATGACATTATAAGATTTGTAATTGGCATTATGGCATTTCTAAATCGCGTTATGGGATTTGTAAATACCGTTGAAAAAATGTTAAGAAGAATATATATATTTGTTAATGTATATATATAATGAAAAGAACAAGTGGCGGCCAACCTGGGTTGTGTGGGGAGTGGGGGTTCAAACCCCACCCCTACACTTTCAATGTATTATTATTTTTTAAAAAAAAACCACCCCACCCCCCCCCAAAAAAAAAAAACCCCGTCGGTGGCCGGCCGTGGCGGCCCTCTAGTGAGGGTATTTTTTTTTTGAATTTAAAAGTAAGGGCAAAAGGGTAATTTCACCCGAATTTTCATATCCCTCATAGGTCCTCGGTACCTCTCGCCTTTTTTACAAATTCGGGAGACTTCGGAGGTTTTACAAATTCAAATGGTATTTAAATGAAATTTTCCCTTATATTTTCTCTTTATTATGTTTCCCCTTCCCTCCCCGTAACATCCTATTCGTGCTTCTCTTCTCACTCAAGGGTGCCCAGGTCCTTTGGCAAGATTTTAAAATCCAAATTGGTTCAGTATTCTGATTTAGTATTTTGCATATTGCAATTGAATCATTCATTTGTCCTTTTAATATTTTAAAGTTATTCTATTGGGGTTTTCCCAAGTTATTTTTCATTTTTTAAATTGCAAACTAGATGAAAATATATTTTTTAATACAAATAAATGCTTTGGAGTTTAAGAGAACATTGAAAATTCAGTGCCACCCCGGGTTTAGTCTTGTATATATATCAAGATAAATTATAATGAGAAAGAGGTTAAGGGGGAAAATTGGCTGCAATTAAATTCAAGGTTAAAAAATACAATGTTAAATTGGTGCTGATACTTTCTTAGCTAGTTGAAGGTTTAAAAAAAACAAGAACAATTAAAACGAACGTTATTTATACAATATCTCCCTTTTGTATAACTTCATTCATAAATTGTAGCTCTGGCCAAAAAAATGACAAGTTGTATGATAAAAAGCATCATAATAGTCCTCCCAACAACTTGAATCTTGAAAAGTATGATATTTATCATCATAAATTGTTTTAAATTTGAACTCATTTGTAAATTTTTGTGCGGCTAGAACATGCCCCACATCGTTTGAAAATAAATTCTTTAATGCTGGGTCGTCTGAAATAAAATCATCAACAGAATCTATAATGTCTTTAGTTTCCTTAAGGTAGTTTTTGCATATCACAACCATGTTACCCAATAGATCAGCTGTCCAATTTGCTTTCAAGATGCTGTTGTATGAACAATCTTGCATAAAGAATAAAGTTGGTTTTAAGGCTTGTGGCAATCTATGTTTTTCAAGTGAAAAGACGGAACAACCAAGAGCTTCCAAAACTTGACATTCAGTTGCAGAAAGATTACAACCAAATACTTGTATGTTTTCAACCCATTTGAAATCTTTTTTCATCACTATTGCAAGAATAAGATACAACATAGCATTCCCTTTCAATATGATGCCAATGCCATAAATTACAATTTGCATCGACTTTGATCCTAAAACCTTGTGTAAGAATTCAGAAATCGGTGGATTTTGTAGTTTGTCTCTAAAACTGAGATAAAATTGAGAGCTCCCAAAATTCTTCATGCATCTTTTCACGGTTTGCACAAGGGAATTTGTCAAATCCTTTTGTTCTTCTGGTGTTTCATTCAAATTTTCAAATTTGTTATAGCTTTTCCTTCTCTCTGTTTTTGTTATATCCATGTTCAAAGCATAATCACAATTTTCCATTTCCACTGTACCTCCATTCAAAGCACAGTCATTCATAAATTGGAGCTCTGTCTCTACAATAGGGCGGAAAAACTGCCAACTGAAATCAATAAATGCATTAGGGCCACCTCTGATTAAGAATTCAAGTGTAAATTTTTTAGCTGTTGAAATATGCTTCATGTCATGATTATCTGAAGTCTTCAACCTATTTCCAAACAAGACAATGTTATTCAAAAGACCAAGCGTCCAATTTGCTTGCAAAAGGTTGTCGAATAAGTCACAGCTACAATATGGCATGAAGAACATAGTTGGCTTTACAGCCTTCCTCTTCCCGTCTTCGTTCCATGATAAAACAGAACAACCGAGATTTTCCAAAATTTTGCATTCAGTTGCAGAAAGTAGAGGATCAAATACTTGTATATCTCCAATCCATTCAAAATCTCTTTTCAATAATATTGCAAGGCTAAGTTGCCGCCTGGGGTCTTCATGTAATTCAATTTTTCCAATGCCATAAATTACCATTTCCATCTTTGATTCTGATCCTAAAACCTCTTGTAAATATTCAGAAATGGGTGGAGTTCGTAATTGATCTCGAAAATTACGATAGAACTGCACGCTGTTGAGTTGATTTATATGTCTTCTCATTTTCTTCATTACTATTCGTTCTTCGATGGGATCAATATCTGGATATTTTGGAGCCCATGGTTTTGCAGGAGCATCATCTTCGAGTGTTTTCATTGGTGCTGCCATTTATATATCCCTAATAGAGTAACGAAGGACAAGTGGTGGAACCTGCCGCATGTCATTAGAAACGCTCAGTTGCATATATATTACTTATCCAAATATTAAACATACAAAACAGTGAATTGAAACAATAGAGGAATTTGGTAGAATTTATTGTTATTCCAGCTACCATCTCCGGTCTTAAATATATGATATAGTTTGTAATATAAATTGAACTACAAACTATGTTATTTATTTAAGAACGGAAGAGTACCATACATGGATATACTCATATACATCAAACATATGCAACAACATAAAATAGTACTACCTCTAGTCTTAAATATAGGACATAGTTTATAGTACAAGGGACTGCAAAGTATGTCCTATATTTAAGACCGGAAGAGTACTCTTTTCAATCCTAAATATAGAACAAAATTGATTTATTAAGAAATCTAAATAAATTACTTTAAATATTTATATTTATCATTTTTTCTCCAAATTATTTTACTTAACTTATAAATTGATATATAATCTAAGGATACACAATATATGATATGATTAAATAAGCATCCCTATAAAAAAAAGTGAACTTTGTTTTATATTTATAACTAAATCAAATTTGACAGCTACGTCAACACAAGATCAACATAAAAACAAAGCCTCATGAATATGCTTATTAATCAACAGATTTTTTTTTTTTAAAAAACAAATATATATTAAAGTTAGGGGTGAAAAGTACCTGGGGCAATGATAGATAACATCTTTTAAAACCTATAACGTTATTTTAAAATTATTTATGATAAACAATATTTTTATCATAACACATAAGCATGCTTAAACAATTTCTCATCTCATTAATATAATTTTAATCAAATATACAATTCTAAATCAAGCCCTCCCTGCACAAAAATTCCTAAAACATTTTAATACATACATGTGTGTGTATATGTATATATATAGTTGACAACTATATAAAAAAAATAACCATACTTGATTTATGTTAAGACTAAATAATTTCCATCAAGCTTCTCACGGACTCCTTCTCTCTCTCTTCCCTTATTTTTCTGGTTTTCTCTCGTCGGACTGTGCACTTGCGTATGCTGTGTGTGAGACTGTGATGAGTTCGGTATTTTCTGTGCAGATGTGTGTCGGACTACTCTCCATATATAAACGCATATTAATAGGTATGCTGGGTCGCCTCATCGTTATGAATATATTAGATTTAATATTATTATATTATATAATATATCATTATATCAAATAATAGATCATACATATTATATCATATAGTATATATTATCATATCATATATAATATATTATCATATCCTATAATATATTATTATATATAATATAATTCATATAATTAATATATATATATATATATATATATATTAAAAATTCTTAATCTCTCACTTTAGAAAATTTATTTTTTCTAAAGCAATTACATGGTAAATTTTAATTATAACAAATTAATTTCTAATCAAATATTACTTAGTTCTAGAATTAAAAAAATTGGGGTGTTAAGACGTTTGGTCCCTTAATGTTAATCTTGTTAATTCACTTAATGAAAAATATTAAATCAACAATTTTAAGTGATGATTGTATAATTAAATGCCGAACAAGTATGCTTATATGTTAGTATTTTAATAAATTAATATTTTTAATCTTGTGAATTAAAAAATATTTAATCGTCATAGATTGTTTTATGATTTCTCATTAACGATCCCTCCGCATCCATAACTCACACATGTGGCTTTGATACATCATACATCCATTAGTAACTCATCCCTGCGGCTTTGAACATATCCGCAGAAATAACCATTCCTGTGAATTCATTCTTGTAAGTCTGTTTTTTCTTTTTATATTTACTATTGGTTGCATTGACCCCTACAAAGATATCATATTTTTTCATTATTGCCACTAAACCAAAATCATAAAATTACACAAGAAGTAATTTTACAAACTATCCCATAACCTATAGAATAAAATCCCAGGTGATCAATTCTGGCCAAATTAAAAAATAAAGACAACAACATCCCTGAACGAAGATTCTCCCACAGCAGCGAGTTTCTAAATTTTTTGGCAAGCCGTTTCATGAGTGGTTTCTCTGGAACATTAATCCTTGAGCTGCGATGACCCTGTCTTCCGCAACTGTTATCCCATATATGTGCTTCATATATATCGTCCTGTCCATCGATATCTTCATCCATAAAAGAAAAGGGAATTATCATAATCAGAAATTTATCAGAATCAGGAATTATTAGCGGCTTTCTTCACCTCTGATGGGCAATCTTGGTGATGGGTGATGTCTTCCACCTTGGAGACGGAGTTCACAGAGAAAGCTTGAAAACCATCGACTAACTTTAGATCTTGTGTGTTGCCAAAGTGGAAGGAGGCTGCAACAGTTTGATCATAAATGAGGAATGGAAGTAGAGGTGAAGTCACTCGGTTCGGATAAGCATGTGCATTGTTGAAGAGGAGAAGACGCTTGATTAGTTGCTTTTTTCTTTTTAGCAGGTTTATTTTTATTTTAAAATATAAACATATTAAATTAAAGAATTACCATGTAAGCATACTTTGTCAGCATTTAATTGCATAGTCATCCCTTTAAATTATTGAGTTAGTATTTTCTCTTAAGCCAACCTAACTATGTTAATATTATGGGACCAAACATGTTTAAGCTAAGGGACTTGTTACAGACCTATATTATGCCCAATAGCAGAATGGCCCAACAAGGAATATTATGCAGATTAGGATCTATCTATAATGAACGAGAATCTTATCTTATCTATAATCTAGGAAGATCTTCACCTAGATTTGACAACATTCGATAATTGGCCATGGATCACATAGGCCCATATCAACCTAAGATGTGACACTCTATAAATATAGAAGTCAAACCCTAAGGTACATAGATTCTACTCTCTCTGGCTATTTACAATTCAGCCGTCACAGAGCACACACACCACCTCCTTTGGCTAAACGTCTATGTATGTCTCGAACTACATGACCTCCTTTGGCTAAACGCCTATGTATGTCTCGAACTACATGGACTTTGATCCTCTACGTGACTTTGATCCATCTACGAGTGCGAGGCGTTATTGTTCCTAAGTAAAGTCCAGATTCACCAATGTATACACGCTAAATTGATCATTGTAAAATTCTACCACATCCTATTCTTAAACAGAACATTAGCGCCGTCCGTGGGGATTGGTAAATTTTGTTTCCCATGACCAAAGATGGTCACCACTAGAAATAGTCAAACCTTGCAAAAGACGCAATCTCCCATCGGCATGATGTGTCTTTCGACGCTCCGTTTATAGAAGCTTCAATTCCAAATCAGTCAAGCAGAATATACCTGATCTTTGGTGAATTCTCAGTCAATCGACCAAGTACGACGAAACCCTTGATTTTTGGGTGCCTAATCAACAATGGTTTATGGGTTCTGTTCCGGTTCATCGCGCAAAAGACCCAAAGCAACCGTGGGGATTCAATACCGGGATGCCTCGAATGTTTGAACCAAGTCTAAATCGTTAGCTCCATCCTAGTTGCAAAGATTGTGGGACGAGAACTATGGCTGTTGTTTGCTCCATCTGAGTTGCAGGTGTAAGTGCCGGGATACCTCAAATACTATCCAGGTTTGATTTATGATGGGATACCTGAACCAGGGTCAATTGCCGAGATTGTCCTAAGACGTCGACATGCCTAAGATACCGAGATGGTGACTTCGGAGAAGGGCGAATGTCGAGGTACTCATATGATATTGTCTTGAGATGCCGATATGGCTGAGATGCCCAGATATGGGCTTCTGAGGAAGGGTGAATAGAAGTTTCCAATGTGCGATTTTTCTCCTGGACGAGGAAGGGCGAGTTTTCAATGGATCCACAGTAAAAAACCTTGTTGCTCCAAAGAATCCGAAACTCCGAGGTGCACCACGGCGACGAAAGCTACGTAGGTTCCTTTGAATGCTCAATCTATTGATAGGAAAATAAGGAAGCATGCCAAAGAAAACTTGAAACAACTTCAAGAGCAAAATTTCCCTGGTTTCTTGCTTTCTCTCTCTGGAGAATTAACGAATGATGACAAAACAGTTGATAGCCGAAGGTTAGCAGATCTGATATTAAAAAAATCGTTAGATGTTAAGGATGAAAACAGAAAACATGAGCTGGTTCAACGATGGTTCTTGTTGGATCCTGCAGCAAAGACCCAGATAAAGTCATGCCTTTTGCAAATTCTCTCTTCTCCTGCAGTTGATGCACGATCTCCTACATCTCAAGTGATTGCTAAAGCTGCAGGCATTGAGCTTCCTTAGAAACAGTGGCCTGAACTAAGAACAATGGGGGCTTCGTAGAACGGTGCAAGTTATCACTTGCCTCCTCACGTGCAGTGGCATTTGTACAAGCAAAACCCTGCAAGCATCCACAAAGAAGCCCATGAAAATCACTCTGCTTTTCTCTTTCATCAGATGAAAAATTCTACCCTTCAAGAGACTTGTGTGGCTCCATCATAATGATAGGAACCAGTTGTAACACCTAGGAAGTTGTTTTAGCAGTTAAACACCTCACTACTTCGTTCAAAGTTTCATATGCAGTAGTCCTTAATCGTGATTCCGTTAACAGCTAATGTGTATAGTTCTGCAAGAACCAATCCTTAATTGGAGCCATTCTTGAAAATTATCGCAAAATCTCTACGGATCGATACCACATTAGTTGTTAATGGATTAACGCCTTTACTGATTGCAAGGCTTGATCATCGAGATGCTGTAGCTCGCCAAAATCTCCCTTCGCACATACTCCGGCAATGGCATAGCAACAACATTTGAATTCCCATTCTACTCAAACATAGAGTTCCCGAGCACATGGGCCTTGCCACTTGTATTAGATACTGTATATTTCTCCACAGAAAACTTCAGCGGTCTTAGCTTCTATACTGTTAATTGTTTCCAGTGAGGAGTTTGGTGTACCTATTACCTAAAATTAGACAATCTTGCCTCTGGTTAACTGCTTCGCAAAAAGACTATGTGCTGAGGGAATTGATGTGATGAATAAGGAGGATCCTGTCCATAGCTGGAGTGCTTTAGCACTTATTGATTGCATGATGACGTTAGATGGTCTTGTGATGATTTTTCAGTAGGGTTCCCTCTTCCAATAACTTGGATTGATGATCAACTAGGGAACAAAAGGCATAAGCCCCCAGAGGATGCTTGCAACTCAGGACCAACATGGGAGAGAGTGCAAATGTCAATGTGAAGCAAAAGACAAAAATTGAGGTGCATGAGAGCAATAAAGACAAAGGCTTTTATCTTGTCACTGGGTCTTCATTTGACACCAGTTGGAGTTTTAGGTTCTGCTTCTGAAAATGATTCTGACAGTGAAGATACTTTAGAGGAGTATACAAACAAATCTGAATCTCCTGCTCTAGGGGCCAAAAGACAGATTTGTTAAGCAACACACAGAAAAAATCCTATGAAATCCCAATCAAGCGCGAGACAGGCTCCGTATGACAAAAATGTTATGGGCCCTCTTTATGTCTCCCAAGGTAAAACAAGAAAATGCCAGTTGCTGTTGTGACATTTCAAATTCTAACAAGACTGTTTCTCTGGGAGAAAATCCAATGTTGGGGGAGTAAAACCTGGTATAAAACCAACAGGCAAGGCTGACAATTGGCAAGTGGTTGCATCTCCAGTGAAGATACAACTCTAAAGTTCTTACTCATCAAGCTCATGAATATATTTGATGGATTCAAGTAATTCCCTTAAAATGCCAGCTCGCTCTACATTATTTTGATTTGACACACAGAGAAGGGCTTCTTCAAGTCCTGAATCAAACCACATGGTATAACATTTATTGAAAAGTGCAAACAATCTTGCAGGATCTACAAAACCAGAAAACATCTGTGGCTTGTGAAGTTTGGCTGAGAGTCCAACAATTTCTGCCACTCTACAAATTTCTCCAAGTGTATGAATATACTGATAGCCTTTTGGGTTAAATCCTTGGTGCAGACAGTGCCTCTTTTTCTGTGTAGATTAAGGGGAACTTTAATCATGATGCTATGATCAAACTATCCATAGTGTAGCTAAGGAGAAATGAAATTGATGTTGTTACTTATAATACCATCATTTGGGTTTTTGTTCCCAAGGATTAGCTAATCAATTTAATGGGTCAGGCACGACCTTTGATGGAGAATGGATGAAGGGATGGTCTTTAGCCTGAACTACCCCATGTTGAGTTCTACTTAACAATCAGACCGGGTGATAACTTGAAAAAATTTGAGGAAGCTCATGTAGCTGTTAAGATAATTTCCTGAAGCTGTTTATAAAGGAAGGTGTCTTTTTTGCCGATGATTCACTATTAGCAGGAAGTTCATCTTGAAGGCAATACTGTCTGTTTACTTCCCTCAAAACATGTTTGGACCATACCAACAGTGCAATGCATTACAAGGCAATCATCTTTCAGATGCTCTGAAGTTTCCAATAGTATTCTCCTGAAAGCACTTGCAGCAGCATCCTTAAAATGCTCGTTAGTTGAAAATCAATCTTATTTGGTTGGTGGATATTGCCAACATGGAGCTTCAAAAAATATGGAGCTGATGTGGTTTGCAAGTTATCCGCTTCGATGATCATGGGAAGATCTTGGCAAAGGAATCTACACTAATGATGAATCGACATTCCTCCTATGGTGTTCCTCCTTTTTTTCACTTCTTTTATGATTATTCATTGTCTTGTTCAAGGCTGGATTTATTGCTTGTTCCATAAAACATCATAGAATAAAATTATGCGCCACATTGGCATGATATTTTCAAAGTTAAATCTGGGTGGATCCATGTTACGTTTGGGACCCGGATAAACTAAGTTTGAAGGTGGACCCCGGTTACACCGAATTTGGTTAAAATCCCAGGCTTCGTGTAAAGTTTTGAAGGTGGACCCGGTTAAACCGAATCTGTTTAAAATCCCGGCTTCGTGAAAAGTCTTGAAGAATGTTCGTCTGGAGATCCAAGTTAAACCATAAATGCATCCCGGCAGCCTAGAGATCTGAACTACCGGGCTAGGGGGCAACAGAGTGGACAACGAGTTGTTCGTTGAAAAACATGTTATCAATAACCGGGATTAAGGCAATCCAGAACAATTTGCGCAAACACAAACTTTTTGTTCTCATCTACTGTTGTTCACATGAGTGAGACCTCCTTATTATGTTCGTATATATTTCTCTGCTGAAATTGGTGAGCATCGAAGCGTGAATTATCACAAGCCATGACACCTCCAACTATGCGGTCTGCTACCTCTGTTGTAGTAACGTCCAGAATTATTTTATGGGCTTCTATCAATTATCCATGGATCCATTTAAGTCATCGGTCATGACAGGATTCACATCTTATTGAAGACTAAGCGGATGCACTTTCTCATACATATTTCAAGTTCGCAATCCAGACGCGTCTTGAAGTCTATATGATACACAACTTATATTTGGCTCAATCACAGAGTAATACGCATCCTAGGATTTTCTCAGAAAACTATCATTTGAGTTGGGAATGTCTTACGAAGCTAACATGGAGAAATTGTCTCAGCTTGAGCACAAATTCATTTCCCAACAACTCGAATTTTGCTTTGGAGAATCAGCAGTTGCTTCCAAATATGTTAAATCCGTGTTCCGTGTTTGGAACCCGGTAAAACCGATTTTGAAGAATGTGAAAACGACTATGCCGCCAAGTCTATTTTAAATTCCTTTATTGGAATCATTTGTTTTGAAGGCGGACCCGATTACACTGAATCTAGTTAAAATCCGGGATCCGTGGAGATTATGGTTAAAACGTATTCCTTCAGGATGCGGTAAAACCCACATTATGGTTAAAACGTGCTTCCATTGGAACACGGTAAAGCCGAAATATACTCCGGATTAAATCCTGGTCAACCGTGTCGGGGGCGTATAGTTATCGGCCGGCACCAGATGAATATTATGTGCAATATCTTTTTGACTCTGACCCAGTCATTGAATGGAACCCAGTTACACTGATTACAGTTAAAATCCGAGTTCCGTATGGAGTCTGCCCTTACGACAGGGACGAAGGCGAAACCCGGTTACACTCATTGCAGTTAAAATTCAGGCTTCGTGTAAAGTTTTGCGGGACAGGAATATGGTTAAATCTGTGTTCCATGTGAAGACGAACCCCGGTTACACTTAATATAGTTAAAATCTGAGCTTCGTGTAAAGTTTTGTGATAAGCAAAAAGAAGGCAAACCTCGGTTACACTTAATACAGTTAAAATCTGGGTTCCGCGTAAAAACAAATCAAGGTTACGACACCCATAATGGAAGAAAGGGTTAAGACGCCCATAATGGAAAAAAGGGTTACGACACCCATAATGAAATCTTGGGTTACGACACCCATCTCGGATAAACAAATTTCGGGTTACGACACCCATCATGGATAAACAAATTCAGGAAAAGTTTTGTGGAGGAGTCCACCTCCAAAAGAAAAAGAAAACGGACCCCGGTTAAACTTAATACAGTTAAAATCTAGGCTCCATGTAAAGTTTTGCGGAGGAGTCCACTTCCAAAAGTGAAAAGAAGGCGGACCCCAGTTACACTTAATACAGTTAAAATCCGGGCTCCATGTAAAATACAGTTAAATCCATATTCCATGATCAGTTTGGAACCTGGTAACACCGAAAGAAGGGTTAAATCTGTGTCTCCATGATCAGTTTGGAATATGGTAAAACTGAAAGAACAAGTAACTCCGCGATTCCGTGTTAACTTTGAAACCCGATAAAACTGAGTTTGAAGACAGTTAAATCCGCGCTCCTTAATTGGACCCCGGATACACTGAAAATTACACAGTTGACTTCGCGCTCCTTAATTGGACCCCGGATAAACTAAAAAATTATCTAGTTAAATCCGCCCTCCTTAATTGGACCCCGGATAAACTGAAGATTATACAGTAGACTCCGCGCTCCTTAATTGGACCCCGGATAAACTGAAGATTATCACCAGGGCCAGTGAGCCCGGGTTCTATATTACGTGAAGCCGCTGTCACCAGCCTTCACAATTTTGATGCATCAAAACTCGCTCCTAGATAAGAAGGTGAATTGTCATCCAGACCCTGATCAGGTCGAAATGTTTAAGTGTTGCGTTTCCACACCATGGCTGAACATGTGACAGTTTTCCCTTATCCTAGTTAAGAAACCGGACAACGGAACCAAAACTCAGTAGCGCGGTTAAATTGAAAACCCCTACCCTAATACCCGGTCTTTAATGCCGAAAGAATACCTAAAGCAGATTCTGCATAATACTTTTTAGACCTTGGCCCGGTCATTCAATATATAGAACTTTGAACGTATGTTCGAGTTCATATAATCAACTTACTGTTGAAATGAAAATAAAACTCGGACATGAGATCTGGGTTAAATAGTCAATGCACCCGTGACCCAGAGCCCTTGGCCGCGGGCCGGGGGGGCGACAAGTAAATTGTGGCACTGTAAAGCTGTCAGCGATATAAGCAAATGCGGCCCGTTCCTCTACAAGATAATTCGGATTGGGAGAACCCGGGGCTACAACAAACAAACCCGGAAGCCCGGTTCGTTCCTCGTCAGGATAATTCCGTGTTGCAGCAAACAAACCTGGAAACCCGGATGATTGAGGAAGAAAAGATCCCGACGATCATGAAAAGAAACAGACGAAGTTTCAAAGAAAATTAACCCAGACTACATGTCTGGGGGCAATTCAATCAGAATACAAGTAAATAGAAACTTTATCAAAATCAAACAAGTTGTAGCAACTCGAATACGATATCCGGGTTCAATAACAAATCCACCCCGGCAGCCAGATCCTGTTCCTGGACTACCGGGCTGGAGAGCAACTACTATACAGTTGTCAATGGTGTAAGAAGAACTAACGGAAGCCCTCACGGGGTTATTTGAATTTTCAAATGCTATCCTGGTCGCTTGAACGTTGCTAGTGAAAAAGCATGTTCACCATCAACCGAGATCGAGGCAAGCGAAAACAAAGAACGAGGGAAAGACAAATAGATCCCGCCTTGGGAAAAACGTATCGCCTAAATTGGCAAATCGGTAGCGAAATACGACTGAATCCGAATTAGTCAAGACTCGAACAAAAGCAAATCAAGCTGGAACAACTCGGACACGAAATCCGGGTTAAACAATCAACGCATCCCAGCTCGGACAATGTTCGATAGATAAGCAAGATCCAGGGTAAGTCGGCTCGGATCATACGTTCGGGGGCAATATGCATCCCAGCAGCTCAGAAGCTTGAACTACCGAACTTGGGGCAATTGTTACGGACCTATATTAGGCCCAATAGCAGAATGACCCAACAAGGAATATTCTGCAGATTAGGATCTATCTATAATGAAGGAGGATCTTATCTTATCTATAATCCAGGAAGATCTTTACCTAGATCTGGCCGTTACGATACTTGGGCCATGGATCACATAGGGCCCATATCAACCTAAGGTACACCCTATAAATACAGAGGTCAAACCCTAAGGTACATAGATTCTACTCTCTCTGGCTATTTACAATTCAGCCGTCACAGAGCACACACATCACCCCTTTTGGCTAAACGCCTATGTGTGTCTCAAACTACGTGGACTTTGATCGCCCTAGGCATTGTTCCTAGGTCAAGTCCGATTCAGTCAATGTCATACATGCTAGTCCATTAGAGCTAGCCACATCCTGTTCTTGAACAGAACAAGACTAATTTTGTGCTTAAAGCAAATATAAAGGACAAAACGTATACTTTAGACAATTTTTTTTTCAAATACTTTAAAATTATGAAAATTTGTTCGGTCACATTTTTTTCATAAAAAATGTCATATAGCATGCTAACACTTTTTATCCGAATGCTAACCTAATTTGGTTTAAGATATTTTGTGTGATTTTATAAGGTTATCCAAATTCCATATTTTGGATATTCGGTGCCTTGATTTAAATTTGAGAAATTTTTATGATTTTATAATTACCAAACACAAATCAATTCACATGTATTAATATGTTTTAGTTTATTTATCATAACTAATATATTGTGCGATGATGGATAAATATCGTTATTAAATGTCCTAAATAGATAACCCTAGATATCTTAACTAAACCCTAATTATCCATAATTCCATATTTGTAAAAAACATATATCATAATTAATTAAGTAAAATGCATCAAATTCTCCTTTATTTAGTGTAAGTTAATTACTACACCTCTCTTCTATTTTGGAAACTTAGCTTCTAGACCTCTTTAAAATTAAAATATGTGTTGTATAAACTTCCTTCTAATTTTGATATTCAACTTTCATCAACCATTCAATCTTTAATTGACCATTAAATCAAAGCATCGACTCATTATTTTGACCAAAATACTTCCTAACATAAATATAATTTAATAATTATTTAATTACATACCTTTATCCAAATTAAAAATAATTTTAATATATGCTTTTAAAATTTTTCTATATTGTTAAATTCATTACCATATTCCAAAGTTAATTAATTTTATAATCATAATTTTTTTCCAATAAATTTACATGTTTAATCTTATTTGTTTATTGAAACTTACTTATATCGTAATCTTTTAATTACATAGGTTGGCTAAAATGTTTGGCGATCATATATGTGTATTTTCAATTAAATTATAAAATAATAAAATTTTGAGATCCTTATATTAATATATTATAATTCAAATGTTTAAATATATTTGCTTTATGTTTCTTTTATCCAAAAAAAAAAAAAAACAACATATGTTTCTTAAAAAATAATTACTCAAATTTTCTATTAAGTTGTTAATATTTTTCAAATAAAAAATTACTTAGTTTTTTCTAAGGTTAATAAAAATAGGGAAAATCCTTTTGAGGGCCCTTTTTGGTGTAAAAATCCCAAAAAAGGCCCTCAAAATCTGACAATACACGAAAAAAGTCTTTTCAGGTATTTTGAAATCTTGCGTGAGTTGTTAACTGGCGATATAGTTGTTAATGGAGATTTAGTTGTTAAAAAATTGTTGTTAATGAGGTGATATAGTTGTTAACTAACAAGAACAACTATATCACCCAAATTAACAACTCGCGTAAAATTCCGAAAATAGGTATTGTCAGATTTTGAGGCCTTTTTAGGATTTTTATACCAAAAAGGGCCCTCAAAAGGATTTTCCCATAAAAATATCAAATAGATCATTAATACATATATAAAATCTGTTATATCACTTGAAAATTTGTACTCCCGGGTGGATTTTGCTTTATCGCCGTTTGTTGATGATAATGTTACTGAAAAGAGTTTTGTTTTGTTTTTTTTTAACCGGAAAAATTAATCATATGTTTAGACATCGTTTGTTGATGCTTTGATTATTTCTGGGGAAATCGTTTCTCACACCTTTCGCCTCCCTTTAATAATTTAGCACTTAATAACACTACAAAGAAATATTATCACAGACGGAATTCTCGACAGAGTTTCAATTTTCTTAGGGAATTACTGTGATGAGCACAAGCCAAAGGGAAATGATGAGCACAAGCCCAAAGGGAGAATCCAATCCCCAAAAGCTAGCTTATGAGGAGGGAGAACCCACGATGAACATAAACCTCACTACAAGAGTTTGGGCTCACGATGTGTGACTCATTACATAGTCACCCCCCTCAAGAGGGGACGTCCCCGGTGGCTCCACTCTACGACACTTCACTCGGCCTATCCGGTCAGAACCCTCCCGATGTGGGACTCATTACATAGTCATCCCCCTCAAGAGGGGATGTCCCCGGCGGCTCCACTCTACGACACTTCACTCGGCCTATCCGGTCAGAACCCTTCGCGCACGGCATTTCACTCGGCCTATCCTTGAGTTCAACTCTCAACGAAAGCACCAACGTAATGAACACGCCGCAAAGGAGAGCTCAATCCCCAAAAGCTAGCCTATGAGGAGGGAGAACCCAATGGACTTATAAACCTCACTCTAAGAGTTTGGCTTCCCGATGTGAGACTCATAACAATTACTGATTATTCCACTAAAAATTACCAAAGGCTTACCGATGTAATTTTGCATCAGTCATGTGTTTTTTTTAAAAAAATAAAAGATTCCATGTGACGCCCCTCAAAAGGGGCCACTTGTCCATCACCGGATGCCGCCCCCTTCGCCGGCCGGCCGGCCGGCCGCCTCATGTCCTTGCCACTTCACCACCACGTTAGTGCCTCTTCCACATGTATAATAGTTGTGGGGAAAAAAAAGCGTAAAAATGGAAAAATAAAAATAAAAATGGCTGCAATTAAATTGAAGGTTAAAAACAATGTTCAATTGCTGCTAATACTTTCTTAACTACTTGAAGGTAAAACAAAAAAGGAACAACTAGAATAAACGATATGTATACAATATCTCCCTTTTGTATCACTTCATTCATAAATTGTGGCTCTGTCTCTGTAACAGGGCTGAAAAAATGCCAAGTTGAATGATAAAAAAGCATCATAATAATCCTCCCAACAACCTGAGTCTTGAAAAGTACGATGATCACAAAAAAATTGTTTTAATTTGAAATCATTTGTAAATGTTCGTGCGGCTAGGAAATGCCCCGTTTAGTGTGACAGAAAATTCTCTAACATCGGGTTGTTTGGAGTAGAGTCATAAGAATCTACAAGCTCTCTAGCTTTTCCTTAAGGTGGTTTTCCCATAAAACAACCATGTTACCCAATAGATCAGGTTTCCAATTTGCTTTCAAGATGCTGTTGTATAACTCCACAGAACAGAACAATCTTGCATAAAGAAAATAATTGGTTTTAAGGCTTATTGCACCCTACGTTCTTTGAGTGATAAAACTAAACAACCAAGAACGTCCAAACTTAGCATTCAGATATAGAAAGATTACGAGCAAATACTTTTATGCCTTCAATCCATTTGAAATCTTTTATGCCTTCAATCCATTTGAAATCTTTTATGCCTTCAACCCATTTGAAATCTTTTTCATCAGGATTGCTAGACTAAGATGCAACATAGCATCCTCCAATTTGCCAATAGTATATATTACAATTTGCATCTTTGATGCTAATCCTAAAACCTTAGGTAAGAATTCAGAGATTGATTGGTGAATTTTGTAGTTCGTCTATAAAACGGAGATAAAATTGAGAGCTCTCAAAATTATCCTCGCATCAATCCTTTTTCTCCACTAAAATCAACTCATGAATTTATCGTCGGACCCTTTAGTACTGCTGCTTCCTTCAAAATTTCAACCTTGTTAGAACTTTTCCTTCTTTCTGTTTCTATTATATGATTTATATCCCTGTTTTTTTAGTGTCCTATTAGAAGCATCTACTTCCAAAGCCCTCAGGATTGTTGTAGCTTGCATCAGCTTACAGTTTGAATTTTCTTCCAGAAGCTTCTGGATAAAACCATTATATACTTCAAAACGACAATAATAGCATCGTCTGTGTTAATGAAAACGAGGGAACGTGTGGCCTCTTAGCTGGGATTTATTACGCAAACCCGATTTTGTAAAGGCAATAAAGATAATGATAAACGCAAAGTAATTTGTAAAGGCGCAAATAAGCCCAAATCTGAAACATGGTGAGATTTTCTTTCCAGGAATGAGTTCGTTAGTGATAAATGGTTGATGTGAAACTCTAGAAGAATTAGAAGAAGAACAAAATAAAGCCTTTTTTTTTTTTTTTTTTTTTTTTTTTTTTTTTTTTTTTTTTTCAATTTATGCGATTTAAAATGAAAAAATATATTAAAATATTTAATGGCATAGTCACTTGCTCCCTTAGTGTTTAATTGCAGAGTCACTCGCTAGGTGTCATAATTTTCTGTTAATGATTTTAATGGTGTTAAGATTAAATGACTAAAAGTTTTTTTTTTTTTTTTTTTTTTTTAAAAAACTTAGGGGATTCAAATAAAATAAGTTTTAAAGAAGATATTTGTGTTGGGATTGAAAGGTAATTACAAACCTCGAACTTGATACAAGATGAGAATACAAACAAATCATACAAATTTAGAAGACCAAACATGTATTTAGCCTATACAAAATTTAACATATCATAGGTTTTTATTGTTTTATAATAATATTTTGTTCAGATTATTCAAGCATTAAATTTAAAATACTGCAAACAAATATTTTCTTGAAATGTTTTGTACTTTAACCTTTACTTCTTTTTTTCCTGCATGTTTAAACCTTTACCTCAAATAATGAAACCATTACATTTTGGAGGGGAGAGGAGAGGAGAGGAGTGGAGGAGAATTACGCCTCTCTCTTTGTTTGGCTTGAAACTTTTTAAGAATGGGAGGGGAATCACTCCACTCCCCTTATTTAGATAAAACAATTTTAAAAACGGAGACTCTTGTCCCCTTCATAACCTCCCTTCCAAAAATTGAGGTTTTTTTTTTTTTTTTTTTTTTTTAATGTGACTTGTGAGTCCCCTCGATTCGTCTCATCTTTAGGTAAAGCAATCATCTTCTTGCTTCTCTCCTTGATTTCTCGTCTCTGATGCCATTCTTCTCATCTTCTTCCTTCCATTAAAATTTTTCCCCTCCTTTCTGTCAAGGCAAACACAGGTCAAAGTTTAGTCAGTTAGTGTTAAATCTGAGTTTAAGTTAGCATATCCTCTTGAACATTATTGAAGCAGTTCATTCGTGTTTAACCTAATTGTATCTATGAAGCTTTGCACGCGATCATGTGCTCTGTAAGCCTAATAAGCCCCATGAACTCTTCACCATTCATGTACTTTTAAAAATGTAACTATGCAGTTACAGGTTTCTATAGTACCTCTGTTTTTTTTTTTTTTGGGGGGGGGGCCTTACCTTTGTTTTTAATATAAAAGTTATATATATTAATTAAATTAGTTATTTATTTCAAATGGGTATTGATTTCTCTAAATACCTTATTTTATCATGTTACCTATTGGAAATACCTTGATGGACACCCTTTTTATGATATCTTGAGGAAAAAAATTATAAATTGGAGAAAGAGAGGACATTAAAATTTTATATTTAAGACTAATATAAATCCCTTGCCTAACTTTTATATCTAGGTCGGTGGAGTAATATAGGACGGTGGAGTAATTTGTATGGGTTCTTATGGAATATGGGCTTAAATCCAGGCATCACTGCAGGATAAGCAACACGATCTTGTCGTCTTTGAAAGAATTACAGGTGGTAATCTCACTGAACAGTCCTGAGCTATATATAATTGCATATAAACTTCTCAATTTTGAAATGGATCCATGCAGCGATGTCGTTTCATTGGACGGTGTCTTCTTTGTCTGTGAGTAACTTAACCTGCCTTTTTTAAAATAATTAAAAAGCGAAGAACAAAATATCACGGGACTGAAACTGTTGATTTGTCATCTTCCTCCCTATCATGCTTTCATGTTTGTTTGTTTGTTGTAAGGTTTCACAGGCCTCCAGTAGTCAAAAAACACATCTTTCACACTCTTGAATGGGGGAGACAATGACAAAAATCTACCCCAACGAGTCCCACTCAGAAAAAGAGAGCACATAACAAGGCCTATTCTCGTGTTTATATGCATTCCTTTCAGAGCTCTACGACTCTTATATCTTCCTCCATGGAGACTGTATCCAAGCCTTCTTCTTCTCCCTTTGAAACCCCAGAAGCTGAGGTGGAAGAAAGCATCAACTTTGACAAGTCTCTTCAGGTCATATTTTGTCTACCTTGTCTTACTACTTGTAATTTACATTATCATAACAGAAAAAAACTGGAGGCTTGTTTACGGTGAATGTGCAGGAGCTAAGAGAGCTGAGGTCTCAGCTTCACAACGCAGCAGATTACAGTGAAACTAACTTCTTGAAAGGCAAAGAGAAGTCACGGTAAGTAACCCAAACATTAATATCTGCCCTCTGGCTTCTGCTTCCACCTTTCCTGGAAATACTTTCTGTAATTTATAACAGTATGCTGTTAGGTTCAGGATCAATTAAATCTATGATAGGTCTCGCAAACTGTCATGAGTTTCTCGTCGTAAGGGCCTTATAAAGGTCTTGGACTCTAACTATAAAAGCTAACTAAAGGTGTGTTTGGAATGAGGGATTTGGGGGACAAAATTTTAATAAAGAGTTAAGATAAAACGGTAATAAAAATTCATTAAAATTTTAATCCTATTTCTCTATTTTTTTTAAAAAAAAATTCAACTCAAGAAAAAATTCCCTCTGACTTATCCTCCCCTCATATCAAACAAGTCTAGGGTGTAATTGCTTAAGGACTTGCACTCCTTAAAAAAACTTTCCACAATTTCTGAGTAGCTCTATGAGCTGGGCTTGAGCCCACAATCATTGTGTTTTACTCACATGAGCGATATGATGCTGATGCAGGGTGGTGGAAAACACAAGAGAGTATTTATGCAGGGCAGTGGTTACTGTTATAGATCATCTTGGAAACGTGTCTGCCAACCTTGACTGCCTTATTTCTCAGACCGATGCCTTTTCAGATGCTGAATTGCGCATCAATTCCCTCAAACAAGTCAGTGTTCTTAATCACTTTGCAAAGAAAATAGCCTTTTTGTTAGTCTGCATATAGATAAAAGGCTAAGTGTTGTTCTTGACTAAAAACAGAGTTGTAAATCAAGTTGGTCATTTTTTGCAGAGGCTTCTCTCGTGCGAGCAATATGCTGATAAGCTTGCCCTCACTAATATGCGATGGAGTGACAAAGTACCACGTTTCCATTCTCATTACTTATCATCACGTAAGTGCTCCAAGTCTCACTGTCAAATTTTCTTAGATAAATCACAACAAAATTACATAACTTACCACCAAAAAGTTCTACTACGTTTTGTCATTTCAGAACTTATTATTACAATGTACGATACTCACTTTTCATAAGATTTTTTGGTGATTACAAAAAGACGTGATTTCCTCTATATTATGCTGCCATAACTTTTTTGTTTACCTAACCCTTAACATAAATTTTTTCAACCAAATGGATTCTTGGATCAGCAGCCACCCTTGAGAAATCAAGCAGTGAAAAATCGAGGTACTTAATCTAATAATGAAAAGAGTATGGCCATATGTTTATAAGGCTGTCAGAAAAACAACATGAAACAGCTCATGATATGTGACAAAGTCGAACATTTATGATTTTTAACGCAGTGATTCTGAAGCTACAGTGCCTTGGAACGCGAAAACTAAGAATGTAAAGGATCAGAATATAAAGTCAACCTCTGCTACAAGTAAGGCGCATATAAGACAGATACTGCTACAGTGTTATCTTTCTCTGCATAATGGCAATGGACATAGACTAAAATCTCTGTTTTTTGGTATATACTAATACTATACAGTGGTGCCTGTTCGGGGTGGTTTGTCAGTGTTAACAAAAGTTCCAAATGCTACGTTTCATTTCCAAGTGAGTTTCTCAAATCATACGTCCTTATATAGACACACACACACACACAAACTAATCAATTGGGTTTGCTCTTTTTTTTTTTTAACTGTGAATAATGGATGTGTTTGTAGTGTACCCAGAAAGTTGGACGCCATAGAAAATCATTCCATGGAAGCGACATTTTATTGCTCATTCGACGCACGAAACGTACACATTGAGATTGTCTTTATACTTCGCCTCCTAGTCTCAAGTGTTAATGCCTGTTCATCTTGGATCAATTTTTTTCCTTTAATCTTCAGTTATTCACTTGCATCTCCAGTCTCTCATATAGTCATATTCATTGTGTATGTGGTTGTTCAACTTCAATTTTAAATTCTGTGGTTAGAAAACCATACATTATTAGCGTATGTGCTTTATATTTTGATCCATTTTGATTTTTTTTTTGGTTTGAAATTCGAGGGAAGGATAATTATTATTATTTGGGGGGGGGGGGGATTCATAAAAATTAATCAAATTAGTAATGTTTCAATTTTTATTTTTTTATTTTTTTTTAAAAAAACCAGAAATGTCCCACTAGTGCCTGTTTGGCACTTTCAAAAAAGTTTTTTTTCCCCCTTTTTGCTGCAAGCCTAGATAAAATTAATTTCATATATTTACCTTGAAAGTTGTAAAAAACACTTAAAAAGCTAAGACAAACACATACAACGCTAGTGAAGATTCTAAATTCTAATCACTAGCCACGTTACAAGAGCTATATATGAAAATCAAAGCCAATGGCATATCAGAGGATAAACATTGGCATAACATTAAGGGCTAATCCAGTAGTTGTCACATAAGTTTTTTTTTTTTAGGGCAATTTTGCATCAGAAGTGTTAAATCTAGAGCAATTTTGCCCTAATCGTTATCACAGTTAAGTTTAATCGTTAGTTGACCAAATATGGTGAGATCCACGTGTTATCCAAGTCATTTTTGTTTTAGGTCTAAGTGCAAATTTTCCTGAGAGTTTTTACTTAGAAGTAATATTACCCTAAAAGTTTCTAAGTCGTAACAATTTCACTTTGACTATTATTTAGGTTAATTTTAACCGGTAGTTAAGCAAAAATGTTTATTTGGCAAGTTCATTTATCATCTATTTCATTTTGTTTTCAAAGTTAGATTTAAAAAGAAGTAATTTTTTTTAAAAAAAACAAACGAAGTGCATCAAGTCGGAAGGATTAGAGACAATCAAAGAAGTAAAAACATCTTGTGTAATGAAGAGAAAATCAAAGAGGTGTTTGTCTATGTCGACATCATTAGGCTACAACAGCGGAGAGTTTTTGATTGCCTTGTTCTTGGTAGCCTTCCTTGGTGTGTTGTTCATCTAAGGATTGAATTTTTTTTCTTTATTACTCTATGGTGATTGTGAGCTCCTCCTCTATATGTTAATTCTTCTTCTTCTTCTTCAATGTTGTTCACATTATTAGCTCAACATATTCAATCAATTAACAGTTAAACTTAACCTAGATAATTGTTAGGGCGACATTACTACGATTTAGAAACTTTTAAGATAGTATTGGTCCTAAGTGAAAACTTCTAAGGCAAATTTGTGTTTTAACAAAAATGATGTGACAACATGTAAATTGGTAGCTTAGCATATTTGTTCAACTAACGATCAAACTTAATTGTGAGAATGGTTAGAGTAAAATTGCTCCGATTTAACACTTTCGGGGCAAAATTACCCCTTAAAACACTTCGAGGTAAGGTTTCCCTTTGTAACAACTTCCAGAACAAAATAGCCCTTTAACCCTAACTTCAATTTCTATGGCTTCATTTGGATACGAAGGAAAATGTATCTAAGAAGATATTATGAGGAAACATTTTTTTTTTTTTAAAAAAAGTTTACTTGTTTGAAAAATTTTCCTTCATATCGAAACCAGGGGTACGATTTTTGTGCATTTCGTGACTCGTTCCCCTGGCTTTGGCTTCTCTGCGTAATAAAACAATTGCATAAATGTGCTTGTATCTATTTCTACCTATAAAAGAGAGAAAGAGCAATATTTTATTTTATAATCTAAATATAAATACGAAAATTTCAGTTTAATCATATGACATTATAGACGGAGAAATTGAGTCGAGTTGATACTCAATTAACACTTTTATTAAAGGCCTAAAATAACTTTATAAAACATGATAATTTTTACTTCTAAAATTCTAATAATTAATGTTAACGCTTAACAAAAAAACGCCGACGCTTAACTCAGTGATAACTAACAAAGATTTAATTACACAAATTTTATATATTTTTTAATTTACCCATATTTTTAATTTAAGCTTAATAACATTTAATTATACGTACATAACTTAAGTTTGAGTTTAAACCATTATCACTTGAGTTTACATTTTTCGTTAGTAAAATTAACGGTATTAGAATTATAGGACTAAAACTATACTTTATAAAGTTAATGGACTAAAAGTATACATTATGTAAACTTAAAAGATTAAAAGTATAATATAGCCTTATTAAAAACATAATCACATGGGATAAAAGAGTTTCGTTTTACACTTGTTAAGGTCTCAAATTATTTCTCAAATAATTTATATAAGAAACTTAACCTAAGTATTTTTTGTTATGCTAATTCTTTTGAATACAATTATTTCTCTCATTTTGATTGAACAGTTTTAAAATTCTGAATTGATTAACTAAAATACGTATGGACTTGTGACCTCAGAGATTGATTTTTGAGTCCAAAGTAGTTTTTTTTTTTTTTCAAAAAGTAAAAGGATCAAAAAAATTTCCTGTTCGGTGTACTATTAAGCACTAAATACATAAAAAAAAAAAATGAGTTCCGAGCTCTACTTGGGCTTTTATGTCACAGTTAGACAAAATCCTCCTAAAATCGCGTGCGGCGCTTTAACTTGATCACTTTTTGATCTTGGCTAAGTCGGTACAACCAACCCTCACAAATAAAAAGAAAGAAAGACAAAGACAAAGAGAACTTTTAGAGAGAGAAGTAAACTCTTAGAGAAGCTTCTCCTTAATACAAAATGACTTCTATTGTTTTTCGATGGTTACAAATGAGGAGACCTCCTATTTATAGCCTTATATCACCTCCTCAACGAATCTCATGATTCAATACATCTAATCTGAGAGATTAGTTCTCCGTAACCTTCTCCCAAAATATCTTTAGATATTTATCCTTTACAAAACAATGTGAAATTCTCTATTTTTAGAGTAGAATTCTCTATACAATTATAGTTTTATATACAAGTATCTACAATAATGTGAATTCCTCTATAAACCAGCTTTTTGTATCCTTGCTCCATTGTGAACTGGAAGCAATCTCTCAGATCATCTCCCATGAAACTGACAAAATATCCTTGATGGAACTAACCCCGTCTCTATCAATAGCGGCATTCGATTGTCAACAGCCTTAACATTTAGCTTTTTTAGGAATTAATTTTTCCCAGTTATATTTTCTCTTTATTATGTTTCCCCTTCCCTCCCCATTGCCAGATATACTGATTTAGTATTGCAATTGGAATCATTTATTTGTCCTTTTAATATTTAAAAGTTATTCTATTGGGATTTTCCCAAGTTATTTTTCATTTTTAAAATAGAAAACTAGATGAAAATATATTTTTTAATAAAAATAAATGCAAGAGAACAATGAAAATTCAGTGCCACCCGGGTTTAGTCTTGTATATATATAAAGATAAATTATATTAAGAAAGAGGTTAAGGGGAAAAAAACAATGTTAAATTGCAGCTGATACTTTCTTAGCTAGTTGAAGGCTAAAAAAAAACAAGAACAATTAAAATGAACGTTATTTATAAGATATCTCCCTTTTGTATCACTTCATTCATAAATTGTAGCTCTGTCTCTGTAACAAGGCCAAAAAAATGACAAGTTGTATGATAAAAAGTATCATAATTGTCCTCCCAACAACTTGAATCTTGACAAGTATGATATTGATCATCATAAATTGTTTTAAATTTGAACTCCTTTGTAAATTTTTGTGCGGCTAGAACATGCCCCACGCGGTTTGAAAGTAAATTCCTCAATGCTGGGTCGTCATCTGGAATAAAGACATTAAAAGAATCTATGGAGTCTTTAGTTTGCTTAAGGTAGTTTCCGCATATCACAACCATGTTACCCAATAGATCAGCTTTCCAATTTGCTTTCAAGATGCTGTTGTATAAACAATCTTGCGTGAAGAATATAGTTGGTTTTAAAGCTTGTGGCAATCCATGTTCTTCAGGCGATAAGACGGAACAACCAAGAGCTTCCAAAACTTGACATTCAGTTATAGAAAGATTATAACCATATACTTCAATGTTTTCAATCCATTTGAAATCTTTTTTCATCACTATTGCAAGAATAAGATTCAACATAGCATTCTCTTTCAATATGTTGCCAATGCCATAAATTACAATTTGCATCGCCCTTGATCCTAAAAGGTTATGTAAGAATTCAAAAATCGGTGGATTTTGTAGTTTGTCTCTAAAACTGAGATAAACTGGAGAGCTCTCAAAATTCTCCATGCATCTTTTCACGGTTTGCATAAGGAAATTTGTCAAATCCTTTTGTTCTTCTGGCGTTTCATTCAAATTTTCAACTTTGTTATAGCTTTTCCTTCTCTCTATTTCTGCTATATTCATGTTCAAAGCACAGTTTTCCCTTTCCACTCTACCTCCATTCAAAGCACAACCATTCATAAATTGGAGCTCTGTCTCTGCAATAGGGCGGAAAAACTGCCAACTGAAATCAATAAATGCATTAGGGCCACCTCTGATTAAGAATTCACTTGTAAATTTTTTTGCGGTCGAAATATGATTCAAGCGATGAAAATTTAAAGTCTTCAATCTATTTCCAAACAAGACAATGTTACTTAAAAGACCAAGTGTCCAATTTGCTTTCAAAAGGTTGTCGAATAAGTCAAACCTACAATATGGCATGAAGAACATAGTTGGCTTTACAGCCTTCCTCTTCCCGTCTTCGTTGAATGATAAAACAGAACAACCGAGATTTTCCAAAATTTTGCATTCAGTTGCAGTAAGAATAGGATCAAATACTTGTATATCTCCAATCCATTCAAAATCTCTTTTCAATAATATTGCAAGACTGAGTTGCCGCCTGGGGGCTTCATGTAATTCAATTTTTCCAATGCCATAAATTACCATTTCCATCTTTGATTCCGATCCTAAAACCTCTTGTAAATATTCAGAAATGGGTGGAGTTCGTAATTGATCTCGAAAATTACGATAGAACTGCACGCTGTTGAGTTGATTTATATGTCTTCTCATTTTCTTCATTACTATTCGTTCTTCGATGGGATCAATATCTGGATATTTTGGAGCCCATGGTTTTGCAGGAGCATCATCTTCGAGTGTTTTCATTGGTGCTGCCATTTATCCCTAATAGAGTAACGAAGGACAGCTAGTGGAACCTGTGGCATGTCATTAGAAACGCTCAGTTGCATATATTACTTATCCAAATATTAAACATACAAAATGGCGAACTGAAACAACAGAGGAATTTGGTAGAATTTATTGTTATTCCTTATGACGTACGACACATGGATATACAGCAAACATATGCAACAATATAAAATAATACTCCCATCAATCATAAATATAAGATATAGTTCTCTTTTTTGGCAATAGTAAGAAACCTAAATAAATTACTTTAAAATATTTATATTTTTCATTTTGCTCATGTCATATAAACATATATAATCTAATGATACACAACATATGATATAATTAAATAACTTATTTAGCTTCCTTAATCCTACTAAAAAGTCAACTCTGTTTTCTATTTATGACAGGAATATATAAATCAAATCTTGACAGTCACTTCAAGACAATATCAACATAAAAACAAAGTCTCATGAATATGCTTATTAATCAACAAGAATTTTGTTAAAAAAATATTAAAGTTAGGGGCGAAAAGTACCTAGGACAATTCAAATGATAGATTATAATTATTCTTCCTCTGTGTCTCTTCCTTCTTTGTCTACCTCTACCAATTTCTCTTCGTCTATGTCCTTTGAATATATAAGGGGATGGATCTGAAAACATACAGGGTTATCGGATAGTGCGGAAATCCTGTGATTAATCCCTTCAAGGATTTTATTTGATTTGGATTAGAAAAGGATTTGAAAAAAAAATGATAAAAAAAAATTGTTAAACTAAAACATATGTATTTGATACGGTTTTAACATTCAAGATTTACTTTTAAAATATTATTAAGAATTATTTTTTGGATCAAATTTCAAATTTTGGATCAAAAGAAATATTTTTTTAAAAAAATATTTCGACTCTATATATTATCTCAAAAGAAAAGATATGTGATGGTTTTATTGATCGGTATTTAAAAGGGTTTGAAAAAGAACCATATTTTGTAATAAAAAAAGAAAAGAAAAGGGAACCATACTTGATTTTAAAATTATGAAAAATTGTTCGGTCATATATTTTTTCATAGATTTTATAAGGTTATCCAAATTTCATATTTTGGGTATTCGGTATCTTTGTTTAAATTTGAGACATTTTATTAATGAAGAATGGCGGTGTTTAAATTACGCCGTTTGGATTTTTTTTTTTTATTTTTTAATCATATAAATTTTACCGAAACACCATTTATTAATTCAACTAAAATTACTAACACACCCTTCATTAATTCAAAACGACGTAGTTTTGAGGTCACTGGAGATAACTTAATATCCTTATTTATATGTTTTAGTTTATTTATCATAAATATCCTTATTAAATATCCGAATAGATAATAACCTAGATATCTTAACTAAACCCTAATTATCCATAATCCTATATTCATCAAACATATATATATCTAGAACCATAGCATCATAATTAATAAAGTAAAATACATCAAACTCCCCTCTTTTTAGTCTAAGTTAAATACTAAACATCTCTCCTATTTTAAAAACCTTTAAACCTCTGTAAAATTAAAATATGTGTTGCGTGAACTTCCCTTCTAATTTTGATATTCAACCAATTGTTAGTAGACCATTAAATCAAACCACTAACTTTTATTTTGACCAAAATACCTCTCTTTAACGTAAAATTCATTCAACAATTATTTAGTCACATAACTTAATCCAAATTTAAAATAATTTTAATATATGCTTTTAAAATTTTTCGATACTGTTGAATTCATTACCATATTACAAAGTTAATTAATTTTATAATTATAAATTTTTATTTTTCAATAATTTTACATGTTTAATCTTGTTTGTTTATTAAAACTTACTTATGTCATAATATTTTAAATACACATGTTGGCTAAAATGTTTGGCGATTATATATGTGTGTATTTTCAATTAGATTATAAAATTATAAAATTTTGAGATCCTTATATTAATATATTATAATTCAAATGTTTAAATATATTTGCTTAAACATATGTTTCTTAAGTTGTTAATATTTTTCAAATAAAGAATTACTTAGTTTTTTCTAAGGTTAATAAAAATATTAAATAGATCATTAATACATATAATCTGTTATATCACTTGAAAATTTGTACTCACAGGGTGGATTTTGCTTTATCGACGTTTGTTGATGATAATGTTTTGAAAACAGTTTTGTTTTTTTTTACCGCCCCGTCACCGGCCGGCCGCCTTGTGCCCCTGCCACTTCATCACCATGTGCCAATTAAATTGAAGGTTAAAAATACAATGTTCATTGCTGCTAATACTTTGATAAGGTTCTAATGGAAAGGTTAAATGAGAATGAGAATGTAAAGAGAGGTAACTAAAGTTTATATAAGAAAATGAGTTGAGAAGGCAATCAGGATATCTAAGATGAATATAAATTACTATGTTTAAAGGGGCATTAAGTACCTTGCTAACTCTTTAAGAACAGAAAGATGAGCCAGGATCTGAATCTGCAACTCAGCAAACTATTTTGCCCAGGAGAATCTTCGATAACAAATTACACTCTGAATATTGGATGTCTTTATTGATGAGGCACTAGGCTTATTTATAATGATGTACAAAGAGAAAGACTTTATCCAAAATTCAAATACTAAATTCAAAATATGAGATTCAAATAATTCATAATCCTAGATTTCTAACAACTAAATCTATCTAGTGGGATATTCCACTTATTTCCTCATTTTCTAAAGATAATAATAAAAACAGACTCAATTAAATAATAATAAAAACAAACTCAATTAATTAATTAATAATTGATATTATTATTGCAAACAAATATTTTATTGAAATGTTTAGTACTTTAACCTTTACTCCCTTTTATTTGATTTGAAATTTTTTGAAGAAATTGAGGGGAATCCCTCCCCTCCCCTTGTTTAGATAAAACAATTTTAAAGAGGGGAGACTTATTTTGGGGTTTTTTCGGAGGGGAGATGATGGAGAAATTTTAATGTTCCAAAATTAACCATACCAATATAATAAAATTACCCTCATATATATCATCAGGTTTTATAATATTTATAGGATGCATGTTAATATGTAGTCAAATCTTAGTCGTTCATGTTAAAAAAATTAAAGATCCATATAAAACACTGATGCATCATTATCTTTATTTATTTTTTTTAGATAAATCGCTTTCTTTATTTGATAATTAGATTATAGATTATTATGCACTGTGTTTATAAATTGTAATACTCCTATAGATTTTAAAAGATATAACTTTGTAGAGTGATTTATCACGCAATATCGTTATTTATTACTATATGACCTGCTAAAAATCCCGCACAAATATTTTGCCAGGATTTTAATATTTTCCTGAATATTAGAAAAATTAAAATAATAATTTTTACCCTCGTATCCTTAGGTTTTATAATCCTTATACACCCCTTTGATGCTAACAATTTGTTGTTTGAGATAAAATTTGGGTTCTCTGGTGAATCTCATAAGCACCTAAAGCTGGGAAATCGGACTAAGCCCGTCAAGCTAGCGCGTTTAAGCCCTGGATCTTTAAGAGCTGAACTTATAAAATGAAGCCTTAAAATGAAGCCAGGTTTAAAAAGGCCAGCCCTATAGGACCGAGAGCTTAAAAGAGCGTTAGGCGTTATATATATATATATATATATATATATATATATATATATATATGGGTTTATTGTTTCTGCTTTTGCTGCAGAATTTTTTTCTGCAACACTCACATAAAGGTAAGTGGGTCCCACTAATATTTTCTCTCTCTTCTCTTTTGAATAGAACCCACCCACTTTTATGTGAGTGTGGCGAAAAAAATTCCTAATTCAAAAAAAGTGAAACATTAATCCCTTTTTTTATTGGCAAATTTTTATTTATGAGTAGTGTAAAAGGATTATAAATAGTACTACTTTTCTTAATTATAAAAACACTTTTATAGTGCAAATTGCAGTACAAAAATGTTCCTATAATTAAGACCGGATGGAGTATATATGAAGGTTGCACATGTTAGGATGTTTGGCGCTAGATGCTTATGCTTAGTTTTATCTCGTGTACTCTTACAATTCTTTTTTAGGGATTGTTTTGTTGAACATGTCAGGATGCATGTTAAGTTAAAATATTTGATTTATTTCATTATTTTTAAGCTTTTTTGAAAACAACATTTTCAGGGTCTTTATATGAATTTGAACAAAGCATCATCAAAATTCCTCCCCTCCTCTCCTCTCTAATCAATCCAAATTAAATAAGGAGACATTAAAATCTCTCCCTTCCATTCCATTCCCCCCTTCCTCTTATATCTACCTTTCCTATCCCTCCCTTCCCTTAAAGTTTAGTTAAAGTTAGGGCCCGTTTGGTACAGGGAAGATTTAAGGAGGGAAATGAATTTAAAGGAGGGAAAGGAATGGAAGGGAAGATTGAGAGGAAAAATAAAAGGTTGAGCTGTTTGGTAGACATGGGAATGGAACTTAAATTGATGGAAAATGAATTGTTTGGTATGAAGAATTGAGTGTTGGTTAAATGGGAATATGAGGTGAAATACCAAAAAAGCCCCTGTATTAAAAAAAAAAACAAAAAATCAATCATGAAGTTGAGGTCTTTATTTTTCGCAGTGGGAGAACGACGAACCCTAACCAGATGGCGTCAACGTGCAGATTTAAAACGGAAGTAGATGTTGATGCGAAATGGAATTGCGCCGACCACTGGATTCGTGATGTTGAGAAGGACGACGCACATGATTGGAATTAGAAGGTGACAATTGTAAACGATGAAAGCAGGAGCGAAAATAGTGACAGAGGAACAGGGGAAAAATAGCAAACCTTTGAACCCAGTTGATGCATTCATAGAGGACGGAAAAATAAATGAAAATAAAGACCAAAGAAAAAAACCCTGAAAAGTGTGAAGTCCATGAAAAAATGGAGTTCCTTTGTTGGGAAAAACACAGGTGAAGACTGAAAAGCAGGAAAAGAACTGATTGCTCTTTTAATTTAGCTAATTAATCAGCACTGTTATAATTCCTCATCAGAACAACGATAGTGACCTTTGTTGCATTAATGCGGGACAGAAACAAAACATGTGCACTTGTGAGGATGAAGAAGATGATAGAATGAGTGATACAAGATGCATATCAACATATTTTTATTTGAGAAATATCATCATCAAGAAGAAGACAGAGAGATAACCAATATAATGCACACAAATGCAAAACGAAGACAGATTGAAGCAAACCTTTGAGAGATGGAATGAATGAACATAATCTAATTTGGCCTTCTCAAATGCTTCAGAAGAAGGAAGGCAATGTAGGATTACAAGTCACATGGCTAATTGTGAAGAGTGTTTCACAGATTGAATGAATTAACATAATCAAATTAGCCATCAGCACACTTAACAAGTCCACATCAGAACAACGAGAGTGATATATCAGCATATATGTCCTTCAATGAGTGCATTTAGACAGAGCGTTGCAAAATTGGATTAAAAGTGAAATGCCTAATTCAGACAGAATGAATCATTGAAAATGATGAAATTTTGCATTCTCAAATGCTAAAAAAAACAAGGAAGGCAGTGTTAAAAGTCGAGGGCTAACTCGAGACAGTTGAATGAAACCACATAATGAAATTTGGCATTCACACATGCTTAAAAACAAGGAAGGCAGTGTTGGAAAGTCACATTGCTAATTGAGAGAGTTTGAGACAGAATTAATGAAACATCATTTTCAAATTTGGTCTTCTCAAATGCTTCTAAATAATGCTATTTAGCTTGTTCAAATGCTCCATAACAAGGCAGGCAGAGTTGGACTGAAGAATCATAAGGTGCCCCACAAATGGTCTACTACATGCACAGGGATGGTAACGATGATTGTGGACAATGAACAAGCAATGTTCTTTGACAATACAAATAAAAATAGTATATCAGTAAATTTCGCAGCTGCAATTTAGGGGGAAAACATATTCAATATCAAGCAAAACATTAATGATATCTAACACATGTGAAGAGCATAGATAGGCATTAAGACATGCCAAATGAGTGTGCATGCAGTAGTGAAAATGACATGAAGCACACTTTAAATTGTATAACATAACATCAATAGATTAACAAGTGACAATGAGTTCAACTACAATAAAACACAAAATGTCACGTTCGAACGAAACAAGCACGTTTGAACGCAAACATGACAGAAGCTACACCATAACAACAAAAGTTAAACCAGAAGTAGAACAACAGGGAAAATCCAATGTAGTGTATCCACTGCTTACAAAAAACATGCAACATAAAAAAGAAAATAAACTGTCCTAAGTCTTCTTCCTCTTCGCTGGAGACCTCCTAGGAGCAGAACGCCTTGGTGGTGTTGAGCGTGAACCAGGGAGGTTGACTGGGATGAATAATGGTGCTGAAGACATTGGAGGAGGAGAAGGATCCGGTGTGGGAGCAGAGAATATATGTGGCAAATTCTCAGCTGCAAGCCCTGTTCTGAATGAGGATGCTGGTATGAATCTTAAAGGGACAGGCGCAGCTATTGTCCTTGAAGGCGCATGAGGAGGGTTTACAAGCTGAGGGAGAGGCACAATGGAGAGAGGTGTGATTGGGTCAAGGTCATCAGTGTCAGTATGTGAGTTGGCTTGAACCACAGTCCTGAGGTGGGGCATCAGTTGCGGGTGATTGAGGTACATTGTTTTTTGGATTGGCATTGGTAGTGGGGGATTGATTGTCAGACAATGGTGGAGGATAAGTTGTTTGTTCATCAGGGTAACTCTGTTCAGGGGCCGTGGATTGATGCAAAATGTCCTGCTCTGGCACATTAGGTGAGGGGGATGCATTGGAGCAGAGTGGTGATGGCTCTCTACTGTCATGAGGCTTCGAATGTTCTTCAGCCACATGTTCCTCTTGATGCTCACTGGTCTTTGGTGAGTTGTGGCATGATAGTGGAAAGCCTTGAGGACTGACATGAGCAAACTTGTATGCACCTCCTCCTTCAAGGTCACATGTCTTGGAACTAAGTGGTTGTGCTGCATGGTGAGGGGATTGGCTTCCATGTCCATCCGGGTTTGAAGGTCCTGCACCTTGCTTCCGTGATGCCAAGAATGCAACAAATTCCTTGAACTCAGTCGCATATAGATGTATGAACGACTTCAGTCATTGAAGTCAAGAGCAATGCTGGTCATTCTAGTCTCCATCGTTGCCATTTGACCAACCAGATCAGCAAGTGTTGATTTCAATGGCTGAACTTTCTCCTCCACAATTGGCCCCAATATTTTTGCTATCTCACCATGTGCTTGCCCAACAACTGGTTCTTTTTCAGCTACGCCACTATGAGCTCCGTCTGGCTCAGGGGTAGATTGAGGAACCTTTTCCCCCTCACTTGATGATGTGGAAGCCTGTTTGGCGGCAACACGAATGCGCATTCGGTTCAATGCCTCGTCATCAAACTGTGGGGTCCACATAGGAGCTTCATCTTCTTCCAAATACCAAACCTTGTTCTTGTCCAAAATCAAAGACACCAGAGACGGGTAAGGCAATTCGAGTTTTTCCTGGTGAGAGTGGGCCGCCTTAGTACGGTCTCAACTATCCCTTCCCCAACTTAAAGGGCTTGCCCTTTATCAGACATGTTAGTATCAACTTGTCTTCATTGCTCATTGTTGCATAGTGTCTACCCTTATTCACAAAGTTTCGATCGTACAGTAATGCAAGACTCGTACCTATCGTAGAGCTGTTTGGTCCGTACAAAGCGTAGTCATCCTCTCACAGGGCCCTCCAACAAGATGGCGTCCATTTCTTCCCCGCAAAGCTTGTCTTAGCTTGTGGTGCCTTTACATTTAACAATTCAAGGATAATTTCCTCATTGATCTCAATGCTTTGCCCTCTTACGCGTGTATACACAACACCAGCTCTAGACATTTTAAGGTTCAAGTAAAAAACTTTGACGACAGACTCAGAGTATGGAAGTGATAACTCCAATAGGCCCTTGAAAGGCATAAGAATGTCGGCCAGACCAAAATTATAATCGCTTTCGAAAGAGTCAATATCTATCCTACTCATTTTGCATAAGCTTTTCCCAACTAACCTCATGTCGTAATCCTCAAGTTTCCCTTGGTTGTAGTCTGGTTTGGCGTGTGGGATGACATTTGCTCTTTGTTTCTTACGAAGTTGCTTGTAAAATTTGACCTTCACCCCCTATGCTCCATCTCTGTCATCTTCTTCATCTTGCTATGTCGATGACCCATGTTATGCATCATATTCCTTGTCTTCTAATGCCGATGACCCCTTTTCTTTGTCATCTTCTTCTGTTTCTGCTGCCGATGACCCCTGTTCTCCATCATCATCTTCGTCTTCGGATGCCGATGACCCCTCGTCTGAGTCATCATTTTCGTCTCCCTCATTCTCCGAACTAGACTTGTCACTCACCACAACAGTCCTCTTCCCCTTCCTAATCTCATCGCGTCTCTGTTTTTTAGGATGGGGGGAGTTTTCAGGTTCACTGTCGCTGTCATTCTGAGAAGATTGCGTCCCTTTTGTTGATTGGCCAGTCGATTGCTTCCTCTTGGCTGCCCTTTTCTGTTTCTTCGTTTCCTTTGCGACAAGGTCACGCTTCCACTTTGCAGCTTCTTCATAGTCGTCATACCAATTGTTGGTCTTGGTTTTATACTTAGAACCACCATCATGCCCACACCTTCTAAGGCTTGCTCTGTACTTCCTATAGTTGTTGACGTCCTCCATTGTGATGCCCATCTCCTCTAATCGCTTCTCCGTCATTTTTACCTAGCCATTTGTGATTGCGGATCGTGTCACAGATGGTGTAGGGGAAATGAGGCGTCCCGTATGTTGGGTTTAGGGAAAATGGCTGGTGGTCAGTGGGTTTTGTGGAAATGCCTGTGCTTGACGAGTACAAATCACATAAGGTTTGAGGACGAGTTGGGATTTGGAAGAATGCCAGCGAACTGATGCCACAAAATCAATTTGATTTGGGGGCGCAACTGCAGAGGAGATGAGTGTGAAAGAAGTTTTGTTTCCTCTTGGTCCTGAACAGAGGTGTTGGCGGTATTGGTTATTTTTGAAGAGACGTTTGGTGTTCCAATAAAGTAGGGGGAACAGGAGACAACTGTCACTGGTTTGCTGTCATTTTATTCATTAATAGACTGATAACGTTCGAACGTTTATATAACGTTCGAACGGTAGCAGTATACTAATGAAATTAAATTAAATGTTCTCCATCACTCTGAACGTTTGAACGAACAGTTTGCATTCAAACGTGCACCACAAGAAATAGGCGGCGTTCAAACGTAAACAGCAACAGTTGATTCAGCATTATATTACATCAGCAACGCCATAACCCTGTACACTGGAAAAAACCAAACACCCTAGAGCTAGAAACTAATAACAATTTATATCATACATAACATAGGCTAATGGACTTTACATTAATGAGTTGAACAAGGTTTGCAATATGACAGTTGTCCCCCAATTTACATAACAGAGGGTTCTGAACTTTACAAAAGATAATTGTGGCTGAATTTGCATCCACATGTGAAACATCACAACCTAACAAAAAATACATATTAAACCCTTACAACCCTTCACAGGACATGGCCCATACACACAAAATGTATCCCATGTCCAATTATAATTTCTCAGTAAGTGAACATGGTGTACAGTTTGCTGTCATGGACCAACAAAATCACTACATGTGTCCCAAAACTAATGACACAGTTGCGTGATATAGCACTATACACAAAAAACAACCATCCTATTTATACGTTAACAAGTCACTTTCTATTGCTGCAGCAGGCTTTGCACCCATGAGGACTTAAAAGTATGAGGAATGTTGGAAAATGCCTTCAGGAGTTTGTCACATGCTATTATCTTTATATGAGCCATGTTCCTCTCATTAAATGTCAGATCCTTTAGCTGCAAGGTCCATGAAAAGTTCATCCCCTTCGAATCAAGCTCGCTTGCCTTTCTTGTGTGACATCCGATTCGAAGTTTCTCAAATACACTCACCATTGTCTTGTCAAGAGAAGCTCACCGTGTCTCGAGCCTCCATCACTTCTAAATGGTTCAAATGGCACTTCTTCCTTCCACATACGGATGCCTCACTTGGAGGGATTTGTGTGAAACCAATGTCGTTGTGTGTGGTGAGAAATCGAATCAACGGCTACAAAGGGGGTGTTTCCAGCAGAGACCATCATCTTCAACATTCACATCGTCCTCCATCCCACCAGGATCTTCCTTCATCACCCACCCTTGTCCTTTCCCCACACAATGCACGTAGCGTCAAAGTTGGGTAAGGTCTTGGTGCGAAAATGACAAGCCCTTGGATGAGCCTACAAAAGACACGGGTCATGTTAGTATGGCTCTAAGCTAAGATCAACACACCAATGCTATGGCATACCTTGAGATACTCTTCCCAAACCGCTGGCTCTGCAGTGACAAATTTGGTGTCCGGGTCCCAACCAAATCCAGAGGTGTTGGGACCATACACCATATCATAAGCCATTTGCCACAGTTGTTTCAATGTCTTAATTCTAGAGGTAATATGTGGAGTGGCTTTTATGCCACAGCCAGGTAGCCTTTCTTCCATCATCGTTTGCAGGGCATTGGCAAAGCCGAACTTGAAGCCATTATCAGCCATCCATTTTTGCTCAACCCTCAAAGTCAAGAAGGCGCAATCAGCATTTTGTCCTCCTCGACAGACCACATTTTCATCCTCCCTCCCCTAGCCGCCTGATCAGCTGACTTCATCTAAAACAAAACTCATGCACACAAAACAAGTTAAGGTACAATAGTTTCGACAAAATAAGCAACAAAGGATAATTCAGCATTAATGTAACAAGCATTACAGGTAACAAAAAATAGCAAACCAATGTCACTGAATGGCGTTGGAATTAAAACATAAACAAGCATTGTTTTTGCCTCACACTAATTAGAAAGCCATTGTCTACAAACAAGCAATAAAACTTTACTACATATTCAATTATCCCTACGCGCCAAAAAATCTGCAAACATGTCATTTGCAACATGCTCCCTAAAATCACTCTCTCCCAGATACCTATAGATGAGATACCTGTGAGAGGGGGAGATCACTGTACACAGATATTTAGGCTCTTCGCCAAGGGGGATGGGGGTTGTGTTTCGTGGGAGAATGCACAGTGATCAACCGAATGTATGTAATGGAGTTTACTTGCCTCTCTTTACCTGGTGTATACTCTTCTATTTATATTGTTCGGCTAGGGTTCCAGTCTCCACGTTGTGCTTTCTGCCACTTCCATGATCGTGCTCCTTCATGACGTGCATGATATCCGCGGCACTTCCCATGATTTCTGCCATGATCGTGGGATGATTAATACTCTTCCTGAATGGGAATGATTCTATTGCCACGTGTCCTTGTAGGGCCCAAGTTCTGTTGGAGCCATAATACAGGTCCATAACAATATCGAAACCAGGGGTACGATTTTTGTGCATTTCGTGACTCGTTCCCTTGGCTTTGGCATCCCATTTGAAAATGTGCTTGTATCTATTTTGTAACATCCCATTTTTTTTTTTTTTTAAACGTTTCCAAATATTTCAAGCAGAGTAGTCGAGTAGAGCATTGGAGCGAAAGAGTAACGATTCATAACAAACATCAACCATAGTGTAATATTGTAATGATTACAATAATCCTAGAGAAATGAAATAGCGGAATAACCGAAAGCGTAAAGATAGATAAGTCTTCGGGCCGCACGTCTATTCCGATGCACTTGCCTCGATCTTCGATCCGTATTCCTCCCGATCCGATAAGCTTATAGCCGAGATTCAATTCACCGCATTGAATCTCAAGTGTAACGGTTAATCTCAAACCCAAACAATACAATATACGATAATGATATTTCTAGAGCTAATACAACAAGATATCACTACATAAGCATACAAACGATGCATGATCATTATGCCGACAAAACATAAGCACAAAGCAATATGTAAAGCCCCATAATGTAAAACAACAACAAAAGCACTATTCACCAAAGCCACGATAATTACTCGTGTCCTCGCCGCTAGAAAAACAAACGTTATTACCACTATAACCCGTAAAACTGTCTCGTATAACGGTCTACGAACATATCATTGACATATATATGCATTTAAGATGTACAAGATTAGTGTTACAAAGACGCGTCCGTACCTTCGTTGACGACGTTAGGTACTTCGGCGGAAAACGTACTTTTACGGAAAAACGTGAAATGTTCAAACAATGCGTTACACGTCAGGGCAACAGAATTAAGCAAAATCGAGATTTCGATGCCCTATAAGAATAATATCACTTTATTAGTGATTTGACACTCATAACTCGGCATTTTAGGTAAAAATTACCATTTTGCCCTTCTACCCCTAATTTGGCGGAATTTCACTCAAAGACTTAACAAATTTTCTTCCCGAAATTTTGCCGAACTTTGACCGTATTCCATTTCAAAATTATCCCCACATATGTTTAAAGGCTATTCTAACAAATTCTACCCTTACTTTTTTAAAAAGAATCGCTAAAGTTCCAACTTTTCTACGCATCTTTCAATGCAATATTTTTCAGGCATAAAAAACAAGCATAGGAACAAATCTTATCAAACTTCCTAAATCAAAACAACAATTCTACTATAACTACCGAAAGAACTACTAAACTAAAAACTAAGGACGTAAGAACTTACTCGGAGCTAAGGCACAATTTTTTCCGAGCTTCTCTCTCTAAGTTTCTCTCTAGGATCTGAATTTTGAAAAGTGTGAAGAATGAGAGAAGAGAAGCTTGCTATTTATAGAAAAAATAGGAGGACAAGGGGGAATTTCAAAAAGTCTTCGAAATGATTCCGTTAGATCTAGGGTTTTGTAAGATGCAATCTTGACCATTCAAGGTCTTGGCCGACCTCTTGGTCCCCCAAAAGTCAAAGATTGATTTTTCATCTTGCTTTATGGCCTCCGGTCCGATAAAGCTACCCGACGGTGTCCGTTTCGCGCGATTTCGCAAACTCAAAAATCCGGCATGTAACTTTGAAGATCTTTTCATCCTCTTTCATATTATCTATTTTGATCCTCTTTTTGATCATATCCAGGTATTCTCCGGTGCGTCGGAAGATATTCGGACAAACGCGTCCGGCACTTTAAATCGCTTCCGATAGAACCAACTTCTCGACAATAATTCGCCGAATCGTAAAACGTCCAAAGGTTGCCTAACTTAATCCCGTGTTTGAAAACACGCAATTGTTTCTATAGGTTCTCACTTTGCCTATCCGACTCTACTCTATCTGATCAACTTTTCGCCTTATTAGAATTAGGGTTTTCTTAAGCGGAATCAACGTCTGGTAAATTCTTTCTTCGTGTAAAAATTCACTTGTTCTTAATTTGATCAGTCTGAAAAGACTTTTACCTCTGGTTTACCTGTAGAATTTATTTCTAACTTTTCCCTGGCCTCGCCTATATAAGCGACTCACCGCATTATATTATTATTTTATTCTAATTACCATTTTAATTATTTAAACAATTCTTTTTAATTAAAAATACTAAGAATTTCGCCCCCTTTTTAAAAATTCAGATTTATTTATTTTTCTATAATTTTTTCCATTTTTTAAAAATATAATATTTTTTACCAAAATTCCGCTTTACCCCTACCTTCGTTAGGCTTAATCGCCTAATTTCTTCGTTTAGTGATCTTTTCAGATCAGGTTTCTTCATATATTTATCTTTACTAATTTACAGTATATTGTTATCTTTCAAACTTCTATACCGATATTGTCATTTTATATCCTATGTAAAATATTAAAAATGTTTACCCCATCAAAGTTACTTTATGGTTCTAAAATGCTTTTTAAACTTTTCTTCATGTTATTTCCTCCGAAATAATTTATTAAATTCTCATAATTAGGGATAACACTTCCATATTTTTCTCATAATTTTTCATGATCTTTCAAATATTTATCATAATATTTTTAGACGTTTTTATCACCATTATATCATTTTTAGTCATTCTCGTTCATCGATTTTCCCGTAACTTTTTCAACAATTTACTCTATAATTATAACAATTTTATATAATAGTTTTATCTCATGAATTTACTTCATTAAAATATTCATTAATTTTCCTTTATCTCGTAAATTCCAGATTTGCTAAAATCCGGTATTACATTTCTCTCCCCCTAAACAAAATTTCGCCCTCGAAATTTAATCTATACTCACTAGACTACGGGCCATAAACTCGGGTACTTCTCCTTCATGTCACTCTCGGTTTCCCAAGTTGCCTCGTTTGATGACAAACCCTTCCGCACCACCTTCACTATCGGTATAGTTTTAGTCCTAAGCCGTTTCTCCCGGCGTTCGAGAATTTGCTCCGCCGACTACAAAGGTGTTATCATGCCGTACTTCAACATCATCGTACTTTATGACATGATCTCGATCCGGTAGGTATTTCTTCGCTTGACACGTGAAAAACATCGTGGAGATTACTCAGGTTCGGGGGTAACGCTAGTTGATACGCAACTGGTCCTCGCTCGGCTAACACTTCAATTGGTCCAACGTAACGTGGACTAAGCTTCTTTCTCTTTAGTGTTCTGCCGACACCGGCATCGGAGATAATTTCGTAAACACATGGTCTCCGACTTCAAACTTCAACGGTCTTCTCCTCTTATCTCGCATAGCTCTTCCGTCTACATCAGCGCGCAAGGGAGTCTCTTCTTGATCGAGCGATCCGCTCGGAGGTCTCTTTTAGCATATCCGGTCCAAGCAACGCGTTTCGACGCATCCGTCCAAAGATAAAGGCGATTGGCACTTTCGCCCATACAAAGCCTCGAACGGGGCCATTTGTATGCTTGAATGATAACTATTGTTATACGCGAATTCCGCTAGTGAGAGGTGTTCGTCCCAATTTCCTTTGAAATCCAGGGCACATGCTCGCAAAGATATCCTCCAAATTGTCTCGTATCGTCCTCTCGATTGACCGTCGGTTTGAGGGTGATAAGCCGAACCGAACTTCAGCTTGGTACCCATTCCTTCATGTAGTGCTTGCCAAAAGCGGGATTGGAATCGAGTATCCCGATCGAGATAATACTCTTAGGGACTCCGTGCGCCTCACGATCTCTTTGATGTAGATTGCAGCCAATCGTTCGAGAGAGTAGTGGATGCTAATGGGTATGAAATGTGCCGACTTGGTTAATCGGTCAACGATCACCCAAATGGTATCGTGATGCCCGATCTTAGGTAGACCTACCACAAGATCCATGGTCACATTCTCCCATTTCCACTCCGGCAGCTTCTAGTCCTTGCGTAAGACCGGGGGGTCGCCGTGCTCAATCTTTACTTTCTCGGCAAGTTAGACACCCAAATACGTATCGAGTTACGTCTCTTTTCATTCCAGGCCACCAAACTTCGGCCTTCAAGTTCTGGGTACATCTTGACCATTCCCGGATGCAGAGTGTACTTACTCTTATGAGCCTCATCCAAGATCTTCCGCTTCAGCTTCATCAACCGGCGGTATGTAAATGCGCCCTTGTGTCCGACCAATCCACTAGATGAAAGGTCGTGGTCTTGGGTTTCACCTTGAGAGATCTTCTCCCGCATGGAGATTGCCCAATCATCTTGTCTCGAGCTTTATCAACTTCATCTCTCAGTCGTACTCCCTTGACTCACAAAAAGATTTGCAAGGTAGGCATCACTTGGTGCGTTGAAATTCATGCAGATTTGGTTTGAAAGATTCAGTCTCCGAAATCTTCAAGTAATTTCTCGCTCTTGTATCATCATGTATGACACTTGCACCTTCTTCCCCGCTAAGAGCATCCGAACGACGTTTGCTTTCCCCGGGTGATACTTGATCTCCAGGTTGTAGTCTTTAATCAATTCCATCCAACGACGTTGTCTCATATTGAGTTCTCCTTTGATCAAAGAGATATTTCGTGCTCTTGTGGTCACAAATAGTTCTACGCTTACACCGTACAGATAATGCCTCCATATCTTCAAAGCGAACACGATGGCCGCAAGCTCCAAATCGTGTGTAGGATAGTTCGACTCGTGGGGTTTCAAATGACGAGAGGCATAAGCCACCACTCGCCCAATTGCATTAGGACACAACCCAATCCTTGCCCACCGGCATCACCGTAGACAACATATGTCTCATCGATCTGGGATTATCAATACCGGTGCCGTAGTCAACCTCTCCCTCGCTCTCGAAAGCTCTCCTCACGCCATCTCCCCATACAAAGGGTTGATTCTTCCTCGTAAGCTTTGTCAATGGTAGGGCAAGACGCGAGAAATCCCGTATAAATCTGCGGTAATATCCCGCCGACCTAGAAAACTACGGATCTCCGTCACGTCTCGGCCTCTTCCAAATTCGTAACCGTTCCACCTTGCTTGGGTCAACAAAAACTCCGCCGCTAGATATCACATGGCCCGAAATCTCACTTCCGGCAGCCAAAATTCACATTTGCTCAACTTTGCGTAAAGTTGTTTTTCCCTTAGTATGCCTCAACACTAGGCGCAGATGTTCTTCATGCTCTTTTTGCTCTTTGAATATATCAAAATATCGTCAATGAACACCACCACAAATTGGTCTAGGTGTTGTCGGAAGATACGGTTCATGTAATCCATGAATACCGCAGTGCATTTGTTAATCCGAAGGGCATCACAAGGAATTCATAATGCCCATATCTCGGTTCTCGAAAGCCGCTTTTGGAAATATCATCGTCTTTGACTCGTAATCGATGATATCCCGAACGCAAATCAATCTTTGAAAAGACAAAGGAACCGATAACTGATCCAAAAGATCATCAATCCGGGAAGTGGATATTTGTTTTTGACATTCACTTTATTTAGTTCACGATAATCGATGCAGAGTCGAAAACTTCCATCTTTCTTTTTCACAAACAAGACTTGGGCTCCCTGGGTGATACACTCGGGTCGAATGAACCCCTTCTTCGAAGTTCTTCCACTGCTTTCTTCAACTCTTGCATTTCATTTGGAGCCATACGATACGGCGCCTTTGATATTGATCCTGTGCCGTGCATCAATTCAATATTGAACTCCACCTCTCTCGATAGGAGGTAACTCAAACGAGATCCTCCGGAAATACATCGGAAAATCATTCACCACAGGATATCCTGGAGTGAAAGTTCGGCTTCGCTTTAACCGAAAAGAATACCATGTAGGCATGGCATCCCCGTTTCACGCATCGATCAACTTCGTAGCGGAGAGAAAGCTCAGCTCACATCAACCTTGTCTCCGGAAATGATATCTTCTTCTTGCCACAATCGATCATTGCACCGTTGGCGTTAGCCAATTCAAATCCGAAAATGACGTCGATACCGTGAAGAGGTAATCGGATAAGGTCTACATTAGACTCACGCCCATTCACACTCGCCACGCAGCTTTAAACATGCATCCGAAGCTAAGGATTTCACGCCAAGTGGTGTAGATACTACTAAATCTATAAGGTAATCTAGAGGCATGCATTCCTAATCGATTTCAACTTGTACCTGTGTATAGAATTTAAACACAAGATCCACTAATCCATTTTCTTAGTGCTTGGTTATGCAGCCTCACTACCCGACTTAACCTTGTTCTAGACCTTTCTAATAATCCCTGTTCCTATAACGAAATTTCCAACTACACCGCTTTTCAACACAAATATGTCATCGTTACACAAAACCATTTATGTTGTCTCATCTTCAAATTTTCAAACATTGAAAATTTTCTGTGGTCACAGTACATTTCACAATCTACACTATACCAAAAATAATAGTGCTATAACATTTTCAAATTTAATCGCTGCCAACACAAATTTGTGAAAACATATTCACTGCCGAATTAGTTTCAAAAACTTTAACTATCGGCACATATCTTTGAGGGAATAATTCATTTTACAAAATTCTTTAACAATTGAGAGCTCACGCCACCACTTCAACCACTTGGTACAAATGAGCGACTTATCCCAAATCCCCAAATACGGCCTCGCATTAGCAGCATCACAAACAATGCGGGAGAACCTCCGCCCTCCCATAAGAGACCCAAGGTTCACACCGGCACACAAAGTAGCAACCCTCGTGTTCTCGCTAGACAAAACATACGCCCTCGGCGAAATGTTATGGATTGGGTACGTTCACCGCCGGTGCGATTTTCATTCAAACAACCAAAATCCCTCAAAAAAACTCTTTTTCAAAAAGAACCTTCATCAAAGGCTAGCGATTTCAAACATTCTAAAACATCCGGCAAGACCCAAAGAAACCGTGTACATCTTCAACAACTTCGGCCTTCCAATTACGTATCGACTTTACCACAACATAGTTGAAAATACATAGCTTCAAACTCGGGTTCTAACAAAAAACCCCCTCTTATAAGACAATAGTATTTCAAAATAACCATCACCGTGGTCTTAAATTATGTTGAAAACATTTCATTCGAAAACTCATTTTCAAAATTCACAAGTTTGAAAAATCAATTCCGAAAATTTCAAATATAGCAGTGTATTGGCAAGTTAAAAATTCAATTTTTAAACCTATTCAGAACTGCATAAACTAACCTTAGAAGGTCATTACTAACTAACGCATTCGGACTATACGCTCCGGAACTTTACTCTATCCGTCACCCGCTCCTCTTGGTGATCGAGAATTCGCTCCGGCTTTGACCACAAAGATCTTGTCATGTCGTACTTTGATATATAGTGTTTCCCGTGGCACCCATATACCGTGGTCAACACTAGATATCAAAATGTCTCCATGGCGCCCATACACCATGGTAACACAAGATACCTTAAATGTTTCCATGGCGCCCATACACCATGACAACACAAGATACCTCCTACTTAATGACACGGTCGCGGTCCGGTTGTAGTAACCAAGAGATATGCATCGAAACTAAAATTTTCGCGGCAAATAAGATAACTATTTATCAAACCATAGGGGAAAACGTTAGATTTAGGAAGACAATGATTAGTCTATCGCAGACTTTATCACACTAATACTACAAACGAACGGACACTCGTACTATTTCCCCGTTTAGGATTTCGTTGATTCGGTCTACTTAGAAACGGGTACGGAATTTCGTATCGGAGTTCCTCTACATGAGTCAAATACCGCATGTATCTATCCTTGTTGGTCTCGGAGTTTCATCCGGCGTGGCCTAGCTCCACATATAAGCTCGCGCTAGACGTAATAGTCGTCCAAGACAAACCGACGATTATCGACTACCGAGTTATCGAGACTCGATATCGAGTTATAAGAATTATCGTGGTCGATATCAAATATGAATATAGACGATGGATTTACGATTTTGGGTTAGAATGATGCACCGACGAGGGTGGTACACTGGTTCGTAATGGTATACCACCCGACCGGTACACCGACTTAGGGCTATCTCGCACTCATTTTCAAAAATGTGCTCACAATTTAAAAGGCTTTTTGAACATAACTCCGTTATCCGAATGTAACGGCCGATATAAGTGTCTATCATGGGGACCTCACCAACTCTATGGCGACCGATTGGCCACACCCACATAGACTAGCCTTAACTTTCCTACCATACTATCCGTAATAACATAGTCATATCAATGCCAGGACTACTGCTCTGATACCATAAATGTAACATCCCATTTGAAAACGGCGGAATCATTTTTTTAAACGTTTCCAAATATTTCAAGCATAGTAGTCGAGTAGAGCATTGGAGCGAAAGAGAACGATTCATAACAAACATCAACCATAGTGTAATATTGTAATGATTACAATAGTCCTAGAGGTTTAAAAAACATCAAATGAATAATTAATCCTAGATGTTTGAAATAACCGAAAGACGAAAGATAGATAAGTCTCTCGGGCCGCACGTCTATTCCGACTTGCCTCGATCTTCGATCCGTATTCCTCCGATCCTGATAAGCTATAGCCGAGATTCAATTCACCGCATTGAATCTCGTGTAACGGTTAATCTCAAACCCAAACAATACAATATACGTGATAATGATATATTCTAGACAATACAACAAGATATCATCATAAGCATACAAACGATGCATGATCATTATGCCGACAAAACATAAGCACAAAGCAATATGTAAAGCCCCACAATGTAAAACAACAACAATAACAGCTTGCACTATTCACCAAAGCCACGATAATTACTCGTGTCCTCGCCGCTAGAAAACAAACGGTGTTACCAAAACTATAACCCGTATAACCGTGTCGTATAACGGTCTACGAACATATCATCACACATATAAGTATTTAAGATGTACAAGATTAGTGTTACAAAGACGCGTCCGTACCTTCGTTGACGACGTTAGGTACTTCGGCGGAAAAACGTACTTTTACTAAAAACGTGAAATGTCAAACAATGCAAGTTCGTCGTCAGGCAACAGAATTCGGCAAAGAAATCGAGATTCTGATGCCCTATAAGAATAATATCACTTTATTAGTGATTTGACACTCATAACTCGGCATTTTAGGTAAAAATTACCATTTTGCCCTTCTACCCCTAATTTGGCTTTCACCAAAGATTTTACGCAAATTTTCTTCCCGTAACTTCGACGCAACTATGATTTTCGAAAATAATGACTAAAATTCCATTTCAAAATTATCCCCACTATGTTTTTACCTACTATGTTTTTACCTCTTTAGGCATCTTTCAATGCAATGAGGCATAAAAACAAGCATAGGAATCAAATCAAACTTCCTAGATCAAAACAACAATTCTACTATAACTACCGAAAGAACTACTAAACTAAAAACTAAGGACAAGAACTTACTCGGAGCTAAGGCACAAACTTTTTCCAGAGCTTCTCTCTCTAGAACCTCTCTCTAGGATCTGAATTTTGGTGTGAAGAATGAGAGAAGAGAGCTTGCTATTTATAGAAAAAATAGGGACAAGGGGGAATTTCCAAAAAGTCTTCGTAAATGATTCCCGTTGGATCTAGGGTTTTGTAAGATGCAATCTTGACCATTCAAGGTCTTGGCCGACCTCTTGGTCCCCCAAAAGTCAAAGATTGATTTTTCATCTTGCTTTATGGCCTCCTATCCCGATAAAGCTACCCGACGGTGTCCGTTTCGCGATTTCGCAAAACTCAAAAATCCGGGCATGTAACTTTGAAGATCTTTTCATCCTCTTTCATATTATCTATTTTGATCCTCTTTTTGATCATATCCAGGTATTCTCCGGTGCGTCGGAAGATATTCGGACAAACGCGTCCGGCTACTTTAAATCGCTTCCGATAGAACCAACTTCTCGACAATAATTCGCCGAATCGTAAAACGTCCAAATTGTTGCCTAACTTAATCCCGTGTTTGAAAACACGCAATTGTTTCTATAGGTTCTCACTTTGCCTATCCGACTCTACTCTATCTCGATCAACTTTTCCGTCTTATTAGAAATTAGGGTTTTCTTCATGGAATCGACGTCTGGTAAATTCTTTCTTCGTGTAAAAATTCACTTGTTCTTAATTTGATCAGTCCGAAAAGACTTTTACCTCTCGGTTTACCTGTAGAATTTATTTCTAACTTTTCCCTGGCCCGCCTATAAGCCGACTCACCGCATTATATTATTATTTTATTCTAATTACCATTTTAATTATTTAAACAATTCTTTTTAATTAAAAATACTAAGAATTTCGCCCCCTTTTTTAAAAATTCAGATTTATTTATTTTTCTATAATTTTTTCCATTTTTTAAAAATATAATATTTTTTACCAAAAATTCCCGCTTTACCCCCCTTCGTTAGGGCTTAATCGCCTAATTTCTTCGTTTAGTGATCTTTTTCAGATCGGTTTCTTCATATATTTATCTTTACTAATTTACAGTATATTGTTATCTTTCAAACTTCTATACCGATATTGTCATTTTATATCCTATGTAAAATATTAAAAATGTTTACCCCATCAGGTTACTTTATGATTCTGAAATGCTTTTTAAACTTTTCTTCATGTTATTTCCTCTGAAATAATTTATTAAATTCTCATAATTAGGGATAACACTTCCATATTTTTCTCATAATTTTTCATGATCTTTCAAGTTTATCATAATATTTTTAGACCTGCTTTTATCACCATTATATCATTTTTAGTCATTCTCGTTCATCATCGATTTTCCCGTAACTTTTTCAACAATTTACTCTATAATTATAAAATTTTCTATAATAGTTTTATCTCATGAATTTACTTCATTAAAATATTCATTAATTTTCCTTTATCTCGTAAATTCCAGATTTTGCTAAAATCCTAGATACATATTTCTACCTATAAAAGAGAGAAAGACCAATATTTTATTTTATAATCTAAATATAAATACGAAAACTTCAGTTTAATCATATGACATTATAGACGGAGAAATTGAGCCGAGTTGATACTCAATTCACCTATCTAATTATTATTAAAAGGCTAAAGTATATTTTTAATCCTTTAAATTTTATATGAGACATACTTTTGGTGCTTTAACTTTATACAGTATATTTTTGCTTCTAAAATTCTAACACCATTAATGTTGCTAACGGAAAACCCTAACGCGGCGAACTCAAGTGATGACTAATAGCATTTAATTACATAAATTTTATATATTTTTTAATTTACCCATATTTGTAATTTAAGGTTAATAGTATTTAATTATACAGACATAACTTAAGTTTGAGTTTACACCATTATCACTTGAGTTTACATTTTTCGTTAGTAAAATTAACGGTGTTAGAATTATAGGACTAAAAGTATACTTTATAAAGTTAATAGACCAAAAATATACCTTATGTAAATTTAAAAGATTAAAAGTATAATATAGTCTTATTAAAAACATAATCACATGGGATAAAAGAGTTTCGTTTTGCACTTGTCAAGGTCTCAAATTATTTCTCAAATAATTTATATAAGAAACTTAACCTAAATATTTTTTGTTTTGCTAATTCTTTTGAATACAATTATTTCTCTCATTTTGATTGAACAGCTTTAAAATTCTGAATTGATTAACTAAAATACGTATGGATTACCTCAGAAATTGATTTTTAAGTCCAAAGTATTTTTTCCAAAAAAAAAGTAAAAGGATCAATTTTTTTCCTATTCAATGTACTATTAAGCACTAAGTATGGATATATTTCCGAAAAAAAAAATGAGTTCCTTACATTAAAAGGTCGAGCTCTACTTGGGCTTTTATGTCATGGTGTTAGACAAAGTCCTTCAAAAACCGTGCCGGCCTTAGCTTGATCACTCCTCGATCTTGGCTAAATCACCAACCTCACAAGAAAGAAAGAAAGAAAGACAAAGACAAAGAAACTTTTAAAGAGAGAAGTAAACTCTTAGAGAGAGAAACTCTTGAATACAAATGACTTCTATTGCTTTTTTATGGTTACAAATGAGGGGGGAACCTCCTATTTATAGCCTATCACCTCCTCAATGAACGGTCATTATTCAATACATCCAACGGTAGAGCTTGGTTCTCCAGAACCTTCTCCCAAAATATCTAGATATTTATCCTTTACAAGAGAGTTTCTAGAATTCTCTATACAATTCTAGTTTTATATACAAGTATTTACAACAATGTGAAATTCTCTATAAACCTTCTTTAGAATGTCTTGAGCACAAAATATCTTGCGTTCTTTATAATGCGTAACATTTAGCTTGGGAGAAGCCCAAGATTGCCAGCCCAACAGGTGCATCATAAGTTTAATAGTGGGAAATAATAACAGCATCTATCTCCTATTACGAAACTAGAAATTGGAAGAACCTAACGCAAGCATTATATATCAGACCCAGACCAGCTCCAGGGAATGAAGAAAGAAGGGTGGGCTATATCCTTGCTCCATTGAAATGAACTGGAAGCAATCTCTCAGATCTTCTCCCATGAGAGTTGAGCTATCACATATTAATGTGAAATGTACTGGAAGGCCAACTAACCAATCTCTATCAATAAATCCTTGATGGAACTAAACCCGTCTCTATCAACGGTGGCTATTGTCGACAGCCTTAGAGCTTGTTTGATATGAGGGATTTGGAGGGGAGGGGAAGAGAGGAAAAATATTTTTTAAGTTGATTTTTTTAGAGAGAGAGAGAGAGAAGTGTGGTTAAAAAATTTTAATTAATTTTTCATACTTTTTTTATGTTATATTTTCTCTTTATTATGTTTCCCCTTCCCTCCCCCATACCAAACTATTTGTGCTTCTCTTCTCACTCGGGGTGCCCAGGTCTTTTGGCAAGATTTTAAAATCCAAATTGGTTCAGATATACTGATTTAGTATTGCAATCGGAATCATTTATTTGTCCTTTTAATATTTTAAAGTTATTCTATTGGGATTTTCCCAAGTTATTTTTCATTTTTAAAGTAGCAAACTAGATGAAAATATATTTTTTAATAAAAATAAATGCATTGGAGTTTAAGAGAACAATGAAAATTCAGTGCCACCCGGGTTTAGTCTTGTATATATATCAAGATAAATTATATTAAGAAAGAGGTTAAGGGGGAGAAAATGAGCATAAAAAAAAAGGGGGGGGGGGATTGGCTGCAATTAAATTCAAGGTTAAAAAAATACCATGTTAACTTCATAAAAGAAAAAAAAACAATGTTAAGTTGCTGCTGATACTTTCTTAGCTAGTTGAAGGTTTTAAAAAAACAAGAACAATTAAAACGAACTTAATTTATACGATATCTCCCTTTTGTATCACTTCATTCATAGATTGTAGCTCTGTCTCTGTAATAAGGCCAAAAAAATGACAAGTTGTATGATAAAAAACATCATAATTGTCCTCCCAACAACTTGAATCTTCAAAATTATGATATTGATCATAAAATATTGTTTTAAATTTGAACTCATCTGTAAATTTTTGTGCGGCTAGAACATACCCCACGCGGTTTGAAAGTAAATTCCTCAATGCTGGGTCGTCGTCTGGAATAAAGTCATTAAAACAATCTATGACGTCTTTAGTTTGCTTAAGGTAGTTTCCGCATATCACAACCATGTTACCCAATAGATCAGCTTTCCAATTTGCTTTCAAGATGCTGTTGTATGAACAATCTTGCGTAAAGAATATAGTTGGTTTTAAGGCTTGTGGCAGTCTATGTTCTTCACGTGATAAGACGGAACAACCAAGAGCTTCCAAAACTTGACATTCAGTTGTAGAAAGATTACAACCAAATACTTGTATGTTTTCAACCCATTTGAAATCTTTTTTCATCACTATTGCAAGAATAAGATACAACATAGCATTCCCTTTCAATGTGATGCCAATGCCATCAATTACAATTTGCATGGACTTTGATCCTAGAACCTTGTGTAAGAATTCAGAAATCGGTGCATTTTGTAGTTTGTCTCTAAAACTGAGATAAAATTGAGAGCTCTCAAAATTCTCCATGCATCTTTTCACGGTTTGCACAAGGGAATTTGTCAAATCCTTTTGTTCTTCTGGTGTTTCATTCAAATTTTCAACTTTGTTATAGCTTTTCCTTCTTTGTGTTTCTGTTGTATCCATGTTCAAAGCATAATCACAATTTTCCCTTTCCACTCTACCTCCATTCAAAGCACAATCATTCATAAATTGAAGCTCTGTCTCTGCAATAGGGCGAAAAAACTGCCAACTGAAATCAATAAATGCATTAGGGCCACCTCTAATTAAGAATTCAAGTCTAAATTTTTTAGCGGTTGAAATATGATTCATGTGATGAATATTTGAAGTCTTCAACCTATTTCCAAACAAGACAATGTTATTCAAAAGACCAAGCGTCCAATTTGCTTGCAAAAGGTTGTCGAATAAGTCGATGCTACAATATGGCATGAAGAACATAGTTGGCTTTACAGCCTTCCTCTTCCCGTTTTCGTTCCATGATAAAACAGAACAACTAAGATTTTCCAAAATTTTGCATTCAGTTGCAGAAAGTAGAGGATCAAATACTTGTATATCTCCAATCCATTCAAAATCTCTTTTCAATAATATTGCAAGACTGAGTTGCCGCCTGGGGTCTTCATGTAATTCAATTTTTCCAATGCCATAAATTACCATTTCCATCTTTGATTCCGATCCTAAAACCTCTTGTAAATATTCAGAAATGGGTGGAGTTCGTAATTGATCTCGAAAATTACGATAGAACTGCACGCTGTCGAGTTGATTTATATGTCTTCTCATTTTCTTCATTACTATTCGTTCTTCGATGGGATCAATATCTGGATATTTTGGAGCCCATGGTTTTGCAGGAGCATCATCTTCGAGTGTTTTCATTGGTGCTGCCATTTATATATCCCTAATAGAGTAACGAAGGACAGCTGGTGGAACCTGTGGCATGTCATTAGAAACGCTCAGTTGATATATTACTTATCCAAAATGGTGAACTGAAACATGGATATACATCAAACATATGCAACAACATCAAATAATACTCCCATCAATCATAAATATAAGATATAGTTCTCTTTTTTTTGGCAATAGTAAGAAAACTAAATAAATTACTTTATGTATCAAAAAACAATTTACTTTAAAATATTTATATTTTTCATTTTGCCTAACTCATATAAACTGATATATAATCTAATGATACACAACATATGATATGATTAAATAACTTATTTAACTTTCTTAATCCCCACTAAAAAGTCAACCCTGTTTTATATTTATGACAAGGAGTATATAAATCAAACCTTAACAGTTCAAGACAATATCAACATAAAGACAAAGTCTCATGAATATGCTTATTAATCAACAAGAATTTTGTTAAAAAAATATTAAAGTACCTCATTAATTTTATAATTATTCTCTTCGTACAGTGTTTTCGGATAGTGAGGAAATCCTGTGATTAATCCCTTCAAGGATTTTATTTGATTTGGATTAGAAAAGGATTTGAAAAAGAAATGATAAAAAAAATTGTTAAACTAAAAGATATGTATTTGATACGGGTTTAAGGTTCAAGATTTACTTTTAAAATATTATTATGAATTATTTTTTGGATCAAATTTCAAATTTTGGATCAAAAAAATATTTTTTTTTTAATATTTTGACTCTATATATTATCTCAAAGAAAATATATGTGATGGTTTTATTGATCCGTATTTAAAAGGTTTTGAAAAAGAACCATATTTTGTAATAAAAAAAGAAAAGAAAAGAAAAGGGAACCATACTTGATTTTAAAAATACTTTAAAATTATGAAAATTTGGTCAGTCATATATTTTTTCATAGATTTTATAAGGTTATCCAAATTTCATATTTTGGGTATTCGGTGTCTTTGTTTAAATTTGAGACATTTTATATGATTTTAAACACACACACACACATATATGTTTTAGTTTATTTTTATCATAAATATCCTTATTAAATATCCTAATAGATAACAACCCTAGATATCTTAACTAAACCCTAATTATCCATAATCCTATATTCATCAAACATATATATCTAGAACCATAGCATCATAAATTCATAATTAATTAAGTAAAATACATCAAACTCCCCTCTATTTAGTCTAAGTTAATTACTAAACCTCTCTCCTATTTTAAAAACCTTTAAAACTCTGTAAAATTAAAATATGTGTTAAGTAAACTTCCTTTCTAATCTTGATATTCAACCAATTGTTAGTTGACCATTAAATCAAAGCACTAACTCATTATTTTGACCAAAATACCCCTTTTTAACGTAAATATCATTCAACAATTATTTAGTCACATAACTTTATCCAAATTAAAAATAATTTTAATATATGCTTTTAAAATTTTTCGATACTTTTTGAATTCATTACCATATTACAAAGTTAATTAATTTTATAATTATAAATTTTTATTTTTCAATAAATTTACATGTTTAATCTTGTTTGTTTATTAAAACTTACTTATGTCATAATATTTTAAGGGGTTTAAACTTCTTATGTTGCATAAGAAGAAGAAGATTCCTACACACATGAAATGATGGAACCCACATAAATGTTTGGATTATATATGTGTGTATTTTCAATTAGATTATAAAATTATAAAATTTTGAGATCCTTATATTAATATATTATAATTCAAATGTTTAAATATATTTGCTTAAACATATGTTTCTTAAGTTGTTAATATTTTTAAAATAAAGAATTACTTAGTTTTTTCTAAGGTTGATAAAAATATTAAATAGATCATTAATACATATAATATGTTATATCGCTTGAAAATTTGTACTCACAGGGTGGATTTTGCTTTATCGCCGTTTGTTGATGATAATGTTTTGAAAACAGTTTTGTTTTGTTTTTTTTACCGCCCCCTCACCGGCCGGCCGCGTTGTGGCCTGCCACTTCATCACCATGTGCCAATTAATTTGAAGGTTAAAAATACAATGTTCATTGATGCTAATACTTTGATAAGGTTCTAATGGGAAGGTTAAATGAGAATGAGAATGTAAAGAGAGGTAACTAAAGTTTATATAAGAAAATTTGAGAAGGCAAGTAAGATATCTAAGATGAATATAAATTACTCTGTTTAAAGGGGCATTAAGTACCTCGCTAACTCTTTAAGAATAGAAAGATGAACCAGAATCTGGATCTGCAACTCAGCAAATTATTAAAGTCCAGGAGAATCTCTAATAACAAATTACTCTTTGAATATTCGATGCCTTTATTAATGAGGCACTAGGCTTATTTATAATAATATACAGAGGGAAAGATTTTATCCAAAATTCAAATACTAAATCCAAAATATGAAATTCAAATAATTCATAATTCTAGATTCTAACAACTAAATCTATCTAGTAGGATATTTCACTTATTTCTTGATTTCCTAAAGATAATAATAAAAACAGACTCAATCAAATAATAATAAAAACAAACTTAATTAATTAATTAATAATTGATATTATTATTGCAAACAATATCGGAGGGGAGATGATGGAGAAATTTTATTGTTCCAAAATTAACCATACCAAAATAATAAAATTACCCTCATATCATCAGGTTTTATAATATTTATAGGATGCATGTTAATATATAGTCAAATCTTAGTCGTTCATGTTAAAAAAATTAAAGATCCATATAAGACACTGATGCATCATTATCTTTATTTATTTTTTAGATAAATCGCTTTCTTTATTTGATAATTAGATTATAGATTATTATGCACTGTGTTTATAAATTGTAATACTCCTATAAATTTTAAAAGATATAACTTTGTAGAGTGATTTATCACGCAATATCGTTATTTATTACTATATGACCCGCTAAAAAATCCCGCACAAATATTTTGCCAGGATTTTAATATTTTCCTGAATATTAGAAAAATTAAAATAATAATTTTTACCCTCGTATCCTTAGGTTTTATAATCCTTATACACTCCTTTGATGCTAACAATTTGTTGTTTGAGATAAAATTTGGGTTCTCTGATATATCTGATAAGCACCTAGAGCCGGAAAATCGAATCGAGTCCATTGGGTTAGCCCGTTTAAGCCTTGACTCTTTAAGGGCTGAGCTTATAAAATGGAGCCCCAAAATAAAGTCAGGTTTAAAAGGACCAGCCCTATAGGATTGATGAAAAGAGCCGGCCTTGCAAGGCTAAGGGCCAACACGTTAGACCCATTTATATATTTTTTTATTAGCAAATTTTTATTTTAAGATGTTGTTGCTTCATAATTTGTTTTTATTTATTTATTTATGTCATGGAAGGGTTAGGTGCTTAAAGCAATCTCCCGTGGGAATATATTGAAGACTAGACTATTATATACATGTTGTCATTTTTTGTATAATTTGAGTTTATTATTACTAGTTAATACTCCCTCCCCTTCTTACATTATTATTTTTTTTTTGAAATATTAAGTAAGTTAAATAAGTTACTTAATCATATTATATATTGTGTATCTTTAGATTATATATAAGTTTATTAGTTAAACTAATTAGGTTGGAGAAAAAATAAAAATAAAAATACTCTAAAATAATTTAATTAGCTTTCTTAATCTCTTCAAAAAGACAATTTTGTCTTTTATTTAGGATCAGAGGGAGTAGTTAAAACAGTCTATTTGGTTAATGGCCCAAAAATAGAAATAAAAATAAAAATGTTTCATTTAATTTATTTCACATGACTCGATTATTTAATGTTGACAATATTTATTTGATAAATTAGAATTTTAATTGTTATAATTTACTAATTATATTTCTTTGAAAAAACGCATGCTCTTAAACCTGGGTTTTAAAAAACAGATATTTTTCTTACCTAAACCTAAAACCTCATTCCCAACTCTATAAGCACCCATTGTCCAACTCTACAAGCACGCATAGTCGCCATATTGGTTTTTTGTGACTTGTGAGCCCCTTCAATTTGTCTCTTCTTGGCCAATGAGGAGTGACACATTTGACTAAGGTATCAGCCTTCATCCAAAAGGGAGAAGGTTTGATACCAAAGATCAATGTGAAAGCTTTGTTGGTGGGCAATCTGTAAGTACTTTTGAAAGTACTCTCTGAGTTTAGAGGCATGTCCTAACTTTGGTGGAGTACCAATGTCTACCCCCACCTAAACTTTTTAGTATAAAAAAAATTTGTCTCTTTTTTAAGTAAAACAATCATCTTCTTGCTTCTCTCCTTGATTTCTTGTCTCTGAAGCTATTCTTCTCATCTTCTCCCTCCCCAGCTTACTTCAAGTTGCTGGCTTTTCTTTATGAGTAGTGTAAAAGGATTATAAATAGTATATATGAAGGTTGCACATGTTAGGATGTTTGGAGCTAGATGCGTATGCTTAGTTTTATCTCATGTACTCCTATAATTCTTTTTTAGGGATTATTTTGTTGAACATGTCAGGATGCATGTTAAGTTAAAATATTTGATTTATTTCATTATTTTTAAGCGTTTTTTAAAACAACATTAAAATCTCCCTCCTCTCCTCCAATTCCAAATTAAATAAGGAGACCATTCCATTCCATTCCATTCCCCCCTTCCTCTTATATCTACCTTTCCTATCCCTCCCTTCCCTTTAAGTTTAGTTAGTGTTAAATCTCAGTTGAAGTTAGCATATCCTCTTGAGCATTATTGAAGCAGTTCATTCGTGTTTATCCTAATTGTATCTATGAAGCTTTGCACGTGCTCGTGTGCTGTGTAAGCCTAGTAATCCCCATGAGCTCTCCACCATTCATGTACTTTTAAAATTGTAACTATGCAGTTACAGGTTTCTATATATAGTACCTCTGTGTTGCTTTTTTTTTTTTTTTTTTTTCCGGGCATACCTCTGTTTTTAATATAAAAGTTATAGAACTAATTTGTAGATATTAATTAAATTTGTTATTTGTTTCGAATGTGTATTAAATTCTCTAAATACCTTCTTTTATCATGTCTACCTATTGGAAATACCTTGATGGACACCCTTTTTATATTAAAGACTAAAATAAATCTCTTACCAAACTTTTATATCTAGGGCAGTGGAGTAATTTGCATGGGTTGTTCTGGAATCTGGGCTTAAATCCAAACATCACTGCAGGATAAGCAACACGATCTTGTCGTCTTTGAAAGAATTACAGGTGGTAATCTCACTGAACAGTCCTCAGCTATATATAATTGCATATAAAATTCTCAATTTTGAAATTGATCAATGCAGCGATGTCGTTTTATTGCATTGCATCTTCTCTGTCTGTGAGTATTGAGTAACTTAACCTGCCTTTTTAAAAATAATTAAAGTTCTAAAAAGCGAAGAACAGAATGTCACGGGACTAAAACTGTTGATTTGTCATCTTCCTCCCTATCATGCTTTCATGTTTGTTTGTTTGTTGTAAGATTTCACAGGCCCCCTGTACTCACAAAAACACATCTTTCACACTCTGATTGGGGGAGACAATGACAAAAATCTACCCCAACGAGTCCCACGTACTCAGAAAAAGAGAGCAGATAAGAAGGCCTATTCTCGTGTTTATAAGCATTACTTTCAGAGCTCACAAACTCTTATATCTGCCTCCATGGAGACTGTATCCAAGCCTTCTTCTTCTCCCTTTGGAACCCCAGAAGCTGAGGTAGAAGAAAGCATCAACTTTGACAAGTCTCTTCAGGTATATTTTGTCTACCTTGTCTTTCTACTTGTAATTTACTTTTATCATAAGTTCATAACAGAAAAAACTTGAGGCTTGTTCATGGTGAATGTGCAGGAGCTAAGAGAGCTGAGGTCTCAGCTTCACCACGCAGCAGATTACTGTGAAACTGACTTCTTGAAAGGCAAAGAGAAGTCACAGTGAGTAACCCAAACATTAATATCTGCCCTCTGGCTTCTGCTTCTACCTTTCATGGAAATACTTTCTGTAATTTATAGCAGTATGCTGTTAGGTTCAGGATCAATTAAATCTATGATCGATAGGTCTCGGAAAGTGTCATGAGTCTCACGTGGTAAGGGCCTTACAGGGTCTTGGAGGGGGTGTTTATGAGTTGGACTTGAGAAAATTGAGCAAGGGAACAGAATTTTAATAATGAGAAGATGTAAGATAAAAAGGTAAGAAAATTAATTAAATTTTTTAATCCCGTTTCTCTTAAAAAAATTTCCCTCTAACTTCCCCTCCCGTATCAAACAAGTCTGGGGTGTAATTCTTAAGGACGAAAACTCTCCACAATTTCTAAGTAGCTCTACGAGCTGGGCTTGAGCCCACAATCATTGTGTTTTACTCACTTGAGCGATATGATAATGATGCAGGGTGGTGGAAAACACAAGAGAGTATTTATGCAGGGCAGTGGTTACTGTTATGGATCATCTTGGAAACGTGTCTGCCAACCTTGACTGCCTTATTTCTCAGACCGATGCCTTTTCAGATGCTGAATTGCGCATCAATTCTCTCAAACAAGTCTGTGTTCTTTATCACTTTGCAAATAAAAGAGCCTTTTTGTTAGTCTGCATATAAATAAAAGGCTCAGTTTTGTTCTTGACTAAAAACAGAGTTGTAAATCAAGTTGGCCATTTCTTGCAGAGGCTTCTCTCGTGCGAGCAATATGCTGATAAGCTTGCCCTCACTAATATGCGATGGAGTGACAAAGTACCACGTTTCCATTCTCATTACTTATCATCACGTAAGTGCTTCAAGTCTCACTGTCAAATTTTCTCAGATAGATCACAACAAAATTACCTAACTTATCACCAAAAAGTCCTACAACATTTTGTCTTGTCTTATATCAGAACTTGTTATTATATTGTATGATACTTACTAATAAAGACTTCATTTTCTCTGTATTATACTGCCATAACTTTTTTGTTTACCTGACCCTTAACATAATTTTTTTTAAACCAAATGGTTTCATGGATCAGCAGCCACCCTTGAGAAATCAAGCAGTGAAAAATCGAGGTACTTAATCTAATAATGAAAACAGTATGGCCATATGTTTATCAGACTGTCAGAAAAACATGAAACAGCCCATGATATGTGACAAAGTTGAACATTATGATGTTTAAAGCAGTGATTCTGAAGCTACAGTGCCATGGAACCCGAAAACCAAGAATGTAAAGGATCAGAATATAAAGTCAACCTCTGCTACAAGTAAGGCGCATATAAGACAGATACTACTACGTATTATCTTTCTCTGCATAATGGCATTGGACATAGACTAAAATCTCTGTTATTATTTATTTTATTTTTGTGTGTATACTAATACCATAAAGTGGTGCCTGTTCGGGATGGTTTGTCAGTGTTAACAAAAGTTCCAAATCCGAAGTTTCATTTCCAAGTGAGTTTCTCAAATCCTACGTCCTTATATAGACACACAACACACACAGACTAATCAATTGGTTTTGCTCTGTTTTTTTTTTTTTTTTTTTTTTTTTTTAACTGTGAATAATGGATGTGTTTGTAGTGTACCCAGAAAGTTGGACGCCATAGGAAATCATTCCATGGAAGCGACATTTTTTGGCTCATTCGGCGCACGAAACTTACACATTAAGATTCTCTTTACACTTCGCTTCCTAGTCTCAAGTGTTAATGCCTGTTCATCTTGGATTAGTTTTTTTTTTTTTTTACCTTTTTCTTATCTTCAGTTATTCACTTGCATCTCCGGGCTCTCATATAGTAATATTCCTTGTGTATGTGGTTGTTCAACTTCAATTTTAAATTCTGTGGTTAGAAAACCAAGCATTATTAGCAAATGAGCTTTATATTTTGATCCGTTTTGAAAGTTTTTTTAAATTCGGGGATGATAAGAATTATGAAGAATTAAATTAGAAATGTTTCACATAAAAAAACATAAATGTCGGATTCTAACACTAATGAAGATTCTAATCACTAGCCACGTTAAGTAAGCTATGAAAATCCAAGCCAATGGCACGTCAGAGGATAAACATTCAGATAACATCAATTTCTAATTTTCTATGGCTTCATTTGGATACGAAGGAAATAGATAGAGCTGGAATCAGGGCTGGTCCGACCCGACAGGGCCTGGCCCTACAGGGCTTAGGATAAAGAAAACATATGTTTTTCAAAGTTCGTAGATAGTCAATAATGTTGGTTAGCCCTACAGGGCTTGAAAATTATTATTCCAAATTTTAACTATTTTTCTTCGATTATTTTTTTTAAGAAATATAATTAGTAAATTGCAATCATTAAAGTTTTAATCTATCAAATAAATTTTATTAACATTAATATCTAAACAATATAAATCATTCAACAAATAAACACATTCATTAATTTGTAATAAAAAACAAATAAACACAAAGAATATGTTTTTTTTCCTATTTTTCAAAAAATATTAAACAAATGAATTGTTTTATGTATACCCACGACAAAATGTTTTTTCCTCTAGTAATTTTGTATGTGTCTGTAGATTCCTTCGGTTCATACATGATTTTACTAACAGGTAAAAATAATTATACTGATTTTACACCAAATATATTTATAATTTATTACTTATATAATATTGTAATACCAAAGTATGTGTTTATTTAATATGAAAACATCCATTCTTTAAAATTTATAATAACTAATTATGTGTTTTAATACAGAATAATAATAAACATAAAAAAATGTTATAATTTAAACAAAAAAATCTAAGTAAATACAAATAAACACATTCATTAAGTGGAAGTCTAAGTAATTAATTTTTTTTAAAAAAAAAAAAATACAGTTAAAACGGGCTGCGCATGTGGCCCCGACAGTTCTCGAGGCCCTATATAGCCTGCAGTGGTCAATTTCAAATTTCTGGCCTATTTTTCAAACCCGAAATTTATGCGCTAAGACTTAAACTACAGTAGGCGAAATTTCCCGCTCTAGAAATAGATCTGAGAAGATATTATGAGGAAAATGTTTTAAAATAATAAAAAAGTTTACTATTTTGAAAAAAATTGGGTCGTATCCAAAAATAGGTATAGATAGATTCCGGTTAGGAGTATGGCATGTACGAAAGTTTTTGTAAGGACAATATTGTCTCGATAGTCTTAAAAGCGGGGCAATGTTCTACATATATGGAAACCCAACTTTTTCGGATCTACCTTTTGTTCTTTTCGGTTACCATTTGCTGTCATCATATTCTTTCAAACGGTAACGTTTTAGTGCAAAATGTATCATTGTTTTTTTTAGAGTAAATACCCTCCCTGGAAAAAAAAATACGGACCCCATTTTGGTCTCACAAAAAAAAAAAGCATTTTTAATCCCCGAAAAGGGCGAATAAGGGTCGATTTGTGAACATTTTTGGTCCTCGCAAATTTCCAAAAAGCTCTTTTAATTCATAAAAAAAAGTCATTTTAGTCCCTATGGACGAAAATGGGGTCCGTGTTTTTTGTTGGGGACCCAAAAGGGTATTTACTCTTTTTTTTAATAGTATTCAGTATTCACCATCATGAAGTATTTTTTCAATACTCATCAGTACCCAAAATATTTTTTAAAGATCGTAAAATAAGTTTTTAAGATTATGAAGATACTAAAAATATTTTAGGATAATGATTGAGTACTAAAAAGATATTTCATGATGGTGAATGCTATTTTTTTTTTTTAAAAAAAAAAAAAAAAAGAACAGTGGTGCATGTTGCACTAAAACGCTGCCGTTTGAAAGAATAGTAAGGCAAATAATGGTAACCGAAAATGAACAAACCTAAAAATACTTCATGATCTTAAAAATTATTTTAGGATATTAGAAAAATATTTCAGTGTATTGAATGGTATTAAAAAAAATACTTCAGGATACTAATTGGTACTGAAAAAATATTTTTTAATCTTGAAAAATTATTTTAGGATGTTGGAAAAATATTTTAGGGTACTGATGGATATTAAAAAGATACTTTAGGACATTGACTGGTACGGAAAAATACTTCAAGATAATGAATGATATTGAAAAAATATTTCATGAGCTTAAAAAAAAATTTAGGATCTAAAAAAAAAAAAATAAGATAATGACTAGAAAACTCAAAATATTGACTAGTATTTTACAAAAAGATACAAAGCGAACAGGGTGCATTTTGCACCAAAATGCTGCCTGCCGTGTGATAGAATAGGATGGCAACGAAAAGGAACAAAACCAGGTCCAACTTTTTCCATTAAGCATGGTTTGTGAAACCGGACCGACGACCAGTTCCAGACCAAGCCAGCCAATCAATGGCGTGAAACCGTCCGGTTTAGTCTTAATCGACGACCCATGAACTCGGGAGTGACCGGACGGTCCACTGGTCAGACCTTTTAAAAAAAAATCTCCTTCAAATTTTTTTTTCCTTTTTTTCACTTTTGGATGTCATATGGATTTGATTTAGATTCGTTTTTTGGTTTTCCTGAAGCTATTGTGGTTTCTCTGTTTTCGGTTGGCTCTGCTTAGTAGATGTTAAATGTAGGTTGTAAAGAAAATTGTTAAGAATATCTGAATATGTCACAAGTATTGGAGTATATGATTATTTTGCCACTGATCCAAAATATTGAAATGATATATAGTATGTCAAACTTAGGTTGGTATGATAAGAAATTAATCATTTTCTAATTTTTTATACATCACCTGTCCTAGGCCCTGGTTGACTCCGCTAACTCCCACCCACTAACCCTTAACCCAGTACCCCGACCGGTTCAGTGACCGGTCCGGGTTTCAGAACCTTGCCATTAAGTGACAAAGTGTCACTCCAAGTTGGAACTGGGCACTGACGTAGGGGTTCGGTTTCTCTGGCTTATTTCTCCTCATCTCTCCTTATCTCTCTTTTTTTTTTTTTTGTACTAATCAGTATTTTAAAATATATTTTTAGTGCCAAAATGAAGATCCTAAAATATTTATTTGAGATTCTAAAATAATTTTTTAAGATCATGAAGTATTTTTTAGTACCAATCAATATATTAAATTATTTTTTAAGACTACGCAAGATTCAAAGTATTTTATTTTAGTATCAAATCGATAAATGAAATATTTTTTCAAGATCCTAAATTATTTCAAAATACTGACTGATATTAAAAAGTACTTTAGGAGGGACAGTCAAGATTAATTCAAACCAATGGTCTAGATTGGTTGAGGAGAGAAATCAAAGGTTGAGATTGGATGATGAGAGATGATGAGAATATAAGACAATGAGAAGATCCAATTCCCTGACATAGTACTCAGCTGATGTGACATATTTACAAGGCATCCATGTCACTCTTTCTTCCAATTCTGATTTACCAAAGCAGAATAAAACAAATTTAAAAATTGCGTTGATGTTTTTCTACAATGGAAGACGAAGATCTGGATTTTTTCCCTTTCCCTATCTGAACTAAAATGCCCAAGACAAAAGTCCCAAAAATCATTGATCCAGACAACCCAAGACTTACGAATGCTTTTCCCCTCTCTTCCCAGACTCGCGAATTTCTGGAGAATGCTAAATGAATGCTGGATTTATAATCTGCAAAATGTAGTGGAGCAGCCACCCAAGAAAACGACGCGGAGGCTCTCGTCTCTTTGGGTGAATGCATCGTTGGTCTCTCTCTCTCTCGGTGACTCCGCCGTACACAAGACAGCGACACAGAGGTTCTCGTCTTCCATCACGATTTCAAGCATAGGTTTTGTTTTTGTTTCTCATGTTATGGTTCTAGCTTCTTCAATCTCCAATGGTGTGAGCTCTTTCAATCTGAACAATGTCGATCTTTTGAGTTTAGGGCTCCAGGTTTGCAATTTTTGCTTCATCTTCTTTTGGTCTGTTTCATTTTTGTTTCTTCCATACAGGGGCGGACCCAAGAAATTACCGAAGGGGCACCATTGGCGAGGGATTCAGGGGTTCGAGGGCCCATGAATTTTTTTTTAAGGAAAATTTTAAATATATTAAAAATATATATATATAAACAAGAAAAGAAAATAATATATAAAAAAAATCATGAAATCAAGTGAACGCTAATGATATAATAAGATAGGCAATTATTTTACAAACCTGTCATTTAGAATAACAAGGTTAAGTGCGGTTAGAAATGCAGTTATATAAATTACAATGAAGGGTGGGCACTCAATAAGTTCAAGTATATATATTTTAATAACAAAAGTATATTACAATAAAAAAAATTACAATATCATCATTCTAGACCTTATTTTTTGAAATTCAATCATAATTGCCTTATTATCAATGCTATCAAATACATCTTTTTCAATATAAGGCACTAAACAATCATTCAACCATTTATCTCCATCTGATTACGAAGTGCAGTCTTGATGTATTAAGGGTGGACATTTAATTTAAGGGTGAACAATCATTCAAATATGTATTTTTATTTTATTTTAAAGAAAATCTTAAATTTAAGGGGGGACACTTGCCCCCCTTCTTCTATATAACCTCTGTCCGCCTCTGCTTCCATGGCTTTCACTGCTCCATCTTCAATCCTGCTTCAGATCTCCAGAGTCATCTTCTTTGCATCTTTGACATATTGGGGTTTATTTTATTTTTCTTGCTTCTCTAGTCACTTTGTCTTCTCTGATTTGTCTGCTCTAGATTTTGCTAGCTATTCTGTGTTTTTTCATTAGGTGCTTCTTATGTATTTTTTCATTAGGTGCTTCTTCTTATGTGTTTTTCCCTCTAATTAAAAGGGATGAGGTATTTTTATGAATTTTTTATATATTCTATTTGTTTAGATTCAATTATACGTTACATCCCGAAATATTTTTTTGCATCCAGTATCTCAAACTAATTAATTTTCAGGATATTGGTATTATAGTAAAAATATTTCTAAATGCAGGACTGAAAATTAATTAATTTGAGATATCGGGTAAATTTTTTTTTTCAGAAGGTAACATTTAATTTAATTTAAATAAATAGAAGATATAAATTTTTTTAAAAAAAATGCATCATCCTTGTGATTAGGGAGAAAAGCACATGAGAAGCACTTAATAGAAAAGTGCACAATGTGAACCCCACTTTACCCACTCAAAAACTTCCAAACACTAAAACCTCCGCAATACTTTTGCCCTTTAACCTTATTTTATGAGTATTATTCTATATGAGAGAGAGAGCGCCATATTTTAATTTAAAATCTAGAATTAAGGTGAATTCGGCAACTTCAACATCATTTTTTTTTTAAAGTGTATCAAGCTCCATTTGGTGATGTATCTAATATCTTTAAGTATATAATATATTTTTTTCTGCCACACTTGTTTGAGTACTCACCTAGACTAATTAATGTTAGAAAAAACTCAATGGAGTTGTTTTGAACTAAATGATACTCCTTCCCGTCTTTGGTATAAAAACTATTTGACTTTTTTTAGTGGTTAAAGAAATTAAATAAACTATTTTTTTATAAAATGAAAATTTATAAATACTAAAAAGAAATGAATTATTCAATCATATTATATATTATGTATAAGTAAATTGTATATAGGAAAAATTCCAAATAAATACCTTCAATTTGTAAAACCCCCGTAAGTCTATTGAATTTGTAAAAAGGCGAGAATACCAAGGACCTATGAGGGATATGTAAATTCGGGTGAAATTATCCTTTTACCCTTATTTTTAAATAAATAAATAAAAAAACCTCCACCCTCGCCGCCGCCGGCCGCCCACCCCACCATCGATTGCCACCACAACCACCGCCGCCGGTGGTGGTGGTGGTCAGCGGCGGTTAATGGCCCGGCGGTGGGGTGGCCCATTGCATGGCGCGCGGTGGCCGCCGGCAGTGGGGTGGCCGCTGACGCAGTGGTGGGGGTGGTTGGGTCAGCCGGCGAAAGTGGTGGATGGCGGCGGTGGTGGGGGTAGAGGTTTTTTTTTTTATTTAAAAATAATGGCAAAAGAGTAATTTCACCCGAATTTGCATATCCTCATAGGCCCTTGGACATCTCGCCTTTTTACAAATTCAACAGACTTCTGGGGTTTTACAAATTCGAAAGTATTTATTTAAATTTTTCCTTATATATAACTGTTTTTTATATTAAATACGAGAGATAATATTAACATCAACTTTCTTATATTCATTTTGTCAAGCCTTCAATTCACATGTGTCCGCCGGGTCTTCATGTGAGTTTATAGTTAAATATTTAAATTTTCAAAAAATGGGATATATGACCATGTGTAATCAGAAAACTTTACATAATTGATATAAGAACTTGAATTAAGTATTTTCTTTCATGTTGATTCCTTTCGAATACAATTATTATTTTTTATTTTGATTGAATAGTTCTAGAATTTTGAATTGATTAACTAAAATAAGTGTGGATTTGTGACTTGTGAGCACTTAAAATAGGTATTAAGGTTAATTTTTAAATATAATTATTTTAAATTTGTAAAAGTAAACCCATTTCATTATTCAAAAAGTTATGGCTTATCCTAGACAATTTGATAGTGAATTTTTTTCCTTTTAATTCTTTAACTTTATTCAAAAAGTTCAAGAATCAAGAATACATCTATATCTTCTATAATACTCGTAGTAATGCTTTGTTAAAAACTATTCTCTAAGCAACTATTTTTTTTATAGAAAATAATTATGTTTTTTATTAACACCGTTAGTAAATTCCGTTTACTTTGACACTAATAAATATCATTTTCTCTCTTTTAGCTATCATAATTATTTACTGCTCTATTTTATAATCTAATATCAATATATTTTATATCTATAAATTATTAGTTGAACCCATGATTAAGGAGTTATCATAATCATAATTCAACCTAAATATGTAAAAAGCTTAATTTTCTAGAAATATAGTTGACCACATAATTATAGTAATACTTATATATATTAACGTCGCTAATGTGTTTCATGCTATGTTCTTCGTTCTTCATTATTAATGAACTCAATTCTCATCTCAATATCATGGCAAGTCGGCCTTCTGAACTCATTAGGGATATTGACGACAATAAAGATACCTAGGATACTTAGGCTTTCGTTGCTCGGGTTATTAAGAAGTGGACGATGACTAAAATGATGTCACCTATCTCAATCATTTCTTTTCCTCCTTTTGTTTGATCTTTTATATCTTGTGGTATATTAATTTTTTTAATTTAAATTTATTTTTCCTATATTCTTCCATACTTGACTTTCTTAAGATTCATTTTTAACTGCAGAAATGAGAGCTTGAAACTTTCCAAAATAGTTAGAGCATTGTGTTGGAAAAGAAATTATTGCTAAGCTTAGAAAGTCAAGTAGAACAACATCTAATACTCATCCAGTAGTTTGGTTCACATACTCAAAATTAACGGTAAGAAAAAGATGTAGTTCATAGTGGCACATATTGTAATTGAGTACTTGATTATATATGCATCTGTTTGCCGTTTCATTTATTCTTTAAATATTTTTTTCCAGCCCTCTGAAACAGAAACACATGCCTCAAGTTCCTTGACAACATTAATGTCGTAGGGAAAGTTCAAAACGATAATGACCTTATAATAATTCAGTCGTTAGGATCTTCAACCACTACTTTAAAGAGAAAGAAAAGGTATGACACTCCATTAGCTGATAATGGGGAGATACGATTGTTTGATATGTCCACCCCTACCTTCAAGACCAACAAAGCAATAATCATGAACATAAAAATAGAAAAATGAGTTCCCATGTGTTGTTTTGAGTTTCAAATGTAGTATAGGTTTTGAGTCTACTTTACTTTTAATTGCGTTTGGCGTTTTCACATTATATTATGCTATAATTCTGTAGCCTGATATCTGCCTTTTGGACCTGCTTATTTAAGTTTGATTTTACTTTTTTTTTTTTGAAGTTATATTGATTAATAATTCTAAGTGTATACAATATGTGAATGCATTTTGATGCTGATAAAAGAAGTATATAATATGTTAATTTTTGTGAATAATTTAATGAATATTGATTTAGGTCAAATATGAGGATGTGTGGGGCATTATCATTCAGTTGAGAAATGAGAAATCCAATGCTTTAAACAAAAAGGGAATAATTACCAAAATCAACAAAAAATGTATTGTACAAACGAAAGCAAACCACAATCAAAATATTAAAGTTAACACCTCATTGGAAAAAAAAATAAAAATAAAGAGAGGGGCATAAATTTTCTGTATAATTAAATATATTATCAATACAAAGAGGGTCCATGAACTAATATAATTGCTTATTACATCTAATATGAAAAAATATAATTTTTTTCCAAAAAAAAAATATAAATAAAGGAAATAAGAAAATATTAGGAAATAATCCTCTATAAATTATAATATGGGATGGTGTCACTATTTCTTTCTCTTTTTTTTTTTTATAACAATTGAGTAACCACAGACTCTATCTAAGTCTTATCAGCAGCAAGAATCCTGTCAAGCTCCAGGTCCACATGTAATACAATTTGGAAACCTGGTAAAGAGGACAGGCTTGCTTTAGCCAAGTAGTCAGCCATCGCATTTGCCCATCGACTGATGAGTTGAATATCCACCTTCCATTGTCGGCTAAATACGCTTTTGAGTTCATCTAGGAGAGTTCTATCCTCGTGAGCCGAGTTGCTGGGGCTTCGTATTAAATCAACTGCATCCGCTGAGTCAACTTCCAGAATAACGTCTCTAAACCCCAGATCCCACACAATTTTGAGTCCATGGATACACCCCATAGTTTAGGAGTTAGACTGTCACCATCTGCCCCTTTGAACATGAAGCCCCGAAGGAAGTTGCTAGATTCATCTCGTAGAACGCCGCCGCTAGCTACACCAGTAGTATAATGAGAGTATGCCCCATCCGTGTTGATCTTAATTTGCCCTGATGGTGGAGGTCGCCAATGATCCCTGGGAATACTTGGCAGTTGCTGATGGCTAAGCATCGTACAGTACCTAGCTCTAGCGTCTTTCATGTTGGAGACCATCGTCATAGTACTATTCCATATTGCCACGTTCGATATTGTCTTGCCTTCAAAAATAGCAGAGTTGCGCCGACGCCACACCCACCAACAAACCACTGCAAAGATATTCCTCCATTCATCCGCTTGCCTATTACTCCCTCGCTGGCATATATTCCAACGGATCCATAGGTCAAAAGGCATCCGCGTGAATCTACGCCAAAGATGGTTAGGCACAAGATGTTTCCAGAGTTCAGCAGTAAGTGGGCATTCCCTTAGGACATGGATCAAGGTTTCGGATTCCCCATTGCAGAGAGTACATCGTGAGTCAGTACCTAAGCCACGCTTGCACCTGGAGACATTGGTTAATAGCCGCTTATGGAGAGCAAGCCAGATAAACATTTTACACCTCTCCAGGACCTGCATCTTCCATATCTTTCCCCATATCAGATCAGGTTGCTCCATTTCATTCTTTAGCGCATCATAAGCCGATTTCACGGTAAACACGCCATTCTTATTCCATTTCCACCGGAGCCCCCCATCATTCAATTATTCAGTTCCCTCCTGTACCTTACTCCATGTTCTCTTAATACCCTTCCATAGGTTGGACCCAGTCCGACTCACATCAATCTTGGGAATAACATCAACGCCATATCCATACTTATTCCTTATAACCTTTACCCACAGGTCCTCCCTTCTAGTTGAAAGGTTCCAACCAAGCTTCATAAGGTATGCCTGGTTATAGTAGCTTGCATGACGGATCCCCAAACCACCCCGTGTCTTTGGCGTGCATACCACATCCCAAGCAACAAGAGGAATTTTCTTTTGTTCATCAGTGCTTCCCCACATAAATCTCCGGTTACATTTATCTAGTGATTCACATGTACTTGCTGGTAAGAAGGATGTTTGCATAACATACCCAGGAATTGCTGAAGTGACCAATGAGATAAGGGTAGACCGCCCTGCTGAGGAGAGTGACTTTGCTTTCCAGTTAGACAATCGAACCTTTACCTTATCCACCACAAACTGATAAGACTCCTTTGTCACACGCTTGTGATGTAATGGGACACCTAGGTATTTTCCCAAATCGCTTGTGATTGAGAAACCGAGAGAATCACACATCTCACTTCTTCTAACATGGTGGACATTTTTTGAGAAAAATACTCTGGTTTTGTGATGATTAACCTTTAAACCAGAACTGTCACAAAAGGTCTTGAGGCACAAGTTAATAATATCAACCTGGTCCATTGTGGCTTATGCAAACAACATGATGTCATTTGCGAAAAACAAATGCGAAATAGGGGGACCAGATCGTGTGAGTCGAATTGGCTTCCAATGGCCTTTAAGCGTAGCCTCTTGTATAAGGTGAGCCAGTTTCTCCATACAGATGACAAAGAGGTAGGGTGATAGAGGGTCTCCTTGCCGAACACCTCTCGAAGGGTGAAAGAGCTCAGCTTTATCCCTATTCCATAGCAATTGCATACTAGAGGTAGAGATGCACTGCTTAATTACCTGTGAAAGGCAACTTGGAATATTCAGCTCCTGGATGCAGTTCATCAAAAAATTCCAGTTAACCCGGTCATAAGCTTTCTCAAGGTCAATTTTGATTGCTAGGAATCCCTTTTTTGACTTCAGACTGCGCATCGTGTGAATTACCTCTTGAGCCACAATAATATTATCACTGCTATGTCTTCCCGGCACGAAGCTGCACTGGTTTGGAGATATCACCTTAGGTAGGATAGGCTTCACCCGGTTCACAATAATTTTCGAGACTACTTTATAGATAACATTACAAAGTCTTATCGGTCTCAGATCTCCCACCGTTTCAGGATGATCTTTCTTAGGAATGAGTACAATTAGAGTACTATTAACCTCAGCTAGAGCCTGCGGGTTAGTAAAAAGAGATTTCACATAATTAGTTACAGACGTGCATACCGTACTCCATTGATTTTGGTAAAACAGTGCATTAAATCCATCAGGTCCCGGAGATTTAAGAGCCCTCATACTAAAAATAGCTTCCTTAACTTCAGATTCCGAAATCTCTCTTTTACACCATTGGAGTAGGTCCACGTTTACACAAGGGTATGACATGTTACACTCCAGCCTGGGTCGGTCTAGAAGTTCCTCTGACAGGAGAGAGGAGAAGAAAGAGGTGGCCATGCCTTTGATTCGCACGTTATATAAAACCCAGTTCCCCTCCACATCTTTTAAAGCCTCTATTCTTTGTGTCTTCCGTTGGCGATTGGCACGAGAGTGAAAATAGCGCGTATTTCGATCCCCATGTACAGACCATTCAGCTCTGGCTTTCTGTGCCCACACAAGAGATTCCTGCAACAAGACATCTTCAAGTTCCTTCCAGATAGAGAGTTGGAGTTCCTCATATCGAGGCTGCATTCCATAACGGGTAACAACTCTATTAATCCCATCCAACCGACGTAGGAGCTGTTTTTTCCTTCCTTCAGTATGTTTGAAGACTTCTTTATTCCACTCAGAACATGCACGAGAAAACTGGGAAATATTTTGAATTCACCTAGTGTCTTGATCCCAGTGTTTCTTCACGAACTCATCAAACTGCTCATGAAGAACTCAGGCGAAATAAAACGAAAAGGCCTGTTGGGCCTAGACTGATTCCCTGCCGTATCCACGCGGAGAAGTAGGGGTCGGTGGTCCGACTTGTAGAAAGGAAGGTGGGACACCATGGCATTGGGGAATATCGAGGACCAATGTTCGTTTGCAAGCATCCTGTCTTGCCTGGCTTCTGAGGTGCCACGCTTCCATGTAAACTCTGGTCCTACAAATCCAATATCCCGTACATCATTCATATCAACCCAGTTAGTGAGGTCCCGGTCATAAGTGCATCTAAATGTGGCCGACGACCGCCGTTCACAGTGGAGCATCGTGCTGTTAAGATCACCTCCTATCAACCAAGCGCCTTGTATCGTCGGTGCTATTCGGGAGAGGTTATTCCACAGATTTCTTCGGCTGACACTGGATGGACTAGCATACACAACCGTAAGCATCCAAGTCTAGTTAGAGGCATTTGAAATCTTAAGGTGCATGTACTGATGATGGCGTTCCTCCACTACTACATGAGAAATGCTAGGGTCCCATAGACACCAAATGCCACCATTGTATCCCTCACTGTCTATTAGCTCCATGTGAGAAAATCCCATATTTCTAGCACGACCTGCAGATGCTTCCTTTGCACATCTTGTTTCCAAAATTTCAATAAAATCCAATTTATAATGATATTTGAGGTCACATACAAGAGCGGGGAAGCTACGTGCCCCAGTCCCCCTTGCATTCCAAATCATGTAATTCATTGGGAAACGAGGGGAGGGTGTTGGGGTATGGCCGGTTTCCCTTCCGTCTTATCCTGATCTCCCATTAACTCATCCACTGATGGTTGGAAATTCAACATGTTATCCTACGTTTGTGTCACAGCGACCTCAATAATCTGCTGGGGCACCAACGTAGTAACCTGAGTAGGATTATCCACTTCCCTAATAAGGCCCTGATTCGCGTAGCTACCTGGCCCATCATGCATGTTGGGTGTGTCATCTGTGCTTACCACCATTGTATCATGACTGGGCTCCACGAGTTCTAAAGCAATGAAAGGGTTTAAATGGGTGGACCCCAAATCGTGGCCCACACTTGATTTATTGACAGACCTTCCACGTGCAGGGGCTTGATTATCCTTTCCCTTGAGTTTACCTTTGGATGTATTCTTCCTCTTGGTACCAACCTGGACCCACTCGGTCTTGCTTGTCTTTGGGCCCCCATCATTGACCAATCCACCATTATTAGCATCAGATAACACCATACCTTCCTTCCCCGATTTTAGCCGCTGAGTTGGGATCTTATTCTTCAACAAATCCTTCGCCATATCCTGCTTCCCCTGCTCATTATTTTCTTTCCTTATCCCCGCCGAAATAGCAACCGAATTAATAGCCCCCCGAAACTCACGCCTCAGAATCCGTAATTTCCCAAACGGACTCACACCCTTCTCGCCCTCACCGGTAGGTGGTCCTGAGCCACCGTTCTCCTGTGCCGCCTTCACTGATTTACCCTCATCGCCATCAGACTGTGCCTCCTTCCCCAGGCTCTTTTCCCCACCGTCGCCAGATCCAGCCACTATAGGTCGCTGATCCTCCACCTTATCCGAAGTCGTATTCTGTCTCAACGGGCATCCTTGTTTAACATGCCCATATTTTCCACATTCAAGGCATACCTGATGGAGCCCTTCATAGATAATGGGATGCTCTTCACCAAATACCATGTACGTCAGAATTAGTGGTTGCTTAAGGTCGATCTCCACACAGATGCGCGCAAATCCACCTTTATCGTATATAGAGGTAGATCGGTCTACTTTGATCATTCTGCCCACCATGTTACCTATTCAGCGTAGCGATTCCATGTTATAAAATTCGAAAGGCACATTCGGTAGCTGAATCCAAGCCGCAATGTTACATTTCAGGTCTGCCTTCCAAGGGTTAAAATTAGGCCGCCATCGCTGAACAATCAAGTAGTGATCCTCGATCATCCATGGTCCCTCTTGAAAAGCATATTCTTTGTCTTCTTTATTGGAGAATGAGACAATATAATAACCATTATTCAGAGGAATAAGCTTTAGGGGATCCTTAGACCGCCACATCCGATTGATGCGATCCCGAATAATGTATGTAGGGAAACTCGCTCCCAGAACCTTAATGATAAGGGAGTTTTCCAGGGAAGGCACCATGCCGTGTATTCATCCGCGGTGAATTTTAGGATCCCTGGTTTCCCTTCCAGCCTTCGCGTTTCCTGCGTCTCCTCCTCATTCGACTCCTCCAACTCACAACAAGCATCCTTTTCATTCATTTGATGGAAGTAATCCTTCCATCCTTGCACAATATCATCTTCCTCCGAATGCTTTACCAGGAAGCCTCCACAGCCAGGCGATAACATTTGGTCTCTGTAAGACAGTTTAGCAGGTCCATTCTGCATTTTTTATTCATTACTTCCCACAGCCTTCAAATATAATTACTTAATCAATCAATTATGAGGAAATATAAAAAATAAAATTAGGAAATAATCATCTATAATGTGAGACGATGATGTCACTGTTTCTAAATCAAATAATCATATCAATAAATTGCATCAATGATAAATGAAATTTAAGAAATAATTAAATCATTTTTAAGTATGATTAGTTAAACAATCAATTTTGAAGAAATATATAAAAAAATAAATTATAAAATAATCATCAATAAATTATGTTTATTGATTAATGGATCCAAAGTGAAATTACCTAGTATTTATAATGTATTTTGGCAAACTACAATTTTGAATTAGGATAACTCCTTAATTTATGGACATAATTTTGAATCATTGTAACTCCTTAATTTAGACCAAAAAACCAAAGACCGATTTACTTTGGAAATTGTTGCATCCATATGTTTTGTTATATTCACGTTGACTAGCATTGATTTCATTTTCATTGTTTGTTTCTTTTTTTTTTAAAAAAAAAACAATGACATTTCCCTTATTTCATTCTCATGATAAAGATCTTTAATATTGGTCGTCTCATCAATATTTATTGACAAGCAATATATTTGAGACTTTAAGTATACATACGAGTCATTTAAAATAGATGATCATATTTACCACCAAAAAAAAAAGATGATCATAAAATAATTACAAGATTTATTGTGATTTCAAATTAATATTGCTTATTGTGCATATAATAAAAGAATTTCCCAATCATAAAGACTAAATTAGATAATAAATATTAGGGTTAAGGTGCAAGAATAGGCGTGTCTTTACTCGATCTCCTTGAAATAACAAATCTTTTTTTTAGGTGCGAAAAAAGTATTATGTGGTTTACAAATTGGTGCAAAAAAATATCGTTTGACCTTTAAGTTTGACTTTTTTCTTGACCTGACGATGACGTGGCATTTCAAATATTTTTTTCAAGATCCTTTTAGTACTTGGTCAATACCGAAATATTTTTTCAAGATCTTAAAATATTTTTCAAAATTATGAAATATTTTTTTGTACCAATCAAGATCTTGAAAATACTTTTTAAGTAAATAAGTCGATCTTTGAAATATTTTTTTCAATATCCTTTTAGAAATCTTAGGTCAATACCTCGAAATATTTTTTTAAGATCATAAAATTATTTTTGCATCTTTTTTGAAATACCACGTCATCGTCCACTCAACAAAAAAAGTCAAACTTAATTAAACGCTATTTTTTTGCACCTAATTTGAACCACATACCACTTTCGCACCTAAAAAAACATTTCTACTTGGCATTTCTAAAAAAATCACGTGCCATTTTTTTCACCTTAACACTAAATATTACACACATACCTTATTTTTATTTTTTATCAGTATAAATTATTATTAAAAAGAATTGACCTTAACGACCTATTAAAAAAAAAGGAGCTGACCTAAGAGTTGACCTTACCCTTTCCCCTTTCCCCACAAATTTAATTTAACAACCCAAATACTGAATAAAAAACGAACAAGCCGTTACGCGTTTTCACATAGAGAGGACCGTGTTGGGCCTACCAATACAATTGTGGGAAGTGCTTGCCAGAACGCAGTCATTGGGTAAGCTTTTGCAGGTAATGAATTGGACGGATGTGATCGAACGATATAGAGCCTCCTGTGAATCGCATCATCTCTTAACGGGTCACATTCAGCCCCAGCAAATCACGCTCCCAAGTTTTCATACCTAACCTCTGTGGCAACACGCATCTGATTCTAAATCCGAATACATATTTTCCTCATGGCGCATTACGCCGCCGGTGAGTCAGCTTCACACTCCCGGTTAGTCCCATGTCCGCTAAGGAAATAGACAGGAAAGGAAGCTTAAGAAAAGGCGTTATCGTCCTTTTCCATTCCCACTATATAATTAGGCCTTCTCTGAAATCATTACTTCCTATATCATTGTCAACTTTCCTCTGAAACCCACCATCATCTGCCTCTATCTAATTGCCGAAAAAATAAGAATAAGACTCGGGACAGGAAGGAAACTAGGATTTGTGACTCTCAGACATGGCAGCGGTCAAGGTTGAATTGGAGGTCGGAAATGATGGGGTTGCAATCATCACTATGTGTAACCCTCCTGTAAACGCCTTGGCTATTCCAAGTGAGCTTTGGATTTTTTTTCCTTTTTCTTTGTTTTCATCCACTGTCGCCTATTTCTTCCCTTCTAATGTTATATTTGTATTTTGTTTTTCTGGTTTAGTTTTTAAGGGGTTGAAGGAGAAATTCGACGAGGCGACAAGAAGAAATGATGTAAAGGCTATAGTTTTGACTGGTAAAGTTTCTCTGGATTGAACGCATGCGGTGATCTTATGATACTAAATTTCGTTTATTCGTAATAAACAGAGTAGATTAAGCTTAAGGACTAGGTGTATTTGACCTGCGTCCTTGAGGGGCTTAATGAATCATTGAGGACTGACTTCGTGATTAACCTGTCCCTCGCTCTAACTTTCCACAAAATAAATTTGAATGACCATTTTATTGTCGAAGTCAAAGCATTGTGATTGTTCTGAAATTCCTTCCAGCCAAGGGCGGGCGGTTTTCTGCCGGATTCGACATCAATGTCATGCAGAAGGTTCATCAAACTGGTGGGCAATGATTAGATTTACGATTTAAATATATATGTATATATTTTTATATATATATATATATATATTTGAATTATACTAAAATAATAGTACTTAAATTCTGGTTTCGAGTATGGCCTTCGAAGGTTCACTAATTGCTATTTTTCTTTACAGGGAATGCCACGATTCTCCCTGATGTCTCTGTGGAACTGATAGTCAACAAAATTGAAGGTTGTGATTGGCCCTGAAGCCTACCCTGGGAAATTAGTGATTCTATCAGTACTACTAATCATGTAAAACTACTAATGCACGTCATATAATTACAGATTGCAAGAAACCTGTCGTTGCAGCCATAGAGGGACTTGCGCTTGGAGGTGGTTTAGAATTGGCCATGGTTAGTTGGTGTCATTGAGTTGGCACTATGTTTCCTTCACCATTTGATAGGAATCCAAATAACTTCATGACTGTGTGAAATTCAATAACATTTTATACAGGGATCCCATGCACGTATTTCTGCTCCAAGAACTCTACTAGGCCTTCCAGAACTGACGCTAGGAGTGATTCCTGGATCTGGAGGTTTGTCTGCTGATGCTTATGAATGTCCTCAGTGATATTTATTAGGTGCTCTGAATTTTTCTACGTTTCACAGCTCTCACCTTCTAACGAATGTTGTTTATCTATAAGGTACACAGCGTCTTCCAAGGCTTCTAGGGCTGTCTAAGGCTGTTGAAATGATGCTGGTAAGTTGCTTTCCCTCTTGTTTTCATTTTTTGCAACTTGCATGTGATTCACTGCACCACCGTAAAAGATGGTGAACGTTGATTGTATATAAAGAAAAGGGACAGGTAAGAATGATAAATTGAACAAGTGAGCTTACGTTTATGGTAAAGTTTATGACTCGAGTTAGAAGCTCTTACCACTGAAAACTTGCTTTTGAAGTTTTTCTTTTAGGTGTGGCTTTTCTTATGCTTGACAATTGAATTAACATGCAAAATCAGGCTTACTTCTAACTGTTGTGGGAATAGCAAAATCTAAAAATTTATTGCACCTACATGTTCACGCCCTTTTTCTTTAGCTTGTTAATTTGTACAAGTTTTGTTTGATTCCTAGGGAAACGGCAGAATGGGTGTAAACCATGATAAACAGAGAACCATATATATCATACAGATAGTATCAGATTTTAACTTATTTATGCAGAATGGTTTAATTCAGTATTGCACTTTATGCAGACATCTAAATCAATCATGTCTGAAGAAGGAAAGAGACTAGGACTTATTGATGCTATTGTGCCTCCGGAAGAGTTGTTAAAGGTATCACGGCTGTGGGCTGTTGACATTGCAGAGAGGCGCAAACCTTGTATACGTTCACTTCATAGGACAGACAAGCTCCCTTCCCTCTCTCAAGCACGTGAGGCTTTGAAATTGGCCAGACAACAAGTCAAGAAGACTGCTCCACATATGCCTCAACACCAGGCTTGCCTAGATGTGATTGAGCATGGAATAGTTTATGGAGGCTACAGTGGAACTCTGAGGGTATGTTTTGGGGGAATTATACTGAATGGCCAAATTTACAAATTAATTATTAAAAAGGCCCTCAAATTTACCATTCCAACAACGAGTATTTACCATTCACATAGTGCAAATTTAGAACTAAAAAGATATTGAACACTATTTACCACTCAAAAAATACAGATATACAAGTGCAACAATGAGTATTTACCATTAGTGATCCTCAGGAATAAAGATTTGTGAATTTGGCCTTTAGGCATGATTCTTCCTATTTTTGTCCTTTACTTGCCTACAACAAAGAGTTTTCTTTGTTATTTTGTAGTTCTGTCATTGTCATCTTGCTCCAGGGACAGATTTTTCTTGTTTATTGTATCTGGCATACTTCACATTCGCAAGTATGTGTGTAGCTTGTGGTGTGATGACTTCATATATTTGCTAATTCATTAAGTGATTGCAGGAGGCAGAACTATTCAAGAAGCTAGTCTTATCTGACACTACAAAATGTCTAGTTCATGTTTTCTTTGCCCAGCGTGCAGTATCAAAGGTACCAAAATTAGATACGGGTAGTGGAATCTGAATGATTGGAAAACTGGACTAAGTGAACTTATCTTTTACTTTCTAGTTTGTCGTTTTGCATGAAACTTTTTAGTAGAGTACTTTCATTATTTTGAGGTAATGCAGTTCAATAAAAGTATGCCTAAGAGTTTGTTTTTCTGTCTGCTTGTGGATGATGAAAGGCCTAATAAGGATGTCTAATAGTGGAAAATTTTCCTCAGGACAACCTTTGATTATTAATTTTTTTTCAGGAAATATAAATCTTTTATATGCTTTTCAGCAACAAAGGACAGACTGTGTTTTGTATCCTTTCTGCGTTTAGTGCAGCTATATCATCTCATTCTTGAACCTGAAAAATGACCGAGACTTTGCTCTCTTGAATTGAATATGTTCTCTAAATTCTATGCCAGGTGCCTAACGTTACTGGTATTGGACTTAAACCAAGAAATATAAAGAAAGCAGCTGTTATTGGAGGAGGTCTAATGGGTTCTGGCATTGCCACTGCTCTTCTACTAAGCAACTTACGAGTTATACTCAAGGAAGTCAACTCTGAATATCTGCAGAGGGGAATCAAATTAATAGAAGGTAATTCTTCTGTCATTTGAGCAAAGTAGGATAAATTGGAAACCGAAGGTTAACTGCAATGGGATGATATTCTATTAGTTATTAGGATAGATATATTTGCTATATGCATTGTCTTCAGTTGTTTGGAATCCATATTAATGTGTGATGTTTTCTTTTGAGATTTTTAATATTTCACATCATGTTCTATGAACAGTTGTTTTGCAGATGTATATATGAAGGCCATTGGCATCTTTATTTAATTGCTAATCGAGAGAATATTAATGGTCTAATCTCCTTGTATTATACATAGCATCTGCCATATATATGGAAGAGCCTGTTGTTACAACTTTGGCAGACTGATGACAAGTTCAGTAAATTGCTCCCTGAAAGACTTCTGCTTAGGATGCAATAATAGAAGGCTGCTATTTAACATGTTGGAATCATTTTACCATCAGAAACTACTGATGGAAGGAAGAATTTAAACATTTTAATCCTTGATGCATGTAAAGATTCATTTTATAGTGTTTTACATTTTCCTTTTGTTTCGTCATGTATGACAGCTAATGTTCGTGGCTTAGTAACAAAAGGGAAGTTGAAAAAAGATGGGGCTGATAGAACACTCTCGCTGCTTAAAGGCACGCTTGATTACTCAGATTTTACCGATGTTGACATCGTCATTGAGGTTGGTTGCTTAATTCTTATTTTTTCTATTTAATATGGATATTGATAGGGAAGGCCTTTTGAAGGGAAAATATCACTGAGGTCCAAACCATGGAAAATAATATCAGAAAAGTCCCCATTGACAAGTGTAGAGCTACCATTGACAAGTGAAAGAGCTATCATTGACAAGTTATGGGGCTTGTCAATATATTATTTCCCTGTTTGGGACAAAAATGATATTCTCCCTTGTTTTATAGGAAAATAGTTTAGTTTGAGTTGGATGCTTTAGAAATGTTTGACAAATGCCATTGTATTTTATATTCATTCACGGTTTGTTTCTCTGGCTCTTATGTTTTTGCATGGTGAAGAATATCTTATAAATGGATGGAAGTTGTAAACTGAGTTTTGAATACTGTTGGAAATCAATTAATATTTTTTTTTCTCACTTTGCAGGCTGTGATTGAAAATGTTAGTCTCAAACAAAATATATTTAAAGATCTTGAGAATATTTGCCCTCCCCACTGCATTTTAGCAACAAACACATCAACTATTGATCTTAACATCATTGGTGAAAAGACCAGCTCTCAAGATCGCATTGTGGGAGCTCATTTTTTCAGGTTATTTAAATCTTTTCTCTTGCTGCCATTCTTTGGGAAAAAATGTACCACCAACCAAAGAAATGGAGCTGTTGCTTTTGAAATAATGGATTATTAAACCTTAACTGCCTAACCTTATTTTAGTCTCCGTGGCCAATACTTGTTTGGTTTTTTTGGGTCTAATGAAGCCACTTTTTTGGGCATAAATTTAAATAAATAAGAAGCTATTTATGTGAGAGGTAGGTTCTACAATTTCTTCTCTTATAGAACAGAATAAATTGCTCATTTTCAGTACCTCAGAGAAATCAGATCTGTCAAGATGCCATATTTTAGTTTGGATTCCGAAATGTGTTTCAAGACATCTAATTGAGCCTTAGACAGGAAGAGATAGGTATGATAGATGCTGATGAATTTTAGGCTTTATAGTTTATAGCTTGAGGTATTTTTTTTTTGGTGGGGAGAACAGTTTCGTGAGGTCTATATTTTGTTGAAGTTTTGGTTTTTTCTTAACGTGTTCCTTATACTAATCTGCTAAATTATGTTCTTTAAAGTTATTTTAGCATAACAAATCCTATCAGACATTTTCTTATAATTAAAATATATTTTTTTCTTTCAATTAAAAAAAAGTTCTTGATGTATTTTACTCTGTAGACTGTCTCTGTTGTCAAGCAGTTTACGTGATTGCAATTGATGACATTAGAGTTACAGATAGATAGTACATTTCTGTCCAATCTTGTGTTCCTGTTGTGGTTAATTCTCTCTACAAACAAACGTGTTCTATGGAGAATCTCTGACTCCACATTCTTAATGCACAGTCCTGCTCACATTATGCCTCTTCTGGAGATTGTACGCACCGGGAAAACTTCTCCACAAGTAGTTCTAGATTTAATGACTGTTGGGAAAATCATCAAAAAGGTACCTGTTGTGGTTGGTAACTGTACTGGCTTTGCAGTCAACAGAACCTTCTTCCCCTATTCGCAAGGTGCTCATTTATTGGCCAACTTGGGCGTGGACATCTTCCGAATTGACAGAGTAATCAACAATTTTGGTCTTCCTATGGGCCCTTTCCAGTAATTTCCTTCTCTTAAGAGCACATATTATCATCATATATCAATTACAATGTATTACATTTTCATTGATTTGCTCATCAATGTTTCCCAAAAAGGGGAAAAAAGGACTGATCTCAGGATCATGCAAATCTCCTGTGGATTAAACAGAAGTTTATGGTTGAATCTTATGCTATGAGGACATGAAGCAACTGGCATATGCCTCGCCCAGGAACCTAGGAGGAAAGGGATAAAAAAGTTTTTCCCCATTTTGAAGTGGATGATTTTGTGGCTTGCAGGCTTCAGGACTTGGCCGGGTATGGAGTTGCTCGAGCAGTTGGAAAAGAATTTGCCAGTGCATTTCCTGATCGCACCTTTAAATCTCCATTGGTTGAACTGTTGGTCAAAAGTGGGCGAAATGGTAATACAGGATCTATTATTTTCACAAAGTTCCTTGTTTGTCCACTGCAAATCATGTCTTTGACTCATAACCAATGCTTTCTGTTCTTGGCCATCTCTAAACTTTTTATTTCATAGGTAAAGCCAATGGGAAAGGGTACTACATTTATGAAAAGGGAAGCAAGCCAAAACCTGATCTTTCAGTTATACCAATTATTGAGGATTCTATAAGACTTTGCAATATTATGCCCAGCGGAAAGGTACTTTTCTTTTGCTGTCATAAATAAGTTTTCAATTATATCAACACTGTATTGCTTTGAGTCAACAGTTTTGACCTGCAAGTAACACTTTGATCTGAGCTTCCTCTCATTGTTATTTATAGAACTAACTTTTGAGGAACTAAATTCATTATCACTTTGCAGCCTATATCTGTGACCGACCAAGATATTCTGGAGATGATACTCTTTCCAGTAGTGAATGAGGCATGTCGTGTTTTAGATGATGACATTGTCGTCCGTTCATCAGACCTTGATATTGCATCTATTCTCGGGATGAGCTTCCCTTCTCACCGGTGGGCTTTTCCTTTCTTGCTTTCTTCTGTATTGCCATTTATTTCCACTAAGAATGGGGCTAAGGGGGTATAACCATGCGCAATTCATATGTAGAATAAAAGCAATAAGGGTCATAAATAAGAATAAAAAGGGAAGGAGGAATGGCCTGGTGGAGTAGCAAGGATGCAATGACCTACTATTAGTGATTTTTTTACCAGTCTGCTCAGTTTTATGTGTAACATGTGTCTTATCTGTGTTCCTGCATGTACATGAGATTCAGGTGACATTTTGTGCTTCTTGTACTGTCCATATCCATAATATTCTTATCCTCGAACCAAGGGCTGACTATAGTGCATGAATGACCTACCCAGTGATAACAGCATTGTGAAATTGTGATTAGATTTAATAGGCTTTAATTTATTTGAACTATAAAAAATATCATCTTCCTCTGGGATTTAGTGAGTAATCAGTCATCTTTAATCGAGACTTTCAGAAGTGTATAATCTTTTTCTCTGCAAAAATTAGAAATTGATTCCAAGTCCCAAGTAAGTTGGATCAGCGTACCTTGTATCCTAATTTGCATCTCAGTTTCCCTTTATTTTATTTTTTTCGTGGCAGGGGCGGTATTGTTTTCTGGGCAGACTTTCTTGGGGCCAATTATGTATATACTCGTCTGAAAAAATGGTCAGAGCTATACGGTAACTTCTATAAGCCATCAAGGTATTTGGAAGAAAGAGCAATGAAAGGCATTCCTTTGGTAAGAACCTTGTTCCTTTTTCCTGTACAAATTTTGGGAAAATTATGGTTCATCAACTTCCATGGAACCTTGGATATCTAAACAACTAAGTCTAAGAATTTGAGTTGCGCAAAAGAAAAGCCTAAGAATTTGCAGTTAAAAACAAAAAAATGATACGCATAGGACTATTACAAGTGGAACACTTTAGTAACTTACTAACATGTTATAACTGAACTATATATGGATTTTGAGATGAAAGAGATCTTGCAGAAGGATAGTTGTAGTAGAAAGACTTGTTTATCTCACAATCCTCACGCATGCTCATGATACTGAGTAGCAAGAATAATCACTTTAACACTGTATTTTATTGACTGCAGAGTTCACCTGTTTCATCTATTCCAAGGTCAAATGCACGCCTATAGGTTTTAATGCTGCCAAGTCTTCCAGCCTACCCGTATGGGTGTTATTACTTCTCCGCATATATGTATGTTTCAGAATTAATAAGATTTGGCTCCTCAGAATTAAAAACAGGAGAGAAACAGAGGAAGTGGAGAGAAATTGTTTGTTGGTTGTCTTCCACTATAGAATTTGTCTCCTGTTGCTTTAGACTCGACAAACAATGAATTTTATATTTTAACTATTATCGGGATTAATGAAATCCCCTTGTTGATCTTCCTGAAATTGATATCTTTTCAACTTTGCTGTTTTTGTGGATTTGAAATGTAATGATATGCCTTTTGGCCATTCAATGGTCGAAGCTTAAATCCTTAGCATGCTAAGTCGAATCTAGTATGACTTTGATAATTTCATGCGTACTACTTATTTCGGCTTATCTATATATACTGGTAATACCAAAAAAACAATTGTATAGGTAAGATGAGCAAATTATGAATTTTCACTTATTTAGATAAAACTTTAAATTTTTTATAAACAAACTTAAAATTCTTTAAAATTTATTTCACCCAGTACTGAAGTTTCAAATCTCAATCTTTTCTAATTTAGACGAATGCTTATCAACTAAATAATTAAATCATTCCCCAAGAAATTACTTTTTCCTGTAGTCCTTCAAATACAACCATAAGGAAAAGCAAGGTCGTAACTAGGGGTGGAAATGCAGTGGCGCATTTGACAACAAAGTGATTTGAGTCTGGCTTGTGGCTTGTTATAGGCTTTTTTTTTTTACCTAAACCTGGCCTATGGCTTGTTAAGAAGGTCTGTTTTTCTAAAAAAAAAATTAAGTAGGCTAACAAGCCACATGCTTCATCGCAAAACAGGCCTACTTCAAACAAGTCGAAAACATGCCTACTTTCATAAATTAATACTAATGATATTAGACCAAATAAAACAACATAACAATTTTTATTACAAGCTCACCAACTTAAACCAAATCAATTTAAACTCGTTGGACCTTCATATTAAATCTTCAATATAATTTCTTCTTTCTTCTTCTACTTCGAAGACCTTCAAAAAATATGTTAAACATTGAGAAAATATTATCACAATATTCATTTAGAAGGCAAGAATAAAAATCCAGCAAATAGGCAGGTTAAAAGCATGTTAACGTGCTTCATTCATGGGCCAAATCAACCACAATCACAAAAAGAAGATTCATGAAAGAAGGCATCCATACCCCCTGTATCACACATGGAGAGACGAGCACTGTCAAAGGTGCAAGGAAATGCCATATCACTTGGAGCCATTTTCACCAAGGCCATGTAGCCAAACTATAGTGGCTTGGTGTTTACCTTTAGGACTAACCACATGCGGTTTTTCAAACTCAAAGGCTCTACCAAGAGATCTTTTACCTGTAACAGAGCAATATGAAAGTCAGAGACATGAGATTACTTTTCTTCCCTCAACTCTACCGTGGATAACACAGCCCATTCATGTAAATAAATACCAGATAATAGTAAGAAGATTCCCCAATTGATAAAAGACATCCTAAAGCATAAGTATATTACTTATATCGCTGCAGAGAAGAACGTACCAGAACCAAGTGATGATCCCGTAAAGCTTATGTTAGAAGCAAAAACAAAAGCACCCGGCCGACAATCTCAGTTCTGAATTTAAGAGACACCCACATTTTACAGTCAACACATAAATCCAGAAAATGAACCCTATAACGAAGCTGAAAACAAAACTTGACAATAAATCTAATGGAAGTAGTAATTATGAGAGTCGCGGATAAAGATGACATTCATTTACCCCAAAAATGCATACAACCTAAACCCAAAGCTGAGTTAAAGTAAAGGCAATTAAAAATTCAGTTTTTTTCTTCTAAACAGTTACAACTTCATTGAAAATGACAAAATCAATTGGAAAAATTATTGGGTGCAAAGTGACCCAACAAGAAAAATAGAGATAAGGCTACTGGTTGAATTACTCAAGCTCAACAAAATTCACTTTCAAAAACTTAAAAACAAGTCAACTGAATAAAAAAAATCGAATAAACTACATGATATGTAAATTGTAAATAAATGAATAATTAGGGGAAATTGTTAGTTAGTTGAATAATGATTAGTTAGTTAGCCGTAGAGTCAGTTAGGATTAGTTGTCATTCTGTTATGAGTTGTATTAGATAGAGCCTTGACAGTCAGTCTCTATCCTATATATAGATGAGGCTAGGCTAACTGAAGGGGATTTTCAGATTGATTGTGTTGAATATGATGAATAAATGAGCAGAGTGCAGCCGTTCTGCCTCTCTCCCCTCTCTTTCCCCCATTTCTTCTACATCTTTCCTATCAGTGGTATCAGAGCGGGTCATTCCCGGCTCCTCCGCTGTGAAATTCTGAATCTCTTGCATCAGCTATAGCCCTTCTTCCCTCGGCATGGCTGATAGTCAAGAACAATCAAAGAGACGTTCAAGAACAAGCACAATTCTGAACCACGAGAGTCATTCTCTCTAAGATTCAGTTTGGCAATTGGGATTATTCCAAAACGTCCAAAAATCCAACCAAGACCAAGTGCCATTTTTGATTCAGCCAGAGTCATTCTCTGTCGGATTCGACTTGGTATTTGAGAAATAAACCAAGAAACTCAAAAAGAAACAAGAAGAATCGATCAAGACAATTTTTCGACCAGAACCAGCGACATCGAGAACTTCAAGACGATGTCACCATTACCTTCAAGGTTCGACGACCTAGGCTCGGACTCAACACAGCGTCGAAGGGCTGGTCATCGAGTTATCAAGACGAGAATCACGAAGTGGGGACTCTTAACAACAGAAATTACCGGTTTTAGCCTCGGGTCGAGTGAGAAAGATCAAGAACCAGATTGCCCAAGTGATAAAATCGAAGAATAGAGTGATTCATATTGTGCGATACTCTGCAGCGTCACCACATGAGTCTCTACATTTGTTGACACGTCCTCTTTTGTTTTTGCATTCATTGTGGGTCGACACGTCAATTCTTGCATGGTGTTGACACGTCAGTCCCCACGCATTTGAAGACTCAGTTTTTGATTCATCTACCGTCGGCACATTCTTTTTATCACATTACTCTGGAAATCACGTCGTCTTCAACTTGGGTATCAGCTTGAGGAACGTCTTTGGCTTTGCAACAGGGGTCTGTTTGTTCGCGTCTGGAATTCTTGGTATTAGTCAACTGAGTCGTCTGATTCTGGTTGCCGATGCAAACATGTCGAATGAGGTGAATGAACGTTTACAGGCGCTTGAGTCGACTATCTCGGATCTCCCAAATGCAATTCAAACGGCTATTGCCAACCAAATGGCAGCCTTCACCACCGCTCAAGAGCGTCGTCATAAGGAGGAGGATGTCCAAGAAAACAATGGGGGTCATCACAGGGGTCCTTATCGGCCACGACAGGTAGCAGAGTACACTCCTCCAACCTGGCAGACCAAAATTTACTTCCCATAGTTCCAACGCCATGACATCGATGAATGGTTGTATAGTTGTGAACGTTACTTCGAAGTCGACAACACCCCGAAAAATTGGAAAATCAGATTGGCGAGTGTCAATCTAGATGACAAAGGATACATATGGCACCAGTCCCTTATGGATGAAGAACAGAACAGAGCCATTTCTTGGAATGAATACAAAAGGGCTATCAAGACTCGGTTTGGAGCATCCTACAAATCACCAGTGGCTGAGTTTAAGCGATTATGCCAAATGGGCTCATTGGACGATTACAAGGAGGATTTCCAGAAGGGCCAAGACTCGTACATCGAGAGTGTCTGCTGTTCGCCGTCTGACTTGAAGACCTTGAGCATTCCGAAGTCGAGTATGATGGAGTTTGGAATCGAAACGTGCAGAGAAGCAAAAATGATATCGAATATTTCTGGGCTTCCAGCGCGTGGGTTTGCAACTGATTCCCGAAACCCATAAGCGACCAGGAAGGCAAATCTTTCATATGGAGTTGATGGGTATGCTGGTGTCGGTTTCACGGGAGGATCACACGAAATCTCGCATGCAACAGAACAGGACAAGGAGGAAACGACGGAAACAGAGTCGGATGTTGGTGGGTTAGCGAGTTTCGACTCTCGTGAGAAATGTCTAGATGAAAAAGTGGGCTTTGAAGGTGCATACATGGGCCCAATAACTTTACAATTAGGTCTCACAATTCCTATGGGTATCATAAATAATGGGTTGTTGCCTGGAGTGTTCTGTCTTCAGTGTTCTCCTACCAAAAATTTGCTACACACTTGGTTCTGAGGCAAGTTAACGGCAATGCTTTATGGAAGAATTTGTCCTCTGAGTGGAAAAGATAAGAAAAAAAAGGGGTGCAGCAGTAATGAAAGCAAATGTGGGAGCAATATCTTCTGGGTCAATGTTTCAAGTCACAGATTTCTGCTATGTTGAGGAGTTTTCCCTGTTTTCCAGATTCTTTTTGTTGCATTAGTTCTGTATTTTGAAGTTTAGTTTGTGTTTGTTGTCAATCATCCTTGAGGGCAAGGATGTTTTTGGGAAAGGAGTATTGATATGTAAATTGTAAATAAATGAATAATTAGGGGAAATTGTTAGTTAGTTGAATAATGATTAGTTAGTTAGCCGTAGAGTCAGTTAGGATTAGTTGTCATTCTGTTATGAGTTGTATTAGATAGAGCCTTGACAGTCAGTCTCTATCCTATATATAGATGAGGCTAGGCTAACTAAAAGGGATGTTCAGATTGATTGTGTTGAATATGATGAATAAATGAGCAGAGTGCAGTCGTTTTGCCTCTCTCCCCTCTCTCTCCCCCATTTCTTCTACATCTTTCCTATCCCGTCTCGGTGCTCTCCGGAAACAATACAAAAATAGCATCAGGGAATGGTGGGTCTGCAAGTTTGGAGTTCGAACGGGGCTTCCGTAGTGGGTCGCACATGGCAGGAGTCTCTATGTCCTTGTCGGAGTCTCCGTATCTTCATAACGCAAGGATTTGGGAGCGACAACACGAACAGAAATTGCAAGACGATTGTGCGCAAGCTTCAAGTCGGACTGAACTTGTTAGGGGTAGTATTCAAGAGAAATTGCACAAGAGATCTTCAGTTTCGGCACCGTGGGGTCCTTTAGCCTCATCGCTGCTCAAGTCTGAGGTTATCGCTCCAATTCTTGATTTCTTGCAAGCCGATGGAAATAGTTGCAGTTCAGTGAGAAAGGAGGAAGCAAGAGTCGAGTGGCAATTTTGGATCATTTCAGAAACTGACTTGGCTTCCACGTGGGTAACTAAGGGACATTTTGAAAAGTCAAATGTTGCTGCTCCGCTGGTTCCCATTTACTTCCACTGTCAGAGATATTTTGCAGAGTCCCTGAATTTTCTAATTGCAGATGGAAAGGTGGGCTTTGAAGGTGCATATATGGGCCCAATAATTTTACAATTGGGTCTCACAATTCCTATGGGGATCATAAATAATGGGTTGTTGCAAGGAGTTTTATTTCTTCAATATTCTCCTACACAAAGTTTGCTGCAAGTTTGGTTCTGAGGAAAATTAATTACAATGCTCTTTGGGAGGATCTGTTCTTTGATTGGAAAAGCAAAGATAAAAAGGGGTGCAGCATTAGTGAAAGCAAATGTGGGAGCAATATCTTATGGGTCAATGTTTGAAGTCACAGATTTCTGCTATGTTGAGGAGCTTTCCCTGTTTTCCAGATTCTTTTTGTTGTATCAGTTCTGTATTTTGAGGTTTAATTTTGTGTTTGTTGTCTATCATCCTTGAGGGCAAGGATGTTTTTGAGAAGGGGGTATTGATATGTAAATTGTAAATAAATGAATAATTAGGGGAAATTGTTAGTTAGTTGAATAAGGAGTAGTTAGTTAGCTGTAGGGTCAGTTAGGTCAGTTGTCATTCTGTTATGAGACAGTTGCCTTGAGAGTCCAGCCTAGGAATATAATATATATATAGGCTGATAGACTAATGAAGGAGGAAGTATTGAATCAGTTTATGTTGAATATGTTGAATAATGAATGAGTGGCAGCAGTTCTGCACTCCACCTTCTCAATTCCCCCATTTCTTCTACAACTTCCTTATCACTACATATGAAAGCTCAGTTCATTGCTCCTTTATTGCAAATGTCATAGTTTTAAACGAAAACCCAAGCAGAAAAATTGAGACCCAAACGGGAACACAGAAAAAGAGGTGAAGGGGCAATGAGATTACGAATAGTGTCGGAGGGTTGGACTACGATTTCAATTTTTTTTCCTTTCAAAGTCTTCACTTTGAGCTTCATGTCAGCGAGTTATGAGAATAACGCCGGCAACCGTAGAAATCTGACTCAACAAGGTATACTCTAGTTCTGAGGGAAACCCTAGAGACTAGTAGCTTCAGTTGTTGGAGCAGAAAATGGAGGAATGACACATTATTGCTACGCATCCCTTTCTTCCTTTTCTTCTGTTTTGTTTTTTTGCCCCCTCAAAAAAAATATTTGGCCAAGCCGATGATGGTTAGGCATCGTGAGAGAGCGAGGAGTGGCTGAATGCACGAAGTCAAGGAAGTAAGAAGGTTAGGGTTATTTTGAAAAAAGCATAGAGGATTACCGTACGTGTGAAAGTCTTAAGGAGGGCAGAGGGTACAAATTTACAATTTTATCCCCATAAAAGGCCGGCCTGACAGGCCTAAAAGGCTCATTGGGAGGTCTAGGCTTGGCCTGTTTAGAAAAGCAGGCTTTAAAAAAGCCTAGGCCTGGCCTTTTAGCCTGACAAGCCAGGGCTGATCAGGCTGGAAATAGGCCAAGCCACAGGCCCCTAACAGGCCGCTTGGCCTGTTTCCATCTCTAGTCATAACCATAAAGAGAATATATCTATAAAAATAAGGGTGAAAGTGCATAGATAGTAATGATGTTTTGCATTTTGAGCACCCAACATTATTATCTTTTGTTGGTGCAAACATAGTATTAAACAACTTTTAAGGTAGATAATATGACAACTTTGTTAAGTTGCTGAAACGTTCGTCTATGAGCATGTTTGAGTTGGTGTTGGAAAAGTAAAAATAGCTTCTACTTCTAATCTAAACATGCATAAAGTGTGCGTTTTGGGGGCCAATATTATATACCAAGCGAAGTGTTGAATGTGGCAATTAATTTAAAGCACACCATTGATGAGCTTGAATTGAGGAGGCTGGGTCTTTGTTGGTCGATTTCCTTGATGGCAAGTGAACCAGTCTAACAAGTAATAAAGTGTAAGTAGAGTATCGTCCCACATAGACTGAGATACCGAAGAGTGACGCTCAATTGCTATGACAATTGTAAATGAAAAGTAAATATAATTGGGTTGAGAGGTTTTTGTAATTATGCTAATAACAGAAGTAAACAAAATAAATTTAAGAAGATATCAGTGAGAAGTCAGGCTGAACTCGGAATCATCCTTAGGCGCATAAATCCCCCAGTTGCTCTACCCATTGCTATAGCATCCATACTGCACAGCTTCCGCAATGCTACAACATGGCTACTAACTACAAAGCTATTCGGTTAACCTCTGTAATCTACCGAAGCTTCCGCGTCCGATACATATGATATTAACTATACTCCTTCCATATCCTTATGGAAACTTTCTAGTTTTTATCTGCATTATACTCATGGTGTCCTGGTTATGAGAGGTAGACCCATTCCTGAAGCCTACAATAAATAGGTCAAGCCTTGCACCGGCTACCTAACAAACACTGTTTCTCAGAGGTCTAGCCTCGACTCCTTGCCAGTAAGCCGAGACCACAAATCTAGCCCTTAGATTCCTCTAATCGACTAGTAATTAATTCACCGATACGCAAACCGAATCTATTAAATTAAGAACTTGCAACTAGGTTCATATAACACTTACGAATTCATCCTCGTTCAGCTATCAGAAAGTTAGTTCATGATTTGACGAGGGAAACACAAAACAGATATAGTAACGTAATGACCCATGATCTAACTAATAAAGTAAAATAAATGAAAACAGAAAGCTTGACGGCGTTCCGACGGCGTGGAAGAAGCCCTGTCACGTCACCACTCCACGTCTTCTTCCCTCCGTCTTACTGTAAGGAAGGATGCTGGGTTATCCTGGAATTCTCGTGCTAGTGAAGTCTCTCACTCTTCTTTTGAGTCAGCCGAATGTGTAATCTTGTGTTGGCTCTGTGCGACTCTCCTTTAGGGTTGACCTGATGTTCCCTTTTATATTCAATCTTCCGTGTGACGCAAGTTTCAGCTAGCTGAGCTTTCCAAATCTGTCAAGATCTATCACATCTTCTGGTTGTAGATTGATTATGTTGATCCTGCGGGATTCTTCAAATCTTTCCGTTTCGATCCTCCGCATCTTCTATTTCATTACGTCAGCAATCTACCTGTCGATCTCGATCTTTAATATTTATTCCTGAAATTAGCTGGATAAAAATGTCAGAATAATATGCCGCATAGCACTGCGTCCTTTACTTTGCTATAGCTTTCGTGATGCTTTTTATTGTACTTCGAGTTGCGGTCAGAATGCTATAACATCGTATCAGCTTTGCTATACGTTCTTTAAAAACAATGTAATTTGCTCCTTCTTAGCACATGTTCAGGATGTAAATGGTTTCCATCCTTCAGCTTCCTATATCATGAATATATGCCTTTTTTCTTGGATTGTTTGCAGTTTAAGCTTTCATTTACCATACAATTCAGTCATGAAATACAGGGAAAACATGGTATAATTTGTGCTCATCAGTCTTCACCTTCTTCAGTGAGCTAAATGAGTAACCAAAAGACATTGCTGCTGTCGACGAGCTGCAAGGGAGTTGATACATCCCGGTCTAGGAGGGGGTGTGGAATCCACAGTCGTTGGAGAAGAGGGCCCATGTTTGATCTGAGTTAAAAGAAAGGGATGTGCCTCTACTACTCGTTTAAGCTTTTAGCATAATGGTTAGCGTTTTACGGCTAAGTATGCTCAGGGTAGTTTGGTGACCTTTGAGGACTTCTCAAGTGATGGCGGCAGAGTCATCTCGATTAGTGGAGTGCGACTTAGTCAAGGGACGATTTGGATCTTTGATTTTTGTGTTCAGGTCTTATTTCAAGTTCATTCAATTTGTAAATGTCTGTTTGAATTGGTGTTCAAGACTACCTCATATACCGTAAATCATGTTGAAAAAGCAGCTTCTACCACTAACCCAAACATACCCTAAATTAAGATGAAATATTGTTTCTGGAACTGTAATTATGGAAGGCGTTTTGTACTTTGCATTTCTGACGACATGGTAGCCCCATAAGGTGGTGAATGGCCAATCCTATGGTTGTTGATGCGTGGAGGTGGAAGAGATTTTTGTTTTTAAAAAACAAATTTAGCAATGAACTATTTCCCTATAAGTACTCAACATAATTAATTATTTTTGGTATAAAAGTAGATATAACCAATTTCTTCGTAGCATACATAGCAACACCATCAACCCTAGTTAACTTCTGTTACTTTTTGCATTGTGGGTGTCATCACTCTTCTCACTTTCTATTATTTTAATTTATATATTAGAAGGGTAAAAGGGGGAAAGCATCACTGCAGCAACTTTCACCAAATATTGTACCCAGTTAAAGCACATAGGAAAATTTTTACCAGAATAAGGCAGTTAATGGCGTAGAGGGAGTGGACGGCACCAGTGGCGTCATGACAGGTGACACCATTGGCAATGGCGTCACATGGCTTGACGCCACTCATTAGCCATGTTTTAAACATAGGAGACACCACTCATTGAGTGGCGTCAAGCCATGTGACGCCATTGTCAATGGTGTCACATGTCATGACGCCACTGGTGCCGTTCATTCCCTCTACGCCATTAACTACCTTATTCTGGTAAAACTTTTCCTATGTGCTTTAACTGGGCACAATATTTGGTGAAAGTTGCTAGTGCTTTTCTTAGGGTAAAAGTCCAAATTTAACAAAAGATTATTTCGCTATGAGCACCCAACACAATTATCTTTTGTTGGGTCCAAAAGTAGACCGAATTATTTTTTGCCCTATAAATTCTCATATTTGTCTTGTAAATTTTTCTTAACTTCCTTAATTCTTTTAAATCCATTTATTTGTCTTGTAAATGCTCTTATAAAAAATAAAGGGCATTATTGTCTTTTCACTGACAAAAATTAATTTCATTTTGATCCAAGGGGATGCAGTGAAACTTCAAAATCTTTTAGGGATTGATTGAAATAAAATTGCTTCCATGGGTCTAAGTGATATTTTCCCTTTAAAAAAGGGACATATTTCTAAAAATATATTAAAATAATATAGAGTGGGAAGATGAATGAGACCCACATTACAAAAAGTAATGGAAGTTAACTAGTATTAACGGCATTGCTATACATGCTATAAAAAAAAATTGATTATGTCTACTTTAGCACCCAAAAATAGTTAATTATGTTGGTGCACATAGGGAAATAGTTTGTTACTAAATTTGCAGTTGAAGGACATTTTGGTATTTTCATATTATAAATACATATTTCAATTAAAAATTATATGCACTTTAATTATTTTTGCCACATCACATCTCTTTAGACACGTCAACTTTCAAACTTCACCACGTCATCATAGCTAGCTAAACTTTTCCCTCCTATAACGATCAACATAGTCAAAATTTAACAGCATTTTCTATTTAGCTATCTTAAAAATTATTTACATTTACACCCAACCAAAGATAATTTTATTGGGGTTCAAAATGCAAAACATTATTACCTTCCCCCTGTAAATAAACACCGTAGTCTAGCAATTAATATTACAATTTATAAACACCCATATATATTGAGATCCCCTTAGACGAGAAATTAAATTTTTTACAATAACTCACGCACTCAAGATGAACAATTAAATTGATGGATATTAATTGAGTTTTAGTATGATCCATTGCAATTTGAGATTCCTTATAAAATTAATTTTAATTTATTTATCCTTATTTACAAAAAGAACTTGAAAAATTGTCATGCAAATTCCACCAAGGACCCTTGTAGTTCCTGTATGCACTTTTGAAGCCTCAAAATCATCCGATGCTAAATGATATTCAAGATGATCCTTCCCTTTTTCTTCATACGTTTCTCATATGTATTGGATGTCACAGTTCTTATGTTTCTAGATCCTTCCTTTTTTTTTTTTTTTTTTTTCATTTATGATATTAGAATTCACGTTAATCAGGCTATAGAGGGATAATGGGAGAAGACATTACAGTAGTTTTTGGTGGTGGATTCACAGAATCAAATCCATTAACCTTTTGTTATACTGAGATGGCTCATTTTTTTATTGCCTTTGTTACGAAATGAAAAAAAAAATATAGAGAGAAAACAGTCTATTATTGACAGAGACTTGATCTGAAAATGGAAGAAAAGATAAATGCAAAGAGTGACGATTTGGTCGAAGAGATTTGAAAGAGACTTGCAATTATCGCCCATGTATTCAAATATGGAATTTGAGGTCCACATTTAAACATATATCTCCTCTATCCATCAAGGGAGAGGATGAACACTCTGCTTTATTCTTGATTCTCAAGACAAAACAAGATAAATAACTAAATTCATAAGAAAAGACATGCCATTATGAGAAGTATCTTGCTCATCTTCAACCAAATGAAACAGCACATTAACACCATTATACAAAATATTATTAGTATTTATTAACTCTTCTAAGGCCATATCTTGTGTTTTTTACCCCCTCCCAATAAAGTCCCTAGCAATGCCAACCCCTACAATAAAAACGCTTACAAGGCCAAAATAAATACAAGAGTAAATGGAATATATTCTCATCCTAAGATGGGAAGTTCATATTTCATCTGAATTGTTTAGAATAAAACTGAACAGATTAAGTTTAAGTTCATTTAGGCCTCTAACACAGGCGACATCACTTAAAAATTAGAAATTTAAAATGTTCGAATTAGCAATCTAAAATTTTCAAATTCCATGTTTCATCTTAAAGGTAAGAAAACTAATGAATTGGAATCGGTCCAAGATAATAACTCCAAAACTAAATAAATACAGAAACACATACAAGTACAGCAGGGCATGTTTTTCTATTTTGGATCAAATAAAAGCACAAGGTCTCTAGGAGATAGTAATGAGAGAATATATGAACTGAACAAAGCATATCAATTAAACTAAAAAAATTATAGTTGGACGTAATTTTACATAATGTGCAGCTGATCATGACATAAAATAGCTTTCTTTATTTGAATAGGAAAATCTAAATTACAAACTAAGTCATTGAAACCCAAGTTTAAATTATAGTTAATTAAATTACAACTCTGCAATTTACAAGCTTCGCAGTTAAAAAAGTAGAAAAAATATTTTTAAAAACAAAATTATCCTACCTCAGTTGATAGAGAGGCCAGTATGATTATATTTGAGCCCCTTCCAACAGAAGCCAGAAAATTGGGAGGCCTTGAGAATAACACTAACGAGATGTTGTAGCATACCTTCACGTTATTCTCTGACTATTATTCCCTTCAATGACTTCTCTGCACATTCTTCTACATTAGAATCTCTTCATATCTCCTTCTCAATCTTTGGCTTACTTTCCCCATTTTCAGGAATAATATTATTAGGAATTAAAGTTGTTGAAGTTATCATGTTCATACTTGTGGCCATGGGTGGGACTGCAGCTTTGGCAACACCATTACTAGTGGCAACCTGATGTTGTGTTGTCTTAGTACTTGTACTTCCAACATTATTGCTGACCGGGTCCTTTTGAGTCTCCAATACACTTCTAGCTAATGAAGAATGCTTTGTTTCTGAAATTCAGAATAAAAAATTAGCCACTATAAACAATGAAGTAGGTAGGGCATATGTTATTTGTAATGAAATAATTCAGAAAGTTGTATTATTCATGATAAACATATGGGTATTTATACAAGATAGAGGAGCCTATACATAATGGCTCATAATGATGATTATATGTGTAATCCCTAATTATATGGGATCTGATTACAATCCCATGATTTCAAATACATACATTAATACTAATATATTATTTCCTAATTCTCCCCCTCAAGTTGGAACATAGATATTAATCATGCTCAACCTGTTACAAGAAAACATAATATAAATAAATCCAAACAAAATAATTTTCTTTCTTCATGAGATCTTGATTCAACCAGCAAGTTCAGGCACATCCAAAAATAGTTCAACCAAATGTCACATCAAGGACATTTAAAAGAAACGATCCAACAACTTCACCAAGAGTTCGAATAACAAAGAGTATCAAACCAAAGTGGAAGCTACAGCAAACGGTCTCACAAGGGTCCAAACAATACTCCCAACGTCTCAACAGAGACAAACACCAAAGAAACACCTCACTCGAAGCAAAGAACAAACAAGTCACACAAGGATCACCAAACTCCTCACCAGAGGACGCAAAGCACAATAGATGCCAACGAAAATTACCCAACCCAAGCACGACATTCAAGACAAAAGAGCACTTCACGAACGTGCTGGAAAACGTAACAAACAAAGAACTCAGCCACTAGAGACAAGTGAACGTGCACGAAACAAAATGCCGATTGTGCTGAAATAGTAGAAACAACTGAACTCAGTCTCACAACGCAACCTTCAAAGCAAAGAACCGGCTTACACACACCAGGAATGAAGGCTCGACGTTAGAGAACAAAGCAAGGCCAGAAAATAAGTGCAACAACCAAATGATAGCAAACGTCACATTAGTGACCAAATAGAAGCAATAGTGACCCAGTGACCGATTAACACTTCCACAAGCAAAAAGCAAATAACCACCTAACCCGAATGTTATTAACTAACTAATAAATAATACTAATTTCACCAGAATCAGCCCAAGAGCCCTGAATACAGAGTTTCCTATTTTTGGGTGAAGGCAATCAAACATTTCAGAGCTAATTCATTGGATGTTACCAGATGAAAAATTCCAGGCAATGCATAAAATATTCAACAGCTGGCCATTGGTACTGATGTAAAATTCATAACTGTAAGGAAGCAATTATTTCTTTCCCACAATTATCACTCATCACTTTTCACATTTTACTTTTAGAGAAAATTTGGGAAAAGTTTCCCATTGCAAATTTTATTGCTGAAAAGGACTTAATAAGTTTTTATACACAAAATGTATTGGTGCTTTGCAAATTTTGTATACACTAAGTACCAGTGCTTTGATTTAAGTCATTCTTAGTAATAAAATTTTCGATGGAGACTTCTCCCCAGTTTTCCCTTACTTATAACTCATAGGAATGCTTAAACAATGTCCCCTCCCAAATTCAGGATTTGACCAATAAAACCATTAGACTTTTAATTCAAGCAATCAACTCTTGCAATTTCAAGAAGTCTCAACAAAGCTATGTAAGATTTCTCTAATATGGCGAGTTCATAGGTTTTTGTTTCTGTCAAAGGAAATAATGGAAAATAAATAGAATGGTGATAGAAAAATTTTGGCATGGGGTTTTAAGGCAGCAACTAAGAGATATTAGAATTGGCTATTAAAACGTTTTTAAAGGAAGGTTAATTCCTGAAATCAAAGGCTGAGGGTCTATCTGCCAAAGCTCCATACTTTGGTGGAGTGGAATTGGGAGGTGGTTCTGAGGATTTTCCTTCAAAAATATCAAATCTATATATAAGAAGAATAATAACTTGCCATTTATTTCTCCCATAGTGATAACCCTATTCAGAAAATCTCTGAACTTTGTCAATACAATCGTTTCTTGCTCTGCATGCGCCGCTGTCATGCCTTGTCCAGGAGCAGACTGTAAAGATGTGGTGCAGGCGTGAGCCATCAAACCACTAGGAGAGGGAGCTGTCATGAACATTGCATCTTGCTCATCGCACATCAAGGCGAGAGTTCCAGGAGACATTGGCCTCCCCCTTGAGACATCAGCACCATCTGAACTGGAATCATCTGGGCCAATTTTATCTGTCTGGTTTGCACTCAAACAATCATCAGCCACAGTTTTCTCGATGTCAGTCTCCATTTGACTAGGCAATTGCTGTTGAGTTGATGAAGCAAGGGCAGTCTCTGTCTGATCTTCAATTCGCTTCTTGTCCATTAAATTTTTCTGATCTGGTCCTATAAATATCAGTAATTGATAAGATAAAATAAGTCAATACTATTCCATAACAAGGCTACGCAGATGACTTAAGAGTTTTCCCCTTTTTTACTTTATTTCAGATGCACCAGAAGGTCACTTCTTAATTCAGTTTGGGAATAACTAATTTTAATTTATTATGGTTGCTTGTCAGATCCTCCTGTGGAGAAAAATATTAAAACAGTTATTTATCAATGAACTAAATCCTCAATGCTCTTGCTAATATATAAACAAAATACAAGCAAAATTTTCAATTACTTGAGAAATAAGAACTCCACACTTTACACGTTAAATAACTTATGTCATCTTCAGCGATTAAATTTCTCCCGCAAAAAAAAAAAAAAAAAAAAAAAAAAAAAAAAAAAAAAAAAAAAACCAGTGTTGGGTTGGCTGAACATTCCAGTAAGACTGCAATATGGAATTATTGACACTTCTAGAGGTTACTTGGGCGCATGGAAAACTACATCTAAACTGGTAGATTAATTCGTGGGAGCGTGCATGAAGACATAATGGCCCTTCTGAAATCATTAGCATGCTTGATGCTTTGAAATGTCAACATACCTGAGAGTGTCTTCGCAGCTTGTCCTGATACTAGCACCAGAACAGAGCAAAGTTCCTTCAAGTGTTGTGGTTGTATGATGTCTGCTAAAAGAGACCTTTAGCAGTAATTGTGTCAGTTTTTTTGGCCAAAAAATTGTGTTAGTTATTAAATTAAGAAAAATTATCCCCATCACCATGAACATAACCAATTTTACCTGTACGCAAAATTTGAAGGACCTACTGCAGCACTTCCAACCCAAGCACCAGGGACAGAAGGCGAGGAGGAGGATGGAGCAGGAACTCCGACATTGTTTACCTGGTAAACATAAATAATAAATGATAGTGACACTGAATAAAAGGCAAGCAACCAAAAAGTCTGACGCAAACTTTCACTGTAAATGACAGCAACTCAATAAGGAACTAGCAAATTTTTTTATGGACAAGCCTTTAGATCTTGAGCAGTTCTTTAAGAGACCATAATATTGAAACTTAGTCATCACTTTAGACTCAACTTGTATAAATACATCCACCACCCGAAATCAGAAAATATACAGCATTAGACCAAACTAATTGATCATTTTCTTCAGCTTGATATGATAAAAATCCAGCACTCTGTTACACAATTAAGCTTTTTGAGTAGCATATAAACTATCATAAAACGAGTTGGTACACACACACACATATATCATAACATGAAGCTAGAAAATATTCACTTTGTTTATGAACATCTATTAAGAAAATCATAAAAATGTCAACTCCTTATGGGTTAGGAAAATAGAAATTGGAATGCTTTATATATATATATATATATATAATATATATATAAAAGTTTAGGTAGGGGTAGACACCAGTACCCAAGGGCCTTCTCCCTTTTAGGGTGAAGGCCGACGCCTTAGCCAACTGTGCCACTCCTCGTTGGCAATTGGCATGCTGATTCTACATTAACTGTTATCAACAACTCATGCCAAGATGCAGTCCTACCGGTTGAAACTGCCCAAGCCTGCCAACAGATGGATCCTTGACTGTTGGCCCAAAAAAGTGCTCCTGACCTTTTCTTTTCTTGGATACTGGAGGGGATGAATAACCAGAGGATCCAATAGCTCCAGTTATGGCAGCATTTGCTGCCTGCTGAGTATATGCTATGTTGTTATTTTGATCTCCATGGAATAAAGCTTGTCTTTCTTCACTTCCCTCAAAATTTTTGCAGTCCAGGCATTTGCAATTTTCAGAGCAAAGAATGTTGGCTTGGAAGCATTCACAGTACTTTTTGAGGCATCCTGATCTTTTACAGTGGCAGCCCTTGTTGTGCTTTCCCAAAAGTAAAACTTCTCCCGTCTCATCCTACACTTATTTTGAAGTTCACAGATAATCAAATCAATAAAAAAGGAACACGCCATAATAAATTGTTTAACAATTTTTAAAGAGAAAAATTGTTCAGTTCAGAAAGATTTTTTATTTATTTTTTCATTTACCGAGGGCATGTGTCAAAAGAATTTACCATATATTTTATGGACATATTCTGTCGTTACATGACTCCATACTACTACTGAAAATCCAAGTAGTACAAAAGAAATTTATAGCTAAAACAAGATTGTCAAGACTCAAGACATCAAGTTAAATCTATAATCCCAGTAACATTTTGGATTTGCAGTGATCCAATATATAAATGTTCCAATATAATCCCAGTGATCCCCAATTCCATGTAATATAAAAATCATGTTCAATTCCAATAGGGTCTCAATCCAAATATCAACATCTTGTAATCTCACAATCTTACTTATCCAGTAACATTTTGGATTTGCAGCATTTTGTACTTGTTACCAGGTTTTTGGCATCTTGGGTCAAGTGAGATGGAAAGAAAATAGCTAATCTAGCCCAAGCCTTTAGTGACAGATTCCTCTTCCCACCCTCAACTTTCCTCGAAAATAAAATATTCAACCTCTGGTGAAGGCTGACAATGAGACATCATAGCACTAATTTTTTCCCCATGAAAAGGATGCTTGTATTAGATAACAAGATGCAAGGTTTAGCACTAGTTTCCTTCACTCATTGCATTTTTTTAAAAAAAAATTTATACTTAATGCAACAATATGGATCCAATATATCCAATCTTATGAATCGATCTCGGTAGTTGCTTGATCAATCTTGACAGCCTCGACATAGACATATAATATTAATAACAACAAACCTTATCCCCTAGGCAGGATGCCTTGGCATAGTCATATGAATAATAAAAAAAATTGTTTGAGTTACTTCTTTTTTCTCTTTCTTTAACAGAACTCTGAGTCTCATGTAACCAACTTTGAGCAATTTATAAGAACTTGTATTCTCATAATCCTTTTGAGTATACAAAAAAAAAAAAAGTAAATGTAGGCAATAATTTTGGGTCATCTAAAATTGATCAAAAGCATAACTTGGTGAAAATTAAATCAACTAATTGAAAGGGGATAGAGGAAATCAATAAAATCAACAGAAAATTAATATGAAAGAAATTAATTATTTATAAAACAAATTGCAATACCAAGAAACTGTTCTTTCGGTCATCAGTAAAAGACTCAAATTCATGAGAATGGAATAATGCAATTATCAGAATAGCAATTTTTTGCAAGAAGATCCTCAATGAACTACAAAAAAATACTGTAGATAACTGGCCCATGTTTTTTTATGAAGCCGGCTGAATAGAACTAGTAGATAGTAGATACCATTAAATAACCCACTTACCCTGCTACTACGTGTTCCATGAGGGCTGCTGGCAATTTTTGGCCTAAATGCATTTGGATTGCGCTCTAAAGTAGCTTCAACAGCCTCCCGTCTTGCCACATCATTCTCAACATTGTTAAAACAATTTACACAGTTGCACCCCTCACAATATATTCCTGATGCAAAACATTCGCAGTATCTGCTCAAAACAATTTGAATATCAGCTTCATGTATTTATAATCATCTTAAAGAAGCTACTCTTTTGCAGAGAGACAATGACCTGAACAGATGAATATATATTAAGCGTGTGAATATGAATGTTGAAATTTGAAAATAATATTCCTTTGCTCCTTTTTGAATAAAAATATAAGGTTGGAACAGTATTATTCAGATGAAATTGAGACTACTGGATACCAAAACTACTATGGCAACCAAAGACTTCAAAATTGCAATGGTACTTAATAGTAACTTTGATGATTATGCCAGAAGGTCACATTAATGAATAAAAATTTCTCCCCAAAAAGGCCCTTTCCTGCAGAACCGACAGTCTCTATAGTTTGGCTTGGTGGGAAATGAAAATAATTAGACATGCCATTGCCAATGTCAAAATCCCCTTCTTTTTCTCCTAACATCTCTATATTTTCATTCAAACAACAACATCATTGCCGATTGAACTTTAATTTAGGTCAAGCATAGAAAAACCATAGGCTAAGAATTAGCAACCAGGAACAAGGATGTGGATGAATAGATTAATCAAAATTAATATTAGCAACAGAGTAACATCCCAGCACAATGATGTTAGTTGTAATTGTCAGGTATCATAAAAAAATTTATTGGAGAATAAGAAATGTAAATGAGGCTACAAACATCTGCCATGTTACAAAGAAATAAGTAATTATAAGAGGATTCTGTTGTGGATCAAGAAAAATATGTTTTTGCATATAAATACATGTAAGAAATCCTAAGGTATAATTGAAAGAAATTCCAATTTTCCTGGTCAACAATTTTACTCCATCCCAATTATTCGTGTTTACATTACAGTTCCAGAAGAGCTCAACCATGCTGAATCAAACAATTAGTCCCAAAAAAAAAAATCAAATCAAATGCCCAGACACAGCCAGTAAATCCTACAGCTGACCTACTCAAGCTCACCCAGATAGTTTCCAATACCCTATTTCTTGGTTGTTGATAGGTTCAGCTTTGCCTGCCAACAATCCAAGTATAGGTGGCTTCTTAAACTTGTAGGAAATAGGAGGGGAAAACTACATAGAACAGTTCTTTTATTCAAATGAAAAGAGGTTCTACTATAGAGGGACTGTAGCAGCAAGTCGCCACTAGAATCCCATGCTGAAAAGGGAAAGAATTATATTTCAAGTTTCAACAGATAGCAAAGGTTGATGATTCTATCCAAGGAAATCTAGAAATGCAGATCATCAAAAGAGAAAATAAGACAACCACTAGATGTATTACAAGGATGACAATTAGTAGCAATAATGAGGAACTCCACACTGTAATTAATAAAAAAACTCAATTTATATGGGTTGATAAATTAAGGAAAATTCTAGAGAGAAAGAACTAAAAACAAACAACAAAACTGGAGAAGATGGTAACTAGAGGAAGGAGACAATTGCAATAAGTCCATCCATATAATGTTTATGGCAACCGCGCAGAAATTTTGGAAGGAAAAAAAAAAAGAATATTTCAAAGTAAGCAAAGATGTGATATTAAGCTTTGCAAATGAACCCTAAATTGAAGGTTGAAACCGCTAGGCACTAGTACATGTTATTCCCACCATCCAGCCCAACTTAAGAAAATAATGGGCATATTCACAGGCCAAAAGAAAAATGATAATAAATGGGCAATCATCTTTTTTTTTTATTCAAATCTAATTTATTGTTTTAGTTCATATGAAAGCAACAAAAAAATTGCTGACAATAGGAACACACTCTTAATGTAGTACAAAGCACAATAATACCGCATGCCCTTAAAAGATTGTGGGTGAATACTGCAAGACCATTTCATATTGTGTTATCACAAAAATGTGTAGACATGCACAAGTGCACAAACATGAAATTATATATTCGCAAGCCCGTGCACACACAAGGAGGGGCAGAGATTAGTTTTACTTACAACTTTAAGCATCTCGAGTGCTTACAATTGCACTGTTTTTGCTTCTTTGGAGTCGAGTCTTTCATTTCAAAGTTAGGTCTTGATCTTGATTTTGGAGATTCTGGTTTCCTGGATAAAGAACTTGTGAGATAACTGACGGTCAAAATTCAGGCCAAACAAAAAATTGACAACCAAAATTGCAGCTTGAGCTTCAACAGGAAGATGTTTGATTGCTTCATACTAGATATCTTAATTGTTAATATCCATTATTGAACTTGAAATGCAATGGTCCAGATCTTATGCAGTCTAAGGTTACAATTATTAATATGCAAATACAGCAGTCAGAAAGGGATAGAGAAAAGGGGTATAAGTGTAAAGAGAGAAAATTGGCTGTCACTATCTCTCCTACAACTGCAATGGATCCAATTTGAAGATGCACTAGTTCTAGCTCATTAAAACATACGATAAATGAAAATTCTCAATATTAATATTCATCATTAGAGCCTATGCTAATTTAAATTCACAATCATTTTCAATGAAGAAAGAATGAACAATTCTTTCAATCTATTATTAAGCATTCCATAGGACGCTGTTAAGAAATGACTGCTTCATTTACAGAAGTGGTTTTCTTAGCAGTGCTAAAACTAAGGGCTCAATACTTCACTGAAAACTTAATACATTGTGTTTGAAAGGCAACCTATGTTATATTAGTGCCCTACTAAGTTAAGCCCCCCAAGCAGTTTAGTTCCACCGCCATCTTTTTCCCATCAGAAGGAGTTATGAGAACAAACCGGTAATGGGCACTGAAGTAAAAAGGAACCAATAAGAAAATCACAATATGAAAGGCAACATAGTTAAATGAAATTCAAAAATCGAACATGCATTAGAGACTCACGCAGAGATACAAGTCTTCCAAAGAAAACAGTAATTTTCAAAAAAAAAAAAGGTTCAAGATGAGAAAGAAACATTACACGGAACCATAATACATAACATGAACTGCTCTGTCAAGAAATTTCAAAGGCAGCTCTTTTTTTTTCTTGAACAAATATAAGTTCCTCCCCAGAAACACAATATCAAGGTTGCACAACGGCCTTCAGAAATGAAAATGCCAGCTGATTTTCAGTCAAACTTTCACCAACTTACCCAACCCTCACTGCAGAATGAGGTACTTGCGGCGGCACTGGCATCACAGCCATGGTTTGTTGTGCCAGTCCCTGAGGCAGTAACTGTGGATGTGCCTGAGGCTGAAGTTGCAATTGAACATGTTGGCTTGAAGCCACAGTACCCGATACCCCACCAAAACCCGTAAAATCGAGCTGCCTCGCTAGCTTCTTCCCTGTACCATCCAAAGGCAACGCTGCGGCAGAAGAATCCAACAACACATTCTTCGGAGGGCCATCACCCCCGTCACCTTCTTCCATGAGATGGAAAAAAACTCAAAAAATTACTGCGAATTCCAAATTCATCTCTCTCATTAACTCACAGATGATTTCCTCAATGCCCCACAAGTTTAAATATCAACACAAACATACTGTCTTTCGGATGAAGAACCTGCTATCAAATCAACGTAATTAAAAAAAAAAAAAAAAAAAAAAAGCACAAAAAACTCCACGATTACGAAGTTCAGGATGTAAGGCCAAGTTCGGCGAGTAGTGACCACAATTGAAGGAGCTTCGATCCAAACGCCTTGGAGCAATTTAAAGGAAAGATATAGATTGTAGAATGAGGAGGCAAAATTGTTGGGATTGAGGACGCTGCAAGAACGAAGATGATGATGAGAATAGTTAAGAGACACTCCTCAGGTAAGGAAGAGAGGGACCATTTGGCGTCTTCGCCCTTCCTCCCTCTCTCTTCCCAGCTTTTGAAATTCAAGTTCGTAAATAGTGAACGGATAGATCACTTTCTGTCATTAATCGGACGGTCTATAATCAAAAAATCCATCGGAAGGTGGAAATTCATAGAAGCGTCAGTGATATTTCTTTATTGACCGTTGGATTCAGATTCGGATTCTATTAAAAAGAATTTTCCACGAACAAAGGTCGAGTTAAATGGACAGAACTCTCGAGTGAACAGTGATCAAGTACAACAGAAACCACTGAAAGAAAAGATCTTCAGTATGGGGATGCCACGTGTCGAGTAACGAATGAATGGCGGCAACTTGTGGGCTTCTGATTGGATGGTCACACAATATATTAAAGATTCTGTCTCCACTAGCTTAAACGTGAAAATAGAAAGAATTTGGCGCTAAAATAAAGGGATCCAGCAAGGCTGTTGACTCCGAGGAGGTAGCCGAGCTGCGTCAAGCTCATCAAACTCAGTTTAGAAAAACTTTTTGATTTCTCATTTCTAAAATATTTTTAAAAATTCAAAAAAATTAAAAAAGTTAGTTTGATCATTAATTTTTAATTAAGCGTTTTATTAAAAAAAAATATTAACTTGTTAAAAAATAATAAGAACAAATTTTAATATATATTTGTATTCTTTATTACATAAAAATCCTATTTTGTCCCCAAAAAAAAAATGATGCAAAAAGTGGAGAACAACCTTACATCTTTAAATAAGTTTTGTTCTCCCATTCAGGGTGGGCTTGGTTTGGAGGAGGGGAAGGGGAGAAATTTTTTTTTATCTTCTATGGATCAAATTGCACATATAAATTTTTCTATATTCCATAACTGCCTCTCAACAAACTCATCGTTTTCTCCGGCAGCTCCTCCCAGACAGCGAAAACAATTCACAACCGGAACAGTATGACTCGGGGAAAGTTTCCCCTGATCATTCTTTTGAGTTTTGACAAAGAAAAATCTTATATCCTTCTCCTTACTGGTTGTTGTCTCCCTTGTTAATCTTTTCTTGCAACTCACAAAAATCTAAAATCGATTGATTCTCAAAGGACCAGAGGAAATCAGGGAAATGGCGAATCAGTTAGCAAGGGGTGAGGATCATCGCTTGTGGGTCGAGATTGTCACCTGTGAGGATCCAAGGACCCATTCGCCTGTGGGTCAAGATTCTCGAAGGACCCATTCGCCCCTATGGGTCAAGATCGTTGCCTGTGAAGATCGCTGCTTCTGTTCTCTGCTGCCGCCTCCGAACACTCCTTGCTCCACACCAAACAATCCTCCACCGCCACGGTTCCTCGGCGTGCAATTTGGTAAAAAATTTCTCTTCCTCCACTCCCCTCTCCTTAAACCAAACACAATGTAAGTGCTTAGTAATTTTTTAAATAATTTTGTATATTTTTTGAACTATTCTTTTTCTTTTTTATACAAACTAAAAATAGAATCAAACAAAAGCAACATACTTTGATTAAGAGATAGGGAGGAGGACAATTCTTATTAGTTATATCATGTTCATACTTCTGCAGCATTAGAAAAAGAAAAGGATTTTCGCTGCTGCAACAAAGTCATAGAAACATACCCAAGGCTTACTTTGCCAATAATCTCCTTGAAAAATCCATGCAGATCATCATATATACACATATATATATGAGAAGAAATTTGGGTTTGAATTTGTGAGGTCGAATTATTGACCTCGATTATTCCGATGTTGTCTCTTCACATGTGAGATCGAGAGCTTTGAGGAGTGCACTCGGGCGAGCTTGAATGGTTGAGGCTCATTTGTCGAAATTGGGCTGTCTTCTCCGAAATACAACGTATAAACATTTCTCCTTTTTTCTTTATGGTAACAATATTAACTTTCTTAATCTAATCAAATTAAGTAAATATGTTTTATATTAAGGATCGAAGGAGTAAAAGAGTAGATATTAACAACTAAGCCCAACACAGTTGGCACTTAACTAATTCATTAGGTATCTAGTTTGAGGTTTGATCCCTGACAGTATATATGGAGAAGGACTTGTGACCAGTACTAAAACTTTTTCAGGAAGTTTACAATGGGAGGAGATGAATCACTCCTAACTTTGGTGGATACTCTAGGCAAGAAAGAAAAAGTAGATATTAACTATTTTTCATTGTTTGGTTTTGATAGCTCACACAAAAAAAAAGGGGGTGAAGAGGCAATTTGGCCAACGAATTATTACCTTATGAGCGCTCAGCACAAATTACTTTTAAATAGACCAAAAATACCAAAAAACCTTTTAAAATGTGCATTCAGCACAAAAATGGAGTAAAATTGTTTTGTGCTGGGCCTGGAGTAAAAGTTTTTTGTGCTTAACGCTTTTGGAGTAAAAGTTTTTTGTGCTGACTGCATATTTTTAAAAGTTTTTTAGTATTTTTGGTCTACTTAAAAGTTATTTAGGTTGGACGCTCCTGAAGGAAAAGTTTGTTAGTCACTCCTTAACCCAAAAAAAAAAAAAAAAAAAAAAAAAAAAAAAAAAAAAAAAAAAAACCTCCACTCTTTTTTTGCAAGAGAAAAAAACCACCTCCGAGCAACAGTTCATTGAAATCTTAAATTTGCAGGTCGAGTGAGACTTTTTTACCATATATTCCAAATGTCAAAAATACAAAATACCCAAAATGAAATTTTGTAAATGGCGGACAAACGGAAACAGAAAACTTCAAGAGTTTTGTATACCCCTATAGCCCCAATTTGAGAAATCGCTGAGAGCTCCTCGCCCCACCAAGCCAGTCTCGTCGTCATCGCGCTTGGTTTCGGGTCGCAGTCGCGGGCCGTTGCTGGTGTTTTCTTTTTAAAAAATTTTTTTCATACAAAAGTACGTCTAATTCAACTGTAGGAGCTTATTGCATTCTCTTACATTAAAAAGAACTTGTAGGTCAGTTGCCTTCTGGAGGAACTTGACAATGATACTGATGTTGCTGCTGGTCTAATTACAGAATACAACGTGTATCCTCTCTTGATTGATTGCCTTGTGAATGGGTAAGAATAACAACTACTTTTGGCCTTATTAATGACCACAGAAGGTTTGGGATATAGTGACTCAAGCTGAGGTTTTCTTTTGGGTTAGAAGGGCCTCTATGGTTTTGTATGCCAAAAAAATTGTTAAATTCCTGCGCATGCATGGGTGTTATTTTGTTGTTGGGCTCGCGCCTTTGCTTGACTGATAGATATGCTTGTCTTTGCACAGGATGAAATAATGTATTATTAAAACCTCACATACAAGTATACAACATTTATTTGATGTGTACCTATTTTCACACAAGCAGCAGTGAACAAGTGGCAGTTGCAGCAATGGATGCAATAAAGAAGTTAGCTTATTCTCCCAAGGGCGTGGTAAGAAAATGCATTACTTCACCATTGGTTTAAATCCTCTTGTCTGTATGAAAAACAGGAGTAGCTTAAACCGTACTTATCATGGTTGAAAATACTTGTGTAGGAAATCATATTTCCATCTGCCAAGGAAGGTGCTACAGACCTCAGGACTTTAGCTTTGCAGTGTTCATCACTGGTATGACAGCGGATCTATCATGAATTTCACTTGGAAATTGGATGAATCTATGAAGTGCATAAAATATTGAAATTTATTAATTATCAATGAATGCTTTTCCTAGAAGATCTGTCTTGATTGCATCCCCCCTTTTTTCTTGCTTTAGTAGTGATATAGTTTTACTTATTTCTTACAATAAGAAAATGATATCTCTTGGTGGATTTTCTTAATTAAAACAAAACAATAATAGATGGTGCTTAGTAGAAGTCCTAAACCTAAATTTTTGATTGTTGACTTATTATCTAAGTATATGGAAAATTAATTGCCTGATTATTAAACATGTCTCAGTTATAGCTAATATTTCTCATATTAAGAACTTGGTTTAAATTAAGCAATGTACAGGAAATAACTTTTTACAATAACCTGTTGATATAGATGTCAGTAAAATCCTTATTTCGATCTTATAGTAAATCTTAAGTTGGGATTTAGCTAATGTTTCCATGTATGACGTGGACATAAGTTACTCATGATTATCATTTTGATTCAGGGACAGGTTCGTGTGATGGCTTTAGTGGTGAAGCTTTTTTCTGTATCTAGACCTGCAGCATATCAACCATTTACAATTTAAATCTTCTTAATTTGTTGGAGGCAGAAATCACAAATGCAGATGATACTCTTGTAACTTTAAGTGTTTTGGAGCTTCTGTTCGAGGTTGCTACCTGCCCTCCTCTCTATGTGTGTATAGACACTCAAATATGTCATCCTACATGATAAAAACTTGGATTCCTTAACTTAAAAATACATAAAACTGTAACATTGTTTATGTCATGAAGACAATTTTTAATGGCTTTAAGATAATTGATATGATTTGATATGCATTTTTTAAAGCATTTCTTTGTAGGTTTTAACTTAGATATAATACTTAAACTATTAGACGGTTGTTCCTTACCAGAACTCTCCTGCTTAATTTAGCTGTTAGACTTTTATTGATTGGATTTGTGCAATGATGTCGGTGAATATGTGGAAAAATAAAGGAGGGAGGGCCTGGGGGAGGTTCTTTACTGCTGATGTAATTCAATCCTTTGAAAAATAAAGGAGGGAGGGCCTGGGTAATTTTATTACATTGTCAACTGTCTGATTTGGTTATTAATTTGATTACAATTATATTTGCTGAGATTCTTGTGGGGTGCATGTACTGTCTAGGTTAGATGTGGGACGGAACTGAGTAAGGTAATGACGGTTACTCCATGCCTTACTATTCAATGGAGGAACTCAAGGAAATTAAGGCTGGGTTATTGTGGCGGCTTGTCCCTCATCCCAATAACACACATGGAGACAAAGTTATGTCTTTGGTGCAAGAGAACTGTAAGAGGAAGAGAACCAAATAGGTTGACAAGTTGAATTGTAGTTAGGATTAGTGGTGAAGTAAGATCAAGCACATACGAATTGTATTAATAAAATGTTTTTTGTAATGATAAACTACAAAGTGCTTGTATTGGTGAAATGTTTTTGTAATGATCAAGTACAAAGTACTTGTATTGATGACATGATTTTTGTAATTATCAAGTAAATACTGATTGTAATGACTTCATACTAATGCTTCAGTAAGATTATGTAGGATTTGTGGGCCTAGTTATAGCTAAAAATATATGCTGACAAGAGCTGGGGATTGCAATGACAACTCCATGGGCGGGCAGTGACAAGTCCATGTACCTATGTTGACAAGTTCATGGGTGTCTATTGACAAATTCATGTGCATGTGTTGACAAGTCCATATACGTCAATTGACAAATCCAAATAATATGTCTACTTAATTAATATTAAATTAAAATGAAAGAGGAATTCTATAAATATGTCTATACAAATTATGAACTTTGAAGTTGTCCATAATTTGATTGCACTTTCACAACAACATGTAAACATAGCTAAATATATATTAACAATTGCAGAGGATTGCACTGACAGATCCACGTGAGTCCACTAACAAGTTCATGTTCATACATTGACAACTGAATTTACATCATAATACAAATTCCATAAAAGAAACTTTGATACAAAACCCTATTATATCTAACGTTCATTCACATCAACAAATGCATCTACAAGGTACTAACTACAATGATCTTGAGTACCATGGACAACCATTGAGTATTGTTCATCCCTTGGATCATCCCCCAGTGTGTCGTTGTATTACCATCTTCAATTTCTCATTCATCTACATATACATGCCCACTTTCTCCATTGAAATTAATTAAATGTTCAATTGCTTCATCATCTAGTAGGTCCGCAAATGTAGTTGTATCAAATGTCAATGTAAACTTCATAACAAGTCTGTTACTATATTTTCCCACAATGGAGGATATCATTATTTTGAACTCTTCATAGCTTGTGCCTTCCTTGATGATTCTTGATCTCACCGTTCCCCTAACATATGTTATATCACTGGCTCCACTAACTACAAACATTCCCTCTATATGAAGGAAACATAGTAGATTCTTCCCAAACATGCTAGCTATCACCACTGTCCACCTGCACAATACAATTGTTATTAATAAGTTCACCACCTATATTAACAAATATCGTTGCCATTATTAAAACCACATTCTGACTTCGTACATAAAGACTTCCAACCATACAAATTTCACCCCATCATCTTGATTAGTTCCTACTTTTAATGAGTAAAAAGAGCACAAAATACCCAAAAACATAGCAAATATTTGAAACCCTTCCCAAACACCATTAAACCACAACTAAAACATTTAAATATGACTTACATTTGTCATTAACAAGTAAATCACACATATTAACAATTATTGTTGCACCAATTAACAACACTTTTTTCCCTTTGCACACCAAGTGTTGTAACCACAAAGCTTTCACCCTCATCTTCATTCTTTAGCCCTTGCAATGCATAAACATAACATACTAAACCCGAAAACAAAGTATACCAAACCTTACCCAAACACATTGAAACCACAACCATATCATATACATTGCATTTAACTATGACTGTTTTAATAGTTTGCAAATATAAAAGAGGACAATAAAGGTGATCACTTTAATACCCACTCACTCAGACTCAATCAATATTCAAACCAAAAAGATGACGACTTTTTCATATTTTAGGACAAAACTCAAAATATGTTCAGATGATTAATAGAAAACATCAATCAAATGGAATAATGAAGATAATGGAGGTGTTGGCATCAATTTTGTACTTTCCTCTTTAACCTTTTGTCAGTATCAAAACCTTCATTCTAAGCTTTTTGTGCGCCAATTTAGAATTTTGTGTTTTACACGATCCTCCGTTCCCTCTATCTATTTATTCAATTAGGGGGAATTTTTTACTTTTGACATTTGGAACATATTGCAAAAATGTCCCACGGGACTTCACTGCAGATTTGAGATTTCACTGGACTATTTGGTCGTACTTGCCTTGCTCGAGACCTACGTGTAATTTTTCCTAAAATGTGTTAGTCACAGTCAATAACATTGAAATTTTGATTGCTTGTAAATACGAGAAATACTATTGTTGTATATGATTCACAATTTTAATATATGAAGTTTGATCACTTGACTTGTGTGGAGATTAGGGGTGTTCATGGGTAGGGTGGGAAAGTATGGCCCTTACATGATGCCCAGCCTGAAAGATGAACGGACGGCATTTTGTAGCTCAATGCCCGGCCTGACCTTGCCCGATGAAGGCTCGACTAATTTTGGGCAGGGCTGGGTAGATCGAGCAGGCTTCCATGCGCAAAAATCTCCCTAAAATTGAAAAATAAAGAAGCATCCAAAAAAGAAAAAATATATATATATAGTTTGATATTTCAAAAACATATTCCATAAAATAATCCTTTAAGATTTTATTATTTTTTATATTCAATTCATGGGCAATAAAATAAATTAATTCAATATTTTTTTTATTGTTTAGTAATAATTTAGGGAGAATCCTATATAAAGTCGGTTGAAATAAGAAAATCCTAAAAAGGCTGGTAAACTTAACAAATTTTAAATTGGGTCATTGACTCAACCTAGAATATTTAAATATTGGTTATCTTCCAATATTAGCCTTAATCCATAACAGTCAACACCACCTTACTATAACAACGTTCATTTCTCCCAATTAGATCATAAAGTCTAACATTAAAAAGGCCATAACACTCTGCCTTTGTTTTATTCCTCACCTCGTGCACCTTTATTCTCGATTCAACAAAATGCATATCAAATCCAAAAGGTTGGACTCCAAATGGCAAAGTTAAAAGCAAATAACACAAATTGAAATTGTTTCGGCAATGGACTTACATTTAAAAGTTGAAGCCCTAAAACTATTAAACTTACACAAATTGCCTCCATAGTTATGCAATTCCCTACATTTAAAAGTTGAAACCCAAAAACTATTAGAGGTACGATAGGAAAAAGACGAACCCTAATAAATGAGAGCCCGATGGTGCAGTGTGGGGGCTAGGGGGTCGCCTCTAACGGTGGACTGAGAGAGGTTCCCCCCCCAACACAAACAGTGGATTGAGGGAGGTTCTTTGATATGTTCTAATGAAATAGTTTTGTCGGCCATAAGGATGCTCCAAGAGCTTCTCTGCCATCCATCTTTTTTCTAGATCCTTCAACTAACACCTTGTCATAAAATCCTTCCCATATTCTAATAAATCATTGGGAATTTCAAGTAATTCTTCTACTGGCTCAATTTGCATCAACAATGAGAAAATATTATATTCATCTTTGAAATTCCAATTGGATTTTCTGGTGACCATCTCCATCACCATGCGAAGGCTGCCAAGAGACAAGCTTTTTCCACCAAGAGATTGAGAGAAAGAAGTGATCTTCCATGTGAAGTCATTTGCAAATAGTGTTGAATAGGAAATAGTGGATGGGAGGGGTACAAAGGCTAGAGAGAATAAATTAGGGTTATTAAGGTAAAACTACCAAATTTTAAGATCATGTTTTTAAGAAATTTGACCTAATTTAAGATTTGTTAAAATTTATCAACCCAATTTAGAATATAGGTAATTCAACCGTCTTTATATAAGATTTTCCTAATAATTTATTTCTCAAGAACTCAATTTACCAATTTCTTAATTAAATATGTTTATAAAAAAAATAAGCATATTTTTTGAGTAAATAGAAAATATGTTTATTCATTTATATTTTAATTGAATGGTATGTAAACAATTGTTAAATTTTATCAAATAATGAATATATGAGAGAGTGTGTGTTAAATATTATTATATATACACTTTGGGCAGGGCAAAATAGGTAGGCCATCATACCTTGCCTAGTGGCCAGCCTTGTCCAGTATTTTGCCCAGTCCAAAAATGCCCAAATGATTTATGGGCTGATTTTTTATGGTTGGGCGGGGTGTTTTCTTACTTGGCTTGGATGGGCATTCAGGCTTCATGAACACCCGTAGTGGAGATACCTTCACCAGGGTTTTTCCCTTCTTTTTTGAGGGTTTTTTTTTCCCTCATTGTATGGTACCTTCTTTTCTCGACTAATAAAGGTTTAATGTGTCAATTGTTCTAATTCGATCTCATTTCTTCACCTTTGGTTTGATGTTTGTCTCATAAAGTGTAAAAGAGTTTTTTTTTTATAATTTATTAATGGGTCAAGGAGCAATTTGGCCAATAAACTATGGGCTCAGGAGCGCCCAACACAATAAACATTTAACTGAACCTTAAATACCAAACAACTATTAAAAATATAAAGTTAGCACAAATCTGTTAGTTTGATATTAACGTCCGTTACTATGAAACTGGTTGGATAAAATGCATCTCCAGTGCTGAACTTACAAGTTGTTCCATTATCATATCCTCTTCTTCGAGTCTCCTTCAATATGCGTTCCAATGGATCGTACCTCAGAAAAACGTGGTCTGTATTCAATTTCTTGATGAATTGGAACATTTTCCCAAGCCCGTAATTGATCTCTTCATCTTCAAACTAAAACTTCCAACAAAATGATAAGCCTTAAGGTGAGTCCAACGGACAAAGAACACAGCAACAAACAAGACCCAACAATTGATCAAAAGGAACAGGCTCAAGTTCTATAGCAATGGAAGTCTTCATTGTCTGTTTATATGTGAACCATTTTGATATTGTTCATCCTGGGTAACCAAACTTAGCTTCAAAAAAATTGTTATATATTGATTGCATCAGTGAGAATTGAGTGAAACTTGTTAACGGGTAAGAAGAAGAAACATCTATTATCTTTTAAATTCACCATATCCTGTGGCAAATAGAAGAGAAAACTTAGTGGAGAAGTCCTCAAAATTCAGAAAGATTTAAAATTGAGACATAAATTACCATACGAAAATTACCTGCACACCGTCCCAATATAGATTTCAACAAGTTTTACAAGAGAAAACCCCCAATGGTAGAGACTGAAGGATATCCTTCCCAACAAAAGTGCCTCCAAACTAAAAGGAAGACTCAATTAATCGACTACGTCTTCCCAGTTCATCTCGTTCATAAAAGAGACGGAAGGTGGAGGAGGAAGTAGAAGAGAAAGAAAATTGAAGATGTGCACCTAAAACGCCAAGGTTGTAGCTGAACGTGAGGCCACCAGTGGCGGCCATAAAAGCTGAAGCGACGACAATCGGAGTGATCTTGGCATCGAAGCTTCCACCGAAATTGCTGCTGGAAGTAAATTAATTATTTTTAATATTTAAATTAACAGTCATAATAAATTTTGATCCTTCACATGTCCCCTCCCGAAGCCGAAGGTCGCCGTGCCTCCGCCAAGCTCCATCACCAACCCACCGGTGTTCATACTGCTCATGGCCCGCGAGTTCGCCACTCTCATCATCATTCTCACATAGGCGTCCCTTAGCCACACTAGCATCTTCTTCGGCGATGGAATCCTCATCAATCGGATCTTTGGGGCCATTTTGATCCTCCAGAACCGCCTCCTCCGGCTGCTGCTCCCCAACTCCACCCTACGGATCCTCCTCCGATGACCCAACCCATTTAATCTCTGGTACCCTCTTCTATTCCAGTACTCCTTTAATCCCTTCAACATGCTCACCGAAATGCCTTCCACGCGCACACCCAGCAATTCCAGTCAAAGTAAAGTAACAGACGTTAATATCAAACTAACAAATTTGTGCTAACTTTATATTTTTAATAGTTGTTTGGTATTTAAGGTCCAATTAAAAGTTTATTGTGTTGGGCGCTCCTGAGCCAATAGTTTATTGGTCAAATTGCTCCTTAACCCTTTATTAATTGGTTTTCAAAAACGTACCCCAATTGGTTAATGAATAGGTAATTATTATTGTTTTAGTGAATTTCAAGAAATCAGAGTACGGCAAATTTATAGTCCTTCCCACTACGGTTAAAGAAACATGTTCTTCAAGAATGGCTTTCGAACACTCAACCGTTATGGTTCCTCTCTTAGATCTTGATCACGAAGCATGTAGGATTTTGCTATTATAGATTTCTTTAAACCGTTTGAACAATAGAGTACTTAATGACAACAAAGGGATGGTGCTAACCATTGCTGTCAATTAATGTAAAAATTTACGTTTTTATTAGAACGATATGTGTTAAAATGTAAGTAAAAAAAGTCATTGGTAAAAATGGGTAAAGGTACTGCGTAAAAAAGTAAAAATGGTAAAAATTATATTTTTTATGTTTTTAATGAAGAATATTGGGAAGATGTAGACAACTTAGATATTGATGCCCATGATAAGGAAAACTTGATTGAAATTGAAGTGAGAGAATCTAGATCATAATTTGAACATTCCAAATTTTGCAAATGAATTTGTTATGAGAGTAAGATGAGGACATTGAGGACATGCAACTGATGTAAGATGATGTATTTGATCTGAATTAATTAATATAATTTAGGAATTGTTGAATTTTATTTTTTGATGTTTTAGAATTTGGTCGTAGGAGTTGTTAAACTCTTTTTGTATTTTTGGACTTATCTTTTATATAGTTATGTGACTTATATCTTTTAAATATGAAATTATTCATTGAATTTTGAATAGTGATTTATATTTATATATATATATAATTAATTAATTTTGTTTCATGACCTTAAGTAATAGACACTTTACGTTTTGTGTCACTTCTACAATTTATGTTCCTATCACTTCTTTCATTTTTACGTAGAAACTCGATTTTGACAACATTAATGTTAACAATTCTATAACGATGATTTGGCACACTGTTAATATTATTAAAAAAAAAATTGGTGCACTTAATTTCTTATTTCTTTGACGTTGATCCAGTCCAATATATATAAACATCCGTGGGCTCTGTGCTCATGTGAAGTTATTCACAGACGTTGATACATGAAACGCTCCATGATTGTATCCGAAGAAACGTTATCCTGAGGATCAATTAAGCAGAAAACTTCATTCTGTATTTGAAAGTAAATTTGGATGACATAACTTCTTCTTCTTCTTTTTTTAATTTGAACTCTCCATCCAAAAAAATTCATACTGCTCACGAAAATAAGTCTCCAGATTGGTGAAGTAGTAAATGCTAAAGTGCTAAACTTAAGCTGAAAGGGTTACATCTTTAAAAAAATAATGAATCAAAGTTCAAATCCTCACAAGAAGAATATTTAATATCTAACAGTGTCGCAAACATAATTATATCCAATAAATGAAGGTATGTGACTACAAAAATGAAAAAATTTCATTGCAACCCCACCACAACAAATTAATTTTCATTTGCTCCTAAAAAATTCTGAAATTTTACTACACCTTTAGATCTAAATTAAATTAAATTTTGTGGTTAAAAAAACATTTGCAAATTTACAACAACACGTGTTAACAACTCTCATTTTCCATATTTCCAACGCATATTTCTTTATGTGTTATGGTAAATTTACTTATTGTAGTTGTAAATTAGGTTGAAAATATGGGAAATGAGAATTGTTAATTCTCTTATGTGTTGTTGTTTTGCTATAATTGTAGTTATAAACTAGGTTAGGAATATGGGAAATTAAATGAGAGTTGTTAATTCTTTTGTCTTGTTATAAATTTGCTAATTATAGTTATAAATTTACATATGTCTATTGTAAATTCAATGTGTGTTGTTGTGAATTCACAAGGGTATTAAAGTCTTTTAACCAGCAAAGTGTAATTTCATTTTGGTCTAAGGGAGTTTTGGAATTTCAAAATCGAGGTTCTTATTTCTCTTCTTGAATCCTTGCTCTTGGAGGATTTTCGGAGATAGGGAAGGTTAAGGTGGAATTTAATGGCGTTTTTACGCATCTTTGTAAGAAAATCAAGCCGAAAAAGTATTTTTCTACATATTTTGCTTCATTAATCAAATTTAGTCTAGTTAAATTAGTTATTTGTAACAAATGCCCCTTTTAAGCAGATTTAACCATGTCAACTCAAACCTAAGTCTGATAACCAAGTGTGGCATATCGACTTGAACTCTGATACTCACTTTGAGCCCTATTACCCCTTATGATTCTAAAACGTGTAGAAGAGTTATTCATACCTTTAAAGGTGTCATTCGTTTTCCTTTTCGATGTGGGGCTTCACAACTTTTCTTAAGTCCTTGGCTTAGGCTTTTGATTTATATAAGACAACTAAGTGATCGAATGATCATGCCCCTGCGCTGGCTTTAGATATCTACTTATGAAATGACCCTAGTTTCTCACTGTTAGTCAGTCTTTTAGGCATATATATCCTTATTGCTGAGCTTTAATTTATTTTGATTGCCAAGTTGTATTGCGCATGATAAGTTCATTCTTTATGTTTTGAATCCATCTAAACATTGACAATGTTAGCTATGTAGAATAGTTTTTTTAAACTCAAACAATGTAAAATTGCTCAGGACTTGACATCAGTTTTTTACTTTCATCTAGCGTCTGGATAATTGCATGTTTATGTTTTTAAACCATTTAATAACATGAACAGTGGTGACATAGCAATTTCCAAACAATTCTCTTGCCCTCCGCTTGCCTTTGTACCAATCATTCTTGCTTGGATAGACGATTTACTATTTAAGCTTATATGTTATTAAATAAGTTATTTTACACCGCTTTTTAACTGTTTCTTGAAGGAAACTAATGTAGGTAATGAATTAAAAGTTAAATTGTAAAATTACGATTTTGATTTATAAGCCATCAACTGAAAATACTTTCATCCTAACTAACAACTCGGATGGATTACATGGTTAACGTCTTTTTAAGATTTGAATGTGTATTTTCCAACTCACAAGGCGAGACTAGTGAAAGGTTCAACCAACAACTTGTTGGTTAATTTAAGAGTGATGTCGAATAGTCAAGAAACTGGTCATGATTTGTTTGATAATTTTTTTTTAAAATTTGTGAGTTTAGACCACAAAATTTCTAACAGATTTGCAGGGGCATACCAGAAGGCTCTGTGAAAGCCGAAAAACAATGGAGCCTTGTTCTTTTGGACCACATATATATTTGCCTTTCATTTTTGTTAACCCATTGTTTTCGAAGATTTACCGCACCTATTAGATTGTTGCTGGACTAAGAATAGAAATAGATTACGCCACGTAAGCACTCCTCCGCCACATAAATTTACAAAGCAGACATTATTATAACTGATACTGACATTAAATCTCATTTAAAAACAGTTGATAGAGATAGATATAAAGCGTGCCACTTAAATTCTTAAACTGCTAAATTTCAAGGAAGAGATTCCAATGGGAAGCATCGTAATTATTTTAGTATTGGCCCACAATTTCTCCTTAATTAATATCCCGCTTGCAAATCCTTATACACAAAAGGACAAAAAAAAAAAAAAAAAAAAAAAAGAGTGGTAATTTTATTGAACTCGGAGTGCTAAGAAAAAGAATAGAAAAGAACAAGGATCGACCCAGGGGCTTGTTTTAGTAAACAACAGGGACTCGCACTATCTCGACCGCCTCATACTAAATTCCACACCTGTCTCGATCTCCATCGTTGAATCGATTCTTGTCCGTTTGTAACCACCACGTGGCGTTCTGTCAACGGTTTGTATTTATTTCTTTAATTATTAGTTCGTCCTAAAAAGAAAAATAAAATCCTTCACCCTGTTTCTCTTGAGCTTTCCCGGAGTTTTACTCCTTTCCCCATCACGATTGAATGGTTTGTTGCAAGCTTCCCTTCTCTTTCTTTGCAATTCAGCAAGCTCTTTTTATAACAACATTGTCGCCCGCGGCGCACTTTAGCGCGTTCGCTGTCGCTATTTTGTCATCCCTTTCATAAATAAAGTTTGCTGCCAACTGCTCTGAGAATTTCAGATTCCGTCTCTTATTTCTCTCCCTGAATCGGTTGCTCTTGGACGATTTTCGGAGGGGAGGAAGGCGGAACTTAGTGGCATAAGTTCCGTTATCTCTCTGTTGGCTAAATAGATTTTCAGATCCTCTCTTTCTGTTAAATGATTGGTACGTATCTGGCTAGTTTTTTTAATTTAGATGTCTTTATATGAAAGTTAAACTGGAAAAATTTATTTCTCTGATTTCATAGAAGTACGTATTTGGGTTTACTTGATTTCATCAAAGTTGGTCTCTTGCTATTGAAATTTAGTCTTGTTCTGGTTTAATATAACATTTATTCAGACATCCGCATGCTATTCTGAAACTCTTTGTATTCGCTTACATAGGAGGCAGGCAGGTCATATTTTGGCATGTGGGGTCGTCATTGTGAGATTTCATCCATGAGTACTATGTACAAGCGCGTGTCTTCAAGGGATAATACAAACATGGTAGACATGGAAGATAACTCAGGTAGCTCCTTTTATTGAACTGATCTTAGTTATACAATATATAGTGTATATAGGTACATGTGCAAACTTATATGGATTTATTCTGTGTTATTGTGGACCTTAAAATCTACCTTAATTGTACTTGGAATTGTTTCCTGCTTGTGAGGATTTTCCTGTAGAATATTTTATAGCTTCGTCCTTTAGAGTAAATGATGAATGAACCAATCTTGATATGGTTCTAGCTTTTGTTTATATACAAGTTACTCCCCTGTCTGATTTTGATGATCTGCTATTGATCTTTGGAGCTTAAAGTGAAAATTAAAATGATGCAGTTCAGAACAGCATGATTGAGAAACATTGCATAATTTAATGATTCAATGCAAACCCTATTAAAATCTTCAGGTATGGAAGCTGATTACTAATTTTGCTGTTTGTTCATGCGTAATAGCTCTTGTAGATAATAGCTTGGACAAGGAAAGTTCCAATCCTTCGTGGAAGCTTGCTTTGCCACATGTACTTGTGGCAACTATTTCTTCATTCTTATTTGGATATCATCTTGGGTTGGTTTTTTCTCCATTACAAAATCCTCTCTTTGCTTCTTAGTGTTGATTGAAAATTTAGTTAGAGCTTCAAACTTGATTATACTTTCTTTGTCTATCCAGAGTAGTTAATGAACCACTTGAGAGCATTTCTGTGGATCTTGGCTTTAGTGGGAACACATTGGCAGAAGGTGACACAAAAGATTCTAACCCCCCTGCTTATCCTTTGGTTATTTCCAGAAGTTTTGATTATGATTTCAATTGAATTATAACTAAGTTTTTGTTTCAAATTAAGGTCTGGTGGTGAGTATATGTCTTGGTGGTGCTTTGATTGGATGTCTACTCAGTGGTTGGATTGCTGATGGAGTGGGTCGTCGGAAAGCTTTCCAGTTATGTTCTTTGCCAATGATAATCGGTGCTTCTATGAGGTTGTACTTCTAGAACCAAGTTATGTTGTGTAATCAACTCAATTTGTCACATGGAAAATTTGGATCATTTATTCCCTCTGTGCTTTTATCTTGTAATTATTTTCCTCATTCTTTCTAATATACTATAATTAAATCACTATTCATCTCTGTATTTATAGCTGAGGTGGATGACTTATATTCTTTTGTAACATAATTTCTGTGCAGGATGTAAGCTTGTTGATTTTATTTTGACCTACTTAGTGTAGCCAACGTAATATTTTATTTTTCTTATTGAATTCATTGATGTAATTTGAATCAGTTTTGATTGATTCATTGATTTTCTTGGTTTGGATTATGTGTAAAAGGTTTGTAAGTAGGCTACTTCGGAAGTGCAGGATGTATTATGCTTGTGTCCTTAAATGTGATTGTGTTCCATTTTCTTCATTGTTTTGGGTTCTTGTACCATAATGAGCTTCACGGTTTCAAACTGTATAGGACTTTAACTATCATTATGATACATGTTAAAATTTGTTTTTGAGAAAGAATTTATGCTTTAAACCTATCCTGTTTATGGTAATGGGATAACACATTTTTTGTTATGCTACAATACAGTCCACGTTATTTAAGGTTCTTTCCTTTTTGCCAATAGGTAGTTTCACCCTTTCTTGTCACCCTATTTGGTATTTCACTGTGGTCAAGCGACAAATTTTTTCCTCTCTGTTTTAAAATATGAGTTCTTATGGTTAATACTTTGATTGGAAAAATCTGTATTTTCAGTGCAGCAACAAACAACTTGTTTGGCATGCTCGTTGGAAGATTACTTGTTGGCACTGGCTTGGGTCTTGGCCCCCCTGTTGCTTCTCTGTACGTAGCTGAGGTATGCTAATGGCTGCATCTTTTTCCAATTGACTAGGATGAAAATTTTCTTGCTCATTAATGTACTAATCAATATCTTCATATCTTCTCAATAGGTTTCTCCTGCTTATGTAAGGGGTACATATGGAGCCTTCATCCAAATTGCAACATGTCTTGGTTTAATGGGGGCCCTATTTATTGGAATTCCTGTCAAAGAAATATCAGGATGGTATGAAAAATGTTAAATTTACTATATCTATCCTTTACAGCTGATATATTTAAGATATGACCCCATCTTTTCTTGCTCAGGTGGCGGGTTTGCTTCTGGGTATCAATCATTCCAGCTGCTATACTTGCTCTTGCTATGTTTTTTTGCGCAGAGTCTCCGCATTGGTTATACAAGGTGAGGGCCTAATGTTTTTGTTGAGATGTTATCAGTGTTATTTGTAACATATCATTGCCTCTTTTGTCCAGTTCATTGGAATTTCTATATTAATTATGCAAGTAGTTTGTTGGTGTTCCCTTTCATTGTTTATGTTTCTCTTTTACTTTCCACTTTTAGCTGATAACTTGTTTTTCTTACAATAATTGAATACTCTAGCACACCTTGCTTAGAGAATTAAGTTATCAAATTTCATGGTATTCTTACCTACACTGTTAATGTTATTAATTCGTGGCCTGTTTCTTTTTAGCGGTTATAATCATAAAATGGATCAGAATCATCATGCTGCAAATAGTTTTGATATACTATTTTTCTAGTTATTGATTATTGATTCAAGCACCTTTTTAACCCAGCTCCCCTTATAAATAGTACCCCTGTTGGAATCAATATGTGATGTGAATGGAATGGAATGCTTTAGAGTTTGATCAGCAACTTATCTGATTTGCTTTATATTCTTGCTAGATGTAATTCCATTGTTCAAAATAGTTATAAGTTCTTGTTGACTACCTGTATATTCTTTTGCCACCACTGGCAGAAAGCAAAACTCACTAGTGAAACCGCTCAATACTTTCAAATAAACTGCGTACATCCCTCAATGATGTTGCATGCTCTAATATTTAAATAACTATGTATAAAGAGAAATTGTACCCCCTTTATTGACCTGGGTCAAGTTTTCCCTCACATTATCATTATCTAAATATCTTTACTGTCATTTTATCATTATTTTCTTTTTTGACCAAACATTGTTATCATTATTATTTACTTTTGCTTACCCTAAAAGTTTGAAATTGATCAACGGTCAATGCTACTCCTCGGGTCCTAAATGTAGGAATTACTTGGGGTATGTTTTAGTACTAAAATGTTTGGCTTTAATCTCCTTTGTCTCCCATATTCCAAACTATCCTCATGGTTAGACTCTTGTATGATGTACAATCTATGTTAGTAATACTCCAATCTAATTAACAGGAAGGGTATTTAAGGAAGACCAGTGCTTAATTTTCTACAAATAATGTATTTACCGAATTTCTTTTACTTTGTGTGAATTGGTTAACTAGCTTCTATGTACACCAATTGGGGGGGGGGGGTATTTGATATTAAATGCTAGATATTGATAATTACTCTTGTGTGATTTAGCAAGGAAGAACTACTGAAGCAGAAGCTGAGTTTGAGAAGCTTCTAGGAGGATCAGAAGCAAAATTTGCAATTGCAGAGTTATCCAAGGCGGATAGAGGAGATGACACTGATTCTGTGAAGCTCTCAGAATTGCTAATGGGTCGCCACTTTAGAGGTATATGGCTTTGCTGTTTCTTTCTCTAGCGTCTCTGAGAACTTGGCCCTCATTGTTCTCTTGTCCCTGTTTCTTTCATGTGGCAAAAGTTCTCTGTTATTCATTGATTTGTTTTGCAGTTGTTTTTATTGGATCAACCCTATTTGCTTTACAACAGCTATCTGGTATAAATGCTGTCTTTTATTTCTCTTCAACTGTTTTTAAAAGCGTTGGAGTGCCATCAAGCCTTGCAAATGTCTGCATTGGAGTTGCTAATTTGTCAGGTACAGGTTCACATTTTTGTTTTGCGGCTTATGTTTCTGGAATTATTAACTCTTGAATGCCAATATTTATTCTTCTGACTTCAGGATCTATCATATCAATGGTTTTAATGGATAAGCTAGGAAGGAAGGTGCTTCTTTTTTGGAGCTTCTTTGGCATGGTAAGTTTAGCTCAAAACAAATAAATAAACTTCTTTTATTATCACTTATGGTAACAATAATCATGATGCTAAAGTCGGCTATAGTGTGCAACAACAAAAATATTAGATTCAGTGTAAGAATTTGAATGTAAATTAGTGCAAGGGTATAACATGACAAAGCAGAGGAGCATGTCCCCTTTTTTGGGTTCACATGTCACAATAATTATAAAAAGGAATATATAGTTGGTCTCTAATCAAGAAATTTGTTTGTATATTTGTATTGTCCAGGCAATTGCATTGGTCTTTCAAGCCACAGCAGCGAGTGCACTTGTATCAGACCTGGGGAAATTATACTTATCTGTTGGTGGCATGTTAATGTAAGTCTCTTTAACTTGGAAGATAGATTTTGTGATAGATGCAATCATACTGGAGATAATGGGTAAAGGCAAATCATAAAATCATACATGTTATGTAGTGACATGTGGGATGCTTTTTCTTCGTGCAGGTTTGTCTTAACATTTGCTCTTGGGGCTGGTCCTGTCCCAGGTCTCCTTCTACCAGAAATTTTTCCCAGCCGTATTAGAGCCAAGGCGATGGCAGTCTGTATGTCAGTGCATTGGGTAATGTTCTTCTGAACATTTATGCTTTCTTTAGTCCTATGTTAAAATGCTTGCCTATTACACGCTGGCTTGACTAATTATATAATCTGGCCAAACTTCTAGCTGCTGAAGTTAACAAGAAAACTACAGAAATTGAATTTATTTCTGGTCCCGTATTGACTCATAAGAAGCCAACTTCACTGATTTATAGAATCTCTTTCTCATCATATTCTTGGTTGGATTTTGTGCAGGTTATAAATTTCTTTGTTGGATTGCTATTCTTGCGTTTGCTCCAGAAACTGGGTCCACAGTTGCTTTACTCTATCTTCGCTACCTTTTGCATGATGGCAGTAGTTTTCGTGAAGAGGAATGTGGTAGAAACCAAAGGAAAGACACTTCAAGAAATTGAGATTGCTCTTCTTCCACAGGACTAGAGGATCTTATGATACTGCACTGAATCCGAATTATTTGATCTGTGAACAGTCCTTTTTTGTCCTCATGATAGGACAAGAAGCTCGAGGCAGGGATATGCCCAGCTTCTCTGAGATTAGCGACTTGATTGGTGAGTAGAGTAGGTGTTCCATATGTGGTTGGAGACATCTCTCAACGATCCCCTTCCTGGTTCAAAATATTTTATGTTTTGAGATTTTTCTGAGGAGGATTATATGTATCCCATTGACCAGTCGTAATGTATTGTAGTGTAATATTAATAAACGTCTGTGTGGCCGAAAAGAAAAGGATCAATAACATGCTGATAAAAATTGTGTTAACATGTATCCTATCTTGTACCGGAAAAAACATGTATCCGATCCTATCTTGACATAATCACATATGAATGCTTATTTGGAATCAGGATTCATGAGTATATTTCACATGAGCTGAAATATAATTCTTTCACAATCAAATCACGGTTGAGAAGTTATTTTTCTAAGCCAAAAACATGAACAAAGCTTGTCTCGAAGCTGGATAAATCAATTCACAGGACATGCATTCAACTTTATACGCAAGGTATCCCAAAAGCACACGCAAAAACCATGTTCACCAGTTTTAGGTGGCGTCCACAAAGAAGGAAAGATCACCGTTGTGTTTTGTATGAACTGTTCACAATTAAAAGATTTAAAAAGGCAAACGACCATTGGAACAATAGGAAGAACAGATCCTCCGAGACCCAAGAATGCCAGAAATCTACAATTGAATTTAGTTCTATGGAAATATTACAATAGGTTGCGGTGTGGAGATTTCAAAAAATGCAAGCATTCAATAGATTATTTAAAACATAATACTCCCACTAAAAAAAAACACAGAACACGGATCCCCACACATAAAATGCTCGATGCTTGGTTCACTGTCCACTTCCTTTCATGTTTTAAATGTATAACCAACAAAAAAATTAACACGTATCTGATAGAGATGCTTGGTTTGCATGCGGATGCAAACGTTACTCCCTTTGAAGCTAGGATACCGGACTTAGTTGCTTCTGTCCAGTCAGAAATAGGGCAGAACCTGGCGTTTAAAAAGCGCTTCATTACAAGATTATGTCACATCAAGTTTGGACCCTAATGTAAACCCATAATCATCCACTTTTACCTTTCAAGAATCTGTCCTTTAGTTCAACACTTGATATCCAAAAACATCCTCCGGGGGCAAATCACATCGAATTTCTCAAAACTCTCAGCTGATATCAGTAGATTTTACATGTGACATTCAAAAAGAAAAAACCAGTCAAACTGACAACAATGGCTGCAAGCATCTCAAAACTTGAATGCACCTTGAATTCTTTGAACTCAGGGAAATTGTATGGAGAAACCAGTGCCAGTTTTGATGATATTCACTGGGTTAAAGTCATCATAATCAGATAAATCCAGATCATCAAGATTACGAGAGTCTTCATCGTGAGCACTTCTTGTCAAAGGAACTCGCAGCTCAGAAATAGGTATAGGAAGAGGTTCTTCACCAAAATACTTGTCTTGGAGAAGCTCCATTGCTGTAGCTCTTCTAGCCGGATCATAACAAGCCAGTTTCTTCACTAGAGAGACTTCATCAGGCGATCGGTTGGGCAGACAGCCTTCAATACCTGGAGGGTTCTCCACCTTAGTGAACGAGATTTTTTCATAATCAGGAAGCCTGGAACAAGCAGGCCAAACTTCCTCATTGAGGTTGCCTAAAACGTCAATAATTCTACTGAGCTGATCAATATCACTGGTCCCTGGAAATAAGGGCTCCAGAGTTAGGATCTCTGCAAAGATGCAGCCCAATGACCAGAGATCAATCTCTAACCCATAGTCATCAGATCCATAAAGCAGTTCAGGAGACCTGTACCATCGGGTTCCAACACATGATGTGAGACCACCTTCTTCATTGTCTCTGACATCTGCTTCATAAGTAAACGAACCCTTCATAAAATCATCTTCTATGTCACTTATTGTGCAAGTTGCAAGACAAGATGTATTTCCATCCTGGAAGTTCGTATCCTTATCCATGTCATCTGCGGAGCCCTTAGTTTTTATCTCATCTAATACTCCATAGCCTTCTTGGTTTTGGTTGTGTGTCTGAGGAAATGCTTCAGGATGTTGAAGAGATCTCTCATGATTTGAAATAACGTCTTCATATGGTGATGGGTTCCCATCCATAGCATGAAATCCGGGCTCCATAAGTATCCGTGCCTGTAAAGGAACGAAATAAAAAATTTCAATCCTGGATGTAAAAGCCAAGATAGATGGGGCAACAAATTTATTTCAGATTGTAGTCTTCAGCAAAAATGAAACACTTTGATGAGGCCAGTCAGATACTGACATTCATCAAGCCCACAACAATCGATCCTAAAAAAAAACACTGTCTTATGTGCAATTAAACGCACAGGAAAGTTTCCTTCATGTTCTAAAGAACGCTGTAGCACAAAATTTCAATAATCTCTAAGCCGGCCGTCGACCGCTTCTCAGGAAAACGAAAAATAGATCGCAAAGCTGATAGTTTGTAAACATTATATTCGGAAAACTAACCAGATTGACGAGAGAGGCCTATATTTTAGATCAAAATGGTAAAGCGATCTGACAAGAAACTCAATTTATCGTTCTAGACTTGGATCATTACAGAATATACAACCTTGGAGCATATTATTTCAATTTCTATCTCACAAGAGAAGTTACCTGTCCAAAATCAGCCAATTTCAGCACGCCATCCTCCGAAATCAATAAATTACTGGGCTTCAAATCTCGATGCATGATCATATTTGCGTGGCACGCATCGACGCCGCAAAGAATCTGGATCATCCACTGCTTAATCTCCCCAACGCTTAGACCCGCACCCTCCTTCTTGGCCTCTTTGATGACCGTCAACAAGTCAGTTCTCAAAAACTCAAGAACGAGGACGGCGTCCTCGTCCTCGCGCCAGAAGTACTCGTGCAAGACGACGACGTTAGGGGTCCCCTGGAGGATCTGCAAGGCCTCAATTTCTCGCATGGCAGATTGGTAATCGTGAACTTCTTTGAGGGCGACGATGAGATCATCGGAGAGACGGCGGCCTTTGTAGACATCGGAGTAAGTTCCAGAGCCGACCCGCTCCATGACTTGGTACTTGGCCAGAATCTCAGCTCGGGTGTAGATGCTCCAGCTCTTGGGAGGAGGGTCCATGTCCGTCATCGGAATACGGAGAATGTTCCCCAAGAATTGTTCAGTCTATTGGAGGAACTGAGGAAGACGATGACGACGAGACTCGCTCTACTGAAATGGTTACACTTTGGATTTTGAGTTATAAGCAAAGCGAAACTGGATTTAATTTTTTTTGCTCAAAGGAAACTGGATTTAATGACACTCATTTAACTGGGGAAATTTTGCTCAAGGACTACTATAAACAATTACCACTACTCCATCAATTATCTTTTATTATAAGGGACCAACTGCAATTTCTTTTATACTACTAAGAAAATGCAGTTAAATTATTAAATTAGTATTCGGTTGATAAATATTTTCACCTTTTACCTTACTTTATTGGGGGGAGAGAGACAAATATATTGGTTGGATTGGAATATAAACTTAATGGAGGAAGAGAGAAAAATATGTTGAGGGGATTGAATATTTACAAACTTAATGGGGGAAAGAGAAACATGCTAAATAGATCAAGAATGCAATACTCAATGAAAAATATTGACCCAATAAATAAGGGCATAACAGAAAAACCCAATATATTAGTCCGTTAGAAGTAGTTGGTGCCTTATAATAAATTTAAAAAGATTGTTGACAGTTGGTGTCTTATAATAAGAAAGAGGGAGTACATGATAACCCAAAAAATTCGGAAACTTTTCTATAAGAGCTTGAGGCCAAATAAAATTAAAATTTATGGCGTAAATACATTACTTCCCAATTTTATTTTATTTATTTTTTTAAAAAAAATCAAATATGCACCTGCCTGATGGCCAGAAAACAATTTCCCAACAAAATGGCCATGGGTTTGAATTCATTGCTCCACCAAAAGAATTATAACCACTAAGCCAACAAAAACCATTTAATTAGTAAGAGCAAGGGAAAAAAAACATTTAGGCCTTAGCTACTTTATAGCTTTATTTACAACAACAATTAGCCAATTAAAAAGACAAATCTGGGCAAAAATAAAAAAATAAAAAAGACAGATAAGGGAGCTAATAATAACAATTTGGCATTTACAAGACATATGAAAGAATTACTAATAATATTTAGGGCATTTACAAAATATATAAAGGAATTGGCAACTCCCACTTCCCGTATTCCCCACTAATTAATTCTTTTATGTGGGTTGTTAAAATTAAATAGGGAAAATTAATGGATGCACCATCCATTTAATTATTAAAATTAAATGGGGAAAATTTCACTCAAAGTAATGTGTTTTTTTTCTTTCTGACCAGGTTCCATAGATTACTTTGACATTTTCAGTCTTTTTTGCCGGATAATTTGACATTTTCAGAGGGTTTGAATTTGATAGATTATTTATTTAATAGTCAATATATATATATATATATGAACCTATCAAAATTTTAAAATATTAGGGTCAAATTGTGTTCTTTTTCCCCCTATCCACAAATATATTGTGAATTTTTTATGGTTTTTCGTTTACATTTTTTTTACCAAGGAAGGCTGATACAATTGTTAAAGTTGGAAGATGTTTTTCTTCTCATCATTTTTTTCCTTTTCTCTTTATTAAATTTCATCTGGCCATTGATTGGAAAGAGAAGAAGATGTTAAAATACTATTGTGATTGATTGGACGGATATGATTTAATGATAATAAGGGATAATGAAAAAAAAAATTAGGAGAGAAATCCAACCCGTAAAAGCTTAGGGAGCATTGAAAAGAAGCAAGAACTGAAAGTCTGAAACGACCATAGTAGGCCTGTTTGGGTTAGCAGTGAGAGCGGTAGCTTATTTTCTATTTGACTTTTTTATAAGCCCGGTATGAAAAAAGTCATGTTATAAATATAATTGGTATTTGAATTGATGGTGGCAGAAGTGGTAGCCCTCGTCAAAAAGATGAGAACTTTTTGGAAAAAGTTACCATTGAGCTTTTTCCTTAATTGACTTTTATCAGTTTTTTTTTGAAAAAAAAAGCGCCAATGAACTTAAAGCTCAACCCAAACAATCAATTTTTAGTTTTTTTTTTCTACTACTATTTTTTTCTAGCTTTAAGCTACTTAAAGCTCTCTCCAAACTGACCCAATATCACTAAAAGCCAGTAAAATTAACATACAAATGTTGGCAGTAAGTAATACCTATAATACCATATTGACATTGGAAAATAGGTGAGAAAATAATCACTTTTACCATCTTAATCCAACCAATTCCTCTCTCTCATCATTTTTATAAAGAACAACTATCAAAATCTCGTCGTTCAACATATTAATTTAAACCAATAAATATGTATAATGTACTTTTCTTTCCAATTATAACCTTTTTATAAAGAGAACATACAAGAGATTATTAGTAAAAATTTATTGTAGAAATAAGAAATGACATATTCAATGAAGGTAAAAATGAGAAAAATCAATTTAAAATTTTAAACAAAAGAGACTTGTTACTTATATCAAAAACCGCCCGAGATATTATTCCAATATATAAATAAAGGATAGGAGGGAGTAGTTCAAAAGAAAATGACATAATTAACGTTGAAAAGGGGCATGCTTCATTTTCTTAAAGTTGGATCGCAACGTTCACAAAATGAAGGTGGGAGGATCATTTCATTTCATTTAATCTGGAAAGTAATGGCTCATGCAACCCCACGTCCCTCTTCTGCCCTCTGCAGTTAATCCCCCCAACTAAGATCTCAATGGCTCTTCCTTTACATCTCTCGTGTTCCTTTTTACATCATCAAGATAGGACCACTACTTTTAATTATCTGACATTCAATATTATATCGAGCTATATTGGAATATTGTCAGGTCTAATTAGAAGTAAATCTCTTAATATGATTTTTTTTTTTACCTATGATGTTTCAACTCTTGACATTTCTTCAGACGAATCCAACCACTATTGATTAAAATGACAAAGGACCACTTCTACAGTTCTACTAATACTCTCTGCATGCACCAAGCCACCACCTACTTCATTGGAGTGTTTTGGCTCTATCCTGCCATTTATGTCTCCCTTCATTTTTGTTTCATGTGAAACAGAATATGTTAGGAGTGGAAGGTGGAAAACAGGAGAAAACATCCATGCCAAGCATTGAAATACAAGACCAAGACTAATACAGAAAACAAACCCTCAACAGTTTGTTCATTACAGTTCGTTGCATGTATGCAAATACATCTGAAACTCACATGATATAATGGACATATCTTGAATTCACCATTTAAAGAAATGTCAATATCTTGAGTTCACCATTTAAAAGATTCCTCTAAATAGACTCCTTAAATTGGCTTGGGGAACCTGTCCACAAACAGTGAAATTTCTACCGATCTTTACTGATAAAAGGGGAAAGCGAATGAGCCATCACTATATCAAATGAAACAAATAAAAGGCTTTCTTAGTTAAACGTATTTGTAAACATACAATGTTGAGTAATAATAACAAACGAGAGAATGAATAATTCCCTCCACCAATAAGTCTGAAATGAATGGAACACCAGATATACTATCATCTTACAGCAGCTACAATACAGTCTCATAAGGATACATTTAATTATGTAATTGAAGGAAACCTTGATGGCTTTTGCAAGGCAACTTCCATATCAGAAGTAGTAAGGTTGGTAATGATGCTTTCGATGTGTATTAATAAGTTGCACAGCTTCCACACACAATACTTCTGTCAATTAGCAAAAGACACACCCTGTTAGCATTCCTCTTCAAAACTTCATGCGTATGGGGAATAGAAAGTTCTAGAACACTGAAAAGCCATGGGAATTTGCATTTTGCAGATCAAAAATTCATGAATTTGCTAACCAGTGCAAATCACTAGACCTGTCACTGATAGAGTTTGAGGTTTTCAAAGTATAAATGCTAAAAGCAATGCTTTTAAGTCAGGAACTTACGCAAATGAGCAGCCAGACCTTCTATGTCGTTTCTTCCTTTCCATTTCCTGTCTCCTAGGAGGTTGGAGAACAACCTTAATTGCAGTGTCAAATATTGCTTTGACATTCTGAACCAGGAAAAGACATCATTATCAAGAGCTTTCTGTCATAATATACTGCATGTACAAATTACAAATCAACAGATATTCCATGTAATATCTAAATTCCCAAACCTGTTGGGTCTTTGAACTGCACTCGATGTAAGCTGCTGCGCCTATTTGTTTCCTCAGTTCTTCCCCCTGTTGGCAATAAATGATGACCAGTGAATGAGCTCCTTTCATTGCAAAAGTGTTTCATTTTCATGATCACCATTCATTAAACAAAGAAAATATAAAGAATATAAACCTCTATAGATGTTATAACGTTAGATCCCATGTGATCAGCCAAAAATCCTCTGTCACCACGAAGATCTGAAAGCATACCAAGTTCTTGATGTCATTTAACTATTCCCTCAGTGCAGATAGAGTTATAAGTATAAGAAAATCACAAAATGTTCTTTATGCTGCTTACCTAACTTTGTGCCAACAAGAACAATTGGAACATTAGGTGCAAATCTTCGCAGTTCTGGCATCCACTGAAGAAAAATAGAAGAAAATTTGAAATGAATCACTGCAGTGAGGTTGTTCCTTAAGAGTCATATGCATAAAATAGTAACACCCACTTTCTAAAAATTTGAACAACAGGAAAAAAAATGTAACACGAGGAAGAAGCAGAGGGATTGGGATTCTCAAAATTTCTCAAGGACTCCACTTTTGTTACTTTATGTAGATCATAACAAAGGATTCAAATCCCATGCCAAGTAAGGCTTTGACTTAAAAAGATTATACCTTCTTAAGAACATTTTCGTAGCTGGCTCTGCTAATCAACGAGAATGCCAACACAAAAATGTCTGCACCTCTGTAGCTCAGAGGTCTCAGCCTGCTATAATCTTCCTGACCTTCAAAAACCATAATCACAACTGTATCAAGAGAGAAGAGAAAAGAGACAAAGCAAATTGCAGAGGTAGTGAGAGAAGGAAGAATCCTAGTACCTGCTGTGTCCCAGAGTCCTAAATTGACAATGTTCCCATCCACAGCTACATTGGCACTAAAGTTATCGAATACTGTGGGTATATAGTCCTGATACGCCAGATTTCACCAAAATAAGGAAGAAACAGAACAGTAAGTCTTAAACTGATCGAAACACATACATATCAGACATCTAAGATATGGAACAGGAGAGATTAAGGTTAAACTTAAATATTATGTACGGAGAAAGGCCCCGTTTTTTTCCTGTAGTTTGATGAACATCGTATAAACAGAATAAGCGTAGTTCAAAAAAGAAAGAAGAAATTTTGAGAGATGGGGTTCAAAAATTGAAGAGACTTACAGTAGGGAACTTGTTGCTGGTGTAGCAGATGAGCATGCAGGTCTTGCCGACAGCTCCATCTCCAACTGTAACACATTTAATGAACTTTGAAGCACTCATCTTAAAATTTTGGTGTTAGTAAGGTATGACTCTCTGACTGAGTCCTTAAGCTAGCTCCAGTTAAAAGTTCGAACTCAGAAGTGAAAAAAGGGAATGAAGAAAGAATACGACAGTGAAAGGATCCTGGTCTCTGGGCATATTAAAGGGCACTGCATATATTAATTTGTGTTTTTTTACATAAAAAAATAGGTCTCTCCGCTATTTTCAAGAAATATGGATGGAAGTAGAAAAATAGTGTGAGAAGAAGAAGTAGTGAGAGAGAGAGAGAGAGAGAGAGAGTTGAATTTAAGAAGAAGTGCTGATAAGTTGAGTCGTTGCAACTTTTCGTCCCTCTCAATAAATTTCAAATCCAACAGAAACAAAAAAATTTAAATTAAACGGATGGGTCCCTCTTTCAAACGGCACCTACAGCTATCCGCCTCCTTCCAGCTTTCCAACTGTAAATTCAATGACAGAGACAAATATAACAGTTAACGAATTATAAATTTATAATATCTAGATAGATGGATGGATGTCGATAGTATCATTATGAGACTTATGAACTTATGAATTGTAACCGTATGAGTTTTTATAAATTATGTGTGATTTACTGATAATAATTGATAGTAATAATTAATTTTCTTATAAAATTGAATTGGTTTTAAATTTTCAAGAATAAATTATATCTTATGTTTTTTAAATTTATTCTTCACAGTTTTTAAATAACTGATGGTAAAAAGGTTTATTGGTTAGAAGTAGCTAATACATATTTTTATACTCATGCGATTTTATACCTAGAAAGTATCGGGTGTACTTAAATTCAGGTCGTTTTGACTATTGAATTTTTTTTTTGGGTACTATGTAAGGCTTTATACCTTTAAAGCTTATAATGTAAAGAATTTAAGTGAGCTTTTTGGTATTCAAATTGTATTCTTTTATTTATGAGGATGAGACCACTTACTATCTATTCAACAGCTTATTGGTTCACCAATGAAATTTTCAAATAACATCTTTTCACGGATTTTCTCAAACTATAATGTAATATTTTTTTCATATTACAATAATCTCCCAATAATTATCAAGAAAAATAAATTACTTTAAGACTGATTGAGGGAGAAATTCAAATCATTTATTCACCATGGACCCGATATCCCTATTAAGCAAAATGCTTAGTAGGGAGAGTTAATTAGATATGGGCTATCTATATTTGAGTTTTTTTAAAATGATAATTTTTTAAATAAAAAATCATTTTTTAAAAGAACAGTAGTTAAGAGATTATTTTTATTTTAGATTATATATCTATTAAAATAATTTTAAAAAACATATATAAACTTTTAAAAACTCAGATATGGACCATCCAACTCAAATTTAACCATTCGTATCTTACTAAACATAAGAAAACAAATCCCTGTTGAACATGTATGCTCCCAAGACCATCCAACATGTTTTTTTGTCTCGCGGCCAACTTTCTTATAAGAGTATGTTTCTATCTTGATAAGAACTTACTTTCAAAAACTAATAATCGCATATGTATGATAGTAATGTTGGTTAATTTTGCATCATTATTACGACTTTCATGCAATGGTTCATGCATATGTATGATAACAATTTATAATATTCATTAACTTTGGGATTACTCAAAGTTAAAACAACTATCGTGATTGGATAACTTGACAACACAACTATTAGAGATTGCGATAATGTTGTTGATATCTTCTAACATTGATCCACACATTACTCCTCCGATTGCAACTCACTAACCTTTTCAAACCTCTCACTCCTTGAATGCTTGTTAGCGAAATTTGACAAGGTTGATGTTTGGTTTCCTTTGGTTTACTCTTTTTCATTTAAGACCATACCCTGTTTTTCTCTAAACCTTTGGTAAAGACCTAAATTTAGATCAAAGACTTTATAAAGAGTCTTACACTAATTTAAGTGCTTACAAGAAAGGCTCATTCAAGCTTCATATCTTGTCAACCAAGTTACATTAAATTCACATCTTGATTGATTGAATTTAATATGATGAATCATATTTATATCTTGTCAACCAAGTCATATTAAATTCCCATTTTTTTCTTCAAAAACGTCCATAAAAAGGGCATATAAAAAATCAGCACTTTATAAGAGTTTAACCCTATTTTAAGTGCTCACAAGAAAAGCCTAATCCAAACTTGATTTGAAAAATCCAAATCGTAATGAATTAAATTCATATTTGAATATTGAATAATAATTTAAGATGATGAATCACATTCATCTCTTAAACTAAAATTCAAAATTATTTTAAATCAATCCTCATTTATTATTTCTCCTATCTTCATCCAATCATTATTGATCTTTATATATATATATATATATATATATATTAGATAATTCAGAATTATCTTTTATAATCTATCTTTTTTGAATTAAAATTCAAATCTCCTCATTGGGCTTGGAGTCCCACTCCAACTCAATTACACATTCAATTTTAAACAAACGAGAATAACCTTTATGTGTGACCCATTAGGCCTAATTAGTCACGACATAAATAAACTTGAACCAATTAAAACTCCTTTAACGCCCAATTTATTTAATGACCTTATAAGACACTAGCAATGCTCTCGTGGCCCCGTAACTAATTGAGTTGATCAAGTGATCTACCTTTCATATTTGGATACCGTGCATCATCCCTCATATTCACATTTAGTCGAGAGCAAAGATAGAGTATCATATCTCTTAATTGACTAAATGTAGCTATTTCATGAAACTAGGAATCTTCTTATATTAACTCAATAACATCATGATTGTTCATGATCACTTGCTTTTAGGTAGCTATCCAAGCTCTACCGGTAATGACTAATCCCTTGTAAATACTCATGTATTGACATAATGTTAGACATCCTTAAGGGATACCATCAATTCACTACTTTGAATCTTTGTGAGGGTTTGTTCGGTCATTATCGTTCTCCAACAGATCCACCTACGACATCGCCTAAGACATCACCATGCCGTATTCCATGAGGTCCCTACCTTGTATCTCTATACAAGTAGACGATGTCGTACTAGTCTTATTGAGATCATCAATGCCCTTTCTTTCTGGTGATTCAAGACTAGGAACAAATTTTAGGTAATAGATATACGTTGTTCTCAAGTCCTCATGATCATGATCTCTTATTATTGATCCTCGAGATTAACACATATTCTATTCCTGTATCTTCAAACACATATTTACTTTAAAATAAAGGTGAGACATAAATATGATAAAGATAAAATATGCTCATTTATGAATAATGAAATACTACAATGTAGAAAAAGTGATTATTGTCTCTGGACACCTAAATACTAACAAGTAATACTCCCTCCGGTCTTAATTATAGGATTAAGTTTGTAGTACAATTTGTACTACAAATTTGGTCTTATATTTAAGACCGGAGGTAGTACTTATAAACTTGACATGTTAGAATGGGATACCATCACGTTGAAGCCATTGTTTTCAAGGTTTTCATAATTCACTTTTGGAGGGGCAAGTTTCTCTTATTATCATTTTCTTATCATACCTTGTATTAAATCATATCATTTCTATCAATCAAAAAGTTTACAATATTTTTCTTTCATCTTCTCAATTAACGGCCTAAATAAACTCATGAGAGATAATAAGAAACAAAGATAATGAGAAGATCACCTTCTCTTTTGGAGACAGTGCAAGATCAATTTTTTTAAAATTATACATTTACCTAGTTTGGAACTTTTGTCTGAATCTGCGATCCGCATCTTCAAATGAGATCAAGTACATGAAGGAAGATTCAAGGGTTACACTGGGAAATCCTCAAATCACGTTTAATTCAAAGTTAAAAGTGTAAAAATCCATATGAGATTTTTAAAAAAAAAAAAGTGTATTCAACACTAAATATTTAAAAAAAAAAAAAATAACTATAAACTTTAAGAATTTTAGATAAAAGTATGACCGTTAAATTTTACTAAACCCAGTTACTTTTGAACTGGACACACATTCTTGTTTGGAAAAAACCAAAATGCCCCATGACTTAAAAAAATATATATTTGGTGTTGAATACACTTTGGAGAAAATCTCATGCATATTCTTACACCTTAATCCTTTAATTTATTGTTATTGGGGTTCCAATTAAAATATTTCAGAATTATTTGAGCCCTTTAAAAAATACATGCTGTGTTTTGATAGGAAAAGCCTTTCTATGATTCGAATGAAAAGTATATTAAGTATGCCCTAGTTATAAAACTGCAAGAGCGGAATAACCTTTCAGGTAGGTTTATTTTTATGAAGTCGCAAAAGTTTGTGTGTGAGAAACTGAGAACTCACTCAAACTTGTTTTATGAAATATAAACAAATGGATTTGGTACAACTAGATGACTGTTATTCCTAGATTCCTAGAAATATGATTTCTTTCTCTGGGCCTGACTTAGAATATGGTTTCAGGAACTGGCCAACCAATCAATCGAACGACAAAATTATCACAGATATCAAGACTAACAAAATTTTAAAAAAAATACTCCTTCACGTACTTAATATAATAATCAATTGACTTTTATTAAAAGGGTTAAAAAAGTGAAATAAGTTTGATTTTTTTTTTAACTAGAAAATAGTATTTCATTAAAACTAAACTAATAGAGATATAAGCTCAAAATAAAAGGATTGCAATAAGAAAACTCAAATACATAACAATGCAAAGAAACCCTAAAAATAACCTAAACCTAAAATAGGAGAGAGGAAGCCTCCGCCACTACCAAGAACCCAACCGCCTTCAAAATCCTTTCATCGGAATATATGGGTAGAAAAACGTCATCATCGGCAACACAACCATCGTAAAAAGTAGTTGTTCGAAGAACCAATCCAAAGAATCCACCGCTTATATCAGAAATAAAGTAATCAAATTGGTTGTTAAAGGAACTCCATAAGAAGATCTCACAGGAGGAAAAGTACCCACAAACATCAATAAAAAAAATTAAGACAAAGAAGTCATCAACGGTACAACAAACCGCATGGTCTCAACCGTGACATATGCTTAGGATTCGCCGTAGTCAATAACCCATAATAGTTTTTTGAAAGATGGAGCCAACAACATATAAGACTATAGTTACCAGATCCCAACCCCAAAACCACAAACATAACCGCTAGATGAGATTTGTTGTCATTAAAACTCTCAACTCAATTTATTGTAGCAAATAAAATAAATATCACCATAAGAAGTCTAAAGAAACATGAAAATAAACAAATATCAACAAAAATAACTGAGGAGGGAGACGTCATGAAAAAAGCTCGTCCAATGATGAGAAAAGAGATCCCACCACCCAAGAAGTTGAGAGGAGGGGGAGAGGAAAAAAGAGAGACCTCTTTAAATAAGTTAGATTAAAGTATTATATTTATAATTTTTCTCCAAATTAATTTATCGGGTTAAGGTGAAAAAATATACATAAGATTTTTTCAAAAGTGCGCCCAACACCAAATACTTTTTAGGGTTAAAAGTAACCAAATATTTTTTAGGGTTAAAAGTAACTATGAACTTTCAAAATCAGTGTTAAAAAACATATTAACCATTAGTGGAATGTTTGTTTGAATTTTTTTAAAGGTTAATGTGTAAAAATATACGTGAGAAATTCTAAAAGTGTGCCCGATACAAATACTTTTTTGAGAAATAAAAGTAACTATGAACTTCCAAAATATGTGCAAAAATATACATTAACCGTTTGTTTGAATTTTTTGATTAAAAATAGTGACATGAATGATAATATGGATGATTAGGAAACAACCTAGAATAATAATTTGCTAACTGAGATAGGGAAATTTATTTCCACCTCATCATTTTATCTCCACCTAACCCTTCATTTTCTCTCCCTCTCTCTTCTGAAAGAAGTGAGGAGATGGAGATAAAAGGTTAGGTGGAAATTAATTTCTCTTGCCCATTCAGCAAATTATTATTTCAAGATGAAAAAAATACTTACATACGCCAGAGTGCCACATCATTTGAACTTTGTTCAATTAAAACATAACAACCGGTATCATTTTAATCCTAGTTTGGTCATGACTCATATGAAAATATTCAAATTTTATCTTGTTTTTAAGGGGAAAAAACACCTTAATTTAAAAAGAAAAACGAAACAAAATTATCAACTAATTTTTTTCATAAAAATAAGATAAAATTTACATTTTTCAGAAGAGTCACTAGCCAATTAGGATTAAAATGATATAAGTTGTTATGTTTTCATTGGAGATTTAATTCAAAAGACGTGACTCCCGGAAGTATGTAAATATTTTTCTTCAAATTGTTTCTTATTATCTAGTCATTCTCCATGTCACTATTTTCAGTCAAAAAATTCAAACAAATAGTCATCTTATATTTTTACATTTATTTTGAAAGTTTATTATTACTTTTGCACCTAAAAAAATATTTGTGTTTGACACACTTTTATAAAAATCTCATATGTATTTTTACACATTAACCCTTAAAAAATTTAAACAAACGGTTAATATGTATCTTTGTACTTATTTTGAAAGTTCATGTTACTTTTGCTCTTAGAAAAAGCATTTGGTGTTAGACGTACTTTTGAAAAAATCTCATGTGTATTTTTACACTTTAAACCTTAATTTGCTTGACTTATAAACTGATATAGGAGAATAATTTAATGATACACAACGTATGCTATGATTAAGTAATTTATTTTACTTCTTCAATATCTTTTAAAAAATGAATTAGCTCTTATATTAAGGACAAAAAATAGTATATTTTGAGGCCAAGGAGTACAAGGAGGATGCATAAATGGGTTAATAACTTAATATAATCTTCATTTATTCAACTTTACTTTCATTTTGGTTTTGATCACTTAATGGACAAAATTGTTCGAGATTTTATCTAGTTCTTAACCTATTTATGCATCTTCCTTGTACTCCTTGGCCTCAAAATATACTATTTTTGGTTCTTACTATAAGAGGTAATTAATTAAACTTGAGGGATCAAAACATATGGTTTGAAATTTAAAAGGACTAAAGTTAAATGAAGGTAAATTTAAGTAAGTAAAGATTGTATTAACCCATGCAATGAAATTCTTGTTGCTAATATTTGTTATCTTACATCTTGGAAGGAAGCAATAATTATTTACTTACTATTTTACCTTCTATTAATACCCTCAATATACTCTAATAGCATATTTAATAGGGTATTTAATTATTTATGTTAGATATTGTTCTAGTCTATCAGAAAATGGAAAAAATTAATTTGATTGCCCTTCTCGGACTCAAGTGAGAGCAGACAGCTAATGCATTGTGCTAATTGGTGGTGATATTTTGTTCGCTAGAAGCCAACTCTCTGTTGCCTTGCACAAGGACAAGCAGCAACAGCAATAGGAACTATGTAAAAGGAGCGAATCGTCACCGTCAATCTATAAAGCCTTCCCCCATTGATGATTGACATTTGTAGCCTACCAAGGCCGATCATTTTGCTTTTAGCTCTCAAATATTGTTTATTGAATAGGTCACATCGAACTGAAGTTGAGTCATTTAAGAAACAATTAAAAATCATATCCATTTAATTTTCATAGCAGGATATTTTTTTGCAGCGATGATTCTAATCCTGCCGTCTGTTTAATGAAATGCATACCCTGCTTTTGAGTCTAATCCTATACTCTCTAGAAACACCCTATAAATGACCTTTATGTTTCAGGTATCCAGCGAATTCAACAGAGACGCCATTAGTCATAAGATAGAGCGGCTTTATATTTCCAAATGCATTCAACAGAGACACCACTAGTTATAAGAAAGAGCCGCTCTATTATTTCCATATGCCATATGTCATATCACAGAGAAGACACAAAAGATGCTAAAAGAGATAAGTGGCAAAAGAGACGCAGCATCAGAACTCAGAAGCATATGGAGGGGGCTCAAAGAGCCTTGATGATATCTTCAGCACTGGAGACTGTAAATTCTCCTCCATTCTCAACATTTGAAAGCTTCACCTTCAGATCCTCAACCAGGAGGGCATACCTCCTTGAGCGTTTGCCTAGGCCTTTCTCTGTAAGGTCAAGCTCCAGCCCCAGAGCTTGGTTGTATTTGGCTGAACCATCAGCAAGGAACTTCACATGCTTGTTCTCTGGGTATGTTTTGGCCCATGCGTTCATCACATAAGGATCATTAACTGCAAAATTACATTTCACCACAAATCAGGTACCTCAAGAAGAGTATTTATATCAATATAAATCTCAATGCTTATAAGCTCATCTCAGTTACATCATTTTCATTTCGCCCAGCTCTTCGAAACCTGAGAGGGTCATCTTCTATTCATCTCAGGACACGAAGGGAAAATCCCACCAGATGAGGTCGGAGAAATTATTAATTAGACCTACATATCTCCTATTCATGTTAAACATTATGATTCACCACATACACTAAACATAAAAGGTCTAGATTCAATGAACCACTGTCTCTTTCATAAATAGATTATCAAAAGATTGATGCTATTTCGTATCTTGTCTCATTCAACATTAAATTAAAATTTACAAGTCCTTATAGTTTACCTCAATTTTGAATTAAGCCCCTATACTTAGTTTTGTTCCCATTACAAGCATCCGCCCTAGAGTGCCCAAGGACTTGTGGGCAATTTTCCCTTAAAAGACATAACTCTATGTGATATAGTTTGAGTTTTGACTGGGCCAAATTGAATAAATCAAAGGGATTATTCCAAAGGAACCCGTGAGTAAGCGGCAACATAGAAAAATATACTATACCATGACAGAAAATTCGATATTTACTAGCGCATGTATCTCTTAGATGAAGATGCATATGGAGACAAAAACATTACTGGAAGAAAAATTAAGATATGATACATACCACTGATACAGATGACTTCATCCACACCCTTTGCTTTCAGCTCCTCTGCTTTCTCAATGAAGCCAGGCACATGCTTCAAGCTGTTACATGGATAAAAATATTAGTAATTTTAAAATCAGAAAAAAAAAAAAAAAAACTTCGCAGGGGAATACGACGCCGGAAACGTATACATATCCAATTGACAGGTGACAACTATGTAGGATAGAATTTCATTATTCCGAAGAAAAAATTAGGATCCAGTTAACTTTGGCTTGCAATGATGACAGTGCCTTTCACGGACTCATTCTCTATCTATCGGTTGAGAACCATGACTCGTTCAAAAATCACACCACAGTCCCACGCTCCACGAGACTTGGGTTGGATCTATAATGACGTTATCAACAACAATAGCCCCAAATTATACATTCATTGCCAAAAAGACATAGACTCCTCAATCTCGACTTCGATCAAATGGGAATGGGCCAGATTAAAACGACACACAAAAATTGCAACTGGAATGACAATAAACAGTAAAATCGGATGAGGATGAGTAAAGGATCCAAATCCGCTTCGCTGTACGCTAATTTTGGCGAGAAGCAGTTTAATCTGGTAACCTTAAGGGTCCATGATGCTCACCAATTTCTTCGTATCCCAAATTTCCTGAGCAATTAACGACGGATAATAGTAAATCGAAGAGTTCTCACCTGCAAGTAGGAGTGAAGGCACCGGGAACACCGAATATGATTACCTTCTTGCCGGCAGCAAGGGAGTGGATAGACACCGTTTGAAGCTTGTTATCGTCATCCAAGTAGGACAAAACTCCGTCAGGAATCACATCTCCAACTGCGATAGGAGCCATTGACGCCGCCTGAAGTGAGAAAAATTACAATAGGTGTACTACACTGAACCAAGCTTAGTGGTAAGCTAGAGACTCGTGTCGTATATATAAGCCAGGGCGGTCTCCGCATTTCCCTCGGACCTCACCCAACATTGTGCTAATTTGATAATAAAATTTGGAGTCCGGACATTTTAAACGCTTTTGTCTTTTGAAAAAATCTCGCCAAGGCATTTTAATAAGTACTAGTCATTTTTCCTCAAAAACAGCCACCAGGAGCACGGGTCTACCGAGGGCTTCGGAGGAGTAATTCTGTCTTAAAACTTGGCAATTTTAACCTTTACAATTAATATTAACGGTTGTTAATTACCCTTCGACAAACTTTAGTAACAAGTAGAGCTAAAGCACATTCAAATCTTTTACTCATATTTGAGCAAAAAAAAAATCTTCTACTCATCTAAATTATTAAAGAATTAAATAAAACACAGAGAACATAAAGTAAATAATTGGATTTCAAATCTACAACACAAAATGTAAGTTGTATCACAACCAAAAACCACAACATGGAACACAACCACATCAGTCCTGGTACTCTTATGAGCCTGTTTGGGAAAGCATCATAAGAAAAGAAAAAAAAAAAACCCCCATTATAAGCTCATTAGAAGTGAAAATTTATTTTTTTGGTGTTTGGAATAGCTTCACACTTTATGGACTTCAAGGTCTGAAGCTACTTTTTTTGTGAAGCCACACCTCTTTGCTTCTAATTTCATCACCAAAAAGCTACCGCTATCCCAAACACAAATCACATCAAGAAAAATCCATCAGATGCAAAAGCCACTTTTACTACCGCCATCTCAAACAGGCCCATATATATGTCTAGCAACTTTTCATGTTCTAAAGTGTGGTGCTACTTTTTTTTTTTTGCTCAAGGTGTAGTGCTACTTGAGTTCACAATAAAAATATCAGTCTAGATAGTTCTAATTGCCACTCGAGTCCAACAAAAAAACAAAGTCATTACTAAATGTTGATGTAAAAGACCCAAATTATAACACATCAACATGAAGTAGATTTTCTCTTGCTCGATTATTTTGACACAATTTGAAAAATTCTTGGCTAGGGAGGCAATGAAAACAGGCGAATACTTCTTTCATTCTTAGCAACACTTCACTTTCCTCCACTCTTCTTGTTCCCTTTATATATGTTGATGATAACATCACCTGAGAGATAGGAATGTCATTTAGCCCAAAATTGTCATGATCATTAAATGGTATTTATTATCTGTAATATTAAACATATAGTTAGATGAGTATACCAATGAAAGCTGATCAATGCCAAACTCATTTGAATTTCCATCAACTTATTCCCCACGAAATCTTTTTTTTTTTTTTGAAGAAGAAGAAAGTGCAAACTCAGAAAACATACTCACCACAATGTGATTGAAAATTGGTTCCCATATAGTTGGCCAATAAGAAGTCCTTCCTTAACATAGCTGAGGAACAATTCATTTATAACATGATCATGACTTGAAGAACAACCAAATAAGAACATTAAATACATCCACTTTGATGCCAATCAACCTCTCATTAAGGGAAGCTAACCTACTTGCCCGCTGCTAAAAAATAGTGACCTGGAAACAAAACAAAAATTAAAGCAACAGAGAATCCATCCATAAAAGAACAATAAGATTTATTTTTGAATTTCCTTAACACCACATGCATTACTGTTCAGACTTGCAGAAGATATGAGCATGAATATAGATAAATTAAGAAATCATTCTCTAATGCAAAAATAGGCAAGAATCTAAGAATAAATTACCTTTGAGTTGAAATAGTGCGTTTATCTTCAGTACCAACAAAACCAAATGATTCTAGCTTTCAAAAAAATATCAAACAATTAGGGTGAAAACCATTTAATGGAGATGGCAGCAGCAAGCAAGACATTAGGAAAAAACAATTTCCTTAATAATTAGCATCAACTGGTACAACTTATAGTGAAGACCTAAAGAAAGAAAAAGAGAAGATTGGAAGTGCACATCAAAAGTATTTCCTTCAATTCTTGTGAAAATGCAGGTTCGATTACAAACATGTTCCATCTGTCATTTCTGAATGTAAAAGTCACATTAACCCAATAAAATATCAGCAAACAAAACCCTTCAATGCTTGTCATAAAACGCAGGGATAACATACTCAAAATTTTATGAATGTTGCTTCATTAGTCATCACTTCAGGCTTAAGTAGCAACAGTATGGTACTGTTGGTACCACTATGATTGTTGTGATGGGGTTGTCTTTTTCTCAGCCAGGAACGGTTTGAACATCATCACCACTCCAAGTGCTTCTTCTAGGTTGAGAAAGAAGAACACCAAATGAGAACCTATTTTGACATTTCCCACAATTAGTGAGGGTACAGAAAAAAATAGAACCTATAATAAGATTTGTTGTTTATAGCCTTATCTTTGGTAATATGATGCAAAAATCAACACAAACAGATTTCACTAATCATCATACCTGGAAGGAAAGAAGCATCTAACCACTTCTAGGACGAGGCTAATCTGCATTAATCATGTTTATCATCAGCGAACTGCAGATGGGTTTTAAAATATTATAATGCACATTAGCCATCAAGAGCTACCACTACATAATATATTCTCAAGCCTACAGACTTATGATTTATGAGTAAACATATCCAAGATGTCAAATGAAGTTCCTCCTTTCATAGAAACACCATAAGTTAAAACATCGAACTATTGAGAATGATGCTAACCAATTTTATTTCAGTTACTCACAAAATCAAAGTAAGTTTTGTGAGTAAATATAAATATATATATATATATATATATATATATATATATATATATATCATTTGGAAGATAAATATAGGCATTCACAAGACAAACATGTGAATGATCGATGAGTTAAAATATTTTGGTCATTCACATATTTGACTTGTAAATCCTTAATTTGATTTGTCTTAAACATACTTAATTTATATTTTAAATGCTCCTAAAAAAATAAAGTAAATGATTTATTCGCTTTTCACTAAAAAAACTTAATTTCATTTTGACTCAAGTGGGTGTAGTGAAATTTTATAATTTTTTAGGGATTAACTGAAATAAAATTGCTTGCAATAGTCTAAGTGGCGTTTTTCCATTAAAAAAATATTAAAATAATGGAGAGAGAAGATTTGTGGGACCCACAATACAAAAAGTAATAGAAGTTAAGTTTTTGCTATATCTACTCCCAAATAAATTATTTATATCTACTTATTGCACCAAATAAATTATTTATGTCTACTTATTGCACCGAAAATGGATAGTTCTTATGACTGCTTATAGCGAAATTGTTCATTGTTAAATTTGCACCTTCGCCCAAACTTAATTTCATTTTGATCTGAGGGGTGTAGTGAAATTTTATAATCTTTTGGAGGTTGACTAAATAAAATTCTTCCATGACGTCTAAGTGATATTTTCCCTTTAAAAAGGCACATATTCCATGGTGTTGCTAAATTTACACCATAACTCAAATAACAAATCATCATCAATTTTGAATATAAATATGGTTCTTTAATATAAAATCTATTTTATAGTTAATTTAAAATACTAGTACAATTTTTTTTCCACGGTTAGAATTAGGGGTGGGCATGAGCAGGACGAGACCCCACCCGAAGAATGAACGGCCGCATTTTGCGCCCGATACCCAAAATTTCAACCCGATAAAAGCCCTAACAATTTTTCGGGTTGGGCAAGCGCAACTTCCCTTGCCCAAGTAGTAATGCCTTACCCCGCTCCTCAAGATTTTAGTTCACGGTTATAAATTTCAAAGCTTTGGAGATAAATTAAGATAATATAATATATTTAGACATAATATTATAATATATTTTAAATAAAATAATATATGTAAAAAAATATTTATTTAAATATATTTAATTTTCTGGGAAGGGCCAAATGGGCAGGGCAAGACCCCCTGCCCGATGCCCATTCTTGGCCAAATTTCAAAAAAACAGCCAAATTTTTTCCTTTTTTTTAGGCAGGGTAAATTTACAATTTTTTTGTCGGCAAGATATATAATGGCCATCTGATCTCAGCACTACGCCACCTCTAGTTAGAATACTATGGTCAATATGCAATGATGAAGTGATTACGAAAGGATATCTACATTCCAAATTTCAGGTTCTTTTATAGGGGCCAAATCTTGACATAAATGATTTTTATTAATTTAAGATTATGCATCTCTTTATGATATTCATGCATTTGAGCGTAGATACACCCAGCAGCAGTTTTCTTGGCAAAACCTTTGGCCTGACTTGGTTGCAAATTACTCCTTTGCATTACTTTAGTTATTTTTCCTTAATTAAAAGGAAAAAATTAATACACGCGCCTTTATAGTTTATTTCAATTTTGAATCATGTCATTAAAATTTTGTTTGTTTAAATTCAGTCCTTATTATTCGATTTAATATTTTTAATTCTTATGTTTTTTATGAAACACTGGTGTTATGGCGGTGTTGAATGAAACAAAAGAAATTTCATAAAGTGCATGAAATTTTATTAACCAAAATTAATAATTTTGTATTAAGGATGTATACCTACAGTATCAAATTATAATAAACCGATTTCAAATAAAATAAACTATAGTGACCTAATTTAAAATTGAGATAAATTATAAGGTCTTCCTTAATCTAATTAAAATGGAAATTTTTATTCTTTTTTTTATCTGAAATGGAAAAATTTTATTCGAATAATTTTAAACATATACCTTCCTATATGTGCAAAATTTCTTCCAAATTTACATAGAGCGATTAGTGATAAACTTACTAGTTTAACTTAATTTATATGTTGCATGAGTTTATTAACCACACACGATACGATTTTGTAACTTAAAAACATAAAAATAGTAAATTCAGATAATCAACTGGCGAGTTTTACAATTGTTGAGGTGCAAGTTTAACATTTACTAAATACATTCCTGATTGAATTACTTTTAAACTTGTGTTAATTTTTTCAATTTGATCTTACTTGATGACTTTATATAGAAATTTTATAGAAATTTTTTGTTAAGTATGATAAATTATTAATGTTGATGAATTTAATTTCAATTATTTAAATCAAATTATTGTCATTTTTATATTTTAATTATTTAAAGATCAGTAATAAGAGAAGGAATAGAGTGGGGAATTCAAAGACATTCTTCTTGAATGTATTTAGAGATGTGAAATCAAAATATACCTTCTTTAAATCCCATTAATAAATGAACATTAAACCAGACACATTCTTTGAATTTCTTCAAGAATATACATTCAACTAATGATGCATTGTTTGAATGAAAACTGGTGGTGAAATTTTGTTCGCTGGAAGCCAACTCTCTAATGCCTTCCGCCACCAGCAACTGTAACAAAACACCTTTTGTAAAAGGAGCGAATCGACACCGTCAATGAATATAATATCTCAATAGACTTCCCGCCATTTCTAGATGATTGACATCTGTAGCCTGCCAACGCCGGTCATTCTGCTTTTAGCTTTCCAACCTTGGTCACATCCAACTGAAGTTGACATATTCTATATAAGAAACAATTAAAAATTTCCATTCGATCCTAATTATAACACTTTTATTACATTACAAAAATATTCTTATAATTAACAACGGAGATATAGTATATCTTTTCAATCATTCAACTCTTTGATAATAGGATTATATCGCAGCGACCGATGATTCTAATCCTGCCGTCTATTCTCTATATGAAGAGCATATGATTCTGATCCCGCCGTCTATTCTCTAGCTATATGAAGAGCATATGATTCTAATCCTGCCGTCTATTCTCTATATGAGCATATCCTGCTTGTGATTCTAATCCAAAACTCTAAAAAAAAAAAAACACTTTTAATATACTATATTCCGGTATCTTGCGTTTTGTCTAGCTCTTATTATCCGATATCCAAACAGCTGACTGATTCAGCACAGGATTCATGGCTGCTCAATATCTCTCATAGGAGACGAACTCTTGACCCATATAGACTTTACCTCAGTAGACCAACTATAAAGATATGTCCAGTAAATTCAGACGGAGACGCCAGTATTCATAAGAAGGAGCGTAAGGGATCCGCGGACAGGTCTTGGGTCGTGGGTTCGATCCTCTCGTCGTTGCCGGACTCGCTTTGGTAAGCGATCTCGTAAAGTTCCCAAGTCTTCAAATGGCCATCTTCTTGGCATATGGGACCGATGTCAACCCTCCAAAACCTTTTTCTTATCACAAAAAAAAAAAAAAAAAAAAAAAAAGGAAATGGGCCAGATTAAAACGACACACAAAAATTGCAACTGGAATGACAATAAACAAGAGAATCGGATGAGGATGAGGAAAGGATCCAAATCCGCTTCGCTGCTAACCAATTTCTTCGTATCCCAAATGTCCTGAGCAATTAACTACGGATAACAGTAAAATCGAAGTGTTCTCACCTGCAAGTAGGAGTGAAGGCACCGGGAACACCGAATATGATGACCTTCTTGCCGGCAGCAAGGGAGTGGATAGACACCGTTTGAAGTTTGTTATCGTCATCCAAGTAGGACAAAACTCCGTCAGGAATCACATCTCCAACTGCGATAGGAGCCATTGACGCCGCCTGAACTGAGACACTGAACCAAGCTTAATGGTGAACTTCAGACTCTTGTCCTATATATAAGCGCGGGCTGCCCTGCATTTTCGTTGGACCTCACCCGACATTGTGCTCATTTGATAATAAAATTTGGAGGGCGGGCTTTTTTCCTTTTAAAAAGGGGAAATTCCCCTCAAAATAATTAAAAAATTGTTAAAAAAGATCCAAAAAGATCATATATTAAAAAAAACTCTAGGGTCTTTTATAATATTATTTCACTTTAACAACTAAATCAGTACAACATTAACAATTAAATCAATATATATTAACAACAATATCCTAACAACTAAAGCAATACACATAAACAACTATAAGTACACATTAACAACTATATTAGGACAGTGATTTTTGAAATAATACCAGATCTTTAGGCCTTTTTTAACAATTTGTTGGTAACTTGGACTCTGAGGGGATTTACCCTTTTAAAAAAAATCTCACCAAGGTATTTTAATAAGTACTAGTCATTTTTCCTTGAAAACAGCCACCAACTAGCACGGGTATACCGGGGGTTTTGGAGGAGTGATTTTATTTTAAAATTTAGGCTAAAGTATACATTTTGGTCCTTTATGTTTCTTTTTTACTGATATCATTTTTAATCAGAAGTTTGTAAAGTGTATGACGTTTGGTCCCTTAATGTTAACACCGTTAGTCGACTTAACGGAAAATACTTGACTCAATAATTTTAAATGATGATCGCAAATGATTGTGCAATTAAATGCTCAACAAACATGCTTATATGTTAGTATTTTAATAAATTAATATTTTAAATCCTATTAATTGAAAAAATTAATCTTCATAGACTGTTTTGTGGTTTTTCACAATTTGTGAAGATTAAATATATTTTTTTTTGTCGAAGAAATTAAATATTTTTCAATTAATAGGATTTAAAATATTAATTTATTAAAATACTAACATATAAGCATGCTTGATTAGCATTTAATTACCTAGTCATTGCTTAAAATTGTTGAGTCAATATTTTCCATTAAGTTAGACTAATGGTGTTAACATTAAGGAACTAAACATGTACTTTACAAACTTAAAGGGACTAAAATGATATCAGAGGCAAACATAAAGGACCAAACGTATACTTTAGCCTAAAATTTATCAAAACTTAACCATTTTAACCTTTACCGTTAATATTAACAACTACGTCAATTTTTTTAAATCGTTGAAGTAAATTTATGGGTTAAAGAGCAATTTAGCCAACAAATTATTACCTCAGGAGTGAACCCCTTTGGGTCAAAATGAAATTAAGTTTTATCAATCAAAAGACAATAATACCCTTACTTATTTTCATAAGAACCTTTTAAGGCTGATATGAACATTTTTAAGACAAATAAAGTCATTTATGCGAAAAACATGTGAATGACCCGAGAGTTAATTTTTTTTTTGGTTATTCATATATTTGACTTGTAAATATTTTTATTTGTCTTAAAAATGTCCATATTTTTCTTTTGATGCTCTTTTGAAAAAATTAAGTAAAGATATTATTGTCTTTTCACTAAAAAAAAAAAAAAAAAAAAAAAAATCATTTTGACTCAAGAGGGTGCAGCGAAACTTTATAATCTTTTGAGGTTAATTGAAATAAAGTTGTGTCCAAAGAGTCTAAGTGACATTTTTTCATTAAAAAATATTAAAATAATAAAAAAGAAAAGACTAGTGGGATCCACATTGTAAAAATTAATATAAGTTAAATCTTTGTTATATCTGCTCCCAAATAAATTATTTATTTCTACTTATTGCATCGAAAATAAATAGTTCTTATGGGTGCTCATAGTAAAATTGTTCGTTGCTAAATTTGCACCTTCGCCCAAACTTAATTTCATTTTGACATGAGGGATGCAATAAAATTTCATAATTTTTTGGAGGTTGATTGAAATAAAATTGTTTCCATGATGTTTGAGTGATATTTTTCCATTAGAAAAAAGAATATATTTCTAAAAATATATTAAAATAGTAAGAGTGAGAAGATCGTTGGGAGTAAGGAAAGTTAACTAGGATTAATGGCGTTGCTATGTATGCTATAAAAAAATGATTATGTCTACTTTTACACCCAAGATAGTTAATTGTCTTAGGTGCCCATAGGAAAATAATTCGTTGCTAAATTTATACCCTATCAAATAACAAATCATAATCAATTTTGAACATAAAGATTATTGCTCTTTAATATACGGTCTATTTTATAGTTAATTTAAAATACTAGTACAAAATATATATTTTTTACTATGTTAAAATACAACATATTAAGGACTTGTATGTATGTATGGATAGAGAGGTTGGTCTAATGGACTCATCTTGAATATGTTTCATGGCAAGAATGTGTGAATGGCATAAATTGGTAATTCTATAGGGTGTAGGATGGTCAATATGTAATGATGAAGTTACTATTAAAGGATATCTACATTCCAAATTTCAGATTCTTTATGAGAGGCCAAATCTTGACATAAATGATTTTCATTAATTTAAGAGATTATGCATCTCTTTATCACATTCATGCATTTGAGCGTAGATACACGGTTGTCAAATCACGAGTTTAAGAAAATCAAAGACGTAAACTCAGATCGTTGTCAGAAATCATCATAAAATAAGTATTAACAGTGATAATTAAATAATTAAAATATAAAAAATGACAACAATTTGATTTAAATATATTTTAAATCTAAATAATTAAAATTAAATATATCAACATTCATAATTTATTATATTTAATAAAGAAACTTCTATAAAATTCATATATAAAACTGTTGAGGATGACAAAATTGAAAAAATCAACACAATTTTGTAAGTTAAAAATGTAAAAACGGTAAATTCGGTGTGTAAACTCGTGAGTTTAACTAAGTTTATAAATGACCTTTAATTTACTGTAGACTCAACTCGATTTAGTAAGATAGAAATTTTAAAACTAAAACTTCGAGAAATAACTCGCGAAATTTGATAACAATGCCCAAGTCCAACATCAGTTTTCTTGGCAAACCTTTGTCCTGAATTGGTTGCAAATTACTCCTTTGCATTACTTTAGTAATCTTTCCTTAATTAAAAGGAAAAAAACTAATTCACGTGCCTTATAGTTTATTTCAATTTTGAATCAGGTCATTAAAATTTTGTTTCTTTGAATTCAGTCCTTATTATTTGATTTAATATTTTCAATCCATATGTTTTTTTTGAAATTTCATTTATAGAAATATACTGGTGTTATGACGGTGTTAAATGAAACAAAAGAAATTTCGTAGAGTGCATGAAATTTTATTAACCAAAATTAATAATTTTTGTATTTAGGATGAATGCCTATAGTTATCAAATTATAAGAAACCGATTTCAAATAAAATAAACTATAGTGACCTAATTTAAAATCGGGATAAATTATAAGGTCTTGCAGATTAAGTTTTTCTTATTAAAATGGCAATTTTTATTCTTTTTTTTTTTTATCTGAAATGGAAATTTTTATTCGAATAATTTTAAAAGGTTAAGGTGCAAAAATACCCATGTGCTTTACCCTGAGGAACGCCCAACATCAAGTGCCTTTTTAGGTGCAAAAGTGCACACATGGTTATAAATTAGGTGTAAAAATACTGTTTGACCGTTAAGTTTGACTTTTTTTCTTGACTGGACGATGACGTGGCTTTCAAATACATATGTGGTTTGGCAAAAAGAGCGCATAATTACACCAAGTTTTTTTTTTTTAATTTAATAATTTATATTTCAATTAAAGGAAAATTATTATTTCTCTAGGTATAATTCTTGGAAGGTCAATTTTTTTTTTTAAATACTTATTAAATTTTGTAATTAATAATTAATAAATGAGTATTTATGCATTTTAAATTTGATGATTGGTAGCAGGCTGAATGATGATCGAAAGTCTCAGGCATTTCGGATTTGTCTACGTGAACTATGTAAGTACTCCTCTGGTCCTCTCCATTCTCCGTTAATGGCAGGGACTCGTTGCAGAGAACCTGAAGCATTACCAAGAGAATCACAACGACACATTTTCTAAACATTCTCATGCTAGCTTCTTTCTCTGGCAACGTAAAAGAGAACGTAGCTTAATTTATGGAGGCTGTGCAAAGTAGAAAAAGAGGAAGCTTGAAACGGGAGGTGTTTAATCTGGGTACTTGAATTATTGCAGTAGAACCCAAATAATTATCAGAAAGGAGATATTATATCCTTTCCTCTTTGGCGTTGCCACTCTTCGATCTCCACTGTCTTATTATCTCCTGCCAGTGGACGAAAACTTCTTCATTTTTCTTCTATACATTATGTTACAGAGATCCTATTATTCCTATCATTTAAATACTCATTTATTAATTATTAATTAAAAAATTTAATAAGAATCTTTTTAAAAGAAAGAAAATAAATTATGGAAATAAAAAAATTTGACCTTTCAAAAATTATACCTAGAGAAATAATAATTTTCCTTTAATTGACATAAAATTATTAAATTAAAAAAAAAAAAAAAACTTGGTGTTGGACGCTCTTTTTGTCAAACCACATATGTATTTTTGTACCTCAAAACCACGCCATCGTCCCAGTTAAGAAAAAATAATAATAATCAAATTTAATGGTCAAAGTCAAATTTAACGGTTAAACGGTATTTTTGTACTTAATTTGTAACCACACGTACACTTTTGCACCTAAAAAAAACACTTGGTGTTATGCGCTTCTCGAGGTAAAGCACATGTGTATTTTTACACTTTAACCCTAATTTGAAATATATACCTTCTTATATGTGCACAATTTCTTCCAAATTTACATAGAGGATACTTTGATTTAAGGAGGAGCAATTGAATCAGGGAATGCATTTAGTGAATCTTGAACTTGCACCTCAACAATTGAATGTATCTATAATGGTTGTAGTTATTATTGTAAAACTCGCGAGAGGTTGAATCAAAATATATCTTCTTTAAATCCCATTAATAAATGAACATTGAATCAGACACATTCTTTGAATTTCTTCAAGAATATACATTCAACCAAGGATGCATTCTTTGAATGAAAAATTCTAAGCAATGTTTTAAAAGTGGGAACGGACGTCGAATCAAAAACATTAGTGGGTCACTGTTCAATCGATCAAAACTTGTGGTGATATTTTGTTACTCTCCACTGGCCGAAAACACCAAGAAGCCAACTCTTCAATGCCTTTCGCAAACCAGCAATTGTATTTGTAAAAGGAGCGAATCGATTACGGTCAATGAATATAAATATCTGAATAGACATCCCCCCATTTTTAGATGATTGACATTTGCAGCCTAACAACGCCGGTCATTTTGCTTTTAGCTTTCTAACCATATTTATTTGAATAGATCTCATCGAACTGAAGTTGACATATCCCATGTAAGAAACAATTAAAAATTATATCTTTTCAATCATTCAACTCTTTGACAACAGGATTATATCGCAGCGATGATTCTAATCCTGCCGTCTATTCTCTATATGAATTGCATATCCTGCTTGTGATTCCAATTCTAAACTCTTCAAAAACACCTTTTTTTATACTATTCTAGTATCTTGCGCTTTGTCTAGATCTTATTATCCCGTATCCAAACAACTGGTTGATCCAGTTCAGGATTCGTGACTTTCCCTCCCAGCATAGATATCTCTTACAGGAGATGAACTCTAAATCCAAATGGATCTAGCAAGGCTTTACTTCGCTAGATCAACTATAAAGGTATGTCCAATAAATTCAGACGGAGATGCCATTATTCATAAGAAGGAACCGCTTTATCAGAGTTCAATATGCATTCAACAGAGACACCAGTAGTGCAGTTATAAGAAAGAGGGGCTTTTATTATTTCCATATGCCATATGTCATAGCACAGAACATGCGAGCACACACAAGATGGTAAAAGAGAGATGAGGGACTGATTAAAGAGCTTTGATGATATCTTGAGCGCTGGAGACCGTGAATTCTCCCGCATTCTCAACATTTGAAAGCTTCACCTTCAGATCCTCAAGTAGGAGGGCATACCTCCTAGAGCGTTTGCCCCGGCCTCTCTCTGTATCATCAGAATCCATCCCCAGAGCTTCGTTGTATGTGGCTGAACCATCAGCAAGGAACTTCACATGCTTGTTCTCCGGGTACGTTTTTGCCCATGCCTTCATCACATATGCATCATTTACTGCAAAATTATATTCAACCACAAATCAGCCACCTCATGAAAACGATCTTTACAATATAAATCTCAATTCACACCCTCGGTAGGTTTTTACTAGCGCATGTATCTCTTGGATGAAGATGCATACGGAGATCGAGAGAAGAAAAATTAAGATATGATAGATACCACTGATACAGATGATTTCATCCACACCCTTCGCTTTCAGCTCCTCTGCATTCTCAATGAAGCCAGGCACATGCTTCAAGCTGTTACATGGATAAAAATATTGGTAATTTTAAAATCAGATAAAAAAGAACTTCGCAGGGAATACGATGCCGGAAACGTATACATATCCAATTGACAACTATGTAGGATAGAATTTCATTATTCCAAATAAAAATTTAGGATCCAGTTGACTTTGGCTTGCAACGATGACAGTGCCTTTCACGGACTCATTCTCTATCTATCGGTTGAAAACCATGACTCGTTCAAAAATCACACCACAGTCCCACGCTCCACGAGACTTGGGTTGGATCTATAATGACGTTATCAACAACAATAGCCCCAAATTATACATTCATTGCCAAAAAGACATAGACTCCTCACTCCCTACTTTGATCACAAGGAAATGGGCCGGATTAAAACGACACACAAAAATTGCAACTGGAATGACAATAAACAGTAGAATCGGATGAGGAGAGGATCCAAATCCGCTTCGCTGTACGCTAATTTTGGTGAGAAGCAGTATAATCAGGTAAACTCAAGGGTTCATGATGCTAACCAATTTCTTCGTATCTCAAATGTCCTGAGCAATTAACTACGGATAATAGTAAAAGCGAAGAGTTATCACCTGCAAGTAGGAGTGAAGGCACCGGGAACACCGAATATGATGACCTTCTTGCCGGCAGCAAGGGAGTGGATAGAAACCGTTTGAAGCTTGTTATCGTCATCCAAGTAGGACAAAACTCCGTCAGGAATCACATCTCCAACTGCGATAGGAGCCATTGACGCCACCTGAACTGAGACACTGAACCAAGCTTAATGGTGAACTTCAGACTCCTGTCCTATATATAAGTGAGGGCTCCCCTGCATTTTCGTTGGACCTCACCCGACATTGTGCTAATTTGACCATGCATCTCTTTATGACATTCATGCATTTGAGCGTAGATACACCCAGCAGCAGTTTTCTTGGCAAAACCTTTGGCCTGACTTGATTGCAAATTACTCTCCTTTGCATTACTTTAATAATAATCTTTCCTTAATTAAAAGGAAAAAATTAATTCACGTGCCTTTATAGTTTATTTCAATTTTGAATCAGGTCATTACAATTTTGTTTGTAATTTAAATTCAGTCCTTATTATTTGATTTGATATTTTCAATCCATATGTTTTTATGAAATTTCATTTATAGAAATATACTGGTGTTATGACGGTGTTAAATAAAATAAAAGAAATTTCATAAAGTGCATGAAATTTTATTAACCAAAATTAATATTTTTTGTATTTAAGGATGAATGCCCATTGTATCAAATTATAAGAAACCGATTTCAAATAAAATAAACTTTAGTGACCTAATTTTAAATTGGGATAAATTTTAAGGTCTTGCAGATTAAGTTTTTCTAATTAAAATGGCAATTTTTATTCTTATTTTTTTATAATCTTAAATGGAAATTTTTATTCGAATAATCTTAAATATATACCTTCTTATATGTGCAAAATTTCTTCCAAATTTACACAGAGGATACGTTGATTTAATGAGGAGTAATTCAATCAGGAATGTATTTAGTAAATCTTAAACTTGCACCTCAACAATTGAATATTTATAGAATGCATGGTTATAGTTATTATTATAAAACTCGTAAGCTGACTCTATGAATTTACAGTTTATATGTTTTTAAGTTATAAGATCATGTCTTATCGTTGATAAACTCGTGCTAGTTATAAACTTGATTAAACTCGTAAGTTTACACACAGTGTTTATAGTTTTTATGTTTATAAGTTATAAAATTGTGTTAACTTACTCCAAAACTTGCATTAACTTTTTTGATCTGATCATACTTAGTGGCTTTATATATGAATTTTATAGAAATTTCTTTCTTAAGTATGATAAATTATTAATATTGATGGATTTAATTTAAATTATTTGGATTAAAAATATATTTAAATCAAATTATTGTCATTTTTTATATTTTAATTATTTAATTATACACTATTAACATCTATTTAATAACAAAAGCAAACTCTTATGAGTTTATAATTCAAGTTCACGATATAAGTTTACGTCATGGTATGGAATAGAGTGGGAAATCAAAAGATATTCTTGAATGTATTTAGAGATGTGAAATCAAAATATACCTTCTTTAAATCCCATTAATAAATGAACATTGAATTAGAGCTCGAAATTGGTAGCCCATCGGACCTCCATCGGACGTTTTTAAGCTCTGGCCTTGTAGGGCTTGGGCAAAAAATATCTTAAAATTTGAAATTGAGCACATAAAGCCGGCCCCGTAGGGCCTCGGGCCGGCCCTGCAGGCCCGTTTAATTGTAGTTTTTTTTTTAAAAAAAAATAATTACTTAGACTTCCGTTATGAATGTGTTTATTTGTAATTACTTAGATTTTTTTAATTTAAACTATAACCCTTTTTATGTTTATTATTATTCATTATTAAAACACATAATTAGTTATTATAAATTTTAAAGAAGGGATGTTTTCATATTAAATAAAGACATACTTTGGTATTACAATATTATATAAGTAATAAATTATAAATATATTTGGTGTAAAATAAGTATAATTATTTTTATTTGTCAAGAAAATCATGCATGAACCGAAGGAATCACAGCACATACAAAATTACGAGAGGAAAATGTATTTTGTCGTGGGTATACATAAATCAATTCCTTTGTTTAATATTTTTTGGAAAAAATAAGAAAAAACGTATTCTTTATGTTTATTTGTTTTTTATTATGAATTAATGAATGTGTTTATTTGATAAATGATTTATATTGTTTAGATATTAATGTTGATAACATGTATTTGATAGATTAGAACTTTAATGATTGCAATTTACTAATTATATTTCTTTAAAAAAATCGAAGGAAAAATAGTTAAAATTTGGAATAGTAATTTTCAAGCCTTGTAGGGCCGGCCCTGGCCCTAGTACGATCGGGCCGGACTTTGAAAAACAAATGTTTTCCTTACCCCAGGCCTTATCGGGCCGGGCCGACCCTCATTCTCAACTCTAGAATCAGACACATTCTTTGAATTTCTTCAAGAATATACATTCAAACAAGGATGCATTCTTTGAATGAAAAGTTCTAAGCAATGTTTTAAAAGCGAAAACGGATGTGAAACCAAAAATATTAGTGGGTCACTGTTCAAACGATCAAAACTGATGGTGATATTTTGTGAGTCCGGTTTCTTTCCTCAGCTTTTCTCTCCTCATCCTTCATCATCTCTCATTTTCACCGTTGATTTCACCAAATGTTAATCTTGGCCATCCATTTTATTTTTACATGTGAGGTTTTTTCACCTCATGAGGTATAAAATGAATGGTTAAGAATAATATTTAAATGAAATCAACGGTGTAGATGAGGGATGAAGAGAGAAACCGCTTCCATATTTTGTTCGCTAGAAGCCAACTCTCTACTGGCCAAAAAAACTAAGAAGCCAACTCTCTAATGCCTTCCGTAAGCAGCATTTGTAACAGGCACAAATGTAAAAGGAGCGAATCAACACCGTCAATAAATAGAAGGATTAGGGGGTAAAAATGCATATGTGCTTTTACTCAATCGACACTCAACACCAAATGCTTTTCGGAGGTGCAAAAAATATCAATGAACTCTTAAAATATGTGCAAAAATAATATGACCTAATTCAAAAAAATAATAATACAAAACACCCCTCCCCCTTCATTGCAAACACACATTCATTGCAAACACAAACAGCGTCAAGCACCAGCACAAGACAAACTCATTGCATCTATCCCCTAAGAAAACCTAATCATAATAACAAGAGGAGATCTTCTCTTTTTTTTTTTTTTCTCATTTTCTCTCATTGGTCTTATCTGGACTGGTGATTGGGAAAATGAAAGAAAAATTAAAGTAGTATTGTATTGATTGGATAGATGTGATTTAGAGATTATAAGAGATGATGAGAAAAAAAATTATAAGAGAAATCCAACCCCGTAATAACTCTGAAAGTAAACCAAACATATACATATGGGTGTATTAAAAAAGTAATACAAAAAGGAGAATATAAATGAAATAAGAACTGACCTAGATAATGTGGAGAGAAGGAAGACGAAGATCAGAATGCAAATCGGTGATGAAGCGCTGCAAGCGAGCCTTATAAGAATCGGCGTCGTCTTTTCTAACAGTGTTGCTCTTACCTTGGTACTAGAGAAGTGCCTTAATAGTGCCCCCATCACTCACAGACCGATTGCCTCGTTCTGTTAGCTGAGTGTATAAATGGAATCCTCGGCTCCACTGGGCGATTCGGGTCCTAATGGGGTGATTCTCATATTTGCAAACCATCACGACATCACCGTTGCAGGTTGGAGAGGTAGAGTTTGCAGAGGTCATGGAATCCGTGGGAATGGGAGTTTTTATTTTTATTTTTTTCAATTAGAGGTATTTGGGTATTTTTGTGAAAATAGTGTGGGATTTGCCACAAAAAATGATGATGTTAAGTTAAATTTAACAGTCATGTAATTTTTACACTCATTTTAAGAATCCATGAGTACTTTTATATCTTCGAAAAACATTTGATGTCAAATGTCCTTTGAATAAAAAGTCATGTACATTTTTGCTACTTAGCCTTGAATAGAATATCTGTCTAGACTTACCCCATTTTTAGATGATTGACATTTGCAGCCTACCAACGCTTTTAGCTTTCTAACGTTATTTATTTAAATAGGTCACATCGAACTGAAGTTGATACACTCCACATGTAAGAAACAATTAAAAATTATATCTTTTCAATCATTCAACTCTCATATTCACAAGGTTCTGAAATCCGGACCGGTTACTAGACCGATCTAGGTGTTGAGTCAAGGGTCAGTGGGTCAAATTAGAGTTAAACCGGGGTCAAACCGGTGAAAAATGGAAGATTTTAGGGTTATTAATATAAAATTCTAAAGAAAATAATTTTTTAAAAAATCTTTTTATTTTTATTTTTTAAAAAAATAAAAATTGAACCGGTTTGTCCCCGGACCGGACCAGTTTACCCACAGGTTCGCCGGTTCCCGGTCCAGTCAGGGTCTGAGAACCATGCATATTCAACTCTTTGATAATGGGATTATATCCCATCGATGATTCTAATCTTGCCATCTGTTCTCTATATGAATTGTATATCCTACTTGTGATTCCAATCCTAAACTCTTTAAAAACACCTAAAATTTTATATACTATTCCCGTATCTTGCGCTTTGTCTTGATCTTATTATCCGTATCCAAACAACTGACTGATTCAGTTAACTATCCCTCCCAATACAAATATCTCCTATAAAGATAAACTCTAAATTCAAATGGATCTAACAAGGTTTTACATCGCTAGATCAAGTATAAAAGGTATGTCCAGTGAATTCAGATGGAGACGCCAATATTCATAAGGAGCCTTTATCGAAGTTCAATATGCATTTAACAGCGACACCGGCAGTGTAGTTATAAGAAAGAGGCGCTTTATTATTTCCAAATGCCATATGTCATATCACAGAACATGCGAGCCCACACACAAGATGGTAAAAGAGAGATGAGGGACTAATTAAAGAGCTTTGATGATATCTTGAGCACTGGACACAGTGAATTCTCCAGCATTCTCAACATTTGAAAGCTTCACCTTCAGATCCTCAAGCTGGAGGGCATACATATTTGATCCTATTTATAAATCTTTTTTAATTAAATCACACGTACTAAGAAGAGATAGTTAGCTCAATGATTATAAACTAAATTTTTAACTTTGCCCTAATTTATGAATGAGTATCTTTCAACTCTTTATTCTCTCTCTATTTTCATTGATACAATTACTATAGACAAAATTGTCACAATCTCATTTATTACCATGAGACAAGACTGATAAATGGCACCAATTTTTTTAGTCAAAATAGATTTATAAATAGGACCAAAGTGGTATCTCCTAGATAGAGCCGGAAAATCGGACCGAGCCGAGCCAATTGGACTAGCCCATTTAGGCCTTGACCCTTTAAGAGCCGGGCTTGTAAACTAGAGCTTCTAAATGAAGTTGGCCTCACAAGGCAATGAAGTTGCCCTGTAAGGCCGCGGGCTTAAAAGGGCCAGCCCATTAAGCTCTTTAATTATTTTTTTCCTTGTTAACTTGATTTGACCATTATCAACGGGGGTTGACTCAAGTGGTAAGCGGCTTGTGTCACTTAAGTAAGGTCTTGGGTTCGAGCCTTGTGAATGCAAAAAACTCCCGCTGGGAGACTCTCCCACCATAGCCAGGTGCGCGACATGTCGGATCCGGATTAATCGGGGCGAAGCCCCGGTGAATCGGGTGGGCAACCAAAAATAAATAAATTGATTTGACCATTTAATTTATTAATTTATATGTAATTTATATTTGTTATAGAGTTATTTATCCATTCAATTACAAATACATAATAACCATACTTTAATTTTATGATTTGATTTATTATTTGTTGTAGATAAAAATTATGGATATATTCATGATGTGAGAGAAAATATTCTTGATATTTTTATCCATGAAGCAAAGCCTACTACTCAAAGCGAAGTACAATCAAATGTCTTTGAAATTGATGATAGTGGTGGAGAAGATGAAAATGATAGTCATTATACTCATGTTGCTTAGTGGTAAGCTATGCTTTGTATGAGCTACTTGTGGACAATAATATACTTTTGATTATGAATTAGTGACTGCGTTTATTTATTGCATTAAGCGTGTTATGTAGACATTAATGTTGACAACATTTATTTGATAAATTAGAACTTTAATTGTTGTATTTTACTAATTATATTTAAAAAAAAAACGAAAAATAATAATTCATAAAAATTTCTTTCAACCCGTAGGGTGGGCCTTGAAAAATAGACGTTTTTCTTACCCCCGGGCCTAAAAGGGCCGGCCTTTTTAGGCCTTGGCCTTTCAAGGGCGATCTTGATTCCTAGCTCTACCCGTAGGGACGCGGGCTTAAAAGAGCCAGCCCGTTAGGCACTTTAATTTTTTTTTTCGTTAACTTGACTTAATCATTTAATTTATTAATTTAAATGTATTTTATATTTATTATAAAGTTATTTATCCATTCAATTACAAATACATAATATTATACTTAAATTTTATGATTTTGTTCATTATTTGTTGCAGATAAAGATTATGGATGTATTCATGATGTGAGAGAAAATATTCTTGATATTTTTATTCATGAAGCAAAGCCTACTACTCGAAGTGAAGTACAATCAAATGTCTTTGAAATTGATGATAATGGTGAAGAAAATGAAAATGATAGTCATTATACTTTCATTTTTACTTATTTGTAAGCTTGTTATGCTTTGTATGAACTATTTGTGGACAATAATTTACTTTTGATTATGAATTAGTGACTATGTTTGTTTATTGCATTAAGCGTGTTGTGTAGACAATAATGTTGACAACATTTATTTGATAAATTAGAACTTTAATTGTTGTATTTTACTAATTATATTTTTTTAAAAAAAAAAATAATTCATAAAAATTTCTTTTCACCATGTAGGGCCGGCCTTGAAAAATAGACGTTTTTCTTACCCCCGGCCTAAAAGGGCGGCCATTTTAGGCCTTGGCCTTTCAAGGGCAGATCTTGATTCCTAGCTCTACCCGTAGGGACGCGGGCTTAAAAGAGCCCGCCCGTTAGGCACTTTAATTTTTTTTTTCGTTAACTTGACTTAATCATTTAATTTATTAATTTAAATGTATTTTATATTTATTATAAAGTTATTTATCCATTCAATTACAAATACATAATATTATACTTAAATTTTATGATTTTGTTCATTATTTGTTGCAGATAAAGATTATGGATGTATTCATTATGTGAGAGAAAATATTCTTGATATTTTTATTCATGAAGCAAAGCCTACTACTCGAAGTGAAATCAAATGTCTTTGAAATTGATGATAATGGTGAAGAAAATGAAAATGATAGTCATCGTACTCATTTTACTTATTTGTAAGCTTGTTATGCTTTGTATGAACTATTTGTGGACAATAGTTTACTCTTGATTATGAATTAGTGACTATGTTTGTTTATTGCATTAAAAGTGTTGTGTAGACATTAATGTTGACAACATTTATTTGATAAATTAGAACTTTAATTGTTATATTTTACTAATTATATTTCTTTAAAAAAATGTAAAAAATAATAATTTTAATTCATAAAAATGTCTTCCAAATTTATAGGGGGGCTCTACCTTCGCATGCTCTTGGACCGGACCTTAAAAAATAGATATTTTCCTTATCCTAGGCCTAAAAGAGCCGGCCCTTTTAGATTCTGACCCTTCAAAGGCTAGCCCTGATTTCTAGCTCTACTCTAAGAGCGTTTGCCCAAGCCTTTCTTTGTAAAATCAAGATCCAGCCCCAGAGATTGGTTGTTTTTGCCAGAACCATCAGCAAGGAACTTCACATGCTTTTTCTCAAGGTACGTTTTTGCCCATGCCTTCATCACATAGGGATCATTTACTGCAAAATTGTATTCAAACACAAATCAGCCACCTCATGAGGTCATCTTTATTAATATAAATCTCAATTCACACCCTCAGTAGGTTTTTACTAGGGCATGTATCTCTTGTAGAGCTGGGAATTAGGGCGGGCCCGGCCCTACAGGGCCTGGGGTAAGGAAAACATCTTTTTTTTAAAGCCCGACCCGATAGTACCAGGGCCAGGGCCGGCCCTACAGGGTCTGAAAGTTACTATTCCAAATTTTAACTATTTTTCCTTCGATTTTTTTTAAAGAAATATAATTAGTAAATTGCAATCATTAAAGTTCTAATCTATCAAATAAATGTTACTAATATTAATATCTAAACTATATAAATCATTCAAAAAATAAACACATTCATTAATTCGTAATAAAAAACAAATAAACACAAAGAATATGTTTTTTCCTATTTTTTCAAAAAATATTAAACAAAGGAATTGCTTTATGTATGCCCACGACAAAATGCCTTTCCCTCTCGTAATTTTGTATGTGTCTGCAGATTCTTTCGGTTCATACATGATTTTACCGACAGGTAAAAATAATTATACTTATTTTACACCAAATATATTGATAGTTTATTACTTATATAATATTGTAATACCAAAGTATGTGTTTATTTAATATGAAAACATCATTTCTTTAAAATTTATAATAACTAATTATGTGTTTTAATACGAATAATAATAAACATAAAAAAGAGTTATAGTTTAAACTAAAAAAATCTAAGTAATTACAAATAAACACATTCATTAAGTGAAAGTCTAAGTAATTAATTAATTTATTTTTTAAAAAAAAGCTACGATTAAACGGGTACGATTAAACCCGAGGCCCTACAATGCCAATTTCAAATTTCTGGTCTATTTTTCAAGCCCAAGCCCTACAGGGTCAGGGCTTAAACGGGCTCGGCCCGATTTCCCGGCTCTAATCTCTTGGATGAAGATGCATATGGAGGGAGAAGAAAAATTAAGATATGAAACATACCACTGATACAGATGATTTCATCCACACCCTTCGCTTTCAGCTCCTCTGCTTTCTCAATGAAGCCAGGCACATGCTTCAAGCTGTTACATGGATAAAAATATTAATAGTGTACCGTGAACTCAAATCGCAAATACATAAGAGTTTACTTTTATTATTAGATAAATATTAATAGTGTATTTGATTTAAATATATTTTAAATCTCTACAATTGAAATTAAAACCATCGACATTCATCATAATTCATCATACTAAAAAAATAATTTTCTATAAAATTCATAAAACCATGATCAGATCGACAAAGTTAACAAGGGTTTAAGAGCGAGTTAACATGGTTTTAAAAATTAGAAACGTAAAAATGATAAACTCGCAATTTTAATTGAATTTACAACTGGCACAAGCTTATTAGCGACTCGACACAGTTTTATAAGTTAGAAACGTTAAAACGGTAAACTTAGAGAGTCAACTCGTGAGTTTGATAATGTTGGGTTAATGTGCTCTTTAGTCACTTAAGCCCAATAAGGCTTAAGTGAGACTACAACCCAATAACCCTATGGCCCATGTGGTTTAGGGTTACGTCTTGGATGTAGTAGTATATAAACCTACTTTCACCTCCTTGTGACGGCCAACATAAACAGGAGGCTTTCATCAGAAATAAACCCTAGAGGCAGACGTTCATCATCTGAGCGGTTGCCCACACAACCATCCTATCCCCCTCGAGAGATAGTCTGGAAGATCGATCATAGAGCGGACTATGACTGTTCGTGGAGAGGCTTTCAGATCGCTGCATCTTTCCAGGTAATCAAAACGATGAAGGTTTTAACTTTTCCTACATCGTGTCGGTACGATTCGCTTCCGCGTTTTTGGTGAGTTTCCTACAGATAACTATGGTTTTAAACTTGGAGAGTCAACTCACGAGTTTGACAACTATGATTACAAACTATAAAATGTTAGTAGGTCAGGTCATGATTCAAATAATCTAATATGATCCGTCGAGCTAGAAACGCAATGATTAAACAAAAAATTAATGAAAAATAATTCTATACATACATACAGCCATACATGCATCCATCCATCTATATATACATCTATGCACGTACACCCGCCTCCACGCACGCACACATACAAGACATGCATGCATGCATACATATAAATCCATAATAAGTGTAATTGTCAATATAATAACAACATAATATATGAAATTTTCAATTAAATTTTTATTTTGCTTATTCAGATGGTCTTTGTTTTTTTAAAAAAAGGATAAATGTGCAAAAATACACATGTGCTTTGTCCTTAGGAGCGCCCAATACCAAATGTTTTTTGGGAAAATTAGAATCAAGGACCTAGAATAGATGATATTTATTAAGAAGGACCGTAAAAGTTGTAATTATTTAGAAGGACCAATAGCCAAAATATAATTTTAAAAATACTAAACTACCCTTGATTAAACTTCCTACATTCTTTCCTTCAATCTCTCCCACATTATATTTTAAAAGCAATTTAAATTTTATTTTTCACGAAAATTACAACCATCAAAATCATCATTTTTTAGACTTTAACTAACATCTACATCATTAATATATTATTTAATTATTAACACAGACATTGGCCCATTTAAATCATTAAGTTTTTTTTTTCCTGATTTATATAATCTTATATAAAATAAACTCTAAGTAAACTAGACCAAATTGAGAAGATATTAAATTTTTTTATCTAATATCTTAGTCATTAAAAAAGCTTTTATCTGCAAAAATAATTAAAAAAATTATTATTTGAATATTATAGACTTTATTGATTATATTAAATTTTTTATCAACATTATTTTTTTTGTTTTCACACTAGTATACTCTGAGGAGGCAATCTTGTATACCATTCTAGAATGAAAAATATAATAGATTATCTATCATTTTATAAGTATATTAACGTAACATTACATAATTTTCGGTCAAGAAACATTACATGGACTTTTATTTTTTAAAACTCATATAAATATGTTATGACATAATGTTGGCCTTCTTTAAATTGTTTAAAATTGCATATTTTTTAAATTTTTTTAGATATACATAAGCTTTCTTTAACATTTATAATAAATTATAAAACATTTTGAGTTTTCCTAAGATTATGTAATTTTTATTTTCAATTAAAGTTTGTATCAATTTTTTTTTATACTGCATAGAATTCTTCAATACTAAAAGTTCCTATCAATTTTAAAAGTTATAATTTTGTTCGTATCAATTTTAAAAGTTATAATTTTAACAAAATAAAATACGTTTGTGTGAATTTTTTTTTCAATAGATACCTAGGTGTGAGTAGTAAAAAAATGAGAGAAATTGACGTTTAATATAATAAAATTTAAAAAATTATATTAGTTTTAAAAATAGAACGTGAGAGAAAATGTATGGGGTTTAATTAAGGGCAATTTAGTATTTTTAAATTTTTATTTTGATTATTGGTCTTTCTAAATAATTACAACTTTTACAGTCCTTCCCAATAAATATGATCTCTTCTAGGTCATTCTTCCTAATTTTCCCATGTTTTTTTAGGTGCAAAAGTGCCTATGTGGTTAATAAAGTGAAGTAAAAATCCCACCTGCCGTTAATGCACCAAACGTCGTTTCTTCCATTATCTTTTGCTTACCCTCCTTCCACAAAAGTCCATTTTAAACTGGCTCGACCGCCTTCGGTTCAACAAGGGCATCATCCCCACATGCGACAATCTCGACCTCGACTCTTTTCTTACTAACCATCCAAACCCTTCATCCTCCGACTCAACCAATTCCATCTGCAAGCTCAAAATCATGAAGTTGAAAGAAGAAACCAAAAGGTAAACTGATTGTGCAAAGAAAACAGAGCGAAAGAATTCTACTGTGAAATTGAAGGAACTGAACCAAAGTCTTAAAAATCTCGTCCTCGACTATTTTCTCGCTAACCATCCAAACCCTACATCGTCCAATTCAACCCATCCCGTCTGCGAGCTTAAAATTATGCAGTTGAATGAAGAAACCAAAAGGTAAATTGATTGTGCAAGGAAAACAGAGCGAAAGAATTCTACTGTAAAATTGAAGGAACATAACCGAACTCTTAAAAATCTGATACGCTTTGTTATATTATTTTGATTAACTTCATAAACGTTCTTTTTATTGTCCACCCCAGCCATCAACATGCAAATCAGTCATTCCCACTTTGTCCTGCTCATTGAATCGCCGACAAAAACAATTCTTTTGCTTTGAAGCTTCTCCAAAATACTACGAACATCAAACAATGGAACATCACAATTCTCTGGTTTCCACCTCCAATAAAGATAATCATCGATGCTCCATCCATTAGCTAAGCAATTGAATCCTTGTTCTATGAAAGGACGTTCTGACGCATTGTACAGAGGGTAAGCCAGAACATGGACCCGAAGATGGTCAAGAAAGGATAAGGTGCAAAAAGACCCTCAATTCAAGACAAAAGAAATGAAGAAAGAGGTACAGAGGGATGGAAGGAACAGACGTCTGGTCTATTAACGGTTGGTGTGATTTTTGCTCCACTTTCTTAACTACATAGGCACTTTTGCACCCCAAAAAAGTATTTGGTGTTGGGTGTTCATGAGGGTAAAACACATGTGCATTTTTGCATCTTTATTCAAAAAAAGAAATTGTTATATATTTTTAAATTTTCAGTCTTTTTTTGTTAGGCCCAAAGAATAGGTCGGTTTTGTGAAAAATTTCAATTCTTGGTCTAATTTTGGGTTCCGACTCAATAACGGCTCAACTCAATAGCGTCGTATGTACTATAGGGCTTAATTTTTCTCAAGGAGAATGAGTACGTACACATCAAAGCTATCATCTTTTTCCTCTCAGTTTCAACAAGGTGCTCAAGTACACACTTCATTGTTCAGAAGCAGCCTACCTAAAATTATCACCAACTTCTAGAGTTCTAGTTCTGCTCAATTTTCGAGTACTAGGATTGAAGCATGCAAAAGTAATAAAACTTGATAAATCAAAATCACATGAAGGGAATATATCCAAAAAAATCTTATGAAGGGAAGTGAATGCCAAAGAACTTGTGACAAGGGGGGAAGTTAACTGCATCAAAACTATAAAAAGATAGACATCTTCTCTCTGACAGTATCAAAGCGAATTTTTGACCAAAATAGCGTTTTTTTTTTTTAAAAATTACTCGACTAAAGCAGAATTGAAAGAATGTGCCGATGTAACGTTGTTTTACTCGGTGCCGGCAGAGTTTCTGCCGGCACTGAGTAAAGTGCCGGTAGCCTTTCTACCGGCACATTGCTGCCGACAGAGACTTATTGTACATACAATAAGTGACACTTATTGTATTGTCGGCACTTATTGTATGTATACAATAAGTGCCGACAGAGAGATTCGCCCAAGCACACCCGTGACTCCTTCATTATTTAGCTCCTTTCCCTCGACCTCACCATTCACTCGTAAAGCCTTCTCTTCACTCCTTCCCTCTTCAGAAAACTCCCTCCATCCTTACCTACATCTACCTCACAATTCACTCGTAAAGCCTTCTCTTCACTCCTTCCCTCTTCAAAAAACTCCCTCCATCCCTACATCTCCTATACTCCTGTTCTAATTGCCCCTCCCCTTTTTCTTCGTTTAATTTTTTGCAAAAAATGAATCAAATTCGTTCGTTTGTATATTATAATGGTTCAAAAAGTATAGGTGCAAACGGATTGAGCTTTGAAGGTGAAAAAAAAGTAATGTTTATTGATCGAGGCATGTCTGCTGAAGATTTATATGAAAAGATCCGTCGAAAGTTAAAGCTGCAACCAAATCAGGTAATATCTTTAGTGACGGGTAGAGTTCCTTGTGGAAACCGTAAATATGCGGGTTTTGAGATATCCGATGATGAAGATGTAGATGTTTTTGTTCAAACATTCAACGAAAACTCTACGTCGTCCCAATTTGCTAAGTTATATGTGGAAATTGAGACGCCAGATGAGAGTGTCCAAATACCAACTCATGAACTCCATCAGTCACATTATATGCCTCATTTTGCTACACTCCAGCCAACACAATCAACCGTTGCGTATGTAGAAGAAAATGACTATATGGTAGATGAACTTGACAATGAGGAAGAGCAAGAAGATGAAGACATTTTATTGAACCATGACGAAAATGATAGTGATGCAGATGACGAATATCATCGTAATGTCATGTCCCATCAGACTGGTATGTGACAATCATCAGGCTAGTTACAGAGTTGTATTATTAGATAATTTAATTTTTATTAGTTACCATGTTTTCGCATAAACTGTATTATGTGTGAATATTCAGATATGACACCGTTTTGGAATGAGATTCCGTACTATGAGGCTGTTCATGAAGATTATCCGCATGAGGATATACTGGATGTGGAAGGCTTGGGCCGGGGTCCTTGGGCAAGAGGAGATGGATTATATCTGAAACAAGAGTTCGGGTCCAAGAATGATGTGCAAGCCGCAATAAAACATCATTGCATGAAGGAACATCATGAAGCTACAGTGGTTGAGAGTACTACAACCATTTGCTCTATGAAATGTCAGAATCATGAACAAGGTTGCAAATGGAGAGTAAGAGCAATTAAATCAAAGAAAAGCAACACTTGGGTAGTAACGAAATTGGGAGGAAATCATAGTTGTGTGAGCCAAATTCTCTCCCAGGATCACAAACAACTTGATTCTCAAATTATTTCCGAGGCCATAACAGGTATGATGCACAATACCAATTGATAATATGTGAATTTATTTGTGTTTATCAGTGAATATAAATAACATTCCCGATGTACACTTTTTGTGATTGGTTTTGCGAGACATGGTCAAGGAAACACCTTCGAGACTGTGAGCATGATACAAGAAAGGGTGACTGGAATGTTTGGTTATCATGTTTCTTACAGGAAGGCATGAAAGGTAAAACAAAAAGCAATTGCTAGGATTTACGGTGATTGGGAGGAGTCATATGCGTTCTTGCCAAGTTGGTTCGAGCACATGCTAAAATTTTCTCCGGGATCTGTGTATAATATTCAACATGGACCGTATATTGTTGATCTGTGGGTTGTTAATGGGGTTTGGGTTTTTCAACGTACATTTTGGACCTTCAGTCAATGTCGTGAGGCGTTCCAATGGTGCAAACCAGTCATACAAGAGGACGGTACGCATTTATACGGTAAGTATAAGGGGACATTATTGATTGCCACCGCCCAAGATGGAAATAATGTGATCCTCCCGATTGCATTTGCAATTGTTGAAAGTGAAACTAAGGAAGCATGGGAGTATTTTTGGGATTCATATGACTGTATATTACAAATAAGATTGGTCTGTCTTATTTCTGATCGTCACAAAAGCATAATATCAGCAGTCAGCAATGAGATGATTGGTTGGCAGTATCCTCAAGCGTACCATATGTTTTGCATTCGTCATGTTGCGAGCAATTTTAATACTCGCTTCAACGACAAGGAGTTGAAGAAAAATTTAACGAGATTAGGTATTATATTTCAACTGATGTGAAGTGACGTTCATTTTTCTCATTACTACAATCTTAAGTTATGTCTTTCTGTCATTTTTTCAGGATATGTTCCAAGAAAAATACACTTCGATGCTTTGTATGCCGAATTATGCAGCAACAGTCGTGAAGTGGCTACATGGATTGAAAGAATCCCAAAAGAGAAATGGTGTCGAAGTTATGATGATGAGGGACGAAGATATGGTCATATGACGACCAATTTGTCCGAGTCAATCAATAAAGTTTTCAGGGGAGCAAGGAACATGCCAATAACATCATTGGTGAAATGCACGTATAGTCGACTTGTTCGCTATTGGGTCAAAAGAGGGACCAAAGCACAAAAAGATGCAATGACCGGAAAGCATTTTTCAAGTGTTATTGGAGCTATGGCAAAGAATGGTGAGCGAGCTTCATCGATGCGTGTTCGGGAGTTTGATGTGGCACGTACCACATTTAAAGTTGATGATCAGGGCGATACATACTCAGTGAACTTGCGCCAAGTGAAATGCCAGTGTGGCAAGTTTGAAGCATTCAAATTCCCATGTGCTCATGTAATTGCTGCATGTTCGGCGGTATCCCTATATGCTGAGCAATACGTAGACCCAGTTTTCTCAATCTACAACATAATGAAAGTTTACTCTCTGCCATTTCAGCCGATCGGTAGTGAATAAGGAATACCACATGTTTCACAACCAAAGATTATCCCCGATGAATCAAAATTACGTGGTAAGGGGCGCCCTAAATCTACACGCATTAGCAATGAAATGGATGAGGTAGAGGTCCAACCTAGCTCCAGTCGAATTAGATATAGTATATGTAAATAGGTCGGACATAATAGGCGTTCATGTCCTACAATGTGCACAGCTAATTAGTTCAAATTTGCTTTCTTATATTCCTTCGAAAGAGATGTAGTATTTCAAGGAAAAAATAACCTTCATGTTCTCATAATTTTTGTTTTATAGTTTTTATACTTAGGTGCTTATAGTTTCACTTGATTTGTAAAAAGTCATAGTGAAGAAGTTAGAATGTGGTCAAAGGGTGATTAACAGTAAAACACAGTAATTCATGCAAATATGACATAATACAGTAATCCAACAACATCATTTATGAGATAATACATAACATAATGATCAGGGGTCCAAGCAAATATGACATAATACATAATAGGAGATACGCCTAGGGAGGAGTATATGTAGGCCACGGTCTCGACCGCGCATCACACTGAGGTTTCCTACGCATGCCATCAGGATTGCGCGTAAAATTGAATTCCTCAGCAGCTTGCCGTATAAAGTCATCAGAATGGTCACCACCGCCGTGGTACCTGTGGTCTCCTCCATGGTATGGAGTACTACTAGATCTAGCCTCAGCAAATCCTTGTCCAGGATGGGAGGAACGAAAGGCAGCAAAACTGTGTCCTTGCTGGAAGCCAGGAAAGCCATATTGAGTTCGGTATCCACTAAAACCGTGCCCATGCTGGTAAGGGTTGAATGTAGGAAAGGCAGTCTGGGAACTCTGAGAAGTCCACTGATATGAGTACGGAACCTGTGTCTCCGGAGCGTGAATCGTCTCTGGCTGTGGATTAGTAGGGATTGGTACATGTACCTCTGGTGGCACCTCTGCTTGGGTCTCATCTGGGAACCACAAAACGGGAGTATAGGTCATATCTGGCCATGCAGGAGGTCTGTATACACCTCCGCCACGTGGACCAACCTGGGGTATCTCATATGGATACATCTCCTTTCGTGGTCGTCGTTGGCCCAGTCCCCGTCCCTCCCTTGCATGGCTTGGGACCTCTAACTCGGGATCCGGTACACTGACTAAGAGACCACTTGGTGCACTAGGACCAGGTTCCGCAACGCGGCCAAACTCTCGTAGTGCTCCCAATAACTGGTCACAGACCTTTTGAACCTCCCTCTTGCTGTAAACAGATGCAAATTGTGGAGAATTCATCCACCAAATCCACTCGACACCATCAATCTGCATTTATACAGTAAAATAAATTAAAATTAATGAATAAATGGATGAAAAAACGGAAGCAAGATCAATACGTACCACGCGCCCGAGCCTGGCGACCTGTCTTGTCATATACTGTCTAGTGTGTGTGAAGAACCAAGCCATGTACTCGGAGTTCGGGGAAATCGGCCCCTCCGATGGATCTGTTTTATCGATGTATTGATATCGCGTGTTCCATAACTGTATAAATGGTTCCATCTTCCTTTCCCAATCAACAGTCATCTTACCGCGTAATGTAAGATCATGTGCACCCTTAAGCTGTGCAGCAGGGCTAGGTATGTGTTGCAGCATGCCAAATTGCCGCATGCAGCGATCGGGCTTGTGCATCTTGACAATGTGGAAAGCAAGTACGGGCGTCACCGCCCTCCACCTCTCCTGCACGTGAAAATCAGCACCCATAAAGTCATACCCATCATCTCTATATGGCTCCCACTTCACCTGTACATGTAAACAAACGGTCACACATATAACGCGAAATAGTTTACTCCTGTTGTTCTGTAATCTCAAATTTATTATACATACATCATCTCAACCCAGCTGGTCTAGCTCTATCCGATATTTCTGTATATTACGTCGCAATAACAGCAGGTTGACATCATTGAACCTGCAGTATGTAACACAATTTCATTAGTGAGACGACTTGCAAATAACAACATTATCGTCTCAACTACTCCAACCAGTTCAAAATATTCAGTCAATCTGCTTCCATACCTGCGTCCGTAATGATCAGCTGCGTCACTCGGCGGTGGAATGGGAGGTGATATGACAGGAAATCTGGACCATGCCCATATCTGCAATAACAACAAACAACCCTCAATGTCTTTTGCTAAAGCTGACGTGGCCTGACATAGCTCGCGAAATAGTACAGCGAGTACCGCGGACCCCCAACTGTATGTAGCAGTCTTCGCAAGGTCACCACCCAATAATTGTATATAGCGGCAAGGGACCTCTTTGTTGGACTTGTCACACAACAAAAAGCCACAGAATAGGCGCATGAGGTAAGCACGCGTGAACAAAAGCTGACCCTCACCGTAGGCGAGTGCTGCCGCCCGGTGGCCCCAATAACGGTCAAGCCGGCTCGGTTTATGTTTCCATCAGTCATTTCAGTTGGGAGTGGAATCCGACCCATGCGTTTCTGCATAATTGATGCCCAGTTGCCATTCGTCTTACCGGAAACTACTCGACCCTCAGTAGACAAACCTAAAATGGCCTCTACATCCTGTAGAGTAATATTCATCTCACCAACTGGCATATGGAAGGTGTGAGTCTCCGGCCTCTACCACTCAACCAAAGCAGAAATAAGGTATTTGTCAATCTGCACCAACATAAAAGTAGATATGATAAGTTCAGGTCCTATATTATTTGTGTCATGTACAAACAACTAAATGCATATAATTAATTACATAAAGAATTTTAAAATATACCGGGCGTCTCTTCATGCGAGACACATGCCAGAAACCTACAAGCAAAAGGTGCTGCTGCAAATCTAGTGGGATGAGATCTGGGTCATGGACATCTCCCAAAGACCCCTGTGAGGCTCGTCTCGGCCTCAAACAATTGCAATCTCCTTCGTTCCACACAACTTGTGATCGGTGTGGCAATTTCGCCCTCCTCTTTAAGAACTCCCCACTTTTTGGGGGCGGGCTCAATAGTTTTACTACGCGTTGGTTATCCATTTAACTAATAAAAATTTACATTAACACAACACATGATTAAGTCTCTATGTCTTATTTTCTCACTAAATAATTAGTGATTAAATTATTTGACTAATTATTAATTTATACTTAAGCTTATCTTATCTATCGTAGGGAGTAATAAATAATACTATACAACATATTTCACAAATTATTTTTATTGATTCACTAATTATTATTCTCATAATTTTCTTTAATTCAATTTAGCTAATAATAATATTTTTCAATTAAGTACATTAATATTTTAAGCGCTTGGAACAAAATAAATATGATAAGTTCTTTTATATTTTGTACAATATAAAATCGCTTAAAAAATATGATCTAAAATAGCATCATCATCTTTGAATTAAGTGGATTAAGAAGTCGGTTGGAACAAAATAAATGTGTAAGGAATAATTTACGTGAGATATCAGACATAATAAGTACATACATATACAATAACTGAAATTCTCTAATGAACATTTATGAAACAAAATTTTAGTGAAGATTTTAAAATCTAACTATCGATTAAATTAATTTTGAAAGCTTAAGTTTCAAACTAATAATTCATGATTTATTTGGCAACAAGATTTCTTTCTATAAATAATAATAAAAAGCCTATGATTTATTCATTTTCAAATTTTAATTAATTATGTTTTTATTGACTCTTTTTCTTTCTTTTTTTTAAACATTTTAACCATAACAGATTCAAGAACAATATAAAATTGGAAATGTGAAAGAAAATAAAACACAATAAACATAACATGCAGCCTTGCCAGAGGTAAAATCTAAAATAGGAGTAAATTATTTTAAACCCAATAAGGAACATTAAAAGAAAAAACCCAATTATATATATTAAGGAAAAAAACAATTACACAGATTAATTTTTTAAAAAAACTAATTATACAGATTATTAAACAATAAACATAACAAAAAAAATTAAATGTTACTTAGTGTGTGAGAGAATTTGAGCCTCCTTCTTCTTCCTTCCAGTGATTGTCGCTTCTGTAGGTGTCAACGGTGAGAGTGAAAAAAAAATGGACACAGAGGATGAAGAGGGAGAGGGAAGGAGTGAGAGTGAAAAACGATGAAGAATGAAGATGGATAATGGAGTGAGTTTGAAGAAGATGGATAATGGTGAGGGAGAGGGAAGGGTTATGTGTGTGTGTGAAGCGAGATGAGAAGATGAATAATGGTGAGGGAGAGGGAAGGGTTTTGTGTGTGGGTGACTACGGATGAGGATGAAGATGAAGATGAAGATGAAGAAGATGAATAAGGTGAGGGAGTGGATGAATAATGCAGGTTCGGCCGCGTGGGGTGTTTTTTTTTTTTTTTTTTTGGGGGCTGACTGTGTGCGTCAGGAATACCGACGCAGGGTTAGGGATCTTGACTCGGTTTCTGCCGGCACATGAGCAAGGTGCCGGCAGAGACTATGCCGGCACTTATTGTGCCGTCGCAGACTCTGCCGGCACTGCCAAAAACAACCTTACATCGGTGTATATTTTCCAGCATGCTTTAGTTTGATAATTTTTTTTTAAAAAAAACCACTGTTTTAGTCAAATTCCCGTATCAAAGCTATCAATTTAATCTTGAGGGGCTGTGATGACACTCATCCATTTAGTGATATTAAAGATGCTTGACTATTTGTAATAGGGAGTCGTGGCAGGTAGCTATCAACCACACTAAGAGGGAAATGTTAGAGATAACTGATTATCTAACTAAAAACACAATGTGGAGGATCACTTTTGTATCTTTAATCAACCTCCACCTATACGTTAAGAGGAGGGAAGTTAACTGTTGTCTTGTTTTTGTTTTCTCGCTTCTATTGAAGCCATGAATATCAGTTTTCATTTGGATGCTTATCTTTCTTTGATGTTTGGGTAAAGGACGGTGTGATAGGTAAGCAGGGGCAGACCCAAAAAATTATAGAAGAGGACATAATTGGCAGGGGAATTCAGGGGTTCGGGGGCAGCGCCTCTGAATTTTTTTTAAAAGAAAAGTTTTAAATGCAAACAAAAGAATATAAACAAGAAAAGAAAATAATATCAAAAAAATATTCATGAAATTAAGTGAATAATGATGATGTAATAAGAGAGGTAATTATTTTACAAATCATCATTTAAAAAGCGCGGCTAAGTGGTGTTAGAAATGCATTTCACATAAATTACAATGAAGGGTGAAGACTTAATAAGTTCAAGACATATATTTTAATAACAAAAGATATTACAATAAAAATAATTACAATGTCATCCTTCTGCGCTTTATTTTTTGAAATTTCATCATAATTGTCTTATTATCAATCTTTATCAAATACATCTTTTTCAATATAAAGTGACTAAACAATCATTCAACAATTCATCTCCATCCGAATAAAACGTGAAGTATCTTGATGTATTAAGGGTGGATACTTAATTTAAAGGTGGACAATTATTCAAATATGTATTAATTTTTTTTTTTTTTTTTAAAAATAGATCTCCAAATTCAAGGGGGCACCCCCTTGTCTAATAGGTGGGTCCGCCTATGTTTGAAGGGATGCTTATCCCCAATTGACTATTTCCTACGTCATGCACATATACCAAAAACACATACCACTATTTCCTGTCATTCCGATGTAAACATTGTTAGGAAAAAACAAAAAGAAAGAGAACAATGCATAATGAATTATGCTTATCCTTGAAGAGGTCATTGTCAGCAAAATTATAATTTATGATATATAGGAATAGGTGCGTGATATATATAGGAATAGGTGCTCATATGGCAACTTCAACTAATGATCTTGTTCAATACTACCTCAGCTAATCAGCTTCTTAATATATGAGTTAGTGGGTGATTGGATTTGGTCATCAATATAAGACCACAATCAACTTTATTTCTTAAATTTATAATTTTTTTCCTTGAAATATCTCTATTAATAGCACATATTAATGAGTTTATAGAGTAATCAATTAATCATGATGAAAGATAATATTTTAGAAAAACTAAACTATATTAAAATAAATGATAGGATATTGTCACTATCAATTTTATGTCACTACCACTTTTTCACTGTTAGATCAGAATCTCAATAGGAGAGTGAAATGATAAAGGTAGATGTGATTCTGATTTAACGGTGAAAAAAGTGGTAGTGACAATATCTCAAAAATAAATAATATAACTAATTTTCTTAATCTACTCAAATTAGTCAACTAGCTATTATATTAAGGATAGTACTAAGTTGACACCCTAGCATGAATGAATCGAGAGAAAAAATAAAAGAAAGAAGTTGGCAAGAACTGGCAATCTGAAAGATCATCATGTGGACATTTATCTGCGTATAGACTTAAAGCTATGTGCATCTTACAAAATATATGTCAAACAATAACATTTTCGAAGGTTCAATGAATTTAATAATATCGGTCAGATAAGTTAAACTTTCCTCTCCGGCCAGCAGGAAAATTTTGATCACCCTCTTAGTTTATTCCCCATGCCTGCAAATTATCAGAGGATTCAGTAAATCTTAAGGCCGTGAAGATCAAACAATATTGTTTAGTCATTAAACCTGTTTTCCCCTTTGATCGGAAAAACCAACCATATAAGCCATTGGAGCAAGCTTTTGAATCCAGAAAAGAAAATTGTAAATAATGCATGCAAACAGTATGACAGGATTCTAAGGGAAAAGTGGTACCTGAATTCGGCCATCAGAAGTTCCAATGACCAAAATTTCTTCATTTCCATCGACAGCCATGCAAGCAATCCTACCATTTGTACCAATCTGTAATGTATTAATTCTGTTCTGTTCCTTCCTATCCCAAATTTCCACAGCTCCTCCCTTGCATCCCAAGTAAATTAATTCTGAGCTCATTGCCATCGTCCTCACTTCTGATGCAACTACCAGTGATCCAATCATACTGTAATTGGAAGTGTTCCATATCTTGCATACAAACACACATATAAAATAGTGTTAGATGAGTAACTGCTTCGACACAGTATTCGCTGAAGTAGCATCGATTAACTCAATTCTTTTTCATGCTACAAAGCTCCAGGCAACCCTTGGGCAAGAACTGTCGTTTATTCAAGAATCTGAATAAATTCTAGGGCGACGAAAACAACAGGAGAGAACGAAACTCTCGTGTTTGAGTTAAGAACTTTTTGGAATTTATCATCATTTAAGTTTGAATTTAGTTCATTCTGGAGGCAAAACTGAAATTTATTATGGGAATCACGCAATTTGTTTAAATTTTCTGTTTTTTTCCCTTTTAGATATTTCCTGGTAGAGATATATCGCAAAATTATATTTACGAAGAATACCTTTATAACGGCTCCATCCAAGGAAGAACTGGCTGCATATATATGCTCACCACGAATTTGCAGGGCATAGACGGGATTTGCTTTACCAAGCAATCTTTTAGAACCACTTTGAATGGTATTGACTGTTCCTGTTTCGAAATCTATCTCCTGAAATTTCAAACGAGTATGATTTCTAGAATGGCGAAAGTAATCATGGTGGACTTAGACTAACAGAACTCTGAAAACTTGTTACCTGAATACTGTTGTCATGGCATCCACAGTATAGCCTCTCATGAGCAAGAGCCAATGACCTGACGTATTTGTTACTGTTTAACAGCCTCGATTCTCCATTCAATGATTGAACCTTAAGAAATAACAACGTAGATTACTTTGGAAGAATAAATGATTTTGCTTTTTTTTTTTTTTTAATAAAACTAGTACATAAGAATTAACTGTTTGGGGGTAACACGGGTATTTTTCCTAATAAATGGAAGACTAGTTTTATTTTGGGATCCGGCATGCAAACGGGAGGTCATATAAGATTCTGGCCCATCCAATGAAAGAACATCAAGGATTCATAATTTCATCTAGTACCTTAACACCGTTTCCCTGAGGAATGTAGCAGAATTTGCTATTGGCTACAGCTAAATTATGAATCTGGACTTTCATATCATGCACCTGTACACACTGTATTGCTGACTTTCCTATAGACCAGATCTGATCATCAATCAAAAGAGAGTTTTATTAAGATGAAAGTATTACAGTAGTTTTTTCTTTGAAAAAATGCAAGTGACATTACCTTTACTGATCGATCAAGTGAACCACTGTATAGTTTGTCACCAGATTCTGATATTGCCAAACATGAAACCGCCTTCATGTGTTCTTGCGTCTCTTGTATCAGTTGGAATGAGCTCCCCCTTACCATCCAGACCTTCAGACGTTACATAGAGTTTGTCAAATAAGCTTATGTTTTTATATTGCACAAAGTTGTTAAACAAATCAGACCATAACATATTGTATTTATTCAGATTCAGATTTGTCCTTTGTTTAAAGCTATTCAATCTATATCAAGCATGTAGCATAATTGCATATCATTGGATTCCTTGTTGTTAAGCATAAATCTATGTTTGAACATTTAATTAGGTCTTGCATGAACCCAGCACTTCTACTAACTATCAATCACATATGGCCAGTTTGATAACATGTATATTGGTTAAAATAAGCATTGATTTAGTTTCAACTGGTTGTTTGAGTTAATTCAAGCAGTTCGTTCTCAGCACATAAAAATCATTGGAGGAGACGAAAAAATTTGTAGCAGTTTAATTACCTTGATAGTTCCATCTGAATGTCCTGAGAAAATTTTATCCTTATTAGAAATGACAGACAACACCTCTCCATTCTCACTGCAATCTACCTGAATTAACTCTTTATGCATCCAGATGCCCTGTTTCAATCAAGAATATCAACGTCACTAACACAGTGGCTCTATTTGAAAATGATTTTACAATAAAGTCAACTTACAGCTTTAGATTCATTCTCTTCAACCAGAACTTTAAGCAATTGAGATGCCAGAGGGGAGTATCTCTTTAGCTCTCTCAGACCTTTTAGGACATCCTTAATGTAGGAAGTAAGATCCAGCAATCCATCTGAAATGTACAATGTCAAGAACACTCCCCATTTTCTAAACTTCTACAATAATTACGTTAAGGCCTTCTAAGATGGCAAACAATATAATGTAAAATGAATTAATTTAGTTTAAGGCTCAGAGCTTTATGCACGCGACATAGGGAGACTTGTTTGGCATTGTTCAAGATATAAAGACGCCAAAATAATGATATAATAAAGTCTGACGTAAACTAGTTTGTTGTATTTCATCTCTTGCATATTTTTCATATTTCCAAGAGCAGCGAACCTGCTTTTTAATATTTATATTAAACAAAACTTTTGGTTCTAACAGAAAAACATGGCCTGTACAACTTACCAGGGTACTGAAAAAGGCTATTTAATGCAAGCATAGCAAGGATTCTATCTTCAGTGTCCTTCGCAGATTTTAAAATAGATACAAAGCGCTTGAGCATGCAGATACAGGCTGCTCCTCGTATTCCTGTATCTGGTAGAACGCTAAGCATGTATGTAAGCCATGTGGCCGATATAAAGCATGTTGAACTTAGTTGTGTACTTCGGCTTTTCACGCCTTCAGCTAAAGCCTCAAAAAGTAGACCAAACTCATGACCAACTAAAACAGACGCAACTTTTCTCTCCCAATCATCAGCTGCCTTCTCTTCTTCCTGTTGATATCAATTAGAATTAGAAATGAAGATAATAGCAAAAAAAGAAACCAAAAGCATTATCTCTGTTATCAAAATGCCAAACCAGATATAAGAGATTAAAAAAGATGTTTGACAAGAAAATCAGGAACTCAAAACACAGTAGTAAAGATTTAGAGAAATATACTGGATTCATTTCAAGTTCTCCACTGATATTGCTGATATGATCCATCTGATCAAGACGATTTCTGTTAAAACCAGCACGGTTGAGAAGGACTTCTCTAATAAGAGGCTTTCCAGCGAAGTTGAATCTCCCTTGTAACGACACTATTGTCTCGGCAGCTACTACTTGGGTAGCCGGGAAATCATTGTTTCTGAGGCATGAAATAAGAGTATCTATAGCCTCTTCACGGTATATACTCATCTTTCTTGGTTCTACCTGCAAACAAAACTATGATTAAACTTGCTAACACAAGTACCGCATTTCAGCTTCTCTAGTTTGAAGGCGAAGCAAGCATGCAAATGTTCCTTTCCATTCTTACAGGTAAGGTGAGATCAAACATAATTTCCACAGAGAAGAAATGGAGAAGAGGGATAGACAGATTCAAACCAGAAGATCAAGTTGAAGCAAGAGGCCAGCCACAACCGGAGATTGATCTTGAAGGGCTGTCTGCATATAAGCTAGGAAAGTGTGCATTGTACTGAAAGCACCTTCTTCCTTTATAATGTGGAGGATTTGTTCATTGAATGTCCTCCTGAAGGAAACCAAAAGGTTGGATTAGCCTATTAAGGAGCCCATAATACACCAACTACAAAGTTAATTAATTTGTTTAATGCAAACATATATAAACCGGATTTACCTTTTTAATTTGACTAACTCAGAAAAAATTGAATTGTCTTAAAACGTTCTGCCTCTTTTGCCCCAACGAAACTTTCCAAAATGGGAGACAGCTCAACTTTTTCAGCAATGAGGTGCCTGCAAGTTCCATCCTCCTGGATGCATCTTAATAAGATCTCCACTGCAGCAATCCTCTCCTCAGCCCACTCAGCTCGAAAACTGCCAACTATATATCCAATTACTCTACCATTCATCAAAGTCTTGGCTATGGAAGATGCAATTCTCTCCTCATTGCTTCCAAGAATCTGTGCCAGTAAAAGTACCGCAGCTGACTTGGGCTTTATGCACATCTTAAGCAAGTCCTCCTCTTTCTTATCAAAAACTGTTATGAGAGACTCCAATTTGGCCATTTCTGCAAGAGTTGTCGTAGAAGGTTTCAGGAGATATATTAATACAACAGCCTCTGTTAAGCCTTTCTTGAAAAGCGCCATAATACATTCGACGTCCGAGTCCACTCGGGTAAGCGTCTGAATAACAGCATTGTCCCTAGAACCCATCTCGGCCAGAAGAAAAACTGTTGCTTGAAGCACCTGGGGATCAACAGAATTAAATAGAATCTCCATGAACCCATTAATGATTGGAGGTTTTGATAAAATGCTCTGGATATCCACTCCCAGGTTTACTTCTTTCCAAAATTGCTCAATTTGAAGCACAGCCATTTCAGACTCCTCGAGCATCTCTGACATATACAGGTTGTTAATTGCATGTCTTAACTCACTCATCATCCCATCAACATTGGCTTGTGTTATAACACTATTGGGAGAAGTTGAAGGCGTTGTTGACTTAATTGCTACCTCAGTTTCAGCATGTAGACTCTCAGATGGAGATGGAGATGGTATTGAATTAGGATTCTGTTCTTTCCAGCTTGCAATTAGTCGTTTGAGAACATAATTTGTTTTAGGCAGTTGGGTATTTTGCAGCTTCTGGCGGGTGATTGGACAGGTTGAGTTCCCTCTGTTGAACCATTCTTCGATAGCTTTCCGTTCATATGTCTGTCCTGTCTCAAGAGTCACTGGATCATCAAATAGATTGCTAGTTATTGGACAGACAAAGTCCTTGGGAGGCGCATATTTTCCATTTCCAGGTGGCTGGTGATCATAATCTGCCATGGTATAATCTGGGGAACTAGGAAAAGGAAGAATCCAAGTTTGAGAGAACACAGCAAAGAACAAAACTACGATAAATGAATATTTCTATGGCATACCCTCCGGGTTCTGCAATATTAATCTGAAAAGATTCTAGGATTTGGCTTCCTCGAGGCTCCAGTGGTACCATCGTGTTTTTTTCCTACAGGACATAGCTTGCTTCAGAACATAAACTATTATAAGTAGCATAGTAAATTCAGTCCACATTGGATTTTGCTCTTCTTGTAAGTATCAGTTACCTTAGTTTCTGCCTCAGATTCTGACGAATAACAAGGCATATTTTCATCCTCGGAAGACTCAGTTTCAGCATCTATGTCTGAACGAGATGGTAAGGACAGTTTTATAGAAGTTTCTTGGTGTTCGAGGATTTTGGGAGAAAGTCTTTGGGGGTAAAACGGTGCATTCAAGCACTTGGCGTTAAAACTGCTACTCGAAAATTCAATAGACGTTTCCCTTTCGGTCCAAATTGGCTGCGGTCATGAATTAAGGAAAACAACAACAACATCATGTGTCACTGACAGCTTTGAGAAATTCCAAGAGAACTAGAAAGATCATGATTCATTATGCGGGAGACAGAAATACTATCCAACCTAAGATCTGTTGATTCTCTGTGGTTTGCTTTAAATATGACCCAACCATGCAACTTTTTCTTTTATTTTTGAGAGGAATAGCATATATAAGTCAAACTTTTTTGCCTCAAGCACCTATTTTTTCTTCATGTGGAATAGAAGCATTCAATCAAGAGGCGTTTAAGTTCAAAAGGGGGAAATTCAAATTGACAATACCGTTAAAAATCTTATTACCAGGACAAAAAAGTGCTCAAGTCCTTTCTTTGTCTTAATGATCAAAGAATCGATAACTTATTAAAAGTCACACACACACACACACACGCACAGATATACATATACATATACATGCATATTAGCATATACATATATACATATATACACACATATATAACAACTTAGAAAAATATAACAAAAGTACAACATTACATTATACCGTCCGTTCTTAAACAAAGGCGTATTTGTTCCACTATCTCCTCCCGGCTATGCTCCATTTCTGCATCATCTCTACTGTTCTTCAGAACCGACAATGGTGGACTAATTGATGAGTTGCCAGTATTATTCACCAAAACTTCTTTGAAGTAATCGGCAACAATCCTGCAATTGTCATCAATTGCCTCTTCGTAGTCTCTCTCCAGTTCCCTCAGCTTCGAGGCCTGATCGTCGCTCATCCGTGACAACAATTTCGTCGGGGGTAAGATAACAGATTCGTCAAAAATTGAATAATCGTCTGGATAGCGAGCTGAATTTTCAGATGTAGATGGCAGTATTTTTGCTCTCTGTTCATCGAAGGATCGAAAAACAGGGAGGAGGTGGAGAGAAAACAGCAGCTCGTAGAGAATCGGAGCGATTTCCGATCGGGCCAACGAAGGTCTTAAATAAAAGAGTTGAAGGAGACTTAAGGCGGCTTCGACTTGTCGTTTTTTGATCGTGTATATGAGAGATAGAAGGAAAGACGAAATGGGATTCTGAGGGAGAGGGAGGAGGAGCTTCTCGGCGAGGGTGAGGGAGGAGGTTCGGATGGTGGGGCTGGAGACGGAGATAGCATTATCGAGAGTGTCCGCGGCGAGATTGAGGTGTTTGAGGGTGATTTGGTTGGAGATTGAAGAGCGGCGAAGGAGGGTGGAAATGAGGCGACGTCGGAGTTCGGAATGCGAAATGACGTCGGAGAGGAAGGCGGTGGTGTGTTGAAGGATCTGAGAAGAAGTGGTGGTGGGGGTGGTCATGGTGGGTGGTGGGAGTGAGACAAGTGAGGGGGGGACTTTGGAGGATGAAGACAATGAAGTCAGACTCGGACTGTTTGAAGCTTTCATTGGCACCGGCAATACTCGTTCAATTTGCTGGCGCGAAAAGTCCCCGAGGGACGGGCGGACGGCTAGCCCTGAAAAGACCAATTTGCATTTTTAAAATGGTTAACGGTATTTTTGTTTGGAAAGGTTTCATTTAAGGGTAATTTTATCTCATTTTTTTAAATGGAGCAATTTTGTTCTCACTTTAATTTTAATTAATTTTAATCATTTGTTGATCAAATATACTGTGTTGGAAGTTTACATATTATCCACGTCATTTTTGTTAAAATTTAACTTTTAAAAAAAAGAAGATAAAATAGATGATATTTTGCAATTCTTGCTCAACCAACTTATCTGTACTGTGGTCATTTTAGTGTTTGCTTCTCAAAATGGCATTTAAACTGTTCAAGGGGCATCATGCATGGGTTGTATGGCTCAAAAGGTAATAGTTTCATTATGTTTTATTTGATTAAATTACAGGGCTGAGGGGCAAAAATTGCCCTATTTTTAAAACTTCACGTTCTTTCAAAAAAATTCAAATACTCAATACTTATTGATAAAAAATTTCCGGACATTTTTACCTCTTAACCGTTAAATTATATATTATATTTAAATATCATGTATGTTTTTTCTTTCGTTGCAAACAGAATAGATGTAAAGATATTAAATGGTAGTTTAAGAAAACTTACATATAAATACAAATTTCCAAATCAATAGATCTCTACATGACACACAAATTCTAACAAAGTTATAATATTCATATATACAACACAACTGATTTTTCATCTATTAGTGTAACACACAACACTCACAATTTTTTTTTTTTTTTTTTTGGTTACACAAATACTGATAGTATGTAGTAATTGGATATTCAAAATCAAAGGGAAGATGAAAATGAGGGGGTATTTTGGTGATTTTATTGTGTTCAAATTGTGAGCAGGCCCAGCCGGCCGAATTGACCGTTACCAAGGACAATGCTGTTGGCGTTGAATGGGCGCGTGATTCAATCCATCCGTCCGTGATCCTCACTCCCGCGTTTTTTTCCTCTAAAGTGTCCTTTTCTGTAATCTCGATTGTTTTGCTGATTCTTTATGAAGATTAAAATACAAAGTTATTTGTCCATACATTTCGTGAAGCCTAGTTCTGTATTCAGCCTTTTGATTTTAATTAGGTCCGGCATGGACTATGTTGTCCTTCTCTACCCATATTGGGCCTGTTTGGTGTGAGCGTTAGGAGAGAGTTGAGAGCGTAAAGTTAATGGACTTTGAAGAAAAAGGCTTCACGTGATGTGTTTGGATTACGACAAGTTATTTGAACTTTAAATCAAAAAAGTTGAAAGAAATTAAGAAAAAAAGCTTCTAAAATTCAACTTTTTTCTAAAAAGCTCGAACTTTTTTATGTGGCTTCTCGTCACTTCTACCACCATCAATCCAAACACAAATCATTGTCTATAACTTGAATTTTTTCCTACTAAGCTTTTTTTAAAGTCAAATAGCTTTTAGCCACCACTCCTACCGTCAATCCAAACAAGCCCATTTATTTATCATCAAAGGCATTCTCGATTTTCAGGATTTTTCTTAAAACGTTAATTATATTCAAGTTACTTTAAGGAAATTGAATATAAACAATTCTTTTTTTTTTTTGGTCCATCCGACTAATCTAGATTTGTCCTGAGTTGGACCCACGGTCATGGGGGAAGAACTCTCAATATCATTTTCTCCATTCTCACGTTTCGAACTAAGAATGTGGTTAAAGAAGAGGAAATCCTTTACCAATTGCTATCAATTGGTATATAAACACTTCTTTTAACAAAGATTAGAACATTAATTTGTCTCGTGAAGAAATCAACCCTCCCATTATACCTCAACCCCATTAGTTAAAAATGATATGGCCCACTTAACGTTGAAAATCCTTCAACTTTTTGGGGGCCGAAGATTCTTAAACGCCATCCCAGGGCTTATGGTGGTATGTCCATATTTGGAATCAGGCCCGACCCAATCAAGACATTCAGAGCTACCACATTAACCCATGGTCAGTGGTTTCAATTTTTTATAATAAATAAATTGTTTTGGACATTAATTATTTGTCACCGTCGATTTGTGAAACGAATGCGAAGGTGTGGAGTAATGATCATAATACTAACAAATGACCCTCCCTGAAAAGCATACTAGAAGACCCCAAGAATATGATATTGAAACGACAAGCAGCAACCAAAGTCTACGGTGGAGGCCACCATGGACGACGACCTACGTCGCATCATCAAACATCGGAAATAAGAATAAACGTGCAACGGAAATTACATGGCCTTGCGTTTTTGGTATTATTTAATTGGCTGTAAATAAAAATAATATCCCTTCTTGCGCTGCATTGAAGCACGTATTTATCAGAAAATTTATTTAACCAAGCCAACTCATTTCAAAATTACAACAAAAAATATTCGACTATTATGTCAAATATAAAATAGTACAACACATAAAAGGAATTTTATTTACAGCCAATTATATATATATATATATATATTCTGACAAGGAATTCCGGCCCGTCAATATATTCTTCTTAGGATTTGCCAAGACAACATCAAGTAGAATTAAAATGTTCTCAATAATTAGAGTTACTGTTTTGAAAACTGGGACGTGCATGATGATAGGGATAAGATGCTATTTTAATTTCCTGTCGTTGTTTTTTGTGATTCTCTTGTGCATATTAGATCATCTCATAATCATCATCATGTCAAATATAAATCCATGTTTTTAAGTCATGATGCTTATGGTTTTTGTCATTCTTCGCATCTGTTTCTTCCCCCCCCCCCCCTTTTTGGGGTCTAATTGGGTGCACCACAAGACAGGGTTTTGTTTTCCAACAACTATTTGTACACGAACATAAATATTTTTCAATTAACATTTGAATTTATAACAATGATCAAGTACTATGTTAATAAGTAATCATTCTCATATGCCCCATAGATCATTTATCACAAGTCACAACATGATTTCGAAGACATGAACTTAATTTTGATGTTCCTTAATGCTTCATCGTGCCGACAATTTGCATTTTCCAGCAAAAGAGGATCATCGTTTAATAGATTGCACCTTCTTCATCTAATCAATAATATGCTGCAACAGCTACTTATTTAGGCTAACTTAGATGGTAATAAGAATATGATCACAAACTTCTTTTACTTCTATTTTTATATTAATTAATGTTGGTAGCTCTTAATTAATATTTGATATATTTTCCATTCGTTACCTGAGAAAAGCTCTTGAATGAGACAAGCTCGCTGATGGAGATAGAAAAGGAAGATGAAAATAATAATGAAAGATTATTCTACGGGGTTTAAAAACAAACAAATATTTTATATTTTACTCCTTTCGGTCCTAATTATAGGAACACTTTTATAGTATAATTTGTACTACAAAAGTATTGTTATAATTAGGACCAAAGATAGTATTAATAAGATGATTAGGGAATATTTTGTTTTAACGTTGATTGGTTGTCATCTTTTATAATTAATGTTATTTTCTTTTACTTATAGGATTCTAGAATGCTCTCTTTTTAATTCCTAGGGTTAGAATTTAGGCTGTGAATAGCTCTCAATAATCTTATTTTGAAAACCTCTTATGAATTAAATAAATAGATATTGAGTTCCTTTCTAAGTATCTCTTTTCTTCACTCTCTATTCGTCGGTTGCTCTCTCTCCTATCTTGTTATCCTCTCTTTTGTCTTTCTCTCTTCTCTCTCATCTCCTTTTGCCTCTTCTCTCTTCTCTCTTCTTTTCTCCTCTCTCTATTCCCCTTTCTTGTCCTGCGTTATTAGTACAATCGGGGGAAAAAAGAAAGAAAGAAAGAAAGAAAGAAACCCATTTGATTGCATGTTTAAAATGAACAACGTGTGTGTGAGAAAATTTTAATCGAGTTAGGTGTGAAGGTTCATCAAATGCAGGGCATGTCTTACAAATTCAAAGAGCTAGACGGATCTCTCTCTCTCTCTCTCTCTCTATATATATATATATATGTGTGTGTGTGTGTGTGTGTGTGTGTGTGTGTTGTGAGGATGGATGAAAAAGACAGGGGCAGTTAGGCATCAAATGATGATTGATCATACAAATATTTGCGTACACACGTACATTAGTTAAAACCTAGGATAGGCCGATATATATATAGTACCATGCATATCGGTTAAGCTAATTAAGGGGAAAAGACAATAATAATAAAGGAAGCTGATGGATTAATTTCATGCATGAAGAATAAAGAAGAAAAGTCGTGTTTAATTAACTAATTAGGAGGAAGGAAGCTAGGGATTTCTAAGTGGGAATGAATCAATTGATGGAGGAGATAGAGAGACATGAAGCATATAGTTTTATTGAGAGGAAGAAATAGAGTATAGCATCATGAGCAATCAGCCTTGGAAATTTGTTTGAAGCAGATTGACTGCTCATGATGGTATCTCATTTTAATTTCCTTCTTTTACTTCTTGCCATATCCATCTCTCCTTCTTCTTCTTCTTCTGCGACATTAATGGCGGATTTTTTCGATCTATCGAAACCCAGCGCCTAGTGCAGGAGCCCAATAGTCTGCCCCATTATCACTCCCAACTTGCATTGTGCACGACACTGGAACCAGACACAACCCTCTACTTCGCAGGTCCTTCTTCCCTTCTTCTCTTGATTCCTACATATATGTATACACACAAAGTAACATCGTCAATATGTACATGCATGTATGTGCGTGTCTCAAAATGTTATGCTCCCTTTTGTAGACTCATTTGACTAATTAGTTTGAAGAAAAAATAATATATATAAATACTTTAAATAATTTATTTAGCTTCCTTAATCTCTTTAAAAAAATCAACTGAATCTTATATTTATTAGGGCGGAAGGTAGTATTATAGTAAGAGTTTACTGAGAGGGAAGAAATATTACCAGTGGATTACTACCGGGGGTTTTCCTCTTCAAGCTATTTTCATTATTCAGCAGCTGATGATGATGAAAAGCCAGAAAATACAATTAATGAGATGAGCATATCTAATAACCTCTTTCTTTTGTTTAATGAAGTAAAAGTAAATTAATTATGAACAACCACTTGTATGTGATTGATTTTAGTATAATAATTAATTGATGTTAAGTCCAATAAAGCTGGTGATACGTCCCTTCAGTATCATCTACTTTGTTCATTTAAGAATATGAAATGGTAGCATCTTTCCAAATGCAAAAGCCCCAAACCCCTTTTTAAGGGGTTTTAATGGATCCAATGAAAAGCCATCTTACCTGACCAGGGTCTTCAGGGAATATACAATTGTTCTCTCCTTGAACCTAACAGCAAACAATATTAATCATCAGTAGTCATTACTACATAAAGTAATTACCATTATTAATTCAGACATATACACTACTCATGCAAGACAGAAGAATGAATTAATATAATCTTTGGTCCTCAAGTTTTATTCTGTTTAAAACATTAATTTTGATAATTTAATAAAATAATCAACCATTTTACCAATTGAGGAACCAAAACACATGGTTAGAAACTTGAAGAACCAAAATCAAAATTAGGGTAAACTTGGGGAACCAAAGATTATATTAACCTAAGAATATAATGAGATGATTAATGCAGCACAAAAAGTGTCTAATGTAATTAGTTTAGTCGAATTGATTAAGTTCTTACTGCAGATTGTTGGTGGTGCCTGATGTTAGATGGTGTACTGGTATTGCCCAAGTATGGTAAGCTAAGGGCCTGCAGGAAGCAGAATCCGAGGGAGGAGAGGGGTCAGTTTGAGAACTTCAAGGAAAAAGAAGAAGAATAATGAAAGAAAGAAGAAAGTGAAAGAAATGGAATTAACTTTAACAGCTAGCGAGCATGAGCATGCCATTTCACAGAATATAATACTGACTCATATGGTTGTTTGGTAAGAAAAGAATGAAACAAACATTACCTCGATTTGACTCTGAAGGAATCTGATATACCCAATTGCTTCTAACAGCACGGACGCTGTGTCAGTCTGCAAAAGTCACGATTACCGCACCCCCCACTATATGTTAGAATTAATCATCCTCAATATATATTTATATATTCTCTATTTTATATAATAAAGAAAGTAGTATATTATGGACGTGGAACTTCATATAAAACTTTATTATGTTCTCTTTTCTTAATGGAGAAGATTCAAATCTCTCTCACACAGAAATTGCATTACCCATTGTGTTCCACTCTTTTTCTGAAACGAAAAAGTAACTCTTGAAAATGAGAGAATCTTTTCTACACTCTTGCTCATCGTGGTAATTAGTGTGTTCAAATAAATTTACATTTTTTACTTTGAAAGAAAATTGGAAAAGACAAAATAAATAAAGTATAACTATGACTTGTGCCTAGAAAAAGGTGTATGCTTTTTATACTTGTGGGTTTCTTCATGCCCTCACAGAGATTTATTATTATTTATTTACTAGAGAATTTAGATACGTGCAATTTGATTTAATTTAGTGGTCTAAATTAATTAGCTAGGGTTACCTTCCCAAATGGAGAAACTAGCTGATGAAGGGCTGTGATTCTGTCACCCAGCTTCTCCTTCCTAACCTGAAATTGAGAGAAGAAAATGACAGGCACACATGGTTGACAGTTAGTTTTACACATGGGATTGGTTTGTTTCAGTTGGCCCTGAGAATAATTATCTTCTTCTGGGATAATTTTGAGGAAGAAACCGACAAAGAATCAGCATGATTGGAATAGGACAATCAATGAAAGACAAGAATTACCACTCACACATGATCATGTCTCTGTGGGTATGTGCTATCTAAAAGCCTAAGTTGAGGTTTTGAAATTTCTGCCTATAGTTTTATATAATAAGTTATGTTTTGCACTATACCTTGAAGGTAGATTGAGCTCCAGAAGCTTGAACCCTTGCCTTCTTCACTGCCCCACCACTTGCACTGCTGTTGCACTTGACAACGAAATTTTGGTCCATTATTAGAATTTATACTTCATTACCACAAGTAAAACAAAATAGGAAAAGAAGTTGAGAATTAAAGTAAGAATTTTTATTATAAGTTGGTTCAAAGAGCACAAGGAGACATGAAATTGAAAAGCAGGAAAACGAATCCCAAGCAATTCACAAAAAGCAAGGATGCCAGGAACTCTCTTGATGATATATATTATATATATTCTTAAATAGACAAGCCTTCAGGTGTGTCTGGAAAAAAGTTTTTTTTTTTCATATGTAGAATCCAAGAACTTTACCTACTCAATAGAGAACACCTTCTTTGACATAAGTGCCAAGGGAACCTAATCAATGTCTTAGCTTTTTCTAAACTCACAACTTTTAGGCCTTCCTTTTGTAATTAAGAAAATCTCACCTATCAGAGATACCGCCTTAAGGCATCGAAATGGTAAAGTTCCTCAACATAGTTTGTGTGACTTGTCCCCAAGAAGAAGATGAAAACACAGTACTACTTCAATTGGGAGTGTTAATTTTTTTTTAAATATTACCATCCGATATTTGGTTTGGTGTTCGTGGCTGCTCTTCCCAATACAAGTGTCTCCTCTTGCGCTCAAACTTTATACACACCCTAAGGAATCTAGTGGGGTCTTACACCGCTAGACCAACTCTATGTTGGTTTTTGGGAGTGTTAATTAAGTATACTTAAGTATAGGAAATATAATCTAGTGTCTTTCTCTTACCTCAGAAGATGGATCTGGAAGAGAAGGCTTAGCATCAGTGTGATTGTTAGAGAAATCCAACATATTGCTGCTAAAACTAGTGACACAGGACTTAGGGGAAGAAGCTGGAACAACCATTTGAGGCCAACCAGTGGATTTTATTGCCTGAAATTCTTCATTGCTGCTTCCATGTGCATAACCATAGCTATTCACTGAATTTTCTTGTTTAATATCCACCAAAGCAGCGTTAATATTCGGTGCCTGAAGAAACTGACCCATACCTCCTCTTTCTTCTTCACCCACCGATCCACCCCTTTAACCACAAACCACAAATTAATAACATCGCCAAACAGACACACAAATACACACGGAGCAGTATATCTATATCTATATATATTGTATGTGTAGATATATACGTACATGAGAAGTTGGGTCCAAGAGTCTGGAAAGGGTTGTTGATTATTGAGGTCATGATGTTGCCAAGAAGGAAGCTGTTGAAAATTGGAGGGAGATGAGGATAAGAAAGGAGAAGGATGTTGAGGACTACGCATGGTGTTAATATTATTGATGTTCCACCAGTTAGGGTTCGCCATCATTTGTTGAACTGGTGAGCTCTGCTGAAGAAGATGACCTCTATTCATGCCTAGCTTCTTCTTCTTCTGATTCTCAGCAGCTCTCTCTCTCTCTCTATCTCTTATCTTTCTTTCTTTCTTGATGCTCCTTTCCTAACGGAGGTCTTTGTAGAATCTTTGAGAGGTCCTTCTTTGTTGATTATGTAGGACTAGCTAAGAGAGGGAACGATAGATAATAATACTGCTGCTATACTTGGTCCCATATTTTTTTTTTTTAATAATGCAATTTGAATAATATTTAATCATGTACCGGGCTAGAGGTCTGTGAACCCTCTCTGTCTTTTGTTTTTCTTCTCTCTTTCTTTCTTTATTACTTTGCTTTGCTTTTTTATTTTTCTTCCTTCCTTTCGATGTTTTTCCCTTTCTCTCGCCTTTTCTTTTTTCTATTTCCCTCCCGCTTGCTTTTGCTTTATCTTAAAGTGGAACGACAGAAAAAGGTGGTACCAATTCCCATCCAATTAATAATTCCAATATATATGTAATATGTATGTATATATGTATAATGCATCTCATCGAGCACTCGAGTGCATAATATTTCTATGATATGAAGTTACGTGGCTCTTTCATGAAGCCTCCTGTCCATGTTCACAGCCTTTTTCTCTCTCTCTGTGTGTGGCGATGAATTAAGTAAACGAGTATGTAAGTTTTTGGGAATTTTGACTTGTACAATCCAAACACTATAAAGGGTTCAAAACTTTTTAAATGATATCCACGCGTCATCCAATATTATTCACACACACACATACACCCCTCCACAATGAAATGAAGTCGTGTCTTGTGTATATAAATTTTGATGTAAAAAGTAATTTAAAGGATATTGCTAATTATTTGATTATTGATGATCAAGTGTCAGTCCTTCCTTGTTTATTTTTGAAGTGATTCTACATTTGAGAATGTGATCCCTGTTTGAAGTGCATGCGGTTGATTGAATTATAGGGATCTTACCAAAACCCGTGTTACTTTGCCAGCTAAAATAGTAAATCTGTTATATATGGAAAAATCCAATTTGTCCAAGACTGATCTATATATTCAATCAATTTAGTTTACTTGCTTCAAGTACTGATTATCATTTTCCAGCTACAGCAGATTTATATTTAGCCCTGGAAGTACATTTGTTGGGAGATATGAGAACCTTATGCCCTTCAAACCTTGAGGAAGAAACCTTTGATTAAATCAAAAGGCCAAATCAATAGAATTCTAGAAAGAATGACAAAGAAATTAACATCTAGTCCTATTTATAACTCACTTCTAATATATTTATAGACCAAAAAACTCATTAACTCTGCTATAAAATTTAATAACTTTTTAACTTTATCACTATCAATATATATATAAACTGATATATCTCATGAGAACAAAATTAACACAATAATAAATGAAGGGCAAGAATGTACATTCGTATAAAAAATTTAATGAGATGTCAAATAAATAGGACACACACAAAAATTATTCTCCCTCCGTCCTATAAATATGCATATTTATTGATTTACTCTGACCTTATGTTTTTGCGATTATTTCTTAGCTAGTTAATTTAGCTTATCAAAGTATGATGTTAATTTAACTACAATTATAACCAGGCAATAACGTGAAAAAATAATATATATCAGAGAGAAAATATCGGAAAATATCTAGTGATTAAAAGGAAAAATAAAAGATCCATTATTCTTTAAGTCAACGTCGTATTGTCATTTTAAAGATAAGAGGTACTTAAAAAGTAGAGGGGGAAAACATCCGTGACAGCCTTCTCCATGTGCAATATTCTTCATTATCAATTTATCTATTTGCCAATGCATTATTATTATTGGATGTACATACATGTACTTATTGTACAAATTATTATCTTTAATGAAAAAAAAATCATATTTTTTGTCAAATGATACACTATATCTAATGTGTCGAAATAAACATAAAATCGCACATGTGATTAATTAGCTGAGCTTAATCAGTTGTACTATATATATATATATATCATGTATGTGGAAATATTAATTCTTGAAGACTCTTGCGTTTGTTTTGGTAAAAGAGAACAAGAAAATTACGAATGCATATGTATTAATTGGACAGACTGCATATGATTAGTAAAAAGCTAGGAGAATCCTTGACGCAAGGAGCAAAGTATGATAAGTAAGTTGCATCCACCACACAAAGTAACTCATAAATATATGGATCACATATTTATTAATATATTACTTTTAAAATACAAAAATGTAGAACTCACGTCAAAAGAAACTAATAGTTGCTGTGTGGTCGCGTATTTGATTTTTCAAAGTCATTTAAGTGAATGTTGAAGCATCGGCACGACTCGAACTATATATTTTTGTTGTTTTTGCAGGTGTTTCCTAGAAATTGAAGTTGTCATCCTAGATATTCCACGTGTAGATATGGATAAATTTTATTTGAAGGTTTAATTTTAGGTTACCATTAACAAGCTAGTCTCTAATGTACCTTTTTAGTAGAAAAGGGTATAAATACGTATTGTGGGAAGCAAGCAATCCTATGTACATACGTACTTGACCGAATTTTGAATAGTCTTCCTCATTATTCAGAACATTAGAGCTTTCTAATTAAGTTCTGCACGAATTTAATTTACTTTTGTTCTTGTAGTATTTTTCTAGATATTTTAGTATAAATATATTTTTTGAAAAACTTTCAAGTTATTATGGAAAACATTTTTTGAAGGGAAGATCCTCATATAAGATAACAGAAAATATAGTTTAATTTGTCAAAATTTAACATCATATTCTTATTATTTTTAAGTTTACAGATATATTTTATTTTATTTCTTATTAATTGCATTCAAGACAATAACATTAATTTCCAAAGAAATATCCCTTCCTTTTGAGGATAAAACTTGTTTCATACAATATAATATGTCCTTCTCGATTCCAAAAAATTAAAAAAATTAATATTTTATTTTATCCTTAAAATACTACTACACACTAGCAAGTAGCAACAAATGAGGGGTAAAATTGTTCAAATATATCATACTTTTATATATGTATTAATGCAATAATATTAAACAATAAATATAATAAAATAAAATGAAGAGGTAGTATAAAACTGTGTAAATCAAAAGCTAATCAAGTAGCTAACGCACATCATATTAATAGGAGATAGAGAAGGAGTGAAAGAAAAACACACACACAATGACACAAGAATTTAAAAAAAGAATCAAGATTTTAGATGATACTCCCTCTCCGGTCCTAATTATAATAGCTAGTTGACTTTTTTTGGAGAGATTAAGGAAGCTAATTAAATTAGCTTAGAGTATTTTTATTTTTATTTTTCTCTTCAAACTAAATAATTTGACCAATAAACTAATATATAATCTATGAAAACACAACATATGAAATGATTAAGTAAATTATTTAGCTTCCTTCATTTCTCTAAAAAAAGTCAACTAGCTCTTATAATTAGGTCCGGAGGTAGTATTTGCTTTTGAGCACCTGTGCTAAATTCTTATGCCCTAATTAGTGAAAGAAATATTATATTTTGCAAGACAAAACTCTTCTTCCATATATATTTACTTTGTAGATCACCTAAAATCATTTGAAATATATGCTACACAAATTTTCCCACATAATCTGTTCTAATAATTATAACAAATAATTGATGAAGCCATTCACGGGGAATCCCTATGATTATCACCTCCAATTGATCATACTCTCTTCAATTCTATTTATATATAGGACACTTTTAATCAAATAATAAAAATTAAGATTTTTTTTATTAAAAATAGTTAAATATTTAGTGTTTTAAACAGAAAATTATGCTATTTCCAAATTACCTTTAATTAAATATGATAATTTTTGAATATTTCATAAGTATTTCATTTAATTTCATAAAGTTCTAATATTTAGAACTAAATAAAATTCTTAAAAGATGTCTTATTAGAAAAAGGGAATATGATCTAATATAGCCTAAATGATTTTAAATCAAATAAATCCTTGCAAATTAAAAACTAGCGTTTTGTATTTTCTTTCTCTATTTTCTTATTTGGTTATTTATATTCCTCCAACCTCCATGACATCCAAATCGGGAGAGGATTTTCTCATTGTCATTTTTCTCCTTTTCCCTCATCAGCCCATCTGAACCGTTGACGGGGAAGATGAGAGAGAGATTAAAGTAGTAATGTGATTGACTGAACGGATATGATTTAAAGATAATGAGGGATAATGAAAAAATGAATAGAAGAGAAACACAACCCCATCTAAATCATATGCGACGCAAATACTTGCATATGCCACCTCAACTCGCCCTATCAGTAAAAACTTAACGGAGTTAGTGACATATAGGCAAACTTAACACCATTATTGCATAAGGGACTAACAACCATAGCCCGAGTAAACTTGAAGGAGCAAAAACAATAGTTTCAAAATTCAGAGATTAAAACAAAATTAATGGGAAACTCTCTGAGAACCAATACCCTTTTTAAAAAAATAAAACGCTAGCTTACGCTTCTTTCTCTAATTCTTAACAAATTCTGGTATATGGAAATGAGCACATAATTATTCACGCAATACAAAAACACAAGCCTATGAACATTGTAATTAAATCAAAACTTAAATTAAATTGATTTAATTAATAATGAACACAAAACGATGATTGTGGCCGGAACAATTTAGCAGAGCAAGACAATAGAGTAGAATAATTATTGGGGAAGACAAACATTCCCTGAAACCGCATTCTGAGGATACGAGCTAGTCGCAAACAAACAAAAACTAAAAGCCCTTAAATCTGGATTCACTTATTACACTTCCCAACGAAAACCAGACACTAAACAAACAATAAAATTATTGGAATGTTGAATGAGATCCACAACACAAGTTTGGTGGTATTGCACTGCCAAACGTTTTGAACCCATAACTTCATTTGCAATTCAATTCATCTCTTTTCTTAACTTTTTTTTAAAAAAATATTTTTATTTTCCTTCTTTTGTGTCCTTTCCCCACAAAACAAACATCACCTAACTACACTTATCTTCTTGTCTTTATCCTCTTTCTCTTATATTCCTTCTCTTCTTTTCTTTCTCTTGTTATATATATATATTATTAATTGCTTTCATACATTCATATATGTTCTATGTACTGTGCACATTTATATATGCACTCTTCTGCCTTCACTCATTTTGCATTCTTGTTTCTTTGGTTTGCTCAATATAATGCAGGTAATTATTTTTAATTAAACATTTATGCAGCGGATTTTGTTCTGAATTGTACCCTGTCAAACCTGTTTTTTTTTCCTTTTTACATGTTAAAATTTCTGTATAATAGTAAATTAAATTATGGAATCCTTTATAAGCATTTGCACCAAGCTGATCTCATTTTCGGTGCTCCTCCTGTAATCCAAGTTGAATTTTAGATGGATTCATAAACAAGAGGAGCAAAATTAGCTAATCAGGTTTTTTTCTAAAAAAAAAAAAAAAAAGATGACATGTCTTGTTTTAATTAGAGTAAATACATAGAGGTGGATTCTCATAAGATTAGATCACAAGGCTCAACTGGGTTGCCTTTCCTTAAAAATTAAAAAATAAATAAATAAAAAACCCCCAAATTTAAGATTTCATATTCAAACAGTGAAAATTCGAAAATATTAATAATCAAACAAGCATTGATAATTATAAACGACTATATATATATATAGCTATTTTTTTGTTTAGTAATATGTAATAATGAATAATGTTGACGTTGATGTGATTTATTTGAGTTGTCAATATTTTTTTTTTTATGATGATGATTTAATGTTCAGGAAATCAAGGGATGAATCAATACCGGTAGGCCACTGCCGACACAAGAATCAGGCGTGTGACCCATCACATAAAAATATTTGTACTCACAAATTCAAAAACGTGTAATTATTTGTGTTGCACCTACAAACGACAATATTGTGCCTGTTTGGTTTGCAGCATTCTGGCCCATTAGGGGCGTTCTGGTCCATTAGGGGCAGCATATCCAAAAACGCCAACGCAGGCTGTTTGGGAGATCATTAGTCTTAATGGGATTTTGTCAAAAACGCCCGTTTTTTGCAACCCACCGAATTGGCCCGTTTTCCTGCGTTCCCATATATGATAGCTCTTAGCCCAGCTCACGCATGATGCTTACACACGACCATGTGGGGTCTACAATTTTGGCTGGTTGCTCTTCTCCTTTTATCATGTGGGGTCCGCATATAATTATCCTTTTAATTATTTTATAGATATAATATCATCTGCACAATAAATATATTTAATTAATATGTTATAGAAATTAATGTATTATTTGTATGCGTTTTATTTTATAAACAATTTTATCAGTTAAATATATTTAATTAAGGACTTTATTGCTTATTAATTTTTTTAATAATCATTTAACTTTTTTCCAAATTAAAATTAAAATTGAAATTATCCTAATATATACAACCCTCCAATGCCGTTTTTTCTTCTTAACTGACTTTTCAAAAATAATTCCTCCCTCATTAATCCCTAATCCTATCAAACACTGTCTCAATATTTTTGTTCAATTCATTGGATTCCTCGTCTCATCACATGCACTAATTACAAATCCTTTCAAATTACTAGTAATTTATTAATTAACCCCTCATTATGCCTCTTAATGATCCCAGTGTCTTTTTATATACATCTTACACTCCATTTAGCTTCTTTTTTTCTTGTCAGAAAATTTAGCTTTATTAATTTGGATAATATGTCGAGATATATTGTAATCGAACTAGCCACCTCTTGATCAGTTTTGAGTCTCAAATCAAGAGGAGTGTCTTAGAGTTGGTCACATGCAAACTTATGTATTTGCGTGAAGTTATATATTTATATGAAAATTTTAATGATATGACTTGTAAATAAAACTAAAAAATTTCTTCTCAAAATGGCACCATATAAAATAGAACCAGAGGAGTGTCTTAGAGTTGGTCACATGAAAACTTATACATTTAAATAGAGTTTCAAACTAGTATGCTACCATATATTCCCAAGAATAGTATATATAGCTACCTATAATTTACATATATAAACACATAATAAAATTCGTGATCGACCTCCCCTCTCTCTCTCTAAGATGTCTCTCTACTTAATTGCCCAAACACAAAGTAAAAAGGTACCCAAAAAATATTGGAAAAATCATTGTGAAAAGTCTTTACTTAAAAATTTTATTGGCCACAATAACTTGAATTCAAATACTAGTACCTTCAGTATATGTAATCATGCAGAGTATCAATACATTACGAACATAAAACATATCAGATCGATAAAATTTTTAAACAGAAAATCACCAATTTTTTCAAAAATCTTATGTTGGATAAGAGATAATAATGGCCATTTTCTGTAATACTCCCTCCGGTCCTAATTATAAGACTTAGTTAGCTTTTTTGGAGAGATTAAGAAAGTCAATTAAATTACTTTAGAGTATTTGTAATTTTTTCTTTAAATGAATTAATTAATTTGACTAATAAAGTAATATATAATCTAAAGATACACAACATATGAAATGGTTAAGTAACTTATTTAACTTCATTAATCTTTTCAAAAAAAAATCAATTAGGTCTTATATTTAGGATTGAAAGTAATAATTATCAGAGAGTGTTAGCGTGTTTTGTATGTTTGGGGATGGGGTGACTATTTTATAAGGACAACAACCGACCGAATGTAAGATGTCATTCTTATACATGTTTTGGAGTTTATGTCATTGCATATACATCTAATGATTGATTGCAACAACGTTTAGTCTCAGAGTAGTTTTGTGTGAACACGATTCTTTTTTAGTTCACTTCATTTAAATTAAAGCACGTCGATCGCTAGGGATGGATATATAAGTGAGGATAGACGGCCCCACTTTATAATACTTTATGATCTACAGTACATGATTAATCATTTCTCTGCAATTTAGATAGGGTAGTGAATTTTAGATAATCCAAAAGAATTTAGTAAAATGGATCGAATGACTCAGGAGGATATCTGTAATAACTACTTAAGACTCTTACAAAACTTGTCTCCTAAAAGATTAGCAGAATTATTATCTTAAACCTGACAATTAGATTAATCACAATTAATTCCCATCCCATTAATTATTGATCGAGTGTAAGAGCATCCAAGGGTAATTTAACATTTTTTTAAACGACTTTTGCGTATCGGAAACGTAACATTTTCATTTTTAATTTTTATTTATTTAATATGTGTATGTGAGATAAATTGTTTCTCTGTTGTCTATTAATTCTCTCCCCGAAAGATGGGTAGCCCCTTTAATTTTTTATTTAATTTTCTTAATTCTAGATAACAGTCAGTCTTATTCATTATCATGTCATACATGACGACTATATGCTCATTATCGTGCTACCCTATATCAGTTTCACTAGCTTATATAAAGATATACTAAATTATAAATGATCAGCCAGTGGATAGTGAGTACATGTGGACCAAAAACTTGTGGCTCAAAATTATAGTGTTGTGCGTGGTTATAACTAGATTAATTAGGCACAAATCATGAGCATTCATCTGGTATTAAAAACTCTCAAGAGCTACCATCTCTTTCATGGCCGGCTCTGTACTTTTGACTTAGATGCATTTATATCATTAAATTACATTTTATTTTACTAGTCATTTACCTTTAATTCACACCTAGCATTAAAATGTGTATGTGTGCCACATATTTAATTAATTCCCTTCATGCATATCCATATATATGATTGATTTGATGATAATATAAGTACAATTATTATTGATTTAACTATTTCATTTTTTATACCTTAAAGTTTGGGTGAGTTGTCAGAATTAGGGCATGTCTCGTGATAAGTAAAATAGAAGTTGTGATAGATATAAAGTCTGTTTGGAGTGCAGCGTTAAGAGTGTTAGGGCCAAAAAATTTTAAAAAAAAGTACGAAGAATGTTGCTAACCGATTTTTGGTCCGTTTAGCAACATCGTTAAGTTCACTGGACTTTAAGTAAAAAAAAAAGCTCAAAAAGTCAGTTAAGGAAAAAACTTCACCATGGAGCTTTTTCCAAAAAACTTCACCATGGAACTTTTTCCAAAAAGCTCTCAAGCTTTTTGACATGGGCCACACCACTTCTACACTATCAATCCAAACACAAATAATTGTTTACAACCTGACTTTTTTCCTACCGAGCTTTTTTTAAAGTCAGATAGCTTTTAAGTCACCGCTCTTACCGCCAACCCAAACAGACCCATAAACTATGGCGTTAGTTTTATAAGCAATAGACGCACTACCAACCATTTGGTTTAATTGATAAAAAGTTGCATCAGCTTAACCAGATGGCTCAAATTGCCATACGCTCCCAAAAAATAGGCAATACACGTGGTAATATATATACTTCTTCTGGTCCTAAATATAGGACAAAGTTTGTAGAGCAAATTGCTCTACAGACTTTGTCCTATATTTAGGACCGAAGGTAAAATGATTTTTGGTCATCTTAAGTAATTACTATTTTTATAGTCATTTATAATAAATATTATTTTCTCTAGGTCCTTTATTTTAATTTTCCCTTTATTTTTTTTTTCAATGGCATGTGAAAAAATTCATATAGATTTAATAATTTAACCTATCCATACTGATTAATTGAACCTGGTGATTGATTATATTAGATCAGCCTGTAGTAGCCCAAATGAACCCCAACAATCCAATGATAACATTTTTTTTAGAAACTTAATTAGAAAATTGGAGAAAAAAATAATTAATTTCGTTGGCACAATATCTCAGTTGATTAATAAAATATTAAACAAACCACATCAATCCTTCTCTCAGTTGGAATTGATAGTTACATTCTTTAAAATTAAATTCCATTACTGGTCTTGCTTTTTCCTAGCTTGCACTCTAACTCCTTTGTCTTCTTATATATCGCATTGAAAATAATATCAGTTTTCTATATTAAATTGCACCATAAAGATTTTGATTATTAGTTAAGTATTTGAGGGGTGCTTATTTTTCCACTAGCCATCCTTTTCTAGCCTCCCATGTGTTAAAAGTGAATGTGTATAAAGATTGGGGGAGAAAATAAGTCAAATGAGAGAGGAATTAAATAAGCAAAAAAAAAAAGTTTCCAAGAAAATAATATTATTATTATTTAAACTAATCTTTTGGACTAATTAATCATTCAATTCTATCCTCTTCGCTTTGTCCAAATACACGAAGCAATGATGGAACCACGAGAAGATAAACCATATGTTCATTAACATTACGCTATTGGTTCAGCAAATACATCGTATTTAATTTCTTTCTTTCGTTTTTTTTCCTTTTTATTTTTTGTTATAATTGGAAGTATATTCACGAAATTGTAATTATTTTAAAAAAATCCATATATTTATGTATCCATTAAAAATCAGGAGAATTATAAGGGGGAAAAAACGAAAGATAATAACGGGAGACATTAAGTCACGTGCTGGATCACGAGTGTGAATTGAGTCCAAAACATCAATAAATCAGTTTTTTTTTTCTGGGAAGGACTATTTGAAAATAAAGATGAATCATGGGAAACTTATTTAAATGAATTTTTGTGTTTTAAAAATATTTGTATAGTACATCAAGCAACTTGGTCCATGGTATAATTAATTAAAAAAAAAAAAATCGTGCGTTGAGAAATAGACGGTGGTCACTGAATCATGATGAGTAATTTGGAGTGACGCATGAAAATTCAAAAGACGAAAATGATTGGGTAATTGAAATTATTTAAAGAGGATTTGGTGAGATGTTTTTTCTGATATTTTGTCGTGTCGAATTGGGAAAGACAAGAGGATCATCAAATGTGTCGTAGTTTTTAGAGTAGAGTAGTAAGAAAAGTCTTGAAAGAAGAAGCAAAGGGTCAACTCATTGTCCCGAGGAAAAAATTGTTAAAGAATGAAAACAATTTACCAGCAAGTCACGAAATGAAATCTGGAATGATGGGATCTTGATAATAACTGGAAAAAAAAAAAAGTGAGGAAAATGACAATGTGACGTGGATGGACAATAATCAACACTCTAATGAATATCAATTAGCTTCCTCGTTTATCACCCTCTCCCTCACGGACATAGACATTGTACTATGAAATGCTACCTTCATTTGTAATTTTTTGCACCCCATACAATTTACGAGGATATTAAAGAATGAAGACAAAGAAAAAAAACTTCAACTTTCAATGAGTGAGAATATTGCAGATTATGCTGGCAAAAAAAGTTTATTGTCCCTCTAGGACATCTAATAAAATTGGAACTATACAGAAAAAATTAGCATGCTTCCTGCCTAAAGGATGACACGCACGAAAAAGTTTGTTAAATATAAATGAAAAAGATAAACTCAACTGAATATAATTTTTTGTTGTTGTATATTTTCATTTTATGGTACAAGTTTTTACAAAAATATTACTTAACAAAATATAATTTTAAAAATAAATAAATAAATTGCGGCACCATTGTTGCAGCACACAAATTACGGTTGAGGAAGATTTTTGGGAAAATGATTTTTAGGTCCCAAGTCCCAACCAAAAAATAATATCGTAAAAGTCTTTATCAACAAGTGAACCAGGGGATTAATAAATGGATCAATTATTATTAACAACTTATAAAACTTGTCAATATGTTATTTCTTTAGTTGGAACTTAGATGACGTTTTCCCAAGATTTTTTCGCATGACCGTATTAGTATATGTGATACTTAAACTTTTGTTTGGGAACACCGTCAAAAATATTTTTTAATGTTTATGAAATAATTTTTTTTTTTCTCATATTCATCTTGTATTTCTAAAAAATATTTGAAATAAGCTTAAACCAAACCCCCTTTTGATTCTGAGAGATTTTTTTTTTTTTCAAAAACCTATGTGCAATAAATTTGATTATCATAGGAACACATTTTAAATTTAAAATATTAAATATAAATAAAATATTTTTATTAGATGTAGAAGCTAACATAATTTTGCAAGAAAATGTTGTATATTTGTTTACTATACAGAATAAATGAAATAGGATGAAATTAATAACTGTAGATATAAAAATAATTGTCATATTATTATTGAATAATTATAAAAGATATAAAAATTATTGAATCATAATATTTAATATCACTAAATTAAGAGATCAATTGAAAACTTTTAAAGAAGAGAAAATAAGAGAATGGTTTAAGTTTCTGATTAAAGTGAAAAAATGTTGAGAGCAAGTAATTTATAGTAGAGACAGGGGTGTTCATGGGCAGGGCTTTACAGGGCGAGACCCTTGCCTGATGCCCTGCCCAAGAGATCATTGGGCAGTAAAATGCAGCCCAGTGCCCGACCCTGCCTGATAGAAGCCCTAAAATTTGTGGGCAGGGCAATAATGGGCTGGGCAGGGCGGCCCTTCCTTGCCCAAGTGGCGATACCCTGTAACCTTGTGATACCCTATGTGAAAAAAATAACTTTAGTCATACCTAATAAACAATATTGCAAACTTCAAATGAAATCCATAATTCTATACTTTGAAATATTCAGATATAAGTCTACAACTTAAGTCTTAAAATTACCTTCAGAAATGTGCTTCTGGGCAAGGAGGAGAGGCGAGGAGCAACTGGAACTGAGCACCTACAACCTGGAAGCGATCGACCTTCAGGAGAGGCAGAGAGATCCGCGGCTTGAGACTAGAGATGTCGAGTCGAGACTCAAGACAAGGTGCTGTAGAGACTGGAGAGATCGAGAATGATGAGCAGCGCCTGAAACTAGAATAGAGAACGATTATCGAGCACTGGAGAGTGGAGAGGCAGTCGGAAATCATCAAGCGAGAATGGAGATTGAGAGAGGAGACTGGAGACACAGGCTCACGTCGCGGCTTCTAGGGCATCTGAGTCTGACAGTAGCAAAAAGGAAGAGTTGAAGAAATGATGATTTTTTTTTTATATTATAAGTTATATAATTTGCAAAAAATATATAATACTATTTTATAAAAAAATATAAAATATAAAATACTTTTTTTTTATTCTATTAGAAAAATAAAAAATATTATATACACTACTGGGGAGGGCCAAATGGGCAGGGCAGCCCAGTTGTGCCCAATTTGTTTCGGGCTGCTTTTTTTAGGGCTGGGCAGGGCGATTTTTCGTTGGGCGCGGGCGGGCGGACAGGGCGGTGGGCATGATGAACACCCCTAGTAGAGACTTTGGCAAGGTAGTATACTCTATGGGGTAGAACAGGTGAAAAGATGAGTAACTTCTTTAGTACGGTGCATTTTTATGTCCAGTCTTTCTAAGAACTCAAATTAACCGGTCCACCAATCTTCTTTTAAAAGATGGGAAAATAAAACCCCACCAAGATCGGTGGAAAATCAAGTTCCCGCGTGAACAGTTACGCTTTCGAACATATTTATCCCTCATAAAAAAAAAATTCAATAAAAATAGGATTAAATTCAAACTTAGATAAGTTCGAATTTGCCGGGAAAATATTTTAGATAAATTCGAACTTAATAAAAGGATATTTTTTAAAAATAAATTTTTCCTTTTCATTTTGAATTAATACTTTTGAGGTAAAATATGTATTTCCTAATTTTTTATCAACTATCACTCCTTTATTTCTTTCCTACCAAATAACCTGTATTCTCTCTGGTCATCTTCCTCCATCCCTTAAAATTCTCCCTTTCCTTCTTTCCCCTCCTCTAAATTGTACCAAACCGACCCATCTATGAGTATCTAAATTATGAAGGCGTGGCCGCCCAGATTTTTAGCTCATGGGAGGGGGCCCACTTGAACAATTTGTTTTTAATACTATAACTGTATAAAAACAAATGAGGGAAAAGAAGCGAAGTTGAAAGAGAGGGCGTGACTCGTGAGGCGGTTTGTGGGGCCCAGGGTTGCTCAGTGATAGCTCCGTGAGGAGGGACTCCTGTACAAACATAACTCTTTTTTCCCCATTTGAGCTTTTCACGCTCGACAGCGACATAAAGTCTTTGTACTCTTCTATAGCCTGGGCCCCACACCCCTCCCCCCCTCCTTTATTTTCCTTTCCTATTTTTTCTCATTACAAAACCAATTTTAGGCCCACATCCTAATTATTTCCTCCTTTATTTATTTTTTATCTTATTCCTTTAAATTCATTTTTATTTTATTTTTATATATTCATATCCCATTTTCTTTCCCGTCTAATTTCTACGTCATCCCTGCGTCATCAATGACATCGTCATTTAATTTTGGGCCGGCTCATGACCCGGAGCTGAGTTATGGGTCGGGCATCCATCTCAATTCTCACATGATTAATTAATTGTAAAAAACGGAGACATCCAAATTTTGTTTGGATTACAAGTTCATAAGGACGAATCACTACACACTCTCGTCTAAAGCAATGATCATGGTCATGAAAAAAACATGCATAACAATGATGACAATTAACAAGACAAAATGGGATGAGAAAGACAGGCATTTTGGGAATTAGATCATGTGAGAAAAAAATGGAACAGGAAATAGATGAGGATTATGGCACATGAAAAAAATAAATAAATGGTTTGGAAAATTATATTATTTTCATTTTTTAAAAAAAGAAAATAAAAAGAGAAGAAATGGGTTGATGATGAAGGAAGGTTGTTGCATGTTGCGCACGCGTGTTAAAATGTGCACCAAACATGACATTGATAGGGCAATTAAGATTGGAAGAACTCAAGTTTTAATGAATTGGGGGAGAAGGATCGATGTTGGGTTACATTATTTGATTTTTGTGGTTCTCATTTCTCAGTGCCTCGCAGTTGAGTTCTTTTTGCCAACCCCTCTCAACTTTTCTACACCTTTCATCAAATTCAAACCCTTCCACAAAATGTTTTTCTTATCTCCCCCACTAAATTCTTCACACATGCACCTCAAACCCTTCCTTTTTCTGTTTTTTAATTGCTGTATATGATTGACTACTGTGGGGGTATAATTGGAAGCAACTCTCTTCAGTTGGAAAAAAAGAAAAAAATAACTCTCTTAAAATCATCCACGATCAAAGCCTTTTTTTTATTATTATAAGACTGGCTTCTATTGGTGATCGTTTGCCTTTCTCTTTTATTTAACACACGGTCTAATCTTTCACATAAATCAATAAAAATCTTATACTTCATTAACTCTTTCATATAATTCAATAGCTTTCTAATTTTGCTTTTATCTAATATTCATTATACCTCATGAGAATAAAGTTATTATAATAATGAGTAAAGGGTAAAGTTGTACATTCATATAAAATCTCTCTCGCTCTGTGCCCAATGAACAAGACCAAAAATTTTCCCATCTCTACTCTACCTTATATAAGACTAGAGAAGTAATTAATTTCCATGTATCAAGAAAATTAATAAATTTACTCCCTTTATGAAAAAATTATCTTAATACATGCAATCAACAAGAAGAGCTTATCTGACAAAAAAAACACAGGGAAAGTTTAAGATTTGTTTTGTATGAGGGAAATGGAGAAAGAGAAAGGTAGGTGAATTTTTAATAAGTTCAATTTAAAAGAAATGAAGAAGTCGGTTTATAGAATTTTAATAATTAGAGAATGTGTAAAATTAAAGAGTAAGAAAAATTAATTAATAAATTTTAAATCCACCTCTTCAATTTTTTAAATCAAATTCATTACCAAAAAAGAAAAAATCCCTCATACCAAACAAACCTGGAGATTAAATAAATCAAAGGCTTTTACTAGCTCTTAAATTTAGAATTGTAACGCGTACTTTTGGTTAAAATTGATTCTTCTATTTTAATGAGAAATGCTATCCATATAAAGTGAGAAATGTAATCTTAATATATATCCACAAAAAGTATTTATTATACAATCACATTATTCATGAGTTCTTAATTAAAAGTTATTCGCACGGAGCATACTGTAGCATATTATACCATCACTGTGGTAAGTTTCAAAACAACTTGCATCCACCCCTGCCATCAAATGCTTAGGTTAGCTGGTAAGAGGTTGTCCTAACTTACCCACGGGTCTTGAGTTCGAGACGTGGGAATGCAGTGTGCGTGGGTGGTAGAGGCTTCCCCCTGAAAGGGGCTAACCCGGTCTCGATCTAGATTAGTCTAGGGCAGTTGATGTGCCTGAAAGATGGCCTGTCATGAGACACCGGATGCACTACGGGAAAAAAAAAAAAAAACTTTAGAGTAACAGTGCAGTAAACTATGCTCTCTGTGTGTTAACATTGTTTCATTATGTGGTAAAAACATAATATCCATCTTTTTCATCGTCATCTAAAATATATATGTGCACGACGGTTATTTTCTTTCCTACAAACTTCTTATTTTTGTTTTGCATGATGTCAATCACTTTATGGTCAAGATATTTATTTCTATCTTCAAAATGAATAATATTATTTACTTTTATTTGATAATATAATGCAAAACTGATCGGCATCTTTTTCACATATATTTTGTACGAGTATTCATATTAATGGTATATATTCACTTTATTTAAATGCATATGATGCAACTCCGACTATATATCATAATCATTTTTTACTTTCATAGTCAATAAATCATGACAACAGAGAGATCTTAAGTCTTAACTCATATCAATATCATAATAAAAACATTTATAATCACATGATTTATGTATGTCTGTTTTCAAATAATGGAAAGGTGAAAATGTAGGGTTATGGAAAAATTTTGCCCTGAAAGTTTTTACTAGGGGAACTTTTGCCTTAAAAGTTTTAAGGAATCAATTTTACCTTGAAAGTATATAAAATGAAACAATTTTGTCATAGCTATAACCTCACTTAATTTTGATCGCTAATGAACTAAATATTTGCGTGTCATTTACTTTATTTTTTCAAAATTAGATTTAAATATTTTGAGATAAAATCGCCCTTAACTCTAATACCAACATCATAATAAGTTGGGGGTGTTAGAATATTTTACTCTATTTTTTATATTCTTACTTTTGCACTCCATATACAAAAAATTAAAAATCTATAACAAGGTCCGTGCACCATTTATATACAATGTTGCTTATTTAGTATTATCTCTAAGCCTTAAAATAAGATATAGTTTGTAGTATAAATTGTAGTACAAATAACATCTTATATTAAAGACGGTGAATAGTATTTTTCATATTTGAAGAGAGTGTGCAAATTCGCAGCATCTAATCTATGACACACACTAAAATAAGTGGAACCGGTTGCTTAGTGCTTACACATCTTAATTGCCAAGTAAAACCCCATTTGTCAATGCTCAATACCCCCCACTCACATTATTCTTTCAAATACAAGTTGAATTTGCCCACATATTTATCTTAATCTTCAGTTTAATCATTTTTCTTTCCTCAGTTTCGTTTTGGCATCTTCCCACTTTTACTCGATCACCAGTATATTGTAGATTACATTTTAAATTATCTTAAACTCTTGGCTTCATTTTTTTTGGTTTTACTATTACGTTATACTAGTACTTCATTTTTCATTTTACATAATTTCTAAAATTGATTAAATATATGTAAATAACTAGCTCCGATGAAATCACATTGCCCATTACTCTTCACTCCGTCCAGACTTACAAACGGCTCTGTTTTTTTTTAAAAAAAATAATATGAAGGGTTTCCTTTTCGAAACTTAGAATGTGAAGGGTTTTTACCTCCGACAAGTATATTTCACAAGATTCAAACTTGTGTTCTTCTCTTTAAGGGGATGAGGTCGCTTACCACCTCAACTAACAGCTTGTTAGTCAAAATGACTCATTTTTAAACTTATTCTGTATAGATGCAATTTTTTTATGTTTTAATTTTTATTCCATTTAACACTATGCGTCACTTGTCGTTCAAAATTGTGTAACGTTCCCAAGTGAAATAACCCCTCCCCTATAAAAGAAAGCGTGGGATCATAACAAGATATCTTCTGGACTTGTAAAAATGACTATCATGTTGACTATAATTGTTAGCCTAGAGGGTGTTTTTGGGCCAGCCAAGAGGGTAAACCAATCAATTCTCAAGTCAAGCTAAGTAATGGATCACTTTTTTTTTTTTTTTTTTTTAAAAAAATATAGTTAACAGGAATAACAAATAACCTTTTTTATATATATATTAACAGATAACTTGTTTTGGTAACAAGTAACACAAACTTTTCATTTCATCAAACCCAATTATTGGCCCAAAAACCCACAATTTTATTATTACTATTTAGAGTGAATCAAGGGACTAAAGGCCCAAAAAGAAAGAAAATAGTAACCCACATTTTTTAAAGTGAAATATGGGCCCTCTGAAAATATTTGTGAGGCCAAAAAACTAATGGGCAATTAAGGTTAACAAACCCTACCTTAATTTGTGGGTGACAAAGCCCAATCAATCATTTGTCCATTCCGGCAAGCCTCATTGGCCTTCAATAGCACTCCCCACCTCCATGTTTGAAATTACTTTCACTGTGATTAACAGGAGGATTGAGATTAGTGAAAGGGGTTAGTTCCACGTACCATGGATGGAATCCCTGCTGGGAGATATGCCACATTTAGTGTCTAACAATGTTTTAAATATGATTGCCCCTAGTAGAAGAAATATATGTGTTTAGCATATAAAAAAACTACTGTAGTTGGGAATCACCGCCGGATTGTTGTCCTATGGGCAAAGATTGCACTGGAACCATCGTAAATCGCAGAACCTATGAGGACCTAACATGTATAAATCCTCGATCCTGCACAACATTCATAGATGAGACAATTGGTCAAGATGACCCAAGCTCTCTTGACTCAGTTAACAGTTTCTTAGGATCATCATAAAACTAGTGAGGCTTTTTTTTTTTTTTTTTTTTTTTTTTTTTAAAAAAGATTACATCTCATAATCATACCTACTTTACTTAATGTTGATGAAGTTAATAATTATTCCGCATGAAAAGGAATCGAGGGAGTACTGGCTTGATGCCTTAAAGGCTGCTTAATTAATGTTTTCAACCAGATGTGTCCTGTTTGTCTCGTTTCATTTCAAATAGATATAAATATGGTTGAATATAAATCAAAGCATGGTCACGCTATTTCAAGAAAACCTCTGAAACAGTACATGGTTAGAAAATTGAGAAAAGAATCTCTGAATTATAGGTACTACCTACGTATAGTCCCCATTACGTGGAGAAACAAGGGGACTAGAGTAGGTTTGTGTTGCATGGCTCAATTAAAGGTGGTTCTAAATTGAGTCGCTCCATATTCATAACACTCCATAGTTTTCAATTGTTTCCTTCTTTTGTTGTTTCCTCGCGTGATTCATTCATCGAATTTGAAGCAAATCATAATAAAAGAAGTGACAACCTTAGGGTTTTTCCTGGAGGCAATCATGCACAGTCCAAAGTGACTTAAAAGTCAAGTATTGTGTCAGAGAGAAAATGAGCCTATAGGCCGGCAAACCAAAACGTGCCTCTTTGGCATATAACCAAAAGATATTCGCTTCTCTTTACTTGTGGTCTATACACAGCTTTGTACGTACTCCATCTTCCCTTTGATGAGCTCATGACTTTTCTCAAAATGCTCCATTATATATTGTTATTATTCTTGTCAGAATTGTATCGTGAATATTTATTAGTTTCATGTCGTTCATCACCAATACACTAAATTTGCCACCCTCTTCAATAATATCACTGAGCACTTACTAAAGCTTACATGTTCAAGAAGTGACCACTCAACTGGTGTAGGGCTCACATTGTCATATCCCCTCATCAATCACTGCTTCTAACATTTTCATGCTGTGCTTTAATCTTCAAATAGAGGATCCTAGAACACCAACTGAATATTATTTATAAATTCAACTGGGTGCTGGAAAAAGCTTCCAAAAAAAAAAACAAGTTATCTAAAAGAAAAAAAATTTGACCTTGCCATCAGAATTCTAAGGGGAGATGGTTTTACATTTGCACTAATTCGTTTAAGTTATATACGTTATCACTTATTAGCCTCATTTCTAACACCTAATAAAGGTTAAGATATTTGCTGATGTTGGTTATGTTCTACCGAATGATATAATTGAGAGCCATCCAACTGCTAATATGTTCTCATTTTTGTAGTACGTTTATTACTACTGTACTCTTTGGCTTCCAAATAGTCTTTTGATCCTCTAAATTTGCGGATGGTTATATAAAAAAAAATGCTACTGCAAAAAAATTTATCAGCCAATGCATGTGCACTTACTTTGTAAATGGTGGGTTATCTCTATCTTCCTATCCATTATTCTGTTTGCTATTAAATCAACTTTAATTCCTTGGTGCGTTTCATGTCTCACATGCATGGAATCACTTGTAACCTAAAAGTCTCATTTTTGTTTCCTTCCCCAGTACCGGTTTAATCAATATTTTCTTTTACTGTTCATCTGATACATTCACTACAGTAAAAAAATCCTTTCAATTCATTATCATTAGGCTACTCTTGTATATATCTTGATATAGTGGCAGCTCAAATTAATCAATATTATATTGTTAATATCAGCTCTATTTAAGCGATAAACAGTTTTGTTTAATATCAGTTAACCAAAGGATCAATCCCTGGGACTTTGTTTTCTCTTGCAGGACGGCATCATGCTATTACGTTCAGCTGCACTTGTTGGTGAATACAGCAAATTAATGGAAAAAATCAAGGTTCATACACGCGCGCGTACACACATATATATAACTCACTGTACGCTCCTATATAACATCATCAGAACAAATAAATTTCATTTTCACATATAGCAATTTAATTTAGCACATATTTTTGTTATATATACTTGGTGTGATTGTTGGCAAAAGGGCCTTGTTTTCCCCCCCCCCCCCCCCCCCCCCCCCTCCTCCTGCATGTTGTTCATTTCCTGAAGCTGATGGCCCCTTTGGATAACATTTTATCTTGTTCAAAAATCCAAAAGGGTCATAATTGCGTGTCCGTCTGTGTTACCAAAAGAAACAATCTTAAATGGGGCCGGGTGATGAAAAAGAGTCATATAGCAGCAGCACTGTGAAATAAACCTGTGTGGCTTTATATATGCGAGTGTGTACTGTGTGTGTGGTAATCCATCACTTTCAGGGTTAAATCATATATAGTACAGGAAGTGAAATGAAGGGGCCCATTTGAGAGTGCCAATAATTCATATTTGAAGGAGGGCCCCTTATTATAATGGCTATTGGTTCAAATTTGAGTTGGAATACAATAAAAATGAGCAGGCTTTTTAGCAGTATCCCACTACATAACATGACTGTGCTAGATGACAAGCGTGAAGCCTTGCGTTTTAGTATGAACATATTGATAAGACTCTGTTTCAGGAGAAAAGGTAATGAATTGGCATTCCATTGAGGAACACAAACAAAAGACTTTGAGCTATGTGACTCATTACAGCCTTCCTTTCCTTGCATATATTGCACCCGGCCACGTGACGATGATGATTATATAAAAAGACTACTTTTATCGCAAAAAGAATGCTTAATTTTTAATATTATATATATATATAGCCTTCCTCTCTAGTCCAGTTAGGTTTTTTCACTTGGAATTCCAACGTTTGTCTCTTGCTTGAAGGATCATTACCATTTTGAGCAAAAAAAGGATCATTACCATAACCAGAAATGCCCGATTTTGTGATTTTAAAAGCCAATTTGTAATCCCTCCCCAAAAGCCAAGTTAGACCTAAAGCCACATTTTGAAGTTTTTGGGATTATAAAAGCTAAATAGGTGTTTTCAAACTTATTTATTTTTTATTTTTTTAACAAATGCGGATTCAAACATGAATTACACTGCACTAAATAACTTTCAATTTACCCAAACTTTAGTAGGTATTTTCAAACTGAATGACCATATACTTATATTTGTTGGTCCTTGCGTTGTGACCTTTAGGTTTTTTTTTTTGCCAACATTGTGACCTTTAGTTGTAACCATTGGCTTTCTTGTATCCTTGATAATAATAGGATTTCTAATCTAGAGTACCCTCCTCTCTGGAAAAGAGAGATCCGTACAAATAAAAAGTTAAGGACATGATGGATCATGCCTTAATTAAGCTAGATTACCATGAGTAAATTCTACAGCTATGAGTATGACTGTTTGTAACTAAGTGCTCTCTCTCTCAAACACTGAACACACAGACAGAGAGTTTAAAATTTTATGATATTAAGAAATATTTTATGCACTTGAGAATTGAGATGTTCATTATTGCCCTTCATCTTCTTTAAAAAAAAAAAAAATAATCAAATATCACCGTAAATTTTTAATCATATACTGTAAATTAAAATTGATTTTAGAGAATATTGCAAATAAATATCATTTGAACTTGAAAAACCCTAAAAAGTTTGTTAACAAATAAAGAGGATAAATAGATATCTAGGGAGGAATTTGGAATTTTGAAATGTTGTGCTTTTACCAAAATGCCTCTCAAGTTGTTTTTTTCCTTTTTAAAAAAAGAAAGAACCCTGCCAGCGGTTGGAGCTCCGGTTACAACTTGAATAATGAGATTGACTACTTGAGCTCTATCAAACATCATTGACAAGTTGAATAAAAATAATGACAACTTTAGTATTGGAAATAACAACTTGAGTGTAGCTATTAACAACCTCAGGAGTGAAAGTTGTCAATCGCTATACTCAAGTTGTTATTGTCTTTATTGAACTTGTCAACGATGCTAGATAAGGCTTATGGAACTCAAGTAGTCAATCTCATTACTCAAGTTGTCGTCAGAGTCTGCCGGCGGGGTGGTGCTGGCCACCAGAGCTTCGGAGGCAGCGGCGGGGTTCTTTCTTTTTTTTTAAAAAAAAAAACTTGACGGGCATTTTATTAAAAGCACAACATTTCAAAATTTTAGATTCCTCCTTGGAGACATATTTGTCCTTTCCATTTGTTAATAAACTTTTTAGAATTTTTAAGTTCAAATGGTATTTATTTGTAATTTTTCCTCGATTTTATACTACATATATGATTATCTGATTGATTTTGTTATGTCTTTCTCAAAGTAAAAAATAAAATATAATCAGTAAGGGCATATTGGCAAGCACCTCATGAAATGGTGGGTCCATAATTCTCTAGCAAGCAAGTGGGCAAGACTATATTGTTCAAACAGGGCTATGATGGTCCATTTAGGACTAAAAATAAATTTAATAGGAAAAAAGAAGATAAAAAGGAAGTTGGGAGTGCACTTGATGTTCAATCAAATCCCAGATGGGGTCGAGATAGTGTTATTTTGAAGATTCATGCTGTCTCTTACCCTCTTTACCTAAAAGTCTTTGTTCTGATTACGACTACCATTTCACATGTTGAACTTGGGGCACATTACATTATTATTAAAGTGCTTGTGTTTGATACTAGTAATTCTTTTTGACCCCCTTTTTCCCTGGGCACGTGTCCTTATATTAGAGGCACTTCTATTTGGGATACTGTCAAACACTAATTGTGGTCACCTATTCCAGAAGGAATTCGAACACTAATTCACCATGTTATAAGAAACTCAACCAAATCCTGTTGGTTAATTTTTGTGCTCTTGTTAAGTATTGTCCTACTTGACTGCTCTTTTTGGTTGGATTTGGGCTTTTGGGCACTCTCTAGTATCTTTACTTTCTTCTACTTTTACGGAAAAATAAAGGGTTAAGTATTAATTTTATCTCTGAAGTACGCGCCCAAGAACAATTTTGCCTATGAATTTTTAGCGTAGTAATGTTACCCCTCCGTTAACTGCCCTAACGGTCACCGTTAAGGTTTTTAACAGAGGGGTAACATTACTACGTTTTTAAACTTCATGGTAATATCATTATCTTAGAAAATTTTAAAAAGGGCAAAATTGCTCCGACGCGCGTCTTCGGACAAATTGGTGTTTAACCCAAAACAAATCATACAAAACAAAACAATGGTGACGGGGAAAATGATGATCAAATGTTTAAACTTTTGATTATTAGTCTCCTTGATCATTTTTCTTTCATGTATTTGCGATGAATATAAATTAATTATATATAAAACTATAAGTAATATTCTTGATTAATGGCTTATATATATATATATATATATATATATATATATATATATATATATATATATATATAATGATTACCTTGCAATTTAATGACCCTTGGCTGAGAGGTCCTTCTGCCAGCTTTAATTTAGTGGCAATTTTGTGAAGTGGAAAGAGTCATATTCTTGGAAGTTTGTTTTTGTCAAAATTAAAATTATGGTGCTGGCAAAGGTGATCATATCCTTGAGATAGCTTCAACCAAAATCACAGTTAACTTTAACAAACAAATTTCCAAACACATATATTATCTCTAACAATCTTATGTTTGGATTGAGAGAAAATTAGAGGGGAAAGAAAGTTAGGAGGAAAAACTCCTAAAAATATTACCTTCGGTCCTAATTATAAGAGCAAGTTGACTTTTCAGAAAAATTAACGAAGCTAATTAAATTACTTTAGAGCATTTTTTATTTTTTTTCTCCAACCTAATTAGTTTGACTAGTAAACTAATATATAATATAAGGATACACAACATATGATGTGATTAGGTAACTTATTTAGTTTCCTTAATCTCTTCCAAAAAAGTCAACCCTGTCTTATAATTAAGACCGGAGGGAGTAGTAAATATTTGTATCATTTATGAAAGTTTTTCTTTATAGTATTCCATCCCCCTATTTTCCCCTCACTTTGCTCTCCATCTAAACATAGGGTAAAGGTTTGTTTGGATGGAGGGAAAATATGAAAGAGAATATTTGAAACAAAAAAAATCCAATATTTATGAAAGTTTTTCTTCCTAGTTTTTTATTCTCCACATTTTTCCCCCTTCTACAAGTGAAGAGTAAAAGTTGCTAGCCATCATTAGCTGCAAATGTTTGGCAAATACTCATCCGGTCTTTAATATAGTATATTTGGAGAGTTGTTTTAGTCATAAATATAAGATATGATTTTTATATTTGCCATTATTTTCCTATTTTACCCTCTATTGATGCTTCCTCAATAATAATCAAGGAGGAGGGAGAATGAGTGATTAAGTAAGATGACCAGGGTGTTTTAGAAAATGCATATTATATAAACTAACTTCTTTAAATTAAGTAAATATATCTTATATGAAAGATCAGAGTAGTACAAAAGAGAAGAGAAGAAAATTAATTCCTCCCATTTGTAGCATATCATGGGACAGATTTGACATGATTAAGCTGATTCGAACAATGCCTCCATAGAAGATGAATATATGCAGTGGAGATTAAAGATGATTGTAAGGAAGGCTAACAGGTACCCCTGTGTTTTTTTTATTTATAAGATTTAAATTTTTAAATTGGTTCAGTCTTTCATGCCAAAAAAAAAAAAGAATTGGTTCAATTCTTTTAATAAGATTCAATTCAAGGTTGTTTAATTTGGATATTGAATCTATTTTTATCAATGTTACTTTTAATTAATTTCCATTCTCTCTTATTATTTTTCCCCATACATTCACTTTCATCCTTTTTTTTTTTCCCTATTTCTTCCCGCATACCGTATTAAAAATAAAGGTATATTTTTTTTTAAAAAAATCACTTTTTACACATTTATTACCTTTAACTAATTCTAATAGATTTTTAAAACCACACAATTCAATTATCTGAATTTTATTAAAAAGGACTGCTTGAGGGAGTTGGTATTAGAGTGTTAATATTGTTGAAGAGGGAAATGGGTGTGTGATGCTTTGAGTGAAGAAGACAAAAGATTAAGGAGGGTGCATTGTGAAGTTGAGACTTATCTGAAGATACAGTTATAAGGAAGGTGGAAGGTGGAAACTGGAATGATTATAACTAAAGTGTGTGGCAAATTTGGGTCCACAGATTGCGATAAGCAAGAGATATAGTTGAGCTTTGCCGAACAAACTCTCAAAAGCAGGAATGAGATTAGGAAATATCCGAAGAGCCCTAATTGAATAGTCCTACTATATACTTGATGGTGGAGAGGAAAAAAAGAGTAACCAAAAGAAAAGGAGAGAGTGAGAGTGAGAGATTGTTGAAGCACTGCTCGATGCCAAATAGTGGGATTGCCACTTTGAGGGGTCCCAACGAGAAGCAATGTGGGTCCTTTCTTTGGATGCTCTTGTTAAAAGAGGCCATTTGAGCTAACGGGGTAAAAAAAAGGGTTAAGGTGAATTTTTGCCCTTAAAGTATGCGCCCAGGAGTAATTTTGCCTCTGAAGTTTTCGACGTAGTAATGTTGCTTCGAAGTTTTAAAACGGAAGAATGTTGCCTCGTCAAAAACCCTAACGATCAACGTTAGGGTTTTTGACTGAGGGGCAACATTGCTCCGCTTTAAAACTTTAGGGGTAACATTGCTCCAAAAAAAAGTAGCAATTTTGCCCCTGAAGTTTTAAAACGGAGCAATGTTGCCCTTCCGTCAAAAACCCTAACGGTCAACTAACGGTCAACGTTAGTTGACCGTTAGGGTTTTTGGACAGAAAGGGCAACATTGCTCCGTTTTAAAACTTCAGTGGCAAACATTGCTACGCCGAAAACTTCGCAGGGCAAAAATTGCCCTGACGCATACTTTAAGGGCAAAAAAAACGCACCTTAACCCTAAAAAAAAAATGACTTTTTTCTAAATGAGTTTTTTTAGATGAATTTTTTTTAGAAAAGGTAAATTGTAGATGTGATTTATATTTGGAATAGGAGTGACAGAAGTGACTTTTTTCTAGATGGGCTCTTGTTTGGATAAAAAATGACTAAAAATGACATGAATCTTATTTAATACTATATATATTAGTTGTATATATTATGATAATTGAATATAAAAAATTTAAAAACTCTAAAGTACTTAATTAAATATATTATAATGGATAAATCAAAATCATACAAATGTATATTTAATAGTAACTTGTTTATTATGTCACTTATCCGCAACATTTTTCTCCAAAAATTGAAAAAAATGACTTTTAAAAAAGTTATCTTTTTTGGATAACTTATCACCCACAAAAGCTATCATAAACACCTCTTTTACCTCTGTTGGGCTTTTCTCACTGTCGTTGTACTTTTCTCCTCCTCCTGCAACCATGCCAAACAGTCACTTGATTATGGCCAAAATTCCCCTATTTTTTAATGTTTTACTTTGATTCTTTTTTTTTAAAAAAAAAAACCTTGTATGGACTATGGAGTATACCAGAATAGAACAGGTTGAGTTATAAATAATGCTCCCGATTTCATTTCATAATCCGGTAAACCTTTACTTATGTGATTTTAATTTAGGTACTATGTAATCTCATTTTCTTGTTAATATCATTTTGATTTTAATTCAAAAATGGATATAAATAACGCGATTTGTTTTTTTTAATACATACATATATTGATATAATTATCTACGATTTGATGTTATGACATATGAGGTCAAATTTAAATACTTCCTCCATTTATAAATATAAGATCTAGTTGATTTCTTTTGGATATGTTAAAGAAGTTAAACATATTACTTAATCATAGTATATGTTATATATCATTAAATCATATATCAGTTTAAAAGTCAAATAAATTAGTTTGAAGAAAAAACTATACATATAAATACTTTAAAATAATTTATTTAGCTTCCTCAGTCTCTTAAAAAAATTAACTAGATCTTATTAGAACCGCGGGTAGTATTGTTTTGCATAAGTATTACTCCCTCCAGTTCTAATTATAAAACAACATTTGTGAGTTTGTTTTGGTCTTAATTATAGGATAACATTCTAATTTTTATCAATTTCTTCCTAAAATACCCTATTGATATGAATGAAGGATTAAGTGAAATCAACAGAGTAATTGAAGTGCAAAATTTATATATGGACATTTTAGGAAAATGAGTAAAATTAATTAATTTAACCTCTATCTGTAATCCCTCAAAAATCGGTTAAATATGTCCTATAATTAAGATTGGAGTTAGTATTCTAGAAGTGGGAGTCCGAGGATGAAGAAGTAATTAAGTATTTTCTTAAACCGTATGTATGGGCTCCTTAAAATTATGTATATTCATCGAATAAGTACTCTTGAAGACTTTTTATTAATAATTTTTTTATGAGTGTGGTCCTTCACTTTCCATCAATTATTCTCATTCCCCGATATTTAAGTAATGAATCCATTCACAGTCCCAAGCCCTAAGCTGCTCGAAAAACTTCATACACTTGAGCACTCTACTTGTTCACACACACACACACACCTACGTTATTTATTATTTGTTTGTAGTTGAGTTGTTCATTAATTAAGGATTAAATACACCAACAAGTCAGGTGAAAAAATGCATCAAATTTGTTGGTTCAGATGATAAACGGCCTCATATTATAAGGAGGAAAACCAAGTTGAAATCCCTGAAATTACTTTTATCACAAGGGGTGAAACCTTTTGCATTCTACATACCCTTAACCAAAAACAAGGAAAAAAATAAAATAAATAAATACATTATAATTAGTACTCCTTCCCTATATGTATGACTTAGTTTGGGGTGAATTTTGACTCTACATATAAGATTTTTAATTTTTTTTTTATCTCTCATCTTTATCTTTTTTTTTTTTTTTACAAAATTAATTTGCCTAATTTATAAACTAATATATAATCTATAATGTTATACATAAGTAATTTAGAGAAATTATGTCATCACATATGTTATAATTAAGTAATTTATTTAACTTATTTAATCTACTTAAATTAAATAAATATGTCTACAAGAGTATTATTCAGTAAGTAGAGTTATTTTTAATCATACAGTATCTAAAGAATGAGTAGCAACGTTCTGCTTCATAAATATTACATCGCATAACTTATTATAAATTCTATATTTTATGGATCAATCTAAATATGACTACTATTACGTCAGTTTTTGAATTAATGATCTCTAAAGATTTGGATTAATTATATGTTAAAACTGCTTAGTTTTAGTTTGAAGTTAGTAACAAAAATAGCCTCACTACAAGAAATGAAAAATTAAGAAAACAAAGAACTGGTTTAAATGTATAGAGGAATGGAAATTTTAGAGAGGAAAGGTTTTCTTGGTTCATTCACTTCACTAACGACCGTAACGGCGTCTTGTCTCCCACCAACCACTACTCCATCGCTTTGGGTGGACTTTCTTTATACTTTTTCCTTTTTTTAAAAAAAAAAAAACACTAAAAAGACCGCATTTTTTGGGCCAGACTTTTATCATTAAAAATCAAATACTAAAGAAAATAGGGAGAATAACAACTTTGAAATTAAAAAATCTCAAATTAAGTGATATTTATGTTGTGAATCCCTTATCAATTCTTATAATTACTTTATCAATTATTGGTATTTAGAATTTGGGAGAATGACATATAAATAGTATATGAAAATTCAAAACCCAAAAATGTCTATATATTGAAAAGAGAAAGAGACATAGATGTAAGCAGGTAGGAATCTGGGTTTTAAATATTTGGGCAAAAGACCAAACTACCCTTTCTTTTACTCTCCTCTCTCCATCGTCCACCAGAGATTGAGAGGAGCCGTGACTGAAAGCTTGGGGATGGGAGAGAGCGATTTGGGGAACGAAGACCATAGAGCTCGAATTGAACGGTGAGAAAGGAAGGAGAGCACCACCATCACCACCTTCTTCCTAGGTATGGAAATAGGCCAGACTTTGGATAAACAGGCTTGAGCCTGTAATGGGGTTAAAAGGCCCGACCTTGAATGCAAACTTTTTTTAGGCTCAGGCATGGGCCTTCATAAGGTCTGGTTGAGCCTGAAGCCTTGGGTTTTTTCCCAATTTGCCCCTTTTAAAATAACTAATTCCCAAAATGCCCCCGTCCTAAACTATTTCCCATGTGCCCCGTTGGGAAACTAATTCCCAATGTACCCGGTTTAGTCGACTAAACCATGGGGTTTAGTCGACTAAATCACGGGGTCAAAATTTTTTTCGGGGACCCCGTGATTTAGTCGACTAAACCCCATGGTTTAGTCGACTAAACCAAATTGGGTCCATTTTTTTAAGTGACCCGAGGTTTAGTCGACTAAACCATATGGTTTAGTCGACTAAACCGCGACGAGGCTTTTTTAAAAGCCCCTTTCCTTGCCATTTGCTAACCTAATCGACTAAACCCTCCCCAAACCTCTCCCCTCTCATTTTTTCTTCAATTCCTTGCCGAATCCGTTGGTGGGTAGCGAAGGAAACTTCATTCGAGTGTGATTTGCGTCGTTTTAGGTATGTTCTCATCTCCATTGTGTAATATTTGTAGTTTAACTTGGTTAAGCTTTTTGTTTTTGTTTGTAATATGAAACTCTTCATTTTGCAGCTCCCAAATTCGGTGTGAAGGATGAGTTTAAGTCCAAACACGCATGTTACTATAATCTACCATAGTGGGAGGCATTTTGTTGGTCCCGATGGTGTTCAATTTGAAGGAAAAACGAAAATGATGAAAATCAAACGGAGCACTACGTACCACGAGCTCAAACAAAGAATTTATCAAAAATTGGGGCTACATGGAAGCCAATGCATTCATCGGTTAATTGCCAAAGTGGAGACTATAGTGGGTAAGAATAGCGTATACTACATTAGCAACGATGTTTGTGATGATGAAGACGTAGAGTGTGTCGTAGATGCATTTGCTAATCGGATATCGCAAAATTATATTGAGATATATGTTGAGCTTGAATCGGTGAGTCATCATCTCGTACCCATGCATACAAGATCTCGAACAGTATGTTGGTCAAGAAGAAAGACCTGTCGGTTTATCTGCACCTTCACAAGTCTTAAGTCAGATAACATTGATGGAGGATGAGGAGGATGAGGATATGTACAGCGAAGAGGAGGACGAATATGAGAGCTTTATTTCACTAGGTGACACCTCAGATACTGATGTGGAGGGTGATTTTGACGCTGGTACGAACCCTGCAAACCTAAGGACCGAATCATTGTCACCGCTGCGAGTTGACCCAGTTAGGAGTGGTAAGTTAGTAAACTTGTATTTATATTTGTGATGTTTATTTTGTGGTTTTGAAAACAAAAATTCTTGACAAATATAGGGCCTGAGACTGAGCCATTTTGGAATGAAAGCCCGCACTATTCCTTCATTAATGAGGTGGACATGATGATGACATGGAAATGTTGTATGGTGATGATGACGAGCAAGGTGGTTGGCATTTAGGTGATCCATTATATCTGAATCAGCAATTTCGTTCTAAGTCTGAAATGCAACATGCCGTGAAATTATATTGCATGAAGTCTCATCGTACAGCCAAAGTTGAAAAGAGCGATGAGGCTAGGTTTGTGATGAGGTGTCGAAACCATGCTGACGGCTGTCCCTGGTATATGAGGGCAATTATCCCCATGAATGGAAATAGTTGGGTGGTGCGTAAATGGGGTAAAGATCACACTGTCGAACCACATTCTAGCTCGGGATCATAGACAAAGACTAGATACGAAGTTATATGTGCATCCATTATCGACGTTCTCCATTTTGACCGTAGTAACATTCGGTTTGTTTATTGACAAGACATTTAGAATTTGCTTTGTTTTCACTAGGTATGGTAAGAGAAGATCCAGCTTTAAAACCAAGTCTTTGATACAAGAGAGGATACAACGTCTGTATGGATATAATGTGACATACAAGAAGGCGTGGAAGGCGAAAATGAAGGCCATTGTGAAGTTATTTGGTGATTGGGAGGAATCATATGCATTCTTGCCCAATTGGTTAACATTCATGACACAGTGTAACGTGGGTTCTGTTTTCAGGCTTGATACAGATGAATGTTCTGACCATCGTCGTTTTTATATTCACTTACGCGTCTTTCGTAGGGTTTTTTGGACATTTAACCAGACCATTGAAGCCTTCAAATACTGTAAGCCCATATTGCAAATTGATGGCACCCACTTGTATGGAAAATACAAAGGTACTCTTTTGATTGCGACTTCACGGGATGGGGATGGGAAGGCCCTACCAATTGCCTTTGCTTTGTTGTTCGTCCCGGTGAGAAGTATGATGATTGGTGGTGGTTTCTTTGTCTCCTACGTGATCATGTAACGCAGAGGCGGGGTATTTGTTTGATATCCGATCGTCACGCCGCATCATAAAGGCGGTTAAAGATCATCGAAATTGGCGGCCTCCATATGCCTATCATGTGTATTGCCTTCGTCATGTTGGAAGCAACTTTAATACTAAGTTTAAGGATATACAATTGAAGAAAACAGTTATGAAACTAGGTATTGAAACTTCCCTCATTTTATTTACAACTTGCACATATTTGTTTGAGGTTGTTATGAGTTTACATTCGTTGTTCTATGTAGGGTACATGAGTTCAAAGATCCTATTTGACATGCGGTTTCAAGAGTTTATTGATGCAAACCCTCAGGTCGCCTCCTGGTTTGATCGGCTTCCAAAGGCGAAATGGTGCAGGTCCTATGATGAAGATGGACGGAGGTTTGGTCACATGACCACTAACTTAGCCGAGTGTGTCAACAAGGTCCTTAGGGGTGCCCGTAATCTTCCGATAACGGCATTGGTGAAGATGACTCTTAGTAGACTTGTCGAATATTTCGTCACGAGACGTGTTGAGATTAACAATCATGTGGCAGCAGTAGGATAGTCTCAAAAAAGGTTGAAGATGCGATACAAAAAATGGATCGTTCACCCTCACGTACCGCGTGCGACTCTATGACGAGATTTACAATTATTTGAGGTTGAGGACGCATACAACCAATCTACACATAACGCCGTGACATAATGAGGGTTGACTTGATAAATCGCAAATGTCAATGTGGATGGTTCACAACAAGACGGTATCCCTGCAGCCACGTATTAGCAGTATGCAAAAGGGAAAATTTGAATCATTATGATTATGTTGACCCGGTATTCACTATGTCATACATTAGTCAGGTATATGCTGCACACTGGTATCCTGTAGGCAATGAATTGTTGATTGAACAAGGAGTTGGCCCAACTATTATCCCGGCGCAACTTTGTCACGCACAAAGGGAAGACCAAAGTCTACAAGGATACAAAATGAGATGGATTGGGTGGAGCCTCAACCCTCGGGCGATCAAAGAACGATGTAGGAGTTGTAACCAAGTCGGTCATAATATACGAACATGTCCAACAAGGATTAGACAAGATTGAATTATATGTAACGTGTTTTGTATTGAGTTTAGGCAATGATTTGATTTGGTAATGGTTTCCCCTGTTTGAGCTTTGTTTTGTTGTAATATTAAAGCGGTTCAAACATATGCACCACCAATGAATGAGTGTTAAAATTTATTCCCCGAGTCAAAATTTCTTCCCCGAGTCAAAAAATCGCAAAAACCGAGTCACAATGATACATTAGTCTGGTATACAAATGGTTTTGTACACAAAAGAGACGTCATTAACATCATCCATTCTGGTTTAGTCGACTAAACCAGACTGGTTTAGTCGACTAAACCAGACCAGAGGCGACATTCATCGCCTCTGGAATGGTTTAGTCGACTAAACCAGTCTGGTTTAGTCGACTAAACCAGACTGGAGGCGACATATTCACCTCTGGAATGGTTTAGTCGACTAAACCATTCCAGAAGCACCCTAACATCAGCAAAAGACCATCAACCCAAAAGCAACATTAATGGCTTTAACCAAAAAGGCTAAATTCATAACACCAAAAACAAAAAGCAGCAACATTGAATAAAACAATGACGTCAACAAAGTCTAGCGACACAAACAAAAATGCAACATCCAAATAAAAGCAACATCAAGTGAAATGAAAATTCAAATCTAAAAACAACAATGGAAATACAAATAAGTCTAAACTTCTTCCTCAGAATTCTCAGCATCCTCCTCAGAAGATGGACCTCCTTAGTCATCGTCACCGGCTACCTCCTGTTCTCGTCCAAGCTGCAACTGACCAAGGCTATCCTCTAACCCCTTCATCCGACCCTGCATCCACCTCCACCTTTCATTCTCCTTATCCACGTGGCTCTTCCACCTCTTACTCATTTTTCTTCCATCCCGGATATGGCCTTCATGACATCAAGATTGGAGAATCCACCCTCCGGCTCAACTATGTCCTCCAAATGAACATCAATGTCATCATCACCATCATGGACCTCAGGCGGAACAATGGGTGGAACCGGGCCAGCATTAGGTACCTCCTCCTCGACATTAGTGTATTCCCAGAAACCATTTGGGCTCTTGGAGATCTTGCACTGCTCCAAAATACGTTGTCCTAATATAGCATTCCACGTTGTTGTACTCACCATTTTCTCATTGTCCATAGGAACACCAAAATACTCCAATATCCCCTGAACGAGATAGGCGTATGGGAGTGCATCGTTATCCTTCTGTTTGGCCTTGGACATCATCCAGCAAATGTAGTGCCTCCAATTGATATTGATGCCATGACGAACAGCCCACATAATAGGAATGTCACCCTCCAACACCCTTGAATGATTATAAGCCCGAGGTAACAATATGTGGGTCATGACGTAGAAGAGGATACGGGCATTAACGGTCGGCCCGGCCCACGTAAATTATAGCTCTATGAGCTCCCGGCCTCCCGCACAACATCCTCCCGATGAAATCCCTCTAAGGGTTTAGCGTCATCCCCATCATACGGAACTGTCCGAACTCCATCAAAATCATATCCCGAAGAATGAGGTCCGGATGGGAGCCGTCACCAATATGTTAACCCCGCGCAGACGCGAGACTCGTAGATCACCATTTAGGTAGCTCATGTTATGGTAGAAAGCTCTCACCATAACCTCGAATATGGACGAGTCTTCTCCGCCAAGCCTCTCAAATGGGAAAGTTCCAAAGTTGACACTATCTCAAATCCCTCATTCTTAAAGAATGTCATATCTAATGACTTGGGCTTGATGACGGGTGCAGTGGCAAAGTTTGTCATGAATCGTTCATGCTCTTGTACATTATTTTCAAACAAATAACCAAAAGGGAGATCCATAACGGGTTCGGGTTCTTTGTGGGGCTGCTTTGTGCCCTAGAAGAAGATGCCCCGCGGTTCGCACGTTGCTTAATTCGCCTCCCGAGATCTTTGCCGGTGTTAGAAGAGACTTCTTTGCGACGCATGATGACAACAACCTACAAACGGACATTATAAACCATCAACAAAAAATAATCATTCATCATACGGAACTGTCCCATATACATTCTTTCTTTTCACAAACAAACACAATCAACATACTCAAATCAACAACTAAAAATCTTTCCATAAATCTAATACTCAAATCAATAACTAAAAAACAACAACAAACACAATCAAATATACATTGACATTAATTTTCAATCGATATAAAATTTTCCATAACTAATAATATTCAAATCAACAACAAAAAAATCAACATGATATACTCCAATCTACACCAAACATTCATTTTCATCATGTACATTGGTCATTTTCATGAAAACCAATGTGAAATTCGTCAACAAAATCACCCCATTAAAGCAAAAACGCAAAAATACACAAACTAATGAAAACCCAAGTGAAATTCATCCAACAAAATCATGTACATTGGTCATTTTCAAATATACACAAAACACAATCAACAACACAAAAATTTAATGAAAAACGAAGTAAAATTCGTCAAAAAAAAAATTCCCAACCAATGTAAATTTTCTCATTTTCACATGTACATTACTCATTTTCATCCATAAATACGAATGAAATACTCGAATCAAACAAAGATACACAACAAAATCACCCCATGAAAGCAAAAACGCAAAAACGCAAATGTGGGTTACCAAAAACGCAAGAACAAGGGCGAAAATTCAAAATGGAGATGAGAACATACCTAAAACGACGCAAATCACACTCGAATGAAGTTTCCTTCGCTACCCACCAACGGATTCGGCAAGGAATTGAAGAAAAAATGAGAGGGGGAGAGGTTTTGGGAACTACTTTAGTCGATTAGGGTTCGACGCAAGAGGGAAATGGGCTTTTAAAAAAGCCTCCTGTCGCGGTTTAGTCGACTAAACCATATGGTTTAGTCGACTAAACCTCGGGTCACTTAAAAAAAATGGACCCAGGCTGGTTTAGTCGACTAAACCATGGGGTTTAGTCGACTAAATCACGGGTCCCCGAAAAAAAATTTGACCCCGTGATTTAGTCGACTAAACCCCATGGTTTAGTCGACTAAACCGGGGTACATTGGGAATTAGTTTCCCAACAGGGGCACATTGGGAAATAGTTTCCAGACAGGGGCATTTTGGGAATTAGTTATTTTAAAAGGGGCAAATTGGGAAAAAACCCCTGAAGCCTTTTTAAAGGCCTGCTTATAACGTAGACCTTTAAAAAGGGCTTATATTGGAGGTCTTGAAAGCCATAAGTAGACTTTGCGTGCTTTGAAATTAGAATATAAGAATTAAAATAAATAAATATTGTTTTATTTATATGATATAAATATAATTATATTTATTTAATGTGTAAACAGGCCAGGCCTTAAAAAAATAGGCCTGACGTATTTACACATTTAGGCCTTTAAATAGGCTTTGGTATGACCTTTTGAACAAACAGGTCAAGCTGTAGGTAGTCTGATAGGGGCCTGACCTATTCCCACCCTTACTTCTTCCTCACCGCTGACATCTTGCTTTCCACCAGAGAGAGTCGCGACGCAGGAGTGTGGTGGACGCAATTCTGAGCCAAAGAACTCGACTCAGAATAGTGAAAAGGAGGAAAGGGACAAAGCTTAACCCACCACCATCGTCCTTCACCATTTCTAGCGGTCTCATCCTTACAACCACCATCGAGCTCTCAGGGTCCAAGCTCTCTGGTCTTGAAATTGGTGTTGTTGGAGGAAGTCAAGAGACTAAGGAAAGAGAATGTGAATAGTAAAAGGAGGTCGAGGAAGAAGAATGTGAACAGCAAAAATAAGGCTGATAAAGAAGGTGAACAATAAAACGAGCTTCACAAAATTTGTAATGGAATCGACAAGTTTAGTAATAGTTTTGACAAAAGTGTTTGTTGATAAAAACATATAAGTCAGGATTCACCAAAATTTATAATGGGATTGACAAGTTTAGGAATGGTTTTGACAAGAATTTTAATATTTTGACAATAGCGTTTCCTGATGAAAACATATAAGTCAGGATTATTGCTCTTGTGAAAACAATTACAAATCTTGTCAAACTCATTATTGCTTTTGTGGATTTCATTACGATTTTTGTCAAAGGGCACAAATGTTGGTGAATCTTGTCTAACATTTATTCCATTATGAAACACTCTTGTGAAAACCATTACAAATTAAATCTTATCAAACTCATTATTGTTTTTGTCAATCCATTATGAATTTTATCAAAGGCTATAAATGCTGGTGGATCATGACTTACATATTTTCATCAGCAAATACTTTTATCAAAATCATTAAAAAATTTGTCAATCCCATTATAAATTTTGTGAAGCCTATTTTACTGTTCACCTTATTCTTCATCAGCCTCATTTTTACTGTTCACATCCTCCTTCCTCAACCTCCTAGCTTCCTCCAACAACACCAATTTCAAGACTGGAGAGCTTGGACCCTGAGAGCTCGATAATGGTGGTGAGGATGAGACCGTTGGAGATGGTGAAGGACAATGGTGGTGGGTTAAGCTATGTCTCCTTCCTCCTTTTCATTGTTCTAAGTTGAGTTTTTTGGCTTGGAATCGAGTCCACCACACCCCTGAGTTGCGACTCGCTCTAGTGGAAAGCAAGATGCCGGTGGTGATGCTTTTCTTCCTCTCTCGCTGTTAGATTCGAGCTTCGTGGTCTCTGTTCCCCCAAATCGCTCTCTCTTGTCCCCAAGCTTTCATTTGCGGCTCCTCTCTCAATCTCTAGTGGACAGTGGAGAGAGAAGATTGAAAGGAAGGATAGTTTGGTCTTTTGCCCAAATATTCAAAACCTAGATTCCTACTTGCTTACCTCTCTATCCTTTTCCCTTTTCAATAGACATTTCTGGGTTTTGAAATTTCGTATGGTATTTATATATCATTCTCCCTTAGAATTTTGCAATTTCAAAATTGTGTTTTTCCTCTCGATAAAATGATCAATATATCAAGAAGTAGCAATTAAAGGTACAAAGACAAACGACAGAAAGTAAATGGAGAAAACAAAGTGCCCTTGCTATGACTATGAAAGTTATTTAGTGCATGTTTAGATTAGCAGTAGAAGTTTTTTTTTTTCTAACGTAATTTACAGTATATGAGATATGTTTGTAAGAGGAGTTTTGTCTTGTCTTGACTTACCTTGTAGTCTGTAAACTATGTTGGAAAAGTAACTTCTACCACTAATCCAAACAGATACATGATCTGATCGAAAGAATGAAGTCCTTTTAACGTCTTGAACCATCTGAATTTCCAAACAGCTTCTTGGGTTGGTTTAATTACCTTGTAAAAAATAACTGCCCATCCAGTTGCTGAAATGTTAAGGTCCATATCACCTAAATCCCTCCCTCGTCTTAAACATAAAGGAACTTTAACGGATTTGTTTTTGTCCAAATTATAGAAACAAAATGGTAGTACATTAATTGTACAATTCCAATTCATTTTCAACTATTTTTTCTCTTGATTCTTAACTCCACTGTATGTTTTATTTGATTTAGTAATTTATGATTTAAATTTCATTTTCATTACTGAACTTAATTTGGTTTCAAACTGCCTTTTAATTTCACATTTTGGATCAGACACGATTACATCAACTTAAATGAGTGGATAAATTGACCCCTATTCTGAATATGCTCCTCTATTCCCTGATTAAATAGTGAAGAACAAAAACCCATATTTGTTCATGTGCCTTGGTCAGGAAAACAACGTTTCCTCCTATTTTTATGACAAGCATCTAATAAGAATTTTATATGAATTAATAAAATTAATTATTATAAAATATCAAAATCGCTCTCAATAAAAAAATTATTACTTAGAGGATTTTAGTTAATTAGTTAGAAAGATTTATAGTTAGTAAACGATATTAGGTAAAAATAATTAATGTTTTAAACAAAATAAGGATAGGAAAAGGAGTAGAAGGAGTAATATATGAGTGATTTTTAATTAAATTTAGGGCATATTTGAGTTAGTATTGGAGAAGTATGTTCATACTACCTCCGGTCCTAATTATAGGAGTAAAGTGCTCCTATAATTAGGAGCGGAGGGAGTATAAGTCAAAATAAAACTTATCTCATTTACTTATCACTATGGTCTTATTTATAAGTCCATTTTGACTAAAAAAATTGGTCTTATTTACAAGTTCATTTTAACTAAAAAATTTGGTCTTGTTTACAAGTATTCGTTTAAGTAATAAATGAGATTGTAACAATTTTGCCCATATTAATTGTACCAATAAAAATAAAAAGAGAAGAAAGAGTTAAAAGATACTTATTCATAAAATGAGGGTAAAGTTGAAAATTTATCCCATAATCACTGAACTAACTTCCTTTCCTTGATATGTGTGATTTAGTTAAAAGAGACTTATAAATAGGATCAAGATTGTAACTTGTACACCATAAATTACGTTAGAAAAATAGTTTCTATCGCCAATCTAAAGAGTTACTTAGCATGTGTGTGAGTGTACCCAACTATCATGCGCAGAATTAAAATAAATTGTACTATTTAAGATATACTACCTCCGATTCTAATTATAAGATCTAGTTAACTTTTTTTTTGAGAGATTAAGGAAACTAAATAATTTACCTAATCATTTCATATGTTGTATTTTCTTAGATTATATATTAGTTTATTAGTCAAACTATTTAGTTTGAAGAAAAAATAAAAATATTTTAAGCTAATTTAATTAGCTTCCTTAATCTCTCCAAAAAAGTCAACTAGGTCTTATAATTAGGATGGAAGGAAGTATTATATATAAATTCCTTCACTTTTTATATTTCATATTGAATTAGTTTTATATTAAAAAATAAAAAAAGGTGAAAAATGTATACCAAAAAAGGTAAAAAGAAGAAGAAGAAAGGATCGAAGGGAAGATGATCAAAATAGCCCAAATAGGTGGCATTAGAAATTCCATTTAAAGTTTTAAACAAAGGCCCTTTTGACCAATTATGCATACGTGGCAGTCAGCTGACATCTCACCTTTCGACGTCATCATCACACCTCATTTCTCCCCCATTCACTCCGAAGCGTACTCTCCTCCTCACCATCTCGGCCGGCACCATCTTCTCAGATTTGCAAGCTCGTCTGCCCACCAACTAAACAGACGGTCACACTCTGACGACGCCAACTACCAAGACTCCCATCTTACCACCCTTAGCTTTATTGCTCCCATCCGTCAGAAATTTCCGCAGTGCTGAAAGCCCAACAGAGATGAGTACCACCGGGAAGCTCAAATCTTCTAGTTCTGAATTGGACTTTGATCGACCCAACATTGAAGATTACCTCCCTTCTGGATCGACCATTCAACAAGAACCTCATGGCAAGCTTTGCCTGTGTGTTTCTTTCTCTTTTAGTCTAACTATTGTTTATTTGGATGTTAAATAATAGCGAGTTGTAAGATAGGAGCAGTTTTTTTATTCTATTGAATCTGTTGGAGCGTAGAGATTTACTCGCTCCTGTAAAATTTAAACATTTTTAGATTTTTGCTATTTGGTTATTACTTTTCAGGCGTGACTTGCTCAACATTTCTCCTACTTTATCCGAGGCAGCTGGTGCCATTGTAGATGTAAGATTTTCTCCTTTTCTGAAATTTTCCGTCTTCTTACTTTTGTGGTTTTCATGCACCACCATTATTTTTTGATGAATGATTATCATATGTTAAAAATCATGAGGCATTGTGTTGTGTAATGGTGGAAAGAATGATAAAAGAAAGGGAAAGAAGAGGGAGGGGAAGAGAGAATGAGAGAGACTGGGGAGAGAATTTCAAACGGAATAATATTCTTTACAGTTCACAATAAGCACAGCATCTAAGTTATTGTTGCATTCCTTATATGGGCTAGGCTTACCACTAGCTAATTAACAACCATAACTAACTACCTCTTAACCTAATAACTACTTAATAACAGTCTAATCCCATGTCTACTATGATTAATCCATCACATTGACATTATCAAAAAAAAAAAAAAACATCACGTTGAGGCTTAGAAAACAACACATGGACAAGCTGTTGTGTACTGCCTCTCCTTAGGATTTTTTGTTTTGTTTTGTTTTGTTCTCAGGGCTTATTTAGTATTCAGCAATTTATTCTCATTAAGCTCATAAAAGTGTGGGTACGCGCTTGTGCACACACTAATGATGTTTTTCAGCCCCTTGTTTTTTACCTTTGTTGCTTTTGGGTGTTTGCTCACTATTATAAAATTTCTGTGTTATAGGATTCATTCACAAGATGCTTCAAGTCAAATCCTCCTGAACCTTGGAATTGGAACGTTTATTTGTTCCCTTTGTGGTGTTTTGGCGTCTTAGTTCGATATTTGATACTGTTCCCTGCAAGGTTAGCGATCACCTTTGCCGTATTTACTTACAATCATGTTATGCATGGCGCAATGACGATGAGTCATGTTATTTAGAGTCTACTTGCCTAAAAATTGTGTAAAATTTGAATTTCAACTTTGATTACATCAAATTTCCCTTTTAAACTTGATGCGTGGATCTGCATTGTGTCTGAGTTTGAAACTCATCTACTGTTGATTATGTCTGGCCTTTTAATATTTTTTATCTGAAGTTACAGGGTTCTAGTGTTGACAATAGGATGGATGATATTTCTTTCATCCTTCATTCCTGTGCATTTCCTACTCAAGGGACATGACAAGTTGAGGAGAAAGATCGAGGTGCCTATTCTCCCCCTCCCCCTCCCCCAATGTTATCACATTCAATTTATAGTTTTCTCCCTCTTTTTTTAATTTACACGTATTTTTTTCACTTCTGTTTGCTTTACTATTGAAGTTGGAGATTTTCAATTCACAAATTAAACTAGTCGGAGAAGAGAAGATTGTTAAATAACTGCCTATAAAATTATATTTCTAATCAGTGTAATGGAAAGTCAATGAATGACTGTTTTGAGCAAAATTAGTCATAAGCAGTGAGTGACTATCATTTTTATAATATATGGTTCCTTCTGTGAGGGTTGGCCAATTTATTGGTGGACATAATTGCAATTAATACTTTATGTTGTAAATGAACTCATCTGTATGAAGGATGCTGTATACAGTGGAGTTCATGGGAATGACTTCTATCTCGAGACTCTAAATTACCGCCTCTCATATTTTCTCCCCTTTATACATCAAATTCGATGTGATATAAATTGCACATGTCCTTCAGAGGTCTTTGGTGGAGATGATGTGCAGTTTTTTTGTTGCATCATGGACTGGGGTTGTCAAATATCATGGGCCACGTCCTAGCATAAGGCCAAAGCAGGTATGTCAAATATATATTCATTACCAGATGTAACCTTATTTTTATATTTAAGTGAATGTGAAAGTTATTGATTGATGATCGGAGTTCTCCATATATTTCTTGAGCAGGTTTTTGTGGCCAACCATACTTCCATGATTGATTTCATTATTTTAGAACAGATGACTGCATTTGCTGTAATTATGCAGAAGCATCCTGGATGGGTTGGTAGGCATCCTCCTCAACTAAAAGCTGTTTGTTTCTTTATATATAACATAGTGTGTGTGTGTGTGTGTGTGTGTAATATTATGACAAGACATACTTAGTTAATTTGGTTTTAAAAGAATTGGTACCCCACTCTCAGGATGATTTCATACTGTTGCTAAGATAATAATGATAACATGGAAAGTAATTAATATATCTAAACCTTTTTGTTGTTAGTACTATTCTCTCTTTTGGTCAGTTTAAATGTTTGCGGGGAAGAAAAGGGCATGTGATAAACAACTAGTGATGACTTGAAGCTTGTTAATGTAGACTAAATTTTGTAAAATTTCCTGATAAAACAGTAATTTTATAATTTTATAAATATTGGCTGTTTTGTGTTAGGATTATTGCAGAGCACCATTTTGGAGAGTGTAGGATGTATCTGGTTCAATCGGTCTGAGGCAAAAGATCGAGAAATCGTTGCCAAGAAGTGAGTTTAAATAAAAAATCAAGGAATTTTTTTTTTTTTTTTTTGACTTTTCTGTTTGACATTCTCTTCAGATTGAGGGAGCATGTCCTGGGAACTGACAATAACCCCCTTCTCATATTTCCTGAAGGAACTTGTGTAAATAATCACTATACAGTCATGTTCAAGAAGGTACGTGAATCTATGAAAATTGCGGTTGTGTGCAATATATGCTTATGCAATGGACGTTCTTTTTTCTTTTGTTTCTACTCTGGTTGTATTCCTTATCTATCATTAAAACATTTAACTTTCTGTTGACGTTTAGGGTTCATTTGAACTTGGCTGCACAGTTTGCCCTGTTGCAATAAAGTATAATAAAATATTTGTGGATGCTTTTTGGAATAGTCGAAAGTAAGGTTATTGTTTTTTCAATTTTATATTCTTCCACTGTCCACTGCTGTATTAGACGTGTAATGGTTGGATTTCATTCATTTGCAGGCAATCATTCAGTAAGCATCTGCTGCGGCTAATGACATCTTGGGCTGTTGTTTGTGATGTTTGGTACTTGGAGCCACAGAATCAGAAGCCTGGAGAAACAGCCATCGAGTTTGCTGAGAGGTAAAAAAATGTCAGCAGAAAGTTGCATAGTGGGAACAGTTGTGCATGAAATTAAAGTCTTTGCTTGGCATCTTTTTAGTTGTTGAAACTGTCTGTATTTTACTTTAATGCAGGGTGAGAGACATTATCTCAGTTCGAGCTGGCCTTAAAAAAGTTCCTTGGGATGGATATCTGAAGTACTCCCATCCTAGCCCAAAGCTGAAACAAGGAAAGTAAGTTCTATTTCTTAATTTCTCTTTCTGCACATCCTTTCCCTATCACATGGCTAATAACCTAGGTGGTTTTAGTTGATATTAATATCAAAATAAAATTCTGGGTTTTGAGAAATTTGAGTCATGGCACTTACCGGTTGGTTTACTGGGGCATTTTTAGGCAACAAAACTTTGCCGACTCAGTGCTACGGCGGCTTGAGGAGGAAAAATGATGTGCAACTTTTTGGATATCTCGTTTTCTTTGAGTTTTCCTTTAAGTCGGCTCCAATTTCTTTCACAACATCGTGAAAAGCAAGGCTGCCCCAGAAGTAGAGGGGTTGAAGAAACATGCTTATGACCCACGAAGATTGGGGATCCAATGACCATATTAAAGAGCATGATCTATCATAATACATTATACTGTAACGGAATTTCACTTCCTAAGAGCTGTTTGATTTTTTTTTTTTAATTAGATTAACGGTTTCTCTATCGAGGGGTAAGTCCTCTTACTACCTCAATCAACAGTTTTTTGGTGTTTGAAAATTTTTTAAACACTCGAGCCTTGGACTTTACTTTTATTTATATACCCTATATTATTTGTCAGTAGTTGAGTTATTCATTAAGAAATAAATGCGGCATTATTCAATTAGTACAATTCTTTTCCCTCATCAAACAAAATCTAAAGAATGAGTAACACTGTGCTACTATTACTCTTTGATTGATCTCTAAATATTACTTAAATCTACTTGGTTTTAGTTTGAAGTTAGTAACAAAATAGCCACTTTATAAGAGATGAAAAACTGAGAAAACAAAGAACAGGATTAAATTTAGACACTTGTCTATGCAGATAATATGCAACAAAAATGGGGAATGGAATTTTATTTTATAGAGGAAAGGTTTTTTTGAGCAAAAAAAAAAAGAGGAAAGGTTTTCTTAGTTCATGGAATTGGTTCATTTCATCCACTAACGACCGTAACGGCGTCTTGTCTCCCACCAACCACTCCATCTTTTCCCAGGGAATTTCTTTCAATTTTTTTTAAAAGAACACTCAAACAAAAGTAGTAATTAGTCTGTTTTAGTTAATTACTATTTTTCTTTTGAACATAAAAAAAATAAAATCTTTCCGGTTTTAAATATAAGATAAAGTTGATTTTTTTTTGGAGAGATTAGATAAGCTTATTAAATTAGTTTAAAATATTTATATTTATCATTTGATGTGATTAAGTAACATATTTAACTTTCTTAATTTTTTTTTTTAAAAATTCAACTCTATCTTATATTTAGGGACCAGAAGAAAGAAGTATTAGGTGCCTTAGGTGACTAATTAAGATTTTTTTAAAAAAAAAAAATTGAGGGTAGTGGTATCATTTCACAACATTTCAAATTCCCAATCAATTCATTGGAGTTGACCTGGGATTATTGAAATATAGCACCATGATTTATCTTTTTTATATTTACAGCATATTTTTCTATCATTTTTCCGTTGTATTTGTTTGTAGCCAGGAATAGAAGATGATCATAAAAATAGGTGGTGTTTGCTGTTTTCTGGGCTTTCCCTCACTCATTTTAATTGAAGTTGAAGCATATTTCTAGAAATTCTATTCAAACAATGCATCTCATACCCAGAAACACTGTCTCTTGTATTTCATTTCCCCTGCAAAATGATTCTCTCTTTCATTTCCCTTCCTTCTTCCTCCTCCTCCATCATAAATATTTTCTCTCTGGTTTTTTTTAGGCTCAGAGTATTCACCGCCAGAAGTGATAACTAATTCCTCGCATCGTAGACTTCTTCAAGGAGCTTTAGTGTTGCCCACGAAATCCTCTCCATATACATCACCAGGATTGAATTCTGACCATATGCTTTAAAAATCAAGCTAAATGCTAACTGTTCTAGGTCTCTTGGTTTCTTCTCCCCTTTTTTAATAGACATGCTCAGAGTAACATCAAAAGGCTTTCTTTTTTGGTGACTAAGATCAAAAAGCTTTCATGCACTACAAAGCCATTGACTCTGGTCATCTCTTTCTCTTTCCCTCTTCTTCTCTACAATCCAAGCTTCCCTTTTCTTCTGTCAATTTTTTTTTCTCCCGAGAAAATTTAATCTGCAAGTTGGTGATGAGATCTTCTGCATTTTTTGCTTCGAAATTCGATATAAATATGGCCTTTTCTGAGAGACCCTTTTCGTCCCTTTCTTCCTCTGTTTCCTTTTTCCTCCAAACTCTCTGCTTCTTTTTATTACCTTCTTTCGCGCCAACTAGCAGTCTCGCACATGCTCATTCCCATACATTTTTAACTTTTTTACTTCCTTCAGGACTTGTGAGAAATTAGTAGTAATAAGTAATAACCGCTTTAATCATGTCACTGTAATTTATGTAATCTCAACTCAACAATTTGTCAATCACTTTTTATATTTCGAGGATTTTTTTTTATACAAGTAAGCAAACACTAATTTCGAAAAAAAAAAAATGAATGTAGAGAGAGCTTGCTGGGGGACTTTCTGTGACTTGTCGGCGTGGTTGCCTACAAAAAGATTCATAAAATTAATAAACTATAAATATGCACAGTCCTCAAGGAATTTTAAACAAAGAATAAAGCTATAAACTATTTTTTTTTTCATTATTCCCCTTGCAAATTACAAGCTCGATAATATTCCCTTTCTTTTTAAATAATAATAATACACAGCGCGCACAGAGCTTATAGGGAAAATTTTATATAAGTCCCACGAAAAGAAAAAAAAAATTACCAAAAAAAGTCTAAAGCCTCAATCATTAAATTACGCCTTCGGTCCCCAAAGACTTCACGTGTAATTATTTGTATGGAGGTTTTTAAATGTTGTTGTTAATAAACGTTTCGCATTAATACATGATTTTCTGTTGTAAATAAATGAGACTTACATCGTAATTATTTGTATGGAAATAAAATCCGCGTTTTTAAAAGTTGTTGTAAATACACGATTTCGTTGTTGTTAATATATGTCATTTCGCATTGTAAATGGTCGGTATTTAAAAGTTGTTGTTAATCTATCTTTTTCATTGTAAATCAGGGTGTTTAAATGTTGTTGTAAATATATCATTTCGCATTGTAAATGGTCGGGTATTTAAAAGTTGTTGTTAATCTACGATTTCTATTGTTAATATACGTTTCGCATTGTTAATACAAATAATTACGTAGTCAGTCATGGGGCGCTTAACGTAATTTGATGATTTCAAGGGACTTTATTGTAATTAATTTCCTTCCTTGGGCGTAATTTTACCGAGCTTATATAGGAACACAACAGAATCTAAAAAGTTCAGAGCAACTTCTGTTCATCAACACATCTTTCTCTCCACTGTTAAATTCTGTTTCTTCAATCTCCGTTTCACACACGCTCTATCTCTCTTCTTCTTCTTTCTCATTTCGTGGTTTCCATTAATCATTTTTCACTAGTCGAGGTTTGATGTCTGTGCCAGAGGAGCAGGACTATGTAGGCTTGACAGAGCTTCCTTCAATGGAAAAAAGCTCAGACAAGTTTTCTCAGAGAAGCAACAGTACTACTGGCTTGAACCTCAAGGCCACTGAGCTACGACTGGGACTGCCTGGGTCCGAGTCACCGGAGAGGGACGTCGCCGGCGCCGGGAAGAGTGCGGTGGTCTGTGGGGCCAAGAGGGGCTTCTCAGACACCATTAATGGCGGTTCTGCAAAGTGGGCTCTGTCAGGAAATGGAGGATCTGAGACAAGTTTGGGTAAAGATAGCATCCCAAACTCACCAAAGCCATTGTTGCATGAGAAGAAGCAGCCCCAGATATCTGCTGTTCCTCCAAAGTAATATTACAATCTTTCTTTTGGATTTTCACTTTTGTTCATCTGCTTTACTGTTATTCGTCTCTGTTTTGTTCATATTTCTGGTTGATGTTTCTGCAAACTCGTTATTATATGTTGGATGCTTCTCAAAACTCCATGGAAGATAAAGGGAGAAAAACTTTCCATGGGAAATTTTGGTCACTGTCTAGTTTATAGTAAAAAAATCTGTTGTTATTTTAAAGTAATTATGAGGCTATCACTTCTATGTTAATCATTCATGGGGTGTCTCTTGTTTCATCCATTTTCTCCTACACCTTGGTTTTATGTGATATCTTGTTTGAATCATAATCTCTGTCTCTAGTCAGAGAACTTGTGTCTTTGCGCAGGCCTGCTATAATTAAAGTTTGGTGTGCTCTTATTAATTATGTGAAACAGGGAACAAGTTGTGGGGTGGCCACCAATCAGGTCTTTCAGGAAGAACTCGATGGCTTCTAATCCTCAAAAGAACGGTGGTGATGAAGCAGAAGCCAAGTGTGGATGTCTTTATGTGAAAGTAAGCATGGATGGTGCCCCCTACTTGAGGAAAGTGGATCTCAAAAATTTTGCCAGTTACCGCCAGCTTTCTTCAGCACTTGAAAAGATGTTCAGATGTTTTACAATCAGTGAGTCTCTCTCTAACTGTAGTTTTTTTCATCATCTTTTTTGAGATATGCGGTTCAGGTAACAGATAAAGAACTTGTACCATGCATGGTGATGAATCAGGATCAAGAGTCTCTCAAAAGTTAGCATGTTGGAGCCATAGATGAACAATGAATAGTTGCCTTCTAACTAAGGAAAAACACATAATTTACCCATTTAGACTTTGAAAGTAGATTTTTTTCCCACTTGGTTGATATCAGTTACTGTCCAATTTTAGTCTATTTTCCACTGAGATTTTGCATGTTTTTTTGTTTAAGATTCTCATGTTTTAATCCTTGACATGTTCAGGTCAGTGTGGATCTCACGGAATTTCAAGTCATGATAACTTGAGTGAAAGCAGGCTGAAGGATCTGCTTCATGGTTCAGAATATGTGCTTACCTATGAAGACAAGGATGGTGATTGGATGCTAGTTGGAGATGTGCCCTGGGAGTAAGTTCTATCCATGTTTCATAGTGTCTGAAGTATGGTTTTCTGGTTAGATTCTCAGAAGAATGTCGGTTTCAATGTGTTCCATGTTTCACTGCATAGATTATCCGCTTTGTGTTCAGTGGTCCTTAAGACAATGACGCAGCTGTTTATGTCTTATTCAGACTCTGCTCTTGTTTCAGCATGAACAAATTAAGAATGAAGTTGATAATTAAGTGAGTTTTATGTTTCTGATATTTAATCCCTTTGCTCTTGTTTCAGGATGTTCACTGCCTCTTGCAAGAGATTGAGGATAATGAAGAGTTCTGAGGCAATTGGCCTAGGTAACCTTTGCTTCTACTTTTATCCCCTCACAATTTCTGCTTTCACCATATCTAATTTTTTAAATTTTTTAAAAATATATATAATTTTCCAGACTGGTTTACTTATATATCTCATTTGTTGCAGCACCAAGAGCAATGGAGAAGTGCAAAAGTCGAAACTAGGGCAAATGCTACAACAACTGATACATATACACAAGATGTGGCTTTGCGTCCTTGTTTATGTATAATTACAGTCTTAGTTATGAGAAATTTGAGTGTACTAGACTTGTTAGTAGACAAGAAACGTTGTAGAAGGTTTTAAGGTTTCTAACGTCTGTTGAATCTTCCCTTCGCTCTCTGACTTGTTAAGGTTAAAGGGTTATTTATATTTGTATGTAAAATTCATATTTTAGCAGCTTATCTCTAGCTACTCATGTAAAAGCCAGTGTATGTAATTAAGTGAGTGAGCATTTTGTGAAATCTATAGAATGAATGAACAGCTAAAGGTTGATTAAACCAAGTTGATGGATGATGAGCAGAGCATTCAAGTAATTGTGTGGATGAAGAAGAAGATAAGGGTTTGTGAGATATGTGAATTGAATTGAATTGTGTCTGGTAATGGAGACTGTGTTGGTGATGTGATCCTCTAGACGTGTTTTTTCTGGTAATAGTTGACAAGTAGGAAGGATGGATGGCGGTTAGGGGACAGGTCTTGTCGTGTCAAATGTGTCTTCTTCTTCTTCTTCATATCATCCTTATCATCTTCTTCCTCCTCTGCACATAGGTTAAGATCAATCACATATTCACATGGCTCAACTTGAGTTGACTGTTCATGAAATGGCTCTGTGAGCTTGGCATAGAGTTTGCCCAAATGCGTCTTTTCAAGAAATTATCAAACTTTAGTTTGCGTGTTCACTTGATGTTCGTTTATATATGGCTTGTTTCTGATTGCATTTATACGTCAGTTATATATATATATATAATGAAGGCTTTTCTAAGTAAGAAGTGAATGATCGGCGGGAGTTGCGGTGGGTGATTAACGGAGCTAACTTGGAAGGCACACAATTGCGCATCTGACGCAGAGTTTGCCATTTAAAAATGATGTAATTGGCTTAAGGAATATGTTTTTAGATATTCTTTTTTTTTTCTTGAGTTAACGTTAAAAAAGCACTTTCACACAAGTTTGGACTCACATACTTATCTCATATTCTATAAATCAAATTAAAAAAACAGTTTCTATCACAAATATATCGCCGAAGCCATTAATGCATGCCTTCTAACATTTGAAAAGTCTTACAATTTGCCAAAGATAAACAAAGTAATACCAAAGTTTGAACTAAAGATCTCTTAAGTGAATGAGTGCCACTCAAACTGTCAAGTCCCTGAAACCTCTAGTATAAAAGTAGTACCATTAACCCGTGAAAGTTATGAGAACTTATCAATATTTTGTTTTTTGGGACTTCGTGTGCCTTCCTCTTTTTCTAAAATAAGAAAAATTTTAAAGTAAAATTGATTTTTTATTCACCATTTCTTTTTCAAAAAAATTACTTACAAACTTTAAATAATTGTCTTGAAACCCGATTACAATGTAATATTATGTTATATATGTGTGAAAGTACTTCGCTATCCCAATTTCAAATGTTGAGGCCTAGCATATGGGTTTGTTTGGTACTTGTGGGTTAGATGGATAGAAAGTCCAACATTTCAGAAGATCAAAATGGCACATTACCCATTATTCCCATTTCACATATGGCAAAAAAATTTGGAAGGAAAAAAGAAGAAGATGCATCTCAACAAACTCATTTATAGTCTTAGAGAAATTAAGGAAGCTAGTTAAATTACTTTAAAGTATTGATATTTGTATTTTTTTTTCTTCAAACTAATTAATTTAATTAATAAACTAATATATAATCTAAAAATACACTGATATAATTAAGTAACTTATTTAGCTTCATTAATATCTCCAAAAAAATCAACTCTATTTTATATTTAGAAGTATTAACAAAGAGGGCCATGCATGTTAAAAAAAAAATATAAAAAAAATCGAGGGTCAATATAGTCAACTTTTAAATTTCAAATCTTTCTAATTAAAAGCTTTTATTTTATTTTTTTCTTTGGGTTTGCCTTGTCTGATTCTCTTGCATTTTTCTTCTGACAGTATTTTTACATTATGTGAAAGATTGTACGCCGACAAGTGTACTTGGAAGAGGGCAATGTTAGGAGGACAATAAGTGTAGTGGGTCAAAGTGACTTTGGAAGAATTAATTACGTGGGTCAATTGTGTAGAGACTAATTCCCTTGTAAAGCACCAGACCTAATTAAAAGGACCTCCTATGTTTTAATAGGTTAAGACCCAATGAATATCGTAGAAATAAAAAAACTTTGACTTTGAGTTGTTCGGAGTCAGATTGGAATTGCTTTCTCAACAACCTAGTTCCTTGAAAAGAGCCCTTTTCATTTACTTCAACAAGGTGGTAGTTTCCTGAACTACTCCATTAAACTCCGCAAAGTTAATTAACTTTTGCACATGGATTAACGATATTTTTGTTCTTGAATTATTATAAAGGGTGCAATGTTGATACTTTGTTGCATCATTTGACCAAGAGATTACTAGAACAATTACGAAAAAAATCTCAAAATCAAAATCATAAACAAGAGTATATATCCTATAAGAAATTAAAATCAATACCAATTAAGTCTCAAATATTACAAGTATCATAATGTTAATTTCTTACCCTATAAAAGATTAAAATATCATTTTAACCAACTTCTGTAATAGAGAAGGGCAGCATTAAACCCTTTTCAATTAATACTTCCGGTCCTAAATATAAGACATAGTCGACTTTATTAAGGAAGATTAAGGAAGCTAAATTAAGTGCCTGTTTGGCCTAGCTTATTTTTAGTTTATCTTTTCCTTATAAGTATAAGCTAGGCCAAACAGAATTTTACAAAAGCTCTTATAATTATAAGAGTTTATTTTATAATGAAGAAAAAAGAGCTTAAAAATAAGTTTTTTATAGGAATTTTTTTATAAGCTCTTTTTTTTTAAAAAAAAAAAAACCCGTAATCTATCCTTGGTCTACGCACAATTTACTATTTTTATGGTAGTATATCTAATGTAATTATTTTATTCATTTTCCTCGTTTCAAAAGTATAATACAAGTTCAAAAAATGTGCTATTAAAAGTTTGCATATTTTATATTTTTACAAGTAAATGAAAATGTAATAACATTTTAAAATTATTTTTGTCGAATTTAAATATTTTTTCCAGATAAAATTATATATGGAATAAATTAAAATTAGTCTGTAGTATGATTTTAATATAATTTATTTTAATTTGTATTTGAAAAATTTAATGTAAAAATAATTTAATTTCTACAAAATTTAAAATTTATATAATTAATTTTTTTATTGATCAAGGTAAGTATTTGTCGTTGGCTTATACTACCTCCAATTCTTAGTACGTGATATGAAACCATTTTCATTAATCAAGTAGGAGAAAATTTTTATTAGAAAGAGTGCTTATAACAAAAAATTTGTCAAACAACTTATTTTTAATTTCAGCCTTTAAGCTAAAAAATTTATATAATCACCAAATAGCTTTTAGCTTTTTTTCAAAAGCTTTTTTTTTTTTTTTTAACTTTAGCTTAAAAGTAGCTTTTAATTTAAAAAATAAGAGGATCCAAATGGGCTCTAAGTTACCTAATTATATCATATGTTGTGTATGATTAAAGTATATATTAGTTTATAAGTCAAATAAATTAGTTTGGAGAAAAAATAATAAATGTAAATACTTTAAAGTAATATAATTAGCTTCCTTAATCTTCCTAAAAACGTCAACTGAGTCTTATATTTAAAACCAGAGGTAACATAATACTTTCAAGAGCACCATTACCCCACTTGGTAGTTAAGAATACTTTGTGTTGATGAAAGAATAATTCAAGGGAAAAAGTGCCCTAACCCTTTGTTAATAATAATGATTGGATCCTCTCTTTACACTACCAAAAAAAAAAGTCGTTTCGTAGTGGTTAAAATAAACCTATACAAATGTCATATTTTGTTGCGGTTTACGTTGAAACCGCTACATATTTGTAATGGGACCACTCATGCTAAGATGTGGTTAGGGAACCAACTTTGTAGCAGTTAGAAGAAATTAAGCGCTAAAAAATTTCGCGCCAAGCTGGCGCCAAATTTGTAACGGTTAATTTGTTGTGGTTTCCTGAAAGGAAACTGCCACAAAAGTGGCACCAATTTGGCGCCATGTGGCGTGAAGATTGTGGCGGTTTATTTGCAGCAGTTTAAAGGAAGAAATCGCAACAGAATGGAAAGATTTTGAATATTTGTAGCGGTTAAGCTTAAAAACTGCTACACAATGCAAATAGTTTGCAACTTTGTAGCTGTTTCTTATAAAATTGTTACATAGTTGAAGCCTATATAAACAGTTCTCAACGAAAATTATTCTAAGAAAAATTTACAGCATAAAGCCAACATTAGTTTCAAAGTAGCTGCCTGCCCATGAAAATTTGCAAATGGGTTATGCTTGGTATCATGTTACCTAGCACCACATTTGCACTTCTTCATGTGTTGGCAACTACTTTTAAACCAATGTTTAGCCTCATGCTGGAAATTCTTCATTCTAATAACGAAACTTGTAGCAGTTATGGTAAAAACCGCTACAAAACTCAAAATGTCTCTTCAACTTTGTGACGGTTATCACTAGGAACTGCTGCAAAATGTAAATAGTCTTACACATTTGCAGCGGTTTCATACCAATAACCACTACACAGTGCAAATACCTAATAAAATTGTGGCGATTTCCTACAAAAAACCACTAAACATGTGAAGCCTATATAAGCAACCCTCAACACAAATTATATTCTATGAAGAATTAGCAGCAAGAAACCAGACATTGGTTTAAAAGCAACTGCCCCTTGAAAATTTGAAAATGGGTTGTGTTTGGTATCATAGTCTACGTATTATGTTACCTAGCACCACATTTACATTTTATCAAGGGTGGCAACTGCTTCCAAACTAATATTTGGTTTCTTACTGCTGTTCTTCAAACTCACAACAAACTTTGTAGTGGTTATAGGTGAAACTGTTACAAAATGCAAAGAGCCTTCACATTTGCAGCAGTTACTCACAAAAACCTACTGAATGCAAAGAGTCTTCACATCTATAGCGGTCTCTGTTACTGCTACAAAGTGTCACGTGGAATGAGGTAAACTGTAGTGGTTTTAGCATAAAATCGCTACAAAAGTTCAAGGGTTTAAATGTAACAGTGACCCGTGCACATTTCAGTCTCACCATGCACATTTAATTACCACGCGCTGTCTTACAACATTTAACTATAGTTTTTAACGAGTGATGGCTATCACGCGCTGTCTTACAACATTTAACTATAATTTTTAACGAGTGATGGCTTCAGGGAAAGGACGTGATACAAGGCATAGTGCCTTGACGAGAGGGTAGTAGTACTAGATGGCAGCACAAGGATAGCCATGTCTCCATGCCATCACGGAAGGGGACCTAACCTCAGCAGATGTTCCCACAAGAGGTGGCCTCACATATGGTGGTCCCACATGTACAGGAGGCGACCCTATCACCTCATGATGAGGATGAGGTGATTGAGGAGGTTGAGATCGGTTTGGAAGACTTTGAGCTAGGTGTGACGCTTGATTTCGACATTCCCTTACACGATATGGAGCGATTCTTAGATGGGGAGATCGCCAAGGACCAGGGGAACCCCCAACCGTCATCTTTACGGGTGACTAGATTTGACATGCAAGTCAAAGGTAAAGTTAAATACTGTTTTGATAAATGTAATATTTAAATTCCATAGGGTTTATTAAAAGTGTAGTTAAATGAAATAAAAAATATTGTGAATTGTGCAGATGAGCAGGGGAACATCACCACGAGAAAGCTGGACATGGCCGGTGTGAATTCGACAAATGGGCCATGTGTCATAGTACCATGGAATGAGCACATGGACCAACCGATCAAGAACAACAGTCACCTCTTCAATCGCTGGCTGACTGAGTTTGGCAGGAATTGGTTGCGGTTTCTCATTTACTTCCGGACTTGGAAGCATGTTCTAACGAAGCTCAAGAGAAAAGCATTGGAAGAAGTTGTTACGTTAATTAATTGCATTTAATTATAGTATAGATATATATAGTTATAATTTATGGCTTTATAATTAACTAATTAATCAATTGTTATACAAAAGAAGTTTTGCGGTCTATGACAACAAGAAAAGGTACGCACTGATAAAGATAGGGGACGATTGGAAGAACCGAAGGAGTTGTCTCGACCACCTGGTGAATAAGGATGGGATGATTCCTCTGGAGCAGTGATCACGAGCCTACCAGACGGCGTCCCACCTAATGACTGAGCTAGTTTTATCTATTTCAGGAGGAGTCCAAAGGGCTAGTACATTTTTACCTAATTCCATATTTCTTAGTAATTAGAAATTTTATAATTATCATTTAAATGTATTTGAATGTTTCATCTGTTATGCAAGCGCTTGCTCAGAGGAACACTAGGATCCCAGCGCAACAGAGGATCCACCACACGACCAGATCAAAACTTTTGCTGTTACCTACAATGATCTGGTATTTTTTACTGTTAAATTATTTTTTTCTTTAAATTATTAATTGTTTTATTTAAAATACAACTAAGTTTATATTTTTAAAATTCTTTTAGGAGATGAAGGCTCATGAAGAGAATCGCTAGACGGACTATGGGGACTTATACACATAAACCCATAGACACCGGGACGGGACACCTATATCTGAGCAAGCAGAAAGCCATTGTAAGTTATACACATAAAAAAGATATAATTTATGTAATTAATTTACATTAGATGCATTTGTTTCATTAATGTCTTAAAAAATGCATGCGGCAAGTGATGAGTGCAGATTATGCCATGTTTTCCCTATATTTCATGACTGAATGGTATGGCAAATAAGAGCGTAAACTACAAATAACCCAAGCAAAAATGCATGTATTCATGATATAAGGAACTGAGGGATGGAAACCATTTACATCCTAAACATGTGCTAAGGAAAGATCAAGTTACATTGTTTTTAGGGAAGAACATATAGCAAAGCCGATACTATGCTATAGCATTACTACAGCAACTCGAAGTGCACTAAAAAGCATAAAGAAAGCTATAGCAAAGTAAAGGACGCAATGCTATGCGACATATTTTCTGACATTTTTATCTAGCTGATTTCAGGGATAGCAATTAAAGATCGAGATCAACAGGTAGATTGCTGACATAATGAAATAGAAGATGCGGAGGATCGAAACGGAAAGATTTGAAGAATCCCGCAGTATTAGCAGAATCAATCTACAAACAGAAGATACGATAGATCTTGACAGATTTAGAAAGCCCAGCTAGCCTAACGTGCGTCACACGGAAGTCTGAATATAAAAGAAAACAGCGAGTCAACCCTAAGAGTAGTCGCAGAGAGCCAACACGAGACTTCACATTCGGCCGACTCAAAAGAAGAGTGAAAGACTTCACTAGCACGAGAATTCCAGGATAACCCAGCATCCTTCCTCACAGTAAGACGGAGGGAAGAAGACGTGGAGTGGTGACGTGACAGGGCTTCATCCACGACGTCGGAACGCCGTCAAGCTTTCTATTTTTAGTTGTTTAATTTCAGTAGTAGATCATGGGTCATTCTGTTATTATCTGTTTTGTGTTTCTTTTGTCAGTCATGAACTAACTTTCTGATGGCTGAACGAGGATGAATCCTTAAGCGTGTATGAACCCAGTTGCAAGTTCTTAATTTAATAGATTCGATTTGCTTATCGGTAAATTAATTACTAGTCGATTAGAGGAATCTAAGGGCTAGATATGTGGTCTCGACTTACTGGCAAGGAGTCGAGGCTAGACCTTTGAGAAACAGTGTTTGCTAGGCAGCCGGTGCAAGGCTTGACCTATTTATTGTAGGCTTCAGGAATGGGTCTACCTCTCATAACCAGTACACCCTGAGTATAATGCAGATAAAAGCTAGAAAGTTGTCATAGGAATATGGAATGAGTATAGTTAATATCATATGTATCGGATGCGGAAGCTCCGATAGATTATAGTGGTGGGTTAATCGAATAGCTTTGTAGCTAGTACTTATGCTGTAGCAATTGCGGAAGTTGTACAGTATAGATGCTATAGCAATGAGTAGAGCAACTGGGGGAATTATGCACTTAAGGAGGAGTCTGAGTTCAGCCTAATTCCTCACCGATATCTTCTTCGATTTCCTTTGTTTGTTTTTGTTATTAGCGTAATCACCCAAAACCTTCCAACCAACTACATTTACTTTCTGATTGCAACTATCATAGCAATTGAGCGTCGCTCTTTGGTATCTCAGTCTCTGTGGGACGATACTCTACTTTTACTTTATTACTTGTTCGACTGGTTCACTTGCCATCAAGGAAATCGACCAACAGCAAGCCTGGATTATCCAGTCCCAAACAGAGTAGCAACAATCCCAGATCCCAGTCATAGGGGTCTGTAGATCCCACTGCCCCCTTGAAAGTTGGTTTGGGCAAGTTGAGCACTCTGGACCTGTTGGTCTATGGCAGGAGCACTGCCTCTGAGGCCAGAGCCTCTCCAAGTGGGAACTCCGGCGTGAGAAGGCAGACAGAACAGATGGTTTAGGCGATGGTTGACGTGGGGGCTCAGGAGATTTCCAGGAGGCTTCAGGACCAGACTGAAACTTGGTACACTCAGCAATCCTAGTGCTGGGATGTCATGTCGAGGGCATGGAGTCGAATGTTTCCTAACGAGCAGCTTCCACAGCTCCCGCCTGTGCCTAGGTTCACTGTTGATTTGGCCCCTCCGCCTCCACATGCTGATGATGATAGTGCTGTTACCTCTTATCAACACGTTGATCTTGCACCTACTGAGAGAGGACCTGATGATCAGGCTCCGGATAATTAGGTAGGTTTTATTTATTTTTTTGGACATACATTGTTATTTAAATTGTTTGTTATATTGTAATTATAATATCATGAGACATTTGATAATATATCATAAATATTTTTTTCCATACTAGTACTAATATATTATTATTTAACGTTACTTATATTATATAATAATTGTTATTGAAAATAGATATTAGGTCGTAACATATTTTCCACTTTATTATTTCTTCATTATCTTCAAATTTTTGAAATTAAAGTCAACATATTAAATACATAATTAGAAACGTTTTGTAGCGGTTTAACTTCTATAACCACTACAACAGTGTAAAAATTTGAAATTCAAAATAATTGATTACGCCAATTTTGTAGCAATTTTACGAGTCAAACCGCTACAAATTTTGAAATTTGAAACGGTCTACTGTTTGTAGCGGCTTGTTTCCCATTAACCGCTACAAAGTGATCAATGTTATAGTAGTCAATGTAGCGGTTATGGTAGCGATTTTTGAACCGCTACAAATTATATAATAGTGCATTTAAGCATCCCAACACACGTCAGTAAGAGAACTAAACATTCTCTCTACACCAATCTTCTCTCCTTACTTTGTTCAATACATATGGATAAGTCATGGATCAAGATGTCGCATAATTCTCCAGCATATTTGGCTGGATTGAACACTTTCTTGAATTTTGCATTTTCTCACACTAGCTGTAATAGTAAGATCGTGTGTCCGTGTTGTGATGCAAGTTTAAGAAGTGGCATACATGCCAAGTTGCTAAGGAACATTTGGTTGTGAAGCTTTCCCGGAAGAATATACGTTTTGGGGACTTCAAGGTGAGAAACCACGTATGAGATATGATGATATTCTTCTTCAAATTTCACAAGTAGGAGTTCAAGTAGACCAAGATGATCCTGTTAATGATGCTATTTGTGATGCGTTTGGTTTTCAAGACGACAACTTCACTGCAGAAGTTTAGGATGCAGACCCTGTTTTCTTAAGGAATGATGCAACTCATGAATTTTTCAACCTCATGAATGAGGCAGATCGTCCATTGTATCAAGGTTGTTGAAAATACTTCAAATTATCTTTCTTAATCAAATTGTATCATATCAATTGCTTGTGTAAGATCACTGATAAGGGAATGTTGATGTTGTTGGAATTACTACAAGATACATTCCCTAATGCGAACATTCCCACAACCTTCTATAAGACCAAGAAGATTATTAACAGATTAGGCTTGAACTACGATTTTTTTTTTTATATTTCTGAATGACTGTATGCTTTATTGAGGAGATGATGCTCGCAGGGAGACTTGTAAGCGATGTCAAACTTTGAGGTTCAAGATAGTTCGGAAGGAGAAAAAGCAGAAGAAGAAACCAACAAAGATTCTCAGGCGCTTTCCTTTAAAGCCTCACTTACAAAGATTGTTTATGTCGTCTAGTATAGTTGAGCATATAAGGTGGCATGAAATTGACAAGAACGCAGATGGTAAGCTAAGACATCCACGGGATATTGAAGCCTGGAAAGCATTCGACTCAAACTTTACAGATTTCACAGTGGACCCTAGAAATATTTGGCTTGCTTTGGCGACAGACGGTTTTAATTCGTTTGGGAATCTTAGCACAAATTATAGTATTTGATCCGTTGTCTTGATTCCCTACAACTTGCTCCCTGGATGTGTATGAAACAGAGATTCTTCATTTTGTCTACGATCATTCCAAGCAAAAGGCACTGGGAAATGACATCGATGTGTATCTCTAACCGCTTATTATGGAGTTGCTGGACTTGTTACGCACACGAGAAGACACTGTTCAACTTATGTGCAGTCTAAATGTTAACAATAAGTGACTTTCTTGGCTTGGGAACATTATCCGGGTGGAATGTGCATACTAAGATGGCATGTCTAGCTTGCAATTTTGACTATGACTTAGTGCGCTTTCCCCACAGTCGAAAGTGGTGCTTTATGAGTCATCAGAGGTTTCTCGATAGCAAACACAAGTTTAGGTTGCAATGCAATCTTTTCAATGGGCAACAAGAAAAAAGATGACCTCCTAAGACTTTATCCGGTGTAGATATCTTAGAGTAGCTTCAAGATATTGAATTCGAGATTGGAAAAATGACAATGCAGCAAGAGCGAGGAGGAAGACTGCCAAGACTTCTGCTTCTGCTCCTTAGCAATGGCTGAAGATAAGCATCTTCTTCACTCTTTCTTATTGGAAAGATAATTTGCTCCGACACAATCTTGATGTCATGCACAATGAAAAAAATGTTTGAGACAGTGTGCTATACACCATGCTTAACGAGCCAGACAAGTTAAAAGACCATCTTCAAGCGAGGAAAGATTTACGAGCCATGGGAGTTCATGAAGATGCATGGCCAGATGATCATGACAAATTTCAACCGGCAAATTTTACCCTCACAAAACTGAATAAGGAAATCTTCCTCACGACGTTGAAGAAAATAAAAGTTCATAACGGGTATTCAAACAACATTTCATGATGTATTGACATGTAGGCTCGAAAGGTTGTTGGGCTGAAGAGTCATGACTCACATGTTCTTATGCAACAGTTACGTACTCTGGCAATTAAACATACGCTACCTCCCGATGTGTCGATTGTTTTGGTAGAGCCGTGTTCTTTCTTTCAGAAGTTGTGTTTCAAGTATTTGATTGTTGAAAAGCTCGATTAACTGCAAGAAAAAATGATTCTTACGTTGTATCATTTGGAGATGATCTTTCCTCCATCCTTTTTCATGGTGATGTTCACCTGACAATACACCTTGTTCATGAAACAAATCAAGCTAGCCCAGTACAATACCGATGGATGCATCCGATTGAGAGGTACTCATTTTATATATATGCATCAGCATTACTCTTTAAGTTTGCTAGTCCCACATTTAAGTATTTATGGACATTTTTCCTTCTTTACTTTATATGTTTCTTGGGAAATTGAAATCTTACATAAGGAATAAGGTGTGGCCAGAAGGTTGTATAGCTAAAGGCTATATACAATGGCGGAGCTTAATGTAACAATGGGGGGCCACACAAAAAAAGTGTTTAGAATTTTTTTAAAAAAAATTAATATAATATAAAAAGATGTGTTATCTTATATATTAGACTTGTTAAAATACTTTTATTATACATTTGACCCTCCAAATATTTTTTTAAAATTAGTTAATGAGTATACATTTGGCTCCCTCTAATTTTTTTTTAAAAAAAAAAATTAGTTAATGAGTATACATTTGGCCCCCAAAAAATTTCTTCCAAGATCCGCCACTGGCTATAGAGGGGATGAGTTCATCTATTTCTGTTCAAGGTACTTTGATGACATTGGGATGTCTTTCAACCGACCGCCTCGTGTAGACGATTGTCTTGAACTCGAACCTGAGCCATCAATAAGAGAGTTGTAAATCCCTCATGTTGGTAAACTAGTTTGAGGAAGTGAGAGATTTAAACTGACAGCAATTGAGAAGTTGCAAGCACATAGATAAGTCTTGATTAATTGCACTAAAGTTGAACCCTTCCTTCAGTAAGCATTGTACACTCATATGTTCTGCTATATATTTCCTTACATTTTATACTTACATTTCATGATCGTTATCTCATGATTAATTACAGGGAATTCAGAAGTTATGTGAAGCGTCAACTCAGGATCTGTACATAGACATCCTCCAAAACTGCCAAAAAGGTCCACAGGGAATTCCCAAGATGGTTTTTGCGGAGAATACTAAATGATCACAACTCGCACTCACTAGAATTCAGAGCTCTAGCACTCGGCCTTCTTGACTATGAAACCAGGTTTACGACCTATAACATCAATGGTTTCAAGTTTTGCACGGTTTCACGAGATCAAGAATTGCTAACCCAAAACTCGGGTGTTTGTGGCACCTTTGGGACAAGGAATTATGCGAGCAGCAGTGATAGTAACATGCAGTTTGGAGACGTCCCATATTATGGAAAGCTTCTTGATGTCATTGAAATAAATTACCAAGGCAATTTCCCCGTGACGCTTTTCAAGTGTTTGTGGGAAAATACGACAACTTCCCGGGGACTCATAATTGACGAATTAGACATCACATTAGTAAATTTCTCCAGCCAATTCACACCAGTCAGTCTCAAGATGATGAGCTATATATTCTTGCCTAAGAGGCATACCAGGTTTATTATGTCGAAGATAAGAGGCACAAAGATTGGGGTTCACTTAAAGCCTCGAGACCTTTATGACATGGGCGATGTGATAGCATCGCCTACTAGAGTGAGTCATCTAGCCTGCCAATTTTGAAAAATTCTTCCCTGAGGAGATGAGAGTTTACCTATCGTTTGTTGAGTTTTTTTAAGTTACACTTTATTATCAATTAATTTAATTTTCACTTGTGTTCCTAATGTATTAAACTAAACTCTAACATTTTCTCCCCACCTTTTTTATAGTGATGACGACGAAGATTGATTAAAAAAATGTTTATCTTACTGTAATCCGTCTATATATATATTTTTAAAAAACAATGTATGTTTTGTAGCAGTTTTAAAACCACTACAAAATAATAATAATAATAATCGCTATAAAATTTAAGACCGCTACAGATTCCGTCACATTAATCGCTACAAACACCATCATATCAACTGCTACAAGTTTGGCGCATATATCACTATAAATATCACCACCACACTTTATTTCACACACTCCTTCATTTCTTCCTCCCTAACTTCTCTCTCGTTATTTTCTTGTTAATATTTTCTGGAAAGGTTAAGTGTTGATCAATCTTATCAAATATGGTAAATATTTTTTTTTCTATAAGTTTCATTTTTAACTTCTTATTTTCTTATTATTCTTTAATACTAACTATTTTTTATTTCCATAACAGCATTCCCTCAACATTCCTTCTATAATTATCAACATTCATTTCATAATTAAATGTCATTTAGTGGACAACATAATAAATTTATATTATCTACACTTTTTTAGTATTATACCTATATAATATCTATAATCAAATATCATCTAAGAGTATTATTTTTTAAAATATTAAAATATATCATATAAATTATCAATTAACTAATAAAAATAAAATGACAAAGTAATAAAAAAACACTACAATTACTAATTTCTTTTTAAAAAATATAATTTTCTTTGTAGCAGTTATTTAACTTCTACAACATTTGAAAAAATATTTGGCCCAATGTTTAAATTTTTAAAAATCGGTGGCACAAATTTGTTGCGGTTTTATAACCGCCACAATTTTAATTCAAACTTTTAGCACCATTGACAATTTCATCCAATATGTAGTGGATTAGAAACTGCTATAAATGTGCCAATTTTTTAAAAATGTTTTGCCGCCACTTAAAATTTTCCCGAATATTTTTAAAAATTCGTGCACATAGTTAGTAGCAGTTAATTGACCGCTATAAATAATTCCAATTTCATCTTATAGCGGTTTATGAACCGCTACAATATGTGAACACAATATGTCAATCGGAAGTCATTTTGTAGCGGTGAGCCGTAACCGCTACAGTATTAGTAGCGGTTAAGATACTTGAGTAGGGTTTGTGGTAACCGCTACAAAACAGTTTGTCATGGTGTTTTTTGTAGCAGTTTCTCTAACCGCTACAAATGCGCAGTTTTTTGAACGCTACAAAACGTCGTCTTTTTTTGTAGTGTTATAAACTCTTTCCTTTATTTTGTTTTGTTTTTCAAATTCTGACCAAAATCATCTCGTTTTCTAAGATGTACTACATTACATTTTGAGAATAATAGAAAGAACATAGGCCCGCTCATCCAAAAATGCCTAACGAGTGAAGATATATGAGAGAGTTTCAGAATAATCGTTTCTTCACCGTTGTTCCAGCATGACAAGCCCACTAAGCATCAAATATTGGGGCAAAACAAAAAGAGCTTAATTATATAACAAGTCTTTATTATGAAGTGAAGTAGTGAATATAAAGGCCACATACATGCATGGGAGCTAAGTGTGTTGAGTGTTGATGTTGACGTTGATGGGAAGATGGATATATATAAAATAGGAGGCTATTACTACTGTTGTTGGTGGCATTATATATATACACACGAAAAAACACATAAGGACGATGATGATTAAAGTATAATGAGAAAGCTAGCATGTTTGGAACTGGAGACATCATCATGATTTGCCTTGAAAATTAAACTTCAATTAAATTAAAGTTTGATTATGAATGAATTAAGCCAAACTCTCTTGTTTAGACACAACTTTATGGGGTGGCAGGCAAATTCCCCTCCTCCTATTTAAAATACGGCCCAATTAGATTAATGCCACAAACTCCTTGACACGTGAAAACCCAACATATATATGTCATTCGTGACGTCTCCTTTCAGATATTCTATAATTTCTCACTCTCATTACCTCAATCTCTCCCAATATATAAATTTACACAACATAATCCTCTGGTTCTATGTACTCTCCCTCCCTCGCGGTCGTCCTTAATAAGGTAGTACTCCCTCCGGTCCTAATTATAAGAGCTGTTTATCAGAATTTGGAGAGATTAAGGAAGGAAGTTAAATTAGTTAATTATAATTATTTTTCAAAAATATCCCTACTAAAAATTAAAAATTACATAAGGCAAAATTAGTTGAATCGTTAATGTTACTTTTATCCTTGCAGATGGTCCAGGTCTCCGGGGTGAAAGAATCGATTTTGCATAGACGACACATGCATCCACTCTTCGGATAAGTCCCACAGGAAAAAGTGGGGGCTCGATTAATAATTGATAGTTGATGAAAATATCAACTGAGGGCTTGCTGTCTAGACCTATCCCATTTAGCACGAATACCAAATTGCTTAAAATTATTTTATAAAAAAAAAAAGTATAATTGAGGTGTATATGATATTAATGAGTGGTAAACATAATTTATTTTATTAAATATATAGGTATAGTATTAAATTATTATTGTCGTCTTTAATTATTATTAAGAAAATATAAATAGGGGTATTATAGGAAAAAATTGACAAAAGTTAAAATTTGCTCTTATAATTAGGACCAAAACCAACTCCAAAAAGTGCTCTTATAATTAGGACCGGAGGGAGTACCAATTAACAAGTATTCTTGATCTTTTTTATAAGGAATTAATTAGTTTTTAATGAGTTTTGAATATTTTTTTTCATCATATACATACAGAGGACATTTTATTCATCAATGTGGATAATTATTAAATATAATATTTTAAGAAAATCAACACACATTTCTTACATATAACTAACTTAACTAATTTTTTTAATATTAATAAATCAATTATCTAATCCCTATTATAAATACTATTTTATATTGTACGCAGTCAAAATTCAAAGTCATCAATGATGTATAATTGGGTTATTAAACTTGCATTATTGTGTGAGTATATTACTTTTTAAATCAATATAATAAAAAAATCGTACCATTTGTGAGTGATAAATATATTAGTATATTACTCTCTCATATCCTTTATATAAGGTATATTTATTTAATTTAATTATATTAAAGAAGTTAGTTAATATGACATGTATTTTCTAAAATGTCTTAACCATCTTCCTTAATTCCCTCCCTTCCTTTCCTTCTTGATATGATTTGATAGAGTATCAATAAGGTTAATTTTTTTTTAAAAAAAAAAAATTGATATATATATATATATATATATATATATATATATATATATATATATATATAAAATAAAAATCATGTCTTATACTTAGGAACAAGTTCAACTCCCCAAATATATATCTATTATATCAAGGATCGAAGGAACATAACTTATTTCAGACTCTACACATGGCTATATGAAATATTGTGTGTGTGGGTGTGGGTAACCTACAATCTAGTAATGAGTAAATAATGTTTAAACTGAATCTAAGGTTGCAACGTCAAACATCAACGGGGACTCGTTGGTTGTCAAATAATTTTTTTTTTTTACAACAAAAAGAAAAGAATTTGTTGCTTTTAAAAAAAATCAAATTTTAATAAAAGCAAATACAAAATATAACTATTTTATTTCTATCAAAAAAAAATATATAACTGTTGTGCTCACATAACTATGCGGGGTATGTTATGTAAAGGAAAAATCACTGTGAAGTCTTAAAGAAATATATATAATCACTCAAAAAATTTAATAACAAGTGAGCATGATAATTTTATTATTTTCTGTATTGAAACTTGTCAATTATTAATACATCATACTTATTGTTCAAAAAAAAAAAAACATCATACTTACTTATTGTGAATTTTTTTAGTATTTGCATTCCTTCATTATCATCTCATATAGTAATTACCCGATCAACGGTTAACCAAGGTCTTTTGCAGAATTGTTGGCCATCAACATGTGACCATATATACACAACTCATAAAAACATGATTTTGCCGTGTTTATTATCTTTAATTGTCATAAAAAAACGTGTTCTTTAATTTTCCCTTTGGTTTTGCATGTTTATTATCCTAAAAACTCTTTGTTAGCTCACGTCTCCATGCCTTTATATTTGTACGGAATAAAATTGAACTGAGCGAAATCGAAAATATATACGAGTAACTAGAACGAAAACTAATAAATAATAAGCAAAGTAATAGCTAAGAAAGACATTCTACTCTTATCACCCCCCATGACCATCTTCACATATATATGTGGTTGATCAAAGATTCTATTTTTTTTTTATGAATAAAAAAACTAAATGATAATTTGGGTTTCAAAAATAATTGAACCCCGATCATTTTATATTTGGACTTTTATAAAAACAGGCTTTTTTTTTTTTTTTTCTCATTGGACTTCTTTCTCAGATTAGCTATTTCTTTTGAGACGGGCTTTAATTTATTAGATCAAAGTAGACTTTTCAATCCATGATTGGGTCTAATCATATTTAAATCCGCCAATGCAAGTTAAAAATACAGTTACGTTGTATCGGGGAAAAAGAATAGTTTTATAAAAAAGTCTTATTTATCTTTATTGTATTGTCCCTCTTACACACATATGCACACAGAGGTTAAGGTGTCATTTGATATGTGAGAGACAGAGTCACAGAGATGAAGATCAAATCTGAGGAAAAAATTCCTTAATCATGTTATATCATCAGATGAGGTGCTATTCATATAAGCATAAATATTGACAGAATATGATAGGAGGCAAAAATCTTGGGCTCAACGCTATTTATAATAAAATTTAATATGACTATATTTAAAGTAACATGTATATGTAAGATATTTTTTTAATATATTATAATTATAATTAGTAATTATTAATTAGGTAATTAATTAAAATATCCTAAGGCGGCCCGTAAGTCAGATTTAGACCCAATTCAAGATTAAGGTTATTGGCTATTAACATGATATCTCTAATGATGGGGTAACACACTTGGTTTTACGGCCGATTAATATACAAGCGTTATAACAACCTAGACTACTCACCTACGGTTCCCTGACTGGTGACGGCTCTTAACCTAGTTGCCATCACTATGCCTCACAACCCGTCAAAAAGAGACTTGACAATTGTCTTCTGTCTATGCTTTCCTTTTACAGCTCTCTTTCATCGGAATTTGTGAGTTCTCCTCCTGATCAAAGCTTAGCAATGGCAAGAAGTAATTCTTATAAGTCTTTCGCTATTGGCATAGGAAAATTCATGTACTATGATTTATTTTGTATTCGATGAATTTTATCCTACAGTATAGACTATGCAAGTTGCAAACAAATTAATAAGATTTTTTAAAAAAAGTAAATATTTCATACAAAAGAATTTTTAAATGCTCAAGTCATGGCATTACTGAAGTGATTGATAGGCTGGTAAATGGAATTAATCCCCATATCATATATAGTGGACACGACGAATCAATTAATAGAGTGCAGGTAACAAATGGAAAATAAAGATTGAATATAAAGTAATGATGATTGAACTCAAACAATTAAATCAATTAAGTGTTGCAGAAATCTCATCCAAGGGGGAAGAGATCATCATAAGTGGGGATGTTGGTTTTTATTATATTAAAAAAAAATTGTAAAAGGTTAGGGGACAAGAAGAACCAATATCATTAGAAATTGCCACATTTCCAAGTAATGTCTGGGACCAGTACTCTTAATTACTTAATTAATAAATTAATCATTTAATAATTAATATGAAAATAAAAGGGGTTAATGACAACACATACATGTGGGTCAGGGACCATTTTCCTTGTAACTTCCAATAAGGTCCCAGTCCAGATGTGTTAAGGCAGTGTCCTAATTATTATAGAGGCTTCTTGTAATTGTTTAGTGGCATAAAATCTCTCAGCCAAGCAAAATGTGGATATTCATGGCTGATTGAGCATCTTTTAACTTGATTCTGAAGATCTAGATATGAGGTATCTCTTCATTGTTTTAAACTGGACACAGATCAATCATGATTCTATTTCATTAATTAATTATTATCATTATTAATAAAAGAGCAAGCATCGTCCTGTTCATCATCGGACATCTTAAAGCTTCCAAAACAATTATATTAAACTCAGCACTATATATATAGTTCTGTGAGGGGTGTGTGTGTGAGTAAATGGGTTAAACAGCTTGTATTTCCGCACATGCAAGTGAATATTAACTATGGATATGTTTGTTTTCCTTTCTTGATTTATTAATGCATTTAGAAAGGCAAAAGTGTACATTTGATATGGTAACTTTATAAAATATTTCAGTTTATTCGTTTAATTTCAAAAATTATTATTTTTATTCTTCTAACAATAATACCATTGATGTCGAAAGATTTTTTTTTTTTTATACAGTCATTGCAATTTTGAAAATTATATTCAATATAGGGTTAAATGACTTCTGAAATAAGTGATCAAAATGAAATATTGTGAAAAGTTAAGAGACTTAATATGGATACATTTTTTCCCATTTAGAAATGAAAAATTTCAATCCCGACAAATCCTCATCATATATATAGTTAATGAAATATGTGCTTGGGATGGAATGAAATAGATCAGTCATAGTGTACAAGGCACAATTAGTTAGGTACTAAATGTGGGAATTAAGGTTGTCAAACCCGCGAGTTTAAGGAAATTCGTGACAGCGATGTAAACTTGTATCATGATCTTGAATCATAAACTCATATAAGTTTACTTTTATTACTAAATAGGTATTACTAGTGTATAATTAAATAATTAAGATATAAAAATGACAACAATTTAATTTAAATATATTTTAAATCCAAATAATTGAAATTAGAGCAATTAACATTCATCATTTGTCATATTTAACCAAAAAAAAATTCTATAAAATTTATATATAAAATCGCTGAGCATTATCAAATAAAAAAAGTTAACATGAGTTTAAGAGTAAGTTAACATGATTTTGTAAGATAAAAATGGTAAAATGGTAAAATCAGTGTATGGCCTTGTGAGTTTAACTCGTTTACAACCGACACTAGTTTACTTTAGGTGACTCGACTTGTTTTTGTAAACTAGAAATATAAAAACGGTAAACTCAAAGAGTCAACTCACAAATTTGACAATAATGATGAGAACATCACTCATTAAAGATTCAAATTTTAGTTCGTCGTCACGCACCCTATAAATGAGATTGATTCTTGTTAATTCACAGTCTTATCAAGTCTTAACCATATATAATATATTCATAGCAATACCATGATGAGCTGGGAGGTTATGTCATGTGTACGTGTCCTCGTGTATAATTTAATTGATGATGACATTGAAATAAAATAATAAATATCCAAAATCTGATATGGAGCTCTTTGCAAGGCATTAATGTTGTGTATAATGAGATCGTGGGGGGTAATGCGTCCTCCAAGAAGGCATGTGCCCCAAATCTACAGTAGATATATAGATCAGATACCATATTATATATTATGTACATATCTCTTCCCACTTCTCTCTGTCTTCTTTTTTACACCTCAAACCTCATCAACACAATCCCCTCCTTGATTGCCTTAATTTAATCAATATCATTCATTATTAATTATCAACTACATATATGTGTGTATATGTGTATATATATATTCATTCATCCTCAATTAATAATTTCTTTCTCTTCATTATCCTTCTAAACACACACAGTAAAGCTTCTCTTCTTGCTGAAAATACGATATTATAATGCCTATATACGCATAACTACGTACTCAGTACTTATAATGAGATATGTATATAAATTTATTAATTAGAGACGATAACTTACATACACATTATAGTAATCCATTGTTGACAACTCATATAATCCTTGTGATCCAAATAATAGGAAGATATATCAAATAACAAAGGTTTAGTTGATATAAACAGGATAACTAACTTTAGAAAAAGTGAGTTTGAAGATGCACTGACTATCAATAAGCTTTGCAACAGCAACATTAATTAATAATAATTAATCTCTCAATTATATACACATGCATGCATCCACATTATGGAGTGAATTATTAATTCATATAAAATAAATTTAATAATATTGGCGCAAAATACATTTTGAAATGATCAATGGACGCTGTTTGGTGTGGTACATAGATTCAATGGCGGACGCAGGTACTGGACTTGGGGGGCACCCCTTAAAGACGTGGTTTAAATTTTTTTTTTTTTTTTTTTTTTTTGTATTTTAAAATTTGGGTTAAATCTTAAATACCAGAGAATCCTCTCACATCGCAAAATCAAACTTTTTCTTCCCTTTCACATAATCAAATAGCTAGCTTCTTTGAATCAAACTTTCGTCGCCATTTGTTTAGTACCTTATATTGAAAAAGATGTATTTGATAGCAATGATAATAAGGCAATTATGATGGAATTCCAAAAAATAAGGCGTAGAAGTATGAGATTATAATTATTTTTGTTGTAATATACTTTTGTTATTAAAATATATGTGTTTGAACTTATTTAGTCTTTCAAAATTTCTTATTTCTAACTGTACTTAACCTTTTTTTTTCCTTTATATTCTTTTGTTTTTTAATGTATTTTAAATTTTTCTTAAAAAAAAAAAAAAAAAAAAAATCGGGGCGCTACCCCCGAACCCCCAAATCCCCCGCAAATTGTGCCCCCTTCTATAAATTTATGGATCCGCCCGCATAGATTAAACAGGAACAGTGGGAGAATGGATGAGTTTTCATGAAATGAGCTGAATTTGTATTTGGATGGACAATATATAGAGTACTAATAATATGTGTATTAGGACAAACAAAAGAAAACACGATCTACTAGAAAAATAGAAAAGTGACCAACAAAGAGTTGGTTTATCGGTCTAAGGCCTTGCTAGATATTTTTAAGTCTCGGATTCAAGTCTCAGAGTAGACACATGTGGTGGGAAGAACAAATCCGAACTGGGTAATAATATTATAAAAAAGGAAAAATATGAAAAATATTTATTATCTTTTAACATAATTTTTTTATAAACATGACAAACAAATCCCCGTATGGATATTTAAAAATATATTACTATATCTTATTTATTTTACATAAAATCCGTTATAAAAAAAAACCAAAGTATTGATCAGTTATTATCGGTGCGAACTGCGAAGTATATGTTGGCCTACATTTTAGTTTAAAAATAAATATGAAGTGGTGAGAATATAATGCAATATCCCACATCATTTCTTGATGAATAGTAGTAACATTCATCACTTTGGGGAATTACTATTTGAAAAGTAGAAGCCCCACGAAGCAAACAAGCCGGGTATAAAATGTTAGACCTGGCCTTCCTCCAATTCCTTTAACATCCGTTGCCCTCCTTTTCTCCCAAAATGGCGTCGTTTTGATTCCAAATGGCACTGTTCAACCCTTTTTTTAATGACATTCATCATTATGAATGAATTTTTTAGTACCAGTCAATACCTTGAAGTATTTTTTTAGTACCATTTAATACACTGAAGTATCTTTTTAGTATCATTTAGCATCATAAAGTATTTTTTTAGTACCCATCAGTATCTTAAAATATTTTTTCAATACCAGTAAATATGCTGAAATTTGTTTTTACTATAAGTCAGTACCCTAAAATATTTTTTCAAAATCCTAAAAATATTTTCAAGGTACTGATTAGTACTAAAAAGATATTTTAGGATACTAACTGATACTAAAAAGATATTTCAGGGTACTGACTTATACTAAAAAGATACTTAATGATCTTGAAAAATTATTTCAGAATCTTAAAAAGATATTTCATGGTACTGAATGTTACTAAAAAAATATTTATGGACACTTACTGGTACTAAAAAGATACTTCAAAGTACTGATTGATACTAAAAAATATTTCATGATAGTGAATGTCATTTTTTAAAAAAAAGAGGTTGAACAGTGCCATTTGACACCAAACTGCGCCGTTTTGGGAGAAAAAGAGGGCAACCGATGTTAAGGGGATTGGAGGATAGCCAGGTCCATAAAATGTTATGTGCATTGGACATAAATTTTATTCATATATAGTGAGAGTAAGAGAACAATGATATATGAGAGAACCAAAGTAATGTTAATATAGAAATTTTATTTTGAAAAATATGTCGGTGCAAATTTTTAATTAAAATCTCCTGCAAAATTAAACTAAACTGCACGATGCCTAACACGCCGCCCTTTAAACCATCAATTCTAAATAATAAGCCAAATTAAGCTGATGGATTATGCTTTTAATATAATTGTTCATTACGTTTGTCCTTTTAAATAATTTCAATGCATCGCAAAAAAAGTTGTGTGTGTGCCATATAGATTACGCAAATTTGCACGACATCGATATATCATAGATGGCTTCAAAACCTAAAGATCTAAAACAAGTCAAAGGCGACTGTGTATTTATAAATATATACTTAGTCATTGTTGTTTCATTATTCAAAATAATATCATTAGGTGAGTACTTAACCTTCAGAACATGACTATATATTATGTGGCATGATTCTATTAGTCCTCGAAAGTATAAGCCCAACGAACGAACGCAGCAGATAATTTGGTTTACAAGAATCTTGTGCATTTATATATTGCAATCACCTGTTTCACGATTGTATTGAATATGTTTTAGGTTAATTAATAATTAATGATAATATATATAATATTATATATATGTAGTGCGTATTATTTCATAGCTTTACATCATGTCCAATAGACTCGTAATGCGATACGCTTCTCTCATAATCAACCATATATACAGCCAGCTGCCTAACCCTACAAAGGATGACAAACAAAAGAATACGACTTTAAAATAAAATATTCACTTTCAACATTTTATTGTGAAAATTCGATTCTTTTTCATTTTTAAATTACGTGTGTTCACACACACACTCAGACACACACATATAACCTCTTTTTACTGTTATTATTATTGTTCTTTCGCTGATCTGGGTTTAGAACTCCCGGTTTTGTTCTGAAGTGAATTGATGATGAGACGTAAAACATAATATTTTAACTTGTAACTTTGACGACTAAGGGGAAAAAAATATTGCTCATTGCTGACTTTTGTTGCTTTTGTTTGTCTTAAAAATTAAAATCGAAAGAGAGATAATTTTCTTTATATATATGTCATTCATATCCCTTCATAAATATTTATTATTAATATTATCACTGATTAGCTCGAAGTGGATGCAGCCATAATTGAAAGTGGTGCTTTTAGATCAGCAATAAAACCCTAACCACAACATTATAGTTGAGAGAAAAATAAAGAAAAGAGAGAGCTAGAAGATAAAATGGGAGGGAAACTAAATGTGGACATTTTTTTCCTGTTTGCATATTAAGGAAAAAAGTGAAGAAGAAAAGGGCAATTTTAAATCTCTAAAAAATGATTTTTTTTTGGAAATAATAACCATGCTTTTAAAAAATTGTTAAAATGAGCTAGAGGGACATTGTGGATACTGTTGTCACCATGAACTTGAATCATTTTTTCTTTGTGCTTTCTCCTATTATTATTGCAGTATGAGATAAACTTTTTTCCTACTATTCACTTCTCCCTCTACTTTCTTTTCTCTCATTTTCATCTATTCATCCAAATAAAGCATATGAGACTATGAGAGATCAAAAGTTATAAAAAAGGCACAAGAAGAAAATAATAGTTGAGTCAAGTAAAAAGGATATTGATATCTTTTAAGTAATGTGTGTTATATTCAAGTCTTATGCTGGTAGAGCTTTTCACTATTCAGGGTGAAAGGACTCAAATCTAAATCAATCACAAAAGGTTCTTATAATAAAAAGAATAAGAAAAGCATATTAGATCTCATATATAGTTTTCTCCCAAAAAGTGATACAAAAAAGCTATATAGAGTATATTAAGTGCTCCTTTTATTCTTTATACACATTTTTTAATCAATGTTCAATTATGCTAATAATAAATTTTTTTATTTTAAGAGAATTTAAATTAAAGGGAAAAACAAAAGAATGACAGACAGAGTAAGGAAAAGGGAGAGGAATTGAGAAAGAGAAAGAAAAGAAAGGAGGCAGATTCCCAAATTATGCAACATATATATATATAATACTATCTAATATGCCTTAATTTATATAGTTAGCGGTATTGATTCATAACACATAAAGGTTGTGGGTTCATATCGCTCAATGTGAAAATTTTGTTGGTGTATATATAAGCAATGATTTGTAAATATCTTTGTAAGTGTTTCAGATCCAAAGGCATGTCTTAATCTTAATGAAATCCTAGAACTAACTCACCTTTAAATCCGGAGATAAGCCCTAATCTTGATAAGACTCTAGATCTAACTCACTTAAACTCTACACATATAGAGATATATATTGTGCGTCCTATGGTGAGGCAACACAGGACACAGAGATTTATTTAAATTAATCAGTGGGGTTTCTTGTAATTGCATGGGTTCACATGTCTGGTTAACAAATTGAAGGATTCTCACTTTCCACCACACAAACAACTCATAAAATATGACCCACAAATCGTGCGTGATTCTGATACAAATTAGATTTGAACTCGTTACCATTAAAAAATAATTATACCCCCATTATTATCATTAATTCCATTATTACATTAATTATCGAATATATATTATTTATCCTTCTTAAGTAAGCAATCACTCTTACAATTTTCAACTTAAATTTTTGGATGCCATATGGATACTGTTTTCTCCTCCTAAATCGTATAAATTTCGAAACTCTATAAATGATTTGGGGATATGCAATTCAAACGCGATTTGCTCTTAAATTAATAATATTTTATGTTATCACTAATATATTTGTTTTCCTTTGTTGAGAAGCTGCTTGATCATATATTAAATTTTACAGCTGGGACTTTAATATTATCATCCAAGACAAATTGACCAAGAACTAGGGAACCACGTGCTGATGGAACCCACTTAAGGTCTTGTAATCTACATGCTCAGGTATCAAAATTATAAACTAAAGCCAAATTTAATTAAATCATATATATATATATATATATATATATATATATATATATATATATATATATATATATATATATAATGTATTGCTCATAAATTGTAACAGGAAAACATTTCTTATCAAGTAGTCACTATCGCTAACTGTAGAAGTTTACCTGATAAAAAAAAAAAGTATCTATGCATGCCAGCCAGTCCCATCAATATTTTTTTTTTCATATATACCATAATTAGATTTGTAAATCGAAGTATGAGGCAATTTTTAAAATTTCAGAAATTCTAGAAAATAAAGATGTATAATTAATACTATATGGCTTGGTGTTCACTAAAGTGCATGTAATAAATTAATTTGACTTGTCTAATTTATGTTAGTGACGGATAAATATTTTACCCTCATCTTATTATATTTATAATGTGATTAATAATGACTAAAATCTTTAAAAAAAATATAGATATAACTATATATATTGTTATAGATATAAAATACAGGTAATATTTTGGAAAGAAATTTCAGCGTAGACAACCTTGTGGTGAGCGTGGGTACTTGTTGTCCACCAACACCAATTATTTTAAGATTTTAAAAGAGAGACAATCCCTTTCAGAGATAGCATCCAATCGGAGTGTATAAAAACTTATATATGGGGCAGGAAATTAAAAAATTCTAATTAATAACGTAATCATCATTATTAGTATTACAATAATAAAATTATTCAGTTGTGAGAGAGAAAAGTCGATCGAGGCAGGAGAAGAGAGAGAGGGGGCATAAAATCTAGGTATATATAACATTCAAATCTACGCACAATCTGCTCCAGCGATGCAATAATTCCTCCAAAAAAATTGCTTAAAAACAGCTTTGGAGAGATCTCTGATTCTCTCCCATCTCTCTCTCTCTCTGATTTTCAAAACCCAGAAATCAAAAGCTTCTATCTTTCTCTCTTGGTTATTACAGTGAAGAAATTAAAGGAAGAGATTATTAGAAGGAAGATGGGAAGTGGTTACTATGGAGAGCTAAACCTGGGAAGTAGTGAGAGAGCAAGTGGATCTTCAGCTTCGTCTTCTTCATCATCAAGGAAAGGAAAGAAGAACAGTTCAGAGAAGCCTAAGCAACCCCAGAGAGGTCTTGGTGTTGCTCAATTGGAGAAGATCAGATTACACGGCCAAATTGATTCAACTGGATATCCTCTTCATCACCAACTTCCTAATTACCCTCCTTCTAATTTCACCAATGTAAAATTATTGTAACCCAACATACATATATATATATATATATATATATATATATATATATATATATATATATATATATATATATATATATTTCAATTTTTTTTTATTGATGCAGTTTTAATTGGCTCTCATGAACATGCAGCAGCAAGATCCAAGAGCACAATCCCCTTATTCATCGATACCTTCATCGTCTTTTTCTTATTCTCCTTCCTCTTCGTCCTACTCTCCTTCATACAGCTTCCACCCCAACATTGTCCAGGTAATTATTATATGTATTTAATTTATTTTCATTAACTCTCAATATAACTTTGTACAGTAACTGTTTGTGACCGTTTTCTTTAACTTTGTTTGTGCAAAAAGGTAGTTTGTTTAGTACCAACCAAGGAATCGGGGGTAATTAATCTTTAGTATATACGACCAACTTGTTTTTTTTTTTTTTAATGGAAAGTTCATGGGACAACCCTAGCAAATCTTTTTTATCAGATTTCTTTTTGCAGCCAGAATCTTCTAATCAGATTTGAAACCAACTCATCATCAGCTTAATGTTGTATTATATCGAGTGAAGGAATTAACAAACACTATACGTATATTAAGGAATGAATCATCTGTGTGTCCTGCGCTGTCAAGTCAAGAGACCCTCTTTCTTCGTACCATCTTTCACCATTACCTTCACCTCCTAATTCGTACATATGCAAAAGTGCTCTCATAGATATTAAAAATTAATTAATAAAAACTTTGTAGCGTTCATTGTTGGAGTTCATATATGTAGATGAAAAGAGGGAGTGAGTTTCGGAAAAGACTGGATTTTGAAATAATTGGTTGCGAGTGCAGATGGGCCTACCCGAATATGAAAGAACAAACATCAGATATGCAAGTTCTCAGCCACCTAATACAGCAGCAAGGTACTAGCTACTTTATAATCTTCCTTATGATCACTGTCACTATTCTGCTAGACATATGAATTGATTTCTCATATGTGTGTGTGTGCGTGTGTGCGAACTTGTTTATGTAAAAGCAGATGGGACAATTCCAATTCCGACTTGCTCACCCAATCTTCTGCTCATCAACCCAATGTCACAAGAACCTTTCTAAACCTTTACGTAAGGAGCTAGATTTTCCTTTTTGCTTCATACTGATTCAAAGTAAGTTCTTGATCTACTTGTTTCTAATTTCATTATTGATGTATCAGGATCACGCACACCACATAGATAGCCAGCAGGATGGGAGTCAGAATTCTGAATCAGGTGACCCTCAAGAACCAGACTTGGAACTCAGATTATCTCTTTAGTCATCGGAAACACTCGAAAATATGTAATGCTTTCATCTTCAATTTGATGATTAGTTGCTGCTATCTTAAAAAGTTTCATATATTTTGGAGATAGCCATCCATGTGTAATGCAAGTTAGAATTTATGACCCAGCTGTCTGCAAAGACAAATCACCATTTTCTTCTTTACATAAATTCTCAAAGAAATGAGAAGAAAAATTGTTTTCTCTAGCTATACTCCTCTTGTTGCAGTGGCTTACCTAAATTAAATTAGCACCCAGCACATGGCTATACATACATACATAAAAGTAGTCTGCATTCAAAGTTTTATCTCGTGGAGGTATAACAATTTGTTAAGCCTCTATTATGAGTAACTGTTGATATTGCTTGCTTGCACCAAAAGAAACCAAAGATCTCCTGACAGAAATGCGAGAATATTATATTGGATACAATTTTCTCACATGCCTGTAGTCTCTGATGATCGGTTCTCGATTAGTGTCATCAATTTTATATAGGGTTAAGGTGAATATTAACCTAAAAAAAATTCCATGTAACATTGCTCTATTCTGTGAAAACTTTCAGGTAAATTTGTACCTTATAACCCTTTTATATATGCAAGATTTTTGTGTTGGAGTTCATATTAGCATTGCAATTGGACTGCTTAGAGATATAATGAAGCTGCTCTTACCTGTTTCATTATTGTTTCAATGATCCTCCAGTTTTAAATATAAGACTTGGTTAGTAAATGTGATTTGGTTTTAAATATAGGACCTTGATCCACTTTATCTTCTTTATTTAGTATTTTTCCACATATTGTCCTAATTAATTTATCATATTATTATCTGGTATTCGGTTCGGGATTTGTGAATGCTCCTCTCACCATAGGTACGGTGTCTCATATGGGACTCAAACTCAAGACTCAAAGGAACTAGCAAGACCTTATACCACTAGATCAACTCTATGTTTGTAATTTATCAGTTTTTTCTCACTTCTTTTGTCTCTCACTTTTAATATCTTCACTAAAAGAGGAGTATTTTAGGGGAGACCCTCAATTTTACATAACAATGGCAATTGACCAACCCGACCAATTTTTTTACTCTATGTGAATTAGTTACCTAAATCTTATATTTAGAACCGGAGGAAATATATAAGTTTACAGCTAGGCCTTCCCAAAGAAGATGGAAACAAGATTCCTTTGGAATGGTTGGTTTGATATGATGCGGCAGCTTGTGCAACTTGCATAATCATAACTCCTTTCAGCTACATTGTATTTCATGTTTAATTCGATCGATCACTTTCAATAAAGAAAGCTAAGGAACAAGCCATGTCAAATTTGCTACTTTCATTCTCGAAGGGACTGACTTTTTCTTTCTTGGGAACGAAGGGGCCACATTTAGATATAGAAAATTAAAGCAATTAGGCAGAGATTAAGTACTGAATGCTTTCGAGGATGTGTCTCAAATTAATTAATGTAACTTAATACAAAAATTACATCAAACATCTTATGTGTGATTCTTGGTAAATAACTGAAAAGGATCGAATGATCAATCATCAAAAACTTTGTAGGGACAGGATCCACCCATCTGTCAATCAAGAAACCGTCTATGACAAATCAATCACTAAAACCCTTTAATTAGTTACCCGATGGGTCTCATTAATGAACAAGATTCTGATGTCGCTCAAATCAAACATAGCAAATAGCAGTTTTCGTTTCTAATTAAGGTCAATTAACGGTGTTAGCAATGCTACATGTAGAACATATATATTCGTTTTGGTTTAAAATTATAAAGAATTCTTAACTATAACTTGCGCCTTTCAGTAAGTTGGTTAATTACCTTTTCAAATAATAGATTCTTTCCATGCTTGCTCTTATTTAATAAGAAGTCTCAATCAAACAAAATCTTATTCATTAATTATACCTTCATCAATTAAGGACTTTTTTTTTCTTATGTGAATTAAAAAATTGTTATTAATTGTTCCTTGAGAGACCAAAAATGCCTTAGAAGTTATAATTTTGAATGGAGGAAGGATATGTATAACGGATTTGACCAAAAAAATATACAACTAGCGGCAGGATATAGAGAATCCGTCAAATAAACATCTTAACAAACAGAAGCAGCTAGCTACTCAAATTATGACACTTGGTCGTGATAGATATATAGAAAATGAATATATGTATCTGCCTTCACAAGTAACTTTGTTTTGAAACATATTTTATATCTAATAATGAATAATGAATATTCAATTTATACCATATATTAGATATGATGTACAAAGAATAATATACATGTTTCAGTCAAATTATGAAACGTTCTATGAAAAAAGAATACATATTCATAAAAATAATTTAATCTTGACAAAGCTGTATTCAAAATATTGGATCACAAGTTGTTACATCATTGATTTAATCATTCGTTTAAAAAAAAAAAAAAAAAAAAAAAAGACATTGGGGTAATGATTTCCATCAACTAAGGAAACTTCTCGATCAATTTTTTTTTTACCTCCATCGGTGGCAAGAGGGTTACCGGTTGGTTTAATGCACGAAATAAAATAAAACTGAATATAAAGCAAAAGTAAATAAATAAACTCTGTAGATGAAATTATTTTTTATATGTATGTACCAATAAAATAATTACATGCTGTTTTTTTTTTGTCTTTATTTGCTTTGTTTGCTGCCTTTTGGAGTCATTAGCAAAGTGGAGCTTTGATTGTGTCTTGTGGGTGTTGGCTTTTGGATAAAATTCAATGGACTAATTTGGAAAACACATAAAGGCAACAAATTAAGGAAAGGAATTAGAATAGACAATACAGAGAATAGGCAGCAACCACAGTCACACAAATATAAGAGAAAATCGGGGGAAAATCCTTATTTAAAAGTTATATTGGTTAGCAGCAGGAGCTGATATGTTTTATACACATAAAGTACCAATAGTCTGAATAGCTTCATACACAGAAAAATACATATACTTGAATTTAGGTCCTTCTTGCTAATAAAATTTAGAAATATGGACTTTCACCTATTTTTTCAAAGAAGAATGAAGAAAACTAATTGCAGAAAAATATTAGAAATAGATGAATTAAAGAGTGGGTGGCAACTGTGTTTGTGGATGAGTAGCAAGGGTAGAGCTGGATCTTTGAAGGAGTCCTTCATGTCTATCATTTTGCTTAATGCATAATCATTAATAGCAATACCCACTCATCAAAGCCACCATTGGCATTTTTTGGGCAATTTGTTTGTACTTTATTTGTTTTCTCACACTGTCAAACTCATCTTAACCAATTTTTCTAGACGCAAATGATGGGAAAACAGCTGTATGTTTAGTGTCAGTCAGTGAAAAGAATAATAATAATTCTCACAAATTGACATATGTATCTCATCCATCCTCCCTCCAAATGGATCAATTGATTCTATCTTCCAGATAATGAACCAAACACTAGTTTGAAATTTTCTTTTATCTTATCTGGTTTAATAATGTGTGGGTCAAAATCTTTATATTATCATTCAAAACACAATAATTATTTACATATACTCCCTTGCATCGCAATATATACAAGACACTTTTAAGAGGATACTTTGGTATGTATAAGTCACTTTGAAAGTAATTAATATTAATTTGTCGATTTTAATGTTTAAATGTAAGTCATTATATTATATTTTTCTCTCTTCTCCAAAATCTCATTTAATGTGATAAAGTTTGATAAAATTTTCAATTTAAGGCGAACTTAATGATGAGTTAACTGTCAATTTAAGGTGACTTATCTTGTTGGTAGGAAGGAGTACATATAATCTATATAAATATATAGAGAGAGAGTAAACGTACAAAAAAACTTACCTTCCCCCCCCCCCCTTTGAAAAATTGCCAAAAAATTTCTTCATTACAAAATTTATTTTGTAAAGGTACCTCTTGAACGGTACAGCTCATCTTTAACAGGTACAATTCTTTTTCAACTATGTGCAATATACATTCAGCTATTTGTAAATGTCTTTCGCTTTGCATATAGTTGAAGGTAGGTTACAACTGACGAAGGATCATATTCACTGAAGATATGTTGCTTTTGGGTCTGTAAACAAATTTCAACTAACTTAGGGTAATTAATTTTGTAATGGGGAAATTTTTTAAGCAATATTATTTCTTCTTTTTTGGTATAAATGATGACCAGTTATGAAAGGAACTTACGGGATGGGGAATGATAATTTTTTAAAATATTGAGTTAATTACACGTCCTGGACTAATTCTTTTGATTACTCTTAATTCTGTACGTCCGCTGCATGCAAGATCAGAATCAGAAGCTAGTAGATAAAGAAATGGACATGGTTGATATGTGTGTGTGTGTGGGGGGGGGGGGGGGGGGTTATTCATTCGACATTGACGAATTAGATGAAGAGAGTAGCTTTGTGCCAAATTATTGATAAGTCAAATCTCAAATGGGTCTCTTGATTGGAAAGAGACTCGTTGGTTAAATAACGAATGGCAAGGGCATAGAGATGGCTGGGCCATAAAACGGGCCTTAATTAATCGTCTCATTAAGATTAAACCTCCTCTAATAGTAAACCCATTATAGCTGTCCAATTATAATGCATGTTTTCAAAGCAGAAGAAATAAACACTAAAACTGTACTAAAAGAAGAAGAAGAAATAAACAGTAAAAACTACAAAATGGGTTTTCGTTCCTCAATTTAAATGGGCGATAAATGAACCCATTTTGGTGCTGCTACTTTGAATTATTAAAGTTAATTATAAGATGACGAATAAAGTATTTGAAGCTTGTGAATTGAGACAATTATACATGTCCCTTAATATATAGACTAATTGCATGGAGACACATGAAATAATGAAATTTGTGTCCTTTGAAAGAAATATGTACTTAATTGTATTTATTTAAGTTGGCAGGCTAGTTAACTAAGAACCAAAAATGAACTCGCTTACAATATCTGTGCTTCACACAAAACACCCGTACGTCTTTTACAGCACTAAGTTTCACCATATTAGAAGCATGCATGCAGTAGTACTGTAAATTAATTTAAATAATTATCCTAGCTAATTAAAGTAATGCCTGTTGATTTACGACTGTGGTACAGTAAATCTATAAATATAAGTTGAGTCTCCAAAACTGACCTGAAACTGAAAGTCTCACTGTCCATGACTCCGTCGTTTGCCTACCATAAACGTATATAAGCGTGTTATTAATTAACAGCGCTTTTTCCTCCTGTTAACAAGGCCTAACCACTTGCTAATGTTGGCAATGCCATTACGAAAAACCTACGAACCAAGTTTTTTTAACATGTTAACCCCATGTTCCAATTTGACGCTTTTGCTTCCGGGACATATTTCTGTGTCGAGGGACATTAGTGTCCATTATTATTACATTAATACCAAAACATGGCAGTCCTGCACAAGGTCATTCTTCTCATCCTCCCTCTCTTCTTGTTCCTTGCCACAGTAGATGCCAGAAATGGCCTTCTTCACCCCCACCACGACGACCACGGCAACGACAACAACCCTTTCGGCCTACCTGATTTTCCCGATGATCCCTTTGGCTTGTTCAGGCCTAAAGATTCTTCACCTGAGGATGATGATCCTTTTCACAAAAATCCCTTCCTTAATCCTTTGTTTGGTGATGGTAACGATCCGAACCAAGACGAGCCGGCCAAACCTGATTTTGAGACAGCTTCTTTAGGGACGTGGGAATTGGTGAATGGAAACGCTGGTGTGTCGGCCATGCACACGCAGTTAATGCCCAATAACAATATCATGCTGTATGATTCCATCATTTATCGTGTCTCTAGGATCAAAGCACGACCAGGCGAATGTATCACGTACCTTGATCCCCAAAATGTAACCCAGCAGGATTGCTGGGCCCACGTCGTTCAATATGATATTGAAACCAACCAAGTTGTCAGGCCCATCAAGGTTTAATCATCTCTGTCTGTCTCTCCATGCATCTCCATCTATAATTAATTACATTCTTCATTTCTTATATCACCTATGTCCTTAATATACATAAGATCTCGTTTTGATCTTATATATATTAAGGACCAAAGGTGGTATATACCTATATAGACCAAGAATGAGAGATTGAGTATCAAGTTTGAGTTCTAAAGGAGACATATGTGCTGAAAAGGACAGCCACCGACTCCGAATCCAGAACAATCGGTTGCTGAGACCTGGTAGTAGAATCCAGAAAAGGCACCAAATAGTAGTTGATAGTATTTTTTTTAAAAAAAAAAGTATATATACATATATAGAGTTGATGATGAATTCCTACGTATGTGTATGGACAGATAGAGACGGATCCGTGGTGCTCATCAGGAGGGCTTGCCATTGATGGTTCTCTGGTTAGTACTGGTGGCTTCATGAGCGGAGGTAGATCCTTAAGATTCCTTTCAGGCTGTCCAGATTGTCAGTTGAGAGATTATCCTGATACTTTCAAAGAAGAAAGATGGTACACACACACAAATACATATCAGCTTCATTTGTGGTGTTTGTTCGTGTCAAGTTGATAAATTGATTAAAAAAATTGTTGTTTTTTTAAATTATTTGCATGGTGGCGATAGGTATGCAACTCAAACAAAGCTTGCAGATGGAGGGTTCATCTTGATCGGAGGACGCAGATCTTTCAACTACGAGTACATTCCTCCAGAAGGCCAGAAAAGCGACAAGGTTAACTTCTTCCCATTCCTCTACGAGACCTCCGATCTCGAGGAGAACAATCTCTACCCATTCGTCCACCTTTCCGTCGACGGCAACCTTTTCATCTTCTCCAACAACCGCTCCCTCCTCCTCGACACTAAGTCCAACAAGATTGTCCGCACCTTCCCCGTCCTCCCTGGCGGCTCCCGAAACTACCCGGCCTCCGGCATGTCCGCTTTACTTCCCATCAAGCTCGACGCCGATGGCAAAGCCAACTCCACCGAGGTCATCGTCTGCGGCGGCAACACCCCGGACGCCTTCTACATGGCCGAGGCCCTCAAGAAATTCCTCCCGGCTCTCCAAGACTGCAACAGAATGGTCATTACCGATAATGCCCCTGCCTGGGAATCTGAAATGATGCCTTCTAGGAGAACCATGGGTGACCTATTGAATCTGCCCAATGGACAGCTCTTGTTCATCAACGGTGCTCAGAACGGCACGGCGGCGTGGTGGGACGCCGACGTTCCCAATTTCACGCCGGTGCTTTATAGCCCTGATAAGCCTAAGGGTGAGAGATTTAAGGTTATGGCTGCCACCTCCATTGCTAGAATGTATCACTCAAGTTCAGCTGTGCTTCCTAATGGAAAAATCTGGGTTAGTGGAAGCAACACTCATAACACTTACAAGGACGTTGATAAGTTCCCCACTGAGACCAGAGTCGAGAACTTCTCGCCGCCTTATCTGTATCAGGCTCTCGATGGGTTCCGGCCGGTGATCGATGAGATGACGTCGGATAAAATGTTGAGTTATAAGCAGACGTTTGTGATTAGGTTTACGGTGAAGGATGGAACTGCGGCTTTCACCAAGAATGATATTAAGGTGGTGATCTATTCGCCGCCTTTTACTACTCATGGGTACTCTATGAATCAGAGACAATTGGTGCTGGCGGCGGCGGCTCTCACTGCTGAGCTAGGAGGGGTGTATAAGATAGCCTCGGTGGCACCGGCGTCCGGTGACATTGCTCCGCCGGGGTACTACTTACTATTTGTTGTGCACCGTGGGGTGCCTAGCAAGGGAATATGGGTGCAAATCAAGAACTGAAAAAAAAAAAAAAAAGGTTTAATTACTTAGTGCTCTTTCTTCTCTCTCGATTTATCAGTGTACACCTCATTCTTTCAAAATGGTATAAATATCAATATTTTATCCTAGGCTCGTAAATCACAACATCTTGTTCGTATTGTAATTTAGTGGTATGAAATTAAAGTTCTTTTGCAAGTGAAAAATTACGAACTCAAAATTAGTTTCAGTGCTCATCACAGTGGAGAGCACCAAAAGTTCATCGCCTTAACTTCAATTATAATCAGTTATCAGTGTCTCAAACTCTTAGTAATGTATCTAGTTACCCACTCATTTTGTAGTTCATTTCTAGGGAGGGACATTAATATTTCAAAATTTTGATATGAAAAATTTATGCATAATGTACATAGAATCGCTTCATTTTCATCAATTTTTAATTCTTTTAAATAATTATATTATATATGATGCTTTCAAACCTTTAACTAACCTTGATATTTAAGGAAAAACTAACAAATCCCTTCCACTTAATTGAACCAATAACAATTGTTTCTCATTTTTGAACAAGTTAATACTACCTCACATCCTATTATAAGACCTAGTTGACTTTTTTTTTGGAGAAATTAAGGAAGCTAAATAAGTTACTTAATCATTTCATATATTGTGTTTTCTTAGATTATATATTAGTTTATTAGTTAAACTATTTAGTAAGAAGAAAAAAATTAAAAATAAAAATACTTTAAGCTAATTTAATTAGCTTCCTTAATCTCTCCAAAAAAGTTAATTAGGTTTTATAATTAGGGCCGGAATACTTAATACTCTGTGCTGACATGGCTTAAATGAATTTCATTTGTGAACAAGTTAATGTTATTATCTAGTCAGGAGTAGTGCCCGTCCACATCTGTATGCATATATTAAAATTAATATTCTCCCAAATTCTATTTCCTAATTATGTCGTCACTTTCGTTTTCATTGCTCAAGCTGGCTAGTGGTTAGCTAGCACCCTCGCCCGGCACTATAGTCCTTCGCACGACATATATTCTCCGTTCCACCTACCTCATTCTTGTTTAAATATAATTTTTGCTGACACTTGTTTTTTTTAAAAAATTATTATCCGTTATCCGGTCTGGGGTTTGTAGTTGCCCCCAACACAAGTGTCTCCTATAAGACTTGAACTTGAGATCCAAAGGATTTGGCAAGGTCTTATACCGTCAGACCAATTCTATGTTAGTGCGACATTTACTATTCTTTGTTAATTATGTTTAGACTTTATTATATGATCTCATCACTCTGTCTCCCTCATTTAATATTTTTCTCATAATTATTCTAATTAATTTCAGTTTTTTTTTCACATTCTTTGTTTATAGACCGACTATAGAGGCATTTTAGAGAAAGTAACATACAATTTTTACATAATTATGGCAAATAAACAATTTGAATTAATCTAGGTGATGAGTATTAAAAACAAAAAAAGGGAAAGCAGAAAGAAATAAATGCATCAAATTTAAAAAACTAGCTAGTGGGTATCACAACCAGGAGCCAAAACTTATCTATGTTGCCACCCGACATTAATTCTATATAGGCTCCCCTTCATAAAGAAACAATGAATGCCCCAGTGTCAAATCCTATGAAAAGTTCAATACACACGGAAACCAAACACTCTTATGAAATTATCAGGCCGTTGCATAACCCCCCCCCCCCCCTCTCTCTCTCTCTCTATATATATATATATATATAAAGTTGTTCACAATCCAACCTATAGCATCCAATTGTTTGTGATACTACTCCACACAACGACTGGGGCAAAAGTTGTTCACAAGAGATATAGCTTATATGGCAAAATTCAAAGAAATATTTGTAGCTTGTTTTATATTTGCAGTTGCATTATTTAACTTAGCTCCATTAGTGGATGCCAAGATCTCCAAGAGCATGTACCTCACCTGGGGCCTTCAACACGCAGCGTTTCAGGGCAACGGTGAAGATCTTCAGCTTGTGCTCGATCAGACTTCAGGATCTGCTGCTCAAACAAAGAGAGCATTCTTATTTGGAAGTATTGAAACGCTCATCAAGCTCATACCTGGTAACTCCGCTGGAACTGTTACAGCCTATTATGTAAGTCCACTACACGCAAAAGGTCCTCATTATTAAATGCTACCTCCGGTTCTTAATTTAAGATCTTGTTTATAGTGTAAATGTGTAATTCATACTACGAAAGAGATTTTATATTAAGGACCAAAATTAGTATCTACATATTTAATTTCTCTTGTATCTTTATGGATCTTACACATAACTACCAACACTGTGTAGCTATCCTCCACTGGAAGCCAGCATGATGAGATAGATTTTGAGTTCCTGGGCAATGTTTCAGGACAACCATACACTATCCACACCAATATATACACACAAGGAATAGGCAACAAGGAGCAACAATTTCACCTCTGGTTCGACCCAACCGCCGATTTTCATAACTACACCATTCACTGGAATCCCACAGAGATTGTGTAAGTCAACTAATTAGTATATTGTTCCCACATTCCAAAACATAAATATGTATTCCTTAACAATAACGGCAAGCTTTTTTATCATCTCAGATGGTTTGTTGATGGCCTTCCACTTCGAGTTTTCCGAAACTACGAAAAAGAAGGCATTGCTTATCCAAACAAGCAAGGAATGAAGGTGTATACGAGTTTGTGGGATGCAGATGATTGGGCAACTAGAGGTGGTCTTGTTAAGACTAATTGGAATGATGCTCCGTTTATAGCCAGACTTAGTCATTTTAGAGCAAGGGCTTGCAAGTGGAATGGACCTGTCAGTATTAGTCAGTGTGCAGCCAATAAAATTCCTGCAAATTGGTGGACTAATGCTGTTTACAGCAGGCTCAGTTATGCTCAGATGGATCAGTTGAATTGGGTCAGAAAGAATTATATGATTTATGACTACTGCTCAGATTTCAAGAGATTCAATGGACAAATGGCTCCTGAGTGTTTTAAAAATCAATTCTAAGTACATGATGCCTGTGGGAATTTATGAGCTGACAATAAGTTTCCTTTTTTCTTTGCTTTCTTTTGGGTTTCTGTTTCAATAATCTTGGTGATTTCATTCTTGTTCACTGGGAGTGTAACAAATTAAAGAGTTTTCTGTGTATCTTCTCTTGTTCATGTGCTTTAATGAAGCGTTTCGCGTTTCTTACGCCTAAAGCAACTTCAATCTGTTTTCTTTTTAATATGGTTTCTCTTGTTTTTCATGAATCCAGTGAAAAACTTCATATATCTGAAAAACAGTGACCCGGTCGGTCAGCTTCAATCTGCTTCAACGAAACTTCTATGTACAAAACTATTGATGGCGGTTGGGTAAACTAGACGTTAATAAACTCAGGTTATAAAATGTAACGACGGATCAGATTATAACCTGACTCGTCATTTTATCGGTTAAAATAAACCTGTCGCTTCGATTTGATTTTCAAAAGGCATTGCTTTGTACGAGTTTCAAACCAGACGTGGCTGTATGTCCGAATGCTCAACGTGCAATGCTAGCGTGCTACTATTAATACAACTGGTGAGGTGGATATTCGGCCTAGTTCCTGTGGGCCCCAATTGAATGACTTTTTGTTTTACTCTTTCTTTTAATATGGTTATCTTCTTCTTATAAAAAAAAATATGGTTATCTTCTTATACCCAAAAAAAAAAAAAAAAAGGTTATCTTCTCACTTGGTTATATTTGACTTACATCATTGTCTACCTTAATTGGAACTAGTCTTTTACGTTTATACAAACAAGCAAAAATTTCTCCCGATGCGCAGGTGCAACATTCCCATAACATTAAAAAACATTTAAACCTTTGATTAAAGAATTGAGGGTTAAAGAAGCCAAGACCACGGTAAGTTCTTCGAGGAGCGTCCAAAGACTACGAAGTTTTTTTGGAGCAAAGTAGACATAACGTTACGTTTTGGGAAATACAATGATCTGCGCGGCCAGATTCTGAAGATGACGTGGACGACGACGTGGAATAAAAAATTTTAAAAAAATAGAAAAAAAAATCAAAATTGAAATAATTAGGAAAAAATAAAATAAAAAATCGAAAAAAAATTCAAATAATTAGGAAAATTTTGAAAAAAAAAAATCGAAAAAACTTAAAATAATTAGAAAAAAATTTAAATAATTAGAAAAAAATTTCAAAAAATTAGGAAAAAATTAAAGGAAAATTTCAAATAAATACTATTTGAATTTGTACAAACCCAAAAGTTTGTCGAATTTGTAAATACTATTTGAGGGATATGCAAATTCGGGTCAAATTACCCTTTTACCCTTTAGTGTTAAATAAATAAAATAAAATAAATTGTGACATCCTAAATTTTGAGTTTAGGATATTAAAAATATTATAAGGAATAAATTATAGAAAATTTAGCCCGGATAAATTAAAAGGTTAATATTTGGAAGTAAATGCATATTTTCCCGTAAAAATTAAGGACAAATAGTTGAGAATAATTTTAGGCCATACACCCCCCCACCGCCCTGCCACCACCGGGCTGGCCGGCCGCCGCCAGGGTGGTGGTGGCGGCCGGTCGGCTCGGTGGCGGCCGGCCGGTGGTGGCAGGGCGGTGGGGGGTGTATGACCTAAAATTATTCCCAACTATTTGTCCTTAATTTTTACGGAAAAATATGTTTTTACTTCCAAATATTAACCTTTTAATTTATCCGAGCTAAATTTCCTATAATTTATTCTTTATAATATTTTTAATATCCTAAACTCAAAATTTAGGATGTCACAATTTATTTTATTTTATTTATTTAACACTAAAGGGTAAAAGGGTAATTTGACCCGAATTTGCATATCCCTCAAATAGTATTTACAAATTCGACAGACTTCTGGGAGCTGTACAAATTCAAATAGTATTTATTTGGGATTTTCCCTTTAATTTTTTGCCAATTTTTTTCTAATTATTTTAAGTTTTTTCAAATTTTTTTTCAATTTTTTCCTAATTATTTGAAATTTTTTCTAATTATTTTTATTTTATTTTTTTCGATTTTTATTTCAATTTTTGATTTTTTTTTCTATTTTTTTTAATTTTTTTTTTACTCCTAGTCCACGTCATCTTGTCGGTCCACGTCAATTTCATCCAAGTTGACGGTCAACTAATCTGGCCATGAGATCGGCGCGCTCCCAAAACATAACGTTATGTCTACTTTTGCTCCCAAAAAAACTTCGTAGTCTTTGACGCCTCCTTGCAAGAACTTCATTAGTCTTGAAATATCCTTAACCAAGAATTGAATAAAACATAAAGTAAATAATTAGATTTCAAATCTACAACACAAAATATAAGTTATATCACAATCCAAAACCACAACATGGACCACAATCAAAGTAGTCCTTGTACTCTTATATGTCTCGTAACTTTTTATGTTCTAAAGTATAGTGCTACTTGAGTTCACAACAAAAGTACCGGTTTAGATAGTTCTAATCGCCACTAAAGTCCAACAAAAAACAAAGTCATAACTAAACGTTAATGTAAAAGACCCATATTATAACACATCAACATGAAGTAAAATTTTCTCTTGCTTAGTTACTTTGACACGATTTGAAAAATTCTTGGCTAGGAAGGCAATGAAAGCAGGCGAATACTTCTCTCATTCTCAGTAATACTTCACTTTCCTTCATTCTTCTTGTTCTCTTTATATATGTTATCCATGTCGTAAATTGAGAGATAGGAATGTCATCTAGCCCAAAGTTGTCTTGATCATTAAATTGTATTAGTTATTTGTCATATTAAACCTATAATTGGATTAGTATACCAATGAAAGTTGATTTGTGCCAAACTCATCTGAATTTCCATCAACTTATGCCCCACAAAATCAAATTATTTTTTAAAAGATAGTGTAAACTCAGAAACCATACCTTATCCTTAGGCTTGTTACTAAGATCCACACCCAGAACTGGGAAACGGCCCGGCCTTACATGCATGGCCATAGGCCTAAACAGGGGAGGAGTAAATCAATATATTTTCTATTGTACGTAGATATCAAAAAAAAAATTATACTACCTTTATTCTTAAATATATGATATAGTTTGTAGTGCAATTTGTATTATAAACTATGTCCTTGTACTACCAATTATATTCTATATTTATGAAGGTATTATAAAAAAGAGGTTTTAAATAAGCCATATACCGTGACGTATGCATTGAAGTATACAGTTCTATGGATGTCGATGTTCCGTAGTTTTCAAAGAATAAATATTACAGTTATTGTCCCGGCATATTTTATAATTACAATGATTCAGCTCTAAAATTTGTTGTCTGTCTCAAAGATTAGTATAAAATTTATGCTGTAGGGACCTTCTTTTAGGGGAAATTGGAGAAAAACCCCCCATTAAAAATTTTATCAACAAACAGATGGAGTTGGGTGGGCTTAGTCCCTCAAAAAACCAAAGTTGAATTCCTACTATAAGAGAGATACCCACATTTGTACACAGTACTTCGAATAAGACTGACTTTGATAAAATGATGTTTGTACTTGTAAAAATATTTATCAGTAAAGACCGTAATCATAGTACTAATGTATACAAAACTTACATATATAGTAGCTTAATTAATCATGCTATATAAAATTTGCGAACTATACAAGATGAGGAGTCGTGTCATGGAACAGTGAGGAGAACTTTGGAGAAGTTTAAACAGAAGAAGATGAGTAATTACAGGCATAGCACGATAGGTTCACAAACGAGCAGAGGTCGTTTGGGTGAGCTGTGAAGAGTGACAATAATAGGCAACTTGCAAGCAAACGTCGTTATATGAAAACGACGTTGTCTTTCCCCGAAATGTTACGTACGTGACGTTAGACCTTATTCCTTTGAGGAATCAAAACATTATTATCAAACTGTTTAAATGTGAGCTCGCGTGTGTTCAGTGTAAAAACTTGTACGTAGTATCCTTTTTTGCCAACGTGTGAAAACTCGTATCAACCATGACTGGAATTCCTCTTTCATGAAAATACTAACGTTATTATTCCTAAGTACAGGAGGTCGTAGTATTTTATAATTGGGTCAAGTTTTGGTCCGTAAACTTTTTTTTGTGTGTGTGGAAATAAGGGATAAGCCCAAGAGATTGCATCAGAACACAACAGGTACTTTGATTTCCCTGTATTTTCTTGTACCACTCTGATCTTATTTATAAATTCAGTTTCAGGGTAATAAATGAGATTGTCACAATTTTGCCCATATTAATTACACCAATAAAAATAAAGAGAGAAGAAAAACATTCATAAATGAGGGCAAAGTTAAAAATTTACCTCATAATCATTGAGTTAACTATCTCTTTTGGTATGTATAATTTAGTTAAAAAAGACTTATAAATAGAACCAGAGTAATACTTTGTGCCATCCACAATGTTAGTCTCCTTGTAGTATTTATATATTTGAATTTGAGTTTAACCTGTTAACTTTATTAACATTGTTAAGCATAAGAATCAAAATTAAAATTTATTAAAAGTATAGAGATCAAAACCAAGACTCCTATACAACCTCAAACGACAAGGAAATTGATTTTGATTGACAAAATTGTTTTTCAACAATAAAATCGTTTTGCCAACATTTGAATTTATGCGTGGTTTTTTCACTTTTGAATCTAATTTCTTCAAAATTGAATGGATGTGGTCATATTCAGCTATGTACAAATGGTTTTTGTATTAAAGACTTTTTTACATAAATAAAGAAAAAAAAATTGCATTCAGTTCAAAAAAGGTTGTGCTCGCTGAAAAGAGCTGCATTAGATCCAAATTTTCCAAATCCGAGCTTTTCTCAAAGGGAAAAGTTGGGAAATACTCCCTCTGGTTCTAATTATAGGAACACTTTTGTAGTACAAATTGCACTATAAAAGTGTTTCTATAATTAAGATCGGAAGTAGTAGTCATATTTGAAAAGTTTATTTGGGCAAAGAGATTTGGCACAACATTTTCAACGGGCGCAGCTCATTTTCAGTCATATCCAATTTACCATCAACTATGTGTAAAAGTCTCTAAGGCCGAAGTCATTTACGCACATTTAAGTTGCCTTTTTTTTTTTTATACTACTTTTTAATAATAAGTTCTTGGTTTTGCTTTCTATACTTTTGGCAAACTTTGATTCTGGTTTCTGAGCTTTAGTTTTGATCATTATACTTAATGGTGTTCATGAATTACTACTGTTAAACTTGGATCTGCATCCTTATGAAATTAAATGGACTCGCATTTTGGATACCATCAAGTATAGCCATGGTATTTCATCACACTTCAAGTATTTTTTTCTGGTGCATACATCATCTTGAAATATTTTTTTGTTTAATTTTGCACTTAATAATTTAGATAATTTAAGGTGTTGGATACACCTGAAAAATACTTCAGGTGTTGGATGCACCAAGAAAATAGTTTATGGTATTGAACGCATTTGAAAAAATATTTTAGTGTGCTGGATGCACCGCAAAATACATTAGAACACTAGCTTGATACACCTGAAAAAATATTTAAGAGTGACAGATGCAACTTAATCCTTAAAAGTATATAGGGAAATTACATTGAGGTCTCAAGAAAGACAGATTGTCACAACCAGATTCCATGAAATTATTAAATTATTATGAAGTCCTAAGAAACTTGTAAAAGATTTATTGAAATTGTGAAATATGAGTTTATCCTTAATTGTAATTAGAGATGCATCAATATTCTAGTTTTTATAACTTATGAACAGTGTAGATTTAACTTCTTCTTCTTCTTTTTTTATGACAAGAGTGGCCAAGAGTTTTACAACATTCCACTAAGTGAACTATAGTATTTACATGGAAGAAAAGGAATTCCAATCATAGTTGATAGTACAAGTTTTTACACGTTGGCAATAAAAAAATAAGTAAAAATATTTATTTTAAATTGTATGTATACTCCACTCATTCTTTTTAATAAGAGCTTGATAAAGTAATGAATACAATATATAAGAAATAAACAAAATTTTTAAGTATATTTTTATTTATAATAGGGTAAGTAAGAAAAAGAAATAGAGTAATAATGAGAAATAAAGTATGAGAAAATAATAAAGATGAAAAAAATATAGGATTAAATTTAGAACAATTCAAATTTCAGTCTTTGAATAAGATGAAAGAAATACCTCCGGAAATGTAGATTGGGGGAATAAACCATGGAATGAAACCACCACCTGACGGCCTGACGCCTGGAGTGCTCGCAGGATTACAAATATGCCCCTGAGCGTTATCCGCAAGTTCCTGTGTCGGGGGGACAACTTAGTCAGGTTGCCAGGTTTTTTTGTTTATGGTAGAAGCTATTTTCTTAATATAATTTATGATACTAAATTTATATGAGAAATTTTATCTCAATTTATATAAATGTATTTTTAATTATATTTGAATTAATGTAAAAATTAGTTTTTTTAACGTGATTTACATATAATAATGCCCACTAAATACGTGAGAAAAATCGTATCTCGAATCAAACGGTACTTGAACGACAAAATTGCCCTTGCCTCTCCGGTTTGTGTCATCGTGCACTTGGGATTTGGGAATCTATCTCTGTGGCTTTGGTTTCTCTGCTTCCAAAGACAGATCCTCTTGCAATCTCGCATACTCTTTTTAGATTCAGATCGAAGAGTTTTAGAACCCTAGTTTCTCTTTTATGCTTGTCTAGTTTCTTTACCTCTCTTCTCAACATTCGTCATGGAGCGGATTGTAGGCGGCAAGTATAAGCTTGGTCGCAAGATCGGAAGCGGATCCTTCGGTGAAATTTATCTGGGTCATCTTTCTCTCTCTTCTGCCCTCGACTTGTGAAAGATTTCTTTTCTTTAACCCCCTTATGTCACTGCAAACTGATTAATCTTCCTCAATTTCGCGTTTTCTTTTCCTTCCTGCAGCTACGCATATTGATACTTTTGAGATCGTCGCCGTCAAGATCGTAAGTCTCTTTTTCTCTAGTCGACGCGTGTGTCGTCTGCTTGTATAGCACTATAAATATTACAGGATCGTGGTTAATTGTTTTAGCAGGTTTCAGTATTTTATTTTGCATGGACTTGTATGCTAATTAATATGTGTTGTTTGGCTTGTTGGTATCACCCTTGATCAATGATTGGTGGCAAGATAAATTGTTGAGTTCTTCCATAACCTTTTTTCCTTTTGGATGTCGCAGGAGAATAGTAAAACAAAGCATCCGCAGTTGCTTTATGAGGCAAAACTGTACAATATTCTTCAAGGAGGAAGTATGTGTTATGCAGCTAAACTTTTAGTCACTTTATTGAATAATTGGCCGCATGGAAGTTCTAACACGGCAAAATTTCAAATTCTGGTTGCTTGTCTCTCTGATATTTGTCATACAGGTGGCATTCCTAGCATAAAATGGTCTGGCGTTGATGGGGAGGAGAATGTACTTGTTCTTGATTTGCTGGGACCGAGTCTTGAGGATCTGTTTGTGTATTGTGGAAGAAAGTTTTCATTGAAGACAGTCTTAATGCTGGCTGATCAAATGGTAAGCTGGCATGCTTTATCGTCTAGAGATGGATTTTCACACACTTATTCATCATAGCATGTGCATGTAATTATTTTGATTAATGGTTAGTGCGCTTATGTCACTGAATTTGACGTTGGTTGAAATATTCAGCTTTCTCTATGGATTTTCTTTAGGGTCAGTTTAACACAAGGTTCCCTCCTCCCAAAAGCCAAACTTTCTCCGTTTTTATCTAATATTGGTCCAGCAAATTGTCATTGGTTTATTGCTTAGAATTAGGAAGAATGTAACAAGTGTCGTAATTTCTTTAATCATAATTCTACTTTTGATATTTTAATAACTGCTGTTGTCTTTTCTTTTTCCAGATCACTAGAATAGAATATGTGCACTCGAAGGGATTTTTACATAGGGATATAAAGCCCGATAACTTTCTCATGGGGCTTGGTCGAAAGGCTAACCAGGTAATTACCTTTTCTCTTTTAGTTAGATTTGATGGGCCTATCCTGAGTCAAATTTCTCATTGTTTTATGGAGCAATATGTTACAGTTCTATTCTATTTGGCAGGTTTACATAATTGATTTTGGTCTTGCGAAAAGGTATCGGGACTCCTCCACCAATCGCCATATCCCTTATAGGTATTTTAATTTATTCCGTTGATGCATAGTCGTTCTTTTTTTTGGTTTTCCTGCCTCACCTGAAGAAAAAGTTCAAAATGTCATTGTATATTTTGCATTAAATATTTCCTTTTTCTTTCTATTTTGCTCGTCTTGTTCATACAGAAAACAATTCTGGTTTTCAACTTATGATAACAATTGTACCTCTCAGGGAGAACAAAAATTTAACAGGGACTGCACGTTATGCAAGCTGCAATACTCATCTTGGGATTGGTAAGTCAGTGCAAGACTGCAAGTTATTGAACCCTTGCATTCCAAAAAGTGCAGAAAGAAAGAGAGTAGAGATCAATTTCCTCATTTGCTTTTAATACTTGCAGAACAAAGCCGACGGGATGACTTGGAGTCACTGGGCTATGTTCTTCTGTACTTCCTGAGAGGAAGGTATGCTATTGCTCTCCAGCTACTTCCGCAAGTCAACCCCTACCCCAAATAATCTATCATAAATTGAGAGTGATATAATGAAGCATGATCACTTTTAAATGGCAATATTTTGTGTGTTTAGCCTTCCTTGGCAAGGTCTAAAGGCTGCAACAAAGAAGCAGAAGTATGATAAAATATGTGAAAAGAAATTGTCAACCCCCATTGAGGTGAATGTCTTGCTTTTCCCCCTTCTTCACTCTCTTATTCTTTTATTCCTTTTGTTTTGTGCTGTATTGAATTCTTAATCATATCACTTATTTTGATTCTTATTTTCTAAAGGTCCTCTGCAAATCTCATCCTGTAGAGTTTGCTTCATACTTTCACTACTGCCACTCTCTGACTTTTGACCAGCGGCCTGATTATGGATTCTTGAAGCGTGTATTTCGGGAACTATTTAGTCGAGAAGGTACTTATTCTGCTCATTATTTGAATAGAATAAAACCATATAACTTACAGAGTTGTGCTAGGATAACATTTGAGTTGTTGTCTTTGCTTAAGGAGAACTATTATAACTGAACAGCTGTATAAATATGTCTTATTAGGAAATCAAAGGGAATTGAATTAATGACTCAAATGGATTTGTCTTGAGACACAGCTTGTAGAATTCACGAAGAGTTCCTGATATGTCTAGAAACTATATATCTCGACATAAATTTGCATTCCTTTTATCATGTATAACTGTATTTGTTCTGCACTAAATTTGATCAATATTTAATTGTGCCCAATTCATGTAGAAATGCAACAAATTGAGAATCTAAGACGGACCTTTTTTTATTGTATTGACTAATGCGCCCTTCATTTCATAATTTTATATCCTGTTTTGGTCATGCCGTATGCTTAACTCCCTTTATTCTCATCTCTATGCTTCAGGATCATTTTTTGCCTTTGTTTTCCTATTTTGGTGTATGACAGGTTATGAATTTGACTACATATTTGATTGGACTATCTTGAAGTATCAGCAGGCACAAAAGAACAAATCTCAGCTGCGCATACCTGTAAGATTACCTTATTGTTGAGCCATTCCTCATTCCCTTTTATCCAGCCCCTCCTAGAGCAGGGTGGAGACATACTAATGATTTGTATTTTAAATATTTATGTCTCTGCGAATGCTGAATTTTGTCATGTTTCAGCCGGTTACTGGAGCAAGCAACAGTCGTGCAATGCCAATGGATGTTGACAACCATCATGGTTAGGCTTATTTTACTATTCTTTGTGCATTTGAATTAGTGTTGTCATTCACAGTTCTGAGAAATACTCTTACATTAGATGGAGGAGGTTGCATTTCACCAACAATATCCATTAATACTAAAATGTTTTATGTATGGAAGCCAATATTTTGTTTATCACCATCATCATAGCTGTTAATGCCTTTTCAGGTGATGTATCAGATCGCATTAGATCAGGCAATCCTACCAGTTCTGGTGTTAAATTGCAGTTTAAAACACCAATGGGCAAAAATTTAAATCCTGAACATCCTTTTAAGAAGAATGTAAGTCTTCTTGCTAAGAGTAATAACCTCTTCTTTCTTTTTATCTGATGCAACATTAAATCTTAATGTTCTTGTCATCTATTATGTTACAAACTTAGCATATCGGTGTTTATCAAGAATTTAATGTTGTAGATTTTTGGAGAGGAGAATATGCCCTCTACTTCATATTCACTTTCTGGTACCTCCAAAAGGGACTCCTCGAAGACCATCATGCCTGCTGAAGCGGCTAATTCTGGACATGAACATGTTGGTAAAATTGGCCCTTCTAGTACCTGGATTCCATCCCTGCATCGCGCCAAATGAAATATCAATATGGTATTTTCTTGTTCTTTGGTGTCTTGATTCTGGTGCTGTAGTGATTATTATTTTCAGGCTTATGCTTGACCAATTATATTATGCTTGTATTTGCAGCTGTGAATCTGTTCAAGAAAAGTCTCGTGCATATATGAAGCTGCAAATGTGTGGTGGTTCACTTGCCTCTTTTTCTGTGTATTTGATCGAGAATATCCCAGTGATTTGTTAATGGAGACTGTCAAATTTGCTGCCATCTTGTGCTACTACTTTCCCAAGGTGACTACAAACGATTGGTATAATAAAATACAGACTACCCAGGCTTCGCACCTGTGCTGTACATAGATGTCAAATGTGGCACACAGCAATCTTGTGTATTCATGTTTCCTTGTAATGATAATGTGTGAAAGTCATTTCCTCCTTTTGTCTCTTGACAAGTTTCCTTGTGCCATGTGATAAGTGGCGTACAGTTTGGTTTAAATTGGTTGACAATATTATGAATTGCAGGTGTATCTTCAGTTTCTTTCATAGAGATATATTTGCAGCTTTTGAATTTCTATGTAAGCTTACATAATCTTGTTATTCTTTTCTTTCCTAAATAAGAAACTCTTTACTGCCCATATATCATGTTTTGAAGATCAATTATAAAATTCTTAGATTGGGGGAAGCATAAACTGGAAGAATTTCATTTGTATTTTTCTTTGACTGCTTCCTTCCTCATCACATCATTTTCCGCCCACAGTGGTAAGTTACAATTTCTTGTTAGTAACCAGGTCACCACAAATATTTAGGAGCCTATATCAGGTCATCATTACTTTATAAATATCGAAGATAGTTTTTGGTGGCTCTATTTCTCCCTAAAGTGATTATGGACTGGTCTCTGATTTGGGCAATGAGCTGACTCAATCATCAGGAACCATATCTCATTTTCTAAAACTTCTCAATTCTTTTATACTTTGATTTTCTATTTGAAGGAAAATTCTTCGACAAATTTTAATATTTAATATTTAATTATTGTCAGAGGTAGTTTGAAGGTTAAGAGGTTTTCTCCTTTAATTTACCTTTGATTTTATGAACTTATTATTTTGTGTTATCTAATTTTCTTTGGTGCAACCAGGATGCTCAATTATCAGTTCATACTTTTTACTTTTGCAGGAATCTTCTATTCCAACCAATGTTTATCTGAGGGATGAAATATGACCGAGTAGATTCCCCTATAAACAGGTGCCTGTCTCCCTATAGTCTTACTTCTGATGAATAGATCTGTTTAAACCCTTCTTGGGTGAGAACGCATTAAAGATATAACGATCCTAGCATTCCCATCACTTAACATCTAACCATATCTGACATTTTGAATAAGCTAAGATGAATTTAATAGTTATTATTGGCCATATACTTAAAGGAAATGGAGAGCTACTTGGTGGTAGCACCTTATTGGAAGAATTATGGACCTAACTAAGTTTAACTGCCTCTTGCTAGCTCAATCTGTTGGATTGCAGCAACTTGCTGAAGTTTCAAAATTCTTTAACTGGAGGGATGAGTTAATTTATTCATCTGTTATAATTTGGTATCCAGATTTTTCAAAGATTTTGATGCATGGGAGCTCTGCAAAGCTCTTTTTTCTGATATTGGATTATTCTGAAACCTTTAACAAGAGATTATGAAGAACAGTATGATTTCATATCTCTTAACGGTCTTTTGAGTGTTTTAAAATATTAATGTTTTGGACCTTTAAAGCATGAAGTATTGGGTTTTCTTTTGTGATAATTTGTGCGAGAAAAAGAATGACAGATTGGCTTCATGCTGTATCATTTAGCTATGGATCTAGTTAGGCTTTGTAACAAATTTTAAGAAAGCTGCTATCTATGTGTGTTTGATGCTATAGTCAATAGGCCTTTTGAAGAATGGATCTTTTGATTTTTATTCAACATTTCTGTTAGAAGGCTGCCACTTCATGGACAATCTATGCCCTTTTTTGGTTTATGGTGCTGGTTCTGGGCTCGAGGGAAAACAATTCTAATGAGAGAATACATCTGAAGGCCAGTAACTTCAGGATCCCGAGCTGGATCTGTTTCATCCACGATTTTATCTATGCTCCATTTATATAGATGACAATTGCAGCTCATAGGTAAGCAAGATGACTTGTATATTATTGGGCAATAGTTTAGCTAACCATAATTTTCCATTTTTTATTTGTATTTCTTATTTTAGCATGTTTATCTTGCAGCGGGCTCTGATCAAATGAGATGGAGAGAATTGATTTTGTGATGAAGATATACACATGTAGATTCCTGGGAGATGTTTGGTCCATGACATTTTCTTCCCCAATGTCAACAGTCTGGCCCCACAGACCAAATTGATTTATTTTAATAATTCGGAATATACCCGAGATACCCAATACACTGAATATGTTGGGGTCCAAGCTATCTCACATTTCCAAGGCTCTGGGGGAAAATATGTTTAAGAGTTAGATGGTCGATGCAGCTGAAGGTTTTCTTAATGTTGTAATTACAGTTGTGATACGCATGAATTTCATTTAGTTGTATATTTGCTAATATATTTTGAGGTTTTTGCTCTGTATAATGCGACCTAATTCCGCTTAAACGAAACAAAACCCAACCCTCCGTATCAAACCAACGAATGGTCCTTTTGTTGTCTTGGGATAATCATTGAATTAATTACAAACGTTGGCCATAGAATCTTTTATATCCCGAGTGCGTGTTCTCCTTTCCCATTTATGATTCTTTCTTTTTTTTTGTTGGGGGCGGTTAATTTCCGACTAATTCATTTTAATGACGAGAAATGCTTAAACATCGAGAGAATTCTATTTTCTTCCACAGTCCATATGTTTTTTTCCAGTTTGGTCGAATTCAAAATATAAATTCAGTTTTACAAAATCTAGGGTATTTATTTAAAGTTTACCAGGAATTATTAGTACATTATAATTATTGTTGCATTAACTCGTGTATGAATTTTGATCAGTTATATTTTACATATTTAATTATATAATTTTTTTAACCGGAACAATTGTAGGGTTTGGATTTCTCCGCTGGATTTATATTTGATGGTGGCCTTAGCCCTTATGGGTTCAGACTAGAAACAGTTGTAGTCTCTGCATTTCCATGAAGATGTTGAATGGCTTATATTTAGTATGCATGATTTTTGAATGTTATGCCTATAAAAAATTCCCAAGTCATGGTAATGTCTAGTTATTGCCGAAACAATCTTGGGGCCTTGAGCTTCACCTTGGAGGTAACAAAGGCAAGTTTGGATTTTTTTGTTAATTTATGTGAAGGATAAAATACGGTGTTCAATAACGGTCGATTATCTGATCATTTGTCACCTTTTATTTATAAACATAGTTTGTATTCCACAAAAAAAAAAAAAAAAAAAAAAAAAAAAAAAAAAAAAAAATTGTGTGCATTAAAGAGTGGTAGTGTGGTCCATATATTAAATTTTTTTTAAAAAAAACTGTAGGATAATTAAATACAGCAGGAGGATGGCATGATTTGTGCAAAATTCGTACAGAGAACTCGAGTGAAACGCAATCAGCACTTAAAACCCTGCTAGTTTTGCTTTTAATTAAATATTCACATTGATAACATATGTCCTTCCATATTAAGAAGTTCCCCTTCCAACTCAATTTGCTTCCATTACTGTGCTACTCTCCACCCAGCATGCAAAATGAAAGATCACGAACAGCCAATTCTGAGCCAGCAATGCCACAAACATCCAAAAATACTTCTCTCTAGTTGACAAACATATCATCCTTATTTGCAGCAGCAGCAGCTCCATCTTGATGTTAATGGGGTTCCTATGTTACAGTGTTGCATTGGCCTTCTCCTTCACCAAAAGGAAAAGGATATCTGCGAGTGACCAACGAATAAATATACGGTGCGGCATCGGCTTTCTGTACGACTCATTTCTTAAACACCAAAACTGGTCTATTGAAACCAGTCTTGGTTCCTGACAATTCAGAAGTAACATCCTCTACAGTTCTGAATCCAACCTACAAACATGTCCAGACATTAAAATTTTAGTTAAATAATAATTTATAGGAGGGGGAAAAATAAGTTTCATCTCAGTGGCAAGGAAAATAGCCTAAACCACATGGAGGAAATCGTAATTTACTCTAACAAGAGAACTAGTTATTAATTAAACCTACTTTGAAAATGAAAAGTGCCATAACGTAAAAATCCATACAAACCTTGTCCAATAGTATTTCCTGAAACTGTTCCGGACGAAACATTATATTGCGGTAGTTGATAGCAGTAGTCTGCATATTAGACGGAAAAATAAGGAGTTAGTGATACCTAAGCACAAATATAGTTAACAGCATAATTAAAAACAATATCATGCATTAATTATGGCAATAGTAGATCTATAATCATTTTCTAGGCTCCAGTGACAGTCAAAACAACAAACAAACATAAATAAAAGCAAAGATAAAAAAATGAACACAACGATGGGCCCGTAACTAATGAGGCAAGCTTGCATCTGACTTGTATGCTGTGAAGGAGCTGTGAGGTGTGAGATGGAAGACACACACACAGGTTTTAAAGGGAAGTTTGAGGTTTCAGAGTGAATTAAGGAAGAATTCGGTATGGTGTAGAAGGGTCTCTAGTTTCTCAAGTGCTACACGAGTGATTAAGCTTTTTCTTTCTGCCTTTTCTGTGACTCGATTTGCTGTATTTCCTGATATTAAAACTTCATTCCTTGCACTGGATTGAGGTCAAACTCAGTTTTTATTCATAAATAATAAAAATACAACCTTGGTTCCATCACACAGATAAGGTCATCCATCCATACACCAAAATTTAGTTTTTCTCTGCTAGAAAATCTGAATGAATGCAAGAGGAGGAAAATAAATCTATACCATCCATATAAAAGTTAAGATCAAACAAACCCACAGACATAACAAAAAACAAGTATGAAATAAAACCATTGGATACATTCAAGGAAAACCCCAAATCATGAAGTTAGGAAGCCTGTGGTAATTAATAAGGCTTTCATAGCCCTTAAGAATGAATACAAATATAGACAAGGACAAGCAAGCTAATGGTTACCTCTGAGACGAGACGATTACTTTCATATGATTTCCATGGCTGAGGCTCCAACACAAAAACACCACCCTGATCACAAGAAAAGATATTTATTTTATCGTATGCAACACTGAAATCGGAACTAAAGGGTGAGGAAAAAAAATCAAAGTCACAATACCAAACCTCCCTCTTACATACATGAGAAGAAAAAGCAGAAACACAAAAACTTCAATTTCATTGATTAAATGCAAAAGTGAAAAACGAAATAATAATTTAACAGGAGGAGATGACACTTACTGGTCGAAGCATTTTCCATGTCTTCGCAAATAATGTGAGCAAACCATCATCCCCCCAATTGAGCTGTATCCATTTTGCTACACTCAAACTGCATAGTGCAAGTCAGCTTACCCATTTTTAGCCACTTTGTAATGATTGAAAATAAAAAACAGTTTCTCAGTACATAACAAGGAAGTCCATTCATTATAAAAATAATGGCGCAACACAATCTGGGCACTAAAAAGCAGACAAAATTCCAATACGTAAGTAATACATTAAAAAAGCAACTATCTTATACAAGTCAACAAAAAAAAATAGAGAAAAAGAAAGCAAAAAACAAATGCTGGCATTTATGTTTCCATCCGTCCTCTATAACTCAGGCAATGGAATTTTGAAAAGGAATCAGAATCCTAAAACATGTTAAGAATGACAACTTTATATCCATCTCCCAAAGGCAAGTTTGAAAATTTGTTTTATCATGCAATGCACAACAGTAAAAACAGCAACTCACCAAAGAATTGTATCATAGCGCTTTTCTGGTGAATGATGACTCTTAACAATATTATCTGTTTGGAATGAAACAATATCAAACAGATTTCTCTCCTCCATAGATGAAGAAGGTTCTCTTGAAACCTCTTTTGGCTCTTCATTAGGTGAAACAGCAACACACTGTTCTAGATTACCATCAGGACGGTCCTCAGACGCATTTGCAGGTCTCTTGGCAGAAGATTCCAATCTGACTGCTTTTCTCAGATTCTGGTCTGCATCCCGAATCAGATCTAGCAGATTGGAAAAGAAATACATAAACTAAGCAGTTTTTCATGCTATCAGATTTGATGGAGCAAACACAGAACTTCCAGCTACCTTTTGATAAATTTATGAATCAAATTAATGTAAACAGTAAACTAATTCATTAAGTTCCTGTCAAGCATCCAAACTGGAATCCAGAATTGTCAGTTCATTTTTTATGTATGAATCAGAACAAGTTCAAACTTTTGAGGCTCAAAAGCGACTTGATGAAAAGAACAATCCAAAATCATTCTTGTATTCGTGCTGGAAAAGCAGGATCATAAGAATGTTTCCCCAAAAGCTTGAGTAGGCTGAATGAGTATAGTGCCACAAATAGATATAAATTACAAAGAATTAGCTTCTGTGTTTGAGGTTCTCATTTTGAATGCTTGCGAAAACTTCGCAACAAATTCACAGTCAAAGTTCAATTCAAACTTAAGTACAGCATTAAGGAACAAACACAAAGAATGATAAGAATCTTACTATAGTCAATGTCAATTCCAAGAATGCTCCGGCAGAGAAACTTTTTCGCTGAGGGGAAAAGGGCAGTATTCAGTACAACAAGAAAATATTACATCAGAAATATAAATGTAAGTTTTAACAGGTCAAAATTAGGAAAAAAATCACATTACATGCCTTCATTAAAACAAAAGGCAACAAAGCATCCACTTTCACTAACAAGTGATTAAGTGCAAATAATCTTTTTTCTTGCAACCATTATATCCTAATTCCAGCTAGAGACCTAGCAAGTAAATTTTAAAGCATCACTAGTCCCACCATCATGATCATATAAAGTTCAAGATGATAATGATCAAGCAGCAAGTGTGTTTTACCTCAACAATGATTTTAACAGACATATAATAGAACGCCAATCTTACATGTTCTCAATCAATAACAAAAACAACTGTGCTTTTCATGCAAACAGTGACATGATCATGTGATCTAGACTTCAATATTAACATTATAATGCACAAATACAATTTTTTTAAGGAGTACACAAGGGTTAATTGCAGCTTTACTTAAAAGTTTAGTATAAAGTTAGTCAGTAAAAAATAACTTGGATACTACAAATAATCCAAGAGATACATCCAAGTAATTTTTGTTTTATTGCTTTACAAACATACGTTAAAAGTAAAAAAATAAAATGAATGAAAACTGGTTATAAATTACATTAAAATAAAAGTCCAGCATCATTTATGTCACCTAGGTGTAGTCACTACATCAAACAAGCCCTTTCAAGCATTAAGAAAATCAATCTCTATAAACTTTGTGGAAAAAGTACAAAAAGGCTAAAATTGTTTCATTTTCAACAATAATCTTGGTGATCAATGTAATAAATAAGGTAACTGCATGAATCTTAATTTGCCAATTCTTGATCAATAAAAAAGTACGAATTTATTACCAATTTGGATGGTAATTCTCCCATTGTTGCAGCCAATATCAAGACAATCCTTGCCTTCAAACCATTCCTTCCTGAAGACTTTCAATCGAGGATCTTCATCTAGGTCTTGACCTATCTGAAACATCAATAATTGTAAGCATCAAAATCAATTAACTATGACCACAAAAAGAAGCCAACCCTAAAATAGCATGGGCACTCCTATTATCAAGGCATAGCACAAATGTAGCTAGAGATAGCATAGTCTAAGACCGAGTGGCACAAGGATGGAAGTGAATGAGCCCACTTCCTTTCTTTAAACCACTCCACAAGGCAAGAACCAAGTGGCTCAGGGAAGGAGATAGAAATACATCCTATTATCACACAAAAACGAAGATTCAACGGAGGAAAAAAATCGGGTCAATACACTGAAGGATGAGGAGAACCATTGGGTGACAGGCAAAAGAGAAGTGGGAGTACTGGTGAATCCCCTTTTTCAGAATTTGTTTAAAGAGTGAAAATGGGGTCAAGCCACTTCTTTTCATTATATATGAGTGAAAATAAATAAGAGGATGACGACGAACAACAGTGCTCAGCATGAAGTAGAAGGGAGCGAAGATAAGGGAAAGAAGATTACTCGATAGCCATAGTAATTCCTGTAATTGCCCCAGGGAAAAACTTTCTTGCGCTTTTTGCTGTTGGATTTCTCCGGGTTTTGGCTTTGATTTTCATCTTCGCCCTCCACATTACGCTTTATGCTGTTATTTTTGGCCGGGTTTCGGCTTTGATTTTCATCTTCGCCCTTCAGAGTACCCTTTTTGCTGTTATCTTTGGCCGGGTTTCGGCTTTGATTTTCTCCTTCGCCCATCGCGATACTTCCCATTAATTCTTCGTTCCTCTTTCCTGCTGGAAGCAACTCCGTATCACTCACTGTAAAAGAAGAGCTTGATGAACCTAGACCAGGGAAATAACTAGTTTTCTAGGGTTTAGAGGGTTTTGACGGATATAAAAACGGATCCTTCTCTTTCGAAAAAAAAAAAAAGGATCCGGCAGGCACCGGCCGAGTTAGTAAAAAGATAATTTAGGTTACTTGTTGAAAAAACTCTTCATAATCTTAAAAACAAAATTGAGGATGCTGATTGGTATACTAAAAGAAACTTTAGGATCTTGAAAAATTATTTTTGAATCTTGAAAAAATAATTCAAGTATTGACTGCTACTAAAAATAAAAAATAATTCAAGTCTTAATTCTACTAAAAATATGCTTTAGGATATTTTTTCAAGATACTAAAATAATTTTTTAAGATTATGAATTATTTTTCAAGATCTGCCTACTTTGAAGTATCCTTTTAGTACAAATCAGTCCTCAGATATTTTTTCACGATCCTAAAATATTTTTCCACGATCATAAAATATTTTTTCAAGATCCTAAAATAATTATTCACGATCATGAAATATTTTTTCAAAATCCTAAAATAATTATTTAAGATCATGAATTATTTTTTAGCAGTATCCTCAAGTATCCTTTTAGTACTAATCAGTATCCTTAAATATTTTTTCACGATCCTAAAATATTTTTTTCAAGATTTTAAAATAATTTTTCAAGATCATGAATTATTTTTTTAGTATCATGAAGTATCTTTTTAATACCTGTCAGTACCCTCAAATATATTTTTTTCAGGATCATAAAATAATTAAGATCTTGAAGAATTTTTTTCAGTACTATTCAGTATCCTGAATTATCTTTATTATTTTTTCAATATCATGAGCCTTTCAGTACTAGTCAGTACTCTCAATTTTTTTTTCAATACCCTGAAATATTTTTTCAAGATCATGCAAGAATTTTTTCAATACTATTTAGTATCCTGAATTATCTTTTAACTACTCTGACAATGCCTGTAATGTTTTTTTTAGGAAAAGGGATCTGGGTGCATGAAGCTGCGCTAAAACAGCGGCGCAATTTCATGTAGTGGCAACGGACAAGAGTCTGCAACGGACCTAAGTCATATCCTATAAAAATGGCGCTGACACAGAAATAGTAGGGTTGGGTTCTCCATTGTGCTTTTTCCCCTTTTTTTTGTGTGGATAAAACAGGCAAGCCGAAGCTTGAGAAAGAAAGGAACTAGATCATAAATCTCTAGCCCTTAATACAACAAAGAAAATAAAATAAAATAAAACTAGGAATGACAGGATCGCTGATCCTTCAGAATCATATCAAAGCATCCTCTGGGGATAGAAGGGCACATAACCACATCTGCACCAACAGTATCACTGTGACCCTGCTTTGCCATGAAATCAGCACAGGAGATATTGTCCCTCGAAGTATGGTGGAGTTCCACGTTCCAATCACGAAATAAAAGATCCCTAGTCTCCCCGATGATGTCTTTAAGGGGATGATCAATAGGAGAGTCCCTCATAAGGATATTAATGGCATCAAGAGAATCAGAATATATGACAATTCTCTGGAAATTCATCTGTAGACCAATCTGAAGCCCTAACAAGATAGCATAAATTTCAACTTCAATGACATAATGAAGGCCAAAGGTTTTATGATAACCCATCAACCATTCTCCTCGGAAATTCCTTAGCACTCCTCCGCAAGCCGCTTGATGTTGTTGTCGCACCGATCCATCCGCATCAATGCGAACCGTATTGCTAGGAGGGGGTCCACGATTCCTCTTCTAACTTGTCCAGTTGGAAAATCTGATGCTTTAGCTTTTGGTTCGCTCCATTCTCCATGAGAAGGTAGTTGCATCAGTGTAGTATCTCCCTGGTTTCAATATTATCTCCCTGAAAAATAAATTTGCATCTTGATGTCCAAAGGATCCAACACCCCAACCTGAAGATTCTTGGCCAAGAGAAGTTCTGAAATCTTCCTTTTCCGGGCTTCTGATTGGTGTTCCAATTAAGCCAAACCTGCAAGCTGCCAGAGAAAAACTGAGAGAAATAGTTAGGTTTTAAAATTTGTTTCCACAAGTTTTTAGTGCGCTCACAATCACGGATAATGTGGATCACGCTTTCCTCCCTATTACAGTGAAAAGGACAACCACTATCATTGGTAAGGCCCTTCTAGCCCAAAGAAAATTGGTGACAAGCCTCTCGTGACCAACTTGCCACATGAAGTATTTGACCTTCTCAGGGATTTGCCATTTCCACACTTGGGGCCAGAAGTTATTCGTGGTAACATCTCCCTTGTTGGAAAGATACTGGTAGGCCGATTTAAGGGAGAAACCCTCATCCTTAGCAGCTCTCCAAGTAAAGCAATCAGGAGAATTATTGGAGAGGGTGCTCATTTTAGATATGGTATTAATAAGACCCGGTGGGAGGACTCCAAGCCATCTGCAATAGTCCCACTGACCATTAGACAGGAGATGATCTTTGACGGTCTCATCTCTGTTAACATAAGAGGGATGTTGGACAAAGGAAATGATAGGCTAATCAAGGGGAGGCCAAAGATCAATCCAGAACTTAGTTTCTTCCCCGTTATTGACTTTTCTGCCAACACTACTAAGGAATTTCTCCCAGACTTCAACAATCGCTTGCCAAGCAGGAGATGAGCTTCTCTTCCTCGAGATATTAGGTATGTGAAGGTCACCACAATTGTATTTGGACCACAGGCATTGGACCCAAAGGGTATCTTTCTTAGTTAGGAGGCTCCACCAAAGTTCATAATAAAAGCCTTATTCTGGCGATGAAGGTTTTTGAAACCAAGCCCTCCTTGCTTCTTAGCTTGAGTAGTTTTTTCCCAAGCAATAAGATGCATTTTTTTCACATCCTCTTCCTGAGACCAAAGGAAATTTCGAGAGATTTTCTCAATTTATCTAATAATAGATATAGGAAGAAGAGTATATTGCATGCAGTGACTGGGGAAGGAGGAGAGAATAGACTTAATGAGCACCGAGCGTCTTGCAATAGTAACAAATTTACTTTTCCAAGTGGACAACTTTTTCCTGGCTTTCTGCACGATAGGGTAGTAGGTAGCCTTGAAAACTCTTTTATGGATAATCAGGACCCCTAAGTATTTGCTAAGGTCCGTAGTAATTCCTATCCCAAGAATTTGGCTCAACTCAAGAGCCTTGTTGAAATTGACCTTTTTAGAGCAGAACATACGAGATTTGTCAAGGTTGATTCTATGCCCCGAGACTTCACAGAAGCTTTGCATAACTCTACGGACCTCGAGCATTTGGCTATTGGAAGCTTCAGTGAAGAGAATGAGATCATCAGCAAAGAACAGATGAGAAATGTGGGGGCTGCCACGCTTAAAAAGAAATGGCTTCCAGCGGCGGCCATCGCATTCAGCTTTTATTAAATGGCCCAAGTGTTCCATACATAAGACAAAAATATAAGGGCTCAGGGGATCGCCTTGTCTAATTCCTCTAGACGGGATGAAGCTCGAACTTTCGTCACCATTCTAGAGAATAGACATAGAAGTAGTGGAGATGCAAGCCATAATGAGCTCAATAAGGTTATTATCTAGATTAAGACACTTGAGAGTATTTTGAATAAACCCCCAGTCTAACCTGTCAAAAGCCTTCTCCATATCAACTCTAATTGCCACAAAACCTGTCTTTCTACCTATTTTCATGGAGTGGATGATTTCTTAGGCAATGAGAATGTTATCGCAGCTAGATCTGTTAGCAATAAAATTGCACTGCTCTTGACTAATAAGGTGGGGCATGATCCCTTTAAACCTATTAGCAAGGAGTTTAGTAATAATCTTGAAACTCACGTTGCACAAGGAGATGGGACGGAATTCCTTCAACGAAACAGGATTATCAACTTTGGGAATAAGAACCACTTTGGAATTATTTATGCCAGACAAATTGGAGGGGTTGTTAAAGCAACTTATAATGAAATCATAGATTTTATCACCCACGACAGCCCACTGAGATTGGAACAAGTGAGCCTAAAGGCCATCCGGACCCGGAGCCTTAAAGGCTCCCATGGCAAAGGCGGCATTCTTAATCTCAACCTTGCAAGCCTTCCTAAACAGAGAGCGGAGCATAATATCATCCACAATAAGGAAGTTGGAGCACCACCCCTCAGGGTCTCTCACAATAACATCCTTCGTGTAAAGATTTTTAAAGAAATCATGAGCCATTAACTTTAAAGTGTCATGATCTTCAATCCATTCCCCCTCGTCATTTTTAATGCCGCCAATTGTTTCTTCCTTTTAACCATGGTTGAGGCATGAAAAAAACCTTGTATTTTTGTCACCTTCTTGAAGCCATTTGCTTCTAGATTTTTGGAACCAGACGATTTCTTCTTGAGTAGCCACTTATGATATTCTTCCCAGAGCTTTCTTTCAAGACAAAATAGACCGGTTTGGAGGTTCATTTTCCTGCTTCTATCGATGCCCTCCAACTGCCTCAACAACTCTTTTTTCTTCTTGGTGAAGTTCCCCACACGGTTCTCATTCCACTCCAAAGCTGATTCTTTAAAGTTTTGAAGACCGTCAAGCCAATTTTTCTCCCGCCAGGCTTCAGAAGTAATATCTTTAAAGTCATTCTCAAGGGCCCAAGCAATTTGGTAGGAGAAAGTTTTCTGTGAGCCTTGCCGATGGGGAGAGGGGTTAAAATTCAGAACCACAATCTGATGATCAGATTTAAATTTAAGCTTGTGGAGGACGATGGAATTAGGGAAGCACATGAGCCAGTTAAAGTTGGTGAAGACCTAGTCTAATCTTTCCTTCAGGCCCTGTCTTTCCCATGTAAATTTTTCCCCTTGGACCCCCGATTCAATAAGGCTTGTATCTTCCATACAATCCCTAAAGTGTTGCATAAAGGTCCACGAAGGAACGCCACCTCTAAATTTATCAGAAGGGGAAAGATAGGCGTTGAAATCGCCCAAGACTAACCAAGGGATGGTAGAGCTATTGGCTAACAAACGAAGGGAGTTCCATAGCGAGTTCCTGCCAATAGAGTTAGTTTCACCATAAACCACAGCGACCAGGCTTGAGAGATTGGTAGCCTGATTAATGACATGACAGTGAGTCAACTAGGTATTAGAAGAAATATAAGTAATATCAAAATTATCATTGTTCCATAAGAGCCAAATACCACCAGAAAACCCAGTAGATTCCACATGAATCCAGTGGCTAAAACCAAGCTTGTGACAAATAGAATCAGCTCTAGCAACGCTAATACTTGGCTCCAGCAGGCAGAGAATATCAATACTATATTTTTTAACAATATCTTTAATAATAATAGGAAAGGTCCGCTTCCCGGTGTAACATCCTCCATTTTAAAGGACAATTTAATAATTATTAACTAAACTAAACTATTCATTAAAATATTTATACAAACATTTAAGCTTTGAATTTTACTAGGCCCATATTTTAAAACCAAATATTCCTTAGAATTTTCCAAAATATCCAAAATATACTAGAATATGCCAAGTGAGCCCTAGTGACGTGGCAATATACAATAATTCAACATGTACCAAAAAAGGTGGAAGTACTACCGTTAGCAAAAGTAACTTAAACTTCCGAAGCCTTCCCTGATTAACCCACATGAGAACTATCACCTGAAAAATATTTGTAACCATCAGTCCAGCTCATTGTAAATGCTAATACGTGCTCGTGAGGTGCCAAGTGGAACATTTTAAATAACAAGGTACTATATATCAAATTTACAAAATTATCATAGCACAATTTCTATAATAAATTTCTATATCAAATTTCATATCATAAATCACATATATAACATGTCAAGCAATAGGTCGATACACTGACAATCCTTATCACCCCCACCCTTATAACCGCTGATAGAACCCATGGGCTGTAACATAATAGGTTTAGTCTCTGTGACAAGACTGCACCAAGCTCTCCAATGATGAGGTTTAGCCCGGCCAAAGACTACATAACTCATATCGGACCATGGGTTTCCTTTCCTTCGAATATGGAAAGGTGTCACTGTCTCAAGGGCTGACCCTTAACCCGGCCAAAGGAAAAGGGTGATACCAAGAGCCCTGAAAATATCAAAGTCATCCACTGTGCACCGAGTGGTGGCATACCACGTGGTATTATATGTTGGATATGATTAGTTTTGATGATGTCTTAAATAAATGACATTCTTAAGAGCAAAAAGTTTGTATAATATATTTATCTCTTACATTGACTAACTATTATAATTAATGTAGATTAGTCTAAGTTGAATTATAGAACAAGAAGGAGATAAGAGATTTCAGAAAGAAGAAATTAGAGAAAATGTTAAGTTCAAGAAGAAGGGGAAATATTGAAGAAGGTAAAACTTGTAGAGAATTATGAGTCCATGTTAAAAGAAGAAGAATGATCAAGATGAGAGATGGAAGAACTTGATAAATGGAATGAGAATATCATTATACAAGTTCCAATATTGATTCTAGAAGTCTCCATGATCAAGTAGAAGTTGGAACGGCTCAATTCGGAGTTAAAATAAGCAAGTTCAAGCTTCCGGATGAATAGTGGTTTGCTACGGGACTTTGCTGCAGTTTCAGCCTTTTTTCATGCATGAATAGTGTCATGCTCGAGCATGAAAAAATGCCTTGCTCAAGCAGAGCAAATCTAATGCTCGAGCAACAACGGTTTTTCAGCTCTGTTTCAGGCGACCTCTGGTAATTCGACGATATCTCTCAAACCAGAAGTCTGATTGAGGTGAAACCAATTTTTTATGAAACTAGACTCCCAATGCGTCATTTTGATATACAATTCAAGTCCAAAGGAGTTCAGATTAAGGAGCTATGAATTGTGGAAGTTGCAACAAAAATCAACGTCACAATCCAGACCCAGCTTCGGTATTTTGAGCGTATCTCACAAACAACACATCCGATTGAGCTGAAATCGGTGGCATATGAAAATAGACTCACATACCTTTCCAAAAACATCAATATCATGAAAAAAAGATCAATTGAAGGAGATATGATGTTTTGAAGTTGACGGTCTGTTCAGAATGTTGCAAAAAACGCTGGTCAAGAACAACTGTAACATCCCATTTTCAAAAGCAGTATTTTTTTTCTTCATCAGAGTAGAGCATCGGAGCGATTGAGTAACTGATACATATATTTATAAATGCCGTAAGTCCGGCGATTTACAAAAAAAACGGTACAATGACCGAGAGTTTTTAAAGTGAATAACAACAAAAGTGTCTCCCCGGCAACAATGCCATGCCGTGTCAACGAAGAGATCTTTAGCCGGATCTCTATGCGGCCTGCTTGCCTTTCTCCTCGGTCCTTGGTCCTCCTGAACCTGACGCTATGTTAAGAGCTGAGGTCCAATGCATACGGACCCCAGGTAACGGTTAACCTCATATTTACATATACAAGATATCGGATAACAAATGAATCATACCTACATGTATCGCTCCCAAAATGCGGACATATCGCTCCTAGCGAAGACACACCGCTCCCAAATACGGATATATCGCTCCCACGCATACATACATATCTCTCCCAAATAGCATTTAAATGTTCGCTTATCATCTAACATCACCATGCATTCAAATAACATACCACCAACACATATACAACACACATATCACATATACGAATACAATAAATATCGAGTTAGTGTTACAAAGACGCGAACGTACCTTCGTTGACGGAAAACGGTACTTTTTGACGGCGTGTGAAACGGGTACGACGGCGGTACAACAAATGTCCGATTATCTTAGATATCCTATAAGGATAACATTTATCAACTTCTAGCACTATAACAGGCATTTTAGGTACAAATTACCATTTTACCCCGAACCCCTAATCGGCGGAATTTCGCCGAGCTTATTGTTTTCGCTCTATCTCTCCGAATTTTGACATCTTTTCCCTCATCATATTTTCGAAATATATATCATATTTACCCCTAAATATGATATCTAGACTATCTTGAAAAATTAAAGATAAATCTAGCATTCCTACTATATCTACCGAAAGAACTACCGAAACTAAAGACTAAGGACCGAAGAACTTACCCCGGCTTTGGCTTAGAACTTCAAGAGCTCTCCCTTCTCTCTAACTTCTCTCTAAGGGGCAGATTTTTGGTGTGAAAAATGAAGAAGAGGAGCTTGGTATTTATAGAAGAGACGGAAGGCAGAACGGTAAATAATTCGAACTTCAGTCTGACGAATATGGACCGTAGGATCGCATTTTTGAGGACAAAACACTCTTGGCCCTCCATTTTCTTGTGCCGACCACCCCCCCCCAATAGTCAACAAAATGATGTCATCTTGATGGTGACATCTCGAGCCGTCCGATAAAGTTTCAGTCTGGTGTCCGAAACGCGTAATCTTGACGAATCGCGAAATGCTGACGGCAAAGTTTCGAAGTTTCTTTCTTTCTCATTAGGAATATCTAGTTTAATGAAATTTATGATCCCATTAAGGGTATTCCGTTATCTGCTGAAGATTTTAAGACATACGTCTTCGGTTACGGAATTGAATTCTGGAAACGTCAGCGTCTAGGCAAAAATCCACTGGTTTGTAATATGATCTGACCTAAGTCACTAGATTCCTAATTCACGGCAACTACTTGTTTCAGTATTGACTCTAAATCCTCTATCTGCATTTTCTCTCTCCTATCCTAGTGTCTTAAATACCCCGTTGGTTCCGTAACCGACTTCGGAGACCGCTCAATCCGAGATAGAATTTCACTTTGGTTCATAAAAAGTCCAGATGACTTAGACTACATCCCTATACCTTGGTATAGGACTTTATTTCTATCCATTCTCAAATGTCCCGTTGGCTTTTACCATATATATTATTATTTTATTCAAAATATCTAGATATTTTTTTTTCTTTTATTTTTATTTATTTTTCTAAGCATAAAATATTTTATTAATATTTTATTTTTTTATTTTTTATTTATTGAATAATTTCAAATTTCTCAATTAAAAATAATTATTTTTAATTATTTTTAATTCATTTACTTTATACCTTAATTATCACATTAATTACCAGATTAGCCACTTACTAATTTTTTGATAATTTTCTTAATTAGGATAAATCATTATCTCACAACTATTTTACTTACATTGGTATCTTATATCCCATGTAAAATATTAAAAATCATGGGGTCACTTATGATCCCAAAATAATACTTAATTTTGCCTCATTATTTTTCAAGGGAAATTATCCCAAAAATTCCTAAAATTAGAGACAACATACTTTCTAATTTTTTATAAATATTTTACTACCTCTTGGGATTTATCATAATATTTTTAGGCCATTTAATGCTCTAAAAATACATTTTAGCTCTTTATCTCTCCTAATTTCCATAGTAATTACCTTAGAAAATAAGATAATTATTACTTATTATTTGAAACCACATGTTCACCTATTTTCAATAGGTATTATATATCGAAATATAATATTCCATATAAATAATTATCCGAGTATTATAACAACATTCATTCATCTGATGATAATGGACGAAATACAACGAGTTTGGAGTTGATTCTTCTTGCATTGGAAAGAAGACTTAAAGAGCTATATGGGGATAAGTGGTTTGCCAAAATTGGAGCTATATCGAAGACGTTACGCTTACTGGAAATTGGCTATTGTGCTACCGATACTCTTGTTTTCTGAAAGTCTCTACATTTTAGAAGTTGAGCTTTGTATTGGAGAGTATAATGCTTATTCATGTATGATCAGAAGCCTCAAAGCAAAGAAGTGGAAATGGACGAGTCATGCTCGAGCAGACGTTCTGGAGTGCCCGAGCATCATCGAGCAAAACAAGGAAATCTCAAAGTTGAAGAGCCTTGCCCGAGCAGAGGCACAAGGCAGCTCGAGCAGCATCGCGTCTCTTCTCATTTTTAGTCTCTGGAGAACTCTTGCCTGAGCATGAAAAAGTCATGCTCGAGCACCATGCTCGAGCAAAGGTAGTGGCTTGCTCGAGCAACGTTGTTAAAAATGATCTTCTCGCCTCTGTGTAAGGTTTGCCCGAGCATGCCCTTATAGCTTGCTCGAGCAACAGCGATATAAATCACTTTTCAAAAGACGTAAGAAGAAGCATGCCCGAGGAAGCCTAGATCCTTGCTCGAGCATTAGGTGATCACTAAGCTTTTCAATGTATCTTTCAAACTAATGCCCGAGCACACATACATGCTTGCTCGAGCACTGACGATATAAAGAATGTTACAGAAGTGTCCAGTGTTGCTTGCCCGAGCATACCTTTGCGACTTGTCCGAGCAACGACGATGATGATTAATTTTCAGAAGAAGCTTGCCCGAGCAAGCTTGATTTTATGCTCGAGCACTGGGTGACCTCGTTCCTTGAAAATACACTTTCTCATAGCATGCCCGAGCACACTACTTATTCATGCTCGAGAATGAACACCCCTGTTTTCAAAATCTCCGTCTTCGTAAATCTTGAATCATCGATTGTGATTTCATTTCCATATATCATTACTCATTATTATTCCTAATTGCTTTTAATCAGTTTGTTAATGAGTTTCAGATTATTATATCATGGATTAACAACAAATTGTCATAAAGCAATTTGTGTGTCAGAAGCATTAAATACTACGTCGAAAAACGAGAGGGAAAGCTTCGAGTCTAACGGATAGTTTGAACATTCCAACAAAAAGCTTGAATCTTCTCAACGACTATTAATACAACACTCAAGACGGAGCATTAACGAAATCAATGTTAGACATTCTATGATTAAAATTGGATTAGAGCTCAACAGGCAAAAAGCATCAGAAGCTTCAACGGCTAGTTCCAACGGGCATAATCTAAGAAGCTCAACTGAAGAATTGCTCTAACGATCAAATGCTATTGGTTAGCTATAAAAGAACAAGCATTCAAACTTCAAGAAGCGACACGAGCGTGCACTGCCGAAATGCCGACATTATGAATATATGCTTAGCTCATACACTCTGTTCTCAATGCTTACATAGCTTATCATAGAGAGTGAAACGATTTGTATTGTACTTTAGTGATTATTATTCATCTGCTCTGTGAGAGAGTCTAAACACTTATTTGATTATCTATTTAGTGATCAAATCTCAAGGTTGTGGAAACTTTGAGTGTGAGTATACAATTACAACTTGTTAGGGGGAGTGAGTCCTAGTGTGAAAGGATCATCCTGAGTACAGAGTCGGTAATTGTATTCTTACAGTGCGTAAGAGAATATCTCGAAAAGAGATTGTAAAGGTTGCACAAGTGCCCGGCTAAACTTGTGAGGTTGTAAAGGCTTTTCTCTTGTGCCTGGTTAAACAAGGAGATAGTTGAAAATCTCAAGTGGAACTTGGGGACTGGACGTAGGTCAAGGATTGGGCCGAACCAATATACATATTTGTTTGCATATTCTCTTCCCTAAACTCTTATATTTCAGCATATATGTTTTGAATGACTGTCTATCGGTTTATAAATTATTACTGTCATTCAAACCTTCTTCAGTAAGTTGAGAAAAGATTTTCTGAGTTTTCGAAAGCTTTATCCGACACCCAATTCACCCCCCTCTTGGGTGATAGTCAGGTCTAACATTATATACACAATAACACCCACCATCACTCCACAACCATCACCAATCCACATCATCATAATCTTGGCATGTATATATAATATTCCAAACATGATTTATAAAATAACACATCGTCTCAATAATCATTTCAAAGTATTCATTGATATATTGAACCAATAATACAATCTCACTAGTCACATTTTTAAAATAAAATCCCACAAGGCAACTTCATTAACAACATAGTTCTCATATATTAAAAATCACTCACAAACATCATACAAACAAGTACAATGAGTGGAAAGTGGTTACCTCTAGTTCTTGACACAAAAACTAAACTTGAGAGAGATCAAGCCCACTCTAAAAATAAATATATAATTATACGTTAATAGCATTAACAGGAAATACCAATTAATACAATAATAAATAAATAAACTATAAATGTCTCATTTTAGTTTTCTTGGAATAAGTGACAATTTTATTTATTCTTTCATAAAATTATTTCTCACTAATTATAATTATCAAAATATCATCATATCTTTAATTTTTCAACATAATACTGACTTTTATAAGTATAACTCAATTTATTAAACAATTTCTAAACCTTCACATACTCAAAATCATATCAACTCTAATTTAAAATCTCAAATCCCAGTTCATAATTTCATATAGTTCAAGATTTAGCAAAACTAATCGATTAAACCTTTAATAATACCTCTAGTAATCCAACTAAATGGTTAAATCCTCCTTTAATCAGTAAAATATACTATATGACATTACTCTTAAATTCTTTTAAATAGAAAAGAAATTTAAATTCCCACAGTAACCAACTAACAAATCTAAACCGATTAAAGTTATTTATTAATTATGTTCTTCATATATACAGTCATCTATTATCAAAACTAAAACTTTATCATAAATTTTAATCCTAAAATTTTCACTAATCAGTATTATATTATTCTCATTAGAAAGAGAAAAATATATGGAATAACTTTCTTAAAGAAATTTTACTGAAAAGAAGCTATTCTAACTACTTAAATGATCTTATAAAATAATTAATATACCTTAAAATCTCAAATAATATTCTCTTTTTCACTTCCTCTTCTTCTCTCATCGTATTATCACTCAACACGCACCGCCTCTCCCTCTCCCTCTCTACGCTCACACTCTCAACACTCACACATATTCTGCACGTACACATATAACACAACATACATATATATATAATATCTAATATAGGCGGTGGGAGGTAATTAATTACCTCCCTCCACCGCCATATAAATGAATGGTGGGCAGTACATTTACCTGTTGCCCCCAATAATTATATATTTATTATTTTTATAATATATATTATTATATTATAAATTATTTCTTTTCTTCTTCTTCTTTTTTTTTTTTTAAAACAACAATAAAATATTATTAGTTTATTCAAAAAAAAAATTACATCTTTATTCTACTAATTTCTTTCTCGTTATATTATATGAAAACCTTTATTTTTGACAATTACATAATAAATTTATGTATCATGATTTTTTTTCTTATTTGTAATTAAATCTTAATATAAAAATTAGGATGTTACACCCGGCCCCCCTACAATTCCATGAAGCTATAATCATTAAAATAATCGTAAAAAGAATAGGGAGAATATACTTTCCTGGCATGCCCGCCATCAGGATCCACAGGTCCCAACTCAAATTGGGTTTCAACTACCATGGATTCTTGTCCCTCTGTAAAATCATCCACATCCTCAACATGCTCAATCAAGGCGTCGGGAGGATTTGGGTTATTTAGGTTCAAGCCCCCTGAGGAAAAGATCCAGACGAGACAACTTGGAGTTGTTCAGAAGATAAATTCTTAGAATTATTATTAGTAGCATCAGTGGTCTTAAGATTTTGTAGAAGAATATTGCCTTGGACCACATTATGGGATCGCTGCCCTTTAAATTTTTTCTTTTATATAAATAAATTTTAGGAAAGGGGTTGGGCTCACCCACAGTCCAAGGGCAGGGCGCTTGGAGTCCAGTCCACAAGGCATACTGGCCAGAGAGTACACATGCCTCCACCTCTACCAGCGTTTTCACTGCTTCCTAGACCCCTAGAATGCCTCCCCCAGCGCCTTGACCAACTCAGGGATCGAACCCCCTCCCTTTAGGTAAGGAAGTCCGACCCCTTCGCCAGTTGAACCCAAGGACGAGGGGTCCCTTTAATTATCTTTGCAGGAATATTTCCTTAGCTCAGTTGGGGCCCATCTACAGTGTTGGTGGCCTTAGGCGCCTGCCCACCTAGGTAATTGGCGTGCTTGGGCTCTAAATTGACAGGCCCAACTGATTGGCCTCTTCAAAATTCGCCTGGTCCAGTGAGTCAAAAGCAGCAATAAAGGCGTTGGGGTTTGAGGAAGAGGCAGGCCCAATTTTTAAAGGATTGTGAGGTTTTTCCTTGGGCTTAAACAAAGTTTTGGATGTTGGCCCAATTCGCTTGGAGGTATGAATAAGAGGCTTGGTCACGTGGTGGGTGATTCTAGCTTGGGACCGGTGATTTTCCTTTTTTTTTTTGGATAAAACAGGCAAGCTGAGGCTTGAAAATGAAGTTTAGGAACTAGATTGGAACAATCTAGTCCTTAGTACATCAATGAAGGAAACTAGGAAGAACATGATCGTTGATCCTTCAAAACTAAATCAAGACATCCTCTGGGAATAGTTGGAACCAGAACCACCTCAGCATTGACAGCATCGCCATGGCCCTGCTTGGCCATATAATCAGCACAAGAAATGTTGTCTCTTGGAGTGTGATGCAATTCCACATCCCAATCTAGGTACAAAAAATCTCTAGTCTCCCTAATAATGTCTCTGAGGGGGTGATCAGTGGGGCAATCTCTCATAAGGATGCTGATAGCATCTAGGCAGTCAGAGTAGATAAGAATTTTTTTGAAACCCATTTGTTGCCCAATTTTTAACCCTAGCATGATAGCATAGATTTCAGCTTCAATGACCGAATGAAGGCCAAGGGATTTGGAGAAGCCCATCAGCCATTCGCCCTGAGTGTTTCTTATCACTCCCCCACAAGCCGCTTGTTGATGGTGTCGAACCGAGCCATCTACATCAATACGAATGACATTTTCCGGAGGGGGGTCCAGGATTGCTCGTCAATCTTGTCGAGCTGGAAAATCTGGTGATTGAGAATCTGCTTTGCATTGCTTTCCATGAGAAGGTAGTTGCAAAGGTGGAGTAGATCTCTGGTGTCTGTGCTTTCCCCCTGAAATAGAAATTTGCATCTTGTTGTCCAAAGGATCCAACACCCTAAGCTAAAAATTCTTGTCCACGAGAAGTTCCGAAACCTTCCTTTTCCCGCTTTGTGATTGATGTTCCATTTGAGCCAATCCTGCAAACTGCCATTAAAAAACTGAGAGAAATAGTTAGGCAATAAAATATGTTTCCACAAGTTTTTGGCACGCTCACGATCTCGATGGTATGAATCACACTTTCCTCGCATTACATTGAAAAGGACAAAAACTATCATCGGTAAGACCTCTCCTGGTCCTGAGCAGGTTGGTGACAAGTCTCTCGTGGCCAACTTGCCACATGAAAAATTTTACTTTCTCGGGAATCTGCCATTTCCAAATCTGTGACCAGAAATTATTGTTGTTAGTCGTTCCTCTCACGGGAAAGAAATTGGTAGGCGATTTCACGAAAAACTTCCATCCTTTGCTTCTCCCATGTGAAACGGTCGGGGAGGTTCTTGGATGGAGGGAGCATTCTAGAAATAGTGTGAATAATTGCAGGAGGTAGCAATCCTTGCCATCGATTGGTGTCCCAACTTCCATTCCACAAAACTTGATCTCTTACCTTCTCATTGTTATGATTAAGGATGGATCATGGACGTATGATATGATGGGGCGATCAAGGGGAAGCCATAGATCGGACCAAAATTTGGTTCCCGCCCCATTGTTGACTTTTTTACCCACACCACTAAGAAACTTGTCCCAGACTTCCGTAATCGCTTTCCAGGCAGAGGAGGATTTTTGCTTTCTGGAGACCTTAGGCATAAGAAGGTCGCCACAATTGTATTTAGACCAAAGGCATTGAACCCAAAGAGCATCTTTCTTCGTTAAGAGGCTCCAAGAAAGTTTCATAATGAATGCCTGTTTTGACGTCGAAGGTTCTTGAAGCCTAATCCCCCTTGCTTCTTTGCTTGGGTAATCTTGTCCCACGCAACAAGATGCATTTTCCTCATATCCTCGTCCTGGGACCATAAGAATTTCCTGGAAATCTTCTCAATTTCACTAATAGTGCAAATAGGGAGGAGGGTAGACTGCATACAATAGCTGGGCATAGATGATAGGACCGACTTAATAAGAATCGAGCGACCTGCAATAGTCAAAAATTTGCTTTTCCATTTAGACAACTTTTGCCGAGCTCTTTGCACAATGGGATAGTATGTAGCTTTAGTAACCCTCTTATGGATAAGCGGCACCCCTAAGTATTTCCCAAGATCCGCCGTAAGCCCAATCCCAAGTTGCTGGCTCAATTCCAAAGCACGATTGAAGTTGATGTTTTTGGAGCAAAAGATTCTGGATTTCTCTAAGTTAATTCTATGCCCCGAGACTTCACAGAAGCTTTGCATCACTTGTCGAACTTCAGCCATTTGGTTACAAGAAGCTTCAAAAAAGAATGAGGTCATCGGCAAAGAACAAGTGGGATATATGAGGGCTACCTCTCTTGAAGGTGAAAGGCTTCCAACGGCGGGCCTCACACTCAGCTTTAATGTACTGACCAAGGCGCTCCATACATAGGACAAAGATGTATGGGCTAAGTGGGTCTCCTTGTCTAACTCCCCTAGAAGGGATAAAACTCGTGCTTTCATCACCATTCCAGAGAACAGACATAGAAGTGGTAGAGATACAAACCATAATGAGATCCAGGAAGTTGTTCTCTAGGTTTAGACATTTGAGGGTGTTTTTGATAAAACCCCAGTCTAACATGTCAAAAGCTTTCTCCATATCTATTTTGATAGCTACAAAACCTTTTTTCTTTCCACTTGCTCTCATGGAGTGGATGATTTCCTGGGCAATGAGGATATTATCACAGCTGGATCTGTTTGCAATAAAGCTGCACTGCTCTTGGCTAATAAGATGAGTCATGACCTCTTGAAGCCTATTTGCCAGGAGCTTAGTGATAATTTTGAAACTCACATTACACAGGGATATAGGATGAAATTCCTTTAAGGTTGAAGGGTTATCCACTTTAGGAATAAGGACAACTTTGGACTGGTTTATGTTGGATAGCTTAGAGGGGTTAATAAAGCATTCATCAATGAGAGCACAAATTTTGTCCCCTACTACATTCCACTGAGTTTGAAAGAAGTGGGCTTGAAGACCGTCAGGACCCGGAGCCTTGAAAGCTCCCAAGGCAAAAGTCGCATTTTTTATCTCGATTCTACTAGGCTTTCTTGACAGGATGCTCAATTTGCTAGCATCAATAGTGGGGAAGTTAGAGAACCACCCCTCAGGGTTTTTCACATTGGAATCTTGAGAGTAGAGATTTTTAAAGAAATCATTAGCCATCAATTTGAGGGAACTGTGATCCTCAATCCATTCTCCCTCTTCATTTTTAATGGCGCCAATTCTCTGCTTCTTCCGGTGGATAATGGCTGAGGCGTGGAAGAATCTTGTATTTCTGTCTCCTCCCTGGAGCCATTTGCTTCTAGATTTTTGAAACCAAACAATTTCTTCTTGGGATGCCACTTTTTGGTATTCCGCCCAAAGCTTTTTTTCCAACCGAAACAGACCAGTTTGGAGATTCATCTTTCTGCATCTATCAATTCCCTCCAACCGCTTAATCAACTCTCTTTTCTTTTTAGTAAAGTTTCCCACACGGTGCTCATTCCACTGCGAAGCAGACTTTCTAAATGATTGAAGACCTTTAAGCCAATTTTTTCCACGCCATGCTTCGTTAGTGATATCTTTGAAGTCATTCTCAAGGGCCCAAGCAGCCTGGTAGGAGAAGTTTTCTGGGTACCAACTCTTTGAGATGTGGGATTAGAGTTGACCACCACAATCCTATGATCATATTTAAATTTGAGCTCGTGTTGGACGGTGAAGTTGGAGAAGTAATTGAGCCAAGAAAAGTTGTTGAACACCCAATCCAATCTTTCCTTTAGGCCTTGCCTTTCCTGTGAAATTTTCACCCCGAATGCTGGGCTTCTAAGAGATCGGTGTCATCAATGCAATCTCTAAAATGTTTCATTGAGGCCCAAGGTGGATCAGCCCCCCCAAGTTTGTCGGTTGGGGATAGGTAAGCATTGAAGTCACCCAAAACAAGCCAAGGAAGAGTGGAGGTAGCTGCAATAAGACGAAGAGAGTTCCATAGCATATTTCTGCCTATGGAGTTAGTTTTACCATAAACAACAGTAATAAGGCTTAAAACATGGTCTTTCAGGTTTTTAATTTGGCAATGAAGAGATTGAGTTGTGGAAGAGAGGTAAGTAATTTCAAAAGCATCATTATTCCATAAAAGTCAAATGCCACCAGAAAAACCACTCGATTCAACCCAAATCCAATGGCTAAAACCTAATTTGCAACAAACTTTATTAGCTCTTACACCACTAATTCTAGGCTCCAAGAGACAAAGAATGTCAATATTATATTTACTAATAATATCCTTAATAGTTAAAGGGAAGGTCCGGCCGCCGGCCCCCCTACAATTCCAAGAGGTAACAATCATTAAAAAAGATATAAATTGCATTGGGCAAGGATAGGAATACTTACCTGTTGCAATTGGCCTCATCTTCTTGTTCCCGCTCAAACTGAGTTTCAGGTACCATTGATGCATGATCCTTCATGAATTGAGAGTCGGTCTCAGCTCTCAGGTCCGATTGACTTAGATTCTGGGGTTGCATTGATTCTTGAAGAGTCTCCATAAGAGAATTGATTGGCGCCACAAAAACATCAGTCTGGCCATCAATATGACTTTTATTTTCTTTACGTTGCAAGGTTTTCACGTTGCCTTGGACCACATTGTGAACTCGGTGCCCTTTTTTATTATTTTGGGTAGGATTCTGTCCTAGGCCTAGTGGAGGAATCGCCTTATCAGGGATAGAGGCATTGCTGTTTTGAGTAGAGTTTAATGGGCCCACAATTGCCTGGCCTATCTCAGTTGGAGCAACATAATGTATGCTTGGTGTCTCATCTAGTGCATTTGAAGCTTCATGAAGGAAAAAACGTGGCTGGCCTAGCTCGTTCGAAATAACCAAGCCCAGCTCATTAGAAGTAGTTGTCTGGCCCAATTCATTGTGTAACCCAAATCGGCCCTTTTATTTTTTTTGTATATCCTTTGGGCTTGAATTCAAGAATGGACTTAGGCCCCAAATTAGACCCCTTTGCCTTTCCAGCTGTGTTATTTTTCCTGTCCTTATCATGCGATCCCGACTTTGTCTTGCGCCCACCGATGACGCTACTTCTGAGGGAATTTTTGCCTGTTCTGATACCGCCGCTGATCTCGCTGCTAGTCTCGTCTCTTTTAGGTAGGTTCTTTTCAGGAGTATTTCCCTTTGACTGATTTATTTCCTCATCTATGTCTCCTATCACAAAGAAAAAGCGTGATTTTTGCCCAAAATTTCCCTCTGCCATCGTCTTCTCTCCAGAGCCCGAGGGATGACGTTGGCCCTCGCGATGTTCAGGTCGTCTTGGCAAACGAGATTTGCTGGACCGGCGGTTAATCATCCATGGACCAAAGGTCTCTTCATCATCTGGGTTAGTTGCCGGCGAACTCGTCGGATGCGTCGTCGATGGCCGAGAAATTGGCTGAACTGGCTTGGTCGGCGTTTGCATCGGCGGGATTTCCTTTCCTTAGGAGGCTGCGGCATAGTTGAATGGGCATTGATCTTTCATGTGACCAAATCGACCACAAGAGAAGCAAATGAGATTGAGACCCTCGTATTCCACGTTAAAGATTGACCCTGCAGCAATGACCTTCGGAACCAATTTTTTCTGGAGATTTATTTCCACGCATAGACGCACAAATTTGCCTCTTTCAATTTTTGGAGTTGTAGCTTGAAAGTCATGAAGGGTATTCATATCTACTTTCAGAGTTCTTCCAATTCTGTCTCCAAGTCTTGAGATACAATGCTTATTGTAGCAGTGCATTGGGACGTCTGGGATGCGCACCCATGTTGCTACACGCCCTAGTGGGTTTTGGTAGGGGTTGAAGTAAGGAGACCAGCGCTGAACTAAGACAGAGTGCTGTTTGATTACCCAGGGGCCATCGTACAAAACTTTCCTGTAATGTGCTCGCCATAAGTCCCGGTCTTGGAATCTTACCACAAAGTAGTTATTGGGGAGATCAATAAGCTCAAAACTTGAGAATCCCCACATGCGTTTCAATAGATCTTTTAGAACATAAAGGTTGAATCTCATACCAAGCACTGTTAGGATTAGAGCATAGTTCCATGGTTCACACCATTCATTATACTCATCCTCAGAGCACGGTGCCACTGGGTATAGTTCCATGAGTTTCTTCATCTCCTCTCGATTCCTCGGTATTTTCCAACATATCTCCGTGTCATTTGTAAAGAGATCTTCTTCCTCCATAGTGGAGTGGCCGTGTGCTACACCGTTGAATCCCATAAGAGAAGCACGATAGGACGGGAATTTTGGGATATGATCCTCTACTCCGTCTTTGGCCGACTTATCTTCAAGGTTCTTATTTTCCTTAGCGTTTCTCTCGAATCTTTTTCCAAAGATTATGTCATCCATAATGGTATTTGGAGCTTCTTCTATTTTCTTTTTCTTTTTCCTGGTATCTTGCCCTTCAAATTTAGGTGGGGCGGTCCGGTGGAACTTTGGGTTGGCCGGAGTCAGACATTGAGAGCAAATCCTCCTGAAAACAGTTGACAAAGAGAAATACTAATTGACCGAGAAAGTTTCCCTAACCGGTGCTTTTCCTGGAGATCGGATCGAGGTATGTGATCACGCCGAGTAGCCACTCTGTTCTCGCCATTTCCGGAATGGGTCAGGTCAGGTAGGTCACCTGACATCAGAGATTTTTCCTCTTCGATGTCTTCTATAGCTGCAAATCGATTTGAGTTACCAAGGGATTGACCTTTCGCCGTTTTGGAGCCAGCTTTCGATAGAGGCCGCTGACCCTCCTTGACACTCTGATCAGGCCGTTTGGGAGTACGGCGCTTGTTTACCTTGCGGGTAATCATCCAAGGACCAAAGGATTCTTCCTCTTCAACAGGTTTCGCCGATGCCGTCGTTGGGTGCTTCATTGGAGCTTTCGCCGTGGGTTGGGTCTCAGCCTGAGGAGACAGGTTGACGGTGTGAGTCTGGTTGACGGTGTGGGTCGTCGGGTTCTGAGACATTGGATTGCCACCACCGCTGTGAGTTTCTGAGCTGTACGTGTAAGGGCAGCGTTCCTTCTTGTGCCCGAATCTACTGCAATTGAAGCAAATGAGGTTGAGGCCCTCATATTCAACGTTAAAAATGGAGCCGGCGGCGATTACTTTTGGCACTAATTTCTTCTGTAAGTTTAGCTCAACACAAATTCTAACAAATTTGCCTCTTTCAATTTTTGAATTGGTCAACTGAAAATCTTGGAGGGTATTCATGTCTACTTTTAGAGTTCTTCCTATTTTGTCACCAAGTCTGGAAATACAATGCTTGTTGTAGTAGTGAATAGGAATGTCAAGGATACGCACCATGGTGGCTACTCTTCCAAGTGGGTTTTGGTATGGGTTGAAATAGGGGGTCCAACGTTGTATTAGAACACAATGTTGGTGAATCACCCAAGGACCATCGTATAGGACCTTACGGTAATGAGCTTTCCATAGTTCAGGGTCTTGGAATCTAACTACAAAGTAGTTATTAGGGAGGTCAATAAGTTCGAAGCTAGAAAATCCCCACATTCTCTGCAGGAGGTCTTTGAGAACATAGAGATTAAACCTCTTCCCAAGCACAGTTAGGATCAAAGCATAATTCCATGGTTCACACCACTCATTATATTCATCCTGTGTACATGGCGCCACTGGGTAAAGCTTCATTTCCTCTGTTTCCTCTGGCAATTTCCAGGAGATTTCCGTGTCATCTGTAAATATGTCTTCTTCCTCCATGGTGGTGGAGCTATGTGCTACACCATTGAAACCCATTAGGGAAGCACGGTAGGACGTAAACTTAGGAGGGTGACCTTCATTTGGGACTTCAGATTTATTACCCACAAGTGGGTTGATCTTGGTTGTGGATTCCTCAAGAACAGGGTCTGTCATAGAGTCATCCATTATGGCTAATGGAATGTCCTCCACCTTCTTCTTCTTCTTACAATAATCTTGCCCTTCGGCCGGTGGCCGGTCCGACGGCACTTTCTGTTGACCTGAATCTGTCATTGAGGTTGATACACAGTCACCAAGAGCCTTTTTCCCTTTTTCTTTAATCTCACATTCTTCGTTAGATTATAATAATATATTATTCAGATGATATATCAATGCGGCATTATATCATCTAATGCTCCAATTTTTTTTTTTTTTTTGGTTCAGACCAAATGCACCATTTGGATAGGTGACAACTGCAGCTCATTGGTAAGCAAGATGACTTGTATATTATTGGGCACTAGTTTAGCTAACCATTATTTTCCATTTTCTATTTGTATTTCTTATTTTAGCAAGTTTATCGTGCAGCGGGCTGATCAAATGAGATGGAGAGAATTGATTTTGTGATGAAGATATACTCATGTACATTCCTGGGAGATGTTTGGTCCATGACATTTTCTTCCCCAATGTCAACAATCTGGCCCCACAGACCAAATTGATTTATTTTTAATAATTCGGAATATACCCGAGATACCCAATACTCTGAATATGTCTATGTCGAGTTAGATGGTCGATGCAGTTGAAGGTTTTCTTAATGTTGTAATTACAGTTATGATCTGCATGAATTTCATTGAGTTGTATATTTGCTAATATATTTTGAGGTTTTTTCTCTATATCATGCTAACGAAACAAAACCCAACCCTCCCTATCAAACCAACAAACTGCCAATTATAAGCCAGCAATGCCACAAACATCCAAAAATACTTCTCTCTAGTTGACAAACATATCATCCTTATTTGCAGCAGCAGCAGCTCCCTCTTGATGTTAATGGGGGTTCCTATGTTTACAGTGTTGCAAGATATCTGCGAGTTTTACCTACGGTGTTGCATTGACTTTCTGTACGGCTCATTTCTTAAACACCAAAACTGGTCTATTGAAACCAGTCTTGGTTCCTGACAATTCAGAAGTAACATCCTCTACAGTTCTGAATCCAACCTACAAACATGTGCAGACATTAAAATTTTAGTGAAATAATAATTTATAGGAGGGGGAAAAATAAGTTTCATCTCTCAGTGGCAAGGAAAATAGCCTAAACCACATGGAGGAAATCGTAATTTACTCTAACAAGAGAACTAGTTATTAATTAAACCTACTTTGAAAATGAAAAGTGCCATGATGTAACAATCCATACAAACCTTGTCCAATAGTATTTCCTGAAACTTTTCCGGACGAAACATTATATTGCGGTAGTTGATAGCAGTAGTCTGCATATTAGATGGAAAAAAAAAGGAGTTAGTGATACCTATGCACAAATATAGTTAAGGGGATAATTAAAAACAATACCATGCATTAATTATGGAAATGGTAGTTCTATAATCATTTCCTAGGCTCCAGTGACAGTCAAAACAACAAACAAACATGAATAGAAGCAAAGATAAAAATTAACACATTCATGGGCCCGTAACTAATGAGTCAAGCTTGCATCTGACTTGTCTGCTGTGAAGGAGCTGTGAGGTGTGAGATGGAAGACACACACACAGGTTTTAAAGGTAAGTTTGAGGTTTGAGAGTAAATTAAGGAAGAATGCAGTATGGTGTAGCAGAGTCTCTAGTTTCTCAGATGTCAAACGAGTGACTGAGTTTTTTTTTTCCTTTCTGCATTTTCTGTGACTCGATTTGCTGTATTTCCTGAGATTAAACCTTCATTCCTTGCACTGGATTGAGGTCAAACTCAGTTTCTATTCATAAATAATAAAAATACAGCCTTGGTTCCATCACACAGATAAGGTAATCCATCCAAACACCAAAATTTAGTTTTTCTCTGCTAGAAAATCTGAATGAATGCAAGAGGAAAATAAATCTATACCATCCATATAAAAGTTAAGATCAAACAAACCCACAGACATAACCAAAAACAAGTATGAAAGAAAACCATTGGATACATTTAAGGAAAACCCCAAACATGAAGTTAGGAAGCCTGTGGTAATTATCAAGGCTTTCATAGCCCTTAAGAATGAATACAACAAATACAGACAAGGACAAGTAAGCAAACTAATTATTACCTCTGAGACACGACGACTATTTTCATATGATTTCCATGGCTGAGGTTCCAACACAAAAACACCACCCTGATCACAAGAAAAGATATTTATTTTATCATATGCAACACTGAAATCGGAACTAAAGGATGAGAAAAAAAAAAAACCAAAGTCACAATACCAAACCTCCCTCTTACATACATGAGAAGAAAAAACAGAAGCACAAAAACTTCAATTTCAATTGATTAAATGCAAAAGTGAAAAAAGAAATAATAATTTGACAGGAGGAAATGACACTTACTGGTCGAAGCATTTTCCATGTCTTTGCAAATAATTTCAGCAAACCATCATCCCCCCAATTGAGCTGTATCCATTTGGTTACACTCATACTGCATTGCAGGAGGTACAAGTCAACTTACCCATTTTTAGCCACTTTGTAATGATTGAAAATAAAACAAAGTTTCTTGGTACATAACAAGGGAAGTCCATTCATTATAAAAATAATGGCGCAGTACAATCTGGGCATTTAAAAGCAGACAAAATCCCAATACGTAATTAATACATTAAAAAAGCAACTATCTTATATAAGTCAATAAAAAATAGAGAATTTGACCCCCAAAAAAAAAAAAAAATAGAGAAAAATAAAGCAAAAAACAAATGCTGGCATTTATGTTTCCATCCGTCCTCTAGGCAATGGAATTTTGAAAAGGAATCAGAATCCTAAAACATGTTCAGAATGATTATATCCATCTCCCAAAGGCAAGTTTGAAAATTTGTTTTATCGTGCAATGCACAACAGTAAAAACAGCAACTCACCAAAGAATTGTATCGTAGCGCTCTTTTGGTGAATGATGACTCTTGACAATATTATCTGTTTGGAATGAAACAATATCAAACAGATTTCTGTCCTTCATAGATGAAGGTTCTCTTGAAACCTCTTTTGGCTCTTCATTAGATGAAACAGGAACACTCTGTTCTAGATTACCATTAGGACGGTCCTCAGCTCTTAGCTTCGAGGGATTTGCAGGTCTCTTGGCAGAAGATTCTAATCTGACTGCTTTTCTCAGATTCCAGTCTGCATCCTGAACCAGATCTAGCAGATTGGAAAAGAAAAATACATAAACTAAGCAATTTTTCATGCTATCTCATTTGAGGGAGTAAACACTGAGAACTTCCAGCTACCTTTTGATAAATTTATGAATCAAATTAATGTAAACTACTTCATTAAGTTCCTATCAAGCATCCAAACTGGAATCCAGAATTGTCAGTTTATTTTTTATGTATGAATCAGAACAAGTTCAAACTTTAGAGGCTCAAAAGCCACTTGATCAAAAGGGCAATGCAAAATCATTCTCGTATTCGTGCTGGAAAAGCAGGACTACAAGGATGTTCCCCCAAAAGCTTGAGTAGGCTGAATGAGTATAGTGCCACAAATGGATATAAATTATAAATAATTAGCTTATGTGTTTGAGGTTCTCATTTTGAATGCTTGCGAAAACTACGCAACAAACTCACAGTCAAAGTTCAATTCAAACTTAAGTACAGCATTAAGGAACAAACACAAAGATTGATAAGAATCTTACTATAGTCGATGTCAATTCCAAGAATGCTCCGCAAGAGAAACTTCTTTGCTGAGGGGAAAAGGGCAGTATTCAGTACAACATGACAATATTACATAAGCAGTATAAATGTTAAGTTTTAACAGCTCAAAATATATATTTTTTGTTGGGGGGGATCACATTCCATGCCTCCATTAAAACAGAAGGCAACAAAGCATCCGCTTTCACCAACATAAGTGCAAATAATTTTTTTTTTCTTGCAACTATTATATCCTAATTCCAGCTAAAGATCTAGCAAGTAAATTTCAAAGTATCACTAATCCCAATCACCATCATGATCATATAAAATTTAAGATGATAGGGGGCCAATTACAGCAGTGACTACAAGTCAAACATAAAAAATGTGCCTAGCAAGCAAAACGATAATAATCAAGCAGCAAGTGTGTTTTACCTCAACAAAGGTTTTAACAGACATATTATAAAACACCAATCTTACATGTTCTCTTTTATGATTAAATACCTGTGGTGCTGACTGCTACCATGGTATGACAATCAATAACAAAAACAACTGTGCTTTTCATGCCAACAGTGACATGATCAAGTGCTGACTTCAATATTAACATTATAACGCACAAATACAATTTTTAAAGGAGTACACAAGGGTTAATTGCAGCTTTACTTAAAAGTTTAGTATCAAGTTAGTCAGTAAAACATAACATGTGGATATTACAAATAATCCAAGAGATACATCCAAGTAATTTTTGTTTTATTGCTTTACAAACATACGCAAAAGTAAAAAAATAACATGAATGAAAATTGGTTATAAATTACATTAAAATAAAAGTCCAGCTTCATTTATGTCACCTAGGTGCAGTCACTACATCAGACAAGCCCTTTTAAGCATTAAGGTAATCAATCTCCATAAACTTTGTGGAAAAAGTACAAAAAGCCTAAAATTGTTTCATTTTCAATAATAATCTTGGTGGTTAATATAATAAGTAGGGTAGTTGCATGAATCTTAATTTGCCAATTGTTGAGCAATAAAAAAGTAGGAAATTATTACCGATTTGGATGGTAATTGTCCCATTGTTGCAACCAATATCAAGACAATCCTTGCCCTCAAACCATTCCTTCCTGAAGACTTTCAATCGAGGATCTTCATCTAGGTCTTGATCTATCTGGAACATCAATAATTGTAAGCATCAAAATCAATTAACTATGACCACAAAAAGAAGCCAACCCTAAAATAGCATGGGCACTCCTATTATCAAGGCATAGCACAAATGTAGCTAGAGACAGCATAGTCTAAGACCGAGTGGCACAAAGATGGAAGTGAATGAGCCCACTTCCTTTCTTTACACCACCCCACAAGGCACAAACCAAGTGGCTCAGGGAAGGAGGTAGAAATACATCCTATTATCACACAAAAACGAAGATTCAACGGAGGAAAAAAAAATCGGGCCAATACACTGAAGGATGAGGAGAACCATTGGGTGACAGGCAAAAGAGAAGAGGGAGTACTGGACTACTGGTGAATGCCTTTTTTCAGAATTTGTTTAAAGAGTGAAAATCGGGTCAAGCCACTTCCTTTCATTATATATGAGTGAAAATAAATAAGAGGATGACGATGAACAACAATGCTCAGCATGAAGTAGAAGGGAGCGAAGATAAGGGAAAGAAGATTACTCGATAGCAATAGTAATTCCAGTAATTGCCCCAGGGAAAAACTTTCTTGCGCTTTTTGCTGTTATTTTTGGCCGGGTTTCTGCTTTGATTTTCATCTTCGCCCTCCACATTACGCTTTTTGCTGTTATTTTTTGCCGGGTTTGGGCTTTGATTTTCATCTTCGCCCTTCGGAGTACCCTTTTTGCTGTTATTTTTGGCCGGGTTTCGGCTTTGATTTTCTCCTTCGCCCATTGCGATACTTCCTTAATTCTTTGTTCCTCTTTCCTGCTGGAAGCAACACTAAAGAAGAGCTTGATGAAAAAGACCCTAGCATGGAAATAGTAGGGTTGAGGTTTTTCACCATTTACTTATTTTCTTCTTATAATCTTATATTCGTTAGATTATAATAATATAAAATTCAGATTCAATCTTTTATAAAATTATTTATGAAATATAGAGTCAAATCTATATCATTCATATTTATAATACATAAAAAAAATTAAAATATAATAATAATAATTTTATAAAATATTAAATTTAAATCATGTATTTCATGATCTAGGGTGAAGAGAAGATGATAAGAAGACAATGATAATATCCTTTCAAAAATTGTAGTACATGGGGATCAAAGACAATTTTTTTGGATTTGAAAAAAGATTAAAAGAAAGATTTTGGATAGCGCATCGACCATGTTGATTATGCCTAATATCTTGTCCAATTGATTTGGTTAATATTCATGGGTTATAACTTAGAAATAATATAATGACAAAATTGCATTGACTCATTGAGATTCCAAGGAGGAAAAATATTACTCAAAGGTCTCTCAAAAATCTCTAGTCTTTTCAAGGTTCTTTAAAGCATTAAGGGTATTCCAGTCTTTTCACAATTCAATTTTATCGCACAAATGTCTAATGAGACTTGCCTACAAAATAGAAATTTCAAGAGAACTTGGAGAAGTATAATCTCTTGTTTGGGACCTCAGTGCCTTTTTTTCCAAATATAATTTGTTTGTTTGAGATTTTATATTATATTTTTGAGAAAAATATGTACCTATAAAAACTTACTACCTCCGATTCTAATTATAGGAACACTTTTGTAGTGCAATTTGTACTACAAAAAAGTTCTTATAATTAGAACCTAGGAAAGACATAATTAACTCAATATACTTAATTAAATAAAAGTATGTTGAGTATGTAATACTAATTACCTAAATTTTGTTCAATTTTTGAAAAATAGTTTGAAACCTTTTTCAGCCAGTAATTTAAAGCTTCAAATAAAATGTGGAACTCAAAATATTAATTTGACTTCCATTCTTTTATTATGAAAGAAGCTTCTTCTTTCTTTCTTTTTAAAAAAAAAAAGAATTAAGAGTTATTTTTCTAATAAAACAGTTTAGTGCCTAACATTTGAGGGAATAAACTTCTTATTCAATAAATCAATATGATATTTTTTTTGCCAAAATAATAAAAATTGTACTCGCTACTATTAATTATTAATTAAACACATATACATTAGGATTTATAGAGGTCGCATTCCATTTTATTTATTCGCTACTTCTCGTTTAGAAAAGAGCTCCCATACTATTATACTAATCTACAAAGTCTTTGGTATTTTGTGTGTATTTCTACACCTATTATAGTTGCACATAATTATAAAGACGAGATTCACACTTTCCTTATCTTTGGATTGAGAAAAAAGTGAGCAAAAAAATATAAAGCAGGAATACTATGAAAGAAAACTTCACAAAATGGTGTTAAAAAAAAAAAAGTACTCCCTTCATTCCTAAATATAAGAAAAATTTTACTTTTTTTTTTTTGACATTAAAAAAGTTAATTAAATTACTTTAAAATATTTTTATTTTTTTCTCCAAACTATTTTGACTAACTTATAAATTGATATGTAATCTAAACTTCCTTAATCTCACAAAAAAAATAGTCAATCTTTATTATATTTAAAACCAAATGGAGGATTATTTTTGGGAGTTTTCCTTCCTACTATTCTTCCCCCTCAATTTTTCATCGATCCAAACATTAGGGTTTAGCATCGTTGTGAACCAATGAATAGGAGAAAAACATCTGAACTTGCGAATGCGTAGTTAAAGAGAACAAACTTACTTCATCACATCAAGTTTTACTGCCTAGTCCATCGTCCTTCTCTCTTCTGTTTTCTTAGTTTACTAAAATTTAAAATGCACATACAATTATACGATCAAACTTGCTGGTTTTCTGTTTGGGTCAAAATAAATGTGAGCACCAAGTGAAAGCAATACAAAATAATCAACTAATTAGAAACCCTCTCATCTAGTTAGAATAATCAAAAGATGTAGCAGTAGTAATGATGATTTGTTCTATCTATACTCTGCGTTCAATAGATGGCAACAAGAAACACCAATATCCTCTGACTGTTAAATGCTTCTTTGGATTGACAATAAAAGTTGTTTTTCAAGCATGATTAACAAGCCTACAAGGTAAGGTAAGTATGTATAGATGGTTTTATTTTGGCTTACGTAAACTATCCATCCTCACCACTACACTAAATCATTGCCTTTTGAGGAGAAAAACAAAATTCCTCAATAAACCATACAACTATAATGTTGGTTAAATGAGTACAAATATATATATAATGACAAGTTAATGCACAAAATTATCTGTTTTTCGAGCATATATGATTTTAGGTATTATAGATGTTCCTACTACGTTTGTGAAGCCCTTATCTGATGCAGACATTACTCTATTGAAGCTAGGTGAACCTATCGGAAAACTCAATTTCAAACATGCTTCTATGTGCGATATATTCCGGGTGATATGATTTATTTATACAAGGAACATGGTGTAGAAGGGTAACAATTTTACCCATTTCACCTCACGAGACCATCCTCTGTTTACTTCTATCATAGCTCAAGAGCCCCGGGATATGGGTAAATGGGTGCTAGATGAGATGCATAATTTTTGTTTCAACTCTAAAATGACTTCCACTATTCCATTTCCCAATCTGGTTTCCTTTATTCTGTTGGCAAACAAGGTGTGGTATCTTATCGATGAAAAGAAACCGGTGAAGCCTTTGATGTTTGGTAAAGATCATGTAAACAAAATGAAAATTTCTTTTACTAAGGGTTTAGGCCAGTCGAAAACGAAGGCAGTTAAAAAGATAACTTCCTCGCCCAAGACAGATGAGGCCCAATCCTCCCAAGCAGCAAGCTCTCCTACTGCCTTTGGTCATTCTCCCTCATTCTTTGGGGACTCCTTACAGTCTTACATCCATGATGCCCAAAAGAAGGTTGTTGATACAGTGCTGAGATGCAATGCGTCCATTCTGCGATCCAACGAATCCATTCTTAAGGCTAATGAGGTTTTTTTAACTAGAATGGAGACGACCAATGACAAATTGGTGACTATGTTGGAGAACACAGTCAAGACCTTGGTTAGTCATATTGATCACAACTTCCAGGTCATCTTTGAACAGCAGGACGAGCATGAAAAGAGAATCAGCCAACTTGAGAAGAATATGGATGTTTTGGAATTCTTACCATATGAGCTTTTTTCACCCCCGCAGAATTCTGTACCTTCTGGATCCACATATATCACTGAGCCCCCTCCGGTTTCTGCACCAGCTGAGACCACCAGCATACCCGACACCATACCTGAACCATCCACCATCCCCACTACGACAACCACTCCTATGCCTGATGACCCTCTCCCTTCTTCCTCCATTCCACCATCCGCTACTACTCCTCTTCCTCTTTCCACTGCTAACTCAGGTAATCTAGATCTCACTTTAAAACCCACATTTTCCTCCACTTCCACCTCCAATGATGTGACTTTTCCTACCTTTTTACCTCATGACAAAGGGGGAGAGTGACTGAGCATTTGATATTATCTGATATTATGTATTTGCTATTGTAGGTTTTCTTATTCTATCAAGTCCTTTGTATTAGGTTTATGATTACCAATGACAAGTTATTCCGCCATTTTGTGGTTGACGATTATGCAATTGTTTCATATACACTATGAAGCACATGTCAGAGGTCTGTCTAGCTTTTGTTCATAATCCTTTTCATTTACGTGGCAATTATGTGAGAATGGAGCGTATGGTTGAGTCATATTTATTGCGCAATCCATGGCACACTGCCAATCTAATATTGCCTAAATGATGCATTCAACAAGCATATAGAAACTAGAGATCAATAGGTGATGGTTGTGTCTATAGATTGCCCGAAACGATTGTATATCGTTGAATTAGTATAACCAAGAATTGTGAGTCTCACTTTGGACGTTCAGAGAACAATTTATCTCAGTGCAATTTGCAAAGGTGACCTATAGTTTTTTCTTGTTTTTGGGTGATCTTAGAAATTAATAGTTAATATTAAAAATTGTTGTTGTAAACTGTATATGGATCAATATTATGAAAATCAGAACAATATTGAAGTATTAAACTAGTTGAAACTCTGGTTTAAGGATCAAATTTGTTTTATAATCCATTATAGTAGACACTCGTGTGCCATTTGAACACTCAAGTGCAATCGATAAACAAAAAGTAGTCTTGGTGGGAGAAGGGTGAGACCGGTTCAAGAAGGAGAGGAGTAGGAAGAAGGATAAAATAATACTTTTTCTCAAGGGCAAAATGATATTTTATTTTATTTTCCTACCTCATTTTTTCCAACCAAACAAAATTTTTCCTATCAATCAATTTTCTTTTTCAATGCGAAACAAACGCATCAACGAAAAATATTTTCCGTTCCATTCCATTATTTTCATTTCAATTCCTTTCCATTCCTACCTTTTTTTCGATCCAAATGGGGCCTTAAATGTTTTGGTGACCTTCCTGAACCTTCTATAGAAGAGAAAATGTCAGTTCATAACACAATTCAAGCAGATACGCAACAAAATAAAAATCCTCTGAACAACGTGCACAGAAAACAAGATACAAGGGATCTATTTCCATTAGTGCAACATTTTGAAAGGATATGTTAATGTTATAGTTAAATTACAGGGGGAAAACAAAGGACAACAAAAAGAAATCAATTACCATATGAGGCCTGGGCAATAGATGAATTATGGACAAGCAAGGCCTAGTACTAGGAAAAAACTATCAGTGCATAAGAAAATTAGAGAAGTAAAGACATAATATTACAGATAGGTATAGTTTCTTTTGGCATATAATGTAAAGAACAATTCTACATTTTCTTCTATATCTTCAAAAAATTATGCCTCTTGCACTCTTGCAGTTCCAATATAGAATCTAACGTCTCCTTGGATGAAGTCATAAGATCTGAACATGCAGCACTAACACCCTCATCAGAACCATACAATGAAGACTTGACTGGCTCCTGCGAAAACTTCATCTCTTTGGCACTAATTCTTGTATGACGAATAAGAAGTCAGTAACCTTGAAAGTTGGATAGAAAAATACCTGGGGCAACCTATTTGCACTTGAGTATGGCTTCTGAAGTAAGACTCTCAGCTCAAGGATTTTGTACCAGAGTGAGTTCAGGAATAATAAAAATATTTTATCACAAACTAAGCAAAGGAGGGAAAATGTCCATTCAATATACTCCTCCAGTCCTTAATATAGGACATATTTGGGAAGTTAATCTTGGTCTTAGATATAAGACAATTTTCATTTTTCTCAATCTTTTCCTAATTTACCCCTATTGATGATCCCACAAGAATAATCAAGGAGGAAAAAGAATAAGAGAATTAAGAAAAATGATTAGGGTATTTTAGAAAATACATGTCATATTAACTAATATAACTAACTTCCTTGATCTAATGAAATTAGGTAAATATGTCTTATATTAAAGACTAGAGGAGTGGAGTAGCATATTATGTAACCAGTGTTGTCAAAATGTCGTTTCAAAACGTTGAAACGTACGTTTTTACGTTTTTCGCCGGAAAATCGTGTCAGAACGGTGGTTGAGATGGAAATTGATTTGAAACGGTAGAGACGCCGTTTCAACTTGGTAGAAATGGTCGAAATAGGCGTTTATCTCGTGGCTGCTGTTCTCGCCCCTCTGTTTCAAGTCGCCGGCGGCGATGGTGGTGAGGGTGGAGGCCGCCGGCGACTTAGAGGAATGTGGAGGAAGGAAGGATCGAAGATCGCCCCTCTCTCACCTCTCACCTCGCGGCGCTCTGTGATGATCGAAGGATGAAGGAAGGATGGAAGGGTCGAATGAAGAAGATGACGACCTAATTAATCCTTGGTCAAAACGGGCATTTTGACCAAGGGACTAAAATGCAAGAATTCAAAGTTCTGAGGAGGGACTAAACTGAAATAGTTTGAAATATTTTTGGGGCATAACTACACTTTCCAAGAAAATGCATTAAGAATCCTAATTTAATTATGAAAAATCACATTAAATTATAAACTTAATTATTTCCTTAAGTGTTTAGACTTAAATTTGTGATGACTTTAATGTATTGGTGTGTTTTGGTTTTATATATGTTGGATTTTATTTTTTTTGGAGTACGTAGTAAACTCTTACGTTTCGTTTACGTTTTTGCTCACCCTTACCGTTTCTAGGTAGACTCTACATTTTAACAACAATGTATGTAACTACTTTAATTGAAAGCACTAAGAAAAGAGATAATAAAAAACTTCCATGTTACTATAATAAGAAAGAAATGGGTCGTCCATAATAGTAAGTTTAAATTTAAAAAAAGGAAATGGATCCAGAAAAAAGATTAAGTAATATTAATCATTGCTCACTGAAATAATTTATATCAATTTAAAACCAAATATACATATGTGTGTAAGGATATGAGTTAGTTGACATCGTACCGTCTGGTTTTTCACAGCTTGACCTTTAAGGACATCTTCATCTTTATGATGCTTCAAATTCTTTAAGTGTCTCTGAAGGTAGAAAAAGAATTTTCCACGCATCAGAATTTATACACTCCTGAAGATAAAAACAGGAACAATAAAAAGGTTTCATTATGATCAAATTCTATTATAGAGAACACTATTGCTTAGAAGGATGACTAATGCATCATCAGGTTGCCGCCTAACAAGAATTTCTCACACGCAAAATGATCAATGATTGTGGTTTACTCTGTTTCTTGGCCACATACAAACTCATAGATATAGGGAAAAAACACTTTTTGCTGAAAAGAGACGTTTTCTAAGAACACATAAAAACACCAAAGCAAACAATCATCCCCAATACCTTGAGAATTATCACAGAAGAGAGTGATATTGGTAAATAATCTCACTTTGTTTCTATACACAAGTCATTACCCAAAAAAAGGAAATTTAGTAAAATTAGTTGGATTCTAGAATTTTTAGAAAATTAACCAATTTTTTTTTTTCAAAATTACCCTCACTAATTTGCAACCCCATCTTGATTATATCTCTTTTAACCCCTCTCTCCACCATCTTAATTGTAGAGTATCATAAAGAGGGGTACATTTTTTGGTATAAAATGCTATAGATTATGTAAAACGACTTGTAATTTGGATACTTCAAATCTTTTAAGAAGCAGCTTGTATTATACTCCCTCTACCCCTCATAATAAGATTCAAATAACTTATTTGTGTTAATCAAGAAAACAGTTAAAATAAGTCGAAGGCAATAAATATGTTTTTTTTTCCAACTATGCCCTTATTTGTAAAGAAGATAAGTGAGAGAGAATAAATACAATCAAGAAGGGGTAAAGTAGGAAAAACACAATAAATATTTAGACAAAGTAAAAATGAAACTTATATTTTGGACCACACCAATTGCAAATTTGAACCTTATAATAAGGGACAAAGGGAGTATATAGAAATGGAAGGAGTAACTTAGTACAAGTGTACACCACCATAGAACAGAATAATGGTTGATGAGGTAAATTCACACAAAGCTGTGAACCAGAACATTATAGGCCTCATGATCCATTAAATAATTCCAAGAGTTTAATGTGCTAGGTTCTTACCTTGCGTAGTACAAGCAACAAATAAACAGATTACCAGATGCAGTATAGTTAGTACAAAGTATGGAACTGAGTTGTTATTAGCATGTAGCTTGCTGCATTGTGCATTGTGCATTGTGTCATCCAGTAGCAGATCACTTATCATTTATGTAATAAAAAATGATAAGAGCGGCCCAGTACACAAGCTCCACCAGGTGATAAGGATTAAAAGGGGGAAAAACAGATTATCCAAAAACTCAGATGTATCAACTATCAAGTATACAGTGTGAATCAAAGATGAAGTGCAAACAAATCAAAGTTGGAGCATAGGAGTTCAAGAAAAAAGGAGTAAAGGGATGCTTTCCACAAGATAACTTCAGAGTTTAAATAGATAAACATCAGGACTATTAAAGATGAAAATCTTACTGCTCCTGTTTATGGAGTTCTCTACACTCTTTCTCAAGCTGTTCCATCTCGTCATTATTCCATTTATCTTCCACTACTGCACGATCCTCTTCATCATAGGCTCCCTCCTCATCATCTTCATCCTCCACCTCCTCATCGTCATATTCCTCTCCATCAGACTCCATCTACGTCAGAAAATAATCCTCAATCACCCAAAAAAATCACAAAGATTACATGGAAGATAATGAAAGTTCCAGCCAATACTGGCCGATTCATTCTCCATATTACTGTAGTCATCCCAATCAACTTCATTGTTTAGCAGTTTCCTAGATCTCTTGCCAGATAACCCCATCTTACTCCTAAATGAGAAAAATCCAACACCACCAAACATATACATTAAAGAAAAAACAGCTAGTTCAGCCATGTTCTCGTTATAGAGACACTCACAAGTCCCAAACACCATAAATCACACCAAATACTAAAGCTTTTTCGCAAGTCCACAAAAAGGACACAGCGATAACTAAAACTATTAAACCCTTTCATGCTGGGTTCTAGACTAAAAGGCTCTATCCTAACAACACATTTGCAACGGTATTTTAATATGATACAATCGTTCGAGTCACAATAAAATTAAAAGAATCATTTTTCCATAAACATCACCACTGTAGTTTCCCTCCACTTCCTTCCAGGCTTATACTTAATTAGCGGTGGCTTAACTCCACAAAAGAGCTTACATATGAATATTATAACTACTAATATGGATACAAACCTGATTGTGTGTGTGTGAGTGACTGTGACTTGATCTGGAGGAAGGAACAAGGAAGTACCGAAATCGAAGAACAAGCAAGACTGAAGAAATGAAGAAGAAGAACTAAAGAACAACTGAACTATGGTGGGGTTAAGGTAGGGCGCCGGCGCGCCGCAGTGAGAATGAGGAGTGAGGTGAGTCTATCTCGAAGTTGACTCTCGCTCTCGTCTCTGCTGCTGGTGCTGGCCTCCTTGTAGTAAATAGGAAAGGAAGGAGGAGGTAAGGAGCCTTTGTTTTCGACGGCAGGAAGAAGGAACTTTTAATTTTTTATTATTTAGTTAATAAATTTCTATTTAAAAATTTATTTGTAAAATAGGACATAGAATCATACAAAGTGTGACGTCCTTAAGTATAAATAATTATTAGAGGAGAATGACAAAATTACCTTAATGAAGATATTCCCTTTGTGCAATCTATTTTCATTTGTGTGCAATTCATTAATCTTGATGTTCAAATCAAATTACATTATGCGCAAATTATTTTTCCTCGAATGTAGGTTATCTTTCCAACAATCTTCTTTTTCTACATATCATCTTCCTAAGCGTAAATTATCTTCCCTCATGTGCAATCAATTTTCTTTATGTTAAAATTAGTTCTAATGTGCGAATTACATTTTGTACAAATCATCTTTCTTTATATGTAAACGATATTTCTTTTATACAATCTATCTTCATACATGCAAATCATCTCTTCTTTGTGCAATCCTTACTTATATGCAATCTATTTTCTCTTTGTCTAAATTTATCTTTCCTTATGAGCAATTCATTTTCACAAAAAAAAAAAAAAAAAGATTTTCAGTTCCATAACCCACAATTCAGTTTTCCCCTCCCCTTCTTCAAACTTGTGGTCTTTCTACGTTTATGACCCACAAAAGACGCCGCCACCATCAACCACCCCACTTACATTAACATCATTGCCACTACCAACCTCACGAATGATCAACGTCCCTGCCACCGTATGACCACCTCCACCTAAGTGGCCTTCGCCTCTTCCATCTTCTCTACCTCTGCCTCAAGATCAAGCTCCTTGTTCACACTTGCACCTCCACTTCACAGATTTGGGCCCTCATCTATCTTCTCCCCATTCACTGTTTTTATGGCCAAAGCAAGATCATATCTTAACTTGACGATGACTTATTTTGTAGATCTTCTTACAAATCCAAAGAGTGGGGGCTTTATCTCACGACAACTTTTGTTATCATGGATCTTCGATAGATTCAAGACATAATTTCTTAAAAAAAATTCATTAGTCATATGAGTTTGATATTATTGAGATTGATTATTTTTGGATTGAATAATGTTGTGTTTGAAGATGATGATTTGCTTCCATGGCTCTTCAAACTAAGCCTCATTAAGGGTTCTTTGATAAAATCAGCACCAGTGGAGGAGAGTTGTTTTATGATTAATATTTCGATGGGGGAGAGATTTTTCCTTAAGGGTAATTTTGTCTTCCCCTATCACAATTATTCACACTCAAAGACCTCATATTTTCAAGGTCTCAAATCCCATTTTACTAATGAACTAAATTTTCAAGGGTAAAGGTACAATTTTACACATAAGGTTTGTCTCAAGGAGCGTCCAGCACCACAACGTTTTTTCGGGAACAAAAGTACACACGACGTTACGTTTTGGGGCCCAAAGACCACGGCGTTAGTTGACCGTTAGTCAACGTTAACTTTGGATGGAAGTGAACGATACTTGGTGAAATTACACTTTTGCCCTTAGTTTTAGGTGAAATTACCCTTTTGCCCCTTAGTTTTAAATATTATAAAAAAGCGAAAATAATTCAAATAATTCGAAAAAAAATTAAAATAATTAGAAAAAAAAAATCAAAAAATTAGGAAAAAATTCAAATAATTAGGAAAAATTCAAACAATTAGGAAAAAAAATTCAAATAATTAGGGAAAAATTAAAATACCCCCTCGAGTGGGCCCCACCAGTTCTTAGTCGGACTTCACACATCGTGATTAGATTTATCTACGTAGGGAGAATTGACAAGAAGATTATCTTAATTAATTAATATTTTTTTTTCAAATGAACAGTTTACCCTAGTGCATCTTCAACAACACGCATGGCCATTTCGTGTATATACAACTCCTCCTCCACCGATTGGTTATCCGGCCGCCATGCCGGGGGGGTATGACGGAGGGCGATGGTTGCGGTTGTGGGGCCCCTCGACGAAGGTATTTTTAATTTTTTCCCTAATTATTTGAATTTTTTCTAATTTTCCAATTTTTAAAATTTTTTCTAATTATTTTAATTTTTTCCTAATTTTTTTTTAAAAAAATTCTAATTATTTAAATTTTTTAACTTTTTTTTCTAATTATTTAATTTTTTTCCGAATTTTTTAATTTTTTCTGAATTTTTTGATTTTGTTTTTAAATTTTTCGAATTTTATTTATTTTTTTTTGGGTAAAGGAAATAAATAAAATTCGAAAAATTTAAAAAAAAAAATCAGAAAAAACTAAAAAAAAAAAAAGGAATAAATTTAAATAATTAGAAAAAAAAATTAAAATAATTAGAAATTTTTTAAAAAAAAATTAGGACAAAATTAAAATAATTAGAAAAAATTTAAAAAATTGGAAAATTAGAAAACAAAATCAAATAATTAGGGAAAAAATTAAAAATACCTTCGTCATGGGCCCCACAACCGGCAAATCGCCGCCGCCGTCATCAGGGTTGGCCGCCGAAATCCCCGGCGGCGGCGATAACCAACTAGTGGAGGAGGAGTTGTATATACACGAGCCGGTGCAGTTGTTGAAGATGCACTAAAGTAAGCTGTTCATTGAAAAAAAATATTAATTAATTAAGATAATCTTCTTGTCAATTCTCCCTACAGAGATAAATCTAATCTAATGTGTGAAGTCTGACTAAGAACTGGTGGGGCCCACTGGAGGGGGGTATTTTAATTTTTCCCTAATTATTTGAATTTTTTTCCTAATTATTTGAATTTTTTCCTAATTTTTTTATTTTTTTTCTAATTATTTTATTTTTTTTCGAATTATTTGAATTTTTCCTAATTTTTTTCTGATTTTTTTTATTTTTATTTTTCGATTTTTTTTATAATATTTAAAACTAAGGGGCAAAAGGGTAATTTCACCTAAAACTAAGGGCAAAAGTGTAATTTCACCCGCGTTCGTTTTCACTTCCATCCAAAAGTTAACGCTGACTAACGGTCAACTAATACCACATACGTCTTTGAAGCGCCCCAAAACGTAACGTCGTTTTTTTGTTAAAAAAACGTTGTGTCTTTGACGCCTCGAAAAAACCTTATGCCAGAAAATCGCACTTTACCCAATTTTCAAATAGGGATTTATATCAATTTCCCCTGTTTCGTTCTTGTTATTACAAGGGATTCCTAAACTAGGTGCTTGTCGAGCTTTGGTGCCAATTATAAACTTTTAGTATTACAAATGCACGTAATTTCATCTAATAACATAGTGTATATTTCTAAACCTGTTATAGTTGCAGATGATTTTTTTTGGTAATAGTTACACTTGTACATGGTGATAAATACAAAACTTAAACTTGAGCATCGTTGTGAACCAATGAAGATGAGGAAAACATCTGAAATTATGAATGCGTTGTTAAAGAGATCAAACTTGCTTCATCAGATCAAGTTTTATTGCCATAGTCAATCATCCTCCTTCTCTACCTTTTTTTGGGCCAACAGTAAATAATTCATTATCTACAAAAATCAAAATCGAATATGATACATTCTCCGGATCATCGACAGCTTCAATAAAGAACAACGCGAGTGATTTTGATTTCAGCCTCCCAGGATTGCTACCACGGCGCTTTTAAACAGACACTACTCCAACTCCTTGAGAAAATCGACGTTATCTACAAACACCTGTACATTGGAGGGAAACATTAAGACAAAAGCTGTAATATTTATCAAAAATAAATGAAAGATTGCTACATTTCTCCCACAAAAATGAACACGTGATGAAAAAAATGCATGCTGTCTGAAGAGCCAGGGAGCTGGTGGTTGTTTCAGGGACCAGGAGCAAGAAGATAGACGCACAGATGCCCTTGAGAAGATAAAGTTTCACCAGGTTCTAAGTGTGGAGCCACACACCACACAAATGCAGCATTTGAGCAAATTACCAATTTTTTGGAATTCAAAACTCTGAAGGCATTTATTTACATCTCCAATTTGAAGGCAAGAGAAGTTACAGTACTATGAGAACTGTCTATCAGCATATGGAGAGTTCAGTATCTGTAGGGTCATTCAGAAAACTGTGATGACCCTAGTCACTTGAATGAATTCTACAGCCATCAGCCATGGTGAAGATGACAACAGGGTATGAGAACTTCATTGATCTTCCAGAATATTTTTGCTCACCCCCCCCCCCCCCCCAAATAAAAAATAAATAAAAATAAAAAATAAATGCATTCTCTGACAGAATTAAAAATGGTGAGAGAGAATGTCTCAAAACCTGCCTTTTTAAAAAAGTCATGTCACAATACCCATATCGGTATCAAGAAATGTTTCATAAACCAAGTGTGTGTACCATGATACTCTCAACTCTATCATAATAACTTTTTCATGTAAAAATTTCCAGAGTAATAAAATTCCACAGATGCATACCGTCTTCCAACCATCAGGATCCACGCATGCTGTAATTTTTGTGTTGATCCCAGGTAATGGTCCAGGTTCCCTGGTAATCTTTCCTCCAGCAAGTTTAACAGCTTCAGCGGTTTTGTAAACATCATCAGTGCCTATTGCAATCTGTAAAGGATAAACAAAGAAAAAGGAATTGAATTTTGGAAAGGATCATCTAACAGGAGGTGAAAAACTTCTATGAAGAAACACGATGTAGATGACTTTTAAAGAAAATCTTATATCAAAACTACATCTGTTTCAGTTAATACAAAAACGAAATTGAAATATCACAAGCACGCAATGAAAACCTCAGCAGAAGACTTAAAAGGATATAAATAATTGAAATAGAAGAACTACTGTCTACCTGAGCATAAGCATTTCCCTTCTCATATTCAGTCACTCCATAGTTGTAAGTCAACTCCATAACAGTACTTTTATCTTCAGGACCATAACCAAGCATAGCTATGGTATACTGCCAAAAGATAAGGGTAATCAAAGGTCAGAGGAAAAGAAGAGGAAACTACATGACCAAAGTACTAAATAAGGTGATAATTAATATTTTTGGAGACGTAAAAGCAATCAATACATCTCAAGATTTGAAACAACAGGTCAGCATAAAAAAAATTTAAATTCAAATAGAAATCAGAATATAACAGAAGTAAAGTTCAGTTGTGATTCCAGAGGATTTATACAGAAATTGTATCCATAACTGCCTCTAATAATGCTACTATAAAAACATGTTGACCTAACAATTTTACTTAAGTTGAGCGCAGCCTACTCTAATGTAAAATTTTGGATGGTTAATAAAAGGGGGAATTTGGCTTTTGGGTATACAAGAATTAAGATCTTATGGCAAAAAAAAAAAAAAGAAGAAGAAGAAGAAGAAGAAAGAAAAAACAAGAATTATGATCAGTCTTCCACTTCGTTTTGGGTTTTCATTCAATAATACCCTGCATGTCAACCAAACAATTGGGCAGAGAATAACATAGCATATTTGTGAGAATCAATTCAAAAACAAGACATACTCAAGAATAATCAACAAGAAATAAAATGCATAAATATTGATAGAATAACAGTACTATTGAAGGAAAATTTCCACCATGGAAAAATCACATCTCAACAGATTTGGTCATTTCCTTCTCTTGATTTATTCAAATAGTTGAAATTGAAGGATCACATTGAAGCATAGGAAAAATACTTTGAATATTATTGATCCTTAAGATTAAAAGAGAATACAAAAAGGCCTTATATAGGCAAACTAGTAGACTAACCTTAACCCTAGAAACTAATCTAATCAAGTCAGAATGATAAAATATTCATACCAAATCCTAATATATTAAGTAATGATATTACTAATTAATTTCCTGATTCTAAACTTTCTATTCTTAACACTCCCCCTCAAACTGGAAGCAGCTTGAATGTGAGCAGAGCAGCAATTGATCACCAATAATCTGTTTCTTTGTGAAATCCTGAATCAAGGAGCAAATTCGAGCAAATCCAAGAAAGCTTCACCAAATGTCACACCACTTGATAAACAAAGGTTGAGATCTCACCGGGGACCAACAACAATCAAAAGGCTTCACATGGAACCAAAATAACAACCAACGGTTTCACAAGGACCAAAGCAACCGCCAATGGTCTTGCAGAGGACCATGGCAACCATGAATGGTCTCACAAGGGACCAAAGATCTCACTAGGGACCAAACAATACTCCAACCGTCTCACCCAAGACAAACACCAAAGGTTTCACCAGGGACCAAATAACAAAGAAACCACCTACTAGAAGCGAAGAGGGAATAAAACAGAGCTCTGAAGCTTCCAAACTGATTCAACCAGATCTGAAGCCTCCAAACAACGCTCACCCAAACACTCGTAACTTGAAACCACTTGGAACACCAAGTCAACGCTAGAGAAGACAACCATCGGTGAAAAACTCCACCCACGCTCTGATACCATGTTAAGATTGAAGGATTACATTGAAGCACAGGAGAAATACTCTGAACATTATTGATCCTTAAGAATAAAAGAGAATACAAAGAGGCCTTCATATAGGCAAACTAGCAAACTAACCTTAACCCAAGAAACTAATCTAATCAAGTCATAATGATAAAATCTTCATACCAAATCCTAATATATTAAGTAATAATAATACTAGTTAATTTTCTAATTCTAAAATTTCTATTCTTAACACAAACAACAATCTATTTCTTACCCTCAAGCTTATTTTTTCTGTACAGGTGATAGGGTATTAGTAACTGTAGTGCAGGAGACAAAAACCTGATATTTCACTGAATAATAAGATCTGATCTGCTGAGTACTAAGCACATTTTATTAAGGAGAGTTGAAATATGCATAAACAAAGTATGGTATTGTACCTTGTACTCTGGGTTATCCCGTGTTCGTAGAAGCTCCATGCCAAGAGCCTAAACAGCAAGCACACAACAAATGACTTAGCACCGGGCATTATAAACAGTAAGACCATAAGCAAGCATCGAAATAGCATGGACCCTCACCTTCTCATAAAATTCAATGGAACGTTGAAGATCACCTACTCGAAGCATTACTTGGCATAAAGGCTCAGGTGTGGGTCCTCTTTCCAAAAGTTCAAATTTATAACCATCAGGATCCTCAATAAATGCAATTACTGTTTTGCCTCCCTTGACAGGACCAGGCTCTCTAGTTATTTTGCCACCCTTGGCCCGTACAAGTTCCACTGTTTTTGCAACCTAGTAGAATTTCCATATTGAAGATGTCAATTAAAAACATCCATAAAGAAGAAGTTTTAATGTAGCAATGAATAAAACAGGTCCCCCATAGCATGATACATCATCCAAAAGAGAAGAAAGAAAAACGAACAATTATGGACTAGGTAGCATGCATACTGAGAATAAAGGAACTGCCAGAAACAAAAACAGTAAGATAGGGCAATAGTAATGGGTATAAAAGTTCGACAAACTTACATCCTCCACAGCAACACCAAAATGGCCAAATCCAGTTCCAATATCATACTTGTCAACTCCATAATCTGAAATATTCGTAAGTGAAATGAATATAAACATGAAGGTTTCTACTGCATGGGTTCATATAATTGACATCAAAAAGTGCAAGCTGCCATATGAGAATTGACAGGTTGTTAAGAAGTTATGGCCTTTTCATCTTAAGAGGAGATCAAGAACTTAGTCAGAGACTCACTGTATGTCAGTTCAATAACAAAGTGCGAATCTTCGGGACCATATCCAAGAAAAGCATTAGTATATCTCTCCTCTGGTATGTCACGCTTTCTCAGCAGCTTCATTCCCAGGCATTCTGTATAAAATCTGAAATAAGAAGCATTTTCTCCCTCAAAAAATTATTCCACCATTTGGTTCTATTGAAGACTACATAAGATTCTAGAGATAAGCAATTTGTTTTTCATTTGAATATACTTTATGGTCCTGTCCAAGTCACCAACACGATAAACAACATGAAGCATTCTTCTCTTGTCTTGTTTGACCCACTCAAGTACATTTTCTGGTGAAGCAGCTGTGCTTGCCTGGCACGCTATCCCAGTTGCTATCAATCCCATGCAGTTACCATCTCGTCTCAAGAGCATGGGCGCTTTCAGGCCAAAGCGATGGGACTGAGGAATAGCTGGACAACAACCCATAATAATTTCAGTTCATCTCAATTAATTAAAATGTAGAATATAATCTATAATCAGTATCAATGTACTATAAAGTACTCTATCCAATAAGAATGTTGGCAGAGCTGCAACATCAGAGTCTACTTTCCTCAACATGCAGGTCAGTGGCACTGAAGTAAAATACAGAATAAAATTGATGCATTTTTAAAAAAAGGAAGATATAATAACAAAAATATGAATTGCATATAGTCCATGATGGTTTTAAGAAAGACAGCCAGTTATCAGATAGAATGTATTTCAAAACATCTGAAGCCTCAAAATAGTTTAATTTGAAATACATAATAACGCAATTACATAAAGCTTCCTTTTTTTAGCTTCCGGGCTTCAGTCAACGAGTGAACAGTAGCAACAATTCCTAGTTTCCCAACCCTTTGAAAGAACAAAATCTGACACTTAGACACAGGCCAGAGCACAGAATCGGAGAAAGAAAACACAGCTGCGGTTGATTACAATTAAGTGCAGTCGACTACTTGCAATTAAAAAACAAGGAAATGAAATTACGCACGTATCACATGGGGGACAGTGAATGATCAGTCCTTTGCAATAATCATTCAGGCAAATAAGTTCAAGAATAATTGAAGGATAGCACTGACATAAATCTAATCATAGCCGTATAAAATCCAACTCTATTTAAACGAAAGAGCCGACTATTATTTCTAATGTGGAACTGCCAACTTGCAATAAAAATTGTCAGGTCTTCGAGTCGACCCGGAAAAGGTAAGAAAACGCATCAAACTATAAATCATTCCGTGACTAAAGATGTATTCACCAAAATAAAAAAATCCAATTGCAATGTGATTTGATACTTCACGAAAATAACAGAGCTTTAGCAATAAGAGCGCTGAAATCTCAAAAGGGTCAGAGAGAGAGCTTACCTCTGCCCATATGAGAGAAGGAGATGCGCCGATAAGGGCCATAGGAAGAGAGGGAAGGGATGAAACGAGAACCACCGATTAACCTGAAGGAGGAGAGCGAAGGACGAATCGAAGAGGCCATGGGAATTACTCTCACCATCCCTCCGCTTCTGAGGGTAGCCCGAGTATCTCAGTACTAGAAGGAGCGAACAGTGATGTTGATAAGCCTCGTTCTCAAATTCTTCTGGAAAATTGCATCTATTCTAAGTAAGGGAAAACACAATAAGATGTCCTTTAGAATTTCAAAATTGTCTTGAAGTCCCGTGTATGCATCTATTCTTATGAATTTTTTTTGTAATATTTTCCATAAATCAAAAGACACAAATTCCGACTCATGGGTTTGTTAACACGGGCAGGTATATGGACTTGACAAAATATACTCATTTATCATCACATTCACATGAATTTATCAACACATATATAAGCACTTGAATCTGTCAAAACATAAACAAGTTCATAGACTTATCAATACAGACATACGAGGTATCTGTGTCTTTTCAGATATGAAAAATATTGCAAAAAAAGTTTATGGGACTTCATCACAATTTTAAGGGACCATATAATCATAAATTTTTTTTATTTGGGACTTAAGTGCAATTTTCCGATTCTTTTCTTTATTTAGCGTCTAGAGATGTGAGGACTGAGGAGAATAAAGAATTGTTCCTTTTGGTCGCGTAGCCAATATGCAAGAAGTGATATGAGGAATGTGGCTTCGGTCTCTTTTGTTTGTTGGTAGTTGGTACCGCCATTGGGCCTGTTTGAGTTGGCGGTAGGAGTGGTGACTTAAAAGCTATCTGACTTTAAAAAAAGCTCGGTGGAAAAAAAGTCAGGTTATAGATAATGATTTGTGTTTGGATTGATAGTGGTAGAAGTGGCGGGCGCGTCAAAAAGTTCGAGAAAGCGTTATGAAAAAGTTGGGTTACGGAGGCTTTTTCCTTAACGCTTTTTTTGAGCTTTTTTATGTTAAGTCAAATGAACTTAACGTAAACCCAAACACACCACGTTGAGCTTTTTCTCCAACGCCCATTAACTCTACCGCTAACGCTCCTAACGCTCTTCTAACGTTGATTCCAAACAGGCACATTGTTCTCGTCCCTCGTTAAGTCGTTAGGAATTAGGCGCTTACCGCTTCTAGGGCCTCTCTCTCCTTATAAATTTCTTTGGAACATTCTTAAGTGCATTTCTTTTCCAAATCATTTCTTTTTACTCTTCTGTGCCATATTTGTCATAATTTGAAGGATTAAAGTAAAGATGAAACAATAGCCTCCGAAAATATTATAATACTTAATTTTTAATACAAGCAACTGAGTAAGAGCTTTTATATAAACAAAACTAGACTAATCTTAAAATATAATATAACCTGAATAAATCTAATCAAATAATAATATCAACATAAGATATTAATATCTCAACATGAGAATGTACCAAACATTAATATAAGATATAATAACATCTTAACACCTCTTCAAACCCATGATCATCTTGAGTTTGTCAACTAAAAACTGGAAATGAAAACCACAAGAAGCAGCTATGACATTAGGTGGACTAAAAGTAACATTTTCGATCTGGACGGAACAGAAACTACGTTGAGCTAATCTAGATGGAACCATTCGGTCTCCGGATTAGGGCCGAACCAAAGGGTCTTCGGATAAAGATCTGGGAGGAATCAGATGGTGTAAAAATCCAAAAATAACCATATGGTCAAAAGATCTGGGTGGTACCAGAACAACTCTGGGATGAAACCAAATAATTTTACAAAGGAAAGAAACACGTGTACAGTGCGTCTACCAATGATGGATCTTAGTAAATACAAGGCCCCCAAAAAAATTGTTTAGAATTTTTTTCAAAAAAAAAGTAATAGAATATAAAATTTAATGTATTTTTGCACAGGCAAATATTTATCCCAAGGCCATGCCCCCCCAAAAAAAAATTTATCATAAAATTCTTTAATTACTTAATGAATATACATTTGACCCCCTAAATATTTATCCCAAGATCCGCCACTGGCGTCCACTACATACCGGGCAGAGGTAGGTGACCGGAGTCAGGAACTCTTTCATAGGCCGAGACAACCGAGAGAGCAACCAAGAGGGAATGTGAGGATAAGCCCATATTGCCAATAAAAAGAAGGTTCATGAGTATTAATCTTAATGCTCAAGGAAGTACAACAACTAGATAGTAGATCTACCGCTACGAGCGAGAAAGAATGAATGTTCTTCATTCTTCTTGTTCTTTTTTTTTCTTCTTCTTCTTTAACAACTAGATAGTAGATCTACTACTATGGGTGAGAAGGAATGGACATTCTACATTCTTCTTCTTCTCCATCATCATCTTCATTGTCAAGTAGAGAGGAAATAATAGCCTATGAATATTATTGAATTCTTTAATATTTAATCTTTATTACAAGCATATGAGAAAGAGCCTTTATATAGTCGAACTTAAACTAATACTATAATCTAACATGAATAAAGCTAATCAAATAATAATATCAACATAAAATATATAATATCTCAACATGAGAATATACTAAATATTAATATAAGATATAATGATACTCTATCTTTAACAATTTTCAAGAAAAAAGCTCAAGTATGTTATTAGCTTCTTTGATTGAAAAAAATTTCACATACACAATGTAAATAAATAATTTGTACATGTACATAAATATAAATATGTGTGTGTTTGCCTTATTGGGTCGAATGCCTTTTGCTGTGGATTATCGACCCACCCTTAGTACCAAAATGGGTTCTTTACAAGAAAGAATTACTTCTATCAAAGAAGGGTCCATAACTTCTATTCAAACAGTTTATATACCTGCTGACCATTTGATCAATCTTGCTCCTATCATGACATCTGCCCATTTAAATGATATTGTCGTACTATGTGTATACTCTTATGTATGTATGCAGAGACGGATGCACACTAGTGCCTATGGGGCCAAGTGCAGACATAGAAAAATTAAAAAATATATATATTGTGAAGGACTCTAAATGCAACTTATCTAGTTAGGACAGTTGGTTATAACTTTCTACAACTATTACAAGGTCCCGGGTTCAAAACGTCCTCTCTTCCATTTCGGTTGCTTTTCATTTTTTTTTTTACTTCCATAGATCCTGATGTCAAGGCGTGAAAGGTTGCAAGATTGGCTGCATCTAAACGTAGCTGATTTCTTTCACAGAGCACTTGAAAAAAAAAAGTAAAGAAAAGTCACTGCACATGGAATTTCATATATTAAAAAAGTGGAAGCTAAACCAATAACCATAAAATGATTAAAAATATATTGCGCTAATCTCCAACTCTAGGTAGCTTTCAATTATATTAGTCCACTTCTTTTAATACTCTAGGTAGCTTTGAATCTCGAAAAGCAAGAGGAAAGAAGATACAGTAATTGAGTGAAATTATTGATCCTCTTCTCGCTAATAACTAAGGGGCTAATCCATTTACTGATAAAAAAAGAGACCTAGAACTTCCACAAGGTAGGAATGCAAGAAGTGATAAGAAATCAAATAATTCCGGTTAAAATAAATTAGGATGTATTAAAATATTATTATGGACAAACAAGAGTTCATATGTTTGGATAGTATTAAAAGAAGATAATCTATATTTGAAATAATTAGGATGTATTATATATTTAAAAGTCTGAAGAAATTATGATAAAGATATAATGCAATATTTTCAAGGAATGAAGAATCGAAGAATGCTTTTGTAATCATTCTGATGTAAAGGTTAGTTGACTCTTGATTATTATTTTTCTATGTTAAGTTGAAGTTTTTTTTCTTTTTATTGTTTATATTCTTTTGTCTTTTAATGCATTTAAAACTTTCGTTAAAAAAAAAAAAATCGGAGGCAGCGCCCCCGAACCCCCGAACCCTACAACTAATTGTGCACCCACAAACCTACAATCCTGGCTCCGTCCCTGTATGTATGTATGGATACACACACATATATAATATATATGGAGATATGTGTGTGTATTTATGTATATATTTACAAAAATTATGGGGAAGCGTAAAATGAGAATAGTTCACAGCTTAAGTGGTGTATATATGTATAATAACTAGTATATAATTAAACACGTTTGGTGTAGATCGATATTGCTTATGTGTGTGTCTACGTGTTATTGTATACTAGCTGCATTGTAGTTGATAAATAAGTAATGTTATTTATGAATTATGGACAATGCAACGATGCTGGTACTTTTCGTTTGTGAATTTATGATTTAGGTTAGTCAAATAAATTGTTCACTTCAGAGTCTATTTGAATCAGCGTTGTAAAAGCATGTTTAAGTAAGTTAAGACAACATTTCTCTCACATAATGATCTTATACTTCATAAATCACATTAGAAAAATAGTTTCTACTGTTAATCTAAATAACCACTTTAGTCACCACTTTAGTCAATAGGATTCAAAGTACTTAGACATGGCTATTGGGTGGTTACGTACAATGTTCCAATGCATGTTATCGTCATCTAAATAAACATGCTTTGCGTGTCCTTAATAATAACTATTCAATCTGGTCTTTCTTATAAGACATCAACTACAAATTCTCACAAAACAATAAGATTAGTTAAAAGCATTAAAGTTATCTTAAAATTTAAGTGATTTCCAATATTACCCCTACTAACTACCTTAAACTCAAATATCATATAAATTAGTACTCTCTCTCACCGCCTTTATTAAATATGGGTAGACATAGAAATACAAATTAAATGCACCTTTGAAACTTGAGTGCCTTATAAAAAGAATAAAAAAACACTTATTAATTGGTGTCTTATAATAAAAATCAGAGGGAGTATTTATTTAATATAGAGATATTAATTAAGCTAAATAAATTATTTAATTATAATATATTTTTGTAACATTAGATTGTATATTAATTTATAATTTATGCAAATTATTTTAGATAAAAATTATATAAAAAAAATGAAAAAAAAAACATTTAGCACCAAATTTCACCCCATTGCTTTTTTTTTTGATACTGTTCACCCCATTACTTGATGAATCACGATGCATTTGGTTGCTATTGGGCCTATATTAGACAGGTCGTAACGGCCTAACTTGATGGAGGTTCCTTAATGCTCTGTTGGGCCAAACATTGGTCATTTGTCGTGCTACTTAAAAACAATTTTTTATTGCCAACGTGAGTTGGCATAGATGATAACAAGGGATTCGGATTAGGCGGCTTGGGGGTGGGTTGATCCTCTGCGTCATTGGACTCCTTTGGTAGGCGATCTCATAAGTCCCAAGTAAGTCTTCATGCGGCGGCCGTCTGGCATGAGGCGATGTCGAACCCCTCCAAAACTTTTTCTTATAAAAAAAAAACAAAAAAAACAATTTTTTATTTAAAAATCGAGATTGTTTGATGAGCGTTTCAAATAACATTACATGCAGCCTTTGCAAAAGGTATTACTATTTGTATTGGGCATGTTTGGAGTGGCTTTTGTTTCAGCGTTGGTGTATAAAAATTTCAGTGGCTTTTAAGCCAACAACCCAGTGAGAAAAAAACTTGTTTGGATTGTCCATTGTGTTGGCTGAACTTTAAATCAAAAAAAAGCTCAAAAAAGTCGGTTAAGGAAAAAAGCTCAGAATCCAGCCTTTTTCTATAACGCTTTCTCGAACTTTTTTATGTGGGCCCCGCCACTTCTACCACTATCAATCCAAACACAAATCATTATCTATAACCTGCATTTTTTCCTACCGAGCTTTTTTTAAAGTCAGATAGCTTTTAAGTCACTACTCCTACCGCCAACCCAAACAGACCCATTATGTTTAGCAAGAGAAAAGAGATTTTTTTTTTAATTTCTAATTTCTTTTCTACACTTTGGTCGTCCCTTATTACTATTATTATTATTATTTGTAAAGATATAAGATTAATAAATTACACTGCTGTCATTAAATAAAATGGTAATATCAACAGGTGATATTTTCTGTCATTTAAAACCAAAAAAAATGAAAGCCTTGTTTTTTTTTTCAACTGGGAGTCATATCATCATGGTTGTCAAACTCGCGAGTTTAAATAAACTCGTACATGATAAAAACTCATAATTTACTTTAACTATTAAATAAGTATTAATAATATATAATAAATAATTTAAATATAAAAAATGACAACAATTTGATTAAAATATATTTTAAATCTATCAATATTCAAAATTGACCATATCTAACATAGAAATTTTTATAAAACTCGCATATAAAATCACCGAAAGCGTGATCAAATAAAAAAGTTAACGTGAGTTTAAGGGTAAGTTAACACAGATTTATAAGTTTGAAAGTAAAAACAATAAACTCGATGTATAAACTCGTAAATTTAACTGAGTTTACAATTGTCACGAGTTTACCAATAACTCGACTCGATTTAGTAAACTAAAAACATAAAAACGATGACACTCGTTTTCGAAAGTCAACTCGTGAGTTCAACCACAATGCATATCATCATGTTTTTAACACACAAGCAAGTTTCTGTTGAGGCAAAGAGAAGGGATAATACTTTTCTGGATTGGCAATAAGAAACGGCGCCTAATTAATAAATAACAATAATAACTCTAGTCCTTTTTTCTTTTTTCTTTTTTTTTGTATTGAAGTGTGATGGAGCTATCAAATGTAATGTCTCTTTCGGAAAGCATACAAAAAAGGGAAAATTCTTTGCAGACCCTTTTAGGTGTAAAATTCCCAAAAAGCGCCCGCATGAAACGATAATACTTTTCGCAAATTTTCAAAGTGCAGGGTAAGTTGTTAACTCGGGGTTGATATAGTTGTTAACGAATCTTGATATAGTTGTTAAATGGGCTGATTCAGTTGTTAGAAAATTGTTGTTAACGAAATGACGATATAGTTGTTAACGAGTCTTGATATAGTTGTTAAATGGGGTGATTCAGTTGTTAGAAAATTGTTTGAAAAGGCCTTAGGACTTTTCAGGTATTGTCAGTTTTTATGGGCCTTTTTAGAGAATTTTACACCTAAAAGGACCCTGCAAACAATTTTCCCTACAAATAAGGCGAGTAAATAGAAAATATACAAACGCAAAAGTACAAGCCGGAGCCCCAATGAGGAGGGTCACACTGCATGATAATTAATAACACATCGAGTCCCATTTCAAGTGTTGGGATAAAGTTTGGACGGCCTAAATGATTATAAAAATTAATTATTTTTTTATATATCGAGTCCCATTTCGTGAGCAATATTAAAATTCAATTAAAAAAGTAAAAATTTCCAACGGTTGGAATCATGCATATAAAAAATATACAGGTCTAACGTATCTGTATAAATATAATAGGAGAATGATATCAAAGTCCCAAATAAAAAAAATAATGTCTGAAAAGTTTTATAGCTTATCAATGATAAATGAAAGAGTAACTATTAACAAGTGGAAGAGCTATCGTTAATAAGTTATGCGAATTTTATGATATTATTTTTCTTAATTAAAATTTTAATGTCATTTTCTTAATATAATATCAGTCTAAACTTGCATTTGACTTCTCTTTTATATCCATCACTCTTCTTTTCGCTCATTTTCCCTTTTCCATCATTGGGTTAAGACATGAACAGTTCAGATTTAACATATTATAAAAATATTATTATAATTTTACCTTAAAGATAAAAAATATTTTTAACAGTCCAAATTTATTTTGCATATTGTATTAAAAAAAGTGTATCTTTAAAGTAAAATTATAATAATATTTTTATGATAGGTTAAATTTAAACTGCTCATGTCTTAATCTAACAATGAAAGAAGGAAAAAGAAAATAAAAAATATAGGAGAGAAGTGAAATCCAATTTATTTATAGATTAAATTAAAAGCCTCAGGCTATCACACGTTCTGTTACTCATTTAATATGGACAGATATTACATAACGAGGCAACCTGAAGGCGGGTACACGGCATGCATTGATATGAGGTTGAGCAGCAGATCCGTACCCGCAATGGATAAGGAAGGATAGTAGCCGTTGCATTAAAGGGGTGATGGGACATGAGGACCAATGAATGAATAATATGACGCAAAAGAGTCGGTGCTTTCCCACATCACATTCCATCCCCTTAAATATCTAGATCGACATCATGCATGTACCAGCCGACATGTGTGTTTCTCCAATTTTTTTATTCAAAAAATTTGTTAGTAAGCCTTGGAGGAGCTGGGAGAGACATCCTATGGATCTACGAAGCAGTAGAAACGTTGGGTGGAGGTGGAGGTATGTGTACTCTCCAACCCAAGATGCCCGGTATCTTTTGACGCCTCCAAGTGTCTTTTGCTTTAAAACTCGTAGATGAAATTTCAACATCTTTCCTAAAATTTGTTAGGAAGTTATACCTCTATGTACTTATTATAGGGAAATTTCAATTAAATATAATAAATTAAGAAATCATAATTAATTCATTAAAATGAATAAAATACTCATTTAAATACTAATTACATAGGTAAAATTGGAAAAAAAAATTAATGACTTACTTTATACTATCATATACTAAAGAATCTATAATAGAGACAGAAGGGAGTAATGGCTTGAATAGGGACTGCTGTCCGAATTTGGAGTTCAGATTTCAAGCTGTACGTGTATAAAGAGCATATTTAATTAGGAAGAATTTATTTTGGGTTCATATCATCTTTAGTCCCTCGAGTTTCAAATTAATGGTTTTGGTTTCTTTAAGGATAAAATGATTCAGGTTTTTATCAAGTTAGGACCAATATTCTAAGCTAAATGAAACTTGAGGGACTCTACTTTCCCTACAAACTAGACTAGTCGGTTGCTAATAACGTCTATTGATTTTTTTTTAAAAAAAAAAACAGCCAATACATGATCTGATTAGGATACAAATTCATGTGCAAGTGTTTGACAAGCTTGTTGTTTTGATTTGGAGTGTTGTTGTGACTGTTGTCATCCAATTCCAAAACGCATTATTTTGCCGCCTGAGTGTCATAATCGCTTAACTGCTGCTTCAGTGCTTATTAGCTTCTTTTTCATTTGATCTGAGTGCCTGTTTGCTTCTGCTTGTCCCTCTCTTTTCCTTTTTGACCAACCAATGAAGCACCCTTCCATCACACTCTCTCCTTCTTCTCTTATATGTCCAGTTGCTTCTTTCTCTCTGCCCTCTCACTCTCCACCCATTCCTATATACTCACAACCCCTCATCTTTCTCACCCCTGAATGTTTTCTCTCTTGTATTCATTTTCAATACAATTCAAGTTGCAAGAAAGTAGTGTTGCACCCATCCCTACTGCCTCCATTGCAATGCGTTTCAACTCTTTGATTCTCAAATTTGCAAGCTTAACAACGACAATTTCAGCGATTTCAAATCGATTTTTTTTTATATTCTCAAATCTTTCTATTTTTGTTGGTGTGATTTTTGATTCTCAAGTTGAACTTTTGTTGTTGGCTTTATTATTTTATTCTTAATTCATCCTCTTGTTGTTGGAGGTTGATGTTTTGTGGTGGTTGGTGGTGTATTGGATGCTTCGCCAGAAAGTGTTGTTGGTCTTTTCATGGCCATGAATTGAAAAGCTTATCAAAATTTGTGAAAGCCTGGCCTGAATTTGTGAAAACTTTATATTAAAACTTGAGAAATCTTTATCAAATCTTATGAATCAAAATTTGTAATTTGTGAATTCCTTTAAAGAATTTGTGAAAACCTTAAAAACTTTTATCATAACTTATAAAACTTGTGAAAACCTCATTCGAATTTGTTTAACCCATATCAGATATCATGAATCAAAAGTGTTGTTGGTCTTTCATGGTGATGAGTTGAAAAGCTTATCAGAATTTGTGATTTTTTTTTTTGAAAACTTGTGAAAACCCGGTTTGAACTTATGAAACCTTTATTAAAATTTGTGAAACCTTTATCATATCTTGTGAAACCCTTATTAGATATCGTGAATCAAAATTTAAAACTTGAAAAAACCTTATTCGAACTTCGTAAACACTTATCAGATTTTGTGAATTCAAATTTACAATTTGTAAAATTCTTTAAGGAAGTTGTGAAATTATTTTGTAAACTTGTGAAAATCTTATCCGAATTTGCTAAATTTATTTCAAACCAAACTATTTTTCACTTTTCCTTTTCCCGTAACATTCCCCTTCTTTTTCTCTTTCTCACCCCTTTCTTCATTTTACTTTTCTTCTTTGTTTAATACTCTCTCTGGTCCTAATTATAAGAGCTAGTTGACTTTTTTTGAGAGGTTAAGGAAGCTAATTAAATTAGCTTAGAGTATTTTTTTTTTCCTTCAAACTAAATAGTTTAACCAATAAACTAATATATAATTTAAGAAAACATAACATATAAAATGATTAAGTAAGCTTATTTAAACTTTTTTTTTTTTCTAAAAAAAGTCAACTAATTTCTTATAATTAGGACCGGAGGTAGTACTTAACTTTTCAGTGTTTTACATTAAGAATTTTGGGTCAATCTTCAGCTTATTCTATTTGGAAGACCTCTTTGTTCTTCAAGGTTTCTTCTTAATTCTTTTTCAGTGAAATTGCTGTTTGCGCTTGGAATATTGGGGCCAATGACGTGGCAAATGCCATGGGGGTGGGGGTGGGGGTGTGGACTCTCCGTGCAGTAGGTGTTAGAGAAATATTTTTTTAAAAAAAATATATAAACATTTATGCCATTTACTTTTAATTTCAAAAATAACAAATCAGGTACTAATACATCTTTGTGATTATGAATATTCAAAATATTATTACGTGGTTTACTATTTTTAAAGTTTTGTGTGTGCCCTTTTTCCCTATATTATATTCCTTGATATTTTTTATACGATTTAATAATAATAATACATCATATATATATATACAGTATAACTTTTCAAATAAATAATAATTGATAATGGACAAAATGGTCCTCTCTGCAAATTATCAAGAAGCATTAAATGAAATTCTTGCTGGCATGTAAAGTATATGGTCTACAATTGGCCTTTGGTAGTGTGTGTGTATTGACTATTGACAACTCTTACCGGAAATTATTGGATATACTGTTTTTCCCTATCAATCAATTTTCTTCAGGGTGACTTTAATAGTACCATTTTTATCTAATGTTAACGAAAAAAATGTCTTTTAACACATTGGTATATGATTTTCGCAACATAATAATTTGTGTTGCAAAAGAGTTGTCAACATTTTAAATAAAGAAAAAAGATATAAAAAATTTACCATTTAAACTTTAAAAAGTGATTTCCTATCAAAATGAGTTATCGATTACTAATTTATTATACTCTTATAATTAATCTCTATATTTTTATTGATCACAAACTGATTTAGAATTTTAAAATTTAAATGATATTTTTATATGTTGCTTTCTTATTTAATAATACTGCTGTAGTGGAAAACAGAAAAATGAAATTTAATGACTTTTAAAAGACAATGTAAAAAGGAGATAATAATAGTATGTTTGATTTGATAGTAATGAATTGAGGAAGGAATAGAATGTGAAGGAATGAATTTGAGGAAGGGACGCGTCATGAAGTGCATAGTGAGATGAATGAGGGAACGGTGAAATATAAATATGATTAAAAATTTGAGAGTCAGGGAATGAGGAGGAGGCAGGGGATTGGATGGGAACTGGGAAGGGAGAAGGTGGGCCCAGGGGTTAGGGCACTCAAGCGATAATGAGGGACAGCATTAGGGGTCTGTGAGTCTGTTGTGTGATTATGACCCAAACGTGGGGGCCTCCCGCTTTCCAATTTCACTCTCTCAATCTCTCTGGAATTGGACCTGGCTTTGGTCCTATACCTCTTACCATCGTTTTTCCTCCTTTTCTTTTTCCTATCGTTGGATTAAGATCTTAACGGTTTAGATTTACTTATATCTTAAAAATATTATTATAAGGAAAAAAATTATAAAAAATTATGGTAAATCTGAAACCGTTGAGATATTAATCCAACGGTAAAAAAAGAAAAGAAAGGAAAAGGATGGTAAGAGGTAACCAAAGCCAAGTTCGATTGAATGGTACCTATTTTTTAATATTTATATTGATGGTTGTAGAAATGATTTTTTAAAAAAATTACATTTGTTTGGATAATTATTTAGAAAGTAAATTTAAATAAAAAATAATTGAAAATAGTATGAGTTTTATTAAATAATATATGTATATATTGTGATAATTTTAAAAAAAAATTAGTTAATTTATTATTTATAACATCTAATAGTGATATTTGTTTTTGTAAAATTGGTTCTTTTGAAATAATTTTATATGAAAAAAATAAAGGGGCATCTAGAGTAATTTTAACATATTTCTTCTTCTTTCGACGTTCAGTTCAGCGATGGAAAAGCAACTTGAAGTTGCTTCAACATAAACGTACGACTGGGGAACGAAGCACAATGCAAAAAAGGTAGGGAAGCAGATTTCCTTAAGATCCTCCCCTCCTCATCCCTCAAGATCCTTTGATTTGGTAAAATCCAAAGAAATTTTTAAAATTTTTGGAGTCTTAAAAATATGCGAATCAACTACTACGGATCGAACTACGAGGATCTTTGACCTCCCGGATTAGGCGCAATCCGGTCCAAAAAGGTAGTGCTGCACCGTGCTTTTCATCTAAAAAAGGAGCTTTTGGGAATCACGTTTGTTCTAATTTTTTAAAAGTGTTTTTATAATATTTAAGTTAAATATATAAGAAAAGTTTTGTTTTGAAATGGAGAAAAATGTTTAAAAAGGACCATTTCTTTCTCCTCAGAGTAGCATTTCTTCCCCTTCTACTTTTTTTTGTTTATATACTCACACCTACACCGGTCTACAATATAATCACTTTAACTAATTCATCATTTCAAGAAATTATAGTTAACTTATAAAATATGTCTTAAATTAAAATGTTTTTCCAACTCTATTCATATTAAATCAAATTTTGAAGGATATAGAAACTACAAAAGATCACATTGAAATATTAATTACATGATCCAAATTAATAAATAAGTATTAGTTATTCTCACCATAAACCAATACACTTTTCTAAATGTGACTTAGAGTCTGTTTGGATGTAGGCTTTTGAGATTTACTGAGGTAAAAATGACTTTTGGAAAATAGGCTTTTAGATAAAAATGATAATCTTGACATCTTGTTATCAAAATAGTTTTTTTAGGGTCAAATTTACTAAAAAAGACATTAATTTCTGGTATAATTGCATATAAATGATAAGGTTGTATTTTACATATTATAAACGTTATATTTCATAATAAATACTAAAAATTACATAAATTTGTATACAAAATTAAAATACTTAAAGGTATTGACCCAGATCTTGAAAAATACTTCATGATCTTAAAAATTTATTTTAGGATATTAAAAAATATTTCAGGGTAATGATTGATTTTGAAAAAATATTCTAAGGTATTGACGAAATTAAAAAGATCTTAAGGATCTTGAAAAAATATTTCGGGGTATTGATAGGTCGAAAAAATACTTAAGGATCTTGAAAAAATAATTCATGATCTTGAAAATTTATTTTACGATATTGAAAAAATATTTCGGGGTGATTGATTTATTAAAAATATATTTAAGTATACTTGAAAAAATATTTTATGATCTTGAAAATTTATTTTAAGATATTGAAAAATATTTCAGGCTAATGACTAATCTTGAAAAAATATTTCATGGTACTGAAGAGTGCTAAAAAATAATTAAGGATACTGAATGATACTGAAAAAATACAGATGCTTTGGTAGGAAAGAGTGAAAAATCTGAAAAAGATGGTTTTTTTTCAAAACCTAAGTTTTGATATAGAATAAATTTTTAATAAAATGGGAGTGTTTGGCAAACTTATAACAAAATCTAGATTATGATGCAGAATAATTTTTAGTAAAAATAGGAGTATTTATCTAATGAGAAAATTCCATTTGAATTTGCAAAACTCCCAGAAGTCTTCCGAATTTGTAAAAAGACCGAGAGTGTACCAAGGCGCATGAGGGATATGCAAATTCGGGTGAAATTACCCTTTTCGCCTTCTTTTAAATAATTTTTTTTTAAAAATACCCTCACGGGAGGGCCGGCGGCCACCAACCATCAGTGGGGGGTAAGGTTTTTTTTTTGGGAAAAATTTAATCTTTGAAGTGTAGGGGGTGGGGTTTGAACCCCCCCCCACCCCTCACATATGCATGGGACCAAGTGGTCCACCAGTTGGGCCACTTGGTTCCTTTAATATATATATACATTAACAAATATATATATTATTCTTAACATTTTTTCAACGGTAATTACAAAACTTTTATCGCTATTTACAACTTATTTTTTAAGTTTCCCTTTCTTGCCTCTAAGGAAAAAACAAAAAAACATAATGCATATTTACAAAACTTTCATTGCTATTTACAAATCAACCATCGCTATTTACAAAAACAACGTTTTGTATTTACAACGTTTTGTAAATACATTGTTTTGTAAATAGCGATGGTTGATTTGTAAATAGTGACGAAAATTTTGTAATTAATAATTATTATTATTTTTTGTTTTTTCCTTAGAGGCAAGAAAGGGAAATCTAAAAAAAAAGTTGTAAATAGCGATGAAAATTTTGTAAATAGCGATGGTTGATTTGTAAATAGCGATGAAAATTTTGTAAATATGCATTATGTTTTTTGTTTTTTCCTCGGATGAAAGAAAGGAAACCTAAAAACAAGTTGTAAATAGCGATGAAAGTTTTGTAAATAAAGAATGGTTGATTTGTAAATAGCGATGAAAGTTTTGTAAATATGCATTATGTTTTTTGTTTTTTCCTCGGATAGCAAGAGAAAGGAAAACCTAAAAAATAAGTTGTAAATAGCGATGAAAGTTTTGTAATTACCGTTGAAAAAATGTTAAGAAGAATATATATATTTGTTAATGTAAATATATATTAGAGGAACCAAGTGGCCCAACTGGTGGACCACTTGGTCCCATGCATGTGTGAGGGGTGGGGGGGTTCGAACCCCACCCCCTACACTTCAAAGATTAATTTTTTTTTTCTAAAAAAAAAAACTACTCCAAAAAAAAATAAACCCCCACCCCCCACCGATGGTGGCCGCCGACCGGTCGAACGCCGGCCCTCCAGTGAGGGGGTGTTTTTATTTTTTTTCATTTATTTAAAACTAAGGGTAAAAGGGTAATTTCACCCGAATTTGCATATCCCTCATAGGTCCTTGGTATTTCTCAGTTTTTTTACAAATTCGGAAGACTTTTGAGGATTTTACAAATTTAAATGGTATTTTAATGGAATTTTCCCTTATCTAATTTATAGAAAAACCTAGATTTTATTTCCAAAACCAACTATTTGATTACCCAAACAGGCTTATATTATGTACTGGATGAAGTACATTTATCTGAACCTGTCATATTCGAGTATTTATAGGTCCAATTGACGTGGCTCTTTTAACCACATTTTCTACTTTGACAGTGACGCAAACTTAGGATTTCATATATAAGCGGTCAAAAACCTCTACATTAGAACTAACGCGTGTTGCCTACGTACTGGTTTGCCCTTCATTTATCATCGGGTTTGCATAATATATATATATATATATATACATAGATTCACCTCTGTCTGAAATATATTTGAGCCTAATTAAATATGTGGTAAATTTGAGATTTGACTCACATCTCTAATGTGCCACCAATAAATAAGGATGAAATTCGGATATGGTAATGAATACTACTTTAATCCTATTTGTTAGTCTATTTTAACTTTAGTCCATTTATAAGTCCAGGTTTAATAAATAAATGAAATTGTAACAATTTTATCCACATGAATCGTACCCAAAGTTATCGAACTCGTAAGTTTAGGCAAACTTATAACAGTGATATGAACTCGTAGCGTAAACTCATAAGAGTTTATTTTTACCATTAAATATATATTAATAATGAATAATTAAATAATTAAACTGTAAAAAATAACAATAATTTGATTTAAATATTTTTAAATTAAAATAATTAAAATTAAATCCATTAAAATTCATAATTTATCATATTTAATAAATAAATTTTCTATAAAATTTATATTTAAAGCCGCTAAACATAATTAAATCAAATAAGTTAACATGAGTTTAAGATTAAGTTAACACGGTTTTGTGAGGTAGAAACTTAAAAACTGTAACCTCGATATATAAACTCGTGAGTTTAACAGAGTTTATAATGATCACGAGTTTCTCAATGACTCGACTTGATTTCGCAAGCTAAAAATGTAAAAACGCTAAAATCGGAGAGTCAACTCGTAAGTTTTGACAACAATGATCGTACCCATAAAGATAGACAAAAAAGAAATAGTCAAAAAATACTCAATCATAAATTAGAGTAAAGTTGAAAATTTATCCTCTAATCATTGAATTAACTATATCTCCTTAGTATGTGAAATTTGGTCAAAATGAACTTATAAATAAGATCAGAGTGGTAGTTGTGTTATGGGAGTTGTATTAGGAGCCAAGAATTTAGTTTGGAAAGGGTCATGTAATTTCGACCATTTTGGAGCTACTCTACTACTTTACTTTTTCAAATGTTAATATTAGGACTATTTCTAACTTTTTTCATTACAATTTCACATCTAGTAATTTATGTTTTATATCTATTTATAACTTGTAGACATTGTTGTTTCTTTTAATATTATTTTGTCTTTTTATATATAAAAAAAAGTAAAATACTATAACCACCCCTTTATTTTATTTTAATTATACATACCTCCTTTAAAATTAAAATATATATTACACAAACCTCCCCAATATTTTGAGATTCTATTTTCATCCACTCAAACCATTAATTCACCGTTAAATTTGACTTTTAAACTTTTGTTTTATTAAAATTCACTTCTTATAACATTAGAATTATTTAAATAAATATATGTGTGTGTGGGCAAAAAAAAAAACACACGGACCCCATTTTGGTCCCTTACAAAAAAATCGACCCTTATTCATCCTTTTTATGGACTAAAGAAGACTTTTTTTTAAGGGACCAAAATGGGGATCACGTTTGTTATCAGGAATCAAAAAAGGTATTTACTCTATTTTCAATATAACGGAAGAGGTCCCTTTTGCATATGTTCATGAAAATCTATAAAGTCTCTATTTTTATCAAGGCTTGAGTAGGTCCTGAACAATTTTTTGTTAGTGAACTCTTAGCTTGATTCCACAGTAAATTCAGATTAAACTAGTGGCTTTCATTTGATCAAGATCAATTATATGCCAATTTAAAATAGTGACGTGACTCGTGCTTCAGCATCAGCCTTAAATTTCAACCAAATTGACTTTTTTGGCTATAGAATGGATAACGGTGAACTTGGTTATGGCTATCATCATGCCAATTTTTGGTTGCAGAAGCACCAATTTAGCTGGCATTAAATAACGCCACGTCACCAACAAAGGACTCCATGTGACCTATACTGCCCAAATAAAAGTCAATTGATCCTGACTAAATTTGGTGGAAAAAATGAAGTACCCAAAAATTTACAATTTTAGGGTCAACACAATTAGTGAAACTTGCGATGAGTCAAATTATAAGTACGGAGTTACAAACTTAATGAAATTATAAAGATTAAATAATTATTTTTTCTAATTTTAAATTTAAAATATGGATAAATTAAAAAAATATGTAAAAACATAATGAAATAGTCAATATCAAAACCTCAATTATATTAAATAAATTTAGTTTAATAATCTAAATAGAAAAAAATTGATTTCACTTGTAGCGATAAGTCAGTTTATTTTAGTTTAATAATCTAAATATATTATATAAAAAATTAAAAATTAAATATACTTTGTCAGTTATACAATTATCACTTGAGTCTATTACATTAACATTTTTTGTTAGAAATATAGAATAAAAAATATACCTTATAAAGTTAAGAAGTCAAAATATATCTCACGTAAAAGTCAAACAACTAAAAATACATTTTTAAGGAAGCTAATATACGCTATTGAGTAATATTAATAGTAGCATTAATTTTCTATTCATGAAATATCATTATCTTCCATCTTACCATACCCCTGGCATATTACTATATTATTTGAAAGCAAGAAATTGTACCTCAGGGGAGAAATTGTAGTTTTATAGCACTTATTAAGCAAGATGTGCAGTTTACTACAATATTAACCCTAAAATTTAAATTCTTTCTTCTCTGCCTTACAACTCTCCTTTATTTCTTTCTCACCGGCAGCGAGTATCATTATATGCCACAACTACGTCAGAGTGGTAGATTGGTTCTCAGATATTTGATATGTGGCCTTCTTCCTCTTATTTTTGGCGGTTGTGGATTTCTTTCATCCTTGTGGCGAGTTTTTTCCTCTCCTTCTTCAGATCTGTTCTATGATGGTGAAAGCTATCTGTCTTTTGTTTCTTTTTTTGTGGTGCTGAGTTTTGTGGTGGTGTTCTTATTTTCTCAGAAAATAAATAGATCTGTGAGATCTAGTATAAATCTTTTTGGTTGGATGGTTGTTTGAACGTTATTAGATTCGACTATCATCTGGTGGCTCGAATCTACGTTCTTGGGGGAAGATTTCAAGAGGTGTTGTTCGGTGTGTGGTCGAGGTCACCATATTTGCTTGAATGGAGGAGCAAAAGTGTTCTTCAGGATATCACGGGTTTTCTTCCTTCTGAGGTTGGGTTTTCTTTGATCGTTACCCCAAGTCGGGGTATCTGTGCAGCTGCTCTAATTACAGCTACTACTTATAAGGAGGTGTGCCCGTTAGGGTGGGTTTTACAACCAACATTTTTTTCACGTCATTTCTAACCTTGGATATCGAAGAGGCCGGTTTTGTCCATGCTTCTACGTCTACTCTTAAATCTTTAATGTACTGTGATTGATTGTTCTTGTATTTGACTTATTTTGTTGTATTTGATTTGGATTTATTTGTATTTCATCTTCAGTTTGTTTTCATGTATTACACCGGTTTGCAGTAATAATATAAATAGCTTTTGACAAAAAAAAAAAAATTAAGCAAGATGTGCCGTTGTGCATAAAAATAATGCGACTTTATAAATTTTCTGTAATAGTGGTGTTTACCTACTACACAAAGTTTAATGGGCTAAAGGGCTATTTTGCTTAGAAAGTTTTTCAAGGGCAATTTTGCCCTGAAAGTGTCAAATATGATAGAGCAAATTTGCACCGACTGTTATCACAATTAAGTTTGATTTTTAGTTGACCATATATGCTAAGCTGATAATTCACGTGTCATCCACGCTATTTTTGTTTTAAGTTTAGGTGCAAATTTACCTCGAAAGTTTTCGCTCATGAAAGTTTCTAAGTCGTAGTAATTTCACTATACTTGCTATTCAGGTTAAATTTACCCATTAGTTGACTAAATATACTTATTTGGCAAGTATATGTGTCATTCATTTCACTTTTTTTTTTCCAAAAGTTGGAATTAAAAATAATTATTTTTCTTAAAAAATGCATTTCATATGAAGGATTAAAGACAATCAAAGAAATGAAAACATATTGTGCGATGAAGAGAAAATCAAAGAGGTATTTCTTTATCATGACGTCATTGGGGTACAGTAGCAGAGAGTTTTTAATGGCCTTATTCTCAGTAATCTTCCTTAGTATGTTATGTGTCTAGTGATTGAATCTTGGGTTAAAATTTGACTATTAGTTGACCTAATATGTTAAGCCAGTAGCATGAACAAGAAGAAGTTACAATTGGAGAAGGAGCTCATATTCGCAATAAAGTAATAAAAAAAGGATTAAGGGTTAACGGGCAATTTTTCCCCGGAAGTTTCTAAAATGGATCAATTTTGTCATAATCGTTATCTAAGTTAATTTTGACTATTAGTTCACCAAATATGCTGAGTTGACAGTCGACATGTCATTTTTGTTAAGGTGCAAATTTACTCAGGAAGTTTTAAATCTAACTTTAAAAAAAGATGAAGTAGATGACACATTAACCTCCTATAGCACCCACTTTTCAACAACCAAAAACTCATTTTTATAGGGCCGAATTAATTTCCCAAAATATTTCGTGTCAAAATAAATTTCTAAAATATTTCAAAATTGATAAAATATGGAAGTCTTATAGTCATGACATAACATGAACTTTAGGAGTACAAAAAAACCTTCAAGACTCACTACATATGTGTCTTTTCTTGCTCCTTACTGAAATATTATCCTGAAAAAAATAATATAATAACCATAAGATTCAAGGATCTCAACAATTATTGGTTATTCAAAAATATACATGCTAACTAAGATCGAGAACATATGGTTTCAAAATCAAGTTTAACTCGTAATAATTTATTAACATTATCAATATAAAAATCTTTCACAAACTCGTTCTCGATTTGGCTCCAAAATCCCCTCCCCAAAAAGGTTCTAAAACTATGGAACATTATTTCATTTTTCAAACATATTTTACAAGATATATCATATAATATATGTAAATATGCAGTATGCAATATGCATATCTTATATCACCGTCTATCTTTATACCGCTGACTGGAACTACAGGCTAACACATAGTCTAATAAAAACTCATCCTTTTAACTGAATTGTCTCAAGCTCACCAGTTCTTAAGATACACCCGGCCAAAGGTATAGACTATAGAGTTTAAGTCTGGACTATGGTTCCCTTCCTTGAATAAAACTAAGGAGATGTCACATGTTCCACAGTTTCAATGCAATCCCGATCAAAGGAAGACATGGAAGAAGAGACCCGACAAGAGGTAGTGGGATCATGAAGGGATTTAAAATATGTATATATGTTTTTCTCACACAATCAATTCTGCAGATTTCCTTCCATGGCTTTTCTCATGAAGTTTTGATATGAATTTAGTGTTTGAGGACATTTTTAACATTGTCTGTGAATCATTCATTTAGTTTCTGAAGAATAATGAAACTTGGTGGGGATGTGATGAGAATTATTTTGGTCCGTGTTTCTGATCAACCGTGACCGAGAACCCATTTAAGCGCACACTATGATCTGCACCTCATTTTTTTCCATAACTGAGAACTCATTTAAGACACACACATGAAAACATGCGTTGGAGGTGGGTTGGGAGGAGAGAAAAGGACGAACACATAGAATGATTGATTTGACAAGAAAAAATAACTAACAGTTAAGAAAAATGAGAGAAAGAGCGTATCTAAAATCATAGCTGTTAAGGGGTGAGGAACTAAGATATTTATAAAGGAGAAAATTAGTGTTTGATCATCTTATACAAATATTATTATTACTATTTTTTCAAAATTTATATTTATTTATTCTTTCTCCCTTGTCTCTCTCTTTCTTTTTATTTAGATATACAGATTATTTTAGGAAGATATTTCCCCTATATATTTCCTTTTTCCCTATTATTCTTATCAATATCATTTTTAGTTGTTAATTAATCATCTTTAATAAAAAATATATAATATATTTATTATTATTATTATTATTATTTCCTTTTACTTCCTAAATCACAATTGACTCTCTGATTCCTAAAAATCAAAGATGTTTTCCTTCTTGCTTAAATGTTCACTTTAACTAAAATGACGTGAATGTCATGTGGACGGTCAGTTCAACATATTTGGTTAACTAATAGTCAAAATTAATTAGGATGATGGGTAGGACAAAATTGCTCCATTTTGTACACTTCTAGGGCAAAATTACCCTTAACTCTTGAATCTTTTTTTTATTACTCTCTCGCGAATGTGAGCTCCTCCTCCAATTGTAACTTTTTCTTCTTCAATCTTGTTCACGTTACTAACTCAACATATTCGGTCAACTAACAATCAAATTTAATCTAGATAACTATGAGGCCACATTGCTACGATTTCAAAAACTTTCGGAACAATATTGCTTATGAGTAAAAACTTCTGGGACAAATTTATACCTTAACAAAAATGATGTGAACTATCAGCTAAGATATTTGGTCAACTAAAGATCAAAACTAACTGGGATAGCAGTTAGAGCAAAATTACTCTAGATTTGACAACCTCGCAACAAAATTACCCTCTAAAAAATTTTTGAGGCAAAATTATTCCTCAATGACAACTTCCTAAGCAAAATAGCACATTGACCTAAGTTTAATGAGTATTGGTTTAATTTATTCAAAATTTATAAAACCTTATAAATTTCATGGAGTAAAATAATACCCGGTCCCAAAAAAAGTTGTATTCCCTGTATTTGGGATGGATTTGAATGACAAGTCAAGGCGAATTACTTATGTACAAAAAATAATTGTTGGCGAAAAATCATGTACAATTAATTAAAGAGATATGATATTGTCACTACCACTTTTCCACCGTTAGATTAGAATCTCAATAGGAGAGAGAAATGATAAAGGTAGATGAGATTCTGATCTAACCGTAAAAAAAGTATAAGAGTTAAACTTGTGAGGGTGGTGGTTTTTTTAGAAGACACACTTTACTTTTATCTTTATATATAATTTTTTTCCCAAATTTGTCACACTCTCTTTTATCATTGTTCTCCTCTAATTCTCTTTCTTGCGTTTTATCATTTTTTTTTATCTCTCTTAGTCTTACTTATTCATTTAATAAAGGGTTAAGGTGCATCCAATACAACAAACTATTGGCTTAGGAATGTCCAACACAATTAACTATTAAGTGAATCGCCCAACACAAAAAAAAAACTTTTAAAAAGGAGCGTCCAAAGACAACGCAGATTAGAAAAAAGTTAACGTCCGTTATCTAAGGTCGGTCCAACACAACAAACTATTACTCCAAGAATGCCCAACACAACAAACTTACTCCAAGAAATACCAAAGACAAAATTATAAATTTTACTAAATTAAATAATTTTTTTCTCAATTTTCATTATTCAAAACTACTTGTATAGATATCTATGGACAAAAATTACTCATTCTTCAATTTTGTCAAAATTATAATTTGCTAAAATAAACAAAAGTTTTAATTAAAAATATAATTATATGATTTAAATAAAACTCAAGGTGTTTTATAGTTTATTATATATGTTAAACAAAAAAAATATGATTTATTTTTATTTAGAAGAAATTTATGTGAGTTAAAAAATTTATTTAATCTTAATAAAATTTAAAAAATCTATTATATAAATGAAATGAGTTTAATTTTTATTTTTATAAAAAGAGTTTAATGGATATCAACTTTGATACTTAATAATATAAATCCGGCAATTTGATGATATATTTTTTAATTAAATGATCTACTGATTATATGAATATGAGACTTGTTGGAAAAAAAAAAAAGATAACTTAAGAGGCTTGAGCAAGGACAATTTAATAATAGGTTAAAGAGCAATTATAATGGGTTAAAGAGCAATTTGACCTACAAAAATCTCATATCCATATAAGCAATACATCATTTAATTAACAATATATCATCAAGTTGTCGGATTTATATTATTAAGTATTAACGTTGATATCCATTAAGCTCTTTTTATAAAAATAAAAATTAAACTCATTTCATTTTTTTCAGGATATAATAGATTTTTTAAAATTTTATTAAGATTAAATGAATTTTTTAACTCACATAATTTTCTTCTAAAATAAAAATAAATCATATAATATTTTTTTTGTTTAACACATATAATAAATTATAAAACACCTTGAGTTTTATTTAAATCATATAATTATATTTTTAATTAAAATTTTTGTTTATTTTATCAAATTATAATTTTGACAAAATTGAAGAATGAGTAATTTTTGTCCATAGATATTTATACAAGTAGTTTTGAATAATGAAAATTGAGGAAAAAAATTATTTAATTTAGTAAAATTTAGAATTTTGTCTTTGACGCTCTTGGAGTAATAGTTTGTTGTGTTGGACGATCTTAGATATGACGTTAACTTTTTGCTAATCTGGCGTTAATTTTTTGCTAACAAATATTGTCTTTGGCGCTCCTTTTTAAAAGTTTGTTGTCTTTGGCCCACTTAATAGTTAATTGTGTTGGACGCTCCTGAGCCAATAATTTATTGTGTTGGACGCACCTTAACCCTTTAATGAATAAGGGTAAAAGAAAGTAGATATCAACCAACTTCTTGATAAATGTAAAGTAGGTACTTGGTTCTTATATTTTGAACTAGAGAAGCTTTAAATTTGTGAATGAGTGTCTCCCAAAATATAAGCTTCATTTTAGATTTTTTAAAGCATTTATTCCACCTTTTCCAACTTTACCATTTGTTGCATTTATGACCTTTCTCGCTTAAATAATTTTAACTATTTTCTTGATAAACACAAATAAGTTATTTAAAGTTTATAATTAGGAACAAAATGAGTAATTACTACTCCTTCGATTCTTAATATATAACATATTTACCTAATTTAATTACATTAACAAAGTTTGTTAATTAGTTAATATTAAATGTACAATACATCATATATGTCATATTAAATAACTTAATTAACCAACGGGGGGTTGACATAAGTGGTAAGCGACTTGTGTCGCTTAAGTAAGGTCTCGATGTTCGAGCCTTGTGAATGCAGAAAAGTCCCGCTGGGAGACTCACTCACCATAGCCAAGTGCGCGACTCGGGTCAGATTCGGATTAGTCAACCCGGGTCGGATTAGTCAGGACAAAGCTCTGGATACCAGATGAGTAAAAAAAAAAAAAAACTTAATTAACTTTCATAAGGGGAAATTACACTAAAGTCCCAAGCAAAACAAAATACAACCTAAAGGTTTTTTGAAATATCCAATTTATAGTGAAGTCCTGTGGGACATTTGAGTAATATATTCCAATTGTAAAAAGACAGTAATACCCATCATGAACCAAAGAAAAAGTTGGATCCAACCCAATTCTTAATTATGATTTAGCAAAATGTGTCCTCACACGTCCGCTATGGAGGTGTCTTTCCTCTTGGACAAGTCTTGAAAGATCTTGTTGACTCTACTCTTCTCGATCTTGAAGGGCGCTTTGAATTAGGTCAAGGAGTTGGGCGAGGATCCGATTTGGAGCTCCTCCACTTTGTTGTCACTCTGAAGCATGTCCCCCAACCATTTCTTCGATTTGGCTCTTCCCCTATGCATTCGATGGATACCACATATGTGAGAGAGATATACATAGAGGTGAAGGGGTAACAGAATAGAGAGAGGGAAGCAGATCCCTCCTCATCTTTTTTTTTTTATTATCTCTCATCAGCCCATTTAGACTATTTATTGAGAAGATGAGAGAAAAATAAAATTAGTCTTGTAACCTTTTATATCGATGGGACGAACATGATTTAGAGATTATAAAAAATGATAAAAAAATGATGATGAAAGAAAACCAATCCCAGAAAAAGTGGTGTGCTGGGAAGAGAGAAGGGAGGGTGGCGTGAGAGAGAGGATGTGTAGTGACACATTTTTCTAAAACATAATTAAGAATTAGATTGTGTTCGCCTTTTTCTTTGGTTCATTAAGAGTGTTATCGTCGGAATATATTACCTAAATGTCTCATGGACTTCATTGCAAATGGAATATTTCAAGGGACTTTTGATTTATATTTTGTCTTGTTTGGGACTTCAGTGTAATTTTTCTTTTTTATAATTTGATTAAATTAGATAAATGTATGGGCGCAGGAGAGTAAATTGGATACCAGTATAGTGCTAGTATTCATTTTTAGTTTGACAGTAAATAGTAAAAATAATACCACATGGACAAAAAGTGGGAGCGTGAGTGATAAACGCGGGTATGCGAATGGATCATCGTCCAGCGGTCACCCACAAAAGCTGTGAGTCTGACCTTACCACACATGCACTGATGCGTCTCCACCCTGAGGTCAGTGTTCTCTCCTCATTTTCAAAACTTCTCTCCAGCCTAATCCACACAAAGCCGTCAATGTGGTCGTCTCCTTCCAAAAGCACTCTTGTGCAGCTGCTTTCTTTTCCAATTACGCTTCTCCACACCAATCAGCCTCCTTTGTAGCTCCACTCTCTGTTTTTTCTTTTTCTCTCTTTGATATTTTCTTCCATTTCCCTCTTTCTTTTCTTCATCTTTCTACCCATTACCGTGTTTAGCAATAGTGGCCACTCATTGTTTGACATCCGCACTCACCTTTTTTTAAGAATCAATAATATAGTACTTTTGCGCTTGAGCTATTGAATATCATCATGTTTATGCGTGACGATGCGCCACGCATTGGATCAGCAACGTAACAGCAATCTGGATCCTGAATTTAATTGGAATTTCGCTAAGCGGTTTCTTCTGATTCTTGTATGTATTTGTAACTGACTGTGTCGAGCTTGAAAGAGGATAAGCCGAAGTCTGACAAGTTTCACGCATTCTGTGGCACAATTTACCTGCTAATTTCTGGGTAACTGTCCATTTGCTGCGCGGAATTTGGGATTCCATATCATCATAAATAAATATCCCGCAATAATTGGGATTTGTTTTTGCTGAAGCAGAGTTCAGAGGCCAGACTGCCACAGGGCAGTATTGCAGTTCACTGTTTTAGGAAGCTGCTGCACTGTCTTAGAACTCATGAATTTTTGGGCAATTTCAGCATCAGGCTTTTCTTCAAGTACTTTCTTTCAGTGATGGGTTGTGTTTATTCAAGGGTTTGCATAGGTGAGGTTTGTAGTCCAAGAAATTCCAGGATAAATGAAGGCCGAAATGCGAAAGCTGGTGAGGCTGCCTGGTTGTCTCCTGCGTCCTCGGATGTTCAGGAAGGTGAAGATAGAGACCAACTGAATCAATTGAGCTTAACCAGAGACTCTGAAGCAGGCATCAGAAGGCTAGCTAGGGTTTCAGCGCAGTTCCTACCTCCCGATGGCTCACGAGCAGTGAAGATCCCTTCGGGGAACTTTGAATTGCGTTACTCGTACTTGTCTCAGAGAGGTTATTACCCTGATGCTCTAGACAAGGCCAACCAAGATAGTTTTTGCATTCACACCCCGTTTGGCACAAACCCTGATGATAATTTCTTTGGGGTTTTCGATGGGCACGGTGAGTTTGGGGCTCAGTGTTCGCAATTCGTGAAGAGAAAGCTATGTGAGAATTTGCTTAGAAACAGTAAATTTCGGGTAGATGCTGTGGAGGCCTGTCACACTGCGTTTTTGGCGACAAACTCGCAGCTGCATGCTGATTTTTTGGATGATAGCATGAGCGGTACTACAGCAATTACGGTTTTGGTTCGGGGTAAGACTATATACGTAGCCAATTCAGGTGATTCTAGGGCGGTGATTGCAGAGAGGAGAGGAGACGATATTGTGGCAGTAGACTTATCCATGGATCAAACACCTTTTAGGCCAGATGAACTTGAACGGGTCAAGCTTTGTGGAGCTAGAGTTCTTACTCTGGATCAGATAGAAGGGCTTAAGAATCCTGATGTTCAATGTTGGGACACAGAAGAAGGAGATGATGGCGACCCGCCTAGATTGTGGGTGCCGAACGGGATGTACCCTGGCACAGCTTTCACTAGAAGCATTGGTGATTCAATTGCCGAGACCATTGGGGTCGTTGCTACCCCTGAAATTTTGGTTTTCGAGCTCACACCAGACCATCCTTTCTTTGTGCTCGCCAGCGACGGTGTCTTTGAGTTTCTATCTAGTCAGACTGTGGTTGAAATGGTAATATATTTTTTCTTCTTGTCTATATAAAATTCATATAATCTCTGGCGGAGAGCATATATACTAGCCCAATCTGTAACGCAAGAGCAAATGTTCTTCGTGTCTTGTTTATTGCTGAAAATTTGTGGGGTCTGGTAAAAAAAGCATGTTGCTATCAAGGTTATTATGACATTTTCACTCACACACGCACCTGCAAAAAAGTATTTTCTTCATGGATCTCTTATTAGAAAAGAGATCCAGTGTTTGGGTAACGAGTTTCTGCGGAATGAATAAGGTGGCAAGTTTTTTTATTTATCAGACAAGCTTGGATAAGCTTTCAAGTGATTTAGAGTAATAAGACTTCTTTATATGTCGAGTTCTTGGTATCTGTAGGAAAATTTTAATCATGCATGCATTAGTTATTAAATACCACCAGTGATATTTGCAGGTTGCTAAATTCAAAGATCCTCGTGATGCTTGTGCTGCAATTGTGGCTGAATCTTATCGACTTTGGCTACAGTATGAAACTCGCACAGATGATATTACCATTATTGTTGTTCATATTAATGGACTAACCGATGTATGGAGTTTTTCTTTTCACTCCTTTATTCAAGTATACTCTTTCTTGGAAAATCTTCATGCTGTTCTAACTCCCCCTTGGTTGTTTGTAACTAATTTAGTTTTTTTTTGCATTAGCCTGCTGGTGGTCGATCTGCCAGTTATGGTGATGTTGTTAGAACTCCAGTTCCTCAGGTTGTTGAGGTGACAGGATCAGAATCACCTTCCACCCTAAGCTGGAACTCCAAGAACCCTCGGGTAAGGCATGACTTGTCAAGGGCGCGTATCCGAGCAATTGAAAATTCCTTAGAAAATGCGCAAACTTGGGTTCCTCCAACTTCAGCTCATAGGAAAACATGGGAGGAAGAAGTAAGCCCCGTTTTTGCCTATTCCCATTACAAGTTTCTCCTCCATTTTACATTTTTCAGTTGCAATTGTCATTAACATTGTCATGCATGTCAGCCAATACACTCATCACTCCCACTTACTAGTTCAATATACGAACCTTTATTTTCATATTCTATGCTACAGGCACAAATTGAGCGGGCATTGCATGATCATTTTCTCTTCAGAAAGCTTACTGATTCTCAGTGTCATGTTTTATTGGATTGCATGCAAAGAGTTGAAGTTCAACCTGGAGATGTTATAGTCAAACAGGTTTGCTTTTCCACTTAAAACCTTCTTGTTTGATAGTTATCCAGCTTTTACATATGTCTGTAAGCTTCCAATTTTTAAGGTCATTGATCTTTTCATAGATACATAACAGTAGAAATTCTTGTTTAGGTTGGTTTATAGCTTTCAAAATTATTGCTGTGGACGTATACTTTTTCTTTTGCCTGAAGTATTATCGATTGAGCATTGGTAAATCTACTGCTGCATGAGGTTCCTCTGCCACTTTTTTTAATTATTACTTATGGCTATAATTTGGCAGGAAAGTGAGTCCTAATGTTGATGTTCTAACTGCTAGGCTGCTATATATAGCCAGTCAAATATTATGATCTCTGGCAAAAAAAGGAGAATTTTGCAATCTTGAATGTAAAATTACTTATTTAAAAGTATATTATATATACTGATATATGAATTATAATTCAAGAGTTATGACAGTTATGCTTTGCAGGGTGGTGAAGGTGACTGTTTCTTTGTTGTTGGTAGTGGAGAATTTGAGGTCTTGGCAACTCAGGTTAATAATCTTTATCAGTTGTTTGCATTGTGTATTCCATTTATCTATATGAAGGTGACTTTTTCTATATTATAAATGTTGCGTCTCGTTTATCTGATATTTTCTGAAGTTATGTATTTTTTAATGTGACATGATTGGTTTTGAATGCTTTTTCAACATATATCTATCTGCAGGAGGAACCAAATGGGGAAGTGCCTAGGGTTTTGCAGCGCTACACAGCAGAAAAGTTGTCTTGTTTTGGAGAACTTGCCCTAATGTGAGTTCCTCAACACCCCCCTCCCCCCAACCATTTTTTTTAAAAAAAAAACTATTCTCAAGCATAGGAATCAATTTTCTTGAGAATTGCCTTCCAGGAATAACAGGCACTTAACTTGAACGGAGAAAAATATTGAGTGAGATGCTTTTGCATATTTTCTTATTCGTTTTCAGGACATTTTTTCTTGTCTTGCTGCAAATACAACATTTAGTTTTGGAGAAATTTTATCATACCTGACACTAGACAAACGTAATGAGTTGTATTGATGTGGCCATTCAGATTTTACTGAGGGTTGTCAAGAATTGAGATAAACTTGGAAATTGCCGCACGTGGATTTAAGCTGCATATTTATTGACTTTTTTGTTGAGCCTTTATGTATGGAAAAAGCTTAGTTGGGAATGGTCTAGCCTTTGTTTTCAGTATCCCAAGGGAGTTTAATTTCTTCTACCAGTGGAGGATGCTGCTCCTAGTGTCTCTAATAAAACGGCATAAAACCTTTTTGCCTTAAAATATATAAATTGTGCTGAAGTTTGTGGTCTCACAGGTACAACAAACCACTTCAGGCCTCTGTACGAGCTGTAACAGAAGGAACTCTGTGGGCCTTAAGGCGAGAAGACTTTCGAGGAATTCTAATGTCAAAATTCTCTAACTTATCATCATTGAAGTTGCTTCGGTCTGTAGATCTTTTTTCAAAGCTGACAATCTTGCAACTCAGTCAGATCTCAGAGTCCCTTTCTGAAGTTTCCTTCTCAAATGGTCAAACAATAATTGATCAAGTAAGATTTTGAGATGTTAAGCCCATTTACTCTTCCTTCTTTTCTTATACTTATTGAGCATTTCTTAGCAGAATGAAGCCGCTGCATTGTACATAATCCAGAAAGGACAAGTGAGAGTAACTTTCGATTCAGATTTACTGAGAAACCCAAATGCCTCCAGCCTGAAGCCTGACAATCAAAATGAGAATGATGATCAACAGGGCACGAAGGAGCTATCAATAGAGAAGCCTGAGGGAAGTTATTTTGGTGAATGGACTCTTCTTGGTGAAAATATTGGAACCTTCAGGGCTGTTGCAGTGGGTGATGTGTTATGTACTGTATTAACAAAAGAAAAATTTGAATCAGAAATTGGCCCCTTGAAAACGTTTTCTCAGGAAGATCAGAAGTAAGTTTCATTTTCTGCATGTCTCAAACAGTTTTTAATGTCTGTTTATTTGTTAATATGCTAAACCTAATTGACAAACATCATGTCCTTGATACCATTAATTTGATGATAGGTCAAGGGACAATTCCTCTGACTGTTTGAAGGAATCAACTAAAAGTCTTAATTTTTCTTCCCTTGATAAAATCCATGTCTCAGATTTGGTAAGGGGTTCTCTGTCCTGCTTTTGCTTGTCATCCAATGTATCATGCTGAGGACATGGCGTTCTCAAACTAGCTTATGGTTTTTATTTTCTAGGAGTGGAAAAAGATTGTATATTCTACTGACTGTTCTGAGGTTGGGCTTACTCTACTAGGAGACTCAGGTAGATTTCTCTCTGCTGATGTTGTCAGTTGTTGTATGAAAATAGTTGCATGTTAACTTTTCCTTCCACATAATCTTCTTTGTCTTGGGTGGCTTTTCTTTCTTTCAGTTGTTGCATTTAATATTGTAATGAAACAATGCATGTGTGCTTTCACTGATGCAATTTGCTGTACAAATATGGTTGGCTAGCAGAGAATGTGCTTACTTTGAAGAGATTTTCTAAGCAAAAGGTGAAAAGGCTGGGAAAGGAAGCACAAGTTTTAAAAGAGAAAAATTTGATCAAGGGCATAAGCTCTTCGGCTTGTATACCACAAGTTCTGTCCACCTGTGCTGATCGAGTATATGCTGGGATACTACTAAATACACGTCTTGCTTGTCCATTGTCTTGCATACTTACAAGTCCTTTTGGCGAATCATCAGCACGATATTGTGCTGCTTGTGTTGTTACTGCCTTAGAAGATTTACATAAGGTCTTATGTCTGCATATAATTTTCTTTTTGATTTTTCCTTCTTTGAATTGTGGTCGTGTTTATCCATTATTCTCATTCTTTTCCTCTTTCCTTTCTTATTTGAATTTCAGAATGGTGTTCTTTACAGAGGGGTATCACCTGATCTTCTGACTTTGGACCAAACTGGATGTATACAGGTCAGTAGATTTTAAGGTCTTAATGTGATGCGCTGGATCCTACGTATTCATTTATATTCCCCCAACATATACCCATGAAAAGGAGAAAACTATGTACTCCTGTGCTTAACAATGTCTCTGTTTGTAGCTTGTGGACTTCAGGTTTGGGAAGAAGCTCTCAGATGAAAGAACATTCACAATTTGTGGAATGGCAGACTCATTAGCTCCGGAGATTGTTCTGGGAAAAGGTCATGGTATCCCGGCTGACTGGTATGGCAAGATAAGATAAACTCAATTAAATATTTTTTACCAAAGGCAAGTCATGTGGTCTGCATTGTTAAGTTGCTATGCCAAGTCATGGCAAGTAAGGTTTTCATTCCTAGAAATTTAATATTCTTTAGAGCCTTGTTACTGCAGCGATCCTTTGAAAACAAAGTTTACATGTTAACAAGATGATTAAACTATTCTTTTACTAAAAATCCATGCTGCCTATGGTTGTTATGTTTCACTAGGAAGGAATCTCAATGACTTGTGGTATTTCATAGGTCTCTAGCTGGCTCTGAATCATTAGAATAACAAACTCATTTATGGCTATGGTCCTATGTGCCTTGACTGCCGTTTTGGAAGTTTGTGCAGCTAACAAACTTTGGTGATGATAATGCAGGTGGGCATTGGGGGTTCTGATTTATTTTATGTTACGGGGTGAGATGCCTTTTGGATCGTGGAGAGAAAATGAGCTTGATACCGTAGCCAAAATTGCAAAACGGAAGCTAAACCTTCCAGAAACTTTCAGCCCAGAGGCTGGTGATCTCATCACAAAGGTATTGCAAAAATTGCAGCTTAGTTTCTGTCTGTTTCTGTCTTGTTTGATTATACATGACGGGGATAGGAGAATACTTATTCATTTTGGTTGACTAATTTGGCCACAGTTGCTTGATGGTGATGAAAGCACTAGACTTGGTTGCCAAGGTCCTGATTCTGTCAAAAGCCATCCTTGGTTTAATGGTGTTGACTGGGAAGGGATAAGAAACCGTAGCTTCCCCGCTCCTCCAGAAATTATCTCTCGTATAACTCAATACTTGGAAATTCATTCCGAGGATTGCGCTGGTTCCCAAGTTTCCCCGCCACAGGAGGTAGATGAACTTAACATTCCTGAATGGCTTGAGGATTGGTAGAAGAATGATTCAGGGTTACATTTTGATGTTTTGCCGTGCACCGAAATTGACATTGGCTCATTGAAACACTTTGCATCCCAAGAAATGGTTTCGAAGGCAGTTTCACGGGAAAATGCTCAGAAACCAATAGATCCAAGTGCTTCTCCATGATTCAGTTTTTTTGGCAACATGACTTTGTGGTTGCAGTGTGTCTCCTATAGATCCAAGAATTTACTATTTACTTTGCTTTCTTTGATTTGTTGAAAGTTGTAGAATAGATAGCGTAGGCAGGTTATATAGCTCTTACACCATCCTCTCGGTTCCCTTTTTCTTTGGAGGCAGTTCCCCTCCTGTGTAAATTTCATACATAGAATGTACAGGGGCGAGTTTATTTTTCATTTTGAGGTGAAAGATGCTTACTTTTCTGCATGTTAATTGGTACAATTTTATCTATTATGTATTTTGTATTTCAGCCAATAAAGTTGAAAACATAGTGTTATGGGCCCTCAAAGATACGTCTGATTTCTTAATTATCTAATTATAATTTGGGAAAATTACGCTTTGGTCCCAAGGAGCAGAGGTAATTACAAGTAGGTCCCTTCAAATGACAAAATTACACAGAAGTCCCTAGGGACTTCTGCATAATTATTTGTGAATGTAAAATGACCATTTTGACCTTCCCTCTCTCCTCTCTCCCTTTTTCTTCTCTCTTTCCTGGAAAGGGCTGCTGCTGGTCATCCCCGACCACCACAATCGTCAGCACCACCACTATCGAGGATTCCGACGGAGAAGTGGAGGCAGCCGAACAAGGCGATCCCAAGGCGTGGGCGGCGTTTAACAAGAGCTTCCAACAGGTGTAGTTGGTGTTGGATCGTAATCGACTTCTAATTCAGCAGGTGAACGAGAACCACCAGTCTAGGATTCCCGAAAATATGGCGAAGAACGTGTCCTTGATTCAGGAGCTCAACGGAAATATCTCCAAGGTCGTCTCTCTTTACTCTGATCTCAATTCTAATTTCTCCACCATTTGCCAGCAACACGCCGATAATCATGACGAAAGACGAGAGAAATGAAGGGCTTGAAGGATTGTGATAGAATTCGTTCCTGTAATTTCAAGTTCATTCTCTATATATAAGTTAAAGGGTTGATTAGTTACGTAATTGCTAGCAATTCTCTAGGCGTGTTCATGTCCTTTACGGGGTTGATTAGTTACGTAATTGTTAGCAATTCCCGGTTAAACGTTTGTTCTTTTTGTGGTAGAGTTGTTGTAAATATATGTTTTTTCTTTGTTAATATAACATTTGTTGTTGTAAATAACCTCTGGACGTCAGAAATAACAAATTCCAAGTTTTCAAAAGTTGTTGTTAAAATATCTTTTTCTGTTGTTAATATAGCATTTGTTATTGTAAATAGTCTCTCGGAAGTCGAAATAACAAATTCCGGGTTTTGAAAAGTTGTTGTTAAAATATCTTTTTTTTTGTTAATATAGCATTTGTTGTTGTAAATAGCGCTCACGAAGTCGAAATAACAAATTCCAGGGTTTTCAAAAGTTGTTGTTAAAATATGTTTTTTTCATTGTTAATATAGCGTTTGTTGTTGTAAATAGCCTCTGGAAGTGAGAAATAACAAATTCCAAGTTTTCAAAAGTTGTTGTTAATATATGCTTTTTCTGTTGTTAATATAGCATTTGTTGTTTTTTTTTTGGATATAATATAGCATTTGTTGTTGTAAATAGCCTCTGGACGTGAGAAATGAAAAAAATCCAGGTTTTCAAATGTTGTTAATCTATGCTTTTTCTGTTGTTAATATAGCATTTGTTGTTGTAAATAGCCCCTGGACGTAAGAAATGAAAAAAAATCCAGGTTTTTAAATGTTGTTGTTAATGTATGCTTTTTATGTTGTAAATATAGCATTTATTGTTGTAAATATCCTCTGGACGTGAGAAATGAAAAAAATCCACAGTTAAGCTTGAACGTGCCAGCCACAGTTACATTATTTATCTGACTGTCTGTATATGTTCGAACTAGGATGTTAAGTTCGAACTGGGAAGTTAAGTTCGAACTCGGAAGTTAAGCTCGAACGTCCTAGCCACATTTGAAAACCTGGATTTTTTTTTCATTTCTCACGTCCAGAGGCTATTTACAACAACAAATGCTATATTTACAACAGAAAAAGTATACATTAACAACAACATTTGAAAACATGGAATTTGTTATTTCTGACTTCCAGAGGCTATTTACAATAACAAATGCTATATTAACAACAGAAAAAGCATATTTTAACAACAACTTTTGAAAACCTAGATTTTTTTCTTCTCTCACTTCCAGAAGCTATTTACAACAACAAATGCTATATTAACAACATAAAATGCATATATTAACAACAACTTTTGAAAACTTGGATTTTTTCATCTCCCACATTCAGAGACTATTTACAACAACAAATGCTATATTAACAACAGAAAAATCATATATTTACAACTACCTTTGAAAACTTGGATTTTTTTTTCATTTCTCATGTCCAGAGGCTATTTACAACAACAAATGCTATATTAACAACAACAAAAGCATATATTTACAACAACTCTACCATAAAAGGAACAGAAGCGAACTGGGAATTGCAGGTGGGATTAGCAAACACTTAATCTTTTAACTTCCATGGAAATTTAAATATGGCGCCCTTGTTAGCTCGAGTGAAGAGACTCACAAAATCTTTCAACTTCTCCAAGTATGCAACAGAGACCCCCTCTCCTTAAACATAATCTGATATAATTTCAACGAAGTCAAATTCATACTTCTCATGAGATTCCACATCAGTGTACCATTTGATATCCCAATTTTTAAACAGAGCCCACGTTTCCCCCTTCCTAGGAAAAACTTTAAAAGTATTGCGGCTAATATTTTCACACAAAATCATATGTGAGAACATAAGACGATCTTCGGTAACTTCAGTGTTGCCAAGCACATACTTCCCACAAGCAACTAGCAGATCGTTTTCTACCCAGTTGCTTTCATCCTCGTCATCTGGATCTGCTTCAAACGAGATTTTCCGGTGCGTTGAAGAAGGCCCTTGGATTGAATGGAGCTCCAGTCTCTGGGATGGCCGGCGGGAGAGAAGAAGGGTGGAGACAATGCAAGAGAGCGAGTAAGGCGAGAGAGGAGAGAAGAAAAAATATTGGAAGAGAGAGAAGAAAAAGGGAGAGAGGAGAGAGAGAGGAGAAGGAAGAAGGAGAATGGGCAATAATGTCTTTTACTCATATGAAATAATTATACAGGTGTGATTTCATGATTTAAAGGGACCTAATTGTAATTATCTCTGCTCCTTGGGACCTGTGAGTAATTTTCCCTTTTAATTTTACACAATTCAGCCTTTAAAAATTTGGCCTGTTCATCAATTTTCTATGAATGAAAAAGGTAAGAGAAGAGGAGATAAACATATATGCTATAGGTTATTTAATAAAAGTAGTTAAAGTCAATAAAGTTGTCTTAGAATTTAAGTAATTTCTAATATTACCCCTACTAATTGCACTAAACTCTGACATCATAATAATTATTACTTTCACCCACTACCTTTATTAATTATGGGCAGACATGGAAAAAATAATTAATGCATATTGGGAACAAGCAAGTGCCTTATAAAAAAGACCAGATAAATTTGCTAGTTAGTGCCTTATAATAAGGACAAGAGGGAGTTGCAAATAAACAAAATTGAGGGATTAATTGCATAAAGTTTAGTTTCAGAACCAGATTTATGCAGTAACTAGATTTAGCCAGACTTGATAGTTCTGAAGCATATAACATCACATCACCATATGAGAATCAGTCATCACATGGATCATAATACCCGGGGTGTTCATGGACAGGGTGAGATCCTTGCCTAATGCCCTGCCCAAAATATTATTGGGCAGTAAAATGTAGCCCAGTGCCCGGCCCTGCCTGATAGAAGCCTAAATATTTTTGGGCTGGCAATAATGGGCTGGGCAGGGCGTTCCTTCCCTGCCCTAGTGGCGATACACTACGACACTCTATGTGAAAAAAACTTCAATCATATCTAATAAACAATATCGCAAACTTTAAATGAAATCCATAATTCTACACTTTGTAATATTCCAAAATAAGTGTACAACTTGAGTCTTGAAATTAAAAAAATAACCATATATCCTAACAAATAGTTAAATACCCATAAGTGAAAATTAAAAATATATAATACTATTGTATAAAAAAAATAAAAAATAAAAAATGCTATATATACTACTGGGCGGGGTCAAATGGGCAGAGCGGCATAGCCTGCCCGATGCCTAGCCCTGCCCGTAAAAATGCTCAACCTAATTGTGCCCAATTTTTTCTGGGCTGATTTTTCTAAAGCTGGGCAGGGTGATTATTCTGTGGGCTCGGGCAGGCGTATAGGGCCATGGGTATCACGAACACCCCTAATAATACTTCCCACGTTCTGCTCAGCATTGTGTCTAGGTGATCCCCACTTAGTATTATAATCAGAGAAAGGACGAGAGGTACACCTAACCAAACACAAATGTAATTAACTGAACCATAATTATCACTAATGTGACCATTAATTTATGCATGGTAGCCTGATTATGACGACATAACAGTCCTTGTATAAAATCAAGTAGCAAATTTTAATAGTGAGGGTTATGTAAGAGCTCCTTGTTTTCCTCGCAGATTCTGGATATGTGTTCATTAAACAATGGTGGCGCAGCCTACTTAGGTTGTTTTGGTACAAGGAAGAGGGCCCACCACCCACATATAAGTCACTTGTTTCGTACTATTAGCTGCCTTGCTCCATTAAATGATGCATACTTTTCTCTCAAGAAATTGACTAAAAACCACTCCTCTTTTCTATATTATTATTCGGTATTTTATTTGGGTTTGTAGTTGTCCTCCTAACACAAGTGTCTTATTTAGGAATCGAACTTGAGACGCACTGCATAACTTAATCACATTATGCATTAAGTATTAATAAATTCATTATTTATATCAATTATAAATTAAAGACATTGACCTCTTTGTATTTTGGTGGTTCCCTTGAGTCCACTTGGCCGGTTATCAGTGGACATCACGTCTGGGTGTACGGTATACAGTTTTTGTTTGAATTCAATTGATGAAGGATTTTTAATAAAATAATTCAAAGTAGACATGTTTAGCATTTCAGACCAGTATTCTTGTACTGGTTGTGATCTTTAGACTTTAGTAACGAATCACTTTCTTTTACCAGAAAAAACTAGCATATCCTTGAAGTTGCTTTTAGCTTTTGCAAGTGTTTTGGAGAAGATAAGCAAGAGTCTGATATCTTCTCTGATCTGATCTCTTGATTGCTTTATGATAATGTTGGAGAAAACGAACATGCTCGATTAGTGGAAACAGGTTGGCGTGTAATCTGCTACTTGTTGCTTTAAGTTTATTACTTTTATAATTGTTGTCTTTATTATTTACCTTGTCGATAATGCTATAATTAATATTCATACGTTAATCATGAAAAGAAAGATATCTATGGGGGACCTATGATTTACGCTACAATATATGTTTAGTCATTTATGTTTGCCTCTGATATCATTTTAGTCTCTTAAATTTGTAAAGTACATATTTGATCTCTTAATGTTAAGTAGTCTGACTTAACAGAAAATATCGACTCAATAATTTTAAGTGATGATCACGATTAAATCTTGATAAAACATACTTATATGTTAGTATTTTAATAAATTAATATTTTAAATCCTATTAATTAAAAAATATTTAATTTTCTTCGATTAAAAAAAATTGGATTTAATCTTCACAAACTGTGAAAATCAATTATTTTTCAATTAATATGATTTAAAATATTAATTTATTAAAATACTAACATAAATGCATGCTTAGTCAGCATTTAATTACACAAATTTAAAATTGTTGAGTCATTATTTTCCGTTAAGTCAAACTAACGATGTTAACATTAAGGATCAAACGCTAGATTTAAAACTTAAAGACTAAAATAATACCGTAAAAAAAGCATGAAAGATCAAACGATATCTTTAAATTTCTTTTATAAAACTATTTACTTCTATTTTGTATAAAAATTAATTTATGCAAAATACAAAATTTATGTATAATTTTCTTATAACATCATTAGTTCATTTTTTTAAAAAAATATTATGATAAAAGTATATAAATTTTTAACACAACACCATTTGCTTGAATTTTTAAACTATTATTTTATAATTTTATTTAAAAAGATAAGAGCTATATATAACAATAAGAACATTTATTTACAATTTCTCATATAAGTATTAATATTAAAAAAAATCATATGTTTAGTCTTAATTACAAAATTAACATTAAATATATTACATATTTTTTCTATAAATTCTAAAAATCAGGAACGGCAAAAATAGAATAGAAACAAAAACAAGAAATGTTCATCCTCTGTTTCTCTAGAACTACATATAAGAAAATTGCTAAACAAAATCTTGATCAACATGTGGCTATTCAATATTCTTTAAAAGTTTAAAACAGATCACACCTTACCTTGAGAAGGTGATATAGATTATTGATTGAAAAACGATACATTTAATGGCTGAGATCTTTCTCTATTCACAAACCATTGAACAGTTCTTCTGGCGATTGGTAGCCATAGCTGCCTCCTTCTTTCTTCTTTAGCATCACTTGAAATCACTGAAGAATTCTTCAATACTCTGTCTCTCATACCCAAATCTCTAAATCTAGACACACCAGCGATTTCCGACATCGATCTTTTGTCCCCCGGATTCACATATTTTGATGTATGACCGCTAGAAGATGAAGTTCCAACACAATATGATGTATCTAAAACAGAGTTTAATGCACCGACCTTTGTCTCAAATGATATCTTCCTCTCCATCTCCTCCTTTATGTTGAAAATTTGCCCATTTTCTGCTGATGTTGAAGCTCGAATCTTCTCATCACCATTTGGTTCTGAAAGATTGAATCTTTTGCTGTGCACAGAACTAATCATCTCTGAATTCAAAAACATCAGGTCTGAAGAACTCACGTTGCTCCATCTGTGCTTGAACACCACATCACTTATATTAATCTTGTGGTTTTGTTTGTGATTCAACTTTCCACCACCACCATCATGCGCTGTTTCTTCTTCTTCTTTGATTGGCAATTCTTCTTCTTTAACAATAATACCCTTGCCAGATTTCCTAAAGCTGCTTCCAATTCTGAATCTTGAAGAAGAAGAACCACCATGATTTTGATCTTCTTCCCTCTGAACAAAGATCTCTATATTGGGTTCCTCACCATTCTCTGACTGGTTCATAGTTAGAAGTCTCAAACTGTTTGAATAAGTAAGCATGGTGGGGTCATCAGAACTGACCTTTCTTCTACAGAGAGGACAACTAGAGTGTCTCTCGAGCCAATAATCGATACAATCGATGTGGAAGGCATGTTTGCATTTGGGAAGAAGCCTGAGGATTTCAATATCTTCAAACTTTGACAAGCACACTGCACATTCAAGGCCTTCTTTTGATCCTTTGAGGGAAGAGAATCTGAAGAAAGGGAGAGATTCTATGACAGTCTTGTCGATTCCAGAGAACCTGGATCTTGATCTCATAAGTGCAGGGGGATTCTCAGGGTCAACGTTAGCTGAAGCTCTGCGTTGACAGAACTTGGCATATAAGAGAAGAATGAATGTTAGTGAAAACATGAGCGATAAGATTCCTATGACAACTGCTAAACTTGGTTGGAAATTGCCCATGCCGCCATCGACTGAAGTTGAACTTCCATTCATCTGTTGTTGTGCTGTGACATGGAAGGAAAGTAGAAAGAGAAGAGAAAGATGAGGAAGATGACCTAGTTGGCTCATGGTTCTGCAGCAAAAATCTGTTGATTTGAGTTGTTTTATAGGGTTGGTGTGACGGAGCAATTCAACATCTTCTCTCTGATCATAAACAGTAGCCTTTTTTTTTTTTTTTTTTTTTTTTTTTTTTTTTTTTAAATAAGTCTCTGTTTTCTTTGTTGTCTTCTTTGGCTGTCTATTGCGTCTTAATTTGATTCTCCCCTTTTTTATTAGACTCTGCGTTTAAAATATTTGCTGAATTTGGTAGTGATGACAAGCTGGGGAAAGAGAGTCTTATAATTGTATCATGTCTTTATTACAAGTTTAGCGAATTTTTTTCTCCTAAATATATATCTACTTGGAAAACTATATTAATGATTATTTTCCAATTTAACCCTTATTTAATCATTATTTGAAAGAAAACAAGAAGAGAAGGATGCGAGAATGATTTGCAAATATAAAGAGAAAGAGAGAAAAAGTTTTTGTAAGGGCGAATTTGAATTTTTTTATTTATGTAAGATATATTTAATTATTTGATTGTCATTTCTTCATTTCTTTTATATATATATATATGTATGTGAGTGAAAATGAGTTAAAATGAAGTTATAATAATGACTAGATACACACGTAATAACTGAGGTGGTAGCCTTACAATTCAATGAATTGAGAAATAAACTATCACATCCCCTTATATTACAATTTCTATGCTCACGCCATCCTTTTACTATAAGATGAATGAAGCAATGTCAATGTTGATCTTGGCCCTGTCCCAGAAACGACTCTGTTTTTATTTTAATTAACCATTCTTGGATTCCCAAAATCATTTATTTTTGGGGCTGCTCTTCGGACCAGAGCAGTCCAAGACCAAGAGATTATATAACTATTGTATACATCATATCTTTGGAGTTTGGATAACTATGTTAAGGGAAAGAAAAGGGAAAGTTACTCGGAGGTCTCAAAGAACGAAAAAAATTACAAAAAAGTCTATTGAAATCACAAAATTACACAAAAGTCTTAAGGGACTTTTTTGATATTTTTTGTATTAACAACAAGAAATGCCTATATTTACAACAACATTTAAACACCTAACCATTTACAACAGAAAAAGTCATATTTACAACAAGAAATGCCTATATTTACAATAACATTTAAACACTGGACCATTTACAATAGAAAAAGCCACATTTACAACAGGAAATGCCCATATTTACAACATTTAAACACCTGGATTTTGAACGTAGATAGGTCATTTACAACAGAAAAAGGCTAGATTTACAACAGGAAGTGTAGTATTTACAACAAAATTTAAAATCTGGACATTTACAACAAAAAAAGCCATATTTACAACGGGAAATCGCCTATATTTACAACAACATTTAAACACCCTGGATTTTGAACGTGAGGGCCATTTACAACAAAAAATCTTAGATTTAAAACGGAAGTCTTATATTTACAACAAAATTTAAAATCTGGCCATTTACAATAGAAAAAGCCATATTTACAACAGGAAATGCATGTATTTACAACAACATTTAAAAATATGGATTTTATTTCCATATAAATAATATCAAAAAAGTCTCTTAGGACTTCTATGTAATTTTATGATTTCAATAGATTTTTGTTGTAATTTTTTTCGTTCCTGGAGACTTACGCATAATTTTCCCGAAAGAAAATGAGAGCTGTGTTTTGACAAATGACAAGTAAAAAACAAAAAAGTCAACTGATGGATTTTAAGCCACCTGAAAGGCCACACGTTTAAAATTTGGATTGTGATTATATAGAACTTACGAGCCTCCAAGTCCATGTAACGTTAAACTAGCCTGATGTCATCAATCTGAACATTGATGGAAGAATAGTATTGTTATTTAAAGGTGAAAAAAGGGGAAGATAATTCTATCATTTAAGTTACTTCAACTAATTTATCACAATTAAAAAAATCATAGTTAACTAATAATTTTTTAAAAATTTAAAAATTTTCAACTTTTCTCATATTAATACAACTTGCACCTCTCAAATAGTGATGGGTTAAGGGAGGTGACATCCCACAATTGCCCCCTTAAGGATAATTTTGAATTTGAGGTTGAAAAAAAAGACATCATAATAAAGTCCCAACAAGTTGGTCAAGAATTTCTTTATTTTCCCGTAAATTATTTGTGGTACTGTCGTTGCTCCCAATTTCTAAGATTTAATACATCTTAAGTACAACTTCAACTTTTGAGCAAAAAAAAAAAAAAGTACAACTTCAACTAACATTTTTTATTGATAGGATAAAACTAACATTTATTACATTTTTATGAAGACTATTCTACCTATATGAACTTATGAACGGCTCAAAAGGTCTAACCATAGATAATGAAGACTCACCAACCAAATAAACCACCCACACCCCACCCCCCAAAAAAAAACCCTACATAAAATCCCCTTAATTTTAGGCCAGTTGCATGCAACTTTCTTAATATTTTAAAGTTTAAATTTAACCTCCTTCACATTTTAGATTTTTATATTAAACTCTTTGCCGTTAATTTTTCTGTTAAGTTAATGTCTGATATTGCCATGTCAAATTAATGAGGATAACTTGGCATCCTAGTCTCCTACAATAAAAAATAATAATAAAGTTTGTCATTAAAAATAATTTAAATTTTGAAATATTGGGTGTATGCGATTGTCTTAAAGTTTAGGGGTTTTGTATATTACCACTCTGATACTTATTACAAGCACTTTTAACTAATTCTCACTTATCAAGGATTGTTAATTAAGTCATTAAATATGCTTAAAGTTTTTTAAGTTTACCCTTATAAAATCTCTCTCTCTCTATACACACACATACATACAAATGATTCTCACATCTATCTCCTGTTTCTCTCTTTCTAACATGTATTGAATAAGGGTAAAATTGAAAAATATTCATTAATAACATGAAATTAGAGTTATATATATTTAGGACCAAAAGTTTATTCTAAGAAAGGATTTATAATAAGGACTAGGGTGGTATAGTCCAAATTTTTTAATCCATACATGTTAGATGTTATGACATCCTCATTAATTTGTGTTTGTCTGTCTGTAACTTAACGTTTAATGTAAAAAAATAAATGTGGAGGTTAAATTTAAAATTTAAATTGTTAAGAGTTACATGTATGTAACTCACATGAAGTTTAGGAGATTCTTTGATTTTATCTTGTTATAGGTTAATGTATAATTTTGGTCAATAATATAAATCACTTTAATTAATTCATTATAACTATAAAATGATAATTAACTCATTAAATTCATCTTAAATTAAAATAAATTTTCAAATATACCCATATTTAATAAGATATCAAAGGAGCAGGGAAAAGTATAAGAGAGCCATATTCAAACGTTAATTATAAAGGTAAAATCAATAAATAAGCATTAATTACTCTCTAACTGATTTATATTGTGGATTAACCCATTTTTCTAGAAGCGAATACAACTTGCAACTCTCCGGTAGTGATGGATTAAGGGAAGTGACACCTCACAATTTCGCCCCATTGAGGATAATTTAAAATTTAAGGTTGAAAAAAAAAATTATAAAGTCCCCACAAGTTGGTCAATAATTTCTTTTACTTCCCATAAATTACTTGTGGATCTGTCATTGCTTCCAATTTCTAAGTTTTAATATATCTTAATTACAATTTTCAACTAACAATTATTAGTGCCAGAAAAAAAAACATTTATTTATTACAAATGAAGAATATTCCTTTTATTTTGTTAGACACAAGTATCCTCTTATTGGAAGCAATATAGCAACAAAAAGAAAAAAGAATAGTCTTCATAATTGAAGACTCAACATACCGGGTCTAAATTTATATAGGCTAAACTCTACGAAACCTCATAAATTTTGGGTCAATAACACACAATTTCCTTAAATTTTAAAATTAACCTTGCTTCTTAATGTTTTAATTTTTAATATTAAACCTCCACAATTAATTATTTTGCTGTTAAATTGTTGGTTTGTACTGCCATGTAAGATTAATGAGGATGACGTGGATTTTACAAAAAAAGACATAACTTAATAATCAACATACTACGCAAGGTTGTTAAATTCACGAGTTTAAGCAAACTCGTAACAATGACGTAAACTCGTATCGTGAACTCGAATCGTAAACTCGTAAGAGTTTACTTTTATTATTAAATAGGTATTATTAGTGTATAATTAAATAATTAAAATATAAAAATGACAACAATTTGATTTAAATATATTTTAAATCCAAATAATTGAAATTAAATCCATCAACATTCATCATTTATCATATTTAATAAAGAACTTTCTATATAAAGTCATGCTGGGCATGATCAAATCAAAAAAGTTAATACGAGTTTAAGAGTGAGTGAACATGGTTTTCTAAGCTAGAAACATAAAAACGGTAAACTCGGTGTATAAACTCGTGAGTTTAACCGAGTTTATAACTAGCACGAGTTTACCACTAACTTGACTCGTTTTTGTAAGCTAGTAGTGTAAAAACGGTAAACTCGGAGTGTCAACTCGCGAGTTTGACAACAATGATACTACGCTTGAATGCTTTATCGTGGATAAGAAAGTCACCTTAAATGTTTTCTCATGTCTTGACACAATTGAATTAGTTTTAGTTTATTCATCACATCCTTATTGATAGTTTCCAAGTAACTTCAGGAGATATTGATACTTCCAAGAAATGAGGTATCTATTTAGGAATTCATATCTCCCGAAGTAACTTTAAAAAAGGTCAATAGAGTAGGAACTGTGAATCAAAGCAATGGGTTGACGATTTTGAAAGGAACCTTCGATCAGAGCAATACTCTAGTGTTTTTTTTTTTTTTTTTTTTTTTTTTTTAAAATAACTTCATTAAAGCAATTTAAGGAACGTTCGATTAGAGCAATGATGAGTTTTCTAAAAAAACATAACTTCACAAAAGTAATTTAAGGAACCTTCGATCAGAGCAATAATGAGTTTTCTAAAAACACATAACTTCACAAAAGTAATTTAACACCACCTTGGATGATTTATCACATCATGACTTCACAAAGTCAGCCTAATCGGCTAGGGCTCATGAACGAAAACAACTTGTGGGATAGTCGCTGAGACAAGGGTCAAGTGCATTCATTAGTGCGGCTGTCACTGAGAAGTGGGACAAAGGCTTTTTATTGTGGGATTCGACTGAAAATGACTTCCGACAGCTAGAAAAGACAACATGAGTCATAGGGTTAAGATGTTGGTATGTTTTGTTTTGAATAGATTAATTGTAAAGTGTATTATGTTTTAGATGTCTAAATAGAAGAGGAATGGTATAGTGTTTTGGGTTATTGTGCCTAAAACTTTACATTACGGTTCATTCGAAAAAACGGTTATTTATTTATTTACATTTATAGCGGTTCTTTGTTAATAACCATCATGTAATTTGTCATACCCTCATCAATATACCGACATTCATTAGATTAATAATGCATAGCTCAGTAGGTGAACAAAATTAGCATAAATATACTGATATTAAGTACTTGATTACATAACAGAAATTCCCACAGGGTTTGTACATATTATTTACAAAGTCTAAAAAATTACATAATTCTACTACAGATGACTAGCAGGAGCTCTTGTCCCAATTTGATCATCTTCACTCGCCAGTATCGGCCGCTTTGCCTTGGGAGCTGCGTCCACAACATTGTTCTATTCACAGATAATGACAAGAGTTGGGATTCAAACGAATCCTAGAGTAACGGTCAATTTGACATAAAATGCATGCACAGTATATGGCAGTCAACCACCCAACAATACAATCAGCATTCAGAGATCATATCACATAACAGATTATGTGTAGCACAAATTGCAAACAAAGATCACATAATCTATACCACAATACTGGGCATTCAATTGGGCATCAACCCATATCATTCTAATGCAATTCAAGTTCACGATCCAAGGTCCACTGGTCCACTAAGCCCTACTGCCTCACACGTGTTCACAACACATATCACGATGGTTCACACATGCATATAATGTCATAAATAGTATGTGGAGAAGAGTTATTATCTGGACGCTTTACCAATTCTCGAATCGGCTCCCACTTCTTTTTCATCCCGGCAACCATTGAATCCTATAAATACACATTCATAGACGGATGAGTTACTACTTGTCCAAACTCTTCAGTATCTTTAATGCTATTGCACTAAGCTTAATGTGTAGCTAAGGGGCCTACATTAACTCCAAGTGTTTATATTAACCCTTGGAAGTTAACTTAATTACCACTTGCCCTTACATTTCTTATTTTCGGACAACAATATAAAATTGGCAGAATTTTCAACTAATCTTTAAAATTCACATATGTATGTACAAATGTCCAATTGCAGTGTTTCCAAAGGTTATGTGACCCTTATTGAGTCTAGTATCAGGTAAAAAATATTTTCCTTGCCAATTAGACGCATAGAATTCCATAATTGCAATTGTTTGGACGCTACCCCAGAAACTGTCCAGTTTTATATGACAAACTTCAAAAATTCATAAACTCATAGTACACAGATTTAAACAACCTATATGACCTATCAAATTAAATCTTATTAAGTCTAATATGATTATGCTAGGTTTCAAAGCCATTAGAAAATATTTGATAATCCAAAAACACAGAACATTCGGGCTGCCTCTAGAAAACACAATCTAGAGGCACTACTATCTTACCTTTAACTTTGGGGTTTTCAATCCAACCCTTATAAAATTATAAAAACAACCTATTCTTACAAGATTTTTCCCAAGGAATCCATTAGAGACCTCAAAAATAGCAAAATCACATCCCTGCCTTATGCCCTGGTCAGACTGAAATAGGGGTTCCAAGGCAACAATTCACAAATTCTCAATTTACTTGCTAATCTAGGTTCATAACTTCTAAAATATCATATAACCACAAATATATGAAGAATTCATCATGAATCTCAAAGAACCCTAACCGGAGAAAAATATAGGGTTTCATAAAGTATTCAAAAACTCACCAAAACCACAGGCCAATCGGTTCAAAACAAAGCTTATACGTACATCTATTTGATTCTATAACTTGTTCTTGATTTGCGCATCATCTCCACCTTATAAACGGCACTAAACACCTCTGATCAAGAATCCGAAACCATAGAAATGTTGTTCTCACTGAGAGGAACAACGTTAGAAAAAGCCTCGAGCGTTAGAAACACCGAATCGAAGGTGAAATCGACTCCGGAGTGTTTTCTCTTTCCTTTTGCTCTCTCAACCGCCTCTCCCTTTCTATTTTTGGCCTCCCTCCCCCTTTCTCTATGCGCTAGCAGAAATAATGAATGAGAATGTAAATTAATGAATATTAGAGTGGGCTTGCCGCCCAAGCCAAGAAAAGAGAGGGTGAGGTGTCCATGTTGACTTAACTTTAGAGAAAAGGGAGGTGAGGTGGTGCCATTTTTTGTCAAGGAAGGGAAGCCCTGATGAATTCCCTTGACTCTCGGGTCCGATATTCGGAAAATTCAAGTACGTGTCCGGACCAGAGACCGGTGGATTCCCTGGACTCAAACACTAGGTAGCGCATTTTGGTGTTGCCAATACAAGAGTGATCTTGTACTTTGTCATGATAAGGGGATACGTGTCATGTTCCTATTGAACCAACACAAAAGTTGTGTCATCATGACTTACTTTATTAAAGCTACTTTATCAGTGCTTACTCAATAGTTTACCCAGGTTCCATTCGGGATTGCAGCACACATACCGAGACCCACCAAATGATGCCCGGTTAAAGTGTATATGTGGCCTCTACATGACATCACATACCTGTGTCTTTTCCAAAATAAATGCAGGGCACATATGTCTGCCATGGAAATGCCATGTGCATACCTATATTAGCACATTTTGCTCGACAAATCATCCCATACCTAGCATTTTTCTACCAATCTAATGGCACTGTATATGTGTTCTATGCCTTTTTGCACCGACACTTGATCCTACTGCCTAAATATACTTGGTCCTCTGCTTAGTATGTTCGAATCACATAGTCCTCGAGAGTCTTTCTATCTCTTGACATTCTTGGGACTCTTGCTGAACTAGACTTAGTAGTCTACTTAATTCTTGCTTTTTTCTTTAGCCTCTAGTCCCAAATTTAGGGGTATTACATAATTCACTTTTTTTACATGGTATTTCAATAAGTGACGATTTTTACTTAATAACCGTTATGCATTTAACTTCTTTTAAGAAAATTTTGGTGGTTGATTATGCAACCACCTTTTTTTACAAACAAAATAAAGAAAAACAAAAAGACAAAGTTTATAAATAAACTAAAAATAAAAAGTTATGGAGATGTTTTAATAATATGATAATGCACCATTAGATTCTTCTTCTCCAGTAACTTGTCCACCTTCTCGTTCAGAGAGCGAACAAGAGTAGTAAGTTCCTTCAAGCACTAGTCCATGCGTCCTTGCTATTGCAAGTAAACCTGGACCATATAATGGAGTTTGTAGGTCAAACGGATGACCCTTTAATGCTTGTTGGTGGAGGGAGTTCACCTTTTTCTTTGTCCCAAGATGATGAGCCAAAAGTTCTCTTGCAGTTTTCCATAAGTTTGGTGAAGATGTTGGCTATGAGAAGTTGAAATGAAAGTGGAGAAGTGGACTTCAATTTTTGGATGTTTATATATAGAGGGTTTCGTAGATTACCGAGTTATTATGTCTTTTAGATTTACAGATAAGATCATTATTTTTATAAATGGTGACAGTTAGTTTTTAATAACTGTTATTAATTTGTCTAAGAATAATTGTTTGGAAGTGTTACTGATGGTTGTTCTTTTATGACGGTCATTAAGAATGAACAATATAAGAGTCATTATTTATTTTACTTCATGAAGGTATTTTTCTAAGAACTGTTGGATATATTCTTTTAGGTTAAGGGGTAAAAATGACTATATACTTCTCTCAAAAGTGCATTTGGCACCATATACTTTCTTTGGGGGCAAAAATACCTATGAACTTCTCAAAATGGGGCAAAAATACCACCTCCTTTACTTTACACAAACGATGGTTACTTTTTGAGTTAGTGGGTCCTACTGTTATTTTTATATGATTATTTTAAAAGCACACATAATCCTTTCTCTCTCTCTCCCCACTCTTCAGTTAACGTCAAACACCCTCCCACCCTCTGTCCCTCTCCTTCATTCTCTCCCCACTTAACCTCCTTCTCTCTCTCTCACTCACTATAAACTGCAACAAAGTTGAAATGTCGATCACCAGAGATTGAGTTGGAATCTGATGCCCTAACCACCTCCTTTATCTCCTTTGATGTCACAGTCGTTAGTGGCTGTAGCCACCTCCTCCACTATCCTTCATGCATTACATACGATTGTCAAGGGTTCAAACCCATGAAGTATTGATCATTGGAATCTGAGATGGAATCTTTGTGGGTACTCAGCCGTTTCGCTTCCTCTCTTAGCCTCGAAAACCTTACTGCAATTCACGACACAAGTACTTCTCCCCCTCTTTAGAGCTCCATCAACTCTGAATCCTTAACTAGATAATACTCCTTCAGCCTCCTATTTGTCTCCTAGTTTGAGGTAGTTCGTTTCGAATCCTTGCTCTACTAATACTAAAATGACTTGCCAGGATTCTTGTTTGGAGAATACAAAATGGGATGGATTTGAGCAAGGAAGGGAACTTGGATTTAATGGTATATGATTTCTTGGGTTCATTTCTAAATGCAATTCTGTTGGATAGTTTATAGAGAGACAGAGAGAGAAAAGGAGGAAGTGGGGGAGAGAGAGAAGGAGAGAGAGGGAAAAAGGGCAGGTGTTTGACACTTTGACTTTGAATGAAGAGCGGGGGACTAAAGAAAAGATAGGATTAGGAGTATTTTTAAGATAATCATATATAAATAAATAGTGGGGCCCACTAACTCAAAAAGTAACGTTTGTGTAAGTTAATGAAAGTGACATTTTTGCCCCATTTTGAGAAGTTCATAAGCATTTTTGCCATGAAAAAAGTATATGGTCCTATATGCACTTTTGAAAAAAGTATATAGGCATTTTTGCGCCTTAATCCTATTCTTTCTTTTTTTTAGGGTAAAGGTGCAACAATACGAGCTTTTACCAAAAGTATGCCTAGTACCATATGTTTTTTGGAGGTACAAAATTGCCCATAAACTTTCAAAACTAGAGCAAAAATATCATCGCCGTCAGATTGCATAACAAAGAGTTACTTTTCAAGTGACCCCCACATTATTTAAAAAAATAAAAATGCCTAGGTTTTTTGATTTACTTTACTTCCCTCTTTGATCAGTCACTCATCAGTATCCTTCTCAGATTCTAATGACGACTGTGGCGACGACAACATCATCCTCCACCAACGGTGTCAGAGATTGTCTACCAACATCCTTCACTAGCATTTTTCTGGGAACTTAACATTATGAAGGAGGAGGAGGCCAATAAAGAAAAATAGCAAAAATCACAAGGAACATGTGAGTTTAAATAGAGGGCTAGTAGATTATGAAGTGTTATGAGTTATGACTTATGAGGTGGTGGTGGGGTGTTAGATGACGGTTGTTTCTGAAGACCGTTATGTTTTATCATTGATGATATAAGAGTATGAAAACAAATCGTTTGTAATCGTTATATAATTGTTGTTTTAAAAGAACCGTCACTTTTGTCACTAAATAAATGACGATTATTAACTACGACCATATTTTTTTTAAATTTCCACGAATTCCACCTCACAATTATGATGGTGCCCATAATAAATCGTTACTTTTAAACGTTATATATCCCTTCGTGACTTTCTTATCGACATACGTGACGTTTATTAGTTGTAAACGTTATAAATTCGTAAATCTATAGTAGTGTTATGTACGATTGTCTTAAAGTTTACTGGGGTTGGCATCTTATAATCTAACATGGCAATTTCTATTAAAAATTTAATGTTAAATTAATGATAGGGATTTAATATTAAAAATTAAAATGTTAAGGAAGTGGAATTTAAATTTAAAACATTAAGAGACTTACATGTAGTTGAGATAAAGAGGATTTCTAAACTTTATCATATGATATTATATAGAAATAATGAATCGTGAACATCAAGACATCAGACCTAAATGAAGTTTATTTTACAACATATTTCTTCAGAACAATAAACAATATTATCATTAATGTAAGGAGATCTTGAAGTAGTCAAGCCACCACATCCTCCCTAATAAGAAGTGCTTGCCTGGCTGACACGTAAAGTTGACTTTTGTGAAACTATAATTTGACATATGCATGCATGGTTGTGTTGTGTTGAATAAAAACCAAAGGGAAAATATATAATGGTCATCACTGAGTTTGAAAGCAGTGAGGCCAGGTTACATTTTGATTTTTCTTAATAATGAAAGGGGATTGTCTGTTAATACGAGTACTTTACGGGTTAAGATATAATTAATTTATTCAAAATGTGATGACTACATGAATTATTGTATTTTGACACCTCACATATTTCTGCCACGTGAAACAAATCGATTTACATTTCCATTTCAATCATTATTGTATTCCTTAGGTTTCAATATGAGAAAATAAATCTTGAATGCGATGTATGATCTCCAAACATAATAAGAAAAAATGAAAGAAAAATATCCTTAAACTTTAAAATCCTGTTGACAATAACAATAATGAAATTAACAAGAACAATAAAGCAATTAACAACTTTTTTTTTTTGAAAAATCACCTATTTAAGATTTTGAATTTTAAATAGTTTTTTTTTTCTTCAGATTTTCTCAAAGCATTATCTATTTAGATTAATCTCCGAAAGAGGGCACCGAACTTTGACTTTAGTGATTTGAGTGAGACAAATGAAAAGAACCAACGTTGAAAGAAAAAAAAAAAAATTAAAATTATTCCCTGTATTATTTTTCAACGCATCTAAAAGTACTGATTGAAAAAATCAAAGTAATTATTTTTCCTGATGAGACAAGAATCTGAGACACGAGAGCTTACTGTATATATAATTAAGATCTTGGCTAATGGAGTTCTATATTCTTTGAAAGAGAAGTGCTGTCAATGTTTGGAAATCATATAGTACAAGTATAATAATTATGGGTAATTAAAATAAACGAAGCTAAGAATTATTGTCACGTACAAGTATAATAATTATATTGGCTTGTGGTATAGAGATCGAAATGCAAAATAAACGAAGCAAAGAATGATATGGAAATCAACTAATTCATAGATGTTATAAATATATGTATTATGTGGATGTCCATTGCATAGTAACCCTTGAAGGTCTATAAATAGAGGTCTTGTATAAACATTCAATACACACTTGAAATGAGAATTCCTCCATCTCTCTAAAATTTCTCTCTAACTTCTCTCTACTTTTCTTCAGTTTTATAACACGTTATCAGCACGAGGCTCTAATCAACTGAGCCTCATTCCTGCGTTGATCATCACTACCGCTTAGATCTGGAAATTTTCCGAACAAGTCGGATTTATGTTCTCCATCAAACCTCTCCAGATCTCAACCCTCGCAAAGAAAACCTCCACCGTCGGCCTCCCTCGGTTCTCCGTCTTCTCCGACGGCCTCTTCTCCTCGCGACACGTCGATGAAGATGGTGGAACGGGGAAGTTGGCGTCTTCACCGTTCGCGACGAAGGGAGGAAGATGATGAACAGTGTTTTTCGGTGGTTGCCTTATTTTTGATGAAGATGCCGCTGCCTTTTTGCTGCTCCACTCTGTTTCTTCACTCAGTCTGCCATGGCGGTTAACGACGGCACCGTTAAAGACGCAACATCCGTTCTGAAGCCCTGAAGGATTGATGATGTTCGGGCTTTCGGCACGACTTTAGTTCAATAAGTATTCAGTACATACAGAGACATAGGTTGCTGTTTTTGGCGCTAAAAAACACAGCCTCCCTTGGCTCCCTCCTTTGAACAATCACCGGCAGTGAGCTTCAATGGCCGTTAACGAGGGACGAGCCGGTGGTACTGTATTTCCTGTTCTCGTTGGCCGTAAAAGACAGTTAGCCTCTTAGCTATGGTGTGACGTTCTGGAACAGAAGACATGGGAAAGCTTTGGTGAGAAAGAAGGATGAATCGGCGATGGTGGTGAAGGACCAAGCGAGACTCCATTGATGAAGCTTCGAATGATACCGGTAAGTGAATAAATGAATGATTGATGATTTAAAATAAAATAATAAAATGATTGAAGAGGAAGAAAACGCAGTAGTCGGTGATGAGGTTGAAATAAATATAATTTGTGGGACCATTCTTTATTATTTGTGTAGAAAATTTAGTGGGTCTTCGCTTGGGCAGAATAGTGTGATAATATATAATATGATTTTGGTATATCTAAATTATTCTCATGGCTTTAGATAGCACTAATACCGTGTTCTATAGCGTAATAACGCTAATAGCAGTGCCTGACTCTTCTTTTGATGTTTCTTATTTTATATTAATGGTAGTCTTTATTCAAGATTAGATATTCCCACTTAACTTTCCTACTTTTGTAGGATAGTCTTATTTTATTAATGTTTAATAGTGATACACCGAACATGAAGATATGTGATAGAATTAATGGGTGAACTTTATTTATTGTTGGTTGTTAGTATTTGGGTGACCTTATGTATGCACCCAATATTTAATTATTGTTGGCATCTTTAAAATATATGCCTGATTGAATGATGAATAGCTTCATGCGCACATGATGTATGTTTACTTTTTCAGCAATTTTAGTTTATATGATAGGACCCATTTTATTGAATAAGAGACGACGTAGGTGGGAAGTTGAAATTTAATACCTGTGGGTCCTATATTTAAATATTTATGTAAAAATAATAATAATTGATTATTGTTGCTGCACATATGCACCGAAGTTTTTGGGGTTCTACGAAGAAAATTTTGAAAAAGATAAAAAATATGGGTCCTACCAATTATTATATAATTCATAATATTATATATTATACAAAGATAAGATTCTTTTCAGTAGGCATTATTTGACTCCCCCTCATTTCACATGGCGGCACTTTTTGCTTCCTAATCACTTTTGTTTTCATGTTGAAATGAGACCACCGGATGCACAAAGAAAAAATTCCTAATCACTTCTTGACTTTTATGCATGTGGGTCCAATTAATAATTCTTATGTGACCATGTTGAAAACAAAACAAGAAGTCACGGAGGTAGTATCATATACTTGTTATTTGTGCCTTACTTTTTGATTTAAATTTTATTTATCTTATAATGACTAGATATTATTGTTTGTCTGGAAGACATGAGAATTGAGAATTGGCTTGAATTGAATGGCCAGAAGCCACGAGCACGAGATACAAATTTGCTTGAAGCAAAGTTATAAATTGGCTTGAAGCCATGAGATAAATTTGAGTGGAGCCAGATCCATGATTTTTGTATGACACCATTATTTGGCATTAAAAAGACTCCCTTGATTAAATTAAAGGGATGCTATGAAGATGGTTGTTCTTCTAAAAAGTTATTATAAATTGGTGTATCTAATTTGCTCCCCGCAATAGCAATATTATGAAAGAGGTTTTAAGAAATATTATGTAGTGTAGCCAAACAAAACAATGAGTTACAAGTATTATGAATATTGATTGGCTTAACTTCATTCCCATAAGTGAATGAATTTAATTATGGTCATGGACATGTATGTAAATATGACTGGGTATTGTCATTGTTGTGATCATTATTGATCTTAGTTCCCACCAAAAGTGGAGAAATTTTTGCTATAAATTACGAACGAACAAGATCCTTGTTTAGAGTTTTTTTTTTTTTTAAAAAAATGTGGTTACTATTCTGGACAAGAATGAACATAAAATGAAAAAACGCATGGTTGTTTTGAAAAATTTGCATGTGGGACCTACGTGTTTAATATAATATTATTATTACTATTACGGGTATTATTTATGAATAGTATCGTATGTACTATTCATAGATACGATACTATTCATAGATACAGTATTTTTATGAAAACTTTTTATCCGTGCTAGGTGCTTCAAAACCAAAAATTTCGTGGCAAAATTAGTATTTATTCCTTAATATTAAGGCCTTGAAGGTTTATGTTTTCAAATATTGTATGATACATATTTTAATAGTTTTTGGAAAAGTATTGTCCTAAGACAATAAATTGCGAGATTTATGTTATGATATGTATAAAAGCTAATAGTCCTGGAGACTAATTATCATATTTTGAGGAACTAATGTTTAGACTATATATCTATATGGCGATAAATTTCACGAAGGTTCTGAAGAGTTAATATTTTGTTACTCGAATGAACAAAATTTTGTATTAATTACTCTACCAAGTATTAAAGAAATTTATTGAATTTCATAGATATCTACGAAATAGATATAGAAAATACATGCTTTTGTAAACCGAAGTTTACATATAATATTACAAACCGAAGTTTGTTAATGAGTACCAAAAGCCAATGTAAACTAGAAGTTTACTAACAATGAGATATCAAAGATGCAATGAAATGTAGAGAAATATGACCATATTTATTTTGAAGCCAAGGTTCAAGATAAAGACTAAACCCAAAAGGTATGTTATCGATAATTCAAAGTTAATTTGATTATGAATATTTTCATATGTGGTGGACTGTGTATATTTTGCATATATATAAGTCAATTAAAGTATATTAGTCATGAATACTGTGATTATCTAGTGATGCAATATTATATGTTTATTCCTCGAGAATTAACATAAATTATTCCTTTCAAAGTTTAATGAATTTGAAAGTGATTTTGAAATATAAATATAAAGAAAGTATGTTTATATAACTCACACTTGAGGGGGAGATTGCCAGAAAAACAAGTGTGAGTTAGAATACAAGTGTGAGCTAATATTTGAAAAGTTATATAGTTCTCACATAAAGTTTGATCTTCCAAAATGTATGTCGGATTTTGATCAAAATGTTATTGAAATTGAAAAATTTATGATTGTTCGAGATATATGTTACGAAAACTTCCGTTTTACTGATCCAAATAATTTTATTGTTGGCATGACTTGTTTGATCATCCGAGTCATTCAAGAACCAAGATTCTTCATAAATAACCAACATATTGTTCAAGAATAATTATGTCTGCTTGTTCTCAAATAAAAATGACTATGTGAATATCATAGGTCATGATTGGTAATGGATCTCCGGAAATATATCAAACAGATCTATATGGGCCCATTGAAATGACATGTAAACCATACAAATTTTGAAAGATGCATCTATAAGATGGTTACATGTGAGATTATTAGCTTACAACCAGAAGTTTGTAAGAATGCAACCTGAAGTTTGCATAAATGATTGCAACATGATGTTTGCAATAATGTTTGATGTTTGAATAAATTAAGCGCGCAATTTCCAGATGATATGATCCGGGAATCATATATTAAAGCATCCATAGAGAGCTGAATTAATGCTTATGAGAACAAAATACTATGTTGGTATATTTGATATTATATATTGCAGCATTTATATAAGCCAACAAAATTCTCCCAAAATAATTGGCTTTAGGTCGGGGAGCCGGACAAATTTCACCTTAAAAGGGTTGAATGTGCAATGATTATTAATCCACCACAATGCACATAGATGGATTTAAAAGAAAGTTGAGATAAAAGTTGTGTGTAGATCTCCTTTTAATTATTTGTTTCTAAAGGAAACAAATGGATTTAGGAGACTTATATTGTATGATTAGTCAATTGATAATTGACATTGTTATCTCAACATAAGGGGGAGATATTGGATAGTGGAAAAGAGAATATATTGAATGCGTTATAGCAAAGTATATATCCTCGAATAAAGAAGTATGAACCGTAAGTTCATCGATTATGCACTCATGAATTATTTGCCGATAATATTATTGACCTAAATATTAAATCTCATATTCCAGGCTAATAAAAATGCTCCAATCAAGTATAAATATGAATGCGACATGCCCGAAGCATGAGAAATTATTCGGTTCCAAAAATGTTATGGATAAATTGGAGCAATAATTTAGATGATCATATTAAAGTAGGATGTCATCTAATACTATGTCATAGAGTTATACTTTGACTGTACAACTCTATCCGCATGAAATATGGGGATAACAGTGTATTCTTGGGTATAGCTTGAATACATGAGTATAGATGGACATGCCGAAAGGAAATAGATACTCCAGAAGAGTATTGAGACATAACTTATTCCAAAAACCTCATGAGGTTCAGGTGCACGAATAATATTGATATTGATAAGTTATGTCAAATTGAAAAAAAAAAATGGAACCGAAAATATAAAGTTGTCAACAACAATTTTGATGAAGATATCACGTGATCAAATGAGGATAATTAAGAAATGTTAGTTGCTCCAGAAGAGCTATTTCAAAAAGTTATTATCTCCAAGTAGAGATATCTCCAAATGAGAGAATGTTGTAGTCCCAGAAGAGACTAAGATACATGGAAAAATGTGAAAATAATGAGATCTCAATAAACTGTGAATGTTATCCGATGGGATCAAAAGAAAGTCAACGTTGACGATATCTTTGCTTATGATATAGCATATGATATAATGAATGATAATGATGATTATAAGACAAAATTAATAAGAAGGTGCCGGAAAGCACACATGTCCCCCGAGAAAAGACGTAAGGTGCCGGAAGCACATGTCCCGGAAGGACGTAAGATGCCGTAAGCACATGTCCTTGAAGGATTTAAAATGCTAGAAGCATATATCCCGAAGGAATTTGGGTGCGGGAAGCACAAGTCCATGAAGGATTCAAGATGTTAAAAGATCAAATTCAAGTTCTCGAGAACATTATTAATAAGTTCATATATGGCCGGAAGTCTAAATAAGTTCATATAAGGCTCGAAGCCTAAATATTTATTGAAAGAATGATATCAATGCATATTTATGAATAGATCTCGAAGTATCGATTTTTATGTGATTATTTAGTGTTTATGTTTATATCCATTATGCTTTTATTGGCAAACTTAGAATTTGCAGGTACACAATGGACAAATGAATGATAAGAATGAATATTTTTATTGTTCCATAGCGAACAATACAATATTCGACTACTGAAAGAAAGAACTTGAAAAAAAGATGAAGAAGAACTACATGGTCCAGAAGTACCATAAAACATGGATGTATCTTGATTATCGAAAATATAGTTATTCATCTTTACAAAGTTATTGTATGTAATGTTGCCATCGGGGGAGAAAAATCTGATGTAATGAAGAGGGGGAGTCGATACATCGCGCGTACTTTTTTCCCTTATCTAGGTTTTGTCCCACCTTGGGTTTTCCTAGAAAGGTTTTTAATGAGGCGATTAGGAAGTGTATCAATGGATGTTGTACTTTTTTTCTTTGGTTAGGTTTTATCCCACCTGGGTTTTTTCTAGTTAAAGTTTTTAATGAGGCACATTCATAATGGACATCCAAGGGGAGTGTTATAAATATATGTATTATGTGGATGTCAGATTTCAAGAACCCTTGAAGGTCTATAAATAGAGGTCTTGTATAAACATTTAATACACACTTGAAATGAGAATTCCTCCATCTCTCTAGAATTTCTCTCTAACTTCTCTCTACTTTTCTTCAGTTTTATAACAATAGAATGTAAAAGCATAGATATGAAGACGTACTCTAGCTAAAATATATAATAAACCAACGCGCATGGTTATAATTAATTTGTCTTCGATTTCTTTTAGCGTCACCAGCTATTGCTTACATAACAAAATAAGTACAGTCATACTATGATGTTATTGATAATCTCAAAAGAAAGGGAAAAAGTTACGATAGATAAAAGGAATTAATTACGAAATAGACAAATAGTACTATATAATTTGAGCAATCTAGCTATTATCTTAAGAGTATTGTAATTCCTCAAACACAAGACGTTAACATAAACACACACATATATATGTATATATAGATTTCATCCTTAAAAACTCTAGTACAGTACTATATTATGATAACACATAAAAGTGTCCACATAACTAAAACAAAAACACAGGAATAAAGTTCAAAACTTCAAATTAAATTGAATAAGGTAGCAACCCCACACACAGACAGACGTAAATTATAAATCGTTAAGTTCATCTGTAACTTTTGATGAGTACCTTCCAGGGACAAAGCTGTTGGCCAAGAAAAACAAACTCAAGTCTTTGTATTTACTAAAGAAACCAAAGAAAGCATAACATGTATACTGCTAACACGCTAGAAACCACAAGAAGCTTTGAAATTATTCAACAAGAAATTCAAATTCCTATTCGACATTAATTCTGACCCTTTCTACTACACCACAAAACAAAGTTTCTAACTTTCAAGAACACCATCAGTTTTGAAATTAATTTTGTATGGTAAGAAATCTTTTAAAAGCCATATCTGCAAAGAAACCAGGAACATGAAAGGTCTATAAAGGTTATACTCCCTCTTATTCTTAATATAGAACCCAATTGATTTTTTTAAGAGATTGATAAAACTAAATAAATTAGTTAATCATAATATATAATGTGTATCATTTGATTGTATATATTAATTTATAAGTCAAATAAATTAGTTTGTATAAAAAAAAGGGTTAAATGCCTAATTTACCCCGGAAGTTTTGATAAGGGGGCACTCATCATCTGGAAGTTTTTTTGGTATCAAATTTGCCCCGGAAGTATGAAAAAGGTAGCAAATTTGCCCCTCCGTTAATTTTAACCGTTAAGTTTGACTGAGTGTACACGTGGCATGCCACCTCATGACACGTGGCATGCCACCTCATCAACCCGAATAAGAGTTAAGTATCATTTTTGCCTCGGAAGTTTTCACTGAGAGCAAGTTTGCCCTGGAAGTTTTCACTAACGAGCAATTTTGCTCCGGAAGTTTATAAAAGTAGCAATTTTGCCCTTCTTTCTCCCAATATTAAATTTGACTATTAAATCAGACAAAGACCACACATGTCATGCCTTGAAAATGTCGAACTTGGAGTCAGAGAAGGAGATCCTTGAGATGTTGAGCTCAAGGCGGCCAGAATTTGTGGGTCTGTCGCAAAACCCAGAGGAAGCATTACTTATAATCTAAGCAAATGAAACGCAAAACGAGAAATGAATTGTTCCAAAAATTGGTTCAGTAAAACAAATCAATAGTGATAATATTTACGTTTGTATAGACTGATCATTTGCTTAGATCATAAGTGATGCTTCTTGTGACCAGTTCGGCTTTACAAATTATGGCCGTCTTGAGCTAAACATCTCAAAGATCTCCTTCTCTAACTCCAAGTTTGACCTTTTCAAGCGCATTTACATGTGCGTCTTTGACTGATTTAATATGTGGGAAAGAAGGGCACAATTGATACGTTTTGTAAACTTTCGGGGCAAAATTATTGCTCCTCGAAAACTTCCGGCAAACTTGCTCTCGAAAAAAAACTTTCGGATAAAAATGATACTTAACTCTTATTGGGTTGATGAGGTGGCATGCCACGCCAGTATACTCGATTAAACTTAACGGTCAAAATTAATGGAGGGGCAAATTTGCTACCTTTTTCATACTTCCGGGCAAATTTGCTTCTTTTTTAATACTTCCATGGTAAATTTGGTACCAAAAAAACTTCTGGGTGATGAGTCTTTTATCAAAACTTCTGGGGCAAATTAGACATCATTTAACCCTAAAAAAAATATAAATACTTTAAAATAATTTATTTAATTTCTTTAATCTCTTCAAATAAAAGTGAACTATAGCATTAAAGACGGAGGTAATGTATATAAAGAAGATTGTTACAAACTAATAAGAGTTTTTCAAAATGCAAGCAGGCATATATATAGAATCACAAATCCAAGTAATGAGGACTGAGTGATGCTCTTGCTGGGTTGAGTCATCCAACTTTATTAGTTTCCGCTGAGATTTGGCTTCAATAACAATAGTCATATATTTATGGTCGTTATTCCTGTTTAGTCTATTTAGGTTCATTAACCGCAGTATTTTATATTTATTTTTATTCCATGCATATACTTATTAAATTTAGGAAAAATTAATTTAGAAGTTCTTTCATTTTTAAAGGTTGGAGAACTTCACTTCATAATTCTTAATAATTAAAATCTTTTAAAACGTTTTGTCAGCCGTGACAACTAAAAAAGGAATTGGGAACTTAATAATTAGTACTCCGGATAAGATTTAAAACAATATGGCTTATTTTTAAATGCCATTTGTATGTGGTAGAGACTGCCACATGTGGTTACGTTTCACCCTTATGGAGGGTGGCATTCAATCTCCTTATCAGTGAAGAAAGTGTATATTTGCAGATAAGTTAGACTGCTACTTTTACGGTAGTTATTATTGTATGACAAGAGCGAGGGGTCGCTCTTCTATGTAAACAAGGATAATAAACAAATAAAAATTTGAAAAAATATATATTATAGGGTTAATGTGCAAAATACCCATGATTTTTTTTTTCTTTTTTTTTTCTTCAAAAGTGCACTCAACACCATATATTTTTTGGAAGTGCAGAAGTACATAGAAGCTTGCAAAACAAGACCAAAAATACCATCACAGTTAAATTGTCTTAACAGACGTTAAATACTCCCTCCGGTACTAATTATATGACATATTTATCATATTTTAGAGGTTAAATTATATATATATATATATATATATATATATATATATATATATTCTAAGATAGCCTTATTTCTACCCTTGTTAGTAAATTTGGCTACAACGCTGTGTGTGGGTTTGTGCCGAGAACTATAGACGAAATGGCAAAAAAGGCTCAAATTTTGGCTTGGACTCAGTTTCGAGTTTTTTACTTTTTTTTTTTTTTTTCCAACTTAAACGCACACCTGGACACGTGACACTAACTAATTACATCAGGAAGTAAATGGTTACAACAGAAAATAGTTACAACAATTACATAATATATACAATTATTCAAATATTTGTAACTAGCCATTTTCTTTATTACAATCTGTCAACCATGATTCTTATATTTTCTTCTTGCTTGCTATTAAAATATCTGACCATCGGATTCGATTAAAAAAATTGAGCAGAATTAATAACCTAATTTCATACATTATTTTATTCAGTTTTTATTTCTTACTTAGTAATGAGTTGAGGTGTATGTTGCATTAATGAATTGTAAGTATTACCTACTTTACTTAATAGAAGGTATAGGTCTATTATTAAATTATTATTGTATTTAATTATTAATGAAAAAGTATCAATAAGAATATTTTAGAAAGAAATTGATAAAAATTATAATTTTGTAGACCAAGACCAACTTTCAAATATTATTTTATAATGGAGAACGGAGGGAGTACCATATTAAAATACCAAAATGCCCCTCACCTAAAAAAAACGCCTTCTCCTTCTCCCAACCTACATGCTCGGTAGGGGTAGAAATAAAATAGCGACTGTCGAAAGCGGCCGCACCCGACTCCGTTAAAAGCGCAGTCGGCCCGACTGTCAAAAAAAGGTCGCGCCAAGCGCTATTTTAAAGCGCTTTTGTCTTAACACAGCAGCCAGCCCTCCCAAAGCTAGCTGAAAGCGCATCGCGCCGCATACAAAGGGATGGGTAAAATTGTAAATATGATTTTTTTTTTTTAATCTCTCTGCCCTCAAACTCAAAGTAAGCCAGGCAATTAAAAAAAAAAAAAAAAAAATCCAAGTCTGTCATTTGATTTCCTCCTCTGCTTGCACGACTCGTCAGTAGCCCTAGATCTAATTTCACAATCGCATCTTCGTCTCTTCGAGTCGGCCTCAGCGTCTTCTCAGAATCTCAGTCGCAGTCTCGCACGTCTCAGGCCGCGATTCATCCTCACCGAGTCACCGTCGTCCGTCGCATACTCGAGAGTCTCAGAGTCTCAGCCTCTGTCTCTGTCTGTTGTTCGCTGAATCGCCCTACTCAAAACCTATGTAAGTTCTTCACCGAAACCCTAATTTCACGTCTTGTTCTCACTCTGAAAAGATGCAAAGATCTGCATTTTTGAATGTATTTTAGATATCGTTTGAAAACTGTTTCAGCAATGTTCCTACTGAATCGTAGTCTAATTTTGTTCAACTCTAGTGCTAATTGGCTACATGGAAAGTGAATTTGGGTCTGTAATAAGTTAGTATTTGGCGAAATATGCTATGTTCATTACGCTTTGTGCTGGAAGCTGAATCGTGGGTCTGTTAAGGCCTATAAAATTCAAGTTTTCAGCTCTAGTAAAGTTGCATTTTTCTTTTTCATACTTGTCTGCTGTATTGATAAAATGTTTGCAAATATGCATCTTATGTCCCTGTCATAAAGCAGTAGACGATCCCAACAAAACAAAAATTATACTTGTTGAAAGTTGATTTGGAATTCTTAAGATTTTGCTACTTGGGGTCTTTATTGGTCTGAACATGTTATAGGGGATGTTTGATATATGTGTTGTCTATCTTCTTCTTTTTTTGGCCGAATAAGTGTTCTCTATCTGCTTATTTTTTTATTTCTATTAATTTCCTTTCAAATGCAAACCCACATAGATAATTTCTTTGCAGGAATGGTAATGCCAATGTCTGGAAGATCTTTACGGATTTATTTGACTACTTCCCTTTGACAGCATTGGTTAGTACTTTTTATACTATTATTGTACTACATGGTGTATGGAATTACTGGATGCTGTGTTCTTGCCTGTGATCAGAGTTTGTGCATGTTCGTTTGATTCAATCTACCAGGCTTTCATTTTGAGATGCATCAATTTATCTGTATCTCTTTCTCATCTTCTTTTGTGCCCTAGTCTTTCAATTTTACTGAATATCTGGGCTGTTAAAATGATGTATTTTAGATCATTAGGAATACTTTATGCAAGGCCTGTTTTCGGGCTGTTTAAACTAAGGCCTGTTTTAGGCCTGTATGGCCTGTTAGCCTAAATACAAGATTTTAAAAAATACGCGCTCTCTTAACAGCCATAAAGCCAGCGCCAGCTATATGGCCAGCTTTCCAGCAAAAAAAAAATAAGCGCGTAACAGTAAGCCTTCCCCGCATAACGCATGCAGCCCGGGCCATTAAGGGTGAAGCTTTTTACCTGGCCTGATTCCACCCCTAATGCTCGGCAACTCTTTTTTCCGAAAAACAATGATGTTACCGCAAACTAAATGAAAATAGTAGTTGCCAGAATCTACTTATTAAAGGAATTGAATACTGCAACAAAATTATGGAAAATTGCGAAAAGCATACCAAGTTCTCCACGTACGTCAATCTACTGGACTTAAACCACCATGAAATGAGATTGAAGAACAAAAAAATTAAAAATACTGAAAAAAAAATAAATACCATGAACCACCTCCCTCTATTCTCTACACACTGTCGATCTTGGCGCTTTCCCCTTCCCAACCTCTGATTCACCGATCTGAACATACACTCACTAGAGCCACCATGAACCACTGTCAGACGCAAGGTTGATTACAGACAAGAAATTGAAGGCAAAAAATAAGGGCATGGAAATCTCTCTCCTTCAAGATCAATCCCTTCGTGTTTCAACACCGAGAAACCCAACACTACCCCTCTCTCTTCCCAAATTGATCCTTGTCTCCCTCTAGCTACCTCGCCATCATGTTGGGCACCCTCTTAGTGGTGGTGGTTGTTGTGGGTCGAATTTGACTGGATTTGAAACACCAAATAGGTTAATTTTCATGGTTCGAAGCCTCGGATTCACAAGACATTGGAAGAGATGAGAATCATCATGATAGCTAGTGGAGGAAAGTTGTTGTTGCTACGGAGATGCCGCTGTTGTTGGAGGCTGCCCCGCCACTGCTATTGGCATATGAGAAGAGAATGGTGATGATGAAGCAGGAAGGAGAAAGTCGGGCGTGGGTCAAAGAGTTGAAGGAAGGGCAAAAGAGGAATTTTTAAAATGTATAATTTTTTTTTTTTAAATAGTGAGGGTCCCACTGATGGTGGTTGGCCTCTTATCAACGGCATGAAAATATCATTTTTGCTCTAGTTTTACAAGCTCCTCTGAAAAGAATATGGTGTTAGATGCACTTTTAGCAAAAATTCATAGGTACTTTTGCACCTTAACCCTATAATACAATTAACTATATATATGGGGTAAAAAAGAAATTAAAGTGAGAAAATTATACAAAATGTTAAACCACTAAACCAGGAGTTGTTCGTCAAAATGAGAATACATGTACAAAATGTTCTCAATTTTGGTTAGTTCCAGCCATGAATTGTTCGCCAAAATGATGAACTCAATTTCAGTTAACCAAATATATTCAATAAATCATTGAATTAAAGATAAACAAGAAAAATTATAATTTAAAAAAAAAAACGGTTTTTCAACACGAAACTATAAGAAATTGCTATTAATACCTTTCTAATACAAGAAGTTGGTTTTGAGTATTAGATACTAGCTAGCTTGTTTGAAAAAAAAAAAAGTATTAGATACAAGCGGTTAGTGGCAATTAAAAAAAAAAAAGGAAAGAAAGAATACCACAAGTCCTTAAATTATGTTTAGTCTTGCATGCATTCGGAATTATTCATCTCTTATATGTCGTTAAGTTAAGTTAGTCAATATTTGTGATCTATTCATCTCAAGTTTAATTAATGATATCTTACTCAAATTGCTCTTTAAGTTTTGCTGAAGCTGACCTACCCTGACTCATAGAACACCAACTTTAATTCTGCAACTACTATATATATTAGGGCTATTTCTTCCTCTTTCGTTTGTGCTTAGCTGTGCTTCTTCTAGCTGCACATGATCTACAATAACATTCTCGCTTCTCCAATTCTTCCCTAGAGATTGAGATCGGGTTTTGAATTTGATATGCCCAGCTGTTTTAGAGACTTTCGTGGTGCTATTCATTGTCCCACTTTTATGGTTAAAAATGACCTGGCTTCAATATATGCTATTGCATTTGTTTCTGTTTATGTCCCCACGATAAATACTTTTTCTCTCAAATTTTTTCCCTCAGAGATTTTTTTGGTTGAAAAAAGGTTCCTTAGGTGCGGCCGGAGAGATCTTCAAACACTGTCGGGAAAATTCAATTTGACTTTTTTGTGATTTCTCAGCTTTCTCGCGAATAAAATCCAGGAGAAAAATGGACTTTAATTTTCTAGTCTTCATATATCATTGCGTGGAACATTTGCTCTATTTTTGTAAATTAAAAATCTAAAATAAAACTCGAAGATAACTTATTAAAGAAATACTCAACATATTTATAAAACACTAATATAGCTTCAAACACATATATATACATGAAAATGACACACACAGGCATCAAGAGAACTCGCTTATGTGTAAAACTATAATGTGTGTGTATTATTTTTTCAATCTAACTTTGTTATATAAATTATGAATTTTTTTATTTGTTCTGCCATATTTTATGGTTAAATATAATTCGTCCATATTATCAAACTCTCACTAATAATAAATACTTTCTCATGTCCTAACTAGAAGACTCAGTTGACTTTTTTTTAGAGAGATTAATAAGGAAGTTAAATAAACTACATTAAATATTTATATTTATTGTTTTTCTCTAAACTAAGTTGCATGACTTAAAAAATGATATATAATCTAATGATACATAATATATCTTATGATTAAATAATTTATTTAGTTTTCTTAATCTATCCAAAAGAATAATTTAATACTTATATTAAGGATAGAAGAGAGTAATATTTGAGGATACATGATACAGGGTCATGTCATGTGCCTGTGTATACTGTGAGAAAAGAAAAATAAAAGAGTACGTCAAGTGACTTTAGCGAAGAGAAAGACCAGGGAGTCGTATGTAAGAGGCCACGACAATAATGTGTCGTTTTGTCAAGTTTAAATAAGGCAAAGAATAAGTCCAAGTGATTTCGAAGATCGAGGTTACGTGTTTCCACATTCACCACTTACACATGGGGAGAGGATTTTCTCCTCTTCCCTATCTCTCATTTTCTCTCACAGGTAAATCTGGGTCGTCCAAATATTGATCCGACGGTCCAGATCTAAAAAAAAAAAAAAAAAATCCGCAAAAAGACAATTTTTTTATTTTTTTTTAGATCTGGACCGTCGGATCAAGATTTGAACGGTCCAGATCCACCTGTACGAGAAAATGAGAGAAGGGGACTGTGAGAGGAACATGACCCCTTACACATGAATCCTCCAATGCCACTTCCAAAATGAAACAAAACTAATTTCCCTTTCTGTTCTATCTTCTCAATCAGAACATATTTCGAGCAAAAAAAAAAAAATCAGAATATATCAATCAACAAGCTAAGGTCTGTGTTTAACAGAGATGCGTGCACATTACAAAGATCTCTAAAAAAAAAAAGAAAAAAAGAAATGGCTGGTGGAGGTTTTACTGATGCTGGAGGCAAAGGGCTAATCTTTAGGATTTGGCTTCTGTCCGCTGCACCTTATTATCCGCTGCCCTCCTCTGCAATGACACGGTGTCGTTTTGGCGTTGGAAAACTGAAGTTGCTCCTTTAAAAAAAAAACAGTTACTAACTGGTACTAAAAAAAATACTTTATAATACTGAATGGTATTGAAAAAATACATTAAAAATTTATTTTAGGATCTTAAAAAAATATTTCACAGACTGACGATTGATGCTTTAAAAAAGATATTTTAGGATCTTGACTGATGTAAAAAAATACTTCATGATTTTGAAAAATTATTTTAAGATCTTGAAAAAAAATATTTCGTGAGTATTGACCAAATGCTAAAAGGATACTTCAAGATAGTAAATGGTACTGAAAAAGTACTTGATGATGTTGAAAAATTATTTTAAGATATTCAAAAAATATTTCAGAATTCTGACTGGTACTAAAAATATACTTCAGGATATTTTTTCAATACTGTTCAATCACAAGATTACAGTCTATACTTCATCTTTTCTTGCATCGTCGGTGCTTTCGGTGGCTCTCTATTCGGCTATGATCTTGGAGTTTCCGGTGAGAACTTGCTCACACACACACACACTCACAATAGTCTCAGTAAATATATATGGTTCATTCATGAATTGTTATATATTGTGAAGGTGGTGTGAAGTCAATGGACGGTCCGGATCCTCTCCCAATCACCCCCTCTCCCCATCCCTCACAAATTAATCTGGATTGTCCAAATCTTGATCCAACCAGTCCGGATTTTTTTTTTTAAAAAATAATAATTTTTTTTTAAAAAGATATTTTTGGACGGGGGCAGACGATCTCGACGTCCGAAATCTGATCGGCCATGGTAGATCTGGCCGGCGAGAGGGATGAGGAGAGGGGGTGATTGGGAGAGTATCCTCTCCCGACTTTCTGAAAGAGTTATTCCCACATGTGTATGAGCACAAGCATGCGCATCTTAAAGAGATAGATTACTGCAACACGAGATTCGTTTTAACTACTTGTTTTGTCTTAAAAATTAAAAATATCATTGAAAGTTAAAAAAATTAAAATAAATCATTCAAATTATTGAGTTATCAAACAGCCGCGTTTAATATGGTTCCGATGTTGCACACCCTTTCTATACCAATTCTTTTTTAACCGATATAAAAAACTTGTTGTAGAAAACATTTTTTTTTTACTTGGGTAGAACGGGAAACTTCATGCCACTTTGTAAACTAGTATAATTAGAGAAAATAATAAGGAGAAAGAATCAAAATGAAGAATCAATTGTATATGATCAATAGAGCAATAAAGCTCATACAAAGAGTAATAGTGAAGGCTCAAAGTCCAACAATCACTAACTATTCATATTAGCTAAGATCCTCTATTTATAGATTAGGGTCTTAACTAACTCCCTAACTAATAGGCTAACTAACTTTCTAACTAATCAACTAATCTCACCTTATATTCTAACACGCCCCCTTAAGTTGAATACTACTTAACAAAATATTCAACTTGAACAACACAAAAATAAAAGGATAAGATGAATTAAATTAACTAGTTTTCCAATCACAAAACAATACAAAGATTTCTTCAATACAATCTTCTTATCCATATCCACACTTGCTGATTCACTTTTGGAATGCTTTAGTCACCAAGTTTCTGTAATCACCAACAGTTGCTTCTTCTCCTTTCATACGCCTTCCTTCATTGTTTACAATTACAATGATCACTGAGACCTCTGGCATGTCTTTTCATTGCTATCTCTTCATCCCCACACCAAGAACCTGCTAAAGACAATCAGCTACCATACAAGCTCCCAAAGGTTTCGTAATCCCAGTGTCAACAAAACCAGCAGAAAGCCAATTAGACCCTTTGTTACAATAGGCATTATTTTCCCACTTGAAAACTGGAAAGTATACACAATGGGTAGCCAAACACTTTCGTTCAAATCATCAAAAGGCAAAAATGCAAACGTTTCTTCCACGATGAAGAGTTGAAGACAATGTCTATAGGTATAACTCCTCTCTGCACATTTCCCTTCTCTTGGAAAGTTACTTTTGTTGCTTTCTTCCAACATCGCTTGATCTCCACTGTCAGAATTTCCTCCACTGAGGTCAGCCTCCTTGTGACATCTTCATCTGTTTTCTCCTAATCTCTCTATTAGATTCTTTAAAACATTCATAATACTATTGGTATTTCATGAAGTCTCTTCAAGAAATACTTGCACTTTAATAAAAGAAGCCATTAAAGAAGCCATTGTTGGAAAGATTTGGATGGAAGTATGATAACAAAGACCTCATCAATGTCACTCAGATCTTCCAAAAACAATGTGAATCAATGGTTTCTTTGCAGCAGAATCGCAGTGGCAGATTAGGAAACTCTATGAAATAATCTAAACATAAAACCTTGTAAATCAGATGAGAGACGAGTATAGCAATAGTAGGTGAAGATTTTACCAATGGATCGGATTTAACAATTAGTGAGACGACAGTACCACTATTCTCAATATTCTTTGAACCGGAGGGTAGTATCGGACTGGAAAATTGAAGACCAACGAAGCTGGAATCCTAACACCAACGGATCCGAAAAATCGCAAATGCGGCGCAACTGATCGCCAGATTTTCAAGACAGGGGCGAGGAGGCGATTCTTTACTGCTCTCTACTTTGCTTTCCCTTACATCGATAGGAGCGAGGAGGCAATTCTTCACTGCCTTCTACTCTGCTTTCCCTTAAATCGATAAGAGCGAGGAGGCGTCATTTCTCTGCTCTCTACTCTGCTTATCTTCTGAACCATTCTTTGCCGTTTCTCTGCCGGCTTTAATAGCCACAATGATCTCGTGTTAACTTCGTTGGGCTCAAGCCAAATTGCATGGGGATACTCTTTGGGATCCGCTTCACGTGATGGTCGGTCTACACAAGCACGGTGTACTTTCTTGAATCCACGGTGGACACAACCCATTCTTTCTTTCTCTCTTGGTTTGCAGCCACCAGCCTTCAAGCGTGCGTTCAGTTCGGGTCAGGAGGATCTTTGTCGAAGATTGAAAATGACGAGTAAATAGAGTCGCCCTCTCTCGCCTGGTTCTCCTCTCAATCGTACCTAACGAAGCTCCACTCTGCCTACACCGGTCCTTGGTGGTGATTGCAGGGGCGAGGATGAGGAAGATCAAATTGCCTTTCGTCCGTTAGTCGTGGTTCAGTTGTTCTTGGTTCTCAGATTAGAGCGAAGGGGCGAAAATGAGAGAACTTGGAATCTCAAATTGCCTTTCGTGCTTCCTTACTTTGGTTCGAGCTGCGTAGCGAATCTTGACGGGAGAAGGACAATTTGCGTCTTTCGTCTCGCATTCTGGGAGTTTTCTGGCTGGATCTTGACAGGAGAAGGATGATTTGCGTCTTTCGTCTCACATTCTGGGAGTTTCGGCCTTTGCAGTGGAAATTGATGGAGATCGCAGGGGCAAATCACTTTTCGTGCATCTAGTCGTGGATCAGAGTGCAGACAGCGGATCTTTGTTGATTCGACTTACAACATCAGTAATCTCCAACACTTAGGAGGAACTTCGATGACCCATAAAGCCACAAATTGCGAGGGGGGCTTCAAACGATCAAGTGCGGTAGAGAAACTTGGTACCCGGATCTTGAATTTCTGACAGGGTTCTAGGCTTTCTTGATTTTGGGTCATATTTTTTTTGGGCTCTTATGAGATACTGTGCACCAAGGAGACTAATTCTTGGGCCACGTCTTTATTCTAGGCTCGATGGTAAATCAATAATCACCATTCATGGATTTCTTGATTATTTGACCAAACCCAAAATCCAAAACCAAGGCTCATGATACCATGTTAACTAGTATAATTAGAGAAAATAACAAGGAGAAAGAATCAAAATGAAAATCAATTGTATAGTATTAATAGAGCAATAAGGCTCATACAAAGAGTAATAGTGATGGCTCAATGCCCAACACTCACTAACTATTCATAATAGCTAAGATCCCCTATTTATAAATTAGGGTCCTAACTAACTCCCTAACTAATAGGCTAACTAACTTTCTAACTAATCAACTAATCTCACCTTATATTCTAACACACTTGGTTATTTTTTTTATTAGAAATCATTAAAAAATATAAAAAATCATTATTTTTTGTATAAAATATTGTAAGATTATAATTTTATAATTGTTATAACTTAGCATTATGGCGTTGAGTTAAGTTAAGTTATAATTTTGTAATAAAAATAGCATGGCATTGTAATTAGCTTGTGTAACTTTTATAACTAATTGAGTTGTTTAAACAATTGCCTATTATTGTTATACAGTGAAAGACCTCAATGACGCCAATAAATGATGATTCATTTGGTAAAAAGTTAGTTTATAACTCATAAGATAAGATCGTGAGTTCAAATATTATTGTAAATGTGATGGCTTTGTTGGTGGGTTTTTTAAATATTTCTGTAAACGTTTTTTTAGTCTAAAGACATGTTTTGGCTCTGACGAGTCTCATAACCCATTTAGCCTAAATTAAACTTTTACGTATTAAAAAGAAAGAAAAACATTACAGAAATATAACAAACTCATAGCTAATACTAGTCCCTGAGGAAAACAAATATCTACCATCCTCCTCGACTTCCCAAAATTGGATCCAACAAGCTAAGTTTATAACTCATGAATAATACAGTTTCGCAAAAGCAAATTCTTTTCCTTTTTATAATTAAATATATACATCCACATGATTTGAATTAAATATTTTGTTAAAATGGCTTTCAATTATTTAACATTTAATCCAATGCCATGATCCATAAACTTAAAATAGTCTTGTTTGGAGGTTTTGGCTTTGTTTTAAAATAATTTCCACTTTAAAATTTTAATTATTTATCAATTTGCAATCTGTGTAAATAATTTAAAGTGGCTATTGTTTGCAAATGGAGAAAGTAGTGTCTAATTGGAGTTTGTCGTATATTTCATAGCTACAAGCATGCAGTTCAGTAGGACATGGTCAGCAATTATCGATCTCCTATTTCAGGAGCACTGGTTCAGGGAGAACTTTTTAGGACATCTCTCAACTCTGAGCATTATAGTTATATATAGGCTTGTCCTTCAGATTCGTTTGAATCAAAAATATTTTTATTCTAAATTTTTTAAGTTGAAATATCATTTTTGTTAAACGCAGATCTAATTTATACATTTTTTATGAACAGATCAAATTTATAGTTTATTCTTCTTGTTTTTTTGTGTGCCAAAAGATATTTTATTCTTGTTAGAACAAACAATTTAAAACGTTCACCAAAAAAAAAAAATCAACAGCCAAACTTAATTATGGGCTGTCCATAGGTCTTAGGCAATCGTCCCACATTTATTTTTAAGAAGTACTCGTACTAGATTTTACTCCTGGCACAAAAACGGCATTAACATTATTGATTGATTATTTATAGCATATCAATACAAAACAAATTTAAAGTTTATTTAAGGAAAAAATGTTTATACGGGAAGTCACTGGACTAAAATAACACATATGACTACGATAATGATAGACATGTTTGATTAAGGGGTTATATCAACGCTGTACACCAACGATAATGACACACGATCCGCCAACAAAACAACGGTAATAACTCACACTTAACCATTTTCTGTTTTCAAATTCTATCCCATTACAAACACAATCAGTATTTAACCATTGCTCGTCTTTAACGCAACACAGACATTCAGAATACCAAGAACAATATTCATAAGAAATAATGGCAGGTGGAGGATTTACCGATGCCGGAGGCAAAAGGGCTCATCTTTATGAGTACAAGATTACTGGCTACTTCATCTTTTCTTGCATCGTCGGTGCTATGGGTGGCTCTCTTTTCGGCTACGATCTTGGCGTTTCCGGTGAGTTCTTGCGCATTCATACGTACATACATATATATATTCATACATACATTTATATACATAAACACGTGCTTATTTGCAGTAAGTGTGCATGGTTCATTAATATTCATGAATTGTATATTGGTGAAGGTGGCGTGACATCGATGGACGACTTTCTGATAAAGTTCTTCCCGCGTGTGTATGCGAACAAGCACGCACATCTTCAAGAGACAGATTACTGCAAATATGATGATCAAATATTAACACTATTCACTTCGTCGTTGTACTTTGCGGCCCTGGTTTCCACATTTTTTGCTTCAAGTGTGACGAAGAACAAGGGAAGAAAAGCCAGCATCGTCGTTGGGTCTATAAGCTTCTTCATGGGAGGTGTCATTAATGCGGCTGCAGTGAACATCGCTATGTTGCTCATTGGCCGTATCCTCCTCGGCGTCGGCATCGGATTTGGCAACCAGGTATGTTACGTTCATTCATTTCATTCAATGTTCTCAATGCACAAATTGATTAAGTGTCCTTTTCCGTCTAAACGTCAAAAGTACTAAAACATGTGGTGCACATGTCACGTGCATGTGTGTATTCAAGTTATACCCAAAGTTACTTGGTCTAGTGGTGGATAGTTAAGTTTGAATCCCACCTTATTTACAAAAACCTTCGGGGAGAAGCATTCTAATCACAAAACCTCGATTTGGATTAGTCGGCTGCTTTGATACCTGATAATAAGATCCAAAAAAACCGCAGCACACCGATTGGCCCATAGGGTTATAAAAAAGAAGACTGCAAGTCATATTTGTCATGATTTGATTTTTTTTTTTTATAAAAAATAATGAATTGTTAAAGAACAAATATGCAGGCCGTTCCATTGTATCTTTCAGAAATGTCTCCGGCAAAAATACGAGGAGCAGTGAACCAACTATTTCAGTTAACGACATGTTTGGGAATTCTGGTAGCAACCCTAGTGAACTATGGCACAGAGAAGCTTCATCCATGGGGATGGAGATTATCACTAGGGTTGGCCACAGTTCCTGCAACATTCATGTTCATAGGAGGTATCTTATGCCCAGAGACACCAAACAGTTTGGTGGAACAAGGAAGAACGGAAGAAGCAAGAACCATACTAGAGAAAATCAGAGGCACCACAAACGTGGACGCAGAATTTGAAGACATGATCGAGGCAAGCAGAGAGGCTCAGGCCATAAAGAACCCATTCCAAAACTTGTTACTCAGAAGAAACAGACCTCAACTTGTGATTGGTGCTATATGTATCCCGGCTTTTCAACAGCTAACCGGGAATAACTCAATCCTCTTCTATGCTCCTGTTATCTTTCAGAGTTTAGGGTTTGGGAATGGAGCTTCTCTGTACTCTTCTATTATTACCAGTGTTGCCCTCGTCTTGGCTACTCTCATCTCAATGGCTCTCGTGGACAAGTTCGGTAGAAGAGCTTTATTCTTGGAAGCTAGTGCTGAAATGTTAATCTGCTTGGTAATCTAACAACTCTTCCACGCTATACACACACACCACTCCCGTCTTATAAATTCTCATTACTTAATATATGGATTAAATTGATATTATTATTATTTTTCAATTTTGCTATTTTTCACATATTTCTTCTCACTCTACCTTTAATATAAGAAAAATTGTAAAACTCTCGTCTATTACTCTATTACTCTGAAAGTGGATTTACAATAAGAATCAAATTTTTTTCTCAAACTGGACTTATAAATAAAATTAGAGAGTGGTATATATATTTACCCTAGTTTTGAAAAAACTATTATGCGATTAATTACTAATATATGAAGTTGATAATATATATGCAGGTGGCAGTGGCGATAGTTTTGGCATTAGAGTTTGGAGGAGGGAAACAACTGTCAAGAGGGATAAGTATATTTCTGGTGATAGTGATATTCTTGTTTGTGTTGGCATATGGAAGGTCGTGGGGCCCACTCGGGTGGCTGGTTCCGAGCGAGCTATTTCCGTTAGAGATAAGGTCGTCGGCGCAGAGTGTGGTGGTGTGTGTGAACATGATCTTCACGGCGCTGGTGGCACAGTTGTTTCTGACGTCTCTGTGCCATCTCAGATTTGGAATCTTCTTGTTGTTCGCGGCGTTCATCTTGGTCATGGCCATGTTCATATTCTTCTTCTTGCCTGAAACAAAGCAAGTACCCATCGAAGAGATTTATCTTCTGTTTCAAAATCACTGGTTCTGGAAAAGATTCACAGAGGTTGACCACTCACAGTCTCCTTATAATACTGCTTAGTGCTTATGTACCAATATAATGTAATATGCCTAACCAATGTAATATATGACTTTCTATTTGTGTGAAATGATAGTGTTCCACTAAAAATTCTCTTGTTTATATATACATCACCTCTCTTTAATTTCTCTTTTTTTTTTTTTATTCTGAAAAAAATGATAAAAAATGTTGTTTAATTTGAAAGTATAGAACTTATGACATCTCATGTTTATATTCATCATCTCTCTTTTAATCTGAAACGTATACGTATACGTACACATTCACTCCTTTTTTGTTACTAATAAGGGAAAAGAAACAACTAAAAGGGCATCATCTAGGGAGTAAAATGAAAACCAGGAGGCAGCGTTAAGGCTGGCATATTCTCTCATAATGAAGAAGAAAGCCATAGATCGGCCCTCGTACATCACAGAGGACTAAAGACATTAGAAAAAATGTTTGTGATCTACAAACTACTTGTTTAGATTAGTATAGTTTGTAGTATTTGGTTTGTATTTATATTTTTGTGGACTATATAGTTGGGCCTTGTATATTGGGCCAGTTTAGGTGTAGTTATTTGTATATAAATTAAATACAGAACTCTCAATTTTTATTTGCTAATTAAATTGATTCAATAATAAAATATTTTACTCAGTTCTACATTATATCAAAGCTCCAGGTTACAAGTCCAAAAGAATGTCTCAAGTATTAACTTTAGAGGCTCAAAATAAAGAAGACAACCCAAAAAGAATGTAGTCTTTCAAGATCCAAACCCAAAAGTGCGGATCCTCAAGAATTCGACTCGATTTGACCGATGATCCAAGAAGGCAACAAAATGGGTCAGGCCCAAAGTAAAGAAGACAACCCAAGAAGAAGGTAGAATTTCAAGATCAAAAGCCCAAAAGCACATATTCTCAAGAATTCAACCCGATTTGACCAGTGATTCAAGAAGACAACGAGTCACAAGATATGGGTCATTAATGAAACTCCAGAATAGGTGATAAATTCATCATCATCTTAAGCTACGAGCGTCTACGGATGGAAATAGGTCGATTTCTATCGGTATTTTCTACAAATTTTTAGGCTGGTTTGGCTGGACACTTTTTGTTAAAAAGGTCGTTAAAGCTATTTAAAGGCTAAATGTGTAAATAGGTCCGATTTAGTTAAAGTAGGACGTGTTTTTTACACATCAAATAAATATAAATATATTTATATAATATAAATAATATAATATTTATTGTTTTTCATTTTTATATAGACTAAAAGCCTACCTTTATATAGTTTTTGATAGCCAAAATCTGTAAAACCTATTTATGACCTCTAAGCGCCTACATATGAGTCTTTTTAAAGCGCCTATTGTAAATAGACATTTAAAAAGCGCAGTTTCGACAGATTTTATGAAGGCTCGGCGCGGCGCTTTAACAAAAGTCGATTCGCGCCGACCTGCACTCGGGTTTTTCTACCCCATTACGCGCTTTTAGCCATTTAATCAAAACTTAGCCTGAGGGTCTGGCCTATTTCCATCAAGATTCAAATCAAGAATGGCCCAAGAATTGATCCATAGATCATAATCACTCAAGCGTCTGCGAATCAGACGACCAAGAAAGCCCCTGCATTAAACAGAGGTGATTCAAGATCATAAACAAGATCTGAAACCCACATACGAGATCCGATAGGGAAACCCTACAGATCCGAAGACCCGACTCTCGGTTTGTGACCCGAAAGAGGCACAATCAACGAGTCTCTCCTCAACAGCAAACTGATTCGCAATTCCATATCGCTTCTGAATCTCATGGCGGCCACGAAGGGTGCAGAATCCGTCGTCGATGAGTTAAAATCCACCCATCCTCTGTACATCCATCTATCCGAAGGGCGAAGATGAGAATCAAAGCCGAAACCCGGGGAAATCCAACAACAAAAGCGCAAGGAGGTTTTTTCCTGGGGCAATTACATGAATTACTATGGCTATCAAATAGTTCAAGACCTAGATGAAGATCCTCGATTGAAAGTCTTCAGGAAGGAATGGTTTGAGGGCAAGGATTGTCTTGATAGAGCATTCTTGGAATTGACATTGACTATAATCTGGTTCAGTATGTAGACTGGAATCTGAGAAATGCAGTCATATTAGAATCTTCTGCCAAGAGACCTACAAATGCCTCAAAGCTAAGAGCTGAGGACCGTCCTGATGGTAATCTAGAACAGAGTGTTACTGTTTCATCTAATGAAGGGCCAAAAGAGGTTTCAAGAGAACCTTCATCTATGAAGGGCAGAAATCTATTTGATATTGTTTCATTCCCAACAGATAATATTGTCAAGAGTCATCATTCACCAGAAAAGCGCTGTGATACAATTCTTTGCATGAGTGTAACAAAATGGATACAGCTCAAGAGCCATCATTCACCAAAAAATACCCACACAATCACTATACAGTAACCGAATCACTGCCCACGGAGGATTCTGCAAAACAGCCCTATAATCCTCTTGAACTAAACTCAAATTTGCAAGTGCATCAGCACAAGCATTATCTTCCCTAAACACATGTACAAATACAGCATTGGAGAACTTTTTAAACAAATTATAATTATATATCTGATTTAGTATAGAATTACTAGGTGCTCCTTCCCTCTGCATATCCTTTAACAGATGAATCACAACAGTAGAATCGCTTTCCACGATGATACTATTAAAACTACATTGAAGATTAATTCCATACCAGACATCACAGCCCAGAGTTCAGCTCTTAATAGCAGAGCAAGTTCCCAACTTTCTTCTGAAGCCACCTAACCATTCACCCATATGCTTCCTCGGATCAGTCCGCCACACCCAGTTAATCTCCTAAAATACTCTCAATTTTTATTTGTTAATTACATTGATTCAATAATAGAATATTTTACTCAGCTGTCACCTCAACACTACTCCTCTTATTTTTAATATAAGATCTATTTACCTAATGTAATTATATTTAAAAAGTTAGTTAAGTTAATTAATATGAAATATTTTTTCTAAAACACTCAAATCATCTTCCTTAATTCTCCACTCTATCTCCTACTTGATTATTATGTAGAGAGCATCAATAAAGGTAATTTTAAAAAAATTGACTTTTATGATAAATAAGTCTTATATTTATGATTAAGATCAACTTCTCAATTAAATCATATATATATATATATATATATATATATATATATATATATATATATATATTAAGGATAAGAAGGAGTATATAATTTGTTATGAATTTCATGTTGGGGATGAAATCATAAATAGGTTCCAATGAAATAAGCAAGTTAATTACTAATAGGGTAATAGATACTCTAAAATCAAGTTATTATTAATATGTCTTTCGTAAAAATTGTACAGGAAGTGCACAATGGATAAATTGTAAATTTCTTTGTTTTACTCATAAATACTGTAGTGATTTACATGTCATGAATTCCTTCAATATTTGTGAGTTAAATTAATTAGAGATTTACAACTTGTTTTGTGTGTGTGTGTGTTTTTTTTTTTTTTTTTTTTTTGCACAAGTTTTTCTGATGACTTATTAGTAATAAATCATTGTCAGAAAACTTTTAGTTATTAACTTATTTATTTGCCAGGGTTAAGTAGTAAATCCGCTCTGGAAGTATAGCGCTAAAATGTTACATCAAAGTTTTTCAGATCATGTTCTTGCCTTTCAAGTTTGAAAAACGTAACAATGTTACCCTATTCCTTTTAAAAACTAATATTGACCGTAAAAAATTTGACGTTGGCCGTTAATTTTTTAACGAAAATGGACAATTATTGAGACAAGAAAAACTTTTAGGGTAATATTACTCCTCAACGAAAACTTCCAAAGCAAATTTGTTAGTTAATCCTTTATTTGCGACTAACATGTGGTTTTTTCCCTTTACATTTACTATACTAATATGACTGACGTTGGTCGATGATATACTAATACCATAGGATATTTTTAGGGATGGAAATAGATCAGATTAGGCCAAACTTTAGCTAAACATGTCTGAGCCTATAATGGGGGTAGAAGGCCTAAGCCTAGGCCTTAGCCTGAATGCAGGTCTTTTGATAGGCTTAGGCATGAGCCTTCATAAGGCCTGATCCAACTTGAGGCCTTTTAAAATGCCTCATACTGTAGGCCTTGGAGGCCATAAATAGGTTTTGTGCACTTTGAGCCAATAAAAACCCATATAAATGTAGGCTTTTAGTAGAATATAAGAATAAAAAATAATATATATTATGTTATTTATATGATATAAATATAATTATATTTATTTATTGTTAAAAAATTTAGCTGCAAAAAAAATACACCGCACTAATTATACATTTAGGTCTTTAAATAAACTTTTACCACCTTTTAACAAATAAATCGGTAGATCAGCGCTAAACAAAGCAAAGCTTATAAAGCACGATACAGAACCTGACCTATTCTCACGCCTAGATATATTATAGCACACACATAAAAAAGAGATGGGTTATTGCAAATATGGTGATCAGATACTAACACTGTTCTCTTCGTCTCTATACTCACGGTCCTGATTTCCACATTTTTTGCTTCAAGTGTGACGAAGAACAAAAGAAAGAAGAGCAAGCATCATCGTTGGATCTATAAGCTTCTTCATGGGAGCTGTCATTAACGCAGTTGCAGTGAACATCGCCATGCTAACAGTTATGGCTTCTCAATTTTAACTGAGGTTGTGTGTTTGTCTAACCAATGATCTTTGAAGGATATTTTTCAAATAAATTTGAATTTGAAACAATGAACGAGAATACCTGTGATAAAAAAAAAGGGAAAATTAAAATAAATGACCTAAAAAAAATTATTATAAAAGATAATAAAAATTGTAATTACTTAGATTGACCGAATATCATAACATAAATTAGTATAAAAAAATCATAATATAAATTTAAAATTACTAAATTGTTCCTAATCAAACCTCATGTGTATTATCTCTTGTATTGATAATTAAAAAAAATAACTACCATTAAAACTAAAACTGCCCATCATGATATGATCATATACTTGTTAAACTCATATTTTTCTTAATTTTTATTTTTCACCAATTTATATGATCAAGTTTCCTGATTTATATTACTCCCTCCGGTCTTTATTATAAGACACCAATTAACAATCAGTATTTGGTCCTTTTTATAAAGCACTTACTTATTTCCAAAGCGCATTAATTTTTTGTTTTTCATGTATGCCCATAATTAAAAAGGGTAATGGGTGACCGTAATAATTAATATAATATTAGAATTTAATGCAATTATTATGGATAATATTATAAGTTACTTAAATTTTAGGGCAACTTTATTGATTTTAACTGTTTTTATTAGTTTATGAGAATTGTTTGTTGGTGTCTTATAATAAGGATCGGAGGAAATATCAACGTTAATATCAATTAAGCTCTTTTTATAGAAATAAAGACTAAAATTATTTATATTTTTTAAGGATATAATAGGTTAATTACATTTTTAATTTTATTAACATTAAATGAATTTTCTAACCCACATAAATTGCTTCTAAAGCAAAAATAAATCATACAAACTTTCTTGGTTTAACATATATGATAAATTATAAAACATGTTGACTTTTATTAAAATTATGTAATTCCATTTTTAATTAAAATGTTGGTTGATTTTCTTAAATAAAATTGTGAAAAATGAAAATTGAGAAAACTATTGCTTGATTTAATGAAACTTAGAATTTCTTATTAATTTTAAAAATAGAATGTGGAAGAGAATGTAGGAAGAAATGTAGAAAATTTTGGTAGAGGCATTTTATTACTTTTAATTTTATATTTTTACATTTGGTCCTTCTAAATAATTATAATTTTTATGGTCCTTCTCCATAAATATTTTTTCCTCTAGGTCCTTCATTCTAATTTTTCCTAAAAAAAAGGAAAAATCTTTTTAAAAATAACTTGAAATACCTAAATTCTAATTTGGGTTGCTAATTAACTTATCAAATTCATAATCCGGCAATATGGCTCAAATTGAAATATTTTTAATTTATCTCAATACCCCGTGTTACATTAACTACTCCTTTCAATCCTTAATGTAGAACATAATTGGGAGTTGGTGTTAGTCCTAATCGTTAGACTTATACATACTTACAGTGACAGACCTTAGGAAAAATATTTAGGGGGGCCAAATGTATACTCATTAACTAATTAAAAAATTTATGATTATATAACATGTTTAAAATATTTAGATTTATAATAAAAGTATTTTAATAATTCTAATGTATAAAATAACATACATTTCTCTAGAATGGATGTCATATCAATTACAAAATGAGAAGATATCATGAAATTCCAGAAGATTGGCTGTTATATAATATATCAAAGGGTAAAGGAGCAAAAATACACATATACTTTACCCCAGGAGCGCTCAGCACCATATGCTTTTCGAAGGACAAAAAATACACATAAGCTTTTAAAAATGGAGCAAAAAAACCAGTGCTGTCAAATCAGGAAACGTTGACCATTAACTTTATTCAATTTGACCAAAAAGTGTGATGTTGATGCTGACGTGGCACAGTATTGTCCTAGTTGGAAGAAAGAATTTTAAAAAAAATCCTAATATCAATTCTTTAATATATTTTTTAAAAAAAGAAACAAAAATGCTCCCCAACACCGAGCATTCCCCTGATCATCCATCGCCTTCAATCTCACCAACACCGCCGACCGCTATCTCAATCGATCGTGACCGCGAGGGTGTGCCGCGAAGAAGGAGAAAGAGACGAGAGTGAGCAAGAGACCGGGGGCGTTCATCATCTCCTTTCTTTCAATCTCACCAACACCGCCGACCGCCATCCCTCCATCATCACCAACACCCACCTCCGTTGCTCACCTGACCACCATCGTCTGCCATCACCGCCGCGAGCTGAGAGTTTGGGGAAAGGGATATTCAGAGATTGGAGAGCGTTCTATAATTTTTCAGTTCATTGGATGCCTTTTGAGTTTTTAGGAATTTGATGAAATGAGTGAATTGAATGATGATGCCTATAGTGTTTCTTCGAGCTTCTCTGCTTCTGTCCATTCGGCCCTGTTTATTCTTTGAAGAGGTAAATGCTGGATGGGTAAAAAGGAGGTAAATGTTTGATCAACTGCATTCTCAACATTTGAGTTCTATAATTCCAGCGATGCTTGCTGACAGAGACAGGTCTTGAACAATGAAAGAGATCTTTGGGGGGGAAAACAATGAAAGATGAGCGTCAGACTCTGTTTTGCAGCGTCAGACTCTTTTTTCTGCATCATCAGTTGCGGAATCTGAATAAGAAGCGAAATCCACTGAAAAAGCGGAAGAAGAAGAAGAAGCTGAATCGGGGTAAGCTGCTGAATCTGAATAAGGGTAATTAAGCAGAAGCAGAAAAAGAGGTCACGTTATGCTAACATGGGCATGACCGTGGGCCCCACAGAAAAAAGTTAACGGACGTTAGGTTTAGATAACGCTACTGGTATTTTTGCTCCATTTTTAAAAGCTTATGTGTATTTTTGGTCCTCCGAAAAGCACATGGTGTTGGGCGCTCTCGGGGGTAAAGCACATATGTATTTTTGCTCCTTTACCCTATATCAAAATATTAAAAGTGATCATGGCAAGTCTTTTCAACTTGTAAAGATATAGAAGCTATGTTACCTTCCTCTATGTGATCACTAGCTTTTCTTTTGAAAAATGAATCAATTGTTTTATTCTTCATCATTGAGCTATTTTTAGATTTTATCTAATAACTTATAAACAATTTAAACAATATGATCAACTATTATCATACTAAATATAAATATAGAAAAAAAAACTCTTTTTTTAACCTCTTTCATATTAAAATGTTTTTCACAAAATGTTTTACTAATGAAATACTAGATTAGAAACTAGACTTGGTAGTTTATATAAGATTAGAAAAGAACCAAGTAAATGCAACTTTTGCTTTTTGACTGAATAAAATCAAACCATACGACTCAAACATAAAGAGACTTCAAATAATCCAACAAAAGCATTGGGGAGCTTACTTGGATCAAGTGAAATCATGAGACTATCGGAATCAAGAGACTATCGAAATCAATAGAAGCAGGCATTTCCATAGAAAAAGAAAGACAACGTGAAAGATGAAGGAGAACAGAAACAAACAGGTGGATATAAACTTACCAGAATCAGAATCAAGAATTGGAGGTCGTTGGAGAGGATTAACCGACAACCAAGTTAAATCGGAGGAGTTGCAAAGGAGAAGATGCTCTGAATAGGATGATAAGGATTATGATTTTCGTTGATTGGGCTTATGTGCTATCAAAAACTTACTTTATCAAAGAAATTGAACTTTTGTTTCTTAAGCAACCCATTTTGACTTTGTTTGAGAATATGGACTCGTGATCCACTTATTCTTGCTTTTCAACAGATTTTGTTCCTTTTTTTATTTGCATATATTATGTATAAGTTTTGAGATAAATATTTATTACAAATTAGATTATTGTGCGTTCAATATTTTTAAAATATATATATATAATTTAAATTTAATAATTTTGTAAATTAGTGTAAAAATTCTTATATTAATTTTTAGATTAACAAAAAAAAATTGGGGAACTAAAATTAAATTTTACAATATATTATTTTTTAAAAAAAAAAAAATATTCTAAACAAATCTTTTGTGTGAAAGATCCGCCATTCCTTACTTACCAATCAAGGGAAAAAATTAAGGATAGTGATTATAGTGTTTTAGAAAAACACATTGTATGAAGTGACTTAAATAACATTAGGGAGTATTTCATCCAACATAGTTTGGAAATTCAATTCATAGTTAAGAACGTCCTTGAAGGTATCAATTAAGACTTGAGACGACTCTAGCATTTTTTTAGACACGTGAAGGAAAACTTCTTATAAGGGAACTATTTTCCACGATATTACATCAACCATCGACAGCCAATAATCACATACAACACGATAGCAAGTGGTACTTATGTTCCCTTCCAATCATGCTCTTCCACACCCTCACATCAATAAGTGCACATTAATCACAACGATGTAAAGGTACTGTTCTTAGTAAGTAGTAACTGTATTTGTTTTATTTATGATGAGACACGAAGCCTTATATATGAAGTGTGTCATGTGAAGAGAATGGACAAACGTTAGGATATGTACTGCTGGCGGAGATAATTAAATGAGGGACAATAGGGTAAAATGATCAAATTCTGAAATCTCATTTTAGGTTATGCCATGTGTTTTAGGATTTGTTAAATTTAATGACCAAATTAAAATAATTTTTCCCTTACAAAAAACTATGGTAAACTTTTTTCTTAGACGCAATTAGGCACTCTGGCCACATCAAATATAATACTATTATTAGCAATTCATGGTTAAGGTAATAGGATGAGATTTTAATGTAAACAAAAATAGGTTAACCATATTGTTTTTTGTGTTTATCGATTGAGATAAATATCATAGTCAGCATAGACTCATTAAATATCTTGTGACAAATCTCGTCTCGTATAATTTTTAAAATAGGTATCTGGGCAACAACAACAAAAAGGTAACAAATGATTCGTCTCTTAATTTATGATATAATTACCCCAAAATAAAATAAAATGTACCATTTTAATATCTTAAATTGTTTAAACAGAGATATATTCATAAATCATATGTTATATATCCTTTAAATTCATGAAACAATCTTTATTTTTTATTTGGATAGGTTAAAATTATGTTGGCATATGGATACCATATATTTCTATTGTGAATATCTGCCTTATTTTTTCTGATACATAGGAATTAAACGACGAAAATGAATATCCGCCATATATCCTTGAGAAGCGAATTTTCCTTTTTTTTTTTTTTTGGGATATAAGTTGACAACGAAAATAATGCCTTAAACCTCAGCAAATAAGTGGAATAATATATTGGTTATAATTGATAATTAAGGTAATAGGATGAGATTTTATTTTACTTTTTTGCTGATGAGATTTAATTTTACTATAAACTAATTAAAATGGTTAATTAATTTTTTTAAAAAAGTATTTCATGTTTATCTATTGCGATAATCACAGTCAGCATAGGCCTATTAATTAAGTGATGACAAATCTCATCAAAATCCTATCCCATGGAAGATTTATATTCATATGTTTAAAAATTTGAAAGAAAAACAACTATACAAATACAATTTTAATTTCTTGAGATGGAATTAGATTAAATTTATTAATTTGTTAAGATTGATATATATGCTATCTTTTTATTGTGATTAAATAGGTTAAATGTATTATAAACTTTATCTTTTTCTTGTATATCCGATAGACCCGGATCCAATTTCCTTGCCTATCCTTTCTATAGGTAGGGGAGCTCGTTCGCTATGGACCGTCCAGATCTCATTTGGATAGTTTAGATTTTTTAAAAAAAAAAATATTTTAATAGGTAGAGTATCTAAAATAAAGATAATGTCTTCACTATTTTTTTTAATTAAAATTCACTGGATAAAAAAATAAAATCTAAATGGTTCAAATCTCATCTTCAAATCTCATCTACACCGTCCATCGTGAACAAGCTCCCAGCCTAAGTGGGAAACTGGATCCCGGTAGGCCCTGCGTCTTCCTATTCCTATAAATAAACCTTTGTTAGTCCCAGAAACACACAATTTCAACGTTGAAAAGAAAGAGCCATGGCCGGCGGAGGGATAGATACAAGGATAAGCCAGAGGGCTGCTGCTTACGAGTATAAGGTTACTTATTACTTAATTTTCAGTTGCATTGTCGGCGCCGTCGGGGGCGCTCTGTTTGGTTATGATCTTGGTGTTTCAGGTACTCAAACTCAATATGTCTGTGTTTCATTCGTTCTGTTCAATTTTTATTTTCTGATGATTTTGCAGGAGACTAGTTCTTATTGATTTGTTAGAATACCGTGATTTTCGTGTTTAGGTGGAGTGACATCTATGGATGATTTCTTGATCAAATTTTTCCCACATGTGTATGAAAGAAAGCATTCGCATTTGAAGGAAACAGATTACTGTAAATATGACGACCAGATTCTGACGCTGTTCACCTCCTCCCTGTATTTCTCGGCACTGGTCATTACCTTCGCAGCGTCCCATCTTACAAGATGGAAGGGAAGGAAAGCTAGCATTATTACGGGTGCCCTCAGTTTTCTCGCCGGCGCTATACTCAATGCCGCCGCACAGAACATAGGCATGCTCATCATCGGCAGGATCCTTCTCGGCGCCGGCATCGGATTTGGCAATCAGGTATCTCACTCCCTCTAAACCTCTCAATACAAAGGGCCTGATTGATGTGATATATATGATTAATTGAATTAATTTGATTGATGTTGATGTTTGTCATTTGTCAGGCTGTTCCTCTGTACCTGTCGGAGATGTCACCGGCGAGGATCCGAGGAGCGGTGAACCAACTGTTTCAATTCACGACATGCGCGGGAATCTTGGTTGCGAACGTAATCAATTACTTTACAGACAAGGTTCATCCCCATGGATGGAGAATCTCACTGGGGTTGGCTGCAGTTCCGGCAATTCTCATGTTGATTGGAGGGCTTTTATGTCCAGAGACACCCAACAGTCTAGTGGAACAGGGTAGGTTAGAAGAAGCAAAACAAGTGTTGAAGAAAGTTAGAGGAACCGATAACGTCGACGCCGAGTTCGAAGACCTTCAGGATGCCAGCAAGGAAGCACGGGCCATGAAGGCCCCATTTCGAAACCTTTTTAAGAGGAAGTACAGGCCTCAATTTGTGATCGGAGCTCTGTGTATCCCTGCTTTCCAGCAGCTCACCGGAAATAACTCGATCCTCTTTTATGCTCCGGTCATCTTCCAGACTCTGGGTTTTGGCTCTAGTTCGTCTCTGCTTTCATCACTCATCTCCAGTTTAGCACTCATTTTTGGCTCTCTCATCTCTATGGCTTTCGTCGATAAATATGGAAGGAGAGCTTTCTTCATAGAAGCCGGTGCTGAAATGGTAGTCTACATGGTAACCCCTAACCCCTAATCTTAGCTTTCCTCTTCTTCTTTTTTCTTGATAATATGATCCGCTATCCGGTTCGGGTTCATGCTGCCCCTCTCAACACAACACAAGTTCTTTATTTCCTGTAGGATTCGAACTACAGACGAGAGAGACCAACTCTACGTTGGTAACTTTCCTCTTTTTCATATGTTTATAATTTTCTAATACTCACGAGCAAACATGTGCAGATAATTGTGGCTTCGATTTTGGCTAAATATTTTGGACATGGTGAAGAGTTGTCAAAACAATTAGCTGGATTTCTGGTGGCTGCAATATTCCTGTTTGTGTTGGCGTATGGAAGGTCGTGGGGTCCACTGGGGTGGCTGGTTCCGAGCGAGCTGTTCCCGTTGGAGATAAGGTCGTCGGCGCAGAGCGTGGTGGTGTGTGTGAACATGATTTTCACGGCGTTGGTGGCGCAGTTGTTTCTGGCTTCACTGTGCCATCTCCGATATGGGATCTTCTTGCTGTTTGCGGGGTTGATAGTGATAATGTGCACTGTGGTGGGGTTATTCTTGCCGGAGACGAAGAGGGTGCCCATTGAAGAGATATATCTGTTGTTTGAGAAGCACTGGTTCTGGAAGAATTACGTGGAACAGCGTCATCTTGATCAGGATCCATTACCAGAGAGCAAGCCTGCCCACCCAGATGAATGCTGAGCCTAAAAAATTAATCATATTTTACCGGGGATTACTAGACGTCCCTTTATTTTTTCTCTCTCTTTTTTTTTTTTATAGGTTTTTTAAATTTATTTAGTTCGATTTGAATTTTAGGGGAATGAAATACCTACAGATATAGTGGACATCATTTAGTACTTTTTTAACTTTAAGCTTTTCCTTGATTTTCTCAATTTATAATTCATTTTTTATGCAGATTAAAATGGTTACTTTTTTCTTCTTCTTTTGCTACAAACGAATTAGCAATTTCATTAAAATTAATACTTTCGCTTCAAGTAAACAATGACATTAGTTAGGTCAAATAAAAGAAGCCCATGAGATTTGAATCTCATAACATGAAAACATAACATCGGCTAAAGTGCAACCAATGAAGCGTGATTGAAATCCAACTTCATAATATTAAATAACACAAGGTTCATATACACGGTTCTGCGTGGTGTTTTCGTGTAATCAAGGACCTTTCGAACCCATGACAACAACAACGAATAGACTGAAGAATGCTAGCAGATGGGTCAAACAAAAACAGAATACTGCCAAGTGCCAACAAATGTACAATATACATCTCTAATATGTTAAAAGCTTTGCAAGCTCATCGACACCTAATGTTCCTTGTGGTACTACATTCAAACACTGCCCATCAAAGTCTTCTTTTCTTCTAATTTTAACACTCTTCTCCCTACCTTTAATCGAGGATGAATCAATTGTTTCCTTTGTATCTGAAGTCCTAGTTTCCTGCTCACCCGTGTCCGTATTGCTCTTCTGAACCACGGCTTTTCTATGCGGAAGCCTAAATTCCGGTCCAGGAGGAGCAGATTTGGCCAAGGCAACTGATCTTCTATAAATAATATCAGCATCCAAAGATTCATCATCTAAAATAAGTGCACTGCCTCTCTCAATAGCTTGCTTCAACAGTAATAAAACTTCTTCTGTACACGGCGCAGGATCTACCTTGGCCTTGTTAGAATTATCACTAGTCCCTACCATGGCATCTGATGCCAAAACTGTGGCTTCAGTTTCTTCCTCATCACTTTTGGTGTGGCCATTATATTCTGATGAGGTTGTAGTTGGGCTAGGGTTCATGTTAGGATCCGTCTCCCCACAAGAGCCGGGAAACTCTGTTGTGAATTCAACTTCATATGTTCTCTTAACAAGTGAAGTTGCATCAGTAAGTACAGACCCAGATAGGTTGCTGTCTTCTGTGGGATGTGACTCCTCAACCTTCTGTATACTCTCATCTCCTGAACTCCGGGTAAAGCCAGTGTCACGGTCTTCATGGCTTGCATGTTCTTCCAGAGCATCGGGAAGCAATTTATCGGAGATTTTAATGTCAGAACCATTTTTATTAGCTTTCTTCTTGTTATCATTGGGCTGCGGAAAAGAAGAAACCCAATTTCGTCCTCTCCACATGAGTATGTGCTCATTTTCAAATGATAGCAGTACACATGGAACAAGATCCTACAAACAAAGAACGCGCAAGAAAGATATTATACAGCATAATTCATAATGCACATGATTAGCCCAACATTCAGCCCATATAATTTCCAAAGGCAAATGAGAAATTGTTTATACCCTGAGCTTTGCTCCAATTCTTCTGTAGTCACTTGGATTCAGTCCCTGACAATCAATGCGAGCTAGTTCACATTCTTCAAATGCCTCCCTCACATTTCTCACAAGGTCACCGTAAACACCATTTTTTGCTGTAGCAAGTAAAGATGGCCAAAATGTCAGTTTGCCAGAAGAATAAACAATCATCTTTGTTCCCTATTTACATGTTAAGCAGCAATGACCAATCAAAAGAGAATACCTAGCTTGCGTATGGGAATAAGATTTCTTCCCTTCTTACGCATTTCAGCTGCTTCTTCAAGTGTTAGACCTTCTGGCACTCGCTGAACTAACCTTGGATATACTGGAGGGATAGGTTTCCACAGCATGAGAGGGAACCGAGGTCTTGTTTTGTAATTGTAATTTCTGCCACGAAAGAGGTATACAACGCCGCCCTTTCTGTAGATAATTTTCCCTCCTGTCCTTTCCTGGAAAAAAAAGGATGACAAGACACGAGAACATAAAAAATTATCAATTCCTTTTTCTTTTTCCTTTTACTTGAAGAGTGCAAGGGCCATAGATAATAAATAAATCAGGGAAAGATCAAAGAGAACAAAGAAAAAGGTCAAAGTCCAAAATGACCACTAAGAAGCCAAAGAAGTTGCCAGTGAGAAAACGGAGAATGGAAGAGCAACCTACCAAATTGTCTTCCATCCCCTCATAAACTATTCTAAACAACACTAGGATACATGATTGAGAATTTCTCCCATATGAAATGCTGACCATCTCTAATTAACATTCAATAAAAGTCTCTAACATTTCACTGGAAAGAGCTTCTTATTACAACAAACTTCTTATTGCACAAAGTAAATAGCTGAAAGTAAATATTTACAGAAGCAACAAAGAATAAGATATCCAGCAAATTTCTTATTGCATGGGAGTGCAATGTACAAAGCCAAATGAATTAGAACTAACAAAGCATGAAGCAACAGAGGATAAAAGCATAAAAACCAACCTCTAACTGCTGGCACACATTATTCATGTCAACGGTGCAAACACCTTTGCACTTTATCTTGCACACCCTCCGCCGCTTCCAGAGAGCATGTATGTTGTCCAACATGTTATGTGTCAAACCATCTCTACCTAAAAGAGAAATATGAATGCATATTTAAAAAAATATTTTATTCCCTAAGTATCAAATATAAGCGGATTAACGTTGTCTCCTTTTCGTGTTATCTATCCCCCTAGAATACTAGATACATCATATAACTCCCTAAGATCAAAGCAAAAACATCCTGCTAACGAGGTTTGAAAATTCAATACATCTGAAAGAAATAAATGTGATTAAACAATAACCACGTTAAGATATAATTAAAAATAAACGTAACAAAAAAAATACTACCAATATTAAGCTGTCTGCTTGTTTTCCTGCACCCTTGAACCAATTCATCTATCTCTTCTTGTGTCAATGGTTCGCCCAGTATCTCCTCCCTCGACTGCACGTACCTAGGGCTCGTCCCGGGCAAAAACGGACCGGGTTTCTGAACCGGCTTGACTCCCTTCTTATGCGGAGGCGGCAGCACGAACGAATCGAATTCCCTCAGCTTCTTCTTGCTTGGTGGCAAGGGGGCTCGACCAGTCCACGGTCGCGGCATGGTGGTCGGACCGAAAGGAACGAACGGCGGTTCCCGCATCTTCAGGGGCTTCACTTTCGGAGTCTCGGTGTAGCTGTACTTGAATTCAAACGGAGCGCCGTCAATGATATAGGAGACTCCATCATCTGCCACTTTAACATTCGCAGGTGTACGCACAACTGGAATGTCTCTGGGATTAGGTATATTGGAAAACCGAAGCGCTGGGTGGGATTCAGCACTGGGTTTGGGGGGCTTGGAGTACTTGGATTTTTTGCCAGGGATTGAGGGTCTGGAAGGAGCTGAAGGTGTACCGATGGACCTGAATGTTTCGACAGAGGAGGAAGAAGGAGAAGAATCGTCATCCATATTGGCAATCTTGTTAGCAGAGTCGAAGCGGCGCTCGCGGCGGATATCATCTTCGATTTGCTGCTGTGTCCGGCGGCGAACGTTAAATCTCTCGGCGTTGGCGTTGTTCCACCGAGAGAACCGAACCTCCGTCGACGGCCGATGCTGTTGTAGTTGGGAAGAATCGGGGTTGACGTCTGGCGCCAGGAAAGGGCACTGGATTGCCAACTTCAGCGCCATAATTGATAAGATTTTTTTTTTTTGGTTTTACATTTCTAGCGCAATGCTTATGCTAGTGCTATGACTGAACGCTATAACCCAGGGGAAAAAAATGGTCCATTTTTCAGAACAGCAACGGCGTCGTTTTATTTGCATTGCTATGCTTTTTTTTTTTTTGGCTCGAAAGTATATCTATGTGATATGCAATCATATTTGAATATCATCAAGCTTAAATGCTTTTTTTATAAAATGATAAATAAGTTTTAAAAGAGAAATTTGATCACAACAAGGTTTAGAGACAATTTGAGATTTGAGATATAGGTGAATTCTTGTACTTTTAAAGTAATAATTAAGTCCATGTAAAATGACTTAAATTCCATGGAAAAGAAAAAAACAGAAATTATTCAAAGGAAGTGGTGATTCATGGGCTCTCAGTTTCGGGAAAACTAATGCTAATGCACACCTCAGTGTATTATTTTGTGCTCCCAAAATGTAAGAAAAGAGAATATGCACTGAACGTATCTTTGGACCTGACTTTTTTTTTTCTTATATAAAATTTTTAGGAAAGGGATTAGGTTCCCGCGATCTAAGAATAAGGGGAAGTATTGGTGATACTAATGTTAGACAAGGCGAGCTGTCTATTATCCTAAAGGGTTTATCTAGGCACCCATGAGCTATAATGTCTCCCTCAGCGCATTGACCAATTCAAATATCGAACTCATCCCTTTGGTGAGAGTGTCCGACCCCTTTGCCAGTTCAATCTAAAGACGAGGGGTATCTCTAGGCATGACTTGCAATGATATATAATTACAGTCGATAGTTCTGGCTAGCCCACGGTTGCGGTTGCCCGCAAGCTAAACGGGACAGGCTCATGCAACTTGCCCCTTGGCAGGTTGGTATTTTGTTTGCCTGAACCCACCAATTTTTTTAAAGGGTTAAGGAGCAATAATACACATCAAGTTTGCCCGTGAGTCTGCGACCACGAAGTTTTTTTCTGGAAAGAAAAGACACACGAAGTTACGTTTTGGGAGCGCCCAACACCACGGCCGTTAGTTGACCAAACGGTCAACGTTAACTTGGATAGAAGTGAACAGTAATACGGCTGAAATTACTCTTTTGCCCTTAGTTTTAGGTGAAATTACTCTTTTTGCCCCTTAGTTTTAAATATTATCAAAAAAATCGAAAAAAATTAAAATAATTAGACAAAAATTAGGAAATAATTCAAATAATTCGAAAAAAATTAAAATAATTAGAAACAAAATTCAAAAAATCAGGAAAAAATTTAAAAAAAAAATCAAAAAATTAGGAAAAAATTAAAATGATTAGGGAAAAATTAAAATAATTAGAAAAAAAAAAATTAAAATACCCCCGCCAAGTGGGCCCCACCAGTTCTTAGTCGACTTCACACATCGATTAGATTTATCTCCGTAGGGAGAATTGACAAGAAGATTATCTTAATTAATTAATTAATATTTTTTTTCAATGAACAGTTTACCCTAGTGCATCTTCAACAACTGCACCGGCCCGTGTATATACAACTCTTCCTCCACCAGGTGGTTATCCGGCATTGCCACGCCGGGACTGATCCGCCATAAGGTGGTGGCCGCCAAACAAGAACTGCGACCGCCGCCACCGGCGGACAATGGCGATGGTTCTTTGGTGGTGAGGCCCACTGCGAGGGTATTTTAATTTTTCCTTAATTATTTGAATTTTTTTCTAATTCTTTGAATTTTTTCTAATTTTTTTTTTACATTTTTTTCGAATTATTTGAATTATTTCCTAATTTTCCTTTTTTTTATAATTTTTTTTCAAATTTTTTGAATTTTTTATTCCACCTCAGTGTCCACGTCAGCGTTCCATCCAAGTTGAAGTGCTCCCAAAACGTAACTTCGTGTGTCTTTTCTTTCCGAAAAAAACTCCGCGTGGTCTTTGAAATAGCTCCTGCAAAAACTTGAATTGTATTATTGCTCCTTAACCCTTTTTAAAAATATATCACCTTTCTTTCTTTTGTTTACTGTTTCACTTCTTCTTCTTTTTTTTTACCCACTCACATCATACTTCCTTTTATACCTTTTTGTCTGGTATACATTTTCACTCTCACATCCCTCTCTTTGTCACTCACTCACATTACAAAAATATATAAACACCTAGCTTTTTAATTTAATAATAGTTTAATAAATAAGGGTTTAATGTTTATAACTTTTCTTTGCAAAAATATTTTTTTCTCGCTGACTCAAATAAAAGTGAGTAGATCCCACTAATATTTTCTCTTCTTTTCTTTACAATGGGACCCAATCATTTTTATATGAGTATGACAAAAAAAATATTTCCGCAACAAAAGCAGAAACATTAAACTCAATAAATAAATATAATATAAAAATAAAATTGAATAAAAAAACATGGAGGAGTTAAACACACACAAAAAAGGAAATAAGGGTATTTGAATTTAATTTTTAAAAGGAAATGTGGAAAAAAAATAAGAAATAAATTTTTAACGAGCTAACATGCGGTAGCCCACCGGCTGAACAAGGTGGGCTGGCAGGTTGGGCCCGCGCACTCCAACCCTCTATATTTTTTTTTGGTCAAACAACCCTCTATATAACTATAACTACAAGTCTAATTAAACTTTTTAATTTTGATTCAACATTTTCGTCTCTCTCTTTTTCACCTACGCACATTACAAAAACATATAAACACCTAACTTTTTAATTTACTAATAGTATAATAAATAACTATAATATATTCCGAGCAAAAAATAACTATAATATAAAAATAAAAGTGAATAAAAAGTATATGATAAAAAGATGAAGGATTTAAACACACCATTAAAATAGATGAAAATAAGGGTATTTGAGTTTAATTTTTTAAAGGGAATTAGGAAGAAAACAAAAAAGCAATACTTTTTAAACGAGCTAAAGAGTCGTAGCCCACTGGCTACACGAGGCGCGCTGGCGAGCTAGGCCATCGGACTCCAGCCCTCTATAACTACAGTCTACAAGTCTGATTCAACTTTTTAATTTTGATACAGTTGTCCAAAAAACCTAAGGTCTCGTTGGTCCGGTCCAACCTGGTCTAGGGTTGTCTAAAATTGGTCTAAAATAATTTGACTGAACCGGACCGAACTAAACTGCTCGGGTTGGACTGGACTTTGGTCCAGGGACTTAGACCCCCTGGACTGGTTTGGTCTGACCCGAGGTCCTTGTTTTTTTTTTGGTAAATTACCACTACATTGAGCCGCTCACTGGAGTCTGGACATTTTAATGTGCTTTTTAATTTATAGGAGTTACTTTTTATTATTTTGGAAAGTTAAGTGAAACCAGAGCTAAAATATTGCATCCCAAGAAAGCAAAAATAAAAATTGGAAAAAAAAATCTGACCGCTTGACTTGGGGTTCAGTCAGCTTCAATTCTAATCTTATCTCCGGTCCGCCCTCGAGCTCGGGCCGGTACCAAATCGACCGACCTCATTGATTTTTCCAAATCCCGGGTCATATCGAGCCAGACCTCAGGTTGACCTCTAACCCGGTCTGGCCCGATCTTTGGACATCCCTAAATTTTGATAAAGTAGTTATTGTTTCTGATTAATTATTATAAAAAATAAACTATAAGTGGGCCATCCACAGTCGATATAGTAATAATAATAAAATGCAATCACGATAGGAGGTTAACGACAGGGTCCAATGCCCTACTCATCCAATCTATGAGCAGGCATGCTCATCCCCAATGGTATATTTAGCACATGATATCTTAAATTAATTAATTTCTAATATATCTAGTATTTAGAAATATTTTTCCTATATCACCCAGTATCCTAAACATTTTTCTAATAGAACCCAATATTCTGAAATAGATTTTCAGAAGCACCGCAATATCCCAAATTATTAGCGCGTCCAGTACTATGGAGTATAAATACTCTATGGTGCTAAATGCACTAAAAAATAATTAATTTAAAAATATATATATTCTATGATACTGGATGCACTAAAAATTAATTAATTTAAGATATTGATGGTTAGTAAAAAGTACTATGTGAGAGCTAAGGCTGTTAATATTGCTTAACTCAAACAAATAAAAAATTGATAAAAAAAAAAACTTCTTAATTTGGGATGGGCAAGATGAGCATGGAACGTTAATCCGTTAACTACCAGCAATAGCAATTGCGCTATCTTCATGGAGATCGCACCTTGCTTTATTTTCATTCAGAAATAAAACATCACTTGCTCATTTAAGACCGAATCAGTAAGGAGACATAATGAGAAGGACGAGACCTGTTTGTTAAGCTTAGGTAATTAAAGAGATCCTCATTCTTATGATACATTATATTACAAGATGAGATGATATATTGATTGATTCTAGACACAGTTAGGAACAGAGGAAGTAGCGACCAAACCAGAGAGGAGGGCGACCATGAGGGCAGCATTATAAGTGGTAGGTTCACCCTGCATTGAGTTACTCCTATAATCATTGTAAGTCTCATTATAGAAGGGCCCACCCACCAGGGCTCCCACAGCCACATTTGGGTTGGGATAAGGTGATTCATACCACTTGGTGAATCCATCCCTGCACCCTGTAGTAGCATTTCTTGGAATGGAAGATCCTCTATGATGTACATATTCAGGGTAGTCACTCCCATATCCAACAACATAGCTCATCTTCATTGGATTCTTCCCCAACACATAATCCGCCTGCGAAATCGCAAAATTGCGAAGATCTCCTGGCTTATACAGTTTCCCACTACAAAATAGAGTCTCGGTGTTGGATGTCACCATGTAATCACTATAAACAACAGCTAGGAAAGCAGAAGCCACAGCATGCTGCAAAGAGTTAAATGGCACTATCCATATTAGTCCACTGTTAGTTCTACTAGTGGTTGCTGTTGGTGAATCAGGTAGAAGCCCACAAATAAAGATTTCAGCAGCTTCGCTGTACATTTGGAGGTCAAGATTCTGTGAATTTGTAATGTCTCTGGTGCCAAAGAAATTGATCCTGGACAAAAGAACTTGAGTTGCAGTATGTTTATCATCCCAACTAAACCAGGATGATGGACTTCCTCCTAAATTACCAAACCCATTCTCATTCAGATCAGTCACATAGTTAAGGTATGATGGTTCTCTAGTTGCACGATACAACCAGCTGCCTGCCCACAAAAGCTCATCGCCATATCCAGAAGAGTTGTAATATTTCTGCACTTGTGGGATACTGACACTGTAGGAACCTCTATAAGTATCAGCAAAACTAAACAATTGCTGAGCATGACTGAGAAGAATCTCAGAATACGTGAGATTGATACCTTTGTAAACAAGTGATGCTGCAGCCAAAGCAGCCGAAGTTTCTGCCGCAATATCTGATCCTGGAAATGATGAGTTAACTTGAATCAATGGCCTTTTCTCAGTCATAGTTTCAGGTCTTTCCCAGCAATTGTGGTCCACTTCAGGATCTCCGACCTGAATGTAGAGCACATCTGGGAAAGGATGGGCATTGATGAGATAATCTGTGATCCATTTAAGTGAGCCCTGCGCGTATTCAAGCTGCTTCACTGCGTTCAAGTGATTTCCGTATTCGAGAATCGCCCAGGACAATACCGTAGCGGTAAAAGCCATGGGAAATCCAAATTTGATTAGATCTCCAGCATCGTACATTCCCTTGGATAAGTCCAAATTCGCTTCGCTCCCATCTCGTAGCCCTGAATCTCCCCTCCATGAAACCCTAGAATTCTGTAGTTTGCCTGATTTTTGAATGTCGAAGAATTGCAGGGCCAATTCAAGAGCGGAGGCGTAGTTTTGATCGACGTTGGTGGGACCAGTTGGGAGATGATGATGATGAGAAGAACAAGAGCGATGAAACTTGTTGAGTAAAGAGAGTAAACCGGCGGCAAAAACGAGAACACAGATTATGAGGATCGCCAACCACCAACACCACCTGGAAACGTTAAACTGTTTCGAATCAGCTGCAACTTTAGCCTCCATTGATATTGATGATGCAATTGAGGAAGGAAACCCATTTTGGGTATTTAAGAGTGAACAGAGCCAAAAGAAGAGGAAATATTACTACATCGTGGTTGTAAAACAATGGTGATATAGATAGCATGACAGGCCTTTGTTACATTAATATAACTACAAGAATCCAAGTCGCCGCTGCTACTGACTTGCCGGGCGTCGTCATTGCCGAGGAATGATTCCAGTAGTAGGATCCAGAGACAGAGACAAAGGTTTGTCATTTTCTCTCCTATGATCCGTTGATTCGGAAAAATGAGATAAAAGTCAAAGTGCTGGTGTTGTATTGATTGGACGGACGTGATTTAAAGATTAGGAGGGATGATGAGAGAAACCCAACCCAATAAAGAGGAATGGAAGGAGAAGGGAAAATGCTATAGGTAGAAATTCAAATAGAAGACCGTACACTTCTCTAAAAAATTTTAGGAAAAATCCATATATGGGCCCTTTTAACCAAAAAAAGGCCCTAAGACCCTTTTTGACACATGAATGTTAAATGAAATGACAGAAAAACCCACACTAACACTGACAAATGAGAGAAGGGCAATTTCAGAATCATTCCCTCACTCTCTCTCGAATCGTTCTGCTCTCTCCCGTGTGCTCACTCTCACTCTCGTCTTCGTCTCCGACAGCCACTCTCGTCTCCGACGCCGTTTGCACTCATGTGGGAAAGGTAAAAACGTCAGGCCATTTATTCTCCCGTGTGATTTCATCCTTTCATTTGGCGAAGGCGTGAACCCTAAGTCCATTTGGCGCCTTGTTCGACTAGATTTGAAGCTCATCACTTTCATAGTCACAGCTAGATTTGAAGCTTGAGATCAGCCTCCATTTCCGTCCATAAGAATCGAACCACCACAGTCGCTAAATTGGTAATTTTCTTTCTTCTGATTGACAACCTTTTTCGTTCTCGACTTGACGTCTTCGGTTGTGCATGTTTTACGTTCTCTTTTCTCGGAGGCTATTCAGTTTATGGTTTTGTTCAGTTGGTTGTTTGATTTTGGTTACTTCACTTCTCAGATTTTGTTCAAACCCTGTTTTCTAATTTTTTTTGGAATTGATCTGCCATTGCATCAATCCTAAGAGGGATGTTTTGCGTTCTCTTGTGATGATTATATTGTTGGTATATAATATTTACTACTTTATGATGATAACTTGGGAAAATTATTGGAGATTTTGTTCTTAAATTCTTCAAAAGCAAGGAAAGGGTACTTGCAGATTTAAATGGGTTCTCTTTGTTGCGTTTGTGAAATTTTTCCTTTTTCCGCGTGTGGTTCAAATTTTTGGTCATAACTAATTTGTACAACCCTTGTAGTCATTTTGTTAACTGGGGTTTCCTTTTATTCGGAAGTTTGGTACAAACTTTAGAATTAGTATTTCATAACATATCCATATTGATGACGTAATCTAAATTACCAAGGGTATTACATCTGGAAAGCTTTTGAATATCAAACTGCTAGTGCTAATCTGTAATCGTGTGATTATGGAAGTATTTGAGCTTGTTCATATGTGCTATTACCTGAAGTATTTAACAATTAACATCATCCATGACCCTTTCTAATTTGTTCTTTGAGGAAAAAGCACAAGTTAAAACTTAATTGACGGAAAGTTCAGTGTTGGGATGCTAAAGCTGCTAAAATTCTTCACTGGGGATGGTTTTGTTGAAGCATGGTCTTTTGTGAATGTCAATTTTACAGTATTTAATTTTATTAATAAGCTCTGTATTAATCTATCAAACTGATTGGCACCACGCATTTGAAATCAATAGCTGAATTTATGAACCTTCAGTTATATTCCGATATTATTTCGGTGATAATTCAAAATATGGTTTGGATATCTAGAAAAATGTTTTCCTTTGGAAAAAGGAAAACACTAACAGAGTGTTGTTACTTTCTCTAGTAGAAAGCATTATCGTGATTTGAGGATGGGCAATTTGAAGGGAATAAGTTATTTAGGGATGAGCAATTTGAGGAGGCATTATCAAAGTATGAACTCGCTTTACAAATTGCTCCAGATATGCCTTCATCTATTGAAGTATGCTCAATATGCCATTCAAATCGCGGGGTATGCTTTATGAAATTGGTACGTGCTTCTATTATCTTTCCAAATTGTTGCAATCATGAGCACATTCTTGTACTATGATCTTCCACACAGTTTAAGTAAATGCAATACTCTTTATCTTGTTTATTGATCTTGCTAAGCTTATACCAAGTAACGCTGCATCTCTCATTGTGTTTGATATAATTATATGTAGCCAACAACAGTTCCAAGTCATGAGGTCAATTATCAACATAAAGGAATAGATGAAAATAGATTCTTAAACAAAACTGATAATGTGTTTATGTTATTGTGATTTTCTTAAACATTTAGTTGATATGAAACTTGAGTGCTCCCTTGAAGACTTGTGCTTTGGATTAGTCAAAAAGATCAAAATTACTAAAGATGTTATCAAGCATCCCGGGTATGTTTCTGTTATTGTGATTTTCTTGGACATTTAGTAGAAGGATTCGTGTTTATCTTAGACTTATATTAGATATAAGGTGACAATTAAAATTTTAAATTATTATACATTGATACTTGAACTTCTATTTTGTCTTTCACACAAAGCAAAAGTTGAATAACCAAGTCTTTACTATTAACTCGAGCAAAAGAGAATCTGATCTTCAATGTGGTTAATTCTACTGATTTGTTGTCTCTATAGATTTGGTGTATTGTTGGTATTTTATTTATTTCTTTCTTTTTCCTCTGACTCTTCTTGTTCAGGATAAGTCTATTTGGTGTGTGGAATTTCTTAAAAAAACTGTTGTCACTATCATTTCAATGCATTTCTGATTTTAATCAAATTTTAACAAAGTGAAACATTTGCTACAAACACACTGCTATGCTCAACTTTTTGCATTGCTGAAAATCTAATGGGAATTGTAAATTGGAAATTCTGACCTTGTTTTGCATTGGTGGATACCTATCTTATTTGCTAATCTAAGCATAAACTATGATTCTGAATTGAGAAATCTAAATTTCATTCTTATGATAATGTGCATGATCATTAATTTCTGAACTTTGTCTATGAAATTGTGTTCTGGTATGGAGGCTTTTCTATGTGGGGAGGCAACCTCAAGGAGGCTTTTCCTCCTTGTCCCTAACAGTTTTCCCTAGCTGAAACCAAGGAGAGGAAAAGGAGGACAAGACTGAGCTTCTCCCAATCTTTCTCTCTAGCTACAATCCAAAGTGTTGTCTTTGATTGAGGACTACCACAAGCATAAGAAGAGACATTAGGGGGCATACTTGTTAGAACACATTGTAGTTGATCACAAATATGTATTTATCACAAATTTGTATTCTTGAGAATGACATCTACCATTTGTTCTTTTGTAAAATTGTCTACTGATGGTAACTTCACAATTTTTATTCAATGACAACATCAATTTTTTGCTTATTTTTTATATTTGTTAATGGAATGAGAACAGCAAAAGAATGGACAAGTTGGTTAAATTTTGTCTTATGTTTTGATCTTTGTTTATGGAATGAGAACAACAAAAGAATGGACAAGTAAATTAAGCCTTTGTATCAGCAATATCAGTCATTTGTATCAGCAGGCGTTAACAACAATAACAGGGGGCACTAACAACAATATCAGGGGACGTTAACAACAATAACAGTACCCTTTAACAACAATAACATGGGGCATTAACAACAATAACAGGGGTGTTAACAACAATAATAGTACCCACTAACAACAATATCAGTCCCGACTAACAACAATATCAGTCCCTACTAACAACAATAACAGGGGGCAATAACAACAATAACAGGGGCGTTAACAACAATAATAGTACCCACTAACAACAATATCAATCCCTACCAACAACAATATCAATCCCTACCAACAACAATATCAGTCCCCACTAACAACAATAACAGGGGGCACTAACAACAATAACAGGGGTGTTAACAACAATAATAGTACCCACTAACAACAATATCAGTCCCGATCACTAACAACAATATCAGTCCCCACTAACAACAATAACAGGGGGCACTAACAACAATAACAGAGGGTGTTAACAACAATAACAATGGGCGTTAACAACAATAACAGTACCCACTAACAACAATAACAGGGGGCATTAATGAAAGAACCATTTTCCCACAACAACAATTACCATGCTGATTCCACAAAATCAGTTAATAACACATGATAATGAAAATATTTTATTTTCAAAACATACATATAATGGTTCGGGGCACAACCACCGCCCACAAACCCGGGGCTCAAGGCACAACCAACGCCTACAAACCCCTTAAATAACATCCATGATTTTGACACTCTTAACAAACAGAAAATGCACAAACCCCGAGTCTCACAACAATACAATCTTAAAACGGTTAATATAATATTTCGAAAAACATGAGGGCCCTAGAATGGCAATATAGAAATCAGTACAACACCAATACCAAAGGAGGCCTACAAATCTCACAATTTCTATGCCTCTGGTTGCTCCCTTTGTCCTCTAGTAAAATTAGAGGTATCGCCTGAAAAATGTTAACAACGACGGGGTGAGACATAAAGTCCCCGTAATCAAAATTAATTTATAACATATGCCAGTAAAGAATGTAAGTCAGAGAAGCAGGTTTGCTAATAATATTTTTAACATTTTAATAACACAAATTTAAACAATAAATAAAACATTTAACAGATAATAACAATAACATTTATACATCCCCACTCATCCATCATGCTCCTCCTTATTTCCTCGTGGATGTGGATCAGCCTATCAGTGTTAGAAAACCCGGCTAAGGTTAACTATCACTTCAAGGTACTGTCCCCTCCCATTTCACCACGCAATACCGTAACAGGGAGGTGTCCGCCCAAAACACTCAACTCAAATCCGGCCAAGGATTTAAGAGAGCCAATGGACACAATTTCACCCTCACATCTCTTCCACACAACCCAACATATTAAAATAATACTACCAATAAGAGTTTCAAAATCATCTTACAAAAATATTATTTTTCCCAAATTCGATATATCAAACTAGCCTCTTAACAAAAACACTTTCATAATTAAATAATCCGCATACAACATCTCACACAACTTTCACAAACATCATAACAACAATAGTTCCAATATAAATATTCACATATACATATACGGTTGAAAGTACACTGCTTCACTGAAATAATTTTATATTCAACATACATATAAATTTCAAAACACATACAGATAGTATTTAATAAAATAAGGTTTAGAAAAACCTTACAGTCCAAACAAGCATATAAAATAAATTAACCCCTTACCTCAACTCCAAGCTCAATATTAACTTGAGAAGCAAAATGCGAACAATCACCGGTCACAAGAAAACTCTACAGTATCAATGTAGATACCAATCAACCTCAAATAATAAAATAAGTTATACATTTGATCTCTTAAAATTCTAATATCTCTACACCTATTATCCTCAACATCCTTGACACATTAGATCTCTTTCCTAATATGCAAAATTATTATTAATCAATTATCTAAGCTTCTACATAATTAAGATCGCAATTAATAATTTAAAATATACAAAATCCCAATAATAACAGTATATTTCTCAAAATTGTAGTTTAGTTCTTGAATTTCTAAAATCAAACCGAATAAGATTTTTATAATACTTTCATAATCCCAAATAAATCATTTATACAAAATTTAATCGATGGAAATATTTTGTAGGATATAAATCTTAAAATATTAAAATAGAAAAATTAATTTAAACTCTTATAAGAACTAAATAATAAATTTAAACCGACTAAAATTATCGATTATTATTCTCTTCATAAATATACCCGTCTATCTTCAAAATTCAAAACTTTCTCAATATCTAAATCCAAAAATATTCTCTAATCAACATAATATTACCTCCGATAGAAAGAGAAAAATATATAGAATAACTTTCATGAAGGAATTATGTTGAAAACAAATTAATTTAATTACCAAAATAATCTTATAAGATAAATAACTTACCTATAAAATTGTAAATAGCCTCCGACTATCTACTGCTCTTCTCCTCTCTGCCTTTCCTCGCTCTCACTCTCTCAGCACACTCACAGAATCGCTCTGCTTCTCGTTTAACACACACACACGCACCCGACACTACACACACTTATATAATAGAGAAAAGGAAGAGGGGGCGGTGGAAATATTCCACCCCCAATTATATAAATTTTTTTTTTTTTTAAAGGGAAGGTGACAAACGCCACCTTCCATAATTGGTGGCACTTGTCTGCCACTAATTAAAATAATTTTATTTTTATATATATATTTTTTTAAGGGAAGGTGGCATGCGCCACCTTCCTTCTATTATTGGTGGCCACCAATAATTATTATTATTATTATTTTTTACAGAATGTTACAATTAACAACAATAATAGTACACACTAACAACTATATCAGTCCTCACTAACAACAATAACAGTACCCACTAACAATAATATTAGTCCCTACTAACAACAATATCAGTCCTCACTAACAACAATAACATGCGGCACTAACAACAATAACATGGGACGTTAACAACAATAACACGGGGCGCTAACAACAATAAAGGGGGTCATTAAATATGAACTCAAGTTTTTTGCACAATTGCTGTAATAAAATCTGTCATACAACCACTGAAATTTAAATACACTTAAAAACAAGTCAGCCTATGTACATAAAAAAATTGCTTCCTAAAGGCTCATCTTTGCAAAATAACAAATCAATTAACAAAAAATCAGATGGAGAAAACATGTGTCCTAAATACAATCAGTATGTTAGCGGACATAACAAGTCATCTTTTAACCAAAACCAATTGCAGTCTATCTGTTCCTCTTCTCTGAGATGTGCAAGTAGAGTTAAATTTCCTTCCAAAGCAAGAATAGAATCAGGCAGCTCCATTTCCTTTAGCCTTATTCGGGTTAACTCATTGGCTTGTTGCAATTTTTCAGCCTGGGATCTTATAATGTCATCAACCATCTCTGTGTATCTGGAGAGTGATTTTGCGCTGCTGTCAAGAACAAGACTTGTCCCATGTACATGTTTCACTTAGCCTAGATTTCAGAATACTCAAAACAAGAATTTTTGTTGCCATCAAGTCAAATGAAATTATTGCAGTTATTTTATGGCTACATGTCATTATGTCAGATATGGCATTTCTCAAAAATGACACATTGAAGGTAGTCATACTTATGCATCAACAAAAGTAGGAGATACAACAACAACAACAAACAACAAGTCTTAAAGTGTGAGCTTTGGAATTTTTTCTCAAATTCTTTCTCCCCCTAAATCCATAACTGTTAACTATTTCGGGCCATTGAGACCATAGCTCAACTAATGCCAGTTTCAATCTGATTAAATTTTCTAGCTTTCAACAAATGCACACAAGAGAAATCGGTTAGTAGGCAAAGGCTTTTAGAAATAAAAGCTATTGTAGGAATAGTTTAATCAATAGCTCCCATGAAATTCAGCAACTAGTGAAAGTAGTAAGAAATCACCTCATGACTATCTGAAAGTTCTGAAACTGCCTCAATAAAAGCTTTACCATACCCGGTGGAATTGTCAACCCAAACTACATCAAGAACAAACAGAATTACTCCCAAAATCACCGTGAAATAAATCCACGAAGATATCTTATGCTCCTCCAAATCAAACGTTGCTAAGTCCTCACCCACCAAGCTCGAATCTTTCATTTCAGTGTCTCCAATAGAAGTACAGGCAATAAATTTCTGAGAAACTAACACTTCTTTCGATGATTTCTTTAAGGAAAAAATATCATTTATATTTGGTTTTGATATGGGGTTCACGAAAATGGCAGTGGAGACCGAAGAAGAGGGCAAAGAAAGTGATCGTTGACGGGTTTTGTGGGGTATAGAAGAGAAGTGGGTTGAAATCACAAGAGAAGCCATGGTCAGACCTACTGGAAGCAAAGTGAGTTCAAGAATTATATGCACTTTTATAGAGAGAATCATGTTGCAGAGGCAGAGGCAAGTCGAGAGAGAGAGATGTATTGTTAGTGTTAGTGTGGGTTTTTCTGTCATTTCATTTAATATTCATTTGTCAAAAAGGGTCCTAGGGCCTTTTCTAGGATTTGCAGAGTGTTGGGGCCTTTTTTGGACTAAAAGTGCCCATATATAGATTTTCCCATTTTTTTAAAGTACTTATTATAAGAGTTTGATAAAAATTGTCTAAACATTTAACGATTTTTTTTGTAATATAATAGAAAAAATTAATGTATTTTGTTAACTTAAAAAAGTTAATAATAATTATATTTACTTTCTTTTCTCTCTTATTTGTTGCTCATAAATAAGTTATATTTTAAAATTTATTTTAGATATACTTATTATTTTTAGTTATTTTTAACTATTATTTATAAATCATATAATTCGATTATTAACCTCTTATTAACCGTATATAGGAGGAGTTTTATTACCGGTGGCAATTCAAAATTTTTGACCCTTTTAAAAGGCCAGAAAAGGAGTATTATCAAAAAGAAGTTCAATCTTCTTGCTTTTATAGGGCCTATTTGAGTTTGTATTAGAAAAGCATGTTCACACAAAATACAAATTAAGATAAAACTCTTCTTATAAACTTATCTCATATACCGTAAATCATATCAAAACGGTCAATCCACACAAGGAAATAATTTTTGTCGGAGGAAAATGTTCGTACCAAGAATCCTATGGCTTCCAAGCACACTGCACACCCAAGATTAGAGCTGGGAAAACGGGCCGAGCCCATCGGGCCGACCCTTTTAAGCCCTGACCCTTTAAGGGCCGGGCTTGAAAATTAGAGGAATTTAATGAAATAGGACCTCAGGCTTAAAAGGGCTGGCCCTTTTAATTTATTATTATTATATTTTGGATACATGGATTCACATATGATGGTAATTTACTAATTTATATGTATTTTGTATTTGTTATAGAGTTATTTATCCATTTAAGTACAAATATATAATAACTATACTCTAATTTTTTGATTTGGTTTTTTATTTGTTGCAGATAAAGATTATGGATGTGTTCATGATGCGGGAGAAGAAATTCATGATATTTTTACTCATAAACCAGAGCCTACTCAAAGCGAAGCACAATCAAATGTTGTTGAAATTGATGATAGTGGCGAACATGACGACAATAATAGTCATCGTACTAATGTCACTTAGTGGTATGCTTCTTATGTTTTATGTGAGTTTATTTGTGAACATAGTTTGCTTTTGATTATGAATTAGTGACTGTGTTTATTTGTTGGATGCATCGTGTTGTTTTTTTTATATTAATGTTGAAAATATTTATTTGATAAATTAGAATATAATTGTTGTAATTTACTAATTATATTTCTTTGAAAAAAAAAGGAGAAAAATAGTTAAAATTTGAAATAGTAACTTTTGGACCCTGAAGGGCCGACCCTGGCCCTGGTGCTCTTGAGCCGAGCTTTGAAAAAAAAATGTTTTTCTTACCCCAGGCCCTGGCCCTTCACGGGCCAGCCCTATTAGGCCCTAGCCCTTCACGGGCCAGCCCTGTAGGGCGGGGCCGGCCATGTAGGGATCCGTACACACAGCGGAAGGATTCTCAACCATAAAAACTTATGGATCCCTTGAGAGGATCCATTAACGGCGTTTAAATCAAGGTTCGTTAGAAACAATACCTATGCGAAATTCGTGAGCGTCCTACATTCGATTTGATCTGGTGGGCTACCTATTCAATCAACAGGAGCAGACTCTGCGAATCTCCTCACTCTATCGGTATCCACACGAACAGCCTCCAATACCAACGGCAGCGTGCTAGCGCCTTCAGTATTTTCGTGTCTCTTTCTTTTCTCTCTAGGGTTTCTCGCGGCTTTTCTAATTCATCCGTCTTCTTAATACGACTAGATCAATATCTATTATAGGGTTTCTAAAACCCTAATAAGCCGTATTAAAATATTCAAAATTAATCCAATTAATCTTGAAATTCGAATTTGAATTAAAATAATATATTAATTAAATCTATCAAATAGATCTAATCTAATATATTTATTTAATTCAAATTATAAGCCTACTGATTTAATTTATCTTTATAAATTAAATATGAGATATGATATCTTTTCTTTAATTAAATATGAGATACTATATCTCAATTTAATTAAATCTAAGATACTATATCTTTATTCGAAAATTAAATCGAGATACAATATCTCAATTTATTATAGTTATTTAATTTATCAAATAATTTAAATACTAAATATAATAATAATATTATCTATAAATAATATCATTATAAATTTTAAATTTAATAATATATATATATATATATATATATATATATATCCATCCTAGATTAAATACAATATTCATTAAATCTTGGACATATCTAAGATTCAATGAATCCGACACTTTTGCTCGTGTTAGCTATTCTTATGTGCGACCAAATAGCCCATGAGATTGGCAGCGGGCCAATACTGTATCGGCCCACAAGTCGCAAGCGGCCTTTAGCAAGACATTGCGACTACCCAATTCATATGGGGATCGATAATACGATACAACCTATTATCGTACAACCATGTCACGTCCCCTTTGTCACGCGATAATTTGGTCAAGGATGAGGCATGGATAATGTCAACTTCCTGTTCTTGACCATTACTTTCTCGATTCTTGAGTAGTCTAACAATTGAAATGAAAACTCCTTTCCATCGTAGTATGACCATACATTTCTAAGACTCACTCATCGAAGGGCCCAGTATTATCTCTCTAAAAATGTGAGGGACAAATTCCATCTTGACTATTCACATTTCTCTGCATGAAAACCATTGATCCCGATCTAAGCCTTTATCATCACCCGGTCAAAGGTTACTTTTGACTAGGTCAAAGAGCAGTGACTCATCATGTAGGAATCCATGATGATCTCAGGTCAAAGGGCGTTGTGACGCGGTTATACATGAGAAAAACTTATGACTTAATTCATGCAGCTTTCTCATAGTGGGTCGGTCTAGCACCTTACACTCTTACAAGTGCCTATGACTTTGATTCGTATCTCCATACTCATCACAGTCATACTGGTCTTATTTCATCTTCGCTCCCGCGTAGATGACCGACCAGGGACATTTAGGACAATCTATAAGATATATCCAAGGATCAGTTATCACTATAAACATGTAAATGAAATGATAACTAAAGGAGAATACTTTAAATAACATAAACGTTTAAAGTACAATGACTTGCCCCTAGGACATAATTTCCAACAGGCCATGATTCCTAGCTCTACCCAAGATGCCCAACATGCCACGTACCCCTATAGAGAGTAGAGATCCTCAGGTAGCTAGGGACCAACCCAATTTAATAAGGAATCGAATTTTCTACTATGCAGCTCCCATTCATTTTGTTGAAACGGAGCCGTTTTGTCTCCTAAAGCTGAACATGTGGCCCTTTAAAAAAAGAAATTTAGGATACTAATTGATACTAAAAATCTATTTCATGATACTGAACAATTCTAAAAAAAATACTTTATGATCTTAAAAATTATTTTAGGATCTTGAAAAAAAACATTTCAGGTACTAACTGGTACAAAAAAGATACTTTAGATACTGACTGGTACTAAAAAAATACATTTAAGATCTTAAAAAATTATTTTAGGGTAATAAATGACACAAAAAGGATACTTCAAGATACTAAAAAAATATTTCAGTATATTTTTTTGGGTACTGACTGGTACTAAATGATATTTTAGGGTACTAAATGATACTAAAAAGGAAAATCACTTTCGGGCCCTTTTTGGAGAAAAAACCCCCAAAAAAGGCCTTCAGATTCTGACAATCACAGAAAAGGCCCAGGGAATTTTCTGGGATTTTTAGAATCTTGCGTGAGTTGTTAACAAGGCTGATATAGTTGTTAACGGGTAGGTCATTAACAACTAAATCAGTACCATTAACAACAATTTTCTAACAACTAAATCAGCCCCGCTAACAACTATATCAGCCCCGTTAACAACTCCCTAAGATTCTGACAATCCCAGAAAAGGCCCCAGGGCCTTTTCTGGGATTGTCAGAATTTGAGGGCCTTTTTTGGGGTTTTTTCTCCAAAAAAGGCCCTGAAAGTGATTTTTCCTACTAAAAATATACTTCAGGATATTTTTTCACGATCCTAAAATAAATTTTTAAGATCATGAAATATTTTTTTAGGACCGTAAGAATCCTGAAGTATATTTTTAGTACCAGTCAGTAACCTGAAATCTTTTTTTTTTTAAGGGCCACATGTTCAGCTTTTGAAAACAAAACGGCCGGCGTTTCAACGTAGCGGATGGCAGCTCCATTGGAGGAAAGCCGGTTCCATTTAATAACCCTCATAGCTTGGAAGGTAGAGACGCAAATTTCTCAAGCTTTTTATCGCCCTTTGATTTGTCAAAAATGGCTTTCAAATTTTTTTTTTTGGAATCTATCTAATTCTTAAAAACAGGCATCGCGCTGTGCCACGTAGATTTTTTACAATTAACTAATAATAAATACTCCATTTGGTTTTAATTATAGGATTAATTTATCTAATTTTGGAGAGATTAAATGTGTGTTTAGTTTGAGGGGAGGGGAGGGGAGAGAAAAATTTTATTTCGTCCTCACCAAATTCCCTATGGAAATTTTTCAATATTCCATCGATACACTCTCAACAATTAAACCATTTTTTTCTCATCAATGCTTCCCATCGACCTTCCAACCCTCCGCTTCCTGAATTCTCTCAATTGCCCCGCTACCTAGCCCATCGTTATTCTCGCGCTACCTGACCCATCGTTATTCTCGCTGCCCTCCTCTGCGCCCTCATATGCATCGTTAAGCCTTATCGTTGTCACCCGATGCGCCTGGCTCTGTCACGGATTCAACGCCTCCGCCTCCCCCACCTAGGCTCTGGAAAACAAGGGTCTCAAGAAGAAAGTTTTGCAGTCGCTCCCGAGATTCACCTACGTGAACGGAAGTCCCAATAAGTGGATGGTGATGTCACAGTGCGCGATTTTCCTTGCAGATAGGCATGAAAATAGGCCAGTTCAAGCCAAACTTTGGCTAAACAAGTCTGAACCTGTAATGAGGGCAAAAGGCCTGAGCCTGAATGTAGGCTATTTTTTAGGCTTAGGCCTGAGCCTTTATAAGGTCTGGTTGAGCCTGAAGCATTTTTAAAGGCCTACTTACAACATATGCATTTAAAAAGGCCTCATATTACTGGCCTTAAAAGCCATAAGTAGACTTTGTGCACTTTAAAATTAGAATATAAGAATTAAAAAAATAAATATTGTGTTATTTATATGATATAAATATAATTACATTCATTTAATGTGTAAAGAAGCCAGACTTGAAGACTTACAGGTCAGACCTTAACAAAATAAGTCTGGCCTATTTACACATTTAGGCCTTTAAATAAGCCTTGACCTGACCTTTTTAACAAACAGACTAGGCTAGACTAGGCCCTAAATAGGCTAGATTGTAGGACCCCTGATAAGGGTATGACCTATTTCCACCCCTACTTGTGGAGTTCGCCGCCACCGATGAGATCCAGGTCCTTCCTCAATGCGGGCATGACTTTCACATGGCCTACATTGACACGTGGTTGGGGTCCACTCTCTGTTCCCCTCTTGTCGGTAGATTATGGCGCTGGCTAGGTGCGAGAGGTGCGGGCAGTACCTAGCGAGATCTGCTGGACAATTTATCTCTCCTTTTTTCCTCATGGGCAATTAATTGGTAAAAAAATTCTCTCCCTGCACACCCCTCTCATTTCCTCCCATCAAACCAAACACATCCTAAGGATAGTAGTTAAATTAGCTAATTATATTTGTTTCCCCAAAACTTCCTTATTTAAAATTTAAAATGGCATTTAGTTACCCTGATTCTTTGTTCTTTGTCATACCTCTCCTACTTCACACACGACTTCTTCGAACTCTCACACAATCAAGCGTCTTCAATTTCCCTCAACAACTTCTGGTTGACTCTTAGAGGCTGGAAATGTAATTTAATGATGATGTCATTATTAAATATGACAAAAATTACCCAAAATTATTTTATTAAAAAATAAAAAACAGCAAAATTGAGGTGTATGTGGCATTAATGAATTGCAAGCATTACTCACTTTATAGAATACATAGGTTCATTATTAAATTATTATTGTGTTTAACTATTATTGAGAAAATATCAATATAAGTATTTTGGAAAGAAATAGATAAAAAAATAGAATTTTGTCCTATAATTACAAACAAAATCAACTATTAAACATTGTCCTAAAATTTGGACCGAAGGGAGTATCATTGTACCAATTGCCCATGTTCTATGATTGTCGACTTAGAAACTATTGTGAATAAATAAAAATAATTTTAGTTTTGATATACCTAATATCAAAATATGTTATTTTATAAATTTGATATATTTTTCAATCTAAATTTTTTTGAACAAATTTCTTATTCTAAATTTAAGAATTCAAAACATTTGGTAACTACCCTAATTATCTCTCTTTATTTCTGACATACTTATTTTAATAAGATTTTTTATATCTTTATTTTATTTTCCCCATTCTAAATTGGGAAAATCTCATATAAAGACGGTTGAAATAAGAAAATCCTATATAAGGCTGGTAAACTCAATAAATCTTAAATTAGGTCAATGACCCAATCTAGAATATTTAAATATTGGTTATTTTCTAATAATACCCCTAACTCATGATCCAAAGAAAAAATGAAAGGAAAAGTAAGAAGTCGGATGTTTGTTTTGCGCCATTAGAATTGAAGCCGCCATTATCGCCGTGAGGAACCTGTATGTGCCATAAAGTCGAGTATGAAGATTAAACAAATTTTTTGTTTTAGGGGAGAATCACATGGGATACTTGATGCAGAGATTTCGGCTCATGTTCTACAGTTGATTAATATAGTTGATCAATATCACGAACAGTAGATTACACAGTGCGGTATGTGAATATTTTTTGGACTACAAAATTGGGTCGGCAATTGAGATGAAGTGGCTCAGTGATAAGAATTCAGGGTCGTTTATTAATTAAAAGGGTTTAAGGAATGAATATTTAATATTAGAACCAAATTACCGTAACCTTCTTTATCGATTTTCTGATGGTGTCGAGACCTCTAATGAATTTCCTATCATTAGGGTTCTTTTGTAGCGCATATCAATTTTGCTTTTTTCTAATAACTAAGGGATATAGAGGTAATTTGGCCCAAATTCTAAATCCCTAATTGTGTCACATAACCTAATTAATAATTTGTTAAATTTAGTAACCCAAATTAGAATTTAAGTAATTCAATCGTCTTTTCATGAAATTTTCCCTTTCTAAATTTAAGATTTTAAAATATTTTGTAACTAACTTCTCATCATCTCTATTTTTTGTGATATGTTTATTTTGAGAATACTTTTGGAGATATTAGTTTTATTTCCACCTTTTAAATTTAAGGTATTTTTATTTTATCCTTCACTTTTTGAATTTAAGATTTTAAAATATTTTCTAACTAACTTTTCATATCTCTTTTAAGGATTTTTTTTTAAAAGATTGTTTTATTTTATATCTTTATTTTATTTTGAATATTTTGAATATTTTATAACTAACTTCCCTCTCTACCCCTTTATCTCTATTATATTGATAATATATATGTTTTAATTCTCACTTTCCAAATTTCAAAATTATGAACCGTCAACCCATTGAGGGAGATAATTTTGGGTTTCCTTATTTGCTAGAGATCGTGCAGTTTGTAGTTCCAGATGTTGCTTCCTTCACGGTCATCGTTGTCTCTCCATCGAGATATGCTTCTTTTTCAACATTCACAAACTCCCTTTCTCCTGTATATTTTCTTCTTTAATTAGTTTATTTTCATGCCTCTATTTTCTTTCTCATCGCTTGCTTTTATTCATAGACTTCCTTTGTTCTCGATACCATAGTAAATATTATGAAGGGTGAGGATAATAAAGAATTCAAAATAAATGTGGTGGTCGAAAAAGTAGGAGGCTGATTAACAGGTTTGGATACTTCCCACAGTTTCCTTTCAAGTTCATCTTACCAGGAATAGAATTTATTCTTTTTTATTTAATCTTAACAATGATTTTCAACTACTATATATCCCCCACGAGTTATGGGAAGTGGCGATTGGGCTCAAACTTGACTTAACTTATTGGCCTTCTTTTACAGGTAGTTTGTTGTTCTAAAACTAATAATGTTATATGAGTTTACACACTAATCTATGGAGGCATTATTGTATATGTATGCTCCTTCTTATCTTTATTTCTTCTTCTTTTTTCAATGAGTTTGATTATTTATGCATGTTGATCTCATTTCATACAAACTTTATGTGGGAATTAGTACTTGCATGGCAGTGTCAATCATCCAAGCTTCCACTAAATGTAAACTAAACTAATTTCTGTTTTTTATTAATTTTTTCGTTTGAAATGAATGAGTTTTATATGTGATTGCTTTTGTTGTTAAATGTGCATTTATATGTCTGTTTGGAGAAATGATGAGTGTTTTGTACTTGTATAGGCTTATAAATCATTGGGATCAAAGTGCCGTGGACAAATATTGGAGTGAGAATGTTAATGAAGCAAAAAATTACTTGGACGATCTTGGTGTAATCGTTTTTATTAACTAAGACCTTTGTTTGTCATTATTGTCTTGACTCACCAAGTTGATTAATTTTTCCTTAATATTACTCAATTGATTTCTAGATTTACGGTTTACGAGCCTGTAACATGATGGGATACTTTTTTGCATGTACAAGTGAATAGTATCGTTTTCAAGTTGCTATTGATGTGTCTAATCGCTGGATTTGATTGACAAATGCAGTGATACATTTATCCCATAATGTAGTGGGTAAGAGTTGGGAGCAATGCATTCTTGTTCATTATTCCAGTTTCAATGACATGATTTTTGGCTACAATATACTCTAAGAAACATAAGTCCTCAGGGTTTCTTCGAACTCAAGTTTGGCCTGTTGATTGGGTTACAAGTGGGTGCCATGAAAGGGGAGAACATTGAACTTCAATCTTTACAGAAGCACTAATAACATATTCTTACAACATGATCAATACTTATATCAACATGACAGGGAAAAATCAAAATGTTAAGAACAAGGTTGTTTCTACTTCTAAAGATTAGTTTTGGAATACTTGCAGGTTCAAAGACTTGATATATATATATAGAAAACATCATATACCGAAAAATTTCTCTGTTTTGCGTTCTTGCTTCATTCTTAAATGAACTTGGCATGTAGAAGATGGGTGCAATTTGCTGTTACGAGTCCATGAACTTGGTAAAAAAAAATTGGAAGATCTTGATTGTATCTTGGAACTTTGCTGTCTTGATTCAAATGACATATTGAGTGATGAGTATGAATTCTCTGAATACTTTAATTGTAAAAAAAATGTCATTTTCTTTATTTCAGTAAGTCTATAACAGTATACTACACTAAAAACTTGGTTGAGAATTTAAAAAATGATCCTACAATTAAAATTTCTCAATTTTACAAAGATTCTGGTAATAGTGTTCTTAGTGATATACAAAAATATCAAAGACCACAAAGTCACTGATTATATGACATATAAACTGGATTAGTGGCTGACTTATGTAACCTTGCATGAGACATGAGTTACTCCGATCTGTGTGTAAAAAATACTACACTTAAGGAGTTTAGACAATCAAATATTTGAGTCATTTAAAAACATGAAATCACTGTAGCAATATCAATATGCAATATATTATTAAGTTGTTAAGAGAAGAGAAAATGTTAGCAAACTTGCACTGTAGTTGCCATGCTTAAGTAGCAAATTGAGACTGCAATACTATATATATTTTTTTTGGGTCAAACTGCAATACTATATTTTAAGCATAAGACTTACAACTTACTTTCAAAATTTGCAAAAAATTTATTACACTTAATTTACATAATAACTATCTTACTAAATAAATAAGTATATTAATTTTTTTAATATTTTAGTTAATTATTACACAGTGTTATATAATTTATAATATGGAAAATCTTTTTCACTTCGTGTGCATCGCAGTTTCAAAAATGGAAAACGCTTCTGTGCTATCTGCAATTGACCGAATCCAAAATTTTCGTCTGCCAAGAGATAGAATGTGTTGGCAAATTCATTATACTAATTGTGGATAAATCAAGTTTAAAAATGCAGCTGCGTGGTTTTAGTATAGCTATGTGATATACCATAGAATTACTATATTTGAATAATGAATAATCATCAAATTTAATTATTTTTTATAAAATGATAATGAAGTTTTAATTTAAAGAGGCATTTGATCACTCTTCATCGTCGTCAATGAATTTGAAGTTCTGGTTTGGTCCTCATTATTAAAACCTAATCTCTTAATGTTAAAAGCTAAACTTTTAAATTGTCCTTATACATTTAACGTTATAAATTTATAAAATATCTTACATATTATATTGAAATATGAATAATTTCAAAATCCATCTTATTTGTCTTAATTCTTATATCTAAGAGAATGCAGATATTTTTCATTTCCTCTAAAGTCTAAATTAATGTTTTCAGTATTACCTCTATTTTTGTTAATAAATTATCCTGGTGTTTTTTTTTTTTTGACAAAAATCAAATGAAAGCACACGGGTTAATTAACACACAAACACACCTACACAATGCACACTAACTAATATTACGTGGTTAGTTACACTAAACTAATACTCCCCGGTTTCTGAATATAAAATTCAATCGACTTTTAAAAAAAAATATTAAGTAAACTAAATAATTTTTTTACTCATATCATATGTTATGTATTATTAGATTATATATCGGTTTATAAGTTATACAAAATAGATAAAAAAAAAAAAAAAAGCAATGAATTTAAATTAATTTAATTAACTTTCTTAATATTTCCCAAATAGTCAGTTGTATTTTATATTTAGGGACGAAGGTAGTATCATATTATTTTTTTTGACTAGGTCTTCGTTATCCTTATTAAACACACAAATATAGTCATATATTTAATAGAGTACTTGTTAAAATAATTAAAGTGTTAAGGTGTTGAAATAATTTTCAATTTTTATAAAAAGTGCAACGGTAATCATAAACTATTTTTTTTTTGTAGTAAAGTAACCATAAAATTTTAACATTATGATAAAATCGTTAAACCCAACTAACTTCCATCTATTATAATATGAAAGTACTGAAATACCCACATTTAATAACCGTGATTGTTGTGCAATTGGGTGATTTTTCATTTCTCTTCCTCTAACAATTACTTTCACCTTTTGTCTCTCTCTTCCTCTTTCGCTCTCATATTCTCCACTCTTCATCTTCATTTTCATCACCGCACCACCACCACTATCTATAATCCTAAGAAATCATCATCAAAAATCCATACTAGAAAAGTAAAAAAAAAAAAAAAAAAAAAATTGGGGGGGGTTGTTTGTTATAATTTTATATTTTTGTTATCAAAAATCCAAATTCTGCTTCTTAATACCATTACCTAGTAAAATTCAGAATCTATAATATAAATTTCAAGAAAACAAATTACACCAGGTTCATAGTAATAATTCAATTCAAAATGAAAACGAAAAAGGGCTCACACCTAGAATATAAACAAATTACCAATTTTTTTTTTTACGGTATGTCACTTTTTTAGTATGGATTGTTGATAATGATTTTTTGGAACTGCAGATGATGGTGGTGGTGGTGGTGTGGTGATGAAGATGAAGATGAAGAGTGGAGAATAGTGTGTGTGAGAGAGAAAGAGAATGTGAAAGCAAATGTTAGAGGAGGGAAGATGAAAAACCACTAGATTGCATACAACAACAGTTTTTTTTATTAAGTGAGGGTATTTAAGTATTTTTACATTATAATAGATGGAACATAAAAGTTAGTTGAGTTTAACGGTTTTGCCCTAATTTTGAAAGTTTATAGTTATTTTTACTCTAAAAAATTTCCACTTTTGATAAAAATTAAAGGTTATTTTGGCGCCTTAAACCCATTATTAAATTGCTTGTGTACAAAATGGAACAAAGACATCATTTAAAAAAGGGCAAGTGGTGTAGTTTGGGCCAATTTGGTATGCAGAAAGTTTGAGAAGGGAAAGCAAAGGAAAGGGAGTGAATGGAAAAGAAGGGAAAATTAGGAGGGAATTTAAAGAAGGTGTGCTGTTTAATAGACATGGCAACAGAACATAGGTTGAGGGAAAATAAAATATTTGGTAGGAAGAAAATGAAGTGGTGGGTGTATAAAGAAAATGAAAAATTCCTAGAATACTCCTTAAATTGGAATTTTTGTACGGAATGAAATTTGAGTTTCATTAATGAATTTATCAACGAAATTTGAATTTGAGGATCAAATTCTTTTCGCCCCTTTGCTGAAACAGAACAAAATTATGTTCACCTCTTTTTTATGGCTACTGAAACAGAGCAATCCGAGGCAATACTCACAACCTAAGCTTTTATTTTCTTTATACTCATTTATTAATTTTTCAGCAAAAGAATCTATTTATTAAGAAGAATTCTTTTTTTTTTATTAACAAATTTGTTGTTCTCAAATGTTTATTGAGAAGAATTCTAAAAAAAAAATAGTAATAAAGATGAATGTAGCTATTAGCAAGTGCATAATGACAAAATAAGAAGCCAAGGATCACTCACAGAATTTAAAAGCATCAAACGAGCTTTGATATAGAGCAAAGACAAAGCAGTGATCAAATTGAAGAAAAAAAAGAAAGTAAAGAGAACGAGCAACAACGCTAGAAATGGAACGGTGGTGTCGTGCTTCTAGCTACAATGCTTCATGGCTTGTCAAGCTTCTTCTTCTTCGTGGTTACACGGTTAATGCCACTGTTTATGACCCAAGTGAGTTCTCTCTTTCATATGCTTCCATTAATAATCTCTAAGCTTTGATTAGAATTGTGGTTTAGTTTTGGTGCTTTAATTTTGAATTTTTTCCAAGGGCAAATTTGTATTTTGCATTTTCATACTTATAAGAGAAGATGAGTTATTACCAACTTTGATAGAAACCAATCTTCTCATATTCAAGAAAACTTACTCATCTTTCTTTCCTTTCCCACATTTCTCATGGACCAAACATGCTTAGGCTCTTAGAAACTAGAGAAGAGAATTTGTATTTATATCTTGAGATCGCTCGCTATAATGGATAACCACAAGTGGGCCATCCGCAGTCGATGTAACAGTATTAAAATGCAATCAGGATAACGACCAGCAACATCAATTGCCCCATCTTCATGGAGATCACACCTTGCTTTATTCCATTTCTCGGCTACTTCACTTCCCATTTCCCAGCCTGTATCATTAGATTGTGATTATTGTGCCTTGTATTCCACTGAATCCATTTATTTCGCCTGTTCGTTCCATGTTGGTATTGATATTGGACAATCGATCCTGTGTTTGTATATATCTTGCTATTTCCAGATTGCAGCCATCTTCATTATCGGGCTGCTTCGACTTTAAGGTTTAAACCACTCTATCCTTATTCGGTTTTTGAGTTCTCTTTTAGCCCCGCAATGTTTGGATCTATGCGTTCTGTTTCTGTTGCCCTAAATTTGATTTTCATGTCCTTTTAATACATGACTGTGGTTCACAAAATTCTGAAAGCTTCACTCGTTAATTTTTTTGACAACTTATACCTTACTCGTCATATATAACTTGCTGATCATTGGGTATCTATCAATGGACATGCAAAACTAGGAAAGCTTCAGTCTTAACATAATATCTTCCAGAGTTATTCCAATCCTTTTATCTTGCGTGTTCCCTGCTTGTTCTTTGGCTCTGTAATTAAAGACGTACGTTGTTTCATTCTACAGGCAGTGAAGGTGATTGAGATATTCTTAGTTCACTTGCCTGTATTTAATCAATAAGGAATCCAATCTGAGTGGAGTTATCATTTTAGACCAATGACAATTCTCTGATTAGATTTCTCTAACTGATGGATGACATACACACCAATCTTTTGAGAATGTCAGGTTTCATCAATGATCATTTCATACAATTCATTGGTGAGTTCTTGCAGGTCACTAAAAATGCAAACAGATATGACTTTCCAAGTATTATATATGCGCTGTTGAAGTTATTTTCATGTAAAACGTAACCAAGCTACATTTTGCATGCTGCCAATATTGCAGAGAATCTTGTACTTAGAGACGTAGATAGATGGAGAGAAGATTCTGTGATCAATCCAGCGGTTTTTTCTTCAGTATATTGCACAAAAAGTTACGCACCAGCTCATCTTCACAGTCTCAAACTGTTAGTCCAAACCATGATATCTGTGAAAGGGGAGTTTATAATTGTACCAACAACACAGGATCTGTAATTTTAAATACCAGTTATACTACTGCCCTTGTTCCTTTATTTTTAAAAGGGTAATGACTTTTTTTCTCCTTTACGCTTAAATTTACACTTAAAACGAATTGCCCTGCTAAATTTCAGGAAAGTCAAGCATGTGAATTAAACCTTTCAGACTAAATGCTTATGTCAGATGAAGTGGGATGACCAATATCTTGAACTTTTTCCAATTGCAACTGGATTTTCTTCACATGGATGCAGGTTGAGGCTCCCAATAGCTGGTCTAAAATATGCTGGTTGTTTAGCAATTTCTCCGTGGAGATATTTTTTCTCATGCATTAGAAGGTCTCAAGTTCAATTTCATAGGTAAAAGAAGTAGGTCTTTTCAAAGTCAAATGGTGGGAATGATGACAGTTCGAAATATTAGATCTTGCTTCTTCTTCTTCTTCTTCTTTTTTTTTTTTTCTCAGGCTTATATCTCGCGCATGGATAACATTGCGTGGTTCTTCAGATGATATTGGATGGTTGCAACAAGATCCCAGCATGCCTCCAGTGGAGGATGGTACAGCGAGGTTCTTGGAATTGCTATCAGACATAAGGTACAATAGCTTTGTCATAAGAAGTTCCAACATGAAGTTGACCTCATCATTGACTTATTTCTGTACTACTCTTTACCCTTCCGAAGATCACGGTTTAACTTCACAGGAATGGAAAGCACTCACTACCCAACTCTTTTGTTTATCTCTTGATTCCAGGTACAGTATAATCCATGTATCATTTTGTTTCTTCATTCACTGTGCCATATGGTTTAGACTAACAGATTCACTTATTTGAGTTATTTCAGGCCTCTTCAGCAATCATGGACCCTTGTACTTTGTAGCCACTAAGAGATTCTTTTCAAAGATGGGCCTTGCCTGCCACATTGCTAAAGTTCATAGTGAGGTAATTAAGCACCAAGCATCAACCATGGAAATCAATTTTTCTTTCATGCTAATGTACTTGTTCTATTTTACTGATAATCTTATTTCATTCATTATACACCCCAAAAAAAAAAGTACTAATGTTTCATTTTTCCTGTTTTCCCCACGTTAAAGGCTTCAGTAGAACACAATGCTTGGGAACTGAAGCTATACATTGAGGAGCTCTACTGGGGTTCTGGGAAGCGTGTGATGCTTCTAGGACACAGTAAAGGTGGAGTAGATGCTGCAGCTGCATTGTCTCTGTATATTGGTCAGACCTGAAAGACAAAGTTGCTGGTTTAGCACTGGTGCAGAGTCCATATGGTGGAACTCCTGTAGCTTCTGATATGCTTCGAGAGGACCAAATTGGCAACAAAGAAACTCGCAGAATCATGGAACTTCTCGTATGCAAAGTATTAAGGGTAAGGGGATCATTTCCTCCCCTGAAACTTCCATGCGTATGGTTGCTTATTTATTGTCTTTATTTTACCAAAAAGTAAGCGTATCCATTTAGAAACTATAATAAAACTATTTGTGGTTTAAGCTTTTACTTAAGACCATCAAAACCTGTGCGTTGAAAATTGAAGTTGGTACAGCAATCTCAGTATCCAGGAATCCTCTTTGGCTGATGCAACTGATTTTGGTCCCTTCCCTTATGTTTTATTCATTTGCAGTACAAAATTTCATGTCATCCATCCAAGCTGTTTCCTGAAATGATTTTTGGTGTCAGTTCTTGTGGTTACTTGTGTGTCATTTATACTTTTCAGGGTGATATAAGAGCTTTAGAGGATCTCACATACAAGAGGCGAAAGGATTTCATCGTGAAACACAAGCTGCCACTGGAAATTCCTCTGATATCCTTCCATTCAGAAGCAAGCATTACCCCTGGTGTTCTGGCAACAATGACTCACATTGCTCATGCTGAAATCCCTTGGCTCCCTCTGAAAGACAATGAAGCTGAAGAGTACAATGGCAATATTTGCATTCGATCCAGACGCCAAGTTCCAGTAGTGATGCCCGTATCTGCTGCCATGGCTATTTGTGCCCTCCACCTGCAGCTCAGGTATGGCGAAAAAAGCGATGGCCTAGTCACGTGCCATGATGCTGAAGTTCCAGGATCTGTTGTTGTGAGACCAGATAGGAAGCTTGACCATGCCTGGATGGTGTACTCCTCAAACAAGAGAAATCCCAGGGAAACTGATGCAAGTGAAATGTGTGAGGCTTTATTGACTCTACTTGTGGAGCTTGGTAGGACTAAAGAAATTAGTGATGCAAGTTAGACTGTGATATATACATGTTGTTCTTGGGTTTATTACAGATAACATGCATATCGGTATATATGTAAGCACAATCTTCAAACATAATCTATGACCTGGGCTCGTCTGGTTTATCAAAAATTGATACTGTTTGAAAACACAAAACAGCAGCCTGTGGTCCTTCATAATAAAAGCACCTAAATAACCATTGCATCTGCCAAAAATATTGAACCTTTTTAGACAAGAAAACTTCCTGTGAGAAGCAGCTGCACTGACCATAAAGAAAAGACACGTCATCAGATGCACTTGTATTTGCTCATGCTTTAAAGTTAGGCAGGCAAGTCTATTTTAAAGCTAAAAGAAAATGCTAGTATCTCTGGGTAGCAATTGATGCAGGCTCAATTCTGACTAGGTATTGGTCTCCATTTGATACTGCTTCCTCCAATTCATCAGATAAGTGGGATATCAACATGTTGCATTCAAGGAAGAGATTGGCCTTGTTTTCTTCGTCAGTGATACTTGATTCGGTTCAAAATATGCTATTGGGATTTAGTATATTGTTTCACATTCTATATCTTGAGGGATCAACCTTTCGTTTGAAGGAATTGCAACTGATTCCTTTGCTCTATCTTCAGAAGAGTGAAAGAGGACAGAAAAAAGTGAAAAAATGAGAGCCACTTTGATAGTGACATATTCCAAACGTTTTCTTCTGAGGACCGTGAAGGGATAAGAACATCACGACATGGAAGATGAAGTTCCTGCGAATTTTCCAGGTGGTAGATTTCTCATTGAAATTCCCAGTGAAATCATCAAAAGTATGAAGTCCAGGGGAAAAAACAACCGATAGAGAGAGAGAGCCGCCATCCCTGGGTGGATAAAAAGTCTTTTTTTTTTTGGTGGAAATATAAAGTCTTTTTTTTTTTTTTTTTGGAAATAAAAAGTCATTTTCTATTAACAGATAAACCAACATGTCCCAACAGTTCTCCTAAAAATGACAAGTTACTATAGAAGAACCAGGTACGTCTGGTTGGGTGGAAACGGAAACCAAAGACTTCAAACGGAAGCACCGTGCTCTGACACACAAAGGACGACAGATTCTATCTAGGAAAACATTAGGGATTTAACGGGGTATCACACCATTAAACTAACTCTGTATGTTGGTGATTACATATAGATTCTATTGACCAATAAGTTGGAACTTTTTTGAAAATTCAATATGTCTAATGAAATCTATAACCAAGCCATTTTATTAACCAAGCCATTAGTGTACATGATTAAATCATATAAGAATTGATGGGCACTTAAGCGAGTGAGGTGGAGCTCAATTTGAGGTGGGAGAACATTCACTTAAATACCTTGTTAAGGACATTACACTTATGATATTAATTGATGGGTATTTAAGTGGGACGGAGAATCTTACCCCAAAAGTTAATTGTTGAGGTGATAAACTAACTCAACAAACTCACTTAAATAGTAATAAGGCTCCCATATTATTTAATGTGAGACTTAATATCTCATACTGCCAAATCTCCATCAAGAATAAAAGTTAAATGTCAAATAATTTTTGGTTTAAGAAGGAAGAAGGAGATTGAATTGTAAAAATTGTACATAGTGGCATGTATCTGATGCATTAAAGTAGAAGAATGTGCCACTTCTGAGTATTCCATATACCAGCAGGTAGCCAGAGGGCCATACATAAGAGTGCATGGGCAGAAGTGGAAAATATTTAATGACTTGCCAGGAGATCATAGCCATTTTGTAATTCTCTGCAAAGAGATTGTTACATATACACCTCGAGTAGTAGCAGTATACATATCCTGTCTATATTTTCATGTCATTTTTTTACTCATTTCATCAAATTCTTCTGAAACCACTGGCACATTTGCTTGGAGCCCAAAACTGCCCAGTATGGTTGTCACCTGAATTCCATGTGATTTTAATATAGATCATCACATACCTAAATAGATCTTAATCATATATGGCTCCACCTTTCATTTAATGCTTGGAAATGTTTTGGGGTCTACCTATTTATACTTCTGGACCAATTCATCATCTACCTCTTTTTGGACCTTTCTTTCTTCTCTGCAGGGGGATTGGCTCTCATCCTCTCTATCTCAGTAGTTGGATTGAAATCGACGGTTGATTTAATCTTTTATAAAAAATTATTAAAAAATATTTAAAAATAATCTTTTTATAAAAGATTAAATCAAACTGCTCAAATTTCAATCCAACTACCGGATCGGTAAGGGATGGAAAAGTGGATGGGAAGGGAAGAGGATGATCCCTCTGCAGGATGGTAGGATACCACTATACTATGATTATATAGTACTATTATCATTACAATTTTTTAAGAACCAGAAAAAAAAAAAAAAAAAAAAAAAAAAAAAAAAAAAAAAAGGGGTCAAAATGAAAATGATACTTCTTTTCATTCATTAATACCTCCCCTGCTCCAAAAGTGAAATGATTCATATGTGTGTTATTCCAACTGGTTGTGCTTCACTTTCATCCCATTTTCTCTAAAAAAAAAAAAAAAATTCATCTGAAAAATTAATGGCTGCACTCGTTCAATTGGCTTTGGCCCCCCTCTGTGTTAACCTGCAACCACCCTCGTGCATCCACTGCATCTGCAGAGATATATATATATATATATATCTTTCCTAGAGAAGAAGCAACTGATCAGAACAAATATAATATAATATATATGTGTGTGTGTGTGTGTTATATTTGTTCTGATCAGTTGCTTCTTCTCTAGGAAAGACAGCATTTTCCAGATTCTATAGCACTGATTATTTCACCAAAGTCTTGAGTAAAATCTGAGTGACAGGTGACAGCTTCAATCCTATCAGTTTCTGGACACAAACAGTTTCTAGTTTATTCTTGAGCCTTTTTCCTCAGAAATGCAGTAATAAATGACAAGATATTGTATGGTAAACAAATGGGAACTTCCATTTAATATATGACAGCAGACAACTTTGCCCACAAGCACACTGTCGTTCTATTTGAGAAGGCAATTTAGCAGTTACATATACTATCTCCAGTCCTAAAGATAGGACAAAGTTTGTAGTGCAAGTGCGAATTGCACTACAAACTTTGTCCTATATTTAGGACCGGAGGGAGTACCAATCAGAGAACGCCACGCCTCTCTTCTAAAAATCAAGCTTATGCATTAATGGTACTGGTTTCCCTTCTCATGAAGTCAATTCAAGCTTTAACTAAATTTCACTATAGAGATATACTTCAACTGGGCAATTATTTAATGTAAAGAACAAATCTGTACAATCTTGTTTAGTGAGTTTAATAGAGCTTGAGGTGCAGTACGTACCTTGTGGGGTTTGAATACACATGGGTTTCAACCTCTATGTCTCTACCCAGTACAAAAGTTGATTTCAAAGTACTCTTAATAAATAATGTGACCCTTCAAAATTAGATTTTGTTGGACTCATCTCTCCTTTTACTTATGGTAACTGCAGTTAGTTTTTCTGTCAATGTTTTGTATTATACTATCTCCAGACCTTAATATAAGATCTCATTCTTAGAGCAAATTACACTGCCTGCCAACGAGATCTCATATTAAGACCAGAGGTAGGTAGTATAAAGAGAACGGAGCTTCAGAAGAAATAAACATGCAGTGATGTTTATGTTTCTCAAACATTGTCCAAAGGAGAAAAATTAAAAGAAAATAAGCTTTCATATGAGAGAAGCTAATCATTGAACTAACCCTTTGTTTATTGTCGACAGCTCATATTTGTATGGTACACCGTACAATCATAACATTACTTGAGTGATCATGGTGAAGCGAAACCAGAAGCTTCCTTCCTACTTCCTAGCATACAGCAAAGCGTTGAGTTTTAGTATAAGATCCAAGCACAGTAATACTATACAAAAGAATTTCAATCTTGCTTTCATAATTTTGTGGCACGCAACAGAATTTGAGGTTACTTCCAAATAACCGTGTTTGCCAGAAATTTGGTTCGCTTTGGTCCCTAATCATTTCAGTCTTCATCATCCTCGTCACTTCTGTTAATTTGCATCAGCACGCAGGAAAGTGATATACTGATATAGTTTGCTGAACAAGGTCACACTTTTGAGGTCCTCATTAAACATCTTACATAAAAATTGAGACTTGTAGTGAGGGACGGAGCTTGGGACAAAAATATGGGGGGGGCCAAATAGTGGTGGGGGGTTCGGGGCGCTGCCCCAAATCTTTTTTTTTTTTTAAGGAAAATTTTAAATCGTTAAAAAATAAAAGAATATAAACAAAAAAAGAAAATAATATAAAAAAAATACACCATAACATTGGAAGACAAGGGGTTGAGGTTTAATCTGTTAATTTATGTGATTGTGAATCCTTTGGTTCAACCATAAACTTCATGTAATTGAACACCATAACATTGGAAGGCAAGAAAATGGGTTTAGAATGAAAAATCAATTAACTTCATCCACAAAACAATGTAAAATGGGTAAAAGATACCTCAAAAGTAAATTTCAGCTAAAAATTTTAGGTAATTAGAATGAAATATAGAAAACAAATGGCAAGATTAACATAAATCATACAAGACTACATGGACACAAATTGAATTATAAGCCCCAAAGATATAAAAAGAAGAGTAAAAATTGGGGGGCCAAAAATCAATTTTACATTATATTAATTTTTTAAAAAACAAATTTTTTTTTGGGGGCCATGGCCCCCTAGTCCCTTGTATGTTCCGTCCCTGCTTGTAGTCTTTCAGCTTTTCACTTATCAGTCAAAAAAGTTCAAGCGTTGATTGTACTATAGAATGACCCTCTCTGGTTTAATGTTGGACCTCGACTGCAATGTGAAACACCTTGATCATGTTGTAGAAACAGACTCGTCTGTACTTAGGTACGTGTAAGAAAAGGATATTCATGTCGGTTCATAATATTCAATAATTTCCTGTATTTGATACTCAGAAATGGCTTAAAGTCAAGTTTCATGGCACTCTTCTCTGAAATTAATTGATTAGTTTAATCACATTTTTAAACTCTTGCAATGAATAAGGCTGTAACCACCATCTGGCACTGTTAAATGAAACCTTGACCATCTAAATTTGTATTGCCCATTATTCAGGAGATGCGAAATTTCAGAACTTGGTTAGTACAATGGGGGAATGAGGTTGTTTTTGAATTTTTGATTTTTTGTCGTTGAGGCAAACCTCTAGTTTCTTCGTACCAAGAATCATACGGCTTCCCAGAACACCCAAGATGCCCAATATGCCAGGTACCCATAAGGTAGAGATACTCATCCTGGGACCAACTCAATTCAATACCCTTCAGCTTGAAAGGTAAATAAATAAATACTGAAAAATTCTCAAGCTTTTTATCGCCCTTTGATTTGTCTAAAATGGTTTCAAAATTCGTTCTTTTTGTTGTTGAGGAATTTCATGAATGGAAAAAGCTCTAGGGCTGCTGCAACTGATTGAATCAGAATATTCCAGAGTCAAGAGATACGGAGTAGATACGTTTCTTGTCTTGTCTTTTTGTAATTTTCACAACGAAGAATGATACTCCCTCCGGTACTAATTATAGGAACACTTTTGTAGTGTAAATTACACTACAAAAGTATTCTTGTTATTAGGACAGGAGGTAACATCAAACAGCCCTAATTCATGATTATCGAGCACTGTGACATCAAAGAGAAAATATACTTTTTAAATTGTATTAAAATATTTATATTTATCATTTTTTAAACTATTCTAAATAATTTTTAAATTGATAAAAAAATACACTATATATAATATAATTAAATAACTTGTATAATTTTCTTAATCTTTTCAAAAAAATAATAATAATTATGCCTGGGATTTAAAACTCAATGATTAAAAAGTAAACAAAACCCTAATCAGGATGAAATAGTTGGACAATGTGAATATCGTGACTGAAACACAAGTCTAAAAGATAGTACTGTCTTTTATTCTTCGCAAGAAGACAAAGATGTCATTTAAGTATATGATAAACAAGGGCATCCCACAAAAAAAATAGAAGAAGAAGAATGATAAACGACAAGATACAGAAGTGTAATATCTCACGTACAAAGAAAGAAGTAATTAAATGGAACAAAAAGAGAAAAATCACAACATGAACTACTGATATGATATAGAGATCAACAAGCGGTATATAGTTCATTTAAATCCTTTTAGAATTTAGAATTCGAGTATTAAAGGAGGAGATACTTATATTATATTAAAAAGGATAGGTAGATAACATAAAAGAATAATAATAAAAGAACAGAGCAATGGACAACAATGGCCTTGTTATACAGTCATAATCAAGCTCAAGAACAGAGGAAAAAAGGTTAACGCGGAGTGACAGGGGAGTTTCACTGGGTAAAAGAGTGTGTGTCTGTATCTAAGTACCGTACCAAGTCCTCTGCGTCGGCTCTGTTACTATTGCCTTGGGACCCTCTGGCCTATATATTTTGGAATATTTATATACTTTTATGTTATGATTAGTTTTTTTTGGCCAAATTATGTTATGATTAGTTGAAAAATGCCATAAACGCAGAGGAATATTATGTCAAATCTAAAATGCAATAATTTATAGTAAATAAATTCTTTCATAAGTATAATATATAAAAATGTGTCCAATCATAAATAAATAAATAATAGAAAGGTTTGAATTTTGTGTGTGTTCAGATTGTTTTCCATATGTTTCTTATGTGAGAGATGAAGGAATCTAAATGTGGTCATACAAAGTCTGCTCTGCCACTATTGCACTTCTCTGTATTTATCCTCCCTCCTCCATATATAACGAGAAAAATACAAAGCAGATAAACAAGTGTTGATTTATTTGGTTTGACATATAAGATGTATATATGATTAAAATATGAAAGCTAATATGGTGATCAAGGCAAGACGCGGGCATTGAAAGCAGAACCATTCGTGTGGGGGTCACTGGTTTCCAAATCAGCCCCACGTTTCTCTCTCTCACACTTGCCCCCTACTAAAACCCCCCCTCACCCCTCTCCATTTTTCTCATACCCTCGTTAAGCTTTCCTTTTTCAATCTCACTCATTCTGCTCTTAATACATTACAAAGTTCCCTGTTTTGAACCTTGTCCTCCACAAAAGGGGTAAAAAAGAGAGGTTTTTGGGTTTTCATTAAGCTAAACTATAGTTACTTGTCCTGATCAGTATCAATGGCGGAGCTACCCAGCTCAGAGATAGAGACAAGCATTCACACTAACTGGTCCTCACACTCTCCATCGTCTTCTTCGTCGTCGTCATCAACCTCTGGATTATCTCAGTGTTTAGCAGCACACTCTGCTTCTGAGCCATTAGCTGCGGAACAGAAGAAGCTGAAACGAGGCAGAGATAGCAGCAGCAGCAGCAAGCACCCTGTCTACAGAGGGGTTCGAATGCGGTCGTGGGGAAAGTGGGTGTCCGAAATCCGGGAGCCCAGGAAGAAGAATCGGATCTGGCTCGGCACGTTCGCCACGCCGGAGATGGCGGCGCGTGCCCACGACGTGGCCGCGCTGGCCATCAAAGGCAACTCCGCCATTCTCAACTTCCCCGAACTCGCGGGTTCTCTGCCCCGACCCGCCTCCAACTCGCCCAGAGATGTCCAGACCGCCGCATCAAAGGCCGCCGCCATGGAAGTATTCAGCCCTCCCACAGCGTCGTCGCTATATTCTTCCTCCTCATCGTCCTCAATGACAATGTCCACCTCCTCCGGCGAGCCATCCACCCCGGAGGAACTCGGCGAGATAGTGGAGCTACCGCCGTTAGGAAGCAGCTTCGAATCACCCGACGCGGGGAACGAATTGGTGTTTTTGGACCCGGTGGACGGGTGGCTCTACCCTCACCCGTGGTACCACAGCATTTATGATGAAAAGGATTGTGGTGGCCATTTCCTTGGAGATGACACATCATTAATGCAAGAAGAAGAGAGTATGGCTCTGTGTGGATTCCAGGGCTCCTTGTGGCAATATTAACGTCACTCCTTGGTGTATGTCCTTTCTGAAGAATCATCACTTCTAGATTCCCTACCCTTTTTCAATTTTGGTTTCAAGGGACAAGGGGTAAATGGTAACTCTTTTTGTGTATGCTATATTTCTCTCCTCCCACCTCAAAAAACTTTGTTTTTTGTTTGTTTGCAATATCCTCTGCTTGTTCCACCCACTTCAGTGTACAAGTTACAGAATTGGCGTGTTTCTGAGTTTTTTTTTTAGCTTTTGGTAATAACTCTGTAGAAGCTTGAGGATACCATATACAGCTCATGCTTAATTAATTATTTTTGTGGTGAACAAGATTTGGGGTCATTAAAATCAAGAAGGAGTTGTTAAATTATGGGCATAGCTGGCATGAGGCATTCCAAATCTCCATGATAAGATTCAATTAATGCAGCATAAAGTGGTGAGGGGCGGTTCTGTGAGTGACCAAAAGTGAAACAAAGCTTTGAATGGAAATTGACCAAAGGCAATGATGGTACGATAAGGTACAAGCTAGCTGTAAGTTTTCGACCAACGCGAGCTGTAAGTTTTCGACCACCAACGCGGTTTTTTATGCTTCACCCCAAAAGCAAACGTGTTGTGACTGTTGTCGAGACAAAATACAAGATTTTTTACCCTCCTCTTTTTATTTTTCTTGGTACTGTACAACAAAAAGATGTGTTATTTTTAAGGGTTAAGCCCCAATTTTTTTTTCAGTGGAGACACAATTTTATCTGAGAAGTTAGTTTAAAGAAAGGGGTAATTTTATTTTAGCCATTATTTCCGTTCATTTTAATCATTTGACTAAATATGTTGAGCTGACAGTCCACATGTCATTACGTCATTTTTGTCAGGATGTAAATTTGTCTATTAGTACATATGTCATCTACTTCATTTTTCTTCAAAGTTAGATTTAAAATTTTTAGAGTAAATTTACAACTTAACAAAAATAAATAGAAGACATTTGAACTACTAACTCAATATATTTAGTTAACTAACGATCAAAATTAACAATAAAAGAAAAATTACACCCTTAAAAACTTTTCAGCTAAAATTATTCCTCGATAAAAACTTTCAGCACAAAAATTACTTTAAATGGATCTCTAGTTCTCTACTTGTTTTGACCGAAAGAGCTGTGTCATGTACCTGGAGGTTAAGTGCGATTTGGCCAATAAAATATTTACTCAGGAACGTCCAACACCATTAACTATTAAGTGGACCAAAAATACCAAAAAACTTTTAAAAATGTACAGCCAGCACAATAAACTTTTATAAATGTGCAGTCAGCATAACGCCGTTAGAAAAAAAGTTAACACCCGTTATCTAAGGTGCAGATTAGCCAACGAACTTTTACAACAGGAGCGCCCAACAAAAAAAACTTTTACTCAGGAGCGCCCAATACAAAATTCTAAATTTCACTAAATTAAATAATTTTTTTTCTCAATTGTCATTATTCAAAACTACTTGTATAGTTATCTATGGATAAAAATTACTCATTTGCTAAAATAAACAAAAAATTTCATTAAAAACATAATTATATGATTTAAATAAAACTCAAGGTGTTTTATAATTTATTATATATGTTAAACAAAAAAAATTATATGATTTATTTTTATTTTAGAAGAAATTTATGTGATTTAATTTTAATAAAATTTAAAAAATCTATTATATCTTGAAAGAAATTAAATGAGTTTAATTTTTATTTTTATAAGAAGGACTTAATGGATATTAACGTTGATACTTAATAATATAAATCTATCAACTTGATGATATATTTGTTAATTAAATGATCTATTGATTATATGAATATAAGACTTGTTGAAAAAAAAAAGATAACTTAAGAAGTTTGATTAAAGACAATTTAATAATGGGTTAAGGAACAATTTGACCAATGAACTTTTAATTATTTTTTAGGTTATCTTTTTTCCCCAACAATTCCCATATTAATATAATGAGTAGATAATTTAATTAACAAATATATTATCAATTTACCGGATTTATATTATTAAGTATCAACGTTAATATCCATTAAGCTTTTTTTATAAAAATAAAAATTAAACGCATTTCATTTCTTTCCGGATATAATATATTTTTTAGATTTTTTAAATTTTTTAACATTAAATGAATTTTTTAACTCAAATAAATTTCTTTTAAAATAAAAATAAATCATATACTTTTTTTGTTTAACATATATAATAAATTATAAAACACCTTGAGTTTTATTTAAATCATATAATTATGTTTTTAATGAAAAGGTTTGTTTATTTTAGCAAATGAGTAATTTTTATCCATAGATAACTATACAAGTAGTTTTGAATAATGACAATTGAGAAAAAAAAATTATTTAATTTAGTAAAATGTAGAATTTTGTGCTCGACGCTCCTGAGTAAAAAAAAATTGTCTTTGCAAGGCTCACAAGTAAAAGTTCATTAGTTAATCTGCGACCTTAGATAACGAAATGCGTAACTTTTTTCTAACTAAGACGTTATCTTTCGCACATTTATAAAAGTTTATTGTCTTTAACGCATTTTTTTAAAAGTTTATTGATATTTTTAGTCCACTTAATAGTTGATTGTGTTAAACATTCCTAAGCCAATAATTTATTGACCAAATCGCACCTTAACCCTTTACCACAAAATTCCAATTTTCGTTAATAAACGGTAAAGGTCTGCCTTAGCTTGCCGAAAAGATGGAATGCTAAAATCTTGACGTGGCAGTTAGTAGTCCTTATATTACTCAAACTTCAGTCCTTACGTTACTCAAACTGTCAAGTAATTCATGAGCTTTTGATAATAAAATACTCTTTCAGTTTTTAATATAAGATATATTTAGCTAATTTAATTAAATTAAAGAAGTAAGTTGAGTTAATTAACATAACATATATATATATATATATATATATATATATATATATATATATATATATATATCTTCAATTCTCTCATCCTCTTTCCTCCTTAATTGTTGATGAGAGAGTTTTAATAGAGGTAAATTACAAAACAATTCATAAATGTAAAAATTATATATTATATTTAGGATTAAGATAAACTCCCTAAATATATCTTATATTAAGAGCATAGAGGAGTAGTCAGATACTTCCTCCAATCCTAAATATAAGATTTAGTTGACTTTTTTAGAAAAATTAAGAAGACTAAATAAGTTAGTGAATCATATAATATATTATGTATTATTATATTATACTATATCAGTAGTTTATAAGTCAAACAAGTTAGTTTAGAAAAAAAAAATTACTTCAAAGTAATTTAATTATTTTCTCCAAAAAAAAAATTATTTATGTCTTATATTTAGTATCCAAATGAGTATTAAGATAATTGAAGTTTCAAAATTGCAGCAGTTACTGTCAAAGGGTTTCTTTCCAGCCTTGGGGGAAGGTGGTGGTAGATATGGGCGTGTGTGCGAAACTGCCCCTTCAAAAAATAGATTGTCTTCCTATTGGATGGGAAACGAAGAACATTTTGATCATCAAAATGCTAATAATATACTTAGATGGATAAAAAAGTGAAGAAAAAATAAAAGGAGAAAATACTAGAAAGGAAAACTTTTTCCAAAATAATATTAAATTTTGTTTTTGAGGGTTTCCCTTACAGTATTTTCCCCCCAAATTTTCTATCATCCAAAGATGGGGTAAAAGTTTCATGTTTTTCATGTAAAAATCAGTGAAAAGTTCATATTCGAAAATGCTATTGGTCAAAAAAGGACCTAAATTGGAGAACTCGTGTCCATTAAACTCTTGACTTGAAGGTGGGATTGTTGGAGTATTTAGCTACTCCACTCAAGTCACAAGTTTGAGGAAGTGAAGTTGAATTAGAATTGGAGAAATGGTACTTTCTGGTACTAGTGAAATGATCGATGAGAAGATGAATACATAGGCCCAACTCTGAGCTAAGTTTGGTGTGACATCACATGTGATTAATAATCATATTGCATTCACCATGTTCGCCAAACGTGTAACTGAGCACTTTAAATGGTCCAGGGATCGTAATAATAAATAATAGTAATGATCGATAGTGAATACGACAATGGTGATCTTGAAATATAATGAAGAAGTTGCAGATACACAGAACATCTCCCCATCATTCTGAGGAAAGACATGGAATTTAAGATCGAGGCAAGGCTGAATTTATATATGTTCATTACAAAAGCTGTCTCTATCTCTCTCAACCCCACTCTCACTAATTTTCCTAGTATATAATTCCCACGTACTTCTTCTTCTTTTTTCAAATGGAGCTTCGATCACCATAAGGTACCCATACAATTTAACGCCACATTATATTTGAGAACAAGAAACCCAATGGGTAGGTGGACACCATGGCACACACAGTAATTAATGACCTCCTTTTTCAATAATTGACACCCAACAAGCTTAAGCCCCCATATCTTATCTTGTGTTTTCTCACTGTTGGTTTACCCCCTCCTTTATTTATTCTCCTCATTAATATATATATATATATATATATATATATATATATATATATATATATATATATATATATTTTCTACCTCCTATCTTAATATAAGAAATTGTTGACTAATTTAAGTAGTTTAAAAAAACTAGTTATGTTAGTTATTTGTAAAAATTATGTTTGTTTTTATAAAATATTATCTTTCATCATGACTACCATTGGATATAATAAATTTGATAATGTGTATAATCAACCGGGATACTTTAAGAAAAAATTATAAATTTAAGAAATAAATTGGATTAAGTTTTATATTTAGGATTAAATATAATCTCCACCTAGTTTTTTGGTGGTGGTGTCCATCAATAATAGTAATGAAATAGAATAAAAGTCAAAAACTACATGGCCCCATTACATTAGCTGTAAGATGTAAAGCCAAAGGACCCATTTCTCTGACTTGCCATTTTTATCATCTACTCTAGATATGGGGGTCTATTATTTTACTCGTTTTCATGTGTGGTTGGAAATGCCAAAGATCTTAAAACTAGCGATCACGTTGGTTTGAATTAAATTAATCTTCAACGAACCATTTATCAAGAAGAATTTTACATTTTAGTATTCAAATAGTCGGCCTGAATATATATATATATATACATATATAGAAACACACACACACACGCATGTGCGTCATCGTGAAGAAAAATGGCTGGATCCTTTTACAGAAGAGAAAGAGTTGGCCTTTGGTGTTGCCAACAATTTATTTTTCTTCCAAGTCATGTTAAGCTTAACTTTTTTGTCAACAGATCAAACATTAAGTAAGTTACTTGTCGATGCTTTTTGACCTATTTCGATATCGATATCTTATTGGCTCACATGCGCTCTTTTATTCCAAGGTTGACTTATATAATTAATAAAGGGAATTACTTGAGAATCTTAATTAGCTAGTCAAGAGTTTGCCTCGATGTCCACGCCATATATTTTTGTTGGGTTTATTATGGCTGATACAGTCAATATATACAACGCTTAATAACTTATTAGCATAAAATCAGACAAGGTCGTTCCTTTATATTCTTTATCAGTTTTAGCGTGAGAAGGATTTGTCCCCACTAGTGTTGTATCTTCACACCATCATGCATGTGATTACTGAGGAAAATCCCAATGAAGTACTTAGCATTTATTGTTTATGATTAAAATTTTTCATTTACATAAGGAAATATGATAATCGCTCTGATCATGAATAACTGGGATTCCAAGATCACGTGCTCTCTGCATAGCATTGCAGGCGCTTCAAAAGGATCGAGTCAGTGGTTTTTGCTTTAATTAGCATTAGCAACAGAAGAATATATCGTAATCTTTATCAGGAAAACAAACAAATAAAAAACAAAAGAATTATCATAAAAATGGAAAAATACAAGAGATGAAATGAAAAGATGAAGAGAAAGTAATAGAGCAATATCTTATTTATTTAAATGCCACTAAAGTGCAGTATATGGTACTCTATTTATAAGCCATCCATTGTCATCAGGGGTGTAAACATTGTTGCTCTTTTTCCTTCATTAGGTTTTTGTCCCAATAAGTTTTTCCAAGTAAGATTTTAATGAGGCATAATATTTATTCATGGATATCTAAGGGAGTGTTGTAAAAATACTAATTGAAGTGGATACCCATAAACTCCCAACTCTTGGTCTTTCATTTTGTAAACTCCATAACCTCTCCCATGAATAGTTTTTAGGAGTCTTCATACCATAATTTAAAGGTTACAATTTTTACACTGGACGAGTAAAGTTTGTCATTTTGCCGCTCCATAACCTATTTTTATAACTCAAGTTTCTGTTTTTGGCTTTATTCTGATCTATGTGTAAGTCAATACCGAGGCCTTCTGGTCTGATTTTTATACCAAACATTGAAACTGGTATGAGCTGAGTAAGGGCTGGGAAGAACGTAACGAAGTATCACAAACACAACAATAGAACAGAAGGAAAACAAATAACGTGTAGTAGGCGTGTAGCTAAAGTAATAATAGAGGTCATTTGATTTATTTATTTATTTTGGGGCCGGGGGGGGGGGGGGGGAGAGTCCAAAGAGTGCAGATAACTTTTTTTTTTGGGTCAAAAAAGAGTGCAGATAACTGATCAGAATACAGAAACATGTTTCTGAAAATTTTTTGTCCGTATGTAAGGATTTTAAAAAATTAAAAATCTCATTCCATTGAGACAAGTCTTGTACTCCCAACGCCTGAATCTGATTTCTGGGACATCATCTCTCTGGCACACATTTAATATATAAGACGCTATCTCTACAGTAAAATAACCCTTGCTTATATGTGAAAGCAACTGCCAAGCCTATTGAACCAACAACAACAACAAAAAGACAATATATATTAGGGTTAAGGTGCAAAAATAGACATGTGATTTTCTCCGAGATGCCCAAGAAAAAATCTTTTTTTAGGTGCAAAAAGTACTATGTGGTTACAAATTAGGTGCAAAAAAATAGCGTTTGACCGTTAAGTTTGACTTTTTTTCTTGGTGACCTGACGATGACGTGGCATTTCAAAGGTGCAAAATAATTTTATAATCTTAAAAAAATATTTCGGTATTGACCGGTACTAAAAGGATATTGAAAAAAATATTTCGAGATCTTGACCCATGCTAAAAAGTATTTTCGGATAATTGATTGGTACAAAAAAAAATTCATAATTTTGAAAAATTATTTTAGGATCTTGAAAAAATATTTCGGTATTGACCACTAAAAGGATAATTTGAAAAAAATATTTGAAATACCACGTCATCGTCCAAATCAAGAAAAAGTCAAACTTAACAAATAAAACGCTATTTTTTCACCTAATTTGTAACCACATAAATACTTTTGCACCTAAAAAAAGATTCTTCTTACGCCTTTCTGGAGATAAAGACACGCTCATTTTTGCACCTTAACCCTATATATTATTAGTGTTAAACTCTAGTAATAAGTTTCTCTTTTCATCGTCCAGATAGAAAAGTGAGAGGATGATCACCACAGAAATGGGAAAGATCAAATTATTGAGAGATCAGACAAATGACAGGTGCTGAACAGCCATCTTTAATATTTCTCCAGAAATTTAAGAAAGAGAGAAAGCGTCTATCTACTCCGAATCTCTCAACACGTCTCAGTGTCAAAGTGGTCCAAAAAGTTGTAATAATCTTTTTAAATTCTGTGGTGCCCTTATCTGAAGGGGATGCATCCATATTCAACCCTCTTGTCTCATTAACTTCCAACATAGCTAGTCAGCTTTAATGGCGCAAAGGGCCACAGTTAACTCAAACACCAGAGATAGATAGATAGATATAGAAACCGCCACATTTTAACATCAGCTAGTCACCACACGTAAAAATTACTCGTATTGCCCCATTATTATATATGTCACTTTCCTTTTTTTCTTTCACTTTTGCGAAACTTCTGGCCTTTTAATTTGGGGCACAGTCCGTAAACTGTGAATGGAGTTTATGTATAGTGCAGAAATAATTGATGAGAAAGTGGGTTTGTTTAGGCATGTGTATAGCATGGCCAGTCCAAAGGGAGAAGTGACATTTGAGGATATGGTTGTGTTTTGTATCGGAGTATAATTTGGAAGGAGAGTACGAAACATAACAAAGTGAAAGGCACTTTATCTTTTGAAAAATCGGAATCATATCATTGGGACTCAGTGTGTGTGGAGGGAGCAGGATGATTTTGGAAAATAATAATAAATATAGTAAATAGATCTTGCATACATGTAGGATCAATATCATCTCTCTATATAGATCTTAAGTTAAGGATTGAAGAAAGTACATGGTGAGTCTAGCGTTATACTATTCAGATTTAAAAAAGGCCAATTAAGTTAATTATAGCCTACGATTCAATTAATCTACATTAATATCGAAGCATATAACTCGGCAAATACTTGTAATAATGCTAAACGTTATTGCAAATTCTAAAATCATGCATAGCTTGCGTGTTGAAAGAAGCTATATGAGCAAAATCTAAGAGAATCTTATTATTAAAAAGCATATTGTATTGAGCCCCAATCATTTGACCCATATTGTTGTTTTTGGAACTTTATATTGCACCCTGAAAATACAGGCCAACGTACAAGGCATGCCCCACTTTATTTTATAACTTAGAAACCCTATAAATTAAAGTCACTTAATATTATACTTACCCATTACTTATGTGTTTGCTTTCCACGTGAGGTCTAATTGATATACTATTTGCTTGACATCATTCATAGACCACTTTGCTTTTGATAAAATGATAAAATTAAGAAACGTGATCATATATGATACCTTTTGCCAAAATGCAAACCCTTTTTTAATATCTAACTTTTTTCAGTCGTGCATAATTTGTCGCGATGCAAGATCAGAAAAGTGATCGCAAAAGATTATTATTAGCACTTTCCCAAGGTGTGATATATATATATAATTCCATTAAAATACCATTTGAATTTGTAAAACCCCCAGAAGTCTTCTGAATTTAGAAAAAGACTGAGAGGTACCAAGGACCTATGAAAGATATGCAAAGTCAGATGAAATTACTCTTTTGACCTTAGTTTAAAATAAATGAAAATAAAAATAAAAATACCCTCGCTGAAGGGCCACCGGCGAGGGGGTAGGGTTTTTTTTTTTGGAATGGGTTTTTTTTGGAAAAAAATTTATTCATTGAAGTGTAGGGGGTGGGGTTCGAACCCCCCACCCCTCACACATGCATGGGACCAAGTGGTCCATCAGTTGGGCCACTTGGTTCCTTTAATATATATATACATTAACAAATATATATATTCTTCTTTACATTTTTTCAACGGTAATTACAAAAATTTTATCAGTATTTACAACTTTTTTCTTAAGTTTCCCTTTCTTGCCTCCGAGGAAAAAACAAAAAATAATAATGCATATTTACAAAAGTTTCATTGCTATTTACAAATCAACCATCGCTATTTACAAAACTTTTATCACTATTTACAACTTTTTTTTAGGTTTCCCTTTCTTGCATCTGAGGAAAAAACAAAAAAAAATTAATGCATATTTACAAAAATTTCATCGCTATTTGCAAATCAATCATCGCTATTTACAAAACTTTCATCGCTATTTAAATAAAACAACCCATAGCGATGAAAGTTTTGTAAATATGCATTATTTTTTTTGTTTTTTCCTCAGAGGCAAGAAAGGGAAACCTAAAAAAAATTGTAAATAGCGAAGAAAGTTTTGTAAATATGCATTCTTATTTTTGTTTTTTCCTCGGATGCAAGAAAGGGAAACCTAAAAAAAAAGTTGTAAATACCGATGAAAGTTTTGTAAATAACGATGGTTGATTTGTAAATACCGATGAAACTTTTGTAATTACCATTGAAAAAATGTTAAGAAGAATATATATATTTATTAATGTATATATATATATATATATATATATATATATATATATATATATATATATAAAAGAACCAAGTGGCCCAACTGGTGGACCACTTGGTCCCAAGCATGTGTGACCCCTACACTTCAATGAATAATTTTTTTTCCAAAAAAAAAGACTCACTCCCAAAAAAAAAAAAAAAAACCCACCTCCCCCGGTGGCTCTCCCATGAGGATATTTTTATTTTTTTTTCATTTATTTTAAACTAAGAAAAAAAAATTTCATTTCACCCGACTTGCATATCCCTCATAGGTCCCCTACTCTCGCTTTTTTAACAAATTCAGAAGACTTCTGGAGGTTTTGCAAATATTCAAATGGTATTTTAATGGAATTTTTCCATATATATATATATATATGTAAAATTTTAAAACAATTTCATGCTAATAATTAACGACAAAAGGGCCATTTTAGAAACCATGAATCCATCTAAATGTCTGTTGGGAGTACAGCTTCACGAAAGATTAAATAAAATTAAGGTAAGAGATTATCATTTGACTCAATCCTCAACTAGATTAGCAACTTCTGCCAATGACAAAATAGATTAAAAAAATTTCAAATAACTTTCAGTATCCAGAATTATTAATTTGAATGAAATTCTATTTTTACCCAAAATAAACCTTCTCTCAACATATTTTTTGAGAAAATCTCCTTAGGGCCAAAGTTACCAAGATATTATCAAAAAAGGCTTAAAGAAAAGTTACATATCAGAAAATGCCTTAGGATGTTTTTGGGCATTATTTCAAAAACGTTAATAACTATATAAATACAACATTAATAACTAAATCAGTACACGTTAACAACTATATCAGTATAATGTTTTCTGAAATAATACCCAAAAAGGCCCCAAACTTTTTCTGACATGACTTTTCTTTAGGTTTTTTTGATAATATTTTGGTAATTTGGGGGATCCGGATTCTCTCGATGTCGTCTCTCGGTCTCCTCGAATTCCTTCGATCCGAGCCGTCCAAAAGTTGATCTAAGGGTCAAAAATCATTAATGCTAAAAACCGCGCGCTTTTATAAAATTTTAAAAATCCCTCCGGACGTTGGATCAACTTTTTGGACGGCCGAGATAAGGATCTTTTGGGGGATGAGGAGGGGAGGATCGAGAAATCGCTTAAATTTGGGTCCCTGGGATATTCTCTATTTTTTTCTATTTAATTATATAAAGAGTCAAATGAGTCAAATATCCGTACCTAACGTCCGTCTAGTTTGGGACCCACTGATGACCTTTTAGCAAAAGCTTTTTTCTATATATTACCCCGACCCGACTTTGTTGATCATCTTGATGGGATTGATCCTCTAAGAAAATGCAATCACTTGTTCGTACAATCTCGATATGAGGATCATGTGGTGCACAGCATCTAAAAAATTAATTATACTATTTATAAGTATAACGTATTATGATTTTTATATATTATATTGATTTCTTGCTATAAAGCACACATAATTTTGAGGGGGAAAAAAAAGCACACAGAACAGAAGAGGACTCAGTGAAATAGGGCTTTAGACTATACTTCCTCCAATTCTTAAGATAAGGGTTAGTTAACTTTTTTTGAAAAAGAAGTTAAATAAAGTTAAATAAATTATTAAATTATAACATATACGTGTATATATGTATATGTGTGTTATTGGATTATAAATCAACTATAAGTTAGATAATTTAGTTTTGAGAAAAATAATAAATATAAATACTTTAATACCTTTTATTTAAATTCTTTATGTTTTTTTTTTTTTTAAAAAAAAAGTCAATTAGTTTTTATATTAAAAACCGAATGCAGTAATAATCATAGACTAACAAAAGAAATTCGTGGCAGTGATGATTATGTTTGTGTAGGTATTCTTCCACCCATTAATTTTATAAGGCACATTCTATAAGAGATAGATTATCTATATTATATAGGCTAAAATATTCATTTGGTTATTTAAGTCTATATAAGTGTAGTTTTAGTCCCTCAATCTTAACCTTGTCCGTCTTATCTAATAGAAAATGATGACTCATTAAAGTCAAGTCACAATATTTTAATTCTAGTTGATTGTTATCTCAAACTCAAATTTGTTAACAAATTCACATTTTAATTATAATAATAATGATAATAATAAAAATAGAAAAAAAAAAAAAAAAAAAAAAAACTCTCAATTTTTAATCAATTGTTCCATTTGCTCTCCCTTTACATCGGAAACCCTTCTGTTGCCAACACTCTTCTTGGGAGAATCATGTTACATAGTAAGAGCCAAGTTTCTTCAAATTTGTGAGTACGTAATATGCTTATTCTTATTCGTTTTCATTCGGCCGCGAAGGTAGTATGCGAATGAATTCGGATAACTAAGAAACTATAGTTTCAAAAGTCATTGACAGACCGAGACAAAACTCCTCTCATATATTTATCCCGTAAATGGTAAAAGATATCTAACAGCTAATCCAAACTCACAATTAAACCCAATAAAAAGTCTTCCAATCTATATAGTTCAAAAAAAAAAAATCAATACTCTGTTTTTTTTAAGACTCACATTTACTTTATGATTGCTTTCTGTTAATATCACTTTGATGAAACTCTTCAAGATGCAGTGAGATATATATTAATGTTCCGTCCCAGATTAAAGTCTGAAGAACTGTTATTCCGATTAATGAGTTTGTTCCGTCCCAATCGCTTAAGATTATAGATCACCAATTGATAAATCAGATGCGATGTCCCATTATAATAATTTCGGATATGACCCATTCAAACAAGAGAGTCAATATGATCTCTCAGGTGCTTTTATGTGAACGTTCTTCATCATATGCCCATTCCAAACAATTGAATTTAGGGTTTATTGAATTGGCTTATGTGAATATTCTGCGGTAGGAGAAGTGTTCGATCTGATGGGAAAGGGGAGGTGATGAAAAAATTTATTAAAAAGTTATATTTTTTTCTATTATCATTCCAATTAAAATATGACTTTGTTAAAAAATTTCATTTAATGTGATAGCCAAAATAATGTGAATTTCAAGAGTAAGCATTTTTTTATTAGATAATACTTTTTTCCATCAGATAATATAATACTAAAGGTGTTAAGATTGAAAGAACATGAATGCACATTTTAAAATTAAAAGATCTGAATGAAACCTGATACAAACATAAATGACTAAACATATATTTTGGTTTATTATCAAGCAAGACTTTAATTATACTTCTGCTTGATTTCAATGAGGAGGTTAGAAGTGTCTTATAAAAATATATCAAAGTATATATTTACACTTTAAAAAATGTATGGAAATAATCCAGCAACGGGTTAAAATTGCCGTCTTGGACACCACTTATATGCGTACAGCAATAATCATTTCATTTTGAAAACTGTACTCCAAAAAAATACAGTTTATGACTTTGTGCAGATTTTGGAGGGCATCATTTCTGACGTTTCTCTGTGTCTCTGTTTCCCACAGTAACAAAAACTCGTGCCGACGGACGCACGTAGGCATGATCGACAAGGTTTGGATTTATTACCTCATGTTCTAATTATAAGGCGCCTAGTTGACTTTTTTCTTAGAAAGATTAAGAAAACTAAATAAGTTACTTAATTATTTCATATGTTATATTTTTTTAGATTATATATTAGTTTATTAGTCAAACTATTTAGTTTGAAGAAAAAAATAAAAATAAAAATACTCTAAGTGTTACGGACCTATATGAGGCCCAACACCGTGGTGGCCCAATACGAAATATATCGTATATTAGGATTTGCCTATAATAATGGGAAATCCTATCTTATCTATAATCCCATGATATCTAAATCTATATCTGGCAGTTATGATATTAGGGCCTCGAATCACAGGGTCCATGAAATTCAGTCTAAGGTACACTCTATAAATACAGAGGATAAACCTTAAGATATACACGTTCTAATTCTTAACAATTTACATACAGTCATCATTGTGCACACATCACCCCCTTTAGCGAAAACCTCGTTTGTGTACAGTGATCCCACGCTCCCCTGGATATCTACCTCATAGATATTCAAGCAAAGTCTATCGATCCAATAGTAATCTATTAGCCCATCAGGTTAGACATCTGTGTTTTACACCAGAACACTAAGCTAATTTAATTATCTTCCTTAATTTCTCTAAAAAAGTTAACTAAGTCTTATAATTAGGACCGGAGGGAGTATATTTGAAGAAAAAGAACAATGGAATATTATTATATTTGTGGTGTTTAATTGATTATTTCTTAACTTGTTCACACTTTCACTTCTCATTCTCATTGCTTGACCTGAGTTGGCATGCATTATTCTTATTTCACATCCCATTCACTTGAAAATGATCTCAACCTATGTGTTGTGATTTAACTGCTTCTAAAAAAGCAAGTGAAGAATTAAGACGTACAAGTAGTTTTCCTATTTTTTAAATCACATAGAGATATTATATCTAATAACTTGACGTCATATATATGTCACAATGTTACATTAATAAAATAATTAATTAATTGCATGAAATTCTTAATTGAATCCATAATGAGAGAGATTTAATATTAAGTTCGTGTACAATGTGAAAACTTAGTTCCACACTCCTACCCTTTTTATAAAGTACATATTATGCGGGGTGATTGATTTTTTATATAAGTAACTTGATAAAATATTTGTTATAAATTTTTAAATAATGCTCCCTATTAAAATATAATTCATAATATCTTTTTCATTTTCAATCATAGTTAAGTAATTTAACCACCACTCTATAATTTCAATGAAATGCAATATGCTTAATTAGAAATATCTATCTTATAAAAGGAATCAAAGGGAGTATATGGTTCAAAAGTAAAAAAGCAACAGTGCATGATTATTTAGAATTCTGTAATTTGCTGAATAATTGACAAGATGCACATGCATGTGTGTGTATAATATAAATACCGACAGATGAGGAGAAGAAGCAGATGGGTGATGTATAAAGAGTGGTCGTAGTCGACAAAAAAAAGTGGGAGAGATGAGGAGAGTTGAAATTAAATTATAGATGTGACTCCTGGAGCTGCCCTTATAAATAAATTGCTTCTGTCATTATCCCTCCCTCTTCTATCCAATAATTCTTTCTACTATCACTAAAAAAAAAACATCATTTATAGCGGTTAAAATATTATACTTATAGTGATTTTAACTGATACAAACGACAGTAGTAACAATTTCAAAAGTCGTTACAAAACACACTGTTAAAAAGAGTTTTGTAGCGATTTTTTTGAACCGCGCCTACTCACATAACAAAACTGCTATTGGTAGTAGTCACGTGTCATACTACAATATGTGTATATAGATGACACATTATCTGAGAATTTTGTAGCAGTTCTAAAACTGCTACAAATGTTGGTGCAAAATTTTGACAGAATTTGGCGTTGCAGGAAATGAGAATTGAAAATTTCATGCCAACATTGTAGTGGTTATGCAACTGCTACTAAATACATCCAAGAATTTGAAAAAATTGGCGTCAAAATATTTGTAGTGGTTATTAAACCGCTACTAATATTGGATAAAATTTCAAAAGCTTGCCAAAAATTTAATCTAAATTTGAATTTAAATTTGTAGTGGTTTTATATTGAAAAAAAGAGAGACTATTATATGAGTCCATTGTTACAATATTATGTTGAATGTTTTATTATTTAAGTAACAATTTAAATAATAGTAGTTAATATTTGAGAAGAATAATTAAATTAAGTTAGATAAGTATATATACTCCCTCCGGTTCTAATTATAAGACAACATTTGAGAGTTAGTTTTGGTCCTAATTATAAGTCAACATTTTAATTTTTGTCAATTTCTTCCTAAAATACCCCTATTTTATTCTCTCAAGTGTATTTGGTTTTTGGTGAGTGTATGTATGTTGATACATAGACTCTTACCGTAAGTAAAACTTTTAAATTGTTGGATTTTAATTTATTTATCAATCAACTGATATTAATTTGTTAATACATACATATATATATATAGACACACATTTACACACACAGAGATATATCTGTGTGTGTCTACACACAAATATATAAACACACACACATATATATGTATATTTGTGTATCTATATGTGTGTGTGTGTTTGTCAATGTGTGTGTCTGTGTACAGATATATATAAATATGTGTGTGTGTGTTTATACATATATGTATATTTGTGTATCTATGTGTGTGTACATATATGTATATCTTTGTGTGTGTTTGTCAATATATGTGTGTGTACATATATATATATATATATATGTTGTGTGTGTTTATACATATATGTATATCTTTTTGTGTTTGTCAATATATATGTGTGTGTGTCTATATATATGTGTGTGTAAATATATGTACACATATATGTGTGTATACAATACACACACACACACACACATATATAGCAAAACTATTATTTCAATTAGAAAACGTGTAGAAAGAAAAATTTTAGATTGGAGAAGTATGTAGTAGGAGTTGTTAATTTACTTTTACTTATGTCATTTTAAATTTATATAATGACATTTTAGGAAAATGAGTAAAATTAACTAATTTAACTCCTCTCCTTAATCTCCTCAAAATCGGTTAAATATGTCCTATAATTAGGACCGGAGGGAGTATTATGTAGGTTTAATATTGAAAATGTGTAGGCAATAAGGAATTATTATGTTGTTCACTAAATGTTATTTAATTATAGAAGGAATGTTGAAATTTTTGGGGAAAGGTCCTTAAATTTTTGGAGAAGAAGAGAAAATAATTACTATAAGTATTATAAGAAGGGAAAAATATAAAATGTTCTATAGGATATATAACAAGAATTTTGATTTTTTTGCTTGATACTTTGATATGCACATTTTCTTCTATATACTTCATTTGCTATGCATATTTTCAACCAAAAATAGGTAAAAAAGAGAGAGAAAATGTGCTGGAATATTGTCAATTTCTAAGAGTTAACAGTTATTTTGGTTAAGAGCCTCCTCCTCATCCAAGAATCGCTCAATGTCACTGAGAATAGGAATGTTGAAGTCGAACTCCTCATTCTTGTCATAATCGCTGAGACTGATGTCATCCCCCTCTGGCTGAATAAGCAGATATGGTAGGGTTGCCTCTTATGAGGTCATCTGCTGTGGCTACTCTAGAGTAAGCTGCGGTGATGGGGTCACCTCCTGCGATGACACGGGGATACGTCTACCTCTGTGCTGCCCTCTACTGCTCCTACCTCTGCCCCCTCTAATACTGTCGCCCTGCAAAATAGGTCTAGCAAGACACTCAACCTCCTTCCACTTGCCCTTATCTCTCCTGGAAGTCATAATAATTTCAGTTATTATTAAATAATTAAAAAATTATCAATATTTATAACAAAATTAGAATAATAGGGGAAACAATATAAAAGAGTTAACTTTACTGACCTCAAGTGCCTAACTGTGTAAATGCTTGAGCAGAACTTCAAATATGAAGCAAAACCTTTCAGAGGGTGCAAGAGAAACAAATTTGCCAAAAATGGTAAAATGAGGAGTGACAACGCGTTTATAATGTTGATATTTGTAGCGATCTTACAAAAAATAGCTACCTCAACAGTTACAAATCAAGAAACTCTATCTTGTGCAATGTGAAAGTTTGTGGCACTTTTACGAAACCGCTATAAATATGCAAACCCTCTACATTTTGTTGTGGTTATAAATCTAAACCACTACAAATATGCGGCCGTTTGCATTCTCTAGTGGTTCTTGTCATATAAACCGCAACAAAGCAACTGCCACAAACGTGGCGCCACATTTGTGGTTATTCATATAACAAAACTGCCACAAGTTTTGTGCCAACTTGGCCCAAGCTGGTGCCACATCTTGTAGCGGTTTGTTTGTAAAAACTGTTACAAATGTCATTCACTAACTAGCACGCCACTTAGCTCGAGTCATACTGTTGGAAATTTGTAGCAGGTTTGGGATAAACTGCTACAAATCCTGATTTTTGTGGCGGTTTCATTCAAGCGCTACGGATTGACAATTTTTTTTTATGATGTATATACTTTACCAATGGATCACTTTTTATGTTGGATTTTTAGCCCTTTCCAAATACCAATTAAAAACATGATGGAAACTCATATAGTATGCGTGCCTGAGTGTGAGTGTGCGTGTTGTTTGGTTCAACTAATCAAATTAAACCTCAGCTCTTGCTCACAATATAATATAGGGAAAATCCCAAAAAAGTACAAACAAAATTGGGAAAAGACAAAATGGTGCTGCTAATTTATCAAATCTCAAGTCAGAATCAAAGGAGGAATATGGAATTTTCAATTATGACCAAAAGACCAAATTGCCCTTAGTACAATAAAAAAAAAACTAGAGAGGATATATCTATATACAATTGGGTCTTGGAAGAGGAGTGAAAATCGCGAGAGAGAAAAACTAAGAAGAAGAAGACGAACGGCGACTTGTGGTTTCAAAGGTGGTTGAACGAAGAATAGGAAGGGAACGACGGTTTCTGAAGGGCTTCGACGGTTCGAAGGTGGTTGAACAAAGAAGAGGAATACAAAAATTGTCAATATTAAAAATTTCAATGTTAGCATTTTTTACCAATGGTGTTAGGGTTAACCGATTTGAAAGACATTTATAAAGGACTAAAAGTACGCATTTACTTTTTTTTTTTTTTTTTTTTTTTAAAAAAGGTTTTATAATTAAATGTACTCCTACAAAACTATAAAAGGGATAATCCTGAAAAAAAGTTTAAAGAATACTCCGCTTAATGACTAACATTAGCATTATATATATAACATTATAAATAAAGTTATAGAACACTACACTTAGTGGCGGTAAAAGGTGCTTCTACAACGTGATTTACGGTATACGATCGGGGTAAGTATGTAAGAAGAGTTTTATTTAAACTTAGATATACGTACTTCTCTAATACTATTTCAAATAAGCCCAGAGACAGTATAATTGGAGTTTATAGGTTTTAAATTATGGCCAAACATGGATTTAGGATTGTTAGGACTATGTGCCGTGTCTCTTTGTAATTACTGTAGTAATTACTATATGGATGTCGACGGACGTACGGAAAATAGGCTTATGCATATTTAGCACTTTTTCACGCGCTCTAGTCTCATCTTTACGCCGCGACGGTCACAGTCTCACAGACGTCATTAATTTTCAATCGAAAAAAATTATATTTAGGTCCTGAATAAAAAAAATATGATAAAATGATCTTTTAAAATTTCAAAATTGTTTTTGAGTCTTATGAGTCCTTTTTGCTATAAATTCTAATTTCACTGACAAATCTATCGGTATTTAACAATTGAAATCTATTAAAAAAAAAACCTCACCGAATTTAAATGCAATTTTAAGATTTTAATGAATATTTTATCTTTTTTTTTTTTAGACCCAAATGTAATTTTCACTTTTCAATATAATAACCCAGTATGTAGGTATGAAATATCTTGCAATAGTGCTCGTAAAATAATATCTTTCATGCACAGTTTTTAGTTTTACAAGGAAAATTACTGAAATATCTTTTACTACAAAATTTATTACTCAAAAGTATATAAGATATAGATTCTTAAACCAAAGCTACTCTTCTTTAGTGGTGGTGTGCAACCTATAATTTACAACTATATGCAAACTGCACCTCCTGAAGATAAGATCCACATGAGTCATTGAATAACTTTTAGAGACATCTGGGTAATAAATTTTTGCGGTGGGGAATTTTTTAGCCATAATTTTCTCCTATCATTCCTCTTTTATTTTAAACTCGATGATAAATTTCTTTTATATATATCAAATTTATGCAAATTCAAAAACTGGATCGATATATATATATGTATGTCATTTCAAATTCTAATTACGTACATAGACGGAATATATAGAAGCTTGTTGATATTTTAGTCTAATTAAAGTGATGAATTAAGCCACTTTTCCGTTGAATTTATGTGGGATTACGTGAGTAGGTCTCAAATTAGGGAAATCCTTTTAAGGTTCTGAGGGACTAAGAAAATATTTAAAAAAAAATCCCACAGAAAATTATGATCTCAAAATAGTCTCATTGATAACCACTTCAGTAAGTGATTAATAATTTCATTTGTAGATTTTGACAACTATTTAAGATCTTTTTGACATTAAAATTTTTTGTGGCACTTTTTGATATATTATTTAGTCATTTAAGACCGAAAAGGATTTTCCATTCATATTATGCCCAAACATGATGGCGATTATCATGGGCGGGGCCTAGTGAGATTTTGTTTGTTAAACATGCATATGATCTCATCGATCTCTTGAAGAATCAAAGCAATATGGACTTGTTTGGGATACCGGTGGGCAATCGGATTTATAGAAAAGTCTGATTTGGTATAAGTCCGATTGTGAAACATGATTTATGTTTGGATGAGTGGTTGCGTAAATAAACATGGAAAAGTCAATTGTGTAGTCAAACTTGTTTGGAATGACTTATGAATAAGTGACTTTTGAGATAATTATAAGAAAATAAAATAAAATAAAAATTACCAAAAATATGAAAAATGCTAAATTAAAAAATTTGGTAATACCAAATACATAATTTGATCAAATAAATATTACATAAGATTGGCATTGAGTGACTTATGGATAAGTGCTTATGGAGCTTATCATAAGCTAGGATTTGGAGCTTTTAAAATAAGCTTCTCGATTGAAGATAAATCCGATTACCAATTTTTTTACCCAAACAAAAATTTTGGGAAAAAAATTCATAAGTCCTTTTGATAAGCTCCAAAAGCTGCATAAGCTCCTTCCATAAGTTCTCCCAAACAAGCCCATTATTATGTGTAATTACGATTCCATCTCCTCCCTCGACCAATCTCATCACAATATCTTATGTTAATAACTTTGTTTACGGATAAAAATTTGGCAAAAAAATATACATTTGCTCTCTAAAATTTATATAAAATTTTAGTTTGGTAATTTAATTGTAAATAGTACTATCTTTTCAGTCATTTAACCCTAAAACTACTAATATCAATTAAATGTTTTTTTTAACAATCATTGTTATTTTTTTAAAAAAAAAATCAAACTTAATATGTTAGCATTTGAGAATGTTTTGTCAATATTAAAAATTTCAATGTTAACAAATGATTTAAGGTTAACCGATTTAAAAGATACTTTATAAAATTAAAGGACTAAGATGAAACTTTATCTAAAATTAAAGGACTAAAAATATACATTTACTTTTTAAAAAAAGTTTAAAATTTGCTCATATTTTAAAAGTGAATTCAAGAAAATAGTAAATTCAGTATTATAATTAAATGTACTCCTACGAAATTATAAAAGGGATAATCCTGAAAAAATTTAAAGAACACTCCACTTAATGATTAAAATTAGAACAAACCATTTCTTTTACGAGATGAACAAAGGAAGGAAAGCTTATTTAGTATGTTATTGACGATTATGATGATATCATGCCATTTTTGCATCAACGGGTCTTTTGAGCACCTTTGTTATTAGCTCAACATTGAGTTTCCCTCATCCTAATTAGCAAATCTAGCTGTAATTACAATAATTTAGCTCTTTTGATGAACTCCCTCTAACATAAATTAAACAACTTATTTCCCGCAGTCCTCAATATACATTTTTGTCCCAAGCTGTATGTCTTGTCAAGTACTCATAAATATCACTAAGAAATTGGACACTCTCATCGAAATGGTTCGATCCTGAAATGGCTGATCAAAACTTTATGATCCTAACTCCTTTGCACTGTCTGGTAAATGTCGAGGGTAATAGGCGGCCGCCTCTACCTAACATTAGTATGACCTGCAGGAGAAAGAGATTTATTTCTACCCTTAGATCGTGAGTGGCTAACCTCTTTCTTAAAATTTTGTATTAAAAATATATATATATATATATATATATATATATATATATATATATATATATATATATATATATATATATATATATATATCTCGCTAAGGAACGTACAAAACATTGTACATCCTCATTAATTAATAAATTTTATATAGGGGTAATTTTTATTTTTTAAAAAGCATTTGAATAATTTTAATCTAACTTGGTAATGTATATAAAGTTAAGGACATACCCTTTTATAATAAACAGGAAAGGCACCACCATTTAGAGGTAGAGGTATCCAATTCAACACTTGCGGCCTTCTAAAAGGCCCATGGGCCCCATTCGGATATCTTCTTCTTCAACCGAATCGCCCCACTCCATTCTCCCTTCTGTTCTCCATTATATACCTCTCCCGGCTGCTTTTAGCTTCCACAAACACATTAATCAACATATGTCAATCACGCAGATTACATCGCCCACAAAAAGGCACTTTCCTCTAAACACGGAATTAAATGTATGTTCCCTTCACATCAACTTATTAAACGTGGATTATAATATTGCCACTCTCTTTATAACCAACCTAGCTATTTCATCTAATTCTTATTATAAAGCATCAACTAACAAATCTCACATACCCATAAAAATAGAAAGAATTAAATTTTTCATAAGATTTAAATAATTTCTTAATATTATCATTACTAATTATACTCAACTCTAATGTCATCTTAATTAATTATTACTCTTTCTCACTAGTCTTAGTGAATATGTGTAAACATTAGAAAAAATATTCAATGTTATTTGAAAATAAGAAAGTTTCTTATAAAAAGGACTAATAATACTTTTTAATGGATACCTTATAATAAAGATTAGATTGAGTACATTTATACAACTCTATATTATTTATAAGTCCTTTATGACCAAAAATTTTGATCCTTATTTTTTAAATCCAGTTTCAAGATAATAAATGTGATTTTTACAATTTTGCTCCCATTAATTACAATAAAATAATTATTTTGCCCCTATTAAGCTGCGTTCTCTTTTCTACAGGTTGAGGCGGCGGATGGTGGCAAATAGAGGAGGAGAAAGTAATTAAGAGAGTGATTTGACATAAACACGAGTAGTAATTAAGGGATCTCCTTATCTTTGGGGGGATGCCGACGAAGGGACCCATTTGGGAAAACAGTAAGGACCACCACAAATTATTGTCCTGTCAGGACGATAGGATGGTTGACACGTGTCGAGGTAAGAGGCACCGGTACCATGGGATTGGCATGATTGCATGGTGCCGATAAAGAACAAGAAGGTGACGCAGGAGAGGACAGGTGGCAGCAAAGTGTGGGGCGGTGCAGAGGGCGTACCCTGGGGGGACACTCTAGGATTTGCGGCGTCGGCTGGGTCCCACACCCACCGCACGTGTTTGAGGGGGCTTAGACTTAGTTACGTTGAATTGGGACTATAAAGGGGACGTCGATCGTGATTGCATGATGTTTAATTTCTTTGAGAGGCAAGGGGATGTGCTACCACCACCAGCTTGTGTCGCATAAAAGGCAAAGTTCCATTGGTGGTGGTCAACGTTTGATCGAACGCTGTTCACAATTATCTCTATATACTTGCCATTCATTAATTCATTCCTCACAATTATATTCATTCGCATAATATCTGCCACAGATTTTCTTGTTGAGGATGGTACTCACCTTATATTTTCTGTCCACCCCCTCTGCTTTATTCTTTTGTTTCCTTCAACATTGGTTTGCTTCTTTTCCCCTTTAATTTTATGGAAGATATGTTCTTTTTTAAAAAATAATAAAATTGGTCAAAATATGGTCATTTCATTCTGCATAACTCATTATTGCTTCAATAACTCATTATTGCTTCAATACAAACTTTCTTCCTTTCATCACTATTATATTGAAATTATATTGACGGTGTTTTTATACATAATCTAATTTAACCACCTGCTGCCTTCGTAAAATATTGATATTTGGGTAAGTCCAAGTCTTAAAGTTAATACATTTGATTGAGTAATATTCCCTCATATTTTAAATATAAAACATAGTTGACTAGTTTTTAGAAAGATTAAAGAAGTTAAATAAACTATTTAATCATATCATATATTATGTCTGCCAATATTATTAGATTATATATCAATTTATATGGCACACGCAAAATAGTTTGAAAAAAAAAACTATAAATATAAGTATTTTAATTAATTTTTTAATATTTTTAAAAAAGTTAACTTTATCTTAGGATTGATGGAGTATATTAACTCCAGCCTACTTATTATTTGACGCCAGAATTTAGTTAACAGACTCCATCATTATGTTGACTTAAATGGGGGGAAAACTTGGAGGTACATCCAAGTTAAAATAATTTATTTTTTAAAGGACTGTATATCTGGATAAACTATAAACAAAATGGATCTTGGAAGAACTAAACCATTAGTTTGAAACCAAAAAATAAAAGAAAAATGTTTACTTTTTATCTTTTTCTTCTAAACAAGGTAACATAATTATTTACCATGATTCCTGTTCCTGGTACATGTTTTTCTTTATAACCACGTATTCTCTTGTTAGAAGCAATTTATTTGATGTACAATTAGCCATTAAATATGGTTCCTCTCTCAAGGAATTCAAATCGGTTTATGTTTTCCTACATGCATGCATGTGTGTGTACGTATCAGAGCTTGATACAATGATCTTAAATCAGCCCAAACGAAATAGGCTGTAGAATGGACTCAAAGTGAGCCCATTATGGCAGACCAATTTAACACTCAGTTGGCTCAATCCATCAAAACTCTCGCTCCTCATTCTTTCATACCGCTAACACCATCCTTGTTCCATCGTGGGCAAGATCGAAAAATGACATATCGGTCCCAACTAAAATGAATAATTCATTGACAAGTCTTATAAGTTATTAATTGTAACTGATTCACTCATCAATTTTCCATGTTCACTTGTCAATAAAGACTTTTCTGATATTATTCCTTTTGATTGAGACCTAAAAGTCATTCTCCCAAAATTAGAAGGAAAAAGAAAAACGTGTTGCTTGCAGTCATTATGCATAGCATGAGAGCTTCTTGCAATGTTAGCTGTAAATAATGAGAATCAAAGCGAAAAGGCATTTTCATCACTTCATGGAACGTTGAGAATTATGAGGGTTTATTTATTTGTTTTTTTTTAAAAAAATCACATAAGGCTCCATCGAATCTGATGGCGGGCACCCCCGAAATGAAATATAGGAACTCGGATGCCAAAACACGGTTTTTGTGGAGCCCATGGTTTTGAGCCCAACAAGACTACCCAATATTGGGCCTCCAGGAGCTCTGCGTATAGCCCACATCCTTTCTTAAGCCAAGTTTACAACTCAAACTAGATTTTTCTTCCCCTAGCCTGCCCCTTTGTTTTAACATTTCATAAATAATTTAAGGGGTTTAAACTTCTCATGTTGCATGAGAAGAAGAAGATTCCTACACACACATGAAATGGTGAGACGCACACACATATATATAATGCTAATTATATATATATATGTGGGTCCCACCATTTCATGTGTGTGTGACATGAGAATACTCTTCTCCTACAACATGATAAGTGTTTTCCCATACATTTATGACACTGAAGAAAATATGTGCCTTGAGTTTTGTCTCAAATTACGATAGAGTACTTAAGAAAGCATTTTTCTGTGCTTCCCAAACAAACAAGCATATTTAAATATCCAAGAGTGGAATACCTTGTAAACACAATGCATGGAAGTGAACAGAAAGTTGATTTTCTAAACACGCCAACACATGTTACGAAAATAATGAAATCTTGGTGATATGAGAAAATCTGATTTTTTTTTTTTTTTTTTTTTTTTTAAATTCCATTCCTATACTCTAATTAAATGTCAAATGGGAAAGAGTCAGCATATTAACGAGATATTTTTATAACATGAGTTGAAATGAGCAGTATTCTTTAAAATTCAAACGCCTATGTAAAGATAGATAGCAAGTTTGACTCGACTGTTTTTTTTTTTTTTTTGGAAATAATCAAGGCGACTTCAATGTGACCTACTTTGGTTGTTATATTTATACGCTTTAATAATAACAAAAATTGGATAGTACTAATTGGGTTTTTTTTTTTTTTTTTTTTTGCATGGCAACTCCTTGTGTGAAGCATAAGAAACTAATTTTTAAGGATCGCTCTAATTAATTCTTAAAATTTTTATATGGTTATTTGACTAGGTTAAATTTAAACATTACTAGATTAGGGGCAACGGCTATTGATAATTTTTTTTTTTTTTTAAAAAAATACAACCATCACACTCTCACATAGCAGACATTATTCCTGGCTGAATGTTGTTAAATACAAAAAATAAATTAACATCTCTAGTGTCATCCTGCACGGGACATTCACGTAACCTCTAAGACATGATTTCTTGTTGTAAACTTGTAAAACAAATGGCAAGAGAATGATTTGATTGAACTGTACAGTAGTAGGTGAATTTGTTGAGCAAAACGATTTTGTGAAGATCAGAGATTGTTAAAGTTAACAGCTGCATAGCTGTCAAACAAAGCAGATAAATCCCATAATAGTAATAATATTATTAATAGCGACAAAAGGGGCCCAGAAAAATTGGAAGCAGTCAATAATGAAGAACATTTTTCATAATAAATACAGAGACTGCTTCCAAATCCATCCGGATACAGACATTTCTGAACAAAATGTCCCTCGTTTTCCCAGCACATTCTCCTGCGCAATCATCTGCTTTCTCACCATCCTTGCTTCTTCCAATTCGACTCTTTCGCTCAAATAATAACAACAACGATAATTATAAGTTGACATTTTCTAATATGTTTATAGGTTAAAGTGTGATGGCTTACCCTATATAGTTTTCATGTGGACAGACGTATACAACTTTAATCTTATTTATAAGTTCATTTTGACCAAATCTTATATATGAAGGAGGTAGTTAACTCAATGATTATGTAGTAAATTTTTAACTTTGTCCTCATTTATTATTGGATATTTTTAAATTGTTTCTCTCTCTTTATCTTCATGTAGGTATAATTAATATGAATAAAATTATCACAATCTTATTTATTACATAAAACTGGACCTATTAAATAGGACCAAATTTTTTGGTCAAAATAGAATTATAAATAGGATTAGAGTGGTACATGAAGTTTTTGAATTGGTATAAAAATATCGTGACGAATGTTAACAATTTAACAAACATAAGTTTCAGGAAATTTATAAAAATGCCATAATCATTTAGTTAACCAACATTAACAATTTGACAAAAAGTACTTATGCGCAAAACATTTTTGCTCCCAGCAGCCTCGTCCTCCATAGCGAGGTCTTCTGCATGACACAATGGTCGTATTGTACATCCCTAAGTCGCCGTATCCACCATCCTTTCCTTTCGTTTCTTTTAATTTGTCTATGGTGGTTTTGCCTTGAATTGAAGCTAATGATCTGCACATTATGAGTACCATATCTATATATTACTATTAGTGTAGTGATGTGCTGGAAGAAGATGAAGATGAGGTTGAGGATGACTCATTGATTGTCATAAAAACCAATGTGTGCGTTTAAATCCTTTGATAATGAAAAAACTAAAGAAAATGAGATGGTTGTGTAGCTATTGTTTATGTCTTGCAAAAGAACAAGCCCCAAATGATAGTCAGGGCCATTCGGAATGAAAATACTATGCAATGGGTGGATGACTTTTTGTTGAAAAGTCAACATTAAATGGCTTGATGCTTATGTCATTTTTGCACTATTTCAAAAACTTCATAGTACTATTTTTTTGGTGACATATTTACTAAACGGGCAATGTTTGTTGACATATTGGCTGCATTATTTTAACATTTGGGTACTTTTATGCTTTAAAAAAAAAAAGTGCTTATGGTGTCAGTTATATCTGCACCATGCCCTATATTTATTGACTCCAAAATGGCATCTATTTCCATTTTTTTATCTATAATATGCACATCACACGGAATTATACGTTGTATAGCATTTATCATAATTAGTAAGCAATTACCACTAGTTATTATTGACTTATTGTTGATTTTGTTTATATATATATATATATATATATATATATCGATCCTCCTCTACTTCATGTTTTGTCTATACTCAATTCCATCTATTTATTTAATTGTTCAATTAACTTGATTTAATGGTGTAATTGTTAATTGCGGTATTAAATTAAATATATTATTTGTTTGATTATTATCACGACGAAGCATTATGATATAGCTGTTACAAGCATGTAAGTGATAATAATAAATAAATAAATTATTAAATATAATGAATAATTAAATGAAGGTATAATCATTGGCGGGAACCCTTTCTTCACTGAGGGATCGTTGCTTCATCTGACCTCCGACAGACATCTGGCTGCCGACGCTTTGTCATACAGATTACAGTCAGGACTCAGGAGGAGGATGAGAATCTTCCAGCTTGTGTTTGTGTTATGTCTAATTATTATTATTATTATTATTAGTTGTAGTATTATATCTAAAAAGTAACATAGTATTTTATTGAGCCACCACTAAATGTAAAGTTTCTCCTTATTATTGTAATTTAATATTTTTCCTCCCTAATTATAAAACACGCTTTTGTAGTATATATTACACTTATAAAAGTGTTCCTATAATTATAACCTAGTAATAGTTGATTTTGGTTTTATATGGAATTGGTCTGACTTTAAATATAAGGACCAAATCCAAAACTCGTTAAAAAATAAGGACTAGTCGTTAAACTCATCAATACATATACATAGAAAAAATCAACTATGTGTATTTAAAATTATAGAGACTAAAACAAAAATTTAATATAACCACTGCAACTAACAATATTAACGCTTATATTAAATTCTGTTAATGAGATTGTAACAAATTAGATTAATTAGGAATTAGAAAATGAGAATTGTAATGTGTTAGCTATGAACTTGGATTTCATATTTTATAATTATTAATAAATACTAATATATTAAATAAATAAATATTATATTTGATTTAAAACTAACGACTAGATTGTGGATTAATCCCAAAGATTTTGACCCGGTGGTTAAAAATTTAAATTTGAAAATTATAGTCAATTTTTCATGCTGTTTCAGTGTTTTGTTGTTTTTAGTTTGCGCGTCGTTTGTCAACTTGGATGTTCTCCACCCACCTCCTAACTCCATTCTTTCTGAACTTGGAAGCTCCCTTTCTCTCTTCGCCTCCAAAAACCGGCCTCTACTGTTGTTGTTATAGTGGACGAGTCTCCTTCCTCTCAATTCCCCTTCTCTCTGTCCCCACCACACAGCATCTTTTGTTACCTTAAAAGTAAAGCAAGAATAACCAACTCAACCTTCCTCATCTTCACTCTTTCTCTGACATCTAAGCGCAACACAGATTTTGTGAGAGAGAGAGAGAGAGAGAGAGATCGGCGTCACTGGCCCAAACAAAGCAAGGTGGACCATACTAGAGAGAGAAATAAAGCATTCTTTCCCTTTTCTTTTCCGCTTTTCCGCTATAAGGAATGTCTATTAGCTTCAGGGACAGAGCACTCGGAGGCTCTAGGAGATACCAGTCACTCCAAAACAACATGCCTGTTCACCCAATTGAAGACCTTCCTTCTCCCTTCGGCGACCCTTCTCCGAATCTGTCCGATTCGGAGCTCCGGGAAACCGCTTACGAGATCCTGGTCTCTGCTTGTCGGAGCACTGGGGGGAAGCCCTTGACGTTCATTTCCCAGTCCGAGAAAGGGGAACGGAGTAATTCGGCGCTGACGCCATCTCCGTCGCTGCATAGATCGCTGACTTCGACGGCGGCAAGCAAGGTGAAGAAGGCTCTGGGTCTCAAAACGACGTCGTCGTCAAAGAAGAAGGCCGAGTTGCCGAGCCAGGTGAAGGGTAAGCGGGCGGTGACGACGGGGGAGTTGATGAGGTTACAGATGAGGGTTTCTGAGCAGACGGATACAAGAATTCGTCGAGCCCTCCTGAGAGTGGCCGCAGGTCAGGTGGGAACTTAGTTAAATGCAATTTCGAAATATCAGTATAGAAATCTGTAATTAAGAAATGGTGGAAGGTAAAAACTGGGAGATGATATATCTGTATCTTGTTTTAAGCTCGGAATCTGAACTTCGTTTGATTCGCTGAACATCCTTGCAGTCTAGCAGTTTTTGATATGAAGGAGAAACTTACGTGCTAAAAGATTTTTCTTTTATTGCTAATTTAATTCTTTTTAAATTTATTCCTGAATTTGAAATACGACCTGGAATTTAACGTTTTTATTCCCTTCACTTTCTATTGGCTTCCACTGTGGAGCGATGTCCTTCACTGAACTATGGATATTTCTCATATTGGTTCTTGAATTTTTAAATTCATAGGGGCGATTTATGTTTCTGAGTTGTGTTTGGGGAGAAACGAGAAGAAAATGTTCCATATATCTTTCGAACACTCTTCGTGTACTGCAAAAGCAATAATAACGAATACCAATTTGTTCAAGACTAAAATTGAGTGAGGAAGATGAGGAACTGAGGTAGCTAATGAACATTAACTGGTTGCATTCTTTTGGCGCGTTCCTTTGTTATTAGGGTTAGAAATTTAATTTTATTAGTATTTTACTTTTAATATTGTTTGGTTGTTGATCATTATGTTCGGATGATATTTTCTGTCTTTCTTCCACTGAAAAAGGTAACTCTTCGTTTTGTTAAGTTTTGAATAGATTGGGATTGAAACATGTGCACCAAAATGTGAAATTTCAGCATGTACATTTTTCTGGCTGCTTTACTTTTCATCCGCTTATGACAGCTTAATACTCTGTTCATAAAATAGCTTGGAAGACGCATGGAGTCAATTGTTCTTCCACTAGAACTGATACAACAGCTCAAGTCTTCAGACTTCCCCTCTGAACAAGAGTATGAGGCTTGGCTAAGGAAAAATTTGAAGGTTCTTGAAGCAGGATTGCTTTTGCATCCTTACCTGCCACTAAACAAGAGAGACTCTTCTGCACAGCAGCTTCAGCGAATTATTCGTGGAGCCCTTGAGAAACCCATAGACATTGCAAAGAGTGGTGAATCAATGCAAGCCCTCCGGAATGCTGTAATGTCTCTTGCTTGTAGATCCTCTGATGGATCATTTTCTGAGGCATGTCACTGGGCTGATGGGTTTCCATTGAATATCAAGATCTACCGAACTCTACTAGAAGCATGTTTTGATATTAATGAAGAAACTTCAGTTATTGAAGAGGTTGACGAGGTTTTAGAGCTCATTAAGAAGACCTGGATTGTTCTTGGAATGAATGAGATGCTGCATAATCTTTGTTTTTCTTGGGTCTTATTTCATCAGTACGTTGCCACTGGCCAAGTGGAGTATGATCTACTGTTTGCGTCGAGTAATCTACTGGCGGAAGTTGAAAAAGATGCTGATGCCAGGAAAGATCCTCTTTACACAAAAACCTTGAGCTCTACATTGAGTTTGATGTTAAATTGGGCAGAGAAAAGGCTTCTTTCATATCACGATAGTTTCAACCACGATAATATTGAATCACTGCAAAATGTTGTGTCTCTAGCAGTATTATCAGCAAAAATGTTGGCAGAAGATGGATATAATAAAAAGAGAACAGAAACTGATATTGCTCTCAGCAAAGTCGACAAATATATTAGATCATCACTTCGTGCTGCTTTTACTCAGGCAAGTTCCATTCTTCAATCTCCAAAAAAAGGAATACTCTGTTGTAGATGGTATGAACTACTAATAAATTGTATGCACGAATGTTTTGATCTCTTTGATTATAATAGGCTAAAGTAACTTGTTTTGCTCTGCTATGATGTTATATTGCAAAAAATCATCTCTGCTCTTGTGATTTTCGCTTTCCTTTATGATTAGGAACTTTTTTTTTTTCACTGCTGGAGCTTAAGACCTCTGGAAACTTCTGTGAAGTACAAAGATGAACATATTATACTATTATTACAATGTTAGTAGTCCAATTCTGGTGGTGAGAATGCAACTTAACTTCTTTTAGTTTGTTTTCTAAGGCAGAGATTGGAGAAACTGGACCCTGGGAGACTTGTATCTAAAAAACAGAATAAATCCATTTCCAATCTTTCGGTCCTTGCCCAAGACATTACTGAATTGGCTTTCAATGAGAAGGCGATTTATAGTCCTGTGCTCAAGAGTTGGCATCATCTTGCTGCTGGTGTTGCTGTTGCTACCCTTCATGCATGTTATGGGAAAGAGTTGAAGCAATATGTCAAGGGTATTACTGAGTTGACACCTGATGCTATAGAAGTGCTGATGGCTGCTGATAAATTGGAGAAAAATCTTGTACAGATAGCTGTAGAAGATTCTGTTGACAGTGAAGACGGTGGGATATCCATTGTAAGGGAGATGCCTCCTTATGAGGCTGAAGCTGTTATTGCCAAACTGGTCAAGTCATGGGCAAAGGTCAGAGTTGATAGGCTGGAAGAATGGGTTAACAGAAATCTGCAGCAAGAGGTATTCCAAAATCTTGCTAATCTCCTAGTCAAGCTTCCTTTATTTCTACGATAAATAATATTCTTGAGATGTACTCCTAATGAAAGGATACCATGTGTCCAAAAGTGGAGTGCCACAAAAATATTGTTCATGTGTTAGTGCATATTGAGAGTAAGCCTTGGCGCTGCTTTAAGGTTGCTGCCATGTGACCTGGAGGTCATAGGTTCAAATGTTGGAAACAACCTCTCTAATTGTGAAGGTAAGGCTGCGTACATCTAACCAGACCCTACCTGGTGAGAGTTCTGTACACTTGGCCGCCCTATATGTTAGTGCTTAGTAGAGATTTTTGGCACTTTCTCAATTTGACTTGTGTGCTTGAGTGAAGAATGTTTAGTTCCTTCAAAAGGGAATAGAAAAGAAATATATTATTGAGAAGGACTCAGTAGTCGCATTAGGGTTCTGGGATAGCCTTTTTTTCTTCCTACCAAAAACAAAGTTTTTGTTCATGTGTAATTACCTACTAGAGGTTTTTGTCACTGTCTCAATGGAACTTGTGTGCTTGAATGAGAGTGTTAAATAAATGATTTTCTTCCTTGTTTTTCTGGGTTTTGTTTTTGTTGGAAGGCAATGAAGTATCTGCTAAAAAATTTGTTCTGAAGCTCAATAATGCTTCTCACTGGACGTAAACTACTTAATCTGCTTTTTGGATATGAAACTTGCCCTTTTAATTAAAATCCTTGACCTAACCATTCGATCCGTTTTGCAATAGGTGTGGAATCCAAGAGCAAACAAAGAGTGCTTTGCTCCTTCCGCGATTGAAGCTCTGCGAATCATAGATGACACTCTGGAAGCATTCTTTCTGTTGCCAATATCTATGCATGCAGATTTGCTTCCTGACTTGATGCGTGGTCTTGACAAAACTCTAGAACATTACGTTATGAAGGCCAAATCTGGCTGTGGTATATAGCTACTGCATAACATTTGACCCACCAAAAAGTTGCTCAACACCCATGTTGATCCATGTTGACCAGATTTTCCTTTTATGTTTTATGCAGGGGACAAGAATACTTTCTTACCAGCTATACCTGCTTTGACTAGGTGCTCAACAAAATCAAAATTTCATGGCGTATTCAAGAAGAAGGAAAAGTCACAAGGGATTCATACGAGGAAATCGCAGGTTGGGACTACAAATGGAGGTAACTCTTTTGGGATACCCCAGCTTTGTGTTCGTATCAATACTATGCAGCGATTTCGCATGGAGCTAATGGTCTTGGAAAAGAGGACAGCAGCCCATCTGGGGAGTTCTAAATCCATTCATGAGGATGATATAGTGAACGGGGCGGGTTTTAAATTTGAGCATTCCCCCGCTGCTTGTGTGGAAGGCTTCCGACAACTCAGTGAAGTCATAGCATACAAGGTCATATTCCATGATCTTCACAATGTTCTCTGGGATGGCCTGTATGTTGGGGAAGTCTCTTCTTCTAGGATTGAGCCTTTCCTTCGGGAACTCGAGCAATATTTGGAGATTATATCATCAACAGTGCATGATAGAGCGAGAACCCGTGTGATTACAGACGTAATGAAAACATCTTTTGAAGGGTTCCTTATGGTTTTGTTAGCCGGAGGCCCCTCCCGCGCTTTCAGTTTGCAAGATTCTGTAATAATAGAGGAGGACTTCAAGTTTTTGACTGATTTGTTCTGGTCCAATGGAGATGGATTACCTGCTGAATTGATAGGGAAACTTTCGACCACTGTAAGAGATATACTTCCCCTGTTTCGCCTGGATACTGAGCGCCTTATTGAACAGTTCAGTCAACTCACAAAGGAGATGTGTGGTGGTTCATCTAAGTCCCGTCTTCCATTGCCTCCAACTACAGGTCAATGGAGTCCACGAGAGCCAAACACGCTTCTCCGGGTTTTGTGTTATCGGAATGATGAAGCAGCGGCCAAATTCCTGAAAAAGACGTATAATTTACCAACGAAATTCTAAAAAAATTTAGCGTGATCTTCTTCCAAATTCAAAGTTTTGGGGAGCTTTCATCTACCAAATTGGAAGTGTGTATTCTGTATATACGCCGAGGTGACTGAATTTGCTTTGTCTGAATGATCTTACTTCCTCACTTGTGAGAATCTTGTGATTTTTTTGAGGAAACAGGTCTGGATGATAACGGCCTTCGCGTGAGCAGCCAGGGTCCATGTGGAGGAATATATGGAGGCAGTACATGTGCCTTATCAAATCAAAATGATCTCTTTTTTTTTTTTTTGAAAAACTATACGTTGTACAGGTGGGAAGATTTATTTATTTTTAATAGCTGACATTCGCAGCTTTTGTGCCTCAACGCAATCACTAACGACCAGGAGGATAAATAATGTTGATGGGTTGTTTCTTTGGACAGTTTTGGAATGGATTGTAGCCGCCGAATGATATACTCCATCCTGTCTTAATTATAAGATATATTTACTTAATTTTTGAGAAATTAAGAATAATAGTTAAATTAGCTAATTATATTTGTTTTTCCAAAATGGCCTTATTTAAAATTTAAAATGATAGTTATTTTGATTCTCTGTTTTTTTTTTTTTTTTTATCTCTTACTCCACATACGATTTCTCCAAGTTCTTACTACACGCTTCGGCTAAGATCGTCGATGTCTCTCAACAAGTTTCGGTCTACTTTTGAAGGTTTGAAGTATAATTTAATAGTGATGTCATTATTAAATATAACAAAAATTGTTCAAAATTATTATTAAAAAAATAAAAATAAAATAGTAGAAGTGAAGTATATGTGACACTAATGAGTTGCAAATATTATTCGCTTTATAAAATATATAGATGAATTATTAAATGATTATTATGCTTAATTATTATTGGGAAATTATCAATAGGTGTATTTTTGAAAAAGATTGATAAAAATTAGAACTGTATTTCTAGTCTTTATTTGGATGGTGGCTAGTTTTATTGTTTCTGTTGTTTTAGTTTTCTGGTGTTTCTTTTTTTTGTTTTGCTTCTGTTATAGTTGTCTCCTTTTGTTGTATTTGTTTGTTTTTTCTGTCATGGTTGTTGTTTGGTTTTCTGGTTTGTTTTGGTTCTTCTGTTTGTAATGGCTCTTCTTTGAAGTTTTATTTAATGGAATCTTGTTTGACAAAAAAAAAAAAAAAAGACCAATGTTAAAACAGGATTATTGTTTATTTCTGGAGCTTTGATTGAGATGTGATATAACATTGGTCATCCAAGTAGACGATGTGGTTGACTGCTTATTAAAAAAATAATTTAATTATCAAGTACTGAAGGATGGATTGTAACTATTCCTTATTGAATGACTTCATAAGATATCTGAACTTTTTTTTTAAAAAATATTTATTTATTTTTAATTTCAACATCCCATGTAGCCATACATACCACAAAATTCCTGACCAGAAAAGGCAACGATTGATTCAGACATTCAGTTGCATGATAAAAAATATATTACTCGTATCTTTATATTTATTTCTTTATTGTTTTTATTATTTAATACTGCCCCAATCCTAAATATAATACTCCCTTCAGTCATAATTATAGGAACATAGTACAAAGTTTTATAGAGTAACAAATTTTCTTAACCAAAAAAGTAGTAGTTTATTTCATTCCCTTTTTTAAATTTATATCCCTAACAAAGCAACTAATTTTATGTACAGAGAATGGGATCTCAGATCATTTAGCGGAATTGATGTTTCTTCAAAGTCTTTCGATATTGGGCACTCAATGACCACATTGCCGGCAAAATCTTTCCATTTCCTTGTACATGCATACAGAATCCTGGCTAAATAAATATGTTCACCTATTCATAAAAAGAAATGGAAAAGAACTAAAATGGATTCCTTCTCGATCCTTTTCTTTTTGAACCAGTCGATAAGCTTGCTTTCTGCCAAAAGTAAAGGGAGGGGGATCAAAAGAGGTTCAAAGTGAAATTTTAAAAAAAAAAGATCAGAGAGTTCAAGGCAAAGAAAGAAATAGATAGCATACCGATTTTGACTTTTTCTTTCCTCGAATTCTGTTCTTTAGAGGCTTCAACTTGTATATCCGAACCATCCAATGGTGAGTTGTGAAAACCTGAATGCATGGGACAAGGCACACGCCCAAGGAAAATTAAAAGATGCGAGGTAAAATAGTATATTAAACTAATAACAGAAACTAGGATGCAACAGTCACGGCGAGAGAGACCAGTAGAATGGTCAACCTTCATCAGTTTGATGAACATTCGAACATGCTGGTCTACACGAACTAGCAAGGAATTAAACATGCACGGCATATTTCTAGAAGCTATCAGGGTCCAATGATGGAACCTTTATCAGTTTGATGTATTAATAATTCATGTTAATACAAATTGTCCTCCAGGGCCAAGTCTTACATAAAAGAACTGAGTGAAAAATAATATTATTCAACCCTACCAATACCATCAAGGGAGGGTGGGAAGTTTTTTTAACTTCTTGATTAATTCAGCAATCAGTTCATCAATAATTACGCAACGAACCATAAACAAGTCCAGAATATCAGGTAAGTTTAAAGCAGGGACTAGTTGCTGTGGACAGGCCCAAATGGAGTTCCCAGAATATTTATGAGATAAAGATCCGTTACACTAACATCTAAGATCTGCTGAAATTACATGGACATCTAGTTTTAGAATTCATATTGACCTCTCTTATCATGTATTTTTTTGCCCTTGATTTACTTCAGAGGGTATATGTCAAAAGAAGATTTAAAGTTGGGCGTGCTGTAAATTCAGCAACCACTGTAGAGGGCATGGAGATCTGTGGAATTTGAGATAAATTGTATTCTCATTGCATTGATTTATATTGTGATACAATATCTACTTATATAATAAGTAGAGAGATAAAACTAAACAAATTAAGGAGAAAATAAAGGAGTAACTGATGGAGAGAATAGAGGAGAGGTTACAACAACCTAAAGAGGATAATATAATATAATAATATTACATAATATTCCCACACTCCCCCTCAAGTTGGACCATGGATGTGAATCATGTCCAACTTGTTTATGCAACTTATTGGAGTCTCGACGATGTTGGGAATTACTGCTGCGACAAGATGAATGGGCAGCAGATACACGACAACTTTGGGAGTAACCGGCTGCGACAAGATCGACGGGCAGCGGCTGCGACAAGATCGACAGGCAGCGGCTGCGACAAGATCGACGATGAAGGTCCCATAACTACTTGAGTCTTCAAAAAAACATTTGGCTTGTACTTCTTGAGTCTCGTAGGTCCATTTATTTTGTTTGACTTGTCTCCTTTTTGAGTCTCGAGGCCTACGAATTTTTGAAATGATAATTTGGTCCCTCAATTTGATAAATGACAGTTTGATCCTATCATAAACACAAACATTTAAAGACAACTGATTGATGAACAGTAATTGGTGAAATCTGAGTCTCAAAGGCGCATGGTGGTCCCTACCAATCTACCACTACCAACTTTAAAAAAAAAAAAAAACAAAAACAGCAACCATAACCATTTAGGTTGGATTGCTTGACGGCGCTGCAGACTGATTCACGCGTCTCACTACTTTCTTCATTTTCTCCTTCTCCTTCGATTTGCAACAATGGCGAGGAAGGGACGGTGGAGCCCGATCTGCTCGACGCGCGACGGCCGATTACCACCACAGCCTCTAGTTGACAACGTGCGGCGGTGGAGTTGGATCAGCTCCTACTCTCAATCACTCTCTCCTCTGGGGTAATCTGCTCTAGACCTGGTGAAATGCCAGTGAGGACAGTTAGACGGAGTCAGAGTGAGTATGAAGGAGTTTCTGGTGGTGGTTCGCCGGCACTGTGAATCTCTGGTTCTTCGACAAAGTTGGGAGTTGCTGTGACGAGATCAGCGGTGAGACTCGACAAACGTTGGGAGTTGAAGACCGACACAGACAGAAAATGCTGACGCTGGGTCTGACAAACGGAGAACCCAGGGAGCGTTGAGACAATGACGACAGATGACCGAGATCACGACTAATGGTGAATGGAGGGTCGCTAGTGATGGGGAAGTAAGGAAGATCGAAATTGATATGTTCTGATCTGTTCCTTCTTTCCGACATTGGCGACGACTTGCTGACTTCAACAGACGATGATGGTGAAAGTGGCGTTGGTGACTTGCAGCCTCTCCAACTCTCGATTCAATGCTCGAAGCAATGACGGTAGAGCATGAAGGAGATACAGTTTTAGAGAGAGCAGTGAGTCACCAGCGCCGGACGAACAAAACTGAACTCTTTTGTCTTCAAGATCAATCTAGCTCGATACCATGTGGAATTTATGAGAGATAAATTGTATTCTCATTGCATTGATTTATATTGTGATACAATATCTACTTATATAATAAGTAGAGAGATAAAACTAAACAAATTAAGGAGAAAATAAAGAAGTAACTGATGGAGAAAATCTAGGAGAGAATAGAGAAGAGGTTACAACAACCTAGGGAGGATAATATAATATAATAATATTACATAATATTCCCACAAGATCCATAGGCTTTTGCCTGCCCTACCCCATCCTCTATTTTGATCAGAAGAAAACATTACATGTCAAATCAGCAGTTCATCTTACCTCTTCAAAATGGGTAAGTTTGAAATGTTTCTTCCCAATTTCAGTCCGCCTCACTCTGTCAAAGCCTTTACCATCTGTCTCGACAAATCTGTTCCAAAACATGACCGAGGGAAGTTAAGTAGCCTAAACAATGGAATATATAATGCTTACGAACAATCAAATCCTGCACAACAGACCTGAAATATGAAAGTTTATACATGAGGCAATTTAGCATTGTTGGTGTGGCCATAGAGTCAATCCGGTACTGACCATCCCTCTACAGGAAAAAAAGGGAAGGAAACAAAGAAAAGAAAAGAGTAACAATCAGCACCCAGCACACATTAGAAGCAAAGTAATCATCACTAAAGAAAGCTAGATTAACATCAAATTTCCTAAATAATATATTTGGCCTTGATTAAAGAACCTATGTTGTCTCACAATGCAACTTACCAAGTAATCTGGCTCCTTTATGTGAGGGAAGACACCCCCTCCAATACGAACCATCCAGAGGAACTTATTAATATCATCACTGGGATAGCCAACCAATCCTATTAATGTAAGTTAACAAATCAGACCAAGATGATTTGACTAAGATAATATCAACAAATAGAAAAGAAGCCAACCTCCAAAGACAACAAGAACATATTTTACATCCAATGACTGGAATATTTCCCAAGCTGCCTTTTCTGGAGAAGACATGGCAGTACCAACGGTGGCAATATGGGTGTTATTCCAGGTATTATTGTCAACAATGACAGTGCGGTTAGCCATGGCAGTTGTTTGGTACCCATAGTCCCACCATGAAGCCACCTACAAAATTTTAAATACGCATAAAAATTTCTTAACATTGATAAACAATATATGTCTGTTATCCAAAATTTATTTTGTTTTGGTGCCAAGAGTGGAAACGAAGCTGAAAGTAGGCAAAATGCCTTTAGAAGGTTATCACTTACTCCCCCTGTTCCTATAAAGCACTAGTGAATATACTCCCCCTGTTCCTTTTTATAAGGTCTCCTCTAGAAGCTTTCCAAGTTTCAAGATATAGGATCTTTTAGGAAAAGCAGAGAAGCATTTATTAGATTTTCCTGAAAATGTCCTTCATTATAAAGTTTGCAGCCATATTAATTGTAGAGAGAGAAAATTCTAATGAAAAGAAAACAAAGGGTAGTTTTAGAATGTCACTAAATTATGAAAAAAGATCAAGACACTCAACTAATTTCAATCAACTTCCTTGGTTTGAGTGGTTTGGTTAACTAGATCTGAGAAAAAGGAACAGAGGGAGTAGCATGGATCCAGACATGATGAGATAACAACTATTAACTCTATTATAGACACCAAAATCCAATGATAACAGGTGGGAGAGGAAGTTTCTTCCATTCATTTCTGTTTTTGTTTTTAATTAATAACTGAATATGCTCTTCAAAATATAGTAGATTAAGTCCTGTTTAAAAAACAGACTGCACAGACATATAGCCAAAGTCTACACTATTAACAATCAAACTTTGAAAAGAACAATCATCGCAGGATCCAAAACATTAGAGACAAATGATGCCCTGAGAGTCTACTATATAAAGTTTGAAATATTATCAAATTTCTATTTGCATTTTACATTACAAATCGAATATTGAAAAAGAATCTTCATCATCAGTACACCTCAATGGCACGCTAAAAGAAAATTAAAAGCTAAGAAAAAAAATTTAATGGATTCCAAAACATAAAACATAATTTCAAGCAAGCATAAAAATCCTTGATAAATTTCAAACTAATTAACTTTTAAAAAAGAAAAAAAAAATAGTAGCCAGCCTAAATATGTAAATTATAAAAGGAAAAAGGATATAGTGTTTTCAAAATGTTTTTCAGTGGAGACAATAAAGTTATACACCATCACAAGATCTAGAAAAGAAGGAAATGCCATGAAACTCACTTTGTCGTCGACATCTGTATTATGACTCAACCAACCATAGGCCTCCCTAAAATCATCAAATACATGAAGACCATCATCAGAATGTGATGTTAAAACAATAGAAGGGGCTGAATAAGCTTCTGCCGCTGCCCATACACTATGGACCTACAAGCAAAGATAAAGACAGTGAGTCACTTCAAAACATACTTTATCTAAGAAAAGATAGCAATAAGGGATTCACTAAAATGGGACATCAAACAAGTTCCTGTGAGCAACCAACCAAAGTCTTACAATATTTAACAAAGAAACTTGAGATTTATACAACAGTAACCATAGTGCAAAGTGATGGGATAAAATATATTAGTTGGATAAAAAGGAAGAAACATCTTGTAAATTCTAGACGAAAGAAATGATCATTTTTATGAATCAGATACAAATCCACTGTTCACAATTGGTAGATAGTCCGAAGAATGTTATGGTTCAGAGGTAGGCAAGTAGCATACGTTTATTGAAATATGCTATGCCTTTAAATACATAATGTAGAGAAAGGGAAAGTTAAATTACCACATAGAAGGCACCGAGCAACACAAGTAAGAAAATTGCGATGATGGATGCTTCAAAAGGTAAAACCAAAAGCCTCTTAACTTGTGACTTGCTGCTAAGAGGCTTTTCCACAGGTTCCTTTTCCTTCTTCTTGTTTTTTTTTGAGTTCTGGTCCTTTGACGTATCGTCACTTTTTTCAGTTTTGCTGACATTGTCTGATTCTACAGTGCTATCAAGATTAGCATCCCCAGCCTAAATTATAAAGAGCACAATGGGGAAAAGTCAAAGTAATCAAGTGAATCAAAGAAGTTAAAGCAGAATGGAAATTAATGATGAAAAATGAACAAATCCTTACATGAACATGAGAATGACCTGAATGATATGGTAACTGAAACTTAATCGATCGTGTGAAAATGTCAAAAGCCTCAGAAAGGGCAATCCCAGACATGATGCATGCTGCTGGTGCTAGTACAAGCATCAGGCGGACCTGATTTTGACAATAGAATGAATATTTCAACAAAATAATTGGAGAAAAGCTGTATGGCGAGAATGCTGCCTTGAAATAGTTCTTACCATGACTCCAGAAAAATATACCGCTGTCACAATATAAAGTACCGCAAAAGAACTAGCATCAGATAATGGTGAAAAGCACGCCTGCAACAGGTTGGCGATGAGATAAAATATTTCACAAAACAAAATTAGAAGAAAAGGAACAGAGATACAACATCTTTCCTAAATAAAATCAAAACTTACAATAATTCCAGCTGGAACTAGGAATGCCAAGACATTGATGTCCATAAAGTAAGAAGGCCAGGTAGGAGGTTGATGCTCACTAACACTAGCAATGATTGGTATATACTTGCTTGCATATGTACTGTCACAATGCAAACAGGCTTAAAACTTGAGAGCTGATTCACAACCCCACGATTCAATAATGGTAAAACATAAACTGATGAATCAAAAGATTCTTCTGGGATGCTCAGTGAAATATTTATGCTCAGAATGAAATTCAGAGAGCAACAAGAACCACAAATGGAGACTCACTTTTTGAATAAAAAAGCAAATGGTTGCAGAACACCATGTTCTACCACTAAGATGACTTGATTTAATTAATGATAGTCATTTTGTCGAAGTATTGTAACACGAGCAAACAAATAAAACAGGTGGTGAATGAGGCACTAACGGGTCTAGTAGACTTAAACTTCGACCACTCCATCCCTTTGTGGGGCTTGAAGCCACCAGTGCTGCAAGTATTGCTATCACTGCACAACACACTGCCCTGCAAAATAATTTAAGCCCAAGCAGGGGGCTTAGAAATCCTTTTGATGTTTTTAACAGTTGACTAAACCATAGAAATGGATGCTCACAAGCCAACAGATACAACTAGAGTCATAGCCACTCTGAACATCTTTGGGGATAGTATTCCTTTAATGTAGTATACAAGAGCAACCACATGGATGATAATGAAAACCTACAGAGGAAAAATCAGCAAAAAGAAAATAAAGTTTAATATAAAGAAAGCAAGAGATAAAAGTAGAGGCAAAACTAAAAAACACCATGGTTTTCAGAAAGGAATTTGATTTATTTGTAATTGCAATCAAATTAGTTCAATGAAGCTCAAGCTCAAGCAATAAGGAAGAAGGGAAACGTATTCTTGCTTGTTAATTTCCAAAGTTACAGGAATTTTGCAAATTTCTAAAAATGTTAAAAAAAAAAAAGTAATGGCAGCAAAAAAAGCAATAATTTACAGTAAATGTTTAAGCCTGTAATCAGCCTTAAATGTTCTGATCCAAAGAGTAGGGGCAAACTCACCAGAAATGATGCAAAATGTTCTGATGTCATTACAGCATTAAATCCAACAACAGGCACTAAGGAGGCCAACAGTGTTCCTAAAACAACCTGAATTGAGAAATTTGTTCAAGTGAACCAGAAACATGTGAAACTGGATCAACAAAACTTTCTAAATATACAAGTAATGTCAAATCTGTGAATATCTCTGGACATGTAATTGCAAATTAAAACATGTCCATGAGAGGCAGCAGAATTATATATGCTGCAGATAAAAAAAATAAGAGCATTATTAAATGCATATTGCTATATTTGGCCTTTATCTTTTATCATGAACAATGCAAAATTCAGATTTGAAACATTGTTGTTCAAGGAAAATCTGTCACACATTTTACTTATCCATTAACTTTCCTGAATCTGCATTAAATACTAAAAAATAGCAGTTTATTTTTCAAGTTGAAGCAAAACCATAAAAGAACCAAGCATTCTTGAACTTTCCAGCTAAAACAGCCTAACCAATTGTTCAAGATTTACCATTAATTATGACCATAAATTGCAATAGATACTTACAAAAGGGACATATGCAATATACAGTCGAGAAGAGTAGCGACCAGTTATGATGCACAAGAGCACATGCATTGGTATAAGGTTAATAATAAAAGTGTATCCTCCCCATGAGCAAACCTGAAAGACAAAAAAGGCAGGTAACAATTCTTAAAATGCATAACCATTAATAATTAGATAACAGAAACATACAAAGCTTACCATATAAAAGTATGCTATGGCATTCAAAGTGGCATAAAAGAGGGACCCAGTATTTAGTGTCTGAAAGACATGTAAAAGTAGAGTCAGTAACTTGGTAGAGAAGACAAGGCACACAAGTGACCAGCTGTGCAGAACATAATATTATTCAATGGGTGATAATGATAATTTGTCTAAGGATGATATATCAGATAATGAAGTCAGAAAGAAAATTTTGAAGCGAATACAAAGCCCTGCAAAATAAAGTTTCAAGATTTAAAAGATAACAACCTTTACATAGAGATAGAAAGTGAATATCAAAGCAAATATGGCGACAGCTTCATTATCATAGCTTCCAGCAACAGATCGAGATATGTATGAGGGGACCTGCAAACACATGATTATCAAGAGAATATTCCATAAAAAATGCAATATGGAGAGGAACAATCAATTACATACATAAGGATCGATTGAGAACATCAAGCAAAAGTAAATTAAAAACAGAAATAACTAGAAATAAACAAATGATGCTTGTATTTTATGTTGAAGATAAAAAATCTACTATCAACTTGACCTCCTTAAACATGATTGTCATTCTAACATATCCACTGTTTTATCCAAACATATGTAACTGTATTCATCTTTAGCATTCAATGTATGGATTTTAAACTATTAAAATAAAACCACAGCCCTTGTTTCTCTGAAGCCTGTCTTCTACAATTCCACCATCTAACATAGCCAATCTTTAGTGAGTGATACAGGGATACGGGACACAGATTAGGATATGGCACAAGTAAGACAAGGTATAGGAGATAAATAGCCATATTTGCGAAGAATTACTAAAATCTCAGATAGTTTTTTTTACTTTAACAGAAGAATAGTTTTTTACTTGAACATCAGAAAGGGTTGAAAAAAATGTGTTATCATTAATGCCATCAAGTGTTAGGCAAAATTTCAATAATGAAGATCTCATTGTCACAATCAGTTGAGAAATTCACCATAGCCAAAAGCACTGCTGCTGTCAATCCAGCCCCAGGACCCTTAACTTCCTACAAAAGTGGGCAGCCGCACTAAATTAGCAAACACATGAAGAACTGAAATGCACATAACATAATTTATGCACGAACCAACCTTAGTCAGCAGATAAGTTGCCCATGAAGCAAAAGCTGAAAATATAGGTGCAGTAAATACACAGACTGTCTCCACTGAGAGAGGGATATTTAAAGAATTCAGTATCCTGATACCAGAAGGAAATAAAAAAAAAATATTAATCACCTTTAAATAATTTTGAAATGATTGCTCACCTAAATGTTTATCAGCAACCCGGCCATCAATAGGAATATTAAAGAAATCAAAAACTAATATCTCCTAATGTATTTTTCAAATACTTACCACCATAAGGTACCGGCTGTCAAGGTCAAACCAGGATAGACAGTTCCACCAATTACACGGCCAAGAGGATACCTTAAGAATAAAGGATATCACACAAGTTTAGTCTAGAAACAATGGGCAACAGCTAGCTAAAATAAAAACATTAATCAGTGATGTAAGTGTTTCAGTCCATACTCCAGTTTCTTACCAAGTTCGGTCATCAAACCAGTTCCAGAAATCATATATCCCCTTCTTTGTGAGATACTGAAACCAACAAAAGTGCTTGTCATGTTCTGTGCGTTAACTTAGTGAATCAGTGCAAGCACTAGACTCTTCCAAAAATTAAACCAGAAATCATCTATTTAGATCTTTGTCAAAAAGATAATAGAAACAGCAAACATGGCTGTCATTATATATTCATTATATTGCAATGTAATAAAGTTATTGGATTTCTTTCTTTATGAAAAACAAATTTCATGTGCATTAATGAACAGCTTTCAAGTTTCTAATGAAATTAACCAGCAAGTGAGAAGGTTAAAGGAAATCTACTACGACATCAACATGAGAGATGCTTCCAAAGAATATGAGCTATCAGGGAGGAAACAGCTCCATTTGATATGAGGCTAACCTGAGTGACTCTGTAATTGAAATAAGGATCGAATTCGTGAATAACGCTCTCGTACTTTATGACCTGGACATTAGTGCAATGAAATTGTCATGGACGGTAAGAACAGCTATAACCCACAATTAATAACATATAGACTATAGCCTACATTGATGCTTAATCACGAAATTAAGAAATTTAAATTAAAAACAAGAAAAATGAACCTTTCGAACTCAATTCTCGGAATAAAGAATTTAATAAGAAGACAATAGCCTTCAGAACAAGCTGACGAATGAAAATGAGACGTCAAGTCAAACGAATTTTCGAAACAGCAAACAAATGTTACTGAAATTCAGCTGACTTTAGTTTTCATCACTGTCTCATTAGTCAGAAATGATACATGCATGTTTTACGAATTTCTGCTGGTTATATAAGTACGATGAAGTGCTAGAATTAAAAACTCATTCCTTCCCATTAAATTCAGAGGCAGGGAACCTCGAAAATACAGGTTATTTCATATGGAAGTAGGTTATCAGATCTATAGAACTAAACATAAAGTGTTGACTAACAGAGAAGAGTCGGATCGAGAACGCCAAAACACCGATCAGGATCAGGATGAAAAACGAAAGGACACTCCCAAAAGCATTTCTGATGGAGGTACCGTTGGAAGCATCGGCGGTCGCCATTGACGACCAACTTGAGCTCGAAGACAAGACCAGGGGAGGGGGAGGGAAGAAGGTAGCAGGAGTGCGTCTCCACTCTCCTCAGACAAGTGAGACTGTTACCCCGGGGTTTTTGACCGGTGACGAAAAGTGGGCCCAAAACAATTAAATAAAGGCCCAAAACCATAAGTTTAGGCCCGTCAACTGCTCAGATCCAGCCCCACTGCTTAATTCACAGATTTTTGTGATTTAGGACCGTAAATTTGTATAATTACTGATTCCTGATATGATCGCAATTCTTATTTTTAATTGAACTGAATGAGAAAGAGACCGAAATGCTTCCCTTAAGTATTTATATTTAACTTATTTTACATGTGAATGAAGTTTTATTGCGCAAAAATATTTTTTAAAAATAATATTATTTTTTTATTAAAAATAAAATTTAAATTTAAATTATAAAAAATATTTATTTAATTCCCATGTCGTTAATATTTATATTTAACCAAATAAATCCGATATTGTTTAAAATCATCTATATTGTTATCTGTTTTATATTATTAATATTTAATCAAAATTATGAAAAGAAGAAAACTTAGAAGAATTTGTAAGAGAATTTATCAGGTAAGACGAGCTGGTAATCAGGGGCGTGGCCCTACTACAGGGCTTTACTTAGGCCCTGACAATTTGCCCGCCCCTTACAGGCTGGATAAAAAACATCTTTTTTTTAAAGTCCTACTGATAAGACAAGCGCCCAAAAAATTACTATTTCAAATTTTAACTATTTTTTCTTCGATTTTTTTCAAAGAAATATAATTAGTAAATTAATCATTAAAGCTTCTAATCTATCAAATAAATGTTATCGACATTAATATCTAAACAATATAAATCATTCAACAAATAAACACATTCATTAATTCGTAATAAAAAACAAATAAACACAAAGAATATGTTTTTTTTTCAAAAAATATTAAATAAAGGAATTACTTTATCTACGCCACGACAAAACGATTTCCCTCGTAACTTTGTGTCTCTAGATTCCTTTGGTTACATGCATGATTTTATTAACAAGTAAAAATAATTATACTTATTTTACACAAAATATATTTATAATTTATTACTTATATAATATTGTAATACCACAAAAGATGTGTTTATTTAATATGAAAACATCCATTCTTTAAAATTTATAATAACTAATTATGTGTTTTAATACGTAATAATAATTTTAAAAAAGGGTTATAGTTTAACCTATAAAAATCTAAGTAATTACTAATAAATACATTCATTAAGTGGAAATCTAAATAATAATTAAAAAAAATTTAAAAGCTACAGTTAAATGGGCGCAGGCAGGCCAGGCCTGCATACTGGGCCTCGATAAAGTTCCGAGCCTATAGCCCTGCACTTGGCCAATTTTAAATTTCTGATCTATTTTTCGCTCGAAATTCCTACAAGGCCAGAAGAACTAAATGGCGCCCGATGGCCTGGCCATTTCCGGCTATTAGGTAAGAGAATATTTATTTGATGAGATAGGATATTGTCACTACCAAATCACTACTATTTTTTTACCGTTAGATTAGAATATCATCTATCTTTATTATTTCTCTCTCCTATTGAGATTCTGATCTAACGGTGAAAAAGTGATAGTGATATAAAATTGGTAATGACAATATCCTATTCCTTATTTGATAGTGATCGCCATTCTTATTTTTAATTAAACTGAATGAGAAAGAGACCGAAATGCTCCCCTTAAGTATTTATATTTAACTTATTTGAAGTGAAAGCTGAAAGAAATTTTATTGCGTAAAAATATTTTTTGAAATAGAAAATAATGTTAAAAACTTTAATTAAAAATAAATTTTAAATTTTAATTAGAAAAAATATTTCTTTAACTTCCATGTTATTAATTTTGATATTTTTTATTTTTTACCAAATAAATCCGAAATGGTTTGAAATCGTCTATATTGTTATCAAGGTTAAAATGAAGAAGAAAGAAGATATTTTTGTAACCTGCTCTATTTTTTCCGGTCATCCCCATATTTTCAAGGATTTTGTATTTGTGATTTTCTTACAGGCACATAAACGAGCTCCACCGCCACCCCCAATTGCTCTCGACTTCTTTTCCTGCGATAGAACGCGCCCTCAGCTTGAGTCCATCAGAGCTTTCGTTGCCCTGCCTTGTTTATTTTCTTCGGTCGATCTTATCCGCTAAATTTTTCGTTCTAATCAGGTTAGGGTTTTGTTTTCTTGTGTTCCGAGTTCTTCCTGCTTCGGATCTATGTCTAGGGTTTCGTCTTTTGCCCTATGTTATTTTTTATTTGTCAGACTTTTTATCTATCTGGTCACTGCTTTCGTTGATCAAATTTTCGGAATGGTGATCCGTGCTATGCCGTTGTTACTTCTGGGTTTCGACCTTTCTTTTTCTGATCTTGAAAAAACAAATTGTTAGATATTATGACAGTTACAATATTACATGTGAATATCCAAATTGTTAGACAGTCTTGAGTTCAGTGACTACTGATTTTGTTTTAAGGAGAAAAAAGATCTTCAAGAAAGGCCTTTCATCATTTATGTCTTTTAGAATTCATGCAGCTTCGTTTGTGCGTGTATTTTTTAAAATAAACTGAAATTATTGGAGTCATATTTCTGTATGCATATGTTCTTTTTCTTTTTGCAGACTACCTGAGTAAGGTTATCATACTTTTGTTAGTTTTTTATTTTTCCGATATTTATTTCATTTGGTGTTTACAGCAACTCATTATAATGTAATTTGGTTCAATTCAGGTCCTTATTTCTCCTAGGGCTTCGGAAATATTTATAATTATGGCGGCCTTGAAGGACCTTCTTCCCCCAGCGACATCATCATCAACCACATATTATGACCACAGTAGTGATCCATGGTTCAAGCAGAGATTCAGCACATCTGAGGCTGAAAAAACCACCGTAATTCAGCTTAAGCCTGTCCCTCCTTATTTAAAGCGTGCTGGTTTTGTTCCTAGAAAGGTAGAAGATTTTGGGGATGGGGGAGCATTTCCTGAGATCCACGTTGCTCAGTACCCCCTTGACATGGGGAGGGATAAATCATCAAAACCGGGGTCAAAGATTCTTCCTGTGACAGTTGATGCCCGTGGAAATGTAGCATATGATGCAATTGTGAAGCAGAATGAAAATGCTAAAAAAATTGTATATTCACAACAGAAAGATCTGATTCCAAAATTTTTGAAGAATGAAGAAGAAGATGGCATGGATGATGATGAGACACAGAAAGAGATTGAGGAAACAACACAGGAAACAAAAGCTGCACTTGAGAAGATAGTTAATGTCAGATTGAGTGCAGCACAGCCAAAGAATGTGCCTAAACAGTCATCTGATGCAAAGTTTATCAAGTATAAGCCTTCACAACAATCCGGAGCTTTCAACTCTGGGGCAAAAGAGAGGATTATTAGAATGGTTGAGATGCCTGTGGATCCACTTGAACCCCCAAAGTTTAAGCATAAGCGAGTTCCAAAGGCTTCTGGCTCTCCCCCTGTGCCAGTGATGCATTCACCTCCTAGGCCTGTTACCGTGAAAGATCAGCAAGATTGGAAGATACCTCCTTGTATTTCTAATTGGAAGAATCCTAAAGGTTATACAATCCCACTCGACAAGCGTCTTGCAGCTGATGGCAGAGGCCTTCAAGATGTTCAGATTAATGATAATTTTGCAAAACTTTCAGAGGCATTGTATGTTGCAGAGCAGAAGGCTAGAGAAGCAGTTGCTATGAGGTCTAAGGTTCAGAAGGAGATGCAATTGAAGGAAAAGGAACGAAAAGAGCAGGAGCTGAGGGCTTTGGCTCAGAAAGCACGCTCAGAGAGAACTGGTGTGGCACCTCCAGCTGCTATGGCCATTCCTTCTGAAAGGAGCAGCATGGAAGATGCTGACATGAGAGGTGATTATGAGCATTCACGGGAAAGGGAGAAGAATTACCCCAAGGAGACAAGGGAGGAAAGGGAGGAACGATTGCAACGTGAAAAAATTCGTGAGGAACGACGAAGAGAGAGGGAGAGAGAGAGAAGATTAGAGGCTAAGGATGCAGCAATGGGGAAGAAAAGCAAGATTACAAGAGATAGGGATCGTGATATTAGTGAGAAAGTTGCTCTTGGCATGGCATCTACGAAGTCAGGGACAGAAGTTATATATGATGAAAGGCTATTCAACCAGGATAAAGGAATGTCTTCTGGGTTTGCCACTGATGATCAGTATAATGTTTATGAATCTGGCTTGTTTACTGCTCAGCCAACACTCTCAACCTTGTACAGGCCAAAGAAAGATGTGGATTCTGATGCTTATGGAGGTGCCGATGAGCAACTGGAGAAGATTATGAAGACTGATCGCTTTAAACCTGATAAAGGATTTGCTGGCACTTCTGAAAGGACAGGTCCAAGGGATAGGCCAGTTGAATTTGAAAATGAAGAAGCTGATCCATTTGGTCTGGATCAGTTCTTGACAGAAGTGAAGAAGGGTAAGAAAGCCATGGAAAAAGTTGGTGGTGGAGGAACTATGAGAGCAAGTGGCGGTTCTTCAATGCGAGATAGTCATGAGGGAGGTTCTGGTAGGACTCGCATTGGATTTGAAAGAGGGCATTGATTGGTCTATTGCTGTTCATTACATAGTTCTCACTTCTCATGCCAACTTCTGTCTCCACAGTTTTCTATTTCGGTGGCTTGTTGAATGAAAACTGGTTGATGTTGGAGATCCCGTGCTCTGTTTACAGTTCAGCTTTGTTTCTTTCTTTTTTGACGCCTTCTAGTAGTTGAAAATAATGTTTTTGTCTTTGCTTGTATGACTGCTATAGCGGAGCACTTAATTTACCGCCAACTTGTAACAAATGGAGTGAGACTTGTTATTTCGTTTTCTTTTTTAAATGTCGAGCATGTTTTTAAATGTCGTCCTTCTTTATATGAGCATGTTTTTAAATGTCTTCCCAAATGTTTGTGCGCGCATTAGATGCACCAAGATTTGCTCGACTTTGAAGCGGGATCACCTGGCTGAGGAGTCGTCCGGCTTTTGTTGCCAGTTACAACTTCAAGCTTTGATTGCCTTTTCTTTCTATTCAGGGGGAAAAAAACAAGTTCCCAAATGAGCACCAAGTGTTTGACGCCTGTCATTAAAATGGAGTTATGCCGGTTTGGTTCGAGTGGAATTAAAGAAAAGGAAAGTTCAATTTTAAAAAATAGAGATAAATGTTAAATTGATTTTCTTACCCTTTATTCTTATATCTTCTTTCTATCAAATTTTGTAATTCCATCTATGCCTCTTTTTTTTTTTTTTGAAAAAATATATCTCGTTAAATCTTTCCTCCCGCCTCTTTCCTTGGATCAAATAGAACATCTATTGATTCTATTCCATCATTATCCATCGCAATGGGTGTAAAATCTAATTTTAGGGAAACTGTCATTGATGACCGGTTACGTTTAAGTCTACGCAATGCACCTGAATCCCACGCTTCTGAGTAATTTAAATAGAACTACAAAGTCATAAATGAAATTAACGTCTGATACTTTAAAGTGTGCAAATATTTATATGTTAACCAAGACGCGAAAAACACAACTCGGTTCACATTCTGAGCTACTCAAACTGAGGGATAATGAGGTGATTGCTACAACGTTGCTGGCATCACTGCTCCGAGATGCCCTATGGTGGAGCATCCGGTCATTACAAGAGATGCAAGAGGGAGGAGGATTATGAATCAGTATTTAAAACCAAGTGTTCCATATGTGAGAAAGTACAAAAACAAAACGGAATGTGATCTGCAAAACAAAAGATATAACGGTAACCGAAGGTCAGGCCACATAATTGTCTAAGGATTGTACAGCCCCATTCTTCTCATCGGGAAGACAGCTCCAAATAAAAAATCTTTCTACTCAGAACCTGTACGCATAGAGGACATTTTTTGGAAGCTTATTGATTGTCCAATTTAATACATTAATACTAAGAGATAAGGGTGAAATAAGCATGCAAATTATTTTTCTGGCAACTTACCCAAGGATAACACATCCAAAAGCCATTGATTCTCATAAAAGCTTCAGCTATGACACTTCTAAGAAAATACATTGGAATCAATCTGTTGGATGTTGGGGAAGGTTTGCCTTAAGGTAGCAAGATAATCCGGGGACTTTGCCTGAAAGAGCAGAGCATGACTAAATTAGTGGTTCTTAAAGAAACACAGTGAATTAATATTTAAAACCCAAAGGACATGGTGAAAAAATCCTCGTTAGTTCTGAAACAACAAAAACCACGCATCACAACCCAAAATAAATAAAAAATGTTAAATTACTCAGTTTTAATAGTTCACAATTTCATAATCGGACCCCAATAGTTCAAAAATCCAATAGGCTGGTCATTGTCATTAAATCACCATAATCTGCATCAGTGTGTTGCTAAATGCAGTTGATGTGAATATGGCACTAAGAGTAATTTAGTATGCATATTTAATGTTACTCCACCCAAACAATGTAAACTAGTAGCCATAACATCATTTTCCACTCGAGTGAGTGGATTTCATGCCATAACTACCTCCCAAATTTCATAAGAACGCACTAATGAAGGCTTATCAACAATAATCTAATGACAAATTCTCACAGACGAGTAAAGCTTTAGGTACTAAACTGTAATTTAACCTAGCAAAAATCCAATGCTCCAACTTTATTCAAAATTCACAAACACTTGACTCATAAATAAAAAACAAAATTTTAGACTAATCCAGAGAAATTAAATAGTTAAAAACTTCAATTAATTAAAGCATACTTTAATTTCCTACATGCTCTCATCAGATTCTTTGACAATCTCTAATGATAGTTAACCTACAGGAGGCCTGATAAAATTGCAAATAAAACTCACAATACATTGGTGATCAAGCCACATAGCCCATATCCAAAGATATTGAATTAAATAAAAGTGCAAAACATCAGTAAGGCTCATGGATGACCATACACATGGATTGTTTTCTAGGTAGATAGTGGTAAGCTTCTCTGTTGAACCAGCAACAGCCTCGACAATTGCCTGAAGTGATTCTATCCGGTTGTCATTAAGCCATAGATCTTCTAATCTATAATAGGTAACACAAAGCAATGAAATTAGCAACCAAAGGCCATAAACGATCAGTAGGAAGGCAAAAGGAAGAGTATACATACTGTGTTAGGTTCTGAATATCATCCACTGATGTTAACTTATTTGATGATACATCTAAAAGACGAAGGTTGACTAAAGATGACAGGCCTTCCATTTTTGAGATACCATTGTGGCTCAAGTATAGTTCTTCTAGAGCTATGCAACTCTGTATTCAGAGAGGGAAGGAAAGAGGAAAAAATTGCAATTATCTTTACTAAAGTCTAACAGTGGATTGAATATGTAGAAAATCCTTGTCCCCCCTATTCCAATGAGTTTTGATTAATAAATATAAGTTGACAAGATAGCCTATAACACATAATAGGACTATAATTGATTTTTTAATATTTTCCCTCAATATTCTCTCTAAAACTTGAGGGAAAACAACACTAAACTAAATACCTCAAATCCTGTCATAGATGTCAGGCGATTGCTTTGCAAGCTAATTTTCTTGATGCATGTGAGTCCGCACAAGTTTACAGCTTTAATTCGATTACGTCCAAGCCAGAGCTCCTGTAGATTTGTCAAGTTTTGCAAATTCTCCATTACCTGAATCAGAAGTGCAAATAAATCAGAACCTGTGCCATGCTACATCAGAAACTAAAGCGAGCAAAGTCACAGCTCACTCTTTCACAGGGCACTCAATCATGCTCCTGCTCAAGATATCATGTTTGCCATCACAAAAGTGGCATCTGTCTCAAGTAAAACAATATGATAGATTCACCTCTGACAGACCATATTACTAACCTTTAATTTGTTTGAGCCAAGCTCAAGAATCTGCAGTTCATGGAAGTGATCAATCTCCTCCATCTTCATCACTTCATTTTTAGATACATAGAGCTCTTTCAATGTGTTGGAGACCCGACACAACCCATTTGGTGAAGTAATTTCATTAAAAGAAACATCAAAAACCAATAGCTTCTTAAATATGCTGACATCAGGAATTTTTCTTAATTGATTATCACGTAGCACCAGCTCCTGTATAAGTAACATTTTTTTCATCAGCTTAACTATAGAAACAAGATAATTAGAACAAAAGACAAGAACAATTGTAAATGAGAAAGAAGCATTACTAACTGGCATTCTACACAGAACACCAACTACTTTGTTGCTTTTAAACTAAAGCAACTGTATGCAAAATTCATCTTTAGTTATTTGACAAGGTCTGAAAATTTCCTTTTCCTCTTTCATTCCAATTACAAAGATTCAATGGTTGGAGCTAATAGATTTCCTTTTTGATAAAAATTGAAAAGCAACCGATAAAGTATGACGAATATGAAAGAACTAGTTCACTCCTTAACTCACTCCTGCCACCTTAACTGGAAGGATCATAAATATGAACATTTTTAAGGAAAATATCTGTATCACTTACGACGTCAAATTCCATTAGACATTTTTCCTGAATCATCCTGCATTGTCATGACTTTCTCAGGGGTATATTAGGGTAGGGAATTACGAGAAGTGGAAGGTTTTCTGAAATCATTCCCTTGTTTTGGAATTGTCAATAAAGAGGGTAGAACAAACCTTCAAAAGTCCTCCCTTCTTTAAAATTTTAAGTTCCTCTCATTAAGACAATTTTGAAAGAGTGTTTCTACAAACAAATGAAAAGGTTCTTCTGATTGGCACTCAACTTTCCATCAATCAAAGATAAAATTCACAGCACCTAAGCCTCAAAAATAAAAATAGGTTATCTATGCTTCAGGTTTCTCTTTAGAAACACATTGAGAAAACAGAAAGCAATAGGAGGCAAAAGCATAAGAGTACCTCAAGACCGGCAATGTCATGCCAGGCAGAAAGCGGCTCAACGGCAGCATCGGTAAGAAGGTTCTGACGAAACGAAAGCTTCTTGAGATTAGAAAGGTGGCCTATGCGAGGGTCCAAGGCGGATAAGCGATTGGTAGTGAGGTCTAATTCGATGAGATGGGGAGGCAATTCGACCGAGTCGAGATCATGGAGCTGACAGCAGGTGAGATCAAGCACTGTGGAAGAAGAATCGTCCCCAACATCGGCCGGATCCTCAACATTAGGATCACGAGCTGCTGGAGATTGGGCTCCATCCGCCATCTCTGAACTGAAGCGGAAGATCGGTGGTTCGGGAAAGATGGAATACCCCGCTCGATTATGATGTTATGGGCTTATGGCCGGAGGGGGTGAATGTTTGGATGCTACAAAATGTAAGGGTAAAAATCTGCATATTATGTTTAAAGAATTTAAGGAAAATTACACTCATGTCCCTAGGAAATTTAATAGTTCTGAGACCTGAACTAGATCACCCGGTTTGGACTGGAACCGGCGAAACCATCCAGAAAACCAATCCGAGTTAAGGGGAAAACTCGGGTTCCGAGTTGGCTGAATCACAGATTCGTTGGTTTTTTTTTTTTAAAAAAAAAAAAAGTCGCATGAAGAAGTGAAGGAAGAAACTGAGAAAGACGGAAACAAAGACCGAGACTCAAACGAAACCCTCTCCCTCCGACTTCAACAAAAGAAAAGGCATGGAAATTGCAAAGTAAGTCGAGAAAGAGACTATTTTTTAGGTGAAAGGTCAAAAATACACATGACTTTTTCCCTGGATCGCCCAAAGACCACGACCTTTTTAGGGATCAAAAATACACACGACGTTACGTTTTGGGTGCAAAAATACCACGGCCATTAGTTGACCGTCAACTTGGATGGAGACGCCGACGCAGACCGATTTGGAATGACACGCCGACGTGGAATTTAAAAAAAAAAAAAAAAAAATCGAAAAAAAAAAATAAAAAAAAATAAAATAATTAGAAAAAAATTCAAAAATTAGGAAATAATTTGGGAAAAAAAAATAATTAGGAAAAAAAATTAAATAAATAGAAAAAAACTCAGATAATTAGGAAAAAAATCAAATAATTAAGAAAAATTCAAATAATTAGGGAAAAATTAAAAAAAAAAAAAATAGGAAAAAATTCAAAAAAGTTCAAATAATTAGGAAAAAATCCAAATAATTAGGGAAAATTAAAATAATTAGAAACAAATTAAAATACCTCCGCTTGGGCCCACCACCGCAAAACTTGGCCGTAGCCTTTATTTTAATTAATTAATTAATATTTTTTTCAATGAACAAACTTAACCTAGTTCATCTTCAACAATTGTACGCACTGTATATAGAACTCTTCCTCCAATAGCTTACCTTAGTGCATCTTCAACAGCTTACCCTAGTGCAGCTTACCCTAATATTTTTGGTTATCCGTCCATGCCGCGCGGGACGATCGCCGATCGGTGGTGGCCGTGACTAGAGCATGTCAATCGTGGCCGGCATGAAGGGCCGGGGCCGGCCTCCGGGCCGGAGTAAGAAAAACACATGTTTTTCAAAGCTTTTAATGGTTTTTCTAATTATTTTCCAAATTTTAACTATTTTTCCTCCGTGTGTTTCAAAGAAATATAATTAATAAATTACAACACGAATCATCTAATAAATAAGCACAAATCACTAATTCATAATCAAAAGAAAACCATATTCACAAATAACTCACATAAAACATAAAATTCTTCATTTTGAGTAGTACTTCCTGGCTACGTGAGTAAGAATATCATAAAATTAAAGTATAGTTATTATGTATTTGTAGTTAAATGGATAAACAACTCTATAACAAATACAAAATGTATATAAATTAATAAATTTAAAAAGGAAAAAAAAAACTACAAGAAAAGTGCTGCAGTGGCGGGGCGGCCTCCGTGTCGTCGTGCACGTAAGCCGTGGCCGTCGTGCCCTAATTATTTGAATTTGTTTCTAATTATTTAAATTTTTTTTCTAATTTTTTTAATTTTTTCTAATTATTTTGAATTTTCCCTAATTATTTGAATTTGTTTCTAATTATTTAAATTTTTTTCTAATTTTTTGAATTTTTTCTAATTATTTGAATTTTTTAATTATTTATTTATTTTTCCTAATTTTTTGAATTTATTTTCTAATTATTTGAATTTTTCCATAATTTTTGATTTTTTTTTATAATTATTTAAATTTTTTCCTAATTTTTTTAATTATTTTTCTAATTATTTTAATTATTTTCAATTATTTTAAATTTTTTCCTATTTTGTAAAAATTATTTTAATTTTTTTCCGAATTTTTTGAATTTTTTAATTCCACATCGGCGTCACGCCGTGTGTCGAATCAAATCGTCTTAATCGTCAAATAAGCTTCCAAATTGACGGTCAACTAACTAACCAATATTTTTTTGCACCCAAAACATAACGTCGTGTGTATTTTGATCCCCTAAAAAAGTCAGTCTTTGAAGCGATCCTACAGAAAAAAGATCATGTGTATTTTTGACCCTTCACCCTTTTTTTGACGTACCTTCCAGAGCTGGGTTTCTCGTACATGACTTGTCTAGCGCCGAAAAACTAAATTGGAGAGCCACCATGAAACTCCACGAGATAAGTGTGAGGTGAAGAGAGAAGTTGAAGAAAAAATGGGGTTATTTTGGAAGTGTGATGTGAAATGACCTTAAAATTTAGGGACGCAAAGCCCTCATTCCCTCCGTGTACGGGATAGGTGGGTTAATCATTGTTAATATCAAAGTCCTGGAAGGGCATTTCCATCTTTTTATAAAGGATTTCTTGCTCCTAACCATTCTGGGAAAGAAGCAAAAAAGTCACGTCATCATTTTCTACTGATTTAGTGGGTTCTGGGGGTGGTAAGGCTTGTTGTATTGAAAGGCATGTTGTATTGTGTTATTTGTTGTATTGCTTTTTAGCTAGTGCGTGGTTCTCCTTTTTTATTATTAAAATATGATTTTTATTTTATTTTAATTAAATTATATTTTTTAATTAATACCAATTTCACTTTAGACGATCTAATGTAATACCTCACCAGTTCAATAGTGGATCCGGTTTCATAACCTTAGAATTTACGACTAAAAAGGTTCTTTGAAACCAAATTGCTACCGATTACCGAGGGACTTGAGGATAAAATAATATAATTGTTAGATAACCAAGCTGCCCTTGTTTATTGGAAAAAAAATGTAGGAAAAAAAAAAGCAAGGTTTTTGCGTGCTGCTCCGTCACATGGCCCTCTCAGCCTCTTGCGTTACTTAACTCGAACTCCTCACCGCTTCGTCCACGTCGTCCTGATCACCGGTCATCGTCGTCCCTACTCTCTCACCGCTCTCAGGTCGTCGGCGCTCTCACCCACTCTCAACCTTTGTGTTCTTCGTGTTTGGTTAGGTATTTTCTCTCTCTTTCCGTCTCAACCTTCGTCTTTGTCTTGTTAGGCTCCGATATTGCTCCAACAAAATGCTTCGACTGGATTATTTAAGTTAGACATTTTGATGGGTTACTCTGCTTGTTTCATTGGAGAGTTCTTCTTTTTTGGCGGTAATAAACAAACAAATGCAATTTTTGTATCATCCTGCTTTACTTACTCTGCTTGTGAATGGTCTCTTTTCATATTTTCCATTATATAGCAAGTTCAAAAAAAGCATATCTTATTGGGTAATTATCATAAAACACTTGAATGATGACTACTCACTAGGATTTAAAGCCCGCCATAAAAGGAAAAGGCAGAAGCAAGAAGTGTACGCTGCAACTCTCTTTTTCATAAACTAAAGTATACTTTTAATCCTTTAAGTTTTATATAAGACATACTTTTGGTCCCTTTAACTTTATAAAAGATATCTTTTGGTCCTAAAATTCTAACACCGTTAATATTGTTAACTTAAAACGCCGACGTAATTATTAACTTAAGCCGAAAATGACTAATAACATTTAATTACACAAATTTTATATATTCTTCAATTTACTCATATTTTAAATTTAAGCTTAATATCATTTAATTACAAAATCATCACTTAAGTTAACACCGTTATCACTTTTTCCGTCAGTAAAATTAACGGTGTTAGAATTATAAGACCAAAAATATACTTTATAAAGTTAAGGGACCAAAAGTATACCTCATATAAACTTAAATGACTAAAAGTATACTTTAGCCTTTTCATAATAATAATAATTCAGTATCCCCTTCGCATTGATGGGAAGCATTTAATAGTTTTGGGTTTGAAGGGTGTCGCTCTCTGTTAGGGAGAAGGAATATCACTACTATATATTATTTCTGCAAAAGCCATACTGGAAAGTGTCTAACCTATTTTCGGGATATCACTACTACACATGACTTGCATAGACTTACTGTTTTGTTTGTTTGTCTTTTTTCCTTACCTTTGGATGTTTGAAACTTTATATAATTGTATGATCCTTTAAGTGCTTGATTTTGAGGAGGGTAGAAAGCACAAAATCAGAGTCAATGCATATGGCGATTAAGTGTTGTTTTTGCTACCAGATAACCAACAAAATAAGAGGAAAACATAAATGAACAATTTACATTGTAAATAGGAATAATCTTATTTATAACTCACTTGTGAAAGTAATGTACATTGCCTTTCTGCATAGGCATTGAGCATTGACAATGTGACATATTTTGTATTTGTTGTTATCGGCTTAGTTGTGAATATTACTGTATATCGGCCAACTGATTATTGTACCACAAAATATGATTTTATATCATACTTTGAGCATAGCAGAAATAACAATTCTGGTGTAATTAACAAGTGAGGTTTTACAGTGACAGGTGATGGTGCTTGTATTAACAAGTCACTTATTCTGAACTAAGTTGTCACAAACAAATACAGAATATATTATTGTTAGTATCCGTAAACTGTAAAAAATTTTGTGTGCATTGGCTTGTCGATTAAGTTACAAAGAATGTCATTTCTAGTTTTTTAAAAAGGCCATTTACAAGTTAGGCAAGGTAATTACATCATAACAACATTTCCACTCATGGTTTTGCGTATCTATCTTTTTCCTATTGCTCTGGTTGTAGCCGGGAGGCAGAGACAACACTTGACTTCATCAATTCAGTGAGCTACCCTTCTTTTCTTGCCTAACAAATCAGACCTCCAATCCAAAATCATTCCAAATTACACAGATGTACAAAATTGAATATACTGCAAAATCAATTCAAGTGTAAACTGAAAATAAAAAAAAAAAAAAAAAATGCTTCACCAGATGATCAAAGAAGCTATATAATGAACCCACAATGAATCCTGATGAGTGGCATTTTGGGTCAGCTAAAGCAAGTAGATAAGCCAAGACATGTCTTTCAGCTTGAAGGAAGTTAAAAGGATGATGAAGAAAGGAACAGATATTGAGGCAAAGGTAAGAGCATTTAATACAATGGAAAGCATCACTCATAGTAATAAACCAAGACATTGCTTCTTCCAATTAGGACAACCAAAAGTCATCAGACAAATATAAGCAAAATACAGGCCATTTGCATCTCTAAAGAAAACGACAGGAAAATCACTCAATACCAAGAAGAAAAAAAAAACAACAAAACAAATGTTGTAGCCAACAATAAAACTAAAACAAAAAAACAGAGAAAAGAAAACACATGTAGCATGATGAGTAAACCAATAAATAATTACCTAGGGAAAAAATATAAGGACAATACCCATATGTATCAACACTGTGATGGTTACATACTGGAGTTAAGAAAAATGTACTATTACAAATTGATGACGCATATTATAAAACAGAAAGTGATTTTTCAAAGCACCAATAAGGCCATCACTAAGTTAATAGACGTATAAATCGATAACTTGAAATGGAAAATATGAAAAGAGACCATTAACAAGCAGAGTAAGTTAAGCAAAATGATACAAAAATTGCATTTGTTTGTTTATTACCGCCAAAAAAGAAGAACTCTCCAATGAAACAAGCAGAGTAACCCATCAAAATATCTAACCTAAATCGTCCAATTGAAGTGTAACATCCTAATTTTATTTAGGATTTAATTATAATAAAGAAATAATTAATTATGATAAATAGAATTTATCATGGAATTATTTAAATAAAAATGGTTTATCTGAAGTTTTCATCAGAACAAATGAAATTATAGAATAATAAGTAACAAAGAAAAATGATAATAATTATATTATTATCATTTAAAAAAAGTTTAAAAATAATTAAAAATAATTGCAAGCGTGCGTCCGAGGTGAGAAGTGAGAAAATGATAAAGGGCCACTTTAATCCATCACGTGGGGCGGGTTTATATGACGCCCTCCCAATCAGTTAATGGATCCACAGTAGCCGCAAGAACAGTTCCCTGTTTGGAATGAGCTTTAAGTAGCTTAAAGCTAGAAAAAAGTAGGATTATAAAAAAAAAAAAAAAAAAAAAAAAAAAAAAAAAAAAAAAAAGCCATCCGTAAGGACCGTGGACTTGTTTGGAGTGACCATTAAGTAGGCTTAAAAATGTAAAAAGTAGCATTAGAAAAAAGCTAGAAGTAAAGTGTTTGAGTTGAGTTTTAAATTCATCGGGCTTTTTTAATAAAAGCTTATAAAAGTCAGTTAAGAAAAAAACTTCATACAGTAGCTTTTTCCAAAAACCTTTCAGCTTTTTGACGTGGGCTCCGCCACTTCTACTACCATCAATCCAAACATAAATCATATTTATAACCTGATTTTTTTTTCCTATCAGGCTTCTAAAAAAGTCAGATAGAAAATAAGTCACTGTTCCCACCGCTAACCCAAACAGCCCAAAGAGTGCACAACAACGTTCTGATTTTTAGGGTTAGGTTATAGTTTAAAGATAAATAAGCTACTCAAGATCATTTTTACTCACTTTTTTTTTCTTCATAAAAACAGTTTTAAATAATTTTATCTTCCTGATAGCAGTAATTTTGTGCTGATTAGAGAATATTTTAGGATTAGAGTTTTAGGGAAGTTTTGAGTTTTCTCAATATATAATTATAGGAACGTAGATGAATATTAATAGTTAACTCTAACAGGTTTAGATTTGTTAATTGGTTGTCATAAGAATTTAAAATTAATTTTATATTTAAGAGTTTAGGATTTATGTTATTTCTGATATTTGTAGGACTAAACTGTCATTTTCAATTTTCATAATAATAATATATTATTATTTAAAAAAATTATATTTTGAATTATATAAAAGTATAAGTTATATTTTGATTATGTGAAGTTTTGAAGAGTTATTAATGGGTAGTAAATTGATTGTGGTAGATTGATTTTGGTGTGTGTTTGAGCTCTTGAATTAGGAGCAGTTAGATAATAATATGCTTTGACGATAGATAACTACTTTCCTCTTGTTGTGCATGCTTGTATAAAGTTTGTGAATGTTTTTAATTATATAAAACTATGAGACTATGTTGATAATGCAATTCTTTTGTGAGATTTATTTTCATGAAGAAATGACTAGTTATATTATATTATATGAATTTGTGTGGAATTATGATATTGAAAATATTCTATTAATAACTTGTGAATTATATGATAGGGGATGGTGGATGTGGATTTGACGGGAGATTATTCAACGAGAAAATAAGGGGGTGAAATCTTGTACAAAGAGAGGAAATAAGGTGGTGGGCTTCCAGGTGTACACTGGTTAGTTCTTTGACGTATTTGGGTTTAATAGGGCCTTGACACTCCACTAGTATATAAGAGAGAGAACCCATGGTTCAGTCTTATACTATGTGGATTTTGGGGCTTTTTGACCAATTTGCCCCTTATTAAATAACTATTTACCAAAATGTCCATGTCTCGAAACTATTCACCTATATGCCCATGTTTAGTCAATTACACCCCGCATGTAATCGACTAAAACGCGGGGCATTCTTTTTTTTTTTTGAATTTCCCCGCGATTTAGTCGACTAAGCTACAATGCTTAGTCGACTACATCGCGACATAGGGGTTTTTAAAAACCCCAATCGCGGCATAATAAACCCTAATCGACTAAGCACCATTTTCCCCTTCCAATACTCTCTCTTTTCTCAATTTTAGTGCGGCCCATCAAGGTTTAATATCATCCCACCTTGTTGAAGGTATTATTGTTGTGTAATTTTTGTAGTTTCACTTTGTTAAGCTTTTGTTTTTGTTTGTAATCTGAAACCCTCCCTTTTGCAGCTCTCAAATTCTGGTGTGAAGGATGAGTTCAAGTCCAAACACGCACGTTATTGTAACCTACCATAGTGGGAGGCATTTTGTAGGTCCCAATGGTGTTCAATTTGAAGGAAAAACAAAAATGATGAAAATCAAACGGGGCACTACGTACAACGAACTCAAAGAAAGAATTTATCAAAAATTGGGGCTACATGGAAGCCAATGCATTTATCGGTTAATTGCCAAAGTGGAGACTATAGTGGGTAAGGATAGTGTATACTACATTAGTAACGATGTATACGTAGAGTATGTCATAGATGCATTTGCTAATCGGAAATCACAAAATTTTATTGAGATATATGTTGAGCTTGAATCTGGTGAGTCATCATCTGTACCCATGCATACAAGATCTCTACAGTATTTTGGTCAAAAAGAAAGACCTGTCGGTTTCCTTCACAAGTCTTAAGTCAGATAACATTGACGAAGGAAGAGAAGGATGAGGAAGACGACAATATGCACAGCGATGAGGAGAGCGAATCTAAGAGGTTTATTCCACTAAGTGACACCTCAGATACTGATGTGGAGGGTGATTTTGATGCTCGCACGAACCCAGCAAACCCGAGAACCGCAACAATGCCACCGCTTCGAGTTGACTCAGTTAGCAGTGGTAAGTTAGTAAACTTGTATTTGTCTTTGTGATTTTTATTTTGTGGTTCTGACAAAAAAAAGAAGTTTTGACAGATGTAGAGCCTGAGATTGAGCCATTTTGGAACGAAAGCCCGCATATTCCTTCATTAATTGGGCGCACTGTGATGATGACATAGAGATGTTGTATGGTGGTGATGACGGGCAAGGTGGTTGGCATTTAGGTGATCCATTATATTTGTATTAGCAGTTTCTTTCTAAGTCTGAAATGCAAAATGTCGTGAAATTATATTGCATGAAGTCTCATCGTACAGCCAAAGTTGATGGCTTTCATGACATCAAGAGTGGAGAATCCACCCTCCGGCTCAACAAAGTCCTCCATATCAGCATCGTCATCATCATCATCATGGACCTCAGGAGCAACAACGGTGGAACCGGCCAAAGATCGTGTACCTCCTCCTCAACATTAGTGTATTGCCACACACCATTTGGCCCTTGGAGATCTTGCACTGCTCCAATAGACGCTGTCCAAACCTAGCATTCCACGTTCTCTGACTCACCATTTGCTCAATGTACATAGGAACACCAAAATACTCCAATATCCTCTGAACCAGATAGGCGTATGGGAGTGCAGCGTTATCCTTTTGTTTGGCCTTATACATTATCCAGCAAATGTAGTGCCTCCAATTCACTTGAATGGCATGACGAATAGCCCACATAACATGAATATCACCCTCCAACACCCTCGAATGATTGTAAGGCCTAGGGAACAATATGTGGGTGATGACGTAGAAGAGGATACGGGCATTAACAGTCAGCTGGCCCACAGAAAATATAGCTCTATGGCCTCCTGACCTCATGCACAGCCTCATCTCGATGAAATCCCTCTATGGGTACAGTGCTATCCTCATCATAATGAACTGTCTCCACTGCATCAAAATCGTATCCCAGTAACTCCGTCCAGATGGGAGTCGTCACCAATATGTCAACCCCGCAGGCGCGAGACTGCAGATCACCATTTATGTAGCTCAGGTTATGGTAGAAAGCTCTTACCATAACCTCTGAATAGGGACAAGTCATCTCCGCCAAGCCTCTCAGATGGGAAACCTCCAACATCGACACTATCTCAAATCCCTCATTCGCAAAGAATGCGATATCTAATGATTTCGGCTTGCAAATGGGTCTGGTAGCAAAATTCGCCATGAATTGTTCATGCTCTTCTACATTATTATCAACCAGATAACCGAAAGGGAGATCCACAACGGGCTGTGGCATAGAGGAAGATGCCCCGCGGTTCGCCCGTTGCTTAATCCGCCTCTCACGCTCATTGCCGGTGTTAGAAGGAGCTTATCTACGACGCATGATGACAACAACAACCTACAAAGGGACATTATAAACCATCAAGAAACAAGAAACATTCATCATTTTCACTTTCCCATATACATTCATCATTTTCACAAACAAACACAATCACCATAAACAACAAACATTCAAGGAGATGAGTTATTCGAAAAACTAAACATCTAAGCAACGTAAACAAACATTAATCAGTATGAACAACAAACATTCATCATTTTAACAAAAAAAAAACACAATCAACAACAACAAAAATTGATAAAAACCGAAGTGAAATTCGTCAAAAAATAAAAAAAAAATCTAAACCGATGTAAATCTTTTCATTTTCACATGTACATTCATCATTTTCATCCATAAATACGAATGAAATATTCAAATCAATCAAAAATACACAACAAAACCACCCAATGAAAGCACAAAACGCAAAAACGCAAATGGGGGTTCGCATAAACGCAAAAGCAACGGCGGAAATTCGAAATGGAGATGAGAACATACCGAAATTGACGCAAATGACATTAAAATAAAGTTTCCTTCGCTACCCACCAACGGATTCAGCAAGGATTTGGTGAAAAAACGGAGGGGGAGAGGTTTGGGTAGTTTTTGTAGTCGATTATGGTTTATTATGCCGCAATTGGGGTTTTTAAAAACCCTCCTGTCGCGATTTAGTCGACTAAGCACTGTGCTTAGTCGACTAAATCGCGAGGAAATTAAAAAAAAAAAAAAAGAATGCCCCGCATTTTAGTTGATTACATGAGGGGTGTAATCGACTAAACATGGGCATATAGGGGAATAGTTTCCAAACAAGGGCATTTTGGTAAATAGTTATTTAATAAGGGGCAAATTGGTCAAAAAGCCTAGATTTTGGCCGGTCCTTATTAATCGGTGAGCTTGTTAAGTTGAACTACCAGTCACATAGGTGAGTACTAGCCTATGAGTTCAATAAGAGGAAATAAGAGAGGCTCGAGAATAAATTCTTGTGTATTGATTTTTATGTACTTATGTGATAAATATGAAAAATGAGATATTGGTATTGTGAATTGATATATGTGTTTGACAAAAAAAAATGATATGTGTGTGTGTGTGTGTGGTCATGTGAGATTTTTAATAATGCTATGATTTTATAATATCTCACTTGACACCTCACCAGCAATTACTCGTATGTCCGATGAGATGGATTGATGGTTATTATTTTTTAGATGATAGTTCTCATGTGGGTCCATCAGAAAAGGCTTTGAAAGCTTAAGCTACTTTTGCTAACAGTAATGCTTCCACCTTTTTAGTAATATGTTGGATTATTATATATTGTCACGTTAGGGTTCATTTTGTATATTCTAGTTTATTTTGAATATTTTGATAAATGATTATTGGTTTGATCAAACCCTGATTAGTTATTATTATTTTATGGAAAATGGAGGACGTTATATGAAGCATTTTATTGAAGCAAAATCAGACCCTAATACGACAGACGAAGGTTGAGAGGGAAAGAGAGAATATGCCTAACCAAACACGATGAACACAAAAGTTGAGAGTGGGTGAGAGTGCCGACGACCTGAGAGCGGTGAGAGAGTGAGGAAGACGAGGACCAGTGAGTAGGGCGACAAGGACAAAGAGGTGAAGAGTCCGAGTGAGAGTGAGGAATACATGAGGCAGAGGAGGTCATGTGAATGAGCAATGCACAAAACCGTACTTTTTTTTTCCTTCAGTTTTTTTCTAATAAACAAGGGTAGCTTGGTAATTGAATAATAAGACTATTTACACCAAGTCCCTTGAGACTTTATAGCAATTTTAAGGTTTCAAGAGACCTTATAGTAGTAAATTCTCTAACTTGGAACCCAAGTGTAATTTTTCTAAGAATTTATGTAAAACCCAGTCCAAAAAAAAAAGAATTTATTTAAACATAAATTTATAAGTTGAATTAATAAATATTATAAAAAAATTCAGAAAAAAAAAAAAATCTTAATTAAATCATACAACAAAAAACAGGAAAAAATTTATAAGTCCTCTCACAATAATTACGAATCAAATTTAAAAATTTATAATTTACCTGTCAGTAATTAATTTACTTATTTAGGATTTATATGTAATTTTCTCAAAATCAAATTTTAGGTGGGATAAGTTTTATTTAATAAGATTAGAAATAGATATTTTAAAATTGCAAATTCATAAACCAAGTTTGCTGCCCGGGAATTAATAAGATAATGATAAAATTTGATAAGTAATTTACAATTCAACTTTTAGAATATACTTGATTTGAAATTTTACAATTTCAATGATAAATTTTTGAGATAAGTATGCGAGGGAGTTTTGTCCAGCTTCCCAAAAAAACACTACTCTTCTTCCTAAACAAGCACTTTGTTTTATTCAAAACAAAAAAACAAAAAACAAAAAACAAAGCGCGATAGCCTTTTAATCCACTTCGTTCCATAATCTGAGGGTTCCTGTTGGTTTTTAGCCTTTAAAGTGCATCACCACCGTTTGTTTGTTTAATACACGAGGCCCAAGCCCAATAGGCAATAAAACAATCCTAACCCTCATCCAAATTTGTCTTCAAACTCTGCACGGGAGACATCCATTCACGAAAATCGTCGTCCAGATTGAACCCCAACTTTGCTAACAGATCCGCTCACTCGTTTGCCTCCTGTGGGATTTGCTTTAACATGCACCTGCCAACAACTTGCTTTCGTTGCCAGAAATGGACAGGCATGGTTTAGTTGAAATTACTGGGTCAGATATTATACAAAAGCTTGATGATGTGGTACACTATGAGTCATTTGATAATTTGGACGGTTTCGATCAGAGATGCTGAGAAAATCTGAGAGGATCTACTCCATCGATCAGCTTGCAGCAGTTCGGTATCTAAACTAAACACAGCCCTACCCTCAGCCAGACAAAGCCGCAGCCTGCAGGTATGACGATGAGTTCCCTGGTCCGGTGAACGATTAGATAAAACCAAGAGGCATCTAACTCTCAATTTTGGTGAGATTGGTTTCAAATGCCAGCTGCTATTTAATGCTAAGGCTTTTGAAGCACGATGTTCCAATTTTTCTGGCCGCGTCTCGTTATTTCGATCCAAATTTCTCTACATTAGCTCTTTTTGCCCATCACCATCAGCGGCAACTTACAACTTTGTCGTCATTTCATTCAGAAAATGATTTCTCGACAGATGTAGCAACCCAATTGTCAAATTGTAATCATATATTGGAATTGGACATATTGTATGCCCGTATCATCCGAACCCATTTCTTGGAATTTAATCCTGCTCCTTTTCATTGGAACAATATCATAAGGTCCTACACTAGGCTAGAGTTTCCAGTCAAGGCTATTCACATCCATGTTGCAATGTTGCGAGCTGGAACTTTACCCGATTGCTACACCCTTCCCATAGTTCTGAAGGCGGTGTGCCAGTCTTATGCCTTTGAAGTAGGACAACAAATCCATTCTATTGGTATAAAGCTTGGACTCCAGTCCAATGAGTTCTGTGAAAGTGGTTTTTTGAATTTGTATTGTAAAGCGGGAGAATTTGAAAGCGCCCACAAGTTGTTCGAGGAAAATCCTAATCGAAAGCTGGGTTCTTGGAATGCCATTATAGGTGGCCTTTCCCAAGCCGGACTTGCTAAGGAGGCTATAGACAAGTTTGTGGAGATGATGAGAAATGGGTTCGTGCCAGACGGTGTCACCATGGTTAGCGTGACATCTGCATGTGGAAGCCTTGGTGACTTGGTCATGGCTCTTCAATTCCACAAATGTGTTTTGCAGGTGAAACCCGTAGATCGGACAGAGATCTTATTGTATAACTCACTGATAGACATGTATGGAAAATGTGGCAGGATGGACCTAGCGTTCAGAGTTTTTGAAACGATGGAAGAACGGAATGTTTCATCGTGGACATCCATGATTGTGGGTTATGCAATGCACGGACATGTAGAGGACGCACTTGAATGCTTCCAGAGCATGAGAGAGGCAAGGGTGAAGCCTAACCATGTGACTTTTGTTGGAGTACTGAGTGCTTGTGTTCATGGTGGGACTGTTGAAGAAGGAAGATATTACTTTGACATGATGAGGAATGTTTACGGCATAACACCGCGATTGCAACATTATGGGTGCATGGTGGATCTATTGGGTAGAGCAGGGTTGCTAAATGAGTCCAGAAAAATGGTGGAGGAGATGCCGATGAAACCGAATACAGTAGTTTGGGGTTGTTTGTTGGGTGCTTGTGAGAAATATGGGAATGTGGATATGGCAGAGTGGGTGGCTAAGCATTTGCAAGAATTGGAACCTTGGAATGAAGGGGCTTTTGTGGTGTTGTCTAATATCTATGCCAATAAAGGCATGTGGAAGGAGGTGGAGCATGTAAGATCAGTCATGAAGCAGAGAAGGCTTGCAAAAATCCCCGCCTACAGCTTAGCAACAAAATCAGATTAAAAAATGGGGTGGTGGAAGCATGTTTTGACTTTGATTTGTGTCACCTCCTGGACAAAAATATAACGTTTTCTTGGAGAAGACTTGTCCCATGTACGGCTGAACTTCAGTCTCTGTAATGCCCAGCTGTTGGCAATTTTTACATCTTTACCCTCAAAGACCAGATTGCAATGCCAGAAAACAAAGGGAAAATGTTTTTTTTTTCTTAAAAGTGAACATAAGATTCCAGTATTCTTGTTACCATTTGTGGCTGCTTGATGTGGTCAAATTGATGTTTGTGCTTATCCACATTGGATAATGGCACTGGAGTATTCCTTTATACATGCTGCTTTCGCTCCCTTCCAAGAAGTACCTTCCCTTCTGTTCCTTTCTCAGCCATATATCTCATTCTTTATAAGTTGCTCACACTTTTAGCAGAGTTTAATTTAATGCCTTGTATAGCTTGTTATTTCTCTCATTGGTCTAAGTTGCTTCACCAAAGATAGATGACGGTTATAAATTTATATATAGTATTATGAGAACCCCATCGGCTTGTTTGACACGATTGATCCGGGAATCTGTCCTACCTTTGATTCAGTCTGAGAGAAGATCAACTTGTCACAGAATCGGTAGACTTAATAGTTGAACTGGTCCAATTCTTCTTTTTCTTTGAAAAAAATAATTGTGTTTTTAAACTACAATTTATACATATCTATATCTAATAAATTTTGAAACATAAAGAAAAAGTGAATAAAATTTACAAAAAGTTATGTGTGTAAATATTATAAAGTTATAAATTATTGAATAAGTGTATATAGTAAGGGATGAAATTGCATATAAATTATAATGTATACGGGGAAAATTCATGGGTATCTAATAATAAATTTAAGGGTTAAGGAAATGAAAGAATTGGCTAACAAACTATTCTAATAATAAATTTAAGGGTTAAGACAAACAACTATTAAATTATTAAAAGATTAAATATTAAATGGGCCAACTAACTTTTTAAAAGATAAACTTAACACAAAAACGTTAAATTCATCGTAAGTCCGTTACTGCCTCAGTCTTCAGGGTGTATATCAATTCATTTGCTTTTGTTTTTCTTTCTTCATCCGCTTCGTCTTCCTCCTCTGTCTCACCACATAGATAAAAAGTCTGACAAATAAAAAATAAGATATGAAAAAGACAAAACCCTAGCCACAGATCCGAAAGCATGAAGAACTTGTAACATAAGAAAACAAAGCCCTAACCTGATTAGAAAGAAAAATTTAGTTGAGAAGATCGAACAAACAAAATAAACTGCTAAACGGAGTTGCTCCAGCGTGTAGAATTGGCTTCCCATCCTCACTGTTGCTTGTTGGACCATCAAATCATTCACCACTGACACACTCGCGTGGTTCACATCCAGGTCTAGCTCCTTCAATGCTGCCATCAACCTTGCTGCTGGGTGGTTCTTCCTGCTTCATTGAATCTGAATCATCGCATCTCAACCTATAATCTTCACGTCGATGTCCAAATCAGTAATCTTTCTAGCTTGATGATTGGACGGCTTTGGTTCTTTCTCCGGTGGAGGTAGCGCTGAATCTTCGCGGACTAGCTCCAGTTCCTTCTTCACAGCATCCAATTGGTTCTGCAATTCGTTCTTGTCTAATTCCATTGTCTGAAGCTTCGACTTGAGCTCAGAGATGTAAGATATGAAATCACGTAGAAGGGATGCTTTATCCATCTTTGAAACATTTGGAACCACGGCACAAAGCGCATAGAATCGTTGGTTGAGCTTCTCTCTCCTCTGCCTTTCAGCTTCAACATGATTCAGAGGCTCCTCCCTGCCATTTGCGGGTTTTCTTCCCCTCTTCCGAGGTTTTTTCTCTGGCTTGACCACTTTACTATCTACCTCCTTAATCATAGAAGCTTCGAGATCGGAGGGATCAGAATCACCGCCGCCGTCGGTCTTCGTATTTGAAGGGGGCAAAACCACGCCTGAAGTGAAAGAAAGGATGCCTTCGTCATTGCTGCCCCTAGACGTAGGCGACCTCCTCTTCTTCTCCTCGCCATTGAATTGAGATTGACATGAAAGGTTATTCCCATTTCCAATATAAGCGTTACTCTTGCTCTCCCCGAAATTCAAAATCTCACTCGATTCTGGCTTCAAGGAATGTGAATTACCCTTTTTCACGCCGTTTCCGTCCACAGGCGAAGACCGAGACTGAGAAGGCCGTAGATCAGAGAAGGGAGAGACGGAGAGACGGGGAATGCGATTTGCAATTTAGAGATGAGAGAGGAGTTTGAATAGGAGGAGTAACGGACGTTACGATGAATTTAGCATTTTTGTGTTTAGTTTATCTTTTAAAAAGTTTGTTGGTATTTAAGGTTCATTTAATAGATTTAATAGTTGTTTGTCTGGACGCTCCTAAGTTAATAATTTATTGGTTAATTCGCTCCTTAACCCTAAATTTAAGTATAATGACAATTAAGCTTTTAGTTGCCAAGCCTAGACTAAAATTGCATATAATCGCATATACTTAAGGGACCAATAGCTTTTATTATCTAATAGACTTTTGAGGCTTTTGGCAAAAGAGGACAAAAACACTGAAAGCTGTTTCAAGCCTCAGCTTCGTTGCCAACGCTCGCACGCCAGAGTTCACGGGAAAGTCACTTTTTTTGGTTTAAGCCCAATGAAAAAAAAAAATTGCCCACCTACACAGGTCCAACTGAGTTTTCTTTTCAACTTTCACTGGAATTTTTTGCATGTGAACGTCGATGGACCGCCACCCCAAACATGCTCATTAATTTATCCTCAATCAACATGGAAAATTAAAAAAAATAATGCAACTTACCCAAATAAATGATAAAATGATCATTAATATATAAGAAAGCTACTACCTCCGGTCCTAATTATAGGAACATTTTTGTAGTGTAATTTGTACTACAAAAGTGTTCTTATAATTAGGACCAGAAGGAGTATAAGATAATGATGCACCGAACAAATAGTGTTAGCTTGCTTTCAAGAGTTTTTGGAGGAAAAAGGCCCAGTGGTGTTAGCAGTAGAAAAAAAGCCCACATGGAGGTATTTGAGGTGGCTTTTTTTGCTACTAGACTTCTAAAAAACGCCCATTGAGATAAAAGCTATGAGATCAAGCGGTGGACCATTGCATTGGATAATCATGAAAGTCAAGAAAGTCTATGTGGTCTTGCTTTTTTCTTTTTTGTGGGGCCCATTTTTTATTAAATTCAAAGGTGTCGTGGCTGTGTTGCCGAAGAAAGGAACTTATTGTAAAAACATTATATAAAAATAATAATATTTGATTATTTATTTATTATTATTTTATTTAATAAACTTAATTAACAACTTATATCTACAAATGATGCATGCCCTTTTTATGTATTAATTTACTTTTTTTTACATAAATTTAAATTTTTATCTTCAATTATCACAATAAATATAACTAATATATGTGTGTTTGTGTGTGTTTATATGTGTGTGTATATATGTATATGTAGTATTCAATAAGATTCATACCCTTAGCTTTTTAGTCATTTTCCATTTTAAATGAGTTTTTAACAGCTAATCCAAACACGTCTCCGATCTATTTAGAAAAAAAGTCACTTTTACCATTGTTGATGCAAACACAAATCACATTTACAACCTAATTTTTTTTCTATCTTACTTTTATAAAAGTGAGAGAAAATAAATCACTTCTAATCCAAGCGAATAACCTTCCACAAGGTTTATATATAGTTATATATATTGGGATTTATTCTAAAAAGGGGAAAGCCTTTGTTGATTTTGGTGTGGCTCACCCTCCCGAACAAGAAGAGGAACTGAGAGAGAAAGAGAGGACGAGGCAGTCTAGCTATTATATTGCTTCAAATCTTGCATCTAAGTTTAATGTTATGGCCATGAGCCTGACCAAGAACTCCACTGTTTGCTCTTGCAAGGGTTTCAAGTTTAAGGTTGAGAGAAGATAGAGAACAGAACAAAAAAAAGTGAGATTTTTCATGTAAATAAAGCAAGGTTCTGAAATTCGGACAGCTGACAACCTATGAGACTTGGGTTAAGGGTCATGGGTCGACCGGAAATGCCTAGATTAATTAAAAAAATAATTTAATTATAATAGATAAAAATGTTTATATTTTAATAATAATGTGATGTGATAATATAGAAATATGTGTAATATTTTATTAATATTTTTTTAAAAATGGATCATTGAAGGTCTCTCTCTCCCTGGACATGCTATACGGCCTATACCTTAGATATGTCAGAATTCATATAAAACTACCACATGGCAGTATGCGCGAAACAGTAAGTGGTGTGGTTTGTAAAATAATTCTCTCACCTTCAATCTCTCTCTCACACGGATGGTCCATATTTCACTCTCAGTCTCTCTCTTTCTCTTCATCAGTTCTTCGTCTTTTCTCATCCTGTTCTCCCTCAAACAGTCTTCTTCAGTTGGCGACGACGAGTTGATCAAGTGTCCAGATTTCTCCAGTCTTCATCGGCGTTTCTCCAGTCTTCAGTCTTCACCGGTGACAAGGAGTCATCAATCAGTGAGCTACTTAAGTTTTCAAATTTCTCTCCCTCCCTCCCCCCTCCTTCTCCTTCTATGTCTTGCTTTTTCCTCATCGGCGAGTTGATTGAGTGTTGCCGGAGAACCGCCGCTACTTTTTTTCTTCTTTTTTTGTAAAAAAAAACCCCGTGTTGACCGAGTTGACCCCGGATCAACTTGGAAACCCAGGGTCAGCCCTTAACTCAGACCGGTTGTCTGGCCAATTCAACGGTTTCCGGTCTGAACCGACCGGGTCTGGTTTTCAAAACATTGAAATAAAGTAAAACAAACAATGAAAATAATCAATCCATTCATGGTTCTCTTTCCATTCTCTCTCTTCTGCTTCTTTACTTCAATTCTTCCCCTTGTAAATTCTAAAATCCCAAGTAATTAAGAAGAGATGGATATAAAAACATCACACCACCAACGACACTACTGCGCTAACAACACATGCACACCTGAAACTTAAACGTACAGAGATACTGCATTAACTGGTCACACTCAGACTCGATAATGTCATAATTATTCTGCTAAACTCTTACGAACACAGACACAGCATAACAGCCAACAAACAAAGGGCTTTTTAATTTAATTAATTAGAAGGCTTAAGAGCTTGATCCATAGCAGTAAGATCAGCCTCCATCCTCTTACCCATAACTTGCATGCCAGAATTAGCGAAGGAATCCAACATTTGCAGAGTCCATCCCTGAGCTGGCTCAACTTCATACTCCCACTCAACCTCACTTCCTTCTTCACAATCCCTCACTCTCCATGTAGCTACGTACGAGAAGAACCCCACGTTGCTCTCTGTGATTATATAGCTTAAGGTCATGTTTGTGGGGTCAATGGACTGAAGCTTCTGCTTCGTCCAATTCACTCTCTGTTTGTCATTTTGATTATCCACAGGGGCCTTGAAGCCAGCGCAGTAGCGGACGCAGCCGGGTTGGCCGGAGACGCCTTCCACCGGGATGCATGTCGGAGTAGGGAACCACTTGCTCAGGCCACAGAAGTCGGCGATCAGTGGCCATACTTTCTCTGCTCTGTGTCCCCTCACCTTCGTCTTCGCCTTCCCCTTCCATTTTCTTCCCGTAGCTTCCTCCATCATTTCCTCTAGTTGCTCTGTTCCCACACTCAATTGTGGGGACATGGTTTTATAGGAAGCCGATAGTCTCATTCTCATTGGTAACTCTCTCATCATCATTCATTATCCTTTCACGTGACCATTTAATTTTGATTCAAACATTTAAAAGGAGACACATCATTTATTTCAAGTTATTGCATGTAGTAAAAAATACTGACTTGAAATAGATTATGTGCCTCCCTCTGAATGCTTAGATCAAATTTGAACGTTCCAGATACAAGGATGATGAGAGACTCGCCGATGAGAGAAACCAGACTCAGTTTTATATACCAACTTCTCAGAGTAGCAGGGGTGCCTAATGTGCCGTTTCTTCTTCCCTCTAATTTTGGGACCTTCCCAAATATATTTTTTTTTTTTTTGGATTATTATATTTTACAGGAATCGGACAACATTTTAATATTTTATGGATAAAAAATGAAATTTTTTAAACATATTAAAAAAAATAAAAGTGTGTAGTTTTTGTTTGATCTAGAGTCTTAAATCTAATAGTAATAAAAAGAAAAAAAAATGGACGGTTTATGTATTATATTAGTGTGTAGTATTAGACAAAAACAGTTTGAAAACCACAAACCTAAGCATACATCAGATTTAGTGACATGTGAGTTGTGAAAATTCAAATTAAATGAAAATATCTAATCACATTGTGTGGTTCCAGTTAGGGATCAACATGACATGACATCTTAAAAATGTGGTGATGAATAAAGACAATTCGTGAAGATTGTGGATAAAGACAATCCGGAATACGGATTGCATTTTACACGTTTAAAACTGAAAACAAAAAGGGAAAATACTTTTGAGGGCCTTTTTAGAGAAAAAAAAAATCCTAAAAAAGGCCCTCAAAATTCTGAAATCTCATCTGAGATTTCAGAATCTTGCGTGAGTTGTTAACGGGGTTGAAATAGTTGTTAACGCAGATCGATATAGTTGTTAATAGGCTTGATTTAGTTGTTAGAAAATTGTTGTTAATCTAAACCGATTTAGTTGTTAAAAAAGACCTACCGTTAACAATTATATCACCCCCATTAACAACTCACGAAGTGATTTTAGAATTTTGAGGCCTTTTTTTGGATTTTCCAAAAGGGCCCTAAAAGGATTTTCCCAAACAAAAACTCAATTGAGGAAAGTGCGCAGTACCTTTTTACTAACTAGTATTATGTTATGATTACCTTAGAAACTCTTTACCGATAATAAGAATATTTTAAAAGGGAAAATTATAAATTTGAGAAATAAAGGACATTTAAATCTTATTATATTTAAAATTAAATATTATTATAACTTTCAACTACTTATATTTCTTTTGATTCTTATCACCAACTAATAATTTTCACAAACCAATAAAAACAGTTAAAATCAATAAAGTTTTCCTACAATACAATTTAAGTAACTTCCAATTTACCATTACTAATTGCATTAAACTCTAGTATTATATTAATTATTACTCTCATCCACTACCCTTATTAATTATGGACAAACATAAAAAAAAAATATTTTTTAGAAACAAATAAGTGCCTTATAAAAAAAACTAAATACACTTACTAATTACTAATTAGTACCTTATAATAAATACAACCACAAGTAAGCGGTATTAGAAATTAGATCATTCTATTCCACTTTTAAGGCGGGGACGCACAGATTTTGTCTTTTTGATATGCCGTTTGGTATCTGAGTCCCCTATATATCGGCCTGTTTGGGATCTCATCTGATGGACTTATTATCCCATCATATGGAAAAAAAAGTCCATCAAGAGGGAAATAGGTGTTTGGATCACTTAATTATTTAATGGGTTTTACAACTTGAAGCTGTTTTTTTGTTAAAGCCAAATCTGCTAGCTTCTCATCCCATCACCAAAAGCCTCTTTGGACCGTTCCACCCCTCCCCCAAAAAAAGTGTTGCTTCTATCCTTTTCATGTGATACTCTCCTCTATATTTGATGAATCTGATGAAATATATATCACATTCAAGTAAAATAATGACATATCATTTTTGATTTTTTTTTTTGGCATATTTTTATTCCGATGAATCTGGGATTAGTTGGGATGGCAGAAATATATCATGTTCAAGTAAAATATAGTATTTTATTTTATTTTGCATATTTACGTTAATGAATAAAAATAATGAAATGATTTTTATTCTACGTATATATTTTGCATATTTTCAAAATTGTGCGATATATTTTTTTAATGGTAATTTTATTATTTAAGCACTTCATTGTGTTGTAATTTTTTTAATGGTAATTTTATTATTTTATTTAGCAAATTTATATTTATTTTTAATTTTTTATCCAAAATTATCATATTTTATGTGTGTGTGTGTGAGAATTTGATTACGCTCTTTTCAAATCCATTATCAATCTCATCTATCTTTTCAAGAAATTTACAAACAAGTCGCCCATAAAAAACAAAAGTCACTTCGCCACAAATATCCCAAACACAAAAGCTCATATCGTAAAAGTCCATCGAAAAAGTATATCGGATCATCAAAAACAAAAAAGTCATTTCTCCAACCGATATCCCAAAGTCCTATATTATTCCAAGTCATTCGATTCCCTTTTTAAGTAATACTAAGAATTGTTTTTCTTTTCAAGTGCTTTCATGCTGCACTCTTTTGGATCCGCAAACTTTTAGTTTTAACAAGAGGGGAATGTTATGTCACCACCGCAGACCCCGAAAATTACAAAAAAAAAAAAAAAAAAAAAAAAAAAAAAAAAAAAAAAGGTATAATTGGCAGGGATTCGGGGGTGCTGCCATTGATTTTTTTTTTTAAAGGAAAGTTTTAAATATATTACAAAACAAAAGAATATAAACAAGAAAAAAAAATATCTCAAAAAATATTTATAAAATCAAGTGAATCTTGATGATGTAAAAGAATAATTATTTTACAAACTCATCATTTAAAAGCAAGCTAATCACTATTGTAAATAAAAATGCAAAGAACATAAATTACAAGGGTGTGTACTTCAATAAGTTCAATCACATATATTTTAATAAAAAAAAAATTACGATAAAAATAATCATAATGTCATCCTTTTTTTTTTAAAGCTTTTTTTTTAAATTCCATCATAATTATTTTTTTATCAATACTATTAAATACATCTTTTTCCAACATAAGACATTAAATAATTATTCATCATCATCCCATTACGAAGTGCATAATTTTAATATATTTAATTTAAGGACAATCATTCAAATATGTATTAATTATTTTTTAAAAAAAAAAAAAACTCAAATTTAAGGGACACTTAGCCTCCTTCTTTAACAAGTGGTCCGCCCTTGGATATCACACATGAGGAAAGGATCCATCTGCCCTACTACTATAGTACGCACAGTATATGTGCATGTTCCTTTTTTTTTTCTTTAGATTTTTATTTTTGAGCCATTTCCACCCATATTAATTCTTTAGTTGTCAAATTATATCGCATAAAAATATAATAATAGTTTATTATTGAATCATTTTTAAAAGACGAGCATGGAGAGATCGTCCGTACGGACGAGTTCTGGATGGTCTAAATCTACGTTTTTTTTAAAACCTTTTTTTAATAAAAAAATAATTTTAATGGGTAAAAAATCTAAAATAAAAATAATATTTAAACTAATATTTTTTTTAAAAAAATGATTTCATTAAAAAATAAAAAATTTAGATCTGGATAGTTTAGAACTTGTCCATTAGACGACCAGGAAACCGTTTCCATCAGCAGTCTGGCACTACAGGTTTTTATGAGGTGGATGGACTCAAAAAGCAATGGGTTTAAGGTGCAATTTTACCAATGAATTATTGGTCTAGGAGCACCCAACACAAGAAACTCTTGTATGGACCATAAATACAAATTAACTTTTGAATTGGTTAAATCAGCACAATGACGTTAGTGGGGGCAAACGTCTGTCCGTTTGGAATTAGATTGAGGGAAATCAATTGACATCAAATAAAACACGTGGCTTGGTTATATCTGAGTCAGAGAAAACGTGGAAGGGAAGGAAATTAACTCTGAAAGCAATTAGCAGCTTAGGGTTCATACGATTTGGGGAAAAAAGGAGATTCATTCATATGATCAAGATTTACCTGGAAGGGAAGGAAATTAACTGTGAAAGCAATTAGCAGCTTAAGGTTCATTCGATTTGGGGAAAAAAGGAGATTCGTTTATATGATCAAGATTTACCATCACACAACAACTGAGAAATGATCCAACAAAAACCAAAATAAACAAGAGCGTGCAATCACACAAATCTCCGATGGCAGAAAAACAATGGCGGTGTGACAATGAATACCCACCTGAACGTCAAAGTCGATGAAATCGACCGCGAACTTGGCGGCGGCGTTGAAAGACACGATGGAGTTCTCCTTTTTTAACAGGCGGAGCTGGCTTCTTGAGCCGATGCGTCCTCGGGTCAACCTTCGGTGCTCCCTCGGGCTTCACCGCTGTAATGGAATGAAGACTACACCGGCGGTTGAAGTCATCTTGGACGGAACGAGGGACCAGGAGGCGCTCAATCCCGTGGATCACTCCGTCGGGTCGGGAGACAACATCAGGGTGAATAATCTTGGCGCGATCCACTGTCCATTCCCCGGTCCCATTATTGGCAAGGTGAATTCTGTGTAATGCGAGTCCAGAAGAGCCAAGGAAGAAGAAGCCACCGACCAAGGAGAAGAGATCATGTTTTTAATTTTAATTAGGTTGGAGTTTTTCAGTCCCCTCTCACCCTCCACGTCTACATTTTATTTTTTATTTTAAGTCATTTTATTTCCACAAATGCAGATGACTAACTGTGTTAATTCATAAACTAACGGTTTGTGCTAACTTTAGCTTTTTAAAAGTTTGGTGGCATTTATGGTTCATACAAGAGTTTTTTGTGTTGGATGCTCCTGAACCAATAGTTCATTGGTAAAATTACTTCTTAACCCAAAAGTAATTACCGATTGGAGAAAATTAGGAGATCCACACACAACTTTCTGTGTGCCCCTCATAATTTGATCCACTCATGTCATGTGGTTATATTAGAACTCGTATTTTCTAGTACTGCTTTATGTGTCTCATTTTGGAAATCCCACCTCTCATTTTTACAAACTTCTTGATGCCTGTTTGAATTAATTTATTTTGAGTTATTTTACTTTATATGAGATAAATATGTGAATAAAAAGTTTTGTCCTGTAAAATATGAAAAATACTTTTTTTTTAAAAAAAAAAAACCAATCCAAAAAATTTTTTAAATTCCAATTAAATAGGTTATAAGGGGGCATGTGAGCCAAAAAAAAAAAAAAAAAAGTTATAAATTAAACATGCCGAGGGCTAGTGACCCTACACAGCCAATTAGCAAACTCTTAATAGGTGGGTTCAACAAAAGGAAAGCAAACTTACTATAAAGTTAAGTAATAAAATAAATACAACGGAATCCTAAAAATATTATATTACAAATCCAACATACAAATTTGCAAATCAAATTCACCAATTTATGTTTATAAGTCAAACTTCTATTTTAAGTTGTGATATTTACAAGTGAAATATCTATATTTAAGTTTTTAACCTAAGGCTTATGGATAATTTTCTCTTAAAAATATCTATATTGTACCATGTCTTAGTTTAACGCGCGTGTGCCTTCAAAAAATATACTCCTACGGTCATAAATGGAAAATTTTGTTAGGAACTTAATTTAGGACTGGAGGTAGTACTCTATCATCAAATTAATATCATATATCTTCGTGTATATTTATACAAAGAAACCAGTTTTAGTTAAAATTTAACCATGACTAATTTCTTAACTCCAACTAAACGCAAGTTTCAAGGGGGAAAGACACTGACACCGCAATTTTACTAGTAATACTCATTTAGTCAAATATATCTCCAGACACGAAAAAATGATACTTTCTCCTCTCCTAATTATAAGACATAATTATTAGAATTTGAAGAGATTAAGGAGAGAAGTTAAATTAGTTAATTTTATTGATTTTCCTAAAAACACCCTTACTAGAATTTAAAATCACAACAACCAAGAGTTTGCTCAAACAGTAGCCATCGCGCATGTACATAATAAAATTGCAAGGTAATTTTTTTGAGTAAAATATCCTTTTGGGTCCCTGAAAAAAACTAACCCCCATTTAGGGATTAAAATGAGATTTTTTTATGACTAAAAAGCTTTTGGAAATTTATGCGACCAAAACGTTTATCAATCGACCCTTATTCGTCCTTTTCGCGACTAAAAGGATTTCTTTACGTGAGGGACCAAAATGGGTCCGTATTTTTTCCTGCGACCCAAAAGGGTATTTACTCAATTTTTTTTTTAGCCATGCACCTATATATTATTTAATTTTAACAGTAAATTTAAGTACTCCTGTTGCCTTAATAACGCTTTCCTATTTCTACGTGCGTACAGGATCCTTATAAACTTCCTATTTTTCTATATTATTAAACTGCCTTTTAAAGGTCATTAAAAAAAAAAAACTAGAATTGAGGTGTATGTGGTTTAATGAATTATAAATATTACTTACTTTATAGAATATATTATTGTGTTTAATTATTATTGAAAAAGTATCAATAAGGGTGTTTTAGGAAAAAAAATGATAAAAATTAGAATGTTGTCTTATAATTAGGACTAAAATGAACTCCTAAATGTTGTCATATAATTAGGACCGGAGGGAATATTTTTTAGCGAGACTTACTATAAGGTGATAAGAAATAAATGTAATAATAAAAACTTCCAATAACAAGTTAGCAACATGTAATGATAAGTTTCTATGTAAAAACTAAAAAGTGACAACAGGTTCATGTTTCTCATTTATCATTAAGACGTTTTAATAATTATATTCCTTCTTTGAAACTATATAGTAATTCTCCCTTTTTTCTACCTAGCAAAAAAATTGGCGTTGAAAAATCAATTCATAAAACAGAGTTTAACGAAAGTAGACTATGTGGGAGCAACATAGGCACAATAGTCAAGAAGTAAGTAGGTGATCATCACATATTTTCTTTCCCCACGATATTTTTTTTGGTTATTGTTGTTGCTGTCACCTACCTTTCAATATCCCTTTCTTTTCTTTAATTTCCAGAAATTAAAAAGAAAATGAGGGAATGAGCACGAACGCGTCATTCCTGTTTAAATGCACTATATGTCAGAATGCATTACTGGCTTTCACAAACCAACCAATCGTTTATAGTTAGTTACAGGAAAATCTGAAACTTGGACGGGCCACAACCTTAGAAATCACGCTGGATTATTTAACTGTCAGCGAGTGACATATAAATAATGGACAATGGTCCCCTCAAAAGTCCAGCCTAGCTGAAATATGAACCAGAAGTTAGAGAGGTTCAGAAAGAAGACAGCCTCGAAGTGCAACTCTTGAACTGTAACGCTCATGAATCAAAGTGAAGCATAATGCAGCAATAAGGGCTATCACAAAAATGCCTATGATCCCTCTACCCCACTCTGCTTTGGTTTCACGGTCCATTTTCAATTATGACACAGTCCCCACTACATTGCTCAAAGCACGCTATTTACATGTTACAAGATGCAGACAGCGACAGAAGCTGGGCAAGATGTTCAATAGCACATAAATGTACAATTGGATTTTACTTTTTCAATTTTTGTTTTTTTAAAGTAATAGGATAGAATTTCTCTTGTTGTATGGCCATTCCAGTTTGAAGCTTGCCAACACAGTAACCAATAGTTTTTCTCTATAGATCTATTCGTCTCAACTTTGAAATGTAGGATTATATAATCTGTGCGTGTCTCATGCACCCCATTTTTACATTTACAATTCATGTCTCTGGCAAGATTCTCTTGTAGCAGTGCTGCTCAAGCCTAGCGTTGACATGCGTTGACATGCTTGTGTGCGTGCATGTAATTAAATTGTTTGAAATAAGGAAAAAAAAAACATGAACACTTCATGATTGGCCAAGTTGTGTCTGCATTAAGAGTTGCCTTAAATTTTGCCTAGCATGACTATTGTAACGAGTTTTGCAACTTAACTAGAAGCAAAGATGATGACTTGAAAAGAAAAGAAGTTGAAAACAAAAACAAAGGGCGAGAAACATGTCTTTATGTTTATACTTCACAACCAAAGAAGGGAAAAAAAAAAATAGTGTGAAACAGTGAAAGCCTCCATCAAAAATCATGCAGCCACTGACTTTTTCTAAAAGAGTAAGATTGTACATGATGTAAGGTATTTGGAAGAAGAAAAAGAAAGAAATATCCTCTGTTGGGCTGCATCTTTTTTATTTTGCTGCCAATGGATAACAGGTGATTCTGAGTTCTTATTTACAATTGTGAGAAACAGAATCAGAATCTTGCAAAACTCATATAGTCATATATCAGCATGAGCCATAATACTTTGAGAATTTACTTCTGCATCAACTACTACAGACGTTGAGCCTCCAAAAGTCACTTCAACAACGTCATCTTCTGAAGATGTGACTTCTAAGATACTGCTTTTGACAGCTCCATTTTCCTCACTATCACCTGATATGTCTTCTTCATGCACAATGTCGATCTGCGCCACACCAACCATTGTCTCAGTTTCATTAACTCCAGGAGGAACACCATTTTCATCATCAAATGTCTGGGCCCAAACACCACCTGTTAAGGTCTTAGGTTCTTCAACCTCTTCATTTTCCTTAATGGAGCCATCTGGTTCTGTGTTCATTCTCATCTGTAGTTGCATACCATTTGGTGGTCCTCCGATTTGTACTTCTGCTTCCTTCTCAATACTTTGAGAATCATTAATGACTGCCATCTTGGGGTTCTCAACATTGCCTTGCTCTTTGTCATCATCCGACTCACTTCTGCTTGCTCTATCGTCAGTATTTCCAGAATTTCTATCGTTCTTAGGTTCTCCTATATGTACATTTCCCAAGTTAGGAAACTGAATTTCATACAACAATGATGGTGAGCCTTTACGCCCCAACGACACTGACCAGGATCGTTCTATACCGACATAGTTGTCTGGTTTATGTCCTGAGTGGTTGATCTGGTATATCAACCAAGCACAACCAACCACAAGCAGCATCACCAGCAATGCCTGCTTCATGTTGGCCCCTTTAGATCTCTGTTGCCTTCCCAAGTTTAGATTCTCCATTCTGCCAATAATGAAATGAGTCAAACTCTAAGGAAGAAGAATCTCAAAAAAAAAAAAAAAAAAGTTTAATAGGATGATTCTGACGTTATAGGAATTTAAAGATTAAAGAATTCGAGTTTCAGGCTCTAGCAGCTCCGAAGGTCCTTTCAATTTTTCTTATTGGTGATTTAGCCCATTTATTTTATTCTATTTTTGCCTCCACGTAACTGGAGCAAGAACGATTGGAGGCTGACTTTAAAAAAAAAAACATAACTGGGGTCTTTAGATCATCACCATTAGAGTTCCTAGCTGGCCCCTTTAAATTTGAATGAATAGAAATTCGTAGTACAGAAAAACCCGGTTCTTGAATTTTACTTTCACCTATGTTTCCGACCATTTATAATTCCTATAATTCGAGTGGACCCAGTAATTCATTGTCACAACAAGGAAGCTGGAAACTAGTCTCCGAAAGATCAAATGGGAAAATCGGATCGTATTGAACAGAAAAATTGAAATCAAAAGTCAAGAGGGGGTAAACAGAGGAATGGTTCTAGTCTAAGAAAAATAAGGTCAGTTCGCAGTTCGTACTTCGCACAATGCTCTTTCAAGTTCCAAATATATCCAAGAAAAATCATTCAACAACAACCATACACGAATCAAGAACTTCAACACACACAAGAATTCAATAAACAGGCATGACCAAAAGAAAACCCCAGGGAAATCAAGCATACATCAAACGCGAGGCGAATTCGAAAAGAGTAAGAGAAGGACAAGAACTCTTAAGCAGAAAGAAAACGCGATAAGAATTACCTTTTGCAAGCGAAGAGCGTGATGATTTTGCGCTACGGAGTCGTCGTGTTCTTGCTCTTTTTGTTCTTTGTGCTTTCCAAAAATCTTCCGAGAAGATCAAAATTAATAGTTCGGCACACTGTAGAGCAGTTGAGCGGGCCCAAAGTAGCGGTTACCTTTTCTGTGTCATCTCCAAAATACCCCCGACTTCCTCGCCGAACCTTTCTGCTTACTCAAAGCATGTGCAGGTTTAAGAGTGACTATACCCTGAATTCTCTGAGGGCAATTAAGGGAGATCAAATCATGATGCCTTTAAATTCCAAATATGACCTGGTCAAAAAAAATTTCCAAATTTAAATTCCCAGAGTTAATGCCAAATTTCGTAAGCGTTGATTCTATTTTCCCAGTTTTTAATTGTTTTCCTGACATGATTAAGGTGAAATAGGCTCATAAAATTTGGCTCGCAGAATTAAATAAAATATCACCACAACGAAATTATTGGAAGTTTAGAGCTACCACATCATCATTATTAATTAACTAATTTTATATTAATTTGATAAATTCCGGTAGATCTAGATTTATGAGTTTGTTAGTTAAAAAATGGTCACAGCCAGATGAGCAATCAAATGATTCAATTTTATAAGTCTACTTTGGGTTGTCTGACTTTGAAACAACCGGCCCTTGTTGAATTTATCAAAATTAAAACTTGGCGTCCTCCATGAAAACTTCTTATTTTTATTTTGCATAAAATAATAATGAACCAAAAAATAATTATCAAGATTATCTTGGAATCATTTGTCTTTTAGTGTGATGTGAGGATGAGAAAAATAGAAATCAAAATTGGTTTTTTCTATTGTGAATGAGGAAAATGTCAACCATTCCCATGTTTTTGCTGCATATAAAATATATTCTCTCTCCTTTCCCCTCTCTCACGCCCTATGCTCAGTCGTCACTCTCCTTGAATTAATGTACAAGAACGAGATCTGTTTTTCAATTATTTATGCTTATTAATCAATTTGTGAATTTTGAATTGATTTGGTCAAACCTTCCAAGGTTGAAATCAGGTGAACCTATTTTGACTTCTAACCATTGGGTGTAGCCCACGCATATTAAACTCTCAGATCAAGGCCCAATCTAAGTTGACGCTTTGGTATGTCTGGCCCAATACGTGTGGGCTACACCCAATGGAACTCCTTTTTATTCGGAATGAAACTTTGGGAAAATCACTTTGAATTAACCAACTGTAGTTAGGTTTAGTGAAAGGGGGCTAATCCTTCATAAAGTAGCGAATCAATGTTTGAATTCTCGTTTGGAGAGGTGCCTATGTTTAATACCCAACAGTGTCTTAAATATGATTGTCTCAAATAGGAAAATACCTATATTTAGCAACAACAAAAAATCACTTTGAGCTTCCAATAAAAGAATATAGTCACCCAAAAAATTTTAGGGAAAAAGACAGAAAAAGAATTTTGAATTTGTAAAATTTCAAATTGGGTATTTCCCAAAAAATGAGATGTAAATTACTTATCAAGTTTCATCATTCTCCCATCAATTCTTAATAACAAACCTGATTTGAAATTTTACAATTTTAAAATTATTTTTCTATCTTTTTCCCAATTTCTTATAGCAAGTTAGTATCATGAACTTTGTTATCATTTCCCTTACTAAGCTTGCCATTGCATGCTTGTTTACTAAAGCCTGCCATTGAATCTTAATTGATACCTCAAAGTGTTTTTGTTACACTTTTCTACCCACATGTGCCTCTTAGGCTGCGCTGGCTGTACTCATGAAAGAAAAATTAAATGGGTGAATTTATACTAGAAACATTTTTATGTTACAAGAAGTATGAAAAATTAGTTATACTTCACTACAAAAACACATTGAATTTCCGACGGAATTTGCCATAGAAACGAATTTCTGATGGAATCCATTTCGTTGCTAATAGGAGTGTGACAATTTCCAACGGAATTCCGTCACAATTTTTTATATATTTCAAAATGCCACGTGGTATTCTAAGAAGAAGTCACATGCCATGTCCGTATGAGGCCATGTGTCACCACGGCCCCTCCCAAGCACCGCCACATGGTAGCTCCGACAACCACCAACTCAACGCTGGAGCCCAACTCCACCACGTGTCTCCCTTTCCACCTTTCATGTGTCGCCACTCCATATTTCCTGAAAATGCATCTCCCCTCTTTGGCTCCATGTTGGTTCATGTTGGGATCCATACACGCAGCGGAAGGAATTAATCCAATAAAATTTACGAATCCCATAGGAGGATCTAGCAATGGCGTTTAAATCAGATTAGTCAAAACCGTACCTTTCTTATTTGTGCGCGTCTTGTTCGATATGATCACCAGGAGCCGACTCAGCGAATCCACTCCCTCTACCGGTATCCACACTGAACAGCCTCCAACACCGACGATAGAGTGTTAGCGCCTTCAAGGTCTCAGCGTCTCTTCTCTAGGGTTTTTCTTTTTCGCGGCTTTCTAACATGTCTTGCAAATTGTCTCTTAGGGTTTCCAAACCCTAATAGACGTATTATATATTCAAAATTAATCTTTATTAATTTTGAAAATTGAATTTGGATTAAAATAATATTAATTAAATCATCAAAAGATCTAATCTAATCTATTTATTTAATTTGAATTAAAAGCCTATTGATTTAATTTATCTTTATAAATTAAATCTAAGATATGATATCCATCTATTTAATTAAAGCTGAGATACAATATTTCAATTTAAATTAAATCAAATACAATATCTCAATTTGTTTTAGTTATTTAATTTATCAAATAAATTAAATATAAAACAAATAATACATAATATTATTATTATCTACATAAATATTATTATTATTATTATTGAATTTATATTATATTATATATGGGTTTATCGTTTGTCATGTCACTTAACATAAGGTTATGCAAAGTCACCCCAAAACTACGTCGTTTTGGGAGTTAGGGGAATTAATGAATGGTGTTTTGGTGTTTTTGTTGTTATATTTATTATATGAATTTTACCAAAAGACCATTCATTAATTCCTCTAACCCCAAAACTACGTCGTTTTGAGAGTTAAATGAATTAATGAAGGGTGTTAATCTTACCAAAACACCATTCATTAATTTTCCTAACTCCTAAAATGACGTAGTTTTGGGGTGACTTGACATAATCTTATGTCAAGTGACATAACAAATGATAAACCTATATATATATATATATATATATATATTATCTATCCACCCTAGATTAAATTTTGTATTTATTAAATCTTAGACATATCTAAGATTCAATGAATCTGGACATTATTGCTTGTGTTGGTCTATTCTTGTGTGTGACCCTGTAGGCCCACATGAGATTGACAGCGGGCCAATACTGTACTAGTCCATAAGTCGCAAGCGACCTCTAGCAAGACATTGCGACTACCCAACTCATATGAGGATCGATGATACGATACAACCATGCCACGTCCCTTTTGTCACGCGATAATTTGGTCAAGGATGAAGCATGGATTGTGTCATCCTCCTCTTCTTGACCATTACTTTCTTGATTCTTGAGTAGTCTAACAATTGAAATGTAAACTCCTTTTCATCATAGTATGACCATACATTTTTAGACTCACTTACGAGGGGCCCAGTGTTATCTCTCTACAAATGTGAATGACAAATTCCATTTTGACCATTCACATTCCTCTGCATGAAAACCACTAATCCCGATCGAAGCTTTTATCATCACTCGGTCAAATGTGACTTTTGACTAGGTCAAAGATCATCGACTCTTATGTAGTGATGACTTCTCATTTTTAATAGATTTGAGATATATTTTGATATATTTGAAAAGTCATTATTACTAATTCAAAGAGATTTTATTGAGATTTTAAGAGAAATCAATTTGGATACATCATTTATAGGGTTTCAATTTAAAATAAGAGTTTGAGTTTAGGAAATAAATAAATATATTATTATATTACTTCTTATTAGGGAGAGCACACGCATTCAGGATCAATTGTTTTGCATTGAATGGACAAATGGGTCCCACCATTGAAAATCAAGAGAAAACACATTCTGCACGTTGGAAGGAGAGAATGAATCAAAAGAAAGATTTTGAATGAGAGATACGGTCTGCGGGCCCACAGGAATGAAAATAAAGGAATCCATTATACAACCCCACGGCCCAAGTTATTGAAGGGGAGGTGAGACCTAAATCTAATAAAAGGAGAACGAGCAGCGAACAAGAAAAGGAGGACGGCACAGGCGCAAAACGAGGCAGATATTAGCGCAGTCGCAGAATAGCACGGAGGAAAAGATCAGCACGCACGAGACGCAAGAACTGGGAATGATTAAGGGTTTTCTTCTTTTGTGGCAGCAATAAGAATAATACTCCACAGATTTGCAGTCTCCTTGCTCTTTCTTTTACTGCTTTCTTGAATGGAGATTTTATTTCTTTTATGGATTTTAGTATAGCCATGTGTGGCTAGTTGGTTTTGCAACCTAGACGATCTATGAACTTGTGGGTGAATTGAATTTTGTTTTCATTATTTAGTTAAATTTGATATTAATTTTGGTTACTTAATCTTACTTAGTTTTATCTATTTAGTGATTGGCCATCATTGAATATGATTTTGAGAATTAGGATTTACCTTGACGAAAGAAATTTTAATTAAGCTCTAAGATTAAGTAATATGGAATTAGATTACGATTTAATTTGCGATTAGGATAGACATATACCTAATAGCCCCATATAATTGTTGAAGAGTGTTCGATTTTTGTTGTCTCTTGAATAACTATGTTAGACATAACAAGTTATACTTAAGAGATGGTTGTAAGTAGACCAACAGACACTTACAGCTATTTATACTCGAGATTAACAAAATTGATATTAAGGCTAATTAAATTAGTGAAAACAAGGTTTATGAAACTAATAAGGGATTAGTGACTCTGGGTTGCTCATTTTATTATTGTGATAGTTTGTTTATTTTAATTCTAGTTTTAATTTCTTTTCTCTTAGTTAAATTCAATTTGGTTTGCTCAACTTAAACGAAATTGTAAGATTAATGCTTAATCGAAGTTTGTGATACCAAGTCCTCATGGGAACGATACTTTTCTTATCACTTTATTACTTGATATGACCGTATACTTGCGGAGTTGTAGGCTATAATTACCTTGTCTTCATTCCTTTTCAAGCCATAAGGTTTCATACACAAAAATTGATTATTTAAGTTAATTACTTGTACTTCCTTAATCATAGACAATCTTGGAGTACAAGTATTCATTGAATTCAAATTAAGCACAACATGCATATCCTTGAAAATAAACATAGGTACTTCCAAGAATTTAGAGCATCCAATAAAATCAACTTGACTCTCCTCAGTAAGAGTCAAAACATCCATAGAAGAATCATCCTTAACACCAATTGGGATATCCACATCAATTTGATCACCAAAATCACAATTCTTAGGCTCCATAGCCGGAACCTCTTCTAGACATCCAATATTCTCATCTAAATCAATGTCAAGCTCACAATCACTTTCTACATTATCCATAGTCTCATGCAATTCTATACCTTCAACTTCCTCCAATAATCATTATCATCATAAGAAGTGGTCATCAAGCTTAAGGAATTATCTTACTCTATAGTCTCAAGAGTTGAAACAATTTGACTCGCATATACCTCAATATTTTGGACACTTACCCCAATATCTTGGACACTTAACTCAATATCTTGGACACTTGACTCAACCTTAGTGATAAATTCCTTTTGATCTCTACTAAATCTCTCTGATGCTGCCGCACACTCCTCAAGTAATCTTTCTAAATTAGATTTTTCCTTATACTCAATTGTGTGTTCTTCAATATTTGGATAAGAGTAAAAAGGAGGGGTATTTTCATGAGAACAATAGACATGTGGATGCCTAAAATTATGTTGCTCAAAACCTTTACTAGGACAAAATGAGTTATCAAAACAAGCTTGGTTCCTAGTGAAATCATCTCTCACAAAATGACTAGTTGTACTATATGGACAATATTCATATAAATGATTCCCTCCACAATAAACACAAGACATGCAAACATATTGTGAAGAATCAACATATGGAATACAACCATCATTTATGCTCCTTTTATGTTGCCTAGATTTATTCAAAGAATTTATAATAGCAATCAATCCATCTTGTATTGAAGACAAAGAATTCATCTCCTTCTCAATATTAAGACCAGTTGGTTGCCAATTGAAATCCATTATTTTATTTTTTTTTCCTAAAAATAAATAAAATAAAATAAGATATTTACGAACTCAAACTTAAATTACTAATGCTCAATCAATTCTAACCAAGACTGTTGTGGCACACAAGTCCCCGGCAACGGCGCCAAAAACTTGATAGGGCAAAACTTTATAGCCTACAACTCCGCAAGTATACGGGTCGTATCAAGTAATAAAGTGATAAGAAAAGTATCGTTCCCACGAGGACTTGGTATCACAAACTTCGGTTAAGCATTAATCTTATAATTTCGTTTAAGTTGAACAAACCAAATTGAATTTAATTAAGAGAAAATAAATTAAAACTAGAATTAAAATAAACAAACTATCACAATAATAAAATGAGCAACCCAGAGTCACTAATCCTTTATTTGCTTCATATACATTGTTTTCACTAATTTAATTAGCCTTAATATCAATTTTGTTAATCTCGAGTATAAATGGCTATAAGTGCTTGTCGGTCCACTTACAACCCTCTCTTGAGTATAATTTGTTATGTCTAACATAGTTACTCAAGAGGAAACAAAACTCGAACACACTCTTCAACAATTATATGGGGCCATTAGGTATATGTCTATCCTAATTGTAAATTAAATCGTAATCTAATCCCATATTACTTAATCTCAGAGCCTAATTAAAATCTCCTTTGTCAAGGTAAATCCTAATGCTCAAAATCATATTCAATGATAGCCAGTCACTAAATAAATAAAGCTAAACAAGATTAAGTAACCAAAATTAATATTAATTATAACTAATTAATAAAAACAAAGTCTAATCCACACCTATAAGTTCAAAGTTCGTCTAGGTTGCAAAAAGACATTAGCCAAACATGGCTTTAATCAAAAACCATCACAAAGGGAATTTAAATGCGATTCAAACAACAAACAAGAAGAAATCCGTCCAAATCGCCTCCGGAGCTTCCAAATCGCGTCTCGTGTGTCGAGATGTTGAGATCGATGGAGGTCCGACAAAGGTGGTTGTTGGGTGAAGTCGGCGATGGTGGAGAGGTGGATGGAGGTGAAGGTACTCGCTGGCGACCGGGGTGGAGAATCACGCCGCCGGTGAGAGAGGAAGAAGAAGGATGAAGGTCTAGACCACGGCACTGCTTCTCTGCTTTCTTCGCTCAAGTCGTACTCACCGTCCGCCTCTGTTTCAATTCTAGTCGTGCACTGTCTCCAGCTGCTCAAATTATCCAGCCTTTTCTTCTTTTTAGGTCTTCTATTTATTTTGAATTGGTGGGCCCCATTGTCTCAAACGGTGTCATTAATTGATCCAATTCCATGCCGTGGCTCTGTGATTTTTTTCTCTTTTTTCAATTCTCCAATTTAGGTCTTCTATTCTTTCCATCCGTGGGCCCATTTCCATTCAATCTAAATGTGACTCTGTGCCTTTTTTTTTCTCTTTTGAATGCGCCATTGTGCAGTGCTGTCAATAATAATAATAAACAATTATTATATAATAATAATTATAATAATATATTTATTCCCTAACTTCAAGAACCTTTATTTTAAATTGAAACCCCACAAATAATGCATTGAAATTGATATCTCTTAAAATCTTAATAAAATCTCTTTAAATTAGTAATAATGACTTCTCAAATATATCAAAATATATTTCAAATCTATTAAAAATGGGAAGTCATCATGTAGGAATCCATGATGATCTCAGGTCTAAGGGCATTGTGACACGGTTATACATGAGAAAAACTTATGACTTAATCCATGCAGCTTTCTTATAATAGGTCGGTCCAAATTCCTTGTACTTTCTTACAAATCAGATATGACTTTGATTCGTATCTTCATACCTCATCAAAGTTATATTGGTTTTACTTCATCTTCGCTCTCACATAGATGACCGACCAGAGACATTTAGGATAATCTTTATTATATATCCAAGGATACAATTATCATAATAAACATGCAAATAATATGATAACAAAAAGAAGAAATACTTTAAATAATAATTGTGTTTAAAATACAATGATTTTCCCTTAGGACATAATTTCCAACAGTTTAAACCCACGCCCTCACATGCACACGTGCAAAGTCTTACCAATTGGGTTAGAATGCCTTGGAGTTATATTATAGCAAAACTATATATAATAAGATTATTATATATAATCAATTATTTATAAATATATATTTGTTTCTAACTAAATATAAATTTAATAATATATAAATATTTTATATATATTCTTAAATTTTTTTAATATGAATTAATTTCAAACTAAAAAAACTACATCTTAAATAAATTTTCATATGACTATATCTTTGTCCAATTTCTGAAATTAAATTTTATTTTTAATTAACATTAATTAATAAATAATAATAATAATAATACATATTACATGCATACATACATATATAAAAAAAATATATAGGTGTATATATTAAGGACCAGAGGAGTACATTATTAATAAATTACATATAGTATATCATAATTTTAACAATAATTATGGAAAAATAATATTTAAATATTTATATGGCCATTTATATCATAATTTTAATTTTTATAAAGATATTTTTTTTTTCAAAAAAAATTAAATTTATCTAAAAAATAATTTTATTTTATTTTTCTAACGGAATTACTCTATAACAAAATTCGCCACGGGAAGTTCTCGGGCAAATTTTGCCATGGAAAGAATTTCGTCGGAAACGTTTTTGACGAAATTTTCGATGGATTTTCGACTGAATTGGCCAAGGAAAGAAATTTTGTGGCAAATTCTGTCGATAATCTAGTGTATTTTTATAGTGCTTGCAGATGTGTGGATTATATTTTCATGAAATTATACATACTATTTTCTTTATGAGTATTAGTAATAATAACCATGGTAATTTTTTTTTTAAAAAATATTAAATATTTTGTTTTTGTCATATTCATGGAACCATTATACTCTTTCCATTCCTTAAAATACGATATATTTACCTAATTTAATTAGATTAAAGAAGTTAACTTAGTTAGTTAATATGAAATGTATTTTCTAAAACATCATAGTCATTTTCTTTAATTCTCTCATTTCTTCTTTTCTTTAGTTATTCTTGAGGGAACATCAATAAAGGTAAATTAGATAAAGATTGAAAAATATGAAAAATACTCCACCCGGTCCTTATATAAGACAAAGTTTTCATATTTGTCAATCTTTTTCTAATTTACTCCTATTAATGCTCATCTAACAATAATCAAGATGGAAATGAGATAATTAAAAAAGATAATCATGATGTTTTAGAAAATACATATCATACTAACTAACTACCTTAATATAATCAAATTAGGTAAATATGTCTTTATTAATGATCGGAGGAGTATGTTTTATATCTAGGATCAAGATTAACTTGTCAAATATATCTTATACTAAGAAACGGAGGAAGTACATATCATTTATAGAGGGCTCAAACTCACAACCCCATATTTATAAAAACCTTAAGAAGTGTGTTTGTTGTGGTTCCTAGACTATATGATCCTTTATTTACATGATTAGGAAAAGGCGATCCATGGTTAAATTAATCTGAGTAAGTGTGTCGTGACATGCCACGTGTACTTCGAATTCTGAACTGCGACAAAGTCATACATATATAAGACACAAAAATTGTGCAATCATTTCATAGATAAGGACGAAATGTTGTATAAAAAGAGAGATGTGGACAAGGCAAAGCAGGAGGGGGCTCCTCGTGGAGAGGCCAAAGGGGAATCAAACGAAGAAAGCAATAAAATTATGGAGAGAGGAGTTGAATAATGAACGAAAAAAAGGAAATGTAATTGGCCAAACAAAAGAGTTAAAAGTAGGGAAAAGCAGAAGCACTAGAATAAAAAGTAAAGTCAATAACATGCACGAGATATGTGGAAAATAATGATATACTTTATAATTAGTGAGTATTATGGGGAACCAAAGACAATGATACAAAGTGTGACTACTACACTACATCCCACGCGTATATGGCGGATCAGGACCACCGCCAATTATTTAGGACCGCCCCATACATCTCCAAATATTTTCATTCTTCACGCAACCCCTCGCCACTCCCCAAATTCAATCTACCATTCTGGTTCTATTTATAAGTTTAAATTAACTTTTAAAGAGAGTTAGGACCCGTTTGGATGAGCTTTTTTTATTAAAAAAAGTATTTTTTTAATGTAAAAAAAATGTTTGTTTTATTAATTTATGTGTTTAGATGATATTTTTTTTTTTTTAAAAGAGTCACAAAAATGCAAAAATGCTTCTTTTTTAAAAAAAATTTGGAGCTTAAAAAAAAGATTTTTTAAAAAAAAAAGCTCATCCAAACGGGCCTTAGTTAACTCATAATTATAAGCTAAATTTCTAATTTTACCCTTATATATGATTATTCAACATGAATAAGTTCTTTTTGTTTATTGCAATTAATAGGGACAAAAATGTAACAAATGAATTTATTACTCTGAAACTAGATTTATAATAAGGACCAATTTTTTTTGTCAAAATAAACTTATAAATAAGACCATAGTGATATTGCATCAATTCTCGCTTATTTGATTGTTTAGAAAATAATTATATCCTTTATTAGTTATTTCCCTCCAGTTCTATATATAGAGAGAAGTTAGACAAAAGATTTACTTTAATCTTAAATATAAAACATCAATTCACTTAGCTTCCATTCATCAAGCGGAGATGGTTCAAGATTGTTTGTCACATTTTTGTGAATTTTCTGGTTTAAAGGTAAATGCATCTAAGACGAGGGTATTCTTTTCTACAATATTAATCACAATAGGAGCACAGAGCTTAGTATGGTTCTTGGTTTCTCTCAAACGACGGATCTCGATAAATACCTTGGGGTTCAACTTCATCACAGGAGAGTAGGGAATCAGTCATTTCACGGGGTGATAGACAAGGTGAAGGAAATGTTGACTAGATGGAAAGCTAGCTCTTTTTCTTTAGCTGGTAGGGTTACACTCATTTCCTCAGTGTCTTCGGCCATTCTAAAGAATATGATGCAAAAATCTTACCTTCTTGGGATTGTTTATGAAACGTTGGATAAGCAAAACAGATCCTTTTTGTGGGGAAGCACAGTGGATAGTCGTAGGATGCCTCTAGTAGCTTGGGATGAGGTGTGTAAGGTGAAAAGAGAGGTGGTTTAGGGTTGCGACATACTAAATACCTCAACCAAGCATTCCTCGTGAAACTAGGCTAGCGGCTTGTAACACACAGGGATGATCTCTGGGTCAAAGTAATACGAGATAAGTACAAATGTGGGGATAATCTTCTCCCTCATAATGAGTAGAAGTGACTTGGCTCCAATGCGTGGACGGAAATAAAAAAAAAACATGGGATGCAGTCAGTAGGGGATCGTAACTAATAATGAAGAATCTGGTGTCATATGGAAATGGGAGAAGCATGGAGAGTTCATAGTAAAGTCTACATATAAGGTTCTTTCAAGGATATGATGGATCAGGGAAGGGACTAGGGTCGCTTGTGGAAAGTCTGAGCACCACATAGATGCAAAACGCTTCTTTGAATGGTAGCTCATTAGTGCTTCCTCACGAATGCGAATCGAGCACAACGGGGTTTGACCATAAACCCAAGTTGTGCCCTTTGTGGAGCAAGATTAAAGGACATTATACATGTTTTTCAGAACTGTGCACACTTAAGATCATTAAGGAGGAAGGTGGTGCCCAAGGAGAGGTGGCGCACGTTTTGCAATATGAATCTGTTGGATTGGTTATGGTGGAATGTTAGAGGTCAGAAAGATGAAAGTAAAGAGTGGACTTCGAGGTTTACTATTCTGTGTTGGTGGATTTGGCGATAGAGGAATTTGTTTGTGATTGAGAAGAAATGCATCTTGAATGATCATATCCTTGCTAGTACATGCACAATACTGGAATACTGATATTGCTTCGATTCTCGCTTATTTCATTGTTTAGGAAATAATTATATCCTTTATTAGTTATTTCCCTCTAGTTCTCTCTTCTCTCTCTCTCTCTCTCTCTCTCTATAGAGAGAGAGAAGTTAGACAAAAGATTTACTTTAATCTTAAATATAAAACATCAATCCACTTAACTTCCATTCATCAAGCGGAGATGGTTTGAGATTGTTTGTCACATTTTTTGTGAATTTTTTGGTTTAAAGGTAAATGCATCTAAGACGCAGCTATTCTTTTCTAACAATATTAATTACAATAAGAGCATGGAGCTTAGTACGGTTCTTAGTTTCTCTCGAACGACGGATCTCGATAAATACCTTAGGGTTCAACTTCATCATAAGAGAGTAGGGAATGAGTCATTTCAAGGGGTGATAGACAAGGTGAAGGAAAGGTTGACTAGATGGAAAGCTAGCTCTTTTTCTTTATATGGTAGGGCTACACTCATTTCCTCAGTGTCTTCAACCATTCTGGAGTATACGATCCAAAAATCTTACCTTCTTGGGAATGTTTGTGAAACGTTGGATAAGCAAAATAGATCCCTTTTGTGGGGGATCACAGTGGAAAGTTGTAGGATGCCTCTAGTAGCTTGGGATGAGGTGTGTAAGGCGAAAAGAGGGGTGGTTTGGGGTTGCGACAAACTAAATACCACAACCAAGCATTCCTCATGAAACTAGGCTAGCGGCTCGTAACGCACAAGGATGATCTTTGGGTCAAAGTAATACGAGATAAGTACAAATGTGAGGATGATCTTCTCCTTCGTATTGAGCTGAAGTGGCCTGACTCCAATGCATGGACGGGAATAAAGAAAACATGGGATGCAGTCAGTGGGGGATCGTAACTAATAATGAAGCATCTGGTTTCAAATGGAAATGGGAGAAGCATGGAGAGTTCACAGTAAAGTATGCATAGAAGGTTCTCTCAGGGGACATGATGGATCAGGGAAGGGACTGGGGTTGCTTGTGGAAAGTCTGAGCACCACATAGATGCAAAACGCTTCTCTGGATGGTAGCTCGTTAGTGATTACTCATGAATGCGAATTGAGTATGACGGGGTTTGACCACAAACTCAAGTTGCACCCTTTGTGGAGCATGATTAGAGGACACTATACATGTTTTTTGGGACTGTTCACACTCAAGATCATTATGGAGGAAGGCAATGCCTACGAATAGGTGGCACACGTTCTGCAATATGAATTTGTCAGATTGGTTATGGTGGAATGTTAGAGGTCAGAAAGACACAAGTAAAGAGTGGGCTTCGAGGTTTACTATTCTGTGTTGGTGGATTTGGTGATGGAGGAATTCGTTTATGTTTGAGAAGAAATGCACCTTGAATGATCATATCCTCGCTAGTACATGCACAATGCTGGAATGCTTGAAGTCTATCAAGAACCGCCTAGCTGGGTTTTACTTTGGCTCATACTTGGGAAAGTTGGCGTCCACTGGAGGAGGGGTGGGTGAAGGTGAATGTTGACGATGCGTACTCTAGAACTACTAGTACGTGTGCTTGTGGAAGGATTATTTATAATGCATTTGGAGGCTTTCTTAAAGGATTCATAAATCCTAATGATAATGGGGATGAGCTCTCTCCAGAAATCTAGGCATGTCTTGTGGGGCTGAAAACTGCATGGGCGATGGGGGTTTCGAAAAGTGTGGTTAGAAACGAACTCTATTGAGTGCCTAGAGTTGATTCTTCATGCTCAGGGTAGTAATCATAGAGACTCAGGTATCATCGACAAAGTTAAGTTGATGCTCAAAATGGATTGAACAATGAAGATTACGTACGTGCCTCGGTCTTGTAGCTCTGCTGCAGGCTACCTAGCGAAAAGGGGCCTTGAGGCAAAACTGGGGTTTCATGATATTTACCAGCCTTCTAATGATTTGGAAGTGATTTTATGCCAGAATTGGTGATATGATTCTCGAAAGAAAAGGATGATTGGATCAACTAGGAATGGAATTTCGCACCGAAAATTCAGCCTCCAACACGTCCTGAGAAGAAAAGAACGTATCTCACGCTATAGACCTCGGATTTGAGTGATTCCAAAACGAGGTGAAAGATGGCTTTCTGAAACACGATTTTGGCTCAAGAATCACCGAAAAAGGATAAGGGAATCTGGAGATATGAAACCAAGAAATATAGAACGAAAATTGAAGTTTATGGAATATAGGTAGGTGCCACAATTCCAAAGAATTGATAAGCTCAAGAACCCCACAAGGATTGATACCCTTGATAAGTTCAGAGATTCTCAAAAGAACCCTAGAGAAGCTTGTCTCTCACCAAAAAGGTTAACTTTGAATTCTGTCGTCCCCTCAAAAAGGCTATGGTGTTCCTTATATAGTGGACAACATCCATATTGAGTTTAACCTAAATATGCTTACACACAAAGGAAAAATAAGACAGTCCAATAAGCCAGCCCAATAAGCCTTATTACAAAAGTTTAACTAAATGTAAGAAAATAAAACTAAGTGCAGAATTTGGGCCAAGTAAAAAATGAAGCCTTCATGCATATCCATTGAGGCTTATTCTTCAAGGTCTTCAATCCGAATTAAGTGTATCATTTCGGTCTCTTCTTCCTTTAGACTTGGGCTTGTCTCAAGTAAAGTGGTCACCAAGAGATTTAGAGCCTCTTTAGCCTTTTTTGCTTTTGCTCTTGTCATTGGGCCTCCAAGACCTTGTATGTCCTCCAAGTTTGTTGCCTTGGTCATACCGCCTCCTATGTCCTCATCATTTGGAATGGATGTAATAATCTCATAGGTGTTAATTGAGGTGTCCCAAATGTATAAGAAAAAACATCAATCCACTTTATCTTCTATCTCCACTAATTGATGGGGTTTCCATAGTTAGTGAAATGGACAATGGTGACAAGGAACACGGATGGATCTTCTTTGTTACAATGGGGGCCATGGCCCCCCAAAAAAAAAAAAAAAGTTGTTTAGGAAATTTGTTCATTTTTTTTTTAAAAAAAATTAATATAATGTTTAAATGTACGTTATCTTATTTTTATTATACATTTGGACCCCAAATATATTTTTTAATTAGTTAATGAGTATACATTTGACTCGCAAATATATATTTTTAATTAGTTTATGAGTATATATTTAGTCACGCAAATATTTATCTCAAGGTCCGTCACTGATAAAGAAGAAGAAAAATTGATGTTGCATGAACATAATGTTAACACTGCTATCTCCGCAATATAGGGACACAATTGTTTTTTTTTAATATTTCATCTTTTTTAATTAAAAGGTGAAGTGAAGCATGCAAAAATGCGAATTCCTCGGTGGGTGGAGGAATACTAGGAGGAAGATGAGGAGGCTAAGGAAACTCCATCCCGCTGGTCAAAATCAAAGTTGCCACAAATACAAGTTTCTTCTAATATTTTAATTCCACCTTTTATTTCATACTTTTCTGGTAAGCAAACCACCAACAGTCTCGTGGCCACAAAGATTTAACTCTCTAATTATGTTATGTTTTATCTGTGGCAGAAATAACGGGGCTCCTACTAATTAACGCGGATAAAAAATGTTGCTGAATAAACGTAACAATGTTACTTTCTATAACATGACTTCTCAAAGTCAATTGATTTTAAAAAAAGACATTGATTTATATGTAAATTGAGAGGGAAGGTGAATAGTTCAATTCAAATCTCCCTCAATGCAACTATTGAGAACTTCTAGACATGGAAATTCAATTATTATATTTGCCTCCCATTCTTTTTTATCACAATAAAATATTTTTAAAATTTTAAAATTAAATAGGCGAGGAAAAAAGGAAAACAGAAACTGTTAGGATTTAAAATTAATACTTCCCCCGATCCTAATTATAAAATCTAGTTGACTTTTTTTAGAAATTAAGGAAAACTAATTAAATTATCTTAGAGTATTTTTATTTTTTCTTCAAACTAAATAGTTTGATTAATAAACTAATATATAATCTAAGAAAAACACAACATATGAAATGGTTAAGTAACTTATTTACCTTCCTTAATCTCTTCAAAAAAAGTCAACTAAATCTTATAATTAGGAAGTATAAGATAAATATCAGGATGGTTGGCCAGTCCCGTCCCGGTGGTCACTAGCCAGAAGACTACGTTCGTACGAAAATAGCGTTTCCGTGACTGAATTGAATTGCCTTGAGGATTTTGTTTGTTTGGTTTCTTTTGATCTTCTTTTTACTCTCTCTTTTTCTTTGGGTTTGGAGGGAAGAAATCGCCCATAGGCTATAGGCTAGAGCCTGAGCCCCCTGGGTGATGCGGCGAATCGCGATGGTTTTAATTTACACAAAACTCTTGGGCCTACTGCCCACGTGTTAACAATTTTCAATTGCAATTCTCTAATAAGCATATTGTTGATAGGGTAAGCACCTCACTTAATAGAAAGAAACATAAGTTCCAATATGAGAATTTGCATTTCTAAGTAAAGACGAAAACTCTTAATTATTTGGCATTTTGTGTTATTTCACTGTATTGTAGAAAAAAAAAACAGAAAAATACTGTTGAAATTGATAAAAGATAAATAATTAAGGGTGTTGAATTTCCATAATTTCAAATGGATTGATTTAAAATTTTAAATTTTTCCAAATGTGGGAAATGACCTAACTATTGTTAGTTTTAAAAAAAAAACACAAAAATCCTCAAACCCCTTTGCTGGCCGCCGGAGCTCTGGTGGCAACGCCCATCACTAGAACTTTGGTGACCAGCTGTTAGAACTCCAGTAGTCTAATATTCCTCTTACGAGTCATTACTTAGTTGGACATTCCGATGGCCACTGTCTCAAACTTGTTTCAAACCCATTATTAGACCCAGTGGCGGACTTACACTAGTGCCAATGTGGGCAAGTGCACATACAAAATATATATAATTTAAAAGAAACTAGTGACAATGTATTTAGGTAGTGCAGATGGTTAACACTCAATTCCATCCTCTTAGTCACGGGTTCGAGCCTCCCAAGTTCTTTTTTCTCTTTTTTTTTTTAAAAACATTTCCATCGTTCCCTCTCTCTTCTTTGCCCTAGCTCTCTTGTTCCCTCTCTCGTCTCTGCGTTCCCTCTCTCGCCACCAACTCCATCGTTCCCTGCCCTAGCTCTCTCGTCACCAATTCTCCAAATTGTGCAGCCACGCTCTCTGCCTTGTCCGCCGTCGCTCAACCGTCGAACAACAAGGCCTAGGGGTTCGGAATCTTGTGCTTCTCTGTTCCTTTTCTGAATTCCTTTGCTCAATCGATTCCCCTCTCAACGGTAATTTCCAAATCCCCCTCTCAACGGTAATTTTCCTTTTCTGAATTCCTTTGCTCAGAATTAGAATTTGGTATGTCCTCAAACTCAGAACAAGCTCGCTTTTATGATTTGGAGCTTCGGAACACTGCCTGATTGGGTTTCGAAGTATTGTTCTCCACTGACAAGAGCCCCAAGGTATTCATATGTTCTTTCTTTAATTTCAAAATAGATTTGATAAATCTGAAGCTTCTAAGAAACATGATGTTGATTTTGCCAAACTTAAGTCATTTTATATCTTCTGCTGCACTCTGTAACTAAGGAAATCGTTCATAGTTTGCTTTATGAGTTCTATTGTATCTATCTTTGTGATTATGTTCTGTTTATTGATTTTTATGTCTGCTATATATACTACAACTCGATACACCGAAAGCTAGGCGTTAGTAATAAATCATTTCACAGGTTTATCCGAATGCACCTCATGAGTAAACTAATTTTACTTTGAACCATGAAGTACCCACCACCTGCATCTGCATCTGGTCAACTCAATTCTCGTGCTTGTCTCTTGTATCCTCCCTAATTCAGGTTAGTTCACTCATGCGAAGTCTAAATTTGAAGCTTCTCAAGCTCAAGATGGCAAGACTATCTGTTTCTTTTTTGAATTTTTAGTTAGCCTATTTTCAATAAACTGCTTAGCATCTTCTAAGTATTAGCCTTTAGTGCGGAATTCGCTTTGTGCTGTTTGATTGTTGCGGAAATTCTTGGAGAAATGTGAGCTTGATTGATTTCTGCATAAATTCTCTGAATAAAAATTTCTGCACATTTTGGGTATTATGTCTTAGGCTTAAAATCACTGCAAATGATGATGGTGCTGTGCAAATATTTCTTTGATAAATTTATGCACTTTTTGTGACCTTTTGGGATAGAAGAAGTACTCCATATGGCCATGTTTTAGCACAAAACCGTGTTTGGGTTGTTACATACTTGCTGATTCTGGTTTGAGCTAAAAAGCGGTTTAGGCATCTGAGTTTTATTATAAAATTCTGAATTTGAACTACAGCACAACTTGGATGCTATGTTTTGGTATGAGAAATAATCATTCTGATGTAAAGGTTAGTTGACTCTTGATTATTAGTTTCCGATGTTAAGTTGAAGTTTTCTTTTCTTTTATTGTTTATATTCTTTTGTTTTTTAATGCGTTTAAAACTTTTCTTAAAAAAAAAAAAAATTCGGGGCGCACCACTAATTGTGCACCCACAAACCTAAATCCGGGTCCGCCACCGATTAGACCCCATGATTTTGCTGCTAGGTAATCGCCATTTTTTAGATGAAATCGGAAACCCTCATTCCTTGAGCATCCTTAATAATTAATGTTGCCACAAGCGGATTTCGATGCATGTAAGAAAAAACATCTTCAATTTCAATGTCAACTAATTGCTCCAAAGTCTCAATAACTTGTAAGCCAAATGGTCTCTTGTGCTCCCCCATGTTGACTTTCTGGAGAGCATTAGTTGTACTTCCCATTATTGCTGATGCTCTTGCATAGATTTGGTCAAGGCCAATACTAGTTCTAATTGAGTGCACCCATTCGTTTTTGCCTCTCCATATTAGCCAACAGATGATAACGAATAGGTCTTTCCATCGTCTTTTTTCAGACCATATTTTCTCTCAAATTTAATTGCAACTAACCAATAGTAGCCCCTGAGAGGAACCTACAAGTCATCAGCAAAAAATAAGTGACTAATTGGTAGTCCATTCTTACCTATTTCTAACAATTATCATTAATATCATCTTGAATAAGGTGAGCTAAATTTCTCCATGCATATCACAAAAAGGTAGGGTGAGAGAGGGTTGCCTTGCCTAAGGCCATGGGATGGAGAAAATTCATCTACTTTACTCCTTCCCACAAAATCTGCATGGAAGGAGAAGATATATAAGATTTTATCACATTAGACATCTGTTGAGAAATTTGAAGATCCTTCGGGCATTTCATGATGAATTCCCATCGGACATACACTAGTCATTCAGAGAACCCATAATTGCCTCCTTTTGTTTGGGTTAGTATTAGTGTAACATCTCAGTGCCTCGCTCTCGATATTGTCCACTTTGGGGGCCATCACCCCCTCACGGTTTTAAAACGCATCGAGAGGGAGAGGTATCCAGATCCTTATAAAGGATCTTTCGTTCCCCTCCCTCGCCAATGTGGGACATAACACTTTACCCACCTTTGGGCCCAGCGTCCTCACTAGCACGTCAACCCACATCGACCCGAGCCTGGCTCTGATACCAATTGGAGGCCCAACGTCCTCATTGGCATGTCAACCCACATCAACCCGAACCTGGCTTTAATACCAATTGTAACATCCCAGCTCCTCGCTCTCGATATTGTCCACTTTGGGGCCTGTCATCCCCTCATGGCTTTAAAATGTGTCAAGAGTGAGAGGTATCCAGACCCTTATAAAGGATCTTTTGTTCCCTCCCAGCCGATGTGGAACATAACACTCTACCCACCTTTGGGCCCAGCGTCCTTGCTAGCACATCAACCCACATTGACTTGAGCCTGGCTCTGATACCAATTGTAACATCTCAGTGCCTCGCTCTCGATATTGTTTGCTTTGGGGGCCATCTCCCCCTCACGGTTTTAAAATGCGTCGATAGGGAGAGGTATCCAAACCCTTATAAAGGATTTTTCGTTCCCCTTCCCAGCCGATGTGGGACATAACAACTAGCATAAACCGATGTAATAAAGATCTTCTCACTTCCTATTTCTACCACCACATGGATAAATTGATCATTTTTAGCAAGGATAGAAATAACATATCTTGTATTGTACATTCCAAGCAACCCATAACCCACCATGCAATCCATTAGCTTCCACAAACTCAAAGTTGTCAAAAGCCAACTTTTGACATCGTTGACGAGCTTGAACACTATTCGCCTTAGTTTCAAGAAGAGCTAGAAAGTCAATAGAGTACCTCCTCTACATTTCTTTAATATGCCTCAGTAATGCTGTGAAGCCCAAACCTCGATAGTTCCAAAAAATGCAATTCATGTATTACTGATAACTTGGGATTCAATGCTCATAGTGTTAATATTTAGGTGTTCTAGAGACAATCTATAAGGACAAATCAGCACCATTTCTACATTATAATATTTCATTATTAATAAATAAGCATATTTTATCTTTATTATATTTATGTCTCGCCTTTATTTTAAGGTAAATATGTGTTTAAAGATAAAAGCCCTAGAAATAGAACATGTGTTATTCTTGAGGATCAATGATAGAGATCATGATCAAGAAAACTCGAGAACACTGGATATCTATTGCCTAAAACTTGTTCCTAGTCTTGAATCACCAAGAAAGGGCATTGATGATCTCAATAAGACTAGTACAACATCATCTACATGTATGAGATACAAGGTAGGGACCTCATGGAATACAAAATGGTGATGCCTTAGGCGATGTCGTGGGTGGATCTGTTGGAGAACAAATAGCACCGAACTGACCTGCCGAGAGACTGCACAAAGATTCATTATAGAGAGTATCATTGGATATGTAAAGTCTCTCATCGTTTGGTAGTACAGATTGTCACGGACTTAAGGATGTCATCGAACACTATGTCCTAGGGTTATATTTTAACTGTACAACTCTATCCGCCTGAAAATGAGGAGAACAATATACTCTTAAGTGTAACTCGAATACATGAGTATAGATGGACATGCTGAGAGGACTCACAGTTCCCTACAAGGGATTAGTCATTCACAAGACCGATAGAGCTTAGATAGCTTCTAATTAACTCGGGAGTCTATGCGCACAACAAGTGATCGTGAAGAGTCATAATCTGTTATAGAGTTAATGTAAGAAAATTCCTTGTTATGTGAATTAGCTACATTTAATCAATTAAGAGAGATGACACTCTATCTTTGCTCTCGACTATATGTGAATGACGATGTGAGAGATGATGCTTGCACGGTATCCAAATATGAAAGGTAGAACACTTGATCAACTCAATTAGTTCTGAGGCCACACAGCATTGATAGTGTCTTATGAGGTCATTAAATAAATTGGGCCCGTTAAAAGAGTTTTAATTAGTCCAAGTTTATTTATGTCAGTGACTAATTAGGCCTAATGAGTCACACACACAAAGGTCATTCTTGATTGCTTAAAATTAGCAAAGTTAGGCCAATAATTGTTATTGAGCTTTATCAAGAGTAAATGTGTAATTAGGTTGGAGTGAGACTCCAAGCCCAATAAGAAGAAAAATGGCGTCACATATATGGTCTTCAGTGGGAAATCGCTTTCTCCAAAAAGGGCCCAAATGTGTTGGAAAACTCAACGAGTTCTTAGGCTAAGTTGAATTTGGAATTTGAATTTTAAATTTAAGTTTGAAATTTTAATTTGAATTTTAATTCAAAATGTTAGTTATAAAAGATAATTCTGAATGATCATATATATATATATATATATATATATATATATATATATATCCAATAATAATTAGATGAAGATAGAAGAAATAATAAATGAGGATTGAATTAAAAATGATTTTCAATTTTAGTTTAAGAGTAAGTGTGATCCATCATCTTAAATTATTATTCAATTATCATCTTAAATAGTTGACTCAATCAATCAATCAAGAAATAAATGTGATCCATCATCTTAAATAGTTGACTCAATTAATCAATCAATCCATAAATAAATGTGATCTATCATCTTAAATAATTGATTCAATCAATCAATCAAGATATGAATGTGATTCATTATCTTAAATTCAATCAATCAATCAAGATATGAATTTAATTTATTATGATCTAGATTTTTCAATTCAAGCTTGGATTGAGTTTTTCTTGTAAGCACTTAAATTAGGGTTAAACTCTTATAAAGTGCTTATTTTTTGGTGTGTCCCTCTCTTGCACGTTTTTCTAGGAGAAAAACAAGAGGCTTTTGTACTCTCTAAATTTCGATCTTCACCAAAGTTTAGAGAGAAAAAGGCGTCATCCACAAGGGCAAGGTTCTAGTGATCTTGCTTCTCCTATCTTTAACCTAATTCCAAGAAACCATCATTTTCTTGAAAAGAGAAAACCCAAGGAAACCAAACCTTATCCTTGTCCAAGCATTCAAGGAGCGGGAGGTTTTAAGAGAAGGAGTTCTCGTTGCAATCAGAGGATAGTCGTGTGAATCAACGTTAGAGGACATTAACAACATTGAGGTCCTCAAGTAATCTAAGGTAATCCTAATCTCCAATAGTCATGTTATTAAGTTATCCTAATCCCCAATAACTGTTTTAACGAGTAATCCTGAAGCTTATGAATATTATAAATTGTTATGAATTCACATGAATACCATAAAGAGTTACGAATTAATAATTAATAACTAATTAACGTAATGAGTTAAGGTTAATAATTCACGAGGATCGTAAGAAGTTACGGATTTCGGCAACGATTAAACAAAATTTTTGTTTTCAATCTCATGAAACTTTGTATGAAAGTCATATAATAGGCAAAATTAACCCAACATATACTAGACCAATAAACTAATATATAATTTAAGAAAACACAACATATGAAATGATTAAGTAACTTATTTAGCTTCCTTAATCTCTCCAAAAAAAATCAATTAGCTCTTATAATTAGGACCGGAGGTAGTAAGTATTATATGTTGGCCAAATTAACTGATAACCAATTCAAAACATTATTTTATATATGGAGGTCTAATCACAAACGATTTTTATCCAATCACGCATACGACTAATCAATTATTTATGGAATGTCAAGGGTAAAAGAAAAAAGAGTCATTATAGGATGTATATTTTTTATTTGGTCATTAAACTCAATGAAATCATCATACACTAGATCAGAGAGAAAATATATCTATTGTGTTTTTGAAAAATTATGTTAGAAGGATTTTAACTGCTATCCTTTACTTTACTCTTAGGGAGAAAGACATATAAAAATTACTCCTCCAGCTTCTAATTATGGAACACTTTCGTAGTCGAAATCAGCATTACAAAAAGTGTTCCTATAATTGTGACCGAAATATATTTAATTTGAATTTTTAAAACCCCAAAGAGATCTGTTAACACTTGAAAATAACATATAGGTCTCAAGGTAGGAATCTAAAATTTTATATTTTTACCAAAATGCCCTAATCCTCCTCTCCTTCCTCTCCCTTTGCTTCATCTTCCACCTCATTTCAAGTCCAAGTCCCTCTTCAACCTCCACCACTTCAATTCCCTTTGGACTGTCTGCTTCCACCTTCTTTCTTCATCTTCCTCTGGGCCCTCTCCAAGCTCTTCCCCTGCCACCACTTCTTCTCCCCTTTCCCCGCCGCATCCACATTGTCTTCTCCCTCGGCTTCTTCCAGCTCGCCTTCCTCATCACCCTCCTTTGTCCACCTTATCTGCATTCGCATCACTATCCTCTACCCCTACTACGAGCTCTGTTTGCCCCTCTCTTTCCATCATACTTTTGTCTTCAAACAATCGATGATTATGACACCCAAACGATGGCTTTGCTTACCCCTGTTGAATATCATCGTGTTTGTGGCTTTCGGGGTTTCGTACGGGTTTTGGTTCTTGTCGCTAGTGATTAACAAGGGCCTAAGGATTCGGATTGGCGGTTTCCGTTTTGATGTCATTAATTCTACAGACTGTGTTTCTCGATTTGATGGAGCTATGGAATCCCGATGAGGATTTGTACTTTGTGGTAATGCTGTTGGTATTCCTATGTGTGCTTTGCTCTGTGATGGCAGGGGAGAGAATTTTGGTGATCAAGCCGATTGCTGAAGCATTGGATGCCGGAGGGAAATGTTGCCCCATTCCCCATGATGCGGCGATTTTGGGAGGTCATGGGTAGAGGCAGCGATACATTATATATTTGCTTTAAAAAAAAAATAGTAAGAGGCATTTTGGTAAAAATATAATATTTCAAAAATACTAGATTCTTACCTTAAGACCTATATGTTATTTTTAAATGTTAACAAACTCTTTGAGATTTTAAAAATTCAAATGGTATTTATATGTCTTTTTCCATTATTTTCATCACCTGAATCAATATCTCGCATGGGCATATGGGTCGTGTTTTGTAAACAGTAACATTTCCAATTATATAACTTCACATGAATAACATTCAAAACTCATGCTATATCATGATTATTACTATACCACATACGTTTATATATAGTGATATATAGCATGATTATACATTTGTATAAAAAAGGCATTTTTAAACATTATAAGAAAGTCATGTTGGGGGTAAATTTAACGCGTTGGAGTAGTGGTTATATGGATTAGCTTAGTGTGAACGGCAATTGGGAAAATAATTCAGATTTGACTCTAAATATATCTTAAATCCTCTCTGCGAATACAAAAGAATTTGGATTCCAATTTCCATGCGTGGAACCGTATGGGCTAATTAAATGGAGTGCTAGTAGCATAACCGGCATGCGTTTTAAAGGCGAGAGATGCAGTGCAGGAGGGGGTAGTCGACTGTTATTGGAAACCAGGGTGTTGCTTATTAGTTATTACTCCTTTGTTGTTTAATCATCTTATCTTTAATATAAGATATATTTAAAAAATTTGATATTTTTCATAAATATAAGGTATATTTTTCATATTTGACAATATTTTTCTAATTTATCCTTATACTCTTTCAACAATATCATCAAGAAGGAGGAGAATAAAGAAATTAAGAAAGATGACTATAATATTTTAAGAAATATATTTCATATTAACTAATTTAATAAAAAAATTAACTTAATCAATCTAGATAAATATATCTTATATTAAAAAATTTAAGCAGTATTTCCTTGCCTCCTCATGTCAAAACACACGTCGTTTCCGGTTTGAGCTACTCTCAATATTGTGTGCGTGGACTGACTGACTCATTGAAAGGCACAAATAGGAACAGCAATACAGCGTCCCTACAATTTAGCATGTAGATCAATTAAAAATTATCTTAAATCATTCTGGTCCACAAATACATGCTCCACTTCCGTCCCGTGCCTATCACTCTTAACAGTTCAAAACCACGCGCACGTCCCATTTCACTCGCTCCCTCCAATCATGCACCAAGTCCCTTTAAATACCTCCTACTCCCTCCTCCTTTCTCGTTCCATATCAAATCTCAATTTCTTTTCCTCTCTATCTCTCTCACACACACTCTCTCTCTCTCTAAATGGAAACAGAGACTAAAGCTCCGGTAGTGGCCAAGAAGGTTTGGAACATTGTACGGTTGGCTCTGGTCATGTTAAGAAAAGGCTTAGCTAAGAGCAAAATCGCGCTTGAGCTCCATTTGCTTCTCAAACGCGGCAAGCTTGCTGGAAAGGCCTTTGCCGACACCACTCTCACGCTCCACCACCACTTCGCCGCCGCCTTTGCCTCGCGCTCTCATAACAACAACCACCACTCCTTCATCCCGCAGCGTGAGTACGAGTTCAGCTGCAGCAACAGCCCCTCATACTACCCCTTTGCCTCCGCCATCAAGCGCAAGCACAAGCTCGGTAGGTCCTACCAATACGACGACGTTTGCACCATGAACGCCGTCCACAAAGTCCTCGAGATGCTCAACAATGAGAATTCCAAGTTCGTGGAAGCCTCGCCGCTCGTGACATTGCCTGGCTTCGGAAAGAGCCCTATTGGGAAGCAACTTAGAGTGACCGACTCCCCATTTCCGTTGAAGGACGATGGAGATAGCCAGGTGGACTTGGCGGCGGAAGAGTTCATAAAGAAGTTCTACAAAGATCTAAATCTGCAGAAGTCAATGGCTGCTCTTGATTCACCTTGCCCTAAGTATATGTGGGATAGGTGAATTTACGACACGTCGTTTCTCTGTAAATGATCCCATGAGTACTTACATACCTCAAAGCTCGCTACACCCTCACCAAGCAAGACCTTCTATTTTCGCTGCTATATGCATGTGTTGTGACACGTCAAACGATGAAGCAGTTTTTTTGAAGTTGGTTCTTGATGAAGTGAGAGCTAGCTTACTAGCCAGGACAGTGCGTGCTCAGACGTACTTGTGGTTATTTCTGATTTGTCATCACACTGTGGTCTTGGTGTTTTTTACTTTCTCTACTTTAAATTTGACACTTCTCGGTGTTTTGGGGTTGATGAAACCCTTTTGTAACAATGTTGTGACCTGTTGTTCATGTTGATAATAAAAGGAGTTAAAAGGAATTACACAGGAAGAAATCAGAGATGTTGGAATTGGACCTGTCTTTGTGTAGAAGTTTAGGAATAATATTTCTCTTCTTTCAATAAATTAAAGGACGACGACACACCTACTACAACTTTGGTCTTTGGAGGATGATAAAGGAGGGACTAAAGCAAGAGAGAGCGTTGTGTTTTGTCAATGGTAGAGACAGAAATTTGAGGTGCAGCCATCATTTCTAATAAGGGTGGGTGAGTTGGCGTTTTGGCTTTATTAGCCAATTTTTTCCTTTTTATGTCTCTCTTGTGTCTTGGCCACTCACCATTATATTAATGGTGGAGCTACATATATAGTTATGGTTCGTATAGTACGTATATACACTGTACTGTCGCTTATTCCAAACTCATATGAATTTTTAGATAGATAAAGCTAGTTTGAGTATATATAATATATGTTCAATATCCATATACAATCCTTTTGCTATGTAATTTAATCGTTTTAAGAATTGTTTAATAAGATGTACGAATACCATGTATATATACACGAAATCCTAGTTTTCTTTTTAAAAGATTGGTGCTTAAGATAATAAATTGAGAATTATTCATTTCAACGACTATGAAATTTATTTTTCTCTATGTGACTTTATTAGTGCTATATCCACTTCAAAAACCATCGTGTATATATAATATATATATCCATAATGTATGCACGCATAGCATGCTCCGGGCCAATGCCTTGTAGCTTAATGGTAAGAATTAGCTCCCTTGTAAGCGGAAGATTATAGGGTTGATCTCACTTATATAAACTTAGGCCAGTAATATCTGCCCTTTCATTAAAAAAAGATTTATGAAGTGGCAAATGCACAACATATATGGAACAAAATTGCCCAAATTGATATACTTGGTTTATAGCAGGCTTCGAGAGGCAAAATGTTTGTCTTTGACACTTTTGTTTTTGTTTGAATCATTAGTTGAGATATATTGAATCTTACATACATATCTAATATATCTCTAGTTAATTACATATACACCTACACTACAAAAAAATGCTGGATTACCGATAGAAATTACAAACGGAATTTCGTTGGCAATTTGATTTGCAATGGAAATTACCGACGGAATTCCGTTGGTAATTAGATTTCCAACGGAAAAAGTCCGTCGTAGAAAAAACCATAGCAAAAGACATTATTGACGGAATTCCGTCGGTAATTTCTATCGGTAATTAATTCCATCCCTGATCCGGTGTTTTTTTTTTTTTGCTAGCTATTTCATTCTTAAATTTAAGCCATATGAACTAGCTCTCATATCTTATTTATAAGTTATCTTAAAATTAATTAAAAAGGTTATTGCTTTATTCATATTCAATAAGCATACTACTACAAAATATGGATATTACTACCCCTAAAAGATGTCTTTTTTTTTTTAAAAAAAAAGGAAGTAAAATGCGCAGAAAATATTTTAGACAACTTAAATAATAATTTAGGACGTCTAAACGTTTTTTGACGTCCTAAATATATTTTAGGGCGCGCTTAAAAATGTAATATTTGGCGCATTTAGGATTTTTTTGGCGCAGAAAAATACTTTAGACAACCTAAAATAATTTTGGGATTTTGGCGACCTGAATTTAATTCAGGTGGTCAATTTGGGAATTTTGGCGACCTGAAATAAATTCAGGTCGCTTTAATTCCTGAAATTTCTCTTGAGGCCAAAAAAATTCTTAAATAGCGCCAATTTTTTTTACAATTTGGAAATTTTGGCGACCAAAATAAATTCAGGTCGCCAATTTGGGGATTTAATCACAGACCCTATAATTTTTTCTATTCTTCTTTTGCACTACAACTGTAACATAATCACATTCGCTCTGGTTTTTTCCTCCATGCGTATGCTCTCTAAACTTCTCAAACGACGGCGAGGAGACGATGGCGAGGAGACCGAGCAACGAGACGCCAGAATTTGCACTTCGGAACAAGAGTAGTCACCATCGATTTCATCCAAAACGCCGCCGCGCGAAGAAGTGTTTTTTCGAGATCTGACTCTTGTTGATTTTTTAGATCCGAGAGGGCACCAATTTTTGCGATCTAGAAATGGAGCCTTGCCTACATCTCGGATTTTGGGCCGGTGGAAGAAGCTCGGGAGCGGAAAAATGGTGTATATATTTTTTGTTGGCGTTACTTTCTTTGTTCTTGAATTTGAACTTGTTTGTCGATATAAGTATGTAACTATGAATTTTGGTGGTGATAATATAATATTGGAATCTCTCGAATCTATAGTTTCTCCTTTGGTTTTTTTATTGTTGATTGCTAATGTGTTGTTCTTCTTTGGTATTCTCGGAATAATGTTGATTGTTGATGTGTTTTTCTTGCTTCTTTCTTCCAATTCCACGCCAACCCCCAAACTCGAGGTTTGGAGGTTTTTTTTTTTAAAAAACAATATAAGGCGACCCGAATTTAAATTCGGTTGCCTTTACATAAGGCGACCCGAATTTAAATTTGGGTCGCCTTACATTTCAGGTCGCCTTAACAGAACGCCAAAAGTTAAATTTTTTTACTACCTCCGTCGAGACGTCCCTTTGAAAATGGACGTTAATTGAGTCTTATTTAGATCGTTTTTTTGGGTTTTTTTGTAGTAGTGGCAATTAATTAAAAATTGGAAAAATTGTACATCAATGTGTGATACCTCATAAAATCCATCTTTCAAATGCCATATATATAGGATCAAAGAAATTTTGTGACATTTTAATAACTTGTAATCAACCTCCAAACAATCGAAACGAAGGAGCTACCTAGAAACACACATACGAGTTTTAATTTTCCTAATTTCTTTCATTCAGCTTGTCATTTTCATTTAACTAATTCCAACAGGCGTTCGTTCTTCAACGACACGCGGCAGCTCGGGAGTACCTTTTAGATGAAGTAACATAGTTGAAAGCAGAAATTGTACGTGGTGATTCAATCTGCTAGCGATTTGAATGAATTCTTGTAATCCATTTATTGGTTTGTGTTGCTCACTTGCTGGTTTATCGCGTACGTACGTGTATTAATAACAATGTTACATGTTTTCACTAATTGATTGATGAGATCTTAAGATTCAATAAGCTGACGACTCTTTTTCTTACTTGTTAATCAATAGGTACTAATACCATGATTAAATTAATCACTTAATTAATATCATGTGGCCATCAATTAACGTCCACGAAATTTTTCAATAATACTGTCTAGTGTGTGTATAATTAGGGTGGATAATTATTGTTAAAATCCAAGTCATCACATTATCAACTAATGCAATCATTGAGAATGTGAATAGATCAGTGGCCAATAGATGGGCAACACTTGTAATATTAAAAAAAAAAATCACGTAGACTAGTAAGTAACCCAATAATTAAAATATAATTGAAGGAGGACTTGGATTTCAGAAGAATTATTATTGGATTCGCTAAAGTGAAGAAACATCAACGAAGGGATGTCCCCCTAATCAATCATATCACGAAGAGGCCACCATTATACTACCTCCGGTCCTAATTATAAGACATAGTTGATTTTGTTTGGAGAGATTAAGGAAGCTAAATAAGTTACTTAATCATTTTATATGTTGTGTATTTTTAGATTATATATTAGTTTATTAGTCAAACGAATTTACTTTTAAAGGAAAAAATAAAAATACTCTAAAGTAATTTAATTAATTTCTCAAAAAAAATCAACTATATCTTATAATTAGGACCGGAGGGAGTATATATATTTCTCCGCTAGCAATGGTCGAATGAATAATGAACAAAAATATCTCAACTTGCACACTTTTCCTCCATTGATAATCTTAAGTGTGAGCTATATATAGTTAATTAAAATTCACATTAAAGCTTTGAGTAGTGGAAGTAGTAATTAATTATTATTATCTTCTACATAGAATGTACTCCCTCCAGTCCTAATTATAGGAACACTTGTTTCTATAATTAGGACCGAAGATAATAACATTTATGACGTGAGTGTGCGTGTGTGTGTGTTGATTACCATTTTCATGGTTAATAAATAGTTAAACTGTTACCACTTACCACTGCTTTGAAGATATAACATTGAACCAATATTAAAATTAGAAACTTTATGTTTTTATTAATCAACGTACACCCGTTTCTAACCTTTTATTTTTACTTAAAATAACGCTAGAGATCATACAATCGAATTCAAGAACTGTATGGAGAAATATTGAAAATAATAATAAAAATTATTGTCCGGACCCAAGAAAAAAATTAAATGTACTCTTATTGGTTATTATTTGTGAATGATGTGATTTTTTTATTATTAACTTTTATATTTTATATTGATTTTGATTTTGATTGGTTATTATTGGATACCCAATTGTGAAAACAGTGCTCAAAAGCTTGTTTCCCCCCAACTCCCTCACACCTCTTGTTGATATATACTTTTGTCGATGATTTGACCTTTTCCATAAACTTTGCTTTTTATATGTGTTCGTGGCTCTTGTTTTATTAGCATTTATTTATTCAACTAATTAATATCCTTTATATACTTTTGATGGCAAAAGAAAATATCCATATAAATTTTAGGATGATACGTGTTCTACATGATTGTGGGACATAAACCCTTCGATGGGAGACTAGACGACATTGATAATCTGATTTTATCAAATAAGAAGAAAAAAAAACATACATTTTTCATCTGATCTTGACACTCTCTAGAATATGCCACCGCATTGATAATTAATGAAGCTGTATTTAAATTGACTCAAGGAGAAATTGAATTAATCTTCACTAACCCAATATGATGACACAGTTAAATTGGCCACATACTATTTCAAGTTAAGGGTTTTGAAATATCTATACTAATATATTGATTACACAAAGTTCAACTATTAGATTTGATTCACAGCAGTAATTTCTTGTTTTTTTTAGTTATCCGGATATGAATGATATTCCATTTCATAGTAAATAAACTAATAAAAACTAATTTATAAAATTATTTTAGTTAGTTATTTGTTAAAAATATAAGCCTTGGATTTCAAACATTTGCTTTAATTAATATATATTCACAATTAATAATGATAGTTTATAAAAGAGTTATAAATTTATGAGACAAAATCTACTGAGGTCTTACATTAAGGATAAAAACAAACCTCTAAACTAGCTAATACATTTGGGAAGTGGGTGGAGCATAATACAAGATAATTTTGAATGGAATGAGATTTCATTCATTAAGAATAATTACAGATACAAAGGGTATCAAAACAAACTGTAAAACAAATATACATGAAGTGCGAAGATATGAACTTTAGAAGACAGATCTCGTTAGTAAAAAACTTTTCTGAGCATGGTTAACTATGGAGCATAATACAAGATAATTAATTGTAATGAAATGAGCACAACTTATACAGCACGCATATTTGTATAGTTAAAAAAGAGAAACTAAAAATAAAGCTTTTGAAGAATGGGTATGAAAAGATTAAACCTTTGCTTTTATACATATAGAATAATAATGTTAAATCTTGTAGTGAAAGGGAGGGACTTTAGAGCGCAATCTTAGCAAACTTTAGAAGTCCCACAAAGGGGATAAGGAATAATAAGCTTTATACATATATATAGCTAGTGTGGAGTGTGTTTATCGATACATACTTTTTTTTTTTTTTTGCCACAGCTTTTAATATGTGAATATGGTTTGGGTAGAATGAATGAATGGCACTTGAACTATTTTGTTAAACACACACATAAAGCAAGCATCCTTTAATTTGTCCCTTCAAGCTCCAATATAAAAGACTTATTTTATTAAAAAGTCACATACAATTGTTGCTTCGTTAGGTGTGTAATGAATAATAGTGGGATATACATATAAAGGGGCTTTATATATGAAGGTTTAATTACACTTGAGAGCTTAGTTCCATATTATTATTATTATTTTATTATGAGCATACGTGGATGTGATAAATCCACATATACCCTGGAAAGCTCAATTTGCAAATTTACACACTTTGAGCATTTAAAAAGAATAATAACGGTGTGCATGGATGAGTTTTGGGATTTTACGAATACGACCATGTTGTTAAGAGATTAATTTGAAGGGCTAAGGTTCTGGCATGTGTAGGTAATTGGGAAGGAAAGACCACAAGACTGTATTACATGGATTTAAAAAAGGGTCATAGAGTAGAAAACACCATAGGAGTTGTCGCACTTATTTGAATTAGCTGTAGAAATTACTTTTCCAACGTGATTTACGGTGTATGAGGTAAGTATGTAAAGGGAGTTTTGTCTCAATTTGTGTGAACTTGCTATTTGAACACCAACTCAAATAAGCTATCAGATTTTATAAGTAAAAAAGGCACAAGTTATTCCTTTATGTATAATCTCTTACCACTTGCTCTACCGTTTGGCCAGTATCATCCAAATATGTTCTACATTAAATAGATAATAGATAAGTATTGAGTCAAAGGTATATAAAAGGTTATACATATATCTAAAATTCAACATGTATTAGAGCCATTGAATCTATGTGACCAAAAATAATAATAAAAGAATATTGTGGACCTAAAAACCGTAGCTTTAAGTGCCTATTTGTTTTATCTCTTTACAAATAATTTTACAACCTTTAATGTAAGTATATAAGAAGAGTTTTATTTCAATTTATAGAATAATTTTTTAAAAAACACTTTTTTTTTTGTGCTTCCCAAACAAATAATTCGACAGCAAAAAAGCAGTTGAAGAATGACACCCACAAGTTCCAATCAACACCTCATTTCAGTATTTTTATAAGAAAATTTTAGGAAAAGGGTTGAGGGCCACCTACGCCCAAGATCAAGGCGGTCTTGGAGCCCAATCCACAGGGCATACTGGCCAGAGAATACACATGCCTCCACCTCTACCAACGTTTTCACCATGGTTCTCGACTGACTCGGAAACCGCTAACGGTGGTAAACCTATCCCAGTCCAAGAGTCAAACCGATTTGATTTTTTAAAAATAAAAAAATTATTTTTATTTTATTTTCTTTAGAATTTCATACTAATAACTCTAAAATATTCTTTTTTTCACCGGTTTGACCCCGGTTTAACTCCTGGTCCCAACCCATCGACCCTTGACCTTTGACCTGACCGGTCCGGCCAAACCTTGGCTTTCACCGCTTCCTTGACACTTGGATGCTCCCCCAAATAAGCTTTGACTAACGCAGGATCAAACCCCTCCTTTTAGGTGAGTAAGTCCCGACCCTTTCGCTACTTGAACCGAAAGACGAGCGGTCATTTCAGTATTTCAAGGTGCAAGGTGTCCCTGCCATTGAGAAGCTGGTGTTTATAATCTAAGGCCCATCAATGGGGCCTTTCAAGAATGTTGGATTAATGTGGCTGGACTAATCTGCGTGATTGTGGGCCTGATTCAGCCCAATCTATGTCATACCTACGTAACTACATTCTGACAAGGACTAAAGACCCCTTGACCTTAGTAATGAATATGTCTCATATTAAATAATTACGCTGAAGTCAGTTAAAGAATCCGCCAACGGGAGATCTTATTGGAACCACTTATGAGCTTATTTACTGTTTGAAACTAGCTTATGGATATTTTTTGTGTTTTTTTTACATTTGGATAGAAAAATTGCCTAATCGAAATTTTACGCTTAAATCAAATTATTTCAAAAGTTCAGCTTTTTTAAATTTATCAAAAAAAAAAAGCTTATTTCAATCGAGCTTATGATAAAGTGAAAATGAGAATATTTATTTATTTGATCAAATTATGTATTTTAGTATTGTCAAATTTTGTAATTTAGCATTTTTCATATTTTTTGTAATTTTAATTTTAATTTTTTTCTTATAATTATCTAATAAGTCACTTATCCATAAGTTATTCCAAACAAGTTTGTACCCAATCAGACTTTTCCATAAGCTACTTATCCAACCACTCATTTAAACATAAATCACGTTTCACAATCGGACTTTTACCCAATCGATTTTACCCAATCGAATTTTTCCATAAGTTTGATTCTCCACCTAGATCCCAAACAAGCCTATGGCTCTGTCGTCTTTGGGTATAAGTTAAACCTTTGGCAGCAAAATCAATTGTTTTTCCAATGCTTTCCACCATCAATAAGACATCTAAGGTCCCGTTTGGTTTAAAGTATTTGGGGGAGGAAATGAACTTTGAGGAGGAAAAGAATTTAAAGGAAGGAAAGGAAGATTTGAAAGATGAGGGAATATGGGCAGTTGTTTGGTAGGAAAAAAATGAAGGGGTGGTAGTTGGTAAAGAATTAGGAAATGTCCATTTTACCCTCAAAAGAAATTAATTCAAAATTTAAAAGAAAAATATTTTTTTTGCTAAAATATATATATATTTTTTAAAAAATGTCCCTATTAAGTTCGAACTTGTGACCCAATTTTTTTTTGCCAAGTTCGAACTTCCCGCAAAGCTTTAAATTTCGCAAGGTAATCATTCAAAAATGTGAATACTGTGAATTTGAAATCCCAACAATTTTAAGAGGATCTCAAGTTCCCATATATATGAGGAAGAGTGGTGGGCCCTTTAACTTGGGTTCCTTTAAGACTGACGTACCAAATGCTTTTTTACATGGAATCGTATAAGCTCCTTTCCCTCCTTCGAATTCTCTCAACCAAACGGGCCCTAAGTATACTGATTACAGCACCATAATCTCTCCCAACTTAAAGATTCCTCACTCCTTTCTGAATCGCCTGTCTGAACTCCCATGAGACCCCATAATCCTCTTAATAAAATAGAAATTGACCAACTTGGTGTCGTCGTCGTCGTCAAGCTTGAATTACTTGCTCTTGTCCACCTCTCTTCTTTATTCATTCAAAGTGTTCAACACTTTCAGCCAATAGAAATATTTGGATAAATGATAAAACAAACAAACCCAACCAACGATTAAGGGATTAAAAAACAATACATTAGCTGCGTAGCTATATAATATATATGTGTGTAGAGGGAATCTTATTGTATGCTTAATTAAACACATTAGTGTAATAAAAATACGTTTTTCATAATTTAATTGATCTTTAGCCAAAAATAATAATCAGACATGTTGTATTTCTGCATTAACAATTTTTTTGTCATCGAATTGAAATCAAGTACTCTCAGCTCAGAGTAAAAGCATAGGGTTGATAAGCACATTGTTTATGCTCATTGGAGAATGACGACGCTCTCATCGGAAACAACCAAAGCTCCCCCACTATCTGATTCTGGGCAGCGCAAACTTCCGCAAGACCGCCCTCCGTCAGAGGGGCAGGATGACCGAAAAAAGAAGAAGAAAACTGAAGAAATTCCCCACGCTATCATGGACGACGTAATGCCAGACAAGGAATCGGACCAGCACAATGACCTGATCATACACGTTGAGAACAAGGAAATAACTAATAAAAATCAGGGGAAACAGCCAAAATTCTCCTCCTATCTTGCTTCCCTAATGGGATTCAATGGTGTGGCTCACAGTGATCACATAATGGAGGAAGATGATCTGTTTGCTAATGACAAAGAAATAAATTGGAAACTTCTTGAGGAATTTGAAGAGATGAAGCAACTTATGGAGATGTACCCGGTGGCGCCATGTTCGGAAGAAGAATACAACGAGTTGTGTGAGCCTTGGAATTATGCATTGATTCTCACTGTGTTGGGCAAAAGATTCAACCTATACATTCTAAAAGAACTTCTAACAAAGCTGTGGGGATTCTCAAGCTTTGAGCTTATTGACATCCCCAACAATTATTTTGTCGTTAGATTTCAGGATCAAGAGCTATGGAGAGCTCATTACAGGAAAGTTCTCTACGATGGTCTTTGGGTAATCAGACAACACTGTGTTCTAATCCAACTCTGGACACCTTACTTCAATCCCTATCAGAATCCCCTAGGCAGAGTAGCAACCTGGGTTCGTATCCCAGATGTCCCAATGCACTGTTACAACAAACATTGCATCTCACGTCTGGGAGATCGAATAGGCCGCACGCTTAGAGTCGATATGAACACACTCCACGACTACCAAGCTGAAAACCTAAAAATCCAAAGAGGGAAGTTTGTCAGGATCTGTGTGGAATTAAATTTACAGAAGAAGCTTGTCCCAAAAGTGATAGTGGCAGGATCGATTCTCAACGTTGAATATGAAGGACTTACTATGATTTGTTTCTCATGTGGAAGATTCGGCCACAGACGCGAAGAATGCCCATTCAAATGCTCCTCATCGGAATCCCATGGTGACGCAAATCCTGCGCATCACTTGCCGGTGAATCAGCCTCCAAATCGGCCGTCGGTTAACTCTCCGGTAAAGAATGCAGATGAAGCCTTCGGCCCATGGATGCTCGTTACTCAACGGCCAGGCCGAAACCGAGTTCCTCAACGGTCTAATCCCAAGGACGGCCAACGTCACACCTCGGGGCCTGGATCTAAACCGGCGAAGGTAGCTTCTGTCAGAAAATACTCTCGTTTTGCAGCGATAGAGGATCTTGAGGAGGATGTCGATTTGATTCGAGATGGTGCCGTAGTCCGGACTGACGCTGGTTCATCGAAAGCCTATTCTAGGCAAATGGATAGCAGAATGGGTAAAGGCCATTCGGTCAAATCGTTTGCCCAGGGAAGTACCAGATCGCCAGCTAGCAAACCGCATAGTCAAAGGGTGGAGTCAGGATCCAAACCGAAGCTTCAGTATAAGCCAGAAGAAGCCAAATTGCTTTCTTCCTCACTTGGGCCGAATCATGAAGAGGGCGGATATAGGCCTCATAAGGCGCTGGATTCTGAGACTCAAAATGGGCCTGGACAGAGTTTAATCAATATGGATCAACAAGGACTCAACAATACAATGATGGACCCTTTAAATCAGGCTGGCGGTCCTGAGACTCGGAATGGGCCTGGACAGATTTTAATGAATATGCCTCAGCAAAGCCTCAACAATGCACCGATGGACCCTTTAAACCAAGCTACCGGACCTGTGCCTTCGCTGGACCCTCTAAACCAGGATGGCCCAAGTATGAAGCTAGATGTGAACTCCAATAACAGTAAAGCCTTGGTTCTTCATATGGGCCCAAAAAAAACCCATAGAAAAGAAAAATAAATCCAAAATGCAGCGAGCTCATGTTATTGTCCATGGTAATCTTAATGCCATGGTCCAGCAGGTTCCCTTCTCAGAAAATCCGAGCACAATTAATCACAATTCTTCAATGGAGCAAAAGCATGAGCAGTCACAACCAACCTGTCTCCAACCACCCGACCAATGGGACCCTAATGAGGATATTGCACCAGACTTCATAGACAACAATGGTACCTTGGTGCCTGAAACTCAATTTGAACAACACTATGAAGGTGCGACTGAAGGCTCCAGGTAAGTAGCCTTCTCCCTAACTTGTGTTTTTTAATTATATATTTTTTAATGATTATTGCCTCTTGGAACTGTAGGGGGCCGGTAGCCGGTCTTTCCCTCTTACCATTAAAGATATTGTCAATAAATATTGCATTAACATTCTCTGTCTTATGGAACCTCGTGTAAGTGGTGATAGAGTGGATAAAATTTTTCGCAAACTTGGTTTTAATCACTGGATCCGGGTGGAATCTACTGGGTTCTCCGGAGGCATTTGGCTTTTGTGGGATAACGACACTTTTGATATTACCTATCTTACCTCCACCACCCAATTGCTTCACTGTCAGGTTAAAGAGCATGCTAGTAACATTATTACCCTTATGACTATTGTTTATGGTGAAACCACTCCAGCTGGTAGAACTTCCTTATGGAACACTCTTCGTTCGATTGACAACTCAAATCTCCCTTGGTTGGTCTTGGGCGATTTCAATGCTTATTTATCCCCAAATGATAAACTTGGAGGGGCTGATCCCCCGTGGGCCTCAATGCATCATTTTAAAGATTGCGTTGACGACACTGGACTTATTGAGGCCAAGGTCCTGGGAGACAGATTCACGTGGGAAAAAAAGGGATTGAAGGAAAGACTTGATTGGGTTTTAACGAACCTCAACTGGATTACTTGCTTTCCCAATTTCAACGTTCGCCATGAGCTTAAATTTGAATCTGATCACAGGGTTGTGGTGGTGAATTTGAATCCTTCTTCCCAGAGGAAAAGTGGTCAAAATTCATTCTCCTACCCAGATTGCATGGGCCTTGGAAAATGATTTCAAAGACATTACGAACGAAGCTTGGCGTGGTAAAAATTGGCTTCAGGGTCTTGATAATTTTCAGAAATCTGCTTTGGAATGGAATAATAACTGTGTGGGTAATTTCTCTAAAAAGAAGAAGGAGCTGATTCGACGCCTTGAGGGAATTGATAGATGCAGGAGGATGAACTTGCAAACCGGGTTGTTCAGACTTGAGAAAAAACTATAGGATGAATACCATAAAGTTGCTAGCCAAGAAGAAATTACCTGGTTTCAAAAATCTAGAAGTAAATGGCTGCTGGAAGGGGATAGAAATACAAGATTCTTCCATGCCTCAACAATGATCAAAAGGAAAAAATAAAGAATTGGTGCTATTCAGAACGATGCTGGTGAATGGGTGGAAGATCATGATACAGCGAAGACGATGGCCCATGACTTCTTTCTAAATCTCTACACTCGTGATAATTCAGTGAAAGATCCCACAGAGTGGTGCTCAAACTTCCCCACTATCGATACAAACAGATTGGGCCTGCTTTCGAGAAAAGTTTCTAGAATCGAGATTAAAAACGTAACTTTTGCTATGGGAGCCTTTAAAGCCCCTGGGCCTGACGGTCTTCAAGCTCACTTTTTTCAGACCCAGTGGAATGTTGTGGGGGACAAAATTTGTGACTACATAGAAGATTGCTTTAATAACCCCTCTATTATGTCCAGTATAAATATGTCCAAGGTGGTTCTCATTCCTAAGGTTGACAATCCTACTACGTTGAAGGACTTTCGTCCCATTTCCTTATGTAATGTCAGTTTCAAAATTATTACAAAAGTCCTGGCGAACAGGTTTAGAGATGTTATGGATCAACTTATAAGCCATGAACAATGCAGCTTCATTGCCAATAGGTCAAGTTGTGATAACATTATTATTGCCCAAGAGATCATTCACTCTATGAGATTGAAGGGTAGGAAAAAAGGATTCGTTGCCATCAAGATTGATATGGAGAAAGCTTTTGACCGCCTTGACTGGGGATTTATCAAGAACACTCTCTCTTGCTTGAATCTGGACAACAATCTTGTTGAGCTCATTATGGCTTGCATCTCAACTAACTCCATGTCTATCCTTTGGAACGGTGATGAAAGCCCGTGCTTTACCCCTTCTAGAGGAGTAAGACAAGGTGATCCTTTAAGCCCGTATATCTTTGTGCTTTGTATGGAACGTCTGGTCATCATATTAAAGCTGAGTGTGAGAGCCGACAGTGGAAACCATTTGTTTTTAAAAGAGGAGGACCTCACATCTCCCATATGTTCTTCGCTGATGATCTCATCCTTTTTACTAAAGCTTCGTGTGGCCAAATGGTCGAAGTTCGAAAGGTAATGCAAAGCTTTTGTGAGGTCTCGGGACACAGAGTTAATCTAAGCAAGTCTCGGATGTTTTGCTCTACCAATGTTAACTTTAATAGGGCACAAGAACTAAGTCAGTTGCTTGGGATTGGAATTGCTCCAGATCTTGGGAAATACTTAGGGGTGCCGATAATTCATAAGAGAGTTACAAAGGCTACTTATCATCTTATTGTGCAGAAGGCTCGGAAGAAACTTTCTATATGGAAAAGAAAATTCTTGAATATTGCTGGCCGTTCTGTTCTTATCAAATCTGTGCTCTCCTCCTTGCTCAGTTATTATATGCAGTCTGTCCTTCTGCCCATTTCTACTATCAATGAAATCGATAAGATATCAAGGAACTTCCTTTGGTCTCAGGATGAAGATATGAAAAAAATGCACCTCATAGCTTGAGATAAAATCACTCAGGCCAAAAATTAGGGGGGCCTTGGTTTCAAAAACCTTCGTCGTCAAAATAAAGCATTTATTATGAAGCTTTGCTGGAGTCTTTTGACGAAGCGTCAGGCCTTGTGGGTTCGATGCCTGTGGTCCAAGTATAATTGTGAGGATTCATCGGTGCCCAAGGTTTCCAAGAAGAGAAATTCATCCTCTGTCTGGAAAGCCATTGTTCAAGTTTGGGATAATTTCCTTGGTGGGGTTGGGAGGAAAGTCAACAGTGGGGTAGAAACCAAGTTTTGGTCTGACCTTTGGCTCCCTTTTGATTGTCCCCTGGTTGCCTTCGCGCTGAACCCATCTCTAATTAATGAAGGTGAGACAGTGAGGGATCAACTTCTGATGAATGGAAGTTGGGATACAAATAGGTTGCGGGGGTTACTTCCTTCTGGTATTATGAATACAATTGCTAAAATGCACCCACCTAGTAATAGCTCCCCGACCGGTTCACTTGGAGAGCTGCAAAAGATGGATGTTTCTCTGTGAAATCTACTTATAATTATCTTTCTGGTCAGGGAGGAGTTAGTATCAATAATTTCTGGTCTTTGATGTGGAAATGGGACCTCCCTGAGAAAGTTAAGCATTTCATGTGGCAGATTGGACATGAGAGACTAGTCACTAACGCCCTCAGAGCAAGGAGAGGCCTTACCAGCGATAGCCTTTGCCCTTTCCAATGTAATAGCGAGGAGAGCATAATCCATGTCATCAGAGATTGTGAGAGGGCAAGGAACTTGTGGAAAGAAATCTTGAAACCTAACTATTTCTCCCAATTTTTTACAGGTTCCTTGCAGGGTTGGCTCAATTGGAATGCAAAACACAAGCCAAGGAAAGGAAGATTTCAAAACTTCATGTTGGCCAAGAGTCTTCAGCCTGGGGTGTTGGATTCTCTGGACATCCAGATGCAGAAACCAGGGAGTTGCTCCATTTGTGTAAATACTTGCTTACGGAAAACATCATTAACCATAATCTATCTCACCAAATTTTCCACTTTTGCAGGTTTGACGAGAAGTCTTGGACCCCGCCACCTACAAATGTCGTTCGTATTGACGTAGATGGATCTGTGCGGGATCAACACCAAGCAACATGTGGAGGTGTTATCCGGAATTCCCAAGGACATTGGTTGATGGGGTTCTATAAACCCTTAGGCCTTCAGACTGTCATTGAAGCAGAAATATACGCTATCATGTTAGGGCTGAAAGTTGGCCAGCAAATGGGTATGCAGAGAATCCTTATCTACTATGATTCCCTTGATGCCATTAATATCCTCATGAGAGACTGCTGTCATGCTGATCATCCGCTCAGAGATATTATCAAGGAGACTAGAGACCTTCTCTTCAGTGACTGGGATGTAGAGCTACATTACACCCCAAGAGACAACATCTCATGTGCCGATTACATGGCCAAGGAAGGCCACGATGCTCCAACTGATGCTGACATAGTCCTAATTCGACAGCCTTCCTGAGGATGCTCATTACGTGGTTTGAAGAAACCTGGCGCGCAACGCAACTAGTTTTTTCTAGTTTGTTGTATCTAGGGTTAGGCTTTTAGTCTAGTCCTTTTTCCATCTTATCAAGCCTCAGCTTGCCTGTATTTTCTAAAAAAAAGTACTCTCAGCTCAAAAAACAAAAAAAAAAGTGATTTTTTTGGACCTAAAAACAAAAAAGTGAATGAAATCCCCATTTTTTCTTTTTCTTCTGTTTAAAAAAGAGAGAACTTAAACTCAGTCCTGACATTAATAATTGCGTAAGCAAGAATGTGGACGTGTTAACTGAAGAAGCCTCTTGTTGCTTCAATTTTACTCGAAGCTGAATTGATTCTCTAAACCATCCTCCTTTGTAACATAACTAACTACACCACCCGTTAGATTGCGCGAAGTTGTAATTCACTGCTTGACTCGGTTGTTATTAGTATTACATGCACACCCAAAACCAAACAAACGGTTTCATTTCTCGCGCGATTCTTCCTCTCTATCAAATATCACTGCGTTTTTCAGCTCCCTGTTCCAGCTCTTTCTGAATCTAAGCGACGTCGTCCTCTCACCTCCGCTTCTTCATGGAGGCTCCATTCCTCGATCTCTAAGGAAGCACCCCAAAACCCTTTCAGATCCCAATCGACTTTGCTCTGATATGGCTTCCTGGCTCAAGGCCGCTGAAGGTATCGATCGATCTCACTGCTTCTGTATCATGCATTCCGAATTTTCCCCTATTTTGACTCTTTCTATTTGGTTCATATCGAATTTGGGCTTCCTGTGCTATTATTGTGTCATTGCTTTAACTGGCAAACCCTTTAGCATTCCGTACGGTTCGAGATTGATCTGGTCCCCTTTGCAAATTTTGTGAGTTATGGTGATGAGAGTTTTTGGCTTACTGTCTTTACATGCTCTGATTCAATGTTTAAAGCATTTAGTCATATCCTCCCGGATTGTTTTGGATGCTGAACATTGGCTTGGACGATAATCATAAACTTCATATAGCAGCTCCTTGCTGATTTCTGGGTGTTGTTAACTAGTCAAAGATGGATGCTTCCAAGGAGAATGCATAGTACCTTTTTTTTTTTTTTTGTTGTTGGCTAAGAACCATAACCTTTTGCCCAAACTTATGAATGCTGTTAAAGCTGCCCAACAGAAAGGGAATACCTCTCCCGGATCAATTGCATTGCCAGTAAATCTTCTGCAACTTCGTGTGGAGAACAATTTCACTTTGAATAATTTTTTACATGGTCACATTTTATTTATCACGCAGGAGAAATTTGTACGAAGTCTAATCTGTCTTTTGCCTCCTGTACATTTTCGTTGGAAGAAATATTGTCCTTTGGGGTCATTTCCCTTTTACAGTTTTTTTCCTCCTTGAGTGAGCACGTGGTTGAGTTTTATCACCTGCTGTAGCATTAAATGGAAAGTTTCTCTTTTCCGCCCCCATCTTTGGGTCTGTGTATGTATGCTGCTCATATTGAAATAAATTCTTACTTATCACATTCGTTTTCTATTCATTTGAACAGATTTATTCGAAGTGGTGGATCGAAGGGCCAAATTAGTTGTCAGCGAATTAGCAGATGAGCAGTCTGATTCTAAGTCGCCAGGTTTAGATTCTAGTTTGTTTAGCTTATGGTTTCCTGTTTTTGCTGTCATTTTGACTTACCATGATTAAAATTTACCGGATAGATGTGCTAAGAGGCTTATTGAAGTGTAACTATTATCTGCAAGAGAAAAAAACAATAAAAGGCTCAGTTTTCTAGAATAATTCCATATTTTACAATTCCAGCTATAAAGTATGCAGTCCAAAAAATATTTTCAAGCACAAGTGCTGATATTTTTTTGAACCTTTCTGACAATTAGCTTCTAGTGGGCAAGGATCTCAAGGCAAGAGGACAAAATCAAAATCTAAGGTATTGCCTTCAAAGTTTATCCTTAAGCGGTGTTCTTATAATGTGAACCTTGATCATGTCTTCTTGAACTATTTTGCAGGCTCGAAAGGGACAAGCTGTTCCTCCTCCTGTAAGCAGTGACACTGGAAAGGAGCAAGGTGGCATACCAGAAGCCCCAGTAGATGTAACTTCTCCAAGTAATAAGATCGATTCCACAAAGGTTCAAAAGCGACAATCTATCTCGTCTCCTATAATCAATGATATTACAAAAGAGCAAGTTGGTACACCCGCAGAACCAGTAGATCTTACTACTCTGAGTGATAATGCTGATCTTAATCTTGTAGCTGAGAATGATGGGAGTGCTTCTATGTCTACAAGCCAAGCTGATAAGGAGCAGCAACCTACTGACACAATGCCACCCTTGTCAGGCACTCCATCAACAGAAGTGATAACTAATGCTAATAAGCCTGAAATGGACAAAGTGGAGGTCTTAGTAAATGATAATAATGCTGAACCTTCGACTCTTTCTTCAACTATTTTTATTGACGCCCAGATTCCCAAAGAGAATGCTTCAGATATCCACGATGGGGGTTCCTCTCCATCTAACAAAGTGATTGGAGACCCCAATGAAAATCAACCCACTGATGCTGGCCTAATTATGGACCCTGAAAATTTGGATGCTGATTTAAAAAAGGGGCAAGATAGATCTGAATCTCTGACCTCTGACACCGCTTCTAATGGTGATATTTGTAAAGATACTGATTTAAAAGTTGAATCTATTGATGATGGAAAGAGGCAAGAGGATCATAAAACTGATAATTCAAAGAAAGTACAGGATCAACTTGATGAGGTGTCGTATTTATTATAAGAGAGAAGTTTATAAATTATAAGTTCAAAATACATATCTTCTATTGAATTGCTTCTGACTAGTTTTTTAGTTGGTCTCATAGGCTCAAGGATTGCTTAAAACAGCAAAATCTACTGGCCCATCTAAAGAGGCAAGGTTAGCTCGGGTAAGAATGCTGTCAGCTAACATTTCTGTCATCCCAGGCCTTCCTAAATGGGAGAGGCATGATTTCAGAGGCATATCCTGCAGATTGGTTCTGGCCTTCTGGAATCTTGGCATTTTCTTACTTGCTGATTAGATGTCAAGTTGATATTTTCTTATTGCTGTTCAGGTCTGTGCTGGACTATCATCCCGACTTCAAGAATACAAAGCAGAAAATGCACAGCTGGAGGAACTTCTTAGTGCAGAGGTGAAGCTACATTAATATTTGATGTTTGCAGGACTAGGTGTTATCATGTCTATCCATTAGAAAAAATTTAATGGTTGTAATACTAAATGCTTACAGAGAGAGTTGAGTAAATCTTATGAAGGTCGGATAAAAGAACTACTCAAAGATTTGTCTGAATGTAAAAGGGAAGTATCAAGAGTAGAATCAAATATGTCTGAGGCCTTGGCAGCAAAGAATGCTGAAATTGAGACTCTTGTCAGCTCTATGGATGCTGTTAAAAGACAGGCTGCATTATCAGAGGGAAATCTTGCTTCTCTGCAGGTTCTTCATAGTTAAATTGAAGTGTATTTTGCTTGTGTTTTTTCTGCAGCTACTGTCCCAACCTGATCTATATGTCCTGCATTATTTACTACAGTCCCTTGCAAAAGTTTTCTCCTTCTTCTATGAACATACTGGGTTGCTCAAGTGTTGGCATCAGAGTTTGGCTGAGCATTTCACCTAGTTATTGTATTCTTTGATGTTTAGATGAGCTCCTTTTCCATTTGATCTATTCTACATATAGATATATTTGGCCGACCATCAGTTTCCTATAAAACAAAATAAGAGTTTTAGCCATGTAATTTACATTACCTGCTGTGCAGTTTTCAAAAGATATAACTTGCTAGAATTGCATAATAAAATATCTGGTTTGTATACAGAAGAAATTGCCCAATAGTTCCTACCCAAGCTTGATATTGCCTGCTGTATTTTTCATAAGATAATGACAGAGATGTATTTATAAAATTGTTCTTTCTGTATCAATGTAGTCTCTTTTGGAATATATCAGTTTACTGTTATCTGCAATTCTTTTTGTGGTAAACAAAATTCATCACCTAATATACTGCAGAGACTGTGTAGCATGTTGACTTGCTTACATCGGTTTTTCTCCATGATTTTGGTCTTCCATTCATTTTGTGCTTAAATACATTTAAACAGGCAGGCATGGAATCTATGATGAGAAGTCGAGAACTTACAGAGACAAGAATGATGCAGGTAAGTAAAAGATCTGCTACATGTAAGATTCCCTTAACTATTCTGATATTTATGATTCATGAATTGAACTTTTGTGGCATAATATTTTCATTCTCATAGGCTTTAAGAGAGGAGCTAGCTTCTGCTGAACGAAGAGCAGAAGAGGAGCGTGCTGCTCATAATGCTACCAAAATGGTTTGTAGCTAAAATTCTTAATTCTTGTTTCACTTTGTCTTGTGTCTTTCTTATTCTGTGATTGGTGACACAGTCTGCCATGGAGAGAGAAGTAGAATTGGAGCACAGAGCTGTTGACGCATCTACAGCCCTTGCAAGGATACAGGTGACTTTATTACCTATCATACTATGCGAGTTATTAAAGTTGTATTTATCCTTCTATTAGTAAGCTGGTAGTATTTATTTTTCCCCTGATAAGCCTTAGAAATTGTAGAACAATTTGTGACATCAAGGCTAATCATATGTATTGATTAGTTGATTGCTTCCCGTTTCAGAGAATAGCAGATGAAAGAACAGCTAAGGCCACAGAACTGGAGCAGAAGGTGGCACTTCTTGAGGTACATAGGAATAATTAGTTTTTTTTTTTTTTTTTTTTTTTTTTTTAAAGAAAGGCTTAGGCTGATTGTTAATTCTAAAATAAAGATCTAGTAAACCACTTTTTGAGCTTTCTGTTTCTAGGTTGAGTGTGCATCTTTAAATCAAGAGCTGCAAGATATGGAAGCACGGATTCGCCGGGAACAAAAAAAGTCCCCAGAAGAAACAAATCAAGTAATTCAGGTATTACTTAGGCATCTCACCATCCATTAATTTGTCTTGCTGTAGGTCTCTTTGTACACTAGTGTCTTTTAATAATTTAATTATTATAATAGCATGTTTAAAGAGCTGACACTCTTTATGTTTCATGGCCTAAACTTCATTCAAACAACACGTAGTATGATGTAATTATGCATGGACCCCATATTAGAGGGTCATTACATTATACTTGTGAGAATTTCCAAGCACAAGTTATATTTTCCCAATCAATAAAAACACAAAAGCATGTATTGCCTATGTTCGTACTTCAGTAATTGTATTTTGTGCTGCTCCTTTGGCATGTATACTCAATGGATATTATATATCAAATAGAAAGAAGTGCAGACTGGGAGTTTTGGAATATCAACTTGTAGCTATCTTGCTGTATATATTCAAATATAAATTTCATACATATAGATTTAGATAATAATGACTAAGTTTAATACATTCAGATTCAGGCATGGCAAGAAGAAGTGGAGCGTGCACGCCAAAGTCAGAGAGATGCTGAAAATAAGCTTTCTTCTTTGGAGGCAAATAACTTTTAATTGTGTTTAATGATTTCAATGAGATAATAATTTTTCATCATTTAGTTCAAAATTTTCTTCTTTTCATTATTTCTGAGTTCAGGCTGAGTTGCAAAAAATGAGAGTTGAAATGGCTGCCATGAAGAGGGATGCTGAGCATTACTCTCGTCAGGTATTGCCTGATGTTTCTTGCTTTACTTACAAGCTAATTCTTTTTGTCAAACATGTGTAAATACAAAAAGCAAGGGCCCTGATTTTTGTGAAATTTCATAGTTTCCCACATAAAACTTTGTTATTCAATTTATGAGCATAGCTGTACAATCATAAATTGAAAAGCTTGTATTTGAATCATGAATCATAAATATATTGGATAGTAAGATTCATAATTGCTGTGTATATGCTTAGGCATGTATATTTGTCACTTTTGGATTTTTCTCAAAGTTAAATGTACTTTTGTCCTAGGTTTAAGAATAAAAATCTATACTACTACATATTTTTCTTGTGGAATAAATGACATGCAGAGTTGGTTTTTTGATTGTATTTTAAAAGTATGTTATACTTTTAACATTGATCTGTTTGACCCTTTAAAGAATCTGGTAGGAGTTGTGTGTCCTATACTGTTTGTGCTAATTCAAATTTTTGAATGTTCTGCATTAAAGTTTTCAATTAAAGACTAGAAAAATTTAATATAACAACTTTATGAAACAAACTGTAACTGTATCTTCCAAAATAGCATGGGTCATCTGTGGATGCTGGAATTCTCTATTATGTCTATTTTCTTAGATTGCATGGAGAGAGACGCAATACCATGTTTCTAAAATTAGCAGGACTCAGACTTGATTACACAGCTGCATTACAAGTGGACTCATGTCCAAGTAAAGAACTTCATCGTTTTCTGCTGATTTCATCAATTAAGAGCTATTATTAATTTTACACGCACACACACACACACTACGTGAAAAGTTTTTTTTCAACATTATTTCTCAACATGGTGTTGTATTAAAATGGTTTTTAAGTGTCTACTAGTGATTTTAAACGGTTTTCACTTGGAGATATAATGGACTTCACATTTGTAATTTTAATGGTTAATAATTGGGTGGTCAGGATTAATTGACCTAGCAGACAAAAATTCACATCTTCCATTGTGAAAGGGGTCCTTTGAGTTTTCTGTAAATAGGCAATCACATGTATACAAGTATTTCCATTGTCATGCTAAATATGTTATATCAATTGGATGTTACCATTGCTGGAAAATTTCTAATGGAGGTGTAGGCGTGTAGCTGTCTACAAGATTGTAGGTCCATAACCACCATGAAGGAGTAGTACTTCAAAATTTTACTTCAATTGTGGTCTTGCGTTTCATTTATGGTTTTGGATACATATTAAAGTTGGAACTAAATTTGCCCTTTTAAGATGTTTTGATGTCATGATAATGTTTGGAATGCTGCTTGTACTAATTATAGTTATACTACACTTTCAGGAGCATATGGAGCTCGAGAAGCGCTATCGTGAACTAACTGATCTTTTGGTAATTCATTGTTAAATTTCAATTATTACTTGTGATGTTCGATTATCTCATGTCTTATAGATATGCATTCATTTTTCATTCCCAGTACTATAAGCAAACACAGTTAGAAACCATGGCCAGTGAAAAAGCTGCGACAGAGTTTCAGTTAGAGAAGGAAATAAAGCGTCTTCAAGAAACACAGGCATGTATTTAGGTGCTTTTGGCTGCTTCATCAATATTTTGGCCTACACAAGTTGAAATCATTGTCATTTGAACAGGTAGAGGCTGAAAGAAGTCGAGTTTCCCGACGGGCGGCCTCATCTTGGGAAGAAGACACTGAAATAAAACCCCTTGAGTATGTTTCCTCTTTATTTTATATTAGCATCTTTCTTGTTTTCTGTAAGATATTTTATGAAGGAAATTACCGAATGCTTTAGCTTAAAAGGGTACGTGCTTGCTGTTAAGGACATGTAAACCAGCCCCCATTGTAGAACTTAGGTCCTCCCTCTTTAGGCATAAAGGAACGAGAATCTATAATGCTTTAGTCTGTTTAATCAGCCACTTGTTTACATTTAAATATGAAATCTAGTCCGTTTCTGGGATTCTAGTTTGTTTGTTGTTGTATATGGTAAGGTAATGAATGTATTATTTTTCATTGCAATTCAAAATCAATTCACTCTTCTGATTAGTTATGCTTGCTGGAGTGATTGGTTTTCATTTCCAATTGTGGATCAGGAAAGTGATTTTATAGAATTTAACATCGCAGGCCTCTTTCCTTATATCACCGTCATTTGGTCGGTGCAAGTGCTCAGGTATAACACTGAACGTATTTCAAGTCATTTGCATTCTCCTTTCAGCACTAATTTTAGCTTCATATTTGGCATGCTTGATACAGTTACAGAAGGCAGTGAAACTGATAGATTCAGGGGCTGTTAGGGCCACGAGATTTCTCTGGCGGTATCCTATAGCTCGAGTTTTTCTGTTTTTCTATCTGGTGAGATCAGTTCAAAATGTGTTTAGAAAGACAAATATTTGAAATAGGATACAACAAAAAGAGTTGAGCTATTTGCTAACCTGAAGAAATTGTCCGCAGGTGTTTGTACATCTCTTTTTGATGTATATGATGCATCGCCTTCAGGTAACAATGTTCAGCTGATTGCAATATTTTATAGGACATGGTTTATGACAATAACAAATACATGTAACCATGATAATCCTTAAATTATTAAACTCTGGATGTAATTTCTTATCTATTCAGGAACAAGCTGACGAATTGGCTACCAGAGAAGTTGCATTATCTATGGGACTTGCTAACCCTACTTTACCATGAGCATCCGGATATTCCAGGCCACATCAGTTTTAATCTATTCCTGGCTTTATGTTTTGAAGCAAATAGCCGATATAGCTGCTTGTGGTCGCTCGATAATGTTGCAGCAAATTACCAAGTATGCAACCCAAAAATAGGACATAATGAGCCTCTGTCATGGTTCATCTTTAGGCTTTAGCTAGGCTTTTGAGAAACTACCGCGTTTGCACGTTGGGGTTTGGAAAACAGAGTTAGGGGAAGCTGAGCTGCTCCTACTGGTGGCTGCATCTCTCATTGTTAGTATGCGCAGTGGGAATGATTGGATTTTTTATTGCATGTTTTGTTCAGTCCCTCGTTTTTCTTTGTGTTGGTGCACAGAAATAACACTGGAGTGGAGGAAAGTTGCTGTAGATACACAATTACATTCTTAGGGCCATCTTCGATACTGACACAAAACTTGCATATAGCAGATTTTTTTTGCCCTACAGTCCCAGGAAATCTGGTTGCCATGATTATTATTTCTTTGACTGAAATGTGAATATTTAATATTGGAAATTTACCGATTTTTGGGTTCCTTATTTTAGTAGCCATGTTATATATATTATGAATATTACAACTTCAGAGTCCGGGCTAATAGGCTCATGAACTTCACTCAAACCATTTCTATCTTGGACAGATGAAATGAGAAGATGATATTGGTCTCCTGACGGTATGGTATGAAAAACTGGACCGGCCACTATGTCCGGTTTGGTTGATGGTGAGATCTGGTGAAACTTTGACCTGGGCTAACTTGGGAACAACGAGGGTAAGCTGGTGCATTGCGTGGGTTGCCCGAATCACTTTTTTATTCGCCTTAAAAATGAGTAAATGCCAGGAAGAAGAGAGTTTTAGGAAAAACAAGATGAGGAAAATAGTGGACGAGGAAGTCCCATAAAAAACTTACTCTTGTAAAAGAAAATGTTAAAGGGTAAAAATATCTGAAAGTTTTCACTGAAGAGCTATAAAGTTTGTGGGGCAACTTTTGCAAATGGTGTAGTGTCGCCCCCACCGTTATAAAAGCTAATTTTGACTTATATGTACACATGGCACTTAACACCAGCGACCTTATCATCATACCTCAACTCACTCATCTCCCCAAAGTAATCGTTCCTTTCCCCTCTCTTTTCCAATGGGGTGGACATTGTATTGCTTTTTAAACTTTTGGGACAAAATTGTCCCCTCAAAAACTTCTAATTGCCCATAGCAACTTTCGGGGCATTTTTACCGCTTTAACCCTAAAAGAAAACTCTTCAAAAAAAAAAAAACATGATAAAAAATGAAGCCAATAAGCGTTTTAATTTTAAAGTAGAAAGCATGCAAGAAAGATGAAAACCTATCTGTTGAAGGAAAAGAAAAGTCTAACTTATCTGACTTGCGTGTTGCTTTCCAAAGCTTGCCTCGGATCCTGTGATCTCTTTGTAATAAAAATAATCCAATATAATATCCCACATTCTTCCATGATTATATTCTGTCACCATCACCTTCTTATATAATTACTTTGATGAAGAGCACAAACATTATGTAGTATTATATTAGCACAAACAATCACACACGCCTACAGGTTCGAACCTGTAACCTCCCCAGAGGAGAGATAGGTGGCATATGAATGAGGCAAGGTACATTGACTACACACACACGAATATGTGTAATATAAAGAAGAGGAGGGGAGTAGTCGAGTTCCTTTGTTAATTATTATAATATATACATGTATGATTGAAAATCGTGGTTCAATTAGGTATAAAAGGTCATTGGATGTTTCATTAAGGTGGGCAGATCAAACAATATGAAATCCTATGAAAAGAGTTAGAAAAAGACCAAAGTAACTGCTTAACAAAATTGAGCGAAATCTTTTAATTAATAATTTAACTATTTGATTGTTGATAGAGCACAATGTTATTATGCTTTCCATGTAGTTGATTCCACTAGTAGGTGTTGGCATTCTCTACTTCTCCGACGGACACATAAATTCGATATTTTTGTCTTTAAATATAAATTTTATAAGAAAATAAATACTTTTGGATTAAAGACATTTTTGTCTTTCAATAATTTTAGGAGGAACACTAGGAATTATAAATTATTTATTGCAGCTATGTTAACCCTAAAATGCTAAAGCTATTGCCTTTTTTGGATTACAATGGCAAGCCGAAGCTTGAAAATGAGAAATAGGAACTAGATTATAAGACTCTAGCCCCTTGTACAACAGGTATAAAGATACTATGAGTGGCAGGATCGCTGATCCTTCAAAACCATATCCAAACACCCTCTCGGGATAGATGGAATCATAACCATATCGGTACCAATGGTAGCACTATGGCCCTTCTTGGCCATGTAATCAGCACAAGCGATGTTTTCTCTTTGAGTATGATGAAGCTCAACATCCCAGTCACGGAACAAAAGATCTCTAGTCTCCCCAACAATATCTTTAAGGGGATAATTAGTAGGGCAATCTCTCATGAGGATATTGACGACATCAAGAGAGTCGGAGTATATGACGATTCTTTGTAACCCCATCTGAAGACCAATCTGTAACCCTATCATGATAGCATAAATTTCAGCTTCAATGACAGAAAGTAGACCAAGGGGTTTGTAGAAACCCATCAACCATTCCCCTTAGGTATTTCTTAGTACTCCCCCACACGTAGCTTGGTGTTGTTGAAGCACCGATCCGTCCACATCAATGCGAACCGTGTTCTCAGGAGGGGGCGTCCAGGATTTCTCCTCGATCTTGTCCAGTTTGAAAATCTTGTGGTCAAGCTTTTGATTCGTTCCATTTTCCATGAGAAGGTAGCTGCACCGGTGTAGCATATCCTTTGTTTGTGTGGTCTCTCCCTGAAATAGAAATTTACATCTGGTTGTCCAAAGAATCCAACACCCCAGGCTAAAGATTCTTGTCCATGAGAAGTTCTGAAATCTCCCTTTGCCAGGGTTGTGCCTGGTATTCCAGTTAAGCCAAACCTGCAAGCTGCCAGAGAAAAACTGAGAGAAATAGTTATGTTTTAAAATAAGTTTCCACAAATTCCTAGCTCGCTCACAGTATCGAATTATGTGAATCACACTTTCCTCACTATTGCATTGAAAAGGGCAACCATTATCGTTGGTAAGGCCCCTTCTGGCCCGAAGAGAGTTGGTGACGAGTCTCTCGTGTCCAACTAGCCACATAAAGTATTTAACTTTTTCCGAAGTTGCCATTTCCATATTTTGGCCTAGAAGTTATTGGTGCTTGCTTCTTCATTGTCAGAGAGAAACTGGTAGGCTGATTTTACAGAGAAACCCCATCCTTAGCTGCTCTCCAGGTAAAACAATCCGGAGAATTGTTGGACAGTGGATTCGATTGTAAAATGATGTTTATAATGTCCGGAGGTAGAACTCCGAACCATCTGTGATAGTCCCATAGTCCATTTGACAGAAGGTGATCTCTAACCGTCTCATCTTCGTTGACAAAGGAAGGATCCTGAACAAAGGAGATGATGGGTTGATCCAGAGGGAGCCAAAGGTCAATCCAGAACTTGGTACCTGCCCCGTTATTGACCTTTTTACCAACACCACAGAGAAAGTTATCCCAAACTTCAACAATCGCTTTCCAAGCAGAGGAAGAGTTTCTCTTTCTGGAGATACTAGGTAGATACATGTTACCACAATTATATTTGGACCACAGGCATTGAACCCAGAGGGCATCTTTCTTTGTTAAAAGACACCAGCATAGTTTCATAATAAAAGCTTTGTTTTGGCGGCGAAGATTTTTGAAGCCCAGACCCCCTTGTTTCTTAGCTTGTGTAATTTTTTTCCCAAGCAATAAGATGCATTTTCCTAACGTCTTCATCTTGAGACCATACGAATTTCCTGGAAATTCACTCAATTTCCCTAATTGTGCATATTGGGAGGAGAGTTGATTGCATACAATGGCTAGGCAGGGAAGATAGTACAAACTTGATAAGAATTGAACGTCCTGCCATAGTCAGAAATTTGCTCTTCCACGAAGTCAGTTTTGACCTGGCTCTTTGCACAATGGGGCTATAAGTGGCATGAGAAACTCTTTTATGAATGATTGGAACACCCAAATATTTACCTAAATCAGTAGTAATCCCAATCCCAAGGAGTTGACTTAGCTCGATGGCCCTGTTGAAGTTTATTTTTTTAGAGAAGAACATACGGGATTTGTCAAGGTTGATTCTGTGCCCCGAGACTTCACAAAAGCTTTGGATAACTTCCCGGACTTCGATCATTTGATTACTAGAAGCTTCTGTGAAAAGAATGAGATCATCGGCAAATAATAGGTGAGAGATGTGAGGGCTACCCCGCTTGAAAAGGAAGGGTTTCCACCGATGCCCTTCGCATTCAGCTTTAATTAAGTGGCCCAGGCGCTCCATGCAAAGAACAAATATATACGGGCTCAGGGAATCACCTTGTCTAACTCCTTTAGATGGGATAAAGCTCGGGCTTTCGTCCCCATTCCAAAGAATAGACATAGACGTAGTAGAAATACAGGCCATGATGAGATCAATGAGGTTGTTCTCTAAGTTAATGCATTTTAGGGTATTTTTTATAAACCCCCAATCTAACCTGTCAAAAGCTTTTTTCATATCAACTTTGATTGCCACAAAACCTTTTTTTCTCCCGCTCATTCTCATGTAGTGGATAATTTCTTGGGCAATAATGATATTATCACAACTAGATCTATTAGCAATGAAACTGCACTGCTCTTGACTAATAAGATGGGGCATGATCCCCTTTAACCTATTAGCTAAGAGCTTAGTAATGATTTTGAAGCTCACATTGCAAAGGGAGATAGGACGAAATTCCTTCAACGTAGCTGGATGATCAACCTTGGGAATAAGAACAACTTTGGATTGATTTATGCTAGACAACTTAGAGGGATTGGCGAAGCAATCTTCAATGAAGTGACAAATTTTATCACCTACAACAGACCATTGAGATTGGAAAAAGTGCGCATGTAGGCCATCCGGACCCGGAGCTTTAACAGCTCCTATGGCAAAGGCTGCATTTTTTATCTCGATTTTGCAGACATTCCTTGAAAGAAGGCGATTCATATTTTCATCAATGGAAGGGAAATTTGAACACCACCCCTCAAGGTCCTCAGGGTCCTTCACGGTTGCATCCCTAGTGTGGAGCTTTTTAAAGAAATCATGGGCCATCGATTTCAAAGTTTCATGATCTTCAATCCATTCCCCGTCATCGTTTTTTATAGCTCCAATTTTCTGTTTCTTTCTTTTAACCATGGTTGAGGCGTGAAAAAACCTTGTATTTCTGTCACCTCCCTGAAGCCATTTACTTCTGGATTTTTGGAACCAAACAATCTCTTCTTGAGTTGCCACTTTATGGTATTCTTCCCATAACTTCTTTTCAAGGCGAAATAAACCAGTTTGGAGATTCATGTTCCTACTTTTGTCAATGCCCTCTAAGCGCCTCATCAATTGTTTTTTCTTCCTGGAGAAGTTTCCCACACGGTTCTCATTCCACTCCGAAGCTGATTCTTTGAAGTTATGAAGACCATCGAGCTAGTTATTCTCTTGCCAAGCTTCGGCGGTGATATCTTTGAAGTTTTTCTCAAGGGACCAAGCAATCTGGTAAGAGACGGGTTTCTGGAAGTGATTACGACGAGGGGAAGGGTTAGGGGTAGAGTTCACAACCACAATCCAATGGTCAGATTTAAATGTTAGCTCATGACGGACAGTGGAGTTGGGTAGATTGGAAAGCTAGTAGAAGTTGGTGAAAACCCAATCCAATCTTTCCTTGAGGCCCTCTCTTTCCCAAGTAAACTTTTCCCCTTGAAACCTTGCTTCAATTAGCCCTGTATCATCAATACAATCCCTGAACTGTTGCATTGAAATCCAAGAAGGGTCAGCCCCTCCCAATTTGTCGGTTGGAGATAGATATGCATTAAAATCGCCAAGGACTAAAGAAGATTTTTTTGCTCATAAATATTCATGAAAGAGTAATTAGTATCTATATATAAATTAGCGAAAAGAAAAATATATTAAAATTCTAAAATGACCTTTTTGATAAGTTTATTGCCCAGTGGTGCTCAAGGTTTTTAAAAAATATTGGTCCTTTAAGGTGAATAGATATAAGGATTAAATGACTAAATTTTTCTTTCAATTCCCTATGTGCAATTCATCCTGTCTAGGTGTAATATATCTTCCCTATGTGTAAATATCTATCCTTGTGTTACAAAAGTAAGCCAAAATATGTAAATCGCTATATATGCAAACGATAATATTCTCTACCAGTAATTCATATTCCCTATGTGCAATATATCTTCCCTTATGCGATACATTTTCCTTATATGCAACTTAACTTCCTTTATATGCAATCAATCATCCCCCCATATGCAAATGTCTTCCCTTGTATCCCAAACTTAAGCCATAATGTGTAAATTATACTTTATGTAAATGATCTTCCCTTAGTGCAAACATTCTTCCATTTTTGCAAACAATTTTCCCTATGTACAATATATCTTCCCTACGTTCAATTTATCTTTCCTATGTGCAACTTAACTTCCGTTGAATACAATGCATCTTCTCCGGTACAAATGTCTTCTCATGTGTACCGAAATTAAGCCAAAATGTGAAAATATGCTAGTGCAAACGATCTTCCTTTTGTATGTAAACCATCTTCCTCTATTGTGCAAATAACTTTTCCAAGTTTTCTCTTCCTTAAAACTTCCAATCACTCACACCCATTCATCTAGAAATCGAACTAAAAGATCTATATTTACAAATTAGTTGGTTGAAGAAGCAGTAAATGAGAGGCGATGAAAAATTGATGGTAGTGAGATAGGGTTGTAGAGGAAAAGAAGAAATGAAGAAATGAAGGAGATGGTTAAAAAATTCTAGATTAAATCAAAGGCCGAAGAAACCATTGTCATGTTGTTGGATGTCGTTATTGCTATTTTCCGAAGGAGGCTGTTGTTACATCAATCATGAGCAAGATGAGCAAGGAGAAGGCTGTCTTAGTAAAGATGGTGAGTGAGAGGAAACTATTGACAACAACTGGTGACAGACGATTTGTGAAAGATGAAGAGTAAGCAGTGATACAAGGGAAGATGGTGCGAGAGCATCTAAGTGTTGTGGTAGGGTGATATGGACATTTTAGTCATTTCATTCTCATTCATATATGCCCTAAATGACCTAGGTTTTTAAAATAAAATTATATCCCTCCAAGCAAAAAAACTTTTCAAATAGGGATTTACCAGAAATTATCCCTTAATTAAACTAAAGAATGTATAGTTTCAACTTAAAATGAAAACTTATTGTTAAAAAAAATTCAAAACGTATCTATATAAATTAGGGAAAAGGAAATTATATGAAGTATGCATGATACAATGCTATAATATGCTTTGAAATGATATACTATTCAAACTTCAAAAATAGCTGCTTGCTCTGCGCAGGAACGGTTGTTATGTTCTGGGAATTGGATTCCCTACCTATCCTTTGAATACGCAAGGGGAGCTCCTCCCCCCTTAAACCGCTCAGATCATATTTGGATGGTTGATTTTTTTTTTCTATTTTTTTTAAAAAAATATATTTTAATTAAGACAAAATTTAAAATAAAGATAATCTCTCAACTAACATCTTTTTAAAAAATTTTTATTTAAAAAATAATAGTTAAAAAAATTGGACCGTCCAGATTGCATCTGACGGCCCAGATACGCCAAGCTCGCACCAAAACGGGTTCGGTTGTTCTGACTCTTTAATGCAAAGTCATCTTTATGTTCCATTATTTTCTTTTGTTTTGTTTTGCATTACCTAACCCCACACCGACACAAGTGGAAGTGGAATGCATGCCCCGCCAATCATGCCTTTTTGGATAAATATATATATCCTTAATAGTTAATCCTTTAAGGATCATGTTACCTCAAATTCCAAATCACACAAAATTAATTTACATTAAATCTCTTAATTAGTATCACCTCCGATCCTAAATGTAAGAAAAAATTTGTAGTGCACACAAAATTAATTTATATTAAATCTCTTAATTAGTATTGTTTCTAGTCTTAAATATAGGATAAATTTTGAAGTGCAATTTATATTACAAACTTTATCCAATATTTTGGATTAGAGGGAGTAATCAAATCACGTCCGAGCGATTGCGATTGCGACTGTACATATAAATATCTGTCCGCACAATTAAAGCAATAATCATTTCCTCATCATATACGTAAAATTAAATTATGAGGGTAGGCTAATAATTTGAATTTTTATATATATTTTCGATTAATACAATTAAGTATTTTAAAATTCTTACAAAATATTTTAAACCATGTTAAAAATTATATTAAAATATAAGCTTTTAAAAATAGACGAGAAGTCCAAGTGCTTCTAACAAAACTGAAAAGAATTCAATTTCTTGGTCTAATTTACTTTTTAAGTTATTTCTTGTTTGAGCATAAGCTTATTTTCAAAAGGGTTAATGAATTTGGCCATAGGAGAGTTATCCTTTAATGCTCTATAAGATATTCCCTAATGGACCCTGATCTGTCTCTTAATGAAAGCACATTTTGTGCTCATTTGATAAGTATAGTGTACTAATCATTAATAAGAACGGTCTATACTAATTCTGGACAGTTCATACCTCATTTTGACGATTCAGATAGAAAGAGCTTCCACTACTCATATTCATATTAAGAAACTGGCTCCTGGATCCCCGCTCGATCCTCGAATTAAGACACGAGGGTCCACCAGAGACGAGTTCTTCTTTCTCATCTCTGACTTGAAAAGTATATTCGACGAGAGAGTTGCAACTTTTAGTTGTTTTCACATCTCCCTCTCGCGCCGAACACAGACACAGCGAGAGCTTTCATCTTATCCTTATATACTCTATTTTATTCTAATAATATCCAACTACTTGATTTACCAAGATAGAAGGTAATTAATTCAATAACCAGTGTTCTTACATATGATAAAAACCAATAACCAGGATCATTACCTTATTATCCACAAGAGAAAGACGTGCGCTGTATGTATTTTTTAAAGTCACCGGTGCGCTGTATCTAGTCTTTAAGATCCCGGGGCCACGTGGTTCAACCTTTAAACAAATTCAGAATGGACATGGCCACTTGCTCAGTGGTCTCCCATAGTCCCATTGACTTGGTTGTATAAAATGATTGTGATGCATGGAAAGGAAAGCAGAGAGTTTTTGTGAAACAGGAAAATATCAGAGTGATCATAGGCTCATAGCTTAGTTTGAAGGAAATCGCCGGATGGAGAGCACCCTGAAGTCGTTCAGAGATGGAGAGTCGGTGCTCGACCTCAGCCCAAGATCCGCCGTAGGTGGCGGCGTTGAGGATGTCTACGGCGAGGATCGCGCCACCGAGGACCAACTTGTCACTCCCTGGACTTACTCAGTTGCCAGGTCAGCTTCTCAAACCTTCTTACTTTCTTTAGCTCCTTTAGCTCCATGGATTGCTTGTACACTTACTTGATCATTTCAGTCTTTCTAGCAAATAATTTCTCAAAGTTTCTTGGCCATACATGTTTTCGTTTCTGTGGTTTTTTTCCCCTTACCATATCAAATTACTGGACCAATTTGTCAATCTTTGTGGTCTGAGTTTGTGTGAGAGTTTTGTGTTGCAGTGGTTACTCTTTGTTGAGGGATCCTCAATACAACAAAGGGCTCGCTTTCACTGAGAAAGAGAGGGATGCTCACTATTTGCGTGGACTCCTCCCTCCCGTAATTAGCACCCAACAACTTCAGGTTTGCATTTTAATGATAAAATTGACACCTTTTTCTGTTACTTGTTAGTGGGATTTGACTTCTTCTTTTTTTTAGTTTTTCTAACCCTTCTTTCTTATCTGTTTAACTTCCTTGTGTCCACAGGAGAAGAAACTTATGCAGAACATCCGACAATATGAGGTCCCCTTGCAAAAGTATATGGCAATGATGGATCTTCAGGTGTGCATTTTCAATAACCTCGTTATGATTATATGACAAAGCTTGATATAGCTTATGTCAAAATCAGAGCTTTCCATTTTTATGTTTGGATTTCCTTGTTGTGCTTCACACAAATATAACTAAAATGATGGTGTGTGAGGGTAACATTGAGAGTTATTGTGGTCTACAGGAGAGGAATGAGAGGCTGTTTTACAAACTTCTCATTGATAATGTTGAGGAATTGCTTCCAGTTGTATATACTCCGACAGTTGGTGAGGCTTGCCAGAAATATGGAAGCATCTTCAGGCGTCCTCAGGGTCTCTACATTAGTTTGAAAGAGAAGTATAAATGAATTCCTGTTTTCCACTATGCAATTTTGGACAAGATTTGACTTGATTCGGTGTTACAAGAGGTGTTTGCATCTTTTTTTTGGCAGGGGGAAGATCCTTGAGGTACTGAAAAACTGGCCTGAGAGGAGTATTCAAGTCATAGTTGTAACCGATGGTGAGCGAATTTTGGGACTTGGAGATCTTGGATGCCAGGTACTTCTGTAGGAGAATCATATTCCATTGTGTTCAATGATATTATAAATCAGTCCAGATCTTTCATTGTTAGGGTAGATTAGCAAGCCTTCACACAATAATGTTGAATGTGTTTCAGGGAATGGGAATTCCTGTTGGTAAATTGGCTCTGTATACAGCACTTGGAGGAGTTCGTCCTTCTGCAGTAAGCATTTTGGGCTTTTCGCCTGCTTCTTCTCATTATATCATTCTATTTAGTTTTGTGAAGAGGTCAAGAATCAGAATTTAGAAACATTATACTGTCACTGTCTTTTGTTTCACTTTTCACTTTTTTCATTTTTCTTTTTTCTGGGGCTAGTGTTTACCCATAACAATTGATGTGGGGACCAACAATGAGGAATTGCTGAACAACGAGTTCTACATTGGGCTTAGACAAAAGAGGGCAACTGGACAGGTTTGTACACCATGTGACTAGCTCGAGCTTATTTTGACATAATTTTACTATCTTTTTTATTTGATTTGCATTAATTTGAGGCAATTGTGGTGGTTTCTTCTTAGGAATATAGTGATCTTCTGCAAGAGTTCATGACTGCTGTGAAGCAAAACTATGGAGAAAAAGTTATTATACAGGTTATAACTTTCATGCATGGATTATGAGGTCTTTGATTCTATATGCATTCACCCATCTCTTGGACTGACTATTTACAAAAATAAATTATGCAGTTTGAAGATTTTGCAAATCACAATGCTTTTGAGTTGCTGTCAAAATATGGCACAACTCATCTTGTTTTCAACGACGATATTCAGGTACCAAGTTGCTTGAAAGTTGACCTCTTATTCTTGAAAGATCATTATGTTCTAATTAAATACTGTCTTGTTGCATCAGGGCACTGCTTCTGTTGTTCTTGCTGGCGTTGTTGCAGCATTGAAGCTCATTGGTGGCTCTTTGGCCAACCATACATTCCTGTTCCTTGGTGCTGGAGAGGTAAAGATTCCTTATTTTTCCTTATTTTATTTATAGCTTAAATATCAATGATCATTTTCACACACACATCTTTGTATTTGCTTTTTATTTTATCTACTTAACTTGAAAAACAGTTCATGTGCAATAATTCACTCGTTCTAATATATTTGACTTGTTTTTATTTCATATGACTTATTTTCTATCATGATTTCAGGCAGGAACTGGTATTGCAGAGCTAATAGCGCTTGAGATGTCAAAGCAGGTGAAAACCTATATATGGTTTATAAAAAGCAAAATTGGTTGTAATTGAATTTACTTGACAATCAGTGATTTTCTTACATTTATTTATATTGTTTGACTACAGACAAAGAAACCTGTAGAGGAGACTCGTAAAAAGATATGGCTGGTAGACTCAAAGGTAGTAGAGAGCTTAATAGTATTTCTCGTAATTGTTACTTTTACATTTATTTGCTTTCTTGTTTTCTCAAGTTTAGTTTGGTTCCAATAAAGTGTTTTTTGTTGTTTTATCTCTTTCTTAGGGTTTGATTGTTAGTTCAAGAAGGAGTTCACTTCAACATTTCAAGAAGCCATGGGCTCATGAACATGAACCTGTTAGCACTCTCTTAGAAGCTGTCAAGGTGCCAAAATTTGTCTGTTTATTTGTTTGAAACGGTTGTCTTTAGAATGGTCTTGATGCTTTAAGAGCTTGCATATTCAGGCAATCAAGCCTACAGTTTTGATTGGATCATCAGGAGTGGGAAGAACTTTCACAAAGGAAGTGATTGAGGCTGTATCTTCATTCAATGAAGTAAATACCTCTGTCTCTCTCACGTTGTGCCTGAACATTTGCTTTTATTTTGTATATGTGCGCTTATTTGATTATAATTTCTTGAGTAATAACGGTATATCTGTCGTGCTTGGCCTGTAGAAACCTCTTATTTTGGCTCTCTCTAATCCAACATCACAGTCTGAGTGTACAGCTGAAGAAGCATACCAATGGAGTGAGGTAAGATAACACTAGCAGATAATAATATCTGTCCCACTTAAGTCCTGTGCTGATTTGGGGCATTTGATGCTCAATTTATTGTGATAATAAGAGCCATAACTAAATTTTTGTTTACATGAATAAGGGTCGCGCAATTTTTGCAAGTGGGAGTCCATTTGATACAGTTGAATACAAGGGCAAAGTCTATGCCTCTGGCCAGGTTACATTATTTCCTGTAACTCATTTTATGTGATTCCCCTTTATATGTCTCAACAACTAAGAATCATATGCTTTTCCTTTCTTGTCAATCCAGTCAAACAATGCTTACATCTTCCCAGGATTTGGCTTGGGTTTAGTAATCTCGGGAGCAATTCGTGTACATGATGATATGCTCCTAGCAGCCTGTGAGTGGATGATGATATGCATTAAGTTTTGTTCTTACTCTTTATGATCCCGCTGCATATATTTTCTTCATTTCTTCCACTGTAAATGTCTTTCTAAAAAAAAAAAAAAAAAGGAATCCACATAAGTTACCTGTAGGAGTAAGAATAACAAAGAAATGCCCAACTGAACATGTTTTCTATGTCTTGCACAGCGGAAAGCCTGGCTAAACAAGTAACAGAGGAGAACTACAAAAATGGATTGATATACCCACCATTTTCTGACATTAGAAAAATCTCTGCTAATATAGCTGCTAATGTTGCTGCCAAAGCATATGAACTAGGTATGTGTTTATCATTGTCTTGAACTCTTATCAATCCATTTCATGCTACTAATCTGTAACTCAAACAATCACTGAACTATGATTGTAGGGTTGGCTACACGTCTCCCTCGTCCTGAGAATCTCGTGAAGTGTGCTGAAAGCTGCATGTATACTCCTGTGTACCGCAACTATCGGTGAACGATAGGTCCAAACATGCGAAAGTCTCGGCTCAAATAAGGATTTGTGTGTGACTTGTAGAATAATGTGCTTTTTTTTATGCAGCAGCATATGCAATAATGAGTGATTGTATGCTTTCCATTATGAAAATCTTATGTCAGTGCCATGTAATGCCAATGGGTAATAGAACTCGCCTTGAAAACTGCTTGAGGAAGCGTGGTGGCCTAAGTTACTTTGCCTTGACCACTTTGTTTTAGGAAGTAGAGCCTGTGAGGCTGACTCTTGTGCCTGTAGTGACTTGGGGCGTATTATTAATAACTAAAACATACTCCCTGGAGATGTTTCCATCGGTTTGAATGGACAAATCCCAACGGTTAGCTTTGCCACTCATGTCATTGAAACGCTGAATAAAAGAATGGGTTTGGCGGTAGTGGTCAAATTGCTAGGAAGGAAAATAGGTTTCTGCCACCTCCGTTCGCAGCTTCAATCCTTATGGAGACCCTCTGGCCAGATTAAACTCATCGATCTCAACGACGACTGCTTCTTGGTGAGATTCCAGGAGGACCTGGATTATCAGAATGCACTCTTGACTGGTCCGTGGATGATTTTTGGGCACTACCTGACTGTTCAACCGTCGACACCATTGTTTAGACCTCAGGATCATGTTGTCAACCAAGTTATAGGTTGGATCCGACTTCCAAAGCTTCCAGCCTATGAAGCACCGACACTCATATTTTTAAAAAATATGCGTGTCCGACACTCCTACACTCGACACTCCTCGACACTCATATTTTTTAAAAATATAGGTGGCTTTAATATTACTGAATGGATGATGAATTTTCCTTTTATATTTTATTTTTTAAAAAGGAGGCACTCTTTTATGATGAGGTTTAATCTACGATGACCCAAAGTTGAAGGCGCTAGATTTTACGGAATATTGAACTTGAATGTAAATTATAATATATATATTTAATATCAAAATGTGTCTTAACGTGTCGAAATTTAGATTTTTTAGGATTAACGTGTCAGAGTGTCAAGTCATGTCGTATCTCGTGTCTCGTGTCAGTGTCGGTGCAACATAGCTTCCAGCTCGGTATTATCATAAAAGCATCATTCGCTCCATGGGGGGGGTCTTTGGGGAAGTCATCAGAGTAGACTATAATACTGAGTCTGGTGACCGAGGAAAGTTTGCAAGAATTGCAGTAGTCATCAATTTAACAAAGCCTCTAACCTCCAAAATCCAAGTTGATGCTACCTTCAATCTGTTTTGATTGTGGAAAGTATGGACATCTCCAGGATAAAATGGTAGCTGACAATGGAGTTCCTGTGGAGTCGATCCCCTCAACGGAACCCAATGCGCCTCCTGCTCAAGAGGCGCGTGAAGCCCCCCACTTTGGGGCCTGGATGCAAGTTCAGCGGCGGAGACGCATCTCTCACAAAGGGCACAAATCGAATGTCATGCCTGTGGCGTCTGGGAATAAAAAGGTGGTCAACCGTTCGTGATACGAGGTTCTTGGTGAAGTATTGGAGGAAGAGCGTCCAAATGGGCAGGACCATGTGAGAGGTTCTCATTACCTTAACGATGATTCTGTTTCTCGCAGAGGAAAAGTGAAACAGACAAAAGGTTCCAAAAGGACCGACACAGTGACTAGGCAACAAACGGCTACCAAGCAGAACAAAAACTAGGAAAGCGTCATCCTTGCGCCGCTGTATGTCGTAAGGCGCTCTGACTCTTCTCTCGATCAGAACTCCAACTCGGCTATTCGAATAGAGGACCCCAAAATGCCTCGATCAAATCTTGCTATAAGTGGATACAAGGCTGGGCCTAGCAATCAAAAGCCCAATGGTACCAAGGACACTATCTCTAGAGGCCGTGGCATTAAAGTTTCTTCTGGAGTCAACCTTCACAATTTGGGTCCGAGGCCCAATCCAAAGGGATCTGGGCCAACGATCAGAGCCATGAAGGACTTAGCCAGGAGCATTCAGAGTGAATTAGAAATTACTGATGTTGTGATGCAGCGAGAGGGAGTTGACCCTATGCCCAATTTATCCTCTTAATTATTATTTATTATTTATGTCAATAATTACCTGGAATTGCCAAGGAGCTCTTAAAAAAAAGTTCCCTTCAGTTTTTAAATCTTTTGCTGCTAATTATAAGGCTGTTATTTTTGTAAAATTGGAACCTAGGATTTTTGGGACCAAGGCTGATTCTGTGATTAAAAAGCTTGGATTCCATAATTCTCACAGGGTTGAAGCATCTGGTTTTTCGGGAGGCATCTAGATTTTATGGTCCTCTTGCGTGCAAATTAATATCCTAGTGAACCATGTTCAGTTTGTTCATATGGGAGGTCTCTTGCACCAGTCAAAACACTAAATTCGTGTTCACTGTGGTTTATGGAAGTCCGCAAAATCAATACCGTAAATTTCTTTGGCAAGATCTTGATCTTCTTGTTGACAATATTTCATCTCCATGGGTGTTGGCTGGTGATTTCAACGCCATCCTCGACCACAATGAAAGACAAGGTGGGTCAGCTATTAGGACCCATGGGTGTAGGCTTTTCATCCATTTCATTCACTCAAATGGGCTTTTGGATTTGGGATTTCATGGGCCCAAATTCACCTGGAGGAGAGGACCCCTTTTTATGAGGCTGGACCGAGCTCTTTGTAATCAAGCGTGGCTTCACCATTGTATCCAAAAAAAAAAATTGTATCAAAAAAGCGTGGCTTCACCTTTTTCCTGGTACTTTGGTCAATCATCTCCCTAAAATTCTCTCTGACCATCGACCCATTTCTATTGGTTTGGGCCCCAATCATTAGGTCACCCCCTCTCCCACCCAATTCAAGTTTCTTGCACCTTGGATTTCTCACCCATATTTCCAAGGGATTGTTCGACGGATTTGGGGCTCTGGAAATGATATTTTGTCCTGTATCGATGCTTTCAAGACCGAAATCCAGTGCTGGAATTCTACTACTTTTGGAGGGATCGGGTTCAGGAAAAGGAGACTTCTTAATCGGATTAATGGCATCCAATCCAAACTTGAGCTTAATCCCAACGCTCCTTCAGATTTTCTCGTCGATCTGGAAGCGTCTCTTAGGGAAGAGCTTGAGGATGTTTGCTTCCAAGAAGAACTTTTGTGGCTTCAAAAATCTTCCTTGGACTGGGTATGCCTTGGAGATCGGAACACACGTTACTATCACTTGAAAGCTTTGATGAGGAAAAAACGCAACTATGTCACCAGACTTAAGCTCTCATACGAGACGTGGCTAGAGGATGAGGATCAATTATCCTCTTTTGCAAGGCAATTTTTCCTTGACCTCTACTCTCTTGAGGACCCCTGCCCCATACCCTTCTCTCATCATGGTGCCTTCCCGCCACTTGAGCCCCATCAGCTTTTATTCTGGGAAAAATCGGTGACCTTAGAGGAAGTTTGACAGGCCCTATTCGATATGAAACCACTTAAGGAGCCGGGTAAGGATGGTATTCATGCTTTCTTTTATCAATCTCAGTGGTCTTTGGTTGGTCCCAGCATTTTCGATTTTGTGAGTCGTATGTGGTCTGGCAATCCTCTTGAGGCTTTCCTTAATCATACCCTGCTGGCTCCGATCCCTAAAGTGCACCAGCCTACACTCATTAACGATTTCAGACCGATTAATCTCTGCTCAATGTTATATAAAATTATTTCCAAGACTGTTGCTAATCGCTTAAAATCAATCATGCCTGATTTGATAGGCCATTACCAATCGAGTTTTATTCAGGGTAGAAGTATCATCGACAACATCATAATCGCCCAAGAAGTGATCCATTCCATGAGAGGGAAGAAAGGGAAATCTGGCTAGATGGCTATCAAGATTGACTTGCAAAAAGCTTTTGATAGGCTTCGTTGGGACTTTATCTCAGACACCCTTAAGGATGCAGGCATCCCTCCCAACCTTGCTAGATTAATTATGAATTGCATATCTTCAACGTCTATGCAGGTGCTTTAGAATGGGAAGCTCACCAGTCCTTTCTCTCCTGAACGGTGTGTGAGACGGGGAGACCCCTTCCCCCCCTATTTATTTGTATTGTGCATGGAGCGACTCTCCCAATTAATTGAGGCCAAAGTTAATTCTGGAGACTGGAAAACCATCAGATTAGGGCAGCGAGGTGTTCCTCTATCTCATCTTTTTTTCACTGATGACTTGATCATGTTTAGCCAAGCTACATCTGAGCAAGTGTCCTTAATCAAACAAACTTTGCATGACTTTTGCCAATCTTTCGGGCACCTAGTGAGTCATCCTAAATCAAAAATTTATTTTTCTAGGAATGTTGATTCCCTGACCTGTAAAAGAATTTGTGATGATCTGGGATTTCAGAAGTCCGACTCCTTAGGCAAATATCTAGGAGTTCCCTTGTTAACGGGCCGAGTCTCCTCATTGACTTATCAGTATATCTTAGATAGTCTTCATGCTAAGTTGGCGGGTTGGAAAAGTATATCGCTCTCTCTGGCTGGGCGCATAACACTTGCCAAATCTGTTTTGTCAGCCTTACCCCTATACACGATGCAAAGCTCCTCTCTTCCTGTCTCTTGTTGTGTGAAGATCGAGAAGCTAATCCGGAATTTTATTTGGGGGTTATTCTAATGACCATCGGGGTATCCATTTGGTTAAATGGAAAGAGCTATGCCAACCTTCTAAGCACGAGGAGTGCAGTTTTCTCAATCTTGAATCTCAGAATAAGGCCCTTATGATGAAATTGATCTTCAAAATTCACTATCAACCCAGTTCCCTATGGGTTAAAGTTCTGAAGCAAAAGTACACTATTAGGGACCTCAAGAAAATTCCCTGCAGAGCGCGCATGTCTTACTTCTGGAGAAACCTGATTAAGTCTTGGGATGAAGCTTCTCTTTATATCAAATGGAAGCCTGGTGATGGTAGTATAGTCAAATTCTGAGATGATTTTTAGGTAGGTGATTATGGACCCTTAAAGAACATATCATTCTTCCCTATTTCCCCATTGGATCTCTCTCGGCCTATTTTGGAGTTTTTGAATGACAACGGTTCATGGAATTGGGAGCTCTTTCGGCATCTCCTCCCCTCTGAGGTGTTGAAGGATATTGCTTCCATAGCTATTCAGAGAGGGACCCTGGAGCCTTCTTGTTCTTGGAGCTTAGGCAAGGATGGGCAATTTTCAACCAAGTCTGCCTACCAGGCTATTGAAGCATTGAATTGGAATGAGCATAGTACCATTTGGTCTCAGATGTGGAAATTACCTATGGTTCAAAGGGTTAAAACCTTCACCTGTCTCCTTCTCAAAGGAAAATTGATGACTAATAAGGAACGTTTTAGAAGAGGCATGGCTCAGGATCAACTCTGCTCTATATGCCACCTCAACACCGAATGCCTCGATCATGTCTTCAAAGGTTGTTGCACGGCCTCCACGGTTTGGAGGAAGATCCTTCCCTCCGATATGTTTAATGATTTTTTTTAGGCTGAGCATTCAGAATTGGTTGACCTTGATCATCCAATCCCCTACTCTGGATAATTCTTGTAAGATTGGGGTCTGCATCACTTGTTGGAAGCTTTGGGAGATTTGTAACAAAGCGATTTTTGCTGACAGTGTTTTCACCACTGATGGAATCTTAGGGCAGGTTAAAGTTGTAGTAGTTCACACTCAGCAGTGTTTTTTCTAAGTTTAATCTTCTCTTTGCACTTGTACATCCTTTGTTTTTTAATCAATGGAATCCTTTCATACCCCAAAAAAAAAATACTCCCTGGGACACTTTTTTTTCCTACCTTTATGGGACCTTGTCCGGGAAAAACACCAAACTACCAACTTTTAGGAAAAAATGTGTCAAAATAAAGCAGGTTTGAAAGATTTTACCGGAGTAACGTTGTTTTCGGGTAGTCATGGCTGAATGTACGCCGGCACTGATAGTGCCGGCAGGGTTTCCAACGACACAATAAGTGCCGGTAGAGTTTCTGCCGGCACATGATCTAAGTGCCGGTAGAAACCCTACCGGCATTAGGTGCCGGCAGAGTTTCTGTCGGCACTTTGCTCATATATATATATATATATATATATATATATAATATATATATATATATATATATATATATATATATTAAGAAGAAGAATGAGAACGTTGCCTTGAAAAAATAATTGTGTTTGCTGATATAATTACTTGCTATTTTATTATATATAAATATACATATAAGGTTACTGGTGGGTGATTTTGTAGGATGAAATACTTTGCTATCATATGTATATCCATATAAAACGCCACTGTTAGAGAAAAAATAGGAGAAGCTTTGTTGATGCATATTTTACGTTCATATTTGTGGATATTGTTATAGATATAACACCAAATATATATAGATATATAAATATGCTAAATCATATGTATTTAAAATAATAGGATACTATATTATGAGTATCCAAAGGGTAATGTGTGTGTGTGTATGATATTATTGATATCTAAAGAATATGAATATTATATCTTTGATATCTAAAGAGTATAATTGTTCAAAAAAAAATATATCTAAAGAGTATGAATATATATTTGTAATACATTAAATCAAAATATTTATATGTTGATTGATATTTATAAACTCCTATATAATAGGATCTAATCTAATTCACTCCTATATTATTTCATTTATAATATTATTTACATATATATATATATATAGATATTATTTCAAAAAACACGATTATTTTTCCAAGGCAACGTTCTCATTATTTCATCCTACAAAATCACCCACCAAAACCGAATTTTGGATTATATGTATATTTATATATAATAAAATAGTAAGTAATTATATCATCTATCATATCCCCTGAATGGATATGACGATTATTTTTCCAAGGCAACGTTCGTGCATTCTTCTTCTTAATATATATATATAAAATATAAGTAATTATAAAACACGATTATTTTTCCAAGGCCGTTCTCATTCTTCTTCTTATATATATATATATATATATATATATATATATATAACCTAATGCCGGTAGGGTTTCTGCCGGCACTTAGATCATGTGCCGGTAGAAACTCTGCCGACACTTATTGTGCCGTCGGAAACCCTGCCGGCGTACCTTCAACCGTGACTACCCGAAAACAACGTTACTCCGATAAAATCTTTCAAACCCGATTTTGACACATTTTTTCCTAAAAGTTGGTAGTTTGGTGTTTTTCCCGACGTTGTCCTTTTGGTGTTAATGGTTGTTGTATTCCTTTTAAAATCACCGACATAAATAAGGTGGGTAACTAAAAATTTAATAAATCTAAATTATAATAAAAATGAAATGAGAAGAAAGCATCTTGAAAGAACATAATAAAATATGTCTAATAGTATATTAGTATTAGAAAGCTTTATTAATTATTGATATTTATCATAGTCAATCCTTGGGATATGCCCATTTAATTCTCTTGTTGAGACCTAAATTAGAGAGCTAGATTTTTACTCCCTTCGACCCTCGTACCTGTATTTTCAAAATCATCAACTAAGTATTATAATGTACAAAAACTTATGTTTAAAAAGTTTTCTCTATTCAATCCCACAATCAAAGAGTTGAACAGAGAGAGAAAAAGTCGTCCAGTGCACGAGACTCCTTCCGGTGGGCTTCTCATAACCTCGATTCGAAGAAAGTATTTAGCATACCCAAATCCTTCGTTTGGAAATGAGAATTAAGAAAGGCCTTGAGTGACGAGATTCTTGATATATTACTATCTGTGATCACAATGTCATCAACATATATTACTAAGAGAATCATGCATGCATTTGTCCGCTAATAAAATATAGAGTGATCACACTTACTTTGATTCATACCAAATTTTTTAACTACAGAGCTAAATTTGTCAAACTAAGCACGAGAACTCTGCTTTAAATCATATAAAGACTTCTGAAGATGACATTCCTTCACACGCTCCCCCTAAGCAACAAAGTCATGTGGTTACTCCATGTAAACTTCCTCAAAAATATCATCATTCAATAAAGCTTTTTTAACATCCAACTGATGAAGATCTCAACCATAAGTAGCCGTCATAGAAATGAATAGGTGAATAGATGACAATTTTGCCATAGGGGAGAAAGTTTCGAAATAGTCAATATTGTAGGTCTGAGCATATCTTTTGGCAACCAATCGAGCTATAAGACGTTCTAAGGTGCCATTAGCTTTCGTTTTAACTGTAAATACTTACTTACACCTAATAGCCTTCTTTTTTGGTATTGAGGGGAGAAAGAGCGTTTCATTGAGGGCTTTTCACGGTGTTTGTTTGCTTATACGTGCCACCCAGACGACTTCTCCACCCCCGATCGGCTAAACCCATGTGGTCCAATCTCACTCCGGCGGCGCGTGGGCTACAAGCGCTTTGCTGTCAGAAACCTCCATTGGCGTGTGAAGGCACATGGAGGGGTTATTTCGCCGGTGGTTTGCTTTGCCTAGGTGACTTATGCAATATGGTCTACCTCTAGTGTTTTTGTGCTCATACGAGTGCTTTTGGTAATTGGGCTCTTCCTCTGCTAGATTTTCGTCTTGTTTTCCAGAGAAGTTTTATAGTTCTTTTTGTTTTTAGATCTAGTGTTTTTTGGTTCTCTAGAATTGCGTGGGGTTGTTGCACTAGTTGCTTGTTGTTTGGAGTTATTTGGTGCCCCTGGTTGCAATATATCTTGCTATTTCATTCTTTAAAGAAACTTATTCTAGTGGTGTAGTTGTTTTTTATGGCTGAATATAAGTCTAATCTGTCTACGGAAATTGTTCTGGTTGCGAACAAAATTACTGATCATAAATTGAATTGGACGAACTATCTGGATTGGAGCAAAACCATCTGTATGTACTTGTTGAGTATTGAAAAGGAAGGCAACTTGACTGAGGCCCTCCTTAAGGATGATCCTAAGCTGGCTTGGGCTAGAACAGATGCCTGATTATTCTTGCAAGTTTAGAATTATATCGAGAGTGACATTCTTCCCTTCCTTAGTTATTGAAATATTGCTAAAGAGATTATGGACTATCTAGAGTTTTTGCATTCTGAAAAAGGGAACATTACTCATATTCATGAAGTCTGTAAATATTATCACGCTGAACAACAGGACCACCCTTTGAAAAGTCTCTTCATGGATTTTAAGTAAATGTATGAGGAAATGAAAATGTTAATGTCACCTACAATCTTTAGACATAGGTGGATAATATGGAAAAACAAATGATTATGAGCTTTCTTACTACCCTTAATCTAGCTTACGAGACAATTTGATCTCAAATTTTATCTAGCTCTGATACCATGTAACAAAAAGGGGAGAGAAAATATATATTCTGAATTAGATTAATCGTGTACAAAAGAAAAGAGGGTTTATATATACATGAAAGAGGGAGCCTTAGCATTTATGGCTGTTAATGATAATTTCTAAATCTACTCTCTAATTTCTAGTGATTGATTACACAATAATCTTAATTGATTAATTAAGATATATTTCCTAACAATTATAATATGTAGTTATGATACAACATTTATAATAATACCGTTATAGTTTCATTTTTTTTAAATAAAAAAAATGGAATTAAAATGGCTCCATTGCACTAATGTTTATGAATCAAGTTTATTGCCAACATACAAATATCCATAGATCAGCATATTTAGGAAGCATTTTCCACATGAACTTTAATTTTTTTTTTAATACTGAATAAATGGAAACAAATTATTGATGCAAGTACCCGTATCTTTTTTCGCTGATATACGTTCAAGAAGCATCTCCACTGGCACCACTTTATTTTCAATCCTCAAATCTAAATAGAGTCCAATTATTTACGCAAAGATTTGGTCCATGAATAAATTTATAGTAATAATTTATATGAGCACAACACGAAAACGTTAGAAGGAAGAGCATACCTTTTTTTTGTTTATGCGAACAATAAAAATCAGGATCTGGCCATAGTATGAACAAATTTGAAATTTCAACTAGGAAACATGACAAGGCAATTCTATTTCTTTCTCATCGTGTCACATCCTAAATATTTCCTAGAAGGAAGGGGGATTCCTCACAATTCTAAATATCTATGCTAATTCAACAACAGGCAAAATCCTTCTCACTTACCATAGTTTTGATGCACCTTTGTGAAATCATAAATGGCCTTCACTAAGGAACCATATCTCATGGAGTTCAACGATCCCATGTGTACAATCTCCGTGTACTTCATTCTCCAAGCAGGAAAACCAAGGTGACATCTCACAGGTCCATAAACCAACAAAAGGTCAGGTTCCTGACCTCCATAACCAACAATTTGCAGAGCTTCATCCAATTGAGATTCTGTCAAGTTTTGACCATCAATTGTGTCACCCAAATCATGTCGTTTCAAATTCTGAGCAAAAATCCAGTTCGCTGCTTTTATCATCCCCTCCTTCCCATCTGCATAAGAAGAAAACTCTACAGTCATATGATTAGGGCTATCCTTAATCTTCAGTTGCTGCATAATTGCTTTCTTAGACTTCTTGAGTACTCCAATCCTGTCATAGAGGCAAACATTTTTCACACCAAGAGAATCCAACCACTGCAAAAGCTCAACAACTTTTGAAATCTGATGAGCATCGTCACTTTCTATAACTATGGCAAGGCAACGAAGATTTCCCAAATTACTGAAAGATTTGTAGCTTTTCAATACTCCCGAAGAGATCAAGAAGCTTTCACAAGAATTACGCAGGGCTAATATAGAATACCATATACTGACAAGTAGATGTAGAAAGTGCCATAGAAATCGAAGCCCAAGATTGCCGACAACGACGATTCCACGAGACAACTTCCGAACTTGGTGGATAGACTTCATGAATTCGAACAGTGGAACTTGCTTACCTATGCTTCTCTGTGCTTCCGAAAGATACGACGGAAGAGGAGATCACCGTAAAAGACTTTGGGGTGTGGTGAAGGCGTCGGGAAGAGGGAAGACGCCGACGCCGTTTGGGGTTTAGGGATTTGGGATCTGAGTGCCCGAAGACGTGCTGAGCGACAACTATTTTTTTTTTTTTTTTTTTCAATTTTTGTCGCGATACTACTCCCAGTCCTAATTATAAGAATGCTTTTTGGGGTTGGTTTTGGTCCTAATTATAAGAAGGCTTTAAAGTATCATTTTGGTCGTTTATGTTTTTCTTTAAGATCATTTTAGTCCTTAAGTTTGTAAAGTCGCATTTTAATTAAAAATTAATGTTAACACCGCTATTATTAGAATTTAACGGAAAATATTGATCAATAATTTTAAGCGATGAATATGCGATTAAATCTTGACTAAATATATTTATATGTTAGTATTTTAATAAATTAATATTTTAAATCATATTAATTGAAAAATATTTAATTTTCTTCAAAAAAAACATATTTAATCTTCACAAATTGTGAAAAAACCACAAAAAACAAATTGATCTGTGAAGATTTTTTTTTTCAATTAATAGATTTAAAATATTAATTTATTAAAATACTAACATATAAGACGCTTTGTCAAACATTTAATCGTGATCATTACTTAAAATTATTGAAATCAAGATTTTCCATTAAGTCGATTAATCTGTTAACATTAAGGGCCAAATGCCAAGACTTTACAAACTTAAGTGACTAAAACGATACCGTATAAAAAAACATAAAGAACTAAATTTATACTTTAAATTTATAAAAACAAGTTTTAACTTTTGTCAATTTTTTCCTATAATACCCCTAGTTATACTTTCTCAATAATAATTAAAGACAATAATAATTTAATAATATGCTTATATATTTTATAAAGTAAATAATATTTACAACTCATTAATGTTATATACACCTCAATTATACTTTTTTCTTATAAAATAATTTTGAGCAATTTTTGTCATATTTTTCCCATATTACTTCTATTAATACTTTTTCTACAATAATTAATTTAACAACACGCTTATGTTCTCTCAAATGAGAGATTATACTTTATTTTTTATTTTTAAATAAAATAATTTTAATATTCCTTTAAAAACATTTTTTTAACTATCCGTGATTAATTATTCTATTTAAAAAAAGATCCTTAAATTCTTTTCATCATAGCCTAGTTTACCTCGTCCTCAACCCAAAAAGATTCTTCGTCTTCTATTTCTACAGTGGGCAGGCCTCCTTTCTGAGGATATACCGTACTCAATTGTGCGGACTCAGCTCATTTTCCCCTTATGTAATTTTCAATTTTAATTAGGAGTATTTTTTAAAAACAATTATAATTAAGTAATTTAACTTCTCTCCTTAATCTTTCCAAATTATGGTAAATAAATTTTATAATTATGACCTAGAGTATTTATTAAGCTGTTAGTTATTTTGGTTTACCGGCTCAAATTTAGCGATTATTCAGAATAACTTAAAAATCCAGAAAATTAGAATGAAGGACTTAGTAGAAAATATATTTATGAGAAAGGATTATAAAAATTGTAATTATTTAGAAGGACTAAATACAAAAAATACCCCTAACAAAATCCTTTACATTCTTTCCGACATTCTCTCTCACATTCTATTTTTAAAACTACTACAAAATTCTAAGTTTTACTGAATTAAATAACAGTTTTTTCAATTTTTAATTTTCAAAACTTGCACATATAACAAAATTATACATTCTTCAATTTTGAAAAAAATTATAATTTTCTTAAAATCAACAAGAAATTTAATTGAAAATAGAATTATATAATTTTAATAAAATTCAAAGTCTTTTATAATTTAAATTTATGCAAGAAAGTTTATATGATTTATTTTTGGTTTAGAAGAAATTTATGTTAGTTAAAAAATTTATTTAATGTTAATAAAATAAAAAAAAATATAAGTAATCTATTATAAAAAGATGAATAATATGAGATGAGTTTAGCTTTTATTTTTATAAAAAGATCTTAATTGATAATAATGTTGATAATATAAATCGGGTAATTTGATAAAATAAGTAATCTATTATATCATGATTAGCGGTTTTAGTTTTAATTTTAGTTATTTTTTAATTATGAATACAAGAGATAATATAAGAGGTTTAGTTAGGGACAATTTAGTGATTTTGAATTTACTATTAGGATATTTGGTCTTTCTAAGTAATTACAATTTTTATGGTCTTTTAATATAAATATTATTTTTTCTAGGTCTTTTATTTTAATTTTCCCTTAAAAATATGTTTTCCTTGGGTTTTTCAAAATATACACACACACTACACTGGGAGCAAATAATCTTAGCGGCTACTTTTTTAGAATCTTTATATCTTGACCGTCTAATTTATCTAAGGGATCACAAAGAAACATGTAAGCAAGCTTATAAGATCGTATATGAACCTTCACAAATCACTTCTTTGTCAAAATCCCGCAATGAGGTATCTCCTTTACGCCTCTTCCTCCATTCCTTTGCCTTTCTTTTCCGTCCCTCTCTTCCTCATTATTTGATGGTTAGATGCTTAATTGGCTCAAATGAATTTTTTGTACTATTTTTCTTTGGTCCTTCTTTGTCAAATATTAAATTTCATGAGTTCTCAAAATTGCAACTTGAATCCTTCACACTCCTATCAGTGTTGCAAAAGGACCTTGGCATATCCAGAGAAACATTCGAAGGCCTCCTTTTACAAGAAAACTAGGGTAAATCATGATATAGTCATTAACAACACTTCAATTACAAAGGTCAGGAAACGGAGAACCCATGAGACTTCTAGTACCATCATATATAGAGGAGATATAAATAAGATTGGAATGCCTCTTTTTACCCAGATATAATCTAAAACCAACGGCTTAGCTTATCTTAGGAAATTTTTTTGGCCTAATGCTCATCTTAACATCGAAAGAAACTTCAAAAAGTAACAGAAATTGAGAAATTCATAACATAAATATTCAACCTTGTATTCACTCATCATTCTAATTCAATTCAGTCCAACCAAAAAATTCAGAACATATGCTTCAAAATAATTAAATGGAAAGGGGAAAATAAGAATAAGAAGAAGCATAGCTCAGAGACACAGTAAGAGATCAAAACTATGGTGATTCTCTCACAATGCCCAAGGGAGGGTAGTGACGTAGTCCCTATTTGCGTTGCAGATGCGGTTGGAATTTCATAGCAAACTGAGAAAACCTTTTTGGGAAGGCTACAGAGATTATGGAAATGAATGACATGTCGTTTCATGAGCGCTCAAATGGAATGGACGGATAGGATTTGAAGATTGTGAGAGCCACTAAGAAACTTGCTTTTGGGAGAAACCGAATCCCACTACACTACGACTCAGGTGCTAAATACAACATCTTGTTAACCTTTTTTTTTTCAATGTAAGATTAAAAAAGTTAAATAAATTACTTTAAAATGGTTGTATATCATCTTTTTTCAAATTAATATGTCTGACTTATAAATTGATATATAATCTTTATATATATATATACTGAAATCTTAGGAAAGAGGTTGGGTTCACCCACGATCCAAGGGCAGGGCGAAATCTCCCTTTCTCCTAGGTGATACTAATATTGGGTAGGGCGAATCATCTATATATTACCCTCAAGCGTTAATCTAGGCACCTAGGACCTAGGATGCCTCCCTCAACGCTTTGACTAACTCCAGGATCGAATTCCTCCCTTTGGTGAGAGTGTCCGACCCATTTGCCAGTTAAGCCCAAAGACGAGGGGTATTAATATATAATATAATGATACACAACATACGCTATGATTAAGCGATTTATTTAACTTCTTTAATTTTTTGAAAAAATCAACTAGATGTTTTTATTAAGAAGAGAGGTAGTGTATATCTATATAACTAAGAAATTCATTTGATATTCCGCTTGGCAACCCAATATTTAATTAACTCTAACATTTAGGGCTTATTTGGTAGGAGGGATTTGGAGGGGAAGGAAGGAAAAAAATTTATGTGTTGGATTTAGAAAAATTGGAGAAATGGGATTACAAGTTTTTAATTAATTTTCCTTACTCTTTTTCTTTTACATCTCCTCTTTATTAAAATTTTATAACCACACTTATCTAATTTTCTTAAATCCAACCCCAACAAATTTTCCATTTAGCCACTTTCCCTCCCCTCATACCAAACAGCCCGTTAAAGATACAGTGGCTAAAAATAACATCAGAAGCAGCTCCAAGTTCAATTATAAAACAGGGTTAGCTATGTTGCAATTTTAGCGATAAAGCTCTTGGTCACAAGCCTGTTAACTACGTCCGTCTATTTTTTATGTGGGACCCACTCATTCTACTTCTAGCTTTGTAACTAACGCTTGGGCCAATTTAAAATGATTAAAATTACACCATTTTTAAAAATTATAGTTGGGCCAATTTAAAATGATTAAAATTACACCATTTTTAAAAATTATATCTTATTTTGCACTTTTCAAAAGTCAAGACTCGTGACAAAAAATTTTTGTGGCCAAATATCATTTGAGCAAATGTTTTTCCATGATATTTCCTCTTCTTTTTTTTTCCCAATGCAATAAGGAGGTCGTGGTCTAAAAGCAGGCCCATAATCAAATCAAGCAGATCTTTTTATTTTTTTTATTATCTTACTTGAAATCAAGAAGATCTAAAATCAACAATATCAAATCTCAATTTTTGGCCGACTTGTTTGTCAGGTCTATAATCTATATATGCCGCCGGAAGACCTTGTCGTGGTCATCTCTTTAAATTAAAATGTATTTAAACTTACGTAGACATTTTCTTTCTATATGTAGTATTTTATAATTACCTGACCTTTTCATTCATTAAAAAACACATTACACTTGAATTTAGGCATACCAGGAACATACCTGTAATTTGTAATTTCACATTGGGATTGTAAAATTGTTCTCGACAACCTCGGGCATGTCAGCTTCCTCTCCTGCATCCCAATCTAGAGGTCGTTTGGCAATATGATATATCGAGATTTTCAGGAAACTCTTCGCTTTTAGCAATGAGATTTTCCAGAAACAAATAAAACCACCATTAAGGAGATCGAGAAGAAGTAAGTAATAACAAGACACTATATATATACATATATATGGGCAAACATGATTGTATACTAGTAGTATATGGAATCAAAACTGTGCGTAGGTACGTAATTAATGAGAGTGGAGAAAGATATGGGAGCGGCAAAGGGGGCAAGAGTTGGAGCGAGAGATCCAGGCGGTGATGCAGCCGGAGTGGTACACGTGGCCGCAGGGTATTTGTTTGTTCTCGTCAGAATCAAAGCCTTCCATGCAAACCGAGCAAACAGCATCATCGGTGGTGGCGTCCGTGTGTTGAACCGCCGGCAACGTGGCCACCAAGCTCTGAGACTGAGCGAATCGGCGGCATGAATGGGCGGCCAGGGTGAGGGCCTCGTCGAGGTCGAAAGCCGCCAGATCGATGGAGTGGCTGGGAGGGGGGTGCAGGGAGGGCATGGTGCCCAGGTTAGTATTGGCTTCTGAAGCAAGTATGTTATCCATGGCTGAAACAAACATGTCGGCCCGCCTGCATATATAAATCTCCTCATAAGTATGATGATCAAAGCCTCGAGCTTTTAATGTTGTGACGTTACGTTTTTGGTTGGGAATTGGGCAGCCTCCAGTCTTTAAAGATCCGGCCCAATTTGACAAAGACATCTTTTAGTTATAACACAAGTTGTTAATTAACCAACGGGGGTTGGCATAAGTGGTGCGAATGGCCATTTGTCAAGTTAAGCAGTCTCGAGTTGAAATTAAATCGCAGAAAAGCATTGGGAGACTCACCCTCCATAAATGTCACAGGATTCGGATCTGGATTAATCGAAAGAAAGTTCCGATCTTGGATAAAAGAACCAAAAAAAAAAAGTTGTTAATTAAAAAACTCTTAATAGAATTAGAGATTTATTTTGATCCTAAATATAAAATTTTAATTTATTTTGTTTTTTAAATTTATAATTTTTGTCCGAAGTACCTGCTATTTATATTTTTTTTTATAATAAAATACTCCAAAGTGTTCGTTGTCCACAAAGTTTATTGAAATCTCCTAATCAAGATATTAGCCCGTTGACCCAGATAGACAGCGGCGTGAAGCCCACGTGCGAGAACGCAGGCTGCATGCCGCTTTGGGGCGCAATCGACTTGCTTACCGTACCCAACCCCAGACATTTGTTATTTGTATAGTGTTGTAGTTGATTGATTATTAATAATTATGTATTTAAAAAGTAAATATCATCAGAAAATATGTTTGTAAACCATATTTACAAGTGCGAAACTACATAATTTTGTTGTTGCACAAAACTACATAATAAGGGAACACAGAAAATAAAAGTGAAGTTGGCTACATACATAATTATATTTATTTATGTCTTTTTATCATTGAATAGTAACGGTATATGATCGTAATTAATTTGATTTTTATATTTATTTTGTATGGCATTCATTAATTTTTAATTAGTTGCTTGGATTACATGCTCTTCACCAAACCATGTCCCATGATTCATACACAGGATTTTGATTTTAAAAAAATCAATGTCAATTATCTGAACTAACAAACATTTTCTGGACTAAACTTACTCCTATAATATGAGGCTCTAATTACGTTCCCATGGATTCGATCATGAAAAACATTATCAATTAGAATCAATCATTCAATATTAAAAAATACTAGCTCTGAACCTTAATGCAAGAGTCAGTTGATTTTGATTTTTTTAACAAATTAATTAAACTAATTAAATTACAATAAAGTATTTTATTTTATACTTCTTCTTTAAATTAATTTATTTGATTTATAAACCGATATATAATCTAATGATCGATAACATATACTATCATTCAGTAGTTTATTTAATTTTCTAAATCTCTTAAAAATAAATAAACTGACTCTTATATCAAGGATGAAATGGAATATTTATTTTACTATGTTTTCTTATGTACTAAATCATATTAATATCTCATAGAAGTGTGATTTAAATAAATTCGATTCACATCCTACTACATCACAAATTATATTCAAGCTTATCTCCACTATCATCTATTTCTGTCTGTAGTAAAGCTGATTTTGTTTGTTCATGAGATAAGTATATAAAAGGAATTTTGTCTCAAAATAACACTAGTGCAAAAAAGGCTTTAAGACCGTCTTGTTTAAAATGAAAGATCTTGACGCACCGGTTAAAGGTATTAAAGGTATGACCAGGTGTGACATTTTTGTAAATATGAAGAACTTCTTAGACCGGATCCTTTATTAAAGGGTCTTAAATATATTATTCGACCGCTTAAAAACCAACCGGTCTTAAAAATGTAATTAAAATTTCAATTATTTTATAGAGAAATCTCGTAAGCCAGAACTTATATTTTCTGCGGACCAAAATAATCACGAAAAATTTAAATATAAAGTCTAAAACTTTTAAGACCAGACATATATAAAACGGTCTTAAAGGTTATACTTTTAAGACCGAACTTAAAGTATGGCCGGTACAAAATATTGAAAAAAATTATTCAAAAATTTTATTACCTTTAAGACCGGCTTTTTATTATGGACGGTCTTATAGTTTAACCTTTAAGACCGGCCTTTTAGGTCGTTCGGTATGGAAACTAAAGCGCCAAATATTCGCGCGAACGTTGCCTTAAGAGTTAGGACCGAACGTTGCTCTCTCGAACTCGAAACCCCCGTTCTTGTTGTGAAACCCCTTTTCCGTTACATTACTTCTATTCCGCCCACCACTACCATCCTCTCGTTACTCTCTCACTTTCTCGGCGTTCTTCTTTCGCACCACCACTCTCAGCCTCTCTTCCTTTCTTGAAAATGAACGGAGAAAACGGTTCTTCTGCTATTCCTTCAACGCCAGTTATTGGTGCGACTGGTGTGAGTCAGAACGAACCCTCTTCATCTCACAATGAGCCTCGTAACCGCCCTGCACGCCGTGGTAGAAGTGGCACACGAATGAAAGATGTATCCGTAAGTCGGACCTCTGGGTCAAAGATCGAGATTCAGTTTGATGAAAAGTTAGCTCTTTTCGGTCCTAATAAACAAAAATATAAAAGTTTTGTCGGCTATCTAGCACGCAGCAAGGCTAGCATCTTGATAGATGAGTGGAAAAATGTCTACCGTCGCATAGTAAAGGATCCTATTTGGGACACTATCCGTTTCACATACATTGTTCCTGACTCCCAGAAGTTGAAAGACAAGACATTGTCTTATTGTACTTATCAGTGGAGGAAGTTTAAGACCTTTCTAGCTAACACATATATTTTTGCCGATGTTAGGCCTGACCATCATCCTTGGGACAAGTACACATTTATTGATGAACAAACTTGGCAACAATTTGTTCAAAAATGACCACTCCCGAAGCTTTGATGAGTTTATATTTAGTTCTGTTTGCCCTCTTTTGTTTGCTTATTAACTTGTGCGGATATGTGAATGTTATTGTACGTGTTCATCTAATCATGTTAGTTAGATGGTTTGGTTTGTGAATAGAAGTATATATTTCCATCCTTTGTCCTGCATAAGAGGAGCATGTCTTAGTTGTATGCAAGTCTGATATGTAAACCGTGCAAAGGTAAAATACTAAGTAGGTAATTAGGGAAATAATAATGGCATAAGAGTCAAACCATTATTATAGTCTTAGCTAGTTCTTTTGTAGTAGGTAGTGGTTAGACATTGCTATTAGTTAGTTAGTATGTTAACGTGTAAAGGTTTTGGTGCTGTTCGCAACTCCCTTTACTCGGTTTTCCCAATTTCTTCTACAATTCTACATCTTCCTTAAATAAAATGTTGAAACTTGATGAAGTGAATTTGACTAGTGTTTGAGGTTCATATCAAGCAGAAGTTGTCTAATTTATGTTAGTGAGATGGCTGGAATTCATAATTAATAGTTGTTTTCAATTCTGATTCACAGAAAAGAAGGGAACAAACACAGGAGATAGTGAGAAAGAATGATTTCCCGCATAGGGCTTCTTGCGGCGGATACGAAAAGGCTGAAAAAGAAATGATGGCGACCAAACGGAAGAGATTGGAAGATGAAGCAGAAGCAGAACCCAATCCTTCTGAGATACATGATCTACCATCTCCAATACGTTGTGATGAGTTATGGTTGTATATTCAGCAAAAGCCAAGCGGCGACTACACGAATGAACAGACTCATCTAGTTGCTGAAAGAATTGTAAGTATCGTTATTGTTAATTTTTAGTTACTAAACATGTTTCATTACTAAGCTTCTCATTATCTGTATTTTACAGGAAGATCTAAAGAAGAAAGAAGCGGAGGGATCTTTTGTGTCGAACGTGAGGAATGATGTTCTGAAGGAACACTTTGGTAGCGCCAAACGCCAGAAACAAAGTATGGTTACCCTGGGGATGGAGGAAGGGTAGGCAAGGAATACTTTGGTAGGTGGCCAAATTGAATGAGCAAGCGGCAAAGAATGGGATTTTCAATCCCAGTGAGGGAGATGAAGGAGGAAATGAATCAAATGAAGATGCTTGTGAGCTCTCGTGGCCAAATTGAATGAGCACCTACGGCGCAAACTAAACTAGAGGGAGCTGCATTGACTACCTTGTGACCTTTATCAATCCCATCATGATAGACGGGGGTTGGAAGGACAACTTGGGAAATGAATCAAAATGGCTTATGATGAAGTCGAGCTTGAAGAGGTGATCGTTGAGCTCTCCCTCTCCCAACCGATGAGCCGAAGCTTGTGAGTGATGTCATTTGAACCTTGATCTCGTGGCCGGTGAAGCTTGTGCATGTTTCTACTCCTCCCGATGCTCCATGAATTGGTTGACACGGCACTGAGTGCCAAGGACAAGCTTGTCTTTATGGTATCCAATAAACAAGTTGCACTTAATGCATCGTGAATTGGAAGTAGGTCTTAAAAACAAGCACCAAGATTGTGGTTGACCAAGATGATATAATTTCCCCGTTTGATAAACAGAGCTTACCGATTCAAAGATTCTCATGTTTATAAAGATCTTCTTCTATGAGTACATAACATAAATGAGAGACACTCACATACGTATATACTAATTCCCCGACGTTATTATTGTAGGTTAATGCATCGTGAATTGGAACAACGTAAGCCAAGATATTGGATTCTTGTGCCCACGGTACAAGACATAAGTCAACCATCCTTAGCGGAGAGACAATCATATATAACATCAAGGTTGTCCAACAATAGGAAAAAGTGGTACTTGGCACCATACTACAATAGGTACATATTATAATTCTTTTCGCAATTCCCTTAATTCGCTACATATTACCGAGTACTTGTCTCGTTGTGAATTTTCGCCGCCATTGGCGCTGGTCCCGATTTTCCCGAATGAGAATAAAGTGGTCTTTTTATGCTCCCTTCACTACGATCCACTGCCTACATTGCAGCAGATGGTGAACAAGTAAGCATATGTCATTTTGATTGTCTAGTCTGAAATCTCTACTGTAAATTTTTTGACACCATTATTGAGTAAATTAGTGATTTTGACAATAGGCCCTTAAAATCATTCCAAGAAAAGGTCAAAAACAGGTTTGGGGCTGAAGTCAAAGAGCCTACATGGAGCAAACCAAATGTTAGTATATATTTGGACACTGGCACACTGGCTTGTGAACTTGGTCAGTAGCAATATATGCTCTTATATATATTTCTTGTTTGTTTTTAGACCCGCTAACAACCGAAGGAGTCCAACTTATGTGGACATTATGTCTTGACACACATGTATAATATTGTCATGCAACCAGTGACTAACATCCAAGCAAAGGTAAATGTATTACATAACTTTGCTTGTGCACGACCCCTTTGATATGCAAAAAGGACCATTAATATATTTCGTCTTTGATGCTACAGATGTTTAACTGTGCTGACCCCTTTCCTGATGGTGATATTGAGCGCACACGCAATGTCTTATGTGAATATCTGTATGATCTGCTAATCTAGGAAAATCGGAAAAATAGTTGATTTGTGAATTCATTGTAAACATCTTCGGTCTGTATAATGAACAATTGTCCAATTTGTGATAGTATACAATAATAATATTTTTAATTCTTTTCAAACAATTTCCTTGTGTCCATTAGTGGTTGCTTGAATGTATTGTTGGATGGTGGATAAAATTTTATTGCTTAATTTACAAATGCGAGAAGTTTAGGATCGTAGATTTACTAAATAGCCGGGTCCTAAAAGACTTCGTTTATTATGGAAAAAATATGCCGTTAGGTTTTATAAATAGAAAAAAAATATGTTAGTTTTTTAGGACCGTAGGTTTACTAAATAGCCGGTCCTAAAAGTTTTCGTTTTATTGGAAAAATAAATGTTTTAGGACCGTAGGTTTACTAAATAGTCCTAAAATTCTGGCATATTATTGAAAAATATGCTAGTCTTTTAGGACCGTAGGTTTACTAAATAGCCGGTCCTAAAAGTCTTCGTTTATTATTGAAAAATATGTTAGTGTTTTAGGACCGTAGGTTTACTAAATAGCCGGTCCTAAAAGTCTTTGTTTATTATTGGAAAAATATGTTAGTGTTTTAGGACCGTAGGTTTACTAAATAAATAGGTCCTAAAAGTCTTCGTTTATTATTGGAAATATGCCATTCTTTCAGACCGTAGATTTAAAAAATAGCCGATCCTAAAAATCTTTCATCGGAAAATATATTTATTAATGTATTTTTAATCGCATCAAAACATTAAATTAAATATTTGTACATATTACAACCTCCATATTTCATAATTGCTTTTCTGTCTTTTTTTTTGTGTGTTTTGTGTATGCCATTTTCCATATTTCATAATTGACTTTCTTATTGATTTCCAGGTTCAGATAATGCATATAAACTAATTAATTAAAACTCCCACGAGAACAAAATATGGAAATATTTTATTTATTAATTTTTTCGCTGCCCTATAGGGCAGCGACTATTACAAAAAAAGAAGAAGCAAAAAATAGCAAAAAAAACTATAAAACACCTAATCCTCCCCGATGTCGGAGAGGTAGGAGGCGTCGGAGGAGGTAGGATCGTACTCAACGTCATTGGCGTCGAGTACCATTTTTAGCTTCTGGTTGACGGTATGAACAAGTTGAAACAATTTTCCCAAGCGTCGGTCGATGTGATCGACGTGGGCCTCAATGTTCTGCACCAACTGCTTGACAGTCGGATTTGGAGGCAATGGCGGAGGGGGCTGAGGTTGAAGATGAGGAGGAGGAAAAGGAGGACCTGGTGGAGTAGCCATTACGGTGGAGGCTAGGCGGTGGAGGAGGCCGTGTAGAAGTGATGGAGAAGAATGTGAAGAAACTAAAGTAACAACGGGTTTAAATAGAGAACCTATCCTGAAGAATATGAAACGCTGGGAACTTTTTACGAGGAGATGCGTAGTTCCTCAGAATACGAGGAAACACATAGTTGGGCAGTTTACCTTGAAGCCGAAGAGACTCTGGATCATGTGAACGGAGTGTAAGGATACGACTACGCTATCTCGAGTAATTTTGAAGTGATCCGAACATTTAATACCGGATTATGTAAAAGATCCGTTCTTAAAAGTAATATTTTTTAAGGAAAAACTTCAAAAATTACTTTACAAAAATAAATAATCGATAAAAAAATAATTGACTTTTAGGATCGGATATTTCAAATAAGATAAATGAAATATTTTTTCAAGATCCTAAAATAATTTTTCAAAATTATGAAATATTAAAAGTAATTGATCATAAAATTATTTTTGCACCTTTGAAATGCCACGAAAAAAAAAAAGTCAAACTAAATAAACGTGGACATTTTGCTAGGACACATGGATTATTTGACTTTTAAAATAAGATAAATGGTCTTAAAAGTAATTGAATTGTAATTTAATTAAAAAAACGGTCTTATAAATAATAATATACTTTTCGGTTAACACATATAATAAAAAGAGTGTATCAATTGTGTATCCCTCTCTCTCTCATTAACTCCTCACACTAGCTAATTACCTCCCTGTCCTTTTTAACTCCTCACTATACCTCTCAGTTCCTAACTCCTCACAATCGGAGCTCTCTGCCTCAACTGCTCAAAGCCTCAAACCATGGTTAGATACAAGAGAACTCCTCGTAGGGGTTTTCTTACACCCGAAGCTCTTGCCATCTTTAGATCATTTTACGGTGTGCCTCCTCCAAAGAGCGTTCTATTGTGACCAAGAATCTCGGGTCGTTGACCCATTGTTATTTTGAATGATGAAGATGTTACCGCACCCCCTCCAAAGATTTAGACCATGCAGAGGTTCCCGCTCCCCTCTCCAATCGTTGGCCCCGCGCGCCTACCGCCGACCCCTCTCCTCTTTCCTCTAATGATGCATTGCGGTTGATGCGAATAAGACAGGAACTTGCTGATCTCTGGCGGGAAGCTAATGTTTTTCTTGTCGTTGATAATGTTCAATTATTGTTTTTCTTTCTTTTTTTTCTTGTGTACGTGCATATTCTCCAGTTATGTATGGAAGCAGTAAGAACTAAGCTTGTGCCTTTTTTATATTCATATTTTCCAGTTTTCCTTTATTTATTTTATTAATTCGGTTCTCTTTGCGCTCGCCTCATTTTTTTTAGTTTGGTTCATTAATAAACGAAGAGGTTTACTCTATAAGTATTTGACTTTTAGGGTCGGATGTTTATAAAACACCGGTCTTAAAATTAAATCAATAGTAAATATTAGGACCGGAGTATTCTTAATTGCCAATCTTAAAAATGTATTATTAATAAAATTATATCTTTAGGACCGGACACTTTATAACTAACCGGTCTTAATAAAAAATTATATATTTAGGACCTAGGACACTTTATAATTAACCGGTCTTAATAAATTCAAAATACTAAAACATGTCTCTTTCGCGGGGAAAATTAAATCTCCCTCTCAGAACTTCTCTTGTCGCGCCGAGAGTGATTACTCAGGTTCTGTCTCCACATTTTGCTTGTTGTGTCATCGCTTGCTTTCGCGTTGCTCTCTCGACAATCACTTTCTCGTTCCTTAGCTAAATGTCTATAGACCAAGCTGTACAAGGTGTTTCGGTTATATAACTTTATTATTTTTCTGGTTGTTGTTCTGGGTTTTTCATGGGTTGAACGAAATCGATGAAATGTTCTTGTGGGTTTCTTGTTGTTAATGAATATTGTATATTGAAGATTATATTTTCACTTTGGACCTACCGAACTGATGAACTAGTGTTTTTAGGTTACTTTTGTTGTCTACAACATCAACGTTTGTGACCGGAGAAGAAAGACACAGCAAACCCATTTGAATTTATATGCTACAGGTGAGTCCACAAGACCTTCTTGTGATACATTTAATTTCCTCGTCATACATTTATTTTGCTTCTTGGATTCACAGTGATACATTTATGACCAAAAGTGATGTTTTGTTATGCATTTAATGGGTCAGTTTCTCCATAAAGAATAAAAAAAGACATAACCGACATTTGAGCATATATATGCATTTGGATTATGTATGTCTTATTTTATATGCAAGTTTCAATTTTTTCGGATTATGTATGTTAAATCTTTCCGCATATATATAGGAATTCTTCTATGGATCACAGTTGGATAAATGCTTTACGAACGAGTGTTGAATATCAAAATGGGGTGAGGGAATTTATAGAATTTGCTAAACAAAATGCCCATGATGATAGTGAGAAGTTTTATTGCCCTTGTGTAGAATGTTTGAATGAGAGGCGACTAAGTCCTGAACTTATACACACACATTTAATTTGTGAAGGATTTTGTAAGACTTATACGGTATGGTCATGGCATGGTGAAAAAATGCCAAGTGGGTCTCAACATGGGGAAATGGCATTTGATGATAATGACATGGATATGGATGATCACATAGAGGACATTATTCCTGATGTAGGAGAAGAGGCTTTTGAGCAATTACATGCATATGATAATATGTGCAGTGATGCAGAGACCCCGCTATACCCTAGGTGTAAAAAATACCAATTGTTGAACGCTGTATTGAAATTGGTAAGCTTGAAGGCACGTCATGGATGGAGCGACAAGAGTTTCTCTGAAATGCTTGAGGCTTTTAAGGACATGCTTCCGGATGATAATGTGTTGCCGCATCGATACTATGATGCTAAGAAAATACTCTGTCCACTAAGGATGGAGTACAACAAGATTCATGCATGCCCGAATGATTGCGTATTGTATAGAAAAGAGTTTGAAGAGAAGCAAAATTGTCCGATATGTGAAACCCCAAGGTACAAGTCAAATAAGGGGCCTGCAAAAGTGTTGTGGTATCTTCCAATCATACTAAGGTTCAAGCGGCTGTTTGCTAATGAAAATGATGCAAAAAATTTGAGGTGGCATGCTGATAATAGGATTTCTGATGGAAAGCTTCGACATCCGGCCGATTCTTCTCAATGGAAGAAAATCGATCAATTATTTCTGAGCTTCGGCGAAGAACCTAGGAACCTTAGGCTTGCCCTTAACACAGATGACATGAATCCCTATAGAAGCCTTAGTAGCATACATAGTTCATGGCCCGTACTCCTGATTATTTACAACTTATCTCCTATGTTATGCATGAAACGAAAGTACATCATGCTATCTATGTTGATTTCGGGACCAAAACAACCTGGAAATGACATTGATGTTTACCTTCAGCCCTTGATCGAAGACTTGAGGGAGTTGTGGGAAGAAGGTGTCGATGTTTTTGACTCTTTCAATAAGAAGGTGTTTAAAATGTGGGCCATGATATTTTGTATTATAAACGACTTCCCAAAGATATGGGAACTTGTCAGGGTATAGTGTAAAAGACCATAAAGCATGTCCGGTTTGTGAAGAAGGCACACGCTACCATCAACTTTAACATGGAAGAAAGACGGTTTATCTTGGACATAGGAGATTTCTTAGACGGGGCCACCCATATCGTCGATTAAAGAAAGCCTTTTTTGGTGGCCAGGAGTATGAAGATGCTCCGGTGGCATTGACTAGGGAGCAAGTTTATAAAAAGGTGAAAAATATCGTGTCATCTTCGGTAAGAAGACTGCAAAGAGTAGAAAAGAAATAAATATATGGAAAAAGAGATCTATATTCTTTGATCTTCCATATTGGTGCAATCTTGATGTCAGACACTGTATTGATGTCATGCACGTGGAGAAAAACGTATGTGATAGTATTGTTGGCACGCTTCTCAACATACAAGGTAGTTCCAAGGATGGTGTGAAGGCAAGATTGGGTTTGCAAGTAATGGGAATACGCGAAGACTTACATCCAGGCCATACGGAAGATAACTTATTGTCCCCCTCGGCTTCTCATACTTTGTCTAAGGATGAGAAACGAAATTTTTGTGAGTGTTTACATGGCATAAAAGTTCCCTCGGGGTATTCTTCAAATTTTAAGAGGCTTGTTTCGATGAAGGACTTGAAATTAGTAGGCCCAAAGTCTCATGATTGTCATGTCTTGATGCAACAACTACTCCCGGTAGCTATTCGAGGCATCGCCGAATATGATCTTCGGGTCGTCTTGACTAGACTTTGTTTAATTCTTCAATGCGGTTTGTAGTAAAGTTTTTGAGATTGAAAAGTTGGATGAATTGGAGAATGAAGGATATCTTATCTTGTGCTACCTTGAGAAGCTTTTTGTTCCTACATTTTTTGACATTATGGTTCATCTAATTCTTCAAAGGAGGGAGATAAAGTTGTGCGGCCCTATCCATTTAAGGTGGATGTACCCAATTGAAAGATCTATGAAATTCCTAAAAGGGTACGTGAAGAACGCATACCGTCCAGAAGTATCAATTCTTTAGAAATATGTTTCTAAAGAAGCTATGGAATTTTGTCAAAATTATTTGGCCAAAGTAAGACATATTGGCCTTCCTAAACATCAGCATGTTGAAGGGGGTAGGCGAGGGGCTTCATAAAGAGTGTGGATCCGATGAATTGTCACAAGTCCACTTATACATCTTGAATAATGTTGATGAAGTTCAAGACAAAGATAGAAGCACATAAAGAAGCAGTAAGGAAAGAAAATCATAGAATGACTGAACAAAGGTTGATTAGGGAGCATAACAGAACTTTTGCAAACTGGTTCAAACAAAAGGTCGAGGGAAAGGAATGTGTTTATGATACAATCAAATGGTTAGCACGTGATCCGGAGGTTGATGTCATAAGTTGGAATTCGTATGTGATCAATGGTTATATATTTTACACGAAGTCCCTAGATGATAGGAGCATCGTCCAGAACAGTAGTGTTATGTTAGAGGCTGAATCTATGCACTTCTCCAGTTCCAAAGACAAGAGGTCTAAATTGGCAGTCATGCCTTATTATGGGGTTATTGAAGAGATTTGGGAGGTGGACTATGTTAAAATTAGATTTCTCATTTTCAAATGCAAGTGGGTTAATGTCAAAAATGGTGTTTGGATCGATCGGCTAGGACTTACATTAGTCGATATCAATGGTAGAAGTTTTGAAGATGAACCTTTTATTTTGGCGTGACCCTGTGCAAAACAAGTGTTCTATATCACCGATCGGGAAAATAAAATGTGGTCTCGTAGCTCTCCAAGGAAAAAGGGTCATTGATATTGATGATGAAATTCATTCAAATTACGGTCTTCCCGAGAGACTACTTTTTCAAGGGGTCTACCTACATGAACGAAGAAGATGAAGCGGATAATGAACCCGGAATAAGAAATGATCATCAAGAAGGGATATGGGAGGATATCCCTTTATAAAAGAGTCAATTCATATGGTAATATTCATATGTAGAATTCTTTGAAAACTTTAAGGTTTTAACTATATTCCTTCCATGTTCTTAAACAATAATGTCACTGACTGTGAAGCTTTTGTTCTTGTTTTATTTTGTGGCAGGATTCGATATAAATGTTATAAAGGGAATATCATGTTACGTTGTTGGGTGAGATCAGATGAAGGCATGGTGCAGTATTTGTAACTCATCATTGTATTTGTAAGTTATCTTATTACATGTATATATTCATTACGGTGTTGTACTAAATTAAGAGGCCACATAACTCATGGTGATATTTGTATTCTTTTCCCAATTCAATTTATTCATAATGGCTTGTTCATAGCTTGTAGCTTAAAGTATCGACTTTTTTTGTCTTTGGATTAGGTGGTGGATGTGTGTAAATATATATATATGATCGGGATATATATGATCGGGAAAAAAAAAATTGGAAAATTTGAACCGGAAATAATAGCGCCCTTAAAATTTCAAATTTTAAGACCGGATGAATTTATATGTCCGGTCTTAAAAATTGGTCCTTTAAGACCGCTTATTAAGACCGTCTAAAAGGTTAACTTTTAAGACCGGTCTTAAATTTAATTAATTTTAGAACCGGATTAGTTAGTCGTCTGGTCTTAGAAGTTGATATTTTTTAGACCGGAGTTTCTTTATCCGATCTTTAAAATGTCGATATTTTTAGATCGGTCTATGATTTCGTCCGATCTTAAAAGTTGATTTTTAGACCGAACAAAATACATATCGTGTCTATATAGTATGACTTTTAAGACCTAACTTTTAAAATGTCTAGTCTAAAATAGTTTCTTTTAGACCGGTTCGAGTCCGGCCTTAAATGTTACGGACTTTTAATACGGGCATGGAACAAGACCGGTGTCGTGTCCGGTCTTCAGACCTCTTTTGTCCGGTCTTAAAATTCTTTTTTTCACCCGTGTAAAGTGAAAGATATTTTTTAAAAAAAAAATTAACTTATTAAACAAAAAGGACAAATGTTAAAAAAAAAAAAAAAAAAACTTGTTTTTTCAGCCCCGGCCAAGTTAGTACCTAGCTGGGCCTTTTTTGTTCCAATTGCTTATATTTATTAAATCAAGTTTCTAAGTAAACTTACAAGTTTACATATGCATTTTAACAACTAACCATAGCAAAATAACAAGTGTTCATATGAAAATTAACAAATCCTAATTTGAACAACTAGCCATAGCAAAATAACAAGTGTCTATATGAAAATTTATAAATAATATATTATTGTTAACAAATGTAATTGAAGAAATAATATGGAGAAAGAAGATGAAGAATCTTACTGTATTAACCATTTAACCATAAAGAGCAAAATGTTTATTCAATGAGTAACCTACTTGAGTTATCTCTAAAACTTAGAAGGAGACCAAGTGGACTCCTTCTTAGACTTGGTCTTCTTCTTAGAAAGAGACCAAGTTAACTCCCTCTTTACACATGGTGAGGACTCCACATCCAACACACACGAATCTCAATAGTTAAGATCCTCTATATATAGACTAGGCCTTAACTTTCTAACTAACTAATCAATTAATCATCTACTTCTAACAATTACATTATAAGAGTTGATACAAAAATTTACGCTCGTATAGTTAATTTACAAGTGCTCATAAACATTTTAACAATTAACAATAGCAAAATAACAAGTTTCATTAAAGAACTTGGCGTAACGGATATAAATAACTTATCCAAATAAGTATAGTTAAGAGATTGAGTCCACCGTGTTAAGGGGTAACTTGGACTCATTCATTGATAGTAAAATTACAAATCATACTTAATTATAGTGCCTGAAAATTAGATCGCAATTGAGGGTTAACTCACAATTTATAGGGTTAGATAATTAAGTTATTTCATTGACAAATTTTAAGTGGAAATAGTAAATACAATGTATTTCACAGTAAATTAGCAATACATAGGAGGGTGATCTGAAAAAAATAATATGAATATAACTTTCAAATCTCAACAATTAATTTCTGATTCATTTCTTCATAGTTTTTTCTAATTAAGTATCCATTTCAAAATAGATATTAAGAAAATAGCATGTAACTTGCCAGACAAAAGAGCATCTCACGATGACAAATGGCAATTCTGAACAATAATATAGTATGCAATTTGTAAAAAAGATTAAGGTTAGGTAGAATTAAAGATGTTTGAATGAGGACATGAACAAGCACACTCACCTTATCCATCAAAGCAATTCTTCCATAAGGAGTTAATCTCTTAAAATATTGGAAATAATAGAGATGACCCAATCTATCATGCCACAGAGCTCCAACTCTCCTTCCTTTGAAGAACGTAACCATCTCCATAACTTATCACTCTCACCCTCCTCACTGTAAGAATCACTGAAGGAATCTCTTGTCTCACTGTCGCCGGCTTATTGGAAGAATCACTACACAAATATCCTGTCTCAGTATCACTAGACTCTGTCCCTTCCCTAAAAATACCGTTCATATTCATCCATTAAAGTTCCCTTCACGAAGCTATTCAATTTGAAGTTTATAGACCACATCCCATTTACATCAAGTAAAACATGATTGCTCATAGATGAAAACAAAGAACCTTTCCAAGCTCGACAATATTGAAAAGTGTGGCGAGAAACATGTCTGGATTAAGATAAATATGGTTTAATATGATTTCTGTTGTTGGTATGCATACCTATAATTATCCTCGTGAAAATTTGAATTGCAGTGAGGTAAGGCACATAGGGTCTGTTTGGAATAGCAGTAGAAGTAGTTTTTTTTTTTAAATAGACTTTTCCTGATGGACTTTTTTTCTTCTTCTAAAAGTCATATTATTTTTTATGTGATTTGTATTTGAGATAAAAAGCGAAGGATGGAAAATGAAAATGATTTTTTTTATAATATATATATGATCATTTGGTATAAAAAATTAAATATAAATGTTTTCTTTGACCGATTAAATATAAATTTTAATTTTTCTGATAAGACATAAAAAAATTAATATTAATTTTATTGCAATTTGTTTGAGATTAAATATAAATGTTTTCTTTGACCGGACTAAATATAAATTTTGTTTTTTCTAATAAGACAAAAAAATTAATATTAATTTTAATTGCAATTTGTTTGAGCCAACCAATATACGAAACTTGAAAAGTGGCTTTAATTGGTCCACCTTGTGCAGACTTGCAAACAAGAAGTCCATGAGTGAAAACCCAAAGAAAAAAAGTAGCTCAAAGTTGCAGAACAGAGTGAGTGTATTTCATCTTTGATTCCCCTTTTCATTTCCCTCTTTTCAATCAGGCAACCTCCTAATATTTTCTGTGGTTTCTCGGCTCATCCTTCTATTTTTCACCACCTGGTTTTCAGCTAAAATTTGTTATCCTTTATATTTGGGATACTTTGTTTTACGAATTTTCTTTGTTTTTAAGGTTGTGTGAGTTTTGCAATGGTTAATTGAGCACAGAGAGGCGGAAATTAATTGAAGAGGAGAGGAGAGGGGAGATTTTGAAAAACATTAGAGGAGAGAAGCACGACATTTCCCAAAAATTGTCATTGCGTGGGGATGGGTCAACGGTCTTTTTCCTAAGAAGCTATTGTGATGAGAACAAAAGTTTGGAGAAGTTGCTTCTAATAAAAGAAATGACGTGAAGTTTTCCTAAACACTCAAAAATCAAGTTTTCATTATCACTTGGCTCTTTTAAGCTTTTGATCGTGGCATAACAAACATACCCATAGTATTGTACAAGGTCTCTCAATCTCATTGTTTAGAGTGATTGGAACTCCAACTCCATGCACACCCCATTCGTTATAGCAATAGTGGAGATCATACAAGGTGAAATACTATGCATTTAAAATATTACTCATTCCGGTCTAAATTATATGAACACTTTTGTAGTGTAAATTGTCTTATAATAAGTATTTTATAATTAGGATCAAATGTAGTATGATTTAAGGTGGGTTCATTAAGCATGTAGCTCATGCATATATCAATATATGTGAAGGATCAGAAATTTCTTTTTAAAATGTGCTTGATAGGCAGGATTTTTTAAAAAGAAAAAGTAACTAGGAACTAGAAACATTTTCTTGTTTTTGCGGAAAAAATCCGTTGAAGATTCGCTAACAAGACACATTTGTTTTTCTCAAATCTTAAAAATATAAATATTTTAGAACCTGTTACTAAAAACAATATTATTTATGTTATTATTTAATATAAATGTATTTTATTTTGAATAAAAACGTTTATCTTTAAAATTTATTTATTTATACCAAATTTGTGTGGCTATTATTAAAATTTAACCACCATACATATTCAAAAGTGATTCATGTTATTATCTAAAAATACATTCTTAACAAACAAAAATAAAAAAATTGGTCGGAAAAAAAAAAGGGCTTAGGTGAATAAGATTCTCAACAAAGACGACTCATTTAGATCATAATAGTGACAAGTTTCAGAACGCTACAAATACATATAAATTACATGCTAATAAAGTTTTTATATTGACATTGACAATTACAAGATTTGTGTTCATTTAGTGAACAGAGGTTAGTTCAACTGATAAAAAGTTGAATTGATTTAACTTATAAAGTTGTGAGTTTAAATCACAAGAATATTTAAGTAGTATTTTTTGAGTTCAAAAACATACATTATCCCTAATAAGTTATCATAACTCAACTCATCTAAACATATTTTAAGAAAAAGAAAATTGATGCCCATAGAAGAAAGAAGTTGCATACTTTATTCCAGGGGTAGAAACTTGGTTGGCTAAACAAATTTAAACTAATTTTGCACAGATCACTTATTTTGAAAAAAAAAAAAAAAAAAAAAAAAAAAAACTCAATCAAAATATGTATTGGCCAAAAAAATCAAAGTATATTTTAAGAATCACGTTGCTAAAAAAAACTTTAGTAACATACCATCATCCTAAGTCTATTTCAGATGAAGACTCTTTTAGTTTTTTTCTTTAAAAAAACTAATCTAAACTTTTCTTCCATTAAAAAAAAAAAAACTCGAAAATGACATTACGGTGGGAGTTGACTTTTCTTGTAAAAATACTGATAATGATCCCCGTTTTTTTTTCTTTTTTTTTTGGGGTTTGAGCCAATGATGAAGACCCACGTCCGAGAATTCGTACGAGGCATGTAATGATGTATGATTGCCTCCCAAACACGTGGCAAAATCCAATAAGCAAATGTGAAAAGCTTCCAGCAGCCGAACGAGAGTGTCTTAGTGATCATTTTAATTAAGTAGTAATAATTAAATTTGAGGCCCATAAGAATCATTAATTGACATAAGACCCCCTCTTCAGGTAGGCCATTCGCACGGACGAGATCAAAGCATTGCTTGCAGATGTGATTTCATCTTAGCCCTCCATTGTATCTAGGACCAACTTAATGATCCTCCCTCCATTATCTCCAATTATTCAATTGCTCAGTTGAAAAGATATACTCCCCTCCGCTCACAATCTATTTAGTTTTATTTAAGATAATTAATGCTCATTAAATTAATCCCTTTTTAAACATATTTTTTAATAAGGGTAAAAGAAAGTGAAAAACAAAAAAAGGGTTAAAGATTCAATTTTGGAGAAAAGTAAAGATTTTATATTATTAATATAAAATATAACAAAATTAACTTTCTTTAATGACTATTATCATCTGGTTAAAAAAATATCTGGTCACACTAAATATGCATTGAACAAAAGGGAGTCATCAAGGAATTGTCTTGTCACTTCTGCAGTCACGTGATGTCCTTCTTTTGATAAAAAAATTCAGATTGTCAATCACCTTCTCTCTTTCTATTTTCTTATCTTTATCTCTTTTCTCTATCTCTCCGTGCTTTCTCTTCTTCAGCGTTCAACACTTCCATGGCTTTTCCGTTAGTGTCACTCCCTGTGTCTCACTGGATGTCCACCATCGATCAGCACCTCAACGCATCTGCCATCGTCGATAACCTGTGGCCTCCCTCCTTGTTGATCTCCGGCGGTTTCTGAGGGGAAAGAAGTAGCAGTTGCTCCGATTCCGGTGACCTCTATACTTCACTGCTCCTCTATTCTGTCCATCTCTATCTGTGTTCATCTCTTTCTTCTTCTATGTCGGAGCTGTAGAACAGGGAGCTTCAATCGACGTGAAAGGAAAAAAAGAAAACAGAAACTGACCCCGGTTTCTGAGCTGGACCGGACCGGTCCCAAGTCCAGTTTGACGGTTCCCGGTCCGATTCTGATAACCATAGAGAAAACAAAGATTCAGTTTTGGAGATATTTATTGAGTTAATTATCACTTCATATTTCCCATTAATTAATTAATGTGCCGTGTATTATAGATTGAAAGGAGTATGTAGAATGAAACTTACAACCTCAAACATATATGCTATTTAAATTTTATTTCTCAATTGAAGGATTAATAGTTTGAAACCACCCCACGTTAATTTTAGTGAAAAGGACTCTGACCACTTAAATATGAGATTTTGAGGTTGGATATTTATAAACATAGAGAATGTTTCTAAAAGGGTTACCAGTTGAACCTGACAATATTCAAATATAACCTAATAAGAAAATTAATAGTTTGAAACCATCCTTATTTCAAAACATTGGTTTCATATTTGAATTTGTTTGATTAATTAATTCCTGTATATATGAAATACTCCTTCCTTCCTGTATTTAATATAAAGCCAATTGTATCTTTTAATTGAACTATAAAGTGGATCTTATATTAAAGAATAAATATAATAAAAGTTTTTCATTGAAAAAAAAAAAAAGTTTTTCATTGAAAAAAAAAAAAAAAAAAAAAAACTGTGTGGGATCCAAATCACGACATGTCCACCAAACCTATAATCAAACTCAGTGCCGTGTTACTTCCTTAACTTAGCAAACACAGCATGGAACAAACAAAGTAATTACTCTTATGATGTATGGGAGTGCATGTTCAGTGTTGTCATCAGTTGAAATGACATTGATGCCCTTCTGAAGTGATCCAGATGCCTGCCACCTGTCCACGATCGATACGTAGTAAAGTTTCTCCTCCGATATTTTGAGATTGAAGCAATGCTCAAAATCTAAAAACAAGAGAAGAAAGCAATGTTGTAACTATTGAATATTATTTGATTATCCCTAGTTTTCAAAATAATGACTAATTGTTTAAACTTGCTGTTCAAGCTTCCACAGTAAAAATCAATCAGTGTTAACGTTACGGCCTACTTTTCATCATCAATCACCCGTACGTAGTCTTATACTCAATATTTTAGGAATTCATGTTCTATATATATAACTAGGGATGTCCAAAAAAATTCGGTAGTCTAGTCCGACCCGACCCGATTTTTGAAAAAAAATTGGTCTGGGATCATATGAAGTGGACCGGATCAAACTGGTCTATTTGGGTCAAACCGGACTTCGGTCCGTGGGGCTAAGACCCCTGGACGGTCTATCCCGATATATTATATATATATATATATTAAAAAAATCACAACTTAACCTAACCCTTTGTCCTTTTTATTGTCTTTTTTATGATTCTTCATCATTCATTATTAGTGAGTTCTTCTTCTACCAAAAAATATCTCGGAGTCTTCTTCCCTTTTCGGTCTTCTTCTTCTTGATCACTCAATGTTGTTGGAGATTCTTATGTGTATGATTGGATTTAAGATATTTACATGTTTGTATGTTTAATTATTGGTCTAAAGAAGTGAGAAAAAAAAATTGAAACAGGTCCGGGTCCCTCCGTCTAAATCAAATCCTTCGAGGTCATTCCTCTGGACCGTACTTGACCCCCAACCCGATCCAATCTGGTCCATAGACATCCTATATATAACGATCTCCTTAACAAGATTCATAATATGTCAGTCATGAAAGTTCCCGGGATATTCAATTTAAATGCTATTCAATTGATGAAGTAACTTGACAAATTTTTATCTGTGAGGTGTCAAAATTATAAGCTGTGCACGTGTATAAAAGCAATATGGACAGGAGCCTCTCTCCTCCCGTACGTTCTCCTCCATCAATAAATGCTTGATCAATATTTCCAACTGATTTGAACTTTTTTAGTTTATTTAATTAAATCGTTGGAAACGTGGTCGATCGGAAAGAAAGAAAGAGGATGGGGATGGCGGGAATCCCTTCCAGACAAATAATACGGACTACTGTGGGCATGCCGTACTCCTTCCAGTTCTAAATATTAAACAAAATTTTATACTATATTTAAGGTCAGATGTAGTAGCATATGTAGTAGTATACATTAGATGAGTCTTTTTAGGACTGTACTGACAGCACACAGTAGTATAAATAAAAATTAAATAATTATAATAAGATATAAGAAGTGGGTATTAATATTTTTTTTTTAGGGACTTTTGAAGATTGCAATTGTCATTCCCTTTGGTCATGACAAGCTGATTGATATATAAGACCTATTTGGGATAATGGCGATAGAAGTGGTTTTTTTATTAAACTTTTTCAAATGAGTTTTTTTTTTTTAAAAAAAAAAGTCAGATTGTTAATGTGATTTGTATTTGGGATAGTGGTAACGAGTTACTTTTACCAGATAGGCTCTTGTTTGACATAGCATTTGAAAAGTTAGTTAAAATAGAAAATGACTTAATAAAAGGATATAAATCTTATTGAACACTATATATATGTGTATGTTGTATATTATGTGATAATTTAGGATAAAAATCATTAAAAGAAGAAATAAACAATGTACCAACTAACTACCAGGCTACCCGAAATAAATTTGCCTACCACCTACCCAAAATAAATTATTAAAAAAAACTAATTATCAAGCCAAAATGAAATAAACAATACCAACTTAGAAAAAAAAAAATTGTACAGAAAGACACACTACCTACTGGAATGAAAGTGAAACGAAGTTACAATGATAACAGTGAAAGTGAAGAAAATAAAGAGGGTGTTCCTTTCTATGATTATTGCCGGTAGGAAATGAGTATCTTCGTCTTTTAATTCATCCGAAAAGTAAGAAGCCATTGTGATGGATTTAGAAGCTCTAAAAAGTAACTTCACTCAAGAAGTCACTTTTCTCCTAAGGCTTTGCATGGTTGGGGGGAGGGGAGGGAAAAGAGGAGAAAAGTCATTTGTGGTGGGGCCTACAAGAGTTTTACTCTTCATTAAATTTTTTCCTCCCCTCAAACCAAACAAAGCTTAGAAATCCTTCACAACTTGAAGTCATTCCAAACACATTTTCTTCATGTTTTCTTTTTTATTAGGCTTTTATCACTATCATTAAACTTTTTTTTGGTTTTACACAAACAGGCCTATAGAAGGGGAATCTGGGGAATTGAGGAGTGGAGGGTCATGAAAAGAGAGGGCTATGAAACCCAAGACTCGTGGTGTCCACGTAGGCAAATGGAAGGGCCCCAGCCTCCTAGGACGGCAGGTAATAACGGACACCTTGCTGATGGTGGTTTGATCAGATGGAATCCGACCTAAAGTAGTTAGGTACACGTCCATTCTGCGATCCTAACATTAACTTCAACATCCACGACGTCCTATGTTTCGCGGTGCTTCATGAATTGATCAGATATCTCCATTCGGTCAAGCAACCGCCTCAACCAATCAGGGCCGTCCATCTAGATCCCTCGCTGAGAGTAAAAGGGCACGTGTTCAAATCAGAGGTCATTACCGTGATGATTCAGGACTTGATGTCGGTCGCCACAGCTGTCGGTTTTAGGTGAGTGTTGGGGGAATAATTTCTAGAGTATCATAGTGAGTGGGCCCCCACCTGCCGGGCTTTTACGTGTCTCCTTTTGGCTGACTACCAAGTAGCAACACATAATCACACACACCCAAGCAGCCAAGCCTCCCGACGTGTTTTGTTCTTGGGAAGGCATCCCTACTTGCTTCCTAACCTCTCATAGCTTCCTCGCACGTCACTGGTCATTTTCATGTTCCATGTTACGTCTCATTAACTCATCCAAATAAAAAATACATAGTATGATCAGCTCATTAAATTCATCTAAAAATGGAGTCTTTTTCGAATTTGATAAAGAAACATTACAGTAACAGATCCGAGCCAAGTGGAATCCAACCAGTGAAGAAACTTTTATAAATGTTGGTTGCAAGTTCGTTCATCGAGTTTTATATTCTCTGTCGTAAATATACAATTTTCAGCCCCTCCCTCCCCATGTTGTCGTCATTTAGCAATCAGCGGGTATGATTATCTTATGCATGTTAATTTTGATTATCTTTACCCTTTCTTTAACTTTTATTTGTTTTTATTATATTTTCAACTTCTTGTATTTTTTTTTTAATTAATGTTCTTCTAGAAGATGTAAAAAATGAATAATTAAATTTAGGCCGTCAAAGTATTGTCACGATAGGGAAAAAATAAAATAAAAGGTAGTTTTGATGACTGTTGAAGTTATTATATATAACTCACTAATACTAGTATAATTTTATGCAAATGATAAGAACTAAAAATGCAAACGTACAAAAGAGTATACATTTTAACTAGCGAGGGGTACGTATTTTTCAACTATGAAATGCTCGCTGCTATATATATACACACACCTCAGTTGCTATATGTATATTTTGTATATGTGTGTGTGAATAATCCCCCTCGTTACAAACTGGACCTTCTCAGACTTCAGGCTAGTTGTTTACTGTTCATAGATATATTTATTCTGACATTTTACAATGTTTGAGTCAGCTATGGAAAAATTACTCACAGATCTTAAATAAAATATATACAGATATATCCTAAAAATTTATATTTATAAATCAAACCTAAATATTTAATTTGTAAGTGTAATTATATCATTTACAAGTCAATTTAATTAATAATATATGTTTATAAGCCGAACTCCGGTATGTAGTCGCTTCATTTATAAAACAAACTAGAAAAAAATTGAATTTATTGAGACTTGTTGATATTTGATATTTTTAGCAGCTACTTAGGAGTATAATTTTCTTTTCTTTTTTAATATAGGCACATGATGATCAAATGGCCACTTCGCATCAGATTGCCCGGCAGGGATCACGGTACTTATACCGGGCCAACCCGTATATTTGGAGCTTGGGACCCTCATTTGTTCACCAACAATCCAAAATCAAACACGTGACTATTTCTAGACAAAGGAATCAAATCTTAAATAAGATTTCTCGTTTGTGAAAGCTTTACGTAATCTTTGCTAAAAGATGCTGCCTCCAATCTTCAATATCGCTTCTATCATGTAAATTGCACTAGTATTAAGATCTTGTATTAAAGACCGAGAGTAATATAATCATTAATATAAAACATATTTATATAATTTGATTATATTAAATTAAGTTATTTAAATTAGTTAATATGACGTGTATTTATTTTTAAAATAATATAAAGATCTTCACTAATTCCCTCATTCTCTCTCCTCCCTGATTATTGTTGAAGGAGCATCATTAGGGGTAAATTAGAAAAAGACATAAATATGAAAACCATGAATTATATTTAGATCCAACTCCATAGATATGGGCAACAAAATATGGATTTGACATCCCCCAATTAACATCCATTTAAAAAAAAAAAATAGTAAAAAGTAGTAACAATGTTGTAATTTTCTCCTTATTTTTAAGGTTCGTACCTTAAATGTTATGATACAAGGATTGTTTTATTAAAAACAATAATTGTATCTCAGAAACCATTTATTTATTTATTTTATTTTGAGAAACAATGACTATATTATTAAAAACCGTCGTTGAATTTTTTAACAAGTTTCATCATAGTGTAGGTTAGAGTGTTGGTGAATCATCCTTGGGTTGAGAGTTCGAACACTCATCACTCCAATTTATTGTTATTATTATTTTTTGTTGCCCATCCGGTATCCAGTGCTTCGTTCTGACTAATCCGGATCCGACCCGAGCCGCACACCTGGCTATGATGGGAGAGTCTCCTAGCGAGCTTTTCTATATTCAGAAGGCTCGAACTCAAGACCTTACTTAAGCGACACAAGCCGCTTACCACTTGTGCCAACCCCCGTTGGTCACTCCAATTTATTTTTTAATGATTTGAGATACAACCACTGTTTTAATTAAACAATACGCGGAAAATTAGTGCTACTTACTTACCACTGTAATTTTATCCCATATTTATAGCTATTTCCTAATATGTAGCCTAGAATATATATATATATATATATATATATATATATATATATATATATATATATATATATATCATTGAAATCACACAATTAAATTTAATCAATAAGAGAAAAATTAGTGCTACTTACGACCACTGTGATTTTATCTCATATTTATACTCATTTCCTAGTATGTAACCTAGAATTTCAATAGTTAAGAGAAGAAATCTAACCGTATTTTTATTTAATTAGTTCCTAATTAAATTTAATAAATTAAACTATATATATATATTGTCAATGTCATTGAAATCATGCAATTAAATCTAATCAATAAGCGAAAAATTAGTGCTACTTACCATTAGAATAAAAGCCTTAAAGATTACATGATCGCTGTGATTTTATCTTATATTCATAGCTTAAAAATTAGTGATTTTTAGAATAAAAGCTTAAAGATTATTCATTTTATCTTATATTCATAGCTTTTTACTAGTACGTAGCCTAGAATTTTGATAGTTAAGAGAAAATATCTATGACCGTATTTTCATTTTTTAATTTATCGATTTGAAATAAAATAATTATTTTAAATAAAACAATCGTTGCATCTCTAGCTAGCTAGTTACAACAAAAAAACAGTCGTGTTTGTTAATAAAACATAGTAGTTGATATATCTTTAAAATACGCGTTAAAAAAAAAATAAATAAAGTGTTTTTATAAAAAAATAGTCGTTGATATGCGTCATAGTAGTTGATACATATCTCTATAAATTGATACGCGTTAAAAAAATAAAAATAAAATAAAGCATCAAACGATTGGTTTTATAAAAAAAACGCCTTACCCCGCTTCTTTGAAGATTTTTGTTGATTTTTGTTCACAATTCATCAAAGTTTTAAAGATATGCATAATAATATAATATATTTTAAATAAAATAATATATGTAGAACAATATTTACTTAAATATATTTAATTTTCCTAGGGGTAGAATCTATAAGGTTCATACTAGTGTAATTATCAGTCTCTATAAGGTTCAAGTTCCCGTTTTTCTCTCTCCCTTCCAGCCCTTTCCTTTTTGTTTCAAGAACGGTGATCAAAGAGAGGAAGAGCATCCTCCTCCAGCCCAAATTTCTCTCTCTCTTCTCACATATCTTCTCATCCTTTCTTTTGCCATTTTTTTGTTTGGTTTAAAAAAATCTCCTCTCTTTGGTCTCCATTAGCCTTATGAAATACATGATGTCTTACACGGCTCTTACACGGTTTTGATCCAGTCCGTGTTGATGAAGACGATGGAGCTAGTCTAATCAAAAGCTCATCAATGCACCCAAACCAGTTCCAGTCTAATAGAGGCTTGTGATCATTTGATGATAACACGTGGGATCGATGGTCAATATGTAAATTCCATTCCCATACCATTACTATGTTGTTGGATTTCATAGAATTATCAATTATGTTTTATATCAAAGTGTTTAGGGAGAATTACACGATATGGACCATCACGAAAATATGATTTAATTTTCATCATGATGATAAACTGCTTCGGGCAAGAATCATATTTTCATTATGTATATATACGTGAAACAAAACATGCCACCAAGTCATGGCGATAAAAACTAGCTCAAACAAAATCTCCTTTATTCAATGATAGAAATAAATATATTTTTATTTTCTTAAAAAAAATGGGATGAAGTATGAAAATGAAAATGCTGAGAACAAGAGAGATGCGTTTTGCAGTGACGGAAGAAGGAAGCCAAAGTGGGACTACGTCTGCTTGTGGAAGCCAGAAGGAATCATGAAAGGAAGACACGTGGAGATGCAGCACCACAAGCGTAAGCAACATGCTATCGTCGAGGCAGCTATTCCTTCCTCACTAACCCCAATTACTCGCCTTCCCTTAATCATTTTATTTCTTTTCCTGCCCATTGCCAAAATTATCTTCATCAAGTCACCCTACTAAATAAAACCCACCCACCAATAACCAATAAGCTGTTGATTGAGATTTGAGATAGTATAAAGAGCCTCACCCCATAAGAATGATAATATAAATTCAAATCCTATAAACCGTAATTATTGGGAGATGTGAGAACCCGTTGCCTTCTAGACCCCGAATAGAAACACTTCATCTAATAAAAAAATAACCCACCCACCCGTTTTAGAGTCCAATTTCATAGTTTCCCAAAATTAATCATTTTCAGGCTAAAATAAATGTTTAATTCAAATTAAAATTCTTAATTAGTTTTTTTTTAAAAAAAAAAAAAAATCTCCACCGGTATCTAGTACTACTATCAATTGACTAATTCATCAATTCGTATGAATGTAGGTCCACACTGGGAGAACCCACAATCAAGACTTAAACATGAGACTATTGGTTAAGTTAGCATGGCCCAGCCGCGGTTGGTGATTAATTATGTACTCTTTGAAAAATTAAAGAAGAATAATATTTTTTGAACATCTGAAGTAGAGCTGGGAATCAGGGCCGGCCCGGCCCGACAGGGCTTCCGCCCTACGGGGCTTGGGCCGACAGGCCGGGACTTTACGGGCTGCAGGGTAAGGAAAACATCGGTTTTTCAAAGCCGCCTAATAGTACTTGAAAACCCACGTATGGTCTCGAAAATTACTATTCCAAATTTTAATTATTTTTCCTTCGATTTTTTTCAAAGAAATATAATTAGTAAATTGCAATCATTAAAGTTCTAATCTATCAAATAAATATTATCAACATTAATATCTAAACAATATAAATCATTTAACAAATAAACATATTCATTAATTCGTAATAAAAAAAACAAATAAACACAAAGAATATGTTTTTTCCTTTTTTTTCAAAAAATATTAAATAAAGGAATTGCTTTATGTATGGCGTACGCCCACGACAAAATGTCTTTCCCTCTCGTAATTTTGTGTGTGTCACGTAGATTCCTTCGGTTCATATATGATTTTACTCGACAAGTAAAAATAATTATACTTATTTTACACAAAATATATTTATAATTTATTACTTATATAATATTGTAATACCAAAGTATGTGTTTATTTAATATGAAAACATCCCTTCTTTAAAATTTATAATAACTAATTATGTGTTTTAATACAAAATAATAATAAACATAAAAAAATGGTTATAGTTTAAACTATAAAAATATAAGTAATTACAAATAAAACACATTCATTAAGTGGAAGTTTAAGTAATTAATTTTCTTTAAAAAAAAAAACTAAGTTAAACGGGCGCAGGGGCAGGCTCGGCGCTGCTACAAGGCCGACTCTAAAGCCCGACTGACATCAAAAAGCCCAAATTTCTCGATATTTTTCATTTCAGCTCGAGCAGAAACTAAAGAACGGCCGATGGGCCGGCCCACCCGATTTCCCGACTCTAATCTGAAGGTTTATAATTTTATAGAGAAGGAGTATAAATTTTCATTATGAAATCAATGGGAGGAATAAAAAGCTCTCAAGAGTGAAGGGTGAAGAGCACTAAATAAGTGCATATTTAAATTAACGGTAAAAACTATTTTTCTGATATGATTTACGATAAACAGAATAAATAAGTTTGTAAAAGAAGTTTTATCTCATGTAATTAACATAAAACGAAGCTAATTTGTGGCTTGAGATAGAGGGGTGTGTAGTAAAAGAGTCAGAAAAAGAAGCGGTGAAAAACTAGTCCTCCTACTCCAAAAATCAAATCATGTTGGCGATTTCACTCCGGAAGCGTGTGCCGTAGAGTAATATCTTATTACACGTGTCCTCCTCTTACCTGTCTTTTCTTCTCCTTTTATCGCTGCCTTCGCTCCCTCCCCTCCTCTCCTTCCTTCGCTCCTATCATGGAAACCCCCTTGCACTTGGACTTGGACGACTTCCAACTCGAACGAGTCGACTCAGACTCTCCCTTCTCCACCACCTCCTCCTCCTCTTCCGCCTCAACCTTCCTCCTCTCTTCCGAATATTCCCGCAGCGCCTCCAGCTCCGGCGACATTTCTACCATCAGCTCTGGCTCCGGTGATATTCCGGTGCTCCCGATCTCCGACGTCCTTCCCTCGCCTCCGTCCCAAGAGATGATACCCACCAGGGACAAGTGCGTCGCAAGGAATAACAAGGGAGTCAGTTGGGGATTTACATCGGTGATTGGGAGGAGGAAAGAGATGGAGGACGCTATCGCTGTTATCCCAGGGTTTATGTCCCTCCCCTGCGGTCGCGTCGGCGGATGTACGGCTCCTTGCTCGAAATCCTCCGACGAGATCTCGCCCCTTCATTTCTTCGGCGTTTACGACGGCCACGGTGGATCTCAGGTACTAAACCCTTCTTTACTCACTCAGCATTCTTTCTGCGCTGATTTCCGAATTTTATTCGTATAAATTTTTGGTAATACTACTTCCGTTTTATTAGCGTTTTAAAAAATATTTGAAAGAAGTCTCTCGTTAGCGATTGGCTATAGTGTTGAGAAGAGACCGGAGAAGATACCTACCGCATGCGGCATAATTTTCATCGCGAACAGCCATGATCGGAGAGGATGTTGTTGCATATTTTATCTGCTTAACAATATATTTAATCAAAACTCATTAGCAGAGTATCTTTTATCGATTAAACGCTGGAATGAGATGATTGCTTAGGATGACCACGTGTTATACAAAGAGTGGTCCACCAGAGAGAAAATCCATGGCGCGTTCCGTTTCATATCCCGCCACGTGTAACAAGTACCGTACAAATACTTTTCGGCTTGGGTCATTCGGACGCCCCTTTTGTTTTTGTTTCCTTAGCTTCTCTTGCTCTTCCGGTTTTACCCCTGGCTTTAATTGAGATATTCTCTAACGTCACCGACGTTCACCCTGGTCTTTCTCACTGACGAATAATCCCTCCTACCCAGTCAACCATTACTTTCCACCTGGCTCCCTTTCCAGAAGTTTTTGGTACTCCTTCGGTTCCCCAATCTAGGGTTAGGGCGTGCTTATAGAAGAATAATTTGATTCAAAATACAAGTTATTTGTAAGATAATTTGATGTTCATTTTCAATTTTGTCCACCGGTTAAATTTTAAAACACATTTTTAATAAGAGTAAAAGTGAAAAAAAATTAATATAGGAGGTTAGGTAAAGTGCCCATGTCTATATATGTAACAATGTTTCTATAAAATAAATATTAGTAGAGTTATTATTTTAGCCAGCTATGTTTTACCTGTGCGTTTTGTATGGAAATGGAAAAGATTTTAATTACTGGAACATTGTAGTTTGCAAAATATAGTACCGGTAGAGTTATTTGTGAAGGGGCGTGAAATCTGAACCGTCGGAAGAGGAGGAGCCACGTGGAGGTAGGAATCCTTTATTGTGGAAGGAAAAAGGTGAATGATAATAGTACTCGTATGTGGGAGGAGGTGGGCCCAGTGGTTCCCTTTGTGCATTGGCGCCACGTTTCCAACTCAGAGGATGATAGTTGGTGGTACTATGCGTTATGGTCCTCATCCCCCACTTTATTCTTGAACTTTTCTCTGTTTGGGGCCGCTCAGCTCATCTACACGAAAAAGCTTACGCTCCATTCCCCATTCTCTTCTTACGTTCAAATAAAATCACCTATATTCTCATAAAAGTAATTATTATTGTATTGTACTGTCTAAAACACATATATAGTATTCCCTGTCGGCTGTCTGGTCCTAAATATAAGATAGAGCTATTATTTTTTAGAGATTTCATATGTTGTGTTGTTTGTCTTTAGATTACATATCAGTCTATAAGTTAGATAGTAAAACTGATAAATATAAATATTTTAAAATAATTTAATTAACTTTCTTAATATTTTAAAAATTGATTATGTTTACCTGCGCCTTTTCTTTCATGCACCGTACAGTACTTGGTGATCAGTGGTTGGCAGCTTAGCAGGCAATTCCTCCTTTTTTTTTTCTTTTTTTTTGGAAGTCTTCACACACAACTGTTTAGAGGTCCTCTCTTTCAACTTTTTGCGTGAATCACGAGATGAATGGGGGCCTAATTACGTTACCAAGTCGGCAGGTACAGTTGACTTGTGGTTTATAAATCTGAAGTCTAAAGTTTAACGATGAATTGAATATTGGAATCCATTAAATTAAACTGAAGAATAGATCTGCCAAAGAGTCCTCGCTACCAAACAAAAGAACAGTATCCTCTCATTCAAGGCTGATTTAAAATGACTTCCAAGGCAAGTTAATTTAGATTACGGGTTTTAAACCAGATAAGTGCAGGCACTTGCCACTGAAACTCGGATCATCGTTAGAATCTGGGATTCAATGTACTAGAAGCAGCACCAATTCCCTGAACCTTTAATGATCTGTTTTACACTGTTAGGATAAGGCAAATATGATGACTATTTATTTATTTTCATTTACCATGTTTTGTTTGGTTTTGAATCATTCTTCAACATCATTTTGAATTCATGGTAGGCGTGTTTATTTATCGTGCTACCAAGGTTTATGAAGTTTTGGTTAGAAGGGCCTCTGAATTCTTACTTTGGTCTACTCCATTCAGCTTTTATTCTTCGTGAATGACTTTGTCCCATGTTCATAAAATCTGACCTTGACAATTTGGAACATGGAGATATCTTGCCGCAAGAAAAGAGGTACTACCTCCGGTCCTAAATATATGTCCTATATTTAGGACCGGAGGAGTATATTGTATCATGAGTAGATAGTCACTCTTCTAACTTTGGTGGAAATTCAACTCTAGGTGGCCAAGTTTTGTGCCGAACGGATGCATGAAGCTATAGTGGAAGAGTGGGATCGAGAAATAACTCAGGGCACTGAATGGAAGGGAAGGTGGGAGGCCGTTTTTGCTAGTGGCTTTGAGAAGACTGACAATAAAATCGTAACAGATGCGGTCGCACCAGAAATGGTAGGATCTACTGCTGCTGTGGTGGTTCTATCTCGCTGCCAAATCATTACATCTAACTGTGGCGACTCAAGGGCTGTTCTTTGCCGTGGCACACAAACAATCCCCTTGACTGTGGATCAGAAGGTCTTTTGAAATCCTATTTTTGTCCATTCTCTTTACTATATGTTGACATGCTTACACTCATTTGGTTACATATGCTCTGGTTTATTTATGACTGTGTGTGAATTAGAAGACAAAGATTTTGCTTGTGTGCAACTTTGAAGGGGTAAAAAGAAAATGAAAGACCCATCTTTCCAATTTGCAGCCATTAGGCATTGTTTCCTTACTTTAGTAGAGTTATATGTCATTTTATCACCAAAAATTAAGATACAGTTATCCTTGCTTGTACAGCCTGATAGAGAAGATGAACTATTGAGAATTGAAGGAGGAGGAGGAAGAGTCATAAACTGGAATGGAGCTAGGGTGTTTGGAGTTCTTGCCATGTCCAGGGCCATAGGTACCTTGATTTCTCTTCTTTATATCCAGTCATGGGCTAAGAATTTCTGTCAAATTTTCTCCTGCTGAGTGCTGACCTATTGATTAAGGCATTTCATTCCTTTCCATATTATTTAGGTAATGTTCTATCTGGCTTGAATGAGCGTATCAATTATGCAACAAGCATAACATATTCTTGATGTTTAAGCTAAAAAGGACCGTTTTACAAAGTCAATGTGGTTTGTACCTTATAAACAGTGTTATGGTGACTCCTAATAAGTGTCATCAAATTTCAGCAGTTGTTAAAACTTAAAAGCATGTGTTTGTCCATTTGATAGGATTCATGTGTTGTATGGGTCGCCAAGTTGAAGGGAGAGATTGGAGTTTGGGGTAGGGGCAAGGGGGGCATGAACTTCTTTTTTTTTTTGGGGGGGGGGGGGGGGGCAGCAAAGATACGAACAACTTTTCAAAATCTCCTTATTCAGTAGTAAGTGAATGTTGTCACAATGAAAATGAGGGGGTGAAGGAAAGGGATAGGTGAAGACCAAGAAGAGGATGAGCAAACTCATATTGAGAGAAGAACAAGCCTGCATTTACAGAAAATTACCTCTGTTCCATAGATGATCCAAAACCATGCATGCGTAGCTTCAGCCATTTGATTTTCTATGTTAGTTTTTATTCTTTTTCTGCCTGACATTTTAGCGTTGTCTTTTTTATTTAATTATTTTTCCAAGTAGACTTCAATTCTTGGTTTGTTGTTATTTCTGCGTTCTGTTCATGCTTAATGTATCTGTAAACTTCCCTAGTGCGGACGATTTTCAGCATTTCTGTATGCTACTGCATATAACAGAAAGCCTACTCTGTTATGACTAATTAAGAAATCAAACCTTTGGCATTTTTCGTCCCGGAGCCGAAGCTGGGTAGGTTGGACGCTATAGAACGATTCTAAGATTATGTGTGTACGTTATTGGGGAAACTTGACATCACTTTTTTTTTTTTTAATGTGAGATTCTTATCTTTTTCCCTAACCTACTGATGCAGGAAATATTACTAGTTTCTAATTAGATCGCAAGAGGCTTGCCCCGCAATTTATAGATTTAGATACACTTTGTTCACTTTCCATATGACTGGAACAACCTAATCATTTTAGTTATCTACTACTAGAGAGAAGCGAGCACACAGCCAAGGTGGGTCATTCCGCTTCCCCATTTTGTTTCTTAATCAGTTTAATGTAGGTATCTTTCAATGAGGGTAGACGTCAGTGTAACAGGTAAGACTAGTAACTGAATAGCATTTTTCTATTACGCTTGGGAACTAAAATGGCCTGTAAGACTGGAGTGATTGTGCTCATATATGACCACATTAATTGATAAAGAAGCAACACAAAGATCTTAAACTGTTTGAATTCATGCCAAAATTCAAGTGTTTTACAGTGAAAAGGTGCTCTGTGTGCTACTGGAATCAAGCATATGTTCAAAGTTGAGCTACCAACATCTGGTTATCTGGGAAACGAAATGATTGACTAGTTTTTTCTTTCTTTCTTTTTTAACTGGAACTGCTTTCTGGCTATTGTTTCAGGTGATCAATATTTGAGGCCATGGATTATTCCAGTGCCTGAGATCACCTTTACAACGAGGAGCGAGGAAGACGAATGCCTAATATTGGCAAGTGATGGGCTTTGGGATGTAATGACGAATGCGGAGGTTGGGGAAGTTGCACGCCATATCCTGAGACGACGGAGAAGGTCCTTGTCCATGGAGGAAACTCCACCTGCCCAAGTGGTCGCCGATAGCCTCACAGAGATTGCATGCAGTAGAAATAGTAAAGACAATATTTCCATCATAGTTATTGATCTGAAATCAAAGAGAAAACGTCAGCAAAGGCCTCCTATGACTTCCCAATAATAATAATAATTATTAACATAAATTCTTTTGAATTTTAGACACGGGAGAGTCTGAGAGAATGATGATACTGATCAGTTTGTAGGCGATTCATGAACAAACAAACATGACTCTTCTTGTCTGACCCCATTTTGCTGTACAGAGCTGACCAGCTAGCAGAGAGAGACTTGGCTTCATGACAAGTAAGTCAGAATTCTGCTTGAAGTGTATACAGATCAATCCTCAATTTTCATTGGTTTGGTCCAGAAGGGGAGCCATGATTTGAAAGGACACTGTTCCATTTTTACTTGATGAATGAATGTACAGGAATTAATATCCTATAATCAATATACCCTTGATGTATACAAGTGCATATATGTATGCATGTGCGTGTGTTTTTTAAGTATTTTATCATTTTAGCCTTGCCCGATTAGGCTCTATGGTGCAAAGATACCGAGTAATTTGTCAAAAAAAACCTCGAGTTCCATGCTTTTATCCAATCTTCTTTTTTCTTCGTATTGGCCAAATATTTTAAATAGATATTTTAGTCCTTCTCAGTTCTCACAAATAAGATTTTCAATGTGGGAGGGCCTTTTCCCAATTTCCCTAATTTTTTTTTTTTTTTGCTTATTACATGTTAATTTTGCATTATTGCGCGTCCAAAGTCTGTCACACCATTTTATGCTGTTCATAATTGTTTGGGCTGCATATTGATGGATACACGTGAACATTATTGTATATATGCACGTATAGTTGAATAATATTTCAGTGGAATTAAAGTTTTTTTTATAAATATAAAGACTTTTTTTTAGCACAGAGTACAACCAAACTTACTAACATTCAAATTGTATTTATTTTGACTTTTAAATAAGCTCAAACAAGTGAGTTTGACTTTATTTTTGCATGATAGATATCTATGCGTGTGTAAACAAAATTTATAACAACTTGTATGATTTACAATGCATTTTTCCTCAATTTGTGTTATATATGGAGAAACTGTTTAATTGATCGTAAAACTCATATGTACTTTACCATGATTAATAATAAAAGTATGAAAATTTAACTTGAACTTTACCTGATACAAATTAGTTAAAATGAAACCTAACTCACTCTGAGTCTTGATTTTTTTTTTTGATAAGAAAAAGGTTTTGGAGGGTTCGACATCGCCCCCACTGCTGCCAGTGCAGACGCCGGCATTTTCATGAAAGACTTACTCGGAACTTACGAGATCGCTTACCAAAGGAAATCCCAAGACTACGTAATGCGTTGTAGTGTCACATATACTGCGGCGTATATGGTATTACATATTATTACTAAGGGATCTTACGTATTTTTGAATTAGATTTTGTAATCTAAATCTGGAAAGAATAATTAGTGCATGCAAATGCATGAGATTTTTTTACCAAAAAAAAAAATTAATGAGATTTGAGCCTAAATTGATTTTTTGCACATTTAAATTAGGGTTAAGGAGCAATTTGGCCTACAAATTATTACCTCAGGAGCGCCCAGCACAAATAACTTTTAAGTGGATTAAAAATACCAAAAAAACTTTTAAAAATGTGTAGTCAGCACAAAAAATAGAGTAAAACTTTTTTGTGTTGGGCGCTTTTAGAGTAAAAAAAAATTGTGCTAGGCGCTTCTAGAGTAAAAGCTTTTTGTGCTGATTGCATATTTTTAAAAGTTTTTTGGTATTTTTGGTCCACTTAAAAGTTATTTGTCTTTAGTACGCCCCCGAGATAATAGTTTGTTGGCCAAATTGCTTCTTAACCCTTTAAATTATGTTGTTGGCTCACCATTTTGGCATACAAGCCTTCTACACCATATCCTCTATTTGATACAAGTTCAACAATGGAGAATCAACCTCTGCACCAACAACTTGCTTTGATGAGACAGTCCTTCTTTGATGAGGTTCGTCATCTATTTGCTTCAATAATGTTTATCTTTCATATTTGTTTTTAATTTTCTTACTTTGTTATTATATTATATGTATTTGCTCATATTTTCCACTTTGTTAATTATTACCAGAGAAGTGGCGAAGGTCAATTTCAATGTTATTGAGCCTATTTGGATTAGCGGTGAGAGCAGTGGCCTTTTTTTTTTCTATTTTGCTTTTGCAGAGGCTCAATAGAAAAAAAAAAAGTCAGATTATAAATATGATTTTTGTTTGAATTGACTTTTGTAGAAGTGATTTTTTTTTTTCTAAACTGAAAAGTGTTTGGATTATTATTTCAAAATTAAGTTGAAATGAAAAATGACTGAAAAGGCATAAATCATATTGAATATTACATATATATGTTAGTTGTATATATTGAAATAATTGAAGATAAAAATTTTAATTTTAATTTTAATTTTAATTTGAAAAAAAATAAATGATTATTAAAAAAATAACGTTGTGATAATAGAATAATAACGTTAAATATGAACAATTGTGATTGAATAATATCACCCTTATTAATGACCCCGTTTGGAGAGCCCAGTTTCAAGCGTTTGGAGAGTGTTGAAAGCCCATTTGTGCATAAGCCCAATGGAGTTAAAAAAAATTGTTTGAGTCAGTTTTTTTTTTCATCTCACTTTTCCCTAAAAAGTGGCGCTCCTCTAAACTTTTATCTCACTGAAGACGCATGACTCTAATTTGTTATTTATCATTCTTTCTTTTTTTCTTTCTATTTGTGTACTATTGTACCACCACCATAATTAATAAGGGTGATATTGTCAAATCATAGCTGTCCATATTTAGCGTTATTATTCCATTATCACAATGTTATTTTTTTAATAATCATTTAACTTTTTTTTCAAATTTAAATTTAAATTTTTATCTTCAATTATCTCAATATATACAACTAACATGTTTATGTAGTATTCAATATGATTCATAACATTTTTTATCTCAACTAAATTTTGAAATAATAATTCAAACACTAATCCGTTTAGAAAAAAAAAATCACTTTTGCAAAAGACAGTCCAAACAGACCCATTTGGTGGTGGCACAGTAGTAGTACACAAACAGGAAAAAAAGAAAGAATAAATAACGAATTAGAGTCACGCGTCTTCAGTAGGATAAAAGTTTCGGAGAGTGACTTTTAATTTAAAAAAAAAAAAAACCACTTTTTAGGGAAAAGTGGGGTGGAAAAAAAAAAAAAAAGCTGACTCAAACAGAATTTTTTTTTAACTCCATTGGACTTCTACACAAACAGGCTTCCAATGCTCTTCAAACGGTTGGAACTGAGCTTTCCAAACAACCTCATTATCTTTTGAAATTTGGCAAGGATTGTAACAAAGAAGCAGTATTATATTTTATTACAAAAATTATTTTTTAAATGAAAAAATCGATTAAAGACATTAATAATTGAAAAGGGTTTATTACTGTTGACTGTTTTGAGACTCAAAACTTCACTTCCTTGTTCTTTCTCTCCTCCACCTCCCTTTTTATTCAGTTTTTGGATAGTTCCGATCTTTTTTTTTTAGGGTAAATGTCATCTAGCCTTTAAATAATTAGATATTTTACCACACTAACATGTGTTACACATGGAAATAAATTATGAGAAAATTGAGGTTCCAATGACTGTAACTCTTTAATACAAAGTAAATCAGCTAATGCCTCTGTACCCCATTCAAAGTGAGATTATTTTATAGAATTTTCTATCGGATAAAATCAGATTTCTGGTCCCATATGTTGGATAATGTACAAGGCTCAAAGCGGTATTATTTATGTGATTATGTCATGTATGTTGCTGCTTCTACTAATTTTTAAATTTATATTGATATATGATTATTCACTGACTCATCAAGCACACAAATTATAATAATTCCAAATGAAAGATGAAATGATAATGTGAAAAATGGTGTAGGGACTTTTGAGTCGACACCAGTTTCAACAGTTGGAGTATCTGCAAGAAAGGGACAGTCCTCACTTTGTTCAGGACTTGTTTGCCTTGTTCTTCAGGGACACTACCAAACACTTTCAAGAAATTGACAACAGTTTGTGAGCACCATCTTTATTTTGATCTCAAATTGTCGTTTCCTCTTAATTATTCATTAACCATAACAAATTTTAATTCAAGGATTATTGTTTGCCTGCAGGTTTCATGAACATGAAGACAAGGAAAGCGTACACTGTTTGATTCGCCGACTAGAGGAAATCATTGACTGGTATCTTAATCCTTTTCCTCGGCAACATGTTCTTTTTATTCATATCAACGTAGACAAAGAAGATTTACAGTAAGATTATTTTTATGAAACCTATTTCTTGGAGATCAATTAGTAATCCATGGAATTCAGAGTGTCAACTTTTTGCAGTATGGGTGCGCTCAAGATGAGTAGAAGTTGGAAAGAAAACGACATGGAAGGGTGATGAATAATAATGACCCCACTGTATTTTATCTTATTTCCCTGCCTATATATATATATTTATATATATAACAACACTTGTATGAATAGGCATGAATCCATGCAGGACAATAACTGCTTATAAGCAGGTGAAGCAAGAGCAGGTGAATCTTAAGGCCAAAGTTGAACCTTACCTTCAGGTCTCTCTCTATATCCTTCTTTACATATACTACTAATCTCTGGTGACACAACTCCAAATGTGCACTGTAATAACATTGATGAATTCACTTGCAGTTGCAGTGCCAAGCCGAGCCATCGGAGTCTGCTCATCAACTCCCCAAGTGAACAAGCTATGTTATGTGATAAACAGAGTTCTATCCTGTGATGTTTCATGAGAGTCTCAAACTATATTTACATAATAAAATTTTCCATTTTGGGTGATGTTAACACATTTCTCTGGTAGTAGTGCAAGTGATTTCTAAGTTTGATGGGTGGAGAGGTTGAAGAAGGCACCTTTCATGTGCCTTAAGCGGGCATAGGTTCCTCGCTCTATTACCTTGCCATCAGCAACATAAGCAATTGAGTCAAGATGCTTAATGGTATTGAGTCTATGTGCAACAACAATGGTAGTCCTCCCAACCATAATCCTGTCGAGAGCTTCCTGCACTATTTGTTCTGATTGTACGTCTAAAGCACTCGTCGCTTCATCTAGCAGTAGTATTGTTGGGTTCCTGATTATCGCTCTTGCAATCGCTATTCTCTGCTTCTGTCCTCCTGACAATTGCACTCCCCTCTCCCCACATTCCGTCTCATATCCATCCTTCACTGATCTGCATTACAATACAAGAGCCATTAGAGGACTATACAAGTGTGTAGTTGATGTTTAAAAGATCAAATTTGGTATCAGAGCCAGTACGAGATGAATTCATGAGCATTTGCTGCGCGGGCGGCCTCGACCACTTCATATTCTGTGGCGTTTGGCTTGCCAAACAAGATGTTGTCACGGATGGTGCCGGAGTATATTACGGGCTCTTGGCTTACGAGTGCTGTGTGTTGTCTATACCAATGTGTGTCTAATTGCCTTATGTCTACACCATCCACTTTTACAAATCCTCTCTCAGCCTCGTAAAACCTTTGAATCAAAGCTATCACTGTTGATTTCCCACACCCACTCTTCCCAACTAGGCCAATGCTCGTTCCTGCTTTCACCTCCAAGCAAAACTGTCTCAGAATTGGAGTCTCCTTCCTGCTTGGATATGAAAAATCAACGTTCTTCATCTCTATCTTCCCACTCATCTTTTCCAAGCCACTAGTGCTATCTCCAGCCTACAATGTGAGTTTGTAACATTATATCAAGTTCAAAATGGAAGCTTGAGTGCTATGGGGCTGGGTTGTCAACTGTGTGCACTCTGTTGCCCTTCAATTTTGAGACTTTTTTTTTATTATTATTATTCTGCATGATATTTTGATATTTCATAAATAAATAAATAAAAAGATGTTTTTAATTTTTTATGATTTTTTAAAAATTTAAGACTACAAATATTGTAGAGTCTTAAATCTTTGAAAAATAGTAAAAAAACTTTTTAAAAAAATATTTTTATAATCTTTAAAATATCAAAAATGTCACTCATATATAAAATAAAAGTAATAAAAAAACCACACAACAAACATGTTGAAAAGGACATGTTTTTTGACCAAAAAAAAAAAAACATGTTAATTTTTTTTCATAATCTTTTTCTCATTATCTTTTATCATCTCTAATTCATATCCGTGCAATTAATCACAAAACTATTTTAACCTTTCTCTCATTTTTTCAATTAACGATCCAATAAACCAAGAAAAAATAAGAAAAAATTTGAGGAGAGAAAACGAAAGCACACTGAGGGCAGCAGGACGCAACTGAGAAGGCGCAGTGGACTCTCCGCTATATTAAATATATGCATGGGCATACCTGGGGAATTAGTGATTTGCGGTCAAGGATTTCGAAGACGGAGGCTACGGCGGTGGAGGTTTTGGCGAGGTCGGAAGTCATGCTTCCGGCATCAGCGATTACTTTGCCGGTGCTGACCAAAACGAAGAATGTCTTAAACACAGCGCCTGCTGATATTTCACCCTTTTGCACCAACGTGCCTCCGAACCAGAAATCCAAAGCCCATGACATGAAAGTTAGACACTGAGCAGAACCCATCCCTATCCCCGCGAGCCATGCCTTCTTCCTCGCTTCCTTCCTCGGTGCCTCCTGAGCCTCGTCGAACAGTTTCAGAACTAGTCTTGTGCTTCCAAATGAAGTCACAATTCTGTGATTATAAACTGCTTCCACTGCAATTTGTGTGCTTTGGCTTTGAGCCTTGATGAATTTGGTTGAGAGGGTTGAGAGCAAAACCTTTCTTGTGTAGAAGCAGAGAATTGTAAGTGGTTGAACTGCTATCATAACAAGAGCAAGCTTCCATGCAACCACGAGGCCTATGATCATGGCGATTGTTACAGCAGAAGTGGTTTGTACCAGTAGAGAAACTCGATCTGCTACTAGTGATTTCACCCTGGATGCCTCATTGCTCAACCTTGAGCATAAGGCTCCACTGGAGTTTTGTTCTTCCTCAAACCATGCAGTTTCAAAAGTTAAGATCTTCTCTAGCATGCTCAATCTTACCCTCTTTGTTAACTTCTCTCCCATGTAAGCAAAATTGTAGTGTTGAATGAGATTGAGGATGATGGAAGCAAGGGCGAGGAATGAGAAAATAAAACAGTAATTTCTGATCCTATGACGCATTTCTTCATGGCTTTCAACAAAAAATGCAGAAATCACACCTCCAACGGTGAAGGCATATAGAGGTTGAACTGAGCCAGATGCTGTAGCTGAGAGGCTTCCAATTAGACCCTGTTTCCATTCAGATGAGTTCAAAGAAAGAAGACGACGAAACGAAGGAGGAGGGTAAGAGATAGGAGCTGAAGGGGCTTTGTCATCAGGCAAGGGTGATTTTGGGAACATGGCAGGGCTTGACCTTGCAGTGCTCGGTCTACCAGCACTGCTTCTTGCGGCAGAAGAAATAATGCCCATTTCTGGACTTTGTTCTTGGTCATCACAGCTTAGTTGTCTCTGTAGTTTTGCTAGTTTTGCATAGTGGCCATTTGGTCGGTTTATGAGTTCATTATGTGTGCCTGTTTCAATGACACTTCCACCATTGACCACTGCTATGAGGTCTGCATTTCTAATAGTTGATAGCTTGTGGGCAACAACCTGTTCATGATTAGTAAGTAATTAGACAAGCAAGGTGTAAATAAAGTTGGTTCACTCTCAATCCATTTAAAAAATAAAATAAAATACTAGCTGGGTTTTAAAATATAATAAGAGCAAGACAAAGGGTTCATTTTAGTCCTAAATATAAGATCTCAATCAACTTTGTCTCATATTTAAAATCCCCCCCCCCCCAAAAAAAAAAAAAAAAAAACCTTTATTGCATGTTATAAGTGGATTTATCAAAGAATCGTTACAATGTACATGATTAAAAAATGTATTTTGTTAAAGCCAACACACATTTGTTACACATAACTAACTTATTTTATTTATATCCGCAAATTAGTTATCTAACTAATGTATTAAGGACTAGAGATAGTATTACTTTACAGTACTTTGAGGTATATCATTGCAGAGTAGTTTGAGGCACCTACCAAAGTGGTCCTTCCCATGGAGGCCTGATCAAGAGCAGTCTGAACCAGTGATTCAGATTCAGAGTCAAGAGCACTAGTTGCTTCATCAAGTAGAAGAATTACTGGATTCTTTATGATGGCTCTAGCTATGGCTATTCTCTGCTTTTGTCCACCTGATAAAAGTGCCCCCTTTTCTCCAATCTGGTTTACATTTAATTTGGTATGTGATCACTTTATTGTTGTTTGCAGGATGAAAAATCAACTTTGGATCTTTCACTTTAGAAACTGAGAGTAAAATAACTTTAGTCTAAAACATATATACCTTGGTCTCATAACCTTCAGGAAGCTGCCTTGTGAAGTTATGAGCGTTAGCAGCAGTGGCTGCAGCAATTACTTCATCCATGGTGGCATCTGGCTTCCCAAACATGATATTTTCTTTTATAGATGTTCCAAACAGTGCATGTTCTTGACTTACTAGCCCCATTTGGCTTCTTATCCATTTCAACTGTAAGCTTCTTATGTCTTCACCATCAATCCTCACAACACCTTCATTGGCATCATAAAATCTCTGCAATAATGCAATTGCAGTGGATTTTCCACTTCCACTGGCACCAACCAAAGCAACAGTTTTCCCTGCTTCAACTCTGAGATTGAAATCTCTTAGTACAGGAGCTTCTGGGCGAGAAGGGTATGTGAATTTCACATGCTCAAATTCTAGCTTCCCACTAATGTGTTCTAACACAAGTCCTTTTGTGTCTTCAACATCAATGGATGGTATCCTATCAATCACTTCAAGTATGCGTGATGCAGCAACAGATGCCTCCGTAAAGTACTTGAGATCAGGAAGCACAACTCCAAGGGATCTGTATTACAGTTCACCCATCAGCATTACAAAGAAAAAACTTCATGCAATTAAGATCAATATCTTCAAAACCATCTTGATCTTATTGATTTATTAATGAATAAGAGCTTATTTGAATATATCAACGTAATATTGTTAAGTTTCACTATAATATATTAACCATTACACTTGTCTTGATCGCGTATATCTTTGACTTGGAGCTATTAATTCATCCATTGCAGCACATTTTTGTCGTGTAGTTATTGATAAAGAGATTATGAGAGAATTAAATTACAGTATTTCTTTATAACGAGTTGAGGTTTTTATACTGATTGTAAAATTATTATAAAAGTCATAATCTTGTCGATCTGAAGAATCTTTGCTTCTATTATAAAGCACTAAATAAAATATCATGATTGTTGAGACATGCTGAAGGGGAATAACCGTACCTCTCAAGTATATACATCTATCTCCCTTGGTATTATATCTGGAGTCCACTTTAGTAACCTTACTCAAGTGCCTAAATGCTTTAAAGAGAAAGGGAATATTTTCAAAGGAAGTTTGGTGACTCAAATTTCATTTTCACCTCTTTTAGTACGCACTGCCAAAAGTATCTTATGAGTTGGAGTTTTCGGAAGGAAGGTGATGTTTGTGTGGTAAAAGATGAAGGCTTAGTGGGATCTTGATCTTCTTTAATTTGGATGCACATTAACCAAGAAATGATAACTTAAACAATAAACAGCTTGACTCTGGTCTTATACATTGCACATCAATCATGAAGTTGAATTAAGTCTCCTTTACCACCACAAGTGAGTACAAGAGATTAATAACCTAACTACAAGTAATAGTTATAGTTAGTCTTCAATGAATAACATATTTTAAGTACTGATATATCTCAAAAATAAAAACAAAATTTATTTAAAAAAAAAATAAAAAAAACAAAACAAAACCGGTTTGACCCTTGGACCGGTCCGGTCCGAGTCTGAGAACATGGTTTTAAATATAAAGTATATTTCATTCACAATATAAGTCACTTTAACTAATTTATTACAACTAAGAAATGATAGTTAACTTATTCAATTCATCCTAAACTGGAAAAAAAAAACAACTTTACTTATATTAAAGGAGAGAGAAAAATATAATGAGTCATATTTAAACATTAATTCCAGGAGCAAATTTAATAAATAAGCATTAATTGTAACCAAGCCATTCTTCTAGAAACAACATATATGATGGAGTAGTATTTTAAAGAGAAGTTTATAGACACGGAGAAAAATTAAAACTTTCATATATTAAGAAGTTAAAAGAAATGAAAGAAAAACTAGTACTTACAGGCCACTCATAATGAAGGTGACACTAGCTGCGTAGACTTTTCCTCCACTTTCACCTTTGTACATAACCAAACGGCTTCCATGCCAAGAAAGAAAAGCCCATATTGCAAAAGACAGACCCATACTTCCTACAGCAAGACCCTTTGCTATGCCTTGTTTGATTCCTAGCTCTGAAGTTGTGTCCAGTATAGTTGAATACTTGTGCATGATTCTCTTCTCCGCAGTGAAGGAATATATGGTTTTAATGGAGCTTAGAGCCTGTTCTACTATGGTGTTTGCTTTGCCATACTCCTTATATGACTTCTTTGAGAGATAGATTAGGAACTTGCCATAAAGCATTCCAGGAATAATCAACAAAAGCAGAGTTGGGAATGCTGCTAAAGTCACCCTCCAACAGAAATATGCAGAAAATGCAACTCCAGATATGAATGATGATGCGTGCATAAAGAACAGAGGTACCTGATGAGATGAGATACAATAATATTGAGCTTTTGAAAGTTTAGCATACTTATAAGATCAATTCATGAAGCAGAGAGAGAAATATATAGGGATGAATGAAAAAAGACCTTTTCACTGAGAACCTCTTGGATAAGAGAAGTGTCCTTTGAGATGCTATTGATGATTTCTGAGGTGGTAGCTTCTTGGGAATCGAATAACCCAACTTCTTGTCTCAGAACAGCTTCCAAATACTTGTATCGAATTCTCAGCACCTGCCTCTCACCTGTTTTGCTCCAGCAATACCCTTCTGCATTATTAATCATCATCAAATACTTGTTAGACTTGTAGACATACACATCTTGCATTCTATAGAGTTCCTATGTTTGTTTTTTTTTGTTCAAGACTATATGTATGTATATCTTTAAAAATCTGAAATGAGAATGAAGATGAAGAGGCTAGGAGAGTGTTTGGAATTACCCATGAAGGCCACCACCATGGTTGCTAATCCCAAGTACACAAAATATAAACTGCACTGTAAAACAACAATCCAAGCCAAGACAAAGAAGGTAAGAAAGGTAATATAAGTAGTGAGGAAGAACGTAAGTATAAGACAAGTGAATATGGCCAACCTTTTCGACCTCAGCCATGAAATTCACACTATCGTGGTGATTATTACTCCCATAACCCAAGCTGTTCATAATACGGCTAACAAATATGAGCAATACGTTGGTGGACATTCCATCTCCTATTGCACCTAAAGCACCCATTACCATGAGCACCAAATCAATCCAATCACTATATCTGAATATTAAGGCTAAAGATCTCTCTTTTCCAGTACTCTTCTCTTTCTTCTCCAACACTTCATTTTCTGAGGAACCCATGTTGCTTCTATTTCAACTTGTTCTTCTTCTCCTAAAGCTCAACTTATTGGAAGTGTTTGAAACAAGAACAATATGAAGGAGTTGATAACCTCATCATGCTTATATATACGAATGGACAAGCGCGTGACACCATTAGTGAGTGGACTATATGGTCAAAATGAAGCACATTTCAAAAAAGTGCGTAATTAATTAATAGAGTTTTATTTAATATATGCGGGTCTCATATTTAAGTTGTGTGCTGTGGGGCTACTACCTTTATGGTGCTTTATTCAATGAGATCAAAGAAGATGTACATAAAACCTATTTGCCTGGTCAAAATGAACGATGAAGACTATCATTAAGGTTTTTCCTTATATACGCTCCTTACTTAATATATGTAAGACATATTTACTTAATTTGATTAAATTAAAGAAATCAATTAAGATAATTGATATAACATGTCTTTTTCCCTTTAAAACACCCAAATCATCTTTTATAATTTTCTACATCTCTCTTTTACTTGATTATGGTTAAGGGGGCATCAATAAATGTAAGTTATGAATAGATTGGCAAATATAGAAAAAAAAGTTTCAATATTTAGAATCAAAATCAACTCCAGAATTCCGTTTGGAAGGAGTACATGCCATCTACCTTTATTTATTTTTTAAAATTCCTGTCTTCGTCTTATTGGTCTTTCACTCATTAAGTTCTATTATTTTCCTGCTTCTGAATCTGAAGGAAGGACTTTAAGAACATGTATATTAAATATTACAGTAGTGGGATGAGGGGTCAAAAACTGGTTGTTAATAGTTACTTTGTTAGGTTCATTTTCCTTTGACATTTGGTTGTTGCAAAAAGCCATTGTCCGCAAATTCTCTCAAGTCTGAAAAAGTAATAGGGGTTATATCAGTACAGTCATATATAACTAACTTTCAGAGAAACAAATGCACATGATGATGTTCATGAATTATAATTTAGATCAGAGGAAAGAGCTTTAGTAGTGCTTCTGAGAAGGAGTGACGAAGATAAACAGAAACTGCATATAGTCTTCTTTTTCTTTCTCACAAGTCAGAGAGGCCATACCAAATAAAGTTGGTATGCATGCGCAGACCCAATTCCCTTAATTTCTTATTTGTATTTTCTGCTTTTGAGACTACATTGTGAATAAAACGTCACTGGCTTGTCTATGCATGATTGAACCTTTATTTCTATAATTAATTAAAAGTTGGGTAGAATCGAACGTGTTCATACAAATTACGTGTCTCAAAGTAAAGTTTTTTACGTACAGGGAAATCCCCATTTGTTTAATTAATGTTGGGATTTGTTTAATTAATGTTTTATTGATAAACCAGATATATTCCATGGCAAATAATACTTTTAGTTTATACGCTAAAGCAAGCGGACGGCGACGGAAAGGGCGCGGTGACGATTGGATAAACCAGATATATTCCATGGCAAATAATATCTCGTATAAGGAAAAGCTTCTTTCACGGGAGGTCTCGGGGTTTTTGGTAAGTCACGCAGAGGAGGATGATATTGTTAGTGGATGGAAGGGGTTTTTGCGAAGAAGAAGAACAATGAGCCGCATTGTGTAGAAGAAGAGTCGGCGAGGAAGGAGGACCGGATAGTGCTTCAACGAGCCTATATCCTAGGCTTATGACTATGACGGAGGAGCGATGACACTTCGTGGTGCCGGCCATGGATAAACTCTCTCATCATTAAGGTCCTGGGTTTATCGGTTCAAACATGTGCTTTTCGATCGGGTGAGAAGGATGTGGAAGCCCCAACAACCTCCGCGAAGGTGGTTCCTTTGAGCAATGGTTATTACATTGTGTCATTCTCAAGCAAGGAAGATAAGGATTATGCTTTCGCGAGGGGCCCATGGATGATTGATGATCATTACCTATTGGTGCAAGGTGGAGACCGAACTTCAACCCTTGGAAAGCGGATCGACAAAATAAAGATTGCGGTATGGGTGAGAATTCCGGATCTGCCTATGGAGTTTTGTACGGTGGAGTCACTAGAAATCATAGGAAATATGATGGGGAAGATTATTAAAATTGATCGTTCTACATCAATTTATGACAAGGGGGCGTTTGCTCGAATATGTGTTGAAATCGATCTGCAAACCCCCTTCGCCCGCTTTTATAGTTTTTGGGGAGGTAAAACAGGTTGGTTTATGAAGGGCTTCACTTGGTGTGTTTTGGTCATGGGCATGTATGGGCACGAACGGGAACAATGCCCTGATAGTGGTGTGGGTAATGATGGAACGGAAATGAGGTCTACTATGGAAGATGAGAATGGATACATGAAACAAACAATGGATGAAGGAACTCATGCACATAGAACACAAGCGGATAAAGCCACAGGGAAGAAGCAATTAACAAAAAAAGACGGAATGGAGATGGAGATGGAAGCAAGTTCCTCCAAGAATGAGAAACAAAGCGTGAGCGGTCGAGAAAGGAAAACAGGAAAGACCGAGAACATTGTTCTTGATCGGTCCAAGATGCACCAAAAGAAGGCCGAAGGTCCAAACGTCGACGAGAAGGGGGCCACATCTTCACCTGCGCTTCCACAGCGGTCTACCACAGTGTCACCAGCCCAGACCAGTGGCGTTACATTTCTCGGATTTGACCGTCGCTCCGACAGTCGTGAGTTCCTGGGCCCCCGGATCTTTCCAGCGTGACTTCCTAGCGAGGTATAACGACAAAGAGGAAATGGAGGGAATGAAGAGTGGAATGGGGAGCGTGAAAGGCGGGATAGGAGGGAAAAAAGGGGCTCCACGCGCAAATCATGGAGTGGATTTACAAAAGTTGATGAAGGAAGGACCACGTGGAGGGATTAGTAAAATGAGTAAGGAGCAGGTACTTGGTATTGATTTAAAAAAGTCAAACCATAATTTGAAGGAGGTGGAAAAAACTAAATCGAATGGATTGCGGTGGGCTCCAAAAGGAAAAAAGAAGAAAAGACTAAAGTATTTGGCAAAGAAAATAGAATTAATGGTGGGTCCAAGTTGAAGACAAAGCAAGCGGAAGACAAGGAAGTTCATTTAGTGGAAATTACAAACCAATATTCACTTTTGCCTTTAGATGACATAAAGGAGGGTCCACAAAAAGATGATTGGCATAAGGGACAACCTTCTCTTGATAATACGACATCTAAGGGTAAAGATCACTGTGAGGAAATATTAGATCTTGAGATGTATCTGGATGCACATGAGTCAACTAATGGTATGGGAATCTGCGACGAGCACCCTATGGACAAGGTGGTATGGTCCCTACAACTCTTGACTTTTCTCAATGAATTACATGATATGGAATTCAAGAGGTACGAGCTCGAAGTCATTTCCAAGCCTAGTACGTGAAATCAAAAAATATTATAAGTTGCATTTTATGGCTATTCTTGAAACACGTTCGAATGCTACTAAAGCTGAACGAAATCCGCCATCCGGGATTTAGTAAGTATTCGTTTCTCGTCGCGGAGGGATACGGTGGAGGTATATGGTGTTTATGGGACGAAGCTTCTCTTATAATAGAGGTTGTGGAACAACATAAGCAATTTATGCACTTGAAGATTGAAAATCCTAGACAGGATAAGTGGCTCTTAACTGTGGTCTATGCGAGCCCCAACCGTGTGTACCGTCCGTTGTGGAATGAGCTCTTTCGGATTAGAGATACGGTAACTGTTCCCTGGTGCATTGGGGGTGATTTTAATGCCACAACGTCTGCGGAGGAAAGGCGGTCCAGTGCTCCATCACAGGTAACAGCAGACCGCGAGTTTGTTAGATGGATCGACGACATGAATCTAGCTGACTTAGGGTTTGACGGACCATCGTTTACATACAAATGGGGTAGCACAGAAGCTCGACTTGACCGTTTCCTAGCAAATGAAGCTTGGTGTGCAAAATTCATGGATACAAAAATTTTACATCTTCCGCACTATAACGACCATCGGCCCTTACTACGACCATAGAGAGATCTCATCCACCGAGATCGATCATGCGGCCGTTTCGTTTTATTCTTGCATGGGTGCTACACGACTCTTTTGATGATTTGGTACGAAGGAGTGGAGCTCGAACGTAGATTAGGGGGACCAATATTGAGAGTTTTGCGCATGCCTGCAGTCGGTGGAATAAAGAAGTTTTTGGAAACATTCAAAAGCGTAAGAATCAACTTCTTCGGCGGCTGGACGGAATAGATAGAGCTATAACCAGAAGGGGTAATCTCCTCTACCTACAAGAACTCCAGCAAAACCTATGGACTGAGCTTGATGAGACTCTAACTCAGGAAGCTCTTCTATGGGCACAGAAAGCCAGAGCTAATTGGGCTGTGGATGGAGATCGGAATACACGGTGGTTTCACATCCAAGCAAATAGTCGGAGAAAAAAGAACCGAATAGATGCTATTTGTTTGGAGAATGGGAAATGGTGCTATGAGGAAGCCTTGATTAAAACCCATGCAAAAGAGTTTTTCTCTAAGCTATTTACAGAAGAAGCAGTAGTACGTGAGAACCTTGAATGTGATATCTCCTACCCTAAGATTACTGACTTTCATGAAAGGGTGTGCAGTAGGGAAGTTGACGTTGCAGAAATAAAGGATGCCTTGTTCGCATGGGTGCTCTTAAATCTCCGGGACCGAGATGGATTTAATGCCTTATTTTTTCAACATCAATGGGATACGGTCCAGAGTCTCTAGTTCACTTTGTTAAACAAGCTTTTCGGTGCCGGAGCGGATTCGGGATGTGAATAGGACTCTCATTGTCTTAATTCCCAAGAAGGATCATCCCGAGACTTTCAGAGATCTGAGACCAATCAGCCTATGCAATGTGATTTACAAGTTGATTACAAAGGTTATAGCCAATAGAATGAAATGTTTCATGTCCCACATTATCTCTCCAAACCAATGTAGTTTTGTGCCAGGTCGGCTAAGTTCGGACAACATCATCGTCGCTCAAGAGAGGTGGTCCACTCCATGCGTACAATGGGAGGGAAAAAAGGATACATGGCCATGAAAATCGATCTAGAGAAGGCGTATGATCGAGTGAACTGGAATTTTCTTCTTAAATGTCTACGGGAGCTGAATTTTCCTTCGAACATTATCCGAGTTGGTGGAGCAATGTATTACCACGGCACAAATGCGGCTTATATGGAATGGTAGTAAGGCTGAATGCTTTCATCCGTCACGAGGCGTTCGTCGGGAGATCCCTCTCGCCATATTTGTTCGTGATATGTATTGAGAAACTAGCGCATATGATCCAAGAAAGGATGCAAGGGGATAAATGGAAGCCGATTAGACTTACAAAGAAAGGCCCACCGTTATCTCACCTGTTTTTTTGCAGATGATATCATTTTATTCACGGAAGCCTCTTGCCAACATGCGGAGATGGTACGAGAATGCTTATCTGAATTCTGTAAATGCTCAAGTCTTAAGGTAAACTTTACTAAGACTCGAATATTCTTCTCCAAGAATGTTATTCATCATTGGCGCACAGAAATTAGTAATATCCTCGAGTTTACTACTACAGCGGATCTTGGGAAGTATTTAGGGGTACAATTACACCACAAGAGAGCTGGGTAAGGATTCCTTTCAGGCGGTGGTTGATAAAGTTAAGGACAAAGTTATCACGGTGGAAGGCTACCTCCTTCTCCCTTGCTGGTAGGGCAACACTCATTTCTGCGGTTTCTTCTGCTATCCCTGCATATACTATGCAAACTTCTCACCTTCCGAGTAATGTGTGTGAAGAACTGGATAAGCGAAATCGGGCTTTCCTATGGGGTAGTACATCGGAAAATCGGAAAATACATCTTGTAGCTTGGGATGAAGTATGTAAAGAAAAGAGACGGGGTGGTTTGGGACCGAGACATGCAAGTTTCCAAAACCAGGCTCTTCTCATGAAATTGAATGGAGACTTACTACACAAAGAGACGCGCTTTGGGTTAAAGTAATCCGAGATAAATATAAATGCGGGGAAGATCTGCTTCCCCAAATTGAGGTTAAACGTTCCGGTTCGAATATATGGAAGGGAATAAAAAAGACATGGGAGTCTGTCCGTAAAGGTATTATCATAGATCGAGATAACGTGGTAAAATGGAAGTGGGAACGCCATGGCAATTTTACTGTAAGATCTGCTTATCAAGCATTAACAAAGTGATGATGGGAACAAGGGAACGGACCGGGGAGTAGCTTGTGGAAAGTTAAAGCTCCTTTACGTTGCAAGACCTTATTATGGCAAGCCTCCCGTCAGTGTTTACTCGCGAATGCAAGCCGTAGAAGAAGGGGAATGACTATGGATGCGAGTTGTTCCCTGTGTGGGGGAGAATACGAAGACATTGTGCATATACTCCGGAATGCAATCACTCGAAACCCATATGGCGGGCAGTAGTTCCCCAGGAGAGATGGAGTAGGTTTTGGAACCTAAGCCTTTCACACTGGATATGGGGAAATATAAGGGGTCAATCAGAAGGAAGCCGGAGCTGGGCTTCTATCTTCACAGTTTTGTGTTGGTGGTTGTGGCGGCGAAGAAATCTATTTGTATTTGAGAACAAGTGGATCTCGAACAAGAGCCTCATCGCTAGTTCAAGAGCAATGGTTGATTGTATGACACTCACGAATGATCGTCTAGCGGACGAAGATTCGAGGGGGCTACCTTAGCTCCTAGCCGAGAATCTTGGCGACCACCGGAGGAGGACCGGATCAAGGTCAATGTTGATGGTGCGTTCTCGGCCAATACTCGTCAAAATGCTCGCGGAGGACTATTACGCGACTCATTAGGTAATTTCCTTAAAGGTTTCACCTATCTCATCGATAATGGCAATGGCGATGCGTTATCTGCAAATTTGGGCTTGCCTACTTGGTCTTAGGATGGCATGGGCTATGGGGATTAGGAAGGTATGGATTGAACCGATTCAACAGTGCATCAACCTCGTTCGCACGGGCATGGCTCCACTCATCATGATGCGGAACTTCTCACTGAAGTGACAAAATTACTGGCAAAGGAGTGGACAACGAAGATCACTTATGTGCCTCGATCGTGCAACTATGCGGCGGATCACTTAGCCAAGAATGGTCTTGCAGGAGAATATGGGTACCATGAAATTTATCAACCTTCGAAGGATTTACAAGTGTTGTTGTGCCAGGATTATCATGGATGTCATTCTGTGTTAGGCATTAGCTGAGGGATCTCATTTGTATCAAAAAAAAAAAAATAATAATACTCCTCTTGTCCCAGTTGAAAAGTTGGATTTGCCCCTATATAAAACCTTATTTCATTATTTTTTTTTATATTTATCATTTTTCTCTAAATGAATTTATTTGGCTCATAAACTAATACATAATGTTTTTATTTTATTTTATCATCTGGTATCTAGTTCGGGTTGTAGATGCCCCTTCCAACACAACTATCTCCTTTGGGACTCGAACTCGAAACTCAAAAGGATTTAGTGGGCCTTATACCGCTAGTCGGTCTAATACATAATGTTTTATTCTATACTTTCAATTGGTATTTAACACCTTTTCTAGATTCTATTATAAAATATCCGAGCAACTAACTACTCCAATTTCCAAGGTTGTCAAACTAATGAGTTTAAGCAAACTCGTGACAGTGACGTAAACTCGAATCGTAATTTCGTTAGAGTTTACTTTTATCATAAAATAGGTATTAACAATGTATAATTTAAATATGAAAATGACAATAATTTGATTCAAATATATTTTAAATCCAAATAATTGAAATTAAATATATTAACATTTATAATTTAATATATTTAATAAATAAATTTCTATAAAATTCATATGTAAAGCCGTTAAGGATGACAAAATTAAAAAAATTAACACAATTTTATAAGCTAGAAACGTAAAAACGGTAAATTCGGTGTGTAAACTCGTGAGTTTAACTGAGTTTACAGCTGACAAGAATTTACTAGAGACTCGACTCGATTTAGTAAGGTAGAAAAGTAAAAACGGTAAACTCGGAGAGACAACTCGCAAGTTTGACAACAATGCCAATTTCGATATTTGTGGCTTCTCCTTCCAACACAAGAGTCTCCTCTAAAATTCAAACTCGAGACCTAGAGGAATATAACACGGCCTTATACCTGTTGGTTACATAATGTAATGTTACACATAAATATTATTTAGGAAAATTATGTCACATTTGTTACATAATTTTTGAGCTATGATGATTACAGTAACAACATGAAATACCTGATATTTTAATTTAGAAAAAATCATAGACAAATTTCACCACGTTTAACAAGAGATTTTTATGTTGTCACGTCAAATTTTGGCTGTTCAATATTCCCATTGTATAAACAGATTGTGAACTCGATGTCCAATTTGTTGAATTTTTAATTAGAGCCGTATCCTTTTTGGTAATTAATAAAATAATTTTTCAATCTTCTGCACTGTGTTGTTCATGATCCACCAAAATCATGTTCCACTTTCGAGTAATCTTTCCTTTCTTTAATCTGATATATAATTAGTATAAAGTCATGATTTTGCTTTCAATAAACAATACATGAATCAAGTTCATGCACTTCTTTAATTTCTACTTTATTCCTTTTGATGAGCTGCTTCGAATTTATTCTTGTTTAACTAAGCATCGAATCAACGTCTTAAATTTTGATTTGAACCCACATTGTATGATGAGTGATAGTTAGACTATTATTGAGTCCCTTTTAGTCAAGCGAATCAATTCATGTTAATTGGCTAAAATTATATATTTTTCTTATAATTATTCTGTGGGAATCATAAATGTTTAGGTTTTTCCAAAATTAGAAAAAAAAAATGATTATGACGAAATTATTCTCATCAAAAGATAGTCAGCCCCAATTATCATCGGTCACGCCAAAATAAATGAAGGCGCTGTCATTTATTTACCCAAAAAAAAAGGAAATGCATAATTTTTTTTAAAAAATAAAAATAAAAAGTTATTGAAACATCAAACATCGTTCAAAAAATACATTTATATATTATGTAACTATCTAGTTACAAATTATTTGGTCATCAACTTTATGAGCATTATATAACAGATGGAAGGAGACCCTCTCATCATCCATTTTCTCATAAGTCCATATAAATTGTTGATTGGGAAGATGAGAGAAAAATTCAAAGAGTATAACTTGATGATGTGACGTTTTAAATTGATTAGACAAATTTGATTTAGAGATTATGAGATATTATAAGAAAATGGATAATGAGAAAAATCTGACCCATAACTGACTGATTAACATTTCGCTATATTGTAATAAAATAGCAATCGAACCCGATAATTTCGGGTAGAATATGGCTCAGGTTTTTCCTAAAATTCATCATCATAGAAGATTATGACATTATGCTCAAATTAAGGATAAAAGTTGGCGTAATATTTTACATATATAATGATTCACTTTGAAAACAAATGTCTATTCTCCCACGCCTAAACAAATAGCTATGTGCCTATATCCTTCATTTTGGTTACCTTCATCATGAAAAGATGGTCTGCACAATTTATTTAGTTTTTTATTTCACGGAGCTCAACTTGCTTTTTTTCATTTTTTTTTTTTCACTTTCCAATCCATGCAAAACATGTGCCATCACCGATCATAAAATAATGAACTCCTTGATTAGTTAAAGTTGCACCCTTTGTTCACAAAGGGGATTAGGAAATCATCAAAAGGTTAAAGCCAAATCATACCAAATTTTAATTCCCTTTATTCTAATACTGAATTGTTTACCACATCAGATACCCCCGGTCCTTAATATAAAACATATTTATCTAATTTGATTAGATTAAAAAAAGTTAATTAATATGACATATTTTCCTAAACACCTAGTAAACTTTAATTCCTCCATCCCCTCTTCCTTAATTAATGTTAAGGGAAAATCAAAAGGGTAGATTAGAAAAGGAGTGACAAATATGAAAAATATATCTTATATTGAGGATGAAGATCAGCTCCTCAAATATATCGTGCATTAAGGACCGAAGGGAGTACATCAAAAGCAGGTCTACAAAGTATGGTTAAGATCATTGATTGTGTTAAGGGTGAAAAGAGTGTGATTAACAAGGTTCATTCACTTGAGCCATATGATTTTACATGGAGGCAAATCAAGCATGGGTTATATATAAAGACTTGTTCACTCGAAGTCAGGTTTAAACCCTTACTCTAGACTAGTTTGGTAATCTAAAGATTCCACAAGGTTTTCTTAAGTCACCGATTGATTTGGGAAGAGAATGAGAGTTGAGATGCGACTGAAATGGGAAAAATCATCTACAATCATATTTGATATTCCCTCGTTCATTGTAAGACTTATTTACTAAATTTTGTAAGATCAAAGTAGTTAAGTTAGTTTATTATGACATGTTTTTATCTAAAACATCTAATTATCTTTCTTAATTCCCCTCATCTCGTTCTTAATTGATTATTGTTATAGGAACATAAATGAGGATAAATTAGGAAAAGATTAACAAATAAATCTTACACAATTCCTCACATCAGAAGGAATTAATATAACATGAACAAGAATACATGAATGACAAATTGTACACAATAACATTATAGTTTAAATTATTGTGCTTATTTGTTGCATAAATACTCAATATGGTTATTACTACAAAAGCCGGCCAGCATCTGGTAAATATACAACTAGAACTAGAATACATGAAACAATATTCAAGTTATAAAGAAGAATCGACGAACCCCAATATATAAAATAAAATATTAAAAGCTGCACTGTTTATAGAGTCATAAACAGTGTAACTTCCAGTTTCAGACTCCATGCAATTGCATGGAGTCTAAAATTTAGTTTTCTTTTTAAATAATGGCCCGAAATTTAGTTTTGCATGATCCAATGTAGATCCCTACCCTCATGGTAAAACTAACAGCTTTGAAAAAGGAATGGCTAATTGCAGTCATCTGATGGTTGTTGAGGAGAAGTGAGACCGATAAGAAAATTGAAAACCTGCCTCAAATTTCCCCTGGAAGGTCTTGCATTTGTTACAAACCTGCAGATATATACAAGTCGCCGCCTCATCTCCAATTTGGTGATACAAGTCTCACTGAAAGACTTTCCACCATCATACTTGCCTAGCCATAGAAAATGAATCAAGTTTAGGAACGTGATTAGTAATTATAGAAACACTAATATTAATGCTAATAAAGCATATAACTCTAATTCAATCCCTGAGAATATTTCGACGAAAAAAGGGTAATTAGCTCTGTATTCTTGCTGGCTTCACTCATTTAACTCTTCAAAGCCAAATATAACACTTCATTTTCATAATCTTATAGTATATTTGTAACTAAATTTCATTTATTATATGGTAAAAACTGCTTGTTTATCAAAAAGTTTTTACTTAAATTGTAATCTGGTGCAAAAGCTTTAGAGTGAATTGCAGCAACATAATCTATTCTTGAAAGTTGGATTTAGATCAGCTTAAAAAAAACGTTGTTACAAAACAAAACTCCCCTTACATATTTACCATGCACAACGAAAAATCAATTCTCCACAACTAATGGAAGAGGTATACTTGATAACCAGCAGAATATAAATGCCGGTTGATGAAAGTTATCACTTGGTTTCTTTCCATCCAACTGGAACCAATCAGGTATAAGCTTTTTCAAGCCTAAATTTTTTTACAGGATTCACACTGACAGGGACTTCAAAGTAACAAATGTCACAAGCATTATTGCCAATTTTGCAAACCCGTACACTGGTATGTATTTATCATACATTTACTTTAGATTATTATATTATTATGAATTTTTTATAATATCTAAATAAACTTATTTCTTTCAATAGTCTTGTATACACTCATATATCTACATATATTATTATATAATAAATTGTTACAAAACTAATACTATTTGAAAGTGTTGGTCTTATACTATGTGAGATGAGCTTAAACTTTAATCTTCAGTATCTAATGCAAAGCACAGACAAGTACCTTCGTCATTGAATAATGAGGTAAGAATAGCTAAACAAACGCATACACTAATATCTTCCCCTGAAAAGCAATAAAAAATATGTAAGTAGGAAATAATGGTAATGTTGTATAGATAGAGATTAAAATGATTTCTTATACAACGATTTGTGCAGAAGAATGGAAGGTCATGCATCCAAAAGATAAAACAGGATATAAAAGGAAGTTAAGAACTATACAGTTGAGAAGTGTAGCAGAAGCTAATATGAAATTCTGAATACTCACTCAATCATTACAACCACATTTCACAAATTAAACTGAATGGTCAAATTAAACTGTTTATCAGTGACCTGGAAGTGGATTGATTAATATAGCTGACACACCTAGACAATTGAGAGAGAGAGAGAGAGAGCCTTTACCATTAGAACAGCAAACCAGAAGTCGCTTCCCTTCACTTAGATTCAACTTTGCAAAGCTCACCGCAGAAGGAAGATTGTTTAACAAGGAAAACCGATCATATTTTGAAGTCTGGACATCAAAAAACTAAGATAAGAAGAAGTTCCTCCTATGAAATAATGGCAGCAAATTTTCCTTCCACTTTATACTCACAACTATGGGAAGATGCAGATATGCTTCTTCACTGCGAGGAGGGCCAGATATGGACTCATGATCACAATTCAATATGCAATCAGCATCAGGCACTTCTGCGGCTGTACCAAAAATGAACCAATAAAAAAGAGAAGCACTAGTCACTCGAACTAAAACCTGTACAATTAAGGTGGTGTCATGAAGGCTGGGCGTCCTTCAAGAACATGCACTAGATAATGATAAAAAGGACATCAGTTCAATGTACATACCACAATGAGAAGTTCCAACAGAGAGGTTCGTCGAACCTATCCAAGATATTGTAGAATCTTCATCAGAAGACCTTGACATGTCAAAATTCATGTTTAAAATATCAGAAGCTACAGACAATTCATGATGTGATAGAGAAGATGGCTTAAGAGACTTGACTGCGATCTGTGGGGCATTCTCTCCACTGTAAGAACGATATACTCTACTCCTTTCAACTATATCTGCAACTTTCTGATTACACACGTCAGGACCAGAGTGTATAATATCATAGACATTATTCCAAAATAGATTAGGAGATAAACCCCTTGCCCAACTTTCTTCATCATCTCCGGCACCTGGTATATAACTCCAGCTAAACTCAGAGGTAGTCCTGTTCTGACTTATCCCAGTCGAGGAAGACGCAGACACTAGTATGGTGGGCGTAAAATCCCAAGAATCATGGTCAGGCACTTCATTTATCCAGATGAGAGTTCTTTGTGAAATCCACAGAGGGCGTAAGGGCTTCTTCAAGCATGCAGAAAGAGAAGCAATATCAGCTCCACTTTCTTTCAACCTTTCAGTCCATTCTTCAAGGCGCTCCTCAATGGAAGCTTTCTCAGTTTCGGAAACCCACAGAGGAAGATGCAAGGAACAATCCCAGTCAAGGGACGCCTCTCCCATAATCTCATGACATTGATCATAAGTGCTTGAATCCTGTTTATAAAGGCAGTAAAACACAAGATATTGTAATGGCAACGTATAGATAAGCATACAGATGAAATATTCATGGTAGGATACCAAACTATTATTTACTTAATACATGAGAGAAGGAATGAATGAAGGATTTCTCTTATTGAATCGAGAGTGAAAAAGGTCTGTACATTGCTTCTTTTATACCAATGACATCTGGTAGTATACATGACAGCTGTAAACAAACAAGGCTAACTAATATGTTTAACTTAATTAATCACGGTAACTAACTCTGTTATTACTAAACCGAAAAAAGAGTATCAAAGAAATTCATTGTCATTGCCGAGAACATTGCTCCAAGCAATAGAATGCAGCCATGCACTATTTGATCATGATAACAAGCAAGATGGCAGGAGAGCAAATGCTGTATGTTACAATACATGGTACTTAATTAGAAGATATTGTTCTATCCGATGTATTCCTTTTAATTCATTGTAAATCTTTTTTGTTTATTTACTTCCTTAGATCGCTCCTAGGGTCACACCCTCCTACTTAAATATCTACCCATGTAACTTGTTCAATAGAAATCATCAGAGAATATTTTTCAGACCTCTCTTTGCGTCACTATAATTCAACACAAACAAGTCTAGTGTGAGGCATTACGAATGCGTTTGGAACATGGAACGAGGGACAGTAATTTTATTGTGTTCGGTAGAGGGCAAAATAGCTTAGTTTGAAGGCAAAATAGAGAATTTTGCACCAGACAAGTCGAAAGTGTGAGCTAAATAGCATATGATCAGTATTTCAAAAATACAATATATCAATAGAACCAGTAATTTAATTGTTCCAAGAGCTACAACTACTTACCCCATTGGTTGAAGTATCTTTGTCGTGAAATTTCTTCCTGAAATCCCTGATCGCTCGATTCAAAACACACGTCCAGATGGGTATTGTTTTTGACATGCTATCTGGAAACCTCTTTCCTCTTCGGGTGGAATCAACAATGAAACAACCTCCCTTCTGTCCTACCGAATCATTATCAACCCAAAAAATGAAAAATTAAGGGAGGGAAACAACGAAAACACAACAGAAAAGGCGTATTAAATAGGGCCGACGAAGTTACATTGCCATCAAGCTCAACATAACGAAATTACTCATGAAAAAAACAGAGATAACCATAAGATTAGCACCAGGTTACATACAAACGAGTAAAGAGGAAGGGAGAAACCTTAAAGCTCACTGAAAATTCTTACATCCATTTGAAACACTAAAATTCCTTTTCTCCTTTCATTGACAGTGTTTTGCATCCGATTAAAGAGTATCGGGAAAGAGAAAAAGTATTGTACCAGCAAGTTGAGCCGCATGGAGATTGAGGCGAGAGGTGTTGAAGGACCAATTATTGGTGTGGCCATCGGTGGACTTAAAGTAACAGGTGGAGTGGAATCTGCGGGAGTACCAGAGACCGCAACGAAGGTTGGCGAGAAGAGGGAGGTCGGGCCATAGCTGATTGATCTCACCCACAAAAATGGAGTCCTCGTATATCGATCTCAACGCATTGTAGAGAGTATTATCTCTTCGTTTTATGGTCCTCGCTGCCCTATAAATGCTTAGCTTCGTCCCTTCCTCCGTCATCCTCGACTTTTTGTGCCTGCGAGTGGCGTTTGCCGAATCGGGACGAACAGTTCGTACCTCGTACTGTTTCTGCGAAAGCAAGCAGCAAAAATGACACTTGAATGTCAATTTTTTTTTTACTTGACCAAAAAAAAATGTCACTTTTTTAAAACCTTAAAATATCAAAAAAATTAAATGATTAGGTTTTTAAAAAAAATATTAAACAAATAATTACAGTTATTCATTCAAATAATTATAAATAAGAATTTTGTTCTTTTTAAAACTTAATTATTGTTATGCTTACATACGGTTTGTAATTTGTATATACTTAACAAAATAAACCCTAATAATTATATAAATCAGTCAATTATAAATATCAATGATAATGAGAAGCTTTAATCTCTTAAACAAGAGATCTCAAATTCAACTCCATGTGAATTAAAAAATATTTTTAGAAGAGTTCCCTCTAATTAAATTTAACAATGTTCGAATGTGATCTAATTAGGAATTAAATCACAAACCTTATAAAGTCGGCGTCCATGTCATTGCTCTTATACAGCTAACTAATTTTTTGTAATGGAATAAAGCTAACTAATTAAGATAAGTGTTCGCTCTCTCTGTTTTCTTATTGGTTTAGCTTTACTCAAGATATATTGAGATATATTGCCTTCTAATTATAAAACCTAATTGACTTTTTTAGGAGATTAAGAAAGCTAATTAAATAACTTTCGAGTATTATTTTTATTTTTTATTCAAACTAATTAGATTTACTAATAAACTAATATATAATCTAAGGATATACAACAAATGAAATGATTAAGTAACTTATTTAGTTTCTTTAATCTCCCCAAAAAAAATCAACTAGGTCTTATAATTAGGACGGGAGGTAGTAATAGACTAATCATGTGTAATCTCTCTTATCTTGTTCCACATACTGATCCAATGACAATTTCTATAATGTTGTTTAACAATGACGCAAGAGCTTCCGTAAAGTCACTACCCAAAACATCCCTTTTGCTTCCTAAACCCTAAAGCCTTCAGCAATTGTTTTCATTACAAATGAGTCCACCACAAGTAGCTTCTGAACCAAGCCATCTGTGTCTGAACAAATTCAACTATCATGGAACGGTAACCATTGTGACAAGGGGTCTCTTTGACAAGTCCCTAGACATGTTTTACGGACGGGATTTTCTTCAACTAATGCTTCTGGCCTCTTGTTCGTTGCATTTGAGAATCTTAAATGAATAATTGTTTTGATTGGTTTAACCCTAGTGTTTTATTTTTTTCAAGTTACAAAGGGCAAGTACAAACGGCCTGAGTTACAAACATGATCAAACTCGTGATCTCTTAATTATAGGAGAAAATTCATATCACTAGGCTACAAGACTTTTTGGCTATAAGTTTAAGTTCCTTTAAGTATGAAATCCAACATTTTAGAGGATTTATTTGTGAACAACCATTTATTTCTATTGATTTCTTACCACACTATATGTACTAAATTTTTCTCTTCAAGTCTTTTTTTATTGATTTGTTACTTAACCCCCGTTTGGTTGGAGAGGAATGAGGGGATAGTGTACAAAACTATAAATTAAACAAAGCATCCGGCACTCTAGCTCTTATCCATAAAAGAATGAGAAGAGTATATTGCAAGAGTGGATAATGCTAGTTTTATACACCCAGAAGCCAGAACCGAATATTTTTGTATTTTTCAAATGCTTGGGGCATTAGTGCAAGGTGAAAGTTGTGTACAAATTGACAACTGAATCGTTACAATTACAAGATTACAAGATGAACCCTACATAGGAAGGGGATGGAGTTGAAGAATGACGGGACTGAATGGATCTAGGATTTCCTAACACACTTTTAAATCAATGAATAAATCATGAATGCATCAGACAATAAACATGACCAATTGGTCAAAGCCTAACACCCATATACTTCCTAAAGCTCATGCTGCCCACAAAACCTAAAATAGTGGAGAGACACAAAATGAAGGACTTCCTAGTTATCGAACTTTTTGGGTTGACGCCATTGCGCCAAACTACGGGACAAAGAACTGAGGAATGACACTCTGGCTGGTAATCCTTTCTTGCCATATAAATGTTTTCCTCCCAAGTCCGTGAATACCGGATCCATATCATTGCTTCTTTCAGTTCTTTCAATCTGCACAATATACAAAAATCATTTCAGTCCAGAAACACTGCTGCTATAGTTCATAAACAACTAGGAGCAAGAAATATCAATGGCCACACTGAAAGCTATTCATCAGTAAGCCACCCCTAAAAGCCATAATTGATTAATTGCCACATAACAGAACATAATCACAATCAGGGTTTCCAGCTTCAACATCAAAAAGAAAAACGTGGAATTTTTTCTTTTGGGTACATGGCAGAATGAAGAATTGAACCCAAAACCCCCTACATGCTAGACAAGCCCGATGACACCTATGTCTAATACTTAAACAGTATACAATTCTGCGTCAGCTAAAATAGGCAAGTTAGGGGAAAATTGTTTACTGAATTAAAATTAGAGCCTTGACCAACTTACTTTGCTTATTTTTCCATCTCTTAAATAATACCGAATGCCAGACCAATTGATAGACTGAGAAAAATGAGAACGAATAGCAGAGATAGGGTATAGAAAATTATCCACCACCATTGCAATGAACACCTGCTCAACAGACAAAAAATTACTTTCAGGGGGGGCAAATAAATTAATTACTGTGTATCAAAAAAAAAAAAATCATTACTTTGCCAATCAGTAAGCAGACAGTTCACTTTTGTATTTAAATTTAATTATATTTCATGCTTTTTCAACATGTATTCACACAAGTCTGCTTATGGATTTTTGTATGATCCTTGACCCTTACATATCGACATGTTTACTTCAAGCTCATAGCGTCATTTCTCATGTATATATACCTACGTTAGTACTTCATGTTCACTGAAGTCCTAAATCAGAGACACTGTTAACATTGAAAATAATCATCATAAATCCCACAAACTTGAGTAAAAGGCTGATTAAGACTACAGGAGAAATGGAAGAGTTCAAGAAATAGGGTTAAATATAAATTATGCATGAGGCAAGCCAATATATATACTCACAAGAAACCAATTATAGGAAGCAAGCGAAAGTTGGGGTGCCTCTGGAGACAACATGTTGCATAATTGAACTTCAATCCTTGTCAAGTTCCACATTGAAAGAAGTTCTATTATAGTGCTTATGGCTAATAAGCTCACCAGTGATAACCCTGGGCAAAGAAAGTGCATCAAAATACAAGAACTAAAATGTGAAGTTCAAAAGATAAAGTTTGACTAAACAGTGCACTTCTCCAACTTTTAATTTCTTCTGTACAGGTCATGTCGACACATAGTAAAATGTATAAATTCAAACGCAACAATAAGGGATGCAATAGTTGAAATTGAATTGCATACATGATGTCACTGAATCATTGGAACAAAATAATCCATCCAATACTTCACACGGTATAATAGTTTACACCATTTTTTTTCCTTTCTTTTTCTATAGAATATTATTCCGCAGAAATGATATTGCATAACAGTCTGCGCCTTTTAACATAAAGCCTCAGACTCGTGATGAACAGCAAGTCCTGACACTTAAAATTAGGTTAGGCTAAATTACAAAAACTCTATGAACTTTCGAGTGTCATGCGAAGATAACCCTCTCACATACAAAACTAGCAGAACCCCTCTATTAGAGGTGCAAATAATTTACTTACTACCAATCTACTGTATTCCTAAAGGAGTGTGATATGTCAATGATGCTGAACTCTTGCAAAGCTTATTTTTTGTGTAGATAATCCCTCAACTTGTATAATGTGCATATAACCCCCTAAACTTTACATCATGCACAAATAATTGCGGGAAATTTCACATCCTGTTTGTGAAATAACAGACAAACTCATGATATGGCATTATAAACACAATTAGAATCTAGAGGTTTATCCATATATAAATCAAAGTTAGGAGCAATTTCGCCAATAGTTTTTTAGTAACCTTCATTCAGCGCCAGAATACTGATTTTGGTTACATTTAAATCAAAATTAAGTACTATCTAGACAGCAAAAGTAGTGGGCTCACCAACAGAAGTGTGAGTCACTTCTTCGAGTGAGTATCCTTTAACATGAGATCTAAGCGCTGCCAGAACATGAATTGTTGCCATTAAATATGGTGCTACAAATCCCAATGACAGATAGCAGTGGGAAGTAAAGAGTGCACGATTCATCATCCAGTTCACTTTTGTTTTATAAGACTCCAAAACAAAAGTCTGTTTCCTCAAATAATTCCAGTACCTGTACACTTAAAAAAATTAAAAACAATTATAATAAACAAGATTCAAGAGAATTTTTCATAATCATTGAGCATCACTCAGTTTGTCCCCTGGAAGGGTACAGATAGTTAGTTTGACATATTGGTTTAAAATAAACAATAATCACAAACCTTCCAAAACTAAGATCACTTGCAAGGGGATGAGGAAAGACAGCAACTGGAGGAGATGCAATGAGCCTTTTGTTAGCCCCTGAAAGAGAAAACATAATAAATAACTAGAAACAAAATAAATATATTGATTATCATTTCCTGAAGAAAATATCAATCAAGAAAAATCTACATCTAAGAAAAATAAGTGATGGTGAATGGAAGACCTATGCTAGTCCTAGGAAAAACCTACAACTTAATTAAGCTTATTTTGTGATTTATTGATTATCATTATTCTAAAAAAGTTATAATTTTAATTTATTCTGAATTAGGATTTAGATTATCATATGTAGGATAAGTTTAAATAATTAAACCTAAGCCTCTATAAATAGCCTTAGAATTTCCTCAATTGTTAGAACTTTCTGCCTTCTGAATATAACTTTGAGATTTTGCGTTCACTCTCTCCTCTCCCTCTCTAGTTCTCCCTCCTTTCTTTCTATCTCTCACTCCTTATCCTTCTCCCTCCTTTATAGGGTTGTTCGTAGTTAATAAAGATACAAGTTGCTCTGACCACTTTAGTTAGATAACAGGTTAGTGGTTAGAAGGGAGAATTAGAATATAAATACCCCTGCATGTGATATCTGGGAGTGATTAGTGATTTCAATATACTTGTTATTGTTTTCTCTCTATCAATAGGTTTTCTGCAAAATGTCATGCAAGAACAAGCAGAATTCTCTTGGATGCTAATACCATACTATAAAAAGCCATCGATTTTTTAATTACATCAAAAGGATTTTAATCCTATACCTCTACCCCCACCCTAGCACATCCTTACCAATTAGGCAGCCACCTTTAAATTAATCACTGAATTCAATGCACAATACTGATATAGCTACAATAAATAATGATATAAGTTTTTAAGACAACTTTTGAAACAGAATCAAAGATATACCAGCTATAGCTGCAAGAGTCATATCATCAGAATATCCACCATCTCTAAGTCCTGAAACTATACCATATCTGTCTTGTCTAAAATCATCAGCATGCATCTGCAGGCAATCTACATAGTTAGAACGCAAGTTCTTTTAGGCAACACCCAAATTTTGTAAAAATGGTAGAAGTTACTTGCCATCATGCACCCTCCCCATAGAAAGAATGTTTTCCCACCAGTGGCAAAGCCCATCGAACAAGGCTGTTAAATGAAATTAAAAAAAGGGTAAATAAGTGTATTACAGATGATAATATTAGCAACCATATTGGAAAACTCTCATGCCTATCCCTTTAAGTCATAATCATAACAGCCTACTACTAGCATGCAGATGAAGCATGCAATAATCTCAAGACCATCGACAAATTTAGCAAAGCTTCATTTATATTGAAATACCAAGGCTTTAACAAAAGGCAAATGAAAGAACATGATCTTATACACAGAGAAGCTGCAGAAATTAGATATATACAGCAAGTGCCAGTGGTGTACCATATGGTATTCATAGATGCAGTAACTTCCCAGGCTGCCAGATGGTAAGTCAAGAGGGTATCCTGTTTGAATAAATATCTGTAGGGAATCAAACAGTTATGAACACAATCAAATAGTTAAACAAGGGGAGCCATAATTATTCCTATCAGACACCAAAACTAGAGACCAAAATGCCAAAAAAGGTGATGTACCTCAGGATTCTTTTCCATCTCATAAGTAAGCGCTCCTATAGACCCAGGATGTATCCTAACATCATCATCCAGAAACAACACATACTTGCTGTCTTTATGCATTGTCTCCACTCCAACCTGTCCAGATGCAGACAGTATGCATTATTGACATGATTGCTAAAACATTTCTGACAAAGTCCATTTGAAAAAAAAAATGGCCCACCATATTCCAACATAATGAGAAAAAATTTATGACTACTCGTCTAAACATTCATTAGCCTAGCAAGTATATAAAGGGAAAATATTTTACAACTAGTTAATGAAAAAAAACTAAAACACATCATGTTTTACACCAAAAAATTGTGCATAAATATTGACACTAATTAGATGAAGGACGACAAGATTAAAGATTCCTATATGGTAAGGCCCTACTTTGCACTAAAAAAGACTACAAAATTGTATGTAAAATAGTACATACCAATTGATTGTGAATTTTCTGACTACAAGTTGTTGACATACCAGCTACAACAATCTTAGCATCAACGTGATCCTGAATACAGTTAACAGGTCAAATCCAAGTAGAAGAGTAACTGATAGGAGTATGTTTAGCTTTAAGCAAACAGGGAAAGAAGGCTTAAAAAAGCAATAAAGAACTGCAAAGATGCAAAAGGGAACAGAACCTAGCCTCAAAAGTTCTACTCTTCCAGAAATGCCAAGGGAGAATACAAACTAGATCAAATCAGTTTATACAAAAGATAGCAGAACGTCAACTTTTTTAGTAAGATTTATGAGGAAAATTTTGAGAAGAACGCAATAATTAGTTTATACCTCAAATTCTGATATTAGTCGTGATGCAGCATGATAAGCAGGATCCTCCGTACTTTCTACCATAAAAAGAAATTCTAGAGGGCCACCATAAAGCGATGTTATCTGCATTTGTAAAAGAGTGTAACTACATTGAACATAACTCATCTATTAAAGGCTATGCTTAAAAAAGTCATAAAGATGCTATAACATTGGATGGCAACCATACGTCAAGCATTAAATCAAAAAGATATTCAAACACCACGATTAACAACTAAATGTTATCAATCAAATATAATTTGAAAGAATATAGTGGATTTTTCTAAAAGTTAGAAAAACTGAGAAATAAAAGGGATACAAAAAGCCTAAATAAATGAAAGATTCACATAGACGTCAAGTCATAACTTGATATTGATGAAGGAATCCATAAAGCACACATATAAATACCCAAAAGGGTAAAAAAAAAAAAAAGTTTTTCTCCATAAAGTTCAAGAAGTGCATAGTTTATAAGTTCTCACCTGGCTTCTCCAATTATGTAAATTGTGTTCACCAAAACCTTTTAGAGGCATAATCACTGTCACCCTTGGCAGATTGACTTGATTGGAGTGCTCAAGTTGATTTATGTCATGGTAAAGGAAAGCAAAACTGTTCTTACGCATACTATCCTTCATTTGTTTTATCTCTCTGTTCCTGTAAGAACAAAAACAGATACTTTAAAGATCTCATTAACATATTATTAAAACTTGTTCCATAACTCTGTTTTACAGCAATGAAAACAGGTACCTGACATAAGAAGCACAAGCCCACCCAAAAGCAAGGATTAAGCAAATTGAACATCCCTGCAGAGGAGACGTAAAACTCAGGATTGAGTCACATGCTTCATGGTATATTTTAACTTGAGCAACAAAGGGGGAAATAAAAGCCAAACTCTCATGCCACCTTATCCTTTATGTTGAAAATTATCATGCAATGATGCAACTGGAAGGTAAAAGTTATATTACCCTACTATTGATGGTGGTAATATACAATAACTAAGTGTGTGTATCAGAAAGTTGAAGCTGAATCTCCCCCCCCCCAAAAAAAATAAAAATAAATAAATCCATTCCATTCAAAAGTAGCTTTTTCAAAAGCTGGTTCGAGCCCTTACACTCTACCTGAACCTTTAAAAACAACATTACACAAGAACTACAAGCACCTCAGGGCTAAAGCGATCTAAACAGCAATGTTAATATGCCATAGTGAAATTGTTCTTATCAGGAAAATGGCAATATTTACACTGGGATGCAACACATTCATGCATCTAACAACATTAGATCATTGAAGCCACCTATGCATCCTAAAGAGTGACATAAAGTCCATAGAAGCTGGTTGTCACGTCACCTTCCATTCCTCAACCAGAATAAATAAACCATATTACTATATTAACAGTCAGTAGCTTGACATCCCTAAGCCTCAGAATAGTAGAGGTTAATTTGAAAAATCCCCTTAAGAATTCACAAGCGGAACTTCCCATCACCAGTATGTTGCTAGAAATAAAGTGCAATCTGTTCATCAGGCGTTAAGACTAATCAGAATTCTCAACTTTGAGGATTATGATCTAAACTCCAAGCCACAATTGCAGCAGTGATATTACTTTGCAGTAGTTTCTACAGCCACATCAGGCCACAACGGCAGTCTTAAATTTCCATATTGATCAGCACTTTCCGGCTATCAACATATCAGAATTTAAAATCATATGCAAACGTTGCATTCAGGGAGAAACATCTACAAGCCGATACCCTAACCACAACATACTGGAGGACCAAATTTAAACACATAATCAGAAAAACACCGAACAAATTTCTCAGAGAAAGTAGACATTGTATAGCTAACGATGCCAAAGTTTATGTTTCCAATCAAGGCAGCACTTGTAGAGCCAAAGCCTTGATCCTCTTTTCGACAGTAGCACCATTGATATCACTTCTAACGAAAAACTTATATTCCCCGCACCTTGCAATTGCCCCAGACTAAATTTTCTTATCCAAAAGATAATTATCCCTCGCAACCAGAATGAATCACTACCGAACGTGAAGCCAAGTTGAATTTGCCACTGAGACAGTATACATACGGCTACCAAAACCCGCGATCATCATAAAACAAAACGCAAGCAACATATCAAGTGCTGAATAGCAAAGAAACTACTTAGCCAGAAAAGAAATGATAAATTTTCATTCTAGAGCTTTTACCATCAACAAACCCAAAAGACGGCGGATAACTATTATTTTTTAAAAAATCGTACAATTAGGAAAAATTAGTCCAGCTCAACTGAATTACATCCAAAGGAAGGTCTTAAGTTCATTTGTTAAAAAGATAACTCGGAATTAAAATTTACGGTAGATGCATTTGAGCACAAATGAAGGGACCTGGATCCAGAGCAGCCAGAAAAAGATGGGGGAAACAAAATGGCAGGAGAAACGTAACCTGGATCTGAATGAAAACAGCGACTGGACTGCACAAGGCTCTGCTGAGAGAGAAGAGAAACAAATCGAAAGGCTCAAAGGAAGGCATTGTGACCCTTCTCTCTCAGAATATCTCCACTTCAACCGCACGAAAGGATTAAATATAGAAAGGAGTACAAGAATGCAGTTGCTTGGGGGTATGAAACTGAAATGGCGGCGAGAATAGAATCCTTAGGGGTCAGCCAGCAGGATGGTGCGGTGGGTTCTCCCCCTCCGTCGCTCTCAGATGACCTTGCACTGCATTTGAGATACGCAAGCAGGAAAGAACGGAGAAGAGTGTTTGGAAATGGAAAGAGATTGGGTGGGAGAGGGACCTTGCACTGCATTTTATATTTGGAAGACACTGTCTCTCCTATTTGACATTTTGACCACACAATTTCAAACTCTCACACGCAGTTGGTTAAAATTTAAATCTACATTAATTTTTGTTTTTAGAATGAATATTTTTTTTTTAATTTATAAAAATATCCGTTATAAGAATAGGTATTCCATATTAAAAAAAAAAAGATAATTCCGCTTAAATCCATTTGAAATACCTAAATCAAAAATTAGACTTGCGCTTTCAATAAATTTCTAATAAAGTCTACAAGCTTGATTAGGGATCTATAAATGTTGCTAAAAGACCTTAATATCCTTTTATAATTAAAAATTTATAGAATCTTAATAACAAATTCCTATTAACCTTTAACCTAACCCCAGAATCCACTTCTCCCTTAAGCATCGGGATCTCAACTTTTAGTTGACTCAACAATATTGAAGGGTAAGTCCTTACAATTTTTCTTAACCTAATGTCGCACAATTTACATAGAATGTATATGGGATGATTGAAAGAATAAACACCTATAATGTGTTTTTACAACTATAGATTCATTAAAAAAAAAATATCTTCTATTTGCCTATAAATAAAATCAGTCCAAATTTCAAGGTAATTATAAATTATCTTCAATCAGAAAACTATTTACGTGGCCATGTGTGATTAGAGAGGGACTTAAAGAAGAAATTAAAACCTGAATAGCATGTAAAATGGTGAATCAACTGGAGAAATCTCTAGATGGGAAAAGGAGATGCAAAGAGTTGAAGAGATAGAGGTGGAGATTTTATTAAAAGCAGAATGAGCAAAGAAAAAATAACAAAAGGACATATTGGTAAAATTAACAAATTCATAAATCCCTAAACAAGTCTATAGGCCTTATTAGGTATTTGTTAAAAGTGAACGTCTGATTCTAAATTTGATATTTCAAATAGATTTAAATGAGATTTTCCCTTACAAAAATTGCATATGTTTTCTTGTGAGAAAAGATAAGAAAATGCTACTTGAACTTTAAAATCACATATCAATGATTTCCTATTAAAATAAGTTGTTAATTGCTATGGTCTTATAGTTAATACTCATACTCTTGCATGCTAAAGAGTGATTTAGGATCTTGAAGTTTAAGTGATATTTACTTATCTTTTTCCTATTATATTTTTTTGTAGATCTTGTGTTTTAGACCATTTGTCAAATTTTTTAAAAAATAAAAACTATGTCAACATAAAATAATTTTAAAAAAATTCATAGTATATTTTTTGTTCTGAAAATATCTCTCTCCTTTATAATTTTTTTAGATTAAGGTACATCCAATACTCTGAAATATTTTTCAAATGCATTTAACACCTTAAAGTATTTTGTAATATATTAAATATAATATTAATTTATTTAAAAGTGTGTCCATCACTATATAATATTTTTTGTGTCTTAGTGCTCCGGATGCACACACAAAATATTTCAGAACACTTTATTAAAATAGTGAACTGGAGACCGTTTGGATTGGTGGTTATGTAACGGGAGAGCGTAAGGTGTCCCGTGCGGATTGGATAATGGAAAAGATGCTTTTTCAAGGATCCGAATATTTCATCTTTTTTTCTGGCAAATAAATGAATGAATGAATAAAATAATAGGGGCTTTTTGCAATTGGGTGTTTGGATTTGGACTAGGGACAGCCTTGCACATGTCTCGCCTTTCTGTCTGTTTGGCAAATGCTTCACTTCACCCCTCCTCAATCATTACTTCTTACTTAAGCTAATTCCCCTCTCATTTTCAGCTGTCATCTTCATTATTATTATTATTGCATCTTATACTTACTCTGCTGTTTAATCAATTTCATTAACCAGCTCCACTTTTATTTTGTCACATTCATTACTCTTTCTTTGTTTGGTGATGCCAAAAAGAAAGAACCAAATTTATCCATACTCCTTCCTTCAACTTGGAATGTATTCTCTCCAGTCATAATTATAGGAACATTTTTATAGTGTAAATTGTCTACAAAATGTTCCTATAATTAACCTAAAGTAGTATGTCATGTTTAATCACTTAGGTAAATTATAATAAATTAATTACTTATAAATTAAAATTATACAGAGGGTAAAGTTGTAACACAAATGTTAAAGGTTGTAGATATTACTCATTAAGTTAGGTTTATATTTTGAATTAAATCAAGTTAGGAAAAACTGATATATTTTATGAATGAAAAATAGATTTCCTCTTATCTTTAAAGTAAGAGTTACTTAACTTTCGTTAAAAAGATTAAGGAAGTTAAATAAATTATTCTCTCTCTGATTCACAATATAAGTCGGTTTATAATGGTTTGATTAACATTATAAGTCAATTGTAGAGTAAGTAATGCTTTTTTTTTTTGACAATTTTGTCCATGTAATTATTGTTTAAATATAACTCATTGTATTTCTCTCTCTCATTCAAAACCCCTGCAACATCTTGTGTCACATGCCTGTTTGGATTTGCGATATACAAAGCTATTTTCCAACATGATTTATAGTATATAAGGTAAGTTTGTGAAAGGAGTTTTATCTCCACTTACGTAAATGGACTTTTTCACCACCAACCCAAACATGCCTACATAAATTTTATTTAATTTATAACAAATTCAATGAGTTAGTTATCTTTCTTTCTTTCTTTTTTGGTTATGATGAATTAGTTAAAGTGACTTATAACCTAAACTTATATAAATTAGTTTTTCTCTAAACTAATTTATATAAGTTATAAATTGATACAAAATTTAATGATATATAATACTCGTCTAGTCCTAAATGAAAAACACATTGCACTATAAACTATATTTTATATTTAAGACCTGAGGTAGTATATAATATTAGTACAAAAAAAGTCAACTTGCTCTTATACGAAGGACCGGAGGTAATATACTAGTATTAGTTTTGTGGGAAAATTCTTTTCAAGTCTCAAGAGACCAAGAAAGCGTCAAAAAATTCCTAAGGAAAATTCAGATGTCAGAAAAGTCCAAAAAGTTGTTAATCCTACATATGAAGTTGTTAATTCCACATATAAGAGTTGTTAATCCCACAAATAGAGTTGTTAATAGAAATTTTCTAAGATCTAAATTTTCTTTGAGATTTTTTTGATATTTTCTTGGTCTCTTAACACAATATAGAGGGTGATGATGAAGGATAAGACAAATAGAATTTTGTTTTAGGAGAGAGGATAATTATTGAGCAGAATACGGAACGTAAGGAGAAGAGAAGGGGATGGGAAGGAGAAAGAGGTACTTTGACTGATTATAAAGAACGTTAGGAAGGTACCCTTGTAGAATGTTAGGTGCATACGATTCCAGAAAGAAAAATAAGAACAGACCAGCGGGAGTTGGGCAGTGGAAGGATTTGGCTGGGCCATGGCAAGAAGAAGTGGTCGAGTTCGAGTCGCTGTGGATGCGAGAAAACTCCCAGGAGAGGTCCCGTATGTCTACGCGACAACCTCGATCCGATCCCGGGGGCGAAGGCTACAGTGAACCTGGATGCGAAAGAAAAAAAAAAAAAAAAAAAAAAAAAAAAAAAAGAACAGAGTCGGGGGAGAGAGAGAGAGAGAGTCGTACGGGGACAAACAAAATAATGATGGAGTTTAAGAAAGATTTGACATCATAATCTGGTTTTTAAGGAAGAGTCCACATTAGATGCTAAGAATTATATGTTTCTTAGGTGTTAATATTAGCATATATTTTATATATATATATATATATATATATATATATATATATATATATATATTTATTTATTTATATTTAAATGATATCTTTTTTTCGAGATGTTTTTTGACCAGTATTTTAAATTAATTAATTTTCATAATACCTACATGTTACGATAAATGCAGAATTAGAAATTAATTAATTTGAGATATTGGGTGTAAAAAACATTTCAGAAAGCAGCATATTATTTAAATATAAATAAATACAATATATATAAAAATTAAAAAAAAAATATGCTATTACCTCTAATTAGAGGTATTTGCATCTAAGAAACATATAATTCTTAGCATCTAATGTGGACACTTTAAGGAACCGCCATGTGCCTCGTGTTGTGGGGATCCCTTGGGAAGCATCTTCTTGCCCCAGATTCCACACATCTTCCCTCTTGTAATATTACTCTCTCTGCTCCAATATATAAAATAAAGTTGACTTTTTTAAGAGAGATTAGAATATTTTAATTTTTAATTTTTCTCCAAACTAATTAATTTACCTAATAAACTGAGATATAATCTAAAGATATACTATATATGATCAGTGGCGGAACCAGAAAACAAGTTTAGTCTGGGCTAAAAAATAAACATATTGAACTACTCTATTTAGTTTTTATTATAAGACACCAACTAACAAATATATTTGGTCATTTTTATAAGACACTTGCTTGTTTCCAAATAGCATTAAATATTTTTTTCCAGGTATACCCATAATTAAAAAGGTAGTGAGTGACAGTAATAATTAATTAACACTCTTTTTTTGAACCAAAAAAAGAGTAATATAATTAATATGATATTAGAGTTTAGTGTAATTAATAAGGATAATATTGAAAATTATTTAAATTTTAGGACAAATTTAATGACTTTAACTGTTTTTATTGATCATGGGAATTGTTAGTTGGTTCCTTAAATAAGGGCCTAAGGGAAAGATTTACTAAATAAGATCAAATAACCTTAAAAATACAAATAACTAATAACCGATAATTATAAATCAAAACAATATATAAGATAATACCAACCTTTTCGTATCTCAAACAAGAATTTTACTTTCCTTTTAGTCCAATGAGTAATGAAACAAACATTATCCTTATAGAGAAGATTAAAAATTAGTTGGGGCCAAATTTTGTGGCTAAATTAAATATCATATAATAAATACATATATTTCTTAACAAATTTTATAAGGTCAGTCGGAGGCAAACGCCATTGTATATGATATGATTAAGTAATTTATTTAGTTTTTTTAACCTTTCTAAAAAGTCAATTTTATTTTATATTTAGGATAAGAGTGGAGTAATTCCTAATTAAAAGCACTAAACTTGACTGCAAATCATGACAGTTGGAGACATCAATTGGTTTGAAACCAGTTAAACCTAGGATCGGAGTACTACGGGGATTTGGAGACAAAATGAACCATCTGCAAGTCTCGTGTCTTGTGTACCATTTCCATTTTCCAGTTTATATTATTATTAGTATATTTATGCATTTATATTTTCTTTTCTTTTTTTAAGAAATTATAACTCTTTTAAAATTATCTATTACATTCAGAGATTTAAAAATGTCATCACTCTTCTCGCCCCATGCCATCTATATTTCATCATATGCTCAAGTTTTCCTGCATTTTACTTTAACCTTATATGAGTAGTGGTTTCAACTTAATTAGAAAAAGGGATAGTCACAATTTTATTTTATTTTTTTTATAATTGCAGATCTCTGTGTCTCAACATGAATAAATACCATGGCTTTCTGTTGTGGCTGTGAATCATGTCAATGTTGAATTTCTCATGTGGCCGAGTAACCTTTTAATTCTTTTATTTTCTTTACTAAATAGTATTCCCTCCGGTCCTAATTATAGGACATATTTAACCGATTTTGGGGAGATTAAGGAGAGGAGTTAAATTAGTTAATTTTACTCATTTTCCTAAAATGCCCTTATATAAATTTAAAATGACATAAGTAAAAGTGAATCAACAACCCCTACTGCATACTTCTACGACCTAAAATTTTTCTTTCTACATATTTTCTAATTGAAGTAATGGTTTTGTTATATATACATATATGTGGTATATATATGTATATTATACACACACATATTTATATATATCTGTATACACACACATATATGTATAAACACACACATGAGTGTGTGTGTGTATTTGTGTGTAGACACACACATGTAGACACATACATATATGTGTGTGTCTATATATATATATATATATGTTAGATTTTTGTCTAAATCCCATGGGTTATGAATAAGAAGTCGCGTCGGTTCGCCACCGGCAGTCGCGTCGGTTCACCGATGGGACTCCATCTGATCGTTTCATCGTCTATAAATAGACGTTGCGTGTGGCAGAAAAACAATCTCGTTTTTCTAATACTACGCTCTCATACATATAGTTTAATGCATTTTGCTATAAGTCACATCCGTGCGATTCTGAAAGCAGACTCGTTGGATTCGCTTGGGCTTCAGATTGAGAGAGCCATCTTTCAAGACGAATAATCCGCTTATCCCTCGCAGGAGACAATTGCTCATCATCCTTGGGCATCCATATAGAGGAGCAAAATTGTCTTAAGGACACAACGAAAGTTGGGATTTCTTCATAGTTCATTACCATATTCGGCAGTCTTGTGAGTTTTTACTGGTTTTCTTCTAGTATAGTACTATTGTATGTTTACAAATTATGCATATTAATTACACAGATTCTTATCTTAGTGATATTTCTATCTTGAAAGTATTTTCACCAACAATATATTAACAAATTAATGTCAGCTGATTGATAAATAAATTAAAATCCAACAATTTAAAATTTTTGCTTACTGTAAGAGTCTACGCATCAACATACATACACGTACTCACCAAAAACCAAGTATACTTGAGAGAATAAAATAGGGGTATTTTAGGAAGAAATTAACAAAAATTAAAATGTTGTCTTATAATTAGGACCAAAACCAACTCTCAAATATTGTCTTATAATTAAGACCGGAGGGAGTACTATGATACACCTATGCAGAAAATAAGATATGCTGAATGACTCCTTTAGTATAAAATGAGAAAGGAAAAGATAATAGGAATATGAAAGATCACTATTACATATATGATTTTTTAAAAAATAACTAAGAATCTGTCTTTCTAACCATGCCACTTTATAATGTATCCAATACATCAAGAATATTTTCTCATTTTCTTAAGGGTTAAGGAACAAATTTGATTTAAAAGTTTTCGTTAAGTAATAATGTTGTTCGGGACGTTTTTCATATTCAATGTCACTTTAGAAGATTCAAAACATAGCAATATTGCTCTCATACCGTTAAAAAAGTAATGTTGACTATTAACTTTTTAACAAAAAAATGGAAATATAGTTTCATTTTAATACTCTCAACAATATTAAACCTGAAAACTTCTAAACTAAAGCAAAAGCTTTCGGGATAAATTTGCAATAACACTAATTTTAAAAAGAATTTGTATTCATATAACAAAAACGTCATAAATATTGTGTTTTCCGAGGGGAAACAAACAACTTATTACAACTTCCCATTTAATAAATCAATAAATAACAAAATTTGAACGTTTAGCATGTGAGTCACCAGAGACTATATGATCCGCTCCTTGTAAGACACTAGTACCAATTTATATTCTCTTGTTCTTATCTGCATTGGCTTCCGAGATTTTTATTTTATTTTCTTTCCGGGTATATATATATATATATATATAAAGAGATTCAAATTTAAGCAAAAATCTAATTTTGTCACGAAATCGAGAAAATATAAGGAATTGAGAAGAGGGTATGAAGACAGACAAGAGAACATTATAGAAATAAAGAGTTGAGGAGAACTCTCATTCATATAGCATTTTTATAATATTCAATCATTTGTGTTAAGTCTCTATATATAGGTCTTGAATTCTCCCAAAAGTTATAATGTCACAAACATAAGAATTAACTCACATTATGATGAAGCTACAATTTCATAAACATAAGAATTAATTTACAACATAAACCTAAATAAAACCATGAGAGGTTATATGAATTATGGAATCTTAAGAGACTATGAACATCCACTACTACAATATTCATAACACTCCCCTTGGATGTTCATAAGAAAATATTGTACCTCATTAAAACCTTATTGGGAAAAACTTAATGGGACAAAAACTTAGTGAAGATAAAAGTTTATACAATATATATTGAAGCTATCGCGTCAAAAACTTTATCAGGAAAACCCAGTGGGACAAAACTCTGGTTAAGGAAAATAGTATAGCATTATCTCTACTTTTCCTGATGATAATATCATATTTACTCCCTGCATGGTATCTACTCCCTCTGATGACAACATCAATTTCAATGTATTTTTGAGCATATCTTTATTTTAGTCGCTAAATTGTGAATGATGCATTGCCACCAAAAGTTCCATTAAAATGTAGTCCTCCAACATATCTTCTGGATAAGTTAAAATATCAGTATATTTTGCTTTTATCTTATTCATATTGGAAACAATAAAAAAAACTATTCTAAATTAAAAATCACCAAAATATATCTTACATCCACATATTCAATTTATTCTGAACAAAATTATATCATATAATTTGTTCATAGGACTATCACACCAAATCTCATTTTTGTTATCCATTGTGCACCTGCAAGAACTAATTTTTATCAATAAAACAATAATAAATACAATATTAGCACGATACATAAATATTCTCATAAAATATAAGGCACTTCTAGACCATTAAATTCAATATATCTTTACAAGAAAATTCACCGTGGCAAAAATATGTGATTTTAAAATCATTGATGCATTCAATAACTTGATCTATAAGTCAAGTAAAATATAAAATTACTCATTTTTTAATATATCTTTCAATCAATTATATATGCTTGAATTATTTTCAAACTCACACAACTTTATATATATATATATAATGATTTTCTTGTAAAATAAATTGTACAATTATACATAAAGAAGAGAATGAAACAACTTAATTGTATAGTGGAAGATTATATAAATAAATACTAGAAACCATTTAATTTGGGAGTTATATGACAATGACAATAACCATGAGGTAGAATTCTAAAAGGTCATGAAATCATGAACATCTACATATCTTTAAATTTGTAAATAAATTGGCACTATATTAAAATTTTAAAATGACAAATAATTATATTTTTGTCTATTTGATTTCACATATCACTCAAGAACATCACTTATGATATCACAATAGCAAGTAATAATTTCTCTCTCACAAATTAATCACAATAAATTTAAATTTAAACACTAATCAAAATCATATAACCTTCAAGGCTTACAATTTTCTTTCGGCTTTGCAATTTGGTCATATTTCTATATAACTTATTGTTGCAAGCATCATAACTATTTTTTGCATTTTTCATAATATCTCATGGTCTTTTTAGCTTTACAACCATTTTAATCTTTACTTTCAATAAATTGATACATATTAGTCTATATGAATTTTGGTCATATTATACCATTTTTTCTATCGATATGACTTCTAGACATAGTATAACATTTGATCATAATTTTAATGACCTTATAAATGTTATTATTTCCACGGCTGTGGTTCAATAACAAAAACAAAGTATTCTTGAATTTCAATTATCAATTCCACCAATACAATGCAATCATATTCATTTTCACTCTTATAGACATGTTATTTGTTTTCAATAACATATATTCAATTTCTCCAAATACTGGTCTTTAAGACCATAGCAAAAATCTTGCAAAGTTTTTTTTTCTTTAATTTAGTTTGATACTTGAACCTTTAGCCTTTAAGACTTTGATATTTATAACAATTAAATCATCAAAGTGCTAAAGTTTTCTTGTTAACGATACCATTTAATGAAATCAATATTGTTCTTTTATATAAGAACTATTATAAAAGTGATGTGACTTCTAGTCGTCTAATTACAACATTAAAAATATTATAGCTTTTGGTCTTTCGATGAAATTAAAATACTAAAAAATAAATTAAGTAAATTCAAATTTATAATCAAATATAAACATTAGTTAATTAAGCCCATGATCATATAAATCATATTATATATGGTCATATATAATACTATTGTTAGATATGATTAGTTTTGATGATGTCTTATATATGTGTCATTATCAAGAGCAAAAAGTTTGCATACTATATTTATCTCCTACATTGACTAATTCTTATATTTAATGAGAGTCAAAGAAGATATGAAGTCAATAATGAAGAATGATCAAGAGAAGAGAAGAAAGAGAGAGTTGCATTGTGGAGAATGATCAAGACAAGAAGAAAGAAAAAAGAACTTGCAGAAATGAGTCAAAGAATATATGAAGTCAATAATGAAGAATGATCAAGAGAAGAGAAGAAAGAGAGAGTTGCATTGTGGAGAATGATCAAGAGAAGAAAAAAGAAAGAAGAACTTGCTGAATGGAATGAGAATATCACTATACAAGTTCTAAGATTGATTCTAGAAGTCTCCATGATGATATGGAAGTTGGAATGGCTCAATTCAAAGTGAAAATAAGCAAAAACGAGCTTCAGGATGGGATAACTCGAGTCATGAACTCATAACTCGAGTTGGATACTTTGCTACAGTGATTTGGCACTCTAGAATGATTTGACTCGAGTCATGATATGATTAAATCGAGTCAAGAAGTGTTCTTGGCGTCTCTAGACAAGTGTAACTCGAGTCAGCACTAAATGACTCGAGTCAACAGTGCTTTTCAGCACCCCTGTTATACTCTGTTTCACGGTTTAGCTGAGCGAGGTCTGATATTTTGATGATATCTCCCAAACCAGAGATCAGATTGAGGTGAAATTAGTGGCATATGAAACTAGACTCCCAATGCATCATTTTGATATAAAATTAAAGCCCAAAATAGTTCAGATCAAGGAGCTATGAATTCTGGAAGTTGACAGTGAAATTCACGCCACACAGTAGACCAAGCTTCGATGTTTTGAATGTATCTCACAAACTACAAATCCTATTGAGCTTAAATAAGTGGCATATGAAAGTATACTCAAAAGGATTTCCATCAAGATTTGAACCAGCCAAAACAGAGTTTAGACCAAGGAGATATGGCTTTCGAAAGTTGATACTCGAAATTCTAGATTCAGTTCAGCATAGGCTCGATTTTCTGGATATAGCTCACACTATGCACAACCAAATGAAGTGAAACCAATTCCATATGAATCTAGACTCAACAAGTGTTTCATAGAATTTGGAAGCAACCAATTTTGATGAGCTTTTAACTCGAGTCAAGGCATGATAACTCGAGTCACTATTCAGACAGAAAGCAACCCGATGTTTGGAACAAAGGCACAACTCGAGTCACGACACGAATACTCAAGTCAGAATCCAAACAGAGAGCATCTGGCACTTAAATAACTCGAGTCAACATCCCTGCATCAGAAAATCACCGTGTCCGAAATCTTAGATTCTCATCAAGAACATCCAGATGAATTCCAAAAGAACTTATACTACTTCTTAACATTATTTATATCATTTTTGTATAAGTTTCAGATGATTATATGAAGGACTCGTTCAGACAGCTTATCAGACAGCAGAGCACAATTCCACAACGTCCTCCGAGAATTCAGAAATGATTGTTATCAATTGATTTCTACTTGTTATACTTCACAATGCTATTAATTATATTTGTTAGCAAGTTTCAGATGATCAAACGAAGGATTAACATCAGATTACAAAAAGCATATGATTACGTCAGAAGCTCCAACGATAATATTTTCCAACGGTCATATACCCTTACAACGGTTATATTCAAATCTGGAAGAATTGCTCAATGCTCTTCATTAACTATAAAAGGAGAAGCATTCAAAATAGACAGAGAGACACGAGATTACTGTTTCATTGTCAAAATGACAATACTTTGACATCTATATCACTTATTCTCCGATTATCTCTATGATCATATAGTTTACCTTAGAGAGTGAGATTATTTGTAATATACTTCAGTGTTTATCTTATTCACTTCTAAGAGAGAAGATTCATTGTAATCATTTTGTCTGAGAGTTACTCAAGATTGGGTGATCTTGAGTGGGAAACAGATTGTAACCTTACGGTGTGTAAGGGGGAGTATCTCGGTGAGAGATTTGGCTTCACAAGTGCCTGGGTGAACTTGTGAGATTGTAAAGGCTTCTCTTGTGCCCGGATTAAACAAGAGGATAGTGGATTGAAAATCTCAAGTGGAGCTTGGAATTTGACCTGACGTGGTCAAAAGATTGGGCCGAACTAGGATAAATCATAGTTTACATATTATCTTCCCTAAACTCTTATATTTCTAGCATATATGTTTGAATGACTGACTATCACTTTATATATCATTACTGTCATACAAACTACTTTCAATGAGCTGCGAAAAGATTTTCAAAGTTATCTAAATTTATCAGACACTCAATCACCCCCCTCTTGGGTGATAGCCAGGTCTAACAACTATTATATATTAATTTAATAATAAACAAATGAAAATAAGAGATTCACATAATGATATAACAATAATATATTAATAAAAATAAAATTACAATAGAACAAGATGAAATAAATAACATAAAATACAAATATAAACAATAAAATGTAACGTACGTAAAATGTAAATAAAATAAGGGAGAGTTATAATAAAGGACATAAAAAAAATTATTAAGAAGAACCATAAAAATGGTAATTATTTTGAAGGACAAAAAATTAAAACATTAAAATAGAAAGACTAAATTGCCCTTAGAGATAAAGAAACAGAGACACAGCTGCATACCAGAGACCATCAGACTTCATCTTCAATCTTTATCCTCCACCATCTCACCTTCTCTCCACTTCCGTCGCCGATGACCTTCGACCATCCAAACTCCCAAGTCCGGGCTTCAATGAGATTTCAAGGAGTTGTGACCTTTCTCAAATTAAAGGTAACCATCGACACTTTCATAAAGGAACAGGATACAAACCTTCGTATAAATTAAATGATGGTTACCTCATAAATTAGAAAGTCGCATGTGCCTCTCTTTTTGATTATTTTGAAGGGAGAGTTGTTGCATTTGTCACATAACGTGAAGCGTAAATCTTTTCATTATCAATCCCAGCCATAATCTTTTCTTCAATGAAAGAGAAGCTGATTTTGGTGTGAGCTTTGGCTACTTGAAATTAATTAATTAGAGGGGATGATTGCTGCTGGAAGAAATTTTGCTGAAGCGAGGGGTCGAAGCATGTTTATCTTTCCCAGCTCAGATATCTGGAATAAGTGTTTTGGGGTAGAAAAATGAACAGAGAAGTGTGCATGATATTTCAAGGAATGATCGAGTATAGTGAAATCCCAAGTTTAATATTCGACCTCTCTGATTTAGAGGATAATTCCACTTGAACTACATGTGCCATATGTACGCGGCCGAAAAGGAAGTGCCCTTGATCGTAATTGGGAGGTGATTTCGGTGCAATAGAGAGGCTAACTTAGAAGATTCTGATTTGTTCTCTATATGTGATTATCCATCAATCACTTTAGATCGATTCTGATTTAATTAGAGAGAATATAAGAAATCTAATAAGACAATTTAATTTTCTATTTTAATGTTTTAATTTCTGGTTCTTCAAAATAATTACTATTTTTATGGTCTTTCTTAATAAATTATTTTTTCTAGGTCTTTGATTATAATTTTCCCATAAAATAAAGAAATATAAATGTTAAAAAAATAAATAAACAAATGAAACGTAAATAAAATGAAATAAGATAATATAAAAACATTAAATATAAATACTGTACAGCAAGAGATTTCAGAAAAATGATAAATAAAAGTTTTAAAAAAACTTGCGAAGAAAAATAAAGCAACGATAATCTCCAATCTTAGCTATAAAACTCAATGTATGAAATAATCGGTAAAAATGTCTTTTTAATTCTATATAATGGCTTAAATCATCCCAAATAAATCAAATAGATATATGATAAAAGAAGGTATGAGAAATCGTTAAACAAATGGTGAGAAAGATAAACCTTTGTTAGAGCGTCGTGTTAATAATGTGTTATAAAATCATGAAAATATAAGAGATTGAAATGAAGGGATGAACAAAAACAAGAGAGAATTGTAGAGATGAAGAGTGGGTGAGAACTCTCAGTCATATAGCATTTTCATATATATTCAATCTTTTGTATTAAGCCTCTATATATAGGCTTCAAATTCTCCGAAAAGTTATAATGTCATAAACATAAGAATTAGGGAAAATCCTTTTGAGGACTCTTTTTGGTGTAAAAATCCCAAAAAAGGCCCTCAAAATCTGACAATACCTGAAAAGACCTTAGGTCTTTTCGGATATTTTCAATCTTGCGTGAGTTGTTAACGGGGGGTGATATAGTTGAATGGGGGCTGATTTAGTTGTTAAAAAATTGTTGTTAATGGGGCTGATATAGTTGTTAACTAACAACTATATCAGCCAAATTAACAACTCACGTAATTGAAAGGATTATTAAATATTCAATTTTTATTTCAATTTTTTTATGCAGATAGGATAAAATTAAAGTCAATAATTAAATAAATAAATAAGCTGTTACGTTAAACACAATAAATAAACTGCATAAATAATTTATAAATATTTTTTCAGATTTTATGTAATGTACTTATGATTATATATAATGGTTGTAATTGATTTTATTCTCTACCAATGTGTATTTGGGATTACTTACGAAATGTATTTCAAGGCTTGATTCTGGAAAAATCGAAGTTATCTTGCAGCAAGAAATTTTTGTGGGTAATTTTATAAATTTTGACGTGCCTTATACGAATACTTCATTTTCACTGTTCGTTTTGTGAATTATGTCAATACACAGCGTTATAGAAAAGGGGAGACTGTTCTTGAAAAGAGGAGATACAGTTTACTAGTATTATTCTTGTTTGATAATCTAAAGATGTTATTTTTAAAATTTTAAATTTTGGTAAATAAATAGGGTTTAATGTTTTTACTTTGGGGAAAACACTTCTCATGTTGTAGGAGAAGTGTTTTCTCATGTTACACACATATGAAATGGTGGGACCCACACACATATATAATGCTAATTTTATATATATGTGGGTCCCACCATTTCATGTGTGTGTAGGAATCTTCTTCTTCTCATGCAATATGAGAAGTTTAAACCCCTTTTACTTTTGCTGCATAAATATTTTTTGTGCCACATTTATATAAAAGTGAGTGGGTCCCACAAATATTTTACTAGTATTTTTCTTCTCTTTACAATAGGACACATTTACTTTTATATGAGTATGATATAGAAAATATTTCTACAGAACATTCGCGTGAATGCACCCCAAAAAATATTGTGGCAAAATTATTATTTTTTTAACAATAAAAGCATAAACATTAAGAGTCCGTTTGGATGAGGTTTTTTTTAATAAAAAACACATTTTTTATGCAAAAAAAGTACTTTTTTCCATATTAATTTATGTCTTTAGATGATAGTTTTTTTTTTTTTTAAAAAAAAAAGCTAAAATTCTGCTCTCTTTTTTTTTTTCTTAAGCTTCAATTTAGAGCTTAAAAAAAGCAATTTTTTAAACTCTAAACCCAAATAAATATCATGTATATCGTTTTTGGGGTGCCCCACCATGAAGATAAAACGAAGAAAGAAAGAAAGAAAATTTCATGCATCACGTAACGAAGAAAGAAAATTTCGTGCATCACGTGGGGTGATTAAAATTCGCGTGAATGCAGTCTAAAATTTATAATAAAATAAAAAATAAAAAAGCGAGAAAAAATATAAAGGAAACAACTGTGTTGTCCAGTGGCAAAGCTTGAAAAAAACTATCTGGAGGAGTCAATTGTATACTCATTAATTATTATTTTTTAAAAAATATTTAAGGAGGTCAAATATACAAATTTTTGGGTTAAATATTAATTTTTTTAGGCTAAATGTATAAAAAAATCCAATTTATTTTAAATATTTGAGACAAAAAAAATTTATGGGGCCATGGCCCCTATTGTCTTCAAAAAGCTCCCCCGGTGTTGTCCATGGCTTACAAATACCATATAGCTTAATTGTATTGAGGGAAGGGAAGGGGAGGGGAGGGGAGGGAGGAAAAAAAAAAATGAGGGGAGGAGAAAATTGTCACCAAAATTTAGTGTAGTGGGGCCCATAAAATTTTACTCAACATCATTTTTTTTTTCTCTCTCCCCTCCCCTCCCCTTCCCTCAATCCAAACTAACCCTAACTCATACAGAATAGGCATGTAAAGGTGGGATTCATGCGAATGTGTACGTCGCCACCTAATATGGCCCTGGCTTTAGAGTTTTGCCAGCTATGCTTTCTTTCTTCTAATAGGATCCCTTTAACCATGTGGGCCCTCTTTCCATCTATTTCTCTTCTTTGTCAATCTATCTTCAGCTACCCAACACTAACACAGCTTTAAAATTTCACCCCGCACTAAACCAAACTAAGAAAAATTAAAAAATTTATTAGTAAGAGGATTTGTATACAAAAAGAAAAATATTGGTATTCTGCAGGATTTATTAATACAAAAAAAATACCGATCCTTCCGGCCAATAAAATTTTTAAACAAGAACTTTTTACTGATTTTCACAATAACTTACTCACCCCAGTCATAAATATAAGAGGTTTCTTTAGAAAATAGTTTGAATTCAGTTTGTCTTCCATGTTACTCCCTCCATTCCTTTTTTATAAGAACTCAAAATTTGAATTGCTTTGATCCTTTTTATAAAAACCCGATGAAAAATTGTTTGAGCATTTAATGAGTTTTTATAAGAATTATGTATATGCTTGTAAAGGAAAATTTATTTTAGACATACTTATTTTTATCTATTTTTAACCGCTTTCTTAAACCGTGTAATTTGGTTATTGGGCTCTTATAAATAGGACCCAGGGGAATACTATATCTGACTATACCCTATTCCTTTTTGGAGGTGGTTACGGTCTACTGCAATGGACCGTCCACTTCCTCCAAAAACGTAAAGCTTTGCCCTTTTTTAAAAAAAAAAAAAAAAAAAAAAAATACGCAAACAGTGAAGCTTTGCCCTTTTTTTTTAAAAAAAAAAAAAGAGTCTTGATGGATCTAAAAAATACTTCATGAAACTTGAAATATTTTTTCGATCTTGGTCGAGATCCCGAAATATCTTTTTAGTATCCGTCAATCTAATTTTTTTTTTTAAAAAAAAGGGTAGCTTCATAGTTTGCGTAATTATTTTTATTTTATTTTTAAAAAAGGGCAGAGCTTCACGTTTTTGTGTTATGAAATGTCTGAAAAGTTTCTTGTAAACTCTCCATTTTACCCTCATCTAATTACAAAAATTACTCATGTTACTATTGCATTTAATTTCAATGTTTGACTAAAAAACTCAATATAACACTCTCTATCTTCCACATAAAAGAGGGCATTTTTAGAAAACAAATTTCATTTTATACATATATACTACGCATAACTACTTTTAATTACCTTATCGAACAACTCAATTCAATTATTAATATCTTATAAAAAAGATCAAAGGAGAGTAATAATTTGGAGGCTATTTTAGAGATACTGATATTTATTTATTTTACTGATCACTAATTTATTAATGTTTATCATTTAATTATCTAACTCCTACATTAAGAAGTGATATTGGAGCAGGGAGTATGTAATTTAAATTTAAAATTTGTGTATTAGAGAGAGACTTAAGACAAGCAAAGGGAAAAGAGGGAAATGAAGGGTTTGTTTGAGGTTTGAAACCAAAAGTAGGGACCAACTTGAATGGAACATCATCACCCCAAACAGCAACCCACTTGCTGCGGCGTGCAAACACTTAAGCTGAAAATACTGAAACGGTTCATTAAAATCTTAAAATTATATTTAAACCCAATTTTTTTTTTTACAATAAATTCTAATTCCACTGATAAGTTCAAGGACGTCCACTAACAAGTTCATGGATATTTGACAATTGAAATATATTGCCAACAAAAAAACCCTCACGGGGTTTAAATACAATTTTAAGATTTCAATGGACTATTTTATCGTTTTTTTTTAATTAAGAACCTAGATGCAATTTTCTAAAAAAACTAAGGATAAAGATATTTATATTATGATTCAAATATTAGGTACTATATGTGACAATGTTTCCTCCATTTTTGTTACTATGTACAGAGGAGAGAGGGATGACATGTGTATTTGGTTTGAGGGAAGGGGAAGGGAGATAAATTTTTTACCTCATATTGACTAAATTATCCATAAAAAATTTGTAATATTTCAAAAATACACTTTCAACAAAAATGAATATTCTTCTCATTAATAGTAATTTGGTGAAAGTCCTTCCTCTCCTACTCCCACACATTCTTTCCCCTCAAACTAAACACACTTCTAACAACATGCGAGGAGGCTTAGTCTTAGGTTTGATAAACAACAAAAATTCTAAAACCCTCGTATTCTGTTGTATGTCTTCGTCTATCACGTCCTTTTCAGGACTTCTTTCAGAGTTATGATTCTAAAGTAGGGGTGTCCGTGGATAAGGATAACAACTATGATTGTTCCAATCAAAATCATTACTTTTTTCCCTTTATTACAATGTCTTTTAGGTGAAAATCACCCTTAGGCCAAGACGAGTTGACTTAATTCTTGCTTGAGATCCAATGTCTTGTTATGCCAACAGATCTCAGGCTCCCAGTAACCTCTTGACCAGCTTTCTTTGATTTTTTTTCCTTTATTTTAAAAATAAGAGTCTTCTTAAAATGGTAGAAATTAATCCTCCTTGAAATACAAAATGCAAAAAATAAACCCTCCCCAATAAAATTTAATCCATACACAAAATTGATAGCTTGCTTTAATAATAATAAAAAACAACTAATCACTATATTATTATCAGACTTGTATAACTGATCATAATTCTATTACATTTTTACTATTTTTTTAATAAAAAAAAGTAATTATTCACGATATTATAATTTTACTTTATTTCATTTTCTGTACTAAACAATCCATAATATGATAATAACCACTACTAATGAAATAATAAGGTGAAAACTCAGCTGACCCGACCCGAACAGTTTCGAACTATGCCCTTGTTGGGCTCATAAATTGAAAACTACTTGACAATAATGAAGAATGTTTCTAGAACAATTCTTTTAAGAATACATGAAAGATGAATAAGTTACACAATAGTACAATAGTTCACATTGAAGGACATTTTCAAATGAGAACTTAGAGACCTAAATTATATAATCATTGTCAAATCCCAATGGGAGATGATGATTCGGAAGGAATATTCCTGAATCAATTCCCAAATTATTAAACATGATCTTCCGACGACTCAGAAGTGGCATATTCCCTCATTTTTGGGTACTTTTCAGGCAGTTTAAAAAGAGGAACATCATCGGCAGATCCTTGAAATGCGCGCCCAAGGGAGAATCCAAGAGCTCGCGCCACCGGAACTGCAACAGCGTTCCCGACTTGAATGTACCTGGAAAAAATTACCAACAACACAGTTTGCTCTGCATCATTTTCATGGTACCAAAATTGCATTTTTAAAATACTATGCAGAGGTGGGAAAATGGGCCTTTTGGGCCATCCTTTAATGGGTTTGGACGTAAAAGAGCCAACCCTCATCCTAATTATAGAACCTAATTTATAATGCAATTTCTAAAACTAAATCAATCAAGCCATTATCTTGGAACATTGATAAACTATTGTCAAAAATCAAATAAATCACACAAAGGACAAACTAAACACTAGCAGCAGCGGCAATATCAATATCAACAATATCATTTTCAGTTTCATCACTATCATCAACCCGTTTTCACGGCTCTAGGTAACTGTTAACTATTTAATCAGATTTATATATCATCATAAGACAGTTACCTCTCTTTGACAGGCCCACAGAGTTTATAGTAATCTGGGAAACCTTGCAGCCTTGCATTTTCACGAACTGTCAGCACTCTATCTTGTTCAGGGTGTAGAATTGCCTATTCAAAACATTGAGTTCCACATTATACCATCTTCTTAAGGCAAAAGTACTCGAGGCAAAACGAAGACATTGAGAATTCATAAATTTGAACAACCGGACAATTTGTACTTCCAACATACTTGATTATGTGGCTCTGCTCTTGTCACAACAGTTGGTATAGTTTCATCCCACCATAATCTCGCAAACGGTCTAAACACAAACAAAAACCACATCAACATCAGTGTTCAAATTCAAAAATAAGAACCAAAAAGGCTAAATCCAAATCTTCATAAGGATTACTTACTTGGATGAAGTGCCTCTAATAAAGGTCATGGCATAATCTGGCACCTGTGGCAACAATTCAAGAAACAAAGATAGAGATGCAGATCGGACAACATAGAATCATAGACTGAAAGATCATAGGAAAATTCATGAATGGATAAGAACACAAGCTTATTATTACCAATGGCTTTCCTGATTCTAAATATACACGTTCTACATCAGGGTCCCATTCAACCTTATTATCTGCTCCCACACGTACACCTGGTAAGTCTCTGAAATTGGCGCCCTGGTTGCAACAAATAATCAATATACTGAAAATTAACACTGATATTTTGGATGAACACCATTTTTCTTGAAATACTTGTGTCTATTAGATAAAGTACCTTTTTTCTGGGGATCTGACACACACGTTGATAATCATCCTCGTTTAATCTAAGTGGACGGTGATCATATATCATCTTTGTAGATTCTGAATTCTCTGGAATACCTAACATTTCTACGAAAAATACACATCTAAATCTAGCAACCACTTCGAACATGGGTGCTATATAAATTCTAACTACAAACAAATAACGTTAACCATTTAATGTATCATTACCACTTCTGCTTAATCTAATAAACCGCTGAAACTCTGTCTGGGGAGGTTTACTATAGGGTATCTCATCACGACTTTCATCATTTTCAACCTGAAAAGCATGCAAAATGGCATCAAATTACATAACAACTACTATTAAATAGTCAATACAAAAGCAACAACAAACAAAATGGTAAAACGTACAGGAGGCAGATCAGAGATTGCATCTTCTAACAAAAGCTTTTTCTGCAACTGGACATCTTCTCCCGCCTCATGACCAACAAGACTTGTCTGCGCATCATATGCCATTCAGCAAATCACCTCAATAAAAAAGGTACAGATCCGCATAGGTAAGAAATTTCCTAGATTTATAGTTACCTCAAACTCTACAGGAACGTTGCCTCTTACTACCACATCATGGGTAGGAAGGGGAAATTGAGGAAGCTTCTGCACCAGGTGAACAAACAAGAATCAACAAGAAGTCCAAGACAAAAATAAAAAGGATACAAATTACTAATGTAGTACCTCCAAAGGACGGGCCCCCCAAAGAAAAACACGAAGGCGAAACTGGGGAAGACCGTAGGCGCCTGCAGCCATTATTCCCATACGACTTTGATAGTTCATTTGAAGCAACCGACCCAATGCATACCTCCCAAGAAAACCATCAGAAAACCTTACAAGATCCACGACGTTTTCCATCAATACAAACTTGGGCTTCAAGTATTCTACAATGTCCATGTAGACAACAAGTTGCTTGTTTTTTTCATCACTCAAAGGGCTTTCTTTGTTCCGGAAGCGGTTAAAACCACTAATGCCTTGGCATGGAGGTCCGCCACATATCACATCAACATCTCCCTAAATATGAAATGTGAAGGTAGAAAAGTCAAAGACGGAACAATAACATCAACCTTATAGTATGTACAATTCAGGCCAAACTTACTGGCAAAGGTAAGATCTTCTTGTTAAAGCCTTCGACGACAAATTCCTTTATAGTTTTCTTGCAATTGCTGCAGGAAAGCCATTACTTAAATAATTTAAGTTTAAATTCATTTCTAGACCATAGAGGCACGAGGAAAAAAACAGACTCAGCCCTGTATACCAAAAATATTCCCAATGTGGCATCGCCAGGCTTGTCTAAAAGTTAAAATTCATTAAGCCAGATTATTGGGCAGCTAAAATTACTTATTCAAACAAAAGTCCATCAACACACAAAGCCACTTTGCGGTCATATTGAATTCAACTCAATCCTATAAGATACACATACTTATAAGTTTGACTTAGCTAAATTCAATTTATAAGTTCGAGTAAGCTAAAATCGAAATTTTCATAGATAGGAGTCGGATTCCTACCGTACATATCAGATGCCTTCAAATTTGGACTACATTACTTTACTGAATTAAATTGCAAAGTACACTGCATAGATTTACATGAATAATTACATACAGCATATGACATTATTTTAAGATAATTCATAATTTCCCTTACCTTAGACCTTCAACGGGCTCCCAAGTGTCTTCATCGGGCCCATAACCCTTCCAACTGACCTATATGAACATATACAAAATAAAGTGTTTTCAACTTCAGTAGTAAGAGAATGAAAGTGGGGTTACATTATAGATTTAATCAATTGAAAAACAAAAATATAAGGTGAACATACCTTAAAGTATAGACCCTGCTCTTTTTTGTTGTTAGGATCACCATAGCATATAGCAAGAACTTTTGAAACAACGAACACTTCCCCGTCCTCTGTATCACTTCCATTTTCTTCAGTGTCAGAATCATCATCATCATCATCCTCTTCTGCTCCTTTAAAGAGATCATCATACTGTTGAGGTACATTGCTTTTGATCAAAGAAAAATAATTGCATAGTTTCTCCCACTCCTTCAATAGCGATAGGAAATTTTCGGCCATTTCATTTCTAACCTGGTTTGCGATGGGGTTTAAAAATTAGCATACAAGAAATTCATGGCACAATATCAGTTACAGCTAATAAGTAAATGCATGCATTAAACAAAACAAATTAATAACGATAGATACCTCTGTTTCAGGATGGTTCATTTTTAGACACTGACAAGCATATGTGTTCAGGTCCACAGCCCATTTCTATTTAAAACGAGAAGTTACTATCAAGTCAAAATTAAGAAAGGCAGTAAAAATATCAATGTATGTTGGTAAAGAGATGACTCACAGTTACAAGGTTCAATCCAGACAAAATTCCACCGAGACACAAACCAGTTGACATTGCACCACAACCTGAGTATAAATCTAGTAATTTAATCTCTTCTTTTTTATGTTCTTCCACTTGAGAAACTTCCTCGAGTATAGAATTGTGCTCAGATCTTTCCTTTACGTCCACCTCAGAAGATATGGTTGACGATGTCTCACTGGCAGTTTCTCTACTCTCTGAGTTAATACACAGTTATGAGAAGCAACCCAAATTGGTCATTAACAAAGAAAATGACAGAGATGAGAGAATAACCTGACGGCAAGTTAACAAAAGTGGAGTAGGGTAGAAGATACAGCATATCACAGTAATAATCACAAGGGGGAATCAGTTTCTTCTTGGCATCCAAATCCAGCTGTAAATAAACAGACAAGTAAAAAAATTTACCACACAAAAACTCAAAAAGTAACGGAGAACAAAAAACAGAGAAAGAAAGTGTGCAATATAATGGTGTACATTTAATGGTACTCTAGCAATGTTTAGCTTTTCAACAAGACAATCAAGAGGATTATCATCCCGAATTTCTGAAAAGAAAACTCGCTTTGGATCTATCAGATATCCAAGGTTCTTGATAACCTGGAAAAGTAGAAAGAAACATAACAAATTAGTAAAATAGCATGCATTACAATAGTATCCAGATTCTGATATGATGGGTAGAAAAATATATCTTACAGTGTCTTCCGCCCTATAATACCATTGTGCTGCAAAGTGCAATGAGCCATCAACAGCTTCAAACATTTCAACGATTTTACAAATATAATGCGGCTTCCCCTCCTCAGCCTACAATCAGCATGTATAGACTACATCATGACAATGTTAGCCATAAAAAATTTATGAGGCACACACTGTGGAAACAAGTTGAATTACACATTGAATTCCGCAACATCTACTACGAAACATAAAAGCAAACAAGTGAAAGTCAACATATTGAAAATCCCCTGCCTTTTATGTGCGATCAAGTTGAGACTTGACAGGTCTACCTGTAATATCCTATTGTAAAGTTCACTTCATTGATTCATAATGTATCTCAACAACATAGCAGAAACTGAGACATGACACAAAAATATGTGAATGGTTGGAATATTTTACAATAACTCGTTACAATATTATTGCAAGGATAGGCTTCATTGGTTGACCTTTGTGTGATAACTTGCAATGGTTGGAATCTTTTACAATAACCCGTTACAATATTATTGCAAGGATAGGCTTCATCGGTTGACCTTTTTGTGATAACTTGCAATGACTAAGGATCATTGGATTTACTCATAGTTATGATCCTTGGCTAATAAACATTTACTAATTGCAAGGAATCCTGCCTTGCAGTTGGAACGACTTATCTAACTCCTAATTTTTCTGAACCAAAAAAGCCGCCGCTACCATATTCAAACCTGACCAAAGTTGGTTAAAATCAAACTTCACTTATAAGTTAAGCGTGGCATAGTCACAGATTATTTCAATCTAACAAATGTAATTTGAAGCACGTATGTTAACGCTCATCAATATAATGAATGATATTTATTTTAACTCACTTTCACATGAGCATCATCATTAAGCTTGTAATGAATACAATCATCTATTGCTTGTGTATAGTGTCGTCGAGCTTGAATAATCTCCTCGTCAACATTACTGCATATAAGACGTAAGTCAAAACATCAAAACATTGCAACAAACTTGTAAATGTTAACAATAAAAAGGAATTCTACCCAATGATGGATGTAATACCAAAAATAGCAAATCATCGTATACAATCCAACTTTAACTTACTTGTTTGCATTTGAACCTACAAATTGTCTCTTTTCCTGCAAATTAAAATTGATAGCAGTGAAAACTAAAGATTTATCAGGAAAGTTCACCTAAGATAGTATACATAAAGAAAGCTCGCAGATTATTGTTTTGAAACAGATCTCAAATTTCTCCTGTATTAAAACCACTGCACATAGGCTCATGGTTTGCTCAATACGCAGACTTAACCACTTCATCATAAGAAATCTACATTAACCAAAATTACACATAAAAGTATTTCACAATTTACAATGCAGACATAAGCCAAGTAATTGTTGCAAATCGGGATTCTCTGAATTTAGAGGTCGGTGGAGTTGAACTTGTAAGGGACATTGGATTAATGATAGAGAGTAGATTTGAAGTTGAGTTCCTTTATATCTGTTATCTTTTGTAAGTATACGTTAGTGCCCCCCATGCTGAGAAAAAAAGACAAAGCACAGACATGCGCTCATGCTGCATAAGCCAGGGAAACACCATGAGACTTGCTCGCAGGACAATAGTCGAACCCCCACCGCCTCTTATTCATAATTCTTTATCAATGCGAATAGTGGGCTTTTAAGTTCAACTGTACTGGTTCAATATAACAGATATCCAGCTAAAATCATTTAGTTCTCATGCAATAAAATCAAGCAGAAGGGGGAGGAGATTGAACATAGTTATCCTATATTAAAGAGTACTGGATATTGGGAAAAGGCCTCGGGGCAGAAACAGTTTGTTTTTGTTTGCTAAATCTAGCTTCCTGAGGGTTGCTTGCGTTAACGCATTGGGGGAGACATCATAAACCTAATTTTTTTTCCTTTTTCTTTTTTCAACAGATGAAACAGAGTGAAAGGCACTGAAAATGAAGTTTTCAACTCGTGAAGGTGAATCCAAAAAACAATTCTTTGAAAAAAATTATCAGTTTCACGAAAAGGAAAATACTTTACAGTGGAGATTACGAAACTTTACAGGGAAAATATACCTTGCCCTGGTACCGGTGGGGCCAGCGCTCCCTAGCTTCCTGGTCGGGAACTGGTTCTCCGACAAATCTACCCGTAGGCTCATCAGCAGTAGCACGCCTCTTTGAGGAATGAAGTGGCTTTTCTACCTCATCCTTTAACTCCTCTGTCTTCTTGAACTTCTTGGAAGACTTGCCAGAGGCTGAAGCAGAACCAGCTTCGGACTCTGTTTCGCGCTTTCTCGACATGGCTGATGCACCGTAGGGTAGATCCGGGCTGAGGAGAGGAGCAGGGTTGTGCTGTGGCCACAACACGCAAGAGACAAGGATCCTTAGGTAAATAATGTATGCAAATAGGAAGTTCAAGATTGAAAGAAAGATAAAGGCATTTTAAAGAAGGCGCTGAATTTTGAAGATTGTGGGAGGGCGGGAAGGCGAAATTTAAGGCAAGTTGACTTTAATGACCTTCGTGAACGTTAGGGCTTCGGGCGTGTTTGGTGCAGGGCCAAATTAGTGAAGCACAGTTTCATGATTTAATCAGACTCTGCCCTATGAATGTGGGGGAATTTGGGAAAATCTTTATTAAAACTCACTGAAATAGATTCAGACCTATATGTTTGACAAATCACTCGTAAGCCAAGATGCCTAAGGCTGAGTATGAAACCCGCAATCCGGTGAGCCCGTCCACAACCCAATGCAATTGAGCCATTTTGAGCCTGCCCAAAAAGGCCCATAACGGGTTGGGTTAAAACCCGCTAATTTAATATTTAAATGGATGGGCTATGGGCACACCTTCAGGCTGCTTATACCCACCAATTTAGTTATATATATGTTTTTTATTAACTGTATGGACACTTGGACAATAATACGCCACATTGTCATGAAATACTCATTCCCCATTTGACCATTTCCCCACTTGGAGTTTGAACATCAAAATTATGTTATGATAACACTTATCTAAATTTAGGTTCTTTTGTGTGAATTATAATTATTGAATTTTAAAGATTCATATTTCAGAATTTAGAATAATAAATTTGGATAGATACTTAATGCTTATATATATTTTTCTCCAAAAAAATAAACTTGTCGAATGTAAATGGTTTGCCCAAAACCCGATTAGTCTACCCATTTATGTACTAGCCCATTTAATATGCCCGTTTAAAGTTAAATGGACGGGCTATGGGTTTAGATATGGGCTGCCCAACCCACTCATTGCTCTGCCCTAAAGATGCCTAATGAAGGATTTCAAAATTTGTTGATTTTACCTATATGCCCTCTTCTTCTTCCCCTCTAACTCTTCTCCTTCCTGTCCCATCTTTGGATCTCCAATTTGCCATTTGCACATCAAACATGTTAACGATATAAGTTATTTTTCTAACACAATTTATATGGTGTAAAGTGTAAGGGTATGTTTGGGTTGAAGGAAGGGGAGAGGAAAAATCTTTTGGGAGGACATTGACCATTTTGCCATTAATGAGAAGATTTTTTTTTTTGTTGAGAGTATATTTTAAGAATATTGAAAATTATCTATGGGCAATTTTGTAAAGATGAGAAAAAAAAATTCTCTTTCAACTTTCCCTCTCATTCCCTCCCCTCAAACCAAACATACTCTAAGTATATGATAAGAGTTTTTGTTAGTTTTCTAAGGGTTTTGATGATCTCCAATAAATTGTAAACAAAGCATGAACTTTTGCTCTCAAATCTTGAAAAAGTCACATCGAGCAAAACTCGAGGTTTGCACAGAAACCTCGAGGTTTGGCCTTACGAGAAAAAAAACGGACCGAGCAAAACTCAAGGTTTTCAGAGAAACCTCAAGGTTTCTTCATACAGAAACTTCTCAACATTTTCTGGAAAACGAAAAACTTGAGGTTACTGTTTAAACCTCAAGGTTTTGACTGACAGAGAGTCTCCTAAGTTTTGACCATTTGAAAACCTCCAGTTTTGGTTTAAAACCTCAAGGTTCTGTTTTAGCTTGAAAATTCCGTTTTCACAAAATTGTGTGAAACCTCGAGGTTTGGTAATAAACCTCCGTGTTTTGACCCACCGAGAAAATTCATGTTTTGGCCGCTTTTCAAAACCTCCAGGTTTTTGTGAAAAACCTCCGTGTTTGAGTCCCGTGCAATTTTCTCTAAACCCGTCGTTTAAGCCAAAACTCGAGGTTTGAGGACAAACCTCGAGGTTTGTCCGCAGACGAAAGTATCTATGTTTTTCAAACTTACAAAACCTCCGTTTTACCTTCAAACCTCTAGGTTTCTGTTTTGGCTCAAAAACTCAAGATTTCCATGTTTAAGCGAAACCTCGAGTTTTGATACAAAACCTTCAGGTTTTGGCATCCAGAGAGCAAACGACTTTTCACTGATTTTGAAAACCTCCAGGTTTCTAGAAAACCTCCAAGTTTGTTCTTGGCGCAATTTTGTAAAGTTTTACATTCAAAGTGAAACCTCGAGGTTTCTGGTAAAACCTCGAGTATTTGCTAAACAGAAAGGGTGTCGCTCTTTGCTGTATTAAAAACCTCCAGTTTTGGTTCGAAACCTCCGGGTTTGATGTTTTGGACTTAAATCTCTTTCACTTGCTACAAGATCCAAAACTCGAGGTTTGAAGAACAAACCTCGAGGTTTCAACGCGTTTTTGGAATTTCAAATCTGACGAATTTGCAATGCCTTCTTGTTTGATCTTAATACTTCCAATGATTATTCTATAATGTTCCTAGATATGTTTAACCACTTTTTTAGTGAGTTTCAGATGAATTAGAAAGTGTTTATTGAAGATTTAAAGCAAAAAGCATGTCAGAACATTAAATGCTAAACCCAGAAAATTGCATACTTTTGGGTAATCCTTCTGCACACGCTTACAAAGGATTAATGTCTACCTACCACATCCAAGTACTGCTACTCCAATGGATTAATTTGCGAGAGAGTCAACTCGAACTTCGCGCAGTGGATTAAGTGGAGATTAGAGAGAGAAGAAGACCAAAAACTGAACCAGAACCTTGTCTAATGAAGACAACGGTTATATTGAAGATTACAACGGTCACTTAATGCTCTCTTGGTATAAATAGAGCTGCATTCAAGTCTTCTCAACCAACACACCTGCTGAAAACGCATAGCATTCAAAGTTCTTCAACTACCTTTCTGTTTTCACTTGTATTGTGTCTTTAGACACTTAAAGCTTCAGTGTTTATCAATATCCACTCTTAGAGAGAGTTTCTTTTCTGTAAATCATTTATTGTAAGGAATCACAAGTCAGGAGATTTGGTGATTGGGTTCATTGATTGCAACTTGTAAGAGGAAGTAAGTTCTAGTGAGAGAATTACTCTTGAGTACATAGTGTGTAATCAATTGAGATAGTGAGAATCCCGCAGAGTCGAGACCGGACGTAGGTCAAGAGATTGGGCCAACCAAGATAAATCCTTGTGTCTTGCTCTTCTACTCTCATCTTAGTTCATCTCTGTTTTTAGTGTTAAAAAACAGAGGCATTCGAAAAAGATTTTCAAAATCCCCAATTCACCCCCCCTCTTGGTGATTTAACTCCACTTTCAGTTTTATCTCGACTGGCATGGATATACTTCTCTTTCTCTCTGGCATCATAGAATATGGAAAGAAGAATGCAAGGAGATATTTTGGAGCATCAAAGTGTTTATTTACGTAAATCGAAATAAAATTCTTCTCACACTCTTACCTTGTGTGTCATAATTCACGATTGAAAAAATATTTTTGAAGACTCCAATCGCTATTCCAAAAAAATAAAAGTATGCAAATCGATGGTGGATGGCAGACACATCGGGTGTAAATAGGTTGTGTACAGGCCATAGCAGGGCAGTTGCACTATAGAGACCAGGCCCGTGGGCGTTGTGAATGATTATAAAAGTTGTGGGTTCTTGTGAAATTCAGCTCAAACTAGAAAAGAAAAAAAAATGGTTAGTACCAAGTTTCACTCAATTTTAGTTTTTTTCTCTCAAATTTAAAATTATTGGTTTTGGTTATTCAAGTTTACTCCATTTATAACAATTGATCCTTGAAATTTGAAAATGAATTAGGGTGGCATTTGACGGTGTTAATTTATTTGATATAATAATAACTCCATCAAATTAACTTACCTGACATGTTTATGGGAAAAACTGATGTGACAAATATATTATAAACCTTATGAGTTGCCTATTTAAACAATAAGAGCTGATCTAGATGACAAATCCGACATAGAGATACAAAGACGTAGCCAATTTTTTTTTTTTAAAAAAGAAAAATAAAATGACGCTACTTTTAACAAATGGAGGCGCATTGGAGAGAAGCCTCTATCAGTTAGGGGTATTATGGTATAATATCCAACATTCAAATATCTTGAATTGAGTGATAGGCGCAAATTAAAATTTATTAAATTTACCAACTTTATATGTAATTTTCCTCTTCAAAGTATTTTATACGGGATTCTCCCTAAAACCTTTTGATTGGGACTTTTCCCTAATTTTTTCAAAAATAATCTCTCATTTTTGTTGTTGATTGAGGTGGTGAATTATATTTGCCAATAAATTGAATTTGTCTAAAAAATTAGTCATTCAGTTTGCTTAAAAATATTTTTCATTGTATAAAAAAAAAGAATTGTTTGTGTACATGTAACAACAAATTCACTTACACTGAGTATTATATTTTCCGAATATGTGAAACTTTAGACTACTTGTCATGGATGGACTTATGGATTATGAATAGCATAAAAGTAGAGAGGAAAAGTAACAAATTTGGGGAATATAACCTTCCGGTGTTATGCTTGGGAAGTAACTTCCCAAATTTTATGTGAAACTTGGCTTCATATTTTTTTGAATATTTATACTTATTATATAATCAAATATAAGCAAGTCCTTTTTTTTTTCCAACAAGAAGTAAATTACAATACCGAGAATGTTTGGAAGGAAAGTAAAAACTTTTCAAAATTAATAAAATTTACTTATATTTTTATATGGTTGTCCGACTTGACCAAATTTAAGTATTGTGAAACACAACTGGATCAAATGCCCCCTCAACTTATCTTAATTGAATTTGATAGTGCTTGAATTTGACCAAATCAAAATATAAATAAATCATATTACGTTTTTGGAAACATTTACTTTCATTCCAAATATACATGTACTAATGCACGGTGCATGTATATATGTTGTTATGATTCTCTATGATCTCAAGAATTATTACATACATACAACTTAAACAAGAAAGAATGAATCTCATTTACTATTTTGTAAAATAGTGAGAGGCCGCGTGGAGTGCACAATGGTCTAGAAACATGAGTGGACACATATTCCAAAAAAGAAAATGGTAACCCTTCGCGGTGGGACGCGGCTTTCCTCCTTTTTCCTTATCCTCCATTGTCGTCCTTTTCTATCGAACTAGACCATTTTGGAATAAAATACACATGGTTCACTTTCATTTTTTGAAAAATAGCATTCATCTCTCTGAAGTATGTTTTTAGTATTAGTCAGTATTCTGAATTTTTTTTAAAGATCCTAAAATTTTTCAAGGTATATTTAGGATCTTGAAAAATATTTCAGATATATTGACTTTGATCAAAAAAAGATCTTCAAAGATACTTGAATGATATTGAAAAAATAATTCATGATCTTGAAAAATTATTTTAGGATCTTGAAAACATATTTTAGGATAATAACTGGTACTAAAAAGATACTTAAGGATATTGGCTGGTATTGAAAAAATACTTCATGATCTTGAAAAATTATTTTAGGATCTTGAAAAAATATTTCTGAATCTTACTTGATCAGTAAAAAAACATACTTCATGACTGGTACTGAAAAAATACTTTATGATTTTGAAAAATTATTTTAAGATCTTGAAAAAATATTTCAGGGTAATAACTTGTACTAAAAAAATACTTTAGGATATTGACTGGTATTGAAAAAACACTTCATGATCTTGAAAAATTATCTTATGATCTTGAAAAAATATTTCAGGATACTGACTAGTACTAAAAAAATACTCCAAGATAGTGAATGTTATTTTTTTTTAAAAAAATGAACAATGTGTATTTTGCACCAAAACGATGCAGTTTGATAGAAAAGACGGCAGCAGAGGATAAGGGAAAATGAGAAAAGCCACGTCCTTAGCCGTTTAAGAAACCGTATTTTGTTGTCGGTTGTTTTGACTTTTTAAAAATATTTTTCTTAGAATAGAAATAAAACTGTTCTCACATGTTTATGTCATATGTAAATTCATTCCCAATACTCATACAAAAAATTGAAAATGATGAATGAAAAATGGAGAGAATTCCGTGCATGGTTGCATTTTTTCCTCGTGTCATTGTTTTCTTCTATTTGAATGCATAACTTTTAAATGTGCAGATTTAATTTATATATATTGTCAATATAGACTAAGAATCAAGAGGATAAAAATGGTTGTTTTTCTTTCTTACTACCATCCTATAAAACAATTAGAGGCATCGTGCAATGTATAAAGACCTAAAAATATTTTCGTGCACATTCCTTAAAAAACACCAACCCCACGCATTGCGCGGGTGCATATACTTCAATTAATATCTTTTAACCCTACATACATGCTATTAACAACGCTATACCACTGTCTATTTCATTCCATGCTGATAAGTAATTAATCAGTTATGCAGTTCCCTAAAAATGATTAGCATCTTTAATGACAAACGTCTGATACAGTTGGTAGATTGCAAGGTCCTTTAAATACGATGTTTTCGGTTCAAATCAAAGGCTTTGTTATGAGAGGCAAAAGCCACATCGGTGATTTCTATGACTCAGGAGGATTAGTTTTTAGCTATACTGCTTGGATTCTGAAAAAAAGAAGGCTAACATTTTGGAACATGTCATACAATACTACAATTACTAATAGGTTACATACTAAATAACACAAAAAAGCAATTTAACAGTGAACCCAAGGTTATCAATTGCGCAAGTTGATTTCACTTCCATTTTTTTAAAAAAAAAATTGTGCAAAAAAATAAAATAAAATAGCACATCAATATATCAATTTATTTCCCCTCCCTTCACCAACAAAATTACAATCACCCATGTACATCAATAGTATATGCAAAACATATTGAATTTGCCAACTCAAATTGATAGGTCTAACATTTGATAATTAATTTTTCTTTGTACTTTTTAAAATGATAGAAAGGATATGATAAAAAGCATTAAGTCCTCATTTACACTGTGATTGTAAAATTGGCAGAAATTAACATGCATGTTTAATCAGATTCTGGCATGATCCATGAATATACATTAACATCTTCAGCACATTAACATGTTTCCACAACATCTTAAGCACAATTTACTAACATCACTTCATATACAGTCTCTTCAAAACTAGTGTTCAACCAAATCATACTATCAATATCATTAATAATCACATTGTAAACCTCAGATTCTGCATGATCCATGAATATCTCCAAAGCCCCTACAGGAAAAAAATTTCATCCTCAATCCACATGAAATAAGGGAACTAATTATAAAAAACAAAGTTAAACCATTTCTATAAGCAAATAAACAATAGTAACAACCACCACCACCACCATGTTAACATAAGTCATTTCCAAGAAATTTGTCATTTGAAACGTACAATAACAGAAGGATTCTCAAGTTATTCATAAAAATAAGCTTATCTCTTTAGTAAAATACTATATGAATACACCTTTCAAATGATGAAACTTCTTATTCAAGCTGAGTAGCCCTCTCCTTTACATCACCTATGGGCATGAATGAACCCAATTTACTTTCTTTAATGGCTGCAGCAGAAATATCACCTTTTGTAGAAGAGTTTGCCTATGCCTGTAAAGAAGAATGTCTGGATTCTGGGACTGATAGATCCTGAGAAATTAGGATCTAGGGTGATAATTCAAGAACCAGAATCTGAAGTTCTTGACCAAGTAAGACAATATATTTTGTATATAATTTCTGCATAATCTGTTTACAACCTAAAATGGTATATATAAAGATATAGAAATGACAAACCAAACTGACACAAACTTCCCTAAATAACTAACTTATAATAAAACATAACTTCTAAACTTCCCTTAATAACCATAACTTCCAAACTTCCCCTAATTTGTCTTATCCAAACGCCTCTTCCTTGATAAACAAGAAGAGGACGACTTGGTATCCCATCATTATCCTCCCATTTGAAAGTGAGCCTTGTCCTCAAGATGAAAGTGAGGAAACTGTGTAGCAATCAGGTCATAGGGTTCCCAATTTGATTCCTTAGGCGGCTAATTTTTCCATTTGATAAACAAGTGAACATCTGAATTGAAGTTAGCAAAAACCTTAGAATCCAGGACTTGTTTAGGTTCAAGAATAAGTTCCCAATCATCAGAAATGGCTAAAGCGAGCAACGGAGCAGAAACATTATATCCATGTGCGGCTTTGAGGAGAGAGACATGGAATAACAGATGCATGGGAGAATCTGGAGGTAATTGAAGCTCAAATGCGACTGCACCAACTTTGCGTTTGATAGGATAAGGACCAAAATGATGAGGAGATAATTTGTAGAATCTCCACCAAGCCAAAGAATTTTGTCTGTATGGTTGGACCATTAAAAATACCACATCATTAACAGCAAAAGTAAGATGCCGACGGTGAGAATCTGCTTGAGATTTCATATGGGATTGAGCAGCAGCAATTTTGGATTTTATAAGGTCCAAAACAATATATTGTTCTTCAAAAAAAATTTGTTGATACAAACAATAGGCAACCTTACCATAAACCACTCTAAAAGGAGAATAACTTGAATTAACTTGTTGTAAGAAAATTCTTCAAAGGAATTGTTGCCAACATTTAGGAAAATCCTGCTAAAACACCGCAAATAAGTCTCATTGATCCGTTTGAGGATGGTAAGAAGTGCTCGAGGTGCCACTCAAACGAAATAGTTCCTTCCAAAAAGCACTTAGGAAAACAGGATCCTTATCGGACACAATGGACTTAGGAAAACCATGTAAACATACCATTTCTTTGCAAAAAAGAGCAGCAATTGATTTGGCTGAAAATGACCGTATACCCATAAGGGGGATCCTTACCATAAACCACTCTAAAAGGAGAATAACCCGAAAAAGAATGATAACTCGTGTTGTAAGAAAATTTTTCCCAATGGAGGAATTGTTGCCAACATTTAGGAAAATCCTGGCTAAAACACCACAAATAAGTCTCCAAGCACCGGTTAACAACCTTAGTCTGGCCATCCGTTTGAGGATGGTAAGAAGTGCTCGTCTTTAAAGTGGTGCCACTCAAACGAAATAGTTCCTTCCAAAAAGCACTTAGGAAAACAGGATCCTTATCAGACACAATAGACTAAGGAAAACCATGTAAACATACCATTTCTTTGCAAAAAAGAGCAGCAACTGATTTGGCTGAAAATGACCATGGCATACCCATAAGTATGGATCGATTTAGCAAATCAACACACTTTATGGGTATGCCATGGTCATTTTCAACCATCATTAAGTGAAAAATGAGGTACTGAGTGAGATTCAACTTGTAAAGATGCTTTGACAGAAGATGCATAAGGATCTTGATCTAATAAGGTAGGTAGATCATCAAATAATGAAGCATGAGAAATAACCAAAGAGAAGAATTCACCAGAATGTGGTAAGCATGAAAGAGCATCAGCAGCTTGATTTGAAGAACCAGCCTTGTAAATGATTTGAAAATCAAAAGGAAGGAGTTTCAGGATTAAACGCTACTGGTCAAGAGTAGTAGTATGCTGCTGGAGAAGATATTTGGGGCTGAAACCATGTAAACATCCATCTAAGCTTGCGTGGGTCCGACATTGTAGAAATCGCGAGATCTAGGACCTGATAGAAATCACAAATCGGGACGTAGAAATAGCCGGTCTAGGATGGCGGGTCTTCTCATGTTGAAGAAGACGCAAGCTCAGATGGATGTTTTTGGTCAAAGAAGAAGGTACATGAATATATCATCTGAGCTCGCGTATCATAATAAGCCATCAAGAGTGAGGCTCTCCCTCCTTGTATATATACAGATCAATTGTACATGAATATACACAAGAAACTCATATCATTAGCTTACATGGTGTTAGAGTTGTGTGGTTATTTTTTCTCTGTCTTCACTTAAGCATCGCGTATCTCGCCATTTTGGTACGGTATATCTGGAAATCACGGATAGATGGCTAAAGTAAGGCCTTAAAGGATCCACAAACCACGATCCAATATATATTGACAGTCCTCAGCAAGCAAAAGTGCAGATCTTGTGAAATGAGAGGAGAGCATTCATGTTTTGTCCCTGACCTCTCCTTGGTACACGCGCCACCCCACCGTCCTCCCTATCCTCCAATCGGCAAACGCCCATATTTTGGTGGCCATCTAACATATCCACGACGGCCCGTGGTGTACACGCTCTTAGCAGGCAGTAGCTCTGTGACGGCGCGTGGGAGGGAGTTTTCACCTTCGACTTCCTGTTTCAACCTCCTCTTCTCATTTCGGCAACTTCCGACAAGGTTTTGTGGTTTGGGTTCATCGTTTTTTGATTCATGAGTTTGATTTGGCTTGCTTTTATTTGAAATCCAAAATGTGTGTTGGCATCCTTTGGTGTGTTTGGCATCTATTGTGCATTTGGACTTTGTTAGTAGGCAATTTTGGACAATTATTTGTCGTTTAGGGATCCTTGTGTGATCTATTTGCTTGTTGCCTTTGACTTTTACACGTTTTGGATTTTTTTTTTTTTTTTTGCAGTTGTACTCTCTGTTGGGAGTTTTTGTTGATTTCTAGTTTCTCTCTTGATTGTATTTATTGTCTGGTTAGTGTGAGTATTTGATTATTAGTCCATGGCTGAATCTAAGACATTCGATATACTGCCCATGTTTGCTAAGATCATTGATGCAAAATTAAATCGGACGAATTATAATGATTAGAACAAAATTGTTAGGGTTTACCTCTTAGGGGTTGAAAAGGAAGCCCACTTAACTCAAGATCTTCTTTCTGGTGATGATGAGAAAAGTTTGGGTTGGTCTCGAGCATATGCTTGTCTTTTTTCTTTTTCTTTTTTCAGATTCGAAATTCTATTGAACCTCGAATTTTGTCTTCCATTAGCCATTGCAACACGGTAAAAGAATTATGACTTATCTAGAATTTATGTTCTCCAGCAAAAGGAACTTCACTTGTATTCATGAAGTTTATAAAGGATTCTATCGCTCTCAGCAGCAGGGTTGCCCTTTGAAGGATTTCTTTTTGGACTTTAAACAGTTGTATGAAGAAATGAAGGTACTTATGTCTCCACAGGCAAATCTCCAGACCCGTATCAAGAATCTGGAATTTTAAGCTATCATTTGTTTTCTTGAAGCTCTTGATCCGTCTTATGACACCATCCGCTCTCAGATTCTATCTAGTCAGGAGCTTCCATCTCTTAAAGACGTGTTCTCACGGGTGCTTCGTGTTGATAGTCTGATTCATCCGTCTGTTGATCTCAATGCTAGTGCTTTGGCTAGGCATGGCCCCTTTGAAACCAGGAATTCGAGGTCTAAACAAGGCACCACTATTCCACCCTCTGGCAGTATTATCTGCTATTACTGCAAGAAACCTGGGCACGTCAAGAAAAATTGTCATAAATTGCAAATTAAACAGCAACATGATCAGTAGCGTGGCTTTGCTCATATTGCTCAAACACCCGATCACTTTGATTTTGGTCCATCCTTTATAGAGGCACTTGCTACAGGTATTTTGTCTTCTGACCTTGCTATTACTTTCACGAAGTGGGTCATTGATTCTGGTGACACTGACCACATGACATGTAACTATCATTTATTTTCCTCGTATGCCCCTATGCCAACCCATCCTCCATCTTTGTCGCCAATGGTTCCCCAGTTTGAGTCCTTGGATCAAGAACTGTTTTAACAACTTCATCCATTTCCCTCTCTTCCGTCCTTAATGTTCCTAATCTCACATTTAATCTTTTGTCTCCCAGTAAACTCATTTGTCATTTGAACTGTTTTATCTCACTATACCTTGACCATTATTTAATTCAAGATCTTTCGACAAAGTGATTATTGGTAAATTTATGAATCCAATGGGCATTACATCCTTAATGATCAGGTGCCACGTTCTGTTGCTTGTTCTAGGGGTTATCTTCCTTTGAAATCCATTTTTGTCTCGATCATGTGTCCCTTTCTTCCCAAAAATGGTTGTACCCTCAGTTTTTGTTTGTGTCTTCTTTGGATTGTGAGTCATGTCAATTTTCCAAACACCACCATGTTCATTTTGCACCTCGAGTTAATAAACGGGTTGCGTCCCCCTTTGAGTTAGTTTATTCTAATGTTTGGGGTCCTTATTCAATTTTGTCTCAGACTGGTTATCAATACTTTGTCACTTTTGTTGATGATATTTTTCAAACTACTTGCTTTACTTAATGAAATAGCGTTTTGAATTATTTAATCATTTTCCTCATTTCTATGCTGAAATTCACATAGTTTAATACTCCTGTGAGAATTCTTTGAAGTAATAATGCAAAAGACTATTTTCCGAGCCCTTTAAATAGGATAAAAAAAATATAAGATTATATGCATAGTCATGACATCCTTCACCAATCCTATATTGGATGTGTTGATTACCCGCCCAAAATGGTGTTCTTGAAAGAAAGAATTATTAAATACTAAAAACAATATCTCTTAGAAACGGTGCCACACTCAGCCACGGCACCGTTGCGCCCATTGAAAAAGGGGTGGGGAATTTTTCTATAAATACCCCCACCCCAATACACAAACACACACACACTTTCATTGTGTATCATGTTTCACTTTTGTGTCCCTAAATCATTTTTCCATATACTTGTGAATTGTGTATGATTGTAAATTATATTATTTTGATAGACCGAATTATGAGTATATGTATTATAATAAAAGTGGAATATTATAGTTTTGTACCCACAAAAATTATAGTTTTGTGCCTGCTACCCTTGCTTGTTTTCTTATCAATTATGGTTTTGCAAAAAAATATCGCATGAATTTAAAAAATGACAGTTTAGTCCCTCGAAATTCAAAAAATGAAATTGGACCGATGAGTTTTATGAGATGTTTGGTTTACCTTGTGATGATATTTTATATAAATGAAAGTTTATTTTAACTTTTATTTTATTGAATATAATTATCATGGCTATCCTTTTCAGGGCCCCATCTTCCATGTTTTCCTCTGGCCGGGATTACATTGGAGTTGTGGAACATGTGTGGGAGCCATTCCATACTTAAGCTCTATACCTTTGGTCGGGTGTATCTTAAGTTTTAGTGAGCTTGGAACCATATTCCATTTTGTTTCCCACTACTAAGTTGTTCCCATACTGTTGATCCCAAAATTTTTGGTATGAGAAAATATGGTATATACATTTATATTTGAAATAAGCCCCGCTTTGTTTGGGATGTATGTCTTTCGAGTTCTTGAGACGTGTTAGTAAACTTGACCCCAAGTCCTTGAATAGTTTATGTGTCTTTCTTGGTTATTCTCGAAATAATTTTTGAAATTTATTTTGACTAATTATGGCTATTGAAGTGTTAAGGTATTACAAATATTTTGGCCAGTTTTTGGGTGTTAAAGTTGAGGTGTAACCCTCGTCGTTATCTTGTGTCCATGTTTCACTTTTGATATGACCTTTAATGTGTCTTCTTCTTTCTTTTGTTTCCCACTACTCTTCCCAAAAATTTTGAACTTATCCGAGTCTTCATCGTGTGTCATTGATTCTCAAGTTTAGAAAGGCTATCCGACGATCTTCTAGTTTATCGTGTCCCTCTTTAATTAGTCTTTTCTTTCTTCCAATCTTCGAACTTATCCGAGTCTTCCTTTCATTGGACCTTGATCTTCTTGATGATGTTGATGTTGCCACTGCTTTGCCTTCGTCAGTAATTGCTTCGCCAACCAAATTCGTTCATGCCTCCCTGGTCCCTGAGCCTGTGTCCTCGATCCTGCGCTCTCGTTTCTAACCCCTTGTTCTTGACTCTACCGTTGACCCATCTGCTGACCTACCTATAGCCCTCCGCAAAGGTACCCTTCCTCCTTGTCCTCCCAAGCGATATGCTAATTGTACCTATCCTATCTCCTCGTATGTGTCCTACCAGCGATTGTCCCCTGTTTCTTATTCTCTTAAGACCACCCTTGAGTCCATCTCTACCCCTACTATCCTTCACTAAGCTTTAACTCACCCTGGTTGGCGTGCAGCGATAGAAGAAGAAATGATGGCCCTTGATACGATTGGTACCTGGACCTTGTTGATCTAGCTTCTAAGAAGAAGGCCATTGGTTGTAAATGGGTATTTGTTGTCAAGACTAAGGCTGATGGTTCCTTAGATCGGTTGAAAGCTCAACTTGTTGCCAAAGGGTATGCTCAAACTTATGGCATTGATTATTCCGAGACTTTCTCCCCTGTGGCTAAGCTTACTTCTGTTCATCTCCTTATCTCTCTAGCTACCACCTATCATTGGGATTTGAATCAGTTGGATGTTAAGAATGCATTTTTGAATGGTGATCTTCTTGAGGAAATGTATATAGAACAACCACATGGGTTTGTTGCTCAGGGAGAGCATCGGAAAGTATGTTGTCTTCGAAAGTCATTGTATGGTTTAAAGCAAAGCCCTCGTGCTTGGTTCGATAGGTTTTGTGGTGTGGTCAAGAAGTTTTGGTTTAAACTAAAGTAAGAGTGAATATTCTGTGTTCTACCAGCAGTCCTATACAAACATGATTCTTTTAGTAGTGTATGTCGATGATATTGTGATTAGTAATCACTGATTACTGGGAGTAACATCTCTGGAATCTTAGAGCTTAAGGTCTTCTTTAACTCCTACTTTCAAACAAAAGACTTAGGCCCATTGAAGTACTTCCTTGGTATTGAAGTCTTGAGAAGCAAGAAGGGCATCCTTTTGACTCAGAGGAAGTATGTTCTTGATCTATTAAAGGAGACTGGAAAGCTTGGAGCTCCACCAAGCAAAATTCCCATGATTACAAATCCGTTCTTGGATCTTAATGATAGCATGTTTGATGAATTTCCTGATGACTTAAAGAAGAAGATTGATCCAGAGAAACTGAAACCATTTGCATCTCCTTAGAGATATATAACACTCATTAGGAAGATGAATTACCCATATCTTGACAATAACTAGCCTTGATATAACCTTCTCTATACGGTTATGGGCACACTTTGAATGTTTCCAATTCATGGCATCTCCAAAGAAGGTCACTATGGGTTATTGTTTATTTGTTGGTGGAAGCCTTAAAACATATCTTGCACTATTTGAAAAGTTCCCAGTCACAATCAGTCGAAATGGCCTTCTTTATACATTACCTGTGATTATGGGCATACTAAAGTTGAATGTTTTTGTGATCGTGATTCGACAAGATCAAAGAGAATGTTGTGTCTCAGGCATGTGTGATCAAATGGACCATCTAGCAGATCTTTTAATAACTTTAAATGGGACATGGGTTACTGTTTATTTGTTGGTAGAAAGTTGATATACATTATCAATCATGATCCCCATAAATCATAGATATTATCATAATGAGCCATCAAGAGTGAGACCCTCCCTCCTTATATATATATAGATCGATAGTACATGAATATACACGAGAAATTCAGATCATTAGCTTACAAAATTATCCCTTCCTTCCCTAAAATTTATGGCTGTACTTACCTTTTTTTTTTTTTAGGCAAACTATGGCTGAACTTACCTGTTCTTCTCCCTTTTCCAGATAAAAGTTTTGATTTTGACAGGTTACATTTCAAGAGTAAATAATATAATTCTCACCCTTAATTTTTTTTGCTCTGAATTTCTCACCCTTAATGATAAAACACTATATGAATTATCCGGCAAAAGTCTTTCTGGATTAGACCGGTCAACCATGCCGTGACAATGACACTTCCGCATATGGTAAAATTATTAAGTACTGATATCTTAATTTGTTAGCAAGTTTGCCTTTTCAAAATTGTCAAATACTGTACTACATATACCATTAGATAACTATTCGAGCAAAAAAAAAAAAGATAACTAAAGCTCACAATTCTAAAATAAATTATTCATCCAACAACATTATTAGTAGGAACTCCGTTAAAATGCTAATTTTTCAGATATTGATGTTGTCATGTTAAAAAAAATAACTCTTAATAAACTGATTAAAGGGGAAAAAATCAGCTCGTTGAAATTGACCCATAAACCACAAAACTCTTCACTGATACCACTTTTGGATGCATAAAACGAATCATCTTGTCCTGATTTACTATCATGCGGAAACAAATTACATTCCAGATAATGTCACTCCTCAAAAGTTTAATTTACATTTCCCATTTCGGGCAACAAAAAAATTAAATTTCCCTTTTTTTTTCTGCAACAAAAAACGTGGCAGCTACCACAAGTTGCAGTAAGAATAAACAGTCCTCCATTAAACTTTCCGAGAGGACTCCAGCATAAAATCTCATGGTTAAAACCTCTGTTGAAACTACTTGGTTTATGCTAGAAAAAAATGAACATATTACACATCTTGACGGAGACATAATTAAATCACATTTTCAGGACTCATCAAGTCCCAAATACTGGGAATGAGAAGCTGCGAGCAGTGCTGCTCCAATGCCATATCCATCATTTGAATGCTCAATGACAATGGTCTCAGCTACTTCATCTCCCAATAGCTTCAAATAATAATTTTGGGAGCTAAATTGCATAATCATTGTCAAACTCCATGGGTGGAAAGAATATGTAATTTTGTGGTGATGATTTCAGAAGGAATATTTCTGAATCAATTCCAAAATTACTAAACATGATCTCCTGACGATTCAGAAGTAGCAGAGTCCCTAATTTTGTGATATTTCTCAGGCAATTTAAAAAGAGGAACATTACCGGAAGATCCTTGAAATGCGAGCCCTAGAGAATACCCAAGAGCTCGCGCCACCGGAACTGCAACAGCGTTACCGACTTGAATGTACCTAGAAAAAATACCAACAACACCGTTTGCTCTCCATCATTTTCATGGTACTACGATTGCATTTTTAAAATACTATGCAGAGGTGGGAAAATGGGCCTTTTGGGCCATCCTTTAATGGGTTTGGACGTAAAAGAACCAACCCTAAAAAGCCTGCTTCCCTTAAAACACTATATTTTGAGGATGTACTACACATTTTGCGTGATTGTGGATACGCCAGGAATATGTGGCTAGCTTTGATCAAACCAAGGTATGTGAATTCCTTTTTCTCTTTAGATTTGAGGAAATGGTTGGGCTTTAATCTCAACAATCAGGTCGGCCGAAAAGGGGATGGCTACTGGAGTCTGTTTTTTGGTGTAGCTATATGGAAGCTTTGGGGGTGGAGGAACAATTGTATTTTTTATTGTAATTTTGTTAAGCCTGGCGACCTGGGTTTGGTGATTTCTTCGCTATGGACAAGATTTACTTGTCTTGCTCATGGTAACACTAAACCGGAATGCCAAACCAATGACATAATGTTGAGATGGGAAAAACCACCCCAGGGTTGGTTAAAGCTGAATGTAGATGGGGCAAGCAATTTGCAGTCTTCTAAAGCCGGATGTGGTGGAGTTGTTCGTGATCATTTGGGGAACTGGGTTGTGGGGTTCTCTAGAATGATTGGACACTGCCAGGCCAATACTGCTGAAGAATGGGCGGTGATTGAAGGGATGCAATTGGCGTGGGATTTGGGTTTCAAGAATATCATTTTAGAATCCGATGCTGATAATGTTATTAATTTGATTTTAGACCTTGCTTGTAATTCTTGTAGCAATTTGGTTTTAAAAGCTAGGGAGATGATGTCTCTAGATTGACAGGTTGATATTAGGGTTATTCTCCGGAGTTCAATAGTGTAGCGGATGCTTTAGCCAAGAGGGTCATTTCTCAGTCCGATACTCTTGATGAGTGTCCTAGGTTTCTACGGTCTTCTGTTGATCGTGGGATTCAATTCCCTATTGTGTAATTTATCTTTTATAATGTAGGCTTCTAGCCATCTTTCTTAGCAAAAAAAAAAAAAAAAAAAAAAAAAAAAAAAGTGAAATAATAAATATCATAAAATTCATAATTCAAACCATAAATATTAGCAAAATAAAGTGCCAAACTATTTTTCAAATTTCCAAAACAAAATCAGTCAAGCCATTATCTTGAACATTGATAAACTATTGTCAAAAATCAAATAAATCACACAAAGGACAAACTAAACACTAGCAGCAGCGGCAATATCAATATCAACAATATCATTTTCAGTTTTATCACTATCATCAACCAGTTTTCACGGTTCTAAGGTAACTGTTAACTATTTAATCAGATTTAAATATCATCATAAGACAGTTACCTCTCTTTGACAGGCCCACAGAGTTTATAGTAATCTGGGAAACCTTGCAGCCTTGCATTTTCACGAACTGTCAGCACTCTATCTTGTTCAGGATGTAGAATTGCCTATTCAAAACAATGAGTTCCACATTATACCATCTTCTTAAGGCAAAAGTGCTCGAGGCAAAACGAAGACATTGAGAATTCATAAATCTGAACAACCGGACAATTTGTACTTCAACATACTTGATTATGTGGCTCTGCTCTTGTCACAACAGTTGGTATAGTTTCATCCCACCATAATCTTGCAAACGGTCTAAACACAAACAAAAACAACTTCAACATTAGTGTTCAAATTCAAAACTAAGAACCAAAAAGGCTAAATCCAAATCTTCATAAGGATTACTTACTTGGACGAAGTACCTTTCTTAAAGGTCATGGCATAATCTGGCACCTGTGTCAACAATTCAAGAAGCAAAAATAGAGATGCAGATCAGACATCATAGAATCATAGACTGAAAGATCATAGGAAAATTCATGAATGGATAAGAACACAAGCATATTATTACCAATGGCTTTCCTGATTCTAGATATACTCGTTCTAAATCAGGATCCCATTCAACCTTGTTATCTGCTCCCACACGGACACCTGGTAAGTCTCTGAAATTGGCGCCCTGATTGCAACAAGTAATCAAAATACTGAAAATTAATACTATGATCATTGGTATGAATACCATTTTTCTTGAAATAAATGTGTCTATTAGATAATGTACCTTTTTTTTTGGGATCTGACATACGCGTTGATAATCATCCTTGTTTAATGCAAGTGGACGGTGATCATATATCATCTTTTTTGTTGATTTTGAACTCTCTGAAATACTTGACATTTCTACAAAAAAAAAAAAAAACATCTTAATCTTGCAACCGCTTAAATCAATAAAGTAAAATGACATCAACATAAGTGCAATATAAATTCTATCTATAAACAAATAACTTGAACCATTTTATGGTCCATTTTTTTCTATCTATTTTTTACAAACTTAAGATAGGATAAAATTCATATTGTAAATGTAATTTATGTTTGAATAGGCGGTAGTAAAAACCCATTTATACTATAAAAAGTAAGTCTTAATAACTTCTTCTTAAAAGTAACTTTTGGACTAAAAGCCTATTTAAAAAAATGTCAATCCAAACACCCCATTTTACTCCCACTATGCTTTTTCAGCCCCACTGCCTTCTGAGACAGGCCCATATATTATTACCACTTCTGCTTAATCTAATAATCCGCTGAAACTCTGTCTTGGGTGCTTTACTATAGGGTATCTCATCACGACTTTCATCATTTTCAACCTGAAAAACTTGTAAAATTGTATCAAGTTACATACCAATGATTGAACAGAATTTACAAGGCAACAACAAATAGAATGGTAAAACCATACAGGAGGCAGATCAGAGATTGCATCTTCTAACAAAAGCTTTTTTTGCAACTGGACATCTTCTCCCGCCTCATGACCAACAAGACTTGTCTGCGCATCATGTCATTCAGCAAACCACCTCAAATAAAAAAGGTACAGATCCACATAGGAAATAAATTTCCTAGATTTATAGTTACCTCAAACTCTACAGGAACGGCGCCTCTTACTACCACATCATGGGTAGGAAGGGGAAACTGAGGAAGCTTCTGCACCAAGTGAACAAACAGGAATTAGCATGAACTTCGAGACAACAAGACACAAATTACTAATGTAGTACCTCAGAAGGACGGGCCCCCCAAAGAAAAACACGAAGGCGAAACTGGGGGAGACCGTAGGCGCCTGCAGCCATTATTCCCATACGACTTTGATAGTTCATTTGAAGCAACCGACCCAATGCATACTTCCCAAGAAAACCATCAGAAAACTTAACAAGATCCACGACGTTTTCCATCAATACAAACTTGGGCTTCAAGTATTCTACAATGTCCATGTAGACAACAAGTTGCTTGTTTTTTTCATCACTCAAAGGGCTTTCTTTGTTCCGGAAGCGGTTAAAACCACTAATGCCTTGGCATGGAGGTCCGCCACAAATCACATCAACATCTCCCTAAATATCAAATGTGAAGGTAGAAAAGTCAAAGACAGAACAATAACATCACCCTTTTAGTTTGTACAATTCAGGCCAAACTTACTGGCAAAGGTAAGATCTTCTTGTTAAAGCCTTCGACGACAAATTCCTTTATAGTTTTCTTGCAATTGCTGCAGGAAAGCCAATACTTAAATAATTTAAGTTTGAATTCATATCTAGACCATGGAAGCACAAGGAAAAAAAAAACAGATTCAACCCTGTATTCCAAAAATATTCCCAATGTGGCGTCGCCAAGCATGTCTAAAAGTTAAAGTTCATTAAGCCAGATTATTGGGCAGATAAATTACTTATTCAAACAAAAGTCCATCAACACATAAAGCCACTTTGCGATCATATTGAGTTCAACTCATCATCCTACAAGACAAACAAATTGCAGAGTGCACCGCATACATTTACATGAATAATTACATACAAAATATGACGTCATTTAAAGATACTTCATATTTCCTCTTACCTTAGACCATCAACAGGCTCCCAGGTGTCTTCGTCAGGACCATAACCCTTCCAGCTGACCTATATGAACAAATACAAAAACAAAACAAAAATGTTTGCAACTTCAGTAGTAAAAGAGGATGAAAGGTTTTTTTTTGGGGGAGCGGGGGAAGACATTATAGATTTAATCAATTGAAAAATATATGATGAACATACCTTAAAGTATAAACCCTGTTCTTTTATGTTGTTGGGATCACCATAGCATATAGCAAGCACTTTTGAAACTTCAAACACCTCCTCGTCCTCTTTATCACTTTCATTTTCTTCCGTGTCAGTATCATCATCTTCTTCTGCTGCTGCGTTGAAGAGATCGTCGTATTGTTGAGGTACATTACTTTTGATCAAAGAAAAATAATCGCATAGTTTCTCCCACTCCTTCAACAATGATAGGAAATTTTCTGCCATTTCGTTTCTAACCTGGTTTGCAAGGTAATGGGGCGGAAAAGTCGGCACACAAAATTATCATGTCATAATATCAGCCACAGCAAATAATTAAATGCATGCGTAAAACAACAAATAAATAATGATAGATACCTCTGTTTCACGATGGTTTATTTTTAGACACTGACAAGCATATGTGTTTAGGTCCACAGCCCATTTCTATTGAAAACGAGAAGCTAAGTCAAAATTCAGAAAGGCAATAAAAAAAAAATGTATGCTGTGACTTTTTTAGCAAAAGCGATGACTCACAGTTACAAGGTTCAAACCAGACAAAATTCCACCGAGACACAAACCAGTTGACATTGCACCACAACCTGAGTATAAATCTAGTAATTTAATCTCTTCTTTTTTATGTTCTTCCACTTGAGAAACTTCCTCGAGTATAGAATTGTGCTCAGATCTTTCCTTTACGTCCACCTCGGAAGATATGGTTGATGACGATATCTCACTAGCAGTTTCTCTACTCTCTGAGTTATTGCACCAGTTATGAGAAGCAGCACGAATTAATCATCAACAAAGAAAAGGATAGAGATGAGAGAATAACCTGATGGCAAGTTAACAAATGTAGAGTAAGGCAAAAGATACAGCGTATCACAGTAATAATCACAAGGGGGGATCGTTTTCTTCTTGGCTTCCATATCCATCTGTAAAAAAACACACAAGTAAAAAAATTTACCACACAAAAACTCAACTTAAAAAAGAAAAGAGGACAAAAAAACAAAGAAAGAAAATGTGCAATTTGATGGTGTACATTTAATGGCAATCTAGCAATGCTTAGCTTTTTAACGAGACAATCAAGCGGATTATCATCCCGAATTTCTGAAAAGAAAACTCGCTTTGGATCTATAAGATATTCAAGGTTCTTGAGAACCTGGAAAAGTATGAAGAAACATACAAAATTAGTAAAATAGAATGCATAACAATAGTTTTCAGATTCTGATATGACGAGTAGAAAAATATATCTTACAGTGTCTTCCGCCCTATAATACCATTGTGCTGTGAAGTACAATGATCCATCATCAGCTTCAAACATTTCAACGATTTTACCAATATAATTCAGCTTCTCATCTTCAGCCTACAATCAACATGTACAAACAACATCATAACAATGTTGGCCATAAAAATTTTATGAGGCACACACTGGGTAAACAAGTTGAATTCCACAGCATCTACTTATGAAACATAAAAGAAAACAAGTGAAAGTCAATATATTGTAAATCCCGCCTTTTATGTGCGATCATATCCTATTGTAATGTTCACTTCTTTGATTCTTAATGTATCTTAACAACAAACCAGAAACTGTAACATGACTCAAAAATATGACAATGGTCGGAATCTTTTACAATAACTCGTTACATTATTATTGCAATGATAGGCTTCATCGGTTGACCTTTTTGTGATTGCAATGACGAAGGATCTTTGGATCCACTCATAGTAATGATCCTTTGCTAATAAACATTCACTAATTGCAAGGTATCCTGCCTTGCAGTTGGAACAACTTATCTAACTCATAATTTTTCTGGAACAAAAAACCGCCACTAACATATACAATCCCTCACCAAAAAGTTGGTTAGAATCAAACTTCACTTACAAGTTATGCGTGGCATAGTCACAGCTTATTTCAATCTAACAAATGTAATTTGAAGCACGTATGTTAACGCTCATCATTGACTCACTTTAACATGAACATCGTCATTAAGCTTGTAATGAATGCAATCATCTATTGCTTGTGTATAGTGTTGTCGAGCTTGAATAATCTCCTCTTCATCATTACTGCACTTAAGACGTAAGTCAAAACATCAGAAGATTGCAACAATTTTATAAATGTTAAGAATAAAAAGGAATTCTGCTCATTGATGGATGTAATACCAAAATAAGCAAATCAATGTCTAAAAGTATACAATCCAACTTTAACTTACTTGTTTGCATTTGAGCCAACAGATTGCCTCTTTTTCTGAAAATTAAAATTGATAGTAGTGAAAACCAAAGATTCATCAGGAAAATTCATCTAAGATAATATTTAAAGATAGCTTGCAGATTATTGTTTTGAAACAGATCTCAAATTTCATCTTTTGCATTAAAACCCCTCCAAATCGCCTCATGGTTTGCTCAATAGGAAGACTTAACCACTTCATCATAAGAAATCTACATCAACCAAAATTACACATAAAAACCATTTTACAATTTACAATGCACACATAAACCCAGTAATTGTTGCAAATTGGGATTCTCTGAATTTAGAGGTCGGTGGAGTTGAAGTAGTAGGAGACATAGGATTAATGATAGAGGATAGATTTGACGTTGAGTTCCTTTACATCTTTTATCCTTTGTAGGTATACATTGGTGTCCCCATGCTGAGTTTAAAAGACAAAGCACAGACATGCCCTCGGATTTGGCTTGTATCCTCTTCTCTTCCCATCTTCTTCCTCATCTCAGCTGTTGGATTGAAATATGAACAGTTCATATTTGTTTAAAAAAATTTACCGCATGCGGTAACAATTTAATTATTAAAAAAAATCTGAACCGTTCAGATTTCAATCCGGCTGAGATAAAGAAGAGGATGGAAAGAGAAATGCCCTCATGCTGCATAAGCCAGGGAGACACCATGAGACTTGCTCGCAGGACAATAGTCGAACCCCCACCACCTCCTATTCATCATTCTTTATCAAGGCGGATGGTGGACTGTTATGGTCTTAGGAATCTCTATATATCCAATGCCGAGTTCTCTTTGGAGTTCAACTGTACTGGTTCGATGTAACAGATATCCAGCTAAAATCATTTAGTTCTCATGTAATAAAATCAAGCGGAAGGGGGTAATAATTGAAATTAGTTATTCTAAATTGAAGACTATTGGAGAATGGGAAAATGCCTCGGGGCTGAAATAGGTTGTTTTTGTTTGTTCATTCTAGCTTCCTGAGGGCTGCTTGCGTTAACGCATTGGGGGAGACATCATAAGCCTAAATTTTTTTCCCTTTTTCTTTTTTCTACAGATGAAACAGAGAGAAGGATACCGAAAATGAAGTTTTCAACTCATAAAGGTGAATCCAGAAAACAATTCTTTGAAACAAATTATCAGTTTCACGAAAAGGAAAATTCTTTGCAGTGGAAACTACGAAGGAAAATATACCTTGCCTTTACCCTGGTACCGATGGGGCCAGTGTTGCCTTGCTTCCTGGTCGGGAACTGGTTCTCCGACAAATCTACCCGTAGGCTCATCAGCAGTAGCACGCTTCTTTGAGGAATGAAGTGGCCGTTCTACCTCACTCTTCAACTCCTCTGTCTTCTTAAACTTCTCGGAAGACTTGCGAGAGGCTGAAGCAGAACTATCGTCGGACTCTGTTCGGCGCTTACTCGGCATGGCTGGTGCACCGTAGGGTAGATTGGGGTGGAGGAGAGAAGAAGGGTTGTGCTGTAGCGACGACACGCCGGAGACAAGGATCCTCAAGTATAAATAATGTGTGCAAATATGAGGGGGAAGAATGCAAGAAATTTAAGGCACTGAATTTTGAAGATTGTGGAAGGAGAGCGGGAAGGCGAAATTTAAGGCAAGTTGACCTTAATGACCTTCGGGAACGTTATGACTTCGGGCGTTTTTGGTGATGGGCCAAATTAATTAAGCAGTTTTATGATTTAATACTACCTCCAATCCTAATTATAAGACATAGTTGACTTTTTTTTTGGAAATATTAAGGAAGCTAAATAAGTTACTTAATTATTTTATATGTTTTGTATCCTTAGATTATATATTAGTTTATTAGTTAAACTAATTAGTTTGAAGAAAAAAAAAAAATTCTAAAGAATTTAATTAGCTTCATTAATCTCTCCAAAAAAATCAACTACGTTTTATAATTAGAACCGGAAGGACTAATAATCAGACTCACCCCTCGTCTTTGGATTCAACTGGTAAAGGGGTCAAACACTCTCACTAAAGGGAGGGGGTTCGATCCTGAAGTTGGTCAAAGCGTTAGAGGAGACATCCTAACTCCTAGGCGTAATAGATTGTATCACTTAGGTGAAAGGAGATTTCGCCCTGCCTTTGAATGGTGGGTGAGTCTGACTTCTTTCCTAAAATTTATATATCAAATAATAATAATAAGACTCTGGTTGAAAGCAAGTCTTTTTTTTTTTTTTTTCGTCCAACAACAATAAATCACAGTAGAGCTAATCTTTCCAAAAGTAATACGATTTAATCTTTTTTATGGTTGTTTGATTTTAGCCGGATTTGGGTGTTGTTGAATCCAATTGGAGTAAATACTTTTAAAAGATGTATCCTCAATTAGATTTAATAATATTTTTGATCTGATCCAATCAAATATCCATGTCGAAATGGAAATAAATGTATTGTGTTTCAGAAAGTGTTGCAAACATGTACTAATGCGCGGTGCATGTATGTTATGATTCTCTGTAATCTCAAAAATTATTACATACACACAACTCAAGTAAGAAAGAATGAAACTCATTTACTATTTTGTAAATGGCGGGAGACCCTCTGGAGTGTGGAACCGGCTGGGGTCCTTTTCCCCTTATCGTCCACTGTACACCTCTTCTTTAAAGTGGCATCGTTTTAACGCCAAATGGAGCTGTTGCCTTTTTTAAAAAAAATATATATTCAGGGTGCTAAAAAATACTTCATGATCTTGAAAAATTATTCTAGGATGTTGAAAAAATATTTCGAAGTCTTGACTTTGATACTAAAAAATACTTCGATAATCGATCTTGGTTGGTATGCTAAAAATACTCATATCTAAAATAATTTTAAATCTAGATCATAAAATAATTTTTTTAGATCATAAACTATTTTTTTTTTAGTACCAAGATCCCCGCCGATCCCGAAGTATTTCTTTAGTACCAAATCGACTTTTGAATATTTTTTCAACATCCTAAAATAATTTTTCAAGATCATGAAGAACCCATCAGTATTTTTCAGTACCGACCAATATACTGAAGTATCTTTTAGCACGCTGAATATTTTTTTTTTAAAAAGAAAAGGCAACAGCCCCCATTTGGCGTCAAAACGATGCCACTTTAAAGAAGAGGAGCGCAGTGGACAGTAAGTGGAAGACGACCCCAGCCGGTTCCCTAGAGTGTATGAAGATCTAGAAACATGGGTGGGTTCATATTTCAAAAAAAAAAAAAATAGTAAGCATTAGCCATATAAGAAACAATGGTTTATTGGCTTTTTTTAAAACATTTTTCCTCCTCTCAAATACTTATTTTGTATACACTTCTAAACTTATTCACAACACTTATACAAAATATAGAAAATAATAAATAAAAACATAGTGAATGCTATAGTACATGTTTTTTTTTTGTCATTATCTTCTTCTATTTGAATGCATAACTTTTAAATGTATAGATTTAGTTTGTATGTATATATTATTAATATAGACTAGGTATTAAGAGGATGAAAAATGGTTATTTTTCTTTTTTACTATTTTGTAAAACAAGTAGAGGAATCTTGCAATGTATAAAGGCCAAGAAAATATGTGTGCATATCATCAATGTGCTTGTTTGGAGTGAACGTTTTTGGAGCATTAGGAGCATCTACGTTAAAGTTATTTGACTGTGGAGAAAAAGTTTAACACTCTATGTTTGGGTTAGCTTTAGGGTTAATGGACTTTTCCCAAAAACGCAACTTTAACTAAACGCTCCAATTTGGAGCTTATCTCCTGACACAAAGCGAAAAAGTTTTCTCGCCCTCGTCTCATCCACTTAGAGATTCCTCTAGAAAGCAGACTCGTCTCCTCCTCTCAAGCCTCGTCTTGTCCTGTCGTCGCGCAGAGCTGAAGCTCAAAGCTCAGATCTGAAAAGCTCAAAAGCATGATGCTTTTTCTTTCATCGGAAGATGGTCGAAACTCTGGGGATGATTATTGGAACCTAATAAATCTGGTGGTGGAATGTGTGTGGGGAGATCTCAATTCTTTGTAACTCTCCGGTCACCTTGTGGGTTCTCCTCCGTTCGCAATTTTTCTCCAATAATCATCAAAACTTCCTTAATCTCACTCAGCCCAGGACTGCGTCTCTTCCAATTAGCACTTTCATCTGGTATATGTGGACTGAGGGACATATTTTTGTTCTCACTTTGAAGCTTATGCTCTTAACGTACTACTGTTCTTTAAGGGATTCTAATTTGCTTTTTTCTGCTATGACAAGATTAGTGGATTATTGATGCTGTGATTCTTAATAGTTGGGGTTTTTTTATTGGAAAGGGCTTTGGGATGGTCATGATGGTTTTGGGTGGAAGATTCAATTTTTTTTGTTTCCTGAAGAGTAAGGATGGTTCAGCACTGATATACAGCTTTGTAGGGTTCACCACCTCAGCCAATTAAAGACTTATAAATTTAATGATATGAACTTACCATTACTTGTTTATTAATTTTTCAAATAATCATTTAGCTTTTTTCAAATAAAAATTTTTATCATAAATTATCTCAATATATACAACTAATATGTATATGTAAAATTTAATATGATTCATGCCCTTTTTAGTCATTTTCTATCTCAACTGACTTTTGAAATTATAATTCAAATACTCATCAGTTTAGAAAAAAGTCACTTCTGCAAAAAGCCAAACGGGCAATCCAAACACAAATCACATTTATAACCTGACTTTTTTCCTACCGGGCTTTTATAAAAGTCAGATAACTTTTAAGCTACCACTCATACCGCTAACCCAAACAGGATAAATATAAACTTAATAGCAATAGCAAAATAAGCCATGCACTGTTCATTCCCTCACAAATCACTGTTCAATTTAACAGTACCGGCTTCGATTGCAAGCCATTTCCATTTATATGAAAGCCGTCACTGTTTATACATCACGGAGCGTCAGCGATGGGAAGTTTTGAATTTCAAAATGTCGTTCACTGTTAAAATGCCACTTATTACACTGTCGTGTGTCTGCTTTTATTGTTCTCATCTCTCCCCTCCTTTTATTTCAGTTTCTCACCTACTCTTTCAGATTTTTGGGGTCCGGTTCCTCTCATAGTCCCCCCTCTCCCCATCCCTCATAGTCCCATCTGGACCGTCCAAATCTCGATCCAACGGTCCAGATTTTTTTTTTTTTTTAAAAAATAATTTTTTAAAAAAAATTTTTGGATCGCATCTCGGCCGTCCAAATATGGATCGGACGGGCGAGATGCACCAAATGGGCGAGACGGGGGAGAGGGGAGGACTGTGAGAGGATCCCCTTCCAGATTTTTGAAACCTTCTTCTATGATTTATGCTTCCTTCATTTTTTTGTCATTTGAGCGAAGCCAAATATCAGGCCATCTAAGCGAGGTCGAAGATCGGGAGGGAAGAGAGGTTGAGAGTTAGGTGCCCAGTTTTGGACGAAGATGCGAACATGATGGGAAGAGAGTGGGGCTCTGGAAATGGCGCAAGAGAGGCCGGCTTGGGAGATTTGAGGATGTAATTTTTCTCCCTCCATGTTTCCATTTTCTTTAGGTTTGATTCACTTCTTCGATGCTTCCATGCACTTTCTCAATCTCTCTCTAAGGTGTTTTTGTTTCAAATACTTTGGGTTATTCAAGTTCGCTCTTAAAGTATGTTTGTCATTTTTTCGACTAACCGAAAATGGATTTGTATTGCCAAAGGTGAGATGCTGTGGTTCCTTGATTTTTTGTCTTTTTCATCCAAAGCGTTTCTTACATTTCATCAGAGTTTGGTATTCCAAGGAAAGATACCATGGTAAACGTTTCAAAGACAAGGACCAATAAAGCTCCACTCTAGTTTTCTTATATCATAACTGAAGCATCTTTAAATTTTTGTTGTCTGTATTATTCACTTATTACTTTCTGGGTCTGAATAGTGTGATTATCTAGTTCTACTGTTATTACATTTTAAAAATTTGTCATGGGAAATGATGACCATAGGCACTTCTTGGTTGTTAAGATACCTTTCAAACCACTCAATGGTGTCAATGTCAAGGTGATTTGTTGGTTCATCTGACAGTAATAAATCTCTCTTAGTGAAGAATAAGAGTTCTTTTTGGAAAAGGTTGTATGATGGAACTTATGGGAACTCCTGATCAAATTGTTGCTGCTGAGAAGTTTATTAATGAAGTTCTTGCCGAGGTATTGCAAAGTGCTTCTTTGAAAGAGGGGAAAAGTTGAGCATTACTAATATTCAATTGGTTTTGATTTAAATTATAGGTTACATATCTTGGATTCAAGGATGTGGTACCATCTGATGCTGTGATCTTCCTTTTGCAAGTGAAGCGTCTTCAAGAAAAAATTTCTAGAGCTTCTATCCTCAAGTTTTGTCACTCTGTAAGTACATTTGTTTTTTAAATCTTACCAAGCAAAGTAGTAATAATGAGGGGTTGAGGCTAAGTAGAATAAGTGAAATGGATTGTTTTTATAAGTATCGTCTTTCTGTTAAATATGACTTGTAGCAATTTTGTATTGTTGTCCCTACAGTTCAATCATTAGAGTAAATTAGTGTTTGTTTGCCTCCAGTTTTAAATAATCTCTTTTTGTGTTTTGCAAGACAAAACTACTCACTTATTTAAGCCTACAATTTATTCAAATGCTGAAAACATAACTCCATCTCCTTCATGCATTATGAGCTGGCTGGACCCAGCAAACCATTATTACTAGAATGATGCCTCTGCAAAACAGGGCAGTGGTAATTGTTTTTTCTTTTCAAGTTTATAGATCATCAGTTTTGGGTTGAGGTATTGTTATGTGGTCTATTAACAATTGAATCATGCTCTGGTGATCCTTTGCATATATTTGTTTAGTACTACAACTCCTCACATGGAGTCTTCTGGCCTGGGAAGGTGATTTTTAAATATTATCATCTATCAAGCTATTATCGTTTTCTTTAATATGTTCTTATATGTCATATACCTATATTCAGATTCAGGTCATCTTCTGCGTACATCACAGGAGCTGCGTTCCTTTTAGGTGCTCTTTGTTCTGGTGTTGCGGGATGTGGAGGAATTTTGGTGTCAGTCCATGCCAATGTTTCTAGTGCTGCAAGACGGTCTGCAAGAGAGTCGTTGCAGGGTAAACCATTATTTCCTCAAAAAATTGTGAAACCATCTTCCACAGACCTTGCTATTATGTCTCTTTGTTTGTACATAAGTTCAAATAGAAGATTATATAATATACTTATTTATTATGTGTGGAAAAAGCAGGACTTCTGTTATTGGGATTCATATTGATTGGAAAATTATACATGAAATGACAATCACCTGCTTTTGCATTATTTGTGAACTTAAATATTTTTAGGACGCTTCTCTATAATTTCTGTCAAGCATTTTGTTTGTTTGATTGAAAGGCAATGCTATTTTTACCAGCAACTGTCCTTAATGGATATGAATGTTAGTTGATGTTGATTATCCAAGAATCAATATTATCATGTCTCCTTTTCATATCTTACTTAAAAGTATGATATGATTCAAATGAAAAACGTATTCTAATTTTCTTTTTTGTGTGCGTAGAATGGTAGGTAGATATGTAGAAGCAGAGGCGGAGAAGATTTCCTTATTGAAAACAAAGTCAGGCTTATATCAACCGACTATGTGGTTTTTGATGAAAAGGTCAGTTTTTACGCTCATACATGCATCTTAAGTTTGTTGGGTTTTGTCTGTAAATATATGTGATGAAAGATATCTTTTTCCACTTGAAGGGTAGTTATTATAATTTTAAAGTTTATATGTAGAAGGCTCAAAAGTAACTAAGAATTAGTAAAAAATAAATAAAGTTTATATCAGCGAGTGCGCTTAGCAAAATATATTTAAACTTATTCTACATTAATTTTTTACTGTAATTGGACGTGCCATTTTAAAATAACATTCGGTGAGTATCTTATAAGTGTACAATGAGCAAATTAGAGATTGGTTGGTTTCAAGGAGGCAGCCAGGAATATCCACAAAAAAGTGGGCTTAAAAGTACAAGATTCCTTTGGAATGTTTTTCCCAATCCCATACTAGAAAAGATATTTGAACTGAAATTAAATCCCAGATCACGCTTATGGGTTTTATGTACTAACTATAATGATTTGTTAACTGAAATGTGATTACTTTGCAGGTTTGAAATAAGGCAAGCAGGTGAAGGAATAAACCATGTACCAGGATTGGTTGAGGGTCATGTGAACAATATGACTAAAGTCTGGGATGTTCTACAAAATGGTACCAATGCAAGAGTTATTGGCTCAACCACTGCCAATGAGCACAGAGAACGTTCCCACTAGTCCGGTTTATTTCTAAAACTGTTCTCTTGGAATCTTATTCATTTTGAGTAAAGTCCATTTACGTTCTACCCTCAGTTATTCTTATGAGCTTTCATTTGAGCCTTTATTGATTTGCACTACAATGGATTTGGTTGTTGCAAGTCTGCTTGAGCAATAGTACATAGGGTATAAGTTTTGTTATAGCTCTGTTTGTCCAATGCTGAACCTATGAACTCCAATTACTTTTACTAATCTCTAAAAAAGTATATGTCCGGGTAAAGTATATTGTTTGTTATATATTTTAATTATATAAACTTTGGGGCCCTTTTAGTAGAGGGATATGTTTATTTTGCTAACAAAGGAAAAGTAACAATCACCAAATTGAATCAAGTTTAGAGTGTCGGTAAAGTGTAGTTTGAATGAATGAAGCAACAAGACAAAAAAATGTTTGAGTGATGAAGTTACCGAGGTCAGCATGAGTGTGAGAATATTGATTGTTAGTCCAGTTTACTCACACACAAAAGTTTGTCTATGATGCAACAATTAATGGTTTAATCCTTAAGTTATGGTGTGGTTACTGCTTTCACAGTTTACAGACATGTTTGGTAGAGAGGAGTTATGGTTGCTTAAAACTTTCTATAGACCTACCATCTACTTGATGTCCCTTCTGCATTTATTAGAGATTTTGTTCAATATAACCCATTTTTTTCGGAAAAATTCTATGTTCCAAAGTACAAAGAGCTATTGATAGTTACAGGGGAGGTATGGTAGTTGAATAGGTGTAGTAGCAGAAAATACTATAGTTCAATGGGGAAACATAGTCCAATAGACTTCCATATGTCATTGTGGCATTATGGGTGGGTATAGCTAACCCAAGGACGGAAGTAGGGGGCTAGGGGTGGCCCCCGCCCCCCCTATTTTTTTTTAAAAAATAAACACAGGCTTATTAGTTTCATGTATATTCACATTGCTGGGCCTACAGGTTTGCTTTCATGAACTCTTTGGTTTTCATATATATTCACGGCACTGGACGCAAGTTTACTTTCATGGGTCCGGTTTCTCTCCCTTTCACCCCCTCTCCCTATCCCTCACAGTCACATCTGGACCGTCCAGATGTTGATCCAACGGTCCAGCTTTTTTTTTTTTTTTAAAAAAATAAAAATAAAAAAAATATTTTTAAAAAAATAATTTTATACGGATGGATCTCGGCCGTCAAATCTGGATCGGACGGCCAAGATCCGAGGGGCGAGTGATGGGGAGGGATGGGGAGAGACCCCGCTAAGGAGAGGATCCTCTCCCTTACTTTCATGTATATATTTTAAGAAAAAATATAGAGGTGGGGCCCACAACTTTAATATATTTTCCCAATCCTACATGTTTTGCATTTTTCGGATTGTCTCTTCCTCCGGAGGGCGACTTGTCTAGGGTTTTTTTCAATAGCTTACAACAAGTTTTGAGAATTAATAAAATACTTAAAATCACTTCTTTTCATTAAATTTTTTTATGAAATTTATTATACATGATTTTATCTTTCTAATAATACTACTTTTATATTGATTAGAGAATATTTTAAGGTTAATATTTTGGACAAGTTTTGAATTTTGTTAACAATTGGCTAAACAAGTTGAGTTTTATTAATAGTTGGCTACTTTTATACAGATGTAACATTTTTTATTTTCGCCCCCCGTAAGTAAAATTTTTGGGTCCATCCCTGAGCTAACCTACTTTGAAGGAGGTGGTGCTCAAAAAGTCACCAAATCCATTGGCCTTTAGCATTGCTAAAGACAACTTAAAGTCAAAGTAGATATTATATAAAGATGTCAATCAATACAAATATTATATAAAGATGCTTATGGAAGGGAAAAAATATACTCCTAATTGTCTTCAGGGTTGGCTTTGCTTAAGCATCCATTATCAAATCTGTTACTATCTGTGTTTTTTTGAGGTTTCAATTTTAGATGTTGATATTTTATTTTTCCATTTGATGATGAGGGCTAAACGACCAATGAGTGATGTTATTTATACTGATTTGAGTAAAGGATTTTTATGATTGTTGAAAGCTGGGAATTGACAATTAGATTTAACATTAAATGATAGTTTACATCTCATAGTAGTATTTTTTCCAAGGTATGAATTTTTCGCATGTTTAACATAATGTGTCCCTATTCAGATTTAGCAACATTCAATTCCCTTTATATTACCAATACTAAATAGAATATATCTATTACTTTATAGGTGTCATTGTCCTCTTTGAAATTTGGACAACATGACTTTTACTAATTCTGAAAAGTTCCACCTTGAGCAAGCATCTTTAAACAATCATTTAGAGATTGTAAGGACACCTTAATCATCAAATATATTTATTAGTCTTAAGAGGTTCACCAATGATTTAGTTAAGAATGCAGTAATTAGAAAGTGGTTGATTAAATCTTGAGTTTGAAATGTGATAATTGTTTATTTGAATTGCATAGGACATGACTACATTGTTAATCATCTCAAGTTATATTTGACTATATTATAATTATTAATGCAGAAGATGATAGATGAACAATTGCGTGAGGTTGCCATTAGATTTGGTCAGGGTGCTGATAGAAGGTGGGGTAGTTGAGTGAATAATGAATTTTTACTATAAGTATGGTGTCATGATATCAAATCCTCCCAATATTGGGGGATATTAGGCAGGAATACTAATGTTTGGATCTTTGTTGGTTTCTGTAATGCAATTCATACATAGTTGTTAGTCAAAGGAGAGGAGGTAGAAGTGATATGCATATGACTTTTTGATTTGTTCGTAGCTCCATTTGGCCTGCATTAAGTTTTTGTATTTACGCATAATTTTATAACGATATAATGTGCAATATCTATATCTCTTAGTTCCTCTTAGAGATTAGGGGATTTTTTGTCTTGCTTCTTCCTTATGCAATCCATAATAGTGTTAGGCTATTAGTCAGAAGAGTTGAGATAGAGTTGTTCTATGGAAGCTGCATAATAAGGTATTTTTTACTTAGCAATATAATCTAAATGGTTTCCTAATTCTATTATCTGCAAAAAAATTTAACACGTTGGTTACTCCCAAGATTGAGAGATATTCTCAAGGAAGATTTCTTTTTTGCTGATTCATTGGTATATGACATACAATTCAAGTTGCTGCCAATCAGAAGAGTGGGGACACGGGTTGCTCCATGAAATCTCATTCAATAGGTAACAAAAACTTGATGATTTCCTAATAAGTCTACTGTTTCGAATAGGTGTTAATAATTTGGATCTTCCCAAGATTGGGGATTTTGTGTAGAAAATCTTTTACCATTACCATGTTTGTTCATTCTTATTTGTATCATGCTTTTGGAACTCTCTTCCTGAGCTCGTGGTCTCATACTTTTGATTTTGCCTTCTGTTTCCTCTTTTTTTGATTTTGGTTGTTTTTATTTGGTAGCCTATCTTTACCGCTTATCAGTCTGCTGCTTCTCCCTCCCTCCTCCTTTTTGGTTTGCCACATTTTGTTGCCAAATTTTCATTTCTTTTAACATACCGATAATTGTCTATTAGTGTTATTATGTTTATAGAAATTCATCAACTTATTGTTTATATGTTTTTTATTTTATTTTTTGAAATAATTTCTTTATGAAGGGCACTTATGAGCCAATTGCCAGAGTTTGCACTTTCTTTTTTAAAAATAATTTCATTTTGTGGGGCATAAGATGATGGAAATTCAGATGAGTTTGGCACGAATCAGCTTTCAGTGATATACTAATCCCATTTTATGTTTAATATTATAGATAAGGAAAATAGTTTAATGATCATCACAGCTTTGGGCTTGATGACATTCTTATCTCTCGGGTGATGACATCAACAACATATATAAAGGAAACAGGAAGAAAAGAAGAAAGAGAAGTGTTGCTGGGAATGAGAGAAGTATGCACCTACTTTCATTGCCTCCTTGGTCAAGAATTTTTCAAAGCCTGATGAAGTCATTGAGCAAGAGAAATTCTACTTCATGTTGATGTGTTATAATCTGGGTCTTTTATATGAATGTTTAGTTATGACTTTGTTTTTTGTTGGACTCTAGGGCCGATTAGAACTATCTAGACCTATACTTTTGTTGTGAACTCAAGTAGCACTACACTTTAGAACATGAAAAGTTGCTAGACATATAAGAATATAAGTATTGATGTGGTTGTGGTTTTAGGATGTGCTTTAATGTTATGGAATTGTTGCGATGCGCGGGGGATTTTTTTGCTTGTTCCTAAAAAATAGTAACATTAATTGTATAAGAAACAACATCAAAATAATAAGGACTCCAAACTCCATACATATTATTCCTAAAAAATAGTTCAGCTGTTAAAACGTGATAGGCATGTCATTTCATTAAGGGGACTCCGTACACATTAGAATTAAGTGCCCCATGTAAGGTACGAGGCTATTGAAATGAGGACACAAATTATAAAAAAAGTAAGTACCAAGCTTTATAAAACATATCATACTTATATGTTGTTAATATAAGATTCAATTGATTTTTTTTTAAAAAATAAGGAAGCTAAATAAATTACTTAAAAGTATTCATATTCATCTTTTTTATATCAAATTAATGGGGATATCATTTCTGAAAAATTTTCCTGCCAGCAAGTAGGAAACGACGCTGTTTCATTATTATTATTATTGGCCCTGTTTGGATTCACGTTAAATGCAGCGTTGAAGGCAAAAATATTCAAAGTGGCGGAAAAGCAAACGATCAACGGTGAAAAACGCGAGATGAGGAGTGTTTGGATGATCCGTTGGCTTCTTCCAAAACCATCAACGCCGCCGAGCTTTTTGAACGCTCCAAAATAGAGCTTATCTTGTAACGCACCGTGGAGGCTACTTTTGTTCATCGTCTTCTTCCAAGAGGCGGCCTTAAAAAGCATCGTGTGCCTTCTCTTTCCTCCTCTCATCTCGCCGATTCTCTCTCCCATCCTCTCCTCTTCAATAATTCCTTCGCCGCCTCATCTCCTCAACAATTACTACCTCCTGTCTTCATCTTCAATAATTCTTTCGCCGGCCTCATCTATCCTCGTCCTCGCATGATCCATTTGGAGAATGCCCTGAGGCATTCTTAGGAGAATGCCTTGAGGCATTCAAAATGCCATCCCTCAAGGCATTCTCGAGAATGCCTTAAGTATTCAAAATGCCTTGCGAATTCACAAGGCATTCTTGAGAATGCCTTGTGAATTCTCGAGAATCTCTTCAGTGGGAGTATTTAATAAAATTCATACTATTTTTAGTCATTTTTTATCTCAACCGACTTTTGAAATAATAATCCAAACACTCCTTAGTTTAGAAAAAAGCCACTTCTGTAAAAGTCAAATGGACAATCCAAACACAAATCATTATCTATAACCTGATTTTTTTCCTACCGAACTTTTTTTAAGTCAGATGGCTTTTAAGTCACCATTCCTACCGCCAACCCAAACAGGCCCATTATTTTTCAACTTCTCCGGCCTTAAAAAGCCACACCACCCTCTCTCACTCTCCTCCTCCTTCTGCAACGTCGACATCTTCAGCGGCAGGGGTCCTTGCCTCAACTCCCCCGTCTGCGCCGCCAACGTCACCTCCGACGGCATTGGTAGGCAAAGTTTTAAGTTTGGTTTTTATATATATAAACTGTCGGCAGTGAAGGAAAAACAAAACTCGAAACGCCAACGCAAACTAAACCCGATGGCTTACCTCTGTTTTTCTTGTTCTAAAGCGGGGCAAGAATGGGTGAAAATGATCACAGGTTGAGCCTCTTTCTTTTCCTTCCTTGTCTTCCTCTCTTACGTTCTCGGACTCACTCTCAGCGTGTTTCTATTTTCTTTCTCTGTTCTTTGGGGATTAAAACAGAGCGTGCGTACACACTCTTTGCTCTCGGCTTTGACGTGGATGTGACAATAAAGTCACCTTTGGTGGCTTACTTTGTGGCTGGATAAAGTTGGCTGAAGAAAGTGGCTATGAGTTGTAAAGGAAATAATAATAAAATATTGTAAACAATTGCAATTATGGCTGCAAGTTGGAGAAGGTCAAGAAACGTGAAGGCGCACTCAAATGGCTATAATTTATTCTTAAATATGTGGCCATGGCTCGTCGGACTCTCCTATAAAAAACAAAAACATTAGAAGAAAGGATAGTTATTGGCAAGAAATGCTAAAGAAAAGGATAAATATTCACACCAAACATATACCAAATATGCCTTGCATGGCAGAGAAGAAAAGGATAAATATTCACACCAAACATATACCAATGCGATGGCCGTGAGCTTGAGGATTTCTTCGTCGCCGGTGAAGAATCTCCCCCACTGGTACCTCATTACGGTGGTGAAGCCCATAGCCCCCAGGCCCAAGCCGATGGCACAGAAGAGCGAGACAATCATGGAAAGGAGAGCTTTTCATAACTGGAGAGTGATCTTTTCCCTATAGGTCAAGCACGAATTCCCATCATACCGCTAAAGAGGTTTTTCTTATTTTATCTTTCGGACCAACCGCTACTTGACTCTTAACAAATCCCCAGTTGATATGTGCACTAATCCAAACTAAAAGAACCAATTAAAACAATCGGTTGCATAAGCTTTTCATAACTGGAGAGTGATCGCTCTGTTCAACAGATCTGGAGAGTGATCACTCTATTTTTTTTTTCGCCCATGCTGTCAGCCATGAAGAATTATTTTTTTCTTCTCTCCAACCATAGTTCTGGGGCTTTTATGCAAGGTTTTCAACGGGTTGGAAAGAAGTACTGCAGCAGGGGAGAAGGAGATTAATGATGTATCTCCACCTCCGTGTCAAGCTTCTTCATCCATCCAACCTTGACGAAGAACTTGGAGAAGTCCCTCTCTGCTTTCTCGGATATCTTCTTCTGCACGCTGTACCCGAACCTGTTATCGCTGTATTGCCTCCGAGAGCATCTATGGTTTTGAGGTCGGTTTCGAGAGATGAACTAAACCTCGAGAAGAAGACGTAGCGGCGCTTCTGAGCAGAAGAAGGATGAAGGGGTCAGCCATGAGGAGAAGGAAGGAGGAGAGAGCGTGAAAGAGGAAGTGAAGGTTACGGGGTGGAGAATTTTTTAATGCCTAAGTTTTATAGAAAAGAGGAAGAAACAGCGCCGTTTTGTCTTGCTGCAGATTTCTTTTTCTACTACAGCTGCAGAAATGTTAAGCCCCAAATTAATTTGTTAAACTTATAAACTAACATATGATTAAATAATTCACAACATATTTTATGATTAACTAACAATTTCAAGTGCAAATGGACCTAACTCATTTGAAGTAAAAGTATAATGAACAATCCACAAGCCTACTTTTTTTTTTAATCTAGTCAAATGTTTTTCCTTTTATGAAACGTAAATAGTTTTCACTTCTTCCAATAAGTTTACTTCTCAAGATTTGAATATGTGTTCCTCTCTTCTTAAAGAGTTTGCTTACCACTTCAACCAAGAGCTTGTTAATTCCACAAGCCCCCTTCACATCAATCACATCCATACTATAATTCATTTGTCGCATCCTTCATATTCTCAACAGTAAGGCCCAGCCCGAACAATACAAATGTCATTCCATAGCTGAAAACATTAATTTAACCAGAAAACCTTAGACAGTATAACAATAATAACTTACATAAATCTCAAAAAACAATGTAAACCAAGTCCTAAGTCATGGCAATAAGTAAATGGTATCTGTTGTGCCAGTAGAGCCCCAAAAAGAGACGCAGTGCTCACCCTCAAATGTTACTACTTTCTTATGAGATGTCAAAAAAAAAAAGTACTCAAGTATGGCACGAGTTCTAATAAACTAAAACATCAGCAAGGCTGAGGCGGAGAAAAACATTGTGTCATTTTAAGCAACACTTTCTTTTCTACTTTTCAGTGAAAATACAGTCATTATTATTAAATAAATTTTTAAAAAACGGTGAGAGCTGTAACTTTTTTTCTTTTTTTCATGAAGGGAAAGCTTCAAGAAAAAAAAAACAGGTTACATAGTGTTCCCATGCATGTAAACTAGACAGTCATGACTCATGAGTATGAACTAACTCAGATTTATCCGTTGAACTATGAGTATTTATCATTCACGTAACGCACATTTACAACTAAAAAGATATCTAACAACATTTACCACTCAAACAACACAAATTGATGAGTGGAACGAGATTTATTGTTAGTGATTCTTAGATTTAAAAGATTTATGAATTTGATCCTTAGAAATAATTCTCACTGAGAAATTATGCATGCAACACGTATACATGATCAATGGGATAACAAGCTTATAAAATACATGATCAAAGAAATGAACAAGGCTTCACCAAGAGAAGTAGCACAAACAAACTCAGTGATCTTCAAGTCTCATTCATGTGCATCACTCTGACTACACACATAAGGCAATGAAGCTTCTAACTTTTTCCCAATTAAATGATGAAGAAGCACTCCTGCTGCAACACTAACATTCAAGCTTTCCACAGCTAAATATGATTGGAACTCTTTACCAGAAATCTCACCATTATTCAAACCAGTAGTTTCACCATCTAATTCACTAGCAGTCAAGTCAACAGGAATATTCCCAGGGATCCTAACTAAATGAGTACATGATTTCTCAACCAAAGGTCTCAAACCTGTGCCCTCACTGCCCAAAACGAGAATAGTAGGCGGACCAGGAACAATCTCATCCAAGGAGACAGCCTTTGAGGACACAGAGCCTCCTAGAACTCGCCAACCGTTTTCAGATGAAGACACTAGAAACTGCATCATGTTCTTGCAATATCTGAGCTCCATTAATTCAAGCGAGCCCGCGCTTGCTTTGCTTACAACACCACTCAAAGGGGCAGAATTTTTTGCACACAACACTATCCCAGAAGCTCCAAAATAATAAGCAGACCTAATTATTGCCCCCAAATTTTGAGGATCAGTAACCTCGTCCAAGGCAACCCAAAGGCAACCTCTCCCTTCCTCCATAGAAATAGGATCCAATTCTTTAATTTTTACCATCTCTAGTGGTGAAGCATCTAAGACTAAACCCTGATGAGGGCGGTTATCAACTACCATGTTAAGGTCATGTTTGGATACTTCTTTAACACTTAAGCCAATCTTCTCAGCAATCTTCAGAAGTCTCTCAAATCCTTTCTTGTCCTTCTTCTTCCTGTTGTTGCTACTCAAGTCTAGTCCTTCTTGCACGTACAATGCATAGAATTCCCTTCTTCCAGCTGATAATGCAGCCAAAACTGGTCCAACTCCATAGACTCCCTCACCAACAATCTTAGGCACAGTTGATTGTGTGGCCTCTTTCCATGTCTTTCTTCCCCAATTATCCTGCTTATTCCATCTCTGAAGCTCGGGTCTCTCTGATCCAGCTCTTCCTCCCACTAACCCCTTGAATCTATTTTTTATGTTATCCCACCTTCGGTCGTCAATAGCCTCCTCTGTTTCATCATCAAACTTCCCGTGCCTGCCACCATAATCACTTCTCTGTTCTCTCACCATCTTAATTGACCCGTCCGTACTCTCTTTAATTGCTGCAGCAGAAATATCACCTTTTGTAGAATGTCCAGATTCTGGAATTGTCGAATTCTCTAGCCTTTGAATTGATTCTTCCCAAGAGGACCTGTAATTTGACTTCCCTGACCTCTTCGGTGATTCCTCCCCAGAAGAACTGTTACTGAATTTCTTTTCCTTCTTTGCTAATTCTTCATGAATGGAGCCCCTAATGTTTGTCATTTTTGTCTTCCCCGGTTCTCTAGCTTCGCTAACTTCATTTGATGCTAACCAAGGAAGTTCTTTTCCAGCTCTTACCACACTAATCCTTTCGTTAACCTTTCCAGCGTAAGAACTTGAAAAATTTCTCGGCCTTGACGAAAGGCAATAGCGTCCAGAAATTTTCAGCAGCAATCCATACGAGACATGCCTGGAACTCACTAGTTTTCCCATTTCCAAGGTCCCTTGCAGTAGCAACTCAGTTGAATACTTCACTGGATTCATCAAACAAAAGCTTCCAATTTTATTCCTGGCCTTGCGTGAGTAAAAAATGGGATTTTTTAGCGTAGGGTTTTGAGAGGGTTTTGGAGCAGAGCAAAATGGTAAACATTGGGTCTTTAAATCGTGAGATGATTGGAAGCATTTGGATCCCGGAGAAATCTTAGCAACCCGGGGAAAACCCTGAGCTCTGGTGAGGTTGGTATACATTTTATACAGCAAAGAAACTGTATCTTGGTTCAAGCTCAGAGCCGATAAAAGATAGGTATAAAGGAGAATTGAACTATAAGTGTACCTGACATAGGAGTTGGGGAGTTAGGGAGCTACCATTGAAGTATCTTATCCACTGTCCATTGATAAGTCGTCGCCTTCCTGAAGCCTGAGCCGAGACCGGGAGTATTAGGGCGGTACCCGGGAACTCAACGACACAGTTTCATGCGCTGAGGATTCAAAAGAATACTTTTAAAGATCACAGGAGGGTCTCTTTTATTTTAAAAAGTTTGGAAAATTTATTTAATCTCAATGAAATTCTCAAGAGGCATATATAATTTTTGGTCAACAAGAGCTACATATAATTTATTATCATAGATTCTTTGAAGTCATTGAAATTGTTTATATCCATCTGGAAAGCAGTTTAAATCATCAAAAGTGCCATGTTTTTTCATATTATATACTATACAATTTATCCTTTTTACAACCATATAATGTATCGTTTTCTACTGGCCGAAAAGGCCCTTTTTCCTAAATGAAAAACTATTTTATTTTTTAGAGTTTAGACCCCCAAAAAAGAAGCTATTCTTTCATACCATAATTTTTTTTTTTTTAAAAAAAAAAGGCCATTTTGGACCTCATATGATATGTCTTAAAAATACTATCTTTACTATAAATTTAATTAATTTGGGTAGATTAAAAAATTAGTTAATTATTTGTTAAAAATGTTTGCTAGCTTTTCTTAAATGTCTTTTTAAATCATTTACATTGAAATTACACATCGGCTAGAGAGGGTAACGAAAGACATCTTATAAGGTTTGAATATCTCCTCTCTTAGTTCTTTGGGGGACACCCCAAAACAATGCTTGTTATATGTCACTCTAATTCTATTCATAAGTCTAATTTTATAGAAAGTGAAAATGAACTTATAAGTATGACAAGAATGATATACTTTTAAAGTCCCCATTATATTAAGCAACCAAAGGTAGAATATAGATACTATCCATGACCATTCTTCGCCTTTTGGAAAGAAGTTTTGACAAGTTAAATTTCGAGAGATTATTAAAAATCCCTCGCCATTGAAAGAACCCATAATTCTCATATTAATGATGAAACTTTTATGAATTATCCGGCAAAAAAGTCTTTATGAATTAGACCTGTCAAGCTTCCGTGACAATGACACTTCTATACATGATAAAATTATTAAAACTAAATATTTTAATTTGTTCGTAACTTTGCCTTTTCAATATTGTCAAATACATATACCATTAGATAACTAGAGTTCACCATTTTAAGATAAATTATTCAGATACAGAAGTTCTCATGTTTGAGAAAGACATACTGCAGTCATCCACAGAGTTTCTCAAAGATAATCCGATTATAAAGCGTTGTTGCATGAAATTAAAAGGGGGAAAATCAACTCATTGAACTTGGCCCACAAACCACAAAACTCTTCACTGAGACAACTCTCGGATGCTTAACACGGATCATCTTGTCCTGATTTATTCTCGTGCGGAAACAAATTACATTCCAGACCTCAAAAGTTTAGTTTACATCTCCCATTTTTTATTTCTGCAACTAAAACATAAGGCAGCCACTTCTAGAAGTTGCAGTAAGAATAAACAGTCTTACATTAAACTTTCCGAGAGGAGTCCACCATAAAAACCCCATGGTTGAAACCTCTGTTGAAACTACTTGGTTTACGCTAGAAAAAAATAAACATATCACACATCTTAAAGGAAGCATAATTAATCACATTTTCAGGACTCATCAAGTCCCAAATACTGGGAATGAGAAGCTGCAAGCAGTGCTGCTCCAATGCCAGAACCATCATTTGAATGCTCAATGACAATGGTCTCTGCTACTTCGTCTCCCAACAGCTCATTCATCGTACTCTCCAAGCAACTTCTGAATTTAGTGTAGTGTTCGAACAATCCTCCGTCTAATGCTATCACTGTCTTCTGCTTCTCCCCGACCTTGACTGTGTCCCTCCCTATTTTCTTGAGGATGCCTAGAATGCCGGCAGCAGAAAGGCGGGCCCCACGAGTGACCACAATGTCACAGACTTCAGCAACAATCTTCCTTGTCTTAAGGGATGTATTAGAAACCTGACCCACCAAAAAAAAAAAAAACAACTAAGCTTTCTCCACTTCTCAAGGGAAAAAGTTGCTTCCTAAATAAATGAATCATATGGTATGTGCCAAGTGAGACTAGAAAACCTCCACGTTAAGTATGAAATTAGATCAAGCATACCTCTAATACGTCCTTCAATTTGTTTCCAACCACTTTCAGATCTGGAGACGTATCGTGATGCATGGCAGACATGTCAGCTGTCCTATACATCTCAAAACAAATAAATGAAAAAACTCAGAAGCTTAAGCATGCAATAAAGCAGCAACGTGTTTTATACAATTCAAAACAGGATGGCTAAAAAGTAAATAGTGTAAATATGACCAGCCACGATTTTAATTAGCTTACAAAAGCAAGTTTCTACCAAATATCTTGTCATTTTGTACAACTAAGCTGGAACAAAGCCCCTTCTATTTTCTTCAAAAAGTCTAAAACAACATGGCCACAGAGTTACATTTCATTATAAAAAAAAAAAAAAAGTGATGCAGCAGCATTTGGTGGGAATGAAACTGTAATGACTCAATTTTCCAGAAATATAAAGGAAGAAATGAAAATGGGGTTGCTGTCACTAGGACTATTACAATATCTTCAAATTAAGGTGGAGAATGAGATAAAATTAGTAATATCAACAATCCCAACAAAATTTAAAGAGGTAATGATCCTCTGCTTAAAGTTGTTCTCAATAATGAATAACTTCTTACCACCGTAAAACATATTCATTCCCTCGTGATTTTTTTACTTTTAACAAGAGGGATGAAAAAGCTTGTCCACAGCACATTTCCCAATTTTTTACAAAGCATAAAAACAGAACCGTAAAACCTATACATAATTCCATATTTTCACCCTCCTCAATTCTCTATGTCCCTACCAACCACCAATCACACCCTCAAAGAGGCAATGATCCTTAATATGGTACTGCAACAACACATCTCAAAACAAACAAAATGCTGAGCAGATGTGTCAATGATCAAGCCACCTATTAGCAATAAGTTCCAGGTGAGAAACGTGAAATAAGGTGAACAGGGATGCATTCCCAACACTTAAACCCCAGCAGCTCATGAGCAGGATAAAGCACCAAACAAAACCTTTGCTGGTCAGGTAGATACACAAGCAAACACCTCCAGCAACAAAATGGGCAGCTAGCAATATAAACAAATGGCATCTTAGATGTGTATATGTATAAGTTTATCTGTATGAATTATCACACCTTAGTACGAATGGTTGTTTTAACTTTGGAGGAACAGTATCTCCAAAGAACTCAGCTTCTTCAGCCATCTTCAATAAAACTCTCCGTACAATTTCCCCCAAGTACATGCCAGAAATCATTTTTTCAAATACCTGCAAATAATAGAGGAGAAGTGTTGCAATAAAAAAAAATAGTGGAGAAGTCTTACAGATGGAACAATTGTCATTTAAATTCATGATGAATGATCATTACCTGTTCTCCAGGGTTTAGGCTCTCTTCATCTAGATCTTCATCATATTCTGTCAGAGGAAGATGTGAGGACCGGTAATTACCCCACTCTGTGTTTATAACCTATATAATTAAAATGTAATGTGTTCGAATGAGCACCGACTTATCATCAGCTGCCACTTAGTTTTGTGGTAAAGATAGGTCTATCACATGAGAAACCTTACAATCACAAATATTTATAACATCCTTACCATCTCCCCTGACTTTGGCAGAGGACCATGCCACTTTGGAATAGCTTGTGCACGCTCTACATATGCAGCATTTGTTCCAGTACCAAGAATCACAGCAGCAACGACATCTGGATTGTGGAATTTGCCTCCAGCTAAAGTTCCAATAGTATCATTAACCTGTATCAAATCCCTGTTATGTATTGTTTCCTACCTAAGACATTAAATCACTAAAAATGATAGCAAATACGAAAACTCATAACTCCAAATTTTTCCTCAGACAGAGAATGAGAATCATCATCTAAGAGACTGACTAAAAAAACAACGAAACTAAAGGACGGAAGTAGAACTCACTAGAGCTGAGACCCGCATATCAATGCCAATTTTTTCCACAGACTTGGTTAGTTCTCTCACCACATCATGTCCAACCTATAAACAAGCCAAACAGAATCCATTAGAGAATTATAATCATATTAGCATGTTCAAGAGCTGAGAAGGGAAGAGAAGATTAAAAGGGCGGCCAAGTGCAAGAGTGCAGGAGGCTCCCACTAGGTGGGGTCTGGGGAGGAATAGATGTATGCAGACTTACCCCCACAATCGGAGAGGCTGTTTCTAGGATTACTAAAATAAAATTCTTTCTTTCTTTCTTTTTAAATTATGCATAGGTATCCTCCTATTAAGACCAGAGGTAGTACATATGTTTGCCATAACAAAGTTAGCAAAGTAGTATTCAAACTCTTGAAATTCAGTACAAAAAAAGATGGCCTTGTTGGTGTCTCTAGTAGACAGAGAATACTTATGCATGTCATAAAGTCTTCATGACGAAACAAGAATGGTAATACAAAGAAAGTTGAACACAGCAGAGTCAAGGTAACAAGACTCACCACTTCTTCAATATTGAATCCCTTGGTCCACCTAATTAGAGTCCCAGATGCAATTGATGTTTGCCTCACTGGGAATGAGAATGTAAAACCCAGTTCTCTTTGTCTTCCAGGGGGCGGATGAAAAGCTTCGGGTTCTGAATCAATGAACTTTGCAAGAGCTTCCGCTATAAAATCAAACAATGCCTGAAATGACATGAATTAATGCATTTCAGAGAGGGCATTATTGCATGCAAATTACTTTGATACAGTTTCCATCAAAGGCTTACTTCTGAAGAGCCAGTCATCAAATGAGGAGGAATTGAAACCTCTTCAAACTCTTGGTGGGCAACACCTTTTTCTCTTCCACCCAACTGTACACGAATGACACGAAAATTCGTCCCACCAAGATCCAAAGCATAGAAGATTCCTTTCTCATCCCTGTACACAAGGGATAAAATGAGGGATTTGCAAAACAAAGAACAATACTTGAAGGAAAAAAAAAAAAAAAAAAAAAAAAATCAAGCTCAAATGGCTGAATTGTATATTTCTTCCGTGAAATAAAATGTGACAAAATGTTGTATCATTCAAGTTGCATATTTCTGCATTCTGGCCGTAAATTTTTTGCGATACAGTGAAAAATATAAAATGCTTTGGCGTTATATTGTCTACTATCTAGTCAGTGACTATCAACATAATCTGGTAATCATGATTGATCGAAAAAGAATTACAGGACAACTAATTAAAAAAAGAATGGTTACATATGGCTATCCAATAAAAGACACAAGAATTCAATCAGCCAAAATCAGCTAGCACAGTTCCATCATAAGTTTAATCAAAATAGTCGAGATAACTAACTAAATCAATAAAACCCAAGAAATAGGAAGAAAGCACAAAAAGTGAAAGTCTCCGTTTTCAAAAAGATGTCTAGTTATTGGAGCACACATCTGGATCGGTCATGAAAAAAGGATGCCCAAAAATATATCTACATAACAGGAGAAAACGGAAGCATAAGTAAGCAAAAGCAAAAGAGAAATCGACATTAGATAGAATGCTCTTGAATCCGAAAGGAAGCTTGATCCTTGAGCATTTTAATCAATTAGCCCTCTCTAGTGCATAAATTATCTTATTTGAGGCCAATTTAAACGTTGCAATCAAAAAAACACTTTTGTTTTCGGAGAATTAAAGAGGAAGGAGATAAATATACGAACCCAGACGGGAGATTATCGACATAGCTGATCAACATCTTGAGCTTGCTCCCACCTTCAGATGCAAGTCCTGCGTGCATCTCGACGTCCATGGCGTCAGCAACCTGCTTAAGCTTTAGAATTGGGGTCCCACACTTCTCCTCGAACTCCTTCAGTATAGCCATGGCACGATACCACTTCCCGGAGCTCCTCATGCGGTGGCGCACCAGTAGCGCCGCCGCCGCACAAACCGCCGCAGCACATACAATTGTTGCTCCCACTGCCACCTTCCCCATCACCAGCTTTCACTGCCAATCACACACCTCAACCAAGTTAACGACGACTACAATCCCACTTATTCAATGAACCAAAGACCGTCAAAAGAGCAAGCTTTATATTCGGTGACGAAATCCCGATGAGCTCAAAGTCGAGCTTCGGAAAACTATTGGGGGCTCAGAGATTCTTTATTCGTGCCCACGGGCCTTGATGAGTGTCAGAAAATGACAGTACAGTAGAGAAGGAGACGAGAGTAAAAAGGAAAAGGAAACAAAAAAATGAGAAATTAAATTAAATTGAAGTCAACTAAAGAAACCCTAGATCAGAGGGCTCGTTTATTGTAAATCTTTTCGGAAAACCATCACGTTCTCCAGCAGAAGATGAGTTAACAAACTGAGAAAGTCAAATAATGGAACAGTAACGTAAGAATTTGCAATAGGACTAAGGTTCTTTAAATGTTCCTCAAATTTTCATTTTCTTGCATCCTTTAAAATACACGACGGATTCAATGGGATCTTCGCTAGTGAAGTCGCCGGCGCATGATGAATGAAATATTTATTGAGTCAACGGAAAAAATTTGAGGCTGAAAAATATATGGTCAAATTCTAGATTCCAATTACAATAACACCCTCTTTAATGTGACATTTGTCAGTTGAATCTCTTCTGCTATTTGTTTATTTATTATTTCTTCCAATTCCAAATATATAAGATATAGTTAGCCTTTTAAAAAAGATTAAGAAGATAATTAAATTATTTTAGAGTATTTTTATTTTTTTTTATTTAAACTAATCATTTTATTAATAAACTAATATATAATTTAGGATAAAGGATTTCTTCACGGAGATAGAGTTATCTCCGGTAACCCCAAAACTACGTCGTTTTTGATTAATGAATGGTGTTTCTGTAATTTTGTTTATTTTTTAATCATATAAACTTTATTGAAATACACTTCATTAATTCACCTAAAATTACTAACACACACTTCGTTAATTCACCTAAAATTACTAACACACCCTTCATTAATCCAAAACGATGTAGATTTGGGGTCACCAGTGACTGGAGAAATATTTTTCCCTATAATTTAAGGGTACATAACATATAATATGATTAAGTAATTTATTTAATTTCTGTAATTTCTCTAAAAATATCAATTTTATCTTATATTTATGATTGAAGGGAGTATCTACTCTATTTATAAAATAGAGTAGTACTCTATTTATAAAATAGAGTAGATCTATCTCGGTGACCACAGGGATAATGGAAGAGATTAAAATAATTAAGAATACAGTTGGTAACTTTTTATTTTCATTTTTTTTCCCTTGAAATACTCCCTCCCTCTCTGATCTTATTTATAAGAGTTCAATCTCTAAACTATGTAGTTTTAGAAAGTAGTTAAAATTAATTAAAATAATAAGTATGCCCTTATCTTATTTATGAGGGGCAAGTAAAAATAAATAAATTAATTAAATATAAGTATCACCAATATTTTAATTAATACAATACATATTATTAATGAAGGGTAAATTTTTTTAAAAAAAATGTTCATACAACTCTTATCAAACTCTTATTATGAAAAGAAGTAAATCAATTTAAATTTTGAGCTTTTATAAAAAAAATATAAGAGGGGAGTACAGAAAGGATTTAAATCCTTCTATTTATTACGTACATTATATTCAGGAATAAGCTTTTCTATTGTATCCACATTTAGAAAAAATTTCTTCTTTATCACATTCTAAAGATAAAAAACCTGATTTTAAACTTATCCACGCAGAGATAAGATACCAGGAGGGATTTATAGTGTATCAAAATGAAAATTATAATTTAAACTCTTAAAAATGTTTGTTTACAATTTCCCGCTTAGAAATTTTGTTTTATCTCAAAAGAATTGCCATTTTAAAAAATCAACAAGTAGAAGTTATTTTTGTGCAATTTTTAGATTCCATAAATAATTAAATCTAATAAAAATAAAAGCAAGTGGACTCAGATCATGGAGCTTGAATGGTGGTATAATCATGCCAAAAGCAAATTGGCATTTCAAGAATGATTTAGTTGGACTACAGATTTAAGACTGTTGTTCCTAACACTTTGTTTTTGTTGCTGGCCTTATTTCATGTTCATATCAAGATGAAATCACCAACAATGCCTTCCAAACTTTACTGCTCACAGTCCCATCAATGAGATGTGACATGGCTTCCCAATAATATAACAAGTTTGTATTTTTGTAATTAAAATAGGTGTTGATTTTGAGATATATTAGCTTAAATCTATAATTATTTTAAGAAAAATAACAGAAGAATATCACTTGAACTTTAATATTTTGTTGACAATAATAGTAATGGAATTAATAAAAACAGTAAAGTAATTGACAACTGATTTATTTTTTTTAGAGATCACCCATATTTTAAAATTTAAATAGTATTTTTTTTCGTTGTTTTACTACTGATTTAATTCATCTCATATATTTTATCTCTATTGTTTTTTTTTTTTCCAACCTCCCTGAATTCAATCGTAACAACAAAAAGTAATCCTTTTACGTAACCTACTCGTATCTCTCCTGATTATTTGGGAAAAATAATAAAACAAAGAAATTAAATGATAAGGGAGATAGAATAATCAATAATGTAAGATGTGATATGTGGACCCCACAGAAGGTTTTTTTTTTTTTTTAGAGGTGTCTCTTAAATTTTCTCCAAAGCCCAGGAGGGAGTGGCCCTTCCACGCTTAAAAAAAGGAAAAAAAAAAAGTTTTAAGGATCTAAAAGTCTGTTTCACACACATCAAATCAAAATTTCTTTTACATACTCACCTCAAATACCATAAATCATGTTGAAAAATTAATTTCTACTGCTAATTTAAACATGCATATAAAATCACTACTTTGATGAGCATCTTAAGAGTAAGAAGTTTTAAAGAATTAAGGCATTTTGTCTATGGTGTTTGGGAATTTTATAACAATATGGTTCTTTCCATTATGAGTTTCTAAACTCCTAGAAGGGAAAAAAATGATTAAAAGGTACTACCATGAGAGGGAGAGGAAGAATAACTTACCCGTATTTGAGCTCGAATCACGCACAGCACCAAAAGGAAAAGGCCGAAAAAGAAAGAAAGAACCGCACCAAAGAGAAAGAGAGAGGTAATCGGAACACTCAATGACTGTGAAACGACTTGCAACTTACAACTGATGGAGTGAACTTCTTTATATATGTGGGCAGAGATCTTCAGAGGACAAAATATTCATATTTTATCCTTTTAAGATATGTTTAAATTAAATCACATAATTCTGATATATAGATTATACGAATAATATAAATTATATATTTTATTCAATTGATATTATATTTAGTTGGTAAATAAGCCAATTTGAAGGGGAAAAAGCCGATCCGAAATTAAACAATTATGTTGATTATCTGTACGTACCATGCAATTTTTAAGATGTAAGTAAAGTTGTAAAACTCATGAATTTAAGTATACACATGACAACAATATAAACTTGGATCGTGAACTCAAATAGTAAATTTGTAAGAGTTTACTTTTATTAATAAATAGGGATTAAAAGTATAAATAAAAATATAAACATAACAATCATTTAATTTAAATATATTTTAAATACGGATAATTGAAATTAAATTCATCAACATCTATAACTAATTATATCCAATAAATAAATTTTCATGAAGTTATATATAATAAAGTCATAGAACATAATCAGAACGAATAAAATAATATGAGTTTAAAAGTGAGTTGACATAATTTTGTAAGGTAAAAGTATAAAAATGATAAACTCGTTATGTTAATCAAATTTATTTAACCGCACGATTATTAACAAGTTTAAGTACAACTTTGATTTGATTTTTAAGCTATAAACATAAAATCAGCAAAGAATTATGAACTCTTGAGTTTGTTAACAATGGATGTAAATATTCTTTAATTTGTTGGTAAAACAAGCAATTTTTTTTTTTAATATATTGAGTTTTGATTTGATGTTAAGGAAAATTTTATTTAAATACCAAATGAGTGTCTGTTAAAATTTATAAAGGACTTAAAGGTGAAAGGACCAAATTGATATTTTAAAATGGTGGTGGATTTATCCTTTTGCCCTAAGTTTTTAAATAAATTTTTAAAAAGAAAAATCACTGTCATCGGAGGGTCACTCCAACCTGCAACCGTCGGCGACCAAAGATCTGGTGGGTTTTTTTTTTGGAGGGGGTGTTGAATCTTTTTTTTTTCTTTAAAAAAAAACATTAAATGAAAGTGGGAGGGTGGGTTCGAACCCACCCTACCTTCATAGAGGCTAACTGGCCCAACCGCCCAGGTAGGCGATAAAAAATGCCGAGATCTACGAGAGGTTTTTTTGTGTAGGTGTAGTTGAATCTTTTCTTTTTTGAAAAAAAAAACAAAAAACATCGAATGAAGATGGGAGGGTGGGGTTTAAACCCCATCGTCATAAAGGCTAAGTTGGTCCAACCATTTAATATTAACAAATATATATATTTTTCTTAACGTTTTTTAATCAAAAAGTCTCTCTTAGGGTTCACAATATTTCTCGTAAATTTTATTACTAAACTTTTTAATCTCATTATTAAACTTTATTTTTATATATATTGGCATTCACAAGATTGAACAAATCTTGAACAAAATAATATTAACAAATATATATATTTTTCTTAACATTTTTTTCATCAAAAAAGTCTAAATTTTATTACTAAACTTTTTAATCTCATTATTAAACTCTCTCTCTTTTATTTTTATATATATTGGCATTCACAAGATTGAACAAAATCTGAATACTATTCTCTGTTTACTATGAACAAAATTCATAATGAGGTTTACAAATTCGATAATAAGATTTATAAAAATGTTTCTTAATAGAAAAATGTTAAGAAGAATATGAAAGTAATAACTAGGCCGCTAAGACTTTTTGTTATAAAAGTGGATAAACGACAGGGTTTGAACCCCAACCCTCTGGGGGTAACAAAATGAAAGTGATCACTAGGCCACTAAGTAATTGTGGATAAACAAATATAAGTTAATATTAAAGGTTTGGCCACATAACTTCTACAAAGTAATTGACAACACTACAATAGATATTTACTTTACTAGTAATGTGGTTGACAAAATTGATAATTACAACAATAAAAATAACTAATTAGATTTTATTATAATAATTTAAATTTTAGAATTCTAAAATAATTAAATCAATTTATTACATTATTTATTTTAAATTTTTAGTCAATACTGTTATGTTTTTAGTCAATATCTTGACTCATCTAATGAATACATTTACGCCTTTAATACTATCATTACTTATGTAGTGAATACCTTTACGCATTTAATCAATAATACCCTTACTCATATAGTCAATACCTTTACGCCTTTAATCAACACATTTACTCATGTAATTAATAGCCACACGAAATTGACAGCTACAATAATGCAATTCACAACACTTAAATAAATATTTACTATTTTTCTAACGAGGTTGAAAACATTCATAATTATAAAAATTAAAACATTTCTTGTGCCCAAACCTTTGATGTTAACCTTTTTTTTTTGGGATATATTAATGTTAACCTACATTTGTTTGTACATATGTGTAACAAAAGGCTTTAATGGCCCTATGATCATCTTCATTTTGTCAGTTGGGCGTTCAAACCCTCCCTACAACAACTTTGACCCAATCTAGCAACAACAACAACAAAAAAATTGCTCCAAAAACATCAAAGGGGACTTTGACCTTTTTTTTTTTTTTTTTTTTTTAAAAGTACAACATTTTAAAATTTCGTATTCGTATCTTAAGACTTATTTGTCATTTCTAAGTGTTAACAAACTTTTTTATTATAGAAATTCAAATGGTATTTATTTGTCATTTTCCTTTAAAAAAATTAGTTTTTTGTCAAAAAAGAATTTATATAAGTTAATTATTTGCAAAAAAATATTATTTGCAGATTTCTTTACTATATCTATTTGTAATTATTTATATCTTTTGCTTGAAATATTATGAGTAATAACGATATGATTACAAATATGGGGAAAAAATCTTACTCTGGGACTTGGACGGGTTTTATTTTAAATATGAGGAAAAAATCTTACTCCATTTGGTATGGGGGCTTGGAAGGGAGGAAAGGAAGTGAAAATTTTTGTGGGTTGGATTTAAAAAAATTGAAAAAGTGGGGTTACAAAATCTTTACAAAGAAAATATATAAGATAAAAGAGTAAAAAATTTATTAGAAACTACTAACCCCACTTTTCTTATTTTTTTAAAATCCAACTAAAAAACAAAATTCTCTCTGCTGAATTTTTCTCCCCACCCCTCTTTAAATACCAAACAAGCCCTAAATAATGGTTTTGATCACACAAAAAATAATAATAAATGATGACCATTTTTATATTTATTTAAAATCGCCGAAAACGATTTTGAATTTTATAATATTTCTGCAGGGATGGAAGCATTGGATAAGGATGCACGCGATGAAAGCAGCCATTTATTACGATCACATTACTACAACCCTTTGATATTTTTTACGTCATACGTTGAGTGGATAATAAAACTATAATTTTGACCCCCAAAAAAAAGATAATAAAACTATAATAATTTGTGATAAAATCAATAAAAAGTTTATGTTTAATAATTTTATTCAGTTGAAGGCTTAAATTTAAATACGGATTCCTTAATCTGCATGAAAATATAACAGATTTTTTTAACCAAAATTTTTAAATAGTGTCTTTTCATCAAATTTTTCAAGATTTAAATGGTAAAAGATTAACAAGAAAGGGTCAAAATAAAATAATAATGATTAAATGAAAACAGTGGTTTGTGAGTGTTTAATAACTAAAAAAATTTAAACTACCTCTAAGTAATACTCCCTTCGGTCCTAATTGTAAGCGCAATTGAAACTTTTTGGAGGGATTAAGGAATTAATTAAATTAAATTAGAATATTTTTATTTTTATTTTTTTCTTCAAACTAAATAGTTTAACCAATAAACTAATATATAATCTAAGAAAATATAACATATGAAATGATTAAGTAATTTATTTAAATTTCTTAATTTCTCCAAAAAAAAATCAACCATGCCTTATAATTAAACCTAAATAGTATTTTGTATCATTCGTACTCATATAAATCTATTATCCATGATAACAAGCAACAACTTCCCCGCAGAAATGTACCGTAACAACATCTGACTCACAAACTAACCTTGCATGCATTTACTTCCATTGCATTCATAGATTATGTACATGCTCCAAATTAATACAAAACAATTTTAATGCAACTGTCTTAAATCACTACAAAAAAATATCGTATTACCTACAGAAAAAATTTTGTTGGTAAAAATTATACACAAAATTCCGTAGGTAACTGAAATTACTCATGGAATTCTGTTAATTACCCATAGAAAATTCCTGTCGCAAAAAAAGATGTGGTAGAATAAGCCATGTCTTTTTTTGTGACTGAAATTTTCCCTGGGTAACTTTAATTACCTATAGAATTTTGTGGGTAATTTCAGTTACCCATAGAATTCCGTGTGTAATTTTTACCTACAAAAATTACCCATAAATTTTGTGGATAATTTTCGACGAAATTTTTTCCGTAGATAATTCAATGTTTTTTGTAGTGAATATTACTTAACCATACATCATTCACCACCTAACTAGCATCTATGGTCACAAAATACATACCAAAATCATATCATAATTTTCACTTAGTACATATATGATTCAGCACCAACAAAAAAATTGACTACACTAAACATAAGTAATCAACAAATGCACATCTATCTCAATGGAGGTCGAAAAAAACTCTTGTAGCATCATAGAATGAAGTTATGTCTGAACCATCTACAAAAAGAAAAAAAGAAAAACATATGAACTGATTCATAATAGCAAAATATTTGATGTAATACATATAATTAAGTTGTTGCAATATGCTTTATTCTAACTATAGTTTCTGTATAAACCTCCAATAGTATACTGCACTAGCAAATATTCCCCATGTTGAATCCCAAAGCTTGTATTTTTGCAACAGTTATACCAACAAGCTCCCCAAACAGGACAACTCTAAATTCATTCGCTGCACTAATTACATATTAAGATGGAAATTGACAAACACTTAATAGACATTCATTTTCAGAAAAAAAAAAGGAGACAAAAAATAAATACACAACCGTCTAAAATTTACTGACTTTCTTGTTTGACTGGATCCTTAAGAATTAGAACTAACTCATTGTGAACACCAAGAATCATTGTAGGAATAACTCCTCCTTGTCTTTCATCTTCATTTTGAATGTAATTTGTGATGCACAAAATGATTTCACTTACATGCAATCAATAGTTTCTTTTCATTTCAACAACGATTACAAATCAACTCAAAACACTAAATGACTAAACTATGAAATGGTGCAATGTATCCCTTAAACTTAAACAATAGTGCAATGCACCCCATCATCAAATGAAGAATACTTGTTGGTGGGAGCCCACTGGCGGCACTTATCATGCAAATTGTGAATATGGCTTTATGGATTTGCCATCAAGACTTAGGGCCTGTTTGGGGGAAAATCAAAATCTAAGTTTGCCAAACATCTCCATTTTTTGTAAAGTGTGTTTGATATTTTATATCAAAATCTCAATTGACATTAATTTACCAATATATATGTACACACACATATATATATATATATATCCGGTTTTTACCATAGTTTGCTAAATACCCTCATTTTTGTTTAACAACTATTCTGCATATATATATCAAAACCTTTTTTAGAATATTTTTTTCAAGATTTCTCTCTCTCCTCGCCATCATCAATATTTTTTTAGTATCATTCAATATCCTTAAATATATTTTTAATATCCTTCAATTCTGAAATATTTTTTCAAGATTGATCATTACCTTGAAATATTTTTTCAATATCCTAAAATAAATTTTTAAGATCATGAAGTATTTTTTCAAGATCCTTAAATATCTTTTTAGTACCCATTTAGTATCATGAAATATTTTTTCAAGATCATTTATTACCATGAAATATTTTTTTTCAATATCCTAAAATAAATTATCAAGATCATGAAGTGTTTTTTAGTACCCTGACATATTTTTTCAAGATCAGTCATTACCCTAAAATATTTTTTAAGATCATGAAGTATTTTTTCAGTCAAGTTAAGTACTTTTAATTTTGTACACAAATTTATATAATTTTTGGTATTTATATATTATGAAATATAATATTTAAAATACAACATTATCCTTTATATGCAATTATATCAAAAGCTAATGTTTTTTTTTTTGGTAAATTTGATTTGAAAAAACTATTTTGATAACAATATCTAAATATTATCATTTTTATCCAAAAACTATTCTTCAAAAGCATTTTTACTTCGTAAATCCCAAAAATTATTATCCAAAAGCTATATCCAAACAGGCTATTACTCTCACAACCGAAGCCATTACCTTGAATTCAAGAGCAGGCATTTGTGATTCTCATCAGTCAAACAGTCATTTTTTATATAAGGTAGACCAACTAAAACAATCATTTTTTTTTTCATGTGACTCTCAAGCAGGAACTCCCCCACGAGGGAGTATAATTTAACTTTTTTAATCTCTTAAAAAAATCAATTCTATCTTATATTAAGGATTAGAAAGAGTATAATTTATAATTGAGTCTCCCATATTAATGACGGTATAGATTATTGTTTGTAGCATGTTTTCTTGTAAAGTTTTTTTTTTTGAGAGACTTGACTATATATGGTTAAATTAAATTGATTTTTTTTTTATAAAGAAGAAATTAAATTGAATTGTTGGAACTTAAACTATGATTTTTGAGCCCAAAAAAAAAAAGTAACTTAAATTGAGATTCCGCCACAACCAAAGCACATGGAGAGTCCCACCCAAGGTCTTCTTCTTCTTCTTCCCATTTACAAGTAGGTTTTTTTTTTTTTTTTTTTTTAAACATGTTTGTTAAGTATATGTATTTTTTTATTGGAGGCAATTTATTCGAGACACTGTCGGATACTAAATATGCACACCTCTCCTAACAAGGATTTGAACATTAATTCGTCACGTTGTAAAAAACTAGCCCCTTCAGCTAGATCTAACCTATGTTGGGCGTGACTTGGCCCATTAACTGACTCCATTACTTATTGGGGTCTCAAAATGGGGCTCCAGCCAAAACCCAAATTGAGTCCACCTGGGACGGGGATTGCCTAGCCACTTTCATAACGTGCAAAACGGCTAAAGAGAGTTGGCATAGATGGTAAGAGATTTGTTCAAGTCCCAAAATGATGTGTGTTCGATCCCCGCTTTGCTGTATTGGGGATCCTTTGGTAAGCGATCTCGTAAGTCTCATTAAGTCTTTCGAAGAGCCCGTCTTGCAAGACCTTAGCGCTGATGAGGGGACGATGTCGAACCCCTCCAAAACTTTTTTAGTATAAAAAAAATAAAAAATAATAATAACGTGCAAAACGATTAACCAATAAGAAACTTATAATTGAAGTCAAACAAAACAGATCTGTACCACAATACTAACACCCAAACAACGTGGAATCGGCACAAATGTAACTCACTAAACCAGGAATTAGTCAGTCATCACAAGGTAACTGGTTTTGACTTTGAGTCGCAGGATTTTGATTTTGACCACACGCAAAATTCCCTTCTTGATCAAAATTTATGTTTATTTATTTTTCGTTTTAAAAGTAATTTTTTTATGTGATCACTCGTTCAATGCGAAACTGTTTTTTCCCCCTCGGAGAATAAAACACTCTTATAGATGAGTAAATATATTTGTCTTTTATAGAAGAGACAGACAACATATGCAAATGGAACATTCATTCCATTAATGCTCGGAAGACCAGACATCACGCCCGTCCCACATTCCTCCACATACGTTGTCTCCAGCTTTCATGATGTTACTCATCGATCTATTATTAGACTTCAATAGATCGATCGATATTTTGAGAATACACTGTTGCTGCTTTGGCTTTTTCGTATCCATGATTGATCACAAAGAAATATCTGACTATCTACTCCTTCTGGTCTTAAATATCATATAAATTTGATTTTTTTTTTTTAGAAATTAAGGAAGTTAAATATGTTACTTAATAATAAGATGTGTTGTGTATCTATATATTATATATAAATATCAGTTTATAAATTAGTTAAAATAATTTAGAGAGAAAATGAAAATATAAATATTTTAAAGTAATTTATGTAGTTTTTTTAATATCCCTAAAAAAGATCAACTCTATCTTATATTTAGTGTTAGATGGAGTATATTAATATTCATGAAACAGAATAAACTGATATTCATCGGACCTGATTGGGAATTCTACCATTAATCACTCATATAATTAATAGATAGGATTATATTAAATATTGTACTTAACTATATCGGATCCCTCGGTGTTTTAACCTGTCAGCTTATCTTATCTTCTGCGCCACCTATCATCATTATTTTACCTGACTTATATATATATTCATTCTTTTTCATGAAACCCGTAATTCCTAACCCAAAGGCAAATCTCATTTTGATTTAAACAATTTATGAGAGCCACACACCTGTTCGAATCATGCCTGTTAGAATAATATATGTATAGTTGTAGGATTATTGGGCTGGGCCCACTAGTGTGTGATTCATGGTGTGTAATTCTGCTAGGCCCATTTAGTTGCTGTGTGTAGTCGGTTCATGTATCAATATTAGGACTTATTGTATTGTCAAAAGGATGCAAGATGTAATTCTGTTTTTATGACCCTTGCTTCTTGACGAAAAATGAAAGCAAAGGTCAGATATTCTCCCCTACCAAAGTCGAGTTTGATCTTAGGGTTGAAGCGGGCTACGGATAGGATGAAAGCAAAAAAAAATATTAGGACTTATTGTATTGTCAAAGGATGCAAGATGTACCTCTCGTATTTGGGTTCAACTGGTAAAGGGGTCGGATACTCTCATCAAAAGGGAAGAGCTTGATCCTAAAATTGGTCGAGAAGAAAAGGCGTTAAGCGTCAAAGCGCGCCAAGTTGGAGGCATGTCTTGAGTCTTGAATCCTTACGGAGTGGGAACAAAATCTTTCTCGGAACCAAAAAATTTTTTTTTTTACTATAAAAATAATAATAATCTGTTTTTGTGAATGAAACACAAGAGTTTTATTCTAGCTAACAATGCCATTGACGCTAGCAGTCAATAGACATATTGGGAAAATATCCTTCTCTAGAGGATTTTAATTTTGGCATTTTACAAACATTATTTCTAAGGACTTGGGATAGACCATAAATATGGCCACTTGATAACGTTAAAAAGATCTGGAAAATGCAGCTTTAAGAGAACTATTACTGGGTTTGTGCCACTCTAAATTTCTTGACTTTTTGAGTCCTAATTAAATACTTCATAAAATGTAACTAAATATAAGATCTTAAATATAAGATAAAGTTGATTTTTTTGGAGAAAGTGTTTTTTTATTAATAAATGCGTTTGGATGAGAACTTAAAAGAATTTGTATTAAATAATTTACTTATTGATTTGTTTTTACACACACTTCTTGATTTTCAATAAAAATGTCATATTATATATTGTATATCCTTAGATTATATTAGTTTATAAGTTAGGCAAAATAGTTTGGAGAAAAAATGACAAATATAAATATTTAAAAATAATGTAATTTGTTTGTTTAATATCAACAAAAAAAATTAACTATATCTTATATTTAGATCCCATTATTGGCTTTTAGTTTGTATATATCAGCAACCCAACTACTTCTGTCATTGTTTGCATCAGATGGAGCCAGAATCCGGAAAACCAAAGAAATGATGATAAATTGATAATTTACTCACACATATACTTCTGCATGGATAATATGTATGCACACAAATATAGTGAATAGTTCTTTAACGCTACAAAAAAGATACAGTAGCAACTTTTTTTTTAAAACTTTTTTTAAAAGAGTGCTTAAAGATTGTCCATCAATGAGGCTTTTATATCGATCACGTGATCAAACCTTTCCTTTTTTTAGGTGAAACCGACGCCTTAACCAAATTACTCTCTCTTTAACACTTTATTTTTAACTTATATAGTGTTGAACCTAAAAATAATAATAGGAATGAGTGAAATGGAATGGCTCATTTTATAGCCATATCAATAATTTTTTTTACATTTGATGCCTGAATTGGGCCAAAGAAAATAATTTTATATCAATAATATTGCCTGAATTGGGCAAAAGAAAATAATTTTACAAAAAATCCCCAAAAGTTCTGTACGGCCCTGAATCCCAACTCCAATAGGCCCAAAGGAAAGACAAAAGGCCTCTTCAAAATTCTTTTCTAAATGGATTGAATATCCTCGTATCCGTTCTTATATAAAAAAAAAATATCCTCGTATCCGTGACCCCATGGGCAACTAGATTGTGGGTTTTAGCAGGAATATTGGGATATGCCAGGCGTCCACTGCAGAAGAATGGGCGGTCGCTGATGGGCTCCAATTAGCTTGAGATTTAGGGATGAAGAAGGTCATTTTGGAATCTGATGCGGATGAGGTCGTTAGTTTGATCCTTGATGATTTTTATTTTTATGGGAAAATTTGATTGTAAAGATTAAGGACATGTTGAGTTGGGATTGGGATGTAGATATTCGTGTTATCTCACGAGTCTAACCGTATTCGATCAATTGATCAAATCTAGGCATTTCTATGTCGTTGGGAAGATGTGTGTCCGATTTACCTCTAAGACTTGGGTCGGTCGGGGAGATTTAGATTAAATTCCTTTTTTGTGTAAGTTTGTTGTTGTAATTTAGGCGCTTAAATTTTTATATCAAAAAAAAAAATAAAAAAAATCCTCGTATCAGAATTTCAGACACAAATTTCGGCTGTCACTTCTGTTTTTTAATAACAAGGGTTTCTTTTGAGATTTAGAGGCAAAGGTTTTCATCCATCTCTGCCAATAAATACATTTTCTTAGATTTAAACCTGTGTTCGCTTTCTTTACAAAAGTGAGGACCCTTACCTTTCGGCTGTCACTTCTATTTTACAGATTCTATGTTTCTGGCTCAACAGTCAACAAGGCCTAACATCTTTGCCTATAAAATATATAGCCCAGAAACGCACAGAACGAAATCCCCATTTGTTTCTCCCACCAAAAGTTAACTTGAGAAGTATTAGTATTTTTTTGGGAGAAACTTATTTGCAGGTACCTATACCTTTTTTTTTCAATTTTTGATTTAATACCTGTATATTTTATTCTTCTAATTAAATGATTGAATTTTGCTATGTTAGTATTGTTTACTCATGTACAGAGGCTGACAGTGCTAATAAAACAAAGTTAGAATAGCTAACCATGTTGATACAACAAAATTAATGATTTAATTAAGAGAAAAAAACACATAGGTACCAAATTAAATATTGAGTGAAAGTATAAGTGCCCAAATGGATTTTCCTTTTGTTTCCGTCTCTCCATCAATTAAGAGAGAAATAAAATGTGTAATATTTATGAAGATAGAATGTAAATTCTACAGACAATCATATCTTTTAATGCCATTTTTTTATATATTAAAAATGTAAACTTATGGATATAAATTATAAATAGGGAGAATTGCATTTAGATCCCGAACAGAACAAAAGAAAATACAACAAAATAGTCCCTTAATATCTTAAAGTTACATTTAAGTCCGTGAGACTTTTTTGTAATAAATTCTAATTGTCAAATACCCATGGACTTTAATAAAAACGGACTGTCGATGGACGCCCATGAACTTGTTATTGGACGTCAATGGACCTTTTTAGGGTATCACCCACGAACTTGTCAATGTACATCCTTAGACTTATCAGTGAAATTGAAATTTATTGTAAAAAGGTCTTACAGAACTTAAATGTAATTTTGAGACTTCAAAGAACTATTTTGTCGCATTTTTTCTTGTCCTAGGACCTAATTGCAATTTCCCATATAGAATTGTTTTAGTCAATGCAATAGGTATATCTGAGCCTTCTGTTTTTCTGAAATACTCCCTCCAATCCTAATTATAGGAACTACAAACTTGATCCTATAATTAGGACTGTAGGTTAGTTATTGTTTAGCACCACCCACCACTCTTTAGGTTGTCTAATCAAGAAAATGAAAAGTCAGATGGAGCATAGACGCTGGGACACCACGCTATCTCATGCCAAATCAATAAAGTGTTGTCTATTTAGTTGCATAATTGAAATTAATCGACTTTCATACTCAATAAAAATGATAATTCTTATATACTAAAATCTTAAAAAATGTTAGGCTAGGCACTAGTGTGTTAACTGATGCCTCTCCAGTTGTATATGCAGACACACACATAAACATCATCAATATCTTATTTTTATTATTATTGTTATTTGATTGTTGATTGTCCTGGTTGGGCTAGAGCAAGAAATCTCTAGAGATTCTGCAAATGCAGATTTAATCCTTAGACTAAAATATTATTACCACCTAACCATATCCTCTTCTTTGTGAGCGTGGCGGGAACTGTGGGGCAGTCTATTTGGCGATTTCTCATGATTGATCATATTATTATGATCAGGGAGATATTTACGATCCAATCCAAAAAAGAAAGAAAGATATTTTGTTAACGAAAAATGTGGGGATTACTAATTAATTGAACTGTTTTCAAGCCACCTTATAGAAGATATGTTATTTAAACGTAGCTTTAAGGGATTTGGCAATCATACTCTCACCCACTCATCCCATCTGTAGTCCCTCCCTGCAATGAAACCAGTTTGACACAATTAAAGTCAAAATGGTCATAGAATAACTAAGACTGTAAAGAGGACAATGACTAAGAGAAAAATAATTAATAATGATGCTTTGAGAACTTAATTACCTTTTTGATTGCATTTGCATTGGCGTGCAGGTCTCATACCTTTAATGCAAATTTGAGGACTACAGAGATGGTCAAGTTGGTGAAAGAGCAACTGATCAAATGCACATCACCAAATCAAAACTATTGATTGATTCCTCTGCAAATTGACATTTCAATGTTCAACCTTAATGATTATTATACTCCCTTCAGTCATTAGTATAAGACCTAATTAATTTTTTTTAGAGATTAGGAAAGTTAAATAAATAATTTAATCATAGTATATATTGTATATTATTGGATTATATAGTAATTTATAAATCAGACAAATAAGTTTAATTTAAAAATAATAAATATAAATACTTTAAAGTAATTTATTCATTTATTCAGTTTTTTTAATCTCTCTAAAAAAGTTAACTAGATCCTATATCAAGGATTGAAGGATTGAAGATAGTTCATAAAAAGCATATCTAAGTTATTCTAATACTTTTTTACACACAAAAAAGTTTCAACAGCTAAACTCCCGAAATATGCAACCGTGAAAGCCAAGAACATAAAGCAATAAATCAAAAGCAAAGAAAAATAAAAAGCTAACATGCAAGAAAAACTCGGAAACCAAAAAACATAATGGCCCAACACACAAACGAACACCATGCAGCCAGCCACTAATACAGCCCAGCCATGCATGAATTCGCCAAGAAAGACGAAGACCATCATGAGCATATGAAGTAATATAAGTTAAGCACAGCTCCAATCTCGAACCATGCCACTACAGGCCAAAGCCCTATGAACATGTGCATGCAAGGGGATATTGAAAAAGCAACTGGAAACACCCTGAAGCAGAGAAAAATCCATAGCAATGATCACCATGAACAAGGAAAAAGGCGAATAAACCAACCATCCACAAAATTATGGGCAAAAACAACTTATTAATGAAACACACAAATTATTGTGACCTTATTTTAACAGCTTACTGTAACTAATCAGGCAAAACGGTAAGCACGCGTGTCTGTGTGTATTCTTGCTCTAAGGAAGCATATATGTGTGTGTGTACCTGCCTAATCTTCCATTATGCTTTTTTTTTTTCATGAGCTCATTACTATTTATATGGTGGAGTCTGACGTCAAAGAGGTGTATACATTTAGTTGCGGCATCAAAGGAGCCTGTAGAACAAGAAAGTGCCTATTTTTGAAAGAGGGTTATAATCACAAGTAAGATCACAAATATGCGGGAATCACTCAGAAAAAGTAAAAAAGAAAAAAGAAAAGCTACTCTTTGACCGGCGTTTGTGTTCCATATATTTAGACCTTTAATGAACTCATGGGGTTCAACCAGAATGATATAGTAATGACTCTTAGGATTTGATTCGGACGTTTATACCTTTCACAAAGAGCTAATTATAATAAAGTAATATATGGACCTCTCACTAATTGCAGTCTAATCATAGAGAGTGTCTCCCATTAAACAGATGATGCAACAGATAATGAGCCCCCCAAAATCCAACCGTATCTAACTATAATCATTCCCACGTTGTTTTGTGGTTGAATTGAATTGAATTTCCTGCACGCCCTCAAATGAAGATTTTAACTGATTCCCATAGGCCTATATCTGATTTAGTAAAACACAAGATAATCTTTGTTATATGCTCCATTGTTATAATGGGTGGTGTTGACTTATTCCTATGTATCATTTTGACCCATTTAAAGGAAACGTAAAGCCCTTCTCCAAATGTTTAATCTAGAAAGCAGGACGTTGCAAGAGCCTTTTTTTTTTTTAAAAAAAAACCATTAAAGACATATATTGCATGTTCTCAATCATGGTCAGAAAAAGCATTGATTTGCAATTTGCAGGACCACGACCACCAAATAACACTGACGATGTGGGGCAGCCATATGGAATTTGTACTGAGTTTAAAGATTCCACGCGTATGTATGTTTAACCTATGTATGGAGATCAAAACATTGAAACTGAAGAAACAATAAAATTCCGTTTATGCAAAAGCCAGCCCCACGTGGCAGAACACAGCAATTTCACTGTTACTATCCTGTCTTTTATTTGGGTGGGTTATGGTTGGGTAAGAGGCACAAAGCCACTCACTATAACCTCACAATAATATGGTCAAACTTGAAGATGACATAATAGAGAACACCTGGCTTGTTTGAACCAGTGTTGTAACTTTATAAGAGAAGCACTTTATAATATAAACATGTACATATATAAAGTATAAACACACAGATACTTATACGTATATATTTATATAGAGGCCAAAAGGTTGAAGCTTTAGCAAAACGGCTCAATCAGGGTCTGCTGCTCTGATTTGGCTGAGAAGACTGAAGAAAGTTCAGCAATCTGGTGATTTAGACAAGAATGTCTCATGGCCATGTGCAGCGATGCGTCCCACGTGGGATATGACATGCGTGTGGGTCTCTGGTTCCAGGTTGGTTCAGTTTTCTTATTTCCTTTTGTCAATTTTGGCAAGATACAGCACATGCCACAATCCCCAAGTTTCCAAGCATGGTAGCCAAGTATAAGAAAGAAAAAGGGGAAATCAGCCTCAAGACAGACACAAAGAGAACACTCAAATAATGCCGATTAAAAAATATGCATGAACACCTCAAGTTGATGAAGAGGCAAGCAGCACCTAACCTTTTTTGAGGTACATATGACTTTACATGCAAATATGAAAATCACGAGATCCTCTCTGTTTTTTTCCCTCTCTTGGGTTAATAATAAAGCCTTTGTGGGAGTCTGAAGATGAGCTGTGCGTGGGGGCAAGTAGCTGGCTCTGTAAAGTCCTGCCTACTGAGACATCTTCTCTAACATCACGTGCCTATTTCCCTCCCTTTTTCAAGTTTTGATAGTTACAAGTACCACATTTTTCATCGTTTGATAAATTTGTCTATCAACCCGGAGAAAAGCTTGCCAGGTAAATCAAAGATTTGATTTTGTGATTCTTACCAAACTGTCTATCTATGTAAGGCCCGTTTGGATCGAAGAAAATGGAGCAATGGAATAGGAAAATGAAGATTTTTCAACAGCAGCGGGCGTTTGGATCAAAATTCCATCGGAAAACGTTTTCCTGCCTCTGCCAATTTTCATCCCGATGAATGAAAATGGGTTCCCACAAAAAATGGTGGGAACCATTTTCCTACGCCTTAAGAAAACCGCCAAAAGACCCAAATGCCCCGAAGCGCTCCATTTTTGCTGTGTTGGAGGTCTTTGACTTTGGCATTTTCTTGTTGCTGGAAGGGAGATCCTTGAGCAATTGACGAAACAGTGTGTTGAATCAGATTAGCCCCTTCTTGGTGAATCAAACACTTTCGCCGAAACAGTGTTTCCCCTCAAAAAATTTTAACCTACAGGTTAAGTTTTTGTTTTTCATATTCATATTCTTGAATTTCCTAAATGTAAAATTGGGCTGTGCTTAAGAAGCACCTAAGCTATGGGTCCATACTGATAATGCTTTAATGTGATTTGAGATCGGCGAAATTCAGTCAAACGACCTTCGTTCTGTTGCTCCCTCCATGATTTTGATTCACAGGTTAATTGGAAGAAGAAGTGGCGTGAAGTGAGTGAAGGAAGAAGGAAAAAGAGAAGGAAGCGGAAGAAGAAGAAGAAGAAGAAAAAAATGGAGTGCAGGAAGGCATTCTCGCCTTGCAAATTCGGTGTTCGGTGACAGGGAGAGCGATGCCAAAATCTGTTTGGTGTTTGGTGGGACAATTCTCGAGAATTGTCAAGCAATTCTCAATGAGAATCGCCATTGTGGCGATTCTCATTGAGAATTATCCGTATTCTCGGTATTTTTTTTTAATGGAATTTTTTCAAAAAATATTCTATTATAAGGGTAAAATAGTATTTTGCCTCATTTTTCTACCTTATTTTCTTCCAATCAAACAAAAATTTTCCTATCAACCCATTTTCTTTTCCAAAGTCTTGAACCAAACGCATCGAGGCAAAATATTTTCCATTCCATTCCATTCCATTCTTTTCATTTCCATTCCCACATTTTCTTTGATCCAAACGCCCCTAAGTGTTCTCAGTTCTCACCCTAGAATTATTCTCCTTCACCTTCCTTTTTGATGGTCCTATTGAGAATAAAAGAGGACAAGGACAATTATGAGCTACAACTCGTGGTGCAGCTGTTAAGAGAAACCTTTTGCACCTCCCTAGCTTTATACTTCCTTGTTCTAGTACTACCTCGTCAGATTTATGTGTGGTCCGCACTATGTTCATGTAACTTTTTGCAGAGCAGAGCCTTTAGAGGCAAAGCCAGCTGAGTCCTAAAAGCAATATGTTTGAGTGGAGAAGGGATCTGATGAGAAAATCTTCATTTTTTTCTTTAATGGTTACTGTGTTTGGGGAGCTGACAAGTGTACCATACGCTTGAAATTATATTTGAAACCCACAAGGCCAAAGCAGAGCGCAAAAGTATAATAGAATTATATATAAAGGAAAGTTCCCATGGCCATTTAAGGTTACGACATGTCAAAATATATAGGCTCTTTAGGGCCAACTCAACAAAAAAGCGAAGTCAATTCAAAGGTGTGTGTGAAGCATTATTAATGTTATCTTCATTCAAATAATGCATGTTGGACCCCATACACGAACAGTTTGAGAAGAAAAATAGTCTTCATTTGATTGCTCTCCACCGGACCACACACAAACAACACCCCCCCCCACCGGCTACAAGAGGAGAAGAAAATAAGTATAGATCGATAGCCTGTAGATAAACTATAAAATACAGTATTTATGACCATCCAAATTCAAAGCTGGTTCATGTCCCATTTAAATCAGTGCTGGAATAGAATATGACTTCAGAATCCCTCTTTCGGTAGGGAAATGGATATTTAATGAAAAAGCTGAATGTACGTATATAGGAAATTGATAGATTCACCCCAATATAGAAATATTAACCAGCATATTTCTTGGTACTTTCATGTTGGATGACAAATTCACCCCTTTAAAAAACTGAGGACGAACGGATCTTTTTTAGTAAAAAGAAAAAAAAAAAAAAACTTTACTCCTTGACATTTCTCAATGGACATATGACGCCATTTGTTCTTAATGATATTCATTTCTCCCAGAGGCCAGTCTTGGGGTAATAGGGGGGATATAAGCTAAAAGGGCATATATAAAACGCCCTGATCACTAGAAAGCTAATCTTATGAGCAAGTGAGAGCATCAAGATAGGTTTCAGCGAATCCAAGAGCTGGTAACGCTTAATATATTTATCTTCTACCTTTTATAAATGTGCTGAATCTAGTCATATTGATGTCAAAAAAGTTCCAATATCATAAAACTATAGCAACAAACCACTAAAAAGACACACAGTTTGATTAAATTTCATATGCTGAAAATGAGGAGTCAGAAGAAAGGCAGAATAATAAATTAAGAGGAAAAGTTGAAGGAAAAGAGGCAGGAGTCAATCCTAGGCACCTCCTCACCCACCTTATGCAGGCAGAGATTTTGGGAAATGATCATGTGCCTCCATGATCAAGCAGCTATGCGTACCACCACCCCATGGGGCTGCTCATCACCCAAGAAAGATGCCCCACTGATTTCTGATGCAGGGTCCCACCCCACCCACTGCCCAATAAGAACAAACCTGCACCCCTAGCTAAAACAAACCCTCCAGTTATCTCCAACACCTCTGCAATAATCTGGTCCTTATTACATGCTCAGCGCATCTATGAGAAGCTCATCCTAGAGAACGACGTCGTTTTGAGGGATGAGCTTATAAGCTCATGGATGACCTGAGCAGGTAATGCGGATGGGCCATAATCCTAGACTAAATTTCTATATGGGGTCACCCCAACATATTCAGACATTCATTATATGACTTAGTGTGACTGAGTTAGAATCTTTGGGACATAGCTATGTTCACATATTATAAATTACAAGACAACATAATAATAAAATATGAAAAATAGTATAAGCAAAATCAGTGTTGTACGTATTGAGCCAAAACTAGCTTGGCATGCATGTTGGGTGTTATAAGGGAAATGCAACCCAATGTTTGAATTGTAAAGCAAAAGTGTTTGAGTATATGACGGGGGACTATGTGGGCTCTGGGATCGAAAAGGGTGTGGATATTTTGGGATATGATGCTCAACACAACAGCACTGCATTATTTGCACAGATGATTCCCCTGCTATAGTAGAAAACAAAAAGAGGCAGGGAAGAGAGAGAGTGAGATATACAGTGAATGAGAGTATATGAAGCCTCTTGATGGATCAAGTGAGCTTCATTAACTCATTTACTCATACTCTCAATTCAAAAAAAAAAAAACGAGTAAAAAAAGAAGAGAATTTGATCCAAGAAATGGTGCCTCCCAAGTATGAGACTAATAAGTGCTGTCAGATGGGCATGGTGGGGACTGCATATTTGTGTGTCATATTCCCTACATCAATAATTTTAACCTTCTTAACCCTCTCTTCCATTTTCCCCTTCTCTCTCTCTCACACACACACACACACACACAGAGCCAGCATACACAGTAGCAGTGAAACAGACAGCAGAAACACAAACATTTGGAGAGACGTGGAAGAGACAATAACAGTTAATTAATTAAAAACCAACTCAACAAGATGGAGACAGATAGGAAGAGAAACAAGGTAAGTAAACAGTACTCCACTGATGAAATGGCCAATTGATGTGGGCATGCATGTTCCCTTCCAACCATCTGTTTGTGAAATTGGAAGCGGTCTCTGGCCTTAGTCTCCGTTGATTGCGCACGCACCCATGTGACCGAACCTACAGTTCAATTACCCCAAATCAGACCATATTCCTTCCTTCCTTTTTTTACCAGGGCACCAAATTTCAATCCCTAATCAACAAAATTAATCATGACCCACGATATTTTTAAGCCCTAATGATCACCTTAGTGGTGGATTTCAACGATTAGGGCATCATTTCGCTGACTTTTCTGTTGGAATTACGGCAGTGGGGAGTGAAATTAAAAAGAGGAAGGATCTGTGGGCTTAGTGGGATGTGATGAATAGTATATTATAGCAACAGGAAACCTGGTGAGATTTTTACTGCAAAATAGTAACAATTGCCATTTAGGAATCAGGACGGCAAAACCTAGGGACGCCCAAAAGTGACGCAGAAAGCCTCCAAATTTAGTTCCCTGTTGCTTTTGCTGACGTGGGGCCCCGCAAATTCCAGTTGGCCAATCAGATAACCCCAACTATTGAGAAATTATTCTGTGCACTGCATTAATGGAAACACGCACGCTTACCGACTCTGGAATCTGTACGCACGGAGCATCTGCACGTGTCAACAATTTCTTTTTTTTTTTTTAGCAAACGTGTCAACAATTACAATAGTATGAAACTTTTAACCATGGAACTTTCAGATTCCTCAGGAAAAATATTCAATCCAGTATAAAAGTTATCGAAATTTAAATTGATCATAATAACTTTCACAAATAAAAATGAAATTTAATTATTTATAACTTCAAGCTGATCTATATTAAGAATATGACTTTAATAATTGTCCCTAGAAAAACTTTTAGCCTTTGAATAATATATGTCTGTGACATTCTATAGCTTATCATGTTAATAATTGAATTAAAAACTTATCTAGACCTTTTCAATATTTCATTTTGAGTACTCATCATTTACATCTGATCCAATTTATAATTTATTAAATTTTTTATATACATATACAATTCTATCATTTATTTATTATTATATTGACTTTATTTTCATGGTTATAATGTACATTTTTTTAGGCAAAAATGTTGGACAATTATTAAATATTTTCATGTTTTTCTTGACATATGTGAAATATGATGGAGTTAACTTATAAATAGGCTTAAAGGAGTATATCATCTTTGTAGGATTATAAAGGATTGTTTTTTAATAGAATGATGTGGAAATATCACTGGCAAAAAAAAAATGGAAATAAAATATTGGTGGCAAGCAAATATGAAAAATAAAATAAAAATATAAAGTATAATAATAAACTGGACTACTTTTTTTTTTAAAGAAACGTTGCGGCATTGGTGTGACTACTTTTATAAACTTGTTACAATATTAAATAGAGCCACACCTGTCATTTTGAAGAATTTATTTTATCTAAAATAATTAGAGATAAGGTAAAATTTCCTAAGTACGAAAAAATTTAATTGTACAGGCATGTTAAGCTTACTATAAAAAAATACAGTTTATTACAATTTTATGTTTATTCCAAAATTAAAACTAAAAAGAAAAACAAAGCATCTGTGCATGCGTATGAGTGGAATGGACTTGGGTTAATGTTAACCAAAATTAATACTACACGTACCATTGAATATATTTTTATCACGTTTTTTTTTTTTAAATTAAAATCATTATCATTGTTATATTGATAATTTGAATAAGTCTTTCGCAAGGTTTGATGTTCGTAAAATATTCCAATATAATGCCGAATAAGTTAATTAAAGAATTAACATACTTTTAATTATAATTTTATTAAATTTCACATATAATGTGATTATTATTATTACTCCTCCGGTCTTAATTATAAGGCGCAGTTGATTTTTTTGGAGGATTAAGGAAGCTAATTAAATTAACTTAGAGTATTTTTATTTTTATTTCAAACTAAATAGTTTGACTAATAAACTAATATATAATCTAAAAAAACACAAGATATGAAATAATTAAATAACTTATTTAGACTTCCTTAATCTCTCCAAAAAAAAGTCAACTAAGTTTTATAATTAGACGGGATGTAGTATTTTTTAAGTACATCAATAGGATTAGATTTTGGATTTCTATTCACACTTTTATCCCACCTTTACATATTTTATAAAATGATCCGCTAAAGTTGGAATCATTGGAATGCTGTGTACATTGTTATTGATGTATGCGACAATGGCCGGGAGTTTGAATTATCCGATGTAGCATTAATCTTATTAATTAAGTAGCGGCTCGATGGTTTATATACATTGGGTTGCTTCAATTTCTAAACAATTTTGGACCATCATTTAGCCGTTGGTGAGCCAGGAATCTGAGCAAGTTTTCAGAAAACGGACGAGGTCCCCCAAAATTGATATTAAATTAGTATTTTTATTTTAATTTATAGATAAAAACAAAAGTATAAACAATCATGCAGCCCAAAAAAAAACTGCCAATAATTTTAAATAATTTTTTTCCAAAAAAAAAAAAAACTGTATTAAACAAAATTTAAATATTAAATGAGTTCTTGCTGCGCGAAATTTTTGTTCAAGAAACAAAAAAAAAAAGTAAAAAAGAAAAAAAAAAGGGTAAAATGACATTTTATATCCTAATGTTATTTCCCAATTGCATCTAACACCCTAACAATTTCTATGATGTATCCAATGCCATTATGTTATTTTTTTATGCTTCCAACATCCTCATCTTATTCCAACACACCATAAATCATAAATAAAATTAGAGTGTTAGATGTGACTATAAAATTATATCATGTGGAGCTGGGTAAAAGCAAAAAAATAACATGTAAATGCTTGGTGCACCATAAATAAAATTACGGTGTTAGATGATTATGGTGTTTGATACTACTTTTCCCTAACAGATAAAATCAACCACATCCCACATATTAAGATAAACAAATAAAGTTAACTTCGTTAATTTGTCATCAAATTAGACTTATTATATTTATATCTTTTGAACAGGACTAATTATATTTATATCATTGTATATATACATGATATTATTTTTTAATTTAATTATTATGTTACTTCTCTGACAATCCAACCATTTAAAACATATGCCATTACCCTTCCACGTTTAGTTCAGCTTTTAAAATATCGGGTAAGATTTTTTTTAAAAAAAAAATGTACGAGAGTTAGGTGCCACACGTGAAGCACAAAAGAAAGAGGGGAGAATTTTTTTTTCTAATATTTAACTATTACAATAATGTAATTATTATTTAAAAATATCTTATCGGTGTTTCAAAATATGTGTAGGCATCTTACTTGAACCACTTTGTTCTCGTCCTAATATCAGCTATGGGTTCGCTACCCAACACGTAATTCCAGACGGGTCACTATTAATATCACTTTCAATTATAAAACTTATAATAAAATCAATACTTACAAAGTTACAGATATTTTCTTAAAAAAATTATAAAATTTATAGCATATAAAATCTAAAGTGTTAAATATTAATGTTACCATTAAAATCACTATTTATAAACCAGAAAGTTTAACCGTCTCATGTAACGACTGAGAAAATGTGTAAAATAAAAATAAAGTACTTCCTCCCTCCTCCAGTCCTAAATATAAGACAAAATTTATTTTTTTAAGATATTAAAGAAACTAATTAAATTACTTTAAAATATTTTTAATTTTATTTTTTTCTTCAAACTAATTAGTTTGCCTAATAAACTGATATATAATCTAAAGATACGTAATATATGATATAATTAAATAATTTATTTAGCTTCCTTAATCTCTCTAAAAAAAATCAATTTTATCGTATATTTATTATTTTGGACCAAAAGGAGTATATCTTCAATACTTACACTTTTTTTTTTATGGTAGCTAGGCATGCAGAGGCCTTGCTTCAACCCCCGAAATAAAGGCATATAAGTTTTTTTGTACGTATATTTAATAAATAAGCATGAATAATAAACCTAATTAATTTGTTAGAGATTTATTTTATACTTTATATTGAAGGATTTCTTTGGAAAACGAAATAATTCATGAGATGGTGACCCTTGAAGGGGAAAAAAAAGAAGTTAACTCGAAATTAGTGTATATAATCTCATTTATAGTACTGTTTTCCACGATTTAATGCTAGTTGAAACGTGCATTAGTTTATTAACAAAAAACGGAGCTCCCTAGCTAAAAGGGTAAAGGGGTGAAAAAAAAAACACGAACAACAGATTGAGTTTGGCTTTAGCGGTACATAAATGAACGTAAAAGGAATAACAAGTAACGTAGATTTATGTCAAACGGTGGAAAGCCTGGCTTAAAGGAGAAGTAAAATTGTTATATATGGGTCAAACACTAAATAAATAGACAGGGAAACATAATTATGGACGAAATCCCCATAATACGCACTGAGGATTAGTGAAACGCGTATAATAACAAGTCAAACATAAACCTGGCTGGCCTCAAAGCGTTGGTCTATCGAAGGATCCTTAATTACGACAACATTACTTATATTCTTATCGTTAATTAAACCTCCGTACCCATCACACAAAAATGAATCTTAAAACTGAAGGTAATATATATATAATCATATTACATGCTCTCGCTGAAGCTGGGAAAGATATCGATCACAAGTAGTAACCTCTCTCACACTGCACGCTCTGTCTAGTAAACGGAATTGCAGCTCTTTCAGAATACCATGGCATGGAGATAACCATTATTTTGATTTCTGTAAAAGAAAAAAAGCATAACAGCAGCATTCTAATCAGCTAGTGCGTCCCTATGCACGCACGGATTCGAATGAGTTTTGAAACAAGAGTAATAAATTTGAATTAATTAAGGGGGAAAGAAAAGTGATGGCAGGGTTGAAATGTTGTGGCTATTAGTATTTATACATACCCCATCTCATCCCCCTTTCACTTATAAGCAGCAACAAACTCCATACATCCATCTCTCTATCTCTATTTCACACATCCTTCTAGTTGCTCTCTTTGTTTGTTAGCCAATTTCGCCATCCTTTCTCCCTCCTCACCTTACAGAAAACAGAGTCCTCTTTACGACACTCTCTCTATCTATCTCTCTTCCCCCGCTTTTCCCTTCCTCACCTATATCTTCTTCTTCATGTGTGAATCCGTTGTTTCTTCCAAGTCCATGGATGAAACTCTGAAGCAGACATGGCTCAAGTCCCAAACCCATTTGATCGTCGATCTCTTGTCCCCTCACAATATGTTCATTGACACGGAAAAGCAGACGGCACAATGGTTGACACATTCAACTCTGTGTGAGATTATGTCACAATTCAAATCCCTCTTCATTCTGGCTTCTCCCATTGCTCTTACCTCTCTAGTTTTTTACTCTCGCTCCATCGTCTCCATGATCTTCCTGGGTCGCCTGGGTGATCTCCCTCTCGCCGCCGGTTCACTCGCCATCGCCTTCGCCAACATCACCGGCTATTCCGTCCTTTCCGGTCTAGCTCTCGGCATGGAGCCGCTCTGTTCTCAAGCCTTCGGCGCCAACCGTCCCAAGCTTCTGTCTTTGACCCTCCATCGCTGTGTGCTTTTCCTGTTACTCTGTTCCATACCCATTTCACTCTTCTGGCTCAACATCTCAAAAATCCTCCTCTTGTTACACCAAGAACCCCATATCAGTCACATGGCTCGCACGTACCTCCTTTTCGTCCTACCTGACCTCGCAACCAACTCTTTCATTCATCCTCTTCGCATTTACCTTCGTGCCCAGGGGATCACCCACCCTCTCACATTGGCCTCCATCGCCGGAACTATCCTCCACATACCCTTCAATTTCCTCCTCGTCACCCACCTCCGCCTCGGAGTTTCCGGAGTCGCCGCCGCCTCCGCCGCCTCCAACTTCTCCATTCTGTTGTTCCTGGTCACCTATGTGTGGATGACGGGGATACACGAGCCCACGTGGACGAAACCGAGCAGAGAGTGTCTGAGCGGCTGGAAGCCACTGCTTCGGCTGGCCGCGCCGAGCTGTGTATCGGTGTGCCTGGAATGGTGGTGGTACGAGATCATGATCATTTTGTGCGGGCTGCTGGTGGACCCCAGAGCGACCGTGGCTTCCATGGGGATACTGATTCAAACGACGTCGTTGATCTACGTGTTCCCATCATCGCTCGGGTTTGCGGTGTCAACTCGGGTCGGGAACGAGCTCGGGGCAGGCAGGCCCTACCGGGCGAAATTATCGGCTGTGGTATCGGTGTTCATCGCGTCCGTGATGGGCTTCTCGGCCACGATATTCGCGTCCGCTATAAGGTACAGGTGGGGCCGCATGTTCACTGACGATGAGCAAATCCTACGGCTGACGTCGGCGGCATTGCCCATCCTAGGACTGTGCGAGCTCGGTAACTGTCCGCAGACGGTGGGGTGCGGCGTCGTTAGGGGGACAGCGAGACCCACCATGGCTGCTAACGTGAACCTGAGCGCATTCTATCTGGTAGGGATGCCCGTGGCGGTTGGGCTTGGGTTCTGGATGGATCTTGGGTTTCGTGGGCTCTGGCTGGGCCTGCTGTCGGCCCAGGTTTGTTGCGCAGCGCTCATGCTGTATGTAATCGGGACCACCGATTGGGATTTCCAAGCCTGCCGTGCCCAGTTACTGACGTCCGTCGATGAGTCAGGGAAGGGATCAGGGGTTGATGATAACGATATGGACGGCCAGAAGCAGCCACTGATCAGCACGGCTTCGTCTTGATTGATTAACCGATCCAAAAGACCACGTCTCCATCATCTAATATCTGATTTTGATTTTATCCCCTTTTTATGATTAATATGTAATTTTTTTAGAACAATAGTGAATTATTTTTGTTTTAACATGTTTCTTTCATTTTCTGAGTGATAGAAGGGAGACTGATGGCCGGATACTGTCATTAGCCATATATATTCAGACACACTAATAATTAATGAATTTATTTGTTTGGAAACTGCATATTATTCTTTCGGTGGAATTCAAATATATAAACGTACATGGGTTGATATGATCACTCAAATTGTTCCACTCTCATGCGTGGGGTAAAGCAGAGATTTTCATCACAAAAAAATTACAATTAGAAATGTTGGGATAACGAGCGGTGAGGAGCCAGTGGTCAAGAGCAAATAATCAGAGTAAAAGAATTGAAGAACTCAAGGCACCTTTTTTTTAAAGATACATGATATGAACATACAAGAGAGAGAAGAAAGAATGAGTGTGAAAAGGAGAGAGAGGAAGTGGTCCAGGGAATGAAGGAGGAAGAGAGGTAGACAGAAGTAGGGACATGCATGGTACTGTGGGAGCCGCCCAGATTGAGAAGGAAATGCCATGAAGAAATGTAAGACCTTATCGTGTGGCAGCCACATCGATCCATATGGCCACTGTTGTACAGTTTATCTTCTCAGCAGCAGGACCAGAAATTAAGCACTTTTCACCCTGCACGTACTGCACACAGATCAATCACTATCTGTCATGTCCATGTTTGCCTTTAAGCTATCTTTTCTCTCCGAGAGTGGAGAGAGATATATACACACACATATGTGTACTGTGTGTGAAATATGCTTCGTCGACCCGACCCCATATGACAGAGATGAATGAGAGGCAACAAGGAGACACAGGCTATAATGAGAAAAGCTCCTCACACAAAACACCCTCTTGTCTCTTATTTCTCCAACATCTCCCCCCTTTTCTCATTCCATTCCTTCTCTCCTCTCATTTATGTTCCAACTATATCTTCTCCTACATCCACCTTCCCCCTTCAACTCACTCTTTACTTTTTCTAATCTTCCTTTCCCTTCTTTCTTGTTTTCACGTACTCTCATCATCATCTCCCACCTCCCTCCCTCCAAAATATCTTCTCATTCTTCTCACACACATCTTACATGTACAACAAGAGTTATTATCCCTCTAGGAGAAGTCGCATATATTAATTGTGTTCCATCAACACCTAAATCTTTGGATAAGACAACAAATATTTGGTTCACATACATATGATAAATAGTTGGCTCACATCTCACAAGGTCATTAACTCAAATCCATTGCCAATGTGAGCATCCTGTTTTATCAGTGGTTTGCAAGTCCATCTACTTGTACTCTTTGAACTTTGAAGACATATTCTAATACTAGTAAGTCTTAAGTCTAATTCACTTAAATTTTTTGTAACCGACCTTACTTGGTGAGATAAGGTTCTTATTGTTGTATATAGGTAGTATGTGTGAGAAAGGGGGGTGTTTGAAATGTGAAGATAAATAAATCCTACATATATACAAAATAAATATGCATGGTTTGTTTTAAATACATTTTGATTTTAAAATAAGTTACGCGTGACGACTTTGTCGGCTGATGAAGTTTGGGTAAGAACATTTCAACGTACGTAACTAAACTAATGGCTGTGACGACGTAGGTCACGACATTCAGAATTTAGACTTTAGCTAGAGAAATGAAAGTGGGTGCTGCGAAAACCATTGATGTCCTCCTCGTCTTACACAATACACATGCCAAGTCATACATTATATATATACATATATAAAACCCGCTCCACTGCACCAAAACCAAACGATTGTTTCTAAGATCGCATGCCTCATGATGCTTTATATATATATATATATATAGACACGGTTGACATGTATATATGTGGGACGACTATATATTTAATGTTGTTATACTGGGCGACATTATCTGAATAAACTAATTTGTACAGTCATTGTCGCAAAGTCAGACTTTTTTAATTAGATTACACTAAATTAAATCAAAACTTGGGAATCAACTTTAGGATTATGATATATTAGGCGTGATGTTTAATGACTAAATCTCCATTTGACTTTGCCATTAGGTCTACTACTCCTCTGCATATTATATATATAGTAACATTCTTGTGACTTAAGTAAATGAATTATATATAATTAGTCACTAATATTAATTAGCATATCCAAGATAAGTGAGAGAGACTAATTAATCCGGATTCAGAACGACCTGCTTCTTATTTTCATAAAATGTGATCATATATTCATATACATATACATACACACACTATCTATCTGTATGTATGTTTACACACACATATATATCATGTATTACGACGGAACGAGCTTCCCTGCTTGTCCCTTGGGGGCCAAAATCTAACCATCTAGATTAGATATATATATATATTTATAAAAAAAAAATCAATACCAGTTAGTAGCCTGAAATATTTCTTTAGTATCTGAACGGTCCATATATATATATATATTTTAAATTTCTTAAGATCATGAAGTATCTTTTTAGTACTAGTTAGTATCCTTAAGTATGTTTTAGTACCGGTCAGTACTTTAAAATATTTTTTGAAGATCCTAAAATAATTTTTCAAGATGATTAAGTATATCTTTAATTTTGAGTATAAGTCAGTACCCTGAAATATTTTTTCAAGATCCTAGAAAAATATTTCAGGGTACTGAAAAATACTTTATGATCATGAAAAAATATTTTAGGATCTTGAAAAAAATATTTTAGGGTCTTGACTAATACTAAAAAAATATTTCGCGCTACCGATCGCTATTAATTTTTTTTTATAAAAAAAAAAAAAAAAAAAAAAAAAAAATCTGGACAGCCAAATTTTGGCCTCATGGGACGAGCGTTCCCTGCTCATCCAAAGAAGGAGCAAGGAAACCTGTTCCATATTGTGACATATTGAATGAGACGTTTTATGGATCAAATGTTCTTTTTTCTCTACTTATACTTTTATATTTACTATTATTATATGATTGTCGCAAAGTCAGACTTTTTTAATTAGATTACACTAAATTAAATCCAAACTTGGGAATCAACTTTAGGATGCTGATATGTGAGGCGTGATGTTTAATGACTAAATCTCTATTTGACTTTGGCATTAGGTCTACTACTCCTCTACATATTATATAGTAACATTATATTCTTGCGACTTAAGTAAATGAATTATGATTAGTCACTATATTAATTAGCATATCCAAGATAAGTAAGAGGGACTAATCAAGATTCAGGACGACCTGTTTCTTATTTTCACAAAATATGATCATATATATATATATATATATATATATATACATGTGTGTGTGTGTGTACGGACGTGTATATATATATATATATATATAATAATGCATTGCGACATATTGAATAAGACGTTTTATGGGTCAAATGTTCCTTTTTCTCTACTTATACTTTTCTATTTACTATTATATCTAAAACCCTCCAGGATAATCTGAAAGTCATCAACAATTGCTTCTTTGATTGTTCTTTTTATCGGTGAGTTATTTCAAACGATCAACAAAAAAGGGGTTGCGTGGAGGAATCCCCAATATCTTGAAACAAAGTCTAAAACCTTGAAGAACTAATTAGAGCAAAGGCTATTTGCATATATTAGCCTTTGCATTTTTTTTTTTAGTATCATTCTAGGCTGTTTGTTGATTCCTTAATTTGCCCGAAAAATAGGCCTTGTGTTTCGTGTGTAGTGTCGGTGAACGCCGGCCATATGGAATTTGGATTTACAAATCACTTTAATATAGATTTGCGGCTCATTTATAACATTAACAGTTATAACTAATAAACGTTCTGTATGTCGAGGTGAAGGTCACACAAGGATATCTAACGCTTAAAAGTAGTAGTTAATTATGCACACCTTATCTATTGCTAGGCGGAATTCACGAAAACACAAATAATAATGATTGACTGTGTCTCTGCACCTTGGGGTCAAATGCAAAATATTTATAACCAAGAATTGTGGTGCAATGCAACACTTGGGTCGTACCACTTGAGGAGCATTTTTTGAGCTATCTAAGTTAACTAAGTATCTAAAATGCAAGAAAACATGGGTTTTCAACTACAATTAATTGGATGCAATAAAATTAAATCTTGAGCTACTATTTTTGGTGTTTTCTTTATAAAATGGAATGGTTAATGAAATATAAATAAAGTGAATTATCTTGAGAAATTGGTTCTATTACTGCAGATTGTATATGTTTAAAGGTTATTTTTACTTATATTAAAGCATTAAATATTCGAGTGCTAAATATATATACTTAACGGTTGTCAACCGTTATATATAGGCCCCTATATTTCACAAATGTTTAAAAACAACCGTCATTTATAAGGACCTATATTTGATGATTTTTAATCAATGATTGTTACATATGGAAAACTATATTCAACGCTTTTTCACTAAAAGCTGTGAGATATACTACCTGTTAGTTCTCAGAATTTTGATGATTACAAACTCTAAGTTATTGAATTTAATCAAGTTGTCCAAGTTATGGTTTGCTCGAGCAGCACATTAACCATGCCCGAGCATCATCGAGGTTTAGAACAAAGAAGTGGATTTTGATCAATCATGCTCGAGTAGAGCATTGGTCATGCCCAAGCAACATCGAGACAGAGCATTGATTTTATAAGCTAAGCAATCATGCTCGAGCAGGATAAATTTCATGCTCAAGCAGCATCGAGGCATAAGCAAAAAGATGAAGTCAAAATGTATTGCTCGAGCAGTAAAGAAAGCTTGCCCGACCAGCATCCTTCAATCTCTGTTCTTCATCTCTAATCGACTCTTGCCCGAGCATGAAATACTCATGCTCAAGCACCATGTTTGAGCAAGGATATAAACCTGCTTGAGCAGCGTCGTCCAGAATCTTATAGTCACCTCTGTCTGACCTTTGCCTGAGCATGCCTTATGGCTTGCTCAAGCATGGGCGATTTGTTGCCCAAGCATGAAGACCTTCATGCTCGAGCAACAGCGTTTTAGAGTTTCATCTTCGCTTCTGTCTAGGTCTTTCCCGAGCATGAATATTTCATACTCGAGCAGAGGAAAGTCTATGCTCAAGCGTCAGCGATAAAGATCGAACTTTTATCTGATTCATGAGAAGCTTGCCCGAGCAAGCATGGAATGTTGCTCGAGCAAGATCCCTCTGTTCTGAAATCTTTGTCTGCGTAATTTATGTAATCACTGTGTTAATTTCATTGCTTCCTAATTTTACTCATTACTAATCCTAAATGCTTTTAACTAGTTTGTTAATGAGTTTCAGATGATTTAATCATGGATTAAGCAACAGATTTACATAAAGCAAATCCTATCAGAAGAGCATTAAATACAATTGCCAAAACTGGTGATAATCTTGGTTACCAATACTCTGATTGATATAAAGATTTCTCTTACATTCTGTCTGCACATTTAATGTCGTCTCACAACGGGAAGAATCAAAAGGAACGAAGGGAATGTCGGAACTGCAAATCTACCTGGATTATTTGAACGACGAGAGTATTATCCGAACCTTCACTATCTAACGGATAAATTCAAGAGTCTCAACGGATAATCTTCAAGCTTCACCAACGGTCATTTATTGCAATCCTATAAATAGTCGAAGCATTGAATTCGCCAACTACCAAAACACTGTGCATTCAATTCGAACATATTGCAATCTACTGTTTTATTTATTTCTTTAATATCTTCGGATATTCATTGTTCTTCAATGTTCATATTTTATCTACTCGTAAGGAGTTATTTAAACACTTATTCCATTTTCGATTTAAATCTTAAGGTTGTGGAACCTTAAGTGTGGGTGTACTATTACAACTTGTAAGAGGGAGTGAGTCCTAATGAATTAGGATCATCTCGAGTACAAAGTGTGCAATTGTAACCTCTTGTGATTAGTGAAATACCCAAAGGGTTTGGAGACTAGACGTAGGTCGAAGTGTTAGGCTGAACCAGTATGAATTGCCTTGTGTTAATTTCTCTTTTCTATCTCTGTCTTATTTACATTAGTGTGCAGTTAGCAAAAAAATTATTGAGATCACCTATTCACCTCCCTCTAGGTGATATTCCTACTCTTCACTACCAATTACATTATGGTTCATATGATGAATGGTTAAGCATTTAACACCAGTTTTGATCATCAAGAAGGTGTATGTTTGACAGTTATTGGTAATTAACTGTAAAATATATGTAAATACTTATTGGTTGTTTGAAAAAACCGCGATATATATGTCAATATATTATGGTTATTAGATAATAACCATGAAGTATTGTGGACATTTTTTTATAAAATAAAAAATAAAAAAATGGGGTTCATTTTTATAAGCCTTCGTATGCATATTACTTACATATACAGAAACCAAACAAATCCATTACTAATAATCAAAAAGTATGTACATTACAGAAATCAAAAGCTAATCCAAATTACTAACAAAGAGTAAATCAGTTAGAGAGAAAGAGAAAACAAAACAAAATCTAAAAGCAAGAACTAAAGCAGAAGCCAAAACCAAATCTGAACTAGCTAAACTAAGAACATAACATACACTTAAACGAAAAAAAATGGTACTCTATAGCTAGCTTTTTTTGCTCCCATCCATTGACGATAAACTATCATAGCCAACTCTTTTATGAAGCTTCTTCAATTTGTTCGGGTGAATATTGCTCACAATTAATGTCCTGAAAGTACTTGACGCAAAAACAAGTATGTTAAAATATATATAACTTGACTTTTAATTTAACTTAAACACACATACGTGTGTGTGTACCTTAGTATTAAATGAGCTGGGATTGTGGGTGACTATGGCCATCATAAACTCTATGACATAGTACCCACAATAAGAGCTTTGATTTGATTACCGCAGATACTGTAAACAAACAAATAAAATGTATTAGTCTAGCACAAAAAATCAACTTTGACAAGTCTAAAACAAAATGGTAAGTATTGGTGAATTACGGTTGTTAAAATGAAACCGTTATATATCATGTAAGTATTATTATATATCATGACAGGTTTTAAAGTGTACCTATCAATTATTATCACAACAATGCATATATCATGGTCTCACTAAGCCTAAATATATAACAAATGTTATTTTATAACCTTTATAATATGTCAAGAATAAATAACAATTAAGAACCATAATTTATTTACACAGAGCAAGTTATAGCATCCACATATATGACAGTTCGGAAACATGCGTTAATGACCTTTATATATTGTGATTTCTGTAATAGTGTCTGGGTACAAATCAGCTGCCTTAGCTTGAATCAAACCGTTAGTGCGGTATGGCCCGATGCTTGATATTGGTTTAAAATTTATACTGCTATGGTAATTATGATTGGTATGATAAGATTCTTGAGGAAGGCTAGCGAGAGCAATTTGATAAATCTCTATGATTGGTATGAATGTATGATAAGGTATAAGATTATACTAATTTACTATATGCAGTTGAGGTAGGCCTATTATGGGGACAAGTCATGTGCCTGCACGTGAGCAGGACTTAACCAACTATACATTATAATAATGTATGCACAATTATATTAATTGTACCTTTTATCCATCCCCTTACCTCACAAACATGCCATATTCCCAGTTCCCTAGTTTTTAGCTTCATGTACTACGTAATTTGATGTGTTTTTTGTACTTTATATTTTTTAAATACTATATATGTTAATCTCTGGCCAAAAAAGCAGTATTCAACTTCATAGAATCATAGTATAACAGTTAAGACAGGATAACCTATGTATGTTCTACCTTCGGAATTGTAATAATCTGATTTTAAAAATCTAATTTACGAGATAAAGGAAAATTAATGAATATTTTAATGAAGAAAATTCATGAGATAAAAATATTATAGAAAATTGTTATAATTATAGAGTAAATTGTTGAAAAAGTTACGGGAAAATCGATGAACAGAATGACTAAAAATGATATAATTGTGATAAAAACAAATCTAAAAATATTATGATAAATACGAAAGATCATGAAAAATTATGAGAAAAATATGGAAGTGTTATCCCTAATTATGAGAATTTAATAAATTATTTCAGAGGAAATAACATGAAGAAAAGTTTAAAAAGCATTTCGAACCATAAAGTAACTGATGGGGTAAACATTTTTAATATTTTACATAGGATATAAAATGACAATATCGGTATAGAAGTTTGAAAGATAACAATATACTGTAAATTAGTAAAGATAAATATATGAAGAAACATGATCCCGAAAAGATCACTAAACGAAGAAATTAGGCCCGATTAAGCCCTAACGACGGGGGGGTAAAACGGGAATTTTTGGTAAAAAATATTATATTTTTAAAAAATGGAAAAAATTATAGAAAAATAAATAAATCTGAATTTTTAAAAGAGGGGGCCGAAATTCTTAGTATTTTTAATTAAAAAGAATTGTTTAAATAATTAAAATGGTAATTAGAATAAAATAATAATAAAATGCGGTGAGTCGGCTTATATAAAGCGGAGGCAGGAAAAGTTAGAAATAAATTCTACAGTAAACCAGAGGTAAAAGTCTTTTCGGACTGATCAAATTAAGAACAAGTGAATTTTTACCCGAAGAAAGAATTTACCAGTGACGTCGATTCCGCAACCGAAAACCCTAATTCCTAATAAGACGGAAAGCGATCGATAGAGTAGAGCCGATAGGCAAAGTGAGAACCTATAGAAACAATTGCGTGTTTTCAAACACGGGATTAAGTTAGGCAACCACTGGACGTTTACGATTGACCAATTATTGTCCGTTGGTTCTATCGGAAGCGATTTAAAATCGACGCGTCTGTCCGAATATCTTCCGACGCACCGGAGAATACCTGGATATGATCAAAAAGAGGATCAAAATATATAATATGAAAGAGGATGAAAAGATCTTCAAAGTTACATGCCCGGATTTTTGAGTTTCGCGAAATCGCGCGAAACGGACACCGACGGGTAGCTTTATCGGACCGGGAGGCCATAAAGCAAGATGAAAAATCAATCTTTGACTTTTGGGGGACCAAGAGGTCGGCCAAGACCTTGAATGGTCAAGATTGCATCTTACAAAACCCTAGATCCAACGGCGAATCATTTCGAAGACTTTTTGTTAATACCCACCTTGTCCTCCCTTTTTCTATAAATAGCACCCTTCCCTTCTTCATTCTTCACACCTTTTCTTCTCTCTACCTTGGCCGAAACTTAGAGTGAGAAGCTCTGCAAAAGTTTTGCCTTAGCTCCGAGTAAGTTCTTCCGTCCTTAGTTTTTAGTTTCCGTAGTTCTTTCGGTAGTTATAGTAGAACTGTTGTTTTGATCTAGGAAGTTTCGAATTTGTTCCTATGCTTGTTTTTATGCCTCATTGCATTGAAAGATGCCTGACGAGGTAAAAACATAGTGGGGATAATTTTGAAATGGAATACGGTCAAAGTAACGAAGTTACGCGAAATTCCGCCAAATTAGGGGTAGAAGGGCAAAATGGTAATTTTTACCTAAAATGCCGCTTATGATGTCAAATCACTAATGAAAGTGATATTACTCGATAGGGCATCGAAAAACTTTGATTTGCTTTGCCGTTACGCCGCCCGACGTCCGCATTGGTGAACATTTCACGTTTTTCCGTAAAAGTACGTTTTTTCCGCGGAAGTACCTAACGTCGTCAACGAAGGTACGGACGCGTCTTGTAACACTAATCTTGTACTTGCTTAAATGCATATATATGTGATAGATACGTTCGTAGACCGATATACGAGACAGTTTTACACGGGTTATAGTCATGATAACGCCGTATGTTTTTCTAGCGCGAGAACACGAGTGGTATCGTGGCACCGGTGAATAGTGCAAGCTGTTATTGTTGTTTTACATTGTGGGGCTTTACATACTTTGCGTAATGCTTATGTTTTGTCGGCATAATGATCATGCATCTCGCGTATGCTTATGTAGTGATATCTTTGTTGTATTGTCTAGAATATCCATTATCCGTATACTTTGTATTGTTTGGGTTTGAGATTAACCGTTACACGAGATTCAATGAGGTGAATTGAATCTCGGCTATAGCATCAGGATCCGGAGGAATACGGATCGAAGATCGAGGCAAGCATCGATAGACGTGCGCCCGAGAGACTTATCTATCTTTACCGCTTTCGCTTATTCACTTTCAAACTCTAGGATTAATGTAATCATTACAATGTTACACCGTGGTTGATGTTTGTTATGAATCGATTACTCTTTCGCTCCAATGCTCTACTACGATTACTTTCGCTTGAAATATTTGGAAACGTTTTAAAAAAAAATATTCCGCCGTTTTCAAATGGGATGTTACATTTATGGTATCGGAGCGTGAGTCCCGGCATTGATATGACTATGTTATTACGGATAGTATGGTAGGACGATTAAGGCTAGTCTATGTGGGTGTGGCCAATCGGTCGCCATAGAGTTGGTGAGGTCCCGTGATAGACACTTATCGGCCATTCTGTTCGGATAACAGAGTTATGTTCAAAAAGCCTTTTAAATTGTGAGCACATTTTTGAAAATGAGTATTGAGATAGCCCTAAGTCGGTGTATCAGTCTGGACTGGTATACCATTCTGAACCGATGTACCACCCTCTGTCGGTGCATCATTCTAACCCAGAATCAGTAAATCCATCGTCTATATTCATATTTGATATCGAGACCCGATAATTCTTATAACTCGATATCGCCTCGATAACTCTGATAATTCTGATAATCGTCAGTTTATACTGGACGACTATTCTGTCCTAGCGCAGAGCTTATATGTGGAGCTGGACCACGCCGGATGAAACTCCGAGACCAACAAGGATAGGTATATGCAGTATTTAACTCATGTAGAGGAACTCCTGATACGATATTCCGTACCCGTTTCTGAGTAGACCGAATCAACGAAATCCTTAACAAGGGAAATAGTACGAGTGTCCGTTCGTTTGTAGTACTAGTGTGATAGAGTCTGCGATAGACATGCCTATAGATTTCCCATATGGTTTGATAAATAGTTATCTTACTTGCCACAAAAATTTTAGTTTCCGATGCATATCTCTTGGTTACTACAACCGGACCGCGACCGTGTCATTAAGTAGGAGGTATCTTGTGTTGTCATGGTGTATGGGCGCCATGGAAACATTTAAGGTATCTTGTGTTACCATGGTGTATGGGCGCCATGGAGACATTTTGATATCTAGTGTTGATCGGTATATGGGTGCCACGGAAACACTATATATCAAAGTACGACATGACAAGATCTTTGTGGTCAAACCGGAGCGAATTCTCGATCACCAAGAGGAGCGGGCGACGGATAGAGTAAAGTTCGGAGCGTATAGTCCAAATTTTAGTTTGTATCTCCAAGCACCCCGGGAGATTGTAAAATATGTTTGAATAAAGAGGGTTGTAACTTGTTGTAATATATGACTTGTACTAGGACTAGACCGACTAATATGTAAAATGTTATGAAATAAATATATGTGAATATATATGTTTCAATGTAAAAATCATTGTGTCATTTCTAATATTTACATATTTGTTAAATAAATAAAGGAAAAAGAATAAGACATGGCCATTATGAGAGGTACCGGTGTACCAAGGGGGCCGAGGCCGAGGCCGAGGCCGAGGCCGAGGTCGTGGTAGACGCGGAGGCGACAACCTCAACCGGACGAAATACCCGAACAAAATATACCAAATCGCCCGGACCAAAATGAAGTGCAAGAACGAGAAGAACTCTTGAAGAGCGAGAGAGCTCTCATAGATGCACTCTTGGCAAGGCAACATCAACGGGATGAAGAAGCCCAAAGACAGTGGAAACACGACAACACGAGGAAGAACGTGATGAGGAAAGTGACAATGACAACGACGAAGAAGAAGATGATAATGAAGAGGAGGACAACGATGAACATAACGATGAAGAAAATGAATCGATCGATCCGATCACCTCCACGACAAGGAAGAAGAGAAAGAACCACGAAAGGCCGGGTCAACCCGTTACGCAAGCTTAAACCACCCGGTTTCCGTGGAAAGAGTGAATTGGGCGAGGATTGGCTTCGAGTCTAGAGAAGATATTCGAAGTCATTGAGTGCCCGGGAAACCGGAAGGCTCAGCTGGCAATCTACAAGCTAGAGGGCGATGCCCACAGGTGGTAGAAGAGTGTTTCCACAACCCTTCAAGGCCCTATTACTTGGGAGGCATTCCCAGAACAGTTCAACGAACAATATTTTCCTCCCTAAAGTGACAGTGATTAAAGAAGAGGAATTTCTTCACATCCAGCGGGAATTGAAGAATCATTCGACGACTACTTCGCTCGTTTCACCAACTGTCTCGTTATTCGTCATATTTGAACGCCACAAAAATGAGAGGCGGAAGGCGAATCGACTAGTGACCGGATTGAAATATGACATAAGGGCGAGGCTAGTATCGCAACAATTTCCGAAGATGGCCCAAGCTGTGGAATCCTGCAGATTGACTGAGCGCAATTTGAAAGAACTGCGCAAATTCCGAGGCCAAGAAGGAAACAATGCAACCCGCAGTGGGTCTAACCGCGGAGGCTCCTCACAGAAGAGGAAGGCGCCTTGGAGCGATAACCGAGGCGGAAACAAGAAACCCTACCAAATTGGACAAATGAATTACCCCAAACAGTAGGGATCCCGGATGTGTCCAAAATGCAAGAAGTACCATCCGAGAGCCAACTCGATGGGAAACAAGTCTGCTTCAAGTGCCAGAAGCCTAGACACATTAGCCGGGATTGCCCTGAGAAGGCTGCAGAGGCAAGACCTCAGAGCGCTGGCCGGATCTTTGCGTTAACAAACACCGAGGCCAGACAATCTCCAGAAATGGTCCAAGGTACCATCTATCTTAATGGGAATAAATTGCAAGCATTGTATGATTCGGGTGCCAATCATTCGTTTATATCTTATGATTGTGCAAGTCGTTTAGGAATGCATGCGCTTGTAGTTTACCTTTTGATCTGTAGTGTCTACACCTCGGGTGTAAAATCTTTAGCTTCGACGCGTGTATGAACTGTACGCTAACGTGGATGGACGAGTGTCAAAGATAGACCTCATCCGTCGCTACCTCTTCACGACATCGACGTCATTTTCGGCCTGAATTGGCTAACGGCCAACGGTGCAATGATCGATTGTGGCAAGAAGAAGATATCATTTCCGAAGACAAGGTTGATGTGAGCTCGAGTTTTCTCTCCGCTACGAAGTTGATCGATGCGTGAAATGGGGATGCCATGCCTACATGGTATTCTTTTCGGTTAAAGCGATCGAACTTTCACTCCGGGATATCTCTCGTGGTGAATGATTTTCCCGATGTATTTCCTGGAGGATCTCACCGAGTTACCTCCTATCCGAGAGGTGGAGTTCAATATTGAATTGATGTCGGGCACGGGATCAATATCAAAGGCGCCGTATCGTATGGCTCCAAATGAAATGCAAGAGTTGAAGAAACAGTGGAAGAACTTCGAAGAAGGGGTTCATTCGACCCAGTGTATCACCCCAGGAGCCCGTCTTGTTTGTGAAAAAGAAAGATGGAAGTTTTCGACTCGCATCGATTATCGTGAACTAAATAAAGTGACTGTCAAAAACAAATATCCACTTCCCGGATTGATGATCTTTTGGATAAGCTATCTGGTTCCACCGTCTTTTCTAAGATTGATTTGCGTTCGGGATATCATCGATTGCGAGTCAAAGACGATGATATTTCCAAAACGGCTTTCGAACCGGATATGGGCATTATGAATTCCTTGTGATGCCCTTCGGATTAACAAATGCACTGTGGTATTCATGGATTACATGAACCGTATCTTCCGACAACACCTAGACCGGTTTGTGGTGGTGTTCATTGACGATATACTCGTCTATTCCAAAAGCGAAAAGAGCATAAAGAACATCTACGCCTAGTGTTGAGCATACTAAGAGAGAAGCGGCTCTACGCAAAGTTGAGCAAATGCGAATTTTGGCCGCGGGAAGTGAGATTTACGGGCATGTGATATCTAGCGGCGGAGTTCTTGTTGACCCGAGCAAGGTGGAAGCGGTTACGACCGGGAAGAGGCCGGAGACGTGACGGAGATACGTAGTTTTCTAGGTCGGGGGATATTACCGCAGATTTATACGGGATTTCTCGCGTCTTGCCCTACCATTGACAAAGCTTACGAGGAAGAATCAACCCTTCATATGGGGAGATGACGTGAGGAGAGCTTTCGAGAGATCGAGGAGAGGTTGACTACGGACCGGTATTGATAATCCCGGATCCCGATGAGACTTACGTGGTCTACAGTGATGCCAGTAGGCAAGGATTGGGTTGTGTCCTAATGCAATTAGGCAGAGTGGTGGCTTATGCCTCTCGTCAGCTGAAGCCGCACGAGTCGAACTATCCTACACACGATTTGGAGCTTGCTGCCATCGTGTTCGCTTTGAAGATATGGAGGCATTATCCGTACGCGTACGACCGTAGAACTATCTTGTGACCACAAGAGCTGAAGTATCTCTTTGATCAAAGGAACCGAATATGAGGCAACGTCGTTGGATGGAATTGCTTTGAAAGACTACAACCTGGAGATCAAGTATCACCCGGGGAAAGCAAACGTCGTTGCGAGATGCTCTAGCGGGAAGAAGGTGCAAGTGTCATACATGATGATACAAGAGCGAAATTACTTGAAGATTTCGGAGACTCGAATCTTTCAAACCAAATCTGCATGAATTTCAACGCACCAAGTGACGCCTACCTTGCAAATCTTTTTGTGAGTCAAGGGAGTACGACTGAGAGATGAAGTTGATGAAGCTCAGAGACAAGATGATTGGGCAATCTCCATGCGGGAGAAGATCTCTCAAGGTGAAACCCAAGACCACGACCTTTCATCGAGTGGATTGGTCAGACACAAGGGGCACATTTACATACCGCCGCTTGATGAACCGCGGAAGATACTTTGGATGAGGCTCATAAGAGTAAGTACACTCTGCATCCGGGAATGGTCAAGATGTACCCGAACTTGAAGGCCGAAGTTTGGTGGCTGGAATGAAAAGAGACGTAACTCGATGACGTAGTCAGTGTCTAACTTGCCATAAAGTAAAAATTGAGCACCGGCGACCCGATCTTCTCGCCGAAGGACTAGAACTCGCCGAGTGGAAATGGGAGAATGTGACCATGGATCTTGTGGTAGGTCTACCTAAGATCGAGCATCACGATACCATTTGGGTAATCGTCGACCGATTAACCAAGTCGGCACATTTCATACCCATTAGCATCCACTACTCTCCGGAACGATTGGCTGCAATCTACATCAAAGAAATCGTGAGACTGCACGGAGTCCCTAAGAGTATTATCTCTGATCGGGATACTCGATTCCAATCCCTTTTTTTTTTCAGGCACTACATGAAGGAATGGGTACCAAGCTGAAGTTCAGTTCGGCTTATCACCCTCAAACCGACGGTCAATCAGAGAGGACGATACAGACGCTGGAGGATATGCTGCGAGCATGTGCCCCGGATTTCAAAGGAAATTGGGACGAACACCTCTCACTAGCGACCTCCGCGTATAACAATAGTTATCATTCAAGCATACAAATGGCCCCGTTCGAGGCTTTGTATGGGCGAAAGTGCCAATCGCCTTTATCTTTGCCGGATGACGGATGCGTCAAAGCGGTTGCTTGGACCGGATATGCTAAAAGAGACCTCCGAGCGAGATCGCTCGATCAAGAAGAGACTCCTTGCTGCACACAAGAGATGTAAAGAGCTATGCGAGATAAAAGGAGAAGACCGTTGAAGTTTGAAGTCGGAGACCATGTGTTTATGAAATTATCTCTAGTAACCGGTGTCGGCAGAACACTAAAGAGAAAGAAGCTTAGTCCACGTTACGTTGGACCAATTGAAGTGTTAGCCGAGCGAGGACCGCTTGCGTATCAACTAGCGTTACCCCGAACCCGAGTAATCTCCACGATGTTTTTCACGTGTCACAACCGAAGAAATACCTACCGAGATCGAGATCATGTCATAAAGTACGATGATGTTGAAGTACGGCATGATAACACCTTTGTAGTCGAGCCGGAGCAAATTCTCGAATGCCAGGAGAAACGGCTTAGGACTAAAACTATACCGATAGTGAAGGTGGTCTGGAAGGGTTTGTCATCAAACGAGGCAACTTGGGAAACCGAGAGTGACATGAAGGGGAAGTACCCGAGTTTATGGCCCGTAGTCTAGTGAGTATAGATTAAATTTCGAGGGCGAAATTTTGTTTAAGGGGAGAGAAATGTAATACCGGATTTTAGCAAATCTGGAATTTACGAGATAAAGGAAAATTAATGAATATTTTAATGAAGAAAATTCATGAGATAAAAATATTATAGAAAATTGTTATAATTATAGAGTAAATTGTTGAAAAAGTTACGGGAAAATCGATGAACGTAATGACTAAAAATGATATAATGGTGATAAAAAAACAAATAAAAATATTATGATAAATACGAAAGATCATGAAAAATTATGAGAAAAATATGGAAGTGTTATCCCTAATTATGAGAATTTAATAAATTATTTCAGAGGAAATAACATGAAGAAAAGTTTAAAAAAGCATTTCGAACCATAAAGAACTAACGATGGGGTAAACATTTTTAATATTTTACATAGGATATAAAATGACAATATCGGTATAGAAGTTTGAAAGATAACAATATACTGTAAATTAGTAAAGATAAATATATGAAGAAACATGATCCCGAAAAGATCACTAAACGAAGAAATTAGGCTAGATTAAGCCCTAACGACGGGGGTAAAACGGGAATTTTTGGTAAAAAATATTATATTTTTAAAAAATGGAAAAAATTATAGAAAAATAAATAAATCTGAATTTTTAAAAGAGGGGGCCGAAATTCTTAGTATTTTTAATTAAAAAGAATTGTTTAAATAATTAAAATGGTAATTAGAATAAAATAATAATAAAATGCGGTGAGTCGAACATAGGCGGGGCCAGGAAAAGTTAGAAATAAATTCTACAGGTAAACCAGAGGTAAAAGTCTTTTCGGACTGATCAAATTAAGAACAAGTGAATTTTTACCCGAAGAAAGAATTTACCGACGTCGATTCCGCAACCGAAAACCCTAATTCCTAATAAGACGGAAAGGCGATCGGATAGAGTAGAGCCGGATAGGCAAAGTGAGAACCTATAGAAACAATTGCGTGTTTTCAAACACGGGATTAAGTTAGGCAACCACTTGGACGTTTTACGATTCGACGAATTATTGTCCGAGTTTGGTTCTATCGGAAGCGATTTCCGAATCGGACGCTGTCTGTCCGAATATCTTCCGACGCACCGGAGAATACCTGGATATGATCAAAAAGAGGATCAAAATATATAATATGAAAGAGGATGAAAAGATCTTCAAAGTTACATGCCCGGATTTTTGAGTTTACGCGAAATCGCGCGAAACGGACACCGTCGGGTAGCTTTATCGGACCGGAGGCCATAAAGCAAGATGAAAAATCAATCTTTGACTTTTGGGGGACCAAGAGGTCGGCCAAGACCTTGAATGGTCAAGATTGCATCTTACAAAACCCTAGATCCAACGGCGGCGAATCATTTCTCGAAGACTTTTTGTTAATACCCACCTTGTCCTCCCTTTTTCTATAAATAGCACCCTTCCCTTCTTCATTCTTCACACCTTTTCTTCTCTCTACCTTGGCCGAAACTTAGAGTGAGAAGCTCTGCAAAAGTTTTGCCTTAGCTCCGAGTAAGTTCTTTCCGTCCTTAGTTTTTAGTTTTAGTAGTTCTTTCGGTAGTTATAGTAGAACCGTTGTTTTGATCTAGGAAGTTTCGAATTTGTTCCTATGCTTGTTTTTATGCCTCATTGCATTGAAAGATGCCCGACGAGGTAAAAACATAGTGGGGATAATTTTGAAATGGAATACGGTCAAAATAACGAAGTTACGCGAAATTCCGCCAAATTAGGGGTAGAAGGGCAAAATGGTAATTTTTACCTAAAATGCCGTTATGATGTCAAATCACTAATGAAAGTGATATTACTCGATAGGGCATCGAAACTTTGATTTGCCGCGTTCTGCCGCCGACGTGCCGCCGGTGAACATTTCACGTTTTTCCGTAAAAAGTACGTTTTTCCGCGAAGTACCTAACGTCGTCAACGAAGGTACGGACGCGTCTTTGTAACACTAATCTTGTACTGCTTAAATGCATATATATGTGATAGATACGTTCGTAGACCGATATACGAGACAGTTTTACACGGGTTATAGTCATGATAACGCCGTATGTTTTTCTAGCGCCGAGAACACGAGTGGTATCGTGGCACCGGTGAATAGTGCAAGCCGTTATTGTTGTTTTACATTGTGGGGCTTTACATACTGCGTAATGCTTATGTTTTGTCGGCATAATGATCATGCATCTATTTGTATGCTTATGTAGTGATATCTTTGTTGTATTGTCTAGAATATCATTTATCGTATCTTTGTATTGTTTGGGTTTGAGATTAATCGTTACACCGAGATTCAATGCGGTGAATTGAATCTCAGCTATAGCATCGGGATCCGGAGGAATACGGATCGAAGATCGAGGCAAGCATCGTAGACGTGCGGCCCGAGAGACTTATCTATCTTTACCGCTTTCGGTTATTCACTTTCAAACTCTAGGATTAATGTAATCATTACAATGTTACACCGTGGTTGATGTTTGTTATGAATCGATTACTCTTTCGCTCCAATGCTCTACTCGATTACTTTCGCTTGAAATATTTGGAAACGTTTAAAAAAAAAAATATTCCGCCGTTTTCAAATGGAATGTTACGGAATTTAATATATGACATAATTAGGAAGCTGATATTAGTTTTAAATGTTAAAAAAAAAAATCACACTTTTATCCATTTGCCTAAATTAATCCTATTAATATTTTATCAACAATAATCAAAGGAAAATGTAGGAGAGCGCAGAGGCGGAATCAAAAATGTAATTAAGGGAGTGAAAATTACAGAATATAACCCTTTTTTTTTTATGAAAGTTCATTTCAGCCCTATAAAAATTTCAATATTTTCATTTTAGCTCATCCACGAAACTTTTAATGAGGATTAAAGTGAAAATGTTGAAATTTTTATAAGGTTGAAATATAATTTTCTAAAACTTTGAGTTCGATTCTATAATTTTAAGGGGCGAGGGTCACCTCTAGCCCCTCTAAGTCTGCCTTTGAGAGAGAGAAATTAAAAAATATATGTAAGGTGTTTCAGAAAACATATATATATGTCATATCAATAAATTTAGTTAAGATCCTTAGTCTCTTCAAATTGGTTGATTATGTCTTGTATTAAGGATAGAAAGGAGTATATAGTTTGGCTCACTTTCACTTCAATACTTGTAATTTAAGCTGTTAGTACATTACATTAGTACTACAGATAGTCGAAGACATTTGCAAACTCACTTATGAACTTTCGAACTACACAATACTAAAGCAATTCAATGTCGGGTCAGACCATGGATGAGATCTCAAACTATGTCCTCAATTCAATATTAACATTTTTTTTTTAATTTCAAATCTAACAATGAAAAATTATTATAAATAATGAATAGTTTATAGGAATTATATATTAAAGTAAAAATCCCCAAACACAAGACTTTACTATCCACATTCATTTTAAAGCATTCCATACACCAGAAAACCCTACATTAAATATTTTAAAATACTAGTGTGCGCACTACTACTACTACGGTTTGTGTACCTACACATACATTATTGTGTTATCTCCTAGCATATAAAATATAATAAATGAGCATGACAATATGGGAAACAACTCCTGGGTATTAAAAAAATCAAGACTTGAATGACGATATATATATATAAATATATTCCCATTACTTAGAAAATTTCTTATAATGAAGAAAAACTTTAAATGAAAGCGTGTTGTACCAATAATGAGAATGATATATTATTCAAAGTGATGTAAACAAGGAGAGTGATTGGAAAGGGGCAATGAATGAGCAAGCACATTACAATTTGAACTAACAGGGAAAGCATGAGCAGTAGTATGTATATTAATCATGATCCAATTTGCAAGAAAGGTACACATATGATCATGAATCTTCGTGGGGTCACACCCTATAATTAAGATACAAAGAGGCATATGAATGTGATTGATATAGGCGTTTCTATCTAGCTAGCTAGCTTTTGTCCAAAAAAAAATCTAGCTAGCTAGCTAGGGACAGTTTGGAAGCAGCTCAATTATTTGCCCAATTACACTTAACTAAGAGCTTCCATTCTTTCTTTGCTCATAGTTCATATCTTAGCTAGCTTTCTAGTGGTAGGTGCCGTGTGCGCTATGTAGCTAGCTAGCTACAAATTCTCTTGTTCTCATTCTGCCAGAAGAAAATAAAAATAAAAAACATAGAAAGTCACAATTAACTTATTAAATATATAAAATTGAACTCTTTTTTCACTTTCACTTTCACTAGAAAATGTGTTTGAAAATTTAAAGAGTGAGTAAAATTGGAAGTGTGCATTAATTATAAGGATAAAAATAAAAAATGAGTATTAATTATTTTACAAGTAGTTTATATTTTGGACCAAGTTATTTTTTTAAAAACGTGATATTATGGATAAGAGGAAGTATATATATATATATATGAGTAGTTGCTATAGTATCAGACAACATGATTTTGCACCATCATGCTTCTCACATGGCTCCTCTTTTCAGCAACCCACCCAATCCTCTCACTATCTCGAACCACTTCCCTTGTCTCCTTACCAGCACTATTCACTTGCCTCTTTATTCTTTTGTGTCCACTGTCTCTCTCTATATAGTGTGTCTACTCTAGCTATATATACAAAAGCACACTTAATCCCTATTTACAACTTGGAGTATATATATACACAGACCATCAAATCATAATCTCTATTTCCCATCATGGCTGTCTCTGTTAGAAAGAAACACAGACACACACACAAAAATATATGTGTATAAAAATGAGGAATATGGATGATCAGTGTCGACCCAGGAAGAAACAAGCAGCACAGAGACAGAACCCTAGGAATATTCTGGTAAAGAAAAACTTTGATTATTAAAAGATAGCTGTCATTCTCGATATATATCTAAAAAGCTGGGAATGAAGGAGCGAAGCAAGTGGGTTTGATTTTTAGAAACCTTTTTTTTTTTTTTTTTTTTTTTTTGATAAATGATGAGAATAAGTAGGGTTGAGATGTCTCCCTCAAGAGGTTTGATGTGTGAGAGTTAGGGCTCACTTGCCTTCCCATCATTCTCTACCCCCTCTCACCTCGACACTCTCAGGGACCACCCACCTATTTCCCTTTGTGCCTTCTTTTACATATATATCCACTACTTCTTCTACGTCCTCCCAGCAAAATAAAAATAAAAATTACACAACACTACAAAACATGCATTTTCCTTTTTCTTTTTTGGTTGTTAATATCTGTCATTCCACTGCTATTACACTGTCGAGATTTACGAAAGCTTTTTATAATGGCCATGTTTGGATTCACGTTAAATGCAGCGTTGAAGGCAAAAATATTCAATGGCGGAAAAACAAACGATCAACAGTGAAAAAACGCAGATGAGGAGTGTTTGGATGATCCGTTAGCTTCTTCCAAAACCATCAACGCTGCTGAGCTTTTTGAACGCTCCAAAATAGAGCTTATCTTGTAACGCACCGTGGAGGCTACTTTTGTTCATCGTCTTCTTCCAAGAGGCAGCACCCAGAAAAAGCATCGTGTGCCTTCTCTTTCCCTCCTCTCATCTGCCGATTCTCTCTCCCATCCTCTCCTCTTCAATAATTCCTTCGCTTGCCTCATCTCCTCAGCAATTACTACTCCTGTCCTCATCTTCAATAATTCCTTCGCCTGCCTCATCTGTCCTCGTGGAGAATGCCCAATGTATTCTCGAGAATGCCTTAGGTATTCAAAATGCCTTGCGAATTCACAAAGCATTCTTGAGAATGCCTTGTGAATTCTCGAGAATCTCTTCAATGAAAGTATTTAATAAAATTCATACCATTTTTAGTCATTTTTTATCTCAACTGACTTTTGAAATAATAATCCAAACACTCATTAGTTTAGAAAAAAGCCATTTCTGTAAAAGTCAAATGGACAATCCAAACACAAATCATTATCTATAACCTGACTTTTTTCCTACCGAACTTTTTTTAAGTCAGATGGCTTTTAAGCCCACCATTCCTACCGCCAACCCAAACAGGCCCAATACCTTTGCCACATAAGCATCATCCAAAAATGTTTCTTTCGTCCCACTTCACCTCAACTTGTAACAACGTCGTCAAGCAACTATATATATGTGTGTGTGCGCTTCAGAATTAATTATAACAATTATTTTGAACCTGTCTCTCAAGTATAGAACTAGTTTTATGGCCAAGATTATTCAACTTTATTCAAGTATATATGGCTTTAAACATGACAACATCAAACACACATTACAGAGAATGATGAATATAATAATAATTGTACAACTTGCTTTAACCAGTCAATAATAAGTAATTGGATACATTTTGAAATGTGGCATCGGATGATGATGGTGATTTGTATCCATAAAAAGAAGTGCACTAGGGTTTTCATAATTCATACACATATATATATTGCTAATTTTAACTCTGATGCAACTTAACTGCACTTACAATGAATTTGAAGAAGATAAAATATATGGGTTAAGAAAATAAAAAGTAACACATCTCTCACTATAAATCAAATGATCAGTTTAAGCAATGAAACAGACTTCTATATATCTATATGCCAAGAAGGATATTTATGGTGAGTCATCGTACTCCACAAATCACAACCCATCTAAGGATTCTCTCCCAACCACCTTTATTTATTTATTTATTTATTTATTTATTTATTTTTATTTTAAGAAGGGTATAGTAAATATTGGGAACAAGGGGAATGGCCCATCTCATCCCAAAGGACAGAGGTGAAGCAGATCCATGGCCCAAACTAGCTCCCTTCTCTTTGAGGTTTTATTCAATGTTATATATATGGGCTACCCAAACTAGGATAGCCCAATATTTTTTTTTCAATAATTATGATCTTTTCAATTTTCTGTATATCAGAAGCTCTTTTGGACGAAATTGAATGTTGATGGAGCAGTAGCGCAATCTACAAATGCTGCTGGCTGTGGGGGAATTCTGAGGGATCATGAAGGGAATTGGATAGCAGGGTTTTCTTTCTCCCTGGGCCAATGTTCGGCCTTTCAATCTGAGGAATGAGCCATTTTAAAGGGCCTTCAGTTAGCCTGGAATTTAGGTTCTAAAAGACTCATTGTGGAGTCTGATGCAAAAGAACTAATTGATTGGCTGCTTAAGGACAATACAGGTTCAAGTGGTGATCTTATTTTCTGCAGCATAAATGACTATATGAAGAAAGACTGGGTGATACGCTTGCAGTACTCCCCTCGAAGTTGCAATGGAGTCGCTGACTACCTAGCAAAGTATGGAATCTCGCATTCTATTTTCTTTGATGTTTGCCCTGATGTTGTTGGGCCTTTAGTATCTCATGACAAACTGTGATTTATTTCCCCTGTGTAACTTTCGTTCAAGTTATTAATGCATCATCATTCTCAAAAAAAAAAAAAATCCAAATTCTCACTTCCTTTTCTTATTTTCTCTTCACTTTCAAAAATACTTTACCATTTTTTTTATACTAGAATTCTAGGAAAGGGGTTGGGTTCACTCACAATCTAAGGACAGAACGAAGTCTCCCTTCCTCATAGGTGATACAATTGTTAGGCAGGGCAAGCTGTCTATTACCCTCAGACGTTTACCTAGACACCCAGAAGCTAGGATGCCTCTCCCAGCACCATAACCAACTCTTGGATTGACCCCCTCTCTTTGGTGAGAGTATCCGACCTTTTTGCCAGTTGAACCCAAAGACGAGGGGTATTTTACCATCTTTTTTTTTGTTGCCTATCCGGTATCCAGAGCTTTGACCTGACTAATCCGAATCCAACCTGAGTCGCGCACCTAACTATGATAGGTGAGTCTCCCAGCGATGCTTTTTTTGCATTGACAAGACTCGAACTCAAGACCTTGCTTAAGCGACACAAGACACTTACCACTTGTGCCAACCCCGTTGTACTTTACCATCTATTGAATCGAGAGAGAATATAAATTTTCAAATACGTAGTTTCTTTGAGGCATTTTATCACGTAAACATATCATTCACAATAACGGGTCAGTGGGAAATGGGACTAGGCCCATTTATTTTGGTGATAGAACTAGGCCCATTAATGGGGGTACAAAGGTCATTTGCTGCTACTACCAATGAGTTAACACAAAGTCAAAGCACAGGCCTAGGATAGGAGAAAAGAAGGGAAATAAATTCACGTAAATTCAAAAAAACTAGTGGTACGAGTTTACCCAAAAATGAGTAATTTCTGAATCTTACAGCTTTTAAACCGGTGGGTGATGAGCTAGGGAGTGGAAGACGAAGAGCTGGTAGAGAGAGAGAGAGGGCAAGATCTTTTTACTTTATGAATGCGATACGTCACTCTATATTTTGAGGTCATGCTCACAGATCTCCCAAGTAATGGCTCAATTTCCCAACAGGTCCCTCGCCATCTTCCAAATTAGTCAAACCCTTCTCACTAAGAAAACAAGTTGTTATGGACTAACATATTGGGTCTAGTGTTATGCGGTTTAGCAGGGACACTTTATGGCAAAATCCCTCAATAATTAGGTAAAACACTAATTGGCCTATAATTAAGGCTATAATCTCGGAGCAGAGACATGTAGTGAAGCAGAGACGCATTGGATAGTGGAGCAGAATATTGCGGGCTTGGAGGCGCACAAATCCCAAAGACTGAAACCCTATAGGTAATCCCTATAAATAGGAGATTACCCAACAAGTGCACACTCTCGATTCATCTACCCCACCTCATTTTGGCTACCGGCCATATTCTCTTGCACAGTGATCTTCAAACACTCTTTGGTATCTTCCTTATAAATATCATTGAGTAATCACCTTTTCTTTGGTGTCTAACTAATAGATATCTTTGAGAAACTGTGTGATCCGATATAAACAACATACTAATCCCTTGAGATTAGACATCTGTGTTCTATACTACAGACCACCAGTAATAATTACATGAAAAAGGAGCTATATAGCTTCCTACTCATGGACATAAAAAGGCTTTTATGTAATAAATATGTTGTTGGAGAATGCCAAATGCAAAAAGAGAGCATTTAACGAAACATGTTAAGAGAAGTGGGAATGATGGTGTATGATTTGAAGGTGGCTTCTCTCATCTACTTTTGCCATATGCTCCCATCTTTTATCTTAAAATGTCAACATTTAGTGTATAAGATGGTTAAAGTCTTTTAGGTGATATCGAATACTCTAAAATATTTTTCCATTAACATTTAGTATTCCAAATTAGTAATTGTTTTTGTGCATTTAGTACATAAAATATTTTTCCAATAAATGTGGGGTGGGAGGGGAGGGGACTAGGGCGTGGCTGCGTAAAGATTAGACTAGATCGAGTTAGTCATTGTTTTAAGGGAAAATTACTTTAGGGGCCCTTTTAACAGAAAAAATGATAAAAGGCCCTAAGATTCTGACAATCCCAGAAAAGGTCCTGATTTTCAGAATCTTACGTGAGTTGTTAGACCAGGGCGATATAGTTGTTAACAAGTAGGTCGAATAACTAAATCATCATCTATTAACAATTTCTTAACAACTAAATCAGTAGATTAACAACTATATCGCATTACGCTAACAACTATATCAAATTCATTAACAACTCACGTAGATTCTAACAATCCCAGAAAAAAGGAACTTTTTCTGGGATTGTCAGAATCTTGGGGGTTTTTCTGTAAAAGGGGCCCTGAAAGTGATTTTTCCTTGTTTAAAAGTCTAATCTAAAATAATGATTGGGCTAGAATTTTTGGTTTGGCGGCTAGTCTAGTCTAGTTAGCCTCGAGACCAAGATTGGGTTGGACTTTGTCCATCAGGTTATTGGACCTATCTAGCTGGCTCCGCTGCTTCTATCTTTTTTTTTTTAAAAAAAAAAAACAATTGTGGATATGGATAAGTTGGACTTGGACCGTCTCCTTTCTTTGTTTGTTAATACTTAATACATATACACATAATAACAGCGTCTTCATGTAGAGATGAAAAATGGGCTTCATCCTTTTTTGACAAGAAATATCGGAGTCATGTAATTTAATTGAGAGGGGTGAGATTGATTGGAGAGAGTGAATAATGGAGACGTGGAAACTTTAGAGGAAAGGGAAGGAGAGATATCAATATGACCTAATCAGTTGTGTTTGCTTGGAATAGCGATTGAACCTTCAAAAACAACTTTTTAATCGTAATTTACGACATACGAGGCAAGTATGCGATAAGAGTTTTGTTTCGATTTATATGAATAAGCTCCTTTTGGGACCACAAAACGTGATTTGAACAAGTTAAAGTCTTTTTTTGGGGTCAAGTGAATCCAAGTTGTGACATGTTGGAGCGGGTTTTGAGGAAAATCCCCTTTAGGGTCTAAATAACTAAGATATTGTCAAAAAAAGGCCCAAAGAAAAGTCACATGGGCCTTTTTTGGGTATTATTTCATAAAACGAAATTACGTCGTTGTACTGATATAGTTGTTAACATGTACTAATTTAGTTGTTAATGTTATACTGATTTAATTGTTAACGTTTCTTAAATAATACCTAAAAAGGCCTTAGGGCCTTTTCTGATATGTGACCTTTTTTTAGACATTTTTTTAACAATATCTTGATTACTTAAGCCCTGAGAAAAATTTCCTCTATTCTAAGTATTTTTGTGCAAGCCTTGTTAGAGAGGTATAGTGTTATGTGAGAAAGTAGGAGATTCCTAAACAAAGGGACATGAACATAGTGTCACGATTGGAAAGGAGGAGGGGGCAATTAGGAAGGTGTTCCCAAAATTACGACTATAATGGAGACAACATAGGTTTAGGGGTTCTTAGGCGTGTGTGTAACTGTGTATATTCCCTCTTCCCCTACAACCTCTTTGCCTTAAACACCTCCCTATCTTTTTGGCAAAAAAAAAAAAAAACACCTCCCTATCTATGGTCTCCTATCTTTCTCGAAATTATTTCAATTCATTAAACAGTGCCCATATATCTTCTTTTGTCCCCTCACTGTTCTGTTGGATTTTTTTACAAACATAAGTTCAATGACGTTAATGATAGTTACCATATTACTATTTAATTTTATAAAAGAAATAGAATGGGTCTCTCATGTCTTGTAGGAGATATCTTATTTATAAATCTTTTTTAACTAAAAAATTTAGTCTTATTTATAAGGGTTAAATGCCTAATTTACCTCGGAAGTTTTGCTAAGGGGGCGCTCAGCACCCAGAAGTTTTTTTGGTACCAAATTTGCCCCGGAAGTATGAAAAAGGTACCAAATTTGTCCCGGAAGTATGAAAAAGGTACCAAATTTGCCCCTCCGTTAATTTTCACCGTTAAGTTTAACTGAGTGTACACGTGGCATGCCACCTCATCAACCCAATAAGAGTTAAGTATCATTTTTGCCCTGGAAGTTTTCATTGAGGAGCAATTTTACCCCGGAAGTTTTCATTAAGGAGCAATTTTGCCCCGGAAGTTTACAAAAGTAGCAATTTTACCCTTCTTTCTCCCAATATTAAATTTGACTATTAAATCAGTCAAAGACCACACAGGTCATGCCTTGAAAAGGTCGAACTTAGAGTCAGAGAAGGAGATCCTTGAGATGTTGAGCTCAAATTTGTGAAACCGAACTGGTTACAGGAATCATCACTTATGATCTAAGCAAATGATCGGTCTATACAAACGTAACTATTATCACTATTGATTTGTTTCTTTTGAACCAATTTTTGGAACAATTCATTTCTCGTTTTGCGTTTCATTTGCTTAGATTATAAGTGATGCTTCCTCTGGTTTTACGACGACACTTTCGGTCCCTGTTAGAGCCGGAAATCGGTAGAAATTGTCGAGCGGCCGTTTAAGCCTGGCCTGCGGGCTCGAGCTTGAAAAATATGCCAAAATTTTGAAATTGGCCCTACAGGTCCGTCTAACTGTAGCTTTTTTTTAAAATAATAATAATTAATTACTTAGACTTCCACTTAACGAATGTGTTTATTTGTAATTACTTAGATTTTTTTAGTTTAAACTAGAACCCTTTTTTATGTTTATTATTATTCTGTATTAAAACACATAATTAGTTTTTAAAGAAGAGATGTTTTCATATTAAATAAATACATACTTTGGTATTAGAATATTATATAAGTAATAAATTATAAATATATTTGGTGTAAAATAAGTATAATTATTCAGGCCCTGACCCTAGTACTATCGGGCCGGGCTTTGAAAAACATATGTTTTCCTTACTCCAAGTCCTATAGGGCCGGCCATGTTGGGCCGACCCGGCCCTAATTCCTAGCTCTAGTCCACATGTGACCGAGTTCGAACTTTACACAAATTAAAGCGTCTTGAGCTCAACATCTCAAGGATCTCATTCTCTCGACTCCAAGTTCGACCTTTTCAAGGCATGACATGTGTGGTCTTTGCCTGATTTAATAGTCAAATTTAATATTTGGAGAAAGAAGGCAAAATTGCCACTTTTGTAAACTTTTGAGGCAAAATTGCTCTTCAATGAAAACTTTCGGAGCAAAATTGCTCCTCAATGAAAACTTCCAGGGCAAAAATGATACTTTTGATTGATGAGGTGGCATACCACGTGTGATGAGGTGACATGCCACCTCACATTTTAACGATCTACGTGGACTTCCGTCACTTTTGGGTAAATTTGATACCTTTTTAATACTTCCGGGGTAAATTTGGTATCAAAAACACTTCCGGGTGCTGAGCGCCCCCTTTGCAAAACTTCCGGGGCAAATTAGGCATTTAACCCTATTTATAAATCTCATATTAATTGTACCAATAAAAGTAGAGAGATAAGAAAAAGTTGAAAGATACTCTTTCATAGATGAAGACAAAGTTAAAAATTTCTCACATAATCATTGAGCTAACAACCTCCTTTTAGTATGTGTGATCTATTTAAAAGAGACTTATAAATAAGATTAGAGTGGTATAAAATATAAATCACACTATCTACAATACACACATGGACGGGTGTGCGTAGCACGTTGTTTTTTAAAATGCTGTAATTTTGGGCTCTCAACCAACCATCAGTATTTCGCGTGTAATTTAAACTTATGAAAAAAATTTGGGAGTATCTTAATTAAATCCAGTCGAAATATCAAAATCTAAATTCAGGTTTACACTTTCAACAAATTCTTAATTAGGCTTAGAGGCCTTATTAGATATTTATGGATATTGTTAAAAGACCAAAATGCCCATCTATAACTAAGAAGAAAAATTGATGACACCTTGGACCAAAATTCAAATTCAAACGTACACTTTTATTTTTTTGATATATAAAACATACACTTTTAGATGAAGATACGAAACATTCAAGCCCAAAATGAACGGGCAGTCCATACTATGATAGATTTATTAATTGGTTTATTCTTCATTCTTTATTTATGTGCTAACGTGTCCCCCCCCCCCTTTTTTTTTTTTCGCTCAAATGGGATTGCATATATTACCATAACAACACATTACATAATGAAACGCAATACAGAGATGGAAAAACTACATCAAAACAGTCAAAGGAAAACAAATCCACCAAACAACTCCTAATCGAAACATAACCAGTACTATAGAAAGGGAAATAGTCCAGCAAAGAAAGTTACATCCCCTCATTTACAGAAAAAGCAAGAGGACCGTCATCCACAACAAGATCAGCCTCCTGAGCATCTAAGGTTAGAATAGACGACAAAGAAGGGGTTAGCTGCAAGACCCACCCGATCGGGTACACCTCCTTAAAAGTATTTGCTGCAATAAGATCAGCAACTCTATTACCCCTTCGAGGGATAAAAGATAATAAAAACCCAACCTTGTCAGATAAGAGACTAATAATATCATGAATAACACTCCTATTCCTCCATTCACATAAATCAGAGGATTTAGCATCAATACAGGAAATCAAAAGAAGACAATCAGATTCAAAAATAGCATTATCAATTCCTATGTCCATGGCTAACAACAAGGCCCTTTTCAACGCTAGAGCCTCAGTCATAAAGGTTGAGATTGACTTCACCTTGTCGACAAACCCCATTGGAAGGAACCATAGCAGTCACGACACACAATACCGATAGCAGCTGGAACCCTATCCGAAGAAAAGGCTCCATCAGTATTAATTTTAACCACTCCAGGATTAGGGGGACCAACGAGCACACCGTGAGGAAGCCCTATCCACACTTCCCTTCTCAGCCTCAAGACGATCTAAATTTCCCCAAAACTCAATATTATTTCTTCTAGCAACTTCCACGACAGCAAGTGGATTAGAGGCAAGATGGTTAAAGACGAATTCATTTCTTTGCTTCCATATAAACCATAATAACCAGCAAACTAATGACAGATCATAGTGGCTAAGGGCATTTGGACCTGAAATATGAAGCCACCAGACATTAAAATTAGAAACAATAGAAAAGTCAAAGTGACCCCCAAGGCTACTACCAAACCATACACAACGGGTCCAAGGGCATCGGAAAAAGAGATGCTTAATACTCTCTTCAACACCCTCACAAATATGACAAGATTTCACACGAGAGCGCTTCCTTTTAAACAGAGCAGCGTTAGTGGCTAGTGCATTATTTAGAATACGCCAAATGAACTGCCGAAACCTAGGAGTAACTTTAACCTTCCACACAGAATTCCAGTAGGAGGGAGGTAGAACCATAGGAGAGCTAGCCCTATTGGCATCAAAATACTCCTTTCCTTTTTTTACTGTAGTACCCTAATTTCACCAAGTATTCCCCTTTCTTTGCAAAAGTCCAAACCAACTTATCCTCAAGACCATTATTTGGAATAGGAAGAGAAAGAATAGCGTTCTTAACAACATCCGGTAGAAAATGAGAAATAGGGGTAAGATTCCAAAGGCCATCAACAATTAAATCACTAACTTTACCGTCAGCCACAAGGGGATCATCACAATCCAAGGGTTTCTTTGGGAAGGTGACACCTAGAACCCAATTATCCCCCCAAATTCGAATGGCCCTCCCAGAGCCCAAATCCCATCTCAAATCTGCCCTAAGGAGTTCTCTCCCATCAACAATACTAGACCAGCACCAAGAAGCTCTATGCCCCTTCCCCACATCAAGAAATTCATGTTTGGGAAAGTACACACTCTTCAAAACTTGGGCCCATAAATCCGTAGGTCTCATCATAAGTCTCCAAGCCATCTTAGCCAATAGTGCATCATTCATGGTGATCAAATCTCTGAATCCCATTCCGCCCTGATTCTTCCCTTTTGTAAGGTAATCCCAAGCCTTCCAATGAGTCTTTGAGCCAAATGCATTCCCATCCCACCAAAAATTAGCAATCAGGCTATTGATTTCTTTACAAGTCTTGAGAGGGAATTTAAAACAATTCATCGGATATATAGGAATAGCTTGGATCACTGCTTTTATCATTACCTCGCGACCTGCATAAGAAAGGAAAGAATTACCCCATCCTTGGAGCTTACTCGTGACCCGCTCTCTAATATAGGCAAGGGCTTGATGCTTGGTTTTGCCCCAGATACTAGGGATGCCTAAGTACCTACTAGGATCCTCAGAAGTCGGGATATCAAGAATATTACAAACAGTAGATCTCACATCTTTAGGAGTATTGGCCGAGAAAAAGACACTTGATTTGTCTAAATTGATGGTTTGACCAGATGCAGAACAATACTGACTCAAGAGATAGGCCAATTGGTTACAATTATCCCTGGAAGCATTCATATAGAACAGAGCATCTTCCGCAAAAAAACTGTGAGTAAGGACCGGGCAACTTAAGCTCAATTTAATACTAGATATCAGCTTAGCCTCTTGATTCTTACTAATCATACTCGAGAGGACCTCGGCAACTAAAATGAATAGATAGGGGGAGAGCGGGTCCCTTTAACGCAAACCTCTGGTAGGGGAAAAGGAGCTAACTGGGTCGCCCGAGATACAAATATTCATCTTGACAGACTACACACATTTCATAATCAAAGCCACCCAGGGAGCACAAAAACCAACTCTGAACAAAGTTGATTCCAAAAAATCTCATTCTACCCGGTCATACGCTTTACTCATATCTATCTTAAGAGCAAATTCATACTTACCGCTATTCTTTTTCCTTCTCAAGTAATGATACACTTCATGAGCAATAATAATGTTATCTTGAATACATCTACCCGGTACAAAAGCACTTTGATTTGGTTAAATACAACCATCAAGAAAAGGCCTCATCCGATTAGCCAACAGCTTAGAAATAATCTTATAAGAAAAATTACACAAGCCTATAGGACGAAATTGAGAAACATGTTCCGGCCGTTCAACCTTAGGGATTAAGGTTAAATTAGTTGCATTAATCAGATCTAAATCAGAATTACCAGCAAAAAAATCCTCAACTAAGAGACAAATATAATCACCAATCTCTGACCAAGAGTTATGATAGAACGTACCTGAAAAACCATCTGGGCCAGGAGCTTTGGAGCTACCGAGACTAAAAGCAGCCGCTTTGATTTCCTCTTTAGAAAGAGGTAACATAAGTTGATTATTCATTTCTGCTGAGATCTTACTATCAATGAAGCCCAATACAAAGTCTGAATTAGTCGAACCGGAAGAAGAGAAGAGCTACTGGAAGAAGGCAGTAATGTTTCCTTCAATTTCATTTTGCTCCAATAACCAGTTCCCTGCAACATCCTTAAGTCTAAGGATACTATTTCTCTGTCTTCGTTTAATGGTTGACATATGAAAAAACTGAGTATTCTTATCCCCAGCCGAGAGCCAATTCACTCTTGACCTTTGTAGCCAAAATTTTTCTTCCAATTCCAACAATCGCTCAATGGCCATTTTGACATCACTAATTTCTTGCACATTACCAAGATTTAGCCCGTCCGAGGAGAGAGAGGCCAGCCGAGCCTTCATTTTTGCAATCAGTCTCATATTGTTGGGGAATTCTTTTTTACTCCATCGCACAAGCCCATCCTTACACCGCGAGATTTTGCACATAGAAGATTGCAGAATATGTGTGCCGTGATTATTTGATTGGACGACGTGTACAAGCTACAGTGTTATAAATATTCATCACCTCTCATGTTGAGAGATTACAATACCCTAATTTTCTATTTTATTCACTTGGTATCAGAGCATTTGTATGATTCGATGGCAACCTTTCACTTCTAATAGAAGTTACTTTTTAAAACTTCTAACATGACTTTTTTCAGCTTCTGAAGAAAAATGTTAAGGATATGTGATCTAATAAAAAATGTATTATTAAATATACATTTCTATGTATTATCCATAAATTTAATCAAGTACTCAAGAGTCTTTCAATTTTTAATAATAATTTATATTTTATCAAATTTGATTTTTTATTTTCAATATCACAATATATATAACTAATATCTATATGAGGTATTTAATATTAAGATTCATGTCATTTTTAGTCATTTTTCATCTTAGTTGACTTTTTAAATGCTATTGGAAACAAGAGTCCATATGGAAAAAAGTCACTTCTTCCACCACTAGCCCAAAAATAAATCACATCTATAATCTAACTTTTATCCTATTTTTATTTTGCAAAAATCCATCTAAAAGAAAGTCACTTTTGCAATCCCTATCCGAACAACCCCATAATATATAATTGGCTATTGGGATTGATGTCATCTGAAGTAGCCACCTAGGATCTTTATTGTAAGATAGCATCAGAGATGTGGTACACTGTGAATGATCTGGCTTGCTCTATCTCAAGAGCACGAATCACTATGCTGAAAAATGGGTTTCAAAGAACTCGTAAAGGAGGTCAAAAGATTGAAGAATACTTGATTAAAATGAAGGCCATATCTGACAATATGGCTTTAGCTGGGTATTCTATACTAGAACAAGATCTGATAATGCAAACCTTGGATGGCGCCTAGATGAGGACTATACACCTATTGTAGTCTATCTTTCAGACCACACTGATCTTACATGGGTTAAACTTCAGTCTTACCTCACCACTTTTGATAAACACCTGGAGCATGTTCGAAACCCCTCAATTAATTCAGTAAGTGGTGCTTTATCTAGTCTAGCTATTAAGAGTGATAACTCTTCTTCTTCTGGTTCTCCCAACTATGGCTTCTCTGTTTCCTCCAACACTCAAGGGAACTCATGACCACCATGGAGAGGTGCCTCAGGAGTCAAGACTGAGAAATTATAGTGGAGGTAAAGGACGTAATCATTCTTCTCGCAATAAGCATTCCAACCCTGTGTGTCAAGTATGCTCTTGTGTTGGGCATGTTGGATTTGACTGTTTTTATAGGTTTGACGGAACATATGTTCACGCTAAGCAAGGGCAAGATGCACCACCGATCTGCACATTATGCATCCACTAAAATAGTCAGCGACCCAGCTTGGTACTTAGACAGAGCAACCAATCATGTTACAAACTCAGCTGCTGGCACTTCTTCATCTTCTGGTCAAGGTAATCTGGTAGTAGGCAAATAAGGCAATGGTGGTAATTAAAATTGTGATGCATGGATATGTATCTGGACAAATATCTTGTGCTAAGGATAAATCTCTTGTTCTAAGAAATGTCTTAGTTGTTTCTAAAATTAAGAAGAATCTTCTGAGTGTTTAGAACTTGTTATTTATAATGATGGGCTAGTAGAGCTTTTCTCACATATGGTTGTGATAAAGGATATGAGAACACGATAGGTGCTGCTTGGAGGGACACTATGTGATGGCCTTTACAAACTGGATCGGTCCCCCTAGTTTTTCATAGCTTTAGCTGAGAAGAATAAAGCTTCAGACCCCTTCTAGTTCCTCTTGAACTTTGGCACGGATGTTTGGCATATCTCTTGTAACCCTACTAAGAGAATTTTGAAAATTTAGATTTCTGTGATGCTTGTTAGTGGGGAAAAATGAATAACCTTCCATTTCCTTTGTCTGATTCTCGTGCATCTGCTCCTCTTGAATTAGTGCACACTGATATGTGGGGACCAACCCCCATTCAGTCATTATCAGGTTTTCGACATTACATAGCATTTGTGGGTGATTATAGTAGATTCACCTGGATTTTTCCTCTAAGGTCTAAAGGAGAGGCAATGTCAACATTTAAGGAATTTAAGAAAATAGTAGAAAATTAGTTTGAAAGATCGATTAAAACACTGCTAAGTGACTGGGGAGGAGAGTTTAGACGTTTCAATACTCTTCTGAATGATTCTGGTATTGTCTTTTGTCATTCTTGCCCTCATACTTCTAAACAAAATGGAAGAGTTGAACGTAAACATAGATTTATTAAGTGGTTTATTCTTCCTTCTTTATTTATGTGCTAATTTGCCCCTTTTTTCATTCATGTAAGGTTGCAAAATATGTGTGCTGTGATTATTTGATTGGATAACATGTACAAGCTACAGTCCTATGAATATTCAGCACCTCTCATGTTGAGAGATTGCAATACCCCAATTTTCTATTTTTTTCACTCACTTTTAATAATTTCCTGATCATTTTATTTATTTTTTTCGTTTTGTTTATTTAAAGAAAAATTTATTATTTTTATTTCAATCCTCTATTTACATTATCTTAAATTCATAAATTCCTTAATTAAGCGGTTAAAAAAAAATCTTAATTTACATTTTACTAAATGTCATTTTTTTTCTTGGGAAAATTATTTCGTCACCAGTACTACGACATTAATTCGAATGAAAATGAATTAGTAATAATGGGAACTTCTTGGAAATCATATATTAGATTATGAGAAATTTCGTCACCAGTACTACTTCATTAAAAAATCTTATAATCTTTGCCTCTATTCTTATATATAAAGAAATACTGTGTTCGCTATCTCGAAAAAATTCAAAAATTTCACTTTAGCTTTTACATAGAGCTGCAAAATGTTCTTAGAGGGAGAAAAACAATTTATTTTTCAAAATGACACAAAATAAAAAGATTAAATGTTGTTTAAAGAAACAAAAGGAAATGAATGGAATGAATTGTTGTTTAAATAAATAAAATGATTAAGAAATTGTTAAACGTATATGTCTGAATTTAAATTTTGGTCTAAGATACCTTCAGTTATTATTTTTAACTAATTAACTATATACGAGTATTATGGTCTTTTAATAACATTCATAAATCTCTAATGAGGCCTTTAAACCTTATTAAGAATTTATTGAAAGTGTAAAGCTAAATTTAAATTTTGGTATTTTAGTTAGATTTAATCAGTATTCTCTTAAAAAAATATTGTACTATCATATTTACGTATAAAGGAAGAATGACTCGACTCGTGTTTTATTAAAAATAGAGAGTATGACATAATGTGTAACGTAATTTACTGCTAAGAATGTGAAGTGTGATCCCAAGAATTGAAATTCTTCATTGGGATGAGGTTAATAAATGGCAATGGAATATGTCAGTGTACGTGAGAATGGTATGGAAGAGCCAAACTTGAGTAATGTTGATCGGTCGGGTATTATTGGATCGATGCAGGAATTTTGTGCTTAGTTTGGATGTCACAAATAGTCATATTCCTATTGCATTGTATTATGAGGACCAACAAGTTAAATACTCACAGTTCCTTGAAAATGATCTGGGAAGAAGATTGAGCCTATTTGGAGAGAAGTTTAAGTACATTAAAGTCAAAAAAAAAAAAAAAAAAAGTGAAGTGTTTGAGTTAAACTTAAGTTCGTTGGACTTTTTTAAAAAAAATTTCTAAAAGTTAGTTAAAGAAAAAACTCCATGGAGTAGCTTTTTCTGAAAAGTTCTTAGCTTTTTGACATGAGCTCCACTACTTCTACTACCATCAATTCAAATACAAATTATATTTATAATATGACTCTTTTTTTCTACTAAACTTCTAAAAAAGCTAAATGAAAAATAAGTCACACCTAAGTAGACGAGTAAAATAAAGTTCATGTTCAACGTTTTGGTTTGGTTTGGTTAACTAACTCTTGCATTGCCCTAACGACCGGATATCAGAAAGTGCAGGCCCGAGGATCAGAGTCCTTTTTCTTTTAAAAAAGCTTATGTTCTCTTCATATAAAATACAGAGCAAATTTAACTGATTTCTCCAGTAGGAATTGGTTGTAATGTAAGGGAATTTAACCCCTATATCTTAAATTTGAGTATGTATGAATACATCAAATGTTGGGAAAATCTATCTTGGGGCCCTTTTTGTCACATCATTGTTTAGTAAAATTCATAAAATTTTTAAAACTGAAGTTAAAATAAAAAGTCATTTAGCTTAATGTGATTTGTATCTGAAACATTTATATTAAAAGACCCTAGGCCCTTCTCAAATCATCTAAAAATAAAAATTTTTTATAGTCACATCATTGTTTAGTAAACTGAAGTTAAAATAAAAAGCCATTTAGCTTAATGTGATTTATATCTGAATACAGTTATATTAAAAGTCAAATCATCTAAAAATAATTTATACCAATTTATAATCTAGTTTGAGATTGAGATTGACAAATTTTACCCATATTAATTACACCTATGAAGATGGAGAGAGAAGAAACAGTTGAAAAATACACAATCATAAATTAGGGCAAAATTTAAAATTTACCTCATAATCATTGTGTTAACTAACTTTCTTTGGTATGAGATTTGGTCAACCGTTATATAAATGGACCAAAGTGGTATGAACTTTCGAATCTCATACTCCTCCTGGTCCTTATTATAAGCGCACCAACTATGCAAAGTTTATTTGGTCCTTTTATAAGGCACTTGCTTGTTTCCAATGAAAGCGATGATTATTTTTTTCCATGTCTGCCCCTAATTAATAAAGGTAGTGAGTGAGAGTAATAATTAATATAATATTAGAGTTTAGTGCAATTAGTAGGGGTAATATTGGAAATTACTTAGATTTTAGGACAACTTTATTGACTTTAACTACTTTTATAGGTTTGTGAGAAAAGTTAATTGATGCCTTATAATAAGACCAGAGGGAGTATAAATTTTTTTTTTTTGGGGTTAAACAGAGGGAGTATAACTTAGTGAGGAAAATAGGGTAATTGGCCCATACAACTCAATTACTTGTTCACACTTTACAGAGTGTTTGTTCGGACTGATTCATTTAAAATACTTTTACACTGCATGATGTAAACATACAAGAGGATTTTTTGTTGTTGTATAAATTGTGTAAATAAATGTTTTTAAGTGTTCAATCGTGATTTCAAACAAGTCAAATCCAAACCATTGAGATGAGGGGTAAATGGGTAATATAGCGGAGAAATAAAATGCAAAGGGAAAGTGAATTGAATTGGATGTAATATTAAGGACAAATTATTATGAGTTTGTAAGGAATGAATGTAATTATCAAAATCAAAAGTCTGTAAATAAGTGAAGATTATACAAGTTATAAATATAATTTATGAACTTATTATTAAAACTTATAAATAATTATGTTCCTTATTTATTACCGATAATGGGCCTGCTTTGATAATATTAGGTTTCGCTTTTTTTCGATGTGCTTTTCTTGCTTGGACTTTTTTCTCATGGACTTTTTTTTGACGCGATTTGTGTTTGGGAAGCGGTGCATGAAGTGGTTTTTTTTTCTCGATGAAAGACTTGTTTGATAAATAAAAGATAGATGAGATTTAAAATGACTAAAAAGCGTTATTTAATCATATATATGTGTGTGTTGTTTGAAATGTGATATTTGGGATAAAAAATTAAAATTAAATATAAATTTGCTAAATAAAATAGTAAAATTACCATTAAAAAGATTACAACACAATGAAGTGTTTAAATAAACATATCCCCTGTAAGTTGGTTTCTAATTTGATCACGAAGATGATTCATTTGTGTTGAAAAGGGCATGAATCATGTGTGTGTGTGTGTGTGTGTGTGTGTGTGTATTTGGACTTTATCATGAGAAAGAGTTTAAGATAATTATTGAAAATTATTTTTAGACCTTGAAAATTTAGAAAAAAATTATGAAATATTATTGTGGTGATCTAGAAATATTATGAAAAAATTAATTACTAAAATTGGCTTAAATAAATTTTACAGCTATTTTCTAGAATTTATATGGTATTAATGATTAATTTCTAGAAATTATTTGATGAAATTGGTATAATAAGTAATAGATAAAGTTGAAATAAAGATGCAAACGGAAAGTGAATTGAATTGGATGTAATAAAATTAAGACAAATTATTATGAGTTTGTAAAAGAATGAATGTATTTATCAAAATCAAAAGTCTGTAAATAAGTGAAGATTATACAAGTTATAAATATAATTTATGAACTTATTATTAAAACTTATAAATAATTATGTTCCTTATTTAAACACACCCAATGATTTTTACTTCTACAGCAGGACTGCAGGAGGTTGTTGGAGACGCAAGAGATGAGAAGGCGCACTCGGTTAACGTCGTTGGGTGTTGAGATTTGCTTTTAGTATCATACTTGGGATTCTCCCTCCTCACACCCACCTCTATATTTTTCAAACATCCACCGTACATTGTTACACACACACATAAGTCATGTGGTCCTTTTATGAGTTCATTTTTTTTTTTTAAAAAAATGTACTTATCATAAGTCCATAAAAAAATAATTTAAGTCATGTGGTCCTTTTACACTGTTACACACACACATAAGTCATGTGGTCCTTTTATGAGTTCATTTTTTTAAAAAAAAAAATTTTGTACTTATCATAAGTCCATAAAAAAAAAATTAAGGGAAGATCCTATATAAATATCAGTTGAATTTCCAAAACCCCCTAAAACCCACTAAATTTGTTAAAGGACTAAGAAGGAAGATGGGGAAATGAGAGATATGCAAATTCCGGTGAAAACTCCACAGTGCCCTTAAGTAACTTTATGAAGACATTGGAGGGAATAAGGTCACTCCATTCTCATTCAAAATCCATTTCTCATTTGACTGCCCTAGCGCGTTCTTCATCGTCTTCATCGCGACGCTCGTTCTTCATCGTCTTCCTCGAGACGTTGTGAATCTCTTAAGAAAAATCTGGTTTGATTTTCTAAAATTTTAATCATTTGGGATGTGGTCGTTGTTGGGGCTGGACTCCATTGTTGGAAGGTGAAGAAAGGAGAGATAAAGAAAAAGGTGAACAGTAAAACAAGCTTAGGAGGCTTAAAAATCTAGTAATGAACAGTAAATGCATTTGATGAAGTAGATGAACAATAAATGTAGACTTTTAACGAAATTTGTAATGGAATTAATAAGTTTAGTAATAGCTTAACTTTCAACAACTATTTTCATATAAATCGTCGTTGAAAATTAAGCAAAAAAAAAAGTTACAATGACTGTTTTTAGTAAAATAGTTGTTGAAAGTACTTTTAATGACTGTTTTTAAGAAAACAATCGTTAAAAGTATTGTTTTTGAAAGTTAAGCCACTACTCAACTTGTTAATCCCATTAAGAATTTTATTAAGAGTCCATATTTATTGTTCACCTTCTTCCTCAAACGCATTTACTGTTCATTACTGGATTTTTCAGCCTTCTGAGTTCGTTTTACCGTTCACATTTTTTCTTTATCTCTCTTTCCTTCACATTCCAACAATGGAGTCCAGCCTCAACAACCACCACATCCCAAACGACTAAAATTTCAGAAAATCAAACCAGATTTTTCTCAACGGATTCATGGCGTCACGAGGAAGACGATGAAGAATGCGCTAGGGTAGTCGAATGAGAATGGAGTGGCCTTACTCCCTCCAATGTCTTCATAAAGTTACTTAAGGGCAGTGTGGACTTTTCACCTGAATTTGCATATCCCTCATTACCTCATCTACCTTCTCAATCCTTTAACAAATTCAGTGAACATCAAGGGGTTTTACAAATTCAACTGGTATTTATATGAGATTTTCTCAATAATTAACCACAGTGTTACGTTTTCTCCATATTAAATATAATAAAAAATGAATTAATTTATTTTAGAAAGAGAGAAAAATAAGAGAGAGAGTGATAGATATCATTCATAAAAATAAAAGTAAAATTGAGAAAATGTATCAACTTACAGCATATTTAATAAGTTAACTCTACTTAATATGTAAGGTTTATGTAACCTGACCTTCCGAAGGGGACTAATCCCAACTGTATGACTCACTTGGAATTCTCATTGGTAGAGGCCTTTTCCATCAACCCCATATGATTTCTCTCTCTGTTTTTTCTTTTTTAAAAATCACAATAAGAACATGCCAGTAAGCATCAAACAAGGTCAATTTTAGTATATAAGATATCAATACTGATCTTAATTAGGCATAGTTTTATAATTGAAAACCCGGGTTAGATATCTCTTTTTTCCCTCCATCCTACTTTCGACTTTTTTAGGTATCTCACATGGTGGCTATGTTTCATGGTTTTAGAGGCTGAGATTTGGTGAATATAGTATTATATATTGTTAGCTCAATTTTTTAAAAGACTATGATGGATTGTTGGCAATGACAAATTCAAAGGGTAAGTCATGATTGAGACTGTACGTTCGTTGTGCAATTGATGTCTTCCAAGTCTTCATCTTTCTTACTAGTGTGTGTTGGTTTTCTTTCTTCTATAAAATTTTTTCATGGAGTTTCTCAAACAACTAATCTGATTGTTTTATTGCCGATAAAAGCGGTGGATCCTTTATAATGGTTCTTCAAACAACTACCTCTTATAAGTTACAAATGTTTTGTTGCCGATGAGAGCATTTTTCTACTCACAACCCTCAAACTTTAAATTTTCTTTAAAATAATTCAAACATCACTTGTCATGTTAAAATATATGTCTAACCTAAAATTATAGGTTTTTTTGGTAGAGTCTAGATAGTATCCTAACTGATAGTTAGAGACTAATTTTCCTAAAACGTAGAGGTTATCGAAGTGGGTTTTGCTTCACCCAACAAAGCCTTCTCCATAAAATTATAGTTTTGTCACAAGGCATATAAAGCCATCAAAATAGGTGTGTTTTGATTAGCTTTTAAGGAATAATTTTTACAATTTACGAAATAAATATATGAGAAGAGTTTTATCTCATTATAAAAAAAACTCGTAGTTTCAAAATTACCAAAACACTCCATAACTGAGTTAACACATGCCAACTCAATTATTTTGTCTTAATTCGGCCCTACAAGTCCAATGAGACAATTGGCTTAGCTCACAAAAGAAATAAAACTTATAAATAATAGAAAAAAACTTTAAAATTGTAAGATTTTAAATTAGGTATTTCTCAAAAAATTAATTGTAAATTATTTATCAAATTTGATCATTTCCCTATCAATCTTTGACAACAAATCTGATTTGAATTTTACAATTTCTTTTCTGTCTTTTTTCCCCTAAATAATATATATTTTAATATTTAACTTTCTAATATATACATGTCACTAAATGAAAAATTAGCAATATCTAACCTATTAACGTTGTTCTAAGTTTTTTACTATAAGCAAGCTAAATAATTAATATGCAGGTACGACTAATCATTTACCCAACGCCAATGACTGTGAACTTAGGACCCCTCTATAGTCATCATTTTCGGCTGTGTTCTTGAGAGTTGCAGAAAACAGGACAGTGAGAAAAAAAACAAACAGAGCTTCAATTTTAAATTAGTACACAAAATAATTGAGGAAACAGTTACCCTGATCCCTGAAAGCGAAGTCCATCCCCTATTAGATGCTCGTACGGTTCGATAAGATATTTTCAAACCCCTCCTAAAGCAGCTTCCCTATCTACCTCACTAGACCTGTAGCCATTCTCAGACTTAGGCCTGAGCTCAAAGACAGAAGAACATTATTTATATTCTCCCACAAGAGAGTAAATAACCTTTCCTTTTCATTCTCCTCTTGCTTTAATGTCGAAACAGAGCAGCTTGCAGAGAAAAGCACCCATGGCTCTTTCTTCTTCACACTCATTAACCTTGCCATGTTCAGTTTGTTTGCTTTGGTGACTTTGAAGCTGAAGAGAGAAATACTTGCGCCTGTGAACTCACTGGAATTATCAATCAACAGTTTCATTCATTCGCTGTGAGTTAATAGACTTATACGCTTTTGCATGGGAGAACAGAGGAAGTAGATAGAATACCAATCGAACTAACGGCTGAGATTTGAAGAGCAATGAGACATAACGGTCGATGATGTGAGATGTTGAGGCAGTTTTGAAGAAGCAGAGATTGAAAAAGAGGGAATTGCATCACGAGAGTTTCTGACACGTTTAGACTCTGAGAAGGTATCTTTTCTTTTTGAGGACACGTCGCTCCAGAGAGAGTAATGGGAGACAGAGGGAGATAGAGATCTCTCACAATACAATGCTCTGTTTCTTTTTCTTTTTGATCTTTGGAGGCACCAACCTTTGTTTGAGTTTCCCATTGGACGGTTTCATGTTTTCGGGAGGCTTTCACTTTTAACTTCCCTTTTTTGATTCTAACCTTTTTAATTCCCTCTGCAGAATCTAAAAGCAACTCACCCATTTTTCTCTCACATAATTATGCCTTAATCAGTTATTAATTTCCATTTTTTATTAGCCAGCAAGTGATTATCTGTCACTTAACTTGGCTAATAATCCTGCCCTCCATGATCCAGTGGGCAAGTCTTTTGTCATGTAATACAAGATCTTTTCACGAGGTGTGGACAGTGTGTTTCCCATTTCTTTTTTCTTCCTTATTTTTGCCTCGTTTCGTACGACGAAGACAAAACCAAAAAAAAAGTATAGAAAAATTCTACTTTTGAGAGTTTATTTTTTTTTAACTAGCCAGTTTCATCACGTTCCGGGAAATTGGACACACCAAAATTGTGAACTTTGCGAGCTGAAGGACTCTATCGCTTTGTCTAAAAGCCGTGATTGGGTACTTTCCCCCAATTTTTTGTAGGTTCAATCAACTATTTCTTCAGGACCCTGTACTCTCTGTCTGTATAGCTGAGCAAATGGGAAGAGCCACTCGGTGGTTGAAGAGCTTGTTTGGGATAAAGAAAGACAGAAACCATGTTTCTGAAGGAGAACTCAGAGATTTATGTCACAATCCAGCCACTATACCACCAAACATCTCGCCTGCTGAAGCTGCTTGGCTTCAGTCTTTCTACACAGAAACGGAGAAGCAGCAGAACAAGCACGCCATTGCGGTGGCCGCAGCCACAGCTGCCGCCGCTGACGCCGCCGTAGCAGCCGCTCAGGCTGCGGTCGCCGTGGTTAGGCTCACCAGCCATGGCAGAGGCACCATGTTCGGCGGCGGCGGACACGAGAGATGGGCTGCCGTTAAGATTCAAACAGTATTCAGGGGTTACTTGGTAAGTTAAGTAACGTTTGTTTAATTGTTTATATCTTTCTTCAGATCAGGAATTTTAAAAAACGCATTTTGGCTTCTAAAACAGGCAAGAAAGGCACTGAGAGCTTTGAAAGGATTAGTGAAATTACAAGCACTTGTGAAAGGCTATTTAGTGAGGAAGGAAGCGGCGGCAACATTGCATGGTATGCAAGCTCTGATTAGAGCCCAAGCCACTGTGAGGTTTCAAAAAGCTAGTCGCAGGCTCATGAACAGAGAAAATGAAGTGTATAGATTTGAAGCTCGAGCTCGAACATCCATGGTAATTACGTCCAGATTCTGGAAACCTATGATTATTGATTGTTACTGAGTCTGAAAATTTGGTATAAATGAGTGGCGTGAAATCTTATGCAGGAAAGATTTGATGACACTAGGAGTGAGCACACAGCACCAATTCACAGCAGAAGGATGTCTTCCTCTTTCGATGCAACAATAAATAACACTAACAGTTTTGATGGAAGCCCCAAAATTTTGGAAGTGGACACTGGTAGGCCAAGATCGAGGTCTCGGAGGACCAACACTTCAATTTCAGATTTTGGAGATGACCCACAATTCCAAGCACTTTCCTCTCCTCTTCCGGCTCCTTGTTGTCGTACCCCAGCTCGGTTATCGATACCGGACTGTGGCCGGAATCTGCAGGTCTCCTCCGATTGGGGGTTGACGGTGGAAGAATGCAGGTCGTCGACGGCACAGAGCACTCCTCGGTTCACCAATTCTTGCGGGTCGTTTAGTTGTAACGCGACAGCTTGCCGGAGCGTTTGCGGCGACGGCGTCAGCGTCAGCGTCGGCGATGGTTTTTTTAACCCGCAATACGGGAATTACCCGAATTACATGGCGAATACTCAGTCGTTCAGGGCGAAATTGAGGTCTCACAGTGCTCCGAAACAGAGGCCGGAGCCGAAGAGGAGGGTATCTTTGAACGAATTGATGGAATGTAGGAGTAGTTTGAGCGGAGTTAGAATGCAGAGATCTTGCTCGCAGGTTCAGGAAGCCATTAATTTCAAGAATGCAGTGATGGGGAAGCTGGAAAAGTCTGGAGAATTTGGAAGGGATAGCAATTACTGCCAGAGGAGGTGGTGATGATGGTGGACCTATCTTTGTTTTTCACATTGAAGGCAATTTGCAGACATGGAACAGAGGAATCTACAATGAAGACAAAACAGGGGAGAAAAATAAAAAAGTATCGGTGTAAAATTTGACGAGTTTTCTTCTTGTGTTGTGAATGGGATGAATTGAAATGAAATGCCTAGTACCGTGAATGCTTCTTTCTTTTGCTACAATCAAACATACCCTCAATTATTTGTAGGTCATGGACGCATGGGTGAAATTTATTGGGTGAAGATATTTTCCAAAAGAAAATATTAAGGGAAGAAAAGTTTGATTGTTACAGATAAAGGACTCAAACGCTTGAATGAATTACATTGTTGTATGGGCCCTAAACAAAAGGCATATTGTGCTAAGAGGGGGTGATAGGGACCAAAGCCTTATGATACTCCATTCTTAGTTGGGGGTCCTGGGTTTGGTTCGCTTGTTGTAATTCACGTGGTTAGGGTCTGCTCTTGTAATTAAAAAAAAAAAAAAACAGAAGGTGATATCATTATCATGTACTAAGTTTGATACAGATCTGAAACTTCTAAAGAATGACTTCGGTAAGAAATAAACAGAGAAGGAAATGAAAAAAAACATAGGAGAGGAGAGCCAAGACATAAAAATAGTGCAGAACTGACTGTCATACTAACTCCGATGCTAACTGTTATACTAGGATCTTAAATATTATGTCTTATATTTAGGATAAGAGGGGAATACTAATTACTAAAAGTTATATAAAGTGAGAGCAAAAAGCGTATTATGCAATGCTCGAAAATAAAGCTGTTATCATTATGAGGTAGAGTTCGTGGGCTGTGAAGTCAATTCGGAGCCTAATCATTGACACTAGAGTTGAGAGCATGAGTTGTGTCCTAAGTTCGGTCCAAGCATGAGTTTCAAGTCCCCAGTAACTTGATTATTTGATGATGATGATTTTTTTCAAAAAATAAAAATTAATTTCAATTACTCATAAAAATATATTAATACCTTTCTTTTAAAATATATTTTCATAAAAAAAATTCCATTTACAACCATCTAGCGTTTAATTTCTTTCATACTATAGAGAGATCTAACTTATTAAGAACACTCTGAATTCCTCCAAGAACGTCTAGATGCCTACATTCTTCTTCACCTCCTTAGAGCATGTTAAGATCAACGTTGTGAAGAGCTGAACGTGTGTCGTTTAAGGAAAAAAGTTATTTGAAGCAAACATACGTTTGGGACTTTTAACGAAAATGACTTCTGGGGGTAAATAACTTAAAAATTGAAACAATTCTCTTATTTTTGGCTGGTTTTTCTTTTTTCAAATTTCAACATGTTGAAACTCATTTTTCAATATATAATCCAAACATGCTTTTGTCAAACCGATTTTTTTTTTTTTTCAAAAGTCAATACAATAATAAAACGCACTACACTTGTCAAACCTTAATCTTCAAATGTTATGGTACAGAGGTTTCGAGTCAACAAAAAGTACTGCCCGCATGCTTGGTGCATGGCTTGAATCTAAGAACCGAGCAACTTGTGCAGCCACACAGAAGCATCAACCTTGAATGAGCAAGTAAAAGGATGAGATGTATAGTATGGCCATAAACAATTTGGCTATGAACTTGTTGAATATATAAAAATAAAACAAACGGATAGAAACATTTGGAAATATAGTGGGAGCCACACTTTATAGGTGGCGAGGCTGTACTGTCACTATCAGCAATGCAATAGGCTTGTAATAAGTTTTAATTCAGGAAACCAACAAAGGTCTTTGGTGTTTATGAGCTGTTTTCCACTGATAAAGACAAGCTTTCATGGAAAAAGTACAAGCTGAACCAAAAGGAAGGGAAATAAATCGAATTAGAAGAAAATTCCAAAGTAAAAAACAAGAGCTTATTAGTTGACAAATAGTTAAGAAGTTGGTACACATTCATTTAATAATAATGTCATGTGTAGAAGAAGGGCAAGTACTGAACAAAGAAGAGGGACCTCAACTTGAGAGTGACATATAAGATAATGCATCCTTCATGAGAGGTAGTAGCCGAAGCTCTTTTTGTTTTTGACAAAATAGAAGAAGCTCTTTTCCCCCCTCTCAATATGATGCTGTGGAAATATGGGCCAAATGTACACAACTTTCAAGTCTATATTCCAAAAACATGATCCACTTTTGCATCTAGACCAGGCTCACGAGTCCATCATATTCTTATTTCAGAATGTAAGAAATATCTCAAGGTTTGTTTAGATTTGTTAATGATAAATTCGTTTACGTAAGTTGAGATGAAATTTATCTCACATACTTACTAAACCAGTAAGTCACGATTGAAAAGCCAGATCAAGGCTTCAACACGCGAATTCAAACAAGTAAGATGCATACTTTTTTGATTTAGCAATTGGCTTAATAAGGTACTGGAGACTAGACCAACTAAACAGTTAAATGAACCCACTCACATATTATCTATTTGTAATAACAGAGTGGCGGAGGATAGTCAAAGTCCGTGAAGTTGCCAAATGCTCTTGTTGATTGTGGCAAGACCCACATAGTCCCACATCGGGTATTTTGTGAGGGAAGGGGACCTTATGCTATAAAAGGATGCCTCCCCCCTCTTACCTTTACTTTCATCCCACAATTGCCTTTTCCCTTCTATAAGGTATTTTATATTTCCTCCTCTTAATATTTCATTTATAAATTATTTCCTCCTCTTAGTATTTCATTTATAAATTATTTGGAATAAAATTAGATTCTAATATTTCTCTTATTATTATCTTATTTATTACTCCTTCTCCTGGTTTCTAATTATAGAACACTTTTGTAGTGTAAATCGACTACAAAAGCTGTGCTCCTATAATTGTGACCTATGGTAGTATTTATTAGCTGTTGTTAGATATAATAGTTGTGATTTATTATATTATTAAATTACGTTTAGAAACTTTGTTTTCTAGTATTATGATTTTTTAGTATAATTGGTTACGCTCTATATATCTCGTTTCACCAACAATTGGTATCAGAGCCAAGGTTCGTATGAGTATGTTTTGTAGTTGCAACATAGTTTGAACTTTCACACCATAAAAGTAATTGTTATGTGGTTGTAGCATAGTCTGAACTTTCACATAAAAAAAGAATTATTTTGGGCTTTTCATTGTCAGCTATTAAATAGTATCTGGAGCACAAATGACGGGCAAAAAGAATGAAGAATTCAAATCAAATGTCAAAAATTCGTTGTTGGCATCTTCGCTTTTGATAAGAATTGTGTCCAATGAAAAGTTTGCATTTGAAATTTTTGACGGATCGAGACATTTTGAGATGTGACAAAGCGAGGTTCTTGATGTCTTTGTGCAACAAGAACTAGACTTTGCACTACTACTACAAAAAAAATGGTTTTTGGACTGTCACATGTAGATCGATATAGAGGATTAGACAAAAAAAGTATGACTGTGCTTTATAAATATAAAGAACTTTTTAGACCGGTTAATTTAATATGCGGTCTAAAATATATTATTTAGACCGGTTTCTCAAACAACCGGTTAAAAATTTTAAAAATAAAATAAAATAAAATGTCGATTACTTTTAAGGCCAGGTTGTTATGTTTAACCAATATAAAAGATGAAACTTAAAAACCAATTGTTAATAATAACTGATCTAAAAGATAAGGGGAAAAAATAAAAAATTTATTACTAATTAGTTGTTAAGAATAACCAGTCTAAAAGATGAACTTTTAAAGCTGGTTATTGAGCATAATTGGTCTAAAAGATTAGCCTCAAATTACAACTCACTCAATATATCCTCCCTTTGTCGCGCCGAAAATTGAAATTGCTCTCTTTAATCATCTCGTCCTGTCGTGAAAAATCTCATTCCATAAGACAATCGGCACCTCGCCACGAGCACCACCCTCTGTGACTGATTTTTCACTCTCTCTTCCTCCCAGTGACAAGCGAAGACAACCAAAAAATCTTTGCCGCATAAAACCCACACTAATCCTTCCACCGCCAGCTTCGCATCGCTTTCTTTTGTTCCTTCCCTTCATTCGATCTCAACTTTATTCTAGATGGAGAAAGACTGAAAGATGATGGGTTTGTGATTTCATATCTAATATTTAATAGTAAAAACCCAGAACTTTCTAGAATTTCCGATTTCAGATCTAGCTTTTTTTTTTCGGTTTTGTGAATCTTTTACTGAGAAAAATGTTAAAAAGATTTGCAACTTGAAAGATTTTTGCCGCCAACATTGGCTGTTATGGTTGTCCTTAATAGATTCCATTGGCATTCTCTTTTTCCTTGACATCGTCACTGCAATCTTGGGAGGTAGTGAGCGAGAAAGCGAGGAAGAAATTCTAGAGAAAGAAAAGAAGGGAGGGAGGAGTTTTTTTTGGTCAAAGGAAACTTATATTAATACTCCAAAAGATTACAAAGGACATCAAAAAGAAAATAACAAGAAGATAATCATCACAAAAGAATAGGCAAGTCTGAGAATTACAAACAAACAGAATACACACAAAACAAAACAAACTACAAAAAATCATCATTCAATGAGTGATTAGGGACAGGGGCATCATGAGTAACGACATCCTTCTTCTGGGAGTCCAAATTTAAAGACAAGAATGAAGATGTTGGTTGTAAGACTCACCCAATCGCAAGACACCCTTTATAAAGATCACGTAATTAAATCAAATGGCACGACACTTACCTCGCGATAAAGGATAAATGACAGAGAGAACCCAACCTTGGTCACTAAAAGATGATATCGAAAACAATGCTCCTACTCCTCCAATCAATCATATCCGGAGATTTCACTCAATCTTTTTAAGTGAAATAAGTCCATTAAAGTTCTCACCTTTCTTCATCCCTATATGCTCAAGTCAGTGCAACTGGGATTTTCGAGCATGCTAGATACCAAAAGATCAGAGAACACATTTAATAGTGTCTTGCACGGGTGACTGAACGACGGTATTATTACTCCTCATCTAGCTTCCATAATATACTTTTCTCCAGCTCCGATTTGTAATTCATCTCCATAGCCACCGTATTTTTAGTTCTTAAAAGAGAGACTTTTAAGATCAGTTGTTGTTTTACACAACCGATCCTAAAAGTGAGTCTTTTAAGACCGGTTATGTTACAAACTGGTGTTAAAAGTTGTAATATCCCAAATTTTGGGGTAAGAGTTTAGAAATAAGACTGAGATAAGTAGTCTGCTAAGTCAAAAGTCTTAAGCTTATGAGGAAAAGCTTAAAATAATTATTAAAGATTATTTTTGGAATTTGAAAATTAGGGAAAAAAATTATGAAAATATTATCTTGAGGATTTAGAAATATTATGAAGGAATTAATTATCAAAAAATTGGCCTAAATAGTTTTAAAGCTATTTTATAGATTTTATGACCTGAAAAATTCAAGGGGGGAAAAGTTAGAAGATAAATTTTGACCCAAGAATTTTATAGTCAATATTTTTTAGCCTAGAGAAGCTAATTGAGAAAGAAAATCCTTATATAAAATTAAGGATTTAATTCTAATAGTTATCCAATATTTGCAACTAATTAAGTAGAGGACTAAGTTACAAATAAGAGTCTTGTAAATGGTCAAATGAAAATTATTTTGTGGAGTGACTCCACATAAACATGACAACCCAATTATTCCTACTCCTTCATTTCTCAACTAAATCATTTCAGACAAAGACTCCATTTGAACAACAGAGTCACGTGCTTCTCTCATGTGTCAATACTTCAATTCATTAGTATATTTATTCAGGCCATATGCTAATGTAACCAAACCAACACTTGTTTTATACATTTGAACCGCAAAGCCCCATACTTTAATATCTACATTCTCATACAAACCGACACATCATCTCTTCTTATTGAATTGTGGATCCCAATTCTTTTTAATACCACTTTGGACAAGAACCAATTCAGACGGCTTATGCGCCACATACTATCTCATTTATTTAATCCCACTGCTCATTTTAATACCCTTCGGCCCAACACCAAAAATATATAAAGAGCTCAGACAGCGAGAGAACACACACCGGTCGCATGCTATTTAAGACAGCTCATCCCTTCATGCAATACCCATGCTCCACTATTTCTCTACGTCTCGGCATGCCCATAGAACTCATGCACCCTCATTTATCCATTATAGCCATTCGGTCTCACCAGAACGCAGAGAGAGACGAGCATAGAAGAGACACCTGAAACAACAGAGAGAGAGAGAGAGAGAGAGCGAGGGAGAGAGCGATCGCAGGAGAAAGAAGAAGAAATCCTGGAACCCACATGCAACACTACAATCTGACTAAGGTAAGCCCCAAAAAGTCTCGTTCCATCTTCAATTTTGGTGATTGTTACAGTTTGGGGGTGGGAGGAACAATTGAATCTAGGTTAAGAAGATGAAGAATAATGGGTTAAAGGTTCTAGTAGTGGCTAAAGGTAGATTAAAGCCTGTAAACATGATTATCGGTGTTGCATGTATTTGTTTGGTTCTGTTTTGTTATGGCCAAACCTGCTCTGTTTTGTTGGGTATGACTTCTGTCTATCTAAGGAAAGGATAAGAGGAATTATATATGACTAAAAGTGCATGATAGAAGTGTTCTTTGATTGGTTGAAGTTTGTTGATGTTGTTGGTCTTGGTGAGTTGTTGTCAAAAGGAAAGAAGGCGTCTTTAAGGTTAAGGAAAACAAAATCGTTTGTTGATATATTAAATCAGTGAATTATGGGTAGTGTATAGATGTCTATTAAGTTATTTTATGTTGAGTTATTGCCACTAGTCCGGAAGGAATACACCGAAACAGGAAACGGGGGTTGTTAATTATAATATTAGCATTAGACTTGACAATAAGAAATGAAAGACAGCTTATATGCCAAAACCAGGATAGTTTTAAGTTCAATTTGGTCAATAAAGGTTTACTAGTTTTTACCTCTTCATGTCTTGCTGCTTTGAAATTCTTAAATGTAGTAAAAGGGACTCGAAGTCTTAAAGTATGCATTAGGATACTAAAATGAGGAAAAATAATATTATCTTATTACTAAGGTAGCATATTAAAGTTGGAAACTTTTAGATATTTCAAGTTATGGCCACGTGGTGCATAAGGGCAGCCAAGAAAGTACTTTAATGTTATAAATAAGAGTATATTTATGAGTCCTCATATGATAGTTAAGAAAATAAATTCAGCGTAAAGGAAATTGATAATGAGCTTGTTGAGTTGAGAGTTTTGGGTAGGATAATAGGTATTTAATTATGTTTTGGCGAGTATATATGTACAAGGATAATGATAATGATAATGATGACCTATCTCTATATGAATAGGAATTGACAACACCTGAGCTCAAGAGAAAAGTGAGCCTCCAAAGGATTTTGGTAAATGTATAGTTTCAAAAGAATCAATAGGTGAGTTAATTTTGCGTCCCTAATTTTTATAAATGATATTTTTATTATTGAACGTTTATGTTTATTGCCATACTTAAAAGTATGATTTTGTGAAGGAATATTTGTTCATGGTATATTAGTAAAGAATGATGATTTTATTTGTTATTATGTATTTTATTCCAATTGTTTCAAAGCATAATTCATGATTATGCAGTTAAATGAAAATGAGACTTTTGAGGTATTTTCATAAAATTTATATTGAAATGATATTGGGTTTTGGAAAGTTTATAAGCTTGGATTTATTATTTGAAATGGAATGTTTTTACGTGAGTTTTTAATGTTTTAAAAGGATTATATCGGCGGATTGAATTTGAAGGAGAATTTTAAAATGTTTTTTGTGAAACTTCATGTTAGGGGATTTGATTATAAAGTATGAGATAAAGCTCTTATTATCTTGAGGAAGTATTTTTATTACTTTGATAAATTGACCCCAAGTATGTTTGAAAATGTTTTGGAGAGGATCAAATACGTAACGCCATTACTAACTACAAGATCTTTAGTTCTTGGTGCACTATGGTTAACCTCGAGCTCGCTTGATATTTATGAGATTTGTTCTCATGCTTGTTTCATGGCCCTGAGTCATACTTGGTTAGTTACCCCCATGGACTGTGTGTCCATACTTGTTTCATGGCCTTGAGCCATGCTTGGTTAGTTATTCTTGTGGACTGTGTGAGCACGATTGTCATTCGTTATGTAAGTAGTTCTACGAAAAGATGTTGTTTTGAGAACTATGGTTTAAATTGATTATATTAAATCAAAGGTTTTAGTACGTATTTGAAATTATTTGACTAATGATATTTTATATAAAATTTTATTTTATTTATGATTTGTTGTTTTAAACTGGTTTTGTCAAACAAAATAATTTATTATGTATTTTTTAGGTAGTTGATTTATGATCCAATATATATAGTTTTGTTTTCATTCAGGATCTTACGGTTTTGAAATTGAAGTTATTGTCATATTGATTATTAGAAGATAAAAATGTTTAAATTATTTACTCTTGTATTTTATTGAATTAAAAGAATGAGACGTTATTCATCGAAAAATTTCTTTTGGTTCAGACGATATCATTGATCCTGTACCTCCTGCTAAGCGGTGAAGAATCTTCTTAGCGACTTAAAGCTTACGGTCTCATTTTGGAGTGCTACTAGTGTAATTATAAACCTAGACTTTTTGTATTATTATTATTATTACTAGATGCTCTACGTAGTCTATAGCTAGGATCCCTACCTCCCTTTTGTTGTATGGAACACATGAATATTCTAGATTATGGTATTATGATTATTAATTAGCATTTGTATATAAGTTTAAGGCTTAAGGAATGTGAGTCCTCTCATATTCCGTGCCGGTCACCCCTTTAGGTTTTCAGGGCGTGACAAAAGTCTTACCTTTTAGACCTTATATCTTAAAAAATTGGTTTAAAAATGTTATTTTAAAATTGTTAAGAAACTAGTCTTAAAAGTAACAGAATTTTCACCCGATCTTAAAAGTAACAGAATTTTTAGATTCAACCAGTCTAAAAAGCGATTTTCACCCAGTCTAAAAAACACTTTTACTACTAGTGTTGTTATTAAAGAAAGGAAACCAGACAGCGTGGGAGAGGAAGATTGGAGGATCATCAACCGTGTTGCTTGTGGTACCATTCGTTCGTACCTTTCAATAGAATAAAAGTGTCCAAACACAAAGGAAACTTATGCATGTAATATGGAAGGCACTGGAGGACAAATTCTTGAAGAAAAATAGTTAGAATAAACTCAACATCAAGAAAAGACTATTTCGCTTTACTTATGTTCCTAATACCACAATAAGTGATCATATCACCAACTTCAATAAGTTGGTAACATATTTGTAGAATATGGACGTGACATTTGAAGATGAAATTTGGGCTTGATGTTGTTGGGATCATTTTCTGATGAGTATGAGCACCTAGAGACTACTCTACTTCATGGCAAAGAGGAAGTATCTCTAAGAGAAATTTGTTTTTCCGTATACAACTATGAGTAAAGAAAGAGAGAAAAACAAAGAGGTAGGGAAGCACAGGCACTAGTCGAAAGAGAACCTACTAAAAACTAGATGAGATCAATATAAGGGCGATCCAAATCGAGGTATGTGATGGTGAAAATTCAGATTTCTCACTATCCACAACGTTGTCAAAACTGTCAAATGTATGGTTGTTGGACTTAGCTTTTAGCCATCATATGTGTCATAACCGAGACTGGTTCACTAATTTTCAAAAAGATGGATGTGGTGTTGTCCACACAGCAGATAATTTCTCTTCCACAGATGACATTGATTCAATTTGATTAAGGAACCATGATGGATTGATCAGAACATTAAAAGATGTTCGTTATGTACTTGATTTGAAGAAAAATCTCATTTATGTGGGAAATCTATATTCAAAGAGGTTCAAAATCATTTCAGAAAGTTCATTAATGAAGATATTTTTTGGAGCACTAGTAGAAATGAAGGGTACTCGAAAGAATAATAACATGTACCACTATCAAGGCAGTGCGTTTATTGGGATAGCAACAGTGACATCCAATGATGAGAAGGAGACATAAGTGACTAAGTTCTGGCACATATGCTTGGGACATGCTAGAGGAAAATCCTTGAAAGCTCTATCAGATCAAGGATTGTTAAAAGGATTAAAGCATTGCGATTTGGAGTTTTGTGACAATTGTATAAAGGGGAAACAAACAAGGGTTAAGTTCAGTACAACTATCCATAATACGAAAGGTATTTTGGACTATATTCACTCTTTGTTTTAACATCTTCATTGGGAAGAAAACATTATTTTAAAACCTTTATTAACGATTTCTCCTGAAGAGTTTGGGTGTATACGATGAAGACTAAAGATGAAGTGTTAAGAATTTTTCTCAAATGAAAAGCGATGATAGAAACACAAATAGGTAGGATGATCAAATGTCTTTGTACAAATAACGGAGGAGAATACATTAATGGTCATTTTCAGAAGATTTGTGAAGATGATGGCATCATCAGACACTTCACCGTTAGAAATACACCACAACAGAATAGAGTGGCAGAACATATGGACTGGAACTTTGCTGGAGAAGGTTCAATATATTTTGTCCAATGCTGGATTGGTAAAGAATTTTGGTCTAAGGCAATAATATATGTGTGTCATCTCATTAATTGTCTACCATCTACTGTTATTGGTGGTAAGACATTGTTGGAACAATGGTTTGGAAAACCTGCTACAGATTATGATTCTCTGCATGTGTTTGGCTCAACTGCATACTATTATGTGAAAGAGTCAAAATTGGATCGAAAGCAAAGAAAACTATCTTTTGGGATCCCTTATGGAATCAAAGGATATCGTTTATGGTATTCAGAGACATAGAAATTATATTCAACAGAGATGTTACTTTTGATGAATTTGCCATGATAAGAAAGATAGAAGTTGAAGATACCAAACAAATTGATGGTGATTTAAAGCAGGTGGGGTTTGAAAAGAAAGTTGATTTTCCCAGTACAGAAAACAAACGAGGAAATAAAAGAAAACTTTCCTGCGGAAGAAGAAGAGCCAGTTAAGAGGGAAGTTCCAATTCATGAACCTTAACAGCAATATAAATCAATAGCAACTGGCAAGCCAAAACAAACAATAAGAAAGCCTACTCGTTTCATGGATATAGTGGCTTTTGCAACCTCAATTTCAGCTGATGTTCCTTTAACTTATAAACGAGATGTTCAGAGCTCAGAAAAGGATAAATGGAGGAATGTCATCAGAATGGTACGTGGAAATTGGCCAAACTCCCAAAGGGTAAGAAAGCAATTGGTTGCAAATGGGTGTATGCGAAGAAAGGAGGATTTCCTAACCAAGGTGATGTGCGCTACAAAGCAAGATTGATAGCTAAAGGTTATGCTTAAAAGAATGGAATTGATTACTACGAGTATGAGGTATTTTCTCTAGTTGTTAGACATTCCTCCATTAAAATTTTGTTGGCTTTGGTAGCACAATTAGATTTGAAACTAGTTCAAATGGATGTTAAAATTGCATTTTTAAATGGAGACTTGGAAGAGGAAATCTAAATGACTCAGCCAGAAGGATTCAAAGTTGTTGGAAAGGAGAATATGGTGTGTAAACTTGAAAAATCGTTATATAGATTGAAATAGTCTTCGACACAATATTATAAACGATTTGACAAGTTTATGTTGCAGTATAAGTACAGAAGAAGCAAATACAATCATTGTATTTATTTGCGGAAGCTTGAAGATGGACCCTTTATATATCTCCTTTTATATGTTGATAGTTTCGACAAATCAAGCAAAAATTGAGAAGCTAAAGGTTCAACTAAAAAATGAGTTTGAGATGAAGGATTTAGGTAAGACAAAGAAAATTCTTGGCATGAAGATAACAAGAGATAGACAATCAAAGAAACTCTTTTTATCTCCAAAGGAATATTTGAATCAAAGAAACTCTTTTTATCTCAAAAGGGTATTTGAGGAGGGTGCTCAATTGATTTGGTATGAATGATAAAACGACGTCGGTTAGCATTCTCCTTACCCCTCATTTTAAGCTTAGTGCTGATTTGTCGCAAAAAGATGAAAATGAACGAAAATATATGTGAAGAGTACTATACACAAATGTTGTTGGTAGCTTGATGTATGCAATGATTTGTACAAGACTTGAAATAGATTCTGCGGTATATTCGTAATACTGTAGATGTTGGATTGGTCTTTGAGCAGGAATATGATCAATGTTTAGTTGGGTTTGTGACTCAAAGTTTGCAGGTGATTTGGACAAACAAAGATCAACTACTGGTTATGTGTTTACTTTTGCAAACGCACAATTTAGTTGGATGTTAACTTTGCAGTCAATAGTCGCTTTGTCTACTAGGGAGGCAAAGTACATGGCAATTATAGAGGTTGTGAAAGAGGCAATTTGGCTTCAAGGATTGCTTGGAATGCTTGGTATTAGTCAAGAAAACATCACAGTATTTTGTGATAGCCAAAGTACTATTCAATTAGCAAAGAACCAAGTTTATCATGCAAGGATGAAACATATTGATGTTTGGTATCACTTTATATGAGAAATTTTAAAAGAAGATGGACCCATGATTCAAAAGATACAAACAAATGAAAATCATGTTGATACGATGACAAAAGTGGTGACTTATGTCAAATTTCAACATTGTTCGGATCTAATCAACATTGTTGAACATTGAATATTGAATTGAAGACACAACCAGAATTTGTAATTAAGAGAAATTGAGATGTGAGAATCTTGTCAAGGTGGAAATCTGTTAATTGTGGCAAGACCCACAATCCCACATCGTGTATTTTGTGAAGGAATGGGGGGACCTTATGTTATAAAAGGATGCCGCTCTCTTACCTTTACTTTCATCCCACAATTACTTTTTCCCTTCTATATGGCTAGGGGTGGGAATATGCCAGATCTCTATCGTCAGTACAACCTACAACTTTAGCTACTTTTAGGACTTCGGGCGCATTGACTGTTTGTTAAAAAAGATCGCGCTAACGCCTATTTAAAGATCAATATGTAAATAGGTCGCCTATTTTTTTGTTAGGTTTATTTAAATATTAAATAAATATAATTATATTTATATCATATAAATAAGATAATATTTATTGTTTTTTATTTTTATATTATAATTTCAAGATATATTTATATAAGTTCTTATAGGCTCAAAATATTCAAAGCCTATTTATGGCCTCCAAGGCTTATAATATGAGACATTTTTAAAGGCCTACATTGTAAGTAGGCGCTTTTAAAAAACGCTTCGCTTGATCGTGCCTTATGAAGGCTCAAAGCCTAAAAAATGCTTCGATTGCTTTCGCATTCCCCCATTGCTGCTTAGACCTATTTAAAAAAACCCTACCCGACCTATTTTCTATGCCTATATATGGCATTTTATATTTCCTCCTCTCTTAATAATATTTCACTTGTAAATTATTTGAAGTGAAATTAAATTATAATATTCCTTTTATTATTATCTTATTTATTATTTATTAGTTTATATTAGATATAGTAGTTGTGATTTATTATGTCATTAAGTTATGTCTAGAGACTTTGTTTTCTAATATTATGATTTTTGAGTATAATCGGTTATACTCTCTCTATATATATATATCCCGCTTCCGCATTAGCTCGTTCTTGTATCATTTGAATCCTACATTCATGCACTTGTACTGTTAATAGCCGCACCAAACCGAAAAATTACATTGTTTATTCATTTCTCTCTGTAAATTTATGTTCTAAATTTCATATAAATACAAAAAGGGAGACGTTTTGAATTTAAGAAAGGTTGGAAAATTATGTGATTAAACGTGGGGGGAAAATTCCTAAAACGATCACGAATCACAATACAGAGTTCTGGCTTCTGGGACAGAAGTAGTTCATGGGGCAGTATTTGATTTTCATTATAATAATAAACAGAGATTGAAAACTCTGAAAGCCACAATCAAATTGTGATATATTTATATTTATTTATACATAGGGAAAAAATAATCACACAAGAAGAAATCAGACTCTGCAGATAAAAGCAATAACAAAAAAAGAAGAGTCAGTGTGTGATAAAGTTCTACAATTTGATCCATTCAAAGCCATCAATGAAGCTAAGTGAAATAAAAGGCTTAGCTTCCTCATCAGTGAGCTCTCTTGACCAAGATACTCTGCCTACATACTTGGCTCCTGGTCCTGTGCATTTGTATTGTCCATAGAACACAGTCCTGTTCATTCACAACAAAACATTACAATCAAACAAAACTCATCCACTTGCCTTACCTAACCTCTAGTTCTAGCAATTAACTAATCGAATTAATGGGATTAGGTGGCTAAGTCTCTTCTCAAATCCTGCTTGCTCATGCCTTTATCTGTTTGTCAAACATTCCATGACATACTGTTTCCTTTTTCAGATTACCAATCTAGGTTTCAGTACACGTCAGTTTGTAACAAAATTTAGCTCACTCAATTTCATTAAATGACCTGTAATTTGATGAGACTAAACTGTAAATGCGAGAATTTTAACCATGAATTTATCATCCATGAATTTATCATCCACATAAAATTCATACTAGTTCGTATTATTTATAAATTATGAGAAACCCACAAACTTAATATTTATAAAGCTGGGCAGATAAAAACAAATATAAAGCTAGATAATAAAACAGAGGACCCTATACCCTAAATCTGTTTCTCTTCATCTCCATAGAAAGTTCCAAACTTTAAAAATACCCAAACTCACAGACTAAATCCCCTTCTTCCTCTCTGGTTTTCTCTCCAAATTGAAAACAAATTGAGCGTATGTTCTTTATCATTCTAAAAGGTGAAAGAGAAAGTGGAAGGAAAAGAACATACATTTCCCGGTTACGGTCACCCCAGTTGTACCAGCCTTTGGGAATAATGATGTTGTCCATATTGGTGTAAGCAAAGACCACGCGAGAGAAAGGACCCCATGCCCTACCTAGGTACAGTGCCCCAGAGCCCGTGACCTTACAGTGCACAAACGAAAATCCTGTGTCCTCCAATATACTGTTCCTTCCCTGTGCTGTTACCGCCCCTACGTTCTGCGCTATTGCATGCACGTGACACCTCTGTTTCACAAACACCGCAACAACATCTTCGAATCATTTGTACTAAATTACTAACAACACCTACAACTGCAATGCTAAACCAACAATGATCTTATATATATATTCTTACTCACCTCGAACAGAGATAGGCCATCCCCGAATATGAAATCTACTGAGCCTTCGATGTAGCAGTCTTTGTAGTAATGTCTTCCCACATGATCATACAATGTGTCTTGTGCTCCTAGGAATTTACATCCCAGGAATGTCGCTGTGTCTGCTGATATTCTCAATGCCACTGCTTGCTTTCCCACTGCTCCTGGTGCTGGAATTGGGGCTTTGTTCTGCATTCACAAGGTTACAATTATGAGAAACAGAGGAAGATTATATAGGTGGTTGAGATTTCAAACAGGGGAAGCAGGGTGGTGGTGTTTCAGTACTTTGAATGTGATGTTTTTGGCGATGAAATAAGGTGCATTCACAGAAAATGTTGCCGATCCAAATGTTCCCAGTGGCTTCCCGTCTGGGCCTTTTGTTTGAGCTGTGTCTCCCCATTGAACTATGGTTTTGTCAGCTCCTGCTCCTTGTATAGTTATGAAGGATTTCATAGGAGGAATATTCACTTTCTCCCTGAAGAAAATGAGAAAAAAGAGTGAACTTTCTTTTCTAAAATGAGAAAGAGAAGGAAGAACAGAGAATGCAGGACTTGTACTGACGTGTAAACCCCTTCGTTGACCTTTATGACGACTCTCACAAGATTGAGGAATGGAAGAGAATCGATTGCGCCTTGAATTGTCGAAAATTGTCCCGAAGAAGGCTTTTTGGAGACATGCAGAGTGTAAGAGGGAAAAAGCTTGTTTTTGGCTATCCCAAAAACAGAGTGTCTGAGACCACCAACGAACTTAATCCATTTCAAGAATTGCTGTTCTGAGAATTGGATTCTGGTCATGTTGGTCGTCGATGATGTCACAGTAGAAGAATGCCTTGGTCTCAATCCCTTTGTATGGCACAACGTTGTGGTCGGATTTTGCATCAGAAGAAGAAGAAGCAGCAGCACAAAATTGAAAACATAATGCAGATTTGACATTCTCAAGGAGAGAATGTGAGGAAGAAGATGATGTTGCTTAGAAACCGGGTGATGATAAACTGATAATAGTGTTAGGCCTGAGACATGGTTTTTATACACACAGGTTAGTTGGTACTTGAGGGTGAAAAATAGAATCAGTGACAGACTCAGTACTCTTCACGGGCGTGCATCCATTTGAGAGAGAGATGAAGAATCTAAACCACAAAGACAGGTTGCACTTTTTACATAATATTAAAAACAAAAAAGCTTGTCTCTTTAAAAAAACCTTGGCAACTTTTGTTTTGTTGTTATTGTTTGGTTTGCAGCCCGTGAGTGACCCTCTTTCTTTCTGTTTGTGTGTGATCGTGAAAATATTCTTGTGGGGAATACTCTTGAGCCTTGTTTGCTTGGTTGGGTTGGGGCTGTGATCCTCTACTTTCTATAAAATATATATTAACGACCAGCTTTCTGCAATCATCAGCGTTCAACCATTGGATCTTCATGATAATGTGGTGAGATTCCTTCTTGTGAGAGTTGATTGGGGTTATATGAGCACCTTCAATGGCTCAGATGAATTCTCAGTTATAGAGTTAACCTAAATGGGCGAGCCCGAGAAGTGAGAAGCCATGTGGGGTCTTAAAGGAGAACTTGGCAGAGTCATAACTTAGAGTAATACAATAAGCTTGGATTAGGACAAATAGTCAAAAAGTACTTCTTTGCTGAGAAATTGTATGTATGTATTGGTATTCAAGTAGAGACGGAGATGTCAATGAAGGTACACAACAGATAGTGCACTAATATTTTTGAAATTGTTTTGCCTGGAAACCTTCCATTTTATGTCATAACTTTTCTTTATTTTGTGTGTCATAAATTCCAAACTCTACAGTTGACTTAGAAGAGCACAGTAGTATCCCTAATTAAGGATCTTGGGTTTTGATCTTGGGTTATCAATCTCCTCTTTTATTTTTCTACTCTTGTCTCAAGGAGGACTCAAGTTTTGTTCTTTTGGCAGAGTGATGATGTGTCCTTGGATCCCACTAATCTTTATATTGTTTGGATAGTCTTCCTTGAAAATTTGTAGTATAACTATTTAATGATTATAATTCAAAATTTATGCGTTGTAATAAAATCTTCTTGCAACCAAGAGATGAGATAAAAATCTTTCAAGTCCCGCGATTGAGGATACTTCTATACTGCCACACCCGGCAAGTCCAAATGAGTAATTTTTTAGTTAATTGACTAGAATTCAAGTGTAACAAATAACTGTATTTTTAATGTAAAATAGAATCCGGTCTCAGTCAGTGAATCGAACAATATGTCTCACATTTTAAAATTCTTTTTTCTTTTTGGAAAAATCACTGGTAATATTTCCATTCTTAAAATGATTCCAAGAAACTAAAACAATTTTAATGATATTAAGAAATAACACGTGTGGTAGTTATAGATAAGATCTATAAAATTTGTTCCAAATTCTAGGAAGCAAAAAATAATTGAGCGTTTTTGTGGGGAGGTCTGACAAAGAGACAACTATTGTAAGGGATCCGTGACCGCATAAATCCAAAAAGTTGCAACTTCAACATCAAAATTGGATTACTCAAACCTTCCAGCTGTCATTGCCTGTGTCAGTCACGCACCTGAATTAAGTTAGGGGAAGCCTTCATGAAGAAGCCATTCAGGTCTATACCCTTTGACACCATTTTGGTGTATAAAGAAATCGAATGATTGATCCCTTCACGGGACCCCTTCTACCAACAATTATTACCATGTACTTTGACATTTCAATTATTGGACTCAATTTAAAATCAGATTCTCTTGTGATATTTGACAATTGAATTGCTCTGTTTCAAACATTCAATATGCTTCTAAAACGCTAATGCCCTGTTTGGTAGCATGGAAGTGGGATCGGGAGTGGGATTGAGACTTGTATGTTTGGTGTGTTGGAACTCAGTTCCCTAGGGAACCCCCTTCCATCGATGTCCCCCCCCCCCCCCGGGGGCGGGGATCTGCAACTTTTGCCTTCTCCACCGTGCCTCTCTCCCCCTACGCCCCTCCTATTTGAAGCTTCAGTCTTTTTGTTCGAAGACTGCTTGCGACAGACCACCATCTACCATAGAGCTCTATCCTTGCGTGAGATTCAAGCTGTGATGGACGGTGTTTCTTTTCTTCATCGGTGATTGACACCTTTGCCTCTCAATCTCTAAAAAGAATGGAGGGCTATGGTTTTTTTTTTTGGTGGCCCACCGGTGGCTATGGTGGTCGACCGATACCTCTATTGTCACCTTTTCTGGAAAGTCCAGTTTTAGATATGTTTGTTTGATTGTTTTAATTATAATGTTCCATGGGGTTTTGTTCAATGCCATCGTGATAATGCTTTTCATTATATCCAAGTCAACCAAGGGATTTGGTCCATATGGGCAGAACTTTGATCTCTTTCCGCTTGATTTCTAGGCATTTCCTGGTGGTGACAATGGTGGTCACTTGAGGAGGATTGACGGAGGTTCTAAATCTGCTTATGTGGAAAAGGTTTTTTTTTTTTTTTGGTTGGAGGGCGTCTTGGTCTTTTCTTAAGAAAATTACATATATTGATGAAAAATTATATCTCTCTTCCCCGACATACCAAACATGCACTTCTATTTCCATCAAAAACACTTCCATGATACCAAACGAGGAATAAAGGTTTGCATGTATAGGGAATGAAACTAAACTTATCGTCATTATTATTAATATTTGTAATACAATGGCACTGGTGGATGCCGAAAGAAAAAAAATGCTCAAAGACAGGAGGCAACATGCCCACAAAAATTCAACTCCCCAGTATAATACCTTCTGTACAGATCAAGGGACTTTTGACATTCCAGATAGAATTAAGAGCAGCTTGAACATCCAACTAAAGGGTTAGTTCCTATAACATGTACAATTTTAACCACTAGAATTGACACTGCCTATGTACAACCTTCCCAAATTGAGTTTTAGCTACTTCCAAACCTTGATAGCCCCGTCTCTACTGCTTGATAACAAGAGTCTCTGGTTTAGCTTAACAGAAGCCAAAGAAAGAATAGAATCACGGTGGCAACCTGCAGGATCGGTGGCAGCAGCCGTGACAACTGCCTTTGCTGTCAACTTGTTTGAAAGGGGACGTCTCTTTGTCTCCTGTTTAAAAGAGTAGAAAGTTCAATTGCGGCTGCTTGTGTGTAGCAAAAAAATCTCAGATGCTTATATTCTAAATTATAAGGAGATATAAACATCCTCAATAGACAAAATGAACAAATCTGAGGAAAAGGGATCCTGATCAAACAAACAAATTTTAAAAGGGGCAAACAGTTAAATGCAAAAAAGAAAAATCACAATAAGATAGTGACCGATTTGGCCATTACAAGTCAGGGAATTTAGTGAATATGCCTGGAGAATGTCGAGATTCCTGATAACACGTCATACATGGAAGCTTCGCAGTGTCTCAAAATAAATTCCAGCTTTGTGGAATTATAAAAAACATAAAAGAAGATGAAGGAAAGATGACCACTCCACAAGAAAGAAAGGTTTCCGTGCATAACTGTTTCCTCACATTTTTGTGGCTTTCAAAGAGGCTACGTGAGGGAAGGAGAGAAGAGCACACCGATGGGCCAAATCCAAGAAATTGCAAACTAATTCTTCCACATGTTCATAAGAGCAGTTGTTTTCCTGTCAAATTTCTAGGATTGTTTGAAAGGAATCATGTTGATTCACTGTAATTGGAACAAGAGCCACTTTACGTTTTAGGAGCCATAAAGATAAGAATGGTGGACCTTAAGCAACCTGAAGCATACTAATAAGGTCTCAAGTCTACTACAGTTAAACAAACCAAAATTGTATTTTGATTCAACCTTAGGAACCTAAGATGCATCCACTGTACTTTTGCTGAATGTGAATATAACCACTCGTGCAACCAAAAACAAGCCGCACAATAAAAGTTGCTGGAAAGCCAAATTGAGTGAAAACATGCATTACCTGTACAACTTGCACGCCAAAACTAGATTTTGTTTCATACAAATCATCGTTTGCCACTCCTTTCAAGACGGGTCCACATATACAGTAACTTTTGTCAGGACTGCACCAGAATACATAAATATAAGCAGGCAGGTCATTACAACAGAAGCAAGACAAAAGAACAAAATTGAAGTTCGACATAAAACCTGTTGTGATCCCATCGACGTATCTTCAAATCAGTACCCCCAGTCATTAAATCACCCCCTGGCAAGGGAAGCAATGAACGAATACCAGGAAGACGGAGTGGAGGTTCATTTAGCTCATCAACTCTATACTTGGGATTGACATTCCGCCTCAAATCTGGTTTAGCAGTTCCCTTGTTTGAAGGTCTAGCCAAGGCCCATGGCAGTTCAGACTTTTCTGCATCACTGTCGTAATTGGTCACTTTCAATACCTGGAGGAAGAAATTATAAATGTTACAAGTCAGGGATCAAAATATTGTTATAAACGATAAGTCAGGGATCAAAATAAAAGCAATCAGAATACTGGTGCATCTTCCCAGCATTATTAAATTGAGTCATCATAAATTATTATACAATGCTCCGAAGTACTCGTGCAATAAAAAAAGAGGTAGACTTCAATGCAAAATTATCTATTCTCTCAATAAAAAGAAATTTGAACATTGCGGTTATACATCTGCCCGAGCTGGATTTGTTCTACAGCACACTGCTTTTACAATCTACAGGCAACCACAAAACAGTAGCCATGTACCTGGTGGCAGCTACCGTTCTCTGCATTCCAAAGAGAAACTTCACTGCTACCTGCAGCCACATAAACAAGGGGCCTCACGGTTGAAGATAGAGAGGCATTTGGAGGAGGAAGGAAGAGACACATCTTTTCTATAGGACAAGCAAGGGAATACTGCCAAGAGTTCACAGGTATCAGAAATCTCAGATCCCAAAGAGTAAGCACGCCCCTGGAAGAACCTGAAACAAACCAATTACCACAAGGCCCAACTACCAGAGAAGGAATATAGCCCTGCTCAGGATTAACTTTTCGAGTCCATGAACTGGAACTTGACCTAGTATCCCACAGATGAATACCACAGTTCTGAGTGCTAAACATGATGGAATAAGCATCCACAGGGTAGTTCAATAGGCTGAGGATGGCACCTTCCTTTACATCCTTCTTTGTGATGTCAGAAACACCAGAATACTTCTCACCCACATTTCCTAGACCCCTAGAGATATGATCAACAGAAAACATATGAATTAATCCATCACATGCTCCAACTACTACTTGCGCAGAAACCCGAAGCATTGTTGCACATAGCGCTCGGCTTCTATCCAAATGGTAAGTTAGCCTAGACCTGAACGAAATATCTTTTTCTAGCTTTCTAGAATCCCATATCTTGACCGTAGAGTCATCAGATGTGCTCACAAAGAAGCTATGATCAGTAGAAATTGCTATGTCATTCACAGATGAACGGTGCTCTTGGAGGTGAGCAATCAAAATCCCACGCGGCCTCCAACCAGAATCAGGAATGGACGTTCCAGCAAAAGATGAAAATCCTGATGCATCAGTTTGGTTGGTTGCATCTTCAAGTGAGATCGAACTACCTTTGCTATTAGTGGATAATCCTACATCTTGAGTTTTGCTATTAATAGACGCTGTCTCGTTTTCCCTACCATCAGGTTCATGCACCACTCGATAGAACTGTTTAGATCCACCGCTGATGCTAAAAGAACCTGAAACAAACTTTGGAGCTGGAACTGAACTAGCCAAATTAAAGGACTTGCTAACTGGACTAACCCAAGGCATGGTGGATGAACTGATACCTAGAGAATTCATTTGTAGTGGGGAATCAGATGCCGCAGGAGGAATTCCCATTGCCCGCCTATCCACGCTGAAAGAATACAAAGGTATGCCGTTCGATGACTTCTCATATGGCAAACTACTACAACTAACCTGAGGTGACATGAATCCAGAGAACTGTAACTTCTCCAAGCATTGGGGATCACGATGTCCTATCATGCTGCAATCATTATGCATAAAGGCGCCCATATTTCTCAACTTTGTGTCAGCCTCATCACAATCAGTTAGCCCTGGCTGTTGGAAGCTAGTGCCAATCGATTGCTGACCCCCAGGACCTTGTTGCTTGTCAGGCCAGCTCTTCAATGAGTCCAACTCATCTATTCCTTTTCTCAGTGAATCCATTTCCCACAGTTTAGATTGTGATGATGAATTATACCATATCTTTCTTTGTCTTTCTAACATGTCCGAACTCCTAGAGTTCTCCAATACTTCATGGAAAACCTGTCTTGAGACAGGAGACTTTAAACAAGAAAAAAGGGCTGTTGCAGAAGCTAGAGATACAGGTTGTCTGCGGAGGAAGGGTTGTATAACAGGAGCAAGATAAACATAAGAATCTACCGCACCCAAGCTCTCACTGCTAGCAGCAATGAATGAGACCACTGATCTACGCACCCATTCACTAGGATAACATAGTAAAGGAAATGCACGCTCTATCATTTCAAGAAGTATCCTCTTCCTGAAGAAACCACTTTTGCAAAGAATGGTCAAACAATCCAAGGCCCTGACAATGACAGCCTCTGTCGTGTCACTTAAAGCCTGCTCTATGTAAGGTAAAAGATATTCTTCTACGCTTCTTTCGCCCACAAAAAAGCAAACATATACGATCTTCTCATAGAACACAGACCGTAGTTGTTCATCCCGATCATTAAGGAAAGCAGGGAGAATGGGTAACAGGAAATCATTACTATGCCTCTGACCAAAGAAATAACACAACTTCCCAATGTCCTGAAGAAGTGCTCTTCTAATATTTGGTGTTTGCTTTGGACCCATGACAAGTTCTTGGACAACCTCTGCAATTGATTTCCTCAGCTTCAAAAGTTGCACATCACCATTTATCCCCTGCAATCTTCCGCTAGTCTCACTAAATGATATCCATGACTTGTGTGGTGAACTCGATTCATCAAGTACACCTGCCTCACTCAAACTTTTTGTGTGTATCAAGAATCCATAAGCAGTAAGTGCCAGCTTAGCTATATTACTCGCATAACAAATCCTCACACTTTCCTCTGGATCATCAGGAAGCATAGAAAGCATTGCCAGTATGTATTCAGGAAATATCTTTGCATCACTGGGTGGCAAATGTCGGACAAGGGGAAGAATATCAGACAAAGTCTCTAAAGCAGCACAACGCACAATTGCTGAAGGATCAGAAAGCATTACAATAACATATGGGATAACACGTTGCAGACGATCTTCATCATCAGTATATAATGCAGAAGCCTTCAACAAGAGCACCGCAGCCCTCCTCAATTGAGGCAACTTGATATTGCGAGTGCAGGAGCAGAGCAAAGAAGTAATCAAAACCATGCCTTCACATCTCATACTATCCTTAGGCAGAGGTAAGAAAGGGGTCCCAAAAGTATCTGACTGACTATCATAATCAGACATCAATGAATTCAAATCATTCATTGTAATGTTCTTTAAAAAGGGATGGTCATTTCCTCGGAATGCATTGGAGATAGTTTGAAGGAGCTCACCAGAAGATTGCAAATTTTTTAGATTCTCAGAAAGCGTGGAATTGGGGGCATTTCCTATCACATGCTGGCGACCAGATAGATGACCATGATTCTTAGCACCCTTCAATAGGCGTTCATAGTGATCAGGAATTAGCCCGCTTCCCATCTCATCTCTCTTTATCAGGGAATCCTTCATAAAATTGACATTTTCTTTACCAACAACCTCTCCCAAAAGCTCACCAGAAGTAGCAGCCACCTCTTCAGATGATTTACAGCTCATCATTTGTTTTAGTATCTCTTGGAAAGCTCTTTGGCATAATAAAACCTACATATAGATCACATGAGTTACGAGGCACATCAAATCATAAAGGAATGAAATATTTCAGTATAGCCATGTACCTTCATATCAGAATGAAGAGAATTCAAACAACGGTAAAAATCATGCAAAAATGGTGAGAAATAGGGTGGGAACACAACTGCTGCATATTCCTTCAGGTAACTTTCAGCAGAAAACCGTGACTCTGGTTCTAGTTGAATCATGTGCAATACCATTTTACGGACTCCAGGATCTGGTATCTGAAATTATAGGACATGCAATATTATGCACATGATCAGTACAGTGGGTTTTTCCCGAGTGTGGTTGTAGTGGAAGAATAGACACACACAAACACACCTACTCAGATATAGAGTATACCTTCTCAAGATGTTGGCTAGGATCATAGTGTCCTCTGCGATAAGCAAGAAGTTGAGACAGTTCAAATAGTGGCTGTCCCTCAAGGAAAAGTTCTGCGATTACACACCTAAAGCAGTAAAATGATAATGTGAACCTCATAAAAGAATGATAACATAATAAGATAAAACAGTGATTAAGATAGTATGTAAAGCCTGCTGGACAAGCTTTTGTGCATTGAACAAAGGTTGAGGTAAGTCACATTGTTGATGACATAAGTGTGACTTGCTATATATTTTATATTTTGTCTTGATACTTGTTAGTTATAACTGCTTCTAAAAAACCGATTCACAGGTGATAATCTGCTATGACAACCCCTTCAACCAGAAAATTTCCCCCTTTTTTCCTCACCCTCCTCTCTTAAAGGAAAAAAAGTAAAAGAAGTTCAAGTTAAGGTTTTCAAGAACGAGACAATAATACCAGAAAAAAGAGGCAGGACCACATTGAATATACATCCAGTACCGACAAGCGTACATTTCAAAATACCCTGAAACAGCTTTAAGACTCATCAGGGATCTTAGTGATCTATTTGCAGTTATTTTGAATAAGAAACTCTGATTTTAATTTGTTTTACACTTTATTTGTAGCTTGCTATGAAATTCTTATTTTACACTTGAAAGGTTTGTCCAAGAATCGGTTTTCTTTCATGTTATTTACATTTTTATTTGATCAATGGTATCCCCTTTTGAGGCTTAAAGGGCAAAAGGTTTTCGCCAAGTACGCTTCCCCAAATTCAACTTATCTCATTATGAGGGTGAGGCTGCTTACCACCCCAACCAAGATCATGTCAGTTTCATGTTCTTCACTTCTATTATGTGTTAATTTGTTCTCTCTCACTCACACAGCCTATGATAGGAATTCACAGCAACCTCTTCTTGTTTACTCAAGAAGAAGGCATGTGAATAAGGATAATATATAGCAGTTATGTCTGATCTGTCGTATCCTTAGGGAAGTTATATTGTCTTATCTTTAGGAAGTTGAGTATGTCTTATCCTTAGGAAGTTATAGGGAAGTTATTATAAGTTATCTTTATTATGTTCTGCCTATATATTTTTATGCAAGATAAAAGACAGATTTATCAATGAATATATGAATGATTATGTATTTTGGTCAAGGACTCCAGATTCTAGTTCTTGAATAGATTGGTTACTTACTTGGATTTAAGATCCATCACTTTGGTATCAGAGCAAATCAATCTCTGGGCAATTTTTTTTGTGAGTTATGGGCAATAATAGGAAGAAAACACAATCCACTGATTCTGCTATTCCTAATCAAGAAGCAGAGTCATCAAAATCCCCAGAAACTGAGTTACCTTCTTCAGCCCTAGATAACGTAACACAAAAATTGAATTTCATGGTATCTAAACTTTTAAGTTTAGAAGCTGAGATGAAAGAAGTTAAGAAACAAAAGGCAACAGTCGTCATGTTAAATCAGGAAGAGAAGGAGCAAGATAACCGTTATGAAGAATTTGACAGCGAATTACCTTGGTGGTGCAAGAAGCCAAATAATTGCCCTTACACCAAAGTGGAATTTCCAAAATTTGAAGGTGGTGACCCAAGTGGTTGAATTATGAAGGCAGAAAAATACTTTCGGTATTATCAAACTCCTGAGGAATTAAAAATTGATGTGGCTGCAATGTATTTGGAAGGAGAGGCACTTGATGTGTTTACGTGGGTTTCTACAAGCCGAACCATACGCTATTGGGAATAGTTGATTCAGATCTTTCAAGAACAATTTGGACCAGCAGAATTTCAGAACCCTGATATTTATCTATGCGATGTGAAGCAAACTGGTTCTGTCAAAGAATACCGAAAGGAGTTTGTATGTCGCTCATCCGCTATACAAGGTTGGCCTGAACATTGTCTTTTAGCGGTTTTCATCAACGGCTGAAGGGAAATTTAAAATCAAACGTGAAAATCCAAAAGCCACGGACCATTTACAAAGCCACAAGTATCGCGCTGGAGTTTGAGGCCAAATACGCTCCACAACCGTCTAAATATGAAGGGTGCGCAATTTAAGGGATCAGAATTTAATTCAAGTTTCTGTTATCAAGCACCACAAAATAATTGGAGAATTAATAATTCCTCAAATTCAGCAAATAATTTGGGAATTAATAATTCTTCAAATCCGATAAATCCCCACTACTCCAAGCCGATAACTACGTCAGGATCACCGCACAATCAGCCAACACCGTACCCATGGGAATTTCCAATAATGAGAGACAAATCCGAAGAAGCAAAGGCTTGGGCTATTGTTGTGGGGCAACCTTCTCTCCTAGACACCGTTGCAATTCGCACTCTCTGAAACTTATGGAATTACTCAAGGATCAAGAAGAATCGATGCCTGAGGATGATGACGATAGTCTAGAGATGTTCGCTGAGATCTCCTTACACGCTTTTCTGGGAAAAAAATAACAACCACAATGAAAGTTAGAGGAACTCTTCAGTCAAAATCTGTACTAATCCTCATTGATTCGAGCTCAACACACAATTTCGTTTCTCACGAATTGGTGTATGAATTATCATTGAAACTCACCAAACTTCCTCCTTTAAGAGTCCAAATCGGTGACGGTTCTATGAAAGCTTGCAATGCTATTTGTAGACACCTCACAATTACAGTAGCTTATCCATTACGGAAGAGTTTTTTCCTTTTAAACTGGGCAGTGTAGATATGGTATTGGGAATCAAGTGGCTGGCTTCTCAAAATACTATGGCAGCAGTTGTTCATGATTTTCTGGGTGGATGGTAAATAATACAAGCTTCAAGGACTGCCTCCATCTTCTTCTTAGATTTCTTTATGTAGCTATGATGGTATGGAGATTGTACGCCAATTCGAAATTCTGCAAGATTTACAACAGCAATTCGTTGATATTTTCCTTGAACCACAATCCCTTCCTCCTATCCGAGACAGAAGCCATTATATTCATTTACACCTGGGCGCCTCTCCACCAAACATTCGACCATACAAGTATCCACACTCTCAAAAAGCTGAAATTGAATCCCAAGTTGCTGCAATACTTCAAGAAGGTTTTATCCAGCCCAGTGTGAGCCCCTTTGCAAGTCCTGATTTGTTAGTCCCAAAAAAGAACTCTATTTGGTGTCTTTGTATAGATTATAGAGAGCTGAACAAAATTACTGTGCCAGATAAATAACCTATTCCCACGGTCGATGAATTGATTGATGAGCTTCATGGGACCAAATATTTCTCAAAAATTGATCTTCGTTCCCGGTATCACCAAATTCGAGTAGCTCCTATGGATATACCAAAGACAGCTTTCAGAACTCATTCAAGCCACTACGAATTTATAGTTATGCCATTTGGTCTCACTAATGCTCCGTCTACTTTTCAAGCCATCATGAATGACTTATTTCGTCCCTATCTCCAGAAATTCATATTGGTGTTCTTTGATGATATCCTGGTTTATAGTAAGGATTTTCAAGATCACAACACTCATTTAAACATTATCTTCCAGTTATTACGTTTAAATGAGTTCTATGCAAATCCTAAAAAATGTGACTTTCTCCAGATAGATATTTCATTCTTGGGGCATATTATTTCTTCAAAAGGAGTGGTGGCTGACCCTGATAAAATCTCTGCTATTGATAAATGGCCTTTGCCCAAAAACATTTCTGAATTACACAGTTTTTTGGGTCTTTCATGCTTACTACCGTAGGTTTATAAAAAATTATGGTCAAATTGCAAAGCCTCTAACTGATATGACCAAAAAAGATGGTTTTAAATGGGATGTTCATTCATTGGCAGCATTCCAAGATCTGCAGAAAGCATTAGTTAATGCTCCAGTATTACAATTGCCTGACTTTTCCAAGAAGTTTATTGTTGAATGTGATGCCTCTTCTTCTGGCATTGGTGCTGTTTTACATCAAGAAGGTCATCCAATTGCATTTTACAGGAAGGGTTTGTCTCCTACAAAGCAGAACACTTCAGTGTATCATAGGGAATTATTAGCCTTGGTTTCTTCTTTGCAAAAAGTGGCATCATTACCTTCTAGGGTGCAAGTTTGAAGTTCATACCGATCATTTTAGCCTCAAATACCTATTGGAACAGCGCATAACAACTTCTACCCAACAACGCTTGATATTGAAGCTTCTCCCATTTGATTTTCAAATTATCTACAAGATTGGATCTTCTAATCAAGCTGCTGATGCCTTATCACTTATTCCTCATTCTAGTGATTTCTTCTCTTTGGTAATACCTCATGCTGCATTATTTCAAGATCGGCCATCTCTTTTGGATCAAGATCAGCATACATCGGTTATCAAGGCATCTCTCCAATCTGCACCACGATCAGTTCCTCATTTTTCTCTTAATGATGCACTTTTATACTACAAGGACAGATTGGTCATCCCTGCTGCATCTGATCTTTTTACTGCATTGATCAAAGAGGTTCATTCAACTCCTACGGGCGGTCATGGTGGGGTCCTCAAAACACTTAAACGCTTGCAGCAATTTTATTATTGGCAACACATGAAAGAGGAAGTTACCAATTACATCCAGCGTTGTTCCACTTGTCAACGTGGCAAGTACATCCCTCAAGCACCAGGTGGTCTTTTGCAGCCTTAAACTATACCAGCTCATATTTGGGAGGATATCTCTATGGATTTCGTTATTGGTTTACCTCCTTCTCATGGTTGGGAATCTATCTGTGGTTGTGGATCGCTTTAGTAAAGCAATGCATTTTATGGGTACGCCTCGCACTTTTTCTGCTAAATCTATGCTCTTTTTTGTAAAGAGGTGGTTCGTCTACATGGCTTTCCTAAATCGATTGTATCTGACAAAGATCCTATTTTTTTGAGTGCTTTTTGGCAAGAATTGTTCCGCTTGAGTGGCACTACTCACAAAATGAGCACTTCTTACCATCCTCAAACAGATGGCCAGATTGAAGTCGTTAACCGGTGTTTAGAAACCTACTTACGCTGTGTTTGTCAAGACTTCCCAAAAAAATGGAGTCATTTTCTGCATTGGGCTGAGTTTTCATACAATACTGGTTTTCATTCTTCTTCTGGATATAGTCCTTTTAAAGTGGTATATGGTAAAGACCCTCCATCACTACTGCCTTTTGTTCCCAATGATATGCGTATTAAGGACTTGAATGACTATTTTGAAGAAAGGGACGCTGTTCTCCATCTGATTAAAACCAATCTGTTTCAGCCCAAACTCAAATGAAGCATCATGCTGATTCTCATCGCAGGGATATCAATTTTGAAGTGGGTGACTTGGTGTTTCTCAAGATTCAACCATACAGACAGCGGTCTTTAGCTCACTGCAAATTCCATAAGTTGTCACCGAGATACTATGGTCCCTACCTAATCCAGCGCAAAATTGGTTCTGTCGCCTATGAGCTCAAACTACCTCCAGAAGCTAGAGTGCATCCTGTTTTTCATGTCTCTCTATTACATCCTGCTCATGGATAAAATGCCACTGCACCCTTACCTCAGCTGCCAATTTCAGATGATTGGGAGTTGCTACTTCAGCCTGAAAAAGTCTTGGATTCTAAGGTGCTGTCTACGGATTCTTCTTCAGAAATTCAATTGCTCATTCAATGGAAGAATCGCCCTCTTGAAGAAGCCAGTTGGGAGCCTTATGATCTTATTGCCACGCAATTTCCTCATTTCAGCCTTGAGGACAAGGCTCATTAACAAGGGGAGGGTAATGATAGGAATTCACAACAACCTCCTCTTGTTTACTCAAGAAGAAGGCATGTGAATAAGGATAAGTAATATATAGCAGTTATGCCTGATCTGTCTTATCCTTAGGGAAGTTATATTGTCTTATCTTTAGGAAGTTGAGTATGTCTTATCCTTAGGAAGTTATAGGGAAGTTATTATAAGTTATCTTTATTATGTTCTGCCTATATATTTTTATGCAAGACAAAAGACAGATTTATCAATGAATATATGAATGATTATGTATTTTGGTCAAGGACTCCAGATTCTGGTTCTTGAATAGATTGGTTACTTACTTGGATTTAAGATCCATCAGCCTATTCTCATATCCTAAAGTTTTACAAACCACCCTATTCCATTTAGCATATTGTGAAATTTCAAGTAGTGCCAACTTACACGACAGATACAACTTTTCATAAAAACTAGATTGTTTTCAGGCAAAAAAAAAAATGTATAAGCAGGGTTCCTAGATATTTGTTGTTCTCACAGCAGGTGGCATCAATTTCATTAGGGAAGATGACCATGATGATCATTCTAGCAAAACCGCAATGAAAATTTTATAGTGAATTATATGGCTAAATAGGAAAGTAAGCCCATCACTTTGAATAAAGTTTTGCATCTTAAACTTGTTCAATTGTCCTTTAGCTTTGTATAGCTTTTGATATCAAAGACTCTAACCGTCATTCAAAGACCCAGGACGATTGAAATTTGAAGACATTACAAATTCACTACAATGACACAACCTTGTGCCACAACACACCAGCACCATTCAATTGAGAAAACTAAGGACGACAGGATTAAATACTAGTCCCCATATTCTAAAGGCATTGATATGTGAAGAATGACTTGACTTAATAGGTTAGGTTGTTAAGCAAAAGCTCCAACAAGGGCTTTTATGTCACACTAAGTAAGGAAATTGAATATAAAGGAGGAGAGTAGGACTTGATTTAAAAGGAGGTATAAACCTTGAGGTCAAGATAGTAACTGGACAAAGAAAATAATATAACTTTCGTCATTGAAAAAAAAAAAAAAAAAAAAAAAAAAACACATACGGTCTCCTTGATTGAAAAGCATCACATCCCTAAGCTAAACCTCCCAAGTATTTTCAAGGGAAAAAATCATGACTTCTGTTCATGATCCATCAACATCCTTTGAATCATAATTATTGTTCAAAATAGAAGATTGATTAACATGCTAAAATTTCATGATCTTCAAATCTTGTTACAACATAATATTTTATCCAATACTGCAAGTTCATATCCCACAATGGAGAAACAACTCAATATCAGGCTTATAAACATTTCCACCACTACCTTACCATGCTAACAGCACAGCAGTCTTACTGTTATCCATGCAAATGAAAAATAATGCAAGTTCATGTCACACAATTGCTAACAATGATAATAGCAACAACACTTTCCATCACTACCACACCATACTTATAGCACTGCACCGCATTATTGATATCCATGCAAAAGACAACTATAACATTTTCCATTTTTCCTTCAGTGAGTCAGTTACTTTATGCACCTTAATATATAGTAAACAAAATATGGGCAACTGAAGCAAAAACATGTTCTTGATTGACAGTAAAATTATTGCAGAAAAGAATACCCACCCAACTGCAAATATATCCATAGATGGCTTAAGTGAAGCATCTTGTACCACCTGTGTCTCCCCTCCATGTTCATAAAACCTCTGATAGCCAAACAAACATTTTAATAAGATGATCATGTTTGGGAAGGAAGAGTAATTATGAAAATCAAAGCTGAAACACACACAAAAACATAATGGCACACTATAAATAATATCTAACATTTTGCCTTGATAATGGAAGTTTTTACTTCAAATAAATAAAAAACAGTTATCTGAGTGCTATGAGTTTGGCAACAAATTAAAATAGTTTAAAAAAAAAAAAAAATTAGTACTTTAGAACTAGGACAGGCAACATATTGACCTGCACTTCAGTTATCCAAAAAAGGATAAATACATTTGTAGGCACATGATAGACCCAATAATAATAATAATAATAGCAAAAACAGAGAAAGGGGGTCATAGACTTATACCTTATTCTAAGGCAATTGCTGAGTTGACAAAAGTAAAGATTTATGCAAGTAATTATAGAAGAGAGAAAAAAAAAACTAACCTCAGGTGCCAGATAACAGAGTCTCCTTCCACCCGTGTCAAAGAAAAAAGAAAAATCTGAGGGGTCATCATATGGGATGTAAGTGGGCTTGAAGGATGCAAAGTCCGCAAGGTAAAGCCAATTCCAGGACGTAATCAGCACATTCTCACACTTAATATCACCTTATAAAATGAAAATTTGCCCATAAAAACAAAAATAAATTAACATAGAACAAAGTTTTAGCTAAAATGTAGGTCAACAACAACACATTCAAAATGATATTGACAGAGGCTACAGACTTATGGAACAAAATAAAGTACTTTTGTGGCCACAAAACAAATTAGCTAATTGACCGTTCTATATCCTTTATGATTATCTTTCCATATCATTGGAGGCCAGTCTGCAATAAAACCAAGACTCACCATGACATACTCCCTTCTCATGGCTCTGTTTCACGGCTAGGAGCAACTGTAATTGACCCACAAAATATTGTCAAACAAACAACAATATTATCAGAAACTTGAAATTTTAGCCATCAGGATGAGTGGAGACCTGAAAAGCCAACCATTTCTTCTCAATAAGACTGAGAAAAGGTGGAGTACTAAGTCGATCATGCAGATTATGGAAGAAATATTGCCTCAAGAGATATGCTGCTTTGTCTGTTTCCTGCCAAAACTGCAAGGTGACACTGCCACGTGAGAACATCAAATACTTGTACGGAGTCACTATATCAATCTTGGAAAACGAAGAATTTCCACCTATTAAAGCATATCTTACTTCTCCACAAATAGTTTCCGCATTTTTTGGCATAAGATAAGACTGCTATTTTTTTTAGCAGCCAAACACATTGCAATAATTTCCTCAAACTACCGTATTCGTAAGCCCGTGATACAGTCAAAGCTAATACACTAGGTATGTTTCTCAATCGATTGAGAGGTAGAGTTGAAACACACTAAGTAAAGCTTTTTGCTTTGAGAAATCAGGAAAGTTGAGAACTTCAGTTTTTCCTTTTAGATTAAATTTTTTCAGCTAAAGAATATGGCGCTAACTTTTTGGGCATCACAAAAGAAAATAATGCATAATTATTAAAATAGGACCTGAAAGGGCCAAACGTGGGGGTGATCAATGCCACTGAAAGTGTCTCTAATCTGAGTCAGACGCCGTTCATACTCTCTGAGATCGATGGAGTCACCACGCTTGAAATAAACCTTGACCAGAACCAAACCCTCGTCATGCTTGCACTGGATAGACTTGAAGAAACGGCCTCGACCTAAAATCTCCTTCAAGACGAGATTGTAGGTGGAGGGTAGGTTATGAAGATAGTACTCTGAAGACGAAACTTGCGTTGTGCGCGCAATTTTGTTCCCCATCGAATGCAAAACGTCATCACATTCTCAGGATTTTAGTTTAAATTCCCATCCATCCCTCCAAGCTTGCAGGTCAATACTCATCCGCTTCGCCGAATTGCGCTGCGGATAGCGTAATTTGAATAGAACTACGTTCAGGTGATTTGGGGATTGAAATCTTTCCTTCCCTTACTGCAGGAGAGACGATCTTTGGTTGTTTGATACAGTTCCAAAGAAGCTGTTCGTCCAATTGGCGTGAACGAGGATGCTACTGTGACAGTGCAAGTTTGAGATTTTGACCGTAAATTATAGGGATCCGGCTTTGATCATTGGCTTTGATCTTTGATACTCCCCTGCGTCTCTAAGCGTCGCCGTTTGGGCTAAAAATACTGAAGCTGTACCTTTTAAAAAATATATATATATTTAAGAAATCTTACTAGTGTAAAAAGATATTTCGAAGTTCTTGAATGATACTAAAAATACTTCATAATCTTAAAAAAATTATTTTAGGATCCTGAAAAAATATTTCATATTACTGACTGGTATTAAAAAAAATACTTGAAGATACTAACTAATATCGAAAATAATACTTCATGATCTTAAAAAATTATTTTATGATCTTGAAAAAATATTTTAGGTATTGAATGATACTAAAAGGTACTTCACGATCTTTTGAATGGTCTTTAAAGAATACTTCGGATCTTGAAAAATTATTTTATGATCTTCAAAAAAATATTTTAGAAAGACTTAACTATTAAAACTATCTTTGTAGGATATTTTTTCAAAATTTTAGATCATGAAGATCTTTTTCAATATCTTAAAGTATTTTTAAGTATCGGTCAAGACTTTAAATATTTTTTTATAAAAAAAGGGTGCACCCTCATTTTTATTAAGCCAAAACAGCGCCGTTTAAACGCAGCGATGGTAGAAGATGGGAGCATCAAATGACTAAAGCCGAATCCAAATTATAGGACGCAATCCTTATTGCTTCGTAAGTCATTTTAATTTATAATTTTAATTGTTTGTACTTCCCCTTTTTCGTATTATAAGCATCATATTAAAAAAGAAAAAATATTTTTAGTCTTTTAAATTTACATAAAGTGTATTTTTAGTCTCTTGATTTAAAAAAGATATATTTTTGGTTCTATAATTCTAATATCGTTAATGTTCTAACTTAAAAAAATACTTGACACAACAAATTCAAATGATAATTGTGAAAACTCTATAATTAAATGTTATTGATCTTAAATTTAAAACATTAATAATTGAAAAATATATAAAAACCTCAATTTCATTTGTGGGGATTTGTAGTTTAACAATCTAAATATATTAATTAAAAATTTAAATTTAAATATGTTTTTTTGTTGCACGCCATCACTTAAGTTTCTTGTTTCAATATTGTTTGTTAACAACATTAATGATGTTAAAAATATCCAACTAAAAGTTTTTTTATAAATTTAAATGATTAAAAATATACATTTTGTAAAACTTAAAGGATGAAAATTATACTTTAGTCAATTTAACAAATATAAGAATTAAATTTGTCCGGATTGATTTTTTTTCGGCCAACCAACCATTAGAATTAATTATTGAGTTGAAAGTCCAAACTAGCTTTGCATGATTGGATTAGTTTTGGAGAATGGATTTTACATTTATCAAGTATGTGAAAAAGTGATTCTAAAATCATGGTTTGGTTGTTTCCAAAAATTTATGTAATTGGAAATTGGGAATTAGCCAGCTTTATATAGATAATAGATTATAAATATTAATTTAAACTTTTGAATTTGAAAAGTGAAGGTGTTTACTTGTGGAGGCTTGAATTCTCTTAGAATCATTTGTCTCCTTTTTTCTTAGAATCCTATCTCTACCCTTATATTGATAGTTTAGATTTAATATTTCATAAATATATTATTGTAAACATAAATAAATTATAAATATTAAAATATGATCTACACAGTTCATAGCTAGAACACTGACAAAATTTTAAAACATTTTACTATAAAATATTATAATAATAATTTTAAAAAATATTAAATCTGAAGTATTTATTTCTTGATATGAGGATGAAAATGAGATTTTGAAAAAAAAAAATGAGAAGAATAATACGGAGAGTATCCTCCACCCTTATCCAAAGAATAACTGCACGCACTTTTGGGATTTTTGTTTAGACAGCACGTACTGTCTCTCTTTTTTTTTTTTTCACAAACAGTTCAACTCTGTTTATATTTTATATAATAATATTAATATTGATACAGTTCCCATTTGGAACATGAAAAATAATTTTACTCTTTACCAAGTAAATATATTAGAATATCTTGTCTTATAAAAGGTAAAAGTAATTATTTTGAGTGAAACGAAAACTCCATTGGTGTTGCTTTGGGTAAATATAAAAAAACACTTTTTGGATTCAAACCATGGTTTGGTAAATAAATATGCAATTTCTTGAGCTCAAGAGAAAAGCGAACAAAAAGGATTTTGGTAAAGGTATAGTTTCGGAAGGAAAGTAACGGGTGAGTGAACAACGCCCTTAATTTCTTATAAATGATATTTTTATTGTTGAACTTTTATATTTATTTCTATACTTAAGAGTATGATGTTATGAAGGAATATTTGTTGATAGTATATGAGTAAAGAATGGTGATTTTATTCGTTATCGTTTATTTTATTCCAATTGTTTCAAAGCATAATTCATTTTTAGACGGTTAAATAAAAATGGGACTTTTGAGAAATTTTTATAAATTTTATATTGAAATGATCTTGGATTTTGGAACATTTATAAGTTAGAATTTATTATTTGAAATGGAATTTTTTTTTTACGCGAGTTCTTGATGTTTTAAAATGATTTTATCAACCGATTGAATTTGAAAGAAAATTTTGAAATATTGTTTGTGAAAGTTCATGCTGAGAATTTGATTATGAAGTATGAGATAGAGCTGTTTCTTATCTTAAAGGAAGAATTTTTATTACTTTGATAAATTGACCACAAGCATGCTTGAAAATGTTTTTGGAAAGGATCAATACGGAATCTTTGGTTACTAACAAAATGAGTGTCGATCCTTGGTGCACTATACTTGGTTAATCTCGAGCTCGCTTGATATTCATGGGATTTGTTTTCCATTCTTGTTTCATAGCCCCGTGTCATGCTTGGTTAATTACTCTCATGAACTGTGTGTCATACTTGTTTCATGACCTTGTATTATGTTTAGTTAGTTACTCGTGATCATTTGTGTGACCAATGCGTTTGTCGCTCGTTACGTAAGTTCTATAGAAAGATGAGGTTTGCAAATTATATTTTAAATTGATTATATTAAATCAAAGGTTTTATTTTGTACATGAAATTATTTGAATAACGATATTTATATAGAGTTCTATTTTATTCATGATCGTATGATTTAGAAATTGAAATTTATTGCTATATGATTATTATTAGAAGATAAAAAACGTTTAAATTATTTACTCTTGTATTTTATTAAATTAAAAGAATGAGACGTTATTCACCTAAAAAATTTGTTTGGATCAGATGGTATTGCCAACCGTGTACCTCTTGCGGAACAATGAAGAGTCTCCATAAGGGTATAAAGTTCGTTGATCCATCTGAAGTGCTATTAGCTGATGTAATCGTAACCCTAGACTTTTGTATTAATATTTTAAGTTAGATGCTCCATGTAATTTATAGGTATGACCCATGTATTTTGGAACATATGTTTATAAGTTTAAGGCTTAAGGAATGTGAGTCCACTCAAATTCCGTGCCAGTCACTCCCTTTAGGTTTCGGGGCGTGACAAGGTGGTACGATCATAGAACTAACTAAACAAACATGACATGAGGCCATAAACAAGTGGACACACATCAATGAAACAAGCATGAGAACGAATCCTATGAATATCAAGCGAGCTCGAGGTTAACCATGGTGCATCAAGGACTAACAACTGTTACTTACTAACTGCTTAGTATTCAAATCCCTCTCCAAAACATTTTCAAAGATGCTTGGGGTCAATTTATCAAAGTAATAAAAATTCTTCCTTCAAGATAATAATAGCTCTATCTCATACTTCATAATCAAATTCCCCAGCATGAAATTTTACAAACAATATTTTAAAAATTTCTTTCAAATCCATTCTGTCGATAAAATCCTTTTAAAACATCAAGAACTCGAATAAAAACATTCCATTTCAAATAATAAATTCTAACTTATAAACTTTCCAAAATCCAAGATCATTTCAATATAAGATTTCTGAAAAATATCTCAAAAGTCTCATGTTTATTTAACTGCATAAGCATGAATTATGCTTTGAAACAATTAGAAGAAAATACATAATAGTGATTAAAATCACTATTCTTTACTCATATACTATCAACAAATATTCCTTCACAAAATCATACTTTTAAATATGGAAATAAACATAAAAGTTTAACAATAAAAATATCATTTATAAAAATTAGGACACTACTCACTCACATGTATTCAAGCCCTTTCAAACTATACATTTACCAGAATCCTTTGGGTTCACTTTTCTCTCTCTTGAACTCAAGAAATTGTCAATTCCTAGAAATTTTAAAATTCATAGAGATAAGTCATCATTGGTAATCTTTTATCCTTATACATATATACTCACCAAGACATAATTAAATACCTATAATATCCTACCCAAAACTCTCAACTCATGGTTAGATACATTTATCCAAAAATATTATCATTACAGATTTTAGCACCCAAAGTTGAACAACTTAAATCATTTTCTTAAAACTGGACAACAACCCAATAGACACTAAGCCACAATTCTTATTAGTCTAATTCCAATCCCAAGATTTGAACTCCACATACTGCAAACACCTCCACATCACATGCCTATCTTTATTCATATATTCACCCCTTCCACAAACTTGGCATGACCTCTCCATATGTTCTGCCGTTTCGTTTCAGATTATCAAAAAAATCAGTCCCGAATCTATATACCTTACAGAATTATACAGGGAAGGATATGCAGATTTCATTTCCAAATATGATCTCCAACGTGGACCCATCATCAACCACCAAGCAACAATTATATTCTCCATCTATTGTAATGTTCAAATACGGATAGAAAATTCTCATAAGAAACCGAACAAGAATCCCCTGTCACTAAAAATCAAATTCAAAACTACCCCTTTTCAACTCAAAATCAACATGCATGCAACACTACCTTTACTCTCTTTAACCTTAATATCAAAGAAACTAAAACCATACACAATGAAACATCAGCCTCTAATTCGGTTATCTCAGAACAGGGCAACCCAACTCATACAAAAGGGAATGAGGACCAATGATTCAGCCATTATCCATTAAAATAGAGGGGTTTCGGTTCAGTTAGTTCTGATCAATAAATCCATCAGCATTGTCTCTCTAAAACAGTGAATCCCAAAATCGAAAGTCACTATCCAACATGCAAGCCATGAAACAAAATTCACACCACTTATATTCATCATTCAACAATGTTTTCACAAGCTTTGTTTTGTATTCTTCACTCTCTCTCTCTAAACTCACATATGCCACAAGAGGAGAAAAGAAGGATGGGGAGGAGGTTCAAGACACTCACCTTAGTCAAGAATCAAGCTTGCATGTAATGATTCACCTCCTTCAAGCTCTTCGGTCTTCTTCCTCTTTTCTCGTAGCTCTCGGTTTGGAACTCTCTCTCACGCTCACACTTTCTATTTTGCACGAAATGAATATGAAATGGGCAATGAATAAATGCTAACTGAAATGGTTAAATGGGTGACGTAATGTGCTGGCGGAATTGAATTTGAATATGAATGAGGAATGGAGAATTGGTGTGGTGAGGTGGCGTCATTAGATTGAGAGGGAGAGATGTGAGGTGTCTGAAATTTAAAGAGGAAGAGGGTGCTAAGTGTCATATAATGGAAGAGGGTAAGGATGTCCAAAAAACCTAGTAGTCCAGGTGGTCCGGTCCGACCGACCCGGTCTCTGGAAATTGTTTTTGGTCTGGGACCATATGAGGCGGACTGGACTGGTCTACTCGGGTCAGACCGGACTTCGGTCTAGAGACTAAGACCCCCTGAACTGGTCCGGTCCGGCCCGATATATATATTATATATATTTTTTTAAAAAAAAAAATCACAACTTAACCTAACCCTTTGTCCTTTTTTACTGTCTTCTTTACGATTCTTCATCACTCATTAGTGAGTCTTCTTCTTCGGCCAAAAAAATATCCGAGTCTTCTTCCCTTTTCAAATTTCTTCTTCTTCTTCCCTTCTTCTTCATCCGGCGGTAGAAGGTTGTTATTTTGTATTTTTGTTCAATGTTGTTGGAGATTCTTATATGTGTATGATTGGATTTAAAATGTTTGCATGTTTGTATGTTTAATTATTGGTCCAAAGAAGTAGGAAAAAAACAAAAAAAATGAAATAGGTCCAGACCATTGACCAGAGTCCGGTCCGCCCGAGCTCGGGCCGGGTGCCGCTCGGACAGTCTCTCGGGCCGGCTTGTCCACCCGAGGTCCTCCCCGGACTAGACCTCGGGTTGACCCCCCAACCCGGTCCGTCTGTCCATGAACATCCCTAGAAGAGGGTGTGTGTGTTGTGGGACCCACTCCAAAATTATCCCACTTGATCCTCTAAGAGACTTATATTTGGAACTTGGTCCTTTACTCATTTAGTTGCAAAAATTGGATAAGTCTTTAGAAATTAATCCTTAATTCCATATAAGGATTTTTCTTCCTCAATTAGCATTTCTAGGCCATAAAATTTCAACTCTAAACTTCCTATGCAAAAATTTTCCTCTAACTATTTTTCCTCAATTTCCAGGTAAAATAGGCCATAAATTCCAAATTATAAACTTTAAAACTATTTGGCCAAATTTTCGTATTTAATCCCCTCATAATATTTCTAAATCCTCAAAATAACATTTCATAATTTCCCCTAATTTTTTTCAAGATAAAAAATAATATTTAATAATTATCTTAAAACTTTTCCTCATAAAAAACTTAAAACTTTGACTTTATTCGCTTGCAATATTTATCTCAATCATATTCATAAACTCTTTATTCCAAAATTTGGGATGTTCTGAATTTTCCTTGTTAAATAAATTTCGTCCCGAAATTTTTACTAAATCATCCTTTTTATTACCTTCAAGCATTGAGAAGGACTTTTTAAAAAAACAAAAACCATAGTTTTGGGGCTCAACCATAATTTTGAAAAAACTATTTTTTTTCTCCATTCTGAATGCCCTTTTTCTCTTTCTTCCTCCTTTTCCCCCTCTTCCTTCCCCATTTCTCACAAACTCTCACCTTCTTCTTCAACCGATCGGAGAAGTTGGTGGGTTTTCACCGATCGGAGAAGGTGGCCGCAATTTTCGCCATTTTTATTGATGAGAAGGGCAAGATCCTTCCGCTTCCCCAACCCCTCTTTCTTCTGTAATTCAGCTTCATTGAAACCGATAGGATTTCATGACTACTTAGCTTCTATCGATGGCAGATTTGATAAAATCGAAGAAGAGTGGGCCGCACTGAGGCTCCCTAAGACCACAACATCGCTTTCTCTAATTGCCGAACGTAGAAGACTTTGGATTTAGAGACGGCATTTGAACCATTCCTCCGGTGCAAGCGTGCCGTAGTTGTCGATCCAAGCTTTTCTCGGAGAGTAGCCAAAGCCATGGCGAGATCTGGCCAGATCCGAAAGCGAAACTTAGAGAATGAAGTTTTTTTTTTTTTTTTTTTTTGCCAAACAAAACAAAGAGTAATAATCATGGAATTGTATAGTTATACCTTGTAGATCAAATTTCTAGTAAAATTTCTGATAATCACAGAGAATGATTGAAGCTTTCGGTTGTTGGTTGAAATGCTCCAAGAAAATCTATGTGGTGTGGATGGAGGAAATGAAGATATTCTGGTAAGCTTTGAGATTGGTGGAAGGATGAGGAAGAGACATGTAGTAGGGTGTTTTATTGTTGAAAATGATATGGATACAAATTTGTATTAGCCAAAAAACACTATGGTTATAATGACTTAAGTTAAATTTTGTAAGTTTTAAAACAAAACATCACTCTTATGTTTAATGTTTTATTTTTTAACCATCAAACATTTAACTATAAAATAAATTACGTATATGAAGCTAAAAGATATTGTTTTAGATAATTATTATTTATAAAGGACTTTTATCTATACAATTTATTAACCCATGTAAGTTTGAGCTATTTTTTATCATGTTACATAATTGACTGATGTTATAATTTTAATTTTGTAGACAAATTTATTTAATTTTTGGTATTTATTTTTAAATTTAATGTTAAAAATATTAAAATAAAATCTTATCTTTATATGCAATTATCACAAAAGTAGTGTCCTTTTTGGTAATTTGAGCGTGAAAAATCTATTTTAATAACAATATCCAAACACTTTCATTTTTTAAAATTAATTTTTTTTCATAATCTATTCTAAAAAAACACTTATACTTTTTTTCTCCAAAAGTTAATCCAAACACTCTCAAGATAATGTTTTTGACAAAAATGTGGGATAAATGGGCCATGAAAAAACTAGAGTCAGAAAAACAGCCAAGCTCGTCAGGCCGACTAATTTAGGCCTTGAATTTGCAAGGGTTGGTCTTAAAATTTTTGCCTCAAATATAAGAGCATAACTAAAAGGGTCAGCCCTGTAGCATCGAGGGCTTAAAAGGGCCTTCTTTTTAGGCCCGTATTTTTTTTAAATTATTTATATGGTAATAATATTGTTGATTTTTTATACTTTGTTAATGATGTTACAAATATTTAGTTGTTATTATCCTTTTTAGAATTAAATTTCATAAGAACATCTTGTATTAAAAATCCTAAAATTTAAAACTTATAAAAGATAACTTTTATTTTATAAGTATTCTTACTAATTTTGTATTTTTTGACTTATTTTCTAGTGATTGTTTTGTTAATATCTTATGTTGTTTGTTTTATTGACTACTTATAATTTTCAAGATATATTTATAAAAGTATTTTTTATTTTTAAGTCTTATCATTAATTATTTATAATTTTGGTATGTGACAATAGTTTACTTTTGATTGTGACTGTGTGTGTTTGTTGTATGGTGTATATAGTTTACACTTTAATTTTGACAACATTTATGTGTTAAATTAAGACTTTCATTGTTCTAATTTTATTTCTTTGAAAAAAGATGAAAAATAATAAAAGATTGTTAAAATAACTTTGGCAGTGGTGGACCTTAGGATAAATATTTAAGGGGGCCAAATATATACTCATTAAATAATTTTAAAAAATATTTAGGGGGCCAAATGTATAATAAAAATATTTTAACAATGTCTAATATATAAGATAACATACTTTTTTTACATTAAATTAATTTTTTAAAAAAATCCAAACAAATCTTTTTTTAGGGGGACCATGCCCTCTATTGTCCTTTCTAAAGTCCGCCACTGAACTTTGGTCTCCCTCTCGGTATTTAAGGGTTGGGTCTCAAAAAATGACTGTTTTTTTAATCGACCTAAAAGAGCCCATGAGAGCCGCTCTTTTTACCTACTTAAAAAAACAAGGAAAATTACGCACGTCCCAGGAACAAAAAAATTACAAAAAAAATCCCTTGAAATTACAAAATTACGAAGTCCCAAGGGACTTTTTTCTTATATTATTTGTATGGAAATAAAATCCGGGTTTTTAGATGTTGTTGTAAATACATGTATTTCCCGTTGTAAATATGGCTTTTTTTCTGTTGTAAATGACTAGATTTTAAATTTTGTTGTAAATACAAAGACTTCCGCATTGTAAATGACCTCTCTACGTTCAAAATTCAGGTGTTTAAATGTTGTTGAAAATATAGGCATTTCCTGTTGTAAATATAGTTTTTTCTTGTAAATGGTCAGACGTTCAAATGTTGTTATAAATATAGGCGTTTCCTGTTGTAAATATAATATTTTACATTGTTAATACAAATAATATATAAAAAAAAAACTCTTAGGACTTCCGTGTAATTTTGTGATTTCAAGGATTTTTTTATAATTTTTTTTCGTTTCTTGGGACCTACGCGTAATTTTCCCAAAAAACAATGATCCAGCCCACTCACTCGATTTGCCTTCCCATGAGTCGGATTGGAAGGAGATGATGTCATCATGGATATATGACAATTAGATGACTTCCTATCTCGTAGTCGTAAGTCGTGATAAGTCTTCATGCATAGCCCGTCTTCTTGGCCTTAATGGGGACGATGTCGAACCCTCCAAAACTTTTATATATATATATATATATATATATATATAACCACCCAAAAAAAAATTAGAGGACTTCCTTGTTTTTCTTTCCTCCATGCAATTTTGTTTTTTTTTTCGTAACAAAATCTGCGACTACACTCTTTCGCACTCCTTGTAGCTGGAGTGCTCTGGTTATAAGGTGGTTCTTAATATAAGAAAAAAAATTATCTATCTAAAATTTTAACTGAGATTTTATATTATTCCTCTTATTAAATGTATGTCACTCATTATCTTTTATATACATTCTTTCTAAATAAGGGTATAATTTGAAAGAAATATATTTTATAATATAAGGCACTTTAATTTATGGGAAATAAGAAGTGATAGTTAACTAGTTATATATTTTTTAAATTGAATTTTTTCCCTTTTATCCTTATCGAAAAATGTATTTGAAAATTTAATGAGAGAACAAATTGGAAATAAGTATTAATTACATGAACAAAATTGGAAAATGAGTATTAATTGTCTTACAAATGATTTATATTTTAAACCAAGATATTCTTTTAAAAGCGCTACATATTGTGGATCGGAGGTAATATATAGGTTATATATTTATTGCTTTTAACTACTCCCTTCGATCCATTTTATAAGGCGAACATTCTTTCTCGTAAAGGTAAACCTTAATATAAAGAACAAATCCCTTTTGTCTAAAATCTTAACTTGGTCTTTCCATTTTTGCCCCTATTAAATATATTTCACTTGTTATCTCTTTACAATAAATTTTCATTCGTTACCTCTCTTGTCTCATCTTTAAAAATAAGCATATAATTAGAAAGAAGAATAGATATCTCACACATCTATTGCTTTTAACTAACATTTTGAACTGTGTGATTTTGAAAGTGTGTTTCTTATAAAAACGATAGGAGGGAGTAACATTTTGAATCACATTATTTTAGTAGTTGTTTACATCATAGTAATTCAATATCAACATCAATGTTGATTTGGGGTGTCCATGAGGTTTAAATGTCAATCCGAGCATAGGAAAAAAAAAAACAGAAGCTCAGCCCAGCCCTACAAAATTAGCCTATAAATTATTTGGCATTTTTGGGCCAGACCATTATTGGGAAGGGCCAGCACCAGGCAAGATATGTTGCCCTACCCATTTGGCCCAACCCTAAGTGCATATATAATTGTATTTAATAAATAAATAAATATATATATATATATTCATTATTTAACAAAATTAAATTGGTATATTTACTTACCATTCAATTAGAATATAGTAAATAAATACCATCATAGAGTTGATCAAGCGGGATAAGGTCCTGCTAGATCCTTTTGGGTTTTAAGTTTGAATCCAGAGAGGAGTCACTTGTGGGATGGATTGCATAGAATATGTTTTTGAACTATCCAACTTTTTTTTTTTGTATTTATTTTGGATGCTTCATTATTTTTTTCAATTTTAGGAAATTCTTGGGCATCGAAGCCCCCCCTGAAATTCCTCAGGCTTCATCAGGGGTCGTATAGCAGGCTGCAAAACGCCACCCATTCATCTTTTGGGTATGGCATCGCCTCATCGGGCAAGGGTCATGCCCTTCCCATGAACACCCTTGATAGATATACTTAATTTTTATGATGTCAAATATATATGTCAAAATATTAAGAGCAAGATGTTTGCATAATGCATTTATCTCTTATATTGACTAACTATTATACTTAATATGAAATATCTTGTAGAATAGTCAAGCAAATAAAGAAGATATCAAGTTGGATTATGGTGAATGATCAAGAAAAATATTAAGAATATATTGAAGAATGAAGTTATCAACTGTAAGGAGTAGAAGCCAAGATAAGAAATAAGTTATTGAGCTAAATTGTAGAGAATGACCGTTAAGAAGAAAAAAGAAGGAATAGTGAAAAAAAGAAAGAGAAGAGCCTTCATCATATTATTTTTTAAAAATAAGCTATATAATTGGATTATGGATAAGGACTAAAAGGAAGATGAAGAAAGAGATTGAAGAAAGAAGAACTTACAAGAGTAGTGGGAATATCAAGATTTGAGCTCTTAGATGTGATACCGAAAGTCTCTATGGTCAAATGGATGTTGGAATGGGTCAATTCAAAGCTAAAATGACTTATATGAAAGTTATATCAATTTCTCTCGAGTGATCATTCGAGTGGCACCTCCAAAGATGATCACTCGAATGATGTCATAGTGATGACCGCTTTGTTTTGCTTCATTTTTGTTGAACATGACATAGGTTTGGTGTTATAGACATATCTCTCAAGATACATATCTAATTGACATGAAATTTATTCCATATGAAATTAGACTCTAAATGCGTCACACAAACTCCAATTGAGATGAAACTTATTCCATATCTCGATGCTTCAACGACTAATTCCTTAGACACAAATAATGTTCAAAGACTCAAATGACTATTTCCAACGGTTTTTCTCTACTCAACAGGAAGAAGCATGCTGAATGGTCATCAAGTTACATCAACTATAAATAGAAAAGCACTCAAAGTCGATGAGAATGAGCAACTACGCCAAAATGCTAAAATCATAAATCACCCACGTACACTCGAATACTCTATATTTTATAGCTTCGATATCATTTACTTTAGAGAGAAATTATTTGTATTGTTCTTTAGTATTCATCTTAATCCACTTCTAAGAGTGAAGATCATTGTAATTCTTCATCGCCAAGGTTGTATTCTTACGGTGCGTAAGGGAAGTAACTCGGTGAGAGATTTGTAAAAGACTTCGCAAGTGTTTGACTAAACTTGTGGGATTGTGGTGGCTTCTCTTATGCCCAAATTAAATAAGAAGATATTGGATTGAAAATCTCAAGTGAAGTCTGGAGATTGGATGTAGGTCGTCGAAGATTTGATGAATCAATATAAATCATAGTTTCATATTATCTTCCCTTATCTCTTATATTTTCAGCATACTTGATTTATTTAATTGATAGTGGTTTTATGGCTAATTATCTTCATACTTATTATTTTCATTAAGATACGAAAAGATTTATAAAGTTTCTAAGTTTTAATTTTACCTCCAATTCACCCCCTTTTCGGTGACAACCGATTCTAACAATAACTAAATGTTGATTTTATATGTACTGATGTATTTGTATAAATTAAAGGGTTAAAGTTCAAAAATACCCACAAATTTTTTTCAAAAGTGCAACTTATATTGTAAATTTTTTTAGGGGTAAAATTTACAACAAACTTAACTTTTTAAGATGAGTAAAAAAGTAACCATTCCGTTAAAGGCACATGACATCTGTTAAAATTCCTAGTGTGCCCCACACAATTAGTTAACTAAATTTTTTAAAATTCCTTTACTACCCTTCCCAATCCCCTTTCACCCATCCCTCTCATACCCCTCCCTTTATCCCTTCGACTTCCCCATTCTCTTCTCAGATCCTCCTTTGTCATCGTCCTCCACCAAGCGGCAAATCAAGCATTACAAGGTTGACGATGTCTTCTCATATCCTCTCGTATTCTTCTTCTTTAATCGCGTTTCACTTCTCAGTTGCCCGCCGATCTCTGTGTCTACGTTGACGGTGCGTCGATCTCTGCGTCAGCGCTCACGACGCCGTCGATCTCTTCGTTTGTCTAACCTCCTTACTAAACCCAAGCGATGAGAAGAAGAAATCAATGTACGGTTCTTTTAGAAGGTTCCGAGTTTTTTAGCATGTTCTTTTTGAGAATTTGACATTCTTTTTTTATGATATTAGAGCTGGTGAGTTGATGTTGATTTCAAAGCTCCTTGCAACACCTCTATTACCCTTTTAGCTTCTCAGGTATATATATTTCATTTTTCTACTGACACTAATTATTATTCCACCACCAAAGTCATAAAAATTGTTTGTTATTTCCTTCTAAAATTCCTAGTTGATGGAATTTCCATAGTAGAAGAGGAAGAGAAGGCTTACGAGCTGAACCTCGTTTTTCTACTATTGGTTAAGATTTATTTTTTATGGTTTAATTTGATGAATTCCAATGAGTTGGAGATGTTGTTGTTTATTGTTGATGAAGAAGAAGCAAGAGGTCGAGGGTCAGAGGGAGAGACTGTTGGTTTTATTTTTGGTGCTAGGCTTTCACATTATTAGACGGACATGGTTTTAATGATTCTGTCACTTTTACTCTCCTCTCAAGATTACGGTTACTTTTCTATATATAAATTTTTTTTATGGTGTCTAATGCGGCTTTTTGACCCTTTTGCCCTTAATTAATTAATAACCAAAATGCCCATGTGTGAAACCATATCACCTTTCTACCCCTGTTTAGTTTATTACAACTCGATATATAGTCGACTAAACAGTGCCAATTTTTTTTTTATGTTTTCCCGTGATGTAATCGACTAAGATACAGTACTTAGTCGATTACACCACGCCAGATCTGTTTTTTTAAAACCCATTTGGGGCAAATCGGAACCCTTATAGTCGATTAAACGACCCAAGCCTCTCCCTCTCGAAATTTTTCCCCAAAAGCTTCTTGAATCCGTTGGTGGGTTGAGAAGGGATCTTAAATCTAGTGGCATTTGCGATGAGAAGGATATGTACTCATCTCTATTTCAAATTTTGCCCATCTTTTTTTTGTTTATGTGAACCCTACTTTCTTTTCTGCTTTCATTGGGTGGTTTTGTTATGTCTCTTTCATTGATTCGAGTATTTGATTCCTATTTAAGGATGAAAATGATGAATTTATATGGGAAAGTGAATAGGGTTACATCCGTCAAAATTTTTTCTTTTGGTCGAATTACAGTTCAGATTTTTTTAAAAAACAAAATTGTTGTTTGTAATGTCCATTTGTAGGTCTTTGTTGTTATCATGCGTCGCAGGCAAACTCCCACTAACACCGACAGTGAGGGCGAGAGACGGATAAAGCAACGGCAGGAACATGGGTCATCCTCCTCTAGGTCACAGCAGCCTGAGCCCATTGTTGATCTCCGTTTTGGTTATCTGGTTGATAATGATGCAGCACAACATGCACAATTCATGGCTTCTTTTGCTAGTAGGCCCATTTGCAAGCCGAAGTCATTAGATATGGCGTTCTTTGCGAAGGAGGGATTTGATATAGTGCTCTTGTTGAAGGGTTCCCATTTGAGAGGCTTGGCGGAGATGATATGTCCCTACTCAGAAGTTATGGTGAGAGCTCTTTACCATAACCTCAGCTACATAAATGGTGATATGAGGTTATGGTAAGGATACTGACACATCTGAGGAGGAATATTAGATTCAGGGTTCATGTATTTGTTGGTTTAGGGTATTTATGTTTAGTTTTGATCTTTTGGCTTGATGTATTTTTTGTTTGTGGGGTTAAACTTTGTCAATTTGTACTGAAATTGGTGTTTTTGTGTAATGAATGTTGTTATTGCTTTCGGTTTAAGTTGTTTACGTTTTTTCATTTCAGTAATGACTTTTATAGACCTAAAATACTAAGTATGGACATTAACGGACTAAACCTATGCACCACCATTAATTGATGCTAAAAATACCTTCCCCAAGTCACATATTTATGTAACATTCAATTGGATATGCTTTAGTCCAAGCAACCACTCGAAATCGAGCAAGTCATGGGCATTACGCGGCTTTGGTTTAGTCGATTACACCATAAATGTGTAATCGACTAAATTACATTTATGGTGTAATCGACTAAACCAGCTGCAGAACAGCCATGACTTGCTGATTTCGAGTGGTTGCTTGGACTAAACCATATCCAATTGAATGTTACATAAATATGTGACTTGGGGAAGGTATTTTTAGCATCAATTATTGGTGGTGCATAGGTTTAGTCCGTTAATGACCCGAAATTAGTCAATAGTTCGTTATAACATAACAATTTGACATTTTCATTCTTTGATTGAGTAATTACAAAAACAAGTCATTACAACTCAATACAAAACACATCACATAGCATTCAAGCTTGTCTAATCCTCATGGACATGTACGTATATTATGACCAACTTGCTTGCAATTCCTACATTTAGGCTGACTGCTTGAGGGTTGAGACTCCACCCAATCCATCTCATTCTGTATCCTTGTAGACTTTGGTCTTCCCTATGTGTGTGACAAACTTGCATTCGGGATAACGATTGGGCCATCTCCTTGTTGAATCAACAATTCATTGCTTATCTGATACCAGTGTGCAGCATATACCTAACTAATGTATGGGATAGTGAACACCGGGTCAACATAATCGTAATGGTTTAATTTTTTGACCTTGCATACTGCTAATACGTGGCTGCAGGGATACCTTCTTGCTGTAAACCTCCCACATTGATATTTGCGATTGATCAAGTCAACCCTCATTATGTCACTGGCATCATGTATAGATTGGTTGTATGTGTCATCAACCTCAGATAATTGTAAATCTCTGTCATAAACTCGCACACGGTACGTGACTGTTAACTTGTCTATATTTTGTATCGCTTCTTCAACTTTTTTCGAGACTCTCCTACCTGCAGCTATATGTTTGTTAATCTCAACACTCCTTGTGATGAAATATTCGACAAGTCTACTACAAGTCATCTTCACCTAGAGCTGGGAATCAGGGCCGGCCCGGCCCGACAGGGTCTGGCCCTACGGGGCCTGGGCCTAACAGGGCCTGGGGTAAGGAAAACATCTGTTTTTCAAAGCCCAGCCTGATAGTACTAAGGCCAGGGCCGGCCCTACAGGGCCTGAAAATTACTATTCCAAATTTTAACTATTTTTCTTTCGATTTTTTTTAAAAGAAATATAATTAGTACATTGCAATCATTAAAGTTCTAATATATCAAATAAATGTTATCAACATTAATATCTAAACAATATAAATCATTCAACAAATAAACACATTCATTAATTTGTAATAAAAAAAAAATAAACACAAAGAATATGTTTTTTCTTATTTTTTTCAAAAAATATCAAACAAAGAAATTGCTTTATGTATGCCCACGACAAAATGACCTTCCCTCTCGTAGTTTTGTATGTGTCTGCAGATTTCTTCGGTTCATGCATGATTTTACGACGGTAAAAATAATTATACTTATTTTACACAAATATATTTATAAATTTATTACTTATATAATATTGTAATACCAAAGTATGTGTTTATTTAATATGAAAGCATCCCTTCTTTAAAATTTATAATAATTAATTATGTGTTTTAATACAAAATAATAAACATAAAAAGGGTTATAGTTTAAACTAAAAAAATCTAAGTAATTACAAATAAACACATTCATTAAGTGGAAGTCTAAGTAATTATTTTTTAAAAAAAGCTACAGTTAAACGGGCCTGCAGGGCTGGCCCGAGGCCCTACAGGGCCGGCCCTGCAGGGCCAATTTCAAATTTCTAGCCTATTTTTCAAACCCGAGCCTTGCAAGGCCAGGGCTTAAACGGGTCGGCCCGATTTCCTGGCTCTATTTTCACCAATGCCATTATCGACAAATTACGTGCACCCTTGAGGACCTTGTTCACACAATTGGATAGGTTAGTCGTGATGTGACCAAACCTCCGTCCGTCTTCATCATAGGACCTGTACCATTTCTCTTTTGGAAGCCGATCAACCAGGAGGCAACTTGTGGGTTTGTATCAATAAACTCTTGAAACCTCATGTCAAAATGAATCTTTGAACTCGTGTACCCTGCATAACAGAGAATGTAAACGAAGTTTATGATGAGTACGAAGAAGCTGCGAAGGGGAAACGTGAGAATGAGGCTAATGAGGCGAAGAAGAGAAAACATACTGCGAAGAAGAATGCCGACGATAGTGCCTCTAAGAAGAGAAAGGCCTATTTGGAGGTTGACGGTGATTCATTATCGAAATCCTCTGGACAAAAAAAAGGCAAAAGGCAGAGGATAAGAAACAGGGGAAATCAAAGGTGGTTGTGAGTGACAGTTCTAGTGGCGAGGACAAGGGATGGAAGCCAACTGAGTCAGACCATGGATCCTCTGAGACAAACAACGAAGAAGATGACAATGTGGGAGAAAATAAAAGCAGGGCGAAGTTCTATAAGAAGTTGAAGAAAGTGCAACAGAGGCCAAATGTCGTGCCTGAAGCAAAGGCAGACTTCAACCAGTCAAAACTTGAAGATTACGATATCAAGTTAGTTGGCCGTAGTCTCTGTAAAATAAGTAGAATTAAGATGGATTCATTTGAAGAAGATTTCCCATTCAGCTTATCAGAAATCCTTAGACCATTCAGGGGGGCTGCTAGAGTTGTCTCTGCCTTACTGTGACTCTGTTGTTAAAGTTTTTTACACCAACTCGAAAATGTCTAGAGGGGGCGTAGTTTCTTCATGTGTCAGGGGCCAAAGAATAGAAGTTAATGAGAAGAAATTGTTACAGTGGTTAAATGTGAAAGCTCCCCAGTCAAAGAACACTTCATTCACTAGAGATGAAACGGACAATATCCTCTTGGAAAGTGGTAGAACTAAGGATGATAGTTCTTTGTACAGACCGAAACAGCTGCCACATAAACCGAAACAGTTGCCACATAAGTATAGGGTCCTACACTTCTTGTACAGTAGGAATTTTGTGAAAAGGGTAAGCATTACACAACAATGAGCTTGAGGACAAACAAATCCTCACTTGTTTGATACAGATGAAGCCTTTTAATATAGGGAAGAGGATAGTGGACAAAATGCTCAGGACAGCTGCAATTGGAAAAAAGAACTCTAAACTACCTTATCCGTCACTAGTGTGCCTCATATTGGAGAAGAACAAAATTTGGTATCTGTAAGAAGGTGAGGCTATAAGGTGGAGTCCCGAATTTGATGAGGAGGCCTTGCATCGAATGCAAATTCCTTTTGAGGCCAAAGAGTCTTCTAGTAAGTCTGACTCTAAGGGGGAAAAGGGTATTAAGACCAAGCGTAAGGCACCTCCACCTCCTTCTACACCATGTGGACCTTCACATGCTGGTGAAGATGGAGCTGCGGAATAGGGAGCTCTTTTTGGCCAATTTTTGGATGACAAACTTGGTGTTATGAAAGCTGAACTGCAATCATTGATTGAATCCCATGTAGGCAGATTGGACTCACGGTTGTCACAGATAGCGCTTGAGTTTAAGGGGCTTCAAGAGTTTATCCACCTATATGGCACAAAGTATAGGCAATTTGCATCGTTCAAGACAAGTCAAGGTGATTGGGTTGGTTCATCAACAAAGGCTGCACATACAAGTGTGAAAGGGTCACCAGAGTCATCCCATCACTCCCGATAACCTATTTTGGAGAATAGTAGCATGTTAGTGTGGCACGTCCCCTAAAGCAACTTCAAAGAAAGATCAGGGTCACCAAGACTCCACACCTGAAGAAACTGGTTCATCTGAGCATGTGGATGAAGTGAACTCAGATGACAAATCAGCCCACAGTGAGGATGATTCTGCTGCCAAATTGAGTGACGACACCCCATCTGATAAACCAGTGGAGGGTCATGATGGTGGTTATGCAAATGGGAGTGAGGGGAGACAGATGCAACAGAAGAGGAGGAAGAGGTTTCTGGTGGTTCTTTAAATGGGAGTGAGGGGGAGACACATACAAAAGAAGATGAGGAAGAGGTTATCGGTGGTTTTGTAAATGGGAGTGAGGGGGAGACAAATACAAAAGAAGAGGATGAAGAGGTTACTGGTGGTGCCACTAGGAGTGAGGGGAGGCAGATAAAAAAAGAGGAGGAAGACGTATCTGGTGGTGCCACTGAGAGTGAAGGGGACACAGATGTATAAGAAGAGGAGGAAGAGGCTGCTGGTACTGGTGTTGGCACTAGGATTGAAGGGGAGACACATGAAAAAGAAATGGAGGCAGAGACTGGTGGTGGTGACAAGGGAACTGAAGGTGAGACACATGAAGAAGGAATGGATAAAGAGGCTGGTGGTGGTCACAAGGGGACTGGAGGTCCCACAGCTGAAGAAGGAATGGAGGAAGAGGCTGGCAGTGGTGACAAGGGGACCCAAAGTCCGACAGCTGAAAAAGTCAGTGAGCAAGAGCATGGGGGTGGTGACAATGTCAACGAAGGTCCTACAGCTGAAAAAAAAAATTGAAGAACAGCATGCTGGTGGTGACAATGCCAATGAAGGTCCCACATATGAGGAATTGAAACCAGTAACTCCACTCTCTCTTGTGCCTCTCCCCAAACCTGTCAACCCTCCTCCTACCCCATCTAGGAAAATAGTAGATGTTGTTCCCTTGAGGTTCATACTTGCTTCCAGTTTTAGCAGCACCGTGGTAGCTCAGAATTTGCCCCACATCTTCTCAGTTGAATCACATATTCCTGCTCCATCCCCAAGGCCTACAACCCCCATGTTCATCCCGGTGAACCTCCCCGGTTCATGCACTTCATCGCTAAGACGGGCCACTACTAGGAAGTCGCTAGCTAAGAAGAAGAAGAAGAATTAGATATTACTTTGTCTTCTATGTTTTTTTAGATGATTCGGGAGACTAGATTGGCTAACATGATAAGTCATTACTCTTGCTTACCTATTTAAATGTTTTTTGAGATGATTCAGGATAATAGTTTTGCTTTAGTGTATTGGTTCACATTATGTAAGATGAGTTCGAACTTGAATGTGTTTTATGTCATTTACCTTTATGGTTTACATATAATTTAACTGACTTGTTGTTCCCTTGAGGTTCATACTTGCTTCCAGTTTTAGCAGCACCGTGGTAGCTCAGAATTTGCCCCACATCTTCTCAGTTGAATCACATATTCCTGCTCCATCCCCAAGGCCTACAACCCCCATGTTCATCCCAGTGAACCTCCCTGGTTCATGCACTTCATCGCTAAGACGGGCCACTACTAGGAAGTCGCTAGCTAAGAAGAAGAAGAAGAATTAGATATTACTTTGTCTTCTATGTTTTTTTTTTAGATGATTCAGGAGACTAGATTGGCTAACATGATAAGTCATTACTCTTGCTTACCTATTTAAATGTTTTTTGAGATGATTCAGGATAATAGTTTTGCTTTAGTGTATTGGTTCACATTATGTAAGATGAGTTTGAACTTGCCTGTTTGGTTCAAACTCGAATGTGTTTTATGTCATTTACCTTTATGGTTTACATATAATTTAACTGACTTGTTTTAGTTGCTTTCTATACTATTTCGTTTGGTCTGGTAATTATTGGTCTACTGCAGCGACTGTCCATTGCGACATACATGCCTAGGGTTGGTATTATTTTATTTTATTTTTGCTGAAGTTTGCTTTAATGCAACAAACTTTTCACCACCTGTGGATGTTATGCACCATTTTTGTGGGCTGCATTAAGGTCATTCAATCAGTTTTTTTCTCATTTTTATGCAGCATTTGACCACGATAAACTGGTTTAATTTTATACCTTTCATTCAATCCACATTATGGTCATTTTCCTTCATCTACAACCCAGTCTTTTTTTTTATTGACATTGTTGCATTTGTGGGGTGCATTATGGTCCTTCAATCTAAGTTTTTTCTTCATTTTAATGCATCATTTGAGAAGGCCAAAATGGTTTCATTTTACTTCCTTTCACCTACATTGCATTGAATGCGAATTATGTTCATATTGCTTTAACTATAACGAAGTGATTTCTATGCATGACATTTGGGCATTTGTGGGGTGCATTATGTTCCTTCAAGGTAAGATTTTGTTCATTTTTATACAACATTTGAAAATGTCAAACTAGTTTTATTTTAATTCCTTTCACCCACCTTCCATTGAATGCATGTTATGGTGATATTGCTTCAACTATAACCAAGCCATTTCTGTGCATGACATTGCTGCACTTGCAATCACCTTTTGTAAAACCATATACTGTGATATACATTTTTATACCTCAGTGGTTATTAACTTGCTTAGTTATCAAGTATAATCATGGACTTGTCAAATTCTCCAAATATATCCAATTTTTTTGCCTGCTATGATACTTTCCTGCATCTCACCTCAAGTTTATCAGATTCTGTACCCACTTTCAAAGACACTAGTTTGGTTATTCTCATGTTCAAGCTTCAATGTTCTGATTAATTAATACATCATGCATTCCAGTTCTTTTCGTTAATTACTTTTACGCAACTCTGTTTTTTCTTACCAACGTCGTCATTTTATTTCATCCACTTCACAATTTCAGGGGTTTATCACTAAGAAATTTCAAATTTCGTTTTTTTCCTTATCAAAGCAGCACTTGGGTTCAATATTCACATATTTTCTTCCCTATTCCTCTTGCAATATTCATGTCCTCACCATATTGGTTCATTTTGGTGTTGTCCCCCCTCTATTTCCTTCCATGTCAGTTCGTCGTCCTTCCACCTTTGGCAGCCGTTATGATCATCGCGGTTTTAGATCCAATCGAGGTCTCGAACTATTTCCTTTCTCCTCCAAGACGTGATTCGGTTTGCCTCTGTTTCTGTACAATTTGCAAAACAAAAATAAAAATAAAAATATGTTCTCTCGCCTTTTTGGGGGCGTTGTGAGAATTTTACCAAACCTTCCCACTTAACCAACACCTAATTCTTCTTACCAAACAATTTATTTTCCCTCAACTTACTTATATTCCCATGTTTACCAAACAACTCAACTTTTTAAAATTCCCTCTCAATCTTCCCTTCCATTCCTTTCCCTTCTTTTAGTTCCTTTCCCTCCTTAAATGTTCCTCGTACCAAACGGGCCCTAAAAGTCAACATAACAGAGATTTAACGGCATGAGTATTTTGACACCAATTTTAAGAGTTCATAGGTATTTTTACACCTCTAAAAAGCATTTGGTGTTGGGTGCCCCTTGAGTCAAAGTCCATGTGTATTTTTACACCTTTACCCTTTAAAAAATATTACCCATTGTTTTCTAATGCTTGCCAACCAGAGAGTCCACGCCTCCCACCTTTTAATCGGAATCGAGTGCCCGCCCCGATAGGGCTTTGGCCTACAAGTTTGGGTTAAAATTACTATTCCAAATTTTAATTATTTTTCTTCTGATTTTTTTTAAAGAAATATAATTAGAAAGAAGAAAGAGTAATGGAGTTGGAAAAAAGAAAAGAAAAAAGAACAGCATGGTAAATGTATAATTTAGTTTTTACTTTTACCGAAAATGCATAATCTAAATTAAAACATAAGTCTAGCAAAAAAATAAAAAATGCTTTAGTAACGGGCCTAACGGCCGGCCGATAGTCGCTGCAGGACCAGACCTTTACATTACCGCGCTAATTTCAAATTTCGAATTTTCAATTTTTAATTTTGTACTGGTAGGCTAAATGAAACTTTACTACGATTTCCCTCCTCCCCACCCCACCGACGTTCCCATGGCATTCGCCATGTCATTGACCCCAATATTCCAAGCCATGGAAAACCCAAATAACAATTTAGTCTTCAAAGCCAATCCCTAGCCTAGGAATTTCATGAAGAAATGAGTTGTTCTTAGGTCGATAGAAAGAAGAAAAAGAATGGGAAAATTCCATTTAAATCTGGATGAATTTCTCAAAAACTCCTCGGAGGTCATCCGAATTTGTAAAAAGATCGAGAGATGTCTTACCGCATGAGGAATATCTGAAATCGCGTGAAATTACCTTTCTACCTTTATATTTAAATAAATTCAAAAAAATTAAAAAACCCCCCACCACCGACGCCGTCTGGCCACCACCACCATCACCGTGACGGTGGTGGTGGTCAGCCCGTGATGGTGGTGGCCGGCCGGGCGTGGTGGTGGTGGGGTGGTGGGGGTGGTGGTGGGGCTTTTTTTAATTTATTTAAATGTAAGGGTAGAAAAGGTAATTTCAAGTTTAATTTGCGATATCCTCATGCGCCCCAGACTTCTCAGTTTTTTACAAATTCGGACTTCTGGGGTTTTAAAAATTCATTTGATATTTAAATGAAATTTTCTCAAAAAGAATTGAGAAGAAACCTTGAAAAATAAAAAGGGCTTTTAAATAGAACAAGCCAGAGATTAAACGAAAATTCTTAATATAAAACATTGAAAAGTTAACTATTAAACAAAGAAGAAAAGTAAATAAAGAAAGATGTGAGAAAGAGTAGGGAAATATTAGAGAAAAAATAAAAGAGAAAAATAGTTTGGTTTAAAATAAATTTAGCAAATTCAGATAAAGTTTTCATAAATTTACAAAAAAAATTCATAACTTCTTAAAGAATTTTTCTTAAAGAATTTTCAGTTATAAATTTGAATTCATAAAATCTAATCTAAAAAAGGTTTTATAAATAATTTCAATTTTTTTAAAGAATTTAATAAATGGTAATTTTAATTCACGATATTTGAGACAGATTTTTCTAAGGTTTAACAAATATTTTAAACTTTTTTACAAATTACAAATTTTAATTCACGAATTTCACAAATTAAGGATGATCAAGAGTCGCAGTTTTGGGAGCGTGCCCGCCAGCCGCAGCAAGAAGACGACAAACAAGAAGAATCAGGTTTTGCTTGAAGGTTATGTGGAGACGCCGGATGAGGATCTGACCAGGACCAAGAGCTTGACCGATGAAGATCTGGATGAGCTCAAAGGATGCTTGGATCTTGGCTATGGCTTCAGCTACGATAAGATTTTTGAGCTCTGCAACACGTTGCCGGTTCTCGTGTTGTGCTATTCCATGAGCCAGAAGTTCATGGATGAACATCAGAAGTCGCCTGAGAGTTCGCTCGGGGTACCGCCTCCACCTGCGGATTCCTGATCTTCAACCTCCAGCTCCGTGGCCAACTGGAAAATCTGGACAGAATGAACGACGGGATAGAGAGAAGGAGCGGTACAGCCGGATCTGAAATTTGAAAACGAGAGAAAGAGAAGAGAAGGCTTTATAAGTGAGAATTTTTTTGTCATTTTCATTTAATTTTAAAAAACAATGCAGGCTCTCACACATGGATTATGAATATTGAGATCTGTGTTTCAGAAGTTACAAAGTTCTTTTCTCTCTTTTTTTTTTTTTTTTTTTTTTGGATTTTCCCTTATTTAAATTAATATATCTTCTGAAGCTTCATAACATAATGAGACTCGATGAGCAGGGAAGTTTTCAAAAGTAGTCCAGGCTGATCAGTTGAATTCGGAAGCTATGTACAAGAGCAACACGATTACAACCATATCAAGCAGATTCAGGATTCGGAAAACGAATCCGAAATGCTTATTCGTCTACTCTCAACCCTCAGTTTATGAAACCAGAATCATGCACCATAATCTCTCACAAGTCATAATTAAAATATTTACATATCTGGAAGTCACACAAACAAGACACCAGATCGCCGGCAATTTTCAGCATCAAGCGACGGCGACCTCTTGTGGATCTTCAAAGTTGGGATCATTTGCATCCAAGGCCTCATGCTGGCGTCCGATCTCAGCATCGGAGTAGCCATGGCCGATCCAGGTGAACTTGCCTCCGTGACCTCCCTTCTTGGGCGATCCATTCATCCCGGTCGCCGATTTGCGATCCTTTCTCACCTCCGACGACGGCTTCCCGTTTGATCTGAGGCTCTTGCCTGTGTCCTTCATCTTCAAGGTAGCTTCAGTTCGCAGAAGTTTCACACTCCAATTTCAATCTACACTGAGAAAAGGGTAACAGATGGGAATTTAAATAGGAGGAGGGGGGGCAACAATGTAATTATGAAAATTAGGGTCTGTGGGCGGGTGTAAGAGTGGGATTGGAGGGAGGACGTCAATGGGATAAGAACGGGGGTGGGGAGTGATAGCGTGAAGTAAGGAACACTTAAGAATTGAGATCACATGATTCATCAGTGGGTCAGAAAATGCAGGATTTGGATAAATCGGTGAGTGACTGACATCAAGGGAATTGGTAAAACCAAAAAAAGAAGACTGGATATCACGTGGCTTGCCTGTCCTCTGTTATGCTAGATTTTGTCTTTTTCACCCTATATATGTCACTCAAATCTCTTAATCTGAGCTCTACGTTGGCTAGCCATCGGAATTAGGGCCCGTTTGGTACTAGGATGATTTAAAGAGGAAAAGAATTTAAAGAAGAAAGATTGAGAGAGAAGCTTAAAAAGTTGAAATTGTTTGGTAGGCATATGGGAAGAAGAAGCTTAAGTTGAGGGAAATAAATTGTTTGGTATGAAGAATTGGGTGTTGGTTAAGTGGGAAGGTGAGGTGAAATTCCTAAAATGCCCTTCGGACGTTCGAACGAAGGTTACGTTCGAACGTAATAGACATCAAATCGCTTTGTGTTCAAACGTAAAATCGACGGTGGCTTGAGATTTACATCGTGATTTCACAACCCTATGGGCGTAAAATCATACCACCAAAACACGAAACTAAATAGAGACGCGTGTAGAGGAATAACTTTGATGAATGGATGAAGGAATGGTTTAAATGGAAAGAACAGAGGGTTGAGAAGAATTCAGAAACAGAGCAAGCTAACAGTGGTGGTCTAGTCTTTCCTCTCCGACGACGGTGCTTGGTAGAGAGGAAGAAGAAGGCGAAGATGATGGAAGAGAGTCGAAGCTCTCTGTTCTCGTCGGCGATCTGGTTTTGCTTCTGACTTCGGGTCTGTCGTGGCTGTGGTGAAAGGTGAGGGAAGAGAGGAATGTCGCCGGCGACGATGATGAAGAAGGTGAGAGCGTCGGCGGCGAGAATGTAGAAGGAAGGCGAAGGAAGGAATGATCATATCCGAATCCGCAACGCTGGTTTTTGTAGATCCGAATCTGCGATGATGATAAAGGGCTTTTTTGTCAACAAAATTCATTCTCCCGAAACAAAATTCATTCTCCCAGGAAGATGGCGTTATCCGGCCAGTTTTTGAGGGATTCAATTTTCCCACCATTGTGGGAAGATTGAGCCTGGCGGGAGATCAAATTTCCGGGAGAGAGGCGCGCCAAACTGTTTTTGACCGTGGGAACTGAGTCATTTTCCCTTTCCCTCACCTCAAATCAGCGTACCAAACGGGCCCTTAGTTTTCCTGGTTGTGTTTTGGATACCGAACTCTTTCAGATCAAAATTTACATCGTCCAGATTTTTTTTTTTTATTTTTAAATGAAAAAATCATTATTTTAAAAAATGTTAGTTGGAAAATTATCATTATTTTAAATTCTTTACTCATTAAAATTATTTTTTATAAAATAAAAAAATAAAAAATCATATCTCGATCGTCAAGATCTAATTTAAACAGTTAAAAGCTCGTTCGTACAGACAAGCTCTCTGTGCTTGTCCAAAGGATGAGCACAGTAACAGGGTCCCTCGCCATCACTTTGAAAAAATATATGCAAAGTTTAATTGCATATGTAGCAAACCATGGTTGGAGAAGTTGTTCTTTACATGTTGAGAAATTCTTATTGTATCTTTGTGTCTTAAATTGTAAAAATTATCATTCGATTATATTTATAAGTTTTTTTTTAATTAAATCACACATATCAATGAGAGGTAGTTAACTCAATGATTATGGGATAAATTTTTAACTTTACTCTCATTTATGAATTAGTATTTTTCAACTTCTTTCTTCTCTTTATTTGCATTGGTACAATTAATATTGGTAAAATTGTTAAAATCTCATTTATTACCCTAAAATTGGACTTATAAATATGACACTTTTTTGGTAAAAAAAGACTTATAAATATGATCAAAGTTGTATTCTTCAAAAGCTAATTCAACCATACACTTTTGTGACCGTTTGTTTTAGCATTTCAGAAATACTTTTACGATTATGAGGTAAGTATATGAGATGAGTTTTGTCTCATGGTTTGTTTTAACTTTTCAGAGTGCTTAAGATTTACAACAAAGGAAAGAATTTAATTTCCGATAATCATAGTCAATGAGGAGCATAAACCTACTGACTTTCCTACCTCTGAACTGTTATTATATACTCCTAAATTGTTATCAAATTTTTATGTGATTAACTTTTAAAGAATAACTTTTAGGACTTATAAGGTAAGTATGTGAGAATAATTTTGTCAAACTATAAAAAATTAAAAATAATTAATTTCTTATCAAAAAAATATACTTTTGAAACCACGGTTTTGTGGTTTGCCAAACATGCACTAAATCCCTTCATTGTCATTTCTTACTTTATAAACGTATTATCATTTTTTGTATCGAGAACTTATTGACTCATTTTAAAATTTAATAACTTTTTTTAATTTTATCTCTATTTAATATATGAAAATGATAATGTGAGTGATACAATACATTCATGAGAATTTTAGGGCCCGTTTGGATAGCTACAAATTAGAGGACGGAAAAGGAAAATCAGATTTTCCTTCCGATGACACCGTTTGGTTCACCATTTTCCCAAGAAAATATCCTTCGGCAACGGCCAATTTTCCTTCATCCATGTGAATATCTTTTCCTTTCATTATTGGTGGTAACCCATTTTCCAACAGTAGTAATTTCCAAATAACCCTCTCTTTCTTCTTCAATGGTTGTCACCACCTCCTCATGTGTAGATCTGTCAGTGACGACGGAGGAAGAAGAAGCTGGCGGAACAAGGAAGAAGGTAACAAAAATTGGTGTTCGGTGTCAGAAAACAAGGAAGGGAGGCCTCCCTAGGTTCAAACTTGGTACAAGAAAAAGTGAAGGACAAAGCAAGCAAGAATTACAATTGTTTTTTACATTAAATAAAAAAATTGAAGGCTCAAGCATACCTTAGCGGGTTTGAACATGAAAGAACAATTCTTGCATCACCATGAGTCACGAGTCACGAACAAGACAAAGAACGAGGAAAAACAAGTCAGGGATTGAGAGTGGGGGAGGAATCAGACTGTTGAAAGAGACTAGGACTAAAGGAAAGAAAAACAGAATTGAACAAATGGGATGCAGAAGATACCTGACAGTAGCGGCGATGGCAACGATGTCCACGACAACAACGTCCAGCGCGCGAAACTTTTGAGGTTCAAGTAGACCTTAGGGCCCGTATGAATGAATCGTTGATGAATATATATGTATATTGATATGATGTTGCCTTGTTTTGTGATGGGGGAGGAAGAAGGCCTAGGTAACAAAAATGTTGAATTAACCAGTGAGTTCCTATGGCACTTAGTGTGCTTTTGAGCACTCGAGTGTTTGGTATAAATTAAAATCTTAGGGGAAAAATAGTATTTTATCTAATTTTTTCAATCTCATTTTCTTCCAACTAAACAAAAAAATTTTTCATCAACTTAATTTTTTTTTCCAAGCAAACCAAACGATTGAGACAAAATATTTTCCGTTCCATTCCATTCCATTTCCATTTCGGACCTTTTCTTCGATCCAAATGAGCTCTTAATAAGTTCAGTTAGCGGTGGCGTGCGGCAGCTCGCAACTATAGATAAAGGTGAGAATTGTTTTTTTAACAGAGTGGTATTATGATTATTTTACCCAAATTCTATGGATCAGTTTATTACATTGCTGAAGCTTGGATTAGGGTCTGTATTGATCTTGGGCCTCTGAAGCTTATCATGACTTTTAATTGAGATTAGCATTTTTTAAATAAAAAAAGAAAAACTACAAGCCATTGAGGTGGTAAGCAATGTCACTCTATAAAAAAGATAACGTTAAGTTCGAATAACTGGAAGGGCATTTATTTATTTTTGGCACGCTGGTTAGGAGAGGCACCCTGGATTAAAAGATAAAATGACGAGATATATGAATGTTATATTATATGCTAAATATGAAACTTTAGATATTAGATAGCTAATCATTGGAACGAATATGTATCATGCGATAAATGTAGCCTCACCAGAAGAAAAAACAAATGCTCATAAGAGTTTACTTTTGTTAATGTTAGCGAGCTGGATGATGTATTTTGAAACAAAAACCATGTCTTGCTAATGAGCTTCTTGTATAAAAGTCGTTATTTTATTTTATTTTATTTTTCAATTTTGGATTAGGCGGTGTATTTCTTCATTTCTTGGGAAGAATCTAAATTACGTAAACTTGTAAACTAAACGTTAACCATTTACTCACATCCCGGAAGAATCATTAGATTTAAGTCATTAAAAAATAAAAACATAAAAATGTTCCAACCTACGTGAAGGAAGGATAGTCCCATACAACCTTGGTTGTTTCAGAAAGAAAGAAAAAAATACTTCGAGCAAACGTTTCAGAAAGAAAAACTTGAAAAAGAGTTTTTCCGTGTCAACATGTGGCGAGAGTTTGGGGCCCTGATATTTTTGTTTTCTTCATTTGGTCAGAGAACTTTTGTTGGGCGAAATAAACAATCATCAAACATGGCGGATACAAAGAGCTTGACATAGTAGCGCCAGAGTAATTCGATGAAAAGAAGAAGAAGGAAGAAAAGGCAAAACGAAGAGAGATGAAAAGAAAAAGAGATCGAAAACAGTAAAAGTGAATATTAGAAATGAAAGTCCTCATTCTAATAATAAAGAAAAAAAGCAGAGTTATATAAGCTTGGATATGTTTTGTAAGCAGCTATATATTTTGGCGGAGCAGACACTGTTAAAGCATCTTTGATATAAAACATTGACGGCTTTCCTCTAAATTCAAGATGAGAGGGACTCGAAGATTAAGGAATCTAAACTCTTGAATGAAAGTGGACACAACACGTAAAGAATCCATCACTTTACTCTACGTGAGGATCACTAAATATAGAAACAGACCAAAACAGGCACAAGCATTCAATTCAAATAATAATTGACAACCTGCACTGCTTTACAGCTACGTATAATCTTAGATATATATTCTCTTCCATTTTTAGAAAAAACAAATATGACGTAGAGATGTGGAAACATCACAAGCCTAAAGTGAAAGCTCATCCCAAAAGATTAACCTAAAGACTAACTTTAGTAGGAGGGAGAGTCCATCGACTTATAAACCACACCATACTTGTAAGGCTTCCCGATATGGACTTATAACATAATTATCCTAGGCGCTCCACAACACGTTACTTCACTCAGTCTCCTGCCGGTTAGAATCCTCTATGGTAGCCCTTTTTGTGAACATTGGGTCTAATAAAAGCATCAATATGATGATCACAAGCCTAAAGGAAAGTCCACACTTGAAAAGCTTTCCGGCATCGGGCTCATAACAAGATGCTTCCAGTTTTGGAGATTCACAGTACAGCTGACTCTGTACATTTCATGAGACAAAGGGGTGAACAAGAAAGGCTGCTCATATACACATTTTTGCTTCACCTTTTTTCTTCATATAGCCAAAAATTGATCAAATGCTTAGAGTGATAATAGAATGTAGACTTAGCTTACGGATCAATTCAATTCAATTCAATTCAGATCTGATAATAGGCTGTACTTCCCAAATAGTTTCTTTACCCATTTTTAAGTATTATAACGATATCTCCTTGTTCATGCTAATCATTAGTCAGTTAATGGATCATAATAATGAATAATAACTGAAACATACCGATCAGTCGCCATCTAAAACATGGCAAAAATCATAACTTTAATAAATAACAGCATGTCGGTGTGAGAATCAAGTAAAGGATATTTTAATTGACAAAAGGATCTGTCAAAAGAGGGGGAAAAAGGGACAGCTCGACCTTTCCTGTGGCCTAAGGAATTTCAGACTCGTGTTACAATATATTATGAGTTTCTTCGTGCAGCAATAATGGAAGGCCTGTGCATTCCCAGGAAACTCCCTCTTCTATTATTAAGAGAATTAGCCGCAAAAGATCCCTTTGAAGAAGCTCTCTTTGATATTGTAGGCTTTGGAGAGTATGATATGTTCTTGTGCCTATCCAAATCAGCCCCAAAGCTTTTACATGACTTCATTTTCTTTCTGTAAGGTGTACATGACTTCTTAGGAAGATCTTCTAAGCTCTGTACCCTATCCAAGGACGTGAAAGATTGAGCCTTCCCTTGATAAAACATAGAGAGCCCTCTCCTGCAAATAACATCAAGTACTTGTCAGCAAACTAAAACTCAAGCAATTTGGATCCAAAAGAGAAGGGAATTTGGCATATACTTTATTGGCAGATGAGTCATGAGCTCTGATATTTCGTATAAAGGCCCATTTGAATGTGACGATGAAGAAGAAGAAGATGAAACTTCCTCTGTTGCTTCTGATGAAGAAGATGAACACACCGAACCTGTTGATAAATCTTCTGAGACAGATCCAATGGAAGACGAGTCACAAATATCATCACCATCATCTTCAACTTTCTTAACAACCCAGTTGCAGTTCATGTTCATTTCTAGAAACATTTGATTTGCCTTCTGATCCATATGTTGGTCAGGAAGAAAGAACTAAGAACAGAGACAAGGAGGAGGAGGAGATGATAAAGATCTTGCTTTGTCTCTCCCTGCTTTCTAAAGATGGAACCACATGAATTATGAAGTGGAAGGAGCAGTTGGGTTTTGCTGATAAAATAATGAGGTGGCTTATATATATATATGGATTACTAATGAGGAATCGGATAAGCCCGACCAATTTATTATTTTCTATGACATTTACATTTATAGATAATATAGATATCTGGCCACAAAATAAAATAGATAAATAGTAGTAGCTAATTTTAAACCAGTGGGGTGGAGGATAAGGTCTAAATTTTGAAGGCATCCATATCCTAGTCACTGTCCCAATTTTTAATTTTTTTTTTTTTTTGTGTGGAGTGAAACTAGGGTCCCCATCTAGCCAACTTTGCTTCACAAAGCCATGACAGGCCCGTATATTCTCATCTTTCTATGCGTCTTTTTCTTTTCTTTTCTTTTCTTTTTCCCCCTTAGTTAATTGTTGTCGTGAGAAATTTAGACGGATAAACAAGTTGGGTTGATCTATTCTAGGTAAAAAGCATGTTTTTTTTTATATATATAAATTTTAGGAAATGGGTTGTAAAATGAAAATTTTAAAAATAGAGGACATAATCAAAAGACGCGATCAAAATTATCTCTTCCTCTTGAGAGATGAGGAGGCAATCTTGAGAAAATCTGCTTTATAAACAAGTGTTGAGGTAAAAAACATTTTTTTTATATATAAAAATTTATAAAAGACGGTTGGGTTCACCTATTAAAGCGTTAAAATCTCCTTCCTTTTAGCGATACCAGGAGGCGGGCGAACCGCCTATTATCCTCATACGTCCCAAGATTCCCAGAAGATGCTCTTTTGACCAACTCCAAAATTGGTGATAATGTCCGACCAGTTGAGTGGTAAAAAACATGTTGATAGAATATTTCCTTTTTGTTTGGTGAACAGGTGTTTTTTTTTTCCTTCCTTTTTCTTTTTGGTATAAGAAGAGTAATTGCCAAATCCTCTATTCAGCTAAAAGAACCGATTGCATCTTTCTTTTTTTTAAAAAATAAATCTTTGCGGGCCAAAGGAAATCTCAGTGGAATCTTGGACACTGATTTTTTGAAACAGATCCTCTCATGATCTATTTTTTTTCATTATTTTTTATAAGCCTATCTAGATCGTTGATTAGAAAATAAGAAAAAAATCAAAGTAATATTGTAACTTTCTAATTGATTGGATAGACATAATTTAAAGATGATGAGAAAAATACAATAAGAGAAACCTGACTTACATTTCCCCCTACTTATTTACCCCCATAAAAAAAAAAAAGGAAAAAAGAGTTCTCTAACGAAACGATTGTACCCACTTGATGCACCAACATTTTCCTTAGAATGAGACTACTGGACAATTTTCAATGGGCGGAATGTTTCCAATCAACCAAACGTGTATGATTCGCATACACATATTTAAAATCATGTCTGTTTACAAACCAACCTAGGTATGGATATCATTTAGCCCTTTATTATAAATTCATTTTAATCAATTTTTGCATTCTAATAAATAACAGCTAAGTTATTAAATATGTTTTGAATTCATCAAATTTTCAAACTTAAAATTTTATCACTCTCTACATTCTCAACCAATCTCATCTTTCTCTTTTTTTTATTGAGAATTAAATAAGCATAAAATTATAAAATAGTCATTAATAACTCTTTAGGCGGATTAAAAATCTGGTACTTATAATAAAAATTAGAGTGATATACAATTATAATAAACGCAGAAATATATATTTTTTGGTAATAAAATAAGACAGCTTTTATTATGATAAAAGAAATTGGATTTTGCGGAAAAAAGGCCCGAATTAACGGCCGAGGATATTGTAGAAAAAGAAGATAAGGATTTAAAAAGCCACGTAAACAAAAAGTGTAGTTTGGGAATTGAGCTGGATTGGTACGAGAAGGAATGAAGGATATGAAGATAAGAATGTTGACTTGGCCGCCACTCATAGAATGAGATGCGCAATCAAATTGACACCACTATTCTTGGGCACGTCGTAACAAAGAAATATCACGTTTTTAAAATTATTTTATACCTATATTTATATACATATATATGAGAAAAATATTTCTCATGTTGTAGATAAGTGTATTCTCATCTTACATCTGTGAAATGGTAGGGCTATATATATAATTACATTATATATATATATATGTGGTCCCACCATTTCACATGTATATAAATCTTCTTCTTCTCATATACACACCATTTCACACACATGAAATGGTAGGGCCGCGTATATATATAATTACATTATATATATATGGGTCTCATTCGTGTGTGTATAGAAGTCTTCTCAGCTTAAAAAACTCTTACATATATATCAATATATATTTCCCAAAGTATATTTACTTTGTTACTGAGGTGAGTCTTGAAATAATTATAAAATTAACTGTTATGTGATTGGGAGGTCACAGGTTTAAATTTTAAAAATAATCTTTTTACTTGTTGGATAAGATTGTTTGTATTGATTCTCTCCACATCCCACAAGCCTTGTACACTCAGCCGTTTATTGTTGGCATAATAAATTTTTCATTTAAAAAAAATATATTTTAAGTATTATGTGAGGGTGATGATTAGCTTAATTTTGGTATCGTAGCCTGCCTACCAGTTGGATCAAGTTCAAGAGGCCAGTTCAATTCAATGGCTTCAACCTGCACCACCTGTCATAGATTGGATGGAACATTAATGGCGTTGGCCTGTCCACCACCTTGACCCCAATATGTCTTGGTTCCCTCCAAAACCTGCACACTCACTCATAGTTATCCTTTGAAGTTTGATCTATCATCATCTCCTGAAATTTGCTATTAAACTTATCTCAATCACTGTTCTAAAAACTCAGTGAAAATCGGTAGAAAAAATCTGTTCGAAAATTTTATTTATCACATAAAATCCATATGTTCTTGTCTACAAAAAGTATAGGAACTCAAATTCAAGTTATTATGACCAATAAAATTTTAAAATAGGGGCTTTTACTGATTTTTCTAAACATTATTAGACATTTTAAACTGATTTATGCTAGTCAATGAGCCTTCACTTACATAGCACCGACCTCTCCCTTGTTAAGAGGTCACATTCGAACCCATGTGACTATGTGAGTATGTTTGCTGTTTGCATGTGCTAATATAATGTGCGCGCTCTCTTCATTTAATCCTATAAAAAAAAACTATTTCTCTTTCCAAAAAACAATATCACCAAAAAAAAAAAAAAAAAAAAAAAAAAAAAAAAAAAAAAAACATAATTACGCCAAAATGCCTTGTATTTTTTAACAGACAGAAAGTAGAAAAATGGCTTATAATATTGAACAGAGGGAATAATCCTCTATTATGGTTTAACCCCTCTTGCTGATTTTGGTTAACACAAATCAAAAAGTGAAACCAAGTTGTGCCCACCACTGGCTCAAGACGGGGGATTCTAATGAGGAAATAGAAATAAACTGGTTTAGTACTTTAGTTCATTGCAAATCTATTATACAAAACTTGGGTGAAGAGGCACTGCCAAATGGTGTTAACAAGCCCAGGACTGATTGCTGGTCTTATATCTTGCAGCATTACATCGGTGAAAAAAAGAGAAATTCACTGATCTGTCACCATATATAGACTCATGGCTGTCACGTTAAATTTACAGGACATGTTCTCTATCTTGTAAAATTTACAGGAGTTTCCAAGCTGCCTACCAGAATCCCAAGATCTAAATCCTTGTCTTCAAACTTCTTTATGAAAGGATGACTCTGAAGGGACAATGGGATCCAATAATCAGCATCCAAGGTTTTAATAAGTGTGATTAATCTGAGGACAAAAAATAGAAGGAAAAGAAATATGCACTAATTAACTGACCAGAAGCTCCAAGGATGTCAATCGATCCCGTGGATCCTTTTGTATGCTGCGACCACAACAAAAAATTAACTCATAACATTATTGACAAGTTTCTGTACTGGAGTGGAACATTTGAAACACTTAAGTGTAATATGGCACAAATGAACCGAGCAAGAAACAATTACCAGGATGACACAAATGAACAGAACTCTGGAGAGAACTGATCTGACGGAGCAGAAGGTGGAGGGCTTTCCACGATTGCTTCCAAAAGCTCATAAAAGCTAGGCCCGCTTTGCTGATCTTCAGATTGTATATAAGGAAAACGCCCTATGGCACACTCTAGTACCACCATGCCCAAACTCCAGATGTCGCTGCTATAATCATAAGTACTCCCACTGATTCTTTCTGGCTGCGCAAGTTAATCAATACAGTAATCATCATAACATTCTGCATCTAACTGGTGTTTCAAGCTGTCAACCCAAATCTCTTCTGATTATGGAAGAAGAATTAAGAAAGAAACATCACATACCGACATATAGTTGTAAGTTCCAACAAATGTATCTCTTTGGCCCATTGAGCTTGCCAGCATAGCACTAACACCAAAATCAGTAATCTTCACCTCCCCTTTGCGATTTACTAACAGATTGGACGGTTTGATGTCCCTATGAATAACATGTCTCTCATGATGCAAGTAAACAAGGCCTTGCAAGACCTGGAACATGAATGGTTGATCAGTAAATAGAAAGTATAAACTGGCCTATTCTGCTCAGTTCAACAAGGAATATAATGATAACCCGGTTCACCTGCTTACAAACAACTGCAAGATATGGTTCCAAAATTGTTTTAACTTGTCTGATTACATCCAATAGAGAACCACGATCCATGTATTCTAACACAAGAGAAATGGCTCCATTATGGTAGAACGAGTGGTAACAAACTACAACATGTGGACACTGTGATGCTTGGTTAATTTTCAGCTCCTGGACAATCTGTTTTCGAATCTCCTCTTGTATGTTCATCTGAATAACCTGCAATTCAAATGTTTCTCAGTCATAGAAAACTTTGAATTACTGGATTGAAATTGATTTTCAAGTTATTTTGCATGGTTTCAAAATGTAGTGCTGAGCAAAAGTACAAGAATCCGGTATGAACTCATAATTTCTTTCATTCATTAGCATTGATACCCTCGTAATGCACAACTGCTTAACGTATTTCCGATTCTTTAGCTGATCATCCTTATTCTCTAATTTGATTCGAAAGCAACTCCAGATAAGATGACAACTATAAAACAAACCACTGCACTTGTGCCTCCTAAGGCTTGGGCAATCATGGCAGATATTCAATGTAATTTACTCAGAATAAGTTCTCATTACTTTGGTGACAAGAAACTAAACCCAGGCTTTGCCAGTTTGCTAAACTACTCAAGCTGAAGCACTTGTTTCATCTTAAGACCTTCTGAATGCCAGTTCAAAAGTGTAATTCTTCTATATCCTCATATCCCAAGACATTTACTACTCACTTATGAAGAACAGATAATCCCCCACAGCTATTCAGTTTCTAATGCATTCTACTATGCTGTTAAGTTCATTCATATAGAAAATTATGTTTCTTAAGAATAACAAACCTTCAAGGCAAATAATTTCCCGACCCACTTATGGCGAACAAGTTGTACTACACCACCACTGCCCTTTCCAATCACTTTGATGGTCTCAAGGTCTTCCAGTGTGAAGTGAAAATCAAGTTCCTTACCATCAGAAGGCTGTTCAAAAAGGCACACAGGAAGACCCAAAAAAGGAGGTTGTAGTAAGTAAGAAGATAAGATGCCTAAGAATGTACTGGAAACGTAATAAATTCATAAATCATGAGTGAAGAATTATGGTGGCCAATACCACAAAAAAAGAAAGGAATCAGGTAGAAAGAACCATAATCCACAAACTTTCAGATCCAAGCTAAACTGTAAACTTCAATCAAAGTTATTCTACATTCTACTAAAGCATCAAAGCTGTTCCTTCAATCATCAGAGACAAAATAACCTATGAAAAATGAAGGTTAAATTAAAATGTTCTTCAGACAGGCCATCTCTTAATTACTTAGGTGGTGTCAAACTGGCTTTGAAATGAATGAGGCACACCTTGTTCGGGAAAATGGTAAATGGAGCCGTCTGGCATATAATTTATAACATAAAGAATTATGTGATAGTTTCAAATCAACCCTTAACTGTTGCTCACAATAATTACACACAAAATACACTGAAAGACCATCTAATGTTGAGCAACTCGAAAAAAGGTAATAAATCAAGGATTTTTACATGATCATCTAAACAAACTCTAACAAAAAGTACAATAGTTGTGGTAATTAAAAATGAAAATCCTTCTATTCAAATATTATACTTCTAGTGATTACACTGCTAATTAAGTACAGATCACTAGAGAAGATACGGAAGTACCAAACAAAATTTGTTCACACCTAACAATATAGGGTTTTCACACTCTTTCTCACACTAAGAGGCTTCTCTCCATTTTCTCGTGTCTGTCTGTCTCTCTCTCTCTCTCCACTCCGCCAAGCTAATCCTAGTTTTTCTTCCAAATAGACAAGCCTTGCCTCTGATAGAGGTTCTTCATAGCGTGAGCTCTGCCTCCAAACTGTGAGCTTCACAGTTTCATTTGTCTACACGAATTATTTGGTAGAAACCATTTTCCAAACCCGCCTATTCTGATGGTGAGAAGGGGGATTGTGGGTGTTATACTGCTATTCCATTAGGCATGGCCAGGCTTCACTTATTTTTATTTTTCAGTATTCAAAAAATTCTAATTTACGCGGAAAATAATTTTTCCTCAACATAATTAATGTGTTTTACGTAATAAATCCATCAATAAGGGGCCACTTACCCGCGATTCTCTTTCTTCTGAGATGAGGCGCAATCCTTTCTGGTTTAAGAGCAGATCTCCGTCATGAAATGTGCCACTTGCAGTCCTGGTAATTTGACATTAATTTGATTAACTCCACAATTTTTCTTAAAAAAATATCGAAATTACCGGAAGAACAAATCAGTTCCAAACTCTTCACATTCTGAGGAAAGAAAGTGCTCAAGTTCAGGCATTTGATCGCCGTTAATCCAAATTCCAGAAATGAGAGTAAAACTGGAAAAGGGAATGCAACGAAGGTTGGGCACCAAAGAATGACAAGAATTAAATCTTAGCCTTTTTAGATTACAGTCTTTTAGATCCTTTAATGGACACATACATTCCGTACATTTTCAGTTGGCAATTGTAAAGTTGACAGAATCCGCAAGTTGTCAGTAATAATATAGAGCAGGGATAGGGAGAATCGCCCAAAGATATATAAAATTGAAAGAAAAGCAGAACGTTTATGAAAGAAACAAGTAGTTAAAAAGAAAAAGAACAGGAAATGGAATTGTGCAATAGAAATACGAGGGAGAAGGGGATGTGATAGTGAAGTTACAGGAAGGAGGATATGGGGGTTTCTTGAGCAGGAACAGCTAGCTTGAGTTGCTTTAATGGCGTCTTGGTCTTCATCTTTCTTCGCACGGCAGTTCTGGATCAGGGATTTCTGCGGTTTAGGGTTCAAGATGGTCGATTTTCTCAGTCGGACAAAGAAAACGCTGCTTATGGGAAAGAGAGCCGTTAAAGCAAGCAAGCAAACGATCAAACACTGGGCTTTACCAAACAAAAACAAAATTCAAACAATGGAGGCCGCGTAAAGTGCCCATGAGAAAGAGAGACGTTGTACTTTTATAAATGATTTTAAATAATGTTTTATTTTTTAATTAAATTATTTTTTAATCAAAATTGAGATAGTTTACGGGTAGAGTCGGAAAATCGGTAATTTTTTGTCGGACTAGTCTATTTAATTCAAGGACTAAGCTTATGATTTAGAGCCTCACCAGCTCTACCTGTTTGAGCTCGCCAATTTTTTTTTTTTTTTTTTTAAATGACCATCGGTTGAGTTTTAGTTTGAGACTAATGATTTTTCAAAATTGAAAATATGTAGTAAATCATATAATGTTGCTATTTAAACATTTGTAAAGGAAACAATTGATTATATTCTTATTAAATTACCCGTGCTTGTTTGGGATTACAATCAAAAGTGTTTATTTACATAAATTGAGACACTACACATCTCACATACTTACTTCATATATTGTAAATCACGATTAAAAAGCTGTTTTTAAAGACTCCAATAACTATTCTAAACAATATAGTTAGTTAAAAGTCTTCTAATTGGTTAAAAAAAAATAGTCAGTTTTTAAGAATATTTCATTTAGTTCTTAATATTTCTTAAAAAAATCTTTATGTAGTATTAAAAGAATCATTTACTTTATTGATGTAACGCAAACAAAGATAACAATCTTTTAATTATATTTAAAGATGTTCGAATATTATGTAAAATATATCAAAAAGCGAACGTTGAAAAATATGAAAATAGAGTCTCTCTCATTCAGAGTTTTGTTTTAAGGCGAATGATCACTTATTCAATTTAACAAAAAATATAAATCATTTAATGTTTTAAAAATATTTTCCTTGAATTACACATTTTAGTGTTTTAATTTAAGTTCTTTAAAAAAATTATTTAAAAAAGTTTTTTAAAAACGTTCTTGGAACCCATAGGCCAAGCTTTAAAATATAGACCTTTTTATGAGAGTTAGGCCTGGCAGGACCATTTAGACTTGAGCCTTTGAAAAGTCAGGCCGACCCGTTTTCCACCACTATTTCCAAGCTATGAACCATCTTGATAATTTAATATATTTATCACTTATAAAATTTATACTTGGTGACAGATATACTTGTTTTTAGTGAAAAAAGAAGAAGATATGCTTGTTTTTCGGCATGAAGATATGCTTGTTATACTTTACTCTCAAAAAAGTTAAAACATGTTTAAAGATTAAGAAAAAAAAAATACTAGTACCATTTAAAATTTTAAATCAGCGATTTCCTCCTAAAATAAGTTGTCAGTTGCTATACTTTTATAATTATTTTTAGAATTTTAAATGAAAAGTACTTTAAAATTTAAATAAGGATTAATGTACATTTTTTGCCCCGCAAGTCATAAAAAAATCTTAATTTTACCTTGGAAGTTTTTTTTTTAATAATATTACCTAAAAGTTTCCAAACTATAACAGTTTCTCCCTAGCCATTATTCATGTTAAATTTTCCTATTAATAGACCAAATATGTTGAGCTAGCTATTCACGTGTCATTTTTGTTTTGGTTTTATGTACAAAGTTGTTGGAAGTTTTTATTCGACAATTGAATGGTTAAGATTTAGTTATATACAAATACTATATTTATTTTATTTATTCTAGTATTGAATTATTCACATCAAAATTTAGCAACTTGTATTTAATTTAACATTTTAATAATAATTTTATAAAAAATCTAATCTGAACCATTTTTAAATATTTTATCTACTAGTTAGAAAAATGAAAAGGAGGGAAGAGAACATAAGGAAAGAGGAGGGTTTCAAGCCCATTGCTGCAGTCCCATCTCCAGTAGGCTAGTCTCAAATATATGTTTTATCACTAAATACTCCATTACTATTTACTAACCAACAAAAGCTTGATACAGTTGGTAGATGACTAGGTCCCTTAAACATAATATCATGGGTTCAAACCAGGCCGTTGAATGGAAAAGGCTTTGTTGGTAGAAGCAAAACCCACTTTGATGATCTTTACGCCTTAGGAGAATTAATCTCTATCATTCAGTTGGGGAAAAAATAAAAATGTTCCTTTCCTATAAATCACTATTCAACTCTCATCAACCCAAATGTACACTATTCAATGGTTTCGGATTTTTCTTAAAGATTAATACGAAAAAAAAAAGATTCTTACTTAAATAGTCCTTAATAGTGCTGATAACAATATTAAATATTTTCTATACATATCTTTCATGTTTTTAACCTTAATTATTAATTATTTTCTGTATTGGAAATATGAAAGAAAGTACCTTCACTTAATAGATTTTTTGGAGAGTTAAGAACGACGTTGGAATTGCTCCTAAAATATAAGTGATAATTCTCATTACGAATGATTTAATTAAATAAATATAGAAGAAAATGTAATTAAAAATATATAAAATCAATTATAATTTTCTTAAGTTATATAATAAATGGGTTTATCGTTTGTCATGTCATTTGACATAAAGTTATCTCAAATCACTCCAAAACTACGTCGTTTTGGGGTTAAGGGAATTAATGAATAGTGTTTTAATATTTTTGTTTTTGTATTTATTATATGAATTTTATCAAAAGATTCTTCATTAATTCCTACCTCCCAAAACTACGTCATTTTGGGAGTTAAGGGAATTAATGAAGTGTTTTGATATTTTTATTTTTGTATTTATTATATGAATTTGACCAAAACACCCTTCATTAATTCCCTTAACTCCCAAAACGACGTAGTTTTGGGATGACTTGACATAACCTTAGGTCAAGTGACATGACAAACGATAAACTCATAATAAATATGTATATTAAATTGTTGAGATGATGGATAGAGTTAAAAAATTTAATGAATAAAATGAATAAAATTTGAAGCTCAAAAATCATTTGTAAAATTCAAATTACCAAATGATATGTTTTGTAATTTTATTGGTCGATCATTTCTCCTTATTTCTTTCCCTCCCCTCCCTACTTTCGTCGTTCTTTCTTTTTCCCACTCCTCTCTCCTTAAAGAAAATGACCATTTGGACTAACCGTAGGAGCTCATTTTTCAGGACACGGCTTCCCTCCTGTGCCTTTACCCTCGAGTCTACATTTGGTGCTTATACTTTTTTTTTTAGGATTGGGGACCAAATGGTCCCTGGCAGGGTCGAATCCTGATTACAAAGGTTGGATAGACCAGCGTCATACCATTGCACTACCTGAGCGCTGGTATTTGGTGCTTATACTTAGGTGCTTATTTATGTCTTATACCTCTAATTAGAGGTATAAGCAAATTTTTTTTAATTTTTATATATATTGTATTTATTTAGATTTAAATCATATCTTTCTTTACGAGATGTTTTTTTTGCACCCGTATCTCAAATTAATTAATTTTCATAATACGGTGTTACGTATAAATACGAACGGGGAATTAATTAATTTGAGATCTTGGGTCAAAAAAAAACATCTCGTAAAAAGCATATGATTTAAATATAAATAAATACGATATAGAAAAAAAAAATTTAAAAAATTGCTTATACCTCTAATTAGAGGTATAAGCACCAAATATGGACTCACTTACCCTCCGTTGCCCGCCTTTACTCTCAATTGGCACCGTTTTAATGCAAAATGTACATTGTTTCCTCTTCTTCTTCTTCTTCTTTTTTTTTTTTTTAAATATCATTCATCATTCTGAAATATAATTTTAAGATCTTAATTTTTTTTTAGGATACGGACTCTACTAAAAAGATACTTTAGGATACTTTCGATCTGAAAAAGACCTCATGATCTTGAAAAATTATTTTATGATCCTTAAAAAATATTTCAGGGTACTGACTAGTACAAAAAAGATAACTTGTACTAAAAAAAATTCATGATCTTAAAAAAATATTTTAGGATCTTGAAAAAATATTTCAGGTAATGAATGTTACTAAAAAGATACTTAGGATATTGATTGGTACTGAAAAATACCTCATGATCAAAATTATTTTAGGATCATCAAAAAATATTTTAGGTATTGACTGATACTAAAAAGATAGTTCAGGATACTGACTGATACTAAAAAAAATACTTCATGATCTTAAAAAATTATTTTAGGATCTCAAAAAAATATTTTAGAGCTACGATAATACTAAAAAAATATTTTAAGATGGTGAATGTTATTTTTTCTTTTTTTAAAAAAAGGGGAACAATGTGTATTTTGCACCAAACGATGTCGTTTGAGAGTAAAGGAGGACATCGGAGAGTAAAAGCACAGGAGGAAAGCCGCGTCCACTTTTTCAATATAATTTACGATTTACGATATAAGTATGTAAGTATGTGGGAGAAGTTTTATTTCAACTTACGTGAACATGTTTTTCTAACTCCAACCCAAACAAAGACTTTGAAAAGAAGGCATCCTCATCTTCATCATCACCATCACGATCTTTACCAAAATTAATCATTGTCATTAAATCCTCCCGAGTACGTTTTCATACCAAGGCTCCAGGCATCCCCTGAAGCAGAATGAAACACAGTATGAACGAACACAAGTGTTGCCAGTAAAAGACTGCAGCAAGTACCGTAAGGATTAATCCCCCAAAATTTAGTTCACTATTAATATTGCAGGACAATACTCTATTCATTCAATAATCAAGGTTTTTATAGGGATTGAAAGCCAGTGAAGAAAGAAATACATTACACTGGAAAAATCTTCTAATATTGAACTTATCCTTACTGTACTCAGATGGACTACTTAGAACACCGTCGCATATTCTCATGCTGAACTATCACAGATCACTATTACTAATTATATAAAGAAAAAGGCCAGCACCATTGCTGCATACCATAAAGCAGCAGCCAAGCTCAATAACAATGAAGATTAAGATGCTCAAATGAAAATCAAATCATGATCAAAGTGGATTATCAACCCAATGGTCAAAGCAGAGGAATTTAACGAAAGCCGACATTCTAGAGCCATTTTAGAATCATCATGGGTATTTTTACACCCAAAATTTGCTTATAGTGCAAGTAGCTTTTCTTGAAAATGATAAAGAATCGAAAATTGGATTCTTTCTTTTGTCTACTTATGATTTTGGTTAAGTAAAAATATGAAAAAATTTAACTAAGGACCTAGTGATTACAAATTCAGAGCACAATACATGAGAACGTATATGGTTTATATCAATTTGCGAAATTTGCATGACGTCACAGATTACTTCCCTGTGCCCCAACTCTTTATTCAATGCTTGTGAGATGCTTGATTCTTCTCATTTCTCCGAATCTTAAATTTCTTGACGACACCTCTGAGTTTCTCTTGCCTTTAAATCTACAACATTTCGTCCATTTGTTCGTTTCCAACTTCTCCATTCTGGTCATAAGCGTGCTCTGCTTCTGCAACATTTGTCACTTCTTTATCAAGAGTAGGGGTAAGTTCCGAATTCGCACTAAGCTTGCCTGCAACTCTCTGTGGCTTATAAAACTATGTATGTGTCTCTGTAAAATTAACACGAATCGATTTTAATATTTCTATACCAAAAGAGGATCTCTACCCTCTAATCATTCCGTACTTGCATTTTCACTGCACTAAATTCTCCTGGGTTTCTTTCCCTCTCCTCCTACCCAATCTTTCATCATTCTCTCTCTCTCCCTCTCCTCACTCCCCATATTCTTTCTTTTTTCCCAGAATTCTTGCATCCATGGTTGTCGCCGAAAGAGGAGAAAAGCAGGTTTTGAAGGACATCAGTGAGTCTCAAAATGATGAAGAGGCTCAATCACTTCTTCAAGAATTATCTAATGCTTGATACCAAACAGTCTTCTGAAACTCTCAAGTTAGCATTGCCGAATCATCAATCTGCCCTAAATTGAAAAAACACTATTTCTCTGACATTCGAAGCAAAGGGATAAACTTTTCTCATTGCGTAGACAAATCGGTGACTGTATACACCCATTTAGGAGCCCCATTGGTTATGAAATTTATGTGAACAGACAAATCATTCCGCATAGGTATGAAAAATATTAGAGTTTGCAGAAGTTTTGACAGCTCAAGGATTTGAAAAAGGTTCGCCTCTATTTTGGTTTTTGCTAGAGAATCTCTTGAAGCATTACGGGAGATTCCTAAATTTCTAAAAGGTAATCTTAATATTTGTATTCTATCAATTTTTAATCATCATCCTACGAAAATCTTGATTTTCTTTATCATTTTCTATCTACATTGGGATATAACTTAATGCTTGCGCCTCGTCTATATTCATTTTTGGGAAGCTAGTGGTTGTGTGTTATGTTGCATTGAAACCAACAAAAACAAATTCTAATAGATACGATATTAAATATATATTTTTAATTCCGAGATATCTTTAATACTAAAAAATCTAAATTCTAACATATTAGGACATATTTTGATATTAAATATATATTTTTAATATATATAATATAATTCACATTTAATACAAAACATCCATAGAATGTAGAGTGTAGATTACTCACAAGTTCAAATATTTTCGTCTCAATCTCGTAAAATCATAACCTCTGGCTTTGGTTCATAAAGTGAAAGACTAGCAACTTCAAGATTTCCAATATCATCAAGTGAATCAAATATATCTCCAGCAATGTTCCACATTTGTTGTTCTCCTTGTGCATAACTTAGATTCTTTCTTGACAAGAGTCGAAGGTTGCTATGCACATAAACCAAGTTTTCAGCACGTTTTGGAGTGATCATATTCCTCTTCCTGAAATGCACAAACGAATAAGTACTCCAATTGTGTTTAGCACATGATGAAGAGGAGGGTTGTTGTACAAGTCTCAATGTTATATTTTGAAACAAAGGTGTAGAAGTACCATAAAATAGCCACCAAGATTTCGGATCCATAGTGGATTTAGAATTGATGGCATCTATATCACCAAAAGTTCCACCATTAGAAAAAAAATCTGCATACTCCCCTGTAATATTGTTTCGGTCCTCCGAGGCAGGAAAGAATCTCCTTAAGCATTTTTGTCGCTCTTGAGTAATCTCTACATCCATGTGTAGAGGAACTCGACTAGAATCTTCTTGAAGCCATTGGTGACTATAGTATCTAAAAGAGAAACAAAAAAATTAAAAAATTATCAAATTATATCAAGAGAAGTATTAATTTTAAATTCAATCATTTTTAAAAAACTTACTTAGGATTCAAAGCATGCACCAAACAATGTAGTGGAGTTGAATTTTTCGTCCAACAATCCACAAGAATCTGATGCGCCACATCATAAAAAGAACACCTCTCTTTCATCACCTTCCCCTCTTTATGATATATAGCTTTTTTCACTTTCTCTATCATCTCATCCCATATATCATATATCAAATGAAGACAAGATCGATCAGTGTGACACACTCTAATCATATCATAAATAGGAGTAGTGAAAGCAAGTATGTAATCAATTGAATCCCAAAAATCATCATCCAATATTTTTTCTTTCACAAATCTGGCCCTCCTAATATTATCATCTTTATAAATACTCCATTTTTCACTTATCACTATATTTAGGAGACCACCCTTTATTAACTTGAAACTCTTTAGCATCACAATCATTAAAGCAAAACGAGTATAGCAATAGAAAGCAACTTCAAATTCATAAACTCATTATAGATGAACAATCTCATAGAATGATTCATAATGAAATGTTTTATTTGAGCAACATCTCCTACAATATCAAAAATTCAACTACATTCCTCATATGCTAGTTGATTGTTCTCCATATTCTTTGCAGCACAAATATTTTTCATAGCCAAATTCAATGTGTGAACAACACATGGTATCCAGGTAGTAGATGAAAATTCTGCTCAATCAGTTGCCTTGCTCCCTTACAATTTGCAGCATTATCTGTGATTACTTGAACCACATTCGCCTCTCTTACTTCTTGAATAACTTCCTTTAACAACTTGAAAATGAAATTTTTATCCTTAATCTCCCCCAAGCAATCAATAGATTCACCCATCATTGATAATACTCACCCTCTTATGAGTCCAATTCTCTCGAATAGATTCACACAACCTATCAACATTTTCTTTCTCCTGATGCAACATAGTGGTTCGCAACATGTTATAGCCTAGTGGCAAATAACCCGCAATATTATGATTTGATACAAAAGTATACGAAGCTTGGAAGTATTTCTTCACTAAATTGAATGGTAATCCTGCTGAATAAAACATTCTAGTAATCAGTTGATTTAATTCTTCTCGCTTCCTAACATTGAATGTCATCTCAAGAGGACTCTTAGTTCTTCTTCTTTTTTAAGTCAGCAGACAAGCTAGAAGAGGAGGGAGGTAAAGTATGTTTCTGGGTTTATTAGATTGCAATCTTTGAATAGCTTCTTGTTCTAATTTCTCCATCTCTAACAAGTCTTTATTTTGTATTAATAAACATATTGCAATTCCTTTGCTTGTTAATTTCAACAATGAGCCCTCACTCTAGTATACAAACTTTTATAATCTTTTTTTTTTTTTTTTTTACGAAGTTGCATGTCCAAGAAAAAATCCCTCATGTTTCCACTCTAGCATCTAATTTAGTAACATATTTCCATAATGGTTTACTCAGTAATTCATCGGCAGGGCATTGGCAGTAGCACTAGCAAAAGCATTGAGAGCAGCAGGACTACTAGCACTGGCAGAACTTGAATGATCTATACTATAAATAAGTCCGACAAAAACAAAATTGATCGAAAAAATTATTAAGCTCTCTGATTTTTTTTTTGACTCAACCAATTACAAACATAGCATACATTACTAATTACTAAATACTAACTAAACAAACACTAAAAATGCAATACAGTGTCATAGTCGCACTAACACTAAAAAAAAATAAAAATGCAACAGAGTGTCACAAGTCACAGTCACACTAAGCCACTAACACTAAAAAAATTAAAAAGCAACAGAGTCAAAGTGTCATAGTCAAAGACTATCACATCACAGAGACATAGAGTGTCGAGTCGATTCTTGTAAGTAGTCAAAGAGTTATTTTTAAAATTTGAACTCTCCACTCTTCCGCACGCCATTTATGTAACGTAACGCCAAGCACAAAGACGAGAGGTTCGTACCTATCATCGATTCTTGTGGATCAAAGGCTATCGAAGGCAAAGGAAGCTCAGGTTCAGATCGGAGAAGGTGAGAAAAAGGAACGACAGCCAAGGGAACGGGATCAGACTTAGGTGAAAGGAATATCGACGAAGGGAATGAGACTAGACTTAGGTAAAGGGAAAGGCGGCGATTGGGCGAAGCTCAGGTTCATCTCAAAATCTCGGGCAAATAACCTAGGGTATTGGTGTCTTGATCTCAATATCTCTTCTCTTCCACATTTCTTACCGCTTTTTTTTTTTAAAATAATAATAATAATTCTTAGAATGCCCCTTGACTGTGTCCAACACGGTCAAAGATGCGTGTTGGACAAGTCAATGAGTTGGACGATGTTGACTTTATACGACACGCGTGTCAGAGTCCAACACTCGTCTGACACGCAAATTTCTGCAAAATCAACATGTCCGTGCTTCAGAGGTTGTGTATGGTCATTTGGGAAGTTCAATAGAGATCAAATTCACGACATTATGACATCCTTGCCTTTGATATTTGTAGCATTCCCTTACTTATGATACCAACCAAAACATTATAGCATCTGATACCATCCCTCCAAACATCTCAGCGCCTCGCTTGTAACCTTTCCTTGCCTATGATACCCAATTATAACATCTCATGCCTACACTCGTATGTGGGAAGGCCAGTACAGATAAAGTTTACATTTTTCTATGGTCATTTTGCATCATAATGAGAAGTGACTCTGAATTTTAAGATATTTTGACTTTTCAACGTTTTAAGAAGGGATCGTCTGTACTTCTGTGGTTTCTACTAGAGAATCCCCTAAAGCATGTTACCGGATTCTTTAAATTTTTGAATGGTAATATTTATTTTCTCTATTTTATCACGAAGTTTCAATATATATGTAATACCCTAATGCCCATCTTATATAATTTCAATTGAAAACCTCTCTTTGAGGGTTTCCTATGATATTTTTGTCAATGGTCTATTATTAAAATGCTTAATCAAAATTTTAAGTTATCGTTGTTTTTCTTCTTTAGTCTCAAGATGTCTTTTTTTTTTAGCCATGCTTTTTCTGTTAGTTATTATATTATCTTTGGTTATTTCATTTCCCTTTACATATGAATGCCATTCTTATTTTTAACTTTAGCCAGAAATTTTTTTGTTAGTTATTATATTATCTTGGTTCTTTCATTCCTCCTTTGTAATTATATAGAACCAATATAGACTACCCTGTTGATAATTACATGCACCGTAGTTGACAAACAATATTTTACTAGGTTTAAGATTTATCTCTACTTATGTTATATATTATTGGGTTAAGGAGCGAATTAGCCAATAAACTATTAGTCCAGGAGCGGCCAGCACAAACAACTATTAAATGGACCGTAAATACCAATAAACTTTTTAAAATATGAAGGTAGCACAAAACCGTTAACTTATCATCAACATCCGTTAGTTTCCATTCAATCTCGCACTGAGTAATCACAGAGCATCCAGAAATTTCGCTTGCAAAATCGATTATCAATGAGAGATTAAAGGTGAAAGAATCTCTAGTTTAAGAGAAAATCAATGGGAAAATCAACGAGTAGTGTCTGACACGAGATCTACGCGATCTACGAGAATGGACCGGTGGAAGACCCTAATCTTCCTCTTATGTCAAGTATTTCTCTTCTCAATCCTTTCTATACTTTACCTCCAGTACTTCAACCCTATATGTGCCTTCTTCGAGCGATTACTCTCCATCGCCACTGTGCCTAGCGGCTCCGCTCGATTCGTCGCCGACTTCAATGGCTCCGTCACCGCACTGTTCGCCCTCTGCCTCTTCTTCGCCGCCGCAAATTTTTTCCACTCCTCTGTCCCCCTCCAGTATGACAGCAGTTCCAGGACGATGAAGAATTATGAGCTAGCAGATCGTGGAAACAGGAAGTCAAAGCCGTGGATCTCGAACAGAATTATGAGCTAGCAGAGGTTAAAATTAGGGATGAGGATCCAAAGAAGGATAAGGTTGAGGTTAAGTTCGAGAGAAGAGGGAAGAAGACGAGCGACGAATTCATCCAAGTTTTGTGGAAGAAGACGAGCACAAACTGTTTCCTGCATGTTTGTTTGGACCTGCTGATACAAATTCATCCATTTCATTATATTTCAAGTGCTTAACGGATTGGGGGAACTTTAATCTGAAGAGAGACCTGAGCTTCAATCAGTCAGGTAATTGGAGCTTAATCTGGGGTGTGGCGTCCTGGAAACTTTGGACTTAGAGAAACAAACTGATTTTTGAGGAGGGATTCCAGAAACCAGGTAACCCGTCTAAAGTTATCCTTCGAAGTTGGAATTATTTTGTTATGGTTCAGGAATCTGATAGATATAGCAGTATACTATTTCTGAGAATCAAAGAATTCTATCACCGCAATTGGGAGATGTCTTTACAATTTATCCCAAGAGAGGAAAACAGAGTAGCAGACTCGTTAGCAAAGAAGGGTCTCTCTTCCTCTAAGTTTTATGATGTGTGTCCCGCTTTTCTACACACGAGAGATGAACCACGTTGATCCGGGATCTAATCCCCTTTTTTTGTAGTTAGATTTAAACTTTGCTATCACTTGTAGCAAAAAAAAAAGTTCTTAACGGATGTTGATGATAAGTTAACGGTTTTGTGCTACCTTCATATTTTAAAAAGTTTATTGGTATTTACGGTCCATTTAATAGTTATTTGTGCTGGACGCTCTTAGGCTAATAGTTTATTGGCAAATTCGCTCCTTAACCCTATATTATTATCAAAAAAGTTATTGTTCACTATTTTCTTAACTTCAACTTTTTGGGCATATTTGGTTGGAGGGCAGGGAGATAAAATGAGGCCCTCCCCTTAGGTCTGGATCCCCTCCTCATCCAACTTTCTCATCATCCCTTCTCATATCTCATAAGTCAATCTGCACCATTGATTTCACTTAATCTTGACTGTCCATTTGATATTCTTAAAACTTATTTCCAACCCATCAAATGCTTCCACTATCTTTTGCAAATGCTGATACCTTTTTTTATATATATATTTTAGATATACTAAAAAGATACTCCAAGATAATGACCGTACTAAAAAATACTTCAGGATCGTCAAAAATTATTTTAGGATCTCCAAAAAATATCTAAGGGTATTAACTAGTACTAAAAAGATACTTTAGGATACTGACGGGTACTGAAGAAATAATTCATGATCTTGAAAAATTATTTTAAGATCTTGAAAAAATATTTAAGGGTACTAACTGGTACTAAAAAGATACTTTAAGATCTTGATTTGTCTTGAAAATATGATCTTAAAAAATTATTTTATGATCAAAAAATATTTCATGGTATTGACTTGGTACTAAAAGAATACTTCAGGACACCGACGATCTTCGAAAAACACTTCATGATCTTGAAAAAATATTTTATTATCTTGAAAAAATATTTCAGAGTACTCAATGGTACTAAAAGGATACTTCATGATATCTTTATCTAGTCTGAAAAAAAATACTTCATGATTTTGAAAAATATTTTAAGATCATGAAAAAATATTTCAATATTGATTGGTACTAAAAAATATACTTTAGGATAGTTTTTCAAAATCTTAAAATAATTTTTTAAAATTATAAAGTATTTTTTCAAGATCTTGGTCATCAATATCTCGAGGTTCCTTTTAGTACCCGTCAGTACCTGAAATATTAAAAAAAAAGTCTCGGGATTTGCGGGAGTGGAAGCATTTGACAGGTTGGAAATGAGTTTAAAGAATATAAAATGGACGGTCAAAATTAAGTGAAATCATGGTGAAGATTAACTTATGAGGATGAGGAGAAAGTAGGATGATAAGAGAATCCTTTCCCCCCCCCCTCATTTGGTTTGAAATTTTGGAGGGGAGGAGACTCCAAAGTTTCTATCCCCTCCCCTCCAACATCCCAATTTTAGCTCCTTCCAAATTGAGTGTTTTGGAGGGAAGTCGAAATTTTGGATCATTTTACCTTTATAACTTATATGAAATTTCAATAATGCTCATGATGAAAAATATTATGAAAAATAAAAATAATAATATTATTAAAATATTGTATTATAAAATAAATATATATTATTATAAAAAATATTATAATTACAAATATATAATTAAAAAATAAATTAACATAAAAAGTATATGCTTGTAAATAAAACATTAGTATAATTATAACATATGTTCATACAAATTTAAATAAAAAATTACTATTATTATTAAATTAATTTGAATAAAAATATATTTTTATCATTAAGAATATTATTATGAAATAAAATTTAAAAATGATATTTTTATAAATAATAAATATTATTAAAAATAGATTTAAAATAAAAAATAAATTTTCATAAGTAAAAATATTATTATAATGAAAATTTTACTATTTTTATTAAAATTTTAAATAATATATATTTTTATATTAAAAAATAAAATTATGAATTTAATTTAAAATGATAAATTTTATTATAGATAAAAAAATATTAGATTTAAAATAATATATTACTATACAGTAATTTAAGACAAAATACATATTATTATATTAATTATATAAGATGCAAATTAATTTGCATAACATATAAATTAAAAAAAACATAATAAAATATGTTAGGGTAGAAGGAAAAATTCTGTTATTCCTCCTCTCTTATCCCATCTTAAATCAAACAAGAGATAGTTAAAATTCCTTCACGTCCTCGTCCACCAACTAAACCAAACAAGATAATTCTCTACCATTTCCTTCTATCCCCTCCCTTCAAACCAAACATGCCTTTTACTTTAGAGTTGGACATGATTTATTTAAGAATTCCTCATTTTATTCACATAGCGTTGTCCATCTTTAGTGGTTTCAGCTTTTTTTCTTTCTTGTTTTTCTCATAATTCAAATGATTGTAGTGAAAGATGATCAAGGAAAATAAACAAATTAAAAGAAGCTAATTAATTATTATCTTGATTTTCCTTGTTAAAAAATATGGTGTCTTAATAAAGAAACAAATCAAGAGAGAAAGGTAAAGTAAACAAAACTATCATGTGGAAGGGGAAAAAAAACTATCATGAGATTGGAAATTATGACAGATCAGCAATGACTAAGGGGCAAAAACCAAAAGAGCCCTCCTCCTTCAATAATTTATAGTTGACTCTCTATAGCTATACATATAGGGTGTGTCATAATTCTCTACAATCTTTGTCAACCAATAAATGAATGTAGTCATGAAAAAGCAATATAATAAGTCAGCAACATATAATAAAAAGTTATAATGTTATAGAAAAAAGGTAATGTCTATAATAAGAAGAACTAATATGTGATTTTGTTTCTTTCATTGTCCCAAATATACCAATATTAGCATTGATAGTATGTAAACATAACTTATTGTTTAAGAAACTATTTTAAGCTCCTAGAGTTTCCTATAAAGCTTGTTGGAAAACCTACATTCAAATTTGATTATTCACCCTTTGTTATTCAAAATGAATGGTTTCATTTGCCTAATTTTCTAATTGTTCCAAAGTCATGTAAATTGAATTAATCAAATTCAATTTTTCTTGTTCTATCTTAAAATAGCCATTTACTTGAAATCTGTCTGCTTCCATTTCTCCTTTTTTTAGTATATAATTATGCTAACGTACTCCTCCCTGAGATTATAGCAAAAAGGTTTTAACTATTCATTTTGCGTTTAATTCTAAAATTAAAAACGTAAAAATGTGGAAGTCCTTCACCCCAAAACATGATTCAAGGGAAATGGATCAAAAGAATCAATCAAATGACTCTATGACTCGAATATTTGGAAAATGACCTAACTGACAGAATAATAAAAGAAAGATGGTGGATTGTGAAAGAAAAAACATAAATTCTAAGTTTAATTATGGTTGGATATTTTTGGAGGCCCACCCTCTATCTAGCCCCAGGAAAGATTTTGACTTGGCCATCATTAGCATTCACAAATCTGATCATACTAGTTCCATATCCTAGTTCTGTCAATACATCACTAATCAATCATACTTGGCAAATTGTTGATGGAAGCTTTCTACCTGCTTCTTCTAAGCACACGTTTAGTAAATCCAATAATAATTTAACCAACAAATTAATTAATTTTATACAAAATTCTCAAAATTTGATCATAATTGTTACATCATCTAATTTTTCTCTACTGGGAGTGTTTCACAACATCATGATAGATATTTTTTTTTTCAAAAACTTAAGGAGACTGTTTTTAGTGAGGAGTTTTGTCTCAACTTACATCATTTTTTTTTAAAAAAAAAAACTAAACAAGCCCTTAACATCGGAAGTATATAAGATCTTTACTCTCACGTATCTTACTACGCTTTACGCTTTAATTAGAGATGAAACATTTTTTTATTTTTATTTTATTATATATATATATTTTATTTATTTAAATTAAATTATATACTATTTTCTAAATATTTTTTTGTCTATATCTCAAATTAATTAGTTTCTAGTCTTACATTTAGAAATATTTGTCCTGTAACATCAGTATCTTGAAAACTAATTAATTTGAGATATTAGGTACAAAGAAAAAAATATTTTAGAAACGTATATAATTTAATCTAAATAAATAAAATATATAAAAAAAAATAAAATAAAAATTTCTCATCTTTCTAATTAGAGGGACAAACATGGGAGTTGGCTTCCATCCACTTCCCTTCCCATCCTCTTCTTCATCTCAACCGTTGGATTGAAATCTCAACCGTTCAGATTTAATCTTTTATAAAAATATTATTTTGAAATATTTTATTAATATTTTGAAATAATTTAATTTTTTATTAATATTTGGGTTAAGGTGTATTTTTTTCTTAAAGATGCGTGCGCTTGTAGGAAGCGATTTTGCCTTCAAGTTTTCAGTGAATGTTGCCTCCGAAGTTTAAAAACGTAAGATATTTTTCAACCGTTAAAAACACTAACGTTCCTGAAGTTTAAAACGTATGATATTGCTCCATCCGTTAAAAAAACCCTAACGTTGGCCAGTTAGGGTTTTTAATGGCAGGGCAAAATTGCTATTTTTTTAAACTTCGAAGAAAATCGTATGTTTTTTTGGAAGAATGTTGCGCAAAGTTTAAAAACGTAGCATTATCTTATCCGTTAAAAACCCTAACGTTGGCCGTTAGTTGACCATTAAGGTAGTTAACGGAGGGTAACATCACAGCTTACGTTTTTAACTTCGAAGCAACATTACTACGCCAAAAAATTCGCGAAATTTTCTCAGACGCATCTTTAAGAAAGCGAAAAATCGCACTTTACTCTTAATGTTTTTATAAAAGGTTAAATCTGAACGGTTGAGATGGAGAAGAAGATGGGAAGAAACACAAACATATAAGAGAGAATCACCTAATGTAAACCCATATTAATCCAATCAATCTGAAAACTCATACTACTACTTTGACTTTCCTTTCATATTTCAATCAACGGTTAAACTAGATTAATGAGAAGAAAACACAGAGAGAATCCCTCCCCCTTTCTTCCTGCAGACAGGCACATAAGAATAGTGGGAAACAGGACAGACGGCGAATTCCGGAATCGAGAAGCATCTCTAAACCAAAATTCATAAATAAACCTGAGGTTCGATTCCGTAGGCTGACACTCTGAATCGCTGTTCCTCAACGCAAGGCATTGGTGACTACTACAAACAAATGGTTAAATAATAGGTTAAATAATGGGCCTCTGTTCTCGACCCACATATAGAGTTAAAAAGACAGCACGACAGTGCCCGTTACTTTTCTGAGCATTGGAACGTTGGAGCTCTCTTCTCTAGAATTGAACAATAAGTAGAAGAAAGAAGAAAGAAGAAAGAAGCGAACTCTATAGCAAAAAAAGAAAGAAAGAAAGAAGCGAACTTGCCGTTCTTCTTGCAGCGAAGCGAGAGAAGAGAAGATTAGAGACGGAAGTAATTAATGGCAAGAGGGTTCAGACTCATCTTTATGGCTTCCCTTCTGCTAATGCTTCTGGGTTTGTGGTCATTCCCTCCTTAATCGCATCTACTTCTTTCTGTCTCTAGCTTGTGTATGTCTCGTCAGATGATTATGTTTTTTTGTTTTTGTTTTTTGTTATAGTGCGTTCAGTTTCTGGGTTTCTGGGGCGATTTTTTCCCCCCTGAATTAGATCGCAGTTTCCTTGGAGCAGTAATATTTGCTTTCTGAATGTAGCTTTTAAAGCTTTCGAACATTGCATGCAAGAATGTCGTTGCTTCTTCCCCTTATCGAACTGTACTGCTTCCGTCAGATTCTGCGCAATGACAGTTTTCTTCCGAAGCTTAGCTCAGCTTCTGAAAATTTGAAGTTATGTACACTAAATTTGCCTATTGCTCTGAGAAATTTCCCCTTTTTCTCGAACTGTGCTGTTTTCACCGGATTTTGCAATACCGTTTTTCTTTTCTCAAGCTCAGCTCAGCTTCTGAAAATTTCAACTTATGTATACTAAAGAAGCCTGTTGCTTTTAGATCATGCCCCTTCTTTTCTTTCAAAATCTGAAATTTTGAAGACTCATACGCACCTTTCTCCTGTAGTGACTTCCTCTGTTTTGTTAGGTATGCAAATTAACGGCAATGTGACCACACTTGTATGTATAGTAGATTGCTTGTTTATGACATGAACATCTGAACTGCATTATTTAGGTCTTAAACTATAGGATATATCTTTATGGAGGATTTTTTTTTTTTTTTTTTTGAACCTTTGCCTTCTATAATTTATGAATTTACGAATCGGATGAATGTTGCATCTTGCATGTATTAGAGAGGGGAGCAATGTATGAACAAACTGAGGAAGGGTATGGAGGATGAGGGCAGAATATTACCATTATTAAAGGATAGGTCAAGATACTAAAACCTAGACTAGATTAGAGAATTTAGTCACATCGTGTGAAGAAGATAAATAGTGATCTTCCTAGACATCAATCCCTTGAAGTGGGTGATCAGTTTATTATATGACGTAGTTCATATGTTGAGCTGAGCATCCACTTAGATTACATAATTCGCATTGAATATGTAGAAATTAGTTATTAACTAATAATATGATTAGTTTCACCTCTAATGCTCATTTTTAAATTGTGTACTCAGGGAGCCTGACTATATGTCAACTAACAAATATGGAATTTTAATTTGATTGTATCCACAAAAAATGCACATGTTGCTTCTGGTTAACAAAATTTAGTTTGGAAGGGAGTTACAACTAGTACAGCAAGCTCTCTCTCTCTCTCTCTCACACACACACACTCCCTCTTTTTTGTTTTTGATAAACACTCACTCACTAACACACACACACTATGTACGAGACGCAGGCAGCTATCTCAGAGATACATTCAATTAACATGATTTAAATCTTGTGACATGTTATGTCAGATTGTTGCTCTGGGAGTTTTGTTGGGGTTTGCTATGGAAGAAATGCTGATGATCTCCCTACACCTGATAAGGTGGCTCAGCTGGTTCAACTTCATAAAATTAAATATATCAGAATCTATGATTCTAATATTCAGGTTCTCAAGGCCTTTGCTAATACTGGAGTTGAACTAATGGTTGGGGTTACAGATTCAGATTTACTTGCATTCTCTCAGTTCCAATCAAATGCAGACACTTGGCTAAAAAACAGTATCCTTCCATACTACCCCGCCACTAAGATCACGTACATAACTGTTGGAATGGAAGTCACTGAAGCCCCCAATAATGCCTCTGCATTTGTAGTACCTGCCATGAAAAATGTCCTTAATGCACTCAAGAAAGTTGGCCTGCATAAAAGGATTAAAGTTTCCAGTACCCATTCCCTTGGGGTTTTGTCCCGATCATTCCCACCTTCTGCTGGGGCCTTTAATAGCAGCCATGCATATTTCTTGAAGCCAATGCTGGAATTTCTTGCTGAGAATCAGTCACCTTTTATGATTGATTTATATCCTTATTATGCTTACCGAGATTCCCCAAAAAAAATATCTTTGGATTATGCACTATTTGAATCATCCTCAGAAGTAATTGATCCAAACACTGGTTTGCTGTACACAAACATGTTTGATGCGCAGGTTGATGCAATTTATTTTGCACTTATGGCTTTAAATTTCAGAACAATTAAGGTAATGGTTACTGAAACAGGCTGGCCTTCCAAAGGTTCTCCTAAGGAGACTGCTGCTACTCCTGATAATGCTCAGACGTATAATACCAATCTGATAAGGCATGTCATTAATAGCACTGGTACTCCTGCAAAACCTGGAGAGGAGCTCGATGTCTACATTTTCTCATTGTTCAATGAAAACAGAAAACCTGGCCTAGAATCTGAGAGGAATTGGGGGTTATATTATCCAGATGAGACAAGTGTATATAACCTGGATTTCACTGGAAAAGTTGCTGTTGATATGACAACAGAGGCAAATATAACCCGTTCAAATGGTACAAGTTGGTGTATTGCTTCAAGTAAGGCCTCACAAATTGACTTGCAGAATGCCGTAGATTGGGCTTGTGGTTCTGGCAATGTGGACTGCACTGCCATCCAACCGAGCCAGCCATGTTTTGAGCCAGATAATCTGGTTTCTCATGCCTCTTATGCTTTTAATAGCTATTACCAGCAGAATGGAGCTTCTGATGTTGCTTGCAGTTTTGGTGGGACAGGTGTAAAAGTTGACAAAGATCCAAGTATGTTCATCACTACCCACCACCAACTCTACTTCTCATTTTTCTGTTTGTTTTTTAAAATCTTTTTCGTTTTGTCCCGTTTGTGATTATGATATATTTTTAGCTTTGGAATCATTAAAATATACCCATTAGTGGAAACCTATGGGCTTTTTCTCTATTTGCACATGCACACTTATATGCCTAGTTAAATTCATATCTAATTTCACAAGGGGTATTAAGAAATGTTATATTTTGTTTGACATTTTGGTCTGTGATGCTGGCTTCTTCTATAATCATTCCCTGCAATATCCATGTCATTGTAAATCTGAGCATGTTACAGAAATGCTGATAATTAGAAAGCTATCCAAATTGAAACTAGTAACACTGGAAGATTTTCTAGTTTGTAGTAGGATGTGCTTGAATGCAGGCAATGGAAACATGCTTGTCGTGATTCTGAATTTGAGCATGTTAGAAACGTTTCTAAGAAAGATAGTGAGTGATACACGTGTATAGTTGTATTCAAACTGAGGGCTAGCTAATGGAAGTCATGGTGTACTAGTGTGAGGAAACACTGGAATTCTGTTGATGAACAAAGTCTTTCTTTAGCTCCTCTTGTCATCTAGTTATGTTTCTTGGTCAAAACATTTCTGTAGACAACTTATCATTTATCATTAATTTTGCAGGCTATGATAACTGTATTTACATGAGAGCTGGGTAAGTTCAATAGTTGACAAGTCAAAACAGGCTCAAATTATGTATACAATTACCATAAGACTCCATATCTGACATGTTTATCCTCTTTTTCACTATTTTTGTGCAGAAACAACAAAACAATGGCAAGCAACACAACAGCGATATCTTCAACTTCGTCGTCATCCTCACCGCAGAGAGAAATAACCTCATGGGGTTCCAGTTTTCTTCTTGTAACGATTCTCTTCCTTGTATTGAGTCGTGCGGGGGCCTGAAAAGCTTGATAGTTTTAAGAGGCAGCATGATTTTGATGTGTTGAAATGTGTCCTGCTTTTGACTTCCAAGTGGGGGAAGGTAATGAAACATATTTCTGTTGGATGCTTGGGAAAATTGTAAAATAGTGCTTGTTCTCTATGCTGTTATGAGGGGAAAAAATTTAACAGCTGTCGAGCATTCTTGCTGCTAGTTTTTCGTATGCCAAGAGATTGGGCGAAAGTGGCATACATGACAAACATGTCTGGTAATTTAATTTTGTATGTAAGGCTTTTACTTCTTTTTCTTGTATTTTTAAATTGAGGTTGCCTCTTCATGGGTACCAGAATATGTAATTTAACTCCTATTTTTTTCTCTTTTGAGCTTCAACCCTATGTTTAGGTAGGGCGAGATGGAGAGAAAAGTAAGAGAAAGAGAAAACTAAGAGGTAAAAATTTTACAGTCTATTCATCATGTGGCGGTAAGAATGTGGGGCTTATTTTCTCTTAAAAGGAGAGATCTTGAAGAGAAAAATATGCTTTCCAAAATTGTCTTGAATGAAACAAAAAGATGTATGGGTCCATGTTTTTGAATTCGAGCAAAAAAGAAAGTTGTTTTGAATTATGTTTCATGTTCTTTTGTTTTCTCGAGAAGTGGTCCCCAATCCCCGCGCCGTGGGGGTAGAGCTGTGGAACCAGACGACGATGAAAGAGTGAATGTGCATGGTCTACGTATTTTTTTTACCTACAATAAAGGTTATGGTAAAAAAAAAAAATAGAAAACCTTGTGCATTTAGAAAACCGAATGTTGGGATAAAGTGAGAAGAAAAGAACGGAATTTAGGATCATTATATACATTAATTTCATTTTCTCATTTTGCTCAATTGAATTTCCCTTTTAGTTTGCTGTGTGGCCATGTTCATATCCCTTAATGGGAGAGAATCTCATTTTGATACCATATGAAATTTTAAAACCCAAAAAACTATGTTAACATTTTGAAAGGACATAAAAGTGACAGAAATCAAAGTGAGATCTTTAATGTTGATGAATTTATTATTATGCCCTCAGTTTTTAAATAAAAAAAATGCATTGTCAGAGCATTGTACTCAAAGCCATTTGAGGCTTTTTTTGTGGGGTGGGGTTGATTTTTTTTTTTTTAATTTTAAAAAAAAATTTTTTTTTTCTTGTCATCCGTATCTGAAACTTTACTGCGACTAATCCGAATCCGATCCAAGTCGCGCACCTGGCTATGGTGGGTGAGTCTCTCAGCGAGGCTTTTCTGCATTCACAAGACTCAAACTCAAAACCTTAATTAATGGACACAAACCGCTTACCACTTGTGTCAACCCACGTTGGTAAAAAAAAGAAATTAAACCAAGGTGTATGGGGTGGATTCCAACCCACCCACCATGATAGTGAAGAAGCTAGATGGCCATTATATATATATATATATATCAAAGGGGTTTTGGTGGCCCAATAGCCTCCTTCACTATCAAGGTGGGGTTAGTTCGAATTTCACCTCTTACACTTTGGTTTAATTTTTTGAAAAAAAGTATATATTTGATCCTTCACAAGCCATTTTTACGGTGTATCATTTCAGTCTCTTAAGTTTGTAAAGTACACGTTTGGTTTCTTAATGCTAACACCGTTAGTCTGACTTAATGGAAAATACTGACTCAACCATTTTAAGCAATAACTGTGCAATTAAATGTTGATAAAGTATGCTTATATGTTAATATTTTAAATCCTATTAATTGAAAAATATTTAATCTTCACAAACCGTGAAAAACTATAAAACAGTATGTGAAGATTAAATATATTTCAATTAATATGATTTAAAATATTAATTTATTAAAATACTAACATATAAGAATGCTTGGTCAGCATTTAATTGCACAATCATTGATTAAAATTGTTAAGTCAGTATTTTCCATTCAGACTAATGGTGTTAATATTAAAGGACCAAACATGCACTTTACAAACTAAAGGCAAACATGAAGTACCAAACGTATACTTTAGCCTTTTTTTCTTTTTTTTTTTTAAAAAACAAACCTACCCCGAAAAAAAAAAAAAGCCCTCGACGAGTTCCGCCGACAATTGCAAGCGGTCGGCGCCCGAGCTCGCGGCCCGACCGACGGTGGTCTCCAGCAATGCTCATTTTTCTTTTTCTTTTTTTATTTGAAAACCAAGGACATAATAGTAAATTCATCAATATTTTAAAATCTTAATTTGATATCTATCACCTTTATATTATTTTCAAATATTAACAGACCTTTTGGGGATTTGAAATTTTATATGGTATTTAAATAGAATTCTTCCAAAAATAAAAATAAATCCTACTTCAGTATATCAGCATGAAAACAGTGTCAATCCACCGGCATCCTTTAATTGTAGGTACTTCATATGATTTAAATATATCTCATTGGATTCTTTAAATAGAAAATTTCAATACTTCATTAGTCATTACTATGAGAGTTGTTCCATTCCGCTGGGACCACTAACCTACCAGGCAGTAGATGGGGCGACCTTAAAATTATCGAAGGGGGCGCGGCACCATTGATCGGTGGAGTTTGAGGGTAGCGCCTCTGAAATTTTTTTTAAAGGAAAGTTTTAAATGAATTGAAAAACAAAAGAATATAAACAAAAAAAAAAAGAATATCAAAAAAATATTCATGAAATCAAGTAAACACTGATGATATAATAAGATAGGCAATTATTTTACAAACTTGTCATTTTGAAAAGCAAGGTTAAGTCTAGTTAGAAATGCAGTTACATAAATTACAATGAAGGGTGGGCATTCAATAAGTTCAAGTACATATATTTTAATAACAAAAGTATATTACAATAAAAATAATTACAATGTCATCATTTTAGGCCTTATTTTTTGGAATTCCATCATAATTGTCTTTTTTATCAATGCTATCAAATACATCTTTTTCAATATAAGGCACTAAACAATCATTCAACCATTCATCCCCCATCTAATTACGAAGTGCAGTCTTGATGTATTAAGGGTGGGTATTTAATTTAAGGGTGGACAATAATTTAAATATGTATTAATTTATTTATTTATTTTTTTAAAAAAAAAAAAAAAAAAATTAAAGAAAAACTCAAATTCAAGGGGGCACTTTCCCCTTGTGTATAACTTGGGTCCGCCCATGCAGGTAGCTATCTGTCAATCCGCTACTTTTTTGGTTGAAATGTAGCTAGTATGTTTCCACTATCAGAATTAAGCACGCATACCGTAGGAATAGATAAGAGTGAGAAGTGCTTGGTAGTCACAAGGATTGTTGGGTTGTAATGTTTTTTGTTCCTTCCTTTGGTGAACGGGTTCCTTCCTCTGGTGAAGGCTTGTGAGGTTTGGTCCTTTGTGTGCGGTTTCTGTCTTGTGGGTGTGTCAAGAATAGGAGAACTAGCTGGTTTGTTTGGTTGAAGTTATGGAGGAAGAGATGGGCAGCTGGTCTAGGAATCAAAAAGAAGTTGTGTTGAAGTTGGGGCGAAAACACGAAGAGTAGGGGGGACTCTGGTTGGAAAGATCCTAACTGGTAAGAATCTTAATGTCCTTACTGTAATCTCTATGATAAAGAAGGTTTGGCAGTTAGTGACGAAGTAGAGGTTCATGAGCTAGACCGGAGCAAACTTATTTTCTTGTTTCGTTTTTACAATAAAGAAGATTATTCTAGAATTCTTAAAGGGAGACCTTGGTCAATACAAGGTCACCTATTAAACCTCCAAATATGGGAAGACTATATGGTGCTTCCGGATGTTGATTTCGATGTAAGGAGCCTTTTTGGCTTCAGGTTTCATGGCCTCCTTTGGAGGCCTTTGATGATCAAAATGTGAGGATATTGGGTGATGTGGTGGGGGAATCTGTGATGTTTGAAAGTCCTATGGTGGAAGGAAAAATGCCCCGTAGCTTTATACGCGTAAGGTCCTTGCTCAGTTTAGAGACTCCATTGATATCTGGTTTTTGGGTGCCAAGGGAGGGGAAGAAACCTGTCTGGGCTTCTATCCGTTATGAGCGATTACAAGTCTTTTGTTTTCGGTGTGGCTGGATTGGGCATGATGACTGGAGTTGCAAGTATTTCAGTTCAGAAAATGGCGTTGGAGAAAAGAATGAATTTGGTAGCTGGCTGAGTACACCCGGAGTGAAGACTTTCGAGGATATTATTACGGTTTACAAGGAGGGGTGGCCAGAGGAGGTTTTGAAGAATGTTAATCGAAGTTCTCATGTTTTTCGGCGAGCACCTTCTACGGTGAATAGTGGCAATCCGTTTGGTAAGACGATATCCTGGCGGGGCCGGCGAGTTTGAACTGCGGGGGTGGTCCGGCGTACATACCACCGGCGATGAGGGCTCTTTTTTGGAGCCATTGGTGAATCCTCGAGCCTCACATCAGCAGGTTGCAGCAAAATTGAAAGGGACCTGTGTGGAGCTCGCTGAGGTAAGCAAGGAGGCTGATTGTCACGTGAAGCAAGGGAGAGAGAGGGTTGGTGTGTCAGCTGGTGGGCCAGGGGAAGAGGACGTTGACTTGGTAGTATTAAAGGGGAAAAAGGTGTTGAATTCAGTGGGGCCTAGCAGGATGCAAATTAGAGGAATTAATTGTCCTTTAGTGGGGCGTTTTCTTCCCAACGAAAATGGGCCAGCTGGGTTGACTTTGGTGGGGGATGGGCCTAGAAATATGACCTCTTCATCTTCGGCCCAACCTGGTTGTCTTATTAAATCAGATGTGCATATTATTCTAAGCCCATGCGTGGGGCCTTGTATCAATGAAGTGGAAGGTCCTGATGCTCTTATAGGCAGGAATAGTATTTCTAATGAGGGTGATCATATTCCCTCATGTGCTGCTCAACCATACATCGTGGAATTCCCATGTGAGGATGAGCTAAATTTAAATTCAATAATTCCCTTTAATGGTTTGTCTCCTATTTCAGCTGTATCCACCGGTTTGAAGGGGATTAGGATCAAAAGGCAACTTGATGATGAAGGTGATATTGGTAAATCAAGCAAGTGTAGGAAACTGGAGTTTGAGTCAGTTGGGGATTCAACTAGTGATAAAGGTATAATGGGAGAGCGAAAAGGGAGCGCAGGAGGTCCTTCAAGTCAGTTAAAAAATTTCTTCGGCAATCCAGAAATGCTTTGAGATTAGCTACAACTAGAGGAAGCCCCCTGGGTGAGATTGATTTCCCGGAGAGTTGGTTGGTTATCGGTAATAGTATGGAAGCGGATCATGGGTCTTCTCATGCAAATAACGCGGTGGTTGGATGGGACCAACCACCGGTGCGCCATGAATCTATTATCTTGGAACTGTCAAGGCTTGGGGGTTGCCTTGACAGTTAGGAATTTGAAGGAAGAATGCTTCCGGAAAAAACCCCATTTAGTCTTCTTGATGGAGACTAAATAGAAGGCGAGTGTCATCAGGAAGGTGAGGCGTATATGTGGTTTTACTGAAGAATGGATTGTTAATCCTGTGGGAAGAAGTGGTGGCCTGGCTTTATGGTGGTCTGATGTGATTACGGTTAATATCCTATTCTCGTCCTCTAAAATCATCCATACTAGTGTGATGTCGGAGGCGCTCTCTACCCCATCTTATATTACCTTTATTTATGGCCCTACTGATGAGGCTGAGAGATTGTTGTGCTGGCAAGAGGTTCCAAGGACTAGCAACAATATCAGGACTTCATGGTTATGTCTTGGGGACTTTAATGATATATTATTCCAACATGAGAAGAGTGGTGGTCTTCCTAGAGCATGGAGGAAGATCCTTAATTTCAAGTGCTTTGTGGCTGATTGTAAACTTGAAGATTTGGGTTATAATGGACCCACCTTTACCTGGTGCAATAATCGTGACTACCCTGAAACAATTCATGAGCGTATTGACAGGGCCTTGGGTAATCTGCAGTTGAGGGAACAACTCCCGTGTCTCCAGGTTTTTAATGATGTCTTGGCCAGATCTGATCATCACTTTCTGTTCATCCAATGCCAGTATGAAAATCGTCAGCAAAGTCGGACCTTTCGTATCGAATCGGCTTGGGTATCTCATGGGAATTTTCTTGACGTAATTAAGGGGTGTTGGCGGAATTCTAGTGATCTTGATCAATTGGTACTAGAAATTTTTGTGAGCAATCTGAAGAGTTGTACACAGAGGTTAATTGCTTGGAGTAAGAAGGAGTTCCCTAATAGTGGTAAGACTATTGAGCTTTTAAAGATCCATCTGGATGAGCTGACTCAGGAAGTTCGAACTCCGGATATTGCTAGAGGGATTGCAAAGGTAAAAGGATATTTGGAAAGATTATTGGAGTGCGAAGAACAATATTGGTGGCGACGATCTTGGATTAACTGGTTAGGCGCTGGCGACAAGAACTCACGTTTCTTTCACATCTCTACTATCAAGAGGAGGCAGCAGAATAGAATCTCGTGTATTCGAAATGATGAGGGCAATTGGTTGTATGAGAAGGATGTTATCTCAGATAATATTTCCAGCTTTTTTCAAGAGCTATTTACCACTTCTGGTGCACGACCAATGGATACAGTCTTGGGTTTCATTGAGTCAACTATCTCATCTGATATGAATCGCAGTCTCTTGTTACCAATCTCTACGGAGGAGATTAAAGCAGCAGCCTTTAGTCTTGGGAGCACAAAAGCGCTTGGACCGGATGGTTTTTCGGGTAAATTTTATCATTCCTCTTGGTCTGAAATTGGTGAGTCTATTTGTAGTTTGGTTAAAGAGTTTTTTGCAGGTCATTTGGTGCTTAATGATTTGAATTCAACTAACATCACTCTTATTCCTAAACTTAAAAAGCCTGAGCATGTTTCTCATTTTCGCCCTATTGGTCTGTATAATTTCTCTTATAAGATCATTTCTAAAATCATGGCCAATAGAATACGACCTTTACTTGATACTTGTATTTCACAAAATCAGAGTGCCTTTGTCCCAGGTCGGTGTATTCATGATAATACTATTATTGCTAATGAGGTATACCATTACCTTCGTCGCAAGAAAACTGGGGGTAAGTATGAATTTGCTCTGAAAATGGATATGAGCAAAGCTTATGATAGGGTGGAGTGGAATTTTCTAGAAAATGTGTTGCTAAGATTTGGTTCCTGTATTGAGTGGGTATCCCTTCTGATGAAATGTGTGTGCTCTGTTAGTTTGAATATTTGTTTATCAGGTGAAAAAGTGAGATCCTTTACTCCGAGCCGGGGCATTCGTCAGGGTGATGCTCTCTCTCTCTCCAGATCTTTTTATTATTATTGCTGAAGTTCTCTTCATTATAATTAGAAGGAGTCAGGCGGATAAATTTATTAAGGGCGTCAAATTGAGTCATAGCTGCCCAGAGCTTACTCATAGTTTTTTTTTGCTGACGATTACTCAATTGTAACCATCTAGTTGATATTTTGAAAATGTATTGCACTGCCTCTGGTCAAGTCATCAATTTGGATAAATCTAGTATCTTTTTCTCTGCTCATGCCCCTGATGATGTTAAAAATATGGTTGGAAGAATCTTGGGCATTCCCGTGACAAAGGACCCAGGCAGATACCTTGGTATTCCGAGTATTTGGGGGAAGACAAAGCATCAGGCGCTGGCTTATGTTCGGGAACGCATTGCTAATAAAATACAAGGATGGGGTCATTCTCTTCTCTCTTATGCTGGTCGTGATGTAATGATTAAAGCGGTTTTTCAAGCAATCCCTATCTATCCTATGAATGTTTTTCAAGTTTCCAGTCAAGACATGTAGAGAGATTAGCAGCCTTATTGCTAACTTTTGGTGGAGCGGTATGCTTCTTTCGGGAGGAACAACTCATTGGAAATCCTGGGGGTCTTTAACGAAAGCTAAGAGCTCCGGTGGGATGGGTTTTCGAGAATTAACCATCATGAATGATGTCCTTCTGGCTAAAACTGCATGGAGACTGCTAACAAGCCCTAATGACTTGTGGGCTAGGGTCTTGAAGAGTGTGTATTTTCCCAAAGCAGATTTCATGAAGGCAGGCAAAGGACATAAAACATCGTGGTGCTGGTCTAGCATCTTGGATGGTAGGGATTTTCTCGCACAAGACTTGTGTTGGGATGTTGGAGATGGTGCTGCTATTAGTATCTGGGATGATAAATGGGTTCCTCATGTTGATTTCCCAAAGAAACCTAATAACCTAAATGATCCTATTTTTACAAAGGGCAGAGTTTGTGATCTTATTGTCAATGGAAAATGGGATCTTACTCCCATTGACCAGTATGTATCGATGGAAATCAAGAGGGCTATATATGATATTGACATCCCATCTAATGGGCTGGCTGATAAACTGGTGTGGACTAGTGCTAAGAACGGGGTGTATTCAGTGAAAGGGGGGGTATCATGTAAAGGGAACATACTTTCTGAGGTCAACAAGGCCGGGTCTTCTATAGTTATCACATCAGCCTGCTGGAAGTCCATCTGGAAGCGATCCCAGAGTAACATTTGTCCAGTGTGTTCTGATGCTATGGAGATGGTGGAGCATTTGTTTTTTCATTGCCCATGGACTAGGTGTGTCTGGTTTGGGTGTTCTCTTGGAGCAAAGGTGGACGTTGCTAGTATATCGAACTTCAATGCTTGGTGGATTCATCTCACGGGTATGACTTTCTTGAGTAAGCAAAACCTTTCATTAATGGATCTTATGGTTTATTTGGAAATAAATAAATAATTTGGTTTTTAATCATAAAGATCCTAACCCTATTGATGTCATTGAATGTGCGATGAAAAACAATTTTGACTTCTGGGTGAACTGTGATAAAAAGCACAGAAATCCGGAGGGTCAAAGGGTTGTTCCTACTCATCTAGCTATCTGGTCCCCTCCTCCTGTTGGCAAGTTTAAATATAATTGTGATGGGGCCTTTTCTGCTAATAAGACTGGCGCTGTTATTGGAGTTATCTGTTGGGATCATTTTTGTGATTTCAAATGGGGTTTTGTGGATAAGGTGAAATCCATCTCGATGTTTATGACTGAAGCTTTAGCTTTGAAGATGGCATTGATGCTCGCTGTTGATCTTGGCCATGAGAATGTGGTCTTTGAAACTGATTGCCTCTCCCTTTGTGATTGTGTTAATGCTAATTCACCGGATATGATTGATTGGAGGAGTAGGAGCATTATTTTCGATATTATCTGTCTTTTGGTGACCAAAGTTGGGTTCTCTTTGTCCTTTACCCCAAGGGGGTAATCGTGCCACTGACCTTATTACAGTAGATGCTTATAAAGAGGTGTGCCTGATTGAGTGGGTCTTTCAACCAACACCTTCTTTGTTGTCACTTCTGGCCTTGAACTCCCAGGAGGCGGATGCCGTTCCTTATGATGCCCCTCTCCCCATTTTATTTGTAATTCATAGACTTGTCGGTTCTTTTGATGTTGGTTTTTCTTGTTGTTGTTTCCCTTCTCTGATGTTGGTTTGTAATTTTTTTTTGAGTATTAATATAATATCCTTTGACAAAAAAAAAAAAAGCGAGGATTGTTGAAAAACAGAATAAAATCAGAATATTCAAACAACATATAAATGTTAAATTCTCACATGGTTATTATCTGCAACAGCTCCAAACTTAAGGAGGTGAAAAGTAGATCTTGGCGCATGGCCAAATTCAAATTCAAAAACAAAAAAGTATAGTACCAAAATATGACTGTTCAAAATCCCAATCAAGGGAGATCCAGGTCTACACTCTACAGACCCTGCTCAATGAGGTAATCTCCCAACCTCTCAACAACCATGTTACATTGTCCAGGAGTGACAGGTTCCTCATAGATGCCAAAAATTAGAGCTTGGCCAGTTTTCTTTATGGTGGCGCCTCCAGGTCCCTGCCCAAATCCACAACGGTCAGTCCCATTTAAAAAAAAAAAAAAAACAGACTAAACCAAAAAAAAAATAGAGGGAAAATTACTCAGCAGCAACCAGATTTCTCTCCGATTGCATAAAATGTTCATGACATACAGAGTTTCAAAATTTTGGAGAACTTCAAGATTATTCAGGGACTGAGAATTATATGTAATTACAATGCTAATTTTGAATTTTGAAATAAGAATATAAGCAAGATATTCCCTCATTCAAGCGAATCTTTGTCCTTTTCACATCATTTGTGAGAGAATGGAGGAAAGCAGTTAAGAGCATAAAGGAGAAAGTCTTCATCAATAGAAAACATGCGGCCTTGCTGAACAGTTAAATCAGTTCAACGCTTGGTTGTTCAGATCTTGTAGGTACTGAAGAAAAAGGCCTCATATCATATGTAATGAACTACTTTTCATAATCCAAAAAATGTTCTTTAAACTGAGAAAACCGAAATTGACTTTTATGTGATGACATGGAAGGACAATTATCAACAGAATATATCCAGTCAAGCGAACGACATGTTTCAAGCGGTATTAGTGTGAGTTGTAGTATGTTGAATCACGCATGATTACTGTCTTTGAAAGACATGCAGAATAAAAATCAAAACAGTGGTAAAGATGATATTAGTATCTTTTGAAGCTCTGGAAGTATTCATCAGTTCCAAGGTACATGTCCTGAACCAGAAGGTGGTAAGAAAGCTTACATCAATTCTTATGCCGAAATTTTGACACTCCTAAAGTTTCGTTGAGATAGAATAAATCTGATTATAAAAATTATTTTACCTTCTTTCCCCGAATGACAGCTCCAGGCTCTCCCTGGATGACCATGTACTTGTTACCTCCAAGATGCAATCCTTTTGGAGCAAGATAACCGGGCTCGTCAAAATCTTTCATGATATCTTTGACTTCTCCAGGTTTAAGCTGGAAAAAACAAAGATAAGTTCAGAAAAATCGATGAATTCATAAGCACTCATAAAATCTAGATGCAACGCGATCACAACGAGCAACGTCGTGTAGTTTAGAAACAGTGAGTGAATGAGTCATAAATCTCTAATCAAAATCAGCTAAGTAAAGAAAAGAAAGTAGAAGAGGCATTTCAAGAGGCGTCAATCGAAAACTGATTTCAGGAAAATAACATGCCCTTTCCATGACGATCGTAGATCCGGCGATCCTGTAACGAAAAGAGTTACACAATAACAAGAAAACCAATTTGAAACCAATCAGAAACGACAATGCAACTACATTGTGATTACCCATGGGTGATCGGTTGAAGAACGACAAGATAAAACAGTAAACACTGAAACAGAGAGGAAAACGGTCTAGACAGTTTCAGAAAAAAGAGCATGCCCCAAAACCACACAAGCACTTAGCAGATTGGACGATCAGATCAAATAAGAACGGAATGAAGGAAATGCGACAAGCGTAGGACCTGAGGGAAAGCAGAGCTCTGAGCCCAAACTGCGCCATCGTTGCCGGTAATAGCAGAGGAAGCGAGGATGTGGCCATCGCCGACGTCGCACATCAAATGCTCATCTACGTAAGATTGCCACGACATAATTTGGAAGTGAGGATTCGCCAACTTTGGTGGTGGTGGTGTTCAGATCCTTCTTTGAGAATGTGAAATTGGAAATTCTTTTTATTTTAAATACAAATGCTTGAGCCAAAAGAAGAGACGCGAGGATTAAGGGCTTACACTGTTCGTTTTGGTCGATCTGATACGTTTCACGTTCCCCTTGATTTTAGGACCCCCTCTTCTACTTTATTTCTCATCCTCTCTCTAATTTCCGTATTTTTGCACATTAATTTAGTAATTAATACTTGATCATCAACGACACTGTCATGGCCATTGGCCACGTGTCAGATACTCAGATCCCTCATTCCTCTCACTAAAAAAAAAAGAGTTACCCCATTTATGGCAAGTGTCCTACTGTCGTTTGCGTAATTACAGAATTGGGCCAAACCCAGAAATTAAATATTCAATATAAATATTTTGTATTCATTTTTCAATGTTAATCGAACTAGCAGCAATTCTACTATATATAAAGAAAATTAGAATGTGATCTATTTACCAAAATAAAATAAAGAATGCTATTTCAAATATCAAGAGCAATAATAGTTGATACAATCCCACCAATCTTCGACCATCTCATGTTTAAGTCTACTAATTTCTCTTTCGTGATTGCTCTTGAGACAGGATCACCCAGGAAAAAGCGTTCTTTTTTAATCCTGCACTTGGACTCAAGCTAGTAGTTCGAACCTTTACGTAAGGCCGGTGTATTCCTCCCCTTTTACATATTTTCTGTACAATATTTTTGCATAAAGACTCGTTTAGCCGCCTCTTGTTGAGGTAAATGGAAGAAGTCTTTTAGATCATCTATTGATAGTAATTCACCCCTAATGTTTTGTTCAGCCCTTGACCTATATGAATCTCTAGGTATGAGGACTAAAGGATTATTATGTATAGGGATAGGAGGATTATTATTTACAACCATGGGTTCTTTACCTTTATTGGTTATGTTTTCGTAGTGGTTGGAAATGAACTACGATGGGTTCATTTTGAGTTTTGGTCCATTCCAAACCAACACTAAGAGCCTCATGTAAATGACGATGGATCCCGACACTGGGACATACCCTAAAGAGTTTTGATTCAAACAATAACTATTCGAAAATATTTGATTTCTTCTATATTTTTCTTACCAAAATCGAACATTTGAGGTGCGGAGGAACCTCCTTGTATGCGTCCTGGTGAAAGACGACATGACTTATCATACCAATCCTCCCATGAACTTCAAGTTTATGATATTGAAGTCCATTGGTATGAATGATTTCCCTTGAGAACATGGCGCAACCACATGAAAATCGGTTAGATGTCTCGATCAAGATGGAAGCAAGATTTCTTGGTTGAGATTGCATCGTAGACTCCATAAGTTACGTCATATTACGACATCTCTTAACAGGTCGTTTTGATGGACTCCGCTTGATTCTTTTCTATTCGTAACCACGGGGATAGAATCTTGAATCCTTGGAGGCGAAGTTGGAACATGAATCATTGTGCCGAGATGGTGGAATGTTCGCTCCTACGGATTTTGGGGAGGTAAAGAAGAATAATGATATGGTACATTGTTAGACAAGTCGACCAACTTGTTAGATCGATTGTCATGTAGTAAAGCTTCAAGAAAGAATGAGTTATATGACTCGAAACTTGGAATGAAGTTACTTGGACCGGCCATGTTTAAAGATAATATGAAAGATATAGAGAAAGGTATGAATGCGCGGAGGAAATGGGTATCAAGTTTTGAAAAACTTGATGGTGAGTAAGGCATTTACCCTTTGTCTTCCTCGATTTATGCTTTGAGCACCGTAACGTCTAGATTTATTTTTAATTAAGCAACACCGTATCCTAATCTGTCGTTTGCTCGAATTGTGTAGACTTTTGATCATTTGGGAATTTACGGACCGCACCCTAATGCTTCCTAAATGAAACCTAATGCAACCTAGTAGTTGCTAGTTTTGTACCGTTTGGATTTTTGTACGCCTCGTAGTGATTATTTTATGATCGTATCTCCGGAAATCTATCTTGGATGAGCAAAACTGATTCGAGATGTCGGCTGGTTTTTGAAAATGAAATTTTGATCGTAAGCGTGCTAAGACGATATTAATCTCGAGAAGGGTGATTTTACGGTAAATATTTGAAAATTTGAAACTTCTTGATTTAAGATCTGAATACCTTGTGGTATGAAGAATGTTAGAATTAATATGGTATGATTGAGGACTGGTTTGAATATGATCTAAGCTGAAATAATGTTTAGATCAAAATATGACTAAGGTTGCTCTATGAATCTAGTATATGAATTTTGTGAACCTTGTGATCAATGTTGCATTAAAATGCATTATGTTCGATCATATCCGATAGAAAGAGTTTCTTAGCCATGAATTTTAAATGGCACGAAGCCATAAGGTTTTAAGTTCGTATTCTAATCACATTATAATACATTTGATTGAAGGCTCAAGGAAGAGCTAATATTTTACCACTGAAAAAAAAAATTATGTATTGATTACTCTATAAGATATCTGCAGAAATAGATATAATATAGAAAATGTATGCTTTTTGTAAACTAGAAGTTTACAACTTTTAATATAGGGATTGTAAATACAAACTAGAAGTTTGCTAATACAAATCCAATATTTGTCAATAAAAGGGCAATGAACTATAGAGAAAGAATAAGCCCAGAAGGTAATGCAATGATAAATTTGTTGTTATTTTGTCATCATATTTCATAAATTTATTGCTATGAGAATCATATGTGAAATTCTAAATCTGTGTGTGATTCTACATTACTTTGATTATGAATATCTTCATATATGGTGGTGCGTATTTAGTGATGTAATATTATATGTTTACTCACTGAAGACTAAACATAAATTTTTCGAAAATGATTTTGAAAATGTTCATATGACTCGCACTTGAGGGAGGATTGTTAGAAAACAAGTGTGAGTTAGAATACAAGTGTGAGAAAATGTTTGAAAAGTTATATACTTCTCACATTATCTAATAGATCTCCCAAAATGGATGTCATAGTATTGAAAAATATTTATGATTGATTGAAATATATGTTACGGTAAACAAGAAGTTCTTGATTTAAATTAATTGTTAGCATGACTTGTTTTGATCGTCCAAGTCATATATACATAATGCATATAAGATTATGTATTGACATTCATTGAAGAACTAGAAGATTCTTATAACCAACATATTGTTTATATGTTATATGATGCTTGTTCTCATTGATCGTGATTTGTAATGGATCTCGGTATCTGCGGAAATATATCAAACATATTTATATGGGCCCGTCAAAATAACATGTAAATCTGAAAGATGCATCTACAAAATGATTACATGTGATATTCTAAGCTTACAACCTTAAGTTTGTAAGAATGCAACCCGAAGTTTGCAATGATGTTTGTATATATTAAAACACACTATTTCCAGATTATACGATCTAGAAATCATGTATTATAGCATCCATAAATAGCTAGATCAATGCTTATGAGAACAAAGTTTTTATGTTGGTATATTTGATTATTGTATCATTTATATAAACCAACAAAACTCTCCCCATAAAATTGGTTTTTGGTCAAGCTAGAACCAGATTAATTCTATCTTAGAATATTTGAATGTGCAATACTTATAAATTCTCCACAATGCACATAGAGTGTTTACAGAATGAATGTAAGTTTAAATGCGGTGTAAGGACCTCCTTCTTCTTGTTTGTCTCTAAATGGAACAAAATGATGTTTAAAGGTAACAAATGGATTTAGGAGACTTACACATGATTTGTTAATTGAAATTTGATATTGTTTTCCCAACATGAGGGGGAAAATGGCGGTTGGGAAAAGATATTAAAGATATTAACGAAATGAGTTATCATTGACTCATTTTGATTATTGTACAAAATAATCGAATTTGGAATGAGTTATCATTGACTCATTTTGATTATTGTACAAAACAATTTGAACTGGAAGTTCAAAAGATAATTCATTTGCAGTACAAATTGTATGATGCAAAATATATAAATTAACACGAAAAGAAAGTATTCTATGAGCCATTGTAATGTTTTTTTTTTATATATATAACAAAACTAAAACTATAAATATCAAGAGTGTGAAATTAAAATTGTGTATATTTTATTTTTTTAATAAAAAACTCAAAGTCAATCCATATATCAAATATGTGTGTGTGAGATATATACTGCTTGCAAGCCCAAGAAGGGTACAGATTGAAACTGTCCATCAAGTAATTATGAAGTGTTGTATACTACTCTTTTTAGTCTTAAATATAAGACATTTATCTAATTTGATTAGATTAAATTAGTTAAGTTAATTAATATAACACGTTTTTTTTAAAATAGTCATCTTTCTTAATTCTTGCATTTTCTCTCTCCCTTTATTATTATTGAGGGAGCATCAAAGAAATAAATTAGGAAAAGATCAACAAATATAAAAACAAATCTTGTATTTAGAACCAAGATTAACTCTTCAAAAAAAAAAGTCTTATATTAAGGAGATGAGAGAGTATTATTCAATTTGTGTAAGGTAGTTCAAAATATACCGTTTACAAGTTCAAAATGGTGCACATTTTTTATTTTTTGATAGAAATCAGGGGTATCTTCCGCCGAGAGCAAAGACTAATCTTTCTTCGCATTGTAGTCGTCTCAAAGAGGTATTGGTATTGGCCAAATAACCTTCTCCACACACACCGTCAAGGATTAAACCTCTGACTAGGTGCTTAAGATATCCTAACTACGAGCTAACTGAGCCGTTGCTTTGGTTAAAATACATTTGATTTTAGATAACAAAGATGAAATTGGAAATAAATGAAAACCATCTTGAACAATTTTACATGGCAGGCCCCTGAAAGGATACCAAAAAGAGTTTATTTCTTGGCACAAGATACAAAAAACTTTTGTCATGCAGATAGAGTAGTTTTACTCTTCTTTGTGGGGAAGTAGGCTTCTATTGGTAAATGTTATTTGGGCTTTGAGCCCTTTTGTGTTAAGCTGGACCAAGAAAGCCCAAAATACAAATATGCTCTTTACATTTTCTTCCAATGTCCTTTTTCGGACTTATATTTTGCTTACCCATTCAACACAAGTACGTCTTGCATTACCAACAATCATCGAGAGTAAGTGGTAAAAGACTTGCTCTCCCATCATCACGTCCTCGGTTCGAGACGTGGGAATGAAGAAAATGGTGTTGGGAGCTCTTCCCCCACGACCGTGGGCCTGACACAGGGTGTGGGTGAGATACAAAAAAAAAAAAAAGTAGGTGTAGCATGAAGATGAGTAATCCTGTGCTCGAGATTATTTGATAATTACAAAAAGGCCAACATTTTAATTTAAAGTTAAAATTTTAACAAGCATTTCAATGTCGTATAGATGTGTTTAACTGTTTGCCTATGTCCTTCTCCCGCCCCACCAGCCCCTCAAAAGAGAAAAGAAACAGGGCCAGGGAGAAATGTAACCTTTCTCTCTTTGCAAATTAAAGCCTTTTAATTTGTTGCACTTGCTTTCTGATGAGGATTGATTCTGTTACTTTTTAAGAATTATGTTTGCTTCTATCATAAGGTGTCATTGTGTTGGTTTTGTGGTTGTCTGAGTTCATCAATATTAATTAAAGTTGTTTGAAATATGACCAAGGCAGAGAAACTTTTAGCACCAAACGAGGCTAAATGTTTTTTTTTGCTTTTCTTATCTACTCTTATCATCTACTTCCCTTCCTCTTCTCCCCCACCATTATCTGAGTTTTTAAATTGAAATTTGAGCTAATTAGATTTTTTGTTTTCTGAAAATATTTTTACAATATCATTATTGCCATTTTAAATTGTCATGACTAAAATTTAGCAGTTTTTTTATTAAAAATATTCTGAATAATATTTAGTCTAAACAGCTCAAATTTTAATCTAAAAGTTAAGATAAATGATGGAAAAGAAAAAGAAAAAGAAAAATTGTCAAAGTAGAGGAGGCAAGGCCCGTATTGTATAAGTAATAAGATAGCGAAAGTACCACCAAACGCCTGGGCCAATTGATTGGTTGGGGTTGTTAAAACAATCGTGCCGAGTTTGAGGCGCGAGAACACATGTAAGTGTTTGGTGGTAGAAACTTTCCACATTTGTGGTCTAACCCAGTTTGATCCGGATTAGTCTGGACCTCGATAAATCTTCAAATTAAAAGGGGTAGGTCCAAGATACCAGATGCACATAAATAAAAAAAGATACCGAAAGTGTAACTTATCTGCATGGAAGAAAACTTCCCTTACGTACACAAAAATTATGACGTCACCCCTTAGTACATTTCTGCTACTTCTTTTTACATGCCCGTACAATAATCCAAAATCTAGTTCAACTATGTGAGAGAACTAGCCATCTTCCACCGACCACCGTCATTGTAGCCCCAGGAGGGATGAAGAAATAGTGATACAGTTTTATTTATAATTAAGAATTTATATATATTTTTGTACACAGAATGATAATAGAATCTCGTTCACATTTCACAACACACACATATATAAATATATTCTATATGACAACACAGATGTTTAACCTGACGAGCTAGAGAGTTGATATTGGATCAGATGGTTCGACCTGGATATCAGTGAGGTAGATAACCATGAGAACATGGGATCACTATGTATAGACAAGGCTTTCGCCAAAGGGAGTGATGTGTGTGCACGGTGTTGACAATATGTAAATAGTTCAGGGTTAGAACGTGTGTACCTTAGGGTTTTATCTCCTTATTTATAGGATGTACCTTGGTATCATAATTGTTTGATCTAGATTTAAATCTTCCTTCATTATAGGTCGGTTAGGATCCTCCTTCTTTATAGACGGATCCTAATGTGCAAGACCCTTTTAGTTGGGTCGTCCTATGAATGGGCCTGGTATAGGTCCATAACAAAATAAAATATAACTCGCCACAAAGCGCGGGTCTAATGGTGCGAGTAAGATATATAATTATAACCCACACCCTAGTGTGTTGACAAAATGACAAACCGAGCCCATCAAATTTAGATTTGATTGGGTCAAACCTGTATTTTCTGCTCTAAATTTTAATCTGTGTGTAATGTAGATAAGAGTAACAATCAAAGGGATGATGTAGACTAAACAAAAGAATATCGGGATAGATATTTGGGGACCATTTGTATATTAAGTACTCTCGATTTTAAAATATATGCTTCCAATAATTGATTTGTGCTTATTAAGATATTAGATAAAATCAATTAACAACAATAATAGCTATACAAAACATGCACCTTTCTCAAACATACCCTTATTTATATAGAAAATAAGTGAGAAAAATCATGAACATGAATGTATGGGGAAAATGTTATGAGAGAGAGTATGACAAAATTTGAAAAAAAAAAAAAAAAACCCATACTTGTCAAGTTATTAGAAAAATTCAAACTGCAACTTATAAAATAATTACTTCCCTTCACAAATTAACTTATATTTGAAACAAGAGTCAAGCGGGAACAATGCATTGCAAGATGATTATGTTAGGGATGTCGTTATTGGTAGGCATGTCCATGGACCAAATCAGACCGGGTTGGGGGTCAACTCGTGATGCTGGTCAAATTCACTGCGACTGCAGACGTCAGGTCAGACTACCCTGACCGTCAGCCGATCAAGACAATTTTTTTTTAATTTTTCTTTTCCCACTTCTAACAATAATTAAATCAACGAAACACCATGACAATAAATAAACACGCAAACATCTTAAATCCAATCCTAAACCCATAATAATCTCCAACAACATGTCATTGAACAAGAATACAATATAAAATAGAGGCATGCTTTTATAAAGCCAAGTAAATTTTATAAGCAAAACCACAAATCAATACTGGATTGAAATGGAGTAAAGTCACAAATTTGGCTAGGGTGCACAATGAGAGATTGATGCAATGGATTTTTTTTAAGAAAAAATAATTTTTTTTTTTCAAAAACACTTTCGGGCCCGACGGGACCGATCCATAGGATCGAACCCTTGGACCGAAGTCCGGTTTGGGTGAATGGTCTCGGGCCCGGCCGATCGACCGGCCGGGCCGGGTCGGGCCCACCTTACGACCACTTAGGGTTTTTGGACATCCCTAGTTATTGGTATGTGGTCGAGGGTTTTAAGTGTATGTTTGAATTAGATTTTGAAAAATAATTTTTATAATTTATGAGGTAAACATATGAAAAAAGTTTTCCTTTAACTTGCGGAAGAAGAGCTTCTGAAACCATAGTTTCAGAGCCACCCAAACAAGTTTTGGGTGGGGTGTGTTCGTAGGTGCAATGGTTTCAGTGCTAATGATCAATGATTAAAGGGCATGCTATGACTAATACTACAGCTATTTACCCATTTATTTGTTTGGTACAAACTACAAAAAGCCATGAAAATTAATGAGAAAATTTCATCTAACTTCCAAACAAGAGAAAATATAATAAAATGATCTCTTAGGCTTTGTTTGCGAGTTCTATTTGGAGGGAAGGGAAAGGGAAGGGAGGGTTTTGATAGTCCCTTCCCTTGTTTTTCGCAAGTTTTAAAAATAAGAGGAGAGGGAATTAGGAGATTTTAAAAACCCCTAAAACCTCCTTCTTCAAAAAAAAAAGTTCCCCTAATATTGGGGGTTTTAAGAGGAGAAATAGATTAATTACTTTTTTACCCTCCTCCACCACCACCACCCCACCACCGCCACCACCACCAACACCACCCCACTACCGCCACCTCCGCCGCCGCCACCACCGCCGCCGCCGCCACCGCGCGCCCCACCACCACCACCGCCGCCGCCACCACCACCGCGCCGCCGCCACATAAATAATTTTTTGAATATAGAAATGACATAAATGATTTGTTTAAAAAATTTAAATTTAAATTTACTTGTAAAGTATAATAATTATATTAATTTTTAAAAAAAAGGACAAAATAGTAAATATAACTCATTAATCCTTCATCTTCCTCCCTTACTATTTTTTTTAACTCCCAAACAAGGGGAGGAAATATCCTCTATTTCCTTTCCTTCCCTTTCCCTCCTTTCTCCTTACATCCCCTTCCTTTCCTTTCCCTCCAAACTCCTAAACAGACCCTTAAAATCTCAAATTTGTTGTTAAGTCCGGTGGAATATTTTTGCAATATATTTCAAATGTGGAAAGTCAAAATACCCTCTTAATGAAAATACAATTATCCGTTTCCTCTTTCTATTTAATCAATAAGGTTACTTTGGACTTTTCTATTTTAGAATATATTGTAAAAATGTCACACGGGACTTTACTGCAAATTTGAGATTTTAAGAGATTTTTTTTTGTATTTTCTTTTACTTGGCACTTAGGTGTAATTGTCCCAAAATGATAATAAGCTGCCCTAAAACCCATTTATTTAAGGGTTAAGATGTAAAAATGCACATGTGCTTTGGTCAGAGCAGTACCTAGCAACATGTGTTTTTTTGAGGTGCAAAAGTGACTACGTGGTTTCAAATTAGATGTAAAAATATCGTTTGACTGTTAAGTTTGACTTTTTTTTCTAACTGAATGATGACGTGGATTTCAAAAGTGGAAAAATACATATATGGTTTGGCAAAAAGAATGCCCAACACCAAGTGTTTTTTTTAGGTGCACAAATACCGTTTGACAGTAGTTTGACTTCTTTTATTGATTGGATGTGGCTTTCAAAGCAATTGTGTGGAAAAAAAAAACATGTTGATTGGTCGCAAGTCTAAGTTGGGAAAAATTAATATCACCATCCCTATCCCTCTATTCGCCCCTGTAACAACACTATACCTGAAAATCACAACTTGTTCAATGCGGATATATCACCCTTTGCACTGCTAAAAATGCCATCGATGGCTGTCGACATATCCTCCTGCTAGAAATCAGAGACCTTGCCCAGACTAGCGTTCTCAATGTCGTTGTCGCCTCCAATTCATTAAAATTGAATCGTCACAACGTCGGCTAGAGCGAGTACGCATCAGACGATGTGTACCCGCCTTTACCTCAAAAATAATCCTGTGAAATCTTACAGCTAAAGTAGCGTGTGGATGAAAAATATATCCGCATTAGACATGTTGTGATTTTCAGGTACAGTGTTGTTATAGGGGCGAACAGAGGGATAGGGATGGTGATATTAATTTTTCCCAACTCAGATTTGTGACCAATCGCCATGTTCTTTTCCACACAGTTGCTTTTAAAGCCACATCATCATCCAGTTAGCAAAAAAATTCAAACTAACGGCCAAACATTATTATTACACCTAAAAAAAGTAATTGATGTTGAACACTTTTTTGGCCAAACCATTTGTGTATTTTTGCACCTTTGAAAGCTACATCATTGTCCAGTTAGCAAAAATGTCAAACTTAACTGTCACACAGTATTTTTGCATCTAATTTGTAATCACTTTTGTACCTAAAAAAACACTTATTACTTGGTGCTTCTTTAATCAAAGCACGCATTTTTATACTTTAACCCATTTATTTAATCAAAGCAAATGAATGAGTGAACTGAAGGGTAAAGGCAAGGGCCGGGTAGGGCCCACAGTGGACCACACCTAATCAGATGCAATCTTATGGACCCGAAGTACAACCCAAATGGCCTGTCCCCTCGCCAACCTTCCCTTTCACTAGCTCACTGCAAAACTCCTTCAATCCGTCTATTTTGTTTATTTATTATGACCGAGAATAATTTCGACGAGATAATCACGTGACATGCACGCTTCCCTCTTGTGGGTGAGGGCCCGCTCGAGTTGGTACTGCGGCAAAACTACCATAGTCGACTACAACTCAATATATGCATGTCAGATTTGGTTTCCTCCTACACTCTCCCCTCCGCTCTTGAATATTTGCTTTCATCACTTCATCCTCAACGTAAATAAGTTGTCACCATATCGGCCCACCACATTCAATACCGTTTGGATTGGATTCACGGTAGAAATTGTTTTTCTACCGTGATTTACGATTTACGAAGTAAGTATGTGAAAAAAGTTTTATATCGGAATGAGTAAATGTGATTTCCAAACACTAACTTAAACAAACACCTACACACACGAGGTTAACAAGACATTGACATATTTGTGTGTACTAACGCCGGTCTGAAATATAAAATCCAATTTACTTTTTTGCAGAAGTAAAGAGTCTAATTAAATTAGCTTAAAGTATTTATATTTATTGTTTTTTCTCTAGAATAATTTATGTCTCACTTATAAATTGATATATAATTTAATCATACATAACATATGATATAATTAAATAATTTATTTTGCTTCCTTAATCTCTTCAAAAAAATCAATTTTATCTTTATATTTACGACTGAGGTAGTACTTCCCTTTAAATGGTAGGCCTGTTTGGGTTGACGGTAGGAGTGGTGGCTTAAAAGCTATCTGACTTTAAAAAAAGTTCGGTGGGAAAAAATTCAGGTTATAGATAATTATTTGTGTTTGGATTGATAGTGGTAGAAGTGACGGGACTCGTCAAAAGCTGAAGATTATGGAAAAAGGCGTTAAGGAGCTTTTTCCTTAATTTTGAGGCTTTTTTGATGTTAAGTCCAGTGAACTTAACGTGCAACCCAAACACACTATGTTGAGCTTTTTCTCCAATGCCCATTAACTCTACCGCTAACGCTCCTAACGTTGATTCCAAACAAGCACAGTGTATGCGGTCTTTAATATAAGATCCACAGAAAAAAAAAAAAAGATTTATGACTATTATACTATGGATTGTAGGTGGTATAAAATTTGACAAAAAACTAAGAACTGACCTTGCATGAACTAATCTAAAAGAAGAGATTTGTGACTATTGGGCAATAACTTGTGATATTTGTTTTGCAGTTTGGTTTGGTTTGAGAGGTGACATTTGAGGGATTCAAGGAGGGGCCTGATGATGCCATTGGCAACACAATGGAGGGTGAAAAGAAGGGAGATGGAATGATGAGTTTGAACAATGAAGAGAGTGGTTGTAACTGAAGAGCATTATTATTAAGTGGGGGAGCCAAATTAATGAAGGACATAACTCAGGAATGATATCACAAATAGAACCTACAACACAATGATATACACAAAAAAGGCTTCCCTAGGACGAATAGCAATTACACACACACACAAAATTAAAAAGTTACTACTTTTACGGTAATTTGTGTTGTTTTAAAAAAGGCGTGGAGAGGAATATATATAGCGTAGGAAGGAAACAAAGTGAGGGGAATGAGAGAGCACCACGCTTGCCCCCAACATAGCCATCATGCTCATGTTCTTGTGTAGACACCACCCTCACCCGCATGCCGTCTCTTGATGAGTTTGATGAACTTCTGAGATCCAACTCACTTATCTTAAAAATTAAAGCCCCGACTGCTTTTGTAGTCTAACATACAATTTATAGCAAACAATTATTTAGTTGCTTTTTAAAGAATTTTAACATGTCATTCATCAACCCTATATTTTACAATCACTTGAACTTCTTAGCTGTGACAGACACACACACACACGTAACAGTGCTCAAACAAAATTTCTAGCACCGCATAATTAATTCTTAAAAAATGATGCATCTAAAACCAACATGTCTCAAGGGGATCCATATATCAAAGGGTTAAGGTACAAAAATACATATATGGTTTTCCTATAAGTGCACCCAACACCAAGTGCTTTTTTTAGTGTAAATGTGACTATGTGGTTACAAAAGTAGAGCAAGAATACGTATTGACTGTTAGTTTGACTTTTTTGTATTTTTAAGGCTAATACGAACAACGATCAAATTAAATTTCATCACAAATGTGCGGTTAATAAAGAATCGAAAAAATTACAGAAAATGACACAGATATTTTAAAAATTAAAGTTATCTCTTCTCTCTCTCAATCCCAATCTTACCTATCGAGCCACCTATCTCCGCCTCCTCATCGTCGTTGCTGCATTTCTATAATTTTCAAAACTTTCTCAAGTTCTCCACTACTGGTTTGAGATGAAATTTAGTTGAGTTATCGTCCATGTCGGCCTTTAAAATACAAACCAAAAAAAAAAAAATCAAATTAACGGTCAATAGGAAGTTTTGCTTCACTTTTATAACCACATAGTCACTTTTGCATTTAAAAAAGGCTAAAGTATACTTTTAGTCCTTTAAGTTTACACGAGGTATACTTTTGGTCCCTTAACTTTATAAAGTATATTTTTAGTCCTATAATTCTAACACCGTTAATTTTGTTAACGGAAAATACAAACTCAAGTGATAACGGTGTAAATTTAAGTGATGACTGTGTAATTAAATGTTATTATCTCAAATTTAAAATATGGGTAAATTGAAGAATATATAAAATTTGTGTAATTAAATGTTATTAATATCATTTGAGTTTCTTTACGTCGGCAAGATTTTACTGTTAAGAACATTAACGATGTTAAATTTTAGGACCAAAAGATACTTTATGAAGTTAAGACTAAAAGATACCTTATGTAAAACTTAAAGGACTAAAAGTATACTTTAACCTTTAAAAAAAATCATTTGATGTTGGGTGCACTTTTGAGAAAACGACATGTGTATTTTTACACCTTAACCTTATATCAAATTATATAATATAGTTAGGCTTTTGATGTCTCGATTTTGAACTTAACATGTTAGAAATAGAAGTTGGGAAGGGGTTGGCTAGCTTGTTGTCACATTGTATTCAAACAAGAAAGTAGGAGTATGCAAGAGATAGGGAAAGAGAGAGACCATTTCTAGTTATGATCTGTGTTAATGGGCTTGTTTGGGATATCGGTGGGTAATTGGACTTATAAATAAGTCCGATTGGATAAAAGTCCGATTGGGTAAAAGTCAGATTGTGAAACATGATTTATGTTTGGATTGATGATTGATAAGTATCTTTTGTGAAATAAACTTGTTTGGAATGACTTATGGATAAGTGACTTTTATAAGAAAAAAAATCATGGCTCGCATTCAAATAGTAAATAAAGCGGAAATGGAGAACTTTATCATAAAGCTCTTTCTTATAAGTCATAAAATTCGATTGGGGAACTTTTTTACCAAACCAAAAAAATACCCATAAAGACTTTTCAAACAATAAATAAACCGATAAAACCTCCCCAATAAGCTTTCTTCCAAACACAATATATATATATGGACAAGTCTATGTTAACGTTGGTGTGGAGAAAACAACGCGAGATAGGGAATTATTAGGAGGCAGATTATGATTAAGGATAAGAACTAATAATACGGCGTGGAAATTAATTGAATTCCCTTAAATCTCCAGCTATGAGTCTATGACGAGTGTGTCCTCATATAAGATAATAACATGAGTGGCTTTAATTAATATAATTATATTAATGAATTACAGGCTTCATCCAGCTGGCTGATTGGACATGGACCCCACCCATTTTGAAATAATCACAAGCAACCACCAGTCCACCATATCAAGAGCTTCAAATCTTATATAATGCCACCAAACTTAGCTTGCCTTCCTCATTCATCCAATTATTCTCATTCTTCACCAAATTAAAGCCACAATAATCATACCTTCTTTCTCTGTTTCAACTTTTTTATGTTGTATCGCCCTGTATTAGGCCTGGACCAACTCTACCTAGGGTCAACCCCAGCTAATATTTTAACTAGTTGCCACCTTTTTTTGGGTGTAAATTAAAATTCACATCCATTCTTCACCAAATATTTCATTTTTTAAATATAATATTACCTACTAACATAATTTTGTTGGTCTGACTAGGTGCTTGTTCTGATTAACAGTAAAAATTGTTTTTTCAATGTAATTTGTGGTGTATAAGTTAAGTGTATGAGAAAAGCTTATCTCGGTGTTCATGTGAACGTACTTTTACAAGGCTTATCCCACTATGTGGATCCGTGTACATACACTTATATTGACAGTATATATATTGTTGCGTCAACACAGTGAGTTTGAAAAGTTCGACTAATTAACCTAATATATGATCTCACTGTATAGTTCTTTAATTGCAAAAAAACGGGATGAGCTTGTTAGGTTCTCTATGATCTCATTGATGTGCACGATTTACGTATAGTTTTGCATTTTTTTAAAAAAAAAAATCATAGAAAATTATGTAAGGAAAAGTCGTGATCTCGTATTTTTAACTCTTAAACTCAAATGCCAAATTCTTATGTATTTTCAAGAAGTGAAGCAGTTGTTCGTTTCCTATAATAACATGTATATGTAGACTTTCTTTCCTTTATTCACTACTTTTTTAAAAAAAAAAATAAAAAAATCTTGGGAGAGGTTTTTTAAGCATCCAATTGATCGAACAAAATATGATAAATCCTCTTCTTTTATCTTAATAGGAGTACCACCCAATCATACATACAGTGCATATATTCATGTGACCCGAAATTAAGAAGTATATGTCTGGTTTCAAAAACTACCTATCATATGTTGGATATGGTAACCAGGTCAATCATTGCCCAATAAACGAACTGATCGAGCCTGGAAATTAAATTTAGAGGGCGATTTTATGTGGAAGACGAATAATTGAATGTGTTAATTAATCATTTCATTTGGTAAGGCATTTTCCAATATCCTAAAATTTTGAATAGCTTATCTCACATAAATTCCCAATATTTTATTTTATATTTTCTTGTTTTCTAGCCCATATTCAATGGGTGCGTAGTATATGCATGTTTCTATATATAAAGTTGAATTGTTTAAAATATAATCAATAGAAGCATAATTCTGTTGTAATACTATATTTTATGCTAAGTATTTTCTTATGGTATTCGAATCATATTAAGAATATTAACATATGATATTAAATATTCATATTGTTTTGAAGAAAAGTAAAACTTCATTTAAGTATAAAAATCAAGTGACCCTTACAACAAATATAACCCAAAAATAAATAAATCAAATTTACAAACAAGCAATTTTTTTTGGTTTTTGTCAAATAAAACATTTATTAGAGTGTAACTGGAAGGTGATTTTTATTTTATATCTTAGAGAGAGTCTTTGACATATGTGAGGTTTTTGTCAGCTAATTAGTATGTAATTAATTATTTGAGTATATATTGCAAAGGTTTTGTGAAGAGATCACAAAACCAAGTCGGGCTGCTGAAGTAAACATGTTTTGATTTGATTCCAAAGGCTTTCTCATCTTGACATTTTTATTTCCGTACGCATAAACGAAATATTACATCTGTCTGGTGCCATATTTAAATTCCATGAATAGAAGCAATACTTGCATGTTTTGTGTTATTTATGACTTCAGCCTGCTCATATATCGCTCTCATGATCAAAATAGTAGTACGTAGTTAATATATGATATAAAATAATAAAACTTGCAACAAATTATATTGACGTCAAATTATAAACCGTCTCCCTTTTTTTTTTTTTTTAAAAAAAAACTGCATAAATCTGAAAATATTCTATTATAATTTGTATAATTTGTAACCCCCCGGGGGTTATATGAAGTACAATCCGGGGGACAAAATCTTAAACAGCGGATAAACGCTAGTGAATACTTGAATCCTATTAACTTATACTGGTTCTATTTATAAGTTCAGTTTGATCAAATCTCACATACCAAGGAAATGTAAGTATCCCAACGATTATGGAACAAATTTCTAACTTTACCCTCGTTTATGAATAAGACGTTTTAAAATTTATTGTAAATCTCTCTCATTTTTTTCTTCGGCGTTTTCCAACATGATCAAATAAATCTCTCATCATCATTACTAAATGAAAATTGTCACAATCTCATTTATTTGGTCAAACTTGACTTATAAAAAAGGACCAAATTTTTTGGTTAAACTGGACTTATAAATAGGACCAGAGTGGTAGCATCATGTTTCACAACATTAAATAAATCGAATTAACACATAGTATAAGAACATATTAGTTAAATTAACAAATTCAGAAATCTTTAATCACGCCTACATGAAGGATTTGTTCTAAGAATACTTAACAGGACGCTGTTGGATGATGTCGTTAGCTCCATCTTCAGTTTAACAAATATGGGCGTAACGGACATCAAATTAGTAATTGAGCACTCCCTAGAAAATATAAATTCATTTTCTTGTATAATCTACCCGCATAGATCATCGTATTCTGTCACCCTGTCGTTTTCAGGGGAAAGGCAACAAAGAAAATCAGTAAATAAAATCGCACAACAGGGAGGAGAGAGAAGCATGCGTCGTCTTCGAATCGTTTTTATCACTCTGGGCCGACACCCATTTTTGTCCATAAAGTTGGATGTTTTCGATGCTCTGTTTTCCATCTCCACTTCCCACTGCTCTCTCTGCTCCCCAACTCCTCACACTCTCTCCCTCTTTAAAGCAGAGTAATCACAAGTTTCTTACGAAGAAGAAGGACAGGGCACGATGGATCCATGTCCATTTTTACGGCTTATGATCGAATCGTTGGCTCTCAAGCTTCCTTCGGCAACCAAACCCACACCCGGGTCGGGTGTTCACCCATCAACCACTCCCTGTTTCTGCAAAATCCGAATAAGTAATTTTCCCTCACAGACTGCTCTGCTCCGTCTCTGTTCGTCAACCGGTGACTCTGCGCCGGAATCCACCACCTCCGCCGCTGGCTTTCACCTGGACAGCGACTCTCTCCGTCGTTTTTCCGGTAAGCCCGTCAGCCTTCGTGTTTCCGTCTACGCCGGCCGGATGGGTCGCACCTGCGGCGTGAGCGGTTCCAAGTTGCTCGGTCGTGTTTTCTTGAGCATTGACCTCACCGATGCTCTGTCTCACCCTCATACCTTCCACAATGGCTGGCTCCACCTCGGGAAGAACGAACCGCTGAAGCCATCGGCCCAGCTCCACCTGGTGGTCCGTTCCGAACCCGACCCCCGCTTCGTCTTCCAGTTCGGCGGTGAACCGGAGTGCAGCCCCGTGGTTTTCCAGATTCAGGGGAATATCAGACAACCCGTTCTCAGCTGTAAGTTCAGTGCAGATCGAAATTCCAGATCACGGTACGCCCTCATTCTTAGTATTTCTCAAAATTTAATGCTACGTCGTACATTTCAATAGGAATTAGATTAGATGCTGCGGTCACACTTTAATCCACTTTTAATTATCTTTTTTAGAGGGAGGTAGATGAATTTCAGGGCGGGACATAAAAATGGTTAATAAGGTGGGGGGTGAATAAGGGATTAAGGTGAGGGACTAGGCATGTGGGCTGGCTTGTCTATATCTTTCGCTGCTACCAACCATCATCACATGGCCAAGACGGGGCGTTTCATCTCTTTACAAACATCATTTCATGTTTCTTTCATTGCTTAGTTGTTATCTCTCTCGTCATTATTGCGAACTTGTCGTCTCCTTTCATTCATTCTTTTCTTGTTTGGATCCATAGAATTAAATCTGCCCCCCATTGGATTGAGATTCCCAGTTTCTTGCTCCAACGTTGCAATCTCATTATTCAGATTTTAGATAGACTTTTTGTTGTCGTCACTTTCCTATATGCCTGTTTCATCTTACCTTTCTCTTTACCTCTTGTTTTTTATTTTTTATCTTTTACGGTTGTAAAAGATATATTATTAACTTAAGGATTATGGATTACGAAAAAGACAATCGTAAATGAAACGATTTGGTGTAGACTTCCTGCTTCCTGATCATAACACATCATTGACCGTAAATTTAGCCAACCTCTAGATTAAATTAAAGTCCCTAACCTTGTTTACTCTCTTAGCATTCTTTTCTTTTTCATTAAGTAAAACAATCCATCCCACCTTTTTATAACTGTGAGAATCAAACTTATCCTTCACTTTTTGTTTACTATATTCCTGTTCTCTCTTGATTCCTCCAGCAAATGAAGTCAATCCCTCCTACTAAACTAATTAAAATAACATCATGCGAGTGATCCTAGGCTGCGCACCCTGTTTTAATTAGTACTATTAAATAGTCAAATCAGACAGTTTGAGATCTTCTAAACTGTGAAACACAACTAACTCTGATTCCCTTCCATGTGCTCGTATCTGGCTGTACTCTCAGAATCTCTTCTCATTTGATTAATTATCCCAAGCACTATTGACATCTTAATCAAGTTGTTATTCTTAATTATATTGAATTGATAATTAAATTATTATATCCTGTTGTTGTTTTTTAATCTAGGCCTCTTCCATCGGATTTTGCCAACAATGCAAGCAAATGGAGGAGGACATTTACAGGTGATAGAGATCGGCAAGGGAGAGAGAGGAAAGGTTGGATGATAATAATACACGATCTCTCTGGCTCGCCGGTGGCCGCCGCCTCGATGATCACTCCCTTCGTCCCTTCACCCGGTTCGGACCGCGTGTCCCGGTCCAACCCCGGAGCCTGGCTCATTCTGCGGACCAACGGCGCCTCCGTCAGCAGCTGGAAACCGTGGGGCCGGCTGGAGGCGTGGCGGGAGAGAGGTCCCACTGATGGCTTAGGGTACAAGTTTGAGCTGGTCACCGAGAACGGACCGGCGAGTGGGATCCCCATCGCCGAAGCTACGATGAACATGAAAAAGGGGGTCAATTCTGTATTGATTACAGAGCGATGAAGGATTGTGGGTTGGGTTCGAGGTTGGCCGGAAAAGGGTTCGTGATGGGTTCGACGGTGGAGGGTGAAGGCAAAGTGAGCAAACCTGTCGTTCAGGTGGGAGCGCAGTACGTGACTTGCATGCCTGATGCTGCTCTCTTCATCGCCCTCTCTGCCGCCATTGATCTTAGCATGGATGCCTGTAGGCTTTTCTCACATAAACTTCGAAAGGAGCTTTGCCATGTTGATCATGATTCGTTTCCATAACCCTTCGTATATCCCATAATCAACAAACGACAACCTAGATTTTTTTCCCTTTAACGATGATTTTGTCTCTCGTATTTATATATCTTCAACATTCTTGATTCTTTCTTTCTCTTTGATTTTTGCCTTCATGAGAAGGTTATGAAGGTTGGTTTCTAGGTTTATAGCTCTGCGAATTTGCTCCTTTTCCAAGACTCACAAAAGTGTTGTTTGTTTTGACTTTTGTAATATAATGGTGCGTACCAGAAGCTTATTATCATGGCGTACGGGGGTTTCTCAGCAGCGACTCACAGAGCAGAAGAGTGATGTTTGATACTCGAATATGTATAAATCTAAACATAATATTTGAACTGTACAGACAGATTCAATGCAAATGTTTATTATTTATTATTTATATGCCTTTAGTCCCGGATATTTGATCTCCATATATATAATTTATGCAAGGCTCTTAGAAATGTATACCATGGACAGTCAAGTTTGAATTTCTTGCAGGTTGATTTTTATTTTATTTTTTTGTCTATCCGATATCCAGAGCTTCGTCCTGACTAATTCGGATTCAACCTGCGTCGCACATCTGGCTAACGGGGATTTTCGGCATTCACAAGGCTCGAATTCGAGACCTTGCTTAAACGATACAAGCCGTTTACCACTTGTGTCAACTCCCATTAGTTCTTGCAGGCTGATTTTGATGTACCCGAGTCTCTTAAAATCCATAGTAATCTAGGAATTTGGTCTGAGCCCAAAATTCTAGCCCAGACCCACCATGCTCTAAGGTCGGGCCTTCAAGAAGTAAGGTAGGTGGGCTCCAAATGACTTTTCAGTGGGAAAAGCACCAAAGTAGCAACTTCTAGCAAAAAATGTACTAAAATAACGCAATTTTGAAAGTATTTACCGAAGTAAAGCTGTTTTGGGGCAGTCACGCTGGGTTGTCTGACGGCACTGGTAGTGCCGTCAAGGACCCTAACGCCACCATCAGTGGTGCTCGATGGCGTCGAGGGCCCCGACGCACAAGCGTCGAGAGATCCGGCGCCGCGTCGATGATGCTCGGTGGCGTCAGTACCACGACGCCACTACCCACCAGTGGCGTCAGGGGCCATGACGCCACTGATGTTGGCGTCAGGTACCCTAACGCAACCAGTAGTGGCGTCGTACGACTTGACGTGACTGGCCCAAAACTACCTTAGTCCGATCAATTGTTTCAAAACTGCTTTAGTTTAGTACATTTTTTGCTAAAAGTTACTACTTTGGTGTTTTTTCGCTTTTCAGTTCTTCAATGTAATTTTATTAATATTTTAAGGGAATAATATGGGTTGGCGCTACGTGGAATCTCCTCAAAAGAGACGAAAAATAAGGATAAATGTGGTGACCATGCTTTCAATTATAAATTATAATAAGATAACATTTCTTCTTTGCTGGTCTCATGGGAGCTCTTTTTGTTGTTACTTTAACTTGTAGTTCCTTTTCATTTTCACTCAGTTTAGGCAGCTGTAACTCTTTTTTAGATACCCATGTACATATCTTACGCCATCTAGACTTGTATCAATTTTTTATCTAGGCCCATATATCCAAGGATGATGCATCCCAGCTGGAATGAAATAATGACAAATATATTTGGATTTTTTGCTCGTACAAAAATATCGCACTTAGAGATTGGCACAAAAACTGCACCGATCCAGATTCTGTTCTGCTCCTCTCATTCTCATGAAGCACACTTCAAGTATGTTAACAAGCCTAAGCCGGCAACAATGCCAATCTTTTAGCGTAATCCAAGCTTCCCGAACTAGAACCCTTCAATTCCTACGACCAGTTGTTCCTGAGTAGTCCAAATGCAATTTCAATCCCTGCAAAATTTTATCTTTCCAGAGTCATCAAACCACTCAATGTCCAAGTCGCTTCTATCTTTCTTTCTTTTCTTGGTTTGGTCAAAATCAAAGCATCCATCGAACAACAATCCAAATCCAACACAAAAATTGACCTTGCATGGTCAACAGCTGCAGCAAGATCACTATCTGAAGCCAATATAACTTTGTCATGATCTTCATCTTCATACTACAAACACAAATGTAACCGGCTAGAATCAGGGGAAAAGGAAAACATATTGGCCCAACCTTACGATAGAAAATGCTACATCTTGAAAGGTTCAAAGATACCAGAATTTGGGGCAGAATGTTCGGGTGAATTTCATTACCAACTCTTTGAATGATAGCAGTTATAACTTGTGTCAAATTACGAGTATCTGAACTTGCAAGCAACCATGTAAAGTTAATCAAACAATAGTTACTTGCACAATCAACCAAGAAAATACAAGAGCAGGCAGATTAGATCAGTTCGATCTTTGCATTAAAAACTAAATCAAAAGGGGATCGATCTTACTACTACAGCACTGTCCTAACATTAGTGAATTACTAAAATCAGAACTACAAACATGGCATGAAATATAGATTTATGCATCAATTTTAACAGGAAATATAGATTTCTGCATCAATTTCCAGCACGACTATGAGAATGATTTTGGATTGCTCTTTTCATCAAGTGGCCTTTGAGCCTCAAAAAATTTGAACTTATTCTAACTCATACATGACAAATAAACTGACAATTTTGAATTCCAGTTTGGATGCTTGATAGGAACTTAATGAAGTAGTTTACATTAATTTGATTCATTAATTTATCAAAAGGTAGCTGGAAGTTCTCAGTGTTTGCACCCTCAAATCAGATAGCATCAAAAAGTGTTTAGTTTATGTTTTTTTCTTTTCCAATCTGCCAGAACTGGTTCAGGATGCGGACTGGAATCTGAAAAAAGCAGTCAAAGTGGAATCTTCTGCGAAGAAACCTACAAATGCCTCAAAGCTAAGAGCTGAGGACCGTCCTGATGGTAATCTAGAACTGAGTGTTACCGTTTCATCTAATGAAGAGCCAAAAGAGGTTTCAAGAGAACCTTTATCTATGGAGGACAGAAATCTGTCTGATGTTGTTTCATTCCGAAGACATGATATTGTTAATAGTCATCATTCACCAGAAAAGCGCTATGATACAATTCTTTGGTGAGTTGCAGTTTTTACTGTTGTGCATTACACAATGAAATAAATTTTCCTTTGCTATGGAAAACTTGCCTTTGGAGATGGTTATAAAATTATCATTCTTAACATGTTTTAGGATTCTGATTCGTTTTCAAAATTCCATTGCCTCCATTATAAAGGACGGATGGAAACATAAATGCGAGCATTTGTTTTTTGCTTTCCTTTTCTCTATGATCTAATGGACTTGTATAAGATGGTTGTTTTTTTAAGAGTTAAGGTATAAATTTGTCTTGAAAATTTTTGCTGAAGAGAAATATTGCTCTGGAAGTTTTTTCGGATTCTATGTGTTCAAAACGTAACAATGTTACTTCTTCCCATTAAGAAACTAACGTTGACCGTTAACTTTTTAACGGAAAATGACAATATTGCTCTATTTTAACATTTCCAGTATAATATTAAATCTAAAAAAACTTTTAGGGTAACATTGCTCCTTCGCAACTTGGGCAGATTTCCACCTGAAACCTTTTTTTGATGTATTACTTATTGCAATTTTGTTTGCTTTTTAATGCCCAGATTCTATTGCGCCTGTAAATTTATACTGAATGGACTTCCCTTTTTATGTGTTAAGAAGCTTTGTTTTATTTTCAATCATTACAAAGTGGCTAAAAATGGGTAAGTTGACTTACACCTGCAATGCAGTATGAGTGTAACAAAATGGATACAGCTCAATTGGGGGATGATGGTTTGCTCACATTATTGATTATTTGCAAAGATTTGGAAAATGCCTCGGCCAGTAAGTGTTATCTCCTCCTGTCAAACTATTTTCACTTTCGCATTTAATCAATTGAAATTGAAGTTTTTGCGTTTCTGTTTGTTCTTCTCATGTATATAATGTTGGACTTTCTGGATCAACTGGGCATTGGTAAACATGAATTTGAGAGAAAATAACCTCTATTACTCACAAGAATAGATTACAAAACTCATATAAAAAAAACTCTCAAACAAGGATCACTCTCTGAGATCACTCTTGTTCTCACTCTTCTTGGTGATGAACACCGATTTTCGATGCTTTACAAATGAGGTATCCACCTCTATTTATAGTATGAGTTTTGGGGTAGGTGAGGTGTGAACAAGGGTGGTTGGTGGAGGCCGCTTCAACAATGGTGGTTGGTTGGTGGAGGTCGCTTCAACAATGGTGGCCGGGAATATTCAAAAACCTTCGGAGGGTGGCCGAAGTCTTCAATTCTCCTCCAACCATATCTCGAAGAAAAACATTCCAGCCTATGTTTCGCATAACTCTAGCTTCTCTCGAGTCACCACCTTCGTCATCATGTCCGGGATTCTCCTTCGTATGGATCTTTACTAGTCTCAACAGTTGTCGATCCATTACCTCGCGTATCCAATGATAGCGAATATCAATATGTTTTGTACGGAATGGTACATAGAGTTCTTGCTCAAATCTAGAGCACTCGATCCGTCACAATGTACCTTATACTCCTTTTGCTTGATTCCAAACTCTTGGAGATAACGCTTTAGCCACAACATCTCTTTTCCAGCTTTTTGGCAAAGAATGTATTCAGCTTTCGTTTGTGGACAAAGCAACGCACTTCTCGTAGTCGTGGACGCCATGAAACAGCTCCCCCGCAAAAGTATAAATGAATCCCGAAGTAGATTTTCTACTATCAAGATCTCCGCCATATCTCGCATCTGTATAGCCTTCCAAGATTGGATCAGCTCCCCTGTAACAAAGACATAATTTCAATGTACCCTTAAGGTATCTGAGAATCCACTTTACTGCCTCCCAATGCTCTTTCCCGGGGTTGGAGAGAAAACGACTCACCTTTCCCACTGCGTGAGCAATATCGGGCCTCGTACACACCATAGCATACATCAAACTTCCGACCGGAAGAATATGGTACAGACGACATCTCCCCAATCTCTTCCTTGGATGAGGGACACGATCTCTTGCTCAACTTGAAATGGTTGGCCAATGGAATGCTAACTGGTTTGGCATTGTTCATATTGAACCGTTCAAGTACTCGTTCAATATACTTCTCCTGAGATAGCCATAACCTCCGTTTTTCCCCGTCTCGGGTGATTTGCATTCCCAATATCTCTGTTGAGCCGGTCCTAAGTCTTTCATGTCAAAAGACTTAGAAAGTTCCTTCTTCACCGGGCCGATCTTCGTTGCGTCTTTCCCCACGATCGAATATCGTCTACATATAGTAGAAGAGCAACGAAATTTCCATCGAAAACTTCGAATGTAGACACACTCATCTCACGTTGCTAGTTTTCTTGTACCCTTGACTCACCATGCACGAGTCAAATTTCTTGTACCACTTGTCTAGGTGCCTCGCTTCGACCGTACAAGCTTTTCTTCGACTTACAAACGAGGTTATCCCCGAAACCTCAAAACCTTTCGTCGCTCCATGTAGATTTCTTCTTCTAAATCTCCATGAAGAAAAGCCGTCTTCACATCCATTTGTTCAAGCTCTAAGTTCATACTTGCGACCAATCCAAGTATGACTCTAATTGAAGTCATCTTGACTATCGGTGAAAAAATCTCATCAAAGTCGATCCCCTTTTCCGCCGGAATCCTTTGACTACCAACCGTGCTTTGTATTTCACCACTTTTCCACTTTGCCATCTTTCTTCACTTGAACACCCATTTATTTTTCGCCTTCTTCCTCGTGGAAGTTCTACGATCTCATAAGTTTGATTTTTCTGCAGAGATTCCATCTCGTCTTGCATTGCGAGCAACCACTGCTTTTTGTCCTTATGAGATACTTGCTTCATGGAAACTCTCGGTTCTCCATCCTCGCAAGTAGTAGAAGGTATTCGATTCCGGATATCTTCTCGACGGAATCGACCTCGTTCGGATCTACGAACTTCGGAGCAATTTGAGGAAATCCACCATCATCTTGGCCTTGTGATGGTTCCGAACGTCCGGGTTTGGGGTTGTGGCTCCCCCGCTCGCACCGTCATCTTCCTCATTGTCTTCTACTTCCGGCATTTCTTCGGCACTATATCATCATTTCTCACGAATGATTCCGATGTTGCCTCCGCACCAAGAGCAACATTTGTCTTCCGAGATATTGTGGGCTTTTCAATATCTTCTATTGTCGGCTTTCATGGAACACCACGTCCCTACTTCGATTACCCTTTTTTCTTAGGATCCCATAATCAGTATCCAAACTCTTCATTTCCATAGCCTATGAATATGCATGGAGTGGTCCTTGCATCCAAATTTTCACTGAGCTCTTTGGATACATGTGCGTACGCTAAACACCCAAATACTCTCAAGTGGGAGTATGATGGATCCTTTCCACCAAAGTTTCTCGGGAACTTCAAAATCCAATGGTACCGATGGAGATCGGTTGATCAAGTAACAAGCGGCTCCGATCGCTTCTCCCGAATGGCTTTGGCGCTTAGCCATACGAGCATGCTCCGAACACGTTCCATAATTGTTCGGTTCATTCTTTCGCTATACCGTTGTGTTGAGGGCGTGGGACCGTCTTCTCATGTCGAATGCCATATGATCTCGCAATAGGCATTGAACGCACGGAGGAGTATTCACCTCCATTGTCGGATCGAAGACACTTCAACTTCTCTCCCCGTCTCACGTTCTACCATGACATGGAACAGGTTTGAAGTAATCAAATACCTCGGTCCTTCGTCCGCAAAAATACACCCACACCTTTCGAGAAGCATCATCGATGAACGTCGAAAGTATCGGTTGCCGCCGAGTGATTCAACCTCCAAGGGACCGCAAACATCGAGTGTACCCGGGATCGAGCAACTCGATCTTCTCGTTGAAGAGGAATTAAACGAGACTCTATGCGCTTACCAAACAAACAATGATTGCAAGGATCTAGTGCGGCGTCCTTGTCTACATTGATAAGCTCCTTCTTTACTAGGGTAGACAACCCTTTCTCACTCATGTGGCCGAGTCTCGGGCCACATTGATTTTGTGACGCCTCCTTTTCGCAACGTTGAGGTCACGGTGCATATCTTCACATTTGTATAGCGTGCCACAAATATGTCCTCGAGCGACTATCATAGCGCCTTTTGACAACTTCCATGTGCCTTTACCGAAGTGACTATCATAGCCCCGTTTGTCAAGAACTATTCCGACAATAGATTCACCGAAGGTCCGGGGCACACGGGACATCCTTCAAAGTGATTGTGCTCCGGAACTTGTCTTTATCTGAACATCACCAATTCCGACAATCCCCGCGAAACCGGAATTTCCCATTTTCACGCTCCAAAGTCACCGCTTTGTATGTTGTGAAGTATTCCTTGTATGGAGTCACGTGGTAGACGCCGCAAAGATCTACCACCCATTCCGTGTCTTCTCGTGAGACGTGAAGGCATGTCTCATCTTGGGTTGAACAATAAGCTACATCACCGAGATAGTAACTAATGTTTCTCCACCCTTGTTCTTCTATGCGAACCGCTTCCGGTCTTGCTCCTTTTTCCATTTGTAGCGCTTCTTCTTCATATGTCCTTCTAATCCACAATGATGGCGGTTATAAGATGGTTTTCTACCATCAACGGACACCCCCGCTCTTGCTTCGCCTCTCGATTTGTTATTACTCTTCTTTTGTTGCCTCCCCTGTTCTTCGTGACAAGGGCATGGGTCCGATCTCGTGCCCATGTCCTTTCTCCTTGCTTCTTCACTTTGAATAGGGCATCCTTGACCATTGACATGGTAAGTTTGCCATTTGGGGCCGAAATTTTGCTTTGAGTGACACGACCGCGTTTCCCAACTATCGGGAAGGGAACCGAGTAGTAGCAACGCCGAAATTCATCGCCAAGTGGCATCTCTACTGACGACAACCGGTTGACCAAGCTCGGAACTCACCGGTATGCTCGGCAACCGAAGTTCCACTTTTAAGCTTCATGTTGATTAAACGCCTCATCAATGTAGCTTTATTCCGAGCGGTCTTGGCCTGGTACATATCCTCCAACTTTTTCCGCAGGGCATATGCATATCGTCTGTTTCTTGTGCAACATGGTGGAAGACACTATGATCAATCCATTGACGGATTTGACCAATAGTTTTTCGATTTGATTTCTTCCACTCTAACTCCTTGGCGGGATCATGATTTTTACCCATCAATTCTATGGGATCAAACAAATCTTTACAGCTTAGGAGATCTTCCATCCGAGGTCTCCACAACGTGTAATTTGTGGCAGTAAGCGTAATCATTGCTCCGAAAGATGATGTTGACTCTTCTGTGGACATTATCACCTTACAAATAATTTTTCAACACGATCAGGGTTGAATCTTTAAAAATGGAGCTCACCGTTACGTCCGGAACGGTCAAAAAAATGGAATTGACACTACGGGGTCAAAATTCCACTCTAGGGGCAAAACAGCAATTTCGAAAACTTTGAGGACCAAACTGCAATTTTCGAAAGATCGGGGGTCAAACCGGAATTTCGAAAGATCGGGTCAATATGAAATTTCCCGAATATTTGGGGACCAAACTGAAATTTTAAAAATTGAGGGGTCTTTCTTCAATTTCCGAAAACTGCAAATTCGGCGAGGAACAGTATTCCCGGTCGTCTTCTCCGGCGGAACTCCGGTGAACGAGTGTCGTTTCTCCGCGAACTCCGTGCCGACCAAACTTTGACCGTGATTTCCGGGCTCGTTTGAACTCCGATTAGGTCGCCGTTTGGTGCGTTGGACTTGTGTCGATGAGACGAATCCAATGGTGCACTCAGAATTGGATTTTGAGTAAAACTCAGAAAACCCAAATTCGTCCGGTGAACCAAAAAACTCAACCAACACCTCTAACCAGGCTCGATACCACTTGTTGGACTTTCTGATCAACTGGGCATTGGTAAACATGAATTTGAGAGAAAATAACCTCTATTACTCACAAGAATAGATTACAAAACTCATATAAAAAAAAAAAAACTCTCAAACAAGGATCACTCTCAGATCACTCTTGTTCTCACTCTTCTTGGTGATGAACACCGATTTTCGATGCTTTAAAATGAGGTATCCACCTCTATTTATAGTATGAGTTTTGGGGTAGGTGAGGTGTGAACAAGGGTGGTTGGTGGAGGCCGCTTCAACAATGGTGGCTGGTTGGTGGAGGCTGCTTCAACAATGGTGGCTGGAATATTCAAAAACCTTCTGGAGGGTGGCTGGAAGTCTTCATATAACAGGGAGGGTTGGTATTGTGACTGTGATTGTTTTCTCATCCCTTAGTTCAGATTTCAATGTTGCATATGATAAAATAAATATCTTTTCTTTTGATCAGGGTGGTGTTCTTGTGTTTGAACCTCTGACATGGAAATCATACGAAAGTAATCGCCTTGTCTCAGAGGTAATAGCTCGCTTACTTGAGCTTGTCTATATTTGTATTCACTCTTAAGGGCTATGAAAGCCTTTATAATTACTGCAGACTTCCTAACCTCATGATTTGAGGTTTTCCTTAAATGTATCCAATGGTTTTCCTTCATACTTGTTTTTGGTTATGTCTAGGTTTGTTTGATCTAAACTTTTATATGAATGAGATAGATTCATTTTCCCCGTCTTGCATTCATTCAGATTTTCTATCAGAGAAAAACTAAATTTTGGTTTATGGAAGGATGGCCTTATCTGTGTGATGGACCCAAGGCTGTATTTGTATTATTTATGAATTAAAACTGAGTTTAACCTCAATCCAGTGCAAGAAATGAAGTTTTAATCTCAGGAAAAACAGCAAAACCAGTCACTGAAAATGCAGAAAACAAAAGATTTTAATCATTCATCTAGCATTTGAGAGGCTAGAGACTCTGCTACTCCGTACTAATGTTCTTCCTTTATTCACTCTCAAACCTCAAACCTCCCTTTTAAACCTGAGTGTGTCTTCCAGCTCACACCTCAGCCCCTACACAGCATACAAGTCAGATACAAACTTGCTCATTACTTTGCTTCCGTTCATATTTGTTTGTTGTTTCGACTGTCACTAGAGCCTAGAAAAGGATTATGGAACTACTATTTCCATAATTAATTCATGTATATTGTTTTAATTATGCTCTTAACTAGGCATCACTAACTCCTTATTTTTTCCATCTAATATGTAGACTACTGCTATCAACTATGGTAATATAATGTTTCGTCCAGAACAGTTTCAGGAAATACTATTGGACAAGGTTTGTATGAATTGTTACTTTTCAGTTTTAAAGTAGGTTTAATAAATAACTAGTTCCCTTGTGTGGCTGAATTATTAGAATAAATCACTATTTCCTCCGTGTGGTTTGGGCTATTTTCCTTGCCGTATTGGGTAACCCTTGAGGTGGCAAGCCAGGATAGACCAAGCCACTTAGAGAGGAAACTTATCCCTCCTATCCATGATCCATCATCATCATTTTATTTTGCTAAAATTTTAATGTCTGGACAAGTTTGTAGGTTGGATCAGAATCGTAGCAGATATTACTTCTGAATTGTCAGGGACCAAGACTGGTTTCAAAAGACCAATTTTGGTGTTTAAGAAATGAGTCATTCAGAAAGTCAATGCAACACTGTATATTTATTTGTTGGTTACTCGCAGATATCTTCTTTCCTTTTGGTAATGGGTAGGGTCAACATAGGAACTCCATCAACATCAAGAGGGAGCTGATGTTAATGCAGCAAATGAGGAGGATATGTTTGTGACCCGTCCAGGGTGAACTATTTTTTAATACAACGAGTATGTTTGTTGCATTGCTCGCTTAAAATTGACTGTCGTGATGTTTCATTTGCATGCTTGGTGGAGAGTAGCACTACAATGTAAGCAAATTAAGATATAATGTAAAGCAAAATCAGCAGGGTTTTGAGTGCTGAAAAGTGTCAGTGCACATGTTGCACAAATCATGCCATCCTCCTGCTGTATGTTATTTTATTATCCTATACGGCTTTGATTTTGGACCACATGTGTGAATTTCCTTTTTCCCAGAGGCAACTCTGTAATGAACACAAGCCCAAAGGGAGAGCTCAATCTACAAAAGCTAGCCTATGAGGAGGGAAAACTCAATGAACTTATAAACCTCACTACAAGAGTTTGGCTCCCCGATGTGGGAGCCATTACATAGTCACCCCCTCAAGAGCCGACGTCCCCGGCGGCTCCACTCCATGACACTTCACTCGACCTATCCGGTCAGAACCCTCCACGCACGACATTTCACTCGGCCTATCCGGTCATAACTCATAACCCTCCGTGGGTAGCCTTTTCCGTGAACATCAGACTGTCAATGAAAGCACCAATGTAATGAGCACAAGCCGAAAAGGAGAGCTCAATCCCCAAAAGCTAGCCTATGAGGAGGGAGAACCCAATGGACTTATAAACCTCACTACAAGAGTTTGGCTCTCCGATGTGAGACTCATTACAAACTCATTTGATCATAGCATTAGTCAACTTTTCTTTTGAAATTATTTTTCTACAACTTTGTTCGTTACAAACTTTGCATTATTTTATACACTATTTTCATTAATAAAAAGTGACACTTCTATCTTTAGTAAAAAACAGATAGTTGACAAACATATTGAGCATAATGTTTTATCCTTTACATAAAAAATTAACAAAAAAAAATCCAAACTTGTCTTCGTTACCTCCAAGGTGAAGCTCAAGGTTCCATGATTGTTTCAGGGGACAACTAGACATCACTTTTAACGACATTTTTATAGGCACAACATAAGTCATGCATACTAATAATAAGCCATTCAACATTGCCATTGAAATGCACAGGCTGCAACTGTTTCTAACGGCACTTTTGTTGAGAATGTTCATATTTATCACACTTAAAATAAATTGAATCAAGTCCCTCATATTCCATAGTGTAAATTGTAGATCTAATAATAAACCGGGATTTTAGAACTTGATTCAAATCCACTTCTACACTTACTCTCGCAAACTTTCCTCTCCCCACCATCATATTTCAGTTCTAGCATTGTGTTAAGGTATTAATGTCCACCTTGAGGGCCTTTCCAATCATCCTTCCCTTCAAGTAAGCAATCTTTAGAATAAACGTGCATCGGAATCGTAGGAACTCGAACCCAAACCATCACTTTTTGAACCCTATTACTATAAAGGTTAAATTTAGGGCTCCATCTTTGCACTGCTAAATACTACTATCTCCGGTTTTAAATATAGAACATATTTTGTAGTGTAATTTGCACTACATACTATGTCATATATTTAAGACTAGAGAAGTACTCTTGTATCAACCATGGATCATCAAACAATAACCTCAAACGCAAATCATTATTCTCTGTTGTAAACACAAAATAGTTGTTTGGTAGATCAACGAGCTCAAAGCTTCTTGATCTAAGAATCCAAGCAACCCTGTCTTTCAACAATTCTAAGTTTGCTAATTTCCCTAGCAGAGTAAGAATTAAAGCATCCTTCCAAGGACAACAAAGATCCTTCAATCTTTCATATGGCATGCTTAGCTTTGCTAAGGAATCAAGTAGGTTTTTTTGCTCCTTAGTAAGAGGTGGAAAAATCTCCTTCTCCTCGTAAATCCATTCTTTCATTTGCTGGGAAAACAATTCCTCTTCCTTGTCCATAAGTTTGGTTTTATAAGAAATTTGGTTCCTTTGGATAGATGGATGTGAAGGCAGCCCTTTGCTTCCTCCTTGTCAGGTTCCTTCGATTCCATTCCATTGATCAAACAGAGCGTGGACACCCCCTCTCTCCCTCTCCCTCCCTCCCTCCCTCCCTCTCTCTCTACCATTCTCTCTCTATTTTTTCCGTCTGAAATTATCACTTAGAGATACTCTTCTTAGACACACACAACGGATATGTATAAATCTAAACACAGTATTTGAACTGTACAGACAGATTCAATGCAAATGTTTATTATTGGAGTATTATTTATATACCTTTTTCCCCGGATATTTGATCTCCATATATTTAATTATAGCTAGGCTCATTTCTTATGGATACTAAGGATAGTCGAGTTTGAATTTCTTGCAGGTTGACGATGATGTACCCGAGTAATTTGTGAATTTGGTCTCAAATTTCAACAAAGTTAGCCCATTTAGATCTGACCCACATTGCTCTAAGGTCGGGCCTCCACAAAGTAACGTAGCTAGGCTCCAAATGGCTTTTCTTTTGCTTTTTATTCTTAAATGTAATATTTTTAAAATGTATTAAGGGAATAATATGGGTTGGCGGATTTACATTAAGTGCTTTATGTACTCCTTATGTGTTCATCCCCTAATTTTGGGTGGAGGCATTTTTATATATATATTTTATTTATTTAAATTAAATTATATGTTGCATCTTAAAATATTTATTGTACTCAGTATCTCAAATTAATTAATTTTAAATCTTGTATTCATAAATATTTTTCTTGTAATACCGGTATATTGGAAATTAATTAATTTAAGATACTGGGCACAAAAAATATTTCATGATGCACCATATAATTTAATCTAAAAAAATATAATATAAAAAAAATGCCTCCACTCCAAAATTAGAGGGATGAGCACATAAATACTCTTTCTGGTCCTAATTATAAGACATATTTAACCGATTTTAGGGAGATTAAAAAGAAAAGCTAAATTACTTAATTTTACTAATGTCCTTATAAAAATTTAAAATGACATAAGTAAAAGTAAATTAACAACCTCTACCACATACCTCTCCAACTTAGAATTTTCCTTTCCACACGCTTTTTAATTGAAATAATGGTCTTGTTATATATATATGTGTGTGTGTGTGTGTGTGTGTGTGTGTGTGTATACATATAGATATACACAAACAAATATATATATATAGACACACACATATATATGTATGATATGTGTGTTTATATATGTACACACACATATATTGACAGGCGCACACACATATATACACAGATATACAGTGGCGGAGTCAGGATTTAATATTTGTGGGTGCACAATCAAAAAATTTTTTAAAGGAAAATTTTAAATGCATTAAAAAACAAAAGAATATAAACAATAAAAAAAACTTCAACTTAAAAGGCAACTCACTCCTTTGTAAAGTTTAGGATTAGAAATAAGGTTCAAAGCAACGTGCAAGGAAAAATTATTATGGTTTGGCATATGTGATAGGATATTAAAAAATTAAATATCAACGATGGAATAAAGGAGCATAAGGAGGAAAAGCTTAGAGAGAAAAAAAATGTTGGAGAAAAAAAGAAAAGAGTTTTCATAAGGAGGAAAAACTTGGAGGAAAAAAATGTTGGAGAGAAAAAGAAAAGAGTTTTCATAAGGAGGAAAAAACTTGGAGGAAAAAAAAAATGTTGGAGAGAAAAAAGAAATGAGTTTTCATAAGGAGGAAAACTTGGAGAGAGAAAAGAAATGTTGGAGGAAAAAAAAAGAAATAAGTTGTGCGGTTAAGATATGAGAACGATCTAATTATAAGAATATACATTGCATTATCACATTTCCATTTCCATTTTGATTGAACGACGACGAAATCAATAAATGAGATGAATTATTTATGGCCAAACAATAAATGAGATGAATATAATTGTGACATTCTCGGTTATGATTGAGGGCTTTTTTTTCAATTTGCCCTTTTTAAAATAACTATTTAACAAAATGCCCTTGTTTGGAAACTATTTAAGCATTTGCCCATGTTTAGTCGACTAATGCCCCGTTTAGTCGACTAAATCACGAGCAAACATTTTTTTGAACATCCTCGCGATTTAGTCGACTAAACATAAGTGTTTAGTCGACTAAATCGCGGGGGGAAATTTTTTTTAAACATCCACGCGATTTAGTCGACTAAACATAAGTGTTTAGTCGACTAAATCAAGACAGAAGCCTTTAAAAATCTGACCCACGCGATTTAGTCGACTAAACACTTAGGTTTAGTCGACTAAATCAGTCCAGAGGCGTTTTTTAAAAGCCCCAAACGCACATTCAGAACCCTAATCGACTATAGGAGCCGCATACACCTCTCCTCCTCTGTTTTTTCACTCAAACCTTGCTGAATCCATTGGTGGGTAGCGAAGGAAGCTTGATTCTAGTCTCATTTGTGTCGTATTCGGTATGTTTTCATCTCCATTGCGAATCTCCACCGTTGTTCTTGCGTTTTTTGAACCCCATTTGCGTTTTTTCATTTTGTGCTTTCATTGGGTGATTTTCTTGTGTATCTTTGATTGATTTGTGTATGTTTGTTATATTCTCATCTTGATTTCGAATTTCCGTTGTTCTTCTTGCGTTTCCGCCGTTCTTCTTGCGTTTATGCGAACCCCCATTTGCGTTTTTGCCTTTTGTGGTTTGATTGGGTGATTTTGTTATGTATGTTTGATTGATTTGAGTATTTACTTATGATTTATGGATAAAAATGAGGAATGTACATGTGAAAGTGGAAATATTTACATCGGTTGATAATTTTTTTAATTTTGGATGAATTTCACTTCGTTTTTCATCAATTTATTTCTTGTTGGTTGTGTTTATTTGTTAAAATGCTGAATGTTTGTTGTTTATAATGATGAATGTTTGTTTATGTTGATTTTGTGTAAGTTTGTTGTTTATTTCTTGTTGTGGGTGATTTTGTTGTTTATGTTGATTGGGTGATTTAATTGTTTATGTTGATTGGGTGATTTTGTTGTTTATGTTGATTGGGTGATTTTGTTGTTTACGTTAGATGTTTATAGTCGTTTGTTTATGATTAATGTTTTTTGAATAACCTATAATGTCCATTTGTAGGTTGTTGTTGCCATCATGCGTCGTAGACAAGCTCCTTCTAACACCAACAATGAGCGTGGGAGGCGGATTAAGCAACGAGCGAACCGCGGGGCATCCTCCTCTAGGGCACATCAAGAAGAGCCTGAGCCCGTTGTGGATCTTCCTTTCGGTTATCTATTCGATAACAATGTACAAGAGCATGAGCGATTCATGGAGAAATTTGCCACCAGACCCATCATCAAGCCAAAGTCATTAGATTTCGGATTCTTTGCGAATGAGGATTTGACATAGTGGTGATGTTGCGGAATTCCCATCCGAGAGGCTTGGCGGAGAAGACTTGTCGGTATTCGGAGGTTATGGTGAGAGCTTTCTACCATAACATGAGCTATATAAATGGTGATTTGCGCTCGCGCGTCGCGGGGTAGACATATATGTGACGCCCGACGACCGGAGGGTGTTACTTGGCTATGATTTTGATGGAGCGGGGGGTGTTCGGTGTGATGGGGATAGCATGCTGAACTTAGAGGGATTTCATCGGGAGGACGCAGTGCATGAGATTCGGAAGCCAGGAGCTGATAGACCTATACTTTCTGTGGGCCAGCTGACTGTTAGTGTCCGTATCCTCTTCTATGTCGTCACCCACATCTTGTTCCCTCGGGCTTACAATCATTCGAGGGTGTTGGAGGGTGACATTCCTGTTATGTGGGCTATTCTTCATAGCACTAACGTGAATTGGAGGCACTTCGTTTGCAATATGATGTATAAGGCCAAATAGAAGGCTAATGCTGCACTCCCTTACGCGTATCTGGTTCAGAGGATATTGGAGCATTTCGGTGTTCCTATGCACACTGAGCAAATGGTGAGTCTGAAAACATGGAATGCCATCTTTGGACAGCGTCTACTGGAGCAATGCAAGATCTCAAAGGGGCCAAATGGTGTGTGGCATTACTCTAATGTTAAGGAGGATGCTGGCCCGATTCCACCCGTTGTTGCTCCTGAGTTACATGATGATGATGATGACGATGCTTTGAGATGGAGGACTTTGTTGTGCCGGAGGGTGGATTCTCCCTTGATGATGTCATGAAAGCCATCTATGCTAACACGAAACAATGCCAAGATGGAAGCAAAACTAAAAAAGTGGCGGAAGAGCCACATTGAAAAAGAGAATGAAAGGTGGAGGTGGATGCGGTCGAATGAAGGGGATAGAGGATAGGCTTGGTCGGTTGCTTGACGAGAGCGGGAGGTCGCCGGTGACGATGACCGGAACTCCATCCGAGGAGGAGGCCGACACATCCGAGCGAGGAAGCATAGATTTATTTGTACTGCCATTGTTGTTTTTTGACATTTGCGATTTCGTTTGACTTGATGTTGCTTTTTAGTTTGTGTGGTTAGACTTTGTCTAAGTGTAATGACATTGATGTTTATTTTTAATGAATTTTGTTGCTTTTGGTTTATGTGGTATGAATTTATCCAATTAGGTATGTAAAATTGCAATCGCCTCTTGAATTGTATCTTTGGTAATCGAATTGGACGTGAGGGTGACTCAAGTATGTAAAATTGAGTTGAAGGTTGAATTGTATCTTTGAAATCGAATTGAACAATTGAGGGTGCTTCGCTTGATTTAGTCGACTAAACCATACCGGTTTAGTCGACTAAACCTATTTAGTCGACTAAACCAAAGTATGGTTTAGTCGACTAAATCAAGGCAGAAGAACCCCTCACCTGTCCAATTCGATTTCCAGCATACACAAAACTTGAAATATATCCCTTTTACATATCAAAGTGACTTGGGGCAGGTATTTTGATCATCAATTAATGGTCTTGCATACGATTGAACCGCTAATGTTACAATAAATCAAATGCAAAGTTTGAAGCCAAAACAAAAAACTAATAATCATAAACTCAATGCAAGACACGTTACATAGAATTCAAGATTGTCTAATCCTCGTTGGACATGTACGCACATTATGACCGACTTGGTTACAACTCCTACATCTTTGCTGACTGCTCGAGGGTTGAGACTCCACCCAATCCATTTCATTTTGTATCCTTATAGACTTTGGTCTTCCCTGTGTACGTTCCAAACTTGCGTTCGGGATAACTGTAGGGCCATCACCTTGTTGAATCAACAATTCATTGACTATAGGGTACCAATGTGCAAAGATATACGACTTATGTATGGCATAGTGAATACCGGGTCAACATAATCATAATGGTTTAAATTTTCCATCTTGCATACCGCTAATACATGACCGCAGGATACCTTCTTGCCGTGAACCTCCCACATTGACATTTTCGATTGATCAAGTCAACCCTCACTATGTCACCGCGTCATGTGTAGATTGGTTGTGTTCGTCCTCAACCTCAAATAACTGTAAATTTACTCGTCATAGAGTCGCACGTGGTACGTGGATCACAAATGATCCATTTTCTCGTATGGCTTCTTCAACCTTTTTTGACACTATCCTACCTGCAGCCACATGTTTGTTAATCTCAATACGCCTCGTGACGAAATATTCGACAAGTCTACTACAAGTCATCTTCACCAATGCCGTTATCGGCAGATTACGGGCACCCCTTAGGACCTTGTTGACACACTCGGCTAGGTTAGTGGTCATGTGACCGAACCTCCGTCCATCTTCATCATATGACCTACACCATTTTCCCTTTGGAAGTCGATCAAACCAGGACGCAACCTGTGGATGTGTTTCAATAAATTCTTGAAACCGAATGTCAAATAGGATCTTTGAACTCATGTACCCTGCATAGACATTTTTGATTGTAAACTCATAACAATGGAAACAAGTAAATGATTACAAATATGTGCAAGAAGTACTTAAAATGTGAAATTGCATACCTAGTTTCATAACCAAGTTTTCTTCAATTGTATATCCTTAAACTTAGTATTAAAGTTGCTCCCGACATGACGTAGGCAATACACATGATAGGCGTATGGAGGCCGCCAATTACGATGATCTTTAACCGCCTTTATGATACGGCGTGACGATCGATATCAAACAAATACCCCGCCTCGTGTCACATGATCACGTATGAGACAAAGAAACCACCACCAATCATCATACTTCTCACCAGGAGGAACAACAAAAAAGGCAATGGGCGTGGACCTTCCCATCCCCATCCCGTGAAGTCGCAATCAACAGTGCCTTTGTATTTTCCGTACAAGTGGGTGCCATCAACTTGTAGTATGGGCTTACGTATTTAAAGGCTTCAACGGTCCGGTTAAATGTCCAAAAACCCTACGAAAGACGCGTAAGTGAACATAAAAACGACGATGGTCGGAACATTCATCCGTATCAAGCCCGAAAAAGAACCCACGTTACACACTGCGTCATGTATGTCAACCAATTGGGCAAGAATGCATATGATTCCTCCCAATCACCAAATAACTTCACAATGGCCTTCATTTTCGCCTTCCAAGCCTTCATGTATGTTACATTATATCCATACGTACGTTGTATCCTCTCTTGTATCGCACCGGTTTTAAAGCCGGATCTTCTCTTAACATACCTAATGACAACAAAGCAAATTATACACGTCATCAATAACTAAACCGTATGTAACTAAAAAATAAATGGAAAACTTACTCGATAATGGATGCACATATAACATCCGAATCTAGCCGGTCTATGATCCCGGTGAGATTCTCGGTTTAGGCAGGTGTGCTCTTGACCCCACTTACGCACCACCCAACAATTTCCATTCTTGGGGAAAATTGCCCTCATATACCGGGGACAACCGTCGCATGGTTTCGACACCGCATCACAAACCTATTCTCATCGCTTTTTGAAACTTTGGTACATATGATGAGACTTCATGCAATATAATTTCACGGCATGTTGCATTTCGGACTTAGAATGAAACTCCCGATACGTATATAATGGATCACCTAAATGCCAACCACCTTGCCCCTCATCATCACCATACAACATGTCTATGTCATCATCACAAGATGCCCAATTAATGGAGGAATAGTATGGGCTTTCGTTCCAAAATGGCTCACTCTCGCCCTACATTTGTCAAGATGTTTTCTTTGTCGTAACCACCAAATAAAAATTTCAAATACAAACACAAATACAAGTTTACTAACTTACCACTTCGATTGGGTCAACACGAATTGGTGGCATTGTTGCGGTACTCGAGTTTACTGGGTTCGTGTGGGCATCAAAATCACCCTCTACATCAGTGTCTGAGCTGTCACCTAGTGAAATAAACCTCTCAAAATCGTCCTCTTCATCGCTATGCATATTCTCATATTCCTCATCCTCCTCTTCCTCTTCATCCGTCAATGTTACCCGACTTAAGACTTGTGGAGGTGCGAGATACACGGGCAGTGTCTGTCTTCTTGACCAAAATACTTTAAGAGATCTTGTATGCATGGGTATATATGATGATTCACCGATTCAAGCTCAACATATATCTCAATAAAATTTTGTGCTCTCCGATTAGCAAATGCATCTATGACACACTCTACGTCTTCATCATCACATACATCGTTACTAATGTAGTACACACTATCCTTACCCACTATAGTCTCCACTTTGGCAATTAACCGATGAATACCTTGTCTTCCATGTAGCCCCAATTTTTTATAAATTCTTTCTTTGAGCTCGTTGTATGTAGTGCCCCGTTTGATTTTCATCATCTTCGTGTTTCCTTCAAATTGAACACCATCGGGACCTACAAAATGTCTTCCACTATAGTAGATTACATGCAACGTGTGTGTTTGGACTTGAACTCATCCTTCACACAAGAATTTGGGAGCTGAAAAACGAAGGGTTTCGGGTTACAAACAAAAACAAAAGCTTAACAAAGTGAAACTACAAAGATTACACAACAATCATACCTTCAACTAGGTGGAATCGTATTAAACCTTGATGGGCCGCACTAAACCGAGAAAAGAGAGTATTGGAAGGGGAAAGGGCTGCTATAGTTGATTAGGGTTCTGAATGTGCGTTTGGGGCTTTTAAAAAAAGCCTCTGGACTGATTTAGTCGACTAAACCTAAGTGTTTAGTCGACTAAATCGCGTGGGTCAGATTTTTAAAGGCTTGTTTGATTTAGTCGACTAAACACTTATGTTTAGTCGACTAAATCTCGTGGATGTTTAAAAAAAATTTCCCCCCGCGATTTAGTCGACTAAACACTTATGTTTAGTCGACTAAATCGCGGGGATGTTCAAAAAAAATGTTTGCCCGTGATTTAGTCGACTAAACAGGGGCATTAGTCGACTAAACATGGGCAAATGCTTAAATAGTTTCCAAACAAGGGCATTTTGTTAAATAGTTATTTTAAAAAGGGCAAATTGAAAAAAAAAAAGCCTATGATTGAGCGAACTGGCAAAATAATGAAAAGAGGCACAAACAAGGTTCGAACTGGCAACCTCTTTGTTTTTAAACAATTGCTCTACCACTGAGCTATGAATCCATTCATGCTAACTGATTTCCGCTAAAAGATATACATATTTTAAAATCTTCTGTCTGCACTTACAAACACCTGCACCAATGTGGCTCCGCCACTGCAGATATACATACACACACTCACAGATATGTGTGTGTGTGTGTGTGTTTGTGTATATATGTATGTATATTTGTATACAAACACACACATGTAATCACAAAAAACTAAACACATTTGAGAGAATAAAAAAGGGGTATTTTAGGAAAAAGTTGACAAAAATTAGAATGTTGTCCTATAATAAGAACCAAAACTAACTCCTAAATGTTGTCTTATAATTAGGACCGGAGGGAGGGAGTAGCACATAAAAGAGAAACATCTAATGTGAACTGGGGTTGGCGCTATTAGGTATGTTTGAAAGCATCTTTAAGCTTGGAGGGCTTGTCTTGGTTCTATTGAGTTCCATAACTTGTTTGTGTAAGAAAATGGCTGAAATAAGTCGGTGTCCGAGATGGCCAATGGGTTGGAGCTTGCTTGAATTACCACGTCCAAATGATAGAATGTGCATGTCATTCGTAATTTGTTACTTTTTTCTCTTCTTCTGGGAGCTCAGCACTTGCATGCAACTAGCGTGGATTCAGATTATCTTCACATTCATGGCTCATATAATGAATTGGCTTAACGTGTGTTCTTTTTTTTCTCTGATAATCGGATTAACGTGTGTTCTACTTCAACATGAACGCAGCAACTTGCTCTGCCCCATGAATTCAACTATGGACCAAGGTCTCCAGTTTAAATGGTTGGCAGAGCATCTGGCTAGGATTGCTTGATTTATGGTACACGAAAGCTCTTGAACATTAATGACACTATGATGTATTTAAACATTAATGAAATGTTGGGGGAAACAATTATGCATCAGTGAAATGATATGGAACTTGAAAATTAAGTCTTAACTCTTAAGCACCAAATTGAACATTGGACAAAACGGGCCAAATATATACTTATGTCCATGCTTGAGAGTCCACTTTAGGTACACATCTTTCATATGCACGTTATGTGCTCATTCTTCTATTAGAAGGATTATCTTGTTTTTTCATATATTTTATTTATTTAGATTTAAATTATATAATGCTTTATTTAAAAAAATTTACACCCAGTATGTAACATCCCATTTGAAAACGGCGGAATTTTTTTTTTAAAAAAACGTTTCCAAATATTTCAAGCAAAGTAATTAGAGTAGAGCATTGGAGCGAGTAAGTAATTTACATTACATTCAAAATATGGACCATAGTGTAAATGTATTGGATTACAGTCATCCAGAATTTTCAAAAGTTAAAGAAACTAAAGAAAACGATAGATAATGTAGACACGTCTTGGCCTACTCCAGCTGCTAGCCTTGATCGCCAAACATTGGTCCTTCAGACCCTGATGCTACAGCTGAGATCCATTCCACATATGGATCTCAAGTAACGGTTAACCTTATGCTCAAATCAAACAAGATACGCACAAATGATATTCATTTCAATACAAAGATATCATCACAAAAGCAAATAGCGATGTATGATCAATAACACGGATGTAACATAAGCACAAAGCGATGTAAAGTCTCTCTCTCGACTAGTTCTACACATATCCAAAGGCCACGCCACAACGTGTCCTCGCTTAGGAATAACTCAAACGGCATTACCAATACTATAATCCGTGGGTAAGCCGTAAAGTATCTCCGACGATTCTCACGGTAACCTCGCCTATGAACGTATCTATAACGCAAAAGTATATAAGCAGCATAGAGTTAGGGTTACAGTATGCGTCCATACCTTAGTTGCAGATATCCGCCTCTTCCGGCTAAAAACGGTACTTTTTGACGGTCGTACGTAAAACAAATAAACATCGGCCAACGGCAACGGCAAACAACGGAACGATGGAATTTCGACAGCGGTTCGACGTCAGAAGTATTCTATTCAAAATAATAACACACTAATGAATATTTGGCAGCATAACAGGCATTTTAGGTGAAAAAGACCATTTTGCCCCTACTACCCCTATTTGGCGGAATTTCGCCGTAACTTCATTACTTTGACCTTATTCCATTTCAAAATTATCCCCACTATGTTTTTACCTCATCGTGGCATCTTTCAATGCAATGAGGCTTAAAAACAAGTATATGAATATGTTCAAACTTCCTAGATCAAAACAACAAGCTCTACCATAACTACCGAAGGAACTACTAAACTAAAAGCTAAGGATAAGAACTTACTCGAGCTAGGCGGAATTTTTGCGGAGCTTCTCACTCTAAGTTTCGCCAAGGAAGAGAGAAGAATGGTGTGAAGAATGAAGAAGAGGAGAGGGCTATTTATAGAGAAAATTCGGACGTATCGGAATTTTCTCGCTTTGTTTCGGACCGTTAGATCTAGGGTTTTGGAGAAGCAATCTTGGCCTCCAATGCTCATGGCCGACGTCCAAGGGCCCAAAAATTCAAAGGATGAGTTGTCATCCAATGATGGCTCTTGCTTTATGGCCTCGGTCCGATAAAGCTACCCGACGGCATGTCCGTTTCGCGCGATTTCGCAAACTCAAAAATCCGGCGTGTAACTTTGAAGATCTTTTCATCCTCTTTCATATTATCTATTTGGATCCTCTTTTTGATCATATCCAGGTATTCTCCGTGCGTCGGAAGATATTCGGACAAACACGTCCGGTTACGGAAATCGCTTCCGATAGAACCAACTTCACGGACAACACCCGCTAAGTCGTAAAACGTCCAGTTGTTGCCTAACTTAATCCGTGTTTGAAAACACGCAATTGTTTCTATAGGTTCTCACTTTGCCTATCCGACTCTACTCTATCCGATCGCCTTTCCGTCTTATTAGGAATTAGGGTTTTCGGTTGCGGAAATCAACGTCACCAGTAAATTCTTTCTTCGTGTAAAAACTCACTTGTTCTTAATTTGAACAAATCTGAAAAAACTTTTACCTCCGGGTTTACCCGTAGAATTTATTTCTAACTTTTCCCCTATTCCCGCCTTATGTTCGACTCACCGCATAATATTATTATTTTATTCTAATTATCATTTTAATTATTTAAACAATTATTTTTAATTAAAAATGCCAATAATTTCGGCCCCTCATTTTAAAATTCAGTTTTAATTATTTTTTCATAATTTTTTCCATTTTTAAAAATATAATATTTTTTACCAAAAATTCACGTTTTACCCCCGCCTTCGTTAAGGTTTAATCGACCTAAATTCTTCGTTTAGTGACCTTTTTAGGATTAGGTTTCTTCATAAATTTATCCTTACTAATCTACAAGACATTGTTATCTTACACACTTTATACCGACATTGTCATTTTATATCCTATGTAAAATATTAAAAATGTTTAAAGTTACTTTATGGTTAAATGCTTTTTAAACATTTCTTCATGTTATTTCCTCTAAATAATTTATTAAATTCTCATAATTAAAGATAATACTCCCATAATTTTCTCATAATTTTTCATGATCCTTCGCATTTATCATAATATTTTTAGACGTTTTTATCACCATTATTGCATTTTTTACATTCTGTTCATCTGATTTTTCTGTAACTTTTTCGACACTTTACTCGACAATTATAACAATTTTCTATAATAGTTTTAAACTCATGAATTTTCTTCATCAAAATTTTCATTAATTTCTCTTATCTCAAAAATTCCGCATTTACTAAAAATCCCAAGATACACTGTATATCAAATTAATTAGTTTCCAGTCTTACATTCATAAATATTTACTCAAAAAGGTCTCAAAGAGTTGTTAAAACTTACCGATGGAGTGGTCAATCCTTACTGAAGAAGTTATCAATAACACTTTTTTTTTTATATCAGAATTATCTGTGAAATTTTTTTGATATTTTTTTTATCCTTTTAACTTTAAAGGATTTTTTCTTTATTCAAGCCTAATTAAATGACAATCGTATATTTTTAATATTCACATGCCTTCCTGTTCCTGGCCACGTTTAATTTTCTTTCTCATCCAACGTGCTGGTGCCTTACTGGCTTACTGCCTTATAACTGGACTCCACTAATAGTTTTCTTCTGACCCGAATAACAAAAAAGGACAAGGGAGAAAACCCGGAAGTCAGTTCCTCTGCTCTCAAGCCATGGCTTCCGGTCTGCTGTTCACGCTACTCTTCTCAACGATGAGTCTTATCCCATCCATCTCTTCTGAATCATCGATCGAACTCCCGTCAGAAGGAGCTATGTCCGGTAATCGGAAGATCAAGGTGGATGATCGTGTGTACTGCGACAGCTGGAGACTCTCTGTCGAAACCAACAACGCCGGAATATGGGAACGAATTCCGGCAAGATGCGAGCGGTTCGTGGAGGATTATATGAACGGCGAGCGTTATTTGTCGGACTCGAATGTAATCGCGAGCTTCTCGTCGGCGTTTGCGAATAATGTGAAGTTAGGGGCAGACGGAAGAGACGCTTGGGTATTCGACATCGACGAGACTCTTCTCTCCAATTTGCCTTATTACGAGAGCCATGGATTCGGGTTAGTCATACTCATACTCATTTCAAGCCATTCCAACTCAGAAAATCACACAATCGCATCCTCTCAAGTTTAGCTGTTTAGGTCAAGAAGTTGGAGATTCTTGTTACTTCTTAAAAATTAAAATTTCTGATTTAGTTTGATGCTCAACATTAAAATTTAGGGTTAAGTATCAATTTTGTCGCAAAAGACGGGTTCGGGAAGCGATTTTACGCCGAAGTTTTTCTAAGATAAATTCTTCAAGTATAAAAATGTAGTAATGTTCTTTTCTCCATTAGAAACTCTAATGGTCAACGTTGGATTTTTTAACGGAGGGCAACATTACTACGTTTTTATACTTCCATTCCAAAAACGTAAAGATTTTTCGCTTAATTGCTTAATTACTCTAACGGTCAACGAGGGTTTTTAATGGAGAGAGCGGCATTCTCGCTATATTTTTATATTTCACGCAAACAACATTCTTTACGCCTAAAACTTCAGGGTAAAATTGCTGCCAACACGTATTTCAAGACAAAATTAATACTTAACCCTAAAATTTATTATTTTCGGCAAACAAAATATACCCTTGTTGCACTATGTCTACTTAACAAATAGAATTTCTAAGGAATTTTATAACTTATTTTAAAAATTGAATACTAAAATTTCGTTTATTTTTTAAGGAAATTCTTTGTAAAAATAACATTAATTTTTTAAATGTTTAAAACATAGATTTAATTTTTCTTTTCCGGTAGAAGTACTATTGTGGCATGTCATCGGTGGTTTTTGGTTGATGGGCAGTTCGGTGTGTGGGTGCATGTGACTTGCAAATAACCAAAACGTCCCATTGGCATGTACGAGTATATAAAATGATTGGTCGATCACAATCCCGTGGTTTACTATGTCGTTGTTGAAAAAAATGTGATTGTTGAAGTTGTCTAGATTTGATCACATGCCAGGCTTGTGAAGCACTAACCAGGAAAGATAAAGGCAATGAGTAGCTGGAATTTTGTTCCTAGTTACGTGTTTGTTAGTGGCCTAGTCATTTTCTTTTCTCTTTTATTGTGTTGCCCACGTCATCTGGTTTACCAGTTTAGAAAGCTACAAGTGAATAAAAAAGGACCTGGAGAATTCACCCCCACTTTTCCCTGCGAAATCGTGGATTTATGTGGTTATTAGTACGGTTAAACCTTTTAACTGTTAGACATATGAATATTTTTCGTCAACCCTGGATCATCACATCCTTAATAATTTGAATGATTCGTTGCCAAATCAATAATATCTTGTTTGAAACACAGGTCAGAGCTATTCAATGAGACGTCCTTCGATGATTGGGTGAATGAAGCTAAGGCTCCAGCTCTACCAGCCAGTTTGAGATTGTACAAGGAGCTACAACAATTGGGGTTCAAGATATTTCTTTTAACTGGGAGAAGTGAATACCAAAGGGAGGCCACAGAAGCGAACCTTCTATTTTCAGGGTACAGCAAGTGGGAGAGGCTTATCTTGAGGTACACATATCAATTTATTTGCTCAAAGTTTATGATGCGCCGCCTGTAACTTACGACATTCTTGGTTATGAAACAGGGACGAATCAGACCAAGGAAAACCAGCCACAATTTACAAATCAGAGAGGAGACAAGAGTTGGTTAATGAGGGTTACAGAATTCATGGGAGCTCAGGAGATCAGTGGAGTGATTTATTAGGTTTTGCTGTGGCCACACGGTCATTTAAACTCCCCAATCCTATGTATTTTATTCTTTGACTACGTAATGACACCCCCATTGAGTGATCTTGCTACATTGTAGGAAAATCACAGTCTCGAAAATAATATCTTGAAAATTCCTATAACTTGCCAATGACAAATGAAAATGGCAAGTCATGGGACTTTTCAAGTATTATTTTTCTCAATTGCGGCTTGGTGTGATTTTCCTTTTATATGCCCTGGAATAATAATTATTTATTCAGCGGCTTACCTTTTGAACTTGCTCTCAAGAATAGTAACGCAACATTTGTAATTTGAAGCATTGACTTAGGTGTCGAGTTTCAGTATGGACAAGCAACAAGCAAGGGGCTCGATTATAGTGGGGGAAAGAAACCAAGGGCACATTCTATAAAGAGCACGTGATATAACTAAAACAAACAAGCATGTCACGTGGCACATAGATTGTCCTGCATGTCAATGACACAACTAGAGTAGTATTATTATTATGCTACGGGTCAATTATATTAAAAGTCTCGCGATTTCTTTTCCTTCGTTTTCGAGACATATCTTTATCAGCGCAGGCCAAGTAAATCTGGCAACAAAGTTATACCGGATCCATGAAGAATTAAATTTAGCAAGGTCGAATCATAATTGCTAGCATTAATTAACAGAACTACCATGGCCAGGCCAACCTGTGGCCATGTGGTGTAGTAAAAATATCATCAAGGTGAAGAAGAAGGAGATGGAGTGGGATGGGTTTGCTTAGAGAAACTTACAGAAAGCGAACCACAAACAAGCTTCGGAGTTGGGATTCTGAGACAATTCAAGTCACCACCTGGGATCACAGAACACTGTGGTTGAGGTCTCTGCATGTCCCTCCCAGGAATGCAATTATCTGAGAAATCAAAACCCACATTCCTAACGAAAAGCCTCGAGCATTCCTGGCTGAACCCAGAAAAGAAATTATACGCAACTGTTAGATTCAACAGGCTTCTCAGTGAGCAGATCACATCCGATAATTCCCCAGATAGCTTGTTATGTGCCAAATTCAGAACTTGTATGTCTTGAAGACAAGAAATTGTGTCAGGCAAATGACCCATTAGTGAATTGTAGCTCACATCAAGAACTTGCATCTGTGTGAAGATCCCAACCCCTTCAGGAATACACCCAGTTAATTGATTATTGAGGAAGAGAATCTCTTTCAGCTTAGAACCCATGAAGCCAAAACTCGCTGGGATGCTTCCACTGAACTTGTTGTTAGCTAAATTGATGACTGAAGCAGGGGAGTTGCCCAAATTTTGGGGGATTTCGTCTTCGAATTGATTGTTGTTGAGGAAAATAGCATCCAGGTTCTTGTTGAAAAGATCATCCGGGAGTGTCCCAGAGAAAGAGTTGAATCTGATGTCCAAGTAAACCAGACTGGGCATTGATAAGGTCACTGTGGGGAAAGGACCAGAGAGCTGGTTGTTGCTGAGGTCTAACTCTTCAAGAGACGAGAGGTCTCTGAATGTATCAGGAACTGTACCTGTAAATCTATTACTGTTGAGGTGAAGAAGAGACATTTCAGTGAGTAAAGAGAGCTCTTTTACAAGACTTCCTCTGAGATTCGCGTGGTTGAGATCTATTCCGGCGACCACTGGCTCGCCGGAAGCATCCTCAGGGTTGGCACAAAACACACCTTTGTAAGAACACACATTAGAACCATTCCAACTCTCCAGAATCCTTAACGGGTCCTCTGTTATCGCTGCTTTCCACGCCTGGAGAGCAGTGTAAGCTTTCTCTTGCTTCGGCGGTGAAGAAGACTCCGGCGAGCCGTTACTCCCCCCGCCGACCCAAACCACTCCGCCGCCGCCAACACCGACACCTACGCCAATGCCACCGCCAACTCCAAAAGCTGCTCTTGCCTCACCCAGATGGAGGAGAATGAGGAGATCAAAAGCCAGAATCATCCAGGCCTTCCCCATTTTTGAGCTTTAGAAAACCAAGATGCTTATTATTTGATGGTGTCCCCTATAAGCTTGAAGCTACATTCAAAGAGACAGAGAGGTGCGTACTGTTGTGGATTAATAGGCCTTGCCAGAAATTCCTCACTCCATTTTACCCATTGGACATTTAAAGGCTTAGAGATATTATTGAGACAAGGAGAGATATGACAGCTTAATGATACAAACACTAGTGCTAATGTGGGGATCAACAGTTTGTTGGCTTTGGGGCTACAGAATCCTCTATTTCTATGCTTCTTCTCCTGTACACTTGTTGACTTGTGTCTGTTTCATTAGGCGTTATAAGCTAGAGATGTTATTTCCAAATTAAATAAAAATGTACACTCAGACAAAGACGTTATAATATTGATTATTGGGAAAAAGACTGAAAATTACTCTATTTTCTAAGTAATTTATCATAGGGTTCCGATAAAATGAGTGGAAAGTTGGTGGGGCTCCTGATTGTATATTACTTTTTTCATTTAATGTCTCTGCTAGCATGTCGTCTATAGATGAAAAGACAGGGACAGGAAGAGTAAAACGCAAATTATAGAACAGGTGTCTGTTATTTATGCGTCGTTTAAAGATATCGTGATGGGGAAACTTTCACCTCGCCGTCCAATAAAAGATTTGGGGTGGGTGTAAATAATCAATCATCAACCACACCGCTGACACATACTTAATGCCTCTAAACCCTTCAAAGAAGACCAAGAAAAAATTTACTTGATGCACAGAACTCATACCATCCATTATTATGTTATATCTTATGTTTATTTACTAGCAAGCGTTCGTAATCGACACCTTTTCTTTGGGTCCAAATTAAAATGGATACGTTGGCCTTTTGAAGTCTGCTACTCTTTAAGTCTGAGAGATGAAGTCTCGTGAACCTCATAACTCAGCAAATAGTATAATACTAACAAGGAGAATAACGAAAATTGAGTAAATGGGGCTGGAAAGGGAATTCAATCGTGAATAAATGGAAACCAAAAAGTAGCTAGCAACTAATGATGGCCAGTGGCGAGTCCAAAGGGTTGGCCAGAAATGCAAAAGAAAATGGGGCTGCGAGAGAAACAGTTAAACAGTCTATTCAAACATTTCCTAACTTGATGTTATATTTATTGAAGAATTTGGCTAAGAACAAGTTTGTTTGACCAGAAGCCATAGAGCCATTTCTATATCTTATGCTTCAAATGCAGAAACTGGAACACTCTGTTTTCAACGCTGTTTACTAATGTATCCCTTTTTTTTTTTTAATTAAAATAAGATTTTGTGGAGTCTCGTGTTCAATTCCTTTACCTAAATGATGAGATCGAGCATGCTCCCAAAATCAATGATTAGGATCGGACCAAAGAAAAAGCAGCGCCGCACTATTTTGACGAGTGGTGTGTATTGGGAGGCACTCAGATTCCAAGTTTCATGGACGGCCACGAATATCCTCGCTCCAATTCAGCAAAAATAAGGCAAAAATATTTCTTATCCGTTTCTAAATATAAGACTTAGTTAATCTTTTTTAAAGAAAGTAAAGAAATAAAATAAGTTACTTAATCATATTATATATCGTGTATCATAAAATTATATATTATTTATAAATCTGACAAATTAATCAAAAAAAAAATTATGAGTATAAATGATCAATTGAATATTATATTTAGAATCGAAGTAGTAATAAAAACGATAAACGATTCATCATCCTCAGTCTGATTGGCTTTTGTGCATTACATAAATGGAAGTGCTTGTGAGCAGATAAATGCAAGGTGATAGGTCAGCCACCAGAAAAACAGTAGTGTTGGTGTATATTAAAAACGTTTAGTGTGGAAGCCACCAACCCCCACAAATGCTTAGGAGAAGAGAAAATGAAGAGGTAAAGTGTAATGTATATAGAAGATTAATTAGATGATGAGTTAGGTATTTATCTTGGCTCAAGAAAATTAACTCTCCAATGGAAGCCTAGCTGTTATTATATTTCAGAGGTAAAGAAAGTGACAAGATGTGATGAAAAGATGGGAATATGATGAGTTGTTTCACTCAGAAATCCCACAATTTGCGGCAACTATTGAGGCTATACACCTAAACTTGCCAAAAAGCCTTCCATTTTGTTTTCTTAAGATTAAGATGACCGTCACTGACCCGTACAACAAGGCAGTATTATCTACGATCCATCTTTTCAAAGTTTGTTTTTGAAATTCCGCTGTCTTTTTAAAGTTAAAATTCCTCTATGAAAGGTCTTTTAAAGTTTTTATTTATTGTATTTTGACTTTAAGTTATCTGATTTTTTTTTTTAAATAACAAAGAGTGATAAGGTACGTGTCTCTTCAAACTTGTGCTACTTTACTATATTAGTGGTGGATTTTGTGTCTGAGCTTTTTTAAAAAAATAAATAAATAAATTGATAAATAAAAAAAATAAATTTTATATTAATATATAATTAAATGATACACAATTTATTTATTTTTTATCTTTTTAGAGAGAGAGTTTTGTCTCCCATAGAAAAATTATTTTTAACTTTTTCCCTCACAAACAATATATTCTTTAACTTTTTTGTTTTTATAGAAAGAGGGGTATCATCACTGACCGATAGATAGCGGTAATCTTCTTTCGCATCGTAGTCGTCCCAAAGAGGCATTAGTGCTGGCCAAATAACCGTTTCCATACACACCGCCAGGGATCGAACCCCTCATATTCTTTAACTTAGTTCTTGAAAGAATATCTCCTTCATTTGAATATTTGTAGATGGAATATTTATTAGTATGAATTTTTAAATATAACTTTTGTTTCAATTTAGTTTTTTTAATGAGAAAAGATAATCAGAGAAACATTTTGAATAAAAAATTATGAGAATTTAAATTAAAAAATATTTTTAAAATAAAATAAAATAAAAAAACTAAATGGAAGACACATAAGAAAACTATAACCTATAATGCTATCTCCGTCCTTAATATAAAATCAATTTAAATTTTGTAAAGATATTAAGTAAGCTAAATAAATTATTTTAGAGTATTTATATTTATCTATTTTTATACAAAAACTAATTTGTATTTACTTATAAACCGATATATAATTAAATTATACATAATATTTATTATAATTAATTACTCCCTCCCATCCTAATTATAGGAACACATTTTAGAGTTGGTTTTGGTCCCAATTATAAGAGCAAGTTTTAACTTTTGTTAATTTTTGCCTATAATACCCCTATTTATACTTTCTTAATAATAATTAAAGACAATAATAATTTAATAATCCACCTATATATTTTATAAAGTAAATAATGTTTACAACTCATTAATGTCATATACACCTCAATTATTATTATTTTTATCAAATAATTTTGAGCAATTTTTGTCATATTTTTCTCATATCACCCTTACTAATACTTCTTCCACAATAATTAATTTAATAACACGCTTATATTTTATCAAATGAGAGATTCTATTTTATTTTTATTTTTAAATAAAATAATTTTAATATTCCTTTAAAAATATTTATAGAGTACTTATCATTATATACTTCAAAAATTCTTTTATATATAATACCCCACGCTATCTGGAAAAATTACAGGGATTATATAATACTTCAAAGATAGTTATCCACGATAATTGCGCGGGTGATTTTATAGTGTATCCTTGTAATTGATACGGAGAGTCAGAGTAACAATTGCGGGCCACCGATTCAGCTAATTTTTACTTGATGTAATTTTCAATTTTAAGTAGGGGTATTTTTGGAAAATAATTATAATTAACTAATTTAACTTCTCTTCTTAATCTCTCCAAATTCTAATAAATAGTTCTTATAATTAGAACTAGAGGGAGTAACTTACTTAGTTTTCTTAACATCTTAAAAGATTCAACATGTGAGAATACATTTTTATCCTACCACACATGTATGACGTGTTCTTCTATGGGAACCTAGAGAAAAACTGGTCACCTCTCCATTTTTATTTTTTAAGTTTCAAGTACAATTTGCGGAGATGAAGCCGAGAGGCACGTGGTTCGTCAAATGGGCTTGGAGGAGTCGTGGCCCACATATCAAAAAAGTGGTTTTCATTGTGGCCCATTTATGTTTAGTTGCTTTCTTTGTGAATGATCTTTCCCTATTTCACCCCTGGTCTTTGGGTTTAATTGATAAAAGGATTGCTAATGTGAGTTGGCATAGATGGTAAGGGATCCAGGATTAGGCCTTTGGGTCGTGGGTTTGATCCCCTCTGCCGTCGCTGGGACTCCTTTGGTAGGCGATCTCGTAAGTCCCAAAATGCTTTCATAGAAATAATCTTGCACTTTGGGATCCGATGTTGAACCCCTCCAAAACCTTTATTTATCAAAAAAAAAAACTGATAAAAGGATTAGACACTTTTACCAAAGGGAGAGAGTTTGATCTTGGAGTTGGTCAAGAAATGGAGAGATTCTAACTCTTGGTTGCTTAAGAACACCGGCGAAGGTAATAGGCGGTATCACCCCCTACCCAATATTAATATCATCTAAGAGGAAGGGAGACTTCGTCTTATCCTTCGATCGTGAGTGAACCTAACCTCTTTCCCAATTTTTTATATATATATATATATAAAAGTTCCCGCTCTTCCATTCATTGCCATTGCTTCTCTCCTAAGTTTCGACTTTCGACTCTTCCATTGCTATCAACAATCTAGAATGATTTGGCCTCCACCCGCTATCCTCGTTGGATTAAGATAACATTATATCATATCATGTCCCTTTCAAGTTTCATTGTGGATCCAATTTTGACACTTTCTCTATTCGCAACACTTTAAATTTATTCCTACTTTGTTTTCTCCAATACATATCCCCCATTAATATTAATAGAGGGTTGTAATTAAAGTTAATAAGCGATAAATATCACTTGGCCTGATATACGAATATACGGGATTTAAACTGCATTTTTTATTGCTCCGAAAAAATTGTAATATTGTTTGGATTACTTACATATGTTAATTAGTATTACCTCCGATTTTAATTATAGAACCACGTTTGTAGTACAATTTACACTACAAAAGTGTTCATATAATTAGGACTGGAGGAATAATAAATTAGATACATAATTATATCACAAAACTAACGATTAGTGCACATTTTTTCCCTCTATAAAGGATGAGACATTGATTCGTATTTCATAGAATCACGTTCAAAATATCTTAGCTAGGAATAATATATATGGTTTAATGGGCAAATCACACATCACTTATACAAAATGTTGTGGGTTATATTCTCAAAATAAGTAAAGTGACGTGATTGTTTTCTTTCTCAATACTCATATTACAACTTGTAAATGTTCCGACATCACTTTTTACTCAACAACTTCAAATTTCTTAAGGACTAAGCATACATGCTTTTAAATTTATTCAACTACAATATGAGGGTTTTCAGGTAATAGTGATGAAAAATTGAAACCTTTACCATGCCTATATGTAATGAACTTTTAGATGCATTCAACCAAATGTTACATTCATACTCAAGACTTTTAGCACCAAATAATGTAATGGAAGATTTTCATGAACACCAAATTTTGACATACTCCAAACCAGATAGCTATTTGGTACTATATTTAGGATCTGAAACAGCATAATTAATTTATGTCCCCTATTTGCAGACTTGTTTCATATTTGACATTCATACCATTTGAATTTGTAAAATCTCCAAATATTTGTTGAATTTGTTAAAGGACTTTAAGGTACCAAAGACCATATGAGGATTTACAAGTTCGGGTGAATTTACCCTTTTGTTCTTAGTTTTAAATAAATTTTAAAAAATAAAAATTACCCTCACTTGAGGGCTACCGCGACAGTTGGAAATTTGGCGATGATTTTTTTTTTTTTTTTTTAAAGATTCATTGAAAGTAAGGGAGGTGGGGTTCGAACACCCCCACCCCCCACCTTCATGGGTCCAAGTGGCCATTATCTTGGCTTTTTTTTATATATATATATATATATATATATATATATACATTCTTAACATTTTTTCATCAACAACACATTTTTGTAAATAACATTACTGAACTTGCAAATGTCATTGAAGAATTGATAATTACCATTGAAATATTTGTTATAATTACACTTTTTTTTTCATCGAAGTGAATTATCAAAAAAATTTCAATGGCATTTACAAATTTTTCAATGGTAGTTACGAGTTGGTTTTTGAGGTTTACCATTTTTATCTCTGAGGGAACAACAAATAAAAATAGATTATTACAAATCTTTCAATGACATTTACAAATCTTTCAATGACAGTTACGAGTTGTTTTTTTAGGTTTACTATTTTTGTCTCTGAGGGAACAACAAATGAAAGTGGATTTTTATAAATCTTTCAATGACAGTTACTAGTTGTTTTTTGAGGTTTACCATTTTTGTCTCTGAGAGAACAACAAATGAAAGTGGTTTATTACAAATCTTTTAATGACAGTTACGAGTTGTTTTTTGAGGTTTACCATTTTGTCTATGAGGGAACAACAAATAAAAGTGGATTATCACAAATCTTTTAATGACATTTACAAATTTTTCAATGACATTTAAAAGTCGAGTAATGAGATTTACAAGAGTGTTTGTTGATGGAAAAAATATTAAGAAGAATATATATATTTGTTAATGTATACATATATCAAAGAAATCAAGTGGTCCAGTGGTTGGGAAATTTGGCCCCATGAAGGTGGGGGGTGGGGGATTCGAACTCCACCTCCCTCACTTTTAATGATTTTTTTTTTTTTAAAAAAAACCCCACCCCCAAAAAAAAAAAACCATTGTCGGATTCCCAGCGCGGTTGCAGGTTGGTCGTAGTGGCCCTCCGGTGAGTGTCATTTTTATTTTTTAAAATTTATTTAAAACAACGGGCAAAGGGGTAAATTCACCCAAATTTGTAAATCTCTATATAGTCATTGGTACCTTTAAGTCCTTTAACAAATTCAACAAATATTGGAGGGTTTTACAATTTCAGATGAGATTTAAATGTAATTTTCCCTATTTTTTAATTAGGCGGGGCTTTCTGCGATAAATTCTAGCCTGACTGTTATATACTCATTTCGTTCAGAACACTCTCCTCAGTAACCAATTTCCATTTCCAATTTACTTCATGCCATAATTCCGATCCTGCAACAAGGCGGTCTGTAATATGTTGTCTCTATTGTCAGAATCCATTACCCTCTCATGAATTCGTAAACCACTCGTTTCCATTGATTCCCTGCTTTTGACTTCCCGACTTCGAATGCCGTATTTCTAGCTTATTTTCTGGATCTTGCTAAAATTTTCCCCAATTTTTGATTGTTCGGTTGCGTTAATTCCCAAGGGAGTGGTAAGTTGTTTTTCCCTTTGAATTTGGGTTTTGGCTGACTTTTGTGTTTTGAGATTTGGAAACTTATCACGGTTGGTTTAGGGTTTTTGAATTAGCTGTCTGGCATGAAGATTGAGCAATTGGACGATGTGGATTTCAGTAGGGACGAAGGGAGTAATGAGAATCAGATTGTGAGGGTTGACGCAAAGAGAGCGTTAGTTGGAGCAGGTGCTCGGGTCCTGTTTTACCCGACGCTTTTGTATAATGTACTTCGGAACAAGATCGAAGCTGAGTTCAGGTGGTGGGATCAAGTCGATGAGGTTTTGCTCTTACTATCTATTTATTCCATGACAGTTCTATTCACCTTTTGTGGCTTTATATTTTAGCCAAAGCATTGTTGATTTTATGTTTGCCTTCCTAAACGAGCAGGCGGGATGCACTCATGGGATTTAAATGTCATAGTTTATTTGTTTGTCTTTTTCCTGAGAAATTGAACTGATTACTTTTATGCAGCGATGCACTGTCATCTCTATTGATGCAATTCAACCAAAATTGATGTTAAACTGTGTGTTGTGGTGTCCATTGCCATCTAGTACGACCTCTACATGAAGTTTGGCTTAAATAGTTTCTTTGCTGAGAGTGGTCATTGATAATGAATTCTTGGTTTCGGAATTTTGTTCCAAATAGGATGTTAGGAAACTGGGATCTCGCATATTCTAACTATACCCTCTGCTTGAGAGCCATACTCTGATGCCTATTTTCTTAATGCATTCTTTGGGAGTCATGTAGAGGTGCTTCTCTGCGTTAGCTCAGCTTAGGTTGAAAAAATGGAAGCTGTTGTAATAATTTTTGTTCTTTGTTCTTGCCAGTTTTTATTATTGGGTGCTGTTCCATTCCCTAAAGATGTTCCCCGCTTGAAGAAGCTTGGTGTGGGTGGTGTAATTACTCTGAATGAACCTTATGAAACGTTGGTTCCATCATCATTGTATCAGGTAAGTGTGGACCATTTTCTCTGCAAACTTGATCATTTTTACTACTGTTTTATGGAAAAGCCTTTTTACTGGGTGTATAAAGTCATAGTCTCTGCGTCCAATGAGGATATGTTAAGTATGACGTGAAATGAGAAGTCAAGGTCAATATTTTCGTTGTTTTGTATGATATTTTAATTGTTTAACGTTTAATATGTTTCATTTAATACTATTTCTCACGTTGTTGGTTTATTTGTTTGATGCATTCTAGGCTCATGAGATTGATCATTTAGTGATTCCTACAAGGGATTATCTCTTTGCCCCTTCACTAGAGGATATTAGCCGTGCTGTGCAATTCATTCATCGTGAGTATTTTCTCTTCTTTGAAATGACACATGATTGCGCATATCATTGTGATTTTTTGGCTAGAAAATGTGTTTTTTATTTCCTCTTACCATCTTTATTTTGGCACAGAAAATGCATGTTGCGGTAAAACTACTTATGTTCATTGTAAAGCTGGTCGAGGAAGGAGCACCACGATTGTTCTTTGTTATTTGGTAATGTTTGTTCCCCATGCTCATGATGCCTGTGGTATCTGCTGAAACTTTAAGGTGCTGGTGGGTTCCCTGATGGTCCATTTATGATTTGTAGGTTGAATATAAACACATGACACCCGCAATTGCTCTGGATTATGTTCGGTCTCGCAGGCCCAGGGTGCTGCTAGCACCATCACAGTGGAAGGTTAACTTGATTTGTTAATTTATTTTACTAAGAGGTTAACTTGATTTGTGAATTTATTTTAATATTTTAACTAAGATTTTAATTTAATGAGCAGGCTGTTCAAAAGTACAGCAAGTCCCGACCTTCTCCTTCTGTTGCCAGGCCTACTCCTACTCCTACTCCTACGCTTACTCCATACTCCCCTTCGAGGGATGCTGTTCTTATAACCCATGCTGATCTTGAGGGTTACCATAACGCATGCGATGCTGGTATGCAGTTGGCCATCGTTGCTAAAGTGCGAAAAGCCAAGCCCATGATAGCAAGATTATCATGCCTGTTTGCTTCCATTAAAGTTTCTGGTAGCAGTGTCCCAGCAATCAGGCGGTTGCCCGTTTCAGAGGCACGTGCTTGCTAAGCCAGCTTGAAAAGGACGTTGGTGATCTGTACAGTACATGATCATGGAGACAAGAATCCTAGTTCAGTCATTTTTCTGCGGTGTCGGTGCAATCGAGTTGTACATGAAGAGTCTGTATACGAAGAATGATAGGAGCGAACGTTTTTAACGATACCTGTACATTCAAATTAGTTTTTGTGTAGTTCTGTTTTGTAGCTCAACCATCTCTTACGTGGTAATAAGTTATCTTGTGTCAGTTTTCACCAAAAAAACAAAAGTTATGTTGTCAGCAAAATCACCTTCTGTTATCAACGTAGATTGAGGTGTGCACATATCTTGCCGGAAAGCTGACGATGGTGCAGGTTTACTTACAGTCAGCACCTCTAGCTTGATGATAGGCAGACTATAAAGGAGTTCAAAATGAGTTTGAAAGTGTGTTTGCCTGTTTGGATATGGCGAAAACCAAACCCTAGGAGCTGAAAGCGGGGTTAACTTAGAGGTAGGAAGTGGTGTGTCTATACTCTGTATACGTACATATTCATGCTTTCAATGGAACGACTTACAAAATTGGGAAAAAGAGAAGATATTACTTAAATTTTAAAATCTCCTATCAATGATTTCTTAATAAAGTGAGTTATCAATTGCTATACTTTTACAGTTATATACTTAATAATTATACCTTTGTAGGCAACAAGACTAATTAGGGATTTTGAAGTTCAAGTGACCTTTTTTGTCTTTTTCTCTTACAAATTTTGTATTTTGTATTTTTTTTTTTGTAAAATTATGGTTGGAATGGAATGACAAATTTTGTAATATTGATAAGACTATCACGAATGATAAATTAAGGAGCCATTTGAAGCTAGCTTGGGTGGTTAGGCTACGATGGGATATGGATAAAAGTATAGGTTTAAATCCTAAAAAAAGATAAATTAAAGAGGATATATTTAGAACCGTACAATACTCCTCCGCCTTAATATAATATATATTTGATTTTTTTAGAGAGATTAATGAAACTAAATAAATTATTTTAAAGTATTGATATTTATCTTTTAAATTAATTTGTCTGACTTATAAATTAATATATAATCAAATAATATATGATATATGCTATGATTAACTAACTTATTTAGTTTTTTTAATTTCTCATAAAAAAATTCAACTATATCTTATATTAAGCAACAGATAAGTACTTTATTAAAATTGTTCTATTTCCTCCAGTATTGGGGAATCCAGAGCAGTCTGAAGCTGAGTGGCAAGTGGCAAGAATGTTTTGGAGTTTCTTTTCTGCTATTCTATTTAATCTTTTAAGAGGTTTAGGCCGTTGCACTCATGGGCATCCATCTAAGCTAACTATTTTTGCTGAGAGAAGCTTACTAGTTACAGTTATTGTAGGCCCCTCATTCATGTTACGGTTCAGTTTAGTGAATAAAGAACGAAGGTGCGAAAGGATGATATGTACGTCATTCGCAATATTATTGAATATGAGATGCTGCATTCTGGGAAAAGAATATTCCTTAAATCGCGTTGGTGCCGTAATTGGTGATTATGGTCGTGGCTCACTTGAACGAAACAAGTCTTTCTTCCCTTTGTGATTCTCACAATGTGAGAGTTAACACAGTGAGATTATGAGAGAGCCCTTTTGAATTTGAAGCCGCAGTTTTATTATGTCCTAACATATTTATCTAATTTTGGAGATATTAATTAGGATAGTAGTTAAATTAATTAGTTATATTTGCTTTTCTAAAATGTCCTTATTTAAAATTTAAAATGACATCAAGTTATTCTCTGTTCTTTGTCGGACCTCTCCTATCTCACACAAAACTTCTCTGAGCTCTCACAGTCTGGTGTCATCAATCTCTATCAACAACTTCCGGTCTACTTTTGGAGGTTGGAAGTGTAATTTAATAGTGATACTATTATTAAATATTAACAAAAATTGCTCAAAATTATTTTACTTACAAAATTTAAAACAGTAGAAGTTAGGTGTATGTGACATTAATGAGTTCTAAGCATTACTCATTTTATGGAATATATATAGTTGCATTATTACATTATTATTGAAAAAATATCAATAAGGATATTTTGAAAAGAAATTTACAAAGATTAGATTTTTTTTTTTCTATAATTAGAACCAAAATCAATTTATAAATATTATCCTGGACCGGAGGTCCATGGTGACCAAATTTCTTGTTAATCTGATCCCAGACAATCCTAGCTCTCCTAAATGGGCCTCTCATTAGACGGCCTTAGTATATCCTAACAAGTGGGCCACCTCATATTTTGGCCCACCTTATAAAATGGATTGCCATTACTTTGGAACGAACCCAGTTACCTGTTTTGAATTCCTTTCATACCCCTTATAAAAAAAAAACAAAAATTCCTTTCATATCCACATTGTGAGAAGTGGGTTGTTAAATGTATCAAAAAAAAAAAAAAAAAAAAACAGAAGTGGGTTGTTAAATGCAACAACATATGAACACGTGGACTTTTCCTAACTGGTTACACCTCCGGTGAAGTTTCTATCACTAATGAAAAGAGACACAGCAACTGCTACCACACTTCAGTTAAAAGAAAAGAGTATTGAAAAAGAGACGAAAAACATTGTGCTTTTTGTTTAGCGGTAGATGCTGTTTTTCCAATGATAAGATTGTGAGTAGAGTTTTGTCTGAACTTGCATTGCTTCTCCACTGCCAACCAAATTAAACAGGCCTTGGGGAAGGAGGAAAAGGTTTAATAGTAAATTAGAGTAAAGTGGAGGGGTGTTGAAACGAAAGCAAAGACCAAAGCAGGGGCCTTGTGGAAGAATCCAAAAAAGTTGGGCATATATAGTTAGATGACCAAGCCATGTTGCTATATTCCTTCCTCCAGTACCCTCTCTATACATATATCTATCTCAGCACACCAGCATCTCCCAAACACACTGCTATATCCAGTAACACTACACTAAATACTAGCTTCCAAAGCATCCAAAATCTTTGCTAAAGTTGAACAACTGAATATCACCTTTTTAGGTCTGCTTTCAATTATATCTTAAATTATGGCAAGCACTCTTTCTTTTTTTGTTTATTTTGGAACGCTCTACCTATATATATATATATGATATATCCCTCTCAGATTCTCCCACCACTTGATTACACACACACGCATACAGAAAGCTAGCTAGCTGGCTCTCCGTTTATATATGTATCTCTTATTATATATAGCGATACGTTTCCCAGTAAGGCAGGAGGAGGGAGTTCGAAGCTGGCTGTCTATTCCTTAAAATAAAAGAAGAGGGAAAATAAAATAAAAAAACATCAAAAAGTTTATTCTTGTCTCATTATTATTCTATGTGCCCTCTTTATTCCCTCGGAGAAACTACAATGAAGTTGCTCCCTCCTGATACATCTTGAATTTTCTTTTTTCGCTTTATTATTCCATGCATGTCCCATGAAACAAAAGATGGCATGCACGTTACTGAGTGAGATATGGGTGGTGGCACATAACCACATCTTTCACTCTAATAGTACTACTGCCCCCAAAAGCTCGAATCTAACGCGGAATAAAGCAGTAAAGGTGTCTCTGTCTCCTACTATATATAACACTTTCAAATCCAAAACCCCAAAACCATATCGTAAATAAATAAATAAAAACTGCTCATAAAATTCAGAGGAGATTGAGTGATATATTTGAACTTCTGTTCCCTTACTTTCTTTTCTGTTCTTTTTGTGACAGACACAAGCCTGATGATAAATGCTTTTAGCTAGTAAGGTATATGGTGTCAAATCTTCAAAAGTGAATTAGTTTCATGTCCAAATTATTATAACGTTGAGTTTAATTTTTAACATACACACGTATATATAGATCTTTCGACAGTTCAGGGGACCCATCAAAACTAAAAGATTTTCTCGAAACTAATCACCCAAAGTTAATTTTCTTTCTGTTTGGTGAGCACATTGGAACTAACGAAAGCTCCAAGAGTGTCATTTTGTGGAAATCACTACTGTGCATGATGAAAAATTAAATAGAATAGTTAACGACCTCTAGAAATACGAAGATTAATAGCTTTCTTCATTTACCCAACATTACGTATAAATACAACGAGTGAGTTATGCATGCATATAAAAACGACAAAAAGAAATTTAAAGGGATGCATATACATACAGATACACTACTTTTTAAATGTTAAAAATATCTCGGTAAAAAACAATAAAATATTGAGTTTCTATAGGCTCTTTTTTTTTTTTTTTTTTTTTTTTAAAAAAAAAAAAAAAAAAAAAAAAACTATTTTCTTGACGCCATATATTATTATATATAATTAATTCACATCACATGCTACATTGCACGTAAGTTTTAGGCGCTATATATACAAGAAATTAATTTAAAAAATTAAAGGCATGAAGAATTTCTTGTTATATATGTTATTCGTGACTACAACACCACATGCAGTTCCACTTCATCTTGATACTAAATCTAAAGAGAAACATTTTGAGCTACATCGACCTGTATGATAACTTTGCATCTTTCGAAAATGTGAAAAGCCCCCATGTGAAAAACTCTTGCACGACACTTCATTTCTGCGTAAGAAATCACATTCGTGACATTAAACAAAACATGGATAACTACAGTGCAGCCAAAAAAAAAAAAAAAAAAGTGACGGGCGGTTTGCAGGTTGCACAAACTCATTCGTATATTTCTTGTATAAAGAAACAAGAAGACATGATAAATTATACAAACATCTCAAAATAATAAAATAATATGCAGATTATAATTAACAACAAATATGATATATATATTGTAATCATAATAGTGATGATTTTGATGGAGGATGCATTTACTTTGAACTCATCCCTCAATGTGTCCGAAGGTAGGGCTAGCCTTTTCTTCTTCTTTGTCTGATTTTCTTCAATTCCTTTTCTCTGGTGTGGTTTTTCCAGAGCTTGTTCCGTTTGCACAGAGTTATAGTTCTGATATCTAACAAAGGCAATTATAAAGAGGCCACCATTGGAAAAGAAAGCAAAAGAGCAAACCATGCATGGACCATTTTGATTTCCTCTTGGCCTTTTTGTTGGGAAAGAAACTTGAGTGTGACCTCCCCTACGTACTTATGATGACGACGACGACACTTACATGGTCGATCAATCTCTCATTTTTTGAGCAAAAAAAATCAATCTCTCCTTTTTTTTTTTCCAAATAAAAAATAACCTGGTGTATTTTTTTTAACCGTGATGATCCGGGTTATCCGGGTCGGGCCAGTAAGAGTATTTAAGCCATTCAGCTTCTTGAGGGTTTGTGACGGAGACAGATGATTCCTGGGGGAGAAAATAAACATGTACATGGAAAAAGAACTAGGGTTAGGGTTTGTGTTATGGAATAGGAGTATATAATTAATTTGCAGAGAGAGGAAGTAAAAGATAAAGGGAAGGAAGAAGAAGAAGCACTTGAGGCTGCTTTTCCACCTCAGGGTCAATTAATGTCAATGCCCACTATAGCTATGTCTAACCAGGCAAGGCATGAGAAAAGGGTTTTCAGTCATTATCATCTTCTTGCTCCATTATATTTTTCCATTATTACAACAATAATTAAATAACATTTAGAACCGACTTTTAGGTCAAGTCTTATCGTTGGCAGGAAAAAATGTTATCAGCTCATGCTTTGCTATATATTATATTGTGCACTGTTCAAAATGAAATAAAGAGACCATATTTCTGAGTTTTCGTTCACATTCCCCATATTTTCTTCCTTGATTCAAGGGGAAAGAATCATATATGTATCTAAAGCATAAGTATATTATTTAAATATATTTGAAGAGAATGAAAAAAATATTTAAATTCAAATTTTTCCTGATTCATTATCCTCAAGTATATTTTAAGAATTTGTTTTCTTCATTAAAAAAAATAAAATATTTTTTTCATTATAAATTTAGAATATTCAATTTAAATTTAAATATCTTTCTCCCCATATTTTTTCTAAATCGAAACGTATGGGAAGTATATATTGTGTATACCTCAGTTACTTTGTTTTAGGGGGGGAAAAGGAAAAGAAAGGAAAATTCTTCAAGTGCGTAGTTAATTACTGTTAGAAAAAGAAATATTCCGTGTCTGGATATGCCAATACGAAGAGAACAAATTAAAGGGATGGGATAGAAGGGGATAAAGAGATAAAGATGAAAAAGGTTTTTAGTCTTTAATTCAAAACAAAATAATAAAAAAATAACCACGTTCTTCTTTTTTTGTAAAGAAAATAATTTAAAAAAAAAAAAAAAAAAGAAGAAAGAAATTCTTCACATATAGTAGTACTAGTCCCTTCTCTCTCTCTCTCCCTCTCTTTCTCAAGTGGACATCATGAAACACAAACACAAAGTTCATATATTTCAGAGTACTCACCGCTTTAATATCAGTTGAAGAAGTGCATCCCATTATGAGTTCCTCCAAACCAGACGCAGAGCTCCCTCCTAGTTTATGATGTTGCTGCTCCTGTTGCTGCCATCCCATAATGTCCATTACCATTTATTATTTATTATTATACACTCACACACACACAAGAACACACACAACATCATCAAATTCAAAGCACAAATCCTAATCATCATGTTTCAACCACATTAAAAAGGTCAAAAAGAACAGTCATCTCATGCTCGCGATTTAGCCTACACTAAAAGCTACCCTCTTGTGATGAGTCTTCCTCATGCATAATTCCATGCAGGCTCAAACTCCTTTTCAGACTTTCCTCATTCACTTCCTCTCCCCCCCTACGTATATATAACCCATAATGTCTCCTGAAAACTAACTCTGTTTAGATTGAGAGAATATCAGGGGCAAACAATATTAGGAGGAAAAACTCCAAAAAAAAAAAAAGGTACTAATTTTGTCACTTTTAGAAGTTTTTCTTACACCGTGCCCTCTATTTTCTCTTACTTTTCTCTAAATCCAAACATAGCCTAAAAAACACACCAACTAACTCATAAATTCACATAATATATATAGCCTCCCCGTCTGCCTGGCTATTTAATTATATATTTTGTTGTTCTATCTCACTCTCACTTTATATATTAAATGTACCAATTATACTTGAAATAGGACAGGTTTTCACGCAAAAGAAAAGAAAAAGAAAAGGATGGGAGATTTATTATTTAATTACCTGAAAGTTGTCATTTTGGAGCATAATTCTGGAGACATGGTAGGAGTTATCATCAAGGATGATAGAAGTATGGTGGAGAGGCGGTGGAGAGATTAGGGTTGAGATCGGAAGTGAAGGCCTACTTATATGAAAGCCCGTGCTGGCCATATTCTGATGATGATGATGCTGATGCTGAGCCACTTGATGATGTTGTTGTTGTTGCCTTTGTCCTTCATTAACTTCTTCTCCTGATGCCGCTTGCACCTGATCTCTCCCCATCGAACCCTCTCCTATTCCCACCTGCCATTACTCGTCGTACCTATTTAGTCAGTGTCTCTCTCTCTCTCTCTATATATATAATGCTAGATATTTTCCATTATATATATATATATATCAGGGGGTTCCCTTTTTCGGTTGGTAAATTGACAATCGGTAGTTAGGTGACGTTGATTTATGAAAAAGCCTAAACCACACAAAGTAAGGCTCATGCTGTGTATGCAAGCAAAGGTTATTACAAATGCAACACTCAACCAGTTAGAAAGAGGAAAATCAACAACATATCTACCCTCAAGACTTTCCTGCATATATGCTTTATCTATTATATTCTCTTTCATGTTAATTAATTACCAAACATCTCTGGTAACAGTGTGCTGTGTACATACCTCGTCGAAGCTCTTCCTAAACGGAATGAATCCAAAATGGTCGGGTTTGAGGTGTTGTTGCATATCCAAGCCATGATGATGATGAACGTAGGATGACATGGGCGGAGGAACAACGCCGACGACAGCCGACATCTGATCGTCCCGGTGGGCTGTAACAACAACGTTGTTAATGTCCTTAGAAGAAGAGCAACTTCCACTGGCACTGTCTCTTCTACTACTATTGGCAGTAACAACGAAGTCGCCGCCGCTGGGTTCGCCGGTGGTGGCGCTTCGATCGGACCAGTTACACTGGCGTGGCTGTGTCTGGTAGAATATCTTGGATACGACAAGCTCTCCTTCTTTCTCCTCCTCGTGTTGTCCAAGGTGGTACTGGTGCATGACCCAGTTGGTTTTTTCAGGCTTTCGGTTCTTGCCGAAGTTGGTGTAGAGTACTAGAATCTTCTTGCAGCCCTTTTGCTTGCCGTTCACCATCACCGGCCGCGTCTTTCCCGTCTTGTGCCACCGTGTTTCTCCGCCTTGCATCTCGCTCTCGTTCTGTATTTTCCTCCTCTTTCTTGTTCCTGTCGTGTATGCCTTCGATGGTCTGTGAAAAAAGTGCCTGCTCAACCCGTCTCTTGTTACTCCTGCTTCATAATTCAAAGTTAGTTCAACTAATTTGCTCAGCTGCTTCACTTAATTATCCATTAAAAAAGAAAAAGAAAAACACACACACAAACACACTTGATTGTGTGTGTTTGTGTATTGTTAAAGCCTAAGTTCCTAGACTAACTGAGGTGGTTGAGTGATAAGAATTAGTAAAATGTAGCAACTTGGATCAACTATAATTAGGAGACGTAATTAACTAAGAATTAGGGTGAGGATATATAGATATATATTCATATAAATATTTTATTATTTGGAACGTTTTATGAGACCTGGGAGTTTCTCTGGGTGGGTATAACAAATTCCGTCTTCTCCTTCAATGGTAGGGATGAACTCATCGATCAAAGGGTGAGATTTCATATTCTTGGACTCCACTTTGGCTTCGAGGTGTTCGATCAGTTCTTGGTCCGTTGGATCAAACTTCACGCCAGCCGGAAGACCTAACCAGTCCTGTGGATTTCAAAATAAAAACGAAAGCAAAAAAGAAAGAAAGGAGAAGAATATATGAGAAAGAGGAAAAGAGAATTAAAGAGTAGAGAATCAAAGAAAGAAGATGAAGTAAGCTTTAACAAAATAACTTAAAAGCAATTATAATAGCCATGGGAGATATATCAGAGGAGCGGGAAAAGGAAATCACACATACAGCATCATATATATATATATCATCATCAGATCACAAATTACACATGAATCCGAGAATAGAAGGGATAAAAATAAATAAGCTCCCACATATATATATATATATATATATATATATATATATATATATAATAATGTGCTTTTTTACTATATGATTCTTGAAATTATATATGGTGTCAAAGGCTTTTGGTGGAAGGAAAGAATAATAGAGAGTACCGGTTTGGTTTCAAACTTGTGTCCGCAACCAGGGCACTGCTTGGATCCACACAACTGATGCTCTTCAAGCTTGGCATCTATCAGATCACAACTGTTCACTGAGCTCAAGTTGCTCATCTTGTTCATCCTCCTCGTAATAATATGTAATCTCCTTTCTTCTTCACGATTCCTCTTTCTATGTAACAGTCCACTACTGATGATGATGATGATGAGCCAATAACTTCTTCTTCTTCTCTATGCTCTCTCTCTCTTGTTGCAACTATTAGTTCAGGAGCTTGATTCATGAGATCCAAAGGCTAAAATTTCCAGGAAAAAAATGGATGAAGGGTGAGTTTCAATCATTTTCCATGAGTAGTGGCAAGTGAACTTAATAACAGCAAAAGACGGTGTTGGTGATACTGGCCAAATCATTTTCACAAGTTTTTGTCAACCTTATATCAAGATATGGATGCTTCAGCGACTTCCGCTGCTGCTGCTGCCGCTGATGATGATTCGATTGATGAGAAAATATAAGACGTCCACATATCTAATTAGTAATAAAAAAAAAACATCACACAGAGAAAAAGACGAAGCTTCAATACAACCAAATTGAAATTAAGCAGCCGCCAAAACAAATCAATTCTTAAAGGATGTAGGAAGAAATCAATAATCTATACATATGTGCAGAAGAAGGAGAGGAGAGAGAGGAGGAGGAGGGGGAAGAAGAAGGAAAAGAAGAAACTGTAAGGGTAGGATTGAACTATAAACCTGCTTTAACCACGGAAAACAGCAGAATTGGCTCAACTTTAAATTCTTTAACTGAAGGGGGCAGTGAGGAAAAATACTAATAAACACAAAAAGCTGGCTGCTTCAAACACACATAGTCACCTTTAAAGCCTTTGCCAATTTAAGAAGCGCATGTTGTATGTATCAGTCTGTATGTTGGCGGTTTGTGAGAGAGAAGGAAGGAAGAAAGAGACACAGAGAGAAAGAAAAGAAAGAAAGAAACAAGGAAAAACAAAGAAACAGGATAGAAAGCAAGAAAACCCGGTTCTTTTTTTTTTTTTTCCCCTTCTTCTTATCTCTCTCTATATATAAAGATAGAAATTCTCTCTCCTACCTCAGGCTACCTTTGTTTGAGCCTTGACTACTAAAGCAAAAGGCACAAAATTAAACGGCCATCTCAAGCTGTTTCTACCCCTCTTGATCAAAAGCACACCGATTAATTTACTTAATACTAACGGGATTTTATTTAAGTTTTGGAGACACACATTTTTTTTTTTAAAAAAATTGATTAAATTATTCAACAAATTATATTTCATGAAAAAATCAGTTTTTTTTTTTTTTGTGTGTGTGTGTGATTAATGAGTATCATACTATAATACATATAGTAGATTTAATTAAAATAGAAAAAATATTATTATATATCTAATAAGTGATTAATTGTCTCATCATGATTAAAATTATGTCTTTTCAACAATATAAGATCATGATTAAAAATTAAATATTAATTAATTAAACTAAAAATATATGAACTGATCTCCTAAAAGATCGACATTAATTTGATCTCTGAAATAACGTCAAACAAATTCTTTCAATTTATAATTTATTGTATATTCTTGTAGTATTATTCCTTCAAATTAAAATAGGGTAAACATATTGTTAAATCAAGATTATACATTATTTTACACCCACATCCACACTTAACTCCCTGACTTATACAGGATTGACACACCTAAAACATAAAGAATCTTTCTCATTTTAAGACAACTGTGTAATTTATCCTTTTAACTTTAAAAGTTGGCGGGCCCTTTGAATTGTTAATTCTGTGTAACATCACATGCCCCAGGGTTAACATTTTCAAACTAAGACTCCAATGGCAGCCGTCCAGATAAACTAGCTAGTGATATTATTAATTTATATATGTTACAGAAATATTAAGATTATTTACGGTGGTGGTTAATTAATTTCTGCTCAACTTCTGAAATTAAAAGAATAAATTGCAAGACCCAACAACCAAGTGACGCTTGTTAGGGATCTTTAATTAAACTCGGCTATATATATGTGTATCTGTGACTGGTGATGACAATTAAACTCGTTGAACCCAGTAGAATAAAATATATTATTAGAACTACTCATAAGCTCTTCTTATTACGTTGGATAAATGAACACTGGAATTTTGAGTTTGAGTAATAAAGACGACATCAAGAACCAGGGGAATTTACTGTCAGAGATTATTTGTTCATATATATATATATATATAACAGAGATTATATATTGTCAGATTTGAGTTATATATGATAAAGCGAAATCTAGAGAGAGAAAGAGAGAGAGGGACAGGGAGATTGAAATACGGGAAAAAGGGATGATAGGAACTCACATGGATATTGAGCTGGAGGAGTGATCATTATGCTTTCGCCATGAATGTTAGGAGGTTGCTTGAGAAGCAAGAAGGCAAATCAGCAGTGTACTTGATGGACCACCACCACCCCTTCTAATTACTTCACTTTCATTCTAATTTCTTATATCTCTTTAATTAAACTAATAAACATCTCTCCAACGTGGACCATAACTCTAAGCCCCCCATTCTATACTATATATATATATATTCTATCCCATTTCTACTTTTTCTTTTGGGTTGGTTCAATATATCTATACACACACACATACAGTACCATATCTGGATTTCAAAGTTGAATCGGGCAAGGGTTGATAATATAAACAATTAGTGCGTAGCTGCTGTATATTTTATATTGAGTGGCTCGTATAAATAATAAAGCTGAAGAATGAGTTTTATCAAAGGGAATACGTCATAATTTATTTACAGCTGAAGAAGATACAAATGATGGCAATTAGACGTGGGATTAGCGTATAATAATGAATACTGATAGTATTATGCAGTGTTTGTCTTCTACCTGTATACTTAATGATACAAGTGTAATTCATTAGGATGGAACGCGTATAATAAAGTATGGATGAACAGTAGTAATTAAGTGGGGTCCAGATTGGGAGCGTGTGGGACCCAACATGAATGGGAAATAGATAATAAGATTGATGGGTTAGAGTTCACGTTTTTAAAAACTGTGAGGAGCCAAAATGATGAAGTTGGCTATCATTTCCCCTCTTGTCCCCTTGCCTAGCTTCTTCTTTTCCTTTCTTATTATTATTTTTTTCTTTAATTACCTCTCTTAGCCTTGACCACACAGAATTTCCTAATTTCACACATCAGGAACATGTCCTCTATATATCTTTTAGCCTATAGTTTTCCTGATTCAAAAATAACACATTCAACTTGTGCAACATCATTTTCTATATAGTTTCTTGTCTTTGACCAATCACATAAAAGTACCACTATATTAAAATATATTTTTCATGATCATATCCATTTTAAGTTGACCTTTATTACCCATATCTAACTAATACCTAATGGCTGCCTCAGCAGCCCTTATATGTACATGCATGCATCTTAAATAAGATTATTTTTCCACATTCACTCACTCATATATAAGTTTTGTTTCTCAAATAATATAAATTAGTAGTGTTCTATTCCCCCTTGTAGGATTATATTCAAGAATATTTTTAAGAGTGCGCCTTTACCATGTTTATTTAAGAGAGAATCATTAGAAGGTCATGAGGAAGAAATGTAATAATCACAAAAAAAACTCAATAAATGTGAGTAGCTAGCATGAACTTGTGTAGTCATTTTCTGCACCGAAATTTGTCTAATATTGCATGTTGTTCACTTATATATTTTGAGATTTTTTTAATAATTACATTCATTTCTGGACACCTGATGGTGATTCTTTCTTTATTCCGATCGTAGAGCTGATTATAGGCAAAAGGAGATTAATTTAACTACTGAACTATAGCTTTCTTGATCTGCGGTATTTCCCTCTTTGTTGATGTTTTCGATTATATTGGAACATTATGAAAGGTAATTATTTTGATCACCGATAGAATTATTATCAATAATAAACAAGATATTATGTGTAGAGATGAATACTTCATATAATTAAAATGTTAACGCAACAATTCACTAACAGACAGACAGACAGACATAAGGGCTCCCAAAAACATTACAAAAATGCCATCATTAGAGTTTTCATTAAATAAGTACAAAGTAATTAGGGTGTGATTAACAATAACATTATTAAGAAAACACATATGGCAAAACCATATTCACCTTATGTCCATATCCCATCCCATGGACCATAAACACTTGACTCTTCCTACCTTTGTGGAACTATATATATATATATATATATATATATATATATATATATAACATATCTTTTAGTTATAAAATGAAATTCTTCCAGGGTAGGTCAAGCACTCGTGGCGCTTTTGTTGAGAACTCAGAATTATTAATTTTCCATTGCGAAGGCGACTAAATAACATCTGTGTTGCTCCCAAGAAAACAACATTATTTCATAACACATGTGGAATAATTTTGTCCAAATGTAGATGTTATTAAGTAACTCTGATTTAATAAAAAATTAATTAGATTGAATAAATTTTAATTTCAAATTAACCTTTACAAAAATAAAAAATTTAAATAAATTATGAAAGTTCCTTACCGTAAAGTGTGAATCTTGGTAATGACAAGACGGGGTTGAATATATATTAATTAAGCACTTAATTAGTAGTCATCTTTAGTTCAGGTTACGGGATCATCTAGTGTTGATTGCTTATCCTCCACAGATATATGCATTTGATTGGTTTAGAAAACGGAGGTCAGAGATCAAATTAAATAAGCGTTAAAAATAAATATAATAAATAAAAGGAAATAAAGAAAGAGAACAATGTAGGAAAAAGTAATCGTGATAAGTATATATACATGTATGTATACAGTATATATATATACATGTATTATGTATGTATGATAAATAAAGGAATGAAGAAGGGATATAAAGTAAGATAAGAGGTGGGTACGACTCTCCATCACTTTCACTACTCGTCAAGATGTTGTTTTGACCATTGAAGCCAATCTAATGACCACGAAAATTAAATCCAACAAGTCATATATATAGAAAAATAAAATGAGAGGAGGAAGAAGAAAATTGCATCTAATTAAACTGGAACATGACATGTTTGGCAGGAAATTGCTGACAATAGCAATATATTTCTTATAAAAAGTGTTAATTACTTGAATAATTTTTTTATTAGTATTACTTATAGCTTGGAGTAGAATATTAATGAGGGGGACCGTATTTGTAGTATTGGAGGATTCCATTGTATCTACGAAAGTGGACAGCCCATGCAGAAACATTTGCATCTTCTTCTCCGTCAGCCATGATTTTGATTCAGTCCAGATTTAGAAAGGCACTTGTGGATATACAAATGGTTCATATTTAGAAATGCCACTTGGCATGAATGCCTACCATCTCACAAATCTTTCGCGGTAGAATCACCTTGAATAGGTTCTTCTAACAAAAACCAGATTCATAACAAGAGATTGATAAGAATAAAGGTTATTTTCTGTTCACTAGTGAATAAAACCTAGAATTTGGGTACGTTGACAGAACATCTCTTTCAAATCCATATAAAATAATAGTAATTCCGAATATTAAAGAAAAATAGGGGAATTTGGTTTAACGTAAGTTTATTGGCTAAGAACACATTGCAGATCATCTACAATAAATCTAATTCTTCTTTAACTGGATGCAATTTATCTTGGCTATATACAAAAATTTTCAAAACAGAAGTCATATTTGCATATAATTGAATATATGTTACTCGCAATTAAAGAAGAGTTGCAAAGGTTGAAAACGTGTTGCACTTGCTTAAATTTTGATAGCTCTAACCAATAAATTTTCCAAGAGTTACTTTCAACCATTTGTTTCTTTAAAATAACCTTCATAAACAAAAATTAAAGATTTGAAAAAAAATACTGCAAAAAATATTTTCTTTATTTTTTGGGTAAATAAATTTTAGACAAGGGGTTGGGCTCACCCCAAAAGCCCAACTAAGGATAGAGCCTAATCACACACAATCTAACGCCTTAATTAGCTTAAACTAGGAGCCAATTTTCATGCTTTACTTGGGTATGAGATGCCCCCCAAGCGCGGTGAAGAGCCGAACCCCCTAATTGGTGAGAGGCAACGATTCTTACCACTAAACTCATGTACCATAGGTAGTAAGGAAAAAAAATGATTATGAGAGTATCCTATTCTGTGTAGAGCTGGAAAATCAGGCCGAACCCGTCGGGCTGGTTCTTTTAAACCTTGGCCCTTTAAGGACCATGTTTATAAAATGGAGCTTCCAAATGAAGTCGAGCCTAAAAGGGTAAGTCCTGTAGGGCTGAGGGGTTAAAAAGACCGGCCCTGTTAGGTCAATTTTTATTTTTATTTTTTTAACTTGCCCAGTTGGAAGTTGCCCACTTGCCTTGCTGACCGAGTCTAACCGTGAAGAAAGCTACCTACTTGTTCTATTGCCGAATACTCACTGACTCAATCACTCTCACTCATTTTTGTCATTCACTTCATGCCTCTACTCGAAGATTTTATGATTTGGTTTATTATTTGTTGCATATTAAGATTATGGATGTATTCATAACGTGAGAGAAGAAATTCTTGATATTTTTACCCATGAAGCAGAGCCTACTACTCGAAGTGAAACACAATCAAATGTTTTTGAAATCGATGATAATGGTAAAAAAGATGAAAATGATAATCATTGTACTTATTTTAGTGATAAGCTTATTATATTTTGTGTGAGTTATTGGTGAACAATAGTTTACTTTTGATTATGAATTAGTGACTTGTTTGTTTGTTGCATGATGCGTGTTGTTTAGACCTTAATGATGACAACATTTATTTGATAAATTTGAATTTGAATTGTTATAATTTACTAATCATATTTCTTTGAAAAAAAATGCAGGAAAAATAGTTAAAATTTAGACAAATATATTCTGGCTCTGGCCCGCATACTCTCGGGCCGGGCCTTGAAAAACAGATGTTTTTCTTACCTTGGGTCTAATAGGGTCGGCCTTGATTCTCAACTCTATTCCGTGTAATGCATGGCCTTTCTTACACTAAAAAAATATTTTTGTTTTCCTGTGAGGTTTTATAAAGAACACCTCTATCAAGAAATTACAATCAACAAATAAGAGTAAAAAAGTTGACATAGAAATTACAGTAGATTGAGTTAGGTTTTGTGTGACTTGGGTCCAGTGACTACATACAAGACTGAGAAGGAGTTGCGGAAGTTGATCTAATATGAATACATATGTTACTGGGGATGTTATGAAGCTACGATTTGCCAACTAATCCTTATAGGGACAGGCTGCACTTTGAACCCAGTGTCCATACTCTTTTATCCATTGTTATTGACTATGCTAGACGCCAGGTCTCCACGTTTGAAGGATTGAAAAAGATTCTCATTTTGAATGGTACTTGCTGTGCATTGAATCATAGCTCGGAATACAAGCAACTGCAACATCAAGCAGATGAAAGATTATAAATTTATTTGTATTTATTGCTATCAAAAGGATCAAAATCAACCCCAGAAAAATCTTTCCAGGATATTACCATTTCCGTGTGATGCCATTGGGGGAGTGGAAGAAATGAGCTTCTGAGAAATTGAGACGATATCATTTAAACTCACTTCATCCATTGCTTTCAAGAAATTCTCCACAGGTTTCCTGACCAGCCGGTAAAACACATCTTTCAAAAACTCACACCTCGACCCAGATTAATGGCAAGTATAAGAATTTCATACATTTGCCATACCTCTCACCTTACGTCAAAATCAGTCTCGCCATATCTTCTGCAACAACCGTCTGGAAAAAAGTAGAGAAAGAAAAATCCAATGGTCAATGTTAACCAGATATAAGTTGTAAACATAAAGAAGAGAAAGAGAAAGAGAAAGAAAGGGATACAGAAATGAAATTCAGCTGATAATTTTGAATTGAAAATTTTCACACGAGATGAATTCACATACTCTCGGTTCCAACTTCATCAGAATGGTAGACTTGACAGTCTGTTTGGCACGATCCAACTGCACCTGGTCAACTGAGGACTGGGACTGATAGCATAAGTGGAAGGCTAATCAGAGGCAAAATACCAGTCAAGTGAATAGCATGCCAGCATACCTTCTTTGGAGTAGCAACAGCAAGAAGCTCATTAACTGCTATATCAATGGCTTTTGATACAAAATCTGATTCCTGAAACAGAAACATAAAAATATACTGTCATATGACCAAAACAACTAGATTAAATAATTCAGTTAGTGCAGACAATCATAATGCAGAAAAAGGAACAGATCCATTGGGTAGCATCCATCAGAGGAGCAGACTAATGACCTCTGTATATTAATAAAAATAAACAGGTTTATATTTCTCATTTCTCAGATGGTTATGCGAATTGCAAAGATATTTGTCAAAAGAACAGCCACTATCCTTATACAATAACACCATAATAGATAATCCGGTCTATAGATCTTGTTTTCACTATCTCCATTATACCTCAGAACTTTGTATGATCCCCGAGTAATTCAACTTTTAGCCTCTAAAATACCACAGACAGTATGCTTGTACATGTGTATTTGTATATAATGCAAGACACATATGTTAATCTTCAATTCTTCATAACTTAAGAGTGCCTACATAGCAAGAAGCACTTTAACATATCCCATGACTGTAAACCCTTCGGGTATTACCATTCCGATTTTTGATAAGGTTTATTAAAAGCACCTGATTATTACTTAATTACGTGCAAACATGTCTTGATATTAGATCTAATGTATCTGAAAACTATGATAACATAATGCAAAGACATCAAATGTGCTTACTGTGGTAACTTGGACACCAAATAAGCCTGTGTTATTGTAAATGTTGTTGAATGAAAAAATAGAATGAACTTGCGGGTAATTATTCAGAACACGGAGATCTGCATGTCAACATCGTAGAGACAGAATCATCATGTATCAAATTTACAAAGTAACACAGAAAAATAAAGGCATACAAAACTTAAGCCAGTCCTGACAAGTGAAATAAAGTTCTCATCATATATTATCCTCTCAAGTGTAATTCAGTACCAGCTCTTCCTTCCATTCTCTTACAAGCTTCAATATCATTACCATAAGAGACTGAATAATGAGATAACTTACAAAGCCTTGAATACACCCCTTTACTCCACCGGCTGTGAATGAATCGCAATCTCTCAGTAGCATCTATAGTAAAATAGTGCAATTAATTAGTTCCTAGTAGGCTAGCATACTTTAAGGAGCTGGTTAAATAATACATTCTTAGCCACATACTCAGCAACTTTTTACATACCCCCTTTGGTCCCGATATAGAGCACTTCTAGAAGAATAGCTTAGTTCAAAATATAAGTTACTTGTAAGATAATTAATGCTCATTTTCCCATTTTGTCCTTATAGTTAATGGTCATTTCCAATTTTCCCACTCATTAAATTTTCAAACATATTTTCCAATAAGGGTAATAGTGAAAAAAAAAATCAATTTAAGACATATTTAATGAGTTAACTGTCACTTCTTGTTTCCCGTGAAATAGTTAAAGTGCCCTATATTATGAACTGGAGGGAGTACGAGAGTTCTCACACAAGGATAGAAATCAAGAAGAAGAAATTAACAAACACCTGAAGAATAGTCAAAGTCATTGCCTCCTTCAACTTGTGCCAACCACCAGGAAGGTGAAAGGCAAGAGCAAAATGGGTCTCTGGACATCAAAGGGATATTAAACTTAAAAATTCAGCAGAAGTGACAGGCAGAATCAGAACCTAATTCCTTTTCAAAATGCATACCCCTGATTCACTTTGACATCGATAATCACCACCTGTATACACTGATTTTGGCTCCTCCAGATATGGCACACTAGGAAGATCAGACAATGAAGGTTCTGCAATCGATAGAAACTCCTCATGCTCAACACCCTTAGCTACAAGTACCATTTGAGGTGCGGTGTAGTTCTCCTGATTATTCATAAAATATCAAGGTTTAACTACATTAATAAGTAGCCAAAAGAAAAAGCATTGAGGTATTTGTGAGTATATGCATCAAATCCATGACTTACAGCAACAAACTCTTCTAGAATTGTACCATTTAGTTTTTTTTATTGCTGATTCTTGGGCTACAAGTGGATTTGCCAAAGCACCAACCAAGCCAACAGAATGAACAAGCTCCAGAAGAAGAACTTGAGGGTTTTTGGGAGCTTCATCAATCTCAGCTTTCACCTTTAGAAGCTATATATAGTGCAATAAAAGTTATTGTCGCTAATCAGAAACCCATGCAACTATTAAGCAGGCAAGCATAAATCGCTGTTAAATAACACTGCCCCATAATCCAGTATAATGCAATCTCTAACATTTCTCTTGCAAACTCACTTTGAAAGCTAAGAAAGAATGAAGTTTTATTAAGAAATAAAAAATACAAAAAGGGCAAATGCTAAAACTGCAATGAGGCAACGAAGTTTCGGGACAATGCCCGAGGACTAGCATGAAGCTGCCTAAAGAACTATATTATCACACTCAACCTTGATCAAATATTTTATAAATCTCGCCACTTTGATATATTCAATCCGGTGTTTTCAAAGGCTTTTGAAGCACATGCCTGCAAACAGCCTAGTTCAGAGAGATATGACTGCCACGGGCATTTGGGAGTTCAGTGCTTTAAACTGCCCAGTTCTTCTGACAACATTGAATCAAGCCACCAAGGGAGCTACCAGAATATGAATTTTTAAGTTGTCTTCAAGAAGAATATAGGCATATAGAAAAAGTACCTGCTCATTGACTTCCCAATCAAGAAACACAGGGTTCCTCACACAATCAATAAGTAGCTCCACCATTTCAGGAATATATATGTCTTCAAAGCATCAAAGGTATTGTGAAAGCAAGAATAGGAATAAATCTGAATTGTATTGAATGAATTATAGAGTGCATGTACAAGCCTATTTATAGACAATATGTACAAATAAATTTATAACTACTACTTCTAACTAATGTGCTAAAATGGTTACATCAGCTAATTAAAACTGAAACTAATTACTATTTACAAAACAGAATAACAGAAATAATATCCTCTAATACCCCCCTCAAGCTGGAGAATGTATATCAGGCATTCCCAACTTAGAAAGGAGTGTACAAAATGGAGAAGTAGCAAGTGGTTTAGTAAAAATGTCGGCCAATTGAGTCTTGATTGGAAGTAAATGAATCAACCCTGTTTGTAATTTCTCACGAACAATATGATAGTCAATATCAAGATGCTTGGTCCTTTCATGGAATGTAGGATTAGTAGCAATATGATGAGTTGATTGACTATCACAATACAAAGAAGCAGGTGAAGCAAGCGGAAGACCAAAATGACGAAGCAAAAAAGATAACCACTAAAGCTCACAAGTGGTAGAAGCCGAAGCACGATATTCAGCCTCTAAAGAAGAAGTAGATATAGTTTGTTGCTTTTTAGAATGCCAATTAATCAAAGCTTGATCTAAGAAACCACATAAACCCGTAATTGATTGTCTTGTGTCAAGACAACCAGCCGAATCAGAATCACTAAAAGCATTTAATTTCACAACCGAATTAGCAGGAAAAAACAAACAACGACCCGGAGTTGCCTTGAGATACCGAAGAACTCTATGAGCTTCTTGTAAATGGAAATCAATAGGATGTTGGATAAACTGACTCAATTGTTGGGCAGCAAATGAAATATCAGGCCTAGTATTAGCAAGATACAGAAGGCACCCTACCAAAGTTCTATAAACAAAACCATCTGCCAAAACAGAACCAGAATCAACTAAAAGCTTCAAATTGCTAGCCATGGGAGTAATAGCAAGTTTACACTCAAGAAATCCAGCATTAGACAAAATATCCAAAGTAAATTTGCGTTGACAAAGAGAAATACCCTTGGAACTACAAGCAATTTTTAAACCAAGAAAATACTTAGCATCACCCAAGTCTTTGATTTTAAAGGAAGTATCAAGAAAAACCTCCATAGAGTTGATTTCGGTTAAATCAGAACCACAAATGAGAATATCATCCACATGAACTAGCAAAGCCGTAAAAGAGGTGGAAGAATTCTTGATAAACAGAGAATGATCAGCAGAAGAATGATGATAACCACAAGAAAGAAGAGCTGAAGAAAGCTTAAAAAACCATGGCCTACTTGCTTGTTTAAGACCATAAAGAGATCTTTGCAACTTACACACTTGGATAGGAGAGGAAACAGATAATCCCGAAGGAGGCAGCATATGTACAAGCCTACTTTGTTAGGGAAAAATTGCAGGAAGGTTTGATAGATTTAAAGCATGTCAAGTCAGAAGAACAATTGGCTAACATATTGACGAAGAGCTTGGGAATAGAAGCTCATAAATATTTGTTGAGCAAGTTAGGTGTCATTGATATATATAGCCCTAACTTGAGGGGGAGTATTAGTATTAGTTAATAGTTAGTCAATGTAATTAGGTGTAGCATTGTATACGTATTGGGCCTATAAGTGTGTGTGTGGTCTGGGCCTATATAAGGCAGTCAATGTACATTGATTATTCATGGAATAATAAAATACATTTACTTTAACAACTACTACTTCTAACTAATGTGCTAAAATAGTTGTCAGCTAACTAAAACTGAATCTTATTATTATTTACAATAGAAATAATATCCTCTAATAAAAGGTGTAACCCATCTGCTCTCTAGAAGCTAACACCTGCATATTGCCTCTACCTCACGAACTATGCGAAAGTGGCTACAGTTTCTAGTGCTCTTGAAGGCCATACGTTCTAGCAAATGTGTAACCCAGATGACAATGGTGTCTCATAGATTGAGCAAGAATTTATGTATAAGCCTATTGAGGCTGCTGGAGTCTGAATCATAATAAACAGAAAATCAAATTAAATTTTAAATTGCATAAGAGAAAAAATCAATGTACAGACAGATTAGATTACATAGAGCCAACAATCCATACCGTTGATGTTTCAGAGGCCACCTTGACACCATTTGAAAGTGTAGTAATCTTGGTTTTACCTGGTTCCACGTGATCATGCAGAGGAGGTGGAAGTATGGCGCCTGGAAGTGGAATATCCAGAGGAGGTAAGGGCACAGGTCGTTTTCCAGTGAGCCAGCCAAATGTACCACTTGAGCCAGAACTTGAACTTGCAAATCTGGCTGAGCCCCAGTGCATGAACGGGGGCCTAGTTTCATGGTTTGATGATAGAGCATAAAATCATCAATGAACTATCATAAAATTTGTCTTTATTTAAACATAAATGGTTAAATGAAAATTGCGTTACTTCCCACGCCCAGTAAACCAAGTTTTACCATCTCAACTGAAAGTAAGAGAAGATGAATTCCCTTTCTAATTGTTACAACCAAAATACTGGAGAAACGAAAATTCTAGGCAAAACTCCAATAGAAGGCAAATATCTCATCTCCTGTCAACCTTAATGTACAAGTTTTGGAAATCATTATGCGCATATAAAAAACCAGAGGTCAGAATTTAAAGTTTCAACAAGTGAATTTAGCCCTACAGCAGCAATGAAAACTCAAAACTGCAGAGAACCTAATGATCAGATGATTGAAATGAAAATGCAGGGGGAAAAATGAAGAAACATCAAATGCCAAGTTTACAAGAAGCAGCGAGTGGGGCAAAGCAAATGGAATGCATTGAGTGAGCCAACTAGAAAATCCAAATTGTTGTGATTACCACATTTAATAACCATTCGAGATATCGAACAGTGCATTACACCGGGAAAAGATGGTGAACGGCGGCGAGGAAGATCAAAATGGAGGAGAAGAGACCCTTAAGGCCCTGAGGCGGGAGGCTACACGTCTGTACATGGAGATGGAGTTTCATACGGATCACTTAGGCTAACGCTGGACAGAGAGCTGAGAATAGAGAGGGAGACTCACTGTGTCCTGAGCAGGGGTCCCAAACATGGGAGTTTCAATCCAACGACCTTAAAAACTGATTAGTGTAATAATTAAAATAATCATACAGTTAGCTGAAATAACTTAGTAACTAATTCAGTTGTATTCTAGCCATAATCAGTTAACAGACTAGTAACAGATATCAGATCATTCACTCCCTCCTCTCTGTTTACCACTTGCCAGCCACACTCGGATCACCTTTTGTTTTTTGGACGTGGTTTTGACACGGCATGATTGGCGCTAAAGGCAGAGAGTGCCTAATGTGTTAAAATTCCAAAAAGTTTTGTGGGTGGATAATATATAGTACAATATAGATTTTGCATTGTATTGCTCTTGTCTAGGCTACCCCTACTAGAGGGAAAACTGCAATCGTTTGTGGCTTGGATGAATGTAGCACTCAACAAGTGGGGAGCCAAATTAAAAATTATTTTTTAAGTTGGGGGCTACTACTCATATCAACATTTTTTAGTTTAGTTTTGTTGACTTTTTGAGGTAAAAAAAAAACTAATTAATTGTTCACTTTTTAAATGATGAAGTCTTTAAAAGAAGTTTTTTTAAATTGTGATTGACGCTATATGAAGTGTGAAAAGACCCTTTTCCTCAAAAACAATTAATCATGATAGTTTTACAAAATCCTTTTAACAAGTGTTAGTGGAGAAAACTTTTTCTTCTAATATCACACATATCAGGTTCAGGGCACAACGCTCGCCCACAAGTCGAGTCCAGGGCACAAATTCCGCCCACAAACTCGGAGTCCGGGCACAAGTTCCGCCCACAAACTCACTACGTAAAATCCTTAACTCGGGCACAATTGACAAATGGAATAATACTAAGCCCACAAGTCTTACAATATTAAACTCCACATCATAACTTAACGAAATTAATTTCCACACAAAACATAATTGTGGATCCACCAAAGTCATCGAGTATTTATAAAATAAGGCCTCCGGCCCAACAAAAGTTAAACAAATCCGTGAAAAAATAGTTACCCAAACATAAGATATGATCCAAAACATGAGGGCCCTAGAATGACAATATGATAATCGAAACAACATTAACAAAGAAAAGAGGCCTACAAATTTCGAACTACTAAGCCTCCGACTGCTTCCCTTGGCCTCTAGTGAAATTAGAGGTCTCGCCTGAAAAATATTAATAACAACGGGGTGAGACATAAAGTCCCCGTAACCAAAATTAATTTATAAAATATGCAAGAAAGGATTGTAAGTCGAGAAAGCGGGTTTGCTAATAATATTATAATAATTTCAATAATTAAATAATCACGAAAATAACAACAGGTAAAATGTTTAATACACAATAATACTAACAATTAACCATCCCCACTCATCCATCCCGCTCCTCCTTATTTCCTCGTGGACGCGGATCGCCCATCGCTGCTAGTAAACCCGGCCAAGGTTAGCTATCACTTCAAGGATACTGTCCCCTCCCATGCTACCACTTAGGGGTCCAGGGTACAAAACATTTCCCACAAACCCCCCCACCAATATACCGTAACAGGGAGGTGTCCGCCCAAAACACTCGACTCAAATCCGGGCCAGGAATATGAGAGAGCCAATGGGCACAATTTCACCCTCACATCTCTTCCACACAACCCAACATGTCCTCCACAAGGTAACATTAGTATGAGCTTCCAAATCATTATTTTTTTCCAAATTCAACATATCAACTAATTTCATCACAAAAATACTTTCACAATTAATTAGCCCATATACATTATTCCACAACACATACTACAACCATCACAACAATAACATCAACACTTTCACAATTAATTAGTCCATATACAGTATTCCACAACACATACTATAACCATCACAACAATAACAGACTCAACATAAATATCCACATATGTATACTGGTTGAAAAATAAACTGCTTCACTGAGATAATTTCATATTCAACATACATATAAATTTCAAAACTCATACAAATAGTAATTAAAAAAAGTAAGGTTTAGAAAACCTTACAAATCAAACGAGCATATAGAATAAATTAACTCCCGTTACCTCAACTCCAAGCTCAAACTTAATTCGACGGATAGGTACGAACAATCACCCATCAAGAAACTCTACATTATAAATGTAGATAACAATCAACCTCAAATAATAATAAATACATTAAATTCCCAAAAGTCTAATTTCCTCTACACTTGCTCTCCTCAACATCCTAACCCAATTAAATATACCTTCTGTCTTGTGTGAACACAAACCGATAATTCTTTAAGCCTAGACATAATTAAAACCATTACTTATAATTTTATATGACTCAAAATGTATAATTTCAGCAATAAATATTTTTAATAATAAAACTTGAAAAGAACAGTTTATTACTCCAATAATACATCTATAAATTATTTATATCAAATTTAATTGGTAAAAACACCCTATAGGATATAAATACTAAACTTATTAAATAGAAAATTTATTTTAAACCCTTACAAAAACAAATAATAATTTCAAATCGGTTAAAATTAGCTATTGATCACCCCGTATATAAATATGGTCATCTATTGTTAAAACTCGAAATATTCTAAACATCGACCCAAAAATTTTACTAATCGGTGAAATAACACCCCCATTAGAATAAGAAGAATATGAAGAACAATTTTCGTGAAGAAATTTAATTGAAAAGAAGTCAGTTTGGTTACCTAAATTATCTGATAAACTTGCTTGTTACCTAAATTATCTGATAAACTTGCTTTATATCTGGAGTAACAGCTAAAGCAGTCGGACGAGCTCTGCCAAAACTCTAAAACACAGAGACCAGAATTTGCAAACGAGACAACAAACGAAAATGGCTGCTGGTGCTGGTATATAATACCCCGAGGCTGCATTTTTATTAGCTTGTTGTCCTTCACAAGCGCATGGATTTGCCTACTCCTATCACGTGAAAAAGGCTGATGGAAGGACCAGGTTTTGTCGCATGATCTGTGTGGTTTGTGGGTATATTTTATTGCTATTCCATCTCCTGCAAGCCCACGCTCCTGCTACTATTTTTGGTGGGTGTGTATTTGTGCTTTTCATACCCACGAAGTTTTAAAATGGGTAGCCCACTATAATTATAATATATATAAAAATCTCCTGTACTATTTCGGTGAGTGTGTACCCCCTCCTTTTCACGCCTCACGCTTATACCCATTTAGAATCCCAATTGTAGACTTGGCCCATTACGGATATTATTATTATTATTATTTTGTATTTTAATTTTTATAATTACAAACACCTCTGACATGAAGACCCACAATCAATAAAGTACCCCTTTACCTCCTATTTAACTATTAAATATATATATATATACACACACATACCCATCACACACAAAAGGCAATCGGGACCCACACACAAGAACACGTCTGACTTCCTCCCATATACTATTCACACACACAAATACATTTCCACAACTCCTCATACCACCACGTCTTGCCTTCCATCACCAATTCCAATTATCTATGTATTTAATATATCATACTTTCCTACTTGCACTTCCTTAATGTACGTGTTTGTTTACTTTTTAGGTGTGCACTTTTATTCTTTTCACACCCCACATAATCGTCCGACCCCATACTTGTGTATATATATTTTCACTAGATTTCTGTGGGCATTTGGTCCATACTCCCATCAGATTCCCAAGCCATCATATATAATTATTTAATTTATTTTATTATTATTTACATTATTATTATTATGTAATAATGCAACTCAAATCCTAGCTTCCTGACATCGCCCCACGCTCAACACTATCAATAACATCAACTCTTATCTCATTACTCATATAACCTATTTATCTATTTCGTGGGCCCTTTATCATATAAAATTTCCTTTCCAACTCAACTAACACATACATCCACGTCCAACTCATTCCATGCAAATGAGGGTCCCACTTCAAAAACATGCAAACATCAATGGACATTTACCTATTATTATTAGGAGATATCCTTTCTACACTCTAGATAAAATTTCCTAATGTTTAATAAATAAAATTTACAATATTTTTCTTTAACTCTCATTTTCTATTTCTAAGTATTTTCTACACCTCAAATTATATAATAAATCACATCCTAAAATATTTAATTACTTTAATAAAAATTGGGATGTTACAAAGTGAGTATGTGAGAGAAGTTTTATCTCAATTTACGTAAATAAATATTAGGACTCTAAATGTGATCCCAAACAAACACGTACCACTTTGATCCTATTTATAAGTCCTTTTTAATTAAATCATACATATCAAGGAGAGGTAGTTGACTCAATGATTATAAGGTAAATTTTCAACTTTATCCTCATTTATGCATGAGTATCTTTCAACTATTTATTCTCTCTCTATTTTCATTGGTATAATTAATATGAATAAAATTGTCACAATCTCATTTTTTACCTGAAAAGGGACTAAATTTTTTTATTAAAAGAGACTTATAAATAGTATGATAGTTGTAAAAGGTAGGGAGTTGCCTGATATATTTTTTAGGCAATGAGGTTCAAAAACTCCCTTGTGGTTCTCAAGAAAAATAATAATAATAATAATAAGGATCTTGTTCCCATGCTTTCTGCTAAGGTGTTCCCACACCAATGGTTTCTACCCTAGGATATGTTCACCATCACCAGACCAGAACTAAATAACTAAGGTTGCTAATTTATGCAAGACCCTTGTTGGATACACACTCGAAGGTAGTAAAACGCATACTTTTATGTCTATAACTGCAATTATGTACACCCTAAGAAGAGCCCAAATTCTGCAATCTTCAATAAAAAAAACCAGACGAAACCACTTTTATTTCTCTGCCACCTGTTTCACTCATTTGCTCTCAATTACACCCACCGTGAAAGGAAAGTCGTTTTTTTCATGTATCGTTGCAATGTCTCTCTCCAAAGCAAGACGTATTGGGAATCTGTTTTCTAGATTAATGTCACTCTCTCAGTTCGATTATTCTCTCCCTCAACTCCTCTTACTATAAATATGCATGACCATTCATTTATGTCCTGGAATGATGGCGTCTATTTATGCCACCTTTAATTTTCTTCTCTTTGATATCTCTGATCTCCTCTTCCATTCCTTGTCAACCATCACCACCGCCAAGCAAGGTTGAATGGTCCTATCTATGGCTTCCGGTGTTAATAATTGTAAACCCAAAGTGGTCACCGGCCCCTTGGGTTATGTCCTCGAAGATGTTCCACATTTGTCCGATTATATTCCTAACCTTCCCGTACGTCGCCATTCTTCTTCTCGTCTCTTTTGTCTTTCCGTTACGGCGCATAATATGCAATTCAGTATGCGTTATTATTGATCACGTTCCCTTACTTTCTCGAATGTTTTCTCCATTATGATTATGATTATCACTTCGTATATACGTGTGAGCACGAAGGAATAATTCAAAGCTTTTAACGAAACTCTATTTTTCTAAACATATTTTTCTGTTTCTGTGTCCATGCAGACATATCCTAATCCTTTGCAGAACCATCCTGCTTATTCAGTAGTTAAGTACGTTATACTAATTTATTTCTTTTAATTTTACCCTTGCCCTATCTTTTCTTCACGATGCGCTTGTTTAATTAGTAGAAATTCCACGTTATTTTGCAATTTGCCAGGCAGTATTTCGTCAACGTAGATGACACTGTTCCTCATAAGGTAGGCCATTAATTTATTTCATGTAATTTCCTTTCAGCACAATTACATTATATATAGACTTGAAGTACGTACGTACATTTGATGAGTTTTTAGATTTTTCATTTGACAGGTGGTTGTTCACAAAGATAGTCCAAGAGGAGTACATTTTCGGCGCGCTGGACCCCGCCAAAGGGTATGCTTCCGTACATGAAGATCTATCTCTGCAATATTTGCAATAAATAAGACAGCTTTCTCATTATATAAATTTGGATAATGAATGTTCAGGTGTATTTCCAACCAGATGAAGTTCAGGCAGCCATTGTCACCTGCGGGGGTCTATGCCCTGGACTCAACACTGTCGTTCGGGAAATAGTATGTGCCCTATACCATATGTACGGTGTTAAAAAAGTTTTGGGAATCGAAGTAAGTATATATTGTGTGGTGTTATTTACTCAAATTAATTTGCGAAATCATGGGAAAGATCCTAATAAAGCACAATCAACATTTTATATATCATCATCATGCTTTTGTGAAGGGAGGTTACATAGGTTTCTACGCTCGCAATACAGTTAATTTGGATCCTAAGAACGTGAACGATATACATAAACGTGGAGGAACTGTTCTTGGGACGTCCCGAGGTGGACATGACACAACTAAGATAGTTGACAATATTCAAGATCGGGGGATCAATCAGGTTTAATTTGTCTGTCGTCTTTCTTCCTATTTACCAGAAAATCATCTTATGATGCCAGAGTGACGTTTCTCTGAATTAATCTGATCTGATCAGGTTTATATAATAGGAGGAGATGGAACTCAGAGGGGAGCCTCTTTGATTTTTGAGGTATGGTATATATCTACGATTTAACCACTAGTTTATCAGATACTTTTGTGATGTTTAGGGATATGAAAAAGACTCTCTCTTGCGGCTTATCCTTGCAGGAAATTAGGAGGCGGGGCCTAAAAGTTGCAGTTGCAGGAATTCCCAAAACCATTGACAATGACATCATGGTGCATGAGCCTTTTTTCTTGTTAATTCTGGGAATTAGGAGTCTATTTACTAATACTACATAGTTAATGATGTTATGTCTTGCTTATATTGGTTGGTAGGTTATAGACAAGTCGTTTGGGTTCGACACAGCAGTTGAGGAGGCTCAACGTGCTATAAACGCAGCACATGTTGAAGCTGAAAGCATTGAGAATGGCATTGGCGTTGTGAAGCTGATGGGTCGTTATAGCGGTGAGTTTTAATTAAACACACACGTTTCTGTATTCACATTAAAACCTATGCATATACAAAGCAAGAAATTAAAGTTCATTCCCTAAGTTTATATGCTTTGTATATACCTGCTTCTTTAATGCTGCAGGATTTATTGCAATGCATGCAACTCTGGCAAGTAGAGATGTGGACTGTTGCCTGATTCCGGAGTCAAACTTTTACCTAGAAGGTGAAGGAGGGCTTTTTGAGTTCATAGAGAAAAGGCTCAAAGAAAATGGGCACATGGTGATTGTGATTGCGGAAGGGGCAGCACAAGACCTTGTTTCAGAGAGCATGCAAACTCTGGCCAATAATAAGCACCAGGATGCTTCTGGAAATAAGCTTCTTCAAGATGTTGGCCTCTGGATATCCCACAAGATTAAGGTCTCTCTCCCTGCATTCTCATCATCTCTTTTTGTTTGTGCGCTTTATACATTATACACTAATCATATAATTTGGCTTGCAGGACCATTTTGCCAAACATAAAACCATGAACATAAATCTCAAATATATAGGTGTGGATATAATCAAACTTAGCATCATATGCATATATACATTGGAAGATGCAGTTACTGGAATATCAAAGGGTGTTTTTTTTTTTTTTTTTTTTTTAAACTTTTAATGTTGGACAGATCCAACCTATATGATCAGAGCAGTTCCAAGTAATGCTTCAGACAACGTGTACTGCACCCTTCTTGCTCAAAGTGCTATTCATGGAGCAATGGCAGGTTATACAGGCTTCACCTGTGGACTTGTCAATGGAAGATACACTTACATACCTTTTTACGTACGTGAGTTCATTGGATGATATATATTTGTTGGACTTATTATTCCTTATACCTCCCTCTTCATACACAACTAATGATTTATTGTTTTTTGTTTGTACTTGCGGGTGAAACAGAGAATAACACAGAGCCAGAACTGTGTGGTGATAACAGATAGAATGTGGGCAAGGGTTCTGTCGTCGACGAATCAGCCGAGCTTTTTGGGTCCAAAGGACGTAATAGCAGAGCAGAGGGAAGAAGCAGAAATGTTAGATGATGAGATTGATGAGCCTTGTTTAAACGACGTTACGGTTAATACACAAGTCTCCATCTATCCTAAGATGCCTGTCAAGTACTCTTAATCCTTATTACATTATCTCCGGATATCATTAGTTGTTTTGGGCCCACTGAGAGTCTGTTTATATCAGCCACAGAAAAAGGGCTTCTGCATCATTCTCAAATGCATTTTTGTTTGGATGTAATATACATGTAATTATGTGCATGCTTTGCCTTTAGTTAATGCACAGTCTCTAGCACTCTACCTTTCTACATTTACATTACCAAACTCCGATTAACGAATCCACTATTACTGAATAAATAATTTGTCAGTATCCGCCTGATACAAATGTCAGCATAGGATAAAAACTTCTTAAATATTGTGCTTATGTTTTTAACATTTAAATTATAGTAGAATATATGAAAAAAATATTGGATGAATAAAATTAATGTAAATGTAGCATTATCTTTTAACTATAAATACACATGAAACAAATAAGACACTGAAAGGACCTATTCAATGGTAAGACCTATGCAAGGAGACTTAGGAAGACACTAATAGTAGAAACAAAGTAGCAAGATGCTTTTTAAGTTTGCAAAGTTGACTTTCTATTTTGGAGTAAGAGTAGAATATGTAGCTGTTATTTAGGCTGGCTTTTTGGGCACTATGAAAGGTACTTTTTTTACTATATTAGTTGTTGAAAGGTTTGGGAAGGCGAGCATTTTTGTGTGTATGAGAGTTGAGTGAGGAGAGGGGATCAAGTTCTGCCTAAAACCTGAAACTTTCTTGGCTGAGGGAGTGGTTTTGCTCTTTTCAGATTGTTGTAATCCTTTGGGATATCAGTTGAGTAGGAGAGGGGGACAGGTTCTAGAGTGCAGACTTGTGTCTTTCTTGGCTGTGGGAGCATTTTGACTCTCAACAGATTATTGTCATCATTTGGTGTCACAGCTGGTGTGTTTAATTAAACCAGTATTTTAGATACTAATTGGGGTGGTTCTTAACAATTGGTATTAGAGCAGTGAGATCTTAAGGAATTAGAAGCAAGTCAGAATGGAGGAGAGAGACTTGAGTGTGCTTAGCTTTAAAGAACTGATGCAGATGTTGGATGCAACTCTGTTACTGCTGTAGAAACATAAGGCAGAGTCTCAAATGCATAAGCATAAGAGTAGAGATGTTTTAGAGGGCAGAAAAGGAGTAGAGAAGGAGAAGAAATCAGAGATACAAGCTGAGGCAAAATATGTTCCAGTAGATGAGGATGCAAAAGAGGCGGAAGAAACTGAAGTGGAGGAAAAACTAGAAGACGAGATAGTTGAAGTTGAAGAGAAAGAACATGTAGCAACTGGAAAACTATTAAAGCTACAACCTTTTTCAACAAAAGAAAATATTGAAGAAAATTTTGCTGACATCCCGAAAGAAAAGGTAAAGGCTGAAGCTTTTCAAGTTGAAGATACCGTAGATATACGACCTACATATGTTGCAATAGAAGCAGCAAGTAAAGGAATGAGGAGAGGATGGGATGCTGAGAGGGTTCGAGCATAATGATGGGAAATTGATAAGCAAGGGAGAAATGGGGTAAAGTGTGAATCGTCTGCTCAAGTACACTTAGAGTTGTCATCTTTTTCATCAGAAGAGAAACCAGAAGTAGTTTTTGGTTACAGCCCAAGAGAAAAGATGAAAGCTGAAGCTTTCCAAGTCATGGAAGCAACCAAAACAGCATCAAACGGTCCCAGAGAAGCTCATCAAATAAATGTTGTTGTAGAAGAAGTGAGAAGGCGGATGAAGAGAAGCGGGAATGTCGAGGAGACTGGAGTTAAACATGGGGAATATGATAAGCGGAAAAAAAAGAAGAGAAAAAGCATAAGCCAGCAATGGAAAAGAAGATAAGCGAGCTTGGGTGGTGAACCTAGTCAAACAAATCAAATGCCCAAAACTTAATAAGAAAAAAGAAGGAAAAAGAGGAACGGGGCTTTAAGGTTAATGTAACCCAACAATCCAAGACTGGGCCTAAGTATTTTCAGCCAAACCCTACTTACTATCAACGAGTAAGACATGTGGATGAAGGCAGCAAGGGCGTCGTTTCTGCGATCACGACTTCTGAAAGCTCAACAAAGACAAAAGCACACAGGGACACAATATCGTTTTCCTCTACTGTGTTTGTGAGCGACAACCTGAAGAAAATAGATGCAATGGCATTAGAGATGAAGACGATAAGCAAGCTAGCGGTGCTTTCTCACTCCTTCAATGACGACACCAGCAGAAGCAATGAGTTCAAGATTGCTCTCTTTAATGGTTGGGTTCTGGGTTCAAAGGTTTGTGCACGAGTTGGTTCTCTATACATAAGTTTTGGTTCGCATGGAGAAATTTTATGGATCATTACCATTCTTGAAGAAATACAATGGAGGGGCATTAGAGTTGTGCGTTGGGTACCCAGTTCGAGTTTTTATGCAGTGTTGTGTCATCTAGGAAAGTTTTCTTAGCTTTTGACTGCTGAAGCCATGAGAAGACAAGAGAGGACAGATGCACTACTCTTGCTGGTAGCTTCGAGCAAGCCAACCATAAAAGACAACAAGAATGAGTGTAGAAAGGTCGATAAAGTTTTTAAGAATGCCTTAAGAGAGGCAATTCCTGCAGCAAATGAGAGTCCTGTCTATCCAAAAATCTTTGAGGGGGATGGCATATGGAATTGTTGCTAGATTAGGTAGAGGTATGTTAGCGTCTTTTATTACTATGTTAAGAACCTCTTTGATGCTTGGAGTATTGGGATTCCTGTTTCTACTAGGACTACGAATTCTATCAACACCTACCTTGGTACTTTAATATTATCAAAGTTGCACTCAATTGATTATAGGGGAACAGATGGTGTTATTTGTTATATATTGAAGGGTGGTCAAGCATGCATTTTAGAAGATAATGAGAATCCACATAAGATTGTAAGAGAGAGTATGAAAAGAACCTCTAAAAAATTATTATTTCTTTCTCTTATGATGCAAGATGAAGGGGAGAAAGTGTACTTTGAGTCCAGGATAGGCTATTTTTCCTCTCCTAAGAAGCAAAATGGAGGTCCTTATGCTGAAGCCACCATTGAAATTACAACCCAAGATTTTATAGTTGCAACAGACATACTCCATGTGATTCTCAAACGAAGAAGAGAATTTGCTTGGTGTGACTACAACAAGATGGGAATTGGAGGTCAATGCAAATGCTAAAGATTTCAAGAAATCAACAATCACTGATTTTCATAGAACATCCAACGTTCACATGGCAAGCTTACTTGATTTGACCATTAATGGAGCAATGACAGCCACAACTCTCTATAGTGGCAGGAATGGAATGAACATATACACTCCCATTGTTGTCTATTTTGAAATAATGGGACTTGGTCACCTTGGTTCTCAAAAGATCCTTGAGCAAAGCACTTATTGAAGGGATATCACCAATTTTCATTTTCAGTTTTCACCTTGAGGACAAGGTGAAACTTTTAGGGAAAGGTAAAGAAAGGACCCTATTCAATGGTAAGACCTACGCAAGGAGACCTAGGAATACACTAATAGTACAAACAAAGTAGCAAGATGCTTTTTAAGGTTGCAAAGTTGACCTTCTATTTTGGAGTAAGAATAGGATATGTAGTTGTTATTTATGGTGGCTTTTTAGGTACTGTGAAATGTACTTTTTTACTATATTAGCTGTTGGAAGGTTTGGGGAAGGCAAGCATTTTTTTTGTATGAGAGTTGAGCGAGGAGAGGGGATCAGGTTCTGCCTAAGACCTAAAACTTTCTTGGCTGAGGGAGTGGTTTTGCTCTATTCAGATTGTTGTAATCCTTTGGGATATCAGTTGAGTAGGAGAGGGGGACAGGTTTTGGAGTGCAGACCTGTGTCTTTCTTGGCTGTGGGAGCATTTTAACTCTCAACAGATTATTGTCATCATTTGGTGTCACAGCTGGTGTGTTTAATTAAACCAGTATTTCATATACTAATTGGGGTGGTTCCTAACAGACACCTTTTGAAAATTTCTTTGGTCAATCTCTCTAGCAGGGAAAGACTTGTTATTTGTTTTGAAATTGATGAATCGTGCCATTCTATTCATGGATGTTTTGAGGCAACACCACATCAGTGTTCATGGTAATTGTGTTTTTGGCTGCAATGTTCCAGAATCATTGTAACACTTGTTTTTAACATGCCCTCTAGCCAGAGCAATTTGGTTTGGCGATCTGAATATCTGCTTACCTTGTTCTTCTTTTCTAATGATTAAGGAATGGTTAAAGGTATCTTTTTTTCAATTATATCAGGATGGTCGATGATAATTATAAGAGAAATCAACCATGCAGTTGCTTCTGCTTCACTAGCTTTTCACAGCTGAAAAAGAAGAATCAAGAGGGAACACGTCTGCCTCTATAGTCCTTTGTCTGAAAAGTCATATTCACCCTCAAGGATGGATCATTATTTTGGAGAAATATAAAGGGCAGGGAAGGGAATTCTATAAGATTTTGGATAGGCTTCCAAGGACAATAAATCATTTCAGTAAACTGAAGAAATCATCGAGATCTCAATTGTTTACTCTTCTTTGTTCTAGAGCTAGTTTGTTGTGGATTCTACGGTCACCTTTTTTTTGTTTTCCAAAAAGACTGAAACATTTGCAAGTGATATGCTTAAGGAAGCCCTTCCTACTTCCGAAAGGTTCAAAAGCACTCTCGTCCAATGTCATCTACAAGGATATAAGTTCCTTCCTTTTTAAATTTCTTTTTAGGCAGGTTGCTTTAATTACAAATTTAGATGTGCTTTTTATTGCTTTCCTAAACTCTTGCAACATTATCATGGCATATATATGGCGTAATGAGTTGTTATGTACTAATCTCATTTTATTGGAATACATTTGAATTTTGTTGAATATAAAAAGGACACACATAATAATATACATAATCATATGTAATTGAAAGACTTGATATAATGAGGTGGCGGAAAAAACAAGAGGGAAAACTTGATATATAACATGTTTGAGTAAGTGTTTGGACCCCTAAAAAAGCCTAGTTTGGGGAAGAAAAAACGTAGTGGGAAAAATGCGTAATTTATGATGTTTGGGTAAGCTTCTCAAGCAATTTGGCTTCTCCCAAAAAAACTCTTTATTTCAAAAGCAAAATCCTGAGCCTTGAGCATTTACATGACTGTTGTTCTCACACCTCTGATAAAGGGTGGTTTTTTTAATAAATTGAGGGAGGTGAGGGTTTTTTAATACCCTCTACACACTATTAAATGATAGCGTCCGCCCCTCCCGTGTAAAAAAAAAAAAAAAAAAAAAAAAAAAAAAGCAAATTTCCTTTTCTCTCTCTCTCTTTTTTTTTTTTTTTTTTTATAACTTTTTTTAATAAATTTATTTAATCATATTTATATGATTACGATATGTCCTCTTAGAATAATACCCTTATTTATATCCATCAAACTGCTTTGATTAGTTATACCCTTATCTTTAATTATCATAATATATACAACTAATATGTGTGTGTGTAATATTCAATAACATTCATGTCCTTTTTAGCCTTTTTTTTCTTCTCAACTGACTTTTGAAATAATAATTCAAACAAGTTTCAGTTTTGAAAAAAATAATTTTTACCACTGTCAATCCAAACACAAATTACATTTATAATATGACTTTTATCCTATATTACTTTTGTAAAAATCAGATTGAAAATAAATCACTTCTGCCGCCACTAATTCAAACGGGCCCCAACATGTTCAAAATTTGTTTCTAAAAATAAAAGGAAAAAAGATAGAAAAATATTTTTAGAATTATAAATCATAAATCATGTTTGTTACCAAAAGTTGATAAAAGATTGACGAAAATTGACAAGCAATTTACAATTCATTTTTTAAGAAATACTTTATTTTCAATTTTCAATTTCAAACTTCTTTTTCCCAACATAAAATAGCACAGAAGCTTATAAAATTGTGAATAAACTTTTAAAACAATAAAAGACCAAAGCTTTAAAAAAGTCACATTAATCTATAAGCTAGAAATACATTTTTTTTATGTTGATATTAACTTAACATTTAATACAGCCAATGAAAATTTTAAAAGGACGTTTTGTAATTAGTTTGATATAAAAATGAATTCCAACAGAGACGAGCTTTGAAGAAAGGCACATTGAGAGGGAGAAATGTATGCTTCAAGAAGGGGCTTTATTCGATTGGCCAGTAATTTGGACAAAATCTTATAAAAGCTGATTGGTTTGAGATCCTTGATAGTTTGGCGTTTGTCAACCTTGGGAATTAGAGTAGTAACCGTTTCATCAAAAGCTCTTAGTAATAATTCAGATTCTTAGAAGGAGCAAACCATAGAAAAAAAATAACTGAATGAACCAAGTCCCAATTCCTCTGAAGATTCTACATGAAAATCATCATGACCAAGAGCACGTGCCTTAGGTAGCGAAAAAACTGCTTCTTTAACTTCAGAGAAGAAAATGGAGCATGGAGGCTTCATCATTTGAGGTTGAAGGAATAGGAATTTGGGATAAGCCATCTAAAGTTTCCCCACTAGAAAGAGCAGAGGAGGAATTATTAAAGATACCATTATCTATGTATAAAAATCTTAATAAATTTACCAAAATGATAAAAAGTAACGGCATGTGGTTTAATCTTATAAATCAAAATTTTAAGAGAGTTAAACTTAAATTTTGAAATGTCAATGGGTCATTTATAATTAATCAAAGTTCGGGGGTCGTTCTTTGTAACTGTTTAAAGTTTAGGGGGTTTTATGACATTAGTAATTTACATATGATGTCACATGTTATTTCATAATCTGATATGACATTTTCTGTTAAAAAGATAACATACAGTCACTTTATGACATGAGATTAATAATTTAAAAAATGAAAAGTCATGGGTTAAATTTAAACTTTGAAATGTCAGAAGTTATATGCAACTGACTCAGTTCACATGGTTTTATATAATTTAACCTTTTTTATATCTCCACTCAATCATATGATCTCTACCACTAGTTCTGAAGCTCCGGTCCAGATTGTCTCAAAAGTCTTCTCCTCAATGTCCCTCCGAAGCTCTTGATCATGTCTGTCCAATTGATCTAGTTTAGAAAAAGACGCCCCATGCAACTGTTAAAATTGCATATCCACTATCCACTTTGTTATAAATTTATAATATGGATCGTCTATTGAATTCTCCATTTTTGTCAAATCACCATGGTTTCACCATTGGGCACTTTGCGCTTTTGGGTTATACTTAACAAAAATGATATGGATAACATGTGAACTGTCAACTCAACATATCTGGTCAACTAATTATCAAAATTAATTAAGATAATTGTCTATTTTTAAAAACTTTCATGATAAAATAGATCCTTAACCCTTTCTAAAATAATTATAAGAAATTTAAAATCTTCTACGGCTTTAGTAATGATGGGCATGGGCAGGGCTGGACTCCTGCCCGATGCCAAATCCAAAGGATGAATGGGCTGCATTTTACAATCCAATACCTAGCCCTGCTTAATAAAAACCCTAATCATTTCAGACTAGGCAAGGGCGGGCTTCCCTACCTATGTGATAAAGCCCTACCCTGTCCACATATGAGAAATAATTCCATTTAAATTTAATAAACATTCTTGCAGTTACCATATCTCTTAACTTCGCCTTAGGTAATAAAAACTTCAAATACATTCGATGATTCCACATCTTGGGATGTTTCAAAATAAGCTTACAACTTGAGTCTTGAAATTTAAAAACTATCATATGTCTTAACAAATATCCATACTTCAAAAATTAAAGAACGTCCATAATCTATTATAAATAAGGCAACAAAACGATTGTAACTAAAGCTGTGAAGTCCAAGTGGTTTGCATCTATATATGTCCCCAAAGTTGATCAAATGATAAAACATCTCAAAAAAAAAAAATACTCCCTCCAGTCCTAATTATAGGACATATTTAACTGACTTTGGAGAGATTAAGGAAAGAAGTTAAATTAATTAATTTTACTCATTTTCCTAAAATGTTCTTATATAAATTTAAAAAGACATAAGTAAAAGTGAATCAACAGCTCATGCCATATACCTCTCCGGCCTAAAATTTTCCTTACCACACGCTATCTAATTAAAATAATGGTCTTGCTATATATATATATATATATATATTTGTGTGTGTGTGTATACATATATCTACGCACATATATATGCACACATAGAGATAAAGATATATATGTATATATATGTGTGTGTGTTTATATATGTACATATATATTGATAGACACACACACATATATATCTAAAAGTTTTATTGGCTGGAAGAGTCTATGCTCCCACATACATATATTGACTAAAAACCAAACACATTGAGAGAATAAAATAGGGGTATTTTAAGAAGAAATTGACAAAAATTAGAATGTTGTCTTATAATTAGAACCAAAATCAACTCTCAAATGTTGTCCTATAATTAAAATCGGAGGGAGTAATATATATACTTACCAAACATGGTCAAATGGGCAGGGCGGCATACCCTGCTAGATGTTCAACCCCGCCTGCAAAAATGTCTAACCCAATTGTGTTTAATTCTTTTCAGATTGCTTTTTTGAGCTAGGTTAGGCAATTTTTCTCTGGATTCGATTCCGGTGGGCATACCTGGCTTCATGATCACCCTAGCTTTACCATTTAGTCATTTACCAAAGGGTTAAGTAGCAATTTTGCTCCGGAAATACACACTCAGGAGCAATTTTGCCCTGGAAGTTTTTCTGGTTCAATTTTACCCCAAGATCAAAACGTAAAGCGTACGCTTTCCCCTTGTTAGGTAATACCTAACGGGGTTAGTACACTCGAGTGTGTACTGACTATTTTTTTTTAACCAAGAACGCAAAAAAAAAAAAAAAAAAAAAAAAAAAAAAAATCTGTACATGTTCGAGTCTCACACTCAAGTGTAGGTTAACACCGTCAATGTCTACCGTTAGTGGAGGGTAAAATTGCTATGTTTTTAGACTTCTGGGTAAAATTGAATTAAAAAAACTTCCAGACAAAATTACAAAATAGCTCGTGAGAGTGTAGACGACAAAATTACTGTTTAACCCTTTCCCAAACAATCAATCCAAAATTGAAAATTCGCAATAGAAGGCTTTGCTTCGTTTATGTTAAAAATAAAGGAAAAAAGAATCAAATAAACAAAGAAGAGGGAGAGTTTAATCGATCTCGAACTGGGGGTGTTTTCGGATCGGAATCTGTGTGACCGTGCAAGGCAAGCTGGTGAAGGATGGGGATCAGATTCGTATTGATGGTGAACAAGCAGGGCCAGACCCGTCTTGCCCAATACTACGAGTACCTCACCATCGAAGAGAGGCGAGCCCTTGAAGGCGAGATCGTTCGCAAATGCCTTGCCCGTAATGAGCAGCAGGTTTCCTTTCTTTTCTCTTCTCCATCTTCTTCTTCAATTTTTAGTTATTATAATTTCTGGTCAACAACTGAAGGAAGCTCTCTTAAATTCATAAGATTTTAAGTCTGAACATGGCAATCAGTGATTGCTGAGACCTCTTGGGTTTATAATTGGCTTTCTGTTCTGGTCTATCTTTGCGATTTACATAAAGGAATGTATTATCTGCATCGGTCCCTCCCAGCAAAGAGTTTCATGCCTTATTTTGTTATGTCTTTTTCTTAACTCACGGCACTAGAATTTTATGATTAGAGAGGTCGAAGTATATCCTCAGAATTGTGAACAGTAAGGAGTTTCAGCAAATCATGGGGTTATGTTGATAATATGATATCGAAGATCTCTTCTTGAGCACATTGTCAGACAAACATAAGCCAATAGTCTGTAGCCTAGAAGGCTTTCCCTTTTATTCCTGACTAACCACCTTAGCAGACAGAAGGCTTCCATTGAAGTCCGATCCAGTATGTAAAGTCTCAAACAAAGCATTAAGAGGTAGTTTCTCTTGTAATTGGCGGCTGAATTTGAATATGGCAAGAATTTTCATCCAGTGAAGAAATATTCAACCTTCTTGCAAGCTACAACAATTAAAACTTAGGGCATAAAGTAGTTTTGATACTGGGCAGTGGTTGCTGTTATGTTTGGGTCATTTTATATCAGTTAAAATTATGCCAAGTGGTTACATACTTTCCTAGCGAACTGTTTTATGATTTTCTGCTTCAGTAGATGCTGTGAGACCTTTGCAAAAGGGTACTGTTGAGTGACTTGGAATACCTCGATGCCAAGAATTATATTTTGTTTTGTTTTTCAAAGAAGTGGTGGTTTTATCTTATGTTTCTGTTGACCTTTAGCTAATATGTGGGTATTTCATATTTGATATTCTTGTTAGCATATTACTTATTTATAGGTTCGTTATTCTTGGTGCTTTCTCTGTTCTTTATTACATTTATGTTTCGATAGAATCTGTGCAGCCTATAGGAATATGGGCTTTTCTGATTGTTGTTGGCAGCAATTGATTTACCTATTAGCTGATACATGTTCATTGTGGATACAGTGTTCATTTGTTGAGCATCGCAACTACAAAATTGTATATAGGCGCTATGCTTCCTTGTTTTTCCTGGTTGGAGTTGATGATGATGAGGTAATCATTTTTTCTATGCTATTCTGAATTTGTTCATTTAAGTACCATACAAAATCTCTTTACCTTCTCAAACATTTTATATGATACGGTCTAGCATTGAACTTAGAATTCTGATGATCTTAACTCTTAAGAAAGATGGAAGACATTTTTATTGTAAGATAAGGCAGCTTGAAGTTTACTTCTGTTAGAGTACATTTTGATCATCATAGAAAATCTACCCTTGAGCGTTTATCCTATCTTCTGTGGAAAATGTTGCAGAATGAGCTTGCTATTTTGGAATTTATACATCTCTTAGTTGAAACCATGGACCGTCATTTTGGTAATGTGGTAAGTCTTCCATTTGTTGCAATCTATGGGATTTTGTGTTGATTCATTTTCCTAGTTTCTCCTCCTCCCCTCTTTGTTTAAAATACTTGCATTATCTGGGAGCAGATCCCAGTAAAGTGTCTTAATTTTGAATATCTTGTTCACTTCAACTCGCAGTGTGAGCTAGATATCATGTTCCATTTAGAAAAGGCGCATTTTATGCTGGAGGAGATGGTCATGAATGGCTGTGTTGTGGAGACAAGCAAATCAAACATTCTGACTCCAATTCAGCTGATGGACAAAGCGTCATGAAACAAATGAAATTAAAAGAAGTGTTCAAAAAGCTGAGTAGGTGATTTGTGTATTATTAGCTGACCCCTTTGCTATAGTTTTCTTCATAAATTCGGCTTTGCATAATCAGTTTCCAAATTTCTTTATAAATGACGAGGTGACATTCTGAGTCCATTTCATATTTCTCTCCCTTGTTCTGATTGTATTTACTGTTGATCACGCGCCTTCTAGATGAAATTTATATGTTGGTGCTCATGATTGTTATAACAGCTCAAGATCATGTCCATGCAGTGAGGGATTCCCTGTTTCGTAACGTGTGTGAATGATAGAATCTTGATTGATGATCCTTGATTTCAAATATTGGTTGAAGATTTTCAAATATTTTTTGCCAGTGAAAATACCAAGAATAATAGAATCTTCGTTGATGATCCTTGATCAGAGCTTTAAGAAGACTATTGTGATCCTTGATCTGTCAGTTGCTTCGCTGGATAAATTAAAGATACAATTTTTATCTTAAGAGCAAAGGCTAACAAGTAAGGAGTTTAACCATTGGCTGCGAAGACACCAACCGCAAGAAGGTGGGTTTATTTACTTACCCATCAATCATACATAAGTTTTGGTCTAACGCAGAATTCTTAAAATAATAGATTGGCACCGGAGGAAAATTCGAGCTTAAATTCGAGAAGTTCTTAAATCCAGCTCCACCGAATATCTTAAATAGCTTAGGGGAGCATTTTTATGGCTTCATGTTTCTTTTTGAAGAAATTCTGTAATACTTCATCCAGTCCTAATTATAGAAAAAAGTTTGTAGTACAAACTTTGTCTTATAATTAGGACCATAGATAGTAATTTTTCAAATTTTCAATTTTCAATTTTCAATCTTCTTTCTTTATTTGTGATACTAATAAAATAAGAGGTCACGAATTTTTTTATATTTATTTTTAATCAAATAACTAATTGTCAAGGTTCAAATTATTGTCAAGTTACAATCTTTATCAAAGTTCATATTACATATTTTGAGTTGAAAGTTTGAGTTGGATTTAAAAAAAATAAGAATAGTGGGTTGAAAGTTTTTTATTAATCTTTCTTGCTCTTTTATCTTACATATTTTTTTTTTATTAAAATTTTGTAACCCCACCTCTCTAATTTTCTTAAATCCAACTCATAAAAATTTCCCCTCTCCTACAAATCCTCATACCAAAAAGACCCTAAGGAATACAATTGGGGTAGTTCAGAAACGTTAAGAGAATGAATCTTATTCAAGCTCATCACTATCGGTATGAAATCAAATTACATGATTCAGTATTAAGTAACTACATCAATATAGAAGCACCAAAATTTATGGGCAAAGAACAAAACAGTTTCACATGCTCTGCTTTTGATATGCCAAAACCAACTGTCACAGGCTTTGTTGTTGCCTGATAAGAAAATAAGGTAGACAATAAAGGGTTTAATCATGATGGAAGAGTGACAAGAATTTTCGAAGTATTCGAAAGACTTTCATAGCAAAACATGGCTTCAATAAAAAAAAAAAAAAAAAAACTTATGCCTCAGAAAAATACTACAAAAAAGCCTGAACATTATCACGACCCCAACTGAACTCACCTACATTGCATATAAAGAAATGGTCTGTGAATCATGATGTTTCATCAGCATAATATCACCAAATATAGATGCAAGACATTCTCTGTTTTACCATTTTTGTATATTATTTTTAATATTTTGGGATAAGAGGCAACTAGATGTTGCTGTCAATCTGCTAAAGTTCAAACAGAAACCGCTGATTAGACAGAATACAAAACATTACTCCCTCTAGTCCTTATTATAAGGCACCAACTAACAATTCTCACAAACCAATAAAAACAGTTAAAGTTAATAAAGTTGTCATAAGATTTAAGTAATTTCAAATATTACCCATACTAATTACATTAAACTCTAATATTATATTATTATTACTCTCACCAACTACCCTTATTAATTATAGGCATACATGAAAAAAAAAACAATTAATAATGCTCTTTGGGAACAAACAAGTGCCTTATAAAAATGACCAAACAAACTTACTAGTTGGCGTCTTATAATAAGGACTAGAGAAGTATGATAGGTTTCTTGATATTAGTGATGCATTTTTTCCACTTGTGATAGGCACTAATTGAGCCACCAACCTTCATTATTATGCTTATCCTTTTAACTAACAAAACCAGGTAATAATTATATTTTTAACCAATGAAAGCAGGTGATTCTTTTGTATAGTATTCCTTCCTCTTGAGGATAAATTTGACCATTCATCATGAAGAGGATAAATTCGACCATTCATCATGGTTCTGGTTTAAGAGCTAATTACAATAGTAATTCATTCAAATGGGACAAATCCAAACTTGGGAGTTGGGACCAAGTGTCACAATTTAAGGCCTAAGTTAAATTATTAGCCACCAATAAACAAAAAATAGCTAAATTAATTGAGAACTTGATGAATGGGCTAAGAAGAATCAAAACGTTACGTGCTTAGTATAAATCTTTAGTAGCGAGGAATGTTCCAAAGCCTAATAATTGATCCATTTTGAAATCCCTCGGCAATCAAGAATTCTTTGAATACGGTTACTTGAGGCCATTAGAATTTGAAGAATAATACTACCTCCGATCCTAATTATATGAGCACTTTTATAGTGTAAATTGCATTACAAAAGTGCTCCTATAATTTGGACCGGAGGGAGTAATAAAGAGAAAATAAGAGCATCTGAATATTATGAATTTTTTAACAAAAGAGAGTATAAATAAACTACGTTATACTTGGGCAACCTCTGACTTTTCATACTCAAAGTATGTTTAAAGGTTGTCTGGAAGAAGAGAAAGGGCACACGTGGTATCAGATGGGAGGTGCATGACGGTAGAAAGCAATATACAATATGAGACAGGAGGTGATGTGTGATTATCAAACGGGTTACAAAATCAGAACGAGGTAGAATAATGACCCCAAACTGGAAGGCTAGGGCTCTGATCCCATGTTAAATAATGTTAAATAGCTAGGGCTTTGATACCAAGTTACAAAATCAGAAGAAGGTAGAATAATGACCACAAACTGGAAGCCTAGGGCTCTAGCTCTGATACAAGGTTAAAATTTAAAGGATTATAGTAGAGAGGAAGGAAACAAAAGCCTTTGAATATTATGAATCTTTGAATAAAAAAAAGAGTACAAACAACCTTTTATATAAGGAAATCATAACCTAATAAATTAATCCTAAAATCTAATCAAATATTAAATATAATAATATCTCAGATTTATACTTCTATGATATATAGAATATATCAAGTATGTAGTTTTGTTTGTAACCTGAGAGTAGAGATGGGTCATTTCCCGTTGATATCCTTTATTTGTAATGGATAGTTTTAATTGACTGTAACAGTCGTACAAGAGTACACGGCAACCCTTTCTTTAAGTCTTTGTTTGCGAGTTCTATTTTGGAGGGAAATGGAAGGGAATGGAAGGTTTTGATAGTCTCTTCCCTTATTTGCAAGTTTTAAAAATAAGAGGGGAGGGAATCGGAGATTTTACAAATCTCCCAAAACCCTCCTTCTTCAAAAAAATAAAGTTCCCCCAATATGGAAAGTTTTAAGAGGAGAAATTGATTAATTACTTTGTTACCCTCCTCCACCACCACCGCCGCCACCACCACAACCCCGCCACCACCACCGCGCCGCCACCACCACCACCGCCACCACCACCACCACCGCCAACACCACCACCACCGCAACACCACCACCACCGCCACCACCACCGCCGCATAAATAATTTTTTGAATATAAAAATTACATAAATAATTTGTTTAAAAAAATTTAAATTTACTAAAGTAATAATTATATTATTTTTTAAAGAAAATGATAAAATAGTAAATATAACTTATTAATCTTCCATCTTCCTCCCTTACTATCTTTTTAACCCCCAAACAAGGGGAGGAAATATCCTCCATTTTCCTTCCTTCCCTTCCCCTCCTTTCTCCTTACATCCCCTTCCTTTCCTTTCCCTCCAAACTCCCAAACACCCTTAGGAATTTTTGAACTTCAACGCCTGTGTATTTGAAGAACATAAATTATTAAAGAATTTTTTTTTAGTAAGTTGGGTGCAAGCTCTCTTTCATCATAAATTTAATCTTTTTCATAACGGAGGGCTCTGTCCCATCCAAAAATGTCGAGAGATCATGCAGTCGAATATGCATGTCATCAGCTTTTTCTGTGTCGTTGACGTCCTACAGTGATGCTTCCTCTTCATGGGCCATGCCTTCAATAATTAGTGAGCAATGATCCAAGAACTGAGGAGAGATATGAAGATATTGGGATTAATTACAGAGAGAAGAGCTAGTGAGCATTGATATTCATCTGGTCCTTAATATAACACATTATTAAAAAGTTAATCTTGGTCTTAGATAAAAATTTTAAATTTATCAACATTTTTCTAATTTACCTCTATCGATGCTCTCTCAATCATTATTGTCAAACTCGCGAGTTGACTTTCCAAGTTTATTATTTTTTACGCTTATAGCTTACAAAACAAATCGAGTCACTGGTAAACTCATACTAATTGTAAATTCGGTTAAACTGACGAGTTTATATACTGAATTTATCGTTTTTACGTTTCTAGCTTACAAAATCATGTTAACTTACTTTTAAACTTATGTTAACTTTTTTATTTGATCACGCTCTTTCACTTTATCTATACATTTTATAGATTTTTTTTTTTTGTTAAATATGATAAATGATGAAAAATTTTAATTATTTGGATTTAAAATATATTTAAATCAAATTGTTGTCGTTTTTATATTATAATTACTTAATTATCCACTAGTAATACTTATTTAATAATAAAAGTAAACTTTTATGAGTTTACGATATGATTTTACGTCATTGTCACGAGTTTGCTTAAACTCGTGAGTTTGACAACTTTATTTTTAAGAGAATAGTTTAAGGATAAAAATGTCATTTAGCTCTATAAGTAAATTTCACGGATTGATAGAATATTTTTCTTATCTTTTTCACAACAAAACTGGGAAATTCACTGAAAACAATCCACAATATGTGTTGAAGATTAGGTGAATGCACTCATTAATAGGCAATTAATTTGACCATGCCTATTGGTCATGACTTTAAGGTTATAGACCATGATCACCAGCTTTACTAGTCTTGTTCATAATACTTTTGTTAGATACATCGTACGAAAATGAATGTAGGCAAATAGCATAACCTAGAAATTAAATTGTAGACATTTTTTCGCCACTACAAGTCGATTCATATCCAAATATACATGGCAAAATTATACAAAATCTTCCTTCCTTTTTATGTGTTGAAATTCACAATGTTGTCAATATCTTCATTTATGTGCTTTCTTCTTTCTTTCCTTTTATGTGTTGAAATTCATAATAGTAAAGTATATTACCATTGGATATTTGGATGTCTCAGATATTAGTAAAATCATTTTCCAATGTCCTAACATTAATTTACATTTATTTTAAATTTCCTTACTAGGCTTTTACTCCTCTTATAAAACTCAATGTATTTCACTTTCATAGAAATCAAGGAAAATGCTAGATCTTATTAGTTCTCCGCTAAAATTTAACAATTTATCAACTCTATAATTATTTATTATACACCATATCCTATGAAAATAAAGTCTACTCACATAACAATAAATAAATGGTTAAATTGAAAATTTATATAAAAAATTGGGTTAAAGTACAATTTTTCCATAGAAGGGACCATTCTAAAGTGTTGAATATCCAAAAGTTTTTTTTGGAGTAACTTCACCCCAAAAGTGTTAAAAATGAAGCAAATCCATCCTAGCCATTAAAAAAATTAACATTGATCATTAAAAGATTGATACTGACAATTAAAGTTGCTCTTCAAAAAACTTTTGAATGGCTACTTTAAATAAAATTGCACCTTAACCCAAAATTTAATGATGTACTTATAAATATGACAAATAAATTGTCTCTATATATATGCTTCTTAAAACACATTCACTACTTTCATGGCTAATGGTGTACAACATTGTTGTCAAACTCGCGAGTTGACTCTCTAAATTTAGCGTTTCTACATTTTTAGCTTATAAAATTGAGTCGAGTCAATGGTAAACTCGTGATTGTTGTAAGCTCGGTTAAACTCACGAGTTAATATACCGAGGTTACCGTTTTTACTTTTCCAAATTACAAAATCGTGTTAACTCATTTTTAAATTCATGTTAACTTTTTCGATTTGATCAAATTCAACGACTTTAAATATAAATTTTATACAAATTTCTCTCGTTAAATATGATAAATTATGAATGTTGATGGATTTAATTTCAATTATTTAAATTTAAAAAATATTTAAAGCAAATTGTTGTTATTGCTTATATTTTAATTATTTAATTATACACTATTACTATCTATTTAAAGGTAAAAAGAAACTTTTATGAGTTTATGATTGAGTTTACCTAATTGTCACGGATTTCTAAACTCACAAGTTTAACAACCTTACTCTCAACAATAATATAAGAGGGAATGAAGAAAGATTATTAGGGTGTTTTAGAAAATATATGTCATATTAACTAACCTAACTAACATCATTAATATAATCAAATTAAGAAAACATGTCTTATATTTAAAAAAAAAAAAAAAAAAAAATGGAGCCGGTGTCCCGGCGCCACATCACAATTCACAGCCGAGTTTTTTTGTCACCGGAGAAAAATTCGAGCTTAAATCCAGCTCCACCGCATATCTTAAATAGCTTAGGGAGCATTTTTATGACTTCATATTTCTTTTTAAAAAAAAATCTGTACTTTTTTTTTTCTTTTTTTCAAATTTCAATCCTTTTTTACTTGTGATACTAATAAAATAAGAGGTCACGAAATGTTTTTCATATTTATTTTTAATCAAATAACTAATTGATTGATAACTTTAAAAAATTTATCTATAAATATAGTTTTCTTTTCTTATAAATGTATTGCCCTATCTCTTATAATTTGTGTTTATTTCAAAAATAGAAGGTAGACTCGTGCTTGAATAGACTTCTAAAAGAGCTATGTTGTCTATTAAATCGTAGCGCAAATAATTGTAAATTTTATATTATATTGATTGTTGTCCATGTCATCATTTTTATTCTATTATTTGGATAAATAATTTGGAGAAGCAAAGTAATTTCAAATTTTATTGAATGCAAACATCCATTCACACCCTTTTTATGTGTATTTTCAAGCACTGTGCATGAATGTCTCCCCACGCTTCTGTGATTGCATGAATATGAATTTATGGACAGTTAGATGGCTGCTGGACACCCACCCTTTCTAGGGTCACTTACACCAGTTAGAGTGCCATGCATTACATTACTGATCTTCCTGTTCATTTTGATTGGAGTTTTGAAATCTTGGACAATAAGCTGAGTGATGGCTAATGGTGATTGAGCCTCTTTAAGTTGATGACCCCTGTCTTCCAGGAAATGCCTTGTTTGCTCCGAAACCTCGATATGGTCACCATAAGGACCAGTCAAGTTCTCGTACCTAACTACATTGGGGATAAGCTGCGAGACAAGAAAACTAAATTCAGTGGCAATTCGTAGTGGCGTCATGCATAAACAGTGCTTTTCTAAGAATAAAAAATCTAGTACAAACCGTGTGATAAATCCTCGGGCTCTGAACTGAATCCAGAGGATCCATTCCCAGGATATAATGGTTTAGAAAAACTTGAATCACAGATGGAAAGATGTGCAATCCACCGCTGCCTCCAATAACTCCAACCAATCGATCATCCTGCAAGAGGATCATAACAGTGAGCAAACTTGTGCCAGAATCCTTACCCTCCAAAAACGTTGAAGTATTCTGTATGGCAAAATAACTATCAAATTGTAGTCATCAGGGTGCGCAAACCACGAGAAATACCTTAGTGACGATGATGGGAGTCATGGAAGACAATGGTTTCTTGTTTGGTCGAATAAAATTTGTTGGGGCTGGAGGGAGTTTTTCAGGTGATACAATAGTAGGTATTGAGAAGTCATCCATCTCATTGTTGAGCACAATACCAGTAGAAGGAGAAAGCACACCGGCTCCAAAAACCCAGTTTACTGTTGTTGTCAATGATACAGCATTTCTATCAGCATCCACAATGCAGAAATGGCTTGTTCCATGATCTCTGACTTGAGCCCACCTGCCCACCATGTTTTGTCAGACTTTGCAACTTCTCGAGCATAATAAGCAGAAGTTAAGTGGACATCACCTGTTCATATAGTACTCTGGAGGGAAAGTAGTGTTGTCCAGTATCTTTTCTTGTATTTTCTTAGCGAAAGAAGGGGAAAGCATGTCTGATACAGTGCTAGTTATATTTGCAAAATCAGGGTCGCCCAAGTTCATTCGAACAGCATATGTGTGTTTCAGAGCTTCTATCAGCCGATGAGCACCCAGCTCCCCTTTTGCAGCATCTGAACTTCCATAGCTGTCTAAGATATTCAAAACCTATACAAAGCAAAGAAACCATGAAAAGCAGTTGGTGGACCAAGACAACATAAAGTTTTTTTACTCATGAGGATGGTTATACTCATCAAGGGCAGCTATGCCATACTTCCTGCAGAACAAGGAAAAATAAAACAGGAGCTAGGAATATACCCACCAGAGAAAGAGAAAGTGTTCCACTTGAAGGAGGAGGCATTCCATATATGGTATATCCCATCGCATTCACTGTGACTGCATCAGTTATTTCCGCCTTGTAATTACTTAAATCTTCCATTGTAAGAATCCCACCAGCTTCTCTCACATCCTTCACTAACTTTTTACCAATGGTTCCATTATAAAAAGCTTGTGGACCTTGTTCTGCCACTACCTCTAAGCTGCGTCCAAGTTCCACGTTATAGCATGTCTCCCCAGTTTTCAACAAATTGCCATTTGGAGCAAATACATTTCTCAACCCAGGATCGTTCATTACCCTATCTGTATGGCTAGCTATGTAATTTCCAAGATAAGGTGACACTTCAAAGCCATTTTTAGCAAGATTTATAGCCGGTTGGAATAAAGCTTTCCATGTTAATCGTCCATGCTGCAGCCAGGCTTCATGAAGGCCAGCTAACTCACCAGGAACTCCAATTGACAAGGCACCTTGGCTTTTAGCTGCGGGATTGTTCTGATACATATTCTGTTTGGTTGACGACATTCACATAGTTATGGAAAAATAAGTTACATTCTTGTAGAATTTTTTGTGAAGAAGGAATTACAAGTTTAACTGGGAACAAACTGAAAAGTAAGTGTTGCAAACTTAATTGCATATATGTGTGTGTGTGTGTGTAATTTTCTCCTGCATTAGGCAAGAACTATGATCCATATCTTCAAACCCCGTGTTCCTTCTATAGTTCCTATCGATTGGCCCCATTGAAATTGCGAGGTTTAACAGCAGCAATAGTTTCACAGAAAGAGTTGAATTCAAACCTGTGAAGCAGCTGAAGGAGCAGTTTCTCTCATGTCAAAAGCCTGTGTCCGAGAAGTTGCAGATGATCGGACGACCATGAATGCTCCCCCTCCTATGCCACTTGATGATGGATAAACAACACCAAGGCATAATGAAGTTGCCACTGCAGCATCAACAGCATGCCCACCACGCTTCAGCATTGAAGCTCCGATTTCAGAACAACGGCGATCGTCGGCTGCAACAACTCCCAGCTCAGACTCGATGATATCCTGTTGATTGGTTTGAATTCCCACATTATGTTTCGGAGCCCAGAAGTTTCTGTTGCCTCTGATTACAAGTCCCAGAACTGGAACACAACAATTTCAATCATTTGGTCGAGTCAGTTAATACGTTAATCAAATTGCCCGTTAAATGTGGTTGTGGCATATCTTTTTCTTATTCTAGCGCCATTTCTAGCAGATTTGGTCTTCACTAATCAGAAGCAATCAAGATTTTCCAGTCATAAATTTAGAAGAGGGAAAAAATGCAAGAAATAACGAGACTCAAGCTTTTTTCCCCAATTAGTTTATGTCTCTGCAAATTCATGCTCGTGAATTCTGAATCATGCAACCCAAAAGTAAGTAAGAGAAATTTGCAAAATCAGTCATTCCAGCCCGAACAGAGTGAGCAGAAGTAAGGCTCCATGTTTGCAAGCAATAAGATTACCACCCAGAAGTTTTGCACAGAAGTGAATTGTTCGTTTAGATCTCTGGAATATTTATGACTATTTCAGGGAAAAAAGAAAACAAAAAATCAATAGAATGGGAAAGAAGAACGAACTTGGGAGAGACATAAAAGCAAGAAGAAGCAAGATAATTTTCATCGACTTCTTCTTGCTGCCTAAGCCATCGCCTCCGAGCAGAGGAGATTCCATAGTTTGCTTCATGATGGCCTTCCGCTTCGCTGGAGTCAGTGCTCCGATAGAGAGAAAATGAGGATCGTGAGAGGTTGGAAGCCTTGTGCCGGAACTGAGCCAACTCAGCTGTAAGCTTCGCTCAATAGAGTGGTGTGTATCATTCAGAAACCATACCAAATAATATACCCTAGTCAACGACTCGTGACGATCTCTTCACGCATAGCTGCTTTACCGGTTCTTGAAATTAACTTTCATCAGATTCTTTTGCAGACTCTGGCAACCTGAGGCTTCTGATTCGGCAATGCTTAGGACTCTTTTCTCTCTTGTCTCCATCGTTCCCTCAGGAATTTTTCCGGGCTTTAATTTCCTTCCCTTAAAAATAATACTCTACTATTTAGAAATATTGGAACTCGTTAGACAATTCCAAATTAATAGAATCAATAAAGGGTTATAGACACCAAGTTATCAAACTAATGAGTTGAGGAAACTCATCATAAATGACATAAACTCATGCTATGAACTTGAATCATAAACTGGTAAGAGTTATTTTTACTATTAAGTAAGTATTAATAGTGTATAATAAATAATTAAATATAAAAAAAATGATAATAATTTAATTTAAATATATTTTAAATCCAAATAATTGAAATTAAATTCACCAATATTTAACAAAAAAATTCTATGAAACTTACTTATAAAGCCATTGAGTATGATCAAATAAAAAAGTTAACACGAATTTAATGGTAAGTTAACATGATTTTGTAAGTTTGAAACATAAAAACAAGAAACTCAAAGTATAAATTGGTAAGTTTAACCGAGTTTATAACGGTCGCGAGTTTAATTGTGAGTTAACATGGTTTTGTAAGTTTGAAACGCGTAAACGTAAACTCAAGATATAAATTAAGTAAATTTAACCGAAGTTTACTGACATTCAGTTTATCAATGGTTCAACTCGATTGATAAACTAAACGTAAAAACCGTAAATTCGGAGAGTTAACTCACGCGAGTTTGACCACAATATTAGACACTAAAAAGTACTCCCTCCTATCTTAAATATTCCTAATTTAATTAGATTAAATAATTAAATTAAATTAATTAATATAACGTATATTTTTTAAAATACCCCATATATCTTACTTAATTTCTTTTTTTCTTGATTATTATTGAAGGAGCATTAATAAAGATAAATTAGAAAAAGATTGATAAATATAAAAATTATATTTTATATTTAAAATTAAGATTAACTTTTCAAATAAATATTATATTAAGGACTAAAGTGAGTCAAATCAAATATAAATTATTAATATAAAATATGAAGTAAATGTCTATAATAAATTGAGTACTTATGCAAGGAAGTGTGGGTGTATGTGGGTAAATGAGTGTTTGGTAATTTTTGAAACATCGGTTTCAAAAGTTTTTGATGATAAAACTTTTCTCACATACTTACTTCGTAAATTATAAAAATTATTATCTAAAAGTTAATCCAAACATACACTAAAAGATAAAATGATAAATTTCACGCTCTCAATAGAGCCAACTTGGTCAATATTTCATTTATTTCAAGTAATTGCAAGTAATATTAGTATATCCACCGTGTCGACATAAATACAAAACTTTGATTAACTTTAATTATTCATAATTCACAAACATAGTTATTTATCTTAAATCACACATATGATAAACTTCTCCTAATTTGATACTCCATGTAATTAGATTGAGTACGCTCGTGTTTATTGACATTTTTAAAACTTATATAGTATAAATTTTATATTATATATCGATCTTAATGTAGTTTAGGTGCATTCATTTTAATGTCAATCAAATGTTTCTTCTTAAAGAATTAAATTCAACTTTATCTAACGTGAATTTTTGTAACTAAGGTTGAGTATCCATTTCAAACACTCAACTTCAAAACATGGAAATTAAATGGCTAAAATGATGAAATTTCAAAAATTTAACTGACTTTTTTTTTTATGTTACTAGAAATTTTGAATGTTTATTTCCACATGGGGCACGTCAATGAAATATTTTGTTCTCACACCATAGTTGGAAATTAGTTTTGATGTCATCTTTTGGATAAACACTATTTATCTACCTCATTTGGATCGTCCAAATAAATCCTGACGGTCCAAATTTGATTTATTTTTTTATACTTGGTGATTTTTAAATAAAAAATTATTTTTTAAAAAAATATTACTTAAAAGATTATTTTTATTTTAAATTTTCTACACATTAAAATATTCTTTTAAAAAAATAGAAAGTAAAAAAAAATCTAGACCATCCATATCTCATCTGAATGATCTATTCCTCTGTGTATTTGGTCCTTTTTATAAGGCATTTCTTTGTTCTTTAGAAAGATTAATTATTTTTTCCTATATATGCCCCTAATTAATAAGGATAGTAGATGAGAGTAGTAATTAATATAATACTAGAGTTTAATGTAATTATTAGAAGTAATATTGAAAGTTACTTAAATTATAAAATAACTTTATTAACTTTAATTATTTTTATTAATTTATAATAATTATTAGTTGGTGCCTTACTAGTTTATAATAAAGACCCAAAGAATAGATGAGATAAACAAATGGTTCCGTATTTAGCTGGTAAATTGGGCACAATGCACAATGCACAATGCAGGAATCTTTTAACGGGCAATGATTTACGAACAAAGGTCCCACTAAAGTCACGGAATCTGCCAGACCAGCGTGTATTTCGAATTTTCAAAAGAAAACGATTGATGGGAAAATTTTAATACACCCTTTGACCATTTAACATCCAAGAGCCTATAAAAGAAATCCGAAGTATCCTCTTAAATAAAAGAGTAAATACTTTTGGTCTCTGGAAAAAATATGGACCTCATTTTGATCCATCACAATAAGAAATGTTCTTTTAATCCTTGAAAAGGATGAATAAGGATCGATTGGTAAACATTTTGGTTTCTCACAAATTTCTAAAAAACTCTTTTTAATCTATAAAAAAGTCTCATTTTAATCATAAATAATGTTTTTTTTTCCGGACCCAAAAAGATATTTATTCTAAATAAAAACACTTGTTTCAAACCAACAATTGAAACTTATAAAAGCAATTTTTTAATTTCGATTTATGTGTATGGAGTAAGCATATAAAAGAAATTGTTTCCTTAACTTATGTGAATATACTTATAAATTGTGAGTTCCAATCGAGTAATAAATTTTATGAGTGGGAAAGACATTAATATACTTACCTTATATTTTTAAAAAAGGACCCACCATCATCGATGGGCGATGGCCACCATCGAAGCTCTGCCAAGGAGAATATCTACACAAAGAGCCTGTTTGGGAAGACAATAACAAAATAATTTTTTTCTAAATCAACTTTTATAGATGCTTTTTTTACAAAAAAAAAAAAAAAAAAGATTGTAGATGTAATTTGTGTTCGGGATAGCCGGGACAAAAGTGATTTTATTCTAGATGAGTTCTTCTTTAGACGATTATTTGAGATAAAAAAGAATTGAAAATGACATTAATCTTATTTAATATTATGTGTGTATTAATCGTATATATTGTAATAATTGAATATACAAATTTCAATTTGATTAAAAAATAAATTATTATTAAAAAATTTACAAAACTCTAAAGTACTTAATTAAATATATTATAATAGATAAATTAGAATACATACAAATATATATCTAATAGTATTTTGTTTATTAGATAACATATCTCTAATATTTTTCTTTAAAAGCTAAAAATAGTCACACCAAAAGCATAAAAAAAGTGATTTCTGGAGAAAGTTACTTTTGTTTGGAGAAGCTTATCATCCACAGAAGCTATCTCAAACGCTTTTTTTTTTTTTTTTTTTTTGTTGGGCCTTTCTCATTTCTGATAGACTTTTTTTCCCTCATGCAGCCATGCCAAAGCTAAAGGTGGAGAGGAGGAGGTTTAATTTGAAGCCATTAGAGCATGAACCCTTGACCCACCAGAATAATGATAGCCACCAGTCGTCATAACCAATTGGGCATAAGGCGTATAAACAAAACATATGTAGTAATCTTCGGTTTCTAATTTTAGATACAAACAAAAATTATGTAATTAATAAGTGGAATAAGCCTACGAACAATAAAAACTAGGTGATTAATAAGTGAGATAAACTCAGGAACAAAAAAACTAGGTGATTAATAAGTGGGAGATAAACATACGAATAACAAAAATTGGGTGATTGATAATAGAAATAAGCTAACAAATATTTTTTCCCTCGTGAACTTATCCCTATTAATATCATAATTCTTGTTGTCCCTGTGCTGTTGGAATAAGTTTAAGAATTTTTTAAGGGCTATTGAATATTAAAAATCGGGGCTAATTAAGACTAAAGTATATCTCAAAAAAAAATTGAGTTGGGTCTGGATTTCATCAATATCGGGACATGTCTTCAATTTTATTTTTCTTACTTAAAAGTTTAGTTGAATTAGGGCATGCCTCATGATTATAACTAAAAGTGTTTACATATTACCTATCAATATTGTTGTTAAACTCTCAATTTGACTTTCCAAATTTTCTAGTTTTATGTTTTTAGCTTATAAAATTGTACTTGTTTGAACTTAAATTTGTGCTAGCTATAAACTTAGTTAAACTTGCGAGTTTACACACTGAATTTATCGTTTTTACCTTATAAAATTATGTTAACTCACTCTTAAACTATATTAGTTTGTTCATTTTGATCATGTTCAACAGGTTTATATATGATATTCATAGAAATTTCTTCTTTGACAATGATAAATTATAGATGTCGATGGATTTAATTTCAACTATTTATATTTAAAATATATTTAAATTCAATTATTGTAATTTTATATTTTTAATAAATATTTATTAATAAAAGTAAACTCTTACTAGCTTATTATTTAAATATATGATCCAAGTTTACATTCTTATCATTACGAATTTACTTCAACTTATGAATTTAACAACTTTACCCTGCCAATGAGACCATTGACATTGAGATTTGAATCCACGATCTTGGATTATTAATAGAATGCTTAGTTATTCTATAATCATTATCCTTTTTTGTTACTCGTATGATAGTTTTTTTTTCTATCTTTATTTTTTTTACTTTATTTGTTATTTTGAATTTTACATTCTGATATCTAGGGGTGAAAATATGTTAGGCTAGGCTTTATCTAAATAAGTATAAGCTTACAACAGAGATTTAAAGTCTAAGCTTAGGCCTGCATGTAGGCTTTTTTTTTTTTTTAAGTCTGGGAAAGGTCTGACAAAGCCTGAAGTATGTTTAAAAGCCTACTTAAAATGTAAATCTTTAAAGCCCATGCCTCTTAATTCATACATAACCCTTCACACTTACTTACAATCTTACATTATATTTTAAAAGCCTAAAGTTCATTCTCGTCATAATATAAAGGTTTAATAAGGAAAAGAAAAGAATGTATAGTGACAATAATTGTCCGAGCAAGTAAAAATACGAAAAACTAATCACTTGTTGACTAATCAAATATGTTTTCTAAAATTGATTAAGCATAACAAGTAACACGTAAATTCTAGTTTACCTCTTTTACTTTTTTCATATGAATTGAAATAAACTTCTCATACTTAGATTATAATATTTCATTTGACACTAAAATAAACGGATAACAATTATTATATTTAGTGAACAACATAAATTAGGGGGAGTGAGTTACCATTGTCATCTTAAGCCATTGAAGAGAAGAGAGATAGGGGTGATTGATTGATGCGAAAGTAAGGGCTGAGTGTAATAATGATGAGATGTATAACTTACAATTAAAGTCAAGGTCAAAAAAAATTTAGGATTAAGACTAAGTTGGTAAATTTGTAAGTAATTTATAAAATTATTGACATGATATTACCTCTGGTCCTAATTATAAGACATAGTTGACTTTGTTTGGAGAAATTAAAGAAGCTAAATAAGTTACTTAATCATTTTATATGTTATGTATCTTTAGATTATATATTAGTTTATTAGTCAAACTAATTACCTTGAAGAAAAAATACTCTAAAGTAATTTAATTAGCTTCTTTAATTTCTCCAAAAAAGTCAACTATATCTTATAATTAGGACCGGAGGAGTATTAGATATACTTATATAACAGAATAAATTAAAAAAAGTTAAATAGGTTAGACCTATAGGTTTATAGGCTAGGCCTTACGAAAATAGGTCTGAGAATAGACATGAGCTTGAAGCTGACATATTTACTAAATAGACTAGATTAGGATTTATGTAGGCTAAGTCATAGATCCCTATTAAGGGTCTGATCTATTTCCACCTTACAGTCATCTCATGTATGTAAAGGTTACTTAGTTTCAAAAAGCCTTTCTTTTTCCTTTTTTTTTTTTCATGTGCACATTGTATTTTGGCGTATCCCGTCCCATTTTAACAAGAGAACCTATCGGAGTTGGGACTAATGCAATTTTAAGTCAAGATACTGATTAAGTTGGTATGACCATTTTGTTGGTTGAAATAATAAGTGTTTGGGGGTAAAAAAAAACAATTTTAAAGCTATTTACAAATTTTATGAACTAGACTGGTCTTTCATTGCCCGTGTAAAGGATGTTGATTTTATATTTTCATGCATTTTTAATGCAAACACTTGCCTGACCTCTGGTCTGGATAAGAAGAAAAAGGAATTGCATATTGAATTGAGTAAAATTCGAAGAAGCAAACATTTATTTGTAAATTTCCTTTGCTTTCTTGATAAGCTGGTAGGTGTTAAAGTAGGTGTCATGTTGGATAATTCTTCCAAGATCATGATGGTTTGAAGGGGTCTAAACCGTAGGGACGCCCAAAAACACACTCTTAATTCAAAAGTTTAAAATTAACTTTCCTATCAAACCCTCCTATTATTAATAACTTTGTGAACTTACCAACAGAATTTGTTATGTTAGATTAAAAAACACGCAGCCATCTGCCGTAGAAGAAATTAAGTTGATGACTATTTTTTCCCAACACAACTTCAAGAAGGGTAAAAGCGTCATGTTGTTGAACAAAGTGCATAATTGAGGTCCAAATGAAGGGCGAAATCGTCTTCTTGCTACTATATAAAAATCTGATGCAATGCATCCAAAATCATTACCACCTCTCTCGTTTTAAATGTAAGACTCATCTGTTTAAATCAGGATTGACGGGTCCTGGTCTCGCATGTCTACCATGAGGGTAACCGATGCGTGGATTTCGTATCTACATGTGGTGCTTATAGTTAGGTGCTTATACCTCTAATTAGAGGTATAAGCAATTTTTTAATTTTTTTTAATTTGTTTATATATTGTATTTATTTAGATTTAAATCATATGGTCTTTCTGAGATGTTTTTTTCACCCGCATCTCAAATTAATTAATTCTCGATTCAGTATTTATGCAACACCAGTATTATGAAAATTAATTAATTTGAGATACGGAGTGCAAAAAAAAATCTCGTGAAAAAGACCATACGATTTAAAACTAAATAAATACAATATATAAAAAAAAAAAAAAATAAAAAAATTGCTTATACCTCTAATTAGAGGTATAAGCACCTAACTATAAGCACCACATGTGGACCCGTGGATTTCCTAGCTACATATGCTTTGAACTTAGCTGTCGGCAACCATGTTTTGGAGGAGCCACCGGCTGGCATGCAGGGCCTTCTACGTGAGGATGCTGAGGATGTGGGGAGGATACATCTCTGTTGTGATACTTCCTGATTTGTATTAATCAGTCCTTTGTCAAAAAAAAAAAATGTGAGACTCATCATGAAAAAATCAAGGAGGCTGATTAAATTATTTTAGAATATTTAAATTTCTCGTTTTTTTTTAAATTAATTTGTTTGACTTATACACTAATAGATAATTTAATCATAAACAATATATTATATAATTAAGTAATTTATTTAGATTCCTTAATCTTCAAAAAAGTTAACTAAATGTTATATTTAGCACTAGTAATTGATTAAGTCATTTGTTATGATCAGAGGCGGAGCTTGGGACATAAATTTGGGGGGGCCAAATAGTGGTAGGGGATCGGGGATTCGGGGGCAGTGACCCCGAATTTTTTTTTAAAAGAAAGTTTTAAATGCATTAAAAAACAAAAAAAATATAAACAAGAAAAGAAAAGAATATAAAAAAGTATACCACAACGTTGGAAGACAAGAGGTTGAGGTTTAATATGTTAATGTATGTGATTGTGAATCTTTGGTTCAACCATAAACTTCATGTAATTGAACACCACAACATTGGAAGGCGAAGAGACGAGGTTTAGAATGAAAATCAATTAACTTCATCCATAGGTGTAGTATAGAATGGGTAAAAGCGTAGTAAAGAATACACCACAAAAATAAATTTCACTGATAAACTAAAAATTTTAGGTGATTAGAATGAAATATAGAAACAAAAATGACAAGACTAATATAAATTATACAAGACCCCATATAAAACACAAATTGAATTATAAGCCCCAAAAATATAAAAAGAGGGGGAAAATTGATAGGGCCAAAATTTAATTTTACATTACATTAGTTTTAAATAAAAAATTTTGGGGGGCCATGCGCCTCTAGTCATATAAAAGCTCCGTCTCTGGTTATGATTAAAGAAAAATGCAAAAAGGGTCCACAAAGTCCTTGTCACTTTCTTTTGACGTACCCATAATTGGCCATTAGCCTTTAGCTTATCCTTTTTATTATCCTTATGGCGCATCGTCCATTTTAATTTACAATTTCCCCCACGAAAGGTTGAAAGGGACATATTTCTTGTTCTTGTTTTCTTTTATTAATAAAATGGATATTGAATCAAGCAAAATGAATCATTGACAATATGATTAACGTCCCTCCTTCCATTAATAAGGCTCTTGTCGATATATAACATTTATTTATTTTTATTAAGAATTGCATCTAACATATTTAAAAACATATTCCCTCTTTCCAACCCATCCTAAGTATAAGTAACATTCTCTTATATAGGTTCCTATATATAAGGAACATTGTGTTTGATTAGAATTTTAATACACTTTTTTTTTTCATTTTTACTTTTAATTAAGGAGTTTAAACTTTTCATGTTGCATGAGAAGAAGAAGATTCCTACACACACATGAAATGGTGGGACCCATATATATATATAATTAGCATTATATATATATATATATATATATATATATATATATATATATATGTGCCCTACCATTTCACGTGTGTGTACTTGTAATACACTTCTCCTATAAAGCATTTAAAGAATGTTTTTCCCTTAAATTAATTATATGTCTCTCTCCTCTCTTTTTTCACTTACCTTCTCTTTCACTCATCATCTTCATAAATAAAGATACATTTTTTTAAAAAAAAATACATCTCTTGCATGTCATTTTTAAGTTTTAACTAATTTTAACTAACATTTTGATCTACATGATTTAGTTAGTTGTTACTTATATATAGGACCGGAGGTAGTATTTTATTATAAATTTCTAATACTAACAATAATTTTATTTGTTGATTGTCACCGAAAAATGTAAAAAAAACGAAATTCGGCATCCCGCGGAAAAAATTACTATTACAAGAACTTTTTATTGATAGTGGTTTTGGTTTGGATTGGTGTCTATGTAAAATTGTTACACCCTCCCATCCTATTTATAAATAACTTACTTTATCCCTCATTCTTGGGTTCAACTGGCAAAGCGGTCGGACACTCTCACCAAAGGGAGGGGGTTTGATCCTGGAGTTAGTCAAAGCGCTGGGGAAGGTATCCTAACTCCTAGGTGCCTAAGTAAACGCCTGAGGGTAATAGACGGCTCACGCCCTGCCCAACATCGGTATCATCTAGAAGGAAGGGAGATTTCGTCCTGCCCTTGGATCGTGGGTGAGCCCAACCCCTTTCCTAAAAATTCGTATTAAAAAATAATAATAAATAAATAAATAAGTAAGTAACTTACTTTTTATTGGGGTTAATCCTTAATATAAACAACTTTGTTTGTATCTCGAATTTTAAACTACTTTCTATTCCTATTAAATACAAATTTTAATATTAATGAACCACTAATTATCTTTCATTTGATCATTTATTATCAATTCTCTCCATATTTTATACTCATTATCTTTCATTTTTTGCGCATTCTATCTCTTATGCTCTTTTCATTAATAATGGGATATTTGGAAATGACACTACATTTTTAATATTGTTCTGGTGTAGAACCAGATGTGGCTAGCCCTAATGGACTAACCTATTGATATTGATGAATTGGACTTGACCTAGGAACAACTCCTAGGGCCTACGTACCCTGAAGAGGGATCAAAGTCCACGTAATTCGAGACACACACAGCATATAGCCAAAGGGGTGGGGTGTGTGTTACGTGTGATCAGATGTAAATAGTTCGAGTTAGACCTTGGTACCTTAGGGTTTGACCTCTGTATTTATAGAGTTTACCTTAGGTTGAGTCGCTTGGGCCCTGTGATTTGAGGCCCCGATATCCTAACTACCAGATATACATGTAGATATATCTGGATTGTAGATAAGATAGGATCATCCTTCATTATAGATAGATCCTGATATGCAATATACTCATTGTTGGGCCATATACTGAATATGGGCCTTATTCAGATCCATAACAGTTGCCCCCCAGCTCGGTAGTTCGAGCTTTCGAGCTACCGGGATGTATTTTTCCCCGAACAAGTTACCCAGGCTAGGTTGTCGCGAACCTTACCCTCTTGCCTAACTACCGGACATTGCCGGGTTGGGTTATGTCGATCCCGGCTGTCGATGTCATTTACTCACAGATCCGACGTAATGTCTCAAAGATCTGAGGTAGTAGTCTGCTACTCAAAGATCCGAGGTAGTGTCGAGATGGTTCGCCTGCATTTGAATCCAGGTGTTGATCCCGACTATCGAAGTCATCTACTCCAAAGATCCGAGGTAATGTCTCAAAGATCTGAGGTAATGTCAAGGCGGTTTTCCTGACTTCGAGGTTGGGATCTTTCGTGTCCGAGTTGTTCCAACTTGATTTGCTTTTGTTCGAGTCTTGACTAATTCGGATTCAGTCGTATTCCGCTACCGATTTGCCTGTTTAGGTGATAGGTTTTTCCCAAGGCGGGATCTATTCGTCTTTCCCTCGTTCTTTGTTTTCGCTTGCCTCGATCTGGGTTGATGGTGAACATGCTTTTTCACTAGCAACGAACGTTCAAGCCACCGGGATTAGCATTTGACATTTCAAAATAACCCCGTGAGGGCTTCCGTTAGTTCTTCTTATACCATTGACAATCGTATCGTAGTTGTCCCCCTAGCCTGGCAGTCAAGGGCTCAGGGCTGCCGGGGTGGATCTGTTATTGAACCTGGATATCATATCCGAGTTTGCTACAACTTGTTTGCTTTGAAACTTTGTCTGTTTCTTTTCATGATCGTTGGGATCTCTTCTTCCTCAATTATCCGGGTTTGTTTGCTGCAACACCAAATTCCCCTATTCCAAATCATCCTGAAGAGGAATGGACCGTGCTTGCCTATATCGTTGACAGCTTTAAAGTGCCACGTTTGTTTTGTCGTCCCCCAGCCTGGCAGTCAAGAGCTCTGGGCTGCCGGGGTGTATTGCAACGACTATTTGTTTATGAATCCCCAAACCATATTGGAAATTCTATGACCGGGCCAGGGTCTGAGTAATGCAGATCTGCGTTTTCTTCCAGACTTGTCGTCTGGGAATCTTTGGTAGGGTTTTCTTGCTATAACCGTGTAGGGTATTTATTTTAACGCACTACCGAGTTCCGACTCCCTTGCCGGGTTCATCACCAAGATAAGGGCAAACTGTCACATGTTTAAGCCGTGGTGTCCGCAACGCGACGACATAAACATTTTGACCTGATCAGGGTCGGAATGACAATTCATCTTCTTATCTAGGAGCGAGCATTGACGCGTCAATTTTGCAAAGACCTATACAGGCAACTTCACATTGCTCGTAACCTGGGCACATCGGCCCTAGTGTCATCCATCTAGATGGGTTTTGATTGAGACAGAGTTTAGGGACCTCGGTGTAAAACTTAAGTTATTGGTGGAACGCATTTGAAAACTTTCACTGAGGATTTCTTCATTAAGACGAAAACCAAACTCCAAAGAGCTCATAATGTCATACGAAAATAACAAATGTAAATGACTTAAATTTAAATACTGAAAACAAAAAAATAACTGGGCTCAAACATGGGGTATCTGAGGTTGTACGTGTGCCGAGCCGAGGTCTAGCTGTAGTAGATCCTTAACTTGTCGACGTTCCAGGTTCTTTTGATGGGTTTCCTTCCTAGGGTTTCCAATGTATATGCTCCATTGTCCAACTTCTCTTTGACCCGGTAAGGACCTTCCCCATTTGCTGCTAGCTTGCAATCCCTGGCGTTCTTGTTTCCGACGTCTGCTTGTCGGAGTACGAGGTCAACATTGCGAAGGCCGGCTGTAGCGGCTTCGCTTGACAAATAACCCGGGCTTAAGGGCCCTGGTGATAATCTTCAGTTAATCCGGGGTCCAATTAAGAAGCGCGGATTTAAACTGGATAACCTTCAATTTATCCGGGGTCCAATTAAGGAGCGCGGATTCAATTGTATTATTTCCAGCGTATCCGAGGTCCGATTATGGAGCACGGATTTAACTGTACTTTATACGGAGTCCAGATTTTAACTGTATTAAGTGTAACCAGGGTCCGCCTTCTTTTCGCTTCCCGCAAAACTTTCTTGGGAGCCCGGGTTTTAACTGTATTAAGTGTGACCGGGGTCCGCCTTCTTTTCGCTTCTCGCAAAACTTTCCACGAAGCCCAGATTTCAACTATAATGCAATGTTACTGAGGCCCTCCTTCTTCTTTTTCTTTTGGAGGTGGACTCCTCCGCAACCATTTTCCTAAATTTGTTTATCCGAGATGGGTTCGCAACCCTAAATCTGTTGCTCCATGCTTTATTTGAAAACGGGTGTTGTAACCCTAGGTTCATTGCTCCATGCTTTATTTGAAACCGGGTGTCGTAACCCTTTATTTTTTTTTACGCAGAACTCGGATCTAACTATGATCACTTTAACCGGGTTTCGTCCTTGTCTATTTCGGTAGGGTACAATGGCTCAAAGGAAACACAAGTGATATGTGGACTTGAAGAAATATGCAATGAACAATTATATATAACGGAACAAGACCTGAGAGAAAAAGGTACCTGAAGTATAATCCGGAATTTGTTTATCCGGGATGGGTGTTGTAACCCAAGATTTTGTTATGGGTGTCGTCAACCTTTTTTCCATTATGGGTGTCGTAACCCAAAACTTGTTTATCCGAGATGGGTGTTGTAACCCAAGATTCCATTATGGGTGTCGTAACCCTTGATTCCATCATGGGCGTCGTAACCCTTTATTTGTTTTTGCGTGGAACTCGGATCTTACTGTGATCAGTTTAACCGGGGTCCGCCTTCATTCCCTTTCGTAGGGACGGACTCCATGTGGAACTCGGATTTTAACTCCGATAAAGTCACTTTATTGGAGTTCCAAACTCAATAGGTACTCGGATGAACAAGTTAGATATGTCATAGCAATGAAAAATATATAAATTATTCTTTCTTGGCAATCAAAAAGTGAGAGGAAAATAAGAGTTACCGCAAAACCATTGAGCTTTCAGTTTTTCAGTTTATCCGGGGTCCAATTAAGGAGCGCGGAGTCAACTGTATTTTGCATGGAGCCCAGGTTTTTAACTGTATTAAGTGTAACCGGGGTCTGCGTCCTTCACATGGAACACAGATTTAACCGTATTCTTTCCCTATTTGGTCCACACTTTATTCGAAGGCAGGTTTAATTATCCTGGATTCATTTTCTCCTTGCTCACATTATTAGATGGGTCATCCCATCAGGTGCTTTTAGGGGTTGGACGCATCGTAACAAGTAAATGAAATTTATAATAAAATAGTTTAGGGATCAAAAATGAAATTCCTCGAAATTAACCATTCATTGGTGGAGTTGTACCACTGACTGATCAAAGCATGGCCCTCTTTCTAGCGCCAAATCGAGGCATGTTCACTTTTCTCCATCTTAAGGTATCTTGGCATTCAACCCTCGGTGTGATGTGTCTCCACTCCTTTTCATGTCGGCTCCACATGGGGGAATTGAGAGAAGGCCGTGGTGAGTAAGTGGCCAACACGTGACCTCGTCGCACCTTCGGACGTGTGAAGAACGATTGCATGAAGTTTTATTGCTCTCCGATATCCACAACTCGACCTGGCCTCGCAGGACACCTCGTATGATTGACAAAAATGAGATACTGGGATCTCCTCAATCTCGGATGACTCTATGATATACGACTTCGACCAGACTTGAAAACCAACGGAAGACGTACTTGGGTATTTCCCGATGAACAAAGATGTAGAAACATGAGTTTAGAATTGACGACATAAACAAAACTTTGGAACTCACAGACCCAATCGATTCGGTCAGATATGAACAATCAAGGTGTATAGTCGACGAGAATCGAGAACCTCAGACCCTGACAATGAGAAGAGCGAACGAACAGAGCGCAAGATGCGCCAACAATATCGTTTGAGAGGCAAGACTCACACTCCTGAGCTTTTCTTGATTTTCCTTCAATTTCTGGTAAGCCTAGAATTGACCATCTTTGATCATTTGTTAAAATCTCCCAGTCTTCATCCCCTTCATAAGCCATATCTCCGTGACTATGCGTTTTGGATCTCCATGCCTGTTGCGCGGGGAGCCCGGAGGCTACTGTGCCTACGGCTGCTGGCACGACGATAGGAGGATCTGAAGTTGTCGAACAAGATCCTCTAGGTATAAATTGAAGCCTTCCAGGTTCAAGAAATAAATCTTGAAAAACCCTGATGGCCCCCAAATTTCCTCTAAACAAGCCGTCGAACTTTATTTGGGCAAGAAAGCAAACCATTTGGAAACTAGATGCTTTTTGCTGATAAATTCTGCCTTTGATGTTTCTTCATCAACCCTCAGCTTGAGTAGAAGAAAGGATAAACATCTCTCCCAAATCTTCTCAGCCTCGGCTTTTCTGGAGTATTAGCTATCTCCATTTGCTCATTTGTCCTGCCTCGAAACAGTTAGATCCGGAGAAAGGAAATACAAATCCCAGCCGAGAGTACATCTCGACATGCACTCAGAGTATATCCTGGCATTCTCTGAATCTTGGCATCTAACAATCTCAGCGTACCTCGGCGTCTCGGCACCTCCTCATCTCGGCGTATCATCAACCTCGACTATAGCGATGGAGTCGGGACGCCATAGGCAACAACCTCGGCTATCTGGATTTGCTCGTTTGTCCTGCCTCAAAACAATTCTCATAGACCAAATAATAGTTCAACGAGATCAGACGCTATTGCTATATATTTGGAGGGTTCTAGTAATCCGCTAACTCTTTCTAATGTGAATGATATAGAAAAGATAAACACAAAGCAGATATAGCAAAGACAAACATAAAGTAGTCATCACCAAGTCGTAAAAATAACTCCTTTAGCATTGAATCAACCTCGGCTTACCAACAACCTCAGCTATCTCTATTTGCTTGTTTGGGATTCTCAAACGGGTATTGAACCTACAGTTGTATCAATTCCTAGATCTCATCCTCTATCCAGTGGCTATTGTTGCGCGGTGGGCCTGGAGGTTGCTGTGCCGACGGCTCCTGGCATGATGATAGGAGGATCTGAAGTTGCCGAACAAGATCATCTAGGTCTGCTAGTTTTTTATTAAGGCCATCAAAGACTTCTCTCAGTTCTTCCTAGTGATCCTTCCAACTATCTTCTCGTCATGTGGAGATAACACAATTGCCAAGCTTGTCCAATGCGAGACTAAATGTTTGGATGTTGCAAAAAACTCAACCACAATGCAGTGTAAACCTATTATTGACCTCCCTCCACTACCTAGCGGTGAAAATACCCAAAGTGAAATATAAGATCTAGAAGAATCTTGCATGGGTGACGGTAACTTTGAGGAGTTTTCAATATTAGGGCTTGATAAAGAACATTTGAAAGAAAGTGACAATTACTTTAAACTAAATGACATGAAGAGCTCAAATGTTGTGGTTGCTTATAATCCAAGCATGACATCTAAATTAATGCAAGAGGTGAAAAGTGTCGCTCATTTAAGGACTAAATATATGGCGCACTCCCTCTTAAAAGAATTCCCAAAGAGAGAACCTGGCGATCCTTCCAACTATCTTCTCATCATGTGGTTACGGCATGAACCATGGTTGTCGGGGCCGCATTTACGAACAATAGAAGAACTAAATAGGAAAATATAGAATCTTTAAACCATAGGAGAGGACCCAAAGAGAGAACCTGGTGATCCTTCTAACTATCTTCTTTAAAAGGAGACCCATGTGAAGCAGCTCAAAACCAAAGCCGTTGCTCAAACAACCATTGTTTCTCTGAAGTTGTCGAACAAGATCCTCTAGGTCTGCTACGGTTCTTGATTTTGCTGCTGCGGATTTTCAGGAACTGCCCGTGCAAAGGCATCTGATTGCTTCTTCTGGTATTGACCATCGGTGGTCACGGGGATCGAAAGTTAACGTCCCCACGGTCGGCGCCAATGTTCTGGTGTAGAACCAGATGTAGCCAGCCCTAATGGACTAGCCTATTGATATTGATGAATTGAACCTAGGAACAACGTCTAGGGCCTACGTACCCTGAAGAAGGATCAAAGTCCACGTAGTTCGAGACACACACAGGCGTATAGCCAAAGGGGTGGGGTGTGTGTTCTGTGTGACTGTATGTAAATAGTTCAAAGTTAGAACCTGTATACCTTAGGGTTTGACCTCTGTATTTATAGAGTTTACCTTAGGTTGAGTCGCTTGGGCCTTGTGATTTGAGGCCCCGATATCCTAACTACTAGATATACCTGGATTGTAGATAAGATAGGATCCTCTTTTATTATAGATAAATCCTGATATGCAATATACTTCTTGTTGGGTCATATACTGAATATGGGCCTTATTCAGATCCGCAACAAATATATTTATTGTTTTTAACTAATCTTAACCGACAATTTTTTTACACAATCAAAAAAAAAACTTATAAAAAGAACCGAAGAAGTAACCTAGAGTAATAAATAACATCACTCGAAAACAGAATAATAAAAGCTTCGAAGCTTTATCTATACTCTATAGTCTAAACACGTGGAAGATGCTGAATTGAAGTGATCATTAATGAATTAATTGTTTAATCCATCAAAATCCTCTTCAAATTGACATTAATTATTCATATAACCCATTTCAATTCATTGAACAGTGATGACCATTAAAATGTTGATTTGCGATCAAGATTTATTTATTTGCATAGGGAAAGAAAATGATATCTGATTCATTATATCTTAATTTATTTGTGGTCCACAGATAATTATGGTACTGCATGATGATATCACCCATACAGGCGACAAAAAGTTTAGGTATAACTTATGTTTTCCTTCCCTCTTTTTATGATTTGTGAGAGGCATTGAGAACTTGTTTTTTCCACAACAAATACAAAAATGGGGGCATTGTCTTAAAAAGAAGACGAATATAAAAAATAAAAAAATAAAAAAAAAATAAAAATCCCAGTCCTGCTATCATCTCTCTTCATTATTCATAAATTACAAAGAAATTTTCTCAAATTGTATACATTGAGCGTGCCCAAATCATGTAACAAAGTACTCTTTTCCAAATTTTCATATCTTCATATACAAGTTTTCCAAATTTTCATATCTTCATATACAAGTTCAACTGAAGTGAAGGAGTTCAAGATCCACTCAGGACTGCCAGAAGACATTAGGGTCAGTGCTATACAATGAGAGATCCTTGACTTCCTGGTTAGCCACATGATAATTAATAAGCCGTGCTTCGATTATTTTAGATAGTGCCAGACCAGAAGGAAGCACCCACCATTCACTTTCGTCCCTGCAAAAAACATAAACACCCCATAATGCTCTCAGATAATGGAGGCTGCAGAATCAGTCAGCTCAAGCAACTGGCTCCAATAATTGCTAAGCAAGACAGTGAGTGAAAGTTGCTTACATGCTAAAACTCCAGGACTGAAAGTAGGAATGCTTGTTATCTGAATGGGCTGTATAATAATGAATGAATCCACAGATGAAGGCAACAACCTGTTACAATGGGTGGCCAATTTAACTGTTAAAAAAGGTATCAAACAATGTGTAGAAAAACCGAGCAACACATATTCCTTGCGGATACGGGCCATGCCTTCTTCAGCAATACAATCAATGAGATGAAAGATATGGGGTTAGAAAAACTTACAACATTGACTAAAGATGTAAGATTCCACAAAGCATAAAGGCGAGCAAGACCTGCAGATCTCCTAGGTCCTTGACTAAACAAAGCATTGATTCCAGATGGGAATGGAAATAGTATGCCAAAAGGAAGGACAAACAAAACTAACAAAAAGTTCGCAAGTGACAATGAGTACATCTGAAGCAATGTGAGCAGAATTAAAATCAAGTCTCCCAAAAGTAGTATAGAGATGAGTAGACCGACAAGATCCTGCAATGACAAGTCATAGAAAGAGAACAATTACTAAGCATTGTCTCCAAGAGAAAGAAGGTCATGATTGAAAATAGCGAGCATTTTACTACCTGATGGCCAACAGGTTTTGTATTAAAGATAATGAAAGAAAAGGGGTAATATATGGTTTTCTTCTCTTTAAAGGTCCTAATGCTCTTCGAATGCAATATTCCTCCAGACATCCTTCTAGGCATCGTCAGATGCTTGTCGCCTATCAACTGGTGCTCTGCATTACCATGACTTTGGAGGAAACTCCATAAAGCAAAGAAAGTCAACTTGTTTACAATCACTTATCATGAACAAAAGAAATCAAATTTATAATTACCATGATTTCACTTCGATTAAAACTTCCTCATCATGACACTCAGACAATACTGATGTGCATTCACTCTCAGTAGCACACACCACAAGTCCAAACTGGCGATATCCAGAAGCTGTGGGCTGAAACCAAGCAAGATCAACACGTATACCATACATCAGCAAAGTAGGGTTTGCAAATATATTGAGCCAGTTGAGAACATGCCCGAAATTCTTTCTTAGATGTCCAAGGCAAACTGAGCGTAGTTGAGCATTGAGTCCAGCCACTAGCCGATACCATGTAGTGGGTGGAACAAACTAGAGGAAGACAAATGTAAGAGTTAATCAACAAGTAATTCTATGGTAACGTTGTTCAATAATTGACATAAAAAGCTGAGTTTCAAGTTACAGAAACCTGACTCATGATGCTAGTGAGCATATTATCACTCTGAATAGAGAGAGGAGCCATGTAACTTCCATCTCCCCCAAATATTATAGACATAGGAAGCCTTTGATGAAGACGAGGAGGCATATCAGGTCTCTTCTCATCCCCACCAAGGAAAAAGTCCATATATGCCAACATCATATCAGATGTTGCAGCTACCTGAAATAACTAACCAGTGATTACCATGACAATTATTCTGAAAATCACTGATTCTTACTAGTTAAGGTGAATGTTAAAGCAAAACACAGGCACAAAAAGCAATATCAAGTCAGAAAAAGGATTTCATGTTTAATTACAATGTCAAACCAACCAGTGTTCAGTTAGTTAAAGATATATTTAATGACAAGAAAAAGTTGTAAATTATATTATTCTAGGAAAGTTATCAAAGGCCAAAAATACAACAAATTCAGGAGAGAAAATATGAAGATGAACCTTGAGCCCCTCATAAAGTGCTCGTGAGCGGCAAGAACGCAAGCAAGTATGATCATATTCTGATCGAACAAATTCTCGGAGCTGTTGTAATTTCTTTATCCGACGCCTTTGTAGCCATGACCATGCAAGGGGATAAGCAATTATGCAAAGAATGCTGTATATAGACCCTTCCCACCAGTGATAAGTTGCTAGAATATTAATCTCATCCACAAATCTATTAAAAGCATCTTCATATCTGCAAGATAGATAACATAGTTAGAATTAAAAGGTCAATTTTAATACTCCTCCGGTCCTAAATACAACGTACATAATCATATATCATATTTAATAGAATGAGTAGCATACACAATATCTTTTACTTGTTCTGGTGGACAATGAGACAGGTACCAAGGTTCAGTGAAAGTATTTGGGCCCTGGAAATATAACCTATGTATATGATTTTGGGACTCCTCAATTCTATTTGTTTCCATGATCTGAAAGGTGACAAGAATATGATGTTAAAAGGTGATCTGAAATGCAATGAGCCGCAAGAGGAGGAATAGTGAATTGCACTAGAAAGAAACTGGTAATGAACCTCATTCAATGATTCCAGGAAAGGAAAGGAATTTATCCGTGTGTCATGTGGAGCAGGATCAAGGGCAGGTAAGTCGTCCACACCAACATATTTCATCCGTGCAACACTGAGAACTAGAGCTAGCACGACTGGGAGACCTAAGAGAACAAGACCAAACAACCATGGCCCACCAAAAGTGTATACCACCTCTTCAAATGTTGTATAACAGTTTGGCATGTGATATCTGTCAGATATGCACTTGTATGGACAAGGAATCTCTGTCACACCACCTGTTGAAAAGGTAGGGATCAAATTTTAAGGAAAAGAGATTTTACATTTTTCTTCTTTCAGGTGTCAAGAAAGCATTATAAAGAATAATACCTCGAACAGAAACATAAATAGCTCGATCTGGAAGCTCATAAGGTGGGCAGTAATGACAAAGGGCTTTATCAGATCCACTGACATTTTTGTAAGTACCAACAGGACATTCCTACAACACAGTATATATAGTTAGAGTGCAAACAACCAAGTTAGAGCAACTCAGAAATTGATCTTCTATATCTCAACTAAAGAAATGCAGGTTCTGACAAATCTCATACTGTCACAATGCACAACAGTAATAAATTACAAAGTAGAGCTAGAGTTCAGGGCGTCAAGCAACCAGACATTTTAATATTATGCTCATAAATGTATTATAAGAAAATGAGATTCAACCTCACAAAAGATACCAAAAAGCCCTTTGGGACACTCTCGTCCACTGATGGTTCCATTTTTTCCAGGAAGACCCCGACCTCCACCAAATCCTCCCCTGAATCAGAAATAAAGACTCAGAATCAGAATAACCTCAGCAGGGCAGAGGTTACAAAGACATGAAACAAAACTGCCTCTAGCAGGTTAAAAACCTAAGAGAAAATAATGGGCTGAAAGAAAAGGGTAAAAGAGAAATAGCAGTTTGTTCATGTAGTTTCAGTCTTGAACTTCATTCACTACATGACACATCAGTTACTTTAAAACCCTAATAAATAAGGAGAAAATTGATTAAGCTCCATCTTATTTCTCCTACAGTGCAACATATTCAAGCATACATGAGAAGTTCAAGCCACGGATAAGTACTATACTTGGGTCAGTAAGTTCTAGACAAGAAAGAAAAGCTTTAGTTGATGAGCTGTTGAAGGAACCTGTTGGCTTGATAAATGACCATAAGCCATGATGAATGGTATTTAAATTCATATCAGTTCTAGCGCATAAAACTCCTACCTTGAAGGACAAAACATCTTTATGCAAAATGGGTGATTAAAGCATGCTTATGACATAATCCAGACAGAAAGATCGCAACCATACACCTAGAGAATATATAATAACTTCATACTTTGTGCTACCACAAATAGACATCCAAAACACAAGTCCTCTTAATGAATAACTGTAGCCTATACATGTAACCACAAACAAGAATTCTGACAATCTAACAAGTCTTCAAAAACTAGATGGTAAAATAACAAAGGCAACAAATTTAAATTAGACACAGCTTTTGCTATATACTAACCCAGCATGAATGGTCCCTTCAACACTTGCTAGAGGGATATACTCGTCTCCAACTAGTATATCAGACCAATGAAAGTGAACCCTTCCACCACCTCCACCACCACCGCCACTAGGACTACCATGTCCCCCAGCAGTTGAGATCATAGATGAGTTACCGAGCACCAATGACCGCACAAACAAAAGAATAGTTCCCCCAGAGCCACCACCCGGACCAATGGTGGAAATTAACCTACCATTGTTGCTTCCAATATCTTCTCTAAAGCTTTCTCCATCAGCTGTAAGGGAACCCTTTAGAATCAAACTTGATAACGAGTGCTCCAAGGAACCCATAACTATAAAAATCAAGAGAAAAATATATATATGAGAACCTCTCACTCTCAACCTAAAAATGCTGGGTTCAAAATCTAGTTCAGTGACAACCCACTTAGAATTCAGATCTTACCAATAATGCCACCCCCTGCAGTAGCACCTGCTAGGCTACTATTTCCACTGCCACTGCCAAGTTCACAAGGCAAATCAGCATTCCCATATGTGGTACCACCCTCAATGAAACTGCCGTTGTAATATCCATCCCCACCATTTCCCCCATATCCTCCGCCACCACCAAGACCATTCCTGTAAAGCCTTCCTCTACCCAGCCCACCAGTACAGCCTGCCAATGGTCCAAATGAGAATCTAATGAGATATTATGAGAAGATTTAAAACTAACAAGTAATAGGTGATATTCTAGAGGCAAAGACAATACCCAGCCCAGATACAGTGATTACTCCAGAATAGTGGACATCGACATTTCTAATCCAGTGAAAGTGCACAACTGAACCATTTATGGTTCCTTCAACAATGACATCTTCAACCCGACAAATCTGTGGCAGCAACCAAAGTCAACCATTAATACGGAGTGCAAAGACCAAATCCTTGATACAGATTGATATCAATCTAAAGACTTAATTTTAAACCAAGCTAATGAAATACCTGAAGAGTGAAGGCCAATGTTGAGTTAACATTACAATCTTCAGGCGGGTGAAGCAATTCCACAGGGCAATTTGCAAGATCACAGTAAAGTTGAGGTGTCCTGCAATTTCCAAAACTAAACATCAAACTAAACAGAGAGAACTACATGCTCAAATACAAATCAGTGGATGAACTTACGGAGAATTTTCATCAGCAGCCTCTAAAGGACCTCTTAGAACAGATCCAGGCCCAACCTTAGTATTTCAAGGATGATATTCATCATATTAGTACAGTAATAAAAACACAGGTGGAAAGCTTAAGGTCAGGATTTCAATTGGAAGAGTTTCAAAACCCCAAGTCACCTAAATATGCAGTGAACAAGGAAACAACAGAAGAGTCATTTATGTCATTCCTTGCATGTGAATATGCCTATAATCAACAATTTTGTTGAAATCAGCCTTCTTTGCGTTTAAAATAACTTAAAGGTAAAAACAGTAGATTTTAAGCAATGTTTTAAATGTAAATATTCTCAATGTAGTTTGTGAAGAAAAACTGTTTGTAAGGAAAGTGTTGATTTATTAATCCATTCAACAGAAGCTGTATGAAGTTTATTTATCAGAAAGAATGGCCTGGTGCAAACTCTTTGTCCCAGTGTTGTCAATGCGCATGAAAGCCTATGTTAAAAGCCCCAGACAAAAACACACAAGAGAAGTAAGCACACAGGCAAGGTAGAACAATCATTGCATGATCTAAAAGTTAGGACAATCATCCTCATCCCACGAATTATTGGCCCCATCTAATTTCCATTACCACAAGTGGAATAAAAATCCTTATCTTTCATTTGAAGATTGTTGCTTTTGAATTGCTACTCCCTCCAGTCCTTAATATAAGAGTCAATTGACTTTTTTGGAGAGATTAAAAAAGCTAAATAAGTTACTCAATCATAACATATTATCATTAGATTATATATTAGTTTACAAGTCAGGAAAATTAGTTTGGAGAAAATTGATAAATATAAATACTTTGATGTAATTTATATATTAAGGACGGGAGGTAGTTTAATCATCAAGGGAAGAAGGACAGAGAGTCCGAGGGTTTTTGTTTTTTGTTTTTTTTTTTTGGGGGGGGGGGGGATCGACATAATGAAGGAAAAAAGGAGCTCTCTAGTAACAAGAATCAGGAATTTTGGACAGGTCTCTACATATTTAAGGCCTGAGAATGCTTCAATAGAATTCTTTAATTCAAAGGCCTACTTGTAGAGCAGATCTGAGAGATCTCATCTGCCATTTTCAGTATGGCACCTACCATAGCTTATAGTCAATAGATCACACCATAGCCAAAGAGGCCTTGTTAGGAAGAAGAGAGACGGAGAAGAAGATCAGAGGGGTTAAAGAAGAAGTTTAGAGAAAATGAGAGAGGGAAGAACAAAGAGGAATAAGAATTCTGAATAATACGCAATTCTTATTGACAACAAATCTGATCTACAATAGGAATGGATATAGGCTTAGCTAATAGCTTATAACCATCTCCTTTAACTAATTCTTGTAATCCCTTATCAAACTTTAACCATAGTAATTAATTCTAATGGTAACTAACTAATTTATTATGGGCCTGTTTAGGTTGGCGATAGGAACGGTAGCTTAAAAGCTATCTGACTTTAAAAAAAACTCGGTAGGAAAAAAGTCAGATTATAGATAATGATTTGTGTTTGGATTGATGGTGGTAGAAGTGGCGGGGCCCAAGTCAAAAAGCTGAGAGCATTATAGAAAAAGTTGGATTCTAGAGCTTTTTCCTTAACTGGCTTTTTGAGCTTTTTTGACTTAAAGTTAAGCTAACGCGATGGGCAATCCAAACAGGCTTTTTTCTCACTGGGTCGGTGGCTTAAAAGCCATTGAAATTTTTACACACCAACGCTAAAAAATAAGTCACTCCAAACAGGCCCTATGACTGTGTATCACCTTGTCCAGAGAATTTTATAGCAAAGATCCCCTAAACTACAACTTCTTTCCGACCCAGCAGCTGCTATTGACAACAACACTGGTTTGTCCAAAGCAAATTTTAGATTTTTTTTCGGGGGGGCTGAAAAGAGTGCTTAAAGTCCTAAAAATTTAATCATACCATAAAAAGCAAACAAAAGGGATCCAACTCCATCACCTTTCAAAAGTTCTAACAAGAACATGTGCAGGGCAACCACGATACCTTGTTGTAACAAAAGGTAAGAGGTAATAGCTGAGATAACATTCATGAATTTGTACATGTTACATTGACTCCTATTTTAGCATCAACAGGATCTCTTCACAGCCACTTGTTGCTAATTAGTAACCACTATATTAAGGGTAATTTAGTTTCACAAAAAAGATGATACGTTGATTTCCTGGGCAAGGCAACAGATTCGAACACCAATTTGTTATAAAAAGTTCTAATAAGAAACAAAACTTCAATCGTTACAACACTTTCCTGATAACATTAGATGTAGTGATTAATTTTATGATTTCACAGTAGTTTTGTTCTCTTGGTAATGTGAAGTAATCAAAAACTAAATCCCTAGAAACACTGTTTGTGAAGATTATGTTATTTCTCCTCTGTTCTGTTCCTCAATTTCTATTCTCACTCACTTCTGTTTAAAGCAACTTCTCAAATATTTTCTATGCAAAACATGTTAAGACATCAAACCTATTGACACGAGCATAATCCATCCATGTCTAAGTTTGTTCTAAACCTATTGAGCCCCAATCAACTTTGTGTGCCACTTTGCAGTATAGGGCAACATTTTGTGTGCAAAACTTCCTACCTTAAATCTAAACCACAGTATATTTTTACCCTCAACCTAAAAAGCGCAACCATTGGAGGCGATGCAATAAAATGTGTAGAGACCAAGTGCAATGAGAAGTAGAGTCAGATATGTATCATATACAATACAATTCCCCTTTTGAAGTATTAGTGGTTCATAGCCCTCCACAAATATCATTGAATTAAGTCCTAGCTTGCTTGAAAATCTTTTTTTTTTTGGGTAGCCAAGTGGCCTAAAAACTTGGAATTGCAATTTGAATTTTATATAAGCTTTCCTGCAATAACTTTCATCACAGAATAAGTTGATCTCATCATCCGCTGTCACTTGGGATATGCATCCAACCAATATGTCAACATGTTCCCATCACCCAAAAAACAAAAACAAACCAAACAAAAAATAAGAAAAAACTAACGTATCAACAAAGAGAAGGATGATAATTTCTATCATAGCTATTTAAATGGGTTGTAAGAAACAGTTAGCTTAAGAATAGCACAAGATGAGCCTCCAACTTACATTGATACTATAAAACAATGACAAAATCAGATGCTGTGCTTCTATCAGATTCCCAGGTCCTGATAAGTTTAAGGAACCTTGTCCGTGAACTCCCAAATTTGCATTAGAATGAATAACAGATGATTCCTGATCAACATGCAGACAAGCAAATCATTCCATAATGTTGTGCAAACTGGAGTCGGTGATAAATGAAGAGAACTACCTTGAGAACGATTAAATTGCTAGCTTCGAGTGAGGATGTTGCAACTATAGAATCACCAGCTCCATTTATCAGAATCTTGGAATTTAGCATCAAGTGAATTTTGACAGACATACGAAGAGCTCCATATATCTAAATTAAAAATAAGAGAACAAAATAATTTTTCCAAAGAGATCTAACCAATTTAAAGACGATGAGAGGATAATTTAAACAATAACATGTTTATTAAATACAAGTTTAATCAACTTACGCACTGCAATGAATCTCATAAAATTTTAAAAAATAAAATTTATTGTTGTAGTATTAAAATGAAAAAAGAAATATATTGTTTAGAAAAATTGTTCACTCAACAATGATCGATCAATTTGAGTAGTAAAATATTCAACACCCTTAAGTAAGATCTTGAGTTTGAGCCTTGAAAAATAGAAAAAATTACATTGGGAAAGTTTTCTCCTCATTGGAACCTAACCCGACTCAAATCCAGATTAGTTAATACTGCCAAACACAAGATGGTTTGTCACAACAATTGTTCAATTAGAAAAATTAATCATTTTTAAGTATTTCTGTCGAATAGGTATAATGATAGGTTTCAGAGGCAGTCCATGTACATTAATACAATAGAGCAGACAGCTATGGAATAAAACCATTTGTCGAGGAGTGGATGGGAGAGTATTTTACCAAAATATTAAAAATGATGTCTGCTCAAGCAAGCACTACCATCAAGAGAGTTTAAGTTAAAGGATCAACATCTACAAGTGTGTTCGCTTATGCTCATCATAGATTCTAATATTCAAATTGTAATAACAGATGGAAGAACCAAAAACTTGCAGTTGCAGTGATTGCCAGCTATAATGGTGACAATGGCCGCAACCTAAGGACCTGTTTCATTTCTTGTTTTCAGAACAGTTTTTTTGTTTTGACAGACAAAAACTTTAAAAGAATTGTTTGAAAATGTGTTTTTGTTTGTGTTCTGAAAAACAAAGTTAGTTTGTTCTAAAAAACCAAAAAGCCACAATATCTTTTATTCTTGTTACCTATTGTTCTACAAAATTAGAGAAAAGACGAAAAACATCGTATTTTTATTAAAGGCTACTATGTGAATAAAGCAAAGCATTCCTTTGCCCTTCACTGCACCACTTTAGATATAATTTTAAGAATAACAAATCAAACATTTTTTTAAAATTTCTTGTTTATAAAACTTGTTCTAAAAAGTTACTCTACAGAATTGTTTTAAGAACATAAAAATAGATTATAGAATCAAATAAGCCCCAAGTCTCCGAATGCCATATTGTGTGAATTTTGACCGATCAAAAAGCAGACAAAAGGAATGCGACTCATGGATCATAAGAAATTAATCTCGTGAACATATCACCTTATGCTTACTTACTGCCTTCAAAACAAATTAACAAGCTTTTCGGGAATTATTATGGCAAATATAATATATAAATGTTGCACACCAGTGACGATGGGTTAGTGAAAAGTGACAACAGCATTGCATAAATGGTCCCCCCACCCCCCCAAACAAAGGGGAGCGCCAAGATTAATTATTTTGGGATGACAGTAAGCAATTCAGAACCAGTAATTTTGGCAGGATAGTTTGAAAAGAGTGGATAAATGGTCCCTCCCGGACCCAGATTAATTATTTTAGAGCCTACATGTCAATTCCCAGTCAAACTGGTTAGAAGCATATGAAAAAGTAAGAAAATTAAAATTCCTGTTCATGGGAAGTTACTTTTACTTGCCTTTATCATAGAGTCACTCATTAAAAGCTCTTCTGCCATTAATTCAAACTCTGATGAACTAAAGTGAGCTAGCCCAAAGCTCAAAACAGCACTGGAAGTCAAACGAATTACTCCACCAACCTGTCAATTAACAGAAACACCTTATAATCCAGCCATCAATCAAGTTTCGGTTGGGACGATATGAAAGTTTTGGTGAATAACCACAAAATAACTTCCTAATGGATGTCAGTTCTTGAGGTTACTTTAATAACTATCTAATTTCAAATTTGCTTTGTCTAATGTCTGCCAGTTCCTGGATACCTTTTCACACTGTATAGCATGCATTTTTCTCCAAGAAAAATTGTTAGCAACTGTTAGAAAATTAGGGATTATTTAGATTAATCATTATCTTATTATTATTTAGGTTTATATTATCTTAGTATTAGATATGGATATTTTATATCTTATGATAATATATCTTAATCATTTTGAGTTGATTTATTTTGATTAATTAGATTAGATTTGATTCTAGGGTTAGCTCTAGGTTTGCCTATATAAAAGCCCCTATGTACTCTCTTTGATTTACTGAGTTTAATCCCTCTAAATTCAACAGCAACAATTGGTACAATATTATGCATTATTAAATCCCATACAACAATTATCAGACATCCATTCTTATTAAACAGTGCAAACATAACATCATATACAATTTAAGTGCTCCAATTGACCGGAGGCCTCACAATGCTGAATTGCTGATAGTTTTTCTTCTTTTTTCTTTTCCAGGTAAACTATGATAGCTTTCTTTATTGCATCAGATATTCACATTTCCTTTTGGAAGATATATTGCCATTTTAATGATTATTCTTCTCTCCTTTTCTCTTATCTTGATAATACTTCTTCTTTTGTACAAAAATATAATTCATTATTCAATTATTATAAGGCCAACAGCCTCAGTACTTAAATCACCTGAACACGGCTCCAATATAGAGGAACCAATGCCTTAGCCTGATTCTGGACATAAACATTTCTCCAAAGAGGCGACTTTGGAAATTCCAGCAGAAGTGTGTCTGTCTGTGTAGACAAGTTATGATTGCAAATAACAAGACTCTGAAGAACAGCATCATAGAATGTCCCTGCAGCACCAGAGTTGCCAGAACATCCAAGACTCCTTCCACCTGCAAACAAAACAGAACAAGCTTTCAGCATTGTGACTATGCTTATTTTTTACACCATAATTAATTTATCTCCTTGGAGGGCGAGAAAACAGAAATTTTCAAAATTAAAGAACAGTAAATGTCATGAAAATTGCATATGCAAAAGAAAAACTCCATCACACCATGAATGAAGAATTTTGTATTGTCATGTCTCCTTAAAGCATCGATTGAAACTCTCCCACCTCCACCACCAGCAAATCCATTACCTCCAGTAGCACTGATCTTACCAGTTCCAGTCCTGCGCTTAAAGAGAAGATGTTTAGTCGCAAACTCTAATTAAACAAAACAGTCTGGAATTGCACACGGAACTAGAAGACCCTTGTATCTCACAAAAGTGGTGCCTTAGAATTTATAATATTTTCATATGAGATTAAATAATATCCCACAAAAGCCAAAAAAAAATAGACAGTCAGTTTCTGCATATGTAGCCATGAATGTTGAAAATATCTAGGCCGGACTTCTAAGGTTGCCCCTTCCCTCACCACCCAGTTTTCCTCTCAGGCGCCTATGGCACCCACATTAAATGAAGCATAAAATAGCAAACGGAAATGCCAGGCAAGTGGCTTGTCATGAGTACCACAGCCGGATGGCTGCCTTGAAAAGGGGGCCTTGTAAGGTCTTGGGTTCCCTAACTCCAACAACTAGCTTTTGGGGTGTGATTCGCCCAAGGACTTGTGATCCTTACAATGGTGCTTTCATTGAGAGTCGAACTCAAGTCCTTGGAAGTTTGCTACAATGAAAGCAACATTGTAATGGGCACAAGTCTTTGGGAGATCCACACCCAAAAGCTAGCTATTAGAGTTAGGAACCCAACGCCTTACAAAGCCCTCTTTCAAAGTATCCCTCCCAGTGGGGCTCATGACATGGCAGTCTCTATTCAAATTAATCATTTCTTCTAATGTAAGACAAAATTTAACTTTCCAATATTAATTGACGGAAAGGCAAAAACCACAAAGTTCTTTTCAATGTTAATTAAATTCCTCAGACTTTTACTATTAACTAATGCATCCCATTCCTGAATAAGGATCACCAACCAAATTGGCTCATAGGGAATATTTTCTTTACATGCGTTTAAGCAAAAAAATGAACTATAATGCCAGCATATGATAAGCTCATGGACTGACCAACGAATACTAAAGGCAAAGCATATACTCTCAGTTATAGACTCCAGTAGGATTACTTAATCATTGACAGATAAGCATGAAAATCAGTATACAATTGCACTGTTGAAGTTTTAAGGTTAGATTATAATTACATTATATGAGCTTTAATGTAAATGCTGCCTCCAGATCCTCCCCCACCCTTGATTTCACCGTCACCTCCATTAGCCAAAAGATCTCCTGAGACTTCAATAGAGCCCGTTATGTTAAGTAGAATTCGACCACCTCCTTCCCCACCATATGCCTCTTCTTCACTAGTAGTCCCGCCTTTACTTCCGTAACTCCATGGCTTGTCCAGTGAGGACCACGAGTATGCATCGCCGCCCCAAACATCATCAGGAAGCTTTGTATTGTCTGTCACACAACTAGCACCTCTCCCACCATGCCCTCCACCCGAACCTTGAGTTCCTGACGGCGTACCACTAGTCTGTTCAGGGGGTTTCCCTGCTAACCCGGTAACATTTATCAATGAACCATTCAGCAAGCTCAGATTTTGGGATTTCACAAAAATCGTCCCAGCAATTATCGTTGCATCGCTATGTAAACTGAACTCTCCGCTAATATTAATCAATATTGAGCAACCCGAAACAGGGCAGCTAAAACTCACGTTAGAAAGTATATGCAAGCTTCCGTTTCCTTCTATATACACATCACTATCGAAAATCAAGCTAGTATTGAGCTCACAAAGGGCATTCAAAGATCCATTTCCCTTAAGGTCCTCTTGGCACGAAAGGGACGGAGGGTGAGGCAGGGACGGAGGTGGAGGAGGAGAGGGAGGAGTATAATCGCTATAAAATGAATCAACATCCGAGCTGAGAATCGAGAATTTATCGTGTAAACCAACACAGAAACTACAGTATAGTAGGAAAAGGGGAAAGGTGGTTAGAAAGAATGAGTGGAAACCATAAAGAGAGCGGGCCATCAAAAAATGCCAGAGTATGAATGTGAGTGTCGATCAGTATAAACCGTATAGGGCATAAAGAGAAACTAAAACCTAAATCGCGGAGGGAAAGAAATTATTCATAGGACAAGTGTTCTGTAAAAACGCGAGTAAACGATATTCGGAGATGAAGCTTAGTAAGGAGAACAGATTGTGAATTGAGAAGACTTAACATAAACGAAGAAGGAAAGGAAGAACAAGTGGAAGCAGTAGGAAGACGAAAACTCCAGGAAAGTGCATATTGGTATCAGAGGAAGACAGGAGATAATAGCAAAAGAACACTGACAGAGAAGCTTGGAAGGTGAAAACACGTGCGAATCACATTTTGAGTTTTTATGTTTTTCTAATTAAAAAATCAATTGTTGATCCGCACTTCGGCACATTTCCAGTTCGCACTTCCCAGTGGCATGAAAAAACGCCAAAACAAAAACCTTATGGGTTGTTCCAGATTTTGGGCTTTAGGAAGTGGGTTCTGATAAAAAGAATTTCTGGGAAAAACTCTGCCCAAGTATTGTAGTTTTGGACTGAGTCAAATCTGCCCAACTAAAGGTTATTTATCATCTCCAGTCCACACGTCTTGTTCGCACTTCCCAGTGGCATAAAAAAGGCAAGAAAAAAAACCTCATGGGTTGGTCCAAATTTTGGGCTTTAGGACTTAGTGGGTTCTGAAATAGAGGACTTATGGGAAAGGCCCAGCCCAAATATTGTTGTTTTGGACAGAGTCCACTCTGCCCAATCAGACTTAGTATTTGTTTAGTCCAACATGATTTATTATATACCACTCGTCTTATTTATAAGTTCAGTTTGACTAAAAAAATTAGTTTTATTTATAAGTCCAGTTTCATGTGATAAATGAGATTGTAACAATTTTACCCATATTAATTACACCCTTGAAGATAGAGAGAGAAGAAACAGTTGAAAAATATTCAATCATAAATGAGAATAAAGTTGAAATTTTACCCCATAATCATTGTGTCAACTAACTTTCCTTGGTATGTGAGATTTGGTCAAAGTAAACTTATAAATAGGATTAGAGTGGTATGTTATAATAGTTTGTCTCGATTTGAGTGAACATGCTTTTCAAACACTAACTTACCGAAGCATGTGATTTATCATCTTCACCTTTGAAAGTGTGGGGGATAAATTCACAAGAAGAGTGACTTTTTAGGACCATTACATTAATTTAATTTTAGTTTGGGACCAAAAAAAGTTATAATTCCAGTAAGGAACCTTTAATTTGGTCCTTAATAATAATCATGTAGAATTATAAATAGCCCATTCCTCTAAAATGTTCCCGCTTAAATTTTGGAAAGCTGGAAGATGGATGCCAAATCTTTGTAATGAATATTTTCAACATTTTTCATTGGATTTGCATATATGTTCAAGAATTTCACACTAAATTTTCAAAATTAAACACACATACATAAAAAATTTGTAACTGATTTTTTTAAAATTTTTAATATGGAAGATTGAAAAAAAAAAAAAAACTGTAGCAAAGAGTTCACGCTCATTTTTCGTGATATTGTACCGATTATATAATAATTTTCAACCGACTTTCTAAAATTTAACCCTGAACATGAAATCTTATATGGGAAAGCATAATTATGTAATTTTAAATTATTATTAAGAACCAAAGGTTCTTTACTTAAAAAACCACTTTGTTTACAATTTATAGAATGGCCATGTGAGGTTCATGTATTTCCACTTGGTGTGCAGACGACTAAGATGCAGTTCACTGAAGAAAGTGAGCAATTTATACAAGATGAAATTGGAATTATTATTGTTGAGAGTAAGCTAAGAGCTTGAATTGCAATAAGACCATTATTGGAAGATTTAGCTGAAAGAAACAATTAAACTAGTGTTTCTGCATTATTACTCTTCTCATCTCATACCACGTCAGTGTCAGTTTTAGGGTTTGTTTGAAATAACGATTGGAATCTTTATAAACAGCTTTTCAATCATGATTTATGATATGTGAGAGGAATTTTGTATCCATTTACTTAAATAAACACGTTTGAAGAGCCCAAACATAATCTCAAACAAGCACTTATAGTTTTTTAAAGGGAAATATTAAAATCTCAAAATAAAACCACCTGGGTTTTCGTGTGGACATATTTTAATAACGAAAATAAATTAATTAAATGTATTATTTTACAAAGAAATTAAACATAGGTGTATTCTGTTCTCGAATAGATATACACCTCAATGGGGAAAAATTTCCTAATTGTTCGAGATGCCCGTGCATCATATTGCCTGGTGCTCTTCACGGTCCAATTTGACATGTTCATGTTCGGGACTACATAATATGGCCGCGAATTTTGTCCATATTCTATTTATTTATTTATTTATTTTACCTCTAACCTAACCTTCTTCCATAAAAGAAAAGGAGGGAGATACAGGCCAGGTTTCTTTGAAAGTTGAAAGAGCAGAGGACGCATTTTCCGAATCTCTTCTCTGGACTACTGATTTGTTTATGGCATGATGCCAATTTCTCTATTTTTGATATTTCAGATGTAGAGAGAAGCAAAGAAAAGAGGCTTTTCGCCTTCAAGCTGTTAATAGGAAGCTGACAGCAATGAACAACCTCTTGATGGAAGAAAATAATAGGTTACCCAGGTCTGTGCACTCTTGACTATGTTGAGCGCTCCTGAGCCAATAGTTTATTGGTAAAATTGCTCCTTAACCCTTTTTCCTTCCCTTCTCAAATTTCGGGCTTCAAGAAAATGAAGTTGGGAGCCATGATTGAGGGTCCGTTTTTTTCCTTAGGTCGTGCCTCTTATTGGGCTTATTTCTGGCTGATTGGTCCTTACCATTTTTATCTCATCCGCTTTTTATTGGGCAGAGCCTTTGATCAGCTTACGAGACCCTGACCCTGCTCTTCCCCCACTTGTGTTATTTCCATGAAATGAATTCTCCAAGACTATCCATAAATTTAAATTATATATTTCCTGTTCAGACATCGGGAAGCTTGAAACTTTCACTTTCTTACTTTTTGGATTTCAATCTCACATTTAACTTACACAAAAATGTTTAGATTAAAGACACACTATTTTATTCAAACCTAAAAAAATACACAATTGAAACTTTGGATAACTTTGAACTTTAAAGTATGTTCCATTTTAGGGGTAAAACTCAGCAGAGAGAGTACGGTGCTTGTTTGGTTTAATTGATAAAGTATTGAATAGGCCACTTGTGGACTATGCCCAACCTCACCAGCAACAAGAGGCATGCTTACTTTTGTGGCCTGGTTTCCTCATAATAACAGACCTACCTTACCTGTACTTGGTTCACTTTAATCAAACCAATAATCACCAGTGTCAATAGAAGAAAATGAGGCAAATACCCACCATTGCAAACGCTTGATCATGATACAAATTTCGCTACCTGCCTAAAATTAAACGAACCATTCCTATGAAAAACAGATGAACATAACAGAAACAATAAAAATGTAAAACTAAGCAGAAGAGGTCAAAAACTCACACCAAATTCAGCATCCATCTCCACCATGGAAACATATCTTCTTATGATCTATTTTTCTTCTTGTCGCTCATTAGCCCATCTAGGCCGTTGATTAGGAAGATGAGAGAAAACTTAAAGCATTTTTATGACATTTTAAGTTGATTGAACGGACATGATTTAGAGATTAAGAAAAATGCTGAGAAAAGGATTATAAGAGAAACCGGACCCCTCCACCACCGCTAGTCGCAATTAATCGATCTCGCCTCCATCAAAAAGGTTAATCATATCCCACACTATGTCCAAACCCTGTCCCTATAATTACAGCAATCTATTGCTTCCTATGTTTCCTCCTTAGAGTTCAAGCCTTTATGGCTAGTGGCCACCATTCTCACGAACCCTACTTATTCCCAAGATAGTGCTGATCATGATGTGTTCAAAGTCTCAAACACAACCCACAATCCCCTCCCTAATGAAGAGGGTAGAAACGTCAGAGCAGGCCACAATAATAAAAATCTGAAACTGGGCTTCGTGTAAGCTATATATAGCCGTCCTATATGATCCCAATAAACCGAACCATGTTTCTTCCGAACAGGAAATTCCAGTGTTTTAATCAAAAAAATAAAATAAAATTCCAGTGTGGTCCAGCCCATAGGCCTCCTCTTCCCAAACCGAGTCACCTTAATTTTTTTCCCAGTTAGGTTTCTCTTTATTGTACTGCGCCTTTAGCAAAAAAAAAAAAAATTTATTGTACTGCGCCACCCCATGATTACTCCTTCTTTCTCACACTAATACCTACCCTGGGCCCATCTTCCCTAGCCCACTCACCTTTAAATAAATAAATAAATATTTAACCACCAGTTCTTACTCTACCACGTGGGGCCTACCTAGCTCAAGTCGAATATGGGGAAAAGTTGATGGGTTATTATTAATTGGTATAATGAGCAATCCTCTTGGATAAGGCTCTCATCTTCTCTCGTCCTTTTACAGGTTCTATCTTAAAATACAAGGCAAAAACCATTAAAAAGAGAGGATCCACATGGATCTGGATTTGTTTTGGAGTTGAAGCAATAATATATATATATATATGGAAGCAGTATCTTTTTTTATTTTTTTTTATTATTATTAAAGCACTATATAATATAATATTGTAGCTGCACGAGCAAGTTGCAGAACAGAGCTCCTCTATATATGCGTTGATGATAACCTTCTTGGGTTTGGAGAAGCATGAGGGTCCCATATTTACTTAATTCCTTGCCCTAAAAGTACGTTCCATATTATTCCATTTTTATTATTTTTGGCCAACTATTCCTAATATTGCTCTCTCTCTCTCTCTCTCACTCTCTCTGTCTAACTATCCCAGTCTGTGAGATTCCCCTCTTAGGAGTGAAGACTGCTTGGAGCTTTTTCCCTGAATAGATAAATGCTGCTTAGTCAAATCTTGCTAGCCACGACAAATGATCAAAACTCTCCAGTTCATGAGTACTACTTTGAATGTGATTCCCATTCCGCCTCGAATATTTGAATTTATCACGATTTTGCCTCACCAGATTTCTCCCTACGATGTTGACCAGGAAACACGTCACATCAACTTTTGCCTAATTATACTATTTACTATTTGTTCCTTCTCACACCATACCAAACAAAACAAAGATCATGGGCATTAAGTTTAGTTTCAAACTAAAGCTGAAATGCCAAGAAGATAAACAGTGAAGGAGAAAAAAGCTCAATATTTAAGTCCAATGAAAAAAATGCACTGTTTGAGATAATAGTGGTTTCAAATCAACTTATTTTTATTACCTCTGGTCCTAATTATAGGAACACTTTTATAATGCAATTTACACTACAAAAGTGTTCCGATAATTAGGACCGAAGGGAGTACATTTTTTCAACTTATGACGTGACTTTTTTCAGTTTTTAGAGAAAAATGTTAGAAATAGGTGATCCAATTAAGATGTCTTATTAAATATATATTTGTATACATTTTAATTTATCTATTAGAATATACTTAATTAAATACTTTAGACTTTTTTAAATTTTTTAATAATAATTTATTTTTTTTAATCTTCAATTATCACAATATAAACGACTAATATATATAAGATTTATGTTATTTTCAGTCATTTTTTATCTCAACTGACTTTTCAAATAATCATCCAAACAAGAGCTCATTTGTAAAATATGTTACTTCTTCTACCGTCATTCCAAACATAAATCACATTTACAATCTAACTTTTATCCTATATTACTTCTGTAAAAATCAGATTGTAAATAAGTCACTTTTATAACCGTTACCCAAACAAACCCAAAGAATACTGAAACACGTTATTCTTCACGAAGTTCTTCATTCACTACAATCTAATTTACTATATTATGTACAGTTTATTCAGGTTAAAAAAGTATTGTGTATTAATACTATGTATGTATGTATTTGTGAATATATACGTATATTGCCAGGCATTTATATTATTCCATTAGATATAATCCTATTCAAAATACTGTTGAATAATATTAAATGTAGATATATATTACGTGGGGAACTCAAATTTTATTTCACCATGTTTTGAGACCCACCTGTTGGCGTGAATATATATTGATTAAACATAAAATGTGTAGTATACACTATACACTACCCCTTTTTGGATATAAAATAAAGATACTAAGATGACAGATGGAACTCAAACGATAACGAGCCTTTGGAATCAGTTAATTATTAGTAGGAATAAATGTATATGTACTAATAGAAGCTAGGTCTAACAAAAAGGGTTAGTTTCTCACAACAAGACGAATCAAAATTTGAATTTCCTCTAGAAATAAGTGTTCATATTTAATATCCGACAATGCGGTCCTAATAGGAAGATACCTAATACCTATGCTTAGCAAAATATATAAGATTTATTTAGTGTGTGTGTGTTGAGAAGCAAGAAAAGGTAGAGCCACGGGGCACGTTCGCGCGCGAAGTCATGGGTTATATTTATTTAGTCTGCAAGGACAATAATTGACGAACTCGTATTCATATTCATGCTTAAGTCCTTCATTAATAACCTAATATCGATGTTTTCAACATCCCTTTCATTTTCTTCCACTTCTTAAAAAAAAGATGGCTTCCTTATAGTTTTGATGAACGTGGCTTGTTTTATATAGTACACGGATTGTTACATAAAGTTTTTAAATTCCTCAATATTTTGCAAATTACAATCTAAAGATTAGCATGATCAACAGGGTTAAAATTGAAGACAGAGAGATGAAAAATAATAAAATTGCATAAACAGTTTTTTTTGGGGGGGATAGAGAGAGGGTGTGTGTGTGTTTATAAATCAAAATTATTTAAGGATTTTAGAATTTTTACTTTATTCAAATTATGATTGTGTTTAAGGGAAAACATAAACTAGAGATAAAGGGTCAATTACGCTTATTTACAGTTGAAAAGCCATTTGAATGTGATAAAATATATAGTAGGAGTAATTGGAGGGCAGTGGTGGCATGTTCCACATGGATGCCATATTCGATTCAACGCGAGAAATAATGATCATGTTGAAGTTTGTAAATTTCCAAAATCCAGTTCTGGACTCGAGACTAATCGTCGTACGATTCAGAAATAAAAGGAATCTTCAGATCGGACGAGAGATACAGTAGATATCCAAACACTGTTTAAAACGTGAGTACTACTGAACGAAGGAAATTAATTAATTAAATCCGAGCATATAATTTTTTTTTATTTTTAAAAAAACCTTCAATTCGTGGTTCTGAAGATAATCATTTCTGGGAGGGCCATGCAAAAAGGGTGAATGTGAAGATTAATAACGGAAATGGAAAGAGATTGATAAAACGTGGTTATACGGAGTTTGGAAGTGTAATTAACAATGATGATGATGATGATGATGATGATGGAATTGGAAGTTGGGAAGTGGATATATAATTCCCTTGTTTTTCGTTCCCCCCCTATTCTCTCACCTCTTTATTCCAATTCTTCGTTGATGACTGAAAGCAGCATAAATTTACGAATTTATCCACACTGCACTTCCCTTTTATATAACGGGAAAAAAAAAGTGCTCCTCCGATCTTAATTATAGGATAACATTTGAGAGTTTATTTTGGTCTTAATTATAGGAAAACATTCTAATTTTTATCAATTTCTTCCTAAAATACCTCTATTGATATAAATGAAGAATTATGTGAAATCAATAAGGTAGTTGAAGTGTAAAATCTATATAAGGGTATTTTAGGAAAATGAGTAAAATAAACTAATTTAACATCTATCCTTAATTCCTCCAATATTGGTTAAATATGTCTTATAATTAGGATCGAAAGGAGTACTACTCTACGTCAATTTTATCACATAAAATTGGAATCGAATTCATACATATTTGGAAATTAAAGCGTCCCCCACCATTCGCTCAAGCATATTAAATATGCATGCGCACATTATATATTTAAACACCTTTCCAGATCAATACGATTCGTTTTATTAATAATTAATAAAAAGGTTATCAGCATAATAATTTTCTTGATTAATAATAAGCAGTTCTCGATCTGGATCTATATATCAAAAAGCGGTCGACATATTGTAATCATCAAAGCCTCCATGTTATGCCCTACATCTTGTCAACCATATATATTAATATTAGTGCTATATTAATTTATACCAGTCTGGCATTTTTTCAGAATCATATTACCAGATTAACAAATTTATGAGGAATCAACTATTCCAATTTCAAGGTTTATAGCTGCTACTTTTAGCATTGGTGACTCCTCTTGAACTCAAAGTGCTATATTTTTTTATACCAATCCGGAGATTTTTCAGAATCATATTGCCAAATTAACAAATATACGAGGAATCAATTATTTCAGTTTCAAGGTATATAGCTGCTACTTTTAGGACAAGTGACTCTTTTTGAACTCGAACTTGAAATCGATAATATCTGGCAAAACTTTACACCATAAACCAATTCTATGTTGATTATTAGTATTGTATTTTTATGTTTCAAGCGTCTTCTTAATACTCACAAGAAAGATGCGATTCAGTACAATGAAATGTTGGCATTGTTTCTTATATATGTAAATATTTGAGGCTATGTATGATTATGATGTTTTTCAATAGGTGATTTTTGATGATTTTGCATATCAAAATCAAGCTTGTAAGTGATGTGGACGTTTGCGTTTAAATTAAAAGAAGCGTTCCATATATAACTATACATATACTCCCTCTGGTCCTTATTATAAGGCATCAACTAGCAAGTTTATTTGGTTATTTTTATAATGTCTTGTTTTTGTTAATGAAGAATGATTATTTTTTTCCATATTTCCCTAATTAATAAAGGTAGTGGGTGAGAGTAATAATTAATATAATATTAGAGTTAGTACAATTAGTAGGGGTAATATTGGAAATTATTTAGATTTTAGGACAACTTTATTGATTTTAACTACTTTTATTGGTTTGTGAGAAAAGTTAGTTGGTGCCTTATAATAGGGACCAGAGGAAGTATGATGGGAGTATTAAACATATTAAATAGATATTAATAATATTATATTATATGTGTGTGGTAGTAATTAAAAGACCCAGATTAGTATGTAGGCTTTTGCTGCATCCTTAATAATTAAAAAAAGGAGGGACAATGCCACTTTTGGGTGGGACACATTTCACATCCTCGTACCATAACATTTCGCCCACTTCTTTCCCTTCTTTCACATAATTCAACATTTGTTTTCTTAGTTCCATAGTCAACACACTCCTCCCACCTCCAAACTATTGGGGTACATGCCAACGCCACCTCATCACCCTTCAACCTTCAAGTTTAATCACCACCACAAACACTATTTTTAACATTTTTAAAAAAATAATAATTACCACCACAAACACTATTGTTAGCATTTTTAAAAAAACATTTTATAATTATTAATCTCATGCCAATAGCTATAGCTCTATCGGGTACGCCCGACCAAATGGCCTGCAGGTAAACATCTGTTTTTTTAATCCGAACCGATAAGATCGGGCCTAAAAGTTAATATTCCAAATTTTAAAGTGTTTTTCCTTCGATTTTTTTTAAAAAATATAATTAGTAAATTGCAATCATTTAAATTATAATCTATCAAATAAATGTTATCAACATTAATATCTAAACAATATAAATCATTCAACAAATAAACACATTAATTAATTCGTAATAAAAAACAAATAAACACAAAGAATATGTTTTTTCCTATTTTTTTAAAAAATATTAAACAAATGAATTGTTTTATGTATGCCCACGACAAAACGTCTTTCCTCTAGTAATTTTGTATGTGTCTCACATTCCTCCTTCATGCATGATTTTTTTACTTGACAAGTAAAAATAATTATACTTATTTTACACCAAATATATTTATAATTTATTACTTATATAATATTGTAATTAATACCAAAGTGTGTCTTTATTTAATATGAAAACATCCATTCTTTAAAATTTATAATAACTAATTATATCTTTTAATATAGAATAATAATAAACATAAAAAAGAGTTATAGTTTAAACTAAAAAAATATAAGTAATTAAAAATAAACACATTTATTAAGTGGAAGTCTAAATAATTAATTATTTTTTTTAAAAAAAATAAATTAAACGGGCGCAAAAGCGCCGCCGGCCCTATAAGGCGGCCTGATCAAGCCCGAGCCCCATAGCAAGGCCCGCAATTTTAAATTTCTCGACCTATTTTTCAGCTCTGCCCCCGCAGACTGCGCTTAAACGCCCGGCGACGGCAGCGATTTCCCGGCTCTACCATCAGCTCTATTTTAAAGGCTTTCAAAATTAAATAATTTCAATTACCTGATCTCATCACTCAACGTCAATAAAGTTCACTAATTGGTCTAACATTCCCCATTTTTAGACCATATTGTATCAACTCAAATTGTATAAGTTTTGTAATGATGTATAAATGATCATTTTATCAAAAAACGAAAAAGAAAACGAAACATGACTTTATAATTTTTTTTGTCCTAAATCTTACAAGGCACTGATGAACTTTGTTATATATAAGTAACCTCCATAGCCTAGAAGTTCTATAAACATTCCTGAACCCTTTTTTTTATTACCTATCCGGTATTTAGAGCTTCGCCTTGACTAATCTAAATCCGATTCGGGTCGTGCACCTAACATTCCTCCTAACCTTTTTAATGCATATATCTCATATACTATTAACTCTGTTCATTTTTTAACGATCTGAATGACTTGGAGTTTAAGGGATTTATTTTCATATAACTCAACGTTTTGAGGGGTTATATGCATACAAAAGCCTTTCCTAGCTACATTAGTTTTTTTGTTGGACAAAGTTTCCTACATTTGTGATTTAATAGTTGAAGGGGTTTTATTAATTAATTTTTAAATGCTAACGAGACTGTTTGCACATGGCTATGATTAGGGGAAATCACGTTAAGTCTCAATTATAGAAATTAATATATAAAAAAGTTTCATAGTTTATCAATTATGGTTCTTTCACTTGTCATTAACAAGCTATGTGACTTTATTTATGATATATTGTTATTTTTGTTGGGATTATTTTCCCTTATCATTGATTATGGGTCCAGTAAAGTTTTATGTAGTCTAGTCAATTTATGATTTCAATTTTAAAAATAACTAGTGTAAAAAAATGTCCCCTTATACATATTGAAAAATAATACTCATCCATCCTTTAATGGGAGATATATTTATTTAATTTTATTAAATTAAGAAAGTTGGTTAATATGATATGTATCTCTCAAAACATTATAGTCATGTTCCTTAATTCTTTGTTCCCTCCTTCTTGATTATTGTTGAGAAAGTATCATTAAGGGTAAATTGACAATTAGAAATATTTTGTCTTATATTTAGAATTAAGATCAATCGTAAGTACTACGATCGATCCTAATTATAGGACACAGTTTGTAATGTAAAATTGTACTACAAACTTTATTCTATAATTAGAACCGGATAAAGTATATCTTATATTAAAAACAGAAAGAATGAGTAATAAGTTGTATCGAAAGGGGAAGCGTTGATTCTTGAAACATAGTCAATTGTTTGTGTGATTATGATATGAGATTGGAGGGAATCTTAGGTGGGAGTGATCGTAGGTGATTATGGTTAAGGGTCAATCGCTATCAGAAGGAAGGGGAAGGTAGATATTGGCAATCCCATTAACGTTGACAGCCACACAATGAGAGTAATTGCTTTCTGCTTAGTGCATCACACACTATATAATATATGATCGCCCTCAAAAGTCTACTCCCCACCTCATCTCTTAGCCTTGAAAGATCCTTACTCCTACTTGGCCTCCTTTTGCTTTTACTCACTCTTCCCCGTTATCCATGCGTTACTGCTTCTTAGTCAATGGCCTCATAAACACGTAAATTCGATCATTGTCTAGTCTAATTATAGACTCTTTTCTTAGAAGCTTTTTCCACATTTACTCATATTTGATTTTGAGAGATGAGTTAGGTTTTAGTGGCATGCCTCCAGATGTAAAAGAACGATTACAGAAATATTTAGTGGTATATCTCACTAATAAGATGAGATTTTGTATTTAAGCCAACCTTTCATTAGGGTCAATACTTGTTGGTAGATCGAGATTAAATTCTAATTAAACTAATGAATTAAATTTAATGTGCAAATTAACTATCGTTACATTTAAATCAAATTTCGGATCTTCTACATGGTTTGCATGGTGCCATTCTGAGTACAAGTTAAGATTTCAGATGAGCAAAGTGTGAAGATTAAGACTTGAGCTCTTTTATTCCTTATCACCACGGATAATTTGTTTTGGCCCCTGACTTGGTACGTAACATAGTTTTTCCTACTATTATTATCTATTAATAATTACAATATTGGAAAACAAGATTTGGTTCAGATTGCCCATTGTTAATTTCAGGATCTCTTTAAATATGAAAGTTGTCACTTAGTAAGTTTTCATACTAAGACTCAATCCAATTAAGTCCGTAGCATCTACCAGTTTCACCATATCTTTCTTTTAAGTGTTTGTTTGAGATTACATTTGAATCTCTAATTACGTTTATTCAAGTAAATTGAGATACAATTTTTCTTATATACTTACCTTATACATTGTGAATTATGGTTGAAAAGTTAGTTTTGAATTCTCTAATTATTATTCCTAACCCTTATTTGTTTTTACTGTCTTTGTCATTTATAGCTTTCCAGATTCCATCATTGGCTTTGGTTTCAACGTTATAATTGACTCACACTAATGGCCACAAATTCAACCACCATAAATTACGCGAAGTTGTCTGACCAACAAAAAATTACACTGTGTGGGATTATTTGACAGTGACGAAGATAACGAGTGGCCCAACGATAGGACAAGGACGACGTGAGTGGAGAAAAATAATTTCCTGACTCAAAAATTGAGCTTCATCCCATATTAAATATAAAAATTAGATAATTATATTAAAAAATATGTCTTTTTTAAAATGCCTCATTTTTTAATTTTAAGTCAAGCTAAGGTGTAATTCATTTCAATGTTTGGAGTATAAATGCCTCTGTTTGGTCATTTGAATTTGGAATTATCTATATTGACAAAAATTCCAAATGAGCGTAAGAGTTTATAGGGGGAAAAAAATGCAGTTGTGAGAGTGAGTCCTCGTGTATCATGGACATGTAAGAAAGAAAAGGGGGGGAGGGATCAGGAGGAGCAAAGAGAGTCACGCGAATCTTGAGGGGGAGCCAGGTGGGAGAAGGGCGGGGGGGAGAGGAAAGGACAAAACAGTGGGAGGACACGTGGACGGTAGAGTAATATCCGTACATATGCATAATCAGGGGGAGGATCCTCGGGGAACAAGATCTCTTTTATTTTATTTTTAAAGAATATGGTACGGCGGGTTTGCTCTATTTTGTCGGAGACTGTAGCCTCATGGCGTCCTCCCTTAAGGCCACGTGTCCCTGCTCACGTGACCTCTCTCCCCTTCTGCCAAGTCAAACCAACGACTATCCCCTTTACCATCTTTTTTTAAAATAATAATAATAATTCATTCAATATTAAATTTATCGCCCCAATTTCTGTACGAGTTAATTAAAGTATGCTTAAAAAATCGGCGTTGAGACTAGTCATTCCTTGGCCGAGCGGCTTGATTTGATTTTGTTTTGTTTTTTTTAATTTTTAATATAAAATATATTTATCTAATTTAATTAGATTAAAAATTAAGTTAATCCATATATTTTATAAAACACTATAATGATATTCCTTAATTTTTCTCATTCTATTTTCCTTAATTATTGTTTACGGAACATCAATAAGAATAAATTAGAAAAATTAACAAATATGAAAATAATGTTTTAAATCCAGGACCAATAGCAACTTTTTAAATATTTCTTATATGGCTTCTTCGGTCTTTAATATAAGACATATTTTAGAAGTTGAACTTAATCCTAAATATAAAATTAATTTACATATTTGTTAAATATATTCCTAATTTACTCCTTATTGATGCTCCATCAACAATAATTAAAGAGATGAAATGAGAGAATTAAGGAAAATAACTAAAGTATTTTAAAAAAAACATGTTATACTAATAAACTTAACAAATTTTTTTAACCTAATAAATTAGAGGAGTATTAAGAATCGGGGGAGTATGAAGGAAATCAGGGAGTATGAGGAAGGGCATGTCTGGAACACATCCGACGATATTTTTACATTTGATGAGATGAGATAAAATTCGGTAAATTAATTTAATTTAAATAATTGATATTTCTCCTAGTGTGTGAGAAAAGGGGAAGAATGTAGAAGGACGTAGAAGGGGATGGAGAGGGACAGGTGGCGAGAGGGCAGAGGGGAGAGAAAAGTGGGGGAGGGAGATATTTGGAGGAGGATGGGGGTAGGGGCCCACAAAAGGGAGAGAGAGTTTTAATAAGGGAGGGAGTGAAGTGGTTCATTCACATGACATGCGCCCTAGGAGCCATCCTTCTGACGATTCTGTTTGTATTCATTGACTCACCCCTCTTCTCTTCATTGCCCTCCACGTTTCCTTCTCTTCCTTATCCATTCATTCTCTCCCCTTTTCTTATGCACCCGCCTTTTCCTGCCATCCCCACCCTCAAATTTTCATTTCCGGATCTTCCTTTCCTTTTTCCCAACTACACCCATGTGATCGACTGCGTTCTTGTCACTTGATTTTTTATTTTCAGAAAAGGAAAAAGTTATTACCTCCGGTCCTAATTATAAGAGTTAGTTGACTTTTTTTGGAGAGATTAAGGAAGCTAAATAAGTTACTTAATCATTTCATATGTTGTGTATTCTTAAATTATATATTAGTTTATTAGTCAAACTAATTAGTTTGAAGAAAAAAATGCAAATGCAAATACTGTAAAATAATTTAATTAGCTTCCTTAATTTCTCCAAAAAAATCAACTAGCTCTTATAATTAGGACCGGAAGGAGTAATTAGCACACAACTTTGTATTAAAAAGTTTAGGTATGGTAATCAATGGTAACCCATTAAAATCAGGGTATGCCTCAAGGCTCATAGAGCATTTATAAAGGTGCTTATAGATCACATACCAACAAGATCTTCTCACATTGACCAATAGGTATCGAATCTCCTCCTTTTTGGGTGAAGGTTGAAACCTTAGATAATTGTGCCACTCCTCATTGATAATTAGCACACAAATTAGTTTATGTGGAATACGTATGTGAAATAAGTTGTTATCTCAATTATTTCACAGTTAAAGCCCTTGACCAATCCTTTTGGTTTTGGCCAAACAAAGCCCCTCACTGTATTTTAATGTTATTTGAATTCCAGGATGTCTCTATCCTCTTCCTTTAATTTCATCCTGTTATTTTCGCCTCCTTTTATCCCCCTATCCTACTCTCCTCCCCAAATTACAACTTGGACCACCCCCTCACAACTTTTATTGTGCCACCTTCTTTACCTTATTGTTATTAATTCTTACTACTACAATTATTATCCATGGTTCAGCAAACCACAATATCTCTTTCGTTCATTAGTATTATTCTAAAATATAACAATTTACTTAAAAGTTTGTACTTTGCTGGTTGTTCTTGATTCCATGCAACTTGTTTCATTATTTTAAATTTGGTTAAATAATAAATTTACTATGAAAGTTTTCGATGAGGAAATATTCTTTTAGTTGTAAAAATTTCATTTAAATCCGAAAAAGGTTTTAAAACGTTTTAATGTTATCCATTTTCATAAAAAAAAAAAAGAATAACAATTAACATCAATTTTTTTTTTAAAAAAAATAACAATTAACATCAATTTTTTTTTACGGTCAATATTAGTTTTTTAACGGAATAGAACATTACTACATTTTGAAACTTTCGGTGTAACATTGAAACAAAAAAACTTAAAAAGCAATATATCGCTTCCTAAATTCTATACTTTCGCGACGTCGATTGCTACTTAACTCTTTTAAATAAGACCCCAATCCGTAATCTAAGAACTAGTTAAATGTTGGATTTGGTCCAAACTATAATATCCAAATCTATTTTATTTTTCATATTTATTATTTCTCCTAAACTAACAAGTTAAGGGAAAATCACTTTAGGGCCCTTTTAACATTAAAAAAAAAAACGAAAAAATGCTTTCCAAGATTAACAATCCCAAAAAGCGCCTAAGAACTTTTTTATGGGATTTTAATCTTGCGTGAGTTATTAACGTAGTAGATATAGTTATTAACGGGTAGTCCATTAACAACTAAATCAAATCAATATCATTAACAACAATTTCTTAACAACTAAATCAAGACTTAACGCTAACAACTATATCAAATTTCATTAACAACTTACGTAGAGATTTCTAACAATCCCAAAAAGCGCTTTTTCTCGGGATTGTCGAAATCTTGGCGCTTTTTACGATTTTGTCTGTAAAAAGAGCCTGATGTGAATTTTCCCACAAGTTAAATACTTTAAAGTCTCCCAAAACAGTTAATTCGGCTTAGGGCTATAAGTAGCTCTTGGGTGGCAAAATAATAAAGCAGAGAGAATCATGTCCAAGATATGAGAATACGCCAAATAAATCATTTTCACCCAATTTAGATGCATCTCCCATAAGGGCTTGTCTTTATCCACGCACTTCACTCTGATTCTGACGTCCTAGCTTCGACCAATCCATCCACTTTTACTTGCCTCCCTCCCTCCTTGTTTCGTACTCCTATAACAACCATACCTCCAAAACTCTAAACTTGTTACCCCAAAAATAGAGTCTCTTCCCGTACATTTTTTCCTTACAATGGATAACTATTCTTCAATATGGGCACGTGATCAGTATTATCCCCTCCTTCCTTATAAAACTCGTCAAAAAGCGGCAAACTAATTTTATATATTACATCACGTTCTGGTGTCTATTTAGATTAACAGTAGAAACTATTTTTCTAAAATATTCACTGTACACGTGGTAAATTTGTAAGGTAAATTTATAAGAAGAGTTTTAGTTCGATTTATTCCAACGTATTTTTCCGATACCAACTTAAACAAGATGTTTGTAGCTGCTTTGTCTGGGTTTATTAGGGTCATCCGTCTCTTCATATAACAGTGGGTGTGGTAAGTGGAATTGATGAGAACGAGGTAGGAGTTAAAATTGACCACTTCCATCACTTGTGATCATAATCGTCCAACTAGTATTTTACATCTAGTCATCGTCAAACTCGATCACGAGATATTATATATAGTTATTTAATATCACAGCAATTTGAATTTAATTAAGGGTTATGTTATGAACTCACATATGAGGTTTATCTGATGTGTGACCCAACAAAAGGCACGTCACTGTGTTACTTTTTTTAATATTAAAATTCTTGTTACTTCAAAATACGAACACCAGCAGCCGCTTCCGGGGGCGGACGAAAATAGTAGTTTGATTTTAAATAACATAAATATCTCTGTGTGTCTGTGTTGCTTTAATTTTAGTGATTCACATCAAGTCATTATTGAGATTCTTGTTCAGGCACGATCTCAACTTATCAGGTCCCACTTCGTGAAAGTTTTGGGGTTTGATCAATTTCTTTTTATAGATATTGAACACAATGATTTCCACTGTTAATCTTGTGTTATAGATCCAAATCTCTCTCCCTGTGAGTGTCTTCCCTCTCTCTGTGAGTGTTAGTTTAGGTTCTTTGAACCCTTCCGATCTTTTTTCTTCTAGCATCGATCCCCTCCTCCCCCCTCTATTTTCTTCTTGGTTTTTCTTTTCTTGTTCTTCCTGCCTTCTCTGTGTGTTCTTCTGTCTGGTTATTTTTTCTCTTTGGTAAACTCGTCCTGGTTTACTTCTTCTCTTCTTCCCCGTTCCTTTGAGTCGTTGTATCAATGGTGGTGTTAGGAGGCTTGGAGGAAGGGCGGGCGATAATAGTCGGGGTATGAAGCAAGTTGTTCTAAATTTGAAGCAAAAGGTCGAGCGACTGGTGGATCTCTAGTTGGTAGGATTCTTACGAGGTAAGAACTTAAATGTACCTACGGTGGTAACTATGATAAAAAAGGGATGGCACCGGATAAGGAAGTTGAAATTAACGAGCTTGATCGAAACAAACTCATTTTTCTTTTTCGGTTCTCGACGAGAAGGATTTCGCTCGTGTATTAAAAGGGAGGCCTTGGTCAATATTAGGTTTTCTTCTCAATCTTGAAGTATGGGAGGAATGTATGGTTCCCAGTGATGTTCAATTTGAAAAATCCCCCTTCTCGGTCCGGTTCCATGGTCTGCCTATTGAGGCTTTTGACAATGACAATGCAAAGACCTTAGGTGACGCGTGGGGGAGACGTTAATGTTCGAATGTCCTATGGTGGTGGTAACTTGGATAGGGGTTTTATTAGAGTTAGGACTCGATCAATCTGAATGAGCCGCTAGTTCCTGGGTTTTGGATTCCACGTGGTCGAAAAATCCTGCTGGGTGACCATCAAATATGAAAGGTTGCGGCTTTTTTTGTTTCAAGTGCGGTCGTCTGGGCCATGAAATCCGTGGATGCAAGGAACATAGAAACCGATGTGAAGGAGAGGAGGAGGTTTTGGGGTTTGGAAGGCGGCTAAGTACACCCTCAGTCCGAACGTTTGAACATGCGCTTGAAGTGTGTCGGAAAGATTGGATTGAAGCAAAGTTTATTGTACAAGAATCTCTGCCCCATAGTCATCGGAGCCAGTCATCGGAAAAGCCAGGACCTTCGTCTTCCTCTTGGTGCCTCGAACCGGAGATGAGGTTGGTAATGGAAGCATTGGGTACCGAGTCTGTCAGGAATATTGGGGAACCGAGTCTGTCAGGAATAAGAGGTGGTGGATCATGTGATGCACTTGGGGGCAAATCGACATTCCCGGTGGCGGGAATCTTTTTTACTTGAGGAAGCAGGTGGCTCGGTTTTGGAAGTGGGCCATCCTGATAGCCCAACATGCTTGATGGAAGGAAGCCCATGTGGTGGTGGAAAGGGCTTCACTAATAATTGCGAATCTTCTGAGGACTATGGGCCTATTCTACCTGTAATTAATCCTCCCATAAACTTGTCACCGATTTCAGCTGTTTCTTTTTCTCTTCGGCGCATCCACCTCAAACGCCCCTTGGATGTGGAATCGACCCGATCTCATTGAAGAAGCCTCGTAAATTAGTCTTTGAGGAGGAGGAAGATCCTCCGAGAAAGTCTCCATCCCTACTCAAAAACCAAAGGGACGTCGTCGGAGCTTTCGCTCTATTAAGGCCTCAATCCGAGAAAAGTTTCAAGGTATTTCCCCCGTTTCTTCTAATAATTTTTCGACTTTGTCGTTGATCTACTGTGATCGGGGAAATTGAATTCCCGATAGCCGGTTTACCTCCTCTCGCAAATAATCAAGATGACCGTAGTCCCTCATCTTCTCCTCACGCCGGTAGCTGGTTGGAACCAGCTGCCGGTGCGCAATGAATCTTCTGGCCTGGAACTGTCAGGGGCTCGGGGTTGCCCTGACAGCCAGAAATCTGAAGGCTGAGTGCCTAAGGAAAAAACCCCATCTGGTGTTCTTAATGGAGACTAAGCAAAAGGCTAAATATATGAGAAAAATAAGGAGACGGTGTGGATTTTCTGAGGAATGGTTGGTTAATCCGGTGGGTCTAAGTGGGGGGCTTGCATTGTGGTGGTCAGACACGATCACAGTGGATATATTATTCTCTTCTTCTCATATTATTCATACTCGTATTGGCTCTAGTTCTCGAGTACACTTTGCTTATGTTACTGTATTTACGGGCCACCTATTGAAAAAGAAAGGCTCTTCCTGTGGCAAGAAATTTGCGAGAATCGGTTGTAACATCCGCAATTCTGGCTTTGTATTGGCGATTTCAATGATATATTATCTCAATCGGAAAAGAGTGGTGGTAATCCAAGGCCATGGAGGAAAATTTTGAATTTCAAAACGTTTGTTGCTGACTGTAAGTTAGATGACTTGGGCTTTCATGGCTTTAAATACACATGGTGTAATAATCGTTTTCACCTTGATACGATAAGAGAAAGAATTGATAGGGCTCGGGTAACACTTGTCTTTGAGGAGCAATTTCCTAATCTTCATGTGCTTGCATGTTGAACCGTCTGGATCTGATCACCATCTATTGTGGTTGCAATGTCATCCCGAAGGACCCCGTCGAAAGCGTTCCTTTCGTTTTGAATCTTGTTGTCAGTCACCCCGATTTCCTTCACCTGGTTAAAACTAGCGGGCATTCGAAATCCGGGTCTTACCTTGTCTGCGCCTCGATGAATTTGTTCATAGTATTGTGCGATGTAGACAAGATCTTATCAAATGGAGTCATAAGGAGTTTCCTAATAATCTCCGAAGAATTGAGAGTCTTAAGGCACGGCTTTGACTTGCTATTTTATCTCGGGGTGACCGTGATGCTTCCTCTTCTCGGATTATTCTTGGTCTCAATCTTGACCTAGATAGGATTTATGCTCTTGAAGAACAATTCGGTGGCAACGCTCTAGAGTTAATTGGTTACAATTTGGGGACGAAATTCTCGATTTTTTCACTGTCAACTCTCAAGCGGCGACAAAGGAATAGTATTATGTGCATCGAGATGATGAGGGCACTTGGCTTGTGGACAAACCAGCTATCTCGCAGAATATTGCTAAATTTTTCCAGAACCTCTTCACTACATCGGATCCCACCAATATGGATAGAGTGTTGGGTTTTATTGACTCCAGAATTTCAGCTGAAATGAACCAGCGACTCATGCTTCCTGTATCACGAGAGGAGGTCAAGGCTGCTGCCTTTGGCTTGGGAGCTTCTAAGGCACCGGGACCCGACGGTTTCTCTGGTACTTTCTATCATAATACTTGGGATGAGATTGGGGAATCTATTTACGACATGGTTCGGGAATTCTTTGAAGGAAAGTCGATGCTTGATAGGCTCAATGAAACAAACATTACTTTGATCCCTAAAGTGGAAAAACTCCGAACATGTGTACCACCCGGCCTATTGGTTTATGCAACTTCTCATACAAGATCGTTTCAAAGCTTTTGACTAATAGAATGAGGCCCCTTCTGGATTGTTGCATTTCCCAAAATCAAGGTGCCTTTGTTCCTGGCCGGTGTATCCAAGACAATATCATTATTGCTCATGAAGTCTACAACTATCTCCGTAGAAAGAAAACAGGGGGTAAGTTTGAATTCTCACTCAAAATGGATATGAGCAAAGCATACGACAGAATTGAATGGACCTTCTTGGAAGGTGTTGTTGAGGTTTGGCTTCGTAAGGAGTGGGTATCTCTCACTATGAAGTGTGTTCAATCTGTCCCGCTTAATGTATGTGTTTCCGGGAATCCATCGGTTCCTTTACTCCAAGTCGCGGTCTACGCCAAGGGGACCCTCTCTCCCATACCTATTCATACTTGTTGCGGAGGTCTTAGCCCTTATGATTAGCAAAAGTCGCATGCAAATCTCCCGAAAGGGATCAAGCTAAGTAATAGTTGCCCCGTGCTTACACATAGTTTCTTTGCGAGATGATTCACTATTATACATGAAGGCCAACGGGGAAGGAATGTATGTATTTAAGCCGACTCTTACATCTATATTGTGCGGCTTCAGGACAAGTCATCAATCTGGAGAAGTCGAGTATTTTCTTTTCTGCTAATACCCCAGACGAGGTAAGATCAATGGTTAGTGGTACTCTGGGAATTCTAGCCACTGAAGATCCGGGGAGATATCTAGGCATTCCAAGTATCTGGGGGAAGACCAAGAACCAAGCATTGGCGTATGTTCGTGAACGTATTACAAGCAAGCTTCAAAGTTGGGGCCTCTCTTCCCTTTCCTTTGCGGGACGAGAAGTGATGATAAAAGCATTATACAAGCTATTCGATATTCCCTATGAATTGTTTCAAGTTCCCTATCAAAACCCGCAAGGAGATACACGGTTTGATTGCTAACTTTTGGTGGGATGGAAATGCCTTTGGGCACCGTACTCATTGGAAGGCTTGGGATTTCCTTACCTGCGGGAAAGATAAGGGTGGTATGGGTTTTAGAGACACGGTTGTTATGAATGACTCGCTCGGCCAAAACGTCTTGGAGACTCTTTATGCGTCCCGATGATTTATGGGCCAAGGTGTTGAAGAGTATCTATTTTCCCAAAGGGGAGTTCATGAATGCGGGGAAAAGGACATAGAGCCTCTTGGTGTTGGTCGAGTCTTATTGATGGCAGAAATACCCTTAAGAAAGACCTTCGGTGGGATATTGGAACGGGTACGGCGATCCGCATTTGGGGCAATCCATGGATCCCTGGAATCTCCTTGCCGGCCCAACCAACAAATAGTGATAACCCATATGTCCAGCAGGGCCGTGTTTGTGATCTGATTGTTGATGGCGCCTGGAATCTTGAACCGATTTCACAAATTGTATCAGAGGAGACCAAAAAAGCTATCTACAAGATCCCCATACCTACCAATGGTTTGGAGGATAAGCTTGTGTGGAGCTATGCTAAAAATGGGGAGTATATGGTTAAATTGGGGTATAATGCGGCAAAGGACCGACTCCCATTGGGACCTAGTAAGGCCGGATCGTCTATTGTTGTGCCTCCATCTAGCCGGAAATTTGTGTGGAAGCTTAAGGTAATTCCGCGTGTGCAACAATTCATTTGGAGGCTTCTAAATAATGCCATCGCTACAAATGCGCCCTTTATCGTAGGAGAAGATCTTTAATTGATCTATGCCCCATTTGTGAAGAAGCGAGGAAACGCTTGAGCACCTATTCTTCCACCGTACATGGACTCGTTGCATATGGTTCGGTTGCCACCTAGGTGGTAGATTTGATTTTGCAAAACGTATCAAATTTTAATAGGCGGTGGCTCCACATCTTCGGTATGTCTTCTTTGAGCTCATATGACTTGTCCTTGATTTGCGGATTTTATGGTTAATCGGAAGCAAAGGAATGACATGGTTTTTAGTTTTCTTCCCCAATCCCTTTGTGGTGCTTGAGATAGCTAGGAAGAATCTTTGCTGAATTTACGGTTAATCTTGTTTTTGAAGCAACCTGAATCGGATTTATCTGATAAGCCTTGTGTCCGGTCTGTTTTTTGGGATCCACCGGTATTTGATAGTGTGAAAATTAATTGTGATGGAGCTTTCCATTTGGGAAGCGATGATCGGCAATCGGTATGGTTTGCGGGAATCATTTTGGCTCTTTTAAATGGGGCTTCATTGACAAATTGAAATCTATTTCTCGCTTTCATGATCGAAGCTCGGCGCTTAAGCGAGCCTTCGATAGCTATGGATTTAGGGCTTGACAAAGCTATTTTCGAATCGATTGCCTCTTCCTAATCAATTGTGTTGTTGCCAAGTCACCTTCTTTACATGATTGGCGGAGGATTATTCATGATATTATTAACTTGTTTGCTTCCAAAGTTGGGTTCTCGCTCTCCTTTACTCCTCGTGAGGGAACAGTGTTCTTGATCATCTTACGGCAATTGCTTATAAGGAGGTGTCTTATTTGGGTGGGTTTCACAACCAACACCTTCTTTATTGTCTCTTCTAACTTTGGATGCCAAGCGGGTTTCTTTAGTCGGGAATGATGTTTCTTGCTCCGGTTTGTAAGGGGTGATGTCTTTATCTAGCTTTTATCTTTAGCTGTTTTTCTTTGTTCTCTTAGCTATGGCCTGTCTTTGTATTAGTTTTTATCCGCCTTGTGGACGCTTTCTCTAGTTGTTGTTGCTGTATTGCTGTTTACTCTTGAAGTAGTAATGTAATTCATTTCTTCGAGCAAAAAAAAAAAAAAAAACACAATGATTTCCTGATCTCTCTAGACCTCATCAGAAGCTCCGTGAGGCCACCCTCATGCAATACCACGCTCCGTGTCTATGTCGTCTCATTTAATTTACTCCGCCAAACTCTCTTCGTAATACTACTAATGCCGTGTGGGCCAAAATTATTTATGACCGAAGCTTTAGCTTTAAAGAGAGTACTGATGCTTGCTGTTGATCTCGATCATGATAATGTGGTATTTGAAAATGATTATCTCTCCCTTCTTGAATGTGTTGATGCCAAATTTTCGGATATGATTGATTGGAGGAGTAGGAGCATTATTTTTGATATTATTTGTCTTTTAGTATTAAAGGTTGGGTTCTCTCTGTCCTTTACCCCTCGAGAATGTAACCGTCTTCTTGACTTCATTCACACCTAATGTTTATAAAGGGTGTCTTGCGATTGGGTGGGTCTTCTAACCAACACCGTTTTTATTTTGTCACTTCTGTTTGGATCTTGCGAAAAGCGAATATTTTTCCTCATGATGCTTCTTTTTCCAATCACTCGTTGAATGGTGATTGTTTGTAGTTTGTTTTATTTTTCTTTGTGTATTCTGTTTTGTTTGTATGTTATTGACTGGTCCTTTTTGTTATTATTTTTATCTCCTTGTTATTTTCCTTCTTTGTTGTTGGGTTTGTAATCATCGGAAGTATTAATAGAAGTATCTTTTGACAAAAAAAAACAAATTAAAAAAAAATACAATTGCAACGTCATTATTATTAATTTATTTTCGATATATAAATACATTTTTGCTTGCCATAGATGCTATTTTTGGGGTCTAAAGAGCCATCAGATTTTCGTGACACTTTATTTGTGAAATAAATTAATAGCTGCTTATTATCAGCGCTTTAAAGTCCAAAAAAAACCGTCAGATGTTTGACGAACAGTGATAAAAATAATTAGTTGATGATTTTATTTTTTAAAAAATGTTTTTTAAAATGTATAAATACAAATATGTGAATATTATATATCAATATTTAATTCTAAATTTAAAATAATAAGTTGAGTAGGAGCCATAGTAATGCAAAGGGCCATAAGTATAGTCTTTTAAAATACTGCAAAACATACTCACGACTCATTATAAAATTTTAAAAAATAGAGTTGAGTTAGTGATGTAAAGCTTCGTTAGATATTTTTAGGTCTTGAATTGGAGTCCTAAAGAAGTTTTGTTGAAAGAGGCAACCTTGACCCCGAACCAGATATTGGATAATATTGTAAAAAACAATTTTGTGATTATCATTTTAGCCGTTTATTTTTCTATTGAATTGTATGAATATGGCTCGTTTTTCATATGAATGCTTTTCGTATGTATCTTCTCATAACCCTGGCTATAACGAAAATAGATTTTTATGGGTTTGTTTTAGTGTAAGTAAACCTGGATCGGACTCATTGGTTTGCCCCGGAAACCAGTCAATAAATTAGTCCGGTCTGGACATTAACCCAATTTTATTTATTTTTTAAATAGATTTTTTTCCTATATAATTCATATTAATAATTCCAAATCTTCATTTTAAACCGGTTTGATCTCGGGTTAAGCTTTCGGTTTGACTTTCGGTCCCAAGTGTTTAACCCATCTGCCCCTTAACCTAGTCCCCCAACTAGTTCAATGATTTGGTCCGTTTTTTATAAACTTGGTTTGTTGAAGCTTGGAGGGTTCAATCTATTGTAAAAGCACACAAGTGACAATAGAAGATTTGACACACTTGATACCAGAAACCGTTCATGATCACTCATGGCAGTTTTTGCCTAATAAAATGAAGAAAATGAAGGGTTAATTAGTAAATCTATCCTGGAAGTATACACTTAGGAACAATTTTACTCTGAAAGTTTTTTTGGTTGATGTAACGCCGAAAAATCTAAAACAGCGTATGATATTCTTTTTTTGTTAGAAAGTTGATAATTAATGTTACTTTTTTAATGGTCAACGTTAGTTTTTTAATGGAAAAAGGACAAGATTCCTATGTTTTTAGACTTCCAACGTTACATTGAGCCAAAAAAAACTTTTAAGATAAAATTGTTCATTGACGTATACTCCTAAAACAAATTTGCTACTTAATCCTAAAATAAAAAACGATGAACGCCCAATCTAGGGATGCTTGCTTGTCCCGTTGTTAGCCAGAGGGATAAAAAATGTTCTTATTCACCAAAGTTACCTAATAAGTAATAAATGAACCGCTCCATGAATCGTGATATGACAAATACTCCCTAGTCACTTTCTTTGTTTTATTATATGGCAACACTCATAAATACAACTACTCAGAGTTTTACACTTATCAAATGCTCACTCACTCCTGTGTATTAATATACCCAAAATGATCGTATCTCGTCTAGCTTACTCTTATCATGCGTTACTTCCAAGGTTTATAACTCACACAGGTTACAACTCTACGTCTTCGAGCCCATCGGTTTTCTTCATATTTGCCCCCACTTCCTGATCAAAACTATGTCCACTTTTATTTATTTTTTATTAATATTACCGATATTTTACCTTCTTTAATTGTTTTAAAGAAAAAGCTTGTGTTGCGGATCATTCCTTCCCCCGCCTAGCAAAGACTGGGGGCGTTGCAGGCACAAAAAAGTCCGAGGGAAAAAAGCTCGGTGATCATGCTTCCATCACCATCCAATCAGATGCTAACACGTGGATCAAGAGGTAACTGGACATTTACACCTCATCATGTGATGAGCCACGTGGCTTACTAATGCGCCCTCTGTCATACTTCTTCTTTGGAGCGCTAGAAGCCTCGCTACATTTAACCGCAGTGAAATCTATTGGTCAGGGATTCAACCATGGTTATGTTTAACCTAACCATGGTTAAACAACCACTTTCGTGGCAGTTTATAAACGGCTTAACCATGCCGCCATTCCTGTAAACATTCACGATTGTCCTCCTCAATGATGCTCGGAGAACCCCATCGCGCTAATCCGACGGTTCACATACCGCCGTGGCCAGTCATCGATGATCCGATGCCAGAGGTGTACTCTCCTTACTCGATGAGTGGCATGTCTAATAACTCCGACGGCAATGCCAGCGGCGGTGATTACTCTCCGTACTACTTGCAAGAAGCACTGACGGCACTCCAGCGTTATCTTCCGTCAGCCGACGCCGATATCGACTCCGATTCCGAGGTTCTTGGTCGAGAGTTGGACGCTCCGGTGGATGCCTACTCCTGCGACCATTTCCGCATGTTCGAGTTCAAGGTGAGGAGGTGCGCGCGTGGACGGTCACATGACTGGACTGAGTGTCCTTATGCTCATCCGGGCGAGAAGGCTCGCCGTAGGGACCCGAGGAAGTATCACTATTCGGGTACTGCATGCCCTGATTTCCGCAAAGGGAATTGCAAGAAGGGAGATGCATGCGAGTTTGCTCATGGTGTGTTTGAGTGTTGGCTTCATCCAGCCCGTTATCGTACACAGCCATGCAAGGACGGCACCGGCTGCCGCCGAAGGGTCTGTTTCTTTGCTCACACGCCGGAGCAACTCAGGGTCCTTCCTCAGCAGAGTCCGAGGAGTGCTAACTCGGTGGACTCCTATGATGGGTCTCCTCTCAGGCAAGTGATTGACTCTTCTTGCGCCAAAGCGCTTCCATTCATGTCGTCTCCAGGTTCTATTTCCCCTCCTGCAACTCCTCCAACCCCTCCGCCAGAATCTCCTCCTATGTCGCCGATGACACAGTCTCTTAGCCGCTCTCTGGGTTCGAGCTCCATCAATGAGATGGTGGCTTCTCTGCGTAATTTACAGCTGGGGAAGGTAAAGTCTCTACCTCCTTCTAGAAATGTTCCAATGGGATCTCCCCGTTTTGGATCTCCACGTGGATCGGTGCTCCGTCCTGATTTCTGTAGCCTCCCGTCAACTCCTACTGAGGCACCGACTCGTTCTGGTGCAAGTTATTTCGATCTCTGGGATCAGATTTGTGAGGAGGAGCCTGCCATGGAGAGGGTGGAATCTGGAAGGGACATAAGGGCGAAGATGTTTGAAAAACTTAGCAAAGAGAACTCTCTGAATCGATCAGGTCCCAGTACATCCGCCGGAGCTCCGGATGTTGGTTGGGTTTCAGAGCTGGTTAAGTGAAGTAGCTGGGTTTCGGGTTGAGTGGCTTTGATTTTTGGTTATTGTCATCGGCGGTACCATTTTGGGTTGTTATGGCCACCTGCTCTGATTCTTCAGTTATGTGTATAGAATGTGAGGAATCAGGGAGATTAATAGTAATGATTTATTTTGGAAGCAACAAGTCGAAGATGCTATGTAAATAATTAATTTCAGAGGCATGGTTGAAGTTTAGGATCTCTTTTCTGGGTAGTTTGTGGAAATACCAAGACGACAATGCATCGTTTTGGGAGATAAGCTATCTGAAGTTTCTGTATAGGTAGTAGACCAAGAAAAATTACTATGTATTAACTATTGTGCCTTGTCTTCTAATCTCATCGCACTGATGTACAAATTTCTGATATGTAGGATCCAAGCTCCTCGCTTTTATCTAAACCATTTGTGTACTGTATATTTTTAATTGCTTGTGAGCTTCGGTTCTATTTTGGTCGCCACTTACATGTTCGTCGCCATTCAATTTCTAAGCGCACGGCATTAGATTCTGTTACGGATAAAGGATTTGTTGGCCGTGATCTAGTGATGGCTATTGCATGTGCCTTGCGTCCTGGGGTTTGTTGGTATACAAAAACATTTGGTAAATTATTGATGGGGGTGTCTATGTATTAATGTATTCCTACTACATTTCAAGGAAGAACAAGTAAAACAAGGTTTTATAATTTTGGGAAACTTTTTACTTCTCAATATTTTCCTAGTTGCATAGAAGGAGGGGGAGATGAATCTGAGTCTTTGCAAGACTCAGAATTATGGGTCATGTTGCTTTCTGGTAAGTCATAAGGAAAATTCCACACGTCTTAATGAGACTAGCACGCTTCTGAGAACTCAGTAAAAATGATTCTTGCAGTTTCTGGTCTTCCCTTGCTTATGCTAGACCCTTTGCCACGGAGAAGAATCATGACTTGTTTGGCGTTTTCCTACTTTTGTCAGACGCGCGAACCATTTTCTCCGCTGATGTAACAGTGTGATCTCCTTTGGCAGGAATGGCTTTCTTGTATTTTTTCCCTCCACGGGACCTTGGGACCTTAGTTCTGATTAATATGGATTTGTCTCAATTTTGATTAATATGGATTTGTCTCAATTTTGATTAATCTGGATTTATCTCACGTCGGGACATACAGTAGTAGGGAAGGAAGAGCTCCCAATACCATTTTATCTATTCTTATGTCTTGAATCGAAGACATTAAAGAAGAACATGTCCCTTACCACTTGCTCCCAAATAAATATAATGACTTTCTTGTTGGTTCTTCACTATTAAAGCCTGATGGCCTGATGTCCCGTTGGTTGTCAAGCCCCTTCTTTCTTGCCTTGGATGCTACCAAAACTACTGTCTGAGATTGACAGAACCCAAGGAGTAGAAAACGAGTAACAGGGCTTGGAAACAGGATCAAGGGATTTAGTAAAATTTCCCAGTGAGAGTCATTATCATTATCATAGTTTCTATGAACGTGACATTGAAATGGACGCAGTCTTGGTGGTAGGTTGTATAACTAAGATGACACATGTTAGCGGGCAGAGCCAATTACCCTCTCCCCGTGCAAAGGTTAAGAATTACTACATCAATGGCTGATTTGGTTCGTTTGGGGTTTAGTTAATTACTGTTGATTACTTGGATCTTAGTTTGGCTGAAGGATCTTCTGGAGAAGAAGTCTTCTTAGGGAGTAAGATCTGTGGCCGTTTGCTCCTATGAGAAAGGTAATTAAGGCCCAGATGGATGGATGGATGGATTTATGGTTTTTAATGGTTAAAGTCAAATTGGATCTACGTCAGAGACAGACTAGACTTGAATGAGAGTTTCCTCACTGTTTCGAGCGAACGCAATTTTGGGTCCTAAGCTCCAAATATAAATTTCTTTATTTTTGGTTGCTAGTCATTTTCTCGGAACTCCGTGCTAATCTCCATGAGACAATTGTTCCTGTTTACACGCTAGAATTGCTGCGTTACCTCCTGAAGTTTGAAATTAATCTTATCAAGACTATTTGCTATCAGTATTACATTCTCAGTTTGACTAATTGATTTCTTTTATTAGTTTATTATTGGTATGATCCCCTAAAAAGTTCGTCGCTTTTGAAATTACTTTATTAACCCGGGTTAGTTAAATGTTAATGTCTTCTGCCCCCTGACTCCTCACCCCCGGTGCTGGGTTTTTGATCATGATTGAAACTTAAGAGAGATGTCTTTTGTTGTGTCATTTTAGAGCATTCAGCTCACCTTTGGAAAAGCAGGATAACCGATAATGTTTTGACCTGAAGAAAAGCAGGATAATTAAATTAGATTGTGTTATAAAACAAAGAAAAGCTAGAGATTTGAGACTGTAATATCATTATCATTTTTTTTTATACTAAAATTTTAGGAAAGTGGTTGGGTTCACCCACAATTTAAGGACAGGGCGAAATCTCTCTCATGATCTTTTTTTCACGTTATCTCTCATGAACCTTTCTAGAATCAAAATCAACAATGTTGGCACATCAACCCCAGAAACTCCGACAGACGCCACCAAAAACCCGATTGGTGCCACCAAAACTATCCCAAACCAAACGGGACCGGCTTCAGTCCACTTCTCGTTAATATCCACTGCCCTCCACTTCCTGAAACAGCGCCGCTTTCGCGCAAAAACAGCACTGCTGTTCCTTTTTTTTCCTACATATCTTGGGATCTTGTAGAGTCTTAAAAATCTTCCAGGATATTTATCGATCTTGAAAAAAGTCTTCATGATGTTGAAAAATTATTTTACGATATTGAAAAAATATTTAGTCTTGACGATGTACTAAAAAAGATCTTTAGGATCTTTGATCTTGAAAAATTATTTTAGGATCTTGAAAAATTATTTTAGGATCTAAAATAATTATTTTAGATCCTAAAATATTTTTTAAGATCATGAAGTATTTTTTCGATCAAACCCATATCCCAAGATCTTTTTTAAGTCTGGTCGATCTGCGAAATATTTTTTCAACATCTTAAAATAATTTTTCAACATCACGTAAATCTGTAACAAGATCGATAAACATCCTAAAGTATCTTTTTAGTACCTACAGTATCCTGAGATATGTGATGTTTTTGTGCCAAAACGACGTTGTTTCAAGAAGTTGTTTCAAGAAGTGGAGGGCAGTGGATATTAACAAGGAGTGGACTGAAGCCTGTCCCAAACCAAGCAACTTATATGACCCCAAATTTGATTTTATCTGAAATCCTAATATTCATTTATGGCCATTTCATTTTTCTTTAGCGTTCCTTTTTGTAATTTAATGCGCCCCGCAAAAAGTCTTCATATCACAATCGAGGCACAGAATGGCATAGTTGCAAGCAGTGAAATGGACAAATGACCTTTATTTATTTTACTTAATTTTCCAATAACGATGATCTTTTTAGATTGGGAATTCCTGCATTGTGCTTCTGCTTTTTAGCCTCAGAGATGGTGAAACTGACAGACAATCTTTTTTCTATTGTTGTATATTAAATATGGACATCTCTTCGGAATTCGAACTTTGGTTTACTTCAACCTGTTAGTTACTCCGTCTTAATTTTGGGTCTACTAGCAATAAGTTAACTCATCAATAGATGGCCCATTCTAACAATTTTCAACATGATAAGCAAAATAAGGCTTATGATTAAGAATAAGATTGCCTATCTTTCTTCCTCTCTAGCTTGGAGTTCAAAACTTAAATCAATTCGATCCAATGAATGATCAGGCAGACCGGATCTCAATGGATCGAAATTAGTGTACTTTCAATTTGAAAATATTTTATTAAAATACTATTTATTAGCGTCTCCTAAAAAGGATGATAATGTTATGGCAACATTTTGAGAAAGATTGGATGATGGCGGACATTGTTTTTTTTTTAATAAGAAAGATGGCTAAAGCCATGAAATAAAAAAGAATTACATAGTAGAGGGAAATAATCCCAAACACTTCTGATGGCGGACATTTTGATACCTCTTGTAAGTGAAGAATTGAGAAGAGTCAGTGGGCTTATTTTGGATACCGGTAGGCAAAATGACTTATGAAAAAATCCGATTGGGTAAAAATCAGATTGTGAAATGTGATTTATGTTTGGATTAATTGTTGCATAAGTAGCTTTGTGAAATTAAAACTTGTTTGGAATAACTTATAAATAAGTGACTTTTGAGATGATTATAAGAGAAAAGTTAAAATTACCAAAAATATTAAAAATGCTAAATTACAAAATTTGACAATGTTAAAATATTTAATTTGATCAAATAAATATTACATAAATAACTAGGAACTTATGCCCTTTATAATTTGATATCTAATTGTGTCATGAATCTGATTCATTTCAATTGAAGATGGATAATTTATTTGGATTAAAGATTCTTCAAATGAGATCAGTTGATGAAGACTCTGATCTACACTAATATTCTCATTTTCAGAACACCATAAAGTAGTATCTGATTAAAATAGTAAATAAGGAGTTTATAACTTTTCAAAAGCGAGGAAACTAAACTTTTTAAATAAACTCCTTTTCACTTATAAGTTTGATTACCCACAGTTTTCATCCAAAAAAATAAAATCTATAAGCTTGATTGAAATAACCTCAAAAACCCCTCCTATAAACTATACCAAATATTCAGAGTATACAAACCAGAAAGTGGAAAGAGGCACATTGATAAATTTGTGAAATATGGGATAGCGACAAGGGGGATAGCTCACATTTAATGCTTTGGCTCGTATCCACGAGTTTTTAGTTTTTCTGACAAGTGGCAACTAACCCCTCATCTCACGAGTCGTGCTCTCGAGGTGAGTTTTGATCCGGTGTGGGGGAACATTTGGTAAAATCCAAAGGACCGTACTAAACGGTGCACAGCGCATGCCGAGTACTTCGTTCTACTTATAAGTATAAAAAAGAAAGAGTTTTAAGTAGGGTTGTCCAAAAAATCTGAGGTCTGAATGGTCCAGTCCGACCCGACCCAGTCTAAAGTAAAAAGAAAAATTAGTCTAAGATAATTTGGCCGACCCAATGCACCAAATTGTTCGGGTTAATTTGGGCTTGGTCTAGGGTTTAGACCACTTTGACCTGGTTTGATCTAACCCGAGTCCCTTTTTTTTTGGTAAATCACCACTACATCGTTAGTAACTCACTAGAGTATGGATATCCTAATGTATTTTTTAATTTATATGAATCACTTTTCACTGTCACTTTTTATTACTTTAGGAAGTCAGGTGAAACTAGAGTTAAAATATTAAATCCCCACGAAGACTAAAAAAAAAAAAAACCTGGACCTGGAGTCCGGCCAACCCGAGCTCAGCTTTGTAGATCGATCGGATCGAGACACCAGGCGATTTTTCCAACCCGAGTCATATCGGTGGGACCTTGGCCCTTGAACCTTGGCAGTCGACTCCTTGGACATCCCTAGTCTTAAGTGTGCAATTTCAACCTTTATTTGTGTGTCTGTGTGTTTTTTTTTTTTTTTTTGGTTTTACTTGATGTTCATTATATTCAAATAAATCAATTACAACAAAACTCAATTTTTCAACTCAAATCTAGATGCACCCATAGATTTTCATTACATATAATTAATTACTACGGCTATTCAATAATGTGGTGTGTGGATATTGTTATGGATTTCTTTAACCTCGTCTTCTTCTCATAACATCATGTGAACTTTAAGACCACACACATTACATTAAATCCTCACATGATTATATTGAGGATATTTTGTGTGTACTAAATCAACCCCCACTTTTTAGACAGGTGGTGTTGGTTGATCAAGGAGATTAAGTTTGATATATCTCTTGTTTAAGGCCATGTTATCCAGTATTTTACTAAAAAACATACTAGTTAATTTCTCATTAATCAAATTTTATCATAACATTTTCATGCACATTATTTCATGTGGCTACTATAATACTCCCTCCAATTCTTAATATAAGTTATATTTACTTGATTTGATTAAATTAAAAAATTTAATTAAGTTAATCAATGATATGTATTTTAAAAACAACTTAATAATCTTCCTTAATTCATTCATATTTTCTTCTCCTTGCTGAGAAAATATCAATACGGGTAAATTAGGAAAATGTTGATAAATATGAAAACTATATCTTATATTTAGAATAGAGATCAACTTCTTAAATATAATAAGAGGGAATATAAACTATGTCCTACTATATTTATGATATTTATGACAGGAGGTACTATTGTTTTTGGAGAAAAACAATATATAGGCCTAAGACAAAATCACGGGACACAATGTCATGGGTTGGGCCTTGAAGATAAGATGGGGATGGAATTGACTGAAAGCACAACGTTCCAAAAGAAGGAACAAGAAGTAGCAGATAGACCCCTTATCCTAGTATCAAAGACCCCTTATCCTTGGTTTTAACTGGTAAAGGGGTCAGACATTCTTATTAAAAGGAGAGAGGCGATCCTGCAGGTTGGTCGAGCGCTACCGAGGAAAAGATCCTAACTTCCGGTCTTGGGTAACGTCGAGGATAATAGACGGTTCAAATGCTTGCAACATTGGTATCACCTAGGAGGAAGAGAGACTTCGCCCTGCCGTTGGATCGTGGGTGAGCCCAATCCCTATCCTAAAATTTTGATATAAAAAAAAGTAGCAGATAGCTAGATATAGATGAACAATTGTAGGATGAACCAACGTGTTGGGTCTAGTAGAAGGAGCTATTTTCTTATAACCTGACGAACTAAAGTTTGAAATACCGTCATAGAAGTGCCGACTTTTAATACTCAACAGTAGTTCAAACAAAATTACTTCCAATAAAACGATATCTGTGCTTAAAAAGAAGGTGTAGAATCATTGGCGGACCGAGGTAATAGACAAGGGGGCAAGTGCCCCCTTGAATTAGGGATTTTTTTATTATTATTATTTTTTTATTTTAAAAAAAAAAAAGATACGTGTTTAAATGATTGTATGATTGTTTAGTCTTACTACTTAATACATCAAGATTGCACTTCATAATCAAATGTGAAATAAATAGTTGAATGATTGTTTAGTCGCTTTTATATTGAAAAAGATATATTTGATAACACCGATAATAAAACAATTATGATGGAATTAAAAACTAAAGCTTAGAAGGATGACATTGTAATTATTTTTATTGTAATATACTTTTGTTATTAAAATATATGTCTTTAACTTATTGAATGTCTACCCTTCATTGTAATTTATATAGTTGATTTCTAACCGCACTTAAAGCTTACTTTTCTAAATGACGGGTTTTAAAATAATTGTCTCTTTATTACATCATCAATATTCACTTGATTTCATAAATATTTTTTTTATATATTTTTCTTATTTATATTCTTTTGTTTTTTAATCGCATAAAAAAATTTCCTTAAAAAAAAAAAATTAGGGCGCATCCCCGAACCCCCACACCCTCCCACTAATGGTGCTTCCTTCACTATTTTTCTGAGTCCGCCCTTGTGTAGAATCATGGATAAATTAGTCGCTAAGAGAAAAGTTAAAGTGCCACAGACAATATCGCTATGGACAGAGTCACTCCAAAAAGATAAAACCACTTTCTTGTGCTTTGAGATGCACTGATGATGCCATACGCAAATTACATCTTCTATGTAACATATTCCTCACTCTCTGACTCTCTCGTCTTCTAAATACCTTGTTCTTGATATTCTTATAGGATGCTCCTATTTGATACGAGTATTTTTTTTAAAAAAAATGTTAAATGATTTTCTTTGATATGTACCCATATTTAATAATGATAGGCTAGTGAGAGATAGATAAATAGTATAAATTAATGTGATGATGAAATTTAGTATGGTAAGTCAATAAAGATAATATTAAAAATAATTTGTTTTACGAGAAATTTAACACCTTCGCTGTTTTTATTGAAGCATGTGAACTGATTAGGGATGACTTGTATTTGATACGAAATTTAACACCTTTGTTTTATGTTTTGTTCGACATGAAGTCTTAGACTAGACAAATCTTATTCTGATTTTTTAACCTTTCTTAAATATTTGGTCCTCCCTTCCCCATACTTTATTTGGGCCAACCTTCGATTTTCTCTTCTTGACAATGCAGTGATTGCTGATTTTATTGGGCCTTTAGTTCGTCTCGCTTGCTCTCGGCCTTGTTGGGTTGGAATTGGGAGGTCATTATTTCTCTTATTCCTAAAGAGCTAAATTTGGTAGCAGATGGTTTAGCTAAGAAGATGGGCATGTCCAAGTCTTCTAAACTTGCCAAAGAGAGTTGGTATAGATGGTAAGAGATTTGTTCAAGTCCCAAAAGATGTGTGTTCGATCCTCATTGTCAGTTTTGGAACTCATTTGGTAAGCGATCTCGTAAGTCCATTAAATCTTTCAAAGAAATGCGCGGGGCGTCTTGCAGCGCACAGTGGGACTTACGCTTAACCCTCCAAAACTTTTTATTATAAAAAAAAAAGTGTTCTAAACTTGATACTTGTCCTTTGAGTTTAAGGGCATCGATAGATCAAGAGATTTTGGGATTTATTTCCCGATCTTTGTAATTTTGGTGTTTATTTTTCTGGCTTTTCACCCTTCTTATATTATAAAAAATAATAAAAATTGAAGCTGCTGCAACCCTTGTCATTGGGTTCAACGGTTAGGGATTTGGAAACTCTTATAAATGGAGAGGGTTCAAATCCTGACATTGTTATTGTGCTGGAGGAGTCATTTCCTGTCATTGGATTATGGGTGGGTTTAACCTCTCTCATAAAATTCCAATATCCAAAAAAAAAAAAGAAGCTGCCTCGTTATTATTTCTAATAATAAGATGATACATGTGCTTAAAAAAATAAAAATGAAGCAATAATCTCATCTGAAAGACGATAGTTCATAAATATTTTTTCATTTTGTGTTAATTTAAATGATCTTTTTATATAAAAGGTCGATAATTCACGAATTGACGGTTTGCGAATAAAGGAGGTGTTTTGTTGGCGTACATGCAAATATGCTTCGGTTTTTGGGCCAGCAAATATAATTCGGTTTGGTAATAACTAAGGGCCCGTTTGGATCAAAGAAAAGGTAGGAACGGAAATGAATGGAAGTGAAAAGAGTGAAATGGAATGGAAAATATTTTGTCTTAATGTGTTTGGTTTGCGTTGAAAAGAAAATAAGTTGATAGGAAAAATTTTGTTTGGTTGAAAGTAAATAAAATAGGAAAATGAGCAAAAAGACAATTTTACCCATGTCTTAAAAATATTATTTAAATGCTACAAGACAGCAACCCCATTTGCTCCTCCACCATCATCTTCAACCTCTCGACCACCCTCCTCTCCAATAACCCCCACACCCTCATCTTCAACCTCCCTGGCAAACCTCTCCCCCCCCCCCACGCTTCTCTTCCTCTCTCCTTCGCCAAATATCTCCTTCACTACACCGATGCCGCCAATGACACTACCAAATCCATGTCCATCGCCGAGATCTCTTCCATCTCCGCCGCACTTGTTCAGACATTTTCCAGCGGGGCATAAACAAAAACAAAGAGAGGAAAATCGGAACCCATTTTGGGCAAATCAGTACTTTCATAAGATTTTCCTACAGAAGATCTCATTTTCCTTAGGTTAGTGGTGAGAACCCATTTTCATCTATATAAATGAAAAAGGGTCCAGGTGAGAAGATATTTTCCGACGGAAATGGCGAACCAAACGGCTAGCGGCGACGGGAAAATCTAATTTTCCTTTTCTCTCCTCTCATTTTTGCTAAACCAAACGGGTTCTAATAAGGTGATTGGTTTGAATTAAAGGCTATAACAACTTTACAAGACTATATGACATATACATTTTCTAAAACACCCTAGTATTAAAACATACTTACTAACATACTTTCCTGATCTGATTAAATTAGGTAAGTATGTTTTATATTAAACATTGGACCGAAAGAGTATTAAAATCTCTATTATTGCATTAATTATGGGAGCGTTTTAATCTATATAGACTATAGAATGATATTTTACATTGATGGATAAATAATTTTTTTAATTCACGTGCAAAACAATGAACAAAGAAAGCATTGTTTGAGCAAAAAAACAATGAAAGAATTGAAACAGTGGGAGTAGTTTCTGTACTGATCTGAGTGGAAGTGATTGAAGTTTAGACTGCAACAATATTTTAGGCATTTTTACTGGCCTCCTTTTCTTATTGCTCTTTTCATCTGGATGAATGAGAGAGAGAGAGAGAGAGAGAGAGGAGAATATTAGTTAATTTTGAATTAACATATCCCTCACGGCAGGTCTGACCGTCTGAGCATGTTCCTGGTCCTAAAACACCTTGCTCGGTACAAAACAGCCTGTTTTTCCAGATCATATAACGCTTTGCTTTGTTGCAAAGGAGGACAAATTGATTTTGGTACGAATTTGAGAGACTCCTCGTATCTCTTTTAGGCAGATTCGAATTTTTGTTTCTGATAGAGTTTATTGCCATCTCTTTTTAGCTGTTCAAACCTCTGAATAGATGGCTCAGCTCTTCCTATTTTTTCTGCCCATTTGAGTTCGGAGACACAACATAATGAATGTAAACTAAATGCAAATACATCTTCATTTGATGGCGTAAATAATAGTAAGATTGAAGTTAACAAAGATTATAAAGAGAGAAGATTCAGGCCATGTCACTGAGAGGTCATGATGAAAATGACAGAATCAGAGGGTAACCAATGCTACAGATTGTGAGAGCTTGGACAAGAATTTAGTAAAGCATGTCTCCAAACTTGAGAAGGAGAATACGAGGCTCAAGTCAGAGGAAGACAGGTTCGAAGTTAAGCAAAAAACAACGAAACACACATTTAGAGACAAATGGAGAGGTTTCTCTCGACCAGATCTTTGATTAAACATAAATTAAGACAGGAGATGGCTTTTTTTTGCAAAAGCCAGAAAAGAAAGTTTAGCAAAGAAAACTTAAAGAAGCAACCATTTTCAATTGAAAAAAAAAACCCTCTTTTTCTTAAGATGAAATCTAACCAACAACTAATTTTTTAAATTAAGGACTAATTTTTTTCTTTTTTTCTGAGCATCAGTATCCACTCATGGAAATTAATTTTGTTCCAGACATTATTAAATACTAAATATGAGTATTCCTCCCAATAAAATTAACCTCTTCTTACCAACACGGAGGACTCACTTTTTTTCCAACTTTTTTTTTTTTTTAAAAAAAGAACTTAGTCCAACATTGGGCCCATAGTCAGTTCCCTGCAGCAGCGACAGTACACAGTACTAACTCAAACTTCGCGTGTCTGTATTTACTTTTCCCTCATTCCTTTGCCGGTGAATCATTTTAATTTGTGTTGTGTACGTGTTTCTTCCCAAGTATGGTCACTACATAATTCTGAAAGCCTCGTGTAATATGATTTCTTTTCTGAAACCAAGATCTCGAACTTCATTTTCCTGTTTTCCTCTTTGTTTTTATTCAACATCAAACCCGAAGAAAAGCTCATTTAATTTGGCCAACCGAAAAGAAGAAAGAAAATAAAAGCTTCAAGACCACGAAAGTAGTAATGAGAAACTGCTCCCCCCTAATTTACTTTCCGTAAAGAAACGGGAATTCTGCGTTATATACGTGCAGCAGAGCATAAGTACTCACGTTCACACGGGTGATGGATGGATGATATATTGGCCGCAACGGCAACAAGAAAAGGAAACTAATTGTATATATGAAATCAATCTGAACTCGTTTGAACGATCTGTGTGCTATGTGCATTGACTGGTTCTCTTTCGTCCAGTCGTACCTTTGTTTCTTCCTCAGTAGATATATCATAAAATAAAACAAAAAGTAACAGCCTCTTGTCAGTCAGTCAGACGAAGTCAAGCTTCCTGCTTTCACCCAATTTTCTCTTTATAAAACCACTTGTTTCTAGCTTCTAACCACCATTCTTCTTTTATATATTCCCCTCCCTTTCTCTCTCTGGTTGTTACTTTCAGTTCAGTTTCAGTTTCAGTGAGTAGCCATGGGAAGAGCTCCATGTTGCGACAAAGCTAACGTGAAAAGAGGACCTTGGTCTCCTGAAGAAGATGCCACCCTCAAGAGCTACCTCCAGAAACATGGCACTGGTGGTAGTTGGATTGCTCTCCCCAAAAAAGCTGGTACTATACACTTCACTATATAATTATATCTCTCTTCATAATCCTGTAATGATTCCATCTCTTTCTGAATGAAATACGGATTCTATTGTCTGAAAATATGAGCAATACAAATAGGAGCAACAAGCCTAGAATCCTTCGTAAACGACCGCTTCCTGATTAGAAGGCGGTTGTTGATCAAAGATGCAAAAATTACCTACTAGACCATGATCGAGAAAGTTTAGCAAGATAATCAGCAAAACTATTGTGTTATATATAAAGATGGCTAAATACAACATGTCAATCTATACAAATAAGCAAGCGAGCTTCATCCACAATATCCTATTCCACCTCTTTTGATACTATCTTTTCACTGCTTTTTGAACTTAATTTCAACGGCTAGGTCTTAAGCGTTGTGGGAAGAGCTGTCGTCTGAGATGGCTCAACTATCTTAGGCCTCATATCAGGCTTGGAGGTTTCACTGACGACGAAGACAAAATTATCTGCACTCTCTATGCCAACATCGGAAGCAGGCAAGTCCACACACCCACAAACCATTCTAATAATCAACATTCTTACTTTTCGCTGCAATTTCTGTTTCTTACTACAATTGCGTTCTACTCTATGAATATGATCTGTTTTTTTTTTGGGGGGTCATTAGGTGGTCTCTTATAGCTGCTCAATTGCCTGGAAGAACGGACAATGATGTGAAAAACCACTGGAACACAAAATTGAAGAAGAAGTTCTTTGCAGGAAACAGTTGTAATGGGATTGAGACCTTCAGCAACAAGAACGAGGGCAATAGTTATGTACCGTTCTTAACCTTTTCCTCTCAAACACCTCATAAAGGTGATGACTTTTTGGTTGGTCACAAGGATTCAGACTATTTTGTGCCTTGTGTTCTGGAGCTGGAGCAAAATAAAGCTCCATTTTCAGGACCAAAACCTCTGGAATCTCAAGTTTCAGACTTGGGCAACGGCGTGATGAGTGAAAGCTGCAGTGTTATACCATGTTCTATGGAAGTCTCATCTTCTTCTTCTTCTTTAGGTTGCTTAGCAGAAAAGAAGGATCATACCAAATGGGTTGGATTTAAGCATGAGGATCATCAATATGATCATGTGTATGATGATCTCTTCATCAGTGGCTTTGCTTCTTATGACCAAAATCCCATCAACGAATGCTTCCCAAACTAATTAATAGCCAGATTACCACCCCCAAAAAAAAAAATTGAAGGAAAATGGGGATGCATTTAGTTTAGGTCGCTTTATAAACTGGTTGTTTCCAACATTGAATGTTGATTATTCCAAAGAAAATGGGAAAAAAGAGCCTTGTAACTAGCTAGCGAGTAAGTTTTAGTCATGATCAGTTCTACTTCTATTTATTCATAATGTTTGAGATATGTTCAAACACTACATTATTCTTCTGTTTTTGGTAATTATTACTAGCAGTTTGCAGTAGTGTGTGGTACTCTTGCCTTCATGACTGTGGACGTAGATAGCTAGCTAGTGGGGAAACCTTGCTGGCTAATTCTTTCAAGTCAGTTGTGTTGAAAGTTTCTTTAGGGTTTGAGCGAATTAGAAAAAGATGGCCATATAGAATAACAAATGTACAGCAAAATTCAAACTTGCTTTTTCTTCATGTGAGATGATCCTATTCTACTCAGGTATATCTAGAGTCATGGGCGGACCCACCTTATGAGTTGGGGGGAATTTGAGATGTTTTTTTTTTTAAAATAAATAAATAAATAAATACATATTTGAATTATTGACCACCCTTAAATTAAATGTCTATCTTTAATACATCGTACACTTCTGACTTCCGTAATGAGATGAGGATGAATAGTTGAATGATTGTTTAGTGCCTTATATTGAAAAAAAGATGTATTTGATAAGATTGATAATAAGACGATTATGATGGAATTAAAAAATAAGGCTTTAGAAGAATAATATTCTAATTATTTTTATTATAATATATTATTTTTATTAAAATATATGTCTTGAACTTATTAAGTGTCATTCACCCTTCATTGTAATTTATGTAAATTGCGTTTGTTTAACTTGATCTTGCTTTTTTAAATGACAAGTTTGTAAAATAATTATATTTTTATTACATCATTAGTATTAACTTGATTTTATAAATATTGTTTTGATATGTATTTTTTCTTTTTATACTCTTTTATTTTTTAATGCATTTAAAACTTTTTTTAAAAAAAAAAAAAAAATCGAGGGCAGCCAATTGTGTCCCCTTTTGTGATTTTATGGGTCCGCCCTCTGTCTAGAGTAGGCTTACTTTATATACATTTAAACAGCCCGAAACTAAACAAATCAGAAAAAGAAGCTTGACCGGCAACCTTTGTGTTTTCCTTGTACAACATTAAACTGAATTATTCACTAAAAAACTATTTCTCGCTAAATTTCTTTATTTATATATATAAATATGTGTGTGTGTATGTATGTGTGCGTGAGAGAGAGAGAGGCACAAAAAATTAAACCGTGTGTGTATGTATAAGATTAATATCTTTATCTCTTTTTGCATATATTAGCTATATGTGAGTAGTGCCATTTTTGGACAGCTACTTTGATATAATGTTTATAGGGATATCAAACTGTATGTGTTATAGGGCGACAATAATTTTTTGCAACATACTACATTTACTACCTCATGTCTTTAATATATATAAGAAATATTGAGAATTGAATTTAGTCCTAAACATAAAACCTCAATCTATTTTGTTTCTCCATTTTTTTTTTCTAATGAGACTAGTTAGGAGTATGCATGTATCTAATGATAGTAATGAAAAAAGATGGTGCTTTAGGAAAACCAATATATATTTGTTATAAGTTGAATAACTAACATAATGAACTTTCTTAATCTAACCAAATTAGTCAACTAACTCTTATATTATATATATATATATATATATAAATAATGTTAAGGCATGCTTTGAAGAAATGCTAATTAAAAACATAGTAGGAGCTCGTTTTCCACGAGAATGACGAGAACTATGTGTCAGCCCACCAATTTTCTACAGCAAATGAAAGTGTAGGAGGCTTTTTGTATGTTAATTGTTTATTGGAGTAGCTTTTATGTTAAGTTGTCGCCATGTTTGAACAATGGTAATGCATGGGTCTCTATTTTTCACTCTCTGTGAAATCAAATCACTTTGAATCCCTTTACTGCCTGCATGACAATGTTTTGGACTTCTTCATCATTCATTTTATTTTAGGGACCATTGTTTTTGTAATTATAACATAGCTTTTGTTTCTGCCCGGATTTTGTTTGACACGTAACCTCTTTTGTCTACTTTTGAGTTGTGATATATCCGTCATCACCATCTTATCCAATACATAGTTTAAACTCCCGACTAATTAATATTTTTCTACCAAGTTAACATTTTAGGCATGCGAGTAATTTATATATGTGGAAGAAAAATTAAGTACACTTATTTTACCTGAGTTTTTTTTTCCCAATAATATATGAATTGATGGATTCAAACATATTATGTCATGCACATGCTGATTCAGCATGTTTATGGCCTAAAATTCCCAACACAATATATATTGAGACAATTGTAGAAGCTTAAAAAACAAGAAAGAGGTTGAGAGAATAAAAAAAAATCACAATCAAATTCAAAGAGTTGCACGGTTTATTTTATATTGATTTAGCTGCTTTTGAGTGATAGAAGATAAAAAATAATAAGAATAAAGTAGAAATTGACAATCCCATAGTAGGTAGCAAAGTTAGTTTTGTGGTCTCCTGCTTCTAGACGCCCATGTATCAAATTTCAAAGACATAGTGCTCTCTAAGGCAGCGCCACTTCCCTGATAATAACCTTTCAAACATTGTCAAAATCTTATCATCTCAGAGTCAATCTGATTGATAATTTAGATGCACCAAGTCAAACTAATAATCTCCCGGGCAAACATTAACAATTGAATGTAGAATGAAAACAAAACAAGGTCTTAGTATACTCCTCCTCTGGTCCTAAATATAAGACTCCACTTTGTATTTCAATTCAAATTGAACTACAAAGTAGGTCTAATATAGGGAGTACTATAATAACTTGATTAAGATTTGTCTTACCACCCAACTAAAGTATTCCCCTGGTTCTTAATGTTAAGTTAGTTAATATGACACGTGATTTCTAAAATACCATAATAATCTTCTTTAATTTTCCCCCACCTCTCTCTTATTTGATTATTGTTTATGGAGCATCAATAGGTGTGATTGTGGAATAGATTGTTAAATATGGAAAATAGGTCTTACAATTAGAACCAAGATCAAATTTCCAATTAGGTCTTACATTAAGGACTTGAGGAGCATGCATTTCCAGTAAATAAGATTTCTCCCATGTGTATCACTGGCCCAATCAGTACCTCTGGAGTCAAGGCGTTAGTGAAGTTATGGGTCCCTTTTCTTCTTGAGGAAAAGGACACTTGGATTGGGAAAATTCAACCTGAAATCTCTATAGTCAGAAAACAATGATTGACTAATGGGTGTATTCTAAGGAAATGATGGACTAATTGTCAGATTCCATGAAATGGAATTCATCTTTAAGTATATTTAAGCTGTGTTGAGAAGTTTGTGAAAAGTCATGTCGTTATGACACTTCAATGGCTCTTGAATAAAAAATAGGTGATGGATAAGATTATCTCTGATGTCAAATGGAATTTTATTTTAAACTAATTGTTACTCCAATATCAACAAACAGAAATATTCAGTTATTTACCAACAAGAATGAAGTCCAAAACCTTTTGTGCAGCAGTTTCACCTGCTCAATTTAATCAATCTATTTGTTGTGAATGAATGCTATTGATTGAATGATACAACCCATACAAATCTTGCAATTAAAAGTGACACAGTGACTGAGTTCATAATATGAGTGTGATTTGCTCATAGGAATATGGCACTTCAAGGGTAGCTCATAATCCAAAGTTATTCATCCTTATGCTTTCACGAGAATTTGCACACTTGAGCCAAATACATCCGAATGGTTTTAATATATACACTTATATTTCACTATCTTGGAAAAGGATAGGTGATAGATTCATCATCCATGGGATATGTCTCAGAAAAATCATGCAACTCTCTATAGATCTGTGGTGGTACTATATATGTTTCACTCTGGCTAGGCACCTCTGTTGCCAAACACTTTTTTAGCTCAGATAACACACAACTCATTGTAGGTCTATGAATAGAGGCTGAAGCAGTACATGCCATTGCTGCTCCTAAAGCCTTCCAAACAGAACATGCATTGTATTTACCTTGCAGCTTTGGATCCATAATTTTGCTCAGATCTCCTCTTCGAAGTTCAGGTCTTAACCAGTCAAGTATGTGAACTGATTCCTTTCCCTTTAGTACAGCAGGTTGACCTGTAATTAGCTCCAGCAGAACAATTCCAAAGCTATAGATATCACTTTTCTCATTCAGCTTCCTTGATTTGTAGTATCTGAACAAATAAACAACAAAAATTTGGTTTTGGTGACAGTGTATCCGTCAGAGAATGAAAATGAGCCCAAATGATGAAGATTGAAGGCTTACTCTGGGTCAAGGTACCCTTTGGTACCCATAACAGCAGGTTCTGAATTTCCTTGATCATTTGTATTCATTGAGGATCCTACATCTCTAGTGTCATTTTTAAACACCTTGGAGAGGCCAAAATCTGCTATCTTAGCTTCCAGATTTTCACTTAGAAGAATATTGGCCGTCTTCACATCTCTATGTATTATTGGCGGCTTGCATCCATGGTGTAAATACTCCAATCCTACAAGTCAAAGCACATCATTATCATCAAACACTGTATGTACAACAAGGGAACTATAACTATTGGTTTCCTCTAGAGAGAAGATTATATATATAGGAAAATACTTATGTCAAGTTCCTTATATCCATTTTATTAAGTTCTCAAATCATATCCGATCATGTGTCCTATTTTGAATTATTACCATTTAACAATAAACACATAAAAAAAGAGGACACATGGTTATGTGTAATTGGAGAACTTGATGTAATGGATATAAAAAACTTGATGTAAGTATAGTCCATACATATATATGCTGACCCTGTGCAGCATCAATTGCTATCTGAAGTCTCCTTCCCCAACTCAAGCAACGTGAATTTCTTGCTGCAAGGGTAACCAAGGTATCGCCTCTTCAGTATTTGATGACATAAAGTTAGAAGCAAAAACAAAGGGCACTGAGTGTACCTGAAAGATAGTTTTTGAGGTTTCCATTTCCCATGTACTCATATATGAGTGCCATTTTGTTTCCATCATCGCAAAAACCAATGAAGGCAACCCAATTTTTGTGATGGACTGTCATTAAGAGCTCAGCCTGCAAACCAGGATGCTTTTCTGTTGGTGGTTCTGTCTAAGGTTAAAAAAACTCTTCCATTTTCTGGAAAGTAAGTCCAAACCAGGATGCTTTTCACAGGAAATTACTGGTTACCTCAGTCTGAAATTCCCTTGGCCCTTGAGATGATGTTGGAGAAAGCATCTTTACTGCAACTTGGTTCCCATCTTTCATCTGACCACGGTACACAGTCCCAAATCCCCCCTTCCCAATGACAATTTTAAAGTTGTTGGTGATGTCCAATACCTCTGCATAACTATATTGCCACTTCTTTGATGCCACACGTGTTCCTTCTATGATGGGGTTCCTTGTTTCCTTGTCTTTGGCTCAAAAGGATACAGAATATGAGACTCTATATAGTTCTAAAGACTCTATTTAGCATAGAAATCACACGTTGGAAGTTATCTTATCAAATAAAGCATTACCTGGTTGTATATTTCTTCTAACTTTCCAGATGATAACGAAAACAATCAGAAGAACTAGAAGTGATGATATTGTAGCAACTAAGGGAACAAATACATTTAGCTTCTTCTTGCACTTATCTGAGCCACAAAGATTCTGGGCATCCACACTGAAAATGGTTAAAACAAGGAAGCCACTATCAGGTCACATTCACATATCTTAACTGATTTTGATGACATCTCTTTGAAGTTTTAGATGCATCATGCTTAACATTCTCACTCTCTCTTTAGTGGGTTATGTTAGTTTCAGGACAAATAAAAGAAAGTAACTTCTCTAGTTCTTTAATAGCAATTAGCGAGGCATACCTCAGTTTAAGCAATCCTGCCCTTGATTTTTTCAGAAGAGCTGCAGGGATAAAACCTGACAGTTGGTTGCCTTTCAAAATCCTACAAATAAATTATCTTTTTCTTCACCCCAAGTGATACAAGGGCTATGTTCATATACCACCAAAACATTAGGACTTACAAAATTTTAAGAGATCTCATTTCTGCCAGAAACTTCGGAATTGACCCAGATAAGCTATTGTTTGATAAATCCCTGAGGTGAAAAAAATTCCTTCTGTCATATTATTTACAATGAGAAAAACTTTCTTAAAGTCATGGGCATCATGGTAAGATAATCAAGATCAGTTAAATGTTTACTTACAATGATTCAAGTGATAAGAGGTTGCAGACAGCAGAAGCAATCACCCCACTCAAACTGCTTGAGCTCAGATTCCTATCAAAATAAATTTCTCCTTTCTAAAATTTGAAATCAGAGTTCCCATAATTGAAGAACATAAGTATGTAGGGGACTCACAGAGATACAATTTGTGGAGGATGTGAATTGCTATAGTTACAAATTAAGCCTTCCCAAGTGTGGTTCTTTGGCTCACACGGATCACCCACCCAGTTTCTTTGAATTCCATATGCCTCTTTGATATCCATAATAGCATTTACTGTGTTTCTTATTCAAGAATCAGTGGCAGGTCATATAACACAACATTTGCTTTTGCAACTGAAATTTGAAGCCAAGAAAAAACAAACCGTACCATCTTTCTCAAATGTTGGAAATGCATCCATCATTCTGACTTCAAATATCTCAACTGCGTTAAGGATAGGCGGAAGGCTTGAATCTTCGGTTCTATGAAGAGAAATTCGATGTTCATGTCCCATCAAAGGTTTCAAATTTGATACTGCAGCTGCAACTAAGTAGCTTGGGACTAATGGTCCAAACAATAAATGTCCATTACAGGATATTGTGAATTTCCTTAGTTGGTTAATTTCAAGCGTCTTCACTTCAGCAAAATACAAGTAGACATAAAATTTTGAATTTGGATAATTTGGGGTCCAAGAGAATTCCAAAGAAGCACTAGCATTCTTGGGTTGTGCAGCAGTTCTCATAACTTCAAATGGGGTTCTATAGCCATTGTTATTGCCATTTATAGCATGAGAAGTGCTTATAGAATCCCAGGAAGACGAGCCATATGGGTACCAAATTCTGTCATATATGTCATCTTCATATCTACCACTACCATTAATAATTGCTCCAAGGTCCCATCTTTTGAAAAGTAACAACGAAGCTGATGCCCCAAACTCAGTATTATAAATAGAACTATTGACTGGTCTTAGTTCTAAAGCTGAGATAAAAGGAGTTCCCAGTCCTTTGTTCACAAGACAAACATTAGTCACCTCTGATTCTGCCATGCTGATAATTTCCAGCGTAACTTGCTCTGAAACATTTTTGAAACTCACTGAGGACCAGAAATTGACACCAACATAGAGATCAAATTGTGGAAGCTTGTTTTCTCGATCGTAGTTTCCATACAAAAAATAGGCCCTTATCAAATGTAAGCTTCCTCTTCGTCCAGCTCTTAATGTGTAACAATTCCACTTTCCCTCAGGGAAACTTCTGAGATCTGACATTGGTAATGGTAGATTGGGATTGTTTGAATATGAGTATTTTGATGAGATGTTTTTGTTAACCCCTGTTTGTATGTAGGCCCCATCTGTGCTGTACTTTATTTGATCGCTATCATCTGTGTATTCAAAATTCTCTGCACCTCCACAATCAATACTGATGAAGCCTGAAGTTAAATCAAATTAGCCACAGAAAAAGAAGGTTCTAGATTGTTTGGAATAAATACAAAAAAACTCAAGTATGACATAAACAAGGGCAAGGACTGGGGACAACCCATTGAGTAAAATATAGCATGTGATAGATCCATAAGGAACAGTGGCAGAAGAAAAGGCAATATGAAACTTATAATGCAGGACTGTAATTATCACAGGGAAGGCTAACCTGTTTGTCGCTGTCCAAGAACTGGAACCATAAGAACTAGATGAAGCATCATCAGCAAGGAGACGAGTCTGATCGACATTGTCATGTCTGAACCAAAAAAGAGCCTTGTCTGGTTTACGAAGATTTCATATGTTATCAAGTGCCATAATTATGCAAAGTTAAATAAAATGAAACCAGAGGGATAGGGACTTCTTAGTCTTTAGTTGTCAAGTTGGATGTCTTGGTAGTTATGGCAGCCCCAGACCCAGAAAAAGAAAGTGGATATATAGTGAGATCATTTATCTATGTTGAAAGTGGATAGCAGAATGTTCATAGATGAGAAGGATTTACTTTAATTAGCACAAAAAGATAGAAAATGTTGAAATCAGCAAAGCTGGAGAATAGGTAAAAGGGAAGTCAGTTTGCACTGATTGGCACAGGATCACCTACTTGGTGATTCTGCACTTTGTTTAGCACATAAATAGTTATATTAGTTGACAATTAACTATATTAAAAAGGAAGCAAACTAGGACAAGTTATCCTAAGAAGGTTAACCAACCAATAAGCTAAGATGTCAGTAGGTCTTATTCAGCTATACAGCTTTTATATATTATTTGGCTTGATCAAGCATGAAAGAGTTGCCTTAGTTTTTAGAATGGTCAAGCCAAGCCAAACCCATTTAATATTTACTAATAATTCTCTTCTGCAGGCAACGAATGAGTGGTTGGGTTTTGGTTAAGTATCTATGGGCGATGCCACAACCTCTACCATTCTTCTTCTTATTGTCTTATTCTTATGCTTTTGTATTCATTATTCATTGATCTTTGTAATCATGTGACAAGGTCCTAATAAGGTTATAATCACTACAATGTCAGGTTCCATTCTGATTAATCATGCGGAACAAATCGTTTTTCTTCTCCAATTTTTTATTTGCAAGTTTAAATTATGAATATAAATACATTTTTTTATAAACTGATCAATAATTGTCTATACCAGTTTGAAATTAAAATTAATACAAGTTGGAAGGCATAGAGTACTCCATATATATATTTGACGTTTTACTCCAAGGGATTAATGACTAATTAATAACCTAAATCTAAATTATAAATACTAATTTTCTTTGCCATAATTGGCATTTTCTCGTGATCATGCATAAAACATAATAGTATTAAAATTTAAGGGAGCTTTTTAAAGCAGATTTAGGTAGAAATTTTATTTGTATTTGTTGACTGTGGAGTTGATGCTAAATATCAATCAAACTGGTCATTATAAATTTTTCCTTGACGCCTTCAGGATTTCAGAACAAAACACAAGCAAGTCAAAAGTCAAGAATGTTGTCAGGATTTTCAAACAAGACGCAAATAATTAGGTCTGTAGCCATTTGAGGCTTAAAATGAATAGTCTTCATATGATGTGATGTAGTAAGGCAAAGAGTAAATATATGAATGAAAAACACTAAATTATTATTAATTCATACAAAATATGTAGAGGCTATATATCAATTTCAGTAATCGGAATGCTACATAAGATGATTAAGATGTAGAGGCTATACTAGATAAAGATCTACTATAATTTGCGAAAACATCAATATAAAATGTATATATTTAGTTTGAGAAAACTTATTTATCTAAATTTATATTCAATCAAATGATCAACAGATGTCAATGTGTGTTTTGATATATTTATTTGATGTTGTCTTGTATAGAACACAGATGTCTAGCCAATGGGCTAGTGTATTGATATTGGATCAGATAGTTTTTCCAAGATATCTATAAGGCAGATACTAAAGAGTGGGGGATTACTCCAATATATCTATGAGGAAGATACCGAGGAGAATGTTGGATCATTATGCACGTATATGACGTTTAGCCAAAAAGGGTGTGTGTGTGTGTGTGCACAGTGAGGCTGAATAGTAATGAGGATGAATCAAGAATGTGTACATTTTAGGTTTACCTACTATTTATAGAGATTACTTTTAGGGTTTCCCTCTTGGGCTTTGTGCGCCTCCTGGCCCATGCATCAGCTACTGCACCTTAGGGTTGAAGCCCTTGATTAGGATATCCCTTGATTATAGGTTGATTATGATCTTCCTTCATTGTAGGCAAATCCTGAAACTTATTGCCCTTGTTGGGCTGCACGACAGCTGGGCCTCATATATCAGTCCATAACAATTGCCCCTCAGGCCTCAGCCCAGTAGTTCAAGTCTCTGGGATGCCGAGGTGCATTGATTAATTCACGTGGAACTCGGATTTAACTGGGATTTATCAGTTTATTCGGGTTCCAATCTGAGTTGAATCTTCGTCCGAGTTTTGGTAATCTTCGGATTCATTTGCGTGGAAGTTCTGAATTGCCCCAAGACCCGTGGTCCGGGTTCCTTTGATTGGAACTGCCTATTTCTTTTCATCCACGATGGATTCTCCTTCACGTAGAACATTCGAGGTCTGGGTTTGTATGTTACGCACCTAGCTTGTGCCTCAAACATCCAGGTTCCATCCAGGTTATACATTTTAACCACAAGGCTTCCCCTAACCCAGGTTGTTTGAAAAGGAATAAGCTTACTTATTTCATTTTGACAACTTGACAGCTAGGGATGTCCAAAGATCGGGCTAGATCGGGTTGGAGGTCAACCCGAGGTCTGGCCCGATATGACCTTGGGCTGGAAAAATTAGCCCGAGGTCTGGTTTTGTCTGGTACTAGCTCGAGCTCGGGCTGGACCGGACCGGACTGCCTAGACTAGTCCAATTTTTTTTTTCCAATTTTTTTTGGCCTTCTTGAGATACAATATTTTTGCTCTGGTTTCACCTGACTTCCCAAAGTAATAAAAAGTGACATAGTGAAAAGTGATTCCTATAAATTAAAAAGCACATTAGGGTGTCCAGACTCCAGTGAGCAGCTCAATGTAGTGATGATTTACCAAAAAAAAAAGGACCTCGGGTCAGACCGGACCAGTCCAGGGGGTCTAAGCCCCTGGACCGAAGTTCAGTCCAACCCGAGCAGTTTGGTCTGGTCCAGTCTGATCAAATTGTTTTGGACCAAATTTTTTTTACACCTAGACCAGGTCGGGTCGGACCGGACCAACCAAACCTAGGGGTTTTTGGACAACCCTATTGACAGTTGTACACTTTGTCGCCCCCCAGCCCGGTAATCAAGGTCTCGGGGTGCATTTATGATTTAACCCGGATATATTTCCGAGTTTTATTCAATGATTGGGCCAAAGTAAAAAATATATGTGCAGATTTTGCTTGAATATTCATTCGGTACTAAGGGCCCATTTGGAAGACCCCAAAACCTAGGTTTTGTCAAAGTTTTACCAAACACTTCAAATTTTCTCCAAAATCATTTTCCACCCAAAACCTAGGTTTTGGGTTCAAAACCTAGGTTTTGTCAAATCCAACTTTTTTTCACTTTTCATTTTTGAAAACTCCCTTTGCAGGTTGAGGGGCCCACCATAATTAGAGAAACCCCCAAAATACCCTCTATTCCTTTCGCCCTCCTTCATCTTTTTCATTATTCGAAAGCCACTGTCCATCATCACGTTGAAATTGTATATTATATTAGATATCCTAAATTTACTTGTTTTTATTTTGATTTAAATCTAAAATATTTACAAAGAAATCTCCAAATAATATACCAAATTGATATCTTATAAAATCTTAAAAAAATATTTTTAATCTTATTTTTTCAATATCATAAAATAAATTTATTTTTTCTAACAATTTTATGTATTTATTATGAAATATAATGTTTATAATATTTAAAATACCACTTTATCCTTTAAATGCAATTATACAAAAAGCTAATGTCCTTTTTGGTAAATTTAATCCCCCAAAAGCTATTCTGATAAAAACATCCAAACACTATCATTTTTTTTCCAAAATCATTATCTAAAAATCATTATCCAAAAGCTATTATCCAAAACCTAGGTTATACCTCGTAAATGGTGAAAATCATTTTCCAAAAGCAACTCCCAAACGGGCCCTAAGACCAGGTATCATATTTTGTGAAATTTTTTAATTAAATCAACACATTACATTCCGGCCCATTGGACCAGAATTTTATCTAAAGTAATGGCAATCCGTCACATGTTCAAACTCAGTTTTTAACTAACGTTTTAAACATTTCGACCTGATCAGGGTCAGCATGACAATTCACCTCATTACCCCAGAATACAAGCTTCGATGCATCAAAACTTTACTTGAAACCAGGTTTTGTTACCTTGGATTTATTTAACCATCGCTCCACGCTTATTCCAAACCGGGTTTCGTTACCCTCGATTCATTTATCCATCTCTCCACGCTTATTCAAAACCGGGTTTTGTTACCCTCGATTCATTTATCCATCGCTCCCCGCTTATTCAAAACCGGGTTTTGTTACCCTTGGTTCATTTATTCATCGCTCTCGCTTATTCGAAACCGGATAATTCTCAACGGAGAATTTTTTCATTTATTTGATCAAATGATCTTGCCGACATAGTTGACTTTACATAATTTCAAAAAGGAAAAATTGAATTGACAACTCAATACGAAACTCAGATTTAACTGTCATACTTCCAGTTTATCCGCGTATTAAGCGAAATCTATGGAACTCAGATTTAACTGAAATATACTTTCAATTTATCCACGTTCCATGTTCTCTTGATTAGCTTCTTGTCTAGAGTCTCCGGCACGTAGGCTCCCTTGTCGAGCTTCTCTCTAACCCGATAAGGGCCTTCCCAATTCGCAGCAAGCTTTCCATCTTTGGCATTTTTGTTGCCTATGTCAGCTCTTTGAAGCACCAAGTCACCTTTTTGGAATGACCGATACTTCACTTTTTTATTATACTTTGAACTTTTGAAGCGATGAGTTGCTTAGTGGCCATATCTCGACAATGGGTCGTGACTTTGACTTGATCTATCAGATCCAACTCCACGGCCACGGCTTCGTTGTTCACCTCTTCTCCCTCCTGAAGAGCCTTGATTCTCCTCCACGAGGGTTGGCCTATTTCAACCGGGATCATAGCCTTGCATCCATATGTTAATCTGAAAGGAATTTCCCTAGTTGATGTTTGAATACTGGTTCGGTATCCCCACAAGACAAAGTACAGCTATTCAACCCAACTGGACCTGCCTTTTCCATATGCTTTCTTAGCCCTTCAACGATGACTTTGTTTGCTGCTTCGGCTTGCCCATTTGACTGCGGATTCTTCACGGAGGCAAAGCAATGCTTAATTTGGAAACCAGACATCATTTCTTGGAAAGCCTTGTCGATAAACTGGGTCCCATTATCTGTTATCAGCTCCACCGGGATCCCTAATCAGGAGATAATGTTTCTTTTGAAAAACCTTTGCACCCGGGCCGAGATGATTGTTGTTAGGGGTTCAGCTTCAATCCACTTGGTGAAATAATCGATATCTACTACGAGTCATCGTGTAACTGTCCCGGAGCCGCTTTAAATGGTCCCAACAGATCCATGCCCCATTTGAAAAATAACCATGGAGCCGAGATAGACTTTAAATCTGCTGAAGGAGACCATATTATTCTGGCTTGTTTCTGACAGCTTCCACATTTTTGAACATGGTCCTTCAAATCCGTCTCCATAGCTGGCCAGTAATAACCGGCTCGCAAAGCTTTCCGGGCCAAAGCCTTAGACCCCATATGTTGGCCATTGATTCCTTCATGAATCTCGGCCAAGACATACTGGGCCTCTTCCGAATTCAAACATTTCAGCATCAGAGTGTGCAGGCCTTTACGATACAGTTCTTCTTCCACCACAGTGTACATGACTAATTATCGTATCAGTTTCTTCGCTTCAATTGAATCATCGGGAGCGACTCCTTTCTCTAAATACTCTATGATCGGTCTTCTCCAATCATCGGCTGCCGGGATCACCATGACACAACTTGGCTCCAACAAGCTCTGTTGAATCACAGTTCTGTGATTACCCGGGCACTTTGTACTTGCCAATTTTGACAAAATATCCGTCCTGGTATTTTCTGCTCTAGGAATGTGGGAGACGGTCACCTCCTCAAAGTCTGACATAACTTCCTTTACTTTGCTTAAGTACTTCATCATCAAAGGGCCTTTTGCTTGGTACGTCCCTTCGATTTGAGTCGCAACAAGTTGGGAGTCAGTTGAAACATGAACTTTCCTAGTTCCATTTTTCTTTGCTTGAAGTAACCTGGCAAGTAGCGCTTCATATTCTGCTTGGTTATTTGACGTTGGGAAGTTCAGCCGAAGGGAATGCTCCATTGAGACTCCTTCTGGACTCTTAACGATAATACCAGCTCCGCTCCCTTTGATGTTCGATGAGGCATCAACAAAAACTTTCCACGTCTCGGCATCTCTGTTCTCCCCTTTGACCAACGAGGTTAACTCCATTACGAAATCCGCCAAGGCTTGCGATTTAATGGCATGCCAGGCCTTATATGTGATGTCGAACTCAGACAGTTCTATAGCCCAGTTGACCATTCTTCAGGCCAAATCCGGTTTGTGGAGCACTTGCCTGATTGGTTGACTCGTCCTGACAATAATATGGTGTCCTTGGAAGTAGGGATGAAGTCTTCTTGCCGTGGTGAGTAGGGCAAAGGCCATCTTCTCAAGCTTTTGATATTTTAGCTCTGAGCCTTGTAGAGCTCGACTGACAAAGTAAACTTGTACTTGACCATTCTCTGTTTCCCTAACCAGTGCCGTACTTACAGCCTCTTCCCCCATAGACAAGTATAGGATCAAAACTTTCCTTGGCTCCGGCCTAGACAGAACTGGCGGGGCTGCCAAGCACTTCTTTATTTTCTCGAAAGCAATTTCGTAGTCTGGGTTCCAACCTCCTTTTTTAAAAGCTTGAAAAAGGGAAGAGCACTCTCTGCCGACTTCGGCAAAAATCTAGTTAATGCTGCCAACCTCTTTGTTAACTACTATACCTCTTTCTGGTTCTTTGGGGCCTCCATATCCAGCATTGCTTTACATTTGTCCGGGTTGGCTTCAATTCCTCTGTTCGTTAGCAGGAATCCTAAGAACTTCCCCGCTGGGACTCCAAAAGTGCATTTGGCTGGATTCAAACAAATTCGGTAGGCTCTCAGCTTGTCAAATATCTGTTGTAGATCTCAGACATGGCTTGCTGGGTCTGCTGACTTGACAATCATGTCATCAATATAAACCTCTACATTTTTGCCAAGCTGATCTTCAAACACTTTATTTATCATTCTCTGATACGTTGCCCTCGCGTTCTTCAACCCAAAGGGCATGACATTATAGCAGTAATTAGCCTCATCAATGATGAAAACCGTCTTTTCTTGGTCCTCAGGGTGCATGGCTATTTGGTTGTATCCGAATATGCATCCATGAAGGAGAGCAATTGGAAACCGGACGAGTTGTCAACCATCTAGTCAATATTGGGCATTTGATACGTGTCCTTAAAACACACCTTATTCAAATCGGTGTAGTTTGTACAGACTTGCCACTTCCCATTCGGCTTCTTCACTATGATCACGTTGGATAACCAAGTGGTATATTGCACCTCTCAAATGAAACCGGCATCTAACAATTCTTTCACATGTTCCCCTAGGGCCTTTTTCCTCTCTAGATCGAGTTTTATTTTCTTCTGCGCCACCAAAACTGATCCCGGATGAATTGCCAGTTTATGACAGCAAAATTCAGGATCCACCCCAGGTATCTCGGACGACTTCTAGGAAAATACGTCCTAGTTCCTCTTCAGAAATTCTTCCAACTCGGTTCGAACCTCGGGGTCCAGCATTTTGCCGACTTTGGTGACTTGCCCCGACTCAGTTCCCAGTACAAGATCCTCCAACTCTTCATTCGGCTCTGGTCTCTGGATCTTGGCATCTTCTCGCATATCCAGCTCAACCATATTTACTGGTTTGCAAGGTTGTCTAGCTTTGCCTCTGCTCGCTCTCCTATCTCCACGAATCCGGGGTGGAGAGGATGTACCACCTTCACTTTCTTTGACCGTTTTGAAGTAACACTGTCGGGATTCTTTTTGATCTCCTTTGATGGTAACAACTTCATTCTTATTACTCACCATCCCCAACTTCTGATGTTTGGTGGACACCAGCATATCCCAGTTGTGAATAGTTGGCCTTCCCAAGATCATGTTGTAAGTGGATGGGAAATCGGCAACGACAAACCTAACCCGCTCTAACTTGAATGCTTCCTTCATTCCCAGCGTTAATTCGACTTGTCTTACATGGCTTCAAGTCTTCTTGGTTGAGTTTCATCCGTTTGAAGGCATCTTAGAGGATGATATCTACCAAGCTTCCGACATCTACGAAAATCTTTTTAACTCGGCAGTTTACCAGGGTTCCCATAATTACCAAACCATGTTGATGGCCTGGGACTACGTCTTTGAGATCTTCTTTAGTAAAGCATAGTAGAGGAGGTTCTGGCCTGCTAGGCTCTTCTTTGAACCTTGGCTAGTCCCTTATTGAAAGGACCTCCCTTAAGTACTTTTTTCTCTGGCTCACCGAGTCTTCTCCTCCTCCAAATGCTCCGCTGATGACATTACAGTCGAATTTGGCTTCCAGGAATTCGTTATCATCACCATCAGGTTTCCTTCGCTTCGCTTCTCTTTTCTCTTCTTCTTCTCAAGTGCCGGGCTCCTGCTCCGCTGATTGTGCTGTAGTTGATTCGCCTCCACCCAATTTGGATTCCTGGGCAAAGAGATCTGACTACTGCTTCTTGTTTCAAACATCGTTGGTCACGGGAATTAAAGTTTATGGTTCCCCACGGACGGTGCCAATGTTCTGTATTGAACACAGATGTCTAGCCAATGTGCTAATGTATTGATATTAGATCAGATAGTCTCTCTAAGATATCTATAAGGCAAATACCAAAGAGAGGATGATTACTCCAAGATATCTATGAGGAAGATACTGAAGAGAATGTTGGATCACTGTGCACGTATATGATGTTTAGCCAAAAAGGGGTGGGGTGTGTGCACAATGAGACTGAATAGTAAATGAGGATGAATCAAGAATGTGTACCTTTTAGGTTTACCTTCTATTTATAGAGATTACCTTTAGATTTGGACTCTTGGGCTTTGTGCGCCTCCTGGCCTATGCATCAACTGCTGCACCTTAGGGTTGAAGCCCTTGATTAGGAAATCTCTTGATTATAGCCTTGATTATAGGTTGATTAGGATCTTCCTTCATTGTAGGTAAATCCTGGAACTTATTGCCCTTGTTGGGCCGCACGACAACTGAGCCTCATATATCAGCCATAACAGATGTGATTTTGCGTTATACAAGGTGGAAATGTGAAAGAAGTTATATCAACATTTAATAAAAAAAAAAAAAAAGAAAGAAAGAAGAAGCGATCACATTTCAAGTACGAAGGTTGAGTTTGAATTTTTAGTAATTAGAAAAAAATATTTCCTTTGATTTGATAAAAGTTACATTAAATATATAAATTTATATATTATTTCTTTCCTTTATCAAGGTGTTGATATTTTCTTTTTTCTATTGTTTTTTTTTTCTTCTATTTTTTTATTGGGATATGATATTGTTACTATCAAAGTTACTACCAGATTGTTTCACGGTTAGATTAAAATCTCATTCACCTCTATTATTTCTCTTCTATTGAGATTCTAATCTAACAGTGAAACAAACTGATAATAACACTAATTGATAGTACAATATCCTCATCACTTTCTTTATTTTTCCCCCGAACATTGAAAAAAGTTTTCAATTCCCCGGTCTGATATTTAAAAGGAGTATTTGATATTTTATTGTGTTGTATTGACCAAGCCTCTTTTTCCCGCCAAAGAGAAATTGGCTGGTGGCTGCTGCGGCCAGGAAAGCCCGCAGTTCCGGAATCTTCCTTCTTTTCTTACTCTTGACATTCCACCTCCACCACCGATTGTTGGTTTACTGCTCGCCGAACAGTCGCAATGGTGACTTCGTTTCTCCTTAAATCGGAATTTTACTTGTTTTTTTCGTTACCGGATAACCTAGTCTTTAATCATCACTATCTCTAGCTTTGTTCGCCCCTCGGGCTGAACTTCTTATTTACTAGTAGTTTCTTTCTTTAGTAGGATTTGATATCACATATGTGAAACAATTGGGAATTTGGTTGGTTCAAGAGTTGAATCTAAAGCGCCCTCTCATTTGGTTCCTTTTCGTTTTCTTCATTGAGTATAATGGGAGTTGGCAAAACTTCCGAGTTAACTACCAAAAGAATTAGTATATGGGATTCCTAATTGTTTCCCTGCACGTTCAATAGATTGTTTTACGATTGTAATTGTGGCTCTCTCCCATGTTTGAGAAAATGACGCTTTCTTCTGGCAAGGTTTTTTTGTTTTTTCCGATGACTGATCGGTTGTTTGTCAATTTGTTTGTCTTGCAATGGATTGGTGCGTTTTTGCTCACGGTGCAGTCGAAGAAAAGAGGTCTTTCATTGGAGGAGAAGCGTGAGAAGATGCTCCAAATCTTTTACGAGTCACAAGACTTTTTCCTGGTTTGTTTCCCGTGTAACTTTCTAGTTACTAGCATAATTTCATTCACTACTGTATTTTTTTTGTCAACAAATGAGTAACTGTATATATTGATTGTTCTTTTTAGCTTAAGGAGCTTGAGAAGTCAGGTCCCAAGAAAGGTGTCATCACTCAGTCCGTGAAGGATGTCATCCAAAGTTTAGTGGACGATGACCTTGTTTCAAAAGATAAGATAGGAACTTCTGTAAGTTAGCATCTACAAATAGAGACTGAATAAAATATTTTTCATTTTTGTGCTCACCCACTTCACCCAGTCCTTTGTTTTATTATGGTTTGGGTCATCAGATGCTTGCCCCACCCACAACACTTGACAAATGGAAATTGTAAATTGTCTTTGGAATTCGGATAGGTTACTTTGACATGATTAATCTCATATTTTGGTTGTCAGATATACTTTTGGAGTCTTCCCAGCTGTGCTGGAAATCAGGTGAAGCTCTGCTGACAAAGTGACGTTCTACTGTTTTACCATTTATCGTTGATAACTTGGTTACTACTTTCCAGATTATTTGACTTAACTTGATTACAACATTAATGAAATTTTGTTTAGCTTAGGAATGTTTACCACAAACTTGAATCTGAACTAAAAAGCAACAAGAAGCGGTATGTAGAACTTGCTAATCAATGTGAGGCGCTAAAGAAAGGACGAGAGGAATCTGTGAGTTATGATTCATCATCCCTTACTTGAGCATCATTTGCATTTTGCTAAACTACGAGAGTATTAATCGTTTCTTCACCAGGACGAACGGGAGGAGGCCTTAGCAGACCTAAAAGCCATTGAGCTGAAGCATAATGAGTTGAAGGTTGATTTGCAGTTTAGTTGTTCACAATGCATTGAGCATGATCATAATCTAATGAAATCCATGACCACAATCAACTAATATTTAATGATTTCAGGAAGAGTTAGGAAAATATGCAGACAATGATCCGGCTGTTGTTGAAGCAATGAGTTAGGAATTGGTCATTTGGTGCTTTATTGTAAAAGTTTAGTAGTTAATCCTTATAACATGTGATGATTTTCATGTCGTATTACTGATAACTTAATATCAATATTTGCAGAGGAAGCAATTGAAGTTGCCCATGCAACAGCCAACAGATGGACAGGTTCTGCTTAATATGTTTTCTTTTTCCTTTTTTTCCTTTTCTCCAGTGAACTGGGTTCACTAGGGGATGATGTCTGGTTTTATGAAATGTCACACTGCATTATGCTGCATAGAACCTCTAAATCATTAAAAAAAAAAAATGTGTGCAGACAACATTTTCACCCTGAAGCAATGGTGTTCAAACAACTTCCCCCAGGCCAAGGAGCAGCTTGAAAATGTGTATAAGGAGGTCAGTTTTTTATGCCTCTTTATGTAAAGCTCAATGCTCAAACCCTCTGTTAAGTTGTTACTCTTTGACCCTACGCAATAGATTTCTTTTGGTTTTCATAGTCATTTGAACGCGATTGAGATCGATATCCTGATGCATAACGTAGCTAGAACACAGTCTTCCTTGAGGCCAGTTAGGTTGTTTATCTGCGCTTCTGTTTCTTATGTCTCCACTCTCCTTATGTCTTTCACCTTAAAATCTCAATGCAGATTGGGATAACAGATGATTTGGACTATTTGGAGTTAGCAGCTCTTCCCCTCAGGACTGTTGGTAATTCGGAACTTTGAGCCAAGATGAAGGCCCGCTCGTGTCTCAGTTACTGATCTTCATAAAGTAAAGCTGTTTATGATCATATTCTGTGGCATCTTCAAACAAAGAACAGTTGCATGTTATTTTCTTTTCCCCACTTCCCTAATTTGATTAAAGTCTCAAGGATAGCATAATCAGCTCAAACAAAAAAAACGAGATTTTTTTGAGTGAAAAAAAATCAAGGTTTTAACAAATATTAGATTTAGGATTTACCTGAAGTGTTTATTATGCTTACCTAATGATATTTACTATGCTATTTTTGTTCACTTTTTTCTGCGGAGGCCACTTTCAAAGAGGCTTATGTATCTTCTTCTTGAAGGATGCGGGTATTTTATTTTATTTTTTTAATAGAGGATCACGCTCCTTTTCTATTATTTAGAGGAAAAACTGCATGCCCTAAGAGCCTGAGTTTTACATGTTTGAGTAGGATTTTAGATGTTTGAACAAAAAATAAGTAGGCTTTTAAATCCAATAGTGGCCAGAAACTTCTTGTTCCATATTCGTTCGATCCCCTGGTCATGAAAATGAGCTAATGTACGTATACTATTGCAAAAGCAAAAGTGCCTTGCCTTCGAAAAGTCGGAGAGCTGAATTTTGTTCTTGCCGATAGATTTCTGTCGTAATATTATTCTATTAATTAACTAATTAAACAATACTCGTATTTATCTTCTGCCTCATTTTTAGTGCACCTTCATCTTTTGTTACATTTTGGCTACCGTCACGAGACTAGGTTTTTGTATGAGCAGCTCACCGCTCAGATCTTGTTATCACTTATAAGGATCTATTAACATGTACCAAGGAATTCAGATAAAATTACTTGGTGTCATTAACACTTTATAATTATCATTAATAATGTCCAATTAGATGAGATTGTTTAATTAGTTATGAACAAAACAAAAGATATTTAGAAAAAAATTACTCCCTCTTGTCATAGACGTAAGATATATTCCCTCCAGTCTCAATGTTGACTTTTTTTATATATATATATAGATTAATGAAGCTAAATAAGTTAGTTAATTATATTATACTTCCTCTAGTCCTTATTATAAGGTACCAACTAACAATTCTCACAAACTAATAAAAACAACTAAAGTCAATAAAGTTTTTCTAAAATTTAAGTAACTTCCAATATTACCCTTACTAATTGTACTAAACTCTAATATTATATTAATTATTATTTTCATCCATTACCCTTATTAATTATGGGCATACATAGAAAAAAATAATTGATGCGCTTTAGAAACAAGCAAGTGCCTTATAGAAAGGATCAAATACAATTAGTTGGTGCCTTATAATAGGGACCAGAGGGAGTATGTTGTGTATCTTTAGATTATATATTAGTTTATTAGTTAAACTAATTAGTTTGGAGAAAAAAATAAAAATACTCTTAAGTAATTTAATTATCTTTTTTAATCTCTCTAAAAAAGTCAACTTAGTATTATAATTAGGATCAAAAGGAGTATTTATTTAATTTGATTAGATCAAAAAAGTTAGTTAAAATGACATGTATTTTCTAAAATACCCTAATTATTTTCCCAAATTCCTTCTTTCCCTCCCTTCATTAATATGTAGAGGGAATATTAATAGATGCAAATTAAAAAAAGATTGACTAATATGAAAAATGTCTTAAATTTAGAATAAAATCAATTTCCTAAATATGTCTCTCATATATATATATATATATATTAAAGATGGGGGAGTAATATTTAGGACAATAAACTAGAAGGAATTGCCTTGTGATATTGATAACAAAGGGAAGAAGTAATTATAGAACATGTTCCGTGCTTGTGAATTGGTTTTCTGACTTGCCCACAACATGACAGTTGGTGAACATGCAGGCAACCAAAACTTTGTCGCTACTATTGTTTCTTCCATATGACTTGCCATTCTTGTTGCTTTGGCGCCCATAAAGAATTCTGAATGAGGCTCATTGTTCGGCAAACGATGTCAACATCACAAGAAGTTTTTGACAATATATGTCATTACAATTTTTTTTTCCTTTAATTATAAACTTGACGAAATAAAGAACCTAACCTACTAATAATGTCATCATGAAGAGGTGGAGGTTGATCAGAGGCAAAAGCTTTCATCAATTCAGTGTTCCTAGCTTGCTGATGAGCATATAAGTTCAATTCTCTATACAGAAAATGGAGAGTAAGAAGCCAATCTCTATGAAAAAACATTCTTCCTGGGATGATTCACATGGTACCCTCTTGTTACCAAGCTTATAGTTTCTGGAATATAGATTCAAACCCTGTATGAGTCCAATAAAATCTCAGCAATTGTGGAAGGAACTGAGCTTGTTTGCATAACCAAACAGAGTAGCCCACTCGATCCTCTTTACAATACCAACCTTTCACGGTCCCACGTGATTACTAATTGAGGTTCAAACCAGATTCCCAGCCTTTCATGGCCCCATTTCCTCCATCATATCTATCAATAACACCTTCTCGCCCAGTTATGACATCAATAGGAGGAATATTCAACTCACTAATTCTCAAACAAAAAACAAGTGTTCTTCCTTACACCCTCTTTAAACCGGTTCCAGACATCACACATTCCCCTCCACCTAAGACAAGAAACTTGTTTCCTCACAACTGCTGGATATCTACGTCGCTTGCCCTCAAAACCTTAACCTATACCTCGTGATTTTTTTTTAATAAGATGAAAGTTCAGGCCGGTGAATTGGTCCCAAAGGTTCATCAGGACTAGGGCACATATCTAAACTCAAAGAACGCTCATTGACATATCATTTAACAAGGTCTTAAATCGGCAGCAAGATTTAAACTTACAACTTTATAAATAATGAGCCAACTTCTTACCAACTACATTATTGGATTAATATTTGTTAGTCTATATTTAGATCCTTTCATTATACAAAAATATAAAAACTGAACATTGAAAATGTATAGTGTTATGCAATAGAGGAAAACATAACTAGCTTCCTGTTCGATATAATAATTTCTTTATTTGCAATGCTTAAAAATCAACTTTAACTTAAACAATATTGGTTTATTTTTAAAAACTTGATTAAACTTCAATTGATATAGGGGTTAAGGTCAATTTTTCCTTGAAAGTTGTTAAAAAATTTTAATTTTGCTTCGGAAGTTCTTTTTAGCAACATCGTCCTGAAAGTTTCCAAATCGTAGTAATTTTATCCTGGGCGTTATCCAGGTCAAATTTGACCATTAATTAAATATGTTGAGTTAGCAGGTCCAATTGTCATCCACTTCTTTTTTGTTAATGTGCAAATTTGTCATGAAAGCTTTTACTCAGAAGCAATGTTCTCCTGGAAATTTTTCTGGTTCAATATTTTCTTGGAAGTTTCCAAATTGTAGCAACAATGTCACCATCACCATTATAAATGTTAAGTTTGATTGTTACTTGACTAAATATACTTAGCTAGCGGCGTGAATGACATTGAAAAAAAAGCCGCAGATGAAGGAGGAACTCACGTTCCCTAGAGAATGATGAAGAAAAAGATTCAATTATCGGATTCAAGACACACTGAACAAGACTATCGAGAATAAGGCCATTGGTAACCTTCCGTCGCCGTACCCTTGCGAGATAAACAAGTACCTTTTTATTTTCTCTTCATCGCACAAGATGCTTTCGCCTCTTCGATTTTCTTCAATAAGAGTAAATACCCTTTCTGGTCCCTGACAAAAAACATGATCCCCATTTTGGTCCCTTAAAAAAAGATCATTTTTAGTCCATGAAAAAGATGAATAAGGGTCAATTGGTTGACATTTTGATCCCTCAAAAATTTCTAAAAAGTTCTTTTTAGTCTATAAAAAGGACGAATAAAGGTTGATTTTTTTGTAAGGGACCAAAATGGGGTCCGTATTTTTTGTCAGGGACTAGAAAGGGTATTTACTCATAATTCAAATATGATGCTTTTTTTTTTTTGAAAAATACATTATTTATAAATTGATCTAACTTGGAAATAAATGAAGTGAGAAACATATGGATTTTTGAGATAAGCATTTTGGACCAAATAATGGGTAAAATTTGGATAATAGCCGAAGTGAAATTGTTATGATATGAAAACTTCTAAGGCAATGTAGCTCATGAGTGAAAACTTTCGACGCAATATTCCACCTAAACCCAAAACAAAAATGATATGGATGTCATGTGGATCGTTAGTTCAGCATATTTGGTTAATTAACGATCAAATTTAACTTAGATAATAAATAGGGCAAAATTGTTATAATTTAAAAAATTTAGGGCAACTTTGCTATAAAATTTTTTTGAGATAGAATTGAGATTTTTTAAGGACCTTAACCCTTGATAAAACATAATGAAATTTATTTAAATGAAGTTTATTCCCTCCCTCTCACCTAACCCATGTTTTTTTTTGATATGTCAACTAACCCATGTTTTTTCCTATGGAATTTGGAATAAGATGTTAAATAATAAATATAAGTCATATATTTCACAAGTTATGGCGGTTACTATTTACTATAAATTTGATGATGGGATATAATTGAACTAGTCTGTGTCGTGGATGAGTTGTAATCTGTGGCCCCACGGCATGCAGTCCTAGCCAACGGTCGCCGTCCAAGGTAAGGTAACGGCTGAATCATGTCTCGATATTTGAGGAGTTGAGAGAGGATTTAAAATGTCAGAGTTCAACAAGAATCTATTTATATTATTCATATATTGGAGCACTCAAATTTAGTATTCGAATTTCAAATGTTGAACCGAACCCGTTGTCCATATCTGTGTGGACCAACCCTCCTTCTGTACCACAGCGCGAAATTGCCTGGACTGTGTAACATGGCCACAATCTCATCTCTACAACTGTCATCAATCAACTCTTATTCATGGGCCCTACCCTCTTTGCATGTTGCTTCTCCTTTTCTTGTTTCTCTCCTTTCGTAGATGCCAGCCAGAGTGTCTTCTTCCTTCAAAGATTCCTCTCTCTATGCATAAAAACCTTCGCCCTCCTTCTCTTTCACTTGCAACTTTGCTTATTTATATTTCCTCTTTCTCTCCCAATACAACCCATTCTTGTTCTCAGCTGCTCTCAAACGCAGAACAAAACAGAGTGTGAGAGCTTGATAGCAAATATCAATGGAGGTTCTTGCATTTAGACTTCAATATTTCATGATGGCCATTTTCGTTCTTGCTCTGCTTTTGGTGGTACCAACCATTAATGCTCAGAGCCCTGCCCCTGCACCACCTCCCACCAGTGATGGTACTTTTTAATTGATGCCTCTCATCTGTAATATTTCTTATGTGTCTTTGATTCTTTCATGGGGTTGCTTTAATGGTCTGATAAGGTTTGTTTTGAATGGTGTTTGCCTGACAGGGATGGCAATTGATCAAGGGATCGCCTACGGGTTAATGCTGGTGGCTCTGCTTCTTACTTACATCATTCATTAAGCCTTTTGGAAACAATGGAAGGCCTGAGTTTGCGAATTTGTATATTGATTGTGGTCTATTTTTGGTTCTATTTTCTGTTCATATGTTGAAGTTATGATCTTTTTTAATGAAATTCTTTGATTTCATGCGTTCTTCTTCCCCTCTGTCCAATTTGCTTGCTCCTGTCGCTATTTATTTTGACAGACTCTAGAATCCCATTCTCTTTGAAGTTTTGTTTTTTTGAATGAAATGATGCACTATATTCACTGAGGAAATAATTGGTTGAGAGTAGGTTTGCATACCTGGAAAGGAGGAAAAACAAACCACATCGTCTTTTTCTTTTTGGGTTTCACTTCGCCCAATGGCCAAGGGCAAAGAAGGAATGACGTTTTTTCTGCGACGTGGTAACCGGTATTCCAGAGTTGATGACGAACACAAATCTTGTAAAATAAATAAAAAATAAAAATTTGCTTTAAGCAAACGCAATTCACATTCCAAAGTGAGAACAGGAGTTTTCTCCTTGCTGCTTGTAACTGTGTGAGGGTGTCCGTTGAATGCCAATTGCGCAGTTTCTAGACAAAACGCACATCTGACTTCCAAGATTCTAATGTTCAACTCATTTCATGGCAATTTGAGTTCATATATATGTGTGTGTGTGTGTGTGTGGATTTTGGGGTTCAGCTCTGTAAGGGGAAGTTTTGAGTGAACTGGCAACGGAAAGACACACTGTTACTTCTATGGGTTGGTAGGGTTATTCAATATATTCCAAACATACCTGATAATAAACCTAAATTGACAGATAAATACGGGTCATCTCTTTATAAACAATGATCCTTCAAAAGCAAAAAATCCGCCAGTATCACGTTTAAGACTTATTCAACGTCCTTGCATGGTTGTGGTGGGTGATTCTATTGGAGTTGAAGCAGCAACCCAAGCTAACTTCGTCATCACTCTACAGCTAGAATCCATCAAAACTAGGATAGTAGTGGTAAAATGGTTTTTTTTTTCCTGAAGGGCATTTATTTGACATAACTTTTGAAAAGATAGTTGAGATAGAAAATGACTGAAAGGACATAAATCATATATATATATATATTATAAAATGTGACAATTTAGGAGAAAAAATTTAAAATATATATAAATTTACTAAATAAATATAACATCCCATGACTCAAACATCCATCTTCCCACACTAAAGACTTTTTTGCTTCTCCAGTTTTTTCTCTCAGTCCCTCGTAAGTGAAATAAATCCATTAAAGTGTTCAACTTTCTTCATCCCCACATGTTAAAATTGTTCTTTTTTGTTTTTTTATTCTATGATTGATTTTTTTGTGTTGTGAATCAAGGCTGGGATTTTCCGGCATGCCGGAGACGCTGCTGCAGTGGGGGCTGCCACTTCTAGCTAGGAGGTGGAAGAGGGGGATGAAGGGAGTGGCGGCGGTGACCGACAGGATGAAACAATGGAGATTAGCAGCAAGAACTCCGGCCACACGAGATCCAGATAGGGCGATATTGATTTTTGAAGGAGAAGGCGACGACTACTGTGAGGGGAGGGGGGGTAAACGGTCCTTTTGTTCAGACAAGTTGCTGTGATGGGATTAGAAGTTTGGAGAAGTGGCTTCACAAAATAGTGGCTTCAGATCTTGAAGCCCTTCAAATAATGAAGCTATCCCAAACACCCAATTATCAAGCTTTCACTTTCACTGGGCTGTCACTGAACTTATTTTAGCTTCTGAAGCTATGCCAAATAAGCTCTAAGTGGAGGAAAATAATCTCCCCTTGGACCCCACATGAGTATTTCTCATAAAATGAATTGTCAATCAAATCTCGTCATTAATTTATCAATCCCTATATTTTTTGGTAATAAACATGAGATTTTACAATTTCAAAGTTTTTTCTCTGTTATTCTCTCTTAAATTCAAGGTTCATATTCATCTAATACATTTGGATCATGATTTACTTTTAAATATAATTATTAAACACTAAAGGATATTTATGATGACAACATTTAAATATATCAAGAAACATCTATTAAAATACTTTTATCAATAAAATTCAACTCAACCAATCAATAAATTGTTGGTTGGGATTGTAAATAGTCTCACCCTATGGGAAGGAGAATACAATGGCCCTATTTAGAGAGAGCGTTAGGGTAGCTTTAAGTAAAAAAAAAAGTCAGAAAAAAAGTAGATATAGGAAAAAAAGCCTTTAAATAAAGTGTTTGGGTAGAGTTTTAGTCCATTGGGCTTTTTTAGAAAAAACTCCTAAAAATCAGTTTAGGAAAAAGTTTAATGGAGTAGCTTTTAGGAAAAAGCTCTAAGCTTTTTGACGTGGGTCTCACTACTTCTACTCTCATCAATCCAAACACAAATCATATTTATAATCTAGCTTTTTTTATATCAGGCTTCTGCAAAAGTTAGATAAAAAATAAGTCACTGCTTTCCCAAAGCGGCCCAATTTCAAATAGCGGGGAAGTACATTTATTGGGAAAGGTGGAAGATGCAAAATCATTCTAAGTCCAATAGAGGAAACTGTTAGTCAAATCGAAAGAAAAATTTGACCGACCTAAATTTATAACTTGCTAGTAAGAAGCAAAGAAACAAAAATAACCACGACAATCCCAATCAAGCACTTGAAAAGGCAAAGCCATGAAAAAGAATTGAACAAAGGTAGAAACCGTCATTCTTTTGGAACAACCAGCTAGAAGATTTGCCAATATCCAATGGGGGAAAAAACAACTACAGCCATAAGGGTAAGTAAATTACCAGTCATGATCTCTATGAATGATTAGTAAATGTTCCTCCGGTTTTAAATATAGGATATACTCCCACCGGTCCTAATTATAGGAACACTTTTATAATATAAATTACAATACAAAAATGTTCTTATAATTAGGACCGAAGATAGTAGTTTATAATGTAATTTGAATTACAAGCTATATCCTATATTTAAAACCAAAGTACTTTAACTTCCGGTCCAAACTGTAACGTAGTTTTTTCTACCGGATATGTGCTTTTATACTCCCATTCCCAGTGGCAAACAGACGACGTCGCTCACTCACTAAATATTTCTTTTATTCATTGAAGACTGATTCAAGGATAAAAGCTGTTCAGTGCCAAGACTAATATTCATTTCATCCAGAATAAACACCAAAATATATGATTAAGTAAATGCATTCCATCAATGACCAGAAATGAAAAAAAGTTTGAAATTTACCAATAGACATTAGACACATCACACAAAAAGAAAAAAAGAAAGAAAAAACAACTCGTTCAAGTGAATGGATGCAAGATGAACTTTTCTGTTCAATCTTTGACACCGTTATATACACCAGCTGGTTTGTTCAATAAATCACATGGGAAAAGGAGACCGAGAAATGCAGAATTCTCCATATCAGTGGCTCCAATTCTTAATCAAAGCCACACGTGATAAGACAGAGCCTGCAAAATTCCGGCAGAAATATCAATTACAATGAGAACTAACAACATAAAATAACATTCCCGCATTTTCCTTGATAAATCAATCCAAGGAACTGAGTTCAAATTGCAATACAAAATGATGCATGCACATACCATCCAATTGTCAGTCCAAAAAAGAAAGCCACCCAATTTCAATTAACAATTGCAACAATAATTAATTGAAATAAATGCATAAATAAATGTATTAAATAGCATTACAGATGAAAAGGACCTGCTTAAAGTGCCATCTCAGCTTGCAAAGCAGCCAATTCATCTTCCTCAGCAGTGCGCTTCTGAGGAGCAGGGCGAGCAGGTTGCCTCCCTGCTGGGACCTGCACTGGTGCTGCAGGAGCTGTAGTTGCAGGTTGAAGAAGCTGTTCCTCCAACTCAGCACCCTCCAATTCTTCAAGTTCTGCTTCTAATTCATCCTGAAGAGTGAAAAGAGTGAAAGAAAATGAGAATGATCCGCAGATATATTTCAAACAGTGTAGATGTGGGGTTTTTCAATTTTAAAGAGATATGCGGATATCTCTTAATGCTCAATACATGGCTGCCAACTCCTTTAAAAAAGTTCGCCTACAAGAATCTCATCTATGTCTTGTCCGAACACAAATAAAATTAAAATGATCAAGAAATGACCTCATCAAAATCTGCAGCTGCACCTATTGGAGTTGACAATGCTTCCTGAATCTGTTTCATGTTCTCAGTCTGTTCATTGATCTCATCCATGGTCTTGTCAACGTCATCAATATTCCTGTAAAATAATATAACAAGATAAACAATTCACAATCAGCATTCCATTAATAAAGATAAGCCAGAATATGAAAATAGTACAAGTGATCTAATAAGAAAAACAACTTACTATAATTTATCAAAAACTTTTCATATTTAAAAGAAACCAGAGTAAGTGAAAAAAATATGAACGTCACTAGAACAAATTATTTATTATTCAATATTTTATAATATGCCACATACGTTGCCTTTTGCATAGCCTTCATAGCAGAAGCTCCAGTTCTCAATGCATCCACTGTTTCTGTGGTGGCCTTAGCACCTTCCAACATTATCATCTGTAACACAAATCATCACATGATGCAAAGGAAGTTCAATAAACTCAAACCCTGTCTGTATTGTCAATAAAAAAAAGTTGCATTCACACCTGGTCATGAATACGCAATTGGAAATTACCGAGCTGCTCTACTTGCTGTTCGTATAACCTCTTTCTCTTCAAACATTGTATAGCCGCTGCATGAAGGAGAAATTCAAATGCAATGTTACAAGCTTTAACTCAGTACCCAAATCTAATAACAATGATCCCCTAAAGATAAGGTATCCATATGTCAAGCATATACAAACCCCGACACACCCTACAAAAATGAAACACCAAACTTCTCACCCCCACACAATAAATTTTCTTAAATTGTATATTTCACAGATATACTGATGCAGGATAAGAAGACAGTTCTACAATCTACACCAGCACAAAGATCCATGACTTTTGCAAAATACCTCTTTTATTTTTTGCCCTTGTAAACTCTTTAGCCTTTTCAACCTCTGCTGCAGCCTTTTTAATAAGTACTTTCTCCTTTTTCTCTAACATTTCAAGTGTCTACAAATGTATGATTCAAAGAAGAAAACAATCATATGGTATCATACATAAGGAAAACTAAAGCTCGACATAAAGGAGAAAAATAAACTGTCATTACATGATGGAATGAATTGAGGCATAAAAATACCATGTTCATAAAACATGAAAAATGGAACCATGGAAAAACAATTTCGAACATATTCTCAAATTACTCTGCATATCATGCACCACTAACAGCCGGCCACTGTGGCTGAGACTCAGATAAAACAAAAGAACATTCTAATGATGGATTCCAAATTAATTCAATTATCAGTCCGGCTATGATCAATAAATGGCCACAAGACAAGTAGAGCACCACCAATACAAAACTGACAAACGTGGGATTTCTTGCTCTCCTAGCCATATTCTAAAGGATGAAAAATACTTTCTGAAATCTGTGCAAGAATAAAAGAAAAGGTTTGGTTGGAATGTGATGTGATGAGATGCATAATTTAGTGTACTTTTAACAATTAGGAATCCCCTGGGACAAGGGAATCGTCTGTTCAAGTCCTTCAGAACTTAAGTACAGTAGGCAGTTAAAAGGGAAATACAATTACCGGATGAATTACATAGAGAGTAACGCGAATTCCAATATAAACGAAGATAATGATCAAATGAATACAAAGCACCGAAAGTAATAATCGCCGACGAAAATAATAATAATAATGATTTTTACACAAGAGAAAGATCCACAGGCAGATTTTTATCAGAAATCAAATACTACTAACCTCATTTAACTTATCCAAAGTCGTTAAAGTATTGGCTTCCTGTTTAGGTTTACCAAAAATTCGGGTAAACATGGTTGATTATGAGAAAGTTAAACCACGATACCCTTCTGCAACGCAAATCATCAAGAAATCCATGAGATAAATAAAGAGCTCAATTGTTGATGGTACAGAGAATCACAGAAATCATATCGAAATCAAAATTATGAAATCGCAAAACGTAAAAGTGAACGAACCTGATCGAGAATCGGATTGCGCAGATAGATTTAGAGGGGATAGTATACAGCGATTGGGGGTTGACAAAAAGGGCAACCGATCTGCGATGAAAGTGAAAGGTGGAGTGACCGGGGGTTGGGAACTTGGGGTCTGGTTAAGTTTCCAATCGTTTGCATAGGGGCATGGAGATTAAAAAAACAGGGACGTCGACGACGAGCACTTGCCCCTCCGCGTAGCGCGTTTTCTTAATGAAGAAATAAGCCTTTTTTTTTCTTTTTAAAAAACCTGAATAATGAAGATTATAAGTTGAGACCCAAGTAATATTTAATCTTTTTTATAACTCACTTGTTTATTTATTTTTAAAGAGGATTAAATATTTTTTTATATACCTATAATTAATAAAAGTAGTGAGTGAGAGTAATTAATATGCTACAAGAGTTTAGTGCAATTAGTAAGGTAATATTGAAAATTACTTAAATTTTAGGATAAATTTAATGAATTTAATTGTTTTTATTGATTTGTGAGAACTATTTGTTGATATCTTATAAAAAGAATCAGATGGGTAGTATCAGGTAAAAAAGTTAATACATACTGGTAGTAATTTTTTGAAAATTCTGACCAGAAAAATAAATTTTATGAAATCCAGGCATGTTACTTTATAACTCGGAAAATATCGTGTATGAGATGAGTATGTAAGTAGAGTTTTATCTTAATTTACACGAATAAATACTTTTGGAGGTCTCAAACTTGATCATAAACATACACTAACAAGATTTCTTAAAGCAATGTGACACAACATTTTTGTAGAGTGAAACTTTTTTTAATAAAATGGATAAAAATTTAAGATTTTTAACTTTTTAATAATATATAAAATTGTAACAATTAAATATAAATTATAAAAAAAATTCATTTGTGAAGAATTTAGTATTTCTATATTTATTCAAAAATTATGATTAATCCGTAGAATAGAATTCCCAAAATGAATTTTATTTCTAAAATAAGAATTCAGAATTTTTCTATCTATTTTTCAGTCCGATTTTTTTTCATATCTAGTACTAATTTTTGGGAAAATTAGGAAGAAGGACATAGAAGAGATAATATTTATTGGAATATCATCCCACATAATAAGGTGTTGGTTGGAACTCAATCATATATATGGATAGGATTCTTTTTGGGCAAACAATATAGGATTTCTTATATATTTTATATTTTTTGTTAATTTCAATTTTCTTAAAAATTATTTAGAGAAAATAACATTTAAACTCCTTTTATATTGCGAATCATAACCTAGGCGTGAACCCCTGCTTGCCAATTAAATAAATTGTTTGATAGAAGGAACTTTCTAGTTTGAAAACTTTTTCAAGAATTAAGTTTCAAAATTTTATTTTAAAAAAATTAAATTAAAAACGATATCCAAAACTTAAACATTATATGATATATGTCAATAAAGTATAACTAATTTGGTTTTGGATTGGTGAATTGGGAGACTAACTAGTCCCTTATGACTAGAGTTAGGAATCAGGGCTGGCTCTACAGGGCCTGGAGTAAGAAAAACATCTGTTTTTTAAATCTGAGCCCGAGAGCACCAGGATTAGGGCCTGCCCTCCAGAACCCGAAAGTTACTATTCTAAATTTTAACTATTTTTTCTTCGGCTTTTTTTCCCAAAAAAATATAATTAGTAAATACAACAACTAAAGTTTTAATTCATCAAATAAATGTTATCAATATTAATATCCAAGCAACATGAATCATCCAACAAATAAACACATTCATTAATTCGTAGTAAAAAATAAACTATTGTCCACAAATAATTTACATAAAATATAAAAAGCATACCTACGTTTTAAATTTAAACTATTATACTATATTTCTATGGCAAGATTGATCCTCTGACTTGTGATGAGAAGGTTGCCAATATAATGAGGAAGTTGACTTTCATTTTTAATGAAATTCGAATGTAGGAACATCTCTTCCAACTCCTTATTATTTTTTTTTAAAAAAATTAACAGGGCTTAACGGGCCGGCCCGATGCCTTACAGGGCCAGCCCTTTTAAGCCTATGGCCCTACAGGACCAATTTCATTTAACTTCTATAATTTTTAAGCCCGACCCTTGAAAGGTCAAGGCTTAAACGGGCCGGCCAGACGGGCTCGACCCGATTTCCCAGTTCTACTTACAACGAATCAAGATTTGAATTCTAGTTAAGTGCTTAGGTGGGAAAAATACCAACCCCTGCCTTCATGGTCCCATTCATTCCCTTGACAAGTGTGCTTATATAACCGATTGCCATTTTTTTTCTATGAACTCAGAGTATCCCAAAATCATTTTGGACTTGGGTCTAATCTCTATCGAGCTAAGAGCTTTAAGATTAAAGTTCTCCTTGCAAGTGCGCTTCCCAAATTCAAACTTTTCTTCTCCTTCTTACGGCGTAAGACCGCTTACCATATCAACCAACAAACGTTGTATAAGCAACGGCAGAAAAAATTAGAGGAAAGGCCTCGTTAGTTTCCACATGAATTCAAAAAAAAAAAAAGCACGCACGCACGCGTTTTTTTTTTTTTTTTTTTTTTAAGTTTTTGAGGGGTTCGACATCGGTCCCTACTGGGCGCAAGGCACGGCCGGCTCGGGCTCTATGAGCACTTACTGGGGACTTACGAGATCGTCTACCAAAGGAGTCCCAATTAAACGGCAGGATCGAACCCACGACCCAAGCGCCTAATCCCTGATCCCTTACCATTTGATTAATGGGGACTGTGGGAGAGGGAGTGTGTAGTGGTACAAACAAGTTATTCCATTAAACAAGTTTCCCCAAGGAAGTTTGAAAAATGATGAGACATAATTTATAAATATTATAATTTGGTATAATCTTTTATAAGCAACACAACCTCTATAAATTTCATATTATGTGTCAATACTCAATATATACATATATTGAAATAAGGTTTAGAAGGATGGAAGGTGAATTTCTATAAGTCAAAATTATCCTACACTATTATAGTAGTAATATAGGTTGAAAGTTGTTTTTTTTCCAAAGTAAGTCAAATGTAATCCAAAGAAAATAGTACTAGTGCATGATAATTAGGGGTAAAAATTAAGCAACAAGATTATGTTCTACGCATTAACGGAGGAGCAGGAGCAACAGGGAAAGGGTGTTTTGGATTTGAGAACGGGAAAATATATTTTGGGTCTTTTCTTTTTTATCCTCCTAGATATTTATTTTTTAATAATAAAGGAAAAAAATTTCATTCACCTCATGTTCACCGTAACAAATAACTCAACATATTTTCTTTTTCAATATATAGGCAAGTGGTACTTTTTTATATTTTTTATCATAGAATTTCCATAAAATAATACACTGAATTTTAGAGTTAAATTTGTCAAAAAAAAAACATTATTTTCAAACCTGAACTGGCCGGATCGCTCAACCTGACCAAGTTGCTGCTGGGTTACCCGGTTGTTCTTTTCAAATAAAATAAAATATTTTTAGGGAAAATTCCACATAAATACCATATGAATTTGTAAAACCCCAGAGGTCCTCTGAATTTGTAAAAAGACTCATAGGTGATTAGGATTTTTGTGGGTTATGCAATTTCGTGGGAAAAGACCAGTTTGCCCCTATCTTTATTCTCAACTAAATCAACATACACAAACCTTTTCCCACGAAATCGAAACCTCTGAAAAAAAAAATTCCCCTCTTCTGAACCCTAGCTTCACCGTCACCGCCTTCGGAACCACTGCTGTCGCCGCCATTGCCGTTGCCGTCGCCGTCTTTTCCGTTGCCGTCGCCGTGGTGGTTTGGCTTCATAGTACAGGAATCGGCCAATTTTCATTCTCTAAAGCATTCGACGAGTCGCTCCCCTTGCGTCGCCCCCACCGCCGTCGTTGCCGCTACCGTCGCCGTGAACGGCGTTTTCTCCACCACCGTCGTATCCTCCTCATCCCATTAGTTCTCGCCCTATATGCATTGCTATGGTATAGTGTTGATCCAAGTGGTCTCTTTGATTAGTCCTGTAGCAGTTGACAATGGTTAGATTTCTGGAATTGAACAAATGAACCGTGCACCCCAGAAACCTTGTGTGCATATTCCCCAGATTCCTTGTGTGCATATTCCCTTGAAACTGAATTGAAGAAATGAACCGTGCATATTCCTGTAGCAAGATAAGAATCCCGTTCACACTGCTTTCTACTCCTTAGCACTGGCTAAGTTAAGCAAAAGTAAAATTTAGTCAAGGATTGCCTTCTAATGATAAAGTACAATGGCAAGACAACTAGAAAGAGCCTAGTCCGCTAGTCATCAACCCAATTTTGAAACTTTTGAATGAAAGTAAACCTAAACCATATATTTACCTGGTGAATATAAGGTTCCATTTGGCTCGAAAGTCATAACCCCGTAGCGTTTTGAATCCAACTAGTTAAGTACAAAGACCACGAAATGGAAATCTCCAAATAAAGAAGTTGGCAATTAATAAACACACCAAATTGAAGTATCTAACATGAGCATCCATTATTGCACTAAAGGACTCCAAGAATTCATACTTCTTTTTCACTTCAATGTTCACGAGTGAGTTTACCTGTAGTCCTTATTGTATGACTTTGCTTCATTTTCAAGTGAATCTGTGGCCTTTATTTCATTATCCTTCTACACAACATTATCCATCAAACTTGTGACATCAGTTTCTCCATCATTCCCCAAGCCCATGTTATTAATTTTGTTATCTTCCTTCACATTATTATCTCGCAAAATCAGTTGCATCAATCTTGTTATATTTCTACATTTTGCATCAACATGTAACGTCCTTTTGTTTTGTTTTATGGTGTGCATTTAATGCTGATAAAGAGGTTATCATGTGGCTTCACTTATGTTTTTAGTCCTATCCATGACTTTTTGGTGAATCTATGCTTATTAGTCCTTCTAAATTTTTCTGGTCAAAATTTCAGCACAATGTCCACTACTAAGAAGGGCAACTCCACCTCCGCTTTTCCCTCACAATGCTCGTTAAACAAATTTTCTAAGCTGGTAGCATTTGTGAATGCCGACAAAACATTAAAAAGAAAGGTCCAACGGTTAGGTTTTGGACAGTTGCTTGATATTCAAAGTATGAGACTTCCAAGGGAAATGTTGGTCCCGATAATGAGAGCGTATGATCCCCCAACCAATCAACTCGAATACGGGGAAGACAATTGAAATACAAGCAACAGATGTGGCTCGGCTACTTGGGGTGCCACATAGTGGGGATGAGATACCAATGAAAGTAGCGGACACGTATCCGGGATTTCGCAACTCGAGAGAGACTACGGAAAAATGAAGTATGACGACATACTTCGCGTCATAACTTCAGGGAAGTCGGGTCAACAGCTTTGAGTTGTTGTTCATGATGCACATGTTGGGGACATTTCTCGCTCCAACTTCAAGCACAACTCCCAAGCGGTTGCTTAAGGTATTAACGTCAACGAGGAAAGGGTTTGGCCGCTTCGACTGGGCCACATACATTGCCAATGACCTCCGAGGAGCGCTCTCTGAATATGTCAACGCGATCAGACGAAACAACGATTGCAAGTCCTATGTCATGGGCTGCATATATATGTTATTGGTAAGTGTTATGTTTGTGCTTTGTGATAACATTTTTTTGACATAACATTTAAATGTTTAAGTTTTTCCTTGTCGTTGTAGATAATGCTCGGAGCTTGCGGTTCCCATTGGGAAAGGTTGTTGATCACGAAGGGAAGAGTCCAATCCAATTCTCGGACAAAAGAGAAGGTGAAGGAGATGCTTGAGAAAGAAAAGAAGAGCGACATGGGGATGTTGTATCCCGTGAAGGCCGGTAAAGATAAGGATACGAAGCACACCGCCCAAACGAATTTTTCGGCCTCTTTAGACCCCGTAAGTGCTTCCTATGTGCCGTTTAATTGATGATTGGCTATTATGGTAATGACTTGCTATAAACTGTTTCTGATTTAGGTTTTAAAGGATTTGCATGGCTCTTTGATGGGTATAATAAATGATAACCACACAAGGCTTGTTGCTGCTGTCCAATATGAGCTGCGAAAGGCACAAGACAACATTGCAAGGCAGCGGGAGCAAGAAGACAGTGACTCTGGGGATGAAGAGGGTGATGGTCCTGATGATGGTGAGCAAGAAGGTGATGGTCCTGGTGATGGTGAGCAAAAGGGTGATGGTCCTGATGATGGTGAGCAAGAAGGTGATGGTCCTGGTGATGGTGAGCAAGAGGGTGATGGTCCTGCTGATGGTGAGCAAGAGGGTGCAAGTCCTAATGGTGGTGAGGATGGTGATGAGGATGACGCATCAGACGGAACCCCAATCAACATTGACCATCACCTTGATGATGACAAAGTGGAACTATCAATTGTTCCCTTCCACAGTCAACAAGAGGATGCACCAAGGAGGTCACAGCGGCCGAAGAAGCCCAAAAATATGTCGCCTTGGACCTTGACCAAGCCGCAAAAGCGGACTAGGAAGACAAAAGAACAGAGGCAATTATTCTTTGACCTTATCTCTGGATCCTGCACAGAAGAAGAGGGTGATCAGTAAGTAATCCAAAAGTTAATTTCATTGAGTAGTCATTATTAAATGTAGGTTATGTCGCTTGACGTTGTTTCTCCTTTACAGACTCTCATAAGAATAGACGATGAAGACATAACCCGGCTCACAGTTGCAAACACTCGGCGGAGGCACGATTAAGTAACAGGGTATGTACTAGTTTTTCAACCGTATCAATAAACATGTTGAACCCCCCTTATAAAAATGTTCACATATGCAGGTTATGTCTGTCGTTTGTAAAACATTGATGCGAGATATGATAAGGCAGGGCGAAGTGAAGAGACATATTTTCAGTGCTGATCACATGGTAATTCTGCATATATGGACCTTCATAATTTATTTCCCATAGCCATACGAATATTTGAGACTATTATTTGTTGATGGTGCGCATTTGTTGGCCACAAATCCCTTGATGGAAAGTGTCTCAAATGGGAAGACCAATTATTGCCAAATTATATAGGTTACAATATCGGTGGATCGTGATTTGATCATGGGACCGATATTGGTTGACGGCACTGGTTTTGCACGCCATTGATCCAGGCACGATGAATTTTTATGTCCTGGATTCAATGAAGACAACCGTCGCCATGAGCCACAATGAATCCAAAGAAAAAGAAGAAAACCGCATGTGTTAATCCCCGTGCAACGACAATTAAACAAATTGTATGTTACATGTTATTTTGTTCTAGTTACCATTAGGTGGAGTTAACACCTATGTAATGCATGTGTGTTATTTACGAGGATCGTTTTGAAGAGATAATTGCACTTGTGAAACCAAGAGACAAAGCCAAGATGCGAAGACCGTAAATTAGTTGGCCATCCGTTCCACAACAACCTAATTTGTGAGATATATTTTGGGACAGATTGTAAAAAATTATTAGTTGATGTATATTTGTTAATTTGTTTGTTTCTGTGTTATGTAGGCAAGATTGTGGTGTTCATGTGTTGATCTGGTTGCAAAATTGGAAACCCAACGAAACTATTCAAGATGGTGAGGATGAGCTGAATGAGTATAGGTGCTCCTCATGGTGGTTGGTCAACCATGATTTGAATGAGGTCGCAGATGTTGCATTGGGACTATTGACCCCTCCAAAGAACCAAGAGGAAGAGAAGAAGGACATGATCATCATTATAATGTTGTGTTTCGGCAATCAAATGTTTGACCACCGTTGTTAGTTAGAATTGAATCCAATTTGGAGGTGCTTTGTATGATTGTAAAGCATTGTGATTTTGTCAAGTATTTGACCACTTTTGTTAGTTAGAATTGAATCCAATTTGGAGGTGCTGTATGAGTGTAAAGCATTGTGATTTTGTCAAGTATTTGACCACTTTTGTTAGTTAGAATTGAATCCAATTTAGAGGTGCTATATGAGTGTAAAGCATTGTGATTTTGTCAAGTATTTGAACACTCTTGTTAGTTAGAATTGAATCCAATTTGGAGGTGCTGTATGATTCTAAATCAGGTGACTTGATTGGCTAGAAAGATATGCAGGATAAAGTGTGAATTTAACCATTACACTCTTCTCCATTTACCATTCCCCTCTTCGAAAATTACCATTCCCCTCTTCGCAAATTACCATTACTTTCACAGGGTGCAATTATGTTACTCTTTCTTGAATGTTGTGGATTGAAAAAAAAAAAGGGTATTTAACCATTCACCTCTTCACAAATTACCATTCCCCTCTTCGAAAATTACCATTCCCCTCTTCGCAAATTACCATTACTTTCACAAAGGGTGCAATTATGTTACTCTTTCTTGAATGTTGTGGATTGAAAAAAAAAAGGTATTTAATCATTCACCTCTTCACAAATTACCATTCCCTCTTCGCAAATTACCATTACTTTCACAGGTGCAATTATGTTACTCTTTCTTGAATGTTGTGGATTGAAAAAAAAAAGGTATTTAACCATTCACCTCTTCACAAATTACCATTCCCCTCTTCGAAAATTACCATTCCCCTCTTCGCAAATTACCATTACTTTCACAGGTGCAATTATGTTACTCTTTCTTGAATGTTGTGGATTGAAAAAAAAAAGGTATTTAACCATTCACCTCTTCACAAATTACCATTCCCCTCTTCGAAAATTACCATTCCCCTTTCGCAAATTACCATTACTTTCACAGGGTGCAATTATGTTACTCTTTCTTGAATGTTGTGGATTGAAAAAAAAAAAAGGTATTTAACCATTCACCTCTTCACAAATTACCATTCCCCTCTTCGAAAATTACCATTCCCCTCTTCGCAAATTACCATTACTTTCACAGGGTGCAATTATGTTACTCTTTCTTGAATGTTGTGGATTGAAAAAAAAAGGTATTTAACCATTCACCTCTTCACAAATTATCATTCCCCTCTTCGAAAATTACCATTCCCCTCTTCGCAAATTACCATTACTTTCACAGGGTGCAATTATGTTACTCTTTCTTGAATGTTGTGGATTGAAAAAAAAAAAGTATTTAACCATTCACCTCTTCACAAATTACCATTCCCCTCTTCGAAAATTACCATTCCCCTCTTCGCAAATTACCATTACTTTCACAGGGTGCAATTATGTTACTCTTTCTTGAATGTTGTGGATTGAAAAAAAAAGGTATTTAACCATTCACCTCTTCACAAATTACCATTCCCCTCTTCGAAAATTACCATTCCCCTCTTCGCAAATTACCATTCGTGATATGAGCATAACCATTCCTGATATGAGATTTAACATTCCTAATATGACAACAGATAACCATTTACAAATCCTGCCACAACATTCACATAACTACCATTACATAGTCTCCACCAATAGATAATCATGTTGGTGTTGATAAATACACAATTACAAAAAGCTATAATCGGATGACAACATGTACAAAATAAAGTTAAATGACATGTGAACATAACGATCCACTTTGACGTAATGTTTCCATGTCATTCCCACGCAAGAACATATTCTCAGGCCATTTACACCATTTACATAGTGAGTGATCCTATAAGTATAATAGCCCTTCTAGCCAAAAATATGTGAAGGGATCCAAGTCATTGTATATATACCAAAAGATGACTTGTCAAATATTTACCCCAACCATTCAAAAGTTAAGTTGGGTTTGGATTTTTGCGGTTCTTCTTGTGTGTCCTTCTTCGTGGCATGAGCTACAATGGTAAATCTTCTTGTTGCGAAATTGTGACTCTATCCTTTCAACTCTTGGCCTTCCAGGGGGGACGAGTAGTCTTGGGGGTGCCGGAGCACTTGACTTCCTATGTCATATAGGCTGATGTCATTTGGATTTGGCATGTCTATTGTGACAACAGGAGTCATGGTTCGACTATATATCTTTTTTTGGGTTGTTAACGTAAAGCATTCATCAACATAACTGTACACATTACCATGAACACCTTTGATGGCTGCACATGCATGAGGACAAGGAATACCTGACATTTGCCATGCTTTACACGTGCACTCGCGCAAGTTCAACTCAACATTTAGCGCACCACTTGTCGTACGGACTGCACCCTTCCTCCCCCATATATCTGAACATCCATGTATTCAGCCCGTGCCACATTTTCTAGCACTTGTTGTTCGATGTGTGGGCCAACACCATTTTTCCACTTACTCATTGCCATGCTTGATGCATACATCTTCTTTGCAACTTTATCACGGTGCTCATGTATAAGCTGGGCAACATTATACTGTCTCTCCTTGACCATCCAAGCATTGAAGGACTCGGCCAAGTTTGTGGTAATTTTATCCCACAGCTTTAAATGGGAACTTGCTCATGGCCCATCCGTCAATATCACCATTATGTATCGCCCACTCAAATGCTTCCTTATTGAAAAGCCTCATTTGTTCCATCGCGAATCGAAGTCACAATCAAGTCTCGCATATGCAATTGCATCAAGTAGTTGAAGTGTTGTTTGTCTTTGTTGCCCACATATCTTCCTCTTTCCTTTATTCAATTTAATCATTTGGGCGCTAAAGTTCTCCTTAATGTGTCTATAGCAAGCATGCATGTCTCTCGCACCCAAAGATTCCGCGACGAAGCGATAATTGAATTGTGTCGGTCCGACACAATTGTAATTTGTAACTCTCCAAGTATCCTCCTCACCATTTCGAGGAACCATGTCCAAATCCCGAATTGTTTCTCCATGGACAATAGCAAGGGCAAACGGCAACAACTCATTGTCTCGCATCAAAGGCAGAAGCTGACAGGAGAGTCCCCCTATATGGTCCACTTAAGTGGCTTCCATCAATGTACAAAACATGTCTGGCACCAGAAATGAACCCCTCTATACAACAACCATACGCAATAAATACACGCTCAAAGGTGTTGCTCCCACTAGCCACCCATTCAGCCACGCCTTGTCATCGCTTGCTTCAACCTATCACATATCCATGGTATCAACATGTATGTTTGTTCAGGTCTACCGTGAATTTCCTCCATGGCCTTCTCCTTTGCCCGATATGCTTGCTTATATGTCAAGTGCACACCGTACTCTCTTGCCAAACTATTCTTTATATCATTCGGACGCTTGTCTCGTGTGATTTCTAACCTCATCAATGATAATTGTACTTGTCAAGGCAAAGACTTCGAGAATGTGTCACCTCAAGATTGTTTTGTGTCAGTATGATCATGGTCTTCAGTGTATCTTGTCACACGTAAGAAATGATTGCTCTTCCCAATCGCCCTTGCAGTTATCCTCCATGGACAATCTTCAACTTTACATTTAACATACACATAGTCCCTTGAATTCTTCACATATATATACTCAAATTTGTGGGCAATACTGAACTTGTGCAACACCTTCTTGAACTCATCTAAATTTGCAAATGTTTGATTCACTCCTATGAACAAGTCCTTCCACTTCTTTGAGTTCATCTCGCATCGGCGTTGGTGCACTCGACTTGCACACGGAAGGCTCAAAAGATGTATTCCACGCACTCATTGTTTGCATAATCATCACTCCCTCTATATGACATTGGCTCCTCAATGTAAGTCATTTGCTCTGTAAGACCCACGAAGTGCTGAACCCTGCATAGATAATGATAACTTTTATCAAGATATTACCCTCAACCCTATATGAGATTATTATTGTTCTCGAATAAACTAACTACGACATACCTTTCTTGATTGTCAATATCCCTTGCTCGCAAAGATCAATACCTTTACCTCCTACGTACACATGTGCACTTCTTTCATTATAACTAAACATATTCTCCATGTCATAATCTTCAACCAAGTCTACTAAAATCTTTTCATCAAAGCTTAAAGTGTATTTAATCCTAAACCCATTACCGCTAAGCCAAACCACTTTCCTATCATGACCCTCAATTCTTCAACTTTCATACCCTCCATTATCGATTTTACCCTCACACTACCACCATTATATTTAACTTCACCTTCACCATTGGCTACAAACTCCCTCCCAACATGGAAAAAACATATTATTGACTTTGGAGAAGGTGTTGCGGCCATATTTGTTGTCATCTTGCTTTCCAACCCGCAACAAACAACGAATATTATGGTTATTATCATTGGACAATGATTATTATCAAATCCCAAGTTATGCAAAGAATTATGCAAAGAAACTAGGAGACAAAGAAGTTATGCAACAATCATTAAAAGGGGATGAATAATGATTTATATATACAAGACTAATTATGAAAGTTAGCATGATGAAACAAATCAAATGGAGTACAAGTTATGCAAGAACTAGAGACAAAGAAGTTATGCAACAATCATTAAAAGGGGATGAATAATGATTTATATATATAGCACTAATTATGAAAGTTAGCATGATGAAACAGAAATCAAATGGAGTACAAGTTATGCAGCAATTATGCAGCAACTAGGAGACAAAGAAGTTATGCAACAATCATTAAAAGGGGATGAATAATGATTTATATATACAAAGACTAATTATGAAAGTTAGCATGATGAAATAGAAATCAAATGGAGTACAAGTTATGCAAACTAGGAGACAAAGAAGTTATGCAACAATCATTAAAAGGGGATGAATAATGATTTATATATACAAGACTAATTATGAAAGTTAGCATGATGAAACAAAAATCAAATGGAGTACTAATTATGCAAAAGAACTAGGAGACAAAGAAGTTATGCAACAATCATTAAAAGGGGATGAATAATGATTTATATATACAAGACTAATTATGAAAGTTAGCATGATGAAACAAAAATCAAATGGAGTACTAATTATGCAAAGAATTATGCAAAAGAACTAGGAGACAAAGAAAATTGCACCTGTGAGCGTAATGGTAAATGGAGAATAGGGGAATGGAAAATGGAGAAGAGGAGAATGGTTAAATTCTCTTTTTTTTTTTTATAATCCACAACATTGGCCAAGAGTAATGCAGAAGCCCAAACATTAATGCATAAATCAACATTAAATGCACACAGACAATTAATGCAGAAAATGAAGTTGCGGTTCTGTGGCGTAATGAATGCAGAAAATTTTCCAACAATGAATGCAGAGAAAGGAGGTTATATAGCCAAAAACGAAACATTAACATCGAATGAGAAAGCATAAAGCATATGACTCGGGTTGTAAAATTTTAAAACCCGATTTCATCATTTGCCTAACTCGTATAACCCTCACAAGTTCACAAAGAAAGGGATCAAATATTAGGCAAGTGAGCTAACCAAAACTCTTCTTTGTCCTTGAACGGCGGCGTCCACGGCGGAGTTCCGGCTTCAACTGGCGGCGGGTGGTTGCTCAACGACGGCGCGTCCCGTACGTCGTCCGGCGGTGTGGGTGAGTCAAAAAATTTCAGATTGGATCATCGATTTTGTGAATTGCAATTAAATTCGTACATAGTTGAGATTAAAGCAAGGGCAATCTGTCTTTTCCCACGAAATTGCATAACCCACAAAAGTCCTAATCACCTATGAGTCTTTTTACAAATTCAGGGGACCTCTGGGGGTTTTACAAATTCATGTGGTATTTATGTGGAATTTTCCCATATTTTTATGGGTTAATTGTAGACGGCAAGTTGCTCGGTTACGGTTGTTTTTTTTTTTAATGAAAAAAAATATTTTTATGGGTTAATTGTAGACGGCAATTTCAGTTAAAATTAATCATAAATTTTGTTGACTATTAGTTTAGTGATTAAAGAATTGTAGGTAGAAATATTTTGTTACCATTTAGCTATTTTGGTAATTTTCTAGGAAGAATATTTAATAATGATTGATTATAATGTTATTCGTTGGTGGAGGGGACACTATGATGTCTATGTCAGAAAAATTGTAAAAAATGTCAACATGTATATTATCATTTTGTTAAGGGTAAATGTGTAAAAATACACATATGATTTATTCTCGGGAACGCCTAACACCAAATGTTTTTTTGGATGTAAAAATACAATGTGGTTACATATTAGGAACAAAAGTCACACTTTCTGTTAATAGGAAAACGTTGATTGTTAAAAAGGAGTAGTTTGACTAACAGTGATGACTTGGATGCTGATTTGGCAGATAAAATAGTATCTGGAAAAAAAAAACACCATCGAAATACAGGGGGCGAAAGATCCGATCAGAGGGCGCTGCGAACCACCGATTTTGTTGCCTCTTCCACCGATTCAGTGCGCCACCGTCGAACACATAAACACAGACAAAATTGCTGCCTTCCGCATCTGAGAAGGATTGAAATATATATATATATATATCGGTGACAGAGACAAAACACAGAAACACAGGAACCAAAATCGAACACATAAACACAGGAACCAGCCCAAAATCAAACCAGACATAAGAAGAAACTTCCATTGCAGAAGCAGAGTGGCAGTAAGCAGCATCCACCAAGCATGACGACATGGGAAATTCTACCCAGATGGCTAAGAAATTCAGAGATTTTAACAATACTAACTAGATTTCACGCTCGCAATACGAAGCACACCAATTCTAGGATGAAAAAGCACCAGGTTTCTAGATCTGAGTAGAGAAACGGAGGTTCCGAGTTTGGCGACAAAACGCAGAAACAAAGAATGGTCCAGATTTAGGAATCACCTCCTTCATGGCCACCATAGTCGTTCCCCAAAAGAAGAAAGGTGACACCAACACCGCCCGTTCCAACAATCCCTCTATAGAAATCCCCAACGATTCCACTTCCACTGATTTCTCTTTTTCTTCATCCGACTCAATGAGGCACTCAACGTCTTGCTCTATTCCCACACAATCGATATCTGATGGCGAACGAAGTGAACCCTCCAAGTCCATTTCTGTACCACTGGTCGTGCAACAAACAATTACTCTTCCACACCAATTTGAATTCTTGTGCTTAAACTAATTGTTATTGTGAAATGGAAGCTTAATTTTAATCGAGGGTGCAATTGGGGCAAATCGAGAAGACAAAGAAGGTGGGAAGGCATTCATATGAAGCAAAGGACAATTATGGAATTGGAAAGAGTAATAGGGGATAGAGTAGCGACAGCTGATGGAGGTGGTTGAAGAAGACAACGAGCACCACGACGAAGCTATGGTTAACTCGATGCGGTGACATTTTTGGGTTAGCTTTTCGCGCAATATTTACAGGAAGAGAGAGGAAGGAGTGGCCCTGAGTGACTTCTTGTATTGTTATGAGATTATTATCAGCCAAATTAGCATCCAAGTCATCACTGTAATCAAACTCCTCCTTTTTAACGATCGATGTTTTCTAGTACACAGAAAGTGTGACTTTTGCTCATAAATTGTGACCACATGTATATTTTTGAACCAAAAAAAAAAAACATTTGGTGTTGGACGCTCCCGAAAATAAATCACATGTACATTTTTACACCATTACCCAATGCACATTTACCCTTTTGTTAATGATTCAAGATATTAAATTGATTTTGAATGTTATGACATTATGATGAAAATTTAAATTATTTTCGAATTTTATATTTCTCACCCGTATGACCTTTTTTTTTATCAGAAAGCTAATTATATTAATACTAAAAACAAAGTACAATATCTGGATACAAGTAAAGCCGATCCGTAACAACAAAATACATCGACAAAAACAACAACAAAAACAAACCAAATCACCGTACATAAAATATTTAGCAAGAGAAGTAGAATCATGTATAAAAAGCACCTCCTCAATATCTCGGGGTTAGAAGTGACAACGAAAAAGGTGATGGTTGTAAACTCACCCAAACGGCAAGACACCTCTTTATAAAGCGAGCCGCAACGAGAGCAAGCCTATATACAGTACCCCATATCGGGTTAAGAACACAAAAAACCCAACCTCAGATGTAAGAAGATCCATGATGTCCAGACGAAATCTTCTGCTCCTCTATCGAATCAGATTTGGTGACCATGGCCACACAACAAGCAACGCCTTTTTAGATCTGCCCCCAAGAACGCAGATCCGAACTACTAATGGAGAATCGAATCTTATAACGTTCATACAACCGCCCACCCAAGAGGATATGCACGCAGATCTTACAAATCTGCTTATTACAAGAGACAAAAACACCACCAGACAACCCAAGATCATCGTAAAAATTAAAAAAATGATAAATCTCACCTCCACGATCCGGAGAGGAGAGGAAAGGGCTCGCCACAAGCGACGGCAGGCGCCACGTCCGACGTAACTCGAGGAGAGGACCATAGATCAAGGATCCGGATTCCAAAACACCTGGACCTCAGATCAAAGATATGGACTCGTAACAACCACTCGAACTCGTCTGTGGCACAAAGGTGGTGGTCGCCGGCGGCTTGTGTGGAAGGCACAAGCCGCCGGTGAGGAAGCATGCGATGAAGAAGATGAAGTGCAGGGAGGAGGTGAAAAGAGTGGAAATTAGGGTTAAAAGCAGCCCTCACCCGTATGACCTTCACCCAACCGGTTCAATAAACCTTCTGGTTTGATAACCTTACAACTAAGTTTTTCTAATTATTTTGAAATTATATTTGTTAAGCAGGATAAATATATAAAACTCAACCAATAATTTTAATTAGCAAAATTACTCTTTTGATTGTTTAGCAGTGAAAGATCTACTGGAGAGTCCACATTTTATTTTCCTTTAAATGATGATTTTTCAGATAAAAAATCGTTTTTGACAAAATAGTAGTTACTAAATTAATTTTTTAAGAATAAATAAATCTGGACGATCCGCCGGCTTAGAAAGGAAGATATCAGGTAACCAATAGGCATTTCATTGTTACATAACGTTATCGGAAAAAAAAAAGAAAGGAAAATAAGCAAAGCTACTAGTCTATCTCCCAGGCATGTGTAAATTAACTAACATAAAATCACTCAGAATATGATAAGAGATTCAAATTCATCGTTTAATAAAAAGCTTTAAAAAGAAATCCAAGCCATCCTTAAAGCCTTTGATTACTTCTCCGAAGAGTTTGGTCCTCGCTTTTTCCCGAAGCCGACAACTGCAATTGCAAAATACAAAGACCATATTGGGATCCAACAACTAAAAAACAAGTCCTAATCTTCTACTAATTTCAATACCAAAAGGAAAAACACAGCGCATTAACCAAGGCATGCAAGTTTTGAATCTATAAGTCTTAAAAGCAATATCAAGTTTTGAACATACCGGCAGTGACAAAACGTCTGTTATACTGCATTCGCTTGTGCGCACGCCCTCTGGGCTTCTTCTTTTTGTCTTGTTTGGCTACTTTTGGTGTTTGGCCTCGAACTTTACCGGCACGAGCCAACGATCCGTGCACCTTACCTGCAATTGAAGAAATCAATGCAATTAGCAAGGTCGAAGAAGGAATAAGGCACAGAACTTCAGTCTCGAGGGAATCATAAGACGGATTGAAACTCACCCATGGTGGATCACCGATTTCGCAGCACAGGGACACGCCGAGCTTGAGTTGCAGATGCAGAAGGAAAATACGATCAACTGGTACGGTTAGGGTTAGGGCTAAAATATATAGGACTACAATATTTAGCATTTCTTATTATGGGCTTTGTAATTTCTTGGGCTTTATTTTGGGTCACTTTAAGATCGTGACATGGCGAAAAAAGAAAAAAAAAAAAAAAAACACACACTTTAAGATCGGTATTACTGGAGGCCCTGAAATAGACCCAGTGATGGTACCATAAATATGGCTACCATATAAAAGATTTACAAGATTTGGGAAGGTTATTTGGGAGACAGATTCAAAACTTCTTTTTGATGTGTTGAATGATGTGGAAGGTGATGGAACTCAGAGTCTGGTTGTTTATCAAATTAAGTGTTTGATGCGGCTCTCATGGAGCTTACCGTTTGTTCATATATCCTGAGAACAAAACCAAGTGGCAGACAAGGGAGGTTTTACCAAGTCTTCTCTCTATGATTTGTGTCCTATTCATCTTAAGACCTTAGTGCTTAAAGATTGTATGAGAATTAATTCCCCAACTTCTACGTTCTAGCTTTCTAGTTTTCAATCACTTATATATATATATATATATATATATAAAAGATTTACAAGATGAATTGAAAGAATAAAAAATGAAATACTGAATTTACCAAATAAATAGGGAAAATTGGCCAATGGTACATGAAACTTGAGGTCCTTAAAAGTAAATAAGGTTTGAGGGAAAAAAGATAAAATTGCACTTAAAGATTAATAAATGAAAAAACAAAAACAAAAACAACCTCATCCTCTTGTCCCTCTCCCTTTGACTCAACCTCTCAAACCCTCCTCAGACCTATGCTCTCCGGCAACCTCCATCAACCCACCGCCTCTGTCGCCTTCAGCCTTCATTGTTGGTGACCTCTCCCTCCTTGATTCGTTGCGTGCAAGGGCGGAGCTAGAATTTGTAGACGAGGGGGACAAGATTATAAAGCAAAGCGTACAGGAATTGAAGAAAATTTTCATTAAAATGTGCAATTCTTAGACAAACAATTTATGACAATAAAGTCAATCAATATGAACTCTATGACAATATGACAATAAGGTTAGTTTCAGTAAAGAAAAGGGTATAAGCCCCAATGTACCTGGAGCAGGTCGAACAAATTGGATTGCTGATTTTCAATTTGAACGAGTTGTTCACGAATCATAGAAAAATCCTCAACGTCTTGAGGATTATCGCAAACTTCATTTGCGCAATTGAGCTTAACATCTAAGTCAGGATTGACATCATTATAAATTGGAACCACACGAGATCCAGATTTTGTACCACCAAATTTATACAGTATTTCATCAGACATCTTGCTGAAGACAACCCGCTTTATCTCAGCCCTTGATTTTTATGGGTCTTCATTCTGGGCTGGTTTAGAAGCTTCAGAATTACACCTTTTAATATTATCTTCCATGCCCATGCTCAAAGTTGATGACTTTGATTCTGGAGTTTCAGGTTTGAATCAGACCATTTCTCACGGTCCAGCTTGCGTGGTAAGCCCATGCTTAAGTTTTTGTCATTACCCTTTCGAGGGCTCATTCTTTTGATCGTGGATAACATAGAAACTGTAGTTGAAGGGGACCTATTTGCTTGGACTGTTTTCTTTGACATAGAAGATTTAAAGCCAGAATCCACTGAACTTGTAGTGTCAAACTGATGATTATCATCATCTGGACCTACAAGAAAAGTCACGAACGCAACAACATTGGATTAATTTACCGGAAGTAGTCAAAGCTTCTGTGGTTGGAATATACAAAGAAAGTAGAAAATAAATGCAACAGACTCTAATTTCCGATTCTGAATTGTGATCAACATGTAATAATATTTCTCATTTCAAGTTTTTAAACCCCGCTATGTGAGGTTGGAATCAGACAATCAGTGATATCAAGATAACATAAGATAACTTATCTCCTAACTCATAGTTTCCATCTGTAGCGCATGTATTCCCATCAGCAGAAAGGCTACTATTACCTAACCTTTTAAAAAAAAAAAATTAGGGGGATGAAGTCATGGAGGCCACCCCTAGCCCCCTATTCCGCCACTAGTTGGGTGCATTTTTTCCTTCCAACCTTACCGTCATATACCGCCGTTGCACAGATCTAGTTGAAAAATGAACCCATATCTTCCTCTGCTTCTCAATCTCTGTTTTCACTTCTTCGCCATCTAATTTTTTCTACAAATTTGAGTTTGTTTGAGATGGATTGATTTTAATTTTCCTTTGAAATAACTTCTTTCCAATTTGATCGTTGTCGTGTTGATGCCGGGTTAGATTTTTGCTAGCAGTGAATCTTTTCTAATGGTCAAAATCTTTATGAGGGAGGTGGATTTGATTGTTGATGCTGGGTTTGATTTTTTTTTTTTAAATTTTAATGTCAATGGAGATTTGATTTGGCTGGTTATTAATTTTGTTGTTGCTTGTTAACTTTCCTTTTCCCTCCTTACGTTTTGCCTTCTTTCATTTTGATTCTTTTTTAGAAAAATTGGTTTACTGCGAGTCCATGAGCATGGGTGAGTCTGGGAGAGAGTTTAAATCTGGGGTGAATCTTTAAGGTTTAGATTGAGCAATATACAAGAAACTCTTCAACTTCATCCTTACCAAATGGCCAATGTTACTTGAGGATTGTCCCTAAGCTTGCAGGTCTCTCTCTCCCTCTCTCGGTCCTTTTCTCAAACACCCTCGATCGTATTCTATCTCTCTCTTGTTCCTGATTTGCAAATGAGCATTCACGATATGCAAGTGAGCATCCATGAATTGTAATTGAGCATTGACAATTTACAAATGAACTTTCACTAAGGGTGATTTGATCTTTTACCCCTCACACTTCTGAACCTAAAAAACCTAAATGCTTATGGTACTATTTTCCAATTAATTTGTCAAACAGATATTTATCCCCAATTTTCCCAAGAATAAAATACTGAAAAGAAAATTAAAGATAAACACACTTGAAAAAAGAAAAGAAAAAGGAAAGTGTTTCAACACCAGCGACTCTAACATTGGTATGGTGTATTTTTTATCCACTAAAAAAAAAAAAAACTTTTCTCGTTAGGATTCTTAGAGCTTGTTTGGGATAGTGGTGGTAGAAGTAGCTTTTTTTCTGAGGTGCTTTTCTTGCTGGACTTTTTCTGATGTGATTTGTGTTTGGGATAGCTGTGGCAGAAGTGGTTTTTTTCTTGATGGGCACTTGTTTGACATGACTTTTGAAAAGATAGATGAGATGAAAAATGATTGAAAAAGGTATGAATCAAATTCACACACACACATATATATATATATATATATTATATAAAATGGGATGAAAAATTAAAAATAAATATAAATTTACTAAATAAAATAGTAAAATTACCATTAAAAAAATTACAACATTAAATTTTAAACTAATGAACCGAACAATATGTAAATTTTTACCCGTTAAATTATATTATTTTTATGTTGGAAAAAAATATCTGCACAATTTTGAAAATATGCAAAATATATACATAGAATAAAAAAAAATCATTTTTTGTCAAAAAAAAAAATCATTAACGTAAATCAACCTAAACCCCAATATTTCATTATTCATCAATGGCAAAAGGAAATTTTTTTTTTTTTTATGGAGCACGAGGGAGCGAGAAGCGAGCAAATGACGGGAGACTGGAAGCGGGCGAGGCGACGGGGACGGTGGAGGATTGGGCCGGGAAAAAGGAAAACATTCTGAGAGGGGGGAATATTTTGTCTTTGGTAGTGGAGGAGGAGGAGGGACGACACGTAACGGTGTGAAGAATCAGGCGAACAAGGGGGGAGATAGGAGACCAGTGTCTATTTCATATAGAGAGAAGCTCTTATCTCCAGGAGGCCTTGGATTTCTGGTGAGTCATGAGGAAGCTGATGATATTGTTAGTGGGTGGAAAGAGTTCTTTGCAAAAAAACGTGCAGGGACAGAGCCGGGGGAAGGTAGAGATACAGAGGCTGAGAATGATGAAGATATCGATGGTGCACCAACTAGCAGGTATCCGGTCTTATCCGTTACGTCTGAACAGTATACGACATGGTGTAAACCTTGGATGAACTCGCTTATCATTAAGGTTTTGGGTTGGTCGGTGCCTAAGCATGTGCTTATTGATCGGGTCCGTCGAATGTGGAAGCCAAAATGGCCTCGAAGGTTGTGCCTCTGAGTCACGAGTATTACATTGTCTCTTTTTCTAGTAAGGAGGATTGTGACTATGCTTTATATGAAGGGCCTTGGATGATTGACGACCATTATCTTCTGGAGCAACGATGGAGGACAAATTTTAACCCGAGGAAAGTCGATTGTCAAAGGAAGGTTGCGCTTTGGATTCGAATTCGGACTTGCCTTTGGAGTTTTGTACGGTGGAAGCACTGGAAATAATCGGAAATATGATAGGAAAGATAATTAAAATTGATCGTTCTACGTCGATATATGATAAGGGTGAGTTTGCTCGTATTTGTGTGGAGGTGGATCTTCTCAAACCTCTACTACCGGCTTTTACTGTGTTCGGTGAGGATAAACAACTAGTTTATGAAGGGCTCCATCTGGTTTGTTTTAGTTGTGGACGGTATGGCCATGCTCAGGATAAGTGTGTCCACCGTAATGACGATACTGATAATTTGGCAGGAAATGAGGCTGGGATTGGAGCAGGAAAGGAAGCTGGTCACGGTAAAGATCAAAATATGAAGGAGCAGATGGAGGAAATGGGGGCCGGTAATGGCATTCCGGAGACGATGGAGCGGATACCGAGCGCCTCAACTGTTCATTCCAGGTGGTAACATTCATCTCGGGCCGCAAATGGTTTTTCATCGGGATATGCGTCGGTCAACTTTGGGGAATGTGGGGTCCAAGGAGAAGGTGAAGTCTGGGGGAGCTGTGAAGAATGGGAGAGCAACGCAAGGGGGCCTGGAAAATTTGCAGGGTGATAAGAAGATTGCAGGAAATAAGGCAGGATTGAAGGAAGCAGTTGGTTTAAAGCAGGATAGCGAGAAATCAGGGGGAGCAATTTTGGGGGTATCTAATCGAGTGGTCAAAGATATGGGGAAAAAGAAATCTGAGTGGATTGTAGTAGGATCAAAGAGGAAAAAAGAAGATGGGCCCAAGGTGTTTGGTAAAGAAAATAAACCAAGGTCAAAACCAAAAGCTAATCTTGAAGTACTAAAAATGAAGAATACATTTAATTGTTTCCAGGAATCAAGTTCTCACGAAGCCAACAAGCATCTTGGAAGGACCAGTGACGCAGGCGGTGACATCATCCCATGTGCGCAGGACCCACGGTGTTTTGAAGAAGAAATGAAGGATTCTGGACACGAGGAAATGAAAGAAATGAACGTGGGACCAATGGAGTTGAATTTGGAGAATAATGTTGTGGAAAAGGTACAAGACAAGGTGGGTCCGGTGGAGTTGAATTTAGAGCATAAATTTATGGGAAAAATACAATACACTGGACACGAGGAAATGGAGGGAATAAATGTGGGGCCGGAGGAGTCAACCTTGGGAAATAGTACTTTGGATGATTGTTTGGGCAGTGGATTAGAGCCCGTATCTGCAACACAGTTTTAATGAATTTTATGATATGGAATTCATTGGGTACAGGCTCGAAGGCATTTCCAAGCCTGGTACGTGATCTTAAAACTCATTATAAACTAGATTTCTTGGCTATTGTCGAAACTCGTTCAAATGAGCTTAAAACTGAGAGGCGAATCCAAAAATTGGGTTTCAATAATTATGCCTTTACGGCTGCAGAAGGATATAGTGGAGGAATATGGTGCCTCTGGGAGGGAGCTTCGCTTATGATTGAGATAGTAGAGAAACATAAACAATATATGCATCTTAGAATTGTGAACACTTTAAGGCAAAGTTGGTATTTAACAGTAGTCTATGCCACCCAAATCGGGTGTACTGTCGTTTCTTGTGGGACCGAAATGTTTCGGATTAAAGAAACTATTCAGAACCATGGTGTATCGGGGGACTTTAATGCTACTATTTTTGTGAAGGAACGGCAATCCAGTCTTGTGAATAGGCTTGCCTCGCAGACGAAATTCGTAGATGGGCGGAGGATATGGACTTGGTGGATCTAGGATTTGATGGACCGAATTTTACCCGGAAGCGAGGAAACACAGCAGCTCTACCGGATCGAATTTTTGCTAATGCGCAGATTGGTGTGCCAAATTTACCGATGCTCGTGTACTTCATTTACCACAATTTAAATCGATCATAGACCTTTACTTTAAAGGTAGAGAGACCGCCGATTCATGAAAAGGGTGGTCGTCTTCCGTTTCGCTTTATTGCCTCATGGATTTTGCATGATCAATTTAGTCCGGGTAAAGAAGGAGTGGGACTCGTCAAATGAATGGGTGAAAAATATTGAGGTTTGTACTTATGCTTGCCAGAAATGGAATAGAGATGTTTTTGGAAGTATACAGAAAAGGAAAAGTCAAATTCTTCGTAGGATGGATGGACTCAACCATGTGATCTCTCGTAGTGGTGGGTCTCCGTTTTATGAAGATCTCCAGAAACAATTATGGTTAGAGCTGGATGAGACCTTAACTCAGGAAGCGTTACTATGGGCTCAAAAAGCAAGGATTAACTGGTCAATTGATGGTGATCGGAACACTCGAATGTTTCATGCATGTGCCAATGGCCGAAGAAAGAAAGCGAAATAGAATTGATGCATTATGTATTACGGAAGGGGAATGGTGCTTTGATACGGAGCAAATCAAACAAAGATGTGGCGTATTTTTCCCAGCTTATTTACAGAGGAATGTGAGGAGCGTGCAAGTCTCGCTTGTAGTACAACATATCCGAAACTATCGAGTTTCATTACCGTGTTGTCAAAGGGAAGTTGGAGAAGAAGAGATTAGGGAAGCTTTGTTTAGTATGGGCGGACCGAAATCACCGGGACCGGATGGATTTAATGCTTTGTTCTTTCAACATCAATGGGACACGGTTCGGGATTCTCGTGGTCCAATTTGTGAAGCAGGTGTTTACCTTTCCTCGTAAAATTGCGGATGTCAATGGCACTCATTTAGTACTCATCCCGAAGAATGATAATCCGTAGACGTGCGGGGATCTTCGGCCAATTAGTCTATGCAATATTATATATAAGGTAGTCACAAAGATAGTGGCAAACCGTATGAAAGGTTTTATGTCTCATGTTATCTCACCTAACCAGTGTAGCTTCGTGCCTGGTCGCCATAGTTCGATAATATTATTGTAGCCCAAGAGGTGATTCATTCTATGCGGACTATGAGGGGAAAGAAGGGATTTATGGCCCTTAAAATTGATTTAGAGAAGGCATATGACAGGGTAAACTGGAAGTTCCTCCTTCAGTGTCTGTATGAGTTGCATCTTCCTGCCAACATTATTCATGTGGTTGAGAAATGTATTAGCACAAAGAAATATCCAAATACTATGGAATGGAAACAAGGCTGAGTCGTTTAAAGCTTCCAGAGGAGTCAGGGGATCCACTTTCGCCATACCTATTTGTGATTTGTATTGAGAAGTTGGCACACATGATACAAGAACGGATGGAGACTATGAACTGGAAGCCAATCCGTCTTACAAAGAATGGGCCACCGATATCACACTTATTCTTTGCGGATGATATCATCTTGTTCACTGAAGCTTCCCTTCAACAAGCAGAGATGGTTCGAGAGTGTTTAGCACACTTTTGTGCTTGTTCGGATTAAAGGTAAATGCGGCTAAAACTCGGGTTTTCTTCTCTAAGAATATAAATCATAACGGGAGCTCGGAGCTTAGTACGGCCCTTGGATTCTCTCTCACCGCAGATCTTGGGAAATACCTTGGTGTGTCCCTTCATCATAAGAAGATTAGCAAGGAATCGTTCCAAGGGGTGATTGACAAAGTAAAGGAGAAATTGAATGGGTGGAAAGCTAGCTCCTTCTCCCTAGTCGGGCAGGGGCCACACTCATTTCCTCGGTGTCTCGCCATTCCATCATACACAATGCAAACGTCCTACCTTCGGGCCACTGATCGGGAAGCATTGGATAAGCACAACAGATCATTCTTGTGGGGAGTATCATGCGGAGCGTCGTAAGACGTCCCTAATCGCTTGGGATGAGGTATGTCAACCGAAAAAGATGGGTGGACCGGGATTGAGACATGCAAAATACCAAAATCGCATTCTCTATGAAGCTGGGTTGGCGACTGGTCACTCATAGGGAGGATCTTTGGGTTAAAGTTATCAGAGATAAATATAAATGTGGAGACGATCTTCTCCCTCGTATGGAATTCACTCGGTCTGGTTCAAACGTTTGGACGGGCATTAAGAAGAACTGGGAAAAAGTGTCTGGGGGGATTGAAGTTACGAATGAGGCATCTAAAGTGAAATGGAAATGGGAAAGAAGTGGTGAGTTCTCTGTAAAATCTGCATATAGGGTACTTTCAGGGGACATAAGGGATCAAGGAGGGAATTGGGGGCGTTTGTGGAAAGTCCGAGCTCCTGTACGGTGTAAGATGCTTCTCTGGTTGGTTGCACGACGGATTACTTACTAATGCAAAAAGAGTGAAGCGACATCCGGCAACGGACCCAAAGTTGCACTCTCTCGTGGTGCGGCATTTGAGGATACTATACATGTATTTCGAGATTGTCCATACTCGAGATCACTATGGAGGAAAGTGGTGCCAAGTGGGCGATGGCGTAGATTCTTGGATTTGACTTTGTTGGATTGGTTATGGTGGAATGTTAGAGGACAAGCAGAGGCAAGTAATGAGTGGGCCTCTCGATTTGTTATTTTATGTTGGTGGATTTGGCGGAGGAGGAACCTATTCATCTTCGAGGGTAAAACAACTTTGAATGACACCATTCTTGCAAGCGTATGTGCCATGATGGAGTGCATGATTTCTACCAATGACCGTATGGTTGGACTAAATCTCCAAGGTGTTACCTTGGCCACTACTCGAGAAAAGCCGGCGCCGCCTACGCAAGAGGGTTGGGTCAAGGTTAACGTGGATGGAGCATATTCTAGGGGTGCCAATAAGAGTGCTTGTGGAGGTCTTATTAGGGATTCAATCGGAGATTTCTCAAGGGATTTGTACACCCCTTGAAGATGGAGATGAGCTCACGGCGAGAGATTTGGGCATGCTTTTTCTGACCGAAAATTGCATGGACTTTGGGATTCGACAGTGTGGCCGGAGACGGATTCAACAAATAAGTGCCTCGATTTGCTTCGTCTTGAACAGTGTGGCCAACATAGAGACGCACGTATCATCAATGAAGTTCAAAAGTTGCTTCAAATGGATTGGAGCACGAAGCTTACATACATTCCGCGATCGAGAAATTCCGCGTATTTCTTAGCAAAAAAAGGGCCTTGAGGCGAATCGGGGCATCATGAGATTTATCAACCATCTACGGAGTCAAGGCTTTCTTATGTAATGATTATAATGGAAATTATTCTCATAGGGGATAATTGAGGTATCTCTTTGTATCAAAAAAAAAAAAAAGGAAATTTTTTTGTATAAGAGAGAGGAGAGTAGTAGGAAAAGCAAAAAGTTTGTATGACTTTTTGGGGAGGTGGGGTACAACGGTCAAAAGATGAGAAGCATGATGTGATGAGAAGCAGCCACAGCTTGCTTAAAAAAAAACTTTTAAAAAAAAAACACAGCATCAAGTGTGAAACACATCAAATTATTACTTCATCCAAACACCCATAAATTTTGCTTCTGCTCTCACTGTGTGCTCTCACTATGCGTTCGTTGGGCTTATTGTGGCGTTCACAGCTATGCCAAACAGGGCCTTAATTGCGTTTTGTATTCTACAGAACTTGCATCTCTTAAATAGAATTAAAAATCTCTAGATGCCTCAACTTATTCCCTAAAATTTTTCTAATTCTGATTAAGATTAAGGTGCATAAATATTTTTTCTGATGCAGTTGCTTAAAATATTCAGGATGTAATGTTGTCTTTAGTATATTAAAAATGGATCAATTTCACCTAAATTTAATAGCCCATCAAACAGTATCAAGCTTGCAACCCTCTCCACATCTCTCTTTGTCCCTCAACCAGCCGGCAGCCTTTGCCTCAGCCCCTCTGCAACCCACCCTCCATATTCGCAGGAGGAACCACGGTATTCAAGTCAAGTCCCCGATTGGATAACGAAGCATACACACTTTGCACCAAATTATGAACTCTCTCCTCGACAATTACTACCATACCACTGTGTCCTTGTTAACCACTCCCACTATCACCACACTTCTCTTCCATTGCAGCGACATCATTCCCACCATGTGCCAACCTTGTGTCGCTGCCACATCCATGGACAGAACAAGCCGCTGCTTCAACCAAATTGACTCCATAATCTGGTCCCATGTGTGTATGCTTCGTTACTCATTTGGGGACTTGAACCTGATGGCTCTTGTTGCCAATTTGAAGAGTGGGTTGCAAAGGCAAAGGTCGCCGGCTGGTCGAGGAGGGGCTACAAGCTTTAATGGAGTTAGTTCATGATGTTATATTTGGATGAAATTGATCCATTTTTAATATATTAGGGACAATATTGAAATTTGAAACCAAAAAAAAATAAAAAGCATCTGGACCTCGGAGAAGTGCCCTTAATTTGGGATAATTCTGCCTCCTATGCCGGAATATGAGAACCTTCAAACATACCTTGATTTTAGGAACTGGCCGCAGTATTTTTTTAATTTTGATGAACTTGATGGTGATTAATGGGAATAATTTTTTCATTATTTTCTCATAAACTAAACTCATGATCGTGAGGATGGATGGAAGATAGTCAAAAGTCAAACAATAGCTCGTTCCTGCGGCAAGAAAAATGAAGCTGGCGGCGGGCTCGTGAGTGAAATGAACGTTGCTTTTCGGGTTATTTGAGTAGAAAAGGTGCAACCCAGTTCCGACGTAAAAAAAAGGCTTCATTCTATTAGGGATTAAGTAATAAAATATCTGCGTACCGGAGCCTCCCCATCTGAGTCCATCAACGCCGTTGTTCAAAAGCACCGTGACTCAGAGAAGACGACACCAATGGCAGACCCTTCAGCGCCACCTACGGACCAGTTGGCCGCGACCACTCTCAATGACGCCTCATCATCTCATGTTTTAAAAGCTGAATTCTCCGATCGCTTCACGATTAGATCCATCATTTCCCGACCGGACGGCGGGTCCGGTCTCGCGGGCCAGAAGGTGAGGGTTGGCGGTTGGGTTAAGACGGGCAGGAAAGCCGATAAGGACGCTTTCGCGTTCCTGGAGCTTAATGACGGATCGTGCCCCGGGAACCTGCAGGTGATAGTGGAGGCCTCTTTGGGTGACCTCGGGCAGCTTGTGCCCACGGGCACCTGCATTGTGGTCGATGGTGAACTCAAGCTGCCTCCTGCTGGTGCAAAGCAGAAGGTGGAACTTCGGGCTGAGAAGGTTCTCCATGTTGGTCCTGTGGATCCTGCGAAGTACCCGTTACCCAAAATGAGGCTTACCCTTGAATTTTTGCGAGATTATGTTCACCTTCGTCCTAGGACCAACACGGTAATTGTTATTCTCTTTCACGCCATCCTGTGTATATTCTGCTATTGCCAACATTTTTATCAGATGCCTGGATATGCCCATGCCTAAATATTGAGTGGTCTCATCCTATTATGTGCGCGCGCGCGTGTTTTATGTTTCCCATCAAATTGGTACATGCATTCCAAAGTAACATTTAAATCTAAATAATTTAGCATATAAAGTATTTTTCATATGAAAGGGGTGGGATATAGTCAACCAAACATCATAAATCTCTATTGCAGATAGCCAATACTAGAAAAGAAAAATCAAATTTTGATTTTTGACTATTTGTTGTCAAATTAGTCAGTTTTTGGCCAGATGCATTTCTGGGTCAACCAGATTGAAATCATGGCTGTTATGCCCAATTGGGATTATATTATAAAAATTGGCTATATTTGCATATTGGGGACTTCTTACTTTGTGTGTATGTTGCAGTGAAGGTTGGTTATTGAATGCCATGTGCTTTCTTTTATTACATTTTCATGTCTATGTTAACAATTCAACATACACTGCCCATTTCATTAGTCTCTAATGCTTCATCTTTTTAGTATTTCACTTATTATTAGCATTTATTAATTGGTTGTGATTCCAGATATCTGCCATTGCTCGAATCCGTAATGCTCTGGCCTATGCAACACACACTTTCTTTCAAAAGCATGGATTTCTTTATGTGCACACACCCATTATCACAACCAGTGATTGTGAAGGGGCAGGTGAAATGTTTCAAGTTACAACTTTGTTTAGCGAAGCAGAGAAACTGGAGAAGGAATTGCTGGAAAATCCTCCTCCATCAGAAGCTGATATTGAAGCTGCTAGAGCTTTTGTTAAGGAGAAAGGGGATGTTGTTTCCCAATTGAAATCTTCTAAAGCAAGTAAGCAGGAAATTAGTGCTTCTGTGGATGAACTCAAAAAGGCAAAGGAGAGTCTCTCAAAACTGGAAGAGAGATCCAAACTTCGACCTGGTATTCCTCAAAAAGACGGGAAGACTGATTATACCCGAGATTTCTTTGCCCGTCAAGCATTTTTGACTGTTTCAGGCCAACTTCAAGTTGAGTCCTTTGCATGTTCTCTCAGTAGTGTGTATACCTTTGGGCCAACTTTCCGTGCAGAACATTCCCACACTACAAGGCACTTGGCAGAATTTTGGATGGTGGAACCTGAATTTGCATTTGCTGATTTGGAGGTACATGAATTTCAATTCAGCATCTGTATTTTATCAAGAGTAACAAAGGACGTGAGTTATGGAATTGACTGCTATTGTTGTTCATTTTCTCTTTCTCAAGATTTAGTCATCCTATACATTTCTTGTTGCTGTAGTTGTTACTTTGCTGGCATACTTTGCTGAGTGGCAATTCATATTTCAATTTTGGGTCTTCTGAACTTGTGAATTTCCTAATGCAATGTCAAACAGCCCTCTGCTCCCTGCCCGATTGCAGTTCTGCATTTTATCATTGCATAATAATATTAATGTTCATGTGTTTCTGTTGCACTTTAGGATAACATGAACTGTGCAGAGGCATATGTGAAATTTATGTGTCAGTGGTTACTTGATAACTGCATTGACGATATGGAGTTTATGGCGGATAAGTTTGATAAGGGGTGCATTGACCGCCTGAAAATGGTTGCTTCCACGCCATTTGTACGTCTTTCTTATACTGAAGCAGTGGAAATACTGGAGGAGGCTGTAAAGAATGGTAAGAAGTTTGATAACGAAGTGAAATGGGGGATTGACTTAGCATCTGAGCATGAAAGGTATTTTAAGTTTATTTTTACCTTTTGGTTTTCTACTTCTTGATTTGAGGTAAATGATATATTAGAGGCATGATGTTCTGTAGGTATTTAACAGAGGTAAAGGTTCAGAAGCCTGTCATTGTATATAACTATCCAAAAGAAATCAAAGCATTCTACATGCGGCTCAATGATGACTCAAAGACCGTGGCTGCTATGGATGTTCTTGTACCAAAGGTAATCCAAAGTATTCATTCTGCTAATGTGAATTTCATTGCAACTGGCTATCGGTGTTTGTGATATCAAGATAATAATACACAAATAATTTCAGGTTGGAGAGTTGGTTGGTGGAAGCCAAAGGGAAGAGCGTTATGATGTCATCCAGAAGAGGTATGAGAAACACGGCCTATCAATTTGCTTTATCACCTTGTATTGCCTTTTCTTTTCTTTTGTTTTTGGTTGAGGGTGTTGACAGTCCTTAGATAAATGAAGATATTCTACTAGTATGTGCCTGATTAGATGACTTCGTTATTTTATATTTTTGGTATTGCAGAATAAAGGAGATGGGTCTGCCTCTGGAGCCATATGAGTGGTACCTTGACCTGAGGCGGTATGGGACTGTGAAGCATTCTGGCTTTGGTCTTGGCTTTGAACGGATGATTCTTTTTGCTACAGGCTTAGATAATATCCGAGATGTGATTCCCTTCCCTCGTTATCCGGGCAGAGCAGATCTCTGATCTGTTAGATTATGTTGCAGAAGTAGCTGTATTGAAAGCAGAAATATAATTTGAAAATTGATATGGAAATTAGTGTGGAGGTAACTCAGCTCATAATGCCACTCTAGTTGGCATGCTAGGTTGCTCGCTCTTATTCCCACAACACCCTTATGAAGGAAAACTTTGTTTAATCGATTCTTATTTCCACATTTCTTGTGCATTTTATACATCATTACATGTGTAATTGTTGAATTCGTAATCATCTTGGTATAACCAATATAGTGTTAAACTTTTACCCCAAGCATTGGTGTAATTGTTGAAGAAACACCCTGCTTGTTACCCACCTTATTTTTTTTGTGAAATAAAGGCAAGCCGGAGCTTGAAACGTGCGGGAAAGGAATTAGACTATGGAAGCCTAATCCCAAATACAACAAACAACAAAAAGACTAGTAGTTACAAGCCATTTGGTCTTTCAAAGCCATATGAAGGCATCCCGTTGGAATCACAGGTATCAAGACCACGTCAGTTGAATTGATAGCGTCATGTCCTTGTTTGGCCATATAGTCGGCACAAGCAATGTTATCTCTTGGAGTATAGCGGATCTCTACACTCCAGTCCTGGAAAAGAAGGTCGCGAATGTCTCCGATGATGTCTCGAAGCGGATGATCACTGTAGTAGTCTCTCATGAGAATGTTGATTGCGTCAAGGGAGTCAGAATAAAGGATGATTCTTTGAAGACCCAACCGATGGCCCATAGTTAATCCTGTCATAATAGCATAGAGCTCTGCTTCGACAACAGTGTGGGTTCCAAGGAACTTATGAAACCCCATCAGCCAATGGCCTTGAGAATCTCTGATCACTCCTCCACATGCTGCTTGGTATTGGCGGCGTACTGATCCGTCCACATCAATGCGAACCGCATTTACAGGAGGAGGGGTCCAAATCTTCTCTTCAAACCTATCAAATTGGAAAATTTTGTGAGTTAGGTTTTGGTTAGCTGTACTTTCCATAAGAAGGTAGTTGCATAAGTGTAACATCTCCCTGGTATCTGTGTATTCGCCTTGGAACAATAATTTGCATCTGGTAGTCCAAAGGATCCAGCATCCCATGCTAAGGACTCTTGCCCAAGAGAGATTCTGAAATCTTGCTTTGCCAGGGTTATGATTAGTGTTCCAATTAAGCCAAACCTGCAAATTGCCTGCAAAGAACTGAGAATAATAGTTAGGATGTAAAATATGTTTCCACAAGTTTTTTGCTCTCTCGCAGTCCCGAAGAACATGAATCACACTCTCCTCTTTATTACAAGAGAAAGGGCAAAGGCCCTCATTAGTAAGCCCTCTCCTGGCTCTGAGGGAGTTCGTGACAAGTCTTTCATGGCCAACTTGCCACATGAAGTATTTAACTTTCTCAGGAAGGTGCCATTTCCACATCAGGGCCCAAAAGCTGTTCACGTTCGCTCCTCCTCGATCGGATAGATAAAGATAAGCAGCTTTAACAGAGAAGCACCCGTCTCTCGCAGCTCTCCAAGTGAAACGGTCTGAAGAGTTATTAGAAGGGGGATGCACTCTAGAGATGTTATTAATAATAGAAGTCGGAAGAATGCCCTGCCACCTTATTTACTTGCCTTTAATTGAGCAAGTGGATGATGGCTGGGTTAACTTGAAAACCAGCTCCAATTAATTACTTTTAATCTAAAACTAGACATGCGCTTTTATACGTTGGAATGAGTTTTGTTGCGATAGCATGGTTTTTGTGATCTTTTTATTAATTAAATCCACTCCTTCACACGGCCTATTGTGTAGTGTTTTAAAGAATAAAATATACTCCCTCTGGATGTGGTTTGAGAGTTGATTTTTATTTTATTATTTTTTATACATATCAATTTTTTAAGAATTTACTTATGATGTTTCTTCAACAATAATTAAAGAGGATAAGGAATTAAGGAAGATAACTATGATGTTTTAGAAAATATATACTTAATTTAAGACCTAATTAATTTTTGGGAAAATCACGTGCAGGTTCCAAGTAAGAGAAATAAACACAATTAGGTCTCTTGAAATCCCCAAATTACATTGAAGTCTCAAGGGACATTGGTGATATTAAATCTAATTATGAAATGAACATTTTGCCCTCATTCAATCTTCCCACCTTCCATGAACCAGCTCACATTCCCATTTGCGACAGTTGCAGACGGAGCTGGAAATAGAGTTGATCGGAGCCTCTCGTCAGTTCCGTAAGGTGTAGAATTGGGTATCAAGTCGCCAAATTTGATCATATACTTTCATAAAGCACGATGTCTCTGAATCTCTGGAATCTTTTTTTTTTTTTTTTTTTTTTTTGGTTTCATACTGTTTTTATTCTTTGCTGATCTGTTGTTGTTGGAAGAGGAAGTTTCTAATCTGGAGCATACGTTCGTCCTTCTGGAGAATGTAAGCCCGTTGAATTTCGGGAGTGTTTTATTTGGCCTGATCTATGAATTTCGACGGCTACTAAGGGAAGTAGCTCGAGGGCAAGTTTTGTGCTTTACTGTTTGTTGAAATCTGGATTTACAACAGAAAAAACCACATTTACAATAAAATTTTAAAACCTGGATTTTCGTTCAAACTCAATTCCTAAGCTTATAGAGGGCATTTACAACAGAAAAAACCACATTCACAACAAAATCTAAAAACTTGGATTTTCATTCAAACTCAAGTCCTAAGCTTACAGAGGGCATTTAACACAGAAAAAGTCACATTCACAACAAATTTTTAAAATCTGGATTTTTGTTCAAACTCAAGTCCTAAGCTTACAGAGGGCATTTACAACAGAACATGCCACATTTACAACAGAAAAATCCACATTTACAACAAAATTTAAAACCCTGGATTTTCGTTCAAACTTAAGTACTAAGCTTACAGAGGGCATTTACAACAGAAAAAGTCACTTCACAACAAAATTTAAAAACCTCGATTTTCGTTCAAACTCAACTTTAATGGTAAAGATGACATCTTTAGCAAAATTTTAGCATTACTTACCTAGGGACTTTTTGCTAAAATTTAAAAACAAAATTGGGGTTTCATGTTATTGGGTAGGGTTGATAACTTTTTCAGTTGTTAATACATGAACGAAAAGTCCCTAAGTAAGTAATGTTAAGATTTTGCTAAATATATCATCTTTACCATTGAAGTTGAGTTGGAACGAAAATCCAGGTTTTTAAATTTTGTTGTAAATGTGTCTTTTTCTATTGTAAATGCCCTTTATGAGCTTAGGACTTGAATTTAAACGAAATTCCATGTTTTTAAATTTTGTTGAAAATGTGGCTTTTTCTGTTGAAAATGTGGCTTGTTCTATTGTAAATACCCTCTGTAAGCTTAGGACTTGAGTTTAAACGAAAATCCAAGTTTTTTAAATTTTGTTGTGAATGTGGCTTTTTCTGTTGTAAATGCCCTCTGTAAGTTTAGAACTTAAGTTTGAACGAAAATCCAGGTTTTTAAATTTTGTTGTGAATGTGGTATTTTCTGTTGTAAATGTGGCTTTTTCTATTGTAAATGCCCTCTGTAAGCTTAGGACTTGAGTTTGAACGAAAATCCAGGTTTTTAAATTTTGTTGTAAATGTGACTTTTTCTGTTGTAAATGTGGTTTTTTCTGTTGTAAATCCAGATTTCAACAAACAGTAAAGCACGAAACTCGCCCTCGAGCTACCTCCCTTAGTAGCCTTCGAAATTCATAGATCAAGCCAAATAAAACACTCCCAAAATTCAACTGGCTTACATTCTCCAGAAGGACAAACATATGCTCCAGATCAGAAACTTCCTCCTCCAGCAACAACAGATCAGCAAAGAATAAAAGCAGTATGAAACAAAAAAAAAGGTTCTGGAGATTCAGAGACGCTGTGCTTTATTAAAGTATCTGATCAAATCCGGCGACTTGATACCCGATCTACACCTTACGGAACTAACGAGAGGCTTTGATCAACTCTGTTTGCAATTGTCGTGAATGGGAATGTGAGCTGGTTCATGGAAGGTGGGTAGATTGAATGAGGGCAAAATGTTCATTTCACAATTAGATTTAATATCACCAATGTCCCTTGGGACTTCAGTGTAATTTGATGATTTCAAAGGACTTAATTGTGTTTATTTCTCTTGCTTGGGACCTGCACGTGATTTTCCCTTGATTTTTTTTTTTGGAGAGATTAAGGAAATTAAATAAGTTACCTAATTATATCATATGTTGAGTATTATTAGATTAATATCAATTTATAAGTAAGACAAATTAGTTTGGAGAAAAAATATATAAATATAAATACTTTAAAATAATTTAATTAGCTTTCTTAATTTCTCCAAAAAAAAATCAACTGAGTCTTATATTTAGGATAAGAAGTAGTATCATATTAATTAATTTAACTAACTTTCTTAACCTAATGAAATTAAATATATCTTATATTAATATTAAGAATAAGAGGGATTACTCCCCTCATATATCCCTTAAATGAGACAACCAAAAAAAGGAGGGAAAATCTACGTATGCCCTTAAATATGCCCATTAGATCTCCACTCACCTGCTTTAGATTGCTCGCATTAATATTTAAGATGGGGAGCCACGAAGTTGTGAGGATTATGTAATCATTTATCACTCAAAAGTACAAGGAGTCGAGGATGAACTTCAAAACTCTTTAATTAATTTATAGGGTTAAGGAAAGACTTAAGACTTGCTTGAAGTTTGTCACGAGGCGTCCAAAGATCACGAAGTTTTTTGGAGCCAAGACTGCGAAATTACGTTTTGGGAGGCGTCCAAGTCTCAGATTAGTTGGTTACCGTCAAACTTTGGACGTGGCGATGGCATAAGGCACTAAAACGGACGTGGAATAATTTTTTTAAAAAAATTATAGATAAAAAAATCAAAATTGAAATAATTAGGAAAAAAAATCAAATAATTAGAAACAAAATTCAAAAAATTAGGAACAAATTAAAGGAAAAATTCCAAATAATTAAAATAATTTGAAAAAAAAATCAAATAATTAGAAAAAAATTTAAAAAAATTAGGAACAAATTAAAGGAAAAATTCCAAATAAATACTATTTGAATTTGTACAAAAAAAAGTCTGTCGAATTTGTAAATACTATTTGAGGGATATGAAAATTCGAGTCAAATTACCCTTTTACCCTTTAGTGTTAAATAAATAAAAAAATAAAATAAAAAATAAATTGAAACATCCTAAATTTTGAGTTTAGGATATTAAAAATATTATAAGGAATCAATTATAGGAAATTTAGCCCTGGATAAATTAAAAGGTTAATATTTGGAAGTAAAGGTATATTTTTCCGTAAAAATTAAGGACAAATAGTTGAACTTGTTTTCTAATTAGATGAATTTTTTTTAATTTTTTTTTTAATTTTTTCCTAATTATTTCAATTTTTAATTTTTTTTTTCTTTTTTTTATTCCACGTCGATGTCATGTCACTTACGGTTTGTCATAAATTCAAATAGTATTTATTTGGAATTTTCCCTTTAATTTTTTGAATTTTTTTTTCTAATTATTTGATTTTTTTCTAATTATTTGAATTTTTTTTCTAATTATTTAATTTTTTTTCCTATTTTTTTATTCCACGTCAACAGATCAAATCGCGTCAAGATTCCATCCAAGTTAATGATCCAACTAATCTGCCAGTGGTGCACTTGGGCGCTCCCAAAACGTAACTTACGTGTGACTCTGGGGACGCCCAAAAAAACTTCGTGTCGGACGCTTTCTTTTGAAACTGAAACTTACGTCTGCTTGAAATTAACCCTTAATTTATAGGACCTACTTAAGAATTAAGGTAAATTTTAGGGACTGCAATTTAATTTTTCCTTTTGTTTTAGGCTAAGATTCATGATATCACGGAAATGACAGTGGCGAAGTCTTCCACATTTTGCCGGAGATCTTTTCCGTTCAATATAAAATTCTCAAGAGACAACTTTCAAGACAAGGGTGGCTGGATTGGCATTCCTACTCGCAAGTCAGGTTGGATTCAGGGATGAAGAAGCTCGCAAGAAATTGGCGCAATTCTCAACAAAACAAGCTCTCTCTCCCTACGCACGACGATCCTACTTTAGACGATTCTCGTCCCATGAATACACAAGGTCTCTCTCAAATCTATTTTTTCTCCAATGGAATTTAACTTCCATGATTTTTTTTAATTGAATCTTCATTCCGATAGTGGTGAAATGATTAAAAAGATCATATTATAATTAGTTATCTTTTCACTGGTTATATATGGTTGTTGGGGCTCGATTATTTCGGGAGCTTTATGAGCGAATTCACTCGCTGCTCTTCAAAGATTAAAAAGGATATCTTTTCCCCCAGAGTTCACGGGAAGATTTTCTTCCTTATAAGAATTTGTGTTGCGTGATTAAACTTGGCCATTAAAATCTGCTGTTTGATCTATGATTATGTTACAGAACAAGAAGAGTTGGTTCGGTCGTTGGAAAGGAGTCACGCTCAGCAGAGTCGCTTATGGAAGGTATGGTTTTGGTTTACTTCCTGTCTATCATGCTGTCTTTTGTTCATTCCTGTCTTTGAAAAGCTGATACAACTTGATTGAAGTTTATTTTGAGTTCACCTGAGAGATTTCATTTTCATGTAGACGGTGTTTGCGGCTCTTCTCTGCTGTTACATTCTCTTTCTTTTGTACTCCATCTTTCAGCAGGCTTCATCACCATGGGAACTGGTATGTCTCTTCCAGTCGCTTTTGGACATCTGAAACTCAGAATTCATGCTTTTGTTCAATTTCTTATGGTAACATCTGAGTGGGAATCTATAGTGTTGTAGTATTCTGTCCTTTTCATCTGTTGAACTATTATCTCTTTTAAATGCCTTCTGTATTTTGATGGAAACAACTGGCAGCATTCTGCCTTCCTATGCGTCTAGAAGACAAGTGTTTATGTAAACACTCTGGCCAATATGAATAACTTTTGTTGCTTTTTCTTATTCTTCAAACTTCTTAGGATCGAAGTATCTTTCTAGCTAATGAAAGGATCTGATCGAATTGATACATGAGGTTATTTGTTGGATTATTTCAACAGTTTCCTTTGATGATTATTGAATATTTCATTATCACTCGTTGTCCTTTGGTGAACAGAAATACCATGCTTACTTCATGGAGGAGCTATACCCTTGGATGAGTATAACAGCAGGTTCATTTCTCCTTGTATCTAGAGCATTATTCATTTAAGTGACTCATTTATTACAAGCGGTATCATGATCAGTTATTTTGGTTTTCTCTATGTAATGATCCATGCATAGTCCGTGTATTCAATTTCTGTTGCATTCCTTGGCCATTTGTACTGATTTATAATTGAGCGTGGGATGTGATGTACCATGCTCTTAAACGAGGCTTAGGCTTACTTGTGTAAATTTTACTGATCCTCAAACTTTTACAGATTGGGTTGCTGTTCTAGCCTGCTCATTTGCTATCAAGGGGATTCTCCATGAGTCAATGCATCACAGGCGATGGATCTGGTACTCATGGTTTACTGGCCTTGTTCTGGCAATTTTCTGGTTATATTACATGTTCAGGTAGATTATCAGATAAACATTGCGCACTGCATATTTATTTCCCTTTTTTTTTTGAACATATTTATTTCCTTTTTAAGGCATGCATGATATCTATATTAATATTGACTATTTCTGGTAGATTGCCAAGGTTCCGGTGGGATGTAATCTGGCTGCCGTTTGGTCCTCTTGGGTATATGTCATGACACTATCTGGTCATATGTGTTTTACATCATTATATGCATTGACTAAGCACATATATAAATTGCTTGGGTTCTATACTGCAGTGGAGCAGCAATCTGTCTCTATGTGGATCATTTACTTGCTGAGTCATCAGAAGAGGTGAAAAAGCTCCGAGGATACATGTATGCCTACAAAGCAAGCTAGAATTCCTCTTCTGTCCACTTGATCATAAGTATGGGATTTGAGAAACAGTTTGGAATTTAAATAACATTATGAAGGACTGAAGGTTATCCAATGGATCATATGGACTGAGTCTACTTGCGTTGTCAGCCATCGGATGGAACCAAGACAAGTTCTTGTATTGATTTTCTGACTCCTCCATTTTTGGTTTCCCCCTCCCGGGTAGGACAAAAGAATCATTGAATGAAGATAGGAACCGTTACCCGATAGAGGACCAATTTATTTATTGGAGTTACTATTTGCTTCTCCTTCCCAGGGAAATCTGCGATTTTGGAGAGAGGCCAAGAGAGCATTGCTTCAGTGAGGTAGTAACAATCCGGACACTATCTGAAAATGTTTTATTTTGTGCAAGAGAACTACCATCTATGTCTTGTCTTTTGGTTGCAAGGCTGGTGTCCTGATGCATTCTTCATTATCATTATAGCTGTTCCTAGTCTCCATAAAATTATTTTCGTGACACAATTAACCATGCTTGAATGCATTTGCCCCTCGATAGAATCTATCAAAACTGCGTTGTTCATAACCTGTGAATGGCATAACTTTCTGTATGAAATTGGGAGAACCTTGCTGAGCGGATGAGTTATAGGACTGCTCTTGTTGGTCAGATTTAGCAGGGTTTTCATTTTCTTGGAATATTAATTACAGAGATGAAGCAGACGAGTAAATTCATTGTTCAATCTAGCTAACTACTGGTATAATAGATTTTGGAAAATCAAATTGTCGGGAAAAATGGAAAGGAAAAGCTTGTGAGAAAAGTCATAGAGTGGCAAATAAAAATTCCTTTTTAAATTCAGAAATGCAGCCTCCACATTTACGTCTCATTTTTGTTGACTAACGTTATAGACTTGATGTCCAAGAGATTTTTTTTTATCCTTATAACTGGGCTTAGCTAGCCCTGTTAAGTCTGTGTTGCTTACTTTCTTCGTGTTCGTTTTGATAATCTTATGAACATGAGAATAACCTATGTTGAACTTAGGTAATCTGAACTAGATTCTCACAGATGTCTCCCTTCTATTATTCAAAGAATCTTGATAAACAAGCAAACTTGGGTCATTTAGTATCAGAGAATATTTAATGAAAACGCATTGGTTCGGTTCGTCATGGATTAGTGTTAAACAGTTTCCAATCTCACAATTTGCATTCGAAGCAAGCATTATTTCGGATTTCCATGAGGGGAAGAACAAAAAAATAGCAATCGAGAATAGCCCTTAAATTTTGTTTATCTATTTTGACTCAAGCTTGCAATTTTTTTTTTATTAGTGTGACAGGAAAGAAAACAAACTAATCAAACAGCACGCAGCATTTGAAAGGACTGGAATCTACTTCCAAAATCAAACAGGAGTTTTAATTAAACTTCCTGACGATAACACCTGACATGTGGCAATCTAAAATATGGAAAACCACACAAGTCGTCTCAACGAAAAGGAAATTGGAAAAACTGCATTAACTATCACAACAAACAAATATCCGAACTGAAGATAAAGTAAATGTCTAATGTCCAAATACTACCACTTGTTTTAACGTTCGAACAAAAAATTTCATGAATCAATCCTCATCTTCGATAACCTTGGTGCCCAACCCTTTGAGCTCTTCTCGGGTGGTATCAACTACAGTGACCAGGGAATAAAGCTCTTCCTTTGCATCCTCATCATCGTTCCTCTTGCGAGCAATACGTACGCTAATTCTCATTGGGACACTTCGAATTCCCTGGCTCCAGACGTACTTGTTCAGCTTCACATCTACTCTCACGTCATTTGTCCCCATAGCTTTCTGGGCAAACTTCCTTATCTCCTTTATTGCTTTAGGAGCTTTCTTCTTAAATGTGATGTTTAAGATAACGATAGAGCACAGAATGGTTAAGAATTTTTCACATGTAATAGGATATACAATCATTTATTTCAAGCGGTTTCTCATTGCCCATGCCATTTGATGGAAAAACTTCCAAATTGTAGAAAAACACTGACATTTTGGTTAAATTAATCCATCAATATCACCAACGGCCTCCCCTCGATAATTGACAATCCCAAACCGCAGCACAATTAGTTGAAGAAACAGATTCCTTGCACAATCGCCAATTCAAGCAAATTAAAGAGCCAAACATAGCCCACAATGTAAGAAAACATGAATCTTCAAGAAGCCAGGGCATTCCATGAGCATCAGAAGGCAAACCAGGCACAATGGGACTGAACAAAGAGCTAAAACCAAAGCTATTCCTAGGATGAATCAACATTTTGCCTCAATGTCGATGTAAGCTAATATTTTCTGATATTTTTGTCATTGTCATAAGAAGCAGATGAGTTCCTAATTCTTAAGATTTAAATTAACTTGTAGCCAATCTTAGATAGCTTTGCTTAAACTAGAATAGTTTAAGCAAAGACACAATAATGTAAACTTGCGAATGCCAACAATGAAGAGGAGGAGCAAGGAACTCTAGTTATCTGAATACAAATATGCCACATAAACATTCTCTAACAGCTATTTAAATAGCTATTGATAACACGCAACAAGCAACCGAAACCGCCAGTGAGCAGCAAAAGGCGAATAAAGAGGATAAGGGGAGTCGGAAATAATTACCAGCAATGCAAGCGCTTGTGGAGATTAATGGTGTACTCTCGGGTAACCACCTCCTCCTTCCTGCCCTTCGCCTTCTCCACCATTGTACCCTTCTCAAGGACCTATTACCTGTAAGGTCATCCACAAGTTACAACTATGTTTGCCCAAGAAACTTATGAGAAAAAAGGGGAAATTCATGAAATCAGATTAAACTTCTTTGAGATTTGATTTATCCAAGATTCAGATACGTAAACTTGAGTAAAATAAATTCATAGATGCTAAACAACAATATCCCATATTTCCAGAAATACCAACGGCGAAAAGAAACAAAACAGAGAGAGGAAGACCTCCGGAAGGCTTTCGACCGTCGTAAAAACTACATTTGTGCAAAAAAAAAAAATGGTATATACCATTAGACAGTTTATTTATTTATTTATTATTTTTTTCATCGGATGAATTTATAAAAATATTAAAAATATTTTATTATTTTCATTGAAATTTATTTGACATTATATTTCTTGTCTAAAAATCTATTGATTAAATGGAGATAAACGGGGAAAAAAAAAATTGTAGAAGATATCAAAAGACGAGTATAAAGATATTATTGAAACGAAAAAAGTATGACTTGGAGAGATTTGGAAAAAGAATTAGCGGATGATACAAAAAGAGGTAGGAATTTTGACCTTAAAATTGAAAGAATCCAATACAAATAAATGCAGTTTCTTTTTTTTTTTTTTTAATAGAAAAGTTTAGGTGCGGGTAGACACCAGATGATCACCGCTGCAAGACGCCTCCAAGCTCAAAGAAATGCTTACAGTATATTCTGAGATAGTCCACCAACGAGGCTCTCATATCAACCAGCGGGTATCGAACCTCCTCCCTTTTGGGGTAAAGGCCGATGCATTAGCCAACTATGCCACTCCTCATTGGCATAAATGCAGTTTCTATGTCAATGAGCCTGTTTGGGTTGGCGGTAAGAGCGGTGGCTTAAAAGCTATCTGACTTTAAAAAAAGCTCGGTAGGAAAAAAAGTGGCGGGGCCCATGTCAAAAAGCTGAGAGCATTTTGGAAAAAGCTGGATTCTGAAGCTTTTTCCTTAACGGGCTTTTTGAGCGTTAGAAGCTTTAAGTCCAGTGAACTTAATGCCGAACCCAAACACACCACGTTGAGTTTTTTCTCCAAAGCCCATTAACTCTACCGCAAACGCTCCCAACATTCTCACCAAACAAGCCCAATGGTAGTAAACTTAAGCAACTTATATGTGGCCCACATCGGTAGTTTCTTTTTTCTTTTTCTTTTTTTGGATAAGCCACATAAATAGTTTCTAATCAACGTGAATCTAGTTCAATAGGTCTAGCCGTCTAGGGCATCCGTTCTTCGCTGCCCATCTTTAGAAGGAACAAATAATTTGGGGGCAAGTTGAAACAAAGTAATCATTCATAATAAGTACCATTAACTGACGTTATTGACCATGTGAAAATACCAAAATGCCCCTAAACTCAAAAAAAAATGAAGAACCACAAGAACGAAGCACTGTATCAGCTGCACAGACTTCTCACATATAATAGATGAGAGCAACCAGGCACAAATACACTAGTAGGGTTTTCCAAATCAAAATCAGTGACACTAACTCTTACACATTGAAAAAATAATAGAGTTCTCCAAAAAATAGCAGAGTCAAACAAATACATGGCTGAGACAAAATTCCAGGATCTTATCCAAAACCTAAGTCGATCATCTGTTCGATGACAAGAATCAAGAGAAGAGCAGCAATATTTTTAAAAAAACTGAGACCGAAAGCTCAAGTGCTGGACAACAACAATGACTTCACATAACCAGATTCAAAACGACAATACCAGATTAAAAAAGAAACAGAAAACGGGGCAGGGGAAACAATTTTGAAATTGGGAGATGTTGCCGAAATTGTGTACGATTTTGTGTGCTTCACCGGGCTTATTGAGAGGACCGCCAAGATCATAACTTTTCAACCCCTGGGGGTCTGGAATCGTTCGATTGTTAACGCTTGCTTCTGAATTTTGAGGGTAATTTCGGCCGGTGGAGGTTTCCAGCTCGTTGAAGTCATAGCCTTCACAGATTCGTGAATTTGGGAACCCTAGAATTTAATTTTGAGTTTACATGTCTTTGGGGGCTATATTCTTGTTGTTGCGCTGGAGGAGGTCGCCGACGTTGGAAGCCTTCCTTGCTCCGGTTGACTTGTCCGATGTTGCTTTGGTTCAAACCCTCGTCACTATGGCTAGCGAGCTCGTCACGCACTTTTTCAGACGCTCTTTCTTCTTCCAGCACTGAGATGAAGCAGTGCGTCTAAGCAAAAAAAAAAAGATGAAGCACCGAGATGAAGCAGGCGTCTGAGCGAAAAGAAAGATGAAGCAGGCGATAGATGGGGGAGAGAGAGGGAGGGCATTAAAGTAAATTAGATGTTTTAGGCATTTTTATTATTTTAAATGGTGCGGGCCCCACATCAAAAAGTAGTTATGAAATCTAACGATGATGATGGTTTTGCACTGTTTTTGAAAGCTCATGTGTAATTTTACACCTAAAAAAAACATTTGGTGTTGGTCACTTCTCAGGATAAAACATATGTGTATTTTTGCACATTTACCCTTAATTTAAATTTAACTGTAAATTAATTTAAATAATCTATAATTATAAAAGCATAAAGTAACATTCAAGGTAAAATAGTCAATTAGTTATTATCACCCTCCTCTTTCCCTCTTAAACTAAACAAATGACTTTTTCCCTTCCCTTCTCTCTAACAAACCAAACAATGTAATATATCATCCTCTCAAACAAACACGCCTTTAGAGTGTGTTTAGTTTAAGGGAAGGGGAGAAAGGGGAGGGAAAAAATTTATCTCATCCTGACCAAATTGCCCATGGACAATATTGAAAACATCCCCCCCGCTTCTTTTCATTTTTCACTTGTTTCAAAACTCTTTCCAAGGAAAACTGAGTTCAAAATGATTAGGAATAAACCAAGTGCATATGGTAGAACATGTGGGAGCATCACGACGACGAGGCCGCAAGTGCCGTTGTCTTCACGTCGTATACTTCTAGAGACGATGAAGCTAAGTGGGAAATGAGGCCTGGAGGTATGTTGGTACAGAAAAGAAGCAAGAAACTAGGAGCGTCGTCATCTTCATTGTTGTCTTCGGCAACTGGAGGAATTTTGGTACCAAAAAGAAGCAAGAAACTAGAAGCTCTAATGCCGAATTTGCGGCTTCAGATTGCATATGGTGCCCATGGACAATTTGGTTAAAAATTTCTCTCCCTTCAAACCAAACATACTCTCATGGTCTGTTTGGTTCAACGAGGGGAAGGAAAGGGAAGGATTTTAATGAAGGAGAGAGGAAATGAGGGGAGGGGAGGGATTTTAATATTATCTCGTTTGAATTGATGAGAGGAGAGAGGTTTTAATATTACCTTATTTAATTGATGAGGACAAAGGAGGTAAGATATTTTCATATGGACAACTTTATCCTTATTGTATTTAAGTCATTTTTTGAATTTTGTAGAATCTTTAATAATTATATAAAATTAAAATTTTATAATTATTAAACTGAATAATTATAACTTTCATGGACATAACAATCACACCAAGTCAAAATATTATAGTGAGGATAGGGATGAGGAAGAAAGTTAGAAGGGTGTAATAAGAATATTAAAAAAATTTATGGGCATAATAGTCACACCGTGCCAAAATATTACCCTTCCCCTCCAAATTCCCCTATTTGGGTGGGTAGGGGGGTTCATATGGGGAGGGGAAATTTCAAAAAAATTTCCCTTTCCTCCTTAAATTTTTATGTTGCCAAACAAGGGGAGGAGAACAAAATTCATCCCCTCCTTAATTCCACCCTTAGGGTGTGTTTGATTTGAGGGGATAGCAGAGGAGGGGAGGAAAAATGAACTCATCCCTTCATTTTGTTTAAAATTTGAAAGGGGAGGGGAGTAAAAAATTGCTTCTCTCTCCCCTTCCTTCCCCTTATTTTGGTTCCCTCCAAATTGGGGGGTTTTTGGAGGGAAACCAAAAGTATTGACTAATTTATCCCCATCAAATTTGTGAAATCAATATATACTTAATAGGAATAGCACAATAAGCCATCTACTGTAGTTTGTGTCTATTTTTACTGTTCTTTAGAACAGTGACGGCTAAAAACCCAAGCCGTTTAGGGTATTTGGCTTCTTATGCATTTGGCTTCGTGCGTCTGCGGCTTCATGTGTCTGCATTTATTGTTCTCATCTCTCCCCTCCTTTAATTTCAAATTCTCACCTACTCTTTCAAATTTGCAGAGTCCTCAGACGTTCTTTGCCTTCCTTCTTCCAATAGCACAAGTTCAAATTTTTGAAACCTTTTTCTATGATTTATGCTTCCTTCATATATTTTTTTGCCATCTGAGCGAAGCCGAATATCAGGCCATCTAAGCAAATTAACGAGGTTTCGCTTACCTGGTCCGAAACTCCACCATCAGATTCTCCGGCTCCTGGCTCTGCCGCTGTCCGTTCTCACCAGGTACTCCATATCCTACTCACTGCTCCCAATTCTGTTCCTTCTTCATTTCGTTTCTGCAATTTTGATTCTTCATTTCTTTTCTATTTACCATTGGTGGCAAATTTATCAACAATCGTATTTTCTGTTGGATGTTAGCCGTCGGATGGGATCAGTAAGGTGGTGTTTGGGGGTCAGGTGTCGGACGAAGAAGTTGAGAATTTAAACAAACGGTGAGATCTACTGTGCCATGCTTCTTATCTACTTTCAGATTAAGTTTGTATTATCAGTAGAATTGTAGTGCGCCTCATTCTGCCATGTTTCCTCTCTCAATTTATAATTTTCTCTTTGATCTGCAAACTTAATCTTGATTGAAAGAGCTAACATGCCTAGGATTCCGGAAACAGCTCCATTTGTTCCTTTATTTTATTCTTATTATTTTTTATCGCAACTTCTGTTTAAGTTATGCTGATGGTAGTCGTGAGTACTAAAACTAAAACAAGTAGGAAATGAATGCAAAATCAATTATTGAATCACACCAAGAGTCAAACTAATAGTTTTCCCTTCTTATCAATCATGTGGCTGTGCATTAATTTTTACTTTGTGTGTATTTATTTTGTGGCATCTGAAATTGGTTTACAACGACTTTTCTTTTTTATCGCAAGCGTCCGCGTGATTGGCTGGCAGTATCTAAAGGCTGTGTTGCTGTAAGTTATCTCAGTAAGTTGCTTATGCTCTTATCGACTCATGGTCGGTTCTGCATATGTTTGATTTCTTCATGTTGTTTCATTTATACATTCTTTTTATGGTTGAATTTTAATATCTTGGCTTAGAGCATGCTGATAACGCTCCTAACGTTTTCTTAGTTGCCATCTATGGTTGAATTTTCATTTATTAGAATCATTGATTTATTCTTATAATAGAAGCATCAATGGAGATACGGTTGTGGTTCTCATAACTAGTCACCGTTGATGATGTATGCTTCTAATTGTTTTGCCACTTTACATCAGAACTACGGATTAGTGGATTACTCTGAGTAGTCCTTGGTGCATGCAATCTATCATCTAATTTGAAATTTGTAGTTATTCTGTACTTCTGTGTCTCGTCTCTTAAGACTCCATTATGTAATCTGATGGGTTCAGCATGTTGATTTCCCCCCCTTGGTAGCATGTGTTGTACTTTGACGTCATGAAATTATTGTGGGGTTTTTATCAGTTATTTTCTAGTGATGCTTTTGTGATTAGTTATGCCTTATGAGAGCCTGTGGTGTCATTGGTGGTGTTCAGGTTCCCGAATGGCAGCTGAATGTGCTCGCAGTGCTTTGTTGCAGAAGGTTGTGGATAACAAAGCTGATGCTGGTACTTGTCTTTCTCTATAATACCTTTTTTTTCCACCTTATCTTCATATGGTTAATTTTTTTAATCGTCATTAATGGAGCTAATTGAAAGGAACTTTGTGCACTAGGTCTTCCTTTTTATATTAATGGAGCTAATAGATAGAAGTATGATATTCAGTCAATCTGTTAATATTGTTAAGAAGTCCAAATTGCATCTCTGTTAGTATGAAAGAAAATATGTGGATGTTATTTGCATGCTTGTATTTTTATGATTTTTTTTATGGCATTTCTTTCAAGTTTGTGATTTTTTGTTAAGTAACATATTTAAAAAATCTTTTATCACTTGGATTACGATTCAATCTGTAATTCATGTTTTTTCATGATTTAAAACTTAAAAGGGGATTTGCATTTCTTTATTATATTTGTTCATGTTCTCTCCTGTTTGTTAACTTCACAACGTGGTAATCAATTTGTCTTCAAAATTGTCTAAGATCATCTGTTTAGCTCATGAACAGGAAATTGGGGAGATTTGCATGCTGATAAAAAAAGTGTGCAGGAAGGAATAGCAGTTGGAAGAAGCTTTGCAATGTTCAAGGGCTACCATACTGATGGCAACAAAGAAATGATAGCTATTGGGACCATGAACATAGTTGGTTCTCTCACCTCCTGTTACCTCACTACAGGTACATTTAATTAATTTGTTGTTTGTTGTACGTTTTCAGTTTTATATTCACTCAGTCCTTAATATGAGAACTGAATAACAAACTTGTGGATATTCAAAATATTAAATTTATGGATTTTGGTATGTCTTAAGTTGGTCTTTCTATGCAAATATTTAATGTTTATATTCACTCACTTAGGCATTATATTCTGTTCAATACCGTGCTTTGGCTGATAAGGGCTATGATGCATATTACAAACTTTCCAATACAAGGTCCCAAATCCAAGCCTCTGTTTTTTACGGTATGAATCAGAACATTGATTGATGTTGCAGATACAGAATAAGCTAATTTATTATTTATCTCCTAAGATGAGATTGCCTTTCTTATTGCAGTAATCAGAACGAGTGTTCCAAAGCTGGACTTGGATGATGATTTTGAGCAGAAAAATGAAATTGCAAAAGCCGTGGAAGAAGACTCGTGAAGGTTAATTTTTGTGATACTTTATTTTTATGTGAGCTTTGAAGTTGCTTACCTTGATTCTGATTTTGTATTCTTTCCACAGTCTATGTCAACTTATGGCTATGAAAATGTTCAAACACTGATCGGTTATATTTCTAAAATTTGTTTGTTTGCTTCTTTCTTAATATGTAATTAGAGCAATCAATGAACTTATAGTTTTCCTGTTTTCACATTTGAGGAGTCAAATAACAACATTAATAGGTAACACTCTTCTAGCATGCACATTATAATAGATGGTGTTTTGTAAAATCATCATGGTCATTTTGTTTTGTATCCTTCATTATAGATAGATTTTCATTGAGATGCAGCGATAAAAAACTAATCTTCTTGGTGCAGCAATAAAAAAAAAACCATTTATTAGGTATCTGGTATGCTGCCACAAGACTTTCAAGTAGTGAAGTGATTTTGTGAATATGCTGATAGTGTATGCCTCATCTCTGCTGTGTATTAATTGGATTAAGCTGCATACTTGCTATGTTTGTTTAATTATTGTGGAAGTTATATTAGTCTATTATAGCACTGACATTGGCTTTTGTTTTCTCATGTATGGTGGGATCTATCTGGGCTCAGATATCATAGTTTTAAGACCAATCTCTTCCCTTAATAATTCTGTTGGTGTGGAGGATCACGTGGCTAGGAGTGCTTTGAATGGCGCAGTGATGGCTTTTAAAAGGCAAAGGTATTGATATCTTGATGCCCTAATTATATTGGCTGTCTAATCATTGATAGTGCTTTACATGAGGCATTTGCAGACCCTAGCCGAGATGAAAGTTTGATCTTTGAACTTTTAGAATTCAAGCATGACGTTGCTGATAATGGAAGTGCTACATGATTTCTTCAAGACCTTGCTACTAAGCATAATGCCGAAGGAAGTGTGGTATGGAATTATTTCCTTTGATTTCCATAAATTATAGGATTAGTTAAATGTCAACCCATTGCGGATACAATAACTTATTTTTACTCCCTTCAATGTATCAAACCATAGTCCATAAATGGTACATCTTTCAAACCTTTTTTTTTTTTTTTAACTTTTTTTCTTCTGTAGTCCTACATTTCCAAGTCTGGCTTAAACGCAATTTTCCCCATTATTTTCTTCAATTGTCCTACATCATTTCCTGCATATCCATTTGTTTCTCTATAGAGACATTAATTGGGAAATCATGGCATTGCCCTATGTAACCGCACCCTCATTTTATGTAGATTGCATTCTGATAGATTCCAAGACATATTCAGAGTGAAAAGAAAGAAAAGAATGTTTTCTAGGTAATATGAGCAAGCATCTTAAATCAAAACTAATAAACCTCAGAATAATATGTGCAAGGATCTTAAACAAATAATACTACAATAATCCGAAAGGGGAGAATCGCTCATATTGATAAGAATAAAACACATGACAGAAAAATATAGATCTCATAAACTAACTTCTACCCACAACCATAGCCAAGTCCAATTGTTGAAAGTTTCTACTTTGATCCATGCTTCCTTTGTTGCTGCGTACCATCATCAAATTCGCCAAAGGGGTGTACTATATGATTCTGAAAATAGGTTTGCCTTAGTGGATGACATGTCTCTTTTCATCTTGTGCAAGACGAGGAGATTAATGGTAGATGAAATAGCGGTTAAAGGTTCTCTCCTATGTGGCTCAAGACATAATGCAGTGAGTTCTCTTTCATTTCTTCTCCATGAGTATCTTATCCTACTTCTAGATTATTTGATGTGATATTGACATTGTTGTTAATAAAGAAATTTTTGTTTTATAGAGTTTGGTAGATATGTAGAAGCACAGAGAAGATTTACTGCATCAAATCTTTGGATTATGTGCTGTTATCAATGGGTTAATTGTATATCCCTGATTTTCTCCTCTTTTATGGGAAGAGTTTGTTGGCGTTTTTTATTTACAGCTTGGCTAAAGGGTTTCTCATGGCTAATGAATTTATAACTTTAGTTTTATAGAGAGGTATTTGCCATGGAGTTAACCATTGATTGTATATGACATCGTGTAGAAACAGTAAAAATCAATATCATAAATTATAAGAATTTAATTAACAGTATAATGACTGTCATGTGGTAGTTATTGTAGGTTGTCAACTTCGACAATATATTTTTGAATGTTGGATATAGTTTGAATTATGGTTGTTGTTCCATCTTTAGTAGGTTAGATTATTAGGTGGCAACAAATCATGTCTCCTTGAGATTTTCCATTTAGGAGTTAACCATTGATTTTATATTACTCTAAATAAACGGTAAAACTAGATCCTACATCATAGTATTTAGGTATAGATACCGTGGGATTATTTGATTTAATTTGATTATTAATGGTATATTTTTTCATGAAGAGAGTTTATTGGAATTTATAACTTTAATGTTTGCCTATATAGTTTTAATGCATTATTAGAGTGCTTTGGTTAATTCCTTTTGCGGAAAATAAAAGAAAGAAAGAGGACAATGGCGGAAGGAGAAAAGTGAGAAGTTGCCTCTTGGAATTTTTCCTACTTTTTTGATGACAAGTGTTTTGGTAAAAATCAAGATACTGATATGATATGGGAGCGAGATTGTGGGATAATTTAAATTAATTTGATTATGATATATTACACATTTAAATTATAGGAAATGTTAACAATATATCCTAATTTATAGGATTTGGGTGTAGATATGGGGGTTATTTTATTATATTTAACTATTATACATTACTGGGATTTTGTAAATTATATTTACACATTAGTAAACCTAATTTTTCAAGTTGTCTCATCAAGTTACAAATTGTAGTCACCTTCCTATTGTATCTCTGTCACTTTTTCTTGGCTAATTGACTATAGCATACTTTTTTGTGCGTGTAGAAAAATGGAGGGAGGCTTTTAAGCTACTTGTAGTTTCTATAATAATGGGTTGGTAGTGAATGTCAAATATTAAAAACGGATTTAAAAATGTAAATTCCTAAACAGAAGACCAATTCATGATAAAGTATAACCACAATAGAAATTAATTTAATCTATTTGATTGATGACAATGTGACTCATGCTTCTATATGATAATGCTGAAAATGTAATTAATGGAGCTAACAAACATCCCACAATAAGCATTAATCATCATACTTGATCATTAATTATTTATATTGTTGTGATGTTTTTAAGTCTATCAACATGAAATAAAATTATTTCTTTCTTTGCCAAAAAAATAAAACCATCACTTACATAAGTAAAATCATCATACGCATATCAGGACACCTTGCTAATTAGTTTTGTTCTAATAATTTCAATAATATGTTCTGCACAAGGTATTTTTCCTTTTTTATTTGTCAAAAAATATTTAAGTAGAAAATTTCCATTGATGTTGGAAGTTGGGGATTGATAATTGAATTTAATTTAACTGCAGTATTCTTACTTTCATTCTTTTGAACTGTGCAAAACAACAAAGAGAATGAGTTGGCACAAGAAGTGAACTGCTCCAACCAATTGGAAATAGAAATGTTGATGCTTCCGTAGGTGTAGTATAGAGCCTAAATTGTTCGTACCCTTTTGCTAAGATATAGCTTGGGATCTACATACTGTAGTTACTTTATTTTCCCCCCTAAGATAAAGCCTAATGCTTTCAAAGATAAAAAATCAACGAGGCGCATAATCTTTTTTTCCCCCCTCTCCTTTATGCGTTCAGTTTTGGTGGAAAGCTATGTTGCAAAAATAGTGACAGAAGGAAAGTAGCTTTTGGCAAGTATATAGGAACTTGAGCATTCACAAATGATTAGAATTGGACAATAAAAATAAGAAAGTAACGAAGTGCATAATCTTATGGTGATTTATTTCTTTTTGGTTTTTTTTTTTACAGCAACTCAAGTTTCTCAAAGTCATAGTTATGTTCTACTTGACTATCTTGGATGAGTAAATTAAATAATGAAGGAACATATTTAAGTACCTTTTTTAGATTGGAGTTGAACTAATGTGTTGTCAGTTTTTCATTATCCATTTCAAGTTAACAAAATTTCTACAAAAGTTAATAGCTTTAGCCTTTAATTAATTAGTCTTTTCCTTTTTCTTTTGGAATGATAATGATTTTATCTTTTATTAATATTTAATTTATTTAATTAAAATCAACAAAACTTTCCCCACATCATCCGACTAACCATCCAACTATCCAAGGCTGCATATTTAGTTTAATTCAAAAAATTGGTTGTATGAGTGTCAATCAAGGTGAATAACACAGAATATAAAAATAAGTAGATGTCTCTCTCACAACATGTGGCTTTTCCTTTTTTTCTTTTTTGAGGGGGAGGGTGTTGTGCTTGATATATTCGGAGGAATTTTAATGGGACAATCATATTGAAAAACTGACTATTTGACTGATAAAATATATTGATGTAAGTTCACATGACACCACTCCTTGCATTGATGGACATTATTTTCAATTAAAGGCTAATAATGTGTATCAACTACTTGGCAATGAAGAATTAAGTCATGATTTTTTTGGTATAACCAATGATATATCAAATTATGGTAGGTCACGAAGTACTAAAGAGTATGGCTTTGTTTTACGAAGCCATACAAAAATATGATTTGAAAGCCCGACGCTGCATATTTAGGGTCATTCAAAACACATATCTGGTGAAGGGAAGAGAACGATAAGGAATGAAATATGAAATGAAGTAAATGCATGCCACACAATGCACAGGGGAGTGCATGGTTCAATGCTTTTGAGGGAGGCCATGCTTTTGAATGCGTCGGGGGTGTTAAGGAAGTATCCAATTGATAAGATCTTCAAAAGTTTAGCAACATATGTGAGATGTTGTCAATTCATGTTACATATAGAAATGTTTATGTACTATGATGGCTAGCATTTTGATGTAATTGCTTCTTTCTTTCTTTCTTTCTTTCTTTCTTTTTCCCCCCTTTTTTAGCTTTTGAGGGCAGAAGTTGCTAAACATATAAGAGTATAACAACTAATGTGGTTGTGGTTCATATTGTATTTTTGGGTTGTGACTATTTTTTGTTGGTTGATTTGAAATCCAAATATGTTTTTTATTTTCCTTTATGTTTTATTTAATTTCTTAATAATTTGGATGAGTGAAAGGTGAGGATATGCTTTCATGTTGTGAAATTATTGCATCCGCGCATCGCGCGGGGGAAATTTATGCGGTTGTGGTTCATGTTGTGTTTTAAGTAGCGATACAATTTTTTAGAGTGGAGATACAGGTTGCTCCATGAAAGCTCATTCAATTGGTAACAAAAACTTGATGATCTCATCCATATGGTATTTGTTGTTTACATGTGCAAACAGTGCTAGATGACATTCCTATCTCTCAGGTGACTATCTTCTGCAAGTCTAGACTGTAATGCATGTGATCTTAAGGAAATTCAAAAAGAAATCTTATTGTTCCTTTGTAGATGGATTCTCAGTTGGTTTAATTTTTGTTTTGTTTCCAGGTCTTTGTTTTTAAGCAGCGGTCAAGAATGTTAGCTTAGCTTCCTTTGTTTTTTGTTTGACCCTAGTGACAACTAGAACTATCTAGACCTGTACTTTGGTTGTGAACTCAAGTAGCACTACACTTTAGAACATAAAAAGTTGCTAGACATATAAGAGTACAAGGACTGATGTGGTTGTGGTCCATGTCATGGTTTTGAGTAGTGATATAACTTATATTTTATGTTGATCTATTTTAAATCCAATTATTTACTTTATGTTCGTTTGTGTTTTATTCAATTTCTTAATCATTTGAATGAGTGAAAGGTTTCGAGGTGTTTTAATGTTATGAAATTATTGCATCCGCGCAAAGCGCGGGGGGATTTTTTGCTTGTTCCTTTGAATACCCTCATTGAAAAATAAAACTCAGGCCAATTTTAGCGCATGTCACAGTCGGCTTCTTCTCATTCATCACACGCATCTGTATCAATAGCAAACTAGTCAGTGGCGGAACCAGGAAACTTTTTTAGCCTGGGCCAAAAAATAAACATATTGAACTATTTACTAAATAGTATGACTTAAAATTGAAAATATAAATAAATAATAACCGACAATTATAAATTAAAACAAAATATATAGTGATACTAACCTTTTCAGTAGGTATCTCAAACATGAATTTGACTTTCCTCTCACAGTTCAATGAGTAATGAAATAAACATTATCTTAAAGATATCACAAACACAAACATAATAATTATATGTATAATGAAATTCAATAAAATTATTTAAATATAATCAAAGAAAAAATGCCTACCTAAAATTGTAGACGACGCTCTTTTAAATTGACAAAATCTTCAAGGATAGAATCAATAGTAAATGTTTCAGCAATCTCTCTTTCAATATACACAACCAAATTATTTACAAGAAAATCATCTTCCATCTTGTTTCAAAACCTTATCTTTACAATTTTCATGGCTGAGAATGCACGTTCACTATTTGCCGATGAAACTGGTAGTGTTAAGATAAGACGAATTAGTCTATCAACCAAATGATATGAATTTGCCTTTCCTGTCTTAGCCAATCCTTGACACAATTCAGAAATTGAAGACAAATTTTGTAGCTTTGGATGTTTTGGAATGTCTTTATGGAAATGCTTCAATTGACAATTCAAATTAATTCTCCCCTGCTCAAAAAAATCAAGAGGATAATACTTCTCTATACGACTACAAATATCATCAACATTAAAAGCTTTGTAACCATCCTTCGGATCTAACGAAGAGCTAAGTGACAAAAGTTCAATTGTTTGCTCATTAAACCTTCTATTTAACTCTTGCAATTGAAAGTCAATGGTTGAATTGAAAATATCAAAATGATAATGATGCTCAATAGTTATTTGATTATGTTGTCGATGACCACGACCTTCAATATATTGAGCATCAAAATCTGGAACATCTATTTCAAGAAGTCTGCAGAAATTAACAACACTTTGAAGCATTTTTTTCCAACCACCATCTCTTAATTCTTGAATAAGTTCCTTTGTACTTGAAACTAACTGCATAGCATTCAAAATATCTTGAGACTTTTGTTGTAATGCCTGACAAAGAACTTCAGTGATACCCATGATCTCTTTCATCAAATGTAAATTAAAAATAAACTCAAAAGAAGTTATCATCTTATAAGCTGTAGTAGCATCTCCTCTTTGAGAGTAATTTGAGCCTTCACTACAAATGTTTTCAAGCACTGAACAAGATTCATTATACCCTCGTTGAAGACTGCATATAGAATAGAAATGAGAACCCCATCTAGTATCACCAGCCCGCTTTAGTGTGCCTACTTGGTTAGAGCCTCTACCAGTTTCAAGCTTACCAATAGCTTGCAAATGTTCAAATTCTGAAATTTTAGTAGCTTGGAATTGATCATGACGTTTAGAAGAAGCAGTGATAATATTAATAATGAAATTTAAGTTCTAAAAGAATTGATAAGTAGAAGAAACTTCCTTAGAGGCAGCAACCAAGGCTAATTGTAACCGATGAGCAAAACAATGTACATAATAAGCACTAGAACACTCATTAAGAAATAATGCTTGCAATCCTTTCACTCTCCACGCATATTACTAGCACCATCATATCCTTGGCCACGGATATTTTGGATATCAAGGCAATGATGCAAAAGTATTTCACTAATAGCATTTTTAAGTGTCATAGATGATGTATCTTGAACGTGATAAAGATAAAAGAATATCTCTTTTATGAAACCATCTTTGTCAACAAATCTCAAGACAAGAGCCATTTGTTCCCTTTTGGACTCATTACGTGCTTCATCAACAATAATACAAAACTTAGAGTCTCCAATATCTTTCCAAATCTGATTTCGCATTTTATTTGCCAGAACATGTAAAATATCCTTTTGTATCAAAGGGGATGTATACTTGGCTGTCGATGGAGCATTTCCTAAAGAGTAAATACCCTTTCTCGTCCCTGACAAAAAACGCGATCCCCATTTTGGTCTCTTACAAAACAAATGTCCTTTTTAGTCCATAAAAAGGACGAATAAGGGTCAATTGGTTGACATTTTGATCCCTTACAAATTTCCAAAAGGTCCTTTTTAGTCCATAAAAATGACGAATAAGGGTCAATTTTTTTTGTAAGGGACCAAAATGGGGTCCGTGTTTTTTGTCAAGGACCAGAAAGGGTATTTACTCTTTCCTAAAACAACATCTACAACCTTTTCATTGTAAGATGCCAAAAGCTTAATCATTTCAATGAAATTACCACCATTTCTTGAATCGGCAGTCTCATCATGCCCTCTAAAAGCACATCCTTGAAAAGTAAGCCAACAAACAACATCAATCGAAGTCTTAACGCGCAACCTATTTTTTTCAATTTGTTGGGAGCTTTGTGCATACATAACTTTATCAATATGGCAAGACTGGTTCATTAAGTCTGCACATGACTTTACAGCATTGGTATGTTGTGAACAAGGATCATCTCCCATGTGACTTAGAAAAGCACAACCCTTTCCATTATGAACTCTTCCAATTATTAAAACCTTTGATTGTGAATGCATTCCAACCATGTTGCCCACTGACCTTTATAGTGAAAAGATAATATGGTAAACAAAATGCAGCATCTATATGAGGTGAATACTCAAGCCATGAAGAAAACTATTTGAACCAAGAAGCTTGAAAACGTCGAGGATGCTTTTCCTTTGAAAAAGGATAACTAGATTTGGAGCGATGAGGTTGATATGGCCCAACCATTAAATAAGCTCTCCGTATCTCATCAACTTCATTAGCGGAATATTCCCACATTGGCTTACGCTTGCTCGGATCACGTTCAAAAATCTTATTTTTGACCATAATAATATCATCGGCATGTTCAATTCTTTGACATTTGGAAGGGGACTCATTACAAGGTGTATCACTTTTAGGAATTATTTTCTTAGAAATATCACTTTTTGAAGTTACTTTCTTCTTAAAGAACCCATCTATACTTTTTTGTTTATCCTTACTCATCTTTTTCAACCTACAATGAATTTGTCACTAAACATAAATTCTTATACTACTACTTAATCCACAAACCTAACATTTAAATTCTTATATACAATTGAAACACAAAATAACAGTTATTCGAAATTAAACCAGCCCAAAAATTCATCACCAATCCACAAAACTACTACAAAATCCACTAATTGAATCCATTAAGTTTAGAAATTCATCACCAATCCAGCCAACATTTTTATCACCCAAACATACAACAAAATCGAAATAGAAATAGAAGTAAATTGATGGAATGAAGCCTTCGAAAGGTGGTTTTGATTTGCATAAATTGAATCTCAACTGGAAATCGAATGAACATAATATTAACTAATTTGATTTCATTTAACAGTTATTCGAAACAACACCATTCAAATACCTGGTCAGACGGTCGGTCACTATGGTCGCTGGTCAGATAGTTGTGAGACACTTAGACGGAGGTCGGCTGGACTCTGGTCAGACGTCACCACGCTCGTCAGAGACTCAGACGTCACCACGTACGTCGGAGACTGAGGATGGAGAGCAGAGCACTCAGAGCGGAGTGCAGTCTGGCCGTGTGGACGTCGGACGAGTTGGGACCTTGATACGAGATTAGCTGGGGCCAAATTAGTGACAAAAATAAAATATTGTATAATTAATACATATATCTTAACAAATTTTAGAAAATTTTAGAAGGTCAGCTGGGGCTTTCCGCCCCTAAAACTAGTTACTCTTAATATTATTTTTTGATATTGAGTCTTCACTAAACCTCCAAATGGAGTAACACTGCAACATGATTGGGTGGTGAATTAATGATTCGAGCGTTTTCACTAAACCACCACATGGAGCAACTCAGTTGTTACACGAGGATGGTCCTTCGGCTCTCCCCAAGATGATTTGTTTTTAGGTTCTTAGTTTTGGTCTGATTGCATGTATTATCAATATATATATTGGAATACTCTATATAATAAATAATTTAACTAATAAATAATAAAGAATGTTAAAAAAATAAATCGATTTCTATTCTAATTCTAATAGAAAGTTGAGATTTTGAAATTTTAGAAATTTTAAAATTCAAATAAAAAATGAATTTAATTTAATAATTAAAGTTTAGAATTATAAAAAAAATAAACATACACAAATAATATAAATAATAAAATAATAAATATATGTTTAACTAGATGGATACGTAAAATATATTCTTTCTTTTCCATCACTTTGAGATGTATGAAAAAAGAATTGTGACATTTCATTTCTTATGGCATTTTCAAATTGATCATTTTGTACATATCACAAAGGATGATGAAATCGTTTATAATAAAAAATTCATCCTTAAAAAAGGTTTTTCTAATCGAAAGATATCTTCATAATTTGAACTATACCACATCACTTATTTTACTGGATCTTACAGAGCTTGTTCATGCAGGACATGATGGAGTTTGATCATAGAAGAGATTTTCTTCAAGCAAACTAGGCTCGAGCACGAATCAAATGTATCTATCTAAAAAATTTATATGTCATACACGCATAACATATATGAACATGAAGATTTTCCGTATGAAAAAATATAGCAGAATCTCTTTTCCGGAGTTACAACTATTATTTGCAAGAAATTCTGTTCTTATAAGTTAAGTAAATGCTCAATACCCAAGTAGACTTACAAAGTTGATAGTACTTTTTGGGTCATCTCAAACCTTGCAGCTGGCCTTTATCCCCCAAAATCTCAAGACTTTTTATTTTTACTTTACATACAAAGGATTTAGTTGTTACTAATATAATCTAGCCCCTGTTTTTCTTTAGATGTACTTGTTTCACGCCAATAGTACCATAAATCGAGTCAATGCAGAGGAAATGGTTACATTTCCATACTACTAAGTTAAGTGAAATATAAGATATAATCTGAATTATACCACATCACTTATTTTACTGGATCTTACGGAGCTTGTTCATGCAGGACATGATGGAGTCTGATCATAGAAAAGATTCTCTTCAAGTGAACCAGCCTATCCTCTATATTCTATAGAGGACTTGTACGGTGGTTGGAATAAAGATACATTTTATTGTGAATTCAAATGTGGCTAATAAGATGAACTCATATATCTGCGTGGCCCAATCAATAGTTCAAGTTAGGGGTGTAAATAGGTCAGACCCCTATCAGGTGGCCTACATCCTGACCTGTTTAGGGCCTAGTCTGACCTTGCTTGTTTGTTAAAAAGGTCAGGCCAAGGCCTATTTAAAGGCCTAAATGTGAAAATAGGCTAGGCTTATTTTGCTAAGGCCTATCCTGTTTACACATTAAATAAATATAATTATATTTATATCATATAAATAACATAATATTTATTATTTTTCATTCTTATATTATAATTTCAAATTATATTTATGTAGGTTTTGATATTCTCAAAGTATACAAAGCCTATATGGCTTCCAATACCTGCAATATGAGCCTTTTTTAAAGACCTACATTGCAAGTAGGCTTTTAAAAGGACTTCAGATTCGACTAGGCCTTACGAAGGCTCAGGCCTGAACCTTAAAAGAAGTCTGAATTCAGGCTCAGGCTCAGGCTCAGGCTCAGGCCCAGGCCTTATGCCCTAATTACAAGCTCATGTCTATTTAGTCAAAGCCTAGCCTGGCTTATTTCCACGTCTAATTCAAGTCGCACATTCCCATAATCCATTTTTTCTTTGAAGAATTCCCTTCAAAACTATTACATCTGGTCCTTATTATAAGACACCAACTAATAAGTTTATTTGGTCCTTTTTATAAGGCACTTGCTTGTTCCCAAGGAGCATTAATTATTCTTTTCCATGCATGCCCCTAATAAATAAGAGTAGTGGATGAGGGTAATAATTAATATGATATTAAAATTTAGTACAATTAGTAGGGGTAATATTGGAAGTTACTTAAATTGTAGGCTAACTTTATTGATTTTAACTACTTTTATTGGTTTGTGAGAATTATTAGTTGGTGCCTTATAATAAGGATTAGAGGAGTACTTCGTTTTTTTATGTGAATTTTACACAACAGGGGGGTTGTGTGTGTGCATATATATCAATTTTCAGGTATAAACTATTATGGGCAAGCCCATATATATTCAAAATAGGATTTTGGGTGTTTAGAATTTAGGGAAAAAGATTAAAAAAAAAACTGAACAATTTTACTAATGTCACCCAAAAAATAATACTCCTTTTGTTCCTAATTATAAGATCAAGTTGATTTTTTTGGAGAAATTAAGGAAGCTAATTAAATTACTTTAGAGCATCTTTATTTTTATTTTTATTTTTTCTCCAAACTAATTAGTTTGACTAATAAACTAATATATAATATAAGGATACACAACATATGATATGATTAAGTAATTTATTTAACTTCTTTAATCTCTTCAAAAAAAAATCAATATGGTCTTATATTTAGGACTGGAGGTAGTATATCAATTTAATTTTTAAAATTATATTATCATATCAATAAGAGATAAAAATTAATTATATAAGTTTTTGTATACATATTAATTTAGTATTTTTAAAATATTTATTATATTAGCTATTGATAAAAGTATCTTTTTTTATACACATATTAATGTAATAATTTAATTTAAATCCAAGTGTAAATTAATATACACAATCTATAATTATAAAAGCATAAAGTAACACGTAAGGGTAAAAGTGTCAATTGGTTATTACCACCTCCCCTCCCCTCTTAAACCCAACGAATAATGTTGTCTTTTTTGTGTTTGGTTTGAAGGAATGGGATGAATCTTAAGAAAGATATTAATCAAATTGCGATTAATAAAGAGATTTTTTTTATTGAGAATATATTTTTAGAATATTAAAAATTTCTTATGGACTATTTAGTAAAGATAGCTCCCCTCCTTTCTCTAAAACCAAACAACAAAACATACCCTCCTCCTATCTAACAAGGGAATACGAATATATATATATATATATATTTTTAAATCCTGCTTGTAAGAGAATCCGAATTCCGACCACCAAAATATGTGACGTTATAGGCATTGTACATCTAGCTGACATGACACGCTGCTCAAAGTTTCAGCTGGAAAAAAAGCAGAGAAAATAAATAAGAAAAAGAAAGAAGTCACGGAAACAAAAAGCAAGCGTGGGGTGTGAACGACCAAGTAGGTGTTTCTTCGGGCCGTTACGAATGGATTTACTTCCGGCAGAGACGAGGCCGATCTCGAAGAAGCAAGGATTTCGGTCACTGAAGCTGGTAAATGTGGACCTGGACCAGGTTCTTGCACAGCAACCTGTTGGCGTGGACTATGGCAGACTTGACAATGGACTACACTACTATGTTCGATGCAATTCCAAGCCTCGAATGAGAGCTGCTCTGGCACTTGCTGTCAAAGCTGGGTAAGTTCATTTTTCCCTCTATCTATTTCGTTCATCCAATGCTAATTACTCATATTTAATAATTCTTTTGGCGGCTATTTGATCCAACCTAGAAATCCTGGATTATTTTACTGTTTGGGGATTTAAAAATATATTTATGTGTGGCAACATAAGCTTTGGGATCCAACGCCATAGCTTAGCGTGGCGAACTCGAAAATCTTTGAATTTCAGGAAAACCTGGAGGTCCTGTGCAATCTGGTTGGGGGTCGAACGATAATTTTTTTAATATCTCGATGAATGTGGATGGACGTAGGAATGATGGAGTAAAGAGTATCTATGATATTGCAATAAAGAAAATGAATTATATTCGTGCACTGGTCATGATGGAAAGCATTTGCTTTATTCGATCACGTGCGAGTTTGAAAATCCTCCAAACTATGAAGTTATGAAAATTTAACTGATTATTATTTTATATCATTCATGGATGATTCTTGCTTGTGACTTGAGAGGGGAGGGATGCTAACTGTAAAAGTCATAATCAATAAATATAGTCTTATATACACTTCAACTTTTATACGTCTGTATGTACCACTTGGACTTTCAAAATCGAAAATCAGCCCCTTAAGTTTTTTATTCTTCACCATTTAAAACCTCACTGCTACTTATGAATTTATTGAACATTGAATTTGATGTTATATTCTTGTTTTTTTGTAACAGATGACTTTTTAGTTCTTATAACATCTGAATTGTTCTGGTTAATTAATCATCTCCATGGTGCATTATTTAGCCATTTGAAGTATTGAACAAACTTTACAAATTTTTTATGTTTGTTGATTGTAAGTTAGTGGATATACCTTATTCATGGCAGATCAGTTCTGGAAGAAGAAGATGAACGTGGTGTTGCTCACATTGTTGAGCATCTTGCATTCAGTGCCACAAAGAGATATACAAATCATGACATTGTTAAATTTCTTGAAAGTATTGGGGCAGAGTTTGGTGCTTGTCAAAATGCTGTGACATCTTCTGATGACACAGTGTATGAGCTGTTTGTTCCAGTTGACAAGCCTGAACTATTGTCTCAAGCCATTTCAGTTTTGGCAGAATTCAGTTCAGAGGTATTGACGAAACAGAATTCAATAATGCTGGAAGGAGTTGGTTCTTTATTGGTTATATGACTTTGATTGTTCTTTTCAGATCCGCGTTTCAAAAGATGACTTGGAGAAAGAAAGAGGAGCAGTGATGGAAGAATACAGGGGCAACAGGAATGCAACAGGAAGGCTGCAGGATGCACATTGGAGCTTGTTGATGGAAGATTCAAAGGTAATTGCATCAGATACAAGCAATTTTACAATTACCTTACATGTATCAATAATTTATTAGTTACTACTACGTGGGCATAATCTTTTTAGATATGATTATTGTTCTTAAACATCTTACACTTAATTTCTTTTATTTTTAGACATATTTGTTTGTTGGAATTAGTAGCCTTTTCTTTCTCAATTGCAGGCACATCTATTTCAAGACAAGCCTTTGTCAATTTTATGAGATCAATGGAAGCATTTCCATTGCTGAAATGATTTTTTAGATAAGTGGTGATTGTAAAAAATCTATATATCTAATAAATTTATAGGAGGTCACGTTGTTTAATTGGTTGCGTAGAAAATCTTTATATCTAATAAAAAAGCCATGAACAATATGACTTGCCATCAATTTCATGTCATTTCATAGAAAGCTTAATTGGTTGCAGTATGCTGAAAGGTTACCAATAGGGCTAGAGAAAGTAATCCGGACAGTTTCTCCTGAAACGGTGAAGCACTTTTACAAGAAATGGTACCATTTAAGCAATATGGCAGTGATAGCTGTTGGAGATTTCTCTGATACTCAGGTTATATTGTACTTTATCCTTTTGTGTTCATAATGGAGATCTGGATGCAATGTTAGATCTAGATTTTTGACTGCTCTCCTTTCTCTATTTCAGGGTGTAGTTGAGTTAATAAAGACTCATTTTGGTCAGAAAATTCCAGCGCCTGATCCTCCACGTATACCAACATTTTTGGTTCCATCACATGAGGAGCCACGGTTTTCATGTTTTGTTGAATCTGAAGCCTCTGGGGTAAGTAAGCAACATGGAATTCTTTTTTGCAAGTTTCCAGGGCAACTTTTAGTAAATTACTCTGTATGGAAGATGACACAATAATCTGGATTTGGCCAATGACAGTCTGCAGTGATGATTAGCTATAAGATGCCAGCAGATGTGCTGAAGACAGCAAAAGACTACAGAAGTTTACTTGCAGAATCCATGTTCCTGTACGCTTTAAATCAGAGATTCTTTAAAATATCTCGTAGAAAAGATCCACCCTATTTCTCATGCTCAGCTGCTGCTGATGTTTTAGTTCGCCCTCTGAAGGCTTATATAATGACTTCATCATGTAAAGAAAAAGGAACAGTTGACGCGCTAGAGTCAATGCTAACAGAGGTGCTTTTAATCTAGCTAAATTTGAGCTGCAGTTTTTTTACTATCTCCATTTCCATTTTCCCCCCTTTTTGTTTTATGATTTATAACAATTATCTAATAGGTTGTGAGGGTACAACTTCATGGCTTTTCTGAGCGTGAAATATCTATAGTTCGTGCACTACTCATATCAGAGATTGAATCTGCTTATTTGGAGCGAGATCAAATTCAATCAACCAATTTAAGAGATGAATATTTACAAGTAAGTTGATATTCTATATTTCATACAATTGATGGATATTGACCAATAAACTGTGATGGACTTCAGTGAATAATTCTTTACTTTTGCAGCATTTTCTTCACAAAGAACCTATTGTTGGGATCGAGTACGAGGCTCAACTCCAAAAGACTCTTCTACCACGTGAGTTAATAAGTCATGTGCTTGTATCTTCGGGTATCTAATTTAGACAAATATATTCTGACCTGCTTTATAGTTGAGTTGATACAAATTTTCTGTTTCCTTAGAAATATCGGCATTAGAGGTCTCTAAATATTCAGAGAAGTTAAGGACATCATGTAGTTGTGTCATTAAGACCATTGAGCCCCAAGCATTTGCTGTAGCTGATGATCTGAAAAATGTTGTGAAGAAAGTCAATCTTCTTGAGGAAGAGGGTAGAATCTCTCCATGGGATGATGAATATATTCCGGAAGAAATAGTCACTACAAAGCCAGATATGGGGTGAGATGAAGCCTCTTTCTTTTTATATGTTATAATTTGTTGATTCTTCTTCAATGTCCAATCCTAGACCCCCAAAACATAATTCACTTGAGTGAAGTTCATGTATTAACATGTCCATGTAATGGTTATGCAGTCTAGTCTCTTGTTTTCATACGTGATTTTATTCTTAGTTTTATTGACTAACAGAAGACCGTTTTATTTTTATTAGCATTAAAATGTTATGCAATCAAGTTTTCCTCTTTACTGGATTTTGAAACGTTACCACTTATGGGAATTGATTATCAATCTGTTTTAAACAGACCATTTTCTTCAGGTCAAGTTGGATAGTTTTAAACTTCTAAGTGTTATCAAATTCTTGCTGTATTCTTTATCATTGGATTTAAATTTCTTATCTTAACTACACTATTTTTTGGTTATCGATTTATTTCCCCTTTTTATTAGGAGTATTGTACGTCAAATTGAATATTCGAATATTGGAGCTACTGAACTAGTTCTGTCAAATGGCATGCGAGTCTGCTATAAGGGCACAGACTTCCTCGATGACCAGGTTCCAATTCTTGCAGGCACTACTTATTGAAGTTTTTATGTGTTTTTCAAACAGAGATTGTATTAAGGTGTTCGTCATAAAGCATGTGGAACTTTGTTGTTTCAATTTGATTATAGTATTGACAATTAAAGTGGAACTTTATCAAACTATGTGACATGATCCCTTGAGAAAATTAAGTTTGGTTATTTCAAGAACATAGAGAATAGTGAAGTGAGGATGTATGTTGAAAGGTAAAAGTGATGAAGTCATTTAAAAAAAGAGTGGCTCAGTGCACAAGGCGGCAGGTGAAGGCATGAGGAAGTCATTTATATCCTCTAATAAGGAGTGGCTAGGTGAATCGCTTAGGACCATAACTGGATCAAAGGGTGACCTAGAAGGAATAGTGAAATTTTAGGCTTTTCAGTGTGTTTTGAAGATGTATAATTATCACCAGTAAGGATGGAATTTTTGTTACAGTATCGTCAAAAATAAATTATGAAGCTGTAATTCTGAACAAAATTTGAAGCTGTTGCTTGAACTTTCAAACTAGATGGCCGGTTTGCCACTACTATTGGAAATATGGAATTTTATTACGTCTGGGAATGAGGAAATCCAAAATTCATATTCTAAAGTTGGCTAGATCTTATTCCAAATATTTAGAGGCTATTTTTTTTTTTTTAGTTTGACCTTGGTGGACTAGAAAACATTGGCATTTTGTTACGTCTGGGAATGAGAAAATCCAAAATTCATATTCTAAAGTTGGCTAGATCTTATTCCAAATATTTAGAGGCTACCTTTTCTTTTTTAGTTTGACCTTGGGGGACTAGAAAACAAAGAATTGGCTTTTCATATCTGCACATTATGGAGATGTCTAGTTAATGAGCATTTGTTATTAGAATGTGAACTTGACATCACTATAATAAGTTTGATATGTTTTGCAATAATTGTTTGCTATTTCAAGATAGAGATGTGGTCTTCCTCCCTTCTTAAGTTTTTTGGCTATTTGTTATGTGCTGTGCATAGAGGAAGCCGATAGTCATTTTTAGTAAATGCTTCTTACCTTGAGAAGTTATGTGCTGTCCTCTGCATTGTTGTGGAAATTACTGTTTTTCAGGCTGACTTTAGTGTCAGGGACATTGGAGCTACTTTCATATTCTCAGTCAGCTGCATTTGCTGCTAGTGGGGTTCAGATTTGCAATTCGTTTTTATTACCAGATGGATATTGTTTCTAACACCCTCATGCAATTATTGTTAGGCTTCAGCAAATACTCAGTTTCACTACTTTTGGTGTTTCAATTTTAGTGCTGATTCAAATATAATAATTATTGGCACTGATCATGAATTAGTGTGTACATCAGTCTCAATCTAAGCTTTGTCTCAACAGGTTATCTTCACAGGGTTTTCATACGGGGGCTTGTCTGAACTTCCAGAAAGCGAGTATTTCTCTTGTTCAATGGGACCAACCATTGCTGGGGAAATTGGAGTATTTGGTTATAGACCATCTGTACTGATGGACATGCTTGCGGGCAAGAGAGCTGAAGTTGGGACAAAAATTGGAGCCTATATGAGAACGTTTTCTGGAGACTGTTCACCTTCAGACCTTGAAACTGCTCTGCAGGTATATTTAAATTTATTGCAAAATTATTTCACTTGTTTGATCACAGCTAAGGGTTAAATGTAGTTGTTCATTACCAAGTGAAAGCATGGTATGATTTAGTCATATAACTAATGATAATTACAGAAAGAGTATAAAATCAGTTTGAACTTCAAACATTGAGATATTCTTAGCATCATGATGTATGCCCTCTAACTGGAATATAACACATATAATGGGCTCTTGATGTGATTGCAACTCTATACAAGTATACTGCTCCTGTTTTGTTGATGCTAATCCATACAATTAGTCATAAGATTGTAATTATCTTTCTGCACATTTCCTCATTGTTTTGTTTATTTGGCCAGCTTGTCTATCAGTTGTTTACTACAAATTTAACACCAGGGGAAGAGGATGTCAAAATAGTTATGCAGATGGCTGAAGAAGCAGTCCGTGCTCAGGATAGGGATCCATATACTGCTTTTACAAACCGTGTGAAGGAGCTTAACTATGGGAACTCTTATTTTTTCAGAGTATGTGCAACTATTTTGTGATTTCATCCAATTTTATAGACTAACTTCAACTTCACCGTTCTTGACTTCTGAGTAAATTTTTTGTTTTGCAGCCTATAAGAAAAAGTGATCTGCAAAAGGTTGATCCACTTAAAGCCTGTGAATATTTCAGCAATTGCTTCAAAGACCCATCAACCTTTACAGTTGTGATTGTTGGAAATATTGTTCCTTCTGTTGCAGTGCCATTAATATTGCAATACCTGGTGAGTTGAATCCATCTACCAAAAGCCTAATAACATTGATTTGATTAGATATAAATTGGTTTCAACGATGCTACATGCAGGGTGGAATTCCAAATCCTTCTGAACCTATCATGCACTTTAACCGTGACGATCTGAAAGGATTGCCTTTCACTTTCCCTACAACTATATCTAGGTATATCAATGCATCTTAGACACAAGTGTGTCATAATAATGGTTGTGCTGTTTTGTATATACAATACATCAATGCATCTCAGACACAAGTATGTGTCGTAATAATGGTTGTGCAGTTTTGCATATACAAGAAAAGTTTTATAAATTCACTAGTTTCGTGAGTTTTTTTCTGGTTTCAAGAGAAAATAAAAGTGTTCTTTTACATATTTCTTTGAAAGAGATTTGATACTGTCATTTCTCTATCACCTTCTTATGGCATTTTAAAGATTAAGTAATGCATTTTGCTGATTAAAACATACTTTCTGCTTGTAGAGAAGTGGTTCGGAGCCCCATGGTTGAAGCGCAATGTTTGGTACAGCTATGTTTTCCTGTGGAGCTGAAGAATGGAACCATGGTGTTTGGTCTTTTTCTTTATACTCACTTTCTCTGCCTGTGCTAGTGCAATTATCTGAACTATGTATAGTTTATATTATATATACCACCAATTTTACTCCTTTGTGGATTGGGGGAATGATATTTCAGGTAGAAGAGATTCACTTTGTAGGATTCTTGAGCAAGCTTCTTGAAACAAAAATGACACAGGTTCTTCGTTTTGAGCTTGGGCAGGTATATGGTGCTATCAGTTGCAGCATCTTCCTTCAGTTGTCTAATCTGGAATGCTAAAGTTTATAATTTAATTTGTCTACTAGATTTACTCCGTTGGTGTTTCAATATTCCTGGGTGGTAATAAACCCTCAAGAACAGGTGATGTTCGTGGTGACATTAGCATAAATTTCTCCTGTGATCCAGAGATATCTTCAAAGCTGGCAAGTCTTCTTTAGTTATAGAATTAATGAAGTTTCATTGTATACTGAGAAGATCACTATATTTTGTCATACTGTAAACAGGTAGATCTTGCCTTGAACGAAATATTGTGTCTCCAAGAAGAAGGACCTTCTGATCAAGATGTTTCAACCATCCTTGAAATTGAGCAAAGAGCCCATGAGAATGGACTGCAGGTTAATTATGCCTCCAACTTTTTGTTATTATCTTCATTGACTTTTATCAGCTTCCAATACAAAATAATATAGACAAAAAGACAAATAGATTTCTTACACCTACCATCTCCACCATGTTAAAAGTCAAAAGTTCCTTATTTTAAGATTTGTGGGTGAAAGAGACGGGAATGTAATTACCCACCTAACATCTGTTTCTTTGTTGTATATGCTTTTTCAGGAAAATTACTACTGGCTGGACAGGATTTTACGCAGCTATCAGTCAAGAATTTATTCTGGTGATGTTGGCAAGTCTTTTGAGGTTTGCCGCTGTTGCTCTGTTTTGTTGTTTGTGATTTCCAAATATATGGATCTATCATCTACCCCATTTGCATTATGAGTTTCCTTTACATAAAAGGTTTTAGTTTTATAGCCGTTGCTTTATGGGCAGGATAGAACTATTGGTTTGGTGTTTCATTTCTATGTCTTTTTTCAAAGAAAATGCTTAATTTTCAAAACCCAACAAACCACACTTTAATCATCATATGATGATATCTGGAATATTCAAGGATAGTCTGGCATCTTTCTCCCATTTCCTGTCACAACATGATAATAACTGTTAGATTAACAAATCATCATCGACGTTTTCCTTGCTGTAATCTTCACTAATAAGTTCACGGAAACTTTCAGTTGCTGATTTCCACACATTAAGGATTCTGTGCGTAACTTAGTTGTATAGCAAATAATGGGGGCAGCATAGGTCATGGTTTTGTTACTCGATTTAAAATAAGATGAAAAGCTATTAAATTTGTAACCATCCCTGTTGCAGATTCAAGATGAAGGGCGGTCCAAAGTTAGAGCATCTCTAACACCATCAACTGCACAGTTGGCACTACAAAGAATCCTGCCTTTTCCTTGCAAAAAACAGTATACTGTTGTGATTCTAAGGCCCAAAACATCTCCTTTCAAATTACTGAAATCAGCATTGGGATCTACTCAAACTAGCTATACCAGAGATGCGAAGGTCAGTTATCTGTAGGCCTCGTTTGCTCTTTTTTTTAGTGGTGGGATTCCGGATTTATAAATTGTAATTAGCATGCATCGTGAATACGAGTTCTTAATTTGTGGCAGATTTTAGCTGGAATTGCTGGCCTAGCAGTTGTGGCACTTAGTTTGTGGAGATATTCTCGGACTACCCTGAAATCGTAGGCCTAACGCAACAGAGCAACAAATTTTTTGAAGTTATTGAAAACAACATAAAGGTGATTCTTCGATTCCTCACAAACCGCAAACGCGCATATTAAATATTGTAGAAGTCGATTCTCTTGCAGACTTTGTTTAACCTCTTTACCACTATGAGTGGGAGGGGCATCCAAGTAATAGTGGTCAATGTGGATAGTCATCGTTGTTCAGAAAAGCAATTCTGGTAGATACGATTCAGGGAAAAGAAATTCGAGCTGAAAAATGTGGTTCTTAGGGCGACCGTTGATGGATCGGACTTCTTTCTGGCTCTTTTTATGTCTAACATTGGGAATGGAAGATATAAAAGTTTGTAACATGATAGAGGAATACATAGGAACCCTTGCTCTTGTGATCATCTCTCTGGGTCTTAGTCTAGATGCATGGGACTTTTTTTGGTTCTGAAATTATTCAAGATTTAATTTAAACGCCAGACTCATAATTTACTTGAGGGCAAAAAAGTTTGAGCATAATATATTTTAGTCAGATTGTTTTCTTAATTGAAAAAAAGAGTAGAGTCTTTTTTGGGTATAGTTTTCACGCTATTCAAACTTTGTCATGGAAGTTTTAATATGTAGCAATTTTGACATATACTATTAAAAATAATAACATTGATAGTTAAAAAATTAACGTTGACTTTTAACTTTTTAATGGCAAAGGCTAATATTGTTTCATTTTATCACTATCAAGCAATATTGAATTTAAAAAAAATGAGGTAACATTGTTCTTCAATAAAAACTTTGAGGATAAATTTACACCTTAACAATTTTTTATATATTATAAGTGGCTATATTAATTTTTTTTTAAAAATGTAGGTTTTTTACTTCTTTTTTTACCATATGAAGCGTAATTACTCATTCAATAACAAAATATAGCTCTGTGACTTTTTATTAAGAACGTTGTAAGCGTATACCAAAATATTGATGGTAGTTTTGCACTGTTTTTAAAAACTCATGGTGAGTTTTGCACCTAAAAAAGCATTTGGTGTTAGACGCTCCTCAAAGAAAACAAAGAAAACATGTATATTTTTGCACATTTACCCTTAAATTAAATCATTAGATTGGTATTATAATATGTGTATAATTTAATTAACAAATCTTATTTTAAAGGGTAAAGGAAATAATTTTATATACTTTTCTCCCTGAAATTTTTCCTCCCGAGCAATGAGTAAAGAATGCTACGAGCGTTTTCGCGTTTTGGGAAAGAAAAATATCACGGGCCGTTAGTTGACTAGATGTTGACCGTTAACTTGGATGGAGTGAACAATAACTCGGTGAAATTATCTTTTTGCCCCTCGTTTTAATTTTTTTTTTTAAAAAAAAAACTAAAATAACAAACCCCGTCGGTGGCCCCACCACCAGCCACCCCATCACGGCGGCCACGGCCCGTGGTATTTTTCTTTCCCAAAACGTAACCACGTGTCTTTTCTTTCCGAGAAAAAAAGTTAAGTGTCTTTGGTGTCTTTCGAGAGAAAAAATTTCATCACAGTAAAATTCTTCATTCACCCTATTTTAAAAAATGAAATCTTGTTCTCATACTAGATTTAATGTATATATTTTAACTAATAAAATAATATAGTTTAAAAAATCTAATAGCATGGATCTACCATCTACTTAACCCAATGAAATATAAATCTGGAAGTAAATAAACCATGTGGCAAGATTCAAGTCAATAGAAGAATGCCGGTAAGATGTGACAACAATAGAGCAGAAAAAGAGATTCCGCGACCAACAAGGACAACGGACGGCCACCATTCCTCTTCCATTCTTCGCGCCCCAGAACCATCAGCTTCGTCTCCTACGACTCTTCTCTTCTTCCCCCACAATCACTATTCCCCTTCTCTCCGCAAAAAAAAAAAAAAGAAAGAAAGAAAAGAAAATGATAAATCAGTAATAATTGCTGACTTGCTGCAACGGAAGGGGGAGAGGTACTGTTCCCCTCTCTCTCCCCCCATCTCCTCCTTTAACTCCATCACCACCTCGTCGTTGGTGACTTCTTCAAGCTAATCAAAAGACTCGCTGCTGCCTCCTTATCGTTCTCACCAGTAGTCTATCGGGAGGGCAAGAAAGAAAGAACAAACAGGATTTTTTTCTTTTTTTCACAAAAAAAAGTTTTAGAGGGGTTCGACATCAGTCACCCAACTAAGTCTCCCAACTAAGGCCGGACACCGCCCGGGCTCTTTGAAATACAACAGGATTGGAAATACAACAGAAAAGCACATGCATTAAACAGCCCAAAACATAAGGCTAGGGCTTCATTTTAGAAAAGCCCGATGGCCCAATATTTTAAGCTCTATTCAGATACCGAAAATACCCTTCCAACAAAACCCTTGTTTACTGGCTGCTTGATCTCCGAATCGCCATCGGCGCTGGACTGTCGACTGTATTCTTGGCTGGCCGGAACACGAGAGAAAGGATTAGGGATGGGGAGGAGAATTCTGAATGATGCACTGAGAACTATGGTGAATGCCGAGAGGAGGGGGAAAACTACGGTTGAGTTGAAGCCCATCTCCACTGTCATATCCTCCTTTCTCAGGATCATGAAAGTCCGGGGTAAAGTTTCAATGATATACTAAGGGTTCGATTTAAGGAACTAGATTCTATGATTAGTGCAATCAATTTTTTTATCGAAAAATAATTAATGAAATGTTTCCTATGAGTGTCTTGTAATTAACCTTGAAATTATTTAGTAAAGGAATAGAAATCGTGTTTCTTGTTCATTTCTTTGTATACTTGAATCACAACGTTGAAATATAGGGTCGTTTGAGATACTCTTACTGTCTATGTTTGGTTTCAAAGTTCAATTGTGGGGGGTTTTCCATGGCTATAGGAGTTTGGTCTTGGAGACGGTTGAACTGATAATCTGTTGCAGCGTCTTCTACTTTATATTTCTTGGAGATTAAAGACGTTTGAGTTTCTAAGTTAGAACTTTTAAGATTAAAGCATCTTCTATTCACCTTATGATTTTCACTATAAAAAAAAAGTTATTTGTGATAGGTTATATCAAGGATTTTGAAGTCTATGATCCTCATAGAGTGGGGAGGATAACAGTTCAACTTCAAGGCAGGATTAATGATTGCAGAGCCCTTACATACCGACAAGACATCAAGGCATTAGACATTGAAAAATACAGATTGAAAACTCTCCCAACACATCAGGTTGGTAGAAGCTTCTCATTTTATTTATAACGTTTAGTGTTCTGAGTAGTTGTTTATAATTGATGGAGGCTTCAATATGAAGAATGGAGTTTGTCTGAGATGCTCTTTAGTCTTTACTTTTACTTGTGAACTGAAAGAAAAGCAAAAGGACCATAATGATGTTGTCCTTCTCTGTGTGCAGTGGGGTTATGTTGTGATTACAACCCCTGAAGGCGTTTTGGATCATGAGGAGGCCATGGAGCGGAACGCAGGTGGTCAAGTTCTTGGTTACTTTCACTAGAACTAACCATTCCGATGTTATTTTGGCCTGAGCTATATATATAATTGGTTTTGGCTGATGAATATTGAACGAAACGGTTGGTGAAATGTTTGGCCATCATCATCCAATCTGGTTTTGTTGTCTTATTACCTGTTCTTGCTTTGCCCTGTATGAATTTTGTAACAGTTCTCAGTTCATGCTTGATGAGTGGGATGTATATTAGAATCTTTCTCATGCTGTCTTCTCCAGCGGATGGTTTTTTCTCTATCCTGATGGAATAAAAGTATAAAACTGAACTGTTTCTTCACAAGCTATGATTGATTATATTGTGAAAGAAATTCTGCTTCTGTCAAGAATGAACTGGACAATGAGAGAGCTCTACATCTTAGTCATCAAATGTAGTGTTGCATTTATATAGTCCAAAAGTCATGGATCAATAAAGGCTGATTATCAGGATCAGCTCGATATCGCTTGAAATGTACTGATCATGTGCTGTACTGTACGTTTGTGCACAAAGGGTTTTTTTTTTTTTTTTTTTGCCAGGCACAAACCAGTTGGAAGCAGTCTTGTTCTTTCAGTAGGGATTCGAACTTTGTTCGCTGAGAAATTATTCTTGCATATACGCTCCCTAACTCTGGGTTATTGGAAATATGATGATGTTTCAACACTCTGGCCTTGGCTTTGCGTTGGAGATGAGATGTTACACTTTTTTTTTTTTTTTTTTGATATAAAGGAGAGGCTAAGAGCCAAAAATACAAACTGGAAGCATTACATTGAAGGGGAAATAAATCCCACGCTCTCTTGGTTAACCCAAAATTGTTTGTAAACAAGAGGGGCAAACATCTAAGATAGAAGAATTCAAAATATCCATCTTAGCTAAAGTATCGGCCACTCTATTAGTGACCACCAATTTAACTTGCCAGTCACAGTTGCAATAAATTCTTGATCTCCAGGCTGCCACTGTTGAAATCAGGATCAGAAATATGCTGCAGAACTACCTGAGCGTCAGATTCAAGGACTAGCCTCCTCATCCCCAGATACCATGCTATTTGGAGAGCTTCATAAAACAGCCCATTCTTCCGCCATTTGAGCACTGCAGCTTCCTAAAGATTTAATGAAACCAACCAACCAAGAACCCATAGAATTTCTAAAAACACCTCCCCAACCCCATAGATGAGATGTTACACTTACTAGGCTTGGGGTCAACTAGCTTTTCTGGTCGTTAACTTGTGTTTTGGGCTTGCAAGTAGTGAACCAAACAAACGTAATAACATTTTGCTGTCAAAAATAAAAGTCCAACAGATAGTCATAAATTGCAATAAAAAGAAATCTGGTACTCCCACAATAACTTCAAGGAAAAAAATATAGTAATGGTATATATTGAGTAGACCGTAAAAATAGAAATTTAAGGTGTTAATATTGCTTGAGAACATATTTTTTTAATTATTTTTTACAGTCTAAATCATATATTTTTTACAATCTAAATCATATAAAACTCTTTCAAACATAAAACAAAAGTGCTAAATCTGTCTATTCATTTCGATTAAAATAAATGTATTACTATTATTTATATATTGCAACAAGTAACAAATACTTAATTAAATAATGCATAAAATGGTAAATTTTATAAAGTAAACAAATTATAAAATCATTTGCAATGAAAATATTATAAAAAATTAAAGAATGTATTCGAAGAATAATTATTTATATGTAATAATTATTTTTTATATATTGTCCCCTTTTAATAAAATTTTAGAATAGACTAGTTATAGCTATTTATGTAATTTAATATTAGGGTAAAGGATTTCTCCAGTCACCGGAGATAAGTTATCTTCAATGACTCCCAAAACTACGTCGTTTTGGATTAATGAAAGGTGTTTCCGTAATTTTGCATCCTCCATTAATTCACCTAAAATTACAAACATACCCTTCATTAATTTAAAACGACGTAGTTTTGGGGTCACCTTTGGAGATAACTTATCTCCGATGGACGGAGAAATACTTTTCCCTTAATATTATTGCTATAATTTCAATTATTTTTAATTTATTTTTTCTAAAGAAAATTTTGTCATATTTCAGAAAAGAATCGGTACATGTTTAACAAATGTTTTTTTCCCCTGAAATGTAACAAAATTTTCTTAAAAAGTGGCGCTTGTCCGTTGTTAGTTTTAGAGCCTGTTTGAATTAGCTTTTGAAGAATAATTTTCTGAGAAAAAGTGGTAATAGTGCTTTTTCAGAATAGATTATGTGAAAAAAGTGATTTTGATAAAATGATAGTATTTGGATATTGTTATCAGAATAGCTTTTCATGCTCAAATTACCAAAAAAGACATTAGCTTTTGTGATAATCGCATATGAAGATAAGATTTTATTTCAAATATTTTTAACATTAAATTTTAAAATGAATACCAACAATTAAATAAATTTGTCTACGAAATTAAAATTATAACATTAGTCAATGATGTAACATGATAAAAAATAGCTCAAACATATATGCATTAATAAATTGTACATACTAAAATCATTTACAGACAGTAATTATCCAAAATAATACTATATTTTATATTGAAATAAGTACTTCTCTGGTCCTATATATAAGGCATAGTTGACTTTTTTTTGGAAAAATTAAGGAAACTAAATAAGTTCCTGAATCATATCATATGTTTGTATCCTTAAATTATATATCGGTTTATTAGTAAAACTAATTAGTTTGGGGAAAAAATTAAAATATAAATACTTTAAAGTAATTTAATTATTTTTCTTAATATCTTCAAAAAATTAAATTTTATTTTATATTTAAGACCAGAGGAGTAATAAATTTTGACAAAGTTATTTTTCTAATAGGAATAGTGATGCTGAAAAAAAAAAAAAAAAAAACCCACACAAGGGGGAGAAAATAGCAACAGGATTCCGGAGGAAAAGAAAAGGAAACAATGGCAAGAAGAAAAAGGAGAGGGAAAAGTTGGTGGGGCCTATATGGAAATGTGAGAATTTTTAGCTTCTCCCAAAACCTGTGTTTAGGTATTTTTTTTTCCTTCTCAAACCATGGTTTTTCCTAAAAGATTGTTTTTTTTTTTTTTTTGGATATAAAGGAGAGGGCTAGGAGCCCAAGATACAAGCAGAAAGCATTACACAAAAAGGGAAATAAATCTCAAACTCTCTTGGTTAACCCAAGACCTCAAATGATAAGGACATTCATCTAAAAAATCAGAAACAAAAATACCAGTCTTAGCTTATGCATCAACTGTTATATTAGAATCAAGATCAATTACAATCAAATTAACTTGCCAATCACGATCTAAGAGCTTCCTGATTTCCATTAATAGCAGGCTTCCAATGATGAAAGTAGTGTCAAGAATCAGCTTAATTACTTCCCTAGCATCAGATTCAAGGACCAATCTCTTTAATCCTAGATCCCATGCTAATTGTAAGGCTTCAAAAATAGCTCACTCCTCAGCCATATTAGCGTTGCAATAGCCTAATTTCTTGGTAAAGCCCACCATCCATGTACTTGTACTATTTCTAAAATTTCCCCCACAACCCACCAGAGCAGATTTCATAATCACAGCTCCATCTACATTAATCTTTGCTTTTAACAAGTTTGTCAAACACACACTTAGATGACGTTTCACTTAACTCAGTAACAGGGTCACGTCCTTGAAAGTCAAACTAGGTTGCGAAGGAAAAAGCCTGCAATCCAAATAATAATTATTTTTTTGTTTGTTAAACATACATATCCTCTTAACAAGCAATCCTATTTGACGCATTGTCAAGCATTAAATGTGAACACCTCTCCTAACGAAGATTTAAACCTTAATTTACTACGTTATGAGGGACTAGCACTATTAGAGTATAAATGACTATTTGTTTGTAATTGTTTAGTTAGCTTATTTACTGTAAATAGTTAGAAGTTAGTTAGAATAAACTGACTTAGTTAGATTGTTTACTGTAACAACCTTACATGTTAATTTTATTTGCTCAGTGTATAAATAGACCTGATGTACGTCCTTTGGAATGAATTTCAATACAATCAATATTCAATTTCTCTTCTTGTTTCCTGATATGGTACCAGAGCATCGAGTTTTGACCAATTCTCTGTTTTTTTTTTCTTTTATACAATTTTTTCTCTCACCAGTACTTTCGCATCTGACATCTCTCTTCTTCTTTCAATATTTTTCTTTATCTTTCATAGTCCTTTTTCTAATTCAGTCACTTTCACCGATTTACTTCTCTGACTTTCCTTTTCATTAGATCTCAAACCCTAGCATTTCATCGGGTTTTCTTCTTGTTCCGTCGTCAGTCGCCGTTCATCCATGGCTACTGATCCAATTACTTCATCCTCTTCTCTCGTCGGCAACTTTGGCCATGATTCTACTCAACCATCCTCTGAATCCGTTCATCATCTCGGTCACCCCTTTTATCTTCATCCAAACGAAAATCCGTATTTGATTCTTGTTTCACCGGTGCTATCCGATCCAAACTACCATTCTTGGGCTAGAGCTATGCGAATGGCTCTTATGTCTAAGAACAAGACCTGTTTTCTCGACCGATCTGACCTACTTAGCCTAGGAACGGTGCAATATGATGGTTCTCTCATGGCTTACTCGCTCTCTTTCTCCAACACTGGTGCAGAGCATTCTCTAGATTAACAGGGCTTGTGGTGTTTGGGAGGATTTGAAAGCTCGGTATTCTCAGAACGACGTCTTCTAACTGGCTGACCTTCAGGAAGAGATACAGAGTTTGAAGCAAGGAGATCTTCCGGTCAGTGAGTATTTTACTAAACTCAAAATTCTATGGGATGATTTTTTGGTTATCCGTCCTGTCCTTTCTTGTTCTTGTAACCCTAGATGTCACTGTGGTGTTGCTGAGCTTCATAAGAAGCATATGGATGAAGATTATGTTATTAGATTTTTAAAAGGTCTAAGTGATTGATTTGGTACTGTTAAATCACAAATTATGTTAGTTGATCTTTTACCAAACATTAATCGTGTTTTTTCTTTGGTCATCCAACAAGAATGGGAACTTGGTTTTCAGTCTGCTGAAACCATTAATTTGTTTAATAAAACCCCTGCCTCGCGGTTGACTCCTCAGAACAATTTTCGGCCTGATCAGTCTGCTTCGGGTAAACTCTGTACATTTTGTGGAAAGTCTCGACACACCGAAGCTACATGTTATAGAAAACATGGTTTTCCTCTGGGTTTTAAGTTTCGTAATGCTTATGTCAATCATGTTGCTACTGACTCTATTTCTGTTGCTAAGACATCACTTGAGCCTGATAAGGTTGTGAACTAATCCTACAGCTTCATCCCTTATCAATATAAAAGGTTGCTTGCACTGGTTCAGGCTGATAATCAATCACCCTAGCTCTCTGCTTCTGTTAACAGTGTTTCCACTGCTGGTATGGTTTTACCCCCTGCTCCTCATTTATTTTATCGTTCTTGGATCATAGATTTAAGGGCTACTGACCATGTCTGTTCTCATCTTGATTTGTTTGTTTCTTACAAATCCATACCGCCTATTTCTGTTAGCTTACCAGATGGTTCAAAGGTGTTGGCTACTTATAGTGGCACCGTTCAATTTACAGCTCATTTCCTTCTTCCTAATGTTCTTTTTGTTCCTGCTTTTCGTTTTAACCTCATTTCTGTTTCAAATTTGACTAATTGTTTTCCTTGTGATGTTTTATTTCAGAACTCACAATGTCTAATTCAGCACCTTCCTTCCAAGAAGATGATTGGTTCAGCTGATGTGTTTGAAGGGCTCTATATCATAAAACAACATACAAATTCCCCTTTGTCTCTCATTGGTAATGTTTCTGCTCAGACAACCGATAATACTCATACACCCTTTGATCTTTGGCATTTTCGTTTAGGTCATCTTTCACATACCATATTGTATTCCCTTCATAAAAGTCATCCTAGTATTACTTACAATTCCTCTTTTTCTTGTTGTGATGTATATCATTATGCAAAACAACGCAAGTTACCTTTTCATGTAAGTACTACAAAATCTAATAAAATGTTTAGTTTGGTTCATATGGATATTTGGGGTCCCTATCACGCCTTATGTTCATGGTCATAAGTTTTTCCTTACCATTGTTGATGATTTTACTCGTTATACGTGGATATATTTTCTGAAGTACGTTCATGCATTCATAATTTTGTTTATATGGTTTTTACTCGGTTTGGTGTTTCTATTCAGACTATTCGGTCTGATAATGGCCTTGAATTTGCCATGATTGTTTTTTTATAATAAACATGGTATTCTTCACCAAACTAGCTGTCGAGAAACATTTGAACAAAATAGCGAAGTAGAACGAAAACACCAACATATTTTAAATGTTACAAGGGCTCTATTGTTTCAAGCTCATATTCCTAAAGTTTATTGGTCTTATGCTCTTTCTCATGCCATTTATTTGATCAATCGTTTACCTACTCCTGTTTTGGATCAAAAATCTCATTTTGAAATGTTATATCAACACAGTCTTGATTTTACCAACCTTAAAGTCTTTGGTTGTCTTTGTTTTTCTTCCATTCTTACAACCCACTGGACAAAACTTGACCCTCGTGCTCATAAATGTGTTTTCTTGGTTTTAAACATGGCACTAAAGGGTTTCTCATCTTAGATTTACAAACTCGCCAGATTTCTGTTTCTAGGAATGTTTCTTTTTATGAGTCTATGTTTCCATTTTTCACTTATGTTGTTCCTGTTTCACCCCCTTCTATTTCTTTACCTCAAGAGTTTCCTTCTCTTGATTATCCAGATTCTTTACCATCTTCGGTTACTCCTATTTTCTCTCCTTCTTTACCATTAGCCCTTAGATGGTCTACTAGGTCCAGAACTTTACCCTCTTATTTGCATGATTATCATTTTGCTCTTCAAAGCACATCAGCCATACCGGATTCATTGGAGGCAGGTAGTTATCATCCTCTTTCTCATGTTCTTTCATATGCTACTCTTTCATCCTCTCATCGTTCTTTTGCTTTGTCTATTTCTGTTGATGACATTCCAAAAACCCTATTATAAAGTTATTAAACATGAGGGTTGGCAGAAAGCTATAGAGGCTGAACTAGCTGCTTTGCAACAAAATCAAACTTGGGTGTTGACTGAACTTCCAACTGGTAAACGCCCTATTGGGTGTAAGTGGGTATTTGCAAAGAAGTATAATTCTAATGGCTCTTTGAAATGGTACAAAGGGCGTTTGGTGGCTCAGGGTTATACTCAGGTAGAGGGTGTTGATTTTAATGACACTTTTTCTCCCGTAGCTAAACTTACAACTGTTCGTTTACTGCTGCACATAGTTGGCATGTTAAGCAACTAGATGTTAACAATGCTTTTCTCCATGGGGATCTTGATGAAGAGGTTTACATGATGCCACCCCCTGGTTTGTCTGTTTCTTCCCCTAATCTTGTGTGTAAATTGCAATGTTCCCTTTATGGTCTCAAGCAAGCGAGTCGTCAATGGTTTTTCAAGCTTTCTATGGCTCTTTTTTCTTGTGGTTATCATCATTCAAATACAGATCACTCTTTGTTTCTTAAGCATACTAATCATTCCTTTACTGCTTTGCTTGTTTATATGGATGATATCATCATTAGTGGTAATGATTTGAATGAGATCAATCACAGGAAAGCTTTTATGGATTCCTGTTTTAAAATCAAGGATTTGGGTGATGTTAAGTATTTCCTTGGTCTGGAAATTGCTCGTAGTTCCAAAGGTGTTTCTCTTTGTCAACGCAAATTTTCCTTAGATATATTGGTTGATTCTGGTTTTCTTGAGTGTAAGCCTGCTGTCACTCCTATGGCTAGAGATCTGAAATTATCCGCTGATTCTGGTATTCCTTTGGAAGACGATTCTTCTTATCAGACTTTAGTTGGTCGTTTGCTTTATCTTACTTACACTCGACCAAATATGTCCTTTGCTGTACAGCAGCTCAGTCAATTTGTTCAACATCCTACTGATTTACATCTTAAAGCAGCTCAAGGGTGCTTCGGTATCTCAAAGCTGCTCCTGCTCGTGGTTTATTTTTTCCTATTAATTCTGCCATAAAAATAAATGCTTTCAATGATTCTGATTGGGCTGGTTGCCTTGATACAAGACGATCCATTACTGGTTTTTGTGGTTTTTTAGATCAGGCCTTAGTTACTTGGAAATCTAAGAAATAACACACTGTATCTACTTCTTCTTCTGAGGCTGAATATCGTGTTTTAGCCACTACCACTTGTGAGCTTCAATGGTTGTCATACTTATTGAGAGATTTTGGCATTCAAACTGATTCTCCTACTTCTCTTTATTGTGATAGTTAGTCTGCACATGACATTGCTGCCAATCCCACATTTCATGAAAGAACCAAGCACCTAGATATTAATTGTCACATTGTTCGGGAAAAGCTTCAAAGTGGGTTACTTCATTTGCTTTCAATTAAATCTCAAGATCAATTGGCTGATATTTTTACTAAACCCCTTGCTCCTACTCCTTTTTGTACACTCCTTTCCAAACTGGTAATGATTGATATACATTTTCCAGCTTGAGGGGGGGTATTAGAGTATAAATGACTATTTATTTATAATTGTTTAGTTAGCTTATTTACGTTAGAAGTTAGTTAGAATAAACTAACTTAGTTAGATTATTTATTGTAACAGCATTACATGTTAAGTTTATTTGTTCAGTGTATAAATAGATCTGATGTACGTCCTCTGGAACGAATTTCAATACAATCAATATTCAATTTCTCTTCTTACTTCCTTTCTGATAAGCACATTTCGCTAGACTCAACATTGGGCTTGTTTGGAGTGACTTATTTTTCAGCGTTGGTGTGTAAAAATTTCAGTGGCTTTTAAGCCAACGACCCAGTGAGAAAAAAGCCCAAATTTTCCTGTATGGATTGCCCATTGTGTTGGCTAAACTTTAAGTCAAAAAAACTCAAAAAGCCAGTTAAGAAAAAAGCTCCAGAATCCAGCTTTTTCCAAAATGTTCTCAGCTTTTTCACGTGGGCCTCGCTACTTCTACCACCATCAATCCAAACACAAATCATTATCTATAACCTGACTTTTTTCCTACCGAGCTTTTTTAAAGTCAGATAACTTTTAAGCCACCGCTCTTACCGCCAACCCAAACAGGCCCATTAACAATAATAATTGTTTTAAAAGTTCTTCTAAATGATACTTTTTGGCCCAAGTATTTATTCTCTGCAGTAAAATGAGAGGCATACTGGTATGTTTACACCTATTAAAATACGTTGAAGTGTTGACTTAAACGGAGGAGAATCATCCTTTCAAGTACATTTCGAAGAAAGGAGGAATGTTTTTGACAGTGACACACAAGAAAAACGTTAAATCTACACTTTTGCCCCTATAGAAGGGAACCACTTTTGGTGCCTATCCCAAGGATAGGCACCATCTACCCATCTGATCTGGACGGTCAGATTTGATTTTTTTAACTGCCTTTTTTTTAAATAAAAAAAAATCATTTTTTGAAAAAATATAAAGTAAAAAAAAATAAGATCTGAATCGTCTAGATCTGATTTGGACGGTCAGGAGAGAAGAGGCTTTCCCCCGCCTATCCAAAGGATAGGCTGGGAATGTGATTCCCTAGAGAAGTCATGCATGCAACATTTCCTGGCTTCGGCCAAAAAATATAAATTATGATGATGCAAGGGCGTTCGTAGGAAAGCTATATTGCAACACTAATAAGTGGGGATGAACAAAAGGAGAATTTCATTGAAGGACCACAGGATGGAATTAATTTTGGTCAAGAACCAAAACATTCTGAAATTTCACTGCAGGATCAATGACCAAAATAAAAATAAATTTTATAAGTAAAAAGACAATAGTGTCTCATGCTTTATTTTTTTATAAAAAATTTGATTGTCGCTAGAGCTACTGGTGGAAAAACATAACATATGTGATTGTTTTGTGCTAACCAATTTTGAGAGTCCATGTGTGACTCTAAATGCCAACGCTAACCAATTTATATAAATCCGATATGAAAAACCTTATGATGTATTGAAAATCAATTACAAGCTAAGTAGTACCATTTTTTTTCCTTTTCTGAACAAATTCAATATTACCATGACTTACCATATGTGGGTTATTTCTTTATGTGAGTTTTTCCCCCCTCTATTTCTTCAAATTAGACGGCCGTTTGCACCAAACTTTTTATTTTATTTTATTGTAATTTGGTCTTCTCTATTTTCAATCCTGCTCCTTATTATTGTTATTATTATTATTATTACCCAACTAATGCCTCTATTGCATTTTTCCCTATATATATGGTAAGCTATTATATAAATTTGAACGGATAGATATTGCACGAAATAAATAAGGCCTGTAGGTTTCTATATAGGATATCTTTGAAAGACATTTTTATATTAAAAAATAATGTCTTGAATCAACAACAACAAAATATTATACGGTAAATATGAATAAGGCAAATATTAAACACAAAATGATCTTATTTTGGCTCCGGCGCCGATTATCCGACTTGCCACCAAACATGGGAAGGTTATTGATAATCCCACAAAGATTGGAATGAAAATTTGAAATCAGAGAAGGCGCCTGCAGATGCTGAGACCATCACCAACTGAAGCAAGCGCGCGCGAGTTCTAAGTTCAGGCCTGTTTTGATACAAGGAACATTTAAAGAAGGAAAAGAAATTAAAGGAAGAGAACTTAATGGAAACAGAGGGAAGATTAAGATGAAACTTAAAAGGTTGTTCTATTCGATAGATATGGAAATTGAGATGGAAGATGATAATTTTTTAAAAATTAAAATTAAAATATAAGATTTGAAATGCCAAAATACCCTTTACATAAAAATAATAATAAAAAAACTCCCTCCTTCTTCATCCCTACGTCTTGACCGACAACCAAAAAGGAAAAAAAAAGCTTCAGATCCAGGAGACAGTCGTGGGTTCCAACCGGTGGTGGTGGTCTGGTATTGGAGATCACGGGTTCCGACGGTTTTCCCTCTCTCGCTGCTGTCCCTCCTTCTTCATCCCTGACATCCCAACCGACAGCACCAAAAAAAAAAAAAAAAAGGCTTCACATCCAGGAAATAGTGCAGGTTCCAACCGGTGGTGGTGATCTGGTGTTGGAGATCATGGGTTCGAAGGTTTTCCATCTCTCGCTGTTGTCAATGTCCCAGCTACTTCGTCGATGGTTAAGGAGGAAGTCTTCGTGGCGACGAAGAGAGTCGAAGGCAAGAGGAAGAGAGTCGAAAGTAAAGTCGGTGAGAAATGAGGAAGAAAATAAAAGGACCCAATGAGAATTTTATAGAAGGGAAGATCAGATCCCACCAATATGTGAGGGATCCGATCTTCCCTCAAACATGGGAACTTGAGCATTCGCTGGAAGTTGAGATCCGGATCTTCCGTGTAGCAAACGTCAAATGTCATGAGAGCTTTGGAACCTTCCCTCCCCTTCTCCAATTTTCTGTGTAACAAAAACGCGTCCTTAGTACTCATTTCTAGAATCCTCATAAGTTAGAAATGCAGTCATACCATTCTAATTAAAGACACATAGATAGGCCTGCAACTACTGTATAAATGAAGGCATACGTGAGATCTTCTTTATTAAAAGAAAGCTGTGAAAAAAATTGAACCAAATTAGTTATCATCGTACCTATAACTTTTCTTTGGCGAACTATCATCATATAACTATATATACACACTCTCTCTCACACACACACACACATAACTAATGCAAGATAAAAAGCTAGAGAAAAAATCTAAATAAAATTATAAAACAAATACAAATTGAGACCACTAAGGCTAAACACTAAAATGTAGTAGCGAGTTCTCTATTCAAAAAAACCATGCGGGTTCTAATGCTATTTGTTGAGTTTTGAGAAAGCATCATGCAGGTGCTAATCCACGCTTCCATACAAACATACAATCTTATCATAATGAGATTATGTTACCACTCATCAAGGAAACATTTAGGCTTATATTTGGATGGAGCAAAAAAATAAGGAAAAATAGGGAGAAATACTGTGAAAAAAAAAGCTGCTAAAAATAATTTTAAAAAAGTGCTATTTTTTAGGGTTTTTCTTCCTAATATTTTATCCTAATTCTTTCTCCATCCAATTATAGGGTTAAGTGGCATATATAAGTCTAATATTCATGCTTTTCTTTTTCATCACTAATACACATTTCAAAGTTTGATATAACCTGTTATGCCTTACAAGAATATCACATGGATATATTATGATTCTATCATCTTCACAAGGGTATGAGTCACATCTCGTCATTTTCATTTTTATTCCCATAAAAGTGTTACTATCCCAACCAAGTAGTGCAAGATTCGTGCATGTCTATCTTGAACAAGCTAGATATGGAAAAATTAATCTCTTGGTTCTTATAGTTTAGACTCACTGTAACTTGTTAGTTCTCATAATTTTAACAATTTCATAATTTTGTCTAGAACCTTTTATCATATACTCATATAGGATTTTATTTTATAAAGCATAAGACTAAATTATAAAATATTTAAAATTATAGAGACTGGGTTATAATCAAGTCAAAACTATTAAGACTAAGTTACAATTGATTTCCAAACTAATGTTTTGAGTCAAGAAGCTAAGTACAACATTTGCAACTTGTGCATTCACTCTTTATAAACTCAATACACATGGTTGGGAATCTGGGCAAGGATTTGGAATAGTCGGATTTTTGGTGGCGTGCACTTGGGCTTTGCTTAGCAAGTTCTAGCGCAATTGTAAATTTAATCTTATATAATAAAGTAATTTTTTTTCCAAAAACATTTGAAAATTAATAATAGCATGGATATCGCTTAACAAATTATATAATCACCTTTTTATATTTATTTCTATAAAAAATACATGCATGAATGCAATTCATGAATTTTGCATATTTACAATTATTTGATGTTTTTAATTATTAATCGGAAACAATTAAATGAGTAAGATTATGAGAGCTCTTTAGGCAAGCCTCACAACTTTAAAAATACTTTCATAATTTATTCAACTTAAATAAATAAATGAATTAATATATAATATTTTTTTTTTAAATAAGGATATAAAATATCCCGGTTGATGCTTCTGTTTAACGGACATGAGACGTCCTCTTATCATGTTTGCTAGCAAACAAGTTTATTTGGCCCCAGTTCTTTTTAATTTTCCACGAAGTAAATTTCATTTGTCTTTATGATTGAAGATTCAATGATTGGGGAACAAAACCGCCCATTTTTGACATATTACTGTTTCTTATTTTTTTAAATGTAAAAACTAGTACAAGATATTTATTACGAGAGATTCATCGTAAATTTGATCTGATGCAGAGTGAGTGATTGGCCCAGACAACAATCCTACTTTCAGTGATAATCCCACGAGATTGCGAAGAAATTCAAACGATGCGCCTGCAGATGCTGAGGCCATCACCGACGGAAGCAAACGCAAGTTCCAGGCGAGAATCCCCTGCGATCGCTTTGTTGAACACAAGTGCCTGCTTTCTCCATTCTCTTTTTGGCTCCGGAACTTCCTCTTCTGGTATCCCCACACTTCCACCCCAAAGCGTGTTATCGTACGCGATTATCCCCCCGATCCTCACCAATTTTATCAGCCTCTCATGGTAATTCCAGTAGTTCTCTTTGTCTGCATCCACGAACGCGAAATCAAAGCTTCCTTCGTTTGCAGGCTGCACCATCCATTGAATTGGTTCATTCCACATCCAGATCTATTTTTCTCTTCCATGTAACTAAATTGAAAATATGCAAAACAGAGCAGAGTATGTGCTTACATCTTCTAAGAGTTTGTCCAGAATTGGCAGGGCTTGGGATTCCACGAAATCAATCTTGTGTTCCACGCCGGCCCTTTTGATGAATGGAAGCCCGATTTCAAAAGGATTTCTGGCCGGATCCAACGCTAAAATCTGCAATCAATCAATTTTCAGGCACAAGAAAGAACAAATATTACATAATAATGGACTCGAAATAAGATAAGCGGACGGGACCTTTCCATCATCAGGAATGTTGAGCGCAGTGAGAAGAAGGGAGTAGCCTGTGAACACTCCGACTTCAATCGTTTTTTTCGCGTTCAGGAGCTTCAAGAGCAAGGCTATGAGCTGACCCGCATCAGGTGAAGTGGCCATAAAGTTCCTGAAAATAGGGTTTAAATTCGATGAAATTGAAGTGAAGAAATGAAGGATTTGAAAGAAGAAGAAGAAGTTACTCAGGGTGGTTGAGGTTGGCATTCCTCAGCTCTCGAAGAGGCTCCGGTTCGCGTGGGAAAACGCTGGTCTCCAGAATATACTGTGTTACAACATATAACAATCATGAAGTGAAGAAGGAAGAAATGAATGAGTTGAAAATATAATGAAATGTGTGAAGCTAGGGAATGAAAAATGGAGAAGAAGTAACTGAAGACACCTTCAATAATCCCTCACTCCTCAGTATTGTGTGATTGGGGATGTTGACATGGACTGGCTTGCCTCCGTTCTCCATGGTGCTACAAGGTGTAAGCCACGCACATCATCGTTTTATAAGGGAGATTCTGGAATTATAACACTATTTTATTTCAAATATAAATGATATTCTTTATATGAATACTTATTATTTTGTTATTATTCGTATTATAAATTCACCTATATACCCAGTTGTCAAATTCATAAGCTTAAATAAACTTGAGATAACAATGTAAACTCAAATCTTAAACTCATAATAATTTATTTTTATTAATAAATAAGTATTAAAAGTATATAATTAAATCATAAAAATAAAAAATGGCAATAATTGTATTTAAATATGTTTTTAATATGAATAATTGAAATTAAATTTATCAATGTTCCTAATTTATCATACTGAATAAAAAAAAAAAGCTTATATATAAAACTATTGAATATGATTAAATCAAGAAAAAAATAAAGAGATTAAAATAAAGTTAACACGAATTTATTAGATAGAAATGTAAAAACGATAAACTCGATATGTGAATTCACGTGTTTAACCGAGATTACAAGTAACATGAGTTTTAAAGTAATTAAGTTGACATATGATTTTGTTGGTTAGAAATATAAAAATGGTAAACTCAAATAATCAACTTGCGAGTTTAATAATAATACCTATAAATACTTGTAAATTTTTGTAACCCTAATTGTAAATTAAGAGCTGACAATTTGCATATGGACTAGTGTAAGTTTTACTTGTAATTGTTAAAATATACAAATTTGTAAAAGAAAAGAAAATAATGAAGGTCATATTGGTCATTTATCATCAAAATAAAATTCCACTTTGGTCTTTTAGTACTGGAGTGTAATTTCAAAACATTTTAGGATTTAAATTAAATAACAGGTTAATATTATTGTTAATCCTTATATGTTGTTTAAATTTTAGTTTTGGTTCTTATAGTTTTAATTAAATTGTTGGTTTTAGTCCACATAATTTCATAAGAATTTTATTTAAGTGTAACAACTGGTTCTTATGATTTTATCAAGTATTTTGGTTTTAATCCTAATACTTAAATTCAGATTAAGTCTTTAAGGAGCTATGAAGATCAAAACTAACCATTTGAAGGAACATAAACCAAAACTAAAATTGTCATTAAACTGTAAATATTAACCCTTAAATAGAATCAAATCTATGAAGGTGTGTGCTTGAGCCTTGAGGTTCACATTAGGTGTTTTTCCTTGTGTGTTTGTTATGTGCTTCCCCATCTAATTAGAGGGATAAGAGAATTTTTATTTTTTATATATTTTATTTATTTAGATCATATGTTACATCCCGAATTTTTTTACACCCAATATCTCAAATGAACTAATTTACGGTCCTACATTTAGAAATATTTTTTACCGTAACACATCTTGAAAATTAATTAATTTGAGATACTAGGTGTAAAAAAAAAAAAAATCAGGAAACAACGAATAATTTAATCTATATATATATATAACTCTTCCCTTCCCTAATGCCCTTACCTAATTTGGATTTGTGTGTTTGTGAACTTTAAACTTTTCATCCTCTCTCAGTCTCTCTTAGTCTTTTCAAACCATTTTTACCTTTTTCTTTCTTCCATGAAGAATTTACCGTGCAAGAGTATCCTATGTAGCCTATTTTCTTTTACCTCCGCCAAGTCTCATCAATGGCTGGGTGTGTATGGGTGCTCTTATATGTGTACTTTTCTACAAGACTCCACATTCCATACTTGTGGGTAGACCTTCCCTATTTTTCAAGATCCACAATTTTTCTCTTGATTAATTTTTATTGTCCGTACTAAAATTTTATCCCCTCCATCCTACATATTCTTTTCATCTAGATGGTGGTTATTGCATTAAATATGAAATTGCAAATGTTGTATGTTTATAATTTAACTAATTATTTTATATGTAAAAGGCTTATGAAATATGAGATTTTCTTGTATTTCATATATATATATATTTATATATTTCATATTTATCTCACCCAACTTCTAGCCGCTAGCTATGTAAATATACATATATTACATTCCCTAAAAAAAAAAAAAACTCCACACATCCTGCGTCTTTCTCTCTCTTTGCACGGAACTCGTCTTTCTCATCCTCTAAAAGATGAGTAGGGAAAGCTCTCTAAAATTTGGGTCTTTGAAATCTATTTTAAAAAAAAAAATTAGTAATTTTTAAATTAAAAATGATTTTTTTTAAAAAAAAAATGGTAGTTCAAAAGATTATTTTTATTTTATACTCTTTACACATTAAAATATTTTTTTAAAAAAATAAATAAATTTAAACCTTCCAAATCTTTCCCACTTCGCACATCTATACATGCATTTGTTCTTTTTATGATTCATTGTTTCTACTGTTCAACTTTTGTTTTTTCCTCTACTTATCTTTTATTTTTATTTTTAATTTGGGTTCTTAAATACAGTTTTTGTGACCTGTCAAGCAAAGTAGAATGGATCAGGGTTTCCTCCTTTGCCCCTTTTTGTTCGTTGCCCTCCGATCGTCAAAGCTCTGCCATTTTGAAGCAAAATTGGGAAGAAGCTTATGCTTTTTTTGTAAAAAAATATATATTTTAAGATATTGATGATTAAAAAGATACTTCATGATACTGACCGGTACTGAAAAAATATTACATGATCTTGAAAAAATATTTTATGATCTTTAAAAAATATTTTAGGGTATTAACTAGTATTAAAAATATACTTCAATATACTAAATGGTACTTGAAAAAATATTTCATAATCTTGAAAAATTATTTTAGAATCTTGAAAAAATATTTTAACGTATTGACGATACTAAAAATATACTTTAAGATACTTTTTTTTAAGTCCAAAAATAATTTTTCTTGATCATGAAGTATTTTTTCTGTCAATCGATATCCTGGCGTATATTTTTATCGATCTCAAAATATATTTTTTAAAGATCCTAAAATATTTTTAAGATCATGTAGTATTTTTTAAATTCTAAAAAATATTTTTAGTATCCAAAAAAACAGTGGAGCTTTGAGAATCGGAGGACAGAAAGGCCCAAAGGGGGAAAGCCTGATCCAAGTAGAACACCCTCAACAATGATGCATTTTTGCCCTCCTTTGTTATTCTTCTCTCAAGGACCTTTCCTTTTGCTTACCAATTCATGCATATTAATACGCAAACGTATATAATGTCCATATTTAAATCTGTTGTATTTGTATAATGATTTTTATTACTAATAAATATATAATTTTTATATAAAATTTGATTAGTGGTAACTAATAAGTATGTATTTAAATAATATTAATTTCTGAAATGGTAGATTTAGACTCTAGAGTAACTTTAGAGTAGTACATACGGGATGATAACAAGCTTGTATAAATAAAATAAAAAGTTGTCAATTTGTGAAGGGACCTAAATCTTTTTCAAACAAAAAACATCATGGTTTCGGTGTGGACAATCTACCTTCTTCAACTTTGAATGATGGCTGCTGGTGGTGACAACCTTCTATATATTTATATATTTAAAATGTTTAATTATACAACATTTTATGGACTTCAAGTTAGTTGCATTTGACTCCATGATTTTTTAAAGTTTAAATTTAACCAACCAACATTTTATTTCTTTTATTATGGATCTATTAGTGTTAATTAACTTATCGTTACTTTTTTTAATGAAAATTGTCATGCCAAATCAATAAAAGATACTGTCTACGATCATTATTAAGGGTTTGTTTGGCAGGAGGGGAATGGAGAGAAGAGGAGGGGAGGGAAAAATTTCATATTTGAAAAAATTGAAGAAGTGAAGTTATAAAACTTTAATAAAGATAAGATATAAAATAAAATTGTCAGAAAAATTAATTTAAAACTTTTAACCCCACTTTTCTATTCTTTTTTAAATCCAAGTCCCAAAAATTTTCTCTCCCTTCCAAATCCCTCATATCAAATGGCCTTTAATAATATAAGATTTTGCTTGTAATATAATTCGGGATACAATCTTAATCTTATACTAAATATGGGAGGTGGTACATGAGTAACATGACATCCTATATGTAAATGAAAATCGGGTCGACCCGTCGAATTATCCTTTTAAGTCTTTGGTCCTTTAAGGTTTTAGGCATAAATTAGAGCTTAAATGAAGTTAGTACTGTAGGGCAAGAGTCCCGCCCATTAGGCCCTTTATATATATGTGTGTGTGTATGTTTTATTAACTTAATTTGATCATTTAATTTACTAATTTATATTTATTTTATACTTGTTATAGAGTTATTTATCCATTTAATTATAAATACATAATAATTATATTTTTAGTTTTATGATTTGGTTTAATATTTGTTGCAAATAAATATTATGGATGTATTCATGATGTGAAAGAAGATATTCTTGATATTTTTACCCATAAAGCAGAGCTTACTACTCAAAGTGGAGCACAATCAAATGTCTTTGAAATTAATGATAGTAGTGAAAAGATGAAAATGATAGTCATTGTACTTATGTTGCTTAGTGGTAAGCTTGTTATGCTTTGTGTGAGTTACTTGTGGATAATAGTTTACTCTTGATTATGAATTAATGATGCGTTTGTTTATTACATTAAGTGTGTTGTGTAGACATTAATGTTGACAACATTTATTTGATAAATTAGAACTTTAATTGTTGTAATTTACTAATTATATTTCTTTGAAAAAAATAAAGAAAAAATAATTAAAATTTGGAATAGTAATTTCCGGATCCTGTAGGGTTGGCTCTAGCCCTGTGCTCTAAGGCAGAGCTTTGAAAAAGAAATGTTTTTCTTACCCTAGGCACTATTAGGCCTTAGTCCTTCAAAGGTCGGATCGGCCCTAATTCTCATATCTAATCCTATGTAAGTTAATAATTTTTTAAAACCACCCAAAACCTTAAGCTAATTACATAAATCCCCTATGAACTTTAGAAGATTAATTTTAAATTTTAAAATGCCAATGATAGACCGATAGTCTAAAGTTTAGGGGGTTTGGTAAAATTATTAACCTGCATATATAAGATATCATGCGTCCTATATTAATTCCGTATGACAATTTTCGCAGAGTTATACATCCCAGCTTATTGTGTAATAAAATATGCAAAATATTTTCAACTAAAATAAAATTATTCTAGTCTTAACTCTCCAAAAAATTATAGGTTGAAACTTCAAATTTTTATATAAACTAGGATTCAATATAGGTTCTCATCACTACCGTGAGGTCTATGTGATCCAAATACAATTTAATTTCAATAGTACAAACTTAAAATTTTCAATAATGAATGTTTTTTAAATAAATAAAAAATTATTTTTTTAAAAAACCAAAAAATAATATATTATCTTTTTTGAGTTAATATAAGATATTATATTTATTTTAGATTCTGCGCACGTTAAATAATATATTTTTTTCAAAAAATAAAAATAGAAAAAAATTAAATCTAAATCGTCTAACTAAATTAAGGCTCAACCGCTCAAAAGTAATGAGTGCATAAACGGAAATAGAATTAATTCTATTTTTAAGTTTTAATTCTCCACAAAATTGACAAACTTGTAGGTTGAAACTTCATATTTATATACTACGTAGAAAATAAGATTTTCAACTGAAATAAGATTATTTTAGTCTTAACTCTCCCCAAAATTATAGGTTGAAACTTCAAATTTATATAGAAACTAAGATTTTCAACTGAAATAAGATTATTCTAGTCTTAACTCTTCCCAAAATTATAGGTTGAAAAGGAAAGTTGTTAGCTCTAGTATTGGAAAAGCTGGTTATAATGGCGAGAAAATGGTGCGAGATCCTCCCGTCCTCCTCAAAAAGGACCATGGGCGACTACATGACACTTAATCCTGCGGGTACTGCAACTAGCATTGTCAATCTGCTTTGTGAATGCGAATAATTTTGAAATCAAGCCGTCCCTTATAAGCTTGGTTCAACAAGGTTCTTTTAGTGGGAGTGATTTAGAGGATCTGTCGGCATATTGAGACTTTTTGCGATTTGTGATACCATCAAGATGAATGGGGTTCCGAAGATGCTCTTCGTGTGAGACTATTTCCTTTCTCTCGACGGGGAAAGCAAGAGCTTGGCTTCGTTCTTGTCTTCTTGGAAGTCTCACCAGGAAATTATCACCACAAAGTTCCTTGAAAAAATTTTCCCTTCTTCTAGGTATACAAAGGCGATGTCGGATATTAGTTGCTTTACTCAAGGCAATGTGGAATCATTACGTGAAGCTTGGGAAAGGTTTAAGGAGTTGCTTAGGAAGTGTCCACAACATGAAATTTGCAAGACTATGATCGAGCGAGAATATTCTTCAATGGGATGCTTCCGTCTTCTAGGATGATGATTAACGCTGCGGGTGGTAAGGTGAAAAACAAAACTCCAAAGAAGCATTGGAGTTGTTTGAGGCTATGGAGTCCCTTGAGAATGAAAGCTGTTACTCCGACCAAAGAGGGGAGTTCTTCATCTAGATTCTTACAATATAATTTTGGCCCACAATGAGAACCTTTCCTAACAAAACAAGATGATCCAACAAGTTAGTCTGCTATCACTAAACGGCTTGCCTCTTCTCGAGTCTCATCCATCACTTCTCGGCCTCCTTTGCTTTGTATTTTTGCAAAGGGAACACGCTAATGGAGATTGTGAAGCTGGTAGTACTGGAGAAACAGCTGAGGTCAATTACATGAGTAATCCTCCTAGGAATCAGTTAAATCCGTATAGCAACACGTACAATCCTGGTTGGAAATCTCACCCAAGCTTTTCTTATAAACCCCAAGCAGCACCTCAGCAGTTCCACCAAACCACCACTACCATTACTGATCTGGAAAAGGCTTTGACACAGTTGACCCATACCGGCAATACATACGGGGTTCGAAGCTTTCGGAATGAAACAAAGTCTTCTCTCAAAAATCGGGAGGCTTCAATCCGGAACTTGGAGAGTCGGATTGGTCGATTATCAAAGCAAATAGCGAGAGAGGAGCCAAGGGTCATTCCTAGTGATCTTGTGGTCAATCCAAAGGAGCATTGTAAGGCCATATCTACAAGGAGTGGTATAGTGATTCGGCCAGTTGAGAAATGCATTCGGTGAAGGAAAAATCTGAAAAAGGGTGGAAGAACATGAAAAGGCTTTAGAAAAAGAGGAGGAAAAGGTGAGAATGATGATGTGCGGCGGGTTCCAAAGGAGATAGCTACAAAGAAGTCTCCAGCTCCTTCTTATGCAAAACCTCCTTACCCCCAAAGGTTAAAGCGACGTGATTCGAAGCAACGGTATGCCGGGTTCTTTGATATTTTTAAGAAACTGTAGATCAACATTCCTTTTGCCGAAGCTCTTGAAAATATGCCTAATTATGCAAAGTTCATGAAAGATTTGCTTTCCAAGAAGCATAAGTTGCAAGAGGCCGAAACAGTGGCATTGACTCGCGGTGTAGTGTCATTATTCAAACAAAGTTGCCACCAAAGCTTAAAGATCAAGGGCGGCTTTAGCATTCCTTGTGCAATAGGGAACGTCAATATGGGCAGAGCACTTTGTGATCTGGGAGCTAGTATAAATTTAATGCCCTTATCTGTTTCGAAAGCTCTCTACATTAAAGAGATGAAGCCTACTATGATGTCGTTACAGTTGGCGGATAGGTCTATTAAGAAGCCGGAAGGTGTCATTGAGGATGTGCTTGTGAAAGTGGACAAATTCATCTTCCCGAGTAGATTTTGTGGTTCTTAACATGGAGGAAGATGCTTGAACTTCCTTTGCTTTTGGGAAGACCCTTCTTGGCTACTTTGCTAGAGCGGTAATTGATGTAGTTGCGGGAAAAATGGAGTTCCAATGAATGATGAGAAAGTCACTTACAATGTGTTTCAATCCATGAAATACCCAACTGATAATAGTGACGCCCGGAAATTGATGTAGTTGATGAGGCCATTCATGAAGAGCTTTTTCAAGAAGATTCGGATGAGTCTATGGAAAATAATCTTGCTCAATTGTTACAAGTGGAAGAAGAGGTTTCTGCAGATGAGAATTCTGATTTACAGGTTGAGGAGCTTAAGAAGAAGGATTATGATGCGCCACCTATTACTCCTAAGGTGGAACTAAAGGAGCTCCCTCCTAATCTAAAGTATGCTTTTCTAGGGAAGGATGACACTTATCCCATTATTATTAGTCTTTGAGTTGTCGCGGACCAACCGAAGAAGAGAAGTTCTTGAAAGTTTTGACTACCCACAAGGCGCAATAGGGTGGTCTATACAACTTCAAATTTATATAGAAAAACTAGGATCCAGATTCATTCATCATTATAAAAAGAATATTATAACAGAAAAATCTATTGATATCATATTTTATTTTGTGAGGTGCAATTTAATTTCAACGGTACATTCATGGTTTTTAAATAATTGTTTAAGAAAATCAAAAAAAATTATATTATCTTTTTTGAGTGAACATAATATATTATATTTATTTTAGATATTGTTATGTGATTGCACAAATCAAATAATTTTGCCAAATATTCAAAAAAAATTTAATTTCAAAATTTATATAGAAACGGTACAAACTTAAAATTTTCAATAATGGATGGTTTTTAAATAATTGTTTAAGAAAATCAAAAAAAATAATATATTATCTTTTTTGAGTGAACATAATATATTATATTTATTTTAGATATTGCACAAATCAAATAATTTTGTTAAGAAAATAAAAGTAGAAAAATTAAATATGAATCTCTAACTAGATTTGAGTGCCCAAACTCATTCCTACAAATTGCATCTTTAAGCATTTTTTACATAAACACATATCTTTAGAATCTATTTAAAAATACTTTCATTATACCATTAAGTGAATGGATTGATTGGTTGTGAGTTGTTCCAACTTAACAAGTCTCTTTTTATTTAAATCAAATCCTGTGTATGCAACCGTAATAATTACTGGGAGGTTGTGAAGTTTTTCCCTAATTGTGGGCCTACATTTTTACAAATCAAACTAGTTAATTACTAATAGCACCAGATACCAATCAATTAATAAAAAATAATTTCATGAGTTGAATAGTATCGTGGGATAAATTGTTCAACTCACAATACCTCACCTTCGTTGAAATTGTAAGAGTCGTGGATCATATGTCGTACGCTATGTGCCCTAATTTAGTGCGGTTTTATTGGATTATGATGGGACAAGGATTATGTTTGGGGGTCAAAATTACTCGTATTTAATTATCAACAACTTGTTACGCCGTTGAAATTCGATCATATAGCAACTAGGAAACGTCTTTGAATAAGACACACACTCATGCAAAAGTTATTGGATATTTCATAGAGTGGGGGTAATTGTTGAACATTTGGCATTTTTGCCTTTGAAAAGTAATAATGTTTAATCGAATTATTGATGTGACTTGCATGTGGTTTGGCTTTGAGACTAACGATCAAATGATATACGGTACTAGTAATATAATCACCACACTTTTGACAACTCTTTGGATTGGGACAGAAAGACAATGATATACTAGTATTATAATCACCAAGCTTTTGACGACTTTATGGGTTGGAACCGAAAGACAATGATATACTAGTATTATAATCACCAAGCTTTTGACGACTCTATGGATTGGAACCGAAAGACAATGATATAATAGTATTATAATCACCAAGCTTTTGAAAACCCCTTGGATTGGAACCGAAAGACAAAATAAACAATACTTCACCCCCATAATATATCCTTTATTATCCAAGACTTCCTGACCGTTGTACCTATCAGTCGTAAATCTAGATGTCTGTCAAAGTCAAAATAATTATTATTATTATTATTATTATTTCACTCTATTATAATCTTTTTTTCTATATATAATTTCAAAATTCTTAATGGAGTTTTATCATTTATAAAAGTTTTAATTTGATCCCCTCCTTATTATGTACTCTCTTTTGATTCTTAATGTAAGGTTGACTTTTTTTTGAATAGGTTAACAAAGCTTTGAAGTTCTTAATCAAAATATATGTTATGTATTATTAAATTATATATCAATTTATAAGTTAAATAAATTAATTTTTTAAAAATGATAAATATAAATACTTTAATGTAACTTATTTCACTAAAAAAAAAAAAAAAAAGCATACTTTCAAATGCGATAACTTTCAATAGCGGCAATAAGAGTTGCTTATGAAAACTATACATTTCAGTGGTGAGTTTTGAAGGTATAACTATTAACCGCGACAACAATTGTTGCCGTCAAACGATACCATTTTCAGCGGTGACAATAATTGTTGTTGTTGAAAGGTGTACTCTTCTGAGGCAACAATTTTTATCGCCGCTGAAAGTGCAATTTTTAGCAGTGACTTTCTTTTGTCACCGAATAAAGTGTACTTTTTAGCGGCAACTTTTTGATGTTGTCTCAAAAAGTTATTTTTGATTATTTTTAATCTTTTGAAGTTTAAAAGCTACTCCCTCCCTTCTAATCATAGGACAAACTATAATTAGGACTGGAGATAGTATTATTTAATATAATGATACAATAAATATGTCATATAAAATTTTTGTCAAAAATATTAAATAATTTAAAATATAATATGAGCTATGAATGTTATCTAATATATTTTTATCATATGAAGTACTCCCTTCCTGGTTAAATATAAGACAAAATTTTATACTACAAATTTCTTATATTTAGGACTGGAGGTAGTATTATATATAATATTTTTTCTCTAAAATACTATGTGAATAGGATTTCATGACTACATTCTTATAAGATGTGCTTATTTGAGACGTACTAGTAACTTTTTTGTCACTTTAATTAAATAATGAATTCGATATTATTATATATTTAACTTTGATATATATAATATATTGATAGATATAGGATAAGGCTTAATTAGGGCTTAATTTAGATGTCCAATTATCCATTATATTATTAAGTAAGAATATTCATCCACTAGAAGTAAGATTTGTTTATTTATATTTTAATATTTACAACATCTCAATAAAATAAGATATTTAGATGATCCTATAATTTTTTTTGTTATTCTAGGATTAGGATTTAAAATTGAATTTGAATTATTGTTATTTTACTAATTTATAGCTCTATAAGATAAGATATTTATATGATCCTATAATTTTCTTTCTCTAATTTCTCTACCTCTTTAATTTCCCTTTACCCGTCTTTCTTTTTTGCCACCGCATTCCCTTTGAAAATGAAGTACATGCATGTGTCCTTGAGTCCTTCGTTTTCCATTTTGCAGGGAAAGGGAGATTGGATCTAGCCATGATAATATAGAATGATTGGTTGATAAATAACTCACTTCTTGATTTTTGACCCCTAATTACTTCAAACGTCCATATTTATGCAATGGGGTGTATCTATTTATCTATCTCTTCATTCTCTCGACTCAATTGTTGGAAGTTCAAATGGAACAAATTTAAATTTAATTGGAAATAGTATTTCTATAATAAGGAGAGGCAATATGATTGATCAATAATGATTTCTTCTTATTATTAGAAGATATATATATGATGGGATCCAGATATAAAATAATTTGAAAAATAAGTGAAAAGTTAATAATTTAAATATATGAATCAATAGTAGTATAAGTAACTAATAAGTCACAATGAATCACAATTTATACCATAATATAAATACTTTTTTTTTTAAAAAAAAATTCTATATGGATTATTTTTGGATATAGTATCTTGCATAATTATGGCTATAAGAATAATGAAAGAAAAAAAAAAATATTACTAAGATAACTTATGGGGAGATATGCCTATATTTAACGTTCGACAGGTGATAGTGCCATGAACCAGAGGAAAATACTTGTACCTAAAAAAGAATAAAATTTAAACTTGGTCGTCATTATTGAACTTTTGTTCCCGTTATAATGTTTTAGTGATACATGAATCCTAATTACCATGTCTCATAATTTCTTCAACTCAATGAACTAGAAAACATCAAATTATTTTTTTATTATACTTACAAATTGAAAGTGATAATATTTTTTTATAGTATAAAAGTGATAATATTTGACTAAACATATCGTCATACAAAAATTTATCACTTTTTGATCTGAATTAATTTGTCATTTTTGAGTGTTAATTGTTGTTAAGTATGATTTTCTGATCCATGAAATTTGTATTTATTTTATTTTTTTGATATATCATGATAAGTTAAATTAATATTTCGTTTTTTTTTTTTGAGTTATCGGTGTTCTACTTTTCTTGTTTAAGAAGTTTCCCAATTAGTCTTTATTTTTTTTTTTGACTTGTCTTAAGATATGATATGATTAGATGGGATTAGTGTAATTAGGCATAATCATAGGAGCTGATTTGTGATCTAGAATTATCACATTTAATTCTCTTTAATACTCCTCTTGAATACATTTTGTATAAATCCTTCTCTAACATACAAGTTATTCATATTATATTTCTCATTATGCTTACAACATGAAATTAGTCTTTAAATTTAAATATTACAAAATAAAAAAACAAATATATTATTTTTATAAAAATTTGAATATATTATTTAGTATGTGAGAAATCATGATTCTTTCAAAATATTCACTTATTCTCTCTCTTATGGAGGTAAAACTAATTCTCCCTCCAAAAATGCATTCAGCTAGACATCATGCTATCGTGGATGAGGAGGAAAGGAAGCATGTCGCTAATATACCTCTGTCACCAATCAACCCACTGATACAACTTTAAATGCATCTTATCATGAGTACGTTCACTTGGAGGCTCCTGATATATTATTTTTAATTTTTTTATATAATATATTATTTTGTATATTAGTATTTAGTATGTGAGAAATTATTATTCTTCCAAAATATTCACTTATTCTCTCTCTTGTAGAGGTAAAACTTATTCTCCCTCCAAAAATTTCACAACTTCCCTCTTAATTCGGCTAGACATGCTATCATGGATGAGGAGAAAAGGGAGCATGTCGCTAATATACCTCATGCAATGCGTCTCAACTGTCTTTTACTAAGTGACTGTAAATGGGTCTCTAGGAAGCCCTTTCAATCCCTCTCAAGGCCTTAGACAAGGCGACCCTTTTTCCCCATATCTTCTTCTACTACGTGCAAATGTTTTGTCTTGTATGATACATCAGGCATAAAATTTCAATTAGTGGAGGGGTCTTCAATCTCTTGCGAGATCATTCCATTAACACACTTGATATATGCAGATGATACCCTTCTTTTCCATCGTGTGAGAGAAGAAAATTGTCGTATTGTCAAAGTGAAGAAAATTGTCGTATTGTCGAAGTGTTACTCAAAAGATACTCATTAATTTTGGGACAACATATTAACTTACAAAAACCATCATCGCTATGTAGTCCTTCGGTGCCCCATTATATGAAACGTAACGTAGATTGTCATAAATTTTTGAAATTAAATTTCATTCTAGATCAGGGAAATATCTGGATACCTATATCGATGACCTAAGATGAGAAAAAAGGAAATATCATGAGGTACTTGAGAAGCTTGACAAGAAACTTGCTGGTTGGAAAAGTAATTTGCTGTCTCAAGCAGGGCGACTAGTGCTAATAAAGAATTCTTTGTCTTCCTTGTTAGTACATGTTTCTCCTGTATGAAGTTTTATAATCACTTCTGTCATACAATATCAAAGAAAATGGCAAAATTTTTATGGGGCTACTCTGCCACATCCAAGAAGGCCCTACTTCTTAAATGGAATGAATTATGTCTTTCACAAGCCGGTGGTGGTCTACAAATCATACAATTGGAAGCCTTCAATACTGCTTTATTAGCTAAGCATCAATGGTGAGCAGTGTCTGACAACTCTTCCCTTTTTAGCCAAGTGATGCTTAAAAAGTATTTGAATCCTCAACAACATTATTCCTTTAACCAGCTTATAATAGCTCAACTTTGTGTAAGCACGTCCTTCAATCAAGTAATATAGTCACTGACCACCTTACCTAGTAGTAGATGATGACTCTTCAATCTCTTTAAATAGTTGGCTCTGGTGGCCTGTGTAGCCATCTAATTTGACATATCCTACCTTAAAGGTGTTTGACCTTATATTTCGCAATAAAGGAAATTGAAACTTTCCTTTCTTTGTCTTTGATATACCCTAGGTACTTGGCTTAACAATTTGCAAAACACTAGGTTCCTCTATCTCATTCTCCTAATATTATTAGATGGACAACAAATGCGGAGTCAGAAATTGTAATTTTTTTTGGGGGGAATTACAAAATAAAACCCAAGTGTTCATGAAACTACATTTCAGCCTTATAAATATTTTAATATTTTCATTTTAGTCCCTTTATGAAACTTTTAGTGGGGACTAAAGTGAAAATATTGAAATTTTTATGAGGTTGAAATATAATTTCCTCAACATCTGAGTTCTATTAAATAATTTTAGGGGGCTGGGGCCAACCCCCTTAGTTCCGCCCCTGATGGACAGGTAATTATGCTAGAACTTATAATGTATGAGATGGATATAAACTATGTCATTGCACATGTGGACTCTTGGAAATCTTTATTACCTCCTAGAATTAAGTTGTTACTTTGGAAGGTTGTTAGGCGCATCTTGCCAACATCTCAATTGCTTTTTCATAGACACCTGGCTACCTCTGAGGTATGCTATTTTTGTACTAATAGTTGTGAATCTTTAGAACATTTGTTTTTATTTTGTCCTTTTTCCAGGACTTGTTGGTTTTGTAGCATGTTTGGTTTTTGAATTGATAATAGCCTTTATATAAGTCCTTGTAAGCATGGATAATAACATGGTTACAAAACCACAAAAAATCCACTAATTTTCTAAATCTTTCCAATTACTTGAATTTTTGTGGTTTAAAGAAATCAAATATGTCATACATGTAATCAGTATGGCTCATTTTAGAGCAATGACTACTACGGATCCTCTACTGCATCACCAACAACAACATGATGGTACCTTGTACAGGCTAATCATAGAAGACAATGATAGCTATTACAATAGATGGAGCTACTCTCCTCCATGGGATGTTATTTTTCATATCAATAGATCCAAAAGTCGACAACAAAGCCTCTATATCGCAAAAAAAATTTATAAGAAGAAACTCCATGAATGGTGCTATCTCCCTAAAATAAGATTTGGTGTTCTACCGATGCAGTTATTAGCGCTTAGAGATATTATGACTTTCATACTCAGAGATGCCTTCACTTTCATACTTGGACAAAAATGCATCGATCACCCTAGTAGATATCCTATATATTAAACTTGTTAAAAATTCCCATAAAAATCATAACTAAAACCAAATATGTGTTTTGGGATTTATCCTACCTTTTAAAAGATATATGTATATTATTATGATACTTTATAACTCAAACTTTCACATAATAAATGCAGTTGTTTTTCATTAAACACACACAAACACACACATTTGACATTTTATTCCCTCCATTTAACTAAATTGTCAAAAAGAAAAAAAAAATCCATTTGCCATTTTTAGAAGAGGAACCTCCCATTGAGGAGACAAAGACTATGAATCCCAAAGAATTGGTTTATCTTTTTTTGAATTAATAGAGGCAAGACGAAGCTTGAGAGAGAAGAAGAAGCTAGACTATAAAAAGTCTAGTCCTTAATACAACTATACAAAAAGAAAAAGTACTAGTGAAAAGACCGCTAATCCTTCAAAGCCATGGGGAGGCATCCTCTGAGGAATTGGTTTATCTGAGAGATAATGGAAGGGTTACCTAAAGGATGCATCTATTCAGCACCATGAAATGAAGGCACCTAAAGTTCAAGATTCTTTATTCTGGGGAAAGAGTAACCGTCAAACTGTCGGTAGCTGAGGATGCTATGATTATTTTTGCAGCAGCATCTAGCATAAACAAGTTTGCAACTGATGGTAGCTTCATGGATGAGTTTCTTTCAAAGAAGAAAAATGATTTTGATGGACATGTTGAGAAAAATATCAAGGTCAAAAAGTCTTCATCAGATGTTGACAGGCCCGCCCAGATGAGTACAAATATTAAAGAGCAAGATCCACATACATCAGGCCTTGGGGATGGGATGAGTGCAAACCAGTTGGCAGCTAAGGCTATGCAGCTGCGTTAAAGGGAAAGCATGAAGAAGCTGAGAAATTATTGCAAGAGGCTAAGAGCATGACCACAAAGCAGGGCAATCAAGATCACATAATCAGGCCAAGAACTCATGGAAGTTCAAGCAGATATGCAAAGCAGAGCATATCCTTTCCACAGGAAAAAAGAGAAGATGATGCTGATATGCATCTTGCCTGCAAGATTATGCAGATCAAGCAATTTAAAATGTCTTGTCAAGCGGATGATGAGTATGACTTTGAAGATGGTGAAAGTAGAAAGAACTGAAAGAAGACAGACGATGATGCTCACAAGATGGTCCAGAAGAACACTCATACGAAGCGGATTGTGACCGAGCAAGAGTGTTGCTCTTTTGTTTAGAGAACCCGAATCGACCTATGCATCTTGTTGTGTCAATAGCAAGTTACACATATCTGATGTTGCCAAAGTGGCAGCCTATGGTGCCTGGTCTTTGTTACATTTTACCCATTCAGCATGAATCAACTACAAGAATTGTTGATGACAATGTGTGGACTGATCTTCAGAACTTCAAGAAATGCCTCATTATGATGTTTGCAAAGCAAGAGAAGGATGTGGTTTTTCTTGAAACGATGATGAGATTAGCACAATAGCGGCGTCACTGCATGATTGAATGCATGCCTTTACCCCAAGATATTGCCAAAGAGGCTCCCATATACTTTAAGAAGGCAATTGATGACGCTAAAAATGAGTGGAGCCAACACAAGGCAAAGAAGCTCATGGATACAAGTCAAAAGGGACTGCGGAATTCTATTCCAAAACATTTCCCGTACTTCCATGTTGAGTTTGGGCTAAACAAGGGTTTTGTCCACGTCATCGATGATGATAAGTAGTTCAATAGCAACCTTGGCCTTAATGTAATCAGAGGAATGCTACAAATAGTTCTGGCTGAGGAAGACATGCATCAGGGCTGCAGGTACGAGGCAGTGGACGTGCAAAAACCAGCGGTTGCCAGTTTCTTGAAAGGGTGGGAACCCTTTGACTGAACAAAGCAGCTTCATGAAGGCTGATTATATACTCATCCTTTAGTGTTTCTAACTAAATTTGAGTTGTAGATAGTAGCGTGAGTAAAAACAACGGTAACTTTTTTGTTTTCTTTTATAGATTTTGTCTCGGAGAAAGCCATATTTTGCCTGTATTATTCCAGTGCAGTTTAAAAATCATCAGTGTGAAAGAACTAACTATGAAATTTTGGGAGGATGGATGGTTGAATGAGGTTGATAAATTGGGGAACTATGATGTGGGGAAATTGGGAATGGTAAATCCAGCTTTAACTGTCAATTAAACCTTAAACAGAGAAGGGAATTGGAACTGGGCATGGCTTAAGGGGGGTTCTACCACAAGAGGTTTCTCAACTATTAAAAGCCATTCCCCATCATGTCCTGACAATGGTGACGGCATAGTTGTGTGGAGAGGGGGACACGGAGACATGTTTTCAGTCTCTCAAATGTATCAGCAGTTGAGAGAGATGTGATTATAGAGCTGAGGGCCATTTGGAAGGTGAAAACCACAAGAAGGATCCATGTTGGCAGCACATGATCAACTTCTCACGGCCGCTAGAAGAGCACGTATCCTAGGAGGTGCACCTACTTGTAGCAGGTGTGGTGGAGAAGTTGAAGACCTTGACCATGTATTGAGAAGCTGTCCGGAATCTCGTCGAATATGGATGGCCCTAAAGGTGTTTAAGGTATGTTCATAATTTTTTACAGAACACATGAATTGTTGGATTTTAAATAATGAGCAAACTGGAGGAGAATGGAGTATAGTATTTTTGGTGTGTAGCTAGATGATTTGAGGATGGAGAAACAAGTTATTATTTGAAGAAGGTTTCAATATGTCTGAATGTCTTGAGCTTGTTATCCAGAATTATGTTAGAGATTGTGTTACCTTGTTAAAAAAATTTGATGACCTTGAGTTATTAAAAAAAAAACCAAGGGAAATTAAATAGAACTTCCGAAAGAGGGGTGGGTGAAACTAAATTTTGATGATGCTGTTAGAGGATGTCCAAGCTTGGCAGGTTGTGGAGGTGTGTTGAGGAGGAGTGATGGTAGCTAGATTTGTGGGTTTAGTAGGAAGTTAGGACGTTGTCAGACTTTGGCTGCTGAGTTTGGGGGTTTGTTCAAGTTCTTAAATTGGCACAAGGTTTGGGCTTCAACAAAATCATTGTAGAAGGAGATTCAATTATAGCTTTACACATGATTTAGGATGCTTGGATCCAAGGAAGGGCTAGAGACAGAACTCATAGTGCATGGCTACGAGACAATAACAATGAGGTACAAATTTGCTTTTCCCATACTTTGCAAGAAGGCAACGCTGTATTGGCATAGATAACTTTCTTTGTAATGAGGATTTTACTAGTTTTGATACTCCTCCACTAGGGGTGGTAGATTTTTTGTACAGGGATATTGTAGGCGTTGTTTACCTACATCTAGATCTTGGTTAATTTTGAGTGAAGTAATGGGCAATTGAGCCCCAATTTTTACCCCAAAAAAAAAACACTAACCAAAATATATTAGAAAAATTTCAGTTAGCCCCCATAAAATCAATTTTATTTCTATCAACCCAATAATTTTCGAAATTTCACTATACCTCTTTAGGCAAAATGAAATTAAGTTTTGTATGTGAAAAGATAATAATGTCCTTGCTTTATTTTTTTCAATCCTCTTACGTGTTTTGTGAATAACCAAAATATTTTTAAGTCTCTAGGTTATTTTGAATCTCTTTATTTGTATTTATTTATCTTATGAGTGTCTTTATTTGTCTTGTTAATTTTGTTATTTATCTTATGAATTGTCAAAATGTGCTTTCATTTTGACCCAAGAGGTGCATTGGAGTTTCAGAATTTTTTTTGGAGCCGATTAGAATAAATTTGTTTCTTTGAGGGATTATTGAAATTTTTCTAAGATAAAATTGCTTCTAATAACTTTAATGATTAAATGACACTCGAAACACTAATGAATAACTCTTGGAATTTAGCCTTATTAAAAAAAACGAAAACTAATTTAAATTGCTCAACTTGCTTCCTTCACGAGCGTATTTATGTTTTGGGTCTTTAATACGGTATTTTGAGTTTTAGAAACATATTTTAACCTCTTGAATTTGCATCTTTTTTTTTTTTTTTTTACGGCATTCATCAAATTGAGTAATCTCATACAAAGTGACAGAATTACCCTTCAGGTTAACATGCTGATCCTCAAGAGCTTTTTATATATATATATATATATATATATATAAAATGGCTCCAGGCCTATATTACTGATAAAGGAATTACAAAGAAAGAGAATTTAATCCCAAACACTCATTATCAACCCATGATTTTAAATAAAAAGGACACATATCTAGAATAGAGGATTTGGAAATACTCCTTTTTGCCAAAGTATCCGCAACCCTATTGAACTCACGGTTAATGCAGCGTACATTCACCTGCCAATTCTTTCCTATGAGATCTCTGATCTTCATCAACTGAAGGCTCCCAGTCGTGTGATTAGGATCTAAGACCAGCGGCAACACTTGCTCAGCGTCACATTCAGCAACCAGGTTCCTCAACCCCATATCCCATGCTAATTGTAACCATTCAAGTAGAGCCCACTCCTCTGAGAAATTAACCTGACATATCCCAATTTCTGAGAAGCCCATCACCCATCACCCATTTTCCATTCCAATCTCTAATAACTCCCCCACATCCTGCCTTAGAAGAGTTCAAATTTATTGCACCATCTACATTTAATTTGAACTAGCCAACAGGTGGTCTTTCCCAACGCCTACTATTCACAATTACTTCATCACCAAGGGAGTTCACAGGTTTAGTTGTCACAGTAAATCGTGGCCAAATCGCAGCAATAACAGACCCTGGGTGTGTTGGCCTAATAAAATTACTTTGAAATGTAGCACATTTCCTCCATTCCCATAATTTCCATATAGCTACTCCAAACAATAAATTCCAAGTGCTTTCCCCTCCTTTTCCCAACATACCCTTTAAATTCAGACACAACCAATTCCAGCCACATATTCTTGGCAAAAGCGCAATCCCTTAGGATATGGAGAGTATCCTCCAGACCTGAATTACAGTAACCACAAACAGCAGAAGTTGCACTCCATGTGCTCCACCAAACATTAGTTGGAAGTTTATTAAGAGCAACCTTCCATAAAAATAATCTGATCCTCTCGGCACCTCACCACTTCCAAATAGACTTAAAGATAGGCTCTTTTACACAGGAATGATTATCTTCAATCAAGAAATAGGTGCTCTTAATTGAAAAATTCCCATCCCCAGACAAGCCCCAAATCATCAAGTCATTACCAGCATATATCCTTAGGGGTAAAACGGAAGCTAGACGATTAATCCCCTCAATATTCACAAGAGCAAAAATCTTTGAAATGTCCCAAAAACCTCCTGTTGCCCAATCCCCCACAGCCGAGTCCTCCTCCACTGCCTTTAAGAGTCTCAAACAAAAGTATTTCAAAAAAATGCTAGCTCCCAACCAAGCATCACTGAAAAAATTCATTGTTTGGCCATCTCTAATCTGCCATTTAGTACCTTGATCTACAATGTCACCATGAGAACAAATAAACTTCCAGAGACGTGAGTCTCCTAGACAAGTATTTAGAAGAAACTCATCATCCCTCACCATATATTTATTATGGAGAAGCTCAGCCCAAAGCCCCTGATTTCCAATTACCAACTTCCATGCCAATTTTGCCCCACAAGCTCAGTTCATTGAAGATAGCCTTTTGAACCCCAAACCACCAAACTCCTTTGGTTTGGTGACTTGATCCCACCCAATAGCATGGAATTTCCTGGATGTCTCATCATGCCCCTATATAAAGTTCCTTTGTAGTCTCTCTACTTCCAGGCATATGCTCCTTGGCAATCTCGCCACTTGCATAGGATACAACGGAATTGAACTAATCACAGACTTGGCTAAAGTAATTCTTCCCGCCATAGACAAGCATTTGGCTTTCCATACACTCAATTTAGTCCTTACACGATCAATAATATACTGGAAGTCATCTTTAACCCTCCCAGAACTTGACAAAGGGAATCCCAAATATTTACCAATCTGGCAAGAAATAGGCATTTGAGAAATGTCTTTAATTCTTAGCTTAGTACTCAAAGGTACTCTAAGAGAAAAAAAACACAGACGATTTTGCCTTATTAATTTTCCCACCAGAAGCCATCATAAAGTCCTGTAAACATTTCATCATTCTTTCGGTCTGAGAAACAGTAGCTATCCCAAACAACAACAAATCATCAGCAAACATCAAATGTGAAATATTAGGACCAGATTTAGAGACATAAATAGGTTTCCAACTTCCATCCTCAACAACATCACAGATCAAATGGGAAAGCCTATCCATACACAACACATTCCAGTTAGACTTGTAAAAAATTGGGGGAAACCCATCATATCCAGGCGCCTTAAAGCAGCCCATAGAGAACAAGGCAGATTTAATTTTACCATCACAGGAAAATTGCCTAGTTCTTTAAGAGCTTGCGGATCAATCTTAGGAAAATTAGACTTCGTATGTAGTGCAACTTGCATATTAGAGCTATGTTGATAGAGTTCTTTAAAGTAGCAAACAACCATCTTTTTAAGTTCCTCAGCATCATCCACCCAATTTCCTTCCGACTTTTTTAACTAGGCAATTTTATTACGTCTTCTTCGCATCTTCATCTTGAGGTGGTAATACCTGGTGTTGCGATCTCCATTAGCAATCCACTCAGCTCTAGACTTCTGATGCCATTTGACTTCCTCCAACTTCAAAATTCTATCCAACTCCGAATGAAGATCGAACTCCAGGTTACACAGAAACTCATAATGGGGATATGCTTTGGAACTTTGTATACCCCCTAACCTGGACATGATTACATGCTTCTGCTTTTCTAACATATCAAATACCTCTTTATTCCATTTACCAAGCTTGAGCCGGAGCTACTCTAAAGAACAGTGAATATCATCTTCAAAAACCCATGCTTCAAACAAAAAATCTTTGAAAGCTTCATGTTTACCCCACATCGCCTCAAATCTATAAGGTCGATTCTCCCTATTTACAGCTACCAAATCCCCACAAACCAAGCAAATTGGATTATGATCCAAAAAAATGAGTACGTGGGAATACCTAAAGTTCCCAATTTGAGAATTCCATAAGAAAAGCCTCATTCGCAAGTGCTCGATCCAAATGTTCATATAAGCGACGGCACCCCATAAGCTTTGGACCACGCCAAGTAAACTTGGGACCACGGTATCCCAAGTCTAATAACTCACATCGCTGTACACGTTCATTAAAAAACTTAACTCGAGCTTCGTTACCATACAAACCACCCACCTTTTTCGTAGATGAGCCTATATGGTTGAAATCCCCAATCGTGACCCACGGTAGAGAGATCGAAGACACCATATCCTCTAATACACCCCATAGCTCCTGCTTTAGAGAATAATTAGGTATAGCATAGATAGCCGTGAGCTAAAAAGGATTTGCTTCAACAATTTTACACTGAAAGTGAAGAAATTGACGATCCTTGTTCAAGACCACCTGATCTGTCAATACTCAGCACACACACAACTTCATCAAAACCCAGAGACAAGAGACATTGGAATCTATCCTCACTCTCACTCTTAGTTTCAGATAAAATGATCATGCTAGGTTGATTTTTCCGACATACCAATCGGAGGTTCTGAAGAAGCTTCGGGTTACACGCACCACGCACGTCGCAGTAAATTATATTTATCATATTAAAACTAATAATAAAATAATATACTAATGGGTCACCCAGATGCTTAGGATTCACGGGCTAGGGGCCTAACAACATCTTGGAGCTGCTCACTTGGGGTTTCAGGGACTATTTCAATCCACTTCTTGCAAGCTAGCCTCAGCCCAAAACTTACCAGAAGGCTCAATGGGCATTAAAGAATCACCTGGATAATGTGGTAGGCTCATGAAGATGTCATCATCAGCACCTCCCTTATCCAGTGGTCCCCCCTCTTTTCCTTCAACCCTTAATATTTCCCCAACATTCTTCCCCTCTGCAACCGACTGCTCAGTAGTTGTCACCACATCCTTCTCCATGATCCCTCCCCTTTTGAAACTCACCCTTGTACGTTTATCCTTACGCATATCATGTCCCCCCTTACTAATCATCACAACCTCCTTACCCACCACCTTATTCTTCATTTGTTTGCTATGGACACCCAATTTCTTCTCCTTATTGGTCCGTATTCTTTTGTTATTGCTCGGTGGCACCACTACTACTGCAGTCAGTGTCCCCTGTACCTCCTCCAATCTCTTCCTTTTTTTCTAACGCCGTCGTTTCCACCATTCCGTCCACCTCATCGTCAAGGACTCCAAATCGAGATCCTTTGTTTTGGTTACTAGAGTCTCTAACGAGCTTCTCCTTTTTTTCGCTGTTCTGGCACTTTGGTTTCTAAATACCCTCCATATTCCTGACTCATTCTTCTTATCTTCCTCATTGACCATCGCATTAGACTTACTTTTTCCCCCAGATTCATCATTCACCGACATCTTTGCTTTCTCAGTCTTCTCCCCTGTTCTACACGTTTAAGCTTTGTGCCCATAAAATCCACAGTTGGTACATAACCAATGAAGACCTTCATACTCAACATAGTAGTCTTCTCCATCTAGAGAAAATCCTGACATCAATTGCTTACACAAATCAACAAGCACGCAAATCCGAGCGTAATGACCTCTCAGTTGACTGGAAGTGTTAATATCAATTTTGATAATATCCCCTATCCTATTCCCAATCCAAGTTAATGCTTCCCTATCATAATACTCTAGAACCACATTAGGCATTCTCACCCACACAGCCACCTTATCAATGGTTGCTCTCCGAGAATGAAATTGGGGCTCCCATGGGCGTATAGTTAAATAGTGATCGAATATCATCCATGGCCCTCCCGTTAAAGCATTCAAAAAATCCTTTTTGTTTGTGAACTTTACCATAAAGAAGCCATTTCCAATATTGATTAAGCTAATGACTCCTTTTTTAGCCCACAGGGATTGAAGAATAGACAAAAGTAGCTTATACCCAATATTTCTTCTAAGGAGTTTTACGATCACAGCTTGATTCCAAGCTTTGTAGAGACGCTTTTTCATCTTACCTGAAAACTCGAAGGTAGGAAAGTTACGTCCTGGGTTCTCCGTAATGTTGCATAGAGGTTCACTATCCTCTTTTTCAGATTCATCTTGTGACATTGTATCATCAGACAAAGCTTTCTCAGAAGCTACATCCATCGTTTGTTACTTGGTTGTCCTAGAATAGGCCATTCTTCTTCTTCTCTACCATCGTTAACTCCATTTTTAATCTTCTTTGAGCTTCTTATGAGTAAGTCATCTTCCTCTAAAGATAAAGGAACCAAGATGCATTCTTCAAAGAGAGCACCAAAGCCATTTCGTTTCAAGATCCTCAAGAGCTTTTTGGATACCCACAATTCGGGCATCTAGTTTCTTTTTTGTGTTACCCATTCATCCAAAAATGTTTTGCTTCCAAGAAATGAGAGATCTCTTGAGGTGGCTTCTCACCATCCCAAACTAGGGTGCGTTCACCAAGAGGCTAGGAACATAACTTTTTTTTTTTGGGGGGGGTGTTTCTATGGCTTGGGCTTGGGCCCAGTGAAACTTTCAAGGGTTTGTTTTTTTTGTTTTTGATAGGAAAAAGGTTTTGGAGGGGTTCGACATCAGTCCCCCACCAAAGCTAGGGCACGGCCCCGGGCTCTATGAGTACTTACTGGGGACTTACGAGATCGCTCCAAAGGAGTTTTAGCGACGGGGGGATCGAATCCACGACCCAAGAGCCTAATCATGGATCTCTTACCATCTATGCCAACTCACTTTGAAACTTTCAAGGGTTTGTTGTCCAATTGAAGCTTGGGAAGGTGATGGATCGCAATATTTGGAAAGATATGGACCCATTGACTATTGACTAGGATTCTACTCTATATAGTGATAACTTTTGAAAATAATTTTTATGATTTACGAGATAAATATGTCATAATAGTTTTATCTTGATTTTTCGTAAAAAGCTTCTAAAATCACGGTTTAAGTGTTTCCCAAATATGCACTACTGAAAGGCAAGGCACCCACCTTTAAGGAATTTTTTTTTTTGGTCAAAACCTTTAAGGATTATGAGGCATTTGAAAAAAACAATTTTGTTATATAGCCCCTTAAACATAGGAATTTGTGAAACTCTAACCTAATTTGTGATACAACTTCTTCTGCCCTGCCCAAATGGCAAGGCTTCCTTATATAGACCCCAAGGACTGATTACAAGACAAGCTTTAACGTGAAGTTTACAATATTCCTATGTTGGGGATGAATAAAGCCATCCAGGACCATACCCAAACTTATCAAATCTTATCTGGACCTTGTCCAAGATTCACATGATTTTAGAGTTGCGGCTTGTTGATTTAAATATATCATTTTCTTCCACGCTATCTATATTGTGATCCCAAGCTAGTGCGCTATATGAAGTTATAATTGAAGGAAAGACTAAACGAATAATGAAATGAAATTAAGAATTATTTTAAACGTAAAACCTATTTTAGCATTTTTTTTTTGTTTACAAAAGGGACTGATCTTCAAAGATCAGGGAGTACTAAAGCAAAATCTCGCTCTTCCAATACCTTCTGCATCCTCTAGGAGGAGGCGTTGAAGGTTAGCCGTGGCTCTTCTAATATGTGGTATCCCATCTCCCGTTCGTGAGCATATGTTGCTAGAAAATCAGCACACCGATTACCCTCACGAAAGGTATGAGTAACGGTAACTAACCATTCCTGGGCTAGAAGGCGTTGAATCTTTCGGACCAAGCACATGTTCGGATTAGCGTGCCCTTCCTCCCGAAGAATTAATCGTAGTGCGACCAAACAATCTATTTGAACTTCCACCGTCCTGAAGCCTTTATCCCATGCTAGTTGAAGGCCATCCATCGTGGCCCACGGCTCCGCCGGGAGAGAGCCGCAGTCCCAATATGCCTGGCACAGCTGACTCGCTATCCAACGTCCTTCATGATCTCGAAGTAAACATCCCGCTCCCCGCAAGCCTAGAGTAACTCTTTCTTGCCCCATCACGGTTCAAGGAAATGGTATTACACGGTGGCTTGCGCCAATTAATTATTCTCTCCATCTTCCTCTCGTTGGTCGCCATGTGCTAAGCAAACAAGTTTTGATGCTTGTTCATTAAACTCAACAAGGAGTCTTTGCCTCTCGAGCTAGTTGAGCTGGTTGAAGATGAGCATTTTGAAATACAGCCTTGTTCCTAGCTTCCCAAAGTTTCCGATGTCAAGCCAAATAAGCTTGCCCATTTCACTTGCCTGTTAAGGCGTGTCCGTGGATTGAAGATTTTGTAGCATCCAAATCGTGAAATCCTTGTTGGAGAAACATTGTATCTGATTTATGACATCAAGTGACTCCATACTTCTTGGGCAAACTTGCATTTTCTCAATACATGATCCGTATCCTCCGCTACATCACCACATCGCGGACGAGAGATCCAAGTCCGCCATATGGCGGCGGCGCCTCTCGCATTAGTAAGTAGACTATTCCGTGCCGCTAGCCAAAGGAAAACTCTAACTCTCGAGCACCATCCCATTTCCAAATTACCTCCCATAAACGATCGATTCCTCGGTGTCGCCTCGTAAAGCATCTCATAAGCAGAGGAAACAGAGAAATGACCATCAGTTGATCGATCCCAAAAACATTCAGCAACACCGTCTTCACTATCTGGGGCTTTGCAACCTGAAATTAAGGAAAGAATATGGTGAGGGAGGTCATGATGAAACTGTTCCCACTTCCAATTACCCTCAGAGTCACAAAATGGCTAATTGGGAGGGAAGCCTCATTCTCTCGTGATATCTCGGAACGCCAAAAGTCTTAAGGGGCCTAGCTCCGAAGCCGCTGTCGATCCCGTAACCGAGTGCGAGAGCCATCACCAACGTCCCACCGTGTCCCCATCTCTACATCAGGCCATAATTTCCTGATATGCCGCCATAAATAGGAGCAATTATGATTTTTCCTGTGAGGACCCTGAAAATCATCCCATCCATATTTCTTACGAAGGACCTGGACCCAAAGAAGGTTCGGCCGAGATCTTAAGGCAAAACCAATCTTCATTAGAAACGCTTGGTTTTGTTGTTCCGCCTCTTAATCCCACACCCACCCGCCTTGTAAGGCTTGCACATCTCATCCCATTTCACCAAGCTCGGTTTCGTTCATCTCCCATACTCCCCCACACAAAGTTCCTAATATGTCGGTCAATGCGACTACATATCCCAGCCGGCAGCTTCTTCGTCTGCATTGCATATGTTGGAATGGCGGATAGAACTGATTTTGCTAATGTGATACGACCCGTGAGTGAAAGAGTTTTTGGCTGCTTGACGGAAAGTTTGTGTTTGATTTTCTCTTCTATATATTCATAGGTGCCAACCCGAACCCGTTTATGTAGTAAGGGAACACCAAGATACTTCCCTAGATCATCTTGTTTTATTAAACCCTAACTCTTCACTCACCCATGATTTGACACTATGAGAAACATTGTTGGAGAAGAGCACCTCGGTTTTGTGATTACTAACTTTGTGACCCGAGCAGGAGCAAAAGTCGCTTAATAAATTACGATCAAAGTGTACGCGAGGCTTCAGTGGAACCAAAAAGTACTAAGTCATCTCGCAAAGAAAAGGTGGGAGAGAGGAGGTCCTCCCGACCCAACCTGATTGGCTTCCACCGATGTTCTGTCACCATCTTGTTGATCATTTGAGACAGTCTCTCTATATAGAGGACAAAAAGGTAAGGCGAGAGTGGGTCCCCTTGTCTGATACCTCTGGAGGGGAAAAACTGCTCTTGTTGCTTGCCATTCCATACAACCCTCATACTACAAGTAGAAACACATAACATCACAGCTTGGATAAATTTCACGGGGAGACTCGCATCATAAAGTGTTTCTTCTATGAAGTCCCAGCGCAAGCGATCATATGCTTTCTCAAGGTCCACTTTGATCGCCATCCACCCTTCCTTGCCCTTTTTGGATCTCATGGAGTGAATAACCTCTTGTGCAATAATGATATTATCGTTATTTGCCGTCCCGCAACAAAGCTAGATTGGTTTGGAAGGACTAACCCGGGTAACAACTTCTTGAGTCGATTAGCCAAAGCACTTTTGTAATAACCTTGTAGAGGACCGTGCATAAACTTATTGGTCGAAAGTCTTTGAGCCTTTCTGGAGAAGGAATCTTGGGGATGAGAGTAATGAGCGTCTCATTCAACTCAGATGGTAGAATACCTTCTTCAAAAAACCGATTAACCATATGGTATATAGATGGACCCACAACCTTCCATTGATTCTGAAAAAAGGCGGCATGCAGGCCGTCGATCCCTGGAGCCTTGAGTGGCTTCATTTGAAAGAGAGCTTTATGCACTTCACTTTGCAAGATGGTAGAGTCAAGAGACTGAGTCGAGATATGTCAATTGCGGAAAAAAGACCTCTACCGGGTATTGTATGGTGAGCTCTCCATCCCCGGCATATAAATTCTTGTAAAATTGAGTGGCCCGGATTGGAGGGTAGCATCATCAAGACACCCGCTTCCCATCCTCACCTTTCGTGAGCCGTGATTAATTTACACCGCCTCGACGGATGGATTTTGCATGGTAGTAGGCTGTATTTCTGTCTCCAAACTTAATCCAATCACACCTGGCCCGTTGTGCCCATGTCAAGTTCTCTTGCTCACATATAAGCTCAAACTCCTTACGAAGTTCACCTTCCAGTCTATCAAGAGAAGCAGTTGGACGGGTCTCCTGTGCTTTTTGAATGCCACCTATCCGTGCCAATATTCTACGTTTGCGTTGCCTGATACTCCCAAAGACCTCTCGGTTCCAAATCCTGACCGAATCGGTGAATTTCTTAATATTTTCAACAATGGGTTCAGTTTTAGACCAGTTGTCCTGTACTACCTTCTCAAAGGATCCAGCTGTAGCCCAGGCTGCCAAGTACCTAAATGGTTTTTGGTGTTGGGGGATGCGGGCATGCTCACTAACCTGTATGCATATCGACCGGTGATCGGAGCTGAGTTTAGGGAGATGCTTCACAATTGTTGAATGAAAAGAATTCATCCAGGTAGTGTTGCCAATGGCACGATCTAAGCGCTGAAGTAAAGTACCTCGCCTCCATGTATACTTAGGGCCGCGAAAACCAAGATCTCGTTAACCCACGAAAAACAAATGTACGAAAAGCATCACAACCACGGGCTCGTACCTCGGAACCTCCGGCTCGATCCCCGCATTAAGGATTGCATTGAAATCACCCGCTATAAGCCATGGGTCGGATGTAGTTGCTGCAATGTCTTGCAAACGTTTCCATAATTCCTTTCTCAGTGTAGTGTTAGGACTCCCATAAACTGCCGTAAATTGAAATGATCTAGTAGTCCCCAAAGGCCCTATTCTGGTATGGATCAATTGTGAATGACATAACTCAACGAGACATTAATACAATCTTTCCATAACAACCAAATTCCTCCGTAGAGACCCTTTGCTTCAACCCTAAATGAAGAGTCAAACCCGAATATTTGATAAACTTGTCTCGCTTTAATTCCGTAAATACGTGGTTCAACCAAAACAACCAAGGCGGGATGATGTTCGACATGAAATGCATAAAGGTCCCGAAAAAACTTTTACTAGCTGCTCCTCGGCGCCCCAAACAAATATGTGTGTAAACATGAAAACATTAAAGATTAGGTACAGCCATACCAGGCCCTGATGGGTCATCATCGCGCTCGTTCTGCTTTTGAATTCGTTCACTTGAACAGGCCTGGGTCACCTCCAACTCCTTTGATTGCTCAAGTTGTTCACGAAGAATTTCAATTGCATCCTTGGAAATTTGTGCTCCTGAAGGCTTCTTGCGAACTTTCAGGTTCCGCTTCATATTAGATTGTAGCTTGATCCCATGTAGCGGTCGCTTCTGGTCAGGGGGTTTGGGTACCTTATTTTCCTTGTCACCCCCAAAGTCTTCATACCCTGGTGGCAATGGTATGTTTCCAATACTAGTATCCAAAGCCATCGGGTTTACCTCCTTAAGAGCTTGTTTGTTGCGTTGAAGTGTGACAACAGTGTGCTTACTATTATCCAAGGTCGTCTCAATCTCCATAGCTTTAAAAGCCGAGGTCAGGAAAATTGATTCATTAGATTTCTTCACCGCTGGGGCTCCCTCATTATTCCCTTTCACTACTTGGCTCGTCTCACGACTAGGTGCAACTGGAATGTTGACCACTTCGATAGGCATATTGGGAAGCAAGACATTGTTATCCGTTGGCGAGGAATGAAGTATGCTAGGATCCGCAACAACTGGCACCTTTCTCCTATATTCCTGAACCACTTTTGGAGCACCATTTTTTGAAATGCTTTTGCCAATCTTAGGAGGGGTAGTGGCTATCATATGTTGTTGTTTCTCGTACCCCACCGAATCATCTATGACTGATTGCATGGGAAGTGTCTCCTTGTCCTCATGTTCGAAAAGAACATTATAGCGAGAACCTCCAGTTATTTTTGAGTCCCCTATCCGTGCTTCTTTCCCCCAATGTTGCTTAGGCGCTTTTTTTGGGTATTTCACTTGCATCCATGAGCCATACTTTGAGGAGCGTTGTTCTGGTGTTGTTTCCATGGGTGGTTCCGGCTATTCAAGATCGGTTTGGCATTATGTGTTACCCGCCTAGGTTCTTCTTCCCCGCAGGGTCTAACTCCGACTAGCCGCCTTGACCCCTTCTCTACATTGATCTTTAGAGTGGCCGTATTTGCCACATTCAAAGCATATGAGTGGCAACCCTTCGTACTCTACGCCATAGGTCTCGTCCATCAACTTTAATCCATGGAGTAAGTGGCGCCGATATCAATAAGAATCGCCAGTACGAGCATACTTCCCACGTCCTCGTGCTTCCGGAGTAGTCAATTTTCACCACATCCCCCAGTAATTTGCCAATTGCTCGCAGCGTGCTCTTGTGATAATATCTAAAGGAAAGTCCCGGAATCCGGACCCAAGCAATAACCTTGGAGATCTTTGTGGTATGGGGGTTGAAATCAATTGACCATGGTTGAACTGTTAGGTAGGCGCCGAAGATCATCCAAGGGCCGCCCGTGAGGACCTTAGTGTAGTCTTCCTCCAGATCAAAGGTGGCAAAATAGAAGCTCCCTTCAACATCAATGAGTCGGTAAGAGCCTTTTGTTTTCCATAGGGACTGGTTTTATTCACCGATCACCATAAAGGATAGATCTCGCCAAGTAGTTTGATAACTAATGTTCTCTCCATACCTCGCACTAAGACATCACGGACCGCTCTGGAAAATTCGATTGAAGGAATATCCCCATCGCGACCAATTTTAAAATCATCCTCAGTGATCACAATCTCTTGACTTCTTCGATTGCCACTATTGTCTTTGTCAAGGTTCAGCAGTTTGCTTCGATACGAGACACCTCCAGTATTTCCTTTTCCTTCCAACGCTGTATTAGAGTTCTCCATCCCTACACTAAATTCAGCCATCTCACAATCTTCACCCCGTCGCCTCTTTCTCGATCGTATTCGGACTTTTTGGTAGATCTACAATTGTCGGTACCGTAAGTGGTGGAGTCTCGTCCTTCTTGTTCGGATCGCTCATCGTCGACTCCTCCGAAGATGCAGATCCGAAGCAGAGTCGTGTGTGTGCGTCACCGCTGGTCTCTGGTTCTGTTCGTCGGCTTGGTCAAAGGAGCCCTTCACCGACTTCCCAATCAAAACGTAGCAGTAGATAAGGAACAAGGCACACCCGATCGTCCATAGAGAGTTGCAGCAGTAGCCGAAGATCTGTTAAAGCTGTTCAAACACAGTTCCAGATTCGCTAGATCTGGAGGAAACAAAAGAAAGACGAGACTGGAAAGAAAGAAAAACCAGATCCACTGAAAAACAGGTTCCTCACCGTCGCCAGATACCAAGACGGTAACCAGCGACCACTCTTTGACGGCAGCCGCAGTGGGCGACCGCCGAAGACGCACTCACAGGACCGAAGACGCACTCATAGGTGGACTACTGTTCACGCCGAAGACGCTCTAAGTGAAAGCTTAGCATTTGTTTTTTTTTTAATAACAAGGGTTTTTTAAAAGAGGTTTAAAGGGTTAATTGTTTTCACCTCTTCTAATAAAGAGCGCTTCCCAAAATTGAAATTTTTGTTCTCCAGGGTGAAACCCCTTCACCCCTTACTCAACCAACAACTTGTAGGTTGATTTTAGCATTTTTAAAAAACTGTTGAATACAAATTACAAAAACAAAACAATAGATAGGGAAGAAAGAAAGCGAAACCTTCTCCCTCGGAACGTCACGCAACAGATTTGTTATAGGGAAAAAGTACAAGAAAAGTGAGGACGGAATGTAAAATGACACTCTATTCTTTAAAAAAAAAGAAAGACATACTATTAAATAAAATCAACAATAACACCAACATCACATCATTTTTTCCCTTTTCCCTCTTGCACTCGTCTCTTGGGATCAAACATATGCGCTCAATCTAAAAAAGAAGGTAGGATACAGCTGACAAAACTGGGGTGTATTGTATATGGGAACAGCAGATTCTCACAAGTCCCTGAAGTTTCACAATATCTTTGCTTATCAGGGAGCAATTTGGGATGCCCTCTGAAAGATATCCTCCTATCCTATGCACTGCATGGAAACACATACATAGCATCCAAAATTGATCCACCATGATTGTAGGCTTTACCAATTTATACAAACTCGTTACTCGGAATCTTGGGAGTCTGAATCAGCTGGATCCTCTACCTCACTCTCACCGCCTGAACTATCCTTACTAACCGAAGTCCCAGCATTAACTGCAGGCTTTGGATCTGGATGGAGCTCATACTTGACAGATTTAATCTTCCGTACAGTACTTGTACCTTTTCGTTTTCGCTTGCCATTATCAGTTACCTTCATAGTTTTTGCAGCAGCTACAAATGCAGCACTTGTCAATTTGTTTTGTTCATCCTGCTCCTCCTCCTCCTCACTTGTATGTTCCTCCCCTTTCAACTTATCAACATAGAAAAGGTCATCATCCATCATCTTGCCCTCCATGTTAGCTTCCAGATTCCCTGCCTGGGATGAATCAAGACCTAACTTGGCATGACTTCTTAAGAAACCGTCTTTGAAAACTGCAACCCCTTTATCTTCTAGGCTCAAAAGCCATTCTAGAGAGTCAATTAAATAGAATGAAAAATGTTAGCCGTAATTTATCATTAACTTGACTGCAATCCTATATATAGTAAATCCTGGAGCAACTTACTCAAAATAGCCCTGGGTGAGGATTCATTTATTCTACTTGCTTTATCCTCCAAATTGTGCTGGTTTTTAACACATTTGACTATTTCTAATGGTGCATGGGAAGCAGAAAAGGCCTTTCCATAAGAGAGTGCTCTGTTCTCATCCCCACTGCCTCTGCAATAGGAGAGATTATTAGAAATTCCATTCTGAAAGTACAGTGAGAAAAATACATACAAAATAATCTATTCCACATACCTAAAATACTCTACAGCCACATGAGTAACAATCAATCTGGTCAAGGTTAGGCTCTGCCTGAGCTTGGCATTTTGGTAAAGGAAGGGGTATTCCACTAATAAAACAGCATCGAACAGAACTTTCCTCAAAACAACTTCATCTTCAGGTTTCTGCAGAGACATATTCCATACGCATAGGGGTTACTATGGCTAAAGTTCAAAACACACACACACCAACCAACCAGAAGAAGAGTGCAGGAAAAACCATGCTCATGACGCTACAATAGATGGAGTTGGGATATAATAATAGCAATAATTTCAATTTTTCCCAGAATCCTCTAGATTCTAGAAATGATATTCCTCATAACATGAACATAATTGATTCATTTCAACTTTCATAATGTGGACAGAGACCATTACCAACAATGAATTAATTTTCTTTCATCAATAACAAATAAGTCATTAATATTTAACTATTCTAACGAATTAATTATGTTTTTGATAAAGTAAAAAAACGAATTAAATATGCTATTCTTACATATAAACAGAAATATAATCACTTAACTCTTCAGTTCCCTTTCCATCCGTATTTTTCATTTATTCCCGGTACATTAAAATCTAAAATTGCAGCCTAGGATTAGTTTCAAAGAAAATATTTGGTCGATCTATTGAGCCATAGGTTAAGGTACAAAGTCAGATAATTCTGGGATTAACAAGTATTATTACCAAAAGAAATTGATGCACGAATATGAGAGTACAAATATTTATTTGTAGGAGTCTTAACTATTCATGATTTGCACTGCCGGTATTATCAATGAAATCTGAATTCATTTCATATCATATTTTCTCCCATATTATTCCACAAATACAAATATACTGATTTGCACACATAATGGCACAAAATTTCACCTCAAAGGGCAGTTATATGTTGATATCGAAGAAAGGACATAAAATGCTAAAAAGAACAATTATAAGGACGACATACTAACCAATAGTGAGCTAAGAGGCAAAGGCGTCCCCAGGATTGTCCTCATGAGAATCTCTAGTTGACACGAGATAAATCCACATCAAACAAGGAACAAGAAAATGATATCACGGTTGGAGATAAATGAAATTAAATGATCATGTTCATTAAATGAAAATACATACATTAGAAGGCCAACCTAATTCATCAGTGAAAAAAGTAAAAATTTAAAGAATCCACTCTAGGTCTAAAACTATACCAAGACACAAATGAACAGGCCTACAAAAGAATTCATGCATTTAGTGCGACAAGCTGAAGACTCAACGATTTGTAGGCCTGTCCACTTTGCCACTATACGCCTTTTCAATTGGATACAGAATTACAGATCCCCTTTACAGTCATACTATCATTGCAGATAATCAAAAGTGGAACGAAATTTACACAAAAAACTTACTGACCGAAAAAACATGCATTCTGAAAGCTAGAGATTGTGCTAACAGCCCAACTTTTCAAATTCTTTTCTAGTTCATCCGTTGGCTTTGCCAAATGGAAACTGAAGCACATTTTCAACAAAAACGCTTGAATAATAACAGCAGCAGCCAAGTTGGCAACGTCTAATCCTCTCGTAGAAATCCAACGAAAAACATCACCGCTCACAAGTGGCAAGAAAGATTCCCACCCCTCATTCGTGCTTGCCCAAACATTAACCAAATCCGTAAAAGGGATAATCAAATTCGGAGAAAGAGAACCCTGTTCCTCGTCAGAGTTCTTACTACAGCAAAGGCTTATATAACCAAGAATATTATCCAATAAAGACTCAGCCTCCTTCATTGCTTTCTTATCTCTCTTAACACTTAATTCCCCCGCAAATAGTCTCAGGATCACCCTGTGTACCTCAACTATGACAGGAACCAATAATGCGATGCATTTTGAAGCACCCGACGAAGCCGAACATGCAGATAACAGCTGAAACAAGTCTTTTGAAGCAGTTATTCGATCCAAGGCATCACCTTCAGCAGAATCACAGCTACGAAAGTTAAGCGCAGCATAGACCCAGATCACATCAAAGGGTGCGTCAACCTTAGCTTGTAGTAACCGATAAAATATATCAACATAGAGAGAAAAATTCGGGCCTTCTCGGTGAATTTCAGCTAAAAGGTCTTGGACTGATTGTTTCAGCTTGAGATCATAGTTTTCCCCCACCAAAGGGAAAGAATTAGATAAATTTATGAGCCCAGTGGACTCCACAAGACCTGAAGCCATGCTGATCAACAGTGGAAAGTGATTCCGGTCAAGCTCGAGTGGTAAACCAGCTCCAATTCTTGCGATAAGTGATGGAGCGGGATCTAGGGTTTAACAGAGGTTTTAATCGCATAGGTTTCAGTTTCAGTTTAGAAAACGACAACCAGGATTGCGTATTGAGTATAAACGACGATGCACTGCTTGCTTCATAGTTTTTTTTTTTGAGGGAATTGCAAATCTAATATTAAAGCAGCGCTACGTGTTTTCTTCTACCTTATTGGTTGAAAGAGGGGGTCCCATCGTTTTCCTATCTTCTCAACCAATCAGATTGCTGGAAATGTGAGTGTAAACGAAAACCCCATAAATTAATTATTAATTATTCACGATTAAAGATTATTAAATCTGCGTTCTGCGAAGGGCCATCACTTAAATTGAATGATCTCTGAGGAATTTTCTTGAAGTTAACTACTATTCGGATTCAAAGATTTCGGAAGAAGATGAAGACATTACTTTATGTCGTGGTTGCATCACTCTTTATATCTGCGTGTGTACCGCCGGCATACTGCTCGAAGAAACCAGTAGGAAAAGCTAGAAGGGAAGACATCCCGTACATCAAATGCCAAGTCTGTGAAAAGCTCGCTAAGCATTTGTACCATCAGGTTCAGAAAAAGCAAGCAGAGATCGCTCCGAAAAAGGTGTGTGTATTCTTGTGGATTTTCTCTAAATCGCTTCGTTATGTCCTTTTGAGCACTAGAAAGGGGGGCTTTAGTAGTTTGCTGGAAAATAATTGGTTGATTCGGGTGATAGATTTCAGAGTACCAGATCATTGAGATAGCAGAGAATGTCTGCAATCTCAAGAAGGCGGAAGGTGATTGGATATTGCAGATAGATATTGTAGAAAATGAAGACAGATTGGAGGTAAGAAGATTGATGAACTTCTCAGTTTTGTTGATGTTTTACTGTATTATATTAGAAGTTCTGGTTTCCATGCTTCTTTTTATTTTTCTTGTCTATCTTTATGGACTGTTATAGTTTCTGTTGGTGTTTGGATCGTGTAACAGTTGGTAAGCATGAGAGCTTGTTGCATTGACTTGGCATTAATACATGTGAATTGTTTTATCCGACCTTCTTTTCTTAACAGCTGGTAGAACAAGACTCTGAAGGACAGTGTAATTCTGAATGCAAGACAATTGAGCAGGCTTGTCAGGAGGTATGGCACAATTTCCCAGCTTATACTTGATGCTTTTGTTTGTTGTCCGTGAAATAGATCTTGTTGTGGATTCTGAAATGGCAACATTTTATTGGGAGAGACTAGAATGCAGCCGAGTTTTATTTTATGGTAGTATATTAGTTTTTATTGATTAAAAATTCAATGGTGATACATCAACACCCACCCATTGTTATGATCTGGATTTTGCTTCCTCTGTTGCCTTAAGGTATCAATGATTTGTTGTTTAGGGATGTTTAATAATGAAGACATGCCAACTTGGAATTTGCAGGTGATAGGATATTCTGATACAGATGTTGCTGAATATCTGTACAAATCCAAGCCTGATATTGACTCATTGCTCAAATATTTCTGTAAAGACCTTACAGAGGCATGCAGCACCAAACCACCTCCTGTACCTAAGGTAGCTTCATTCTGAAGCTGATACTTCCAGTATATGTTTATAACCATCATATAACTCTTCTCATTTTTTTATTGTTGAAATTTTTTAGTCAATATTGATGGATAGCTATCATGGGTTGATACTCCCCTTTGATAATGATCTGAATTAATTTGAGCAGTTTAATCTTCAACATTATTGAGTTTAGCTGCTGCTTTATGGTAACTAGCAATGGTGTTGGCCTTTTGCTTTATAAATTGGTAATAGTAATAGTAATTGTTCAGAATAAGAAACGTGACGGTGTTCTGAGTACTTCATCTTAGTACAGGGAAGTATAATTCATCATAATTACTTCCAATACTAGACTTTACCGGTATACCCAAGTGGCTTTCAGCAGAAATTTCTAAGTTATTTTCCTTTTCTCACAATATCTTGATGCAATGACACCATCCATACTTAGTATGCGCTTAACATTATTGTTTGAGTACTTGCATTCTTGAGGACTCATCAGCAGATCCTTTTTTGTATTGCAGGACAGGGCTCCTGGGGAACCTTTTGTTCCAAAGTCAGCTAAAGAGGCTGAAATGGACAGGCTATTGAAATCTATGGAGGTAGTTAGTTTCTTTCCCTTCTATATTTATCTTGTGAGAAAAAGATTTGCAGACGATTCGTAAAATCTGAGATGAGAATGCAGATGGTTATGTTATTAGCTTTTTTTTTTAAGTGCAAATTGAAATAAACGAGCAAAACCTAGGAGCCACATTAAACTTCTTACCACCGGAATCCAAGCCTAAGTGGGGATTCATCTTTATAACACATGCTGCAGTGTTTTACTGGTAACACTTGTGCTCATACTGTATTTCATCCTGGTTCAGGGGATGCCTGGAGCTCCGGGCATGAAAATGTACTCAAGGGAGGATTTAATGAACATGAACAATTTTGGTGAAGGTGGTGATGATGAAGATGAGGAGGAGGATGACGAGGCTGGCTTCCCTTCAAAATTGGTATGAAGAGAATCTCACTAATTCACTCGTGGATTCAAGTCCTTTTAGAATAACTGATAACAGCGAGGAAAATCCTCATCATGCAGGGAAAAGTTTTAAGAGAAAAAGAAAGCGGGAGTGACTGGAAACAGAAGCTAAGAGAAGGAATTTCGGACGGTGCCATGACAGTTAAGAGACATGCAAACAGAGTCTCAAATCAATTACGTCAATGGTGGAGGGGAAAGAAGGCAGGCACTACAAAGAAGGGCCAGAAGACAGGAAAGTCGGAACTTTAGAGCATCAAAATTCCCCACTGCGTCTCTTGACTCCTTGAAAGGCCCCGACGCCAAAGATTCGCCTGAAGAATTATAGAGAAGGAACTTCTACGAGACTTGCACATATCAGGGATTTGCGACCTTCATGTTCTTTTAAGTGTGTGGCAATGTTGTCGATAGACATGTTTTACTTCACCTCTCACAAATTGATTATAAACATTTGCGATGCATTGGATGTCTCTTTCACTTTTGGAAAAGAATCTCTGTCAAAAAATGCATGGAAGTTTTGGGGAGAAAATACGGTTAAAAGCCAGAAAAGATCATATTATCACTTGAAAGGTCGGCACCAATGGTGGAGTTAGGATTTTTTATTTGTGTCTTCACAATTAGTCGAGGGTTTAGGGGTAGCACCCCCGAATTAAATGCATTAAAAAAATAAAAGAATATAAACAAAAAAAGAAAATCAAAAAAATATTCTTGAAATCAAATGAATATTGATGATATAATAAGTTAGCAGTTATTTTACAAACCTGTCATTTAGAAAAACAAGACTAAGTGCTATTAGAAATGCAGCTGTAAATTATAATGAAGGGTGGACACAGCTACGTAAATTATAATGTAGGATGGAACTCAATAAGTTTAAATACATATATTTTAATAACAAAAAGATATTACAATAAAAATAATTACAACGCCATCTTTCTAAACCTTATTTTTTAATTCCATCATAATTGCCTTATTATCCATTATAATTTTAATACCCTTATTTTTTAGAATTTTATCATAATTCAAAGGTAGGCACTTGGCCCTCTTCAACCCTTATTTTTTAGAATTTTATCATAATTCAAAGGTAGGCACTTGGCCCCCTTCTCTTCAACCTTAACCTGGATCCGCCTCTGCGCCTGGGGTTCATAACGCGAAAAGTAGAATTCATAATGTGAAAAATTGAACCATGAAACGCATTTCCGGGTAAACCTTCTAAGAAATGGGCAAGAATAGAAATATAGAATGATAAAAAATGCATAGCATTAAAAAAAGATATCATTACATCAAGAAGCATTCGTGAGAAACTAAAATTCCAGCAAAATTGAAAACAAGCCAGAGGGTAGGGCTTACAACAGCTTCCTTTCAAAATGGTAAAATTGATGGGGGAAGCAATTGTTTTCAATACTCCACCCGCCCATTAAAATCCCTTGTATTAGAATTGCAATAGGAAGAATGTCAATACTTAAAAAACAGGCTCAGCGCATCTTGTAATACTGAACTCTTGAAACCATACAACGTTGACCATTTAATGAATACTTGAGCATTATGTCAACATCTCGAGGATTCTTCTTATTTTGTGCCACGGTCATGCTTCCCACAATGGACTCTCCCTCACATATGGTCAACACGTCTTCTAGGTAAAGAACTGTTTGCTTCCAATGAGTCGCACGGGATCTTGGCCCTGTATAAAAGGCCCGTGTGTTAAATGCATAGCATGCATTGCTCAGTTTCTCAACATGTTTGACCTATCCTTAAAACAAAGTAAATCTAATAATCATCAAATATTAAAGGTTATCGGATTGGTATGGTTCCCACTAAAGTCATAGAATGAACACAAATACAACGAGCACTCTTGAATGATGGCAACATCACATATATAAAGATCAACCTGCTATTCAAAACATGAAGAAGACCTATCCTACCCAAAAAATTCAGGAATTTTCAAAAGAGAATAATTTTATGCCGTCAGTACATAGTAGTTTTTGAAAACAGCGAATATCTTTTCTTTAATTCACTTTTCTACTCCCTCCCATTGTGATCTTCCTGTAGAAGGTAAATCTTTGTTAGAAACTAGGATTCAATGAATAATTTAAAACAAAGAAGATATCTGCACCTATAAACAGAGCATGGTTCTCTCCATTTAAGTACCCACAAACCAAAAGAGCAAAACCAAAAAAATAAATCAAGAGAACTTAGCAGAGGAAGAAACAAACCTGTAGAGAAGCCCATCAGTTTATGACACCTAGTAAATGATACGTCAAAATATGCTACAAGAGCATGAATATAATCATCACGTTCAGCAACAAGTTTAAAAGGTGCAGTGAAGGACGCATCTCCAGGCACCATTTTAGAGATATCCATTGTCTGGACAAAGATAAGCAAATCAGTTTGCAACTTCACGTCACTCAAACGAGAAAAGAAATTCTTGAGCTAACTCAAGATATAAAACACATGCTAATTTTAAGCACGCAGGGATACTAAATTAAGAAAAATCAAATAATCTATAATCGCCCACCTTGAGTAGGTGGCAATTTGTAACAATCTGATTTTTGTCAACGGTGTCAACAAGAGGCTCCATAATTGCTTGTTTCTTAATGCAGTTCATGTCAAATCCATATACGTTATTCCAAACTGCCATAGAAAAAAGGCAATGTAATTTAAAAGAATACAAGTTTAATGGTGGATATAATCGTATAACCAAATTTCTCATCTAAAACATGAGATTTGAAGTTTTTATGCATCAGCCAAAACAGCAACAGACACCAATTTATTGGTTCCACCTGTGGGGAAAAAATGCCTTTTTCAATGCAAACATACTTTTAGGAAATATGAAATATATTAATAAAAAGATTCATACACTTCACTCCAGCATGAGGTAAATAATAGCTTGGACTAATCCTAGTTCAGTGGTGAGAGGTAACTCACACTCTATTTTATCTTCTTTGTAGTCTGCATCTTCAATTGCGGTAAGAAATAGAGATGCTTTATCTGGTAGCACAACTCCATCATCCACCTAGGCCAAAATGAGGAAAACAGATTATCAAAATACTCTCTACTATTAATACCCTTTATCAAGTAAATGAAGTCTACTCTCTCTCTCTCTCTCTCTCTCTAACCTAGTTTTTAAATTTTATAGAAACGTTGTCAATATTGCAGTGAAAGGAAGTAAACGAATATCAACATAGCAACTCAAGTTATGTAAATTAATACATCCTAGTGACCCCAAAGCCTGCAAAACTTGGTATAACATTTCTGGAAGGATAACTGGTAGCCACCTCATGTTCTTATTTATAACTTAGAGTTTGATCGGTACCTAAGTGGGATGGGTTGAGGGGGGAGAACAAAGCCACCTAAATACCCTTTGAGCATCCCATACTACTCAACATGGGACTTAATATCCCATACTACCAAGTCTCCATTAGAATTCTTAAAAGAGCATGTCAGATATGTCACACAAGCACCATGTTTTGTATTACAACTTCTCATTTTAAACAATATGATGGATTGTGCTTAATAAACCAAAAAACTGATAAAAGACATGAACTAAGGGCAGAAAATTGCATCATTTCAGTTGGAAAGCTATATTTTAGAGCTACACACAGATATTTCATAATGCTTGAGTTGAGTTGCATCAGAATAGTATTATATAACTATTAGCAGCTACAACGAAGATTCCAAGACCATTTCATTCTTGTCTATGAAAGAAATGATCAAATAAATGCCAACAAGTGAAAAGAATGTATGACTTACTAGCCACTTGTCACGTGCATAGAGGACAGTATTAAGCATATTCTCAAACAACAAGAAGTATCCCATCCATTCTGAAATGATTATGTCAACTTTAGCAAGAGGAAGTTCAATTTCTTCAATCTTTCCCTTCAGAACTGTGATAACTGTATGAGGAAAACATAATTACAGTCAGTGGCATTTAAAATTAATTTACCTGCCAAAAGAAAATAAATGAATACAAGATAAAATGGCATCACCATTAGAATACCCATTAGTTTCAACTATCTCCTTTGCCATGTCAGCCATGTCAGAGCATTCAACCTGAGCAGCCAAAGTTATAAACATTGTAATTAGAAATACAGTGGGATAATATTGTAATATATAATCCACTAAAAGTTTTGCAATTTAGAGCACTAAAAGGAAGGGAGCAATATAGAGTATAGAAACATACCGCATAGACATGTTCTGCCCCAGCTTTGGCACAGAAGAGAGATAAAATTCCGGTCCCAGCACCCACATCAAGAACTACTTTATTCTTGAATAAAAACTTATTCTGATAAATCACATTTTGGTATGTCTTAGTTCTCACAGTATCCTTCAACATTTCCTGCATGTAAAGCGGGTTAGAGAATAGAGGAAGTAAACCCAATGCTAGGCTACTGAGATTTTGGGAAATCAATCATGGCACAGTTAAGCAACCGGCCCAGCAAAGAACATGGGCAAATCATTTGCCAAGAGAAAAATAAGCAACAACAAGCATAGTAAAATGTTTAAATGCAAAATATGACCTTCAATTCCCTCCTATCATGCAAAAAAAAAAAAAAAAAAAACAGGGTGATAAATCAGAGCATTGTTCTGATACAGACAGAAATACTCGTTAATAATGAGTATAAGGGGCAAAAACTCTATAATTATTTGCTACATTTTTCCTTAAGTAACCTAATATTTGCAACCAAAACAAAATCAAAAGCGCAAGAACAGCACCCAGGAAAAAGAGAGAGAAAAAAAACTTCCATCAGATCTCAGAAACTCGCCTTTGATAGTTGTAAAATATAATAAAAGACATACGAGGGAAAAAATAAAAGTACTGTTTTCTTTCTATCCATGTAGATAAACTCCAATCGATAAGAAAACAAAAAATGGATTGAAAAAGAACGGCTCGCCAACGTGCATCCAAGTTGATAGACTTACTTCGTGTATTCCTGAAAACAGAAGAAGAAAATAACAATGAAAAAATATGTATACCAATTAAATTAAGGTACTCAAGAGAGCTTGAAATTTCATAAACAAAATTTAAGTACGAGCAGTTCGCTTATTTTTCAGTTCTTCAATAGAATATAATCTTCAACTACTACGACCAGATTACCGTTACTAACCAGCTTATACTAGTTTCATTATCGGAACGTAAGATGCTCGGTAAAGGAAGATTTTCGAATAAGAAATTACCAAAGTGAGAGTAGGAATCAAAGTAATAGTCGGCACTTGTTTTATCATGTGAACCGGTAAAGACCATGGAAGGCTCAGCAGCCGAGCCTTCAACGGCTTTGTCTACGGCACCATCGAGCTCGCACATTGAATCGTCGTGGTTGGAGCTCACAGCAGCATCCTCAATGATTTCGTCTGCATCTTCGAAGCGAGTGTGGTGACTCATTTTACTGATGCCGCTGTTTGAGCTCCGATTGTTGCTATCTCGGCGCCTCATTCACTAAACTGAATTCAAAATGGGCGGCAGCGAAATTAGGGTTTTTAGCTTGGGGGGTTGCATGAAGTCACGAACCATCAACAAAACTACAATAATTTAAATTGCTTTTAGTTTTGTCCCTTTTTGTCTCAATGAAATCCTTTATTATTTATTACTACCTCCCGTGGTTGTGACACTTTGTCGTTCAAGTTTAATAGTGAAAAGCATAAGAGTATTTTAAAAAATTAAAAATGACGAATCAAAAGTGGGGTGAATAGCCTAAATGTGAGTACTTAACAACATGGCATTAAGTGGATAAAAATTATAGATAAGGACCCAAAGTTTTAAGAATTATATTTTAGGCTTTATAAAAATTTAAATATTTTCATTTTTAGTCCCTATTTACACATTTATTAGAGACTAAAGTAAAAACATTGAAACTTTTATAAGGCTGAAATATAATTCCCTAAACTTTTAGGTCCTTTTTTATAATTTTAGGGGGCGGGGCCACCCCTAGCCCCCTAAATCTGCCCCTACTTACCAAGCATCTACCATAGGATTTTTCTAAGTGTGAGATTGTGGCATTGAATTTTCAACGGAAGCAATAATAACTAACTGCATAATATTATTATTGATCTTTATAGTTAAATTGAATTTTGATTTGAGTCAAAATCATGATTAGTTACTATAATTTCATTAGGACTTAATTTAACGTTGGTGTTTAGCTAAAGTAAGTGTCATCAAAATATAGGGACCAAAAGTTATGGTTTTAGTCTTTGCATATTTGATGAGTTTTATTCCTTATGAGTTTTTTATTTGATTCCAATGCTTTTAATGAGTGTTGGTTTTTATTTGTATATTTTTAATGAGTTTTGATTTTAGTGTTCTCTATACTTACAACACATTAACACCGTTAAATTTAGATAGTCATCATAAAAGAACTACTTAAACTCATTATTTAAAACTATAGACCTCAAAACCAAAAACATAATCAAATTGGAATGATATTAACCCAAAAAATATAATATAGTCAGGAAAATAATCTCTCTTTTTTTTTATCATTTGTAAATTGTAAATACCGTCATCTGTTTTTTTTTTCTTTTCATATAATATATATAAATGCAAAAAAAGACCCTAGAGTTTAAAACCCGGAAATATTTCTACAAAAAGATATCTTACACTTATGAGAAAACTCCTCTCATACTTATTTTGCATTAAAAAAAAAAGACAGCCCAATGTATGAGACTCCCACTAGATGAGATTTAAAAATAAATAGATATATAATCTCTAGATCTATAGCAACAACCTTACAGTTACATTAAAACTAACCGTCAAAATATTAGCAACCTAACATCACAAAATTAATTAAAATAAGCTAATCTAAATACCCATTAAATATCAATCCTCAGAATTATTTACTAGACTCATGCAATCTCCTCAAGCATATTAGACCAAACATGCTTAATGAGTCAATGTGCATGCTTGCACACTCTCATCCAAACCTAGCACCTACTCATTTAATTATATTTATAAGTTATCTACAACATATTTTATTAAAATCTATCCAAAAAAATCTTAGAACTCATTAACTATGTCTTCAAATTCAATAACTTTTTTAACTTCACCTCTATATGATACACATCATATCATACGTAAGTATAAACAATAATAAATAAATTCTAAATTCATATTGAAAAAAAAAAAAAAAAACCACCTTCAATTTCTAAGGATGCCGCCACTTTCATATCAAATCTCAAAGGAAATGTTTGGCATTTGCTTCATTGCCAGTACGGTGCTCTTCACGTTATAACTATATCACTTCATGCCATCTACATCATAAACAGACCATTGTACTCGCTGGAAGCTTAATTTTCTCATAAATCACATTCTCAAGCAATATTTTTGTTCACCCATGTACTTTCCATATTAGAGGGGATACACAATTCCCAAACTTGGTTCCCTCATTATTTGTGTCTAAAAAAAAAAAAAAATCATACCAGAAACAAAGCCATAAAAAATTATGATTATGAGTAGAAAGGCCCACGTCTATTGACCAAGTCCGTTCAGTTTTGGGTCACGAAAAAATGTACTCAAATGTTTGACCAATAATGCCTTGTCAGGTATTATTGGGCTCAGATCATTTAAGAAAAAGCTCATACCCTAAGAGCTCTACACTTGTTTTCCGGCCTTAGTCGGAGCCACACTTTTACCGGATTAGTATAGTTGGCTAAGGTGTTGGCTTTCACATAAAAAAGGAGGAGGTTCGATACCCGCTGGTCGATATGAGAACCTCATTGGTGGGCGATTTGTAAGTATCTCTCAGAAAGACTTTCTTTGAGGCTTGGAGGCGCCTACCTGCCTCGATGGGATATCGGTTTACCCCCACCTAAACTTTTTATTAAAAAAAAAAAAAAAAAAAACTTCTTTTGGGTGGGTCTAATGAAAGGGACTGAATATAATATACTAAAGTTCAAATCTCTACTAAAAAAAGTTCTCACATTTAGTGTTCCATAATGTTTCAAATAAGATTGCCTCCAATAAAAATATATCTATATTTAGGGGGGAAAAACAACAACAATAATAACGAAAATAAAAAAAGCTACCTTGGAACTCGAATTAGAATAGGAAAGTATTATGCTCCATGCAAATGCAATCACGGATAACTCTGTCATGTTGACTTCTATAATAGCTTCAATTCCAGGCCACCATTTAAATCAACTTGTGCAAACTATTAGTAACATAGATTATGGAATAATATATATCACTTCATCACAAACAGATTACTTTTATTGGCATACAAAATAAAATAAAATAATATTTCAGTATTTTTTTTAAAATAACATAATAAAAATTATTGTATCAATCAAATATCAAATTCAACACTGACAAATAAGCCGCGCTTCACAACATCAGGCAATTAAAAACATCATTCCATTAGCACGGAATTACATGATTTATTTGTCAAATAGACTGTTACTAATTTCTTCACTAAGCAATTTAGCGCCGAAATTACATCGCCGTGAACTTTTTTTTTTTTTCTTTTTTCAGTCGTGAAGCAATTCGGGTTTCCAAGAATAATAAGGTTAACTCATATATAAAAACTAATTTAGTTATTAAAAAAAAAGTTACTCTAGCCAGAGGCATACTTCAATGTAATTTTTTTTTTTTATACAAAAAGGTTTAAGTGGGGGTAAACACCGGTAACCCATCAGGGCCAAGACACCCCTTCAGTCTCAAAGAGCACTTACGTATAGAGGTACTTACAGATCGTCTATCAATGAAATGAGGCCATCACATCAACCAGTGGGTATCGAACATCCTACCTCTTTGGGGTGAAGGCCGATACCTTAGCCAACTGACGCTTCAATGTAACTGATTACTATTATAAATCACCCCCTCATTAGTCAATGAAGACTTCACCCTCTTATTTTTAGTGTGTAGATTTCCTTTTAGCCAATTTGAGCGACAAGCCTAAAGATCTTGGCTAGGTCTTTTCTTGCATATATAGCTAGATTAACCGTAGCTAAACAAATTTTCTTACAAGTTTCAATTGTGCAAGTGGAGACTCCAGATTTAGGAAGCATCATTTGCAAGACAATAAGATGACGATGGAGTAATTATATTTTCAACGTGGCCGCCGCAAATTGAAGGTATAGTTGAGCAAGGTATCAAATTGACCCCGTTGGCCTAAAGCTGGACTTATATTATTAAAAAACGGAGGAAAAACATGGAAAACTGAGAAAGTATTTGTTGGAATTCAATGCAAATACTAGCTTCTGTTCTATATGAGCTCATCATAGTAATGATTTTTTAAAGCGCCTCTGTGGAGCAACATGGTTCACATTATAGGAAATATAATACAAGACCCCCTTTTTAATTAGCAATAATAGTAATAGTCTATAGTGCACTACGTCACAAAATATTCCATGTGATCCGTAAAGGAACTCATCACAGCAGTGTTATCAGTTGCTGTACGCATATAATTGATGGAAGAGGATTGGTATTAAGGTATAGAAAATCCTCACACAAAAAGGCGACCTTTGGAGCATTATAACATAGAAAATAATTAAAGAGACAGGGTCACGTAGAAATGGGAGATCTAAATCAACAAGGCAAGTTGAGCTGAGAAAAAAATGCCATTTTCCTGAGTTTTAGTGCAGAGAGGGACCAGAAAAAGAGTTTTTAAAAAATACTAAATCCGATCCTTTTTATAATTAATTTTCTTGTTTTTGGGCTGATCCTTAATAGAAGCAACTTTTTTCTTGTTTCTCAAAATTTAAACTACTTTCTTTTTTTGTACTCATATTAAATACATATCTTTATATTAATTATCCACCACTAATTCTTTTTCATTTAATCATTTATTACTCATTCTCTCTAATATTGGCTCCGGTCTTTTTTATAAGAGTTCAAAATTTGAACCGTCTTGGTCTTTTTTAAGAGAGTCTGACAAAATTTAATGAGTTTTTCCATTTGTGCCCTTATTAATTATATATATTACATTAATTAAAGGGTTGGTGATACTTTTATTTACTTATTTCTCTCTCTTACTTAACCTTTATGAATAAGGGCATACTTGAAAAAAAAATTATTTCAAGACATACTTATTATTTTTTACTAATTTTAACCGTTTTCGTAAATCGCGTAATTCAATTATTGAGCTCTTATAAATAAGACTAGAGGGGGTATTTGTTACTCATTATTTCTCCTATACTATTTTCATAAATATGAACATATTTAGAAGAAACATAATATTCTTAGCACATTTATTATTTTTAATTAATTTTAAACATTAGTTAGATGATTTATGTAATTAAAAAAAAATTGCCTAAAAAAAGGAGGAAAATTACTTATGATTTGAAGTCAAAATGCAGCACGTGGAAGAAGGTGGGTCACATTTATTGCTTTACAACTAGACCTATCACAAACATTTAAAAAAAAAAAAAAAATTAGCGACAACGGAAAAACTTGTCATTGTACTATATCAAAACTACGTTGTTTTAGGAGTTAGGAGAGTTAGTGAAGGGTGTTTTGGTCAAATTAACACCCTTCATTAATTCCTCTAACTCTTGAAACGAAGTAGTTTTGGAGTTAAGGTAATTAATGAAGGGTCTTTTGGTAAAATTCATATAATAAATATAAAAACAAAAATATCAAACACCCTTCATTAATTCCCCTAACTCCTAAAACGACGTAGTTTTGAGGTGATTTGACATAATCTTATGTCAAGTGACACGAAAAACGATAAACCCTATATATATATGGGTTAGTTATCATTTTTGTTTCTGAAGTTTTGTTATTAGGATCAATTTTATCCAAAAATTTACAAAACGTAGCAATTTTGTCCTGTCGTTCCTCAATGTTAAGTTTGACTGTTAAATTAGTCAAATAACAAACATGTGATACCATCTCATCATCCATATCACTTAGCCCAATATGACATGGCATTACACATCGTCATCTCTTTCTTTCTCTCTTCCTCGTTCACTCATTTCTCGGAAAAAAAAAAAAAAAAAATCTTCCCAATTCTCAATCCTTTGGTAGATTCAAATCCTTAAAGACTACCACGGTGAGCATAAAGAAATGAATACAGAAAGAGATCAATCTCGTCTTGTTGAAGAAATAATCAATATTAAGGGAATTAAAAGTATAAACAAACTCAACAAGATTGATCGAACTGAAAATGCAGAAAATCTCGTTTTCTTTGAGTTGCTAAAGGACACAGAGCTCGGAATCGAGAGTGCAGAGGAAGAAGCCATCCTTGGAAAGGTTGACCATGGAGTTGAAGAAGGAGATCCTTGAGACGTTAAGCTCAAGACAGTCGGAATTTGTGAAACCGAACTGGTCAAAGGGACTGAAAAGTCTATCGCCACGGATGTTAGAGAGAGGGGGGCGGGGGAGAAGGCGAGGAGGAAGCCATGAGTGGTTTAGATCTGAGGAGGTAGCTGCACTCATATCTGATATTCGCTCGATCTTGATCAAGGCCTCTTTGCGACTATACATTTGGAATCTTGAGGAACTTAATTGAAATATTAGATTCTTGACAAACTATTACAGTTTTGAATAGATTAGTTGTTGTGATGATGGTACAAGATTTTACTGCAGTTTCTTCTTAAACACTTTGCATTTTGTTCCTGTTAATGTGGCCCTTATCCTCGTCTTTTTCCATTCTTCGAACATTATTGCAGTATGTTACACTTAATTTGCTATTCTCTTGGATGTAAACGAATTGTACATGTAGTTTTATAAAATGCATGCAATGGAGTCTCGTTAGCATATATGTCTGTGTTCGCTAAACATTCTTTGTTAGGCTTTGAATCTCTTGTGCAAACTGAAACGGGGAAGAGAGAAAGAAAGAGATGATGTGGTATGATTAGTGATATGGCATCTCATGTGTCTTGTTTGACTGATTTAACAATTAAATTTAACATTTGGGAACGGCAGAGCAAAATTGCTCCTAAAAAAACTTCCGACATACTACTCCTCAACGAAAACTTTTAGAATAAAAAGGATACTTAACCTTTATATATATATATATATATATATAAATAAGCTTCTTATATGAATTGTGAGAGACACGATCGGTTGGCGTGTCTGTGCAGATTAGGATGCCTTGCTTGGACTGTTTCAACAATAATATAATAATAGCGACGGTATAATGCAATATTTAATCGATGCGACCTACTCAATATTCTTTAATCTGCATTTAGTATTTTAGATCTCTTCCTGGACATATATAATCCTAGCATGGTTAAGACAAATTCTTCCATGTGGCATGTAGTCATTGGTTATGTATCTCCCCAGAAGATTCATGCCCTCTTATTGGGATACATTACAAGCCATGAGCGTAGAAAATTCCATCCCATGTACGTATACATCCAAAACGATCTTGATTAGTTCGTTTGTTTACATTGGCAGTAAATACATTAAAATGTTGTGTGTACTGTGTAGCAGGCATACACATTTACTCCAGCCGGAAAATTAATTAGTACGTAGAATTCACGATATTAAATTTTTTATCAGTTGTAAGCTACTCCCTCTTATCTTTAATATAATATATATTTGAGAAGTTAATATTGATCTTAAATATAAAACATCGTTTTTATCTATTTGTCAATATTTTCCTAATTTATCCTTATTGATGCTCCCTACAATAATCAATAAGGAGAGAGAATGATGGAATCAAGGAAGATGACTAAATCAAGAATGAGGGTGTTTTAGGAAATATATGTCATATTAATTAAATTAACTAACTTATTTAATCTAATTAATTAAATTAGGTAAATATATCTTGTATTAAGAACTAAGTATAAAGCATTAAAAGGTGCAAACTTAATCAAATAAATTGATACCCTAATTATTATCTGTTGCAATCATACTGCTGCTTAGTTTCAGGAATCTGCGTGCTGCTATACTTACTTAATTTAATCACGAATCTAATGAGGCCATAAGCACAGTGAACCACACAGTACGGCATGCAAGTTATTATATAATTCCTTTTGATTAATATTCAAGTAAACGCCAAGTGACAATTAAATAACTAATAATTTAATTATCTTCTTGCTTCTTGCTCTTTACCAATAAGAGTTCCACACACTTAGCTGTTCACAATTAAGAACACGTTGGGTTCAATTATTAGTTATTATATCCCCTATCTCATGTACTAGTTGAAATGTTGAATATATATTCCCTGGACTTTAATTTATTGATAATTAAATAATTTTTAAAAACAATGTTTGATGTTGGAAAAAGTACTAAAACAAGCACTCTCATTAATTTCTTGAGCGTGCTTCCTTCAATCAATTACATACGCTTGCCCTCAGCTGAAATTCAATAGCAACATTTTCTAAGCAATGAGCTTTAGGTCCCATGTATTCATTCGATCATATTTATAAGACACTTTCAACTTCAACATGTTTCACACAAACTTAAAAAAAAAAAAAAAAAAAAACCCTAAATTTCATTACCCCTCTATAAAATTCAACAACTTTCCATTTGTATCCCTATTTAATATATATTATACCTCACGAGAACAAAGCAATATAATGATAAATAAATAGTAAAATTATGCGTTCATATGATAAATTTATCTTATCTTTTTATCCTATAAATAGGACCGGAGGAGTACATACATACACCAGTTTGCTCTTTATTATAAATTCATTTCAATTAATTCTCAAATTCTTAGGAACAACAGTAAGTCATTAAATACACCTTAATACAATATTTCAAATTTACCCTTATTACAAATAGAATTCCTTTGCCAATAATTACAAATAGAATTGAATTCCTGTAAAATTGAAAAATAAATGTTAATAATTTTTAGAGATCCACTTATATTTAGGATAAAAAAATTTCTTTTATGTGCAAATGAGTTTATAATAAGCACCATTTATCTGTGTGTGTATAAATCCGAACCCTCCAGCTAATTTACTGCATGGTGGTAGTTAATTTTGATTGGAACACAGTTTGTAGCGCAGATCTTAAGTAAACGATATATATTTACATGCCTTCCAGCCAATCATGTTTATCTGTGGAGAAAAAGATACTCACAAACTCGTACATGTAAAGAAATTAGACAAATTTTCACACATAGAGTATGGATTTTTTTTAAAAAAAAAAGAAATAAGTTAAGCATGATCATACTAGCTATTATCATGAGTTATAAATAGTATAATTTTCGAGCATATACTCTAAATTTTATATTTTATGTGTGGATGATAATTGGAAGAAGATACGGTGAGGACCTTTGCTTGATACTTGTCTGTGTCCGAGAGGCCATGTAGTCTATGATGTCTGTGTTCCCGTTCTTAATTGTGAAATAAGATTCAGAATATTAACAGCAAATCTAAAGCTGATCCTCCCAAGCACATGGATATCCATATGATATGCAGTACTAGTTCCTGTTCATCGACGGAGGCATATTCTTCTAATCATTGCTTTTTCTTATTAATTAAATATTAATTCTTCTTCCTATCCAACATGTTTAATTATTCTGTGCCTGCGTGTTGCAGTCCAAAACCACAAACAACACAATCTTTACAAGTATCTTACGTTCCTAACTCCTAAAGTTGGTGTATGCGGCATATATACATGCCCTAGCTAATTAATTACTTAATTCTCTCAACATTATTATCCCTTGGTAAGATTATATTATATACATTAAGTAAGTAATTAATAACCCATATTTCCTTGGTCTTTAATGTAAGACATAATTAACTAATTAAAATAGATTATGGATGTTATTTAAGTTAGTTGATATGATAATTCTTTTCTAGCTAAGACACTCTGATTATCTTCCTTAACTCTTCATTCCTCTCCTACTTAATTATTGTTGATAGAATATTAATAGAATTAATTTGCGTAGTCACAACTACAACATGGCTCGAGGCGCAGTATATCCAATGAAGCATGCATGCAAATTTTTCTAACTTTCTCTCTTCTTTTCCCTTCCCTCTCCATGCATTATTGTAGTTGAAACTTGAAACTAGAGGCTGATCGAAGAGGCTTATGATCTTTTCACCTTGCATTGTCATTAATTAGCCTTCGTTTTTCACTAGCTAGTTGTTTACTCATCAATGGAATCAGTTTCCTTGCTCGGCCTTTGGTAGAAACAGAGGCCCCTCGTCCCTTAGGGGCGAAATACCGCGCAGAGATCCTGATCGTCCCATATATTTTTTTTTTAGGAATTTTTTTCTAAAAATTTTCTAAGGTTTTTTTTTCAAGATCAATTAATATCCTGAAGTATATTTTTAGTACTAGTCAGTACCCTCAAATATTTTTTCAAGATCCTCAAATAATTTTTCAAGATCATGAAATATTTTTGAGCAGCAGTCAGTACCCTAAAGTATTTTTTGAGTACCATTCAGTACCCTACAATATTTTTCTAAGATCCTAAAAACATATTTTAGGGTACCGACTAGTACTAAATAGATACTTTAGCGTCTTATCGATTTTTTCAATACTGAGTCGATATCCTAAAGTATCTTTTTAGTATCAATTATTACCCTGAAATATTTTTTTCAAGATCCTAAAATAATTTTTCAAGATCATGAAGTATTTTTTAGTAGCAGTCAGTACCCTGAAGTATCTTTTTAGTACCCGTCGGTACCGACGGGTACTAAAGAGATACTTCGTGGTACTGATCATTCTAAAAAAATACTTCATGATCTTGAAAAATTATTTTAGGATCTTGAAAAAATATTTTAAGGTACTAACTAATACTAAAAACATACTTCAGGATGCTAACTAGTATTGGAGAAAAAACTTCAAAAATTAGAAGAAAAAAAATTCTAAAAATACAGTTAAATATGGACGGTCACCGTTAGGCGCTCGCCCCCTAAGGGACAAGCACCCCTTTGGCCGGGCAGAGAAACTGATTCCACTCATCAGCATACATATCGACTTGTTAACACCGTCGTTGTTTGTCCCCAGTGATTATAGCACACGATAAAAATGACCAGAACATTCGATTTTCCTATTATCAGGCTCTCTTCAGCTTAAGCTGCGCTGTCTTTGATTTAAGGCCTCATGCCATCGCTAAACACAAAGTTCAAACTAATCATCACACTGCCATTTATGGACAATATAATTCTTCCCGCCACATGTACGATCTCTTTGGTTTCAATATAATTAACAAATAAGAAATATATCAATTAATTTGGGTTACGTGGTCTTCTTTTTCTTCTTTGGTACTAGGGCTTCCTTTCACCATATATTACACACACACACACACACATAATTAAAAAAAAAAAAAGCTTTTTGATTGGGTGACTGAAGAGGTAAACTGTTTTTTCCCTTTTGAAAGAAAAACTTAGATTGTTATCATAGTGGATGAAGATTCATAAAATCATCAACATAATATAAAAAGTGACAAAATTTAAACCTGAAACTAATTAAGTTGTAAAGTCTCTTACTTGGTAATCGGCAAAACAATATATTCCGGTGTCTTTAGAGGGAAAAAGTGACGTTTTAATTTAAAATATATGAAAAGTGGAATTGAATATTTAGGTTTAAGGCCGCCCGAGAACATGTTTGATGAACCTCAGCTCCATATTGTTCCCAAGCCGCTCGCAAATCAGAATCTTAAGATCGAGGTTGGATTATTTGGTATATCTTTGTCACGTCATCAAAAATACTCTTTGATATATGTTAAGTCTTCATCAGATCTTAATGCATGATTTGATTTTGATTTGCAGAATATATGTAGGAACTTTTAGAGTTTGTTGGGCCTTAATTAGGGATTTGATTAGTCATAGGTTGAGAAATGGAAATAGCTATAGGCACGAAGCAGAACCCAACTACCTTCAAATTGTTTTAAATGTATATCCCCAAAAATCAACAAACCAGCTGAAATATATTTGATTATGATTAATTCATTAACTCTCACTCCATAAACAAAGATAACAAGAAAATCTTGAGGCAAAAAGTAGAGGGGACTATAATTGCACAAAACCAAACCCCCAATCATCAACCACCATATATATTTTGGTTTGGGTATGTGGATGGTGGATCTGACAAAAAGCTACAGTTGTACAGTATTGATAAGATGATATACCTGTAAATAAAAAGGTAAGACCTTTTGATATCTTGCTTCCTTTAGAGAATCTCTTTTTTATATTTGGCCGCGAGTCGCAGGCAAGTTGTGTTGTGGGGCATTTTTATTTATATTCCCCCATGAAAACCTCACACTATAAATAGGAGTTGTTTGACAAAACTTTCATTCAACTGGCTAGCTTCTCTCTCTCTCTCTATCCTCCTCACCCACCACCACCCCCACGGTTTTCTTCAGCTCTCTGCAACTATCTGTGGTGTGTGAAAGAAAGATAGCTAGTTGTTATTATAATGGCAATTGAGATCGAGCAACCTTGTGTGGAGCTTTCAAACGTCGCCGTTTCTGAAACTCACGGCGAAGACTCACCCTATTTTGCTGGGTGGAAAGCATACGATGAGAACCCCTATGATGAAGTCACTAACCCCTCGGGAGTGATACAGATGGGATTAGCAGAGAATCAAGTAAGTTATTTAAACCAAATTAACTCAGAAGTTCTCTCAGTAATAATATATATCAATCTAATCATTTTTTCACCTATCATGCAGGTTTCATTTGATTTGGTGGAGAAATACTTGGAACAACACCCAGAAGCGTCCACGTGGGGAAAAGGAGCACCTGGGTGTTTCAGAGAGAATGCTTTGTTTCAAGATTATCATGGCCTCAAATCTTTCAGAACCGCAATGGCTAGCTTCATGCAACAAATAAGAGGTGGGAGGGCCAAATTTGACCCCGAGAGGGTCGTACTCACCGCCGGGGCCACCGCCGCCAACGAGCTCTTAACCTTCATTCTCGCCAACCCAGGAGACGCTTTACTTGTTCCAACCCCATACTACCCAGGGTATAAATCACTCAACCGCACCACATATAATTTATATTTCATTATTTTATTACCATTAGCTTGTGATTGAAGTATTGAACTAATAATTATAAATGATATTTTGCAGATTTGATAGAGACCTGTGTTGGAGAACAGGGGTGAAAATCATCCCAATTCACTGTGACAGCTCAAACAATTTCCAGATCACTCCCAAAGCCTTGGAGGCTGCGTATCAACAAGCAGTGTCCGCGAACACCAAAGTGAGAGCCGTCCTGATCACGAATCCATCAAACCCATTAGGCGCCACGATCCAACCGTCAGTTCTTGAAGACATTCTCGATTTTGTGACCCGCAAGAACATCCACTTGGTGTCGGACGAGATCTACTCGGGATCGGCTTTCTGGGCCGACGAGTTCGTGAGCGTGGCCGAGATCCTCGAAGCTCGCGATTACAAGGACGCGGAGAGAGTTCACATTGTGTACAGCCTCTCGAAAGACTTGGGCCTTCCGGGTTTTAGAGTTGGCACCATTTATTCCTACAACGACAAGGTTGTTACGACGGCTCGTAGGATGTCCAGCTTCACCTTAATTTCTTCGCAGACTCAGCACCTGTTGGCCACCATGTTGTCGGATGAGGAGTTCACTGAGAACTACATAAAGACCAACAGAGAGAGGCTGAGGAAGAGATATGAGATGATCATTGATGGGTTGACAAGTTCCGGGATAGAGTGCTTGAAGGGGAATGCAGGATTGTTTTGTTGGATGAATCTGAGTCCTTTGTTGGAGAAACCAACTAGAGAAGGTGAATTGGAGCTTTGGAATCCAATTTTGCATGAAGTGAGGCTGAATATATCTCCTGGTTCTTCTTGCCATTGTTCTGAACCGGGTTGGTTCAGGGTTTGTTTTGCAAATATGAGCGAGCAGACTCTGGAAGTAGCACTCGACAGGATACGTAACTTCGTGCATCAAAGAGCAAGTATATAAAAGTCTCTTTAGTTATCGTTAATCTCTCTCTCTCTCCCCCATCTGATCCCTTTTTTCAAAATGGTTCTGCCATTTTGGTTCATTTTTTAGATTATTGAGTGTGATGTGGCAGCAAAACCCAACATCCATTTCAGGGTTTCATAACTCAAAAGCTGTAATTGAAATGTTCTCTACTTGTTTGCTTGCTTAATTTACTTAAGCAAGTTTCCCAGAATTTTCTTTGGTGTATGATTACTCATATACAACTGATTAATGGTGAAAAGCTTTCTGTCTCCAACGTGTTCTGCAAGCATTTGACTTTGTCGCCATCTGATTGATTAAAATTAATATGAATAATAAAGGGGAATGATTCTGTTTATGTTCTAGTCAGAAAAATGTAGTCGACTTTGGTGTGAACCAATAAACTATATTAAATTGCATATGTTTGAAAATTACAGACAATTATAACACCAACAACTAGATAACAAGCTTCTTCGCATCATGTCAATGCTGGGAGCCAATGATAATAATATAATCAATAACTCGTATTTGAAAGTTGATGTTATAAATATAATGTCCTTAATTGGCTTTTCATGCTTAATTATATGGATTGATTAGGACAATATTAAATAACATAGGTTTTTAACTTTTTAAGTGTTGTGCATGATGAAATCATGATCCTACACGTGAGATCTGCGTCCGATTGACATTGCTTATTGACTAATAAAGCTTGGTTATATTAATTAATCTTTGATCACCAAACTTAATTTGAGATATTTTTAGTTCAATATTGCATGCAGTTGCAGCTAAATCCCTTTCCCAAAAGGAAAAAAATTATTGAATTAAATAATTCTGGTGCTACCAAATCCGTGTTAAGCAAACGAAGCACGCAATTAGGACCAGCACTTATGGCATATATTCTATTGTTAGATTCTGTACTAAACAATTTGCAGAATCCAGAATAATTTAGTTTAGCATAACTACGTTGATAGTATGATGATTTGACTTCAATTATATATAATCCTGCTAGTTTTCAACTAATCCCAATCCCAACGGTCATCTTATACCATACTTAGAGAATAATTGAATATGGTTTGTCACCATTGAAACCTGATCAACAAACTTAATCATATGCCGTACCATAATAATCATCCACGACTCCTCACTAAACATGATTGCATATCCAATCAATTATAGTCAACCATGTGTTTGGCCAAAAAATAATTATAGTCAACAATGTCTTTTGCTAACCCCTCCCCCGGCCCGCAAAATATTATATTTTTTATTTTAACTGGCAACTTGCAACGTTGAACCACGCGTTATATCCAAAGGATTGGCATGTGAGAAATTTTATCCTGTGACAATGAGAATGGGACACTCAATCATTAGTTTAAAATGCCCTTTGGATAGTGCGTTTGATTAATTAGGTTCATTTTTAAAACCGGTCAATCTCAATACTTCGTTAGAAAATGGATTGTTAATAAAATTAAAAAGAATCTTCATTGATAACAAAATGAATGTTTACAACATACAAATTAACCCATTTGGGATTAACTATGACCTCCCTCACTTGAGGGTGATTATTGGGATTAACTATGATCATCCCTCACTTTAAGGTGATTAACAACTAATCCTAACTCTAAGATATTGGAGTTGAGGGACTTTCTTCTCTAGAGAAAGACTTATATTAATTTCTCTCTTAACATGGTGTAGATTTTATTATGCCTCTAAACCTTATAAAGAAACCCTCTATTTATAGAGCTTTGACCAACTAATACAATCTAACTCTCTAATACACCCCTCAAGTTAACATCTCTTGTAAGTGTTAACTTGACAATACGAACAATAGGGTTTAGTTAAAGGAGTTGAATCAAATTGTAAACAACACTTTGAGAAGGCATCTTCCTTTCGGTATTTGGAATATAATTCTTCAACAGTCCATTCTTCAGCAATAGCAAACACATGAGGCTTTAAACTTATGGTTAATTTTTCCTATTACATGATTTTTATGCAAAGTTTCATGAGGTTGAAAACAAAAATTTTGTTTAATTGTTGCGGAAACCAGTAACTCTTTACGGTCCTCATGAATTATTAACCTTAACGCATTACGCTAATTAGTTATTAATTATTAATCCGTAACTCTTTACGATACTCATGAGAATTCATAACAATTTATAATATTAATGAGTTTCAGGATTACTCGTTAAAACAACTATTGGGGTTTAGGATAATTTGATAAAATGATTATTGGAGATTATAATTACCTTAGATCACTTGAAGACTTCAAGGTTGTTGATGTCCTCTAACGTTGCTCCACATGGCTATCCCCCGATTGCAATGAGAACTCCTTCTCTTGAAACCTCCAACTCCTTGGATGCTTGCTAGGCGAAGACAAGGTTGAGTTTTGGTTTCCTTGGGTTTTTATCTTTTCAAAAAGATGATGGTTTTTTAGGATTAGGTTAAAGATAGGATGAACAAGGTTGGAACCTTACCCTTTTTTGGATGGTGCCTTTTCCTCTTTAAACCTTTGGTAAAGACCTAAATTTAGAGAGCATAAGGATCATCAAAAATCGTCCAACCCTCCCCCTTTTATAGCTTTGGTGGGCCGAAAATTCCTAGCCCTAATAATTGCCTTAGGAATTTTAAGCTTATGCACTAAGAAAAGGGTTTTAGGTAACAAGTCAACTACTTGTCAACCAAGTCACATTAAATTCACATCTTGATTGATTGATTGATTGAATTTAATATGATGAATCATATTCATATCTTGGTTGTTGGATTGTATTTAAGATGATGGATCACATTTATTTCCTTTTTTTTCTTCAAAAAACGTCCATAAAAAGGCACATAAAAAATCAGCATTTTATAAGAGTCTAACCCTAATTCAAGTGTTCACAAGAAAGGCCCAATCCATACTTGAATTGGAAAATTCAAATCATAATGAATTAAATTCATATCTTGATTAATTGAATAATAATTTAAGATGATGGATCACATTCATATCTTAAACTATAATTCAAAATCATTCTTAAATCAATCCTCGTTTATTATTTATCCTATCTTCATCCAATCATTATTGGATCTTTATATATATATATATATATATATATATATATATATATATATATATATAGATAATTCGGAATTATCTTTTATAACCTAACCTTTTTGAATTCAAATTCAAATTTTAAACTTAAATTCAAAATTTGAATTCCAAATTCAACTTGGCCTAAGACCCTGTTGGGTCTTCCAACACATTTGAGCCCTTTTGTGAAGAAATTGATTTCCCACTCGGGACCATATATGTGACGTCATTTTCCTCCTAATTGGGCTTGAAGTCCTACTTCAAACCAATTACACATTTACTCTTGATAAAGCCCAATAACAATTATTGGCCCAAGTTTGCTAATTTTAAACGTGTTAAGGAGCGATTTGGCCAACAAATTATTGGCTCAGGAGCGTCCAGCACAATTAACTATTTACTGGACCTTAAATACCAACAAACTATTACAAATATAAAATGAACACAAATCCGTTAGAATTAACTTAATGTCCGTTTGCTATTCATCATCTTTGCCAACTCTAGCCACGAAGTTCGGTCCTCCGAGTGCGGATGATTTTCAACGAGATCGTTTTGAGTTCTCCAAAGGAAGGAATGGGGAAGGAGCTACCCGGAGATTGGGGAAGAAATAGTAATAGGAATTCTGGAAGAGAGAACAACACATGAAATTCCTCCATCCCATTCTTTCTCTCTGATCGAACTATTCATTTCAATTCCCAAAGCTGACATCGCTCAAAATTACAAGCACATTTCATATGGAATTCGTTTGTTGATTTAGGGAATTCAAATGGAAAGCCAAAGGTGGAAAGAGATTGCAAACGTAACACGGGCAAAAAAAAAAGAACTAAAGAAGCTCAAGTTGAAGAGATTTCACAACGAAACACTGCGGGAAGTGGAGGTTGCAGATGGATCCAGTCATTACGAATTTATTCATCATAGACGCAATTAGTATAGAAACACTATTTCATATCGATCTAAACTCGCATTTGCATAATATACAGGAAAATAACGAACGATCTGAAAAGGAAGAAAATGAAAATGTGAAGGATAATAGAGAAACTTGATGAGAAGGGAATTTCAGAAACATAATGGGAAGATGGAGGATTGCAGTTGAGGAGTGAGTTAGATAAGAAATCGCGAATGTGTGGATCTTTAGATCTGCTATGCGTGCCGGAATTTGAAAAATTTTATTAACGGAGTTAACTTAATTCTAATAGTTTTGTGTTCATTTTATATTTGTAATAGTTTGTTGGTATTTAATGTCCAGTTAATAGTTAATTGTGTTTGACGCTCCTGAGCTAATAGTTTGTTGGTCAAATTGCTCCTTAACCCAATTTTAAACAATCGAGAATAACCTGTGTGTGGCTCATTAGGCCCAATTAGTCACTGACATAAATAAACTTGGACCAATTAAAACCCCTTTAATGGGCCCAATTTATTTAATGACCTCATAAGACACTAGCAATGCTCTGCGGCTCCAGAACTAATTGAGTTGATCAAGTGATTTACCTTTCATATTTGGATACCATGCAGGCATCATCCCTCACATCGTCATTCACATTTAGGTCGAGAGCAAATATAGAGTATCATCTCTCTTAATTGACTAAATGTAGTTAATTCACATAACTATAAATCTTCTTATATTAACTCTATGACGGATCATGACTCTTCATGATCACTTGCTGTGCGCACATACTCCCGAGTTAATTGGAAGCTTTCCAAGCTCTACCGGTCTTGTGAATAACTAATCCCTTGTAAGGGATTGTGAGTCCTCTTGGCAGGTTCATCTATACTCATGTATTATTTGAGTTACACCCAAGAGTACACTGTTCTCCCCATTTTCAGGTGGATAGAGTTGTATAGTCAAAGTGTAACCCTGGGACATAGTGTTCGATGACATCTTTAAGTCCAGGACGATTCGTACTACCAAACGATGAGAGACTTTACATATCCAATGATACTCTCTACAATGAATCTTTGTGAAATCTCCCTAGTAAGTTCCAAATTATCATTCTCAAAGACAGATTCTTCCACATAGTTCAACACTTCTAAGAAATTTCTGTGTCTTGAGGAAGAGAAAAGCTTTTCATAGAAGTCTGTGAAGCACTTGCCAATCTCCTCTTCATTATCCACCCAGACATCAGCTTCATTCTTCAATCTTGTTATTCTATTTCTGCACCTTCTATTAATTGTGGTTACATGAAAGAACTTTGTACTCTTACCTCCACATTTTAACAACTAATTTATGAGCCCAATAAATCTCCTCTAGCTGCCATAATTCATTAATTTTTATTTTCAAGGTCAGTAGCCTCCCGAGCCATATTTTCATTCCATGGGCCACTTAAACAATAATTAACTTTCTCAAACAACTTATTCAATAATTTTTGTCCATTTCCCATTTCTTTGTTGCTCTATTGTCACAAAACTTTAGTGAGTGATTGTATATTAGAGACAAAATCATATAACACAACCTCATCTTGATTTCCTTTCCAATGTTCTTTCACAAGATTCATCAAATCAGGCTGTGTTAACCATCGAGCATCAAACTTGAACATCCATGGGGTCTTTTGATCTTCATGCTCAAATTCCACGTATAATGGGCCGGGCAATGGTCTGATCCATTCACTCCTAGGACTTGGCATTGACCTTTCATCAAACATTATCTCCAATTATAATTAATCACAGCTCTATCCAGTTTTTCCCTAATAAAATCAGCTCCCTCTCTATTATTAAAGGATGTAAAGTGGTTTCCTTTTGTCCCCATTTCTTGCAAATTACAATTTATCATGAATTTCCTGAACTTATCCAGCTCTGCATTGGTTCTTGTTCTTCCTCCTTCCTTACCAGAGTGATATAAGATTTTGTTAAAATCACCCACCACCATCCATGGAATCCTCCCCCTCGATTTTAAGGCTTCCGACATTCTCCACCATTCGCCCTTAAATGCTTCAATCACAGATCCATAAAAAAAAGAAATTGATCCTAACAAATGTCCACCAGTGCTGATATTATCAATATGAATATAATTCCTATCAACCAAAGATACAGTAAATTGCATATCATTTTTCCACCCTCCAAACCTCCCTTATGGGTAAAAAAACAACTCCATCATCAAAACCCAATTTTTTTCCTCACCTTCTCAAAATTAATAAATTTCATCTTAGTTTCCGGGAGAAAAACTAAGGCAAGTTTAAGCTTTTTACACTGGAACCTTAAATGTCGAACTATCAGGGTGGTTCCTAAACCCTGAAAGTTCCACACAATACAACTAATGGCTCCTGGATGGCTGGAGCAGGCTAGCCACCACCCTTTTAGCATCATCTCTTTGCACACCCGAAGACCCACTAGTTGAAACCTTCCCTTTTCCATCAAAATTTACTTTGCTTCCTTATACTCATTATAATTCTCAGAACTGTTAGAAAATAATGCGCTTTTCGCCACTCTTTTCTGTTGGAAATTATGCCCCAGGGGTAAATCATTGTACTTTAAACACAGTTGTTATTTAAAGTATTTCTCCTTTTTGTTATCATATTATTTGCATATTTATTATGATGACTGTATCCTTGGATATATCATAAAGATTGTCCTAAATGTCCCTAGTTGGTCATCAATGTGGGAGCAAAGATGAAATAAGACCAGTATGACTTTGATGAGGTATTGAGATACGAATCAAAGTCATAGGCATTGTAAGAGTACAAGGTGCTGAACCGACCCACTATGAGAAAGCTGCATGGATTAAGTCATAAGCTTATCTCATGTATAACCACGTCACAATGCCCTTTGATCTGAGATCATCATGAACTCCTACATGAGAGTCGCTGATCTTTGACCTAGTCAAAAGTCACCTTTGACCGGGTGATGATAAAGGCTTCGATCGGGATTAGTGGTTTTCAGGCAGAGGAATGTGAATGGTCAAGATGAGATTTGTCCCTCACATTTATAGAGAGATATTACTGGGTCCCTCGATGAGTGAGTCTGAGAAATGTATGACCATACTACATGGAAAAGAGTTTCCATTTCAATTGTTAGACTACTCAAGAATCGAGAAAGTAATTGTCAAGAACAGAAGGGTGACACTATCCATGCTTCATCCTTGACCAAATATCGCGTGACAAAAGGGACATGGCATGGTTGTATGATAGGTTGTATCGTATCATCGATCCTCATATGAATTGGGTAGTCGCAATGTCATGCTAGAGGCCGCTTGCGACTTGTGGGCTGGCACAGTATTGGCCTGATGCCAATCTCATGTGGGCCTGCAGGGTTGCACACAAGAGTAGCCCAACACGAGCAATAATGTCTAGATTCATTGAATCTTAGATATGTCTAAAATTTAATAAATACAACATTTAATCTAGGATGAATATATATATATATATATAATGTAATTTCAATAATAATAATAATAATAATATTCATATAGATAATAATATTATTATATAGTATTTAATTTGTTTGATAAATTAAATAACTAAAACAAATAGAGATATCGTATCTCATATTTAATTTTTGAATAGAGATATCGTATCTTAGATTTAATTTGAATTGAGATATAATATCTCAAATTTAATTAAATAGATAGATATCATATCTCGATTTAATTTATAAAGATAAATTAAATCGCGGGGCTTTTTAATTTGGATTAAAATAAATAGATTAGATTAGATCTGTTGATGATTTAATTAATATTATTTTAATCTAAATTCGAATTTCAAGATTAATTAAGATTAATTTTGAATATTTTAATACGGCCCTTTAGGGTTTTAGAAACCCTATAAGATAAAGATCAAGTCGTATTAAAAACAAGACGAGCCGCGAAAGAAAAACCCTAGAGTAAGAAAAGAGACGTAAGACGTTGAAGGCACTAGCACGCTGCCGTTGGTGTTGGAGTGCTGTTCGATGTGGATACCAGGTAGAGGGAGTGGATTCGCTCAGTCGGCTCTTGTTGATCGAACAAGACGCACACGCATAAGAAAGGTACGGTTCTGACTAATCCGATTTAAACGTCGTCGATAGATCCTCTCCGATGGGATTCCACTACTAGAAATTTCAGATTTTGCTACGGAAAAAATCCGTAGCAAAAACCCAAAAATCCGTAGCAAAACGTTTTTGCTACGGATTTTGCTACGGATTTTGTCCGTAGCAAAATATGGCGTCGCAATTGCGACGGATTTTCGGATTTGCTACGGATTATGAAATCCGTAGCAAATTGCTACGGATTTTACAATCCGTAGCAAATTGCTACGGATTTTACAATCCGTAGCAATGGCTACTGATTTCATAATCCGTAGCAAATTTGCTACGGATTTTTTCCGTAGCAATTTGCTACGGAAACAACAACCGTAGCACATTTGAAATTTTGCTACGGATTTAAAATCCGTAGCAAATTTCAAAAATTCAGAAATTTGCTACAGATTTTTTTTCCGTAGCAAATTTACGGTAGCAAATTTTTATTTTTTTATTTATATTTTTAAAAAATTTTAATAGAAAAATTGAATACAAATAGTAAAATAATGTATCATGAATATATTAACGATAAAAAAGAGTTTACATAGTGAAAACACAATATATATATATATATATATATATATATATATATATATATATATATATATATATATATATATATAATCCGTAGCAACAAACAAATACAAAAAAGTAGGCTAAACAAAGACATTGTGATCATCATCATCACCAAGCGGTCATCATCACCACAGAGTCGGCCGGACCCGAAACCTCGTCTTTCGAAGGGACATCATTTGAAGCCGCATCTCCTTCATCATCTCCGCCTTCATCATCTCCGCTTTGCGCCGATTCATCTCTTGTCTCATCATCTCCCGTTCTCGCGCAACGCCGCTTCATCTCATTCTTGTTCCATAAGCATCTGCCGCCTCATCATCTCCGTTTCACCGAGTCGTGGCCCGCTCATCATCTCTCGTTCCTGGGTCATCTGTGTTGCTTGCTCCTCCACCAACGACTTCATCCTCTTCACTCATCTACAAAATTGATTAGTACATTTATTATTTGTACTTCATTTGAATGGACAAGAGAATGAAAATTATCAATATCAAATGTATTATGTTTACCTAAAGGAACCCTGCGGTGCCGGATGAGAGCGCTTTGATTGCTTCGATCGGGCGCGGACTCACCGTATCCAAAGACCCTCCCTTTCTTGTCAAATCCGCCGGTAGCCTCAAAGAAGAGACTCTCGTTATCGGATATAGAGGATGAGGGGTCGATCTCACGCGCGAGGCTCTCTCCCCGCGACGGCCTCTCAAAGTTTTCCTACAAGCAAACAAATACATAACAAATAAGAAAATAACGTGCATAAAACAAGTAATAAAGGCAATAAATGTCTCACCGCTATTTGTTTCGCCTTTGGGTTAATCCATTGCCTCTCACTCCCTTCGATCGTCGGGAATGGGTCCGCCGAAAGGTAACCCACTCAACCGATCCGGTGGAGCTTCCCCGGACTCTTCCCGCAAACGCAAATGATGACCTTAATTAATTACTTCAAAGTACAAAATATTCAATACGTAAATAGAAAATAACGTGTACTTACAACTTTGCGTCGATGCTCGGTAATGGATATGGAGCCCCACAAGATATGACGGTCCCGCCATTTTGGCCCTATTTTCCTTATTTTTCGCACTTATGGCCTTAAACTTTTCATTGTTTTCCCAAGTGCCAAATAATTCATCTTTAGTGTCTGTGGAAGCCAATCTCTTGCCTCTCGACCTTCTCAATGAATAGAGCTTTCGACGCACCGCCAAAGACGCCCTTGTGGTTAAAAGCTTTTTTCAGATTTTCATGATGCTCGAGGCAATGTCATATGCTTTTCCCGAAAAGCAATAACGAACAATTAGTGCTCCAAATTTTAAAAGTACTTAATTAACACGCATAAAACAAATAACTTACCAAGAACTCGTGAACCACATATCTCGTTGCTCCGTAGGAATCTCATCCACGCGGTCCAAGCTTGAGTGTAGTTACGGAATATTTGGGTCGACATGAAAGTCGCCACCCGATTATCGAGGCACAAATCTGAAATCGAAAACGAGATTATCATGCAAATATTAGCATACAAACCAATCTCAAAAGAGAATTGGTTCATTACGAATACTTCGCATGACTTACTCGTTGCCTTTAGTGCGAGATCCAAAGAAACCCTGTCTCGGGATCTCTTGAGCCCCGGATAGGTGTATCGGAGGAACTACACCGCTTCCCGACGTGGCTGCGAGGCGACGAAGTGTGCTAAGGAAGAAATGTGAAATATTGAAGATTTTTGTACATAGATGGTTTCAAGAAACTAAACATATGTAAATCAATCGAAACGGTAAAGTAAACACTGTTGTCCCCTTTCTTTGTGCATCGGGGGGTAGCCGCCGTGACGACGATGTATAAAGTGACGGTGAAGATGACAAATATCCCGATGGTGACGACGAAAAATCAAATAGTGGCACCTCTCGGAGAAGAGCTGAGCCCTCTGCCTCCATATGGAGCAGTTGGCGTTGCCCTACCCCCTCTTATAGTACGGGGTCGGGATCGACCACTGCCACGTCCACTACCTGAACGTCCTCCTTGATGCTCCATCTCTGAACACTTATAGACATAATGTCAAAAAAATATAAAAAAAGAAAGATATTTGGTTAATATGACAAAAGTACTTACAAAGTATGTAGTATAACATATCGTCATAAACAAAGAACTAACACAAATCAACCGGACGATTCATGTTCATCGACATCTACTTGCATGTCTTCAATGTACTCTCATAGTCGTCGAACTCGATTCACTATCGAGAAGCTCATTTCGCCTCATCCTCATCGTCGATTTCTCATCGTCAATTTGTATAGGAATCAACTCTAACTCCACACGAAAATCAAATAGATTGCTTGGTACTTCGTCATCGAAGATGTTTATGGGCGACATGTTCCACATCGGCTTGGAAAGGTTCAACCATCTTTGTCATTTGATTCCGGCTCTTTCGACTTTGGTATAATATTTCGTGCTTTGGTTTTAATAACTCCCGTCCACCCTTGGCGAGATGTAGGGTATGGTGTATAGTAAACTTGTTCCGCTGTTGAGCAAGGATGAATGGGTCATAACCAACCGTATATCTCCTTGTCCAAAGGACCTCAATATTTCCAAGTTTGTCCACTTTTGTCCCACGCGGACCGTTATCAAACCACTCACACTTAAACAGGGTCACCACCTTGTCCCACCGGTAACTTAACTGAATTATCTCAACTAACTTCCCGTAGTAGTCGGTCTCCACCCCGTCAACTTGGTCACCTCGACAACATACACCGTAATTGCAACATAGTGTACTGCGTTCGCGTCACGATTGCAAATCGATACCCATTGATTATATATTTGTTGCATCGGGTAACTTGTCATTGCAGCTCCATAAGATAAACTCCACGCAACTTCATTGGGATCGATGGATTTTCCAAGAAATATGATCGAAACCATTTTGGAAACTCGAGAACTAGTGAATTGATCAACTTGGGACACCGGCATTGAAGGATTTCCCGATCGGACCCAATTAGAAAAGTAAGCGTAACAAAAAACTTAAGTTAATACTTTAATACTTACCGTAATAGTAAACAAAAAAAAAAACTTACTCGAGGTACTTGGCGGCCTCTTCACAGTTGTTTAGAATGTACCACTCAGCAACTCGCTTATATTTTCCGTCAAGAGTTGACTTCCAACGTTTTCCCACGACTCGCCCCGGAAAATTAAATATTGACTTTTGATCCCTCGTATCACCGGCATCATCGTTACGAGGTACCCTCTCCATCTTGACATCATTTCGGGGGGATAATAGTATGACGCAAATTTTGCGGCCTCTTCGACTAGATAAGCTTCAGCGATAGATCCTTCAACGTACCTTGTATTTTTTATCTTGTGCTTAAGTGTGCGTAAAAACCTACAATGGAATATCGAGGGTATTTATAAACTCAAGTACCATGTCGGTCAATTAATAACAACGCGAAATCAATATATATTACCTCTCAAACGGATACATCCATCTATATTGTTGCGGTCCTCCTACCTTTGCTTCATAGGCCAAGTGAATGGGCAAATGTTCCATTGAGTCAAAGAAGCTAGGAGGAAACATCATCTCTAACTTGCATAGCGTTATGGGCATGCTCGCCTCCAGGTGTCGTAACTTTTCAACATTAAGCTCAAGCACAAATTTCTCTAAAGAACATGGAAAACTCCGTTAGAATAGACCATACATGGTTCGGTAGTGCTTTGAAGGCCCACGGCAACAATCTCTGGAAAAAACATGACAATCATGACTCTTCATCTTGCTCAACTTCACCTCGTACATGTCGACACATCTTTTCCGGTTTGACGCATAACCGTCGGGGAGTTTCGAGATCTTTAACCCATTGCAACAATTCTAAATTCTGCTCTTTATTGAATGTGTACGGCGCTCCGGGTTTGGAAATTCGTCCAGTGCCATTTTCCACCAAATGCAAAGCGGGCCTTCTACAAATCGCTTCAACGTCCAATCTTGCGTTGACCGTGTCTTTCGTCTTGCCCTTGGTGTCCATCATCGTGTACGAGAATATTGCAAAACACATTCCTCTCAATATGCATGACATCGAGGTTGTGTCTTAACAATTGATCTTTCCAATATGGTAGTTCCCGAGAAGATCTGCGTTTGTTCCAATGATGATCAATGCCGTACCCTCCGGGTTCGCTTGAAGCAGCACCCTCTTCGACACTCGGAATGTGCACGACCTGTCCCATATTTCTTCTCCACTTAAACGACGAGGTGGATCTGCTCGTTCGACAAAGATTCCGCGTGAAGTCTTTTCTATTTCTCCTAAACGGATGATCCGGGGTAGGAATCGTCGGTGCTGTCAAACCAACCGACCTTGCGACTATGTTCCAAGCTAAAACCCATGTTCGTTCCAAGACATACCGGCATGCGAGCTTTCCCGACGTTTGCCCGCCCACTCAACATCCCATAGGCGGGGAAATCATTTATCGTCCACATTAAGGCAGCCCGCATGGTGAAATTCGACTTAATGATATATCATACGTAAGAACACCTTCACTCCACAACATTTTCAACTCGTCTATCAAAGGCCCGAGGTACACATCTATCTTCTTTTTTGGGTTCGACGGCCCGGATTAACGCGTTAAGGAAGATAAACTCTTTCTCATGCACATAGAAGGTGGGAGGTTGTACGGAGTCACAATGATCGGCCAACAGGAATAATTCCTTCTGTATTGTTGAAAGGAGCGAACCCATCCGAACATAGACCAAGACGAACATTACGGGGATCCATAGCAAAGAAAGGATTCGCCTCGTCAAATTTACGCCAAGCTTCGGCATCGGATGGATGCGTCACAAAGTTTTCATCCCTACGATGCTCCCGGTGCCATCTCATGTGAGCAGCTATTTGTTCGGATGCATACAATCTCGTAAGTCTGGGCACCAGAGGAAAGTACCACATCTTGCTTATTGCATGACGGGTGTTTTTCCTTCTTTTCCCCACAACTTTATATCTCATCTCCACGAAATTTGCAATTGGTCACTCGGCGTCATCCTTGTAATACAACATACATCCTCTCGGGGCGCAATGGATTTTTTCACATCCAAGCCCAAGCTCTTTCACCTTTTTTTGCTTGGTAAAAGTCCTTCGGCAAATTATTGTCTTTGGGAACAACCTTACTCATGATCTGCATCATTTCGTTGTAATTCCTCTCGCTCATATGGTGATCGGTCTTCAAGCTTAGTGTTGCTAGGGTAGTCGATAGCGATGAATATTCACTATTTTCAAAGTGTTCGCAACCTTCCCATAACGGACGCCGTCTTCTTGAAGCATTTTATAGAACCTAGCGGCTTCCGGATGAGGATCCTCACCCATGTTTGATGGTTGAGGATGGGTACCGGTCTCCTCTCCCATGTATGACGGTTCGGCATGAGTAACGGGATCAAAATATTGGCCGATCGACGGTCCCGGCATCCATAACCAACTTGCTCATATTGATTAAGGTTTTCTCGATGACTACTCGTCCTTGTAATAACCACTCGGTGTCCGGACTTCGCCATGAAATTCCCAACATTCATAATCTCTAATGAATCCCTTTTGACACAAATGAATTCGACCTTGTCCGCGTACGTAAATCTTAAACAATTACATTTGGCACACGGACACCTGATCTCCCTTCTTGAATTATTTGAATTCGCCAAAGCAAATTGGATGAACTTTTCCAAACCCGCCAAGAATGCTTGTGTTAGTTCTCTTCATCGGTTAGACGATTGTACATCCAACTTCTATCATGGCCGCCTTCCATACTTCCTAGCTAGTTCGATTACTACCCTAATTAACTTCTCAACATACCACAAATATATATATATATAAAAGTCGCCTCTTATGCCTACCAATTGCCACTTAATCAAGAAAGTGAAAAAGAAACACATGCATTGAACAAAGAACATATTCCAAATAAAGCAACCGAGAAATGAGGATAGACACCGAACATGGGGACATGCATGTGGAGGGCAAACAAAGAATACAATACTAAGTATTTTGGAGTTTCTAACATATATGGGCTAGATCAAAGGAATTACATAACATTTAATCAAATTTAGTGTATAACTTGTTAAACATAGATTGAAATAAAAAATTTAAATAAAAAAATTATTCTACTAATTTTTATAAAACATACAAATGTGATTATTCTTCAATGTCACACCTTCCTCATCCTCGTTGACATTAATTAATTAATTGTCTTATCCCTAAATTTTATTTCCAAACACTTCACTTTTCTAGTTTCAACATCATCCTATTTAAATATTTATGTATCAATATCATCTAATACAAAATCTTAATTTTATCACACCAAAATCGAATTGGAATTTCTAAATTCCTAAAAAGTGCTAGATAAAAATACTTTACATAACAAAATTCTATACGTTTCTTAACTGTGTTACAAATCTGAAAAAAATACTTTTAAAATTTATCTTATTTAAAAAAAAAAAGATTTAAACTCGTGTACTCGATAATCTTCGACTAACATACATATTTTTAATATTCCAAATAATCAAACATAACATAAATATCAAATTGTGATTAAAAAAATATACTTCAAGCTAACACGTAAAATCGAAATGCTAAGATTTGTTTGATAATTTCCCTTACGAAGATCTTAGTGCTAGGATATGTTTGTAACCTGCAAAAAAATGAAAATTAAAAAAAAAAAAAGGTAAAAAGGGAAAAAAATACAAAACAAAAAAAACTTACATACCAAAAAAATCGACGAAATGGAGAGGAGGAGCTCGGTGAGGGAGGGGGGGACGGGGGCCGGAGAGGGAGGTGGGAGGGGGGAGGAGAGGGAGGGGGAGGGGGTCGGAGAGGGAGGGGGGGGGGGGGACGGGACGGGGGTGGGGGAGGGGGGGGGAGAGGGAGGGGCGGAGGGGGGAGGGAGAGGGCGCGAGATGAGGGAGGGAGGAGGAGGAGAGTCGCCGGGGAGGGGAGGGTCGCCGGAGTTGGGGAGGGGGTGGTCGAAATCGCGAAGGGGGCGAATGTTGCGGCTTTAAGCTGCAACATTCTGCGGCGGATCCCGGATCCGTCGCAGTGCGACGGATCCTTGATCCGTCGCAAAAAAGCGGCAAAAAGGCGACCAAAAATGCCGCCTTTTTGCGACAGATCAAGGATCCGTCGCAAAAAATCGGCAAAAAAGCCGCCTTTTTGCGACGGATCCAAGATCCGTCGCAACCACCCAAAAAGCGGCCTTTTTGGCCGCTTTGTTGCGACGGATCTAGGATCCGTCGCAACCCTTCCCAATTTCGCGACGGACCGTCTATCCGTCGCAATTTCCGTCTCTATTGCGACGAAGTTTACTTCCGTCGCAATTTCCGTCGCTATTGCGACGGAAAACTTCCGTCGCAATATCCTTCACGATTGCTACGGAATTTTTTCCGTAGCAAATTCCGTCGCTATTTATTCTTTTTCTAGTAGTGTTCGTAATTTTATTCAAAAATTCCTTTTGCTGTGTGTACGAATCCCAACATTTTCTTCCTTCTATCCTCCACAAATTATAAAGCCTCATGGAAATTAAATGTGCTTACCTCAAAAGAAGCAATTAGCGCGAGTTGCTCTTCCAATTTTTCCTTTTCCAGTCTAATTCACTCGGCCACCTTACTTGAAGAATCATTTTCATAGCTTTTTCGTCTCTTTGATGATGGGGATGACCGGGACTGATCCGCGCCATGCTTCAAATTTACTACCTCCACTCTCTCGATTAGAACCCCATCATCTCGCCTTGTTTCTGCCGGAATAATGGTTCGAGAGTCCTTTTCCTTTTATGAGTTTTCTTCTTCAAGGTCCACCCAAAAGGCCTTTTTTTTTTAGAAAATAAACTATTGAGTATATCATGCACTTTTAAACCCCCTCGGCCCAATTCACCCATTTTTCCAAACAGGCTCTTATTTAAGGAGAGTAGCCTATTAGAGTATTCTCAGTCATAGTAAACCGAACCGGGCCCATAGGTTGAAAATTATCATCCCCTGTTATGATGCATCCCTTGGTTGTCTCCTCCTTTTCCCTAAATTCTCAGCCTCTGTTTTTCAAAAAAGAGTTATGTCGCTGATTATCTCTAAGAAAGTTCCTGTGAAGGGTGCATCGTCCAGTGAGGAGGAAGATTTGTTCCATAGAAGCTTGAAGAAGATTAAGAATGATGAAAGTTTAGCAATTGATATTGATTGGCCTAGACTTGGGGAGGGAGGTAAGAATCTATGGTTTACTGGTCAATCATTTGCTGAGAAGTTACAAGGTATCACCAATCATGAGAAAGGGGAAAACCTTACTACCAATGCTAATGATCTCCCTGATGATCCCCTGTTTGATTTGGATAACATTGAATCTGACAAGGATGAACATGAGCCTATCTATACTATCAGTGAGGACCCCTATAGAAATTTTCGTACTTTATCATTCTCTGGAAAAATGAAAAATAGGTTGTATAAGGCTTGGAATAGGGTTGTTATTGTAAAGCTATTGAGTAGGGATATTGCGTATAAGCTTCTTTTGTCAATACTGTAATCCTTATGGGCTAAAAGGGGTGTTGTTACACTTATTAACATTGGCAATGGATTTTTTGTGGTCAAGTTGACGAATAAAAAGGATTATCTGAACACTTTGACTGGAGGCCCTTGGATGATTTTTTATCATTATTTAACGGTTTGTCCCTGAGAACCTATGTTTCATCCTAGGAGAGCAACCATCAATTGTTGCCTAATGTCTTTCTTGAGTACTATGATCGAGAAGCTCTTACATGGATTGGTAACCGTATTGGAGATATTATTAAGATTGATATGAACACGTCTGGTCACCTCCGAGGGCACTACACGAGAATTTGTGTCTTAGTGGATTTAAGTAAACAACTTATGGTGGGTTTCACTCTAGATGAGGTCGACTATTACCTGGAGTATGAGGAGCTCCATCTTCTCGGTACTAGGTGTGGAATCTATGGTCACTCGGCTGTGGAATGTAAAACATGGGTGAATCAAAAAAAATAGAGGAGCCAATGAGGGATGAAGGAGATAAATTAATCAATGTTAGTATAGTCCCTGAAGAGAACAAAGCTTTCGATCAAGATACCTGGAAAGTGGTAAACAAACCTCGCCGTCATCAGAAAGGGGGGAAGGAGAAGCCGTCGGCGGTGGTTCAGCAGGGTAACGACGGTTCGAGGCCCTTGTTGAAGACGGTAATAACGAAAGGAGCCAGAATCCCCAAGTTTCTGTCACTATCCTTCCAAACGACTCTGACGAGGGTATCGATGCTGAGCGAAATCCCACTGCACAAGGGGCTTTCAAAAAACGAGGTAATTGGGAAAAATCCACTTCACTTAAAACACAAACTTTTTAAGGTGATATGGAAATGGAAAGGCACAAAGAGAATAAAAGTTTTTATGTGGATGCTCTCGTTACATAAACTTCCCTCTAATGAGTGGAGAAGCTCTTGGTCGCAAGCCTCTCCCTTGTGTGATTTTTGCAATTCAGAGGTAGAAGACTCCTTACATATTTTGCGTGATTGCGAATATGCTAAGCATATTTGGGTGAGTCTTATTTGCCCAAGGTATGCCTCATCTTTCTTTGCTGCACCTCTTCGTAACTGGTTGTCTATGAATTTACAAAACAACCTAAGTCTGAATGTTGGTTCTTGCTGGCAATTTGTATTTGGGGTTGCAATCTAGAAATTGTGGGGCTGGCGAAACTCTTTTATATTTGAAAGGTCTTTTGTCAAACCCTCCAATCCAGCAATTGTTATATTGAATTCCTAGAGAAGTTATGTGTTATCATAGCACATGATTCCAGATGGTCTTTTTCATGATTCTTTATGCTCCCAGCTAGAATTGAGACGGTGGCAGAAACCACCAGAAGGCTGGTTTAAGTTAAATGTAGACGGTGCTATGGTTTCTAATTCCTCTATGGCTGGTTGTGGGGGCATTATCAGAAATAGCCATGGGGAATGGGTAGCTAGTTTGACTAAATATACAGGGATATGCAGCGCCAATTCTGCGGAGGAATGGGCCATTGTTGAAGGCATGCAGTTAGCTTGGGATCTGGATTTGAGACGGCTTATTATTGAGTCCGATGCTCAGGAACTGATTGGGAGAATTCTAGATGATAATTATCGATATGGAGATCTTCTTTTTGAGCTGATTAAGGAGATTAAGGGCAAAGATTGGCAGGTTAGTTTTAACCATGTGTCAAGAGAGCTTAATAGGATTGTTGATGCTTTAGCTAAGATGAGACATTCTGGTTTTGCTATCTTCGAAGAATGTCCGTGCCACTTGAGGACTTGGGTTGATCAAGATTGTTTGGAGATTATTTCTCCTTTGTTTTAATTTTCTTATGTAATTTTGGCATTTAACCTTCTTTCTTACAAAAAATAAACAAATTCTCAACCTCTTTGACTCCCAAAGACTGCCTACGTGCCCAATTTAATCCCCTTCCACTTTCCTCGGGGAATGTTGCAATATTCTCTTTTCCACATATGCAATTAATTTTAGGGTTAAGTAGCGAATTCATTGCAGAAGTATACGTCTAAGAGCAGTGTTACTATTGAAGTTTTTATAATCTCCATGTCGCCCCAGAAATCTAAAAACGTAGTAATGTTTCCCTTTTTCATTAAAAAGTTAACGGTTAACTTTAATTTTTTTATAGTCCACGTTAGTTTTTTAACAGAAAATGGCAGCATTGCTACATTTTTAGTCTTCTGGGGTAACATTGAAACGAAAAAAAAAAAATCAATTCTACATTGCTCTTAGATATATACTTCTAAGACAAATTTATTACTTAACCCTTAATTTTATCATGTTCTCCAATCCCCATGCACAAAATCAATGCTCTCCATCTTACCCCCCTCTCCTATCACCATCTTCAGGCAAGGGCGGACACAGGTTATATAGATAAGGGGGCAAGTGCCCATCCTTAATTTATGATGAAATTCTAAAAAAATAAGGGAATTAAAATTATGATGTATTTAATAGCATTGATAATAAGACAATTATGATGGAATTCCAAAAAATAAAGCCTAGAAGGATAACATTGTAATTATTTTTATTGTAATATACTTTTGTTATTAAAATATATGTACTTAAACTTGAGTGCCCACCCTTCATTATAATTTATGTAGATGCATTTCTAACAGGATTTAGTCTTACTTTTCTAAATGATATATTTGTAAAATAATTGTCTCTCTTATTACATCATCATTATTCACTTGATTTTATGAATATTTTTATGATATTTTTTTTTCTTGTTTATATTTTTTTGTTTTTTAATGTATTTAAAACTTTCATTAAAAAAAAAAATCCCTCCACTAATTGTGCAGACACAAACAAAAAATCATAACTCCACCACTAGTAACCACCCTTCGTTAATTTCCTGGATCCGCCACTGTCGTCAGGCTACCACTTCTCACCGGTGCAGCACACAGCGACGAATCAAAGCAACCTTCAGCATCTCCTCTCTCAAACTCTTCTTCCTCACAATTCTTACTTTCATCGCCCAGTCGGCCACACGTAAAGCAGAAGTGAGCCAATTTCTCATACTTGATCTTTAGTTTACCCACACAGGATCACGATTATTTGGCCTTTAATTTAAATCCAGGAACCAAAGGTCGCTCCAGTTCCATGTCGACACAAGCTCTGCCAAAATTCTTGGCTTTCACACACTCATCTTCCAGATCCTCCATTGCAGTAACCTTTACTATTCTAATTGTAAACAACTGATAATTTTCTTGCATTTGTGCCGCTGGAGGAATGTTATGAAACTGCCCCCAAAAGCACATGTATAACTCTTATTTTAATATTTGCAACCAATTTGTTTTGCATATATATATATATATATAAAAAAATAGTTTTTTCTGGCCGTAACCAAACAAGAAGTTGAGAAAGTTATAAAATAAGCTTCTCAAAAATAGTGGAGGAAAACTTCATGGAGAGAAATTATGGAATAAGGACTTGAGAAATTGTACCAATATATTTCTCAAGGGTTGAATACCAAGTATACCTATGATATATTTTGCTGGTGAAAAATACGCATGAACATCTAAAATATGAGAAAAAAAGACAGCACCCTTAAATATAATATATTGTTATACTCCTCCGGTTTTAATTATAAGATCTAGTTGACTTTTTTGGAGAGATTAAGGAAGCTAATTAAATTAGCTAGAGTATTTTTGTTTTTATTTTTTCTTCAAACTAAATAGTTTGACTAATAAATTAATATATAATCTAAGAAAACACAACATATAAAATGATTAAGTAACTTATTTAGCTTATTTAATCTCTCCAAAAAAGTCAACTAGCTCTTATAATTATGACCGGATGTAGTATATGTATAAGCAAAAAGAGTATAGGCCTCACTAAAAAAAGTAATGTTAGGTTAAATTTAACGGTGTTGGCATTTTTGTTTTCAATTTAAGTTTTCATAGGTATTTTTGTACCTTTGAAATATATATGGTGCTAGCCCTTTAGATAAAAGTTCATGAGGTAGTTTTACATCTTTACTTTATTTCTCTAAAAGGGGAAGAAAAACTTGGCACGATTATCACTGGATAAAAACTTGGGAATTCAGTATACGATATCAGTATATGAGGAGTCAAGGATTGACTTTAACCTCATATATTAAATAGGGTTTTAAAGGAAAAAGAAAAATATAAGAAGTCACAAAATTGATGAATAAACATTAGTTCTTTAAAGATGATTTATACTGTAAACCAATGAATAATTACTTTTCAGATTATTGATACTATAAACTAACGAATTCTTTTATAAGTGACTTATATGATAGACAAGACGATGTAGTAACAGGTCCAATTAATTAGTAATTATTTTAGTAATACCTAAAAGTGGGTGGATGCATTTTTTATTTTATGGGGCAGGGAGGAGTCAAGAAGACCTAACCATTCTGAGAGTGGGGTGGGCTCGTTTGGATTAGCGGTGATAGAAGTAAATTTTTTTCAATTTGACTATTGTAAACTTAAGATATGATAAAAAGTCAGATTGTAAATGTGATTTATGTTTGGATTAATGATAGTAGAAGCTCATCTATACTGTGAAAAGCTAATCTTAGTGACTTTTTCTTAAAAGTAGTTTTTGGTCTAAAAACTTATTTGAAAAAATACCAACACAAACAACTCATTTTACTTCTACCATACTTTTTCACTTCCTACCGTGCTTTTTCTACCACCGCCTTCTCAAACATACCCAATATATAATTGCCGATGGTGGGGATAATATTGATTCCATAACCAATACTATTTGTCTGCTTCCTCTCTAACAAATGTTACTTCATGGATCTCCACATTATAATGGAAAGGTGTTATGAAATAAACTAAAATGAAAAACAAGAGGTCTGGAAAAGTGAGAAATGAGACAATGAAGAGAAATTTATTCCATTATTTCGTATGTCTCTGTTTTTTTTTTTTTCCATGACTATTATTTCGCATCTCAATACAATACAATTGAAATGTCTTGTTTATTGGTGTGGTATATGTCATGTAGCCAATAATTTGGATTGAGTTAAATCAAATTAAATTCTTAACAATAATTTTCTTCATTCATATTTGTAAACAAGCACGTTAAACTATTTAAAAAATGGTGATAATATTCAATTTGAAACTAGATAAATAAAATTTCATCTTTTGATATATAAAAAATCACATTCAATTTAAAAAGTAAAAAGAAAACTATATTTAACCACTTCTGTTCTTTTTTTTTTTTAGGTCTGAGACATCTGTAATAAATATATAAAAAACCAGCAGCTCAAATCAGTCAACATTTTTTAGGGTACAAAATGCTAATTTTTTGTTTCCATTCAGGTTACAAAAACATTTTGTATCTCATAGGACAACAACGCGAAGAAGGGTTTAGCCTGGGCCATGATTCGACTGATCCAGCTTTCCTCTCTTTTTTTTCTCACCTTTCCCTGCCATAATTTTCTTTCAAACGATATCGTTTTGGTGTAAAATGCATACTGTTCTTTTCTTTTTCTTTTTTGAAAAAATAGCATTAACCATCCTGAATTATTTTTTTAGTATTAGTCAATACCCTAAATATTTGTTCAAGATCCTAAAATAATTTTTCAAGATCATAAAATATTTTTTTATTTTATTTTGTTGTCTAGGTTAAGTTAACTATTTATTGGGTCAAAATAAGGCCCAAATATTTCTTTCCCAGCCCAAAAGATACTACAAGGGAATTTTTTTTTTAAAAAAAAGCACAACTGCGAAGCCAGGTAATAGACTGGTGCATTGCGCATCACGAAGGTTAAAGCTTAAACCCCGAATTTCTGATCTCGGTTTTTGGCTATACACACAATTTTGCCTCTAGCTTTCTTCCACACATTCTGCTAGCAACGCCGTTCGGTAGCGGCGGTGGAGACAATTCCGATTAATATCTGATTTCGCATTCAACTGGTGCACAAGGTAAAGTCCTCGTAACTTAATTTTTCATTTACTTGTTTGCATCTGATTGATGTTAGCTCCTAGGGACTCGCCCTTGCCTTTCAGATCTTGACCCTTTCGGCTGATCTACTTCTTTACTGTTCATTTCCTAGATTTCGCTCTTGAAGCTTCAATATGTTAGGGGAGGTGCTTTCAAATCATTGTGTGTTTATATATATACTGTATGACACAAAACTTTGAAACTCTGGAGTTTTGATTCTGTACCCATACGCCAACTTGGCAATTCTAGTACAATCTGTTTCTGTGAAAACTGCTAGGTGAGCTGTTGTTTTTAATCCGTTTTTGTGATCAGACCTCGGTACACCTACATCGGCAGTTGAAGACGCGGTGTTTAATTCAAATGGTTTTATGGACAAATATTGCTTAAAGTCATTTATGTTGGAGGATATTCATTAGATTTGTTGAATCAATTTCTATGATTTTGGTATAATCATCTCTGGAAGAGAGCTCCTTTGTGTTCTTTTCGTGTTGTTGGTGATAGGCATAAGAAGAAATTCATGGTCCATTTCTATAAACTCTTGATTTAACCATCTAAGAGTATATTAAAAATGTCATATTCTGTTCTACTTAATAAAGTGTATGATAGACCTGTGTTGATCAGTTCTAGTTATGTCCTCAATGTTACCATTAAGTAGTGGAATTTAAATGAAATTTGAGGGACGACAAAATAATGAATTTCAAGAGAATTTTATTTTTAAGGATTATTTTATATTTACTTTCCCGTGTTGGGTTTCAGGGCTTTCCCTTCCTAATTTGCATCACTGATGGCATCTAAGTTGCAGCAGTTGCAATCCAAAGCTCGCCAAGCATCAAAACTTGTAGTTAAGCATGGGACCCCTTACTACAAGCAGTTGTTAGAGGAGAACAAGCAATACATTCAGGAGCCACCTACCGTGGAAAAATGCAACCTACTGGCAAAGCAATTGTTTTATACTCGTCTTGCTAGGTTATATTTTCTTCAAACTTGTTCTTCTACAGTTGTACTTTAATAATCTTGGTTATGGCAGTTTTCACTTTATAAAATACTTTATATTAGGCCCTTTTGGGTTGAACTTATAGCTGAAATTCTGTATGCAAATCTGATCTTGCCTATTGTGTCTGCGGCTCATACAGTCATACTTCGTATTTGAAAACTTGTGCACTCAATGTAGGAAGGAAGACAAAAGAAGTATACGGTCTTTGGATTAAGCATCTTAACTTGGCATTCAAACTGAATTTTCCCTTCATCAAATAGTTATGGGATGATGATCAATCCAGTTCTTCCTTTGTAATTAGATACTTAGATCCATTCCAGGACATGCATATCTTGTCAATGTTGTGAGTTGCTTGCTTGTTCATGTTATTAACAGGATGTACATTTTCGTATATTCTCATGTTGATTGATGTATGGTGCTTAGCTGTTACCATTTCATTGATGCCTTTTTTAAACTCATATGTTTAATATACTAAACCAGTTGAGTTCACTAAGTTGCAACTGTACTACATAACCATTTATTGCACTTGCCCTGCTTGCTTGTTAATTAGCCAGAACAACTGCTTGCAGAAGATTCCAAACCCAAGGAGAATGTACCGTTAATGGTCACTGGAAATAAACATGGCTTGATAGAATGTATTGTTTCTTAGATTATTTTCGGAAAATTAGGGTCTTGAAAGAACATTTTATCATGTGTCAAGTAACTGTTTCTGAAGCATAGAATGACAATGGAATTTCTAAAATGTTACCTCAATACGAACTCTGAATAAATACAATCATATAACTGGAATATGCTTTAATCTAGACACGTCACTCATTCACTGTCACTGCATGATGCCATTTTTAATGTTAATAATAATCCAGTAACGCATGGTTTTTTCCTTTGACTTTATGACTTAAACGAGGTGTGCCTTGTGATGTGCTTGTGAGACTTCAAAGATTTGTTAATTGAAGCAAGTGATGTCCTCTAGTGTGTGTTCCTGCAGCCTACACCATGTGATCTAACCGTGTTATCTACTTAATATCTCGATACAAGTGTTTGATACCCATATTATCTTCAAATCAGGCTTTCATTTAAAAATTTTGTGTGCCTTCACTATAACGAATTAGATAAGTGATGAGCCAGTGGATTCTGAGAACCTGCAGTTCTGCCCCGGCCTTGAACGTCATGGGCACTTTTCAGTTGTAGATTTATTGTGAATCTGGCCACTTTCACTTTTGTTTGCTTTGACTGTTGTAACTAATATCTACCAATTTCTTACAGCATTCCTGTTCGTTACGAGGCATTTTGGAAGGAGCTTGATTATGTCAAGCACTTGTGGAGGAATAGACAAGAACTGAAGGTTGAAGATGCAGGTATTGCCGCTTTGTTTGGCCTGGAGTGCTTTGCTTGGTTTTGTGCCGGTGAAATTGTTGGAAGGGGATTCACTTTTACGGGTTACTATGTTTGAGAATAAGCACGGGCAAAGTTTACTTGGGGAAAAAAGAAAACTTGGGGGAGGGGGTTTCTCAAACTTGTTAGCGATTTGCTCTGGTCATTTATACGTTGTGTGCATTATGGTGCATTCTACAAGCCAATTTTTGTTTGTCTGGAATTTGATCGTAGAAAAAATAAAGTAACAAACTGAGTGTTGAACTTTGACAAACCTTAATAAGCCCATGTATTTGAAGCGGGATTAACCTTGCGTTGTTTTGCCATCAGTTGGATGGTAGTGATGATCTCTTGCTCATGAATGAATTCACGCAAATGAAACTTTGATTAACATATAAATAAACCTAGCTTCGCGTTAAATTCATCGTTTGATGTTGATAGTTTGGGTCATGATGAATTTCAATGTTATTGACGAAAAATTTCCTGTGTACATGACTAGCATGAAGGAGTGTGCAAATAGCTAATAGCTAATAGCTAATAGCAATGAACCTACGGGTTCGTTAATGGATTGTACCACTTGCATCTTTAAAGCTTTTTGGATGATAAAGTAGTTTTCCATTACGATTTGAACATTTGTGTCTCTCAGATTTTCCATTTGTGTCGTTATGACCGCAACAGTATCGCCACAACTTATTTTTAAGATCTTCTTGAATGCTGAAAGAATGAATGCAAATGTGAAAGGGAATCTATTAGCCACCTCTTTGGGATTGGCTATTGTCTTCTTTTCCATCTCAGTTTTTGAATTAAAATTTGAACCGTTCAGATTTAATATTTTATATAAATATTATCAAATTATTAAAAAATATTTAAAAAGAATATATTTACAAAACATTAAATATGAACCGTTTAGATTTTAATTCAAATATTGAAATGGAGAAGAGGATGGAAAAAGAATAGGACCGATGCCTTGTGAATCAAACTGGATCAGTTCGTTTTTTTATGCGAGATTCGTGTTAATCTTACGGGTTAGACTTAAAAATTTGTTTTATCGCCCATGTTCTTGTTGCTTTGACCTAAAAGGCTCCCACCACCTGTCCTTTCCAAGTTTTTTTTTTTTTTTTTTGATAAAAGAAAGGTTTTGGAGGGTTCGACATCGATCCCACTGCTGCCAAGACGCCGCCGATGAAGACTTAATGGGGACTTACGAGATCGCCACTACAAATGAGTCGTGACGCAGAAGGGGATCGAACCCACGACTGCTGTCCTAATCCCGATCCTTTACCATCTACGCTTGCGTTCACATTGGTCATTTCCAAGTATTTCCCAAATGAAGGATAATTGACCTTTTCCTCTTGACGTAGAGTCATCTAGCCCAAATAAAATTAAGTAAATATGTACATACACAAATATAAATTTATAAATTTTACATTTTCAGTCTTGAGATAAACAGTGAGTTTCATTTGATGCACGGTCTTGTATTCCCAGATGAGTGTGCCTTTATAGACGCGAAGACATATACAAGTGCAATTTAAGTGCATAGGAAACTCTTCGGGATTTTTTTTTTTTTTTTTTTTTTTTCACATAACTCCACCAAGGAAATATATATTTAGCCCAAAAATATAAACATGTGTGTGTGATTTGGCCAAAAAATATACTCCCTCCGGTCCTAATTATAGGACATATTTAATCGATTTTGGAGAAATTAAAGAGAGGAGTTAAATTAGGTAATTTTACTTTTTTTCCTAAAATGCCCTTATATAAATTTAAATGGCGTAAGTAAAAGTAAATCAATAGCCCCTACTTCATACCTCTCTAACTTATAATTTTCTTTTTTACACGCTTTCTAATTAAAATAATGGTCTTATTATACATACATATATACATACATACATACATACATACATACGTGCGTGTGTGTGTATATTTGTATACATATACATATATCTACACACGCATATATATGCATATATATACACACACAAGCGCGTACACACACATATATATTGACAGACATGCACATGTACAAACACACACACATATACACACACTCTCTCACAGTGTGTGTGTCTATATGTATGTGTGTAGACACACACATATACATACATATATATACACACATAGATATAAGTGTGTACATATATATTGGCAAATTAACGTCAGCTGATTGATAAACAAATTAAAATCCAATAATTTAAAAGTTTCATTAATTGGAAGAGTTTGCCCTGCATACATATACTCACAAAAAATTAAACACACATGAGAAAACAAAATAGGGGTATTTCAGGAAGAAATTGACAAAAATTAGAATGTTATCTTATAATTAGGACCAAAATGAACACTAAAATGTTGTCTTATAATTAGAACCGGAGGGAGTAATATATATGAAATTGAACTGTTCATCAATTATAGCCTTGCGAATAGGTTTTAAAATTCCTTTTATAAAAAAAAAAAAAAAAAAAAAGGTATTAAAATTCCATGCAACATAAAGCCTTATCATTGCATTAAATATGTGTCTTTATACACACAAAAGTGCAATTTAAATATACAAAATTTATAAATCCCTCAAAACTTAAATTTTTCATATCACTACTAAAATTAGGAAAATAAGTTGCTTATTTCACTCTATATAATACTTATTCTTTTTAATTTTATTAACATTTTTTAACTTGCCCTTTGCTGTTGTCATAAATAATTGTAGAAATTTTAATTTTCCCCCTTCACATACAGGTTTGAAAAAGCTGGGCTGTAGCCGTGTAGTTACTAGTTAGAGATGCTCTTGAAATAATAAAAAAATGTATATTTTAAAAATAAATATATGTTTTGCCAAATCACTATATCCTTTATTTAGTCGAACTTGGACTTTTTTCTGTCGTGGGCTGTTAACTTCTGTTATTTTGTCCAGGAGGGATTATGCTTCGAGAATGGGTCACCGTCAACTTTTTATAGTTCGGTTAATTAGAGGGGTGTTTCCGTAATTTGAAATGGCCTGACTCTGTTAACCCTTAAAGAGAGCGCGCAAACAGATTGACAGAATAGATCACCCAGCCAACGACGGCCCTGTTTGGTTTCTCTGAAAACGATCGACGATGCTGCGCCTTAGTACTTCACGCGCCTCCGCGGCATTCGCCGTCTTTTTCATAATTCTCTCCGTCGTTACCGAGTGCTCCCCTGATTCCCAATCCCTTGTAAGTCTTGTATTTCATCCTCGTGTGTTTTTATTTTCTTATATAGAATTCATCATCTGTTTTGATGAATATGAAAAATGTGACCGTTAGCTTGTTACGAATGACAGGACAATTGCAGCAGGCAATGCGTGGCCAAGCGATGTGATTGTAAGATAAAGCTACAAGTCTTTTTTATATCTGTAGCTGTTATGCTGTGTTGTTTTAATTTCCATCGTTAATGGATATTGTTTCTGAAATTATTTCATTTAGCTTTTTTAATCAATTATGGGAAATATTGCGGAGCCGGGTATACGGGCTGTCCCGGCGAGGCGCCGTGCGATGATCTCGATGCATGTTGCAGGAATCATGACGACTGCGTTGACAAATTTGGTACGTACTAATCTCTTTTATATCATTTTGTGTTAATTTTGCCATTAGCGATCCTCATCTTCCACTAATAAAACCATGCAACCACATTATTTCACAATTAAAAAACAATAGTACACATGTTGCTTGTAGTTTTAACTACTTATGGAGGTTCAGAGCAGTTAATTAAGATAGGCATGTCATATATGATCATGTCTTTTTATTTTCTTATGAGATGACAAAGTGGATCCCTGGTCTACAGTATAACCTACTTTAAGTAATTCATTAGGACCAAGAAATGATAATTTACTTATTAAATATGTTTTGAATTAAAAAAATTTTCCTAACTCTACCCATATTAAATAGGGTTATGAAGGAGAGAGAAAAATAAATGAGCCAGTTTTAAGTGACTTATAATCATATAATGCAGATTGGATCCAGGGAGTAGTTTTATTGACCTAGTAATTACTTTTATGGGATTTCTTTCTTTAAATATATTTAAGGAGCATTGCCATTTGAATTTTGATTATTGAGATATTTAATTTTTCTTTAGAAGATTAATTGCGAACTAATTAATAAAACATGCATCTGCAGGTATGCTACATGTGAAATGCCATAAGAGATTAAGGAATTGCATGACGAGAGTGAAGAAATCTGGGAAGCCTGGATTTTCCAATACATGTCCTGTTAGTGAAGCTGCATCTACCATGATAAAGGCCATAGACTGGGCCATCTTAATTGGCGAACCGGGTGATAAAAAGGGCCATTGAACTGTAACTTAATTACAAAACTTGAACCCTCTTCCTTTAGTGGTTGAATATATATACATTGACATACAAATATGTAACGCCAATTGATCAATGAAGCTTGATCTTTCGATCGTATTGAAAACTATCATGCAATTTGTTTTTGAAATGGCATGTGCGTGCGTGTGGTTGTCCGAGGAAAAAAAAAAGCTTGTTTGTGTGTGTGATTGGCATATGTGTAACATCTTAGTCATAAATTCAGCCGAGTCTTGCTATAATGCTATACCAATATGTTTCTGATAAATCAATTATGCTGTTATATTCGATCTCTGGTGGAACAAATCCATCCAAATAGATGAAAAATTCTTTGCCCATGGAGTTCATATTAATTGGCAACTGACGATCGAACGAAGTGTTTTGGCTCACACACTCGTAAAATAAGATATGAAAGTTTACCAATTATGGTTAGATTTTCTAATAAATAATACTCGTAGTACTTAGGCATTATATATTAATATCAAACGCACAAATTTATGATAAACTGCTATTCATAATTTATAAATAAGTCAATTTTGTTTTGGAAAATTCTGCGTATAATAAAACCCGTGTCTAATCTTTTATGATACACATGAAAGGGATGGGAAGTGCCGGCAGCACGTTATTATTGTTGGGGTGGCTAGATCTCTAAAGAGTATAAGAATAAGAGATGAAGAAGCAAGTAACGCATACTTCCTCAAAAAAAAAAAAAAAAAAAGCAGAAGAGGGAAAAATGAGATTTTTTTTTTATCAAACACATTGAATTATGAAATGCAAAAGAACCAATACCAATCAAATGAACCTTATAGAGAAGGAAATTAAAGAAAAAAGATATTAAAAACAACTCAATTGGGAGGCTGCCACATATATATATACATGAAGATGTGGAAACAGAAGGTTAATAAAGTAGCGTGAAGAGTGTATTTCAGAAAAGAAGAGAAGAATAACACAGAAAGGAAGAAGAAAGCTGAGCGTGAAACGAATAAGAAACCAGATAAAAGCCAGCAAGGAGAGGTTATTTCAGTAAATAAGCGAATAAAGCCAAGCAAGACCCAACAGATCACAATGAAAGAGTCAGAGGCTGGTGGGGTAATAAGGCCGAAACCCACATGACATGGCACAATCCCCCACCTTCTTACGCGGCACTCTCCCTCTTTTACTATAACTTATTAACTTCACATTCTTCATTACCACCAACACAAACCTTCACCAGGTATGATTCATTCCCTTGTTCTCTCAATTTTCTTATCTCTTTACTATATCAGTTTCTCTATTTCTGCTTTTTCTTCACTCTCTCTCGTCTTTCACCAACCTGTAACTTCAAGGTACCCATATCTATATAGCTTTAAATCTGTGTGTGTGTGTACCTTGTCTGTGTAGCTTCTGGGGTTTCCATAGCTTTTTCAGTTTATTTTACCTTCTGCAAAATTTGGTGTTTTTCCAGACTGTACATGCTTGTCATTTTCTTCTTCTTTCATTCATGAAATGGTGTGTTTTGAATTTACGTTTTTATTCTCTCTCGTTCACAGTGAGGGGGAGATTTTCTGTGGACAAATTAAACGTCTTGCCATCTTTTTCCCTCTTTGCGATTTCACATAATAATGAGATAATATTGGAACTGGTTTTCATGGAAGCATTAAGAGTCTTCATGTATGATGATGAAGATCATGACTATAGATGAGTTTACAAGCTTTGTTCGAATTGAACATCTATCTCTGGCTTTGGCGAAGTTCTTGTTTTTCTTTCCCCTTGCTCAATTTCATGGTTTATTCTTGGAGGTAGCACAGACAGGCCGTTTTCCTGCATTAAAAAACTGCCGTTTACTTCCCAAATTTATTATACAATATAATGTGTTTGTTGCTAATAAAATAGTGAAGGAGGATATGTAATACCTCTCTTAGCTTCCACGGATAATTTTGGCTGTTAATTGGCAATGGCACCCAGGGATATATGACTAATTAACCCGACACAGCCATGTTACCAGAGTTTACTTTTGGCGAACAACAGACACAAATATGAACACGAAAATCGATGTTCTTACTTTTCTTGTTACAATTTTACAGTTTCTGAACATGTAAGTCAAAGCCTCTTCTCCTTTACTTATATGTAACAGCCATGCATGCTTTTCTTGCTTGAGGCAGAGTAACTCAGACAACATGAATATCCGTGTCTGTCCTGAACAACAAGTTTCCATGAGGAGGCAATCATCGTCTTCCTCGAACGAGGTTGTCATTTCGGTGGACGAAATCGTGTATCCATGGGAGATAATAATACAACAAATAATGTAATTATGCATCCAGAAGCAACAGCATTAATTCACCAGGAGAGACAAGACAATGTCGTTTTTGCCATGAGGAAGACCTTGTCGCTCACCTTGAAGCTCCCTGCGGTTGCATCGGCAATCTCCGGGTATACTTGAAAACTTCAACTTCATCCTATATATATGATTTCTATTTTACTTTAATTATTGTTACATTAGATATAATTACTTCTTCTTCAGATTCAATTCAGATCATGCAATTAAATGACTCGTAGAGGGTTTCGGCCCATAACTAAATCTAATCTACTAAGATTAGCGAATTAACTAACTAGCTAGGACGATAAAAATTCAATTGGAAGTTTATAATTTTCATTTTCCAATTAATTAATGTCGTTAATATGTGCTTGACCTGGAAATTACTAACTGCAATTATTCCTTCTTTACTTGCTTTACAGCATGTGCTGTCACGCCCCGAAACCTAAGGGGTGACTGGCAAGGAATATGAGTGGACTCACATTCCTTAAGCCTTAAACTTATAAACATGTGTTCTCAAAATATATGGATCCTACCTATAAATTACATAGAGCATCTAACTTTAAATAATAATACAAAAGTCTTGGGCTATGATTTACTTCAACTACTAGCACCTCATGATGGATCAACGATCTCTACATCCTTAAAGAGGCCCTTCAACGCTCAACAAGAGATACAAGTGTCGAATATCGTCTGAACCAAAACAAATTTTTCCGGTAAATAACGTCTCATTCTTTTAATTCAATAAAATACAAGAGTAAATGATTAAAACATTTTTATCTACTAATAATATCAATATGGCAATAACTTCAATTTCAAAACCATAAGATCATGAATAAAACAAAACTCTATATATATTGGATCATCAATCAATTACCTTGAAATACATAATAAACTATTTTGTTGGACAAAACCGTTTTAAAACAGTAAATCATAAATAAAATAGAACTCTATATAAAACATCGTTAGTCAAATATTTTCAAGTACGTAATAAAACCGTCGATTTAACGTAATCAATTTAAAACATAATTCTCAAAACCACGTCTTTCCGTAGAACTTCTTACAGAACGAATGACAAGCGTGACCACACAGTCCACGAGGGTAACTAACCAAGCATGACACGAGGCCATGAAACAAGCATGGACACACAGTCCATGAGGGTAACTAACCAAGCATGACACGAGGCCATGAGACAAGCATGAACACACAGTTCATGAAACAAGCATGGACACACAGTCCATGAAATAAGCATGAGAACAAATCCCATGAATATCAAGCAAGCTCGAAGTTAACCATGGTGCACCAAGAACTAACAGTACTACTGTTAGTAACCAGCGTTCCGTATTCAGTCCTCTCCAAAACCTTTTCAAGCATGCTTGGGATCAATTTATCAAAATAATAAAACTTATTCCTTCAAGATAATAACGGCTCTATCTCATACTTCATAGTCAAATCCCCAACATGAAGTTTTACAAACAATATTTCAAAACTTTTCTTCAAATTTAATCTGTTGATAAAATCCTTTTAAAAACATCAAAAACTCGCGTAAAAACATTACATTTCAAATAATAAATTCTAGCTCATAAACTTTCCCAAAACCCAAGATCATTTCAATATAAAATTTATGAAAAATATATCAAAAATCTAATTTCCATTGAACCGCATAATCATGAATTATGTTTTGAAACCATTGGGAGAAAATACAAATAATGAATAGAATCACCATTCTTTACTCATATACTATTAACAAATATTCCTTCACAAAATCATATTTTTAAATATGAAAATTAACATAAAATTTCAACAATAAAAATATTATTTATAAAAAATTAGGGACGCTATTCACTCACCTGTTGTTCCTTCCGAAACTATACCTTTACCAAAATCTCTTTTTGTTCCCTTTTCTTTTGTGCTCTGGAAATTGCCAATTCCTATAAATTTTGAAATTCATATATATCAACCTCTAATAGAATTTACCTACTGATTTTAAAAATCCTTAAGTACCCAAACATCATTCAATCACACATATCAATCAATTATTCTAACCCCCAAAATAATTTTGAACTGGCCTTCTTATTGAGTTTGGAAATTGTTTTCCAGTTTTGAAATACTACCTAAGTAACCCAAATAACATCAACTTAAGCATCCTAGAGCATTCTTTTAACATCCAAAATCACTTGTTTAACATTTTGGGACCCCATAACAGCAACTATAATTAGTTATTAGTTTTTAAGCTACAACTATTCTTATTTTAAAGTTATCAACAATAATATAACATCAACATTTATATACCTTATCAACATATAAGCATTCCTTTTAAATCCTTAACCATTCGGTCAGTACAAAATGGCTTCCCTAACCCCTTTATTAGACATTAAGTCATCATTTGAAAGGGAAAAAAAAAACAGTTTATACAAGAAGACAAGTAATTAATCTAAGGAGGCAATAACATCACGGTCCTTAAAATTTAAGTCATAAAAGTTTCAGATTCCTTGGCTTTCCATACGCACATCCAAATAACTTATTTTACTTCATGTACATATGCATTTATCACTCTTTTACACAGTCCCTTGTGAAAACCCAAAGGAAACTCTATGAAACAAGGAGCAACCCCTTTGAAGTTTTCTCCATACATAGCTAGCAAAATTTTCATTCAACCACTTGACATCTACACACTCCCATAGCACTAATTTCGATGTCTATTAAAAGTTCTACTTCCTTTATCTTTAATTTCAAAGAATCTGACGCCTCACACCTAGAGACAGCAATCATCCATTTCAAATATTACAAATTAGAGTCATTAAAGCACATGCAACACAATTTATTATCTTTAATCTACCTTTATTTATTGTTACAACCTTTAATAGATAGTTCTTCCACTTCAGATCAAGCATTCGATCACTCCTCTCCCCCCAAATCTAATTCAATAGAAGAAACTAAAGATGGGAGGAGATTTAGTGGGCTTACCTCAGTTGAATACTAGTGTTGCATGTGGGATCCAAGATCTCCTCTTCCCTTCTCTTCTTCTCCGGCAACTCTCTCTCTCTCCCGAACTACCTCACTCTCGCCCCCTCCCCTCTCTCACGCCCTCAGCCTCTCATTTTCTGGGATTGTGGCCGAAATGAATCAATGAGAAAATGGGGAGTAAGGTGTGTCGTGAATTGAGGGGGCGTGTAAGCATTAGGCCGGCTGGAGAAATGGAATGAGATGGAAAAATAAATTGAATGAGGGAGTGTGGGGGTATATATTCGGATGGAGGGAGAGGAGAGATGTCTTGTATGTGTATTTGTCCGAATAAAAAAAATGATAAAGAGGACATGTGGCAAACATGCATGAAAGGATAGAGTAATGTGGGACCCACTTAAAATAATCTCATTTGACTCCCTACTTGGCTCTTGTTTGCAGTCTAGTCTCTCTCTTTTTTTTTTTTTGTTGAAAACATTTGATAAGTGTTAGAAATTAATCCTTAATTCCATATAAGGATTTTTCTTCCTCAATTAGCTTTTCTCTAAGTCATAAAATATCAACTCTAAAATTTCTAGGACACAATTATCCTCTAACTATTTTTCCTTAAATTTTTGGGAAAATGGGTCCTAAATTCCAAATAATGGCTTTAAAACTATTTAAGCCAATTTTTAGTAATTATACCACTAATAATAGTTCTAGATCCTCAAAATAATATTTCATAATTTTTCCCTAATTTTGAAGGTCCAAAAATAACTTTATAATTATTATCTTAAACTTTTCCTTATAATAGTCTCCAACGGGATAGCAGCCTTCTTATCTCAGTCTTATTTCCGAACTTCTAATTCCAAAATTTGGGGTGTTACATGTGCCATATATAAAGTATGCCCACAGGAGTTGCACAGCTGCTTGGTGCAACACCAAGGGTGACATCATGTGCGAGATTTGCGAGCAGGTACGAATGAATAGCCCCAATATAATCCCACTTATTTTAACAACCTCTTAATTCCTACTTTCTCTGTGTGTAAAGCATAAACATGATATCCTCTCGATCTTCCGATAATCATATTTGATATATGTTTATTGTGTGTGTGTTCAGCCCTACGGTCCTGATTATGCAATAACCGAAAACTCATCAACCCATACGAGGCAAGTCCTACCCCGCTATATATGTGTGTTTCTGTCATTAATCTTTGTCTGTGAAGAATAAAGTTGTGTTTGCATTTGATTAGTTGGCATATCAGAGTGGTGCTGGATAGTGCTAGTCCGAGTACTCCGACCACTTTTACGCAACTGCAATCCCCTCTGCAGCTACCAGAACGGAGGCCTTTTTCTCTTTCTCGCTGGGCCTACTTAAATCTTGATGGTTCCCTGCCGTGGCTTACTCTATGTCACCTTGCTCATCCTCGTACATAATACTTTCCTTTTACATATACTCATATTTGTGGAGTTGATCTTAATTCTAAATATGAGAAATAGTTTTTCTATTTGTCAATCATTTTTTCTAAATTTACCCCTTCTGATCAACAATAATCATAGAGGTGAGAAAATGAGAGAATTAAGGAAGATAATTATAGCATTTTAGAAAATACATGTGATATTAACTAACTCAACTAACTTCCTTAATCTAATTAAATTAAGTAAATATGTCCTATATTAAGGATCCGAGCATATATTTAACAGGATAGTTTACTGAAATTTGATACTTGTTGGGTCGGGTACGTAGGGTTTGAATATTGGTTTATACATGTATATATGGTGCAGTTTCTGCTGGTGCTGGTAGTGGATGATGTATTCACCTTCACCAAGACAACCAAAAAGGAGCCCAAGAAAGCGTTCAACATCCTATTCGTGGTAAGAGGATTGTGTACTGTACTGTACCGTACTGTACTGTGTGTGTCTGCTTAGTAATAGCAAACACTAGCTAGAATGGTTTTTGATCATATAAGCTCTGAGAAATTAACTTATTTAAGTAGGTGACAGGTTATTATGATGCTACTCGCACCCTTATATCTCTTGTCTTGCCTTTACGAATGCCAGTAAGTTGGTTGATTAATATTTAGTTGCAGTAGTCATGACGTCTCAGTTCAGTAGTGCTCCACTAGATTACGCTTTCAACATACATGGCAAAATATAACACTTTTTTTTTTTTCTTCTTTTTGTGAAATTTATGAATTGACTATAGAGCCACGATCGCCGAGCACTTGGAGGGACAAGATCGAGCAACATCTAGCATCTGATGAGAGAGTGAACCAGCTTCTAATTTATTTCATTTCCTTTCTTTTATTGTGCGTTTTATATCATATATGAACAAGAACTGGCCTTCATGCTGTTTAAAACATGTAGTAAAACCTCTGGATGCTTATTATTAGACATTGCATATATATGCCTAAACAGAGATGAGCTTTAATTTCTGCGATGGCCTTCTCTAATCCGCTGCTAATTATGCTCCTTGTTGCGCTTTACCTATTTTATTTTCGTTTGTTTGGTTGTTTCCTATTTCCAATTTTTTATTTTTAAAAATAAAAACCTTGTTTAGTAATTATAATTTTAAATTAAATATTTGATAAAATAAAAAATAGAAATTTTGTTCTGAATATAAAATCGTTTTTGTTATCATAAAATTAAGCAAGTACAAAGTAAAGAACAACCTTATCTTTATTCACCCGCTTGTCCCCTTGAGGCCTTGACCCCTTGAGCTATGGCCTCTTCAACTTATTGGAGATTCACTCTCCCGCCTAAGTTTTCTCAAGTATGATATTTTAGAATAATCATCCAAACAGATTTATTTTTATTTTTCCCCCAAAACTTTCTAAAAAAAAAAATTTAAGAAAATAGAGAAACAGCACACTTGCATGACTATCATTTCAAGATGTCATCTATAGGATTAATTGGGTTTCGAAAAGCAAGAAAGTAAAAAAATTACTTAGCTTAAAAATGGTTTAAGATACACACGAAAGCATTAAGCAGTAAAGCAAAATCGTATGAAATCAATTCTGAGCACTCTCCAAAATATGAAATTTTCTCAACTCTTGAGAAGCTAATAATATCCGCACATAACTCATTCCCTCTCCTATGCTCATGCCATAGCTTCAGACAACGTTAATCCAATGCGGGACCAAACTAATAAATTACTTTATATAACAGTCCATCTTGAGAATTGGCAACTTAGTTATATATATAGTCCCTTTGGTCCTTTATATAAAACCCAAAGTTGATAGGCAGCCAACTATTATATATACAAGATACAAATTTATACTTTTGCAATTGAACAGTCCAATTAACAAGGTTCATTTATCAATTAGATTCGAGGGGATACTAACGCATTAAAAGCTAAGGGCGCATAATTGGGTAAGTTTGGTGTTCCATCAAATTCTTAATTAAAAACGCATTAGTGTTAATCTCTTGCCAACTTATTGTCAAGACTCAAGAGATTCAGAATTTTATCAGATGCTATTCAAACCATCCATATATTCTTTATGACCACGTATCCAGGCAATTCATCAAAAATACAAAACTAAAAGTAAATTTCTCAGACTCAGATATATAGCCGGTCTTCACCATGTCAAACATGTTTTCATCCCATGATAACCATTCTAATCAAAGTGGCATGACAAAAAACTGCTCACCTTGATTAGGTGGTAGATAGTAAGGGAAGTGCAAATTAGATTTGAAAAGTCTTTCATTCAGATTTTTTTCGCAAAATTCCTTTCCGTTTAAGGGATTAAGAAAATGTCAAAAAAGTTTCAAGAAAAATTCAAATGTCAGAAAAGTTTTGTTAACAACTCTTGGATTAACAACTCTTTAAAATTTTTCTTATATCTAAATTTCCTTTGAGACTTTTTTGACATTTTCTTAGATCCTTGGAACTTGTATCACTGCAGCCTGCAAAAAAAATAAAACATTTAACTATCTAAAAACACTTAAATCAAAGTGGCGTGAGCAGTGGGGAAAGGCTGTGACCAAGAACTAAAAACAAAGAGAAAAGACCTATTCAAAACATAAAAAAGGGGGGAAATAGGTACTACAAATAGTTTCACAGACATCAAAAGAATTTTCATTCTCAAAATTTTATTCAAATAATGGAGACAAATAATCACAACACAGACAATATTTTACTGTCCAAGTAGATATCTCAAGTTACAGTTACAATCATAATACAAAAAGAGTTTACCTTAAAGGAGCTTCCAAGGCAATTAGAGCACACTTCGAGTCAATGAATTTTATAAGACATTCAAGATTTTAGCTTCTCAATATTTGAATTCATGGACAATTGAAAAAATCTTAAATGCTGCCCGTAAAGGAGAAATAAACACAAGTGATGAATGTAACAGCTACAGCTCCGTATACAAAATAATGATGTTTCATAGATTGATTCGAGTAACTACTTATACCTCAGAGAAATTTAAGATCGAGAAAGTTGTGTACTCATCAAGTCAGATTAAGTCTAAAAACATTTCTGACTGTAATAGCCAGCAAAAAATCCTGAAAATAAAAGGTCAAAAACAGTTCAGGGAGGAAACACCTGGAAATTTTAAAAACTTGTCCCACCCTCATGAGAAAGATCGGTTGTTTGTCACAACTCAAAGTTCAAGTAGTGATACAACATAAGAGAAAAAGTACTTCTTCTGAGTTATGTCATTTTATTGGGTTATTGATGGCAGAACATGCCTTCTCTAGGTTGCGTTATTTTATTGGGTTATGTTATCACACTTGCCGAATGGCTCTGATACCATGCATGTCGAGATTTTAGATATAAGTTGATTTTTTATCAAAATGAACCAAGTCAATTTGACAAAATCTACCTCAACTTCATATATCTCTTCAGTTTAATTGTCACAATATATATAGTAGCTGTTGTTGTTACTCTTTTTGACTTTTTGTTGCCACGGAAAAATTGTGTCATTCTTTCCGATTTGTTAAGAGGTTAAAATGTTTTATTCAGATATGTTTTTTAAGAAAATGTGATTTTTTTAAGAGAAGTTAAAATTTAAAAAAAAAAATTATAGAACTTTATTTAGCTTGGCTCATAGTGACAATCACGATTCTTCATTAAATCATAAGCGTTTGAACTTTAAGCCCTAAACTACTTCCCCCTACATCGATCTTATATCCTAACCACATATTTAAGTTTAATTCAGGCGGCTAGCAGTTGAGCCTCAAAATTTTAAGTTTCCGTCAATCTATTAAACTAAAACAATAAAACTTTGAAATAATATATTTTTATAAAGTTTTCATTTTTATTTAATAAAACGTCTATTTTGCCCAAAAAAATCGTCAAAATGGATTGAACTAAGAAAAGGGAGTTTAACAAGTGGACCGCATTGAAAGCCTTAAAGTAACCTGGGAAGCCTGCAACTGCAAGGTCCATGACTTGGCGCCATATAAAAATATCCATATTTTTTCCCTTTCCATAGTCTGGCTAGAAGTGAAATATTCATATATCATTTGCATCAACATTACATATAACCAGTCTGGCTAGGACATAAGTATTAAAGAAGTAATTAATTAGGCAGTGTATATATAGGAAATTAGGCTGGAAATTAAATGAAGATGGTACAGATAATAATGTCATCATTAATAATGAGAGAGGGTTAAATTAAAGTTCAAGCCTTCAAGGGCATTTGGGTCCTCCTTCCTTGGTCTTCCAGTTATTGTAGCAAGGGCACACAGCTTTGTTGCCATAATAGCCAGGAGGCACACACAGGCATTTGCTACAGCACTTTTGACAGAAAAACATGCACGCTTTGTGGTACTGTGTTTTCTTGCACCTCCTTGTGCATTGTGATGGGCATTCTGCTTTATCACAAATTTAATTTATTCACACTTTTACTTCTTCTTAATCATATATAATATCAGAAAGAGAGTACGAGAATTGAAGCAAACTTCATTAACTCACCGTAGCTCTTGAGACTGCCGGGTCCAAATTTTGTCTGTAAACCATTTACAAACAGTGCACAAGTCAGAACTTAATCGAGAAAATGAACTAATTAATCTTTTAATTTGGTCCTCGCAGATATATGTGTGTGGAGTGGAAATAATGAGCAGGGGGTGCCTGCATGGGCGGACCCAAGTAATACACAAGGGGGGCAAGTGCCCCCCCTTGAATTTGAGTTTTTTTTTTTAAATTTTTTTTTTAAAAAAAATTTAAATTAATACATATTTAAATGATTGTCCACCCTTAAATTAAATACCCACCTTTAATACATCAAGACCGCACTTCGTAATTAGATGGGGATGAATGGTTGAATGATTGTTTAGTGCTTTATATTGAAAAAGATGTATTTGATAAAGATTGATAAGAAGACAATTATGATGAAATTCCAAAAAATAAGGCCTAAAATGATGACATTGTAATTATTTTTATTGTAATATACTTTTGTTATTAAAATATATGTACTTGAACTTATTGAGTCTGGCCACCCTTCATCAGTAATTTATGAATCGCATTTCTAACAAAAACTTAACCTTGCTTTTCAAAATAACATGTTTGTAAAATAATTGCCTCTCTTATTACATCATCAGTGTTTACTTGATTTCATGAATATTTTTTTGATATTATTTTCTTTTCTTGTTTATATTCTTTTGTTTTTTAATGTATTTAAAACTTTCCTTTAAAAAAAAATTTCGGGGCGCCAACCCTACCTGTCAATGGTGCCCCCCCTTCAATAATTTTCTGGGTCCGCCCCTGGGTGCCTGCTGCCCTTTGGTGATGCGTCCACTACTGCCCCTCCATTTGAGGGCAAGATGTTTTTTTCATGGTTGTTTTGATTATTAGATTCTATATATCTCATGAGTGAAAAATGGGGTTGTTTTCAATATTTTACTATTTTTAAAAAATTTAAGACTCTAAAATTGTGTAGTTTCTTTTTTATTTATAGTCTTAAATATTTTAAAAATCGTAAAAAATTGAAAACAAGTATATTTTTTATCTACAAGATATCAAAGATATCAAAATGTCATTCGTAGAATCTAATGATAAAAAGACATTTGAGAAGTGCCCAGAATTAAGGAGGAGCAGGGGACGCATCACCAAAAGGGCAGCAGGCACCCCCTGCCCGGAATTAACTAGTTAGGGTACGTCACCTTGTCATCGTAGTGGTGACCTCCATGCCCATGAGAAGCTATGACCTGCATATATAATTAACAAGTAAGTAATAATATCTGAGAGATCATCCCAGGTACAGTTGAATCTCTAGCAATAATATATATACAGATCTGAACAAAACAAAACGTGGTGCTTTGTATATATGTCTGAGAATTGCGAGAGAGAGACTGACCATTGTGTGAAGCATGGAAATGAGCATGAGGACCAAGATTAGTGCTGCGAGAAACCTAGCCATGGTCACCCTCCCGGAAGAAAAGAGCTGAAACTTGATGGAAACAGAAAAGGCAAAATGAGGAGAGAGAGAGGGACAGTATATATGAATCTGATTGGATAGGAGTAGTGTAGTATGGTAAGAAGGATGATACACACACACACACACATATATATATATATAGAGAGAGAGAGAGAGAGTCAAAAGCTATTGGCCGGTATCCTCATCGACAGGGCAGATGTTGAGTTTAAATGAACATTTTGTCAAATGGACATAGAACTACAGTGCCAATGTGTTGCTGAATCGTAGCTAAAAAAGGATGGCTTCTTCTGCCTTGATCGTACGGCCATTAACACGCTAACATTCTATCAAACTTTATCCGACCGGCCATTGAAGACATCTTCTTTTTGGCTGTTGCATTGAAGACATATTATTGAGATGGTTAATTAGTTAAGCAGTTGGGGATCCATAACCAGCAGGCAGCTGAATATTGGAATAAGGGAAAATGGGAAATCAATGCCCTTCCAAAATATAACTCATCTCTTTTAAAAAATTCTGATAAGTCACTTGGATAAAGTTAGATTTTATTTTTTTTATTTTTCAATTTAAGACAAATTTAATAAGTTAACCGTTTTTTCTTAGTTTCAATGGAATGGTTAAATTAAAGTGATGTATATTTTGGGCCTAAGAGAGTAGTATTGCTCAATTTTTTATTTTATTTTTTTTGTATGTGTGGATATATTTATGGAACATATGCTTTAAGAAGTCTATATTTATATATTGGCGTGTTTTAAAAAGAATTTCAATTCACTCTTAAAGTTTTGATTTTATTTTAAAATAATTTTCACCTTATAATTTTGACTAGAAGTTTGGTGCTTTGATGAATAAAGGGTAAATAAGAGAGAGAAATAAAATAAATATAAGTATCATTAACCTTTCAATTGATGCAATATATATAATTAACGAAGGAAACAAATGTAAAAAACTCATTAAAACTCTTATAAAAAAAACCGAAACAATTTAAATTTGAACTCTTATAAAAACAAGAGTATACAAGAAAGAAGGAAAGAAAGAAAGGGGGAACAGGAATGGAGTCTGAGAAAGGGCGAAGGAAGAATAGTAATTAGGTTAGTTACGTAGAGGGTGATGAATATTAATGGTGTCTGGTTTTGGGGGCTGAACTCCCAAGCTCTCATTAATGGCGAACCCATTCAATCCAACGGCATTAATCACATCACCTACCCAGATTCAACTTCAATGCGTTTTCTGCATTAAATTTCCACCGTTCCCTTTCTTACGCAACCTAAAATCCCTTGTCCATTTTTTTTGGTCACACGAGAAGAAGGCTCACATCCTTGCCTCCATTCTTTTTTTTTTTTTTAAATTTTCCTTTCTTTTTTATGGGCTAAATACACCGGTGTTTGGTTTATATTTAGGGGATTTTATTTAAGCCCTCTCCTGAATTTTGCACATTTTGATGAATTTTTTGACGCTAGGAAATTTTTTGGCAACCTAAAATTTAAATCAAGACGCCAAAATTAAATTTTACTCAAAGAAATCGAAAATAATCAAATTAAATCAACAAAATCGAAACTTTTACAAATCAAATCAAAGAAATTGAAAATAATCAAATCAAAGAAATCGAAAATAATCAAATCAAATCAACAAAATCGAAAATTTTATTAAACAAATCAAAGAAATTGAAAATAATCAAATCAAATCAAAGAAATCGAAACTTTTACTAATCAAATCAAAGAAATCGAAAATAATACTAATCAAATCAAAGAAATTGAAAATAATACTAACCAAATCAAAAAAAAATATTTAAGATACCTAAAAGGGAAGTTTTTTAGCGCCTAGGTAATTTAAAAAAAAAAAAAAAAAAAAAAAAAAAAAAATTGGCGCTAGGGTATTTTTTGGCGTCCTGAATATGGTTCAGGACGCCAAAATTAATATTTTATTAATTTTGGCGTCCTAAATCATTTTTTTGGCGTCCGGAACAAATTTCGGGCGGAAAAATATTATTTTTGTATTTATCATCGAATTAGTTATTCCATCTCTCACAAATGGGCTACACAATCGATCTCCATACATAGCGCTAAAACTCCTCTCCTCTCCCCTCATCTCGCGCCTCGTCCTCCCTCCATCTATCCTCCCCCGATCCTCCGCTCCTCCTCTAATTCAGGCGATCATTATTAGTTTCGTCCCTCTTCCTACCATGAGAAGTTTAGAGGAAAACAGATTTGAGTTCCCCTCGCCGTCGAGATCGAAACCAGCGACACCGGATGCCGCCGCAGATGAAAGCCGCAGTCGATTTCGTTGCAGATATGTTCAGGTGGGTTTGTTCTAGGTTTTTTTGTTAAGATAACTTTATCGCTTATCACAGTACCTGGCTTTTATTTTTGATTTTTCGGATTTGCTTCGCATGTTTGATTTTACGGGTTAAGTTGTTTTACGGATTTGCTCCATGGCATTTTTTATATTACGGATTAAAAATAATAATAATAAGGCGTCACCGAATTAAACATGGGACGCCTTTTTTAAGCGTCCACGGGACGCCTTTTTTAAAGCGTCCACGGGACGCCTTTTAAACGTCTGAATTAAACACAAAAGGCGTCCGGTATAAAACATGGGGCGCAGAAAAACTTAAATACAACTTCTTCCTGTTAGACGTCCTTCCCGAAAAGGGCGTTAATTGCCTCTAATTCAGGACGTTATTTCACGTTTTTGTAGTAGTGTTTTTATTGGCTAAATACACCGGTGTTTGGTTTGAGGGGAGGGGATTTTCCCTCCCTCCTTAACGTGAAAAGTCAGATATGACCATGATGTGAAATGCTTGTATGGAAAATGATGCGAAACGTTATGAAATATATGGACATATTTGATTTTTTACATCAAGGAGGGAGGAAAACTCCCCTCCTCTCCCCTAAAACCAAACACATCCTTAGAGACAATCATGTTTGAGGCAATAAATATTGATATCTCTCTCATCAAAATTCAAATTTTAGTTCTTCATTGTGAAAAGAGTAGCTCATTCCGTTGCGCTCTATTTCATCACCCCCAGCCAGCCGATGCCTATGATCTTTTTTTCTTTTTCTTTTTTGATAACAAGGATGGCATAAAGCCTACAAGAGAGTAAAAAGGAAATTACACATAACGGGAAATTAATCACAAACACTCTTGGTGAACCCAAGATCCTAAATATGAAGGGTAAACTTCTAAAATAGAAGATTTAACAATGCCCGATTTAGCTAAGGCATCCGCCACTTTGTTACAATCACAGGAGATAGATTGCACATTAGCATTCCAATCTTTCCTTAACAGCTCCCTGATCTTCAGCAATTGCAGGCTTCCAGAATCAGGCCTGCCCTCAAGTATAAGTCAAATCACCTCCTCAGCATCTGATTCAATAATGACATTTTTCAACCCCATATCCCATGCTATCATCAGTCCTTCTAAAACAGCCCAAACTTTCGTAGAAAAAGCCTGATAGATCCCAAGTTCCTTAATGAAACCAACTACCCATCTTCCTGAATCATCTCTCATTACACCCCCGTAGCCAGCTCTAGAGGAATGCAATGACATAGTCCCATCAACATTAATTTTGAACCCACCCAAGGGAGGTTTTTTCCAGCAGTGACTCTCCATATTAATCGACGCCATCGTAAACAAATCAAAAACATAACTAGGCCAAATCCGAGAAAGCACATCAACAGGATTTTCAGGCTTAATAAAATCCTTATCAAAGATAAATAAATTCCTCCAAACCCAAAGCTTCCAAATAGCCACACCAAAGAAAAGATTCCAATGCCCCCTCCACTCCTTACTTAAATTACCTTTTAAATTCAAAAGCATCCAGTCTTGCAAATTAACAGAGAAGAAGTTAGAGAAATACCTGGCGGGAATCAATCTAGACCACATCCTTCGAGCATAAGAACAATCTTTTAGGATATGTAAGGTATCCTTAACTCCAGCATTGCAGAAACCACAAACAGCCGAGGAATGAGACCATGAACTTCTCCACAAATTTGTGGGAAGCTTTTGCAAATAGGTTTTCCACACAAAAAAACTCTAACTTTTTCAGCTCCTCCCTACTTCCAAATACATTTGAAAAAATTATCTCTCAAATGAGGCGGTTGCTGTTCAATAATAAAGTAGGCACTTTTAAGAGAAAAATTACCATCCCCAATTGCTCCCCAAATCATAAAATCGCTACCGGAATCAAATCTAAGAGGAAGGATAGGAACCAGCCGACTAATCCCATCAGTATTAATAACATTAGTTAAACTGGACCAATCCCAACAACCTCCCCAAGCCCAATCACTAACAGTAGAGTTTTCCTCTTCCTCAGTCAATGGTCTATGGCACAAGTCTATCAGTTTCACCCCATCACCAACCCAGTAATCATAAAAGAAATTAACATGAGGCCATTCCTAATTTGCCATTTTGTACCCCTATCGACAGTATCACTTTGATCACAAATAAACTTCCAAAGCTTGGAATCTCCCTGGCAATAATTCAGAAGAGAATCACTCTCTCATCATATAACGATGACTAAGGATGTCCGCCCATAGGCCTTTACAGCCAATAATCAGCTTCCAAGCTAATTTGGCCCCACAAGCTAGATTCACAGAAGACAATTTTCTAAACTCAAGACCACCGTATTCCTTAGGTCTTGTAACTTGGTCCCGACCAATAGAATGAAACTGTTTGGAGTGCTCATCGTGACCCCATATAAAATTCCTTTCGAGTCTCTCAACTTCTAAACAAATGCTTCTTGGAATTTTAGCAACTTGCATAGGATATAAGGGGATAGCACTCACCACCGACTTAGCTAAAGTAATCCTTCCCGCGGTAGAGAGACATTTAGCTTTCCAAGCTCCCAATTTAGTTCTAACTCGATCGATAATAACTTGATCGACTCTAGGACCATCTTTGGAAACATAAACAGGCTTCCAATTCCCATTGTCAACAAGATCACAAATCATATGAGATAATCGATCCATACATAATACAAACAATAGAGGAGATAACGAATCCCCTTGACGAAGGCCCCTATGAGGAGAAAAGAACTTCGTTTGAGCCTCATTCCACAATACATTATAAGATACAGAAGAAACACAATTTATGATAAGATTAACAAAAGCATTATCAAACCCAACATCTAGAAGGACTTGATTCAAAAAATTCAGCTAATCCTATCATAAGCCTTCTCCAAATCTATTTTCAAAGCCATAAGACCCTTGTTACTTTTCTGGCCCAATTTCTCTAATTTGAAATGTTGTTATGTGCCCAAAGGCCCAAACTACTTGGCTTTGCAAGAATTTCAAATGAAAATTCGGCCCTGCTATAATTGCCCTGGATCCACAAAAAAAAATGAAAAAGGCTGTGATATATAAATGTGTGCAATATGAAAACCGAATCACTAGTCACTACATTGTGAAGTGAAATTTGAAGAATAGTGTTGTGTGGTGTCATAATCGAATAATACGAGGGCGGTGGTATGTAGAAGACAATAATTCAGGTGGTTAAGGCATACACATCCATCATACTGCTCACAACTTGCAAACGATCTCCTGTACTCCCACAGGAAGCATGTCCATCTACGTTTTATCTAATAACGACTTTGCCAGTGACGCTACTCTACTCCCATTATTACTTGTCCCTCTTCATTCTCGTGTGTGTGTGTGTGTGTATATATATATATATATATTTTTTTTGGGCTAAGCTCTAAGATTGTGCACTTGTGGCTGAGGAGGCGGAGAAGCGTGAAGGCCCAGAAAATGGTCATTCTGGGATGCTTATCATACCAACTTTCTGAAACCGTGAGAATGGCCAATAGGTAGATTTGTCAGACGCCATTATAATGCTTCAATGAAGTGTTTACCCTTCCCGGCCCTATTCACACTCAAAGTTTAGCCTAGAGCCGGAAAATCGGGTCCCGGCCATTTTAAGCGCAGTGCAGCGGTTCGAAAAAAAATAATGAGAAATTTAAAATTGACCTGCAGCAGCGCCTTGTAGGGTCTCGGGTTTAATCGAAATTTACCCAAAAACCATTTTTAACTAGCTTTTTTTTAAAAAAAAAAAAATTTTAAAAAAAATGTAATTAATTACTTAGATTTTTATAGTTTAAACTATAACCTTTTTTTTATGTTTATTATTATTCGTATTAAAACACACATAATTAGTTATTATAAATTTTAAAAGAAGAATGGATGTTTTCATATTAAATAAACACATACTTTGGTATTACAATATTATATAAGTAATAAATTATAAATATATTTTGTGTAAAATAAGTATAATTATTTTTACTGTCATTAAAATCATACATGAACCAAAGGAATCTACGAGACACACACAAAATTACGGTGAGAGGAAATGCATTTTGTCGTGGGCATATATAAAACAATTCCTTTATTTAATATTTTTTGAAAAAAAAAACATATTCTTTGTGTTTATTTGTTTTTTATTAAGAATTAATGAATGTGTTTATTTGTTGAATTTATTTGTTTTTTATTACGAATTAATGAATGTGTTTATTTGTTGAATGATTTATATTGTTTAGATATTAATGTTGATAACATTTATTTGATATATTAGAACTTTAATTATTGTAATTTACTAATTATATTTACGTAAGGCCAAGATTTTGATTTCGGGCTAAAAGGAGCCCTTTTTTGAAAAACAGATGTTTTCTTACCCCAGCCCCAGTAGGATTGGCCTACGGCCCGCCCTTGCGACCGATTCCCAACTCTAGTTTAGCCCTACCACATTTCACTGCCCACCAACAAATCACCTTACCACCAATGTGAGTTGGCAAATCACCTTACCACCAATGACTTTGATCTCCCTCGCAGGGATGACAGTAAGCGATCTCGTTCGACCTCGCTGGCATCACGGACACCCTTGAATTCCTTTGGCTTAGGGAGGTCCATTTCGCTCCACTTGTTCCACGGGTGCCTCCTACCAACGGAGTTAAGCTTGGCTCTCTAAGAAGCCTTAAGAGAGGAGTTAAGGCGATCCTGCATAGCGTAATGGCATCCATCACCTTAGCCTCGAGTCGCCTCATAGACTCGGTGGTTCTCCTCGACATTGAGGTGCGAATCAAGATCCGACCTCATTGTCCAATTGTTCTAGGGTGTGACTTTCAAGAGTAGCAAAGTCATTTTCCACTTTGTCCACCCTAGTCACCACCTCTTGTAAAGCCTCCTCAAGAGCCTCCACATTTACCGTCAAAGTGGCAACATCCGCGACTTGGCGAGACTTACTTGTGCCCCGAACCTTCTTTGGTTGGTGAGGAGGTTGAGTCTCCCTACCTCTCTCTTCACCAGTCACCACAATGTCCTCAGTAGTGCCCGACATCCTTGCCTACATAATGGCTCCCACGAACCACGCTCAACTTCGAACACGGCTCGATACCATGTTGTCACGGTCTTAGACAAAATCACCCAAAATCCGTGCTGGCTTGATCACTCCCTTGATCTTGGCTAAGTCAGCCGAACCCTCACAAGTAGGCAAAGAGCACAAAGACAAAGAGAACTTTTAGAGAGAGAATAAGAGTTCTAGAGAGAGAAGCTCTTGGAAGCAAATGACTTGTATTGCTCTTGGATGGGTTACAAATGAGGGTGGCACCTCTTATTTATAGGCATCCACCTCCTTAATGAACGGCTAAGATTCAACACATCCAACGGTGGAGATTGGGTATGTTAGTTCTCTATGTGTTTTGATGATGTCTAACAATTGTAATGATCAATGGGTTAATTTGTGCAGTTTTAAGTTTAGACAAATTGCACTTGCGTTTCTTGTAAAATGATTTTGAAAATCAGTAACTCAAGTTATTGGAAGCAACTCAAGTTACCCAACTCAAGTTGCCTCACATAACTCAAGTTTAAACCTTACGAAAAATAAGTTTAACAAGGATCATAACTCGAGTTGTCACTAAACAACTCAAGTTATAAGTTGTACTTCAGTTCCCAAAAGCCTCATCGCGATATCAGATTTTGGGTATCTGATGTAACTCGAGTGACAAGGAAAAACTCGAGTTGTCCAAGTGCTATAAACTTTCTGTCTGATTTTCGAAGTAGAAAAACTCGAGTTATAGAATACAACTCAAGTTGGTTAACTCAAGTTATTTTTATAACTCAAGTTACATTATTTGTGAAAGTTTTCTGAATGATTTAAATTCAAAAGAAACTCAAGTTATTCAGTACAACTCGAATTGGACAACTCCGATTCTTTGATAATCATGGTTTAGAAACCGGACGGTCGGCTTGCATCGAATCGCCAACCGCCGTGAAATCGGTCCGGTTTGGTGCTAAACCAGGCGACTGTCAACCGGTTCCAAACCGGATAAACCGGTGTAAACCGGACGGGTTAAAGGGGGCCGGTCCAGGATCCTTTTTTTAAAAAAAAAAATCTGCACCAATTTGAAATGACGTCGTGGCAATTTTTTTTTTAAAAAATGCAATCGATCGTATTCGTATCTGATTTAAGATTTTGATATGAAACGAAACGACCCAGCGTGATTTCTGAACCTTCCATTGTCGGACTACTCAACCGTCTTCCTCACACTTCGTCGACGCCATTTGCAAGCTTCAAGGTTATCGACTACGTACTCACTCCGTCGTCGAGAACCGGCCTCCCGTCCGAGAACCCTTTCGTCAAATTTTTGCGAGCTTGCGGGGCATCGTGCCGGGTAATCGGTAAGTGCTCGCCGCCCCGTTCTCGACGCGTTTGTGATTTGCCCATTTGAAATTTTAGGTTTCCCATTTCGCGTTGTGCTTCGTCGGCATTTTTTTGAAATTTTAGGTTTCCGTTAATTTGTTGAGGTGAAACCGTGAAAGAGCTTCGTTCTATTTCACAGAGCTTCAGTTTTTTATTTTTGAATGTTATTTTCTTTTTAGTTCTTTGGTCGTTCGTTATTCTCGCCTGTGCTACGAGTTGTATTTTTACTTTTGGATGCCATATTGATTTGATTTGGGTTCGTTTTTGTTTTCTTTGAAGCCGTCTTAGTTGCTTTCTTGTTTTGGTTGGCTCTGCTTATTTTTTAATATTGGCTTTACAGAGCTTCGTTCGTGCCTTTTGAATATTTTAGTTCTTTGTTCTTCATTCTCGCCGTTTTGTTCTTCATTCCGTATGATCCTCGTCACCATTGTCAATAGTTAGCGAAATTACCCATGATTATGTAGTCATTGCTCAAAGCACTTATAGTTTGAAGTCTTTAGGAATTGGGTAGTTTGAAATTTAAATCAAAACGACGAGTTTATGTGTCGGTTTCATCATATGATTATGCACGCCTTATTATCGGGATTTTGATTGATAGGTCATTTGGATAAAAGTTTGAGCATTTCATTGATTTTAACTTAGTTATCTTAAGTTCGTGACTGACTATATTTAAATGCCGCACTTAAACTAATATAATGATCTGCAAAGGTTAATCTAGGTATATTTCTCTGTCATTATAATTTTACTAATGCCATACGGCAATTGCCATGTGAAATTGCTCGGAATTATGTTTTATTGCCCATATAACCATGCCGGGAGAAGTTGAAATTTACCTTTATATATCAAAAAACAAAACAAAAACAAATCACCTTACCCAATATTTACCCAATTTACTGGGCTCCCAACAACAAAGCCCAATAAATTGTCTTGTCTAGAGAGCGACAGCTCACACCAACCGAGTTCAAGAGTAATACTCTCCTCCTCCACCCACTTAGGCTCATTTAGGATATTAGCCATTAAGAGCATTTACAAGTTTTACACACGTAATATCTTCGGAAATATCCTTTCTTGTAGTGGTTTTTTTTTTTTTTTAGTGAAATCCCGGAGAGTCTAAATCTTTTTGGACCGACTGAGCTTTTTTAGATGGGCTTTTTAAAAAAATTCAAATTGTAAATATGATTTGTGTTTATCATAAGAGTGGTAGAAGTAACTTTTTTTCAGATCAGTTCTTGTTTGGCATAATGTTTGAAAAGTTAGTTGAGATGAAAAATAACTGAAAATGGACATAAATCTTATTGGAATACTACAACAACAAAAAACCATTTTCAATGTAAAATATATTCCCTTTATGGTCTTGCAGCTATGCCAAACAGACTCTTAATCCAATTTGATCATATTAAATAACCTAAATAAATTATTTAATTATAATATATATGTATGATATGATCCCTTTAAAAGAAATATGTATAATATTATATTATATATCATTTTATAAAGTACGAAAATTAGTTTAAAAAAAGATAAAATCATAAATAAGTCACTGTGAAGTTACAAAGAAGAAATACAATTACTAATGAGACCTAAAACAAGTGAGCATCTTGCAATAACATGTTCATATGCAAACATATGCAGGAGATCACAAGAGGTCCAAGTTAATCACTTATTATTAAAAAATTTGGTGATCATATTCCTTTCTTAGGAAGTCATAGTAATTTATCCAATGATCAATGACCTGTTATTCCATGGTTAACGGCTTTTCTTTGAATTTTGGTGCATAATTTCTGCGTCCCTTTTCAATTACTGTATGCTACAATAAATGGATCATCCCCTTTAAAAACTATTCTAAAGTGTTGTTTGTTGGAGAGCGTAAAAAGATTGGTTGAAACTAGCAACAAACAAATCAAAACCGTCTCGATCAATTTCTTGTTGGGAGCTAGAGGAGGAGGAATCAGAAGTGGGTAATGGAGGGTTATAAAGGAGATAATGAGCACAAAGCATGGAAGATGATGAATCAATTTAGGAAAGATATTGAATCATGCAGTTCAGAAACATGGGTCTGAATAAATGAGTCATCCTCGATCATGTGCACACTAAAGTGACCATAATTAATTCTTACACTGTACGCTTCCGCTACGAATAAATTCCAAAACAATCACATGACTATTTATGGACGTCTCCAATAACAACATCGGATGCAAAATTTATGTGTTTGATGTTCCCAGGCGAGGCACCGAGTTGGGAAATGGAGGCCCGTGAAACAATGGAAAAAATATATTTAATACAAGTAAATGCGTTGAAACCGGAATTGAGTTTATCATCTCATTTAAGTGTGGCAGGTAACGTTGTCATCGGGACACTACTAAAAAAAAAGTTTTTAAAACCGGTTGAAAATTGAATTTTATATCCGGTTTAGCTTCGGTCTTGTATCGAACGATTTAAAAAGCCTGTCATGAAAACCTGATCTACATCCGGTCTTAAAAGTTATTCTTTCAGATTGGTTGGTTAGATAACCGGTATTAAAAAGTTTCAATTTATAATAAAAAAATACTCACGGTAATTTCATACCCGGTCTATAAAGTGGGCATTCTTTTTTAAAGAATACGATTTATTTTATTTCACATAAGTCATGTTGGAGATTTTTATTATATCTAAAAGCTATATTATGTAATATAAATTCAACAGATGCCCTAAAAACAAAAATGCAATCGACATAAAAAATAAATATAACTAACAACCATGAATCTAAAGCCCTATATTATTAGATAATTAGTTAATCTTAATTATGACATTTGTTCTTTCAAGGTTTACTTTTTTTATTGCATTTTCCCCATCTCTAAAGAAATTAGATGATTTTTGAGTGTTGGATTTAGTCAATGCAAATTTACGCCCAACATCTGCATGTTCTCGATGCATAATTTATATTGTGAGCATCTCTATAGTTGAATGCAGCTACCCATGGATTAGCTGCTAGGTTACCAAACTTATGCATTTTGATCCTTTAAGACCTCAAATATGAAATGGCTTTGTCCAACCCCAATCTTAGGCGATAAAGGAGAAGATTCTTATTTAATGAACCTGATATAAAAAAGTTAATATACAAGTATGAGAAATGGACTTTATGTGTGTGAATATGATTTCATGGGGAGATCTTGGTTGAGAAGGAAACCAAATTGAAGGCCAATAATAAGGAAGTAACTGACTAAGGGAAAATACTAATGACAAGATGAGGATGGATAACTCTAAATTGGAGAATGAAAAACATTGGCAAAGTGATCATCACTTGAAAGGATAACTTCGTTGGATTTTGTGGTAATCCAATGCAACGAATTTTTCCTTTAGAGCATTGATCACCCGACCTTTATTTTTATTATCTAATTTAGATGTCTTAATCATCAACCCGTCCCTAGTAACTCTACCTAGCCAGGAAGCTACTTATAATTGGCCTTCACTTAGATTTCCATCTCAACCAATACATCATCACACCGATGGAGTATTAATTATTTAAGCGGATGGAGTATTATTTAGACTGCTTGTAAACACGACCGATATTAAGTTGTATCAATATTTACAAAAATGTTACATGTTATACTTTTTAAACCGTCTCCATCTATAAAAGTCTAAATGTGGCGGTTTTAAAGGTTTTTTTTTTTTTTTTTTAGTTTTGTGACAACTCATCATCAGCCATTGAATTTTCCAAATGAGAATGCACAGAAAGAAAAGAAAGTATGTGGAGGGGGACATCCAGAAAATGGTTACTAGGGAGAGGCCCAAATAAGAGAAAGAAGAGAGGGGAAATTCAATTAAGATAATTAATTTAATGAAATAATAAATGGGGCATAAGAGGGAGTTTTCGGAGGGATCTTTGGGCCATGCTTGGATTAATAGCGCATCGGCTTGATAACTACACACACCCCACTTTACCCTCAACTTAGGCTGATGCTCCACCATACTCACCTACACATGTTTCACATAATATCTCATTAATTGATGTAAATATTATTTCTTCTTCCTTCACACTTAATCACCCCCTTATTTCTTCTGATTATGACCTTCCCTTTTAAATTCAATGCACCCATCTGTCTATTTTATTTAACCAAAGCTCCATTCATTATCTTTAGGAAAAAAATAGAAGAAGAAAAACTATAAAATTGTAAAATCCCAAATCAAATTTATTATCAAAAGTTAATAAGAAAATGATGAAACTTGGTAAATAATTCACAACCCATTTTCTTTTTTAGAAATACCTGATTTGAAATTTTGCAATTTCAAAGTTCTTTTTCTGTCTTTTTCCCTTATTTTTATAAAAAAAAATTGCCCCCTAAAATCCCAAAGTGCCGTCTTTTTTAATTATTTGTATAATGGAGCGTCCAAGCGTGTAATATTAGATCATATAAAGAGACATGGATGTAGAATTATGAGGGGGTCAAAATCAAATAATCGAAAGGAATAGGGAAAATTGAAGATTTTGAGGATGGATGGAATTTGCCGACGGAGGAGAGGTCTTGCGCGACAAGACAAGGATGGAAAGTGAGAAAGACTCAAACGAGAGTGAGTTAATCAAATAAAATATTATTTGTGCGTTGAAAGGGCAATCAATATAACCAAACTGGTCTTTTTCATTCATCTCTAAATTGATTGATGCTTTTCTCCACCCCACTCCCCACTTTCTTATTACACTTCTTGCTTTTATTTCTTTAACAAATAATATATATATATATATATATATATATATATATATATATTGCAGGAGCAAGCAGGGGAAAACAAGTTAGAAGTAGGAGAACATAAGGAACTTAAAATCTATTCACAACAATTTATAAATATCATTGCTCTCCTATTCCTATATATTTTCTTGATATTTTGAATTGATGTGGATTACTACCTCTGGTCCTAATTATAAGACCTAGTTGATTTCTTTTAGAGAGATTAAGGAAGCTAAATAAGTCACTTAATCTTTTTATATGTTGTGTTTTCTTAGATTATATACTAGTTTATTGGTCTAACTATTAAGTTTGAAGAAAAAAATAAAAATACTCTAAGTTAATTTAATTAGTTTTTTTAATATCTCTAAAAAAAGTCAACTAAGTCTTATAATTAGGACCCGAGGGAGTATTTCAAAACTGGAAAGATTTAGATCACTATCACACCAATCTGAAAGCAATTAATCCATCCATCAACATGGTCAAAAAAATCAACCCATCCACAAGTATCAATTAAGTCGAAATTATGCATTAAAATATTCATTCTCCTGACTTAAATGCTGCTTTGGAGTTTGGACATTAGAATATATAATACTCCAATCAACTATTACCTCTGATCCTATTTATAAGATCTAGTTAACTTTTTTTGGAGAGATTAAGGAAGCTAAATAAATTATTTAATCATTTCATATGTTGTGTATTCTTAGATTATATATTAGTTTATTAGTTAAACTAATTAGTTTGAAGAAAAAAATAAAAATAAAAATAATATAAAGTAATTTAATTAGCTTCCTTAATCTTTTTAAAAATATCAACTATGTCTTATAATTAGGACCGGAGGGAGTATTACTTACTGTTGACATATTAAATAATATACGACATACAAAGTAGTTTATAATACAAATTATACTATAAATTATATCATATATTTAGAACCACCGAAAATAGTACTATTATATGTACTGCTTTCGAACTCTAGAGCTTTCGGTTAATCTGTTATGGTGTATTCTGTATGTCGCGCTACCCTTTTCAGGTGTTAAATGTTACAAGAAAATTAGAGTTGATGGAGATTTAGATATAATTTTTTTTAATATCACAATAACAAAAGAAATCAGTTGCTTTAATTTTCTTCCTATATATTGCCTTGAAGGGTTGTGGTAGAATAATACTCCCCTGTGCTACTGAAGGAAAAAAAAAAAAAAAAGAGTAATACTCCCTTTAATTGGCGAGTTGATATTAATTATAATACCCATCTTTCGTGTTCATAATGTTTTTTAAAATTATTTATTTTGAACCCATACATCCTATAAAGTGAGTCGCTTTAATTCAGAGAAATTTATTAATGTCACATATACAGACTAATTATAAATGAAATATTTAAAGCATCTTTTAAAAAATATGGGGAAAGCCATTTTGTAGGTAGCTATATATGCTTTCCCTTATTTTTTGATTTGGTACGTACATATGCATTTTTTTACTCTCAATTAATTCCTTAATTTTACTCTTTGAATTAACTTATGCGCAAGGGCTAATAGTGCTAACCAGGCAAAGTTAAGGGTTAACGATTCTAACATAGCAAACAAAAAAGATTTAATTAAAAGAGAAAACAAGCACAAGAACCAAATTAAAAATGAAGGAAAAATATTGGTATTAACAAATTAAATTGGGTTTCCCTAAAATATGAAGACTTTGTGAATCTGTAAATCCAACACAAGGGCGGCAGTGTAACAAAACATGATATAATAATTATAATTATCTAACTCAACTAACTTAGCTTCTTTTAATTTAATTTAATTAATTAGGTAATTGTTATACTACTTCCAATCGTTAATGGGCCTGTTTGGTGTCTGTGTTATGAGAGCGTTGATGACAAAAACACTGTTGGGCGTTAGGAAAAAAACTTTAATGAAAAAAAAGTCCAGTGGAAGGTGTTTGTTTGGGTTGAGTTTTAAATTTACTGGACTTAAAGTCAAAAAAACTCAAAAAGTCATTTAAGGAAAAGGCTATCAACTTTTTGACGTACCGCAACTTCTACCACTATCAATCTAAACACAAATCATTATTTACAACCTGATTTTTTTTTTACCGAGTTTTTTCTAAAGTCAGATAGCTTTTAAACTACCGCTCCTATCGTCAATCCAAACAGGCCAATATAAGATCAACTTTATCATTCAAACTGAATTATAAAGATTACAAAACTGAATCTTAGATTAAGGAGTGAAGTTAATAGAAAGGATGAGAGGAGTGTATATATGTGTGAGTGTGTATGATTTGGAGTATTTCAATTTTCCAAGAGTAGAAAATGAGCGAAGAAACAAGCTCACGATTAACAACAACCACAAAACATGGAAATTAAACGCGTTGCGTTACAAATTACCAACTCCGTTAAAAAAAAGCTGGTTCCTGTTCCTGCTCAACGTACGGCCTAATAAAACAGAGAAAGTTGGGACCACAAGCAAACATGGTATCCCTATGATTAGAGTAATTATGCGGTGAACAAACACACAAGTTACCACATAATAAACAATAAGAAACATCTAAGCTTAGGTTGGTTGGCTTGTTAATCTAGCCTTGTTGATTCAAACTTAAGCATTGGACCCTACTTATCTTATCTCTCGCCCACCCATTTCTCTCCCTCCCCAAGCATTCAATTATTATAGACTTCAAACTAACTCTTTCTTATCTCCTCATCCCTTTTTTACTTACTCCTCTCAATTCTATTAGAAAAGCCAAAATGGTCATTGGATAACATTCCACTTTCTAAAATTAATTTGTTATTTTTAAAAATAATTACTCCTCTAAATTTTATGCATTATTAGAATATGAAATTAAAGCAAATAAATGCAATATATTCTTAAAATGATGACTAATGATCACAATCCTAAAGGATCCAATCCAAAAGACTAGTCTATTAAGAAGAAAAATATCTTAACTTATAAATCATACTACACTTATGAAACTTCATGATGTAGAACTTATAACATTGACAACCTCTTTGAGAACCGATTTTCCTGACAACACAACTCCACACCACGACACTTCTCACGGCGACTCCATGAGCAACACTCTTTGTGAACACCGACCTCAACAAAAGCACTAATATACTAATCACAATCAACTTTAAAGATAAAACCTAAAAAAAACTAGTTTAATTATTAGAAGGGAGAAATTAATAAGGAAAAAACCGGTTACATTTTATTTTATTTTTTCCTGGATGCATATAGTCGAGCAGTACATATGCGTAGATAAATAAAGGAACGTGCGATGGAAAATGAAAATATAATTGAAGGAAATACAAAATTGGAAGCTGTATATTGGTCAAAAATCTGGTTTCGCGTGCAAGAAGACCAACTTTGTGAGTTTCAATGCAGCCGTTCTACCATGATTAAACCTCAGATCCTTCATTATTGGTCTCCTCCTCGCGTCACCCGTTAACAAAACTAACTCTCACCTGCTAACACTAACCCCCCGTTACGGTTTTATTGCTATTGGTACGCACTCAAACTCTTAATATAAGATCAAATTTGTAAGATAATTTATACTATATATTTTCTTCTATATTTAAATATGACAATTTTCTAACATGTCCAAGGGAAAAGGCAAATCCATGAGAGTGTGGGCTCAGTTTTCACTGAATACCTCAGGTTTGAGCCTACGTGGCATTTTCTTCGCACGTGTCGTCAAATTATGGAGGTTCTCTTGTGCCTTCCCCTTCTATTTTTTTGGGATTTAATTAATTATGCTTATGGAGTTATTTATGGTATGGTTGATGGACCACTCCCCATAAATAACCAAGCCATACAGCTTCTCCTTCTACTGTAAGTGGACCGCAAATTAAAATACTTTAGCTAAAAGCTTTAAACTCGACTTTATGTATTCTTTTATCGTATTATATATTATTTAATTATAACGTATAACTTTTTTTTTTGGAGAGATTAAGGAAGTTTAAATAAGTTATTTAATCATTTCATATGTTGTGTTTTATTAAATTATATATTAGTTTATTAATTACAAACTACTTAAGATGAAGAACAAAATAAAAATAAAATACTCTAAACTAATTTAATTAGATTCCTTAATCTCTTAAAAAAAGTCTACTAGCTCTTATAAATAAGATCAGAGGGAGTATTATTTATTAAACATAACTTTATTAAGTCTAGTTATATTTAGACATATTAACACTTAATTTATAGGGTAGTCGTATCAATCCAAACCAGCCTAAGCAATAATGTACTAATCTGTTTTCTGGGGAGAAAAAGACAAGTTGGTTTTTCTCCTCCCCGACATATATGTTTAACAAAATAGGAGCACAAATAACTGGTCATAAAAAGTTACAGTATTACATATCTATATTAAAAAATAATAAGTATCAAAAACTGAATTTTGCTACCAATTAACAAATAAACTCAAGATATTCAAGTCCTCGTGGATTGAATTCCACACCTTGAATAAATAACTTTGCATGTATTTATATATACACAGAAAGTCAGTTTCTGTTGCTGACATGATTATTAAGAGAGACTTTTAATAAGGAAGGAGCATAATTACTCAGGAATATTATTACTTTTGTAATTGAGAAAATATTTTGGTTCATAAACTTTAATTTTGGCATCACATGTTGAACTTAATTGTTTCACCAGATAAGAAACTAAAAAGGGAAAAGAGGAAGGCAAGAAAAAAAAAATGAAAGAAAGGTGAATGATAATATGACTGTGAAAGTAGGAGTGGGGCGTTTGCTTGCTTGACTGTCAACTTGACAAATTAAGATGGTAAACAGTAAATGGGTGCAGAATGGCAGGCTCTTGCAAGACCATGCAAGAAACTACCCCACAGTCAACTCTCATTATTGCTTCTCTCTCTCTCTCTCATCCATTTCCCTCGGGCGTCTCCTTTCAGTTTTCAGTTTTCACCCGATTTGCCCAGCCAGTCACTACTCTCTAATTTTCCTTTCCCTCCCACTTCATTTGGGATTTGTTTATATTTTCCCTCATGGGCCCCACCTCTTAACCACATGTTAGAACCAGGGTTAAAAAACGTAAGTGGTTAAGAAGCTCAGCCACATAACCCAGATTTCTATTATCAACAGTCACCCTCTCAGCCCCCTCGTCACCTCCCTCTTCCTTCTCCTCCTTCCTCCCCTTCTTAGCTTCACTACTCGAATTACCTTAGGTTTCCCGGCATAATCAAACTACTAGCTCATCCAACAACTGTGATATTTTATTCGTAACCTGGACACAGGCCTAACCCTAATGACCCCTTAAACCCACCACTAGCTTTTGCTTTTTGAGGACCCTAGATGTTTGAGCCATGGACTTAACCTCCGCCGCAATCAACAACATCGCTCCTTCTAATACCACCGGCTCTAAATCTCCGGAACCTGAAAGTGAAATTCCGACCCGGATCCAACCCGCGCTCGTCAAGCCCTTGTCCTTCTCCAACGGTGTCCTGAAGCGCCATCAGCCCCACCACAAACACCCCGTGCCGTTTACCTACAAAGAGTGCTTGAAGAACCATGCAGCCAGCTTGGGAGGCCACGCGCTCGACGGTTGCGGCGAGTTCATGCCTTCTCCGAACGCCAATTCCGCCGACCCAAGCTCCATAAAATGCGCCGCCTGTGGCTGCCACCGTAATTTCCATCGCCGTGAGCCCGAGGAGCCTATGTCCACCGCGACCCACGTCATCGAGTATCAGCCCCACCATCGGCACCACCCTCCGCCGCCTCCGCCGTTCCAAGCTCCGAATCGGAGTCCCAATTCAGCTTCCCCGCCCCCGATCTCTTCTTCCTTCTACCCCTCTGCGCCCCACATGCTCCTGGCTCTCTCTGCCGGTTTGTCGGCTCATCCCGAGAGCACGGCTGCTCCGGCGAATACTCTGGGGATGCCGACTATGAATTCTAGGAAGCGGTTCAGGACTAAGTTCACACAAGAGCAGAAGGATAAAATGCAACAGTTTGCTGAGAGAGTTGGGTGGAAGATGCAGAAGAGAGACGATGATTTGGTGCAAGAGTTCTGTCACGAGATTGGGATTGATAGAAGTGTTTTGAAGGTTTGGATGCACAATAATAAGAACACTTTTGTGAAGAAAGATGCGATGAATGGGAATAGAAACGTTCTTGAGCTAGACCCAAACAACAATCACGACAATGAAATCACCGGCAACAACAACAACAACAACAACAGCGCCCAGGACCCGAATCATCACTACCAGAACGATAGTGGGGCGAACGCCGGTACTAATGGGTCGTCTTCGTCTTCTTAATCATCGGTGGAGAGTAAGAAAGGAAAATAATATAGTAGATAGAGTAAGCTGGTATCAGTTAATTTAGCCGTTTCTTTCTCTTTCTCTTTTTCATTTTCTTTTCTTTTTGTTTAGCTCTTATTAATGAGATTATGAATTACCACCACCTTAAGGATATTTAACATGAGCGAGATCTATATATCCAGAGGGAATTTATTTTCTGGGTTTTAATTCTTTTGCTGCTCAAATGGTTCCAATGGAAATCGGTGGATTCTAGTTCTAACCCCTTTGCTCCTTCTCGCCCAGTTTGTGGGTGGGGTTTGCTTGAGGAGCTTTTGGTGTTTTCTTTCTCACATCTTCTAGCAGTACTGTTTAAGCTTTTTTTTTTTTTAAAAAAAAAACAGAGAATCTGATTATCTTATGCATATCCTGACTTGTGTCCGGGAGAAAGAGGCAGAAAGTGCTGTTAGGTGGATTTGAGAAGTGTAAGTGGGTTTCGAATTCACTGTGCTATGCCATTGTTTAATCTATAGAATGAAGCGAAATAGATAAATTAAGCTTAGAGTATTAGGAAGTGTCTTAAAATGCAAGGTTTTGCCATTTTCAATGATATCCGATGAAGTGAAGGAAGGATTAATTAATAGGGAAAGTGGGTGATCAGGGATGGGGACGAAGCCAATGATTCCAAAGGACAGCGTATTATTTTAATGGATGCTTTGGGTTATTCTTTCCAATTAAGCATGCATGCTTTTGTACTTGAGGATTGTTCGGTAATGTTATTTTATTAGTAGTTTGTCCGAATCTAATCCTTACAATTTACTAGAAGCTCATCTCTGAAAACATGGTTATCCAATCTAACTTAATATTTTATGTATCAAGCAACGGGGATTCGGATGGGCACTTTCCTTTTAAGGCAAGTAGATGTCCACTTTTATTATATTGAATACAAGCATTAAAAATAATATTGTTTCTGTGGAAATGATGATTATGAGAGAGCATGGGAGGCTGGGGGTGTTGTCCCCTTATTTTCTTTTCAGTTATATGTCATGAGGACGGGATATAAATATTATATATATAAATTAATTTTTATTTAGATATAGTAGAAAATTTTAAGGAATTGGATTAATTTTGGATTTTGGAGTCATTAAGAATGTGGTTTATTTATATATCATGTTGAGTTTATAATAGGCGTAGAGGAAGTGGGGTCCAGAGTGCAGGGGGTGATTGATGAAATGGGTAACTTGGTTACTGTTTTGGTACTGTGAAGAGCAGAGGGTAGGGTTCATGTTTGTTTCTAACCACTGCTGAGGCATATGGGTAGGTCTTTCGTCCTTAATTGCCTCATTAATTCTCAAAATATTGGTACGGTTTCACTTACTATTTCTCTTCGTTTTCAACTGAAATCCCGATTGTACGACACCATTTCTCTGTCGTTTTGAGGGATGCGCCTGCTCTATTTTTTTTTTTTTAAAAAATGATTAAGTTGTACTATTGTTTATTTCTTAAAACAAAAATGGAAATAATCTGATTTATATTTTAATCCTTCCATACTAGTAAAATAGTAGAAGTTGGGTTGGTCCAAGAGTAACTGAGCTCACTGGTTGTTGAACTTGGCCATGTTTTAGAGTCAATCAATGAGAGCCAGTGCGCTGCATAGAATAAGGGGTTCAAGAAAGTGATACGGAGTGGATCTGTGTCATGCTTTGGAGGGACGAATCACACTGTTCGCTAAAGAATAAACTCAATTTAAGAATATAATAAAAGATTTGTTCCTGTATTTTAATTTCCCTTTTAATTTTGGGCTTTATCTATCGAGTATATCATACAAAATCGAATATATATATACAGAAAGCTGCCAACGGACTGAAGCATCAAATTCTCCTGCTTCTCAATTTAAAGTTATTTTCTTCAGCCCATCAAAATTTTACTTCTGGATTTGATGAACACGGGGATGATACTAGCTAGAGTATATAAATTGGAATAAACTTGACCCGATGCTTCTTTGTTTACAACAGCCTGAGAAAAGGAACTATTCAATGAGATGTGAAAAAAGTAATTTAATTAATTAAATACCTGCTTTTATGCATATGACGAATTGTGAGATAGGTCAATATTTAGAGAGCAATGAAAAGATAGATTTATTTTAGGGTTAAGTAGTAATTTTGCCATGAAAATACTCTCCCTGAAGTAATTTTGCCGTAGAAGTTTTTTTTGGAGTAATGTTGTCCCAGAAGTCTAAAAACATAGCAATGTTGCCCTTCCGTTAACTACCCTAACGGTTAAACGTTAGTTGACCCCATTACGCTAATGTGGATTGTATACTTTTAGAGTACAATTGCTTCCTTAAAAAAAACTTTCACAGCAAAATTGCTACTTAAAAAAGTGACAAAGATGTCACGTAGACAATCTACTTCAATATAATGCGGTCAACTAACGTTTGCGCTATTAACGGAGGACAATATTACTTATGTTTAAATTTACGGGACATGACTCTAATATAAACTTTCATAAAAAATCTTTTACGAAAAAAATTGCTACTTATTTTATGAGGGAGGCGTCAAAACAAAACATAGTGTCATTTCATTTCATCCCACCTCACAAAGCATCTGCATCTTAGATGATTTGTAAAACAGGACATCACTTTGTTATTTGTGGTAAAAGACACTTTTCCTAATAATACAAAAGAACCTGGCTTAACATGGGAGTTATCTCGGATCATCAAAGTCAACAAAGTTGATTAAACCCAAGATTATAGTATGATTTAAATAAAGAGTTGGGAGGCAACTTTCTGCCCCTGCCTCCAACAAAAATCACACTATTTCCCAGATGTGACCCCCTGAATTACATGATTAGACACATCAACTTTACAATCTCTTAATCCCAACCACAACCTTATTCCTCTCCTTGGTGACTCAAATTTCAACCCATTCTCTTCATCAGAATCGAACATGATTATGTGAGATTTTAGGACTCTGCCTCTGCTATTACAACGTGCGTGCACGTGGCCACACAGTGTTCCTTTCTTAGGGGGGGTCATAAACATAAAGGAGCGTGGTTAGGCACCTCCTCTTTCGTGAACATAGTAAAATGAAAGACCAAATTGAAAAGTCTTTATTATTATTAACTGCTCCTCTAGTACTCGTATTAAACATTAGGTAGGAGCAGTGTTATTATGCGGACTGGCATATACTATGGATCAACACCGAAACCTTTGACCCCAAAAAAAAAAAAAAAAAAAAAAAAAATAATCAACCTACACAGAAATCAAAATGATTGGGTTAAATGACGTTTGGGTCCCTGCATTAATAATAGAGAGAGATACGGTGGTTTGTGGTTAGGGGCATGTGACATGACATGGGCAAGTAATTGAGGTGCGGAAATTGAGGATTTTTGGAGCATTACTACAAATGGATGGAGTGAATATTGTGTAAGCAGAGAATTATTGGGTCAAAATGGTTGGCCTAGTCTCCATGAATGTACTCTTTTGTGGATAGGATTAATCACACAAAACAAGGACACTGCCCTTAATTTAATTATTATTATTTATTTATTTCGTTTTACTATTTTCTAAACAAAGATCGGTTGAAGTAGAGGAAGTAGTTCTTTATGAATATGGACATGACTTTCTTTTGGGTGGGTTTTTTTTTTTTTTTTTTTTTTAAAAAGCAATTTTATCTTGCTAATTATCCTAATTAAATTTCATCGTTAGTTGATTAAATATGTTGAGTTAATAGTTTATATATTATTCACGTCATTTTTGTTAAGGTATAAATTTAGTCGGTAACTTTTAAAAGCATCCGGAAAAACTTCGAGACAAAATTATCCCCTAACCCATTTATTTTTTTAAAAGTATTTAAAATTCATAAATCGTCAAATATTTTTTAAATAAAATATGGATAAAAAGGAAAGAGCAAAGTTCACGAAACAAAAGGAAAAACAAAGGAAGACAGGAAGGCGAAGGTTGTTAAACTCGCGAGTTTAAATAAAATCGTGATAATGATGTGAACTCGAATCGCAAACTCGTAAGAGTTTACTTTCACTATTAAATAGGTATTAATAGTGTATAATAAATAATTAAAATATAAAAAAATGACAACAATTTGATTTAGATATATTTTAAATCCAAATAATTAAATTTAAATCCATCAATATTTAAAATTTACCATATTTAACAAAGCAATTTCTATAAAACTCACGTATAAAGCCACTAAGCATGATCAAATAAAAAATGTTAACATGAGTTTAAAGGTGAGTTAACACGGTTTTATAAGTTTAAAATGTAAAAATGGTAAACTAGTGCATTTAACCAAGTTTACAACGATCATAAATTTACCAATTTTTACGGGCCTTTTTTTGGGATTTAGTAAACTATAAAGTAAAAACAAGAAACTCAAAGATTTTCCCTTAAAATTTACCATATTTAACAAAGCAATTTCTATAAAACTCACCTAATAGATGCTCTTGATGTGTAATTAAATAATTATCTTCTATTTTTGTTTTGAAAAATAGATTAATACTAGTAAGTACTTTATAAGTTTTATAAAGTAACTAAAAAGTTTATTTGGTAATTTTGTAAGACACTTAACTGTTCCCAATTTAACAATAATTATTTTTTTCCATATGCCGATTTAATTAATAAAGGTAGTGGGTGAGTAATAATTAATATACTTATTATAGTTTAGTGCGATTAAGAGGGATAATATTGGAAATTACTTGATGTGTAATTAAATAATTATCTTCTATTTTTGTTTTGAAAAATAGATTAATACTAGTAACTAGTGTCACCGGAGAAACAGGTTGAACCTGTTTGGGACAAATACACTGAATGCTTTTTTGGTAGCGTGAGGAATTTAGGGACAAGGTGGCGGTATTTGATTGGGTGAAAAATCCCAAATGGAGTGAAGAAAATAAAAAGGAACAAGACGTGAAGTAGTTTGACACGTGTGAGTGGGGGATTGAATGGCATTGGTTGGGGATAATGGCACCTACGCGGGTCGGTTCATAGCGAAAAGCAACACATATTTATGAGAGCATGGTCCATGTGTATGACTCCATAAATTGCTGTTCTCCACAAATTAGAGTACCTCATACTTTCTTATCGGCTTAGCTTTATATCCTTATACTATGCTCCCCTCAATTCAAAATTTAAGTAGTACTACCTCTCCGATCATAATTATAAGGCTTAATTGACTTTTTTTTTTTTAGAGATTAAAACTAAATAAGTTCTTAATCATTTCATATGTTATATTTTCTTAGATTATATATTAGTTTATTACCAAACTATTTAGTTTGAAGAAAAAAATAAAAATAAAAATACTCTAAAAATAATTTAATTAAAATTAATCTCTCTAAAAAAGTCAACTACTTATAATTAAGATCGGAGGGAGTACTTTTTAAAAATAATTCTTTATTAGTAGGTACATAATAGAAGTCATTTAACAAATAATTAATAAATTTATTCTTATTTATTAGTTAATGCTTATTCCTCCTGTCTTATTTATAAGGCATGGAGAAAATGTATTATTGATCATATTTATAAAGAATGTGTTTCAATTTCTTACCTGAATATATAATTATATCTTTCATTTATTATTTTGTATATAAATAGTTATTTTCTTGAAGGATGTGTAATTAAATCGGTTTGGAACATCTCATTTTCCCTTTATATCCTCTTCCCCCATTTTTCTTTTCTAATCACAAGATTAGTATTTGAATAGTCTAAATTTAGTTTTGCACAAAATGTTATTCTTATCTTCATCATTGTATTATTGAATTATTCATTATCAAAATTTAGCAATTTGTATTTGATTAACTATTTTTATTTTTTATAATTTAAAATTTTAATAATAATTTTATAAAAGATCAAATACGAACTATTTAAGTGTTGATCTATTGGTTAAAAAAAGAAAAGATAAGGAAAGAGGATGGGAAGGGTTAAGGAAAAAGTTTCAAGTCCATCAAAAAAGTTGTTAAATTTTAAGATAAAGTTAATGAAATTTATGTTATTTTTTATGTGTAACACATGAAAATGCCTTATAAAAAAGATCAGAAGAGTGTATGTAGATAATCATTTTTTTTTTTTGTAATTTGATCAAGAGTTTTTGACGTTTTTAGAGGCGAAATGGTTCATCTTTTCCAACAAGTGTCTTTCGAGATTTAAATTTATATTCTCATCCTTTAGAAATGAAGGCCCTTACCACCTCAACCAAATAGCTTATTGGTTTCATTTATTATTTTCAACCACGTTCCTCAATAAGAATATATATATTCAATAGAAATTGAAAGAGTAGGGTGGGATATGATGGATGTTTAAAAGTGAATTAAGTGATATTTGAAAATAAAGCGTGTACTAGTTAGCATTGGATTCTGATGATGCAGGGTATGGTTGGGGAAATTAGAATGGCACTTTAGCGTGTCCTTTTGTAAGACACTTTTATTCGCTTCATTATATATATTGACCTCTTCTCTCCCACTTTAACATTACAAATTGCCCTTGCCCTCGAGTTGTTAGCATTTTGGTTTTCATATTAATTAATTAATTAATCGCCACGCAACGCAACCAAGAATGAATATATCATTTAAACATGCGTATATATGCGATAGCTATATATATGGTCCATTGTTCTTTGTTTGAATTCAAGAAAATACGTCACCGTGTCTGTATTGTATACAAAAAAAAATATATTTGTAATAATTGAGAGATTATTCGAGAAGGTAGATATTTAAGTGGTGCGAGGGACATGATTGTTAGAATGAATTGAAGGGGATTTGATACTGTGCGGCGTGGTGGATTTAGAATGGATGTGCTTGAAATCTGCCCACCACCAACTAAATATTAATTAATGTCACCTAACCTTCATTCCGTTTCCGTTTGCATATTTATTTATCAAGTCATCGATCACAAATTATTAAATAAAAGCAAACACACACACACACACCCCTAACCTATAGTTCTTATCAATCAAATCCCTAATCATTGATAATTTGTAATTACCCACAACCATCTTGACGTTGCAGCAAGAGAAAGGAATTAAGGGTTCATATATAATGATTAGCTTCTTGATTTCTCTTAGAGGTAGAAATATAATGTTATAGAAATGGACCACACAATTTACACAGAGAGGGCCGGGGGCATATAGTAAAGATGAAGGGCACTTTGAGAAGGTGGTGGTCCTCTACATAATAACCATCTCTCTTATCCCTTAACAACAACGAACATACACACATTTCTCTTTAGCATTATTCTTTACGGCCTCCACACGGTTTGGCATATTTATCTCTATCACTCACTCACCCCCCAAACACAACACACCCATCCATATGTGCACGTTAGCAACTTTGCTATCCTACGCCTTCCCCCTTTACATCCGATATTGTGGAGCCACTTTAATACTTAATATCCGATATTAATAACTAATTTCGGATGAGGTCGTCTCCGAACTAATTTCAAATGTTTTATCTAAATTTAATTGGAGAGACTTTTTAAAGTGAAGCACATGAAAATAATGATTCATATACTCTATCTTTCCGTAAACCTGACCTGACCCCCCATTTATTGGTTTGTCTCTTGTTATATTCCGTGTTTTTTGCGCCCAAGACAAACCAAGTTATGATCGCACTCATATTTGTCGTTCTCCAATTCGCCAACCAGAGTGGACCCCTATTATCTTTAAATGCACCAATCATTTTTAGCCATAGGCTTTTGCCAAAATAATAACCATAACTATTTGTAATTAAACGTCGCAAATTAATTATTAATTCGGAGAGGGAAAGAAAAAACAAAGGAGGGATGACGTGGCAGGGGAAACGAAGAAGAAAGGGAAAACTATGATGCTTTTCTCTGTCATTCACATGCCACCCACTTTCGTAAAATTCACTGCCCTCCATGTGACACTGTACACCACTTCCATGAAACAAAAACCACCACTTATTGCCTACTCTCTCATAATTCTCTCTCTCACTTTCCCAATATTTCCTTAATCTTCTTCTATTTTCATTCCCACTTTAATTATAAATCCATCAATGGTCACCAATACACGTAATATGAAAAAGGGAAAACTGCTCATTTATATGTATACAATCCTAGAAAAAAAAAAAAGTCCTTTATGCATAATATACTGTGAATAAAGAAAATCGTCAAATCTCACATTCTGTTTAAAAATTTTATTGGCTTAAATTACTTTTTTTTTTAATAAAAATTTTAGGAAAAGGGTTGAACACCTACGCTTCATTCAAGCGGGGGCTGAAGCCCAAAATTACAAAGATACTTGTGAAAGACACACGCCCCACCTCTACCAAGCGTTTACGCTTCCTGTATTACTAGACGCTTCTCCCCATCTCACATGTGACTAACGCAGGATCGAACCCCCTCCCTTAGGTGAGGAAGCCCGACCCCTTCACCAGTTGAACCCAAAGACGAGGGGTTATTGACTTAAAGTACTTGATAAGCTTTTATACACAACAAATCTTTAACAGGCAGTTTTTGCTGATTTTTCCTAATTAGTAATAAGCATGATTTAAATTCACATTGGGTTTGGTACAGTTCTGGACTATTCATTGAGGATGATTTTGGGCCCTTTTTCTGATAAGGCCCATATAGTTTGAGTAATCAAGGAAATGGGCTTACTCTATCTTCTGGACCATTTAAAAAAAACCGCAACACTTGAATGAGACACTGTAATGAAGACAAAAAGCCTATCAATTAAAGCGGACCTATAAAATCAAATTGTATATATAAGTTATTAATAGTGGAAAACAGTATATAACACATGAAACCTAGATGTAGGGATTGTTATTTTGAAGAGATGTGTGAGGATTATGAAATTGAAAGTTTGCGTAGTGACCATTCGAAGGTAATGCGAACGTGTCTTTAATAAATATGGTTATCTATCTGCGTCTTCGACAAGCATCCCAATTATAACTAGACAAGCAGGTCGGCATTAATCTTTCAATTCTCATAGATCGCATCAGAATTAGGTTTAATACCTTCGTACCTGAACATAATGATAACCAATGTCAATATCACCATTTGCATATCCAGGCGTGCTTCTGATTCATGAATACCAGTGATTTTAACCACAAACTTATCTTTTATGGACTTTAGTCTTGAGTACTTTACACGTTGGAGGAGTTGGATGATCTCTCAGAAGTATAAGAAAAAAAATATGCATAATGTCTTAAAGACGTGACAACGAAGACCCTTGAATATGTATGGTATTCCCAACACTTAAGCCAAGACAATAATTGGCTTTTACAAAGTGATAATTTGACTTTATCTTTGTGTACACTCAAAAATAAAGATAGTAAGTTTGATATCTTGTTGTTGTTGTTGTTGTGTGATTTTTGAAGTTACAATGTCTTTTTTTTTTTTTTTTTTTTTCCCAACAAATGATGTGATATTGTAGGGCATTTATAGATTATGAAGTGATGCTTTTTGAAGCAACACCCCTTCAATTAAAAGTCATAATTATATGTTAGATTTATGAACCCTAATAAACCAACGTAACTTAAATAACCAATTAATGTTTATTTTAAAATAACTATTCAATGAAGGGCTACATCTTCATGGTATGTAGGGTCTTCTTAAAAACCAACACAACCTTCCACCAAGTAGTAATTACCACACCTTTTTATAAATGTCTTTAGAAACTAAATTGACATGACCTTGGTGACCTTTAGTGTTATAACCATGGTTTAGGAACCCGGACCGGACGGTTCGGACCGGAAGACCGGTCCGAGTTAGGCAAAAACTGGGTGGACTCGGTGACTCCGAGTCAACTCGGCCAGGACCGGCCGAGTTGAGGAGTCACCGAGTCAATAAAAAAGAGAGAGGGAAAAGAAGAAGAAAACAAAGATCCGATTCGCCGACCAGATCGCCGGCGATGAAGGTTAAGGGCGACAGAAGCTATGAATGATGGAGGTTGTGTCGGTGATGGAGGGATGGTTTCGTTGATGAGCAAGAAAGATGAGATCTGATTGTGGTTGGAGAAGACAAATCACATGCTCAGCGCTCTTTCTCTCACTTGATCTGGTCGCCACCTGTGTTCTCAGTAAAATGAATGAAGAAGACGATCTCTCTCCCTTCGTTCTAATCGTTCGCATGAGAAGAGAAGATTTGTTAGGCTTATTTTTTCGATTTGTAACGCTCTTCTCTCTCAAACTGTCGGTTTGAGTTTTAACATTAGAAAGAGAAAGTGCAGCTTTATCATTTGAGGGGACTTGGGGCAGTTCGGTCAAGCATTGTTGGTCGTGATAGATAATCTTGTCTGACCATACCTTCAGTTTCTTGACACCCATTAGCTAGCTTAGGTTCCCAAAGTCTTAGATTCAAAAGATATTGTGTGTACTTGTATATAAAAAAAAGGATATCGTGTACTGCTATTTCTCTATGTAAAGGTAAGGAAATATAAAAAGAATAAATAGATGGAAATCAATACTATAATATAGCGCATTCTTCCATGTTATCATGATCATTTCACATCATCCTTTATTTTGATTATAAAATATTTTTTATTATTAAAATATAAATATTTTTACCTATTTCAATTAAATTATATTTTTTAATTAGTACAGGTCTGACCCACTAACCCTTAACCCAGTATCCCCACCGGTTCAGTGACCGGTCCAGGTTTCAGAACCTTGGTTATAACTTCCTACACAACCATTCACATAAATTCTTTAATTTATAAGGACATGACTTTCCAACAAACACATTTCTTCATTTTAAAATATTCCAACAATCCCCCACCATTTTAAAATGATTACAAACTCTTATAACTTCAAAATATCATGTTGTCAGTAAATGTACCGCGAGGATTTGAACTTTTACCTAAGTAAGATATGGTTTCATCCATTCGAAATAATATGGTAGACTAAGCTTTGAACCAATTATCAAATATAACCAAGTGTTCATGAATTACGCATGGGATCTCGGGCTATTGTATGCCACTTTAAATGACATGCTCATTTGTGACCTTGTGTTCGTATCCTTTTCATAAGAACTTTTCAAAATCAAGACCTTGAACTCTTAGAAGTAACCTTGAACTCTTAGAAGCGGCCTCACTTCTTTCTCATATAAGTAGACTCCGTGAAGAGCATCACCATAATAAATGCTCCAGCAAATATTTGCTTACAGATCCATTAAGAGCCAATTTGAGGCTCAACCTACCCCCTTCTAGTCTCATAGTTGTCAAGTATTTCCAACCTGAGATGTATTAAAAGTCAAGCACTTGCAATCGATTTTATAGCGTACTTTCACAATTGAACTCAAGACTTGATATGATGGTCAAGTTGAGTTGGGTTTCCGCTATTGGTGATCAAAATTTATAGAACTTCAATCCCATCCCCTTTGATGTTTTTAAAACCAAATCCCTTGTCAGACCTTTTGGCAAAGGATCTGCAAGATTTAATTCAGATATTATGTAAACTAATGGAAATTACCCCATTCAAAATCAAATCTTACACATGGCTATATCTTAGGCCAATATGTCACGACTTTCTTTTATAAACTTAGTTATAAGCCCTTGTAAGAGCAGATTGACTATCATAATGTATGGATATTAGTGCCACTGGTTTGGGCCATATAAGAATTTCAAGTAACCATTATGCTTTCTTGCTACTTGCAGCCAATGTTATAAACTCAAAGTTCATAGTAGAATCTGCTATATAGGTCTATTTCTTTGATTTGCATGAAATAGCACCCCTATCAAGGGTGTAGACCTATTCACTTATGGATGCGTGATCCTCCAAGTAAGTTATTCAATTAGCATCTATATATCCTTGCAAAATTAAAACATTACCACTATAGGTCAAACTATAGTTAATTGTTCCTTACAAGTACTTTAGAATTCTTTCCACAACATGCCAGTGTGTCATGCTTGGATTGCTTGTGTATCTACTTAATCTTTCTACAGCATATGCTATGTCTAGTCTTGTACATTTCATGGCATACATCAAGCATCCATTCACTTTTAAATATTCATGTTCTCACACATGACAACTTTTATTTGGTACTAACTGTTGGAAATTATGCTCTAGGGGCAAGTCATTGTATTTTAAATGTTTATGTTATTTAAAATATTTCTTCGTTTAGTTATCATATCATTTGCATGTTTATAGTGATAACTGTATCCTTGGATGTATCTTATAGATTATCCTAAATGTCCCTGGTCTGTCATCTACGCGGGAGCGAAGATGAAATAAGACTAGTATGACTTTGATGAGTATGGAGATACGAATTAAAGTCATAGGCACTTGTAAGAGTACAAGGTGCTGGAATCATTTTGATGAGGGCCTTTTTGTTTTTAGCCTTGGGGTCCACAATAAAAAATAAACCAAGGATTGCGTATAGACAACCCTATGATCGTTTTCTCTCTCGAGGAGCCTTTTATTGAATCCTAAGTAATCTAAGTGTCATACAAATGCAATTAAAACAAGGGGAAAAATAGGTTTTGGATTTTCAAATTAATAAAGTAAAATAAGAATGCAATTAAATTAAATGCTAAACTAATGTTTTTGGTATTTTCTTTATAAAATGGAATGAATGAAGTGAAAATATGAATGATGAACGTTCTTGGTAATGAAGAAATGACTATCATTGCTCATAAAAGATTATTGGAGTTAAAATCCATCAAGTCTTAAGAAAAACCTCAAGATAACACTTGAGTCCAATATTCTCAATTAATAGTAGCTCCTACAAACATAGCTAACCACTACCTCTTGAGAAATTGTTAAAAACCACTTGATGTGCAATTAAAATTGGAATAATGCAACATGAGTCTTCTTGAAATTGAGTACATAACAGTTCCTCAAAGGACACAAATCAATCACATTAACTAGACAATAACACGCTAATTAATATAATCTCATTGCAACCACAAGAAATTAAAACACATATATTTTTTACCCTACAAAATCCAATGTCAACTACAATTATCAAACTAACAGAGACAATAAACATTAATCTCAGTTCCAGAATTTATATACAATAATTCCTAAAACTAGGCAACCTAAATATATAAATTTAGACTAATAGAATGAACAAATTAACTCCCTTTGAAGCTCTGAACTCAAGAATTAATCTTCATCACCAAGATCAAAAAGAAATCAGCCACACATTATGTAAGCACAGTGCCAACGTCCAGCCATGGATAATTACTGATTAAATGAAAAATGAAAAATGAAGAATGATATATTGGTGGTTGACAGGGGGAAAAATGGAGAAGAGCCACGGCAGTGATTATGGCAAGAAGAAAACGAAGCTGAGGGTGGTTATTGAGGACGATGGTGGTGTGAGAGAGTGAATGAAGGAGGCTGTCGTCGGAACAGAGGAAGGAAGAGCAGAGTTTGAGAGACACAGGGAAGAAGAACGATGGTGGTCTGGAAGAAGATTCTGGTTCCCGACGGTGGAGGCCTTTGGTCGAAGGAGACGATGGATGAAAAGGAAGAGGTGCTGGTGGTTGACGGTGGAGCTCAGCCAACTGTGATTTCCGTCTCTACTCTAACGGTGAAGGTGGGTCGAGGAAGAAGGAAAAGGTCGAAGGTGCAAGGTGATGGGAGGAGGATGGTCGCCGGTGACTATGATGAATGATGGTGGCCGCCGGCGACAATGATGAAGAGGAAGGTGGATGATGGAGATTGCGTGATGGTTGCTTCGTCCAAGGTCGATGATGAAGAACCAGCTCTCTTCGCGGCGCTCCTTTAATTAATTTCCCCCAGCTCCTGCGTCTCGAGTCGCGCCTCCCATCGGGTCTGTGTCTCCAGCAATTATTTTCCCTCAGCTGACCTAAGGATTTGGTTCTTGGTCAAAACACAAAGTTTTGACCAGGGACCAATTTGCAAAGTTTAAATGTTTTCAGAAGGTGACTAAACTGAAATATTTTGCAATTTGAGTTCAAACTTTTATTTTCAAATTTGATTTAATCTTTTCAGGATCTACAATCTAAAATAATTAATCTAACATCAAATATTCTCAGAAAAATCAATGATTAAGAGTAATTACAATTTATTTGACAATTTTGCCCTTTTTAATCCTAATTTAATGTATTTACTCTTAATCCTAATTTATCATAAGAAAAGCATTTTAAGCTCAATAATTATGATAAGATGCATTAGGAATCCAAATTTAATGATAAAAAATCATATAAAAATATGGTTCGATCAACCGACCCACTATAAGAAAGTTGCATGGATTAAGTCATAAGCTTTTCTCATGTATAACCGCGTCACAATGCCCTTTGACCTGAGATCATCATAGCTTCCTACATGATGAGTCGCTGATCTTTGACCTAGTCAAAAGTTACCTTTGACCGGGTGATGATAAAGGCTTGGACCGGGATCAGTGGTTTTCATGCAGAGGAATGTGAATGGTCAAGATGAAATTTCTCCCTCACATTTGTAGAGAGATAATACTTGGCCCCTCGATGAGTGAGTCTGAGAAATGTATGACCATACTACGATGGAAAAGAGTTTCCCTTTCAATTGTTAGACTACTCAAGAATCGAGAAAGTAATGGTCAAGAACAGGAAGTTGACATTATCCATGCCTCATCTTTGACCAAATTATCGCGTGACAAAAAGGACGTGACATGGGTGTACGATAGGTTGTATCGTATTATCAATCCCCATATGAATTGGGTAGTCGCAATGTCTTGTTAGAGGCCGCTTGCGACTTGTAGGATGATACAGTATTGGCCCGCTGCCAATCTCATGTGGGTCTGCAGGGTCACACACAAGAATAGCCCAACACGAGCAAAATTGTCTAGATTTATTGAATCTTAGATATGTTTAAGATTTAATGAATACTGTATTTAATCTAGGATGGATATATATATATATATATATTAAATTCGAAAATAATATAATAATATTATTTAATAGAGATTATAATATTATTATATAATATTTGTTTTGTATTTAATTTATTTGATAAATTAAATATCTAAAAAAAAAATAGAGATATTGTATCTCAAATTTAATTTTCGAATAAAGATATCATATATTTGATTTAATTTGCAATTGAGATATAGTATCTCGATTTAATTAAATAGATAGATATCATATCTCATATTTAATTTATGGAGATAAATTAAATCAGCAGGCTTTTAATTCGGATTAAATAAATAGATTAGATTAGATCTATTTTTTCGTACCAGAATTAAATGGAATAGAAACAAGACAACAATCAAATTATAAGCATGTCAAAAATAACTCATGGCTCATTTTCTATCATTAAAATTACCATACCCAAACATATAAATAAAATTTATAAATCTATCTTTCCCATTTTTCTCGAGATCTTATGAGACTATCCTTCCTCCACCAGATGTACCTTCTCATGAGTATTGGTGCCTTTTGTATCGTAGATCATTAACCATAATCATCTTCTAAGAGAAAATAATTCCCCAATTGCTCAAGAGAGATTTACTTTTTATGTTCAAGACTATGCCAAGTCTTTCCGTTAAGGAGGAAGTGTTATCTATGATTGATGAAACAAAATAAATTCATCCACGTGCATGTTAAGTTGTTTGAAACTATTCAAACCATGTTCAATTCATGCATATATCCTATAGCACATTTTCATTAATTATTCCAATTAAAATCAAAATACAACATGAAAATTATCAACTTACTAATTGACCATAAAATTTCTCATGATAATTATCAATTTAGTAAATTTAAAATACATCATACTTCTTATCACTTTCTAATCATGATTACATGATTCTATATGCCAATAAACCACATAATTTAAGGTAAAATAATTGCATCATACTAGATCATGAATAAATCTCATGATTAGATACTTATCTCTCTCCTTTGCCATTGACCAAGTGAATTCAAGATGATTCCTTTGTGAAGTTCCTGGATTAAACCATCTATTTTTTCTAGCAAGCAAAATCGATGTCGTCTCAGAAAGTTGTCGCCATCAAATATTTATAACTTGACAAATTTGTAGTCTACGCTCTCAAATATGACATTTGGATTCACGAATTTAAACCTAAAGATTATTGGAGGTGATGAATGTTTGAGGAGTACAATAAGAAAATATGAATAAGAAAGTAGTGTCAGTTACGTTATCTTCAAAACGTGTGTAGTATTTTCCTTTAGGTTTAATTTGTCCCCACATATACCTATTTTTATAGGATGTAAGTTGGATTGACGAGTGAATTTCCTGCAAAATACAATGAAGACCCTTAAGTATGGATTGCACTCCCAACACTCAGGCCAAGATAACAAAGACTTTTACAAAGTAATAATTTGATTTTATCTTTGTGTACACTCGAGTTTGATCTCTTCTTGTTGTATGATTTTGAAGTTGTGTTGCTTTTTTTTCTTCTTCCATATATAAAGTGATGGTGCAAGGTATTTATAGACGATGAAGTAATGCCTTGATGAAGTGGTACCATTTGACTCAACACTTCTTCAATTAAAAGTCATAACCACATGTTAGATTCATGAACACTCATAAACCAACGTAACTTCAATAACCAATTAATGTTTATTTTAAAATAACTCTTCAATGAAGGGTTACACCTTTATAGTATGTAGGGTTTTCTTCAAAACCAATACAATCTTCCACTAAGTAGTAGTTACCACACCTCCTTTTCAATCATAAGTGTCTTTAGAAACTAAATGGACATCACCTTGGTGACTTTTAATGTTATAACTCTCTACATAACTCTTCACATAAATTCTTTAATTTATAAGGACATAAATTCTTTAATTTATAAGTACATCACTTTCCAACAAACACATTTCTTCATTTTAAAACATTCCAACACGAGCTCGTTTGGAAGTTATTTTTAGAAAATAGCTTTTGGGATTTACGAGGTTAAAATGACTTTTGGAAAATGTAGCAATGATTTGTAAATCTCCTGTCCCAAAAAAATATATAATCCCGTTTAAATTATTAAAAACACAATTATCGAATTCTAGTACTAGTTTACTGTCTTCAATATATGATCTTGTTTTTAGCTGAATTAATACTTTAAACGAGATTTTTATTAAGATACGGAGTAGTATAAAATAGGCCGTGGGACGGGGGTCTACCACGTGATCGATTACAAGAGACATGAAATATCAATCCTTCAACGCAACCATCAAAAGCATTAATATATATGTGGCCACTAAAATTGTCGTACCATATTAAGCACCAAAGCCAACCCTGAATGGACCACCCCTATAATATTAGCACCTAGAAGTGGAGTCCGAGTTTTTATTTTATTTTTTATTTTATTTTTGGTAAAAAAAAGTTTTGGAGGGGTTCGACATCGGTCGTCCCCACTGCGCAAGCCATGATACTTGGCCGGGCTTTCTATGAAGACTTACTTTTGGGACTTACGAGATCGCTTTCCTACCAAAGAGTCCCCAAATGACGAGGGATCGAACCCACGACCCAAGGGCCTAATCCTGAATCCTTTACCATCTATGCCAACTCACATTGGCAAGTGGAGTCCGAGTTGTTATTAAGGAGTAAAAATTATAGAATAGGACTCAAATGTTTATAAAATTACTTTTCGCTCCATAAATAGTTCAAGATTTTCACTTTAGTCCCTACACGAAACTTTTAGTAGGGATTAAGGTGAAAATATTGAAATTTTTATGAGACTGAAATATAACTTTTTAAACATCTGGGTTTTATTATATAATTTTAGGAGGGTAGGGGCACCCCTAGCCCCTCCCTAGTTCCGCCCCTAACTCCGCTAATTCTAGATTAGTCATACAACGTAGAACCTTGGTGAAGAAATTAAAGATCTTCCAACACGTTTTAGTATTCAAATAACTAAATATTACCTCCTGTCATAAATATAAGGCTCAATTCTTTTTTTTTTTTGGAAAATTAATGAAACCAATTAAATTACTTTAGAAAGTATTTATATTTATTGTTTTTCTCCAAACTAATGATATGTAGTTTAATCATATATAACATATGATATATATGATTACATAATTTATTTAGCTTCTTTAATCTCTTTAAAAAAAATCACTTGTAGATCTTATATATATTAAGGCCCAAAGTAGTAGTATTTACCACATGCAACAACCACTACTAGAAAATTGCTGATTAGCGACGGAATTTGCGACGGAATTTTTTCCGTCGCAAAATTAAGCAAATTCCGTCGCAAATACCCCTATTTTGCGACGGAAATAAAATTCCGTCGCAAAAAGTAATTTTTTTGCGACGGAAATGGAAATCCGTCTCAAAAAAATCGCAAAAATTTACTTTTGCGACGGAATAGAAATTCCGTCGCCAAAAGCAATTTTTTTTTGCTACGGAATTTCAATTCCGTGGCAAAAAGTAAATTTTTTTGTTTGCTTTTTGCGACGGAATTGAAATTCCGTCGCAAAAAGCAAATTTCAGGCGGTCAGTTCCCACCCTTTTGCGACGGAACTTCATTTCCGTCGCAAAAAAACTTGCTTTTTGCCACGGAACTTAATTCCGTCGCAAAATCTTAGATTTAATCCCAAACTTGGGACATTTCGACCGTCGTCCGCCTTTCTTCTTCTTCTCCTCCCCCTCGTGCGCACCTCTGGCCGTCCTTCCGTCTCCTGCGCCTAGCCAGTCCGTCGTCCGCCTCCTTGGCCTCGGCCTCGTCTTCCGTCCACCGTCCTCCACCTCTTGCCTTCCAGTTTGGTTCTCCGGCCTCCTCATCATCCTCAATCGGTATTTTTGTTTGTTACATGATTCTAGCTAGCTATAAATCTGTTGCTTGAGATTTCTCATTCCCTCTATAAATCTACTTAACTCTAAAAAAATATATGCATGATAATATAAAATAATATTTTACTCTTAATATTACTATTAGATAACAATTTTTTCTTGAGAAATTAGATTATATTGCACAATAATCGAGAATTTGGTCGACCTAGATCATTTTTATTTAGTGTATTAATCTTTGTGTTATCCCCATGCACTGTAAATCAGAGATTATATTGTATTAATCTATATATTAGTTTGCTCTAATAATCTGAATTATGAACTTTCCTGGGATGTAAATTATATATTTTGTAATTGCTTTTCTATGTTATAATTCCTAGATATTAGGATATGCCTTTCATAATCCTAGATAATCTTGTTATTTTATATTATAATCTAACAAGAATGATTTTTTAATTATTGAAATCCACACAATGTTATATGGATGTTAGTAGGGTGGGTGATTTGCGTTTTTCTTATTCTTGTTATATGTTAAATTTTTGTATAATATATAATCTTGGTAGTTAGAGATATTTTAGGATCTAATCGGATTATGAAATTTGAATTTTGTAATTGCTTTTCTGTTTTATAATTCATAGATATTAGGATCTGCCTTTTATAATTCCTAGATATTATGATCTCCTCTTATAATCCTAGATATTAGGATCGGCCTAAACCGATCAGTTGATTATAGAATTTGAATTTTGTAATTGCTAATTGCTTTTCTGTTTTATACATTTTTTTTTATTTCGTAATTTTTTATATTTTTTTAGGAATCTAGTTTTGCGACGGAATGACCATAATGGTGCATCAGACAAAGGAGATAATGAAGCATATGCGAGATTCTACTTCGAGTCCCTAATGAAGGACAAGGGTGCGTGGTCGGTTTCTAGTGATGATGATGACCATATGCTATTTCTTTTTTTGATTTTTTTTTAGTACATATTGTTTGCAACATTATTATTTATATCTTGTTTTCTCTATGTAAACTCTTTATGATTGTTATTATATATATATTTTTATAGTATACAACTTTTTTATATATTTTATTTTGTAATTTTTTGAAATAAAAAAATTTAAAAAAATATTTTTTTTATAAAAAACGTCAAAATTTGCGACGGATATGGAATCCGTCGCAAATCCAAGAATTTGCGACGGATATGAATCCGTCGCAATTTTTTGACTTTTTGCGACGGATACATTTCCGTCGCAAACTAAAAAATTTGCGACGGATAGGTATTTCCGTCGCAAATTTGCGGCGGAAAAAATTTTCCGTCGCAAATTTGTGAATTTGCGACGGATTTTACCGTTTCCGTCGCAATTACGACGCGGTTTTTTGCGACGGACAAAATCCGTCGCAAATTCCGCCGCAAATTGATTTTGCTACGGAAAAAGGTCTTTTTGCGACGGAACTTTTCCGTAGCAAAAACTGATTTTTTTGTAGTGAACTAAACATTATGAAATCTATGTTCAAATCCAAAACGAATTGATGCTTTAAATATCATAATATATAATGCGCTACCTCTAGTCATTAAAATTAGAGTTAGTAATTGAGTAATTTAGGTAGATTATGAAAATTAGTTATGTTAGTTATTTGTAACAAATATAGATTGGTTTTTCTTAAATACTATTTTTCATCATGACTATCTTGGATATAGAAACTCCTTGGCCTGTTTGGTTTGAGGGGAGGGAGTGAAAATGAGGATATTAACTAAATTGTCATTAATGAGAAGAATATTCCTTTTTCTTGAGAGTATATTTTTTGAATATTGAAAAGTTTACATGGGCTATTTAGTAAAGAGGAGAGAAAAAATTTCTCTCTCCCCCTCCCTCAAACCAAACAGGCCCTAAATGTGTGCAATCAAAGAGGATAATTTGAGAAAAAAAAATCATAAATTTAAGAGATAAATTGGAATGAGATATTATAATAGGGCCAAATTCAACCATAAACTAACTCTTATATTAAGGATAAGAAGTGATATATATTACTTACTCCTGCAGTTTATGTTATAACACCCTTTCCTATAACTTTTAATATAAAATATTTTAACTAAAATATTACTTTTTCCTCACATATAATTTATTTTGATATTTCCAAATTAACTAAGCAATCTTTTTTAATTTCATCAATTTTTTTTTAAAAAACATTAGCTAATTTTAATCGAATCTTTTAATCTCCATGTAAGGTAGTTTATATGTAAGTCCTTATACCAAGGACAGAAGGGAGTAAATGAAAATGAGGCAGATGAGATAAGGTGGGGCAATAAAATATCTTCTCATGTCGTATCATTTTGTTTCATTATAGAGAACATAACAAGTTGTCATTTTCTTTTGTGTAAGGCTAAGAAAGATAGATCTCGTAATGTAAAACTATAAATGTCTTCTAATTATTAGCATAAAGTATGAGAAATTTGCCACTATAAATAGTGAATAGTGCAACTATTTATAGATTTTATATTTTCATTTCATCGGGATTATTTCAATTTCGTAGTCTAACATATGGGAATTTTACATATGGAAATTTAATGTTGAGCATCGAATATAACAATGAACTACAAGCATGGTGTGTGTGTGTGTGTGTGTCATTGAAATTGGTCCACAAGACTCAGGTCAGTGTATAAATGTATAAACTATTTATAGAATTTCTACTAATATGTAACCAAAAAAGAGACGACGATAATGAGTTGATCTTGTTGATGAATTTCATATCTGTTCGTTGATATTTTTTCAGCGGACAAAAGACTTATCTCATTAAACCAAAAAGATAGTGAAACGAGGCATGTACTGGGATTCAATTCTTCTTCTTCTCCTTTTTTTTTTAATCAAAGGACTGGGATTCAATTCACAATAATTATAATACAAGTTGGGGACATTTGCCTTGCTTATGTATTGTATTTGGGAATTGACATTTACCTGATTCGCTTATAACATATACCTGAAAATTCGTTCATCCTCAGCCCCATCTAAGGCCTAACATCGATCTTCCCTTAGCTTTTTGCTTTTGCTTACATCACATGGAAAAATATCTTGGCACCTCAAGATATCTTTGGACCTCCTCAACATGTTCCTTTTCCTATCTTCTCTCTATGAAACACTACTATCTGTAGACCACCCTGATCAAGTGTCATTCATAAATATCTGCCTTACCATGTATATATATATTCTATTTGTTGTGCGATAAATATATCGATGTTTGTGACTTTCATGAGTAGTTGCATTGCTATATGGATATTCAAAGGTATGTATGTTGGCTTCTAATTTATCTCAATGTGAACTTTACATTTCTTCTGTACTCACATGTTGATGCATAGAGCTTTAAATTAATGCATTCATTTTAATTAGTGTTTATAGATATAAAACCCTCCTTCATGTTATAGGAACTCACATATATCCAAGCTAGGTAGCTTATTAGAATAACCTTCTTAATGTTTCTAATTAAATTTGATTAATTCTGGTAATCAATTGAGCTGACCTATCATTAGAGATAATCCGATCTTTTTCCCATTGAACTTGAGTTATTAATTATAGTTCGAATCAACTTTAATTTATTATTAAGCAAGAGGTATAGGGACGTGGCTTTATTCCAACAACCAACATGATTAGACATTTGTACTGTTGAAGTAATCTCAAACATCAACAACTAGATTGCGTTATTTGGGAACATACTAAAACCACTTAGTGCCTTAATAAGCAGAGAGAGAAAAAGAGAGAGTGCGTGTTAAAGAAATATTTGAAAATAGTGGTTGACATATTAAGTTGGCATATCCATAATGCAATATATATTTACATAAGATCTTCAATAATTAAAGGCTAAAGATTAATAAGCTGTTGGTTGAAGTAGCAAGTAGCCCCAACCTTATAAGAAGGATAATACATGTTCGAATTCCAAAAAATGCCCTTGTGGGGAGAGGGAGACAAAAACAACTTACATTTGAAGCCTTGAAATGGATTATACTATAATCAAATAAAAAGCACTATAGCTCTTATTATTATTATTATTATTTTATATGCAAGTTATTGTCAATTGGCCAGTATGCATGACATAGTAAAAAAAAGAGTGAATTAGGTTTTGTTTAAACCCTAAAAGGCTTGGCTTAACTCAATAAAAATAATATTGGAGCCCGCAGGCAAGTCATCAAGTGGAGGTTGTTATAGTGGAAGTTGCTTCCTCAAATTAAGAATCTGCTAGAATTAAATCAAGAATCGATCAATTAACATCCCATGAAAATGACAAAGTCACACAGAATATAAAAATAAAACATATTGCATTCAATCATGAATCAACTTGATATCCTCAATATTCTTGCCCAGAACTGCTTCGCCTCCACAAGCTAATTTTAGCAAACCCAGAACATATAACTCTTAAACTTATAACACAACTAAGGTTGAAAAGAAGATTTACAATTAACATAACGTACTAGACTAAAACTGTTTCCAATCATCCCAATTAATGAAGTAGAAGTAGATGGATCAATCGTATTAGTAATTCCTCTTGCACGCCAAGCTCATACGGAAACGAATGTCTCTGACCTTGGATTTTCTCCTTATCAATTACGGAGATAAATATACATCTCGAAACCACATATGTAATCAAGCATATACGCAAATAAAATCAAATATTATATAATATGTCGGAAGCCCCAAAAGTTTTAGGGCACCCGATCAAAATAAACCCATCAATAATTAATTTGAAGGAAGTGAAGAGGACTCATCAGTAGTAGAAGAAGGGTCCACCGATCTCTTGTGGAAGTTTCTGTGGCATCCACAGGCAGCACATGTAAGAGCAGCATTTGCTTCCTCCCCGGATGCTATGAATTCCCGGCAACCGTCAACGGCGTATCCGCCAGAATTTGCCGCATGATTCCTCTGACACACTCCATACCTAACACTAGTACTCCTGCTTGAACCTCTTCCACCTTCAGTTTTTCTCACTACTAATACTTGACGCTTCATAATTCTAAATCTGACCTAACCTCAACCCTCAATTTCTTCTCTACTAATATAATCTTCTCTTTCTTCCAATATCTCCAAATTCTACTTATATATATACATGTCAAACAAAGTTCTTTTAATCAGAAAGAAAAAAAAGCATAGAGGATTTTTTTTTTTTTTTTTTTGGGGGGGGGGGGAGAGAGAGAGGGGTTGAAGTGGGTACAGCCTCTCTTAGTTTTCACTTTGTGATGGTTATGCGAAGCCCTAACCCTAATATATGTGTATTTATAAAAGGAAAACTCGATAGATCTTCTCAATACGATTATATATATATATATGAATAGTTCATTACAGCCTCTTTTTTAAGCGTGCTTTAACTTCTGATAATCACAAATGATTTTTGTTCGCTTCATTTCTAGGTGAGTGCATGATAAAAAGCAATTGCTAATTGAATTTATCAGAAAGTAATACCAAAAAAAATAAAATTGATTCAGTTATGTATTATCTGGAAACCCTTCAATTAATATTGTGATGGGTTCAATTAAAACAGTGATGGGTCTGAATGGGCCAAATTGACTAGACAACTAAAACTAAATTAGGCTAATTCTATTTAGAAAGAATTGAATGATGCAAGCTAGTCTGGGTTTAATGGGTACACGTACAACTAGTGGCCCCCCTAACATGATGGTACGTAAAGGCAAGTTTGTGGGGAACACTGATACGAAAACATTAACACTTTGTCTGATCTATAACGCTTGGCCTGAAAACATGTATAGTTAAATTTGCAATAGGACAAAATCAGCACCATTCTTTTTGCGTCTAAAATTAGGATTTGTGAATCCACGTAGATACTGTACCCGTGCAATGTTTGTTCTGTACCAATATAAAAGGACCTTACTTGGTTTGCTTAATTAAAACGAAATTGTTGCTGAGAAAGATTAATTAATAAATGGAAGAAGTAATGAAACTTTGATTCGATGTATCGCTTTCAAGTAATAACGATGAACATATTGTGATCATAAAATGGTGTATTAAGGAAGTGATGGGATCACCATATCTAATATACTTTGCTCTGTTGACTAGAATAATAAGGATAAAATTCATTAGGTTTGATAAATCTGTATGCACAAGTAATTAACAAGTTTTCTATGGAGAATTCATTGGGAATACATGTGAACCAAAATCGTTTAAGTTCCCTTTTTGAGTGTCTCTAAAATTATATCATATTTAATTGAATTGATATTTAGAGTATCGTCAGTAGCTCCTTCAAGCCTAATTAAATATGAATGTGCGAAATAATATAATAATACAAAAATTCCCTTCTATTTGTGATCATGGGTAATAAGCTGGTATGTGACAACGTTGTTTTGATCATAGGCAAAGCTGGTGTAGGTTTTATTTTATATTTTTGCCAAGATTAAACTGAAGTGTTCGAGTTTGATGTATATGAGGTTAATTAAGCATGCTTTTTTTAAGTGTTATTGGAGCTTCATCAGTTATTTTCATTTTTTTTTGGATGTTGCATGGTCAACAAGGCGTCTTTAATTCAGCTGTTATAATTTGTTGTTTCACTATTAGTGCCCTGTATTTTCATCAATTTCAGTCAGAAGAAAAGGTCATCTTTAATTGTGAGGTTTAAAATTAATCATAATATAAGATTATGATTGGTCAGTGTGAAAACTTTTAAGCTATAGCAGCCTAGCCTTGCCTTTTTTTTTTTTTTTTTTTAATCTTTCAAAGGAAGTATAATGTTTTTTTTTATCTTCTCTTTCGATATTGGAGAACAAATTTTGCACTAAGTTTTTTGTCAGCTTTCTTTTGCCAATTTGATTGGAATAATCAACATTCAGCAGCATCATAATTAAAAACATGCATGACACAGAATCATTAAGCATTTTTCTTCTTGCCAATCTACCACATTAATACACTTTTGAATTTTTTTCCACATCTCTCCCTCTTTTACCAGGCACACTCAAATTTGACCAATTCTCTGACTTTCCACTTTGGACACACCCAAACAGGCTTTTTGACCAAAATAAGGTCCAAAAAAAAAATATTTACCAGATTAAAGCAGATTGGAAACATTTTACCAAAATAATGCAGTTAGTGGCGCATGACAGACTCACGGATTTAGAGGCGCAAAAGAAGTTCACGCCACTGACACATACTGACAAAATTTGTGTCAGTGGCGTGATAAACATCCACGCCCTTGGAGGCGTGGATGTTTTCCACGCCATCCACGCCACTGTGGCGTGGATGTTATCCACGCCACAGTGGCGTGGATGTTATCCACGCCACAGTGGCGTGGATATATATTGGGAATCAGTATAAAAAATATATCGATCCCCCGTACGGGATGCATTGTTATAACCAAATTGTACCGCATAATTTTTTAAAGGACGTTCTTAATGAGTTATTTCGGCTCCAAATGCTTTCTTTCTTTTGACTTCAAATTAAATGAAATAGAGCTTTTTAAATTATTCCACTTTTTTTATCATTTATTATAATATTAATATTAATTTTTATATTTAATATTATATTTAATTTTTTTTTAACATGGAATCAGACCCACTTAAAGTGGGTCTGATTCCCAATATATATCCACGCCACTGTGGCGTGGATGGCGTGGAAAACATCCACGCCTCCAAGGGCGTGGATGTTTATCACGCCACTGACACAAATTTTGTCAGTATGTGTCAGTGGCGTGAACCTCTTTTGCGCCTCTAAATCCGTGAGTCTGCCATGCGCCACTAACTGCATTATTTTGGTAAAATGTTTTCAATCTGCTTTAATCTGGTAAATATTTTTTTTTTTGGACCTTATTTTGGTCAAAAAGCCTCCCAGACACACACACACATGTAAACTAAAAGACTGCACACGAGTTTAAGTAAATGAGGCTATTAGCAATTTTACTCTCATAGACAGCTTAATTAAACCAGTATATGCGATAGATGTGTGCGAATTCAGATAAGTAATTAAACTCTCAAATTTAATCTATTTAAATTTTACGTATAAAAAGGCCAGATGCATGACAATTGCGCGCGCGCGCATTAAGTTTCTCCCGTTCTCGTTTTAAATAAATATTGAAAGAAATAAAAGCCTATAATTCCATAAATTTAACACACACAACACACATCTATTAATCTATATATACAAAAAATTATTACTATACCATTACAAATTATAACCAGTAATTTTTTTTTTTTTTTTAACTGCAAGCAATATTCATAAAAACATGCGCAGGTTGACTTGTAATATACAATGCGGAGACCATAATTATTACGTACTGCTACCTCCGGTCCTAATTATAAGACCTAGTTGACTTTTTTGGGAGAAATTAAGGAAGTTCATATGTTGTGTATCCTTAAATTATATATTAGTTTATTAGTTAAACTAATTAGTTTGAAGAAAAAAAAAATACAAATACAAATACTTTAAAGTAATTTAATTAGCTTTCTTAATATTCCCAAAAAAATCAACTAGGTCTTATAATTAGGACCGGAGGGCGTAATATTTTACAGTGTACTAGAAAATAAATTAAACTTGGCGGGTAATAGTAGGAATATAGAGAGATGATCCAAAAGGGAGGTTGATTAAGATAGATTATCGAGGTGATTAGGACTAATGATGGAAATTTGGAAAGATAAATAAAGATGAAATCTCATGCTTCTCAACTACCCAACCCATATTGTGGAAGCCACCGTAAAAGGACCAATGGTTATGATTTTTGGGGTCACATAAAGCATCTTTTAATTAAAGTCTCTGCTTAATTAATCACAAGTTTTGCTTTACTAATCAGATCCTGCTAGCCACCTATAAAAGATATCAGATCAAAATAAGTGGTTAATTACTAATTTGAAATTTAACAAAAAAGAAAAACATACATAGTGTGAGATGATTAATGAGTCATCTTGGATTCTCATAGCCTGATGCAGACACTAAAGCTTAAATGGGTCAGAACAAATACCAAATATGAAGCTGACATAAGGGTCCTGTGTGTATAAAGGTATTGCCTAAATGGTGCAATATACCTTTCTTGCTTAGGACCACAGCAAGGGCCCTGTACCAACACGATTCCAAACTTATTCATTTCGCAACTCATGTATGAAGTTATTTTCTCGCCACAATTAAATTCAAAAAGTTCTTATTTTATTGTAAGTTTGGCCCCTAAAAAAAAAAAAACATACCAAACCAGCTTCTTCTATATTTAGATGTATTTCCAACAGAATTTGTAAAAAAGTTGCGTTGCCCTGCTTATTCTTCTTTTTCCGTCGTCCTCTACCCGGAATAATGCCCCGTGTATATAAGAAATATATTCTCCCTCTTTAATATACAAAAAAAAAAAAAAAAAAAAAAAATAGTACATTATCTATCATATTTTATTATGGGAAAATTACAGAAAAAGAATTTTGAAATTTCAAAATTCTAAATAAGGTATTTCCCAAAAAATGAGTTGTGGATTGCTTATCAAGTTTTATAATTCCCTTATCAATTCTTAGTAACAAACTTAATTTAAGATTTTGCAATTTCAAAGTTCTTGTTCTGTCATTTTCCCTTTTATTATTCTGATCAGATATCAATATAATTTGTTTACCTATTATTTCACTTAGTTTTTTGTATAGTAAGTTACAAAGGTTTTAATTATTAACATATAGTTAGTCTATTGGTGTGAGGCCTCATTAGATCCCTTTTAGTCTCAAGTTGGAGTCTTTGAGGAGAACACTTTTGCTGAGAAGGGCGGCCAACTATGAAACTGAAGTAGTCGATTGATGAGATATATGATAATAGATTCTAGAAAAAGCATTGGATACCAGTTGATAGTATAGAAAAAAAGTTACGAAGGTTTCAATATCTTTATTTTGATTTTACACTACAAAAAAATCTAAAATTCTGACGGACGAAATCCATCACTATATAGCGAATTTCCGTAGTAAAAATGATTTGTGACAGATCAAGGTCTGCCGCAAACATTATCGTTGCAAATGCGTTTTTGCAACATAAAAAAAAAAATCCATCGCAAAGTTCTAATTTTGCGACAGTGACCAAGTCCGTTGCAAATTTTGAATTTTGAGACAAAAATTTGTTTCGTTGTGACGGCACAAATGTCCGTATTTGTGACGGACAATTTGTTCCATCGCAAAGTTAGAATACTAATCCGTCGCAAAATGTATTTCACAGGAAAAAACACAGAATTTTGGAGCCATTTGCGACGGAATTAATTCCATAGCAAATATTAAAAAAAACAAATTTATTACGTCTCTTCCTAAGCAGCAACCAAAAAAAAAACTTACGAAATAAAAAAGAAGTGTATATATGATGTACAGTATTTGAATCGTACTTGATCTAGTAAATACACAAAATTAGGATTTAACTTCATGGTGAGACAGTAAAATCAAGATCATTATATCATGTTATATTTTACTTCTTCTCTTGAATTCTTATAAAAGCGTCCATCTTTTACATAATAATTAAAGTGGTCTAAAAGATACTGTTGGAAATGATTATTATGGCTGGAGGAAACCCAGTAAATTGAACTAAAACTCTCTCAATTAAGAAGGAATGGCTCCAAAAAGAAAGAAGAAACGTTGCCACAAATACATTATATTATTTCCTAAAGAAGAAATACATAACCATGTTACTCATAGCATTATGCAATATGATTAGCCAAAGAAGCTGTCATTTCCAGATGTTTAATCATTTTAACATCTTATATCAAAAGAAATCCAGGGGAACCCCACAACATCCCTCTTATTTTCGCTCTTCATATCAATTTGACAGCTCTGAAGAATCACCAGTTTTCCCATGTAATTTTTTTGGCACAGTTTTAAGGTCTATTTATCTAACCCACATTGAGATTTTTGAATGATGCCTACAACCATTTCAAGACAAGTATGACAAAAGACTTGAGTGGCATTTCGCAATACATTATATGATAACCTCTTTTCACGTTGCCATAATAACTAGTATCACATGTTCCTTATTGATGGTTGTGGCTGTGCGCAGACTACCTTAGATCAGGACATGCACAATGCTTGTGCAAAACCATGCATACAATAGAGAGAAGCAACCAAAAACTAAGTATTTCACTAGCAAACCTTGCTGAAAAATATCCAACTGCGATTTCACTCCTGCATCAAGGAATCGAAACAGAAGGGGAGAGAATTAAACTAAATCAGAATAATTAAAGGGAGAACGAAGAAGAACGAACGGTGGAGAACAAACAATGGAGACGAGCGGCGATGAACCCGGAGAGCTGTCGGCGGAGACTGGAGAGCGAACGACATATACGAGCCGAGATCTGGACCACGCAGATCTGAAAGCCATATTATGCTTTGATTTGAGATGGAAGAGGTTTCTATCGCAAAATCACTAACTTTTGCAACGGAAACGGGATCCGTCGCAATATGGTGTGATTTTTTATGCCTTTTTGCGACAGATCCCCTTATCCGTCTCAAAATGGCATGATTTTTGACGCCGTTTTGCGACAGAATGATCCTCCGTCACAAAATGGCATCTATTTTCCCTCCCATTCAATATTTCGCAACGGATTTATAAAATCCGTCACAAATTGCGCCGGATAACCATATCCGTCGCAAAAATCGGCACAATTTTTTATGGAATTGTTTTCGTCACAAATTCCGTCGCCATTTTACTATTTTCTAGTAGTGTTATTTTATTTTTTGACCCGATACTTTGATTTTATTGACACATTTCTGAAATATGTTTTGATGAAATACATAAGTCAGATTGTTTATAGCTTATAAAAAGGGAAGTTTAATTTGTTGTTTATATATATCAAAAAAACTATGGTGCAGTTGTGCAGCTTGCTATAGTAATTTCGTTTATATCTTAAATTGATATTGTTTTGGATAATATAATTAGTTTAGTTGTTAAGGATTATATTCATGATGCCTCATAGGAGTGTGTGTGTGTATATATATATATATATGGATTTTAATTCTATCATCAATGCAATGATCTTTGTTTTTTTGCTACAAAGGAGAGGGCTAGAAGCCCAAATTACAACCACAAAGCATTACACAGAAGAGGAAATAAATCTCAAACTCTCTTGGCTAACCTAAGACCTCAAACGATAAGGACAATCATACAAAATAGAAGAAGCAGATTTACCCATTTTAGCTAATGCATCAGCTATCTTATTAATTAGATTCATGATTAATTACCATCAGCTTAATTTGTTGATAGGGCAAAATTTTATAGCTTATAGACTCCGCAAGTATACGGATCGTATCAAGTAATAAAGTGATAAGAAAAGTATCGTTCCTATGAGGACTTAGTATCACAAACTTTAGTTGAGCATTAATTTTACACTTTCGTTTAAGTTGAGTAAACCAAATTGAATTTAATTAAAATAAAAGAAATTAAAATTAAAATAATAAAAACTACACAATAATCGAACGAGCAACCTAGAGTCACTAATCCCTCGTTTGTTTCTTAGATTTTGTCCCCACTAAATTAATTTTGACTTAACATAGGCAGCTAATCTAGAGTATTAATGTCTATAAATGCTTTCTAGTCCATTTATATACCTATCTTAATTAATTATGTAATGCCTCACACAACTAAATAAGATGCGTTTTAGATCGGGCTTACTCTAATTTGATTATGCGGAGCTTCTAGGTATATGCCTATCCTAGATGCAAATTAGATTAAAACCTAATTTCACATTATTTAATCCCAAGGTCAATTTAAGATTCCTTCTTCCAAGTTCAACCCTAAATCCCCAAAACATGCTCAATGATGGCCAATCAATAAGTAATAACGAATAAGACAAGATTAAATAAACTAAAATAAAATTAAGCAAAACTAATCCGTGGGAATAATCTCTAGAACCCAAACAAGTTCATAGGTTTTTTAGGTTGAAAAGAAAATTTAGCCACACATGGCTCTAATAAAATCCATAACAAAAAGATAAGAATTCGGATTTAAAGAATAAAGAGAGAGAGAGAGGAAAGAAAGCTTCTCCATCGCCTCCATAGTCCTCTCGTCCTTCCGTGAAGATGATGAAGATAACCAAAACGCATCTCTTACTCAGCCGCTGCTGTCCAGCCTTCATTCTCATTCTGCGTCTCTCGCTCTGCTGTCGTCTGAATTCTCATTCTACGTCTCGGCTCTACTAATTAATAGCTTTTCTTCGCGGCTGTGCGTCCTAATATTTAGGGCTTGCGCCTTCCATGTTTATCCGAATCTTCTTCAAATCTTTTATTATCTCTTCTCTTCAATTAATATCAATATCTTCAGAGATATATATTTGATTTTGAAGACAAATGTTTTTGTGGGGTCACGTGGCTATTCAAATTCCGTTTCTTCATTTAAATATGCATCAGGTGCTTGACTCCAATTGTGAATTTCCTAGCGTGTGGGGTTCACGTCTTTTTTTTTTCCCTTTTCTCTTTATATATATATATATATATATATATATATATATATATATTATATATTATTTGATTCCTTTTTATATCTTTTTTCATATAATATCTCTTGCACAATAAAATAGGATATGAATAGATTTTATGTCAAAATATCCTTTTATCCTATATTTAATTAAATAATAGAAAAGTATAGAAAAGATAATTAAATAAGTATAAAATATTAATAAATTCAATGCAATATATCTCAAAGATCTATACTTATTTAATTATAAAATATATACTTATCACTTGCCAATCACGTTCCATGAGCCTCCTGATTTCCATTAGCATCAGACTACCAGAGGTGAATGAAGAGTCAAGAATTAGCTTAACAACCTCCCCTGCATCGGATTCAAGAATCAGTCTTCTTAAACTCAGATCCCAAGCTAACTGCAAGGCTTCGTAAATAGCCCACTCTTTAGCCATATTAGAATTACAGAAGCCTAGTTTTTTAGTGAAACCAGTCAGCCAAGAACCAGAACTGTTTCTAAAAATTCCCCCATAACACGCCTGTTCAGACGCAACAACTACAACTCCGTCAACATTAACCTTAGACCAGCCCACAGGAATTCGCACACCACCTGAACAACACGGTCACCTTGTACTAAAACCTGTATTTGCCACAACAAAATAGTTCTCCCAAATAACCGAAACAGCAGCAGCTGGATCAGGAGGTTTAGAGAAATTAACATCAAATATGCTACAGTTTCTCCAATCCCATAGTTTCCAAATCGCCACACCAAAAAATAAATTCCAGCGCCCTTCTAACAATAACCCTATAGGCTTCCTTAAGTTCATACTCACCCAAGATCTTAGGTTTGCCGAATAAAAGGAGGAGGCATACCTGTGCAGAATCAACTTGTTCCACATATTCTGAGCATAAGAACAATCTCTAAGGATATGTAAAACATCTTCTACTCCCAATTGGCAGTAACCACAGAGCGGAGATGCTTGAGCCCATGAATTCCTCTATAAATTAAAAGGAAGTTTATTTAAAAGAACCTTCCACATAAATATCCTGATTCTCTCCACACCTTTCCACTTCCAAATATCTTTGAAAAGGTTGTATCGCCACTGGATCAGATTAGGTTCAAACAAGAAATAAGCGCTTTTAATAGAAAAGCAACCATCTCCCGTTTCTCCCCAAATCATAAAGTCATCACCAGCTTCCTTCTTAGGGGCTAACACTGGAGCAATTCTGTTAATACCATTAGAATTAATAACCTCACAAATTCTATCAAAATCTGATCTACCTTCCTTCAACCAGTCACCTACACACGAACACTCCTCATCTTCCAACAAACTTCTAATACAAAAATATTTCAATTTAACACCTACACCAACCCAACAGTCATGAAAGAAACTCACTGTAAGGCCGTTACGAACCTGCCATTTAGCACCTTGATCAACTAGATCCCGTTGTGCACATATGAATCTCCAAAGCTTAGAATCTCCTACCCTATAATTCAGCAATGAGTCCTCCTCCCTCAACATATATTTGTGCAGTAATATATCACTCCATAGACCCTTGGCACCTATTGTTAGCTTCCAAGCTAATTTAACTCCACACGCTGAATTAACCGAAGCAAGATTTCTTCTGAAGCCTAGCCCCCCAAACTCCTTCGGCCTCCTCATTTGTTCCCAACCAATGTAGTGGCAATGCTTAGAGAGCTCATCATGGCCCCAAACAAAATTCCTTTGTAATCTTTCGACTTCCAAACACACACTCATCAGTAACTTAGCCACTTGCATCGGGTAAAGGGGAATAGCGCCCATCACAGTTTTAGCCAAGGTTATTCGCCCCTGCCATAGAGAGGCAATTCGCTTTCCAACTACTCAATTTGACCCTCACACGATCAATGATATATTGGAAATCCTACCTCCTCCTCCTACAACGAGAAAGAGGAAACCCAAGATATCTCCCAATCTCATTAGATATCTGCATATTAGTCTTGTCTCTAATTCTCAATCTAGTATGAAGAGGCACTTTAGAAGAGAAAAAGAGAGTCGACTTAGAGGTATTAATCTTACGCCCAGATGCCGACATAAATCTATCCAAACAATTCATTATACAATTCGTTTGTTCTTCAGTAGCAACCCCAAACAACAACAAATCATCAGCAAACATAAGATGAGACACCTTGGGACCTTCTTTAGAGACAAAGATAGGTTTCCAACCCCCCCTTTCAACAACATCACAAATTAAATGGAAGAGTCTATCCATGCACTATATATATATAAAAGGGAAATAGGGTCCCCTTGCTGAAGGCCTTTCCTAGGATTGAAATTTTTTAGTTTGGGAGCCATTCCACAAAACATTAAATGAGACAGATGAAACACAGTTAATAATAAGATTAACAAAATCATTCTCAAAACCAACGTCCAATAAGACAAGTTTAGGAAACTCCAACTAATCTTGTCATAGGCTTTTTCGAGGTCAATCTTCTACGCCATAAGACCCTTCCTGCTCCTATTCTTGCTCATGGTGTGCAAGATTTCCTAACCCACAATAATATTATTCTGAATATGCCTCCCTTTGATAAATCTAGATTGAAAGGGGGAGATTAACTTATCCATTACTCCTCTTAAACGCAAAGCTATTAACTTAGTAACACACTTATAATGGACCGTACAAAGAGAAATCGCCCGAAAATGAGACACCAACTCAACATTCTCCTTCTTAGGAATAAGGGAAATTAGAGTTTTATTGGACTTCTTCACTTCAACACTGCCTCAAAAAACATTCTTAACAAAGTTATAGAGGGCTAGACCTACAATATTCCAATTAGATTTATAAAATATCGGAGGGAAGCCGTCGATCCCCGGAGCTTTAAAGCAACCCATGGCAAACAGAACAGACCTGATTTCTTCATCCCCCGGAATTCTAGCTAAGTCCGACAAAATCAACGGATCAATAGTAGGGAAGTTAGAAAGAGTGTGTAACACAGGAGACTCTGAAGAAACTGAACAGTAGAGCTCCTTAAAATAATTAGAAACCATACCTTTTAGCTCAGACTCATCTTCAATCCAGACCCCAAGATCATTCTTAAGCATAACAATCTTATTCCTTCGTCTACGCATCTTAGTTTTAAGATGGTAAAACCTAGTATTATGGTCACCATTAGTAACCTAATCCGAACGGGACTTTTAAAACCACTTAATTTCTTCGAGTTTCATAATTTTTTCTAAACGTTCTTATTGCCACTCAATTTCCAAGTCACTGACAGAGATTTGCCGTCATCTCCCAAAATAACCAGATTAGAAAAGATTTGCAGTATAATGTAACCTGGGTCGTTTCTCTCAAGGAATTTGCAGTGGGTTTAAATCGAACAAAGAAAAAAAACGAATAACAATAAAATTGGGGTTTTTGATTTGAAACAGATTAAAACGAAATTAAACTAAACAGATCTGAAATATGCGAAAAGCATTAAAACGAGATTGCAATAGATTAAAACGATCAACCCAACGTTTAGATTCCAGAAACTTCCTTCATTGAACGAAATATAAACGAACTTGCGTTTGGCTATGGACGAACCGAAATCTCTGCGTTCGTCCAGAAATCCCTCAACTAGACGATCATCTAGAATCTGTCCGAACAGTGGCGTCTCACCGTGCAATCGCACAACAACACTCTAACCTAGTTCGAACTCGAGTCCTTGGGATGAACCAAACCGAATATTAAATCTAATATTCGAACTATTTCCAGAAATCGGATCCGATAAGATGAAAACAGAAACAAGTAAAGTTACCGATTAAGTACGAGTTCTCTGGATGAATCATGGAATCCTCAACGTTGGGTTAACCACGAAGGTTTAGCCGAACATGGTGGGAAAATCGAAGAACAGACGAAGAACACGAAGAACATTTCGGAGAATCGAAAACCTCTATTTTGATCCACAAAACGAGAATAAAAACGTGAATGGCATGTGTTTGTGGCTGCTGCCTTACTTAACCTAAGATGAAAAACGAAATGGGGCTCCAATCAATAATTCGGGCCCAAAAGAAAATAATACGAGAATGGGCTTTAGTCACAAATTCGAGCCCAAATAAAACATCTCGACTTTGGCTTCAAAATCGACCATCTTCTTGTCCGAATTTGCCCTTCATGTCTTCATAACAATTGTATATCTCTGAATCATCTGAAATATGAAACAAAAATGAGGCAAATCCGATGTTTGGTTCAAGAGTTATGGTAAGATTAGTGAAGCAATGTAAAACTGGAATTTTATTAATAAAAATGGCTAAAATATAATCAAAGGCCCAAAGCCCAAATAAGTATAAAAGCCATTATTTATTAACTAAAAAGTCCTAAATTATTAATCAAGAGATAAAAAGAAGTGTATAAAATATTCAATTATCAGTCACATAGATAAGTAGAGAAAGGGTAAGTGTGGGAGCATTGAATCCCTTCTAATCTAGACATAATAATATGTTTTTCACGCTCCACCATTCCAAACATATTCCTATTCAAGAACTTAAAGAGAGTTGAAAATCAGACAAGGAGCTATTTAACTAACCCTATCAGACCAAGAGCTAGCTAGGAAATCGGAGAAACTTTCATGGCGAACCCACATGGCCTTGAATCTGAAAGGACGACAACCTATCATCGTTATCCAAAATATTCAAGCAAATTGGGTTATGATCAAAGAATTCGGAACGAGGGAATACCTGGACTGAGGAAGAAGAAAAATCAGAGAGGAATGCGTTATTAGCCATAGCTTGATCCAGACGTTCAAAAAGTCTCCTTCATCCTGTCAATCTCAGCCCTTTCCATGTGAATCTAGGACCAGGAAACCCAAGATCAGTCAAATTACAACTACAAATCCGATTCGCAAAACTCTGTATTTGGCTTCGTCACTTCCAAAACCTCTGGTCCTTTCCATCGGCGAAATGATATCATTAAAGTCACCCACACCCAAAGTCCAACCGACACCAATGCAAATTTCTCCAGCTCCACCCAAAGAGCTTGTTTCATAAGCTGGTTTGGATTCGCATAGACAGTCGCCAGAAAGAAATTCAGCTTCCACTTAATCGCACAATTAAAGTGTAAAAATTGCCGATCGGTACTAATGCTCGACACCACAATTAAACTACTTCTCCAAACCGCAACCATCCCTCTAGATCGTCTCATACTTGGGGCAAAAGAGAAACCGTTGAAACCCAACCACTCAAGACAATTAAACCTGCTCACGTTGGCACATTTAGTCTCTGCAAGAATAAGGAAACAGGGGTGATGTCGCCGGTCAAGTAAACGAACATTCTGAAAAAGATTCCACCCACAAGCTCCTTTACAATTCCAATAAAGGAATTTCACCATTGGGCCAATGAAAGTAAAGGCCTAACACACAAACCACAATTTAATCAAGTTGGGCTTAAAGCCCATTCAAAATCCCTGCCTGGTCATCTTGCGTCTTGACCACCATGGAGCAATCTGGATTATCTTGGGCTGAATCAGCCCAGAACTAACCCATTGGCTCTGAATCCATGACTAGGTCACCTGGATCATGAGGATTAGTGGACTAGATATCAACAGCCCAACAAACATATTATCCATCGGATTCTCCTCTATTTCTTTAATGGTCAACCCTTTCTCAGAGATATTCCCTGTCACACTCATATTTAAATATTTCTCTCTTACCAACTCCTTTCCTTCCACATCCGTAGGTAACAAATCTCTAGACCTCTTCTCTTTTTTTATTCTTCGAAATCGACCCCTCCAGAGGATTTTCACTAGTCAACATCATCGTTTTTAAATGTTTGCTTTGAGCGCCTCCCTTTTTACCCCTAATAGTACGATTTGATATAATGTTCCTCGACACCTCCACCATCTCTAAACATCCATCACATAATCCCTCCATCGAATCCCCAACTTTCACTATCACAACCCTCAGGTTTCTTCTCTACTACCGCCTCGGTTTGCCCCTTCTCTTAACAGCTAAAACATCAAACTTGGAACCTTTCTTCAGACTACTGAGATGACCAGAAAGCTTCTCTTTAGCCCCCTGTTTTTGACGCAGCGGTCTAGAAACCACCCGCCAAATATCTGAATCAGCTTTTTTATCAACTTGAATAGCAAAGCTCACGTTGCAATCCCCTTCAACCTTATCTTCCACATTCATCCGTGAACTACTTGGCCCAACCCTTGTTTTACACTCTTCATATTTATGACCATATATACCACAACCAATACATAAATCATGGAGACCTTCATATTCAACATAATAATCTTCCTCGTCTAAAGAGAACCCCGACATTAATTGTTTCCCTAAATCCACAAGCACACAAATCCTTGCATACCGACCACGTAGTTGACAGGAGGTATTGAAATCCACCTTAATGGTTTCACCAATCCAAGTTAAAGCTTCCTTGTCATAATATTCTAAGGCTACATTTGGCATTCTAACCCAGACTGCCATTTTGTCAATGGTTGCCCTCCTTGGCTGAAACAGAGGTTCCCATAGTCTCACAGTCAGATAGTGATCGGAAACCATCCATGGTCTACCGGTTAAAGCATTAAAATAATCTACTCTATTGGTTAGCTTAACAACACAGAAGCCATTCCCAATGTTAATCAGGTTAATGACTCCTCTTTTTGCCCACAGAGGTTGGAGGATTGACAGCATCATTTTGTAACCAATACTCTTACCTAGAAGTTTCACTATAATAGCTCTATTCCAAGCCTTGTGGAGCCTCTTTTTCATTTTCTCTGAAAAAGAAAACGTAGGAAAATTTCTGTCTGAGTCCTCACTTATTTCGCACAACGGCTCGCTATCTTCTTTCTCTAGATCTATCGGCGAGAGGGAATCATCTGACAGAGCGTCCTTCCCATGGATGGTCTCACCTTCAATCCCAACCTCATTAATGCCTTGGTGCTTATCAGCAAAGGATTGCCCTGATTCCCAGAACTTGGTTCTTGCTCTACCCAGCTTAGGCCATTCTGTAACCATACCTGACAAAACTCCATTCTTGATCTTCTTAGAACTTCTGATGAGAAGGTCCTCTTCTTTAGAGGAAGGAGGAACCAGAGGAGCACTTTTTTCCTTAAAGCGAGAGCCATGTAATAATACCAGGTCAATGCAATGATCTGGATAGTGGGCAATTTATAACTATTGTTTTTTGAAACTAGCCCCAAAACTGACTTTAATAGAAGTTTAAAGGTACTACTTACTCCCTTAATTATTGTTTTTCTCTATATAACTTTTTGGGATATATCATCTTCATTTGCTGTTTATATAATTCTTCCGTAACTTAAATGTTAAGATTAACTTTGGAAGAAGGGGTGAATAAGTTTAGTATCATGCATCAGTCATTTTACATACTTAATTACCATGCTATTAACATTAAGTCGTAATTATGAAGCTTTGATTATTTTCATATGCACTTGCATCTGATGTTGCACTTTAGAAAAATTGTTGACGTGTTACTTGCCAAGAAAACGCCAGTTTCAGTCGGTGGGCAAAACCAGCATCCTCATTCGCTTCCTGTATGATCAATTTAACCCCATTCATCAAGTACGTACATAGCTACGTTGGAATCTTAATTTTCTCATAGAAAGAAAGATCATAATCTCATTATTATCGATTTGAAATATAGTGCTTTTTTTTTTTAAAAAAAAAATACTTTGCCCGGAGATTTACTATCTAGTGCTAATTATGCTGACGGTTTCTATGATACTTTACATCATTCTGTAATTAATTTCTAGGTTGTGGATGCCTCAAATCTCCCCCAAACATAACTAAAATCATATTTACATAATCATGCGACACATTTGACTCGAACCGTAGATATTCTTTATTAGCATATTAACCGAGAGAATGTTGTATAAGGTTGTGGTAATCCTTAGCTAAATAGGCCTAAGCCTACAAATGGAAAGCTACCAACCTAATCTTATGCATGAGTCTGAATTTAGACTTATTTTGACTTGAAGCCTTTTCAAGGCTTTTAAAAATACCTTATGTTGTAGGCATTAAAATTCATAAATAGATTTTGAACCTACAAAAACCTACTTAAATGTAATCTTTTGATAACTCCAAAGCCTACATATATTTATAAATGATAAGTTTTACATAGGCCCAAAGTCTATTTAAATCCTATATAATTAAAAAATAAAACATAACTTCTATAAGGAATAAAAATATTATATATATAGATACACACACATATCAAAGTCTCAAAAAAGGATTAACATGCAAATTCGCTCCGGAAGTATTTAAAAAATGTCAATGTTTCCCTAAAAGTTCTTAAGACTTAATGTCACCCTGAAAATTTAAAAACGTAACAAATGTTGTGTCTGATTGTGAATAAAGTTAATTTTAACTGTTAATTCTTTACTTTGATTGAAATAATACAAATGAAACTCTTACATGTCACTCACTACAACACTTAAAACAAAAGATGATGAAGTGGTGTAATAACTAATGAGTGTCAGGTAAGAGTGCATGTATTATTTCAGTCAAACTAGAAAGTTAATTGTCAAAATTAACTTTGCTGACAGTTAAAGACAATATTGTTATGTTTCTAAACCTTCAGATGATATTGAAATTGAAAAAATATTCAAGACATCATTGAGATATTTTTAATACTTCTAGGGCGGATTTGGATCTTAACCCAAAAAAATTATTATGATGACTTTTCACTCCAAATACAGTCATAAAGGTCAACAGGGGACGCTTCTTCTCAATATTCTGATAGAGAAACGGAGATGCGTAAATGTTTTACTATGAATTACAGTTGGCGGAGCCAAGACCTGGATTAGGAGGGCTAGGCCTGCTTGCTAGCTAGGTAACTTAATTGAAAAATTAATAATTAAATTATATGATAGTTTAAAATAATCAGATTAGGCATAAAAATATTATAAAAAAAAAGTAAAATTATGCATTCTTGTCTTTGAGAAAATATTTATGTCGAGAAGGTTGATATTATTATTTAACGATCCACAGAGTTCATCTTCGAAAGAAAAGAAGAATATTATTCAAAAAGATGAGTTAATTTAATTTGCCTGGGTTGGGTTTTATTGTAGAATAGACAACTTCTTGACCAAATTTTTTTCATAACTTGTCTAATGAGTTTAAAGTTTTGGGTTCGAAGTTATAGTATCTGTGTTAAATATCATATATCTAAAACATTTTTGAACCCGAATATTTTAATTGAATCTAGAGTAGTGTTCAAAATTCCAAAGTAGGGGATGAAAAGTCAAAGGGTTAAGATGTAAATTTACAGTGGAAGTTTTTGCTGAGGAGACATATTGCTCCAAAAGTTTTTTTAGGTTTAATGTTTCTCTAAAAATGTTAAAATAAAACAATGTTGTTTTCTTCTTGTTAAAAAATTAACGAGCAACATCAATTTTTTAGTGGTTAACATTAGGGTTTTAATGGCATCGGGCAAAATTGATACGTGTTTAAACTTTCAGTGTGACATTAAACTTGAAAATTAAACTTCCGAGGATATATTGTTTTTCAGCGAAAACTTCCAAACCAAATTTACACCTTAACCCTAGAATTTATCTATTACATATGCAATTCCCCCCATGTGATGTACGTGGCTCTGCCACTCATGAATTATATATATAAAAAAAAAAAAAAATCTTTTTTAACAGCCCAATACACACATCTTTCACTAATATAATTCTAACAAAAATATAATTTTATAAAAAACTCTAATTGCATGCCTGGTCATTTGACTAGCAGCAAGTTGTTGTAAATAATAATGCTGGGCAATAGTCTTGTGTGCAATGAATCTTTTAGCCAACTGTTCTTTTTAAATAATACTATCGTTAGTCTTAGTTTATAGTTTGACTGAATTTTTACTTTTAGTTTCTATAATTTGAAATTATGATGTTTTTTTATCCTAATTATAAAGGCACTTATGACGATGGAACAGATAATTAAGATGGGTTGTACGTGATTGGCCCTACATGGTTATATTATTAGATATGGGTTAATGCAGTGTTCAGGGCGCTAACACACGACAATCCTGAATCGCCTTTAACCCTTTTCCCTGTTATTCTTCCTCTTTCTGTCCAAAAAAATCAAAAAAAGAAGAGAGAGAGAGAGAGAGAGAGAGCAAATAGTCAACGATTCATATTAATTCTACGATCTGACCTGTTCCATTTTCTTTCCTTCACTCTTTCACTAAGATTAATTAATTCTTATTACCTAACCTCTCGATCTTGTCATATCTGATCTGAAACGAAATGGGACCTAAAAAAGGGTCTCACTCTTCAAAAATTACTGTGAGCCTCCACTACTTCTACTGTTTGCTTTCTGCTATTTACATGATAGCCACCAACTCTTCATCATGTCATTATGAGCAAATGTCGTTTTTTAACATTTCCGCATGTTCTTCTTTTCTGAGATTTCTAGAAGCACCTCTTTTTGACTGATTAGTTTAAAGTTTAATAATACTTTAATTTTCATCAAGAACTGTTAGAAGAGAAACTAATTAAGTTTCTAGAAGGAAAACCCAAAACATCAGCTGATTTTTTACTTATTGATTCCTGGCGTGCGTGGCCTATACATACATATATTATATAGACCAAATGATAGGCCCTCAAGCTAGCTATGTGGGTCACATATGTGAATGAAAAACGAGGCAATATTAATATTCAATGTGCTCTATCAGATAATAAATCCAATAGCTCATACAACAAGTAGTACATGATAATGGGCCTGTTTGGAGTGATTTATTTTTCAGCGTTGGTGTGTAAAAATTTCGGTGGCTTTTAAGCCAACGATCTAGTGAGGAAAAAACCTGTTTGGAATTCTCATTGCGTTGGCTTAACTTTAAGTCAAAAAAGCTCAAAAAGCCAGTTAAGGAAAAAGTTCCAGAATCCAGCTTTTTCCATCATGCTTTCAGCTTTTTGACATGGGACCCGCCACTTCTATCACCATCAATCCAAACACAAATCATTATCTATAACCTGACTTTTTTCCTACCGAGCTTTTTTTAAAGTCATATAGCTTTTAAGCCACCGCTCCTATCGCCAACCCAAACAGGCCTAATATAACACTAGCTAGGCTTCGCTGTCTTTCTTCCAAGTATATATATAAATGTAGAATTATGAGCCCTATATTTCCACACCTGGTCTTCAATAACCGACAAGCACTTGCAGAATTTCTGTCAATACTCAACAGTCTTCTTGCAATATATAATACTACTCTTTCTAGTCCTTATTATAAGGCACAAACTAACTTTTCTCAAAAACTAATAAAAATAGTTAAAGTCAATAAAGTTGTCCTAGAATCTAAGTAATTTCTAATATTACCCCTACTAATTTCACTAAACTCTAATATTATATTAATTATTACTCTCACCCACTACCTTTATTAATTAGGGGCAAACATGGAAAAAAATAATCATTGCTTATTGAGAACAAGCAAGTACCTTATAAAAAGAATCAAATAAACTTGCTAGTTGATGCCTTATAATAAGGACCAGAGTGAGTATTTAAAAAGATTACTGGTATATATGAGATTGCAGGCTAGCTAGGAAAGGTCTGTCTATACTATATATATAGTCCACATGGACGCACTTAATGCAGAATGAAATGTAATGGGCTCAGAAGGTCATGCTTGGGCGGCAAATGTTCTGTATTCAACAAGTTCATTATCTCTCTGGTTGGTGGCTCTTGCAAGACCATTTCTATATATATCAGTATATATCTATATTTCTTCATCTTAATTAATTTCTACTTTCCCTTTCCAAATGGGTATGTTGGATGTGAGTTTCCAATACTTGGACTTGTGATGAAACAACATCTATCCAGTGCTGGCATATTGTCAAAATCAACAACATTGCTACTTTAATTTATTTTTTAATGAAATGGACAGATTATAACGGCCTGAGGTTAATAACATAAAAACTTAGTTATAGATTTAGTTTATGTATTATTGGGACAATGAGGGAGGACCTTCAAAATCAATGATCCAATGATACTTAGTTAAAAGACTTTTAAAGAAACTAAAAAAACCATACAATATATGATATTTCAGGACCGTATATATGACTGTTTTGTTGAACACCGCAATTGAGTTAAAAGGATTTTTATACATAGGGACGGAGGGAGTGTGTGTGTGTGTGTGTGTGTATTGTTAATCAGATAATTATAAGAAGTTGTAGTTAATTGATTCATTCTTTGACATCGCGCGCACAGATATGTGTGTCTGTGTGTATTGCACTACACCAAAATGCAATTTTAATATTTAAGAAGACCTAAAGAAAAGAGGCGACTCAGAAATTAAAATGCATCACATGTACATTTATGGCTGATAATTACTAGTGTGTGTCTCATACAACTGTCATAAAAATGAGAGGGGGAGAGGGATCTTGTGATGTGATATGAATTGTTCTTTATACTTGTTTATATGGAGTATATCATTTATGAGTTGTATCTAAAAAAAAAAAAAAAAAATCATTTATGAGAGATAGACTATACATCCTGTAAAGTTCAGTTGATTATATTCAAGTTGATTTCTTTTTAAATTTCGGTTGATAGGCTTAGCTGTAAGAGTGAAAATTTTCCAGGTTGTGATGCAACCAACATTTAATACATGATTCATGCAAATTTATTTTTTTTGTCTTCGTATTTCTTTTTCTTTTTCTTTTTTTAATTTCCTCCTTTTCCCTTGCAGGATAGCCCACCCAAAATGCAACATGCATTAATTCCCATCTCTAATAAATTTCTACACGTTTCTTATCAAATCAAATTTCATTTGGATTCGTTTGGTCCTTTTTTTTTGTTCTCTAGATAAATATTTAAATAATACAGGGTTCAACCATGCATTTCTTGATTTTAAATTTTTTGATTCACTGCACACAAAAACAATTAATTTTAAATTAGCTAGCCGCTAACATTGAAACTTGGGTGTACTAGTTTTGTTCTAAATTTTAAAATTTGCCTATTATAAAAATTTTATTAATTTTTTTCTAAAAACTGCCCAACACATTATAGTTCTACTAGTTTTGTACTTATCTCTTTCTGAACTTGACGACATCTTCGTAATAAAAAAGCCTGGTTAAATTTTTACGCTAGCTGCAAAGGAAAATTGAGTGTACGTACGTGAGTCATTGAATTAGATTATTTATTAAAGGCTTATTTAGTACACATTTTCTCGGTCAAGCAAGTTAGGTTCTTTTTCAGTTTCGCTCTGATACACTAAGTTATGCTTACTCACGACTCAGCCAGTTGCCATTTCATTTTCATCTTAATCATATCATGATTTTGGTCCAAAACCTTCGTCGAAGGGTAAGTGGACTTTTTTTTTTTTGGATATAAGTAGTAAACTATTTTCCATTTATTATCACTTAATTTTTTTTATCAATATAAATATATATAGAAAACCAAATTTATTCAATTATTTTTTTTTTCAAGAAAAATTCGACCCTCCTCTTCTATTTAACTCATTCCAACATATATACATTATTTGAGATGGTATAATATGTGCAATAGCTCATATCTCATTTCCATGTTATTTCTTGCACACTCTTGTCAACCATGTGCCCATTCAAAAACTAATTCTTAAAATGGTTCAGCCTCCAATTCGCCAATAAATCTTTGGCCCAAAATAATTAAACAAATGGGAGCTCCAGAAGGAAAAAAAAAGGTTGACTTTTTTGCTTGCCTGAATCAGCACTTGTCAACTTTTGGTTATTCTCTGCGGTTTAAACCTAATTGCCGGCATTTGCTGATGATGAGAGAGTTTAAGTAGCCAGTGAGAGTAAATCCCCAAATCTACTCACTACCATCTACTTATTTCTGTTATATGCTTTTAACTAAATGATGGTTATCTGTCCGCTAATCATTAACCAATCATCACTGATTTAAGTTTCTAGTAGTAGCTAGGTTCATTTGTTTGGAATTTGGATTCCAATTTTTCTGCCCAGGTCAAAAGAACTTTTACAAAACCTAATTTTTTTCCAAAATATTGTTTGGCTTGCTTTCAGGCTCAGTTTGCAAAATGAAAAAGTACATGGGAAATGCCAATTTTGTCAACAACCAGAGTACCTTTTAGCAAATTTCAGTTCAGTTTGGTAAACTTAGTTTTGCAAACCTTAAACCATTTCATGAAACTTCAGTTCACACTTAGAATGTACAATGGCGGAAATAAATACTATTCAAAAGCATATAATCTCATTGAAAACACAATTAGAATATTATAGTTAATAATAATATTGGCGAAATTTACATCAGGGGCACCAAAACAAGGCTGAAACGTCATGGAATCAAGCTTAATAATCAAGTCAAGGTTACAAGTGAGAAAAACGATCTTCTAGAGTTTCTGAAGTCTGAAATGGAACCAAGCTAGAAAAAAAGGACGTCTTCATCTTCAAGCGATGTGATCGTAGCAGCGTCGTCGAGAAGCCACTTCTCAAGCAAATATAAGGGCATTTCGTCATCGGCCCCTGTACAATCCGGCTTGCTTTCGAGAGTAGTAGTAGCCTCCGTGGAAAAATCAGAATTCGAAGAGCAATAATCCAAAGACTCTAACCCCAACAAGGAGACAAAACTAGTGTCAGAAAATTTAACACTTGTGGTGGTAACTCCTTCGCTAGAAGAAGTATCGTTTCCTGAAGCTGAAGCAGAAGCAGCTAGGTTATTTATAGAACTTTGAGTGATTGCTAAGCTTGTTGTTGTGGAGGCCTTTGGTGGATTTTTCATCCATCCTTTTAACAAACGAGCTATGTTATCTGCATTTGAGGCATAGCTTAAGGACTGGGTTGTTGGCTTTGAGGGGTTTGATGATTCTGATAAGTAAGAAGAAGGTGTGGTCTGATCTGGAGATAGAGCCTGGCTAAGAGCTCTCTTGGCCATGTGGATGTCTGTTTGAAGCCTTCTTTCCCACTGGCCTCTGGGCATTGATTGTGAGGCTGATGATGATGGTGGGGGTTGCAATTTCTCGAGCTTCTTCTTCAAATGGGTGTTCCAATAATTCTTTATGTCATTGTCGGTTCTCTGTGGAAGGTACGAGGCTATGGCTGCCCATCTGCACAACATTTGTAACAAAACGAGCTCCACTTAATATCCAAAGGGAATCTCTGGGAAGTTAAACACTTAAAGGTGATGATAATGATGAATTCATTATTGGGTAATTTAATTACCTGTTGCCCAAAAGGTCTTGAAGATGGATTATCATCTTCTCCTCTTGTTCTGTGAACTTGCCACGTTTAATTCCTGGCTTTAGGTAATTAGTCCATCTAAGTCTGCAACTCTTACTGCATCGTGCCAGCCCTGGAAAATCCACCAGCCAATTAAGTCAGAGATCAATAGAGCTAGGCCCATGAAAATCAAATTCTCAAGAACGTGAAGAAAAGACGAATAGTAATAATAATAATAATAGATGAACCTGTATTAGTGGGCACAGCCCTCCAATTGCCAGGACCATGTTCCTGGATATAAGAGACCAAAACGATGTCTTCTTCGGGAGTCCAAGGTCCTTTCTTGACCCCTTCCTTATCACAACAGGGCGGTCTCCCCATCTCGATAGGCTTGTTCAATTCCTTCCCTTCTGCGACCTGTAATATCTGTGTGTTTCTTGTGCGTTGATGATGAGTAGTTTAACTACAATTTGGTGTAGCCAAAAGAAAAGGGTGGTGAGCATATATAGAAGAAGAAGAAGATGATGATGATGATGAAAAGAACGCTGACTTGAATGAGTATAAAATAAAAAAAGGAAAGGGAAGGGCCAAAGAGTCAAAAGTTGACAGCAAGAGCATTAAAGATCGGAGCAAGCTGGGGAAGGGCAAAGTCAGCTGTGAAGACCCTCTTTGTGCATCTCAAAAACGCGTCTCGCATTCAATGCGGCTGCACTGCGAAACGTAACGTACCCCATTATTGTTATTATTATTATTATTATTGTTATCTTTTAAACCCTCTAAAACTCCACCACCCCATTAATGTTTCAAGACATAAAAGCCGACTCCACCTCCTCGATCACACACCTTTCTCTCTCTTCCTCATCATATTAATATAGATAGGTATAGCATTTGCATTATTGATAGTCACTGTAGCAGCCTTCATAAATTGTTTATCATCATTCATTAACCTCTCTTCTTTGTCACTAATGCATGGATAGCTATGGCTATTGTGGACAATTACTGAAGGAAGGCAATCGGAAGCATTGCCACCTCACACGTCTCTACCACCCAAAACAATTCCACGACTCATATTCGGAAGTTGCAAGACAGAGAGACCCACCCGGTCTTTGAAGCTGTTATTATACAGTTTTATTTATTTATTTAATAACACCCCTAATTTGATAGTCAATTTTCTCCTCTCAAAGTTTGCTTCACTTTGCTTGCCCTCATCTAATTACAGATATTTTACAATTCTTTCTAGTATATGATATATATATATATGGTAGAACTAAACTTTTATTTTCATTTTATATCGAATTTTAAATGGATTTTTAGTGGAGAGATTTTACTCCCTATCCTACTCGGATATCATTTCTGATACCACCTCTAATACCATCTTGAAAACAACAAATAAACTCTGTCTGAACTATTAACATTGACAACTGAAACTACAAAGAACGTTTGAGATTCTGTGGATTGTCTTGATTTCTTATTAATCGTCCAAATGAAAATCTTCTGACCACTTTGCAAATACTGTTTCCGCCAGAAATCTTTAAATTTATTTATGGGCATTTCCAGTGAGAGCCCATTGTCCTTCAATTGACATAAGTGATGTTCTTCTCTGGAGACTGTTTGGCAAATAGGTTTTGTCAAAAGTTTACCAAACACTTTAAAAAAATGTCCAGAAGCTATTTTGTACTCAAACCTAGGTTTTGGCTGTTTTTCCAGATTTTTCTCTCTCCTCTGCTATCATTAGTATTTTTTCAGTACCAATCATATCCTTTAGTATATTTTTAGTACCCATCAGCTAATACCCTGATTTTTTTTTTCAAGATCAATCATTACCCTAAAATATTTGTTCAATATCATAAAATAAATTTTTAGAATCATGAAGTATTTTTTTCAGATACTTAAGTATCTTTTTATCCTGTTTTTTTTTTTTAAGATTAGTCAAGACCCTAAAATATTTTTTAAAAATCCTAAAATAAATTTTTAAGACCATGAAAAATATTTTTTCAGTACCGGTCAATATCGTTAAGTATCTTTTTAGTACCATTCAAGACTAAAATATTATTTCAAGATTAGTCATTACCCTGAAATATTTTTGTAATATCCTAAAATAAATTTTTAAGATCATGAAATATTTTTTTAGTATCAGTCAATATCCTTAAGTATTTTAATTTTGTACACAAATTTATGTGATTTTTTTTTGTATTTATTATGAAATTTAATGTTAAAAATATTTAAAATACAATCTTATCCTTTATATGCAATTATACCAAAAGTTAATGTCCTTTTTGGTAAATTTGATTTTTAAAAAACTATTCTGATAACAATATCCAAACACTATCATCAAAATCACTTTTTTTCAATAATCTATTCTGAAAAAATCATTTTACCTCATAAATCCCAAAAGCTAAATCCAAAAGGGCTCCAAGTCCATAAATATCCATAGACTGCTTATTGATTTTGACAGGATGGTCTTGGGAATGCTTGGTAACTTCTTATGTTTCGGGAAGAGAAGTCTTCTGGTAAACCCTTGTAATTCCTGAAACTTTGTCTGCATCTGCAGGGTCTTCTTGAAGAAGGCCCGACAGCCTAACGAAGAAGGCAGTATTGTTTTGAGAGTCGGCGAGATTTCTTCAATTTGCTAAGAAGCCGTTTTGAGAGAGGTGAATGAAATCTATGGAATGGTGCATGACTCTTTGTTATAGCGAAGGGGTGAATGAAAACTGAATGGTGTATTAACTGTTTGTTATGGCGAAGTGGCGATTCTTGATCTTTATGTTGAGTGCACATGGCCTTTTTACTGGCTACATTATATTATCCTTTTCAGCTTTCTTTTGTTAAAATTTAGTTTATTTCAGGTTAAAATATAGTTGGATTGGATTGATAAAAAAATGTTTTAATTAAATGGAGTCGCAATGGAGGGATTACACTTTCATACCATGCTAGTCCAATGAAAGATTATTCTACTAATTCTGATACCATCATAAAAGATAAGAGTAGTTTATTCACATCCAAGTTAGTAGTTTATTCACAACCAAGTTTCTATCTTTAGTCTTTACCAAGTATTAAAACATGCCAGTTAGACTATTCATATTGAAAATTAATATAATGTGACGTTTTTATAAATGTTGTAATTTGTATTGATGATTTCTCAAAAATAGCATTTTAAAAAAATAAAACAGTTATGTTAACCATATTTCATCATTTTATAATACAGTATTTTTTTTAACAGAAAAACTTTGGTCAAATTATTTATATTGATTACATTAAGTTTTTCAATTATAAGTCATATTTATTTGATGTCCATTTATAGCTGAAAGACAATACTTTCAAAATAAAATATAAGATCACGTGTGATTTAAAAGTTTTTTTTTTCAGCATTGTCCTTTTCTAACCTCTATAGCACATCTAGTTTTTACCTATAAAAAACCCTCAATCCTCTAACCTATATAACGCATCTATAGTTTTTACCTATTAAAATCCCTTGATCCTCCTCGAGTTCAGTGAATCATGCAGGCTGAAGAAACTGCCAAACAAAATAGGGAAAATTGAACTTAGTTCGAAGAGAAGAGCAGAAAATTTACGATAAAATGGTCTTTTAAAATTTTAAAATTGTGGCAAAGTGCCGTGGAATTTTTTTGTAATATTTTCTTTATGTGAAAAATACACAAATGTCTCCATGTGTTTGTATTGACAAGTCTATGAGCATGCTTTGACAAGTTCATGTGTTTGTGTTGACAAGCCCATTTGCATGTGTTGATAAACGAGCATGTTTTAATAAGTCCATGAGTCTTTTTTGACAAGTTCATGTGCCTATGTAGACAAGTCCATAAGCCTTAATGGGGGTATTTGTGTATTTTCACATATGAAAAATATTACTCCCTCGGATCCTAATTATAAGGCATAGTTGACTTTTTTGGAGAAATTAAGGAAGCTAATTAAATTACTTTAGAGTATTTTTATTTTTATCTTTTCTTCAAAATAATTAGTTTGATTAATAAACTAATATATAATCTAAAGATACACAACATATAAATGATTAAGTAACTTATTTAGTTTCCTTAATCTCTCCAAACAAAGTCAACTATATCTTATAATTAGGACCGGAGGTAGTAGTGTAGTACTAAAGAATCCTATGGGACTTCACCACAATTTTAAGATTTCAATGAAAAATTTTATCATATTTTTCCTTGCCTGAGACAGCGAGACCTAAGTGCAATTTTCCCAAAATTCTGTCTTGGATTGCCGACTTTTTTTTTTTTTTTTTTGGGAGTATAATTGGATTGCCCGACTTGTTTAAACTCAATAGTCTACTATGTGGGCAGGACTATTTGGGCTTCAATTCGATGGATAAATATCAGGTGCGGCCCAATTAATGTGGCTCGTGTTAGGGTTTGCGTCGCCCCTCAAGCATTTAACTCATACGGCGCTCAGCTTATTCGCTTCCTGCTCTGATCGAAGTCGGAGGAGCACAGCTCTTGATCTGCAAAATGGTTCAGCGGCTTACATACCGTAAGCGTCACAGCTACGCTACTAAATCCAATCAACACAGAGTCGTCAAAACCCCTGGTATGAATCCCTTCTCCTTCTGTTATGGCTTTACCATTTTTGTACAATGCGTTTTTGGCACAATTCGATATTATTTTAATTTTTTGTTCGTTTTCTTTATCAATGTTTCTTTGTTTCTGGATAATTTGTGCAAAATGCTGGCCTTGTAGAGCGGTTCACGACTCGGAGTTGTTGAATGTATTTTTAGCCATACACGCTTTCTGGTCTTTTGATTCCTGAGAATTATTTCAGGTGGCAAGTTGGTGTATCAGACTACAAAGAAGAGAGCGAGCGGACCAAAGTGCCCTGTAACTGGGAAGAGGATCCAAGGGGTATGGATGCCTTCTGTCATGAATCTTTTTTTTTTTGGTGGTCAATTTGGCCCATGAATGGAGCTCGTTAGCATGCTTTGAACCGATAGAAATTAGACTGAAAATTGCGTCGTGGTCAATGCAACTTGTTTTTCGGGTTTGCTTTTGATGATTGGTGGAGTACAAAATAAATGTTCACTCTTTTCATACAAAATTACCGGATTGGTTACATGAGTATTGTGCATGTACAGAGGTCAGAGCTTGATAAAAATATTTGATGTCCTCATATTTGGGAATGGCTTTTTTTTTTTCCAATAAAAACATAAGATGTATCGCATTTTATTCGGATTTTTCTCTTCTTTTGGTGTTTCCTTTCCCCCTGCCTGTTTGCTGGAATTTTGTTCTTGCCTTCTAAATTCTTCCATAATGTAGGAATTGTATCCTGGGTTTTATAGAAATTCATTTTGAGACGAAAGGAATGATGTGTTGTGGAAGGAATGAGGCCAGTGGCCCCTATATGTGGTACACCTCTTTAGCTGAAGAATGACGATCATTGGTTGTCACCAATGACTGAAACATTGTTATGGCTTTTAATGTTTTGGGGCTCATGACGCATGACACTGCTGGGAGAGTGCAGCGAGAGATTATAAGTAATTAAGTATACTGTGAAATGGCTCAACTGTATGTTTTTGTTTCGCTTCCATCCTCCTCCTGCCTGGTTTCCGTTGAAATTGTTGTTCCCCTCCCCGTTCTTCATGTTTAGCTACATTCTGTTTGCCATGGTTTTTTTATATTTAAAACCGTTCTCTTCTCTGTTTAGTTCATCATTACACTGTCTGAGTTGCCGTGTAACTTTATTGAAGATCTTCAACAAATTTTTTTTTTTCCACCCTGCCTGCCTTTCCTTCTTCTGATCAAAATTGAATATGCAGATTCCACACTTGAGACCTGCTGAATACAAGAGGTCTAGATTGTCTAGGAACCGTCGGACAGTTAACCGGGCTTATGGAGGTGTATTATCGGGAGGCGCTGTGAGAGAAAGGTATATTGCAAACAAAATGTTTAATCAATACTTTATTAAATTTGTCATGAGCATAGTAGCTGAATAGGGTTATGTAACCTTGTATAGGATAATCCGGGCGTTCTTGGTTGAAGAGCAAAAGATTGTGAAAAAGGTATTGAAGATCCAGAAGGCAAAAGAAAAGCAAGCATCAAGGAGTTAAATTGATTGGTTGAGCGGGTCATCGTTGAAATCAACTCTTTTTGTTAAAATATGTTGTTGAGAAATTTTGATTTTGGATGTTTTCAATTATGAATGTGGAACTTGATTTGGGTTCATATTTTGTGTTCGCGTGTTTCATAGTTTAATCTGTTAGTATACATTTCGACCGTTGCGATGCATTTTTAAGTTCTCTACAAGCGGCTGTTACCTGTTTGTTTCTTATGAACAAGCCTACGTTAATAGCTCAAAGGTTCTCATGATGCCCCGCTCGTTTAATGTAGGTTATCAGTGCTTGAAATGATAACTAGTTCAACCATTGTTAGATCAGTGATTCTTTTACTAGGTAAAGGGATATATCAGTTTCAATTCATTTGAAGGTTGCGGAACCCTCCAGCTTATGGGTTAAAATTACCATTAGTGCTATTAATTAAACAAAAATAAAGATTATCAGCAGATATAAGAACAAAAAAAAAAAAACGCGGTGTGCTTGCATCCAATTATTTTCGGTGGATCTGTTATCTGTAGCCAGATTAGGAAGTCCAAGCTCTATGGTCAAGCTGAAAGAGGCAATTTAATCTGCACATTGTTTGGCATTATTATATCCAAAGTCTCATTGCTCTAAGCAAAGCGTAAAGTGATTATAAAGAGGGATGGATATATTGAAAAAGAAAGAATGCATAGCTCCAGTTAGTCTGAAACAAAAACTGCCGAAAACTATGCATCAATACGCTATGCCCAGCTTATTTGGTAAATTTTGGTGTGCGAGGGAAAACTGATATAGATGGACAATTCAACATTACTCTCAAAGAGTCGACGTATATTGTCAGACATAAGCAAGTATACAAGTGTGAGATTGAAAACCAATTCATATGAAGAGCAGTCGTTACGCCAGTATCGTGAAAATTATTTGTAAATTATGAGACTAGGATTTTACAACAGTATCATAAAATCTCAGGGCTACATTAGTTGTCTCGTGGTCGTGTGGAAATCTCAGAGATACGTGACTGTGTGAGTGTTTCTCAAAGAGACAAAGATGGTTGTTTGGTTCCTCAAAGTCAAACCCAAGATGCGGATGTTTCTCCCAAGGAAGCGGCCGGCCTTGGCTCGGCAGGTCCAATGATAAACATTACATTTTACAAAAAGGTAAAAAGCGGTTGTCAAGAATGGGATTCGAACCCATGCCCTTTCGGACCAGTACCTGAAACTGGCGCCTTAGACCAACTCGGCCATCTTGACATTGTTGCTTTGAACTGAAACAAAAGTTAACTTTACTATGTTCCTGAAACATTGTTCTGTTTTAGAATTAGCATATAGAGGTTCGATCGTATTTGTGCGGAAAACGTATTTTACTACTTGCATAGAACTTCCAAAGCCTCTGATCGTGAGAGAGCGAAGAGACAGAGAGAGAGTTGTCATTTGTATTGACACTGACACGCTCATGCATGTGTTTTAATTTGAATCCATTGGCGCCGATATCTAGTTTAAAATACAAACACCTTTCATTCCCCTTGCAAATTGCAATCATCCAGCTTTTGCTTCTCATTCTAATTCATCGGAATCCAACTTTCTATATACACACACGCACACGCATACTTCCTCTTGCTTTATAGACAGCATCAGCCTGCTTCCTTGTATTATACCTCTGCCCAATTTGTGTGTTGCTCAAAACCAGGGGGGGTCCTCTGCTTGATTCATTCCCTCGTCCTCCACGCAATAATAATGACTAGGTAATGACCCTTTGACAACGTCAGGTTTATTTCAATTTACTACAAAACACAAATCATTTTTGTATATACTGCTATTAATTAATTCCATTCATTAAAAAAAAAAAAAAAAAAGTGATATGGGATTGTGGGAAGAATTTTATTTCCCCACCTTTTCTATTTTATTTCTTTGCAAATTATGTCTATAATCTCTCCGTGTTCATTTCTTGTGGTAAGGATTAAAACAGATTAGGCTAGACCATACTTTAGTTAAATAGATATAAGCCTACACCATGAGTTTCAAACCTAGCCTAAATTTAAACTTTTATCAAGGCACAAGCCTTTGCCTTCCCAAGGCCTACCTAAATATGAAGCTTTTTTAAAGCTCTATTAATAATGTAGAACTTTAAAAAAGCCTTAAGTTGCATGCGTTGAAGACTATAAATAAACTGAGACTACTAAAACCTATATAAATATAAGCTTTTGATATGTTTTAAAGCCTACATATTTATAAATTAGAGGTTTTACATAAACTCAAAACCTATTTAAAGCCTACATATAATTAACAGTTAAAGTATAAATTCATTCTGGAAGTATTTGGGAGCGAGCAATGCTGCCTGAAAATTTCTATGGTTTCAATGTCGTTCCAAAAATTTAAAAACGTAGCACGCTCTCAAATTGACAACCCAAATAGTCAAACGTTAGTTGACCTTATAATGTTGATGTGGCTATGTGGCATCTCCATCACATTTTTTTCCAAGTCAGATTCATTAGTAAATATTATGATTATTTTTAAAAAGGTCCCCCTCTTCTTCTTCTCTTTCTCCGGCAACTTGGGGATTCCAATAATGGCTTTCCCATCCCTCATAACCTCCTCCCATGGAAGACGAACTAGAAGTAATATTGCTATTTAGAAAACCAAATGATATTTTAGAGAACCAAAGAAGCTGCACCTACTGATTAATTCTGCACAATAACTGATCTGATGACCTGAGTTGGACATTATATGCTCTAACTCATGGAAAATATAGAAAATTAAAGAATGAATGAAATTAGATATGCTCATCCATTTTGATCAAAACATAGTAGCCTCAAACTACGGTATAATGCCGTATAGATTGTAAAATCTAAATACTTCATTCCTAAGTATAAGCCAATAAAGGACAACAGAGCAGAAACCAGAACAAAGTTTCACAAATCTCAGAACCACCCATCTATATGTTCTTCTTGTAATCAACCCTGGAAAGGATTCAGGATTTCCTCCTTCAGATTCCAAATATCATCGTCCCAAACAACGTTACCGTAAAAAGCACCGAAAGCGTCGCCGGAGAAATCCATAACCCAAAACAGGAATCAAACAGAACCCCAAGACATTTGCTCGTCCACGAAATCTCCAATCCAAGCCCTGTTGTCATCTCAGTTAGCTACATTTTCCTCAGTTCCCATAGCCATCACTTCCATCTTCTTCCCCTCTTTCTTCTTCTGCTCCTCCTCTTCCTCTGCGTTGTTACGCAGTACGACGGAGACCTTGGCATTTTTATCAAAATAATAATTTTAAAAAAAATTTACCAGGGCACTTCTGAAACTATTTCCCGATATAAGGTTGTTTTGGGGCAGTGCCGTCGGGACGTACGATGGCACTGGCAATGCCGTCAGGGTCCCTGACGGCACCAGAGTGCCGTCGTACGGCCTGACGGCACTCAGCGTCAGGGGCCAAGTGTCCCTGACAGTCTACGCTTAGTCTTTGTCGGGGACCACAGCGAGCCTGCCGAGCACCCCGTCCGCGCCGTCGACGGCACTATGGTGCCGTCGAGTCCCCGACGACGGCACTACCGGTGCCGTCGTCGTCCGATGGTGCTGGCTCCAAAACAACCTTATATCGAAAAATAGTTTTAGAAGTGCCCAGATTGGTACATTTTTTTAAAAAATTATTATTTTGGTCAAAATGCCCGCAGACCTTCTCTTTTTTGTTTCTTCTTCTTGCGGTGACGGCGTCCATTTCTGCAGCTTCAAAGCCGCTTACATTTTCAAGGTGCCGTGGAGGCTGCTCAAAAGGGATACGCCTACGGCCAGGAAGCGCGTGTTCATTTGCCCAGAGCCGACGTGAGGATCTATATTTACTCCTCCGGTGCTAAATATATGAGATAGTTTGTATTGCAAAATGTATTACAATCTATATCCTATATTTAGCGTTTGTTCCTTCTTGTTCGTCTTCCACGGGAGAAGGTTATGAGAGATGGGGAGGTCATTGTTAGAGGAAAGTTGACGGAGGGAGAGAAGAAGAAGATGAAGGAGACTTTTTTATTAAAAAAATTACTAATGAATCTGACCTGGAAAAAAATGTGACGGGGATGTCACATTTTGACCCGTTTGAGTGGTTAATTTGGTGCACATTGAGAGATAAAAAACATTCGGCGAATACTTCAATGACGAATTTGATGGTTAATTTTGTGACTTTCATAGGTTCATGAGGTTGAAAATATTTTTTTTTTAATCGTTACGGAAACCCGTAACTCCTTACAGTTCTCATAAATTATTAACCTTAACTCATTATATTAATTAGTTAATAATTATTAATCAGAATCACTTTTACGACGCTCATGATGATTCATAACAATTTATAATATTCATGAACTTTGGGATTACTCGTTAAAACAACTATTGGGGATTAGGATAACTTGACAACACAACTATTAGAGATTAGGATTACTTTAGATCACTTGAAGACTTCAATATTGTTGATGTCCTCTAAAGTTGATCCACACGGCTACCTCCCAATTGCAACGAGAACTCCTTCTCTTGAAACCTCTCCCTCCTTGAATGCTTGCTAGACGAAGACAAGGTTGATGTTTGGTTTCCTTGGGTTTTACTTTTTTCAAGAAGGTGATGGTTTCTTGGAACTAGGTTATGGATAGGATGAACAAGGTTGGAACCTTACCCTTTTATGGATGGTGCCTTTTCCTCTCTAAACCTTTGGTAAAGACCTAAATTTAGAGAGCATAAAGGTTCTTGTTTTTCTCCTAGAAAAACGTGCAAGAAGAAGGCACACCAAAAATCAGCACTTTATAAGAGTCTAACCCTAATTTAAGTGCTTACAAGAAAGGCCCAATCCAAGCTTGAATTGGAAAATCCAATTTACAATTAATTAAATTCATATATTGATTGATTGATTGGATTTAAGATGACGAATCAAATTCATATCTTGATTGATTGATTGAATTTAATATGATGAATCATATTTATATGTTGTCAACCAAGTCACATTAAATTCACATATTGATTGATTGATTGAATTTAATATGATGAATCATATTCATATCTTGCCAACCAAGTCACATTAAATTCACATCTTGATTGATTGAATTTAATATGATGAATCATATTCATATCTTGTCAACCAAGTCACATTAAATTCCCATTTTTTCTTCAAAAAACGTCCATAAAAAGGGCACATAAAAAATCAACACTTTATAAGAGTCTAACCCTATTTTAAGTGCTCACAAGAAAAGCTCAATCCAAACTTGAATTGGAAAATCCAAATCGTAATGAATTAAATTCATATCTTGAATATTGAATAATAATTTAAAATGATGAGTCACATTCATCTCTTAAACTAAAATTCAAAATCATTTTAAATCAATCCTCATTTATTATTTCTCCTATCTTCATCCAATCTTTATTGGATATATATATATATATATAGATAATATATATAATTATCTTTTATAACCTATCCCTTTTTGAATTAAAATTCAAATTCCTCTCAAATCTCTCCTCATTGGGCTTGAGTCCACTCCAACTCAATTACATTTACTTTACTTGATAAAGCCCAATAACAATTATTGGTCCAAGTTTACTAATTTTAAACAAACGGGAATAACCTTTGTGTGTGACCCATTAGGCCCAATTAGTCACTGACATAAATAAACTTGAACCAATTAAAACTCCTTTAACGGGCCCAATTTATTTAATAACCTCATAAGACATTAGCAATGCTCTGTGGCCCCAGAACTAATTGAGTTGATCAAGTGATCTACCTTTCATATTTGGATACCGTGCAGGCATCATCCCTCACATCGTCATTCACATTTAGTCGAGAGCAAATATAGAGTATCATCTCTCTTAATTGACTAAATGTAGCTAATTCATAGAACTAGGAATCTTCTTATATTAACTCTACAATAGATCATGACTCTTCATGATCACTTGCTGTGCGCACAAACTCTTGAGTTAATTAGAAGCTATCTAAGCTCTATCGGTCTTGTGAATGACTAATCCCTTGTAGGGGACTGTGAGTACTCTCAGCATATCCATCTATACTTATGTATTCGAGTTACACCCAAGAGTACATTGTTCTCCCAATTTTCATGCAGATAGAGTTGTACAGTCAAAGTATAACCCTAGGACATAATGTTCGATGACATCCTTAAGTCTAGGACGATCCGCGCTACCAAACGATGAGAGACTTTACATTTCCAATGATACTCTCTACAATGAATCTTTGTGGTGTCTCTCGGTGGGTGCATTCGGTCTTTATCTCGTTCTCCAACAGATCCACCCACGACATCAACTAAGGCATCACCATGCATGTATTCCATGAGGTCTCTACCTTGTATCTCTATACAAGTAAACGATGTCGTACTAGTCTTATTGAGATCATCAATGCCCTTTCTTGGTGATTCAAGACTAGGAACAAATTTTAGGTAATAAATATACGGTTTCTCTCGTCCCATGATCATGATATCTTATTATTGATCCTCGAGATTAACACATATTCTATTTCTAGAGCTTTTATCTTCAAACACATATTTACTTTAAAATAAATGTGAGACATAAATATGATAAAGATAAAATATGCCCATTTATGAAATACTACAACGTAGAAAAATGTGTTGATATGTCCTTATGGATTGTCTCTAGGACACCTAAATACTAACAGAATTTACACCTTAACTCTATAATTAAAACAAAACCGAATACAGAATAAAATATTTATGTGTGTGTATTAAAGTCTCAAATAAATATATAAATATAAATATATATATATATATATATATATATTAAAACAGCCTTAAATACGCCAAGCTGTGGGCCCTGAAGCTGAGAGGAACTTAATCTATTTCCGTCCGTGTCGTAGCTATCTTGTAGCGCCTATTACAGCACGCTTCAATTTTTTCTGATATGAATCAATCGCTTTGGGAGACAACCCCACCAAAAAAAAAAAGAGAATTAATAAGCAAATTTTTTTTTCCGTATATTCTTGCTTGCCGTCTTTTTTTGTAATTAGCTCTAACTCTTTCACTCATCTGTTCCTGAGTTCCAAAGGTTCTGATTATTTTCCTCGTTATTTTCTCAGGACCTTCTCCTTTATTTCTTGTTTTCTATTATCTCTCTAAGCACCGTTCCATCTTCTCCCATGACCGTCTTCTGTATGTCTTTTAGTCCTAAATGGCCGACAAGGACATGTTAACGTAAAAATACATATGATTTGTGTAGACAAGAATGTTCGAGCACAGATTGTAAAATACGGAAAGCAATATAGAGAGGAGAAATGCTAAAAAGGGAAAAGAAGGCCTTGATGAAAAGAATTCAGATATCATATACATGTATACATCTTGGAGATGTCAAATATATATATACATGGTATAACTCAAAGAAGCATCTGATATGAGCGATAGAACCATAAAAGCTGAAAAGCAAGCCACCCTACCTAGTTTGTAAAATCCGTGTTAAATTTCCGTGTTTCGTGGTGGTATAGTGGCGTTTGTTGAAAAAAATAAATGAAAAGGAAAGCAACAACCCTGTACGTTTACTAGCAAAATCAGAACCAGTAGGTAATGATTTTACTGGCAAACATATATATACTACTGTGGAAAGTAACAAGCACTAGTAACAATAGGCTCGCTATAGTTTCTTTGATCACCCTGGAATGAACACAGACGGTTGATTCAAGTGCTGCATCTATTATTAGTAGACATGTCGCTAGGACAAGGTTGTGATGATTCCCATAGGAGATTAGGCTTCCAAGCATCGTTTGAAACTGGTGGAGGCAAACTGAAAGGAAACCCAATAGCTTCTGCTACTGTAGATGCAGCCATGTTTAATGCTTGTACGTCTTCATGATGATGAGGTATACTGACCACCGAGACGCCATTATTAATCATATTATTGTTTGGCCCTTCAAAGCCTATATAAGCACAAGGGCCTGATGATTCGAAAGTAGAGAACATGAAGGTGTCTGCTACTACCACGCCACCATCGGAGACGACAGGCATCTGGGAGGAGGCCTTATTGAAGCCAACATGATCTGAACCAAAGAAATTACCACTAGACACCGGCCGCTCGTATAATTCTGTGGTGCAAGACATGTTCTCTGAACTCAAGTGATTATTATTACGGCTTGCACCGTGACCGAGCATATCAGACACCGATATGCTCTCCCCTGGAAACTGATGAGCCATCCAAGTATGAGATAGAGCTTTCTGTGCCATGGACATGGAGTTTGTTTTCTTGAATATCCTACAAATCGCCCATGAATCCTGTGGAGTAGAGTGGGTTTTGTTGTTGTCAAAGGGCTTCTTGGACGACGGCGATGAATCTGTCAGCGGCGGAGAAGGAAGGCGAAATTCATGCATCATCCAATCAGTTTTGGTGCCTTTGGCGGCTCTGCCTCTGTAGAATACAAGAGATTTCTTCAAGCCGATGCACTTGCCTTCTGATGATGAGTATATAGGCCTATCTGTTCCCGTGGCTTTCCAAAACCCAGCTCTTGTCACTCTATTTGGTCGTGGACTGTTCCTGTATTTTCTATCCCTTGGACAGTAGAAATACCATTCTTTCTCCCCAGTGCTTGCCAGCTCTTTAACATACCACAAAAAGACATGAAATCGAATGTGTTAGGCTTGAGTCAATGACAAGATGGGAATTTCTATGTGTTTCATGAGAGTTCTTACTTGGAAGATCCCAAGGATCGTATTTGTAGATATCTACTTGCTTGATGAGCTCAATAGGGAGAGATTTCTGCTGAATCATTCTTCTGAGGTAAAAATCAACAAGCTCCTCGTCCGTGGGGTGAAACCTAAAACCTGGCAACACGGTATCATCGTTCATCTTCTCCATCTCATTCCTCTCATCCATCGATCTCCTCTGTTTTGTCTCTGTCTGTATCCAAGAGACTTCAAAATATTCTAAAGCTCTCCCTGTAAGAGAACTGATGGTAATAAGAAAAATCAAATATATCACACCTTATATATATATATATATGAAAACCCAATTAGTATCTAGTTATAAGAAAATTATGGAAAACCACACCAGACTCATGAATTTTCTGGTCTTAAAATCATGATTAATTGAAGCTGTTAAGAACTTTCGAATGGTAATGGAACTCACTGTGTGTACAAATTTACTAAGACCAATATTATGCGTGCCGAGGAGGGGTCTGCATCCGAAGCTTGAGCCGCTGATTCAGGAGGACTCTACTAATGGAGATTAAGAGTGTTTGGACGAAAATCACGATATGATGACTTTGGTGGTGAGACTGAGAGAATGAAGAAGCTGTGCTTTATTAGCCCCTTAATGAACAGTTACTTAAGAACTAAGATGTGGCCAAGTCAATGGAATTGAAGTACACCCTTTGAATGGAGCTCTCACCACCCCACGTTGCTCAATATATGAGTATAGTAAAACGCCAAAATTAGACTCAGAAGAGACTGCAGAATCAGTAGTTTTGTGGGGGGTTTTTAAATATATATACTGATTATTAATTTATTATTTATGATATAATAATGATCTATATACCTTCACACAAGCTGATGACGATGAACATCTCTGCTTTCATCTTCAAAAAATCAAATGACAATCACAAGATGACAAGGCAAGCTTCCAAAGTAATCAATTATTCTATTGTTAACCCCAATTAAAAAGAAATTGCAAATTGAATTGATTCCCATCTCTCTCTATATAATAGGCTTAAAGTAGTATTCAATAATTCTCCTGAGGGCCCTTTGTGAAAATTTATAACATTTTAGTAATCCCCTGTGTCCAAGATTAATGCCTTTGTTCCATTCTATCCTGTTGCTACTTGACACATAAGGACAAGAGACCTTTCATCAATATAGAAATTTTAGAATATCCTCATGGTTAAAGAATTCTTGAGGGATTGTGAGGTAATACAATTGAATTAGCTCAACCTGCTTATTAACAGAGTATTTATAAACAACCATTTGACGCTAAAATAAATAAATAAATAAATCTGCCAATCCACCTTTGATCTCATATTTTTCAATTGATTAATATTAAATTAAAATTATGTGTGTCCAATGAAATTGAAACTGACATTTTCTGTAACACCATAAGGAAATTTTCTTTAAAACAATGTTCTAACTATGGACCTTTCAATCTCAAAATATTTTATATTTTGAGTTAAGAAATAAACTACTACCTCTGGTCCTAATTATAAGAGCTAGTTGATTTTTTTTTTGGAGAGATTAAGAAAGCTAAATAAGTTACGTAATCATTTCATATGTTGTGTTTTCTTAGATTATATATTAGTTTATTAGTCAAACTATTTAGTTTGAAGAAAAAAATAAAAATAAAAATACTCTAAGTTAATTTAATTAGCTTCTTTAATCTCTCCAAAAAAGTCAACTAGCTCTTATAATTAGGACCGGAGGGAGTAATAATTATAAATGAGGAACCAAGCAGTTCAATAGCACGTCCATTGTATAATAATCGGGAGAAAATTGGGGAAGGAAATAAAGGGAGTTCTCATTCATTTCATTTCATTATTACGAATGTGTGGACACCACCTCTATTTTTATGACTCCAACATTAAAAATTATTTTAGAGTTATAAAGCAACATAAATTATACAATTAGAGGTTATGAAGAATAAAGGTTAGAAATCCTTGGGGGCGGTTTCTAAGGTATAATACCCTTCCAGGGTTAGGTAGTAAATCCGCTTCGGAAGTATATATAGTTTAGGAACAATATTCTCCTAAAAGTTTTTTCAGGTTTAATGTCACTTCAAAAGTTTTAAAACGTATTAATGTGGCCTGATATCATTAAAAAATTGACGTTGACCATTAAAAAATTGACATTAATCATTAACTTTTTAACGGAAAGGGACAACATTGCTCCGTTTTAAAACTTTCAGAGTGACATTAAACCTGAAAAAACTTTCAGGACAATATTGTTCTTAAGCGTATACTTCCGGGGTGGATTTACTATTTAACCCTACCCTTCAATAATATGGGATGGAAGATGAGAAGCCTTATTTTTTAATGTTAACAACATTCATACAATTATCAGTCACAACAAATATATAAAAAAAAAAAAAAAAAACTGTTGAAATGGACTTGTAACATTTAAAATAAATGTGTTCCAAATGCTTTATTTTCTTCACATGGGAATTTTGGATCAGTGTGTATTGTACCCTAATATATATGGAACTTAGTTTTTGGACCGGCCAACCATTGTAAGCATAAATCTCAAATTAATACATGATAGCTTAATTTGACCTTGATAGTTTTAGTGTATTTTGTTTAACTATTTTTCCGCATTCCTTTGACGATTTTGGCCAACCATTGCAAGCATGGAAATCTCAAACTAATTACAAGATAGTTTAGTTTTGGCTTTAATTGTTTCTGTGTATTCTCTGTATAAATATTTTTTTCTCACATTCTTTTGATGCGAATACTCTTTAGATGTTAGATTGTTGTGATGTGGTCTCTTTGCTATGAAGGCATAATGGTGAATTCAAAGCACAGTCATTGCAAGTCACAATAAATAGTGAAGTAAAATGGAGTTGATAAATGAACACACACTAAGTAGAATGGGTTATGAAAATAAGGAAAATATAAGAGATTCATGTGATCGAGGGTCGTAGATGAAGAAATAGAACAGAGAATTAGGCAAGAAAATAAAGAGAAGTTCACATTCATTTTATTTTCTTAAATGTGTGTACATCATCATCTTTATTTATAGAACCCCAAAATTGAAAACTAACTTAAAGAGTCACCAGCGAAGAGAATCAAGCAACATAATTGTCCATCAATTGGCCGTTATAAAGAATAAATGCTAGAACCTCTTTAACTTAGGGTTTATAAGGTGTAATACCATTCAATATGGGATGGAAAGGTGAAAAGCATATTAGCATTAGATGTTCATAAGAAATATTAATTTCCAAAACCAAAACAGCAGTTGAGGAATTAATTTCCATGTTCTCGTTTTTGTCTTGATAATAATATTATTTTTAACTTTTTGACTTCATACGTTGTGATGTTAAAAACTATTCGTTTAAGTGGTTTCAAACTTCTTACATTGAGAATTACATTTACTATTTCATATTTTATAATTAATCTTGAATGAAATATATTCAAATTTGATAGTATTATTTCAAACTTTCCATCTACTTAGAGAGGCTGCTTATTTTTATTATTAAATAATGAATAGGGACAAAATTTGGAAATAGCAATTTTTCTCTCCCCCTGTGAGAGTTTTCTTTCTCCTCTTTTGGTGGAGTCTCCTCCTCTCCTCCGGCGAGAGATCCTTCCCTGAAGACTGTGTTCCTGCGCTAGAATCGTAGGAGTAGTCTGCTTTGTTCTCAGTGATCGCTACAAGTTCTGTGCTAGTTATTTTCTTCCCTCGATCATCAGAAAAAAACATGAGTGGCAACGGAAACAAACATCCATCAGCAGTGCAATTGAAGCTGGGGTCTCCGGCGAATGTACAGAAGGGGAGAGCTCTTGTTGGACGCCTGGAGACGGATAAAAACCTCAATAAAGGAGTAGTTATTTCAATGATCAAGAAGGGCTGGGGCCTAGACAAGGGAATGGAGATTCATGAGATGCCTGATAAAAACATTTTTCTCTTCCGGTTTACAAAACAAGAAGACTATGCGCGAGTGCTGAAGGGCCGCCCATGGTCAATCCTAGGTACGTTACTGAACCTCCAACATTGGGACGATTACACAATCCTGAGTGAAGTGGAATTTGATTGGTGTCCCTTCTGGATACAATTCCATGGCCTTCCACATGTTGCCTTTGACTGTGAGAATGCTATTATCCTGGGCAACACGGTGGGAAAGTTGGTGATGTATGAGTCCCCACGGTTACAAAACAAATTGTCTCGAACTTTCATCCGGACCAGAGTTAACGTCAACATTCGAGAACCTCTCCTTCCTAGTTTTTGGGTGGCTCGTCCACAAAAGGAGCCGATCTGGGTATCTGTCAGGTATGAACGTCTGCAAAACTACTGCTACGACTGCGGACGCATTGGGCATGAAGCAAGGAACTGTAAGTTCCAGCTAGAAGGTGCTGCTGTAGAGGAAGCTGAGGTAAGGTATGGCAACGGGTTGGGCATAGCTCATGTTAAGACGATAGAGGAGGCATTGGCAGTCCATGATCGGAATTGGGATGAAACAGCAATACTCAGGGGTAAGCCGTCGCCGACGGCGGCTGGGCAACCTGCAAGCAAACGGACCATTGGCGCCTTTCCCATACATGGAAAGAACCAGGATCAGGGCGACAATCCCGCCACGACACCTCAACGTCATAAAGACCTATTCAACGATCCTGCCGGCATTGATGAGACAATTATGGTGACTAATTATTCGGTGCCTAGAATTACGGAGGCTCCCCCATATGCAGCCCCAACGATCCAAAATCCTCTCCCATCGCCTCAAATTATGCAGATCACGAAAGACAAGGGAGTCATTAATGGGGACGACACAATCGGCTTTGATTTAGGAATTAATAATGACATTGTTAACTATGGAAACATTATGGCAGAAACAATTATGGTGATTAATTCTTCAGAGCCTAGAATCACGGAGGTTCCCTCATCTGCAGCCCCAACGGTCCAAACTCCTCCCCCATCGCCTCAAATTATGCAGATCACGAAAGATAAGGGAGTCATTAATGGGGATGACACAATCGGCTTTGATTTGGGAGTTAATAACGACGCTATTAATGATGGAAACATTATGGGGGAGATCTCTTCGGGATGCAATATTTCAGTGACCACATCTTTGGCATCCCCTCATCCCACGGGTCCCACAATTCAATCCCTACAATCTAGCTCCTACGTGTCAGTATCAGCAATCTCTAATCCTAGTCATGATCATTACTTTTCTCTTGCACACATGGTTGTCACCAGCCCGGAATCTTCATCTTTAATCAAGGGCCCGAGTTATCAGGTGGAATCTCCGCCATCTGTATCTGAAAATAAGGCCACCACCATCTCGCACGCCGGCTTGTCTCCTCTCTCGGCGGTCACCTCTGGTTTGAACAGGATCCAACTGAAAAGGCATCAGGATCAACTTGAAATGGAAAAGAGCCCTACTCCTTTGAAAAGACGCCTTATCTACCTTGAACCTGCTCAAGAGGCCTTGAATAATTCTAGCAATACATCTGACACATCGGGGCATAAGCGGGTAAATGTTCGAAACCTCAAAAATTCAATCTGTGGTAAGAGAAATACTAATAATACTAGGAGCTCTAATGTGAAACTCTCCTTTCCATCTATGCCCCATCATGCTACCCCTATGAAGGACCCGAAGGAAAATTCCCCTAGCAACACTACCCCTGACTTGGCTTTTCCGAGTACCGCCGATGGTTGCCACCAAGCAGCCATCGGTTCACCATGAGTCTTATAGCTTGGAACTGCCAGGGGTTAGGGGTTCCCTTGACAGTCAAACACTTGAAAGAGGTCTGCAGAAATAAAAAACCCACATCTGGTCTTCTTAATGGAGACAAAAAAGAAACGCCAGTATGTTACCAAAATCAGGAAAAGATGTGGATTTGATGAGGAATGGATTATTGATCCCCAGGGAATAAGTGGAGGCCTTGCTTTGTTTTGGGATAAACACACCACTGTTAACATCATCTCCTCCTCCAGTAATGTCATCCATACATCGGTTTTTGACCCTTCTATAGAGTTTCCACAATATATATCTTTTGTCTATGGACCCCCAACAGAAAATGTTCGATTATCTGTTTATGCAGACATCATCAGGTTTGCTCAGTGCAGGTCAGAGAGCTGGATTTGTTTGGGTGATTTCAACGACATCACATCTCATCAGGAGAAGCAAGAAGGGAATCCGAGAGCCATCCGGAAAATTCTAAATTCCCAAAAATTCATTGCTGATTGCTCTCTTGTTGATTTGGGCTTTAATGGTTCATGGTTCACATGGTGCAACCGGCGAGAAGGAGGAGCAACTATCAAAGAAAGGATTGACCGGGCAATGGGGAATGATACTTTCTGTCATAATTTCCCTTTAGCACAAATTTTCCACATTGATCCTTTGGGATCTGATCATCATCTCCTTCTTGTTATGTTTAAATTTGTCTCCAATAATAAAATTAGACCTTTCAGGTTTGAGGATTATTGGACTGCTCACACTGATTATTTGCAGGTTGTGCATGATAGTTGGTTTGTGGATGACATTCAGCGTATTACCTCTGTCGATAAATTTGCTCTCACTTTGAATAATTGCAGAAAAAATTTAATTAAGTGTAGCAAAAATAATTTCCCTAATCGTAAAAAGGCAATCGAACATTTGAAAATATGCCTAAGTTCCTTAAGACAGGGATATCAAAATGCAGATAACAAAAAGGAGGAAGCGTTTCTCTTACACCGCATTGAAGAGTTAATGGATCAAGAGGAAAACTACTGGTGGCAGAGATCAAGAATCTCATGGCTTCAATCTGGAGACAGGAACTCAAGTTTCTTTCATTTATCTACTCTAATTAGAAGGAGAAGAAACTCGATTCTAAGCATTAAGGATGAAAATGGCTTGTGGACTAGTGAAAAAGGTACTATAAATAATATGTTCACCACATTCTTCACTAATCTTTTCTCCTCCTCAGGGCCAAGAGAAATTGCTGATGCCATTAACTCTGTGGATACCAAAATTGATGTTGTAACAAATGAAATCCTGCTTCGCCCAGTCACTACGGAGGAGGTTCGATTAGCAACTTTTGAATTAGGGGGTTCCAAGGCCCCAGGCCCGGATGGTTTCTCAGGTAAATTCTATCAATTTTCATGGCCGGAGGTTGGCGGAACTATTGTCAAAATGGTAAAGGATTTTTTTGATAATAATCTTGCCCTTGAAAGTATTAATGGAACCAATATTACCCTCATCCCAAACATTGATAAGCCTGAATCAGTCTCACACTTTCGTCCTATTGGCCTTTATAATTTCTCATACAAAATCATCTCTAAAGTTTTGGCCAATAGAATGAAAGGGTGCCTAGATAAATGTATTTTCCATAACCAAGGAGCTTTTGTCCCTGGCCGGCTTATTCAAGATAATATTCTAATTGCTCATGATTTTTTTTCACTACTTGAGAAGGAAGAAAGACGGAACCAAATATGAATTTGCTCTAAAGATGGACATGAGCAAGGCTTACGACAGGGTTGAATAGGATTTCTTGAGAGATGTTTTGACCAAATTCGGTTTCTCTGCTAAATGGGTTAATCTTGTCATGCTTTGTGTGGAATCTGTGCACCTTAACCTTTGTATTGCAGGAGAAAGAGTAGCCTCTATTAGCCTTGGTAGGGGGCTCCGCCAAGGAGATCCCTTATCACCGTATCTGTTTATCCTGTCCCTGGAAGCTCTATCATGCATGATTAACAGATCACTGTCACAAGGACGACTCACTGGGATTAAGCTAAGTAATAATTGTCCCCTCCTTTCTCATAGTTTCTTTGCAGATGATGCTCTGTTCTTTATGAATGCAGATAGGCAAAATTGCCAAGTTCTGCCAGAGATTCTCCAAACGTATTGCACAGCATCAGGCCAACTGGCAAACTTGGAAAAGTCCAGCATTGTGTTTTCTGCAAACACCCCAACGCCAGTACGGCAGACTATTTGTGGCATCCTTGGCATTGGTGAGAGCATGGACCAAGGTACATACTTGGGCATCCCCAGTGTGTGGGCAAAAACAAAGCATCAAGCCCTGGCTTATGTTCGAGAAAAAGTGAGCAAGAAGGTGCTTGGCTGGAGTAGCAGACATTTATCTTTTGCAGGAAGAGAAGTCATGATTAAGGCGGTCATCAATGCCATCCCAGTTTTCCCTATGTCATGCTTCAAATTCCCTGTGAAAACCTGCAAGGAGCTCAACCGACAAGTGGCTGATTTCTGGTGGGAAGGCCGAAGCAAAACTCACTGGGTAGCTTGGCATAAGCGACACGACCCAAAGCGGATGGGGGCATGGGATTCTGAGACTTCATAAAATTCAACAATGCCCTCCTTGCAAAAACAGCTTGGCGCTTATCTCAGTCATCGAATGAATTGGCAAAGATACTCAAAGGGCTCTATTTCCCTAATGACTCCTTCCTGGAAGCTAAAAAAGGGCATAGAGCCTCATGGTGCTGGTCTAGCATATTAGAAGGGAGAGAGTTTATCAAGAAGGACTTGTGTTGGCAAATAGGCAATGGAAAATTGGTGCGCATTTGGAAGGACATGTGGATCCCATCATTACCCAACCACAGACTTGATACTGCGGATGAGGCTCTTAAAAAATCTCAACAAACCGTGGCTGACCTCCTCTCTAATGATAATAGAAGTTGGGATTTAAGTCCAATCCGGCGAAAATAAGTGATCAAGCTCGTGAGGCCATATTGATGATTCCTATCCCTCGTAACTCATCGGATGATAGGCTGCGGTGGACCGTGTCTAACAATGGTATCTACACTGTTAAACTGGGTTATCATGGTCATGCCACCAACGCCACCACAACTACTCAGTCTGCTAGTACATCCTCCCCTTTAACCAGTGACATATGGAGAGGAGTCTGGAATATTAAGGCGATCTCGAAGGTGGTCAACTTCGTTTGGAGAGTATTATCGGATGCATTAGCCACTAATAGCACCCTGGTCTCTCAAAAAAAGGGTGCCATGGATCTATGCCTTATCTGCCAGGAAGCAAGAGAGACAACGGAGCATCTTTTCTTTCATTGTTCTTAGGTTAGGTGCGTATGGTTTGGGTGTAATCTGTTTATCAAATATGACTTGAGTAATATCCAAAGTTTCAGGACTTGGTGGCTGGATGTAATGAACTCCAAAGGCCGACTAACTGCATATGATATCGCACACATCAGCTGGCTCCTCTGGTATATTTGGATTAGTCGCAATGAAAAGAATTTCAATGGCACTAAACCCAGTCCTGTGTCGGTCATCGAAAGAGCTTCTCAGTCGATTAACGTGTTTTGGAACGCTTGCTTCCCTCCTCGTGCCAATAGCGCAATTACCGCCCCCAAGCTTAAAGATTACTGGTTTCCTCCACCTGTGAATTATCTCAAAGTCAACCTCGATGGTGCAAAGCAGCTGCAATAGGCGTCCTATGCCGTGACCATCAGGGGATGATGAAGTGGCCCTTTGTAGACAAGGTTAAGTCCCTCTCTGCGTTCATGACAGAGGCTCTTGCCCTTAAGAGGGCCCTTATGATTATCCAAGATCTAGGGAATAAGAACGTGATTTTTGAATATGACTGCCAGACCCTTGTTCGTTGCTTGGAAAAAAACCAGCCTGATCTTTGTGAGTGGCAGTCTTGTGGCATACTAGGTGACATCCTTGGAGCTCTTCAGTCCGACCCTAGCTTTTCAGTTCAATTCATCCCTCGCCAGGGAAATCGAGCAGCAGATGTACTTGCTGCAGTTACTTGTAAGGGGGTGTGCCCAATCGGGTGGGTGGAAAGACCCTTACCCCCTTTGTCTACGATTCTGGAGGAAGATGTTAAGAGATCAAGGATTACGCCGAGTTACCCATCAGCACCCCACAGACATGTTGATCCTGGCTGACCAAAAAGATTCTGGTTTTCCTTTTCGCAACTAGCGTCTCTGCACGCCTCTTAGCTGTTTCTTTTCCTTTTTTTGTATGCGTCTATGTTTTTGTTGCCTACTTTTATTCCCAGTGTGCGTGTCTCTTTTGCATTTGTTGTTGCCTATTTGCTATTTCTCCCTTGGCAATATTTGCCTCGTGTCCTTGTATGTTGATTTCTTTTCCACCAGTTAATGAAGTATCTTGAAGTGTTCAAAAAAAGAAAAGAAAGAGGCTGCTTATTTTGTAAAAATATGTATATAGGCTCATTTTGTGGGCGCTTGTGATTTATTTGTGGTCATGTGAAAAAAAGTAAGCAATAATGAATAGCAAGTGCTATTTGCCATTACTATTAATTAGTGAAGTAAATATTAAACATAATATTATGAACATGCTTTGATCTTAAATTGGAGTCATGTGAATGGAGAAAACATCTTTGGGATGGTTACCCTAAATTGGGCTCAACATTGCTCAAATTTGAGTTGGCAAATAGCTTTGTACAACAAATTGTGTGTAAATTGTAAAATATTGCTAGTACCTGTAAAATATAGCTTCTTAGTTCTTTATTGTTTGTGCCTCAAACTGAAGTAATGGGGCATTTTTTTTAAACAATCCATATGCCAAATATGAAGTAATGGGCCTGTTTGGGTTAGCGGTAGGAACAGTGGTTTAAAAGCTATCTGACTTTTATAAAAGCTCGGTAGGAAAAAAGTCAGGTTATAAATGTGACTTGTGTTTGGATTGCCCATTTGGCTTTTTACAGAAGTGACTTTTTTCAAAATGAAGAGTGTTTGGATTATTATTTGAAAAGTGAGTTGAGATGAAAAATGACTAAAAAAGGCATGAGTCTTATTAGATACTAAATATATTAATATTAGTTGTATATATTGTAATAAATAAAGATAAAAATTTATATTTATATTTAAAATTGAAAAAAGGAATAATAAATGTATTTATTATTTAAAAATATATTTATATTTATATTTAAATTTACATATATTAATTCAATATAAAGAATTTATATGGAAGGATTTAAATTTTGGAAGTATAATCCCAAATTATGTTTTTGGAAGAGAGAAAAAAAAATAAGTATAGAAATTGTTAAAAAGGAAAGAAAAGAATTTTTTTTTAAAAAAATGGTGGCGGGACCCACTCAGAATTGAGAGGAACACATGATTTATTGGTGGTGGGCCCACGTCCATAACCCTTCACATGAAGAACTCTTGGAGCCGGCACGCAAAACATAACGCCAAAAAAGCTAGGGATTGGAGCTTCTATTAAGCTTGGTGGCATTTGGGTTTTCCAAATAAGCCCAACCAACGCACTGGGTATTCCAAACAAGACAAGTTGAGCTTTTTTTCTACTGGTTCAGTGGCTTAAAAGCCATTGAAATATTTGCTCACCAACGCTTAAAAAAAAAAAAGACAGCCCAAACATGCCCAATGTCTAAATAACTTGAGATTGATAAACAAAACCAAAAGAACACTAATAATGAAACTTACATTAAGTTATTGTCTCGTAAGAGAACATAATCGATCTAAATTGGCTATAAAACAAGACCAATACATCACTCCCATATTTATTTTTCCTTTTTAATATTTTATGCTTCTGGTTATACGCTGAATTGTGCACTACTGGTCATTGTAGAGGGTTTGAAGTTTTCATGGTCGATCTTAGAATCCTTTGTAAGGTCTTTCTCATAGACAACTACTGTTTTTAAGAAGTAAGGTGTTGTGAAATTGATAGGTTGTCATCTTCCTCTGACCTCGCACTGGGTGCTGTTTACAATTAGCGGAATAGGACGACAAAGTAAGATACGCAAACAATGGATGAATAAATGGAATGTATCACAATTTTAAAAATTGTCATGGATATATGCACACATGTCTATTGGAATTGGCCATGCTACTTGATGGATGTTGTATGTTTTTTAAGGACTTCCAAATTTTAAATGTAACTTCCTCTTTTTTTTAAAAGTTAATGTCCTTATTATATCTTTTCATTGAGGGCAAATTATGTCTATGAGGATTCAGTTTTTTTTTTTCTTGATCAATAAAGGGTAACCGTTTGAATGAGCTTTTAAAAAAAGGACTTTTTTTTTACATTGCTTTTTAAAAATACTTTAATTAAAAGTTAAAGTTATTTTACGTTTGGATACACCATTTGAAAAGGATTTTTAAATTTTTTTAAAAAAGTTGTTTGAATGTTAAAATAAAGAAGTATTTTTTTATTAGTAAAATTATTGAAATGGGGACAGGGTTGTCATTTTATTGAAAATCAAGGGTAATTAGTTTCAAAACAAATCACTAAAGAAGAGACCGTCATTTTTTTTTTTCGTTCTCTTCTCTCTCGAGTCTTCTCTCACACTTGCTTTTTTTTTTTTAGCTACAAATTGAAGTTTTTTTAAAAAAAAAAAATGCAAAATTTTGGTTTTTTTGTTACTTTTGCTTTTTAAAATCTCTCATCTAAATACATTTATTAATAAAAAAAAACCACTTTATTTTTTGAATTTTTTTTTTTATATATATATATATTGAAAAAAATCTCTCCACTTGTTGAAATGAGTTTTGGGAGTTCTGTTTTGGGATACTTAACACCGTTTCTACATCTTTTCTATAGATATAATATATAGATATTTTTTTCGAGAATTTTGTTCATCTTAGCATTCCAGTTACATCTGTCTAAGATATTCATTGACTCAATTTTTTAACGGTGACAGAAAAATTACTTAAGCCACTTACTACTTTCAAATAATATACATTGAAGAGTTAAGGTGCAATTTTATAAATAAGGTTTTTCTCAATGATTGTCTGACATAAATAAGTTTTGGAAAGGATAGAAATACTAATAAACAATTTAAAACATTATAGATTCACTAATACTGTTAAATTTCATTAAACGTCTGTTGAGTTTTATGTTAGTTTTTTTAGCCCATGTGCGACATAAAACGAGAACTTAGTTGTACCATACCCTTTTGTACCCGCCACTCTTTGTATGTATCTGAATATGACAATTCTGAATTCTCTACGCCTTCATATATACATGTTTATAACTAACAAAGCATCTAATTCACATCTTAACAGCCTACAAGATTCCGATTTGAGGTGAAAATCAGTAGTAGCAATTGAAATTCTCCTGGCAACTAATAAGAGGGAAGGGATCTGCAAAATGTGTCACAAAAGTGCTTACCTTCGTTCATAGGTACTGGGCTGTCGCACTTAAGGTTTCCTGGAAAAGAAAAGCCAATGCATACACAGGAAAAAAAATCTAACTAAGTATTGTATAGACAGAGGGAAAAATTAATATTAAAAGGCTAAAGTGTAGTTGTTAGTTCCCATATTATTGTATTTTAATGATAACAAATCTTGATATACAAAGTATAACAGAAAGTAGACTTGATAATTCAAGTCACTCGACGAAATTTCTAAACACTCGAGTGATAGAACTGTATTTGAAATAAATTTGAATCAACAAAACACTCGAATAAATATTATATACTTCAAGTGATCTAAGAGGATCACTCGAGTGACAGTTGATGAACTTGAGTGATGCATCCTTACTTCCAGTGTTTCTACAAGTCACTCGCTAAAATTCAGAAGTGATGCAAGATCACTCAAATGATTGGGTAAGCATTTGAATGTTTTCCTCATCACTTGCAGAAATTTGCAAGTGACTCACAACGATTTTGGAAGTTGGAGAAGATCACTCAAGTGATGTTTTCAGCACTCGAGTGATATGTTCAAAGATCACTCAAGTGATAATGTCAACTTGCAAGTTTCAACAAGGCACTTGCAGATGGAGCAAGAGTGATATAATCTTTAGAGAAGATCACTTGCAAACTAGTGTAAGTGATCCAAATAATCACTTGAGTCACTTGGTAGTGTTGAGGCATTTTCCAAACAAGAGAAGATCACTCGAGTTACATTTTAGGCACTTGAGTGACAAGTTTTTCTACAACACCTCGCTACTAGACTTAAAGTTCTTCTTGGCACTCGAGTTACATTCACTACTACAAAAAGTGGATATTACTTCCCTAAAAGACGTCATTATTTTAAAAAAGGAAGTAAAAAGTATAGGCGGTGACATTTTCGTAATTATTTGGCTGAATCTTGAGACTTAAGCGTCCAAAATATAATTTTAGGACGGCTAAAAATAATTTAGGCGTCCTAAAATATAGTTAGGACGCCTAAAATTATTTTTTGACGCATTTTGAGGAATTTTTTGGCGTCAGGAAATTTTTGGGCGTCTTGAAAATAAAATCAAGACACCAGAATTGAATTTTAGGAGTCCTAAAATATATTTAGGATGCCTAAAATGAGTTTTTTTGGCGCATATTGATGAATTTTTTTGCGCCAAGAATTTTTTTTTTTGCATTTTGAGGAATTTTTTGGCGTCCTGAAAATAAAATCGGGACGCAAAAATTGAATTTTAGGAGTCCTAAAATATATTTAGGAGCCTAAAATGAATTTTTTTTTATTGATGAATTTTTTGAGGAATTTTTTTGAGGAATTTTTTGAAAATTTTTTGACGTCCCGAAAATAAAATCAGCACGCCAAAATTGAATTTTAGGAGTCCTAAAATATATTTAGGACGTCTAAAATGAATTTTTTGGCACATATTGATGAATTTTATGGCGCTAGGAATTCTTTTGGCGCATTTTGAGGAATTTTTTGGCCCTAGGAAATTTTTTGGCGTCTTGAATATAAAATCAGGTCGCCAAAATTGAATTTTAGGAGTCCTAAAATATATTTAGGACGCCTAAAATATATTTTTTGACGCATTTTGATGAATTTTCTAGCGCCATGAATTTTTGTTGGTGTCCTAAATTGCACTCAGGGCGTCAAAATCATAATTTGTGTCGTCCGGAAATTATTTCAGGACGCCAAACCATGTTTCTTTTTAATTGAAATATCCTTTCAATTCATATCATCTCAGCCTTCACCCTCTCATCTCATATTCATTTTGACTGATGGAGTCTCATCTCAGCCTTCACTCTCTCATCTCCGCTGACGCGTCGACTTCATCATCTCCGATCCCTCTGACTCCGTCGCTCGATTCCGTCGCACTGGCGTAGCTCGCCGCCGCTCCGCTATGCTCCACCAGATCTGCTATTCTATTCCTTCAGATCTGAAAGTGGATCCCTCGCCGTCGATCTGTACGAGTTTCACACAAAGGGGTGAAATCTGCCTGGGACGCGAGGAGAGATCTGGCTGGACCGAGTTTTCTACATTCGATGCACTCCACTTAGATCTTTCTAATCCACGCCTAATTTATCAGAGACACCCATTTTATTGCTTGATTTCTGAAGCTTTAGGAGAAGAAGGCGAAAGAAGAAAGCTTTCAAACACACAGCAATGTCAGCCATTGACGAAGATTTCGATATTCGGGTAATCTGAACTCTTACATGCCCTATTATTCTCCTCCTTTTCTTTTTCGCTGACTCGTTCTTCGTTCCAGCTTCTCTCGATTTTTTTGCTAATGACCCTGTGAGAATCGATCTGTGATACTGTTGAGTTTATTATAATCTGAGAAAAAAAAAAGAAGAGAGGGATTGTTCCCCTTTTTTAATTTTACTGTCTTTACTTTGGTAGGTTTCCATTGCACGAACTTGCAATTGCATACACTTCTTGCTACAGCAGAGGCACTGGGATATTAAATTTAGAGAGTCTGCTATTGTTCCCTATACCTTATTATATGTTTAATTTTGGTCTTTGGGTCTTCCATTCCCAGCTTTAGTATTACTTTTTGGGAAGGAGGGGAATTTAAATAAGCGGAAAATCGAACATGATAGAATATTTTATTAGTCCCATAATTATAGGGATTAACTAAACCTAGAGATTATAGGAGATTATTATTAGGATGTTAGTTTTTCAAATTTCAAATCTAGATTTCTATTTTGTCTATAAATGTAATCGTGCTCTCATCTGAATATACAACAATTATTCTCATCTAATAATCTTTAAATGCCCAATAAAAAATATGAAGCAGGTATATATATAAAAAAATTATATAAGGCGTCCTGAAATAAAATCAGGACGCCTTATGTAAGGCGTCCTGAATAAAGTTCAAGACGCCTTATATGATTTTTTTTGCTTCCCCCCTCAAAATGTCCCTCTAAAAAGGGGACGTTAATTGCTTATAATTTAGGACGTTAATTGACATTTTTGTAGTAGTGATTGCAAACACTCAAGTGACAAGGCATCACTTAAGTGATCATGAATCACACTCGAGTGCATTCATCCAATTGTGGTCCATTTTATTACCATCTAATTCAAATTCATCAATACTTAAGCTTAAAACAATTGTCATGATGACATGTAAAAAAATACTTAATCTATAGAATACCTAATTCAAATTCACTTAATCTATGAAACAGAACAAAAACTAACAGAAATGACATTCACAAAGAAAGAGGTTAAGCCTCATTACAACAATTGAAATTTAATTGATTATATTTATAGACACACATTCTTTTTCCCCCCTATTTATGACATGTCTTCTCAGCCCCTTTCATAACTTTTGGTTTTCTCATTCCAATGACATTTCTGCTAGCCATTCGTGTTTTAAGTTATTGACTGCTAGCCTCTTACTAAAATTAAACTCTCTAAAATTTTCCACAATCTAATCAAAACCACTATTTTCTGACATGAAAAATCTAAAAAGCATACATATAAGCACACACACTCTTTGCATATAAATATTACATATATTTAGGAATACAAATCAGAGCAGGTACACAATGAAAAATGAATGAACAAATCAACATATCCATACAAACAAAAGAGAATAATATGGAAGAGCAAATATAGGTATTAATGGGGGAAAAAAAAGCACAAGAAAATAATAATAACGTGCTAATGATGCGGCTGAAATCAACTTCTTGTAAGAAAGAGAGAAGAGAAAACATGGGTATTGGCTTTGATCCCTACCTTCAAGAGATTTTTTTTTAATTAAAAAAAAAAAAACACACACAGAGGGAGAGAGAGGGAGAGGGAGAGGGGGAGGGAGGGAGAGAGAGAGAGAGAGAGCATAGGTTGTAAAATCTCCTACTCTTTGTCAAGAGGGTAAATTTCCACAGGTTGGCCAAACAAAAATTCATAGGCCTTTACACACAATGGGGCTTCATATTAAACAAAAATGTACATATAACTTTGTAATTCATTATCCCCCACAGAGGTCGCAATGGAAAAACAAAACATGTAGATGAAAAACAAATGAAAAAGATAACAAACATCAAGAAAAGAAAGAGGGAACCTTTTCGTTGAAGCAAGGGCGCGATGAAGGAAGAGGAAGAGGGCCTGCAAATATTGGCTGAGGGTTTCAACTTTTACACTATGGGTGAGAAAGAAAGAGAGAGACAGTGAGAAAAGTCCATCGTCAAGGAAATGACGTGAACAAAATAAGAGGTAAGGTGCGAAATGAATTGAATAACAAAATAGGAAGGCGCGATTTTGGAAAAATATGGATTTACACAAGTATTTTAGAAAAACTAGTCGTATAAATTTAAATTTCAATGACTGATTTTTACAAACTAATCGTTGGAATTGAAAATAAAAAAGGCAAACAAGGTCACACTCGACCTCAGGACTACTTACCAAAGGCTCAAGCCAAATATGCTACAACACAACCTTGTTGAACTATTCCAAGACTATTTTTACTAAAACAGTTGTGTAAACAACTCTAAAAGTCAACTTTCAATGACTGGTTTTTGAAACCAATCATTGAAATCTCTCATAACTCAATTCATATATGACAAAAGAAATATGAATTTATATGACTGATTTAACAAAAAAGTTGTTGTAACTAAAAAGAAAAAAAGCATATGGGGTCAGGGAGGCTCAAACCTTTGACCTTAGGAATACTTGAAAAAGGCTTATGCCAATTGTGCTAAGACACCAGTTTGTTGATATGCTCAACGACTGTTTTTTATTAAACAATCATCCTATCCCAAAATAAATAAAAAACACATTGAGTTTCAATGACTAGGTTAATAAAACCAGCCGTTGAATTTCAACTTTCAATGACTGGTTTTAAAAACCAGTCATTGAAACAAAAAAAATATATTAATTTTTTCATTTTTGGGCTTAAATTTCAACGACAGTTGTTGAAAGCGTCTTTTAGCGACTATTTTCATTGAAACAGTTATTGAATGTTAAGGCAAAATTTTAAAAATGTCACTGTCTCCTTTTTAACTTCTGTTTTCAAAAAATTGATGTTAATGTGCATCGTTAAATCTACTTTTTATAGTAGTGCACTCTAATATATATTAAAACTTACCTTTGGTGTCATCTTTTAAAAATTTATGGTCCCCATACATGGTTTTACGACTTTGCGGAGACCTGTGTTTTTTGTAAACAGTCGCCCAAGCCTGGTCACTACGACTCCCTTTGTGAGGAGGCACCCCTTCTCCCGAAGTTACGGGGCTATTTTGCCGAGTTCCTTAGAGAGAGTTGTCTCGCGCCCCTAGGTATTCTTTACCTACCCACCTGTGTCAGTTTCGGGTACAACTACCCTTTTGTTGAAGGTCATTTGAGCTTTTCCTGGGAGTATGGCATGGGTTACTTCAGCGCCATAGCACCTGGTACTCGAACATTGGCTCGAGGCATTATCTCTACCCCTTCTTACCCTAAAAAAGAAGGGGCACCTTGCGTCCTTGAACTGATAACCATCTTTCGGCTAACCTAGCCTCCTCCGTCCCTCGGGACCAACAAAGGGTAGTACAAGAATATTCACATGTTGTCCATCGACTACGCCTTTCGGCCTGATCTTAGGCCTTGACTCACCCTTCGTGGACGAACCTTGCGGAGGAACCCTTAGGTTTTCGGGGCATTGGTTCTCACCAATGTTTGATTTTCTCAAGTCGACATTCTCGCTTCCACTTCGTCCAACACTGCTCGCGCGGGTCCTTCCCCCTAAGGCGAAACGCTCCCTTATCAATGCATTTTTACATCCCACAGCTTCGGCAAATTGCTTAGCCCCGTTCATCTTCGACGTAAGATCGCTCGATCAGTGAGCTATTACGCACTCTTTCAAGGGTAGCTACTTCTAGGCAAACCTTCTGGCTGTCTCTGCACCCCTACCTTCTTTATCACTGAGCGGTCATTTAGGGGCCTTAGCTGGTGATCCAGGCTGTTTCCCTCTCGACGATGAAGCTTATCCCCCATCGTCTCATTGGCCGACCTTGACCCCTATTATTTTGAAGTCATGTCTAGTATTCAGAGTTTGCCTCGATTTGGTATGTTTTGCAATCACATAATATGTATTTTTAATGTAATTATAAAATGACAAAACTTTGAGATCCTTATATTAATATAGACTAAAGTATACTTTTAATCCTTTAAGTTACATGATGTATACTTTTGATTCCTTAACTTTAAAAAGGAAACTTTTGGTCATATAATTCTAACACGGTTAATGTTACTAACGGAAAAAAAAAATGACGCAACAAACTCAAGCAATGACTATGTAAACTAAAGTGATACCAGTATTATGAAATGCTGTTAATATTAACTTTAAAATATTTGTAAATTGAATAACAATCTAAAAATCTAACGAAACAATCAATATCAAAGCCTTGATTGAATTTTTTAAAAAAAAAACTAATTTAAGAATATAAATATATTAGCTTAATAATCTAAATATCAAAACCTCAATTTCATTTGTAGTGATTTACCGCTTTATTTTAGTTTAATAATATAAATATATTATATTAAAAAATTAAAACTTAAATATGTGTTATTAGCCATACATTCATCATTTGAGTTTGTCACGTCAATATTTTCCGTTAGTAGTATTAGCGGTGTTAGAAATATAGAACCAAAAGTATACTCTATAAATTTAAGGAATTAAAAGTATGCTTCATGTAAAATTTAAAGGACTAAAATTATACTTTAGCTTATTGAAAGTTCTTTGAATCAGACTTTGCCCCTTTATTTCAGGTAATCATGGCCTTCAATTTTAGTCCAAATCATACTTCCCCCCCTTTCTTCTTTTTCCCCACGCCATCAATGTCTCTAAACATGTACAATTGGCTTATTTGGATTAGTAGTGATACTTTTTCTAATATAACTTTTATAAACTTAAGATATGATAAAAGTCAGATTGTAAATGTAATTTATATTTGGATTGACGGTGATAGAAGCCTATCTGCACTATGAAAAATATATCTTAGTAACTTCTTTTTACAAATAGTTTTTAGCCTAAAAACCCATTTTTTTTTAAAAAAAAAACTCAATTCAAAAATTTTATTTTTTCCAACCATACTTTTTCCCTCCCTACCTTGTTTTTCAAGCCCACCACCTCCTTTCCAAGTAGAGCCGGACAATCGAAATCGGTAGGGTCGGGCCTTTTTAAACCCCTAGCCTTTCAAGAAATGGGTTTGAAAATTAGAGAAATTTTAATGAAATAAGCCATGCCCTCTCTCTTGGGCCGTCCCTGTAGAGCCTCGAGTTTAAAAGGGTCGGTCCTGGAGGGCATCGAGCCGGCCTTACAGGCCCTTTTTTATTTTTATTTTTTTTTGGATGCATGGATTCACATATGATGGTAATTTACTAATTTATATGTATTTTGTATTTGTTATATAGTTATTTATCTATTTAAATACAAATACACAAATACATAATAACTATACTCTAATTTTATGATTTGGTTTATTATTTGTTGTCGATAAAGATTATGGATGTGCTCATGATGCGGGAGAAGAAATTCATGATATTCTTACTCATGAACTGAAGCCTATTGAAAGCGAAACACAATCAAATGTAGTTGAAATTAATAATAGTGGCGAAGATGACGATAATAATAATCAATAATCGTTAATGTCGTTTAGTGGTATCTTATTATGTTTTATATGAGTTATTTGTGAATATAATTTACTTTTGATTATGAATTAGTGATTGTCTTATTTATTGGATGATTCGTGTTGTTTTGATATTAATGTTGACAACATTTATTTGATAAATTAGAACTTTAGTTGTTATAATTTATTAATTATATTTCTTTGAAAAAATGGAGGAAAAATAGTTAAAATTTAGAATAGTAACTTCCGGGCCTTAGAGGCGGCCACACCCCAATGTTCTCGGTAGAGCTTTGAAAAACAAATGTTTTTTCTTATTCGGGGTTCGAAGGGCCGGCCACCATGTGAAATGAAAACGTAGATTTTACCCGAAAACGGAAGGAAAATGAAAAATCGTAAAAAAATTATAACGTAAAATCGTAAAAACTTTAAAACGTTTAGAAAATTAATAAAATTGTTTTAATAAAAAAAAATCGTAAAAACATAAAATCGCAGTGATAAATCAAATTTTTAACTATCATGGCTCTTACTCTTCACGGGCGGCTTTCATTCCCAGCTCAATTGCCAAGTAGTCCCACAGTCTTCTTTCGCTGTTTTGTTCAAAGCTCTTTGGCTCGATGTCTTCTGCCACGCGTCCGAGACTACGACTCTGAGGCGGCGTTTTTATTTTTATTTTCCACCAAAACAACAAAATGACGTCGTTTCGGGTTTTGGCTGCACGACCAATTAGACCACCCAAATTGTCAATGGATTGAGGTCCCCAGATGGACAAGCCCAAATTATGAACCGGCAAGACAGGGCCTTAGGGTTTTTTTTTTCTATGGCGGGGCTTTCTTCTTCCGCTTCTGTATTTCCTTTCGATCGCACTTTCTCAGCTTGGAATGGAATCAATTCAATGATATGTATGGAACGTTGATGGGATTTTCTTGATTGGATGGTTTATTCTTTGTGAATGCAATTCAATGGCTAAAGGTCCTGCCTCTTCTCTGTTTTGGGTTTATAGTCGTAAGAGAAGTGTTTCAAGGCTTCCAGCTCTTCTTTTGAATCACTATCACAGTTATGTAAGGCAACCTGAGCGTTCTTTTGCTCCTACCTATGATGTTCCAGTTCGCCCATTGTCGACCCGGTTGGTTAATCCGGTAATTTTGACGTATTTTACGTCAAATTCAAAACTTTCCAGCGGGAAAGTTCTCTTTCCTAAGTTATTTTCATCCTTGGATGACAGCGACAATGATGATTTGAAGGACAATACGGCCGAATCAGATTTTGAGTACGATGCAGATGCTGGGAAGCCTTTCGATTTTGAGCTTGAAAATGATGATTATGTGGGTGTTTCTGCTTTGGATGAAGCCGAGGATGATGCAAATGATGCATGCAAATTCAAAAAGAGTGGAGATGACATTGACGCAGGTGAATTACCAAGGAGTGAAAAATATGCGCAAATGGCATCTCGTGATCCTGTCGACTTGTACCGTGAGCTTCGTAATGCTAAAGGAGGCCCAAACATAGATAAAGAAGACTGGGAAACTATGCAGGAAGTGTTTCATTACTTTGCCAGTTCTGGGTGGGCATCCAATCAGGCTCTTGCTATTTACATTGGTTTGTCATTTTTCCCCACTGCTGTGCACAAATTCCGTGATTTTTTTATCATGGCATGTCCGTTTGATCTTGCTAATTACATAGTGTCACTCGGTCCATCTGATGCTGCTGTGAAGTTTTTGTTTCCTATATTTGTTGAATACTGCTTAGAGAAGTTTCCCGATGAAATAAAAAAGTTCCAGACTATGTATGAGTCAGCAGACCTCAGAAAACCTCACACTTGGTTTCCGTTTGCACGGGCGATGAAACGAAAGATAATTTATCATTGTGGGCCAACAAACAGCGGTAAAACGTATAATGCTCTACAACGATTTATGGGAGCAAACAAGGGTATTTATTGCAGTCCACTCAGATTATTGGCTGTGGAAGTTTTTGACAAGGTCAATGCGATGGGGGTTTACTGCAGTCTCCTAACTGGGCAAGAAAAGAAGCATGTCCCATTTTCCAGTCATGTTGCATGTACTGTGGAAATGGTGTCAACAAATGAATTGTATGACGTGGCTGTTATTGATGAAATTCAAATGATGGCAGATACATATAGAGGCCATGCATGGACAAGAGCACTGCTTGGATTGAAGGCGGATGAGATACACATTTGTGGAGATCCTAGTGTGTTGAATATTGTTCAAAAGATATGCCAAGAAACTGGGGATGAGTTGCATGAACAACATTATGAGAGGTTTAAACCATTGGTGGTTGAGGCAAAGACCCTACTAGGAGATCTTCAAAATATCCGGTCTGGTGATTGTGTAGTTGCGTTCTCAAGGAGAGAGATATTTGAGGTTAAACTGGCCATTGAGAAACACACCAAACATCGGTGTTGTGTCATATATGGAAGCTTGCCACCAGAAACTCGGAGACAGCAAGCTAGCTTGTTTAATGATCAGAATAATGAATATGATGTTCTAGTTGCTAGTGATGCAGTGGGAATGGGCCTTAACCTCAACATAAGAAGGGTAGTTTTTAATAGCCTTTCAAAGTATAATGGTGACAAAATTGTTCCTGTTCCGGCATCACAAGTGAAGCAAATTGCTGGGAGAGCTGGTAGAAGAGGATGTATTTATCCAGATGGACTCACCAGCACCTTGCATGTAGATGATTTGGATTACTTGATTGATTGTTTAAAACAACCTTTTGATGAAGTTAAAAGGGTGGGTCTTTTTCCTTGCTGTGAACAGATTGAATTGTTTGCTGGAAAAATTCCGAATCTAACATTCTGCCAACTGCTTGAAAAATTTGGTGAAAGTTGTCGTTTGGATCAGTCATACTTTATGTGTCGATATGATCACATAAAGAAAATTGCTAATATGTTGGATAAGGTTCCAGGATTATCTCTAAAAGATCGGTTTAACTTCAGTTTTGCTCCTGTTAATGTTAGAGACCCAAAAGCAATGTACCACCTACTAAGGTTTGCTACAGCTTACAGTCAGAATGCCCCAGTCAATGTAGCTATGGGTATGCCAAAAGGTTGTGCTCGGAATGATGCAGAACTTATTGACCTTGAGACTAGGCATCAGGTGCTATCTGCCTATTTGTGGTTGTCGAACCAGTTTAACGAGGATAATTTTCCATATGTGAAGAAGGTTGAAGCAATGGCCAATGACATTGCTAAGTTACTTGGTCAATCTCTTGCCAGAGCTAATTGGAAGCCAGAATCAAGGGGTAATGCAGCAAAAGGAAACACTGCCAAAAAGGAAGGTCAGCCAGCATCAAACAATGCAGTGAAACTAAAAACTGAAAAAATGGGGTGTGGTTATGCAAGGCCCCAGTCGCTCTTTAAATTGTTTAACAAGTAAGTTGCTCTATATTAGACCTGGATCAAAACGTTTATTTTCTTTTGGTTATATTCTGGAGCCGAAACACATCTTCTTTCTTTAAATAAATTTTGTGCCTTTTTATATGAATATCTCATTTGCAGCGTTGCATGTGACATCCACGCATAAGGGCTCTGGTTATATTAATAGTGTCATGCACTTATACAACTGCTTTGGTTCATCAGTGGGTCTTATAAATTCTGACCTGATGATGAGTTAGTTTTTCCCGCTGGAGTTGTTTTGTAGTGTAGTTTTCGTTTCTTTTTCTGTTATTATTCGTTTATTGGATAAGGATGCTCAGAAGTGGGTGATCAAGATTGTAGAGGGGATGATTGTGATGCTATAACAATATTGTTGTCATGCTCAGTGAATCTCTTTTGAGTGGCTGGCTCTCATCTGCTATCTGACGAGTGCTGTATACCTATTTTTCGCTTTCCTGAATACTCTGCACTCTTGATATGCGGTCATCTCTTTTCTTCTCTACGTTTGCTCTTGAATGTTTCTCTGCTTGTGACCTTTTATTTACCTCCATCTACCTCTTATAATCGACATTGTGAATTCTACCCTTGTTCAAGATTGCACTTATTCTTACCTGTCTGACAATAAATTGTGCTTTCTGCAACCCAGGAAACAACATGAAAAGTCCTTGCAGCTTGAGTAGTCAGACAAAGTAGTGGCTTAATGTAATTACTGGAGGTAATTCTATTAAAATATGCATCTATCTGTAGTTTTCGTTTACATCAATTTGTTTTGAGATTGGTTGTATTGGATCATTGCTTCCCCCTTTTCTTGTGATATCGAAGATAAAAGAGATTTTGTTACAGAGCTTGCAAAAGTTCATAGTGAGAACTTGCACGGATATCGATGTTTTGATGCATCCCTATTATATAGCAGTGAATAAAATCTACGTAAACAGTTGTAATGATTATATGTCTCCTCCCTTTTTATTAATATCTTTAGAGTGAAGACATTGGTAGAAAGAAAACTTTAGCTTGATGATTGGCTCTTAAAGCAGGAAGAGAGCAAAAAGGATCTAGACATAAATCGAAGACGTTGAGTTCCCTGTAGACTGAATTTTCATTTGACAAGTTAAAGATTGTAACTGTCTTTTTTTACCATTTAGTCACGCGTATAATATTTGTAATAATAACTGAAGCACCCAGCCAACTAGAAAATATATCAATAGTATTGCCTGTTCCGCACACAGCTCTCTGTCTCACTGGAGGAAGATTTATTTCATGTTTCCTAGCAAATGCTAGTGTTTGGTGGGTAATAATCGTGAATATATTATTAATCCCCCAGCCCCACCTCCACAAAAAGAAAAAAGGAACAAACAGTAAATGACTTGCCATTTATTCCGATTCCTTTCACCTTGGAATTCTTGATATTCTGCTCAGACCATAACTTTTGGCAATTCATGAAAATGTGCAGGAAACAGCCAGATATCAGTGAATTACTACAAAAGGATCAGGAATTTTTTTGGGTAAATCGCATCAAATTTTATTAGAGATAGAGAATCACACAATGAGCTAGTGAGGACTGGCCAAGCCTGTGAAATAGGCCACGGTCATTGACAAACCAATGCCCATTTTTTTAAGGAATGAGGTGTCCCCCTTCGTGCGTTAAAGTGGACTGTGAAATTATATATGTTGTATTCTGCTTTGAATATTTCTTCGGAGGTTCCATCATATCAAAATTCCTTTTGTGCTCAGAGCTAACATTACCTTGTAAAGGAAAGAAAACAGAGGGCAAGAAAAACCTGAATGTTTCACTTTTGAATGTTGTAAGTGTTATCATCTAGCCATGATACCATCATTCCTGAACCAAAGAGTTCAATGTTGTAGCTTTAGTTCTTTGTATCTTTATGTAATTATTTTTTTGCCACCATTTTATGTAATCAATGTTACTAATGTGGGGGTGAGAATCATTGTAAAGTTTTTGTTTGTTTACTCTATTCTTTAAATTTTGGTTGTCATATATTAAGGTAGAAAGAAGAAATATTTTTGGTCCTATTTATATGAATATACAATTTTAATATCAATTTTGTTCTCATGGAGTATGATGTATGTTAAATAGGGGTAAAATTGGATAGTAGTTGAATTTTAAGAGAGTTTATGAAGTTAGTTTTTTCCCCTCTTCGTGAAACATGCTTAAAGTGATCTTTAAATAGGGAAAACCTATTTGTGGGTATTTATACTTCCGCTCAAATTTTTATTTGGTACCTGTGTTTGTGTGTTTTTTCTTTTAATTAAATCATTAATTTTGTTCTGTTAATATTGTTAGTTCCTGCAACTTTACTCTATTAGCACTGTTGGCTCCCTATACAGGAGGTCACAGTACTAACCGATCAAAATTAAATTATTTAGTTAGGAGAAAAAACACGGGTACTAAATTGTATGTTATATAAAAATGATGGGATTGAACGGAGATATGTAGAATAATATACTTGAATAGTGAAGGCTCTTAGTGTCCTAGTTTTCTCTCTCTTGGGTTTTGTGATAGGAACTCTGCATGGTAATGGAAGACACAAGTCAACGTAAGACCTTGTTGGACCGATCATCTAACTCTGACGAGGAAGGTCAGAAAAAGAAAGTGGAAGAAGTCGAGGTCGCTATTATGGATGACAATATAAATGAAGTGGTGAAGGAAAGTGAAAAATTCACATAGGTGGGAGGAGCAAGGCAATGCCCAGGATTTGGGCTTTGAGAAAACAAAAGTGAATCATCCAGCTCCATCCTATAAACAATCCTTGTTAGGATTCAATGGAGGAACAAGTATGAAAACTGATAATTTGTTTGAAGAAGACAATGAAATATTTTAGAAGATGCTAGAACCATCAAAAGAGATTAAGCGACTAATGCAAATATACCTGGTGGTTCCTATCACGTCGGAGGAATATAATGAGTGGAGCAAGCCGTGGAACTATTCTCTGGTCATCACATTGTTGGGAAGACCTGTATATGCTGAAAAGCTACCTGATTCAACTCTAGGGTATTTCAGAATTTGAGTTGCTTGATCTTCCAAACAACTATTTTGTAGTTAGGTTTACCAACAAAGATTGTTGGAAGGCACACTATCGAAAGGTTTTATAAGATGATCCTTAGGTAATAATAAGTCACTGTGTTCTGGTTCAGCGTTGGACACCGTACTTTGACCTTTTCATCGTCACTTATTTGGATTCCCAACATCCTGTTGAATTACTACAAAAACCTTATATTACTAGAATCAAAGAACGCATTGGAAGGCCATTGAGAGTAGACTTTAAATTCTAGCTGACAAATGTGCAGATGAGGCGAAAATCGAGAGGGGTTGTTATGCCCGCTTATGTGTGGAATTGAACCTGAAGAAACATTTGGTTCCAAGGATCATAGTTGTAGGTGAGATCTTTAATACGGAGTATGAAGGATTAAAACCTATCCGCTTCAAGTGTGGCTGATATGGACACTGATGTGACACGTGTTCTTGGAATAAAAGTTCATCAGCAAATCCAGACGAAACTAATCATGTGCAACAGATCAAGGTGTTGCCAGACAACAAGCTGGCTAGCAAAAATCCGGTGACTGAGAGACTTTTGGGTCGTGAATGTTTGTCTCGGGATCAACAAGAACTCAGTACCCAAAGCAAAGCTATCATGGTGAAAGACGTGGTGAGGTCAGCTGAGGTTTTAGGGTTTCAGGAAAGAAGATTTACAATCTTCCCCATCTCGATATGCAGCGTTGATGTCGCTAGAGGAGGAAAAACTGGAGATCGCATGCTTCACGACAAAATAGCCTCTGACCAAACTGCTAATCAGCTCTGGTGCTCTTTGACAAAAAGGATGCCTTATCCTTGAACCGTGAGCTGATGGAAAAAAGAGGAATAACAAAATAAAGCCTATGCAAAGCCTAAAAGCAATTTTAAATTGCAAGGGAAAGTAAATGAGAGGACTTTGTACTTAAAGAAAAATGAGGCCAATGGAGATATCAAGCCTAGTGGAAGTGGCATACTTCAGGAGGAGGTCTTAATGGGCCAGGAAATAAAGGGAAGCCCATTGTGGCAAAACAAAGGATACACTACATTGTTAGTGGCGATTTAGGTCATTATGGCTAGGCCGAAGTTGGGACTTCAAATAAGAAGGAGGCACTGAATTCATTAGGTATATCTGAGAAGAGTGATCAATTAAGCCTCCATGTTTGTCTAACTGGAGACAAAAATGATGAAGAGGAAAGTCTCATGGTTAAAGTGCTACCAAGTCTCAAACCGCTAGACATCACGGAGATGCTGCCTAGAAGTGATAGAGTAAATATGGTGGATGAGGTAGCTGACATAGCCGGAGATTAGTCTTATGGTATGGAGTTCGTGCCAACAACTGAGTTGAGCATAAAAATGTTCTTGTCTAATTTTTGCTTTATATTTAATTATGATTATTGCAAGTTGGAACTGTAAGAGAGCTGGAAACCAAGCTTTTCCTTTTTTGATGAGAGATATTGTGCAGAAAAATGACATTGATATTTTTTGTTTAACTAAACCTTGTATTAGTGGCTCCAAAGCTAATTGCGTGGTGAGGAAACTTGGATTTAATAATTCAACTCACGTTGAAGCTATGGGATTTGTCGGGGGAATATGGTTGCTTTGGAATGAATGAGATTATGATATAGAATATATTTCCTCAAATGAACATATTCTGCATTGTCAATATGTGAGAAGTGCTTTCTTAAAAGTTTTTATGCTTTTTCATCTATGGGGAACAAAATTATGGGAAGAGGGATAATTTATGGCAAACAATCAGGGCAATCCCTTCTCTTATGGATGAAGCGTGGGTCCTCTTAGGAGACTTTAATGCTTATCAGTTGCCACATAATAAGGTAGGGGTGTTGTACCTCATGATCAGTTAATGGCTGATTGTAATGATTGCATTTGAGAATCAGGCCTTCATGAATTTTCTGATCATACCATTAAATTCATTTGGGAGAGAGAAGGCATTAAAGAAAGACTTCACTAGTTTTTTGGCATCTTGGCTTGGGAAGTGCTATTTTCTCAATCTACTCTTTTTCATGATTTGAAATACAAGTTTGATCATAAAGTAGTGATTATGTCATGTACAATTGCTTCACAACAACGGTCCCCACCCAAGAGATTTCAATACTAAGCTGCCTGGCTTTTAGAAAATAGTTTTCAACAAGCGATTCAAAATGCATGGTAAATAAACAACTAGTGCCAAGGAGTCTCTTAGTTCAAAGATGTTGTTACTGAATGGAATGAAGATCATATTGGTAGTATCCCAAAAAGGAAAAAATAAATTATGAGACGGCTAGGTATTGAGAGACAGAAAAATTCTCATTATCCTAATGGCCTTGCTCGATTGGAGAAAAAATTATGGGGAGACTACAACAATTGACTCTTCAAGAAGAATTATTGTGATTTCAAAAGTCAAGGTATAATTGATCAAATAGGGAGATAAAAACACAAAATTCTTCCATGCTTCAGTGGTGGTTAGAAGAAAGAAGCAGAAAATCACAACTCTCAAGGATAGAGAAGGAATTGGGTTTAGGATTCTAATCAATTGAGACAAATGGCGAGTCAGTTTTGCTAGGAGTTATATACTTGTGATCCTAATGTAACTATAGACCCAAACTGGCCGAACAAGTTTCCTATTTTGTCGCAGATTCAAAGTGATCTTCTTTATAAAGAGGTAACTGACATACAAATTCAAATTGATGCTTTTTCTATGGGGACATTTAAAGCACCAGGACCAAATGGCTTGCCAACTCACTTTTTCCAAACTCAATAGGAAATAGTGGGCAAGTCAATGTTAAACTGGTTAAAGAAGCTTTTCAGGAATTCAATCAGATAAAAATAGTACTCATTCCTAAGACGGATCTGCTAACCTCATTAAAGGATATGAGACCTATATCTCTATGTAATGTAAGCTTCAAGGTGATTACCAAATTGATAGCTAGTAGATTCCAAGTTATTATGAATTATCTTATTGGTCCTAAGTAGTGCAACTTCATTGCATCCAGATCAAGTTGCGACACTATTGTCATAGCACAGGAACTATTCATAGAATGAGAACAAAAAAGGGAAAGAAAGGTTGGGTTGCTATAAAGGTAGATATGAGAAAAGCATTTGAGTGGTTAGATTGGAGCTTTATCAAGAATACTCTTTATTGCATTGGAATTGGAGAAAAGCTTAGGAAACTTATAATGTCTTGTGTCAATTCAACTACTAGGAGAGTACTCTAAAATGGACATGAGGGCTTGAGTTTTTGTCAACCGGAGGAATTTGACAAGGTGATCCACTTAGTCCTTACCTCTTTGTATTGTGCATGGAAAGGTTGGCTCATTTGATAAATGAATAATGTCAAGTTCAAAGATGGAAACCACTAAAATTCACCAACAATTGGACATTTATCTCCCATTTATTCTTTGCAAATGACTTATTGATGTTTGTTGGAAGTGTGATATGTTTGGACATAAGATCAACATAGCTAAGTCCAAGGCCTTCTTCTCCAAGAATGTTCACTTTAATCATGCAATGTAACTGAGCCAAATCTTGGGTATTGGCAATACTGGGAATCTTGGAAAGTATCTTAGTGTACCCTTATCCATTCAAGGGTCACCAAAAATAGCTTTCATCATACCACCCAGAAGGTCCATTTGCGTTTAGCATCTTGGAAAGGTAAGCACCTACTGTAACATCCCATTTGAAAACGGCGGAATTTTTTTTTTTAAAAAAAACGTTTCCAAATATTTCGAGTAGAGCATTGGAGCGAGTAAGTAATTTACATTACATTCAAAATATGGACCATAGTGTAAATGTATCGGATTACAGTCATCCAGAATTCTTTAAAGAAACTAAAGAAAATGATAAGTAATGTAGACATGTCTTGGCCTACTCCAGCTGCTAGCCTCGATCGCCAAACATCGGTCCTCCAAACCCTGATGCTACAGACGAGATCCATTCCACATATGGATCTCGGGTAACGTTAACCTTATGCTCAAATAAAACGATATACGTACAACGAGATATTCATTTCAATACGGATATCATCACAAAAGCAAACAACAGATGTATGATCAATAACATGGACAGAACATAAGCACAAAGCAGTATGTAAAGTCTTTCTCGACTAGTTCTGCACATATCCAGTGCCACGCCACCAACGTGTCCTCAGCGCTAGGAATAACTCAAACGGCATTACTAATACTATAATCCGTGGGTAAAGCTGTAAGTATCTATGACGATTCTCAACGTAACCTCGCCTCTATGAACGTATCTATAACGCAAAAGTATATAAGCAGCATAGAATTAGGGTTACAAGACGCGTCCGTACCTTAGTTGCGAGATATCCCATCTTCCTATAAAAACCGTATTTTTACGGTCGTACGTAAAACAAATGAAACAAATGCAAAACAAAATGAACGATGGAATTTCGACGGTTCGACGTCGAAGTATTCTAATCGAATAATAACACACTTATGAATATTTGGCGGCATAACGGGCATTTTAGGTGAAAAAGACCATTTTGCCTCTACTACCCCTATTTGGCGGAATTTCGCGAACTTTGTTACTTTGACCTTATTCCATTTCAAAATTATCCCCACTAGGTTTTTACCTCGTCAGGCATCTTTCAATGCAATGAGGCTTAAAAACAAGTATAGGAGTATATTCTGAAACTTCCCTAGATCAAAACAACAGTTCTACTAAAACTACCGAAAGAACTACGGAAACTAAAACCTAAGAACAGAAGAACTTACTCGGAGTAAGGCAGAATTTTTCCAGAGCTTCTCTCTCTAGAACCTCTCTCTAGGTTTCGAATTTTGGGTGTGAAGAATGAGAGGAGAGGTGCTTGCTATTTATAGAAGAAGGGAGGGACAAGGTGGGCATTAACACAAAAGTCTTCAGATCGGATTCTGGCCGTTGGATCGCATTTTTTAGGACAAATCATTCTTGGCCATCCATGGTCAAGGCCGACATCAAGGGGTCCCAAAAAGTCAAAGGATGAGTTGTCATCCAATGATGTCTCTTGCTTTATGTCCTCCGGCTCGATAAAGCTACCGACGGTGTCCGTTTCGCGATTTCGCGAAACTCAAAAATCCGGCGTGTAACTTTGAAGATCTTTTCATCCTCTTTCATATTATCTATTTTGATCCTCTTTTTGATCATATCCAGGTATTCTCCGGTGTGTCGGAAGATATTCGGACAAACGCGTCCGATTCTGAAATCGTTTCCGATAGAACCAACTTCTAGACAACAATTCGCTGAATCGGAAAACGTCCAGTTGTTGCCTAACTTAATCCCGTGTTTTGAAAACACGCAATTGTTTCTATAGGTTCTCACTTTGCCTATCTCGGCTCTACTCTATCCGATCGGCTTTCCGTCTTATTAGGAATTAGGGTTTTCGGTTGCGGAATCAACGTCCTGGTAAATTCTTTCTTCGTGTAAAAATTTACTTGTTCTTAATTTGACCAGTCTGAAAAGACTTTTACCTCTGGTTTACCCGTAGAATTTATTTCTAACTTTTCCCCTCCGCCTATGTGACTCACCGCATTATATTATTATTTAATTCTAATTATCATTTTAATTATTTAAACAATTATTTTTAATTAAAAATACCAATAATTTCGGCCCCTTCCTTTTAAAATTCAGTTTTAATTATTTTTTCATAATTTTTTCCATTTTTTTAAAATATAATATTTTTTACCAAAATTCCCGTTTTACTTCGTTAAGGCTTAATCGGGCCTAAATTCTTCGTTTAGTGATCTTTTTTACGATTAGGTTTCTTCATACATTTATCTTTACTAATTTTTCTTAATCTTTTTATCATAATTAGTAAGTATATTTTATGCTAATTACCAGCCTCAATCTCTTAATTAAGGATTTTACCATAAATTTAACTTTCTATATTTCTCTTGTTTCTATGAATCAATTAGCTAGTAATTATCTAATCATCCTCTTACCAATGGTTGATAATTTTATAATTTACAGTATGTTATTATCTTACAAACTTTATACTTGACATTGTCATTTTATATCCTATGTAAAATATTAAAAATGTTTACACCATAAAGTTACTTTATGGTTCTCGTAATGCTTTTTAAATATTTATTCATGTTATTTCCTCTGAAATAATTTATTAAATTCTTATATTTAAATATAATACTCCCATAATTTTCTCACAATTTTTCATGATCTTTCGCATTTATCATAATGTTTTTAGACCGTTTTTTATCACCATTATTGCATTTTTAGTCATTCTATTCATCTCGATTTTTTACGTAACTTTTTTCGAAAATTTACTCGAAAATTATAACAATTTTCTATAATAGTTTTAAACTCATGAATTTGCTTCATCAAAATATTCATTAATTTCTCTTATCTCAAGAATTCCAGTTTGCTAAAATCCGGGTATTACACCTACGGATGATAGGCCGTACAATGTTGATCGAAGCTGTAAATGCAAATGCAGTCCACTTTCCTTTCAAAAAGTGTATTGCATGAGATTGAAAAAGTGAGCATGAATTTTTTTTTAATGTGTTCCATTGCTTAAAACAACATAAAGAGCAAGCAGGTTGGAGAACTAGGGTATAAAAAATTTGGAGCTTCAAAACAAACCGTTTATTATGAAATTATGTTGGGGCATGATAACAAAACTGAACACTCTATGGTCAAATGTTTGAGAAGCCAATATGTATGTGTTGATAATTTACTTCCTCAAGTTTTCATAAAGCAATCTCAATCTCTAACTTGGAAAGCCATAATCAACGCTTGGGAATTCTTTTCTTCAAGTAGTAAGAAAGAAAATTAATAATGGCAAAAGTATATACTTCTAGTGGGACATGTGGACTCCATTCAATGATCCACTCATTGATTTTGTCCGATAGAACTTAGAGGAGGGTAAGTCAGGTGATAAAGTTACAAATTTTGTTTTACGAGATGGAAGGTGGAATGTGTCTAAATAGAGGAAGTCTTTTTCCTAAATAGGTGGTGAATATATTAGTTAAAATTTCACCTCCTGAGGGTGTTACAGAGGATTGCGTAATTTGGAGAAATGTTTTTGACAAGAAATTATTTGTCCAAGTTTCCTATAATTTCCTTTCTCAATAGGAAGGGTCATGTGGTTCAGAGGCCCAGAAAAAATCTGGCGCTGGCAGGTGCCTGAAAAGATAAAAATTTTAATTTGGTAAGTTGCTCATGAGAGACTAATTACTAATTCACTAAGAGCCAAAAGAGGGATATTAGAAACATCAAATTGCCCTTTGAGTTGTCATTGTGAGGAGAGTGTTATTCACATTTTGAGGGATTGTAAGTGAGAGAAAGAAGTGTGAAAACATGTTATTAATTCTAGCCAATATACTACTTTCTTTAATTGTGATTTGCAAGGTTAGCTAATCTAGAAATTCAAACACATCCCGGAGAAGAGCAGATTTAATCGGTGGCCATGGAAAAAAATTTTCAGCAATGTTTGTTGGCTTATATGGAAAGCACGTTGCAAACAAATATTTGAGGATTATGAAGTGATGGTCAAAGAAATTACTTACCAGACCTCTTTCCACATGATAGAGGATGTATCAACAGGAAGATTTCAGCATCAGATTTTTCCTCGTGATCGAGGGAGTGAATGTCACTGGAGCCCACCACTGCCAGGAGTGGTTCAAATAGATGTAGATGCTTCAGTTAAAGCTGTTATTCATGAGGCATGCAGTGGACTCATTAGAAACGATAGAGGACAATGGATTATGGGTTTTAAAAAGGCACTTGGCCTATACCCGATAATGATGGTTGAAGTTTTGGCGATCAAAACAAGTCTTGAAGCCTGTAAATTAATGTTCTTGGATTCACTTGAAGCTACCAACATTTTGCTCAGTTATAGTGGTGATAGTCATCCATATAGGATCTTGATTGAAGAAAACAAGCAATTCTTATATGTTGAGTGGTATGTAGAGGTACGTCATGCTGATAGAGAAATATTAATGTGTGCGGATAAGCTTGTTAGCGAGGCTCACTCTGATGATCCTATATAGTTTTCCTCCCATAAGTGCAAGAGTGCTATCAATCAGAGTTTTGGATGGACATGTATTAAGTTGAGGAGGGGACTCCTTCAAATAGGTAATACTGATTAATAGGATTACCTTTGAGCTATGCTTGCCAAATGTATGAAAGAAAAACTATAATATTTCATATTGGGCCTGTTTGGATCACCATCTAATGGACTTATAAGTCCATCAGATGGGATAATAAGTCCATCAAAAGGAAAAGCAGTGTTTGGGAGAGTTTCTTTTTTTATGGGCTTATCAGTTTGATGCTGATATTTTTTTGAAGCCACAACTCCCAGCTTATAATCTCATCATGGCTTCTCCATCAATTGCATATGTGGGCCCCCTTTGTAAAATGACCCCCCCACCCCACAGTTTGTGCTCCTCTCCTCTTTTGTCTTTTCTCATCTTTTTAATTGCACAGTTTTTTGATCCCATCCGATCTTCATCCCTCTGTAAATGCAAGTTTTTTAATTACAAATAGTTTAATTGCACTGATAATCCCATCCAATGTACTGGTTCGAAAAAGGAAAACTTTATGGATCTAGTTCACTAATTAGGCACGAGAGGGAGTAAATATAATTCTCTAAACTATTTTATTGCAAATTTGTTATCTGTTTAAGAAATTAAAGTAATAATTACTATTTTATTTAGCAAATTTATTTTTAATTTTAATTTTTTATCCCAAATTATCACATTTTATACAACATGTGTGTGTGTGTGAGAGAGAGAGAGAGAATTTGATTTATGCTTTTTTTAGTCATTTTCTATCTCATCTATCTTTTCAAAAGCTATGCCAAACAGGTGTCCATCATAAACAAAAACCACTTCTGCCACCGTTATCCCAAACATAAATCAGATCAAAAAAAGTCCATCAAAAACTTAAGCCACTTCTCCCACCTCTATCCCAAACGGGTCCATTGATTTTTGTCACCGTACTTTCAATTTATGTTGCCATGCAAAGTTGAACTTGATTTCTACGAGGTTGATCAACCAGTCTTTTTCCTGGTTTAGAAGGTTGAATGAAGTCTCAAGTTTAGAATTTGAAGATTTTGAAAGAAGTATCAACTTGAGCTTGGCCATTGCCAACAGCCAAGTACAGTTGCATTATTGTACAATATAATTATTGAGTCTTAACTGAAAAGTGAAAACCATCTTAGGATTAATGTCAGTCTAACTAACTGAACTTTTATGATTTTCATTAAAATCATAATACGAGTAGACAAGTTATTTTGTCAATATATTAAAACTTTAAAGTACAACTTTTCATTTGTCAATTTCTGATTATTTCAATTGCGGCTCACAACATTTTGTTTATTAAATATGCGATCACTTGCCCTTGCAATGCATAGAGGTGTGGAGTTTCTTTTTAGTTGCCCAGGTTCATTGAAATTATTTAATATTTCTGGACAAAGGGCGCGTGAAATTTGTGACCCCTTGGTCTTCTATACAAAGTCTACTTTTTAAGTAATGGACTATTAGACTTGTTGTTATATTGACTGTTCTAACCAGCTTAGACTTTCTCTCCTCCTGAAATTTGTTTCTTCATCACTTGCCCTTATGGTACAGAGGATTCAGTGATGTGCAAAGTTTCTTTTTAGTTTGGGTTAATGCTATCTTTGGTCCTTGAAATTTGTCCTCATTTTAGTTGTGTTCCCTTAAATTTTAAATAATAGGTTTTGGTCTCTCTAAAGCCAAAATGATCTAGGTCTTTATTGAGTTATTAGGACCCATTCTTTAATTGAAATAAAATTTGAAGGACCAAAACCTGAGTTTAGGTTCTCTCATAATCCTTTTTCTTCTTCTCATAATCTTATCTCCACTCTCGATTAACAAAAAAAGGTGGTTCAGATTTGATATTTTATGAAACTATTATTTAAATATAAACAAAAAATGCTAGTTTATAAAATACTATAATATTTGTTTCAGAAAATATTAAATCCGAACCATTCATTTTTTTTAATTTAAGGGTGGAAATGAGATTCTGAAAAGATAAAGAGAAAATGGTTCTAATAGAATCTGCTACAACCAAAGAATCTGCTAGAACATGTAGTTTAAAACTTGAGGAATCAAAGGCAAAAGTTAAGGACCAAAGATATGTTCACTCTTTTAGTTTTTTGGTTTCATTAAAGTTATATAATATCTCTGAATTATGGTGCGTCAAACTTGCAATCCCTTGGTCTTCTTTCTCGTGCAAAGATTGTTTCATGGGCTATTAGATTTTTTGCTATATAGACTATTCTAACTAGTTTAAACTTTTAACATGTAGTTGGTGTTTCCTTTTCAAGTTTTGGCATCATATACGGGTTTGAATCTCACTTCCCTCATCCTCATACCTATTTTTTAGACACAAGTTTTCTGTCTCCTACGATCACTGGCCCTTGAGATTCAGGGATACTTCGTCCCTAAGGTTTAGTATCAAACCCGGGATTGAATCCCATTTTTCTCATCCGCAAACCTATTTTTTAGGCACGGGTGTCAAACATGAGGTTTTCTGTCTCTTGCAATCACTTGCGCGTGCGATCGAGATATGTATGTAGCTTCTTTTTAGTTTCATAGGTTTCTGAATCAATGCGTGTTGAATTTGCGACCCTTTGTCTTCATTTTGGTATCAAGACGGTTTCTATTTTTTGATAAGCATAAAGACTTTCTCTAGTATTGGACTTTATATGGACTTTGTCGCCATTAGAGTTCTTTTTTATGAGTAATGGACCATTTAAATATATACCCACACACATTTAAAAGAAGCCTAAACAAATAAGTTTTAAAAATGTTGAAAATAAAAAATTATAAATTTTATAATATAATGAAAATTAATAACTTTAATAACATCTATTATAGATTTTTTAGTTGTGTAATTTTGTTGACAAATATAATTGTTTAAATAAGTCTCAAAGTTATTTTTTCAGACACGACTATTATGCTTCTTATCTCATGCTATCACTTGCCCTTACAATCTAGAGGCGCTTCATCTTTAAGGTTTGGTATCAAATATGGACTTGAATCCCACTTTCCTCATCATCGAACTTAGGGGTGGGCAAAAACTTGAAGGTCCAGTCCAGTCTGATCCAACCCGAACTGTTCCGGTCCAGTCTGGTCTTGTTCAAATAAGCAACATAATGAAACTGGATAAGACTGGACCAAACTAACCTGGTTGGGTTGGACTGGGTTCCAGGACCAGGGACTGCACTACCACTTGGACTTGTCCATCTGGTGCAGTCAATTTTTTTAAAAAAATATTTTTGTAATTTAGATGTTATATTTTATTTTTTATTTAATGTTGTTGGAGTTTTTTTTTTTAAGAATTTATAATTAATTTTTATTTTAATGATGATTTTTATATGATTATATGTATTTTTATTATCTTAATTGTATTTATCATGTTTAAACTTTTTTTTCAACAAATTTTTTTATTGTTGTTGAATGTTGTTGGATGTTCTTATAGATTTATGATGTTTTAATTTTATGTGATACATTTTATATTATTATAGGTATTTTTATGGTCCTAATTGTGTTTAATAGGTTTAAATTTTATATTCTAAAGAGGAGAAAAAAAAAATTTAAGGGTAAAGATCTGAAAAATTTACGTGTGTTTTTGCCCGGATCGAGCGTAAAATGTTTTTTTAGGTGCGAAAAAACGCATACGTAGTTATAAAATAGGTGCAAAAGTCACATGGTTGTTAAATGCAAAACATTGATTGTTAGTTTGACCTAAAATTGCTGACATGGAAACTGAGTTGGTTAGCAAAAGTCACAGTTCCATCTTGCTTGGAGACCCACTACCATTGAAGCACCTCCCCAACCCAAATCACCTCCACTGACACTAAAACCAACTCCATCGACCCAACCTCCTCTCCCCATCACTGTCGACCCCATTCCTTCTTCTTCATTTGTCGCTCCATCCCTCTTTATCTCCATCATCTTCTTCTCCGCGCAACTTCATATATGAAAGTAGGAGGTCTCTTCCTCTTCCTCCCTCGCTCCCTAATCTCCTTCATCTTCTTCTCCATTGAGTTGGATCTGAAAGCAGGAGGGAGAAATCATGATTTACACACTCAAAAACAAGAGCGGTGACTTCATATCTGAGAAGTACTGGTGCCATCGTCCTCATCTCCCTCTTTTTACCTCACGGCGGCGATGATGGCTTCTTATTTCTTTCCGGAAAATGGTCCGAACTTAGATCTTCAATCTGCAATTTCTGAATCTTTGTTGTATTTTTTCCTTACTAATGGCTAGTTTTGCAGATAAACTTTTGCAATTTTGCTTCTGTAAAGAAAACTCCTTGATTTGATGTTCCCAACAGCGCAAGAACAAGCAGAAGAAACAGAGTTATAAATATTATTGATTTTTCTATTGAAAATTTATTCACACAATCACACCCATTAAGTAGTGGAGATAAAAAGGTTGAATTTTTCCTCAACTAAGAAAATAACTAATGAAAGAAAAAGAGAAACTACTGAATATATGTTGATGTCTGAGACGGAGGAATCCTCAATAGTTAATTTGATGTCCTTCTACATGAGTGCTACTATGTTACTTCCATCTCTTATCTTACTCCTTATTTGAATGATAATTGAGGGAATTTAAATTTATATAGACCATGATCCAGTTTGGATAATTCACACATGTTAATGAATTTATTAAAGTTAAGCGTATATGTAGGTCCATGAAAGTACCTTGTTCATCAACCTCTGTCTTTTGGATTGCTCGGATGTGATTGTTCTAGTTCTTGTTTCTATCCTTTCTTCTTCTTTTTTCTTGTTTTCGTATCTAGTTCTGGTGGCTTACGTTTCTAGCGATGGTGGGGGTCGAATGAGGTGGAGGACGACTGTTAACCATTGGCTGAAGGTGGAAGGTTTTTTTTTTTTTTTTTTTTTTTTTTTTAGGGCATTTTGGTATTTTCATCCTTTCTTATTCAGATTTGCTCAGGCCATAATGCTGACGTCAGCTTCCATGTCAGCAATTTTAGGTCAAACTAACTATCAACTTTTGCATTTAACAGCCATGTGACTTTTGCACCTATTTTATAAGCACATGTGCATTTTTACACCTAAAAAAAGCATTTAGTGTTGGACATTCCTGAGGATAAAGCACATGTGCATTTTTGCACATTTACCCTTTTTTTAAAAAAAGTCTTGTACTATTTAAACCAGTCAAGGTGGTCCATCAGACCTTGTGTGGTCTAGCCCGACCTTGGGTTAGTGCTAGACTAGACTAGACCACGAGCTACCTTGTTTAGCCTGAGGTCCTCCCCAGACCAGACCTCGGGTTGATGCAAACCCGGTTCGGTCTAGTCCAGTCCATGCTCATCCCTACTCAAAGCTATTTCTTAGACATGATATTAGACATAGGTTTGAATCCCACTTTCCTCATTAGGGTTGAGCAAAAAACCTAATGGTCCAGGTAGTTTGATCTGACCCGATCCTAGGGGTGGAAATAGGTTAAAGCCCTATCAGGGGCCTACGGCCTAGCCTACTATAAGCCTAGCCTATTTAGTAAATAGGTTAAATTTAAGCTTAGACCTATTGTCATGCCTATTTAGGTAAACAGGCCATGCCTATTTTTATAAGGCCTGACCTATTTAGTTTTTTTTTAAAATAAAAATAAAAATGGTATTATACATATTTATATATAATTTAATCTAACTTAATTTTGTAGGTTATTTATAAAATTAGTAACTTATTATTAACCCTAAGTTTCACATTTCATCATTTAACAACTAGTTTAACATTTTCATTTATCAATTGATCACATATACTTCTCTTCTTTTTTATCGCTCGAGGTGACAATGCTAGCTCACTATTACTCCATTGATTTATTGCATTTTCTGCAAGAAAAACAAGAGGTAAAATATAGTTTTACGCTTCACTTGTCGTGTTTGATTGATTTTAAGAAATATATCTCCTTGGTCAATGAATGATTGATTTTTCTTATTTCTATTTGTTCAAACAATTGTTGCCACTAGGTGTTCTTCCCCCCCCCCTTACTAACTCTTTTATTCTATATGAGAATGAATCCTTAAACTTTTTAGATATAACGTAGACATTTAAATAGGCTTGATGAATTATATAGAAACTCAGATGCATAGGCTTTAAGCCTATATAAAGGCCTATTTAAATAAGCTTCAGACATTGTCATGCCTTTTGAAAGCTCAGGCTTAAAAAAAGCCTACACACAGGCTCAGGTATAGACTTAGGCTTTGAATTTCCGTCGCAGACCTAAGCCTACTTAGCTAAAGCCTAGACTAGCCTATTTCTACCCCTACCTAGTCCTACTCAACCCAGTCTATTTAAATAAGCTTCAGACATTGTCATGCCTTTTGAAAGCTCAGGCTTAAAAAAAGCCTACACACAGGCTCAGGTATAGACTTAGGCTTTGAATTTCCGTCGCAAACCCAAGCCTACTTAGCTAAAGCCTAGACTAGCCTATTTCTACCCCTACCTAGTCCGACTCAACCCAGTCCAATAAAAAAATTGGCCCAAAACATAATTGGGCAGATCAAACCAGATTGGTCTTCTTGAGCTGGACCAACTTTTGGGCCTCGACCACTTTGCTCCGTCCAAAAGCCTGAATATCTCTATTTTTTCTCATTTACACATACTACACAAGCCACAGTCCACTCACACTAACACACGGCTCAAATCCTCATATTAGCATCAGACCTTACATTCTCACACCGACAACACTATTCATCTCGCTCCTGCTCTTCTCTTACTTAGCCTTCGTTGTTCACTCCTTCTTGTCGCTCTCAGACTCACTGTCACAGTGGCAGAACACATGGTGGCAGCGAAGCTCTATCCAATTACAGATCTAGAATTTTTGTCTGCAATTTTTATTATTATTCTCCTTTTTCTTTCAATTTTTGTTCTTGAATATGGAGTTAATGGCTGCTGTAGTTGCCATTGATGGTGGTAAAGCTCTATGGACTAGGGCAATGAGAAGTGTTTAATGAATTTACTGATTTACAAATCAACAATTAAAAAAAAAAATCAAATAGATCCCGGACTTCCTAGATCGGTCTAGGCAGTCCACTGAACCGGTCTAGTCAAGCCTGAGCTTGGGCTGGTGCTGGATCAGACTAAACCTCAGGCTGTCTTGTATAGCCCGAGGTCATAACCAGATCAAACCTCGGGTTGAGGTCAAACCCGTTCTGCTCTGATCTATAATCATCCATATTCCTCATCCTTCCCTATTTGAAAATATACAATTAAGTATAGACTATTAACACCATTAAGAATATTATAAGAAATTTTTTAATTAGCATTTTGACTAAAATATACATTTAGTCCTTTAAGTTTATATGAGGTATATTTTCGGTCTCTTAACTTTATAAAGTATACTTTTTGTTCTATAATTTTAACACCGTTAATATTGTTAACGGAAAATGCTGATGCAACAAACTCAAGTGATGATTGTATAAATGAATGTTATTAATCTTAAATTTAAAATATGTGTAAACTGAAAAATATCTAAAAAGCTAGGGCTAAAGTATATTTTTAGTCCTTTATGTTTATTTCAAGGTTCAATTTAGTCCCTTTAATTAATAAAGTGTACTTTTAGTTCTTCAACTCAAACATGTTTCATTTAACTGAAAATGCTAGTGTTGACTCTGAAATTAAATAAAGTATGCTAAAATTTTAAAAATATAAAAAGAAATTATTGCATGTTCCAGCTGAAGAATTATAAAATAATAATAATTTAATGACCAGAAAACAATTACCCCATCTTCTTCCCTTCAATATACACTGCTTACTCTCCTCTTCCCCACTCCAATTTTCCTTCCATTTTCTTACTCTTCTCTCAACGGATTGGTCACGCCTTTCTGAAACGAGATTTATACCTCTGATCCGGTCAATGTCGAGTAAATTCTCAAAACCGATTTCGAGAATTTGGGAAAGGTAATTGTAATAAGGAATTCACTTCAGGTTTTGCTTCTGGAATTTGTAAATAGATGCAGATTCGCGTCTCTGATGCTAAAAGATTGAGTACTTTGAACTATTAACTAGTTTCAGGATCTTATTCAAATTCGACATGGCTAGAAGAATAACGGATTAGAGGTGGGAGAAGTGCCAACAGTTAGGAGAAGAGCAAGAAAATGGAAGGAACATTGGAGTGGAGGAGCCATTAATGGAGGAGAGTAAGCAGTGTATATTGGAGGGAAGAAGACGGGGGGGTAATTGTTCAGGTCATTAAATTATTAGTATTTTCTAATTGATCAGCTGGAATATACAATTTTTCTTTTCATATTTTAAAATTTAAGCATACTTTATTTAATTGTACCGTCAACATTTTCCGTTAATGAAATTAACCATGTTAGGTTTATGGATTAAAAGTATACTTTATAAAATTAAGAAACCAAACTAAATCTTGGAGTAAACATAAGGGATTAAATGTATACTTTAGCCAAAATATAAAGAATTAGTCAATATCAAAACCTCAATTGTATTAAAAAATTTAGTATAATAATAAAAGGGAAAAGTATTTCTCCAAATCACGGAGATAAATTTATCTCCAATAACTCCTAAAACTACGTCGTTTTGAATCAATGAATGATGTTTCTGTAATTATAGGTGAATTAATAAAGGGTGTTTCGGTAATATTCATATCATAAAAAAGTAAACAAAATTACGAAAACATCCTTCATTAATCCAAAACGAAGTAGTTTTAGAGGTCACCTGGAGATAACTTATCACCCGCGATTTGGAAATCTTTTACCCATAATAAAAAACATATTAATTTAATAATATAAACGATAAAACCTTGATTTCATTTGCAGTGATTTGTCGTGTTATTTTAGTTTAATAATCTAAATATATTATATTAAAACAATTAAAGTTTAAATATGTTTTGTCACCGCATAATTATCACTTAAATTTGATAATTATCACTTATATTAAAGTCTAAATTTGATACGTTAACATTTTTTTGTTAGCAACATTATGACCAAAAATATACTTTATAAAGTTAAGGACTAAAAGTATTCTCAATATAAAACTTAAAAAACTAAAAGATACTTTTTTAAATTAACTATTTATTTACCTTTGTGGTACTAAACATTTTTTTGTGTGCTAAGATTGTTATGAATAATTAAGAGTTTCTTTTTCTTGTTCCTGATTTTTTTTTTCCTTTTAAAATATATTTGTCATATTTGGACATGAGTTTAATTAATGTTTTCAATGTAGATATAAATAAATTATTAAAAATTTGATTAATTCTTTTGGCAAATATATACAAGTTGAATATTCTTATAAATGTTTTAGCAAAAAAAATAATTCAAAAATTATATATTATAAATTTAAATAATTTACATAATCTCTCAAGCTTAATCCCTTTATACCCTATGATAAAATAAATAAAAGGAAAACTTAAAAAATAATAAATTTTATAACATTAGTTATTATAAAAAAAATTATGTATAATTTTTTTTGACAATATAAATGTTTAAATAATTCTTTTATTAAATGAGGTATTTTGGTTAAAATCCAAGTATAACCGTCTGGTCAATTAAAGGGTTAAATGGATGGTAATAAAATTTGAAAAATATAAGGGAGATTTGTATAACGTGTATTTTAATTTTAATGGAGATTATATGAATTTTCCAAAATAAAGAGGAAGTTTATATTAAACTGGGTAACTAATATATTTTACTAGCAATTCAACATGAAACTGATACTCCTCTTTTTGATACAAGGGAATTAAAACAAAACTACTCTATAGGGGCAAGATGCAATCCTGGAGGTAGTGATACTGATAATGCTTGCTTCGTTAATTGATCCACATCATGAATATGATCTCATCCACAGGGTATCAGCTCCACTGTCCAATCACATCTGAGCAAATTAACACATTCCCTAATGAGATTCTAGTGTTCATGCAAATCATTATTCCCATGTTGAATCAATTCGATCGCTTGCTTACAAATGCTAACCAAGATTTACCCTTCTAAAGCCTTTGTCCCAAAGTTGTTTCAAGCCCATAACTCGGCATCGATATTTACAATGTCTCCAGAGAAAGCACCGTCCGCTTGAACAGTCATCCACCCATCTTCCATCCTCAAAACATCACTGGCCCCTTTAATATTTGCTGCTTGTAAACTTTCTCTTAGCTGCTACAAAACTATACCAGATCACTTTAGCCTTAAGAATATTATCCTAGGCGGAGGATGCTGTATGCTAAAAAATTATTTCATTCCTTCGTCTCCATCAAATTTCTTCTCTTCAACATGTATCATTCTTCTTTTCAATATGTATGACTTAAAAAAACCTTAAATTTCATTAACTCTTCTATAAAATTCAATAATTTTTCAACTTTACCTTATTTATGTACATTATACCCATAAAAATTTTCTCATTATGCTTATTTACCAATATTTTTCTTCTCTCCCTGAGCAGAGCAATTCATTCGCTCGAGCAAGCCATGAGTTTGGACCTTCTTGGGTAGGTATACATCTGTAACGCTCTTTCACCCACCTTCGCCGGACCAGCCCGCGGACCCAAAAGAAACCTTTTGTCTTCTTCAAATTTAGAAAATTACACTCCAAATAAATACGGGTTAGCACTGGGCGCCACGAGAAAAGATATATATCTCATCCTAAGATTGGGGATTATATAAGGTGCTCCTCAACTTATGTGCCCATTCCTCTCTACAGGGATGAACATTTTTTTTTTATATATTTAAATTATATATATATTTTTAGAATATTTTTTCACCCAATATCTTAAATTAATTAATTTACGGATACTTCGGTGTTACGGAAAACATTTCGAATGTAGAATCAAAACTAATTAATTTGAGATAGTGAGTGTAAAAAACATTTCAGAAAAAAGTAGCATATAATTTAAATCTAAATATTTAAAATATATAAAAAATAATTAAAAAATAGTAAATACCCTTTTGGGTCCCCCGATAAAAAACACGGACCCCATTTTCGTCCCTGGACTACAATGAGACTTTTTATGGGTAAAAAGGGTTTTTGGAAATTTGCGAGAAGACAAAATGTTCTCACAAATCGACCCTTATTCGTCCTTTTCGGGGACTAAAAGGGCATTTATTTGTGTGAGGGACCAAAATGGGGTCTGTGTTTTTTTCTAAGGACCCAAAAGGGTATTTACTCTTAAAAAAAATGTGCTCGCCGAAGCAAGGTGAGAAGCACGATATATGCTCCCTGAGATTGTGCCACGAGACCAAGCCTGTTTGGAGGTTCCCAAAATCTAGGTTTTGGGAATAAAACTTAGGTTTTATTACAAGTTTGCCAAACACCTTTGAGAAGCTATTCTGGATCAAACCTAGGTTTTGCAAAAGTTGGCCAAACACTAACTCCAAAAGCTATTTTCTAAAAATCATTTTTACCTCATAAATCCCAAAAGCTATTTTCTAAAAGCCATTTTTTATCTCGTAAATCGTGAAAATCATTTTTTTTAAATTCGATCTAAAAATATTTCATGATCTTAAAAATTTATTTTAGGATATTTAAAAAAATATTTTAGGGTAACAACTGTTTTTTTTTTAAAAAATATTTTAGGGTACCGATGAGTACTAAAAAGATACTTAATACTTGATTAGTGCGAAAAGATACTTCTCATGGTTTTAAAAATTTATTTTACGAAATTGAAAAAATATTTCAAGGTAACAACTAATCTTGAAAATAATATTTTTGGGTACCGACAATCTTGGAAAAAAATTCATAGTACTAACGGGTATTAAAAAGATCTTGAAAAAATATTTCTTGATCTTGAAAAAAAAGTCGGGTAATGACTAATCTTGAAAAAATATTTCAGGGTATAAAAAGGTATTAAAAAATACCTTAAAGATACTGACTGATACTAAAAAAAAAAATACTAATAATGATAGAAGAGAGGGAAAAAGCAAAAAAAAAGTAGTTTTTCACAAAACCTAGGTTTTGGCCTCAAAACTAGGTTTTGATGAAGAATAGCTAAGGTTATGACAAAACCTAGCTTCTAGACAATTTTAGGGTCTTTGGCAAACTTTTATCAAAACCTAGACTTTAAAATTATCCCAACACTCATTTTTATCTAAAAGTTATTTTCCAATAATTATTTTTACCTCGTAGATTATAAAAATCATTTTCCAAAAAATTCTCCCATGGCCATTCTCTTACCTCCAGTAATGTTCTCCGTGATCTCGACCTCCAATGATGAAGAAGACGACAGAAGGCAACAACAGTTTGACGGTGAATGAACAGTGCCGGATCTGGGCTGAGGGGTTTGATGATAGCGAGGTGGGAGAAGGTGGTGGATGAAGACGTGTTGCCAGGAGTGGTGGTGTTAGCGGCGGGGTGGGTTGATGTCGCTGGATGAGGTCGGAGGAAAGGGAAAGGGTAGTCTGTAAATATCAAGGTTCTGAAACCCGGACCGGTCACTGAACCGTCACGTTAAGGGTTAGTGGGTGAGATCGGAAAGTAAGTCCGAAATAACCCGAACCAGACTCGTGAGGTATAAAAAATTGGAAAATAATTAATTTCTTATCACACCAACCTAAATTTGACATACTATTATATCATTTCAATACTTTAGATCAGTGTGAAAATAATCATATACTCCAATATTTGTGACATATTTAGATATTCTTAACAACCTACATTTGACATCCACTAAGCAGAGTCAACCGAAAACAGAGAAACCACAATAGCTTCAGGAAAACCTAAAAACGAATCCAAATCAAACCCATATGACATCCAAAAGTGAAAAAAAGGGAAAAAAATTTGAGGGAGAAATAAATAAAAAAAAATTGAAGGAGAGATTTTTTTTTTAATTTTAAAAACGATCGACCCAAATGACTGTCAAGGTTACCTTCCTGTTCACTCGGTCGACAAGGTTTACTGGTTGATCCGGTTTTACCAAACCGGACCGGTTTCCTGACCGGTTGGCCGTTCCTCCCGAACAAGCTGTCCCGTCCGGTTTCACAAACCAATGACCATGATAAATATTAAAAAGGGTGAAGGGTCAAAAATACACATGACTTTTTCCCCATGATCGCCCAGCACCACGACCTTTTTAGGGGATCAAAATACACACGACGTTACGTTTTGGGTGCAAAAATACCACAGCCGTTAGTTGACCGTTAATTGACCGTCAACTTGGATTGAACGCCAATGACGACGCCGATTTGGTGACACGTGGCGTGGACGATGACGTAGAATTAAAAATTAAAAAAATTAGGAAAAAATTAGGAAAGAATTTAAATAATTAGCAAAAAAATTTAAATAAATAGAAAAATTCAAATAATTAGGAAAAAAAAATTAAATAATTAGAAAAAGTTTAAATAATTAGGAAAAATTCAAATAATTAGGGAAAAATTAAAATAATTAGAAACAAATTAAAATACCTCCGCCAAATTAATGGGCACCACCGACAACCGTTGGCCGCCTTTATTTTAATTAATTAATTAATACATTTTTTTCAATGAATGAACTACCCTAAACAGATCTTCAACAACCGTACCGCCTGTGTATATAGAACTCCTCCTCCAATAGCTTACCCTAGTGCATCTTCAATTACTTACCCTAGTATTTTTGGTTATCCGGCCATCACGGGCGATCGATCGCTGCAGGGGTGGTGGCCGACGATTTCTGTGGTGGGGCCCTCTTTTGGCGGAGGTATTTTAATTTTTTTTTCTAATTATTTTAATTTTTCCCTATTTATTTGAATTTGTTCCTAATTATTTGAATTTTTTTATAATTATTTGAATTTTTTTCCTAATTATTTGAATTTTTTTCTAACTATTTATTTATTTTATATAATTTTTTGAATTTTTTTTCTAATTATTTGAATTTTTTCCTAATTATTTAAATTTTTCCCTAATTATTTAAATTTTCCCCTAATTTTTTGAATTTTTTTGATAATTATTTAAATTTTGTTTCTAATTATTTTAATTTTTTTTTTTGAATTATTTTTTTTTTTTTTAAAATTCTTTTCCAAATTTTTTGAATTTTTTGAATTCCACGTCATCGTCTACTTCATGTCGACAAAATCAATGCTAGCGTCGTTCCATCCCATTTAAATCAACTAACTAGTAGTGGTATTTTTGCACCCAAAACATAACGCATGTGTATTTTTGATCCCCTAAAAAAGTCGTGGTCTTTGGGCGATCACGAGGAAAAGGTCGTGTGTATTTTTGACTCTTCACCCTATTAAAAATAACATGACCATAATGGTCCGCACATGAAAAATATGGGAACGGCTTGGGTCCTTTGCGCCTTGAGGACCTCTGCCGTCTTTGGACGCCAAATTGAGGGCTGATGCCCTCTTTTTTCTTCTTCTTTTTTTTTTTTAATAAATTCAGGTAGTAAAAAGATACTTCAGGATAGGGACAGGTACTCAAAAAAAAAAATACTAATGAGTACTTCATGAGCTTAAAAAATTATTTTAGGATGTTGAAAAATATTTAATAGATCGGCATTTGATGTAAAAGATCTTCGGATCTTGACGGGGATCTAGCGGTGCTTAAAAAGTACTTCATGATCTTAAAAAATTATTTTAGGATATATACTATCCGAATATATATCCTAAAATAATTTTTTAAGATCATGAAGTACTTTTTTAAGATCAACCTGTATCCTCGCTTAAGTATCATGAAGATCTTTTTTAGATCAAATCGACTCCTAAAATATTTTTTCAACATCCTAAAATAATTTTTCAACATCACAAGTATTTTTTTGATGCGGTCAGTGTATTTTTTTACTACCCTGAATTTATTTATTTTTTTAAAAAAAAAAAAAAAAGGGCATCAGCCCCCAATTTGGCGTCCAAACGACGCCGTTCCAGGAAGAGGACGGCAGAGGTCCTCAAGGCTCGGAGGACCCAAGCCGTTCCCGAAAAATATTGCCCCTTCCCTCTAAATCTTCCAATTTTGGATTTGGATTTGGATTTGGAAGGAGAAGCTTTTCCCTCCCCTCTTAAATCCAGCAAAGCCCCTCCCATCACCCCCGAATCTCACCATTTAGGGTTCTCTCAAAATGGTGGCAGATAAGGCTAAGAAATCAAAACTTGCAGAGACAGGTCAGGACGTCGACGGTGAACTTGTTCTCTCTGTTAAAAAATTGCAGGGAGTTCAGGATGAACTCGAGAAGGTTCTATCTTTCATTTCTTTGCCCTTCCTTCATCTACTGAATGCTTGTAAATTGTAATATGTTTATATGTCTTTGTAATTGTTAAACCACATTTGGGGCTTATTACGCACTTGTGAGAGTTTGATAGCTATTTTAAAGCTTGTTCTTTGGAGGTCTGAACTATATACTTGAATTGAGCTTTGGCGTGCATCTTTTAAATTCACATTAGTCAATGAGATCATTGTCTAGTACTATGTGTTGTAGAATCACGTCTTATGTAGAATCTGTAGCAACTTTATAATTTTTAGGATGTGTTTTATATTTAATGCAATATAACACAAAATATTAAATATATAGCCGAAGCTACAAAAGGGAAAGTCTTTAGTAAAAATTGGAGCACCCTGTTACTTTCTATACAAGATCGGTAATTGTTGGTTCCATTTGATGCTGCTTCTTCAGAATTCTATGGAGCCCTCCCCCTTCTCCATTTATTGCACAGGAAAAGGGCAGTGCTTTCTATTATCATGTACAATCATGAATCGTATTCACAATATGTTACTAGTTGCATTTTTTATTGCAGTTTTCTTTCCATGTAATTGATTCAACCCAATGTAATCTCCAAGGTCAAGTTACTAACTTCTGAAATGACGGCTGTTAATTTAATACCATTGAGTATTTTTTTGGGCCACTGTCTTTGAGGATGTTTAACTGTCAACAAACTAAGAATATATATTTTATAAGAACATTTTCTTGCTGATCAGTGTGGTCAGTTAGTGAGGCTGATTGGTTAGCAAGAATGAAAGAATTTAATGTACTGTTACTAACACTAGACTAAGTCGGGGAATTAAGGGTGAAATTCTGGATGACTCTTATGAATTTACTTTTTGCATAAAGATGGAATTCTGATAGATAGCTACGGTCTTTTCCCTCTTTTGCTGTCATTGTATTCCTTTATCCCCTCCCCTTTGTGTTGTATTCTTCAGTACTATCACTATGAAACTCACATTGCTTCATGATCATACTTTATTCATTACAGGTTAATGAAGAAGCCAGCGATAAAGTTTTGGAAGTTGAACAGAAATATAATGAGATACGGAAGCCAGTCTATGATAGACGGAATAAAATCATCAAAGCTATTCCTGACTTTTGGTTGACTGCTGTTAGTAATCATTCATTGTTCTACAAATAACATTTGAAAAGGGGTATCAGGGAGGGTTAAGATCACCTACTGACTATAAATATCTTAGCTCTCAGCAGATTTTCCATTTGACTCATCCTATCTTTCACTTTGCAGTTCTTGAGTCATCCTGCACTATGTGATCTCTTGACTGAGAAAGACCAAAAGGTTGGAAAGTAATCCAAAATTTACTTACTTTTATTATATTTAAGCCTTTTTGGACCAACATTTTCCTTTGCTTATCATTCATAACCTTCATTTTTGCAAAGAGTTGAGAGCCTAAACCTAGAGCTGTTTGACACTGAAGTTACTAATTCTTCTTATACGTGTATGGGTGCTTGGCATATGGTTGAGCAATTTCTTATATTTTTTTCCTTTTCTGGTGGATATAGATCTTCAAGTATTTAGATTCACTTGATGTTGAAGACTTCAAAGATTTGAAGATGGGATACTCCTTCACATTTGTGAGTTCCTGTTCTCTATCTTGCTGATCTGTTTTGGACATGATCTACCAACACCTTTTTTATTTTCTCCCTTTTTAGACCTGTTATTTTCCATGAGATCAACTTTAATGAAGGTTGGCTAATGAACATGATGATTTTTTCTAACATGCTTCACAAACTCAACCTTCAGAATTTTATGGAAAATCCTTACTTTGAAGATTCAAAGTTGACAAAATCTTGCACATTTCTTGACGACGGAACAACTAAGATCACTGGTACTACTATCAATTGGAAGGAAGGCATGGTAATAAAGTTATGATATGTTACTTGGCTTTTTTTCAATTTTTGGAACATTGCTGATAGCTTCCTATTTGTGAAGGATGCTGCTAATGGAGTACACCATGAGACTAAAGGAAACAAACGTCCCCTTGATTTTGAGAGGTATTTGTCTGGTTAATTCATGGCCTGTTCTGTGTGTGGAAAGTAGAAAGGACTGGCGAGACATTATGATAGCTAAGTTAATTATATATAGTGAAAATGTTTGCGGCCTCTGAAATTTATTTGGATAGAGGATCTTGGCTCATCGTTCCATTATTAATAGTAAGTAGTCCTGGTCCTGGTGTTATGCAGATATTTTTCATTGAGGGTTAATTTTTTTCCTTTGAAATATCTATCCTAGCCCTCCCCATAGGAGGGACCACTGACACACTTCACCCAAGCCTTGTGGGGATTGATTCCCCACACATTGTTGAATTCTGCATTGTCAAACAGTGATAGGAAAAAAAAATCTTGGCCATTTTGGTATTGAAAATGTTGATAAGAAGTTTTTGAATGATTTCACTCATGGATCTGTACTCTAATTACTCTTGTTCCTTTTGCTTTTGGCTCATGCAGCTTTTTCAGTTGGTTCAGCGAAACACAGCTGAAGAATTTGGCAGAGTTTGGTGATGAGGTAAATTTATGGATATTAGGGGAGTGTGTGTTGTGCATCCTTGCCAATATGAACCTCGATCTACTGATCTCTTACCTGGGATGCAAATTGTGTTGCAGGTTGCGGAAATAATTAAGGAAGACTTATGGCCTAATCCTGTAAAATATTTCAATAATGTAATTTACTTATCGTTTATTCCCATTCTGTTTTCCTGTATAGCAGACAATATACTTGTTTCACTTATTCTTTTTATTTTAAATATATATAATGAGAAATCTTTATTAAAGTTTGTATTGATTTTACTGGTACACATAGAGGATTTTATGAATCTCTTGTTGCAGGAAGCTGATGAAGAGAACATGGATGGGGACGGGGATGGTGAAGAGGTAAGCTATTGTGCATTCTTGGTCATGTAATAACTTTATTTTTTGTTATATATATATATATATATTTTTGCTATATTCATTCGTATCTAGTTTGGGGTTCGTGTTTGCCTCTCCCAACACAGATGTCTTCTTTGGGCTCAAACTTGAGACCCAAAGGGATCTAGTGAGTCCATACATTGTTAGACCAACTCTATGTTGGTTTTTCATTGTTATATTTATTGACCAAGTTTAATTCTTGAAAGTGGTTCTCCATTTTTTACAGTTTCATATATCTACCAAAATATTGAGACGAGTTTAAACCCAAAAACAAAGGTTCCTAATTACACGTGTTTGACTATTTAAAAAAATTGATAAAACATTTTTTATTTTAATGCTTGAAATATATAACATTTATTATATTCTTTTTAAATGATATAACATTATTTTAAATCTGAAGATAAAAAATATGTTATGTTTGTAAACATTTTACAATTCCATCTCCTTTTTATTTTTTTCGTTCTACCTATAAAATTAACACAAGTGATTGCTGCTTCACCCGATGCCTTAAGTATGTGTGTATGTTATATAATTTATTTAAATTTAGTTTTCTTAAAGAATGGGTTAAAAATTAAATAAGGGTAATTATTATCATTGTCAATGTCATATATTTTCTTTCCCCTCTATCCAAACACAAGGAGGGATATTATTATTACTCCACTTTTCCCCCCTCTATTTCCTTCTCCCCTTCTCTCTCCATGCAAGCATAGTGTTGAATAACACAAAAGAGAAAGTATTCATAAATGTCAGTTGTTAGAAAGTACTGTGTATAGAGGTTGGTTAATGCCTTGTATCTAGAGAATGATCCTATTACTGTGTTTCTGACCTGTGATTATACTCGTGCAGGAAAATGGAGAAGATGAAGATGAGGAAAATAGTGAAGATGATAATGAGTGAAACAGCCAAACACTTCCTGGCTGGCCTTGTCACTATCTGTCTATACTGGTAACTGCTCTTTGTCCAAGAGATGTGCTGAGTGTCAAGTTTGAGTTGTTTGTTCCATAGGTTTGGTTGCTTTTTTGGCCTAAAGTTAGTTTGCAATATCCTTTCCTAACACATAGGGCGTTTCAAGCTAATTTAAGGACTCGGTCTGTACAAGGTCGTTTTAAATCCATTCTATGGTACGATGACTTATCAGTTAGATGTTACCTGTACAATCAAAGATTATATGCTCCGATTTTAGTACCTGCAAATGCTTATAGCTTTTAGTCCTGCACTCATTATTATTTTATGTAAGAGAGGGCTAAACAGCCAGAAGAGGAAATAAGACAGTTACACAAAAGGGGAAATTAATCTCATAGACTTCTGATCTACCCATATCCTCAAGTGAGGAGGACAAACAGCAAAAGTTGAAGAAGTAGAAATACCCAATTTAGCTAAAGCATCAGCTACTCTATTGATCTCCCTAGGAATATGACAAAGCTTGATATGCCAATCCCTACATAACATCTCTTTAATCCTAGAAACTAACAGACTCTCTAGGGTAATGCTGTTATTAGACAACAGTTTCAGAGCTTCCTCGGCATCCATCTCGAGAATAACCATTTTAAAGCCTGTGTCCCAAGCCAAGCGCAAGCCCTCCAAAATAGCCCACAGTTCTGCCAATAAGGGATTACACCGGCCTAATTCCTTCGCAAAACCTGCAACCCAAGCAACCTGGCTATTTCTCAGTAAGCCCCCACAGCTAGCATTAGATGAACGCAGCTCCATTGCACCCTCTGTGTTCAGTTTTACCCACCCTTTTCAAGGTAGACGCCACCCTTGAATTAGGCCATCAGACGTCGCAGCAAACAAGGGCAAGGATGGAGGAACAATAGCAAAACTTTTTTATGAGTTAATAATGACTATCGCAGAATCAGGAGGCTTGACAAAATTGTTATCAAACAAGTTCAAATTTCTCCAACTCCAAAGCTTCCATATTCTTACACTAAACACCCTACTCTAGAAATCACCCATTCTCAAGCCTATTTTCCTCGTAAGGTTTAGAGACAGCCATTCCTTAAGAAAAGCCGAGAAGAACAAATGCTCATAAATGGGATGAATAAGTTTACACCACATACTCTTTGCATAAAAGCAATCTCTTAATATGTGGAGGATGTCCTCCACCTCCGATTTACAAAAATCACATAGGGGCGATGCTTGAGACCAATAGCTCCTCCAAAGATTAGTTGGGAGCTTATTCAGATACATTTTCTACATAAATAGTTTTAACTCTTTCAACACCATTCCATTTCCAAATTACTCTAAGAAGTCTATCCGGCAACTGGTCTTCCTTTTCAACCAGGGAGTAAGCACTCCTAACCGAAAAGCTCCTATCACTGCTTTCTGTCCAAATCAAATCGTCAACCCCTGCATCTAGTCTAGGAGGAACTTGAGAAATAAGCAGCCTGATATCCTTAGGGTTTAAGACCTGGGTTAATTTGTCTAAGTCCCATACTCCATACATAGTCCAATCAAAGACTGAAGATTGGATTTCCACCTCCGACAATTGCCTCACACAAGATTCCTGCAACTTACAATCGTCCCCTACCCAATTATCAGTGAAAAAGTTTATCAATCGGTCATCGCGAATCAGCCATTTAAAACCTCGATCAACAAAGTCGCTCTGTGCACAAATGAACCGCCATATCTTTGAATCCCTGGCTCTGACTGAAAACAACGAAAAGTCATCCCTCATCATATATCTAGACTGGAGAATATCAGCCCACAGCCCTTTGTCACTTACCGTTAGCTTCCATGCGAGTTTCACCCCAAAAGCCCGATTTACTGATTGAAGTTCACGAAAGCCTAAACCTCCAAGCTCTTTTGGCTTGGTAATCTGCTCCCAAGCGATAGGATGAAAGTGATTAGCAGTAGCATCATGGCCCCATATAAAATTTCGTTGCAGCTATTCAACTTCATTACACACAGAAATAGGTAACCGAGCTACTTGCATAGGAAACATAGGCACTGAATTGAGGACAGATTTGGCTAGAGTAACTCTCCCGGTCATTGAAAGACAGCTTGCCTTTCACGCCTCTAATTTCTGTCTTACACGTTCAATGACATAGCTAAAGATCTCAGTTGATTTTCTAGCACGCATGAGAGGAAAACCGAGATACCTACCAATCTTGCTAGTAATCTGCATTTGAGTCATCTCCTGAAGAAGTCTCTTGGTGTGCAATTAGGAGAGAAGAAAATTGAGGATTTCAATCTATTAACCTTGCCCCTCGATGCCTTCATAAATTTGTCAACACACTCCAACATGCACACCGTTTGTGCTTCTGTAGCCACACCAAACAGCAGCAGATCATCTGCAAATAACAAATGGGAAATTTGTGGTTCGTCCTTAAAGACATAAATTGGCCTCCAGGAACTAGTCGTGACTGCATCATTTATTAAGTGGGAGATTTTATCCATGCATAACACAAATAATAAAGGCAACATTGGGTCTCCCTACCTAAGGCCTCTATTAGGTAAGAAATAATCAGTTTGTGCCCCATTCCAAAGTACATTATAAGAGACAGAGGAGGCACAGTTAAGAATCAACTGGATAAAGTTACCCTTAAGGAAATGCCAACTAATTCTGTCATACGCCTTTTCAAGGTCTATATTAACAGCCATCAATCCCTTCCTACTTCTATTCTTTACTCATTATGTGGAGGATCTCTTGGCCACTTATGATGTTATCCTGGATATTTCACCCTTTTATGAAACTAACTTGATTAGGGGAAATTAAATTATCAATAACTTCCTTCAGACTAGAAGTAATCAATTTAGTGAGGCATTTATAATGCACAGTATAGAGAGAAATAGGTCGAAACTGCGAAACGAACTCCACCGTATCCTTCTTAGGGATAAGAGAGATAAGGGTTCTATTTGATTCAAACAATGAGATTGTACCTTGGAAGCCTTGCTGAACAAATTTGCATTGGGTCGGACCCACAGTCACCCAATTTGCTTTGTAGAAGATGAGGGGAAACCATCTACCCCCATAGCCTTATAGCAACCCATAGAGAAGATGGCTTTTCTGATATCTTCATTACTCGGCAACTTGGACATAGCTGTAAACCTTGACTGATCAATAACAGGGAAACCAGACCTCGTACCAAGTGGTGTAGAAGAAACATTTTCTACAGTAAATAGGGATTTAAAATAGGAAGTGACTAACAGCTTTAGCTCCTCCTCTATCCACAAACCCCTCTCATTTTATAGAGCTACTATCCTATTCCTTCTCTTCCTCATATTAGATTTTAGATGGTAATATCTAGTGTTACGGTCTCCTTTGGTAACCCACTCTATTCTAGCTTTTTGGAACCACTTAATTTCTTCAATTTTGAGCCATCGGTCCAATTAAGTCTGGAGTTGAGCTTCAAGATTACATAGAAACTGAGAACGTGGGTACGCCGCAGAACGTTGTATACCATCTAGTCTGGCCATTAGAGATTGCTTCTGTTTCTCCACCATACCGAAGACTTCTTTGTTCCAGATTCCTACTAGGTTGCAAAAGCTACCAAGAAACTGATTAAGATCCCCTCCATTCACCCAAGAATTCTTAAGGAAATCAGAAAAGTTTTCATGCTGGAGCCACATAGCTTCAAAGCGAAAAATATTTGGCCTCCTTCCAACGGAACAGTCATCGGTCCACCTCAGATTAATAAGGTTATGATCCGAGAAATGAGTACGGGGGTAATACCTTGACCAAGCAGTAAGGAAATTTAAGCAGAAAATCCTCATTCGATAGAACCCGATCGAGCCTCTCAAATAACCTCCTACAAGGCACTGCGCGCGGTCCTTTCTAGGTCAACTTAGGACCCATGGAGCCCAAATCCGTGAGCTTACACATCTGTATTTGGTCGTGAAACCATCTTATATGGAGGTTATTAACGCTACGGCCTCCAGTTCTTTCCAACGGTGAGAGGATATCATTAAAATCCCCATTAACCGCCCAAGGATCTGAAATCACAGCAGAGAGTACTTGTAATTCTCGCTAGAGATATTGTCTCAGATTGGAGTGCGGGATCGCATAAATTGCAGTCAACAAGAAAACCTTGTTGCTGCCAAACGAGCTACTGAAAGTGAATAAACTGCCTGTCCTTCTTCAATACCAAGACATTAATTAAACTCTTCTTCGAAACAGCAACAATACCTCTAGATCTACCAGTACTTGGAACAAAAGCTAACTCATCGAAACCCAAACTCCTAAGACAATGAAATCTAGCTTCCACATCGAACTTTGTTTCAGAGAGAATCATTAGACCGGGTTGAACCCCGCGACATACCATTTTGATATTTTGAAGAAGGCTAGGTCCACAAGCCTCCCTGGTATTCCAATATAAGATGCTGCCCATTTAAAAAACTAAACTACGTAAGGCCCAGAAACTAACTCAACAATTGGGCTTTGTTGTAGTAGGCTCCTCTTGTTTCTCACAAGGTGTTTCAAGCACCTTTTCACAATTAGGATCATCTGGACCTGGGCCGGCTCAAAATTTACTTGAGGGTCCATCAAATGGTCCAGCTTCACCTGGATCAACCGAGGGAGAAGCAAGGAAGTCGGCGTCCCTAGGAGAGCATGCTAGTGGTCTTGTATCCTCCTCGATATCCTCTACTTCATTCTCCCCCATTGGCTCTTCCTTCGACTCCACAATTATGGTCTCTTGAGTCTCAGTGCTTGTCCCTTCTTTTGTCGTTATTTCTCTCTGACGTTTTTCTTTGCGCAAAGAATGTTTCACCACATCCATTCCATAATCAGTATTGTTACTCATAGCATTCTTAAGTTGTTTTTTTCTATGCACCACCTTTTTTCCCTTTACCACTATGTACAACAATTACATTACTCGATCCTTCCACTACTTCTGTATTAACTGCAATACTGACCCCTCTGCAACTTTCTCAATGACCACGTTCCCCTCCGCCTCATCAACGACCAGCACACCATACCTTGAACCGCCACTTTATTGCTGTGACACACCAGAGGCGTTCTCTTTCTTAGCACGTTTTTGCCTGAGTGTTTTATTCACCACCCGCCAAACCTCCGAACTATTTCTATAGCCTTCGACACTGGTCATTCAAATGTCTTTCTCCTCCACAACAAGCATATCAAGACTATACTCTATTCTTGCAACGCCATGCCCTGTTTTACAACTATTAGCTTTATGGCCATACATACCACAATTTATACACAAACCATGGAGACCTTCATATTCAACATAATAATCTTTATCATCAAGAGTGAATCCAGGCATAAGTTGCTTCCCCAGATCAACCAACACACAAATCCTTGCATAATGACCACGGAGCTTACTAGAAGTATTAATGTCTATTTTAATAATTTCTCCAATTCTAGTACCAATCCAAGTTAGAGCTTCCTTGTCATAGTATTCCAAAGACACATTCGGCACTCTAACCCACACTGCCACCTTAATGGTAGCTCTCTTTGACTGAAATTGGAGTTCCCATGGCCGCACAGTATCGTAATGATCAAAGAGCAACCATGGTTCGCCAGTGAGTGCATTAATGTAGTCATCCTTGTTTGATAGCTTCACCACAAAAAATTCATTCCTGATATTAATCAGGCTTATGACTCCACGCTTAGCCCATAAGGATTGAAGAATAGAAAGAAGTGACATATACCCGATACTTCTTCCCAATAGCTTGACGATTACAGCTCTGTTCCAAGCCTTGTGCAGTCGGTTTTTCAACTTACCAGAGAATGAGAAGGTAGGGAAATTCCTATTTGGATCCTCATTGATAATACAAAGAGGCTCACTATCATCATTGTTGGAATTCAGATGAGCCTTATTAGACAGAGCATCATTAGACATGGCATTATCACCGTCCACCACCACCACACCTTTTCCTTCGTGGTGAATGCCCTGAAGCTTCTCCACAAATGAAGGCCCAGAGCTCGATTTGTTATTCCCCACCGAGCCTAGCTTAGGCCACTCTTCGTTAGTCACAACCGTACCTACATTCTTGATCTTCTTTGAGCTACGTTTGAGTAAGTCGTCGTCCTCGGAGGACGGAGGTACTAGGGAAGAGCCTTTTTTCGAGAGCATGGGCGCCACAATGACCAACTTAACCCTAATCACTCTTCCTGCACTCATTATTGAAGGCATGATACTTTTGGAGTCGGACTAACTTGGGCTTACCCTTTTCATCAAATTGAACTTTAGCGAAACTTTTTTTTTGTCAACTAGCTTTCAAACCACTAATAACTGAAAAAAAGATGAAATTAATTACTACCTCCGGTACTTTATGGCACAAAAGAAGGGCTCGTTTATGGCACAAAATAGCTTCACTAATAACTGAAGAAAGAATGAAATTAAATACTATGTCAAGATAAACATGTACCTCTTCAATTTTCTCTTCATTGCACAAAATGTTTTCATTTTTTTGATTTTCCCCAGTCATTCAAATGAGGTGTATTGTTTTTTTTTTTAAAAAAAAAAATCCTTGTTTTTAAATCTAACTTAGAAAAAAATGAAGTGGATGATGACATATGAACTATCCAAATAAACATATTTTGCCAACTAATGGTTAGACCTATTTAAAAACTTTTAAGGTAACATAGCTCTTAAGTGAAAACTTCTTGAGCAACTTTGCATCTAAACTCAACAAAAATGATGTGGATGTCATGTGAGCTGTTAACTCAATATATTTAGTTAACTAATGGTCAAATTTAACTTGGATAACAGTCTAGGCAACATTGCGTCAAAAAAAACTTCCGGAATAAAATTAAGATTTTCTAACAACCTTCTGAGCTAAAAATGGATCTTAACCCTCTATACTTTAATTTAAACTCGATTGACGGCTTCTTTTATTATGAACTCCCAATCATCTTATTACTCCGCACCTAGAGTAATACTAATACTAATACAGTTATACCGTGCTGAATTCATATTTTAAACAATAATATAGTGGCATAAAAATTGGAAAGCTAAGAAACTCCACATCCCTGACATATTCCTATAATGGTGAAATTGATCTGGCCAGACACCTATGTATTATGGCAAATAGAACAGATTTTGGAAATAACACTGAGGAATCATATATCCGCATGCTTCTAATTGCTATGCTCTTGGTGTTATCATATATCCGATTACAACCCCTCGTCTTTGGATTCAACTGGTTAAGGGGTCGAACACTCTCACCAAAGAGAGGGGGTTTGATCCTGAAGTTGGTCAATGCTAGAGTTGTCCCGGTTCCACCACCAAAAGGAAGTTTCATGATTGATGAAGAAATAGAAACATCAGGATCCAACTACACATGAAGGAAAGTGAATAAAATATTATATATGGAAACTTAGTCACGAAGAAGCAAACTCTCTTCCACAGTGGACTAGAAAATTGTAGAAGTTTATATATAATATTTATTAAATCATGTGGCAATGGGTTGAAAAGTCAACATTTGTTGGCTGGAAAATTTGGAATCAACATGAAGTCACAAGATGCAGCACTACGATGAGCAACTTGAAGCAAAGTCATGTCGGCATGAGTAATCTCCAGAAGCTACAAGAGTCTACAAGTCGGCAAGATATTAATAAAATAATATATTGTAGACGGTTAGGGAAGTCTATAAATAGATGAATCCTGCATGCCGAAAGATATCTAAGATCTCTCAACATCATCACAATACCAGAAATACACCGAGACACAGAGTGTAGGAGATCTCTTAATTAAAGAGAGAGATGAAGTTATTCTCTCCTTGTAATTAAAGAGATGTAGTAGTGGTGAGATGTTCTCTTAATTAAAGAGAGAGATGAAGTTGTTCTCTCCTTGTAATTAAAGAGATGTAGTAGTGGTGAGATGTTCTCTTAATTAAAGAGAGAGATGTAATTGTTCTTTCCTTATAATTAAAGAGATGTAGTAGTGGTGAGATGTTCTCTTAATTAAAGAGAGAGATGTAATTGTTCTCTCCTTATAATTAAAGAGATGTTATGGTGAGGTGTTCTCTTAATTAATGAGAGAGATGTGGTTGTTCTCTCCTTGTAATTAAAGGGATGTAGTGTTGGAAGTGAGTTCTCTTAATTCTAGAGAGGGATGGAGTTGTTCTCTCCTGGTAGTTAAAGAGAGGTACTATTGTGAGTGAGTAGTCTCCTATTTTGAGAGAGAGTGATATTGTTCTTTCCTCATAATTAGAGAGAGGTTGTAATTTTTACCACATAGTGAAAATCTTTCCTGGCCTTGGCCCGTGGATTTGTTCCACATAAAAATCCTTGTATCAATTTCCTTTATTTATTGTTATTGTTATGTCCGGTGGGATCCTAAATTCCCAACAGTCAAGCGTTGGAGGAAGCATCCTAGTTCTTGAGTGCCTAGGTAAATATCTGAAGGTAATAAACGGCTCGTCTTGCCCAATATTAGTATCACTTAAGAGGAAAGGAGATTTCGCCCAGCCCTTAGATCGTAGGTGAGCCAACCCCTTTCCTAAGATTTGTGTGTGTGTGTGTGTGTGTTGAAAGTGCCAAAAGAAATATAACTACTCACTCCAAAATGATGAGCAAAATTAATTTCGTTTGATAAGTTTGAACCGCATCTCTCAACGCTGGAACTATAACCAATCAGAGGCATTGGAAACTTTCCAAGAGAGCTTAGAAGTTCAAAGCCTGTGCAAAAGTGACTCGTAAAAGTGCAAACATTTGTTTGAAACCACAAGCTAACCAGGAATTTTAGTGCCGGGAGGCAAAAATAAAAAATATTATATCATAAATAAATCCATTTGAAATATAATATATAGTTAATATGTAAAAAATTGAAAGAAATCTATCACATAATAGCCCCACTTATATTAGCTTGGGTGGCCCTAATCCACCAAGAATGGACTATGTATATTACAACAAATTACTCCTTTCGATCCATAATATAAGACATATTTAGGGAATTAATTTTTGTCTTAAATATAAGACAATTTTCATATTCGTTAACAATAATCAAGGAAAATAGTGAATAAAAGAATTAGGGAAGATGATGACTAGGTTAGAAAATACATGTCAAATTAGCTTACTCAACCAACTTCCTTAATCAATATAGATTAGGTAAAAATGTCTTATATTTGGAACCAGAGGAGTATTAACTAAATTTTTAAAATACAAATAATGAAATACAATAAAATCAAACAAGCTTAGCTTATTAAGCTTGAATATACATGTAGATATCTCCTTATTTTTGTTAATGTACGACCATTTCAAACTCAAAAGTTAAGGATTAAACACAAGAACATTATTCGAAACTACTATATATTGAAATCAAAAGATAAGCAAGTTATACATAATAAATTTCTTTTGTATGTGGGTTTGTTTGTGTGGAGTCGAAATATTCAAATAAGTCTCAGACAAAGAAAGATACTTATCTCCATACATACATATATTAAAAAGGTAAAAAGGTAGAGTCACAGATAAATGAGTTTTACTGAAATTGGAGGCAGAAATTAAGGGCTTGTTTGATTCTATTTTTTGAACTTTTCATTGAAAAAGAATGCATCATCATAAGCTATGTCCTCGCTCATGGGCTCTTTCCGAAAGCACATTCTTTCCTTTGACACATGCCAGAGACTGAAGGCACCTTTTCAAACCGGACAAAGGCGTCCGTGTGGCCTGCTCTATCTCCTTGCAAGTCAATCTATCAGCATTGTTAAAAAGCACGAATACACACATCTGGTATGTGGAAACGCTCAACTCATGCTTCACTTTCTTGGTAAGTACTGCTTTCAAGTCAGCTGTCCCAATATTCGTTTGCCAGGACAACCTCCCACCATAGTGGTTCCCGAGATAATAATTGCGAAACTTCTCACACACCCAAAATTTTACAAAAACTATACCAAAAATGAAAAATACTGTCAAAATATGTAAAAGAGAAATGAGGATGATGAATTTCAATAATATCAAAAATGGACTGATTTAGAATTTTAAAATATTTAAAAAAAATTGAGAAGTTACCTAACTACCATTAATTTTTTTTAATAAAAAATCATTAAACCCTCTTGCCGGACACCAGAGCTTTGGTGCTAGTGACCAACGGCGGCCATCACCGGAGCTTCGATGATCTTGACGGTGACTGACCACTGAAGCTCTTACAGCTTAATATACTTTTTTAAGAAAAAGTTATCAATATATATCCTTGAATTGTTAATAATGATATTAAAATCATCAACATAGCCAAATATATTTTTTGCATTTCTCAAGTAAATGTCATCAATATTGGGCTTGTTTGGGTTGACGGTAGGAGCAGTGGCTTAAAAGCTATCTGACTTTAGAAAAAACTCGATAGGAAAAAAGTCAGGTTGTAAATAATGATTTGCATTTTGATTGATAGTGGTAGAAGTGGCGGGGCCCATATCAAAAAGCTGAGAGTTTTTTAGAAAAAGCTCATGGTAGAGCTTTTTGGAAAAAGCTCCATGGTAGAGCTTTTTCCTTAACTGACTTTTTGAATTTTTTTGACTTAAAGTTCAACCCAAACAGACTAAAAATCAGTTGGCAACGTTACTGGACTTTTTTTCAAAATTGCTGGTCCAAACGCTTAAAACGCTGGACTCCAAACAGGCCCATTAATATTGAGTTGAGTTGTTAATAATCGATACGTGCAATTTGCCTGCAGGCAGTATTTCATCAAAGTAGATGACACTGTTCTTCATCAGGTAGCGGGTTCACATTAGGTGTCTTTGTCTAACAATGTCTTTTATGTGCTTGTAGGGACAAGCACATTTTTTTTTTAAAAAAAAATTATTCATTTAAATTAAATTATATGTTAGTTTCGGAAAAAAAAATCATCAAGTATCTCAAATTAATTAATTTACAGATACGGTGTTACAGGATAGATATTTCGGTATGCAGAACTAGAAACTAATTAATTTGAGATAGTGGGTGCGAAAAAAAAAAATCAAAAAGTAGCATATAATTTAATCAAAATATATAAAATATATATAAAAAAAAATTGCAAGAAGCACACAATGGCGTAGGTAGCCAATTTATTTCATAAAATTTCCTTTCAACACAATTACCTCGTAGACAGACTTGAAGTTGGTAGGCAATTTATTTCATGGAAAAAAATGAGAGTGCAATTTATTTCATGGAAAAAAAATGAGAGTGGAAGCTGGAGAGACAAGTTCAGATTAAAAAAAAAAAAAATGCAGTGGCATCTCTTCCGATTTCAATACAGGGGAAAGACGATAATGGCGACGAGCAACCGAGATAAAAGAATCGACCTGCAACGACCACGCCTTTGAACCAGAAGATGGAATCGACCTCGGAGCCACAATAGAGAAGAGCAGCCAAAGCAAACCAGATATGGCGAACTCCAACCATCATCAACCTTCGGTACTAATCATACTATCACCATGGAAACCGATCTGAAGAACAAAATCACAAGCTGCAACTAGATGAAAAGGAGGCAGCCATCGTGGGTGGAGGAAGAAGGTCGCGGCTGTGGAAGCTGGAAGGGTGTCAGGCAGCGTGCGAGATGAAGGAGGGAGTACACAGAAAATTTAGGAATAAGTGAAATCTTAGAGGGACAATTTAGCCAAAAAATATCCAATCCCAGGATCCATTTTCCAATACGGGGTGGTATTGGGCAATCCCACGTTATGTGGGATTGGGACTGGACTACTCATTGCCTCGTACCAAACATGAAAACTTGGTATTATCCAATGCCAATCCCAATCCCCCCTCGCAATGCCATGTACCAAACAATGTCTAAGGCTCTTAGAAGTCCCTATCTAAAAAAAGACTCAAATTATCTTATCTCTTAACATAGTGAGGATTTAACTATTCTACACGCTGAACACATTAACTAAAAGATAAGATCTTAACTATAGTTCAATATTCCAACAAGCCCTCAAGTTGACACTATTTATTCTAATGAAATTGTCGATTTACCAACACATACAAATGGGGTAGGGGAAGTGAATTTGAACTCTTCAATTTCAACTTGCGAATAAATTTTTTATAAAGGCACCTTCCTCTTTTTAACATTAATGGAGATATCTTCCATTAACCTTTCACTCTTCTTCTTGAAGAACCATATCTTCACACTATAGTTATTTTCATCATCTTGGCTTTCAGACCACGCCTCATTTTAACTACACCTCTTAAGACTTCAATGCTGTTGTAGCGTAATGCAAGGGTTCCAATGGCCATGAGGAATGGCACAAAAACGAAATATAGACAAGTCTCTTAAGTTAGACATTTACAGTAAGCAATCTTCATCATGCTTACTCTAATCCATATTAATCCTCAAAAGCTCCATTGCTGCTTTAACGTGATGCTACCTCTTTTTTTTTTTTTCTGCACTTCGACCTGCTCCTTTGATGCCAACACAATAATCTTGGACTGCAACAACTTTTTATGTCTCGAGGATCATTAATGGTTGGCTGCATATCAACTGATTGCCATCTTCATACAGTGCAGAGTCTAGTTTTATCCTGAGAAGCCAATAACTATTTGTAACCATAAGGCTACTGTCCAATCTAGCTTTCCCACATATCAGTTGCACCTTTTATCTTCTCTGAACTGTCAAAATTTGAAGTATACGTCTCTGTATCAAAGTCTTCAATTGACGATCAGGTAATAAGCTTGAGATGAAGAATTCTTTTAGTGCTTTAAAACCAGTCAATGCGTGGCGTTTTCCAACCTTTGATGTCACCATTCCCAAGAGGGCATCAAGTGACCGCAAATTAGCAATTGGATTGTCTCCCACGATTACTGAGAACACCGAAACCTTATCAACTGCAATACCCGACCTCTGTGTTGGAATCAACATTTTGATGTCGCCACTTTGGCCTCTCGACGACTCGTAGTCCTGAAAATACTCTACCATCAATCTCTCACTCATCTCCCTTTTCTTCTTGGCAAGGCTTCTCCACTCTTCTACATTTTTTATTTCCATCCTTTTCCCCTCGCTATCTCATCTAAGGGAATATGTGTTCAAGCTCCCAAAACACCGCCAACATCATGATTTTGCATGAAAGAGAATGTTTGAGGAACCAACTCAAAGCGCAGGTCTTGCAGTAACCTTGTTTAGATGTAACCATGACCTCCACATCTCTCACGGATGCACAAGTCAATCTCGTGGTTCCATGGCACAGCAACAATCTTGTGAACCCCGTTTTATGTCATTCCTTATAAAGCACCCACTAACAATTCTCACAAACCAATAAAAATAGTGAAAGTCAATAAAGTTGTCCTACAATTTAAGTATTGCCTCTAGTCCTTATTACAAGGCACCTACTAACAATTCTCACAAATCAATAAAAACAATCAAAGTCAATAAAGTCAGCCTACAATTTAAGTAACTCCCTATATTACCCCTACTAATTGTACTAAACTCTAATACCATATTAATTATTACTCTCACCCACTACACTTATTTATTAGGGGCATACATGGAAAATAATAATTAATGCTCTTTGGAACAAGCAAATGTCTTATAAAAAAGACCAAATAAATTTGCTCGTTGGTGCCTTAAAATAAGGACCAGAGGGAGTAACTTCCAATATTATCCCTATTAATTGCATTAGACTCTAATATTATATTAATTATTACTCTCACCTACTATTATGGGCCTAGATAGAAAAAAATAATTAATACGCTTTGGAAACAAGCAAGTGTCATATAAAAAAGATTAAATACAATTGCTAGTTGGTGCCTTATAATAAGGACTAGAGAGAGTAAGAACAGTCTTGGAGTACTTCCCAAAGAGACTCAAATTATGCTCTCTTAATACGGTGAGAATCTAACTACCTACAAGCTAAACACATTAACTCGAACCTCTATTTATAGAGTTTAAACACTAATCAGGATTTTAACTAACAAGATCTATCAATATTCCAACACCTCATACATACATTTGATGGGTTTTAAGATTTTTCATTTGCTGGTTGTTCACAAAGATAGTCCAAGAGGAGTACGTTTTCGGCGTGCTGGACGTCGCCAAAGGGTAAGTTTCCACATATGTAAAGATCTGATATGTCTCTGCAATATTTGATAATAAATAAGACAGCTGTCTCATTATATAAATTTGGATAATGTTCAGGTGTCTTTCCAACCAGATGAAGTTCAGGCAGCCATTGTCACCTGCGGGAGTCTATGCCCTGGACTTAACACTGTCATTAGGGAATCAGTCTGTGCCCTTAATCATATGTACAGTGTTAAAAAGTTTTGGGAATCGACGCTAGTTTATATATATAAATTGTAGCGTTATTTACTCAAATTAATTTGCTAAATCATGGGAAAGATCCTGATAAAGCAAAATCAAACTTTTATATATCATGCATTTGTGAAGGGAGGTTATAGGGGCTTCTACGATCGCAATAGAGTTAATCCCTACGCTCGCAATACAGTTAATTTGGTCCCTAAGAACGTGAACGATATAAATAAACGTGGAGGAACTGTTCTTGGGACGTCCCGAGATGGACATGACCCAACTAGATAGTTGACAACATTCAGGATCGGGAGATCAATCAGCTGGTTCGTCTGTCCTTGTTTCTATTTACCAGAAAATCAGTTAAGAAAACATCGTATATCATCAGTGTAACTTTTCTCTGAAAGAATCTGATCTGATCAGGTTTATATAATAGGAGAATATGGAACTCAAAGGGCAGCCTCTTTGATTTTTGAGGAATGGTATATATCTACGATATAACGACGAAAGCTAATGAAATGATTCCGACCAGAAAATGATGACTGGGTATACAAAATCATCGAAAAACCTTGATTATTTTCAGAAACTTTAGAAAAGCTTGTGATGCAGCTTACAAGTTTGAAGCCTGTGCAAAAGTGACTCATAAAAGTGCATGCATTTGTTTGAAACCACAAGCTAAAGCTAGAGTCACAGATATATGAGTTTAATGTTTCTGAAATTGGAGGCAGAAACCAAATCTTTATAACAATGCCCAGCAAGCCCTCTTAATATAAAAGAAACAGTGATATACGCGACAGAGAGGCTCATCGAAACCAACCAAAGCTTGAGGCAATTCATGATCTGGACTCTTAACGTTTGGTAGATAATCAATCAGGTCCCATGCCAAAACGCATGACAATATGGAGCAACACAAGCTGCTCAAGGCTTCAAGCAAGATAGCGATACAGTTTTCTGTCCAATTTATCCCTCTCCAAGAACTCACGCTCAATAAGGGATTCAATTCGCTTTTTAATGACTACAGGATTAGGCAAAAACCGTGACTGCAGCTGCTTTGTGACCTCAGTAACTATATTATTGTGATCTAGGGTCCGCCTTGCTTTCATGATCCTGACAATTGCTGCCTCAATCTGTGGCTTCCTGTCTTCTTCAACTCTTTGCCGAGTTTCTATGTTTTCTGGTTCAGATTCCCTCTGTGCAATAACAGTACCTATCTTCACCTTGAAGAACTTGCATGTGAACTTTTCATTGAAGAAGAATGCATCATCATCAGCTATGTCCTTGCTCATGGGCTCTTTCCGAAGCACATTCTTTCCTTTGACACACGCCAGAGACTGAAGGCACCTTTTCAAATCGGACAAAGGTATCCGGGTGGCCTGCTCTATCTCCTTGCAAGTCAATCTATCAGCATTGTTAAAAAGCATGAGTACACACATCTGGTATGTGGAAACGTTCAACTCATGCTTCACGTTCTTGCTAAATACTGCTTTCAAGTCAGCTGTCCCCATATTCGTTTGCCAGGACAACCTCCGACCATTGTGGGTCCCTAGATAATAATTGCGAAACTTCTCACACACACCCAAAATTTCTACAGGAAGGTTGCATTGAGGACTAGGTTGAGTTGGCCACGAACCTGTTGTAAGCACATGGACAGAAAGTGCAGGGCTATCCCCTGTCTCAGCACCATGGTTCGCATAGAAACCTTGCATTGTATCCTCAGAGGTCTTCATATCAGTAAACATGCCTTCTAACTTGGAAGTAAATTGATATCCACACTCTGTCTTGAGCTTAACAATTAAACTTCTTTCAGCGTCATCAGAAATAGTTTTCCCAGAGAGAAGCCTTTTGGCAAGATGTTGCTTGTAATACTTCTCAAATACATCCTTCTCTTGCAGGTACCGGAAAAGCATCATGACTTTGTCCAGAACAACCTCCACATCCTCCTCGCCAACCCCCTTCAACCCTCTGCGAAGTTTATCATCCACAAACAAAGAAATGAACTCTGGTGACCGAACATTCAAATTGATGAAATATTCAAAAGAAGAATTCAAGGCATTCTGAAATGTCTTGTCATTGTTGAACGCCAAAGTGATAATCTTGTCATATTTATCTTTCAAATCCAAGAGTCGCTGCACAAAATCTACAGGTTCCCTTAACCTGTCTGGATCTGTGACGAGCTGCTTACCTGTATCACGTATATATGAAGTCATGACCTCTTTGACAATAGAGAGCCCAACAGGCACCCTGTGAAACAAGTTATACATCCTTCCTAAGTCCTCATATTTGTCATCCACAAGCATGTTCACAAGGCCAGAGTTCTCAAAATGTACTAGAGTTTGCATGTGACTTTCAATCATCTCCTTCTCTACCACATTAGTAATCTTTGACTCACTAGAAGAATCCAAGTAGTGAGACACTCTCTCTATTTCTTCATTTAACCGTCTCTCAGCTTTCTTAAGATAGTCTCCACAATCACAAATTTCAATGAACTTCTGGGACTCAAGACAGTAAAAATCAGAAGAAACCTCAAGAAAGTGCTTCTCAAAGTCATCCTGGTAAACACTGTAACCCAAATCCATTAGCATCTTCGTAATGTTTCTCATCAAGCCCCTATTTATTACCTCGCCATTCCTTTCTCTAAGTATAAGCTCAAGAAGTGTATCCCGGAGCCTTGCCTGAGCTTTGCTTGAGTGAATCACAACATCCCTCCAGAGATTCAACCCAAGCTCATGAACTGGTGTTTTATGACAACTCGGTATGAAAGTTCTATCCATGTACATCAGTATGTCACGAATCATTTGCAAGGCCTTGTTGTGGTCTGCCCACTTTCTATTGAGCTCTTCCAAGAAAATCTCTCCTTGAGAAGTTTCAAGTGATTTAGATATCTCTTTTAGATGGTAAGTCATAGTCATAACAAGTCCTGAGTACAATTTCTCCCCAAATTTATGAAGCACCATGTTATAAGCATTCCTGAATGTAGAACATATGATCAATTATCAGAAATATCACCAACATTGGGAATCTATAACAGTGATCACAAAAGCAACAGCAGGCCATTGGAATTACATCATGTTTAAATCAATATTTCAAACCTATATGAATTAGAGACTGAGATGTCACACTATACAGTATTGTTGAACTAAGCAACTGCAAACTATATTTCTATTACAATACTGCTATAATAGAAAATCATTTCATTCAGCTGATAAATGAATTTCTGAACACTAATCCTTCCAATTTTTTTGGTAAGTTTTTAAAATATGTTTGTTTGCAAAAGATTTCAAAAAAATTCTCGAACTATAAACATTCCATCATCAGTAATAGAAACTTTGACCACCTTCATGATTGAAGGCAAAAAAAAAAAGTCAACGCCTTCTAATTTGATTGTGTGAATCGTGTAAAGGTTGATAAGAACTCAATCTGGAAGCCTCCTGACAGTGAATATTAAATATTTTTCTGAAGTATCCATCAAATCTCCAAATGATCCGATCTGAATAAGCCTTGGACAGCAGGAACACCAGCTCAAGTTTAACTTGAAGACCAGGGAAACTACAGATGGACAGGGAGCCAAGTGGGCATTCGAGTTAAATACCATGTGCTGGAAACTCTGGGATTTTTGAAGTAGGGGTGTCTTTGCAAATGAAAAATTTAGCTTGAACCAAATGGTTTGTGAGATAGTGCAGTACTACCTCCGCGCTTTCTTCAGTGCATGCATGTCAAGGCCTCAGATAATAATACAAGCCACCCGGGGTGGGGTGAAATAAGCCTTCAGAAAGATGGACAGAAGTGAACTGCAATGGAGCACTAAAGGGCTCTAAAAAGGCAGCTAGGGTTGGTGCTGTCACACATGATCGTGATGGGGATATGAGAGGAGGGGTCAGGAATATTGGGCAGTAAAGCATCTTGAATGTGGAATTATGGGGAGTGTGAGATGGACTTGAACTAGTGTGGGTTTTGGGTTTCAGGGAAATCCAAGTGGATGATAGCCCCGTCCTATAGCTACTAACACGGGAACGAATGAGCACGAATGAAGCCATGAGATTGGTGCAGGACCTAAAGCATTTGCTAAAGAATTGACAAGCGGAGATTAGACATGCATACCGTGAAGGAAATAGATGTGCAGACTTCCTAGCTAATTATGCATTAGGTTTGAATGTTGGCAGTCACAGGATGAAGCAACCACACCCAGCAGATCTAGTGAACATAATACATGAGGACTCTAGGGGTTTTTTGTTGCCCCGCATGTGTCCTCTCTGATGTCACAAGAAAAAGAAAATACCATAACAACTTAGGTATCACATCCCGCCATAATGTTGTCATTAATATTAGACTACCAGTACTACATCAAAAGCATAAATGATCAATCTTCATTTTGTGCAAAGGCAGCATAAAGTTTTCATTGTAGCCTATATACTTTAGGTAATGACACATAGGAAATATTTTTCCAAGCACCTGGAAACCTATTTATAAGATGTTTGAATATAATAAATATGAAATAAATTTAAAATTAATGTCTTGTATACGCTCTAATAATATGGGGGCTGATCTCTTTATATATTTCAAGCTCAAATGTTTTCCAAGGACTTGAAAAATTACTGTACAGACAACAAATGGCTGCTTAGTTATAAAGTTGAAGTTCCGCACAATCATTTTCCTATTTCTATTATGATTCTGTGCTCCCAGTCATTATTATTTAGAAAAATAATTTCAGAGAAATTAAATTCATAACTTATCTCTATTATTGCTATTTTGAAAATAGAAGAATTCATTAAGTGAGAAATAGAGAACGAAACAGGGGAGTAAAAATACCAACAAAGAAAAAGAATAACAACCTAAGGCAATCCAGTCCCTGCTTGTATATGATGAAGAAAGTCCATTTAAAACCCATGAGATTGAGCTGAAACCCACAAGGATGAAGCTTTTCGCATAAAAGTTGAGAAGGAAGAGACCTCTCACTAAAGAAATAGGCTTAAGATCACATCGATATTTGCTGATAAAAAAATCATCCAGAGCCCAAATTTTATAAGTTATCCATGTTAAATAAATATCTAATAACGAGCATAATCATTTAATTTCAATCAACTTGAGAAAAGAAAAACCTATTTCAAATTATCATGCCCTTACACTATAGTTTATTTACTTGGAAGACATAGAAGCAGACCTCAGGAGATCCGTTTAAGTCATGCAAGCACAGGAGTACAGCACATAATCACACTATCCACATAGCCAAAGATCAATCAGAAAGGAAAAAACAAGAAGAAGAATTTAATTGTATTGCACACAAACTTACATATAATCAAGAGCTGAAGAAGGTAGCTACAAGTACTAATAAGGAACATTCATTTCAGTAACGCATACAAAGCAAGGAGGCGAACCTATAAAGCTCTTCAAAACTAAGCCCACTCGCATTATGATTGTAAATCTCATGAATTGCATGCTCCAAAATACTCCACGTCTTATCTGCATACTTTGGATCCACCACAACCCGGTGCTTAAACGCCTCTATTTGGAAGCTCCTCTTCTTCTGAGCACTCATGTTGTTAAATCAAACTAATCCCGAGCCTTCACAATAAAATCAAACCAATCTTGAACCTGAATTTAGACAACGAAGTGAGTCCAGGCACTTAATTCAAACAAGATCCTCAGGATTCAGTGATCAAAACAGGCGGAAAACCCTAGTGTCGCTGGATGCTATTGAATTGTGACTTTTGCTTCAGAGACTTTAGGATGATGAGCGAATTTGCATGCTAGGGTTTTTCAGTCAATAAGAGAACCAAAACAGACGAACCGAATAAGAAAAAGCGGGGAGGCGGAAGACAGAAAAGTAAAACCACGAAGCTGAGCGCTGGGGGTTACCTGTTATCACTCCTAGTATTTAATATTTTTTTCCTTTCATTTTTTTGCCAGAATAATTTTCTCATTTCATTTGCCTTTAAGTAAAAAAATTATTTTCTACCAATGGTTGGACTTAAGGGTGGAAAGGTAGGATTTATGGGGTGGAGTTATATCAGACCCCTGCCAAATGGCTTACAGTGTGATCTAATTAGGGTATAGTCTATATATTAAAAAGGTCAGATAAATGCCTATAGATTTAAAGACTTAATATATAAATAGGTCAGGCCTATTTTATTAAGGTCTGGCTTCTGCCTGTTGACGGAAAAAATTAATTTTATTTATATCATATATATATATATACACACAAACAATATTTAATTTACATGTTTTTTATACTTATGTTTATATATTTTTAATTTAAAGTTATAATAGGTAATAACTATATTAACCAATGTTATTGATTTTTAATTATTTTCTATTCAACCTTTTCTACTCAAAGACTGAGAGAGTCAAACCTAGTCGTCATCTTATCATCCTTTCTAGTATTCTTGTTCATGCTCGTTGTTCTTCTGGGATTTTGTTGCAACCCAAATCCTCTGACTTTCCTTTTCCTTCGCGAAACACATAAAAACTAATCAGCAACGCTTTAGGTATCTCACTATATGTATTTCTTTTCCACTCAAATATCTCTCGCTACTTCAACCATTATGCTAGTTGCTCAATATTGTTTAGTTGTAACTTTTCAAAACTGATGACCACTCTGTACATATTTTATTAATAAAATTCATTTTCAACTCATAATAAAGCATACAAAATTTCAAAAGCGGTCCCCTTGGTGGACAAATGTGTATAGCGTCTACATCAGATTCACAGCATATCATCTTTTTATCATTTTTTTTTATTTTATTCGAAGGAAGGCAAATGCATTAGGATTTAGGAGTTGTCTTTTCAAGGTTCTACTATAATAGTATTTGATCTTTGCTTCTTCTTCTTTTGTTTCGATGATTTTACAAGACAAAACCATTGGAACACTTTTTTACATAGGTTTTGTCTTTGAGTTGTCCTTTCAAGCTAGGTTCTATTATAATGATTTATGTCACTATTAATCAAGAGATAAGCGTACAATTATGTAAATAACAATGACTTCTACTTTATATATGTTATAAAACTAAAGAAACTGAAGGTAAATGAAGGAGAATAAGAGTAGAGAAAGTTCAGAGAGAGAAAGCAGAGGAAGAAGTTCGCATTCCAGTGTGTTACGAATGTTTACGAGGGATGTCATTTATAGAAAGAAAATGGGTCCTTAAGTGTAATTATTCTACCTGGGTCATTAGTTGTAATTTTCCCCAAAATCATCAATCATTCCAAATTAATGTGGGTTCTGGAATTTGTGAGAATTCGTGTGGGCCCCACATGAATATTAACTGTATATATGAATAGTAAATACGTATATGTGAATAGTAAATACGTATGAACAGTAAATCCGTAATTACTTTTTGGGGATCAAGAGTCAATGGACATCCACATAATTAGTATATTCATAACACTCCCCCTTGGATGTCCATTTATGAATGTCTCGTTAAAAACTTTAACTAGGAAAAACCCGGTGGGATAAAAACCTAGCCAAAGAAAAAGAGACAACATTCATTGATACATGTTTTGTCCAAATCTTTGCTCATTAAAAACCTTTCTAGGAAAACCCAGTGGGATAAAACCTAGATAAGGAAAAGAGTACGGCGATGTATCGACTCCCCCTCTTGATAATATCATTTGAGATCTTTGAGTCTCCGAAGACCAATACCATGGACAAGCTTTTCAAAGATTACTCCAGGAAGCGTTTTAGTAAATAAATCTGCTAGATTTTCACTTGAACTGATTTGCTGGATATCTATTTCACCATCCTTTTGAAGATCACGAGTAAAGAAGAATTTTGGTGAAATATGCTTTGTTCTATCACCCTTGATATAACCTTCTTTAAGTTGAGCAACACATGCAAAGATTATCCTCATATAGAACTGTTGGGACCATCCTTCCTGAAGATAAATAACAAGTTGTTTGAATATGATGTATTACTGACCTCAACCATACACATTCTCGACTTGCTTCATGCATTGCTAAAATTTCTGCATGATTTGATGATGTGGCGATATAGTCTACATTTCATAGATCGCCATGAGATAGCCGCACCTCCACATGTAAACAAATAACCGAGTTTGAGATTTACCATCATGTGGGTCGATAGAAAACCAAAGATCTCGCATAACCAATCGATTCATGCTTGGATTCATTTGAGTAGTATAACCCTATATCAATAGTGCCTCGAGATATCGAAAAATGTGTTTTACTCCATTCCAATGTCTCCGTGTTGGTGCGAACTATATCTTGCTAATAAATTAACAAGAAATGATATATCGGGACGTGTGTGATTAGCAAGATACATTAGTGCTCCGATAGCACTAAGATATGGTACTTCTGGACCTAGTAGTTCTTCTTCACCTTCTTCGTTAATCATTTGAGGTCGGAATGGATCTTTATCCACATTTAGAGATCTCACTATCATCGGAGATACATAATGGATGTGACTTATCCATATAAAATCTCTCCAAGACTTTCTTTGTATAAGTTTGTTGATATACAAAAATCTCATTCTTTAGATACTCGATCTGTAGTCCAAGACAGAATTTCGTTCGGCCCAAGTCTTTCATCTCAAATTCTTTCTTCAAACAAATAATTGCCTTTTGGAGCTCTTTAGGAGTTCCAATGATGTTGATATCATCAACATAGACCGCAATAATAACAAATTCTTTTTTAGATCTTCTCATAAAAATACATGGGCATATTGGGTCATTTATGTATCCTTCTTTCAACAAATATTCACCGAGACGATTATACCACATAAATCCCGATGCTTCAAGCCATACGGGGACTTATTTAATTTAATCGAGTATTGATCTCGAATATTTGAACTAGATGCTTCGCATCTTGAGTCCTTCTCGGACTTTCATATAAATATCACTATCAAGTGACCTATACAAATATGCGTTACAACATCCATTAGATGTAGATCAAGCCCTTCTTTTTACCTTTGCTAGGCTAACTAAATAACGAAAAGTAGTTGCATCCACTACAATGAATATGTTTCTTCAAAATCAATACCAGGTCTTTGTGTAAAACCTTGGGCTACAAGACGTGCTTTATATCTTGTAATTTCACCCTTTTCATTTCTTTTTCGTACAAAAACTCATTTATATCCAACTGGCTTTACATCTTCAGGTGTATGGACTACAGGTCCAAATACTTTTCGTTTTGCCAGTGATTTTAATTCTGCATTAATAGCATCTTTCCATAGAGGCCAATCCTTTCGTTGTTGGCACTCGTTAATAGATTTTGGCTCATGATCCTCATTTTCATTTATTACATCTTTTGCTATATGATAAGCAAAAATGTCATCAACGTTGACTTCATTTCGGTCCCATCGGATACCGTTCATAACATAATTTATTGAGATCTCATTATTTTCATATATTTCTCGGTACCTTGGTCTCTTCGGGACTACAACATTCTCTTCTCGGAGATTTCTCTTCTGGAGATAACATCTCTTCAGGAGATGACTCTTCTGGAGTTATTGACTTGTCTTGTTTATCCTCTACTTGACCATCTATACTTTTAGCTCCTTTTCTTTTTCGAAGATTTTTATCTTTAGAACCGATGGGTCTACCACGCTTCAGGCGTATTTTAGATTCATTCATAATGGGTTGTCTTTCAGGGATATCAATTCGAATAGGAGCATTAACAGCCGGTACATGTGACTTTGTCATCTTTGGGTCAGTAAATGCTTCTGGCATTCGATTAGCTAAATTTTGTAAATGGATTATCTTTTGAACTTCTAGTTCACATTGTTTTGTACGAGGATCAAAATGAGCCAGTGATAATTCATTCCGGCTAATCTCTTTACCTAACTCGCTTATTTTCTCCCCTAATGTTGGGAAAAATGATTCATCAAAATGACAATCAAAGAAACGTGCGGTAAACAAATCTCCTGTAGATGGTTCTAAATATTTTATAATCGAAGGAGATTCATACCCGACATATATTCCCAACCTTCTTTGAGGACCCATTTTGGTGCGTTGTGGTGGAGCTCTTTGGTACATATACGCACATCCAAAAATTCTTATATGGGAAATATTAGGTTCTTGACCAAAAACCATCTGCAAGGGGGAAACCTTTAAGTAACTTGTTGGTCGATGCGAATTAATATTGATGCATGCAAAATGGCATGACCCCAAGCGAGAAATTGGAAGATTAGATCTTATTAGTAAAGATCTTGCAATAAGTTGCAATCGTTTAATCAATGATTATGCAAGACCATTTTGTGTGTGAACATGAGCTACAGGATGTTCAACATCAATTTCAAGGGACATACAATATTCATTAAAAGATTGTGAGGTAAATTCACCAAAGATTATCAAGACGTATTTTCTTGATAGGATAATCGGGTAATGTGCTCTTAATCGATCAATTGAGCAAGTAATCTTGCAAACGCTAGGTTGCGTGAAGATAATAAATGGACATGCGACCATTTAGTTGATGCATCAATTAATACCATATAGTACCGAATGGTCCGCATGGTGGATGTATTGGCCCACAAATATCTCCATGTATCCGTTCTAGAAATGTGAGAGACTCACTTTCTACTTTGCTTGGTGAAGGCCGGATAATTAACTTTCCCTTGGAACATGCTACACATGAGAATTTATTGGATTGTGGTATTTGCTTACACTTCAGGGTATGTCCACATGAATTCTCAATTATTTGTCGCATCATAATTGATCCGGGATGGCCTAACCGGTCATGCCAAATATTAAATTCATTGGTAAACTTCTTTTACATTGGCAAACTTACGTTTATATTGGTAAACTTCTGGTTTACAATGGTATGCATTTCAATTGTACTTAAAAATGTATAATATAAACCAGAAGAGAAGGTAGGAAAACATTCTAATATATTTTTTCTACTAGAAACAATATTTGTAACAGCAAGACATTCCTGATCATAATTTGTTATTGTTTCTATATGATATCCATTTCTCGCGAATATCTTTGAAACTCAAAAATTTCTTTTAGACTTGGTAGAATAAAATGCATTATCAATGCATAATTTTGTTCCTTCGGGTAACAAAATATTAGCTCTTCCGAGCATTCAATCAAATTTATATTACGAGATATAGTTTGAATATTGGCTTCTTGCATTACCAAGGAAGAAAAATATTTATCTTGTCTTAATATGGTGTGGGTTGTAGCACTATCAACGAGACATAAATCTTGAGAATTGATGCCAATGAAATTCATTCTTCATATGAAAAACAAAAAGAAATACATAAAATAGAAAACAAGTTTAAAACATAGAAATATTAAAAGATAAAAGTAATTTATTCTAGGAAATCATCGCTTCCATATAATTTACATCATTGTCACAAAAAGAAATACATAAGATAGGAAACAAGTTTAAAACATAAAAGTAATTTATTCTAGGAAATCATCGGCTTCCATATAATTTACATCATTGTCTTTATACTCGAATTTTCTCGCCATATCAACATGATTTACCTCGGTCCTTGGTCCTTTACCATTATTTTTCGGTGATTCTTGGTAAAGGTCAACCAAGTGTCTTGGTGTACGGCAGTGCGAGACCAATGACCTTTTACACCACATCGATAACATGCATTTTCAGAATGCTTGTTATTTCCACTAGTTTCCCTTCTGGGGTTCTTTTCAATTCTTCTCCCCCTGGGGCGGTAATTTGATCCACCACGATTTGGACCACCATGATTTGGACCATGATTACGGCCACGGCCACGACCACGGTTGTAGCCACCTCTGTAACCACCTCTACGTCTACGTCCTCGGCCCTTAAAATTTTCATAGCTTACTTCATTCACTTCAGGGAATGGATTCGAACCTGTTGGACGAGATTCATGATTTTTTAACAAAAGTTCATTATTCTGTTCAGCCACGAGGAGACAAGAAATTAATTCAGAATATTTCTCGAAACCTTGTCCACGATATTGTCTTCTTTGCGGAGCATATTGGATGCATGAAATGTGGAGAATGTTTTCTCTTTCATATCATAATCGGTAATATTTTCTCCACATAATTTTAACGTGAAGTAATTCTGAAAACTACGGTGAGTTATATCCACTCACGATTTAAAATCTTGCGACGCAGATGCATCCACTCATAACGAGCTTTCGGAAGGACGATCATCTTCTCGGTGATCATATCTTTCTTTTAGGTCATTCCAAAGAACTAGTGGGTCTTTTATCACAAATACTCAACTTTTAAATCATCATGTAAATGATGACGAAGGAAAATCATGGATCTGGCTTTATTTTGATTAGATGCTTCATTTTGTTCTTTAATTGTATCTTCAAGACCATGTGCATTCGGATGAATATCCGCATCTAGCATCCAAGATAAATAATTTTTCCTAATATCAAGAGCCATGAATTCGAGTTTTGCATAGTTCGCAAGGTTTTTGCTTGTCATGATTCAAACTATTTAAAAAGAAAAATAAGTAAGAGTTATTAAAACAGAAATAATTGGAAATTCAAAAAGACAATAAAGGAGAATTAAAATCTTATGACTGCTGGTCATAATATTGAAAGATTATGACTTCTGGTCATAATATTAGAATAGAAAAACAAAGATGTATGGCTTCTGGCCATAATAATAACATAAAATAGTTTATATAATTAAAAGTTAATAATAACAGTATTATGTTAGCAAACATAAATAAATGTAATGTTAGCAACATAAAAGTAAATTACGTAATCATAAAAGTAAATATTTAAATATAAATAACTAGACTTCCTTAGGAGGTTTAACCCCAAGTAGGTGTCGTATATATGTTAGCAACATAAAAGTAAATTACTTGAATCATAAAAGTAAATATTTAAATATAAACAACTAGACTTCCTAAGTTAGGAGGTTTAACCCCAAGTAGGTGTCGTATATATGTTAGCAACATAAAAGTAAATTATCGAATAATAAATATGTTAGTAACATAAAATAAATGTTATGTTAGTAACATAAAAGTAAATTGTTGAATTATAAATATGTTAGTAACATAAAATAAATGTTATGTTAGTAACAATAACAATAAACAATGTAGAAAGTAACAACAATATATATTGTGCACAAGAATAAAGCATTATGTAACAATATGAAAATAATTAAATCAATGATAAATAGTAAAATACTATTTAAATAATAATCTCCAATCTTATACATGGAACACGATGTTTAAAACATTCGGTAAAATATATGCTTTTAATTCCATGTTGCTAAGATCATCATAGATCAATATAATGAACATATGAAGAAATCATTAAAAGATAACATGAAAATCATACATTCTTTAGAGCACTTTCGTGCGATAACGTGTTATAAAACTAAAGAAATCAAGGTAAATGAAGGAGAATAAGAGTAGAGAAAGTTCGGAGAGAGAAAGCGAGAGGAAGAAGTTCTCATTCCAAATGTGTTACGAATGTTTACGGAGGACATCTATTTATAGAAAGAAAATGGGTCCTTAAGTGTAATTATTCTACCCGGGTCATTAGTCGTAATTTTCCCCAAAATCATCAATCATTCCAAATTTCCGCCGAGGATTAGGAATTTGTGAGAATTCGCGTGGGCCCCACATGAATAGTAACTGTATATGAATAGTAAATACGTATATGTGAATAGTAAATACGTATGAACAGTAAATCCGTAATTACTTTTTGGGGATCAAGAGTCAATGAACATCCACATAATTAGTATATTCATAACAATATAGTCTATAATTATTTTGATTTGTTATTTTTTTATATAGAACAAATCCTTTTAATGGATAGCCTCAACAACAACACAAATGAATCTGCTTCTCCTCAACCTCAAGTACCTCAAACTAAACAAGTTAGTAGGCATGTGGCAACTCCTTCAAATGATGCAATGAACATTAACAATAATTCCTCTCAACTGGTAGTAATTAGGGGTGAAGAAGATTCTATTATCACAAAAAAGCGACGAAAAACTTCAATGGTATAGAAAGATTCTGAAGAAGTTCAACTTGTTGATAGTGTGTCAAGAAAACAATGTGTTTGTACTGTAAAGAAAAGCTAGCTACTAGTGGAAGGGGAGCTAGCACTAGTCATCTTAAGAGGCATTTGGTGGGTTGCTTTAAACGTAGGTTGTTTGTCTCTCGATAAAATAAGCAAACCACCATACAATTTTTGAAAAGATTCTTCCTTACTAAATATTAATTAACCGTAATGTTTTCACAAAACCAGATTAACAAGTGATTATAGTAAACCCCTTTTTCTTTCTAAAATACACACACTGGAGTTTAGGGTACAAATTTCCACCCACAAACTCACTTTTGAAAATCCATAACTCTTGGCACAATTATCGAAAAGAAAAATATATAGCCCACAAGTCTTATAACACTAATCCAACAACACAGGGTCTACACAAAAAAATTTTGGCACAAGATTTGATCATGGATCTACCAAAATAATATAGTGTATAAAATAAAACCTTTGGTCTCACAATGGATAAGCAGTCATCCCAAAATAGTTAATATACTATTTCAAAACCATGAGGGCCCTAGAATGACAATATATAAATCCATACAACACCAATACCAAAAGAGTCTTACAAAGTTTGCAACTATTATGCCTCTGACTGCTTCCCTTGTCCATTAGTAAAATTAGAGGTCTCGCCTGAAAAATATTGATAATAACAGGGTGAGACATAGAGTCCCAGTAACCAAAATTAATTTATCAAATATGCAGGAAAGGATTGCAAGTCAAAGAAGCAGGTTTGCTAACATAGTTATAATATCAACAATAATTCAATAATACAAAATAGTTAACAATAATTAGAACCATCCTCACTCGTCCATCCTGCTCTTCCTTATATCTTCTAGACGTGGTACAGCCTATCAGTGCTAGTTTACCTAGCCAAAGTTAGCTAGTCACTTCAAGAATACTATCATCTCCCATGTTACCACCGATATACCGTAACAGAGAGGTGTCCACCCAAAACACTCAGCTCAATTATGGGCCAGGAATAAGAGAGCCGATGGGCACAATTTCACATTAAATCTCTTCCACACAATCCAACATATCTCATAGCAAATAAACAATATGTCACTATAACTTTCAAAAACATCGTGCAATATATTATTCCATACACAACATTCCATAACAAACTTCATAATAGCAATATCTTACAAAATTCATTATTCCATATACAAAATTCCACAACAAACATCATAATTATCACAACAATCACAATCTCAATAACAATATTCACTTATATATATATTGGAAAATTCACTGTTTCACTAAAACAATTTCATATTCAGATATACGCATAATTTTCCAGAACACATGCCAAAAGTTCATGTGAAAGTAAGGTTTAGAAAACACCTTACAGTCCAAAACAAGCAAATGAAATAAATTAACCCCGGTTACCTCAAACCAAGCTAAACCTTATCTCGAGGAATAAAACACGAACAATCACCAGTCTCAAATAAGCTCTACATTATCACGATTATAATTTCATATAACTTAAATTGCACAAATTCTAATAATAATATATTATAATAATAAAACTGAAAATGACACTTTAGTACTTCAAATTTCAAAACTAAACCAATTAAAATTCCAGTAATTTCTCCACTAACCCAAAATATATTATTTAAACAACTTTTAATCGGTAGAATATAAATCATAAACTTCTTAAATAGAAAAATTAATTTAAATTCCTACAACGACTAATCAACAAATACAAACCGATTGAAATTTGTTATTAATCGTTCTTTGCATATATACAACATCTATTATCAAAACTTAAAACTTTTCCAAAATCTTAACCTCAAAATTTTTACTAACCAACACGATATTATATTCATCAGAAAGAGAAAAATATGTGGAACAACTTTCATAAAGGAAGTTTATTGAAAATAAATTAATTTAACAAAAAAATGATCTTATAAGATAAATAACATACCTTAAAATATCCTCAATACTCTTTTTTTATTCTCTTTCTTTCTCACTTCTCTCTTGCTCTCAATTTTCTCTCATCTCTCCCTCTCATTTCCTCTCCTCTCACCGCCAAAAGACACACATATATATAGATGGAAAAAGGAGGGGATGAGTCACCCTTTCATTAATTGAGGCATTGATCTCTTTTTCTTTTCCTCTTCTTCTTTCTTACGCAGCCCTAAGTCTTTTTTTTTTTTTTGAAATGGAGAAAATTACCACAAGAGTCCCAACATTATTATTATTTTTCCAAATTTTTTTCCTCTCACAATTACAATCTAATTACAATAATCATATATAATTATTTTATAATTACAATTAAATCCTAAAAAATAAAATTAGGATGTTACAATTTTCACCAAGTGAATTAATCCTTTTATTATTCCTAGCGCTAAGTACTCTAATGAAAAGATGAGAGAAATCTTAGCTACTTCAGTTATGGTACATGAGCATCCTTTTAGCATGTTGGAAGATGATGTTTTGATATGGGCCTTTGAATATACAAATCCAGATTTTTGAAAAGTCACTCATAAAACTATTAGAAGTGATTGCCTCAAATTGTATGAAAATGAAAAGAATACTTTAAAAAAATATTGAAAAAAGTGAGTAAGGTAAGCACTACAAAAGACATGTGGAAGTCAAGTCATTAAATAGTTGAATATATGGTTGTTACTGGCCATTTTGTTGATGATATGCGGAATCTTTATAAGAGAGTTGAGTTTTGTTGAAGTCTCTGCTCCAAGATAAGGAGTAGATATAGCAAATGCAATTTTCAAAGTGTTTGAGATCATGGGATATTGAGAACAAAATATTCTCAGTTTCTGTTGATAATGCTAACTGCAATAACACTTGCTTAAGAACTTTGAAAGAGAGTTTGTCATTGAACAATAAGTTGGTACTTGGCAGGAAACTATTTCATGTTAGATGCTACGCACATATCCTAAATTTTTTGGTCCAAGATGGCCTTAGTACTATTAAATATGTCATTCAAAAAATTTGTGAAAGTGTCAAGTTTATAAATGCCTCGAATGCAAGGCTAAAATCTTTTTGTGAATTTGTGGAGTTAAAAGGTTTGAAAAAAAGGAAGTTTATTCTTATGGTATTACAAGATGGAACTCTACATTCTTGATGTTGACGACTGCAATAAAATTCAAGCATGCATTTTCTGCTTATAATGAAAAAGTGCCCAATTATATTTATGCACCCAATCATAAGCACCGGGAAAAGATTGAGAAGATTTGTCATCTCTTAGAAGTTCTTAATGACGTCACTCATGCCATCTCAGGTAATGTGTAATACCCCAGATTATTATTAATAATAATAACCCTCTTTTTTTTATAGCCTTGTTGGGCCAAATACTCCTAGTCCTAATTGTCTTGGGAATTTTCAGCTTATGCACTAAGAAAGAGGTTTTAGGTAATAAGTCCATTACTTGTTAACCAAGTCACATTAAATTCACACTTTGATTGATTGATTGAATTTAATATAACCTATTAATGAGTTGGCAATAGTTAAAGAGCCTAGCCCATAGCTAACCCTAATTTTAAATTATAAATAGAGGCCTAACTTAACCCTAGCTAATGTTACATACTCCTATTCTCCTCTACTACTTCTTCTATTCTTACTCTACATCAAATTATTTTCTAGGAGGCTAGTAAAAATGGTGACCAGGTAATCTTAATCCCTCAACCTCAGGAAAACAAAACGCTGTGCGTAGATGCATTGGTGCTTCGTCGATTGAATTACATATTCGTATACCCCTTTCATTCTCGATTGGCATGAACAATTTTTTTTACAAAACCATTCAACCTTCTGAATATTATCCTGTACGTAGAAGTATTGGTGATTGAATCATATATATATGTACCCTTCATTCTTGATTTGCGTGCTGGAACCATTTTCTGCAAAAGAACCATTTACTATTGCATATACATGTCTGTACGTGGCTTTGGTGGTTTTGATTTTCGAAATTGAAACATATGTATAGATTGATTAATTACCTTTGAATATACATACCTCACGTGGTTGCTCTGGTCGCTTCGGATTTCGTGATTGAATTTTATAAATGCTTTCATTAATATATATATACACACACATAAATACAAATAAATATATATATATATATATATATATATATATATATATATATATATATATATATATATAGTGAGAAATCCATTTTTGTGTGTATTTGAAATAATCTAACAGTGGAAGGATAGCTTTGGGATGATACCTCCTAAAGTGATAAACACAACCCTTAGGCTTTATGCCTCCGATATATTATTTGATGTGAATCGATGATATCCGTTCTTCCTAAAGTGGCGTCTAGCAAGGTTTCCTGGGTCACCGGGTAGACTGGCAGGGTTTCTCAGGTCTACCATGGTTCTCTTCCTACTAAATAGACTGGCAGGGCTTCCCGGGTCTAAATAAATTAAATTTAAAAAGATAATGATTAATGTTTGATGCAATTATCACATGATTATATATATCTGCTTTGATTAATATATTTGTGCCATTTAAATTGTATTTTATTAGGATTACCAGCAATTGCTGATTTTTGTGTTCATGGGCTGCGATGATCCTTCGGAGGAGCAGATTTTCAGTGAAACATGTTTTAAAGGTTGGGGCTAGCAGAGAGAAGTGGGGAAGAACATTCTATTAAAATGATATGCCAAATTGTGAAATACATAGCTCCTTCATCTGAACTCCTTTGGTCTTGAATTTTATATCAAAATGACGCATTGGGAGTCTAGTTTCATATGCCACTGGTTTCACCTCAATCTGATCCCTTGTTTGGGAGATATCATCGAATTACCAGACCTCGTCCAAGCCAACGCCCTCTCGACTTTTGGAACCATAATACCTCTTCTTGATACAACGTTTGCAGCAGCTCCTCTTCAAGTTCCTTCTCTAATCTAGTTAGATACAGATTGCATCTTCTAGAAACACTATGTTGTATACCATATAATATGTTATAGAGACGCCTCTTACGACTTTGGATATTCCCAAAAACTTCATAATTCCATTCCAGTAAATCTTACTGAAGCGATGCAAGTTTTACAGGTGCTTCCTCATTGCCTAGCCAACTATTGATCAACACAGCATCAAAATGATCATGTATTTTCCACATGGCTTCATACCTAAACATTCTCTATCTCCAAACCTTATTTTCCAGACTTGTACTCACCAGTAAAGGATGGTGATCAGAACATACCCATGGCAGCCCTCTTACCTCTACCTCCTCAAACCTTTCTTGCCAACTAGCCGAACACAAACAACGGTTCAGCCTCTTGTATACCCTTTCCAACCCTTCCCATTTTGGTCCCTTCCACGTGAAAAAAAGGGCCTTGAGTCTCAATATCAAGAAGTTTGCAGTCTTCAATCCAATCATTAAACCTATGGCACCGCGTTTCATTTACATGACCACCACCCTTCTGCTCGAAAGGCGTCTTAATGTCATTGAAATCGCCCGCTACCAGCCAAAGTTTAGAAATTTCACTAGCCAATTTGTAAAGAGTATCCCACAAACGAAATCGTTTTGGCACACAAGGACTAGCATATACAGCTGTAAAAAGAATTGCCTCCCCTCTTAGGTTTACTTTACAATGGAGAAATTGCTCATCTTTGACTTTAGCATCCACCACTATCTCATCAAAATCCCACAATAACCAGATGCCTCCTGAAAAGCCCTCAGCCTCCACTCTTACTGACTTTTCAAAACCCCAACTTTTAATCACCTTACTAGCATGGCTACCACTTATTCTAGGCTCCATTATCACTAACATGTCAACCTTAAATTTGAATTTAAAGTCTCTAATTACAGCAGCAACCCCTTTGCTTGCTGCCCCTTGACAATTCCATATCAAAAAATTTATCATTTTAACACTATACAAAGATAGAACCTGACCAGAACCTATCTTACTGATCCAAAGCAACAGTAGGACATACCTCCGCCATGCTCATGCAAATCCCTTCTGAATGCCCTGCAATGCTGCTAGCGTCCTGCTCCCTTCCTTCAACCCCCACATACTTTTGTCATGTTGTATCCATGCACTCCCCCGGGTTAAGGTTCTCTTTATCATCCATGTGTACTTCATGCCACTTATGTGGCTCTAGGTTGGTCTCCGGAACAGCCAAAACATCATCATAGCTGTGATAGTTCTTTGCCAAAACCTTATTATCCCTTTCCAGGCTAGGACTCAACACTGAACCCCTATCTTTGATTTCTTTCTCCTTCTCGCTCAGTTGTGTAGTCCAGCCCTTATTTTGGGTCTTGCTCATCTCACTTTCCTTCTTTACACCACCCACAACACCTGTATATTTCCACTGACTACTCTGCTTCTGTTTTACCCCCTCACTTTGCCCCTTTTATGTGTCCTTCTTGCTCGAAAATGGCCCTTGATTAGTCACCACGTTCCCAACCAGCTATTCCTCCCCAGTCTCCACCTACAACACCGTAAAACGTGACCCTGATTGGTGATTCAGAGTAGCCAGATCCTGACGCCTTGGCCTTCTAGCTCTTTGGACTGTCTTCCATAATCCCTTCTCACTATCCTTTTCCACTACATTCTTCTTCAGCACATCCACTTCATCAACAGCCATCCCATCCTCCTTGTTTCGCCTGTGGAAAGCATCACAGCCATCTTTTAAATGCCCTACCCTGCCACATTTGTTATACAACTGGCCCAAACTTTCGTAGACCACACTAAGCAACTGCCCTTCAACGTTGAACTCAGGCACCAACGGCTTGTTCAGGTCTAGCTCCACACACATCCTCGCAAATCTTCCTCTGGTTCTCTTAGCCGTATGCACATCAAGCCTAATGGCTTTTCCAAAGGAATTGCCCAGATTCAATAGAAATTTTTTGTCAAAAAGGGGAGCAGGCAAATCAGGAAACCTAACCCAAGCCACTACTGATTCAATCCTCTCTTGCTTAGGATTGAAATTAGGCCTCCATCTTCTTACACTCAAATACGCATCAGAGACCACCCAAGGACCACCAATCAAAGCTTCCATGTAATCGTCCATATGTTGGAAATTGACAAGATAGAAGTCGTTTTCCAGATCAAACACGTCAATCTTACCTTTTCGCTCCCAAATCAAATTCTCGAAAACGTGTAGCTTCTTTGCCATGAAAACGTAATGGATTAGAATGATCCACACATATACCATCACTTGGATTTAGGACTTTTGCAAAATCCGCCTACCTAGTAACTTCACCAACTAATGTCAATTAAATGTGACTTATTTAAGAAAATAAAAATAAAGACAAAATGAAACTAGCTAGAGGCCTTGAACTACGGCTTCATTACCCTTTCCATCTCTCTTTATCCTCAAACATAAACCAGGACATAATGGATTAGAATGATCCACACATATACCATCACTTGGATTTAGGACTTTTGCAAAATCGGTATCATCGCCATAACCAAAGCTATCCTCCCACCGTTAAGTTATTTTAAGTACACATATAATTAATCCCAAATTATTTCTAATATGTCATCTAATCAACACAACATACAATTGTTGTCTTAAAGTATAAAGTAAATTCTCACAAGTTTCTAAAAGGTTGTCATGAGAAATTCTCATGACTATCATGGTTTTACTCATTATCCCTTTTTAAACTCACGGATCTACCCATTGTCCATTTTTAAACCTACATGACTCTACTCATTATTCCTTTTTAAACCCATGGCTCTACTCATTATCACTCTTTAAACTCATGATCATAATATATTATAATTGATAAAATCTAGAAACCCGCAGGTTCAATCACAAAAAGCATGAGACGTAAGGCGTATATATATATAATTCCCAACACGAAGGCCGAGGCATCCAAGGCAAAAGAAAGAAAACAAAAATAAGACGTCCGGATATGCTCAAGTCATCCAAAATTGGGTATTGTCAATGAATGAAAGGATTATATGATTCAAGCACAAAGATCGAGGCGAAACAATAAAACAATTGTCAAGTGTATTCAATTCATACTTCGTGCATTCGAGAAACCGATTGCAAAGTTACTCACATAATAGATTACATATAATATATTTCATGTATAAGAACCCTATCAAAATTTATATAAAACTAACCTAAGACTCATAGGGATTAGAATTACCTATCAAGATCAAAAATTAACCTAAACTCATGGGAATTAGAATTACCTATCAAGATTCATATAAAATTTACCTAAGACTCATGAGATTAGGATTGTCATGTTCATGGGAAATTCCCACATCTACTCATAAAAACATATTAGTGGTTTAGGATTGTCATGTTCAGGGAAATTCCCACGATCTACTCATAAAAACATATTAGTGGTTTAGGATTAAAGGAAATACAATCCTATGAACAAATGATTTTTATTGATATGGGGATTAGAATTACCTGGTCTCCGTTTTGCTAACCATTGTCAACTCCATCCTATCGGAAATAGGATTGACTACGGATTCGAGCACAGACATGGTTTCATAAACCGTATGATTTTACCGATATAAATAAAGCGGGTTTTACATGAAGAAGATTTGGCTCAAGATGTTCTATTCGATACGGGTAGGAGAAGAACCCGACTCGGTATTCCTAGGAGAGTAATTGATGAAAGACGGAGAGAAAAGTAACGAGTGTTTTTCTAGGTTAGGTTTGAAAATGCGCTAACTTATATTTATAATTTAAATTTTAGGGTTTTAGCTCTGGTCGCCCTTTAATTATTCCTAATTAATAAATTAACAATACAACCATTATAAATTTTTAGATTTTTCTATATATTATTATATCATTATCATTATTATTATTATTATTTAAATCTATTACTATTATTTTCATTATTTAAATCTATTATTATTATTATTATTAATCCGAGGTATTATTATATCATTATCATTATTATTATTATTATATAAATCTATTACTTTTACTATTATATTTTATTATTTAAATGCATTATTATTCATAATAATCCGGGGTATTACATTCTACCCTCCTTAAAATAAGTTTCGCCTCTAAACTTAAAATGGTTTTTTTTTTCCGGGTCATTACAATCTACCCTCCTTAAAATAAGTTTCGTCCCGAAACTTAATTGAGTACAAATAAAATCTTATGTGTGTTTGGGTTTCATTCTCAAAATCAATTCTAAGTACCACTTTTTTTTCCTGGGTCATTACAATCTACCCTCCTTAAAATAAGTTTCGTCCTTGAAACTTAATTGAGTACAAATAAAATCTTATGTGTGTTTGGGTTTCATTCTCAAAATCAATTCTAAGTACCACTTTTTTTTATCAAGTATATTGATATCACGTATCAAAATCAATCATCTGATAATGCAATATAAATTTAAACCATAAACCAATTCAAAGATAACCAATCACAAATTCAAATAATAATGTTAATATAAATCAAAAGGATAATCTAACATCTTTAAAATTAAATAAACAAAATAAGAATCAAGTTATTCAAAAGATAACTACATCTAAAAGGAACCTTTAGCCTAAAAGATAAAAGAAATTCTACCGATTTGCTCCAATAAAATGAAATAAAATTTGCAAGTCAATAAAATTCTAAATCACATAATGAGTCAAAGTAATTTCAAGTATACAAATTATCAAAATTCAAAGAAAACAAATCATTTAAAAGACAAGAGAATAACCCTTCACTACCCATCTCTCACACTTAAAATTATTATTATTATTATTATTATTATTATTATTATTATTATTATTATTATTATTTTATTAAAAAAAAACTCTGGGATCTTTGATCTCTGAGTTAGTATCAAAAGCGAAGCTAAGGAGAACCTTAGGCTCTGATACCATTTTGTAACACCCCAATTTCTAACAATTATCTTAATATAAAATTTAAATGATTTTATAAATGAATCCTGAAATTTCAAATCAAACAACCTTGGGGAGTGTTACCGCCGCACTTGTACTAGGACAAGTGCAAGGCTACTTATTACAATAATGAAAATTCAAACTCAATTAAATGTGACTTATTTAAGAAAATAAAAATAAAGACAAAATGAAACTAGCTAGAGGCCTTGGACGTTCTTCCTCACTACTCACCGTCATTGCCCCAACTCTTGGTACATGCGCTCACCGAAACTCGCTCCCCGAAGGATCATCGCACCATGAACACAAACATCAAGAATTGCCGGTAATCCTAATAAAACACAATTTAAATAGCACAAATATATATATATATTAACCAAAGTAAATATATCATCATGTGGTAATCTCATCAAACATTAATCATTATCTTCTCTCTTTTTTTTCTTCTTAAATTTACTTTAGACCCGGAAACCCCGCGCCTATTTAGTTAAGTGGGAAGAGAACCATGGTAGACCCGATATCCCGCTACCTACCCCCGTGACCCGAAACCCCGCGCTCACAAATCATCAAATTGGCCATCATCAACATCTCTTCCTATCGCGCACACCTCTTCCCAAAGCTGCTACTAGTGTCCCTAAAACCCCGCGTACACCACTTTGGGAAGAACGGATATAATCGGTTCACATCAAATAATATATCGGAGGCATAAAGCCTAATTGTGTTCATCACCTTGGGAGGTATCATCCCAAAGCTATCCTCCCACTGTTAAGTTATTTTAAGTACACATATAATTAATCCCAAATTATTTCTAATATGTGTTTGAAACACTTGTATTGTAATCAACACAACATACAATTGTTGTGTTGATACAACCAACAACCAACAACATGCATATATATATATATATATATATATATATATATATATAAAACACAAAATGGATTTTCAAATTAAAGTATAAAGTAAATTCTCACAAGTTTCTAAAAGGTTGTCATGAGAAATTCTCATGACTATCATGGTTTTACTCATTATCCCTTTTTAAACTCATGGATCTACCCATTGTCCATTTTTAAACCCATGACTCTACTCATTATTCCTTTTTAAACCCATGGCTCTACTCATTATCACTCTTTAAACTCATGATCATAATATATTATAATTGATAAAATCTAGAAACCCGAGGTTCAATCACAAAAAGCATGAGACGTAGAAGGCGTATATATATATAATTCCCAACACGAAGGCCGAGGCATCCAAGGCAAAAGAAAGAAAACAAAAATAGAAGACGTCCGATATGCTCAAGTCATCCAAAATTGGGTATTGTCAATGAATGAAAGGATTATATGATTCAAGCACAAAGATCGAGGCGAAACAATAAAACAATTGTCAAGTGTATTCAATTCATACTTCGCATTCGAGAAACCGATTGCAAAGTTACTCACATAATAGATTACATATAATATATTTCATGTATAAGAACCCTATCAAAATTTATATAAAACTAACCTAAGACTCATAGGGATTAGAATTACCTATCAAGATCAAAAATTAACCTAAACTCATGGGAATTAGAATTACCTATCAAGATTCATATAAAATTTACCTAAGACTCATGAGATTAGGATTGTCATGTTCATGGGAAATTCCCACATCTACTCATAAAAACATATTAGTGGTTTAGGATTGTCATGTTCGGGAAATTCCCACGATCTACTCATAAAAACATATTAGTGGTTTAGGATTAAAGGAAATACAATCCTATGAACAAATGATTTTTATTGATATGGGATTAGAATTACCCGGTCTCCGTTTTGCTAACCATTGTCAACCGCTTTCCTATCGGAAATAGGATTGACTACGGATTCGAGCAATAGCACATGGTTTCATAAACCGTATGATTTTACCGATATAAATAAAGCGGGTTTTACATGAAGAAGATTTGGCTCAAGATGTTCTATTCGATACGGGTAGGAGAAGAACCCGACTCGGTATTCCTAGGAGAGTAATTGATGAAAGACGGCAGAGAAAAGTAACGAGTGTTTTTCTAGGTTAGGTTTGAGCGGCTAACTTATATTTATAATTTAAATTTTAGGGTTTTAGCTCGGTCAGGGCCTTTAATTATTCCTAATTAATAAATTAACAATACAACCATTATAAATTTTTAGATTTTTCTATATATTATTATATCATTATCATTATTATTTATTTAAATGCATTATTATTCATAATAATCTGGGGGACTTAGACCATTCCCACCAACACTCCCCTGTATTCACATTCTACAATAACGACTCACGATACGATTTCGGTGCTTGATCAGTACCTCCAGCTTTCATCCAGCCTTCATCTCGAACACGGAGAGATTCCCCTCCCGAAAATTCCTCATTAGCGAAACGAACCTTCTTCTTCTGACGACTCACCTCCTCACCCTCGTCCCTCATTTGTTCCTCACCTGCCCCTCCCCACATTGCACGGCCGGAGGAGCCACTCATATCCTCCGCCATAGTGGGTGACGGAGCGCTCAATATCCCCAAATTGGAAGCCCTAGCGGAGCTTCAGAAAATCGCCCTATCCCAAGAAGATTAGAAAAAAAAAATCTTTTTTACTCATTCTTTAATGTCATTTGGTTGATAGCTGGGAGAGATTTTGTTGGGTTGAAGGTGAGGAAGGTGTAGGGCTGGAGTTGGTGAAGGAGATTAGGGAGGATTAATATTCTAGAAAGAATTAATATTTTTTTGGGGACTTTTAAGTGAAAAGTAAACTCCTGCTGCTTAAAAGATTGATAAAGGTTCTCTCCACTTACACCAAGCTAAATCCATTACTTGGAAGATGTTTCACTTATTTAAATTTTCTCCTTTTCAACTTTTAAGTCGGAGCGTTAGATACTCCTTTCGATCCTAAATATAAAGTAAGTTAATTTTTTTAGAGGGATTAAGGAAACTATTAAATTACTTTAAAATATTATCATTTTTTCTTTAAATTATTTTACCTAATTTATAAACTGATATACTACCTCCGGTTTTAATTATAAGAACACTTCGTAGTACGATTTGTCTACAAAAAGTGTTCTATAATTAAACCTAGGAAAGATAATTTAAGGATACACAACATATTATATGATTAAATAACTTATTTCGATTCCTTAATTTTTTTTAAAAAAATCAACTCTGTTTTATATTTAATACTGAAGGGAGGGAGTAAGGTGTTGTATTTGCAGCAATTGTTTGGGAGCATTTTCTTAAATTAATGTTGTGTTTTATGAAACAAAACTACTAAAATTCAACTAAAATGATGTCACGTACGTTTGATTTTAAAGAGGTTTGTGAGATTTGTACAAAGTGGTTGTTTTCACGATGGGTGGCAGATCTATTCGAAAACGATAATTCAGAGTGAGACAATACAAGCAGCTTTTTTTTTTATACTCAAGCAGCTTTTTTTTTTGCTTTTAGTCCCAAGTCCCAACTCTCAATCCCTCCGGCATTATCATAAGACCCGCAAATCTATTCAACTGGGCCGCCTTTTATAGACCCTATCTCATGGGCCTTCGTTCTCAAAGCGGTCTGGTTTTATACATTGAATGTAGGAGAAAAGTTGAGTTTCATGACCCAAAAAGAATGTTGTATTTAAAGTACGTCTTGATAGATAGATTCCAAAAGAAGCAAGGTTTTTGTGCGTTGTGCAGGTTTTATTACAAAAACAAGATTGTGTCTCAAGTTTCTTCCAAACAGCGAGACATGGCCTCAATTGTGAAATCCACAAGCACTCATGAAAGTTGAAACCGGTTCCTTCTGAACAGTCCAAAGGAGTAATGACCTTTGTGACTTGTGCTTTCCATCATCATATTTGCCCTAATGCCTGAAATAGTTTTATTTTTCTCCCGGCCACCTGAAAACTCAGAAGTGGGATACCTATATAAAGTTGGTCTGGTCAAATCATTAAAACCATGATGAGTCCATGAAGGTCCCCACAAAAGCACAGAATGATGACCTGTTATCAAAGGTTTTGTTCTGGAAGAGATGGGTATGCCATCCCCATATGCTCTTGAAAGAACACTTTTACAGTTAAAAAGCTTCATATCAGCCACACGATGTGACTATATTTTAAACCCACAGAATGAGATGGAAGAAGAGGAAAGTTGCATTTTTTATATTGGAGTAGGACACCCTTTTCGGCAAAAAAGAAGACACCTTTTTTTTTTTCCTGGGAAGAAAATCAACGGAGAAAACCATATTAGAAAGTGGTAGAAACTGTAAAGAAGACATGAATGAAGCATATGGGGCAGAGAGAGAGAGAGTACGGCAATAATCGATTTATCAATTTAGTGTTGGCTGCTGAGATGATGAAGGGTTAGTGTTACTTAATCAATGTTCTTTTCAAAACAATGATGATGTATTATGAGGGAATGCACACCTTACAGCTACTAATCTAATATTCAATGCGAGCATGAGCTTGTTCTTTTAAGAACGTACGATTAGTCTATGGAATATAAGAGCTCGGACTATAAAACTAGGTCCATATTCTTTAATCTTGACTCCTCATCCTTAGCCAATAACAGGTCATTGGAACTTCTTATATATATACATATACAGGATCCTGATTGGTTGAAACATGTCAAACGTTGCATTATATTATTATATGCTATAAGCAAAACGCACACAAGTACAATATTAGTCTAACAAAATAGTCTCTTGTTCCCAAAAGGGGCTACATCACAGCCGAAGACATCTCTTTCATTTTCCTTTGAGCTTGTGAAAGCTATGCTCTTAAGTTTTAGAGAGTGGGACGGTTCAGTGCATAGAATGAAATGGAATGACAAGAAAGAGATTAATTTTTAAATAACATCAAGAGACAGTAAATTGTTGACCAGAGTTTGTGGGGGGTCCTAGGGTCCAAAGAAAGGAGCACAAGTGGATTAGGTGAGCAGTTCCCTGTTGTCTGGGACTTGTAACTTCCACAGCTTTTTTTTTTAGCCCCAACAATTTCCACAGTTTTTAGGCACTGTGCACTAAGTATGTATATCCAACTATTGAGTGAAGAGTAAAGAGAGAGAGATGTAATGAGTGGTAGGAGAAAAGAGGGTTGGAGAGGAATTGGGCCTGGTTGAGCCCAGTGGGCCAGGAAGGTATGATGGATGTGAGACATTTTGGAAAGGGAGGGGGAGAATGTTTTTGAGATGTGTGGCGGTGACGACAATGATATCATATCATGACTTTTAATTAATAAATGCAATTATTGGTTATCATTGGCAGCATCACAGGCTAAAAGTGATTCGCTTCACTATCCCACCCCAACTCCTCTTTAATTGTCAAAGAGAGTTGGCATAGATGGTAAGGAATTTGTTGAAGCCCAGAAGGGATGTGTGTTGATCCTCATCCCCGCCGCGTCACGGGGCTTTTCTTTGCGACGATCTCGTAAGTCCCTATTAAGTCTTTCAGAAAGGCCGTCGCCCTTACTTTCTGATGGGGGTAATCTTAACCCCTCCAAAACTTTTTCATATCAAAAAAAAAAATTCCTCTTTAATTACCCCATAACATACCTTTCAGCTTTCAGCCAACAGAGTAAACAAACAATATAGACCAAAAAAAGACCTTTCAACCTCCCCCCTATAATCAATATACTTCCTTTAGTCGCATCAACTAGTGTATTTAGTTCTTTTTATACTATATTTATTTATTTTTAAAAATCATTAAATATTTTTTTATGTATGTATGCCCATAATTAATAAGGATATTAGGTGAAAGTAATAATTAATATAATATTAGAGTTTAATGCAATTAGTAAGGGTAATATTGAAAATTATTTAAATTTTAGGACAAATTTAATGATTTTAATTGTTTTTATTGATTTGTGAGAATTATTAATTGGTTTCTTATAATAAGGATTAAAAGGAGTATATTTATAAACATAGCACACAAAGCAATGGAAATAGGGAAGGATAATTGGAGGTTTTCAATTTTTCCTATATATTTTGGAACCTCATAGTCCATGCAATCTTTACATTTTATTACCATTTATTCTAAATATAATATCCAATTAGACATCAAGGAAGCTAAATAAATTATTTTAAAGTATTTATATTTACCATTTTTTTCTTCAAACTAATTAGTCTAACCTATAAAGTAACATATAATCCAACGGTACACAATATATACTATAATTAAATAATATATTTATCTTCTTTAACCTCTCTAAAAATAATTGACCGGGTCTTATATTTAGAATCGAAAGAGACTATATGTTTTTTAATTTTGAGTTTTGACCCTCTTCATCTCTAAATCATTTGGGGGCTATGCTAGGCTCTCACTCTCTTTTTAGCAAGGTTATTAAACCCAAATCAGCCACTGAACCGGTGTGGGTGGTGGGTCAATGGTCAAAAGGTCAATTGGAGTTAAACCGGAGCTAACCCGGGGCTAGACTAATGAGGAAGTGAACTTGAACGATAATATTTTTTGGAATAGTTTAAAAATTTGATTATTTTTTAGGATTAAATAATAATATTCTTGCGTGATTCTTTTTGCTTCAGAAAGTAGACATCTCAAGCTTTCCATAGAGTCTTAATTTGTAATGTTTGAAAATATGTAGAATTAGATATAAATTTTTAAGATTATGAAATTCTAAATAAATATTGAACCGGTTAAATGACGGTTTGATGGTTTTGTGGCCAAACCGATCGGTCTGGTCTGGTTTTCATAACATGACTTTTTAGACATGTGCACTCACATAAAGATTGTGTTAGGCTTTTTTGAATTATGCAGACTATATTCAAGTGGATAACATTAACATTTAGCATCATATATAAATAGAAACAAGAAGAACTTAATTAAACACTATATTTAGTCCTTAACATCTAAGCTAGATAACTAGTTTATAGGAATTAAAAAATATCGTTAAAACTAATTAATTACTAGTATTTGTATAAAACATTTGTTGATTTTCCTAAATTACCTTATTTAACCATCGCTTGCACTGAAATAAATCATTTGATGGAAGCACAAGCACCCCAACAATACTATATGCATTCAATAAGAATCGTTGAAGGAAAAAGTTATAAATTTGAACGATAAAATATTTTGATATCTTATATTTAAAATTAAAATAACTAGTATATTTAAGACATGTTAGAGTAACTATCCTTTTGATTTGTGTGTAGTGTATGTGGGGTTTTCTCATCTTAATGGCTGTCCATGTGTTTTATGATCATTTATGTAAAGACAGCTTACATTCCCATTTCAACTATTGGGTCCCCCTATTTTTTCAGCTTTTTCTCTCTCCTTTGTCATCATCAATATTTTTTCCGTACTAGTCAGTATCCTTAAATATTTTTTTAGTACCTTTTAGTAGCCTAAAATATTTTTCAATATCCTAAAAAAAATCAAGATCATGAAGTATTTTTCCAATATCCTTAAGTATCTTTTTATTACCGGCTAATATCTGAAAAAAAATTCAAGATCATTCAGTACTCTGAAATATTTTTTTAATATCCTAAAATAAATGTTTAAGATCATGAATTATTTTTTAGTACTCTGAAATATTTCATGATTTGAAAATTTTATTTTAGGATATTAAAAAAATATTTTAGGGTAATGATTGATCTTGAAAAAATATTTCGAGACTAACGAAAGTATTAAAAAGATATTTAATATTGAATGGTACTGAAAAAAATACTTCTCATGGTCTTAAAAATTTATTTTATGATCTTGAAAAAATATTTTAGGCTACTGAATAATTTTGAAAAAAAAAATAGGTACTAATGGATACTAAAAAAAATACTTCATGATTTTGATTTTTTTTTAAGGATATTGAAAAAATATTTCATGGTAATGACTAATCTTGAAAAAATATTTCAAGATACTGACTAGTAGTAAAAAAATAATGATAATGGTAGAGGAGAGAGAAAAAGCTAAAAAAAATAACTTTTTACAAAACCTAGGTTTTAATGCAGAATAGCTTTTGGACAATTCTTAGAGTGTTTCGTAAACTTTTGTCAAAATCTAAGTTTTAATACAGAATAGCCTATGGACAATTTTGAGGTGTTTGGTAAACTTTTGTCAAAACTTAGGTTTTGATGCAGAATAGCTTTTGGACAATTTTGGAGTGTTTAGCAAACTTTAGTCAAAACATAAGTTTTAAAATTATCCAAACACTATCAATTTATCCAAAAGTTATTCTCCAAAAATCATTTTTACCTTGTAAATCTTTAAAGCTATTCTCCAAAAGTCATTTTTATCCCGTAAATCTCAAAAGCTACATCCAAATGGGCTGTTAATTCAATGATTATATGATAAATTTTTAACTTTGTTCTTACTTATGAATGAACATTTTTCAACTATTTCTTCTTTCTCTACCTTCAAAATTTATTTTCATGAGTATAATTAATATGTAAAAAATTGTCACAATCTTATTTACTATTCTAAAATTGGATTTATAAATATGACTAAATTTGTTACTCAAAAAAGATTTATAAATAAGATGTGGTAGAAGAATTTATCAAAATCACATCTCATCGTTTTTTTCCCCACCAATAAATAGTCACTCCAGAATTTAAATACACCACCCATGCTGTGCAAAAAAATCATTGAACTTGACTGGACCATCAACAACAACATAAAATTTGAATTTTGGATACCAAATAAAATAATGTATATTTTTGGTTTACGAGTTTTAAATCTTAAAAACAACCTCTTCAATAATAGGGTTAAAGTTACGTACATCTATCTATTCCTTCTCAAATCCTCTTCAGTAAGAGTCTCATGCACCAATGTATCTTTTTTTTTCACTTGTGATAAGAGTTTTGTGTGACATTCACAATTACTATCTCCGATCCTAATTATAGGAACACTTTTATAGTGTAAATTATATTATAAAAGTATTCCTATCATTAGGACTAGAAAAATATTATTTTTGCATACGAACAATATGTGATATGCCGTTGGAAAAAAAAAAAAAAAAAAAAACAAAGTGAAATGCCTCTTTTTTTTATGCAATGGCAAAATATTCATCTTCCTCTTTTTAAGGAGCTTGGTTTCCTACTTTTACTTCATCAAAATCTAAACGAAGTTTTTCTTTCTTTTATTTTTTTTCCCCCTTAAAAAATGTGAATAAAGGAACTGCAGTAGCATGTGACGCCTGATCAAACCCCCTTAAAAAATGTGAATAAAGGAACTGCAGTTTTAGCATGTGACGCCTGATCAAACCCTTAAACAAAGACAAAATATTTAATTAAAAGAAATAAAACAAAGCTTTTACGGCTTCTTAGCTGTACACTTCCACCTTCCAAAAGAAATCTACGAAAGTTACCATTAATCTTCCAAAATTAGAAGAATTACATTCAATATCCACACTTCGAAATTTTACTACAACAAAAAGTCGCAAGATTCAAACTTTTTTTTTTTTTTGCTGAGAAAAAGATACTTGTATTACCATACTGTCACCATTACAATCTGAAATAAGCAAAAGGGATAATAAAAACAGCCAATAGCAAAACATTATAGGAATAAAACCAATAACAGTAAAAACACAGATAGATAAGCCAAAAGCTTAACAAAATACAGAACTGAACCCCTCAAGAAGCCGAACTCAAGGAAGAAGCTCCATCCATGACAATATTTGCTTCCTTTGCATCTAAGGTTAATAGAGACGACAAAGAAGGTGTTGGTTGAGAAACCCACCAAATCGGGCACATCCCCTTATAAGCATTTGCCGCAATTAAAACAGCAACTTTATTACCCCTTTTAGAGATAAAAGATAAAGAGTACCTAACCTTGTCAGTAAGCAAACAAATAATCTCATGAATAATACTCCTACTCCTCCATTCAAATAAATCAAGGGATTTAGGGTCAATATATGTAAGCAGCGGGAGACAGTCAGTTTCAAAAATAACTTTGTCAATTCCTAAGTCCACAGCTAGTAATAAGACTTTCTTAAGAGTCAAAGCCTCCGTCATGACTGCTGAGATAGACTTCACCTTATTCACATAGCCCCATTTAAAAGAGCCCAGACACAAAATACCAATTGCAGCAGGATCTTTATCATTTGAAAAGGCACCATCGGAATTCAACTTTAAATACCCATCAGAAGGAGGGGACCAGCGGGCACAAGATGAGGAAGACTTGTTCAAACTACTCAAATCAAATTGAACAGAACCCAAATGACCCCAGAAATCAACATTACCCTTTCTTGCACATTCCAGCACAGCAAATGGGTTTCGGACCATATGGTTAAAAATAAAATCATTTCTTTGTTTCCATATAAACCATAAAATGTCCAACAAATAAGAGAAATATCATAGGAACTGAGAGATTTCATACCTAGAACAGCAACCACCAGCTATTAAAATTAGAAACACTGGCAAGATCAATTTGAGCTCCCAAGCTACTACCGAACCATACACATCAGGTCCACGGGCAATAAAAAAATAGATGCTCAATAGATTCTTCAGCCTTTTCACAAATAGGACAAAGGCTAACTCGGGATCGTTTCCTCTTTGTGAGAGTTGAGTTTGTAGCTAAAGCATTATTGAGAATGTGTCAAATAAATTGTTGTACCCGGGGAATAGTCTTGATACCCCAAACTGATTTCCAACTGAATTCAGGCATAACAACCGAGCTACCAGCCTTGTTGACATCAACAGATCCTCTTCCTTTCTTGCTAGAATAACCCAGATTAACCATATAGCCTCCATTTTTAGCACTAGTCCAAACCAGCTTATCCTTCAGACCATTATTGGGTATAGGTATCGCATATATGGCATCCTTAATCTCATCCGATAGGTAATGAGAGATTGGAGCAAGATTCCACAAACCATCAACAATAAGATCGATGACCTTGCCATGAGTAACGAAGGGATCATGACAATCCTGGGGCTTCTTAGGGAAAGAAGCTCCTGGAACCCAAGGATCACCCCAAATACGAATAGCCTGCCCTGTACCCACATCCCATCGAAGGTCAGCCCTTAGGAATTCTCTACCATCAACAATACTAGACAAACACCAAGAAGCTTTATATCCTTTATCCACATCCATAAAGTCATCCTTTGGGAATGATACACTCTTCAAAATGCGAGCTCATAGATCATTTTGCCTCAATAGAAGCCTCCAAGCCGTCTTTGCAAGATTTAAACTTTCCAAGAATATATTTTATTTAAATTCTATTAAATGAAAATAAAAAAGAGTATAATTTCTTAAATTTCTTGAAATAGTAACATAATTTTTTTTTACAATTTAAATTCTAATCAATCATAATTTTTTTTATTATGGTTATATTTCAAAATTGTTATTTTTTGCTCATATCTCAAAATCGTCATTTGAATCAAATTTGGTAAAAATACACCAATGTCCAACCAAGAAGAATATTTTATCTAATTTTTATTATAAGACACCAATTATCAATTCTTACAAACCAATAAAAACAGTTAAAAACATTAAATTTGTTCTAAAATTCAAGTGATTTTCAACACTACCCTTACCTACTATTTCTTTGGTCCTATTTATAATTCCATTATGAACAAAATTTTTGGTCTAAGTCTAGTTTCAAAGTAATAAATACGTTTTTTTTTTTTTTTTTACATTTTTGCCCCTATTAATTGCAATAGACAAAAAAAAAAATCATTCATGTTGACTTTTAGAGCCAATCATATATAAAGTCAAAATTGGAAATCTAGCCCATAATTAATGAGTTGACTAACTCTTCCTAATATGTGAGAGTTGGTTAATTTGGACTTATAAATAGGATCATGGTGATATACTATACTCAAATATCATACTTTCTCCCTCTACCCTTATTAAATATGGACAAACATAAAAAATAAATTAAATGCTTATTAGAAACTTGTAATTGCTTTATAAAAAGGATCAGGAATATTTGTTATTTGATGCTTTATACTTCCTTTGGTTCTTATTATAAGGCACTAATAACAAGTGCATTTGATCATTTTTATAAGGTACTTACTTGTTTCTAAAGAGCATTACATATTATTTTTCATGTATGCCTATAATTAATAAGGGTAGTATGTGAGAATAATAATTAATATGATCTTAAAATTTAGTGCAATTAGTATGATTAATATTGAAAATTACTTAAATTTTAAAACAAATTTAATAATTTTAATTTTTTTTATTAATTTGTAAAAATTATTAGTTAGTGTCTTGTAATAAAGACCAGATGGATGGAGTAATAAACATAAGATATAGTAATGTTATAAAAGTTTCATGACTTTTCAATAATGACAATGAGCCACAATTAAGAGCCATATGTTATGATATATTTCTGAAATTATTTCCTTAACTGGCATATTTTACCTAACGGGATTTTCCTGATAAATTTTATTAGCAAAATTTCCCTGAAGGCGGTCACTGTCACTATCAATCCTGTTATTTTTACACTGTTTTTTTTTTTACTCGCTTTTGGAGTTCTCGCATGCAAAATACAGCGCAAGGTCACGCATAAAAGGCATGTAAAAATGATAAACAAAACACAATATTTCCAAAGCACAAAACCCCATACACTTTCTTTGTAAATTGGATTCCCTGGGAACGACCCAGCTAAAAAAGCTTCTCTCTTTTTTCTTATTTTAATTTTTTTCTGGTACGAAAACTCCCCAGCCTTTCATTGATAGGGAACTACTGGTAATTTACAACCACAGTTAAAAACAGCTTTCGCTATATAATCAAACCTCCCACCACTCTCTCCTTCCTCATTCTTCTTCTCTCCACTTACTTTGACCACGGTCTCTCTCTCTCTCTCTCTCTCTCTCTCTGTGGCAAAGGAAAGGAAGTGATCGATAGAGTTGTGTCTGGTTGATTGAACCCCAAATGACTGCGACACTTCTTCACCAGAGAGAACAGATTTATTTGCCCGGATCTTCTTCCTCGTGGCATTGTCCTATGAATTAGTCTGAAATCTCTTTTTTGAGTCTAAATCACTAACCCAGCCTTTCTTACTTCGGAGGACTGTGTTTTTTGTGGTGTGGTAATAATGGCGGAAGTTGCAGAGCCCAAAGCAGTGGCTGAGGCAGAGAAGAAGAAGGAGCAGAGTTTACCCTTTTATCAGCTATTCTCTTTTGCAGATAAGTATGACTGGTTTCTCATGATCTCTGGGAGCTTGGGAGCTATAGTTCATGGCTCCTCCATGCCTGTTTTCTTTCTTCTTTTCGGTGAAATGGTTAATGGGTTTGGCAAGAACCAGATGGATTTGAAGAAAATGACTGAAGAAGTATCAAAGGTCCTAGTCCCGCTTCTCTCATTCAAAGTTCTCAAGTTTCAATCTTTTCTCTCTCTTTATACTGCAAAATTTTATCTCAGATCTGAGATCTAACACCTCTTGTTTCTTCTGCTGACCTTCATTGCAGTATGCTCTGTATTTTGTGTACCTGGGTCTTGTCGTTTGCATTTCATCGTATGCGGGTACGACATTTCTGTTTCATTTTCCCGCCTTAATTCATTCGTTTCTCCTTATAGATTTTGCTTGTCGTGACCCATGAAGAAGATCTGTCACACTTATTGGTCCATACTTTTTAGCGTATATGACGAGTGGAGCCAGTTCATATGAGAAGAGTGAGTGAGAGAGCCTACGTGTTTCATTAGCATCACCATCGTCCTTTTCCCCTCTTCCACTCCCTAATCTCAACTTTAATCTTCTTGCTTAATATTTCAATGGTGTCCCTCTCAAGTATCAACCTCAAGTAGTTGATTAATTATGATACACATTTAAAAAAAATAGCCTTTTTTTTTTATCTGCGTGTAATGTTTTTCCTATTCCCATAAACCAGAAATTGCTTGTTGGATGTATACTGGGGAGAGGCAAGTGAGCACGTTGAGGAAGAAATATTTGGAGGCAGTGCTTAAACAGGACGTTGGGTTCTTCGACACAGACGCTAGAACAGGGGATATTGTTTTTAGCGTCTCCACTGATACTCTGCTTGTTCAAGATGCTATAAGCGAGAAGGTTCTCTGCGAATTTGAACTTCCTCTGTTTGATGGTTAAAAAAAAAAAAAAAAAAAAATCTCTGAGTGAAGTTTTTATTGTGGTGGTATTTGTGCAGGTCGGGAACTTCATACACTATCTCTCAACTTTTCTGGCGGGTTTAGTGGTCGGTTTTGTGTCTGCATGGAGGTTGGCGCTTCTGAGTGTGGCGGTGATTCCGGGCATTGCTTTCGCCGGCGGTTTGTACGCTTATACACTCACAGGTCTCACTTCAAAGAGTCGTCAATCCTATGCCAACGCCGGCATAATCGCCGAGCAGGTGATGAGCTTGATCTAGAGAACTTTTTTCTTTCTGTGACAATTATTTTCTTCTGGGGTTGAGGAAAAAGTTTTCTCTTTCCTCCTTTTTGGGTTTTGAGTGATAGATATATTCTGAGTGCAGTGAGCGCATGCTCTCCTTCCACATGAATTTGCACCCTGTGTTGAATTTTAGATGAAATGATGTTTTATCATGTGGAAGCATTCGCCAAAAAAGCTTTTGGCTTTCAACTTTCTCAATAAAATATCAGAAACCATCATGACTTTCTTCTGTTGGTTCTGTACCATGTCGACCAGCTACAGAATCTGAACTTAAAACAACACAACAAATCCTTTACTTTTAAAGCTTGTCCATAATGTGCTTTCCATGACCATGACAGAAAAAAATTGGTCCCATTTGGGGAAGGAAAAAGAAATAGAGAATCGGGCTTAAGGGACTTGTTCTGTTTATTGGGATGTTAATTACTTATTAATCTCTATTTTCTGCAAAAATCATGCAGGCAATTGCTCAAGTTCGAACTGTTTACTCATACGTTGGTGAGAGCAAGGCCCTTAATTCGTATTCTGATGCAATACAAAACACACTGAATCTTGGATATAAGGCTGGAATGGCCAAAGGTTTGGGTTTAGGATGCACATATGGGATAGCATGTATGTCCTGGGCTTTAGTCTTTTGGTATGCCGGTGTCTTTATCAGGAACGGACAGACCGACGGCGGCAAGGCTTTTACCGCCATTTTCTCCGCCATTGTCGGTGGCATGTGAGACCCCTATTTCACAACTTTAATAATGGTTCTATAATTCTTTTGACTCATGTTCTAACCAAGTCTTTGCTTTTCTTTACAGGAGTTTGGGGCAGTCGTTTTCAAATTTAGGGGCTTTTAGTAAAGGTAAAGCTGCTGGATACAAGTTGATGGAGATCATAAAGCAGAGACCTTCCATAGTAGAAGACGCTTCAAATGGAAAGTGCTTGCCTGAGGTTCATGGCAATATTGAATTTAAAGATGTCACTTTCAGCTATCCGTCTAGGCCTGATGTTATTATCTTAAGCAAATTCTCAATCTTTTTTCCTGCTGGGAAAACAGTGGCCGTTGTTGGTGGAAGTGGGTCGGGAAAGAGTACCGTGGTTTCACTGATAGAGAGGTTCTATGATCCTAATGAAGGTAACTAAACATGCTTTGCTATAGCTCTTTGCAAAATTCCCAAGCTTTTTGCTTATTTATTTATCTGACACTTGCTTCTTTGATTGGCCAAACAGGGCTGGTTTTACTGGATAATGTAGACATTAAGACCCTAGAGTTGAAATGGTTACGTAGTCAAATTGGGCTGGTGAATCAAGAACCTGCACTGTTCGCAACCAGCATTCTTGAGAATATACTTTATGGAAAACCTGATGCAACCATGGCTGAAGTAGAAGATGCTGCTTCTGCTGCAAATGCTCATAGCTTCATTACCTTGCTTCCAAATGGCTATAACACTCAGGTTGATACAAAAGCAAAACTCTTTTACCATATCCAACTTCTGAATTCTTTCTCAAAATGTTTGTGTTATTATGACAGGTGGGAGAGAGAGGAGTTCAATTGTCAGGTGGTCAAAAACAGAGGATTGCAATAGCCAGAGCAATGTTGAAGAATCCAAAGATTCTTCTTTTAGATGAAGCAACTAGTGCTCTTGATGCAGGTTCTGAAAGTATCGTGCAAGAAGCACTTGACCGGCTTATGGTGGGACGAACGACCGTGGTTGTCGCCCACCGTCTTTGCACCATAAGAAACGTAGACTCCATTGCCGTTATACAACAAGGACTAGTAGTTGAGACAGGGACGCATGAAGAGCTGATTTCCAAGGCAGGGACCTATGCGTCACTGATTAGATTCCAAGAAATGGTGGGAAACAGAGACTTGTCCAACCCATCAACTCGCCGGACTCGGTCATCTCGGCTGAGCCACTCACTTTCGACCAAGTCTTTGAGCCTCCGGTCTGGGAGCTTGAGGAATCTGAGCTACCAGTACAGTACCGGAGCAGATGGTCGGATTGAGATGGTATCAAATGCTGAAACGGACAAGAAAAATCCTGCTCCTCAGGGTTATTTCTTCCGATTGCTCAAGTTAAATGCCCCAGAATGGCCTTACTCGATCATGGGGCTGTAGGCTCTGTTCTCTCTGGGTTCATTGGCCCAACATTTGCCATTGTAATGAGCAACATGATCGAGGTTTTTTACTATAAGAATTACACATCCATGGAGAAAAAGACTAAAGAGTTTGTTTTCATATACATTGGAGCTGGTCTTTATGCTGTGGGTGCCTATTTGATACAACATTACTTCTTCAGTATCATGGGTGAAAATCTCACCACAAGGGTTCGAAGAATGATGCTTGCCGGTATTAGTTTAATATATTTGACTATGTTACTGCAATATGTTGCTGTGTGGTTGTGGTTCTAATATTTGTTCGTAAATGTGTGGTATGCAGCAATATTGAGGAATGAAGTTGGGTGGTTCGATGAGGAGGAGCATAATTCAAGCTTGGTTGCAGCTAAGCTTGCAACGGATGCTGCAGATGTGAAGTCTGCGATTGCTGAGAGAATCTCAGTGATTTTGCAGAACATGACGTCTCTGTTAACTTCATTTATAGTTGCTTTCATCGTGGAATGGAGGGTTTCTTTGCTCATTCTCGCTACCTTCCCTTTACTTGTTCTAGCAAATTTTGCCCAGGTAAAAAAAGGAAAAAGCCCTCATTCTTCTTCAGTTCAATCCCCTCTTGTCTTGTTTTGAAGTTATTATTTCCTTTTTGACTTTTTAGGTAACTCTGCCACTTTCTCTGGTTAAGAGTTTTTTACCCGTGTCAGAATCGATTCTCTCGCCAAGTAATTCGTATCAGCTCGCTAATTTGTGTCGGTTTATCGGGCAAACCTGATCCGACCCGATTGATTCCCCCCCTTCTGAAATGTTTCAAAACCACGCCATCTTGGGACATTTTCAAAAAACAATAATAATAATAACTCAGGCGGCCCACCCCACCCGACGGGTTGCCGGAGTCGATATTCCCCTGAGCTAAACGCTGAACCACCGTACTGGGGTCCGGTTATCAGAATCTAAACTTTACATGCGAGCTGGAATAAAACGACAAAAGCAAAAACGACAAGGTCTCACCACAGTCGAACACTGCACGTGTTTGCTTCCAGTCAAAGCATTAACTCTTGCACATTTATCTATTTTCAGTTTTTGGATACCCACTCTCCATCAATTCCCACGCTAGTGGGCTACTGCCACCGACTGTGCCCCCTAACAATCCATTTTGGGTTTTGATTTTTTTTTTTTTAAATAAAAAATTATGAAAGGTATTTTTAAAATTGTTGTATTATTTAAGTACTTCATAGTAATTTTAGATTTTATAATCTGAAAAAGTTCAGCTGGTAAACATATGGTTAAAATTCACTATAGGTGAAGGCTCTATGGACCCACCATGCAAGGTTGACGTTGATTGGTCAAGAAATCACTTTTTGCAATCTACTATCAATGTCCACTGAATTGGCTGACATCAAATGATAAATTTTCAATAACTGTTTGGTGACATTACCCAAATTTTCTTCCATCAAATTCAAACATCGTCGCACTTATTACTCCTATCGGAAACACTAGAAGCCTTCTATGAATCTAATGGTTTCATTTGATTGACTGAAATTTGCAATGTTTGAATTGGACAGCAACTATCTCTGAAAGGGTTTGCCGGAGACACAGCTAAGGCCCATGCAAAGACGAGTATGATTGCCGGAGAAGGAGTGAGCAACATCAGAACAGTCGCGGCATTCAACGCTCAGAAAAAGATTTTATCCCTCTTCTGCAACGAGCTTCGTGTCCCACAGAGCCGGAGCCTCCGTCGCAGCCAAACTTCCGGCCTCCTCTTCGGTCTCTCCCAGCTCTCTCTTTATGCCTCCGAAGCCCTCATTCTCTGGTACGGTGCCCACCTCGTCAGTAAAGGTGTCTCCACCTTCTCTAAGGTCATCAAAGTCTTTGTCGTCCTCGTCATCACGGCTAATTCAGTTGCAGAAACTGTAAGCCTCGCCCCGGAAATCATCCGTGGCGGTGAAGCTGTCGGCTCCGTCTTCTCAATCCTCGACCGCCAAACGCGGATCGACCCGGACGATCCCGACGCCGACCCGGTGGATTCAATCCGCGGAGAAATTGAACTCAGACACGTGGATTTTGCATACCCGTCACGACCCGACGTGATGGTGTTCAAAGATCTTAATCTCAGAATCCGCGCAGGGCAGAGCCAAGCACTTGTCGGAGCAAGTGGGTCCGGCAAGAGTTCAGTGATCGCATTGATCGAACGTTTCTACGATCCAATTGCAGGAAAAGTTATGATTGATGGAAAGGACATAAAAAGATTGAATCTCAAGTCACTGAGGCTCAAGATTGGGTTAGTGCAACAAGAACCAGCCCTGTTCGCGGCAAGCATATTGGACAACATAGCCTACGGCAAAGAGGGCGCGACGGAGGCAGAGGTAATAGAAGCGGCGCGTGCGGCCAACGTGCACGCATTTGTGAGTGGTTTGCCGGAAGGTTACAAGACTCCGGTGGGGGAGAGAGGGGTTCAGCTATCAGGTGGACAGAAACAGAGGATCGCCATAGCCAGGGCAGTTCTAAAGGACCCGGCGATACTTTTATTGGATGAGGCGACGAGCGCGCTGGACGCAGAGTCAGAATGTGTGCTTCAAGAAGCATTGGAGAGGCTGATGAGGGGTCGGACCACGGTGCTCGTGGCTCACCGGTTATCGACCATAAGAGGCGTTGATTGTATTGGGGTGGTGCAAGATGGGCGGATTGTGGAGCAGGGGAGCCATGGGGAGCTGGTGAGCCGACCGGAGGGTGCATATTCCCGACTGTTGCGTCTACAGCAGCATCGCATATGAAGATATACTTTGGATTTATTTTATGAAGACCTTCAGAATTATGTTTGGCTTGTTTAGTTGACCTCTCGCTCATTCTTGTTTCTTGTGTACTTGTACATTATGGGTTCGTACGTTGATTTTCAATGGAGTCGCGAGTATTACATAACTAATCACATAGCAATGTTGCAAAATCATATCCATACATCCGTCCATTTAAATCTGATAAAATAATTTGTTATTCATGTTTTTATAAATTATAGAAATGGAGTATCTTGTAATATATAGATGGTGAATTTTGAAATAGAATAAGCTACTTAACTTGTTAATATGTACATGGAGTAACAAATTATAAGCATGAAAAAAATTGGAAGAACTGATGTTGCTGTGAAGATGAACCTCAATAATGCATGGCCGTGCTGTAAGATGTATGTATGTTAGAGGTATTTCGTAAATGGCGCATGTGGGAATAGATAATTGTTGATGATACCGTGAGTCACACAACCAGAAGGTGCAATGAGAGGTACGTGGAGAGCGCAGGAGCGTAAAACCTTTCTGAATGCTCCTTTTACATGCAAGTGAGTAATGCAATCATGTTGGGGCTTTTGTGGCCTCCTGGAAGGTGAAAACTGAAAAAGGAAGCAGAGAGTCACAAGTGTGACAGCTCCACCTCTGACTTCTGACTCTCTCAGGCTGTAGCTTACCCCATTTCTTCTTGTCGGCATCCACATATGTCCCAACTGACTTTGAACTTGAATTTAATCTCTATTAATGTTAAACTCCTCCCAAATAAATATGCTTCCCAACATTCATGTGTGTTTTCCTTCGTACGGATAAGACAATTTACCATATCAACTACTAATGTCCTGGCCCTTTATTATAAGCAAACTAACTTTTTTCACAAACCAATAAAAGCAGATTAAAGTCATTAAAATTGTCCTAGAATTTAAGTAATTTCCAATATTACCCCTACTAATTTCACTAAACTCTAACATCATAACAATTATCACTTTCACCCACTACCCTTATTAATTATGGGCAGACATGAAAAAAAATAATTAATGCGCGGGGAGCAACTGAGTCACTTATAAAAAAATAAAAAACTTTGTTGTTGTTGGTACTTCTTCATGCATTTTTTTTTATACAAGAGGAAAACATTTAAAATAACAAGAACCTACATAGGGGAATTAAATCCCAGACTCTCTTGTGTTACCAGGGTCTGTAAAAACTCAGGACACAAATCTAAAAACCTCGAAAAGGAAATTCCTTCATTGGCAAGAGCATCCGCCACTCTATTCCTTTCTCTTGGAATATACTCGATCTTTAACTCCCAACTCTTCCTCATTAATTCTCTGATTTTCCAAAATAAGAAGATTCCCCTAGTTTCTAGGATATCATCTTCCAGCATATCAATTAATTCCTTAAAATCAGATTCTAGAACCAGTTTTCGAAAACCCAGATCCTATGCCAAATTGAGCCCCTTAACAATAGCCTACTCCTTCGCTTCAAACACACTGCAAGTTTCAAGAAAATGAGAGAAACTAGCCACCCACTTCCAATCATGATCCCTTATGACTCCCCCACATCCGAAACGGCTCACATATCTTGTAACAGCCGCATCAACATTCACTTTAACCCAATCTATATGTAAGGGTTCTTATCTCAAAGAGCTCGATCGAAGATGGAGCTTGTGGCGCACAGATTGTCTCTTGTAACTGAGTAAAACTCTTCAAGCTTTTTAAAACAACTTTAACTGGAAACGCAGGTTTATCAAAATCCTCAATTAATATAGCATTATTCCTCCCCATCCAGAGTTTCCAGATTGCTACTCCCAAAATTAGTTGCCAATTCCCATCCCTCTTGATCCCCAGGTCTCTCTTAAAATTGAGTTCCCACCAGTCCCTTAAAGAAGAGGTAAAAAACTGGGAAAAAAGCTAGGATGAAGTAATGTGTACGACATGTCTTCCGCATATTTGTAATCTCTGGGAATATGCAACACATTTTCAGTCTTGTTATCACAGGAGGGGCACACCGGAGATGATTGAGACCAAAGGCTTCTCCAACGAAGTATAAGGAAGACGGTCATTAAAAGCAACCCACATAAAAACACGTATGTGTTCCGCCCCTTTCCAATGCCAAATGGCTCATTAGTATTACTCGAAATGCCTTCCAGTAATTTATAAGCACTCTTCACAGAAAAAACACTGCTGTTCGTTTCATTTCAAGACAATACATCTTCTGCTGCATTCGGTATAGGTGGCATAATATAAATCAGTTTCTGATTACTCGGCATGGCAAAACAGATGACAATTGAGCGTAATCCCAGCCAATTTTAAATTCAATGGGCGAGGCAGAGTGTGTACGAGGCTAACGTGAACATAAATAATTGAGGTACCCAAACAAGAGTAGTGTGAAGAATGAGGCTGACGAGAGAAGGCTACCCACATCATGCATTGAAAATAACAGGCCCATAACCCAGCCATTAAAGCCCATTGTTATCAATCCACTCTAAAACTATTTGCCTTCCCATCCAATCGTTCTTTTTAACCCTTTTATTGTACAACATATTTTTCATGCCAAACAAATGAAACGACAAGGGAGAGTCAACACACGCCAAAAGCTAAATGTCAAAGCATGAGAGCTCAAGGCCTTGTAAAGTCTTTTTTCTCGGTAACCTTAAATATGAGACTCATAACAAAATCATGCATAAAAAAATTTAAGGTTGAAACTTGTGAGAATAGAGGAGGTGTGGAAGTGATATATCCCAAAATAACCAAAATGAAAAAAAAAAGACGAACATAACTAAATAAGTATTTTTAAAAAAGAAACAGAAAACAAATGTATTAGGATTGAGTTTCTCTCATCATCCCTCATAATCTCTAAATCGTATCCGTCCAATCAATCTAAAAAGTCACTATACTATTTTGACTTTTCTCTCTTCTTCCCAATCAACGGTTCAATAAGTTGATGAGAGATAAGGAGAAAAAAAGATAAGGAAAACATGTGCTTCCCAATGCATTAGAGCTTATATATATTGGAATGGGAATAGAGAAAAAGGGCTAACCGATAATGGCAGCTAACCTGTGATGGACCATGTTATGGGTAACCTCAGGTGTGCAATCACCATATGACTCTCTGGGGACATGAGTTTTGAGAAAGATCTGGGGTCAAGATAGTGTCGGAGACATTTTATTTCATGTGATGTAGGATCCCTTCCACATTATTTCGTAGTATTTCCACACTACACAACTCCTCATTCGGTGGAAATAGATGAGGTTGGCTATACTTTAGTAAAATAGGCCTAGGTCTGTTTTGGATATCCAAAGCCTGTGTTTGGGCCTGAGTTTGTATGTATGCTTCTTTTTAAACTTGAGCTTGAGTCTTCAAAAGGTTTGACAAGATCTAAAGTTGATTTAAATGCCTACTTAAAATGTAGGCCTTTAAATAGGCTTAAAGCTTATATATCTAAGTTCAAATATAATTCACGACAAACTGAAGCTGATTTAAATGCTTGAGTCTATTATTCACAACAAGTGGCATGTAGAATTAGATTCTACCTCTTGTTTTTCTTGCAGAAAATGAGACAAACTCCTCTTATTGGAATCATTTTCATTTCCGCATCACTAAAATAAACTTACTGCAATTATTAAGTTGCATCAAATGACACAAATTAAGGGAGATGTAATGAACTAGCATTGCTATCTCGGGTGATCAAACAAAAGAGAAATAGATGTGATCAATTGATGAATGACAATGTTAAGCTCATGGGTAAATAATAAAATATGAAATTTAGAGTTAAGCCTAAGTTATTAATTTTACAAATGATTTACAACATTGATTTAGATTAAATTATATATAATTATGCATATTAATACATTAAAAAAAAACTAAATAGGCCAAGCCTGTAGGCCAGACCATATGAAAATAGACATAACATGTTTACCTAAATAGGTCCAGGATGGAATTAGGGGGGCTCGGGGTGTCCCCCGCCCCCCCTAAAATTATAGAAAAGACCTAAATTTTTAGGAAATCACATTTCAGCCTCATAAAATTTTTAATATTTTCACTTTAGGCCCCCCTAATAGTGTCAAGGACTAAAGTGAAAATATTGAAATTGTTATGAGGGTGAAATGCTATTTCCTGAAAATTTGGATTCATTTATATAATTATCTCCCCTCCTAATTACAATTTGGTTATTCATAGCACTTATCGGATAAGTCTAAGCCCGAGTCTTACCAACTTACTAAAAAGGCTAGTCTAGGCTTAGAGTAGGCTAGGCCAAATGTCCATAATAGGGGCATAACCTATTTTCACTCCTACTTCTCAGATTTTACTAATTATGCTACTATGAACTAGAGTGCTTCCTATGTGGAGTTTAAGGATAAGGGCATAAGGCACCTTATTAATGCCTTTAATTTTATAAATAATTCTGCTTCCTATTATATTGACATGGACTAGTTGCTGAATGATAATTTTTAATATGGTTATTCATAGCATTTATCTGTAGTTTGAGATTAGATGTAAAAAATCAATTTGTAAAGAACATATTGAATTAATTAGTGTCGGTTGTCATCAAGCGTCCATGTATTACAAAATTAGATGTCGGTGCTTAACTTATTGTTTGTAATTTGACCAACAAGCTAGTTAGTACAGTCATTGATTTTTAATTTGATTAATCTCTACTTAAGCTGAACACGTAGAAATGAAAAAATAATTAAGAAGAGAGAATTATATATGAATATCACTTGATATTAACTCTGCTGCCTTATCTTGAAGAAACCCGAAATAAAACCATTATATGTAGGTGGGTCTGATAAAATATTGAATGATCACACTGCAGGGACCATCTGTACTGATCATACGTTAATTGCATATACCTACTACTAGCATTATTGCTTGTAAAGTTGGGGGAAAAATTAAAAGAGAACAGTTTTTAAATGAAAAAAAAAAATACTTCGCTTTAATTAAAATCATATATACTTGTACATATAATATACGATAAGGGCATCCTGATATAAGCGCTTGCTGAGCCGTAAAAATATACCCACAAATAGAGCTTGAAATCTGGCCGGTTTGGCCCTACAAGGTCGGCTCTTGAAGGGTTAGGGCCTAACAGGACCTAGGGTAAGAAAAAACATATGTTTTTTTCAAAGTTCCGACCCGAGAAAGCATCTGGGGTTAAACCCATTCTAGGGCGTGTAAGTTACTATTTCAAATTTTAAGTATTTTTCCTCCTTTTTTTTTTTCTAAAAAAATATAATTAGTAAATTACAACAATTAAAGTTCTAATTTATCAAATAAATGTTGTCAACATTAATATCAAACAACACGAATCATCCAATCATCCAACAAATAAATACATTTACTAATTTGTAATAAAAAACAAACTATTTTATTTTTTTGATATTAAAGAAATAGGCAAAGGCCTAAATTACAAGGAAACAAAATTACACAAGAGTGAAATTAATCCTAAACACTCTTGGTTAACCCAAAATCTCAAAAAAAAAATAGGGCACTCTTGAAGAACACAAGACTTAGAAATCCCTATTTTGCCAATCCATATTGGCCAATTCTCTAATCCACTATAGTAAGGCTCACTGACATTAACATCTCAGATTAAGCACAAATTGCCACTTAAAAAACGTGCTTGAGCCCAAAATCAAAGGCTAAACAAAGGCCTTCCCATATTGCCCATTCTTTTGCAACCTGAGATTGACAATCCCCAATGGTTTTTGTGAATCAAACGAACCACTGTCCAGCCTCGTCACGTAAAAGTCCACCACATCTCGCCTTAGCAGACGATAACACCATGGCCGGAGGCTCGGATTCGATAACACCATGGCCCCATCAACATTTGATTTTTTATTATTATTATTTTTTATAAAAAAAAAAAAAAAAAATTTAATAGGTAGAGAATCAAAAATAAAGATAATCTCTCAACTAACATTTTTTCAAAAAATGATTTTTTCATGTAGAAAAAAAAAATATTTAAGAAAATAAAATAAAAAAAGATCTTCTATCTAGATCCCAAAGGTGGCCTCCCCCGCTTCCCACTGATCCACCATGGCCCCATCAACATTTAGCTCATCCCATTGATTATGTCGCGGAGACTAGTGACTTTCCATAGATCCAATAAAGTCATGATAAATAGTATATCTATCCCTAGTTCTCAAAATCAAGGCAGCAGGATTAATCGGTTTAACAAAAGAGGTATCAAAGATATAAGAATTCCTCCATTCCCAGATTTTCCAGACCGCAACACCAAAAATTAAATTCCAAGGCTCCCTATGACTCCTACCCAGCGGCTTTTTGATATTAAAAAACAGCCAGTCACAAGAGAAAGGGAAAAAAAATCAGACACATACCTAGTATGGACTAAATCCAACCACATATTTTTTGCAAAATGACAATCCCTTGAGATGTGAACAACATCTTCCACACCGAATTACAAGCACCACAAAGTGTCGAAACTTGGCCTCCAAAGATTCGTAGGAAGCTTGTTCAAGGAGACTCTCCACATGAATACTTTTAATCTTTCAGCACGCCTCCACTTCCAAATAACTTTGAAAAGACTGTCCTTCTGAAAATTATCATTAGGCTCAATCAAGCAATAAGCGCTTTTCAGTGAAAATTGCCTATTAGTTGAAGCACCCCAGGCCATAATATCAAAACCTACATTTACTCTAGGTGGAAAACCAAACACACTCGACGAATACCAGCCGGACTGATAACATCAGAGAGCCTCGTCAACATCCAAGAGCCATCCCTTACCCAATCCACAACAAAAGAGTTTCCCTCCTCCTCAGTCAAGGGTTTGATACAAAAATCACAAACCTTAATACCCTCTCCAAGCCAACAATCATGGAAGAAATTCACTTCAGAACCACTCTTAATCAGCCATCTAGTACCTTGTTCCACAAACTCCTTCTGAGAGCAAATAAACTTCTAGATCCTTGACTAACCCGGCCTATAAGTCAAGAGATTCTTCTCCTCTCTCCACATATACCTTCGTGAAAGGATATCCGCCCAAAGCCCTTTTGAACCCTTAATAAGGTTCCATGCAAGCTTCACCCCACAAGCTTGATTCACAGAAGACAATTTCCTAACTCCTAGACCACCATATTCCCTTGGTCTCGTGATCCGATCCCAAGCAATAAGATTGTAACACCTAGAAGCTTCATTATGACCCCAAATAAAACTTCGCTGTAATCTTTCAATCTCAAGACATACATTAAACGGCAATCTAGCCACTTGCATGGGATACAAGGGAACAATGCTAATCATAGACTTAGCAAGCGTGATTCTCCCGGCTATAGAGAGGCTAGTGGCTTTCCAAACGCTAAGCTTAGCTCTAACACGATCAATAACATATTGAAAATCTTCTTTCCTTTGTCTATTCCGAGTGAGAGGGAATCCTAGATATCTCCCAATCTCATTGGAAACCTGCATATGTGAAATAGACTTTATCCGAGTTTTGATATGCAAAGAAACTTTAGGAGAAAAGAAAATAGAGGATTTTCTCTTATTGACACTACCACCAGAGGCCATCATAAACTCCTGCAAACACTTTATCATACACCTAGTTTGAGCTTCCGTAGCAACCCCAAACAGGAGAAGATCATCCACAAACATAAGATGAGACATAGTTGGTCCTTCCTTAGACACAAAGATAGGTTTCCAACTACCATTAGCCACTGCATCACAAATAAGATGGGAGAGCTTATCCATGCAAAGCACAAATAACAAGGGAGAGATGGGGTCACCTTGTCTAAGACCCCTACTCGGCGAGAAATACTCGGTTGGCAAACCATTCCACAACACATTATAAGTTACTAAGAAACACAAGAAATGATAAGATCCACAAAGGCACATTCTAAACCAACCTCGATCAATATATGCTTAAGGAAACTCCAGCTAACTCTATCATACGCTTTTTCCAAATCAATTTTCATAGCCATTAGACCTCGCCTACTTCTAGTCTTACTCATAATATGAAGAAGCTCTTGACCAACAATGATATTGTCCTGGATATGTCTGCCTTTAATAAAACTAACTTGATAAGGAGAGATTAAATCATCCATAACCTCACGCAACCGTAAAGCAATGATATTAGAAACATACTTATAATGGACTGTACATAAAGAGATTGGCCTAAAATGTCTAACCAATTCAGTACAATCAGATTTAGGAATCAAAGTAATAAGCGTCTTATTAGCATCCACAAGAGACATTTTACCTTGGAAAACCTGCTTAACAAAGTCACATAGAGCAGGTCCCACAGTGCTCCAATGAGATTTGTAGAAGACAGGAGGGAAACCATCAGCTCCTGGGGCCTTGAAACTTCCCATAGCAAAGCATATTTAACCTCATCATCAGACGGAATACTAGCCAAACTAACAATGACTGCCTGGTCAATCAGGGGGAACTTGGAGACAGTATTCAGTTCCAAAGTACTCAGATCAGACGACAATAAAGGCTTTTAAAGTGATTAACAACCATGTCTTTAAGCTGGACAACCTCATCCACCCAAACACCTCTCTCGTTTTTTTTAACATAATGACCTTATTTTTGCGTCTTCGGATTTTGGCTTTCAAGTGGTAGTATTTAGTGTTACGATCTCCCATCGAAATCCAATCCGACGTGGATTTTTGAAACCATTTGATTTCTTCTATTTTAGAAGCCTCTCTAATTCATCATGAAGTTCAGCCTCTAGTGAACACAGAAATTGAGACCGAGGATACACATTAGAGCATTGAATTCCCTCCAATCTCTTCATAGTAATATGCTTTTGGCATTCTATTAGACCAAAAACATTTTTATTCCAATCACCCAAAGAATTTCTCAACTTATCCAGAGACTCGTTGATTTCACCCTCCGACACCCACTCACTTTCCAGGAAGTCCTTATAGTGAGCATGTTTGAGCCACATTGCCTCAAAGTGAAATGGCCGGTCCCTGCTTTGACTAGCTTCTGTTTCCCAATTAAGACAAATTAGATCGTGGTCCGAAAATTTGGTTCTAGGGAGAACCTTAAGAACACAATTCATAAACGAGGAAAGAAAATGATCATTAACAAGAGCACGATCTAGTCTCTCAAAAATCCTTCGACCCCCCAAAATCGGACCCCTCCAAGTAAATTTAGAGCCACAAAATCCAAGATCATTCAACTTATAGCGCTTGATTCGGTCAGTGAAGTGACGAAATTTAGAATCATTGTTGACACACCCACCCGGTTTTTTCCGATGCCAACACGATGTCATTAAAATCTCCAAGAATTACCCAGGGATGGAAATAGAAGAAGCAAAACCTTCTAAAGCATTCCACAGAATTTGCTTTTGAGAAGGACAAGGAATCGAGTAAATCGAGGTGAGAAAGAAAGGAGACCTTCCAATACAACAACATTTAAAATGCAAAAATTGTCGGTCAAGATTGCACACCACAACATCGATATGATCCGATCGTTAGACCGCCACCAAGCCGCTGAACGCTCGACACTCGGTACAAAGGCTTGACTATCGAACCCCGACGATTAAAGACGCTTGAACCGAGAATCATCAGAACTCTTCGTTTCAGACATTACAATCATACAAGGCAGATCACGACAACAAGCCAATTTCAGATTTTGGACTAATTTGTTCCCACCGGTCCCACGCACATTCCAATAAACTATATTAATCATTAATAAAATAATGATAGAAAATAGCCCCAGGCGCAGACCATTAATGACTTTGGGCTTTGGGCCCATTACCCTTCTCATATACTTCCAATGGTGTCTCCTCCACAACATCCCCATCCGGATCCAACAAATCGTCACGAGCCCAGAACTTGCCTTGAGGCCCATTAGTTAGACCCAGGGAATCCATTTCTTGAGAAACATCCCTAAAAATCTTCTGACCCCCTTTCTCATCCTCCAGTGTATCACCGTTGACCATGGCAAGAGCTGTCGTAATCTCCATCTTGTCTTCTTCCTTATTCGATTTCTCAAATGTTGGACTCTGAACCTCCTTTCCTGCCTCCCCTTTTTGCACAGTATCCTCCCTAGAGCTGTCAATCAGGGCCGGCCCGTGAAGGGCCAGGGCCTAACAAGGCCGGCCCTCTAGGGCCCGGAGTAAGAAAAACACATGTTTTTCAAAGCCCTACGATTGTACCAAGGCCGGGGGCCGGCCGTAGGGCCGGAATTACTATTCCAAATTTTAACTATTTTTCCTCCGTGTGTTTCAAAGAAATATAATTATTAAATTACAACACGAATCATCTAATAAATAAGCACAGTCACTAATTCATAATCAAAAGAAAACCATATTCACAAATAACTCACATAAAACATAAAATTCTTCATTTTGAGTAGTAGCCTCTGGTTCATGAGTAAATATCATAAAATTAAAGTATAGTTATTATGTATTTGTAGTTAAATGGATAAACAACTCTAACAAATACAAAATATATATAAATTAATAAATTTAAAAAGGAAGAAAAGAAAAAGCTACGGTGAAAAGGGCGCGGGGGCGCCCCCTCCAGGGCCGGCCGTGTAAGCTGTAGGCCATTTCAAATATCTCGTCCATTTTTCAAGCCCGGCCCTTGAAGGGTCAGGGTTTAATGGACCGACCCGACGGGCCCGGCCCGTTTTGACGGCTCTAATCCTCCCCCTTTTGCACAATATCTCTTGCTCGCTTGACAGTTTTCTGCTCTTGCTTGCACGTCATCTCTGATGTTTTTTCACTAGAAGAGCTCTTTGTTTTATGTAGTTTCCTCTGTGAAGATCCCTTTTTCTCCTTCCCACTTCTTACCACAACGGTAAGCGCCTACACCTCCATCACACCTGCAGCCTTTGAGACCCCTGTTCCCTTAGATAAAAAACAAACTATTGTCCACAAATAACTCACATAAAACATAAGAAGCATACCTAGGTTTTAAATTTAAACTATTATACAATATTTCTATGGCAAGATTGACCCTGACTTGTGATGAGAAGGTTGTCAATATAAGGAGCAAGCTAACTTTCATTTTCAATGAATATTCAAATGTGGGGACATCTCTTTCAACTTCTTATTAAATTATTTTTTTAAGAAAAATTAACAGGGCCGAACGGGTTGGCCTTTTTAAACCCGAGGCCTTGCACGATCGGCCCTACAAGGCCAATTTCATTTAGCTCCTCTAATTTTTAAGCTCGGCCCTTAAAATGTCAGGGTTTAAATGGGCCGGCCCGATTTCCCGGCTTTACCCACAAGTTACAACATTCAATGGTATGTAGCATACGCAAATTGTTTCTCATTCAGATATTTTATAAGGAAAATTGTAGCTACGTTTGAGCAAGGAAAAATAAGATAAAATGGTCTCTTAAAATCTCAAAAATGCGGTGAAGTCTCGTGAGTTTTTTTTGCAATATTTTCTACATGTGAAAAGACACAAATACCCTCGTAGAGGCTTATGGACTTGTCAACATAACACATGGACTTGCCAAAACACTCTCATGGACTTGTCAAAATATGCACATGAACTTGTCAAAACAGGCACATAGAAGCACATGACGGCATTTGTGTCTTTTCAAATAAAAATCTCACGTGATTTCACTGTAATTTTGAGAATTCAATGATCATTTTGTCACATTTTCCCTTGCTTAGGATTTAGGTGTAATTTTTCCTATTTTAAACTTGTTTCACGTTTCTCTATTAAATATGAAAATGAACGAAAAAAAACAAGTTATGTATTTAGGTCTAAAACAAGATTTTTTTTTTTAAAAAAAATCAAAATAAACATGTTCAGATTATTTAGGAGGGTGCATTTACGAGAAGCTAGCTATATATATGTAGAGGAATATAATCTAGTGACACGGAAACTCTCCTGCAAGTAGAGAGTCGTGGGTTTGATCCCACTTATAATATTAGACCCTTAGTGACATGTAAAAAAAGGTTCTCATTAGGTGCTATTCTCTCTAATTAGAGGGATTAGAAATTTTTTTTTTTTTTTTATATATTCTATTTATATAGATTAGATTATATGATGCATTTTTTTTTACACCTAGTATCTCAAATTAATTAATTTCCAGGATATTGGGTTACAGGAAAAATATTTTTGAATGCAGGACTAAAAATTAATTAATTTGAGATACTGGATGTAAATTTTTTTTCCAGATGCATCGTATAATCCCGCTAAAAAAGAGAGGAATATATACGATGTGAATAGAAGAAATGTTTGGAATGGAATGGAATAGAAAAGTGAGTAAATAAAGGAGGAGGCAGCTAGCTACTCAACTTTCACTTTAATGATGGGCTTCTGAAAAGGAGAAGCAAGTGACATATTATGCATGTACGTTCAACCAAATTAAAGGAGAGGAAAAGGGAAGGTGAAAAGCCATTTTCAGGGGACTAGATTTTGGGGAACATCTTTTTGTATCATCATGGCTTCAGCCATACATTTTAATAGAATACTTTAGCATGCATCAGCTTCATATATCCCACCCCCATCAGAATTTGTCCCAGAAACCCTGTGGAGATTGAGTCCTTTGAACAAGGACACATTAATAATGTTTCTGTTATATGAAATACCTAACTAACTTATCTCACAAATCAACTCCCTCATTATTACCCCCTTCTCTTTTCCTACCAATCCTTCCCTTTCATTGTCTCCGACATTACATATATAAAAGTCTCTATTCTGCAACGCAGATAGATTGCTCTCTCCTCTTGATTCCTTGAATGCAGGACTTTATTCACACACACAGACACAGCAAAATTCATTAGTTCTGCCTTTGATTTTTAATATAAGAGTTAGTTAACTAATATAGGGTATTAAAGAAGCTAAATAAATTACTCAGTTGTATTATATATTACATGATCTCTCTAAAATACTTATTTGCATATTAGATTATGTTGGTGGGATTTGTTCTCTGAAGAGTACAAGAAGAATAAATGAAGAAGAAAGTAGTGCATAATATTTTTAAAGCATAGACTACACTTTTCTTTAGGTTTAATTTGCCTTTATACCTATACCCATCTTATATGGTGCAATTTAGATTGATGGACGAATTTCTTGCCGGATACAATGAAGACTCTTGATTATGGATTACACTCCCGACATCAAACCAAAATAATAATGGCTTTTACAAAATGGTAGTTTGATTTTATCTTTGTGTCCACCCAAAGACATAGACAATGAGTTTGATCTCTTGTTATTATGTGATATGATATATATAATCTTGTATGGACTGATGGTGATAGATATTTATAGGTTATGAAGTGATGATTTAAAGTGGTGTTTCCTTGAAGTAACACATCTTCAATTAAAAATCATAAGCATATGTTAAATTTATGAATCCTTATGAATCAACATAACTTCAATAACCAATAGTTATTTAAAATATTTCTTCAATGAAAAGTTACACCTTTATAGTATGTAAAGTTTTCTTGAGAAACACAAACTTCCACAAAAAATATTTAGTTATTCTAACTTTTCATATGTGTCTCTATGAATTAAAGAGGCATAACTTTGGTGAGCTTAAGTGTTATAGCTTCCTATTATACAACCCTTAATTCACAAACAAATTCGTTATAAGGACATGACTTTACAAAAATACATCTCTTTATTTTAAAATTTTCCTATAGAATATATAAAAGTTTATAAGACAGACAAATAAATTTGGAGAAGAATGACAAATGTAATAGATGAAATAAAAATTAGAGATATTATATTTAAGAAAAAAATTTACTTCTTAACTAGCTCTTGTATTTAAAATTGGAGGTAGCAGTAACGGACCTTAAGATAAATATTTGGAAGGTCAAATGTATACTTATTAACTAATTAATTAAAAAAATGTCTGATTACATAACATTTTAAAAATATTCAGATTTATAATATTATATTAAATTTTACATTATAACTAAACTTTTTTTAAAAAATTCTAAACAGTTTTTTTTTTTTTTGGGCCATGATCTCCCCTTATTTCTTTAAACATCCGTCTCTGGGAGGTAGTAGATATTTTTTTTTTTTTTTTTTTTTTTTTTTGGGGGGAAAAAGGGTAAGATTTAAGAAGTCATTATCTATAATATAATACTCCTTCCGGTCCTAATTATAGGAATACATTTTGGAGTTTGTTTTGGTCTTAATTATAAGAGCAAGTTTTAACTTTTATCAATTTTTTTCTATAATACCCCTATTTATACATTCTCAATAATAATTAAAGACTATAATAATTTAATAATAGACCTATATATTCTATAAAGTAAATAATGTTTTCAACTTAATTATTTTATACCTTTTTAAAAAATAATAAATGTTTCAAATTTTCTCACACCTCTATTAATACTTTAATGATGTTAATTTAACAACACGGTTTAAATGAGTTAGTTAATAATGAGGGTATAATAAAAAATAAGTAATAAAATTTTTAAAAAGTTAATTTACCTAGTTAAAGGAATCGAATCCCAAATCAATTTTGAAACTCCTCCGGCTCATAGTGTGTTAATTTTGCCTTGATGTAATTTTAATTTTAAGTAGGGGTATTTTTGGAAAATAATTATAATTAACTAATTTAACTTCTCTCCTTAATCTCTCCAAATTCTGAAGTATAATATTATCATGGGAAAAGTAATTAGTCACTGAACAGTTCACCTAAATCATGCACGATGGTTGACTTTGATTAAAAATTAACGACATTTTTTTTTTGCTCAAAAAAATTAACGACATCCAATGGGTTGAAACTGACAAATACAGTCTATTATCTTTCATTGAATAGGATTCCAAAAACAGACCACACTCAACAGTATTTCCCACTAACAAGTTTCAAATCAAATGACCTTCTGCCATAATAAGGTTTGATAAGGGTCATCATGCGTGATGGAAAATTGGTCGGAAATTATATAGTACTTCTAATCTTAATTATAAGATTTAGTTGACTTTTTTTAGAGAGATTAAAGGAGCTAAATAAGTTCTTTAATCATTTCATATATTGTGTATCATTAGCTTATATATTAATTTATTAGTCAAATTAATTAGTTTGAAGAAAAAAAATAAAAATACTCTAAAGTAATTTAATTAACTTCCTTAATTTCTCAAAAAAAGTCAACTATGTCTTATAATTAAGACCAGAGGAAATATATTATTAGAACCACACCCTGCATAATAAAAGAATTCCATTAATTTTTTTGAACTCCAAATGATGCCTCCATTTTTAAACTTAATTATGCTTGAAATCAAAGTTAGCATTACCCCTTCAAACTCATCCATCAATTGTCTTATTAATTTATTTCCATTTTTAACACCTTTTGAGGAAGAAATAAGAATCTGAAAATCTTGCCCCTCGATCCCTAAATTTCTTTCCTTGATATCCACAAAGTTAATGAGTGAGAGTACCTATGTAGGTATAACGACTTGAGGGTTGGTTGGTGAAAATTGAGAACCGTTGGGTCAATTGAGACAATGATTTGTTATCTAAATAATGGTGCTCAGTGGCATCAATAGTTCCTCAAAATCCGTTTACCGACTTGTAAAAATCAAATCCTCAAAGACTCAAGAGGCCGATGCAGTGGGATCAATGTTATGATTAACATAAAAAGAAGCAACTAAATTGGATTAAAGAAAAAAGTTGACGACGCATGCATGTTCCCAGACCAAATTTTAATCAAACTAATTGTCCGCGATTCAAGAGCACTTTTTAATATACACACATATATATAAAAATCATATTTTAGTCTTCAATGAAGAGGGAAATTACTTAAAGGACTTATTATTAGGCCTCTTGATGATCAAAAGCACTTAATTAAGCGTGTCAATAATATATGCTGCACATTCCTTATCGAATTGGATTGAAAAGAAATATTATTTCTTGAGATTTAAGTTAATTAATTAGGGAATTAGTTACGCATGCATTTGCCATGAGGAGGCGAGACCAATTTTTTGAAGTACTTTTTAAATTTTACTTGATTTCGTTAATGACTCTACGGACTTGTGATTCTTCATCATCAATTCCAGCAGAATTGTAACCACCAACTTCTTGTCGGGTTTCAATAAGTCCACATTCTAGGACCTTATGCAGATAAGCCTTTTTGACCCCAACAGATAAAGATGATTAAAACCAATGTTTTGAAATCCGACACTAAAAACCGGTGAATCGATTAATGAATTGGTTTGGGTATCAACCCGGTTCGGTATTTAAAAAAAAAAAATCAATTTTCTTTTTTAAAATTTTCTTGAGAACTTTATATTAATTATCCTTAAATCTTTAATTTCTCATCGGTTTAGCCCCCGGTTAGCTCCGATTTGACTCTGTTTGACTTACTGACCCTTGACCTAATACCCCGGCCGGTTTAGTGACCGGTTTGGGTTTCAAAACCTTGATTAAAACTATTCTTATTGACCAAGATCAATGAAATACTACTCCGATCCTTAATATAAAACCCATTAGGAAATAAACTTGATTACTAGCTAATTAAATTTTCATTCATTCTCGCGACTTGTGATTAAAAATAGTTCTGTTCACTTTGTTCTTTTTCGATTCGCATATTATTCTAATCGCTCTCAACCTAAAATCTGGCCCAAGATTCTTATTTTAGAAAAATACATTTAGGTTTCATTTTCGCTGTCTTTAAGGTTGAGTGCAGTGGCGGAGCCAGAAATTTATTGAACGGGGCACCATTTGAATTTTTTTGTTGGAAATTTTTTTGGAAAAATAAAAGAATATAAAGGGAAAACAAAGGCTAAGTATATTACAATAAAAATAATTACAATATCATCCTTCTAGGCTTTATTTTTTGGAATTCTATCATAATTGCCTCATTATTAATGCTATCAAATACATCTTTTTCAATATAAGGCACTAGACAATCATTCAACCATTCATCCCCTATCCGATTAAGAAGTGCAGTCTTGATGTATTTCATAGCTGAAAATGTTATTTCCACAAATGAAGTTGCTACAGGCAAAGTTAATGCTAACTTTATAAGTAAATAAACCAAAGGATACACAATATGTTTTATTCTTTTCAACCATCATCTTGACAAGATCAGCTATTCCTTGCAAATTCAAACAAGTATGGTCAAATTACACATCAACAATATAGGAAACCCGAAGATGGAGATGGAGATTTAGGGAAGATGTAATGTGATTTTGAATTTTACCCTAATTTTTGTTTAAAATAACGAAATATGTGTGTAAAGAAAGAAACAACATTATTTTTTTTATCTCATTCCATTTTAATTGGGGGCACTTGCCCACCCAACCTTCTACCTAAATCGGCCACTGGTTGAGTGTCTTGGAAGACATTGCTTCTTTCTTGTTTACATATAGTGCAAAACTCATGATAATTATTATTTGCAATATTTTGAATCATTAAGGCTCCCTCTTCAATAATAGAACCACTTTCACCAGTAAGATTTAAATTCAAATAAAGAAACCCCCGGGGGATATTTATGCACATATATGAATAAATTTAAAGGTACTTGAGTCACATATAATAAATGAGTGGGCCCTTTGGTCATTGAACATAGGTAAGGCTGCTTTTGGATATTATTTTTATTTAGACCTAATCCACTCATCAACGGTGCTGGATATATCAAACACCTTATGATTTGCATTAGCATTTACACTGCCATATCAGATCGGATCCATCTGATGATAATTTATGTGTGGCTTAAATCCCACGGACCTTACACTTAGCTTTTTGTTTCTCAAGGCAACACTACATATGGTATGGACACACACAGTGTTGTCAAAAACTAGTGTAAATACGTAAAAACGTACGTTTTTACGTCTTTACTGAGGTCTTCAGTGCTAAAACGCAGGTAGACACTGTCTGAGGTAGAAACGAGTAGAAACTAGTGTAAAAACGTAGAAACTGGTAAAAACGTAAGTTTTTACCGTCCTAAACGTTTTTACTTAAGGCCCAAAAAAAAAAAAAAAAAAAAAAAAAAAAAAAAAAAAAAAAACTGAGTAAGTCGTGAAAATAAGTGAGTAACAGTGTAACCATCGGGCAAAGGCGCAAGCAAATTGCAAATCTCCCATTCTCTCCAATCTCCATCATGCTTCCGAAGTTCCCAAACAGCCAAACCCTAAAACCCAAATCATCGGTTGCCTCCTCCACTCCGGCCGTCCGGCGTTGTCGTCCTCCACTCGCAGCATCGCCGATCGTCCTCCACTCGCCTCATCATGCTCTGCTCGTTCTCTACTCGTGCTTCCTACTAACCCAAGTCCAGAACTCGTTGGCTCATCACGAGCCCTCCTTCACTCCGGCCCAGATCCACCACGTTTCTTACCGGAAATAAAACGTCGGCAGTTATGGCTTCTTTCCAAGGTGCTAATTTCTCCTATTTCCTCCCCTGTTTTTGGCCCCTTTCTTGTTAGCTCTTTGAAAGTGATAGGCGATAGACTGATACTTGAAGGTTGAAGTGCTCATGTTCTTAAATTTAATTATTGATTAGCATTGAGTAATATGAAACCTAAATGCTCATAGCGTGTACAAATTAGTTTGTTGGGAATAAAGCTTTACTAGTTACTTCTTTCTAGTGGTCAAGAGTGAATAATTATCTGCACAAATCTGTTTTTGACATACATTAGGATGGGTTATGAAGTTTTTCATTGAGTAGTGAACTAGTGATTTATGCTGATTTATGATTTTTTTCTATGCATATATATATATATATATATATATATATATATATATATATATATAATTTTGAGCTCTGACCTTAAGTAGTAAAAAGTAAAAACTTTACGTGTCGTGTCGTTTACGATTTACGTTCTACCACCCCCTTCCGTGTTTACGTAGAAACTAGTTTTTGACAACATTGGACACACACACACACCCAAGCAACTGCGACTCAAAGAACCACAAATATTTGACACGTACGGTCTCTATACATACAGAAGCTCAAACTTCAACTAGCTCGCTGCAGGTAATAATGTACAGTGTTTTGGAAAGAGGAATTTGAGGAAAACGGAGGGGTAAATATATTTAATAATTAATAATATATATATATATATATGAAAGAGGTCCCCGCAAGCTCGTGTATAGCTGCACCCTGCACGTGATCGTGTTTTGGAAAACCATGCAATTTCAATCCCTGCCTTTCTTCTTCCTATATTACTACTCTTGAACTTTTATTCTTATTATAAGATACTAATAATTCTTATAAATTAATAAAAATAATTAAAATTAATAAAGTTGTCTTATAATTTAAGTAATTTCTAATATTACCCCTATTAATTGTCCTAAACTCTAATATTATATTAATTATTACTCTCACCTACCACCCTTATTAATTATGAGCATAGATAAAAAAATAATAATTAATACTTCTTGGGAACAAGCAAATATAAGGCACAAACTAATAATTGTATTTGGTCTTTTTTATAAGACACTTGTTAATTTCCAAAGCGCATTAATTTTATTTTTCATGTATGCCTATAATTAATAAAGGGTAGTGGGTGAGAGTAATAATTAATATAATATTATAGTTTAGTGCAATTAATATGGGTAATATTGGAAGTTACTTAAATTGTAGGACAACTATATTGACTTTAAATATTTTTATTGGTTTGTGAGAATTGTTAGTTGGTGACTATAATAATGATTAGATGGAGTATATTATAAATTCATATTGGCCCTCAAGACATGCCACGTGGCGTGCCTGTGACCCAGGGAAGCAGCATGTTACCCCAGCCTCTCTCTCAAGAAATTAGGTTAAACTAAGCGAAAGTATAGCACAATAATTAATATAATACTCCCACTGATCCTAAATATAAGACAAATTCAATTTTTTTTTGGAGAGATTAAGAAAGCTAAATAAATTACTTAATCATATAATATGTTGTGTATTCATAGATTATATTTTAGTTTATTAGTCAAACTAATTAATTTGAAAGAAAAAAAATATATCCTAAAGTAATTTTATAGCTTCTTTAATCTCTCTAAAAAAGTTAATTTTGTCTTATATTTAGGAGTGGAGGGAGTATTTTAATGTATATGCCAGAAAAGGTTGCATGAACATTGAGTAATTAGCACTTAATTTTACTTGCTTTCTAATTCAATAGGCAAGACTTCTCAGCTAATCGCGTTCCAACCTGACTTGAATATAATGATTATGCATGATATTAAGTCAGAAAGAGACATCTAATTAGTCAAATGTGAGACTATATCTTTCTCTCCATCAGCTTGTGAGGGGACTAATTAATTAATTAATATTTGTACTGTTTACCATGTAATTAATTTCTCTGAAGTAGTGATGAAGTAGTTTCATACAAATAGGATCTGGACATGAATGCTGAAGATAAATTATTAAGTAGAAAGCAGCTTTAAGTCCGTGACGTGAAATAATGTGATCAGGAGAGGGAATTCCATAGGCAGAAACCATACACACACAAACACACACATAGACACAAGTGTGAAATGTGGGGATTGTTTGGTATAATATATTTAGGTGAAAAATATGATCACATGGTGTGACGGTAAAAGGACATGGCCAGAGAGGCCCACTTTGTTAGGTAAAAAACAAGCACGCTCCAAGAAGCCACTTGAAATAAAACCCCAATATGGGAACACGAATACACAGAAGAAGTAGCCTATAGCTATGGTTATTATCTCTCACTCCTAAGTCCCTTTCTCTCTGCTCTCTCCTCTGCAATTGTTTTCCTCTCATCCAACAACACTGTCTCTCTAATTGTACTCTCTCTTCATCTCTCCCCCTTCTTTTGTGGCCCTTTGATTTCTCTCCTCTTTTTCCTTCCCTTCCACTTTTCTCTTCACTCTCAGCGTCCCAAGCTCCTAGCTCTCTCCCCAGCTTGCTATATATCTTGCCCTACTGATCTCTCTCGCCTTATAATAAGCCTGACTCAGCCCCATATATATATATACAGAGAGAGAGAGAGAGAGAAGGCAACTATTCAGAGCTATAGAGAAATGTCTAGCAGAAGGTCAAGGCACCAATCATCGTCATCAGGTTCTTCATCAATCTCCGATGACCAAATCATCCAACTTGTTTCAAAGTTGCGTCAACTTGTTCCTGAGATTCGTGATACTCGCCGCTCCAACAAGGTACTTAACTTCCTTCCTCTCATCTCTCTCTTGTTGACAGATTATATAAGTATTCTTTTTAGCTAGCTAGCTAGTTCAAGCTAGCACAAGATAATTGTATACTGCTTATATACTGTGTACCAACAAGGAGAATAGAGAGCATCAAATTAATGCTGTTACTGTGTACTGCCGAAGAAACAAGCTAATGCGAATACTGGCAAGGCTTGTATGGATATATTTTAAACTATAAATTAAATAAATGTGCATTGGTATGGTCCAAAATTTACCCATTTATTTATATATATTCTAAGGACGTACGAGTACTACTTTCCACTCAACTGCTAAAAATATATATTTGCAGAGATCTCAATACACGTCAAAGGTGGGTTCACATTGACTGCCACCGGTATAAACGGCTTCGCTGTCTGTTTAGTTATAGGGAACCTTTTCATTTCCCACTTGGAAATTTAATGTGCATCACGTATCTGTCCCGGATAATTTTTTTTCCCTATATATGCATCATGTTAGCTACATTTTTTGCAAATAAAATAATTTTTTTTCACGTAGTAAACGTGTATAAAAACTTAAAAAGGACAGTGTGTGTGTATGTGTAAGTAACGCAAAACCCAAAAAAGAAAAAGGCCTCAGAAAAGCTCTCTGTACCATATCAGCCCTTAGTCTTGACCAAGTCATTCATGAAATGAAACTTACTTTGCCGTCCTAGTACACATGTCATCATTTTCTTTTTGATAAGAACTTGAACTGAGAATATATATTGCTTCAGTTCAGACGCCCCAAATAAAAATGGACACAGTATATATATACACACTTACGAGTGATTTTAATTAATGAATAAATTTGTGGTGCAGGCATCTGCATCAAAGGTCCTACAAGAGACGTGCAATTACATCAGAAGCTTAAACAGAGAAGTGGACGACTTGAGCCAGCGACTCTCTCAGTTGTTGGCCACAATCGATGCTGATAGTGCCGAGGCCGCCATCATTAGGAGCCTCATTAATCCTTAAACGACATGTACTATGTTTTCTTATTTAATTAAGAATATCTATACACATATATAAGTGAGTGTAGTATTTCCCATTTTAGGTGGGGATACGTTTGAGTTCAGTGTGGAGAGGGCTGTACCTCTCTAATATGGCACGTAGAGCACTTTAGTGGGTCCTCATTCCATACTATTCTTTTATGATCTTCTTAGGTGCTTCTCCTCCTAAGAAGCACATAAAGAAATATTGATAAATTTTTTAATTTTTTTTATATTTTATATATTTAGATTAAATTATATACTGCATCTTGAAATATTTTTTTAACACCCAGTATCTTAAATTAATTAATATCTAATTTTGCATTCAGATTTTTTTTTTCAGTAACACCAGTATCCTGTAAATTAATTAATTTGAGATACTGGATGTAAAAAAATATATTTCAGGATGCAGTATATAATTTAATCTAAATATATAAAATATAAAAAAAAACTATCAATATTTCTTTATGTGCTTCTTAAGAGGAGAAGTACCAAAGAAGCACATAAAAGACTAGCATGTAATGAGGATTCCACTTTAGTTTGTTTTATAATAAATTAAATTAAGGCACTTTGTATTAGCTCTATCCATGACTGATCTGTGCCCATCATATATATATTTCTGTGGACAATATATGGCCAAAAAATTGTTTCCTTTTGTGAAGCTTAATTAATTTCCAGTGCTCGATCTTCTTTAATTAGCGAATGTACGTAGAGGTTTGAATGTGTCAGACTTGGAAGAGACATGCATGTAACTGTTGACAATAACAATTATATATATAATTATCGAGAGTTACGTTTTTGCTCATGTATAATTGAGATACATAGTATTTTAGGGACGTGTTTGCTTTGAAATTTGGTCGGCAAAGTTGGGCCCAATTTTATACATACAATGTTAATGCGAAAGCTTAGACTGATAGTGTTAACAAGAATTATTTTGTGATTTGATCTAAATGTTAAATGGTTACCCAGAAAACATCATCAACAGACATCAATATTCTTCGTTTATTTCTTGAGAGCGACCGCTAACGCTATAATTAATTGAGCGCAATATTTATTTCTAAAGTATAAATAGTTTGGGTGGTGTAAATATTATAATAAAATTGAATATGAACGATCACTTTTATAAATTATTGATAATTTAAAATTGTCATTTTATTCCTGATGTCTTTTATATGCATACGTATATATATAATTAATTTGTATAAACATAATAATAAAATTTAGATTACTCAGCGAGTTAACTTTGGTGGAGGACTTAAACAAATGTGGATACACATACACAAAATTCATTTCCGCAGTATATTTACGTACAAAAAATCAAAGGGTCTTCAATTGATGGGTAAAGTTAAAACGGATTTGGAATATATATTGCCGATGGAGACACAAGTTTTATTACCATTAAGTTTGGTCACACTATCTTGTTTACCCGTAGCTAGTCAATAGTCATCATAGGGGAATTAATTATATTTATAGTACTATCTTCAGTATTAAATATAGAACAAAGTTTATAATACAATTTATACTATAAACTTTATCCTATATTTATGACGGGAGAGAGTAGCATATGGCAAGGGATATGAGAAAAATCAAATTCTAGATATGTTTCTGGTTTTGAATAGTGTAATGGGATGCCGGAGGCTTTTGAAAAGATCGAGTCAAAACGAATTACCCATCAATTGTAGGTACACAAATAAATGTCTGCATCCAATAGTAAATATAAGTAACCTTCTAATTTTTGTGTGTGAAATAGAATATATTTGTGTGTGCATGTGTATGTTGGGTATCGAATAATATGAGAACATATATATACACACACACACTGAGAGTATATATGGTTAACAAACAAGGTATAACCATTTACCAGTTTTAGAGAGAGCTAATTAAGACGAATTATGTGGATGAATTTACACAATGAATTAATAGAGGATGAGGTTACAGTTACAATAATAATAATAATAATGAGTTGGGGTCGTTGGTGTGTGTGTGTGTGGCTGGGCTGCCACAAGATATGAATATGAAGTGAACAGGAGGGAGTATTGTTGGATATTATGAGGTCGTTGAAAAGTGGACCGCAAATAAATGGGATATTTAGGGTGTGCATGGTAACCTTGCCAGAATCAGTTTTTTTTTTTTTAAAAAAAAAAAAATCTGTTCCCAGGAGTGAAAATGGATCAGAATTGCGTTTGGTAAATCTGGGGGGTTTTTTTTTTTTACTCCCGGGATGAACCGGTTTATTTTTTGTGCTGGGGAATAAAAAAAAAAAGAAGCTAAAAATTCAGCTTCTCCATTCCGCGGTCGAAAATGAGAATCGCTTTTCTCGTGGGCCGCTTCTTTTCTCGTAACAGAGCTTCTCCATTACGTTCACGACCTGATTCTTTTCTCTCGACCTTCGACCAACTCCAACGACACCGCGACCAGTTCACCACCGTGACCAGCGTCGCGAAAGCGTCTCACGTTCTCCAGGTCCGACTTGGTAAGTTGTTTTTCCCCTTCTCCTCTCCTCCCCTGTTTTTTCCCCTTCTGACTTCGAAATCGGAATCGACGCTGCCCTCCGTCGCTCCTTCTCTTTGCATTTTCTGATCTCCGGCGTCATCTGGTTTTTGTCATTGGTCTCCGCCTCTGCGATCTAGGGCTGTTTCAGAGAGAAAGAGTAAGTTGATTAAACCCTAATCTTTTTGAAGTTGCAATATGGATTTAATTTGTGGATTCTCTTGGATTTTGTTGTTTTTCTTCCGGGTAATGTGTTTTAGCTTCATTTTGCTCCATTTGTTCTCTTCATCTTGCATAGTAAATCTTCGCAGCTTATTTAAGCCGCGTTTCCTACCCGACCTATAAATTCCACTCGATTCGTTTCCCTTTCGGTTGTTATATTCTCCCTTCCGTATCTCGAACGTGAAAGGAGATTCTAATCGAGCTTCGCTAACCTTCATCGGATCTTCTTGTCATTGTGTCTTGTTTGTTTGGAATTTGGATCGTCGACCAAATCGTCTCTACCCTCCAAGTAGAAAGTTCGTTGTTCGTGACAGTTTGCACTATTCATTATTTGTTCTTTTGTTTCTTCGTTGTGCTTAAATAATTGTGTTCTCTATGAGCTTCTTTGGATTCTTGTACTAGAGGTAATGTAGCTGTAGTATCTTCTTCTTTCCTTCATCTCTGTTTGCACTTTGGCCGTTGAGAAGCTGTAGGCTAGGCTATTATGTGTTTAGTTTCAGATAATTGCTTTGTTGGAGGAGAAGATAATTCTTTGAAGGATTAAGAAATTGTGTGATTCGGTTGTCTTTCATGATGATGCGTCTTTGGTATTTGAAATTTTGGAGCAGGACGGAGTTACGCTTGAAAACTCGGATGTCCTCAATGGGGAGAGTTTTGTGGTTGCCTCCCCCTTAATGATGCGTGTATTGATGGTGATGGTGAATCTAATCTTTACGAAGTGATTGTTTCCTGAAAAGATAGGTCAAGGTTGTATTCATGTATCATTACTCATTTTCTTGTGGTTGATGTTTCTGGTCTGTCTTTGTTAATGGATTGATGTGGTTATTGATAGTGATCACTATTTTGCTATCTGTTGAGCTGAATTGTATATGTGAATTATTATTGTTTTGCTTCAAATCGATGTACTTTAGTTTGAGAAGCGAGTAGGAGCTTGTTTACATGTAAGGAGGATGAATAAATGGTGATAGGATTTTCTGTCTAAAATATTTTTTGCCTTGTAAGACGAAAGTGTAATTATGTCTCTGTAATTGGCTTTTCTTTATGCTTATAAACAAGATGACAACAACTTATCTAACTACCGCGTCTCCTTGTCGCTAGTTGCATTTGCATGTAGCAACTATCTGTGTGCGGTTGAATCTAATTGAACATTTTTAGGTTAAGTTATGCTACACTTAATTTTATGGAGGATTGCCGTTGGTTGAGTTTTGAACTGCATAAAAGTCTCCGTAGTGTAGATTGCACAGCAAAGCTCATTGCCGGAACCCTAGGACTATTTGTAACATTTCCCCAAGCCTTTCGGTGATAAACCCGTCTCTTTTAGCTATCTTTGTGCCATTCTCTAGTTTGTGATTTCTTAACTGTTGAAAGTAAGTAGACTTTTGAAAGAGGGGTCTTAAATAAGATAAGTATGCGTATTTAATTCCTTGGGTAAAGGTCAATTATGATTTCACGAACTCTGAATTGTTAGATTAGTTTAACTTTATGCAAGCGAGAGCAATTTAGCCGAATTTGTTGGTAGGCAGTTCATGTGCAAGGTGCTATGTAACTAGGTATTTTTCCCTGAGTTTGCATGGCTTAAAAGTTTGGGAAGGTCTAGGTGGTTAAGGGACCGTGTGGTTTTAGGAATCTCTATGAAGGGAAATTTTGCAGCATTATGCAATTTGCATCTGCTGTGGTTCACCAATTGCGTAACATTTTGTTTCCGTGGTCGAAGAAATAGAAGTCTTAGAGCCTCACTCTTGTGAGTTATGCCGTTTTAAGGATTATTGAAACCCATTTTTCTCGGATGTCTTGTCAAAGGAGTGGTCAAGGTAGGACAAGCTTTGAACCTGGTTTCCTTTTGTTCAAGGACGCACGACTATTTATAAGATTTTCTGTTTGCTTTATGCCACACCCATCGTTCAATCTCACAAACCGATTACTTAACCCCTCCTATCGGACCATCTTCCCTTCATTCTTCATTTATTCAATTGAATTTGCCTAAGCTTGGTCTAACAGCATCAATTGAATTATTATTTTTTTGCTTCAAATCGATGTACTTTAGAAAATGCCATCATAATATTTTTCAATACTTTCTTTCGTCATACATTAGGTTGAATCCAAAGTGAGGAGTTATTTCTTCAATTGAGAATGGCATCCGAAGGGTACACAACAAAATAGACTGATAAAAACACATCCTAGGTTGGAATTCCCTCATCCCCCACCAGGTATGATGAGTTTGTACAACAAAATGAATGACATTTTCCTTTAGTTTCGCATTTGATTGTCCTTATTATTATTGCAATTTATTTTTTGGTAAATTCTTGTCAACGTGTAGGCAAATTTTATGTCGTTGATTCTGGATACCCAACAAGGGATGGTTATTTAACACCATTCAAAGGAGAGCGGTACCATTTGAATGACTATAGATGAAGGCGAAATCAACCCAGATCCACTAAGGAGTTGTTCAACCATAGGCACTCTTCTTTGAGAAATGTAATCGAACGGTCATTTGGAGCTTTGAAGAATAGGTTTCCAATTTTACGTAAAATGCCTCCATTTTCATTTCGGAAGTAAGCTCTCATTGTGATTGCATGTTGTGCAAGACATAACTTTATTAGGGATCATCGAGCGTACAAAAATCTAGCACATTATGCAAATCCCAACATGGCAAAGCAACCCATATATCTCACTAGCGGTATAGATGATGAAGGCCATTCGGATCAAGTGACCGAAATAAACATTATTAAAAAAAATATTGCAAACCAATTAGCTAGAGACAATCGCTTGCCCCCAATATGATGTTGATAGATTAAGAGACATATTCAAAATACAATGGAGACTTGTCATATTTTTTTGTTCAATACAACATCGTTATTTTTGCTTTAAATTATTGTGATATCATGAAAATTTAGTTGAATCATGTGACTAATGTTGATTTATTTATTTATTCATTTGCATAATTAATATTAAGGTAATAATATGGTATTAAAAAATGAGAGCAAACGTAAAGAAATAGATTATTTTATACCGTTGATTTGTATTAAAAAAATGAGAGCAAACGTAAAGAAACCCGTAAACAAAAAATATAAAAATAGATTTGTATTATATTAGGTAATTCTAATTCTCGGAATAAGAATAAAAATGTGTTAATAAACGTAATTTTGATTCTTGGCATGAAAAAAAATTGTGTTACCAAACATATTTCTAATTCTCGGAGTAAAAATAAAACGAGTTAACAAACATCATTCTCGATTCTCAAAACTCTTCCAAGGCACAGATCAGAAAAAACTGCTTCATCTCGTAAACAAAGTCTTTTAAACGTAAATGGTTGTCATGCACACCCTTAGGCGGCAACTTGCATATATGAAACCATTTAGGACCAGTTTGGTACAGAAAACTCACTTGAGGGAATGAGAACTTAACAAGGTTTCCATGGAAAAAACTTGTTTGGTGCGCATTTGTCCCTCCAACCTGAGTTCCTGGCTAGCCTCATCTTCCTTTAAACGTGGGAAGATGAAATCCTTCCCAAAGTGGCGGTATCTGATGATCTTCTTGGAAGAGATATTTCATAGGACCAAAAAGCCCCTGTATGAGAAAGCCGAAGGTCCAATCTGAAGCAGAGGCGCCGGTGATCGTAGAGGAAGCAGAGGCGCCGGCAAGGTGGAGGACACAGAGGTGTCAGCGAGATGAAGGATGAAGTTGATGAAGCAGAGGCGAGAGTGAGAAGAGTGCAAGAGACGAGACTCACAAAAGGCAGAGATGAGAATGAGAGACAAGTGGTGGTTTTAATTTTAAGGGGTATTATAGGTATTTTACCTCTTCTTCCCACTTAACCAACTTCATTTTCTTTTTACTAAACATTTTATTTTCCATCAACTTAAGTTTTATTTCCATGTCTACCAAACAACTCAACTTTTTAAGTTTCCTCTCAATTTTCCCTTCTATTTCTTTTCCTCCTCTAAGTTTCTTTTCCCTTCTTAAATCTTCTCTGTACCAAACGAAGATTGTAGCACCAAAGCCCTCAAAATATAACATGAAAGCGACTCCACCCTACCTCCCCTGTAGTCCTCCACACACAAACCCATACAAGGCCGTTTTGAGATGGGCCACATCTCCCAGCCCAAATATTTAAGCCCATTTATATAAGTGGGCTTTCAATAATTTCGTTTGTGATGGACCAAAAAGAGAGGTGATTTAAAGCACCTCATGAAGGGTTGTTTCCATTATTGTTGGTGGTGTTGAGACTTGGGAGGAGAAGGAGAGGAGGTACCCAGTTTCGAACCCCGGGCATCATAGCATGTAGAAATACCAACATACCAGAATACCACAGGAGAGAACTGTGATTAGAGGCTACAAACAAAACTATTTTAAAGTAAAAGCAGCAACAAGAAACGGACATCTGGTTACGACTTTTAACAGATAATAATAAAAAATCATAATTCTCCAAAACTTTCAAAATTTAAAAGTCGTTTGAGTAATTTTTTTTAACATAAAATTTACTTAATTAATTTAGATAGAAAAAAATGAAATGAATGAATTAATTATAACAAAAATGATATGATCTCTTATTAATATACTCCATCCTTCTCCCTAATTATAGTAATACATTTGGAAGTTAGTCTTTGGTGCAATTATAGGACTAAGTTTTAATTTTTGTCAATTTATTCCTAAAATACCCATATTGATACATTCTCAATAATAATTAAACATAATAATAATTTAATAATGCACATATATATTCTATAAAGTAAGTAATGCTTTACAACTTATTAATGTCACATACACCTTAACTCTATTGTTTTTTTTAATAAAATAATTTTGAACAATTTTTGTCATATTTTTCTAATATTATCCCTACAAATACTTCCTCTATATACATTTAAAATTCATGTATTGATGTCAGAGTATAATATATACAGAGATGACACACACATTAAAATAATAGTTGTACGCTATTCAGAAAGCATGTGAGGATGTCCAACATGCGCAAGGTAAGACAAGCAACATATGAATGGTTGAGAGTCTTTGTTACACTATATATTTTGTTGATGTCATTTTAAGTTTTAACTAATGGTATTTTAGCAAAATGGATATAATTAACTAATTTAACTTCTATCCTTAATCTCTCCAAAATTTGGTAAATAGCTCATATAATTAGGATCGGAGAAAATACTTTGTAAGTACAACATTAGATTGTACTTCCTCATGTATTTAATGTAAGACCTAGTTAGTGATCATGTTTGATTCTAAATATAAAGCTTATCGTCTCTCAAATTTATAATTTCTCTCAAAGTATCTATATCGGTTGTACGTATTAAGGAGTTTCTATTTAAAGATAATCATGATAAAAGATATTGTTTTAGAAAAATCAACATATATTTGTTATAAATAAAAAGCTTTTTTAATATATCTAAATTAGTCAATTAACTTTTTGTATTAAAGAACTGAAGATTATATATATTAGTTTATAAGTTAATTAAACTAGTTTAGAAAAAAAATGATAAATATAATAATTGAAATGGATTAAAATGTTATACTTATTACTAAATTTAACTCACAACTAGTCCTTACACCTTGAGTGCTATATATTCCACCATTTTTTATTTTCGTTTTCATCATTCTCAAATTCATACCGGTGCATGCTTCCCTCTCTTCTCATCTCTCTTTCTAATTTCTCATCGTGATAAATTCTTAATTCAACCAAGATAAAGCAAAAAAAGCTTTATTTGGTATAAATTCATGTTTTCTTTTACCAATTTTCAGCCTAATTACACATTTTCAGGGAACCGGTTATTTAACTATGTAAAATTATAATCAACATCAAAGAAAAATGTACTCAAATAAAACGGTTATTTAACTATGTAAAAATTATAAATGAGGAATTTTTTTAAAAAAACAAAAATCCCGACTCTCTCGTTTAGGCAATGGCATAGGAGTGTTTTTGCCTCAGATGCCAAATGAAGAGAGAAAAACAAAGGTGCGGACAAAAAAATGAGATAGGGAAATGGAATCAGTTTTAGGATGGGCCTTGCACTCGGAGTCTGACAAATCCGGCCCAAAAGAGAGGTACTTTAGAGCACCTCATGGATGATGCCTGCCTAGCATCATTCAATATATATATATATATGCCTGCGTCTGTGTACAGGTCTCGAACCCGAGGCGTCATGGCATGCTCAATAAGAACACAACCACAAAGCCACGGGAGACATCTGTATCAGTGGGTGCATATGCATCTAAAAGTAGAGTAACAATATGTAAAGCTCATTATTTTAATGGAAGGGAGAGGAAATTAGGGGAGGGGAGATTTCAAAAGTGGTACGAGATAAGTGGGTGCAATGGAAGGGAGAGGAAATTAGGGGAGGGGAGGAATTTTAATATTACATTGTTTGAATTGATATAAGGGAAGGAGAGAGGAAAGATTTAAATATTACCTTGTTTAGTTGATGAAAGGAGGGGAGGTTTTTCATATGAACAACTTCATTCTTATTTTATTTAAGTCATTTTTGTTAGTCATGATTAGTTTTGATGATGTTTTATATTGATGCCATTATTCAGAGCAAAAAGTTTGCATACTACATTTATCTTATACTTTGACTAATTCTTATATTCAATGTAGATGCAAAGTTTAATACAATGAAGCATGATCAAGAATGAAGTTTGAAGAAATAAGAACTTGTTAAATATTATGAGAATATCAATATTCAAGTCTCTCGATCAAATAGAAGTTGAAACTACTAATTCAAGTTAAAACAAGCAAGTTCAAGCTTCCTGATGAATACCGATTTGTTGGAGGCATTTATATAATTTCAGCTCTTTTTCTCGCATGCACAGTGTCATGCTCTAGCACAACAAAAGTTATACTTTCGAGCAAGGTGCATTTCCAGCCCAATTTCGCTTAAAATCCACTCATGCTCGAGCAAGAAAATCACCCTTGCTCGAGCAACAACATTCTTCAACTTTCCTCTCGCTTAAATTTCTTTCTGGCGACCTTCGGTAATTCGATGATATCTCCCAAACCAAGAATCGGATTGACATGAAATCAGTGGCATATGAAACTAGACTCCCAATGCGTCATTTTGATATAAAATCCAAGCCCAAAGGAGTTCATATGAGAGAGCTATGATTTGTATAAGTTGCAACTGAAATTCACGTCACAGTCCAGAACAAGCTTCGGTATTTTGGGTGTATCTCACAATATACAAATCCAATTTAGTTGAAACCGGTTCCATTTGAAACTAGACTCACATACCTTTCCAAAAACATCAAAACCATGAAAACTAAAGATCAATTGAAGGAGATATGGTGTTTTGAAGTTGACGGTCTGTTCAGGATGCTGCAGAAAACTCTGATCAAGAACAACCTCCATTCATATGATGTTAATGAACGAACTACAACTAGCTTGGAGCTGATTCTTATTGAAATGGAAAGAATATTTGAAGAGGTTTCTGAGCATGGGTAGTTTGTCAAACTTGAAGCTGTTTTGAAGACAACACGTTCACTGGAAATTGCCCCCTGTGCTGCCAATGCTATTACGTTTTTGAAGGACAATGGAGATTGATATTTGCACAAGACCATGGTAGCAAGCAATTTGGCATTTGAAGATGATTACTCGAGGAAAGAACATGATGGCCATGCATAATTTCACAATTGATTCATCCATGCTCGAACATCATAACTAGCGTGCCCGAGCATCAACAGACTAAGCAAGAAGATTCCATTGTTAAAGAGTCATGCTCGAGCAGAGAAAAAGGCTTGCTCAAGCAAAGATAAATGCCTACTCGAGCAGCATCGAAAACAGAAGCAAAATAATGAAGGAAAAAAGCCTTGCTCGAGCACTCAAGCAAGCATGCCGAGCACTATGCTCGAGCAGACTTAGATTCATACTCGAGAAGGCTTCTTACATTTTCACTCTCCAACTCTGTGTCTTGCTTGCCGAGCATGGAAAATTCCATGCTCGAGCACCATGCCCAAGCAAGGGAAAAAGGGATGCCCGAGCAAAGATTGGAATTCTTTCAAGTTCTCGCCTCGTCTATGGGTTGCCCAAGCAAGAATATTAGCTTGCTCGAGCAACAAGCTAGAAGCCTTTTCCATCGCCAAACGAAATGTTTGCCCGAGCATGAAAATCTTCATGCTCGGCAACCAAGGTAGCTCTGCTCGAGCATCGCGAAGTCACAAGAACATTTTTAACGATTCAAGAGAAGCTTGCCCGAGCAAGCAAGGATTATTGTTTGAGCAAGATACCTCTGTTTTGAAATTTTCGTCTTCGTAATTCCTGGATCATCGATTGTGATTTCATCTCTACATATCATTACTCATTACTACTCCTAGTTGCTCTTAATCAGTTTGCTAATGAGTTTCAGATGATTTTATCATGGATTAACAACAAATTGGCATAAAACAATTTGTGTGTCAGAGAAGCATTAAATACAACAGAGGAAAGCTTCTGAGTCTAACGGATAGTTTCAACATTCCAACAAAAAGCTTGAATCTTCTCAACGACTATTAATACAACACTCAAGACGGAGCATTAACGAAGTCAACGATAAACATTTTATGATTAAAGTTGGATTAGAGCTCAACGGTAAAAAAGCAACAAAAACTTCAGCAGCCACCTCCAACTGACCTCTAACGGTCGAATGCTCGCAACGGTCGAAACACAATAACCTATAAATTGCGAAGTCTTCAAATCGAAAGGAGTGACGAAAAACAAACGATCAACAAAAATGAAATCTCCTTCTCAGTCAAAATGTCTTCTGACGTTTATCTCATTTCTCTCTGTTTTCTCAGTGATCATATAGTTTATTAGAGAGTGAGATTATTTGTAATGCACTTCAAATTGTTCATCTTATCACTTCGAGAGAGAAGATTATTTGTAATCATTCATTACAAAGATTGTATCCTTACAGTGGATAAGGGGGAGTATCTCGGTAAGAGATTTGTAAAGGCTACACAAGTGTCTGGCTAAACTTGTGGGTTTGTAGTGGATCTCAAGCACCCGATTAAAGCTTGAGGGAAATAGTGGATTGAAATCTCTTGAGAGCCTGGGACCTGGACGTAGGTCATCGTGGATTGGGCCGAACCAAGATAAATCACAACAGATATTCTCTTCCCTAAACTCTTATATTTCCAGATATGTTTGATTGAATGAATGACTATTTCTTTATAAAGTACTTCGTCATACGAATTGATTTCGATAAGTTGCGAAAAGATTTTCAAAGTTCGTAAAGTTTTAACGGACACCCAATTCACCCCTCTTGGGTGATAAATAGATCTAACAATTTTTTAAAAAAAATTGTACAAAATTTTAATTTTATAATTATTAAATTGAATAATTATAACTTTCAAGAGGATAATAGTCACATCGTGCCCAAATATTAAAATGAGCGTGGGATGAGGAAGAAAGTCAAAAGGGTATCATAAGAATATTAAAAACTTTCATGGGCATAGTCACACCATACGAAAATATTACCCCTCCCTTCCAAATCCCCCATTTTGGAAGGGAGGCTTATAAGGGGAGGGAGCAAAAATTTCAAAAAAATTTCCCCTCCCCCCCTTCAAATTTTATGTTGTCAAACAAGGGGAGGGGAGCAAAATACATCCCCTCCCCTTCATTCTCCTTGTCTTTCCTTAAGCCAAACAGACCCTTAATATAATATTTGTAAGAAAAATAGTTAAGAGCCATCACATTGTCTTGTCATAACCATCACACAATCTCACCGAGGATCGTGTGGAGGCGACAATGACGGACTGACGTGATGCGGCGGTGGCAGTGACAATTGTAGGTGGTGAGAACGACGATGAATGAAGAGGTAGTGATGGCGATGGCAAGTAGTAACATCAACAATGGTAGAGATAGTAATGGTGGTGGTGATAGCCGCCATGGCATGACAACAACATCGGTAAAGGTAGTGACGACACAGGGTAGCGATGGAGGAGGAGGTGGTGGTGGTGATGATGACAGGTTGTGACAACAATAATGGTGGAGGAGGAGGTAGTGGAGGTGGCGACAACTATCATGGTGGCAGTGGTGGCAACGACAGTGGTGGTAGTGTCGGTTAGGGGCCACGGTGGTGGAGATAGTGGTGGCGATGACAAATGGTGACAAGGACAACAACGGAGGAGGAGGTAGTAGCGGTGGCGGTAGTGGCAATGACGATGGCTAACGATGGAGGTGGCAATGGAGGAGAATGAGATAGTGGTGGTGGTGGTTTGTGGCATGGCATGACATGATGGGTGAAATGAGACAAAGACTATGCTTTGATTGGATGGAAAGAAAATGAGAGAGAAAAGACAAGGGGTGGAAAATGAGAAATTAATGGACTTTTCCTTTGCTTGGATAGGAGAGAAATTGGGGGAGAAAATGATAGTGAGGAGGAAAATGGGGTGGGTCCCACGCCCCATTTTCCTCCCAAAACTTCTCTCCACAAGGGGGAGATTTGGAAAAAAAAAAAAAAGGTGTGCTGCTATGATTACCCCTGAAATGCCTTTTTTCTTAGATAAATAGTTTTATTTAAAAAATAAAATAAAATAATTGTTTTATTTATTTATTTTTTTTTAAAAAAATGTTTGTTTTTCTGAGTGAAAATATTAATGGTGTTACTCAACAGATATGTACAGAAGTTCAGACATGAAAATTGTAAATACATCAAATTTAATTATAGGTGCTAATTCCTAAGATAATCAAGTAATACATGCGTGTTTGAAGGCCTACCTCGCCTGAACGATGTGCTTTAGATGTGTTTAATTTTTTTATACTACAGTTTAAGCCTTTATTTTTTATTTTTTAGTTTTATTAGTTATGAATAAAGTTGGATAAAGCATAATTTATTTATTTTCTTTTAATATATTTAACTCTTTAAAAAAAATCACTTTTTACCTTAAACATTATGTAATTGTGATATTTAATTTAATTTTAAATATAATATAATTATTATATTTAGTTTTAAATATGATTACTTTAATATAAAAGTAAGGGTACTTTAATCATCAAATATTTTCTCATTTTCATTTTCTTTCACTCATCTAAACAAGTAGAGAGATAACATTTCCTCTTTATTTTTCTCCTCTCCTCATTTTCTTTTCCCTCAACTTTTATTTTGATCCAAGCAAGGAACTATGTAATAAAAGTGATAATAAATATTCATAGGGGAGATCTGAATGAGAATGAGACTATGAGAGTTACTAGTTTTTTTTTTTGGTAATCATCATTATCATTAAAAAAACAACTAAACACTCTTCTCTACTATTGAGAATACAATTATAATTACCATTACAAACATTGAATCAAACGGGCTTCATTTAGGCATCTTTGAAAATTTACTATAATAAAGGGGAAAAAAAACGAGAGATATTTTATAATACCTCATGATGAGATCCAGTTCTTAATTTGGAATTTTCCCCACTGCATCTCGAACCGAAGACGCTCTAGTGTTCAATTATCTTTCACACCAGAGAGCCACGAGGAGAGAGCAGTGATCGACAAGGCAGACAAACGGTAATAATCAATGACCATGAAAGGGGCTGCCAGATGTGGTTTTGCCGTTCCGTCATACTTTAAAAGTAGTTTAAGAATTTCGAGCAAAAAAAAAAAGTAGTTTAAGAATAATGTGTGGAATTTCAGAGATTTCCTGTGGCACTGTAATTTCTTGTTAATCTTAATGTAGAGGTTCCTTGATAATGAAAGATAATTTTCTTTTGGGATAAAAGTCAAAATGGTATTATAATAAAATGATAGTCTTAGATAACCCGGAAGGAAACATTACAACAGCTATTAGAAAACAAATTGAAAATAAAAGGATTAGGAACTACATGGGCTTTGTAATTAGAGCATGATCATTGTGAAGAAATATCCTGTTTTGTCTTGTTCGATGAGGAAAAGCAATCTTGAAGTCTGATGAATAATTTCTTCCCACACAACACTTGTAGCCTCTGTCTTTTATATTGAAACAAATTCCCCGAATGGACAATCCAAGATAAGCCTGCTCTACAGCATAGGAGGAAAAAGGTTTGTGGATCTTCAAATTTCCGAATCCAAACAAATTGCTGAAGAGCCATACTGTTGAAACAGATTAGTCCATGGCATTCTGAAAAGGCCTTCTTTTAACTTTTGTAACCATGATGCTCCAATCCCTTAAAGAATCTTTTTGTGGTAGAGTAACATATCTGATGAAAGAGAAAAACCTTTAATCTGTTTTATCACATCAATTGGATGAGTAATTTTTCCTTTATGAACAGACATGCTTCTTTTCATCCAGACAGTGTATTAATAAGCAAAACAATCTCAATAATCAGCTGGGTATTGCCATCCCTATGCAGAGAAAGGAGAGAGCTCTTTAACCAATTAACAAAACCCAAGAAACTATCAATCTTATAGAAAGACAACCAAACCAAATTGCATTAACATGAGTGCAAAGAAAGAACAAGAGCACTTGTTCTTTTGGACTAAGAATATCAGAAGCAGAAAGGTAATTTTCTATATTTGTTGATCAGGGGAAAAAAACACTCTATTTTTTAGACAGCTTGCTGAAGAAAGCCTTGATTCAATTTTTGGACAATTAAATATCCACCCATGGGTTCACAAAAATCTTTTAGGCTACGAATGACTTGCAGCATCTCAGGATTCGGTTGACAGAATATTTCAAGGTACTCTGAATACATGGAAGCCACTGGGATCTTCCAAGGTACTCTGAATTTGTCACTTGAACTCTTCATAATGACTATTTTTAGTGCAGAAAACCAGTCATAATCTTTCAATGCTTATGAATACTGAAACTTGCTATAGATGTGTTTCCTTGCTTGATAGGAAATATACAGGTGATTCTGTCTCTACTGCCGGCTCATGCTTGAGTAGTTAGGAAATTACTAGTCTTCTTTCCGATTTTTCTGTGTCTATGTATGTGACTTTGCATGTCTGTGAGAGGAATATTCTGACCCTTTTGCAAGTTCGATATTTCTATAGTTTCTAGTTTAAAGTTTACTGCCATTTTGAAGACATTCATTGATGTAAAGAACATATACAGATGGATAGATTACCCACCTCAAACTAAAGATTTAATGTGTGTGATAAGTACAAAGCCAGACTTATTCTGCAATCATATTTCTCTGGCTATATCTGCAGGTTTATTATGGGGATAACTCCGCTTTGGTCACATTTTACAACGTAGAATCACTTCAATAAACTAATCCCAACCTGTGTCTTTTGCTTATGTCCAATTCTCTTCCTTGATCATATTCTTAGGCCACCATACCAATTCATATCACCCTCAATTTCAATAATCTGCCAGGCCTTTATTCTTCACTTCTTTCTTTTATAAAATTCACATGAAAAAAACCATCTTGGTAAATTATTAAGTCAACCGAGAATAAATCCTAATCACACCCATATCCAAGAATTAGTTATTTAACCATGTAAAATTATAATCAAATCGGATTACACTAAGTCATAGAAAAATATGCCGATATAAAATGGATTTAAGGAAAATCGTGAGTTCACAATATTTTGACCAGAAAATGGGGTATCCCTTTTATATCCATCTGGGTAATGCGTAGAAGTGTTTTTGTGTCAGATGCCAAATGAACAAAGAAAGAGAAAGCTACAGGAGAGACTAGTGCGATTCAATGAATACGCAGCCTTAAGAAATGCTAGTGCCTCCATTTAGTCTTTTTTATGTCCTGCAAAAATGGAAACTCTTCTCCGTAAATTTTGGAAAATTTACTTTCATAAAAAATAAAGGTGAAAGGAGAGGTATTTTGGAAAACCTCATATGAGCAATGTGACTCTTTGCCAAGGCTTATTGCTATGTACGAAAAGGCTTGGCTAGGAACGGAGCTGCAGCTTCATTATAGTAGTTGAGGGGAAGACCTTGGAATGCAATCCATATCGACATGTGAGTGATACAGAGGCCTGTGATCTGTAAATCGGGTACCCAAATTGAAAAAAACGCACAGGAAACCACGGTTGAGGAAAAACACCATGTCAAGACGATGATGAAAGTGAAGGAGGAAATGGTTCTGGTGGCCTTGTATCACCGTGACAGAGTCTCGCAACTGCCAATGAATCGATATGTTTTGGAACATGAATACTACGGTGATGGAGCAGTCGAACAAATAAGTAGTGGTGATCGATGGCAATAATTCAGATGGTGCTGCGGACAGGATGGTAGGTAGGCCACGAGGAGGCGATAAAAGCAGAAGAGAACGATCAAGAAACAAGGAAAGATCAACGGGTGTAAGTGGAGCAAGAAACAAAGCATGGAGCAAGGTTAAGCGCGACGAAGATGGAGCCAAAGGAAGAACACAGTTTAGAGAGAAAGAGGCTCTCCCATGTCCCCCCACTTCCGTCCAAACCAGCTTCGATCTCGACCCTCTTACGATTATGAAAAGGTAGTGTGGATAAAAGTAAAACATTTAGCATTAGAACAAAACTAGACAAGAAACAAAGAAACAACTGATGATCGTAAGAGGCACGATCATCTGCCCCTTGGGATTATTGAGTAGGGATTCAGGTTAAGAAAATTATATTCAGGTATTTATACCTTTTTCTTTTTATTTCAATTTGTGTACATGCATGTGTCTAATTCTGTATGGACTATGGAGGGGAAGCAAGTAAAATGAAAGCATATAAAAAGATGGGCCAAAGGCCAAGGTAGTGGCCTAAAAGAAAGGTACTCTTAAGTACCTTATTTTTAGAGCATACCAAACAGGACCCTGAGTGTACTGTCTCTCGAACCCGCAACCTCCTGATTTATTAAAAACAATCTCACCATGAAGCTGCGGGTGGAGCCAGTGTCATATGGTGGGGGAAAAAGTTTAAGTAAACAGATTTTCCAAAGTCATTTTAAATCCATATCCCATATCAGTTTTGTCAATCCAATTACTTGTAATATCGTTGTTTAAATTCATGTTATCCGAAAATATCAAAGCACTTATATAAGAACCTGCCATCATACAGTATAGATAATAACCTCCAAACTCTATCTGGGTTTCTGATATGTTAAATCGTACAATCATATCTGCAGTTGATTTTGGTTTATCCACACAAATGACACTTCAAAAAATGAAGATTTCATGGGCTGACTCTGCTAATTTGCAACATCAAGTTTTGACCGAAATTTTTTAAATGACAGAGACGTTTCTTACAAGATGTAAATATTTTTTTTTTTAGGCAATATCGTGAAATTACAGAAATCTAGTTTGAAAATTAAAGCCCAAAGTAGCAGGTACATACTCCGATTTTTATTATAAGGTACTAACTAGTAATTGTATTTGATTTCTTTTTTAGGCATTTACTTGTTTTCAAAGCGTATTAATTATTTTTTTCAATGTATGGCCATAATTAATAGGGGTCTTGGTAAGAGTAATAATTAATATAATATTAGAGTTTAGTGCAACTAGTAGGAGTAATATTGAAAGTTACTTAAATTATAGGACAACTTTATTGATTTTAATTACTTTTATTGGTTTGTGAGAATTTTTAGTTGATACTCCCTCCGGTCCTAATTATAAAACAACATTTAGGAGTTTGTTTTGGTCCTAATTATAGGACAACATTATAATTTTTGTCAATTTCTTCCTAAAATACCCCTATTGATATGAATGAGAGATTATGTGAAATCAATAAGGTAGTTGAAGTGCAAAATTTATATAAGGGCATTTTAGAAAAATGAGTAAAATAAACTAATTTAACATCTATCCTTAATCATTCCAAAATCGGTTAAATATGTCCTATAATTGAGATCAGAGGGAATAGTTCATATGATATTATAAGCAAAGTTACATGCTAGCTTCACATGTTCTTTTCCTTCTAACTAAATGAATTTATGTGGATGATGTATTTTTAGTTCTTAAAGACACCTATGAAATGTTATCACTATAAGTGTGCTAACTGTAATTTCATAAAATGTTGTATTATTTATAAGTAAACCCTATATACTAAAAAATGTTACTCTTCATGACAAATTATTTTTAATAACCACTAGTTGTTTTATTTATGTTAGTTCAAAAAGCAACATATAAGGTTCATAAATCGTTCAAGAACTAATATATGAAGTTCATGAATCTAACATATGATTATAAATTTTTAGTTAAATAGATGTTGTTTCAAAAAGCACCCCTTAAAGACATCACTTTATCACTTTACGGTATATAAATATCATACATCATCACTCTATTTGATGAGACAACACAATACAACAAGATAAAAATCATTATATTTATCCTTAAGTATACGTAGAGATAAAATCACACCATCACTTTATGGGGATATATCATTGTTGTCTTAGTTTGAGTATTGTATGTATAGTCCAAATTAAAAGATCTTCATTATATTTTGCAAAAAAATAACCCAACTTGCATCTTATAGATAGGAATAGGTTCACTAATAATTTAAATTGTGGGAAAATATAAAATTGTAAGCATCCATCACACTCTTTCATGTTGAGTATCACACGGATGTAACATATTCAATAACAACGTACAACATTCTTCCTAATATCTTCTAATGCTGCTCCCCTTGGTCTCCAATGTGATTTAAGTGTGTGAGGTAATTACTTGTAATTTGATGTCAACAGTAAGTTATCCGAGTAACACTACCACCCACACATGTGGATGAGATGTCCCCATGTACATGTTTATTAAAATTGGAGGTAGCACTCGACTACTCGTTCTTCATCCGGTCTTTTTCACAAGACTTTTTTAAAAAGTTTTTTTTTTGGTCTTTGCACATTCTTAAAAGTATTAATTGCTTAAGGTTGTTTGGTAGAATCAAACTTAGGTTTTATCATAAGTTTGTTAAACCATCATATTTTTGTCAGAAGCTATTTTGTATAAAAACTTAGATTTTTCCATAAATTTGTCAAACACCTTCATTTTTTGTCTGTAAATTTATTCTCATCAAAAACCTAGATTTTAAAAAAAAAAAAATTATTTTTTTAGATTTTTCTCTCTCCTCTAGCATAATTAGTACTTTTTCATTACCAAGTCGACAAAGATCCTTAATTATTTTTTTAGTACCCTTCTTTACCCTAAAATATTTTTTCAAGATTAGTTATTACCACCGAAATATTTTTTTAAAATATCTTTTTTAAGTACTTTCACAAGATCTCTCTAATATTTTTTCAAGATCAGTCTTTACCCAATTTTTTTTTTTTTTAATATCCTAAAATCAAGTTTTAAGATCATAAAGTATTTTTCAGTACCCTTAAGTATTTTAATTTTGTACACAAATTTATGTAATTTTTGGTATTTATTATGAAATATAATGTTATTATATTTAAAATACAACCTTATCTTTTATATGCAATTATACCAAAAGCTAATGTCTTTTTTGATAAATTTGACCATGAAAAAACTATTCTCGATAACAATATCCAAACACTATCATTTTTATCCAAAATTTATTCTCTAAAAGTCATTTTTATCACGTAAATCCCAAAAATTATTTTCTAAAAGCTATTCTTAATTGTGTAGAGAAAAAAAAAAAGATTATACTGATTTTATAAAATTTATTAAGGAAAATAATTGAAAATATGGAGATGTTTAATGAGAGTAACGAATTTTTTAAATGGAATGTAAAATTTGTTAAGAATTAAATGTCTTTTATAAGAAGTACGAGAAAGAGTACTCCATGAAACATTGTAATAACTAGGCTTTTAATTGGGTGTCCCCCCCACCCCAAAAAAAACAAAAAACTAAGCCTTGGTTTTGCTTCAACCAAACTCATTGAACTTTGATTTTGTCAACTCATTTTGAAGAGGTCATTACAATCAGAAGTACTTGATATTAATATGCCAATCGAAATTAATTTGTCCTCTGTTTTATTAAAGCCATCTGATCCAATCAAATTTATCATAATTAAATTACATATTATTATTATTGTTGTTCACACGGTTTGGCTTTGCCGTTGCCGGCCAAAGTCTGTCATATGAGAAAGTTACACTTGACCATTTCATTAGCCTTGATTAGGGAAACGACAAAATACAAGCCCCTATCTGATATTATCCAATCTAATTAGAAAGATGTATGTATCTGCCTACGGCTGTTCAAATATACCATCACAAGCACCAGACCCAGTAATTATCTAAGCTATGAAGCACTTGCAATAAACCAATTGTGATTTCGATTAGATTGCAATAATTGATCACGTAGCAATATATATTGAGATTGTATCTGCCTTCAAAGGTCCCATATGTTAACATGCATGATGAAAAAGAGGGCACAAGTGGATAAGATCTAAGTACTTACTACTTAGCTTGTTTGGAACTCTTTTATATCTTGTATCATTTTGGTGTTGCTTAGTGAGCACGTCCTTTAGCAAATGGCACCGCATGAGTTTCAAAGCCATTATTATTTCTTCAATTATTCCACATCATTTAAGTTAGTTACTTACTCATAATACATTTAAAAGTGTTTCTCGGGCTGTGTGGGGGTCTCCTCATCAAGTCAAAATCGATGATTATTATTTGTTGAGTCCAGAAACATCCTCTAGTGATGATGGCTCAGTTCCTTGGTTATATCATCACATCACAAATTTCATATTCATGAACTCAGTTTCCATTGGCCTAAACGGTGAAAAAAGGAAACATACAGAGAAATATCATATCACTCATGGCCGCTTCCTTGTGAAACTTGTTAAACACTAAAATACTCGTACTTCTTTTGGGATTGTCGTGTGGGCTCCAGAGGAAAATGAAGGGTTACGTTCATTCAATAAAATAACTATAAGCAAACACTTTTTTTCTGCAAAAAGAGTACCCTTTGAACATTGTTTTAATAATCCATTCATCTTCACCCTAGTGATTGTGATCCAATCTAGTAATAGAGGTGGTTGAAAAATTGTGCTGATAAACTTTTTATCTTTAATGAGTGTATAGGCCAGCACTCTGTAGCGAAAAGATGAACAAACATAGTGGCCTGCATGAGTTCAGAAACCCCACCAACACCTACAATGTCTCTGTAATTGCTAGCACACAGTAGGCTCAACTTAAGACTAAGGGGGGAAAAGTACTCCTCCCGTTCAACCTAATTTAGATTTTAAATAATATAAGAATTATTTTTTAAATTTGTCAATATTTTTTCAATTTATTATCCCTCAAATCATAGAAATAAAATAATTATGTAGAGTATTAACTAATTTAACACTAATTAGAAGAGAGAGAGAAGAAAATGTAATTGCAAGAGTGTGATGATGCTAATTAGTAACCATTATAATGCTCTCTATATAGTTTTGCAAGAAGGTAAATATGAGTAGTATACAAGCCTCTTGTTCATCTGAGACTCATTAGAATTCAGCATTTCCAAAAGTTAAACTATACATCAAAAACTCACAGAACAAAGGGGGAAAAAACCAGAAGACTAAGCACAAATATTGGATTAAATACCTCCCTTGAATATCAACGGAAATTTAAACTTAGGAATCATCAGAAGCAGATTGGGCAGCGGATTAATCCATTCTCATTACAATCAGGACAACGCTGGAATCCATAGTCAGCAACTTCACCATCTTCTTCTTCTTCATCGCCTTCATAATAGATTTTACAGCTTCCTGAACAGGTTTCACAGAGCACAAACCTTACATCTCCACAACCCTCACAGACTCCTTCACCATCATTGATCTTCTCACAACAATCAAGTAATTTCTCAAGACGTCCTTCCTCGTGCAATTTCCGAATTTCCTCAGCGCCGCCGATGTATTTTTTTCCGACGAACACCCTCGGCAATCCTCCCCTGTAAATTTTATCACCTAACAGCTCTTTGAGCTCGTCCTTGAACCCAGAATGCATCGATACATCTCGATCATCCACTCGAACACCTAATCCTTTTAGAATTACCCTCACATGGCAACAATCCTCGTATGTGTTTCTAATCCCTCGCAGGCTTGTGAAATACAGAACCACCCTGTCCTTCCCAAAATCAATAACATCCCCGTTGATCTTGGTTTGTTCCGCAAAATCATAGGATAAGTTGTTTCTATCCAGTGTTCGACGGCGAAATGGGATATCCGGAGAGAATTTTTGCGATGGTTTCCTGAACGAGGAAATCGCTTCAGGGTCAAAATCTGGTACGGTGGACTTGAGGCTGGGGTCATCCTCCTCTGCTCTTTGAAGCCACATGTACATGGGCTTGTGCTCACCATCGGAAGTAGGAATCGGACGCGAATGGACATCAAAAGAGAAGCTTCGGAAGTGACTCGGCGATCGGAGAGGGCTTGCGTCTTCAAGACCTTCCATTAATTCCCATGTATTGATCGTCTCTGGTTCTCCGGGAGGTGTTTCTACCGGAGTCCTGGGAATAACATGAGAAAGTTTCTGATCGATACTATTAGACCATGACTTGGCGTCATTTAACCCCTTTGAGAATTCCTTGGTATTGTTCTCGTTCTCCAGCAAATTGACATTAGAAAACCCAACGCCATTTTGGTGATTCAAATCAAGCTTGAGAGATCCAAATGTAGTAGAAGTGAGGCCCACGAGATGATAGCTATCGTCTTTGGTTTGAGGTGGGTGATGAACGTGAACAGAGTAGCTTCTGGGAACAGGGGAATAAGGCGCGTTGCAATGGCGACATCGCTTTTCCTTGGAACTAGCACAACCCATGATCGGAAAAAATCACTGAGACGATTATTAAATGCAACAATGACACAAACGTAGCGAAACGGAGAAACCCACAAAAAGGGTATTCATGAGCAGAGCGAAATCCAGAAACTGTCAGACCCAATTAACTTGCAGAATTGAAGCATTAAATGAAACTGACGATACGATGCAGCAGCCAATTGATGAAGAGTTAGTTAGTGTAATTTGGTGAGGCGAAGGTTGGTGGTGGAGAAGAAAAGAAAGTAATTAAAAGTCACAGTTGGGGAATGAATAGAGAGAGCGAAGTGTGAGATTTTGGAGGGTGGAATGGAATTATAGGTGCGAGAGAGTGAAAGAAAAGTGCGTGGAAGAGAGAAGCACGTGAGCGCACGTGGACGAAGGTTCTTTCCAGATTTTGCAAGCAGCCCTTGAGTGGCTTGCTGCCCTAATTATGAGTGCACTTCAATCCCACAAACTTTTTTTACGTCTTTTTTCATCTTTTCCTTTTATCATTTCTCCTTTCTTTCTTTTTCATTTTTTTTTTGTTATTGATCCATTATGAGGAAAACACACCTTGTCGTTTTGTCCATAGATTATTTTTTTGATGCCATATTTTTATATTTAATTTCCATCTCGGCTTGTACAACAAGGCATGATTTCAGAAGAGAAAAGGGGAGAATTGATCGACCTTTTGATGCTTGAAACAAATAATATAGTAATTAGTGTCAAATTACAGGGAAAGAAGATGGATCAAGGAGATTCCATCCACTTTAAACAGCAAATAAACATGATTTATTAAGTTTTATCACGAAAAGGCTCATCATTGTTTCAGCGAAAGCGCTTGCAAACCTGTTTCAATGTGATTTCTCTCTTCTCACTTTGTCCACACACTCTGATTTCCAAACTCTTCTACTGCCATGATTATGATTCTTCTTCCAATTAGAAATACAAGAAATTGATATTGTTTCCCTATTGCTGTTTTCAAGCTAAGATGATTAATATTTAGAGTAAAGAAGTTTTTTTTTTTTACTTGATATCTAAAGAGATTTAACGATGTCTTATATTGCTATATCAATCCTATGTTTTTTTAAAAAATTGGTTTCAATTTCAAAGTGAAAACTAAGTGTTAGTTTAGTAATCGGTCGCTACACACTATTCCTTTTCTTGATTTAATGTATATTGGAAACTACAAAACCATTATTTTAGAAGTACTTTTTCGTAAATTGAGACAAAACTCTTCTAACATACTACTCCCTATTTATAAGATATAGTTTGCTTTTTTAGAAAATTAAGGAAATCTCAATTAAATCACTTTAGAGTATTTTTATTTTTTTCTTCAAAGTAATTAATTTGACTAATAAACTAATATAAAATCTAAAGATACACAATATATAAAATGATTAAATAACATATTTAGCTAACTTTACCATCATTTTATAATTAGAATGAGGTAGTATTTACCTTGTAAATCGTAAAATTTATTCTTTAATACTCCCTCCGGTTCTAATTATATGAGCAAATTTTGGAGTTGGTTTTGGTCCTAATTATAAGAAGCAATTTTAACTTTTGTCAATTGTTTCCTATAATACCCCTATTTATACACATTTATTAATGACTTCGGACCATATTATAATAATTATTCATGACTTTATATCCAATTATTGTTATTATTTTAATATAATCAAACATCGTTCTTAATTTATTTTGATCTTCTCCTCTTGTAGCGGAGAACCTGAGGTCTGGACTTATAAAAAAAGATCAAAATTTTTAAACCTCGTTTTAAACGTGAAATTTATGTTTATATCATGATATATCAATTTTTTTAGGTAAGGTATTTTAGGAAAATATATATAATTAACTAATTTAACTTAAAAATTTATTCTTTAATAACTAATTCAAGTATATACTTAAAAGAAAGTTTGAGAAAGATGTTGGGGATGTCGAAGATACTAAAAATGGTAAAGAGAAGAGATAGAGTAGAGAGGAAAAAGGATAATTGAAGGATCTTATAAATGAGAGTGTGGGAATTGCTGCTTCCCATGTTCATGCACTCTTCCTCTCTCTTCCCTTAGTTGATCCCACATCTCCAATATATACGCGCGTCTATATATACATATATACATCTATATTACAAACGCACACATATTTCTTTTTTTCTTGATAACCTATAACTGTTCTTTTCGTTACTCCTCTACGGTTAAAAATATACAAGCTAATTAGGAGATTTGCTTTAATTCTAAATGGAAGACCTAAATCCAATTCACCCCTCAAATTTATACTTTTTTTTAAAAAATAATAATATCCCTATTGATTCCTTGTATTAAATGAGTTTTTGACATTGAGAATAATGATTAAAGGGGTATTTTTAAAAAATTAACATATATTTGTTACAAATATGAAATAACTAATTTTACTGATGTTTTAAATATTTGCATACTTGTTGTCTAGCTCCTACATTTTTGTTGTTGCTATGTATAGGTATCATTCTATTAGAGGTAATTTTATTCAAGATAATGTCGGGCATTAAATGTGAGTACCTCTACTAACAGGAATTTAAATATTAATTTACCACTTTGTTAGGGGTCATTTCACCCAACCAATTAGCCTCTGCATTTTCATCCTAGGGCTTTTGATTAATATTTACAACCAAGCCTTCTTAACAGGACATGATATGTGAGCCCGATTGAGAATGTTGGGCCTGAAAAGCCAGGCTCAGGACCTACCTGGGCCAATTGTGTATGTATATATCGGCAGCCGCTGAGAGAAGTGAACCCATCATTGTTTCCATATTCATTCATAATGAATAATAATAATAAAAAATCAAAAAAAATCACTCATAAAGTCATAATAATAATAATATTTTACCAAAAAATAAAAATAAAAATAATAATATATATATATATATATATATATATATATATATATATATATATATATTATATCAAAAAAAAAAATTAATATACTCATTTGCTGCTACAATCCTATAATAAGAATTGAATTGAGATGCCCAAAAACTACAAATATGGAAGAGTCAGCGACTCTAACGTCTGCCTAGCACAATTCCCCCCATATATAAGATGGTTAAGAAGCTGACATTACAAATAAAGCAATTACACATAAGGAAAATTAATTCCAAGCACTTTTGATTTCCCAAATCCTTAAATGAATTGGACATACATCCATCCATTAGAGAAGATTTGGTAATACCTATCTTTGCTAAAGTCTTTGCAACTCTGTTGACGTCGCATCGTAATCTGCAAGTCTTTTGCCATCATATCTTTAATCTCCGCTAACATTAGACGTCCGAAACTAAAGTTCTCATCTAAATTAAAGTGTGTTCATTAGCATCAGATTCTAGTATTATATTTTTGAGGCCTAAATCCCAGGCTCCTTTGAGACCTTCAAAAACAGCTCAGTCCTCAACTACATTGGCATTGCACACACCAATTTCCTTTGTGAACCCATCAATCCATTCACCTCTATTATTTCTCAAGACTCTTCCACAACCTGCCTTAGACGTTCGCATCCCCGTCTACATTTAATTTCCACCAACCATCAGGCGGTTTTTGCCAAATCAGGGTCTCTGTAGAGGGTTGCGAGATGCCTTGCATCTTGAATTCATTCGCTGCCTCTAAAACCGATATAACGATGTTGAAAAGCCCACTAACTCGCATCGTCGAATTGACCCCCACAAAATATTCAATATATTTCCGGGCAAGCAGTCTCACTTCTTCTGATTTTTTTTTTTTTTTTTATCTGTAATATAAATTTTTTAGCTTAAAAAATAGAGTAGATGGAGAATATTTTCCATAAATATTGACACTCAAAGGTTACCGATTTCTCAGTACATCTAACCAAAGAGTTATATTTAAAAAAAAAAAAGATTACTAGTTCATAATAATGTTAATTACCCCTCCAGATTTTAATATAAGATATATTTATGAAGTTAATCTTGATCCTAAATAAAATAATTTTTTTCAATATTTTCCGAATTTACCCATATTATTGCTCTCTCATCAACAATCAAGGTGGAGAGGGATTAAAGAAGATAACTAAGGTGTTTTAGAAAATACATGTTATATTAACTAACTTAATTAACATCTTTAATCTAATCAAATTAGATAAATATGCCTAATATTAAAGACTATATGCGGGAGTAATATTAATAGATATTTTGAAAACTCAAATATCTTAGAAAATCATTATTTTAAGAGGAATGAATACTAACTTGAAAAATATTGATAAAAAAGTATGTTTCAATATTATTTATGGCAGGAGTTTTTTTAAATAAAAAAAAATACTTATTTATTATTATGATGAAGTGACATGGTAATTGGTAAGAACCCATTTGTTAATTGATGGGGCGATTATCATTTTACTATTATTTATGGCAGGAGTTTTTTTTTAAAAAAATAAAATAAAATAATAGGAGGTTATTGGTTTTATGAAACCTCAAATATCACTATCTAGATTATTGCTTTAGTTTATAAATAGACATTTTGAGTTTGCAAACTTTGTTCTCTCTTCCATTTTCAATGAAACCTAATGGTTGTTATGTATAGATTTCTTCATCGAGATCACTGTTTAGAAATATGGTTTTAACATCCACCTAATGTATTTCCAAGTCTAAACTGTTTACTATTGCTAGAATAATTCTTATAGAATTAAATTGAACCACAGGTGATAAGGTATCTTCATAATCTATACCTTCCTGCTGTGTATGCCCCTTTGCAACTAGCGTGCCTTATATTTATCAATTGACCTATCCAATTTTCTTTTAATTTTGAGAACAAACTTGTTCACAATGGCTTTTCGCCCCCTTTGTAGGTCAACCAATTCCCAAACTTGATTCTTTTTCATTGAGTTCATTCCTTCTTCCATTTCCTTTTTCCTTTCAGCAGGACTTGATAACGTTTCTTGCACCGAGCGTGGTTCATCATCCCATCAGGAGTAACAACAAGTGCTTCACTTTCTGTTTGGAAGCATCTTTTATGTATACTTTCCTTGTTACTCTTTCTTGTGGGAGTTTCATGTCCCTTTTTTTTTTTTTTTGGCCTAGGTCTTTGTGTTGACCTTTTTGAGCTCACACTTAGATTGACATTTTGGGATGATTCAGGCTTATCAACATGTTCTATGCTTATTTGTTCCTGTGTCTCATAAAGAGATACAAAGCGGTCAATTTCTCCCTACTAGGGGATTCATTTTCTAGAAATGTAGCATCTCTAGATTTAATTTCAGTCACTATTCCATCTTCATTTTTACCTATGAAGACGTATCCTTTGTATTCAAAGTACCTTATAAAGATACATTTCTTTCCTCTAAGACCTAACTTCCCATACTTATGAGAATCATCATGGATGTATGTAGTCGGTCCCCTATAGTCTAAGGATACTTAGATCCAACTTGCGTTTTGTCCATAACTTATAAGATGTTGAAGTGATTGATTTCGAGGACACATGGTTAAGTATGAATGTATCTGTTAAAGCATCACCCCAATATGAAATTGGTAGGTTTGCTTGTGCCATCATTGACCTAACCATATCTAGAAGCATTCTATTTCTTCTTTCCACAACTTTGTTATGTTGTGGAGTGACAAGGATAGTTAGCTGCCTAATTATCCTTTTTCTTCATAAAGCTCTTTAAACTGATCAGACAAATATTCATAACCTTGATCAGTACGTAACACTTTAATTTTATTATCCATTTCATTTTCTATTCATTTATGTATCGTCTAAAGCACTCAAGAGCCTCAGATTTATGTGAAATCAAATAGAGATAATTGTATCGTGAATAGTCATAAATAAAAGTAACAAAATACCAAGCTCCGTGCCTTGCCCTCACACTCATAGGACCATAAATATCATAATGGACTAATTTCAATGGTTGTTACGATTTGGTTCCCTAACCAAAAGGTTTTCTAGTTGCCTTACCTGCTAGATAATTTTCAGACATTGACATTTCCATATTGGATATGGGACCTAACAAACCTTCTTTTGCTAGTTTAATCATTCTATTTTAATTAATATGCCCTAATCTAGCATGCCAAACATCCATATTAACAGTTGAATCAGAGGAAGTAGCAAAGCAATCATACAGTGGCGGAGCTACATTGGTGCCAATGTGGGCAAGTGCAGACACAAAATATATATAATTTGAAAGAAATTAATGGCAATATGTATAGATAGTGCAAATGGTTAATACTCTAATTCCTCCTCTTAGTCATAGGTCGCGGGTTTGAGCTTCCCAAGTTCCTTTTACCCCTTTTTCCCCCATTTCCATCGTTCTTTGCCCTCTCTCTTCTCCAATTCTCCAAATCGTGCAGAACCTGGAGTTTGCCGCGGATTGAAGCTTCAACCTTCCCTCTCGCCTTCAACCTTCTTCCTAAAATCACTACTCACCATCGTCTGCTGTCTTACTGCCGTCACCCTTGCTAGAATTTTCCTCCTTCCACCATCGTTCACAGGCAGCGAACAGTGAAGAAGAGGCGAGAGTTTGGGAGAGCGCCGTGAACCTTCGACTGCCATCTTTCATCATCTACCTTCGTCTTCCTCTGGCCATCATTCTCCATTCCTCCATCATCACCGTTACTCACCTCCGTCGCCCAACATTGGAGGAAGCTGCGACCTTGAACCAGAGGGGAGACGAGACCTGAACGAGACCGGCTCAATCGATTTTGTCTTAAGGTAATTTTCCAGATCCCCCTCTCAATGGTAATTTTCCTTTGCTGAATTTTCCAGTGAATGCCGAATGCCCGCCATGTGTTTGTCTTTTTGTCTCTATGCTGGTATGGAATGTGGGTTATGTTTTGACTGTCAATATGTGCAAAACTAGGTTCTTGGTTTTCTTCAATTTGTTTTTCTTTTTTAGAAAGTTAACAATTTGGAAAATATTGGCGTTAATTCTCTTTACTAGCAATTTTCAGATGTTGGAAGGATTGAGTCACATAGTTTCTAAGTTTTTGAAAATGAATTATCAGCCTCTTAGATTAGCTTTACTTTAAACTCATGTTATTACCCATTTCTAAGGCTGCAGTTGGATAGGCTTACAATGCCCCCAATGCAATTACTCTGATAGGTTCTAGGAACCTATAGGATTTCCGATTAGGATTTGTTTGTATTATACTCTAGAAATGAAATCGCTGGGAAGACTTCAGTGAAGTCTGGTTTTTTTAATGCTTTTCTTGTTTTTATTGTTGGGTCTGGGGATTGATAATTAAATTCTAGGATTAGAGAAGAAAAGTTATGCATTCAAGATCATTGCAAATCATGGAGATCCCATCCTTAGCAATTCTATTTGACACAATTGACTCCAGCTTTCTATGATGCCGTTGTTCAGATTTGGTACCATTGAATCAGTCTGCTAGTCTCAATTCCAAACTTTTGGAAAGGCACTCATATGCTAGAGCTTTATAAATCTGATGGTAAATGACCTTCAGTTTTGAAGTTGTTTGATCTCTGAAGTCAAGAATAATTGGGGACTTTCAGCTCCTTTTCTGCAATATGCAACCTTTTGATGACCCTTAAATGTTCCACCCCAATTCAACCAATTTTAAGTCCTGATTTTTGTGATTTGGTTAAACTGGCAAGGACAGTTTCTTTAATTCAGAAATCATTGAGTAGTCCAATTTCATTGATTAGCTTTATTGATTAGCTTTCTTTAAATTTCATTGCTCTACATTAGCTTCATTGATTAGCTTTCTTTAAATTTCATTGCTCTACATTAGGGATAAACAAAATTGCATTCTTGGGGATAAACAAAAATTGGGGGCTCTTGTGTTAGTTCACTTATCCATAGTTTGTTGATTACAAACACTATCTTTTCATCCTTTGGATGTTAATTTATCTTGTTTTGGATTACTTGCTGATTACTTACTAAATTGACATAGAGTGCGAATTGTTTAGTTGCTTTGAAATTGGAAATCATAACTTCAGTTGCAATAGTTTAGTTGACTCTTGATTATAGTTTTTCTATGTTAAGTTGAAGTTTTCTTTTCTTTTCTTGTCAATATTCATTTGATTTTTAATCCATTTAAAACTTTTCTTAAAAAAAAAAAATCATCCCCTCATAAATTGTGCACTTACAAATATAAAATCCTGACTCCACCACTGCAATCATGTATATTATAATAATCAATAATATCCATTACAAAGAGCCTTTTCGAAAGGAAAACTTAGCTATAAAATATAGAATTAAAAATAGGGTTAAAGGTGCAGATTGACCAACAAAATATTACGCTAGGAGCACCGAGGATGTTTTGAAGAGAGCATAAATACCAATGAACAATTGAAAGGAAGCAAAAATACCAATGAAAAATTTAAAACTTGTGAAAGTAGCACAATTCCCGTTTTGATCTATTCGCCGAAGTTTTAAATTCTTCTTTAGTATTTTTGTTATGTTTTAATTGTTCATTGGTATTTTTGCTCCATTTAAAACATTTTTGTACCAGTGGTTCAAGCGTAATACTTTGTTAGCCAATTTTTGTACCTTAACCCTATAAAATATGTCTGCAACTTTATCATGAAAGTTTACATTAAACCCATAATCTATAAGATATTTAACAAAACTAAATTCCGTCGAATATCAAGAGCATGAAGGATGAAGGCCTTTCCACCACGCAAAGTTAATAAAGCCACTTACATCTATCCGGCAATTGACGGTAGGATCCTCAATCCCTGATCATGTACTTACATCATCGACAATATATAGCACAACAATATATACAATGTCATGTACTTATATTATTCCTAACCAGAATAATAATAATACTTCTAAATTCATGATTAATTAGGAGCATACGTTTGTATCTCCATCCCATCACATAAATATTAGCAACCTCACTAAATTCTGTCAAGAATTATAAATAAGTACTTTTACAACTCTAACTTTTAGAAGCATGAACTCCTAAAAGGTTCCACTTATAAAAAACATATAGCATTACATAAAATAATTAACTAAAACATGCTTCATTATAACACAAGTAAAACAATAAGCTATCTGCAATATCGGGCGTATCTGGAGTGTGACAGTTAATTTCTAATTAATACCCATGCTAATCGAATCATAACTGTTGAAACGATTATGACACAAACAAATACACCACCGACAAGAAAAAGAGAGAGAAATATAGTAGTAATAAAGGATCTGTGTGTCAGAATATTTATCTTCAAGTTCTTCCCAACTGAATTTTATTTATAGTGTACTATACCCTTTTTTCTCTACTATCATATCCTTTCATCAGAGAGATAATAAATCCTTTCGATTGAGAGGCATATTGTATCAGTGAAACAATACAACCTGTAGAACCATATTCTATTGCTCAAATAATATGACTTATAATAATTGGAAATATCACATATATCTATCCAAGCTTTTATATTATTTATACTTTGACCCCAATCCTATTGGGCTTGGGCCTACTCGCTCCACTAAGGGTGGAGTAGGCTATTTTCCAACATCAGACAATAGGGTCCATTGGTCCAATATCCTATCACTCGACATCCATCTCATTCTGGTCTCCCTTTATCCACATATCACATATACCTTTGTCGGTGTTGCCCCTTTTTTCATTTGAAAATAAATATAGACATCTCTCTCAAATTTCACTTAATATTATAAATATTAAATCCCTCGACACTTATTAATATCAAACGCAATAATTGAGAAGATCCATTCACATTTAATTTTCTTATCTGAATCCTATGAATAATTTTTCTATGTCATTTTGGTTTGACACTCTTAATGTGCGACATTTATATTACCAAACATTCACTCATCCATCCATATATACATCCAATTCTGAATTTTATTCCCACCTGCTTCTGTTTGTTTCAGAAACGAGACTTCTCCAATTCTCTTCTCTATTTTTAATAAAAAAAATTGTAAAATAACTCTTATAAAACTGTTATCCTTCTTAAAAAGTTGGGTGTAACAACCAGTTAGACCACAAAGTGAGTAAATCAAGTTTGAATCACACCTTATTAAAAAAGACCTCAGGGAAGAGGTACCTTACACCGAATACCAGGTGGTCCAAAAAGTTATAGAAAAAAATAAAGCTGGGCGAGCCTAATTGCTAACAAATGAACCCACAATAACTATTGTTAGACCTCACTCTAATCAGGTTAATCACATTCACAGCAAGCTACCAAACATGATAACCACCTCTTCATGTTATTTCCTTCAATCCGTACCTCCAACTTTTTTTTTTCTCCCCTTTTTCTATTGAACTATTTCAAAAATATATATTTGGCATTAATATCGTGGTCGATGCAAAAAAGAAACTGCTGAGAGAATTATTTTTATATGTAGGTAAGCCTAACAATGTGGTGACACACAGAGAATAGTAGGAAATAATAGAGAATGAATTGTTAAAGAAGAAAAATGGAAAACAGAAGAAATGCCTCCAAAGAGGTATCTAGCTAGGTTCCACTTTAAATTATGAGCATTGAGGAGGTAGGAGTAAAAGCAAGCACAAAAGGAAGGCACATATTTGTATTAAGAAAAAAGAATCATATGTGTCATTGTTGGGAGCCATGGAGCTAGCTAGTTTTATAGAACTCTAGTCTATAAATTAAAAGGCTACCTATGCGTGCTAAATGAGTTAAAAGCCTGAAAAATGGACATAAAGACACACATGATGCGTCAATATTAGGAATGGCTATACGCTATTTTATCATAATTGAATTCGATGCTCTAATCCTCATAACAATATTTACATATATTTTAGTTCAATGCACCTAACCTGGACCAGACGGAATTATATTACGTTGTCACTTAACACTACACTTCCCTCGACACAATCAAATTAACAAACCAAAATGTCTAATCATAATTATACACTCATTATACCCTTCAATTCTTCATATTATTGGACTCACAATTCCATATTTAACTATTTAAGGTTTTAAGAGAGGCGTTTGGTGTCAGTTGAATTATAAAACCTCTGAATATTTAAACAACATCAAATTAAATAATGACAATACAAAATCATATGTATTTTGTATTTAATTCCCACTACAACAATACAATTGTTCGAGCATTGAATTGGTTCCATTTTATTGATGTCATCACCAATATATATATAACAAAAAAAAAAATCACAAATGTAAAAGTGAACTTATAAATAGAACCAGAGTGATAATAATAAGAATTAAACTAAAAAAATTAAATTTATTAAGAAATTATAAAAACAAATAAAATTATACGAATCAAAATTAATCCTCTCTCTAATTATTTTAAAAGTTCTATAACCATATATTTTGATTGAAAATGAAATTTGATTACAAGATTTATTTCTATGTACACAATTTTATTCCCTTTTTAATTGGTACTATATATATATGTAGCTTGTTGTGTGTGTGTGTGTGTGTAGTTTGTTAGTTTATTGTGAATAGAAGTCGCTGTATAGATTGTGAGGATCGGAAGAGTGTAAATGGAGAAGAAGATTTCAGAAGGGAGAGAAAGGAGGGGGAAGCAGAAGCACATGGGGAGAAGGAGGGCATGTGGAGAAGATTCAGACAACTCCCAATGATAACATATCATATATTTATATATTTATTTATATTTAGGGTGGTGAAGGTGGCACCCCCTAAAGTTTTAAATAATAATATTTCTCAACATAAAAAAAAATATAATCTATAAATATTATTGAATAACATATTTAAATCTTAATTTTGTGTGTGTTTGTGTATAAATTGTGAGAGTTAAGTAGAAAATCCGTCCAAGAAGTATATGTTTAAGAGCAATGTTGCCTTGGAAGTTTTTCTTGTTTCATTGTTGCCCCGGAAGCTTTTAGAACTTAGCAATGTTGCTTATTTCCGTTAAAAAGTTAATAGTCAACTTCAATTTTTTGACGATCAACGTTAGTTTTCTAACGGAATCGGACAACATTACTACATTTTGAAACTTCCGGACAACATTGAGACAAGAAAAACTTTCAGGACAACATTGCTCATCAACGAAAACTTCCGAAACAAATTTACTACTTAACCCTAAATTGTGATGAATTTGTATAGTACTTCCTCCGGTCCTAATTATAGGACAACATTTGAAAGTTAATTTTGGTCCTAATTATATGACACAATTTTAATTTGTCAATTTCTTCCTAAAATACATTATTTTATTCTCTCAAGTGTGTTTGAGTTTTGGTAATGTATGTGGATGCGTAGACCCTTCCCGTCAGTGAAACTTTTAAGTTGTTGGATTTTAATTTATTTATGGATCACGTTAATTTGCCTATATATATATATATATAAATAAATAAACACACACACAAATATACATGTATGTCTGTGTGTGTGTGTTTGTGTGTCTACACACACGTACAGATGTATATATACACACACACACACAGATATATATATATATATATATATATATATATATATATATATATATATATATATATAAAAAAGATCATTATTTTAATTAGAAATTGTATGTAACAGAAAATTCTAGGTCGGAGAAGTATGTGCATGGGTTGTTAATTCACTTTTATTTATGTCATTTTAAATTTATATAAAGTATTTTAAAAAAATGAGTAAAATTAATTAATTTAACTCCTTTTCTTAATCTCCTCAAAATCGATTAAATTAATATATCTTATAATTAAAACTTGAGGGTATGGATATGGGTAACATTGGGGTGGGGTGGGGGCAGCATCCAGTGGGATCCACCCTGATCTATCCATTGGATAGATCCGATTTGCATTGAAAATGGTGAAACCATTTCCAATATTCTTTTCCTTCCCTTTTCTTTTCTTATTTTCTCTCTAAAGAAAACAAGAGGCTTCGTACGTAATTATTTTTTCGCCCTTACTTGCATACTTTAATCAATCTTTGATGCTATTTTAATCAACTATAATTGCGCTTGAGCCATCATGTTTAATGTTAGGATATAGATGGGTCCTTAGTAAGTTCTGAAAATATCCCAAAATCTCATAATGTCCACTTCCAGGCGCGGACCTACGTGTGTAGGCGAGCACTTGCGATCACAAACTTTGAGATTTTTTTTTTAAAAAAAAACTTAATAAATGAAAAATAAAGGGCACAATACTACCTCAAGTTTTATGGCCAGGACTCGTGTGTCACGTGCATGCCATTATTCCACTGTGTCATGCTATTAGTATTTGATATAATATATAAATAAAATCAATATAGTCTGATAATGAAGATATAATCAATATTTTTAAAGAATAAAGAATTGAAGAATGCTTTATTTTCTTTCGATATAAATATTAGTTGACTTTTGATTATTATTTTTACATGTTAAGTTGAAGTTTTAACATTTTATTATTTATATTCTTTTATTTTTAAATGCGTTTAAAAAGTTTCTTTATAAAAAAATTTTAGGGATCTTCCCAAACCCCCCGAATCCTACCATTAATTGTATACCCACAAACCTAAAATTGAGTCCACCACTGTCCACTCCAGTACCATCTTATATCATCATTCAATAATAGCCGCCACATATGTATCATTCAGCAAGCTAAGCAACATCCCCACAAAAAGACCGATCTCTTGTTTTTATCTTCTTTAATTTGTTGTGTGGACGGGGATTGACATGATACGACTTGTTTGATTTATGCTTGAGTATAAACAATACTCTTTCTCTCCTACCTTAAATATAACACGGAGTTAATTTTTTAAAAGATATTAATAAAATTAATTAAAATATTTATATTTATCATTTTTTTTTTAAAACTAATTTATTAACATATAAACCGATATATAATAATGATAATGATATGAGTAAGTAACTTATTTAGTTTCCTTAACTTTTTTTAAAAAAATCAACTATATCTTATATTTAGGATCGGATGAAATACTATATTAAACACCATATTAAAAATATATACTCACAGATACTAAGGTATATAGTATACTTCCTCCATCCCTATATATAAAATCCATTTTTTGAACAAGCTTGTCGTTTTTTTGAAATTCTTTTTGAATTGGTCTAAATAATAGATATACTTTTTACTCATTTTGACCCCCATTACTCTCACATCGTTATTCCCCATATATTATACTCTCTTTTGCCATTTTTTCATTATTACTCTCTCCCTTACTTATTTATAAATAAAGATATTGTTGGGAAAAAAATTATATCTTCCACATATCTATTACATTGAACTAATTTAATTTTTTTTTCTTTTCTAAAATCTCACAATTCACTTAATTAAAATGATCTTGAACATAAGGAGGGAGGGAGTATATAGTATCCATTGTGATACATACAAGGTAAATTTTTGTTGCTTTCAATTATAACATTAAATAAGTTTAATAAAAAATTAAAACAACACATTAATTCCAAAACTGACATCGCATAATTATGCTATTTTTGTTTAGCCAGGCACTTAATTAATTTCGAATCATTGAGTTTGAGCTTATCTTTGATGCAGTGCATACACATACTGTAGCAGATAAAGAGAAAGAGGGAGAGAGAAAGTGACAGGATCCATATAAATCAGTGGGTCCACCAAAGCTCCTATCTATCGCTGATAAATTTACACTATTTACTTATCCGCCTCTCTTTAGTTTCCTCACTCTTCGCCTCCTTCTTCTTTCTTCTCTCTCTTGCTGTCTCTCAACCTAAATATCGCTGTCTTTCAGAGTCTGTACCCATCATCATCATCATCATCTCCTCCTCTGAAACCCTGTCACCATGAGAGTGAGAGCCACAGCTCTGTGATCGTCACCTTCTTCCATTGGTATATAGCTAAGATACCCTCCACACAACGAACCAAAAAGCCCCGTTTTGATGATCTGATCGGTTCTCTTCATTATATCGCTTCACTTGCATGAATAATTAATGATTCTGTCATTTTCTGCAACTACTAGCTACCACCATGGCCTTCCCTCCTCACTCCTTCCTGTTTCAGAGCCACGAAGATCACGATCACCTCCCTTCCACCTCCATCAACGCCTACACCTCCTTTACACCCAAGCTCTTCGAAGGTCATACTTTTATATCAATTCTCTCTCTCTTAAAGTCTAACTTAATTTAATTTATTAGTAATAATATATATGTACTTGCGAATCGTACACAGGGAGTGCAGTACCTTTGATGTTGAAGAGATCGATGTCATTTTCAGGGATCGAGAACAAGCATGAGGACGATGAGCTTTCTGACGACGGATCTCAGATGATGATGGGGGAGAAGAAGAAGAGGCTGAACATGGGGCAAGTGAAGGCACTGGAAAAGAGCTTCGAGTTAGGGAACAAGCTTGAGCCTGAACGCAAAATGCAGCTAGCTAAGGCTCTGGGACTTCAGCCAAGGCAGATCGCTATTTGGTTCCAGAATAGGAGGGCCAGATGGAAAACCAAGCAGCTCGAAAAGGAATATGAAGCTCTCAAGAAGAAGTTTGAAGTTCTAAAAGCTGATAACGATGCCCTTAAGGCTCATAACCACAAATTACACGCTGAGGTAATAAATATCTATCAAATGAATTCAATCAATATACTCAAACTTTTACAAAAGGGAAATTAAAACTTGAACTATTAGCATCCATCTCGGTCTAGGGTCGCCATTTTTTCCCCATGTATTAAACATCTACATATTTTGATTGTTATTTTCTAGTTTAATTTCTACCATCTAGCTACCTTTTATCTTCTTCTTGACCTTCTGAAATTCAACTACCTGAATTACTCTCTGATTTGAGCAACGGGTTTTCTTATCTTTGAGTTTAGCTGCTCTCTCTCTCTTTTTATATATAGACTGTGAAAAGTCTCCATATTTCACTGCCTGATTAGACATAAGATTGATTCTTTGTGTATTAAATGTCATCGATTCCCTCGTCAGCTTTCTGCTTGTCATGAGTCAGTGGCTCAGTGTCAGAACTTCAGAAACTCATCAGAGTCCAAGTACATTTAAATATTAGCCGATTGTAAAAAGTTTTTCATTTTTCTGCTTTCTGAAATTTACATATTCCTAGTTGCCATGAACAGAAATATGGGCTGCATTTATTCAATCTCGTTTGAATTTTGAATTTCCACTTGAAAGACACATAATGAAGTTGGATATCAGATGCACATATATATGTTGGTTCTTTATATGTACGATATGTGAATTGTTGCAGTTATTGGCTCTAAAGGGGAGAGATTGCTGTGAAGGAGGAACTATGAACCTTAAGAAAGAACCTGAAGTTTGTTGGAGCAATGGGAGTACTGAGAATAGTTCGGACATTAACTTGGATCTCTCGAGATCACAATTTATAAACAGTACAGTAACTTCAGTACACAATGGTAAAAGCCTTCTTCCGTCTAATAATGCCCTTAAGCCAGCCAGCATAACCCAGCTCCTCCAATGCTCTTCAAGATCAGAACTCCAAGATGAAAGCTTCTCCAACATGTTTCAAGGCGGTGGCGGCGTCGTCGATGAACACCACAATTTCTGGCCCTGGCCAGAGCACGGCAGCCACCAGTTTCATTGAACAACCACACAGTTCCGATGATCACAATTCCGACGGTTGAAGAATCTGGATCAAGAAACCTAAGCTTATTATTATTATTATTACAGCTCCAACTTAATTAATTAATTTCCCTGGTTGATTATATAAGTTTCAGTTCATGTTTGTGATGAGATAGATTGGTGTATAAAATTTATCTGGGCAAATCTACCTTCAAGAGTGAGGAAACGGTGGGCTTTTAAGTAGTGCACCTTCTTTCCCATAGACACTTTTTAAAGTATTTGCAATATTATCCTACACATATATATAAATATGTGGGTTAGGTTTGCAATAAAAAAAGTATTAAATTATGAATACTAATATACTATAGTTAAGGTACATGTGCCCCTTAGTGGAGTTCCAGCTCTGATCTGGCATGGGGAAAAATAGGATTCCCTGTTTGCATTCTGTGATTGAGTGTGTGTGTGTATTTTATTAGGTGCTGGGTGCTTTGGAATCATATATGAAATCATATATATAATGAAAGATGTTTGAAGAAAGTTCACCTGATCTGAATCATCAGCGACTGACTTTTAAAAGAGGGAGAGGGAGAGAGAGAGGGGCATCATCATCATCAGCCATATATCTCTCTCTCTTTCTTATAGGAACGAGAGCCAAATCTAGTTGGGAGTTTAAAAGGCAAAGCAAGATGCATGTCACAGAGAAGTAGAAGAGGTTGGGTTTTGGGGGATTCTGTGCACACAATCCCATAACAGGTGAGAAAAAGAGGCTCAGAAAAAAAAATATATATCAGAGGCCCACGTTATCATTTTCTTTTTCTTTCTTTTTTATTATTATAAGCTGAATCTTTTCTTTATTGTTTTTTTAATATTTATGTAGTAAAATACATTTTTTTCTATATTCATCTGAAGTAGGAGTAGTAGTTAAATCTAGATCTTTTTATTATTATACACACAAAAGTTTGATGAACCGATAAAGAATTCAATATTTTCAGAAGATCGACTTCTCTCTGCATGCTGCAAATTAAACCCTGCGTATAAAGACGAGTTGGGATGATGGTGTTAATAGTATTGTGAATACGATGTTCGTAAGTTGGCATATTTTAATAATCTGACGAGAGGGAAACTATTTAACTGTGATATAATCGGAGATCCATGTGACGTACTGCCAAAGCAAAAACACACACACACTCTCTCTCAAGGTTTATTAATAGTAGATATGTATCTAATAATGTATGTATCTGCCAAAAGTTGTGGTAAAGTTATTATATTTGAAATGTATAGAGTAGAGTGTGGATTCCTCTATGATCATATAGAGGAAACACTACTTACAGAGTAACATGTTCAATAAACATCAAGGGCACTTTAGATAGGAAGACGGAGTACAAGTAGAAAAAAGAGTCATGGCTGTTTTTGATGAATGACACTTTTCACCAAAAGTATCTTAATTGGCAGGTATGGTCATTTACTGACTAGAAAGCCACCCCAATTTAATGACTACCTCGCAAATCTTACTGTCTCCAATCATATTCACTTTACAGCTTATAAAGGTTTGCATATATTATCATTTCTTCGAGAGGGAAAAATATAAATTTACTGTTTTCTTTTCATATGTTGCCTTGGACACATGCACGATCAAATTACCTGCAATATTTTTATCTAAGGGTTAAAATTTTATTATATATTAACCATTATAAAAAATATATAAGTATCAAAATTGAGATAGGATATTGTCACTACCTTTTCACTACCTTCTTCTCACCGTCAGATCTGCTATTTCATCCAACAGTCCTGATTTAACATACTTAAAACCAATTCCTTCCCCACAATTCTCTCTTCCGTTCTCTCTGCTCCCACGCTACGCGTTTTCTTCCTCCGTCCGGAATCTTCCCACCCCAGCCGCCGCCCCACTCCCTCTCTGCTAGGGTTTTCTTCCGCCGTCGATTGATTAATTATATCTTCACGAGAAATCTGGGTAATTTGATTTCTAGAGAATACTGGCTTTCTAGAATTTCTCTCCTATTTGACGATACGAATATTACAGAAAGCATCTACTCCGATGCGGCGTGGGTGAGTCCGACCGAAAACTTCGACCTGGGTTTCGATTTCGAATTGGGTTTCGGATTCTCGAATTGGCACAGAGAAGATGACTATTTCCAAGATATCGGCGATTTGTTTGTTACAGATCCACTTGTTGCTCTTTGAAGCAGTAGTGAATGAGTAATATAACACCATAGGATAGGATTGTCGTTGATGTTGCTGAGAATCGGCAATTTTTGTATGAGGTTTGCCTGGTTTGTTTTTGTTTTGTTTATCATCTGAGTATTAGTAATTTTTTTTGTTTTTGAGATATTCCAATTTCATCAGGCATAGATATAGTAAGAGCACAAGTTTTTAATCTCTTTCTCCTACATGCAAATGTTATATTTGATCTTTGCCTTATACTCTGGTTGATTTTATTCGACCTGTTTTTGATCCATGGTTTTTGGAAATGAATAGCTGCAGTATTAGATTATAAACACCAAACATGTACGAAGATTGTTATTGTTAATAAACAAATCAAAAGAGTAGAAAAATGCATCGAATCTCAACAAAGAGCCTCTCGCTTGTCTTACCCGTGAAGATTCGGAGTTACGTTGTTAGGTACAGCAATGTGAACGAAAGAGAGGGGAGAAATGTGGGGAAGAAATTGGTTTTAAGTATGTTAAATAAGGACCGTTGGATCAAAAATAGATCTAATGGTGAGAAAAAGGTAGTGAAAAGGTAGTGACATAAGAAGGTAGTGACAATATCCTATCTCATCAAAATTAACTAATAGAAATGCCTTATAGGAAATCATGTAGGATGCATGTTATCTGATGTGGTAGTTTTCGTTAGTAACTTAACAGTAAAATTAATGGAAGGGGTCTTAATGTCAAAAATTATAATGCCAAGGTTAAATTTAAACATTGAACTATATGCGATTGACCTAAAATTCTTGGCATTGAAGTTTTTTTTAAAACAAACAACCTTAGCTTATATTCCGATTCCACCACCCCAATGGAATTGAAGGAGAATATTCGGGATGCCATTCATAGTCCATTGTTATTAATTATCATTCCATCTTACTGTAAAACGAAGTAGCGTGAGTTTAGAATGAACTGTATCGATCTCTTTTACATGGTCCAAATTATTGCATAATTTTATTGTTAATTTTTATTTTATTTTAAATGATGACGGTTTCAACTAAAGAGTAATAAAAATTAAAAATAAAACTAGTCAAATTTCAAATGTGATTAAATTAGACCATTTAAAGGAAATATTATTATACATGTCTAAAATAATCTAAAATATTGGAGGGGACATGACTTGGGTAGACAAAGAGTAGTATGGGCATAATGCACATTACATTAATAGATGTAGCAAAATACCCAACCCATTAATGCTTATGCCCGATCGAACTAGAATGTTACCATTTCTCCATTAATGTTCATGTCACTTCATTTCATATATTTGGACCCCCACCTTGTTATATATATTACTAAAATACTCTATATGGACCCCCACTTGTTATACTATATTTCTCCAGCTCAATATATATCTGGATGTAGCATGAAACTTAAAAATATTTTTTTTTTTTTTTTACAACTCATCAATAACACATATATGGTTCACCCCAGTATGTCTATTTATACTACCCCAATTTATAGTTTTTTTTTTATATAAAACTTGATTAACTAATTTACAAATATTAAAAAAATTAGTTAATTCAATTATTTGTCATTGTTATGTACAAAAATATGTCTCACATGCATTCCTTAAAATACCCCTCTTTTAATAAGAGTGTTAAATGTGGGAGAAAAAGAGAGTAGAAAAAAACTGTAAAATTAATGAGAATAACTGTAAAAAAAAAAAAAAAAAAAAAAAAAAAAAAAAAATCTCTCAACTGCGTTTTATATTTAGCATCGGAGGAAGTAAAATAGATGATCCATATATCCTAGTTTTATATATGTGCCATCAGATAAGGGGAAGGACAAAATGGGTGCCGACCAATAAAAAATCATATTTTATTAATGGATTGTCCTAAAAATATATAAACAACATAAAATAATATAACATGAAAATTTAAAAAGATAATTTTAATCGTTTAGAATACAAAATGTTGCAGTTAAAAATCAAAATCGATATAATTAATCATTTTTACAACAAAACCATTGCTGATTGGGTGTCTTGTTTTACAGATCAAATTGATGATATGAAACATATTGGATCTTGATCGGTGTTTATATGGTTTTGAATACTATTAATACAGTGTAAATTAAATGAAAATTTGGGAGATGAATTCAATTTAATTTTAAGACCATGTTATTACATAATTACAGTTTAGAGCTATGGTCCTTGAGTAATCTCGTGTCAAATTTTACAATTAAAAAAACTCATTTAGCTAATAAGTCCAAGTGATAATTTGCCACTCATGATCCAAATTTTAAGACTTAAAATATGTTTAACAAATAAAATTATTTAAGTATTTCATTAGGGAAAGTATATATATAATATTAATCAAGACCAATGGTCATAAATAGTAATTCTTCAATTTCGTGAGCCTGAAATTAAATTAAATTTATCTATGGGCCTCAAAACCATATTCTTCGGATATTCCCCCTTAATAAAATTGACCGTTTTGCAAGGGAAAAAAAAATATTGATCTCGAAATATATATATCATAGCAACTTGATGTGCAATAAATGTCATTAGTCACTACAACACCAAATAGATGATCTGAAAAAGTTGTCAAACTCGCGAGTTTGTAATAAGGTGAACTCTTATTGTGAACTCAAATCGTAAACTTATAAAAGTTTATTTTTACCTTTAAATAGATATTAATAATGTATAATTAAATAATTAAAATATAAAAAAGAACAACAATTTGGTTTAAATATTTTTTAAATTCAAATAATTGAAATTAAATCCATAAACATTAATAATTTATCATATTTAACAAAGAAATTTCTATAAAATTTTAAAGCAGCTAAACATGATCAAATTAAAGAAGTTAACACGAGTTTAAAGGTGGGTTAACATGATTTTGTAAGCTGAAAATGTAAAAACAGTAACTTCCGTATATTAACTCATGAGTTTAATCGAGTTTACAACAATCACGAATTTACCAAGTGACTCAATTCGATTTTATAAGCTAAAAGTGTAAAAACCCTGAATTTAGAGAGTCAGCTCTCAAGTCTGACAACAATGGATACATGACTGATACTAAAGAAATTTAAAAAGAAAATAACAAAGAGAAGCACATGATTTCCCAGAAAGAAGAAATCAAATAGAAAACACACATGATTATGAGATAAGTCAACTACATTAAATATTCAATATCTAGATAAATCTGACTTCATTAATGCCGGAATCAAATTTTTTCTGCTTTGCTAATCAGAACTTGGATCCCATGGATCCCAATCCACTGTTCTTCTTTTTGGGTAAGATCTCTTGCTTCTCCCCAAAAAATTAACAAAGAAGAAGAATATAATGAACACGCTTCCCTAAGGCATGTTTGGTCGTCTCGGTAACATTTTGTTAAACCTTAATTAAATTTAATTGTATGTATACGGTACTATATACTAGTATAAAGTAATACAATATACGAGTCTCAAGTTTATCTTAAGCTGGATTTAGAAATAAAATTAAATTATGGGTTAAATACCTAATTTGCCATGAAAGTTTTGCTAAGGGAGCATCCAGACGTTTTTGTGGTATCATTTTCACCCTAGAAGTTTACAAAATGGAGCAAATATGCCCAAAAGTTTTTTAGGATCAAATTTGCCCGGAAGTTTTGTTTTGGAGCAATTTTTTATAAACTTCCGGGCAAAAATAATACCAATCCAACGATCAAGATTAAGTGATGGGCATATTTGCTCCATTTTGTAAACTTTCGGAGCAAAAATGATACCACAAAAACTTCCGGGTACTGGATGCTCCCTTAGCAAAACTTCCGTGGCAAATTAGGACTTTAACCCTTAAATAATATACTAAAATGCTGTGTTTTCACATTCAATTAACTATATACTTTTTTCTTAAGTAATAAAAATTCTGTAGCCTAGTTACGTACGTATATTATACTGTCCCTTGACATATTCCCAAAAATTGAAATTTTTAATGAACTAATAAATTAATATGAAATTTAAGATCGGTTGCATTATTTAAATATGTGTAATGTAAAGAATACAACACTCTCCATGTAGTATTATATTTCATATTGTTATACTTTAATGATATAATTTAATTAGCTAATCTTATATATTTTGGAAACGTAAATACTAATTAAAGAGATTCATGTGTTTTTTAGTTTGTTTTTAATATTTTTCAAAGGAATAGCCTTAACCCTTACGCTTATTATCGTTTTTAAGAGGCTGACTTGGGCTTTGCTCATCATCGTTAAATTATACTTAAATGATTCTTAATTTATTTCTAAATGAGATTTACCAACAAATTAATATGTCCCTAAATGACGGGCTAAAAGCATCCATACTAAATGCTGGTAACGGGAATTTGTAGTCAACACCATGCACAAAAATTATCACGCAGATTGATTCTATTTTGTTGGCTTCAGTCTGAAGACAACAAAATAGAATTTTTTGTACCAAATAGTATGCATAATTGGTTATTATTATTATTATTTGTAAAAGACTCATGGTGCTTAATATACAATATGTCGCATTTTCTTTTTGTTTGTAAATAATATGCCACTACTACAAAAAACCTAAAAAACGACCTAAATAAGACCAAATTAACGTCCCTTTTCAGAAGGACGTCTCGACGGGGATAGTCATATTTCTCACTTTTGGCGTCCTGAATACTATTCAGGACGCCTCATGTAATACCTTCGAACTCTCAAATATTGACTGAACAATCCATTATTGATCGAATTAAAGTGCATTGGGAACTGTAGAAAAGATAATATGAATTGTGTGTTCTATTCATGTACAAATGTTACATATATATACAAGATAAGAGAGCCTCAATAGTAATGACTATTAATGAAGATTATCCCTAATCCCTACAAATCAGGGATTCTTATAAATTAGGGATTGGATTCCTAACACTCCCCCTCAAGTTGGAGCATATATGTTTATCATGCCCAACATGTTACAAAGGTCTCAACTCGTGTCCCATTTAAGGCTTTCGTTAAAGGATCTGCTAGCTGGTCATTTGATCACATATGCCCTGTAGATACATCATTTTCTTTTATCTTGTCACGAATAAAGTGACAATCGATTTCAATATGCTTCGTACGTTCATGGAACACAGAGTTTGATGCTATATGGAGCGCTGCTTTGTTGTCACACCATAGTTTCGCATGCAGGTAATATTGTGGTAATGCCGATTTCCTTCATGAGCTGAAATACCCACACAATTTCTTGCACTGATTGTGACATGACTCTGTATTCTGCATCTGCACTTGATTTTGACACAACGCCTTGCTTTTTACTTCTCCAAGATATCAAGTTACCACCAACAAATACACAGTAACCTGTAGTGGACCGTCTTGTGGCCTTAGATCTTGCATGATCAGCATAACAAAAGCATTCGACTTTAGTGTGCCCATAATCTGTATAAAGAAGGCCACGACCTTGGGAACCTTTCAAATAGTGCAAGATATGCTCTAAGGCTTCCCACTGTGCCACTGTGGGAGATGCCATGAATTGGCTAAGTACACTGACCGAAAAGGTTATATCAGGGCGAGTTACTATCAGACAATTCATCTTCCCAACAAGTCTCCTATATCTCTTAGGAGATGCAAATGGCTTCAGTTTCTCTGGATCAATCTTCTTCTTTAGGTCATTAGGAAGTTCATCCCACATGCTATCATTTAGATCTAGGAACGGATTCGAAATCATGGGAATGCTACTTGGTGCAGCTCCAAGCTTTCCAGTCTCCTTTAGCAGATCAAGAACATACTTCCTCTGAGTCAAAAAGATTCCCGTCTTGCTTCTCAAAACTTCAATACCAATGAAGTACTTCAACGGTCCTAAGTCTTTTGTTTGAAAGTGGGAGTTAAGGAAGACCTTAAACTTTGAGATGCTAGCAATGTTACTTCCAGTAATCACAATATCATCGATATACACTACTAGAAGAATCATTCCTGCATTGGACTGTTGGTAGAACACAGAATGATCACTCTTACTTTGGTTTAAACCAAACTTCTTGACCACACCACAAAACCTATCGAACCAGGCACGAGGACTTTGCTTTAAACCATACAATGACTTTCGAAGATAACATTCCGATGCTCCCCCTGAGCAACAAACCCAGGTGGTTGCTCCATATACACTTCCTCAAGAAGATCACCATTCAAAAATGCATTCTTAACATCCAACTGATGCAAATCCCAGTGATAGGTGGCAACTAAAGAGATAAGGAGACAGACTAAAGTAAGCTTAGCCACAGGGGAGAAAGTCTTAGAGTAATCAATGCCATAGTTTGAGCGTACCCTTTGGCAACAATACGAGCTTTCAACTGATCTAAGGAACCATCAGCTTTAGTCTTCACAACAAACACCCATTGACAACCAATGACCTTATTCCCAGAAGGTAGATCAACAAGGGTCCAAGTACCAGCCGTATCAAGGGCCATCATTTCTTCTTCCATCGTTGCACGCCAACCAGGGTAAGTCAAAGCTTGGTGAAGGGTAGTAGGGGGTAGAAATGGACTCAAGGGTGGTCACAAGGGAATAGGAAATAGGGGACAATTGCTGGTAGGACATAAACGAGGAGATAGGATAAGTACAATCAGCATATCGCTTGGGAGGACAGGAAGGACGGGTACCTTTGCGGAGGGCTATAGGTAGGTCAACAGATTGGTCAACGGAAAAGTCAAGAACAAGGGGTTTAGGAACGGGAGTGGCAGGGGCAGGGGTCGCAGGCTCAGGGACTACGGAGGCATGAATGGAATCCATCGGCGAAGCAGTCACTGGCGAAGGCAGAGGAATGGCAACATCGGCATCATCGGGAAGATCAGGGGCTGGAGCAGCTGCTGGGATTGGTGAGAAAGGAACACGATAAACTAAAGATCATCAGGTTCATCAACAACAGGGGACGACTCAGATAAGTTCGAAGACTTGAAGAAAGATGAAGACTCATGAAAGGTCATATCAGTGGACACAAGATAACGACAGAGGTCAAGAGAGTAACACCGATAGCCTTTCTGAACTTGAGAATAACCAAGAAAGACACATTTTAAGGACTTGGGGTCAAGCTTACTAACACTCGGACAGACATCCCGAACAAAGCAGACACCACCAAAAATTTTGGGATCAACCGGGAACACCTTAGTGGTGGGAAACCGAATTGAATATGGCATAAAACCACTAAGAACAGCCGAAGGCATGCGATTGATGAAAAAACAAGCAGTAGACACGACATCGGCCCAAAACAATTTAGGTACACAAGCGTGAAACATGAGAGCATGGGCAGTTTCTAAGAGATGACGGTTCTTTCTTTTAGCAACACCATTTTGGGCACGTGTATCAACACATGATGATTGATGAAGGATGCCATGACTATGCATATAATCAGTAAAGGGTACGGAAACATATTCCTTTGCATTATCACTTTGAAGAATTTTCATGGGAGTATTAAACTGTGTAGAAAATGCATACCTGTAGCCAATGGGCGCATCGTTAGAGATTGGAGAAGGTGGGGGACGCGACGGAAACAGAGCACGTAAGCCGACGGATGCCACGAAGAGGGAAGACGGAGGAGACGAAGCTGTCGCGCACAATGTGAGGGGAAACTGAAAGGGCTTTCGGTAGGGAAAGAGGCGAGTGAGACATCGAGCAGGGGTGAGTGAGGGTGAGCAATTAGGGCTTTGGGTAGGGATTTGTTCGGCGTGAATGAGAGAGCAGGGGATTCGAAGAGACTGAGTGAGTGAGCGATGAAGGGAGGGGACTGAGTGTGTGAGAGCAGATTCGAAGAGACCGAGTGAGTGAGCGGTGAAGAATATGGTAATATGAGGCTTTTTTGGCGTCCTGAAACTTGTATAAGGACGCCAAAAAATTCAATCAAAAAAGCAAAAGTAGGCCCAAAAATTAGCCTGGGCCAAAAAAATTCACTTTTAGGCGTCCTGAAAGTCTTTCAAGATGCCAAAAACTTAAACTAAGGCGTCTTATATATTATTCAGGACGCCAAAAAAGAACAAATTATTCCCAAAACATTAGCTGGCGCAAAAAAAAATATCCCGAAATGGCGCCATGGCGCTAAACAATTAATTTGTGGCCAAAAAAATTAACTTTAAGGCGTCCTGAAAGTTTTTCAGGACGCCAAAAAATTACATTAATGCATCCTTAACTTTATTCAGGACGCCAAAAAAGAATAAATTATTCCCAAAACATTAGCTGGCGCTAAAAGAATTCCCGAAATGGTGCCATGGCACTAAACAATTAATTTTTGACGATTTTAGGCGTCTTTAATTTAATTTAGGATCTAAAATGTATTTTAGGACGCCAAAGTCTCAGAATTCAAGTATATAATTACAAAAATGCCACTGCGTTCACTTTTAACTTCCCTTTAAAAAAATAAGGACGTCTTTTAGCGTAGTAGTAACCATTTTTTGTAGTAGTGTGCATGTCTTGCTGCAAATTTTATAGATGCGTTAATAAATAATAAGAATATTTTAAGAATGTATCATTTAACAAAAATATACTTAATTTCATATCACCAAACTTAGGTCCAATGTCCTAGGTCCATTAGATATTCATGAATTAGGATTATTTTTACACATTAGCACTTAATCCCAAAGATCTTGTTAAATTCCCGTCTGAAAAAAAAGAGGAGATTAAATTATAATTGCAGCGTACTATCGCGTCCATAGCCCCAAGCTCCTCTTCTGAAAGACCTTCTTCTCTGTCCAGACAAATGACGGAGTCTTCTTTACAAACATTAGCATTGTTTTCTGTGAAAAGCGAGTTTGAGTGCTTGTTCCTGAGCTTTACCTTTCTTTGTTTGACTGAAGTCTTATAGGATCAGCTCAATTTGAGGATTCCCTTCTCTCTTCATTATTCGTAACAAGGTAGACATTCCTAATAGTCACCTTTGGGGTTAAGAGCTGATGTGTAAAAATAATCGACATTGAACCTAGCCGAAGACAGGCTTAGAACCCCTTCTCTTTTTCCCCCCTCCTTTTTTTTTTTAAAAAAAACTATTAGATCAATACTTGTGAATGATTCAGATTTAATTTCTTATATAATTATTATTAAAATGTTAAATTATAAAAAGAAAGATAGTTAATTAAATACAAATTGCTAAATTTTGATATGATTAATTCAATATTACAATATCAAGTCAAAAAAAATCAATACTACAATACAAAAAAAAAAAATTGTATAAAACGAAATCTGGACTAGTCAAATGGTGTTGATCTCATGATTAGAAAAGAAAGAAGAGGGATGGAGATGGGAAGGGAAGACGATGTTTTCTAAGCCGAGTTAAGATATTTCAGCTAACACTATCAAAAAACAATAAATTAATGACGGAAGTCCATCGTTAAAATAATTTAGCGACAAAATTCCGTCACTAAACTGATTTGGGGATGAAATTTTATCGCGGATCATTTAGCGACATATATCGTGAAATTCTGTCTCCAGTTTCCTATTTTTAGGAAAAGTTTTGTCGTCTTCTCCTAAGTGTTTTATACATAATTTTGAAAAATAAATATACTATTTATAAATCATAAATAATTGTTAATTTATAAGATTTAAAAAATGAAAACAAGGAAGAACACCGGATGACAATTAAAAAAAAAAAAAAATTGTAGTAATTTTTTATGCGATGACCTCTTCGGCCAGGAGCTGTAGATGTGATGAGTGGGCCCACCTAATAAGTGATTTTCACCAATTTCTATATCTATTTTCTCCCCATTTGTTTCCTAAATTCATCTCCCCCTTTTCTTCCTTTCGCCAAAGTTACAATAAAATAAATAACTTTGAAAATTTTTATACCTTTCATGTGAGTAAATAATAGGAATATATCCCAAGTTGAGAAAAAAAGAAAAAATAAAATAAAAGAGTAATTCAATGCACAAGCCTCCTACCAAATAGGTTTTAGGAAGAGACATACGTAACAATACCTTTAAAGATATGAGGTCACATAAAAATGTTGGGGTAAGTTGGGTACTAGGACTTACTAGGGCACACCGACATATATACGTAGTCTTACGTCTGCAAGCAGGAAGATTGTTTTCTAGATTTGAAAATGAGGTCACATAAAAAAGTTTGGGTGAGTTGTGTTTCGGGGCTCACCAGGGATAGTGTATAACTCCAGACTCAAAGAACATTTACAGAAGTATTTATAGATTACCTATCAACAAAGTCTTTATATTAGTGGAATTTGAACTCATAATCTTATAGTTATGAGTCAACCCCTTCAACCAACGAGACCAGCTTTTGTTCATTGCACACTCTTGTTGCACTAGTGATGAAGAGAGAAATTAATATGAAGTAATGAGATATAAATGTGAAGTAAGTCAATGGAAGTTTAAAACTGAAAGCTAACAAAATTCATGCACCTTGATCCTGCTGAACAATTTGAAATTTACAATACAGTTTTATCAGTAAATGTAAACATGCGTTATAATTTTGCAGTGGGGTGTATGTATACACGAGGTTAGTGCTGTTGCTTGCTGATGACTTGGGCTTGGCTCTTCTTCTCCGGTGACTTGCCAGTGGCCAATGAATCATTAGATGCTTTTCTTCCTTTTCTGATATCTCAATTTCCATTTTCAAATTCATTTCCCTTTCTTAATGAATATCTGTTTTGCATTCAATGAGTAACCAACATCTCTACCGATTTTTGTCTCTCTCCTCTCTCTCTCCCTCCCCCCGCCCTTTTTCTTCATAACGCATGTTTTCTCTCTATTCTCTTGCTTCTTCCTTTTTGCATTCTCGCTCGCGTCTTTGCATCTCACTGATTCTGACATCTGTACCCTTACTCACAGTGCCCACTACTATATAAACCGCTCTTTCTTTACGTTCAACACAAGCGCTTCTCTTTTTTGACTTTCCTCTGATCTCTCTCTCCCCCCGCGACTTCCCTCTGGTGATGTTTCTCTCCCTCCTTGTTTTGCATGTCTCTTTTATCGTCTCTGTGTTATCATATTCACGAAATAGAATAATATTCAACCCCATTTTTCATGCGAGCTGTTCGTTTTCTGTATTCGTGTTTCATGATTTTAAGGGCTTCTCCGAATTCCGATTTCTCTCCCCGGTTTACGTACTTTAGGATTTGGAGTTCATTCATATCTCTCTCTGCATTTATTGTTTCTGTTGTTCTTCGGTGCGTTTCCCCTTGTTTTTTTTTTTTTTTTTTTTTTTTTTTTTCCTGTTTGCACTGAAGTTTTTGTGGACGGTGTGTAAATGGAACTTTATTTCAGGCGAATGCGTGTTGGGTCGTGAAGAAATGGCTGGTGCTTTGAACCTAGAAAAGTCAAAGGCAAAGAAGAAAACTGACGTCGAAGCTCGAAGTCCGAAATGGTGGATGAGGTTGAGTGCTGTCGTCGGAGGCTGCTTAGTTTTGAAGTCCAAAGCCAAAGAGGACTCTGGCTCTGGTATTAGTCCACAGGATGGTGTTCCATCTTGTTTCAGCGTTCTTGTTGGATTTTTCATCAGTTTTTGTTTTTGGTTTTGGATCTTGGCTATCATCTTTTAACAACTACTTACAGATAATTAATTTACTACGTTGTCGTAAATTCTGCGTGATACATTCAGCTTGAGAACTATGGCGGGGGTGTCAGTTGTAACTTCTCAGCTATACCTTTATTGCGCCTCAAATTTGGGGCCCTTTACAAATATTTTTTTCGTGATTCTTTTGACCATTAAATTTCATATAAAATGAGTAATATTTTGATATCTTATAATAAAAGACGGATTTGTTTTCAATTTTTTTTTACAATTTTTCAAAGATTCAAAATTCCAAAATTGTGTAGCTTCTTTTTAATTTAGAGTCTTAAGTCTTTGAAAAATTGTAAAACATTGAAAACAACTCTATTTTTGCACATAAGATATCAAAATGTTACCTATTTCATGTAGGATCTAATGATACAAAGAATCACGAAAAAAGATTTGGAAATGACCCCAAATTTAAAGCGCATAGGAAGCGCAAGTGACAAGGCACAACTGACAACCCCAATCTAAGAATTCTTTGAATAAGGTGGTCGAGACGTGCTAATTTCTTCTATGGAAGAATCAAGCTTTCAGCTTCGTCCATCCCTCAATATGTTAAATATCATTTCTCCTTTGCCATTACCAAATTTTTTCCTTTAGTAATTTCTAGCGGAAAAGGCTTGTAAGTTGCAATGGCATTCATTCTTTGGAGCCACACATTCAAGTTTTCATTATTTAACTCATGTGCAAATGGCTCAAAGGTCGGTCCTTGAAATTTGAAAGGCCATCCAATGTTACAAAATACGTTGGAGAGTCGGATTCAGACCAGCCAATGAAATTGCTGAATGGTCCTTTATTTTGGGTTATCAACTCTCTATTCTTCAAAGGGGAAAAAACTTGAACAGACAGCCTACATTTCTGAGTCACGGCATATTATAGCATTTTTGTCTTAAGCCCTCATAATTTCATTTGGTGTCAACACTAAATGCAGGCTGCATCCACTTAAATTTACACTACTTCAATCAAAACGAGCAGCTAGTTCTATGGCTGCCAATGATTTGGTTTGACATTTCAATTGAATTTTGGTTCTCGTGATGGATGTGCTTTCTAGATCTTTGATTTCATTTTGTTCTGTGTCCAGGGATTCTTCATAATTTTGTTTTTGCAAATAGAGTTACAAGTTCTTGGGGGAAAACATTTTCATTTGCATGACCTGCATATTTGTGTGGCATGCATTTAGATTTTCTGTGGATTTTTTCTATAATCTTTATTAATATAAGGGTCCAGCTGATTAATGTTCATTAGATCCATCAAGAAATTTCCTAAGCTGTCAATGATATATATAGTACCTGTGATTTGTGAAGTATGGTTGAATGGGCGTTGTTTTTACTTCTAAACTTGCACTAAACCTTATGAAATATTTTAATAAGTATATTATATAAAAAATGAATGATAAATACTGTTATTTTACTATTCAAAGGGACTGTTATTTTCTTTTACTTTATAGATTAAGTTTTTTTGTGACTGTGTATTTTTTTTTAAAGAAAATTCGGAATCTCTATAATTTTTGTGCAGCCTCTATGTCATTAATTTCTGCACAAGTACACTATTAATGCTAGTTTTTAACAAATTTATGAATATGTCAAGGGCAAACATGGATTCTTTTTTCTGTTATATGTTTGATTTGATATCATTTTCCTGTTATTCATCAGCCGAAAGCGACCACTCTACCAAGAAATCCGAATCAGGAGCTGGATCATCATCCTTGTTGCACTTCGAGGAAATAAATTTTTCTAACAATCTTAAAAGGTTTTCTTTTGAGGAGCTCAAGCAAATCACACATAATTTTAGACCTAGCAGTATTCTTGGCCAGGGAGGCTTTGGCTGTGTTTTTAAAGGTCTGATAAAACAAGCAAAACCAACTGGTGGCTCGGCGAATATTGCAGTTGCAGTAAAGATTCTTAACATTGGAGGACTTCAAGGCCACAGAGAATGGCTTGTATGAGACCTCATTTACATTACCGTAAATATGTTTCTTATTATTAACGAGCTAGCCATATGCATTCGTACCTCTCCTTTTCATGGAAAAAGGTTTAGGTTTACATTTACTTAATTTATTTTGTACGATTCGGAAAAAATAATATATATCTTGCTGTTTCACTATCGCAGACTGAGGTCAAGTATCTTGGAGAACTCAAGCATCCGAATCTAGTTAAATTAATAGGCTACTGTATTGAGCAAGAAAAAAGGTTACTGGTGTACGAGTTTATGCCTCGAGGAAGCTTGGACAACCAATTGTTTAGGAGTATGTCTTTAAACTTTGTTTACTTATTATAGCCTTAGAATTGTGTATTTGGAAGCCTCTTTTTTTCCTTTATGTTTCATAATTTAGTTGCATGATTAATTATGCTGTGCTAAAGGCTATGGTACATATATCAGAAAATAATAGTGCTGTGTTATATAAGCAGGGCCTACGCCACTTCCATGGCTGATCAGACTGAAAATTGTGGTTGGTTCTGCAAAGGGCCTTGCATTTCTGCATGAAGAAGCTGACAGAACAGTGATATTTAGGGACTTCAAAACATCTAATATCCTGCTGGATGCGGTCAGTAGTGAGACTCAAGTTTTCAACTTATATATACATACTATATATATATATATATATATATGGTTGTTTTCAATTAATGTCTGGTTTTTATTTTCCAGTATCTAATCATTTTCTATTTCAGGACTTCAATGCAAAACTTTCTGATTTCGGACTTGCCAAAGATGGTCCGGAGGGGGACTCAACTCATGTATCTACTCGAGTGATGGGAACTTTAGGGTATGCAGCTCCTGAATATGTCATGACAGGTCAGTTTACTTGGACCTACGTACGAAGATATATATAGCTATTCTACTCCATTTGCAAGTCCTATCCACTAGGTACATAGGTTCTTAAAATAAGATTTATTTCGTTTGCACTACTAACCAGATCTTATACTAAGGATTGGAGTTTCGTGGGTCTCACTTACTTTTAATTCCTAACAAACCATGTTTGACCGTTAAAGATCGCTTCAGATTCTCACCTTCAGTCAAGTATAAGACATGTTTCTTACATGGTTAACTTATCCAACAAAACGAGCTTACAAATCATTGTCAAAATCATGTTGTTGCCACTCGTGGCTCTGTTAAGTATACATAACTCTTTCCATTTGCTACCTCCATACCATGTGATTCAATTAAACTGGAGCAGAAATGTATCATGTTGTTGCAGGACACCTTACGGTGAAGAGTGACGTGTACAGTTTCGGGGTAGTTATGCTAGAATTGCTGACAGGACGAAAGGCCATGGACAAGAATAGGCCAAGAGGGGAGCATAGTTTAGTAGAGTGGGTAAGGTCGAGCTTTGCACACAGAAAAAAATTCACCAAACTGATGGACCCTCGCCTTCAAGGTGTTTACTCCCACAGAGGAGCTCAGACAGCGTTCCACTTGGCTGCTCGCTGCCTTGCCCGTCCCCCGAGAGCAAGACCAACCATGTCTGAGGTTGTCGCAATCTTAGAGCCATTGCTTGATCTCGACGACATTCCTCTCTTGCCTTCAACGCCTTCCCACCCGTCGTCCGCCGGTGCCGGAGCTCAATTTCGTGGGTCATCATTCCAGCCTGGCTCCTCCTCCAGGAGCTTACCCAACTCGCCTTTTCGTCCATACTATCCTCTTCCCAATCCCAGTCCTCAGGCATGCATTCCATGACATGGTAGAGTGGTTTTAATTTGCAGCCTCATAAATAGGTCTCTAGCTGAAATAATAAGTGACGCATAGTAGTATACAAAAGCACAGGTCTAGTTTAAACCACTCAGCCATCGATCTTGCATGTTGTTCGTGTGGAGGGGGAAAAAAAAGGTATGTTGAGCTATTCTGCGGGTCTGAGTGCTTTGAACTATATAAACTGTTGTCTTTAATGTTATTAATCCATGAAGAACCATTGTTTAGCTATTTTTGTTTTTATTTTAAGGAGTTTTGATCTCGTCCGTTTTTTATTAATTTAAAAAAGAGATAAATAAGAAAAAAAAAGAGGTAATTAAAATATGGCGAGACATATATACACACACACACACACGACTGATTTTGCAAGGTTAAATGTATTCCTATAAATATTAATGCGTCAAGTTATATGGCTATATATAAATGTATTACCAGCTTTCAATCCAAGAGCTCTACAGTGTAAAATGTAGGAGCCAAATCCCTTCTTCCGCAAATATAACTTATAATCTCTATAATTTTATTTTATTTTTTAAAAAAAACGTATATTATAACTTGTAAGCTCTATAATGTTCAATTGAAAAAGAAAATTACAAACAGTTTCAAATACCTTAAAAACAGAGAATGATGAATAAATACCAAATGAAATTCCAAAACTCGGAAATGTCTACTAAAAGGGAAAATGAGAGGTAAGCATATATGAATCTAGGTTTTGAATATTTGGGTAAAAGACCAAACTACCATTCTTCCTCACCGCCTGTAGAGACCCACAGGCTTCTTCTTCTCTTCCCACTGCAGTGATCACGAGACCTCTGTCTTCAACCTTAATCACTGCCTCATCATCTTCAACATCCTTCTTCAAAGAACTAGATCAAAAACCAGCATTCTTCGTCAGCGTCGTTTGTGTTCGTGCTCTCTTTCCAAATTCGTTGCACACAACCTTCTTCTTGGTCTGTTGTGCCATCATCGAACCTACCCCCTCCTAAGTTGAATAGTATATGGGTTTTGAGGAAGAAGAAGGTTCAAACGCCTTTGTTAAACCCAAAACAAGATTTGTAAATACCATTGATGAACTTGTTAATCTCATTTCGAATTTTGTTTATAATGCTCAAATGCGGGTGAATCCAGACTGACATATTTTCACCAAACAAAAGCCTTTGTTAACCATTGACGAACTTGTTAATCCTATTACAACTTTTGTTCATAGTGCTCAAATGTGGGTAAACCCAGAATGATATGTTTTCACCTGATGAATGCCTTTGTTAAACCCATTACAAGTTTTGTGAATACCATTGATGAACTTGTTAATTCCATTTATGACTTTTCTTCATAGTGCTCAAATGTTGGTGAACCCAAACCGACATGTTTTCACCTAACAAATGTCTTTGTTAAACCTATTACAAGTCTTGTGAAAATCATTGACGAACTTGTTAATCCCATTACGATTTTTGTGAAATTATAGGGTTACTGTTCACCTTTTTCTTCTTCATCTCTCATTCCTTCCCCTTCCAACAATGGTGTCTAGCCCTAACAACCACCACATCTTAAACTCATCACTAGATCCGAATCCGCCGCCCCTTACCCTACCACTTTCGTCCAAGCCGACACGTACTTCCTCCTTCAATCAAGTTGTCCAAATGCTCACTGGTTCCTCCGACACCATCCGCCTCCAAACCCAACTTCGATCCCAAGAATTACATGTTGCCCATCAAATCCACCCCCAAACCTGAGATCCTATCCCTATCTCTCTCCACATGCAGCGATGACGACAACGAAAACCCCCCGTTCTCTGTGTGTTCAGTCCGCCAATAGTGGTGCTGCTCATTTTTCTTTTTTTAAAATAATTTAATAGCTGAGGGCATAATAGTAAATTCATCAACATTTTAAAATCTCAATTTGATACCTATCACCTTTATGTCCTTTATAAATGTTAACAGACTTTTGGGGATTTTGAAATTTCATTTGGTGTTTATCCGTCATTTTCCCAAACAAAAAATTACTATTTTAATTTTTCAATCCTATTTAAAAATAATTACATTTTAAATATACAAGTGGTTAAAAATTAGAGAAAATGATAGAAAAATACCACTTTAACTTAAAAATCATGTTGTCAACAATAATAATGGGATTAACAAGAAAATTAAAGTAATTAACAATTTTTTTTTTGTTGGGAAATTACATATTTGAGATTTTGAAGTTCAAGTGGTATTTTCTTAGGATTTTTCCTTAAACTTATGAATAAATAATATTTTTTAGAACATGAATGTAATTCTTCCTTTAAAAACATTGGCTTTTATTTAAGATATGTCATGGTGAAGAGAGAATATCACCTAGAGGGGGTGAATAGGGGATTTCAAAATTCTTTTTCGAATAATAAATATGCACACAAAGAACAGATGTAGAGACAGAGAGAAGACGACACAGACAATTTATATTGGTTCGGTCTAACTCCTCGACCTACGTCCAGTCCCCAAATACTTTCGGTATTTCACTAATCACAAACGGTTACAATTACACACTCTGTAACTCAGGATGATCCTTTCACTCTAGGACTCACTCCCCCTTACAAGTTGTAATCGTACACCCACATTTAAGGTTCCACAACCTTAAGATTCAACTAAACAAATAATCAAATAAGTGTTTAACTCCTCACTAGTAGATAATTAATAAACATTGAAGTATAAAATATCCGAAGATATTAAATGAAGTGAATGAAACAATTGATCGCAATAATACAAAATTGAATGTGCAGAGTTTCGGTATTTCGGTGGTTGGCGGAATTGAATGTGGTGAGCTTTTATATCGTCTGCCATTAATGCCGTTGTGAAGATTTGAATGTAGTCATTGTGTCTCTTCGTAATTCCGTTAGGCACAGTTGAATTTCGTTGAGTTTAATCAACCGTTGCTTCATTAAATGCTTCGCCGTTGATTGTACTTGTGCAGAGGGTGACTCAGTATAATAGTTGGAATAAGTATGCCTCGAAGGAATGTCTTCGGCTGCTACAAAATCCCATTCCAATTGTAGCTCTGCTTTTTTGAATAAATATTTAATGCTTCTGACACAACGAACGACTTTTTGGCTAATCTCAATTTGAACAAGATTAAACCACTACAAATCACTCATAAGGATGATTAGAAATAATTTAAATGAGATTTAAATAAAGACACGAATGATAGCTCAAATTAATGATTTCATGATTACTGTGTGTTCTGACAGATGATAAACCTTGCTCGAGTAGATGGTCTTGGTTGCTCGAGCAAACATGTGTAAATAGCCTTTGCAAAAGTGTGAAAGTCACTCATGCTCGGGCAATGTCGAGTCCATGCTTGAGTACTATGCTCGGGCATTGAATTTCTATTACTCGAGTAACATCGAACTCATTACTGAATCAGAATTGTTTGTTATTGGTGCTCGAGTAGCATTTATATTATGCTTGAGTAGACTGCTCAAGTATCCCTAAGACCTTGCTCTAGCATTAGTCAGACAGAGAAGAAAACAATGAAATAAGTATGTATGCTCGAGTACCAAATTTACCATGCTCGAGCAACCCTTACACTGTGCTCAAGTATACCTCAGATAGAAAGCAATTAAGATGAAAGATTGTGACTACTCGAGTAGGCTTATTGTTCTGTTCGAGTACCATGCTCGAGCAACATAGAAACCTTTCTCGAGTATCAGGCACACAGAGAAGGAATGATACTTGAGCGACAGTGCTCGAGTATAGACTTACCTCTGCTCGAGTATCATGCTCGAGCATTACTTACCTGCTGTTCGAGTAGCATCTTGACAGAGAGTATTCTTCATTCTAGCTCGACCATGCTCGAGCACAAACAATGCATTGCTCGGGTAGGCTTCTGTAAAACACTTAACACACTGTTAGATTGGAGTATGCTCGAGTAGAGACAGACTCCTGCTCGAATATACTTCTTAATTGGGCAACAATTACTGAATCAAAAATCTTAATATTTGTTATCATCAAAACACCTAGAATTAACACATGGCACTAGTGAGCTCAGGATCCAACTCAACTTTATCAAGGAAGGTAATTTTTGTGCAGATTGGCTAGTGATTTTGTTTTTGATAAAGAAATTTTAGGAGAGGGGTTGGGCTCACCCATAGTCCAAGGGCAGGACGCTATGACTTTGATCTTCAGGGCATATAGGACTGAGAGTATACATGCCTCTACCTTAGCCTACGTTTCCACAAGTTCACATTACCTAGGATGCCTCCCCTAGTGCCTTGACCAACTCTAGGATCGAACCCCCTTCCTTTGGTGAGAGTGTCTGACCCCTTTACTAGTTGAAACCAAGGATGAGATTTTAGTTCAGTGCAAATGTTGCACAATGAAGCCCAATAATACAAAGCCCAAAAAGTATATAGTTTCATAGCGCCTTGTGCTTTACCCCGAGGAACGTCAAACATCAAGTATTTTTTTTAGGTGCAAAAGTGCACACGTGGTTACAAATTATGTGCAAAAATACGTTTGACCGTTAAGTTTGATTTTTTTTGCTGACTGGACGATGACGTGGCTTTCAAATGTGTAAAAATACACATATGGTTTGGCAAAAAGAGCGTCCAACACCAAGTTCTTTTTTTAAATTTAATAATTTTATTTCAATTGAAAGAAAATTATTATTTCTCTAGATATAATTTTTGGGAGGCCAAATTTTTTCCTTCCATAATTTATTAATTATTAATTTTTTTTAAAAAAATCCTTATTAAATTTTCTAATTAAACAATGCACATGGACGTCTGGCAAGCAAAGAAATTCGAGAAACCAAGAAAAGGAAGAAAAAAACGTCGCGGACTAAAAAATACACTAATTTACAAGTAGTCATTGATGTCGAGACTCTCGGGAATTTCTAACTTGAAGAAGTCATTGCAATGGGTATCCCTTTGCTCCTCCTCACTACTACTCACATATGTGGAAGGCGAATTCAACAGTGTCAGGCTCGACAAAGGCATCGACAGAACTAACTCATACCCCATGATCTGCACATTTTCATATCTCAATAGACACTGCCCAAATGAAGGGTTTATTCCTTGCAAATCAACTTGGTTTTGTTGCAGATTAATGAGATCTCACACAAATATGAAGCAAGTGATGAACTTTGTAGTGAACTTGATGAACAACTCATGTTTGTAATATTGCCTGAGAGACCTTCATGCATATTGGTAGTCTGAGTTGGCATCTGACTGAAAAGGGAGGCTTGGCTGTCTGGTTGATGATTCCCGGTGGCCTGAAGGATTTGTTGTAGATTATGTGAATCCAAATTAGGGTTCTGGTTCTTGAGTGCTAGCTAGCAGAGTGGTGGCCAACTTCAACAGTTGAGGGTTCATCAAAGCTTGAGCCCCCAAATTTTTTAATGATAAATCAAAAGAAAAAATTTAGCCTCCCGGGAATTATACATAGAGAAATAATAATTTTTCTTTAATAAAAATAAAATTATTAAATATAAAAAAAGAACTTGGCGTTGGGCGCTCTTTTTCTCAAACGACATGTGTATTTTTTTCACCTTTGAAAGCCACGTCAACGTCCGGTCAGCAAAAAAAAAGTCAAACTTAACAGTCAAACGATATTTTTACACTTAATTTGTAATCGCGTATTCACTTTTGCACATAAAAAAAGAACTTGGTGTTGGGCGCTCCTCGAGGTAAAGCATATGTGCATTTTTGCACTTTAACCTAAGAAATTATAGGAGAGGGATTGGACTCACCCACAGTCTAAGGGCAGCGCGCTATAACTTTGCTCTTCAAGGCATACAAGACTGAGAGTATACATGCCTTTACCTTAGCCTGCGTTTCCACAAGTTTACATTATCAAGGATACCTCCCTCAGTGCCTTGACCAACTCCAGGATCGAACCTCCTTTCTTTGATGAGAGTATCCAACCCCTTTACTAGTTGAACCTAAGGACAAGATTTTAGTTCGTGCAATTTTTTTTTTTGATATTAAAAAGTTTTGGAGGGGTTCGACATCAGTCCCCCACCAAGGCCGTTGAGCACATGAGCACTTACGACTTACGAGATTTTAGTTCAGTGCAAATGTTTCAAATGTTTCACAATGAAACCCAATAATACAAAGCCCAAAAACATAGTTTCATTCCGATCATATCGTTGGCTTTATCCCCGGCCTCTATTCTAGAATCTTGTATTTTTAGGGCTGTTTGCATGTATTCTTTTCTTCTCACATAGAGCCCACCTTTAAAAAAAAAAAAAAATCACTGTCAAGTCTCAAAGTATATGGAATTAATCACAAAAATGTTCTATACCAAATTCCCCTCACAAAAAAATCCCTATGATTATTTGTTGGATTTCCCTCACAAAAAAGTCATGTTGTCAAAATAGTTTTATTAGTTGTTAAAATGTTACTATGAAAATCTCGTTGTGAAAATGGTTTCTTACATTGCCAAAATGAGTTTTTATGTTGCCAAAAATTGTCAGGTTTCAAAAATTCTACAAGCCAGAAGGAAAAACTCGGAGAATTTTTGACAACATGCAAAACCATTTTGACAACATGCAAAACCATTTTGACAACATTAGAAGCCATTTTCACAACGAGATTTTCATAGGAACATCTTAACAACTAATAAAGTCATTTTGATAACATCAAAAACCATTTAGACAACGAGACTTTTTTATGAGGAAAATTCCGTAACTTATTTTTACAATTAATCACACAAAAATCCCTAAACCCTAGGGACTTTTTTGTGAGGGGAATTTAGTGTGAAACTTTTTTGTGATTAATTCCGTATCTTAGAATATGACAGTGATTTTCCCTTTTTTTTTTCCTTCTTCCAAACAAGTAAAAATCAATTTTCTCCCTCCTAATTTTCTCTCCATCCAAACATGCTATAAAGAAATGAACCTGGAAATAGCATATAGGTCTTGTTTTTAAGAAAAAACATCTTAATTTGAAAAAACAAAAAAGTAAAACAAAATGATTAACAGATATTTTTCTAAAAAAAAAAATAAGACTTTAATTTTTCATATGATTCATCCGTCAACTAAAATTACAATGATATGAGTTGTTATATTTTCATTAGACATAGTTTAAATAACCTGGTACTTCTAGAATTTATAAATATTTCTTGAAGGAGGGAGTATTTATTAAAAAAAGGGCCCACACCTTTAACAGAATAAACTTTGAGGATCCAATAAAAAGGGGGAAAAAACTAAAGACCCAATTCAAAATCTAATGAAACTATACCTCTAATTAATTTTCCCAACTTTAAAATATCAAATAATTATTTATATTTTATTGATATTTTTTTTTCAAATAAATTTCTTGAGGATTTCAGTAATATCTTTGAAAATTATATAACAACAAAAATCAATACAATAAATAAAAAAATTAATAAAAAATTCTAACAAAAATTATCGTTTAAAAATCATAAATGATATAATTTATTTTTAGTATGATGCATAAGGGTTACGCACATTTTCTTGATAATAAATATTAGGATTAAGTAGCAAGTCTGTCTCAGAAGTATAGGCGCAGGAGTAATGTTGCCCTAGAAGTTTTATTTTTGGTCTTAATGTTACCCTGAAAGTTTAAAAATGTAGCAATCTTACCCTATTTTGCTAAAAAAACTATCATTGATCGTAAAAAAAAAAAAATTGACGTTGACCGTTAATTTTTTAACAGAAATGGGCAACATTATTAAGTTTTGAAACTTCCAGGGCAACATTGAGACATGAAAAACTTCGAGGAAATATTACTCCTGAGCGAAAACTTTCTAAGCAAATTTGCTACTTAACCCTAAATATTATATTGAATATTCCAATAATAAAATCATTGTTACTCTTCTAATCTTGTTTATAAGTTCAAGAGAAAGTATTTTTTGTTCTTAGTATAATTTAGTTTATTAAATTACTTATAAGATTGTATAATTTTATAAATAATTTATAGTTTATTACAGTTATTTTTTTAAACTTCATTTGGTGACATTTAAATTTTTTCTTAATTATATTTGGATTAAAATGCAAATCTGCTCGAGAAGTTTTTCGAGGAGTAATATTGTCTCGAAGTTTTTCTACCTTCAATATTACACATAGAATGTTAAAATGAAGCAATATTGTCCCCTTACTGTTAAAAATTTGATGCTGACCATTAGTCTTTTAGACGTCGCTGATGATGTCCTTTAACTTTAAAAACTGTGTTTTTAATCATTTTAAGTTAACACCATTATCTTCACTAACTAAAATTCTGGGTTGGCAAATTTAAAATAGTTGGCATTTTAAATTTGCCGAATTATCATTTTCCGTTAGTTGAAATTAACGGTGTTAACTTAAAAGTACTAAAAACACACTTTTTAATGTTAAATGACTAAAATGGAATCTCACCTAGATGTAAAGGACCAAAAGTATATTGGAATCGGTTGGGGTCCTCTGCCCTTCTTGTCCACTGCGGTCCGTTCCTTAAAGTGGTGTCGTTTTGACGCCAAATGGTACCTGGTGCCTCTTTTTTTAATTATTTATTCAGGGTACTAAAAAGATATTTCAAGATACTGACCGGTACTGAAAAAATACTGATAGATACTTCCTAATCTTGAAAAATTATTTTAGGATGTTAAAAAAATATTTCAAGGTACTAACTAGTACTAAAAAGATACTTCAGGATACTGACTGAGGATATTGGCTGGTACTAAAAAAAATATTTCATGATCTTGAAAAATTATTTTAGGATATTGAAGTATTTATTAATATCCTAAAATAATTTTTCTAGATCATCAAGTTTTTTTAGTACCAGTCAGTATCCTGAAGTATATTTTTAGTACCAGTCTGTACCCTGAAATATTTTTTCAACATCCTAAAATAATTTTTCAAGATCATGAAGTAATTTTTCGATCTCGGTCGAAGATCTTGAAGTATTTTTTTACTACCTTAAATATTTAAAAAAGAAAAAGAAAAGAGGTAACACCTACCATTTGGCGTCAAAACGACGCCACTTTAAGGAAGAGGATCGCAGTGGACAGAAAGGGGCAGAGGACCCCAGCCGGTTCCAAGTATACTTTAGCTAAAAATTAATCATTTTGATTTTTCAATACTATTTAAAAATCAATTCTGGATTTACATATTAAATATACGAGTGGTTAGAACTTATGAATAAATGATTTTTTTTAGTTTAAAATATATTTGTAATTCTTCCTATAAATTAAAACATGGCCTTTATTGAATTAAGCGGTTGCAGACATATTGGCATAAATTTATATCGATCAAATTTAGCAAATTGAAATATCAGCCCAAAGTTTTTGGTCAAACATAAATTTGATAGTCTACTTTTTTTTTTTTTTTTTTTTTTTTTTTTTTTTGAATAAATCCTGAATACATCCTAATCAAGCGGTTACATAAAAAGTCAAAATCTAACCTCCTTCATCACTCTCTCCCCTCTTGGCTAGAAGGTGTTGATCAAGCAGGTAGTACAAAACTTTCACCAATATATATCTTTTTTTTTTGGGCCTCATTCACTGTCTATATCCAAAAATGTTATAATTCAAGCCAATGAAAGATTTTTGACATCATAAAAGTAAATATAAAATTTAAGTAAGGTCTTGGATGGATCAAATCTTCTCTGGATGTGTGCAATATTTTTTTCAGCTATATATGTGTGCATATATATGTCTTTTGTTTTGCAAATATATAATTGAAAGTATGTTGTATATTGCTAAATAAGAGTTGCCCGCTAAAAATGTATTGCACCCAGGTCTTAAAGACAAATGTAAGATATTTTTGGGCAATAAAATTTGCAATAGGAAATTAATTTAACAATTTTCTTTTTGGGTAAAGGAAAAGAAGGGGAGGGAAGTGAAAGGTTAGAGAAGTGGAGAAATAAAGGAAAGTTGGGGAGAATGGAAAAGAACCAAAAAAAAAAAAAAGCACGTATTAAGAAAGAGAAATAAAAAAGTTACAAAAAAATCTCTGGCTTTTCTTTTGTTAAGTATCCAAAAACTTAATTAAAGAATAAAATTCCATTAATGACTTAAAATTGCAAAATCTGGCAGTAGTTTTTTTCCCTTAATTAGTCACTACCAGAAGACTGGACCCTTATCCATTCTGGTTAATTTATTAAAACCATTGGATAACTATAATCATTATTCCAATGGTGGCTGTTTTCTACTTTTGATGAGCAGTGAGCTAGCTTTTTTTCCCGTAACATCCCATTTGAAAACGGCGGAATATTTTTTTTTTTTAAACGTTTCCAAATATTTCAAGTAGAGTAATCAGAGTAGAGCATTGGAGCGAAAGAGTAATCAGTTCATAGCCAAAACATCAACCATTGTGTAATATTGATAGATTACAATAGTCCTAAGGTTTAGAAATGAAATAGCGGAATGACGGAATAACGGAATAACGAAGACGATAAGATAGAAATAGTCTTCGGTGCACGTCTATTCCCGGCACTTGCCTCGATCCCCGAACCGTGGTCCTCCCGACCACGAAGCTACAAATGAGATTCAATTCACCATATTGAATCTCGGAGTAACAGTTAACCTCATACCCAAACAATACAATATACGGACAACGATATTTCTAGAGCTAATACCACGGTATATCATAAGCATACAAACGATGCATGATCATTATGCCGACAAACATAAGCACAAAGCAATATGTAAAGCCCCATAAGGTAAACAATAACAGCTGCACTATTCACCGGTGCCACGATAATTACTCGTGTCCTCGCCGCTAGGAAAACAAAACGGTGTTACCAAAACTATAACCCGTATAACGTATGCGTATAACGGTCTACGAACATATCATTGACATATAAGTATTTAAGATGTACAAGATTAGTGTTACGACGCGTCCGTACCTTCGTTGGCAACGTTAGGTACTACCGGCGGAAGACGTACTTTCACGGAAGAACGTGAACTTCAAACAGCGGTTCGTCGGGCAGCGTAACGGCAGCAAATCAGAGATTCTGATATCCTATAAGAATAATATCACCTTTATTAGCGATTTGACACTATAACTGGCTTTTTAGGTAAAAATTACCATTTTGCCCTTCTACCCCTAATCGGCGGAATTTCACCAGCACTTCGTTACTCTAGCAAATTTTCTTCCCGAAATTTTGCCAGAACTTCGACGCAACTATGATTTTCGAAAATAATGACTAAAATAGCCCTCCCATATGATACCCAAATCATACTTGAAATTTAAAGGCTATTCTAACAAATTCTACCCTTACTTTTTAAAAAGAACTGCTAAAGTTCCAACTTTTCGGCGACTCGACCCTACTATGTTTTTACCTCTTTAGGCATATTTTTCAATGCAATGAGGCCTAAAAACAAGCATAGGAATCTTATCACCTACTTCCTAAATCTAACTAACAATTCTACTATAACTACCGAAAGAACTACGGAAACTAAAAACTAAGGACGAAAGAACTTACTCGGAGCTAAGGCACAATTTTTTCCGAGCTTCTCTCTCTAGAACCTCTCTCTAGGATCTGAATTTTGGTGTGAAGAATGAGAGCAAGAGAGCTTGCTATTTATAGAGAAAAATAGGGACAAGGTGGGAATTTCCAAAAAGTCTTCGAAAATGATTCGGCCGTTGGATCTAGGGTTTTGTAAGATGGAATCTTGGCCATCCATGGTCTTGGTCGACATCTAGGGCCCAAAAAGTCAAAGAATGAGTTGTCATCCAATGATGACTCTTGCTTTATGGCCTCCGGTCCGATAAAGCTACCCGACGGTGCCGTTTCGATTTCGCGAAACTCAAAAATCTGGGCATGTAACTTTGAAGATCTTTTCATCCTCTTTCATATTATCTATTTTGATCCTCTTTTTGATCATATCCAGGTATTCTCCGGTGCGTCGGAAGATATTCGGACAAACGCGTCCGGTTACGGAAATCGCTTAGATAGAACCAACTTCGGACAATAATTCGACCGAATCGTAAAACGTCCGGTTGTTGTCTAACTTAATCTGTGTTTGAAAATACGCAATTGTTTCTATAGGTTCTCACTTTGCCTATCGACTCTACTCTATCCGATCAACTTTTCGTCTTATTTGAAATTAGGGTTTTCGGTTGCGGAATCAACGTCGGTAAATTCTTTCTTCGTGTAGAATTTCACTTGTACTTAATTTGATCAGTCTGAAAAGACTTTTACCTCTGGTTTACCTGTAGAATTTATTTCTAACTTTTCCCTCGGCCCGCCTATAAAGCGACTCACCGCATTATATTATTATTTTATTCTAATTACCATTTTAATTATTTAAACAATTCTTTTTAATTAAAAATACTAAGAATTTCGGCCCCCTCTTTTAAAAATTCAGATTTATTTATTTTTATAATTTTTTCCATTTTTTAAAAATATAATATTTTTTACCAAAAATTCCCGTTTTACCCCCATGCGTTAGGGCTTAATCGGGCCTAATTTCTTCGTTTAGTGATCTTTTCGGGATCGGTTTCTTCATATATTTATCTTTACTAATTTACAGTATATTGTTATCTTTCAAACTTCTATCTTGATATTGTCATTTTATATCCTATGTAAAATATTAAAAATGTTTACCCCATCAAATTACTTTATGATTACGAAATGCTTTTTAAACTTTTCTTCATGTTATTCCCTCTGAAATAATTTATTAAATTCTCATAATTAGGGATAACACTTCCATATTTTTCTCATAATTTTTCATGATCTTTCTTTTATCAAATATTTCTCCCTTCAATTCTGGCATTTAATAATTATAACAATTTTATATAATAGTTTTATCTCATGATATCCTTTGATCAGCTTCGATCCCAAAAATAATGTTAGATATCCTTTGATCAGCTTCGATCCCAAAAATAAGAAGCGCTGCAAGAGAGGCTACACACACACACATATTTGAGCACTTAAGCGAAACCCACATTTTAATTGCAGAGTTATACCACAAGAATGGGAAATCACTCACAAACTATGATGGTTCTGCTTTCTATGTCTCTGTTAGCCTCACAAATATATACCTTCCACTCTCAGAAAGTAATAGATGGGTCGTGGATATCCTCGCACAGGACAACGTGTGAAGTTACTATGTGCGAACTGGCCATCTCATATGAGTGTGATGCTAGCAGAAGGGTTGTTAGACAAGCAAGCCATAAGCAACATTGTATCTCAATTGCACCATTTGGGGCTTAATTGTGAGCGTCTCACCTGGGCCACATACATGTTCACACGCTACTCCCAGTCACACCGGATCGATCAAACACTTGATTCTCTGGGTTTGGCAGCCGGCATCGCCGTGAACAATCCTATCTTCCTCACTATGACTCATCCTCATCAAGCCTACGCCTTTGTGGTGGATCAGCTTGCTGCTCAGAACATTATGGTCCTTTCTGATAACCACATCAGTGAGCCCAAATGGTGTTGTACTCCTGATGACGGTAATGCTTTCTTTGGCGACAAGGATCGATTTTGATCCTAAAGAATGGCTTCTGGGGCTTTCTTTGGCCGCTCAGTTATTGAAGGCAAAACCCAATGTGAGTTGCTCACCTGTATCTTTAATATAAGATAGATTTATCTAATTTGATTAGATTAAAAAAGTTAATTAACTCAGTTAATATAACATGCATATTTTCTAAAACACATTATTCCTCTTCTTTAATACTTTAATTCATTTTTTAAAAGTTAGTTAACTTAGTTAATATAACATACATATTTTCTAAAACACACTATTTCTCTTCTTTAATACCTTAATTCATTTCCTCCTTGATTATGATTGAACAAGTATCAATAGGGATGAATTAGAAAAAAAAAATTAACAAATATAAAAATTGATCATAAATATAACACTTAGTTGACTTTTTTGAGGAGATTATGGAAGTTAAATAAATTACTTTAAAATATTTATATTTATATTTTTTTTTCTTTAAACTAATTTGTGTGACTTATAAATTAAGATATAATCCAATGATACACAACATATACTATGATTAGATAATTTATTTAACTTTTTTAATCTCTAAAAAAAAAAAAAAAAGTTAACACGGTCTTATACTTACCATATGTTTAGATGAAGAGAAAATTGAGAAAGTACGAGGAAAAACTCCCTAAAATAGTAATTTTTATTATTATTATCAATTTTAGAAGTTTTCCTTTTTAGTATCCTTCCCATTTTCCCTACTTATCTCTCCAACCGAACATAGCCATAGCCTTAGGACTAGAGGGAGTATATGTTATATTTAAGATCTAAGATGAACCGCAAATATTATATTTATAAACTAATCCTCTAGATTCTGTCTGCGTGTGATTCCATGATGAATATAATATTCCTAATTTGCTGAGATTTTGTGGATTTAGGTGGTGGTGATGAGCTTGCTGTGCAACGAGGTGCGAGGTCCACTTCAAAACGTTGATGTATGGTACCAGAATATGATAAAAGGGGAACAAACAGTTCATCAATGGAACCCAAACGCTGTGGTCATTTCGGGTATCTACAACGACAACGATCTGACCTTTCTGAAGAACAAGCCATTGAACCTAAGTTTAAGGATAAGTTGGCGTACGAGGTACACTCGTACACCATGTCAGGTGAGCATAAGCATTGCAGCAAGCAGTCGGCAAACTATCTTTGCGACAAAGTGAACAACGAGTTAAGCTTTCACGCCACGTTCCTCACCACCGCTTTCAACCCTGCTCCTCTTTTGTTGACTGAATATGGGATTCCATTATATTGTCGCCCAGAACAGTACCGGATATGATGAACGACGGTTGTCGTGCATTTTAGCGTACGTTGCCGTGAATGACTTAGGTTGGGGTTGGTGGGGGATTACATGGAAGCTATTATCTAAGAGAAGGCCATGCCAACGCAGGCGAGTCCTATGGATTGTTGGACTTCCAGTGGCAAACACTCAGTTACCCCGACTTCCCTAACGGATTCCTCCTAGGAATCTAAACCGTTGTTAAGATGTAGAGTCTACGTAGAAACGGTAAGGGTTAGCAAAAACGTAAAATCGTAAAACGTAAACGAAACGTAAAAGTTTTCTACGTACTACAAAAAAAAATTCATTATATATAAAACCAAAACACACCAATACATTAAAGTTATTACAAATTTAAATCCAAACACTCAAGAAAATAATTAAATTCAAACTCAGTGAGATGAGATATTAGTATTTGTTATTTAAATTAGTTATTGTTTGATATTGTTTGTTGTAACCATTTCGTGCTATTAGATGACAGCTGTATAGTTTAGTCAGATGTATAGTCTAGTCTCAATAAATAGAGATGTACAGGAAAGATACAACGCAATATTCATTTTTGTCAGTTTCAATATTTCCATCTATTTTCACTTTACTTTTCTTTGTCCTCATCTTCATTCTTCCGACTTGTGCGTATTTCCTCTGCTCCAATAAACTCTCTTCAATTCCGTGGAGAGTCCTTTGTCATCACAGATTTGTGATTGTTTCATGGCGGAAATTAAGAAAAAGAAAAGAAACAGAGACGTGAACAGAGGGAGGTTGAGAGGGAGTGGCGCCGCCTTCGTCGTCTTCTTCCTCCTTCAATTCACCAACACCCACCACCGGATGGAACCAAGGTCGAATGCGAGAAACAGATATGGAGATACAGAGCGCTGCAAGCTGAGAGTTTCTCTCTCTTCTTCTCCGCAACTTCAACATCTTCTAAAAAATCTTCATATTCCCCTTCATTTTTTTTCGTAACTCGGTTGACACGCCGTGTCAACCGATTTTACCGAGTTGACACGATGTTTCAACCGTGTCAACTCAAAATCTGTTCCTACATCCATTCCAACATGATTTCCGGTCAAAAAACGTAGAAACAGACGTTTCTATGTTTGTAAACGCGTTTTTACAACACTGCTCCAAACACTCCAAGGTGTGTGTATTATTATATGTATTATATTCATATACATATCACCTTCTTCAACTTGAGGCTAGTTTCAGGTAAGGAAAAAAAAAACTTAAGGCTAGTTATTCTTATTTTACTAAAGGATTTTTTCACCAATCATTTAGCACAATTAAGTTTTAGATGGTGTAAAAGTAGGCACATTTTTTTTTTAACAAAATAGTTCAATTTTAGCAATTTCGTTAAATTAAAATTAACCTTAGCGTCCTTTACTTTTTTGATATGAGACCCATTTGTTCTTCTTCCTACTTTATAATGGACATTTGAGTCTAATTGAATGGAATTGTTAAAATTGCACCATTTAAAAAGATTATATCTACTTTTGCACAATTAAAACTTAATTGTGCTATATGGTTATAACAAAAAAAACTTGTTTGTTAAAATTGCACCTTTATCCTATTTATCGAGCATATTATTATCTCTTGTTTTTACACGTACGAAGACCCAAGTTCAAAGAAGGCCATGACGAAGATACTGTATCATCCACAAAGTGGTCAATGCGTGAAGAGTATACGAGGGAGAATGGGAATGAAGTGGAAGTGCAAGAATGTAAGGGATTGAGCGGGTGGAGTGTAGAGGGAACACAGATTAAACTGGTGAATGCAGAGAGAGTGAAGTGTTTGAAGGTAATTAGGGAAGGAAAGCCGGTGGAACTCATGACGGATTGCTCCGACACGAACCAAACTTCGGGCCTATTTGGATGAATGAGTGTTGAAAAAGCACGTTCATATAAATCGAGACAAACATTCTTTCAAAAACTTACCACATATACCTTAAATCATGTTAAAAGGCAGCTTCTACCGTTAATTTGTGAAAGGCCATAACAGAGTCAGGCATGCACTGGGCTACAGTGGACGCACAAGGCAATAGATTGTGCTTGCAAAAGGATGGTAAACTCCTCCACCATCTTGACGACCAAATGCATTGGTGCAGATTATAGTCCTTCGTGCATGGACAATCCTCAGAGCCAGTGGTTTCAGTTTGTTTCCACAAATGTGATGTAACCGGGTTTAGTTTAATTAATTAATAATGCATTGGAATTATATCTGTTTCCATAAATGGGGATACAGTCGATTTCCAGTGCTAAGCCTAATATATGATTATATGATGTATTTGAGTGATATTGACAGAATAAAACGAAGATGACTAGAACTCTAGAAGGAAAAGACAAAAAAGAAAGAAGAAAATTATTCCAGTTATGTCGATTCAGGTGACAGCGTGGATGTGATTGGATAAGTCGGTGCTTGTAAAATTACCAAATCATAAATCTTCCTAATATAAGAAACACGCAATCATTGTACCAATAAAATTTAGTGAGATTTTTCACGCAAACTAAAAATAAAAATAAAAATTGTAAGATATTCGCTTATAAAAAATAAAATGGAGGTAAGCAGCCTCACCTGTAATCATAATCACAGAAGGAGAACACAAGTTATAGGAAAACATTTAACCAGATTTTTTTTAAAAAAAAAAATCACTGACCCACTTACTGGTTTAGTATTTTTGTTTTTACTATTCATTTGTTATCGTTGAATTTAAGCATTTGTTAAAAACTTATTTTTTTTAGCTGGTATTCGTTAAAACTTTTCAATCCTCATAAAAGTTAGGGAAAATATCACTTAGGCCCTAAGGAAGAGAAAAAAAATATAAAAAAGTTTCAACCCCAAGTCCTCTAAAGACTTTTTTGATATTAATTACGGAGAAAAAATATTAAAAAAGTTAACTTTTTATGTTGTCAAAATAGTTTTTCATTTTGTTAAAATTTTCCTATGAAAAAGTTGTTGTCAAAATAACTTTTCTTATTGTCAAAATTTTTTCGAAACCTGGAAAATTTTTGGAAAAAAAAACTATGAAAAGTCATTTTGACAACAATTTTTTCACAGGAAAATTTTAACAATAGGAAAAGCTATTTTAACAATATAAAAAACTATTTTGACAACATGTTTTTTTGATATTGGAATTCTGTAATTAATATCCAAAAAGTATTTAGGGACTTTTTTTTATGGGGATTTAGAATTTGGACTTTTTTGGTATTTTTTTCACTTCCTTAGAACCTAAGTGATTTTTTCCCTAAAAGTTATCTATGACCGCAGGGCTGTAGAGTTGGGCTTGACTCATAGGTTTGATTTGGAACGCCATAGGGCATAGGCCCTATTTGCGTTAGGCCTCACCAAGGCCACCGTTTTTTTTTTCTTTTTTTTTTTTTGGGGGGGGGGGGGGTACATCCAAGGCCCTTTATTACCCGCCAGAGTTTTTCTTCCAATTATACAACCTTTGGATGTTTACATCTTCTCTCATCTCATAATGCAATTGATTTATACCCCTCCTTTTTTGGTTTAACTGGTAAAGGAATCAGACATTCTAATTAAAGGGAGGGTGTTCAATCTGGAGTTGGTTAAGACACTAGGAGATGCATTCTAGCTTCTGGGTACATAAGCAAACACCTGAGGATAATAGAAGGCTTGCCCTACCCAACATTGGTATAACTAGGAGGAAGGGAAACTTCACCTTGCCTTTGGATCGTGGGTGAGCCCAACCCCTTTCCTAAAATTTTAATCCTTTTTTTTCCTTATTACTGTGATAAGGTATGTAGCTTTCTGGGTGAACTTGTATAGTCTAGGACTCCATCAACAAATCAATTGGTGATTAGATATTAATTCCCTTATTCTGTTTAAGTTGAGCAAGTCAGAATTATTTTTAATATTAAATATAAATTGAATAATAACAAGAAACTAATAGTAGTAAAGACTTTTCACGAAAGAGCAAATTCCAATATTAAGAAGTACAACCTAGAGTCACTAATCACTTGTTTGTTTATTATATTTTATTCCCACTAAATTGATTTTGACTTAACTAAATCAGCTAATCTAGTATTAATGTCTATAAATGCATTCCGGTCCATTTATATACCTACGTCAATTAATTATGCAAAGTCTCACACAACTAAATAAGATGCATTTTAGATCAGACTCACCCTAATTTAATTATGCGGAGCTTCTAGGTATATGTTTATCCTAGAAGCAAATTAGATTAAAACCTAATTCCACATTATTTAATTTTAAGGTCAATTTAAGATTCTCTTCATCAAGTTCAACCCTAAATCCCCAAAACACGCTCAATGGTGGCCAATCAATAAGCAAAAACAATAGAAACAAGATTAAATAAACTGAAATAAAATTAATCAAAACTAATCCGTGAGAATAATATCTAGAACTCAAACAAGTTCATAGGTCCTCTAGGTTGAAAATAAAAATTAGCCACACATGGCTAGATTAAAATCCATAACAGCGAATAAAAATAAGAATTCGAGTTCAAAGAAACAGCCTAAAGGAAGAGCATAAATCAAATCTGTTGATGAATCTCCGCCAATGCACACGAGCTGTGCTTCGTCCCAGGTTGTGCTCTCCATGAGTGCCGTTTTGCTCTGTGTGTCTTGGTTGCGTCAGCATCTCGTGTGTTTTCGTACGTTAGCGTTGTCCCATCTTTACTCTGCTTCTTGAATTTTTGTTCAGCCGTCTCGACTCTCTGTGCTCCTCGTTGATCCGCTATCTCTCGTCTCTGTTTATGTGTCTCGGTTGCATCTTTTTTTTTTCGTCTGTCAAGCAAAAGAAATAGAATTCGTTATCTGAAAAGAACATTGCTTATGCAATTTTTAAACAAAAAGCAGTTTACCACCATACTTACATCAAGTTATCAAGTTTTATTCAAGTTAATGTCTTATAAGAATAGGTCACTAAGCCAATAGCCTTAAACAATTGTAACAACCTTTTAATGTTCCACGATCAAAAGATCGGCAAGCAATAAGTTCAACCATAAGATTAGTAAAAGAATATTACGCTGCTCAATTTGTAACACCCAATTTTGCATGCAACTAGTGTATTGGATTAATAAATGACGTATATGAATTTTCATCAAGGTTATAATCCAGGATATTTATTTATTTGTTCATTTGTTTTTCTTTCAACATGAATAATTAATTAAAGGAAAAAGGAAGTGGAATGATAGTTTTGAAATTGGTAAATTATCATTTTCCTATGGACAAATTTATATGGGAGATGATAATGGAGGTCAAAACATATTTTATTTTCCCATCTTGCCCTTGAGTATTGAGCCAAAAAGAAGAGAAAGAGAAGAATTGGATAAAAATGTATAAAATTCCAAAAATACCCAAGAAGTTGTCATGGACTTAACCAAGGACTTAGGACTATTGGGCTAAGTAGGAATAACAATTTTGGAGCCCAAAGAAAGAGGGAAGGATGAAGCAAACATCTTGCTAAAAAAAAAATGGATTTCTAGAAGCTATTATTTTGAAGATTGGAAATTTTATGACATCATCTAGCACATAATCTCCTCTTCATAAATACAAGGGATATGTGATGAGACATGTAATCTCTTCATCCCTCTCCATTTTCGAAAATTGCATGGGAAAGAGAAAAAATACCATCATATCACCTAAGTGCATCATTAGTGGGGTGTGCAAGAACCAATGGGTAAAGGAAATCAGATTTTTTGTTTTTATTTCCCCATTTCTTCCTCATTTCGTGTAGTAAGGAGAGAAGAAAAGAAAAGAAAAAGCCATCATTTCAATTTTAATGAAGGTGCAAGAAGCATTGGAAAAAGGAACCAAAATTTCTTCCACACAACCTTCATGTATCGGTTTTTGAGGGAGGGAAGAGAGAAGGGAAAAAAAATCTGATATGATAAAGAATGAAATGACACATGATAGGATCATCTCAAGTGCTTATCACCTAGGGAAATTATGGCTAATAAGGGAAAAAGACTTGAGCATTAATTAGAGGCTTTTTGACACAATAATCAAGCTAAAATCTGAACTCATTTTTACCTCCCAATCAGCCCAAATTTTCACCAAAGAGAAGGGTAGGGAGAAAAGAAAAATTTACAAAGAAAACTAGAAATATGTGGAGAAAACAAGGGCATGGAGGTAATTCACCAACTCACAAGAAATGAGCACTTTAAAAAGGCCAACACCCTTCCATGTTGGGCTACCTACACGTTGAAGAGAGGAGGAAAGAGAGAGAAAGTGGTTCCATGCAAGAGAACAAAAGGAAGCTCAAGTAGAAGAAGGAAGTTGAAGCTAAGGTAATTGTTTGACCTTGGAACCTTAAATTACTCCCTTCTACTTCTTCTATTGTGGCTAAGACATTAAAGGTCATCATTTCTTTGGTATTTTGAGGTGTAGTTTGAAATTGAAGAAGGGAGACTCAAGGAGGAAGTGTGTCAAAGGTGTTAGGAAGCTATCAAGTAAGTCATTTTTGAACTTTTCTACTATTTTTCTTAGTTTTTTGAGCTAGGGATATATCTATCTCCTTGAACATGCATGTATATTTGGTTGAGTAGCTAATGAAAAGAAGGAACAAAGGTTTAGGGTTAAGTTTCATGGTCTTAAATGGTAGATTAAACTAAGTATATGAATGATGTGAAGTTAGAATGAAAGTTTGGTATTTTGTTGATTAATTAAGGAATTTTGTGCAGCTGAGTTTTCAAGTGGATATGAATTGATTTTGGTGTTTCTAAGGGTTTTAAAGTGTTTAAAATGAGATTTTGTATAAGGCTGAACTTGAATATAATTTTTGGAAGTATAAATGGAAGTTGAAAAATGTTGGGTTGCTGATTTGTGAAATTTTTGTGAAGTTAGCTGGGTTCAACTCAATTTTTGACATATTAAAAGGACTTATAAAATTATGAAATTTTACAGGGAAAAAGTAGACATCTCAAATATTATTTTGGTATATTATTTGTAATTTTAGGAGTTCTAGATTGGGAGAAATAAAGTTTTGAAAAATAGCCTTTGTTTCTGGACTTTATTTCGGACAGCAAAGATGTTTTGGGCTAAAAATGGATTTTCGAATGTGGCTGGCCCAAACTAGTACTTTTAGTTGAAACTAGACATATAATGGATTAAATGGGCTTTGGAACCAACCCAAAAGGAGTTTCCTAGATTTAGTTATAAATTTTTGAAATTGGGCCTTTTTTTTTTCTACAAATTTCAGAATTTGGCGAAAATGAAAGGAATTTAAGCCCATATTTAATTCCTTAACGAGAAAAGGAATATAATAAATATGGACACTTAAAAAAGGGCTTATTTTATGACAGACTCAGTAAATATTTTTGAGAAGGAAATTAATTATATTTATATTATTTTAGGGCTATTTGAGAAATTGTGCACTAAGAAGGAAAAAAATATTATTTATAAGAGTGGTCAACCAACAAGTAGTAGCCTTAATCTTCATATGCCTTGTGTTACTTTGTATGTTTGATTTTCTATGATTGTAGATTCATGTCTCGTAAGAGACATGCATTTGTATGTGCATTCAATGTGGTCCGGGTTGAGGCCCAACCACTGTGATTTTTCCTGGAGCTGTGGATCTAGGGCTTGTTTTGTGAAGCAGTCTTGTGTTTGTTTTTAGGACATGTAGTCCTTCCGTAGTTAACATTGTACATATGGTATGTATTTGTGTCACTGCGCATTTGTTACTGAATGTTGTATGATTTAAGTTTTTCCTGATTATGGTGACATACATGCATTGCACACACATGTTATATGAGATTAATGGTTACTCTGGGATTCAATTATGAATCCCAGGCTTTTGCAAGGATTCCAGGAGTGCTTCTAGGTCAGTGCCGGGTGACGAAGGTAGGCGTACGGAGCAAGACTGAGTTGGGGGTGACTTTATTTTGGATATTATTCTTGTTCCTGGATAAATGTATAGTTATTATTATTTTGGCTGTTGGGCACTTTATTCGGGATAACTGTATGCTAATCCCATCGGGAAAATCTTTACTTACTGCACTTTATTTTATCAGTATGTTTTGTCCAAACCAGCGCGTGCTCTGCTGCTTATACTCTTATATTCGATATAATTAACCTGGGGAATGGATTTTAGAAAGTATATAAAAAAATGTTTTTTAAAGTAAAGGACCACACTACCCACCACTTGAAAGGGTGAGGCCAGTAGGTGTGTAACACAATTTCTCCAGAAAAATTCAAATGCCCCCATTAAACCAAGCTTTTCATTTAATTTTTTTTGGTCAGGGCTTTTCATTTAATTAAATAAGGATCCTTAGGTAGGAAATAACTCAATTTTTTTCCTTGAGCCTTTGTAGGTCTCCTTTTGACGCAACCCTGCACATGGGTGATGCGACCGGTTACTCGATTACTCATAATACCCTAAAAATCGTATTTATGATAAGTATCATATTTCGATAAATAATACCTATTGGAAATAGGTGAATATGTGGTTTCAAAACTAGTGTAATAATTACCTTATTTTCTAAGGTAATTTCTATTGAAATTAGGGTGAATAAAGAGCTAAAAATCCCTAAATGCAATTGTGGGCCATAAAATACCCTGAAAATATTATGATAAATCCTAAGAGGCAATGAAATATTTATTAAAAATTGGAGAATATGTTGTCTCTAATTTAGGTAATTTTTGGGATTAATTTCCTTGGAAAATATTGAGGCAAGATTTAATATTATTTTGGGGATCATAATTGACCCCATGATTTTTAATATTTTACATGGGATATAAAATACCAATGTAAGTAAAATAATTGTGAGATAATGATTTATCCTAATTAAGAAAATTATCAAAAATTAGTAAGTGGCTAATCTGGTAATTAATGGGATAATTAAGGTATAAAGTAAATGAATTAAAAATAATTTAAATAATTATTTTTAATTGGAGAAATTCGAAATTATTAAATAAATAATAATAAAAAAAATATTAATAAAATATTTTATGCTTAGAAAAATAAATAAAAAATAAAAGAAAAAAATAAATAAATATCATGATATTTTTGTAAAATTGTATTATTATATAATATAGTGAATAGTAATGGAATAAATAGGAAACGGATCCTATTTAGAGAACCAGGAATAGGAATTCCAAAGTCAAGGTAAAATATTGATCAGTGAGTTTTTACCTTCAAGTGACCTCTTCCGGAAATTAATTCCGAGGTCGGTAAGCGCATTTGCCTAATAAGACGAAATAGGGAAAAATGCGGATATTCACATTTTGGATTTGAAGAAAATAAATTATAAGTCAACATCTGGAGATGAGTTTATAATTATCTGGACATATTTGGAGTCGTGAATTATTATCCAGAGATTGATGATTCCGAAAGCGATTTCCGACACCGGACGTGTTCGGACACGTTTTTCGAGAAAACTTCAACTGACTGTTGGAACCTGTAAGGGACCGAAATCTAAGTTAAATTAGATATTATTGATGAGGAAGAGAAGATCTTCAAAGTTATGAATCCAGAATTTTGAGATTTCTCCGAAGAGACGCAAACGGAGACTGAACAGGGAAAATCATCGAACCGAAGCCATAAAGCAAGTTGACTCACCATTTTTGGACCAATTGTTTGCTGCCAAATCAGCCTTGAATGTCGACCAACATGCTGCATGGCTAGGAATTAAACACCATTATGCTTTGATTTTACTTGGTTATAAGGTAAGAGAAAATTACAAGATTTGGAATATGGAAATTACCAAAGTGGCACAATTTTTCCCTATATAAGGGCATGAGCACCTTCTTCATTTTTCACACCAAAAATCTGCCCCTTAGAGAGAAGTTAGAGAGAGAAGCTCGGAGAAAGTCGAGCAAAGTCTCGGGTAAGTTCTTCGGTCCCTGGTCTTTAGTTTCGGTAGTTCTTTCGGTAGATATAGTAGGAATGCTAGATTTATCTTTAATTTTTCAAGATAGTCTAGATATCATATTTAGGGGTAAATATGATATATATTTCGAAAATATGATAAGGGAAAAGATCTGTCAAAATTCGGAGAGATAGAGCGAAAACAGCAAAGCTCTGGCGAAATTCCGCCAAATAGGGGTACTAGGGGCAAAATAGTAATTTTCGCCCAAATGGCCTGTTATGATGCCAAATGTTGATAAACGTTGTCCTTATAGGATATCTGAGCTAATCGAGCCGCTGTTGTGCCGCCGTCATACCGCTTTTTTTCCCGCTGTCGAATTTCACGTTTTTCCGTAAAAGTTCTGTTGTACCGCCAAAAAGGTACGTTCGCGTACTGTAACACTAACTCTGATGCTTATTATATGCGTATATGTGTTGTTAGGTATGTACGTTCGCGTCTTTGTAACACTAGCTCTAATGTTTATTATATGATTGTATATGATTGTTGTGTAGTAGTGTACGAGGTTATGCTATATACACGGTATGTTACATACGAGGTTATGTCACATACGAGGTTATTATTGTTGTATCATACGAGGTTATGTTACATACGTGGTTATTATCTTGTATACGTGGTTATGTGTTTTTAATCATACATCTTTGTGACTTTGTTGTATTGATTTACTGTGTATGTATATGTAGTCATATTTAAGCATGAGGTTAACCGTTACCTGAGATCCAAATTGCAATTGGATCTCAGCTCTTATCATAGCGTCAGGTTCAGAAGAACCGAGGACCGAGGATAATGGCGAGCAGGCCGTACAGAGTCCCGACTGAAGACTTTCTTCTGTCGTTATTCATTTTGAAAACTCTCGGTCAATGTCAGAAATCAGCCGGACTTACGGCAATTTGAATAAATGCATCGATTACTCAATCGCTCCGATGCTCTACTCGATGAAAAAAAAATATACTGCTTTTGAAAATGGGATGTTACATACTCCAACAGGCACCTCAAGAGGTTTTTAACCCAACTCATAACCCTCTTCGACTTCACTTTTGACGCGAGTGCCAACATTGGTGAAGTGCCCCTGGTTACTAAGTAAGGTCTAGAGAAGTCATTGAAGTTGTGTGTGTGTGTGTGTGTGTGTTTTTTTTTTTACTTGAATAATTTCCTTAAACAAAAATTTTACTTAGCTAGCAAAGCTCATCATCTAATTTTCAAAACAAATCATATAGAAAAATATTCATAAACTAATAATCTGTTGATCATATTACAAACTAATCCTTATTCTCATAGTTCATCTTAAGATTGCTACAAAAATTCAAAGCTTAGAGATTTAGTCGAAACATTTTTTTTTTAAATTTAATTTTTGACTAATTGATAATATTCTTCTAAGATGTGGAAGGCTCAAAGTTAAGGTCAATCCTAAACAACGCAAAAATTTCAACAAAAAAATTCTTTTCAATTGAATAAGGACAAGCAAAACCAAAAATCATATCCCTCCCCGGCCCACACTTAAATCAAACATTGTCCTCAATGTTGCAAAAATCAACAAAGAGGGAAAGGAACTAGTACTCCCCTGGTTTAGGCTCTAACTGTGATGTGGAGTTTTTCTTTTAGTACAATCCATGATGTTTCAAATTTCGAGGAAGGAGCGAGTGCACAAGCAATATTTTGCATCAACAAGAGGAGTAATCATCTTCAAACCTGAAGAAAATGAAAGAAAGAAAGAAAAATAATCACTACTACAAAAAGGGACTACGGTGTCCTAAAAAAAGTAGAACGTTGTAAGCTCCACTTATGGCGTCCTAAAAAAATTTAGGACGCCGTAGTCCATTTTTTTTAAAAAAAAAAAAAACCAAAACACAGATTGAGAACGCAGGTATGAGATATCCTAATTTGTTCGATGGCTATTTTATGAGCGAGATCAGAGAAGCGAGGATCAAGTAACGAAATACAAAAGGGAAGCACACAAGCACACAAGCAGATCTAAAAGAAAATCGAAGAAGAAGCAGATCTATGGAAATCAAAACAAATACCAAAATCGCAGATGTAATAAAACATGGACGAGGTGAGAAAATGAAAAATCGCAACAAAAGAGATATAATAAAATCGCAGAATCAGATCTTACCATCTCAAAATCTTAGATCAACGCAAAATCGGATCTTACCATCTCAAAATCGCATATCAACGCAAACGCAAAACAGAGACAAATCATCGTTGAAATTGAAGGTTGGTCAGAGTTGAAAGAGGATGAAGTACCGTTGGAAGTGTAGATCTGAGGCAAAATAGAGATGATGAAAGAGATTGTAGATCCGCAACCGTCTTTCCGGATCTGAGGAGATGGGAGCGGAGGAGCTGAGGAGGTCATTGGAGATGGGAGTGGAGGAGAAGAGGGGCGATGGAAATGGGAGTTGAGGAGCGGATTGGAGGCGCGAAGGAAATGCAAAACTATTAAGATTTACACAAGAAACACCTTGTCAAAAGTGAATTTGACAATTAGATTACCTAGAGAGCCAATTACTTAGCTCCCCGGCAACGGCGCCATTTGATGAGGACCTTTTTGTCTTTAGCCATGGGATCCACAATCAAAAATAAACCAAGGATTGCGTATAGGCAAACAGAGGATCGTTCTCTCTTCTCAAGGAGCCTTTTATTGATTCCTAAATAATCTAAATGCCATGAAGATGCAATTAAAACAAGGGGAAAATAGGTTTTGGATTTTCAAATTAAGAAGCTAAAAAGAAATGCAATTTAATTAAATGATAAACTATTATTTTTGGTATTTTCTTTATAAAATAGTGAATAAGTGAATGAAATGGTATTGAAGTGAAAATATGAATGATGAATGTTCTTGGTAATGAAGAAATGACTATCATTGCTCATAAAAGATTATGGGAGTTTAAATTCATCAAGTCATAAGAAAAACCTCAAGATAACACTGTAGTCCAATATTCTCAATTAATAGTAGCTTCTACAAACATAGCTAACCACTACCTCTTGAGAAATTGTTAAAAACCACTTGATGTGCAATTAAAATTGAAATAATGCAACATGAGTCTTCTTGAAATTGAGTACATAACAGTCCCTCAAAGAGCAAAAATGAACCACATTAATTAGACAATAACACTTTAATTAATATAATCTCATTGCAACCACAAGAAATTAAACATGTATATTTTTCACACTACAAAATCCAATCTCAACTACAATTATCAAACCAATAGAGACAATAAACATTAATCTCAGTTCTAGAATTTATACACAATAATTTCCTAAAAGTAGGCAAACTAAATATATAAATCTAGATTAATAGAATGATAGAATAACTCCCCTATGAAGTCCATGAGCTCAAGAACACATCTTCATCACCAAAAAGCAAAGAATCAACCACTAATCATGTCAGCACAATGCCAACGTCCAGCCATGGATAATCACTGATTAAATGAAAATTGAATGATGAAGAATGATATATTGGTGGTTGACAGGGGGAAAATGGAGAAGAGCCACGACAGTGATTATGGCAAGAAGAAAACGAAGCTGAGGGTGGTGATTGAGGACGATGGTGTGAGAGAGTTAATGAAAGAGGCTGTGGTCGGAACAGAGGAAGGAAGAGCAGAGTTTCAGAGATACAAGGAAGAAGAATGATAGTGGTCTGGAAGAAGATTCTGGTTCCCGACGGTGGAGGCCTTTGGTCGAAGGAGACGATGGATGAAAAGGAAGAGGTGCTGGTGGTTGACAGTGGAGCTCGGCCTACTGTGATTTTCATCTTTACTCTCACGGTGAAGGTGGGTCGAGGAAGAAGGAAAAGGTCGAAGGTGCAAGGTGATGGGAGGAGGAAGGTCGCCAGCGACTATGGTGAAGGATGGTGGCCGCTGGCGATAATGAGGAAGAGGAAGGTGGATGATAGAGATCACCTCCAAGTCCAGGTCTCGCGACGCTAGGTATCTCCGGGCTCCTTTATCGCATCTCTGTTCCTGTCATATATTTCCTTCAGCTCTGTGTTTCTGACCTCTGGTCAAAATGCAAGTTTTGACCATAGACTAAAGTGAGAACTTTTAAAAGTTTTGGAGATGGACCTAATGAAAATTGTCAAAATCTTTTTGGGGCAGAGCTGATATTTTCAAAACATCTGGGTCTTTTCTGTATTTTGTCTTTGGCCCTTTTCTTCATTGATTTCCAATTTCCCGAAATTGTTGTGGCCTTTCTTGTAATTTTTCTCAGTCCTCAAAACATTAATTTTGACCTTAAAAAAATCTTCATTTTCTTCTTAAACACTTACAATGCAAGATTAAACACAATGTAGCATCAAAAGTCCAAGAAATCATTTGCATGAATAATTAATAAATTATGACCATTTTGCCCCTATTTTCACTTAATTCAATACAAATGTCCCTAATTCAAATTAGTGCTTAATCATGCAATAATGTCCCAGAAAATGCATTAAAAATCCCAATTTAATTATGAAAAATTATATAAAAATATGGTTTGATCAATGGGAGAGCGGAGGAGCAGCGACGAGGCTAGAGAAGGCGATCGAATAAGATGAGAAGTGAAGGATGTCTGAAATATTATCATTGGCGAGCAGCGGACGAGTCGAGAGGCATTCGAATGAATTGAGAAGTGAAGGCGGGGAAGGTCTGAAATATTGGAGTTTTGGCATTTAAGTTTTTAATTTAGACGCCAAAAGGCATGCTTTTGGTGTCTAAGTTTTTATTTAGACGCCAAAAGTGACACTTCTTTGGCGCCGGCTTTTCATTTACCGCATTTTTTCTTTTTTTTTTAAAATCACTTTTGGTGTCTAAGTTTTTATTTAGACGCCAAAAGTGACCATTTTTTGGTGCCATACTTTTTCATTTACCACATTTTTTTCTTTTCTTGAATCACTTTTGGCATCTAAGTTTTTAATTTAGACGCCAAAAGTTAACTTTTCTCACATATAATTACAAAAATGCCACCGCCTTTATTTTTTATTTTATTTTTAAAAAGGACGCCTTTTAGGGAAGTAAAAACCCTTTTTTGTAGTAGTGAATAATAATAAAAGATGCAAGCAAAACCATTTTGTTGCCTCCCAAGAAGCGCTTAATTTATAGTCTTCAGCCCAACTATGTCAGATTGTCAGGAGGTTGAGACAAGCAGTGCCAATGTTTTCCAGAAGAGGATATGTAGAGGTCTTCGCAATTTGTTCACTGCTCCTGTAAGTATTCTCCACGCTCTTTTGCTCAATGGATATCATTTTAAGGGGCTCTTTAATGGCAACGAATCCAATTTAGCTTGATTGAGGTAATTTATCATAACAACCCTTGCACATTGTTTGAATTCATTTTGAGACTCTATTGATTTGTCCTTCTTAAACTTGACTTGCTCATCACCAAATCGTAAAATTATCTCTCCTTGTTCGACATCTACCAGTGCTCTCGCAGTAGCCAAGAATGGTCTCCCAACAATTAGTGGAATCTCTTGATCCTTATCCATGTCAAGAACAATAAAGTTAGCATGATAGATAAAAGAGTCAACTTTCACTAGTACATCCTTAATGATACCATATGGATAAGAAAGACTTTGATCAGCTAGCTTGAGTGTAACAATTGTAGGACTAGCCGTCCCTAGTTGAAGCTTCTTGGAAAGAGATAAAGGCATAAGATTTATAGCAAACCCTAAATCACACCGTGCACAACCTTCAAATTGGTCACCAATCACGCATGGAATAGTGAAGGAACCAGGATCTTTACACTTTAAAGGAACATTAGGTTTAATAACACTAGTGATCTCCTTGGTCAGTGCTACAGTTGCAAACTCAGTAAAATTCTTCTTCTTACTCAACATCTCTTTTAGGTACTTTGCATACTTAGGCATTTGCTTCAAAGCTTCTATCAATGAGATGTTAATATGTAATTGCTTGAAAATATCCAAGTATTTCTTGTATTGCTCATCAAATGCCTTCTTTTGGAATCTTTGAGAAAATGGTAGAGGCGGTTTCCATTTAGGAATCTCAGTACCTGCTTCCCTTTTCTTTACCTCCTTTTTTTGGGATTCACTATTCTCATATACTCCCTTAGCCTTTTGTGTAGACTCTTTATCATTTCCTACAAGGCCCTTAGGATTTTCTTCGCTATTAAAACTTGAAGGCTTCATTGCTGGCTGTTGTATCTTAGGTAATTCTTTACCACTTCTATGGGCAATGGCTTTACACTTCACTCTTTCATCTCTACGAGGATTAGGGACAGTATTACTTGGCAATTCTCATTGTTGTAAAATATTCACAGCATTTGCAATTTGTCCCAGTTGTACCTCAAGATTCTTGATAGATGAGTCGAACCTTGCATTAGTAGCAGCTTGATCCTGAATACTCTTTAATTGAAAATTCACGAGCTACATTATCATTGCCTCTAGATCAGGTTTAGGCTCTTGGGTAGGAATGACTTCCTTTTCCAATTGATAGAACCCAGGAGATGCCACTTGCTTTGTACCATATTTCCAAGAGAGGTTGGGATTTTTTCGCCACCCAGGATTGTAGGTGTTTGAGTATGGATTGTTCTGGTTATTGCCACGATAGTTTCCTGCATAGTTCACTGGCTCTATCTATTGAGAGATGAGACATTGTCCATTATCATGATCATTTCCATAGTAATCACAAGGAGCATGAATAGCATTTACTCCCATGTGTCTACCAGTAGATCGATTTACTTGAGCTTCAAAGTGATCGAACCTCTTGTTGATTGTATTTAACATTGCCATAAACTGTGAAGAAGGGCCTTCAATAACTTTATCAATTGACTTCACTGGCCTTCTGTCATTGTTGTTCTGTAGAAAGTCAGTAGATAAGTCATCTAGATATTTTCATACATGATTCACCGGTTGCTTTGTAATCCCCTCATTAGTGATAACATTTAATTCTGATTTAGATTCAGAAGTCAACCGAGTACTGAATATTTGAAGCAAGACCCACTTCTCTATATTGTGACCGAGGCTCTACCTGACAAGCAACTTGAACCTTTCTCAGGCCTCATAATGTTCACCAAATTGTTGACAGAAATTAGTAAGAGTGGCTCATGTGTCCACAATCTTATTATGTGGAAAAAATCTTGATCCAAACTTTTCTTCCAATGCCTCTCAAGAAAAAAAGTATCAAACTAACACCAAAAGCTAAAAAGAAAAAAAAAAAGGTACTCAAACTAAAACTACTAAAGGATTTTTAATAGTAATCACCAATTGCCTTGAGTCCCCGGTAACGACGCCAAAAACTTGATAAGGCAAAACTTTATAGCCTATAACTTTGTAAGTATACGGGCCGTATCAAGTAATAAAGTGATGTGAAAAGTATCGTTCCCACGAGGACTCAATCACTTAAAAATTGGTTGTATCATGGTGATCAATAAAGAGCACAATAATTACATCTATTATTAAATGGAGTGCATAAATAAGAATGGTTCGAGGCGAAATTTAGTTTTGGCAAAATAAAAGAGAGGTGAAATTTAATGATTTCTTGATTTATTCATAAAAAGAAGTTTAACTAATTATATATTTATTTAATAATAAAGAAGGGGTTATCAAAAAAGAATTATGTCATGTCATCGCTTTTTGGCCAAAACTCTCATGTCATCGTTAACAGTAAGTGCAAGTGTGGAAGTATGAGTTGAAAGTTCTTTCTCCCAACGCAATAAATTGTTGGATTTGGCAATTATTGCCAAACGTGAGAAAAAGTACTTTTGTGAGGAAACCATACACGTTGTAATATTTTTCAAACAGATTTCTATAAATTATCGCATGGGATGGTTAGCAAATATATTCATGAGTTGCTAATAGCTCGTAAGAGAACTTGGGAATAAACAACCAAGAAGCCTATTTGAACAAAAGGCAAAGACGCCAGTCAAGTAGCATGGGAAATCACTCACAACTTATTCTTTTGCTTTTAATGTCTCTACTTGCTGTGTTAGCATCCCAATCGCACAGCTTTCAACTATCCGCAAGCAACAGGTGGCTGGTGGATTCCGGCACCAGCAAGCGCGTGAAGCTACGCTGTGCGAACTGGCCAGCTCACATGGGCGTAATGCTGGCTGAAGGATTAGACAAACAACCCATCAATCACATTATACTCCAATTCCACAATCTGAGGCTGAATTGTGTTCGTCTCACCTGGGCCACCTTCATGCTCACTCGCTACTCCAATCAGACTGTTGAACAAGCTCTTGATTCTTTGAACTTGACGGACGCCAAGGCCGGCATCGCCAAGAACAACTTCAATGTCCTCACTATGACCCACCCTCAGTCCTATGTTTATGTTGTGGATCAGCTTGCTGCTCAGAATATCATGGTCCTTGCTGATAACCACATCAGTGAGCCCAAGTGGTGTTGTGCTCCCGACGACGGTAATGCTTTCTTCGGCGACACCAACTTTGATCCTCAAGAATGGCTTCAAGGGCTCTCTATGGCCGCTCAGTTATTGAAGGGAAAACCCAATGTGAGTTTGTGTATCTATTACACTTCATTTAATTCAATGGCGGATATTATTATGGAAAATTTCGTTCAAAAATTCTGAAATTTCATGCCCTGCTTTATTTTTTGAATCCCCTTCTCTTTTTTTTTTTGAAGCCCAAAATGTTTAACTCTTTGGCTCTTTTGAGTCACTTTATTTATTTGTAAATGCCTTTATTTATATTTATATTTTGAATAGCCAAAATGTTCTTGTTAATTAACTTCTTGGTTTCCTTTTAATCCTTTTATTTATCTTGTTAATACCCTTATATTTTTTTAGAAATTCTATTATGAAAAAAATAAAATAAAGGCACACAAAACTTAACTTCATTTCATCCCTAGTATATATTAAAATTTCAGAATTTTTTTTGGTTGACTGAAATAAAATTGGTTCCATGGGTGTCACTGAAATTTTCCCTGTTATTATTGGATTGATCAGCTGATTCTGTTAATTCAGGTGGTGGCAATGAGCCTGCGGAACGAGCTACGTGGTCGGCTTCAAAACGCTGAGGGGTTGGTCGGGAATATGACCCAAGGAGCACAAACTGTTCACCAAGAGAATCCAGACGTGGTGGTCCTCATTTCAGGTTTGTCCAACGACAACGATCTGAGCTTTTTGAGAAACAAGCCTATGAACCTAAAGTTTAAGAACAAGTTGGCGTACGAGGTACACTCTTACACAATGTCTGGCGAGCACAAAGATTGGAGCAAGCAGTCGGCGAACCATCTTTGCGGCAAAGTGAACAACGAGTTAAACTCTCATGCTACGTTCATCACCACTGGCTCCAATGCTGCTCCTCTTTTGATGACCGAATATGGCATCGCAATCTCACCGTTAATAGCAGAACCCGTCGGACGGTGGTTGTCGTGCATTTTAGCGTACCTTGCCGTGAATGATTTGGGTTGGGGTTGGTGGGGATTACAAGGAAGCTATTATCTAAGAGAAGGCCATGCCAACGCCGGCGAGTCCTATGGATTGTTGGATTTCCATTGGCAAACACTCAGTTACCCTGACTTCCCTAGCAGATTCCACCTAGTACTCCAAACACTCCAAGGTACTTCATATATATAAGCATATGGTTCTTCATTTCATTTTGAAATGGTTTCTTAGGGGCTGTTTGTTGTTGTTTTCTTTCTTTTTTCCAAAACAGTTTTTTAAAATTGTTTTCAAAAACAAATATTGACAAAAATTAAAAATACGTTTGGATAATTATTCTTAATTTTTTTTTTTTGATGATGATATGGCATTATTGGTTAGCACCGATGGCATGGTGTCCAGGGGTGGACATAAGAGGGGCTAGAGTGGTCCCCCGCCCCCCTAAAATTTAAAGAAAAATATATGAGAAATGGGGGAGAACACATGAACTGAAGAAATATTTTCCACTTTTAATAATTACCTATAAGTATTTTAAAAAATATGGGTAAAAAACAATAAAATGGACTATTTTTGCCACATTTCTAAGGAAATAAATATTTGGAATTTTTAACTATGTAAAAGAAAATTATCTTTACCTGTAAGTATTTTAATAAAAAACATATGGATAATTTATTTGTATTTTTTTTTTCAAAAACTCTTCTGATTAAAAACTATAAAAATTTGGGTCAATCAAAAGCTGTTGCAAATGAGCAAAGAAGTTTAGACTCATAGTGTATACGTATATATTGCATATGAATTAGAAAATTTGTGATTTATGATATGGAGTTTGTGATATAAAATTTTGTGAATGATATCTCTATGCAAAATAGAATGTGTGATATAGAATTTTGTGAATTAATTTGTAAACCTGTTGATAAATTTTATTCTAGAGATTTTACAGAACATGAAAAATTGAATTTGAAGATTGAGTTATAACATTTTGAGCTTAAAATTCCTAAACATCCAAAGTTCATTAATTTATCAACTACATTTGAATTATATTAAGGACTTGTAAGAACTAGAAAATCCATCATTTACCCTTTTATTGATAAAGTGATTAAATTTGTACTTACTCTTCCAGTTTCTATAGCAACTATTGAAAGATCTTTTTCTGCTATAAAGATAATCAAGAACAAATTTTAAAATAGCATGGAAGACCAATTTCTTGATGATTCTTTGATATAATATTCTTTATTTTCACCCGTCAATAAAATTCCTAGGTTCGCCACTAGTAGTGTCGATAGTAGATAGGTAGCGATATGGTAAAATAAGAAATAGAATAAAAAAGAAAAGAAAACAACTCAAATGCGTTATTGTTTTACAAAATCAAACGATATTAAGTGTTTTTTTTAATATATACACGAAGACCCAAGTTCGAAGAAGGCCATGTCGAAGATTTTGTATCACCCACAAAGTGGCCAGTGCGTGAAGAGTAAGAGGAAGAATGAGAATGAAGTGGAAGTGAATGAATGTAACAGAGTGGGCGGGTGGAGTCTGGAGGGAACACAGATCAAATTGGTGAATGGAGAGAGAGTGAAGTGTTTGAAGGCAACTGGGGAAGGAAAACCGGTGGAGCTCACGACGGATTGCTCCAACACGAACCAAACTTCATGGGAAGCCATAACAGAGTCAGGCATGCACTGGGCCACCATGGACGACGCAAAAGGCAATCCATTGTGCTTGCAAAGGGATGCCAGCTCGTCTACCGTCGTCACGGCCAAATGCATCTGCGCGGATTCTAATACTTCGTGTATGGACGATCCTCAAAGCCAGTGGTTTCAATTTGTTTCCAGTAATGTAATGTAATCGGATAATTTATTTTAATGCCCCACGTACGTTTGGAATTGATGTGGAACTCTATTCTCATTACTCTATATTTATATCTTTTTTTATTCCATTCATTTGATTTGATGGACGATCCTCAAAGCCAGTGGTAACTTGAATGGTGAATCAGAAATAAAGGATGCAATAATGCAATTTCACCCATAAATAAATAAGTCAACGATTAGAGAGGCATCGGCCACTATGCATGTAAACCATGTTATGTGATAGCGACTTCGACAAGTGCACCGGTTGTTATAAGTAATAAAGTAGTGAGAAAAAGATCGTCCCACGAGAAATAGTACTCCAATCACTAATTCGTTATTTTCGCTTTAGTTGGATGAATCGAGTAAGCTGGGGTGAGTTGTAACCAAACAGAATTTAAAGAATTTAAATAAAGAACAAGAATCCAAAATCAAGAATTTCAAGAACAACGTTTAGAAAAGATGAGTAATTAAGAAAAATCCAGCTAGGGATGAGAATCCCCCTATATTCCTCCAAGTATTTGAATTGAATCCCTAATTGATTATTATTCCCACGATTGACGATCAATTCTCTAAAGTTAGACTAAGTCCCAATTTCTTGATGCTACCTTAGTCCGTTATCTTTGAAAACAACCTAATGTCTTAGTATTGTTTGGAAAGATCGTATTTTTAAACCAGAATTATGAGATCGCATAAACTTCTAAGCCTATGTCTAGGTCATGCAACTCTATGATGAATTAACGGTTCTAGTTAAATGCACCAACATCTCTATTGGCATACACCAACCTATGAACAATCTAAGATGTGATCAATCTTTAAGAAAGCTTTAAGCAAAGATAATTCATTCAATCAAGAAAATAACGATCAATAAAGAATCCAACCAAATACTTTAAATTCGCATAGGGTTCATCCTCGCCCTAACTGCAAAAGAAAACTAGCCAAGCATGGCTAGGTTAACAAAATAATAAAAGAGATGAAAATCAAACTTGTTCTTCAGAGATTGGGGAAGGTTGATCTCCACAATGGTGCTTTGATCCTCTTTCTCCAATGCCGTCTGTGTGCGTCTCCATGCTTCTGATTCTCCTCTAACATATAATGCTCCTTCCTTTGCGTCCGAATTGCGTCTCGTGCTCTGTACTGCTCTCTTTCTCGTTCTCGCGGTACTCTCCCTCCAATTTCTTGCGTCTAATACATTAATAGCTTAGGGTTCGTGCCTTTTTTTTTCCGCGTCTTGTCCGTTCTGATTCTTTTTTAATCTCCCATGACATATTTGATATATTATAACAATATATTATATTATAAATAATATAATAATATATTATATTATATCATTTTCAATTTAATTTGTTGCCCTTATTGCTTTTCCTATATTTTCTCATCTCTTAGATCACATAATATCTCCTGCACAAATAAATAGGATATCAATAAATTTTCTCGTTATAATATCATTTTATCCTATATTTAATTAAAAGATAGATAAGTACATAAAGATATTAAATAAGTACAAAATATTAATAAATTCAATTCAATATATCTCAGAATCTATACTTATTTAATTATAAAATATATACTTATCATTATGTTACTAGCAAATAATGAATTCATTTAAGTTGTGGCATCGGTACGTGCTTTTTGTTTGGGTGAAAAAAATGGCCACGCACGATTTTAAAAGCACTTTTTGCCAATTTTTTTTATTTAATCAAATTATGTATTTTAGTATTAACAAATTTTTTAATTTAGCATTTTTTATGTTTTTGGTAATTTTAATTTTAATTTTTTTCATAATTATCTCAAAAGTACGACTCACTAGAATGAATTCATTTAAGTTGAATACAGTACGAGATACTATCATCATATTATGTGGCAGATAGACATTATAACATATTTTTTAAAATTCAAGTATTGTGACTTAGATACAAATAAAAAGTGAGCGATTCATATCATTAATTGAGTGAGGCCAGACATTTTCAAGAAAAAAAAAAGTGAGGAATTACGTGCGCAAGAGGAAGGGCCACGGGTACGAGTGATATGTGATTTGCAGTAAGCACATGAAGTGATGAGTATAGAGAGTCGCAGTATGCTCTTGTCAGGCTCCAAGACTGAGTGCTTTGAGCTGTGAGCGGTGAATATGTCAGAAAAGCAAAGAACGATGGAAGAAGAAGGAATGGTATTCCCAGTGAGTCCAATGGCAGAATACTTCAACAGCTCTGTGATATGCATTTACGTTATCGGCGTTTTGGAATTGCAAGTTCCATTTGATGACTCTCAAGTTCTGCATCTCCCTTATCATCTTTTCCTCTCCCCTTGTTTATATATTTTGTCTTGTTCAATTCCCTTTTTTTTAATCATCAATATGTATAAATGTAATGCGCAGTACTATTGTTTGAGGACAGGTTCAACACAACGGAAAAAAGAGCAAGTAAACCTTAAAGATTACATCCAAATTCCGATATTTCCTGAATGCTGAGTTTCGCTGATTATTTGTCAAGAATAGCAATAGGGAAGCTTCCGGGAAAACAAGCCATCATGGGAAGTTCACATAGTGAATTGCCCTACAAGCAGTGCAGCAAGTAGCCTCATATTCAAACTCCATCACGCTCTTGGAGATGGCTACTCTTTCATGGGAGCTCTTCTTTCTTGTCTTCAAAGAGCCGACCATCCCTCTCTCTTTCCCTTCCCTCAAAGCCTCAAAATCTGTCAACGAAAGCTTCTTCGGCAGATTTTCTTCGCTCATTCCATTAGCCTACAATACTGTAGTGGATTTCTGGTGGGGCATAATGAAGAGTAGTCATTGAAGATGATCATCATATCTGGATTCAAAGCAGCGGAACAAACTCGCCCAATCATCATGTCAGTACCATTACATTCTCAACGGACCAAGTCAAACTCATCAAGTCTAGACTTGGAGTGGTATGAGCTCTCATCAATCTCATCGGTTTGTTGAAACACTCATAATTTTTGCTTCTCAACTACTCAATTTTTTTTTTTTTTTTTTTGCCAGTAAACTACTCATACAGGTTTATATACAGGACCTACATTTATTCATATAATCCTCTTTTGTATTTATATTCCATGTATAGACAGTAAATGGTGTGATTACTGGGATAATCTTTTAAGGGACTCGACTATACATGCAAGGCGTTGAGGATAAATCAAGGGCTGCAAAATCCACCGCATTAATATTGATGAACACAAGAGATACTGAATGTTATCAGTAGGTGAGCGAGATGCTTAGTGCTCAGGCCAAAGGATCTTGGGGTTGGGGGAATCAAGTTTCCTTCTTGCATGTGCCAATTCCCAAGTTAGAACTTAGAAGACGAAAGAATTTCAGACCCATTAGACTTCATTTGGAAGTGCATCATTTAATCAAGGGGAAAAAACAATTTTTGGTTGTTCCTCTCAACGGCATGCTTTTGAATATGGAGAGTAAACTCAAAGGTTACGAGGTGTGAGTGATTTAGTGGGCACATTGAATATTTAATTTATAATTATATATTTACCAGTTATATTGCTTTTTGATATAACTCATGCGCATATCCTTAACAGAAGGTTCAAACTCATAATCTCATGTTTAATAAATATATGAAGTTTAAATCATGCATATATATAACAAAAAAAGTTCCCTGATTACAAGAGCTAAAAGCAAACTTTATTGGGAAAGTGTTTGATATATTTGGTGATTAGTAGATACTCAATAATATTTTTTATATTAGTCCATCTTAATTATCATACTTCATTGAAGTGAAATTTCTGAATCATTTTATGTGAACTTAATTTGTAGGCAACATATATTTCTTTCAGGTAACATCCAATTAAGTTCTCCCTGTGCACCTGTGTGGGAGTCTCGTTCTCTCCGCCAAGCGTGAGAGTGGGTGGTGGTGGTACGGAGGGTAATCGGAGCTGGTGACCGGAGGTTAGGTGGTGTAGTAGGGTTTATTACTAACGTCCGAAGTTGTTGCATAGTAGATCGGGCGTAGCATTAATTCTCGGTCACACCATAGAGGAATTTCATATCTCGTCTCCATTGATTTGGAAGGAGGCAGATTCAGAGAGAATACTTGTAGGCAAAGTTCTATCTAGTAAAGTATATTCGAGATTTGCTATTGAAGTGATTTTGCGAAAGGCATGGATCAGAACTTACAGGATGGATTTGATATCGTTGAAATTAGTGGTAACGCATTCATGGCTAAGTTTGCGGCGGTCGACGAGTTTGACAGAATATTATGAGGCCATCTGTGGTCTGTTAACGACTGTCTTCTAAATTTAATGGAGAGATAGAAGTATAAATTGTTCGAGGAGTTCGATTTCAGCCATTGTTTTTTTGATACAGTTGCATAATGTGCCGATGGAAGCAATGTGTTTGGAGAATGCAATCACTAGTGGAGGCTATGTTGGAGAAGTGGTGTTGGTTGAGGATCCTGTTTATATTGGAAGGTATCTTCGCAGCTTCCTACGTGTGAAAGTTGTTCTGGATCTGAGGAAGCCGTTAGCATGTATATTTTGGTTACCTAGGCCAAATGGTCGTACGGTATGGATCTCGTTTTTCTTTGAGAAATTGCAACAATTCTGCTATAATTGTGGTAGGATTGGCTACGATAATAAGAATTGTAAGTATGATAAGCTAATGTCTTTGGTTAACCCTACTGAACCTCGGTATAGAGTCTGGATCTCTACGAATGCTTGTCGTAATTGGGATGAGGTCATGGTTGTGGTTAATGAGAATTGGGCAGAAGCTGGATCTGTTATGAAAAGGAAGGGTGATACACTAAATAGGAAGAGGAACAATGAGAAACGTCAAGATAGTAAAAGGAATACAGCTGATGACGATGAGTTGTTCCTTATTAAAGTCCATAATTCCAACTCCGGATGCAAAGAGGAGGGTTTGCCGAGAAGTAATGTGGATGTGGAGTCAGAATCTTCAAGCCTTGTGCCTAATAATGAGGAGGGAAGGATGGATCCAAGTAGTAAAGGTAGAGGCATGGGGGTGTGTTTGGGTGGGGGATGCAAGGAGTTGGAATCTCTGAGCGAGTCTAAGGAGGTTACAATGGGTAGAGCAGAGGATGTTACTTGGAACCAGAATTCCTCAAAAGGATCTGGATTGAGAAAGGTTGGGGACGTACTTGCCAAGAGTATCCTAGATCCAAAGGAAAATTCTATGGCCATGGTGGTATATGGTGGTCGTGCAATGACTGATGTGACTAACGGTTTGGGTTGTCTTGGCTTAAAGAGGAAGGCTGATGATGAGGGGGTTTTTGAAGGCCTGAAGAGAAGGAAACTAGATTCTGATAATTCTCAGATGGTGACTGATAATTTTGACTATGCGGCCAGTTTGCGGAAAACTAAAGCAAGAATTTGCAGGACTGAGAGGCGCAAGGGGAAGAGGGAAAGGAAAACTTCATGATGGAGGAGTTTGGACAGGATGAGGATCTTGAGATGCCTAGCGCTACAGTTCCTGGCGATTCTGGATTCATCTTTAAGGAAAAAAAGGTAATAGAATTAATGTTTTTGCTGAAGGTGTTGGTGGCTAGCCTGTTTCAGCTACCAAGGTGCCATGAAACTAATATCTTGGAACTTTCAAGGCCTAGGGAAAGCCTTAACAGTTAAAAATATGAGGGATTTGGTGAAGAAATTTCATCCCTCTTAATCTTCCTCATGGAAACAAAGATGCGTTCGTCAAAAGCTATGAAGTTACAGAGAAGAAGTAGTTTTCATTATGACTTGTATATGGAGCCAGTGGGTTTATCTAGTGGGTTGGCTGTCTGGTGGAAGGAGTTGTATCAATCTAACAATTTTGTTCAAGTCAAAAAACATCATTCATGTGGTGATTGAGTCTGCTAGCTTGAAGGTACTCAAGCTTGTCACGTTTGTTTATGGCCCGCCTAAGGAAAGAGAGAGACGCTTAGTCTGGGATACACTGAGATCCTTGGTAGCTAGTGAGCATGATTCCTAGCTAGCCGTAGGGGATTTTAATGATCTTCTGTCACAGTCTGAAAAATAGGGTGGGTCTCTAAGGTCAATGAAGAAGATAATCAACTTTCAGAGGTTAGTTTCTGACTGCAATCTTATTGACTTGGAGTTTAAGGGCTCCAAGTTTACTTGGTGCAACAATAGACCTGATGGCTTGGTGAAGGAGCGGCTGGACAGAGCGTTTGGTAATGTGGCCTGTCGAGATGAATTCGACCATGCTATGGTTTTTAATAAATATAGAGCCAGTAGGCTCGATCCACCATGCTTTAGCTGTTGACTGTTGGTTTTATGAAGAAAAATTCTCACGCCGTTTTAGGTTTGAGGCGGCTTGGGTTCAGCATGAGGACTATTTATGGATTGTGGCGGAGGGCTGGAATGAGGTAATAGGATCTATGGAGAACAGAGTCAAAGACTTGATTAGAAGACTGGACGCATGTAGGAGTAGGCTCTTGCAGTGGAGTAAATATGCCTTTCCAAACTTTAAGAAGGTCATTGAGCACTTACGCTGTCAACTAAGCAGCTGTTATACAGGACAGTTATCTGGCGCTAAACTTCATGAAGATAAGGGTCTAGTGCGTCAATTAGAAGAAGCGTGGGATAGAGAAGAGTCTTATTGGTGGCAAAGATCGAGAATCAGTTGGCTGAATTGAGATGACAGGAACACTAAATTCTTCCATAGTAGTGTCATACAGCGAAGGCAATGAAACAAAGTCTTGAGGCTTAAAGATAAGAACGAGGTATGGCTTGAACAAAGGGAAGTGATCAACAAGTCGTTTAGTATGTTTTGCCAAAATCTGTTCAGGTCTGGGGGCACTCGGTCTATGAGTCAGGCTCTTTCTTATATGAAGGAGGTAGTGTCGATTGAGGATAATGCTAGACTTATGTTTCCGGTGACAGACCAAGAAATTGAAACCGCTGTATTTCAATCAGGAGCTACGAAGGCATAAGGACCTGATGGTTTCTTTGCAATTTTTTACCAGTCGGCTTGGAAGGAGGTGCATCGAGAGGTTTGTGGCATGATTCATGATTTTTTTGCTGGGAAAGTTGGTTTAGATCAGATTAATGCTACTAATATAGTTCTGATCCCAAAAGTGGACAAGCTGGAAGGGGTTAATCATTTTAGATCCGTTGGATTATGTAATGTAGCTTATAAAGTCATCACTAAGATACTGACCATCAAATTGAAGGAGCTTATGAGCAAAATTATCTCCCCTAATCAAAGAGCTTTCCTTGCGGGACGAATGATCCAGGATAACATCCTTATCACGCATGAGGCTTTCCATCATTTAAGCCACAAGAAATCTGGTTCTCGTTGGGAATTTTCATTGAAGATCGATATGAACAAAGCGTATGATCGTATTGAGTGGGATTTCCTTGAAGCAGTAATGTTGAAGATAGGTTTCTGTAGAGGATGGGTACAATGGATTTTGGCATGTATTACTACGGCAGCATTTAATCTACAAATCGATGGTCACACGGTAGATGCTTTTAAACCTGAGCGAGGAGTGAGGCAAGGGATCCCCCATCCCCTTACATGTTCATTATTGTTGTCTCTGAAGTATTATCACTCATGATCTAATGTCACATTGATAACAAAGACTTAAAAGGGATGAAAGTAGCTCGGTCTGCGCCCACATTATCTCATTGCTTTTTCGAGGATGATGCTATCCTTTTTTTTTAGCGTTGAGGAAGTAAATTGTAGAGTCTTGAAAAGAATCTTGGATGCTTATTGTGTAGTGTCGGGTCAGATTGTGAACTTGGAGAAGTCTAATATATACTTCTCAGCAAATAACCCGTTGAATGTTAAGGATGGTGTCTCGGTGTGCCGTAGGATTCAGCACTCTACGCATATAGGGAATTATTTGGGACTACCTCTGAGTTGGGGCAGGTCTAAAGTGGCTACATTGGCCTTTGTACGCGATCGAATAGGTATGAAACTTCAGGGTTGGTGGCAAAAACTGTTATCTTTTGCTGGCCATGAGGTTTTGATCAAAGCGGTTGCCAATTCAATTCCAACCTATCCTATGACTTGCTTTCTATTCCCAAAGAAAACTTGTATGGAAATCAATAGCTTAGTCTCTAATTTTTGGTGGGGTCAGGATAGGGAGTCAGGGGCTATACATTGGAAGAATTGGAGGAGCATGGCGCTGCAGAAAGGTGATTGAGCGTTAGGTTTCAGGGATCTGCTATGCTTCAACAGAGCTTTATTAGCGAAGACAATGTGGAGGCTGATTAACCATTCGAATGGCCTTTGGTGTAAGGTAATTAAGGGAATTTACTTCCCTAAATCAAGTTTCCTTCAAGCCAAAAAGGGTAGATGCGCCTCTTAGGCTTGGAGTAGTCTGCTGGAAGGTAGGGAACTCTTAATGAAGGAATTATTCTGGAAGCTGGGGAATGAAAGGTCTATTAGCGTCTGGAAAGACAAGTGGGTGCACGGTTTGGCTGAAGGTGTTTTACAACTGAGAGAGGGAGGTGTTACGGATGAGCATCTAAAGGTTACTGACCTATTTAGTGAGGGATGTTGGGACCTCAGTGCTATTGATTCATTCATTTCTCACAGGAAGAAGGCATTGATTATAAAACTGATAATTCTTAACATGGGGTCTTGATCGTGCGGTCTGGCTGGCTAACAAAGATGGTTCTTATTCAGCCAAGTCTGGTTATCGGGTGGCAAAGAGCAATACGGAGGAGATTAAGCGCAAGGATCCAGGTATGTCCTTTTCGGTCCCCAAAAGCTTGTGAAAATGCATTTGGAGGGTGGTGGTTCCTCCAAAAGTTCAACATTTTTTATGGAGGCTTGGGGTTGGGGCAGTGGCTACGCAAGATGGGCTCTTTAGACGTAAATGTGCCAAGAATCCTTTATGCCCATGTTTAATTGAAACTGAAACCATTGAACATATTTTGTTTTTGTACCCTTGACTAAGCTCTGCTGGTTTGGATGTCCATTAGGTTTGAATTTTAGTAAATGGACTGTGAAAAGGTGTGAAACTCTGCTGAATGATATGTTAGCTGGGGACAGTGTGTTGGATAGCTATGGGAAGTCTCTATTTACCACCATGTGTTGGTGGATTTGGAAGAAAATGTGTAGTTGGGTCTTTAGCGGTCTTCGGCCAGATGCTAGGGAGGTAATAAGGCTTGTGAATATGCAAGTAGAATAGTTTTAGATCTCTAAGGCTAAGGGTCATAATTCTACTAAAAACATCTTCTTAACTAGTATAACTAGGAACTGCCAATGGTTGGGACCTGCTGCTGATTCCCTCAAAATGAACGTCGATGGTCGTATAAGGAGGGCTCGAGGGAAGCAGATATTGGTATAATTTGTAATAACTCTATTGGGGAATTTATGGGGGTCTAGCTAAATCAGTGGAGGCAAGCTCACCTTTCATGGCTGAGTGCATTGCTGTTAAAGAAGCCTTATTACAGAGTAGTAGATTTGCTATGCCGATGGTTGATAGGGCAAAACTTTAAGCCTAAAACTCTGCAAGTATACGGGCCGTATCAAGTAATAAAGTGATAAGAAAAGTATCGTTCCCACGAGGACTTGGTATCACAAACTTTGGTTAAGCATTAATTTTACAGTTTTATTTAAGTTAAGCAAATCAAATTTAATTTAATTAAAGGGAAAGAAAATAAAATCTAAAATCAAAATAGACAAACTACCACAATAATAAAATGAGCAACCCAGAGTCATTAATCCCTTATTAGTTTCATAAACCTTGTTTTCACTAATTTAATTAGCCTTAATATCAATTTTGTTAATCTCAAGTATAAATAGCTATAAGTGCCTGTTGGTCCACTTACAACCCTCCCTTGAGTATAACTTGTTATGTCTAACATAGTTACTCAAGAGGCAATAAAACTCGAACACACTCTTCAACAATTATATGGGGCGATTAGGTATATGTCTATCCTAATCGCAAATTAGATTAAAATCTAATCCCATATTACTTAATCTCAGAGCTTAATTAAAATTCCCTTCGTCAAGGTAAATCCTAAATCTCAAATTCATATTCAGTGATGATCAGACACTAAATAGATAAAGCTAACAAAGATTAGGTAACCAAAATTAATATTAGTTATAACTAAATAATAAAAATAAACTCTAATCCACTCCTATAAGTTCATAGCTACTCTAGGTTGCAAAGAAAAATTAGCCAAACATGGCTTTAACTAACATCCACAGAAAATTCCAAAGTCAAATTCGAATTTAAAAGGCAAACCGAACAAAAGGACCAAGGAACAAATCTGCCTCTGAGCTTCTAAATCGTGGCAGTGGTCTGAGATGTGAGGGAGAGAGATGAAGTTGGATTGTGGCTGTTGATAGGGTAAAACTTTATAGCCTATAGACTCCGCAAGTGCACGGGCCGTATCAAGTAATAAAGAGTAAGTAAAGTATCGTTCCTACGAGGACTTAGTACCCACAACTTCAGTTAAACATTAATCTCACAATTTCGTTTAAGTTGAGCAAATCAAATTGAATTTAATTAAGACAAAGGAAAAGAGAATCAAAACTAAAATTAAAATAATTAAACCACCACACTAATCGAACGAGCAACCTAGAGTCACTAATCCCTTATTTGTTTCCTAGATTTTATCCCTACTAAATTAATTTTGACTTAACTTACTCAGCTAATCTAGAGTATCAATGTCTATAAATGCCTTCTGGTCCATTTATATACATATCCTAATTAATTATGTAATGCCTCACATAACTAAATAAGATGTGTTTTAGATCGGACTCACTCTAATTTGATTATGCGGAGCTTCTAGGTATATTTCTATCCTAGATGCAAATTAGATAAAAACCTAATTCCACATTATTTAATCCCAAGGTCAATTTAGGATTTACTCTTCCAAGTTCAACCCTAAATCCCCAAAATATGCTTACTAGTAGCCAATTATTAAGCAATAGTAATAAAAGCAAGATTAAATAAATTGAAATAAAATTAATCAAAACTAATAGCGGGAATAATCCCTAGAACCCAAACAAGTTCATAGGTTCTCTAGGTTGAAAAGAAGATTTAGCCACACATGGCTATAATCAAATCCATGAAATACATAAAAGCCAGATTTAAACAAGACAGGAAAAGAAAAGAGAAATCAAGACTCTTAAAGAATCCTTCAGTTCTCCTCGTTGATGTGCACGTTGTCCTTGCGTCTTTGCCTTTCTGCGTCTCCGCTGCTATCTCGCCCGAATGTGTCTCTCCTGATGTGCGTCTTTGGCCTATATATATAGCTTGTGTGGTGTGCGTGTCGGGCCGCGTACACTTTGTATCTATCTGATCCCAAAATATATCTCTTTGTAAACTAAATCTGATATAGTATCCATCTAATATTATCATTACTGCCAAGTTGCGCGTGCTCTGCTGATCTAATATGCTTTAGGTCTCCTCTCAATGAATTGGGCCGTGGGAATTACATAACGGATTCCTTTATTTCATTGCCGTGGGCCCACATTTCAATCCACCAAATCTCTTATCAAAATCTTTCTTTTATCTTTATATATATATATATATATGATTTCTTCTTATCTCTTTCTTCATATAATATCTCTTGCATAATAAAATAGGATATAAATAGATTTTCTGTTATGATATTCTTTTATCCTATATTTAATTAAAATATAATTAAATAGGTATAAAATATTACTGAATCAACCTTATTATACCATAAAATATACACCTATTTAATTATAAAATATATACTTATCAGTTGTGAAGACGAAGCTCGCCGGCAACCGTGGTGGAGAGGGAAGCCGCCAGCGAGAGAAGAAGAAGAAGATCGAAGGTCTGTGGCATTGTGAAGCGAGTTGTCGAGCTCCCACAAAATAACCAAGTTACCAAATATTTGCAGTATAGGGACAACTGGATCGTCTCCCAAGGAATTCGCATTGGCTTAAATCAATTGGTAAACACAAGAATGAAATGGGGGGTTTTGAGGTTTAGTTAAAATTAAAAAGAAAGAACTAAAGATAGAATGCAAGGATGAATGAAATGAAGTAGATTAAAAACGATCAACCCGTAATGGGATCCAAAATCTTCCATCATCGGAAAAAATAGAATAATGACCTTGTGATTGATTCTAGACAAACCGAAATCTCTACATTAGTCTAGAACTCCCTCGACTAGACGATCGCCTAGCATTTATTCGAACACGTGGCGAGCTTGCTATACGAACGTACAACGCTCTCTATAACCCGGTCCGAACTCATCCAATCTATTTCTAAATTTGAATCCGATTAAAGTAAACGAAAACAAGTCGATTCTGATTAAAACACAAGTCCTCCGGATGACACCATGGAATCCTCAACTCATGGGTCGATCACGAAACTTAGCCAAGCATTGCTATGTAAGATGAAAAATGAAGAAATAAGGATATTCATCATGACCACGAAGAACATAAACTAGTTCAACATGAACACGAAGAACAAAAAGAACAATTTAAGAAAAATGAAAGCTTCTATTTCAATATAAAAGTAAATCTCACAAACATAATGAATCCATAAAAGAAAAAGATGAAGAACATAAAATTAACATAAATAATTAAAAGAAAAGATTAAAATGCCATACCAAGTAGGAGGCAAGAAATTAAAGACAAGAATTAAAGACAATACATGAAATTAAAGCCATTCCAAGAAGGAGGCAAGAAATTAAAGACAATACATGAAAATAATAAAGCAAGGTAAAGCCATTCCAAGAAGGAGGCAAGAAATTAAAGACAAGAACTACAAGAAAGAATTTAGAATGGGAGAATTAGAGAGATCTTGGTCTTCTCCAAAGGTGTGTCTTGCTCTTCTCAAAATCCATCTATTTATAGAAATTATGGAAGAACTATTTAGCCATACTTTTTGACAAACACCGAACATTGTTCCGGAGCCCAGTTCAGCGCCCTTGTTCCGTATTCCAGGCCCAATTTGGTCCTTTAAACATCTGATTTAGCTTTTGGGCTCTTCATATGGTTTGTAGATCTTCATTTTAGCTTTCTGAAAATATAAATTGCAGAGCCATGGGATCTCTAAAACTCAAGTTATACCCAAAATACCAAACAGTGTTCACTACCCAATTGTAGTAAGAATATGACTCAAGTTCAATTTTGAATCCAAACTCAAGATGTGACCAAGATTAATGCAAATAAAGTCTAAAAACTCATTATGAAGATGAAATCATATATTTAACTAATTGATCCATTAAAGCATGATAATGACAGAGTTTTTAGATCCTTTCTGCATTTAAAACAATATGAATTTAAATGTTATCTCCAAATTATTCAATGCCGCCTCTCCAAATTATTCAGTCCCTTTTTTGTTTCAATCCCGCCTCTCCATTTAGCTTTTAGGTTTTTTTCATCTCATTCAATTGCGGGGCCCCTATTCCAATACGGTGATTCAATTCAATGTCGTGGGCCCACTTGCTATTGAATTCAATTGCCAATCAATCTCGTACCTCCTAGACATTGTAAACAAAATAAAATAATAATAATAATAATAATAACTAAATTTTTATTTCTTATTTTCTTTTCTTTTCTTTTCTTTTTAAAGAAAACTTCCTATTACTATTATTTATTTCCTAAACTCAAAAACCTTTATTTTAAATTGAAATCCCCCAAATAATGCATCCAAATTGATATCTCATCAAAATTTCCAATAAATCCCTTTAATTTAGCATTGATGACTCCCCAAATATATTAAAATATGTCTCAAATCTACTAAAAATGGGAAGTCATCAATGGTCATTATTCTAGTTCATTATAACACTCTTTAAATGGTTATCCACCCCAATTTCTTCTAAAACATTGCTAATGAAATTCCAAGACATCCTATCATATGCTTTTTCAAGATCAATTTTAATCACCATATCCCTTCTTCCCTTGCAACCTTCTCATAGATTGCACCAATTCTTTAGCAATTATAAAATTATCATGTAAGCTCCTTCTAGGGACAAAACTAGATTAATAAGGTGATATCAAGTTGTCCATTAGTGGCTTAAGTCTATCAACTATCAATTTAGTCAAACCTTTGTAAATAACATTACACAAAGCAATAGGACGAAATTGGCTAACCATTTTTGGCTACTCCACTTTTGGAATAAGCACCACTAACGTATCATTCACAGTTTGAATGCTTTTTGGATTTTGCCAAACATCCTTCATAAAATTGATAATCGACTGCCCAATTACCCTCCAGTTAAGTTGATAGAAAGAAGCCGGATACCCATAACTTCCTAGAGCCTTAAAACTCCCCATTTGGAATAAAGCCCTTTTAATTTCCTCATCACTTATGTTCTGCCCCACTCTCCTTAGCCTTTCCATAGATACTTTCCCCCAACCTTGTCTCATTTAAACCTAATTTCTGTCCTCTTTTTCCTTAGTAAATAGATTATTATAGAAACTCTAAAACATTTCAATTATCTCATCCTCTTCCTCAATCCATACCCCCTCACTATTTTTTAACATTTTTTTTTCTCCTTTTAACTGATGTCTTTGTGTGATAAAATCTTTTATTATGATCCCCATCTACCAGCCATTGCCCCCCTTGACTTCTGGAACTAGATCACTTCCTCTTGTCGTAACATAAGCATTAATTCATCTTTAAGCTCTTTTTCCAAACGGACAAGGAAAGTATTACTTCTTCTATCAATACTCCTTTGCACTCCACTTAATCTATTCAAAATTCTCCTCTTCCTACTTTCTATTCTACCAAAAACGTCCTTATTCCAGACTATTAACTTCTGCTGCAAAGATGAGAGTTTCACAGGTAATTTATTATCCCTTATCCAGTGGATCTTGACTATTTCTTCAAAATTCTCATGCATCTACCATACAAGTTCAAATATGAAGATCCTGACCCAAAATCCCTTATTTTCCACATTCAGATTAATAACAATAGGGTGATGGTCAGAACATAAACGCGGGATAACCTTTGTCTCAACATTCCCAAATACCTCTTGCCCTTGAATATTACAAAGACATCTATCGAGTCTTTTAAAAAACCCTGTCTAAACCCTCCCATTTAGGACCTTTCCATGTAAAGAAAGGACCTTGAGGCTCTATATCAATCAGACTACAGTCCTAAATCCATTCTTTAAACTTTCTACACCAAGACTCCTTTATTCTCCCACCACCTTTTTTCTCCAAAGGAGATTTAATCTCATTGAAATTCCCAGCCAACAACCACGGTTCATGAACTTTAGAAGACATGTTATACAACAGATCCCAAATCCTATGCCGTCTAGATTCATTAGGACTTGCATACACAGCTGTAAAAAGCATCTTCTTTCCACCTAGACTCGGACTACAATGTATAAATTGTTCATCCATCTCTAAAACATCAATATTAATTCATGCAACTCCCAAAGTATCCAAAAAAACCCTCAGCCTCTCTCCTCACCAGTGTTTGAACCCCCAACTCTTGATAATCTTAGTTGCAGAATTACCAATGATTCTCGGTTCAAGTATAACTACCACATTCAACCTATATCTAAACTTCATATCTTTAAGAACAGCCACAAAACCCCTGCTAGCCGCCACCTACTATTGCAGAGTAGTAGATTTATCATATTTACAAATACAAAGAAAACTAGAGCATCCATTACCTTATATTCACAAGACCAGTGGGTATGTGATGCGCTGCTTTTGTCGCTAAAGCAATCAATTAAACTAGGTCATAATTAATTATGCAGTTTAGGGTCAAAAGCAGCGCATCAATTTTGGCGCCGTTGCCGAGGAGCAATGGTTAGGCTTTAGGTTTGAGTTCTAGGTGATTTGTTAGGTAATTGTTTATTGGATCCAATCCACTCTTGAAAAATTGATCTTGATCCCTCCTATGATGACTTGGCATGCTTCAGTTTATGGAAATAACTATTATACTTTTATGCCTTATCATTATGACTTTGGTGTTGAGCAGGTATATGAGGTGGGATTACTTTCTTCTAATTATGAGTCTCGCTTGGAGAGCAAAATTAATAGGCTTGCATCTGCTTTGAAAAAAATGGCTATGTCCCATATGCAAAATTCTTCTAATATGGTCAATCCTATGGGGCCCTCTACTTCTTTCACCCCATAGCCTACGTCTTCTGCTTTAACAGGGCCACTCTGTCCTATTTGCTCTCTAGCCACTCATGCTACTGACTCTTGTCCCTACCTGAATGACGGAGCTGAAACTTGCAATGCAATATATCCTTCTAGACCCATGACTCAAGGTGGTCAGATATATGATCCATATTCAAATGCATATAATCTTGGATGGCATGATCACTCAAATTTTGGATATGTCAATCAAACTGTTCCAGTTCATGACGAGCATTTAAGATTATCAAACAAGCTGGATGTAATGATGAAACTCATTCAAGACAAGGGAGCGCAACTTCATGCTCGAGACACCCAATTGAGGGAGTGGTCAAATGCAATTAACAATCGGCAGAGTGAAGATTTAGAAGTTCAAAGTGAATTTCCATGTATTCATGATGAGTATTCAAGATCATCAAACAAGATAGATGTTATGATGAAAGTCATTCAAGAAAATGGAGTGAAGCTTCAAGCTCTAGAAACTCAATTGAAGGAGTGTTCAAATGCAACTAACAATCAGAGTGAAGATTTAGAAGTTCAAAGTGAATTTCCATGTGGTAATATACTTTCACCCCTTAATGATTTATCCCCTTTTTCTTCTACCACTTCAATTGATGGGATGATCGGTACATTAGCTGAGTATGCATGCACTGATGTTGTTTCTGAATTGACTAGTTCTAGTGACTTAAATTATACTGAATCTTATAGCGCATGCATTGATATTTCTTCTCATTCCTATGGTCCTATAAATTCCATTGATTATGATGAGGAAGTTGATGAAGAAATTGTTGTTGACTCCCCTGACACTATTGATTTCGAAGACACTCAGCTTAACTCTAATCATGATTATGTTTTGAATGATGAAAGTAATATCTTTATTGATTTTATTGATACTACTCATTATATTGACATGACTATTTTTAGTGGGGATACTATTAAAGATAAGTGTGGGGGAAGCCTTGATTTAAAGATGCATTTAGAGGATATAACCATATTGAATCATAATGTTTCACAGGTAGAATTTGTCTTGTGTAATGATTTGAGCAAGCATAGACCATTTTGAGATCCATTTTGAGTGATCACTATTGACTCGATTCATTCTTTTCTAGAATTTGATCTTCTTTATTCTTGATCAATCAAAAGTCATATTGACTCTGTGGGTTGTTCAAAATACCTTAGGCCTCTTAATGAAATTCCAATACTTTCTATTGATCAATTTCTTTTGGGATCTTCCCTAACCTTTATTCTTGATCAATCAAATTTTATTGATTATATTTATATGGGATCGAGATCCAAAATCGCTGTTTTCCGTTTTCGTGGCTCTTTTTCGGAGCTATAACCTTGAATTTGGGATTTCCATTTTGAAAATTTTACATGGTTTTCCATTGATTCCTCTCATTCAAACACCTTTTTATCCTTGAGTTGAAATATTATCTTTACGGAGCTTAATATATGGTATGTTTGATTAATTGATCATTCATTTTTTTGCTCTTGTTATTTTATTTCATACTTCGTAAAATATTACATTTTTTTAACTATGGATTTTGGTTGATCATGTTTCTCCTTCCCTTCTTATCTTGATAGAAATTAAAAGTTAATGTATGTTTTATTTGACTAATAATCCAATCCAAATCCGCCTGCTTTCAGTTGTGACATTTTATTTGACAACTCGGACTCTTATAATCTTATTTCATACAACTAAATTTTTGTGTGTTTACAAGGGAGAGAAGCCAATTATGCTACTTTATTTGAGTCTCCAAGCTTTTAATTGGAGTTATGATTTTATGCGGTACCGGATTGATGGTGCTTTCATGTGACTTACAACCAAACAAGGGAGAGAAGCCAATTATGCCTTCCTTACTCTTTCACTTGCATTGCATGTTGTTATTGGTTAGACCTATATTTTGCATTGAGGACAATGCATGATTTAAGTATGGGGGAGGGATTTTGTTCTTACTTTTGGTTTTTGTTTTTTGTTTTTAAAATGAGAAAAATACAAATATTTTGGTTTTTACTTTGGTTTTTGTTCCTTGTTTTCTCTACAATCAATAAACTCTCTCTAAGAGTTAATGATAAACTTAATGTATCAACAGATACTTTATACAAGAAAACTTTGGGAAACTTTTTGTTTTTTTGTTTTTAAAATGAGAAAAATAAAAATATTTTGGTTTTTACTTTGGTTTTTGTTCCTTGTTTTCAAGAGAAGAAAAATATATATTAATGTTTAAATTGCAAGTTTTAAGTGACTTTAGTATGATGCATTCTTGATTTGAAAAGTGATTGATCATGTTTTGAGTTGGTGAACCTAGTGGTAATGAATTTGACTTTGGTGAATTTAGGCTAGTAATCATATTCCTAGTGAGATTTTGAGCCTAAGACATATTTTTTTTTAGTGTATACCCTTATCTCTACTTGATCTAAAACTTGACTTGAATCTTATTTGAGGCTGCATTTTATGCATGAGTATTCATAAAAATGATAAAGACATTCATTTCATTTTAGCCAGATAAGCCAAAAAGCCTACCTTTTTCATACATATATCTTTTGTTTAGCCTTTTGAGCCTATATTTTATTTTTTTCCAGTTTGTCTACACATATCGTCATTAGAAAAAAGAAAATTAAAAAAAAATCTCTACCATTTTGAAAGTCTTGAAAGTTGAAGAGTATTGCATAATATCTGCTTTGGATGGAAGAACATGCATAAAATTAGAAATTGGGTCATTGTGAAGAATATGGTAGGTTATCTTGAAAAAGGAAAAAAAAAATTGAAGATAAAAATGAAGAAAATGAAAATGAAAAAATAAAAAGAGAAGGAAAAAATAAAAAGAAAAAAAGGAGAAAAAGAATGATGACTCAGTTCAGGTTTGATTTAGTTTCTTGCATCCCATATTTTCTATTGTATCATTCTCTTCATCTTTTAAGATATTCAACTTTGTTTTTCCAAACCCCTACCCTTCTTTCCTTAACATTAGCCCCATCACAACCTAATAAAAGTCTTTTGGATTTATGCATGCACTTGCTTTATTAGTGGTGGAGAATTTAGATTCTTTTCAAGCCTATGGAAAGAGTATTGGATATGGATGAACTTGAGTGTAAACACAAACCTATATACTTTTGACTGAAGAGTGACATACACATTATCCTTGGTGAGAGATTTCTAGCTTAGGTTCCCCTTTGTCAAGTAAATTGCTATGATGTTTTCTTTCTTTGTCTATGAGAAGATCATTTGGATATAATAAGTGTTGAAATGCTTTTGTTTACTTATTGCTTGTGATTGAAACATTCAGTTTTGAAGCTTTAGTTTAATTTAGTTTTTGTCCCTTTTGTTTTTTCGTTTATTTTCCCTTGGTCTTGATTTGTTTTGCCCGGGAGTGCAAATGATAAGTGTGGGGGAGTTGATAAATCCCAATTTTTATATATTTTATCTCACCTTAATCATTTATTTTTGGGATTATTTTAGGCTAATTTGGATATATTAGATAATATTTGGATTATTCGCCAATTTTAGGAAATAATATAAATCAGAATTAATTATAAGATTATTGGGCCTAAATATTAATATTCTGATTAATATCTTGTGATTAAATAATATTTCTTAAGATATGATAGATTACAATTTTATCATATTAGAGATCCTTTAGCGACAAAAGTAAGCTCATCAATCTTGGGAATGAAAAATTCTGCACCATAGGATCTCTAATATGATAAAATCGTAATCTATCATATCTTAAGAAATATTATTTAATCACAAGATATTAATCAGAATATTAATATTTAGGCCCAATAATCTTATAATTAATTCTGATTTATATTATTTCCTAAAATTGGCTAATAATCCAAATATTATCTAATATATCCAAATTAGCCTAAAATAATCCAAAAAATAAATGATTAAGGTGAGATAAAATATATAAAAATTGGGATTTCTCAGTATGCAACCCTCCTCTTTGCTCATACCACCTTTCGATATTTACATCTTCTTGTTTTTCCCCCCACAAATATTCACATCTTCCATCATAATGCAATTGATTTATCGATTGAGGCCCAAGCTCTATAAGTCCACCCTCAAAAGCCCACATACAAAATCCTTATCACAGTAATACATATAAAAAAGACCAACAAGTTTTCAAAGGGAATCAACCTGTAAAAGAATGTAGTACATAGCTAATGGCCTTATATATTTGTGAATGTTGCCAATGTGAGTTGGCATAGATGGTAAGGGATCCAGGATTAGGCCCTTGGGTCGTGGGTTCGATCCCCTCTGCCGTCGCTGGGACTCCTTTGGTAGGCGATCTCGTAAGTCCCCAGTAAGTGCTCAGAGAGCCCAGGGTCGTGCCCTGGCCTTGGTGGGGGACTGATGTCGAACCCTTCCAAAACCTTTATGTATCAAAAAAATATATTTGTGAATGTTGCCTATTATGTGTGGGAGATTGTGAGTTTGATTCCGTCTGTAACTCAGACCATTAGTGACTGCCCTTATATTTTTAAAAAAGAATGCAGTTCATATATTTCCCTATATATAATGAAAGCAACCATAAAGTTGTGGTGATTATGTCTTATCATCAAATTAGAATATCCAATGTTCATCATTCAAAACTAACATTTTGTCAATGGTGCATGATTTAACCCCTATCAACTGTAATTTTTTCTCATTACTAGAAAATGTCATATTTGCGACGGAATTTGGGAGGGAAAACAATGCCGTCGCAAATTTTGACAAATTTGCGAGGGAAAGATGGTTCCCTCACAAAATTGGGGGAAATTGGGGGGGAAATTCCCGCCAATTTCCCTCAATTTTGCGAGGGAAGTAATTTTCCCTCTCAAAAGTTCACTATTTGCGAGGGAAGTTTTGTTCCCTCGTAAAATTTGGGGGGAAATATCCCGCCAATTTCCCCCAATTTTGCGAGGAAACCATCTTTCCTTCGCAAAATAGGGATTTTTGCGAGGGAAAGTATGTTTCCCTCGCAAAAAGTTGCCATTTTGCGAGGGAAACTTTGTTCCCTCGTAAAAGTGATCATTTTGTGAGGGAAATTTTTTTCCCTCCAAATTAATTTTTTTTAAAATTATTTATGCAAAGTAAAGCCAAGGCAATTAAACCAAAAAATTCAACTCTCTCACTCATTTCCGCCTTTGTTCGACTCGGTAGCATATTGATTAAAATCAAGACAATTTTCTTCTAAACAATAGTACTTTGAAATATATTTATAAACATTTGTCTTATAATTAATATATTTATTTTTTCTATATATCTTCCTTTTTATCATTTAATCAAATAAATATAACAAAACAGATGACATATTTTTAAAAATGTAAATTAATAAAAACCTTCATAAGAAATATATCGAAATTTTGAAATCACATGATTAAAAATGTTTAAATAAGCGAATAGTTATTGCTTCCAAATGGTAGAATAAAAGCCCTTGAAAATCACGAACTATATAACCATTGTAATCTTATCTCTAATTTATAGTTATTAGCGGTTCTATCATTTTGGCCATGGTTTAGTTATCTTTAAAATTTTGATCTTACCGACCACTCTTCCTTTTTTTATTACTCATTTCTTTTTTTCTATTAAACCCATTTATTTAATCGATAATATTAAAAGAGTTTAGTTAAATTAGTTAACATGATACTATATATTTTTTTTTCCTAAAACACTCATACATCTTTCTTTATTTCATATTCCCTCTCAAAAAGTGGCCGGTGCTCTCTATGTTCACTTTCTCGCGGCAAGTGTTGTTGCACTTGCCGTGGCCAATGTTTCAAAAAAAAAAAAAATACTCCTAGGGCAAGTGTTTTTCATTTATTTAAGAATTATTTTCGATTTTAATTTTAAAAAAATAATTATTTTCGTTTTTTTAAAAAAATGATGATGATTATTATTATTATTACTATTAAAAAAAAAAAAAAATAATAATAATTAAAAAATATATAATAAATAAATAAAAATTTAATTTTTCCACTTTGCCCTTCATTATTTCACATAATTCCCATTTTACCCAAATGAATGTGGCCCACAATTGGGACCACATTCATTCCCAATTTCAAAACCCTAATCCCCAAATGTCATTTCCCCCTATCTCCATCAAACCCTAATCTCTTCCTTGCATCTTCACTTCCATAGTCCTGGCCGCATAGCATCACCATCTTTTACCCCCAAACTGAACTCAAGCTCTCATCTCTTTCACCTCCCTCACCTCCCTTCACCGTGTTTGAACCCCATTCAGCTCCAGCTCTCCAGCTCTCTAACCGTTGACGCAAGCCATGCCCTAGGTCAGCCATAATTGGCCTTCCACCGAGACCCACCACCACCACCGTCGGCCTTCAACAGATCACCACAGTGGCCTTCCTCCTCCTCTCCACTCGTCCTTCATCATAACCGGCACCCCTTCTCCGGTTCCCAAGTCGCGACCTCCACCCCTGTTTGCCGCTGCCATCGCTCTTTCCAGCGTCTCTGTTGCTGGCGATTATCCACCATCGACCTCCCCTGTGTTCGACTTCCACCGTAGCTTCAACCACCTGCTTGTTCAAAGCTCGAATTTTCCCTATTCACGGTCATTTCCGTCGATAGCACTGTGAGTCTTAGAAGCCAAACTTGATTTTTAGCCTTCTCTGTTCTTTACTTGTGGCTAATTTGTTCCTCGCCTTTTGCTGTATCTAGCCTACATGCGTTTCTGGGCTGTTCTTGCTCTCTTCTGAGGTAAAGCTCATTCCTTCGTCTATTTTTTTGGGTTGGCTTTGGTTCGATTAGAGTCGAGTTTCATGGTCATAGTCGTATAAAGCCTTTGTGGTTCTGATTAAATGTTGAAGCATGACTAATGTAGGATTGAACTTATATGGTTGGGTTGAGGACTAGAATATGATTAAATGTGGTTGGCTTAAACTCATGTTCGATTAAACGTGGTTCGGATTAGCAATTATAGACTCGACGAGAGCAAATTTTTGAAAGTTGGCAACATTCTTGAAACTCATTTCCGGCTTATATTGGTTGTTTCTTTGTTGAAAAGTAAATCTGAATTGTGCTTTGCTTGTGTGATATTGGTGGTTAAGTCATTTAGCTACCATCCTTGTGCTTTGCATTTTGTACTTCCCATAGCCGTGACCGAATTCGATCGAGACACTGAACTGAGGGTACAAGTTGTACTTAGTGAAAATGAATTTCAAACCCTATGGCTGCTGCTATGCACTAAAATTTATTGAAAATAAAATTTGAGGCCTAAACACCCAAATTTGGTTTACACAAATTTTGGCACCTCTGTGATTTCAAAACTCTCAATTGCTGTATTGTTGAGTCTTTTTGCAAAATCCTACATTCTGAATTGTGTGCATTTATGAGCTGAACTTCGTGGAAGTCTGAGTAACAAAGTTGTTCCTGGACTTAATCTTGTTACAAAATGCTCTGAATTGTTATTGGGGATGTTGAGAATTAGGCTTGAATTTCGATGTGATTTGAGGCATAATATATTGCAACTACGATGGTTGCTTGTTATATTCTCGTCCTAGAGTCGACAAGTCATTTTGGGTGCCTCTTTGATCTTGTTTTCAGCATAACCGTGGGATTGAGCACTGTAAATTGTAAATCTATGAATTGCTCTGAATCTCTTAGTTGCTGATTTTGATTGAGCACTCGTAAAATTCAATTTATAATAAAATATATTTTTTTCGATCTTTAATAAAATATTCACTTTAGAATCTAAATATAAAATAAATATTATATGAAAGATAGGAGGAAGTATTAAAATTTCATTATATGATCAAACTGAACTTGCAAATTTACAACTTGTTGTCAAACTTTTTATTTATTTTTTAAAATCACCTGAATTATATATCTTCAAACTCAAACTTGATTTTTTTATTTAAAAAAAAAATCTAAATGTCTACTTTGGGCTAGAAAAAATTAAAGAGAATGACAAAAAAAATACCACTTAATTGATTTCAAAATCGTGTTGACAACAACAGTAATGAGATTAACAAAAACAGTAAAGTAATTGACAATTCATTTTATTGGGAAATGATCTATTTAAAATTTTTTAAATTTTAAATGATATTTTCTTGGGATATCCCCAAAACAACTACAAGTTCATCAGGTCATAACATGTATCTTCAAGTTCAAAACCACGTAGCCGACTTGACAAGAAACAATGCAACAACAAATTTTTGACATTAAGAAGTTAATCATAACTTTGCATGCATGTATCTTGAACCACTCTTCTTCAAATAAAAAGGTTTAAATGTCTATGTAAAACTCTTTTTCCTGGTTGAAATGTCTACACAAAACTATATTTTTTTCGAGGAAAAGGAAAAATAATATTAATATATCACCTTCAGTCCTAATTATAAGACTGAGTTGACTTTTTTTGGGGAGAGATTAAGGAAGTTAAATAAGTTATTTAATCATATCATATGTTGTGTATTCTTAAATTATATATTAGTTTATTATTCAAACAAATTAGTTTGGATAAAAAAAATTAAAATTAAAATACTCTAAAGTAAATTAATTAGTTTTTTTAATTTCTCTAAAAAAATTAATTTGATCTTATAACTAGAACAAAAAGAAGTAACTAAAGCAGATTGCGGTTGCGTGTCACCATATGTTTTGTTGACTTAATTTCATCACTATTTGCAGGCTCCATTTCCTTACACTATAGTTTATGGCATTGTCAAATCCGATCCTCACTTGGTCAATCAATAAACAGTTTGATCATATAATGAAATTTTAATACTTCCTCCTATCTTTCATATAATATTTATTTTATAGTTAGACTCTAAAGTGAATATTTTATTAAAGATCGAAAAAATATATTTTATTATTTCGAACTTGAATGACTATTCCAGATTTTGATCGTTCTCTTTAGGGCAGTACAGGAAACCCGAAAACCCGGCCAACCCGACCCGACCTGGTCCAGCCTGAGAAAAGGAAAAAGAAACCCGAAATGATTTGGTCAGGACCGGGTCTGACCCGAAGACCGGGTAGGACCGGGTATCGGACTCCCATAACTGACCAATAAGACCGGTCCTACCCGGTGATATTATATGTATTTATTAATATATAAATTAGAGCCTTCAGGAAAAAAAAATCACGCCTCGTCTTAAAACAATTCCTAATTTCTGGCTTTTGACCTAAACCTAGCTTTACCATTTGGCCTCCCAATTTGGATGTTCACTTCGAAACACATGACCAAACCCTAAAGATCGGCGTCCTCTTCGTCTCTGACCCTTTGGGATTCAAATAACCATTTCAGATCCGCAATCCTCTTCGTCTCTGGGATTCAAACTGCCTTTTTGCCGGTGCTCATTTTTGAAGAATGGCAAGATCGTGTCTTGAAGCCTAAAGATCGTCTGTCAAGTTCGTCGTTAAAGCTTCAAGATCGTCACTTTTCTCGTCACAACTCCCGGTAAGCCTCAAGTTCTCTTCTTCAAGCTTCAAGTTATCACCTCTCTTCTCCGATCGTCTACATTCGGGGATTCAGACGATGATTTTGAAGCTGATTTTAGGGAGTTCAAGGACGAGTCTGATATCGATGAGGTGGATGTGGATGATGATTTGTCAGTGCGATTTCGGGACCTTAGGTTTCTCTCGCCGCCAAACCTCCCAAGCCTTCCACATCCCCGTCTCGCGGTAAATATTTCTTATAACTTCCTTTGAGTTTCGGTTATGGTGGTATAAGAGGGAAAAATTATTCATGTATCATTGAGTTGTTATATCCTTGATGCATATTTTGATTTTGTTTGATAGTTGTATTATTGATCACATGCAACATACAATATTTTTTTTTTTTCTGTATTTTTCAAGGTATTATCAGGAAAAAATGTATTTATTTTGGTGAGTTCTGATTTTTCCTTCTCATTCAATGACATGAAATTCGTTTTTCGAATGCTTTTTTTGTCGCTTTATGATCTTCTAAGTGCTCTTTATTCAGTAGTTATTAAATCTATGTCCTTGTAAGTTTAGCTTTATTACTTTGATGAAAGTTCAGTGATACGTTTTTCCTTCCCTGGTTAATGAAACATAGTCCTCCCTTTATGCCTTGTACATGAACTCCATGAATCACATGCAAGTAATTATAAAGCGAGAGATGTGATATTGTAGATCCATTTGATTGCGTAATATCTTTAGAACACTTATTACGGAGTTTAGAAATGCTTATGAAATATCCTTGAATCGATATCATGTCGTGTTTGATTTCTTTTTTCTTCTTGTCTACATATGTAAAAGCAAGAGTGTGGTTGGCCTAAAAGGGGAGTTGCTTTTGACGACCACACTATGCATTCCTAGCTATCAAGAAAATCTATTTTATAGAGGTAGAGAAGATTCCTTTTTGCCATGAAAATCAGTGTTATTTGTTTCAAACTTTGACATTTGTGGATCAAATTATAATTTCATATATCCTGTTCATACGTTGAGCTTTAGTTGTGTTTTAATTGTGATATTACACTTAATATTGATAGTTCTTTTGCTTCTGTTTTGATTAGTACTCTAATAATAGGTCATAGTTTCCTATGAATTAGTTGTCAAGACCCAAATAATCTTGTGTGCCGTAAATTACTATATAAGGAGTTGAAGTAAAATACTCAAATTTAGTTTTTTCCTCCTTCCCCCATCGGATCACAAGCTATGCTTGAATCTAGATACCCCTTCATTTTACTGCAACTTCTTGAAGGATCAGTTTTTTGTCATTTAATAAGCTATTACTTAATTCATCTCTTACTTTGTATGTGTGTGTTTGTTTATTTGGATGCATGAGTTGGTTTTTCTTATTAGTCTTTTTACTGATACTGCCAATGTATTGTCCTTGCCTTGCTCATATTATGGTTTTTTCTCTTGATTAGCTTGAATATGCTGGATGTTGTGGAGTTTCTCCAATGCTAGAATTATATACTTCAAATACTTTAATTGCGATTTTACTACTGTATGTGGAAACCATTTGATTGATATTTTTGCTGCTTTTTCAGCTCAAATTTTACTCATATAGTGGCTGTCACCTTGCTAATATGGTCCTTCAAATTTTCCCCAAGATCCAGAATTTAAAGGTCAACGAGTAGTCATTTTCCGCAACTAGACAGACTTCAAATTCTTCGGCATCATCGGTATGTATCCACAAGACTTGAATAACTAATCCACATTTTTATGTCTATGCATTTTCTTTAAATATTGTTGTCTTGGGAACTTATTGATGTAAAGAGTGGACTTCAAACACACACACAATAATTGATCCGTCATCATCATTCATATGTCCCTATTATTTCGAACTTATTGGTTTTGCAAAAGATAAAAGGGTAAAGGTGTTAGAAGAGAAGTTGAAGGAGCAAGAAGCGAAGGTGATGGAGCAAGAAGCGAAGGTGAGGGAGTAAGGAGAGATGATTACTGAGATGCGAGTACTTCTCCAATCCTTATTGAAGGACAATGGTCCTGGTGGTGATGACGATACTGGTGGTGATCATGACCACCTTGCTGCAGTTTAGACTTTTTTTTTTAGTTCATTCTAGTCGAAATATTATAATTTGTAAATTTTGTTATTGCTTTGTAAACTTTATGATTGTTATAATTTATTTTTATGATATATAAGTCTTTTTATTTTCTATTTTTTTTTTGTAATTATATTTTTTTTATCTAATTTTTTATATTTTTTTAAAAATTAATTGGAATTTGCGAGGAAACATTCTTCCATCGCAAAATATGGTATTTGAGGAAACCCGTTCCCTCGCAAATACCATATTTTGCAAGGGACGATTGCTCCCTCGCAAATTTCATATTTTGCGAGGGAAGCTTTTTCCCTCGCAAATACCAAATTTTGCAAGGGAACAATCTTCCCTCGCAATTTTCAGAATTTGCGAGGGAAAGGACTTTCCCTCGCAAATTTCATATTTTGCGAGGGAAAATTCTTCCCTCACAAATTTCTGAATTTGTGAGGAAAAAGAGCATTTTTGTGACGGAAAATCATTTTACGACGGCAGGTTTTCTCTCGCAAATTCCGCCACAAATTAGTTTTGCTACGGAAAACGTTAGTTTTGCGAGGGAATTTTTCCGCCGCAAAAAACTGGTTTTTTTGTAGTATCTTTAAAACCTCTGATTGAACTCATGGATTCCTTAATATTTAATAAGATTCATTTATGTGATTAGATTACTCTAAGCTCTCCAATCATTAATCAGTCCAATTGAGTCATGCAGTTATAAGGTAAAGGTGTAAAAACTATTTATTGAGGTACAATTAGCATCACAAAATATTTAGCGGTGCAATTTTGCTCCTGGTGTATTGAAAATGGGGGCAATTTCACCCCTTATCTAATGGTGCATTAAGGTTTTTTTTTTTTTTTTAAAAAATAAAATAAAAAAATGCCCCGCCCATTCTCGTTCAGCTTCTCCCTCCCGACCCAGTCGCATCTTCTATCCTCACACTCATCTTCTTTTATAAATCTCATACCCAGCTCCTTCATTTCTCACCGTTGAAAAGTTAGAGATGAATCGGGGTAGGGCTGAACTGGTTTATAGAGAGAGAAAGGGGGTGAGTGAGAGGGAGGAACTATGAGTGTGAATCCTCATCTTCTCACTGATGTTAATTTTATATTTATGAATTAACTTCTTCTATTCATGAATCAATTATATTTTTAAGATTTATTACAAGTAAATTGCAGTATTATTCTTGTGTTAGGCGGTAAATTTTTGAGAGATAGACTTATAAATCTAAGAGGTTAAATTGTAAATAATTAATTATATATGTTCAAATTCATAACTATTCAAAATATTTTAATGTATGGTCCGTTGGAACTGTCACCGACAGGCGGCAATTCGGTGGCCGCCCAGCAACGGGTTAAGTTCGGTCAAAATAAATTTACATTCAACCCCAATAAACTTCATAGAAAAAGTAATTTGACAAATCCGTGAGTTACTTGTAAATAAGTTCCTTTCTTGAGACATGTTTGTAAGTCATCAAATCTTTTTGTTTCAACTGTCCGAAATTTTTGAGAGAAAGCTAGCTGATCCGTTGCTTTTGTTGTTAAAGCAATCAATTAAACTATATCCTAATTAATTATACAGTTTAAGGTCAACCTAGGTTATTCTTTTAATGAGCAATCTGTAGGTTTTTCTTTAGGTTAAATTTAAGTGATGAAAAATACAATGGAATGAACCTAAACTAAAATACAAGACACTACTACCTAAATGAAATTAAACTAACTAAATGCACTAATACAATTGATTCTAAAACCTAGCTAAATGAAAATGAAACTAATCCATATGAAATGCAATTTTTTGGGGGTTTTTGTTATGAGAGAAGAATTAAAATCCTAAGAAGAAGATTAATTAAAAGCAAATCAAACAACAAAAATCTAGTTTAGTTATGATGATGAAGAGGACAACTTAGGATTCACATGGAGTTAACTTTCTTAGCCCAAATTAATTAATTAGACCAAAGGGAGATTAATGAAATATAAGAATTAATGAATTTAATTGCCTTATTGAAACATGGGAAACCCTCAAGTTGAAAAACACTTATTCCACTAAAAACTCAAATGAAATAAGCGATAGCTAATTAAACTCATTTAAAAACCAATACATTTAATTTCAAAATAATTTTAGAAATTTTGTTTACAATTATCCAATTGAACAACTAGACAATTTATCAACCCAATTAAACAATTAAGATGATAAACTAAATTATCAATTAAATTAATAATGAAAACTCAATTAATTATTCAATTGACAATTCAAAGGTTGCAAACAAAACTCCAGCAATTCTCTCACGCATAAAAACTTCAAATTATCAATCTAATCTAAACGAAATATGTTTATAATCTAAAACTAGATTATTCTCAATTAACACAACTTGAAATCTTTTAAAACTAAATTATCTCAAATCTTGAATTAAAAAGATTTAAAAAAAAAAAAAACAACAACAACACTCTCTTCCCTTATGATCTTCAAGTGTAAATTCTAGGCTCTAGCTTCCTCCATACTCCTCCCAAGTTGCCTCCCAAAAGAACTCAAGCTGCCATCACGATCCTTCCTCCCAATCCCGAGCAACAAGTCACAGCCATGAAAAGATTGTGTGAAGTATTAGTTGCTGGTTGATTAATGGCCGTGGGACCCGTATGGAGAAATAATAATAATTGAATGGTGCCAAATCTCCAATAGGGTAGTGTGCTTATAGGTTGAATTCGAAGATTGTAGGTGTGGTCCGTGAATTGAATCAAATTAGGCAAAGAGAGACCGTGGTGAATATGGAAGAACTTCCAGTACCAATTCAAGCGGCCGCCTCCTTCCTGAGCGTGTGTGTTTGCGGCTCTCAAAGACAGCGTGCCCATTCTATATGCGGCTATGCGGATAGGTTAATTAATGGGAGGAAGAGATGGTTTTTGGTATCAACTTGAGCCCATTAAAATTTAAGAAGTCCCATACAATTTTACCATTAGATTTCCTTTCAGCTTTATTGAAAAATTCTGCACATCTTCTAATTAATATGATAAAATCATGATCTATCATACATTAAGAAATATTATTTAATCACAAGATAACAATTAGGATATTAATAATTTAAGCCCTATAATCTCATAATTAATTCATATTTATAGTATTTCCTAAAATTGGCTAACAATCCAAATATTATCTAATAATTCCAAATTAGCCTAAAATAGTTCCCAAATAAATGAATAAGGCGGATAAAATATATGGAAATTGAGATTTATCACTATCCAGGGAAATAAATAATTTCATTTAAATTATAATTTATTTAGCAAAAAAATCCCATCTATGCAGGTAAACTGTGTTTTATAAGATATTTGCTTGTTTTCAAATAACATTAATTTTTTTTTTTTTTTATGTATGCCCATAATTAATAAAGGTTGTGGGTGAGAGTAATAATTAATATCACTCTAGTCTTATTTATAACTCCCTTTTGACCAAAAAGTTTGGTCCTATTTATAGGTATTCTTTCAAGTAATAAATGAGATTGTAACAATTTTGCCCATATTAATTATACCAATGAAAATAGAGAGAAAAGAAAGAGTTGAAAGATGCTCATTCATAAATGAGGACAAAATTGAAAATTTACCTCATAATCATTGAGTTAACTACCTCTTCTTAGTATGAATAATTTTGTTAAAAAAGATTTATAAATAGAACCAGAGTGGTATGATATTAGCGTTTGGTGCAATTAATAGAGTTAATATTGAAAATTACTTAAATTTTAGAACAAATTTAATGACTTTAACTATTTTTATTAGTTTGTGAGAATTATTACTTGATGCCTTATAATAAGGACCAGAGTAATACTTATAAAACTTTCTAACTAACTCATCCAACTCTTCTAATGTCTTGTTGAGGATAATTTTAAGATTTGATAAGAAATAACTAATTTTACCTAACATTCTGAACTTCAATAAAATAGGTCATAAATACCAATTTTGCCACAAAAGTTTTGGTTTTGGAGCACCCAACACCCGGAAGTTTTTTTGGTATCATTTTTGCCCCGAAAATTTACAAACGTAGCAATCTTGCCCATCGGTTGATCTTGACTATTGGATTGATCATTTTTGCCCCGGAAGTTTACAAAAATTTGCTCTAAAAAAAACTTTTGGGGTAAATTTGCACCTAAAAAAAAACTTCCGAGCATATTTGCTTCTTTTTGTAAACTTCCGAGGCAAAAATGATATCAAAAAACTTGCGGGTGCTGAATACCCCCTAGTCAATACTTCCGTGGCAAAAATGGACCCATAAAATAGTAAATAAGTTTATAAAAAGATCAGAAAGAGGGTATTCCCTATATATATAAAGCTTTGGCAGCCCCATAATATGGACCAAAAACGGTGGAGGATGATGGAGCAGTACCATAAAGAAGATGAAGAAGAAGCGATGCCAGTCAGTCCTATGGGACAATACTTCAACAGCTCAGCTCTCTGCATTTACATTATTGGCGTTTTAGAGTTGAAAGTTGCCGTCGATGAATCTCAAGCCACGCCTCTCCTCCAACGTCTCTTCCTTCCTATCAACCCTAGATTTTCCTCCATCATGGTCACCCCCTCTCTCTCTATGTTTCTTGTTATTCTTCTGTTCATTCTCTGTAGTTATCATCATCATATTATCATCGTCAGTGCAACATATATATTACTCCCTCCCTCCTGTCCTAAATTGCTATTTACCAGAATTTAGAGAGATTAAGGAAAGAAGTTAAATTAGTTAATTATGTTTAGTTTCCTAAAATACCCTTACTTAAATAGTTGGCCACGGGACGAACTTTCGTTGGATAAACGGTGGATTGCAGCGGAAGACATGAACTTGGGCGCCAAATGTAAGGGATAAGCTGCGTCCCACTTATTACTAGTATTATTTTCTTGTTCATTTAAGCCATCAAACAGGTCCTTTTCCTTTTTGTCAGGTTATACTTTTGTATATATATATATATAGTACGTAAGGTAAAATACAGTAATAAGCCATCAAATAGGTCATCAAGGACAAGGAGTATTATTTAGGGAAAACAGTATAATTGAGATGTATATGATATTAATGAATTGCAAATATTACTTACTTTATAGAATATATGTGTGCATTATTAAATTATTATTAAGAAAGTATTAATAAGGGCATTTTAGGAAGAAATTGAAAAAAAATTAGAATTTGGTCTTATAATTGTATTCTTATAATTAGGACCGGAGGGAGTATATAACTAATAGGCAATAGTGTTGAGAGCAGGTTGAAGACGAAAGAGGAGACAAACAATGGAAGAAAGTGCAAGTAAACTTGAAAGATCACATCAAAATTCCCATACTTGCCGAATGCAAGTCAAAGGAATCATGTGACAAATATTTTGCTGATTACTTGTCCAGAATAGCAATAGAGAAGCTTCCAGATAACAGGCCAATATGGGAAGTTCACATAGTGAATTACCCTACAAGCAGTGCAGCAAGTAGCCTCATATTTAAACTCCATCACGCTCTTGGAGATGGTTACTCTCTCATGGGAGCTCTTATTTCTTGTCTTCAAAGAGCCGATCATCCCTCTCTTCCTCTCTTTTCCCTACCCTCAAACCTTCAAAATCTGTTAACGAAAGCTTCTTGGGCAAATTTTCCTCCTTCATGTCTTTTGCCTACAATACTGTAGTGGATTTATGGTGGGGCATAATGAAGAGTAGTGTCATTGAAGATGATGAGACGCCCATCAGATCTGGATTCAAAGGAGTGAAATCTCGCCCCGTCACTATATCTACCATTGAATTTTCACTTGACCAAATCAAACTCATCAAGTCTAGGCTTGGAGTGGTGAGCTATCTCATTTTCTTTTATTTGGTGAATTTTTAAATTTGCCTTCACTTATCTTTGTTTTTCTCCATGCATTTAAATACAGACAATAAACGATGTAATCGCTGGAATTATCTTTTATGGGACTCGATTGTATATGCAAGAAATTAATGACAAATCAAAGGTTGCAAACTCCACAGCTTTAGTTCTTTTGAATACAAGAAATGTTGAAGGTTACCAGTCGGTGGATGACATGCTTAATGCTAAGGCCAAAGGGCCATGGGGGAATCATTTTACCTTCTTGCATGTTCCAATTCCCAAGTTAGAAAATGGTAGAATTTCAAATCCACTGGGATGTATTTGGGATGCACATAACATAATCAAGAGGAAGAAACAATCTTTGGTTGTTCCCCTAACTGGGATGCTTCTGGATATGGAGAGCAAAATAAAAGGCTACGAGGTACGTGTATGGATCTTTATATCACAACACTATCGAATATATAAGGTTATAAGATCTGTCACAAAACATTCCTTTTCTTTAGAAACATTAATTCATCGAAATGGTATTTGTTGCTTTGTGTTGTTGCAGGCAGTGGCTAAACACCTTCATGGAACACTGTCAAGATCAAGTATGGTAATTACAAACTTGATTGGACCATCGCAACCAATGTCTTTGGCCAACTATCCTGTGAAAGGCTTGTATTTCACAGTGGCTGGAAGTCCTGAGGTATTTCTTTTTTTTACGTTAAGTTATTGAATAAGTTCGCTCTCTTTTTCTATGTAAATGACTAGTAAATTTTATTAGATGTCGTTAATAACATATGCTAAAGTTGTTAGTCTTAATAAATACTAGTAGTTTCAACAAAGCTATTAACATAAGAATAAATTAAGGGTTTTAAGGAAGTGATTTAATTATTCAAAAGTCTTATAGTAACAATTAAAGAGAAGCAAGTATGCAATAACAAGTTCCACGGTAAGAAATAACAATTGTTTTTGCTAATCACTCGTCATTAAAACTTTTTTATAAATAAATTCCTTTATTTGAATCTGATAGTAATTTTTATCTTAGGGGAATTACTAATTTATTAAATTTTAAGTTTTTATTTATTCTTATGGCAGTTAAATTAAATTTCATAACATTATGGATTTATAGTTATTATTTTTTATAATACATTTGTTAACTTTTTCTCCTAAATTTCTTAATATTGAAGTTGTTAATTTGCTATACTAAATTTTAACTTTAATAAATTCTAGATGGAAAATTAACAGCTAACTCTATGAATAACTTTATTGACAATAATACTAAATCAGGCTTTCGCCAACACATATGGAAGACATGGAGCGCGCCCTCATTACAAATAAAGTTTAATGGTGAGGAGTGGCCTATACAAACTTAATTAAGCCACTAAAATCTTATTAATGGGGTAAACTAAGAGGGGAAATGTGTGTTTTTAAAAGAAAATTTTAATTAAATTTAACTCAATTTTAAATGACGTTTAATTTGTTTTATTTAAATTATATGGTCCGTTAAGTCTAATTTATAAACTTCGTGAAATTCCATTTATACATATGTACGGATATTAGAATGGTATAAAATGAAATCAAAGAAGTTTGATAAAATTCAATAAATTATATTTTAACTTTTTAACTCACGGGTGGGGCTTTTTTACCAAAATACTGTTTCTTTTTTAAAAAAATACCTAATTAAAACAGAGTTTGGAAACATTTTACCAAAGTAATGCGCTTAGTGGCATAAAGAGGGTTCACGCGACTAGTGGCGTAAAAGTGGTTCACGCCAATTTGACGAAAAGTGTACTTTTACGTCGAAAAAGTGTACTTTTGTGTCGTGGCGTAACGTTTTCACGCCACTAGTGGCGTGAACCTTTTTCACGCCACTAGTGACGTGGACCTTATTTACGCCACTGACACAAAAAGTACACTTTTCTGTCAGTGGCGTGAACCACTTTTACGCCACTAGTCGCGTGAATCCGGTTTACGCCACTAACTGCATTACTTTGGTAAAATGTTTCCAAACCGCTTTAATTAGGTATTTTTTTAAAAAAGAAACAGTATTTTGGTGAAAAAGCCCACGGGTGGACACCTAAAACATATCAGGGGCTGAATTTAAATAAACAAATTATAAACACTAAATTTTAAATTGAAATTATAAAAATCTGCGAATTACTAATGGGCTGACAACGTAAGCCTTGATTTCCTGGGGTAGTTATATTGACTCGGTTAAAACTTAATTACTTGTGGCCGGGAAGATGTTATGTTTAGTTTGTATCGATATTATTAAATTTTGTCTTTGTTTAACATTGCTGACCACTATTTAAATTTTGATGGGTGACAGAGCCTTGTGATATCAATAATGAGCTACATGGGAGTTCTAAGAGTGGCCCTCATGACAGAAAAATATTTCATAGATGAACACAAACTAAATTCCTGCATCAAATGTGCATTTGAGTCAATACTGAAGGCCTCTCTGGAGTTTCCTCAACAAACCAAAACTGATTAGAAGCCCTTGCTACAAATTCTCCTACCGCAATTAATAATTACTCAGATTTTTCCTATGTCCCTTTTCAGTTGTCGTATGTCTGCTTGTAAAATTTTAATGGGGAAGTCCAGCTTATTTGTTGATTCCTTATAAAAAAAAATTGTACGTTTCTTAAATAGTAATTGAGTCTGAGTTTTAGGGAAGCCTTAGAAAAAAGATCCTTATAGGATAAAAAGTACTCATATGGTGTTAAGATATATTTGGGGAGTTGATTATGGTCCTATATATAAGACATAATTTTCATATTTATCAATTTTTTTCTAAGTTACCCCTATTGATGCTCCTCAACAATAATTAAGAAGGAAAAAGAGTGAGGGAATTAAAAAAAATGACTAGGGTATTTCAATAAATACATGTATATTAACTTATTCAACTAACTTCGTTAATCTAATCAAATTATATAAACATACCGTATATTAAGTACACAAGAGAGAGTATTACACGGTATAAGTGGACAATGAGGAAAAAAATTATGCAGGATATGCCTTCCCGTGCTCTAGAACAGTGCCATTTTTCAGTGGCAGTGATGATGCAGGCTTGTTCTTTATCATATTGGAACTGTCGCATGTGGACACAAAATATGTACTTTTACCAGAGACAGAGACAAAGTGCCTCCATTTCTAAATTTAGGAGAACAGTTTCGAAGGCTGTGTCAGCCAGCCTTTTACCCCCAATCTAATTCCAAAAGCAATTACGAAGAGCATGATACAATCTAATTTCTCTTTAGTTAATACTATGTTTGTCTAATAGTATTAATTAATCCATCCTTGAGATATTCTTCCCACTTTTGCTTCTAAATCTGGACACTTAGCTTTATTCTCTGAGACTACATTTCATCATAAGATTGTGGGCATTGTTGCCCCATAATCCTAAACTTAATTAGTTGCATTCATTGCTCATGTGAGTTGTAAAAATCAAATTAATGAGAGAAGTGGCACACTTATCACATGGGGATTTTTTGGCATTATTGATTAATCATATTAGTTATGCACAACCTACCTTCCGAACTAGTATTGGAGCAGTTGTATACTTGTATGTATGTATGTATGTACAAGGGCAGATCTAGGTATTAGAGAAGGGGGCAAGTGCGCACCCTTGAATTAGGAGAATTGGGGAATTTTTTTTAAAAAAAATAATACATGTTTAAATAATTGTCTTAGGAGAATTGGGGAATTTTTTTTTTTAAAAAATAATACATGTTTAAATAATTGTCTTCCCTTAATACATCAAGATTGCACTTCGTAATCGGATGGAGGATGAATAGTTGAATGATTGTTTAGTGCCTTATATTGAAAAAGATATATTTGATAGCATTGATAATAAGGCAATTATAATGTAATTCCAAAAAATAAGGACTAGAAGAATGACATTGTAATTATTTTTATTGTAATATACTTTTGTTATTAAAATATATGTACTTGAACTTATTGAGTGCTCACCTTCATTGTAATTTATGTAGCTTTTTTCTAATAGCATTTAGCCTTGCTTTTTTTAAATGACAAGCTTGTAAAATAATTTCCTCTTATTACATCATCAGTATTCACTTGATTTTATGAATATTTTTTTTATATTCTTTTTTTTATTGTTTATATTCTTTTTTTTTTAATTTATTTAAAACTTTCCTTTTAAAAGAAAAAAAAAATCAGGGACAGCTACCAATAATGTCCCCCTTTAGTAATTTTATGGATCCACCCATGTGTATGTATGTCTTGGCCCCTGCCTATATTAGTGAATTACCCTCATCAATTGTTTTCCACGTGCATGTTAGGAGTTTTAAAAAAGCAACAAAATAAAACAAGTATTTTCACTCTATACCCTTCAATTATTCACAAGTAATCTAAACTATATTTTTAATCCTTTAAGTTTTATATGAGGTATACTTTTGGTTCTATAATTTTAATACAGCTAATGTTAGTAATGGAAAACGCTAACGTGGAAAATTCAAGTGATGACTAATAGCATTTAATTATACAAATTTTAGATATTTTTTAATTTACACATATTTTAAATTTAATATTAATAACATTTGATTGCACTATCATCAATTAAGTTTGCATAATTATCACTTGAAATTGTTGCGTTAGCGTTTTCCATTAGCAACATTAACAGTGTAAGAATTATAGGACCAAATATACTTTATAATGTCAAGCTAAGGGACCAAAAATATGTCTCATATAAATTTAAATGATTAAAAGTATACTTTAATTAACCTTGACAAGTCCTAGCTATAAAATTAACATCATATATCCTTGATATTTTTGTGTTTTTATTGATTATGCAGTGTACAGCAATTATACAGTACGCCGTGTAAAGGCAGTGTATGAGTGCTACATGAGATAACCTAATATTCATGTATGCAATCTATATCTGTATTTTATTCAAAATCAACGAAATCAACTATTACAAATCCTTATTAATTGCATAAGCAAAATGGAAATGCTGGTTCCGCCCAAGTTACTTCGACTTCCCACACAGTCATAGAAACTCCTGCACCCTCTTCATCACCACTGCCTCCTCCACCGCCATTTCCGAAACTCCCATGCGGTCACACATGGAGCAAGGGGAGAACCGAGGAATTGGCGGTAACTCTTCTCCCTCCTTGGCGCTATACAGATACTGTCCCGCTCACGGATAGATGTAGATGTAACCGAGCTCTGGGACGTGCAGAAGGCTACTCTGAAAGCCGTCGGGATGGTGCAGGCTTTCGAGATTCTGAAAAATAATCACGTAGAGGCCAGCCTCGCCTTGAATCGCGTGAAGACGGAGAGGGATGATAAGGTGGCGGCTAAGAAGAAAGCCGAGAAGGCCCAGTAGGTGGCCGAGGCCGAGAGGAGCAAGCTCAATGACGAGCTGTTGATGACACGGGAGGCCCTCGACAAGGCTAACTATGAGCTCGTCCAGCTGCAGGCGGCTCAGGACAAGGACATCCAAGCCCTACGGGTTGTACAGACCCAACGGGGAGACCTAGCCCAGGAGCTGGGTGAGACAAAGGCCGCCCTTGCGGATTCTCAGAAAGCATATGACAACTGCTCCGACATCGTGAAGGAGACCGTCAAGGATGCCTTTGATATGGCCCTAGTGCAAATCCGGCATCTGAACCCTGACGTCAATCTGGACCTTGCCGGGTTTCACCATAGGGCGTATATCCGGGATGGCCAGCTTATTCCACCCCCTATGTCTCCCGAAGCTACCTCGGTTTCTAAACTTGTTGGTGGGGACCGGGATGTCGAGGGTGAAGAGCAAACCTCTGCCAGCGTTCCTGTCGGTGATCTTTCCAACCCGTCCGCTCCTGCCGGTTGACTTGTTTTTTCTTTGTCTTTTTGTGTTTGGGCGTTGATGCCCTTGTGACAGTGTATCTGATATCGCCGCTTTGGTTCGGCTACTTTAAATATTAACTTGTTTATCGTTAATTTTCTTTTGATTGAGCGATTAGACATGCTAACCATCTCGTTATGAATCCTCCAACCCGCACTGGGGATTCTTTAACCGGGCCAGGGTCTTATGTATGTAGAATTCTTTTATATTCTTCCAGTAGCTATGACTGGGTATCAAGGTAGGGGTTTTTCATTCAACCTCCCTACTGGGTTCCAGATCCGTTGTCCGGGATAATAGTCAGGATAAGGGCAAATTGTCACATGTCCAGCCGTGGTGTAAAAACGCACGAGCTTACACATTTTGGCCTAATCAAAGCCGAGATGACAATTCATCTTCTTATCAAGGAACAAGTTCTTTGATGCATCAGACTTTTGCAAAGGCTTATATCAGTGGCCTTGCGAAATTAAAAACCTGGGCTTACAAGCCCCGGTGTCATTTTTTCAACCAACCCTTGCGTAATCAAGAACCCGGCTCGTGGGCCCCGGTGTCATTCTTTTTAACCAGCCGGTGTATGATAAGACATTTCGATAGTCCATAAACTGAATCTTCGCAAAGGAGTTCTTCATTAATTCACAAAATAATCCGCTCTAAAGAGCTAACAACTTTAAACAAGGAAATTGTGTGAGTACGAAAATAAAATTAAGCTGGAAATAAGCAAAATAAAGAAACTCGGACATAGTATATCAGGCATATTATGCGCGCAGCAGCTGGGTCTAGCTATAGTAGACTTTCAGCTTGTCGGCGTTCCACGTTCTTTTGATTTGTGTCCTTGCCAAGGTTTTCAGGACGTAGGCACCTTTTTTGAGCTTTTCCTTAACCCAGTAAGGGCCTTCCCAATTTGCCGCCAACTTGCCATCCCTGGCGTTCTTGTTGCCGACGTCTACCCTTCTGAGCACAGCTATAAAAAGCATCTTCTTTCCACCTAGACTCAGACTACAATGTGTAAATTGTTCATCCATCTCTAAAACATCCAATATTAATTCATCCAGCTCCCAAAGTATCCAAATACCCCCAAAAATACCCTCAGCCTTTCTCCTCACCGAGTGTTTGAACCCCCAACTCCTGATAATCTTAGTTGCAGAATTACCATTGATTCTCGGTTCAAGTATAACTACCACATCCAACCTATATCTAAACTTCATATCTTTAAGAACAACCACAAAACCCCTACTAGCTACCCCTACTATTGCAGAGTAGTAGATTTATCATATTTACAAATACAAAGAAAACTAGAGCATCCATTACCTTATATTCACAAGACCAGTGGGTATGTAACCCTCCTCCTTGCTCATACCACCTTTCGATATTTACATCTTCTTCTTGTTTTTCCCCCCACAAATATTCACATCTTCTATCATAATCTAATTGATTTATCGATTGAGGCCCAAGCTCAATAAGTCCACCCACAAAAGCCCACATACAACATCCTTATCACAGTAATACATATAAAAAAGACCAACAAGAGTTTTCAAAGGGAATCAACCTGTCAAAGAACGTAGTACATAGCTAATGGCCTTATTTATTTGTGAATGTTGCCTATTATGTGTGGGGGATTGTGAGTTTGATCCCGTCTGTAACTCAGACCATTAGTGACTGCCTTTATATTTTAAAAAAAGAATGCAGTTCATATATTGCCCTATACATAATGAAAGCAACCATAAAGTTGTGGTGATTATGTCTTATCATCAAATCAGAATATTCAATTATCATCATTCAAAACTAACATTTTGTCAATGGTGCATGATTTAACCCCAATCAACTGTATTTTTTCTTTAAACCCTTTGATTGAACTCATGGATTCCTTAATATTTAATAAGATTCGTTTATGTGACTAGATTACTCTAAGCTCTCCAATCATTAATCAGTCCAATTGAGTCATGCAGTTATAAGGTAAAGGTGTAAGCAGCACCCTAACAAATCCGTGAGTTACTTGTAAATAAGTTCCTTTCTTGAGACATGTTTGTAAGTCATCAAATCTTTTTGTTTCAACTGTCCGAAATTTTTGAGAGAAAGCTAGCTAATGCGTTGCTTTTATCATTAAAGCAATCAATTAAATTATATCATAATTAATTATGCAGTTTATGGTCAACCTAGGTCATTCTTCTAAGGGATAATTTGTGGGTTTTTCTTTAGGTTGAATTTAGGTGATGAAAAATACAATGGAATGAACGTAAACTAAAATGTTAGACACTACTACCTAAATGAAATTAAACTAACTAAATGCACTAATGCAATTGACTATAAAACCTAAATGAAAATGAAATTAATCTATATGAATTTGAATGCACTTTTTTTTGGGGGGGGGGGTTGTTATGAGAGGAGAATTAAAATCCAAAGAAGAAGATTAATTAAAAGCAAATCGAACAACAAAAATCTAATTCAGTTATGATGATAGAGGGACAACTTAGGATTCACATAGAGTTAACTTTCTTAGCCCAAATTAATTAATTAGACCAAAGGAAGATTAATGGAATATAGGAATTAATGAATTTAATTGTCTAATTGAAACATGAGAAACCCTCAAGTTTAGTAACACTTATCCCACTGTGAAATAAGCGATGGCTAATTAAACTCATTTAAAAACCAATACATTTAATTTCAAAATAATTTTAGAAATCTTGTTTACAATTATCCAATTAAACAACTAGACAATTTATCAATCTAATTAAACAATTAAGATGATAAACCAAATTATCAATTAAATTAATAACAAAAACTCAATTAATAATTCAATTGACAATTCAAAGGTTGCAAACAAAACTCCAACAATTGTCTCAAGCATAAAAACTTCAAATTATCAATCTAATCCAAAAGAAATATGTTTACAATTTAAAACTAGATTGTTCTCAATTAACACAACTTAAAATCCTTTAAAAGTAAATTATCTCAAATCTTGAATTAAAAAGATTTAAAAAAAAACAACACTCCCTTGTGATCTTCAAGTGTAAGTTCTAGGCTCTAGCTTCCTCCATACTCCTCCCAAGTTACCTCCCAAAAGAACTCAAGCTGCCACGATCCTTACTCCTAATCCCGAGCAACAAGTCACAGCCATGACAAGATTGTGTGGAGTATTAATTGCTGGAGAAATAATAATAATTGAATGATACCAAATCTCCAATAGGGTAGTGTGGTTATAGGTTGAAGTCGAAGATTGTAGGTGTGGTCCGTGAATTGAATCAAATTAGGCAAAGAGAGACTGTGGTGAATATGGAAGAACTTCCAGTACCTATTCAAGCGGCCGCCTCCCTCCTGAGCGCGTGTGTTTGCGGCTCTCAAAGACGGCGTGCCCATTCTGTATGCAGGTTAATTAATGGGGGGAAGAGAGGGCTCTGGGGTATCAACTTAAACCCATTAAAATTTAAGAAGCCCAATATAATTTCACCATTAGATTTCTTTTCAGCTTTCTTGAAAATTCTACACATCTTCTAATATGATAAAATCATGATCTATCATATATTAAGAAATATTATTTAATCACAAGATAACAATCCGTTTATTACTAATTTAAGCCCAATAATCTCATAATTAATCAGATTTATATTATTTCCTAAAATTGGCTAACAATCCAAATATTATCTAATAATTTCAAATTAGCCTAAATAGTTCCCAAATAAATGAATAAGGCGGGATAAAATATATGAAAATTAGGATTTATTACTAGGGGAATAAATAATTTCATTTAAATTATAATTTATTTAGCAAAAAAATCCCATCTATGCAGGTAAAACCGTGTGGCTATCAAATAGCGACATCGGTGCTCCTCACGAATCATCCTATTGTGTGTTTTTTTTTTGGAAAATAGTAAGTATTGTGACTTAGATAGATATAAAGGAAAAGTGAGTAATTGATGTCATTAAATGAGTGGGGCTAGATATCATCTGTAATATAATGGTGAAGAAAAATGTGACGAATTACGTAAGCAAGCAGATCGAGCAGGGGCCAAGGACTGATCTGTAATTTGCAGTAAGCAAAGATGAAAGTGATCCATGTATAGTTATTATAAATGGTTGTAGGATGCTCTTGCCTGGCACCAAAGGCTGAGTTGTTGAGAGTTGTGAGCGGTGGATATGTCAGAAAAGCAAAGAACGATGGAGTACTACGACTACTGGCAAGAACAAGAAGAAGAAGACGGAGCGGTATTCCCAGTGAGTCCTATGGGGCAATACTTCAACAGCACTGTGCTCTGCATTTACATTATCGGCGTTTTGGAGTTGCAACTTCCATTTGATGACTCTCTAGCTCTGCCTCTCCTTCAACATCTTTTCCTCCCTGTCAACCCTCGCTTCTCCTCCATCATGGTCCTCTCTTCCTCTCTCATATTTTGTCTTGTCTAACACACACACACACATTTCTAATCCATATATATGGATACTCATTAATACTAGGATGCGTTTAATATGGCGGATTCCAATGGAGCTAGCTATAATCCATGTCTTCCTCCACATAAAAATTCTCAAGTCTTGATATTGTCGCACAATATCTCCTTGAGCTTGTTGGGCACTGATAGCGACTTCGGCAAGTGCACCGGTCGTTACAAGTAATAAAGTAGTGAGAAAAAGATCGTCCCACGAGGAATAGTACTCCAATCACTAATTCGCTATTTTCGCTTTAGTTGGATGAATCGAGTAATATGAGTTGTAACCAAACAGAATTTAAAGAATTAAAATAAGAATTCAAAATCAAGAAATTCAAGAACAACTTTTAGAAAAGATGAGTAATTTAAAAACGCAGCTAGAAATGAGAATCCCCTATGTTCCTCTAAGTATTTAAATTGAATTCCTAATTGATTATTATTTCTACGATTGACGATCAATTCTCTAAAGTTAGACTAAGTCCCAATGTCTTGATGCTACCTTAGTCCGTTATCTTTGAAAACAACCTAATGTCTTAGTTTTGTTTGGAAAGATCATATTTATAAATCAGAATTATTAGATCGCATAAACTCGTAAGCCTATGTCTAGGTCATGCAATTCTATGATGAATTAACGGTTCTAGTTAAATGCACCAACATCTCTATTGTCATACATCAACCTATGAACAATCTAAAAGGTGATCAATCTTAAAGAAAGCATTACGCACGATAATTCATTCAATCAAGAAAATAACAATAAATAAAGAATCAAATCAAATATTTTAAATTCGCATAGGGTTCATCCTCGCCCTAACTACTAAAGACAACTAGCCTATCATGGCTATAATAAAATCCATAAAAGTAAAATAATATTCAGATTTAAATAAGATAGGCAAAAGAAAGAGAAATAAAGACTCCTGAGAATCCCTCGCCTCATATGCTCCTCCCTTCTTGAGTGGTTCTTGATCTGCGTTGTACGAGTCTCGTTCTCCGTTTGTGCGTTAGTCTCGTCCGACTTCTTGAATTGTTTTCGTCCGAATTCCTTCTCTCCTTGCCTTGCGTGCTTGCTGCGTCTATATTTTGCGTCTCTATGTCCCCCGTCGTCTTGTGCGTCTTTTTATAATGTATTTTGCGGTTGGGCTCGATATCTTTGTTTCCACCGTAGATATGATAGATCATATATCACAACAATATCCAATCCTTTCCGGCTCACATTTTTTCTCTCATGTAGGTCCCACCACGTAATTCTTAGATGATATATATATATATATATATATATATATATATTGCTCTTGCTCCCGTACGTGATGTATTGTAGCAAAGAATTAGTTTGTTTCATTTTTATTAAATGAATTAAATATAATATACCCATATATTATATTATAATATAATATATATCCTTTTTGATTTAATTTGTTGCCTCTCGTTTATCGTCTTTCCTATATTTTCTCCCCTCGTAGATCACATAATATCTCCTACAAAATAAAATAGGATATCAATAAATTTTCTCGTTATAATAATTTTTTATCCTATATTTAATTAAAAGATAGATAAATATATAAAATATAATTAAATAGGTATAATATTAATAAATCTTATCCAATATATATCGAATCTATACTAATTTAATTATAAAATATCTACTTATCAAACTCCCCACACTTAAACATTTGCTTGTCCTCAAGCAAAAGAAAGAGAATTTATTATCTCGAAAAGAACATTGCTCATGAAATTCCTAAACAAAGCAATAAACCACCACACCTAGATCCTATCATCAAGTTTTATTTAAGTTAATGTCTTATAAGAATGGGTCACTAAGCCAATAGCCTTAAACAATTGTAATAATCTCTTAACATCCCATGATCAAAGGATCTAACGCAATAAATTTAACAATAAGATTAGTAAAAGAATATTATGCTACTCAATTTCTCAAAAAATAAAATTCAAATTCCCCCACTAAACCAAGCTTTTTATTTAATTTAATAGGGATCCTCAGGTAAAACATAGTTCCTTTTTTTTCTTTTTTTTCTTTTTTCATTTTTTTTTTGTTTTTTGTTTTTTTTGAGCCGTTGTAGGTCCCTTTTTGACGCGACCCCGCACATGGGTGATGCAAAGACCGTTACTCGGTTATCCAACAGCACCTCAAGCGGCTTTTAGCCCAACTCATAACCCTCTTGGACTTTACCGTTTGACGCGACCGCATACGGGTGATGCAAAGACCGGTTACTAAGTGCGGTCTAGAGAAGTCATTGGAGTTGTGTTTCTTTTTCTTCTCTCTCTCTCTCTCTCTCTTTTTTTTTTTTTTTTTTTTTTTTTTTTTTTTTTAGTCATTTCCCCGATACAAAAGTTTTACTTAGCTAGCAAAGATCATCATCTAATTTTCTAAAGAAATCATGTAGCAAAATATTCATAAACTAATAATATGTTGATCATATTACAAACTAATCCCTATTCTCATAGTTCATCTCAAGATTGCTACAAAAATTCAGGGCTTAGAGGTTTAATTGAAACATTCTTTTCCTTTTTATTGTTTTTCTTGATAATATTCTCTACGATGATGAATTCTCAAAGTTAAGGTCAATCTTAAACAATAAAAAAAAATTCAAAAGAATTCTTTTCAATTGGATAAGGACAAGCACTACCAAAGAGATAATATCCCTCCCCCACACTTAAATCAAACATTATCCTCAATGTTGCAAAAATATAAAGAGGGAAAGAAACTAGTACTCCCCTGGTTTAGGCTTCTAATTTTGATGTGGAGTGCTTCTTCTGGTACCATCCATGATGTTTCAAATTTTAAAAAAAGGAAAGAGTGCACAAGCCAGACTTTGCAGCTACGAGAGGAGTGATCATCTTCAAACCCGAATAAAACCGAAAGAAAAGAAAAGAAAAACACAATAATAATAAATAATGAAAGCAGAACCCTTGGGTTGCCTCCCAAGAAGCGCTTGTTTATCGTCCCGAGCTCGACGGATGTCACCTTAATTCTCAAATCCCAATGCTGCAGGTTCTTCCTCTCGTCAATGTTTCCACCATGGTAAGGCTTTAATCTCTCGCCCATTCACCTTAAAAGCTTCATCTCGAACCTATTGGTGCAATGGCAATTGCACCAAAAGGTGTGACTTCTTTGACTACAAAAGGTCTTGACCATCTAGACTTCAATTTCCCGGAAAAAGTTTCAAACGAGAATTAAAAAGTAGTACCCGTGTCCCGATGAAAACTCTTTAGGAATAATCCTCCCGTCATGCCATCTCTTGGTTCTTTCTTTGTAGAGGCTAGCACTCTCATATGCAAAAATTCTGAATTCATCAAGCTCATTCAACTGAAGTAACCTCTTTTCATCAGCAGATTTAGCATCAAAATTCAGCAGCTTAGTTGCCCAAAGCGCCTTATGCTCAAGCTCCACTGGAAGGTGGCAAGACTTACCATATAGTAGCTGAAACGGTGACATGCCAATAGGAGTTTTGAATGCCGTTCGGTCGCCCACAAAGCATCATCAAGCTTCGGGACCAATCCTTCCTTGACTTACCAACAATCTTCTCCGAATTTGCTTCAATTCCCGTTAGAGATCTCCACTTGCCCACTAGTTTGTGGGTGATATGGAGTAGTGACACGATGAGTGACACCATATTTGCTAAGCAATGATTGAAACTCGGTTACAAAAAATGAGTGCCTCCGTCACTGATAATGGCCCTCGGTACCCCGAACCTATTGAATATATTCTTTTTGAGAAAAGATACCACCACCTTAGCTTCATTAGTGGGAAGAGCAATTGCCTCTACCCACTTTGAGACATAGTCCACAGCTACAAGAATGTACTTGTTGTTAAAAGAACTTGGGAATGGCCCCATAAAATCAATCCCCCACACATCAAATATTTCAATAACCGAGAATGTTGTTAAGGGGCATCTCATGTCTCCTAGAGATATTCCCAGTTCTTTGGCAACGATCACAACGCTCCACAAACTTCCTAGCATCCTTGTACAAATGTAGGCCAAAAAAAAAACCACTTTGTAATACCTTAGCAAACGCTGCGTTCTCCAAAAAATGTCCACCATAATCCGAACCGTGACAATGCCGGAGGACCTTATGAGTTTCTCCTCCGGGATACAGCCGGAGCACTCCATCTCGCACACCCGAAAAACAAGAAAGGCTCATCCCGGATATACCGCCGAACATCATGCATGAACTTCTTCCTCTCGCGCCATGTTAGTCCCTCCGGTATCATCCCAATTGCCTTATAATTAGCAATATCAAACCAAGGTACATTGTTGATTGCCAAGACATACTCATCTGGGAATTCATCCCGAATCTCCATCTCTCGAATCATCCCGTAACTCCTTATCTTGTATCCTAGATAAGTGATCGGCTACCACATTCTCCACTCCTTTCTTGTCTCGATTTTTATATCAAACTCTTGGATTAGCAAAGATCCAACGAAGAAGCCTTGGCTTAGCGTCTTGCTTAGTCAAGAGGTATTTTAGAGCAGCATGATCCGTAAAAATAATCACCTTGGAACCAATCAAATACCGTCTAAACTTATCTAATGCATAAATAATTGCAAGCATCTCCTTCTCGCTTGTTGCATAGTTCGGTTGTGCCTCATTCGAACTTTACTTGCATAGTAAATAACATGCAACAACTTATTCTTCCTTTGCCCCAAAACAGCCCCTATAGCATAGTCACCGGCATCACACATCACTCAAACGGTAACTCCCAATCGAGCGCCGTCAAAATAGGTGCGTGGTCAATCTCTCCTTCAACAAGTTAAATGCCACTAGACAATTATTGTTAAAGTTAAAGTCTTTATCTTTGACCAACAACCGACTAAGTGGTTTGGCTATCTTGGAAAAATCCTTGATAAACCTCCGATAAAAACCTGCGTGACCAAGAAAACTGCGAACGCTACGCACATTGGTGGGAGGTGGTAAGTCTTTGATGATTATAATCTTGGCTCTATCCACTTCTATCCCCTTATCAGATATTCTATGACCCAAGACTATCCCATCTTTCACCATAAAGTGACACTTTTCCCAATTAAGCACCAAGTTACTCTCTTGACATCTTTGGAGCACACAAGACAAATTAGCCAAGCAAGTATCATAAGAAGTGCCAAAAACAGAGAAATCATCCATAAATACCTCAATAAATCTCTCAGTCATGTCAGAGAAGATAGACAACATGCACCTCTGAAAAGTAGCTGGGGTATTGCAAAGACCGAAGGGCATCCGTCGATAAGCAAAAATCCCAAAGGGACAAGTGAAAGATGTCTTCTCTTGATCCTCTGGAGCCACTGCTATTTGGTTGTAACCGGAATAGCCATCTAAGAAACAAGATAATAAGAGTGACTGCAAGCCTCTCAAGCATCCGGTCCATGAATGGCAAAGGAAAGTGGTCCTTGCGAGTGGCATCATTCAACCTCCTATAATCCACACACATTCTCCACCCCCGTAATGCTTCTAGTGGGTATCAATTCATTATTCTCATTCTCGCACTACGGTGATTCCACCCTTCTTCGGTACTACATGTATGTTGGACTAACCCACTTTGAATCGAGATAGGATAAATCATACCCGCATCTAACGGTTTCACCACCTCCTTTCTCACCACTTCCTTCATAGTCGGGTTAAGTCTCCTCTCGGGGCTGCCTTTACCGGTTTCACATCGTCCTCCATAAGAATTTTATGAGTGCAAAATGAAGGACTAATCCCCTTTAAATCGATATAGACCACCCTATTGCGCTTGTGGGTAGTCAAAACTTTCAAAGAACTTCTCTTCATCGGTAGGTGACAACTCAAAGACTAATAATAATGGGATAAGTGTCATCCTTCCCTAGAAAAGCATACTTTAGATTAGAAGGGAGCTCCTTTAGTTCCACCTTAGGAGCAGCAGGTGGTGCATCATAATCCTTCCTTTGTAGCTTCTCTACATGTAAATTAGAATTTTCATCTGCAGAGACCTCTTCTTCCACTTGCAACATCTGAGCAATATCATCCTCTAAGGACTTATCTCGAATCTTCTTGAAAAGACCTCCCGAATGGTTTCGTCAACTACATCAATGCTCGAAACAGTCCACTATTATCAACTGGGTATTTCATGGATTGAAACACATTGTAAGTGACTTTCTCGTCATTCATTTGGAATTCCATTTTTCCAAAGAAATACATCAATTACCGCTTTAGCAGTAGCCAAGAAGGGTCTTCCCAATAGCAAAGGAAGTTCAGCATCTTCCTCCATGTTAAGAACCACAAAATCCACCGGGAAGATGAATTTGTCTACTTTCACAAGAACATCCTCAATGACACCTTCTGGCTTCTTAATGGATCTATCCGCCAACTGTAATGACATCATAGTAGGCTTCATCTCTTTAATGCCGAGAGCTTTTGCCACGTATAAGGGCATTAAATTAATACTAGCCCCCCGGTGTCACAAAGTGCTCGCCCATATTGACATTCCCTATTGCACAAGGAATGCTAAAGCCCCGGATCTTTAAGCTTTGGTGGCAACTTAGTTTGAATGATGGCACTACACCGCCGAGTCAATGTCACCTTTTTTTCTTGCAACTTATGCTTCTTGGAAAGCAAATCTTTCATGAACTTTGCATAATTAGGCATATTTTCAAGAGCTTCGCAAAAGGAATGTTAATCTGCAATTTCTTAAAAATATCCAAGAACCCGGCATACTTTATTTTGCTTTCCGAATCTCGCCGCTTCAACCTTTGGGGATAAGGGGTTTTGCATAAGAAGGAGTGGGAGACTTCTTTGTAGCTATCTCTTTTGGAACCTGCTGCACATTATATTGCTCGACCTCTTCCTCCCCTTTCTCGACTTGTCCTTCATCGGACAATTTCTCAACCGGCTGAACCACTATACCACTCCTTGTAGTTATGGCCTTACAATGCTCCTTTGGATTGACCTCTGTATCACTAGGGAAGGACCCTTGGCTTCTCTCTGCTATTTGCTTTGATAACTGACCAATCTGATTCTCCAAATTCCGGATCGAAGCCCCCGATTCTTGAGAGCGTAGACTTTGTTTCATTCTCGGAAAGCTTCGATCCCCGTATGTATTCAGTAGTGGTAAGAGTCAACTGTGTCAAAGCCTTTTCCAGATCAGTAGTGGTGGTTTGGTGGAACTGCTGAGGTGCTGCTTGGGGTTTATAGGAAAAGTTTGGGTGAGATTTCCAGCCAGGATTGTATGTGTTGCTATACGGATTATACTGATTTCTAGGAGGGTTACCCATGTAGTTAACTTCAGCTGTTTCGCTAGTAATGAATGCCGCACAATCTCCATTAGCGTGTTCCCCTTTGCAAAAATCACAAAGCAAAGGAGGCCGAGAAGTGATAGATGACACCCGAGAAGAGGCAAGTTTGTTTAGTGATGGAAGCTAACTGTGTTGGATCACCTTGTTTTGTTGGGCAATGTTCTCATTGTGGGCCAACATTGTATTGTAAGAGTCTAGCCAAGAACTCCCCTCTTTGGTTGTGGAGTAACAGTTTCATTCTCTAAGGACCCCATATCTTCAAACAACTCCAATGATTCCTCCGGAGTTTTATTTTTAGCGTACCACTTTCCGCGCAAAGATTTATCATCATCCTAGAGGACGGAAGCATCCCATTGAGGAATATTCTCACCCGATCATAGTCTTGCAGCTCATGTTGTGGGCACTTCCTAAGCAACTCCTTGAATCTTTCCCAAGCTTGGCAATATGATTCCCCATTGCCTTGAGTAAAGCAACGGATGTCTGACAGCAGCTTTGTATACTTAGAAGAAGGGAAAAATTTCTCTAGAAACTTTGTGGTAATAATGTCCCAAGTGGAGAGACTTCCATTAGGACAAGAACGAAGCCAAGCTCCTGCTTTCCCCGTCAAAGAGAAAGGAAACAGTCTCACACGAATAGCCCCTTCAGAAACCCCATTCATCTTGATGGTATCACAAATCTGCAGAAAAGTCTCAATATGCTGATTAGGATCCTCTAAATCACTCCCACTAAAAGAGCGTTGTTGAACCAAGCCTATGAGGGATGGCTTGATTTCAAAATTATTTGCATTCACAGCTGGATTGACAATGCTAGTTGCTGCCCTGGCAGGATTAAGCGTCATATAATCGCCCATGGTCTTTTTTGGAGGAGGAGGAGGATCTACACCATTTTCTCGCCATTATAACTGGTTCGGTCCCGATACTAGAGTTACTAGCCTTTCCTTTACTCGTTGAGCAAGTTTCCGGTTTCTCCTTACCGTCTTTTCAATTTCGGGATCAAACTGCAGCGAATTCCCCGTCTATGGTACCTCGCATAAACAGAGTTAAATAACAAAAGAAAAAGAAATCCAATCTAGAGTTTCAATAACTACTCTTAGTGTTGAAATAAAACTAGTCCCCAAGAATCGCGCCAAAAACTTGATAGCGACTTCGGCAAGTGCACCGGTCGTTACAAGTAATAAAGTAGTGAGAAAAAGATCGTCCCACGAGGAATAGTACTCAATCACTAATTCGCTATTTTCGCTTTAGTTGGATGAATCGAGTAATATGAGTTGTAACCAAACAGAATTTAAAGAATTAAAATAAGAATTCAAAATCAAGAAATTCAAGAACAACTTTTAGAAAAGATGAGTAATTTAAAAACGCAGCTAGAAATGAGAATCCCCATGTTCCTCTAAGTATTTAAATTGAATTCCTAATTGATTATTATTTCTACGATTGACGATCAATTCTCTAAAGTTAGACTAAGTCCCAATGTCTTGATGCTACCTTAGTCCGTTATCTTTGAAAACAACCTAATGTCTTAGTTTTGTTTGGAAAGATCATATTTATAAATCGAAATTATTAGATCGCATAAACTCGTAAGCCTATGTCTAGGTCATGCAATTCTATGATGAATTAACGGTTCTAGTTAAATGCACCAACATCTCTATTGTCATACATCAACCTATGAACAATCTAAAAGGTGATCAATCTTAAAGAAAGCATTACGCACGATAATTCATTCAATCAAGAAAATAACAATAAATAAAGAATCAAATCAAATATTTTAAATTCGCATAGGGTTCATCCTCGCCCTAACTACTAAAGACAACTAGCCTATCATGGCTATAATAAAATCCATAAAAGTAAAATAATATTCAGATTTAAATAAGATAGGCAAAAGAAAGAGAAATAAAGACTCCTGAGAATCCCTCGCCTCATATGCTCCTCCCTTCTTGAGTGGTTCTTGATCTGCGTTGTACGAGTCTCGTTCTCCGTTTGTGCGTTAGTCTCGTCCGACTTCTTGAATTGTTTTCGTCCGAATTCCTTCTCTCCTTGCCTTGCGTGCTTGCTGCGTCTATATTTTGCGTCTCTATGTCCCCTGCGTCTTGTGCGTCTTTTTATAATGTATTTTGCAGTTGGGCTCTGATATCTTTGTTTCCACCAGATATGATAGATCATATATCACAACAATATCCAATCCTTTCCGGCTCACATTTTTTCTCTCATGTAGGTCCCACCACGTAATTCTTAGATGATATATATATATATATATATATATATGCTCTTGCTCCCGTACGTGATGTATTGTAGCGGCAATTAGTTTGTTTCATTTTTATTAAATGAATTAAATATAATATACCCATATATTATATTATAATATAATATAATAATATATTATATTATATCCTTTTCGATTTAATTTGTTGCCTCTGTTTATCGTCTTTCCTATATTTTCTCCCCTCGTAGATCACATAATATCTCCTACAAAATAAAATAGGATATCAATAAATTTTCTGTTATAATATTTTTTTATCCTATATTTAATTAAAAGATAGATAAATATATAAAATATAATTAAATAGGTATAATATTAATAAATCTTATCCAATATATATCGAATCTATACTAATTTAATTATAAAATATCTACTTATCAGGCACTAAATGAGTGTTTTGGGCTTTATGACCTAACACCTCCTAGTTTACTATCACATGCAACAAGCTAGCTTGACTTCTGTTTCCCCCCTTTTCATTATATCATCAATAATATGTAATAAACAATAATATTGTTTGAGGACAGGTTAAGCACAAAAGCGGGGAGAAACGATGGAAAAAAGTGCAAGTAAACTTGACAGATCACATCAAAATTCCCATATTTCCTGAATGCAGGTCAAAGGAATCATGTGACAAATATTTTGCTGATTACTTGTCCAGAATAGCAATTGAGAAGCTTCCAGAAAACAGACCTTTATGGGAAGTTCACATAGTGAATTACCCTACAAGCAGTGCAGCAAGTAGCATCATATTTAAACTCCATCACGCTCTTGGAGATGGCTACTCTCTCATGGGAGCTCTTCTTTCTTGTCTTCAAAGAGCCGATCATGCCTCGCTTCCTCTCTCTTTCCCTTCCCTCAAACCTTCAAAATCTGTCACCAACAAAAGCTTCTCCAGCAAGTTTTCTTCCATCATGTCGTTAACCTACAATACTCTTGTAGATTTTTGGTGGGGCATATTGAACACTAGTATCATTGAAGATGACAAGACCCCTATCAGATCTGGATTCGAAGCAATGGAACAAACTCGCTCAATCGTCATATCAACCATGACATTCTCAATGGACCAAATCAAAATCATCAAGTCTACACTTGGAGTGGTATATATATATATATACGAGTTCTCATTATTTTTTTTCAATTTGTTGAAACACTCATAATTTTCGCTTCTCAAATACTCATATAGTTTATATTTTAAAGAACCTTCACTTATTCATATAACCCATTTATTTTTGTTCCATGTATAGACAGTAAATGATGTGATTACTGGGATAATCTTTTATGGGACTCGACTGTACATGCAAGGTGTTGACGACAAATCAAGGGCTGCAAAATCCACCGCATTAATATTGATGAATACAAGAAATACTGAAAGTTACCAGTCAGTGAACGATATGCTCAGTGCTCAGGCCAAAGGATTGTGGGGGAATCAAGTTTCCTTCTTGCTTGTGCCAATTCCCAAGTTAGAAGATGAAAGAATTTCAAACCCACTGGACTTCATTTGGGAAGTGCATCATATAATCGAGCGGAAAAAACAATCTTTGGTTGTCCCTCTCAACGGCATGCTGTTGGATATGGAGAGTAAACTCAAAGGTTATGAGGTATATATATGAGTGAGCACATAATATTTGGATAAATTGAATATTTATAATTATATTTATATTTTATATTAGTTACAAAATAAAGATGTGAAGGTTCCCCCCACCCCCAAAATAACTCATGCGCTCATTATTCCTTCCATTGAGGTTGGAATTCACAACATCACACTTAATAAAGATATGAAGTTTAAGCCATGCATATATAACAAAAATTTCCCTGAGTTAGAAAAGCTAAAAACAAACTTTATAGATTATAAAATTTTATATATTACTCTTAATATAAGACATATTTACCAAATTTAGTTAGATTAAGGAAGTTGGTTGAGTTCGTTAATATGTTATGTATTTTCTAAAATGCTATAATCATCTTCATCATTTCCCTCATTCTTTCTCCGCCTTAATTATTGTTGAGCAGGGGCGGAATTAGGGAGGGGCTAGGGGTGGCCCCGCCCCCTGAAATTACAGAATAGAACACAAATGTTTCTGGAAATTATATTTCAGCCTCATAAAATTTCAATATTTTCACCTTAGTCCCCACCAAAAGTTTCATGGAGGGACTAAAGTGAAAATCTTGAAATGTTTGTGAGGCTAAAATGTAATGTCATGAACATCTGGGTTCTATTCTGTAATTTTTGCTCCCTAATTACAAATTCCTGACTCTGCCTCTATTGTTGAGGCCTGGAGGAAGCATCAATAGGGGTAAATTAAAAAATATTAACAAATATGAAAAATTTATCTTATATTTAGGATCAAAATCTACTCCTCAAATATGTCTTATATTAAGGACCTAAGGAGAAGTTAATCTTAATTATCATACTTCATGGAAGTGAAATTTCTGAATCATTATATGTGATATTAATTTGCAGGCAGTAGCTAAACACATCCATGGCGCCCTGACAAAGTCAAGTACCACAATTACAAGCTTGATTGGACCATCACAGCAAATGTCTTTGGCTAATCATCCTATAAAAGGCTTCTACTTTACAGTGGCCGGAGGTCCTGAGGTATTTTGTTTTCGAAGAATATTAATGGAGAAGTGAAGTTAACAATTTTTTAATTATTCTTTTTAAAAAAATTTCTCATACATTTCCTTTTCATCACAATTTTATAACATCACTTATTTATTTATATAAAAATCAGAAAAAAAAAAAAAACATTAAAATCTCTCCTTCGTTTCCCTCCAACCAAACAGAGCACTTGAAATGATGAGAACCTTACATGTGTGTTTGTTTATTGGATTGTAGAGCCTTATGATATCTATAATGAGCTATATGGGAATGGTAAGAGTGACACTCAAGACAGATAAATATTTCATAGACGAACACAAGCTGAGGTCCCAAATCAAGCGTGCTTTCCAGATAATACTCAAGGCAGCTCTCAACCAAACATAGTTTTAAAGAAGCTCACACAAGAAATATTATTCCTCCACAATGCTATAATTTCCCACATTTAATTATCTGGAGTCTTTGATGACTTGCACTATTTACTGTCAAATCGCGTATGTCTGTATTTATGGTTTCTTCTGCATGTGTAATGTGTAATGTGTTGAATGAGAGGCATGGTTATTTGATATATAATACATAATTTTGTATGAGATCAATATGATGAATAATAGGAAATTAATTTGTATTACTTACTCTCCCCTATTTTTGATCAAAATTACTCTCCTATTAACTCTTTTTTCTGAGTTCCTATTAACTCTTTATCATATCCTCACACAAACAAATAAAAATGTATTACTTTCTCCCATTTTTTATATAACAAAAATAACTAATCGAAACCAAAAACTACAGTTGAAATCAGTTAAAAGTTATCAATACATTGCATATGTAAATTTCTTTTTATATATACCCTCATATAATAATTATATAAAAAATATTTTTAATAAATACATCACACAAAAAAGATGGAATGGGGGTATTGTTGTGGGAAAATTCTAAATAAATACCCTCCTACATAATTTAAAATCCCGTTTCATTGATTCAAATTAAAATGCTTAATGACGATTGAGGATCTTAATAAAATGATGCAAAAAAAAAAGTATAAATTAACTATTAAGCTTTACCACATGTGATTTAGAACTTTTATATAACAAGAAGTATGTACACCCTGCGCCGTTACGTTGCACGAGATGAATATAGTTCAATATAAAATTGAACGAAACTTTTATAACCCTCACCTAATTAAAAGAGAATCTCATAATTAAAAAGAAAATAATATACCATTGATAAATCCCTAATTTTATATATTTTATCCTACCTTATTCATTTATTTTGGGGATTATTTTAGGCTAATTTGTAATTATTAGATAATTATCATACCTTATATGATAGATTACGATTTTATCATATTAAAAAATCCTATGGTGCAAAATTTTTCGGGAAAGCTAAAAGGAAATCTAATGGTAGAATTTTATTGGGCTTCTTATATTTTAATGGGTATCCAAAAAACCCTCTCTTCCTCCTATTAATGGATTTAGGACCTTTCAATGTAAAGAAAGGACCTTGAGGCTCTATATCAATCAGGCTACAGTCCTAAATCCATTCTTTAAACTTTCTACACCGAGACTCCCTTATTCTCCCACCACCTTTTTGCTTCAAAGGAGATTTAATCTCATTGAAATCCCCAGCCAACAGACACGATTCATGAACTTCAGTAGACATGTTATACAACATATCCCAAATCCTATGCCATTTGGATTCATTAGGACTTGTATACACAGCTGTAAAAAGCATCTTCTTTCCACCTAGACTCACACTACAATGTATAAATTGTTCATCCATCTCTAAAACATCCAATATTAATTCATCTAGCTCCCAAAGTATCCAAATACCCCCAAAAATACCCTCAGCCTCTCTCCTCACCAAGTGTTTGAACCCCCAACTCCTGATAATCTTAGTTGCAGAATTACCACTGATTCTCGGTTCAAGTATAACTACCACATCCAACCTATATCTAAACTTTATATCTTTAAGAACAACCGCAAAACCCTTGCTAGCTGCCCCCTACTATTCCAGAGTAGTAGATTTATCATATTTACAAATACAAAGAAAACTAGAGCATCCATTACCTTATATTCACAAGACCAGTGGGTATGTAACCCTCCTCCTTGCTCATACCACCTTTCGATATTTACATCTTCTTTTTCCCCCTCAAATATTCACATCTTCTATCATAATGCAATTGATTTATCGGTTGAGCCCCAAGCTCTATAAGTCCACCCACAAAAGCCCACATACAAAATCCTTATCACAGTAATCCAATATAAAGATTTGCTCCTGGTGTATCAAAGAAAATGGGGGCAATTTCACCCCTTATCTAATGGTGCATTAAGGTTGTTGTTGTTGTTGTTTTTTTTTTTTTTCCCTTTTATGCCCCGCCCATTCTCGTTCAGCTTCTCCCTCCTGACCCAGTCGCATCTTCTACCCTCACACTCATCTTCTTTTATAAATCTAATACCCAGCCCTTTCATTTCTCACCGTTGAAAAGTTAGAGATGAATCGGGGTAGGGCTGAACTGGTTTATAGAGAGAGAAAGGGGGTGAGTGAGAGGGAGGAACTATGAGTGTGAATCCTCATCTTCTCACTGATGTTAATTTTATATTTATGAATTAACTTCTACTCATGAATCAATTATATTTTTAAGATTTATTACAAGTAAATTGGAGTATTATTCTTGTGTTAGGCGGTAAATTTTTGAGAGATAGACTTATAAATCTAAGAGGTTAAATTGTAAATAATTAATTATATATGTTCAAATTCATAACTATTTAAAATATTTTAATGTATGGTCCGTTGGAACTGTCACCGGCTGGCGGCAATTCGGTGGCCGGCCAGCAACTGGTTAAGTTTGGTCAAAATAAATTTACACTCAACCCCAATAAACTTCATAGAAAAAGTAATTTAACAAATGCGTGAGTTACTTGTAAATAAGTTCCTTTCTTGAGACATGTTTGTAAGTCATCAAATCTTTTTGTTTCAACTGTCCGAAATTTTTGAGAGAAAGCTAGCCAGGGGAATAAATAATTTCATTTAAATTATAATTTATTTAGCAAAAAAATCCCATCTATGCAGGTAAACCGTGTTGCTATCAAATAGCGACATCGGTGCTCCTCACGAATCATCATATTGGTTTTTTTTTTTTTTTTTTTTTTTTTTTTTTTTTTTTTTTTTTTTTTGAAAATAGTAAGTATTGTGACTTAGATAGAGATATAAAGGAAAAGTGAGTGATTGATGTCATTAAATGAGTGGGGCTAGATATCATCTGTCATATAATGGTGAAGAAAAATGTGACGAATTACGTAAGCAAGCAGATCAAGCCGGGGCCATGGACTGATCTGTAATTTGCAGTAACCAAATATGAAAGTGATCCATATATAGTTATTATAAATGGTTGTAGGATGCTCTTGCCAGGCACCAAAGGCTGAGTTGTTGAGAGTTGTGAGCGGTGGATATGTCAGAAAAGCAAAGAACGATGGAGTACTACGACTACTGGCAAGAACAAGAAGAAGAAGACGGAGCGGTATTCCCAGTGAGTCCTATGGGGCAATACTTCAACAGCACTGTGCTCTGCATTTACATTATCGGCGTTTTGGAGTTGCAACTTCCATTTGATGACTCTCTAGCTCTGCCTCTCCTTCAACATCTTTTCCTCCCTGTCAACCCTCGCTTCTCCTCCATCATGGTCCTCTCTTCCTCTCTCATATTTTGTCTTGTCTAACACACACATACACACACACACATTTCTTATCCATATATATGGATACTCATTAATACTAGGGTGCGTTTAATATGGCGGATTCCAATGGAGCTAGCTATAATCCATGTCTTCCTCAACATAAAAATTCTCAAGTCTTGATATTGTCGCACAATATCTCCTTGAGCTTGTTGGGCACTAAATGAGTGTTTTGGGCTTTATGACCTAACACCTCCTAGTTTACTATCACATGCAACAAGCTAGCTTGACTTCTGTTTCCCCCCTTTTCATTATATCATCAATAATATGTAATAAACAATAATATGTAATAAACAATAATATTGTTTGAGGACAGGTTAAGCACAAAAGCGGGGAGAAACGATGGAAAAAAGTGCAAGTAAACTTGACAGATCACATCAAAATTCCCATATTTCCTGAATGCAGGTCAAAGGAATCATGTGACAAATATTTTGCTGATTACTTGTCCAAAATAGCAATAGAGAAGCTTCCAGAAAACAGGCCTTTATGGGAAGTTCACATAGTGAACTACCCTACAAGCAGTGCAGCAAGTAGCATCATATTTAAACTCCATCACGCTCTTGGAGATGGCTACTCTCTCATGGGAGCTCTTCTTTCTTGTCTTGAAAGAGCCGATCATGCCTCTCTTCCTCTCTCTTTCCCTTCCCTCAAACCTTCAAAATCTGTCACCAACAAAAGCTTCTCCAGCAAGTTTTCTTCCATCATGTCGTTAACCTACAATACTTTTGTAGATTTTTGGTGGGGCATATTGAACACTAGTATCATTGAAGATGACAAGACCCCTATCAGATCTGGATTCGAAGCAATGGAACAAACTCGCTCAATCGTCATATCAACCATGACATTCTCAATAGACCAAATCAAATTCATCAAGTCTACACTTGGAGTGGTATATATATATATATACGAGTTCTCATGATTTTTTTTCAATTTGTTGAAACACTCATAATTTTCGCTTCTCAAATTCTCATATAGTTTATATTATAAAGAACCTGCACTTATTCATATAACCCATTTCTTTTTGTTCCATGTATAGACAGTAAATGATGTGATTACTGGGATAATCTTTTATGGGACTCGACTGTACATGCAAGGCGTTGACGACAAATCAAGGGCTGCAAAATCCACCGCATTAATATTGATGAATACAAGAAATACTGAACGTTACCAGTCAGTGAACGATATGCTCAGTGCTCAGGCCAAAGGATCGTCGGGGAATCAAGTTTCCTTCTTGCATTTGCCAATTCCCGAGTTAGAAGATGAAAGAATTTCAAACCCACTGGACTTCATTTGGGAAGTGCATCATATAATCGAGCGGAAAAACCAATCTTTGGTTGTCCCTCTCAACGGCATGCTGTTGGATATGGAGAGTAAACTCAAAGGTTATGAGGTATATATATGAGTGAGCACATAATATTTGGATAAATTGAATATTTATAATTATATTTATACTAGTTACAAAATAAAGATGTGAAGGTCCCCCCCCCCCCCCCCCCCCAAAATAATAATAATAATAATAGTTCTTGCGCTCATTATTCCTTCCATTGAGGTTGGAAAACACAACATCACACTTAATAAAGACATGAAGTTTAAGCCATGCATATATAACAAAAAATTCCCTGAGTTAGAAAAGCTAAAAACAAACTTTATAGATTATAAAATTTTATATATTACTCTTTCGGTCCTTAATATAAGACATATTTACCTAATTTGGTTATATTAAGAAAGTTGGTTGAATACTCGTTAATATGTTATGTATTTTCTAAAATGTTATAATCATCTTCATCAATTCCTTCATTTATTCTTCTCCTTAATTGTTGTTGAGCAGGGGTGGAAACTAGGGAGGGGCTAGGGGTGGCCCTCGCCCTTTAAAATTATAGAATAGGATCTAGATGTTTCTGGAAATTATATGTCAGCCTCATAAAAATTTCAATATTTTCACTTTAGTCCCCACCAAAAGTTTCATGAAGGGACTAAAATGAAAATCTTGAAATGTTTGTTGGGCTGAAATGTAATGTCATGAACATCTGGTTCTATTCTGTAATTTTCACCCCCTAATTACAAATTCCTGACTCTGCATCTATTGTTGAGACCTTGGGGATCATCAATAGGGGTAAATTAGAAAAATATTGACAAATATGAAAAATTTGTCTTATATTTAGGATCAAAATCTACCTCTCAAATATGTCTTATATTAAGGACCCAAGGAGTAGTTAATCTTAATTATCATACTTCATGGAAGTGAAATTTCTGAATCATTATATGTGATCTTAATTTGCAGGCAGTAGCTAAACACATCCATGGCGCAGTGACAAAGTCAAGTACCATAATTACAAGCTTGATTGGACCATCACAGCAAATGTCTTTGGCTAATCATCCTATAAAAGGCTTCTACTTTACAGTGGCCGGAGGTCCTGAGGTATTTTGTTTTTGAAGAATATTAATGGAGAAGTGAAGTTGACAATTTTTTAATTATTCTTTTTTTAAAATTTTATCATACATTTCCTTTTCATCACAATTTTATAACATCACTTATTTATTTATATAAAAATCAGAAGAAAAAAAAAACATTAAAATCTCTCCTTCGTTTCCCTCCAACCAAACAGAGCACTTGAAATGATGAGAACCTTTCATGTGTGTTTGTTTAAATTTGATGGATTGCAGAGCCTTATGATATCTATAATGAGCTATATGGGAATGGTAAGAGTGACACTCAAGACAGATAAATATTTCATAGACGAACACAAGCTGAGGTCCCAAATCAAGCGTGCTTTCCAGATAATACTCAAGGCAGCTCTCAACCAAACATAGTTTTAAAGAAGCTCACCAAGAAATATTATTCCTCCACAATGCTATAATTTCCCACATTTAATTATCTGGAGTCTTTGATGACTTGCACTATTTACTGTCAAATCGCGTATGTCTGTATTTATGGTTTCTTCTGCATGTGTAATGTGTAATGTGTTGTATGAGAGGCATGGTTATTTGATATAATACATAATTCTGTATGAGATCAATATGATGAATAATAGGAAATTAATTTGTATTACTTACTCTCCCCTATTTTTGATCAAAATTACTCTCCCATTAACTCTTTTTTCTGAGTTCCTATTAACTCTTTATCATATCCTCACACAAACAAATAAAAATGTATTACTTTCTCCCATTTTTTTTATAACAAAAATAACTAATCGAAACCAAAAACTACAGTTGAAATCAGTTAAAAGTTATCAATACATTGCATATATAAATTTCTTTTTATATATACCCTCATATAATAATTATATAAAAAATATTTTTAATAAATACTTCACACAAAAAAGATGGAATCGGGGTATTGTTGTGGGAAAATTCTAAATAAATACCCTCCTACATAATTTCAAAATTCCGTTTCATTGATTCAAATTAAAATGGTTAATGACGATTGAGCATCTTAATAAAATGATGAAAAAAAAAGTATAAATTAACTATTAAGCTTTACCACATGTGCTTTAGAACTTTTATATAACAAGTAGTATGTACACCCTGCGCCGTTGCACGAGATGAATATAGTTCAATATAAAATTGAACGAAACTTTTATAACCTCACCTAAAGAGAATATCATAAAAAGAAAATAATTAACCATATATAGAAATAAACTACATCACCCAAAATAGGGATCTGGAAGTGATATTTTTCCATATGTATATGTGCATAAAATATGGACCTAATCAATATTACACTAAGGGACTGAAGTTAATGACATTGAAGAAAATGATCATAGATCCACTACTACAACAAAAAGGCTTTAAAACCACCTCGTTTAGACCGGAGTATTGAGGCTCTAGTCTAAAAAGTATGACCGATGACAGTTTCGTAAATATAAAAAACTTTTAAGACCGGTGTTCATTACTTTTAATACCGGATGTTATAAAGAACCGATCTAAAAAGTTAAAAAAATGTCTTTTCTTTTTAAGACCGGTTGTTACAAAGATCTGGTTTAAAAGGTTAACTTTTAAGACCTCATTTTGATAACTACTGGTCTAATTTTTTTTTACTAGAAACCCCTTCCTCACGCGCTAAACAAAAATTGAATTTTACTTGGAAGATCTATTTAATTCTGCGAGCTCGATGGAGATGTGGCAATTCATCGGCCGCAAGCTACGTCAGAGCTACAGACAGGGGAGACGTTGCTACTCCTTTGCTATTGTTTTCATCAAAGGAGCGACGCTCAGATCGAACCACGCCTATCTTACTTCCTTCTCTCTTGGGAATCACATAATTTCTCCCTCCCCAAACGCCTCCACATGCTATTGGATCAGTGAAGTTAATGTTACCCATTTATGAAAAAACAAAGAGCGTTTCTACTTTCCTGGTTAATACCAAATCCTTTACCCTTCTACTTATTTATTCTTTTAATTATTTCTTTCTTTTCCTCTTCCGCTTTGCGACCTAGGCGAGTAAGTTGAGTAGGACTGAGCATGAAACTCATAACCCATGAGCCTGCCCAAAACCCAGTGTAATTGGGCCATATTGAGCCCGCCCAAAAAGACTTTATAATGGGTTGGGTTAGAACCCGCCCATTTAAGATTTAAATGGGCGGGCTATGGGTACACCTATGGGCTGCCCATACCTGCCCATTTAGTGTAATTTTTTTTATTAACTACCCATCTCATTCCGCATTTCGCATAAAGCATTCCCTGAATCCCTTCCTATTCGAGTATTCAGCCACCTCTAATCCATAACCATAATGGCTATCAACTCTCAATCTCGCTCGCTTTCTCTCTCTATGGCTCTGTCTATTCAAACTTGTGAGTTGCTATTGATTCTACATGTAATGTAGAAAAGATTTTAGAAGTGGATGAATATCTTTAAACTGAATTAGTTGGCTTTCGTGATCCAAAATTTGATGTTTTAGCATGGTGGAGAGTGAATGCTTTCGAGTATCAAGTTTTAAATCTATTGGCACGTGATTTATTGGGTATACTAGTATCTACAGTATCTTCAAAATTAGCTTTTAGTATTGGGTCGGATTCTAGATTCTTTCAAGTGAATCTGAAGATGATGAAGATTAAAGCATGCAGATTCAATGGAAGCATGTCATTTTGTTAATCTATGAATTTGTAGAGTTGTGGTTGTACTCATGTTGGATAAGCTACCTAACTTTGTTGGAGATTCAGCCATTAAATGGAGATTAAGCTATATTTCAGTATTTATAGAGTACATAAGATAAGCTTAAATAATAAAAAAAGTACCATAAAATAGAATAATTAACTATTTTTATTAATTATTCTCTAACTAATTAATTAGTGAATTAATTATTTGACTAATTATTATTCTCTATTTAAACTTATCTTATCTATTTTATGGTACTTTATATATCAAATTGTTAATGTACAAAATATTAAATAATTAGTCATCTATCTTAAGCTTTATGATAAATTCGCTAATTAATTAATTTATCGTTAGTCTTATATCCTAAAATTTATAATAAATATTAGATATTTTAATTTCTTTAATTATTAATTACAATTACTATTTACCATTTTTATTATTTATAATTCATTAGAATTATTATTTATAATTTTAAATATAATTATAAAATTAGATTTTTATTTTAAAAAAAAAAAAAATTTGACGCCACACAAATCAATTATATATTATAATTGACGCAGGGGCGTCAATTTCTCACACCATAGTGGCGTGAGAGACCCTCACGCAACTAATGGCGTGAGGGTCCCACACGCCACTAGTGGCGTGTGGGTCCCACACGCCACTAATGGCGCGAGAGTTGTCAGCGTAACTGCACAATAGCGTTATCCTTTCCAACGTGATCAGTGACGTAAGCATTAGTTTGATAATTAGTTTGGAAAGTGCATCAATTTGGTAAAAAAAATTTAAAATATCATTATTTTGGTGCTTTTGCCATTTTAGCCCGCAGCTATTATTGAAAATGTCAAACTTTATCCAATAGAGGGAAATTGTCTACATTAGAGGATAATTTGTATGGTTTTTTTTTTTTAAAAAAAAAAGAAATTACTTTAATGGGTATTACTTAAAGGGGTTTAAACTTCTCATGTTGCATGAGAAAAAAAAGATTCCTACACACACATGAAATGGTGGGACCCACATATATATAATTCTAATTATATATATATGTGGGTCCCACCATTTCATGTGTGTGTAACATGAGAAAACACTTCTCCTACAACATGAGAAGTGTTTTTCCCTTACTTAAATGAGGGTAAATGTAATTTCTGATAGGCTATAGCTTCCTTTAGATTTGTTAAACTCATTTCACTATTGTCACTGTGTCTCAGCCTCCTTTTCTTTAATTTTCTACATTCAAAATCACATTTTATGCGTGTACAATGATTTTTATCCTTTTCTTTTCTTTTCTTTTTTTACTAAATTTTTATCCTTAGTTTCTTAATTTTTTTTCTTTATACCAATCCTCTACTTTTTGTCAATTTCCTGAATTCATTTCACTTGTGTCAAATCTTGGGGGTTTGACTTCAAAGAATGAAATAATAATTTGTTCAATCCAATCAAGCATTTCATCTCTTTTTTCTTTTCTTTTTTGTACATGCACCATATTTCACATGCCTCCTTACCTTCTTCACTTCATAGCCGCACGTTTAGGAGAGTAGCTTAAATGTCTAGAATGGCTTATAGTAATGAGTATTATATTAATACATATTTGTGTTTGTGAATTCGTAGACTTAGACTTTTATAGAGAATTTTGGACTAATTTGTTTATAATTATATGTAAGTTATAACTCCGAATATTTTTCCATATACTTTTGAATTGTGTTTAATTACATTGTGAATGATTATCTTTTATATTAAAAAAAAGTTGGACTGAATTATACGTATATGTATATGTATTGTAAATGCTCAAGTAAGTAATGTTATAAGTAAAAAAATTTATAACTCATTTTATTCACATAATTAATATTTAAATTCTAATTAATGTATGATTAGATTATTATATATTTGTAAATGTGATAATATTTGATATACATAAAAGTTTGATTTATTGCACATTGTCTTTTAATGGTGTAAACGTGAGAGGTGAAATAAAGATTGTGTCTTGAGCAAAAAAAAATAAAGATTGTACACACACAAAACTCTTAGTTTTATACTTCTAAATCTTCTCTAAGTCCCAAATTACTTAATAAATTATATCCTAATAGCACTTAATTACTATAAATAAAAATTGGAACGTTACAAAGTGTAATATGCTAATTTTTATTTTCAAGATTTAATTACAATTATTAAAGAATTATGTATGATGAGTAGATTTATTATGTAATTGTTGAAAAGATATAAAAAAGTATTTTTAAAAAAATTGGTGTCGTGCCACCACCAAATTTGACTTGGGTGGAATTATTTTCCAACCAAATTTGGGTTTTTTAAGATAAGTTATTCTTTTTATAAGATCATTTAGGTAACTAAACTAACTTCTTTTCAACAAACTTTCTCTATAAAAGTTATTCAACGTATTTTTCTCTTTCTAATGAGGTTAATATTGTATTGATTAGTGAAAATTTTGAGGTTAAGATTTTTGGAAAATTTTGACAATAAATGACTATATATATATAGAGGATGATTAATAGTTAATTTTAATTGGTTTAGATTTGTTGGTTGATTGTTGTAGAAATTTAAAATTAATTTTCTATTTAAAAAGTTTGGATTTATGTCCTATAGGATAGTTTTACCTATTAAATGTGGTTTAAACAATTTATTTTGGTTAGTGGAAGTATTATTGAAATTTTAATCGGTTTAGCTTTGTAGATTTTGAGTTATATGAAATTATAAGTTATGATTTTGATTATGTGGAGGTTTGAAGAATTGTTTAATAAATAGATTATGCTCCTATAAATTAGAAAAGAGATTTAACTGCCCTAGAATGTTGGTATTGATGATTTTATGATTATAAGTGTGTTAGAGGTGAAACTTTAATTTATAAAATTGAGTGATTGATGTGAGAATATGGACATATGGTAGAGAGATAATCTAAATATTTTAATGAGCAATTTGGGCTCACGAGAAGTGATCTATGACCTTGGATTGTTGAGGAAATCATAATATTGAGGATAATGGTTGTAAAGGAAATTGGGTTTTTGGGAGTTGAATTGTATAAATTATTTAGTTTATTATTGTTTGTCATTGATTGATATTTACATTGATAATGTAGAGTTTTTTGTGATCAGCAATCGTTCGTGCTTTGCCTTCAAGTTAAGGTTAAGCTTGGAGTTGAGGTAATTGTGATTAATTTATTCTATATGTTTGCTTTAGGCTGTAAGGTGTTTTCTAAATCTTACTTTCATCTGTAACTACTTGTATATGTTTTGAAAAATTATGTGTATGTTTGAATATGAAATTAGTTCAGTGAAACAGTATACTTTCCAACTTGTATATATAAGTGGAGATTATTATTGAGATTTTTATTATTGTGATAGTTCCGATGTTTGTTATGGGATATTGTATATGGAATAATAATAATTTAAGATGTTTTTGAAAATTGTAGTGACATATTGTTTTTCTGTTATAAGATATGTTAGGATGCGTGGCAGAGATACAGTGAAATTATACCTATCGACTCTCTTTTTCCTAGCTTGAATTTTGAATTGAGTGTTTTGGGCGGACACCTTCCTGTTACGGTATATCAGTGGTGGATTGGGAGGGGACATTATTCTTGAAGTGACTAGCTAACCTTGGTGGGGGATACTAGCACCGATATGCTTTTGAACCCATAGGCGGAACTAGAGGGCTAAGGGTCCCCCAAAAAAAAAAATATATATATATATATATATATATATATATATATATATATATATATATATATATATATATATAGTCATTACACCATACAAGAATGAGAGCAAGGGATTCCAATTTACAACAACACAACATGTTGGAATAGAAACGATTTACAGGCATCGGAGCAAGACTGGGAAAAATGAGAGAGTAAGGTGTATGTACGTAGCATGAAGAATAAATAAACTAATGGGCCCTCCTAAACGACTTTTTTTAAAAAACAAAAAACAAAAAGATTAACTAAGCTTATTAAATTAGTTTAAAGCATTTATATTTATCATTTTTTAAAATTAATTTGTGTAACTGATATATAATTTAATTATACACAACATAGAATATGATAAAGTAACTTATTTAGCTTCCTTAATTAATCTAAAAAAGTCAATTAGGTCTTATATTTAATATTAGATGTGGAATATTATGAATAAAATGAATTAACTCGTGTTGTGCTGGGCTCGTTAACTCATTCCTACGGTCAAGCCTCTCCAACAATTGCAGTTTGGAAAGTATTCAATTAATTAGCTAGTGAGACTATTGTTTTGAAATTAACATCATGCCTATAATATTATCAATAACTTGGTCCCCCTCATGTTGAGTAATGAGGCACGGATAAGTGAGTCTGAATTTTATAGAGTTAAGGAGCAGATTGACCAACGAATTATTATGTTAAGAGCATCTGGCATAAAAATGTATTGAAGGTACCTTAAATACCAACCAATAATTAAAATGAAAAATTTTACCAATCAACTATTAAAAATGGAAACTATCACAGTGACGTTAAAATCAGGCAAACTTTGTTTGTCCTCGAGAAAGGAATAAGCTCGGAATCACGCTAAATTGCAGCTGTCATAATAATCTAGCATGCCATGTCAGCAATCTTCAGGCTTCTCTTACATAAAAGATGAATTTTTAATTCTCTGAATGCAAAGAGCGTGAGGCTCCTCTTCTAAGTGGTTTAATCGGATTCTTAAGTTATTGCACGGGAGTGATATTTGAAACTCATGATCCTAGTAGCCGCACAGATGATTCAAAAGGAAGGTGTAGTACAAAGAAGATGATTATTGGATTTTCAATGCCGATTTCGCTTGAGTTAATGATAGACCCAAAGAATCGCGTATCAACAGGTCACACCTACGATCGAAGTTCGAACCAACAATGGCTGAAATCTGGAAACAAAACCTATCCCAAAACAGGGGCGAACCTGAAGAACACAGGCATAACCATGAACACAACACTCCGAAAGCTTATACAATAATTCTGCATCGAAATGGCGTTTCCTTGACTAAATTAAACAATCAAAGTCATGACATATCGAAGACCATCCTCCCCGGAAGCCCCTCAGTCATCTTCGGGCTTTTCTTACATACAAGAAACCAAACGACGTTTGACTGATTTTAACGTCATTGTAATAGTTTTCATTTTTAATTGTTGGTTGGTATTTAAAGTACCTTCAATACATTTTTCTGCCAGATGCTCTTAGCGTAATACTTCGTTGGCTAATCTACACCTTAACCATATGCTTTGTTGGATGTCTTTTGATTTTGTAATCATATTGCACCTTATTGAAGAACTTATGGGTATTATCGAAGTCTTTTATCAAGCTTTGAACGAGAGTCTCAAGATATTTCAAATGCTTTACATATGGTTTCAACTACAAAAGAGTTATTTCAAAAAATAAGAGAGACAAGTTGTGATGGTTTTTTGGTTCATGTTCAAAGAATTTTGCAAAAAATATGACATTGACATTCCAGATATGAGTCCAAAATATATTGGAAGGAGATGTCATACTCAAAATGAATAAGGTGATTTATGATATAGTATTTTTATTTTCACCCCCTGTCATTAAAATTCTTGGGTCCGCCACTGACTGTACCATGTCTAGAAGATATAAGGAGGAGCAGGATGGATGAGTAAGGATGATTCTAATCGTGATTTATTATTATGAATGATTTAATTGTTGAGAATATTATCATTATGTTAGTAAACATATTTCTCTAACTTGCAGTCTTTTTCTGCATACTTTGTAAATTGATTTTGGTTATTAGGACTTTACGTCTCACCCCGTCATTATTAACATTTTTCAAACAAAGGCTCTAATTTTGCTAGAGGCCAAGTGAAGCAGCCCAAAGGCATAAGAGTCATGAACTTTGTAGGCCTCTTTTGATATTAGTGTTATAATGATTTTTATATTGTCATTCTAGGGCCCTCATATTTTTGAAATACCATATTTATTGTCTAAATAACTGTTTTAGAATGACTGTTTAACTACTGTTGGGCTGGATGCCTTATTTTATAATCTTTGATATTTTGGTGGATCCACAATCATATCTTGTATGGAAACTGTTTTGTGTAGACCCTTCAATTGTGGGGTTTAATGTTGTAAAACTCGTGGGCTATGTTTTCTTCCGTTCGTTAATTGTGCTCAGAGTTATGGATTTTCTGTAGTAGGTTTGTGGGATGAAATTTATGCCGTGGACCCCGGTGTGTGTTATTGAAATAAAAAGGGTTTCTCTATTATCACTTGTTAATCAAGTTTTATAAAACTATCATAGTACATTGTTGGTTGTGAGAAAGGGTCTTTTCACAAAGCACATGTGGAATGAGTCTTAAAGACTTTGTCGTGCTCCTAGAACACATATTATACCACTTTATATTTGATTGCCACTAAACTGAATCTTTCATGGAACTATTTAGCAAGTGTCTTTCGAACTTATATTAAGTATATGAGTTTAAAAGAATGAGCTGTTAATCCCAAATTTGCTCACATTAATATAATTTTTTATGAATATGATATATTACACTAATAAGCTAATAAATAGAGATTTTGAGAATCCTAGGCGGTAGAAATGATTAGAGATCCTACAATCACAAAAGATGAAGTTTTTGGGTTTTTTGGCCATTCATATATGTGAATATAGGTAGCTTTATAGCGTCCAAATATCTATTAGATGATTATGATTTATGATTCATGATATGATGTCTATTTTGAAATTCAGTCAAATTTAATTCATGATTTAATGACTATTTTAAAAATTCAATTTAATTTATTACCTTATCTTCAAACCTCAATAATATATATTTGATAATAAAAAAAAAACCCCCCAATCTGGGAATTAAATGGGATCTTAATATCCCAATAAATTAAAAAAAAAATGAAAAGGTAATGCACAATTTTAGCTGTTAGTTATTATTGAAGTGATCAAACTATGCACTTGAGGCAAATTGTCTATATTAGGGAATAATTTGTAATGTTTTTTTTAAAAAAAGAAATTACTTTAATAAGTATTAATTGAATGACGGTATTGTAATTTAGCATAAATTAATTTAATGATGTGATTATCAGACCCGTTTTTATTAAACAGGTTTTTTAAATGGGTATTATAAGATTTCACATATATTGATTCATTACACTTCATTAATTATTTACCATAATGGTATCACAATTAATAAGAAGTTTGAAATTTTGAAAAAAGTAATTGTTAATAGCTAGCTATATGTAGTGAATTGCTAGACAAAAAATATAAATTACTTGAAAGAGATCTTATTCATTTATTTTAACAAGTTTAAATTTGGAATAAGTGATTTCCATTTTGGTACTATTATGGTAAATAGTTAGTGAATTGTTATACAAAAGTTGCAATTCGGAAAAAGTGATTGTCAATTATGATATTATTATAGTAAATAGATAATGAGATGTAGTGAATTATATTGCTAGGCAAAAATGCAAAAGATATAAATCAACCATGATCAAAGCTTAATAGTTGGCTTCAAGGTTGTCAAACTCGCGAGTTTAAGTAAACTCGTGATAATGACGTAAACCCGTATCGTGAACTCGAATCGTAATCTCATAAGAGTTTACTTTCACTATTAAATATGTATTAATAGTGTATAATAAATAATTAAAATATAAAAAAATGATAACAATTTGATTTAAATATATTTTAAATCCAAATAATTGAAATTAATCTATCAACATTCAAAATTTACCATATTTAAAAAATAAATTTCTATAAAACTCATATATAAGGGCCGTTGAATATGAACAAATAAAAAAAGTTAACACGAGTTTAAATGTGAGTTAACATGATTTTGTAAGCTAAAAAGATAAAAACGGTAAATTCGGTGTATAAACTCATGAGTTTAACTGAGTTTACAATGGTCACGAGTTTACCAGTGACTCGACTCGATTTAGTAAACTAAAAACGTAAAAACGGTAAATTCGGAGTGTTAACTCGCGAGTTTGACAACAATGGTTGGCTTATATATTCTTTTACCAACAAATTGTTGGTTGAGGTAGTAACCAGCTTCACTTCCATAAAAAGAACACAAATTTGAATCCTAAAAAGCATTGCGGTCAAAGCCTCAAGAGGATTATACCCTTAGCCACATGAAAAAAACTTATATGTTCAATTTCACCATCACTACTATAAAACAGGGGTTACGGCGTCTATTTTTTGCACATTTAACATCCTTTTTTACCGTGGGACGCCTATTTGGGGGGGCGTCGTAGAGAAAACTTACGGCGTCTAATTTTTTTAATTAGACGCCGTAAGTTCAGACTTAAGGTGTCCTATTTTAATATTTAGATGCTTTAAGTATGGCAGAAAAGGCCTCCCATGCCATACTTAAGGCGTCTAATTCTAGGAATTAGACTCCATAAGTCTGAACTTACGGTGTCTAATTCCCAGTCTAATTCATTAAATTAAAACTACAATAACACAGCATAACAACATCCACCACTTAATATCAATAGAAATCAAAAGAGCATCTGATAAGAAATAGGCCAAGGTTCGATCATCAACCAATATGTGCTTGTTTCTAGCAAGCATGTGACAAAGAATAATACATTTCTTACATTAATTCATGGCAGATATTACCATACTAACTTATGTATCCTCCCCAAAATCTTACGGTTACACGAGAGACACAAATATATAAAAAATGTTTCAACCAGGTTGGAGCTTGATAGTAAGTGCATTAGATCATAAAGTAGAAACACTTAATAGTGAAGAACGGTTCTAATTTTATTTGGAGCAACCATTTGCTAATGTACTCGCCTACAGCTTCATGCAATACATACATATTAGGAATAGATACCTATATGGTACTCAAATGAAAATAATCAACATCCACCACAGCGAGTATATAAAGGACAGGAAAAAAAGAAAAATCTAAAAAAAAAAAATAAGTTGTAAAGATCAGTTACAAATTTGGCAGTCATCACTTGTAGATCAATTCTCAGAATAAGCTTAATTGTCACTTCTTTCTGTGTTGTTCACAGCCACAACCTGCAGAAACTGAATTGATAAACAGCAATAAGCTTTTCATATGTTAGCTAGGAAGATATAAGTCAACATTTTTTTAGCACAGCATCTGTGTTAGGTCACCCTTGTATTTCCCATTTTTCAACCGGGCCCACATGCCCACAGAAACTTCATTGCTTCTGCTTCGTACAGAGAACAGATGATGAATTTCATTCAACAACAAATGCAGATATTATCTGCAGTTTATTACCCAGGGATTTCATTCAACAAACTTCTGCATCAGACAGAAAGCTAAATGCCTTTCACGCCCAACCTGCAATTAAAACAACATTATATGGTTGAAAATTGAATAACTAGCAGTTAAAAATAATTAAATTTGCACAAAAAAACTATATAAGATGCCCTAAACTAGGTACAATCTTGAACCTATCTGTGGCAAGGTTGTAGAAAAGGGAGAACACACCAGCCCTTCATCATTGAAAAAATAGAAATCCATCAACTAAATGACACTTCAAGTAAATCCCTATCCACATTAAGCCAAGGTAATTGAGACTTTAGAACATACTACTCACCTACTAAACCATGAAGAATCTGTATAATTATTTAAAGAAAAGAGAAACCAATGGAAGCATAGCAATTAATGTCTGAAATTAGCTCTCTTTTTTCATAGTTCAATTTTGTTTTTCATCCTTTTTGTTTTGGCTGTATGGTCTACTCAATCTAAACGCATAGTTTAGCCATGAAATCCTGAATTTAGTATTGTGCCTTTGTATTCATCAACGTCTAAATTTCTTCAAAGTTGAAATAATTGATCTTTGGATGGACAAACTTGCCCTCAAAACCTACTCATTGTGCCAATTCTTTAGTTCGCCATGTTCATCAGTTGGACGTTGAAGCTATCATTATAAATTATCTTCTCTTAGACGACTTCAGGCATAGGCTTTCTTTAGTCAGCTAGTCATTGTATGCTTCCATGCAACCTTTTATCAAAAGGAGAAAACAATATATTCCTCAAATCCTTAATATAAGACATATTTACCTAATTTGATTAGATTAAGGAAGTTAGTTAAATTAGTTAATACGATATGTATTTTCTAAAATACACTAGTAATCTTCATTAATTCTCATCTTCCCTCTCCTCCTTGACTAGTGTTGAGTATTAATATGGGTAAATTAGGCAAATATTGACACATATAAAAACTATGTTTTATATTTAGGATAGGGGTAAAGGAGCAAAAATACACATGTGCTTTACCCCCGGGAGCGCCCAGCACCATGTGCTTTTCGGAGGACCAAAAATACACATAAGCTTTTAAAAATGGAGCAAAAATACCAGTAGCGTTATCTAAACCTAACGTCCGTCAACTTTTTTCTGTGGGGCCCACGGTCATGCCCATGTCAGCATAACGTGACCTCTATTTGTTCTTTTTCTGCTTTTGCTTAATTACCCTTATTCAGATTCAGCAGCTTACCCCGATTCAGCTTCTTCTTCTTCTTTCACTTTTTCAGTGGATTTCGCTTCTTATTCAGATTTTGCAACTGATGATGCAGAAAAAAAGAGTCCGACGCTACCAAACAGAGTCTGACGCTCATCTTTCATTGTTTTTCCCCAAAGATCTCTTTCATTGTTGAAGACCTGTCTCTGTCACCAAGCATCGCTGGAATTATAGAACTCAGATGTTGAGAATGCAGTTGATCAAACATTTACCTCTTTTTTACCCATCCAAAGATTTACCTCTTCAAAGAATAAATAGGGCCGAATGGACGAAGAGAAGCTCGAAGAAACACTATAGGCATCATCATTCAATTCACTCATTTCATCAAATTCCTAAATCTCAAAAGGCATCCAATGAACTGAAAAATTATAGAACGTCTCTCCAATCTCTGAATATCCCTTTCCCCAAACTCTCAGCTCGCGACGGTGATGGCAGACGATGGTGGTGAGCGATGGAGGTGGGTGTTGGTGATGATGGAGGGATGGCGGTCGGCGGTGTTGGTGAGATTGAAAGAAAGGAGATGATGAACGCCCCCGATCTCCTGCTCACTCTCATCTCTTTCTCCTTCTTCACAGCACACCCTCGCGGTCACGATCGATTGAGATGGCAGTCGGCGGTGTTGGTGAGATTGAAGGCGGTGGATGATCAGGGGAATGCTCGGTGTTGGGGAGCATTTTTGTTTTTTGTTTTTTTTAAAAAATATATTAAAGAATTGATATTAGGATTTTTTTTTTATTCTTTCTTCCAACTAGGACAATAATGTGCCACGTCAGCATCCACATCACACTTTTTGGTCAAACTGAATAAAGTTAACGGTCAACGTTTCCTGATTTGACAGCACTGGTATTTTTGCTCCATTTTAAAAGCTTATGTGTATTTTTGGTCCTTCGAAAAGCACATGGTGCTAGACGCTCCCGGGGGTAAAGCACATGTGTATTTTTGCTCCTTTACCCTTAGGATAAAGATTAACTTCCCAAATATGCCTTATATTAATACCATGATGAAAGAAAATGAAAAAAGATTGAGGCCGTTGTAAGCTTAATTAGCTGCATCGATTTCTCATGAGTTGTAAACATCACATTAAGAAGGGGCACAATTAGCTCATGGGGATATTTTTCAGGCATTGATGGATCATAATAATCATGCACAACCTACCTTCTTTTTTTGAACAATCACAACCTACCTTCTCAAGACTAGTATTGGAAGGAGCTGTTAGATATATTTCTCTGCTCCTATTTATAGAGAAGAAAATTTTTTAGTTCTATTTATAGAGCATAAAAAGAAATTTTTATATGAATATATAATTTCACCCTTCATTTATTGTTGTACTGACTTTGTTCTCATGAGATATATTGCATATTAAATAGGGATAAAATTGAAAAGATATTGAATTTTTTGAAAGAATTAATGAAGTTTATGTTTTTTCTTGGTCTATGTAAAACAAGCTAAAAATGCCCTATAAATAGGATTAGATAGTGTACATCTTGATCAGGCCTAAATTAGTGGATTATCAATTATTTTCCACATGCCTTTTTAGGCGGTTAATGAAACTTGTATTGTCCATCTACTTTATCTGTACCCACAAGCCCTACAACATTAACATCTTCCTCCATATTTTTGGCATTTCATCAAATATCTCTCCCCAAGGTAGTTGCACAAATTGAAATCCTAACGTCATAACTTAACATCATCCACTTTTTTATCAACATGTAAAATCTAAAATGTATGGGTATAAGTGAGATGTAGGACTTGGATAATTAAAAATATATAATACAAATATGTAATCATCCTTTTTTTAAAAAAAATCATTTTTACACCAAAAGCATAACAAAAAAAATAAGACATAATTAAATCTGAACATGATAAGAGCTATAGCCATAAATATAAATATAACGTAGAGTAATAATTTAATAAACTAGATATTTTTCAAAGAAAAATACATGCCAGGAAGAGAAAAAGCCCGTCCAGCATCCTATCCCAATTTTGTTTGGGACAATGACCGAGACCAGGGATGGACCTAGGGGGCTAGGGGTGACCCCGGGGCAATTATTCTCCTGCTTCCGTCCCTGACCGAGACCGAATAGAAGTGAACAACCCTAGGGTAGGGGATTATATTAAATCTCACCTCCACGGCTCCACCGACTTTGGCATAAAAAAAATCCCAGTCCTCGGCACGGGGTGGTTGTCGGCGCCAGTGGCCATCAATGGGAAAGGTCCGGTAGCCCGCCAATGAGGGGTTGGGGATTTTCTTAATGTGAGGGGCAATTTTATAAAGTTACTAACACTTCAAAAAAATTATATATTTGAATCACTAAAATAAGATTTTAAAATGGAAGAGGTATTTATTTGAAAATTTTCCTATTATTTATGTCATGTTTAGTTGGATAGTTGGATCTTGCATTTATTAGAAAGCAACAGCCAATTGGGGAGTCCCAAACTCAATTTATCTAAATTTTCGTGTATTAACAACAACAAAAAAAAAAAAAAAAAAAAAAAAAAAAAGCAACGCCCATTAAATTTCACCAGAAGAAAAAGCCAAGGCCCAGAGTGAAGGGGAGATTCATGTCATGGCAATATAGACGAAGACATTGATTGAGGACGGGAAACCACTGCGCAGCGTGCTCCTGCTGATCAACACCAGAAACCTCCGGTTTGATATGGTTAAAAGCATATTCCACCCGGAAACAATGAATCATTGAAAGATGAACTCCTCAAGAAGATTGGTTGAGACTGGACACTCTTGACTCAATATTTCAAAATGGCCAAGCTACTATAGCGGCTTGCTTCGGAATAACAAAGGAACTTAGATTCTAGGTTTAAATAAAAAATTAGGTTACATCTATCCCTCCTATTGCTGCAGAGCTATTGAAGATCTATGAAGGACTTCGCCTAAGTTGGGACCACGGTTATCACAAAATTGCAGTCTTTTAGTGACTTTGCAAAAGCATTGCACCGGATCAATAGCGGTCTAATAACTCGAGATCATCCTCTCAAAGGTCACATCAGGCAAATTCACTACCTCCTAATACACGACTGGACTGTTAATTACTGTTGGGGTTAAGTAATAATTTTGCCCCGAAATATATCTTAGGAGCAATATTGCCCTAGAAGTTTTCTTGGACTCAATTTTACACCAGAAGTCTAAAAACGTAGCAATGTTGCTCTTTACTAACAGTAAACACTGACGGAGTTACAACACTCGAGTGTAATACCCACATACTCGAGTGTGCACGGTCTTTTTTTTTTTTGGGCAAATGCACACTCAAATGAGTGTGCACAAATCGAGTGTGCAATGTGCACACTCGAGTGTGAATGAGTGTGCACAAGTGTGCAACACTTGAGTGTGCACTTATTGCACACTCAAAATGGGTGTGCAATTGAAAAAAAAAAAAATGTTCGTGCACACTCGAGTTTGAGGCATCACACTCGAATGTGTGCTAATTCCGTTAGTGTTTACTATTAGTCGAGGGCAACATTGCTACGTTTTTAGACTTTCGAGGCAAAATTGAGTCCAAAAAAACTTCCAGAGCAACATTGCTCTTGGGGGTGTACTTCCGGGGCAAAATTGCTACTTAACCCTTACTTTTGATCTCATGTGTCAAGAGAGGCTAATCATTGTGCCAATTCTTTAGTTCGCCATGTTCATAAGTTGGACGTTGATCGAAGCTATCATTATAAATTATCTTCTCTTAGACGACTTTAGACATAGGCTTCCTTTAGCCAGCTAGTCATTGTGCGCTTCCATGCATGCACCCTTTTATCAAAAACAGAAAACAACATACTCCTCAAATTCTTAATATAAGACATATTTACCTAATTTGATTAGATTAAGGAAGTAAGTTAAATTAGTTAATACGACATGTATTTTCTAAAATACCCTTGTCATCTTCTTTAATTCCCTTATTTCCTCTCCACCTTGACTAGTGTTGAGGGAGTATCAATATAAGTAGATTATGAAAAGATTGACAAATATGAAAACAATTTTTATATTTAGGATCAAGACTAACTTCTCAAAAATGCCTTATATCAATACCATGATGAAAGAAAAAGAAAAATATTGAGGAATGTAAGCTTAATTAGCTGCATCGATTTCTCATGTGAGTTGTTGGCAAAACCCAAAAAACGAAAACAAATTGATCGTGAGTTGTAAACATCACATTAAGAATGGGCACAAAACTCATGGGGATATTATTTAGGCATTGATGGATCATAATAATTAGGGTTAAAGAGCAATAATACACATCAAGTTTGCCCCAGGGAGCGCCCAGCATCACAAAGTTTTTTCTGGAGCAAAAGTACACACGAAGTTACGTTTTGGGAGCGCCCAGCACCACGGCCATTAGTTAACCGTTAGTTGACTGTCAACTTTGATGGAAGTGAACAGTAACGCGGCTGAAATTACTCTTTTACCCTTAGTTTTATGTGAAATTACCCTTTTGCCCCTTAGTTTTAAATATTATCAAAATAAAAAATGTTAGGAAAATTAGGAAATAATTCAAATAATTAGAAAAAAAAAATAATAGAAAAATTAAATAAAAAGGAAAAAAAAATTTAAATAATTAGGGAAAAATTAAAATAATTAGGGAAAAATTAAAATACCCCCGCAAGTGGGCCCCACCCGCCTTAGTCAGACTTCACACATCAGATTAGATTTATCTCTGTAGGGAGAATTGATAAGAAGATTATCTTAATTAATTAATTAATATATTTTTTTCAATGAACAACTTACCCTAGTGCATCTTCAACAACTGCACCGGCCCGTGTATATACAACTCCTCCTCCACCAGTTGGTTATCCGGCCGCCACCGTAAAACCGACCGCCGCCAATGACGGCGGCGGCCATGCGGCGGGCTAACGGTTGCCGATGGTGGGGCCCATTGGCGGAGGTATTTAAATTTTTCCTTAATTATTTGAATTTTTCTAATTTTTTGAATTTTTTTCTAATTTTTTGAAATTTTTTTTAAAATTATTTGAATTTTTTTCTAATTATTTTAATTTTTTCCCAATTTTTTGAATTTTTTTTCTAATTATTTTAATTTTTTTCCGAATTATTTTAGTTTTTTCCTAATTTTTTTAGTTTTTTTCAAATTATTTGAATTTTTTCCTTAATTTTTTCTAATTTTTTTTTTTCTTTTCGATTTTTCTCCTAATTTTTTGAATTTTTTATTCCACGCCAAATGCTCCATCCAAGTTAACGGTCAACTAACGGCCGTGGTGGTCTTTGGCGCTCCCAAAACGTAACTTTGTGTGTACTTTTGCTCCAGAAAAAACTTCGTGATGCTGGGCGCTCCCTGGGGCAAACTTGATGTGTGTTATTGCTCCTTAACCCTAATAATTATGCACAACCTACCTTCTCAAGACTAGTATTGGAAGGAGCTGTTATATATATTTCTCTATCTGCTCCTATTTATATAGAAGAAATTTTTTATTTCTATTTATAGAGCATAGAAAGAAATTTTCATATGAATATACACTTTCACTCTTCATTTATTGTTGTACTGATTTTTTTCTCATGAAATATATTGTATATTAAATAGGGGTAAAGTTAGAAAGTTATTGAATTTTATGAAAAAATTAATGAAAGTTTAAGTTTTTCTTGGTCTATGTAAAACATGCTAAGGATCAGATGAGTGCACATCTTGATCCTATCTAAATTAGTGAATTATTAATTGTTTTCCACATGCCTTTTTGTCGGTTTTAAAGAGGCAATAAAATGAAACTTGTATTGTCCCTCTACTTTATCTGTACTCACAAGCCCTACAACATTAACATCTTGCTCCATATTTTTGGCATTTCATCAAAAATCTCTCCCCTAAGTAGTTGCACAAATTGAAATCCTAACGTCATAACTTAACATCATCCACTTTTTTATCAACCTGTAAAATCTAAAATGTATGGGTATAAATGAGATGTAGGACTTGCAAATTAAAAATATGTAATCTTCCTCTTTTATCATTTTTACACTGAAAGCATAATAATAAAATAATTAAATTTGAACATGATAAGAGCTATAGCCATAAATATAAATATAACATAGAGTAATTTAATAAATTAAACTAGATATTTTCAAAAATACAAACACATGCCAGCAAGAGAAAAAGCCCGTGCATCCTATCCCAATTTTGTTTGGGACAAGCCTGTCCTATCCCAAAATGACCGAATAGAATTGAACAACCCTAGGTAGGGGATTGTATTAAATCTCACCTCCACAGCTCCGCCGACTTTGGCATAAAAAAATCTCAGTCATCTCGGGGTGGTTGCCGGCGCCAGTGGCCATCAAAAGCAAAGGTCCAGTGGCCTGCCGACGAGGGGTTTGGGGATTTTCTTAATGTGAGGGGCAATTTTATGAAATTACAAACATTTCAAAACACTCTATATTTGAATTAATAAAATAAGATTTAAAAATGGACGAGGTATTTATTTGAAAAATTTCTTATTATTTATGTCACGTTTAGTTGGATGGTTAGATCTTGTATTTATTAGAAAGCAACAGCCAATTGGAGAGTCCCAAACCCAATTTATCTAAATTTTCGTGTATTAACAAAAAAGAAAAGAAAAGAAGCAACGCCCATTAAATTTCTCCAGAAGAAAAAGCCAGGGCCCATAGTGAAGGGGAGATTCATGTCATGGCCAGAATGTAGACGAAGACATTGATTGAGGACGGGAAACCACTGCGCAGCGTGCTCCTGCTCAACACCAGAAGCCTCCGGTTTGATATGAAGGACTTCACCACGGTTATCACAAAATTTCTGTCTTCTAGTGACTTTGCAGAAGCATTGCACCGAATCAATAGCGATCTAACTCGAGATCATCCTCTCAAAAGTCACATCAGGCAAATTCAATACCTCCTAATGCACGACTGGACTGTTAATTACTTTTAATCGCATGTTTCAAGAGAGGCTAATCGTTGTGCCAATTCTTTAGTTCTCTATGTTCATCAGTTGGACGTTGAAGCTATCATTATAAATTATCTTCTCTTAGACAACTTCAGACATAAGCTTCTTTTAGCCAGCTAGTCATTGTACACTTCCATGCACTGTTTTATCAAAAAGAAAGAAAACAATATATTCCTCAAATCCTTAATGTATTTATCTAATTTGATTAGATTAAGGAAGTAAGTTAAATTAGTTAATACCTTCTAAAATACCCTTATCATCTTCCTTAATTCCCTTCTTTCCTCTCCTCCATGACTAGTGTTGAAGGAGTATCAATATGGATAGATTAAGAAAAGATTGACAAATATAGAAATAATGTTTAATTTTATATTTAAGATCAAGATTAACTTCCAAAAAATTCCTTAAATTAATAGCATGATGAAAGAAAAAGAAAAATGTTGAGGCCGATGTAAGCTTAATCAGCTGCATCGATTTCTCATGTGAGTTGTTGGCAAAACCCAAAAAACAAAAACAAATTGCTCGTGAGTTGTAAACATCACATTAAGAAGGGGCACAATTAGCTCATGGGGATATTTTTTAGGCATTGATGGATCATAATAATTATGCACAACCTACCTTCGTTAGTTGGACGTTGAATTTTATAGCAAATTAATAAAGTGTAAGTTTTTTTTAATCTATGTGAAACATGCTGGAACTGAAAGTGACTTATAAACAGAATTAAAGAAGTATATATCCTTCTCTCTAGGTCTCAAGTTCAAGCTCCAAATGAGACACTTATGTTGGGAGGAATAGCCACAAACTACAAACCGGATACCGAATGATAATATAAAGAAAACAGTGGGAGAGAAGTATATGTCATGGTCCCTGCCTAAATTAGTAAATTATCCTCATCGATGGTTATTTCATATGGCACGTCAGGAGGTTTTAAAGCGGCACCAAAATAAAACTCGTACTGTCTCTCTCTACACTATTTTTATTCACACGCCCTACAAACATTAACATCTTCCTCGATATTTTTGGCATTTCATCAAATATCTCTCCCCCTACTTAGTTGCACAAATTGAAATGTCGACATTATAACTCCACATCATCCTCGATATTTTTGGCATTTCATCAAATATCTCTCCCTAAGTAGGTTGAAATCCTGATATCATATCTTAACATCGTCCTTGATATTTTTGTGTTTAATTTATTCTGCCTTAAAAGTATGAGTGCTACATGCGAGAAGAAATGAATACATGAAGCCCTAAATATACAAGATTCTAGAATGGGGGTAGGGGATAAGCACAACAATCAGACGATGCATGATCAGTATGAAACTAGTTTTTGGGCTTTGTATTATTGGGCTTCGTTTTGCAACATTTGGACTGGGCTTTTACTTCAACACTTTACGAAATCATCATTAACAAATGCATGTTTGTTTTAATTTTTTTTAAAATATTTTTATAATTTACGAGGTCAGTAACTCAGTATATGAGAAGAATTTTGTTTTAATATGAAAACATGTTCAAAAAACACTTTTTAAGAGTTCCCAAATAAGTACTATAACATTTCGTCAATTGTAAATGATTTTACCCAACCAACTTTATTTTTTCTTCGAACCATCTGATGATTGAACCCATTGGCTACTTTAATGCTCAATATGTAATACCCTAAAATTCTTATTTGTCATAAATACTATATTTTGATAAATAATACATATTAAATACAAAGGTGAATATTTGTCTCAAGAAATTATAATCTATTGATTATATTTTCATCCAAATTTCACTTTGGAATTAATTAACGAATGGTTAATTATGAGACATTATTTAGGAGCTATTTAATATGACATAAATAGCACATAAAAAGGTAATTAATTTATAACCAAAAGGAGGAATGTAATATCCCAAATTTTTGAATTTGGAAACAAGAAATGTTTTATGGGAATTTATTATGAAAATTTGGCCTAAATAGTTTTAAAGCTATTTTCTGGATTTTGAGGCATATTTTCCCAATAATTCAAGGAAAAATAGTTAGAGGATAATTTTTGGTCTAGAAATTTTAGAACCAATATTTTATGGCCTAGAGAGTTAATTATGGAAGAAAATTCTTATATGGAATTAAGGATTTTATTTTCCAATACTTATTTAATATTTGCAAATAAATATTAAATGGTAGTTTTTGGTGGATGGAATAGGTAAGTGGAATGGTAGTTTTTGGTGGATGGAATAGGTAATTAGAATGGTAGTTTTTGGTAGATGGAAGAAGAGTGTTTGGTTTATAAGGAATGTTTGGTTAAGGAAGAAATATGGTTGGAATAGCGTAGCAATTTCTTCTATAAATGGAAGGCTCTTCTCTTCATATTCTTCACACCAAATCAGCCCCAAGAGGTGATTTCTAAAGAGTAGAGAGGAGTGAGAGCTAGAGGGAAGCAAGAAGGAGGAAGTTCTTCAAGGGTAAGTTTTCTAGTTCTTGAGTTTTAAGTTTTAAGTTCTTATGAGTTTTAGTAGAAATGTTAGTTTGATCTTTAATTTTCAAATATAGTTTTTTTTATCATGTTTTTATGGTTAAAAATGGTTTTGTTTCAAAATTGATGGAGAAAGTAATATAGCAAAAATTTTGGAAGATTATGATCAAAGTAAATGCTTCCTACGAAATTTTGTCGGTTAGCGATTCCTGAAGTCAGTGATACAAATGCCAGTATTTTATATTAAAGATGATGTTCTTAAATTCTGATAAAATTCATGTTCAAAGTAGACATACAGGGCTTTTCAAATATACCTATAATGTATTATTTCGAGTTCTGTGCTAGAAGATAAAAATGTCCAAAGTTGGGCTACGTTTTCTGAAAATTTTCTGGGCAGATGATGAACACGTGAAAACTGGGAACTGTTCATAAAATCTGGGAAAGAACCAGTATTTTTCCACAACATTAGACATCCTAAGGATTCCGGGAATTTTACGGATCCTCGTTTCGAGTTTTCTAGAATTACTTATGAATTTTCAAAGTTAGAAGTAAATCTGGCCATAATGCTGAAAGTAACGTTTTTATTAAATAAAATGTAATGGCAAAATGGTAATAACAAATCCACCAAGGGTAGAAAGGTAAATTAACCTTTTGGATATTATTCTAAGCAATATGGTAATATGTTAGGATATCCGAGGATTCCGAGTCGATTTGAAGGACGGACATATTACTATTCATAAATAACCGTATTTATGAATAGTACCGTATACATAAATAGTAAATTACTATTCACACTAAGGAAGGTACGTTCGCGTACAGTAACTTTAACTCGATATGTCTTGTATGCTTATATGTGATAGATGATTTCATAGAGTCATGGACAAGACTTGGTCTTGGGTCATGCACCGTGGTTAAGACTCGTCTTGAATCACCGTTTATATACATTCAAATTGATACGGTTATAGTCTTGATAATGCCGTGAGATTGTTTTCCTAGCGCCGAGGACACGAGTGTACATCGTGGGCACGGTGGTGCGACTATTCAACTATACATGGATTTGTATAGATAATTTTACATGTCTTTGTGTGCTATGTCTTGTTGTTGTGTTGACATTACATCTGCATGTGCTATGTATTGGTTAATCTTTGAAATGTAATGAATATTTGTCATACATATACTGTTATACTTTTCATATGAGGTTAACTGTTACCTAAGATTCAATTTGTTTTGAATCTTAGACTTGACTAGAGGTTCAGGTAAAGGAACCAGGATCAGAGAAGGTACCAAGGGATAAAGCCGTAGATAAACACCAGTAGATGGAGCCGTAAGAAGGTACCGGTCAAAGGAAATGCAGGAAGAAAGTCAACAGAACCTACAGTATTGCATGAATCTAATAAAGTTACTTCACATCATTTGGTGCTTAAACTAGAAGGGTCGTCTATGTGGTTCAGTCAATCAGTCACCCTAGCACGGTGAGACTTCCACTAGACCTACCCCGGCCAAATGAGATGATTTAACCGAGTTAGGTTCTATGCCCCAAGTCTACTCAAGGCTTGGTTGAAGAGGGTATAGTTACATGTAAGAATTGTAATTATAAAGTTTTGTATTACTTGTATCACATGAACAATCCTTCGGGAAATTTATAATATATCGCATACGTCGGCATCGCATATGTCTGAGTATTTTTATATCAGTTACTCAATTGTTCAAATTTTTAGTACATGCTCTCCGTTTCCGCATTACGCTAAGCTGTAGCACCTCAAAACTCTGATGAATATTTATAAAACCACGTGTCACCGGCACGATTTATGCTACGGAATTTGGGGTGTTACACAATACGAGTAAGTACTCGTTTGTTTTAATTTTTTAGAAGTGTTTTTATGATTTACAAGGTAAATATGTAAGATGAGTTTTATCTTGACTTGCTAAAAGGGCTTCTAAAACCAAGGTTTGAGGATTTCCCAAACTTGCACTAGGATTCATTCATGTCCAGGTTCTCCAATAATTAATTAGTCAATAGTAATATCTTCATGAAAGACAACAATGTTTACAATCGAACCATAAATTCTCCCCTTTTCAGGCATATATACTAGAGATGTGGCATGTCTCCCTTGGGTTGACTCCATCCTAGGCAAAGAAGGGATGCGAGAGGCAGTAATAAATTAAAGAAGCCAACCACTAAACTCGTTCTGGCACATCAGGTGATATTAAGGATTATAATTACCTCCCAATATTCAACTCCCATCACACTTACTTCAGATCATGCTAGATGCCAGTAGAATTAATTTGCAATTGATATAAGTTATAAAGTAAATATCAATGGATCATATTTTGAATTGAAAATTTAATACTAACATATACATTTTTCTTATTATTAAATATAAATTGGATTAATAATTTATTGTATCCCTCATAGAATCTAAAGGTTAAAAAAGTCATAAAGTCATAAAAATTGGAGGAAAAAAAAAAAAAGAGTGATATATCCCTATTTGAACATATATTTTCATATCTTTTTATGGGATTTAATCTTTATTATTGAGCTTACATGTAATTATTACGATTATTTTTCAATTAAAAGGTAACGTATAAAAATATGTCATAAAAAAGGCTTATTTGTCAACTGATTTTATGATTCCTCTTTATTGAATTAAAAGGTATATTTGTTTTGATTTCAGAATAGTGTAGAGGAGTTTGTAGGCTAAGACTGAAGACATTGACTAAAGCTTTCCAGATGATGAAGAAACAAGCTTTGGAGTTTAGAGGGAGTGGAAATTCCCAGGTGTTGAAGGACCTACTAAGAATAAGGCCTTAAGACTAGTTTTAGGCCAATTTACAGCATGGTTTGACTCATACATGCCAACTTATAAGCCATACTATTTAAATGGGACTCATTACCATCAATTAATCCTGAATGACATGTCTTCCTTGACCCTAGAGAGCAAAGGATGCCGGCAACACTTAATGAAGGGCAAAGGAGTGATTTCACAAAGCCTTTTTCCTAATCATGTTAAGAAAGGTGTCACGCCAACTAATGAAGGGTACAATGATCATTGTGCTTGGTTTTCTCTCCAACAAATGCCTAAATGGTGTCAACCAATAAGTCAAAAGAAGAATTGAGAATCAAGGAACAAGATTTTAGGGAATTCATGAATTACGGAAATTATCTCCAATCCTAGTCCTATTAGGATTAGGAATCATTCATAACATTGCATCCTAAGTAACCAAGAGACAAATAGCACCACTTAGTTCATCAAAAAATTTAGGAAACCTTCATCTTAGTTCAATTAGGACTCCTAAAGCATTAAAAATGTAGCTCCAATTTATCCTGGTCAAATTAGGAAACCTTCCTATCTTGCATTTAAATATAAAGCATCTAGTTTCCCATTTTGGAGCAAGCTTTACCACCACTCATTTCTCTCTCCATGTAGTGAATTAGGCATCCAATTAACTTTGGAAACCTTGGGAAACCCTAAGAAAGGTCAACAAAACCAAAGCCCTAGTGATTACACTCAAATTAGGAAACTACATTGACTTACTCCTAAAGTAAAGGCTACAACTTTCCTATTTTGTGCCTTATTTTGACAATCCACCTTCATCACCATGATGACACCAATTGATTTCATCCAAAGCACATTAACAAATCTTAGGAAATTGTCTAAAAGTGGGTTTCCACGTTCACCTTTCATTCCCATGCAAAATTGGGCCATTACACACACTAAAGCCTAAAACACTCACTCTAGAGGCCACCACTCGTATCCTAACTTGTTCCTATATAAATGGCACATGTTGGAGACCCAAAGGAGAAAGATTTGGATGCCAAATCATGAGAGGCTAAATCTCTTGTGCTTATTGCATATGGATGATGTGGGTTGAGCCTGAGAGCTTCAATTTGGGAAGTATTTGCTTTCTAATTAATTTTCCCTTGAACTTGATGATTTTCCTTCACTAGGAATTATTTTGATTTGAATTTGAGACTGAAATTGTGTGTTATAATCTTTGTTAGTTAGATTATTGTTGTTTGAATTGAGTTACAAGACATGAGTTTTGATTTTATATATTTATATTTGCACTCATTGAAATTATTCTATCTAGAGAGTTGTTAGGCATGATAATTGATTTGTGTTGCTATTGAGTGTCTTCATAAGCATTCATCATTAGGGAATTGAAGCAAGTTTATAAACTCAATTTAAATTGCACACCAAGAGGTTTTTAAACATGTCTTAATAAATGGTTGTTATCTAGCATTTATGACAATTATTTATTATGAATCACTTGACTTAAACCGTGTTTGGGGTTCTTACTTGGAGTTGGTGAATTAATTAACTCCCATATAATTAAGCAAGCTAGGATATCCATAGCCCATAGGTTCACTTCCAAGGAGTATTCCATCATATCATTCCTAAATTCAATTTAATTTCCTCGTTCACCATTTTATCAAAAATCCAAAAAGAAAACAGTAGTTCAGGTTATTTCCCATCATTAAAAAAATAGAAAAAATAAATTTCAAAACCACTTTTAATGTTTTTGTCATCACTTAGTTTAGCCAAAGAATTAAATAAAAGGTTCCTTAAGAGAACACGACTCAAGTTGTGCTCTTCATTGCATAATTTAGTTTATTTTGATTTAACCCGAGGCAACTAAAGGTTGCAAAAAAAAAAAAAAAAAGCTTATGGAGCCATATTTTGCGCAGAGAGTTTTTACCAATAGGCAATTTGAAGTGTAAAAAATAGAGCAATTTTGCTATGTCCATTATCTCATTTAATTTTGACTGTTCGTTGACCAAATATGCTGAGCTGATAGTCCACATTTTATCCACGTTATTTTTGTTAAGGTGTAAATTTACCTCAAAAGTTTTAAATCTAACTTTGAAAAAATAAAATAGATGACACATAGACTTCCAGAGCAAATTTGCATCTTAAAAAAATAACGTGAATAACTTGTGGACTATATTAGCTCAAGATATTTGGTCAAATAATTATCAAAATTAACTCGGGATAACGATCAAGACAAAATTGTCCCTTTTTTACAATTTCGGGAAAAATTGCCATTGAAACATTTACGGGTAAAATTGCCTCTTAATTAGTGAAAACTTCCACTTTAACCCAAAATTTTTTTAAAAAAATTAAGACTTAAAATTTGGTTGCATCACGATCATCAATAAAGATCATAATAACTTCATCTATTATATGGAGTATATAAATAAGAAACGGTTCCAGGCAAAATTTAATTTTAGCAAAGTAAGAGGTGAAATTTAATAATTAATATTATTTATAAAAAAAAATATATTTATGTTGTGATTTAATAAAGGGTTAAGGTGCAAAAATACCTATGAGCTTTTACATAAAGTGAATCCAACACCATATACTTTTTGGAGATGCAAAAATATACATGAACTTACAAAATAAAAGCAAAAATGACACTACCATTCATCCTTATAGGCCTTATTTTTTGAAATTTCATCATAATTGCCTTATTATCATTGCTATCAAATACATCTTTTTTCGATATAAGACAATAAACAATCATTCAACCATTCATCTCTCATCCCATTACGAAGTGCAACTTTGATGTATTAAGGGTGGACAATTATTCAAACATGTATTAATTATTTTTATTTAAAAAATCTCAAATTCAAGGGAGGAACTTGCCCCCCTTCTCTAACAAGTGGGTCCGCCCTTGCTTCCATCAATACATCTCCTTCCCTAGTTTTTTTTTTAAATTTTTGGAAGAAGAATGAGGAGGAGGGAGTCAAGAACGCACCATATGCACGAGGGCGACTATGATTACTATTATTATACTCCCTCTGGTTCTAAATATAAGACATGTTGATTTTTTTTGGGAGATATTAAGGAAGCTAAATAAGTTACTTAATATTATATGTTGTGTATAATTGGATTATATATCAGTTTATAAATTAGACAAAATAATTCAGAGAAAAAAATGATAATATAAATATTTTAAAATAATTTAATTAGTTTCCTGTGTCTTAAAAAAAGTTAATTCTGTCTCATTTTTAAAACCTGTGACAGTAATATTTACATAGATTAGGAACTGCTTGGAGAAGAATATGTATGGTTCTCGCCAAGACGTGCTCGATTTCAATCGAGAATAGGGTTTTGGTGTTGGGATAAAAGCTGCTCCTTCTACCTTTCTCTCTCTCTCTCTCCCCTCTTTCCTTTCCAAATAATGTTGTTCATTGACACAATTTCAATATTTTAATTTGAGGCATATGACCTCATTATAGAATTGATAAATTTATTAACTCAAATTAGAATTTGAGCATTTCAGACGTAGGGATTTTCTCTTTCTTTTTTTCCTTCAGGTGCGTCTATCATCTTAGAATATTTTTTTGTGCAATTTTGCACTTAACAACTTCAACAATTTAAGGTGCTGAATACACCTAAAAACACTTTTGGGTGTTGAATGCACCAATGTACTTGAAAAAATACTTCAAGGTGTTAAGTATACCACAGATACTTTAAGTCATGCATCTAAAAAATATATTTCAATATGCCAAATGTATTTAACCCTATTTTCAAACAGATTTTTATAAATTATCGCATGCATGGGATGGTTAGCAAAAAATAGAGGTGCGAGTGGCTAGTAGGAGCTAAGTTCTGGGTGACCAAGAAGCCTATCTGAATGAAAGGCAAAGACACCAATCAATTAAGTAGGATTGCAAAGTATAATTAACATAAAGCTAAGCTAGCATGGGAAATCACTCGCAACTGATTCTTCTGCTTTCAATGTCTCTACGGGCTCTGTTAGCATCCCAATCACGCAGCATTCAACCATTCGCAAGCAACAGATGGCTGGTCCATGCCAGCACCAGCCGGCGCGTGAAGCTACGTTGTGCGAAATGGCCAACTCACATGGGCGAAATGCTGGCTGAAGGATTAGACAAGCAACCCATCAATCCCGTTATACTCCAATTCCACAACCTGGGGGTCAACTGTGTTCGTCTCACCTGGGTCACCTTCATGTTCACTCGCTACTCCAATAGTTTGTGTATTTTATTCGATATTCCTTTAATTTTTTTAATGAAATTTAAATAATATATAAATCGTTTGTTTTTTAAGAACATAGTCATTTATGATGAACCTGGGTCACCTTCATGGCGCTTTTGCTTCCTTTTCAAAAAAGTACATGGGTGTCGGAAAAAAAAAAAAAAATAAAAAGTTTATGAGTATTTTTGCATCTAAAATTTGTTAATTGTGCCAACAGCTCTTCTTAAAAAAGATTATGGGCATTTTTACCCCATAATCCTAAACTCAATTAGTTGTCTTAATTGCTCATGTGAGTTGTAAAAATCGAATTAGTGAGAGAAGTAGAACACTTAACACATGGGGATTTTTTGGCATTATTGATGGATCATTATAGTTATGCACAGCCAACCTTCCGAACTAGTAATATTGGAGCAGTCATACTCATTTACATATATATGTATTATATATGTATGTCATGGCCCCGGCCTATATTAGTGAATTATCCTCATCAATTGTTTTCCATGTGCATGTTAGGAGTTTTAAAAAAGGAACAAAATAAAACAAGTATTGTCGCTCCACACACTTCAATTATTTACAAATAAAATATACTTTTAGTTCTTTAAATTTTATATGAGGTATAATTTTGATTTCTTAACTTTATAAAGTATATTTTTGGTTCTATAATTTTAATACTGTTAATGTTGCTAACAAAAAACGATAACATGGAAAAGAGTACATGTGAAATAACTTAATATTCAGGTATGCAATCTATCTCTGTATTTTATTCAAAATCAACGAAATCAGCTATTACAGATCGTTAGTTGCATAAGCAAAATGGAAATACTGAAATGAAATAAGTTCTGTCAGAGCAGAATAACAAAATTCAGTGAAACAAATAGCAGAAGGAATAGAAGAAGATATCAGGAAAAAGAGCAGAGAATATTCAGAGAGAAATTCATCGAAATCATGCTTGCCTTTCTACTCTACCAATTCCTTTCATATTTCTTATTCTGCCTTCTCACGTACTTTCTAGATGGTTGGAACCCCTCCTCTTCCCTTTTCATACTCTTCCTTTATCTTCACTTTCTAACCATAAGATCAACATTTGAAGGATCCAAATTTAGTTTTACATAAAATATTATATTTCTTTTTTTAATTGTATTATTAATTTTTTTATATTTTAAAATAAAAATATTTTTTTTAAAAAAAAAAGAAAAAGAAACAAACCGGTTAATTTCCATATATTTACCTTTACTTAATAGAATTATTTTATCACAAATAAGCATAAAAATATCATTGATTTCAAATATTTATCAGGGACAGTTTTAGAAAAGTTCATTAATTATTATTTTTTTAAAAATACTGAAATGCTTTGTAGTTTAAAACATGAAATGCCTTATAATTTAAAACAATAAGATATAAAAATCTTCGGGAAGCTTGTTTGAGATTTTATCCTCGTCCCTAATTTTTTTTCCGTTTTGTTTATATTCTTGGAGTATATATAATGTTGTGCCAGCCAAATAATGAGTATATTTTCCCATCTAATCATTAGGCTTCCGGTTTTTAATAGCACTTAGAATCTTATATACCCATTTTCTCCCCATTATAATCCCGATATTGCATAACGTAAAAATATATCTATACTAAATAATTTGATTTAAAATCATTTAATGAATTTGAATTAAACATGCATGATGCTTGTAACATCCTGGATTTTGGACCATGAGAATTAAGAATAAGCCTAAAGTAGACGAACAACAAAGTCCAGTTCGAGAAAGAGTCCCAAGAATGACAAGAGATAGGAAGCCTCTCAGGGACTAAGTAACTCAGCTATATGAGTCAGTAGACCTAGTATGTATAAGCCGTGGAATTAAAGTGCCAATGGAAAAGGGGCACAGAATACCTATACGGTATAACTTCAGTTGGAAAAGATGCCACCTAACTATGTTCTAAGGTATAGGACAATTAGTTGAGTGAAAATATGCCAATATAAGTAAGTATACGGCATTTTCAAGGCAGTCGAGTATGCCTTGTGTTTTTTAGAAAACAATGGTTCGATCAATTCCCCCACACTTAAACCTTTGTACTCCTGAACAAAGGCAATTGAGTACAAAATTCCAAATCCAAATCACTAATGCATTTGAAAAATGAGCAATTTCATAATTAAAGAGTAATGGATTAATTAATCAAATTTCTCAAGCCAACACCAGTGATAATCAAGCGATGTAAAGAAATTAGCTAACTATACAATCCAAAATGTTAAAATGAAGCATGAGAGGACTCTCAAGGTATTATTAGTGTTTCACTCATCTCACCTCATTGGAAGAATTTCACTCTAATTCACTTAATTAAAACCTTACCATAGGCTTGTAACAACTCTAATATCTCCATTGCTAATAGCAATTAAAGAAATGAATCAAGAGGACTTTAAGGGCTTGTAATGTTGGATGAAGGCTAAATGGAATGAATTGATTTGAAAAAAAATGAATAGTTGATATGCAAGTCAAAGTTAGTGTCCATGTTCATAGCATCTAAATAACTTTACAAACTTTTGCCAATTCTTTTGCAAATCCATGAACAAATGCCTTCTTCATTTTTTTCCCCCTTTTCAATCCAAGTACTTTTCTATATATTTTTTTCCTTTTCAATACCTTTTTTTTTAACTATACTTTTTTTAATACCTTTCTTTTCTTTTTCAATACTTTTCTTTTTCTTTTTTTTTTTTTTTTACTATACTCATTTTTTTTTACTTATGTTTCTTCTCTTTTCTATATACATGGCATTTCAATATATACATTGTTCAACTTTTATTGGAAATTCACTTATGATTTTTAGAATACTATGAACACTATAAGTAATGACATGCATATAACATAGTAATGGCTCAAAATGGGTAAACAAAGGGTTGATGAATGTAGGTTTGTGTTTGGGTGAAAATTGTTTAGAATTGAATGCCTCTTTCATTTTCATAACACTAATGCAAACACCGTTTTGAACAAGAGTTGAAACAAGTTCTAGAAGGTGAAAAACTAAGTGAACATGCACACATGAAAAGACATTAAGGCTCAAATATTCTTCTAACAAGGTTTTTTTTCTCTAATGCTCACTCTAACACAATCAATTGCATAGTGAACTAACCACAAAACATCTACTTAACTATTCCAAGTGCTAACCTTACAAACATAATCAATCAAAACATTACAATCAATTATAATCATGCTTAACTCTTAAATGCACTAATGATTTATAAACTCTCTCTTTCTCAAAATAAGGAGTAAGCAAAAGTCCAATTGTGGGTTCATTTCTCTTTCCATTCACTTGAAAAGCAAAATATGGTTTTAAAAAGTTGCCAAAACACTAGATCTCATGAAAGCTCAAAGAATTTCTCACAAATTACACTTCCAAAGTGGCAAATACGACCCTTTACCACTTAGGACATGCATTAGAGCAAGTCATTTTTGAAATTTTTTCTAGTTTTAGGCATTTTCTCATTTAAAAACAACCAATTAATTGGGACTCAAAATGTATTTCTCTCCCCCACAATTAATCAACACATTGTCCTCAATGTAGAAAAATCACTCTAAAAAGAATGATAAATAAGTTGAAATTCAAGGCACAATGGCAATTAAGTAGGGTAGTGGCCAAAAAGATGCAAAGCATACATAGGGGGTTCTTATTCTGCTTACTAAACTAAATTATTTCTACCTTTTCTACTGGATTGTGTCCCTCCCCCACACTTATCTTCCTCATACAACAATTAAGCCCAAGTAATCAAAAGAATTAGGAAGAAAATAAGTGAGGAAAGAGACAACCTGTGTTAGAGTATCTTGAGTCGTTTGAAGGAGAAGTTCTCATCCCTGATGAGAATCATGTATTTGTCTTTCAAAACATCTTCTCCCGCATTGTATTTCCTTGGTGGAGGTGGTTTAGGATCAATTGGAAGAGGTCCAAGAATGTATAGTGGAAATTGGTTCCATCAAGGACCTTTCCAAGAATGTGCCAGAAGAAAACAAGCAACCAAAGTATCCCATCCAAAAATAGAAACATGGAGAGATTTCAAGTGAATTAAAGATATTTTAGGAATCAAACTCTTCAAGTAACTATCACATCCAAGAAAATCAATGCTACTCCCATCGTAGGAGTAACACCACTACTAGAAAAAAAAATAGCGACAGAATTTGCGACGGAACAATTTCCGTCGCAAATTCTACGACAATTGCGACGGAAATATAATTCCGTCGCAAAAACAAAATTTGCGACGGATACAAAAAATCCGTCACAAACTTGCGATGGAAAATTTATCCGTCGCAAAAAAACAAATGACGGATTCTATATCCGTCGCTAACCTAACGCCAAAAAGGCCGCAAGTGTTTACCATTTTGCGACGGATACAAATCCGTCGCAAAAAACAGCGACGGATTTCGTATCCGTCGCAAAATGGCGGCCAAAAAAGGCCGCGGTGTTTGCCTTTTTAGCGATGGATTATATATCCGTCGCTAAAGACATTTAGCTTTTTGCGAAGGAAAGGAATTTCCGTCGCAAAAAGCGGATTTTGCGACAATTAGCAATCCGTCGCAAAATCTCTTAATTAAGTCTTTCTTCCCCCACTGTCATTTCGCGACTTGCAGCTCCTTTGCCGCCCCCGGCTCGCGATCGTCGGCCCCTCCGGTCCCCTCCCCCTAGGCCCGCCCACCCCGCCCCCATTTCGGCGCCCCCCTCCCTAGCCCTCCCCCAAGCTCCTCCGCCCACCCCGCCCCTCGCCCCTGACTCCCTAGCTCCCGCCGCCCCTAGCTTCCTCTCTCCCCCAAAGACCACCCGCCCCCACCCCCGCCCCCGCCACCCCCACTCGCGTGACCCAGCTCCCCACCCCCACTCGCATTTCGCGTCGCCCAGGTAAAGCTCCTTCCTTTTTTTTCACCCCATTATTTACATTATTTGTTATAGAAATTAGTATAGATAAAAATTGAAAAAATTAGTCATATTTATTACTTATGACTAAATAGGTTATAATTTAACATTATTGTTTCTTTAGGTTATAATTTGGTTAATAATGAATATCTACTAAGTATTTAGAGGAGCAAGATAAATATTATTTCAATGTATAGATGATTAATTTTGATTTTTCAAAACAATTTTGGGTACTAATTCATTTGGTGAAGGCTACGGGGAAATTGTTATGGAAAATTTCGTATATGTTTGGTGATTGTAAATTATGCCTAGTTTTGTTCAGGTACATAACTGTGATTGTGGTCTTTAATTTACAATACTTAGTTCATACGATATTTAATTTTGTGCTCTGAAGATGATACACTACTCATTGTTAAGCTGCACATCGGTTGATAGGCTCACCAAGGTAGTTTTAGCACCACCACTTTCTCTTTATTAGAAAAAAATAATACCAATTGCACATCAAAATTTCAAATCAATGGTTTTTTTATTAACTTAATTTGTAAATTGTTAAATTTTATACTAAATACTTATTACGTAGGTCACAAAAATGATTTAAGATTTTGAATTTTAAATGATATTTTAAAAAAAAAATTACATGAATAACATTAATGGCATGAATTTTTTAGGAATTTAGAAATTCCAAAATTATAAATATTGTCTAGATAAATAGGTAAATAAGGAAAATAGGGCCAAGCAGGAAGGACCTTCATATGCTGGCGGCTCCATTCCACAGAGTGAGCATAAACGGAAAGTTGTGAGTACACGTTTTTTCTATTAAAGTATTCAATATTTTGTACTTTGAAACAATTTATTAACGGTCATACTTTGTGTTTGCAGCACTTTGCCGGGGAAGTTCCTCCAGAAGATGTTGAGTGGACTGCCTTTGAGCGGACTCATACCTAGCAATCTGAAGGGAGTGAGAGGCGTTGGATTAACACCAGGTCTCAGCAAGTTGCGGTGAGACATTTATATTGCATTTATTCTTTGTTTCGGACACCAACATGTTTATTTCATTTCACATGGCTTATTTGTAATGTATTTTTTCGTTTGTAGGACACCTATCATAGGCTGACACAGGAGAGAGACTCGCAGAGTGGGACCGGCCACGCATCCTCTCAGTCCGATAACGAGAGTCTATTCTTTCAGGCTTCAGGTGGATTTAACAGCAAAGGCAGAGTCTTCGGGTACGGTGCCTCGCCAGCCGACTTAGGCAAACAAAGCTCTCCACATCCGACCGAAAGTGTTTTACGCGTAAACGTGATACATTTGATATTGATTGTTACATTTTCATTCTCTCGGTCCATTTAAATGAAGTACAAAAAAATTATTATATTTCCTAATGTTTTTGCAGATGAGATGAGGAAGATGAAGGCGTTGGTGGAGGAGCAAGCAGCTGAGCTGAGCGAGACAAGGCAACAACAAATGGAGACAGCAAATGAGCTCCACGAGACACGAGAGATGGTTAGGCAGATGCAACTTCAAATCATGTCCCTAATGCAAAACAAGGGTCCGGAGCCGGCTCCTGGTGGTGATCCTGCTGATACTGATGATGATGATCACAATGTTGCTGTTTAGACAACTTTTTTAGTACATGTTCTTTGGAATACTATTTATATTGTCTTTTCTATGACTCTTTATTATTGTTATGAAAAATCGGTTATTATGTTATACAACACTTTTTTATATATATTTTATTATATAATTTTTAAAACAAAATTTTAAAATAGAATAAAAAAATTTCAAAAAAAAAATATTTTTTAAAAAATAATGGAAAAGAATATAACAAAAAAAAATAAAAAAAATGAAATTTGTGATGGATTAGAATCTGTCACAATTGCGACGGATTATAATCTGTCACAATTGTGACAGATTCAAATCCGTCGCAAATTCAAAATTTGTGACGGATTAAAATCCGTCGCAAAATTTTGACTTTGCGACGGATTTGAATCCGTCACAAATTTTGAAGTTTGCGACGGATTTTTGTATCCGTCGCAAACTAGAACTTTTGCGACTGATTTCAAAATCCGTCACAAATTGCGACGGAAAATTGTAATCCGTCGCAATTGCCACTTGTTTTTTGCGACAGACTTAATCCGTCGCAAAATCAATTTGCGACGGAAAAATTGGTTTTTGCGACGGATTTTTTCCGTCGCAAAACCATTTTTTTTGTAGTGCACAAAGAGTTATATTTTGAAAATTCTCTTGTGTTTGCAAAATGAAAGGTGCGGAGTCCAACTTAGTGTTGGGGCACACCACATCATCATTACAATCACAAGAGGTGGAAGGCAAAAGAGTGGAAGAAGGGAGAGAATTTTTCAAATCATCACCACCTGGAGCTTTTAAAGATTCAAAACAATTATTTTTCTTTTCTAAGTCGGTGGTAAGTCACAAGAAAGCACTTGTTGGAAAGATTCACCAACATGCAAAATTTTATCAATCAAAATTTCAGAATCTTTTTCACCAACAAGGCTACAAGGAAGTAATCCAATGGGAATTTCATGCATTGGGCATTCTAGGCTATGATCTTTTTCACTCAAATCAACCACATTGTCATCCATGCAAGATTCAACATGTTCACAATTGTCATGCTTACTATCATCAATAGTACAAGAGGATGGATTATGATCAATGGTAGAATCAACCACTTCATTAAATGCTTTCTTTCGAAACTCAACAAGTAAGTGGCTTTTTTCATGATAACAATCTACACATATTTGATATTCCGGAAAAGAACATGAAAATATTTCCTTCAATTTATCACAATCATCCCTAGTACAATGAAGAGAAGCATTTTCAACAGTTGAAGCATCACACAAAGAAGTAGGAGCACATTCATCAACAAGTACAATTGAATTGCTACTACTAGAACTAATGGATTGAGCAATTACGTTTTCAAACATTTGAGAGGATTCAACAATAATTTCCTCATCCACCTCATCATCATTCAAATCATTAATTGCTTCACTAGTTAAAGTAGTAGGAGAGTCTACTTCTATTAAGATAGGATCATTACCAAATGGTAGGGAAGACTCTTCAATGCTCTTTTGTACTTGCTTTATCTCTTGTGTTTGTGTGAACATGAGAAGAGGATTTTCTTGGAAATTTGTCTTCAAAACTTGTGATTGCTGAGTAAGACGCTCAATTTCCTTTTCCATTCTCTCATTCTCTTTATCTTGATATTCCATTCGTCTCATTGTAGAGTCCATTTGATGGTCAAAGTTGGTCTTGTATGACCGCTCCTCGTCTACAGTCTGAGTCACTTGATTTTGCAATTTTCTAAGGACTTCACAAATGGTAGGTTTTCTGTTTGGCGCACATGGTTGAGAATGAGGTCCAGAAGGTGGATCAAATGGGTTTAGGAATTCATGAGATGGATGACATGGTTGAGAAGTGGGATGGAATGAAGGAGGAGGTTCATGGTATGGCATGCGGTTGTATGGTGGTGGAGAAGGCTCATGATATGATCTATAGGGTAGATGTGGTGAGTGATTTGGTTGAAATGGAGGTTGGTGGTAAGGTTCATGATATGGGTGGTGGAATGGACCATGACATTCTTGACCAATTGGATTCTTATCTTGAATTCCCATGTTAGCTTGAAGAACCCGTATTGTTTGTAGAATGGAATCGATGCTTTGAGATAAAGACTCTTCCCTTCTAGTTGAATCTCCTACAAAAGAGTGGGATTGAGAGAGTGAATCTTGATTACCATTAAACCAAGCCATGAGAATTTGACACAATAAATTCCCAATGAAAAACAAGATCACTATCTAACTATAAACTATAAAAATTAAGATAAGTAATCTAAAAAAAATTACAAATGCAAATGCAAAAGAAAAACAAATTTTAAAATAAAATAAAAATACAAGTATCTATGAATTAACTTGGAGACATGGTGAATTTAAACAATTAAGCTCAACATCATGTCAAATTTAATGCAAACACACCACACAAAAGCTACCAAGTTAAAAACAATGCAATGAATGTTATGCAAATTACCTAAATGCAAAAATCCTAAATTATATGCAATAAAAAAAATCAAAAATCAAAAATGCAAAACTAACAAGCTTCACACGAGAAACCCCTTGTCAAAAGTGAATTTGACAATTAGATTACCTAGGGAGCCAATTACTCAGCTCCCCGAATCAAATGCGCCATTTGATGAGGGTTTTTTTGTCTTTAGCCTTGGGGTCCACAATCAAAAATAAACCAAGGATTGCGTATAGTCAACCCTAGGATCGCTCGTTTTCTCTCGAGAAGCCTTTTATTGAATCCTAAGTAATTTAAGTGTTATACAAATGCAATTAAAACAAGGGGAAAATAGGTTTTGGATTTTCAAATTAATAAAGTAAAATAAGAATGCAATTAAATTAAATGCTAAACTATTATTTTTGGTATTTTCTTTATAAAATGGTGAATGAGTAAATGGTATGGATGAAATGAAAATATGAATTATGATTGTTCTTGGTAATGAAGAAATGACTATCCTTGCTCATAAAAGATTATGGGAGTTAAAATTCATCAAGTCTTAAGATCAACCTCAAAATAACACTTGATTCCAATATTCTCAATTAATAGTAGCTCCTACAAACATAGCTAACTACTACCTCTTGAGAAATTGTTAAAAACCAATTGATATGCAATTAAAATTGGAATAATGTAACATGAGTTTTCTTGAAATTAAGTACATAACAGTCCCTCAAATGACACAAATCAACCATATTAACTAGACAATAACACGCTAATTAATATAATCTCATTGCAACCACAAGAAATTAAAACAAATATAATCTTCACATTGCAAAATCCAATCTCAATTGCAATTATCAATCCAACAGAGACAATAAACATTAATCTCGCCCGATTTATACACAATAATTCCTAAAACTAGGAAACCTAAATATATAAATCCAAACTAATAGAAAGATAGAAAAAACTCTCCTTTGAAGCTTTGAACTCAAGTCAAACTTCACAACCAAGAAAGAAAGAAGCTCAGCCACTTATGATTTTATTTTGGCAGGAACAGTGATGGAAGGTGACTGGTGATGTTGGTTTTGGCGTTAGAGTGAGAGATGAAAATGGAAGAAGTGAAGATGATGGAGAGGTGAGGGAGTTGGATGGCGATCGTGGTGAAGCTCACCGGCGGTAGTGGTGGAGGAGGAAACCGCCGGCGAGTGGGGGCTGAAACGATAGAAGGAAGGTCAAGGAAGGAAGTCCTAGGTCTGTTCTCGCGGCTCTATGTGTTTTTTTTTTAATCCAATTCAATCATACTATCTAACAATACCACGTAGAAAGCACAAAATCATTGAATCAATAGGGAAATACAAATTTATAAATTCAACAAACCACAAAATTCAATCCAATCACATAGGTTCAATCCACAAATTTTTCCAAACGGATAAACTAAGTCTCAACAAATACAAAAAATATTCCTAAACCTAGGAAATTAAAATGTAATTAGAGAAAATAAATTGAACAAAATACTCCCTATTTAAGCTTTGGAACTCAAGCACAAATCTATCTCCAAGAGTTGAACTCCTCGGCTACTCATAAAACCCAAAGATTGTCACCACCAAGCTCCCAAGTAAAACAACCATGAACAACGATAGCGGAAGTGGAACAGTAAATGGAGACAAAATATGAAAGAGCGAATGAAGCCAAATGGAAGAAGCTGAAGGTGAATCTGGGATCGTGAGGGTTGTCGATAAATTGGAAGTGAACAGAGGGTAGTGGTAGGTGACAATGGTTGTGGTTCTGAGTTAGTGTGAATCTGGAACAGAGGAAAAGTTGTGGTTTTGGGCAAAAATAGAATGGGTGAACAGGAAAGGACTGGCGGTGGTGTGTGGTTAGATGATGGTGATGACAAAATGAGAGAGAGGAAGAAGGAAGGTCGAATGGAGGAAAACAACTAGGTCGATGATGAAGGTCTGATGAAGACAATGATCTTCCAGCTCCAAGGTTCTGTTATTCGTTCCCCCTCAGCTACGTCTCGGGTGGTGGAGGGAGTTCGCTCTGTGGAAAGTCGCCGGTGACGGTGGGGAAGTAGGGGAAGTCACCGGCGACGGAGGTAGGTGGAGAGTAGAAGGAGAGGATCGAAGGTGATGATGATGCAAGATCCTCCAGGTCGTCAAGTCTCCAGACGATGCAGTCCGCGGCGCTGTCTCCTCTTCATTTAATCTCCCTCAGCTCATTTTCACGGGTCCTGTGTCTGACCTAGCTCCCTGGTCAAAACGCAAGTTTTGACCAGGGACTAAAATGAAAAGAATTAAAAGTTCTTCAGAAGGGACTAAAGTGAGAATTTGCAAAATATTTGTGGGGCAAAATGAAATTTCCAAAATATCTGGGTTCTTTTCTGTAATTAATTTCTAACTCTTTTCTTCCTTGATTTCCAATTTCCAGAAATTGTTGGGGCCCTGCTTGTACTTTTTCCCATTCCTCAAAATATTAATTTTGACCCCAATGACATTTTTTTCCAAATTCTTCAATTTTCTTCCAAAACACCTGCAATGCAAAATTAAGCAAAAGGTAGCATCAAACGTTCAAGAAATCATTTGCATGAATAATTAACAAATGGTGACCATTTTACCCCTAATTACACTTAATTCAATACAAATGCCCCTAACTCAAATTAGTGCTTAATTATGCAATAATGTCCAAGAAAATACATTAAAAATCCTAATTTAATTATGAAAAAATCATATAAAAATATGGTTCGATCAACAGCAGTATGTGGCATCGTTTGTCGAGTCTCAGCATTTGTATCGCAATCCTGAGTAAAACTCGAGAAGGATCCCAAGCAAACATCGATGAAGCAACTTTAAAAAAGTAAGTCATGATGATCCATGATGACATGCTTTTATGTTGGTCTAATAAGAGCATGACACGTGTCCCATCATTATGGTAAGGTATAAGGCTACTTTATGTTGTCCCGAAATGATGACACGTGTCCCATCATAATTACAAAAGGAAAAGCTACTTTTGTGTTGGCACAATAAGAACGTAACACATGTTAACTCATCATGACAAGTGAAATGACAATGCAGAAGAACACAAAAACACTTATATGGTGTTAATCGATTGGTAAAAATGCTATTTAGCTATGCCCTAAGGTATGGAATAATTAGTTAAGCAAAAATATGCTAAAATAAATATGCACATGACATTTCTTAAACTGATAAGAGTTTCCTGCGTTTTTGAGGAGATAGGAATGAAAAGTCAACCACAATAATAACCCAAGGACATGTGGCATTTGAGGGTTAAAAGTTGAGTTTTTGAAAAAGTAAAAAGGACAAGTAATGATTACATTGCAAGAAGGTCAACTCCTTACCCCTTAAGGAGTAATTTTCGTCCAAGTAAAATCAGAGGGAAGAATCATTCGATTTAAGCTGTATGAGTCCAATTACAAGGTTTGAGCCTTAGGGAACCAACAAGGACCAATTACGGACTTATTTTTGTTGGATATGATTAGTTTTGATGATGTCTTATATAGATGTCATTCTTAAGAGCAAAAAGTTTGTATAATATATTTATCTTCTACATTGACTAACTACTGTATATTTAATGTAGATTAGTCCAAGTTTAATTATAGAGATTAATCAAGAAGGAGATAAGAGGTTACGGAAAGAAGAACTTGCAGAGAATGTCAAGGAAACAAGAAGTTATGAAAATATTTTGGGAATAATCCAGAAGAAGAGGAGATATTGAAGAAGGTAGAATTTCAAGAGAATGATGAGTCCAAAGAAGAAAGAAAGAGTTTAAATAGTGAAGAATGATCAAGAATGGAGAAGAAAGAAAGAAGAACTTGCTCAATGGAATGAGAAAATCATTATACAAGTTTTTAGATAGATTCTAGAAGTTTTCACGATCAAATAGAAGTTGGAACGGCTCAATTCGGAGTTAAAATAAGCTATAATTGAGTTCCTGAAGTCATGCTTGAGAAACAACAATGTTATGCTCGAGCAAGGTGCATTTCCAGCTCAAAATCAGCTCTTACTCGAGCATGAAAAGAAACCCTGCTCGAGCAAGGTCGAATTTCAGCACTCTGTTCAGCTCTGTTTCGCGTTTCAGCTGGCGACCTCTGGTAATTTGACGATATCTCCCAAACCAGGAATCGGATTGACGTGAAACTAGTGGCATATAAAACTAGACTCCCAATGCGTCATTTTTATATAAAATTAAAGTCCAAAGGAGTCCAGATGAGAGAGCTATGATTTTTTCAAGTTGGCACAAAAATCACCGTCACACCAGACCAAGCTTCGGTAATTTGAGCATATCTCACAAACGAAAAATCCGATTGAGCTTAAATTGGTGGCATATGAAACTAGACTCACATAAATTTCCAAAAACATCAAAATCATGAACAACAAAGATCAATTGAAGGAGATATGATGTTTTGAAGTTGATGGTCAGTTCAAAATGTTGCAGAAAATGCTGATCAAGGACAACATTCATTCATCTAATGATAATGGACGAACTACAATGAGTTTAAAGCTGATTCCTCTTGCATTGGAAAGAAGACTTGAAGAGCTTTATGAGCATGAGTGATTTTCCAAATTTAGAGCTATATTGAAGACGTTACACTCTCTAAAAATTGACTCTCATACTGCTTATGCTATTACGTCTTTGAAAAGTCAATGGAGTTTGATATTTGCACAAGATCATGGTAGGCAGCAGCCTGACACTCAAAGGTAGCCTACTCGAACAAAGTGATTGGGATGCCCGAGCATCAACGAGTTTAGAGCGAAGATTTGCAATTTGGAAAGTCATGCTCGAGCAGTAAGTTTGGCTTACCCGAGCATCATCGTGTTTAATATAGAATTTGCTCAATACAAGAGTCTTGCCCGAGCAAGAGATAATACATGCTCAAGCAGCATCAAGATAAAAGCAAAATAATGAAGACTAAAGGCTTTGCTCGAGCATACATGAAAGCATACCCGAGCACCATGCTCGAGCAAGAGAAAAAGCTTGCCCGAGCAGCTTGGCTATTTCTTAAGTTCTCGCCTCTGTCTATACCTTGCCCAAGCAAGAATGTTGGCTTGCTCGAGCAACGACGAGTAGAAGTCTTCTTCCTTGATTGATAAGAAGCTTGCCCGAGCATGAAAATTTTCATGCTCGAGCACCATGCTCGAGCAAGCGAAGTAACTCTGCTCGAGCATCAGCGACCAAGATCATTTATAACCAAGTCATGAGAAGCTTGCCCGAGCAAGCATGGATTGTTGCTCGAGCAAGGTTCCTCTGTTCTTTAAATCTTTGTCTGCATAATTTACGCAATCACTATGATAATTTTATTACCTCTGAAGCATTACTCATTACTAATCCTAAATTTTTTTAACCAGTTTGTTAATGAGTTACAGGTTGTTTAAGCAAGTGTTCAACATCAAATTAACAGAAAGCAAAGTGTATCAGAAGTGCATTAAATGCGTTTGCCAAAACCGGTGATAATCTCGGTTACCAATACCGTGATCAATGTAAAGCAACTACTGACATTCCAACTGCGCACTTAATGCTATCTCACAACGGGAAGAATCAAAAGGAATGAAGTGAATGTCGGAACTGAAGGCACAGAAGTTTAAACATATTCAAACGGACATATTCAAAATCCTTCAACGGTCCTCAATCTTCAAATAGTATAAATACCCGAAGGTTTGAATTTCTCAAGAGAGACAGACGAATACCTGAGACAAAGCATTCAAAGAGATCAATTTATATTCTGTTTATATCTTCAGATATTATTGTACTTCAGTGTTCAATATCCTATCTACTCGTGAGGAGTTCTTAAACACTTATATATTTTTCAATTGTATCTTAAGGTTGAGGAACCTTAAGAGATGGTGTATCAATTACAACTTGTAAAGGGGAGTGGAGTCTGAGAGTGAGAGGACTATCCTTCGTTTACAGAGTGTGTAATTGATCTTGAAAGATAGTCAAATCCTAGAGTATTTCTAGGGACTGGACGTAGGTCAAGAGTTGGATCGAACCAGTATAATCTCGTGTGTTCATTGCTCTTCTCTCTGTCTCTATTTTAAGTGTTCTTGAGCAATTAGCGAAAGAATTTTATAATCACCTATTCACCCCCCCTCTAGGTGATATTCCACCTGCAATTTTTGACTAAACAGGGATAAATATCAAGATTCCATAGGGTATAAAATAGCGCCACATATAGGGGATTAGCCAGGGAAAAGATCTAGAAAAAAATAAAGGAAAAGTAAAGAAGAAACGTGCTATTAACTGGTGATGCACCCTATCGATCACTGGACAAAAGGGTGACTTGAATAATGCAAGTAAAAGTAAATAAAATCTGATTTAAGTGATTAAAAAGGTGCCACATGTCTCCTCTCTAGAAGGATCTTGAATTCCTTGGGAAAGAAGCAAAGAAACCCTCACTACTACAAAAAAAAAAAAAAAAAAAAAAAAAAAAAAAAAAAAAAAAAAAAACCCAAAAAACGACCTAAATAAGACCCAATTAACGTCTCTTTTCAAAGGGACGTCTCGAAGGGGGAAGTCATATTTTGCACTTTTGGCGTCCTGAATAAAATTTAGGACGCCTCATGAGAAAGCATCCAAAAAGTAATACTAAAGCCAGGAATAGAAGACCCAAAGACCAAAATTAAACTTATAATAAGTTATAGGGAACAATCACCACTGTCTTTGTTCATTAGCAGACTCTCTAAATTCAATATCCTGTTGCCTCTGCCGTAGCAAGAAGTGTATGCAATTGCAAGTTCGTGCAATGGAAACCTACCAAAGTAAAGACATAATAAAATTAAAAAAAATGGGAACAATCCCTCTCTTCTTCTTTTTTCTTAGATTATAATAAACTCAACAGTATCACAAATCGATTCTCACAAGGTCATTAGCAAAAAAATCGATAACAAGAGACTGGTTCAAATACTTGGTGCAGTGTTCCAAATTTCCCGCATCGGCAAAGGTGTACTCACTACAAGAAGCGCGATACGGTAAGTGATGTTTTGAAAAAGGAAAAAAAAGTGAATCGGAGGAAAAACTCACTCCATTGTGAAGGAAGACCGAGGAGACTGCCGCAAAAACGGAATGATAGAATGAAGAATGAGTCAGCGAAAAAGAAAAGGAGAGAAAGAAAAACAGGAGAATAATAGGGCATTTAAGAGTTCAGATTACCCGAATATCGAAATCTCCGTTAATGGCTGACATTGATGTGTGTTTGAAAGCTTTCTTCTCCTAAAGCTTCAGAAATCAAGCAATAAAATGGGAGTCTCTGATAAATTAGGCGTGGATTAGAAAGATCTAAGTGGAGAGCATCGAACGTAGAAAACTAGGTCCGAGCCCGGATCTCTCCTCGCATCCCCGAGCGATTTCACCCCTTTGTGTGAAACTCGTACGGATCGACAAACAGGATCCGCTTTCGCATCCGAAGGAACGACGGAATAGCGTATCCGGTGGAGCATAGCGGATCAGCGGCGAGCTACGCCAGTGCGACGGAATCGAGCGATGGAGTCAGAGATCAAAGATGATGAAGTCAACGGCGTCAACGGAGATGAGAGAGTGAAGGCTAAGATGAGACTCCATCAGTCAAAATGAATATGACGAGAGATGAGAGGGTGAAGGCTGAGATGATATGAATTGAACAGATATTTCAATTAAAAAAACATGGTTTAGCGTCCTGAAATAATTTTCGGACGACATAAATTATGATTTTGACGCCCTGAGTGCAATTTAGGACGCCAACAAAAATTCCTGGCGCCAAAAAATTCATTAAGACGCGTCAAATAATTTATTTTAGGCGTCCTAAATATATTTTAGGACTCCTAAAATTCAATTTTGGCGTCCTGATTTTATTTTCAGGACGCCAAAAAATTTCCTAGGGCCAAAAAATTTCTCAAAATGCGTCAAAAAAATTCCTAGCGCCAAAAAATTCATTTTAGGCGTCCTAAATATATTTTAGGACTCCTAAAATTCAATTTTGGCGTCCCGATTTTATTTTCGGGATGCCCAAACATTTCCGGCACCAAAAAATTCCTCAAAATGCGCCAAAAAAATAATTTTAGGCGTTCTAACTATATTTTTAGGAAGCCTAAAATTATATTTAGGACGCCTAAGTCTCAAGATTTAGCCAAATAATTAATAAAATTCCACCGCCTATACTTTTTACTTCTTTTTTTAAAATAAGAATGTCTTTTAGGGAAGTAATATCCACTTTTTGTAGTAGTGCCTAAAGCACCCTTTTAACTAGCGGATAATAATATGAACTGGCTAATTCATTACACCCAAAACCATTATTTAAGGACACTTCCTCCCAATTTCTTAGCTGCAAGGGACGTGCTCAAGGAGTGCTAGGAAGGATCAGCCAAGCTTAAACACCGGGGAGAAGAAGAAGAAACACCGGTTGAAGCTATAGATCAAGGTATGTTCAAAACTAGCCTTTGAGACTTAGAATCTTGGGGTTTCGTCCAGCTGGTTTAAACATGGTGTTGTGATGTGATTTTAATTTTTTTAAGAGTTCCAATGAGTTTAAAATGAAATTTTGTATGAAAATAAGTTAAGATCATGGTCTGCGAACCCAAAAACCCTGAATCTTAAGAAAAGAAGTGAGCTGTCAGATTCTGGAAATTCTAGGAAGCGGTGCTTGAAAAATGGTTTTAAAATAGTAAATGAAGTCTAATGGCCATGAAATTTTATAGACATAAAGTAGACATCCTGAACTTCATTTTGATATATGATTTCAAAATTTTCCAAGTTTCCTATTAGGAGAAATTTATTTTTGAAAATAGTCCAGCAAGCTGGATTTCTTCACTAGTCAGCGAGCAAATATTTATCCACGTGAAAGAATATGAACCATTTTGATATCTGAAAGTATTTTTAACATAAACTAGACATCTTAAGAGTTCAACGAACGTTGGATTCACCTCAATCAGATTTTTGTAAAATTAATTAAAAATGTTTGAAGTTGAAGCATGATTTTTGGAATTTCTGGTTTTGGTCGGATTTTCCAAAAATAAAAGAAGAGTTTATGTGAAGCATTGGAAATAACGTATATTTATTTTGTCTAGGGAAGAAACATATCAGGAGAGGATCTTGAACATTAGGAAAAATTTAGAGATATCTGAACAGCTATCAGGTAGTAACTGTTTACTCACATACTTTATGTTACTGTTGTATGTTTGTATACTATGATTGAGGAATGTGTAGGGCTGTGTGTCCTTAGGTCGCTACCGAGCCTAAGATGCATTCAGGGTGGTTGGGTTTGAGGCTCGACTGCTGTGTTGTCCTAGCGCTGAGGATCTTCTGGGGCTTACCTTGTTAGGCGACTCAACGACTATGTGGATTACGAGGCTGGCCCGATTCAGGTAGCTCAATGGCTATGATGATTCTGGGGCTTGCCTTGGTAAGGCAGCTCAACGGTATGTTGTGATGTATGACTATGATTGTGATACTAAATGCATATATGATTGTGATTGTGTTTCCTAGTTGTAGCTTGCATACATACACTGTAGACATTTTGTATTTGAATTTAACATTACTCTGGGGGTTCATTTTTTGAACTCCAGACCGTTTCGTAGACACAGGTGAAAACCCTTGAGCTGTTCAAAAGTTAAAGGTAAGGACATACAGCGGAGGATTGAAGAAATAGGGAATGCCCTATCTCGTTTTGTATATTTATTTTGGGATGACTGTAAGAGTTTAATTACTGTTCAGTGTTTTATTTTGGATGACTGTACTCTTAACCCTACGAGGACTATTTACCTTTGGTTTTTCAAACTTTTACCAGTATATCGTATTTGTTCAAACCAATTATATGCTCTGTTGCGCTCACTCTAATGTATATTAAAAGGACTAATTGACAGAGGAAAGGTAATAAGTAAAAAGAATCCCTCTAACCCGTCACCCAAAAGGACGAGGCCAGTAGGGATGTAACAGTTTCATATTTTATTATTTTAATGTATAAGTAAAGATATTCTAGTCATTTGTTTTCTATCGTTGATCCAAATAAGAGAGGTGTTAGCATTTTCTCTACCACTTTTTCTTTTATTTTTTATTCTCTCATTTTCCTTAATTCCAACTTTTCCACCACCATACGCAGTATAAAGAAATTAAGCATTGAAAGCAACTGCCATAAGCGAATACCACTCTGGTCCTATTTACAAGTCTCTTTTGACCAAAACACACATACCAAGGAAAGTTAGTTAGTTCAATAATTATGGGGTAAATTTTCAACTTTGCCCTCATTTATGAATAGACATCTTTTAACTTTTTTTTTCTCTCTCTATTTTATACCACTCGTTTATACCTATGTATTATCACTTATTAATGAATGATTGCTAAGTCATTTAATATATTTTAAATTTATAAAATTTTCTAAGTTTGCCTTTATTAAATAATGTTGTATATTTATTTTCTCTCACTTCTTTCCTCATTTAACTTGGGGTAAAATTGAAAACGAATATGTAGAATGTTACACACCTACCGCCTCGCTCTTTCGGATGACGGGTAGTGTGATCCTTTACTTTTATTTAATTTTATCTTATTTTTCCTAGATTAATTTACGTCACACATCAAAGTATAAGCAGCAGAACACGCATCGATTTGGACAATAACATACTGATAAAAATACGGAAAGATAAATTTTTCCCCGGAGGGAACAAAATATACAGTCATCCGGATAATGGTGCTTGACAGGCCAAAATAAAATAATACAATCGTCCGGTAACCAAAATAAATATCCAAAAATAACAGTCACCAACGTCCACCTCCACACTACTCCAGATCCGGAGTCTTACCTTTGTCTCCCTGCTCCGGTCTCAATGAACTGCCAGATGGCTTAAAAGGGGGGGGATTTAAAATTTGAATCCCAAAGTAACCGTTAATTTCATATAAAATGTATAACAAAGCATGTAAGCAAATCACAAATAAAAACTCAAACCACATCTCATTCGGCATCATGCACTCAACAAGGCACATAGCCAATCCGGAACTAGCAGTCCTAATAGCACACATCACATACTACAAAGATCCTAATAGCACATAGACGTACTACCAAGCACGGCACACAATAAGGCCCGTTTATGCACACAGTATGTTTCGATTCCATAGCGCTTAGAAAATGAATGATAACCGAATGTATGCAATATACATGGAAAAATATACATAGAAAAATCACACAAATTATATGATGATTAAGGTTACTACCTGGCAGTCGAGTGCAACTAAAAATAATTTTTCCGGCATAAAAGATTACAATTAAACCTAAAATAATAATAAAATATAAATAGAATTAATTTCACCTCAATAAATATTTTATTTGATGATTTAAAATAAGCCCAATTAATGTGTCCATATTTACAAAATTCCTTTTCTTATTAATGAATTTAATATGGGCCTATATTCTCTTAATTTTCGTCCTTATTCTGAAATTTCCAGAAATAAATGCTCAACTTCAAAAATTCATAATTAAATCTAAAAAAATTATTTTGGGTTGATTTTAAATCCCAAATGACTCTTAATATGTCTATTTGCAACAAAAAATACTCATTTGGGCCAAACCAAGTCGAAAATTCAGCCATGGCCCGAAAACCATCTCTGGTCCGAAATAAGCTCCAGGATTCAGGGTCAGTTTTCAAACATTGTTTTCTCTTAGCACAAAATTCAAAAAAATAGGTATTACCTATCAAATTAATCCTTGGGATGTATAATATCTCCCTGTAAAATTTCATAATTTTATCAATTCATTTAATAGGTCAAATATCATGAGAAACCCAGATGACTCCACAGGAAAATTCAGGAAACAGCACCCCAACGTTTTATACACTTTCATCTAGGGTTCCAAAATTTTTATCCAAGTTCATCCTTATACAAAATCTCATTTTAAACACTTTAAAACCCTCAAAAACACAAAAATCCATTCATACCATCATGAAAACTCAGCTGCACGAAATTCCTTAATAAATCAACAAAATACCAAACTTTCATTCTAACTTTATATCTTGTACTAGGTTTATTCTTTCATTTTAGACCATGAATCTTAGTTTTAAACCTTTACTCATACTTTTCACTAGCCATTCAAACCTAAGAATATATATATACTCAAGTCCATGGCCATTTGTAACCTCAAATAACCAAAAGAAAACACAAGAAGGTTCAAAGGTGGCTTACTTGTCTTTGTGCTTTAGTCACCTTGAATCTTGGCTTCCTTTGACCACCCCAACCTCTTGTCCTTCACCACAAGACACCAAGAAAAATGTTGCTCTAGTGACTTCATGATTGAACCATATTTTTACATGATTTTTGGTAATTAAATTGGGATTCTTAATGCATTTTGTCATAGTTATTGAGCTTTAAATGTGTTTCTTATAATAAATTGAGATTAAGAGTAAATACATTAAATTAGGGCTAAAAAGGGTAAAATTGTCAAAAAAATGTAATTGCTTTTAATTATTGATTTTTTCTGAGAATATTTTATGTTGGATTAATTATTTTAAATGGTAGGTGCTTGAAGAAATTGGACCAAATTTGGAAATGAAAGTTTGGACTCAAGTTGTAAAAAAAATCATTTTGGTCCCTACAAAAAACTTTTTAAAAGTTGCAATGAGGTCCCCGCAAAAAACTCGCGTTTTGACCGATTAAATTAGGTTAGCCGAGAGACACAAAATTGAGGACCCGACCAGTTGATGAGAGGCAGCATGAGAGCAGACCCGAGAAGGACCTGGGAGTTTGGAGAAGAAGACCCGAAAAATAAATGGGATTCACGACTTCATGAGGGGGCAGCTGACACACCTGGGAGAACGCCTTCACCTTTCCTCTCGCCTTCAACCTCCCTGCATCCATAACCCACCGCCAACCATCATCATCAGCATCTTCATTCAGTTTCTGAACTGAATCAGAACCAGCGTCGAGGATATTCGTTTGCGACAGGGAAGGCAGAGCTCTATATCCTAGACCTTCTCCTTCTTCCATCTCCACAACCTACCTCACCCACCATCATCACCGAACCGAACCGGAAGAGAGGGGAGAGCCGGATTCACGTCTTCATCATCGTCTTCCACTGGATCATCTTCATTCACGCAACACATTCGGACCTTCCCTTTGGTTTTCACCTCCATCACCTTCCACCACAGGAGGACGACTTCACACTCAGACCAGCGACCACTGTGGCTCCCCTGTTCTGGATTATTTCAACAACACTGTTTGCTTGCTTCTTGATTTATTATCTATCTCTGAATTTTTGGGTTTACTTTCAGCCACCAAGCTTTATGATTCTAGTGTTAATTTGTGATTTTAATTAGTATTTGATGGCCGGATGTTTGAATCGAGAGAGAGACTATATTTCTTGAAGCTAAGTTCATGAGTGGCTAGGCAATTTTGTGCTCTTGGTGATGAATTAGATATGCTTGAGCTCACATGTGCTTACATAGGGGAGTTTTATCCATCATTCTATTAGTCTAGAATTATGTATTTGAATTTCTTAATTTTTATACATGATTATGGAACTGAGATTAATGGTAATTAACTCGTTAGATTGATAATTGTAGTTGAAATTGGATGTTGTGGTTTGAAGATTATATGTGTTTGAATTTCTTTGTGATTGGAATGAAGCTATGTTGATTAGCGTGGTATTGTCTAGTTAATGTAGTCGATTTGTAATCCTTGAGGGGCTGGTTAGCACTCAAATTTAAAGAAGACTCATATCACATAATTCCAATTTCAATTGCACATTAAGTGGTGTCTAACAATATCTCGAGAGGTGGTAGTTAGCTACGGTAGTAGGAGCTACTATTGATTGAGAATATTGACTCAAGTGGTATCTTGAGGTTTTTCTTATTAAGACTTAATGAAGCTTTGACTCCCATATTTCTTTTGAGCGAGGATAGCTACTTTCTTCATTACCAAGAGCATTCAAATCATTACATCCCTTTTAATCCAAATCATTCTTCTAATTTTCTAAAAATATCAAAAAGAATAGAATTAGTTTCTTATTATTTAAATGAATTTTAGTTTATAGAAAACCAATTTCAAAACCTCATTTCTAACCATGTTTTTAGCACTTAGTTTAATCTAGGGAATTCAAAATAAATTGGCTCCTTGATAAGAGAACGATCCCGAGTTGTTTGCACTATATTACATATTAATTCGTGGTAAATTGTGATTTGACCCCGAGGCTACGACTACTTTAGAAAAAGTAGAAGAGAGTATATTAGAGTTCCAAAGTCTTAAAGCTTACCTTATCTTCAACCTTCTCTTCTTACTTGATCTCTTCTATGCTCTCTTATGTAGAAGCTTTTGTGCTCTCTCTTCTCCCTTCTCTAAATTGAAATGGGCAGCCAAAAATGAGGGGGAGATGGTCCTTTTAAAATGCTTCATCCTTGTGTTTTGATGAATTACCTTTATGTCCATAAGTTCTTTAGATTTCTCCTCATTTTTCACAAAAATTCTTCTCTTCTCCTATTTTTCTGCTGGATAAAAATTCAGGGGCTGTTTAGGAAGGGAAATTTGTTTGAATTTTGGCTTGATTACTGTATCAAAAGTCTCTAATTAATGCTCAAGTCTTTTCCTCTTGTTAGCTATAATTTCCCTTGGTGATAAGTACTTGAAATGATCCAATCATGTGTCATTTCTTTCTTCACCATATCAGATTTTTTTCCCCTTCTCTCTTTCCTCCCTCAAAACCGATGCATGTAGGGGGTGTGGGAGAAATTTTGGTTCCTTTTTCCAATGCCTCTTACACCTCCTTAGAATTTGAAATGATGGCATTTTTGTTTTCCTCCATCCATCTCCTATGCAAATTGGGCCTCCTTTTTGGGCTTCAAGAATTATCCACTTAGCCCAATAACCCATAATTCTTGGTTAAGTCCATAATACCTTCCTAGGCATTTTTAGAATTTTTATACTCTTTTCTCTATTTCTTCCATTATGAATTTTGCCCAAGGGTAAAAAGGGAAAATATAATATGTTTTGGCTTACATTATCATCTCTTTCTTGAGGTTGTCTCTAACCATAATTATTTAATTACACATAAACAAATAATTCCACACCCTCATATCCTATTTTGATTATTTCATTCAAATAAAATGTTTATCATACATGATTCCAAAAAATTCATATATGCAAATGAATTCACATTGAGGCACATGAAAAATGGGGATGTTACAGAGAAAGATTTATATTTACAATGATAAATTTCCTAAATCAGGGGTTTTTTTGTTGGGAAGCAGGTGACCCTCACATATCTCATGACACGTTTTGTTCAAAGTCTCGACCTACTTCTAAAACTTCCTAACTAACTCATCAAACTCCTATGTCTTTTGTTGAGGATAGTTTTAAGATTTGATAAGAAATAGAGTAACTAATTTTACCTAAAATTCTGAACTTCAATAAATAGTAAATAAGTTTATAAAAAGATCAGAAAGAGGGTATTCCATATAACTATATATATATATATATATATATATATATATATATATATATATAAGCTCGTCGTCCAAGGACCAAGGTGCTCTCATACGCGAGCTTTGGCAGCCCCATAATATGAATGAAAAACGGTGCAGGATGATGGAGCGGTACCATGAAGAAGATGAAGAAGAAGCGATGCCAGTGAGTCCTATAGGACAATACTTCAATAGCTCAGCTCTCTGCATTTACATTATTGGCGTTTTAGAGTTCGAAGTTGCCTTTGATGAATCACAAGCCATGCCTCTCCTCCAACGTCTCTTCCTTCCTATCAACCCTCGATTTTCCTCCATCATGGTCACTCTCTGCTTCTTGTTATTCTTCTATTCATTCTCTGTAGTTATCATCGTCATATTATCATCGTTAGTGCAACATATATGTTATATAACTAATAGGCACTAGTGTTGAGAGCAGGTTGAAGATGAAAGAGGGGACAAACAATGGAAGAAAGTGCAAGTAAACTTGAAAGATCACATCAACATTCCCTTATTCCCTAACTGCAAGTCAAAGGAATCATGTGACAAATATTTTGCTGATTACTTGTCAAAAATAGCCATAGAGAACCTTCCACAAGACAGGCCGTTATGGGAAGTTCACATAGTAAATTACCCAACAAGCAGTGCAACAAGTAGCATCATATTTAAACTCCATCACGCTCTTGGAGATGGCTACACTCTCATGGGAGCTCTTCTTTCTTGTCTTCAAAGAGCCGATCATCCCTCTCTTCCTCTCTCTTTCCCTTCCCTCAAACCTTCAAAATCTGTTAACGAAAGCTTCTTGGGAAAATTTTCCTCCATCATGTCTTTTGCCTACAATACTGTAGTGGATTTATGGTGGGGCATAATGAAGAGTAGTGTCATTGAAGATGATGAGACGCCCATCAGATCTGGATTCAAAGGAGTGAAATCTTTCCCCATCACTATATCTACCATTGAATTTTCACTTGACCAAATCAAACTCATCAAGTCTAGGCTTGGAGTTGTAAGCTCTCTCATTTTCTTTTATTTCGTGATTTTATTTAGTTTGCCTTCACTTATCTTTGTTTTGCTCCATGCATTTAAATACAGACAATAAACGATGTTATCGCTGGAATTATCTTTTATGGGACTCGATTGTATATGCAAGAAATTAATGACAACTCAAAGGTTACAAACTCCACAGCTTTAGTACTTTTGAATACAAGAAATGTTGAAGGTTACCAGTCAGTGGATGACATGCTTAATGCTAAGGCCAAAGGGCCATGGGGGAATCATTTTGCTTTCTTGCATGTTCCAATTCCCAAGTTAGAAAATGGGAGAATTTCAAATCCACTGGGATGTATTTGGGAAGCACATAACATAATCAAGAGGAAGAAACAGTCTTTGGTTGTTCCCCTAACTGGGATGCTTCTGGATATGAAGAGAAAAATAAAAGGCTACGAGGTACGTGTATGGATCTATATATCCCAACACTATCGAATATATAAGGTTATAAGATCTGTCACAAAAATTCCTTTTCTTTAGAAACATTAATTCATTGAAATGGTGTTTGTTGCTTTGTGTCGTTGCAGGCAGTGGCTAAACACCTTCATGGAACACTGTCAAGATCAAGTATGGTAATTACAAACTTGATTGGGCCATCGCAACCAATGTCTTTGGCCAACTATCCTGTGAAAGGCTTGTATTTCACAGTGGCTGGAAGTCCTGAGGTATTTCATTTTTTTACGTTAAGTTATTGAATAAGTTCGCTCTCTTTTTCTATGTAAATGACTAGTAAATTTTATAAGATGTCGTTAATATCATATGCTGAAGTTTTTAGTCTTAATAAATACTAGTAGTTTCAACAAAGCTATTAACATAAGAATAAATTAAGGGAATTACTATAAGGTTTTAAGCAAGTGATTTAATTATTCAAAAGTCTTATAGTAATTAACAATTAAAGAGACACAAGTATGCAATAACAAGTTCCAATGTAAGAAATAATAATTGTTTTTGCTAGTCACTCGTCAATAAAACTTTTTGATAAATACATTCCTTTATTGGAATCTGATAGTAATTTTTCTCTTAGGGGAATTACTAATTTATTAAATTTAAAGTTTTTATTTATTCTTATGGCAGTTAAATTAAATTTCTTAAGATTATGGATTTATTGTTATTATTTTTTATAATACATTTGTTAACTTTTTATGCTAAATTTCTTAATAATGAAGTTGTTGATTTGCTATAGTAAATTTTAACTTTAATAAATTCTAGATGGAAAATTAACATCTAACTCTATGAATAACTTTATGGACAACTGTTGTATTAGAATTATCATGAAATTGATAGCTAAGGTTGTTTGTTAAAAGTTTGGAGTTTAAGTTCTTTATATGGGGGGAATTTAAGTCAAATTGTTATATCATTAGGTGAACTTCATAGAGGAATAATGAATTTGACCCCACAAATTGCTTATAAGTACAAATGCATTTTAACAACTAACAATAGTAAAATAGCAAGTGTCTATATAAAAATATACATAATAAAAACTTACACAAAAATTTTGCAAGGGTTTAGATAGGTGAATCTACGAGTGCACATACACCTTTAATGACATATGTGATAAGAAAAAATATATAAGCAAGCACTCCATCTAAATTTTGTTCTATTATAGTTATAAAGTTTGCATATATGTATGGTGCAATGGATTTATATATTTATAAATATAAATAATTTAATATTTAAAAAAAAAGAAGTATAATGAAGTATACAATTTGACGGGTGGACCCCTATTCATGGTCCGTTAATTCTAATTTATAAACTTCGTGAAATTCCATTTATACATTTGTACGGATATTAGAATGGTATAAAATGAAATCAAAGAAGTTTGATAAAATTCAATAAATTTTATAAATTAAAATTATTTTTTTTAAAAAAAAAATCAAGGGTCGACACCTAAAATATATCAGGGGCTGAATTTAAATAAACAAATTATAAACACTAAATTTTAAATTGAAATTATAAAAATCTGCGAATTACTAATGGACTGACAACGTAAGCCTTGATTTCCTGGGGTAGTTATATTGACTCGGTTAAAACTTACTTGTGGCCGGGAAGATGTTATGTTTAGTTTGTATCGATGTTATTAAATTTTGTCTGTGTTTAACATTGCTGACCACCATTTAAATTTTGATGGGTGACAGAGCCTTGTGATATCAATAATGAGCTACATGGGAGTCGTAAGAGTGGCCCTCATGACAGAAAAATATTTCATAGATGAACACAAACTAAATTCCTGCATCAAATGTGCATTTGAGAAAATACTGAAGGCCTCTCTGGAGTTTCCTCAACAAACCAAAACTGATTAGAAGCCCTTGCTACAAATTCTCCTACCGCAATTAATAATTACTCAGATTTTTCCTATGTCACTTTTCAGTTGTCGTATGTCTGCTTGTAAACTTTTAATGGGGAAGTCCAGCTTAGAAGTATACCATTAATTATACTTTACCCTTCACAAGTCCTAGCTATAAAATTAACATCATATATCCTTGATATTTTTGTGTTTTTATTGATTATGCAGAGAATAAGAAATTCATCCAAATCATGCTTGCCTTTCTGCCCTACCAATTCCTTTCTTATTCTGCCTTCTCACGGACTTTTCAGATAGTTTCGAACCCCTCTTCTTCCTTTCCCATACTCTTTCTTTCTCTTCATTTGCTAACCATAAGATCAACATTTAAATGATCCAAATTTAGTTTTACATAAATTTTTATTATTATTGTAGTATTGAATTCTTTTAGTTTAAGAGCAAAAAAAATCTTTTTTTTAAAAAAAAAAACAAACCGGCTAATTTACATATATTTACCTTTACTTAATAGAATAAGTTTATCACAAATAAGCATAAAAATCTCATTGATTTAAAATATTTATCAAGGACTTTTTGGAAAAACCTCATTAATTATTTCCAAAAAAAAAAATACTAAAATGCTTTATAGTTTAAAACAAGAAAGTAGTAGAAAAATGCCTTATAATTTTAAACAGATAAGATATAAATATCTTCGGTTTGCTTGTTTGAGATTTTATCCTCGTCCCTAAAATATTATTATTATTTTGTTTATATTTTTGAAGTATATATAATGTTGTGCCAGCCAAATAATGAGTATATTTTCCCATCTAATTATGGATTTAGGCTTCCCGTTTTAAAAAGCACTTAGAATCTTATATACCCATTTTCTCCCCATTATAATCCCCATATTGCATAACGTAAAAATATATCTATACTAAATAATTTGATTTAAAATCATTTAATGAATTTAAATTAAACATGCATGATACTCATATTTTATTATTTTAACGTATAGGTAAAGATATTCTAGTCATTTGTTTTCCATCGTTGATTCAAATAAGAGAGCTGTTAGCATTTTCTCTACAAATTTTTCTTTTATTTTTTATTCTCTCATTTTCCTTAATTCCAAATTTTCCTCCATACGCAGAATAAATAAATTAAGCATTGAAAGCAACAGCCATCAACGAACAAATATTCGGACCAGGACCCCCTGAGAGGCGTACAATTATTATTGGCACTCATTGATCACATTAATTGGCCGGTATATTTCTATATTATAATCTATCTTGTATTCCTTAAATAATTAATTAAATGCTCCGCCGCTGGGTCTTTTTCTATTTCGATTACATATAGGAAGTGTGTTTTTATTAAGTGTACTAACAATGTCCATGATTAGAAAGTGAACTCTAGGCAGACTCATATGTACTTGTCATAAATAACTAACTTAATTCATTTATTTAATATCGATAAATTAGTTATTTAACTCTTATATTAAAAGATAATAATCAGGTTAAAAGAATATGATTCACAGTGACCTCAATAATATTGCAGAGGTCATGTAGATTGTATTTATAGAAAGAGTTATCCAATACATATTGTCCACGTATACAATCTCAAAGGATTTCCTATAACAGAAATGACATAGAAGAATCTTTACAGTAAAGGTATTATAGACTATTCTACACAATTAATATAATCAAAGATAATCAATTCTTAACATTCTCCCTCAAGCGAAAAAGGGTGACAACCACTCCAAGCTTGTTTTGAAAGTCAGAAAAATGAGGATGAACTAGAGCCTTTGTAAAACCATCAGCAATATGCAGTGCAGAAGGGATATAACAAACAACTAAATGTCCAGCCAAAACTTTGTCACCTACAAAGTGAACAAGTTCAATATGCTTGGATCGGGCATGCATGTTGCACTAGATTAGAAGCTAATACTTTTGCACTAATGTTATCACACCAAATCACAAGTGATTTTTTACATTTGAAACCTAGTTCAGAAAGTAAAGAACATAACCACATAACCTCAGCGGACGAATCAGCTAATGAACGATACTCAGATTCGGCACTTGAACGTGATACTACACGTTGTTTCGGGGAAGACCGCGAAACCAAAGTCCCACCTAAATAAACACTAATACCATACATAGACTTTCTATCATCAACTTTAGTTGCCCGATCGGCATCAGAAAAACCAGATAGATTCAAACCAAGAGAAGGTTTGATATGTAAACTATACTGAAATGTTCCCTTAAGATACCTTAATATCCTTTTAACAACTTTGAAATGAACATCAGTCATTCTAGAGAGAAAGTGACTCAATTTATTCACAAAGAAAGTAATACCAGGTCTGGTAGTGGTAAGATACTATAGAGCTCCTATAACATTCACATATCCGCACAGGTTACTAAGAAAACAAAAAAGAGCCAAAAAAACTAAATATAAACTCACCAAAGCTTCAAGAGTGGTCCGCGTCTGAACAAATTTTTGCTAAGTTTGTTCATCAAGAAATGTGTGATTGTCGTAAGGATTAGGGCAAGGCTCACCAACTAGAACCTCAGCAAAATATAGTTGTTAGCTAGATAGGTCTTAAACTTCCTCCAGCGATCAACACAATACGACAATGTCTTGTCTTTCAACTTCTAACTGTTAAGAACAGTGTATGTAAGCTAGATAGTATCCCAAATAAGATCCTTTACTTTGGCATCATCGACATTTTTCCACTCATCAGTCAAGATGCTAACCTTGTTGCGTGCTAGTGCGCCAACAAAACTATTATATGTGTTTTCATTAGGACCGAAAGGAGCCAAATTTTCATCAAACTGAATCTCGAGCTTTACCCAACAGTCTGACTTAGGGATAGATCTTTCATTTGTGTGCCTCTTCTACCACGATGTGCAAGGCGATTACGAGGCTCACTGTGAGATGAACAGGGTTCGTTCTGACTCACACCAGTCACATCAGTAACTGGCGTTCCACGAACATGACTAGAATCATTTTCTCCGTTCATTTTCGAGAAAGGAAGAGAGGTTGAGAGAGGTGGTGCGAAAGCCTAAGAAAATGAGAGAGTAACAGAGGATGGTGGTGGTGGGCAAGAAAGAGAGGTAATGCAACAGAAAGAGAGGTTTCGCAACAAGAATAGGGGTTCAGACTTCAGAGAAAGCAACATATAGAAGGTTTTGTGCGAAGAAGAATATATTTGGCGCTCTAGTTTTAAGACCGGATGTACTAAAAAGACGGTCTTAAAAGTTAACATTTTAAACCGGCCCTTATTAAACTCCGGTCTTAAAAGTAATTATTTTTTTGTTTAATTTTTTTCAATATTTTGTACCGGCCACAATTTAAGTCCGGTCTTAAAAGATTTAATTTTAAGACTGGAAGTATTGAAAAGTCTGTCTTAAAAGTATATATTTAAGACCGGTCCTTACTAAACTCCAGTCTTAAAATTAATTAAATTTTAATTTTAATTTTTTTCATTATTTTGTACCAGCCACAATTTATGTCCGGTGTTAAAAGTATAACTTTTAAGACCGGCTTTTATATATAACCGGTCTTAAAATCTTTAAACCTTTATATTTAAATTTTTCCTTATATTTTGGACCGCAGAAAATATAAGTTCAATTGTATGAAATTTCTCTAAAAAGTCATTGATATATCAATTTTTTTTAATAACATTTTTAAGACCGATTCTTTTATTTACTGGTCTAAATAATATATTTAAGACCTATTAATAAAGGATCCGGTCGAAGAAGTTCTTTATATTTACAAAACTGTCACCGGTCATACTTTTAAGACCGGGCGTCAATACTCCGGTTTAAACGAGGCGGTCTTAAAGCTCTTTTTTGCACTAGTTTGAACTCCTTCCTCCTCCTCCTCTTGCTTCACCATTTCATCTCCCTCTCTTATTCACAATTAGATGTTTGATTGTGTTTTGGTGTAAAGAATGATAAGGAGGAACATCTCTATTTATAGGCACAATTCATGCCCAAGGTGGTCCCCACACTTAAGAGATCCAAAACTTCTTCTCTCTTCTCTACCATTAGATCAAATCTCCACTTTACAACTTCTAATCCTTCCCCCTCATTTCATTGCAAATATGTGGGATAGAAACCTTAAAAAATAGACAAGAGTCATGCTAAAATATCTATCTTACAAGTTTACCAAATTACCCTTGTATTGTTCTCCTTTTTCTCTTGTATTTTCTATCCTTTTCTAGACTTTTCCTAACTTCTCTTATCTCTTCCTTCCTTGCTCTTTTATTTTCGAAACATCATGCCAAATGTAAGTGCAAAGTGTCTTGAGATATATCAAGAAGACACTTAAAAATCCATCCAAGTCAAATGACCAAAGTGCTCGCCTTACAAAATATCTCTTAAACTTGGCTTGTTTTCCAAGTTTGTTGACTTTTCTTCTCTCCCTTCATTTTGGACGTTTTTTGAAGACTTGTTGGGCAAGAATAATTTTTTCATCTAGATGACACAATCACCTTACTTAGGTGTCTCTCATACATGTCATCTTGCTTCCTTTTCATGACAAGTGTCATTTTAAGACTGATTTTGTTGACTTTTGGCTTATATTATCCCTTGAATTTTGCTTCTTCTCTTGGCTCTCTATATGGCTAAAAATTCATGGACACTGGGGCTATTAATTTGCTTTGGACAAATGTCCAATTTCTATGATTCAAGCTCTCATCTTATCCCTTAAGAAATATCAAGAAATGTCCACATTCTTCTAGAAGTTTGTTGACTTATTTCATGACCTTATCTTGTGCTTTATTTCTCAAGCTTCATGCATTTTCCTTGCTCTTTCCCCTTAGGCCGAAAAATAAGGCTTTTTTAACAAGAAAATTGTGTCATTAAGATGACATATGCATGTGCTTAGGTGTTCTAGAAGCCAACTTGCTCCCTTTAATGACATGTGGCATAACAAGATAAACCTTGTTGACTTTTTCATTAATACACATGCTTATGTATCCTTCTTCCTAGAAAAACGCAGGGCTGCCCTGTATGTCTTGGAAAAATACCATGTGCGAACATAAACCACGTATGTAAGTCATTTTCATATATGATCATAACAACTCTAGTATTACTAAGGTATGCGAACGTCATTCGTTGACCAGTGTTTCTGACGTTTTACAAAACCTGTAATTTTGGACAATGCGGCATTTTACGATGCGATTATCTCAGATATCCTATAAGGATAATATTTATCAATATCTAGCAGCATAACGGTGCATTTTATGTACAAATTACCATTTTGCCCTAGTTTGACTAATCGGCGAAATTTCGCCGAGCCACTTTGACCCTATCTCTCGAGAATTTTGACATATCTCTTTTCCCAATATATTTTTGAAATAAATACCATATTTACCCCTAAACATGATATTTAAAATATCTGGGGAAATTTAAAGATAAATCTAGCATTTCTACTATATCTACCGGAAAAAACTACCAAAGCTTAAGACTAGTGGACCGAAGAACTTACCCGAGCTCCGCTAGATTTTCTCCGACTCCTCCTTCTCTCTAACCTCTCTCTAGAACACAGTTATGGTGTGAGAAATGAGAAGAGGGTTGGCTTCTATTTATAGGCAAAGAGGAGGTTACTATTCATGCTTTATAAGACTGGATTTCAGCCGTTGGATCGCACTTTGACACGTGGCTCAATCTTGGCCATCCATGTGTGTGTGCTGACCTCACTTGCCACTAAATTCAACAAAATGATGTCATGCATGATGTCATCTTGTTGCTTTATGTGACAAGCGATAAAGTTCCGTGTTCGGTGTTCCAATCGCATAATCTTAAATAATCTCAAAAATCCTAAGAAGACAAAGATCAAGATCTATTCATCTTCTTTAAAACTACTTAGGTTAACTAAATTTTTGATCCCATTAAGGGTATTCCGTTGCCCGCTGAACATTTTCGGACAGACGCCATCGGATACGGAAATAACTTCCGGAAGTACCAAATTTCCTTGACAAAAATTCGACCGGTTTATAATATGTCCCGACCTAAGAAACTTAGTTCCTGGTTTGTCACAACGGTCTTGTTTTATATTGGTTCTCATTTCTACTATCTCGCCCTATTTCTTATTTATCATGTCTCTTAATGACTGTTGGTTTTTAAAATGACTTAGGAGATAAAATCCAACCGGGATAAAATTCTACTTTGGTTTATAAAAAGTCCATATGTTAAAGACTTAGTTCATATATTTTGAGGTAGGATTTTACTTCTACTAGGTTCTCATTTCTCCCTTGGTTTCTTTTTACCAAATATATTATTATTAAATTCCAAATATCTAGATATTATTTGAAATAACCACAACCCTTTTCACACATATATTTAATATTTTGATTTATTTTTATTATGAATTTCGTCCCCCCTTTAATTATTTATTTACTTAATATCTTAATCATCTTATATTATCTCATTAAATACCATATTAGCCACTTACTAATTGTTGATAATTTTCTTAATTAGGATAAATTATTATCTCACAACTATTTGACTGACTTTGGTATTTTATATCCCATGCATTATATTAAAAATCTTGGGGCCTAATTTAGGGTTTTTATATTAATATTAAATTTTCCCCTATTATTTCCAAGGGAATAATTTATTAAATTGCTATAATTAGGGACAATATTTTTCCTAATTTTCAATAATTATTTTACTGTCTTTTAAGATTTATCATAATATTTTCATCCATTTTATGCCTTAAAAATGTATTTTTACCCTTTTGGCACCTTATCTCTTTTAATTTCGAGAGAATTTATCTTAGAAAATAAGATAATTTATCTTTTCAATATTTGAGGCCACATATTCACCTATTTTATAATATTTAAATTAAATAAATATCCTTACACTTAAAAAAGTAGAAAAATAAGGCTTTTTTAACAAGAAAATTGTGTCATTAAGATGACATATGCATGTGCTTAGGTGTTCTAGAAGCCAACTTGCAAGAAAAATAAGGCTTTTTTAACAAGAAAATTGTGTCATTGCTCCCTTTAATGACATGTGGCATAACAAGATAAACCTTGTTGACTTTTTCATTAATACACATGCTTATGTATCCTTCTTCCTAGAAAAACGCAGGGCTGCCCTGTATGTCTTGGAAATGCCATGTGCGAACATAAACCGGCACATTTTTAATTAACAACTCGTCCCACATCTTAAGACATAGCCGGGTGGCCTTTTACCAACCCAATTGGCACTATATAAGTGTCTTGTGCCTTTTTGCACTGGCACTTTAATTCTATGGCCTACACATACTAGGACCTCTGCCCAGTATGACCGACTTACTTAGTCCCTGAGAACTATTCCATCTCTCTAGCTTATTGCTTGGTCGAAATTCATGCCTTGTAGAGGAAGAATTGTAGCTCATTAATTATCATTAATTGATCATGTTGAGGTGTCCATTTACTAATCATCTTTTCTCTCAATTGTGAGAAGTGGCTTTTTAAGATAAGCTTTGTTGACTTTAATTACACATGGGCCAAATGTATCCATCTTATTCTAATTATGTCAACTTCATTTAGTTGTTCTTCCACATAAGTCAAAGGTATTAAATCCATCCTCTTCCTTTGCTTGGACATGTGTCAATTTCCAAGTACAAGGTGTATTTATCATCTTGACTTTTAACATTTTTTGAACCAGCTGTCACCCAAGAGGAGGGTGAATTGGGTGTAAGATAAAAATTTAGGAACTTTGAAAATCTTATCGTGTCTTCTAAATTAATAGAAAGATATTCAAATAACATATACTAGAAATATAAGAGATAAGGGAAAAGAATATGCAAACTGAGATTTATACTGGTTCGGCCAATCCTTGACCTACGTCCAGTCCCCAAGCTTTACTTGAGATTTTCAATCCATTATCTTCTTTCAACTTGATTACACGCTTGTACTCGAAGTAATCCTCTCATTAAGATTCACTCCCCCTTACAAGCTGTAATAAATACACCCACATGATTACACACTCTATACTCGAAGTAATCATCTCACTAGGATTCACTCCCCTTACAAGCTGTAGTCAATACAATAAGTTTCCCACTCAAGATCACTCAATCTTGAGAAACTCTCAGATAAGATAATTACAATGAATCTTCTATGTCAGAAGTAAATGAATAAACGTTGAAGTACAATATAAATAATTTCACTCTCTATAGAAGTTTATATGATCATTGAGATAATTGGAGAGTAAATAATATGAATATCAGAGTATTAGCATTTTGAAGATGTATGCTCGTGTTTCTGTATCTATTTTGAATGCTTCTCCTTTTATAGTTAATGAAGAGCTTTGAGAAAGTATTCCAGTTATGAATATGACCATTGGAATATTACCGTTGTGAGCGTATATGACCATTGGAAAATATTACCGTTGAAGCATTGTGTTTCGGTCTCTTGGAGAGATAGCTATTGCTTCATCTTTCTCATTTCATCAAATGCTTCATTGAAAATGCAATAGGGGCATTAAATGAGCACGAAAACCGCTAACGGCTAGGCGAGGCGGTTGCAATCCCAAGCCAATCCAGAGGAGACAGGTGTCAGGGGCCAATGATGGCAAATATAGAGAGACGCTGACCTCGAAATACCCCGATACAGTTAGCGAAACCTCGGACCCTTGAGTACCGCGGAGTTTAGCCCAGATCTGGGAGACATGACCTCGGATCAGTCAGCACCGCGATGTCAGCTCGGACAATTGAGACTTGACCTTGGGTCATTAAACCGGATAGGGCCTTCGACAAAGTAACCCAGTCTGATGGCAAGATACATCCCGGCAGCTCAAAAGCTTGAACTACCGGGCTGGGGGGCAACTGTTACGAACCCCCATCAGGCCCAATACCGAGGTGGCCCACTAAGGAATAGACTATATCACGGGATCCTCCTATAATAATGGGAAATCTCATCTTACTTATAATCCGGGTATATCGGAATCCATATCTTAGATAGGATATAACGGTCTGAGATCGCGATAGGCCCCAAATACCGGACCGAAGGTATTCTCTATAAATACAGGGGTCGATCCTTAAGGTGCACACGTTCTATACCTTGAACTATTTACATATTGTCACATTGTACACACACAGCACCCCCTTTGGCGAAAGCCTACTCTGTGTACAGTGATCCCACACTCTCCTGGATATTTGCCTCATAGATATTCAGGACGAGTAGATTGATCTAATATCAAAGTACTAGCCCACCGGGTTAGACATCTGTGTTCTACACCAGAACAGTATTTAAATGACATTTTTTCAATCTTTTATCAATAAATAAATTATATAAACAAAAAAGACGGTGGGAATTAAAATGGACAACAAATAGGAAGAGAAGGACCTGGCTTACATCCGCTGCTCTTACGGTCCGCTCCCATCTGCTGCGGTAATACTGCGTTGTTTTGGCGCAAAAGCTAGTCCCTTTTTGTTTTTTGTTTTTTTGAAAAATATTCCAGGATGCTTCTAGATACTGAAAAGATACTTTGGATAATTACTTCATGATCTTAAAAAATTACTTCAAGATCTTAAAAAATTATTTCAGAGTACTGAATGTTACTAAAAAGATATTGAAAAAATATTTCATGATCTTGAAAAATTATTTTAGGATCTTGAAAAAATATCATGAAGTATATTTTTAGTACCAGTCATTACTCAAACTATTTTTTCAAGATCCTAATATAATTTTTTAAGATCATGAAGTATTTTTTCAATACCAGTCAGTATCCTGAAATATCCTTTTAGTACCAGTCAATACCCTGAAATATTTTTTTAAGATCATGAAATAATTTTTTAAGATCCTCAAAGTATTTTTTAAGATCATGAAGTAATTTTTTGATCTGGGTTAGTATCCGAAGATCTTTTCAAGATCTGAAGTATCCAAATATTTTTCAAAAAAAAAAACGCAAAAAGGGACCAACTTTTGCTCCAAAACGGCGCAGTATTACCGCAACGGATGGGAGCGGACCGTAAGAGCAGCGGATGTAAGCCAGGTCCGGAAGAGAAGGACGTGGGGATGATATTCACAGGGTCCCACCAAACGTCCAATTAACTGAGCATTTATTTTAACAACGACATACACCTACTAACGACATTTTAACGTTAAATTAAATGAGCATAATTTTTAAAAACTACATTGGACCTACCATCCACATTTTACAAATTCAGATATTTATTCACAGTTTAGATTAGTGATAAAAGCTTGTTTTCTAATATGATTTATTATATTTGAGGTAAATTTATGAGAAAAGTGTTATCTTAACTTAAATAAATATATTTTTCTAATATCAATTCAAACACGTCCGTGCATTTCTCAAGCCATCAAGTGCTTTTGCCTGTCATGCCCATATTTATTTTGTCCCATCTTCTTCCATTTAATTACTACTTTCACATATCTCGACATCTTTTGTTCAAAGATCTCTAACTACTCCATATAGTTCTGATTATAAGGCATTAACTAACAAATGTATTTAGTCTTTTTTATAAGATATTTGCTTGTTTTGAAATAACATTAATTTTTTTTTATGTATGCCCATAATTAATAAAGGTTATGGGTGAGAGTAATAATTAATATCACTCTAGTCCTATTTATAACTCCTTTTTGACAAAAAAAAAAAAAATTGGTCCTATTTATAAGTATTCTTTCAAGTAATAAATGAGATTGTAACAATTTTGCCCATATTAATTATACCAATGAAAATAGAGAGAAAAGAAAGAGTTGAAAGATACTCATTCATAAATGAGGACAAAATTGAAAATTTACCCCATAATCATTGAGTTAACTACCTCTCCTTAGTATGAATAATTTTGTTAAAAGAGATTTATAAATAGAACCAGAGTGGTATGATATTAGAGTTTGGTGTAATTAATAGGGCCAATATTGGAAATTACTTAAATTTTAGAACAAATTTAATGACTTTAACTGTTTTTATTGGTTTGTGAGAATTGTTAGTTGATGCCTTATAATAAGAACCAGAGGAATACTTATAAAACTTTCTAACTAACTCATCCAACTCTTCTAATGTCTTCTTGTTGAGGATAATTTTAAGATTTGATCAGAAATAACTAATTTTACCTAACATTCTGAACTTAAATAAAATAGGGGATAAATACCAATTTTGCCACGAAATTTTTGGTTTTGGAGCACCCGAAAGTTTTTTTGATATCATTTTTACCCCGGAAATTTACAAACGTAGCAATCTTGCCCATCTATTGATCTTGACTATTGGATTGATCATTTTTTCTCCGGAAGTTTACAAAAATTTGCTTTAAAAAAACTTCCGGGTTAAATTTGCACCTAAAAAAACTTCCGGAGCATATTTACTCCTTTTTGTGAACTTAGAGGAAAAAATGATACAAAAAAACTTTTGGGTGCTAAATACCCCTAATAATACTTCCGTGGCAAAAATGGACCCATAAAATAGTAAATAAGTTTATAAAAAGATCAGAAAGAGGGTATTCCCTATATATATATAAAGCTTTGGCAGCCCCATAATATGGACCAAAAACGGTGGAGGATGATGGAGCACTACCATAAAAAAGATGAAGAAGAAGCGATGCCAGTGAGTCCTATGGGACAATACTTCAACAGCTCAGCTCTCTGCATTTACATTATTGGCGTTTTAGAGTTGAAAGTTGCCGTCGATGAATCTCAATACATGTCATATTAACTTACTCAACTAAAATTCATTAATCTAATCAAATTATATAAACATACAATATATTTAGTACAGAAGAGAGAGTGTTATATGGTATAAGTGGACAATGAGGAAAAAAAATTAAAAAAAAAAAAAAACAACAACAACAGAAACAAACCGGCTAATTTACATATATTTACCTTTACTTAATAGAATAAGTTTATCACAAATAAGCATAAAAATCTCATTGATTTAAAATATTTATCAAGGACTTTTTTAGAAAAACTTCATTAAATATTTCCAAACAAAAAAAATACAAAAATGTTTTATAGTTTAAAACAAGAAAGTAGTAGAAAAATGCCTTATAATTTTAAACAGATAAGATATAAATATCTTCGGTTTTCTTGTTTGAGATTTTATCCTCGTCCCTAAATTATTTTTTTGTTTTGTTTATATTTTTGAAGTATATATAATGTTGTGCCAGCCAAATAATGAGTATATTTTCCCATCTAATTACTTCCGGTTTTTAAAAGCACTTAGAATCTTATATACCCATTTTCTCCCCAAGCTTTTCTCCCCATTATAATCCCCATATTGCATAACGTAAAAATATATCTATACTAAATAATTTGATTTAAAATCATTTAATGAATTTGAATTAAACATGCATGATACTCATATTTTATTATTTTAACGTATAGGTAAAGATATTCTAGACATTTGTTTTCCATCGTTGATTCAAATAAGAGAGGTGTTAGCATTTTCTCTACAAATTTTTCTTTTATTTTTTATTCTCTCATTTTCCTTAATTCCAACTTTTCCTCCATACGCAGTATAAATAAATTAAGCATTGAAAGCAACAGCTATCAGCGAATAAATATTCGGACCAGAACCCCTGAGAGACGTACAATTATTATTGGCAACTCATTGATCACATTAATTGGCCGGTATAATAGGAAGTGTGTTTTTATTAAGTGTACTAACAATGTCTAGAAAGTGAATATATATTTATTATAAATAACTAATTTAATTGTGGGGTAAATTTGCACCTAAAAATAAAATTCGGAGATATTTTCTTTTTTTTAAACTTACGGCGAAAAACGATACTAAAAAAAGCTTCAGTCTGCTAAATAGCCTACCAATACTTCCGTAAAAAAATGGACCCATAAAAAAGTAAATAAGTTTATAAAAAGATCAGAAAGAGGGTATTCCCTATATATATAAAGCTTTGGCAGCCCCATAATATGGACCAAAAACGGTGGAGGATGATGGAGCAGTACCATAAAGAAGATGAAGAAGAAGCGTGGCCAGTGAGTCCTATGGGACAATACTTCAACAGCTCAGCTCTCTGCATTTACATTATTGGCGTTTTAGAGTTGAAAGTTGCCGTCGATGAATCTCAAGCCATGCCTCTCCTCCAACGTCTCTTCCTTCCTATCAACCCTAGATTTTCCTCCATCATGGTCACCCTCTCTCTCTCTCTATGTTTCTTGTTATTCTTCTGTTCATTCTCTGTAGTTATCATCATCATATTATCATCGTCAGTGCAACATATATATTACTCCCTCCCTCCGGTCCTATATGAGCTATTTACCAAAATTTAGAGAGATTAAGGAAAGAAGTTAAATTAGTTAATTATGTTTATTTTCCTAAAACACCCTTACTTAAATAGTTGGCCATGGGACGAACTTTCGTTGGATGAACGGTGGATTGCAGCGGAAGACATTCATGAACTCGGGCGCCAAATGTAAGGGATAAGCTGCGTCCCACTTATTACTAGTATTATTTTCTTGTTCATTTAAGCCATCAAACATGTCCTTTTCCTTTTTGTCAGGTTATATTTTTGTGTGTGTGTATATATATATACGTAAGGTAAAATACAGTAATAAGCCATCAAATAGGTCATCAAGGACAATGAGTATTATTTAGGGAAAACAGTATAATTGAGATGTATGTGATATTAATGAATTGCAAATATTACTTACTTTATAGAATATATATGTGCATTATTAAATTATTATTAAGAAAGTATTAATAAGGGCATTTTAGGAAGAAATTGACAAAAAATAGAATTTGGTCTTATAATTGTGTTCTTATAATTAGGACCGGAGGGAGTATATAACTAATAGGCAATAGTGTTGAGAGCAGGTTGAAGACGAAAGAGGAGACAAACAATGGAAGAAAGTGCAAGTAAACTTGAAAGATCACATCAAAATTCCCATACTTCCCGAATGCAAGTCAAAGGAATCATGTGACAGATATTTTGCTGATTACTTGTCCAGAATAGCAATAGAGAAGCTTCCAGATAACAGGCCAATATGGGAAGTTCACATAGTGAATTACCCTACAAGCAGTGCAGCAAGTAGCCTCATATTTAAACTCCATCACGCTCTTGGAGATGGTTACTCTCTCATGGGAGCTCTTATTTCTTGTCTTCAAAGAGCCGATCATTCCTCTCTTCCTCTCTCTTTCCCTACCCTCAAACCTTCAAAATCTGTTAACGAAAGCTTCTTGGGCAAATTTTCCTCCTTCATGTCTTTTGCCTACAATACTGTAGTGGATTTATGGTGGGGCATAATGAAGAGTAGTGTCATTGAAGATGATGAGACGCCCATCAGATCTGGATTCAAAGGAGTGAAATCTCGCCCCGTCACTATATCTACCATTGAATTTTCACTTGACCAAATCAAACTCATCAAGTCTAGGCTTGGAGTGGTGAGCTATCTCATTTTCTTTTATTTGGTGAATTTTTAAATTTGCCTTCACTTATCTTTGTTTTTCTCCATGCATTTAAATACAGACAATAAACGATGTAATCGCTGGAATTATCTTTTATGGGACTCGATTGTATATGCAAGAAATTAATGACAAATCAAAGGTTGCAAACTCCACAGCTTTAGTTCTTTTGAATACAAGAAATGTTGAAGGTTACCAGTCGGTGGATGACATGCTTAATGCTAAGGCCAAAGGGCCATGGGGGAATCATATTACCTTCTTGCATGTTCCAATTCCCAAGTTAGAAAATGGTAGAATTTCAAATCCACTGGGATGTATTTGGGATGCACATAACATAATCAAGAGGAAGAAACAATCTTTGGTTGTTCCCTAACTGGGATGCTTCTGGATATGGAGAGAAAAATAAAAGGCTACGAGGTACGTGTATGGATCTTTATATCACAACACTATCGAATATATAAGGTTATAAGATCTGTCACAAAACATTCCTTTTCTTTAGAAACATTAATTCATGGAAATGGTGTTTGTTGCTTTGTGTTGTTGCAGGCAGTGGCTAAACACCTTCATGGAACACTGTCAAGATCAAGTATGGTAATTACAAACTTGATTGGACCATCGCAACCAATGTCTTTGGCCAACTATCCTGTGAAAGGCTTGTATTTCACAGTGGCTGGCAGTCCTGAGGTATTTCTTTTTTTTACGTTAAGTTATTGAATAAGTTCGCTCTCTTTTTCTATGTAAATGACTAGTAAATTTTATCAGATGTCGTTAATAACATATGCTAAAGTTGTTAGTCTTAATAAATACTAGTAGTTTCAACAAAGCTATTAACATAAGAATAAATTAAGGGTTTTAAGGAAGTGATTTAATTATTCAAAAGTCTTATAGTAACAATTAAAGAGACGCAAGTATGCAATAACAAGTTCCATTGTAAGAAATAACAATTGTTTTTGCTAATCACTTGTCATTAAAACTTTTTTATAAATAAATTCCTTTATTTGAATCTGATAGTAATTTTTATCTTAGGGGAATTACTAATTTATTAAATTTTAAGTTTTTAAATTTCATAATATTATGGATTTATAGTTATTATTTTTTATAATACATTTGTTAACTTTTTATCCTAAATTTCTTAATATTGAAGTTGTTAATTTGCTATACTAAACTTTAACTTTAATAAATTCTAGATGGAAAATTAACAGCTAACTCTATGAATAACTTTATTGACAATAATACTAAATCAGGCTTTCGCCAACACATATGGTAGTCATGGAGCGCGCCCTCATTACTTGTGGCCGGGAAGATGTTATGTTTAGTTTGTATCGATATTATTAAATTTTGCCTTTGTTTAACATTGCTGACCACTATTTAAATTTTGATGGGTGACAGAGCCTTGTGATATCAATAATGAGCTACATGGGAGTTGTAAGAGTGGCCCTCATGACAGAAAAATATTTCATAGATGAACACAAACTAAATTCCTGCATCAAATGTGCATTTGAGTCAATACTGAAGGCCTCTCTGGAGTTTCCTCAACAATCCAAAACTGATTAGAAGCCCTTGCTACAAATTCTCCTACCGCAATTAATAATTACTCAGATTTTTCCTATGTCCCTTTTCAGTTGTCGTACGTATGTCTGCTTGTAAAATTTTAATGGGGAAGTCCAGCTTAAAAGTATACCATTTATTATACTTTACCCTTCACAAGTCCTAGCTATAAAATTAACATCATATATCCTTGATATTTTTGTGTTTTTATTGATTATGCAGTGTAGAGCAATTATACAGTACGGTGTGGAAAGGCAGTGTATGAGTGCTACATGAGATAACATAATATTCATGTATGCAATCTATTTCTTGACCAAAAAAAATGTATGCAATCTATCTCTGCATTTTATTCAAAATCAACGAAATCAACTATTACAAATCCTTATTAATTGCATAAGCAAAATTGAAATGCTGAAATGAAATAAGTTCTGTCAAAGCAGAATAAAAAAATTCAGGGAAACAAATAGCGGAAGGAATAGAAGAAGATATCACGAAAAAGAGCAGAGAATAAGAAATTCATCAAATCATGCTTGCCTTTCTGCTCTACCAATTCCTTTCTTATTCTGCCTTCTGACGGACTTTTCAGATAGTTTCGAACCCCTCTTCTTGCTTTACCATACTCTTTCTTTCTCTTCATTTGCTAACCATAAGATCAACATTTAAATGATCCAAATTTAGTTTTACATAAAATATTTTTATTATTGTAGTATTGAATTCTTTTAGTTTTTTAAGAGCAAAAAATCTTTTTTTAAAAAAAAAAACAAACAAACAAACCGGCTAATTTACATATATTTACCTTTACTTAATAGAATAAGTTTATCACAAATAAGCATAAAAAGCTCATTGATTTAAAATATTTATCAAGGACTTTTTTGGAAAAACTTCATTAATTATTTCCAAAAAAATACTAAAATGCTTTATAGTTTAAAACAAGAAAGTAGTAGAAAAATGCCTTATAATTTTAAACAGATAAGATATAAATATCTTCGGTTTTCTTGTTTGAGATTTTATCCTCTCCCTAAATTATTATTTTTTTGTTTATTTTTTTGAAGTATATATAATGTTGAACCAGCAAAATAATGAGTATCTTTTCGCATCTAATTACTTCCGGTTTTTAAAAGCACTTAGAATCTTATATACCCATTTTCTCCCCATTATAATCCCCATATTGCATAACGTAAAAATATATCTATACTAAATAATTTGATTTAAAATCATTTAATGAATTTGACTTAAACATGCATGATACTCATATTTTATTATTTTAACGTATAGGTAAAGATATTCTAGTCATTTGTTTTCCGATTCAAATAAGAGAGGTGTTAGCATTTTCTCTACAAATTTTTCTTTTATTTTTTATTCTCTCATTTTCCTTAATTCCAACTTTTCCTTCATACGCAGTATAAATAAATTAAGCATTGAAAGCAACAGCCATCAGCGAATAAATATTCGGACCAGGACCCCCTGAGAGACGTACAATTATTGTTGCAACTCATTGATCACATTAATTGGCCGGTATAATAGGAAGTGTGTTTTATTAAGTGTACTAACAATGTCTAGAAAGTGAACTCTAGGCCGATTGATATATATTTATTATAAATAACTAATTTAATTTATTTATTTAATATTGAGAAATTAATAATTTAACTCTTATATTAAATGGAGATAATAATTAGGTTGAAAAGAATATGAGTTTGAATGATCCGTTTTTCAAGCTTCTTTGATGAAGTGTCTATCCACTTCAACATGCTTTGTTCTATCATGTTGAACTAGATTTTGTGCAATCTCCACAGTAGCTTTATTGTCACAGTATAGATTCATAGGTCCATTATGCATAATTCCCAGATCTGCCAAGACACTCTTAATCCACAGAAGTTCGCAAATTCCATATGACATACCTCTAAATTCAGCTTCTGCACTTGATCTTGCTACCACCTTTTGTTTCTTACTTCTCCATGTGACTAAATTTCCCTCCACAAAGGTGAAATAACCTGAAGTGGATTGCCTCGTGGTTTTGTCACCAGCCCAATCGAGTCGTGTAACCTTCAATACAAGCCATATTATTTTTTGAGAAAAGTAGGCCTTTCTGGAGCACCTTTAAGATACCTTAGAATTCTAAACACAGCTTTCATATGCTCCTCACTGGGTGAATGCATAAATCTACTAACAACACTCACTGAATAGGAGATATCTGGCCTAGTATGTGACAAATAGATCAGTTTTCCCACCAACCTCTGATATCTGGTTTTCTCGATTTCAATCTGATCTGGGTATATGCCTAGTGAGTGATTCACTTCCATAGGTGTTTCAGATGGTTTGCAAGCTAACATACCAGTTTCAGACAATAAATCAAGAATATATTTTCTTTGAGATAAGAAAATACCTTCCTTTGATCTTGCAACCTCTATGCCCGAAAAATATCTAATCGACCAAGGTCTTTCATATCAAACTCATTTTTGCTAATTTTTTTTTCCGGTGACTTCATTTCTTCTAAATCATCCCTGTTAGCACCATATTGTCCACATATACAATGAGAATAGCTACCTTTCCCTTATTCATTTTTATGAACAGGTGTGATCGGCGTTGCTCTTTATATCCAAATTTTGTCATTCTTGATGAGAAGCTCCCAAACCACGCCCTAGGAGATTGTTTGAGGTCATATAACGCCTTCTTGAGTCTCGCATCACGTATTCTCTTTTGATTCTTCCATTGTTACTCCTGGTGGGACTTCTATGTAGACTTCCTCATCTAGATTACCATTGAGGAATGCATTTTTGACGTCAAACTGCTTTAATGGCCAGTCACGGTTTGCTGCTATGGAGATGAGAATTCGATGGTGTTCGGTTTGCAACCGGGGCAAATGTGTCTTGTAATCTATCCCATATTTACGTGTGTACCCCTTTGCTACAAGTCTCGCCTTGTATCTCTCAATGCTTCCATGGGTTGAGTTTCTTTCGTAAATATCCATTTGCGGCCAATTGTCTTCTTTCCCTTTGGTAGTGAGGTTAATTCTCAGGTTTCATTTTTATGAAGTGCCTCCATTTCTGTATTCATTGCTTTCTTCCATCTAGGATCATCTAGAGCTTCCTGCACACTATTAGGAATGGATACAGTAGATAATTGATTGACAGTTAGAGCACATGATTCAGATAGCCTGTGAGAGGATACATAACTGCTTATAGGGTATTTAACTCTATTTTTTGGGTCTGGTTCATAAACAGGTTTAGGTACACCCTTGGTTAGACGTTCTAATTTTCTCAGTGTGGTATTTTGAGTAGTAGAATTTATAGGGACAGAAACATGAGTATTAGGGTCAGAGATTACCTCATCTATAGTTTGATTTTGTACTTCAGGAACATCCATAGTAGGGGATCCAGTTGTGAGAGTTAAACATGGTGTTTCAGCATGTGAGGGAACATTTTCAGTTATTGGAACTAGATTTTGAATTTGGTTGGAGACCATAGGAGTAGAGAACCACAATTCTTCTTCTCCAATAGCAAGGAATGGATGCTCCCCCTGAGAAGAAGTGGTGGTGTCTCCCCCTGAATAATATGGTTCGCCATGGAAAGAGAGTTCAAGGGTGACATACAATTTATGAGAGTAAGGGTCAAAGCAGCGGTAGCCTTTTTGGTGATCTGAATATCCTACAAAGATACACTTCTTTGCACAAGGGTCTAGTTTGGTACGTAGGGACTTGGGGATATGCACAAAAACAGTGCATCCAAAGATACGAGGTTCAAGATTCAAGGTATGGGGAATAGAGAAATACGACTCAAGCTTTAACTGAGGAGGGATGAAATTTAGGACACTAGAAGGGGAATGGTTGATGAGGTAGGCGGATATAACTCCCCCCAATACCGATGAGGAATATTCATCTCAAATAGAGAAGCCCTAACAACCTCTAAAATATGGCGATTTTTCCTTTCAGCTAGACCATTTTGCTGTGGGGTATAGGGACAAGATGATTGGTGTTTAATACCATTAGAGGATAAAAATTCAGAGAAAGGGCGATTCATATATTCCAAGCCATTATCAGATTGAAAAATTTGAATGGGGCACCCAAATTGAGTATGTACCATGCTATGGAAATTTTTGAAAACAGTAAAAACCTCACTTTTTTGTTTCAACAAAAATATCCAAGTCAAATACGGTACATTCATCAATAAAGGTGACAAAATACAAAGAGTTAGAAAAAGAGGCAATTTTCGCAGGGCCCCATACATCAGAGTGAATGACTTGAAATGGAATTGCACTTTTATTTAGACTAGGGTAAAAGGGAATACGATGACTCTTAGCCATATCACAAATAGCACAGGGAAAGACAGATGACCTACATTCAGAGAACAAGTTAGGAAATAATTTTTTAAGGTAACCAAATGACAAATGGCCAAGTCTCTTGTGCCAGAGCAAAATATTGGAAGTGGTATTATCAGGGGGAAATAGTGGCAGAAGCCCGAGAAAGTAAATTCTCCTCACATTCAGTAACCTGGAGGTAATATAGCTTGCCATGTTTAACACGAGAACTAAGGATTTCCCTGTCATGCGGGCGTCTGAAATACACAAAAGGTAGGCAAAAAATAACGGAATGTTCAATTGTGAGGTGAGTTGGCTAACAGATAATAGGTTAAATTCCAGGGAAGGGACCACAAGAACGGATTTAAGAGTGAGGGAAGGGGAGAGATGCATAGTACCCTGACCAGTGACTGTGGCAGTGCTACCATTAGCGGTAGTAATTGTGGATTTCAAAGAGGTCGAAAAATTGGCTAAAGCAGTGGCATCAGTAATCATGTGATCAGAAGCGCCAATATCAATTATCCATATATCATTCATAAAGTGAGCAGAGAGAGCAGTAGACTTACCCAAGATACCTTCATACACAACATGAGCACAGGGGGAAGAAACAGAGTCACTGTCAGTTGTTGTTCGAAGAGCCTTGGATGGTAGATTACGGCGAGGGCGTTTGGTAAAGTCCTACCACTCGGTATAGCCAACGATTTCGTAGCAGCGAGCTTTGGAATGACCAGAGTCGCCACAATGGGAACAAATCAGAGTCTTGTTGGTAGTACCATCCTTGCGTGGCTTCGAAGTGGAGACAACCAGAGGTGGACGAGGAGTCTGAGTTACCAAGGCAGAGGAATCCAAAGTAGGCAAAGGGCGATTCATCGTGATACGTTGTTGAACTTCACGGCGGACATAGGCATACGTACATTCAAGGTCCAGTTTAGGCTCCTTACGCAAAATCTCCCCACGAACCTGATCGAAGTCAGCGTCTAAACCACTGAGGAATATATAGACTCAGAGGCGAGCTACGGTGGAATGCGACTGGACGACCCCATCGACGGTGGTAGTGGTAGTCTGAGAAGTGAGGCGGTGGTCGATTTCTTGAAAAATCGACAGGAGTTCATTGTAGTAAATCGAAAGAGGTCGGCCATTTTGCTTCGTGTTGAAGGAGCGCTGGTTCATTCAAAGAGGCGGGATTCATCGGAGCTATCGTAGAATGTCCAGAAGAAGCGGCGTCCCAAATCTCATGTGCAGATTCAAGGCGAATAAATCGCTTCATCAGACGGAGTCATAGAGTCGATCGACCCAACTCTTCACCCGTTTGTTCTTAGTGACCCGGTATCGTACATAGGATCTTCGTTCGCCAGGGCTTCTTCTTCATACCGGTGAGGTAACCGGTTTGTTTCGGGCTCCGATTCGCATGTCCATCAATTGGGACCCGGAGATGATAATTGGAATCATCAAGGGTTACGGTAATGGGAAGGGAGGAGCTATCTTGCTGGATGATAATGTTCTGTGAAGGGGCGGAATTATGTGATGGGGGGAGGTGGAGTCCGACGGTGACTGTGGAGGATTCATGGTGGAGAAAGTTTGGGAATAGGGTTCGAAATTGGGGATCGGATTTCAATCGAGTAGTTGGTAGGGACGAGGTGGGGTGGGTGAATTAATGAATAAAGGAAGAAGTGTGGGCGAGGGATTCGGGTATTTGGTAAAGGTACGATGTGGGTTCGAGGATCTTCTTTGTTGATACCATGTTAAAAATAATTCTTCAATGCTGAATATATTTATTCATTCGTACCATATTCCAAATGGATGAGGCACCTTTATACAAATGGAATTTAACAACTTAAAGCAAGAAAGTAGGAAACAACTTTTAGCAAGGAAGTAGGAAACAATCCTAACAAACTACTACTTATTTGAAACTCCTAAAATCTTTGAAACAATAATTCAAACTTTAAAATAACAATAATTAAAAATAAACTTCTTTTCAACAAATATGAATATAAGAGATAATAATCCGGTTGAAAGAATATGATTCACAGTGACCTCAATAATATTGTAGAGGTCATGTAGATTTTATTTATAGAAAGAGTTATCCAATACATATTGTACACGTATACAATCTCAAAGGATTTCCTATAACAGAAATGACTGAGAAGAATCTTTACAGTAAAGGTATTATAGACTATTATATACAATTAATATAATCAAAGATAATTAATTCTTAATATTCTCCCTCAAGCGAGAAAGGGTGACAACCACTCCATGCTTGTTTTGAAAGTCAGAAAAATGAGGATGAACTAGAGCCTTTGTTAAACCATCAGCAATCTGCAGTGCAAAAGGGATATAACAAACAACTAAATGTCTAGCCAAAACTTTGTCACGTACAAAGTGAACATCAAGTTCAATATGCTTGGATCGGGCATGTTGTACTGGATTAGAAGCTAATGCTTTTGCACTAATGTTATCACACCAAATCACAGGTGATTTTTTTACATTTGAAACCTAGTTCAGAAAGTAAAGAACATAACCACATAACCTCAGCGGACGAATTAGCTAATGAACGATACTCAGATTCGGCACTTGAACGTGATACTACACGTTATTTCGGGGAAGACCATGAAACCAAAGTCCCACCTAAATAAACACTAATACCATACATAGACTTTCTATCATCAACTTTAGTTGCCCGATCGACATCAAAAAAAACCAAATAGATTCAAACCAAGAGAAGGTTTGATATGTAAACTATACTGAAATGTTCCCTTAAGATACCTTAATATCCTTTTAACAACTTTGAAATGAACATCAGTCAGTCTAGAGAGAAACTGACTCAATTTATTCACAAAGAAAGCAATATCAAGTCTGGTAGTGGTGAGATACTATAGAGCTCCTATAGCTTGCTAGAACACATTAGGATTAGGCAATGGATTACCATCCTAAATCAAAAATTGTTTCCCAAAAACCATTGGTGTAGGTATTGGAGCAGCATCAAGCATCCCAAATTTTTGAAGTAAATCCAAAACATATTTACCCTGGTTTAAATAAATACCAGAGGAGTCTTGAAAAGCTTCAATACCCAAGAAATAATGAATAGCACCAAGACCCTTCAGAGAAAACAAGTTATTCAATTTGGTAACAAAAACACTCAAATAAGTTCTATCATTTCCATTAACCAATATATCGTCGACATAGACAAGAATATAGACAAGCAAGTTGTTCTTCTTCAACACAAACAAGGAGCTATCACTTTTAGTATTTCAAAAACCCCCCACTGAATTCAAGTAAGAAGTAAGCAATCATCATACTAGGCACGCGGTGCTTGCTTCGGTCCATAGAGCTCTTTATCAAGTTTGCAGATATGATTCGGCCGAGATCGATCTACAAAGCCCTCTAATTAGTGCATAAACACATCTTCTTGAAGGAATATATTCAAGACGCGTTATTAATGTCAAATTTCCTAATCTCCCAATTGAACGTGGTGGCAATAGTAAGAACAGTTCGGATTGTGGTTGATTTTACAATTACAAGACTAAACATTTCATGGTAATTAACACCCAGAGATTGTTGAAAACCCTTCGCCACAAGCCGAGCCTTCTGTTTGTGAAGAGACCCATCCGATAGGAACTTATTTTTGAAAACCAATCAATGATCTTCTGGGTACCATCATATGAAAAAAGACGCCAAGTTTGATTTTGTTGAAGAACGGCAATTCATCGACCACAACTGCTTTCCAGTCGGAAGATAAGAGAGCTTCTTAAACAGAGTTTGGCTCAGCGATGTGTTAAAGGGACTGAGAATCTTCAAAATGTAAAGGCCCAATAAATGGATATTTGGGCATGTAAATTCCACTCTTAGCTCGTGTGGTCATTGGGTGAACATCAAGAGCAGACGGTGAACTTGGGCTTGTGGAGTTCGAAGAGGAGGACACTACTGAATCATTGAGCCAATTAGGTAACCTAGAGCTAGACGACAAAGGACCAATATCCTGTGACACCGAATTGGCAATGCTGTCAAAACGATCAATAGCATGAGACACAGAGGGTCTAGCTGATTCACCAGAACCAACCAAGGATGGATTAATGACAATAGGAATAGTGGTAACATCACAATACTTGTCTGGCGTTGAAGAATACCATTAGCAAACGAAATACCTTTGAATCAAACACAACATGTCGAGACGTATACATTCATCCAAAGGGGCTAAGGCATTTAAAACCTTTTTGTTACAAAGCATACCCAAGAAAAACATATTGTTGGTTGTGAAACGAGAATTTATGAGTATTATATGGCTTTAAATAGGGGTAACACGCACAACCAAAGGTTGGAATGATTTGTAATCAGGTTCTATTTTGAACAATTGAAATAGAGGTGTGGAGTTGTTCAACACAGTCATCGGCATTCTATCAATTAGAAAAGTAGCAGTCTAAAAAGCTTCCAACCAATAATGAAGTGGCATTTTAGCCTGATCAGGAGAGTCAATCCAATTTCTACAATGTGTTTATGCTTTCTTTCAGCCCTGCCATTTTGTTGGGAGGAATACGAGCATGTGTATCGCATCTGAATGCCATGGGAATTAGCGGTTGAAGCAAATAGTTTAAACTCAGCACCCATATCACATTGAATGGCCTTAATTTTAGTATTCAATTGGTTCTCAACAAGTGCCCGATAATGGTTAAATGCACTAATGGCCTCACCCTTGTGTTTGAGAGGATATATCCAAGTGAACCTACTGTAATTATCAATAAAAAGACTATATAAAAAACATGGTCGAAAGTCGATTGAATAGGGGCAAGATCCCATAAGTCAGTATGAATAAGATTCAGTGGAGCGAGAGTATAAGAACGAGATGGAGTAAATGGTGGAAATTTAGATTTTCCATATTGACAAGCTTGACAAAAATCAAGTTCATTAAGTTTAAACTTGATATTACATTTATTTAAAATGTGACTAAGCACTTTTTGATCAGGGTGTCCTAGCTTTCGATGCCATAAAACTGGATCATGAGTAAAGTCAACATAACTGAAAAAAGCTTGAGCAATACGATTATCACGTTCTCGTCAAGCTCCATTACTTGTCACCAAATACAGCCCCTATTTGGTGTCCCTTCCATCAAAAGGTGCCTTATCTGTCAATCCTTCACATAGCAGCCAAGATCATCAAACTCAACAACAACAGATTATCTTTAACCAACTGAGAAACACTTAAGAGCTTTTTAGTAGAAGATGGCACTAGCAAAATCTTATTAGCATTTATATTAGAAGAAAATTGCTTCGAGCCAATAGCTTGAATAGAGGTTCGTTCACTAGTGAAACTTACCAACAAGAGAGGCATGATCAATGGAATTAGTAGAGGACATGAAAATTCGCTTCGCTATCCATATACCAAGCTGGATCAGCGACATCACCTATAGAAGCATAGTTGGCGTAACCTGCATTATTATCACTCAGAAATTGCATCTAGTAACATCATGAACAAGACGCTTATAGTAGGTACAAAAAGGATGGCCACGAAAGAAACGACCACGACCTTAGAATCCACGAGCTCCTCTGTTTCCTCCTGAACCTCCCTGTTGAGTGTAATACCCGGATTTTAGTAAATCTGGAAGTTTTGAGATAAAGGAAATTAACGAATATTTTGATAAAGCAAAATCATGAGCTTAAAAATGTTATAGAAAATTGTTATAATTATAGAGTAAATTGTCAAAAAAGTTACGGAAAAATCGATGAACAAATGACTAAAAATGATATAATGGTGATAAAAGCAGTCTAAAAATATTATGATAAATCTTGAAAGATCATGAAAAATTATGAGAAAAATATGGAAGTGTTATCCCTAATTATGAGAATTTAATAAATTATTTCAGAGGAAATAACATGAAGAAAAGTTTAAAAAGCATTTTGAGAACCATAAAAATCAGCGATGGAGTAAACATTTTTAATATTTTACATAGGATATAAAATGACAAGTGTCAAGATAAAAGTTTGTAAGATAACAATATACTGTAAAATTGGTAAAGATAAATATATGAAGAAACCTGATCCTAAAAAGATCACTAAACGAAGAAATTAGGCCGATTAAAGCCTTAACGAGGCATGGGTAAAACGGGAATTTTTGGTAAAAAATATTATATTTTTAAAAATGGAAAAAATTATGAAAAAATAATTAAAACTGAATTTTAAAATGAGGGGGCGAAATTATTGGTATTTTTAATTAAAAATAATTGTTTAAATAATTAAAATGGTAATTAGAATAAAATAATAATATAATGCGGTGAGTCGCTTATAGCCAGGCCAAGGGAAAAGTTAGAAATAAATTCTACAGGTAAACCAGAGGTAAAAGTATTTTCGACTGATCAAATTAAGTACAAGTGAAATTCTACGAAGAAAGAATTTACCAGGCGTCGATTCCGCAACCAAAACCCTAATTTCAAATAAGACGAAAAGTTGATCGGATAGAGTGGAGTCGAGATAGGCAAAGTGAGAACCTATAGAAACAATTGTGTATTTTCAAACACAGGATTAAGTTAGACAACAACTGGACGTTTTTACGATTCGGCGAATTATTGTCCGAAGTTGGTTCTATCGGAAGCGATTTAAAATGTCGGACGCGTTTGTCCGAATATCTTCCGACGCACCGGAGAATACCTGGATATGATCAAAAAGAGGATCAAAATAGATAATAAGAGAGAGGATGAAAAGATCTTCAAAGTTGCATGCCGGATTTTTGAGTTTTGCGAAATCGCGCGAAACGGACACTGTCGGGTAGCTTTATCGGACCGGAGGCCATAAAGCAAGAGTCATCATTGGATGACAACTCATTCTTTGACTTTTTGGGCCCTAGATGTCGACCAAGACCATGGATGGCCAAGATTCCATCTTACAAAACCCTAGATCCAACGGCGAATCATTTCAAGACTTTTTGGAAATTCCCACCTTGTCCTATTTTTCTCTATAAATAGCAAGCTCTCTTGCTCTCATTCTTCACACCAAAATTCAGATCCTAGAGAGAGTTCTAGAGAGAGAAGCTCTGGAAAAATTGTGCCTTAGCTCCGAGTAAGTTCTTTTGTCCTTAGTTTTAGTTTCCGTAGTTCTTTCGGTAGTTATAGTAGAGCTGTTGTTTTGATCTAGGAAGTTTTCAGAATATATTCCTATGCTTGTTTTTATGCCTCATTGCATTGAAAGATGCCTGACGAGGTAAAAACATAGTGGGATAATTTTGAAATGGAATACGGTCAAAGTAACGAAGTTCCGCGAAATTCCGCCCGATTAGGGGTTCGGGGGCAAAATGGTAATTTGTACCTAAAATGCACATTATGCTTGCTAAAGTTGTTAAATATTATCCTTATAGGATATACGAGATAATCGTACATTTGTCGAAGCTCTTTGTTGTGCCGCCGTCACACCGCTGTTTTCCGTACATCGGAAATTTACTGTTTTTCCGTAAAAAGTTCCGTTAATACCGCCAAAAAGGTACGTTCGCGTCTTTGTAACACTAACTCGATGGTTATTGTATGATTATATATGTTTGTTGTGTTGTTTGTTGTTGTAGCATACGTGGTTATGTTATATACACGGTTATGTCACATACGTGGTTATGTCACAAACGAGGTTATTTTTGATGTATCATACGTGGTTATGTTACATACGTGGTTATTATCTTACATACGTGGTTATGTATTTTTAATCATACATCTGTTGTGGACTGTTGTATTGATTCTTTGTTGTCGTGTATATGTAGTCGTATTTAAGCATGAGGTTAACCGTTACACGAGATCCAAATTGCAATTGGATCTCGGCTCTTATCATAGCGTCGGTTCGGAAGAACAGAACCGAGGAGAAAGGCGAGCGGGCCGTACGAGTCCCGAAAGACTTTCTTCGGGTGTTATTCATTTTGAAAACTCTCGGTCAATGTACCGCTTCTGTAAATCAGCCAGACTTACGGCAATTTGAATAAATGTATCAGTTACTCAATTGCTCCGATGCTATACTCTGATGAAAAAAAAAATTATACTGCTTTTAAAAATGGGATGTTACACTTTTGGTATCAGAGCAGTAGTCCTGGCATTGATATGACTATGTTATTACGGACGGTATGGTAGGACAGATTAAGGCTAGTCTATGTGGGTGTGGCCATCGGTCGCCGTAGAGTTGGCGAGTCCCCATGATAGACACTTATCGCCGTTACATTGGTTAACGGAGTTATGTTCAAATCAGCCTTTTAAACTTTGAGCGTGTTTTGAAAATGAGTGCGAGGTAGCCCTAGGTCGGTGTACGTTTGAACCGGTATACCATCTTGAACGGTGTACCACCCTTTGTCGGTGCATCACTCCCCAACCCGAAATCCGCAAATCCATTGTCGGTACTAATATCGGTCTCTAATAATCTTGATAATTACGATAATTGCCGGTTTATCTTTGGACGGTAACTTCACCCTAACCCCGAGACCTTATATGTGGAGGTGGGGCCACATCGGATGAAACTACGTGACGAGGCCACGCCGGGCGAAACTTGGAGACCGACAAAGATATATTCATGTGGTATTTGAACCATGTTGAGAAGTTCTATTAGTTTTCAAGTGGAAAGAACCAACGAAACCACGAACGAGGGGAAATAGTACGAGTGTCCATACGTTTGTAGTACTAGTGTGATAAAGTCTGCGATAGACTAATCATTGTTTTCCTTGTATATCTAAATGTTTCCCTAATGAAGGGAAAAGAACGAGACATGGCAAATTTGAGAGGAGCCGGAGCTCCCGAGTAGAAGCGGAGGTAGAGGTAGGGCGGGACCCACGAATAATACCGATACCGGTACACGGACCCGAACGACAAGGACCGGCAGACAACCGAGAGCGAAATGAGTTGCAAGAAATGCGGGGGATCTTTTGCAGAACAAAGGGCTCTTATTGATGAACTCCTTCTTGAAAGCGGGAGAGAGAAGAGGAAGGTGGCCAGGCTAATGAGGAACGACGAGAATGCGAGGAAGAAGATGAAACCGAACCTGATGATGAACGTGGCGAGGAGTCGATAGATCTCGAGACACCCCCTCGACGTAATAGGGCAATAGCGGTGCTACCTCGACCCAGCGAGTGGTTGAGACCACGCGGCAATGAGTCACCCAGTGCACGCAAGCTCAAACCTCCAGTTTTTCGTGGTAAGCTCGATTCGGTGAAGATCGGCTTATGAGATTGGACAAGATCTTCGAAGTGATGGATTGTCCGGGAAAACCGAAAAGCCCAACTTGCGCCTATAAGTTTGGAAGGGGATGCGGACGATGGTGGAAAAGCATTGCGGTAACATTGCAAACCCGTTATTGTCCGTGACTTGGGAGAAATTTACGGAGAAGTTCAACGAACAATATTTTCCTCCTTCGGTACAAGTTATCAAGGAGTCGAATTCCTCCATATTCGACAAAGTCACGAGGAGTCATTCGATGACTACTTCGCCTTTACCAATCTGTCTCGATATTCTTCATATCGAAACGTAACGTTGACGAGAGCGGAAGGCAAGCGGGATGGTAGACGGGCTAAAGTACGAAATAAGGGAAAAGCTGGTATCCCAACAGTTCCCGAATTGATCCAGCGGTGGAGTCATGCCGGTTGATCGAACGTAACATAACGGAACTACGCACATCAAGAATCGACAACCGCAAACAATGCAAGTCGTGACGGGTTGAGCCGCGGAAGTTCCTCGCGAGAAGAGGGCAGCACCATGGAATAACCCTCAAGGGAGGCAAGATGCCATACCGATCGAGCAACGAACAACCCGGGAATGCCGGACCCGACCATGTCCAAAATGCAAAACGAACCACCCGAGAACCAACGTATGGGGGAGCGGATATGCTTCAAGTGTCGAGGAAAGGCGGGGCACTTCTACATGAACCGTCCTCGAAAGGACTACGGATAAGGCCACAAAACCCGGCCGGGTTTTCGCTTTGACAACTAACGAGGTCGAATAATCTCCAGAGAGGATCCGCATAACTATCTCTCGATAGGAACCTACCTTAGGTGTTGTACGACACGGGTACTAATCACTCATTATATCAGATGAATATGCGAATCATTTTGGGATGCATACATATATGTATTACCTTACGATCCAATAGTAGCTACACCATTGGGTGTGAACTATTTTGCTTATGTAATCATGTCTCGAATTCCAAATCGAATATATATCTCGTTCAAAAACTCGTTCACAAACATCGACGACATTCTCAAAATTCAATATGACATTAATACCTAGCATAGGATCAACATCTAAAACGCCGTATCAAATGATACCGAACAGAGTACAAGAGTTGTGACTTTGTATCAACCATCACAGGATGGACAAAATGACTATCATGAATACATACCCACTTCCCATGATCTACGATTTACTCGGTTATGTAATTCCTACGTTTTGTCAAGGGTTGACGTATGCTCGAACACCACTTCAATTTATACGTCAAGGAATAGCAATCTTCTCAAGATAGTAACATAGATATTTAGTTTCGAATCTAGCGGGATAGTACCGCAGATTCATACCGAAATTTTCTCATAACCATTGATAAAACTTAAAGAGTAAAACTTAAATCATTGCGTAGAACATAGACTGAGACAGCTTGCATAGGCGAGAACGAAGTTGGTCATAGCACCAAGAGTTGGTTGTCCCGGATCCAAGTAGATGGTCGTGGTGCCATTAGGTATGGGTCGGGATATGTCTTGCTGCGACGGGACAGGCGTGATGACTTACGCCTCTACCTTATTGAAGCCTCTCAAGTTGAACTAATCGATGTAAGACCTAGAGTTAGTAAGTATCGTATAGAACTGTACTGCTAACACAAGTGGTTGAAGTACCTTTTGAGTTGAAAGAAACTCGGGAAAGGACAATAAGTCCTGTGTTTTAATGGACGAAAAGTCCTGTGTTCGAAAACTACACCTGAGTACAGGGTGAAAGAAATCGTTAAGATACATGTATAGTAAGGAATTCCCTATGGTTTGATAAATAGTTATCTTACTTGTCGCGAAAATTTTAGTTTCCAATGCATATTTCTTAGTTACTACGATCAGACCACGATCGTGTCATTGAGTAGGAGGTATCTTGTGTTGACATGGTGTGTGGGCGTCATGGAAACATTTAAGGTATCTTGTGTTACCATGATGTATGGGCGTCATGGAGACATTTTGATATCTGGTATTGACCAGGGTATATGGGTGCCACGGAAAATACTAAATATCAAAGTACAAAATGACAAGATCTTGACAAATCAAACCGAGCAAATTCTCGATCATCAAGTGGAGCGGTCGACATATAGAGAAAAGTTAAGGAGCGAATAAGTCGTGGAGCCGGTTGCATGCGCAGAGATGCGGTGCGTAAACTAGCGGTGAAGTATCTTTTGTCGTCACGGCACGTGGTTGCTAAGGAGACAGGTTTTGGCACGTGGTTGCTAAGGAGCGAATAAGTCCGAAGTGTAGTTAGTACAGAGTCTAAATTGGTATAGAGCAAATTTCGAGGCGAAATTTTATTTAACGAGGAGAAATGTAATGGGATTTTAGTAAATCTGGAAGTTTTGAGATAAAGGAAATTAACGAATATTTTGATAAAGCAAAATCATGAGCTTAAAAATGTTATAGAAAATTGTTATAATTATAGAGTAAATTGTCAAAAAAGTTACGGGAAAATCGATGAACGAATGACTAAAAATGATATAATGGTGATAAAAACTTGTCTAAAAATATTATGATAAATACGAAAGATCATGAAAAATTATGAGAAAAATATGGAAGTGTTATCCCTAATTATGAGAATTTAATAAATTATTTCAGAGGAAATAACATGAAGAAAAGTTTAAAAAGCATTTCGAACCATAAAGTAACGATGGAGTAAACATTTTTAATATTTTACATAGGATATAAAATGACGATTAATCGGTATAAAAGTTTGTAAGATAACAATATACTGTAAAATTGGTAAAGATAAATATATGAAGAAACCGATCCTAAAAAGATCACTAAACGAAGAAATTAGGCCCGATTAAAGCCTTAACGAAGGCATGGGTAAAACGGGAATTTTGGTAAAAAATATTATATTTTTTAAAAATGGAAAAAATTATGAAAAAATAATTAAAACTGAATTTTAAAATGAGGGGGCGAAATTATTGGTATTTTTAATTAAAAATAATTGTTTAAATAATTAAAATGGTAATTAGAATAAAATAATAATATAATGCGGTGAGTCGAACTTATAAGCGGGGGGAAAAGTTAGAAATAAATTCTACAGGTAAACCAGAGGTAAAAGTATTTTCAGACTGATCAAATTAAGTACAAGTGAAATTCTACACGAAGAAAGAATTTACCAGACGTCGATTCCGCAACCGAAAACCCTAATTTCAAATAAGGCGAAAAGTTGATCGAGATAGAGTGGAGTCGATAGGCAAAGTGAGAACCTATAGAAACAATTGTGTATTTTCAAACACAGGATTAAGTTAGACAACAACTGGACGTTTTACGATTGACGAATTATTGTCCGGTTGGTTCTCGGAAGCGATTTACGTAACGGACGCGTTTGTCCGAATATCTTCCGACGCACCGGAGAATACCTGGATATGATCAAAAAGAGGATCAAAATAGATAATAAGAGAGAGGATGAAAAGATCTTCAAAGTTGCATGCCGGATTTTTGAGTTTTAAATCGCGCAAAACGGACACCGATCGGGTAGCTTTATCGGACCGGAGCCATAAAGCAAGAGTCATCATTGGATGACAACTCATTCTTTGACTTTTTGGGCCCTAGATGTCGACCAAGACCATGGATGGCCAAGATTCCATCTTACAAAACCCTAGATCCAACGGCGAGAATCATTTTACGAAGACTTTTTGGAAATTCCCACCTTGTCCCTATTTTTCTCTATAAATAGCAAGCTCTCTTGCTCTCATTCTTCACACCAAAATTCAGATCCTAGAGAGAGGTTCTAGAGAGAGAAGCTCGGAAAAATTGTGCCTTAGCTCCGAGTAAGTTCTTCATCCTTAGTTTTTAGTTTAGTAGTTCTTTCGGTAGTTATAGTAGAACTGTTGTTTTGATCTAGGAAGTTTCGAATATATTCCTATGCTTGTTTTTATGCCTCATTGCATTGAAAGATGCCCGACGAGGTAAAAACATAGTGGGGATAATTTTGAAATGGAATACGGTCAAAGTAACGAAGTTCTGGCGAAATTCCGCCGATTAGGGGTTCAGGGGCAAAATGGTAATTTGTACCTAAAATGCCTGTTATGCTGCTAAAAGTTGTTAAATATTATCCTTATAGGATATCTGAGATAATCGTACATTGTCGAGCCGCGTTGTGCCGCCGTCACACCGCCGTTTTTTTCCGCCGTCGGAAATTTACCGTTTTTAGTAAAAGTTCCGTTGTACCGCCAAAAAGTTACGTTCGCGTCTTTGTAACACTAACTCTATGGTTATTATATGATTATATATGTTTGTTGTGTTCTGTTTGTTGTTGTAGCGTGGTTATGTTATATACACGGTTATGTCACATACGTGGTTATGTCACAAACGAGGTTATTTTTGATGTATCATACGTGGTTATGTTACATACGTGGTTATTATCTTACATACGTGGTTATGTATTTTTAATCATACATCTGTTATGGACTGTTGTATTGATTCTTTGCTTGTCGTGTATATGTAGTCGTATTTAAGCGTAGAGGTTAATCATTACCGAGATCCAAATTGCAATTGGATCTCGGCTCTTATCATAGCGTCGGTTCGGAAAACCGAGGAGAAAGGCGAACGTACGAGGCAAGACTTTCTTCGGGTGTTATTCATTTTGAAAACTCTCGGTCAATGTACGCTTACGTAAATCGACGGACTTACGGCAATTTGAATAAATGTATCGCTTACTCAATTGCTCCGATGCTATACTCTGATGAAAAAAAAAATTATACTGCTTTTAAAAATGGGATGTTACATTGAGCATCTGAGTCATTCTAGGATAAGTAACGCTGACAAGAGTTGCCACCGCGTTGTACTAGATTTGCAGTGGGTTCAAGGCTGAGACTAGCAAATTGATTGAGTTGCTCGAGGCGACTTTCAAAAGCAAGAAGATGAGTTGAATATCAACCCAAGACGAATGAGTTTGATTCATCAATTTAACCATGATGGCATCATATTCAGCATCCAAACCATTTAATGTGTGCATAATGAGCTCATCACACGGTAACGGATCTCTAACAAGTGCTAGTTGATCTACAATGGTTTCATCTTGTTAAGAAATTCTTCCTCTTCATACCTCCTTTTCTTGTTCGGTGCAGATCAAACTTGTAAACCATAACTTTGTCTTTGGTCGAGGCTCTAGCAAGTGAGCATGCTTCTGCCCATGTCTACCTCGCCGTTTGACAGTGTAGAAGTTGAGAACTAACTTCAATACTCATTATGTTGCAAAGTCAACCTATAGAATGTTACAAATTCGAGTTCGTCTTCGTCTCAACACCATCCTCCGAGACGATATTTCTACGCAATATGCTTTTCTTGTCTATTGCCCTCGATGATCGGGAGAACAATCAATTCTCATAGTAAATAATTACAACGGTCCGACATGATGAATATGTGAAGAAATTCTCAAAGTTCTGATACCAAAATAAGAATCAGGCTGAAAGAATATGATTCACAAAGATCTCAATAATATTGCAGAGGTCCTATAGATTGTATTTATAGAAAGAGTCATCCAATACAAATTGTACACATATAAAATCTCAACGGATTTCCTATAACATAAATGACAGAGAAGAATCTTTACAGTACAGGTATTCTAGATTATTCTATACAATTAATATAATCAAAGATAATTAATTCTTAACATTAAGAACATGAGATCATTTTTTAATGAAGATGATGAGTGTAAGAGAATAAGAGGGAAAAGAGATGAAATAATGAGTGAGAAAAGATACGAGAGAAATAATATAATACTAAACAGGAGTAATAAATTTTTAGACAATATATTATAGAACCAAACCTAGCTATATGAGTGGACGTTTCTTACTCTATCTTTTGTTCTTATATAAGATCTTATTCATAGTACAATTTATCATTCGAACCGGGATATTATATTTAGATAAAGAAATAGGCTAACATTGGTTAAATGCACCAAATATACCCTTATTTATATAGAGGGTGAACAAATGAGAAAATGAGTAGAAAATAGATGTCAATCTTATCCTTATTATAAGTCCATTTCAACTCATTATCACTTATTATGAATGATTGCTAAGTCATTTAATATATTTTAAATTTATAAAATTTTCTAAGTTTGCCTTTATTAAATAATGTGTATTGAAAAAATAATGTTGTATATTTATTTTCTCTCACTTCTTTCCTCATTTAACTTGGGGTAAAATTGAAAAATGAATATGTAGAAAGATTTATATTTACGATGACAAATTTCCTAAATCAGGGGTTTTTTGGTTGGGAAGCGGGTGACCCACCACTCCTCTCTTTATCCGTTATTTTAGTTGAAGTGGATGACCCTAATATAACCACTGTTAATTTTATTTCATGTTTAATTATTATTGTCTAACTGTTAATACGGATTTGATTTAAGTGCTAAGCATTATGCTTAACTTTTCCAACTCATCATATCTCGACCATAAGATATGATTTGGATTGTCCAAATCTGAATTTTTAAATGTCTATATTTTCTAATAAAAATTATTTTAAAAGGTATATAATTTCAAATAGAGATAATCTCTTAACTACTATTCTTTTAAAAAATAATTTTTTATTTAAAAAACACCATTTAAAAAAATCCAATTTAGACCATCCAAAATTAGATTTGAACGATACAAATATGATAAGTTGGAAGAATTCAATTAGTATATATGTGCGTGGCTTTTTGTAAAATTTGTATAACATGCAAATAAGTTATTCAGTCAGCTCATCAACTTCAAAAATTTTATCAATAAATAAATTGCATAAACAAAAAAGACGGTGGGAAGTAAAATGGACGGCAAAATAGGAAGAAAAAGGGACGTGTGGATGATATTCACAGGGTCCCACCAAACGTCCCATTAATTTAACCCAGAGGAGCGAAAATAATTGGAGCAGCATCCCCAGTAGACCGATTCTCTTTACTACTGCTATTATTATTACTCCTGCGGCGCCTTATTGGCTTCATTACTCTTCACCAAATACAGACAAGTTATTTTATCATTTTAACGTTAAATGAGCATAAATTTTAACAACGACATGGACCTCCCAACCACATTTTCCAAAATCTGCAGACACTTAGGACCTGTTTGTTAGGAAGAAGATTGGAGAAAGGAAGGGAAGATTTCAATCTTCCCTCGGGAAGATTGGAGAAAGGAAGGGAAGATTACACAGAATTCATTTTCCAGTGAGGTATCATCTTCCTTCACCCATGGGAAGATTCCTTCCTTAATCTTCCCTCACATATTGGATGGAAGATGAAATCTTCCCGGAAGATTGTGAGCAAATTCTCATTAGGTCCCTTTCTTCTTCCTCTTTTTTCACCATCTCCGACTTCACCTTCGGCTCTCTTCGTCGCCGGCGAAGACTTCCTCCTTCACCGTTGGAACCCGCGGACAACCACCACCGGTCGGAACTTGCCTGGATCTGATTTTTTTTTTTTCTGGCTGTCGTGGGGACGTGGGATGAAGAAGGAGGAATTTTTTTTCTGATATAAAGGGTATTTTGGGAATTTTAAGTTTTATATTTTAATTTTAATTTTTTTAAATTAGCATCTTCCATCCCACTTTTCATATCTACCAAACAGTTCAACTTTTTAAAGTTTCCTCTTAATCTTCCTTTCCATTTCTTTTCCTCTTTAAATCTTCTCCGTAACAAACGGGCCTTAATTGCTTTCCCATATCATGTCTCAAGCCATCACCTGCTTTTGCCAGTCATACCCATATTTCTTCTGTCCCATCTTCTTCCTTTTAATTACTCCTTTCACATATCTCATGACACGTTTTGTTCAAAGTCTCGACCTACTTCTAAAACTTCCTACCTAATTCATCAAACTCCTGTGTCTTTTGTTGAGGATAGTTTTAAGATTTGATAAGAAAAAACCAATTTTAACAATATATATATATATATATATATATAAGCTCGTCGTCCAACGACCAACGTGCCCTCATACGCGAGCTTTGGCAGCCCCATAATATGGACGAAAAACGGTGGAGGACGATGGAGCAGTACCATGAAGAAGAAGCGATGCCAGTGAGTCCTATAGGACAATACTTCAATAGCTCAACTCTCTGCATTTACATTATTGGCGTTTTAGAGTTGAAAGTTGCCTTCGATGAATCTCAAGCCATGCCTCTCCTCCAACGTCTCTTCCTTCCTATCAACCCTCGATTTTCCTCCATCATGGTCACACTCTCTCTCTCTATCTGTTTCTTGTTATTCTTCTATTCATTCTCTATAGTTATCAACGTCATATTATCATCGTTAGTGCGACATATATAATATATAACTAATAGGCAATAGTGTTGAGAGCAGGTTGAAGACGAAAGAGGGGACAAACAATGGAAGAAAGTGCCAGTAAACTTGAAAGATCACATCAGCATTCCCTTATTCCCTAACTGCAAGTCAAAGCAATCCTATGACAAATATTTTGCTGATTACTTGTCAAAAATAGCCATAGAGAACCTTCCACAAGACAGGCCGTTATGGGAAATTCACATTGTGAATTACCCTACAAGCAGTGCAACAAGTAGCATCATCTTTAAACTCCATCACGCTCTTGGAGATGGCTATTCTCTCATGGGGGCTCTTATTTCTTGTCTTAAAAGAGCCGATCATCCCAATCTTCCTCTCTCTTTCCCTTCCCTCAATCCTTCAAAATCTGTTAACAAAAGCTTCTTGGGCAAATTTTCCTCGATCATGTCTTTTGCCCACAATACTGTAGTGGATTTATGGTGGGGCATAATGAAGAGTAGTGTCATTGAAGATGATAAGACGCCCATCAGATCTGGATTCAAAGGAGTGAAATCTCGCCCCATCGCTATATCTACCACTGAATTTTCACTTGACCAAATCAAACTCATCAAGTCTAGGCTTGGAGTGGTAAGCTCTCTCATTTTCTTTTATTTGATCTTTTTTTTTTTTAGTTTGCCTTCACTTATCTTTGTTTTGCTCCATGCATTTAAATACAGACAATAAACGATGTAATCACTGGAATTATCTTTTATGGGACTCGATTGTATATGCAAGAAATTAATGACAAATCAAAGGTTGCAAACTCCACAGCTTTAGTTCTTTTTAATACAAGAAATGTTGAAGGTTACCAATCGGTGGATGACATGCTTAATGCTAAGGCCAAAGGGCCATGGGGGAATCATATTACCTTCTTGCATGTTCCAATTCCCAAGTTAGAAAATGGGAGAATTGCAAATCCACTGGGATGTATTTGGGAAGCACATAACATAATCAAGAGAAAGAAACAATCTTTGGTTGTTCCCGTAACTGGGATGCTTCTAGATATGGAGAGCAAAATAAAAGGCTACGAGGTACGTTTCTGGATCTATATATCACAACACTATCGAATATATAAAGTTATAAGATCTGTCACAAAACATTCATTTTCTTTAGAAACATTAATTCATGGAAATGGTGTTTGTTGCTTTGTGTTGTTGCAGGCAGTGGCTAAACACATTCATGGCACACTGTCAAGATCAAGTATGATAATTACAAACTTGATTGGACCATCACAACCAATGTCTTTGGCCAGCTATCCTGTGAAAGGCTTGTATTTCACACTGGCTGGAGGTCCTGAGGTATTTCATTTTTTTACGTAAAGTTATTGAATAAGTTCTCTCTCCTTTTCTACGTAAATGACTAGTAAATTTTATAAGATGTCGTTAATATCATATATTCATATGCTAAAGTTGTTAGTCTTAATAAATACTAGTAGTTGTCAAAAAAGCTACCAACAAAAGAGTAAATTAAGGGAATTATTATAAGATTTTAAGGAAGTGATTTCTTAATATTGAAGTTGTTAATTTGCTATACTAAATATTAACTTTAATAATTTCTAGATAGAAAATTAATAACTAATCCTATGAATAACTTTATATATTGACAAGTGTTGTATTATAATTAACCATTAATATCATGAAATTGAGAGCTAAAGTTGTTTGATAAAAGTTTGGAGTTTAAGTTCTTTATACGGGGGGAATTTAAGTCAAATTGCTTATATCATTAGGTGAACTTCATAGAAGAATAATGAATTTGACCCCACAAATTGCTTATAAGTACCCATGCATTTTAACAACTAATAATAGTAAAATAACTAATCAAGCGTGATAAGAAAACTTAAATATATAAGCAAATACTCCATCTAAATTTTGTTCTATTATAGTTATAAAGTTTGCATATATGTATGGTGCAATTAATGGATTTATATATTTATATATAAAAATAATTTTGCATATATTAAAAAAAAAAAAAAAACAGAATAATAGAGGAATATGCAAACTTAATTCAGACACTAAAATCTTATTTATATATAAATTTCTTCCTTTCATTTAATTTTGGATAAAGCTACATTAAAAATATGTGGTTTTTTAGTTCAATATAAGCTTAAAAATACAAAGTTGCCTAAATAGCTCAAGAGAACAACAAGGATTTTGATGTCTTATTGACACAGTCTTTTACTTGTTTAGAGTTATTTAAGCTGGAATATGGTGAAGTCTCTTAAAACCACAATAGAATTGTTTAATTAATAGACGTTTTGTACTTTTCAAACTATTTGCTTGCCTTTGTATTAAAAAACAATAATACAAGGTTAAAATGTTTATGTATTGGGGGGAAAAAAAAAAAAAAGCTTTAACGAGTTTATAATGGGTTAAGGTCTAAATGCTCTGACTGAACCAAAAGGATAAGAAATTGGCCACCATCTTACTTGCTCAGCCAATAATACTAAATCAGGCTCTCGCCCACATATATGGAAGATAATGAGAAGTTTGCAAGTATAAGCATGTAAGAAGCATATAAATATAAGCATGGAATGTGGACTCCATATGAAAGACTATAGAACGCGCCCCTCAATACAATTAAAGTTGAATGGTGAGGAGTGGCCTATACAAACTTAATTAAGACACTAGAATCTTATTCATGGGGTAAATTAAGAAGGAAAATGTGTGTTTTTTAGAGAAAAAATAAATTAAATTTAACTCGATTTTAAATGAGGTTTAGTGTATTTTATTTAAATTAGACCCTTATTTATGGTCCGTTAATTTTAATTTATAAACTGCATGAAATTCCATTCATACATATGTACGGATACTATAATGGTATAAAATGAAATTAAAAAAAGTTTGATAAAATTCAAGAAATTTTATAAATTAAAATTAGTAGTGTTCGGTTTGTAAGAACACAGATGTCTAACCACAGTGGGTTAGTATATAATTGATATAGGATCTATATGGCTCTCTGGGATATAGATGAGCTAATACCCAAGAGATTGTGAATGTTCAGTGATGTCTATAAGGAAGACACCAAAGAATATCATATGATCACTGTGCTACACGAGGATGGCGATTAGCCAAAAGGGGTGGGATGTGTGCACAGTGTAACAGTATAGTAAAAGGATATGAATCGAATGTGTGCACCTGAGGGTAATCTCCTATTTATAGAGATTACCTAGGGTTTTCCTTTTGATAGTTGCGTGTCCGCTCCATCAACAACATGCATCTCCACGCCCTGCAAATGTCTGCTCTACTATCTGACGTATCCCTACTTCACTACCTGTGCTGCCGGATTAGTGCCTTACTTACAGGGTTATTAGTGTTTTTCCCTGCTTAAGAAGAATTTCTGCCGTAACGCGATCTTGTTGAGCCACATCATATCTGGGCCAATATTTGAATCCATAACAAGTAGTTTTTTACTTTTTAACTCACGGGTGGACACCTAAAACATATCAGTGCTCAATTTAAATAAACAAATTATAAACACTAAATTTTAAATTGAAATTATAAGAATCTGCAAGTACCAATGGGACTGACAACGTAAGAAAGCCTTGATTTCCTGGTAGAGTATTGACTCAGTTAAAACTTACATGAGGCCGGGAAGATGTTATGTTTAGTAAGTTGTATCGATTTTATTAAATTTGGTCTTTGTTTAACATTGCTGACCGCCATTTAAATTTTGATGGGTGACAGAGCCTTGTGATATCAATGATGAGCTACATGGGAATTCTAAGAGTGGCCCTCAAGACAGAAAAATATTTCATAGATGAACACAAACTAAATTCCTGCATCAAATGTGCTTTTGAGACAACACTGAAGGCCGCTCTGGAGTTACCTCAACAAATCAAAACTTAGTGCGTTTGAATTAGCTTTTGGAAAATAGCCTTTATAATTTATGAGATAAGTATGTGAAATGAATTTTATCTCGGCTTGCGAAAAAATAATTTTGAAACCACGGTTTGTGGTTTGTCAAACATGTTAGAAGCCCTTGCTACAAATTCTCCTACCGCAGTTAATAATTTGTCAGATTTTTCCTATGTCCTTTTTCAGTTGTCTGTCGTATGTCTGCATGTAAAATTTAAATATGAAAGCCCAGCTTATTTGTTGATTCCTTATAAAAGAATTGTAAGTTTCCTAAATAATAATTGTCTGAATTTCTGGGCAGCCTTGGAAAAAACTTTCTTACAGGATAAAAAGTACTCATATGTCCTTAATACGATAGTATAAGATATATTGAGGAGTTGATTTTGGTCTTATATATAAGACATGGTTTTCATATTTATCAATTTTTTTCCTAAGTTACCCCCTTGATGCTCTTCAACAATAATTAAGGATGAGAGAAAATGAGGGAATTAAAGAATATAACTAATGTGTTTTAAAAAAAGGACAATCACATATAAAGACAGGTTGAATTACTCAAATTCTAATTTGAGTTACTAAATTTAACAAATTATTAATTAGGTTATGTGACACAATTAAGGATTTAGAAATTGGACCAAATTATCTTTATATCCCTTAATTATTAAAAAAATAAAAATAGAGCGAAACAATATTGTTTATGACTACAAGAACCCTAATGACATAGAATTCATTAGAGGCCTTTTCGATTCCTTCTCTTCTTCCCCGCCATCGTTCGCTCATCAATTCACTTAGCTTGCCCGGTTTACGGACGATTCACAAATACATTCACCACGCATTCGAGAATCAGCTCAAAGAATATCTCGGTATTGTATGTGTTGAGCGATTCTTCCGTTGATTGCAGAAACAACACTCTATTCTATCCCTTGCTTCGTTCTCGTTTCTCTCTTTATCCCTATGATCACTCTGATGCCTCTCTTCTTCCTCAATTACTCGGTAGTTTTTTTTTCCCCCTCTCTCTATCTTCTTCCTATTTCTTGTTTCTTTTTCTTGAACCTGTATAACAAAAACAAGTCATTCCAAGTTTCTTGATCTCAAGATTAAACCTATAGGTGTAAAATCACCTCTATGAGGAACAAATTAAACCCAAAAAAAGGGAACAGAAAACCAAGCAAGAATACTAATCAAAGAAAAATTAGAAATCGGAAAAGCAAAGAAACATATCCGACTTGCAAAATAGTAGAAGAAAACTTCAGTGCAGAGGCCTCCAATGAAATTTTTTTTTCCGTTAGGGTTTTTACATAGTGAGTAAACAATATTGTTCTGCTCCAATTTTTCATTTTTTTTTATTTTTTTAATAATTAGAGATATAAAGGTAATTTGGTTCAATTTCTAAATCCCTAATTGTGTCACATAACCTAATTAATAATTTGTTAAATTTAGTAACTCAAATTAGAATTTAAGTAATTCAACCGCTTTATATGGCATTCTCCCTTTAAAAAATACTTGCCATGTTAACTTAATCAACTAACTTCTTTAATCTAATCAAATTAGGTAAATATGTTTTATATTAAGGAATAAGAAACTTAAATTAAGTTCACAGTATATTAGGTATAAGTGGACAATATTGAGGACAAAAAATTATGCAGGATATGCCTTCCCGTGCTCTAGAACAGTGCCATTTTTCAGTGGCAGTGATGATGCCGGCATGTTCTTTATCATATTGGAACTATCGCATGGGGACACAAAACATGAACTTTTACCAGAGACAGAGACAAAATGGAGATCAGCCAGCCTTTTGCCCCCAATCTAATTCCAAAAGCAAACACTAAGAGCATGATACAATCTAATTTCTCTTTACTATGTTTGTCTTATAGTATTTAATCAATCCATCCCTTGAAATATTCTTCCCCCTTTTGCTTCTAAATCTGGACACTTAGCTTTATTTTCTGAGACTACATATCATCATAATGATAGAGATGGCTAGAGAGTTATAAACCTCATTAATTCTCATTCCTTTTTTACGCTGCCTTGGCTCTTTAACAAGATCCTATATTGTATTCATAATTAAATAATTACCTGTGGCCGCAAACAAGACACGCTCTTGATGAACAGAGCGAATCCTCCTACACTTGCCGCCATTCATACTTTCACTGTACTCTTTTTTATTTTACAGTACCAACAAAATGAAAAAAACACAAACCCATCCTTTCAATAACAAACTTCATGTCTCTCTTATTATCTTTTCTCTTGCCTCTTTATTCTGCGGAACCAGACTTTAACATTCCCCATGGCCAGTCAAATCAAAGGCTTGAGAGATTACAACAACAACAACAATAACGTACAGTACAGCAAAAGAAAAGGCAATCACTTCAACCCCGAGAACCTTACTGAGCTTTGGTGGAAAACCTTAAGAGCATATGATGTTTGTAAGGCTTTTGACGGGTGACAATAGTTGAAGGGAAATTAGGATGATTCACAGAGTCAGGGAAGGCCTGAGTCTCCAAACACAAGCCTGCATGAGGCTGATACACATACCCACCTTTTCCCTTCACATTTTCCACATAATTCCCAGTATAAAATTGCACCCCAGGAGCGTTAGTAGACAGTTCCATAACTCTCCCAGACTTGTAATCCTGAACTATCGCTGCCACCTTCAATTTCTTGCTATATTCATCACCGAGCACGTAGTTTATGTCATAGCCTCTAGTTTTAGGAAGCTGCTTGATTCTGCTTCCTACAATGTGGGGTTTAAGGAAATCATATGGGGTTCCTTTCACTGATTGGAATTTTCCAGTGGGAATGAGCTGGGAATCAACAGGTGTGATCTTGGATCCGAAAATCTGAACCACCTCGTTCAGAATATTACCACTGTTGTGCCCACCAAGGTTCCAATATGCGTGGTTAGCTAAGTTCACTGGAGTCGGCTTGTTTAGAGCTTTTGCTTTCATGATTATCGCCAAATCTTTTTCCCCAATTAGGTAGTAGCTCACTGTAGCCAAGAGGTCACCGGGAAATCCTGAAACACAAATCATGGTAGTTCCATTTATTAGATTGTCAAGAATATATGTGTATAACAGAGGAATCTGAACTATTAAGATTGTTTGTTTTACCTTGTTCACCATCGTAACTTCTGTAAGTGAAGATGATATGAGGATGTTCACCTTCTTTCTCGTATTTTGTTACCTTCCAAACAACATCACTGAATCCTCTGGATCCACCTAATCATTGGCAGAGCAAGAGGATTTTAACGTAGCAAATGTGTGTTTAGTTGAGAGAATATAATTATAATCAGATAATGAACGTGTACCATGAAGTGTATTGTTTCCTTCATTTGCCACCAATTTGTAATGAATTCCGTTGAGAGTAAACTGAGCCCCTCCGATCCTATTAGCCACCCGACCAACCGTGGCTCCGAAATATGTTGAATCATTCTGCCAAAGTGCTTAGTTAGTCAACTTCGCTATATATCCATTAATTGGTCCACACAAAAAAAGGGGAACTTTATTTGTTATATCCACAACTTAGATCAAAAGCAATCACCGTGCATCAATAACTTAAATTTCTATTATTTATGACTCTCTTACGTTTTAGTTTTATTTTAAAATTTTGACATCAAAACACCTTTTCCTTTTTTTTCAAATTTATAAAAGGTATTTAAATTGAAAAATTAAAATTAAATCTACATATAATGTAACTATTTCAAAATAAAAAAAGCTCAATGAAACTCAAGCAAACATCATGACTCTGGTTCACTGGAAAAAGAGGGAAGACTATTCCGTGGATTCCCAGGACACGTGGCTTTTGTTTTTGAGATGTTACCTCCCCTGTTCCTACCCGGAACGCGTTTCCCTCGGGGCGCTCGTCCCCTTTTTGGCGAGATCTGGCCGTCTCACGCACGGGTTCAGATCTTTTTTTTTCCATAAAATTTTTTTAACAGTCCCTATCAGTATCTTAAAATATATTTTTAGTATTAACTAAGTCTACCATAAAATATTTTTTAAAAAAAAAATTCAAAATCATGAAGTATTTTTCAATACTCTTAAGTATCTTTTTAATCCCAGTCAATACCTGAAAAAAAAATTTAGGGTAAAACAAATTTTCGATATCGATCATAAAAAAAATACTTGATATCTTGATAACTATTGAAAAATACTTCATGATCTTGAAAATAACTTTTAAAATCTTAAAAAATTATTTCAAATAATGAACTGATATTAAAAAGATCTTGAAGACTGACTTGGAGTCCTGAAAAAAAAAATTATTAAAAAAAATAAGATCTGACGGCTAGATCTCCCAAAGAGGGGACGAGACGAGCAGGGAAACGCTTCACACTCATCATAGGGGAAAAAAATATAATATAGCTTTAATTGATGAAAATGACTGCCTAAAATTAATTATTAATAGGAATATGCCCAGGCTTAATCAAAATTTAAGCACCGCTTTCCATCCAAAACAAGCCGTCGCGCTGAAAAGTAAATAATTAACAGCACTTGCTTGAATTGTACTCCTCCGATTCTAATTATAAGAAATAATAATTTTTTTTTTTGGAGAGATTAAAAAAGTTAATTATATTAGTTTAGAGTATTTTTATTTTTATTTTTTTCTTCAAACTAAATAGTTTGGTAATAAACTAATATATAATTTAAGAAAATATAACATATAAAATGATTAAATAACTTATTTAAACTTCCTTAATCTCTCCAAAAAAAAAATCAACTAACTCTTAGACTAGTCATTAAGCAAGTAACGTCAACAGATATGTTTAAGAGAAAGCCTCCAAAACACGTGCTCAGAAAAATCATCAATTCTCAAGCGTCAAAGTTCAAAGCCAATTTATCAATTATAACATATCTGGTTTTATATAGTATTAGGACGAAACGTCAAAGCTATCTTTATCACCAATATCTGTGATAAAACGTCAAACTTATCCTCATCCTGCCATGTGGATCCACGCCTATAATAATAAACAGTTCTAGTAGGTGCCTTTCTGATGATTTTGGAATATTAAGATTAAATAATTATTGAGGGAAGATGCAGATCCCAGGATGCAAGTAGGGGCAGATAATAGTCAACACATTTGAAAAACACAGAGAAAATGAGGGAAAACAGCAAAGTTGTACTCTAATCTTAGCTGTAACATGTTTGTCCTAAGTCTCATTCTTCTGCCATGGAGAGAGAAAGTTTGTATGAAGCAGTCCAAGCGGAGAAAACAAACCAGAAAACAACTCAACATTGTTAAAAAGGAGTTTTATAGAGAGGACTCACAAAGTAATCCTTGATTGAATCATATCCCAGAACGACATCGCCCAGCTTTCCTGATCAAACCAATTATTCAGAGAACGATTATGAAGATTCAGATAAATATCCAGAAATTAAGAACTACTAATAAGAACAGAGTAATCAGAGGCATGTGAATATATATGTGTGTGTGTATATGTAGTTATGTATATACCATGCTTATCAGGAAGAACCAGAGAAATTATTGAAGCACCCCAGTTGGAGACTTTCAAGGAGATGTCTCCTTTTTTGAGCTCAAACACTCCAACCTGTTCCTTCTTATCGTAACCAAACGCAAACCCAGAAGCAGGCAAGAGGAGAAAACAGAGGAGCAGAAAGGTCTTGGCCATTTTCTGATGCAGTAATAATATCATATATGAAGCAAGAAAAAAGCAGACAAGGTTGTGGTGAATGCAGCTCAATGGGTAATAAAAAGTTATGAAGAGAAGAAGAAGAAGAAAGAGAAAGGGAAGAAGTTGGAAATGGAGCAGAGTGCAAATGTGGAAGGTTCTTCTGTTTGTGGATTGAAGGCGATGTGCCTGTATTATAATGGCGGGGCCTAACGCCACATTTGGCGTTGGTTTTTATTTTTTATTTTATTTTTTCCATATATGTGGTCCTAACTAATAGAATTGGAATTCCAATTGATGTTTTTAAAATCCATTTTCGATTCAAACGCTGTTTTTAACTCTCTTAATTATTCATGCTCCACCGTGACCCTAAGCTAAAATCAGTAAGTGGATAAATTCTTTGACTTTGATGTCACATTTTTAAGGAATTAATTAGAAACTGTAGAGTTAATTGGAAAAATTACAAATAAATCTCAAATTAGAAACTTATTTATAACTAAGTCTCACGAATTTGATAATAAATGGTAACACTCCAAGTTTATTGAGTATCATTTTTTTACTGATATGAAAAAAAAAATCACTACTGTATTTTAGTAAATTTACAAAAATCATTTATATAAGTAAGTCTCTTATTTGAGATCTATTCATAATTTTTTTAAATTTATTTTCTTTGTTGATAATCGTGCGACTAATTTCATAATCCAAGTCAACGAGCTCAAATAATAGAGAGGATTTTTAATACTTGAGGCTGCTGAAGAAGTATTTACAATCCAAACCCTCCAACTCTATATGAAATAAGTTCATTTCTGCACTGAGATGAGCTGCGTTTACTGATTAGTACTCTTTCATTCACATGGGTTTTGCGACTTTGTCTATTATTTTAATTGAAATTGTTTGCTTGTCCAATTCTGTTTCAATACTTTTTTAATTGAATACCGTAGACAAGAGATTCTAAAACATGTTGGCGCAATAATTACATAAAAATGGTAATAACTTTTGGCGAAAGAAAAGGGACTTGGCTGGCGGAGATCATGTATTGTTTGTTTGACTAGTATTGAAGCAACTATTTGTTGGTATAATATAATATTACCTCCGGTCCTAGTCCTAATTATAAGATCATTTTGTAGTACAAATTACACTACAAAAATGGTTTTCAAACAGAGAAAGGAAGGACAAAGAAATATATTCACGGAATGTAACTATATGATTATATTCAAAAATCACAATTCTAGAAAACAAAGTTTCTAGATGTATTTTAATAATATAATAAGTCACAATTACTATATCTAATAACAGCTAATAAATAATAATAAGACAACAATAAAATAAATATTATAATATAATTTCACTCCAAATTTACAAGTAAAATACTATAAGAGAATAGGAAATATAAAATATCTTATAAGATGAAAAAGGCAATTGTTGGGATGGAATTAGAAGGAGGAGGGGACTCCTCTTTTTTTAGCCCAAGACCCTCCTCTAATATTAGAAATATTACGATGTGAGACTTTTGTCACATTCAACAAATCTCCACCTCCACTTTGACAAGATTCTCATATTCTCAATTTTTCCTATTTACAAATTTTGTCTCTGTCTTCAATCCAATATTTAATGTTCAACAATATTTGATCAGATTCAAACAATGTTTAAATTTGGTAGAAGTCACCATTTTTGTTATCATATCAGTAGGATTTTCACTTGTCTGTGTCTTCTAGATAATAACTCTATCTTCTTCTAAAATTTCTCATATAAAGTGATATCGAACATCAATATTTTTCGTCCTTACATGATAGATTTGGTTCTTTGCTAATTAAATAATGTTTTGGCTATCACAAAACACTGTAATGCTTTCTTGACAAATATCAAGTTCTCCAAGCAATTTTTGAGGCCAAATTGCCTCCTTCACAGCCGATGAAGCCACATTACTGCAATGGGTCTTTATGGAGTGCAAGTGCACCCACAAAGTTTTGAAATATATATTATTTAGCTGCAATGTGTTAGTATCAATGGACCCATAGCTTAGTGGTAGAGCCTTTGATTATCGAAGATGAAGTCACTGGTTCGAACCGCCTTGGGCCCTTCATTTCTTATTCTTTTTCTAGGTCATCCGTAATTGATTCTTGGGCGTTGCACTTGGTGTTTATACTCCCTCACTCATCTCTAAACCACACAAAAAAAAAACCCCTTTTTCATTTCTTATTATTTTTCCAAGTTTTTATTCCTTATGAAAACACATGTAGCGATAGTTTTATCTCGTGATTTCAAAACAAACAAAAGATATATTTTTTATAACCAGCCACTATAAACAATGAAAGATTTTTGTAATTTGGTTAAAGCGCAAGGATAATTTCTTTAATTCAGAAATTATTGAGTAGTCCAGGTCCATTGATTAGCTTTATTGAAAATTGTAATAAGTTTGGTGGTTGAAACTTTGGTTTTATGTAAAATTCTCCAATTTTTGTCTTACAAAAGTGTGATGGATAGTTTGTGCCTCTTGATATTGGATGAAATTTGTTAAGATTTAGAAAATTCATAGTTTATTACTGATTTGATGGTAGATGCTAATCCTATTTTATGCACATCTAATTTGCTTAGAACCCACTGAAAGGAGTTTTCTTTTCTTTTCTTATCTATATTCATTTGATTTTTAATGCATTTAAAATTTTCCTTAAAAAAAAAAAAATTGGGGGCGCTGCCCCCAAATTCCTTCACGAATTGTGCACCCACAAATGTAAATTCCTAGCTCCGTCACTGTTCACAGCCTCTATAATTGCCCTGTACTCTGCCTCCGTGGTAGACAAAATAATTGTTGACCGCAAAGTAGACTTCCAATTAATTAGCGTGTTTGCAAGAGTAAACACATAACCAATAGTTGATCTTCCTTTGTCCAAATCACCTACAAAATCTGAGTCACAATACCTAATTAAATATTGATCATCTTTCTGCTCAAAGACCAATCCAACATCTACAGTATTACAAATATAATATAGATCCATTTCACAACTTGCCAATGTTCTTTTCATGGATCATGCATATACCTACTCATAATTCCAACAGCGTGTGAAATATCAAGTCTTGTATAAACTATTGCATACATCAAGCTATCAACAGCATTTGCATATGATACTCTTGACATAATTCTTGTTCATCTTCATCTTTTGGCAACATATCATCACTAAGCTTAAAATGAGGGGTAAGTGAAATGCTAATTGACTTCGTTTTGTCATTCATACCAAATCGATCTAGCACCCTCTTCAAATTCTCCTTTTGAGATAAAAAGAGTTTCTTTAATTGTCTATCTCTTATTATTTCCATGTCACGAATTTTCTTTGCCTCACCTAAATCCTTCATTTCAGACTCTTTTTTTAGTTGAGCTTTTTAACTTCTCAATTTCTACTTTTTTTTTTCAAAGCTATCAACATATAAAAGGAAATATATAAAGGATCCATCTTCAAGCTTCTACAAATAGACACAATGATCATATTTGCTTCTTCTGTACTTATGCCTCAACATAAACTTGTCACATCATTTATACCATTATCTCAAAGACTGTTTCAATCCGTATAACGATTTTTCAAGTTTGCACACTATATTCTCCTTTACATCAACTTTGAACCCTTCTGGATGAGCCATGTAGGTTTCCTCTTCCAAGTCTTCATTTAAAAATGAAGTTTTAAAATCCATTTGAACTTGTTCCAAATCTAATTGTGCTGCCACAGTTAACAAAAATCTAATGGAGAAATGTTTCATAACTGGACAAAATACCTCATTGTAATCAATGCTCTCCTTTTGAGCATAGCCTTTAGCTATCAATCTTGCTTTATAGCGCACATCACCTTGGTTAGGAACTCCTTCTTTCTTTGCATACACCCATTTGAAACCAATTTCTTTCTTACTCTTCAAGAGTTCGTCCAATTTATACGTACCATTCTCATGAAGGGGCTGCATTTCTTCATTCATGACATTCATCCACTTATCCTTTTCTGAGCTCTAGACAACCCATTTATAAGTTGAAGGAATATCATCAGTTGCAATTAAAGTTGCGCAAGGCACCATATCCATGAAATAGGTAGGCTTTCTTATTGTTCATTTTGGCTTGCTGATTGCTATTGATTCATGTTGCTGTTGAGGTTCATGAGTTGAAATCTCCCTCTCAACTGGCTCTTCTTCTTCCATAGGAAAGTGTTCTTTTGTTTCATGTTTGTTCCCTGCATTGGGAAAATCAACTTTCCTTCAAACTCCACCTGCTTTGAGACACCATTAGTTTGTTTGATATCTTCAACTACTACCTTTCCCATCATGGCTGATTCATCAAAAATAACATCTCTACTGAATATAATCTTTGTCTCTAGACACCATAAATTATATCCATTTACTCCATAAGTAATCCTAAAAAAGATAGCTTTCTTTGCTCTCAGATTCAATTTTGACTCTTTAACATGATAGTATGTAGTTGAGCCAAATATATACAGATAATCATAATATGTAGAAGGTTTTCCATATCATTGTTCCAACAATTTCTTACTACAAATAGCAGTAGATGATAGACAATTGATGAGGTGACACGCAAATGTTATTGCCTCAGCCCAAAATTCTTTGCCCAAGCTAGTATTGGACAACATACACCAAACCTTCTCCAGCAGAGTCAAGTTTATGCATTCATCCACTCCATTGCGGTGTGGTGTATGTCTGACGGTAAAGTGTCTGAGATGTCATCATCCTCACAAATCTTCTGAAGAGGATCATTCATGTATTCTTTGTTATCTGCATGAAGACATTTGATCCTCCTGCTTGTTTGTGTTTCTATCATTACCTTCCATTTGAGAAAAATTCTCAACACTTCATCTTTAGTCTTCTTCATATACACCCAAACTCTTTAAGAGAAATCATCAACAAAGGTAACAAAATAACATTTTCCTCCCAATGAAGGTGTCTTGGAAAGACCCTAAATATCATAGTGAACATAATCCAAAATACCATTTGTATGATGGATAATTGTACCAAACTTAACCTTTGTTTGTTTTTCCTTTACACAATGCTCACAAAACTCTAAACAGCAATGCTTTAATCCTTTTAACAATCCTTAATTTGATATAGCTTTCAAAGATTTTCCTCCAGCATGTACCAAGTGCATGTGCCACAACTTGGGCACTTCTACCTCCTTCTCATCATTTTATATCATTGATGCTATCCCAATAATCGTACTACCTTGATAGGGGTATGTGTTATTTTTCTTCTGAATACCCTTTATTACCATCAGTGCACCAGAAAATATCTTCATTACTTCACTTTCTGCAATGATTTTGAACCCTTTGAATCTAGAGTTTCCACATAAATGAGATTTTTCTTCAAATTCGGACATAACAAGCATCTGTTAATGTTCTGATCAATCCATCATGGTTCCTAATCGAATTGAACCAATGTCATATGCGGCAAGAGAAGTGTTATCTGTTGTGTGGACAACTCTACATCCCCTTCTTCTTGAAAGTTAGTGAATCGGTCCCAGTTATGACACATATGATGGCTACAGGTTGAGTTCAACGACCATATGTCTGATAGTTTTGACAACGTCGTTGTAGATGGTGAGAAATCTGAATTTTTCACCATCACAATCAGCTACATTTGAGTCCATAACAGCCTTCCCTTTGTTAAGTTTGGCTTTGTTTTTCAACTTTGGACTATCCTTCTTCCAATGATCTTTTTCTCGACAAAAAGCACATTCATCTTTACTGGGTCTGGACCTCGATTTGGATCGCCTTTTCCTTGATCTCGTCTGGTTTTCAATAAGTCCTCTCACAACTAGTGCCTCTACTTTTACACCTCTTTATTTTTCTCTCTTTTTTTGTTCATAGCTATATAAGGCAAAACAAACTTCTTTGAGAGATACTTCCTCTTTGCTATGAAGTAGAGTGGTCTGCAAGTGCTCGTACTCATCAGGAAGTGATACCAACAGCATCAAGGCCATATCTTCATCTTTAAAGGTCAGGTCAATATTCTACAAATCTGTTACCAACTTATTGAAGTTGATGATATGATCATTTATTATGGTACCAGGAACATAAGTTAAGCGAAACAATCTTTTCTTCACGTGGAGTTCATTCTGACTGCTTTTCTTCAAGAATTTGTCCTCCAGTGCCCTCTATAGTCTATATGCAGTCTTTGGTGTGGGGATACTTTTGTTCTCTTGAAAGTACGATTGAATGGCACCACAAGCAACCCTATTGATGATTCTCCAATCTTCCTCCCTACGCTTTCCGGTTTCCTTTCTTCAATAGCAAAATCTAGTCTTTGTTGCAAAAGGACATCAAGATCCTCATTTTGCCAAATCCCAAAATGTCCCGCTTCTTCAAAAATTTCAACTGCAGACTTCGCATTGGACACAATTCTTATCAAAAGAGAAGATGCCAATGAAAAATTGTTGACATTTGATGTGGATTCTTCATTTTTTTTGTCCGTCACTTCTGCTTTAGATACTATTTAATAGCTACCAATACAAAAACCCAAAGTAATTCTTTAGAGCATACTCAGACAGAATCTTGGCTCGGATACCAATTGTTGTGGAAGCGGAATATATATAAAGCGTAGCCAATTATACTAAAAAAACAAAGTTTCTAGATATAATTTAATAATATAATAAATCACAACCACTATATCTAATAACAACTAATAAATAATAAATAAGATAACAATAAAAGAAATATCATAATCTAATTTTACTCCAAATAATTACAAGTGAAATACTACAAGAGGGGAGAAAATACAAAATGTCTTATAAGATGAAAAAAAAAAGGCAATTGTTGGGATGGAATTGAAAGGTTGAGGGGACTCCTCTTTTTATAGCCCTTTCACACTGTAACTATTTCAGTTGCAGACTTCTAACTTACTCGGTTACACTTATTAACTAAGCCATGCGCATTAACAACAAAAAGTGTAATTAAGAAAGGAATTTGAAATGCCCAAGCCTCATTAAAAAGCCATACACGCACACTAACAACAAAAAGAGTAATTAAGAAAGCAATTTGCCACTACATAACCCGGAGTGGTTGCACACTTGCCACCATTTTTCTTATCAAAAGAAAGCAATTTGAAACGCCCAGGGCCCATTCCTCATTAAAAAGCCATATTCTGGCATTAATATTCGTTAAGAGTAATTAATAAATATCCTAGAGGATTGAATTGATAAGATGTCAAAGTTCAGCAGCAACCATTTAGTGATTTTTCGTTAAGAGTAATTAATAAATATCCCAGAGGATTGAATTGATAAGATGTCAAAGTTCAGCAGCAACCATTTAGTGATTTTCATAGGAATTGATTGACAATGTTGTATGTTGTATGATCAGAGGTAATTCTTCCTCATTCTTCCTGAGTTTGATTAATGATCTGAGTTCAAAGTCCCTAGCAAGAAATGACAACGGGTCTTTGAAGTCTGGTGATTCCCATTGGGAACTCAAATTTGTGTGGAAAAATTGATAACTCAATGGAGTTTCCTAGAGGCCAAAAAATTAAGTAGCATTCGCGGCTTAAATTTTTTTTAATGTTCCCTTGAGTCTTGAGTGCCTCTATTTTTTTTTTCATTTTAATTTATCTTCTACTACTATTATGTATGCAAACTGTATTATTTTAAGAAGAATTCTTAATTCCACCCTTCCTAAAATTCTTAAACTTTTCCGATTTACTTCTATGTTTGAAAGCTTTAAATATATGCTTTTAAAGACGAATATTTCTTATATGGATAAGAAAAGTAAATTTTATCAAATAAATAGAATAAATATAATATTATTAGCCATGGTTCAAAACTCCCGGTTAATAGATTTTTTCATAAACAAAACTTAAGTCAAGTTGTTTATATATATTAGGTCCAAGTTTTGTTAATCGTTAAAATGCATACGTGATCTTGTAAATTGGTTTATAAACACTTGTAAATACACCTTAAACACTTGTAAGTATCCGTTCTTATAGTGAATTTACATATGGACACTTGTTGTTGTTGTTATTTGTTAAAATATGTATATGCACTTATAAATTTATCTATGAAATATGGACATTTGTTATTTTGTTATAGTTAGTTGTTAAAATGCATATGTGTACTTGTAAATCGATCTATGAAATATAGATACTTATTATTTTATTATTAGTTGTTGTTAAAATACATATGTATAATTGTAAATTCACCGAACTTGACTTAATAGATATAACTATAACCATATTGACCAAAATTTTGTGCTGCTTTAAGAAGTAAAGTGCGACGAAGCCTTGTGGCCCTTAGCCATATTAATAGATTTTATGCAAATGTGAGTTCATAACGTTTGACCTAGTTATGATACGGGGTATGTTTTAAGAATAAGATACCAACAATAAGAGAACTTAATAATAATTTATAGATCAATTTGCATACAAATATTTACATAAAACTTCAATCCGCACATATATGCTCAGCAACTAGTTGTCGCTTGTATTTCTCAATCAGACAAGTCTAAGGCAATACTAAGCTTAAGTTGAAAATCACTAAAAACGTTATTTTAAATTGAATTAATTTCAAGTTGAAACCCACCAAAAACTTAATACACATCTTTGAAAACGTGTTTACTAAAGTCAAAACCATGACTTTGATAAAAGCTACTTAAAGAGACGCTTTAAACAAACTATGGTTTTGTATTTCACATTTACTACTATATTTTTAAACAGGTCCTAAATACTAGATCTGTATTATACGATTTTGAGCTCATAAACATATATATAAAGATTTCTCTTCATAACGATCACATGCAAATTTCGAAGTGTACAGAGACATCATTTCACCTAAATATATACCACCTAGCTCGATAATATATCACTTGCTTTTAGTTTTGAATCATCAGACAGTTATTAGTTAATATGAAATGACCTACCACCACCAACAAAACGATGCGCTACCGGATAACTAACTCATTAAACCTCCATTCCAATTTCAACTACCTGTGCAGAATCTCTTTCTCAGTTTCTGTTTCGATATGTACATATTAACTGTAGACCTGCTCAATAATGAAAAGGGAAAACCCAAAAAAATAGAACAAAGATGAAGACGACAAGCGTCATTGGTGGCCACAATGGCAGCATCCAACCAACAACTTTGCTAGATGAGCTCAACGACAGAGACACCAACAACAGCTTACTTCACCACAATCTTCGGGCCTTTGTACTCTGCCCCAACCACAACTATATCCTCAAGGTTCTCTCTCTCTCTAAGCCATTCATACCCTTTCCTTTCTTCTTCTGGTACGGCAATTCCATTCACTGAAGTTTCAAAAAGGTTCCATTTTCAGTATGCAGGAGAAAAACAATGGCAGCCCAGTTCACAAGACTACCACTAAGTAGGAACTAGGGAGGATAGATATACATAACCTTACCCCCACAATTGAAAAGGTTGTTTCCAAGATTTGAACCTATGACCTCCAGCTCACATGGCAGTAACCTTGCCAAGGCTCTTCGAGAAAAATAACTAAACACAAGACACTAATAAAAGTTGTTGGAGGACACCATACCTGAGAAGTGGGAAAGAGGGTAATTGATGTAGTAGGTACAGTGTCTGCCATCAGGATCAGAATAAGGAGGACCAAGAACATCAAGAAATGCACAAGCTGTAACCGCCGTGAAGCGGTGCATGTTGCCGCCATCAGCAGGATAAAGGATTGAGGGGTTGCAAGGAGCAGTGAAATCAGCATCAACCTTGACTTTAGCCAACCGCATCTCTGAACTCTTGACTGCATCATTGGAATATGCAAATTAGTGAAGGGGAACCTACGACAAACAAATTTTGCACTGGAAGAGAATAACTACTATTGGACAACCATTGCTGGGTTCATCAGTTTCCTCAGACAAGAAATCTTCACCATGTCTCTATATATCCTTACATTTTTTGAATAATCTTCAATTCAACATAGTTTTGTCCCCAAAGCCAAAGATAAAGATATACCTTCCTTCTATACACTATAAAAGAGAAATTGTACTAAACTATTATAAATAGGTAGTACAAAAATAGTGCAAAGTTAAAAAGGGAGAGAAAATACTCACTTTCGGGTGGTTTGAAAATGGTGGGGGTGCCTGTAGGATAGTCAACCACCCAATCATACGATTTGATATGCATGGTCCCAAAAAGAAGTTTACTGAAAACCGTCATTCCAGGATGATTGTGAAGAGGAATAACACCAGAAGGCGGCAAGCAAAATATTCCTATCTGCAATAAACAAAGAGATGCTCAAATACAGTTACCATCTACAACATTCCTGGACGAAATTCATCCTTAAAGCAGTTTGGGTTAGCAAATATACCGAGAATTTTTCGCACTCATAGATATGTTGGTATGTGATTCTTGGAGTTCTACAAGCAGCATTCGTCCGAAAATATGGCATTTCAGGTTTCAAGCCGACATCTTCAAGTTTTATTTCATCTGCACAGAAAGAGGCCACATTTGGTTGCTTTACACAGTATATGAAAGGCAGAAAAACAAATAAAATGTGGAAATAACAGCTCGTATCAGAATCCTTAGCATCATTGAGAAGCGGCTTTTTAGGATTTGCAACACAAACACTTCATCCAATGCACCTAAACTGAAATGTTTTTAGGTTCATCTAACCAAACGATCCCCAATTTGGGACATGATATATGCAAACTATCCCTATAGGCTTTTTTTTTTATTTTCCAAACCCAGTGCCTATTTGGATTAGTTGGATTAGCGGTAGAAGGTTACGGTGTGGTGTAAGGGTAAGTATGAGAAGAGTTTTCTTTCGACCTGCATCCGTACTTCTTGAAGGCTAACCCAAACAAGCACTTTAATGAGAGAAACAGGAGATGAAGAGAGAAGCATAGATAAGTTGCCTAATCGCTTCCCTTGAAGATGACATTTGACTCAATGTGACACAATTGAGTATGCTGTACTTTTTTTGGCCTGAATCCTAAGCTTGGTCTCTCCATCATATCGGAAGTCGGACTTGACATTGCATTGTAAACTGAAAGCAGCAATGCAATGTCTCTTAAGTTGGGGAAACAAGAAGCACATGTCAACAAGCATTACTGTCTTTCTTTGTTTTTTTCCTCTTCCTGTTTTGTTATTTGATTCGATGGCTGAATACCTGTAGGGTAAATATAAATTAATACGTGCATGCATGTATCACACAAAACTATGTCCCCACCCCCAAGGTCGAAAACATAATCAGGATACATTGGAGCACGCAGCCCACCACTGGTGCCACCCAAAATAATTTAATGAATTTCAGAAACTGGACAAAAGGGAAATTGGATTAGTAGTACTAGTACCCACATATTTATATTTATAATAACTTATATATTTGAAATGAGATACAATGAATCAGCTTTTTAGCTGAACCTTCCAGAAATACTAAGTTCCATGAGCAAATAAGAAAGTTAATTCCGAGGTAAAAGGAAAATATTTACCCTGTCTCACAACTAACTTCTCCACAGCAACATAGAAAATATTAGCAGGAAAAGGTTACCTTTCGACTTAAATTTCGCATCAGAAGCAAGCAAAATTGGGAAAATTGCCGGATAGTAATAGAAGGTAGAAATTATATGGGAACAAGTTGGCAAGTATGATTGATTCGACCACAAACCTATAACAGTTCGAAGCTTTTCAATGTCTTGAGGAGGTGGAACGATCCCGATCCCACCAGAGGCAAATACTTCCTGGCAAGTGTCAAATAGTCTCTGAACTGGCGACATCTTCTTCTGACGCCGCCGGTTCTTCCTTGATTTGCTGTTGGTATTCGTCTCTTTAGGAATCTCAAAGAAGCGTTTGATTTTTCTATCAGCTAAAGTCCCCTCAATCCCCATTCAGTTTAATTCCGCAGAAATTCAAGTTATTAACAAGATAAAAACACTCCGATCACGGTACAGTACCAAAAACAGAGCACAATCACAAAATGCCTCTGAAGGGCCCAACAGAATTCGTTTTCCGCAAATGAATATTGTCCAAGAAAATCCCAAAACGTAAGAAACGACGTCCCGAGGTCCAAAATTCCCCGAAGAAAACAAAAACCGGAAAAATAGAGAAAAAATACGAAGAATAGAGGAAACAGGGGAAATATGGTGATACGAATCCTAGGAAGGTTGTGTAGTGATGGAGAGTTGAAATGAGAAAAAGGGGATTAACAGAGGATGAAGAAGAGAAGAGGAATAGAAGGAGGAAGTAGGGTTGGGTGAAAGATAAATAGAAATGGTTTATGCAAAACTGAAAACCAGGGGCTGTGCCTGGAATTCCAGTGGGCTGTTTCAACAGCATATTTTCTTCAGATACATCTACTCTTCTTTTTGCTATTTTTACTTTTTTGCCCCTCTCCAGTCTCCATGCCCATCTCCATGTTTTTTTTTTTTTTTTTTTTTTTTTTTTTGCCTTCATGCTCATGCTCCACGTTACGCTCATTGATTTGGCAAAATTTGGGTATATTAAAGAAAATAGCTAAATTAGTTGTTTTTTAAAAATACTCTTTTAGATCATTTGTATTGAAAATGTCACTTTATAAATTGTTATAATTAAGGGGATATCAATTATGATAAATTAAAAAAATATTAATAAATATAAATAAATATATTATATTACATATCGTTTTAATTATAAAAACACTTTTCTTTGTAGTATAAATTTATTATAAAAACGTTTATATAATTAAAAGAGTAAATACATTTTCTGGTCTCAATAAAAAACGCGATCCCCATTTTGATACCTTACAAAAAAAAGTCTTTTTTAGTCCATAAAAATGACGAATAATGATTAATTGGTTGACATTTTGATCCCTCATAAATTTTCAAAAGATCCTTTTTAGTCCATAAAAAAGACGAATAATGGTCGATTTTTTTATAAGGGACTAAAATGAAAATGGAGTCTGTGTTTTTTGTCAGGGACCAGAAAGGGTATTTATTCTAATTAAAACCAGAATCTTATATCAAGGGACGGGGAGTAGTATATATGTGTGTGTGTGTGTGAAGAGGTCGAAAAAATCAATATATATGTCATGCCATAATTGGCGAATGGAAGAAACATAATTTAGTCATACATTAAAATATCATATAATTGTTTATAGTCAAGTAGCGAACCGGTTTTTCTAAATAACATTATCGAGGATGTCAGTAATATCTTATAAATTTATATAACATCAACAATCAATATAAGGTACCACTTTAATCTTATTTATAAGTCTATTTTAACAACAGCAAAAAAAAATTGTTCTATTTATAAGTTCAGTTTCAAGTAATAAATAAGATTGTGACAATTTTACCATATTAATTGCACCTATAAAGATGGAGAGAAGAAACAGTTGAAAAATACTCAATCATAAATGAGGGAAAAGTTGAAAATTTACCTCATAATCATTGTATCAACTAACTTTCCTTGGTATGAGAGATTTGGTTAAACTGGACTTATAAATATGACCAAATTTTTTAGTCAGACTAGACTTATAAATAGAACCAAAATGATATGATTTGAATAGAACCAGAATGGTATGTTGAAAGAACCGGAAGACCCGAGCATTTTCCAAATCATAATCAGCATGTTTTCTTTCTTTTTATTTTTCCCCTGACATAGCATAAGTGTTTGATAAACATATTCGATTATACCTAAAATTTCAACTTTAACCCGTTTATGATTGATCTTCCAACTCACTTTCTTTTTTTTCTTTATTGGTATAATTAATATGGTTTAGAAAATTGCACAACGTCATCTCTTTCCTCAAAAAGACTTATAAATGGACCAAATTTTTTTTAACAAAAGGAACATAAATGGGGCCAGAATGGTATATTCAGATGTTTCTTTCTTTTATTTTTTCCCTTGACATAGCATAAGTGTTTGATAAACATATTCGCGTCAGCACCTAAATTCTCACGCAATCCGTGGATCTTCCAACTCACTTCTGATGCTATGCAAATCTCGTTGGGGCAACACCTGCAAAAAAGATGAACAATTTGAGTTAGGACATTGTTTTTAAAAGTTATTACCTCTTATCCTAATTATAAGACCTCATTAATTTTTTTTATAAAATTAAAAAAGCTAAATAAGTTACATAATTATTTTATTTGTAGTGTATCTTTAGATTTATATTAGTTTATTAGTCAAACTAATTAGTTTGAAAAAAAAAATAAGAATAAGAATACACTAAAATAATTTAATTAGCTTCCTTAATCTCTCCAAAAAAGTCAACTAGATCTTATAATTAGGATCGAAGAGAGTATTTCACAATTATCGACAGATAGAAAGCGGCACTCCTTAGAATAAAATGAATCATTCCTGCAAGAAAAATAAGGTAAACAGAACAACGAAATATAATATAACTCAGCAAGAAAAAACCTTAGAGGAGGAAGAGAGGAGCTTGAAAACTCGAGTTTTGTTTCTCTACATCTTGCAGACACTCACTACTACAGTAATTACGATATATGACAGTTATTAATTACCATACATCATGGCTCCAAATTGTCATATATGCGGCGCTATAAAAGCTCAGAGCAAATATATTATGGTTCCAAACTGTTATTTATTATGGATATATTATAATGGTTATAATATGACACTCATTATGTATTGAGGTTTTGTGATGCCCTATATGCCCATTAGGCTGATAATAACTAATTGGCATATGTAAACAATCTTTATAATATTTGGTAATACTTGTGTCATACATAACGGTTCGCTTTAACAACCGTCATATATGTTAACATATATAATGGTTATTTTAACATGTGTTATATATAGTTATTAACATAAATATCGATTGTTAGATAATAACCGTGATTTATCGAAGCTATTTTTTGAAGAAAAAAATGGGGGGATTTCTACTTTTGATATCGCCCTACATATACATTTGTACATAATGAATCACAAATATATTTACACTCATTCATATACAGAACAATACAACAAATCAAAATATATTTACTATCATTCATGTACATGTATACACTATTAAAACCAAAACTTTAAATCAAACAAATCATCAACATGTATAAATTTACTATCATTCTGTATGTATCTACTCTCTCACTGATGTTGCACAGATGTCGCCAACTCTTCAGCAATTTCTTCTATTTTTGAGTTGCTAAACATCATGCAGGATGCATCAAAATATTGTGTGTAAAAGGAAACAAGATAAAAGTTAGACATTGTAACATATAGCTGACTGAATGTATATATGAATGAATTGAACATATAATATACCCTAATTATATCAATATTTTCAAGACCGTAGGTGATAATATCCTTCATGTACTAAATCACGCAATACCCATAATCATTGATGTTGTCTAGTTGCTTTTGGCACTATAAAGAAATGAGAAGAAAAATTTGTCAATCAGTCATATATATATATAACTATATTGTGTGTTTAATCAATGTAATAATGGTATAGTGATTGATAAATAATATATTATATATACCTTCGGACCCATACATTGGAAGGTGCATCTATAGGTGCCACCAGTGAGCTTGTTATTGATGCACTCGAGACAATTTTGAGTGCGGTTATAAAATTATATATATAGAAACATACAAGATAAATTAAGGGTGAAGGTCCAATTTTACCAACAAACTATTATGGGAAGAGCATCGACACAATAAACTAATTTGGGTACCTTAAACACTAAAAAACAATTAAAAGAGGGAAGCAAACACAATTAGTTAGAGGTGAAGGTAACGGACGTCCGGGGAGAGTGAAGACGCTGATGTGGCATCCGAAACCGAACATGTGGCAAGATGATTTAACTCGATTTTTTTCCTCTTTGCTTCATTCATTCGACGCAGAGCGAGAGGAAGACGAAGAACTCGAAAGGGGAAAAGGCGAGAGAGCATAAAAGAGGAAAGAAAGGCGAAAACACGATCTCGGAGGTAAATGCGTCGACGATCTGGAAACGCATCATCTTCTTCATCCTCGACGGCAAGAAGCAGGCGGAGGGTGGGGCTTCTTCGACAACCCAATCGTGAGGATGATTATGAACCTCCCAGAAGGTACTGTTATCACAGAATGGTGGCTTCGAGATGGACGGCATGGACTGAGGGCAACGCAGGTCGGAGGTTCTACGGATGCCCATACTACTACCAGGTAAGCAAGGTTAATCCGAGTTGGGGATTTTCAAGTTTGGGTATTATTCCAATTTGGGAATTTGTTGCTTTCACACTCGATTCTGCGATTGGTTTTACGTACAATTGACGGGAGGCTTAATTTAGTGTATTGTTTCATTAAGCAATAAGAGAAAAATTGGAATGAAATCCAGAACGATGATGGAAAAACATCGCTGTTGATTTTTTCATGCGAGATTCATATGAAGAAAAATCTAATTGAGGAACAAAAAATTAGTTTCCAGACAATTTCTCAAGTGTTATGCTTTATGCTTTCATTATTCCTGTTCCTGCAACAAATAAAAATTAGACCCTCGCATGCGTTATGCTTTCATTATTCCTGTTCCTGCAACTTGCAAATATTGAGGTAGTATAAGCTTAAACAAATTGTCGGTATAGGTTATATACAAATATTGTGTGGGTTTTTTTTCCTTGATTCAAGTGGGGATAAATGTGTCATAAGTTGGCTATTGAAAATTGAGTTTTTGCATATGTAGGTTTGTAAAATTTTATCTCACGTATCATTTTTTTCATATAGGATGGTGGGTGCGGATTCTTTGCTTGGCATGATGACGAATTCGGTGAGAGGGCAAATACTGTGATTAAAGAGCTATTGGACGACATTAACAGATTATATGATGAAAATTATGTCCTTCGAAGAACAGAGCATGGGCAAAGAGTGAGTGAAGAGCTTGATGCAATACACACTGATTTGAGAAAGCTTAAACGCAGAGATGAGCTATATGGTGGAGAAGTTAGGAAGGGGAAAGGAAATTTAAAGTAGCGATGTTATTGTTATTTGTAACATGGGTTTGGTTGTGTGTATTGTATTTGAAGATGTAGGTTTTTGTAAGAACTTTGTTTTGCTTAGGTTGATGCAAAAATGTATGTATTTTGTGTTGCTTAGGTTGATGAAAAAATGTATGTATTTTGTTTTGGTTAGGTTGATGCAAAAATGTCTCTATTTTGTAAGCTCATATTCCTAACCTTGGTTCATAGCAAACTTAGCCAAGTATGGTGCTTTGTACAGTGAGTATGCAACAACAATTTATACAAAGCAACACACCATTATATTATGACAATATCTCATTACTTAACTATGGCTGAAAACTAGCAAGCGTGAGATGCGAAACGGGCTACGAGATAAGGTCTTGCATTAAGGATAAGGTCTTTGCATTAACAAGTCTGGGTGCTTTGGAAATAAAACGCACGCATATCCTTTGGAAATAAAACGCACGCACAGATAAGGTGCTGCATTAATGATTTGATAAAAAAAAATGCACAAGTGAAATCAAATGGTAATGAAATTTTTTCAACACAAACAATTATGCATCTATAATGACAAAGAAGATATATTTCATTTACACCTGGCAAAATATACAAGCAAGTATATACACTGATTCCAATTATGTTTGGATCGATATAAATACAAAGGGATCCTAATTCCTCAAAGGCAAAAAGTTGGTCATAGGACCAAACACAAAACAAGTTCAGTGTTGCTTGCTTTCGGTTACATAAAGTTCGGTGATTTTACATATATCCCAAAAGAAATCACCCAACAAAAAGCTACCATCTAAAGAAGTCTACTTGGAGGAGCTAGGCATATTCCTGGACATAAGTTGATCGCTTTGGTGTTGTAGTTGCGATCTTCGCCTTGACATAATCTGTTGGCTTTGCATTCGAGTTGTAAGCCACTAATACTTGGTTTGCCGTTCCACTTCGCAATCCAGTGGTTGCCTTTGGGCAAAAGGGCGAATCAGTATGAGATGGGAAGTCAATCTTTCTGGAACCTTCGTGGGAGGATAATGTCGCACATGTAGATCTTCTAATGTCTTTCTCATTTGGTATTGCAAATCTTGTTTCAGGGTTGACATTGTGCTGAAACTCTATGGGTGTACCCTCATCAATTACCTTTTCAGAACTTAAGCCAGGCTATGGAAATTTAAAGCAAAAAAAACAAAAGAAATCGGTATGTTAACGAGTATGTTACAAAAAAACAGAATTAACAAGGAGAATGAAATATTCACATAAATCTCACATTGTAAACACTTCTACCAGTGTCTTCGTCCACCATTATTCCAAATCCATATTTCCGCATGGAGTCCTTCGCTTGACTTTTGCAAGGTTCCATTTGGTTCGTGGTTTGTGGTGTTCGTTGGGAAGGTGAGCATGAAGATTGTTGACTTGTAACACATGGATTAGGTGTTCGTCTCTTCCGTCCGGGATGCGAATTGTTCGGGTGGGGCCGAAATAATACAAATCGGGCCTAAGTCAAGTAATACAAATCGGTCTAAGAATTACGTATAGACGGGAAGTTTATTAGTAATGATCAACTAAGAAATATGATCGATCAAGTAAAGCAACATGAAGTATAGATAGGAAGTATAATGCAATTCTATAAAGCAACATGAACAAAAATACATTGCCATTCAAGTAATACAAATCAGTCTAATAATTCTGTATAGACGGAAGTTTATTAGCAACCAAGAAATATGATCGATCACTCTTTGCACGTGCTTCTATTGTGTCCCTCTTTCCTACGTATGACTTCATAACCGTCCCCTTTTTGCTTAATTTCTCTGCACGCGGAGCTGCAGATGCATTAAAATTAGATGCTGCACTTGTAGTGGCAGTGGAGATATTGCGTCTTCTTTATGCTTCTTCGGTCCTTTTCCTTCGCTTTGGAGGTCTGCCTGGTAAGTTGCATACAGCTGGGGGTAGCATTAGAGGGTACTTGTGTGTTTCCCAAAATTGTTGTCCCCTTAATGGTTGGAATTTTGTTCTATAACTCGCAACAAATGTCTCCCTATGGTAATATCGTGAAATTTGACTAATGGGGTCCACCTTGGCATCATACATCGCACATATGGCATGTTGGCATGGGATTCTAGTTAAATCCCATGCTCTACAAGTGCACATTTTCCTATCCAGTTGTACTGAGTGCCTATCATTCCCCTCAACCACCTCATAGCCATCATCACCATTAAAGAAAACCCTACAGTGCATAGCCAAGTACCTATTTGTCTCATACAAGTCAAGACATTTAGGGCTGTGGTTACCCTTCCATTTTCGAACAATATTATCACTACTAGCCCATTTTTCCATAAGCTTAAGCCTAATGCCATCAAACATCTTAATTACAGGGAAATACCGACACTCACATATCCACGCATTAAAACTCTCACTTACATTATTGTCTACAACCATAGAGAGGCATCTATTTGTAAAATACGCTCTTACCCATCCATTGACCGGTAACTTATCGCTCCAACAAGCTGCTGCCTTATTAACCTTCTCCATTGCCTTGAGGTTGTCATTAAATTTTTCCTTGTAGGTGCTCCAGGCGCAAGTGAAAAATTTCTTCTTCATCTCATGTCCCCTCCATTTTTTGCTCCAATTGGCATAAATATGCCTTGCACAAAGCCTATGTTCAGCCAACGGTAGTACGCCAGTGACAGCTTGTTGCAACCCCTGTGCATGTACCAAACAGTTAGCTTCTTTATGGGTACCGTTACTATCAAACAAAGGTGAACATAATTGATAGACATAATTATCACTTTACCTTTTGCATGTCAGACATAATTGTTACTTTACCACCTTCGTCAAGTTCAAGAGACACTCTAAGCCACTCTAAGAACCAAGTCCAATTAACATTAGTTTCCTTGTCGGTCAACCCAAAAGCAATTGGGTACATACTATCATTTGCATCTAACCCCACTGCAGTCAACAAAATCCCTCTAGCTTTCCCTTTCAAAAAAGTACCATCAAGGCCAATAAATGGTCTACACCCTACTTTCCATCCAACCTAATACAAAGGCAACAAAGACAATGTAAATAGACTGAAATCACAAAGGTTTATGCATACAAACAGACCAATAGTTCAGAAGCAATAAATAAGACCAAGTTACAAGAAAGTCATACCTTCGATGAATTAAAACACACGTACATTCTTCTAAAAACTCTCCTGCCTTGATCTAATGCTTCAGGACTTACATCAACACTTACATCGGATCCAGGATTTGACACCTTTAGCTTATTGCAGTAAGCTTCCAATTTGTTAAATTCATCTACAAAACTCCCATCCATATCTTGCATTATTCTCCGTTTGGCCCTCTTGCACTTATATTTGCTCACAAACAGTTTCAAGTCACGCTCAACCTCCTTCTTCATCTCACTTGTACTATATTGAGGATTGTCTTGGACTTTATCCTTGAAATGTTTAGCTAGCCATCTCACACTAGCTCTTGGATTCTTATAAACCCTAGCACACATATGTTCGTGAACAATTGTTTTCAAAATGTACCCAACTCCAAGGCTATCTCTAGATGCATACAACCTAAATGGGCGGCCCTCTTGACAAGTTGCAATAACCATCTTCTTCTCACTTCTAACTATTTTCACACAAACTCCATTGTCAATAGCATATTTATCAATAGCCCTCCTCAACTCAACCCTATCCAAGAATGTCATTCCCACTGTGAAATAGGGCATTCTTTCAGACCCATCCAACTGACTTAAGCTCAGCCTCTCTTCTACAGGCCCACCATAGTCTACATTTTCCTCTTCCTCATCACTAACTTCAGTTTCTTCATGTATTTCATAATCATCCTCTAAATTGTCTTCACTCTCAGAAGATTCTGACAGTGAATGTGCCATAAAGCTGTCATCATCAATGTCAGAATCATCATCCCCTAGCTCACCAACATTTTGGTTCAATGGAGTGTCTTCTAAACGCCCATGTCATTTAAGTCACACCGAATCATCTACCTCACCCAATTCTTCTATATAATCACCATCAAGCTCATTTTCCCCCTGACCCGACCTTATGTAAAAGGTTCTAACAGTTTCTTCCTCAACAGAAACAACCTCACTTACCTTCCTCAGCTTACTCAAGTAGTTACAATCATCTACCTCATCGTTCCCTCTCAACACAGGTCCCGTGTCCTCTTTTGAATGAGCTACACCTTTGCCTTTATCCGCCATTAACGCTGCAACAAGCTAATCACACAAAAAGAAAAGTTAAACCCCACAAAAAAATCAAAAGTCATGATTCGAACCCGAAAAATATTAAAGCACTTCTAGTATAACCCTTTACAAAAGTTTGATCCATTGATGCATTTATATGATATCAAAATAGGTAAGTGTACATTGGAAATATATATATATTTTTTATCTCAAAACAACTATTCTTAAATTACAGTTATAAGAATGCATAAAAGATTGTGACAAGGCTGTAGAAAGTGGAAACGAATTAAGATCCTAGGGTAATATTACACCGAGTCTTTAAGAAGGAACCCTAAGGATCCTAGGGTAATATTACTTATAAAATGGAGCTCAGAGTTGCAATTTAAGCAAATGCTGAAACTAATATGTATTTAATTGTCCTATCTTCTTCAAACTTACATTAACAGAGCTACATGCTACACAAAACTGATATGTATTTAATTATATGACGAAATGTCTGTGTGGTTGTTTTCACAATTCAAAGCTCTAATTGATATCCCCAGGCCCACACACACGTGCTACTAGCTAGCTAGCAGCTATACATAACTATGAACTTGCATTTATCAAACCCACTACTCTCTCTCTATTTACGTGATAGCTACATAAATAGAAAGAAAAAAACTTTCATCTACTTCGACAAGTACTTCATTCTTACGCATCCCAAATACATAAATTAATTAAAACTTGCCAAATCACCTATGGCTATATAATATATATATTCCTCATTCTCTCATATCTCGAACTCTTCTCTCATTGATACCCCTACGGAGACATTGAAAAAACTCTCACACAAACATCATCATCATGCCCCATGTGAGCTCTCGACCAAATCAGAGCTACACTTAACATATATTTTTATATATATAAACTCTCGAATCATCGAGATCACACCCTCTAACCCCAATAACTTTCCATCTTCTTCATTAATCACTCTTTCTCCAAAAGAATCATAACCGAGGACACCGATGCATGATTTATTAACACAACATAATGAACAAATAACCCCATTTATTGTCGAAAATCGTCATTACACTGTGAAGAACTTGCAGCTCCACGAACCCTAGCGCGAGTGTCGATAATGAAGTACCATGCGCGATTGGTTTACGATTTCAGACAACCACGCTCGCAATCAGCCCATCTCGGAGAATCACTCATAGTTTCGGGATCCTTGACGTCGATTTGTGCTCTCTCGCCTTTTCCCCCTTTCAGGTTCTTCGTCTTCGTCTTCTGCTCTCTGCGTCGAATGAATGAAGCAAAGGGGAAAAAAATCAGAGTTAAATCATCTTGCCACATGTTCGGTTTCGGATGCCACGTCGCGTCTTCACTCTCCGGACGTCCGTTACCTTCACCTCTAACGGAATTGTGTTTGCTTCCCTCTTTTAATTGTTTTTTAGTGTTTAAGGTACCCAAATTAGTTTATTGTGTCGATGCTCTTCCCATAATAGTTCGTTGGTAAAATTGGACCTTCCCCCATAAATTAAATTATAAAAGATGATGAATGAATACCTTACTGATTGAAAGTCTCCTGCATGTTTGGTCTCTTGTTTGAAATTCTACTCATAGAGTTGTAATACCAAACATGTTTTACAACTCACTTTTAATTATAAATACACATTTTAATTAAATATATATATCTCACTTCCACCATTCTACCAAACATGTTTTACAACTCACTTCTACTTCCAGTTCTACTTCAATTTCCACTTCCACTTCCATTAAAAAAAAAATCTTCCATGATATCAAATGGGGCAATAATATATCCATCATCATATTAAATTTTAATGATTGGGATTTAACCGCTATATACAAATTGTTATGGATTCGTATTTTGGGCCCAGATGAGATATGACCCAATAAAGACATATTGTAACTAAAGCCTTTCACAAGCAGGAGAAACGTTAATCTCCCTATAATCCCGGCACTAATCTGACCGTACAAGATAATGGAGCGGAGGCATGCAGTGGAGTAAAGATTTCTCAGGTAGTTGAGCATCTAGAGAACGTGGGAGGTGCATGCTACTGAAACGATGGACGTAGTACCAAGAGAACGAAACTCTTGGTAATCTCTATAAATAGGATATTACCCACCAGGTGCACACATCTTATTCATATCCTCTTAACATACTGTTACACTGTGCACACACCCCACTTCCTTTAGCTTCTTGTCATTCTCGTGTAGCACAGTGATCAGACGATATTCTTTGATGTCTTCCTCATAGGCACCACTGAGTACTCACCTCACTACTACAAAAAAGTGGAAAAACGTCCTAATTTAGAGGCAATTAACGACCCTTATCCGAAGGACGTCTATCCAAGGGAAGTAGTATTTGAATTATTTCGGCGTCCTATGTTTAAAACAGGACGCCTTAAAAAGGCGTCCTGTGTATAAATAAGGACGCCTTAAAAAAAGCGTCCTATGATTAAAACAGGACGCCTTTTGACGCCTTTTTTAAGGCGTCCTATATGAATGTCGGGACTTCAAAAATGGAGTATAAGGCGTCCTAAACATAAATTAAGGACGCCAAAAATCACTTGTTCATGGATATTGGCGTCCTGAAATTTCAATAAGGACGCCAAAAACTAATATAACTCCTGCATCAAGCTATTCAGGTCAAAGCTCTCTCTTCTTGGCTCTTGATTGCTCAATTAGTCCGATCCAATGGAATGCAGTACTTATGACATAAATCAAGGGCAATGTAAAGAGGAAATTATGCGATGTTTATTTTGTTATACCAACAACATACATAAAATGTGAGCCACGATAACGAGAAAGAAAGCGGTAATATTGGACTCCCATTGTAAAGAACAAACAAGGCTCTTGCTCTCAAGACTTCAAACCTGCCACAACCCAGAAGAAAACTAATTAGATATGCTTCATAAGTGATTTTGCCAAATCATTGTTCGAAAAAAATGGTGAGTGCACACTTAGCAAAATAGAAGAAAGATAAATCTATTAAGAAAGAATAGAGCAAGCATCTCATTCTAAGAGTTCCTAATAGCTAGGAAAATCACTTTGCTAACTAATTTATAGAATCGAAATGCAATGAAATAATTAAAGTCGGAAAAAATTCCCCTAAAATATCTGAAACGAATGCAAGAGTTAGAAAATAACAAACATTATATGACCGTTGGGAACCATCCAACAACCTTAGAGGTTCCTTATATTCGATAAGACTTTTTATCAAGTGGAACGGGGATCAAGTGGAATATTAGGTATGTGTGGGTCCAGTGACACAGGTCAAGAAATATGTGTTGTGCTGGAGAGTCTAGCCTCGGGAATAGACTGGATTGCGGGTTCTTTATTAGTTAAAGCATTAAAACGGATAATAAACTCTCAAGTTCACATTTTCCATGATCTCTAACATATCCAATAAAAATTTAAAAATAGGTATCTTGCGGAATTCGAAAAGATACAGCTAATATGACTTGAGAGTTTATTATCCGTGTTAATGCTTTAACTAATAAAGAGAAGTGAACAATAAACATAAATGAAACTTGTTACAAGATTTTGGGAGTCATCGACAACAGTAGTGTTATGATTAATGTCCTATGCAGTGTCAACAATCAATAAACAGAACGAGCCATTGAAAGTACCATGGCATTTATCTGTATGCTCTGATGTGAGAAGATCAACAATGCTTTTAGGTGATAAATTCACTTACGGATGAATATGCTTTGAGATGCGATAATCTGGATGTCAAGGCAAAGGTAGTTTTGTCATAAGACAAGAAAAAGTAAATCAAAATAGAAAGTATGTATAAGAAACGAATATGAACTAAATCATTATAGTTAACAAACATACGACACCACTTTTCATATAAACTTAAATGTCTAAAAATAGTTTGTTATTTCCATATGATACATTTAAATTTAAAACCTCGTATAAGTTTTAAATTCAAATCCAAAGTCTAACAATGTTGGTTCTAACTTCTAATTTTTGAACATCACTCGACAACGATGTTAATCTTAAAAGAATCTACATTCTATATTATTAAAATTATTCATAAACTATCATAAAAATGGCAAATAATTTAATTATCTAGTCAAGATGGTTATCGACTATTTACAACTTTTTCTAAGGTCTTGTCTCCTTTCTTTGGGGTCATTAGTGTCCAAGCCGTGATTGGCTCAATTCTAAGCCATGCTTGGCACATCTCCAAGCCACAAATGTGTTGGGCGATTTCAACAATGATTGTGATAGAGGTTGGACATACAAAACATCTAAAAGTGGGTTGGTTCATGCTTTGTAGTTCTTAAATGAGCAGGTCATAAGACTAGTATACATCATATAAATAAAAGACATGATGAAACTTCACAAGAAATTGAAATGATATAATACAAAAACCCCAAACACTATCTTTCGCCAATATTAGTTTGCCTTTGCTAAAGCACCACGTTTTAACAACGGGTGTTTGGCATAGTAACATTTTAAAGTGCACTAGTGCTCCAACTATGACTATAAGATCATTTGAGACAACTCATCGACGAAGGAAAAGAACAAAAACTTACTCCTAAAAAGGTGGTTCTCCGGCTTCCTCGAGGCATAAATCCAACCTTGAAAATGAACTTATTCCTTCTGCAGAAATGACATTGTTTCTTCTAAAACTCAAACTTGTCAAGTTTGACAGACCGATAGATTCAATTACAATCAAGGCAAATCTTCAGTAAATCAGCAATCAATGGACAAAGTCTTTGGCCACAAACAACTATACATAAATATTAGCACTATATGGTAACACAAAAATTTGAAAACATTGTGCCGACTATTTAAAAAGAGTAAGAGATACTTTCATAAATTGGCGGCAATAAGGAGTAGATACCTTTGCTATGTTATCTATGAGAGATCTTTTGTTCTTTTCTTCTAATAAATCATATATGAAAGATGTGAAGGGACCAATGCTTTGGTAACAAATAATGGATATTCATGAAGGATGGCTGACACATAAATTGTAAATCCATAAAAAATGCCTAAAGAAAAGCAGAAAAGGAAAGACTACCATTGATATAGTCCAGACCATGGTCAAAAATCTGGTCACAGTGATTAAGATTCAAGGTTAAAAGATTTGGGCAATCTTTGAGAAAAGTCAACCCCTAATCAGTAACATCAGACCCAGAAAGATCCACAGAGAGTACAGAGGATCCTTGCAATGAGATAACACATCGGCCACTTAGATCAAGAACATATGATAGACTTGAATTGAAAATTTTGCAAACAATTTATTTCAATAGGTTTGTGCAATTTAAAAAGATTGTAATAATAATTTCTCGAAGACTTACGGTAAAAAATGAAAGATAAAAAGCTAAGTGAAAATCTACCCAAGCTTATGTATGAAAGATATTAGTCATGAAAATCTATGGATTAGTAAGCGGATTAACTAAGAATTCAAATAAACTATGTGTAGCAAACTGGATGATCATGTTACCAGGCACTCAAGCTCTTCACCATTCAATTTATAGATAACTTGCGTATCTCATTCCTCCCAGCACTCTACAAATCTTAATAGCTAATGTTACATTAGTCCCAAAATGTCACAGCGAACACAAAATATTCTACATGTGTTATTTGAATGATACAAGCCATCCAAATTCAAACATAAAAGTAAAACAAGCTAAACTGGTAAAAGTTTAAAAACAACTCCGAGACAAAATGTTAATGTCGTTAACCTTATACTAGAAGCGTTGCCCGGCGATAAGAATCGTAACACCATTCTCCTTGAAACTCGGCCTTAGTTTTTGCAACTTGGCGGCATCAAACTAGCATATCAAAATGCCTAGGTAAATCATTTTGGGAAGAAAAGAGCAAAAAAAAAAAAAAAAAAAAGTCTACATTTCAAATACTTATGTGAAGTAGTGAACAACCTAATGAGTATGGTAACTTAATAAATTCTGCAAGTAAAGTATGATAAATAGAATATTTGCGAAATAAACTTGTGGATTGCAATCTCCAGTATTCCAGACTAATTATTTGTGTTAATGTCAAAATAAAATTATTTTATAAAGAATGCAGTGCAATATCCTCATGCTTCGAAAATCAATATTCTCATCAAAAGTTCAAACCTCTGTTGAAACCAGCGGATGGTTTTCCCCTACCCCGAAACTTCAACCGGAACAATTTCCCATGTGAAAGCGCCACTTTCTTGGGCGCAATACCACGCTCAAAGCTCGAATTGCATAGTTACGTTATCTTGCGGACCCAACGAAACACAAATAGCAAAAGGGAAGAAACTCTAGAGATCTACAAAAACTCGGCAAAAATAACAAACCGAAAACCAAAACTCAAAGCAAAGATCGAGACTGAAAACCGCAAATCGAAGAGCCATAGATTTGAAGGCGGGATGGCGGGCGAGACGGCGGCGAGCGGCGCGACGACGTGGGCGAGTAGGAGAGTGAGGGTTGAGGGCGACGTGGTGAGTGACCACTTTGGCCGACGTGACGAGCGAGCGCGGGGAAGGGTTGTAGAGAACGTGAAGAGGGAAGACGGAGGAGACGGACCACCGTCACGCCAATGTGAGGTAGGGGAGAGTGAGGGTGAGCAATTAGGGCTTTAGTGTTTGGCGTGAATGAGATGGCGGGGAGGGGGGCTGAATACATGTGAATGAGAGAGCAATTTTGGCGTCACGAAATAAGATTTAGGATGACAAAAAATTGATTAAGTCGTCCTTCTAATCATTTAGGACGACAAAAAATTCCATTCAGATGCCAAAAAAGTAAAAATAAGCCCAAACAATTAGCTAGGCCAAAAAAAAAAAAAAAATTTAAGACGTCCTGAAATATATTTCGGGGCGCCAAAAAATAAAAATTTATTAGCTCCCGCCACAAAAATTCCCAAAATGGCGCCATGGTGCTAATTTTTGGCGCTAAGCAATTAATGTTAGGCGTCACGAAATTATTTTAGGGCCCTTAATTAATTTTAGGCGTCCTAAAATATATCTTAGGACGCCACATTCTTAGAATTCAAGTATATAATTACGAGAATGCCATTTCGTTCACTTTTAACTTCCTTTTAAAAAATAAGGACGTCTTTTAGGGAAGTAATGAATTTTTTTGTAGTAGTAGTGCGCCTTCTCTTGATGTATTGCTTATCTATTTACCGGAGATCACACAGATCCTACATTAACCAGATACTAACCCAGAGGTTAGACATTTATCTTCTAGAACCGAACACAAATATTTTTATAACATTAAATATAATAAAAATCATTAAAACAACCTAAAAATGATCGTGAAAGTAAAACAGCCACTGAAATCATACAGGGAATCGAAGTGGATCCATTTCTCTTTCAATCATTATCCTCCAGTTACCCGCACCGCAATATCGCGCATGCTCTTTGACTCAAATGCTCTTCAATCATTGTGATTTTAAACCCTATGCCACCTATTAATGCATTACGTAATTTTGTGCTATTTTAATCATGCATTTGAATTATGTTATTTTAAGTAACTTTGCGTTATATCAGGTTAAGTGATAACAAGTAAGATAATTTTTTTCTAGTTAAATGTAAATTTTTTTAATTAATCGTGGTTCAAATAGGAATACATTAAAATAATATTTTTCAATTATAATATAATTTATAAAAAAAAAATCCTTTAATTCAGTATTATTTTACAAAATGTTCAATGTAAATAAAATCGTATTTTTTAAGTGCATATATATATTATTTTTATATATATATATATATATATATATATATATATATATATATCACACACAATTCTAAACAATTCCCTACATATGTAGGGACGGCATACTATACAGTTTAAACAAGGGCTTGAAACGGTTGATTAATTTACATAGTTACATAGATATTATTAAATAAATATCATATTACCTAATTTAACTAATTTTCTTATTTTACTGAAATTAGATAAATATATCTTATATTAAATATCAAGGAATAATATTTAACTAACTTTTTTATAGTAATTAAGACAAATTAACTAAACTCACCTCTGTCAGGGGCAAAAAAGAGAATCATGGGTAGGGGGTGCCTGCTGCCCTTTTGACATTTTGCCCTTTGTTGCCCCTTAATTTTGGGGCACTTCCCAAACGTTTGTTTTTTTCTTAGGTCTTTTAATCATTAGATTCTACATGAAATAAATGACATTTTGATACTTTATGAGTAAAAAATAGAGTTATTTTAAAAAAAATTATGATTTTTCAAAGATTTAAGACTTCAAAATTAAGTAGTCTCTTTTTCATTTAGAGTCTTAAGCCTTTGAAATATCATAAAAGATTATGGAAAAAAACTCTTTTTTTATTTATTTATAAGGTTTTTTTTTTTTGCTCGAGAATTTATTTATAAGGTATTGGAAATATCATTCATTTCATATAGAATCTAATGATTAAAAAAAAAATGAGAAGTGCCCCAAAATTTAAGAATAGCAAGGGCGTAGCACTAAAGGCGCAACAGAACAGACGCCCTACTCGAGAATCATATTGATCAAGTTACATTTTTCACGAACCAACGAATATCCATATTGGCCTTTCATCAATTTATATATATAAATTTGATCCCTTTCTTTGTTTGTGCGTGAATTGAAAGCGACCCGGCATCTCAATTAATTTATTAGCAAATCTATGAAGAGTTTTAACTTAAAAAAAAAAAAGAAATATTAAAATGGCCAAACATCCCAGCTCACTGTTGCTGTCCACATGTAAGGATAAAATTGACAAAATAGTTAAAACCAGAGGCGATAGTCAAATGCAGCTTAATTAGCGTGGGTAAGTCCAAATTAATTAAGGATACTATTGGTAGAATTACAAGAAGGGTATTATTGAGGTAGTATCAGGGCAAAACTGAGAACTGACGACGTGAACTTCGTTTTTTACCAAAAAAACAAAAAACATATAGGGACTCGTTTGAAATATTGAATGGTTGGCTTTTCAAAAATAGACACCGTTTTCTTGCTACTTGCGAGAAGCTAGCTACAAAATCTTTCTTTGCCAACTTGAGATGCAAAATTAGCCACACAAATTCCAGGAGAGGATTGTCATTTGGGTCAATTTGTTAGGTGAAACTTGTTTAGCTTTCAACGTTTGAATCAGTCAGTCATGAGTCGTCTGTGCATATTGCAGAGAATTACATACGTTTGAGAAATGGCATGTTTGAATTTGTCGGAGTGATTATTTGATGTATTACCTCTCTTTCACACACTCGTGACATGGGAACTGAACTTAATTCTTGGAACGGTGGGGCTTATCTATAGGCTAGATTTACTTATACCAATTGAATTTTGAAAACTTTGTCCCCATGCATAATCTTTATTTTCAGACAACAGATATACAAATAGGGTAAAGGTGCCCCAACTATTTTCTGAGGTAGTACAATTTTAGAGGTGTATTTAAATGGGTGCCGTTTTGGCCCCTCACTAACATATACTCCCTCTGATCTTTGTTATAAAGCACTAACTAATTTTTCTTATAAATCAATAAAAGCAGTTAAATTCAATAAAGTTGTCCTAGAATATAAGTAATTTTCAATATTACCTCTACTAATTGCATTAGACTTTAATATTATATTAATTATTACTCTCACACAATACCCTTATTAATTATGGGCAAACATAGAAAAAAATAATTAATGCTCCACTACAAAAAAAAAAAATGCCACTTTGTGGCGGTTAATTTGTAGCGGTCAAAATAAACCGCTACAAATATACGAATTTGTAGCGGTTTATACCGAAACCGCTACAAATTTGTAGCGGTATGACTCGCGCCAAGTGGCGCGCTGGTTCGTGAACAAGATTTGTAGCGGTTATGATAAACTAACCGCTACTGTAACATCCCATTTTCAAAAGCAGTATATTTTTTTTTTCATCAGAGTAGAGCATCGGAGCAATTGAGTAACTGATACATATATTTCAAATGCCGTAAGTCCGGTGATTACAATAACGGGACATTGTTTTCGGACGTCTAACGTCGGTGTAACTACAAAAAACATAAGAAGTCTTCGGTAGGGTCTTTATGCGGCATGCTTGCCTTTCTCCTCGGTCCTTGTCCTCCTGAACCCGACGCTATGTTAAGAGCGAGGTCCAATGCACCGGACCCCGTGTAACGGTTAACCTCGTGTTTACATACATCATATAAGTACTACGAGATATTCATGGAATTTTGACGACACTTACTACGTTCAAAGTAGGGTATACATAATCGAGATATATATGACAATAACAATACGATCGGATGTAGGGTTAAGGCACAAGGATAAATGTACATGATCGATATGCACGGCAATAACAATACGTCGGATGTAAGGTTAAGGCACAACGGACATTGGACATAATCGGATATGGACGGCAATAACAATACAGTCAGATGTAAGGTTAAGGCACAACATAGAAAATACAGCATGACGGAGGAAAATACATATATGCATACAATAACCATCAGAGTTAGTGTTACAGTACGCGAACGTACCTTCGTTGACGGAAAACGGTACTTTTACGGAAAACGGTAAATTTACGATAGCGAGAAAAACGGTGTGACGGCGGCTGTGACGGCTCGGCAATGGTTCGATTATAACAGATATCCTATAAGGATAATATTTAACAACTTTTAGCAGCATAACGGGCATTTTAGGTACAAATTACCATTTTGCCCCGAACTCCTAATCGGCGGAATTTCGCCGGAGCTTATTTGTTTTCGCTCTATCTCTCGGAATTTTTACGGATCTTTTCCCTCATCATATTTTCGAAATATATATCATATTTACCCCTAAATATGATATCTAGACTATCTTGAAAATTTAAAGATAAATCTAGCATTCCTACTATATCTCCGAAAGAACTAAAACTTAAGACTAAGGGCCAGAAGAACTTACCCGACTTTGCTCGAGACTTTCTCCAGGCTTCTCTCTCTAACTTCTCTCTAAGAGGCAGATTTTTGGTGTGAAAAATGAAGAAGAGGAGCTTGGTATTTATAGAAGAGACGGATGGCGAACGGTAAATAATTCGAACTTGATCTTGACGAATATGGGCCAAGTAGGATCGCATTTTTGAGGACAAAACACTCTTGGCCTCCATTTCTTGTGCAGACCTCCCCCCCCAATAGTCAACAAAATGATGTCATCTTGATGGTGACATCGAGCGAATCGATAAAGTTTCGATCCGGTGTCCGAAACGCGTAATCTTGACGAATCGCGAAATGCGACGCGAGTTTGAAGTTTCTTTCTTTCTCATTAGGAATATCTAGTTTAATGAAATTTATGATCCCATTAAGGGTATTCCGTTATCTGCTGAAGATTTTAGGACGGACGTCTTGATTCACGGAATTGAATCCGGAAGCGTCGGCGTCTAGGCAAAATCCACTTGGTTTGTAATATGATCTGACCTAAGTCACTAGATTCCTAATTCACGGCAACTACTTGTTTCGGTATTGACTTTAAATCCTCTATCTGCATTTTCTCTCTCTACCGGTGTCTTAAATACCCTATTGGTTCGGAAACCGACTTACGGACCGCTCAATCAAGATAAATTTCACCTGGTTCATAAAAAGTCCGGTGATAAAAGACTAAATTTCTATATCTTGAGGTAGAATTTTATTTCTATATGTTCTCATATCTCCTTGTTTCTTTCCGATTATATTATTATTTTATTCAAAATATCTAGATATTTATTTATTTTTCTTTTATTTTTTATTTATTTTTCTAAGCATAAAATATTTTATTAATATTTTATTATTTATTTAATTATTAATTTCGAATTTCTCCCTTAAATTAATTATTCACTAATTAATTTACTTATATCTTAATCTAAACAATTAGCCACTAATTACTTAATTAGCCACTTACTAATTGTTGATAATTTTCATAATTAGGATAAATTATTATCTCACAACTATTATTACTGACATTGGTATTTTATGTCCCATGTAAAATATTAAAAATCATAGGGCCATAAAGTGCTTTTAATATTATTATATTTATGCTTCTCTATTTTTCAAGGAAATAATCCCAAAAATTCCTAAAATTAGAGACAACATACTTTCTAATTTTTATAAATATTTTACTACCTCTTGGGATTTATCATAATATTTTTAGGCCATTTAATGCCATAAAAATACATTTTAGCTCTTTATCTCTCCTAATTTACATAGTAATTACCTTAGAAAATAAGATAATTATTACTTATTATTTGAAACCACATATTCACATATTTTCAATAGGTATTATTTATCGAAATATAATATTCCGAGATAAATAATTATCCAAAGTATTCTGACTACAAAATATGGCGCTAAGTTGGCGCCAAACTTGTAGCTGTTATTTTGTAGCGGTTTATTTATACAAACCGTCACAAATATGGCGCCAGTTTGGCGCCTTATGGCGCGCCATTAGTGGCGGTTTATCTGTAGCGGTTTATATCAAAAACCTGCTGCAGAATGTCAATAATCTGAACTTTTGTAGCAGTTATCGAAAGCCGCTACAAATTTTCACGACGCACGAGGTATAGTTTCTTCATTTGTAGCGGTTATGGTAGCGGTGAACAGTTTGTAGCGGATTTTTTAGTTAAACCGCTACAAATGTGAAGTCCTTAAAAATGTTGCAAATAGAAGTTATACAAAAAAATATTAAAAAATTATTTTTTAAAAAAAATACGTTCATATTTGTAGCGGTTTTTAGTATAACCGCTACAAAATGTGATATTTTGAAATTTATTTATTTTTAAAAAAATATCAATAAATTTTTTTAGAGGTTTTGTAACCGCTACAAAATGCAAAAAAAAAAAAAAAAAAAAAAAAAAACGCTACAAATGTGAACCGCTACAAAAATCATTATCAACCGCTAAAAGTGTGTAATATTGAAATTTGAATATTTCGAATCCAGCCAAATTTATTTTTTTTAAAAAAAATATGTTCATATTTGTAGCGGTTGTTAGTATAACCGCTACAAAATGCGATATTTTGAATTTTTTTTTAAAAAAAAATACCAATGAATTTTTGTAGCGGTTTTGTAACCGCTACAAAAATAAATAAAAAACCGCTACAAAAACTGTCACATAAACCGCTACAAATTATGTAATATTAAAATTTGAATATTTCAAATCCAAAATCGACGTTCATTAATTTGTAGCGGTTTTTTGTGTAACCGCTACAAAATTTGAAAATTATTTATTTTTTAAAATACTAATGAATTTGTGTAGCGGTTTTAACCGTTACAAAACATTAAACCGCTACAAAATCCATCACATCAACCGCTTACAAATGTTACGCATATCCTTATAAATATCCCCACCACACCTCATTTGACACACTTATTCATTTCTTCCCACCCCTCTCTCTCGTTTTCTCTTATTTCTTCTCACCCCTTACAAAATCTTTGATTTCAATGTTTTATTTTTCCTTCTTATAATATTGATACTATTTTTTTCCTTATCCGAACTTTAAGTATATATCCTCAATATTCCTTCTATCATCAGCAACATTCTTTACATAATCGAATATCATCTAATGTACAGCATAATTTTTTTCTTAGAGGTCAACAACACAATAAATCCTTATTATCTACACATTCTTAGTATTATACCTACATAATATTTATACTTATCTAACTTAAGTTAATTATTTTTAAAATATTAACTATTATCATTTAATTTGTCACTTAAATAATAAAAATATTTAACATAATATTGTAACAATGGACATAAATTCTTGATTTTTTTTTTTACAATTTTGCAATATTTTGTAGCGGTTGTAAAACCGCTACAAATTTTAATTTAAATTCGGATTAAATATTTGTAGCGGTTTTACAACCGCTACAAAATTTGGTGCCAATTTTTTGAAATTAAATCTATCTTGAGGGCATCTTGTAGCGGTAACTCAAAACCGCTACTAATCTTTATAGCGATTTTATTACATGAGTAGCGGTTTTCAAAACATCTTTTGCGGTGTATTTTGTCGCGATTCTTTAAATCGCTACTAACGTCATTTGTAGTGGTTAAAACCGCTACAAATACGTAATTTTAACCGCTACAAAACGTCAGTTTTTTTGTAGTGCTCATTAGAAACAAACAAGTGTCTTATAAAAAGAACCAAATAAACTTGCTAGTTTGTGCCTTATAATAAGACCAGAAGGAGTACTTAAACTACCGTTTTCTATGTAGCCACATCAATGTTAAAAATGCCACATAAGTATTTAATATGTCAGCTAATTAATTTATAATTAAGTGTCTATTTTGATTGACAGTAGAAGTTACTTTTTCGACGTGATTTATAGTATATGAGGCAAGTATGTGAGAGGAGTTTTAACTTATATGAACATACTTTTCTAACGCTATTTCAAACATGCTATAAATGCCATGTGAACCTTTTTTTAAAAAAAAAATAAAATAGAAGCAAACATTGCATCCAAAAATACTTTAGGGTGCTAATTGCACCTCAAAAAATAGTTCAGGTGTTGGGCTGCACCTTTACCCTATGAAAATACATAATGCAGGCGTCATCCAAGTGGATCAAAGTGATCTATTACAGATGAAATGAAAGAAAATTATTTTGGAAGTTTAATATAAGTTTAAAGAAAATCATCTGATTCACAGAAAAGAAGGATACGTAAGTCAAGTCAAGTAGTATGAAATATTCCAAAAGTTGGTAAGAGGAAAACCGACAATAACACTAAATGAGATGATTGAGTGATACCTTTTTTATTAACAATCTAACAAAATGTTACTGGCCAAAAAATATATTTATCAAAAGGTTTGATTGTTGATAGAGTATAATAGAGCCATGCAATCCACATAATTGAATCCATTGCTTGGTTCTTCAGGCTCTTGTAGAAGCATAAGAGTTTGGCTGTCCAAAGTATTGTTTATGAACTGTATTGCAGCCGATTCTTAATATAAGATTATTGTTAGACTTAATGTAACACTTACAATTAAATCTTCTTATTTCATAATGTAACACTACCTATGAGATCTTATATGAACCACCGCTTATGGAATAAGGTGGTTGGTGCGGCTACATCATATGGTATCCAAGTATCATTGTAGTCTCTGAGCAAAAAAAAAAAGTATCATTGTAGTCCAAATAGTATTATTTTAGATTTATTTAGTCGAGTTTGGTGCACATTTTTGTTTCACTCGCGGGTCTTGGTCTGAGGGCAACTTGGACTACGTCCAACTCTCCTTTCAAAACAAAACTTGGCCCCACCCAACTTGATCTGGCTCCATTATTCAATGGATGGGATGTGATTGGAGCAGATCAAACCTCAAGTGGATAATTCAAATGATATTTTCCATTTTCACGTGTTTTTAATTTTTTGTTGTCTGTATTCCCTACCATTTCTGTGGGCAAGATCTTGAGAACTGTGAGATTGAATTTTATATAGCAGAAAACTTACCGTCACAGTCAATAAAATAAGCGATGGAGCTACAAGAACAAGAAAAAATCACTTGACTTTAACCCAGCAAGGACGTGGTTTACTCCAACCAATGAACTGTGAGATTGAATTTTATATAGCAGAAAACTTACCGTCATCACAGTCAAGAAAATAAGTGATGGAGCTCCAAGAACAAGAAAAAATCACTTGACTTTAACCCAGCAAGGACGTGGTTTATTTACTCCAACCAATGAACGTTCATGGGGTTCAACGTCAGCAACCGCCGCCACTAAACAGTCAACCTCGATTCCTTGTTTATTACGTATTGTGTACGATGATTTGCACTCCGTAGCACCTACGTTGTAGTTGTTGTAGTTTTCGACAAACCATTTTTTTTGCTAGTGCATTTGTATCTCTAGCCAGACCTGATGACACAGGAAGTCAACGAGCCCAAATTAATTGAAATCAGGAACTATAGAGACCCATAAATCCATAATAGCTGACTATTCAAATTCGGCTACTGTAGGCCCAGGGACGAATTTTCAATATAAGCATATATTTTTTAATTTTTTTATATATTGTATTTATTTAGATTTAAAGTATATCTTTTTAACTTTTCGAGATTTTTTTATACAAATATCTCAAATAAATTAATTTTCATAATACCTGTTACAAAAATGTAGAACGAAAATTAATTAATTTGAGATCTACTTGGTGCGAAAAAAAAATCTCGAAAACAAAGATATACTTTAAATCTAAATAAATACAATATATAAAAAAATTAAAAAATAATATGTTATACCTCTAATTAGAGGTATAAGCATGTAATTATAAGCATGCTATGTGGACCCATTTTCAAGTCAGCACCTCCATTCAAAACCTAGGATTGAATAGAAATCTAGATTTTGCTTGAAGGAACCTAGCACCTCATCCTCTAGACCAATTCGACATTAGTTTTCATCAAACTATTTTACTATTACTACTATATTTGGATATTAGTTTCTTTATTTTTGGGAGCTACAACAATGAAAGGGGGAAAAAAAATTACTCGTGACAATTCAAATCACAAAAAAAAAAAAAAAAAAAAAAAATCTTGAATCGTTGAATTGCTCTAAAGTTTCATTTTAGCATGAATTAGTCAAACTTATTTAATTATAATTAAAGGACATGGGACTTTACAATAATTTGCTATTTTAAGGGATTTTTTTCGTATTTTGAATTGTTCTGTGGCGCCTGAGAGTGATTTGTCCCCTCAAGAAAAATACACATGGCCCATCCATGATGCAGAGCAATTTGTACGTAGATGAGTGCTGTATATAAGTAATAACAAATTGTGTGTGTATCACACCCACACATATAATTTGTACATCATTGACAGAATGGATCCATATGAATCTTAAAAAGGAATTTGGAAGACGTTATCAATCTGGGTGGAATCTTTGGTGTTGGCATATGGAAGTTGTGGAATTGGAGGAATCAATATGTTTTTGAAGACCATTTTATTAGGCCAAACAACCCAGATCTGATTATTCTACGGATTTGGAATTTCTTGGTGTGCAAAGGACATCAGATGGAAAATGTTTCCCTGTCCATGACAGCAAGAAGAACTTGGCAGGCACCTAATCACGGATGGGTTAAAATGAATGTAGATGGCGCCTTGTCTTCATCTACAAATGGTGTGAGTTGTGTTGGGGTATTAGGGAACTCTTCTGGGAATTGGATCGCTGGCTTTGCATCACGTTTAGGAAGATGCACTTCCTATGAAGCAGAGGAATGGACTGTCCTTAAAGGACTGCAATTTACATGGGATATCGGGTTCAAACAAGTTATTTGTGAGACTGATTCTACAAACTTGGTTGATTTGCTGCATGACAATGAATGCCAAACCAGCCATAGTATGGTTATTGTTCGGATTAAATGTTTATTGCAGTTACAATGGTTAATCGAGATTAAACATATAGTGAGGACTCAAAACCAGGTGGCTGATCGGCTAAGGAAGGTTTCTTCAATGCTCTTTTACTTGGTAGGTGTTCTAATTACTTAAGGACCTCAATGCTGCATGCAGTGGGGCGGACCCAAAAAATTATAGAGGGAGCACCATTGGTGGGGGATTTGGGGGCAGCGCCCCGTTTTTTTTAAGGAAAATTTTAAATGCATTAAAAAATAAAATAAAAAATATAAACAAGAAAAAATATATATCAAAAAAATATTTATGAAGTCAAGTGAATACTGATGATGTAATAAGAAAGACAATTATTTTACAAACCCGTTATTTAGAAAAATCCAGGCTAAGTCTTTGTTAAAAATAAATGCAAATACATAAATTATAATGAATGGTGGCACTCAATAAGTTCAAGACATATATTTTAATAAAAAAAGTATACTACAATAAATATAATTATAATGTCATCTTTCTAGGCTTTATTTTTTGGAATTCCATCATAATTGTCTTATTATCAATGCTATCAAATACATCTTTTTTCAATATAAGGCATTAAACCATTATTCAACTATTCATCCCCCATCTCATTACGAAGTGCAGTCTTGATGTATTAAGGGTGGACATTTAATTTAAGGATGGACAATCATTCAAACATGTATTAATTTTACAAAAAAATAAAAAAAATCTCAAATTCAAGTGCCCCCTTCTCTACAACATGGGTCCGCCCCTAAGTGTCGTTCGACCATTTAATTGTGTTGGTTCAAGATAAGGTCTTCTTTGATAGCTGGTTAGTATGTCTTTTTTCTTAACCCTTCACTCTACTCTTATTATAGGAAAATATGTATTAATTAATTATTTTATTTTATTTATAAATTTAAAAAAAAAAAAAAAAAGGGGGCACTTCCCCCAATCTTTAACCTGGGTCCGCCATTGGCTACATGATTGTATGGGTTCTATTCCCCACTTACTCATGGATAGGCATGGAAATAGGTCCACTACCCCTTGCCATCCAATTCAGCCTTTTTCTAGGTTCGCCATTTCATAAGGCCTTGTTAAGCTCGAAGCCTTCATAAGGCCTACTTACAATGTAGGCCTTTAAAAATGCAAGATTACAACCTTGGAGGCCATAAATAGATCCTTTTTTTAAAATATCAAAACTTATATAAATATATCTTGAAATTATAATATAAGAATGAAAAACAATAAATATTATCTTATTTATATAATATAAATAAGATTATATTTATTTAATATTTAAACAAAGCCAGCCCGGGCCTACAAGTCGCTTTAACAAAATAGACCTGATATTTACATATTCGAAATAGGCCTTGTCCGACCTTTTATTAAATGCGCTGCCTTAAATAAAGCCAGTCAGAGGCCGCCCGATAGGGGCCTAGCCTATTTCCACCCCTACTCATGGATTCGGCTTAGGTCCACTACCCCTTGCCATCCACTGCCATTAAACAGCGCCGTTTTGACGTAAAAACAAGACACCTGATCCTTTTTTTTAAAATACATATTTTATCTTGAAAATTTCATTATTTTGAAAAATTATTTTAGGATGTTGAAAAAATATTTTAGGATATTGACTGATATTAAAAAGTTACTTGAGGATACTGGCTGGTATTAAAAAAATACTTCATGATTTTGAAAAATTATTTTAGATATCTAAAATAATTTTTCAAGATCATGAAGTATTTTTTCAAGATCAAAGAGATCCTTAGTCACCTAAAGTATCTTTTTAGTACCCAACAAGACTCTGAAATATTTTTCAACATCCTAAAATAAATTTTCAAGATCATGAAGTACCAGTCAGTATTTTTCAGTACCGGTTAGTATTCTGAAGTATCTTTTTAGTACCTACAGTAGAGCCGGCAAAACGGGCCGTAACGGGCCGCCCGTTTAAGCCTTGGCCCTTCAAGGGCCGAGTTTAAAAATGGACGAGATATTTGAAATTAGCCGGAGGGCCGTGGGCGCCCCGCGCAGCCCTTTTCACTATAGCTTTTTTTTTCCTTTTTAAATTTATTAATTTATATATATTTGTATTTGTTATAGAGTTGTTTATCCATTTAACTACAAATACATAATAACTATACTTTAATTTTATGATTTGGTTTATTATTTGTTACAAATAAAGATTATGGATGTGTTCATGATGCGGGAGAAGAATTTCATGATATTCTTACTCATGAGCCAGAGGCTACTACTCAAAGTGAATAATAATCAAATGTCGTTAAAATTGATGATAGTGACGAAAATGACGACAATAATAATCATCGTACTAATGTCGCTTAGTGATATGTTTTTTTATGTTTTGTGTGAGTTATTTGTAAACATAGTTTTCTTTTGATTATGAATTAGTGATTGTGCTTATTTATTAGATGATTTGTGTTGTAATTTATTAATTATATTTCTTTGAAACACACGGAGGAAAAATAGTTAAAATTTGGAATAGTAATTTCCGGGCCCTTGCATGGGCCGCCCCCACCCTAGTGCTCTCGGACCGGGCTTTGAAAAACATGTGTTTTTCTTACTCCGGGACTGGACCTGGAGGGCCGGCGCACTAATTTCCAGCTCTAACCTACGCACTCTAACCTGAAATATGTATTTTTTTTTTTAAAAAAAAAAAAAGGGTGTCTTGTTTTTGCGCCTACACAGCGCTATTTAATAGCAGTGGACATCAAGAGGCAGTAGACCCAATCCGAATCCCTTACTTATATGTGTGTATCATCTTTCTTTATATAAATTATTCCTTTGTTTTATGTGAAAATTCCTTTAAGGTCTCAAGGACCAAAAAATTTCAAAAAAAATTCTCACAAAAAATTCTAACGTCAAAAAAGTTTCTTTGACAATTTTTTTAGGAAGTGATTAACAACTTTATTTACAAATTTTATCAATTTTTTGAGACCTTTTTGATATCATAATTTTTTATGAGACTTTTTTAACATTCTTTTAATACTTTGGGATCTTTAAAAGATTTTCCCTGGTTTCGTCCTCCTTTTCTATTAGCGTACTTTATATACCTTACACACAAGTCGCCCTTCTCCTTATTTGTCTGACTCTTTATTAGAAGTAACGAGCCTATACTTCCCCCGTGCGTTGCACGGAATGAAAGTATTTCACAGGTTACTTAAACATATTTTGTTATAGTAAAACAACTTTATTGTCTTTAAAGAACATGAAAACATAATTATCAATGAATAACTACATATTAAAAATGAAACATCAACAACAATAAACAATATTTTCCAATTGATTCAGAGTACATATTAAAAACTTTAAATTCTTTTGAACTGAAGTATCTGGGGAAGATAAATTATATGCAGGTGCATTCACTTTAATTCAAAAATAGAAAGCTTTATTATTGTTGTTGAATGGGCTGGGCCCAATTATTTGTAAAATATATATATATATATAATAAAATGTGGTGGGATAATATCAAAAAAATGTGGTGGGATTCTATGGATGAATATTTTCCATTATGATTTGTAATTAACGTAATATTAATTCAGAATAATGATTCACCATAAAATTCTCAATCAAATTTGCACATATTTTAAAATTAAGCTGCATCTTATCAATTATAATATTATTTTCCTTAAGAAAATGACATTCATTATGCAAATAAAGGTTAAAGATGCAATATGTTTGTGGATCCCCTCCTTCCTTTTGATTAGCAAGCAAAAAATCAACTAAGAATCAAATGGAAGTTGGCCACTGGATCACTTTCTCTCAAATTTACTTTATCGATGCGTCACACTTGGCCACATTGAATGACAGGCAATGCAGTTATGGTCAAGGATACCAGTTAGAAAAACCTACTTCCCCGGATTTTCGAATTTAGATTATCTTGATTATTATTTTTTTTTTTTTAAGGGGGGGGAATTTGAACCCGGGCCTAAGCAATAGTTTTGTTGGCAATGAAGAAATAATTCTCTCATGTTCCGACACTTTATATGAACCTAGGCCTTTCATTTATCAAATTATTTGGATAAACCAAATCAGGTGAAAGAAAAAAGAAATGTTTTTATTAAGTTGATGGGATAAAGCATTTAATTAGTGTAAGTTGAAACAAAAATCAGCTTCATTTCCCCCAATGTGACAGTAAAGTTGACGATCTGATTTGTATCAAAAAAACAAAAAAGTTGACAATGTTATCTGAATTTAGACAAGTGGATGACAAAATTCCCTAGAGAAAAAAAAACAGTGCAATACACAAACATGGAGCTGTGTAGATTAGCAACTTCGAAGCAAGTTTCTAATCTCATTGTTCTTTTTTTTTTTTGGTTCAAATCTCATTGTTCAATTGCATTTGCCTATCAAAGATGAATTGAATCTCCTATACGCACTCAAAGGAACATAAACTTATAGTGAGAGCTATAAGCTGACAAATAATGGTAATTAAAAAAATCTAAAGAATAAATAATCCTCTCCTTTCATTTTGTAGTAATCATCATCAACATGCCCTATGATTGAAATAATGATCTCACTAAAAGAGACATTACTTTTTAATGATTTCATCTCATTAATGATCTCAGGATGAAATTAGCAAACTTATGATATAGCTTTGTGGTGGGATTGTACCAACTGCTGCTCTTATTGATTGAAATAATATATATATTTTCTTAGTCTTTTCATTTATGACTATACCTGTTATTCTAGTACCGTAATTCATTTAGATCACTCGTTAATAGGATACATAAACATGCATACATGTAACAATAACTATGACAATATGTCACATATATAGTCACATATATAGTTAAACATTTCTGAAGATCTCCAACCTTGAAAATTTTTCAACTCTCCTCACGCGTTTTCTTCTTCAATCATTCGGTATTTTTTTTCCAATCATTGATTCATCCCGAAATCATTCAATCTTTAAAAGAAATTAAGAAAATCTGCTACTCTCTCGCACACTCATCATAAATTGTAACACCGTACTTTGAAAGAAATTAAGAAAACTTTAACCGTAAGAAAATATTATCCTTTCCCTCTCATTCCTCACAAAGTCACAACTAAAAGACATGGATAAAAATACCTTCCATTTAAAATAGATAAAAATAAATAAATCTTGCCATGCCTCATCGTAGGAGGAAAAGGAAATTTAAAAAATAGAAGGTTCTTACCATATGAATGTTAGCAAAATCGTTACCTTCATCAGAATTATTCAGAATATATAATTTGGAAGCTCTTCCATTCTGGTTTTTTGTTCAATTTGACTGCTCTGGATTTCTGTTCAAATGGTGAACAAAGAAATCATTACCGAAAAAAGCTCCCCTCATCTTCATCAGTTTCTTCTTCGTCTCCTTAAATCAACATACAGCTGTCCTTGAAAACACACAAACACACGTATTTAATGAAACTGGTATAACATTTTTCATGAAAAAACACGCCCTGACTGAACTGCTAGCACATCTACTGAAATGGTGCTCTTTGACAAAAAGCAAGCACTCACATTGAAACATGAGCTGACAGAAAAAGTAGAAATGAAGTAGGTAAACTAAGCAAAGAGTAATTTGAGTTTTAAAATAAGGAAAAGCAAATGAGAAGGAAGATGCCTTTCAACAAAAAAAGAAGAAGGAAGATGCCCGTGAAGAAATAAAATGTAGTGGAAGTGATGAGGCCTTATCATTATATTATATTATAATGAGGGTAGATGGAATCATTTTATATTCTGTGCAACCTCTTGTTGTAGAAAATAATTATCTAAGCTATTGCCAACCAAAAATCATTTACATATGCAACTTAACAGAATATTGAAATCATTAGGAAAGCTATAACAATTCCCGATGAAATCATTAGGAAAGCCATAACAATTCCCTTCAAGGATTCCACCCAACATTAAGGCGTTGAACATTAATGCAACATGACGCTCCATCGATGAAATGCCACCCAACTTCAATTTCAAAGAGTTCACACATTAAGAATTATAAGGCATGGACTATTGAGATGAATGAATGAAATGACAAATGAACATTTAACACTAACTCTCATGGAAAATTCATAAATAGAAGGACAATACCTCCTCCTCATGGATTGCACTTCTGTTATGCTAAGAATTATCAATGCTCCCCCGACTTCCTGAGCTAGACATCAAGGTTGTGCAAATTTTGGAAATCTGCATTTTTAGCTAAATCTGTGTTACCCAATGGTGTAGGTCTGGACCTTTTACTTTGTTAGAGGCTGCTCCCCTGCATCTTCAGCTTCATCTTGGAAGAATGAACGTCCTGCTTATGATCATCAAACCCCTTATTATATTTGACAATCTTAAAATACATCCTATCCTTTACAAAAACACTGAATCCTAATCCTATATATATATATATATATATATATATATATATATATATATATATATATATATATATATATATATCTGAAAAAAAAAAGAACTTGGTTATATCTTACATGAAAAAACAGAACTTGATACTGAAGTAAAACTCAAGCCTTAAACGCCACATAGTCATTTGTCTTGTTAGACAACTGCAATGAGCAGGAGATGTGCTTCCTCAACACAACTATTTCGGGAACAGAAAAGGAAGAAAAACCATGAAAAAGCCAAGAATCGGAAAAGAAACACAAAGGAAAGGAGACAACACGGACACCTGGCATATATTGAAAGCAAAAACTAAGAATTAGAAAGCTGAGAGGAAAGAGCTAACTTTGGGGGAAACTATAGACTAAGAAAATTAAAAAGAAAATTCCTTATTAAACATGCTTTAATGATGTTTATTGGATCGATCAAGTTAGGAAATAAAAGCAAAAGGTAATGAGAATGAGAGCATCACATACAGAAAAAAAGGTAATGAGGAAAAACTTCCTATGCTCACAATAATATGTTTATTGCTCTAAAAAAAAAAGTGAACAAAACAGAATTTAAGCAACTCCAGAACTAACTGTGGCTTAAAAATTCAAAACCTTCCACCCAAGAAACTAAACCAATAATATGCACCATATTCACAAGATAATCTTCATTCGAAATGGAAAAAAATAAGATTAAGCTTGACGAACCTTCATTCCCGAAATCAAGTATTTGAAGGATGATTGCAACAAATTCAATAAAAAAGCAGAGACTTTTATAGCAGCGTTTCTTTTTTTGTTGCTGGGACACAGTAGCGAATTGATTTAAAAAGCATCAGCAGAGAACGGCGAGCATCATCTTCTTCTGAGACTTTGAAGGTTGACAGAGAACGGCGTCGGAGAAACAACCGACGGTGAGGATATGAGGAAAGATGGCAAGCGACGGAAAAAGTCAATGATGCTGGTATTATTGGCGGCGCCGGATTTGGAGGAAGATGGTGGTGAATGGATCTGTTCTATTAGCTCTCCCTTTTTTCTGTTGAGAAACTGTACGGTAAGACTCGACCCGTGAAGGGATTTTTTTGCAACTCAACTTTAGAAGTTGAGTTCCTATCTTCTTCTCCATGACTGATGGTAGTTTCCAGTGATGGGAGTAGAGAGAGAAAGTGAACGGTAAAAGCCCTTTCGTCGCACATATGCTTTCTACCAGTAAGACATTAGATCAATAGCGCTGCAGGAAGGATGAATACATGAGCCCGCTGCAAAAAGTCAGTAGAAGGGGCATAAGCAAACAGAGAAATGGGTTTGCAATTTGGACAACACTTCGAGAAAAGACCAAGATTAGAAGAGCGAGAACAAATCGTGATCCATAAAATTTACCTTGCATAGCCAGATCTGGTAAGTTTTAGGTCACACTCCGGAGGAGTTATCGATGCAGGTCCGGGTGGAGATTTGGCTGGTGGCGAGGATGCTGGAGATGAAGCCGGCGATGCCGATTTGGGAGATGAAGCCGGCGATGCCGATTTGACCTTCATCTACAACAGGAGGGAACCGAAAGTTTCCAAGAAATATCTGAAAATGCTGCAGAGGAAAGGAAAACAAACCAGATCGAGATTGATAGCTGCGCTGTCTCGAATGACGCCATTTCTTAAGCAATTGGAGGGAGCAATTCACAGGGTTTGAAAGTTTCAAAGTGAGGAAAAAGAGAAGGAGAAGATGGTAAGAAAATAGAGGGGAGCAGAGAGAGGAGTGAGAAGAAGGGATTCAAATTTTGAATCCCGCTCTGCTTAGATAAGACGTGACAGAAAGAAAGGGCATTGGGGAATTAAAAAGAAAGGAGAAAAGTGACATGTGATCGGAATTAAAAAAGGGAGGAGAGAGACGAAGGCTTGCACGCAGCACGAGATGCAAATATTATATGATGGGAAATTGTAACGGCTTATGAACATGTGATTTGTGTCTGAAGCCGTGCATAAGCCGTATATGTGATGGCTTATGAGCACTGATTTTGGGATGGGTTATTATATATATATTGATACATATACTGTACTATGAAGTTTTTGCTGAAAATTGTGCCCTCGGCCAACTAATTGGATATAGACATTATATTTAATTTAATAAAAGGATTATTATTAGATATTTATTTATTATACTGTTTTGCATGTTTTTTTTATAACAAGGATCCATGAATAATCAAAGAATTATTATAAATGTCCCTAGTCAATTATTATTGTGGGCACAATAATAAATTAAGACTAGTAGTCCCTCCGGCCAGGGCAGAGTCAGGAATTTTAACGACGGGGGGCGAGAATTTGGAAAAATTAAATGTCAATTGAGTTAAAATTAATATTTTTTATGAATGAAAAAATGTCAGAAAATTCCCCAGAATTTCTGGGAATTGCATATCTATGAAAATAGGTCAGATAAAATTATAGAGAATTACCCATAGTTTATGAAAATTACATTTTAACCAATAATAGTTTTAAATATTTCATTGTAGTCCCTCAAAAAACTTTAAATTATTTCATTTTAGTCCTTTGAAAGTATATATTTTTTAAATTTTAGGGGCCCCCTAAATCCGCCATTGCCTCCGGTCCTAATTATAGGAACATTTTTGTACTACAAAAGTGTTCCTATAATTAGGACCGAAGGCAGTATGATTTTGATTAATAATCATATATGGAATAGTGAGATACAAATCAAACTCATTTGTTGCACTTGTTAGAAACCAATGTATGCATCATGAGATAATTACATGGATTAAGTCTTAAGTGTATCTCACTATATTCGTATCATTGAGCCCTCATGTCTAAGATCAACATAGATTAATTCCTTTTGTGAGGACATTAGTATTGTGTTTTCACATGATAAAAAGTTACATTTAACCAAATGATCATAAAGGTCATGATTTAGTATATTGGGATCAATGCTGAGGAAAGTGAGTGATCAATATGAGATTCATTCCTCACATTATGATAGAGATGTCTATAGGCCGATCGACGAGTGAGATTGAGAAATGCATGGTTATGCTCAAATGAAAAGGATTTCAAATTTGTCTTATCTCAGTCTACTCAAAGATTGAGAAAGTATAATTGAGCAAAATATGAGAGTGAAGACATCTTCGTGTTTCATGTTTGATCTAGATGTCATGTGACAAAATGACTTGACATTGTTATAAGACCGGTTGAATCAGATCACTAATCTTTATATAATTTGGGTAGTTATGTTGAGCATGTTTGGTATTCTCTTTCGTGACCCAAATCGATTGATCGGTAGTCAAATTGAGTTTTTGAGACTTTCACATATTTGATATCCCATTTTTCTAGAAGGACTTTTATGCCAAAAAAAGCTTTTCTAAAAAGCTCAATTTCAAAACTTTTGAAAAGGAGATTGGAGGATTGGAAGGGGAAGGAGAAGGAATGGCCCGTGGTAGGAGGGAGAGAGAGAGAGAGAGAATTTGAGGTTTGTGAGAATATAGGTGATGTAGATAATATTAGAATAGATGAAGAGCTTTCTTTGATAAATTATATTACGTCATTTCAACTCAAATGAATTAGATTCATGATACAATTAGAAACCAAATTGTATGGGACATGTGATCCAATTAGTTATGTAATATTATTTGATCAAATTATGTATTTTAGCATTGCTAATTTTTGTAAATTAACATTTTTCACTTTTTTTTGTAATTTTAATTTTAATTTTTCTCATATAATTATCTCTAAAGTCACTTATACTACCGTCATTCCAAATAAGTTTCAATTTTACAAAAGCTACTTATGCTAAATATAAATCATATTTCACAATTTGACTTTTATCTAATTTTATTTTTCTATAAGTCAGATTGCAAATAAGTCATTTTTCTTTCCACTATCTCAAACACACAATTGTTATAAGCTCCTTATAACTTGTGGGCCAAAAGGTATTTTGGGCTCACTACCATTGTTATATAAGCTACCTCGGTCACACACAAGAATGAGCCAACATATCAACGGGGGTTGGCATAAAGGGTAAGCGGCTTGTGTCGCTTAAGCAAGGTTTCGAGTTCGAACCTTGTAAATGCAAAAAAGCCTCGCTGGGAAACTCACCCACCATAGCTAGGTGCGCGACCCGAGTCGGATTCGAATTAGTCAGGGCGAAGCTCTGGATACCGGATGGGAAAAAAAGAAAGAAAGAAAGAGAATGAGCCAACATGTACCTAAAAAAAGAAAAGAATGAGTAACATGAACTAAAATGCCCATATTCATTGAACATATAAAGAGTTTAGATTCAATAAATATAAAATGTTTTCATTTAATCAATAATTTTTTTTATTTTTGAAATGAGAAAAATATAAGAAAAATCTAGAAGATCTTCTAATTTAGATAATAAGAATATAATATTATTCATAGCAAAACATTATCTTAATTACTATTTTTTGAAAAATAATAATTGTATTTAGGGAAAATCCCATATAAAGTTGCTTGAAATAGAAAAATTCTAAATTAGGTTGGTAAATTCAATAAAAAGTAAGTTATCGACCCAATTTAGAATTTCAAAATTTAGATTAAATGACATTATTGTCCTCTCATAGTCTCCTCTCTCATATTAAAAGGGTTTCAATACTTTTTAACTTACTTTTACAATAAGTGTAAATATATATAAACATTAATATATAATAAAATAAAATATGATTAACTTAGATCAAAGGAATTTTATGTTTTGTGGAAAAATGATCAGAATAATTCAAAAAAAAAAGTATCAGCCCTAATATTAATTAAATGATTTCTAGTTGAACATTTAGAATAAAAAAAATTACTTGATTTTTTGTTCATTGAGAAAAAAAAATGTTAATATAAAAAACAACTTGTTTGATATAGCAAACTGAATATCAAAGATTTTCATTAATGATTTTTTAAAAGAAAAGATATTTATTAACATAAAAAAACAGCAACCTATATATCACATAAGTAAAATTGCGTGATTAATGAAGATTTTTTTTATTGACAAAAAACTAAATTAATTTCTTTCAAAAAATAAATTTTATTTAAAATATTTAATAAAAACATTTAATTGATAATGATGTTATACGTTTTTTGTTTTACTCAAATCATTATTCCTAAACACAAAAACTCCTTTGACTTAAATGAATCATATTTTATTTTATTGTATATTAATGTTAATATATATGCATACTCATTAAAAGACTAAGTTGAAGAGCAATTAAATTCTTTCAAGAGGAAATATCATAGAAAAGATTAGGAGAGTGTAATAAAGTCAATTTACCTATATTTTAAAATTTCAAATTGAGTCTATAACTTAATTAGGGATTTATTGAGTTTAACAATTTGATTTAGAATTTCTCTATTTTAAGTAACTTTATATGACATTTTCCCTTGTATTTATGGTCAAAAAAATATTTATATTTTGTTTAATTTAGGATTTGAAATCTCCAAAATATTTGATTCGAAATATGATATCTCTGTAAGGGTTCACACAGAAGATCCTAAATCAACCCGAATAATAAAATTCTATTAAATATTTTGATGAAAATTAATGGATATGTGATATACATAATTTCAAATCAAATATTTTAATGCAGTATAAATATCGCATCTATTTCATGTGGTCATGGATGAAAAAATATAAGGAGCTGTGATTCATCCTCGAATAAAATATTTACTCTCTTTTAATTAAAGCAATATATAACTTCAGCATCCACATGGGTTAGATTAGATCTCATAGGTGTTAATTTCTCGAGCCAAATCCAAATAAGAAAACTTGCGTTGCGTGTGGTGTGTGTGTATAAAATGCAGATCCAAATACCAGGGTAAATTTTGCCAAGTAAAAGGTAAGGATATATATTCATAAAAAAAGTTTAGGATATAAATAAATATATTTCAATTAATTCAAAAAAATATATTATAAATTTAAATAAAAAATTTAATTTTTTAGTTCTTCAACTTTCAACTTACCTATAACACAGTCCATCTAATAGGTGAATTAACCGTTGAAGAACTAAAAGATTAATTTGTTTTAAATAAAAATTTATGATAAATTTTCATGAAAAAATTGAGGATCTAATTTTTAATTTCCAAACTTTAATGGTAAAAATTCCCACCGTGAATGTTTTAAAAATTTATTAAAATAAATATATATTTTTTTTGGTTCCTATTCGATATCTAGAAACGCCAAGATCGACCCACGTCGCGCTCACTGGCTATGATGGGTGAGTCTTCCAACAGAGATTTTCTGCGTTCACAAGCGCCAACTCCAAACTCATTAAATGATCTATGTTCGCTTATCATGTGTGCCAAAAAAAAATTAGGGTTGAATTTTTTTTGATATAATTTAGGGTTGAAAATTAAAGATACATGTATGCCCATAAATTTTGGGCCCAATGGGCTTTATGTCTTTGTCTTTTGGATAATACGCACAACATAATTAAGCCCAAAACCCGATAAGATATCCGATTAAGGAAAAAGAAATTATTTAATTTTCATAGTTTTGGTTTCGTCCTTTGCTTTCCTTTCTTCCTCGAGGACCTTCCCGTTCCCGGATCCCCTGCTTCATTTCTTACATCAATTTCTGCAATTCAACCCAGATCTGCACCCAGCTGATCCCGTCATCGTCTTACGAAGATGTACGGCTTTGAAGCTCTTACTTTCAACATTCATGGCGGTTACCTGGAGGCTATCGTGCGAGGACACCGTGCTAGGTTGCTAACAGCCGCTGATTACAACAATTTGTGTCAATGTGAAACCCTTGAAGATATCAAGATGCACCTTTCTGCTACCGAGTATGGCCCTTACCTACAGAATGGTGCGTTTGTGGATTGAATTTAATTTTTTTGTCCACGATTTCAGTTTTAAGTTTTTGTTTCTTTAATTTTCTTCTACTTTAAATTAAATAAATCTGAGTTAGAAGTAGAGTGAATGAAACTTCAAATTGGACAATTTTTTTTTGACGGATTCTTTTTTCTTTAGTTAAGATATTGACGATTCTCGTTCCGCCTTATGTTTACTTAGTTAAGTTTTTTTTCCCCTTCCTTTTTCTTGTTATGTTGAAGTTCTGTAACTTCGTTGAGAAATTATTTACTTATAATCTTATAATATGAGATTTTGAATTATCTTTTCCATGGACTCCGTTCCTTTTTCCACTGTTATGAGAAGACTTGTGTCCTCAGGGTACTTTTGTTTACGTTGTCTCTTTTGCTTTGTGCATTTTTTATTATGCCTGTTTGGAAACCCGTGTTTCATAGGCCTTCTTCCATCAGTCGAGGCAAAATTCATCAAACATACTTACTTCATAAATTGTAAAAGCACTTTTGAAACGTTAAGAAAGACTTGCACTTGTTTGGATAAGGCGTCTTTCATGTGATAAAGCTACGAATAGAAATAAACTTTCAGATCCTAGTTTTGATTTCCTCATCAATTGCGATCTTATCTATTTTTTTTGCTTACTGTTTTCTATTATTAAAGTATTCAAGAACTGGAAACCGCTAGTTTGTGTTGATGATTTACCTCTTACAGAGCCTTCTCCATTGCATACAACTACAATTGTGGAGAAATGTACTCTTAAACTGGTGGATGACTATAAGCACATGTTATGCCAAGCCACAGAACCCTTGTCAACCTTTTTAGAGTACATCACGTACGTCGCCTTCAATTTCCTTTCTGATCTCTTATATCTACTTTGATTTTTTTCCATTGCAATTCTTTTGAATCTTATAATGGTGATATATACAAAATTTGAGATAGAAACGCTGAATATGCTTCATAAAATTTAGACACACTAGATTGTTATGAGGCGATTTATGTGATAATACCAAGTCATGGAAATCTTAATTCCTCAGGAACCCTGGCGAAGATTTTTGGTAACTTACTCAGATCTTTTATGGAAAATTTGATTCTAAACAGACTGGGGTTGTTGGGTTGGTATATTTTCTGCTGCATGTCCTTTCCATTTGAGAAATCTTTTACCTAGATAAAGCAGAATAAAAGGGGAAAACAGACACCAACATTCTTTCTTTCTTATTCCTGCATTTCCTGCAGATATGGTCACATGATAGACAATGTTGTTTTGATTGTTACCGGCACGTTGCATGAAAGAGATGTCCAAGAATTATTAGAGAAATGTCATCCACTGGGTATGTTTGACAGGTATAATAATTTCAACATTTAGTTTGGTACAATAACGGTGCAAGCATCCATAATTTTAATTATATTTTGGTTCTCTCCAGCATTGCTAGTCTCGCAGTTGCTCAGAATATGCGGGAGCTTTACAGGCTGGTACTTGTGGACACTCCTCTTGCTCCATACTTCTCTGACTGCATTACATCAGAGGTTAGAATTCCTACCTAAATTCTTATTGCTCTTAATTTTGTTCAGTGATTTTAAGTCCATAATCAGCATGTTCAACTTTAGGTATATGGTGCTATGGGCGTATGGAAAAAATGGGAACAATTTATTTCTAAATCCCCTTTTCGCACCTCATATTTCACTTCTTGCTTATTCTTTGTAGGACCTGGATGATATGAACATTGAAATAATGAGGAATACTCTTTATAAGGCATATCTTGAAGACTTCTACAAATTTTGTCAGGTGAGGGTGTACGAGCTTTTTCCCAACTTCTATGTATGTGTTTCCTCCTTTTCAATTTTTTGGTGGTTTTATAAATTTCAATGTTCTACTTGGATAGAAACTCGGTGGCGCCACAGCTGAAATCATGTCTGACCTTCTAGCTTTTGAGGCTGATAGAAGGGCTGTGAATATCACAATAAACAGGTAATTGAAGTTAAGAGTTTTGTTTAATTTTTATTACTTTAGATATTTTTATAACCGGCCTTGATGTTTTTTCTTTTCACACTGTTGGCAGCATTGGTACTGAACTCACCAGAGATGATCGCAAGAAATTGTACTCTTATTTTGGTTTGCTGTAAGTTATGTCTTTTATTATTATTATTGAAAATGGAAGTATGCCTGCTTCGGAATTATTGGCAATGGCTGACTTAATCAGGTACCCTTATGGACATGAGGAGCTTGCTGTCTGTGAAGACATTGACCAGGTATATCTTGCATCTCAGCTGCGTGATGGTTGGAGTAATTTCATTAGTGAATCTTAGCAGATTGTTCTCCAATTTGATTTTTTCTTTTCCATTAATTTGTACTTGATTTTGGCCATTGATTTGATGGGCTTCTTTGTATAGTTCACTGTCACCTTGCTGTATCGATTCTTTGTATTGCCAATCATTATAATAATGGGCTGGAGACACTTATATTTCTAACTGATGGCTTTAATTATTATGCTGTTTTGGTTGCTGGTGTAGGTTCGTTCAGTGATGGAAAAATATCCGCCTTATCAGTCTATCTTTGCTAAATTGTCGTATGGAGAGAGCCAGATGCTTGACAAGGCATTCAATGAAGAGGAGGTGAAGAGGCTTTGCCTAGCGTTTGACCAACAGGTTTGTATCTTACTTTTCCTGTGAATACTGGTTTTTTTGGCTTCAGTCAAGCATTAGCTAGTTTAGAATAGCCTATGGATCTTTATTGTCTTGAAGGAATAATTTCACATTGTCTGGGTAAGTCCTACTCTTTTCTGAACTTCCTTGTTTTGTCTATTTGGCAGTTCCATTATGCTGTGTTTTTCGCATATATGAGGTTAAGGGAGCAGGAGATTCGGAACCTAATGTGGATTTCAGAATGTGTTGCTCAAAATCAAAAGTCCAGAGTACATGACAGTGTTGTCTTCATATTTTAGCTGGAATAGGCCAAATTAGAAATTTTATATTTTAATGCATAATTTACTGTAAATCATTGTTGGCGTTCTTTAATCTCAGTTGCCAATAGGATGCAGCTTGCTGTTGAGAAGACTGTTTACCAAAAAAGTATAATTCTATAGCGATCCTTTCCAATTTGGAGGCAAGATGGTTTGTATTTTGATATTGTCCAGTATGTTACGAGTTTTGAGAATATTAATTTTTTATGTTGTTCTACAATAAAACAGTTACCGGAAATAAACCCCAGGGTGCTTGAGCTATTGATTTTGATTTATTTATGTCGAGAATGGTGCTCTATCTTGTGAGCGTTACTGCGATAGAGCAGTGGCATCTTGTAATGTCCGAATGATGCTAATAATAATTGACTTTGTGATGATAAATTTTTTATTTAGATGCAGAGGAGTGCCAAAGAAGTTTTGGAAAATCCTTTTCAGGGTTCTTTTTGTAGAAAAAATTTCAAAAAGCGCCATCGACTCAAACTTCGAGAAAAGGCGCGCCAACCTTTTCTCGGTTTTTTTCGAATGCTGTTAGTTGTTAGCGATTGATATAGTTGTTGATTAACAACTAAATCAGTTTCATTAACAACAATTTTCTAAGAACTAAATCAGTCTCATTAACAACTATATCAAGATCCTCTAACAACTATATCAAATTAACCCGTTAACAACTCACGTAGATTCTGAAAATCCCAGAAAAGGTCCTAAGGCTTTTCCTATGATTTCAGTATTCTGAGGGCCTTTTTTGAGATTTTTTCTCTAAAAAGAGTCCTAAAAATGATTTTCCCAAGAAGTTTTACCCTTTATCGCTTCATTTCCATTGTGTGGCCATTCATAGTTGAGCACACCCAACTATAGGCCAAAGCATTGGATGGACTGATACTTTTTTTTAAGCTATGTTTATGTAGGGCTAATGTACAGATTTACCCATATTTTTTTGGTCAATGTGCATTCATAATATTTATATGATTAAAAAAGACATCTCTAGCGTCCATTACCTTTTTTTTGGGTCTTATGTAGTGTTCAGGTCTGCATAGTCAAGTCAAAATACATGTGCCCCTCAATTAATCTTAAGGGGTTCTTTGGTATAAGGGATTTGAAGGGGAGGGGAGTGGAGGGAAGATTTCTGTGAGTTGAATTTAAAATATTTTTTTGCAAGAGGAGTACTTCAGATGGTTTGTACTAGTCGTGGACACAAGCAAATCCCACCAAATTTAAAAGTAACAGATTTTTATAGACATGACTTTTTGCTCCATTTATAATTATAATAGTTTATGTATATTTTTGTATCAATGTAAACAATATGGTGTTAAGTGTACATTTACAAAAGTTTGTGTGTAGATTTACACCATATTCCATAAAAGAAAGAAAAGGAAATATACTTTTCATGTTGCAGGAGAAGTATATTCTCATGTTATAGATACTTCATTTCCGTTCTTGAGTTTTTTTTTTTTTTTAAAAAAAGACACGGGTCCTACCACTTCACGTGTGTGTATAAGAAATTTTTTCTTTTTACGCAATACGGTAAGTTTAAACCCCTAAAAACAAAATCAAATACCCTCATTAACAGCTGGAACCATAAACTTATCTTGGATATAAAAGTACGTTTTTGAAATAGTGAGAGATATAATTACTATCAAGTCAATAATGTTGATTCGTTTAGTAAATATATCAGTTAAGAAAATGGTATAAAAATATACATGAAGTTTCTAAAATGACGCAAAAATATCACGACTATTAAATCAACCAATATTGACCATTTAACAAATAGTTCCCACATACTTGCACATCATTTTTGCTTCCAACAACCATGTCTGTCACTGTGGGTCTTTTGCAAGACGCAATGTCTGCACAACCTCTCATTTTCTTTGGTTTTTTCACTGTTTATGCTCTGAACTTTATCCAAACATTAATAATGCAGGCAATGATGAATGAAATATATGTCATCAAACAATGAAAGCTCCGTTAGCTCACTAAAAAAAAAAAATTATGCACAATACTTTTTTATACAATATTCGTCTTATATAATAATGTATTAAAATAAATGGAAATCTATTATGACAGTAGATATGCTATCCACATGAAGATCTATTTCCTTCTTTTGATATTTATATTATAAAGATATTGACGAAACATTGTTGTACACAAGATCTCACCTTTTTTTATAAAAAGGGAAAAATCTCTTGTTGTACAATTATATATACTCCTACTTTATGATAAAACCAAATATAGTATAACAAAAAGAATATCGGGTATAATTCATATTTGGAAATAAGTCGGAACACAAAGTGGTACAATATTTCCTAAGAAATTAAATGATATAGCAAATAATAGAGTTATGTTTTCAATTTTATTGTTTTAATAACTAAGGGATATGGAGGTAATTTGACACACATTTTAAATTTCTTTTAAATTTCTAATCATAAAGCATAATCTAAAATATAATTTGTTAAGTTCAGTGATTTAAATTAGAATTTGAGTAATTCAACCGTATTTGTATAAGATTCTCCCAAACAAATAATCCTAATAAAATAACTACAAAAATATATATAAAAAAATCCTAATTATCTCTGACCATATTCCCTCAATTTATTAGGAACAAAGATGAAAAATCCTGATAAAAAATTAAGGGTTAAGGTGCAATTTTACCCTTAAAGTATGCGCCTAGGAGCAATTTTGCCTCTGAAGTTTTCGGCGTAACAATGTTGCTCCTGAAGTTTAACAACGTAGCAATGTTGCCCCTCCGTTAACTGCACTAACGATCAACGTTAGGGTTTTTAACGGAGGGGCAACATTACTACGCCGAAAACTTCGGGCAAAATTGCTCCTGGGCGCATACTTTAAGGGCAAAATTGCAACCCAAAAATTAACAAAGATGAAAACGGAAATTATTTTTGAACAATTATGATTGATGCAATTTTCCCCCATGCCTGGGTTCAGGGTAAAGCCGGGAAATCGGGCCGAGCCCATCGGGCTGGCCCGTTTAAGTCCTGACCCTGCAGGGCTCGGGCTTAAAAAATAGGCTAGAAATTTGAAATTGGCTCATAGAATGGCCCCGCATGCCCTCGGGCTTAATCGGGCCCGGCCTACAAGGCCTCGGCCGGCCTGCAGTTCTCGCTTTAACTATAACTTTTTTTTTTTTAAAAAAGAAACTAATTACTTAAACTTCTACTTAATGAATGTGTTTATTTGTAATTACTTAGATTTTTATAGTTTAAACTATAAATTTTTTTTTTATGTTTATTATTATTCGTATTAAAACACATAATTAGTTATTATAAATTTTAAAGAATGGATGTTTTCATATTAAATAAACATATACTTTGGTATTACAATATTATATAAGTAATAAATTATAAATATATTTTGTGTAAAATAAATATAATTATTTTTACTGTCAAAAATCATGCATGAACCGAAGAAATCTGAGACATACACAAAATTACGAGAGGGAAAGACATTTTGTCACGATATATAAAGAATTCTTTGTTTAATATTTTTGAAAAAAAGGAAAAAACATATTCTTTATATTTATTTATTATTTATTACTTAATTAATGAATGTGTTTATTTGTTGAATGATTTATATTGTTTAGATATTAATGTTGATAACATTTATTTGATAGATTAGAACTTCAATGATTGCAATTTACTAATTATATTTTTTGAAAAAAAATTAAAAGAAAAATAGTTAAAATTTAGAATAGTAATTTTTAGCGAAAGGGGGCTGACCTTTGCCTTAATACTTATCGGATCGAACTTTGAAAAAACAATATTTTCCTTTACCGGCACTGAGACCCTGTCAGGCCCTGATTCCCGGCTTTAGTTTGGGGAAATAGTTAAAAGTGAATGGTACTGTACTTCAGAAAAACAGAAAGTCGGTTAGAAAAGGCAAGCGCAGTGGCCCGTTTCAGCTTCAGAAAGAGATCACGCCTTTCGCCCCTTGCCTGTCATGTCCACTGCTCGCAACTTATAGGGTTTCACATCGTTTCGTTCCCAACTGCTTCACTAATATGACCGATTCTATCCCGTCGCCGTCCTCCAATCAGAGTCAGAATACGACGACGACGACAATAACTGACCTCAATGTGGACTCACTCGTTCACTCTGCTGCCTATCTTAACCTCCAAGATGTTTGCAATTTGGCCATGACCTGTAGATATCTCAAAAGGGTTGCTTATTCGGATTCCATTTGGCAACATTTCTACCGGTTCCTACTTTTCTCTTCTTCCTTTATTATTATTATTATTATTTATTATTTTTGGTTATGAAATTATTTATATGCATAAATTCCTCCGTATGTGTATAACTTCACAACCGCCATCTTGCAAATCCCTTCTCAGTCGTGTTATTCTAGTGTATCATCATGAGATCACATAAGAAGCAACTGAAATGTGGTTCTTTATTTTAATCTTGGTTGCTATTTTTTGTGGGTTATAATGTACTTTGCAAGCCTTTCATGGACAGACTGGCACTTAAGTGTGCAGACGTGCAGTTAGACTTGTATAAATTATGGCCATTTAGGCGTTCTAGTGTTTTTACCCCCTTCGCAGCTTATTTCCCGCGTTTTCCTTCTTTCTAAATTGATTCAGTTTTTAGGGAGCATTGGCGGCAACAACCATCTTCTAGTTCTGTAAATTCATGGGGAGTGAGGGAAATGTATTTGGCGAGGCTTACTGCAGTTCAGCAATTCAAGTTTGCTGATCCCTTTGTGGCTAACTTCGATAATGATGTTAAACCTTTCAATCATTTGCAGTTGAGTAGAAATGATATCTTCTTAACACAGGTATTCCTTTTGCGTGGTTGAATTTTTACATTTTCTTTTTATGATTGGATCATTTCATCTAAATTCATTTTTGTTTTTGCTATTCATTCCTACCCCTGGCTTGAAACTTATATGGTTAGGGCCTAGAAGCTGAGTATACATTTTTCTCACAATTATCTTGACATACATTCTGCTGATTGTCATTAATGTGAATTGATAACTAGGGTTCTCTGATACAAATGATAAATATGGATCGATATCAAAGTGGAAAAGATTTTGTATCTACGTTAAGTGATCACAAAGCAAGAATTACTTGTATGAGGTAAGATTTTTTTTTTTTAAAAAAAATTTAATATCTGCTAATTTAAATATTTCATTTCTCATTTTTATTCCAACAGCCCCCCCCCCCCAAAAAAAAAAAAAACCAAAAAAAAAAAGAAGGGAAAAGAAAAGAAAAACTTAAAAAAAAAAACAAGACATTGATGCTAAAGAAGCGTTCAAATCCGTGACAACACAAAGTTTGAAATAGAAGAATTTATTGTAATGATGATAAAGTGAAATCAATATTCCCAATGGCATGTGTGTTTCATCAACAGCCCAAAGTGAGCAGTAAATTTAAATTGAAAACCCATTTATTGTATTCAGGGCATCAACCTGACAGTTAATTCAAATCTTTCCCGCCTAAAAACATAGCTGCATGAACATGGAAAAATTGGCCTGTTTCTGAAATCTAATAATAAAATGCAGGTTGTTTTCCCTTAATGAGATGTCCTTGTTTCGAGGTGAAACAGAAGGAGAGCAAAAAGTTTTGGTTACCTCTAGCTGTGATCACTCCATTCGTCTGTGGCGAAAGGTATACTTCTTTAACGTTGTATGTAGCCTTCGTCTTGTGTGTATAAGTGGTTGATGCCTTAAATATCGTTGAGTTCCATATATGAAAAACAGAGTATATGAAAAGGTTGTTGTAATCATCTGATAGTGCTTGGTAAATATGATGGAACATATGAGTATTGAACAAACTATTCAAAAGTGCAGATAAAACAGAATATGTTACTCTCATACTTTCCCGTCATATCATTAACTCATTTCCTATATTTTAAAGTAAAAATTAAAGTTCAAACTTGTAAGATGTAACATGTCTTCTGCCCGTATTTGCACTTGATTTTTGTCACAAATTTGAGATAAAGGAGGGATGGAAATGTTTGAAAGTCCTGCTTTATCTATTCCTCTGAAATGATTTTTTTTCCTCATCTGTTCTTGCTCATCTTATTCACAGTCACCTTATGTTTTTCATGACCACCTTATTCTTTTATCAAAGATGTTGACATTCTTCTCTATCTGGTTCTGGGTAGATGCCACTATATAATTGACAATTGGAGATCTGATCTCAGCCAAGAGTGGTGGAGATGTTGTTGTGGGGGAAGTGAGGGCTTAGCTAAGTGTTAGACTTTCTATTGGGAAAGGTGTATTGGGAAATAGTTAAGATGGAAAAGAATAAGATTAACTGAATGGGGGTTGGAAAAAGTGGGAAATTTGCTGCTGATTCTTTTTGTGACAGGTGCCATACCCATAAGTGGGTTGGTTACTTACTAGACTGTTAAATCATGAATAAAAGAGAGTTGCCTGGGTGGTGGTTAGAGAAGGGATTGGGGAAGTACTGGCAGACTTGATTTTCCAAGTGTGGATCTAATCTTTCCTGTTTTATATTTTTCTTCTAAACATTGTGTGACTTTGCTACTGATTTTATCCTGTTTTCTGGTTTATATGAAATGAAACCTTGACAGTGCAATTATTTTCTTTCACTAAGTTTCTTGAGAAAATATGTAGAACTATCTCTATTTAGGTTATGGAAAGGTATATCTTAGATAGGTGCCTGTTCCATGTGCCTGGCAAGAAGTTTGCTGAAGTGTAATTTGAGCTTCAATCATTTATTCATTTCATTTGAATGGATGTGGCCATTTTTTTTCTAATCGGAACAAATGTCAACATGGTTGAATATTTATATTGTTCTAAAAAGTGAGGAAAATTTTAATAGACTAATAGTTTTAGATTTTGGTGGAGTTGCTTATTTTTATGTTACGAATCAAATATTTAGGTTTTTGTTTGTTTGCATTATTAGGATTTGTTCTTAGGTTCACTACCACCAGCTCTTTGAAATCTTTTTTTCTTTTTTTGCCTTATGAAATATTTTTCATTGTATACTTATTGCATGACCTGAAAGCTACAGTTATTTATGCTTTTAGGGTTCTTGCCAAAGATGCTTTAGAGGTCACAATGGTCCTGTGTTGTCCCTATCAAATAAATTATTGGGAGAGGATAATATCAAAGTATTGGCAAGCGGAGGGGATGATGGTACTGTGCGCCTTTGGTCTCTTAGCTCAAGTGGAAAACGAGGGCAGCATGCTTTAAAGGCTACACTCTATGGACATGAGAAGCCTGTAAATTTTATAGTAGTTGCTGGGTATGAAAGTAAACTTTTTTGGGCTGTAATTCCTACAGAAAGATGTTATGATTATATTGTTTATACTTTATTGGTAATTGATAGGTAAGTTGTAGAACTAGAAGTTTAGGGAAGAAGAAGAAGAGAAGGACGTGACAGAACTGCTGTCCATGTCATTCATTCATACACAATCAACTGAATCAATACATGCCATTTCGTAAGTCTAGCCCTCCATATATATAGTGTCATGTCTTGATAGGTAAGTTGTAGAACTAGAAGTTTAGGGAAGAAGAAGAAGAGAAGGACGTGACAGAACTGCTGTCCATGTCATTCATTCATACACAATCAACTGAATCAATACATGCCATTTCGTAAGTCTAGCCCTCCATATATATAGTGTCAGGTCTAGACTCTCAAGGCCAAGACCCATTAACTAATCTAACGGTCATATCAGCTACTAATACTAATATCCCTATCTAATACTAACCCAGCAGCCTCATGGAATTAATATAGTGCCGCTGGTCCTATATCCTATTTAACTAAGTGGCTGGCCTCATAGAATTAGTGTGGCCGCCACCTCAACCACAGCTATTCATACTATATACGCCTTACGTATCAGTAATCAATCATTCATGGAGGATAAATTGAATTTATTTGATTTGCTTAACTTGAGCTTTTAACCTTGGCTGGCTAAGTCTTGGTCAGAGAGGCAATCTGTGCACTCTAATATGTGATTAACCTCTGTTATTCTAATTCTTAAAGTTGGATAAATCACATCTGAAATAGAGTCATTGTATTTATGTCTGTTAATGAATATATTTGTAAGGTTGGTTTCAACAGAATGGTTTTGGGGGTTTTTCATATTTCACTACTTGTATGTTATGTCTTCTGGCATACTAGCCATTCTTGTATACAGATATGCATTGCTTGATACTCTAATTGAATCTTTCTGTACGGATGTTAGCTGATCAATTGTTAGAATTATTCAGGTTGAAATATATTTTACAGAATTTATCTATTTAAATAGTTTTAGCAAATTTTCATTTGTATGGATTGTGCATCTTGATTCATTGTGGGAATTACTGTGATTCATTCATTACAAATAGAATGAAGAATAATGTCCATCCATTATTTAATTTTAGACATGTGTTATGTAACTCTGGTAATTATTGCTCAAGAGGGGAAAAAAGTTATGCATGAAATGTGCATATCTGGTTCAATGGACAAATTTGAAAAATAAAATGAGGTCATTGTTGATTGTGCAAGTTAGATTTAGTTTCTTGATGTCTTTCTCTTGGAAATTGGAATCTACAGGTTCGTGTTAATTATTTCCTTCAACTATAGTGATATATCCTCCCTGTCCTTAAACTTTCAGGCACAGAACTTCGCTTTTGGCAAGCATTTCAAGAGATTCGAAGGTGCTCTTTGTATTCCTATTCCCTACTGTTGTCTATTATTTGAATTCAGCTACTCTGTCAACAATTTTCTTTGGCTGAATCTAATTTGCTTACAGAGTAGATAACATTTATGGTCGAAGTAAATGCATTACAGGCAATTATAGAAGTGATGGGTGTAAAAAGGAATCGATTATTTTTAGATTCATCATATATATATATTTGTGTGTGTGTGTGTGTGTGTGTGTGTTTTACTGTGAACAATTCATCTTATATATTTTGAACACCCATTCTGATGGAAGTCAAAAGGGATGCAGAGACAATATTTGATGAATTTATTTTAGGCTTGAACATCTTTGCCTGTCGAGTATAGAAACAATACATACAAATGACTGCATATTAATTATGATTTCTAAGTTCAAATTTTTTGGCACTGGAATTGTTTCCCTGCTTTCAGTCTAAATGCAAAGCCTTTATTATGTTTTATGCCTTTACAATTGATGTAAAACAGTGAAGTTCTCATTCATTTGTTCTTGATCAGCGTTGCTAAAAATCTGATGCCTCTGTAGCGTTTTATAAAGTTGCTTTTCCCCCCTATTCTATCCTTTTACAATATGGAAATTGACTTTTAACAGGTGAGGGTTTGGGATACAACCACATCATCTGCTGTTCGGTCATCCTGCTGTGTGGGAATGACATCTGTTCCTGGGGCACCTGTTAGCATGCAATGCCATGAATCACTATTGTATATTGCAGCTGGTTCTTCTGTCACAGCTATTGATTTAAGGACAATGAGGAGAGTTATGACTGCGGCGGTACATCAGCCAAAGCTATATTCATTTGATATTGTTCCTTCAAAATCTTTAATCTGCACGGGTGGTGATGGCAGGTAAGAGAGAATAAACTCATTTACATCTGTAATAATCTGCATTGGCAGACTGCTCTCTCGAGTTAGCTGTATGACTAATATCAAGTTTTCCTTGAGTCAGTATTTTATTAATGGATTAGCACTGAGTAAAACTTAAAATGATGCTGCAGAGCATTGCTTTGGGATATCAGAAGAAACCAAGAAGAACCAATGGCGGAGTTGGATGGACATTGTGGGCCAGTTACATTATTGCACATGGATCCATACAAAATTGTAACTGGAGGCCCTCGAGATACGGAGGTTATTGTTTGGGAGGTTGAGACGGGGGCACAAACAAATTCCTTGAGTTGCTGCTGTGGGGAGAAAGAAGCTCATGGCAACAGGTCTGGCTGTGGTGCAATAGGCGTAGATGGGGGTAGGATAGCCACTGCTAGTTGCTGTGAAGAAATGGGAATTCTGCGCTTTAGGGACTTCAGTAAGGCTTCAAGTCCTGTCATGAAACTGGAAGATGACCAGACATCCAAATTTTGGGATTCTTCGTGTGATGGTGTCAGTTCAGATTGGCAAACCTAGTCCAAGACTCCGTGGTTCCCAGAAATTTGGTTAAACACCATTACAAGGTTACTTAGCTTTTATACTATCGTGATTATCTGTACATGTTCTTTTCTCTTTTCATTGGTCGAGGGTTCAATAGTTTATCAACTCGCCTGCCTTCTCCAAACTGAAATATAGGTAGTTAGAATTTCTTCGCATGGTTGAACTATCTTAACTTGTGAGCATTAATGTAGAATATTATATGCTGGCATCTATGGAATCGTCAATATATATATAGAGAAAATTGTACTTAGATTTGTCCGAAATTATGTGCTTGTCCCTTTTTCCCTTGAAAAAAGAAAGAGAAAAAATCAATCCCCGTGTTAGCCAGATATACAGAAAAAATTGAGTTAAAATTGCTGGACAATCCATTTCACCTCGTAAGACATACCTGATATCAAGATTTTTGATTAGATGATAAATGTATCGTTCTTAAGTAGGCCGGTGTCAGGAACAATAGTAGGATCGGTGTACATTTTTTAGATAATTATTTAGTCTGATAATTGAAATTGCACACTTATGTCACTATAAAAAATAATATTTATTATGCTTTATTTGAAGATCATCAATGTATGAGTAAACTGTGATCAATGGGAATTACAGGGGGATCAGAGAAATTAACATAAACAATGTATATTCAATAGAGAGAGAGAAAAATGGGACAAGAATGGAGAAGGCGATTAGAGAAATCAAATAGGAATCAACAAGCCAAGCAAAGAGGGCTGACGAAGCATAATTTCAAAGAGGTGAAAAAACATTGCGCCAGGCAATGGGGACGTTCAGATATGTGAATTCCATTAATCAAGTTGGACAATCTATTCCCCCTCTCGCTACAGGATTCAGCAGTTACATTTGAAATAGCGGGGACAAAAATGACTTTTTTTAGATGGATTTTTGTATTAAATAAACCAAAATTTTAACCCTCCCGTCATTGGGGTGTGCGCAAGGTGTAAACTATTCTCTGTTTCTCCAAAGATCAAGCTTTACGAGATGAAACAATTTTTTCCGATTCCGCGCTTGGAAGAGTTCGAGAATCGAGAATGGCGTTTGTTAACTCATTTTACTTTTTACTCGAGAATCGAAATACGTTTAGTAACACATTTTTTTTTTCATTCCGAAATTAGAATTACGTTTAACACATTTTTATTTTTATTCTGAGAATTAAAATCATACAATACAAATCTATTTTTTTATTTTTTGTTTACATGTTTCATCAACAATATAAAATAATAAATTGGGGTAAATTTTAACTAAAATGCCAACATTTCATATCTAAACAGAACTACATTTTTTGACATCCCAGAAATACATGAATGCAGAATTTTGCTTACAAGCTGAAACTTAAAAACTTCACAGAATTGTTTAATAGCAGTTGCAACTTTACAAGGTGTTCCCATCTATCGTTGTCTTTGGAGATTTTAGAATATCTACTCACCATATAAAATGAGCATCCTGAGCTTCTTGCTACAAGTATTAGAGCATTGGAAAATTGTACACAAGAAAAACATAAAAAAAAACTATTGGACAGCACTATAAAATTAGGAAAAAAAGGCAATCAATTTAAAAAAAAAATTCAGAAAAATAAAAAGGCACCTTTCAAAAAATTCAAAAAAAATAATTAGAAAAAAATAAAAAAATAATTATAATAATTATTAAAAAAATTAAAAATAATTCAAATAATTAGAGAAAAAAAAAGAAAAAAAAACTCAAAAAATTATATTTTTTTTAAAAAAAGTTAGGAAATAATTAAAATAATTACAAAAAAATAGAAAAAAAAGACTTCAAATAATTAGTAAAAAATTCAAATAATTAAGGAAAAAATTAAAATAATTAGAAAAAAAACAGAATCGATTTCAACTTAAAATACCTCAACCACAAACAATTGTAAAGGTCAAAAATTCAGAAGCAAAGGCCGATTATACCTGCTCTAAGACACGCCATAGATCTGACCCTTGATAGCCATGAGCAAAGGCTTCTTCGGATTGGATGTGAACGGAGGGAAGGAAATGGGCGATTGTGGAGGAGGCACAGTGTGGAAGAAATCAGAGGTGAAAGCGATGGAGGCTATGTTCTGGAAAAGCCAGACTCTCGTTGAAGCTCGCTGGCGTGGTGGACCGAAGGTGATGGTGGTGATAATGAATTAGTGGAGGAGAAGGCCGACAGTGGCCAACCTGGTGGTTACGGTAAGTGGATCGCGAGAGGAAGACCGATCTAGTGCGTGGCTGCGTCGGGATAATGAAGACGAGAGACGCGATGGAGTAGCAGAAATGATTTTCATTCTGTGCCCTGGAAAAAAAAAAAAAATATTAATTAATTAATTAAGATAATCTTCTCAAACACACTTCTCCCATTTTCACTCCTGATAAATCTAACTGATATGTAAAGTCACACTAAGAACTAGTGGGGCCTTTCTTTCTTTTTCTTTTTATAAAAAAAAAAAAAAAGGGTTTGAGAATAGGTATTTTTTTTTTAATTTTTATGCCTTAATTATTTGAATTTTTTACTAATTATTTGAATTTTTCTATTTTTTTTGTAATTATTTTAATTATTTCCTAATTTTTTAAATTTTTTTTATAATTTTTTCTAATTGTTTTTCTAATTATTTGAATTATTTTTAATTTTTTTAATAATTATTATAATTATTTTTAAATTTTTTTAATTATTTTTCTAATTTTTTTAATGTAATAATTTTTTCTAATTATTTTAATTATTTTCAAAAAAAAATTCGAATTTTTTTAATTTTTCCTAATTTTCCTAACATTTTTTTATTCCATGCCAAAATCCACGCTATTTCTCTTCCTCAGGGCAATATGGACAAAATGGTAGAAATATTACCCTTCAAACTTCCAATTAAAAAGAAATTACCCAGTGTTGAATTCACTTGAATCTATACTAATTCTAATACTAATAATGAAGATTTCTTTTTAAAATTATTATAACGTTATGTGATAAAATTGAAAATTATTTTATTAAAAAAATTAATTAAAGTGTATGTATATGTGAATGTTATAATTATTATTTACTTTATCGAATAAATATATGCATTATTAGATTATTATTGTATTTAATTATTATTAAAAAGATCAATAGGATATTTTATGACAAAAATTAAAATATTCGCCTTATAATTGCTGACCAAAACCAATTCCTAAATATTATACTATATAATAGGGTAGTTAAAAATGGTGCGAAATAGCAACACCCATAATTCTTTCATTAGGTTGAGGCCGTGCTCGTGAACGTTTCTACGTTTATCCTCTGTTCTTTCGCAACCTATCGGCAATACAATAGAGCTGGCGGCGAAGTCTCACCGCCGGCGCTTGACCTCGCAGTTCTCCCACAAAGCAAGCCCTAATCAGTGTGGCCTGCGGCTGAAGATGCCGACCATCGCCGCCGTCATCACCACCGTCTTCATCTTCCTCACTGTCACCATCACTGCCGCCCCAATCATAGGTCTTGACTCCTTTCTCACCCATCAAGCTCGTGTCGATCCTCAGGCCTCCAACGACTCCTTCCACTCTCTTCCCTCTTCTATCAAGAGATCTCTCTCTCTTTCGCACTCTCATCCTCATATCCCTTCCCTCATTTCGTCCATTCTCTCTCTCTCACTGCCTCTCTCTGTCCACGTCCGTCTCGTCGGCGACTTTCCTTCCGATTCATCTTCCCTCCTAAACTCGTTCCTCTCCGCTTCCCAGCCTTCCAACCACTTCCACGTCATAACCCCCTTCGACCACCTCAACCACCGTCTCTCCCTCAGGCATGAGCTCCATCTCTCTGTCTCTCACTCATCTTCCTTAGCTTCCGTTCTCTCTGATAAAATCAAATCTGAGATTGCCCAAACCCCATCGAGCCTGAGATCCCCTCTTCTTTCTATTCCTCATGCTTCCGTGGATCAGATCATCAAGCAAGATTTCGAGAAGGAAAAACCCGTCGAAGGGGTTTATATATATCTCCTCAATTTAGGCACCCAGTCGAGGCCATATGCTTATAATTACGGGTCCGGAGATTCCTCGCCGGGTGTTACTAAGTGTTTGGGGAGCATATGGACTGGGAAAGAGAGATACGTGTGGATTGATTTGGGTGCAGGTCCTGTGGATTATGGCCCGGCAATTTCAGGAGATGGTGTTTTGCCTAGGGGTGAGTTCCATCCTCTTGCGGCACTCCATGGTCGACCCAAGTCGCAGAAAGCATTGCTTGCGGATTTGGCTTCATTGATTTGGAGTGCATATCAGGTTTTTCTTGTGCCTTCATTGAGAATCCCAGTTCCTTTTGAGAATTCGTTGATAGTTCAGTTCATGCATGTGTATGGCTTTGGGGGTAAGGACACTCATGGTTTGGATTGGAAATCTATTGAGAAGACGTTCAGGGACGAGTTTGATGATAATGGCCTCTTGTTAGGTGACCAGTCTTTGAGTTTTAAGACCTATGAGGTTGAATATCCTGATTGCCCAATTTGTTCGTTTGCTATTTCAAGGTCGCTTAATTCCTACACTTCGAGGTTCTTGTTTGATAACTACACTTTGATAGTGAGCGAGTATTTAGACTCTAAGCGTCTACACCAGATATTGTCTGAATCGGCCGATGAGTTCAGGAAAGCAGCTAAAGTGCCTGAGGAGGATTTTGGTAGGGTCATTCCTGTGTATGTGTTTGACTTAGACTTCAACACAGTTGTCTTGCTTGATCGGTATCACCAATCCGTGGCTTTCAAAGACATGGTTATTGCCGTTAGGACAAAGAATACTCAGACTGTAAGTGATTATAGCTGCAATGGTCGCCATGTATTCACACAAACTAGGGAACTCGAACGACCACTTGTTGGATCAATTCTACAGAGCATGTGGGGAGTGTCCCCAACACATTTGTCGTGGAGCCCAAGACACAATAATACTTTGGTTGATTACACTTGGAGTATAGGGCAAACTCCATTCGGGCCATTCTCTGAAACTTCATCCCTGTCTTTTGTGCAGAAAGATGCGGCAAGGAGAAATGTTTTATTGACATCCTTGAATTACAGTGTAATGAGTGCTATTGATGTTCTTGTGTCCATACAAACACATGGTGGAGACAGAAATCTGCTCAAGCAAAAGCAGCATGTTGAGTTCATCCAAAGATGGAATCTTTTCAAGTACAAGCTGGACAAAGTGATTTCTGCATTATCTCATATGGATTATGAGAAGGCTTTATTTTACTTAAGGTCGTCTGATCATGATCTGTATGCCATCCACTCTATCGTCTATCATGCCTCCCAAGAAATAGAGGCATCCCTTGTGTGCTTTAAGGATCCTCCATTGCCTTGGACATCAATCTCATTTTCTATAGGGGCTTTCCTTGCTCTCTCTTATGTTTATGTTAAAAGGGATAAACTTTTTAGAAATAAAAGGAAGCAATTTTGAAGGTATTGAGAAGGGAGAAAGTTTGTATGATTTTAAGAGAACATTGCACATGTATCATTGTACAAGAGGTATGCTGATGGGCATAGCTGCGTAGTATTTAGATTTCTTAACGTATTAACCTCAGTTCAATCAGCCATTTAGCTGCTTCTTTCTTTTCTTCTGTGATTGATTTGTCTTGATGCTTGCTGGTTACTTTCCTGATGAATCTTAGCGTCATAAGTAGATTGAAAGATTGAAATGGTGATGTGCTTTCAAGTTTTGAGCATTTCATTGTTCAAAATTGTTGCAGAAATCACAAAGGAGTTTGGTATCCTATTCATGTTTCGAGCAAGGAAAAGTTTGGCATGCAATAGATTTCAATAAATTCTATTTATGGTCTAGTGGAGAGTAACCTGAAGTGCCATGCGTGGTATTGATATTAACTGAATTCTTCACCGGGGATATACACCTTACATCTTGTTACTTGAGCTGGATTCTAATTTGATTGGATTGTGTTCTGCAAGTGAAAGATTGATAAGTGATCCAGTTTTAATTGTTTGATCATGAATTTGGTCGAATTGTGCAGGGATTTTGATTTATTTTCTATTTTTGAAAAAAGTTGTTATTCAGTTTTTAGTCACTGAGCTACTGGATTGTGATCAATAGATTTCTGTCTTGCATGCTGCATCTCACGCTAGCTTATGTTCAATAACTTGGAGTAATCTGGTGAATATGGAACTCTTGTGAAGGACGCTTCATTAAAAATCTAACTTCGGTAAGGATTCGTATTGCTGCACATTTTGATTTCGTGAGAATATTTTCTGTGTCTAAATGAACGATGATCTATAAATGATTAATTTTTAAGGATAATTTTTTTTTCCAGTCATTGAAGATAAGTTATCTCCCGTGAACCCCAAAACTACGTCATTTTGGATTAATGAATATGTTTATATAATTTTGCACCCTTCATTAATTCATCTAAAATTACAAACACTCCCTTCATTAATTCAAAACAACGTAGTTTTAAGGGTCACTGAGGATAACTTATTCCAGTAACTTGAGAAATACTTTTCCCATTTTTTTGTAAATAACGATAACCTTGTCCAAAATTTTGAGAGCATTCACATTTTGGATGAGCAGCCGATGGTTTCTTGTTGAACAGAATCAAAATTAGGCTGCCATTCCCGGGCTCCAAGGAGAGCGTTTGGATTTGTGAAACTGTAAATTTTCAAAACTGAAAGCAAGTAATCACCCTACATGTATAGAGGAGGTTTTGAGTTTCGTTCTTTAAAAATTTCACACATGTGGCCCAGAAAACGCTTAACCTTTATTTTTTTATTTTATTAGAAAATTTTAGGAAAAAGGTCCATGATTCAAGGGCAGGGTGAAATCTCTCTTCCTCCTAGGTCATACCGATATTAGGCATGGCGAGTCGTCTATTTCCTTCAGGCGTTTCCTTGATCAACTCCAGGATCGAACCCCTTCCTTTTAGTGAGAGTATTCGACCCTTTTACCAGTTGAACACGAGAGGTAAAATGCTTATTGATTGAATAATAATTGGGTCACAAAAACCAGTCATTACACCATAACTAGGCCTTGTATTTACACACCCTAGTGGGCCCTAACGGATATTAAGGCCCCAACTATCCTAAACACTTCTAAACTTATGCCTACACATATATCAAAAAAAAAAAGACTCGACTATTAAGCACAAAATTGTTTTAACAGTATACAAGAACACAGCATATACAATTACAATTATAGAAGATTACAGAAATATTTATTCCAATATCTTCTATACTCCCCCTCAAGTTGGGAGCTGGAATAAACTGACAGTGCCCAACTTGCCCAATAATCGCCTTTGAGTGTCTGTACTCATTGCTTTAGTCAATAAATCTGCCTCTTGGTTTGCTTATCTTACATGGTGAAGCTTGATCAAACCCGACTGAAACTTTTCTCGTACAAAGTGAAGATCCATCTCAATATGCTTGGTTCGTTCATGAAATACCAAGTTAGATGTAACATGGATAGATGCTTTGCTATTACAATATACTGCAATTGATTCCACAATATATATTCCTAAATCTGTCAATAAGTTGGACACTGTACTTTGCTGCTTCGATTTCCACATAATGAGTGAGTTACCAAATTTAAGCAAATAACCAGTAATTGACCTTCTAGTTGAAACACAAGCCCCCCAATCTGAATCACAAAAACATTGCACAGTTAAATCATTTTCAGCACTCAGCATAATAGCAAAACCTACACTTTGCTTAAGATACCGTACCACATCACGTGGCGCTGCCATGTGAGTCTCTGTGGGCTGTTGCATAAACTGGCTTAAGGTTTGGACTGGAAATGCAATATTAGGCCCTGTTAGTGTCAAGTAAAGAAGTCTTCCTACTAAGCATTTATACCTTTCTGGATCCCTCAATAGATCCTCCTTTTTATCTTTACCTTCTTTGAAGGCTCTTAGCCTTAAATATTGCCGCATGGGTAACGAGAGATGGCGACAACCACTCATCCCTACATCAGATAAAAGGTCAAGTACATACTTTCTTTGTGAAATGATAATACCTTTATTTGACTGAGCTACCTCTGTGCCAAGGAAATCTTTGATCTTAAATTGGCTATGCAGAAAATCTTTAACCTCACCTATTCTTTGTTCTGAATTTCCAGTAATCAAAAGATCATCAATATAAACTAAAATAAGCACAAAACCATCAGAGTAGTTCTTGATAAACAAAGAACAGTCATGCTTACTTTGGGTGAATCCACCAAGAATGGGCATATGTTAATTTTTGGTTCCATTGACGAGAAGTTTGTTTTAGACCATATAACGATTTTTGAAGCTTACATACCATTCTCTCCCCTTAATGTTAAAACCTTGAGGAATAGTCATGTAAACTCCATCTTCTAAATCTCCTTGTAGTATGTGCCTAAGTAGAGACTTGAGTAGAGGACCTCGTCTTGGTGCCCTTAAAATCTGGTGTATAACCAATCAATTGATAGCACTTTTCCTTAGTGTGCCCTCGCTTTCCACAGAGTGTGCATTCAGGGGAGGTTTGTTCCTCTTCCTCTTCCACACCCCCTACTTCGTATTGCCATCACTATCCCTTCGTTTGGTGTAGTTCTGCTTGAAGAAACAATTTCCTTTTGTACTTCTTCAACTAGCATGGCAAATGCTTGGTTTACAGTGGGTAGGGGAGTCATTAGCAAAATTTGCCTCCTAGCCATGCTATACGCTTCGTTCAGCCCCATCAGAAATTGAAGCAGCTTTTGCTGCTGAATAATGTAATTCTGAATTCTAGAGGCTCCATGATATGTAAACATGATAAAGATTTAAAAGTTAGTTAGATTTTGTTAGGGAGTTAGCCATTAGAAAGTTAGTTAGTTAGTTTAGGATTAGTGACTAACTAATATACTAACTATCTAATTTACAAATAGGTCCCTAGTCCTATCTTACACTTATATCCCTGCATACGTACAGATTATTTAGATTCCATAACATACCTTTACCAAAGAGTCTCAAGAAGATGGTCTCAAGGAACAATTGGAACGATGCAATGCTGTAGTTCTTTCCTAGATATTGAATTCTTTGTCTAAGGACCTTGCGAATGGAGTTGTAATTTTCATAATGCTCATTCGATATGGGTAGACCTCAAAGAGAGATTTGATAAGGTGACAGGGTCTAGGAAATTTTCGTTATACATAGAAATTAATTCCCTACAACAGGGAGCTATACTGTTTTTGTGTATTATTCGAAGCTCGAGGAAATGTGGGAGGAGCAATTTACCCTTATTGGTGTTCCTCTTTGTCAGTGTTATACATCAATGTGGAGTGTCACAGAATATAAATAATCTGTATGCAAGGACCTAAGTGTAAGATAAGACTAGGGATCTATTTATAAACTAGATAGTTAGTATGTTAGTTAGTCCCTAATCCAAAACTAACTAACCAACTTTCAAATGACTAACTCTCTAACTAATTTCTAAATCTTTATTATATTTATTTATCAATATCCCCCTCCCAAAACATCCTTGCCCTTGATGGTTTACAACAAAAGACAAATATGAAATCAACAAGAATATAGGCTTGATAATTCTGAAAACTTCCGCCGGTTTTTAAAGAAAGCTGATACTGGAGCCGCTACACACCATGCCTTTGTTTTTTTCAGCCTTTCTTTTTCAAAAGACAAAGCCTTCCAAAGAGCATTACAATCAACTTCCCTTTGAACCATATTTGCAGCAGAGTTCTTGTAGGAATAATGAAACCCAAATGTCAAGTAATGGGGTCATTCCATTTGTGGCCACACATACACGTCCATTTACCCATTGTGTATTACAATTTGTAGAGCAACATGGAAAATATTTCTGAAGGTTTTGGAAGGTAGGACCCAACGGTAGGATTCGAAACATGGATGATAGATGTCTTCCACCCATGACATGACCTTCAAAGCACATTGGGTTAGGGGCAGATTATCTCACTATTTGCTCCCTCCTCATCTCTTAGTATCCTTCCATCTCAGTTCTAATATTTGTACTAAGCGTCCAGAGAGCGACACATCATCTATTTTTAAAATTTTCATCTTTACCGCATGCAGTATTTTGAAATGGATGATGTGTCCCTCCCTAAATGGTTAGATCAAATATTGGATGGTTGAGATGGAGGGATACTGAGAGATGAGGAGGGAGCAGATACTGAGACAATCTACTCCCTATTGGGTTATCTAATATTAAAAAACTCAATACGCATCCAAAAGACCTCTGACATTAGGGGTGAGCATGGTGCCCAGATGCCCAGTACGCCCGCCCAAGCCCAGTAAAAAAATTGCCCAGCCCGGCCCTAAAAAAGTGGCCCGAAAAAAATTTGGGCAGTTTTGGGTTGGGCCAATAACTAGGCAGGGTTGGGCATCGGGCAGGGGGTCCTGCCCTGGCCATTTGGCCCTGCCCAGAAAATGAAATATATTTAAATATATATTATTATATATATATATATATATATTATTTTATTTAAAAAATATTATATTATTATGTCTAAATATATTATATTATACTTCATATATCTCCAAAGCTTTGAAATTCTGTGAAATGTGAACTAGAATCTTTATGGAACAGGGCAATGCGTCACTAAAAGCCCGCCTTGCCCAGCCCACTTTTGTCTAGCCTGAAAATGGTTAGAGCTTTTATCAGGCAGAGCTGGGCATCGGGCAGGGGTCTCACCCTGCCTAGCCCTGCCCATGCCCACCCCTCTCGACATGCACAAATAGGTGCTAGCTGGTTTGACTTTTCAAACACTACTTTATTCATCCCCGTGGAAGTTAAGCCAAGGAACTCTGGTTCTAAAAATATCGAAGGTCGCCACGTACCCCCTAAATCTTGCCACTCAGCTCCTTCAAACAAATTTTTCTTTGAAGCACAATTATTTCTCTCGACTAGTGAGAAATCAAGCATTAGAGTGATAACATCGAACTCAAACAGCAATGAAGCGAGAGGACTTGATAACGAAAAAGGAAAGAAGAGAGCCGGCGAAGAACTCGAACTTGAAGGCAGAAAGTAGTCGTTGACACGACAGCGCTGAAATTGAAGATTCCTTATGTGACTCCTTTTGAAAACGTTCACGGATGTCGAGGTTCTTGGCTTCACTTCCTTCACCATTTTGTTTGACACTTCTCTTCTGTCCATTGCCAGCAGAGGCACTTGCGCGCCATAACTCATCTTTGAGTCATCATTATGCTCAGTCACAAATCGCGTGACTTGAGCTTTATCACGGCTCTCGGATTCTTGCTCAAGATTATAGGCTTCAAGGCCTTTGTCGTCTTCTTGAACTTCGTCAGGTACCTTGTGGTCGACCAGGTCTTCTTGGGGAACTTCCAACTGAATCTTTTCCTTCCACAACAATTCTCGTTACTCTGTCACATTTTCTGCCACATTTATTTTCAACTGAAGTTCTTGTAGAATGGACTCCATCTGGTCGACCTTCATCATCGTACTTGTCGTCCTTCCATGCTTTTTGAAAGGAATCGAGAAGTTGTAGCAGCCATTGTTGTCTGGTAGGATCTTTTTCTTCTTTTTTTCTTTTGAAATCGCAGTGAGAGGGTCAATGATGGACCGCTCTGATACCACTGTTATGGTATTAACCATAATAAGAGGTACCATCCACAAACCCAATTTTGTTCTTCCCCAAAGTGCTATGATCATTGCCTTTCCACACAGTATAATTTTCAGAACTGGACAACACCTGTGGGATGATTGTAACCCCCGATGTTGGACTTTCTGGATCAACTGGGCATTGGTAAACATGAATTTGAGAGAAAATAACCTCTATTACTCACAAGAATAGATTACAAAACTCATATAAAAAAAACTCTCAAACAAGGATCACTCTCTAGGATCACTCTTGTTCTCACTCTTCTTGGTGATGAACACCGATTTTCGGATGCTTTACAAATGAGGTATCCACCTCTATTTATAGTATGAGTTTTGGGGTAGGTGAGGTGTGAACAAGGGTGGTTGGTGGAGGCCGCTTCAACAATGGTGGGCTGGTTGGTGGAGGCTTCAACAATGGTGGCCGGAATATTCAAAAACCTTTTCCGGAGGGTGGTGGGAAGTCTTCAATTCTCCCCCCCGTATATCCGAAGAAAAACATTCCAGCTATGTTTCGCATAACTCTAGCTTCTCTCGAGTCACCACCTTCGTTATCATGTCTGCGGATTCTCCTTCGTATGGATCTTTACTAGTCTCAACGGTTGTCGATCCATTACCTCGCGTATCCAATGATAGCGAATATCAATATGTTTTGTACGGGAATGGTACATAGAGTTCTTGCTCAAATCTAGAGCACTCGACGTCACAATGTACCTTATACTCCTTTTGCTTGATTCCAAACTCTTGGAGATAACGCTTTAGCCACAACATCTCTTTTCCGGCTTTCACGGCGGCAATGTATTCAGCTTCATTTGTGGACAAAGCAACGCACTTCGTAGTCGTGACGCCATGAAACAGCTCCCCGCAAAAGTATAAATGAATCCCGAAGTAGATTTTCTACTATCAAGATCTCCGGCCATATCTCGCATCTCGTATAGCCTTCCAAGATTGGATCGGCTCCCCGTAACAAAGACATAATTTCAATGTACCCTTAAGGTATCCGAGAATCCACTTTACGCCTCCCAATGCTCTTTCCGGGTTGGAGAGAAAACGACTCACCTTTCCCCGCTGCGTGAGCAATATCGGGCCTCGTACACACCATAGCATACATCAAACTTCCGATTGCCGAAGAATATGGTACGACGACATCTCCCCAATCTCTTCCTTGGATAAGGGACACGATCTCTTGCTCAACTTGAAATGGTTGGCCAATGGAATGCTAACCGGTTTGGCATTGTTCATATTGAACCGTTCAAGTACTCGTTCAATATACTTCTCCCGAGATAGCCATAACCTCCGTTTTTCCCCGTCTCGGGTGATTTGCATTCCCAATATCTGTTGAGCTGGTCCTAAGTCTTTCATGTCAAAAGACTTAGAAAGTTCCTTCTTCACCGGTGATCTTCGTTGCGTCTTTCCCCACGATCGAATATCGTCTACATATAGTAGAAGAGCAACGAAATTTCCATCGAAAACTTCGAATGTAGACACACTCATCTCTGCTGCGTTTTCTTGTACCCTTGACTCACCATGCACGAGTCAAATTTCTTGTACCACCGTCTAGGTGCTTGCTTCGACCGTACAAGCTTTTCTTCACTTACAAACGAGGTTATCCTGAAACCTCAAAACCTTCCTCGGCTGCTCCATGTAGATTTCTTCTTCTAAATCTCCATGAAGAAAAGTCAGTCTTCACATCCATTTGTTCAAGCTCTAAGTTCATACTTGCGACCAATCCAAGTATGACTCTAATTGAAGTCATCTTGACTACGGTGAAAAAATCTCATCAAAGTCGATCCCCTTCTTCGCTGGAATCCTTTGACTACCAACCGTGCTTTGTATTTCACCACTTTTCCACCGCCATCTTTCTTCGCTTGAACACCCATTTATTTTTCGGCCTTCTTCCCTCGTGGAAGTTCTACGATCTCATAAGTTTGATTTTTCTCGCGAGATTCCATCTCGTCTTGCATTGCGAGCAACCACTGTTCTTTGTCCTTATGAGATACCTTCATGGAAACTCTCGGTTCTCCATCCTCGGTAAGTAGAAGGTATTCGATTACGGATATCTTCTCGACGGAATCGACCTCGTTCGGATCTACGAACTTCTGGAGCAATTTGAGGAAATCCACCATCATCTTGGCCTTGTGATGGTTCTGGAACGTCTGGCAGCTGGGGTTGTGGCTCCCCCTGCTCAGCACCGTCATCTTCCTCATTGTCTTCTACTTCTGGCACTATATCATCATTTCTCACGAATGATTCCGATGTTGCCTCTGGCACCTGAAGAGCAACATTTGTCTTCTGAGATATTGTGGGCTTTTCAATATCTTCTATTGTCTGGCTTTCATGGAACACCACGTCCCTACTTCGATTACCCTTTTTTCCTTAGGATCCCATAATCTGTATCCAAACTCTTCATTTCCATAGCCTATGAATATGCATGGAGTGGTCCTTGCATCCGGCTTGACTGAGCTCTTTGGATACATGTGCGTACGCTAAACACCCAAATACTCTCAAGTGGGAGTATGATGGATCCTTTCCGGACCAAAGTTTCTCGGGAACTTCAAAATCCAATGGTACGATGGAGATCGGTTGATCAAGTAACAAGCGGCTCCGATCGCTTCTCCCCCAAATGGCTTTGGCGGCTTAGCCATGCGAGCATGCTCCGAACACGTTCCATAATTGTTCGGTTCATTCTTTCAGCTATACCGTTGTGTTGAGGGTGCGTGGGACCGTCTTCTCATGTCGAATGCCATATGATCTGCAATAGGCATTGAACCGCCGGAGGAGTATTCACCTCCATTGTCGGATCGAAGACACTTCAACTTCTCTCCCGTCTCACGTTCTACCATGACATGGAACAGTTTGAAGTAATCAAATACCCGGTCCTTCGTCCGCAAAAATACACCCACACCTTTCGAGAAGCATCATCGATGAACGTCGAAAGTATCGGTTGCCGCCGAGTGATTCAACCTCCAAGGGACCGCAAACATCGAGTGTACCGGGACGAGCAACTCGATCTTCTCGTTGAAGAGGAATTAAACGAGACTCTATGCTTTTGCTTACCAAACAAACAATGATTGCAAGGATCTAGTGCGGCGTCCTTGTCTACATTGATAAGCTCCTTCTTTACTAGGGTAGACAACCCTTTCTCACTCATGTGGCGAGTCTGCGGTGCCACAGATTTTGTGACGCCTCCTTTTCTGCAACGTTGAGGCTGTCAGTGCATATCTTCACATGAGTCTTGTATAGCGTGCCACAAATATGTCCTCGAGCGACTATCATAGCGCCTTTTGACAACTTCCATGTGCCTTTACTTTGAAGTGACTATCATAGCCCCGTTTGTCAAGAACTATTCACGACAATAGATTCAGCCGAAGGTCGGCACATGGCGGACATCCTTCAAAGTGATTGTGCTCCGGAACTTGTCTTTATCTCGAACATCACCAATTCCGACAATCCCGCGAAACTGGAATTTCCCATTTTCACGGCTCCAAAGTCACCGGCTTTGTATGTTGTGAAGTATTCCTTGTATGGAGTCACGTGGTAGGACGCGCGCAAGATCTACCACCCATTCCGTGTCTTCTCGTGAGACGTGAAGGCATGTCTCATCTTGGGTTGAACAATAAGCTACATCACCGAGATAGTAACTAATGTTTCTCCACCCTTGTTCTTCGGTATGAATCGCTCGGTCTTGCTCCTTTTTCCATTTGTAGCGATTCTTCTTCATATGTCCTTCTAATCCACAATGATGGCGGTTATAAGATGGTTTTCTACCATCAATGGACTCGCCCTCGCTCTTGCTTCGCCTCTCGATTTGTTATTACTCTTCTTTTGTTGCCTCCCCTGTTCTATGTGACAAGGGCATGGGTCTGATCTGTGCCCATGTCCTTTCTCCTTGCTTCTTCACTGAATAGGGCATCCTTGACCATTGACATGGTAAGTTTGCCATTTGGGGCTGAGTTCTTTGAGTGACACGACCAACGTTTCCCAACTATCGGGAAGGGAACGAGTAGTAGCAACGCCTGAACTTCATCGCCAAGTGGCATCTCTACGACGACAACCGGTTGACCAAGCTCGGAACTCACTGGGTATGCTCGGAATCGAAGTTCCACTTTTAAGCTTCATGTTGACTAAACGCCTCATCAAATCAGAGCTTTATTCCGAGCGGTCTTGGCCTGGTACATATCCTCCAACTTTTTCCGAGAGGGCATATGCGTCTGTTTCTTGTGCAACATGGTGGAAGACACTATGATCAATCCATTGACGGATTTGACCAATAGTTTTTCGATTTGATTTCTTCCACTCTAACTCCTTGGCGGGATCGGGATTTTTACCCATCAATTCTATGGGATCAAACAAATCTTTACTGACTTAGGAGATCTTCCATCCGAGGTCTCCACGAAACGGCGTGTAATTTGTGGCGATGTAGCGTAATCATTGCTCCGAAAGATGATGTTGACTCTTACGTGGACATTATCACCTTACAAATAATTTTTCAACACGATCGGGGTTGAATCTTTAAAAATGGAGCTCACCGTTACGTGGAACGGTCAAAAAAAAAGAAAGATGGAATTGATACTACGGGGTCAAAATTCCACTCTAGGGGCAAAACAGCAATTTCGAAAACTTTGAGGACCAAATTGCAATTTTCAGAAAGATCAGGGGTCAAACTGGAATTTCGAAAAGATCGAGGTCAATATGAAATTTCCGAATATTTGGGGACCAAACTGAAATTTTAAAAATTGAGGGGTCTTTCTTCAATTTCCGAAAAACTGAAAATTCCGGTGAGGAACAGTATTCCCGGTCGTCTTCTCCGGCGGAACTCCGGTGAACGTGTCGTCTTCTCCGCGAACTCCGGCAGGAGTTGACCAAACTTTGACCGTGATTTCTGGGCTCGTTTGAACTCCGATTAGGTCGCCGTTTGGTGCGTTGGACTCGTGTCGATGAGACGAATCCAATGGTGCACTCAGAATTGGATTTTGAGTAAAACTCAGAAAACCCAAATTCGTCCGGTGAACCAAAAAAACTCAACCAACACCTCTAACCAAGCTTTGATACCACTTGTTGGACTTTATGGATCAACTGGGCATTGGTAAACATGAATTTGAGAGAAAATAACCTCTATTACTCACAAGAATAGATTACAAAACTCATATAAAAAAAACTCTCAAACAAGGATCACTCTCAGGATCACTCTTGTTCTCACTCTTCTTGGTGATGAACACCGATTTTCGAATCTTTACAAATGAGGTATCCACCTCTATTTATAGTATGAGTTTTGGGGTAGGTGAGGTGTGAACAAGGGTGGTTGGTGGAGGCTGTGCCTAACAATGGTGGGCTGGTTGGTGGAGAGGCTGGCCCAACAATGGTTGGAATATTTAAAAACCTTCCGGAGGGTGGTGGAAGTCTTCACCCGAGTCTCTGAAGGATGTAAGAAGAGAGGACAGGTGAAATCAATACCTGCCACCGCGGAAGTGGTGGTTTCGATCACAAAATTTTTAGTCGTTCCTGTCTCAGCCATCGGACAATCGTTCGTTCTAAGATTCAGGGGAAAATTGCTCAATAAGAAAGATTTGTCGCCTTTGTCTAGAAATATTTCACGCGATCACAACAAAGAAACCCAGAATCAAGGAGAAAGAATCGTCGCCTCTGTCTAGGAATATTTCACGCAATCAAAACAAAGCAACCCAGAATCAACAGAATGAAAAATTCTACCCGTATGTCCAATCCGATCCTCTGATACCCAATAAACCGCTTTGATGCCATTGAAAACTTTCACACATGTGGCCCAGAAAACGTTTAACCTTTATTGATTGAATAATAATTAGGTAACAAAAATCGGTCATTACAGCATAACTAGGCCTTGCATTTATACACCCTAGTGGGCCCTAACGGGTATTAAGGCCCCAACTATCCTAAACTTCTAAACTTATGCCTGCACACTCAAGACCCGACTATTATTGTTTTCACAGTATACAACAACACAGCATATACAACAACAATTATAGAAGATTACAGAAATATTTATTCCAATATCTTCTATGGTTCTTTTCTCACAAATATTGATCCACCCTTTTCCATCTGTAATGTTGTGGATTGTTTGGGACTTGTATCCACATCGAGGCATGGCATTATTCTCTAGAATATCTACCTTCTCTGTTCATAGAAGGGACTGAAAGTCTCTTTCTTGTAATCCTGAGTTGTACCTGCCGGGATCGCAGACAAACGGGACATCATTGCCAATTACATCGTAGAAGATCCCACCTAGCTCAGCATCACCCGTAAGCTGCTGTAAATCCCTTGACCTTGAGTCTTCTCCATCAGTTTCATCTCCAGATATGTTTGGGTTCCTTTTGACTAGTTCTCTGAATATCGAAGATCGAAAGAGAAGGCCAAGGGCAGTAGGGGAAGATGCCTTATTGTTGTTGCTCGACATTAAAGGGGCTTTGCTTTCAAGTAAATCTTGCGTGCAAGGAGAGTTCAGGTAAGCTGTGAAAGAATTACTGTGAAAGGATTTATTCTCCTCTTTTGGAGTGTAGATAGATATGGATGTCTCTGCCTGAGCCTCTGGTACCACCTGTGATTCAGGTATTGCTTCTTGGATGTTTTCTCTTGTAGGTTTCAACCACCTTATGTAAGTACTCAAATCAAAGTTTGTCATAGCATGGATCCCTCTGTACTCAATGGCTGCTATGTCATAAGCACGAGCGGCTTCCTCTTGGGTGCCTGCAATGCAAAAGATGGATAACTATGGTTAGCAGAGGATTTATGGAGAAGCTAATGAATGAAAGTTGCTATTCTCTTTCCTTCAATGCGATTCTGTCTCTTGTGGACTTTTTTTGGTTTAGTTTTGTAGTCCCATCTACAATGGATTCTGGAAATATAACTTACTATAAGTGCCAAGATAGAGGTATTTGTTTCCAAACACTCTCCCTATCCTTGCTTCCCATCTACCATTATGGTGGTGCCTGCATTATATTCCAAGTGTTAGTGATTCATCTTCATCAATGATAACTCACAAGCTGATTCATCTCATATTCATCAAGAATAGACATATAACCTTGCAACGCCTCTGTACTTAGATACGCCTCTTGAGAAGCCACTGCTCTTTCTGTTAAAGAAAAACCAGAAAGTGTTTTAACAGTGAAGTAACCTGGGGAGTGCACCTAGAGTAAAAGGAATGGTAACATGGGGAATAAAAGCAGGATCACAAGTCCTACCTTCTTAAAGTAGCCAAGTACTCCTCTTTGGTCATCGTCTCCATCATCTCTATCTCTTGCTGATAATCTGATATCTGTTTGTTGTACAAGGCGGCGTTAGATGGAAATCATGTTATTCAAAGAAAAATATGCAGGACTAATTTCTTCAATAGGTGATGATTAATACCGGAAAATTAGTGAAAGTAGATGTTCCCCAGTACTTAAGTGCAGCTAAATCATAAGCTCTTGCTGCTGATTCTTCTTCATCGTAAGCCCCTGTGAAACATGGAAAGTACTGTCGTCTTCGGATTGATTGACTAACACATCATACAAATCAAACCTTGACTTGGAGCCAAAGATACTCACCGAGGTAAACTGTTATACCCGATGACCAATTCCCATTTACGTTCCGAAAGAAATTGGAGGAAAGACACGAAATGCGTTAGAAAGGATGAACAAATAAATGGTGAGGAAAAGTAAGAGAAGTTCCCCTGTTTATTTTTCAAAACCCAATAAAGGAAGAGAGAACTCTACCTTGCTTCCCTTTCTTCTTCTGTGTTACATTCCAAGAGAGCTTGTCCCACAGGTGAGCTTCAAATCGACCAGTCCATCGATGTCTGTTTGTTTACAGTACAGATTAGTAGCTTAAAACAGAAGCAAGAACTCTAAAAGTGACTTCAAGTCCTTTTTATGACCTGCTTACACCACGAAATCTTGAGCTTCTTTTCATAGTGTTCGTACTTAAATTTTGATCAACCTGTAGCTGTGGCTTCAGCTGCTGTTGCACCTGATCACTTGGAGCATCATTGTTATTAAGTAAAACTGCACAAGGCTCTCTTCGCCGTCTCTTGACACTACGAGTTCCTTGCAACTGATCTTCTGCCATGAGTTGGCTCCTTTTGCTCACTTTACTTTTAATCATCACGGCCGTCTCCATCTCTTGTAAGTTTCTCTCAGTTCTACCTTTTTCCTTCTATATATTATTGCTTGAATTGGCAAAGGAGAAATGCTATTCTTATAAGATGTGCACTTCTGTTGGCTTTATTATGTTTTTGTTCTTATTCCTATAGGTTTGATTGGAGTTAGAAACAAGAGGTTCGATAATTTCGGTGACATCATTTGAGTACAACTTTTAAGTTGTCCTATCTGCCAGCTGCGTGTAAGGTCTAAGAGCTCCATTTTCCATCTTAATTTATAAGAGGTCTCACAGTCTGAAGCCAACTCAAAATATGATAATAAAATTCAATTCATTATTCAAGTATGTTTAGGGTTTAGGGTTTTTCTTTTTTTCTCTATATATTTGCGATGTATATTAGATTAGTCTTCTTATAGTGGAGTTCATTTGTGAACATGGTTCCTCTGAATAATGTATCTTTGGTAGGAGAGAGAAAACTAGGACGCCAGGCTTAAGAAAGAAGTTCAACTGATTTCAAGATATTGATGAAAACCAAAACATGTTATGTGATCAAGCAAAGTATGGTTGACTGGTCGCAAACAGGAATGATCCAGAACACTTCCTGCATTTTTGAGAAAGATCTGGATTCAGGTTTTTTTACCCTACTTTTTTTTTCCTCTACAGAAAATAACAAATAAAACCTTTAAAAATGAGTATATCCTTTTGTGCAGATGTGATATATATATTGGATTCATCACCACACCCACAGTGAACTGTGTGCTTATTGAATTAAATTTGAATGAGTTTATATTCTGATAGCCAATTAGAATCTTGCTTGGACCAGAGTAGAATTTTCTTCCCTTACGGTAGCTCCAATCGTTGATGAATCCTATGTTTTTAAGAGTATATTAATCATTCAACCTGTCCACAAGACAGCTGTGGGAATTTGGCCCTTTCCTATCATGTCGTTTTATTTTTGCATTCGGTTTATAACCCAATTGACAGTTGAAGGAAGAAAAATTCATGTACTGATCAAGCTTCAAGGCATATGATCTCTCTAGAGTCTGAACTTTGTAAAAGTTGATATATTGTTGAGTTTACAGGAAACTTAAATGGGTTTTGTCCATTTGCATCAAGTCCAAGATGAGTTGTGTTATAACGAGTATGTAGTGAAACAGTGTGCTCCATGTAATACTACCTCTTATGTTATCCTTAATATAAGAGTAGATGATTAATTTGGACAGATTAAGAAAATTAGTTATGTTAGTTATTTGTAACAAATATAGGGTTTTCCTAAAATATCATCTTTCATTATAACTACCCTTAGTTAAAAATTTCTTAATGTGTGCAACAGATACTTTGAAAAAAAAAATTATAATTTAAGTGGATTACAATCTTATACTACCTCCGGTCCTAATTATAGGAAAAAAAATTTAGTGCAAATTGTACTATAAAAGTGTTCTTATAATTAGAACCGGAGGGAGTATTTATTATTGATTCAAATTCTCAACTAGCTCTTATATGAAGAGAGAGGTGTAGTACTTTTATATTTTGTATTGATATAGATGATTTTGGCTCTTTTGAAGTAGAATTTACAAATGGCTCTTGCATAATAATCTCTTTTAATTTGTCACTGCTTGCCATGCCAGCTTGTTTGTATGTAGGAGTGTTTAATTCTCCATTAGTTCTAAGGGAATTCTCAATCTTGATTCTCGATCTTGTGTCTCAATGTTAGTCCTTTAGGTGTTAAACACTATTACTCCGGATGATTAACTATTATAGATTTAACGTGTTCCTCATCAATTAAACAACTTGCATGTATATATATAATCTTCAAAAGTTATGTTTGCTTGTTATTTTCATCTGCTTGTTGGTAACTTTTGCCGTCCCTTTCTGGATTTTTGCTTAGCGATATTTATAAGAATTTTATAATCATAATTAAAATTGTGATATTAATACATGCAATAATACTTTTGCTTGATTTCTAAGAACACAACACTCGCACACATCATAAAAAATCTAGTCTCCACAACTTGATTCATGAATCCTAACCATTGCATTTGCATGCATCACAACACACTAAAATAATCATTTTTTTCCTTTTTAAATTTCCGTATACACACACATATATTAATAATTTTGGATAAAGAAGAGCTAATAGTGGCTAAGGAGGGTGTCTATTTTGAAATTTTAAATCAGGGTAAAAAATTTAAAAGAATAAAAGAATTGACAAAAAGAAAAGACAAACAAAAAAAGAAAAAAAAAATATAAGAAGCTTTGCGTTTCTGGCTGGCTCCCGTGGCCACAAAAGAATTCACCACCGTACGTAAAGATCGTATGCTCTATAAAGCTGCAAAATTAAGAAGCAGCAAGCAACAATGGATATATATTTTGAATACAATCATCACAAACATGAAATTCTCTAACAAGGTTTTCCCACTTGGCAACGAAGAGCACCACTAAACCTGGTCAACCTTGTCACAGAGGATCCATCTCTGGGTTTGATCATTGATGCTCTTGCGTATGACTGGGCCATTACGTGCCCTCCCGACTGAAGAAACGTCGCTCCGTTCATGAACAAGTCCATCTCCGACGTCCACTTCCACCTGCTCCATTCCTGCGCCGTCGAATACTCCCTGTGCGTTATCTCCTTCGCCGCCCGCTCATGCGGAGCAATGAATCGGTTTCCCTGACTCAGTATTGTCGGCGCCGAGCTTCCACCAATGGCGTACATGAGCCAGTGTGTATAGTCGTTGTTCACTACGTGCACAAATCCCCATCTTGCCCTTGGCATCCTCTGTATCAGTCCCTGCCCGAAATGGTTGAACGCCACCGTCACCTGCATTTTCTTGTCCTCTGAGTATACATCGCTTGCTCCCAGCAGCATCACCTGAAACAATACACACACATATTTATCAATCATCTGCTTTTTTCTCTCATATATATATGTGTTGTGTATGTGTGGATATTAGGGTTAAAGCGTAAATTTGTCTTAAAAGTTTTCGTTAAGAGTAATATTTCCCAAAAGTTCTTATAAGTTCAATGTTGCCAGTTAACATGGAGCAAATTCCCCTTACCGTTAAAAAGTTAACCGTTAACATTAATTTTTTAACGATTGGGTAATATTGTTAGGTTTTAAAACTTTTCAAACTTTCAAAAAAACTTTCAAAACTAACATTACTCTTCATCGAAAACTTTCGTAGAAAATTTACGCTTTAACCGTGGATATTATATTATCATGGTTACGTCGTTGTGATTGGTCATGTGGCAGTTGGAGATGGTGATGGCGGTGGAGCCTTGGATAGCGTCAACAAGCCCATCAGCTGCTCTAGACATTGAAACATGATCGATCCAGATGTTGGAGGCGCCGAAGATGGAGATGGCATCTCCGTCACTCCTGGTTCTCAAACCGACGTGGTGAGCGGAGTCCCTAATCATGCCACCTGGCTTTTCCACGACGTTGTGGATGCGAATGTTGTGGACGATAACGTTGGTGACCATGAACAAGGAAATGCTAGCACCTTTGGTGATCTGGACGTTGGCGCCACGGCCATCGATGGTCTTGTGCGAGTTAACTAGGAGTTCCTGTTGAAGTGCGATGTTCATGTCGCGTTGGAAAATGATCCACAATGGCTCGTCTTGGACCACCCCGTACCTCAGAGTTCCGGGCTTGGGGTTCTGCAAGTCGTTGTCAGAGGGGTCGGTGACCACATATATCCGGCCGCCTAGTCCTCCGGTGGTCTTCCGGCCAAAACCCTTCACACATCTAGCCAACCTCATGCGATCATTGGCCCAATTAGGCCTGCACCGCCAGCACCTGTCAATAGGGTTGGTGGCCATGCATGGTCCTCTGTATTTCCTCCCACGCAGTCCCCTCCTGTTGCTCTCATTCAACGCTCTGCATCAACGCACATATATATACAAGCTAGTGATGAACATGGAAGTTTTTAACTAACAAAATATGCACATACATTATATATGATTGTATACACACACGTACAAGTGAACGTGAAGATTGAATTCGGAGGTGACATTATAGGGGTCAGGCTCGTAGGCTTCAAGGGCGGCTCTACGGGCATCCTGGGATCGTTTAATGGTGTATTCGTCGTACTCGGCCTCGTTGTTGGCTTGGAAGCATGGAATAGAAATGGAGAAAATGGCCAAGAAGAACAAAAGGGTGGCGGCCTTATTAAAACCTTCAGCCATCGTGGAATATACAGGTAAGGATGGCGAAGGTCGTAGCAAATGACACTAGACCTTGCCAATCCAATACCAAGCCCTGCCCAATAAGCTTTTCATATATATGCAGACAACCTTGTTTCTACGGGGCAGTTATGCACCAAGACAAGGGCTTGGCTTTATATAAGCTTCATGTATTTCTCTCTCCTCTCTTCTATATTAAGACAACACAGCCTTGGTGGCCTCCCATTTCCTTCTCTCCTCAAACTTGGTTCACAAAAGGCTCTTCATGACTCCCCACCCTTCAAATCAATCTATCTTTAGCCCTCAATCTATCTTTAGCCCTCCCCTTGACTTTCTCGGCGTTATTGTGTGGATATATGGTCAAAAGATTCATTAGCTCTTTTTTTTGTTTGTATATATATATATATATATATATATTTGGATTGTGTGTACTTGCTATTTTGGATATTAATGAGTTCTATCTGAGTCAATGCGTTTCGTCAATCCATTTACTTCTTTAGTTCAGTGTCTGATAGTCTAAAATGAATATCATTGTTTTGCTATGTTTGGATTAATTTGAACAACCATGCACATTTTATTTCGTCCTAATTACTTGGGTTCTCTCTGGTAGTTTAATCAACAGTTACTGATAAGACCAATAGAAATAAATTAAGAGTGGTAAATATTTATTGATAATATATAAATATATTAATGAAATGCATAGTTTTTTTAGTGTCCACTCAAAATCAACTATACGAAGCAAAAATCATTTAGATATGGAATGCATGTTTGTACATGTTGTAAGTAGTAGGTAGATCATAGATGTTTATATATGCGGTTGCCATCAGTGCAAAGTCCGAGAGTTCTATTGCTGATAATCTTCATTGGACACTCACCCATGTCTCCATGTTTGATTTAGGGTTGGATTTGTGTGTATATGGTAGATGTATGATTCTAATGGGAAATATCCTACAAACCCTAACCGTAATTTAATGAGAAGCTCAAAAAAATCAGGATGGAAAAATGATGATCATCTAATCTTAATGGTAAGACCTAGTTTTAGGGTGAATTTTGGTATTGAATGTAAGTTCTCTCTGTCTCTTATATTTATAATTTTTTTCATAATTAATTTGTCTAATTTATAAATTAATAAATAATATAATATTACATGCAAATATTTTAGAAAGATCATGCCACACATTTTATAATATTACTAAATATTTTGTACCTACCTCACAATTATTAGTTTACATAATATTGTGTAACTACTTTCCTTTTTTTTTTTTTTGCTCAGAAACTACTTTCTTCATTATACACTACAAAAAAAAAGACCATTAGTAGCGGTTAAAATGACCTATTTGTAGCGGTTTCAACCGCAACACACGACCTTTGTAGCGGTTACTACAATCGCAACAAAATATCATGAAAACCTATTTGTAGCGATTTAAAAAACCCGCTACTACATATATCATGAACGCGACTGTATTTGTAGCGGTTACAAATAACCGCCACTATATGACGCCAGACTGACACCTTGTTCGACAATTAGTCGCGGTTATAAAACCGCCATAAGTGGAGATTGACCAAGATAGTAGCGGTTACACAACCGCAACTAGATATATTAAAAAGTAGCGTCAAAGGTTTCAAAATTTGTCGCGGTTACATGACCGCTACATTTATTCCCGCCAAATTTTGGGTAAAAAAATTTTGGCGCCAATTTTTGTAGCGGTTACTTGACCGCAACAAAATATATCCCGTCATTTTGCGGAAAAAATTGGGCGGTAATTTTAAGTATTTAATTATTGTAGCGGGTTGAAACCGCTACAAAATATTCCGGTCATGTCATATATGTGTTCGTTTTTGTAGCGGTTCTCCAACCGCTACAAATAGTTGGATTTTTTTTTTAAAAAATAGTAATTAAAGTAATTAGTTACATATTGTATTAATAATAATTTATATTTTTGGAGAAAATAAATCATATTAAAATATTAAAATATGATATTTGATTACGAAGGTTAATATATAATAGAAAACAATAAGAATATGTAGAAAGTAGAAAGAATGTATTAATTAAAATATAATTAATTTTATAGAAAATGTGAGTGAAAGTGGAATAATATATACGAGAAAGTGTAAAAAAATACGAAATGCACTTGCAAAACAACAAAAGTTAGTATCAGTAGGGGTAGACGATAAGCAATAGAATTGATACGGTTTAACGGCACTTACCCCCAAACACTTAAGCTATTTGAGAAAACGTAAAACTATGAGTAAATATGAAGAGAAAACCGAAGTAGAAGTAGGGATCGAGCAGAAGAAGAAGCAAGAAGCACATTAAGTGTGGGTGGGTAAGGGTATTTATTTTGATATCTACAAATCATTTTGTAGCGGTTTAGTACAATTTTTGTAGCGGAGTTATTTAGTAGCGGTTAGTGACACGTCATTAGTATCGGGTTTGTTTGTAGCGGTTTGTGTGGTGTTGTAGCGGTTTCATGACCGCTACAAACATTATTGTGGTTTTTTTTAAAATAAAATATTAAAATATTAAAAAGTTAATAAGAAATCAAAATAATAAATAAATAAAATCGAATACGAATATTAGACTAAAATAGAATAATATTATAATACAAAAAGAAAGTAGAATGAATATAGAATATAATATATAGAAGTATAGAAGAAAACATGAGTTGAATTAATGACGAATAAAATGATGAATCAAATAACAAAAAAAGTATACCAAAAAAAAAATTATAAGAAGATTACAGATTAACTATCCATTGCATAATTTTTTCTCTCAATCTTCGTCACCATCCCTACAAAGAGAGTTTGTATAAAATGTTGCGTGTGAGTTGAATATGTTTGAACACAAATAAAACTTTGGTTAAATGTTATTATTTCATAAAACGTATATTAAAAAACTTACCGAACTATAGGTAAATTGTCATCGCCGTCTGGGAAGAAGTTGTCGAAATTGGCTGGCTGGAACGGCTCACAATCATAGGCGACGTTATCACCATCGCCCATATCGTAAAGGTCCCGAGGCTTTAAGTGAACCACCATATTCCAATCCACGTGCCTCTCATCGGCGACATAATAAACATGTTGGGCCTCTGAGGCAAGAATATACGGCTCGTTATCTTCGAACCAACCCGGTGTGAATAGGCCGGAGAAATTCATCGATGTGATGCCTAAGTCGTCGTCGTGAGTCCCCGGGCGTTGTCGTATTCGCCCACAAACACTTGAACAAAGATCATCACGGGAAAAGGCCTTGGTAAGTTATCTTGACCACATCAAACGGCTTTCCATAATATGGGACGTCACCGAACCGCATGTTCCCATCACTCTGCTCGCATAACTCCTCGTCCCAAACGTGCCATATACACCCGAGTTTTGGGTCGGCGGTCCCGATCTCGTGAAACGGTGCAAAACTTGAAACCATTGACATTGTATGCCATAAATCTTTGGGCGTGGTCAAGCGGGCCGAGTGCGAGAGCTCCGAATTCTCGGTGAGTGCGGGTTGTGGTCGTTCATTATTCTCCTCCTAAACCATCCGGGGAATTCTCTCGTGGACCTTTCTATCAATTTCGTAGGATGTCTCGCGTACGGATCCTCGCTTGACCTTCACATGACTCCCGAATTCCCCGCAATTAAACATGCCATGACGAGCATGAAATTTGAGTATAAAATGTAAAGAAATATATAGGATAACATATAAATATATATATATATATATATATATGTATGGAATCTATATATATAAGGTACGATTCAATTCTTCTTTAGTGCAATTGATCAAGACATGTCTATGTGCTTGAATCTTCTCAAGTGCCGTGAGTTTGAAATTCTCACTTCCGCCAATTGGTTTACCAACACGAGGGACTAACAACTCTGTTCCTGGTGGCTCTGGCTCAGGACAATCGTCAACACGAGGCGGTCGGTTGAATGACGTCTCAATGTCATCAAAGTTCCTGGAACAAAAATACAAGACCTCATCCCCAATATAGCCTTCTGCTATTGAACCTTCAGGCCACGCCTTATTCCTCACGTAAGACTTTAGTTTCCCAAGAAACCTATAAATTAATGAAGGGAAAATATCAATCCATCAATGGTTAGACGTGGGACTAGGGAGTAATATAATGCTAAAGTAATTAATTTTAAATGAGTACCTCTCAATAGGATACATCCATCGGTAGTGAACCGGGCCAGCAAGCTTTGTTTCGTGAACAAGGTGTACTGTCAGGTGAACCATGACCGTGAAGAATGACGGAGGAAAGATCATCTCCAAATGACAAGAATGATTTTTTGTTGTAGCTGGTCGAGCTCCTCCACGATCAAAACCTTGGAACATAACTTCCGAAAGAAAGTACAAAGCTCGACCAAAACTATCGACACATCCAAAGGGCGTATTTTTTATGGCCGGAAGTAACTATTGCATAAGCACATGTGAGTCATGACTCTTCAGCCCTGTGACCTTTCGAGCCTGCACGTCAACACATCGTGAAATGTTGCTTGAATACCCATCGTCAGAACTTTTATCTTCTTCAACGTCACGAGGAAGATTTCCTTGTTCGGTTTTGTCGTGGTGAATTTTGCCGGTTGAAATCACATGCTCATCCGGCCATGCGTCTCCACGAACCCCCATCTCCCGTAAATCTTTCCTCGCTTGAAGATGATCTTTTGACTTGCCTGGTTCGTTCAGAATCGTGTACAACACATTGTCGCACACATTCTTCTCAATGTGCATGACATCTAGATTGTGTTGGAGCAAATTATCTTTCCAATACGGAAGAGTGAAGAAGACGCTTATCTTCCGCCATTGCTGGGGCGCAGAACCAGAAGCGCGGGCAGTCTTTGTGCCGGCCTTTGCTGCATCATCTTTTTTCCCATACTCAAATTCAACATCCACAAGCTGCTCTATGATTTTTGCACCGGATAAATTCCCAGGATGTCCTCTTTTTTCCTGTTGCCCATTGAAACGATTGTGTTGCAACCTAAACCTATGCACACCATCGAGAAACCTCCGATGACCCATGAAGCACCACTTGCGACTGTGGGGAAGGCGCACCGAGTCAGAGTCAAAATTGCAAGCCGGACACGCAAGGCCAGTATGCACATTCCACCCGGATAATGTTCCCAGTTCAGGGAAGTCACTGATAGTCCACATCAACGCCGTACGCAAGTTGAACAGTGTCTTCTTGTGCGCGTCATACGTCTCGACCCCAACATTCCACAACTCCACCAACTCCTTGATCAGCGGTTGGAGGTACACATCGATGTCATTTCCCGGTGCCTTTTTGCCTGGAATGATCATGGACATAATGAAAGAGCTCTGTTTCATACACATCCAAGGCGGCAAGTTGTAAGGTATCAAAACAACTGGCCATATACTATAGCTTGTGCTAAGATTCCCAAACGAATTAAAACCGTCGGTCGCCAATGCAATACAAACATTTCTCGGGTCCGCCACAAAATCAGGAAAGTCTGAGTCAAACGCTTTCCAAGCTTCAAGATCCCGTGGATGTCGAGTTTACCATCTTCGCTCTTGTCGCCTTCATGCCACCTCATATGCTCAGCTGTCTTAGACGACATAAACAGTCTTTGTAGGCGAGGTTTTAAAGGAAAGTACCTTAAAATCTTTGCGGGTTTCTTCTTCTGCTTCTTTCCCTTCCGAACTATCCTGAACCTCGAAGTGTGACACTTCTTACAAGTCTCCCTCCGAGCATCCTCTCCCCAATAAAGCATACAGTCGTTGGGACAGGCATCGATTTTTTCGTAGTTCAGGCTTAATTTGTTGATTACCTTCTTGGCCTTGTAGAAGGTTGTGGGAATGTCCGCGTCAGGGAAAGCATCTCGTAGTAATTCCAGCAACATCGACATTGCCTTATCAGTGATTCCACAAAAGCACTTGATATGGTACAATTTGATCGAAAAAAGATAATTTTGAGTATTTCTGACAACCTTGATACAAAGGACGATCGCTCTCATCCATTAGGGCGAAAAATTCCCGAGCTGCATCATTCCTGAAGAAAACTGGTTCTGGACCCTGAACTTCTGCCGTGAAGTTGTCGTCTTGAACACCGAAAGCATCGTGAACAGCTTCATTAACCGGATCATGTTGATGTCCTTGATTTGCTACTTGTGAGGTTTGAGGAAGATGATCCCCGTATCTCATACCACGCTTCTCACCATGAACTTGCCAGAATGTATATCCTTTTGGGAAAGGCTTGATAAGAAGATGTTCCATAGCGCCTTCTCACGTTTGCCACTTCTTAAACTTGCATCTACAACAAGGACACACGATCTTGCCATTAATGCTAGCGTGAGAGAAGGCGAAATCTAAGAAAGTTTTCAATCCCGCTAAATATACAGGAGAACTGCGCGGTAGCTTGATCCATGACTTATCCATTTGTAGTTAACAAATCTAGGATACAATATAAATGTAGAGAGAATGTTTAATTACCTTCATAACAGCACCTGAGATGTTTAAATGCAACATGGAAACACTTTGTAGCGGTTCATTAACCGCTACAACCACCGTCACAAATATGAAAATTCCATTAGTCGCGGTTCCTAAATCGCTACAAATTTTGAATTCAAAATCCTGCCAACATTTAGTCACGGTTAGTAAACCGCCACAACAACCGATACAAATTACAGATTTTGAATTCAAAATCCCGCCATATATTTGTCGCGGTTGGTGAGCCGCTACAAAGATATAGCCGTTTGAATTTAGTTGCGGTTAATCGTGTTAACCGCGACAAATGAAGGTGCTATTTTAGTCACAGGAAAATTCAAATTTGTGACGGTTCTTTCAAAATAAACCGCTACAAATGTTTATTGATTTCACAATATAAATTTTATTTGTGAAAAATTACTTTTTATTCCCTTCATATTAACTAACTCCATAATTTTTTTACAATATCTATTATAAGTAAATTTTATACTAAATTTTATATTGTACGTTATATATTATAAGTAACATTAAAAACCTAATATAAATGGAATATAAGTATTGAAATATTACACCAAATAAAAAAGTCAACAAGCGAAATAACATAAAAAAGAAAACAAACATCCAAATCAAAATAAAAACTAACTATCGGAGCCCGTTGATCGGGTCCCGTCTCGGGGGCTCGTGCACGACCAGAGGTAGCATCGCTATCATCATCAGCAGCAGGAGGACGCCGATATTGATCCTCGTCGACGAACGGAGGGGGAGGGGGAGGCGGGGGGGAATCCTCGTCGCTGAACGAAGGGGGAGGCTCGGGAGCTGGAAACCGTCTGCCAGGCATCAACTCAGTCAAGGCATCGTGAACAGCATCCCAGGTATGCCTGTGACTCAAGTACCAATGGTCATATCTCTTTTGCCGGCGCCTTCTCTTGGCAGCATTCGCGGCCTCCTGTGCAGCAATATGCTCGGCAACTTTCGCGGCAATCAGCGCATCAACCTCCGCCGGTGGTGGCCTACTCGAGCGAGGTGCGGCCTCGAGCCGAGGCCTTTCCGTACACCATGCTAGGCCCGGCGCCTAATCCCATACCCTTCACCCGGCCGGGATGCTCTTTTGGGCCCACAGCTTTCAAAGGGGCTGTAAGATCCACAGCCCTCGTGACTCCGGGGTTGCGACGCTCGTGATCGCTGGCTTTGCTCAATCCGGGCCTGACACACAGATTTCAAAAAACATTAATCAAACTATATTTAATTCAAATTAAATATACAACATTAACTATATAAATAATTTTTTTGTGACTTACTATTATCTCCTCCGCTGCCTCAGAAGTAGCAGTCCCATCACGGTGTCTATGGGTGCGTGTGAACAACTGCCCATAGTCCGTCTGACGGTTCTCCTCCCGAGCCTTCTCTTGCTGAAAGAGTTAAAAGAATATAAACTTTATTATTTCAAAAACAAAACAATCATCTTTTAAACCTAAAATTAATTGATCTTTCAACATACCATCTCACTGTAGGTCACGGCAAACGTCTTGGTTCTTGTCGTGTGATGGACCCTTTGATGTGACTGGCTTCTGGTGTTCCTTTGCGACAGGGCTGCAAGGAAGTACAAACAAAATGTTAAGTGAAATTATTTATAGGTTTAAATGATTTCTTGTAACCTATATTTCAAGTACATTTAAACTATAAATTAAGTTAAACTATTAAATAATTTAAACCAAATGTAAACAATAAATTAATTTAATCAATATTTATATTTTTAAACTACACTCAAACAAAATTAATTTAAAGAAATTTGTCACAATAAATTAACTCATGTTTTTTAAAAAAAAAAACTTAAACTACGATTAATAAAAAAAAGTACCTGTCCCTCTGGACCCCTCCGATAGTGGACAAAACCCGCCCAGTCATTTGGGTCCACGCCATCTGGGACGTTCTCGATCAGCTGCTGCAGAGGCATAGTCGAATCTCCATTCTGCGCGTTGTAGAGACGACCCTCCGCTCTTCCACCCCTCACACATTTTCATGAGTACGTACCTCTTATGGATGGCTCGCACGTTAAACTTTTTCTCGTATCATAATTTAGTTAGTAATTAAGTAAGAAATGAATAAATACATAAATAAACCACAACTTATTACTATTAATATTTGAATTTAATTAAACAACATAAGTTACCTGAACAACGTCAGTAAACGCTTTGTCCTTGTTCTCCGACGGAATCTTTTTCCAATCATGGAAAAAGATCGGAAACCATGCCCAATTCCCGCCAAATTCTGACAGGAATCGATTCATCATATGACCACCATTGCCGATCGGCTTGTCCGTGTCCGTGTTCCAGGGGACTATGACGCGATAGTCGTCCATCTGAGTGACCGCGACAACATCCAGCGTCCTCCTGCTGATGTTCCCAAGTTTATCTGCACAATTATAAACACATTGTTGTATTGCGTTTAAATATATTCAAATTACACGTAAGCAAATTAAATTAATTTTTTTGACAAAAAACTGATTATATTTACCTTCGACATCCACCACAAATCCGGTGGAACGCGAAGACGACGGTCGGGGGTTCCCCTGGTCCCGCTCATTCTCCTCATCGAGAAACCGCTTCGCCTCGGCTATGGGAATCTCAATATGGATCTCCGGATTTTGGTCCATGTCGTCCAGCGACAGACTTGGTTCTTGTTCTCCCCCTACAGTGTCTAGGTTTGGGATTTCCTCATATGCAAAGAGGGCATCAAACTCCCTCCCCTCCACCCGAGGGGCGGAGGGGGGATATTTACAGGCCCCCGCCTTCTCGTACGGCCCCCTCTACTACTACCGCCCCTTATAGGCCTTCTCTCCCGATAAAAAACTTTCTGTTTTTCCTTGTCGTTAGAACCCATGATGTAGAAAGGTACAAGTTAAAAGGTGAAAAATCAAAACATTGCGCGCGGGATTTTCAAAATGAGAGGAATAGTTAAAAAAACCGCTACGTTTGTAGCGGTTATTGTGTATAACCGCGACAAAATCATAAAACTTGTTGCGTTTTAGAGTAAACCGCAACAAAAATCGTGACAAATGTGCCTCGTTCTTCGTGAAAACTTGTCGCGGTTACACAACCGCGACAAATTAGAGACTTTTACAATTCTGTAGCGGTTAGGCTCAAATAACCGCAACAAAATTGAGCCTCTTGCTATTCTGTAGCAGTTAAATCCGAACCGCTACAAAGTTACTTTTGTGGCAAAAAAAATCCAAACCATTTGGTTTGTCAGTCAAACCAAATAGTTTGGTGAAAATATTATTTATAATGATAGAAATTTTAATTAATTTATTTATCTTCTTCAGTTTCTCCAAAACACTGGAAAGTAATAAGTTATCAATAATTAGTTTACAGAAAATAGTCTAACATGCACGTGAAGATTCGCGTTCAGTATAGCCACCAATCTCCCTAGAAACACTCATTGACTCATTTTGATCAGAGATATTTTACAGAGAGAATGGTGGCTATAATGAAAATCAATCTTTGATGCACGTTCGACTATTTTCAGAAGAGTAGAAGTCTTCACGTCGAGACAAAAAAAAAATCAAATCAAGATTGTCACGAAGGAACCTTCTCGGCTACAAAGAAGAGAGGCAAATATATGCCGCTCTTATCTCTCGACATAAGAGATCAGGGCGGTAGATATCTGCATGTCTTCGACTACTCAGCCGAGAATGTTCATTCAGCGACAACGCAGATTTGGTATTTTCTGAAAATTTATAATTATCTGTACGGACAGATTATCTATATATAGCAAAAAAATTTGTAGCGGTTAGTGGACAACCCGCTACAAAATTATATTATTTGACGCGGTTGAAGCTTCGCTTGACAACCACCGCGACAAAACGCTGTCGTTCTGCTATCCTGTAGCGGTTTCTTTGGTATAACCGCTACAGAATTATAGAGACAAAGTTCGCGCCAAACGTTGGCGCCAAACTTGTGGCGGTTTTCCCATAAAACCGCAACAAAATTTGCGCTACAGAGATTCGCGCCATAACGCGCCAAGCTGGCGCCACATTTGTAGCGGTTTACTTTAGAGTAACCGCTACAAATATCTCAGCAAACATTAATTTGTTGCGGTTCATTAAAAAACCGCAACAAAAATGCGATGAAATAGTGATTTTGTAGCGATTATCTATGACCGCTATAGATGGACCATGACAAATGATAGTTTTTTTTTGTAGTGATATGGTGCGTGTGAGAGGTCAAATATTTATTAATGTATTGTTATGTAAAAAATCATTTAGATCTATAAGGGAATAATCAAATTAAATATTTACTAAATATTTTGTACCTATCCCCCTATTATTAATTTACAAAATATTGTGTAACTACTATCCCTATCATATGGCATGGGTGAGGGGTCAGGTATTTATTAATATGTTGTTATGTAAAAAATCACTTAGATTTTTAAAGGAATAATCAAAATATTAAATTAAATATTTACTAAATATTTTGTACCTGCCTCTCCCATTATTAATTTATAAAATATAGTTAACTTCTTTCCCCATTATATCGTTCATGTGAGATGTCATGTATTTATATATTGTATTGTTATGTAAAAAAAACACTTATATCTTTAAGGGAATAATCAAAATATTAAATTAAATATTAACTAAATATTTTGTACCTACCTGTCCCATTGTTAATTTACAAAATATTGTGTAACTATCTACCCCCATTATCTATCTTTCATAACCTCCTCGATTTTTTTTTTTCAGTGTGTTGAGTCTACCATTTTGCTAATGTGCCGATTAGGCTCTAATTTTATACTTTAAAAGAATAATCAAATTATTAAATTAAATATTTACTAAATATTTTGTACCTACCCCAATTATTAATTTATAAAATATTGAGTAACTACTTTTCCCCACTTACATCTTTAAGGGAATAATCAAAATATTAAATTAAATATTTACTAAATATTTTGTAACTATCTTCCCATTATTAATTTATAAAATATTGTATAACTACTTTTTCCATTGTTCATCTTCATAACTGCGTGTGAGTCAATATGTTTCGTCAATCCATTTACTTATTCAGTTCAGTGTCTTATAGTCTAAAATGAATATCATTGTTTTGCTATGTTTGGGATTAATTTGAACCATTAATCTATACTTGACCCATGCACATTTTATTTCTTCCTAACTTATGTTCTCTCTGGTAGTTTAGTCAACAGTTACTGATAAGACAAATAGAAATAAAACAAGGGTGGTAAATATTATTGATAATATACATATATATTAATTATATATATATTAGAGGTGACAATGGACTGGGCAGGGCAAGACCCCTGCTAGATGCCCTGCCCAATGGTCTGAAGGATCATTGGGCAGTAAAATGTAGTTCGGTGCCCGACCCTACCCAATAGAAGCCCTAACATTTTCGGGCTAAGAAATAATAGGCTAGCCAGAGCGAGCTTCCCTGCCAAAATGGTGATACCATGTCACACCCTATGTGAAGAAAAAAAAAAACAGCTTCAATCATACCTGATAAATAATATTGCAAACTTCAAATGTAATCCATAATTATTCACTTTAGAATATTTTAAATAAATCTACAACTTGAGTCTTAAAATTAAAAAGAGTATCATATATCTTAACAAATAGTCAAATATCCATACTGAAGAATTAAATCACATCCATAGTCCATTAAACACAAGGCATCATTAGTAATATAATGAACTAATGGTAAAATACTCCATGGATATATTAGAGTATTAGTAAATATATAGTATAAGTATATAAAATATTATATATAAAAAAAATTATGTCAAATATAGTAATATATATTTACTGGGTAGGGCCAAATGGGGGCTTTTTTGTCAATTTGCCCTTTATAAAATAACTATTTAACAAAATTCCCCTGTTTGCAAACTATTTAACGATTTGCCCCTGTTTGCCCCTTTTAGTCGACTAAACACCTCATTTAGTCGACTAAAACGCGGCCCGATTTAGTCGACTAAACCATGTAGTTTAGTCGACTAAATCGCCACGAGGCAATATTTTTTTTTAAATTTCCCCGTGATTTAGTCGACTAAGCTACAGTGCTTAGTCGACTAAATCGTGATAGAGGGGTTTTGTAAAAACTTCAATCGCGGCATTTGGAACCCTAATCGACTAAGCACCCTCCCCAAACCTCTCCCCCTCTGTTTTTTTCACCAAATCCGGCTGAATCCATTGGTGGAATGAAGTTTAAATGTTGCTATTATGACATCTATATACTTAAATGTTGCTATATATATATATATAAAAGTATATATATATTTATATATATACACAATATAAAACAAGCTTGTTGAAATAGTTGCACTGTACACATAAAAAGGTGAATGAAAAAAACTTCATAGTTGAAAATATATATATATATATATATATATATATATATATATATATATATATATTACTTGCACATGAAATAGGGATCTGTTTATATTCGGAGGTTATTTTATTGATCTAATATCACGAAATCAAAAAGATAAAATCGACCCAACTTCCTCCTATATAATAGGATCTAATCGAGCTCATTCTTATATTATTTCATTTTTAGTATTATTTACAAATATAGATATATGATATAAAATATATTTTTATGTTGTTAATATTTATTTAAACTCCTAATTTAAAGTATTGAAATAAGCTCGAGAGTTTAAATAGTTGTAGAGAAATAATAATAAACAATAACAATAATGATAATAATAATTGTTATTGTTATTGTTATTAGGGAAAAAAATATAATAAATAAATAAATAATAAAATAGATAATTATTATTATTAAAAAAAATGGAATAAATTAAAAAGGGAGTTAGTAATTAATAAAAAATAAAAAGGGGTATTATTAATTAATAACAAATAGAAAAGGGTATTATTAATTAACAATAAACAGAAAGAGAATTAATCGTCTCCCTAATTTTTCAGTCCCGTCATAATTTGCCGACTTCAAGCATTCCAAGTTTATTATTAAAAATTGTATACTTTTAATTTTATGAAATTATAAATTATAATTTTATGTAGAATTTTAGAAGAGTTATTCATGGTTAGTAAATTGGTTGTGGTAGAATGAAGTTTCCTTCTAGTGTCATTTGCGTCGATTTGGTGAAAAAAAAAAAACAGAGGGGGAGAGGTTTGGGGAGAGTGCTTAGTCGATTAGGGTTCCAAATGCCGCGATTTAGGTTTTTTAAAAACCCCTCTGTCTCGATTTAGTCGACTAAACCCCGTAGTTTAGTCGACTAAATCACGGGCAATATTAAAAATTTGCCCCTACGGCGATTTAGTCGACTAAACTACAGGGTTTAGTCGACTAAATCACGAGGATATTCAAAAAAAATTTGTCCCCGCGTTTTAGTCGACTAAACTACATGGTTTAGTCGACTAAATGAGGTGTTTAGTCGACTAAAAGGGTCAAACAGGGGCAAATCGTTAAATAGTTTGCAAACAGGGGCATTTTGTTAAATAGTTATTTTATAAGGGGCAAATTGGCAAAAAAAAGCCGCCAAATGGGTCGGGCGGCATACCTAGGGGTGGGAATAGGTCAGGCCTCTATCAGACGGCCTACCTGGCCTGTTTAGGGCTTGGTCAGGCCTTGCCTGTTTGTTAAAAAGGTCAGGCCAAGGCCTATATATGTAAATAGGCCAGGTCTATTTTGTTAAGGCCTAGCTTGTAAGCCTTCAGGCCTACCCTGTTTACATATTAAATAAATATATTTATATTTATATCATATAATAACAAAATATTTATTTTTTTCATTCTTATATTTATATAGATTTTGATAAGCTCAAAGTGCATGAAGTCTACTTATAGCCTTCAAGACCAGCAATATGAGGCTTTTTTAAAGACCTACATTGTAGGTAGGCCTTTAAAAAGGCTTCAGGCCTGAACAGGCCTTATGAAGGCTCAGGCCTGAGCCTAAAAAAAAGCCTGCATTCAGGCTCAGGCCTTTTAACCCCATTACAAGCTCAAGCCTATTTAGCTAAAGCCTGGCCTATTCCTATGCCTAGGCATACCCTGCTTGATGCCTGACTCTGCCCACAAAAATGTCCAGCTTGATTGTGCCCAATTTTTTCTGGGCAGAGCGATTTTTCGTCGAGCTCGGGTAGGCACACTGGGCTGATGGGCTTCATACACATCCCTATATACAGTGGCTGAGCCACGTATAAGAGGCGGGGGATCTACACTTAACACATCAAGATTGCACTTCGTAATCGAATGGGGATGAATGATTATTTAGTGCCTTATATTGAAAAAGATGTATTTGATAGCATTGATAATAAGACAATTATAATGGAATTTCAAAAAATAAGGCCTAGAAGGATGACATTGTAATTATTTTTATTGTAATATGCTTTTGTTATTAAAATATATGTACTTAAACTTATTGAGTGCCCACCTTTCATTGTAATTTATGTAGCTACATTTCTAACCGTACTTAACCTTGCTTTTCTAAATGACAAATTTGTAAAATAATTATCTCTCTTATTACATCATCAGTATTCACTTGATTTCATGATTTTTTTTATTCTTTTCTTATTTATATTTTTTTGTTTTTTAATGCATTTAAAACTTTCCTAAAAAAAATTCAAGGGCGCTGCCCCCAAATCCCCCCGCCACTGATGCCCCCCTTCATTAATTTTCTGGATATGTCATTGCCTATATATATATATAGGTAAAAGATTTCTCTAGTCACTGAAGATAAGTTATCTCCAGTGACTTCTAAAACTACGTCATTTTGGATTAATAAATGATGTTTATGTAATTTTGTTTACTTTATTATCATATACTCCCTCTAGTCCTTATTATAAGGCACCAACTAGCAAGTTTATTTGGTCCTTTTTATTAGGCACTTGCTTGTTCCCAAGGTGCATTAATTATTTGTTTCCATATAAGCCCCTAATTAATAAAGTTAGTGGGTGAGAATAATAATTATATAATATTAGAGTTTAGTACAATTAGTAGGGGTAATATTGGAAGTTACTTAGATTGTAGGGCAACTTTATTGACTTTAACTGTTTTTCTTGGTTTGTGAGAATTGTTAGTTGGTGCCTTATAATAAGGACCAAAGGGAGTAAATTTTACCGAAACACCCTTTATTAATTCACCTAAAATTACAAAACACACACTTCATTAATTCAAAACGACGTAGTTTTAGGGGTTATTGGAAATAAACTTATCTCCGGTGACTGAAGATTTATTTTTCCCTATAAGTGTGTGTATAGTTTATTATATATCCAATGACAAGATATAAGTATTTGTCCAATTAAGTTGATATTGCGTGGTTTGGTGGTAAGGAAAAGAAGAAACTTTTATATATACGATGTCTTTGTATATGTGAGATCTCAATAAATGGAAACGTGGTACAACGCGAACCAAGACCACAAAGGCTGTATATATATATATATATATATATTGAATGTGAAATCAATATATATAAACTGATTGAATGTGAAATGGGAAAATCAACGTGGAGGTCCCAAACATAAGAAATAAACATAATTAGGTCTCTTGAAACCACCAAATTATATAAAAGTTCCTAGAGACTTTTTTGATATTATTTGTATTAACAACGGGAAGTGTTATATTTACAACAAAATTTAAAAATATGACTATTCACAACAGAAAAAACTATATTTACAACAGGAAGTGCTATATTTACAACAACATTTAAACATCTGTATTTTGTTTCAAACTCAAGTCCCTAAACGTACAGAGGTCATTTACAACAGAAAAAAGCTATATTTACAATAAAAAGTGTTATATTTACAACAAAATTTAAAATCTGGCCATTTACAACAGAAAAAATCATATTTACAACATGAAGTGCCATATTTACAACAAAATTAAAAAACCTGAATTTTGTTTCCATATAAATAATATCCAAAAAGTTCCTATCAAAAAGTTCCTTTTTAGTATGAAAAATTGTTAAGTCAGTATTTTCTTTTAAGTTTGACTAACGGTGTTAACATTAAGGGATCAAACATATACTTTACAAACTTAAGGGACTAAAATGATACAAGAGGCAAACATGAAGGACCAAACGTATAGTTTAGCCTAATATATATATATATATATATATATATATATATATATATATAAAGAAAAAGAAAAAAGGTTGCCTATGAGATATTCAGCGAGAGAGGGAAACAACGTACGGGTAACTAGAATCATTAGGGAGCAAACAAGTCAAGATTATTAATGACGCAGTCCAGTATTAGTGTAACAGCAAAATAGGAAGCATATATGGCCCCAAGAAGGGAAAGTGGGAGAAAATTCTGGGAATACGTTAGATCTAGATACTTTGTAAATTTCATATAACAGCCACATTGTGAATGATCAGTAATCCACCTCCATTGACGGGTTAAGGGTTAAAAATGATCAAATTACATGCTCTGAATATTTGATCTTCATTATCTTATAAACAATCTCCAACACTTGTTTTATTTCTTTCACCAATCTAATTTAATTTTCAAGAAAATGAAAACATTTTTTTGTTAAAAAATATATAATATTCTAACTCGATCGTTACATTTTCTTGTTAAATATATATATATATATATATAATTCTAACTCGATCGTACAAATGTAGAAGTACCTATTCTTTAATGGAAGAAAGGAATGTTATACTTCGAGTGGTTCGAAGCTTTAGCAATTCCAACTGCATAAACGTTGGTTTCTCCTTACTGGGAAAAAAGCAAGCAAGCAAGGCTGCTTAAAAGCAGAAAAATGAAAAGAAGAGCTCACATTTATGCAGTTCTTTAGTTGAAGGATTACCGAGAAAAAAGGCTTTAATTAAAGAAAGAAATAGCAATGAGAGGCAGATCGATCGAGGTCATTAGATTACTTGGGAAAGACTCATTATTTTAGCATCACTATTATATAAATGGTGATCACTCTTCTCAAAAGCTTCTCCATCATGCATGCTGTCACTTACCATATTTTAATACCATAAAAGTAAAGTTTTACATCTTGTTATCAATATTTTTAACAAAATATAATTAATAATCACTTGTTAATATATAAATATACAGTCATAGTATTATTATTTTTATCTATATATAAGGCAAAAATCCCATACAAATAACCTCATCAATTAGTTAATTATTTCATCAGCAGCCTCACCCCAAGAACATTCGAAATATCATGTCCATATAGCAGAGAAAGAGTGAGTAATAGGAGTACACAATCATTCTTTTCTTGAAACAATCTAACGGTAAAGGGATTGAGGGCTAGGATTCCTAGCTATGTATCACAGCTTTTCACGTTCGGCGCTCCTTTCTCTATACCAATACATTTTATTATGAAAAAAGAAAAAAAAAATGAACATCCGTTTACTTAATTACGCTTAATTATGTTCTTTAAAGAGGATTTTCTATATATAGTATGAGCCCTTTTTCTAAAATATTAAGTTAATCTCACAAAAAAAAAACAATAAAGCCTATAATTAAGGTTTTGTTAACATGGCAGTGACACGCATAAATCGACAAGTGATTATGTGATTCATAAGTTATCTCTCTCTCTCTCTCTGAGATAAATATAAATTATGTACGACTTTGGTTTTATTTATAAGTTTATTTTAACTAAATTATATATATTAAGAAGAGGTAATTAGCTCAATGATTATGGAGTAAATTTTCAAGTTTATCCTAATCTATGAATGAGTATCTTTCAACTCTTTATTCTCTCTTATTTCATTGGTGTTCTGTTATAAGAACACAGATGTCTAACCACAATGGGTTAGTGGATGATTTATATAGGATCTGTAATACTCTCCGGGATATATATGTGTTAGTATACCGAAGAGAAGGTGATGGTTCTATGATACCTATGAGGAAGACACCGAAGAACACCAAATAGATCATTGTGCTACACGATAATGAGGATTAGCCAAAGGAGATGGGGTGTGTGCACAATGAGACTGAATAGTAAAAGGATATGAATAGAATACGTGCACCTGATGGATAATCTCCTATTTATAGAGATTACCTCTAGGGTTTCAATCTTTATGTTGTGCGCGCCTCCAAGCCCACAACGTTTTGCTCTACTACCTGATGCATCTCTGCTCCACTACATGTCTCTGCTCCACTACATGTACTACCAGGATTAACGCCTTATCTATAGGGTGATTTGTGTTTCACCTGCTTAAGGAGAGCTTCTACCATAATGTGTCCTTATTGAGCCACATTATATCTGGGCCCAATATACGGATCCATAACAATTCGTACAATTAATATAAGTAAAATTATCACAATCTTATTTATTACCCTAAAATTAGACTTATAAATAAGATCAATTTTTTTTTATCAAAAGAGATTTATAAATATGACTAGAGTGATATCTTGAATTGGACGGTCTCCCACAAAAAATATTTGTGCCTAAAATAATGAAGCATGAAAACCATGTAAAAAGGAAACTGATAGTGGTTAGTACGCTCACTTAAACTTAACTACTTCAATTTATTTAGCCACAATATTTTGTTTTCTTGATTAAAATGTTCCCTCTAAAAAAGCATTTTGGGTTATTTGTACTCTAAAGCTCTAGCACTAATGCAAATTAATTAAAATCAGTTATGCAGTGCGTGGGAACTTTTGGAAATAGCCATATTAAAATTATTACTCGTAAAGTTTTATTATCATGGCCTCTACTTTAATCAGTAATAGCTAATAAGTCATAATTTTAACTTTAGGATCATATTAACGCAACCAAAAAAACTTTGAACGAGTGTGGTGTTGTTGTATTCGCATCTAAAGGCTAAAGACAACCTGAAGAAAGAGATGATTGGTCTTTTATGGCAAAAAAATCACATTTTTAAAAGCAGATTCTCTCTGCAAAACACTTATTCACACACTTTTGACCAAAATTAGAAGCCATTCTTCCTCACATTGTTCTTAACTCAGTCCTTCATTACTTCCCACGCAATTCACTTCTTTATTCTCCCTTCTCTGCTCTGAAAAAGTCTTCATTAAATTCCAAAAGAGAAGCCTCAAAATTCAACTAATAATATCATAATGCTACTTGACTACCAACAGTTGTTGCAAAAGAACACAACTCTTTCATTATCGATGTCTCTTTTTTTTTTCTGTTTTAATTTGCCAGTGTTTCCATTTTCATGCTCTGCTTTAAGAAAGACAAATAGAACTATTGAACACATGAACTCTCCAATGGGCGCTTGCTAGCTAGCTAGGTCTTCTTTGCTAAAGAACCTATGAATTCAAAGACCAAGTTGGGAAGGAAAGAGGATTCTTCTTTGTTATAAGCTCGCGTGGACAAAAATACCCACCCACTTATTTTTCCATAATAAAGTCTCTCTTTTATTTTGTGGTGCGAGTAGAGATTTAATGATAAATAATTATCATAAGTTAATAAATGATTTTATTTAAAAACACGTTTACAAGATGTAATAAAAAAAAAAGCCACATACGGGAGGATAGGTATAGTACAAGGGCCTAATCCCTTATAACGTGGCGAACTAAAGTGCGAATTTCGGCTGAGAAAGATATTCACATTTAGTACACAGCCTCAAACAAGATTACTCACATTTAATTATCATAAATTAATAAATGATTGTATTTAAAAACTCGTTCACAAGAGGTTCTCCCTATTATGGGTCTATACTCCCACAAACTGGAAGTTACTAGTAGCGTCAGATGTTGATAGATTAATAAATTTAAAAAAAAAAATCCAAGAACGAGGGATAGGTCTAACAGAAAGGGTTAGTTCACAAATACTAAGAAACTAATGTGTGAATCTCCACTGGAAAATGTGCCCACATTTAATGCCAAACAATGCCTCAAACTTGATTACTTTCAATAGGAAGATACTTGTGCCAAAAAAAAAAAAAAAAAAAAAGCCGGCAAAGTTTGGTCTCTAGTTTGGGAAAAGTTGACTCATAGCCCATAAAGTCTTGAGTTTAAATCTCACTGCCGATGTGAGGGTCTTACTAATGTGCATGCGATCTGTAAGCGCCTCTTTAAGCGTTCTTTGGGCCCGGAAGTGTGTCCTGGCCTTTTGGGACCCACTCGCATAAATTTTTTCTTATTATAAAAAAAAAAATTACAAGTCATATTTTTATGTTGAGGGAAAAAATACTTACTAAGAATTACCTACAGAGGTATTAAAGTCTGACCCGTCTGATTAAGCTGCTAAAAAAAAAGGTAATGCATCACACAAAAACAAATCTTTTTTATTTAAAAAAAGGCTGAAGCAAATTGCCCCATTTCCAAAGCCGATCTTTTTTTTACTAAATTAAATTAAAATTTGTATTCTCACTGGGAAAAAGTGGAAGTTCGTCGTCATCAATCATGAGAAGAGAGGCAGAGTAAAACCTCTGCAGAAGCTTCAACAACTAAAGCAGACAAACAATATTCCTTCAATCTTACTTAGTCGTTAAAATTTCCACACAAAAAACAAATAGCCCTAAAGAAAACCTCAAAAGACCCTAGGAAGGAAGTTGTCCATGTCCTAAAACCTTTGAACCACCATGCTTTCCTCACACGATGTGCTTCACGTAGTCTCGGCCACAGTTCCATTATACGTAACCATGATCTTAGCCTACGTCTCTGTTAAATGGTGGAAACTCTTCACCCCAGATCAATGCTCTGGCATCAACAAGTTTGTGGCTAAGTTCTCTGTTCCTCTATTGTCCTTTCAAGTCGTCTCTTCCTTCAATCTCTACAAGATCAGCCTCAAGCTCATGTACGCCGACTTTCTTCAGAAATTTCTCGCTGTTCTTGCCATTTCAGCTTTTTCTAAGATCAGTTCACGAGGAGGTTTGAGATGTATCATTGCTGGTTTTTCATTGTCCACACTTCCCAACACTTTGATCCTCGGAATTCCTCTCTTGACTGCCATGTATAAGGATCAAGTTTCTATACTTGCCCAGATTATTGTGTTGCAGAGCGTGATCTGGTACAATTTGCTCTTGTTTCTGTACGAGTTCGATGCTGCCAAAACCCTGTCTCTTGCTACTTCTCCATCGTCATCACCTCAAGGATCAGGTTCATTATATAGGAAATGTACATTTTTTTTAGATTTAATTATATCCCATGTCCTTATTTTATCTCTTTAATCAATTCTTCTTTCCTGGTCAATCAAAGTGGGCCCTGAAAGCATTTTAATTCCTCTGTTTTTTTTTTTTTTTTTGGTTCTGTTCCTTCGCTTTCTTTCTTTGTCTATTCAGTTAGATGCTCTTTGTTTGTTTGTTTTTAATTTCTTCTGTGCCAATTAGATTCCACCAGTCGTGTCCATTCCGTTTTGTCTCATTCACTTCTTGCTTTCTGCTTAAAGAAGAAACAGAGCCTGCTGGGGAAGAACAGTCTAAAGAAGAAGAGGAAGAAGCAGAGCGAAGAAGAGGAAAGAAAAAGAAGATCTTGCTTGTCCTGTCAACAGTGGGAAAGAAGCTGATCACTAATCCTAATACCTATGGAACTTTAACAGGTTTGATTTGGGCAGCCATACACTTTAGGTAAGGTAAGAACATTAGAGATATCATGCTTATTTCTGTTCATAAAGACAGCTATATAAATTAAAGGTCAGATTTGTTTCAGGTGGGGAATACACATGCCTTCTGTTGTTAACCAATCAATAGTCATATTGTCTAATGGAGGTCTCGGTATGGCTATGTTCAGTCTGGGTAAGAAATGAAACAACCATTGATTTTTCTTGGTCCACTTATAAAACCTGATGCTTTGAAATGGATTCAACAGGTTTGTTCATGGCATCACAATCTAGCATTATAACTTGTGGGACAAAGATGGCAGTAGTGACAATGGGACTGAAATTCCTAGTGGGGCCTGCCCTAATGGCTGTAGCATCTTTTGCCGTAGGATTAAGAGACACGTTGTTGAAAGCTGCAATTGTTCAAGTGATCTTGTCTTTCTTTTTTATTGGTTAAGATATAAATTTGTTGGGGATGTTTTCACTAAAGAAAAAATGTTGCCTCTGAAAGCTTTATCGAGCTGAAAATTGCTTCAAAAGTGTTAAAACGTACACTATGGTCACTTACCAATAAAAATCTTAACTGCGAACTCTTTCTTTTTTAATTGGGTGAAGTAACATTGCTACATTTTGAAACTTTTGAGACGACATTGAACCCAAAAAAAATTTCAATGCAACATTGTTCTTGAATTAATTTTTTTAAAACAAATTTGCATTTTAGCCCTTCTTTTTTCTATATGGTTTCAAATTATGAGAAGAGAGATATAATATAATGGGATTTAAAATTGTTCGAGTGCAGGCTGCTCTACCTCAAGGAATTGTTCCCTTTGTGTTTGCCAAAGAGTATCATGTGCATCCAGCTCTCTTAAGCACAGGGTATACATATAAGCTTGATTAATATATTACCGCCGGTCCTTAATATAATGCTCATTTTAATGAATAAATTGAACTACAGAGTGAGTCTTATATTAAGGACCAGAGATAAAGTATGGGTTGAGTAAGATTTGAAGCTAATAACGTTGCTTTGGGGTGACAGGGTTATTCTGGGGATGCTCATTTCCTTGCCCATAGCTCTGGCCTATTATTTCCTCTTAGGTTTGTGAATTTACAAAGGCTGAACCATACCTGACTCTTCGTTTAGTGAATTGGAGTGGAACTGCAGAATGGAATACACAAGAATGCCAAAGTTCGGAGAGTTTTTTTCTTTTCTTTTTTTAACTTGTGCTGTTTTCCTCTGTTCGTACCATGTATCGGTACATACCACACAGAGAAATACCTACAAATTTACGAAAAGGAACATGAAATACATACAAGGATTTCCTCCCTCTGTCTCTCTGTAACCCCACTCAACTAAAGATTTGTGCTGTTTGTTTGCTTTGATTCTGTAGCTCATTCATTTTCTTCTTTATTTTTTAGAGGATTGTGTTTTATGAAGACATCTTGTCTTGGCACCAGCCCTCAAGCATTTTTCACGGCGGGGGACTATGGAAGTGTATTGCAATATATATACATAGTACCTTATAACTTACAATTAAAGATTATGAGAATTTACCAACAAAAGAAGTTGGTCCATTGAAAGAGGTTTGGCCACTTATTTATGACTTTTTGAGTTTGAGTCCTTGTAAATTCAAAAAATTCTTTTAAAAGAGTTACTTCTGTTTAAATCTGACACTACTTGAACTTAATCATACAGGTGGAGATATATTTAAAAAAAATATTATGAGATTTTACAACAATTTAATGATTTCAAGTGATATTATATGATATCTTAGAATGTTGTGTGTCACATTAGACTAATTATCCCAGTAATAAAAGAAAACAATTTATTGTTCATTGACACTGAAATTTGAAGAATACAGATAGAGTCAGGCATGATCAATCTCATTGTTAATTCCTGTGTTTTCATACGTTATATGTGAAATTTGAGTTAAATCACATCATTTGTATTTGATAATAAGTAGTATGAACTATTATTTTACATAGGTATATTAGTTTAATATTTATAGTAGAAATATTCCATCGCCCTATTCATATATTAATAAAAGTGATCCATATTTCCTTCATTTTTTTCAAAAAAGACAAAATGCTATTAATAGAGGATTAGCTTACTTCATCCCTTGTACATGCATAATTGGGTTAAGTCTAGGGACGTCCAAAAAACCCTAGAGCCTGGTGGTCCTGTCGACCGGTTCGACCCAACCTGGTCTCTGGAAAAAAATTTGGTCTGGGACCATATGAGGCGGACCGAACCGGACGTGTCACTTTCGTGTCACACCGGACTTCGATCCCCAGGTTAAGACCCCTTGGACTAGTCCTATCTGGCCCGATATATATGATATATTTTTTTAAAAAAAATTACAACTTAACCTAACCCTTTGTCCTTCTTTATGATTCTTCATCACTCATTAGTGAGTCTTCTTCTTCGGCTAAAAAATATCCGGAGTCTTCTTCCCTTTTCAGGGCGCCTTAACTTCTTCTTCCCTTCTTCTTCGATCCCCGATAGAATGTTGTTATTTTGTATTTTTGTTCAATGTTGTTGGAGATTCTTATATGTGTATGATTGGATTTAAGATGTTTGCATGTTTGTATGTTTAATTATTGGTCCAAAGAAGTGGGAAAAAAACTATATAAAAAAATGAAATAAGTCCTGGACTCCCTGGACTACGAGTCCTTTGGATCAGTCCGGTCCACCAAGCTTGGGCCGCGGTGCTGACCGGACCACTGGCCGGCTTGTTTAGCCCGAAGTCCCTCCTGGACCAAACCTCGGGTTGATCCCCAACCCGATCCAGTCTGGTCCATGGACATCTCTAGTTAAGTCTGTCCTTATAGTTTATCTTGATTTAGGATTTGGTCCCTGTAGTTTTAAAGGTGTGGCTTTAATGCCCGTTTGGGATAACAGTAACAGAAATGATTTTTTTTTTCAGATGGGTTTTTTCTTAAAAGTCATATTATTATAGATGTGATTTGTATTTGGGATAGCGGTGACATAAATGACTTTTTCCCAGACGGGTTTTTGTTTGGAATAGCGTTTGAAAAAACAATTGAGATGAAAAATGACTAAAAAGAGCATAAATCTTATTCAATACTATATATATATCTGTGTGTGTGTGTTGTATATTATGTGATAATTGAAGATAAAAAAATTAAATTTAATTGTAAATTTGCTAAAAAATAGTAAAAATTATAAATGTTGAAAACTGATAATTTATGTTGAAAAAAGTTAAATTTAAATGTATATTTGCTAAAAAATAATAAAAGGGCATGAAACTGATTTAAGCATCTCTCAGTGCTTCAAACGTACAATGGCAGTAAAACTCATCTCTTGTGCACTATGATGATGCTGCGGTTGTGATGACAGAACTCAAATTTTTGACTTCTCCTAAAAATAACTTTTTTTCCTTAAACTCATTAGCCAAAGAAGCTTTCCCAAACACCAAGATTTCACCCATTAGACTTTTTTTTTTTCAAACTCACTGGTCTTTTGGCTGATGCACTGGGGTTTTAATGGGATCCCAGACAGGCTGTTAGTCCTTGTAGTTTTTCCCATCTAAAACTGTTAGTGCCTATATTATTAAAAGGATCTAAACCTATAGTTAACAATGTTAATTGAGCTTATGTGTCATAGACACCGTTAATTTTGCTTAGATGGCGTGATGATTGGGCAATTGGTCTTGTCTCCTTGGTCTAAGAATGGCATGGGGTATGGGTCTTAGGAAAGTTTGGGTTGAAACGGATTCTTTGGAGTATCTTGACCTGATTCTACATAAATATGGTTCGACTCACAAGGACACTAATCTTCTTATGGAAGTTAAAGAGCTGTTGGAAAGGGATTGGACAACGAGGATTACTTATGTGCCTCGATCATGCAATTATGCAGCGGATTACTTAGCAAAGAGAGGTTTGGAAAGAGGACAAGGATTCCATGAAATCTATCAGCCTTCAAAGGATCTAGAGGCGCTGCTATGTTAGGATTGTAATGGATATAATGATTCATTAGGTATTAAATGAAGTGTCCTAGGCCAATTATATCAACAACAATAACAAAAAACTATAGCGACTAATGGTTCTAGACGTGGAAAACTATAGGGACCAAAACTACACTTTTAAAACTACATAATACTGGCTTACCTAAATTATAAATGATGACATGAAAGTGAATTTTCTGTAGACTTTTGTCTTCAGGTTAATATGGACTAATCTTTCTTCAACGAGGTAATCATTAGCAAAGCACTATCGAACTAGGTGAGTGAACTGGGAACTAGCACTGTACAAATAGACGTGACTAATGTAATAAGTAGACAAAGAGCGTCTCGTGTAGATGGTTGTTTTCGTTTCAAAACCATGAACACATAGTCAAGATTGCAGTCCCTGCTAAAGCAATTGGTCTATATTCAAAAATAACATCTGCACATATTCGCAGGAGTAGTTCGCCTTGATCTGGATGAAGTTAAAATGTGAATGATTCCTCTAATAACATAAAGTGAAATTTGGATAACACCAATATGTTGATCCACAATATTCCATGTTTCCTGCAACTAATTAGATTGGTTGCTGCTATTTTATCCATATAACCTTTGAATAATATCATTGGAAAAATGACAAAAAAATACCACTTGAACTTTAGAATTCTATTGACTACAACAGTAATAAGATTAGCAGGAATAGTAAAGCAATTGACAACTTGTTTTGTTGGGAAATCACCTATTTATGCTTTTGAAATTTAAGTGGTATTTTCTTCTGATTTTCCCAATATCATTCCGTTTATATTGATACAGATGATAATGACTTGATATTCTGTCTATCATCAATATTATATATCCTTTTACTGTTCAAGCCATCAAAGTATGCTTATTGATTTTTCCTCTTCTTCATATTCTGATTCTATATACTTTTTCCAAACTACATTTTTTTGGCAGGACAAAAAAATTGAAAGACTGAATTCAATTAAGAATGAGGTTCGCAGTTAAGTTGGTGTCTCTCTCTGTTTTTTTTTATACCTATTTTCGGTAAATTATGGATTTTAAACCCAGTAGACTTGAGTGGTCAAAAAGAAAAAAGAAAACTAAATAAACTAGCAAATCAAGACTTAAACCAGAGTTAGCATATATATTAAAAATACAATAACGTGACAAAGTGGGCCACCCATTTTTTTTTGCAACAAGTTGCCAAACCCTTTCGTGCCTGTTTGGCATGGTGTCCAACAGCCAAAAAAAGTCCAGTAGAGCTAAAAGACCAGTAGGGGAGAAAAATCACATTTCTTGGTGTCTGGGGCAGCATCAACATGGGCTTTTACCTCAAAAGCAACTTTAAAGAAAAAGCCACATATTTTTCATGGCAAGATATAGCATGAAATGCAATTTGGAATTTTACCTTCTTGTCCTTCACATTTGTTGCCTCTGTTGCCTCTGTTTTGTTGCTTTTTATCAGCCATGGCCAACTCCAGATCTCGGTGTCCAATTGTTGCATACAAGTAGTGAAGTGTCGGCATTTGTTGGTACGGTTGCGGTTTGGAGTTCTGCTTCTCTAATCTCTCCCTCACTCACTCCCCTTTTCTCTCTCTATAAACCAGACGAATCCTGCCAGATGAACCTTACCTTGCTTTATCTCCTATTCATTGACGATGAGAAATGAAGGAGTAGATTGAGAAAAAGGAGATCAGTGTATACGGAATACCTACCATGTTGTTAAAACGTAGTGTCGAAACGTAGAAACGGACGTTTCTACGTTTCTTGCCTGAAAATCATGTCAGAACGGTGGTAGGAACGGAAATGGAGCTGAAACGGTCGAAACGCCGTGTAAAATCGGTAAAAACGTAGTGTCAAAACGTAGAAATATGGGAAAATCCATCTCAGGTCCCATATTGGCAAAAAAATGTCAAAAAAGGCCCCAGAAAAAGTCACATGTCAAAAAAGGCCTCAGGGCCTTGTCTGGTATTATTTTGTAACCATTAACAACTAAATCAGTCTCATTAACAACTAAATCAATACACGTTAACAACTAAATTAGTAGCATTAACAATATCCTAACAACTAAATCAATACCCGTTAACAACTATATCAGTAGCATTAACAACTAACGTTTTATGAAATAATATCAGAAAAGGCCCTGGGGCCTTTTTTGACATTTTTTGCCAATATGGGCCTTGAGATGGATTTTCCCTAGAAATATTATGATGATTGAGTTTGAACTTAATTATTTCCTTGAGTGTTTGGACTTAAATTTGTGGTGACTTTAATGTATTTGTGTGTTTTGGTTTTATATATGTTGGATTTTATTTTTTTTGTAGTACGTAGTAAACTCTTACGTTTTGTTTACGCTTTTTGATTTTACGTTTTTGTTCACCTTTACCGTTTCTACATAAACTCTACGTCTTAATAGCACTAATATTTGCTCAATCTAGCAGCAACAAAAAATAAGGTTGAGGTGTATAGGTATGAAAGAAGGAAACTCTTGGAACTTGGAAGAGCTATCCCATGGGCCCAATCTTTAGATAAGTACCAGTATATTTGAAAAAATAATATCACTGCATAGATTTTATACAGAATAATTAGAGTGCTTGATTTCATTTTCAGTTTCCAATTAAGCTTTAAAACGCTAGTAGCTTTATTTACATAACATTTTCTCCTTTTCTTATTCTAAGAGGTTTCTAGAAGATCTTATCATATTTTATCCTTTTCTCACTATATTAAAATAATGTTTTTAAATTTTTAAATTTTTTAATAATAATTTAACTTTTTTTTTTTATCAAATTTAAATTTTTATCTTCATTTATCATAATATATACAACTAATATATATATATATATATGTGTGTGTGTGTGTGTATTATTCAAAAAGATTAATGCTTTTTTCAATCATTTTTATCTCAATTGACTTTTCAAATAATAATCCAAATAAGATCCCATTTGAAAAAAAACACTTCTGTCATCATTATTTTAAATACAAATCGCATTTACAATATTACTTTTATCCTATTACATTTATTTGCAAGATGGATGAAGATTTGATGCATATGTTGCGGGACTACTTTATTGTTAGGGAGTGCAGGAAATTAGTTGTCAAACAGGGAAAATGGAATATATTCTCTTCTTTGCAACAGGGGTGAATTAGATCAAATGAAATCTGACTCATGAGAATGACAAATGATATATGAAGAAGGTTCCATGGCCAACCTTGTTTGGATATATTTGCTGGGATGCTTGGGTATCACCCTATAAAAAAGTTGTTTAATTGTGAGGCGATTGATGTGGGACTGAATGCACAACATACTTTTTTAGAGCATGTTCGGACAAAGATATTCTCAAAACAAATGATATGGGGAAGATGATTAATAGTTATATACAAATCGAATCAACATGAAGAGTAGTGCATTAGAGTAGCAGTCGATGGCTCAGTTTTGGAGGATGGAAGAGGCGGGTGTGGAGGTTACCTCTAGGATCAAAATGACAGATGGCTTGTAGGCTTCAGCTTTAAACTAGTTAATGTTCCTCCTATTTTTGAAGAAATAATTGGTTGTATTCAGGGTCTACAATTGTGTTGGTTCAAAGGGTATATGAAGATTAATTTAGTTACTGATTATATAGATGCTATGAATTATATGTTGAGAGAATGTGATCAACATCATCCTTTCAAGGATATTGTGGATGATATTATGATGTTTCTCTATAAAGATTGACAAGTTGTGGTCACTCACAGATATATAGAGACCATAACTATTACTCCCTCCAGTCTTAATTATAAGATCAAGTTGATTTTTTGGAGAAATTAAAGAAGTTAATTAAATTACCTTAGAGTATTTGAATTTGTATTTTTTTCTCTAAACTAATTAGTTTAAGTAATAAACTAATTTATAATCTAAGGATACACAATATATGATATGATTAAGTAACTTATTTAGCTTTCTTAATCTCTTCCAAAAAAGTCAACCCAATTTTATAATTAGGACCAGAGGTAGTATTGATTAATTAGCCCGATACTCTTATAGCATAGACTCACAGATATAGGAAGATTATAACTATTGTTGATCAATTAGCCAAATATTCTTATAGCATAGAAGGAGAATATTGTCTTCTTGATCAATCTCATCCTTTTATTCAAGAGGCCGACGCTGATGAAGTTTATGAGTTTTTATTGAAGTTGATGTAATGTTTCTGTAAACATTCTGATTTTAGTATTATTCAAAAACTTTACATAATGTATAATGTGTAAATTTCCCGTCAAAGATCAAATACTATTTCCGACGGTCACAGCTCACAAGTGGCTGAAAATCAGTTAATTTTCTAGATCGAACGGTTCATGTCTTTTTTCTCCCGAACAAGTCACGATTAACGGAATAACACAAAAAAATTCAGACAAAATTAGGGTTTCGTTACATATCTGCCCCCGGTCAGCACCGCTTGCGCTTTGGCTATTTCCTCTTGTGCTTCTTCGTCTTGGTGTGCTGAAAATTTCAGATTCCCATTTCTTGACGTAGCCATGGGGAAGGGTCCTGGTCTGTACACTGAAATCGGCAAGAGAGCCAGAGGTACTCATTCTTTTCTCTCCGGATTTGTTGCTATGCTTGGTTGGGATGTTGAATCTGTGAAGTGTTCCTCTTTTCGTCTTCGTTTTGCTTTTATTGATTATGTCTTTCGGCTATAGATCTTCTGTACAAGGACTATCACAGCGACCAGAAATTCTCTATCACCACCTACTCGCCCAATGGAGTTGTGAGTTTCCTTCTTATCTCATTCATGGATATTCAATCTAGGATTATACTGTTGGTCCGATTGTCTAGGTACGATTTTCAAATACGTGAGCGGCTGCCTAATTTTTCTCTGGTCGTGTGAAAGAAACAGTTTGGCTAATTCTTGGCTTCCTTTGTATTTCTCTCGTATTGTATTGGGGTCTTTTTGTTGGATTGTGATTTTGTGGTTTAAAATTTGAATTAGCACCACTTTCATTAAATGTTCCTCTAGCGGTGTAGCGATTAGTTTCCGTGGATTACGACTGAACACACCAGCGTTGTGGTTTACAGGAGCATGAAAAAACCAAGGCATATGCGTTGCAGTGTTTTGGATGAAATTAAATTACGCTAAATATTATATCACATGCAGTTTAATGCTGACAAAATAATTCATACTTCGCAACCTATATGATGATATTTACATCCTAACTCAGTTTCAGTGTCATTTCTGAGTCTTTTTAGTAACTTATGTTTGCTATTGCAGGTTATAACATCATCAGGAACCAAGAAAGGTGACCTGTTCTTTGCTGATGTTAATACCCAATTGAAGCACAGAAACGTCACCACTGATATTAAAGTTGATTCTGAATCTAAAGTACGTGCTGTATCTTTGTTCAGTTATTCTTGAATGGATTGCACAGCTTGACTTTTAGATCAGTCTTGTTAATTCAAACACTTTTAACGGTACTGGAAGTTTATTACTTCCAAAGTTGGGTAATAATTTTTATTCGCCTCACATCAATAAAATAAGTTTAAAAAAATTCCTAAACTAAACTCATAATTTTAGATGAGCATGGCTTGAAGCTGAAGGATGTTTCTCCATTTCTCTTATGGCGATACTGGTATTTCTTTGTGCATGCAGATATCCTTGCTATTATCTTCTAATATTAGATTTTAATTCTTTAGTATTTATCTCCTACTATTATTTGTTCTTTGATAATAATTATTTGATCTCTGCTTGACTACATGGGGATGTGATCATGTTGGGGAAGTGTTCTTTTAGTCCTCTTCATGTGTACTTACCTGGTCATTGAAATTCTTGCTATGCCGTGCTTGCTTATCATTTAGACATAAGCGGTGGGTGAACATAATGTAGCAGATATATTCTTAGTGGCATTTTTATTCTGGTCTCTGGATTTTTTATTTTTTAGTTGATAACCAGGGTCAATCAATGATATATATTGCTCCTTTTTCCTATCTTTTGCTCTTTACATTCCTATAAGATGGTTTGACTGAAATTCATTAATGTTGTTGCTCTTTAGCTCTTCACCACAATCACGGTTGATGAGCCTGCTCCTGGTTTGAAGAGTATCCTTAGCTTCAGAGTTCCTGACCAAAGGTCTGGAAAGGTGAGATGATCAAACATTTTTTAGAAGTACTTAACAGTTACATGAGGTCATGTGTCAGTAGATGGCCGTAGAAGCCAAAAACCCAACTGATATGATATTGTAATTCAATGTCTTTGAAAGTTAGTTAGTTCACTTAATTAGACGAGCGGCATTAGCCGTTGTTAGGAGCGGCCCTAGCCAAACATGGCCTTAGCCGTGTCTAATTAGCTATTAGGCACCCTGTTTTGGACATACCCCTGCTGCCTATATATATGGCTGTCCCCTAGTGTAATCGCTCAGTTTTTGCAGTCTTAATGAAATTAAGAGAATTATTCAGCTCCTTTTCTCTCTACTTCTTCTTCTCTCTAATTCTTCTTCTTCCACCCTCTCTTTCTCTTCTCTTCTACCCTGATTTCCAAATCAATAAAGAATTCATATTACAGATTGCTATCACCAACCTTATTGAAGCTTTAAAATTCCTTGAACACTTGTATCCTAAATTATCAGTTAAATATGCTGCCTGATTTGTGGTTCTGGAACAGGTGGAACTTCAGTACCTGCATGACTATGCTGGGATAAGCACAAGTGTTGGGCTTACAGCAAACCCAATAGTCAACTTCTCTGGTGTTTTAGGAACTAATGACCTTGCTATTGGTACCGATCTCTCTTATGACACCAAAAGTGGTGATTTAACTAAAGTCAATGCTGGATTGAGCCTGACAAAAGCAGACTTTATCGCTTCACTGACTGTGTGAGTAATTATTGCCTCTCCTATTGTGAGACTTGCTGTCGAAAACAGTGTCACATTTATTCCTTTCCATCTTCTATGAGCGAGCCTTAGCATGTGGGAGCTAGGAAAGTTTAATAGAACCCAGTTAAAATGAATGTTGAGCTTGTTTTGGTCATAAAAACTAGGACAGCTACATGTTAAGGCCCTATAGCTGTTGAGTGAACTTTGTGAGTCTGCGTTTTAGGGGTAATAAACCTGTTTATTGCACATCTTCGTATCCTTCCTGAGAATGATTTGGAGTACATTTTATGATATGATTTTTGCTTATGCAGGAATGAGAAAGGTGATGCTCTAAATGCTTCTTACTACCATATGGTCAACCCTTGACCAATACAGCTGTAGGTGCTGATGTGACTCACAGATTCTCAACCAATGAGAACACCTTCACACTTGGTACCCAGCATGCCCTGGATCCATTGACCACACTGAAAGCTCGCATCAACAACTCTGGCAGTGCCAGTGCCCTTATCCAGCATGAGTGGCGTCCCAAATCATTGGTGACAATCTCTGGGGAGGTAGACACAAGAGCCATTGAGAAGAGTGCCAAGGTTGGGTTGAGTTTGGCTCTCAAGCCCTGAGGAATTTTGAGCTGTTCTGGAAAGATCATTGAGGTAGGCATTAGGAGCATATGGTTATATGCAAGCCGATTTGTTTTCCTGAGGTTGGTTTCCTTTTTGGACACAAGTGTTCATGGTGTTTCTCACGAATGAGTGTTTCAACGTGGTAAAAATAATTAGTAGTTGGTTTAATAACCTTAATGTTACTCAAATATAGACGAGCTCTGGAAGCCTCACTGTATTAGACTGAGGATTGGTACTCTCATTAAGATTTAAATTGCAAGATATTTTGCCTGGCGATGGCAATTCTCAGCGTTATATGTCTAGAATGAGTATTATCCTATACTATCTCTTGTTCCAGGTTGTTAGTGTATGAAGACCATAGCACGTCAGCTGCGTTCTACCTTAATAAAGCAGCTACAACGAATCACATCATCAAAGACTTCATTAGTATATACGGTCCCCTCCTTTCCCCAAACTTCTAGTTACTCATCCGCAACAACATGGAAATAGTTCTGTATGCATTACAATATTGCTCAGTTCAGAGCTGTTCTTTCATTGGCAAGTGCCTCTCTTTTTCACCATCTCTCCATGCTTCAAAGGTTAGCCTTGTGGGTTCCCTTTAGCAAATTCCAGATCCGAGCATAGTTCAGCCTTTTGTTTCCTTCTCGACCTATGTTACAGAGCTAGATGAAACGGTAGATCAACGCAACTCCTTGGGATAGACATGGGCCGGCATTCTTCCTTGCTGCCCCCACCGCCAAGCGGAGGGAGCATGTAACTAGAAGGGGATCCGAATCAAAAAAGAACAAGAAAAAAGATTGAGAAGCATGATTTTCTTCTTTTCAGCTTTGCCCGAGGGAGATAAAAGCTCCAATATGAAATCGAGCTGTAGAAAAAACAAAGGAAAGTAACTCTAAGGCCTACTGCGGCTGGGAAGCTCAAATTTGAAGCTCCAATCTGAAATGATAATTGGGAGTTTCAAATTTCAAATATAATAGGAAGAACACAAGAGAGAACAAGCCAGAACCAAGCCATTAAACCGCATTGTTCATTCCTACGATAAATGTCTCTAGTGGCACAATTCATGAGTCATTTTAAAATTGATTGAAGTTAAAACGAAAGAACAATTCTGAAGGGGAAGTGAACAATGAGAATGGAGTCTTGAACTGTTCATCCAATATTTTGAGCTAATAAGCCGCATTGAACGCAATTTAATCATCAATATCTACACCAAATTCATTTTGAACTCAATATTGTCAGAATTGTTCATCCTATACCTTCACTATCAGCCTCTGCTGTCGGAGATAATTCCTTATCCCGGTAGGAATCGGTCGCCATATTCAGATAATCGAACCTCTTACTGCTAGAATATCTCGGAGCCTCACAGAATACTTCCAATAACAATTCATCAAAGAATCAGAATTAGATTATACAGTACTTTACAATCAGTTTCTAAGCAGATCTCTCCCCCTTTGAATCTCTCACTAGCCAAAAGAGCCTCCTCCAAAGCCATAGGTTCTGCTAGAAAATCAGAATGAGTGTATCTTCTTTGCAATAGGACTAAAACTATTCATTAAATTGATTTAGCCGACACCTATACTTTGACTCCCTGATAAATAACATTAAATTAGACCACCATTTTTTCCATAGAGATTTCTTGCCTCTATTTATATGAAAATACATTAGACAAATAGTAATTTATTCATATTAGGACGCCCATTATTTCTTTTTCTTTTTTTTTTTTGGCCAGACCCTTTATTTCATTTATTGCGCTTCAGAGAATTTGACATTCAAATTTAAACTGAGTTATATTTTCAGAAAAAAATATTGAAAAGGAGGATGTATATGAAACTTATTATGTTTGTCATGTCTTTCTTACATTACAATATTACATTTGTTATAAAATATATCTAAATTCAAACTCAAATTACACATGACATGTTTGTGCAATTTTATTGTGGAATATATTTTTTTGACTTGGTTACGTCTTTCTTACATTGTGAAATTATTTTCCGACGGTCCGAAGCGGTTAATTTTCGACATCGAACGGTCCAAGTTTTTCCCCATCCTAAGCGAGTCACAGTAACCACTCGAAAAGAAATCAAGACAAAACTAGGGTTTTGGTGTATCTCTATGCCCGGGTCGGTTTCACGCTCGCTGGTCCTGTATTCTTACACTGTGAGCTTCTTCTACATTTGCTGAAAATTTCAGATTTCCATTTTTTGAGGTAGCCATGGTGAAGGGTCCTGGTCTCTACACTGACATCGGCAAGAGAGCCAGAGGTACTCTCTCTTTTCTCTCCGGATTTGTTGCTATGCTTGTGGTTGGGATGTTTAATCTGTGAAGTGTTCCTCTTTTCGTCTTCGTTTTGCTTTTATTGATTTTGTTTTTCGGCTTTAGATCTTCTGTTCAAGGACTATCACAGCGACCAGAAATTCTCCATCACCACCTACTCGCCCAATGGAGTTGTGAGTTTCCTTCTTTCTTCATTCGTGGATGTACAATCTGCTAAGCAGCATTATATTCTTGGTCTGAGTGTATAGGTGCGATTTTCAAATGCATGTGAGGCCTGTCAGATTTACGTTTGTTTCGAAGGGTAGTGTGAAAGAAACAGCTTGCCTAATTCGCGGCTTCCTTTGCATTCCTATTAGTTTTTTCTTGGGAGTCTTTTTATTGGATTATAATTTTATGGTTTAAAATTTGAATTAGCACCACTTTCATGAAATGATCCGCTAGCGGTGTCCCGTTTAGTTTCTGTAGACTACTACTGAACACACCAGGGTTTAGTTTCTGTGGTTTATAGAAGCTTGAAGGTCGTTGTGTGCCGTGCCCAAACAGATAACCAAGGCATATGTGTTGCAGTGTTTTGGATGAAAATCAAATGACGATAAATAATATATCAGATCTAGTTTAATGCTGACTATTGACAAAATAATTTGTGCTTTGCAACCTATATGATGATGTTTACATCCTAAGTTTCAGTGTCATTTCTATCTTTCTTTAGTAACTTATGTTCGCTATGGCAGGTTATAACATCATCAGGAACCAAGAAAGGTGACCTGTTCTTTGCTGATGTTAATACCCAATTGAAGCACAAAAACATCACTGCTGATATTAAAGTTGATTCTGATTCTAAGGTAAGTACTGCATCCTTGTTCAGTTATTCTTTTTTATCTTTCTTCATGTTATTTGACGTTTTCCTCCCTTGTTTTTTCATTTGCGCTTCTGGTACAAATTATTAAAGCAGTTGTGGTGATTGACATGAGTTTTACCCTGTTTGATTGAATGGATTACACACCTTGATGTTTAGATCAGTCTTGTTAATTCAAGCACTTCTAACAGTGTTTCAAACCGTGAGTTTGTTACTCCTAAGTTGGGTAATAATTTTTATTCTCCACACATCAATTTACAAGTCAATTAAACAAGTTATTGAAAAAAATGTTCTACACTATACTCATGTTAAATGAGCTTGGGCTAAAGCTGAAGGATATTTCCCCATTTTCCTGTTATGGCGATGTTGGGATGTCTTTGTGCATGCAGAGATCCCTGCTGTTATCTTGAAATATTATATTTTAATTCTTTAGAATTTTAAGATATCCTTGCTATTATCTTGAAATACTTTATTTTAATTCTTTATAATTTTTCTCTTATTTTTATGTTTTCTGTGATAATAGTTATTTGGTCTTTGCTTGATTACATGAAGATGTTATCATGTTGGGGAAACGTTATTTTTGTCCAATTTATGTGTACTTACCAGGTCATTGATTTTCATGATACGCGAAATTTCTCCTAGAATTATGCTTGTTGATCATTTAGACATGAACTGTGGGTGAACAGAATGTAACAGATATATTCTAAGTTGCATTTTTATCTAGGTCTGTAGCCTTTTAATTTCTTAATTAATAACCAGTGTCAATTGATGCTATATAATTTTTTTGGAGAAATTTCAACGGGCAATGTTTTTATATTTCTGCATTTTCTTATCTCATGCTCTTTACATGCCTATGAGATGGTTTGACTGAAATTCATTAATCTTTGGTGCTCTTTAGCTCTTCACCACAATCACGGTTGATGAGCCTACTCCTGGTTTGAAGAGTATCTTTAGCTACAGAGTTCCTGATCAAAGTTCTGGAAAGGTGAGATGATCAAACATTTTGTAGGAGTACTTAACAGGAGTTCATGTGTCAGGAGTTCCTTGAACACTTGTATCCTCCATTGTCAGTAGAATATTGTTGTCTGATTTGTGGTTCTGGAACAGGTGGAACTTCAGTACCTGCATGACTATGCTGGGATAAGCACAAGTGTTGGGCTAACAGCAAGCCCAATCGTTAACTTCTCTGGTGTTTTAGGAAGTAACGGCCTTGCTGTTGGTACCGATGTCTCTTATGATACCAAAAGTGGTGATTTAACTAAAGTCAATGCTGGATTGAGCCTGACAAAAGCAGACTTTATCGCTTCACTGACTGTGTGAGTTATTGTTGCCTCTCCTATTGTGAGAATTGCTGTCGAAAACAGTCACATTTATTCCTTTCCAACTTCTACGAGCGAGCCTTGGCATTTGGGGGCAAGGAAAGTTTTATAGAGCCAATTTAAAATGAATGTTGATCTTGCTTTGGTAAAACTAGGATAGCTATATGTTAAGGTGATAAAAAATTTATTCAGAGCCTGTGAATGATTTGGGAGCACATTTTTTGATACGATGATATTGACCTGTGCAGGAATGAGAAAGGTGATGCTCTGAATGCTTCTTACTACCATATGGTCAACCCATTGACCAATACGGCTGTTGGTGCTGATGTGACTCACAGATTATCAACCAATGAGAACACCTTCACACTTGGTACCCAGCATGCCCTGGATCCATTGACCACATTGAAAGCTCGAGTCAACAACTCTGGCATTGCCAGTGCCCTTATCCAGCATGAGTGGCGTCCCAAATCGTTGGTTACCATCTGTGGGGAGGTAGACACAAGAGCCATTGAGAAGAGTGCCAAGGTTGGGTTGAGTTTGGCTCTCAAGCCCTGAGGAATTTTGAGCTATTTGGTAAGATCATTGATGTAGGCATTAGGGGCATATTTTATCTGCGAGCCAATTTTTTCCCCAATGTTGGTTTTTGTTTCGGACACACGTGTTCATGGTGTTTCTCGCGCATGAGTGTTTCAACTTGGTCAAAAAAATTAGTAGATGATTTAATAAACCTAATGCCACTCTCAAATTTAGACAAGCTTTGGAAGCCTCACTGTTAGACTGAGGATTGATGCTCATTGAAATTTGAATTGTAAGATATATTGCCCTGTGATTGCTGTTCTCAGCGTCATTTATTATTTTTCTTCTTGGCAACCGTCATTTATTTCCAACGGCTTGTTGCTTTGCGAGCCAAGGCTGACTTATCCACTTCATTTCTATGCAGAAAAAATGGAAAAACTCCCCCCCATTATGAATAAAATTTGTAGTTAAATTGTTGTTTGTTTTTTTCTAAAAAAATTCATTATTTTAAATTTAATTAACTTTAATTATAATAGGTTTTTTTACCCATACCCTAACTTTAATTATAATAGTTAAAACTTGCATTACAGCCGAATAAATATTAGATACAATATGCTCTTATATTTAAGCAAGTCATTGGAGGTCGAATTCCAATCGTTATCGATCGATGTGGCCATGGATCAATCTATTTGGGAGCAATCCTTTTTAACTCCCAAAAAAAGCTTGTTAACTCCTAGTGTGTCGTCAAAAGAGAAAATACGTTTCTATCAACAAAAAAAAGAAGAGAAAATACGATATCTTGACGAAACCCTTTTACTTTTCTTTCAGCTACAAAATTTGACATTAAAAATTGCACTAGTAAATATTTTGATAAAAAACATTGAGGAGGAGGATATAAACGCAAGTCTTTTTTTTTTTTTTTTTTTTTTTTTTTCCCTTCCATACAATACTACATTTGTTATAAAATGCTTAAATCCAACCTCAAACTTTAATTGAAGGGGGAAAAAAAAAACTCAAGCTTTACTTAACATATTTGACGAAATGAATTGGGAAAAGTGGAATCTGTACTTTTTATTAATGATAACCAAGTACTCATATATATATATATATATAATGTGTTTGCATAATACAAGTAACTAATTAACAAAATATATAACAGAAAGTGGTTTCAACTAAATACTGAAATTGTTATTTTACACTTGACACTCCTCACAAGTTGGAGCATGTAAATTTTTCATGCCAAGCTTGGTTATGAGACCATGGAATCGAACAGGATGCAGTAGCTTAGTGAAGACATTCATAAGTTGATCACATGATCAAATAGGAAGCATATGAATGACCTTGGCTTGTAACTTTTCCCTGACAAGATGACAATTGAGCTCTATATGTTTGTACGCTCATGGAATGTGGGATTGACAGCAATCTGGATAGCAGATCAGTTATCAAAATAAAGAAGTGCTAGATCCAAATGAGGAAGATTAAAGTCATTTAAAAGGTAGATGAGCCATTGTACTGCACAAGTGGTAGAAGCCAACGCACGTTATATGGCCTCAAAGGAAGATTTGGAGGCAGTAGCTTGCATCTTTGCCTTCCAAGAGATAAGGGAAGAACCAAGGAGAAAAACAAAACCAATAGTAATTGAGCGTCTTGAATCAACACAACTAGCCCAATTATAATCACTAAAACACTAAAGTTTCAAATCAAAAGATGAGGACGGATATATGCCAGCACCAAGACTAGATTTATTGTAACGAAGAACTCTATATGCAGTCTGTAAATGAATATCTCTAGGATCTGACATATATTGTCTGAGTTGTTGTGTAGCAAAACTCAAATCAGGTCTTGTTGTGGTAAGATATTGAAGGTGCCCATCTAACTTTCAATAAACTTAAGGATTAGCTAGTGGCTTGCCTTTGTCTATAGAAAGTTTTAAATGGGGATCCATAGGAGAAGAAGCCGGTTAACATGCCAAATAACTGGTATCCTCAAGAAGTTCAAGTGCAAACTTTCTTTGAGAAAGAAAAATACCATCTTTGGATCGTGCAAGCTCTAGACCAAGAAAATAGCGTAGCTCACCAAGATCTTTGATAGTAAAATCTCAATGTAATTGATCCTTGACAAGCTGGATTTTAGAAAGATCATTGCCGGCCAGTACAACATCATCCACATAAACTAAAATAACAGTAAAGGAAGAGGAATATGCCTTAAAAAATAAAGAGTGATAAGAGGCATATTGGTGATAGCTATATGACAACAATGCAGAAGAGAGCTTTGAATATCATTGCCAACTAGCTTGTTTTAAACCATAGAGTGGTTTCTGAAATTTACATACCATGTTTGGCTGAGGAGATGAAAATCCAGGAGGAAGATCCTTATTAGTGTATTACACTTCGTCATTGAGGTCACTATGCAAGAAGACATTATTGACATCTAGTTGATGTAGATGCCAATTTTTAGTAGCTGCAATTGAAAGTAGTAATCGGAGAGTAGTCATTTTTGCTACAGGGGAAAAAGTATAAAAGTAATCAGCCCCCTTTGTTTGAGTGTAACCTTCAACAACTAAGTGAGCTTTGTGCCTTTCTATTTCACCATTGGCTTTGAATTTGGTCCTAAAGACCCATTTGCATCCAATAGTTCTTTTACCAGGTGGTTAAGATGTAAGAACCCAAGTTTGATTTTGTTCAAGAGCTTGAATTTTTGCATGCATGGCATCTCTCCAAATAGAGTGTTTAACAGCTTGATGATATGTCTTTGGATCAAGAGCAAATGTAACAGCTAAGACAAAATTTTTATAAGAGGGAGAAAGAGAAGAATAAGAAAGAACATAAGACAAGGGATATTTTGGACTACCTTTAGTTGATGATTGGTCGGTAGTAGAAAATATGGAACAACGATATATGAAGGTGGGTGGAGAGATCTTGAGGAACGACGAAGAGAAGGTAAATGATTGGTGGTAAATGGCTGAGTGGTAATAGTTGGGGGTGAAGAGGTAATCAATGATAGAAGATGGTGTACAAGCAGTGGAAGGATGGATAGGTGCTGAGAGAAAAGTGGAGGAAGAATCATCAACAAAAAAGTTGGAAAGGACTTACCAGTAGGATAAGGTGGTGGTAAGGAAGGGGAAGTGATAGTGCCACATTTAAAAGGAAACACAAATTCATGAAATATATCTCTAGAAAGAAATATTTGATTGGAAGCCAAATCTAGCAAGGTATAGGCTTTATAAAAACCATATGGAATGCCTAAAAAATACATTTTCTAGCTTGAGGGTCAAACTTTGACCGATTATGTGATAAAGTGGAAGCAAAACATAAGCAACCAAAAACCTTGAGATTAGAATAAGATGCATCAGTATTCTGTAATTTTTCAAAAGGTATAAAATTATGAAGAGTAGGAGATGGAAGTCGGTTGATTATATAAGTAGCATGCATAACAGCAAAAGACCAATAAGAGATAGCGATAAGTATATTGGATTGGAAAAGTAAAGCACAAGAAACATTTAATATGTGTTGATGCTTTTGTTTTACTAAAGCATTTTGTTGAGGAGTTTCAAAGCAAGATTTTTTATGCAAAATTCCTTTCAAAGCATAAAAGTCAAGCATATGAAATTCAAGATCATTATTGGTTCGCAAAGCCTTTATTGAAGTGGAAAATTGATTTTCAACAAGTATGAAAAAAAAATAAGTTGAACTCTAGCTTAAGACTTGTTATGCAGTAAAAATAACCAAGTATATCTAGAGTAATCATCAACAATTGTAAGCAAGTAATGGACAACCTGAACAGAAGGAACAGAGAAGGAGCCCCAAATATCAACATGGAGCAAATCAAAATTTTATTGCATGAACTTGTGCTTATAGGAAAAGTATTTCATTTTTGTTTAGCAAAGTGGCAAGTATCACATGGAAGGGAGTTTTGTGGTTGGGGGGGGGGGGGGTATAGGAAATATCAGAAACTTGCCTGTGTAAAATAGAAAAAGTAGAGTCAGAAAGATGACCTAATCGTAAGTTCCAAAGGGTAAATGTGGATATATTGGCCGAATGAATCTGAGGAGACTGTGATGAACCAATCATATCTACATTCAAAATGTATAGCCCTCCAAGGAGTTTAGCTGAACCAATCATTAGAGAAGGTTTGAGTATGTGTATATGACAAGAATGAGAAGAAACGGTTAGAGAATAATTGAGAGAACTGGTTATACGAGAAACATACATGATATTGAAAGAAAAAATAGGAAGATAAGGAACATTACGCAAAACCAATGAGGAAGAAATAGGCACGGTTTTGAAAAACAAGCAACAACGATTGATCCTGTAGGGAGGCTTACAGAAACTGGAGAAACATGATTATAGGAAGAAAATAACTCTAAATAACAACAGACATGATCAATAGCTCTAGAATCAACGATCCAGGTGGCTAGATTAGTAGAAGAAAGATAATTACATATACCTTTGACTGGAGGAGAAGTAGTGAGGTGATTAATTGATGGTGTGGAAGGTTGTGGCAAATTCAAGAGATGAAGGAGGCATTGGTACTGATTCGCAGATAGTTGTGGTAAAGCAGAGGCTGTTGAAGAAAATGGATTTGGGAGAGATACCTTTGCAGTAGCTTGAGAGGAAATTTGATTCATCGTGGCAGAAGAACCATAAGAACAAAATTTGAATCCAGGTGGGAAGCCATGTTTGCGATAGCATGTGTCCTCAGTATGACGAGGCTTTCCAAAATAAGTGCATTGCTTATTGTTAGTCTGCTTAGAACCATAGATGTTATAACTAGAAGCAAAGGACCGAGATGTTTTTGCCATCAACACCTTAAATTCAGAGGGAATAAAGAGCTCGTGTTCTTGTTGTAGCACAAGGGAAAACACTCAATTGATTGGAGGTAAATGAACGAGCAACAAGATCTGCAATTTAACTGAAGCGTATTGCTTGTTCAATCCCTTCAAGAAATGTATAACATGATCTTCTTTACGATGATGAAGAGCACTCATAGTGGAACCATATGAACAAGCTTTTGGAGGACGAATGTTACAAAGTTCATCCCAGAGAATCTTTAATTGAGTGTAATATTCGCTAACATTCATGCTACTTTGTTTGAGATTGAAGATTTCTTCTTAGAGATCCGCTATGCAAAACATATCAGATTGTGAAAATTGAGAATGAAGATCAATCCAAATCTTAGATACTTGATCGAACCAGAGGATGCTTTTCGCTATGGTAAGAGAAAGCGACTTCGTGATCCAACCTTGAACAAGGTTGTTACACTATTCCCAAGCCAAAAATAGAAGGTCGATGATCAGCGGAAGAGAGACTGTGCCCTCGAAAATTTGAGCTTGTTCTTCGAAAGAAAAACCATTCTCATGGCCATCGCCCAGCTGTGTGATAATTAAATATTTCTTACACTTATTTGTATCTCTTGGTTTATAATTTAGGATTTTTTTAGGGGTAAAGGTGAAAGAAAGGCACATTGCTTTCTTTCGAGCCGCCTTAACACCAAGACTTTTTTTTAGGTGTAAAAATGCATATGTGGTTATAAAACAGGTGTAAAAGTCACACCTTCCATTAAAAGCAAAACGTTGACTGTTAAAAACAAGAATTCTGACTAACGCTTGATAAATGGACACTAACTTGGCATATGCATCTGAAAACGTTTATTAGTGCATCGATTTGCAAGAACTTTGATGAAATTCTTTGGAGTTTTGTTGAGAAAGTAAGAGTTTACCTGGCTTCCTTCGTCATTTCGTAGGATTGTCAACTCGACGAGGCAAGAAGACACCCGTTCAAAGACATTCCCTTTTTCCGTAGGGTTCTCAAGAAAAACGGCTCTCATTCCGCACCCAACCTCCGCATCGCTTCACCGAAAGCGTAGAAGGCCATACAGATGAAGATAAACCCACAGCCAACCGATGTTTTTGCAACCACCAATAGCTTCGCCACTCTTCACTCCCCTATTAGAGAACATTTGCTTACTTTGCCTCTGTTGGTTAAACCCACTTTCTGAAGCAACTTTGGACAACTGTTGCTACCTCAGCATCTGAAACTGTAATAGGGAAAAAACACAAATTAGCCTTAAACAAGCAAAAATATGAAACCAAACTATTACATCATAGAACTACGACTGGTCATACTTGGGCTATCTGCAATTGATGGTGAGAAAGCGACGGTTGGTTGTAAAACCCAACTTCAGGATTGGGGTTCTTCATAGGTAAGGTCATAGGAGAGGGCTTCCTGGAAGGTGCCAACCCTCGTTGATGGTTGAAGTCATATCCATCTTCATCATCTTCATCCACTTCGCCAACGGCAGCGCGTAGTAGATCCCACGTTGCCTTTGGAGACAACCGTTCATTCATCTTCCAAGCCATTGTCGGCCGCTCAAGTTACAGATCTAGTCGACGAAATCTTCATCGGATGCACAATTAATCACTCTATTGTTGATGACAGCTCGTTTTGGCATTTCTTCAACTCTTGGGTCAAAATCTCTCGAGGTTTGAACAGAGGATCCAAGCTCCCTTCTCTTCAATGCTAGTTCGAAGTGGCGCTGCAAATAAAGCTAATGGAAAGCTTACTGTGTTTGCTAGAGTAGAAGAAGGTAATGTTGACATTAAACTTTGCTTACCTTTTCAGACTTTAGAGGGCATGGCAAATGACCCTGATTTCACGGCTTTTGCTTCTATCTAATGGATATCTTCAAGGCCATGATCACAAGTTTAGTTTAAGAGGTATATATTTGCAGGTTGGAGACAAAATAATATTGTGTGGGGAAGGGCTTGATGTTTTTGTGCGCAGTGTGAAGACAATTGATCTTTTGCTATTGATTCATGTTTGTTGTATTTTGAATTGGAGTTGCGAGTAAAGCATTGAACTCCATGCTTCACCTAAGCTAGGATCTTGTCTCCTTATTTTCTTTTTCCCACGCTAACTTACAATGTCACTGTGTGGCTATGGTGAAGAGGAGGAGCTCACCGGCGACAGTGAAGGTGGAAGTTGTCGCCGGTAAAGAAGAAGATAGGTGAAATGAAAGAATGAAGGTGAAGCTCCCCTTCAATTCGATTTCGTGGTCGTGCTCTGTGCTCTAAGTGTTCATTTTTTTTTTCAGATGCATATGCCAAGTCAGCGTCCATTCATCAAGCGTCAGTCAAAATTCTTGTTTTTAACCGTCAACGTTTTGCTTTTAATGGAGGGTGTGACTTTTGCACCTGTTTTATAACCACATGTGCATTTTTGCACATAAAAAAACACTTGGTGTTGGGTGCTCCTGAGGGCAAAGTACATGTGCATTTTTGCACCTTTACCCTTTTTTATTTAATAATAATGGGCTTTTATGTTAAAATTGGGTTTTGGGTTTCTTATTAGATTTAATTCATTTTAATGATAAAATTCCATATATACAGTGCTTCACTATTTTCACCATAACTCTTGAACCAGAATCCGATTAGTCTCATTCTTTTCTTGTTTTTTAGATGATTCAGAGAGCTACAATTGATATAAGGACTTGAAAGGCAAATTCGGACAAGAAGACGGTCAAAATTGAAGCCAAAGTTAGACGCATTTTTCTGAATTTTTTATTGGGCTTAAATTTTGTAATTAGAAGACCATTTGTTATTTATTTCTATTTTGGACCGATTTGTAGCCTTAGTTTATTTTCAATTTTAGGTTAAGTTATAATTGTGGTTGAAAACAGATTGTCATAACGTTTTGAATTGAATTTCAAATTGAAACAGAAATTTTTCAAATTCTTTGAAACGTTCTTCACGTTCTTCATCTGTTCATCTGGGTTTTACCTATCCATGCTTGGCTAAACTTCTGTGATCGACCCATGGATTGAGGGTTTCATGTTTTCATCCGATGACACGTTTTAGTCGGTAACTAAACTCATTTCTATTTACTTTAATCAGATTTGATTTCTAGACATAGTTCGAATATTAGATTTAATATTTGGATTGGTATATCCCAAGGACAGAGGTTGAACCGGGTTGAAGCGATTATTGTGCTATTGCACAATGACACACCACGCGTTCAATCAGATTTTAGGCAATCGTTTAGTCGAGGGATTTTTTGGATGAATGCAGAGATTTCGGTTCATCCAGAATCAATTATGAGTTTAGTTAGTCACAATATTTTGTCCGATTATGGAAGGGAACCTATGAAATTCTAGTTCTGGGTTGATCAACTTCAATTTGATTAGTTTCATTTTCCTTACATTTTGTCTTATTCTTGCTTTCGTTTTTATTGCACTGAAAAACTCCCCTCGTTTCATTTATTGTTACTATTTTATTAACTGATTTTAGACCGTTGCAAATTCTTTAAGAGAAACGATCCAGGTTTCATTATATTGCAAACATTTTGTTGATCTTGGTTATTTTTTGAGAGCTCAGCAACTCTCGTCACTGTGGTAATTCGAACCATCAACTGGCGGCGTGACGAGGACTAGAGCCACATTCTTGTTGGAATGAATGTAGAAGGGATTGGTTTGGTTTGTGATAGAATCAGCGGCCATGGCTAGGGTTTTGAAAGGAGAGAAATGTCAAAGAAGAAGATAAGGTAGAAGGAGCAAGATGAAAAAAAAAAGGTTGACAATAGTGAATTAAAAATGCTCTGATACCATGTGACAAATGAATTGGAAAAGTGGAATTTGTACTTTTCATTAATGATAACCAAGTATTTATATACAATGTGTTTGCATAATACAAGTAACTAATTAACAAAATATACAACAAAAAGTGGTTTCAACTAAATACTGAAATTGTTATTTTACACTTGACAACATATTTGTGCAATTTTCTGTGAAATATGTTTTCACATTGTCACACAGTCTAAAGAACAGTTAATTTTCAAGATCAAACTATCCTTTTTTTTTTTTTTTGCAGTCCTTTCAGTATGAATTAAGATATGATCGGCATCCTAAAATATTTTATGGTTTATTTAATATCCTAAAATATTTTTTAGATGTGTTAAACACCTTAAAGTTGTTACTAAAAAATACTTAAGTATGCTGGACGCATCTTCACTTTTCAAAATTAATGATTGGGGTAAAATTACTCCCAAAAAAATATCACATGAGTGAAATTTTCGCTGAAAAAACTAATACTTTTAAAAGGTCCGAGATAAAAGAATACGAGTATTTCAGGATCACTCATAAAATAGTTTTGAAAAATGCTTCTCGTTTTCGCGACACCTTTTAAAAGGTCCGAGATAAAAAAACGAGTATTTCAGGAGAATCATAAAATAGTTTTGGAATGAATGATATTTCACGTGCCGTTTGGGATAAAAAAATAGTAAGGAAGGAAGATGGAAGATTAATGAGTTATTTTTACCATTTTATCCTTTTCTTTAAAAATTCATATAATTATTATACTTTACAAATAAATTTAAATTTTCTAAAAAAATCATTTATGTAATTTTTATATTCAAAAACATTTTCCCCATTTTTGTGCTAAAAAGTAACACATGCATAAATCTTTGTTTTTTGTTTTTTTTTAAAAGAATAGTTGTAAAAGAGGAGTGGTGGTGGCGGTGGGGGTGATAGTGGTGGTGGTGGTGGTGGTGGCGGCGTTTTTTTTTTTTTTTTTTTTTAAAGAATAGTTGTAAAAGAGTGGGTGGTGGTGGTGGTGGTGGCGGTGGCGGCGGCGGCGGCGGGGGCGGTGGTGAGGTGGTGGTGGCGGGATGGATGGTGGTGGCGGTGGTAAGTGGCGGCGGTGGGGGTGGGGTGGGGGTGGTAAATGAGGGTAAAAAAGAATTAACATATTTTCCTTCTTAAAACCCCCATATCGTGAACTTTATTTTTTGTGAAGAAGGAGGGTTTTGGGGAATTTGTAAAAATCCTCCGATTCCCTCCCCTCCTATTTTTAAAACTTACAAATAAAGGGAAGGATCACTCACCAAAACCCTCCATTCCCTTTCTTTTCCCTCCAAAATAACTCGCAAAACAAAGCCTTTACCAAATAACAATTAAGACGAAGTCAGGGCTTTGGTTTCTATATGCCCGGCTCAGCTTCAGTTCACCTCCGCCTTCTTCCCCTTCTTCTAGCTCTGCTGAAAATCTTAGATTTCCATTTCTTGACGTAGCCATGGTGAAGGGTCCTGGTCTCTACACTGACATCGGCAAGAGAGCCAGAGGTACACTCTTTTCTCACCGGATTTGTTGCTCTGTTTGTGGTTGGGATTTTGAATCTGTTTAGTGTTCCTCCTTTCGTGTTCGCGATGATTTTATTGAATATGTTTTTCGGACATAGATCTTCTGTTCAAGGACTATCACAGCGACCAGAAATTCTCCATCACGACCTACTCGCCCGATGGCATTGTGAGTTTCCTTCTTTCTTCACTCGTGGATATGCAATCTGCTTTGCAGCAATATATTATTGGTCTGAATGTCTAGGTTCGATTTTCAAATCGTACAAGGCCTGCCCAATTTATCTGTGTTTTGAGGGGTTGTGTGAGAGAAATAGCTTGCCTGATTCTTGCCTTCTTTGTTATTTCCTTTGTCTTCGGAGTCTTTTTTCTTTGAGTGAAGTATAGATAGTCTTGCATCAATTTTGTTGCACATTTGATAAATAAATTTCTCACCCACACCTATTTGTCATTGTTGCCTTTTGGTTTGAAGTTCATTCTCTTTGATTTTTTATTTGTTCATTTGTTTACTAATTGGATTGTAATTTTGTAATTTAGAATTTGAATTAACACCACTTTCATGAAATGATCCTCTAGCAGCATGTCTATTAGTTTCTGTGGACTACGACTGAACATACCAGCATATGAATACACACTACTAACTAACTATTAGTTTTTAGAAACATTTTAGAAGTCGAGTTGGCTTCTTTCCTAATAGTCATGTTTCTTCCATGTTTCCCTTGGCATAAAATGGGGCCGCATGAGATCGCACCATGTGAGTTACATACACAATTCAATGTCTTTGTTACTTTTGTATGAATACACCACATTAGATTGCATATACTAGTTTATAGAAGCATATGCTTTGTATTGTTGTGAACGGAAGTCAAATTATGCTAAATATTATATGTCAAATGCAGTTTAATGCTCACAAAATGATTTGTACTTTGCAACCTATGCAGTGATATTTACATCCTTACTCAATTTCAGATTCATTTCTACCTCTAGTAATTTATGTTTGCTGTTGCAGGTTATAACATCATCTGGAACTAAGAAAGGTGACCTGTTCTTTGCTGATGTTAATACCCAATTGAGGCATAGAAATGTCACCACTGATATTAAAGTTGATGCTGATTCTAATGTAAGTCCTGCATCCTTGTTCAGTTTTTTTTTTTATTTTTCTTTACCCTATTTGACATTTTCCCTCCCTTGTTGTTAATCTACCTGTCCTGTACAAATTATAAATCTAGTTGTGGTGGTTAATCTGTGTTTTACCACCATTGCACGGTGGTTTTCAGCTGATTCGATATGTTAGTATATCCTTCTTGTTAGGTTAAAATAGGATAATGTGTTTGATTGAATTGATTGCACAGCCTTGACTTTTAGATTGATGTTATTAATTCAAGCATTCTAACCGGGTTGCATTTAGACTGCAAGTTTATGACTCTCAAAGTTGAGTAATAAATTTTATTTGCCTCACATCAGTTTACCTGAAATAAAAATAATCTAAACCATTCTTTTATGTTAAATGAGTGTGGCCTAAAGTTAAGGAATGTTTCTCCAATTTCCTCTTGTGGAGATGTTGAGATATCTATGTGCGTGCATGCATTCATTCTTACTATTATCTTGAAATATTGGATTTTAATAGTTTAGAATTTCCCTCTTATATTGATTCTGTGATATTGATTATTTGATCTCTGCTTGGCTATATGGATTGTGGAGATGTAATCATGTGAGGGAAAAATTGTTCTAGTCTTCTGCAAGTGTCCTTACCTGGTCACTGAAGTCCAGGATATGATGAAACTTCTAATAGACCTATTCTTGCTCAGTATTTATGCATAAAAGATGGCTGAACTGATCAATTCATGCTTTGTAAATTCTTTCAGAGAAATAATATTGGGCTGTGTTTTTATATTACTCAAAGCTCTTATCTCATGCTCTTTTCATTCATATGAGATGGTTTGACTAAAATCTATAATGTGTGTTCTTTAGCTCTTCACCACAATCACCTTTGATGAGCCTGCTCCTGGATTCAAGAGTATCTTTAGCTTCAGAGTTCCTGATCAAAGGTCTGGAAAGGTGAGATGATCAAACATTTTGTAGAAGTACTTAACAGGTACACGAAATAGTGACAGTAGATGGATGTGGAAACCGAAAATCCAACTTTATTGAGTCTTTAAAATTCCTTGAACACTTGCATCCTCCATTGTTAGTAGAATTTATTGTTAAATTTGTGGTTCTGGAACAGGTGGAACTCCAGTACCTGCATGACTATGCTGGGATAAGCACAAGTGTTGGGCTGACAGCAAACCCAATCGTCAATTTCTCTAGTGTTGTAGGAACTAATATCCTTGCCATTGGTACTGATGTTTCTTATGACACCAAAAGTGGGGATCTAACTAAACTCAATGCTGGATTGAGCTTCACGAAACCTGACTTTATTGCTTCACTGACTGTGTGAGTATCTGTTGCCTCTTCTATTGTGAGAAAGGCTTATGCAAAAAACTGCCTGCATCTATTCCTTTCCAACTTCTACAAGCGAGCCTAAGCATGTGGGGATAGGGAAAGTTTTACATAGCCACTAGCCAGTTAAATTGAATATTGACCTTGTTTTGGTCATAAAAATTAGAAGGGTAGCTATACAATACTTTTAAGTTCCTATAGCTGTTAAGTGAACTTTGTGAGTTTACGTTCTAGATATATTTGAAATTGACCTGTTTATTGTTCCTTTTATTGTGCATGTGTTTTTCGCGACAAATGTTGGGAGTACATTTTTTGATATGACGATCTTTACTTGTGCAGGAATGATAAAGGTGATGCTCTGAATGCTTCTTACTACCATGTGGTCAACCCCTTGACCAATACGGCTGTGGGGGCTGATGTGACTCACCGATTCTCAACCAATGAGAATACCTTCACAGTTGGTAGCCAGCATGCCCTGGATCCATTGACCACACTGAAAGCTCGTGTCAACAACTATGGCAGTGCCAGTGCTCTTATCCAGCATGAGTGGCGTCCCAAGTCGTTGGTGACCATCTCTGGCGAGGTAGACACGAGAGCCATTGAGAAGAGTGCTAAGGTTGGGTTGAGTCTGGCTCTCAAGCTCTGAGGAATTTTGAGCTTTATTGGCAAGATCTTCGAGGTAAGCATTAGGAGCATATAGTTATATGCCAACCGATTTTTGGAAGCAAGTGTTCATGGTGTTTCTCGCGCGTGCTTTAACGTGGTAAAAATAATTAGTAGATGATCTTATAAACCTACATACTTAATGTTACTCTCAAATATAGACTCTGCAAGCCTCACTGTTAAACTGAGGGTCGATTCTCGTTGAGATTTGAATTGCAAGATATTTTGCCTTCTGAGGTCTGCTTCGCGTACGATTTTGATTTTTCGAAGGCCATTAGCTATTAAGCTCCCTCTTGGATTGAACGGTGCAGTTCTGTTCGTATGTTTATTTTTTGACACCACGTGGAGATTCGGATTGGATTCTTATTTTTTACCCCATCTTGACCTCGAGGCTTGAAGATTGGATTCGCCTTACTAGAAAACTCCTAATTATGCCTCGTTTGGGTTATGAATCAACTGTTCAACACATAATAAGAATAGTAATCCCCTATAAAAATAATTCCATTTCCAATAGTAATTCTTTTCCCTCTAAAATGTTAGCTTTTAATTTTTGCCTCTTTATTCCTTTTCATGAGAAGGGTAAATTTCTAAAGGAAAAATAATGTTCTTTTTCCCCCCAAAAAAAGAGAAATTAAGTATTTTTACACACACACACACACACACACACAAACTAGTAGTGTTTTACCATTGCTGTGAAATAGATGTGTAAATAAGATTATGTTAATAATGAAATAGTTAACAACAACAACTTTTAAACACGCCTTTAGACCTAGTTTACTAATTTCATCCCATCATTTTCGTTCATATTTCCCTCTCTCTCCAGTTCTTAATAGAAGATATATTTACCTAATTTAGTTAGATTGAGGTAGTTTATATGATATGAATTTCCTAAAATACCTTAGTCGTCTTCTTAATTCCCTCATTTTCTCCCTTCTTTGATTACTATTGAGGGAGTATTAATATGAATAAATTAGGAAGACAAATGGCGAAGGAGCATACCTTGTTATTTTGTATATCATGCCTATTTTGCATATCGTAATCATTGAAGTCAATATTTTATATTTTTCATAAATATTTGTAAATCTCACAAGGAGCCTATTGAAAAATTGTAGTTCAAAAGTTCAAGGATTATGAAATTTACTCTTCATTTGAACTTGTAACAATACTTGAACACGAGTTGCGACTAATTCAAAATTAAATGATTTTGTGAATTCTAATTAATCCTAAACAAGGACCATATAATCACATATGGTGTTCAAACTTGTTCCTCAAGTCTGCGGATACAAGACAAGTAGACGGGTGCATTTGGCTAACCATTTGGACAGCTAAACTTATCTGCAAGCACAGTTTTGATATAATGCTTGTTGTGGTGACTCAACTGGCTTTTGTAAAACGGAAAATTAACTCAAACATTTTGCAAATGGAAATACAAATTGCTTTCAAAAAACTGGATGTTGTAGACAAAGTTTTGTTGACTGAAAAATAAACAGGCAAGAAGTGCGTGAAAGAACCAGCAAAGGGAAGAACAACTTAGTGAAGAATAATGTTTTTTTCTAACAGCACGGAGAAAGCACAAATTACTCATGTTGCATCAGTCAGGCCCATGAATGGAAAGGCTCTATTGACTAAGCAGTGTGCCTGGAGAATAGCACATTACGCATTGGAATCAACCTACCCTGCAATACCATGACTACATAGCCACAAGTTTTAAGACCCAATTTAACAAAGAAGGTAAAAATTAGCACTCAAAAAATATATTTCACACATACACACACATAATGGAAAATCTTCTGCTGATCTCTTAAACATAAGCACTACTACTAAATAAGGTAAAAGAAGCAATGCCAAATCTATTAATTACATGTAAAGCATCAAGTCAAAAGTATTCTGAAGGAGAAACTCAAGTATTCCACAAATAAATTAGGCACGCAAAATATCTGGCTATTCACAATTGCAGAAAAGCTCTATTCATCAGTTCTGGGCAGCATTGCCCTGAAGGAGACCATCCCGAATCTGCACAGCAATATCCTTCACTGCACCAGGGCCATGTGGTATGAACACAGATGAGGACTTTGAGGATGCCCCTATCTCCTTCATAGTGTCAAAGTACTGAGTCACCAGCACCATATCCATGACATCTTTAGCTGTGGTGCCAGGTACATTTTCTGAGAAAGCTAGCACGCTGTCCCTCAGCCCATCCACAATGGCTTGACGCTGGCGAGCAATTCCAAGTCCAGACAGATATTTGGACTCTGCTTCTCCCTCAGCTTTCTTTATCTGCAGTATTTTCTCCGCTTCAGCCTTTTCATTGGCTGCCAACCTCATTCTAGCAGCTGTTAAGGAAAATAGAGAAAAAGGCTCAAGATGGTAGAACAACAATCTAACAACAAAATTAAAATTTACAATACACATAGGTCTAGTAGCTTCTGTGGGCATAGAAAGTGTCTGTATGGATCCACATGTCACAATAATACATCTATATAAACAACATTAAATGTTTCGAAGCACAACCAGAAATTTATCCCACATAAGCCCTGCCAAGATATAGAGAGTACAATGACATATATCAGAAATCGCCAAACCAAATATTAGAACCATAATGAAACACAACATCTGCAAATACTTAATGCAAATTAAAAGTAATCCAACAAGATAGAAACCTGCAACATTTAACAAACATCAATACAACTACCAAGTGTAGTCTTTCTTCATCAGGACCTAGATATTATTACCTGCATTGATCTCATTCATTGCTCGCTTGACATTAACATCAGGCTCTATATCAACTATAAGAGTCTGAACAATCTCATATCCATAAGTAGACATAGCCTACAACACAAAGATAACACAGACTTCTTAACTAGTCCAACTGACAAGTGAAAACAACTTTCAATAATCAATACTGAACGAAATATTTATAAATATGAAGAAAGGAAAAGTAAATAATTAGTTTTGGGGGGGGGGGACCGCACCTTTTCAAGCTCCTCTTCTACAGCCCTTGCTATTTCATTCTTCTGCTCAAAGACAGAGTCCAACTCCAACTTTGGTACACTCGCTCTAATAACTAGAGAAATGCCAAATACAGAAACTTTTAGGAAATCAACCCACATAATTACCAACTTCACAATCCAACATCAGTACATAGAAAAAGTAATGTGCTTCACACGTGACAGCCACTGGTGCAGAAAGAGTGGTATCCATGCTTCAAGGACAAGAATTTAGCAACAGAAACCCATTTGACGTACCATCAAAAACATATGATTGGATCTGTTCCCTGGTGTTGGTGAGCCGATAGAAAGCATCCGATGCTTTCTCAGCCAAGGCACGATATTGCACAGATGCAACCACATTTACGAATACATTATCCTGAGAAGCCAATGACAGTAAAAAAATTCACAATGGATCATGAGAAGCCACATAGGAGATAAACATCCATATAAAGAGTGAAATGAATTTCCAGTATTTTTCAATATCATTGAATAAAAATTATACATTGCAAGCAGAAAGGAAATTGCCCACAAACATGAATGTATTGATCAAAAAAATATTGTGAAAATAGGGATAGATGGCAGAGAAAGGATAGCATAGCCAAAAAATTACAGACATGTATCCACCTCAACATCCAGCTAATGAAAACTTTTATTATTCTGTAAATTAATAGCAACCAACTAAAATATCAATAAATTCGTTCATCTTAAACTCAAAATATATCACAAATAAAATTATGGACACATAATCAAGTTGCTATTGATAAATTGAGATGTTTTCCAACTATATATAAATATGTTTGAAGTTATGCAGATAATATTCTGAGATTTTAAATTAAGGAAATACAAGCATATCATCAAATATGTCATAATTTCAACTCAGATGCAAATGGCATAATAATATCACAAAAAAGACAAGGAAAAATTAAGCAGCAGAAACCTTTGTTTTTGTTTCACATCGAACATCAAGTTGCTGCACTCGTAGTGATAGCTTACCAGCTATCTGGAACCCAAAACACCAAGGCAAGCAGTGACATCCAGGATCCAACACATCCTGGTATTTTCCAAATTGCTCCTTGATGGCCACATTTGACTGGTCTACTTGAATACAACCTAGAGCTTGACCCATTCTTCAATCTGAAGACAAATAGTACAATTCAAAATTAAAAATCGTACAGATTTGCATTAAGCGCCACCTTGTTTTGACTTTCTTAATTGCTCTTGTTTATCAGATCAGAAAAAATTGCTTTTGTTCATTACAAGAGCGGTAAAAAAAAAAAATCAGCAAGACATACTGTGGAAACTAATATAGACATAAATATTTTCAACATTGAGCAAGAATGAGAGAACAGTGACTAGTGACTATGAAAGAACCCTTCCATTCAATGGTAAGGTTTACATACGGACACCAAGGCAGACACAAACAATACAGACAAAGGGGCAAGATGCCTTTTAAGGTTGCAGAGCTGACCTTTTTAGTTTACATCCTTTTTGAAGCAAGTGTAGGAACAGTAGCTGTTTATTAGGGTGGCTCATAGGAGACTGTGAAAGCTCCTTTATTTTGACTATATTAACCGTTAGGTGTTTTGGAGGGAGGTTATCGAATATTTTGTATAAGAGTTTGTAAGGAGAGGGAATCAGGTTCTGCATCAGACCTGAGACTTTCTTGGCTGAGGGAGTAGTTTGCTCCCTTCAGATTGTTGTAACCCTTTGGGATATCAGTTGGGATAATCTGATTTATCATTATTTCCAGTGTTCTGTGCTGATTCCTATCAAACGACAAGAAACTTTCAACAAATGGAAAGAGAATGAAACATCAGGTTTTTGTTCTCAAGCCTTTATGGAAAGTCTCTGACTTGAATCAGGAAATTAATAGCAGTAAAAAAACCGTCAAGTGCCCGCTATAAACTACTGAAATCGTAAGTCTTTTTTTCAGATAAATGAAAGGAAAAAAAAATCATAAACAACGATATCAGAATTAACAACTGATATCATAGATGTGGCAACTGAAATAAATGGCAGTAATTAACTGATATAAGCAGAATTAAAGTTACTTCTCCTTAACCACAGTCCCAATTTAAATTTCGGTAAATAAAATTGGGCGTACAAGCAGACAAAATATGGGATATTACGACTCACAAGATAGAAAAAGCAAGTAGAAGAAATGAATTCTCATTCTCCATAGCAAGCCTAATTCAAACCAAATCCTATATTTTATTTTATATTTTTAAATCATTACAGACCAAATATGAAGCTCAGACTTTTTAAAGTTTAGAAAGACTCGAAACTTACAAAGCTGAAACTCTCCCTAATTCTCTATCCTTTAAAAAAAATTGAAATGCTCTAAGCAACAAATTGAACAGAAAAAATATAAAACGAAAGCAAAATTGAAGGGGAAAAAATTGCAAGAATTACCCTCTGCCAGGGAAAAAGTATGACGCAATTTACCTGCGATCATCTGTCCTAGTATCACACAGCAAAAACAAGCACAAGAAAAGCCTAACACTCAGTTTTGGCCGTACAGAATCTTGATAGCATTAAGTCTCGGGAAAGCCAAGGGATCAGCATAAACCGAAAAGTAAATTCGCGCTTTCTAAAGTGTATGTAATCTCGAAGAGTAAAGAGAGAATAAACGAATACGAACATTAAAATTCAAATTTAAAATCCAGATGTAATTGAAGAACGCAAGGCAAAGCATCATGAACGGAAAGTAAAGGACGAGCAAATGAAGCGATGGAAAAAGCCGACAGTCATTAATTTACCAAGAAACCAAACAAAGAGAGATGCAAACTTGGAAGAGAAGAACGACTCTGATAAGTTGTGAGGAGCGAACAGAAGTAACGCAATTGCAGATTTTTATAGTTGAGGACTTGATCCTTTCAGAATTTCTCGTATGAGATTTTGTTATAATATTACTAAAATAGAAATTAATAAATTTAAAAATTTAATTCACAGGATATTTTAATAATATTTTTATGAAGTATTATATCTAAACCATCTATATTTTTTTAATGAAGAGAATTTTAAGGAAGGGGAAAAAATTATATTGAGAGGATCATATCCGCATTTTATTGGTGGGGATCGAAGGGATAGGGAACCAGTTTTCTTACCTAAGGATAGATAGGGAGAACTTTTCTAAATCCAACCGTCAGGATTTTTTTTTTTTAACTATCAACTTTTTAATAAAAAAATCATTTTTAAAAAATATGTTAGTTGAAAAATTATCTCTTATTAAAAGAGGAAAAAAATTATATTGAGATTTAAGAGGATCATATCCACGTTTTATTGGTGGGGACCGAAGGGATAGGTGTTTGTTTTTTCCCCAGATTGAACTTTAGAAATGTAATTTTGGTATTAAAAAAAAATTGTAGAGATAATTACGCTTTTTATCATCCATTCATGTCTATCATCCTATTAACTTATACATACACACTATTGATAAAAAAAAAAAAAGAGTATATATATACACTACCTCAAATATTTAATATAACCTCAAATATTTAATATAAGAGTGACTCAATAAATTACTCAATCAAAATATATGTTGTGTATTAGTGTCGTTATATTATATATCGGTTTATAAATCGATAAATTAGTTTAAAATAATAATAAATATAAATATTGTTATGGACTCATATGAGGCTCATTTAATGAATGTCCAACAAGGGCCAACTTACTTGATCTAGATGTGGCGGTATAGCATTTGGGCTTAGAGGCACAAAGACTCATGATTCCAAACTCTAACTCAGGTAGACTTTATAAATAAAAGGTAAACCCTAAAAGTATGGACATTCTCTCTCTCAATTACTATTATTCCGTCACTGTGCACACACATCACCCCTTTGACTAAAGTCTAAGAGAGAGTTATCTGATCCAATATCAACATATTAATCCTACGGGCTAACACCTATCGATTTAGACCGAACAAATACTCTAAAATAATTTTTTAAAATTTTTAATTTCTCTAAAGAAAACTAACATGTTTTTATATTAAAGACCGAAGATATGATATAATAAGACAATTATATTTTTTTTAGACATAGATATCTTCCTATTAAAGACAATAATATTCGAAGCACTAATAAACACCAAATGTGAACATGCCGAATCACAAGCCGGACAGTTATATTAAACTAAGTAAACGGCACTTGGTTAATTGCGCCGGCGACAAAATGGAAGCCTTGGAGCACACGATGGGAAAAGTGGACCCAACTGTAAGCATAAAAGGACAGACGAAGGATGAAAATACAAGCCGTGGACAAAATAATTTTTTATTTATTTATTATTTTCAGATTGTAAATGTACCACTCTGGTCCTATTTATAAGTATCTTTTAACCAAAAAAATTTGGTCATATTTATAAGTCTCTTTTGACCAAATAAATGAGATTATGACAATTTTACCCATATTAATTGTACCAATGAAAATAGAGAGAAAAGAAAGAGTTGAAATGTACCCAATCATAAATGAGGGTAAAGTTGAAAATTTACTCCATAATCATTGAGCTAACTACCTTTCCTTGGTATGTGTGATTTAGTCAAAAAGAACTTATAAATAGGATCAGAGTGGTATGTTTGTAAATAAAAGTCAATTACTTTCTCAAGTATGAAGAGGGTCTCATATGCACCTTTGAGAAGTTCACGGGGTTCGAGGGGATTTGTCACTGGTATAGGCGATCCTGAGCCAATTAAAAAGAAAAAGTCAATTGCATTGTAATATTAAAAATATACTATCTAAATCGCTTATTATAAAGACCAACATTATGAAGTTTATTTGGTTCTTTTTATAAAGACTTTAGCATTCACTCCTAACGAAGAATGATTTTTTTTCCAAAGTATACCTTTTTAAATTAATAAAGGTAGTGAGTGAGAGTAATAATTAATATAATATTAGAGTTTAGTATAATTAGTAGGGGTAATATTGGAAATTACTTAGATTCTGGGACAACTTTATTGACTTTAAATACTTTTTATTGGTTTGTAAGAAAAGTTAGTTGGTGCGCTTATAATAAGGAATGAGTACTAAAGTTTCACTCATTATTCCATTCCATAATTTTATTCCTTTAAGATTTGAAATTAGGGAAGTGAAAATTACATAATAAACCCAGTATTCATAAAATTCTATTTAATGTTTTCATTTTAGTCCCTCCATGAAACTTTTAGTGGGGAATAAATTGAAAATCTTGAAATTTTTATGAGGCTAAACTATAATTTTCTAAGCTTCAGGGTTCAATTTTGTAATTTTAGGGGGCCACCCCTAGCCCCCATCCTGGCCCCTGATTAAAATTATTGAGCTAACGTTACTATTGGAATATTGGTTCTTATAGTCTGATAAAATTTTGATTTTAGTTTTTATAGCTCTAAATCATTAATTAGTTTGGATCTTTATAGTTTCATCAAGAAAAGTTTGAGTATTGAGGCTAGTCATTAAATTCAGATAAAATCTTTATGGGAATAAAAATGAAAATGTGATTGAATTGTAAGGAGTAATAATAATATTAATCCAACATTATAAGTGGGAAATATAAAGGGGACTTGTAAAGTTAAATTCATTGTAATTATATTTATCCGATAATAAAAAGAATAGTGTAACTAAGAATTTGCCTAGGGTATATAGGATCAATTTCCTTAGTTGGTTTTCCTATTTTGTATGTGGTATCTTTTTTGGGACGATTGTCCTTCGTTTCCATCGATTGAAGTTTCATTTTTCTTCCTCGTCTTCTTCTTTATATTTTAAAAGCTTTCCATGAAGATGAAGGCAAAGCTTAGCTGTAAACAGTGGCTCGCTTGTAAAACAATCTAAGTAATCCATTACTAAAATTGTCGTTGTCGTTTTGCGTCTCCGTCAGCTTTCACCTGCCTGCGTAAAGTCGTGTTAATTACTTATTACTTTTTGGCTATATTTAGATAAAGGAAAAAATAGGAGAAAATGATGTTAGGAAGGAGAACTTTCAAAAATAATAATAATTACTACTTTTTGAGAGTTTTTCCTAATTTTGTGATGTCCATATATAGTCCTAGGATATACCTATACCCAGACACACACACACACACATTTGTCCTTATTCCGTTTTATTTTTTTGTCCTTTTTTAATGACATGCAATTAAATAAGGATGCTTCCACGAAATTGCAGTATAGAGAGATTTTTGTTGAAAATGAAAAGCATCAATCAATCATCAATTAACTTTGTTTATATATATATATATATGAAATTTTGTAATATTCGCTTAAAAATCCGTTTAACAAAAAATCGATTGGGTAATCACATTATTAAATTAACACTCTTTCAGTTAATCCCGTTAAAGTAATTTCCTTTTTTAAAAAAACCATTACAAATTATTCTCTAATATAAACTATTTCCCTTTACTCCATAAAGTTTGACCACTTCAATAATAATTTCGTGTTATAAATATATTAATTATGTGGATGTTCATTGATTCTTGAATTTCTATATCACCATTCATGAATAGTAGTTGGAAAACTAAAAAGCTACTTAATGCATATTCAAATACATAAATGATATGAACAGTCATATAATGTACATTCATGTGTAATAATCGTACTCTCTCTGGTCTTTATTATAAGGTACTAACTAGCAAATGTATTTAGTCTTTTTTATAAGGCACTTGCTTATTCGCAAGGAGTATTAATTATAATAATATTTTTCATATATGTCCCTAATTAATAAGGGTAGTGGGTGAGAGTAATAATTAATACTCCCTATGGTCCTTATTATAAGGCACCAACCACTAACATTTTTTGGTCCTTATTATAAGGCACCAACTTACTTTAACTAACTCATTTATTACTATTTTTCCATTATGCCATCATTTTTAACTAACTCATTTAAACCTACATCATTAAAATAGGGGTAAAGTTGGAAACATTTATTACTTTTGGACCTAATTAATGACTTAACTTCCATTCCTTGGTCTGCGAGAAATGGGTAGTTGGTGCCTTATAATAAGGACCAGAGGGAGTATGATATTAAAGTTTAGTGCAATTAATAGGAGTAATATTCAAAATTACTTAAATTATAGGACAACTTTATTAACTTTAACTATTTTTATTAGTTTGTGAGAATTATTAGTTGGTGCCTTATAATGAAGACCAGATTGAGTACCATTTATTGTATTTTAATGGTTACCTTTGGTGGTGACTTTTGGAAACCTATCAATAGAGTCTTTTAAAAAGCATTGTAATCACAAAAAACAGAATGAGAATTGCTCCGTCATTTCTCTCTCAAATTTTCTTTTATTTTATCTCTTGCTCTCTTATTCTAGATTTTTTTTTTCCATAACACGTTATCAACATGAAAGCTCTAAAGAATGTATGATCTTCTCATGTTTTCCTTGACGATTTCACCTACCTTCTTTTATCGTATTTTATTTGATTTATCTAGGATAATCTGAGTCACTATATAAAATTAAAGAGATACTTTTACTTATTTTTGTAAACATCAGAGTCTATGACTAAGATTGTAGATTGTTATTGTTTTTATATCTTATATCTCATTTACAAGTTCTTTTATATTATTATTGTTATTTTAGTATAGTATAGTCAGAACTCATATACCTTTGATTTCATATGCTAAAATTATATGGCTTGAAAACTATATTGTTTTAATTTCTTATTTTAAAATCATACAAGTCATAACGCTTTGATTTCTTATTTTGATATAATATAGTCAAAAGTCATATTCCTTTGATTCCATGTTATATTGATTCCTTGTTATATGGCTACAAGGCATATATCTTTTCATCTTTTATCTTATTATGTGGCTAGAAGACATATACCTTTTCGTCTTTTATCTTATTGTATGCCGAAAGTCATATACAACTTTTGTTTATTCTGAAAATAAACGGCTAGAAGCCATATAAATTTAATCTCTCATATTGAGATTAATTGGCCTGAAGCCATGAGAATTAATTGGCTTGAAGACATGAGAATTAAATGGCCCGAAGCCATAAAGTATAAATTTTGTTATCTTATTTTATGAATTATTTCTTCTTTTTACAATTTCCTATTATTATCATTTGTGCTATTATATTGCGTTTTTATATTTATGTTTTATGAATTTCCTCATTAATCTGAACTATGTAAAATCTTGTTAAATTAAAATATGTGGCACTTGTCGTTACCGAAAAGAACTATCTATCTTTAATGTCCTATCCATGATTTTTCTACATCGTCATTTGTACGAAGGCTTTAAAATTAAATATTTGCTTTAAAAGATCCACTTGTTGTTTGGAACAAATTAAAGTAAATGTATGTTAACCCGAAGATTATTATTCTTCTAAAAGATGTCATAAATGTATGCATCCAATATGCTCCTGTTGTAGCAACATTGTGAAAGAGGTTTTAATAACCATGTTGAATTAATTTATTTTCTCAAAGTGATCAAACAAAACAATGAGCTTTTGTTGCAAAAATCATTAATCTCGTCCAACAGACTCGATTCCATTCTCAAAAGTGAATGTAGTAACGAATGAATCTAATTGTAACCATGGACGAGGGCGAAGACATGGCTACAGCTATGGATGTGGTCGTGGTCATAACCGTGCTGGTTTAAATTCTCACCCAAAGTAGAGAGAGATTAAAATAAATCATGTTGATCAGGTTTGGAATTTTTTAGTATGGTGACATAGATATTACTCATTTGGATGTTGTTGATTTCTTAGTATAAATTATTTTTGTCTATTTGAACTACTATGATTTAGTGTGTTTAAAGTTATATTACCATATGTATTTCATTCTTAATTATGTTTCTCTTTATTTCCATATTTCTTTTAACCAAGAATGAGTTTTATTGACATTAGTATTGAAGATGTGTATATATTATTAATGGGAAAAACACTTCTCATGTTGTAGGAGAAGTGTTTTCTCATGTCACACACACATGAAATGGTGGGACCCATATATATATAATTAGCATTATATATATATATATATATGTCCCATCATTTCATGTGTGTGTAGGAATCTTCTTCTTCTTATGTAACATGAGAAATTTAAACCCCATTATTAATAATTTCTTCAGAAAAAGCGTGCTTGCTTTAACTTGTGCTGTTGAATGTCCGGATTCTCTTTGTCCTCTATCATTTACCCTATCCCTATACTCCTATTTATAAAACACTTTCTAATATATTCATAGAGACAAAAAAAATAAATATTAAACCTCGTTAATTATGCTTTAAAATTTAATAATCTTTTAGCATTATCCCTATTTAATATATGTTATTCATTTACTACTAGGAAAATAAAATTCACACTATGATAAATAAAAGATAAAATTATATATTCATTTAAAAAGTTTAATGACATCCCTTATAAATAGGACCAAAAAAATTGCCCTGAGTATTTTAATTATTTCATATACTTCATTTGTCATCCATCAAGTTAGCAATAACTTAATACTCAATAGTCTATAGATGCTGATAGAATTTATAGTGATTTTTAAATTTGAGTCTCTCCATCGATTTTTTTTTTTAAAAAAATAATAATAATACGGGCATTAGTCCATTCTTGATTCAATATAACTCGTGGGTATGCAACCCCCACACAATCTCTGTATTAGGATGTTCAAAAAACCCAGTAGTCTAGGTGGTCCAACCCGATCTGGTTTAACCTGACCCGATCCTATGAAAAAATATGGTCTAGGACAATATGACTTAGACCAGACAAGACTGGTCTAATCGGGTTGGACCGGACCTCGGTCCAAGGGCTCATACCCCTTGGACTGGTTCGGTCTGGCCTGATTTTTTTTTTATCTCTATTTGTGATCATTTACTAATTGGAGACCTGTAATTTTTAACTTGCAGGAAACGTTATTTGTATTTAGTTTTGGGACAAAAAGTTTTATTGATGGTCCAATTTAGTCTAAAGAAATTACCAAAGAAAAATAAAACAGGTCCTGGACTGCCTGGATCAGTCCAAGTAGTCCACTGGACTGATCTGGTTCAACCCGAGCTCGGGCTAGTGCTGGACCAGACCAGACCTCAAAGTCAGCCCGAGGTCCCTCCTGAACTAGACCTCGGGTTGACCCCCAACTCGGTCCAGTCTGGTCCATAAACATCCCTACTCTATACAGAAAATTGTCTACAATCAGTGGAGGACTATCAAAAATTTGGGTCTCTCCATCAATCTTATTCAAAAGGTCCTCCATGCTAATTATTGGCTCTTGGAAGTTAGAAGTCTTCACAAATATTAAATATATGCTCTGCTTTTGATTTTATTTTCAGAGAAGCAACACAAATATGTCAATTGGTTGGCTCGTCACGATATATGGTTTCAATGATACTTCTTACTTGATTTTTTTTAGAAAGATTGAGAAAATTAAATAGTTACTTAATCATATTATATGTTGTATATCATTATATTATATATCGGTTTATAAGTAGGGCAAATAAAAGGCAAAATAAAATAAAAATAGCTTAAAATAAGAGGAAAAACTTTCCAGTGGGCGCGTCAAAGTTATCGAAAGGTATATAAAATATTTCAATGATAAATATAAATATTTTAAAATAATTTACATTTTTGTTAATGTTGTTCTTTAATTTATTATCTTAGGTTCTTCTATGATTGGATCTTCCGTTTCTTCATCGATGTCATTCTTCTTGACGAGGGAATATAATCAGGATTAAGATCATGACATCGAACTCTTCATCCGCCTATTGCGGACTTTTTAATGAAGTTATGAAGGCTGTTGCAATAATAATTCTCTTTGAATGGCTTTCTTAATTTCTCCAAACAAAAATCAGGAATGTGATACCTTTCTCCTTTAAATGGTGCTAACTCAGTTCAACATGAGAATAAAAGGTATGAAATCAATCCACAGTGCGTAGGAATAAAAGGTACAAAATCAATCCAACGATGCAATAAACATGAGAATATACGATATATAAAATCAAATTCAAACCTAATCACCTAGACTTTTTTATCTAATTCATACTTGTACAAATCCACCTACGAGTTCATCAATTGACTGCGAGAAAGGGACATAATAATGATCCTTTCTTGTTGCATTCTAAGCAAATATATTTAAGACATTAGGAGTATAAAGTTTATCTTACACCACCCTTTGATGTAAGGACATTTTTATTGCCTATATAACATTTTATTATAACCTTGTATTAAAATAATAATAATGAAATCTACTGTTTTGAAAAAATGATAAATATAAATATTTTAAAGAATTTATTTAAATTTTCTTAATTTCTCCAAACAAGTTAACTCATTATATTTAAAATAAAAAGCATTAGGGAGTATAAAGTTTATCTTACACCACCCTTTGGATGTAAGGACATTTTTATTGCCTATATAACATTTTATTATAACCTTGTATTAAAATAATAATAATGAAATCTACTGTTTTGAATATCATCACGAAAAATGTACAAGTCCATCATTGTTTCAAACGAGTTTAGAAACCTATGCATTGCGTGGGCAGAGTTATGTAATATTTTAAAAGATTGAATAGAAAATAAATAATTAGTCGCAACCCAAGAATTTAATTTAATTATTAAATAATATAATATTATAATCAATAATTATATAAGATAACGGACAATAATTAATATGAGATCCATATCTGATGTCACCCAACATGTCTATAGCCACTTTTCACGGGAAAATTTGGCATGTATGGGGATTATACTTAATTGAAAATTTATTGAGTTATCATCAGTGTAAGAAGATTTAACATTTAATTTTTATAATTGATTAAATAATTTAATTTATCATATTCAAGTTTTTAGTTTTAGATTTTAAGGATGAAGAAAGAAGTTATGATGACATAATCGGGAGCAACGGCATATATCTGAGTGTTATAATATAGATTACGGTTAGATCCAGATTATTAGGGATTAAATTAGATCCACAATTATAGGCTTTCCTGTTAGCCTATCTCTTGTATATATATCCATGTATCTATCTTAATTAATACGGCTTGTAGATTCTCATATTACATGGTACCAGAGCCTTAGGTTTAAAGTTTTTTTTTTTCTACGGTTCATCATTGTTTCGGGACTGTGCATGATCATTTGACTATTTTTTTTGCGTTTCGTCACTGTTCGCAGTCACTGTTCATCGTACTGTTCCACACTGTTCATAGGTACTGTTCACGGCACTGTTTGAGTACTGTCCATTGGTACTGTTTTGCATCGTTCTGGGCTGTTTTGGGCACTATTTTTCACTGTTGAGCATAGTTACTGTCTGGTTATTATTGTGAGTATTTGGTTATTACTCTATGGCTGAATCTAAGACATCCGATATGCTGCCCATGTCTGCTAAGATTACTGATTCCAAATTGAACTGGACGAATTACAATGATTGGAGTAAAACTGTTAGAGTTTATTTCTTGGGTATTGAAAAGGAAGCTCATTTAACTCAGATCCTCTTACCGGTGATGATGCGACCAGTTTGGCTTGGTCTAGAGCATATGCTCGTCTCTTTTTCCAAATTCGTAACTCTATTGAACCACGGATTTTATCTTCTGTTAGTCACTGCAACACGGTCAAAGAAATTATGACTTATCTTGAATTTATGTTCTTTGGTAAAGGGAGCTTTACTCGGATTCATGAAGTTTGTAAAGGGTTTTATCACTCTCAGCAAGAGGGTCGTCCCTTGAAGGATTTCTTCGTGGACTTTAAGAAGTTGTATGAAGAGATGAAGGTGCTTATGTCTCCACAGGCGGATCTTCAGACCCGTATTAAGAATCTGGAGTTTCAGGCCATCATCAGTTTCCTTCAAGCTCTTGATCCATCTTATGATACCATCCGATCTCAGATTCTGTCAAGTCAGGAGCTTTCATCTCTTGACGATGTGTTCTCACGGGTTCTTCGTGCTGATAGTTTGGTTCGTCCGTCTGTTGACCCGAATGCAAGTGCTTTGATTGGGCGTGGCCCTTTTGAACACCGGAATTATGGGTCCAACCAGGGCACTAGTGTTCTGCCCACGCCTTCTGGCAGTATTATCTCCAACTATTGCAAAGAACCTGGTCATATTAAGAAGAATTGTTGCGCAAAATAAACGTCAACGTGATCAGCAGCATGGCCTTGCTCATATTGCCCAGACACCTGATCAATCTGATTCTGGTCCATCATCTGCAGAGGCTCTCGCTACAGGTAGGCCTTGCTACTACTTCCACAAAGTGGGTAATTGATTTAGGTGCCACCGACCACATGACAGGTAACCATCATGTATTTTCATCGTATGCTCCCTATGCCAACCCATCCTCTATCTTTGTGGCCAACGGTTCCCCGGTCCACGTTCTTGGATCAGGAACTGTTATGCCCACTACATCCATTTCACTCTCTTCAGTCCTTAATGTTCCCGATCTTACTTTTAATCTTTTGTCCCCAAGTAAACTGACTCGTCATTTGAACTGTTTTATCTCACTATACCCTGACCACTGTTTGATTCAGGATCTTACGACGAAGCATATTATTGGTAGAGGCTATGAATCCGGTGAACATTACATTCTTGATAATCAGGTGTCGCATTCTGTTGATTGTTCTGGTGGGTTGTCTCCCTTTGAAGTCCATTTTCGTCTTGGTCATGTGTCCCTTTCGTCCCTAAAGAGGTTGTATCCTCAGTTTTTGTCCGTGTCTTCTTTGGATTGTGAGTCGTGTCAGTTTGCCAAACACCATCGTGTTCATCTGGCACCCCGAGTCAATAAACGGGCTGCGTCCCCCTTTGAGTTAGTTCATTATGATGTTTGGGGTCCTTGTTCAGTTTTGTCTCAGACTAGTTATCGATATTTTGTCACTTTTGTTGATGACTTTTCCCGAACTACTTGGATTTACTTAATGAAACAACGCTTTGAATTGTTTACTCATTTTCGTCATTTCTGTGCTGAAATTCAAACCCATTTTAATACACCTGTGAAAATCCTTCGAAGTGATAATGCAAAAGAATGTTTTTCCGCCCCATTCACCGAGTATATGCATAGTCACGGCCTTCTTCACCAATCCTCATGTGTTGATACACCTGCTCAAAATGGTGTTGCTGAAATAAAAAATCGCCATCTTTTAGAAACTGCCCGTGCTCTCATGTTTCACTCCGGTGTCCCTAAATTCTTTTGGGTTGATGACATGTCTACTTTGCTTGTTTCCTCATCAATCGCATGCCTTCAGCTGTCCTTGGTGGTGAAATTCCCTATTCCATTTTGTTTCCCACCACTAAAATGTTTCCTGTCGTTCCCAAAAATTTTGGTTGTGTCTGCTTTGTTCGGGATGTTTGTCCCAATGTGAGTAAACTCGATCCAAAGTCCTTGCGATGTGTCTTTCTTGGTTACTCTCGGGTTCAGAAAGGTTATCGGTGTTACTCCCCTGATCTTTGTCGTTATCTTGTGTCCACAGATGTGACTTTTCATGAGTCTTCTCCTTTTTTCCCGTCTTCGATATTATCTGAGTCTTCCTCTGTGGTTTCTGAGTCTTATGATATCCTAGTTTATCGTGTTCCTATCTCACAAGTACAGGTTGCAGTTCCAGAACCTGAGATTGTCAATGATGTTGATGTTGCCAATATTATGCCCTCGCCAGTACCTGCTTTGCCGTCGGATCCTGTTCCTACCTCCCTAGTTCCTGATCCGACTTCCCCAGGTCCTTCCATTCCAGTTCCTGACCCAATTGTACCTGATTCTGCTATTGACCCATCTCAGGACCTGCCTATTGCCCTCCGAAAAGGTACCCGTCCTCACCATCCTCCACAGAGATATGCTGACTATACTTATCCTATCTCATCTTTTGTATCCTACTAGCGTTTGTCCCACATTTCCTCTTCCCTTGTAGCCACCCTTGAATCCATTTCTCCCCCTACCAGCCTTCTCCAAGCCTTGACTTACCCTGGTTGGCGTGCAGCGATGGAAGAAGAAATGATGGCCCTTGAAAAGGCTGGTACCTGGACTCTTATTGATCTCCCTTATGGAAAGAAGGCTATTGGGTGTAAATGGGTGTTTGCTGTTAAGACCAAGGCTGATGGTTCCTTGGAACGGTTGAAAGCTCGGCTTGTTGCCAAAGGGTATGCTCAAACTTATGGCATTGATTATTCTGAGACCTTCTCCCCTGTGGCTAAGCTCACTTCCGTTCGTCTTCTTGTTTCTCTGGCTGCTACCTATCATTGGGATTTGCATCAACTGGATGTTAAGAATGCCTTTTTGAATGGTGACCTTCTTGAGGAGGTTTATATGGAGCAACCACCTGGGTTCGTTGCTTAGGGGGAGTCTAGGAAAGTATGTTATCTTCGAAAGTTGTTGTATGGTCTGAAGCAAAGTCCTCGTGCCTGGTTTGATCGGTTTTGTGGTGTGGTGAAGAAGTTTGGGTTAAGCCAAAGTAAGTGTGATCAGTCTGTGTTTTACCAGTAATCCGATGCAGGCATGATCCTTCTAGTAGTGTATGTTGATGATATTGTGATTACTGGGAGTAACATATCTGGAATCTCAGAACTTAAAATCTTCCTTAACTCTCACTTCCAGACAAAAGACTTAGGTCCATTGAAGTACTTCCTTGGCATTGAGGTATTGAGAAGCAAGAAAGGAATCCTTTTATCCCAAAGAAAATACGTTCTTGATTTGTTAAAGGAAACTGGAAAACTTGGCGCTGCACCGAGTACCATTCCCATGATTTCGAATCCGTTCTTGGATCTCTATGATAGCATGTTTGCTGAACTTCCCGATGACCTGAAGAAGAAGATTGATCCAGAGAAACTGAAGCCATTTACATCTCCTGAGCGATATAGAAGACTCATTGGGAAATTGAATTATCTGACAGTGACTCGTCCTGATATAACCTTCTCAGTCAGTGTACTTAGTCAATTCATGGAAGCTCCAACAATTGCTCAGTGGGAAGTCTTAGAGCATATCTTGCATTATTTGAAAGGTTCCCCAAGTCGTGGCATTCTCTATACAGATTATGGACACACTAAAGTTGAGTGCTTCTGTGATGCGGATCATGCAGGGTCTAAAGCCACAAGACGGTCCACTACAGGTTACTGTGTCTTTGTTGGTGGAAACTTAATATCTTGGAGAAGTAAAAAGCAAGGTGTTGTGGCAAAATCAAGTGCAGAAGCAGAATACAGAGCCATGTCACAATCAGCACAAGAAATTGTGTGGGTATTTCAACTCATGAAGGAAATTGGGATCATCACGACATTGCCTGCGAAATTATGGTGTGACAATAAAGCAACACTCCATATAGCATCGAATTCTGTTTTCCATGAGCGTACGAAGCATATTGAAATCGATTGCCATTTTATCAGAGATAAGATCAAAGAAAATGTTATATCTACAGGGCACGTGCGATCAAACGACTAGCTGGCAGATCTTTTAACAAAAGCCTTAAATGTCACACGGGTTGAGTATCTTTGTAACAAGTTAGGCGTGATCAATATATATGCTCCAACTTGAGGGGGAGTGTTGTAATATAGATTACGGTTAGATCCAGATTATTAGGGATTAAGTTAGATCCACAATTATAGGGTTTCATGTTAGTCTTTCTCTTGTATATATACCCCATGTATTTATCTTAATTAATACGACTTGTAGATTCTCAGATTACATCGAGAAATTATCAAGTACTCCCTCTGGTCCTTATTATAAGGCACCAACTAGCAAGTTTATTTTGTCCTTTTTATAAGGCACTTGTTTGTTCCCAATGAACATTAATTATTTGTTTCCATGTCTGCCCATAATTAATGAGGGTAGTGTGTGAGAGTAATAATTAATATAATATTAGAGTTTAGTACAATTAGTAGGGGTAATATTGGAAGTTACTTAAATTGTAGGGCAACTTTATTGACTTTAACTGTTTTTATTGGTTTGTAAGAAAAATTAGTTGGTTCCTTATAATAAAGACTAAAAGGAGTACATAAAACACAATATGGAGAGTAATAGCATCCAGCACGTCGTGAAGGCCAATGGCATTGAGAGCAACACCGGAGATGGGAAGGGGATGAAAAGAATCAGCACGAGAGAAGCACAATTAGGACAATAAGAAAATAAAGTATTTTATTGATTAAATAAAAATAACTTCTAATTTCTAAGTTTGATTAATGGGTCAAGTTGTTGTGAAATATAAAAATAATTTCTAATTTTTTTACATATTATAAAAGTAATTTATTATTTCTAAAATCGTTTTATTTTACATAATAGGTAATAGATATTTTTATATTTAAAAATTAAAATATACAAGCAAATAATAAGTTTATTTGAAACGATTGATCAATATGAGTACAACGTGATAATATTTCAAAATATTTTATTTTTATTATCTATTTATTTTCAATATTTTACTTTAAAATATTTTATTTTACATCTCAATATTTTAAAATTTGTAACCCTTTCTCGGTTATCTCTCTTTATTTTTTAGTATCTTTTATTTTTTATCTTTATTATTTTAGTTTTTATGATATTATTTTTATTATTTTAGTGGTTACAATATTCTTATATTCTAGGGAAAATAACAGCCAGGTCTCAATGACCATAAAAAATAGCAAAAAAGTTCCAATAGAAATTCACATATAAAAAAAAAGTCCCTATGGACTTTTTTGATATTATTTGTATTAAAACAAAATCTAGATTTTTAAATTTTGTTGTGAATATAGCACTTCCTGTTGTAAATATAGTTTTTTGTGTGGTGAATGACCAAGTTTTAAATCTTGTTGTAAATATAGCACTTCTTGTTGTAAATCTAGTCTTTTTCTATTGTAAATGACCTATGTACATTTAGGGATTTGAGTTTGAAACAAAATCCAGATGTTTAAAATTTGTTGTAAATATAACACTTCCTGTTGTGAATATAGTTTTTTCTGTTGTAAATGGCCAGGTTTTTAAATTTTGTTGTGAATACAACACTTCCCCGCACAATATAGTACTTCCTGGTGTCAATACAAATAATATAAAAAATGTCCCTAACAATTTTTTTGATATGTTGAGAGTTTTTTACTATCTTTTATATTTCTTGGGACTTCACAGTCATTTCCCATATATTCTACGGAGCAGGAGGAGGGTGTGGTGTAGGAAGAGAACGTCAATCAACAGATAGACATATTCCTACGCTATTTCTTAACTTTACATTGCATCCTTTTCAACAATTAAATTTGATATTGTGTGCGGGAATTGTTCTTTGTTTTGTGGCCACCACCGAGGATATGAAAAATCTTATCCAAGCCTTCGTCATACATCATTCTAAACAGGAATAGTCAAACCTTGTACTTTTCAAACCCACAGATAAAACGAACAGACAAAAACATGATTATCATGGAAATGAGGCACAGTTTAGCTAAAAACTCGATTCAGTCCCCATCACTTTACCTCTTTTTTAAGTCTATACCCTATATATTTTTGGTAAAAAATATTGTCTATAATTTGTATTAGAAAATCATGCACAGTTTAGTTTATTGTTGTCATCTATAAATAATATCACCTTTTTTTAATATAATTTTTACAAGTTTATAAAAGTTAGTAAATATGTCACTAAGTTTTTTAAGTAGCAAATTTGCCCGAAGTTTTTGTTAAAAAAATTTCGCGATAAGTTTACAAATGATAAATGATAACCCGTCAAGATCAACCGATTGGTAAGATCATTATATTTGTAAACTTCACGGCAAAAAAATGACCCAAAAACTTCCTGAAAAATACTTTTTATCAATACTTCCAATTTGTGAAAAGTTGAAAATTTAACCCTATTAAAAAATCATGCACGGTTTAGTTTATTGTTGTCATCTATAAATAATATCACCTTTTTTTTAAAAAAAAAAAATTTACAATATTTCATGTTATATTATATATAGGTACATATATACATACGTGTATAGGGGCAAATTTTCAAAAGTATTTAATTAATTAATCTTTGGTAGGACGAAAACATCTGTGGTTGTCCCAAGAGTTAGTCAATCTTGATAACAATGTGGAACCACTTTGCCAATGTGGATTCCTTGTAAACAATGGTATTGGTCAAATTGTCAAATCATTATGTCCCCTACAAGGCATCGCCACTTGCCAATAAATTAAAGAAAGGCGGATTTTTTAATATTTATAAAATTATTTTCTGAATTAATTATTGATGTATGAGTATGAGTTATTTCAATTTAGCTATTCATAAATAGAGTTATTATAATCAGGTTGGCTCATCATATTTGAGAGTCTAGAGATTACGTTGAAAAGATAATTTTATCAGAGACTAAATAATAATATACTTGTACACGCATACACTATAAATAAGATTTTATATTAAGTTCTGGAATTCGTATATTAAAAGATGAATAAAAAAATCCGGTGGACTTTTTTTTCTTCTCTGCGGGCGCTATGGTTTTAGCCAACAAGAACATGGGAATATACCAGTATTAATTATTAAACCGTATTTTTAGTTTGGATGGTAATTTATAATTTTATTATTACTACGAAGTTCTTTCTATTTTTTTATAATATGATCTGATATCTAGTTCAGGATTTGTGGTTATCTCTCCCAATATAAGTGTTTCCTCTAAGACTCAAATTTGATACCTAAATGGATCCAGCAGCTTTTACACAGCCAGACCAACTTTATTTTGATATGAAGTTCTTACTATTACAACAGGATTAAAGAACATAATTTAAATAATTAATGATATGAAATACTTACATCCCTTTGAAAATTCTACTTAAAATTCATATAGAACTATCAACAATGATTATTTTAGGGAACCTTTAAAAATCAAAATATACTGATTCTTCCCTTGACTTTTTGTTTTTTTTACAAGCTAAAGCTTAGGAATCTCAATTTCATGAGATTGGACTCTGTGGGATGTAACTCATTGAAACTTTTATCTCTCTCCAGAAAATAAAAAGGGAAAAAGATACTTAAATACTATGCAAACTTTCAAAACCCAGAAAAACCTATTAACACTTACAAAAGATAAAGAGGGGATTGAAGGAGAATCTGGGTTTTTTATGTTTGTGACAAATGACCAAAATGCCCTTAGAATAAAACTTCATCCACTTTCTCCCCCCTCTTCTTCCTCAGCTCCTCTCCCTTTCTTCCACTTCCTGTTCCATCTTGCTCACTACTTGTCCCCTGCAGTGGTGGGCAAACAGGATTTAATGTTTGTGTGTGTACACAAGTGGGGGAATTCGGGGATTTGGGAAAGCGACCCCAATTTTTTAAAGAAAGTTTTAAATGTATTAAAAAATAAAAGAATATAGAAAATAAAATAAAACTTGATTATATAGATTGCTCCGCAAAACAGAATCGAGAAACCATAAATTCAGCAATAAATTCATCCTAAATTCAGCGACAAAGACAGCAACAAGGAAAGTTGATATTCTTTCACCAAAGGTAACCAGACAACTAATCAACATGATTATATAGATTGCTCATCTTCAAAGTCACAATCAACTTCTAAAGCAAGTAACAACTTGCCGAAAGATAAATTCTCTCTCATTTCACTACTAGCATACAAATAAAGATCCCAAAAATAACATGGCAATGCCAATACATTTCGGGATTGGGAGGACAGAAGGATTACCTAACTTGGTCCAACTAAAATTACTAGAACTCCAGGAGTATAATGCCTTAGTTTAGGGATCAACTGAAATGAAAAGCACAATAACTTTATTAGGCAACTGAAATGCAAAAAAATGATGCAAATTGACCTCATTCTTATTTTATTCAAGAGTTACACCTTCTTCGCAACATTTTCATAGCTGGCCTTGCTTATAAGAGAAAAGGCAAGAATAAAGACATATGCTCCTCGATAGCTCGAGGGTCTTGGTTTATTATAATCCTCTTGACCTGTCAAACCACCAAAGGCAAATGAAATGCTGAAAATCATAGGCAATTGTATTGAAATTAGCGGCTGCAGCGTTACTAGCAGTATCCTATAAACCTAGGTTTACGGTGCTTCCATCCATAACTACATTAGCACTGAAATTGTCAAAGACGGTTGGCACATAATCCTGTTATTCATAACCAACAAAAACTAAGGGATGCGCCATGAAGCTATAATTACTATGAAGGAAAATCAAATTCAGTAGGAAATTTAAGCACAAGATTAGCACTCTACCCTATAAAATACAAATCCACAACACTTTATTATATTACATAGCTTTCATCTTTGCAGCCCAATAGCCCACTATGTTTTTCAAGATTATGAAACGAATGTTGATCTTAACATAGGTCGCCATGTTCTTCATAATATCAAAATCCACTTTGAAATTTAGTCTATCTCCCAAGTTTACTAACTATTTGCTGTCTCATTATGGATTTCTCCAAATAGGCAGCCAGACTTGCAATTTACAAAATATGAGCTCAGTAGATTTCTCCAAATAACAGCAAGCAAGCAATGTAATATGCTAATCCTCACATCAAAACATTGTCAATTCAAGCCTAAATTCAGCCCTTATTCACATCAAGAATTTCGCCTTTATTAACCCTCACCATAATCTCAACTCCAATATAACTAACCCCAACAGGAACAACAAAGAGAAACAAGAGATAAATGAAAATTACCTCAGAAAACACTCAACTTGGCTGAGAATCGAGAAGGAAGAGGGTTGAGAGAACAATGAAAATGAAAAAAAAAAAGATCCAAATGGAGAAAGACGGCGGCAACGGCGAACGGGGAAGAGGGCGACGCAATTTGGAGAGCAGCGGGGGTTACGATTTGGAGAGTAGAGGAAGAGCGGAAAACGGGGAAGAGTGGCGACGCGATTTGGAGAGCAGAGGAAGAGGGGCGAACGGGGAAGAGGGTTAAGAGAAGAGCAACGAACGGGGAAGTCACGATTTGGAGAGGGTTAAGAGAAAATGAAAATACAAACAATGGTAAAAGGCAGAGAGGATGTTCGAACAGGAGACCTCTAGGTGTGTAGCATGAAAACCAACTACACCACCTAGCCAAGTTGTCACAGAATTCCCTCAAAATATATTTACTCTCAAATTTTTGTGTCTGCACTTGCCTACATAGGCACAAGTGTGGCTCCGCCATTGCTTGCCCCTTTGACTTCCAATGTTCGGATTGATGAGCTCAAAGAAAGAGCTTTTCGCCTTTCGATGGTAATTAAAGGACCAATGGAGATGGTGATTATGGTGAAAACGATGGATCTAAGGAAAATAAGATAGAGGTGGCGATGGTGGAGAGAGAAACCAAAGACGGTGGTGAAGTCAAAGACCATCTCCCTCTCCGATTTCCTTCTCTCTCTTCTCCATTTGATAATTTTAGCATCCCCTCTAGCTCGGATTTCTGTTGGTGGTGGTGGATGTAACACCCCAAATGTAACACCCGAAATCTTAGCTAAAATATTTGAAATACCTCCACCAGGGATGATCAATATCAAATCATTAAATTACATAACCATTTCAAATAAAATTCATAGTACAAAGTCAAAATAAGTTTCCAAAATATTTCAGAGTTAAAATACAATGCGGAAGTCCTAGGACCATGGCAAATACAAATAACATAACATAAGCTACAGGAGTATAAAAGAGCCTTCAAAGCTCACTCCATAGGTGCCTTCTCTTGCTCCCTACTAGAATGTTTACATGAAAAATGTTAATATATGATGAGATTACACGTCTCAGTAACTACTGAAAGTTTCTACCATACATAAGCAAATTATATATGACAAAAAGTAGAAGTTTATTTCATATATATATATATATATATATATATATATTTGTTCATATCATAATTTCTCATACAAAATTATTTTGCAAAAGTAATCATCATTATGTCAATTATAATTATACAATATGCAACCTCCTTTATATCACCGTCCACCCTTGTACCGCTGATTGGAGCCATAGACTAACATATAGTCCGACAAAAACTCATTCATTTGACTGGATGGTTCCAAGCTCACCAAGACCTAAGATACACCCGGCCAAAGGTATAGAGTTTAAGTATGGACTATGATTCCCCTCCTTAAAATAACAACTAAGGAGGTGTCAAGTGTCCCACAACTTCAATGTAATCTCAGCCAGAGGAAAACATGGAAGATGGGGCCCTGACAATTACTATCCACTATGCACCGAGTAGTGGCATAAAGAAATCTTATCATTCAAATTCCTCCTTACTCCAACCCATCAAACATACAACCGCCATGATAATTATATCAATAAAATAAAGTATAATAAAACATGCTTCCATTTATATCAAAAATCATAAAAAGGTAAACCAAACGTCTAATAAAAACTCATCGGTCCAATCTGTCATTCTTGAAATTCAAAGGACTAAAATGTGATCTCTGAAATTCGGGGCAAAAACCGTAATTTTTGCTGGGCTCAAACTATAATTTTCATGGGCACAAAACTATAATTTTTGTGAGTACAAAATTGTAATTTTCATCTTTTATTATAATAATGTTATAATACATATACACATAATTCGGTCTATGTAAAAATAATAATAATTTATAATCATACACAATTTACAAGTATATGGTAGAATATTCAGAGTTACCTATTACTCGCTAATTCCCAAGTAATCACCAAAAAGCTACTACCAGTCTCCCCAAATAATTATCTCTATGCTTTCCTTTTCTCCTTCTTTCTCTCTTCTCTCTTTCTCACACTCTTGTTTTATCTGCCTGAATATGCACCCTAAGGTGCGTATTTATAGTGGTTGAGGAGAGGTAGTTAGGTGAAATTGGGTGGTAGTTGGATGAGGTAGTTGGGGTGAAATTTATTATCTCCTAATTATAATGGCCGACCACGTTTCTAACATTAGATAGTTTTACTCCTATATTGAATATTCTTGGTAAATTAATTAAGTTAATCTATTCTATTATAATTCTAAATAATTTTTAGGATGTTACAGTGGACGGGAGAATGGCTAGTGCATGACTTCCGATGGTGGTACTGCGTGTGACCTCCGGCGGTGGTCATAGTGGATCCAATGGTGAATGTGAGAATTTTGATGTAGCGAAACCGCCCCTATCACCGACTCCTTACTCGTTTTTCCATTCCGAGTTGGTTCTATTGACTCAACGAGTGCTGCTCAAGGAATTTGTGACGAATCTCAATAGCAAAAGCGGGAAGGTGCTTGTGGTCTGAGAGGAAAGAGGAAGAGGATTTTGGGATTATTCGTACAACACTCTTGCCCCTCTAAACCCAAGCTTTGATTTCCCTTTGTTTATTTCAAATTTGATGTTTATTACTTGAATCTATCATCCATTTCCGTGTTGTTTCTGGATCCTGTTTATTTGAACCTCATGTTTTTCCTACATTTCTCCTCCATGCTTGTTTTTTCTTGTTGCAGTGGTAATTCACTGAGTGGATGCCCATTGTCTTCTTTGATTGTTTTGAAATTTGAATTGCTTCTCACAAGGTTGACTAAAAGAGTAATGATTTTGACAAAATCAGTAAATACTGACAATATGTGTAAAAGGATTGACAAAGAGTTTTGAGTTGTGACTAATAGAGTAATGAGATTGACTAAATAAATAGTGGTGCTGACGAAATCCGTAATAGTTTTGATAAAATCAATAAGTATTAACAAATCGTGTAAAAGGATTTAGTCTTGGGTTGTGACTAATTAAGTAATGTGATTAACTAAAAGAGTAATGATTTTGACAAAATCAATAGATACTAACAATATATGTAAAATGATTGAGTAATGGTGCTTTTTGGTCTTTTCTCCCCAACATGAAAAACTTAGATTCTCACCTCATCCTCTCTATATCTTTTGCATATGTTAATAGACCTTTCTGAGTTTTGGAAGTTGAAATTGTATTTATATGTATTTTTTCCAAAAAAAAAAAAAAAAAAAAGTAAAAAACTGAAACTTGGTGCCAGAAGTTATCAATATTGATAGGAATTTCCTCCCGGATATCCAAGGGAAGACTATTGTGTATTAAAAACCTTAGATTTGTATTTAGCCAGCAAATAAGGTGAACAAAATAAATTGATACTTCTCAAAGGCTTAATATAAGATATAATTAATGAGTTGATATTGTTTTTAAATATAAAACATATTTTTTATATTTGTCAATCTTTTCCTAAGTTACCCAAATTGATGCTTCCTCAATAATAATAACTAAGAGGAGGGAGAATAAATGAATTAAAGAAGATAATTAAATTGTTTTAAAAAATACATGTCATATTAATTAATTTAACTAAAAAACACATAATACTGTACAATTAGAATCTGGGTTGATTTTTAGGTGAAAAATATTTTCTTGTTATGGGATAAGATGAGAGGACAAAATACCCTTCATTATCTCTATTTTGTTTTTACTTTTCATAACTCATACACTCATTGTACTTATTACAGGGTGTTTAGACCTACAATCACATACTTAAAAATCATCATATACACATAGATCAACTCATAGATCAACTGGTAGGGTTGTTCCTTTTTAACTAAAAGTTTCGAGTTCGAGCTCTAACAAAATATATTTAAGCTTTAATTTTTTTTTAGTATAAATATATTTATATTATTAAAATAAAATAAACTCACAAATCATTGCAAATGAAGAGAAATTATTGTATGAACCTGGTTTGCCACATCATTTGTGGTCTAACCAATTAAAATACAACAATTTATAAGCTGATTTAGCACCTCCTAAATATTAGTTGGCATATTAATAAAATCAAAAGATTTCACAAGATTTACTTTTTCATTACTTGTGAAATCTTAATTAAGGGATTCATTTTTTTTTAAGAAAAAAAAAATATGAAATACATATTAACATCGCACCAACAACTAGGATTAATGTTATTATATGAGTTATTGTATTTTAAATCCTATTAATCAAACTATAAATGAAGTGGCAAACCAAGTTATTGTAAAAATTTCTCACAAATGAAATCGAGGTTTTGCTCTTTAGATTATTAAACTATTTTTTTTTAATACAATCAAGGTTTTAATATCAACTATTTCATTAGGCTTTTAGATATATTTCAATCTACACATATTTTAAATTTAATATTAATAGTATTTAATTACACCGTCATTTTTTGAATTTGTTGCATCAACATTTTCCATTAGTAACATTGTTAGTGTTAGAATTATAAGACCAAAAAATATATTTTATAAAGTTAAGGGACTAAAAGTATACTGATTAAAGATATACTTTAGTTTTTTTAATTACACGCTCATATACCAGCCTTATTCACACTGTGTGTATAGTGGGGTTTGAACTTTGAATTCATAAATAAAAGGGACACTTGAGCCATTAAGACAGAGACTCATTCTGACAACCATTAAGTTAATATTTGAAGTAACATAATAAAATAAGCAATCAAAATTCATATGTGGTGTGGCCAGTTACTAAACTAACAAACTTTGTTAGTCAAATAACAGAATATTAACAATGTTCTAGTGAAGAGTCTATCAGGTGCCGTTCATATCACAGTCAAGAATACTGGAAAATGGAAATACAGTCTCTGGGCTGCTAATTTTAATAATCTTGGACTTGGCACATTTGCAACAGCTGGGGGAGTTAATTAATTGATATGCTGAAAGATGAGATCTTAGAAACCAGAAGAAGTCTCAAATCAGGAAGCTTACGATGAAGGACTGGGTCCTAAGGAAGGGAAGCAGATCTTCTCCTCATTTTTTTTTTCCTCATTATTTCTCATCAGCTCATATGGGCTGTTAATTGGGGAGATGAGAGAAAAATCAAAGTAGTATTATGACCTTTTAGATTGATTGAACGAACATGATTTAGAGATTATGAGGGATGATGAGAGAAAACCAACTTAAGGAAGGCATTTCTTCATCGGCGTTTTTAGATGTGTGTTCTGAGTTCTTGGCGACTTTAATCTTACAAGAGAAACTAAGATTTAATTCCCCTACGTAATTTCCTGTTATTTTGTTATGTTAATTCTCATTTATCAAAAAAAAAAAAAAGCTGAAGGGAGTGAAGATTTTTTTGTGCGCCAAATTTTGAGTTCTGTAAGTTATTATTTTTTTCACAGTGAAGAATACAATCTCATTTTTTTATGTTTCATTTTTTATTTTTTTATATGAAAGATGGCTAAAAGCCTACATTAACAATTTAAATTAAATCGAAGGGGAAACTAATCAACATTTTTTTTATGTTTCATTTTAAAATGTCTTATAAACTTAATATTTTAGATTATTCAAACTCAACCTCCTGGGCTATCTTCCTACAAATGTCGGATAATAATAATATTGGAAAATTTTGAAGGCCTTTACATATTATGAGGATTCAAATCTTTTTATACCTTTATTATTAAGTTTTCTGATTAAAAGAATCACAAATTGTATGAAGAACTTGACCTAATAAATAAACGTAAACCTAGGTTTTGTACTATTAAAAATCAATTCACCTATTTTAGTTATATAACTTAATATTAAAGATATGCGTGACTAGACAAGCCTCTCAGAAATTTATTTTTATATTTTTATATTGCAGAGTTGTATTATTGACAGGGTTCGCAAAATAAATTCATAAAAAGAATAAGTTTACTTCGTGGCAAGTTCTATGGGAGAGAGTTTAGCACGACATACTTCACAGTCAAAAATTAATTGTTGTTATTAGTACTCGTAACTTATTTTTAAACTTACAACCCACTTGTTCTACCATTTTATAAGTGAGATGAGTTTTGACCCCAAAAAAAAGAGAACCAGAAGAAAAGAGAGATTTTGTTTGCCCATATGGTTCTTAGGGTAATAATGAAGCTAATTGAAACAAGTTTATCCTGACAAACCATGACTTTTCCCCCAAGTAATACGTGAACTTGGGCTCTACTTATAAAGAATCTTATAAAACTGTATGCTTCAGTCTTCACAATGTTGCCTACAACACTTGTTCAACTAAGCACATAAGGATGTTTTAAATTCATGTCCATCTTCTTCTTTGGTCTTGTAAAGCCCTTATTATTGTATTGGTCCTTTTTATTAATGCATTTTGATCTTTTATAAAGGAAAAAAAAAACCTAAGCACATAAGGAGCTCCAAAAGTCCAAATAAAAGTTATGCAGAAATGTGACATTACTCAATAATTCTACCATTACACTGTATTTTTTGGCTGTGAACAAAGCAACACACCAAAAATAACATGGGTCCCTCGTAAAAGTATGATATTAATCACATTAATGAGTACTTCATGAGAGGTTCTTGATGAATTAGGATGTAAAAATCTATGAATAACATGGGTTAAAAACAACACATTTTCTTCTTTACAAAAATACATTCAGAAAAGTAGGAGACTCATGAGCTGAGCATCAAGCTTCCCAAAAAGAAATCTAAATCTGTATGTCTCCCTAGCAAATCCTCCAGCATAAGTGCATAACCCACCTTATTGAAGATTATATTAATGAGATACGACTTTAATGATTCCCCTCAAGTTTCAGAGACATTCCAAACCCAACCTCAACGGTTGTTGACGTTCAGCTGATGGTCTAATTTGAGGGAATTGAATGCAGAAAGCAGCAAACCAGAAAGAGTGAACCATGATTCTCACCCATTAGGCTTTGGTGACTTGGAATAATGATGATATGGAGAACCACGTGGACCGTTTGGACTCGACAAGATCCTTACAGGTTGACCTTTCCTTGATACTGATGTTAGCTGTGTTTTTGAACCATTTTTGGGATTTGGCATGGACATAGTGCGATCTACTCGCGTGAACTGGAAGTATTGAGATGAAATAGCCATATCCTTAAGGTTTGGCAAAGGCTTAAGAACTCGAACAACTTCACTCATCATGGGTCTCGATTTTGGATCACGGCACAGGCATTGGGCAGCCAGTTGGCCAGCTTTCTGTGAACCTTTGACTGAGAAGTGACCTTCAAGACGAGGATCGATTATTCGGTAGAACATCCTCCGGTCTCCAAGTGCAGGTCTTGCCCATTCCACCAGGTTGTGTTCCCCATTTGGTCTATTTTTATCAATTGCTCTTCGACCGGTAAGCATTTCAAGAAGCACTACCCCAAAACTATAAACATCACTTTTTGTTGTCAAATGTCCTAAATCAGAATTGGCAGTATCAGGTCAGTACTGAGATTAAGGAAGCAAAATGTAAGAAATAAGTTGAAATTGCAAACACTTGCTCGGACTAACCATACAAAACCTGAGGCAGCTTTCTCAGTCTCATTTTTTATTTCAACATGTTCCTTTCCCCATATAAAGAATCAAGCTTGTTCTAAGAACAAGTTGCTCTATACACTCCCTTCCCAATCACTCATCCCCTATTCATTTTTTTAACATATTAAGTTCCAATTATTGATATATATCCAATTTTCCAACGTTAACCTTGTTTTAAAAAACTGAATGATATTTTGAAGAATTCCATCTTCTTAATATTTTGAATAAAAATATATTGTTGGTCAAAATGGGTTAAGCCTTGAGTGTTTATTAACTTTTAATTTTATATGAAGCCTTGGGTGTCTTTTGTCTTTTGGTATAGAGAGAGCAATATAATTTTTTCACAATAAAGGGATAAGAGCAATCTATCTGAAAGGAGAACAATTTACCTAAAATTAAATCATAGCTGCTATCATCTCACTTGGAAAACAAATAGTGGATCAAAAGGGATGAAAGTTACGCAGTTGGGCAAGGTGGAAAAGTAAATGAGAGTCACAACAGTTCCTGTGACTTGGAGGATATAAAAAGGCGTCTTTCAACTTGCCACTGACAAGTTGGAGTTCACAAACTGGGATTTGTAAAGAATTATAGCGCCAGAAAACCCTTTTCTCTATTGTCAATCTTTATGGTTGCAATTGCTATTAATATGATTGCCATTCTTTACCTCTCACTTCGCAACATAAGCCATGCATTTCTTAGAAACGGTAACAGAATTTGATCTCAGCTGTTTGTATAATTAATACATACATATGACGGCATACTTGGCTGTCATTTGAGAGCTGTATAACAACCCCTCTCCCTCATGGAGAGTCCCTTCCCCCATCCCCTCCGCAGGTTTTAGAACTCCTACTTTATTATTTATTGTCATTTGATTGTTTCTTTAAGAATGAACACATACACGCCATGGAGGATGAGAAAGTGTCAGGATTGGAAGGCAAAACTATGTATGGAATTCTCAACGCTCAAAGCTAAGTTGTCTAGAGTCTAAATCACAAGTTGAGTCTAAAGTTCAAGCAAATCCCAATCAACACTCAGATTGGAAAAATGATGTAAAGTTGGAAACTCACCAGTCATCACATACTCTGGAGCTGCGTAACCATACGTTCCCATAACTCTGGTCGATACATGAGTCTTTCCAACCTCAGGACCATCTTTGGCAAGTCCAAAATCAGAAAGTTTGGCATTGTATTCCTAACAACATTTTTTAAGAAAATAAGTGAATGAATTATAGAACATCGAATAATTAAAATCCTCTTCACTAGTTCACCACATACCGCATCTAATAGGATATTAGATGTCTTGAAATCTCGATATATTACGGGCCTCTGAGCTTCTTCATGAAGAAAGGCAAGACCTTTTGCAGCTCCAAGTGCAATTTTCATTCTGATAGACCAAGGAAGAGGCAAGGGCCCTTCTGCATAAATCATGGTTGTTACCAGAAAACAATAAATAACTTTATTTAATCTCTGAAAGCATAGCATTAAGCAGGAAAATCAGTGAAATTGAAGACAAATTTTATTCTGGATTTTGCTTTTCCATAAGCCCGAAAGTTTGTATATAATACATAACATTGAATTCAAAAAAATTTAAAACAGCACGCAAATAGTGGTTGTACATTCAACTATGCATTTTATGAAGTTAATCATGAAGGCATATCTAAGTTAAGCTCTTCCAGGTTTTATTTTGTAGAAGTCATAGTTATTATTTGTTCAACCTGATCATCAACTCTTAAAGGATAGAAGATTATATAAGAGACATTAAGGCATATCACACAAGGGTCAAATTTTAGTTTCGTAGACCTCAAGGGTCAGTAAGCTATCCTAGAAGCTACTTAAATATTTACTCAACTAAATTGAAGCATCTATTAATTCATCACCAAAGAAACAACGTTCCAGGGAAATAGAAGCAATAACGAGCAATCTACTGCTCAGCCAAATTTTGATTTCATTATAGCTGAACTGAAATTTTTTATTTTATTCGACTTTTTGTGTCAAGAACGTCCAAATTTTGCAGCAACCACATGATATTAGCCAGAGATAAACAAGTAACAGTTTAAACATGCAACAGAAACTGAATGAGTTAATAGTGTACTTCTAAAGAGATGGTTCTCCAAACTTCCACGGGGCATAAATTCGTAAACCAATAATCTTTGGTCATCTTCAATACAGAAACCAATCAATTTAACCAGATTAGCGTGGACAAGATCACCAAGATAATTCAGCTCAGCCTGAAAAAAAAAAGAAAAAGAAAGTGTTAAAACAAAGAATTATATAACTGAAAGTTAGTAGTCTCAGCAGATCATAGGAGGATAGTAATTGAGGAAGGATATGTATAAAATACTTACAAGCCACTCTTTGTGACCCTGAAGTCCATCATGGTTGAGGGTCTTCACTGCAACAGTAAGCCCAGTACCTGGTTTGACAGGTGCAGTTCCATTCTCTTCAATCCAACCCTTGAAGACACAACCAAACCCACCTTCACCAAGAAGACTCTCTGGTCTGAAATTCCGAGTTGCCAATTTAAGTTCATTGAATGTGAATTTTCTCAAACGAGAAGAAACCTTCAACTCCTCGCTGAATTTTGGAGTTGAGGGTATACTTCCTGCATTGCTAGTCGTAGTGGAGGACTCTGGAGGAGCAACTGTTCGATCTTTGGTATTTTCATTTGTACATCTGTTTTCCACTGATTACACAAAGATCACAACTTAAATTGAATGATCACAAACTATTACATGAATGATGCTGGGGTGCTTTGCAAGATTATTTTACTAGTATATTAACTAAACTGAAGTACAATCCAGCTGAGCGATACAAAAGATCAAAGCATCAAAAATTGCCCACGGCAGTATTAACAGCAAAATTTGAGGTTGAGCAAGTAGCATAGATTCTCCTATGATACATTATTGCCATCTCGACGCCTTTACCCAGTCGTGTATATAAAATGTTTCCATCGATAATGCAAAAAAAGTATTCTTTAGCATCTTCAATTGCTTGGTAATTGGTAATAGAGAAGTTGGAGGCTCAACATTCTCTAGGAATACAAAGAAACCAAAGAAAAATCATACAACTTATTATCCACGGTTCATGAGAACTCATTCCGTTTCTTGAAACTTAAATTGACAGCTCAAACTAAAAAAACTGGTAGATATTTAAAAAAGAAAGATATGAATTAATTTCTCTCTGCATCTAAAACTGACACAAAATAGAAATGTTTCATATTATGTACAGAGCGGAATAGACAGAAAACTACCATTATGGGAGCTTGGACCACCACTTAAGGAGTTATCAATCTTTGATCTCGAAGGTATGCAGCTTCTGATGCAACTGAATTTAGCCCAACAACCACTACGCTTCTCTGCGCCATCTTTCTTCTTCCTTCCATTTGACTTGCCCACGTCCAAACTTCCAGCTTGAATTGCATTATTCCCAAATCCCATCTTTCAGAACCTCTTATATAGGAGCTTCCATACCCAAAAATTACAGAGATTTCCGAAAAGGAAAGGACACTTGAAGGCACCCTAACCCCAATAATTGAAGGCTGTGAGACCTACCAATTGAACAAAACAAAAAAAGAATGGAACCTCGATAGCCAATGAAAGCAAGGATCGAGGATCAACACTTGCAGACAGGAAAGTGACTGAAATGAATGACAGACTCAATACTGAAATTGAGTCCAAAGGCTCTAGGAGGGGAAGGGAAAGGGCGTTGAAGAGGAAAGCGGGAGACTGCTTGAGAAAGAGAGAGTTTTTCAACAGCGGGCCGGTCGGGCAGGCTAGAAGCAAGAAAGTAGGCATACGGGCTGGTCGGGCAGGAGAGAGAAAGGGACAGCCATTTCTTTTTCTTTTTGGGAGGGTCACTCGGTGGATATTGTCATGGCTAATTACAAGATTTTTTCTGCTCAATTGTTTGACTTTCTTTTTGCTCCGATACTCCTCCTTTTTTTAAAAAAAAAAAAAATTACGCTCACAATTCATAATATAAATCACTTTAATTAATGCTTCATAAATTTATAATTTTAATCATATTAAATAAGATTTTAAATGAGAGAGAAAAATACCCTGAATCATATTTAAATATTAATTATAGGAACAAACTTGACAAAAAAAAAATCAATAATTCTTTAAGTATCTTATATTGTAGACCAAATGTTTTTCCTAGGAGTGACTTATATCGTGGAATGAATGGAGTATATAATTGCTCTTTTATTTAAAAGTAATACAAATATTTTTTTATCAAGGAGTCTCTTAATATGATATATTTTTGTTGTTGATAACTGAGGAAATGATCAAAGTAATTAACACTGATCACTAACAATTCATATTTATATAATAAGATTATTGGTTTGACATGACATTCTATAATCTTACAAATCGATATTTTTTAAAATACATCGGACATCATATCAATATTTTAATTCAAGTCTTAAAAAAAACTAAAATATCAAAATAAAAATGATTAAAAATATTTTTTTGGTACTAAACGATGATATCACACCAATAGGGAGTTCTAATTTATTGTCACAACTTCCTCTAATACAAAAAATGCATTTTAGTATTTAAAAATATATGACAAGTACACGTCGGGATAACTTGAGGTTGTAAAGCTTCTTAAACCATAAATTGGTGGTTTATGGCATGACGGAGAGCATTGAAGTGAAGCTGACCAAAAATAAGAATATGTATATGCTTTCTATGACTAGTGAGACTAGCTTAGATAAAACTGATTCCTTCCATAAACCTGAGTTTAAATTACTCTAAAAACATCAAAGCGTTGAAATAAAAATAATTAATAATGCATTTTTGTTATCAGAGCTATCACACTGAGTAGACCTGATAACAAGAATGTATTTTAGTATTAAAAAATATATGTCATGTCCTTATCCAGTTCTTAATATAACATAGTTTGAGAGATTAAAGAAGCTAAATAAATTAGTTAATCATAACATATGTCGTGTATGATTTGATTATATATAAGTTTATAATTCAAATGAGTTAATTTAGCATAAAAAAGATAAATATTAATATTTTAAAGTAACTTATTTAACTTCCTTGATCTCTCCAAAAAAATCAACTATGCCTTATATTAAGGATGAAAGAAGCATTATTTAATATTAAATATTAACCAATATTATTGCGATATTTCAATAAACTAACTTGTACATCTATTTTAGATTAAAAAAATGAAGATGCTTATTATTTTATAGGACTGAGGGATAACTATTGTGTCACTAAAACAAGGGTGTTGTGTGTTCTGGTTGGTGTTCATGCACCACGTTTTATTATCTTTCTGGTTTTTAGTCAACAGCAATACATCTCATAGTATGCCACGTAAAGCACCTGATATTTGGCACTTGTTGGTAGCCTAACTTTAGAACCTTAATAATTGTACATACGAGCACTCCAATATTCTATCTACTTTTTTAAATTATCTTTATCTGTACAATTTCAGTTCATACATAGATTATAAGTACCAACATATCACCCAAAAAATCAACTACTCCCTCCGATCCTAATTATAGGAGCACTTTTGTAGGGACCGGAGGTAGTATAACACCCACAAAAAAATGGAACTGTTGTATATCAGCAAGAATCCTCTTAAAGAATAAAATATCTACTAAAAAATAAGATCATTTGTTACTTTCAAGAACTATTAAGCCCAATATAGACATATTGTCTATGTACATTATAAAATTTTATTTTAAAATTATTTTATAAACGCCCCAACCCCAGCTGAAAATTTCTAAATTTCAATCTATGACCTTTACCGCAGAGGGATGTCTGAACTCATCCTAAGTTCTGGGAAAAGGCCTAAGGGGATGTTTGGTTTGAGGGAAGGGGAGTGGAGGAAAAAAATCTTTTGAGAGGACATTGATCATTTTGCCATTAATGAGAAGAATATTCTTTTTTGTTTAGAGTATATTTTAGAAATATTGAAAATTATTTATGGGCAATTTTGTAAAGATGAGAGAAAAATTTCTTTCCAACTTTCCCTCCCCTCCCCTTTCCTCAAACCAAACATACCCTTAAGTGTTTGTTTGAACTGGCATTAAACAAACCCATTCAAACAAATTAAGATAAAACTCATCACATACACTTATTTATAAACCGTAAATCAAGTTGAAAAAGTAGTTTCTACCACTAACCCAAATGGACACTAATTAGTAATTACACACTGGATAAAAATTTAAAATTGTTAATTACCAACCAAAAAAGAAAAAAGCTGCTACGCAAAAATAGTATACCAAACCAATTAAACTGACAAAAATAGAATTCGCTACTCTAACTGTGATTTGGACTTAAGGTTAAGATTAGTACCAAACTGACAAACCAGAATTGAGGAAAAAAAAAAGTTTACATTTTTGAACCCACAGAACTGATTGGGACCAGCTAATACACAACATAAATTATGTGAGGTTGTAATCTTTTCTCATCCGAGGCTAAACAGTAGAAGCTCTAATATAATAGACTCATTTGATCATGTTTCAAGCCAAGTCAAGGATCCTACTATGAGATATTTGCCGGGAAGATCTCCAGCAGAAGGTGCCATGTAAGTTATTTTCTTTCTGTACAGCACAAATACAGTTAGATATAATGAAAATACATACATACAGTCAGATAACGGGCAAAAAAAGAGAAAAATCCAGTCCATACCTCTGAATGTCAACGTCTGTCACATAAATAAAGCCTGCAACATTGCTGCATCAAATAGATGTAAAGCACTTACTGATGTGATCCTTAATAGGAAGCGGAAGGTAGTATATAATCATCATGTTTTAACATCTTTTTTTGGCTGTCTTGAAATGTATTTTGCTCTAAATTTCAATGTTCAGCCGCGGTATGAGATGAATCTCAGAAATGATTTTCAATAATTAAGTTCTTTGAGCAAAATACGAATTGAGGTTTAGAATAAAGGAATTTGATATTCCCAGGAATTGTTACCTTGAAATGATCTCTTCAGGATCCTTGGCAAATGAGACAGCAAGGACTGAGTGAAGCAAATCACCGTTTATATTCACAGCAACAATTCTGGTGGGATCTGCGGCAGGTTCCGCACCAATCGGCAATGCTGAACGTGGGGCCTGTGGCCCACCACCAATCCGATAGACAAACAAATCGCTAAAGCTTGCAACATTGGAGTGTGGAGAGAGATCATTTGTGAGGCCATAAAAGTATTCCTAGATCAAAATCAGAAAATACCAATTTGCATTAGAACCCAAAAAGCATAGACTTCTCATGAAAAAAGAACCATTAAGTCCTAAACTCACAAACCATTAATTATTAATTAATATTAGATCTTAACCTATTGCTTAAATACTTTTTTTTATAATTTCAATTAAAAGCCTTGAATAAGTCCATTGCTGTTATCCTAACTTAAATTGTGTATGCTAAACTCCTAAAAAGAATACTCCTCAGATTCAATATAACAAACTCAGCGGCATGAAGTCCTAAAGACATCTGATCCCGCCCGTTAATTGTGAATTATGTGTATTATAAAACTAAATAATTATCGAATGGAAGAAATAGGTTAAGAAAAATCAATATATGCAGAAGATAACAATAATTGGACAAGCGTGCTTACTCTTATCCTATAACTTCTGGACCTCTGACGGTATTTTGCATTTCTATTTACAACTCCACCAGACTTTTGAAGTTTCACAACGTCCACAGCGGGCTCTCTTTTTGACACCTCTTTTTTTAGCATGCTCCATAGTTTTTCCTGGAAGCATAATTGCACGAGAATGATGCGGACATAATAAAACATAAGGGAATTAGAGTTCCTAGATCATAGCAATCAGTTATCAAAGCAAAGCTGACAATACAAGTAACAAGCTACAATATCAAACAAAAGTAACTTATCTACCTGACCCAAAACCAGCACAACATTGGCCTTGAAAGTATGAATTGCATGCAAGAGCAGCTGAAAGAATATTGAAAACATGATGTGAACAAGGCCATAAATTTTTTCATATTCGGAAGGAGTGCATTAAAAAGTTGAAGGTATTAATCAATTATCAATAAGGTGAAGTTCATAAGTTAATTACATCATAGCCTACTCCCTCAATCCATCCCATTGTATTTATCACCATGCCAGAAGCTCGAGACTCAGCATTTCCAGCAAATTGTCTATCCAGCATCCCAGCGAGCTCCTTGACAAGGACTTTATACAGTTCCACATTGTTACTGCAAGCCAAAACTAACATTTAGTACTTGCTTTCTCTATTAATTTCATGCAAAGACAACTGTCCTGTTATAATGGAAAAATCCAAACAATTCACTTGGTACCTAGGGGTTGTGTGCCCAAAAAAGTATACAAGAGGTATTTCAAGAGGAATTCCTTCGACAGGATCAATGGGCATTTCAATTGGAGTAGCGGCAATACATGCAGGATTTGTTATAGACCCTTGGCCAATATCCAAGTCAACAAAGGTAGGTTTCCAGCCTTGTTTAGCTGCCCAACTAAGAAGCATCCTTGACAAGGTGCTTTTTCCAGAATCCGTAGGTCCTACTACAATCACCCTAGGTCCCTGAATAACCAAGTCTGTCAAATGACTGCTAAAAGTTTTATGTATAAAAGGAATGATATGATCACGGAATTATGATCTTTGGAGCCAAAACAACGCAATTCGACGCACTATTACAGTCTAAGAAAATAAAAAAGGATAAATTAGAAACATGAGTTTTAGTCTTTTAGCATAAATTATATAGAAGAATCACAAGTTTCAAGAATTCCTGATGCATAGACAGTAATAACAGTCAATAGACACCAATCTAGTATAGCACATTAAGATCCAATCCACTAATCATAATAGTGAGATATAATTACCTGAGAAGCTTCAGAATCATTTGATGAAGCTTTAGCACGATTCCTTCTTCCATCAAGTACAGCATGTACATTGACATAACTAATCATTGGGGTCTGAAATCAAACGTTATGACATCTCCACTAATCATTATTTACCAAAGTAAGAATAAACGATAAAGAACGAGACCAAAGGATGTTGCTTTACCTCATCTGCAACATAATCAGTCTCAGTAGTACCATCCATCTCAATTGTTGCACCATACCAAGAAAATACCTGATACATGAACAAAATATTTGCGTCAAAACTTAGCCATTCATGTGTATTTCAACATCAAGAAGAAACCTAGAGATCAAGATATGAACTAGAAATTCCCTTTTTTGGTACCATTAACAACCCTTTCTCCTACGGTTTACTGATTAGCAATAAGCCAATAACACGATAAACACAAGACCAAGGTTTCAAGAACGAATGCTACAAACTTATAAAAGTCTCGAGATAAACTTGTAGTTGAAATTTTATTAAAATTATTATATTAACAAGAGGCAGCTTAGACGAAAATTCGCCAAAACAAATTGAGCCTAAAGCTCTAAGCCCCTAAGTGGCGTAATGGGATGCATGGCATTACAGAATCAGTAACAACTCAAATGGCAATAAAAAACTAAATCCGCAGCTCAGGGAATCATTCTGTTGCCTTCAGATAGAATTCACCCAAACAAATAAAATAAAATAAACAAAGATACTGCCAATTTTGAGGATCCAGAAGAGAAGTTCATTTCATCGAAACTCACAGCAAACTTGAGCCTGGGAGGGAAAGTGAGCCAGATTCCTGGTGGAAGCTCTGCCCCAAAAATCTCGGCATTGCCATTCAGAAGCCGAAGCCGAAGAGGTGAGTCGTTAGCCACTTCGATTCTGAACTCGCTTTCTTTGTCCAATTTTACCTGCTTAATTGTTGATGACGATGCAGAGGCACCCGCAGAAAGTGAGCCCATGGCTGGGCCGCTATACGCCATTGACGGCAATAATTTTGCAGTACCCGAGAAACAAAAGTTGAGAAGGTCACGGCTTGGATAGTAATTCCTTCTAAGTACCTTAGAAATTCGAACAAGCACAAAAGGGCACTGTTTGAAGAAAAGGTTAAAAAGGCTTCGAAACACTGAAGTAACTATCAAGCATTGTAGAGAAGACAAGAAATGGATTTTCACCTTCTTATGGTTTAGAGGAATTCCATAAGGGACTGGGCAATTTAAAGTGACCTCAATCTTGCCGCTGCGAATTAAATATGCGGATGGCGAATCGTCTGCTCCAATTACCGGCGACGCTGCGCCTGCCTCCGTTCTTACTTCATTGGACTGTTAAGCTGTTTTTGGCCCTTTTATTTACGGAGATGTAATTTTAGATTTTATTATTTAGTTCATGACTAATCAAACAAAATTTAATTTTCAAAGAACACTTATATAATTTGTTTATTGTTTCTTATTTTATTATTGAATTTCGTGTAAATTACGAAATTAAAATTTTTATATAATTTTTTAAAAAAAAACATAAGGGAGATTTGTCTAATTTTTTAGAGTTTAGTATAAAATTTAAAAGTAGAAGATAAAAAAATAATGAAGTTCATACCATAATTATAGCCAGACTAAAAATGTAATAATCTATTCAGAATATATATATATATAAATTCATATAAAAATTAAAATTATAACGCCATTTTTATATTTTGGTAAAAAAATAATTATAAACACATTTACCTTGAATTTTTGTCTAAGCGCATAGTATAGAAACTCTTCTATAAGAAAATTTTGTTTTAAAATATAAGAGATTGACATTATAATGAATGATTGTTTTTCAATATAGAAGAGAATAAAAATTGAGCAAAATTAAATAAATGTTTAAAAATCATCTTTTTAATAAGGAGAAAATAAATCAATTTTAAGTTATAATAAATAAATAAATTAATAACATTTTGTATTCGTATAAATTTAGGAAATACGTTGATCCGTCTCATACTCTCATATATATTTTATATGAATAATCGTAATTGCTTTTCTTCAATAGGCCAATTTATTTAAATAAGTTTGTTTCACTGAAGTTTTTTTAAAAACATATACATACGGAGGGCGTAGCCAAATTAAGCTACTAGTCTAAGTGGGGATTGACTCCCAAAACAAAGTTCTGGCGCAGTCAGGAAACGAGAAGGAATGGAATCAAAGAGCCGTGTGTTGGAGATTCCTTCCTTAGCCAAAGAGTTCTCCAGCTCGTTCAGCGTCCTCGGGATGAAAGTAACAGAAATCTCCCATCTAAATGCCAACATCTCCTTAATCCTCACAAAAGCTACACTACCAGTCCTCGTACAAAAAGGACTTGCCGTCAGTTTCCACTAATACTTTCTTGAATCCGAACTCCCATGCTAAGTGTAAAACAATAGAATATGGACCCACTACACATTGACTTCGAGAAAAAAAAAATATCTTTATTTATGAAGAATGTATTCTGATACACATAGATAATGAATATACCATACATATATATATAAGATGAACAGACTTCATCATATCTACTAACTATATGACAAACAAATTACTAAAATAAACCTTAGTAATAACTGTTTTATACCCCTTCTCAAGTTGAAGGTTGAAACATATTCACAACAGACAACTTGAATACACAGTCGTTGTTGAATCTCTTTTCTCACAACCTTAGTCGGTAGATTTGCTTCTTGATCTTCAGACTTAACATGCTTTAGATCAATTAAACATTTCTTCAACTTTTCTCTCACACAATGACAATCTACTTCAATGTACTTGGTTCTTTCATGAAATACTGGACTGTTTGCAATGTGAATTGCCGCCATATTATCACTGTAAACTCTTACAGGATTGTGATGGCTAATGTTTAAATCTTTTATCATTTCTAATGTCCATACTATTTTTGATACAGCTATACTCAAAGCCCTATATTATGATTCTACTGGAGATTTGGAGACTGCATGCTTCTTAGTTTTCCATAGTACTAGAGATCTCCAAACTTTATCAAATAACCACTAACAGACCTTCTTGTGGTAGCGCATGCTGCCCAATCAGAATCACAGAAACATTTAAGATCAAGGTCTCCTGCTGAGCTCAGCAACACTCCAATCCAGGTGTTGCTTTTAGATATCTCAACACACTCGAAGCAAAAGCCATGAGCTCCTTTGTTGGCATTTGCATTAATTGGCTTAGAACTTTCTTTGACATAAAACAATCCCTTTTTGTGATCTAACAACTTCTATTCCTAGAAAATATTTCATAAAACTAAGATATATCAGGACGCGTCATGATTAAATAGATCAACTTATCAATCAATTTTCTAAAACGTTCTGGATTCGGTAGCATCCATAGTATTCCTTCCTTCATCATATGACATTAGTTTCTGATTTTGTGCCAAGGAAACTCCAAGTGATTTAATGAAGTTATGAAGGGCTATTGTTGCCACTCATCCCTGTTTTCTCTCAATGACATTTCTTAGTGAGGAATATTCAAAACATACTTTCTTTGACATAAAACAATCCCTTTTTGTGATCTAACAACTTCTATTCCTAGAAAATATTTCATAAAACTAAGATCCCAACAATTAACATGAGAATAAAAGATACAAAATTCCTCACGAAATTCTAGTCCTTGATATCGAAATCTTGCATATTTACTATTATCCCGCCCAATCATAAAAGAGAAACAAACTTTAGACAAACCCAAATTTTTAAATAAACATAAAATAACTAAAAACTTAAAAATTATAATGCTTACTTTTATCTTAGCTTCCCACCATGTGTCATCGCCTACAATAGTTCTGTCTCATGATTCCATCCCAATCCTGTTTCTTTGCCCAATAATTGTTTCCATGCACTCCAATCAAGCCTCAAAAAATCTAACCTATTTTTCAATTGCTTTTGGTTATAGTTTTTATTAGTACGTTTATTAAATTCATCAACTACAACTTCCCATCTCCTAGCTTTAAAACCAATTCCTGGTTTTCTACTAGTTTGAATCTCCTTTACACAAATTTCAATTACGTTCTTGGTAGTGAAAGGATCCCACCTTGCACCGTGTTTTTCTTTGCTAGCCATAAACGCAATGCATTATTGAAGTGAAAAGAAAAATATTTAAAAAAAAAACAGAGTCTACAATCAAGCTTGCACTTGCATGACCATATTCCAATTCCAATACGCATAAGAAACACAAGTTCCAACAATCAAATAAAAGACATCAATTGTTTGTTCAACTGATTGCGTCACATCCAATATTTCTCCATATCTCTGATTGTCCAACATTAAAACAGAAGCCAATGTTGCAGATATAATATATCCATTCTAGAGAATGAATGTATAAGCGAAATAGAGTATCTCAATAAAAACTTGTAAATGCAAAATATTGATAAATTGTAGGCCTATGTACTGAATAAGCATTAGGGATGCCAAAAATGACATAATTACTTCGGAACATGCGATAAAATCCCGTATATTCTAAATAAAAAAGATTCATTTGCAATTTTGCATATCAATCAAGTTCAAAATCTACCTCACCCTTTATTTAAATAGATATATACATATATAGCACATATTTTTCCTCTTAAGTTCCATGGACCATTGGCATTCAGGCATAATGTTGGATACATTATAACCACACGCTATTAAAATCGGACAAAAATTATCAGAATCAGAATATGTAATACTCTGCACTCCTGTCCTCAAGGAAAATGCACTATTGATCACTAACCTTTTAATTTGCAACAAAGGGAAAAAAGTCATATTATGAAAAACAAACAACAGATGTACATAGATACAGAGAGTAATATAGTGCAACTCAAACTGAAACTTACTGTTCTACCCCAACTATTTTCCAGAATGTCACAATTATATGTCTTCTCTAAATTTACAAAATTCGGCAAGCAGCCATGATACCAGCTACCCATAATATGGACGTTTATGCCCACAAGGTTACGGCTTTATAGACATAACGAATAGATTGCAAATAATTGCCGCATAAGAAAACCTAAAAATCCACATTTAATCGTCATTCTTAACCTAAAAATCCACATTTAATTGTCATTCTTAAGATTAAAATGATATCTATCTTTATTTATGAATAATGTAAATTACCCGGAAAAAACAACCATGAACAACCTTCGATAACAAACACAGATAATGAATATATCATACATATATATAAGATAAACAGACTCCATCGTATCTACTAACTATAACAAGCAAATTACTAAAATAACCCTCGGTAATAATTGTTTTACACTAAGCACTGTCCTTTGAGCTCTGCTTCGAGATTTAATCACACTGCATTGACCAAGAGATTGAGAGTATCCAACTAGTGGTCACGAACAATACTACCACATCCTGCTTTACTTCCTGAAGCTGAGACAGCTCCATCTGTATTGACCTTTACCCATCCAAATGGAGGTGGTTGCCAACTAGAGGTGCGAGTTGGTGTGGTCTTGTTGATGACAAGTTTATCATCATTTGGCTGCACAAAGTTCTTCCAAGAACCCATGATCTCATGTTCTGGGTTAGGAAGTTTTATAAAATCTGCAGGTTCGAACACAAACTTATTCCTCCACAACCTTGGTTTCCAAACAGTAACACCCCCAAGGAGACTCCAATTAATGTTCTGACATAGACTTGCCTAGTTCTCTATATATTTAAGTTCCAGGCAAACCAGTTACGTAGATCAGCAGAAAAAAACTGATTAGAAGGGCAATCCCTGAGAATGTGGAGGAGATCCTCTGCACCCTATCACAGTAAGGGCAAGTCGGAGAGCTTGACTTGTTAGTGAAGGCTAGCCCCACAAGAAGGATCTTATTCTTTCTGCTCCCTTCCACTTCCAAATAGCCTTAAAAACCAGGCTGGAAAGATTCGGAGGTGCAGCTTCCAGCATATAATAAGCACTCTTCACTCTTAACACAAGTTAATCTTTTTTTTTTGGATACAGGAGAAGAAAAACATAATCAAAATACAAACAATACTAAAAGGGGATACATCCCAAATTATCTCGAAGGAACACAGAGTTGAGAAACTATGGACACACGTCATAGAAAGCAGAGGTAGAGAGTCCTTTCTTTTTTTGATACAAGAGAGTCCTTTCTTTGCCAAGCTATCAGCGAGCATATTTTTCTCTCTTGTACAGTTAATCTTTTTTTTATATATATACAACACAAGTAAATCTAATAAAAAGAGTTTAAGCAATAGGCCTGTAGTGTTTTTTTGGGCCTGAATTGGACTCGGATTTGAGCCCAATAAAATGCATAAAACATATATATTTTCTAATTGAGTCTGATAATATTTAAATTGAAAGTATCCAAACGGTTATATAAACAACAACAAATTCTTTTAAAAAAAGCCCTTTTATACCCATAATGTCAAGTTCTATAATCAAATGCGGTAGTGTATTGTATTTTTAAAATACTATCATTTAACTACAAATTCATATTAAAAAAATAGAATATGTAATCACGTGTAATGGAAGAATTTAACGTAGTGAATATAAAAAAAAAAATAAAAAATAAATAAATAAAATCCTCGCGAGTTACTTAAAGTGATAAAAGATAAATCATTTAAGATGTCTTTACATTTACTTGCCACATCTTAACTTTTATATTGTAATATTTATAACATTTGTAATGTATTAAATCTCAAAAATTGGAACTTGGTCAATGTTAGAGATTATGAAACAGGGAGCTAGGAAGGTAAGCAAAGATATTCTTCTCCCCACTTCTTAACCCTTGAGTGGATTGTTCAAGATCAGAACAGTTCAGTCGTCCTTTCTTTTATAAATGAGGCACTAGTTTCAAGTTTAGTTCATTCTTATCCAAGTTTTGATCAAATCACACATACAAAAGAGAGGTAGATAGCTTAATGATTATGGGGTAAATTTTCAACTTCAAACCCTCATTTATGAATGGGTATCTTTCAACTCTTTCTTCTCTCTCTATTTTCATTGGTACAATTAATATAGGCAAAATTGTCACAATCTCATTTATTTGTTCAAAATAGACTTATAAATAGAACCATAGTGGTAATTAAATAAGTATAGATTTTAAATTTTATTATATAAAATCTGTAGATATTTTATATCTATTTGATTTACTTTATATAGTTTCTCTCTAAATCTAATTTTGAGGATAAAAAATAACCTTTTTATAAAATTTATTCATATATTTTTTATTTTGTAAATAATAAATAATAAATTTTGTTATTAAACAAACCAAACCAAAATACTGTTAATTCAGTTTCGGTTAATATGGTTAATTGGTTGGAACAAAAAAATCGAATGTTCACCCCTAATCATTTCAAGTTACAGTACACTTAACCTAACATTTGGCACGCCAACGATTGATCACTTCTTTTCCGTCAACCCCCTCTCTCTCTCTTTCTACTAATTCAAAACTGATGAAATTTCTGTGGAAGTTGCCATGCATAAGACTAACTTTAGTCATTACTCCTCCTACCCCAAATACACGCACTGGCCATACTTAATCACATTGCCAATCTCCTCCCAACTTTTCCATGTTAAAATATCAACAATAACTTTACATTTCATTAATTAATGCTTTCATTTACATTGATTGAGCAATACTACACATCAATGTATAATAATTAATGAGCACTAGGCATAGTGTTGAGTTCCACAAGTACATGGAATTTTTTTTTTACATGTAGCCTTAGATACTTCTTCCAATACATAATATAAGTCACTTTAACTAATTCTTTGGAACCAAAAAATGATAGTTAACTCACTAAACATCTTAAATTGAAATAAATTTTCAACTTTATACATATTAAATGATGTACCAAAAGAGAGAGAAACATAAAAGGGAGCCATATTCAAACATTATATTACTTGGGAAAAATTGACAAATAAGCATTAATTACTTTCAAAGTGATTTATATTGTGGAATGTAAGCCAAGTCATTTTTCTAGAAGCAACTTGTATTGTGGACCGAAGGGAGTACCACTCAGTGCCCATTTTATAAGTCACTTGCATCCAAAAAGTTTCGTTCAAAATATAAGTCACTTGTAGGGTATTAAATGAAGTTTTGCCAATTTTATCATATTTACTATATCAATAAATTAATCAAATAGAGAGAAGTGTGAATGCAAAGAGATAAACAGATGTCAGAGAAAATGTGTACTCTTTTATAAACAAGGGCAAATTTGCAAAAATGTATCCATTTAATATTTTTCTTGGATTGCCAGAATGGGATACAAATGAATTACAAATAGACAATGAGTGGTATATAGTAAAGTTTAATGGGGAAAAAAAGTCCAAGGTTTAATGGAACTGGTTATTGAAAGCTGAGTTCTAGCTATAAAAGTGATTGATTATTGATAACTTCGATTTTGCTAATCTCCGCACACAAGTTGATAAATCCTTCAATTCCATTCGTAACGCTGCAAAGGAGGCTTGAGAATGCTTGTTTTTGTTGTGTTAAAAACAGCAACTATATCTAATAGCCTCAAGTTATAGTGGCATGCAAATGCAAGCTCTTCTTATAAATGAGATATTGCAGGTGGGTTCCATCCGCTTGACAGAGCTTAAAAAATCTACCCTGTGAATATATATAGCTTACTAATAATTACCAAAAATTTTCACTATTTTTTTCTTCACAATCTAATTTTGTTATGTTTGATAAGATAAGAAAAACGCCAAACATTTATATGGATAGTTGTCCGAATACTATATGATAATGTTCTTTCATACGACTCGAATACTCATTTCCTTTATTGTTCATAATCATAACTTGATGGATGCGAGTGTTCATGACTCCTGAGGCCTTTTGTGAGGGATAGGGGGAGGTATAAATATGTGGATTGAAGCTGAGGCCTGATATAACGCTGCTGTGGACTGTGGTGATGGGGTGAGCAAGAGGAACATCATGTTTGGTTCGACTTGATCAAGGATTCTCTGACTGCTGTGGCGTTTTGTTGCAAGTGATGGTTTGAACCATGTTGATTATCCTTTGAAGGAATTCATGGGTCTTTTGTTCTGTAGGTTGTAATTGTAGGTTTACTTTATATATGTATATATTTGGATGATTAGTGAGTGTGATTGATTTTGAGAATTGAGAAAGTTTTCTGCTCAATTGGCAAAATCAATCAGACTCAACTCAACCAACATGTGTTTGTTTTAGTGAAAGAGGTTTAGTCGCTTAAGAACAAAGAACAAAGTTTTGAATTTGAATTTGTATGAATGAGGAGTTTTTTGTTTGTTTGTTTGTAGAATGACGAACTAATCCTCATAGAATTCATCAAAGTGGGTGTAGCCTCTCCCAACAAAGCTTTTTCTGATTCATACTCAGGATATATATCATATTTAAGAGATCCAACCATCATTTAAAAGATCTTCATGTGGAATAAATGGCTCAACCCCCAATATACTTGGCCTGATAATCTTTTTATTTTTTGGTATCAAAATAAACATTAGGCCCAAGAAAACCCAAAATATTTAATATTTAAATAATGTTGAAACATATTTTGGGGAGTTTCTTCGAAGTTTCTAGGAGAGGTCACTAGAAAACACCTTTTTACCAAAAAAGAACTCTGCCCATGCACTCTGCAATCTGCTCAAACGAGCATATGCAATATGCATCCCGTGCAATGCACGGGTTGAACCTCCTTCTGAATTAAGGTGTCCCTAATCACTACGCTACAGTATTTTGGTAATAGAACTGAAAGCTATTAGCTTTGGAAGAGCAATAGAAAACCTAGCCATAATAACCCTACTCATCTTCATCATCAACTACCGCTTCAAATATTGAGGTGATAGTTGATCAAGGATGCAAAAATTTTCAGTCATGTCATGAGTCAGTTTAGTTAACCTATCTGCAATACATTTATCTTCATTAGGAACATGATTAATTACAATATGCCAATTCCTATGAACTAAAAGTCTAGCTTCTTCAATAACATCTTTTAATTTTAAGGATGGTTCCTATCGCATCCCCACATTAAGAAATTGATAGCTTTCACATAATCAAAAAAAAAAAAAAAAAAAGAGCCACTGTTGGAATGTTATATTAATGCTTCACTCTACCTAGCTGTCTCCTTAGTGCTCCACTACCTCCATGATTCCTTCCTTTAATCACTACCTAATTCCCTCCATCATTTCATCCACTAATCTCCCCCACTAGTGCATTGTACCTTTACTATTATGGCCTTCTATTTGTGTATAAGTAGGACTTGTATCTTCACTATCTAAATATCAATGAGAATACATTTCTTCTCTCATATTATTTCCACATGATATCGGAAGCGGGTTCAAAGAAAGCCTTGAAGAAAATCGCGGTTCAATTCGGTTTTCCGGCGGCGGTGACTTCTTTGCTCGTTCGGAAATTTCGACAGACGTGAGTTACACGGCACGGAGACCATACCCTTCATTTTCTCGTTGTGTCGGCCCTACAATCGCCGTCCATTTAGTCGGTCCATGATTTCAGCTCCTCACCTTGTCTCCTACTTCTTCTCAGTCTAATTGCTCCCTGGGTTCTCCATTTGTCAGACCCAGTGTCGGTAATTTCGTTATATTTTTCTCTCCCCGGGTTCTCCGTTTTTCGGACCCGGTATCGCAATTTACTCCGGCGAAAATTTCCGTTCCGGCGAGTTTCCCGGATTCCAAACGAATTTCCCGGATTACGGCAAGGTTCGAAATACAACCAACAAACCAAAACCTTCTTCTCCAGTCATATTTTTCGCTCCCCCTGGTCCTCCATCAATCGACCCGGCGATCGGCGCTTCCGCGAAATTTCCAGTTCCGGTGAAATCCCCGGATTCGGTGAGTATTCCGAAAAGAGGAAAGGAAAAATCCAGATTTGATAGGAGAAGCGAGCAACATAGATTGCCACCACCATCGGACGAACTTGACCTCACTCTGGAAAAACAGAATCGGCCGTCGATCGCGGAGTATTCGAACGGAACCATCGACGCCGTCCCTTCTCCTCTCGTGCTCCACCGTCAAGACACCGTCCCTTCCTCGCCAATTGTTGCGGATCGAAGGAGAAGGAGAAGATGAAAATGAAGGTATGTTCGGTGATGAAGAAGGAGGAGACCGGGAGAAGAGAAGGTAGTAAGGTGATGAAAAAGAGGGAAAAGTCACGGAAGGAGTGGAGTCATTATTAATTATTGTAAAAATCATTTTTTTAAAAAAAGGGTGAATTATTGTGTTGAGTGAAGTGGCAGACAAGAGGCATCTCGAGGAAGAAAGTAAAAGGTGAGAGAGATTTGAGTGGAGAAATTTCAAAAAAAAAAAAAAAAGTGACAAGTGCTGTATGAATAGTATCTGCGGGTTGGTGACTTCACATGGTGCAGGACATCAATTTCCAACCACCAAGTGCAAAAGTCCATTGTGACGTCTTGGAGACACAGATTTCATCAATCTCGTCACTGTTCATCCGTTGTGGTTATCAAGTCATGCATTTGTCAACCGACACCGTCCTCTAGAGCCCGTCCGACGCCAAAGTCCGTCTGATGTCGTCCTCCAGAGCCCGTCTATCTTGTTGTAGTTGCTGCCCGTCGATCTGTCGCAGCCGGTTACTTCCAAAGTTGTCGAGTATCTGTTGCCCGTTCGTCTTGTCGTAGTTACTGCCCGTCGATCTGTCGCAGCCAGTAAATCCCAACGTTTTTTCAAAAATATCTGCTATTCTCTAAATAGGCCTCTGAGACTCAAAAAGGAGTACAAGTCCGAAGTCAGTGGATCGAGACTCAAAGAAGTACAAGCCTAAGGGGGAGTCAGTAGTATAAAGTTGCAAGTTTTGCAAGTTGGACATGATTAACAATCATGGTCCAACTTGAGGGGGAGTGTTGGAATATTATATTAATGCTTCACTCTACCTAGCTGTCTCCTTAGTGCTCCACTACCTCCATGATTCCTTCCTTTAATCACTACCTAATTCCCTCCATCATTTCATCCACTAATCTCCCCCACTAGTGCATTGTACCTTTACTATTATGGCCTTCTATTTGTGTATAAGTAGAACTTGTATCTTCACTATCTAAATATCAATGAGAATACATTTCTTCTCTCATATTATTTCCACAACTTCCTATGGCCCCGAGTCCAAAAAAGGTGTAGTTCATGACTAATATCGATCAATTCCGAAATGGCTGGAAGAACTAAGGTCAGGTCAGCTTGCACATATATCCACATATCCAACTCTCCTTTCCTACTCGAACTTGGCTTACGTCCTTTGCTATTCAGATCCACTGTTGTCCGATGCTTTAAACACTGTCGTTTTTGGCAAAAAAACACACACACCTGGTCCTTTCTTTTACATAAAAAATAAATAAATAAAATTCAGGCCACTGTAAGGTAGTAAAAAGATAATTCAGGATACTGAATGGTACTAAAAAAATTCTTGATGATCTTGAAAAATTATTTTAAGATCTTGAAAAAATATTTCGAGTCTTGACCAGTGTAAAAAGATACTTAATTGGTATTGAAAAAATAATTTATGATCTTAAAAAAATTATTTTATATCTTTAAAAAAAACATTTCAGATACTATTGCTATTAAAAATTTAGTTTAGAATATTTTTGTAAGATCTTAAAATAATTTTTTTAAGATCATAAATTATTTTTTCAATACTGGTCGATATTTTTTCTGCACCAATCAATACCCTAAAATATTTTTTTAAGATCCGGAAATATCTTTTTAGTACTATTCAGTATCCTGAATTATCTTTTTACTCCTTGACAGTGGCCTGCATTTTTTTTATTTTATTTTATGTAAAAGAAAGGACCATGTGTGTGTGTGTGTGTTTTTTTGGCCAAAAACGACAGTGTTTAAAGCATCGGACAACAACGGATCTAAATAGCAAAGGACGTAAGCCAAGTCTTTCCTACTCATTCTTCCTCATCACTTTTTACCCTCTTTCTCATGCCCACCTTCTTTATAAATAAGGTGTTTTTAGAAAATGAGTTGTATTTGTTACATATTTATTGTTTTCAATCAATTTTAATTAATATTTTAATCTACAAAATTCGGTTATTTGTATCTTTTTAAAAAAACGCGTGAGTATATTCATAAGCTATATGGCAACTTTCTGGTTAATAAAAAAAAAGGTATATGGCAATTTGGTAATTTAACCCTGGACCATATTTCTCCTCAGTTTCTCCGATGCTTCCAGGAAAGATCATGAAAAACTCCGCAGTATGATCATGAAAAACTCCTTTTTACTATCTGCGCACCTCGAATACGATTCTCAGTTTCCAAGCAAGTTCCGAGCTTCAGACTCCGTTCTTATTTAAGATTCACTCTTCTTCCTCATCCTCAATTTAACTCCAGCTCGCTTCTCTACTTCTTATTCACAGAGCAAACCATGGCAATCAATGGAAGGACTTCATCACAAACTCACGTCGTCGTCAATTGCAATCTGGATACTCTTGTTCGCCATATCCTCCCCTTCTTCAGTATCATGAGCTTGGTTACGAGCAGCAGCGTCCGAATTTACAGATCATACTCCAACGACGAAATTACAACCCTATCCTTCGTCACCTTCCTCTGCTTTGCTGCCTCCTTGTTGTGCTACTGCTTCGAATTGAATCAGCAGATACCTCCGTGGAAGAAATCTCCAAAGAAGCATAATTTCCTAATCGGAATCTGGTTGTTTATGAATGCCCTAATGGTTGTATTTTGCTTTAGGTTTGCAAAATTACCAAGATCATCTGCTTCCATGTCTTTCTTTTTTGTTTTACTTGGTGGGAACATGCTCATTATCCATCTCTACTCGATTTGGGGAGACTATAATTTAAGAAATCGCTCGGGGAAATTTAGCCGGGCTATAAGTGTTAGGGTAAATGAGAGAACCCATGAGATGGAAATGGGAGAATCAGAATTCGTATACGAAAGAGTCTAGCAAGTATTTGCTAAAATGATTGAGATTTAGAGTGGGAGTGAACGCTTCTGGTTACATAATATATTTTATTTACTATCCTTTTCTCAATTCGCATGTCAATATTGAATTCTCGATGATCTAAGGGAAATAACTCTGGAACTGGAACTGGTCCGATACTGCCTTTTCAATTCTAGCTTATTATCGAAGGTAATAAAAACCCAATATTTATATGGTTGCTGTCCGCATGATTTACTGGTTGTTTATTTTTTCATTTTTAAGCATTAATTAAATAAAAAGAAGAAGAAAAACCGCAGGATGCATAAAGACTTTGGCACAGAGAAACCTGCCTAAGACATGATCCTCTCTATTCTTTCATACAACTTAATGCCCGTTTAATTTCCTCTCTTGTTCGTAACTTAAGGGACAAGTGAGTGGAGTAATTTGAAGGAAAATGAGAATGGGGGGTTTTGGAAGGCTTTCTATTGCAATCCAAGGTATAAGCTGTTTCTGCATCTTTGGCTTTGTTGAAGGCTTTAAATTAAGTTGGTCAACGGATGGAGAGAGGTATGAATATATGTGAGTGTACTATCTGATTGAAAGTGGTAGAGAAGGAGGAAGTGAGGATGGGTGTGTAGGAACATGGTGCTAACTAAGATAATGTCTCCATATGCTGGGGCCTCATGATGCTGCAGTGGTGGTGGTGAAGGATTCTCTTACTGCAAGTCATGGTTAGAACATGAAGAGGGTGAGCCTTGGCGAGTGCAGGAGCGATAATCAGTGGTGGAACTAGGGGGGTTAGGGTTGGCCGCCGCCCCTAAAATTTAAAAGGGAAAAAAAAAATTATTCTAAGTAGAGATTCTAGGAAAAATCTGAGATATACTGAATGCATTGTTATTCTGACCAACCAGTTGTGTCCAAGATTGCTTTTGCTCCCAGACAACACCTCTGCCTGACTCTTTGGACATGGCATTTTGTATGGTAGGCTGTGCTTCAGCAAGTTCTTCCATTACTTCTGCCTTGGCAGATTCAATCTCCTCACCTCTCCATTACAATGTGATCAGTTTTGTTCTTTGCTGATTCAGGTTCACAGAAACCATCAGATCCTTGTTTTTCACTAGAATTAGAGTCTAGCAGCATATGGGAGGCATTGAGCGAACTGCTACTTCCATCGCCAAGAAGTTCTCTCTATGAAGATTTCTAATACCATGAAACTTTAGTTGGTTCGCTAAAACCATTGCCTAATTCAGTGTTGTTTGTGCATGCGTCTTATCTCATCTCATCCTCATCTCATCATTGATATATTTTGATTTTGTTATCATATTACACCTTGTGAAAGAAATTGTGGGTATTACTGAAGTCCGAAGTCCTTTGTGAAGCTTTGCAACGAGAGTCTCAAGATATTTCAAATGCTTTACATCTGGTTTCAACTACAAAAAAGTTACTTTAGAAATTAAGAGAGACATGTTGTAATACTTTTTTGTTTCATGTTCAAGAATTTTGCATAAAACATAACATTGACATTCCATATGTAAGTGCAAAGTAGATTAGAAGGAGAGGTTGTGTTCGAAATGAACAAGGTTGTTTTTCTACTGACAAATTTGATAGGGTAAATATCTTTTATGCTACAATTGATTATCAATTTTAAATACTTTTTTTATGATATAATGTTTTAAATTCCTGGGTCCGCCATTGGTGATAAAGTTGTTGTCATGTGACTTGGAAGTCACAAATTTAAATCTTGAAAACAGCCTATCCAATTGTGAAGGTATCCTTCTTAAATCTCACTTGGTGGGAGTCTTGTACACTGGACTGCTCTTTTTTTGATTTAGTTTTCAACAAAGCACAATGTCGTCATACGATTCATGTAGCTGACGATAAGACTTTGTTGTTGTTGTTGTTGTTTGTAGTGATGCTTACTTCTGTTCTATATAGTTGTAATTGAGATGATTAGGGAGTGTGATTGACTTTAATTGTTATTAAAGTTGCCTTGTTTTGGGGAAAATGGAGGATTATCATGCTCGTGGGAATTGGGATGAATGTGGCTCTTTCTCTTTACTCTCCAGGAACCCAATAGATTATATACTAGGCCTAAGAAGACAAAAAGCGGCTCCAAAATATATACAACATTGGATAGTGTTAAAATATATCGGAAAAATTACTATAAAGTCTTAAAAGAAAGGAATACAATTATAAAAAAGTTATCATAATAAGTAAACCTTATCAACCTATTGCCATTTTTAAAAACCTATTGTCATTTTTTACGCGAATTGAACTCACAGTAAGACTTTCTGTTAATTGTGCCTATTTTATAACTTGAGTGACTTTTTGAGTAAAAACTTTCCCAACAAATTTACACCTTAACTAGTAGTATTATATATTAGTCTATGTAAAATAGTACTTTCTTCGGTCTTAAATAAATATAAGATAAAATTTATAGTTGTTCTATATATATTTAAGATGGGAAGAGTAACTAGTTATATAAAAGATCCCTAGTATTTCAATTTGTTTCTCCTATGTGGCACGGAAAGTTCACTAGCAAATACCCTGTAGGTGCATCTCCTTGTTCCGCTCATAATCTAGTTCATAATTTCCTAGCAACTCCAAAATCAGATTATTTTCGTATTTCAGAACCACAAATCCCTCTTCCTCACATCTCACTAGAAATTCCAGTATAGGAAAGTTTTCACACCTAGTATTCTCTTCCCTTATTTTCTCCTTACTTTTCTTTACATCGAAACATGGCCTTTTTACTTCTTGGGGGCTGTATTGGGTATGAGCTGGGTCTTTCTCCATAGTTCATTAGGGACTCCTTATTAGCAATAGTAGAGGGGGGCGTCTGTAGATGTAAGAAATCTGAGTTTAATAAAATCCTTGTATTTGTCAATATCATGAGAGTGAGGAGCACACAACAATTTTGTTCGTTGAATTAATAAATATTTTACAGGATTATGGGCTTATATAACCCATCATCATAGTACAAAATAACAAAATGAATGAATATCAAGACTGGATGGTTGGTTGGAAAAAGAAAAAGGTTGAAGACTGGATATTCAATTACAAATCTGAGAGTGAGGAGAGCCAAACAAAGGGAAAATCCAGTTAAATTACCTGAATTATAAAATGAGATACTGAACTTACCAAATTATAGATAATGTTATGTAGCACAATTAGGAATTTTAAAATCTTATGAAATGTCCAGAATGCCCCTATGTAAATGGGAAGAAAATATAATTAATTTGAACTTCAAAATTTTTCCGCATTTATTTTAATTAATTTTTCTTTTAACACTTCCCCATACGAACTTCCATTTTCAAATATAATTGATATTTTCACCCATTCCACAATTGAGATAGGGGCCATCTGGTCACAGTTTGTTTTATTTTTTAGATTGAAATGTAACAAAACACAGGGTTCTAACCACCTAAATCCGAATCTCGACCAAAAAGGAGGGGAGTGGAAAAACACAGCCCCCTGGGAAACAGACCTGAGAAATCCTCCAAGAATGGCCAACTCTGTGGTTGATCATTTGTCAAATTAATCCTCTTTTCTTTCTATTTACATAGCGGCATTCTGGACATTTCATAAAATTTTAAAATCATTAATTATGACACATAATCTTATCTATAATTTATTAAGTTTAGTGACCCATTTTATAATTTAAGTAATTCAACTATTTTTTAATAAGATTTTCACGCCAAACAATTTCATTTTTTTTTTGGTATAAAAATTTTAGGAAAGGGGTTGGGTTCACCCACAATCCAAGCGAACAATCTTCCTTCCTCCTAAGTCACACCGATGTTAAGCCCGTCGTCTATTACCTCGAGGCGTTCTGCAGCACCTGGAAAGCTGTGATCTCCCATGCGCCTTGACCAACTTCGGATCGAACTCCTTTTTTTTTAGTGAGAGTGTCATTTCTTTTTGAGTTAATGTAAAGGACGAAAGTAACAATTTCATTGATTGAGTTCATAAATATTTTACTCAATTATGGGCTTACATGAATGAATCGTGATATGAGGCAAAGGATATCAAGGCTGTATACCTAATAACAAACTTGGCCCAATCCCAACTAACACAGTAACATTCTCCATAATACTATTCCTGAATCTTGAGGATATTTTTATCCTTTAACTTTACTGTCATTTTGATTTTGATCTCCTGAGTTTCAAACGATTAGTTTTGATCCCTCTAAAAACAAAATAATCCAGATTTTTATTAAGTTGCATGACCATTTTTTTAAATGAAATGAAACTTAAGGACCAAAACCTTAAGAGACTAAAATTAAAATTAGGGCAAACTTGAGGGACCAAATATTATATTAATCTATATTTCTTAAAAAAATGAGTTGCATATAGCTAATTATAGACAAAAATTTGCTTTTGAAATTGATGTAATTCATTAATTAAATGATTAATTTTTCATTTCATTTTCATTTAACAACGCAGTGGTGGAATTATAAGTTAAAATCATTCAGCTTTTGAACGGTTTCTTTCTTTTATTAAAAAATATATTCATTGTTAGGCAAATAAACTCTCTTATAAATACAAACTCTTCTTATCCTTTGAACGATTCCTAAGGTAGTATTTTGATAAATATTTCTTACTATATAGCATTTCAGTAACCCCCTTTGCTGTTTATAGGATTTTAGAAAACATGGCCATGATGGAGAGACCAGAAATAATCTAAAAAGATAAGCATAATCCTCTTCAAGAACCATGCTGACCAATCTATCCACAGAAAGAAAGAACAATCGAATTGTTTTGGCCAACAGTTAAAATATCTTATTTTAGATTGGAATATGATACAATTTCCATAATACTAATAAATAGTAAATATGACATTTTTTAAAATACGGTTGGCAATAAGCAAGGCAAGTGGAGATGAAAAACAAAGAAGATTCCAAAGTAAATTCACAAGGCAGGAGATTCGCTATAAAGTACTATGAACTTTGGGCCCGTTCAATGCAGTGCAATGCGATGCAATTGTAATGTTAATTACAAAGCTAGTGTTTGGTTTGATTTTTAAACAAGGTGTAAAATTAAAATATCACATGATGCTTATTTTGCCCTTAATATAATTTTTGTAGAAAAATAGTTAAGAGTCATCACATTGCCTCATCATAACTATCACGTTACCTCACCGAGGATCATACGACGACAATGGTTGTGGTGGTAGAGGTGATAGTGACAATGGTGTGGTGGTGGCAAGTGGTGACAACGACAGTGGATGAGGAGATAGTGGTGGCAGCGACGACATGTAGTGGTGGATAAGAAGGTAGTGGTGGCCGCAACAATGTTCATGGGGGCAGCGACGACAACGATGGAGCAGCCACAACGATAAGTGGTGGAGGAGGAGGAGGTAGTGGTTGTGGTAGCGTCGGTGGAGGAGGAGGTAGAGGTGGTGATAACAGGTGGAGACAGTGACAATAGTGGAGGAGGAGTTAGTGGCAGTGGCAACGAAAACAACGGTCTCAATGGTGGCCGGGGGGTGGTTGCGGCTACAGCGGGCCGGTGGTAGTGGTGGTAGAGGAGGAGGAGGTAGTGGTGGCGATGACAGGTGGTGACAATGACAACAGTGATGGAGGAGGTAGTGGTGGCGGCAGTGGAGGAGGAAGAGGTAATGGTGGCAATGGCAGGTGGTGATGGCGATAACAGTGGAGGAGGAGGTAGTGGCAGTGGTGGCAGAGGTCTTCGTGGCGGCAGTGGAGGAGGAAGAGGTAGTGGTGGCGATGGTAGGTGATGACAACAACAACGATGAAGGAGGAGGTAGTGATTGAGGTAGTAGCTGCCATGGCTGCAGCTGTAACGATGTAGGCGGCGGTGATAGAGAAGGATGTAGTGTTGGCGGCGGTTGTGGTGTGACGTGATATGGTAAAATGATATAAGTGAAATAAAGAAAAATGAGACTAAAGGATAAATTGAACTTTTTCAACTATGCAATGTGGTAATAATAAGTATTCATAGAGGAGTTACAAATGAGGATTACCAATTTTTTTGGTAATCATTATTACCATGGTAAACTCTATTACCATGCTAAGAAGCAATCAAACACTCTTTTCTTGGTTATGCAATCATGATTATTATTGCAGGCATATTAGAGCAGGGAATACGGGTCAGTCCGTAGGTTGCAGGTGGCTCGCACCAACCCTGAGCTATGTGGTACGGGCCTATCCGACCTGCTCTTTCTCGTTCTGGGAAATTGCCAACCCTAGCTCTCATGTGCGTGTTCGTGGGCCAGCCTATAGCTCGCACATAATTTTTTTTTAAAAAAACTTTTCCCCTTATTTTTTTATACAGATTTCCTCTTGTTTTTTCTATTATGTTGGAACTGCTTTGTACACAACATTCTAACACATAATATAACTTATATGTAAGCCATCAAGATTGGATACAAAAAGTTCTAAAATTAACCAAACAAAACATAGTGAAAGTGAAATAAGCTAGGGTTTCTTTACACTTTGGGTTAATAGGTTTCAACACAACAGACTCGAGAGTACTTCACCGGAAGCAGATTATCTCAAAATCGCTTCCCTCCTCATCCCTCAGTATCTTCATCTAAGCCGTCTAAAAATGGATCTAATGGTCAAAGAGAGTACTTTTAAAATTTTTATATTTACCGCATTCGGTTTTTTTAAACTGATGATAAGTTTCTTTCTGAACGATTAGATCAATTTTTGGACGGCTAAGATGAAAAGATATTGAGGATGATGAGAGATAGGATGAGGAGAAAATTCAGATCCGTACTTCACAAGTTAACCTCTGCATTTATAAATAAAAATTTTCTGGGCCAACTGCACCAGCCTGTGGGGTAGACGGTGTGGGCCTATGCGACTCACATTTTCTAGAGTGACACAAACCCCAACCCTAACTTTATCTTTATCATAACCTGTGGGTTACAGCCACGTTGGTTAAATTCGTTTTACCTGCTCTAAGGCATATATTCGCTTGAACCAAACGCTAAAATAATAATTAAAAAAAGCCAAGGCCAAGGGTATAAATGAATAGCAGAGAGAAATATCCTATTTGCATTCAGTCGCGGCGTCATTTTCAGCACATCGAAGGAGGCTTTGTCTTGATTTCTGAGACCGAAAGCAAACCATGGGATCATTTATCTCTAGCATTTTGGGAGGCGCTGAAGCTCCACCTGCCGCTCCGGAGAATTCTCAGGTCGTGCCGTTTCACTCTTCCGCGCGATGGCAGCTCCATTTCAATGAAGTCAAAGATTCCAATAAACTCGTATTGAATTCTATATCTCTTGTCCCATCCCTCGTGTTTTTTTTTTCCCAATCTCATATCTATTCCATCATTGGTTTCTGTTTTCTTTTACCGGAATAATAATATGTGATATAGAGATCTGAATTATTACCCGGTCCGCTGAATCTCTCTCGATTTGGTTATTGATTGAGGTAAGATCGTGATAGATTTCTCAGCATCATGGTGCGGGCCATGTAGGTTCATAGAGCCGGCCATCCACGCCATGGCCGACAAGTTCTCCGACGTTGAATTCGTCAAGATCGATGTGGACGAGCTCTCTGTAAGTTTACTCGCTTTCCTGAACTCAGTAAATAACCTCAATATTGTTCCTCGATCCTCACTAATTTCTGTTTGTTTTTGAATTATTCCTCAGGATGTGGCGCGGGAATTCCAGGTGCAGGCGATGCCGACTTTTGTGTTGTGGAAGAATGGGAAGGAGATGGACAGGGTAATTGGTGCCAAGAAGGATGAGCTTGAGAAGAAGGTCGAAAAACTCAGAGCTGCTTGAACTCCGCTTGGTTGGTTCCGCCCGCTATAAAGCTGTGTAATGTTTTCAATTAAAGTATGAATTTGATAGAATGTTTGAGTCTGGTGATGTGATGACGATCACGGCAGGGGATTGAATCACGTGATTGCTCTTGCTTTACAGAATTCTGATTGTCCCTGTTTATTAAATCCTATCGAACTCCGTTAGCTGATTTAACTGTTTCAAAATTATATTTCGATCACCACACGAGATATCACATTTCTGCCCCAATTGGGTCGACGCTTCAAAGAAAAATTGGATGCGATCCCTTTCATTTTACAACTCGATGCCCTGTTGAAACTCTCACTTTTCTCAGAAAATAAGTACTAGCATGTTCTTTTATGTGGATTATTTTTTATTTTATAAACATATTAATTTATTAATAATTGATAATTGATCCATCATTGAATAACGTCGGAAGTTTTCATAACACTAAACAAGAGCTCAAACAAAATGGGCAGAAGTATATCCCAAAAGAAAAGTGACAAGTCATTCATAAAAGGTTAAACGGAGTAAAAATACACATATATCTTTCGCTTTCTAAGCCTTAAGACTATATCTTTTTTAAGAAGAAAAAATATACATATAGTTATATTTTAGGAGCAAAAGTTACACAAAACCTTCAAACACTAGACGTTGACCGTTAAGTAGCCACGATTGACCGTTGGTCTGCGATGTGGATGATGTGGATGATGAGTTGATTAGGATGAGAATGCAAGGTTAAAAAAATTGGGGGAAAAAAGGAACCCTAAGAACGAATCAAACACTAAGAAATCGAAATCCAAGCAAATCACAGAGAAATAAAAATCTGTTGGCCATCCATCGTGAGTTGCTTGGATTTTGCTTGGAAAGAACAAAATCATTTTCATTATCATTTTGATATTCAAAGGATTTGACTCAAAATGTCGAGATAACCTCAGACGATAAGAATCATCTTGTAAAGAAAATATACATTCAAGCCATTTCAATACAATCGTGAAAGACATAATAAATACCTTGAGGAAGAACACCGCTCATCAATTTGTTCTGTCCTTGCACATTTAAACCACCAGATCCACTGTTCACACTTAAATTTAGTCGACAAGCAAGTCTAGGTACAAACAGCCCTCCAGCAGAGCTTATGCTCCTGCTGATGTCCCCCCCCCCACCAACCATGTTTCCCATTGAACTTGTAATTCGAGCACCTGCATTTCCCAAAATTGGGGATACTCCCAATCCTGGAACAGAGGCACCGACAGCAACCGGATCAAGAACCCACGGCTTACCCAACTCAGAGGCCAGAGCGGCGGCGGCTTTCATGGCGGGAAACCAAGAAGGGGAGAGAGTGCCAATGTTGATGGAGAGAGCGTGAGCGTGTGTAGTGAAGTCAGGAATCTCTTCAATGGAGTGAAGCATAGCAGGAGACGCACCAACAGATAAGAAAGTGAAACGTTGTGATTTGCTTGGATTTCGATTTCCCAGCATTTGATTCGATTTTAGGGTTCTTAGGGTTCCTTTTTTCCCCAATTTTTTTAACCTTGCATCATCACCATCCTAATCAACACTTTTTTTTCCCTATTTGGCTTCTTCTCACTCCAACTCATCATCCACATCAGCATTAACGGTTAACCATGGCTACTTAACGGTCAACGTCTAATGTTTGAAGGTTTTGTGTGACTTTTTTCCTAAAAATGTAACCACATATATTTTTCTTTCCCAAAAAAAAGCGTATGGTCTTTGAGTCTTCCCGGCCGCAAAATACATGTATATTTTTGCTCCTTTACCCTTCATAAAATGTCACTTTTGTTTTTTTAATCATAAAATGTCACTCTTGCTCGAGCTTGTTTTTAGATCGTTTATTGACTCGATTTATTTGATCGATATGGGTCAAAAACTTAAAATCAAGAGGGCCGCACTCAAAAGGACGGAAAGAAAATCTACATTTTTCAGTTTTCTCTTCGTAAGATCAGTAACTTGAAAAATAAAGCAGGGTAATAATCCTGAGGACTTGAAAGTGAAACGGATATCCCAAAGTCGTCATTTCTAACAATTTCAGTTTAATTTATTGTGTTTATCAAAGCTGAGCATGATAATTTTAAGTCCCACAAGTAAATGAAGCCTTCTTTTTATGGGGTAAAAAGGAGATTTCATTGCTAAAAAATTTACACGAGAGCCTTGGTAGCCAAAAAAATGAAACGAAGGTTTAAATGTCAATTAATTAAACAATGATAATGATTTGAATGGCATGACCCAGATCGATGTTTTTGTTCTTTTTTTTTTTGTTGGGGTGGGGTGATTAAGGAGATGATGCCTACTTTAATTTCTGATTTTCTACTGATGCTGTCAGCTAATGCCAAAATTTTCCTTCCCAAAGGACAGGAGCCAAGGCTCGCATAAACATGGTTTCCATCACCTAAAAGCACGATAAGAACAGATATAAACAGAGGAAAGAAATGTACTTTCGCAGCTTGCTACTTGCCATTAGACTGATGGGCTTGCCTAAAGGGCCAAAGATTTACCAGCCGGTCAAGTACAGTTCTAGGGAAATAGTCCGGGAATCCTGCAGGTGTTGCTGGGGGAGGAAAGTCTTCTGCTGGCATAGCAAATGGGCGAATCATCTCCTCCATCCTTTTAAACGTGAGGTATGATCCTATTTCTTGCAGCCTTTCTGGACCCATAATAGGAAGCGTGTGCTCTTGATGTAACGAAACAGCCTCACTGTCCTTCTTCTGCACCCATAAAACCCACAACATATTAGCCGTTGAAAAATAAGCTTGCCATGTAAAATTCGATTGTGTATTGGTTATTGATGTTCCTCTCATCATGAGAAGTTAGGGAGAGTTTTATCATATCAATGGATTGAATTTAGATGAAATGGGTAGTAAGTTTACAAACTGAAAAAAACAAAGAAGGAAGAAAAAAACCACTGACAAATTCAAAAATGGGAACTATTTGTAATTTGAACAGTTGTTCCGAACAAAAATAGAAAGAAAACAGTTCTTCTAGTTGGGTACTATTAAGAAACTGTAAGTTTCATAAGAAGCTTCAGAGCAAATGGCACCAAAAGCACCCTGAAGCTCAGTGGAAAGCACAAAAGAAATGTATTTTTAAGCACTTTTGCCGCAAGCCGAAATAAAACTTCTATCATATACTTATCTTGAATGCCATTAAAGCATTTCTAAAAAGCTAAAGCAAATAGGTAAGATGGACAAATCCAAAGCCTTTCCTACTGTAGATCTCTCAACAAACTACAATATTTGTTATCATTACCTCAAAGGGGGACAAGTCAGCACCACGGCTGAAGGTCAGCTCAATGCGAAACCTTTTTGGATCTTCTAAAGCCATCTGCAGTTTGATAGTCAAAAGATGGTATAATGTCGAGATTAACATATATATGTACACAAAGCATAACTCCTGACAAATATTGAAGTCCACGTATCATAAAAAGATTATTGCTTTTAATTGGATAACCAATCACATTATAAGTCTACAATAATTCATACAATACATGCATTCCAGTTTTCGCACAGGACATGGGACTTAATCAGTCTCCTTTCAAAGTCGAATAGAACTTCAACCATTTTCACACAGGCAAATAAAACTTTAACAAGTCTCCTTGTTCCAATATCAATAATCTCAAATTTCATAGCATGTATTTTGTGAGAATATTATGCATTTATTATGATTATTATCTTATTATGAGTAGATATAGGTATACTATATCTTAGGATATTTCCTATTATATCTCAATCAGTTTGATTGATTTGGATTTGATTAGATTCTATAACATTCTAGGGTTAGCTCTAGGTTTGCCTATATAAAGGCCTATATGTATTCTTTCTAATTTAGAGATCAAGAATAATATTTTATTTCTCAAGTTCTCAACATGGTATCAGAGCCACGGTGGTTGTGGGCTATTTCCGGTTCGTTCTCATTTCAGTTCCTTTTTCCGGTGGCCTGAAACAGTGAGGGAGAGGAGGTCTACAAATAGTGAGAGAGAGGATCATATTCGCGTTCTGTCCCCGATCTCGTCTTGGAACACGCACCGACCCATCGTCTTCCCCATCCTCCGATCGGCGGACGCCCAAAATTTGGTTGTCATCCAAGACCTCCACGACGGCACGTGGAGTTCACCCGCACGCAGGCAGACTTACGGTGACGGCGCGTGGGGAGGAGCTTCCACGGAGACTTCCTATTTCAGCCTCCTCTCCTTATTTCCGGCGATGTCTGGCAGGTTTTGTGGTTTGGGTTCATCGTTTTCTGATTATGAAGCACAGCTAGGCTAAAAAAAAAAACCCAACTCTAGTAACGTAGAGCACAGTTCTTCATCAACGACCCATCTCCTCTACGACGCTGTCATCGTCGTCGAGCCTATCATCGTCGTTGGTGGTAGTTCCTTTGTCATCGTGCCTCTCAACCCGTTCGATGACTGGTCCCATCGTCCTCAACGCACAGTTCTTCATCAACAACCCATCTCCTCTTTGACGCTGTCATCGTCGTCGAGCATCTCATCGTCGTTGGTGGTAGTTCCTTTGTCATTGTGCTCCTCAACTCATTCGACAAATGGCCCTGTCGTCCTCAACTATGTCCGACGACTGGTCCCGTCGTCCTAAACTCAACATATTTTTGAAGATTGAAGTGTCACAGCTAGGCACTGTCTCCCAAAGTAGTCAAGTATCTACTGCTCTCTAAATAAATGGGCCTCTGAGACTCAAGAAGTATAAGCCTAAGGGAGTGTTAGTAGTATAAAGTTGTTTAAGCAAGTTGGACATGATTAAAATCCATGATCCAACTTGAGGGGGAGTGTGAGAATATTATGCATTTATTATGATTAGATATAGGTATATTATATCTTAGGATATTTCCTATTATATCTCAATCCGTTTGATTGATTTTGATTTGATTAGATTCTATAAGATTCTAGGATTAGCTTTAGGTTTGCCTATATAAAGGCCTATATATATTCTTTCTGATTTAGAGATCAAGAATAATATTTTATCTCTCATGTTCTCAACATATTTCAAAGTCAAATCTAAAAATAAAACGAGAGAACACACAGCCATCCATCCAAAAAATCCTCCTTGCATGCTTAAACCATAAGACTCTTGAACCTATATTTGTGTTATCATCCCTTTCTCCTCTAATAAAATTTATTTCAGCTTAAAATAGAACAAAAAAGGATCAAAAGGCTTCAAAAAACTTTAAACATTTCCTTTTGCTATGTTTTCCCCTTTTCTTCTATGATAAATTAATAAGTATTAGGAGGAGAACGTTCTTGTAGTATTGAAGATATCAAACCGTATTTTTATTCTGACAGTGACAAATTGGGACTAGTGAGTGGGAACCGCATATAATGAATTACCTCAGCGTTCTCAAACATCCTTAGCACAACGTAGCTCATATAGTCCAGCTCCTTTGTTTTATATAAGCGCTCAAGAGCATTATGGCAAACAAGACTCTCTTCTCCTTGAAGAGATTCATCCAAGTTACAATAACGAAGAACATTCATCAGAGAATGGATATGTGATTCCTGTCACAAAAAATAACGTGATTCCTGTCACAAAAAATAACATGCAAACAAAAAGAGGTTGAAAGTTGATTTAAGAGAGAAATCACATCCACAAGTCCTATTTATAAGAGTCCAATAATCAAATTATGCAATTTAAGAAAGCGGTTAAAATTAGTTAAAAATAATAATTGTCTTGAAATGATTTTTTTTTTTTTTTTTCAAGTATGCCTTTATTTATAAGGGTCAAGTGGGAGAGAAGTATAGTAAATATAAGTATCACTAACCCTTTAATTAATGCAGCATATATAATTAATGAGGAGCAAAAATGGAAAAAACTTATTAAATGTTGAAACAACTTTTGTTTGGTTCTTATAAAAAGAACTAAGCCAATTTAGATTTTGGGCTCTTATAAAAAGGACCAGAGGGAGTAGGAAACAAAAATGTTGTACAAGTCAGAGTGCTTGGATGCATGCACTAAGGAAAAGGTATTTGTACATGCGTGTTCAATAAAATTTACTTAGTTGACACTTGTTCTGACATATAGGCCTGTAGAAAGAAACACTCAGAAGCTAAGTATACATAATAAACTTGCCAGAAATTCATAATGGAACTTAAGAGGTCTTTGACAAATAAGTGCGTCAAATGTAATGTATAATAAAAAAGGCAGAATTACAAGTGAAACTTCACTAAGCAAGCATGTATATATAATGTCTGGTTATGATTGATTACATTTTAAATTTTGTGTGCTCTTTTCATCTTGAAAAGGTTAGAATACCAAAATCTTCATTCATATTGATTGAATTTGGACAAGAGGCTAAAGGCAAGATAATTAAGCTATTTGTTTTAAGTTACTCAACAGATGAAAATAATTTTCTTTTTTCAAGAACCCAGTCCCTAGCCAATATTCAAAGATAAATTTAAAATTATCTGTTTAGTTACATCCATATGCATAAGGGGGAAAACGTAAATTCTCTTACGAAGGGATCATGACTCACCGAAGTAAAGTATAGCCGTGTCCGCACATGGCGGTCAGGTGTCTTGACATTCGCATACCTGGTGGAAAATAGAAAAGATGAATAAGATAGGACACAATAATCTACAAAGTCAAATAAGGCGCAGATAATCACTTTGGATCCAATCGATATTGGGTCTCTTTATCATCATCATCCTCATCACCATCTTGATCCATTGATAAATCACTCAAAGTGCTGGACTTTTTTGTGTCACCATACTTATGGAGAAGTTTAGACTTAGCCTCTGCATCTTCCCCTCTAGTTATCATTGAAGGCAAATGGTCATGGCTATTCTTCAATTCAGCAACACTGATGGCTTCTTCCCGAGTGTTCCCCAGATCAATTAAAATTTTACCTAATAAACGACGAGCAATCTGAATTGCAACAACACAAATCAAAGTAATCAGATATGAGAGTTTGAAGTATCGATGCAGTATCTCAATGATTTTAGGATACTGAACATTTTGTTTTTCAAGCAATATCAAGCATAAGAAGCTGAAGATAAAATGCTATAGAAAGCCCATCCATAGCATTAAGCATTCGCTCTCAGATTTCTCTTTTTCCTATTTTCTCCTTCTCTTTTGGGTTAAGGAGTAGTAATTGTTAAACTTGAATGTAAATATTAGTGTCTTGCTGATTGCACCCAAGTGGGGCAAAAAACCTATCACAAAAAACCAGCTTTTGAGATAAAAGTATCAACCCATTTAAGTATCCTATGGATCAACTTACACTAATTAATGGAACTAAACATAATATATTATATTGGTCCCCATCATTTGGCTATCTTTGGAGAGTTGACATCGCAGTGATTATGTTAGGACACTCTCCCACACACAACTAAAGACTATAACTAGAAATAAAGCTTGAAACTGATAATAATATTGCCTCCAAAACTAAACCAGATTACCGGGGATAAGTTGACTTAATACAACACTAACAGAGTTAAATGAACAACAATTAAAGTGAAGATTGCAAACTAAAAGAAACTGAAAATATATGAACCAAAGCTACAAAACACACATAAAGATACAACTCTCACTGCAGGACATACTCTAGCACAAACACAACAAGTTGCCAATCTTTCGAGAGGAATGACACTCTCCACCCAAAGGGCCAAGACCAATTTCAAATTCTTGTCTGCCCCACTCTCTGGATCAGTACGTATATTTAAAGACCACAAAAAGTGACTCTCCCACCTCCCTCCTCATAGACTTTGACTGCGGGAGTCCTATAGCCAACCTACTCCTCTATTTCTTTCTCCAAAGAGTCAAACTCCTAACCCACAAAAATAGCCTTTCCTTTTTCATGTATTTTCTTACGTTTTCAGGAGTAGTCCTAACAGATTACATTCTATGGCACTTCATATGGATTTCTCACCAATCAAAATCCTCTGCAGGAATCACTTATTGGAGCTGTCAACCACCGACTTCGATGCAAATTCATGGGCACCAAAGTGGAGTAGGGAACCCTTCCCAAAAGGTAGCTATTGCTGGGGAAGAACAAACTTTTAACCCTATAGGGCAGTCCATTAGTTATTAGTGTCATGTTAGCTGTGGTTTAGTTGTTTCCTCATTTTTTATTGCACTGAAGCCATAAACGGCCTTGATATTGTTGCAAAATAGATCCAGACATCAGGACTCATTACTTAGGTCTCCTAACAACATTACTTTCTCTCCATGAAATCGTAACCAATAATGTGGGTTATTAATTATAATGAGCCAAAGAAATACTTATAAAGATCCAACTTGAATCTCCATCTCTCTATCCTTCTTACTTGATAAACTATTCTCTTTTTTAAATAATCATTAATATATTATTCAACAGAAAATGATTATGGTAATTTTAGTTTAACATGGCAACTTGGTGCAGCTATAACCCTTGTTGGACAATGAAAGGACCCTATTCAATGGTAAGACTTATGCTAGGAGATCTAGGAAGACAAACTTAGCACCAACAAAGGAGCAACAGGCTTTTTAAGGTTGCAGGGTTTGACTTTCCATTTTGACATAAGATTAGGATATTAGCTGTCCTTTAGGGTGGCCCTTCTGGGGTTCTGTGAAAGTTGTTTCTTTTGGTTATAATAGCCATTAGACGTAGGAGGAAAGGGTATGTAATATTTTGAGAGTTATTTTAGAGAGGAGGATCAGGTTCTGTTTTGCTGTCCTGAGACTGTTCTTGGCTGTTAGGGAGCATTTTTGGCTTCCAGCAGATTTTGTATCTGTTATATCAGTTTAATATATATCAGATCAGAAGCATTTTGGGTACTATTTTGCTAGTTCCCAACAGACAATGAAGTTGGAGGGCTTAGTTATCGTACTTTTGCTGTTTATACAACTTTTATTTTGGGATTCAATATAAATGATTTCCACATGAGCATAATGATTTCTCATATAATTTCTACAAATAATGAGGGAGTGTCAAGAAAATAAAAGACAATATGATAAAATTATCTCCTGTCTTTTATCTATAAGGTTAGAATATTATTTTTGCACTGGAGTCCCATATCAATCCCTTGTCATTTTTCCGGAAGCTGTCATCCTCTTTAAGGATTATCCTTTTGTATTCAGATTTATCCAGTTCAGATAAACATGAGAGGAGAGGGATGCTCCTATGTAAGGGTACATGATGTTGAGCATTCTTGTTCCACATACCATATTTTATTCACATTTTCAATTACAGAGGGTCTTATCATCTAAGCCTACATATAAGAAAAGCTCTTGGTAAACTACGACTCAGCATCAGAAGCATCATTACATAAAATAAAAAAAATTGTGCATAAGGCAGTTTACGAGAGGAGGTGTTTACCTTCGATCCAATTTTCAGCTTCTGCTTTGGATTAATCCCATATTCATTGGGAATTACACCATCAGCAAGTTCCTACAAATGCAATGGAAGAAACAGTTAAGCAAGCAAAGTAGAGGAACTCATCAGCCTAGGTTGGTCTTCATACAGGTGAAAAGTAACAATGTTTCGTTTGCCTCATGATGAATTCTCAGATTTGGCAGTTGCACAGGCTGGAAGTGAGACTTCAGAAGGTATACAAGTTCAGTACAATAAAGGAAAAAAAATCATATGGGTGATGAATTCTTTAAACCACAAAACTCACAAAGGAAGCAAGCTGATGCAAAGATATACTTCAATCCGTTTATGTACCTGAGCAACTTTAAAGAGCTCATCCAGTCCGTCTAGATTGAGATGTGCATTGTGCAAAAGATCATATCTGAAAGGTATGACTCTGCCTTAACTTTCACATAAAAGAAGAGCTGAAAATTGAAACAAAACTGCAAATCCTTTCTCCAAATCCAAATAAATGCAGATTAACCTCCCCATGTATCATACACAGCAAGAAAAAAGTTAAAAACTCAAGATAAAATACTGTTTGATCAAATTTTAATATACAAAAGATTATCACATTTAATCAAGTTTATTGTTTAATATAGAAAATTCTACACTTTCATACCTAATTTTTTATTTTTGTTAATTTTAAATTCTTCAATATTTGTTTGTACAAAAGTGGTTTAACTAAATTGGAAGGAATTAAGGATGTATTGGACATTGCTTGGTCATGGGAATTCCTAAAGGGTCTGAAGTTCTGAATCGTTTCTTTTAACAGTTTTCTTCATTACTTTGCCTATATAGATGGCTAAAAAGCATTTGACTCTCACCCTGAGCCATGTAGGCTTCCTAAAGAGGCAGTCCAACATTTGATGTAAGAATAACAGACTGGACTAGGGCCAATTCACCAATTTTTTTGGTCTGGTAGGCCAATCTAGCCTAGTTCCAACAATGAAGTGAAGTCAGGCTGGGGATTGTTCACTATAAGCCATAACACCTTATCCACTGGTTATCAAGTTACCTATTTGAGTTCTACCAATTAATATAAACTTAAAAAAGCTTGGTCATAAAACCGAAAACAAAAGCCGTTAGAGTTAGGAAATATTCTTTCATTGGTTGTAGATATTGTAATCATAATAGCATAATAATAAGGATCTGGATAATAATGAGCCATATTGATAAAGGCTCCTACTATGTGTATATATTGACTTCCTCCCATGAATGAAGTAGTTCCGCCATTCCCTTCTACATATTTAGCATAATTATATGATTTGCATTTTTCTTGTCTGCTAGTAAGTTTTTTGATTTAATTAAATTCAAAGAAAAAAATATGGGCAAATAAAAAATTAAGACTTCAAGCATAATATGTTCCTTAGAATATAATAGGTTCTGCATCACTTAATTTTCCCTTAAAATCTTCGAACAAGCTTCCTGGATCTGATATACAGGCAACAACTTTTTATTCAGATTATGTTTAGACCATAAGCTATGGCAAAGAACCATCAATTGTTTTCATGGTTGATATGCTGAAAAGGTAAAAATGAACTACAAGACTAGCATGAAAACTTAAGGTTAAACGAAAAAGCTTACTTGCATGAATCATAAACATCAGGAATTTGGGTGATATCAAAGCGTCTGCAAGCAGAAACAATACAAGTGAGTCAGTCAACTCTTATGCACATTTTACTGAAGCCTTTCAGCCTCCGTTGGAAAACTTTCATCATAGTTTGGAAAAAGAAACTGTAACATGTAAAATAAAAAGCAAAGGAACTTATGAAATTTGTATGACAGTTGTAATTTCTGACAGCCACAATACATCTTGGTTGTTTAGGATTTTTTTTTATTATTATTTTTTTTTTAAAAAAACGAAGTTAAAGCATATTGTGAACAAGGAAGACAAAAGTAATTTATATAATTATGTGCAATGGATTCAATAGTACATGTAGGAAAAAATGCAAATAACGTTCAAACTATAAGCAGCTTCAGATGTGAAAGGTTTTGATGACATTCAAAATCATAACATTTGTGAATCCCTAAAGAATAGAAAAGCAACAGGATTGAACCTAAAATGGGAATTACTTACTCCTTGCGTTCATTATACAAGTCTCTCTCAAGCTTCTTCCAGCGAGCGTACATCAAAAGGAAACCCTCACTGCCACAAGGTAATCCAGCAGCTATACGATCAACATCAATATTTGTCTTTCCAAGAGCCCTTGCTTGGTCATAAGGAGGAATTGCATCATATGAGTTTGTTTCTTTAAGTTTCTCATCTTCATCCATGGCAAGTAGTCTTACTTGTTCAGTAACCTTTTTCGTCAATGTTACCTGATGATATGATATGCAAGGAAAAGTCAGAAGGAAAATTATTATTATTATTGAGCTATTTTTGCTACATTAGAGCAGCGTAGATGTCCACAAGAATAGCCAAACATACATCTACTAGCTGTGATAAATGATAACCTATGAGAAGAAATCAAGAAGCAATGATTTTAAAAAGGAAAGCATTATAACGTTGTCAATATTAAAGATTTGCCAAATTTGCACATTACCAATTTAATTGAACCCTGTCATGCATTATTCAAGCTTGGTTCTATCAATTCTTACACAGATATTACATATTTATATATTCATTATAGTCTACCATGACTAAATCTTTATAGAACATCATTGACTGTCTTAAATGTGTTATTATGCATTTTAGTAATGATAGATTTGTCTTCATTTTTCTTTAGACCTCTTTTACACTCAATCTGTCTTTGTAGTAAATGACACAGCATAAGACACTAATACCAAGTCTTATTGCCTAGTTACACCTCTCCTTTAGTGCAAGGGAATCACATTACTTATTGAGGTTTGTGGAAATCACTATATTAATTAGTAACAACAACAAGAAGCCTCATCTCATTAGGTGAGGTTGACTACATGGATCACATGGCGCCACTGTGCTCTATAACAACCAAAGCTTTGGATAAAGAGTTAGCCAAGAGGTCCCGCTGAATAACTTCACCAAGTGTTCTTTTCGGTCTTCCTCTACCTTCTTTTAAAGGACTCCGTATTGCTAGATCTACCCTCCCTACTGCTCAATAACATCACTCCAACTCTACCCACAGCCATCTCAACATTCGCGTCTCACTATCTTTGCTTTAGTAATTCTATGTTTTGATTTATTTCCTTCTCTCTCATTGTGTAAATATTCAGCCTGGGATTTTTTTCTTTCTTCCCTGATTTCTACTTAGAGTGCGATCCTGTCATTAATGTAACAGCTATATATATTGTTATATTTTCATATCAACGAAATCAGAGTATTAGCTAGCCCAAAAAAAAAAGATAAAAGGGGTAAAATATTCAGTTTGTTAATGACAATGATAAAAACTAATTAAATACATGAAACCTAAAAAGGAATCTCCTTTAAAAGAGTCAAATTCATTTCTTTGAAAAGCTCAAGCTAGCCTTCCCTCTAAATTATGGTAAATTATATGTAAATCATTACCAACTTGGGAAGTAATTCTGATGCATTCGGTGGCAATCCAACTCCATCAATCATCCAAGGAAATTCAGGTGATCCATTGTCATGAACTGTCTTGACACCAGAAGTTATAATCTCATTCAACCGAGCCTGTGAAGAATTGAATCAAGACAACCAAAAAAGGGGGAAAAAGAATAGTAAAAGTGTTCCTGTGATACACAAAAATTACTTGAGAGAATTTTATTGTATATAAGCACTATTTGCCTAACTTCAAGCATTCAGTAACGTGGCGAGATCACACAAAGATCCAATAAGCTTTTTTTTTTTTTTTACATGAAGCTAGCTAGTTACTTGAAGCAAAAAATACAATATTTAGATAAGGTAGATATGCCCAAAAAAAAGCGTAGAGAGAGTGGTTCAGTCCATTAACAATGAAGTAGCATGAAGCAAAAAAGACATCTTAGAAAACTGGAAGTGAAAGAAGTTGTCAATTGATACAGTACAATACAAAAATAGAAACATATAGAAACCTGAGAACTAGACTCATCGCTAATGTGAACTTTTACATAAATTATTATTTATTATTACCATATACCTACTACAACTGGACAATAGTGTAACATGTAAATATAATTAGCTATTTATGTCTGGCTTTTCATTAATTAAATTATGTAATAAGTTTGAATGACTAATTGTTTTAAATTTACTTCAATTATATTCAGCAGCTATCTTTATTCTTAAAGAGTTTTTAATTCAATAAAGGTATCTCAACCCTGAGAGTGTCTCCTCTTAAAATATTTAAGAATATTTCATTGGCATGCTCACCGCATATCATATCTCATTTTGACTGTTTTCTTGTTTATGTTTTTTTTCTTAGAACCAAAATGGATTTGGCGAGAACTTTTTCCATGATGTACCTGCAGACATCCTATTTTCTTTTCTTTTTTTCCATTTCTCATAGCTTGCTGGATTTATACCTGAATTTTATTTTGGCATATCAGTTAAGCATAACCTTCATCAGCATAATAACACTCAAATCTCAACATTCCAACCTAAGCAGCATTAATGACCTTTAGCCAATATGTGACATTTTTTATATTTTAAAACTTCTGGTACAAATTACTGATAAATTCAATTAGTAACTATACTATGTATGGCAAAGTGTAAATTAAACTCTTGAGCTAAAATTTAAAAGTTTGGCCATATGCTTCTCAGACACAATTATTCTTATATATAGACGCTAAAACCCATTATCCCCAAAATTGTTTACTGCATGATTCTGTACCAGAATAGGAAGAGAACCCAGCAAAGAAATTGAATGGACTTCCTGTATCCATCCATCTCTAAAATGATAAGCAACAAATTAACAATCTTAACCCAGTTTCATCAGCATTAAAACACATCAAATATAAAACGAATACTACTAACCTTGGCTTCTTCCATTTCATTACTAGCATTTTCAAGGCCGTCCAACATGGAGGAGTCCTTGCTAACAAGGGAAACCTTTAAGAAAAATACTATTTCAGTCAAACAATTTCAAATCTAGGTTCAAAATTTTCTTCAAAATTAGAAAACAAACCAGGATTGGTGTTAGCTGCCCCTCGAGGTCAAGAAGACCTTTGGCAAATGCAGCTGCAGACATCTGTTATACAGGCCTCATTAAAATGACTAACTTATGAAACCACATACAGAGGGTAGGCTAGGCATATGAACAACCAAGTCTCGACATCCAACGTCAGGACATAAAGAAAAAGAATATAAAACAACCATTAACTAAAACCACTTAGGCTTGCGAAAGTGCATACAACAAGGACATACCTGCACCCGACCCTCATCAGAGCTGTAAATCTTAAGATCATGTCGGTATGTACTATGGAGGCGAAGCAGCCCTGTACCTTCTCCTGTAATTTTATAGAATACATAAAGATTGGCCCACATTATAAATTGCAGATTCACTGTATAAACTAATTATATGATACAAGAGGTAAGAACCAAACATCATGTATGGAAATATACAAATGACAGTTAAAATGTTTCGTAAAACAAGTAAAAACCACCAAATCCTAACAACAAACCAAACTTCCTGTGTTTTTTTGGGTCAAAGCATGATCTTACAACAACTGGCAATGAACCTGTGGAAATATCCTATTATTTGCTTTGTCTACAGTGTTTTATTTATTAGGTTAGTTAGTTAGTAATATCATTTATGAAACTTTATTCTCTTGTCTCTCTCTTTGATGCATATATTGGGATGTATTCTACATTAGAAATATAAGATAGAAATATTTTTCCCTAAGATTCAACATAGTATCAAAGCCAGGTTAGCCCTAGCTTCTAGATTTTTTTTTTCATTCTATCCTTAAAAAAAAACCTATTTTCCTTCAGTCACTGCCTCTAACAGATCACCACTATCCCAACTATACCTTGAGACACATGCCCACCAAGGTATTCAGAGGCCGCCGATTGGCCAAACCCCGGTCACCAGAGTGTTTTCTAGCCAGCCACACGCAGATCGTCCTTTCTGGCTCTGTTTTCAATTGCCAATTTACTCACGAAGGAAGAAATCATAAAATAGTAAGCAACTTGTACTTGAGGCACCAAGAGAGTTGGGACTAGGGGTAGCTCCTGAAACTAGGGACTAGGGGTAGCTCTTGAAACTAGGGCAACATGCGAATCACAATCTGTGGCATCAAATGTGGATTCTTCAAATGAACCAGGTGTTCTAGTAAGTGAAAGGACTAATCTTGGTCTTCCTATTGCTCTTAGAAAACATCCTTGTTCATGCACTCATCATCCTATAGAAATATTCATATCTTACAAGGCTCTTGCTCCGAGGTTTCGTGCTTTCACTTCTAATCTTAACAAGCTAAAAATTCCTAGCAACATCCATGAAGCCCTTGAAATCCTAGAATGGAGGAATGTTGTTATGGAAGAGACGAGAGCTTTAGAGAAAAATAATACCTGGGAAGTGGTTGATTTACCACGAGGAAAGAAAACTATAGGATGCAAATGGGTATTTACACTGAAGTATAAGGCTGACGGTTCCTTGGACAAATACAAGGCTCGACTAGTGGCTAAAGGGTTCACGCAAACCTATGGCATAGATTACACTGAAACATTTTCCCCAGTTGGAAAGCTCAATACAGTTAGGGTGCTATTGTCATCAGCAGCAAATCTTGATTGGCCATTCTATCAACTGGACATCAAGAATGCATTTCTCAATGGTGACTTAGAAGAAGAAGTTTACATGACCCTACTTCCCGGTTTTGAATACACAAGAAAAGGTAACAAAGTTTGCAAACTAAAGAAATCCCTTTATGGATTGAAGCAATCTCCCAGAGCATGGTTTGATAGATTCTCAAAGGTGTTGAAGAAGGAGCACTATTTGTAGGGACAATTTGATCAAGCACTCTTCGTTAAACATCATGAAGGAAAGAGGGCCATACTAATTTTCTATGTGGATGATGTGGTCCTAACTAGAGATGACATTGAGGAAATAGAGAGACTAAAGAAAATCCTAGCCCCTGAATTCGAAGTTAAAGATCTAGGCCAAATGCGCTATTTCCTTGGCATGGAAGTTGCTAGGTCAAGGAAAGGGATATGCATCTCACAAAGGAAATATATCCTTGATCTTTTGACAGAATTGGAATGGTTGCAAGCCAATTGATACTCCCATCGCAGTAAAAAAGAAGAAGAAGGGAGAGGAAAGCAAGGATGATGAAGAAGAAGTAGAGGATGAGCGAGAAGAAGAAGGCACACTTGTTGATAAAGAAAGATATCAGAGTTTGGTAGGAAAACTAATTTACATGTCACATACAAGACCAGACATTGCTTTGCTGTGAGTTTTGTAAGCCAACATATGCACTCACCAAAAGAAATTCACTCACGAGCTATGTACAAAATTTTGAATTACTTGAAGGGTACCCCAGGAAAGGGCTTATTCTTTAAAAGAAGGGGAACAACCTGAGATTGAGATATATACTGACGCCAATCATGGGGGAGACCCTGAGGATAAAAGATCTACATCTGGGTATTGAACCTTTGTATGGGGTAACCTAGTAACTAAGAGGAGCAAGAAACAAAATGTGGTGTCTAGAAGTATGGCAGAAGCTGAGCTCAAAGCCATAGCGCATGGAATTTGTGAGGGGTTGTGATTGCAAAAACTCCCCAAGGATTTACAAGTTGAGGTGGAATTGCCCATCAAGCTCTATTCAGATAGCAAGGCAGCCACAAGTATGTATCACAATCCAGTTTAGCATGATAAAACAAACATGTTGAAATAGACAGACACTTTATCAAGGAAAAGATTGCAAATGGAGTAGTATGCCTAATATATGTTCCATCAAAGAGGCAAGTTGCATATGTTCTTACTAAGGGACTTCCAAGAGATATTTTTTATGAATGCGTAAGCTAGTTGAACATGATTAATATCTATGATCCAACTTGAGGGGGAGTGTGGAAATATCCTTATTATTTGCTTTGTTTACAGTGTTTTATTTATTAGGTTAGTTAGTAGTAGTTAGACAGTAATATCATTTATGAGACTTTATTCTCTTGTCTCCCTTTTTGATGTATATATTGGGATGTAATCTACATTAGAAATATAAGAAATATTTTTCCTAAGATTCAACAGAACCTTGGAGGCTGTGATCTAACTGAAATGTGCAATAACATTCACCCTATTTGCGACAGAGGTAAAGCATGTGACCAAGTCAGCATCTCATGACTATGATCCAATCATAATCAGAGATAAACTTCCACGGGTTAGAAAACAAAAATAATTTTTTTTCGGACTACCAAAAAATAGCATGGTTAACTGCATGAAAGGATGGGAAGAGTTTTCAAACACAGGAGGACTTGACATCTGAACTTAAGAAAGCAAAGCTGTCAAAACTGATCTAAAAGAAAATCATCCATACTGGAGAAAGTATATTTTTTGGCAATTCTTAGATGTCATTTGCAAAACTTTAAAGAAAATCAAATTAATTTTGAAGAGATGCTATACATGCAACTTTTGGGACACATCTGGAAAAGAAAAGGCGCATTGTATAAAGCACCATTTATACAAGAATATCTTAGAAATAATCCACATTCTGATTTAGTAAAGATATGGTCCAACTTCCTCACAGTCACACATCCCAAGAGTGAGCTCCTAATCGTCAAACAACTATGCAAACCTTTACAGAAACCGCAGAACTATATTGTTGGTGATCACATTATGAAAAGAGGAGGACACAATTTCTAACATCAAGATAAGTCATTTAACGAACCTGGATATATATTATTCCGGAAATATCTTCCCAGTTCTTCAGCCTGCAAGGGGGAAATGAAAATTGTTGACTTATTTAATCTCAGATAACATAAAAAGCAGTGCAAGCAAACTGCATCCAAGTAGCATGTGTTTGTCTATCTGAACCTGCTTTCTGCCAGCATGTGTAAGAACGCCACCATATTTGAGAACCATCAGAGCCTCAACTGGCCGTTCTTCCTCACCTTCACCATCGTTTTTTGCAACTTTGTCCCACTTGAGAGGCTTTAGTTGAACCTTCCTATATATGCCAGAGAAATGCCCACCCTGATTGATATTGAGGAGAAAAAATTTAGCACGTGGCATATGATACAAGTGAAGAATGCAGCAATGCAAACTGCAGAAGTACATGCAGCAGTATAATCTTCATCTTCTGTTAGAAAAATGCAATAAGACTAGTAATATCACAGATAATAAACAAGGTATCAGAAATCTCATTGTCATTTTTGCTGGTTGCTAGTGCATGTTGGTAATCACATATCAAACATGAGACTCTTGAATCTCATACCCAAATACCTTGTATGAAGTTTTCCAAATAATTGAAAAGTAAAGATAGCTGTATGAAGTTTTCCAAATAATTGAAAAGTAAAGATAGCCACTTAAGAAATGCCACCTTAAAAATTTTGATTTTAATATTGAACTTCCTCACATATGTTAAAGAATGGCAATACTGTACTACAACTTTATCTATTAGCACCACATAAGATTTTGCCACCTCAATCAACATTAAGAGATACAGGAATTTGACTGTAATTTTGGTCCTTTCAACTTAACCATTTCTGGTTATCACACTGACGTGGGGTTGCGCGCAAGCAGGGGAACTTAAATCATGCTTGGACACCACTGGGCTTGGGCCTAGCATCTTACTCTAATGGCTAGGGATTCTCAAGAAAAAGAATTTTCAAGAGTCATATCTGAAAACTAATATAGAAAAGATATTCCATGCAACACCTAAAATTGAAACTCAACAAAAGGGAGTTACAGATCAATGCAGAAAAATTGTAAGAAGAACTAATTCATGTTCCATAGAAATTTATATTCATAAATCAACCACATTTGACTCGCAAGAAGAAAGAGCCCATGGCTCAATAGAAAAAACAGTCAAGAGAACTAATAACCTCCTCAAGAACTGCTTTAACTTGACGGAGCTTCTCAGCATGCTCAGCGCCTTCAGCCTCACTATCACTTTCTCGATCTGGCCTATAAAGTAGAGGTAGATGTAATCAACTCATATCCTTGCTAACGGAGCGCACACATAATACAAACTGAGCATGTGTATCAGTTACAAACATAATTGACAGAAGCATAAATGCAATGGCCAAAGGGTAATTCTTTGGACTTGAGAATTCTGATAAAGATACAGAATGTCTTGAAAAAGGAAAAACTTTCTGAATTTTTTAAATTTAGGGTCAAAGAAATACTGCCACAAGGAAAGCAAGTAAAATAGGAGAGGAGAAAACAGAGTTGTATAAAGTCATGGTGAAGATGCCTAAAACCAAGACCATCGCCACAAACTGGGGTGAGGAAGAAAGCAATTGTGGGAATATTGTGTATATATTGTAAATATTTTCTATTTATTAGTAGTTATTAGCTAATTAGTAATTATTAGCTTTCATTCGTCTTTACTATTATGTTCCTCTCTTTTGTATATAAATAGGCGATTGTATCACAATATTTTATAAAATGAGAATATATTTTCTCTCACAAATTGTCCACATAGTATCAAAGCTATAGGCTCAAGCTTCTTAAAAACAATGAGAGCCACATAATAGTACCGTAGGGTATTCATGCGAGTGATTTTGTCAGGCATATGGGATCTTATCGCCAACCCTATGAGGAAGAGGAGGCTTTGGTAGGCCACCCCAGAAAAATCCACGACGAACGGCGATGCGTGAGCCACACGCGCCACTCGATGTAAACACTACAAACAGCTCTCGGCGGCATGTGGAGACTCCGATCAGGTCGTGGATTTCTTCTCTGATGCCAAGACACCTTTTCAAGTCAAACTCATGTCACATCTTGGTCTGGGTACTCATATTCTAAGGTTATTGGGCCAAGGCAGTAAGTGGTATAAGACTTTGTATCATGTTGGGACGTTGTGGCTGCCAATTTCTGTGTACTTTGGATACTGTCTCTCATATGAAGTTTCAGGAATCGTGTTTTTGGTAGCCATGTGTTTTATACTTAATCTTTTAATACATATTCTTCACACATCTTTCGCAAGAAGAACTAAAGCTAAAGTAGTTATGGGATTTATGTTAGAGACTGTAGCTTCGGTATTGCTAGCTAAAGAGGGTAACTTTCTTTAAGCCCTCAAAACCTCACGGAATAAACAAGTATGGATAGTTAATTCTGGAGTATCAGATCACATGACTGATTGCCATCGACTGTTCACAACTTATGTCCCATGTGCCAATAGCCACAAAGTTTAGATTGCTTATGGTTTTCTTGATCCTATCGCCAAGAAAGTAAGTATTCAGATTTCTAAGTTTATCACTCTTGAATATGTTCTCCGTGTACCAAAATTAGCATGCAATATGTTATTTGTTAGCCAATTGACAAAACAAGCTAAGTGTTGTGCTAAATTTTTGCCATCTCATTGTGTTTTTCATGATCTATCATCGGGAATGACAATTGGTCGTGGAAAAGAGTGCGAGGAGCTATACTTTCTTGATGACATTGAAGTGAGTCACCAACATCCAATTAGGATATGCAATTTTGTACTGACCTTTAAAACTGACGACGTTATGTTATGGCATAAGAGAATAGGCCATCCTAATTTTCATTACCTATCTCATATGTTCCCATCTCTCTGTCCAAATACTAGCATTAATATGAGATGTGAGATAGGTGAATTAGCTAAACACCACCACTCATCATACCATAGAGCTCCATAAACACCATTCAAGCCTTTCAATACCGTTCATAGTGATTTGTGGGGACCTTCTCGCATTCCAAACTGTACCAAAACCAAATGGTTCATCTCTTTCATAGATAACCCCACACTCGCCTCTGTTGGGTCTATCTCTTAAAAGACAAGTCTGAAGCTCCCTCAGCATTCATGAAATTCTTCACTATGGTTAAAAACCAATTGATACGAGCAAAGTATTGCATAGTAACAATGGCACGGAGTACTTCAACCAAACCTTGAGTGTCTTCCTCCAAACACATGGTATTATCTATAAAAACTCATGTACTAATACTCCCCAGCAGAATGGGATCGTTGAGCGTAAAAATCGACATATCCTAGATGTCGCTCGAGCACTGATGTTAACTTGCAATGTGCCAAAGTTCTATTGAGGGGATGTCATCCTACACGCCACCTATCTCATTAACCGAATGTCAAATCGAGTCATATCCTTTGAAACCCCTTTCCAACGGTTCAAGAGTACCTTTCCCACAACCCACATTGAATCCAACCTTCCCTTTCGTGTGTTTGGCTACTCCATGTATGTCAATATGCACTGTAATAGCAAGTTTGACCCCCATGCCGTGAAATGTATATTTCTTGGAATCCCTTCCACTAAAAAGGGATACATCCTCTTTAATCCTATTTCCAAACACACCTTTGTCAGCTTTGATGTTACCTTTTATTAAAAGGTTCCTTTCTATTCCAAGTCTTCAATTCAGGGGGAGAGTATGGGCCAGACTTGAGAACCAAAACCCAACAGAGAGTATGTAGTGATAACACCATCCAAGCCATTACCACCACCTATACCATTAATAGAGCTAGAGCCATCACCACAAATAGAGCTAGAGTTATTACCACCACCTTCACCATCTCCTATGCAAACCTCAGCACAAAATGGACAAGTCGGGGGAGATAAAGAAAAGCATAGAAACAAGTATAAGGATGGGTTGGTGTACTCACGGAAGCAACAATCTAAGGGAGGAGAACACCTTGTGTCTGAAGCACAAAAGGATTCAGAATTGGTCATAGTTCCTACAATATAAGAGGTAGAAATAGTAATAGCTGAAGAGGTTAGTGAACAATCTGACCTTGATTTGCCAATTGGTCTCAAGAAACAGCCTCAATCTTGCATATTACATCCAATTTCAGAAACATACGTCTTATAAGGCTCTCTTTCCTCGTTACAACATCCAAGAGGCAATAGAGATACCATAATGGAGAAAAGCAGTTATGGAGGAGATGGGAGCACTAGAAAAGAATAAAACATGGGATATAGTTGAAAAACCTAGAGGCAAGAAACTTATAAGCTGCAAATGGGTGTTTACCCTTAAATATCTGGCCGATGATACTCTAGACAAGCTAAAATCCCACCTAGTAACAAGAGAGTTCACTCAAACATATAGTCTAGACTGTCAAGAAACGTTTGCACTAGTGGTGAAGCTAAACACTATTAGAGTTCTATTGTCTACGGCAGCCAACCTAGAGTAGCCACTTCACCAACTAGACATCAAGAATGTCTTTCTAAATGGAGAGCTAAAAGAAGTATACATGAACCTACCTCCAAATTTTGAAAAGGGCAGAATTGATCAAGTGAGCAAGCTAAAGACAACGTTATATAGGCTGAACCAGTCTCCCAGGGCATGGTTTGACAGGTTCTCGAAAGTCTTGAAGTCAAAGGGCTACAAAAAGGGATTATCATATCATACAATGTTTGTCAAAACAAAGGATGGAAAGAAATGCATCCTTATTGTGTACGTTGATGATAAAATCCTTACAAGAGATCATATTGAGGAAATATCTAAGATAAAAGTTGCACTTGGGAAATAGCAGGCCCAGGTATCTATGTCTCTCAAAGGAAGCATAAACTTGATCTTCTAAAGGAACATGCATGCTGCGTTATAGTCCCGAGCCAACTCCTATTGTGGTTTAGAAAAAGAGGAAGAAGATATCTAAGCAGAACAATAAAAAGGAGTCAGAAGAAGGTGACTCAGAGGATAAGATTGAAGAGAAAGATCAAGACCAAGAAGAAAATGAAGCTGTCGATAAAGGAAAATATCAAAGACTTGTTAGGAAGTTGATTTATCTCTCTCATACAAGACCTTATATATATAGCCTTTGCAGTAAGTGTGGCCAGTTAGTACATGAGTGAGCCAAAGAAGAAGCACATGGACGCAACCTAAAGAATTTTGAGGTATCTAAATTGTACTTCTGGCAAAGGGTTGTTCTTCAGGAAACAGGAACGAAGAACTGGAGAAGTATACACTAATGCAGATTGGGGAGATCAACCTCTAGTTATTGCTCCTTCGTATAAGGAAACCTGGTTCCCTGGAAAATCCAGAAACAAAGGGTTGTATCTAAAAGCAGTGTTGAAGCTGAGGTGAGGGTACTAGCTCAAAGGATAATAGAGGAACTGTGGTTGCAACTGGTCCTAGATAAGATACAAGTCAACGTGGATTTACCACTGAAACTCTATTGCGATAATAAGGTCGCCATGAGCATGGCCTTAAATCCTATTCAGCATGAACGATCGAAATATGTGGAGATGAATAGACACTTCATTAGGGAAAAAGTAGAAGGGGTCATATGTCTCACTTATCTACCGACAAATCTTAAAACTGATGATGTGTTGACAAAAGGATTATTCAAACCTACATTTGAAAGTTGCATACGCAAGTTGGACATGATTAACATTTATGATCCAACTTGAGGGGGAGTGTGGGAATATTGTGTATTTATTGTAAATATTCTCTATTTATTAGTAGTTATTAGCTAATTAGTATTTATTAGCTTTCATTAGTCTTTACTATTATGTCCCTCTCTTTTGTGTATAAGTAGGTGATTGTATCACAACATTTTTTTGCAATAAGAATATATTTTCTGTCACAAATTGTCCACAGAAATATATAGATTCACAGTATTAGTATTTTCATTTAAGTTGTTGTTTGTTCACTTTTAGAGTTTAAGATAAGCTTAAATTGTAGTGGCCTCATTATCATCTGAATTGCAACCATTGTGCTTGAAATGAAACAAAAAATTCCAAAAAGAAATCCTTCAAGACTGAAGATAATCAAAGGAGAGAATAATTTGTTGTATTATTCAAATGAGAGGGTGATTACATTTATACACGAAAGAATTAGATCTGTTAATGAATCTAGATTTGAAATTTGAAAATAATATCCTAATTATTATCTCCTATAATCTATAGATTTAATTAATCCCTATAATCATGGGATTCCTAATAATATATGAGATTCTACAAATACATTTATAGTTAGCATGAGAAAACTATACTTTGGTGCAATCACGTGAATTCCCTAACCAAAACTCACAGCAAGGTGAGGTAAGAAAGATTAAGAAGGGGAAAACATTCTGCAGATTCCGCTGCAAGGAGTAATGACAAAAATTGAATCAAAAACTAGATTTTTTTAATTGTCAATGAAGAAACAGATTGGCAATGTTTGCTACAAGTTCTTCCCTGAGTTGAGGGGAGGGTTGAAATTTGACAATGAGCTCCTCATTTAGATTTGAAATTCAAATATGATATTTTCCAAACATGAAGCTGACATTTTATAATTCGCTTCAACATTTTAGGATTTCCTGCTTCTCTGCTTGGAATAATTCTGGGAAACATGTGAAAGTCTTTAGGAGATGATGGTTTTCTATGAAGATAATATAATTGTGTTCATTGCACACTGATTCAGAAAAAGTACGAATAGTGAATAGCACCAACAGTTTCACAGAATTTCAATATAGAAATTAATCGTTTGTCAAAAACTCTCAAAACAGACTAGCCTGGACTGCCACCTGTCGGCTCAATACTGGCACAAATGAAACAAAGCCAAGTTATTCCCTTTGATAGAAGATTTACTGCAAAGCATATGTTGTTGAGTATCCAAGTACAATGGGTTCCATTAGTAATGTTGTTTTATCTCTTATTTTTTAAATAGTATTTAAATTTAAATGCCAGCTAGTCCCTATGTTTTAAGAATTAAGATATCTTTAGGTCAAAAAGAAGAGTTAGGATATCTGGAGTATCTATGGTTCAATATCTTTATCTATAGTAAAAACACGTTTGATATAGAATAAGAGAATCAGAGTATAGCTGAAACTCCCTGGAGTTTCTGATCACCAAATTCTACACATTACTTATTTGTTATATTGAGCCCTAGCAATCTCATTGTCTTACCTACGGGACAAAGTTGTCCACTTAGCAATCAGCATCTTTACCGAGCTCACCAAACATAATTTCAAAAGGAAACTATTCTTGACAACTATGTGAGGAAAAAAAAATTGAAAGGTGCAAAATATATCTCGAAGCCTGGGTCAGAAAGAGGGAGAGGTCTAACATTGGAGGAAATCTTGACAATAGTATATCAGACAAGCAACAGCCATCTTAAATTTCATCATCTCAGATGGAGGAATTGATGGCAAGCGAGTTGTGATGCTAATGCTTCAAAAAATACTAACTGATGTTTATGTTAGTGCAATACCTTGTACGAGGCACTAGCATCCGAGTGGCATCTAACAGATCTTGCAACTGAACAGCACTTTTTAATTTAGTCTGCATTTGAGGCACCCATAGATCAAGCATAACACAGGTCAAAGAATCCAGCATCTTCAATCAAGAAAAATAATAAAGAAATAAAAATATTATTACCTCAGCTCTAGGTCGCCCTCCATTGTATTTCAACATTATGTTAAGTAGCTTTTCCTCGGTAACCCTCAGCTTCACCTTCTGTTTAGGAGTTCTATCACCACTGCCAAAACAGAAGATTCATCAAGGAAGACACAAAATTTGAGAAGTGCAAGAGAAATAAGTAGAACATACTGGCGAATAACAGCAATTACACAACGCAGTTCCTCAGATTGCCCAAAAGTGCCATTTATGCCACTACCCTGACGAGTTAGTCCCTCTGAAGGTTGGACCGGTTCATTCACTTTCCATGGTAAAGTTGGTGGGATTGCTGAAGAAAGATGAGGTGCTTTTGCATCTAAGAACAACTTCCGCAACACACATGCTGCATCATCATAGTACCTTCAGTAGCAGAACAGGAAAAGATGAATTTTTTTTACCCCAAAAAACCCAGCTATTCAGAAGAAATATCAAAAGAATGGATAGCTTGTCCAACAAGTTCAGTAATCATAAAGTGCAAGAAATTTCACATTTCTAATTCACGTCACAACAGAAATTAACAAGTTAAGGGAGCAGTTTACTTGAAGTCTGGGAGTAGATTATCTGTCCTTTGCTGACTATATTAAAGACAACTAGATACTAAAGTTAACATGGAGCTTAGGGAGCAAGCCTATGGTATATAATATTAGTCTTGACTAAAATGCAACAACTGAGACATAATTCTTGAGGAAGATTGAGTTCTATCTCAAGATCCAATTCACCAAGACACCTATGTTATTCTTTTCCCTCGAGATTTATACCAAGCTTCATTTAAGCTTATAAGATTTTGAATATGAAGTAATTCAGTTTTCTTTACTCATTTTTCATTCCATACCCATCTTATGTGATGTTATGAAATCAGTTTACATTTAGTGAGTGTTCTTTTGGTCAAACAAGGATTAATCATAAGCTGCCAAATACACCCAAAAAAATTGGGGGATATCCAATTTATTTTGTAGTGAAGCAAAATAAAGAGAAACTAATTATATATGGGAAAACTCGATGACTTTCAATTATAACCACGCAAACACTTGTACCCTTTCCTTTGGATGCTATACTGGAAACTCATAAATAATAAAGTTACTTCTACTTTGAATTATGCTTCCAACTTAAAATCAAACACCATAAAGAATATGTAATTTCTTACTTGTGTGAGTTTTTGACAAAACTCCATCCATTTACATCACAAACATATGAGCGCCCTTCACATCTCAAGAGATCAAACCCGCAAACCTGCAAGGATATGAAGTTGAGGGGCACAATTTATTCAAATTACTGCAACTGGGGGGATGAGGAATAAAGTATCCTGCAATATAAAGAATATAGACAAAAACAAAGGCCAACAATGCATTTAATTAAAAATAAGGTATCAAACTATATACTTCCCAGAAAGAAAATTGGAGATCAGCAGTACATTCAATTAAAATACATTGCAATGATCAGTCTTTTTTCTTAATCATGAAATATGTTCTGATTGGACAAGTCAAGATGGTTAGGTATCTCCAGGAGAATTTGCACTTTAATAGCTAAATTACTGAGTACAGATATAACTGCCGGGAGAAGGCAAAGGTTCTACAAAAGGAACCAAGAGCCAGCAGCAATTGAACCTCAAGCACCTTGAGGAGGAAAGGGACATATAGATAGAGACAGGCAAGAATTAATAGTAGCCCAAGATTCTTGCATCTGACATAATTACTTCACTAGCTCCAATAACAAGGATCACTGATCAACATAGAACTTCAATACAAACATTTCTATCATTACAAGAGAACCAGTTTGGCTAACTGTTTTGGCTGAATGAATAGGACAAGCCATATTGTCTCAATGAAAAAATGAGCAGATACCACATTGACACAGCTTACCGCTTGCCTAAATGCAATGCAGACATCTCTTGCCATCTGCTTCTCAGAAGGTGTCAATAATACAGGATACCTTATCTGCCAAATAAAATCATAGATCAGATTTAACAAGAAAGCTAATTAATGTCACAAGCCAGAAAGTCGAACCTGCTCTGACATATGCTTATTCATCTATAACTAAGATTTTTTATGCTTACCAGATGAATATATAGATTACTGATAGAAAAAACTATATTATAACTTATGAATTCGGCAACAAGCCATATGTAATGAACAAAGAAATACCAAATTAACTATTCAAAGATAATCCCCAATAATTCAAGCTATGTACAAACTTCTGAAAAAACCATGCCTCGTAATTAGATATTTTTTTATGAAAGACATAAAGAACTCGTTAATCCAAATTTTCATATGTTAAATGCATTGAAATTTTGATGGCCTTCACCAATACTGATCTCAAGCCCCCTTTATGAGGGAAATGACTCGCTTTCTATATGACAATTTATATGAAAATCTTCAACCAATGTACAACATGCATTATAGTAGCACTACCCTTGCAACAATAATGGCTTGTTTAGATGGGGAGAGAAGTTGGAAGGGAAGTGTTAGGAAGTATATTAATGTAAATATATTAGAATCAATTAGTATCGCATATGATCAGGGATTATGATTACGATTAGGAAATCAATCATTATAATGAGCCATTAATTCTGAGGCTCCTCTCTTTTGTATAAATACCCCTCTTGTATACATGAATAAGTAAGCAATTGAGAATACATTTTCTGGCATTACATGGTATCAGAGACATAGGGTTCATTTGTTCTTTTTCTGTTGATAGTTTTGGTGTAGTTTGGTACTGTTCCATGAACAGTGACAATGAGAAAAAGCACCGGCTCAAACGAGACTCCCACAATGTCCAGCGAGTGTCACCGCCTGGCCCAACGTGCTTCAACGTCAGCAGCATCTTCTCGGCGCAAGTGAGCGCGTTGCCACTCCGTTTAGGCTACAGTTTTGTTCTTCGGCATCGACTTCTTTTTCCGGCACAACCGTGGTGTTTTCAGGTTCATTCACGTGAGTTTGGTAATTAGATTAGTTGGTTTCTTGATCCCAGCACTGTATCGAGTGCATTTTTGGTTGTGACAAGCTCCTTCGGCGTCGACTTCCTGAATCCAACATGTGTAGGCTTGTTTGGGGCTGAAATGAATGTGTTACGTGACTGGGTCTGCTTGCTCATCTTCGTTCCAGTGTCGTTTCACGTGTTTTTTGATCAGTTAGCTTCTGGTTCGGTGGTTATTTGCTTTCTGGTTGTGAAAGTGTGTTATTTGGTCACTGGGATGACTGTTGCTTCTATTTGGTTACTAATGTGACGTTTGTTGTCAAGGATCTTGGAGCCTTGTTTGGTGTATTTCCTTTTCTGGTTTGCTGATCTGCTAGTTTTTAGATTGTTGTGTTGCAATCTGGTTGTGTGGTTGCCTTCTGCAGTTCCTATTGTGATTGTTGCTATTGTATCTTGAGGATTTTGAAGCCTTTGTAGTATCTTTTTTTTGGGGGTTGTTTTGATAGGTTTGGTGGTGAAACTTGGTCATTTGTGAGACCTTTAGGTAGTGTGACTTGGCATCTTTGTGTTCTGTTCACATTTGTTTTGATGGCTGATTCTAAGACTGGTGTCACTACTGAAATTGTTCCTCTTGCTAATCAAATCACCGATCATGGGTTTGCTCCGTTCACATCAAGTGCTCTTGCTATAGGTAATTGTGATTCCTGTCTTGCCACTTCGTCCACATCAATCAGGCCCTGTCCACCTTCCTATCCGCCAATGGCATTGTTCACAAAAGCACTTGTCCCAGTACACCCTAGCAAAATGGCATTGCAAACGAAAGAATCGTCATATTCTAGATGATGTTGTCCTTACTGTAACCTTTCCCATTAACTGAATGCCAAGTCAACCATTGTCTTATAAAACACTACTCTAGCTCCTGCATACATACTTTAAACTTCCATACCTCGAAAACACTATGCCACTTAGGGTGTTTGGATGCACATCATATGTCCACCTTCATCACACCAACAAACATGACCGCAGAGCCCTCTGGTGCATCTTCCTTGACTACTCTCATTGTCAAAAAAGTTACAAATGTTATGACCCGGTCTCCAAACATCTTTTTGTGACTTGCGATGTTAGCTTCCATGAAAATACTACCTATTACTCCCTGTTTGCAATTCAAGGGGAGAGTGATGGTGAATTCCAAACAAAAGAGACACTAGAAGATGACCACACCGTTGCAGTTTATATACCCAGTCCCACTCCTAATACCTCTGATACTCCCGATAATCCTGATAAGCCCGATACTCCTAATAATGTGCCAGTTCCAGGGGGAGACACAAACAAGTAGGGTAATACCTACATACGAGGACACAAGAGGAGCAATGAGCCACGGGTTATTAGCACTCACCAGGAGTCGGAGCCGGAGGCAGGTCTAGGAGAAATGGTGATAACAGAGAGTTTTGACCTTGACCTTCCCATTGCAATAAGGAAGAAGCCCAGATCGTGTACTCAGCATCCTATTGAAAGATTTGTCTCCTATAAGGCCCTTTTCTCTAAATATAGGGCATTTATCTCTTATCTTGCAACATCAGGGTACCAAATACAATTGATGAAGCCATAGCCATACCTGAGTGTAGGCAAGCTGTCTTGGAAGAAATGGAGGCCCTCAAGTGAAATAAGAAATGAGATGTAGTAGATCTATCTCAAGGAAAGAAGCTTGTTGGGTGCAAATAGGTATTCACTCTTAAGTATAGGGCAGATGGAACACTTGAGAAATACAAAGCAAGACTAGTTGCAAAAGGTTTCACACAAATATATGGGGAAGGTTACACAGAAACGTTTGCACCAGTAGCCAAGTTGAACACAATCAAAATCCTCTTGTCTATTGCAGTAAATTTAGAATGGGGCTTGCACCAACTCGATGTAAAGAATGCCTTCCTCAATGGAGAACTCAAGGAAGAGGTGTATATGAAGTTAACTCCAGGGTTCCCAGGAAAAAGAAAGTTTGCAAGCTAAAGAGGTCACTATACGGGTTGAAGCAATCTCCACGTGCTTGGTTTGACACATTCACTTGAGACTTGAAGAGACACGGATATACTCAAGGGTAGAGCAACCAAACTTTGTTTGTTAAACATCATAAGGGCAAGATGGTCGTTCTAGCTGTGTATGTTGATGATATAATCCTTACAGGAGATGATCAGGTAGAAATCAATCAAATCAAGGCCGCCCTGGTACAAGAATTGCAGATCAAAGATCTTGGATAAATGAAATATTTTCTTGGGATGGGAAGTTGCTCAATCAAAAGGAGGAATCTATATCTCACAAAGAAAGTATATACTAGACCTTATAAAAGAAACAGGGATGACAGGTTGCAGACCCAGTGACACACCTATACAAGTTGATAAAATAGATGAAGTAGATCTCAGTAAAGCTGTGGACATAGGGAACTATCAACGGATGGTAGGCAAACTGATATACCTGTCTCATACCAGACCAAACATTGCATTTCAGTCAGTGGGGTCGGCCAGCATTCCCATGACCTAAACAGAAACATTTAAATGAAGTCTACAGGATCCTTCGTTATTTGAAGGGATCTCTAGGATGTGGCTTGTTGTTCAAGAAAACTGACAAACTGAATGTAGAGTTATTAGATGTTGATTGAGCAGGTGATCAAAATGACAGGAAATCCACATCTAGATACTATACTTATGTGTAGGGTAACTTGGTCACATAGAGAAGTAAAAAGCAAAGTGTAGTTGCAAAAAGCAGTGTTGAAGCTGAATACAAGGTTGTAGCACTAGGAATCTATAAAGGCATATGGATAAAGCAGGTCCTTGAAGACTTAAGAAAGTGCATAAATCTTCCAATCAAAGTCTATTGTGATAACATGGCTCTGATTAATATTGCTCATAATACGGTTCATCATGATAGAACCAAGCATGTCGAGATAAACAAACATTTTATAAGAGAAAAAGTTGGAGAGGGTATCGTTGATCTAAGGTATATACCCTCTAAAGAATAGACCACAGACATCCTCACTAAAGGACTGCCCAAGGACAGGTTCGAATACCTGATTGGCAAGTGGTATCTACAGTCCAACTTGAGGGGGAGTGTAGAATCCCAAAACTTAAGGCAAGATCAGAAACTTAGAGAGCAAGTTCAGATCCAAAATTATAGGGAGTGATTAAGAAAGTTAATCTTGATTATTTCCTAGTTTGTATAGTGTCATATCAAGACCTAATTAATGCCCGATTCTATCATATGTGTATATATATGCGTAATCTGCAAGTGTGAATAAAACATCAATCAATTCAGTCCAATTATTCTCTTCACTTCCAATACCTCTGAATATACACAAAGGGATACTCTCCAAATAAACCATTTGCAAAAATCCACAAAGACATATTTCTAATCAATGATATCATATTTGAATGTGTTGACGTCAAGCATCATGTGTTTACAACAAAATGATTGGTCCAATTAAAAACTAATTCTCGCTTGTATCATGCCATAATATATTAAATAAAAAGTAACCAAATAGGATGGAATTTTTCTCAACATTTCATTAAAATTTCAAACCAAAAGGTTTGACTGCAAATGATATGCCAACACCTCCATAGACAAAAATCTCCCCTGGACTAGGAGCAAGGATTCTTATTGCTAATTCAAAGAATTAAATTATGGTAACGCCTGATGAAAAACAAGGTGCAGAACAATGAGGGAGAAGAGACTACAATCGTTGACATGCTACTTACCTCTTTCCCATCTGGGTTCCTCATAACAACACCATCAACAACAGGAGACTTCCTTGCCTCAGCATGAGCGTATTCAGGGCCTACTGTGTACACCTAGTATTTTTCTATCATATTATCACTTAACTTAAGAAGAAAACTTGAACGAGTAAAAAAATTTAAAGACAACGTCTTAATGTTGAAAACAAAATAACGATAACAACAACATTAGTCTCAAAATGCCAAACCTTTACATCAGTCCCTCCCGTTGAAATGAACTCTTCATATAAGTAGGAGCCTTCACGCCTCACTCTCCTCACCTCGGGGTGAAACTCACTTGATCGATTTCCAACCTAAGATCATAATATATCAATACAAAGACCAAAAATTGTGTAATTATTTCTCATTCATAGGACTTGGTGAAAGTAACAAAAAAAGAGGTGAAGGAAGTGAATATTTCAAGAACTTAAGCTACTAAGAGGAAAGCTTAGGAATGGTTTGGAATAATATCACAAACAAAATATGCAGATATACTGCACTATGATTTTATGAGATGGAAAATACTGTGTATATATTGCAAAGTATTCCACCTTAATAAAATTAGTCATTGTTTACTAAAAGCATTAAATATGATAAAATTTAAATTTAAATTTCCCTTGCGAAAAAAGAAAGTTGTCTTAACCATTTTAAGTTAATAGTACATTAGCCAACCTAAATTAGGAAAGGGAATTTATCAGCCTAAAAATTACCTTCCTAAATAATTCCTTCATACCACCACCTGCAGAACTGGGATAGTATATCATTATCCTATGATCATCAGCTACAGAAAAGCACAAAGATAAGAGTTATTGCCAAATTTAAGAGAACATATTTACAAGTTTGTAGATATATACAAAAATTAAAAAAAATCCTTATTGCTACTAAAATCTTCATTACACACGGAATAATTTGCATATAATCCTAAAATAATTTGAAAATTAAAGCAGGGTAGAATGACTTCCATTCACCAGCACAAAATCTGCAGCATGCATTATTGTATTCAGAGTTATGAAAATGGTTTCAACCAACATTTAATCGGATTTCAGAGACGTGATTGACAGTTCAGCTTCTGTGCCAAAGATCATCCTAAGGTGTTAAAGAAGAATATTGATATTTTACCCCCATAAGTTACTTTTCTTTTTCATAGCCAATGAGTTTTTATTTGAGCAGAAAAAGGAGAGAGAAAGGGAAAAACCCTAACATGCCCAAGGAATATGAATAAGTCAAATTAGCATCGCACTTCATACTGAAAATGAAGATTTTTGTTTTGTTTTATATTTTATATTTTTTCCCAAAATCCATCTACTTCATAAAATGAAACAATTTTTTGTTTCAAAACACAGCACAAACAAGTACATAATTCAGGGCATAGTAAAATCATTTTATCATCTAAGAATCTCTGGTCTCAAATAAGGAATATATGGAAGAGAAAGAAGTGATAAAGCATAGGAACTCTCTTTTGGTAGTATGTATTGTTGGAAACGGTGCAGGATGGAGATTCATGTAAAAAATAAATTGACATGCTTGTTTACCTACACAACCATTTGCATTAGAACATATAACATTTAATCATATTATGAAACTCAAAAAACCAGAGATATCTCTCAAATATAAAAAATTCTTGAGCAGACCAGGTAGAACATCAATGCATTTTATAACAACACAAATACACGTGAAAATAATATGATTCTTTTCCAATAAGTGGGACCTAAAACTGAACAAAACTTCAATTAATTACTTATTTGAGAAAGATATATTTGATTTTATGATATGTTTAATTATAAGAAATCGTAGGCTGTCCTAACTAAAAGAATGTCTACATAAAAGTTTGATTAATAACTAAGGAGAAGTTATTGTCCATACTACGTATGAATATTTCTACTTCTTGAACAATGGTTTAGAAATTGATAAAAAACTCTATATGTTGCACTCCTTGCCTTGTGCAGTATGAGATGGAAAGTTAGCTAACTAAAGGCAAGTACATCATTTTAAGTCTTTCTTCAAAAGTTTAGGTTGTGAAATTTAGAGGGAATGACAAATTTTAAAAGTTTTGGCACCAATTTCTGTTGCCCTAGCTGGAGCAAAATAAATCTGACTTTTGATCTACAACATAACAAGATCACTATTCCTCACAGTTTTTAGCAATTGGTTTTTTTCCCCTCAAGGAGCTTATTTCAATCCTTATGATAAAATTTCTTCTTTCATTAATAAAAATGTTATTCACCCATTCCAATTGTTTGTTAAAGATATTCACTTTGGACAAGTTTATTTTTAATTTTGTCCATATTAGGCTACACAGACATATTTATGCATTCTTTTCTATCATTGGCTTATTGTGTTCACATGGATAATTTCTGCATTTGTGATTCATAAGAAAAGAGATCCTTTGTCTTCAAACTTCATCTTTAAGCAACCCAACGCAATGTCCATGGCATTATCCGTTTCTCTGTCAGGCATACTTTCAGATAGACAACTAGATTAACTTCACTAGTTTCTTAATCAAATAAATGCAGAAAACACATCTGCTTATTTTGAACAAGTTGATCTTTCATCCATATATAAGCCCATATTGGCCAATAAAGTGATGCCTAATAATCTATTATTTGTTCAATTCATCATCTGCACATTTTGTGATGCAAGTCTCATGTCTACATCTGTGATTCTTGGGGGCCGAAGATAAAGAAAAAAAAAAGAGAAACCTTCTAATGGGAAATTTAGTTACATTTATTTAATGTTTTTTGTAACTTCTTTTGTTTTTTCCAACCTTCATGTTTTTAGGAAAGTGCTTTCTTTTGCTTTAAGTTTAATTTTTAAGTTACTGTGTTTGGGGATCTCTATAAATAGCCCTGTGTTTTTCTCATTATTAGACTTTTGATGAATTGTTCCTCCCTTTCACTCTTATCTCTCTATTTCTCCCTCTTTCTCTTACCCCCAAAACTTTTCCTTTTTCTTCCCTGTTATACATCATCATCATTTTCAAAATTCAAAGTGAAATTAGCCTGAAAGCAAACAGTCTAACACAACATCCACGCCCCCATGTAATTAATCAGTTGCTTTGCAGGTTCAAATGATACAAATATACCTTTGCCAATTACTTAATCAAACAAAAGGAGCGTAGGAATCAATAAAGAATAGTGTATATTTATAAGCTCAAATATAAACAAGTCTTAAGCTAAATGATTTTGACTCTTCAATCCAAGAAAGAAGCTCACCATCAATAGGTTTCTCCACAAATGGCTTCAAGAAACGCCTACCACGAATCTCAACAAAATCATCCTCCTCGATAAAATAATCCAACTCTTGGCATGGGAATTCCCTATGTACAAGGGCATATTCTGGAACCGGAATTCCAAACATCTCAAGACGCTTGAATCCCAAAATTGAAACTTAGTTAATCCATTCTGAATTGTAAGAGGAATATCATGAAGCATTTTGGTTGTGACCAGTCAAACATAATGTGTAATGAGCACACATTCTGCTCATATGTAGGAGAAATATTCATATAGATATCACAAACTAACCAATTCTTAGACAATAACAACTCCAACTAAATTTTTCACGGATGGCATTTGAGTTACACTACGAATAATATCTAAAGATCAGACTTCATATGAACCTGGAAACAGCATATAGGTCAGACCTTATTTGTAAAGCCAAGCTAGACCCCTAAAGAAAACTCAGAATAGAATTGGTGTATCCTATTACCATATATTTTTCATAAATATAATTTGTGACATTAAATTTATACCATATCCCTAAATACAGATCCAGAAAATGATCAAAAGAGTACGTAGCTATAATCATTTATTTTATTTTATTTTCCCTCCTAACTTTTTATGTGGACTGAAGTTATCAGCTAACACAGACATTTCAAAGCATTTCAAGCAATGGAAGCTTGTTCATCTTTAATTTATCCCTAGTATGACAAAATAGAATGAAATCATAAAAGTTATTTAACAAAACCATATAAGAGGGGGAAAAAAAAGTTCTAATTTACCTCATATACCATCCTTCGATCATGAAGAAGGTGCTGTGGATCAAGCTCATTTACTAAATAAGGTCTGGATCACAGTGAATAAGAATTTTTAGCTCCACAAAACCAGTTTTCCTAAAAGATGGTACTGCTATGACCACTGGAGGAAAACAACAATATAGTAAAAACATAACATAAATTAAGAAACTGTTCCTATATGCATAAATATTCAGTAAGTTAGGACTTAGGAGCATCGTATTAAAATAAACAGAGCAGATTAAGAATAAAGTTGAGCAAAACACTAATGATTCACAAACTTCGTAGTTACAATCTAAGTTCCATGACCATCATTCTTGAATATGCACACAAAGCAGCCTAATACAAAGCTCATAGACAAGATTGACAAGATGAGTTAGCAATGGCGCACACATTTCACATAAACGAATCTGCATGGGAAGCCACAGCACAGAAGTTTCATATCACCTTCCAACAAGAATTTTGCAGTAAGAGAAGCTATCCATTAGAATCATCATATCAACATGTAGAAATCCAAAAGCCTTGTGCTTCCATAAGAACAGATTATACAATTATGTACCATGATGACAACTGACCAGACACCCGCAAAAAACCAGAATTCCAGGTCTTTAACAACAATTACCCTGTGAAGTATGCTGTCTTTGCTTCTCTAACTTTCATCACCATTCTTCAAGTGATGCTATCCTTGTTACCACTAAGTCATTATTCTAACTGTCACAGATTATTATGAGTATTCCTCTATTGAGATACGATCATGAACAAAGGGATGATATTAGAATTTCAGAGAACAAAATAATTCTTTAAAGAACAGTACCTAAACCCTTATGCGATTTTATGCCATACAAGTGAATATGATACAGTGCAACTATTAAGCACCTGCTCATAGCTTAATTTTGATGTCCCAAATTCCTTTTACACATGCTAAACTTAATGCCACATTTTTGGAAAGGTTTCCTGTGGAAAGTTAATTGTCAAGCAGATCGCATACGAATAAGCATGTCAACTCATATTAGCATTTTATGACCAAACAAATAATTGTCTATGGTCTAAAAAGTATGGCCAAAAACCTAAAGCTGCATGTCCCAACGCTTTGAAAAGCATAAACTATGAAGGAACAGAAGAATTGTGACAGATAAACAACAGATAACACAATACAGAGTTGCAAGCTTACTTCCTTAGAGCAGCATAAGCTTCAGCCTTTTCTAGGGGATATCCAGAGGAATAGAAAGCAATCAAACAATCACATACTGGCCAGCTGAAATAATAAAATATTTTAAAGTTAACTTCATAAAGTGCAACCCTGGAGACCTGTAAGTGAATGGCAACAAATTTTTTTCCTAAAAGTCATATGATCAAAGGGGATAAGGTTAATGTTGTCACGAGTCTTAAGTCACAAAATCCAAAGCCTATTATGGAACTTTTAAGGTAGTGAATTTAGAAACCTGAGTTAAAATTTCTAAACTGAAGCTATAACAGTAACGCATCATTGGCACTCATTATCACTTCATTTCATAATCTGGAAGATGAAAGATCCTTACTGGAACACGTCACTAGTATCAAACTATAAAAAAACCAAGGCTATCATGAGTAGACAATGAAAATAACTTCATGGATATGTTATTTACTTATTTATACAAAAATATCCCATTATTTCCTCTGAATCAGAACTGCAAATATAATATTTAGATTGCCATGAGAAAATATTCTCCAGGCCCTCACAGCTTATTTGGATGAATAAAGGGAAAAGGAAGACAATGTAGGAAGCAATCAATACCTTGCTGAAAGGCACTAAAATATAAAAGACATTGGAAAAGTATATTTCCTATCCTCATTCCCTTATAATGTTGGCAGAAAGCAAAAGAATGGAAAAGTATTCACCACCATTTTATGAACTTGCATTTTATCTTCGACAATAAAATAAAGGGGTAACAAGTTAACAATCAGTTAATTTTATAAATTTCCATATTTTGCATTCTACCCAATGTGTTTCACATATAAGAAAGTTATTTTCTCCTTTCATAATGGTAAAAAAACTGGCAGTCGAACGATTATGATTTCCTTTTTTATTACATTTAATTAAATCCATACAAAGTGTAAAAGCTCCTTTTGATCACCATAAAATGGCTTCCATCAATGATGTGATCATATGATCAAAAAAGAGTTATAAGTCATAGTTTTACTTTTCTTTTCATTATAATTTTCCTTCGTTTAAAATAACCAATACTTCATGTCAGCACAAATGTCTGAACGTTCTGAGAGGCGTGAGAAATGAGGATGACCACTTTCGGTTTGCCGACAAAGTATGAGCATCATTTTACAACTAAATGGTGTCCGAACAGAGTTAAAAACAAAGACATGGAAAGACGAACGGCTGATTGATTAAACAGATGCCACATTCAGATTTAAAAAGAATTACAAGAAGCAAACAAATGACCACTGTTGCACGGCAAGTTGTCCAGTTTAAACACTTTCCAGCCATTGATATTTAATATACCTCTCTATTGGATCTTCAAGGATGACTTTGTCCCCAAAAACTTTGACCTACAAATATTAGAAAAAACGAATGAATATCGAGAAAAGATAAAAGACTATGCCAAAAAAATTGATAGAACAACCGACACTGATAATCTGTCATACAGGAACAGAGTTTGAGAGAAGAAACATAAGCTCCCAAAAAGAAACATCAGAATGAAACGTTTTTTTTTATACTGTTTTTCAGTAGATTCATGTACAAGCAAATTGGCCACAACAAAAAGAGTCATGTACAAACGAAATCCAAATAAGAGGCAAAGACGAGAACTCCAACGTTCACTTCGCCTACCTCGAATTCGCCAAATGCCTGTAACCTGTCCAGAATCTGTCCCATAGTCGCCGAGAAAACCTGTAATCCAAAATAGGACCATCAGCGAGGACCGCAACCGGGCCATAGAATGATATGCATTCATTGAACTCATTGCAGGCTCAGTTTTCGACAATGAAATAAAAAAAGAAGAAAAGCGGAATTGAGCGTAAACAGAGATTCCCTGAGCCACATTTCACCTTCTTTTCCATAACGCATACTCCAATCTTTATCCTCTTCCTTACAACTCCATCCTCGTCCCTTTCTACTCCCGTCGCTCCCATCTTACACGCTTCAAAAGAAATGCCGAAGAAACTCTCTGCGTTTCACGCCTCCAATCTCGACTACACAATTCAAATCCAAATGCGAGAAAAACACAAACGCGAAATTCATCAACACGCCATCGCCACAACCGAAGAAGCTCTAAAGCATTGCGAGAGAGAGATGTATACAGACGTAGAGCGATACGAATCCTGAAGATACGGAGCAAAATAAGCGGTAAAGCAAGCAAGGTTCACATGAAAGAAGCGAGAAAATGACGAAAACTGTTAGCCGACGGACTCAGATTTATAGCGGAGCATGAAAAAGTGAGGAAAGAGAGCAACAAACAAACCGCTCATCAGGGACTCGTGAGGCACAAGGAAGAGAGAGAAAATTGGCGAAAGTGGCTAAAAGCGTGCCAATAGCCACTGAACCAGAGATATGCAGACAAATGATAAAATTAAAGTGGTTTGCCCATGTGGCGTGTTTGGATATAGACATTTTGAGATCCTGGAATATGCAATCGAAAGGAAGTGCTGAGCCTTTTCCAGGAAGAAGAGGGAGAAAAAGGTAGCGAGATTTTTAACGGATTGGTGGATTTCCAAATCTGAAGCAGAAAAGATCCAAGTGTTTCAACTTTAGGTTGCTCTGTTGCTGTCTGGGTCGCTATCTTGGACTGAGAATGTGATGATATATTATATAGGTAATGGTCCTTGTGGGCAATCTCAGAACCTTAGGATTAGTTAATATAATAATGTTGGGGACAAGTGGAATGCGATAATGGTGAGCACCTACCTAAAACAATGAGAGCATGGGTCCCACAAATGACCTCATTGACCATGTATTTTTCTCAGTGCTTTCTATCCTCTTCTTCTCTTTCTCTTGTTATTTTTTATAGGGTTAAGAAAGCGTCCAAGTAACAAACTATTAATTAGGCTTCGGAAATTCGTCGACAATTAACTATTAAGTGGGCCACCCAAAGACAATAAATTTTTAAAAAGGAGCGCTAAAAGACAACGCCGTTAAAAAAGTTAACGCCAGTTAGAAAAGTTAACGTCCATTATCTAAGGAAATTAGCCTAAGACAACAAACTATTATTTCAATAAATACGCGACAAAATTCTAAATTTTACTAAATTAAATAATTTTTTTTCTCAATTGTCATTATTCAAAACTACTTGTATAAATATCTATGACAAAAATTACTCATTCTTCAATTTTGTCAAAATTATAATTTGCTAAAATAAACACAAGTTTTGATTAAAAATATAATTATATGATTTAAATAAAACTCAAGGTGTTTTATAGTTTATTATATATGTTAAAAAAATATATACGATTTATTTTTATTTTAGAAGAAATTTATGTGAGTTAAAAAATTCATTTAATGTTAATAAAATTTAAAAAATGTAAAAAATTTGTTGACAAAATTGAAGAATTAAATAGAGTAATTTTTATCCAATTAAAATATAAAAATGACAACAATTTTATTTATATTTTAAATCCAAATAATTGAAATTAAATCAAATAGTTTTGAATCATAACAATTGAGAAAAAATTATTTAATTTAGTAAAAACCCAAGGTGTTTTATAGTTTATTATATATGTTAAACATAAAAAAATATGATTTATTTTTATTTTAGAAGAAATTTATGTGAGTTAAAAAATTCATTTAATGTTAATAAAATTTAAAAAATCTAAAAAATTTGTTGACAAAATTGAAAAATGAGTAATTTTTGTCCATAGATATTTATACAAGTAGTTTTGAATAATGACAATTGAGAAAAAATTATTTAATTTAGTAAAATTTAGAATTTTGTCTTTATAATTTTGAAATAATAGTTTGTTGTGTTGGGCGCTTCTTTAGATAACTGACGTTAACTTTTTGCTAACTAGGCGTTAACTTTTTTAACGGCGTTGTCTTTGTATCCTTTTCAAAAGTTTATTGTCTTGATGAATTATAATACTTAATTATCTTAATTAATGACTCACTCCCTTAATAGTTTATTGTATTGGACGCTCTTAACCCTTTTTTATATCTACACTTATTTTTGTTCATCCCATATTGGAATGTTGAACTTTACTATTATGAAGAAATTCCTTGGCATTTGCCTAATCTCTTTGAGATTATTTTATTACGGTGAAATTCTCTTCTGTTTCAAATTTTTTTAGTAATTAAAAAATGCAAATGGCATCCTTTATCAGTTTTTGTCCACGTATGTTTTGAAATAATGCTACTAATTGTATACTTCCTATCTTAAATATAAGATAAAATTAACTTTTTTAGAGATTAAGAAAATTAAATAGTTTAGAGTATTACTACCTCCGGTCTTAATTATAATACCTGGTTGACTTTTTTTTCGAGAGATTAAGGAAGCTAAATAAGTTACTTAATCATTTCATATGTTATATATCTTTAAATTATATATTAGTTTATTAGTCAAACCAATTAGTTTGAAGAAAAAAATAAAAATAAAAATACTCTAAAGTAATTTAATTAGCTTCCTTAATTTCTCCAAAAAAAGTTAACTAAGTCTTATAATTAGGACTGGAGTATTGTTTAGTCTGTACTGAGTAGTATTAATCGTTTTGGCGATCATGAATTGTTTAAGACGACAACGTATAACTCTACAGCATTGTTAACTGTTAGCACGTGTTAGAAAGTACAAGCATGTATGTATGTATTGAACTAATTTGATAAAATTTAGCATTTGAATTTTGTTTTTATTGTAGGGCCAGTGCACATTAATAATAAACATGAAACATACAAATTTAAATTGTTTTTCAGATAACTGTGAGCTTAGACGACTAATCTGAATTCAAAGCATGATAAGACCATTTTTTTTTTCAGAAAGCAACCCCGATCACCTAGGGCTGATGCGTTTCCAAGTCTTAAACTTGAGACTGTTGGGGCCGTTATTTAGCTTTTGGAGAATATCTATTGGAATTTATAAAGTAAAAATGACTTTTGGAGAATAATTTTTAGAATTTACAAGGTAAAAATGACTCTTGGAGAATAGTTTTTGAATAAAAATGATAGTATTTTGATATTGTTATTAGAATAACTTTTTCATGGTCAAATATATAAAAAAAGATATTAGCTTTTGGTATAATTACATATAAAGAATAAGGTTGTATTTTGAATATTATAAACATTATATTTTATAATAAATACCAAAAATTACATAAATCTGTGTACAAAAATAAAGTATTTAAGGGTATTACCAATGAAAAAAAATACTCCATGATCTTATTAAAAAAATATTTTAGGGTAATGACTGATCTTAAAAAAAATATTTCAGGGTATACTAAAAAGATATTTAAGGATGCTGAAAAAATACTTCATGATCTTGAAACTTTAGTTTAGGATATTGAAAAAATATTTCATGGTAATGAACGATCTTGAAAAAATATTTCAGAGTGCTAAAAAAATACTTAAGGATGCAATTTTTTTTTAGGATATTGAGAAAATATTTCAGGGTAATTACTGATCTTGAAAAATATTTTAGGGTACTAAAAAAAATACTTAAAATACTGACTGGTACTGAAAAATACTGAATATGACAGAGGAGAAAGAAAAATCTAGAAAAAAAAATAGTTTTTTCAAAACCTAAGTTTTGGATCCAAAACCTAGGTTTTCATGTACAATAGCTTCTGAAAAAAAAAAAAATTTGGCAAACTTTTGTCAACCTAAATTTTGATGCAATTGCTTCTAACAAAAATAGACGTATTTGACAAACTTATGCCTCTAAGTTTTGATTTCCCTCAGCTTTATAAGGTAGAAGAGTCCTTACTCCTTACCAATTGATTTAAACATTTGGTGGTGGGGCAGGCATTAAATATAGGAAAATTACACACAGGTCCCAAAGAACAGAGATATTTACATTTAAGTCCCTTCAAATGACAAAATTACAAAGAAGTCCCTAGGGACTTCTATGTAATTATTTCATATGAGTAAAAGACCTTATTGCCCTTCTACTTCTTCCTTCTCCTCTCTCTCTCATCTCTGGACCTTCGATCTTTCCTTCTTGCGTTTCACTCCTACTCACCTACGGCGGTTTCCTCCTCCACCACTACCACCGACGAGCTTCCTTCACCTCCACCGTCACCACCATCACTCTCACCGGTGGTGAGAACCAACACTTGGACCCGATCCGGAACGCGCGAACCTCCCTCCTTCAACCATCGGTTTCCAACCTTCCCATCCACCCCCTCGCCTCCTTCTTCCTTCTCCTCTCTCTCTCTCTCTCACCTTACTCGCTCTCTTGAGGATCGCTTGCGACGCCGCGCGAAATCGAGAGAAGGTCAACGTGGTGGTGGAGAGATTTTCCGATCCCGGGCGAGTTCCGTGGAAGATCGTCCCAATTGACTCTCGCATCCATGGCCTCTCTCTCATCCATGAGTTGCAGATGAGAAAAGAGAGCATTTGTTGGTGTAAATAGAGGTTGGGGAATCTGCAAAAGTATATAAAAGTTGTTGTAAATATATGCATTTTCTGTTGTTATTACATGCATTTGTTGTTGTAAATAGCCTCTGGAAGTGATAGGTGAAAAAATCCAGGTTTTGAAAAGTTGTTGTAAATATATGCATTTTATGTTATTATTACATGCATTTTCTGTTGTTAATCGCTTCTGGAAGTAAGAGAAGACAAATTTAAGGTTTTCAAAAGTTGTTGTTAATACATGCATTTTATGTTGTTAATTTATGTTTTTCCTGTTGTTAATCGCTTTTGGAAGTGAGAGAAGACAAATTTAGGGTTTTCAAAAGTTGTTGTTAATACATGCATTTTCTGTTGTTAATTTATGCTTTTTCTGTTGTTAATCGCTTCGGAAGTGAGAGAAGACAAATTCGGGGTTTTGAAAAGTTGTTGTTAATACAAAAGTTGTTGTTAATACATGAGAAGACAAATTTTTTAAAAGTTGTTGTTAATAATTTATGTTTTTTTCCGTTGTTAATCGCTTCTGAAATGTTTGCTTTGATTGTTTCCTTTTTTATGCACTATGGGCAGCAAAGTAATTTTACGCTCTGAAAGACTTTTGTGTAATTTTGTCATTTGAAGGGACCTAAATGTAAATATTTCTATTCCTTGGGACCTGTGTGTAATTTTCCCTTAAATATAAGCACTGCTATGTTATTTTCCCCAATGACATTAAGAATCCAAACTCCATTAGGTTGACTTACACACCTTTAAAGTTTTTCATGAGAGTTCATTAAAAAAGTTTGTTCATCTTGGAATTATGCCAATAGGCTTTTGACAACGAGTAGTAGATTAAAAGTTTCAGACTATAACATGCAAAATGGATTAATGCGTCGCATTGGATCCCAGGACAGGTGCTGCCTTGTGCTATTATTATTGGTGATAATTCGCCCCTTGGTGCGCATTACTTTCGTACATTTATTCGAATATCTAATGACTAAATCAATGGTTACATATCAACAAACTCATTGGGAGGCAGATGGAGTGGACCATGGGGATAAAATTTAGGATCCAGATTCTCTCCCATGCTCTTCTCGTTTTTGGCCTCTTCTTTACTTAAAACTACACCGGTGTAAAATGCCAGAGGTGATCCACTTTTTTTTTTTTTTTTTTTTACAAAATAACATTCAAGGTCTTAAAATATTTTTTCAGCAGCACCCAATATTCTAAAATAACTTTTTTGTGCACTATATAGCATAAAATAATTTTTTAGTAGCACTAGTATCTGGCAAGCTGCACCCTGAAATATTCTTCCAGTAATATTCCATATCCTAAACTAAATTTGAGCGTATCCCACACTCAATATCCTAAATTTAGGGTGCTCATTGCAATTAGAAAAATAATTTAGGGTGCCAAAATGTGATTTAGAGGCTGCTCGTTGCAACTAAAATAGTTCAGGGTACAACTTGTCAGATACTAGGTGCTATTGAAAAATTAGTTTATGCTACATAGTGCACGAAAAATTATTTTAAAATATTGGTTGCTATTGAAAAAAAAAATACTCCAAGACCCTAAATATTATTTTGCAAAAAAAAAAAAAAGTGGATCACCCCTCCCATTTTACATCAAAAACAGTGTAGTTTTGGGTAAGGGAGAGGCCAAGGACTGGAAGAGTATGGGAGAAAAGTTGGATCCTAAAATTTAGGATTGCTCATCCTAGAGCTGGTAAAACGGGTTCAACTCGCAGACTACAGGTTTGGACAGGGTTAGGGTTGGAGATTTTCCAACCCACAAAAGTACGGGCTTGACCGTTTGGCCTGTGAGTTGGTACAGACTAGCCCGCAGTTGGTGGGTTGGTCCACACATTTTTTTTTAGTATGAATAGTATTATAAAACTCATAAGTCACACATTCCCACTTTGGTACCTCTCATTCCCAAAAAAGAAAAATCTTACAATCCTTCCTCATTTGAACCAAATTATTATATCTTGATTACTCGAGAATGATTTGATGTTTTGTGGTTGTAAACTTTAACAAATTTGATAACTTTATTTCTTGAATTGTGAATTATGTTTTTGAATTTCTATATGAGAAACGGTTAATGCTAGAACGGCAAATTTGATGATCATATATACGTGTCTCACACTTTTTGATAATCTTAAGAAAATAAGGGATTTTTTTTTTTAAAAAAAAAAAAACACGAGGTTACGGGCTGGCCTGACAACCCACAAATGTGAGTTAGGGTTGGCGTTTTGCCAGCCCGCAAAAGTGTGAGCCGCATAGGCCTGCACATCTAACCCATTAGTTGGTACGGGTCGGTTTGTATTCACAACTCAGCCCATCATCTCATCTATTGTAATGTAAGGGAAAACAAGTTTTTCTTTTGACTCAAATTTGGATTTAGGTATTTCAATAGAATTTAATTGGAATTCTACATAAAGAAAAAGATATATAAAAAATATGAGAAAAAGTAAGCCACTTTACCCCCCTTTTTTCTTGGTTATATTTACTCAATAGGGACAATAATAAAAAATGTAAAATAAAATGCAGTCTTCCGACCTATTAGGACATGAACAGTGCCAAAATTCACTCCATTTAATGTACTCACAATAGTCGTATGAATATAATTGGAACTAATGCAATAAGTTTACTAATTTTTCTTTCCCTGTGAGATCAAGCAAGCAAACCAGAGTTAATTATTAAAGGTGACAAATTTTGAACAGTATTCAAATTAGTGAATATCTTCACTGCAAAATTCTGAAATCAGCCACACAAATAATAATAATAATGGGTTTGTAAGTCAAATTTGTAAGTCTAGAAGGTTTCCGATCTCTTGGGAAATTTCAAATCAAGTCATGTCCCCATCATTGTTTTTGTTTTTTGTTTTGGTCAAAGTCAATGCCTATCAAACGAAAACGTGTGGAAATTCCATTTTAATTAACTAGTCTAGGTATATACGCTATTGGATACTTGCTTGCACCACCATTAAGGTCAATAAATTTGACGGGACGTATACTCTTCCCAGATTATACTCCATTTAATACTAATTAACAAGAATTTCAAATATGCAATCATACTAACTTTTTCTTCGTCCTCTCCCATAGGCCAATTTTCAATCCAAAACCAAAAAACAATCGTGATAATCAATTTGCAAGTTGAATTACTATAAGCTTTAGAAAAAATGTAATCACTCAAAAATTACATTAATTAAACAACATGTAATGACTGGTTTTATCGTAATTAAATTGACAACATATTCATATAATTTAATTATCATTGATATTTTTGTGTGATTATATTTTATTCTTAAGAGTTGAGACCTCACAGTAAATATACTAGAGTTTAAGATAAGAGTTCAACATGTAAGTTTTATCCGTTCAACGAACTTGCACAAAAGTCGCTTGAATCTGTCAAAAATCTCGGTCAAAACCATATATGAGTTTCTTCGAAATCAGTGAGCAAAGATGGGTTATTTTCAGTACCTTTTAATAATAGACGTCTAGGAAAATAAGACGTAGCTAGAAGGGATAGTTGACCACAAGACTTAAGATTTTTTTTTTTGGCCAACAGACAAGACTTCAGAATTTGGATATTCTGCCAAATAAACTATACCTACATAAAGTATCAAAAAAGGAAGGGACGAGAAAAGAACAGTACAAATTAAACCAGCAAGAACGAAACGCATCAGAACAAAATAGAATAATAAATCAACTTGTTCCAAAAAGCATGCTGCCATCAGACCATAAAGGCTTACAATTAGCCGTTGCTTTCAATATCGATGCTCTGATATTCCCTCGCCGTGCAAGTTATAGTCCACTAATAGTGGCTCCTGAAATATATCCTTCCGACCAGGCATTTTACAAAGGAAAAAAAAATGTGTGAAGCTTATGAATGAGTATACAAATCTAACAAATTAAAGTAGTGTTCTTCGTTTGAAAGAGCGAGTGGTTCCTGAGAGCCATGCCCAAATTTACATCTTATTAACAATAAGAATTTCACCCGCTGTCCATTCAAAATGACAGCAACATGATATCAAAAGGAAATTATTAACTAATTTTGAGATAAAAAGTAAAAGCACTATACTGAGCAAAGTCTCAAACCAAAACCCTTGCCAGGGTTCAATGCTTGAAAGGTTGAACAAATTTACTAAAAGGTACAAGTTTAATGCCTAGACCGTCGTAACATTGGGGTGGCATCCCATACCCGGTAAAGCATAGAATTTGGAATTAATTCCCATATATTTAATACGCTACCCCAGTCAATGACTTAGACACATCAAGGTTATCCAAATAGCAGTATGACCGACAAGTGATTGAGTTGTATGTGATCAGGTAAACGCCTTGCCCTTTACTTGTGAGTGAGCTCAACCTCATGCCTAATATTTATTCACCCAAGAGAAAAGTCCCAAAATAATCAATGGCGAAAAATCAAGGCTTCAAACATGTCATACTTTAATCTTGTTTGGGAAGATGGAATGAGGTGAAGCAAGACGGAGTTAGTGTTGATTGGGGATAAAAATCAGGCCATCAATTGTTTGGATGGATTGAGTTCCTACTAATTCTTCATTTACTCTTTTACCCTTTGACATCTATTTATCACTACTTTTCTTCTCTGTAAGGGTAAAGTAAATAAGAGGTTCACCATTGAAATCCACCTTACAACATTAGTGACATTATACTATATCTGCCAAACAACAAGAATTTCCTTTCTTTCATTGAACTTCAAAAAATGGAGTCTGCGAGTGAGTACCTGCAATGAGCAACCTTTCCCAAAGAACAGATATGAAAGAATTTTGGTTTCTATTGTATCTAATGAGGTCTTTCCAATTAAAAAGAGGAGGACTAGAAGAGGGGAAAAAAAGAGTGAATGAATCATATATATTTCTAGCAAATGGAAGGACTTGAGGGAGGATGAGGAGTGACAGTGAAAGAAAGAACAAATTCATCCATGCAATGGCTCTTCATTAAGAAAGTGCAAATATTAAATTAAGAAAACATGACAAGGTTAACAACTTAATTTTATGGAAATTATATGAAATAAGGAACTAGTTTCCCTACTCATATTTGGATGAGTAGGGAAAGCTCTTCCTATATGGACGGTCCACATTTATTTTATTTTTTGATTTTTCAAAAAAAAATATTTTAATTGGTAGATAATTTAAAATAAAGATAATTTTTCAACTAACATATTTTCAAAAAATGATTTTTTTTTCATTTAAAAAACAACAATTTAAAAAAAAATATGGACTATCCAAATCCTATATGAACAATCTAGATGGGAAGAGCTTTTCCTACTCATCCTGATGTGAGTGGGGGAAATTGGTTCCAATGAAATAATGTCTTGCCTTTAATTTCCAAATGTATGGTTTTGTAAGTTGTAACAAAGAAGGCATGGAAATAAATGAATTACTTAAAGCAAAAGCCCACAAGAAATCTCAGCCCAGATCCGGAATTCATGTAAAGCCTATAAACTTCAATTATTGGTAATATAAAATGAAAACTACGAGAAAATAGCCGAATGCTCTTATGTTCCAAAACCCTTTTGATAAAGAAAATTTAGGTGGACCTGAACGTAAAAGATAATAATCTCATGAAAAATGATGGATTATAGTTCAAGTTTGCAGTGAAACAAGTTTCTTAAAGCCCCAGCCCAAACTACTAAGGTTATAGTAATATAGCAATGCTAGTATTTTAGAATATAATTCATCATTTTGTGACAAGAAGGATAGAATATAATTCAAATAATGCAAATCAGGAGCAAGATCTACAATAAGTCCCCCAACACCTAAAAACGATACCAATGTCCTTCAAAAGGAAGATAAAAGCTTCAAGGAGAAAAAGCTTTTCTTACCCTTTATAGCCTGAGCTAGAGCTGTCAATCGCGCTAGAGCTAACAACAGTGCCGCCCTCCGCGCTTAGTAAGAAAAACATGTTTTTCAAAAAGCTCGGCCGAGAATCTTGGCATGGCCCTGCGCCCTAAATTACTATTCTAAATTTTAACTATTTTTCCTCCGTGTGTTTTTTAAAGAAATATAATTAGTAAATTACAACACGAATCATCTAATAAATAAGCATAGTCACTAATTCATAATCAAAAGAAAACCATATTCACAAATAACTCACATAAAACATAAAATTTTTCATTTTGAGTAGTAGTCTTTGGCTCATGAGTAAGAATATCATAAAATTAAAGTATAGTTATTATGTATTTGTAGTTAAATGGATAAACAACTCTAAACAAATACAAAATATATATAAATTAATAAATTTCAAAAGGAAAAAGAAAAAAATACAAATGAAATGGGCACAGGCGGGGGGCATGGCCCTCCGCGCTAATTTCAAATATCTCGTCCATTTTTTGCCGTGGCCCGGGCCTAGGCCAGGGTTTAATGGGCCGGCCCGACGGGCCCGGCCCGTTTTGACGGCTCTAGCCTGAGCTGACTGGAAGACAAATGGAAAACAGGCCCACTTGAGTTCCTGATATGTGACTAGTAGAAATGAGCCAACTAAAAGTTTCAAAATGTTACGGGGAGGTCACACACACACTTATCTTGAGCATTTGATTTATTGCAGTTCCACAGGCCTGGCTGTATTGTAGGCTGATGAAAATTCGTTCGCACATCATCTAATTTTAACTTTGCTTTAACTTAAGAAAATAAAACCTGGCACAGAGAGAGAGAGAGAGGAGCTATAATCCAACCACACTGCTCAATAATGAGTGTTATGATATAGATCATGAGATGAAAAATAGACAAATCACAAGTTTTCAGATGGAGAATCTCAGTAAATGCTTCTAATTATTGCATAGACATGCAGACTAAGTTCCCCAGATTGCATCCTGGATTTATTAAAAGCTGATATGGATATGCTGGCTCTGATTAAATGATGAATTTTTTTAGCAAAATGATCGATTAACATCATTAGCATACGTGGTGAAGTTATTACTTATGAACATTGTTGAATAGAAGTCAGAGTTACATGAAAGTCATATGTAATCCAAAAGGAGAAGAGAAGTCTATATTTTAATATGTTCACCAAATTTATAATTTTTTGTAGTAAAACGAGAAGTCATTACTACTTGACCAAAGAACTATACCGCAACCCACACAACAACTATAGTTGACTAGACCCATTTAAAAGAAAGATATGAATAAACATGACCCTAATCCAGAAAGGTGTGACAACCTTTCCTGAAAAAGCTTTATTCAAACCCATTATTAAATCATAAGTTGCACCAATTGCCCAAATTATTAACCCTAATTTTCATATAATAACTATGTATACGTTGTTACATATATCATCCCATACTATATTATTCATCTTTGATAATAAATTTAACCTTTGTATCCTCAATTTTTCCTCCATCCAGACACAAGGTTAATCATCCCATGAATCGTCTTCAGCCAAAATCCGTAAATTTGACTGCCATTACCTACATTGGCGGACCCAAGTTATAGGTTAGGGGCAAGTGCCCTCCCTTAAATTTGGGGGTTTTTATTTATTTATTTTTAGTATTTTTTTATTTTTCTTTTATAAAAAAAATTTAATACATGTTTGAATGATTGCCCACTCTTAAATTAAGTGCCCACCCTTAATCCATCAAGATTGCACTTCGTAATCGGATGGGGGATAAATGATTGAATGATTATTTAGTGCCTTATATTGAAAAAGATGTATTTGGTTGCATTGATAATAAGACAATTATGATGAAATTTCAAAAATAAAGCGCTAGAAGGATGATATTGTAATTATTTTTATTGTAATATACTTTTGTTATTAAAATATATGTCTTGAACTTATTAAGTCTTACCACCTTCATTGTAATTTATGTAGTTGCATTTTTAACCGTATTTAGCCTTACTTTTCTAAATGACGGGTTTGTAAAATAATTAGATCTCTTATTACATCATCGCATTAACTTGATTTCATGAATATTTTTATATATTTTTTTTTTGTATATATTCTTTTATTTTTTAATGATTTAAAACCATACTTTAAACAAAATTTCATAGGCGCTACATTTTAACCCCAAAATCCCCCTGCCAATTGTGCCCCCTGAAATTTTCTAGGTTTGCCCTGATTACCTACACCACCTAAATATTAGGATGCGCTTAACGAAGTCAACATTTGTTTTGATGGGCGAGTTCCAACTAATTCTTCATTCACTCTTTTACCCTTTAACATCTATTTATCTCCACTTTATTTTATTTTCTTCCAAGAGTAAAGTTGAAATTTCGTCCTTGAAACCCACCTTACAACACATCAGTGACTTTACATCTACCAAACAACGATAAATCCCTTTCTTTCATTGAACTTCACAAAATGGAGTCTGAGAGTGAGTTCGCTTACCACTCATTCCACACTACTTCATACACGACCACTCTACCACACTCCCTCAAAGGACGAGGATAAGAAGAGGGTTAAAAACAGAGTGAAGGAATTATTATATTATAGCAAATGGAAGTACTTGAAGGAGGATGAGAAGGAGTAACAATGGAAGACAGCAGCAACAGATTCATCCTTGCATTGGCTCTTCATTAAGAGAGAAAGAAAACATGACAAGGTGTCGGTCCCAACCTTTCCCACAAAACTGTAGTCAAGTGGGTGCTTAGCGTCCCGCTATTTATGCCCCAGGAACCCCTCGTGTCCGGTCGATCGTCCGGTCAATGTGGGACTTGCCAGGGTCGTGACATTGCGCTGCATGCAGATGCCAGAGTGTAAGGTGCTCAGATTCTTGCATTTTGGCTCCCTATTTTCCGGAAGACAACCTGAAAAATATGCAATGGTTCATAAAAAAAAAATGGTTATGCCAGGGTCCTGCGTATTCTGAATAAGGTCCGTTTTGAACAAAGAAACCAAGCGATGGATTTTGTTATAAAAGAATCCCTCTGGAGATCCGAATTTCCTGCTCGGTGCGATTGACTATTTCAACGAGTTAATTGTTTGGGATGACGCTGAATTAAGGCATGTTAATATGAGGCTCTCCGCTTTATGTTCATTGCAACCCCGAGATGAATTGGAACACCAAGATAACCAACCTTGAGATTAGATTCTGATTGTTTTTTGAAGCTGTGCAGCGTAGAGGTTGATTTTTTATTTCTTGAGGTTCGAATCTGAATGTACCTATAGAGTTTCAGTCTGAAATTAGATTTTAGCATTCTTGAGGTTCGAATCTAAGTGTACATAAAGAGCTTCAGTCGGATTATTTTTGAAGAGTTCATATTCTTGATGATATCCAAGATTCTTGTTGCATTTCAGCATTGTGGCTTTGAGCTTGTGAAATTGTACTTAGTGAATCCTGTTACCATTTTCAGCTACATGTTTTTATTGGAACGATATAGATGATCAAATCTAAACTAACAATAAGCTTAAAAAAACAGATAAAATAACGCCATACTGTTACTGTTGTTATAATATTATAACATGATATTATAATTGATATGCGCGGGGTGAGAATATCTTAGTCAATTCTTGCTCATGGGTTTGGGTTGACATCTCAATTAGCAAAACAGCTCCTCATCAAATCTCCTCATCAATATACCTTACAATGAGCATAAACAGTATTACATAAACTGAAAGTAATCATGGGTTTCTTCATGTGGGTCTACATGACCCTCTTGTTTTTATATCTAAAATTGGGAGAGAGAAAAATCAGCCATTGGTCAAATAAACCAGAACCACAGTGCTCTTTAATTTCTAAACCAGCTTGTAACTTGTAAGCGGCATATAATCAAACACTATTCTGTATAGGGGTTAGCAAATCAGCTTGTAAGGAAGCGACACAATTGATGTTGTAAATGTATAGGCACACATTACACAATCTACAATAAGTAGAAGCTCTAAATTCTCAACATAGTTTAGTGGGTCAAAGAAACAATCTAAAATGCGCCAGCATTATTCTGCACAAGGATTTTTTAACAACAAAGATTCAAAATTTCAAAGAGTAACCCATTCATCAGCCACAAAAAGAATATTTCCCCTTTTTTAATTTCAGAAATTCTTGAGTACTTATCTACAAAAGTTTCACAGATCAAACCTATCTTCGTAGACACAAAGCATGTTAAACAGAGCCACCCTATAGGCAGACCTCCAGCATTCCATAATGGCCTCTTAGAACCCTGAAATCATTACCCAGATAAGTACGCATCAGAAATCATTGCATCACAATTCAGATATGGATTTGGATGAACACTTGAAAAAGAAAAAGAATAGAGCATATGTTGCTCGAGTTAACATGTACGCCCCCCATCTATAAAAAGCAATATGAGCATGAGCCTAGTGACATTGCTGACCAGAAATTTAACCAAAACTCTCCGGAGATAAAGAACCAGCACTTGTTTACCGACAGGAAGAAAAAAAAAAAAAAAAAAAAAAAAAAAGGAACCAGCATTTGGAAATAACAGATCTGGCTAGAGGAGGAATGTCAGATACTTGACTCCAGAAAATAGCCTTACAGTGAGGTATTAATTCACAACATAAGTAAAACAACTTGCCTAACCATTCGTGTATCAGAAAAAAAAAAAAAAATGTTGGCTAAGGCTGATTCAATTCAACTTCAAGGAGCAACCACATCATTAAAAATAATTTATCTAGAAATGTCATCCCTGGACTTCTTCATTCATTCCTAAACCCAGACTGAAAATTTAAGAGATATAAATGCAGCATACATTGAATGCCATATAAATGCTGCTAGGGGAGAAAAAAGAATGGAAGGGAGAAAAAACTTGAAGCACACTACAAAATTGACATTTCTTGTTTTTTTTTCCCATACCATTTCCAAGTATTTGTGATAGACAGCCGTTAAATCCAGTCTCCTCCACTGTTGCAAATCAAACAAGTTCATCCCAGATGCCCATGTGCATGCATTGCCATCAAACCTCTCTGCAATAAATGGATCTGAGAAGTTGATGAGCATATTGATCCTGTAAAATAAATTATCACCTTCTTGACAAGTGCCCACTGCTCCATTTACTTTTTTCTTCATATTGGAATTCCATAGGGCTTAGATCTTGTTGCACCACCACATCATGATCAAGGAGAAAAATCTTATTGAGAGCAGGGAAGATGTCTGGTAGCTAGAAGCGAAGGTAGTTGAGTTCAGAACTATATCTTGGATCACTGAAATTTTGTTTCTTGAAGCCACTGTACTTGGACATCCATTTAAAGTTGTCTATATTTTGTATGTGGAGTGTGGCTTTGCCTGGTGGGTGTTATATGCTAATACTTGAGTAAGGAACGGTGACAGGAATGCATCTAGAATCAGTTAGAAGAGAGAGAATATGGTTATGACGTGTCCAGGCTAAGCAGAAGAGAATATATGTGCTGTACTAACCAATTGCCATATATTTTCGTGAATGAAATTATCCCTATTCTCTCTTCTAGATAACAGTGGGTTTAATAAAAACCACATTGAGATTGCTGGAAAGTTGAGTGAATTGGTCACCAAATGGAAAACAAGTTTCTCAGGTTTCTGCATGGTAAAAGGCATAGTCAGAGACTTAAGTGGTCCTACCGCCACATGCAGAATCAGATTCAGGCATAACCCCAAGTTTTTGCCCTGACGGATTAAAGACGGTTTGAAGCAATTGAAGCAGCTTACATTCTAATGAAGAACTGTTCATTTATCATGGGTACTCATATTCCCCCTCCCCTCGTTTCTCTTCTTGTATTTGTTGAAAGTCAAACACTTCCATACAAAACAACTCTTTATTGATGAGGTAAAAAGACTTCTTCCTTGCTGGATAATCAAAGTTTCATTCAATGTAATTAAATTAGATTCAACTTCCATGTTCACAAGTTGTTTCATATAGATAAACAATGATGAAATGAATTCTTCAAGAAATACATACTGTAAAGAAAAATGCGTTGAACATCAATATATCAATGTCAACATTCAATCTACAAAAGAAGCCATGGATTGTGCAATGTATACTTTAGACTTCGCACAACACAAAAAACAAGTCTAATTGAAATAAGGGAACTTTTAATCTATGACATAAGTATTATGTGATTACTGATTACCATACAAGGTAATAAAATGAAGGCATGCTCTTTTGAGTCATGAGGAGGAAACTAGAGAAACATCAGCTATGCAAAATAATAGCTGAGGTACCAACACAAAAATGACTTGATACTTTCAATAAAATAAAAATAAAACCAGAGGAGGGGGGGGGGGGGGGGGGACTTGATACTGGTAGCTAAGCTCAATATTCAATTGGGCCATATTAATTTTCCATTTCAGCAATGGTGGATGGTCGGTGACTTATTGGCCCAAGTAAAATTAAAGAATGATTGCATTAAAAAGGAAAAAGAAAAAGCTAATCCATTTAACAAAAAACATTTACCTAAGCAGTAGAAACAGTAGAGTTAACAACCACTGCACACGCCAGGACATTGTCAGAGAAGACAGCATAATGATAAAGCTTAGGATCATTGATCTTATCTTCATTTGGAAACTTCCTCTCCTCAGGCCTCAGAGCATAGTATTCTGCAGTCAGCCGCATATAAAGACAATTGAGGCCTTTAGTGGTGGTCCTTGCAGCAAGATGAACAAGATATGACACCTGAGCTTGCTGAGTCCAAACTTGCTCTTCAGCGTTATAGCTCATTGCACGAAGCTTTGGCCTTTGAGGCCATAAGATGGCAGTGTGGGTAAGCAAGATCAGCTTTGGACAATGCACCATCCATGTGTTTCATTTTCTGCAAAGCACTGTGAACTTCACTTGTTTTTGGATTGAAATGAAAATCACTTGACTTTGATTGTTGAAACTTGAAATTAGAGCAAAGCATCAATATAATTATATAAATGTTTTCGTTATTTTTAAACAGCAATTCAAACCGTCAGAGTTTTAAGCCATAGTTGAAGTTAGAGATTTCTACATCATATTTAGTACAGACTGGCAATGGCAATTAATTGGGAAATGAATGCAAGTAGGGAACATCAGAGAAGAATATACCTCCTTGGTAAATCTGAATCCTTAGTGGCTTCTCCAACTACATGTTCCATCTCTTTAATTCGCAGCTTCAACTCCTTCACCAAGTGTGAGGTGCTGCTTGGTGGTGCAAACAGCAAGCATGCTTTGACTCTAATAATTTGGTCTTTAATCTCCATTACCCTCTCATTTGATGCTTTATGTGACTGAGAGTGTAAAGTCGGATGATTTTGTGATGCTTTTCGATCAGATTGCTCAATTCTCCCTTCAATATTTTCATGTTTTGTTCTTTGTGATTGAGTGTTCATTCTCTGATATTGTGAAACTGTTTCATTAAATTTCTTCTGCAAATACAACCACATTAAACAGTGATGTAGGACTGTAAGAATGTAAGTTCTTTTTCATTATTTTTAAATAATTTAGCTGTGACGATAGATTGCAGCCCACCATCCAAGTTATGATTATGTATTTACTCAATAAAACTAGAAAAATAGGACAGAACATTTTCCCACCGTGAACCACTGCTTTTTCATTGTCCTTATATATTATTTTCCATCCAAGACCAGCTATAAAACATAGGCGAAGTAGGATATGCTATTCGGCCAGCAAACTTGGTCTACCTGATAAAATAAAATTAGGAAAATTTTATTGTACCACTATTCCACGAATCACTACTAGAAAATTCGATTTTTATCCGTAGCAAAAACCTATTTTTCTGTAGCAAAACATGTTTGCTACGGATTTCGTCCGTAGCAAAATATCGCGTCGCAATTGCAACGGATTTCAGAAAATCCGTCGCAATTGCGACGGATAATTATATCCGTAGCCAATTTGCTACGGATTTTCATATCCGTCGCAATTGCGACGGATATGAAAATCCGTTGCAAAGTTGCTACGGATATAATTATCCGTTACGGATTTTTTCCGTAGAAATTCCGGAATTTGCTACGGATTTTTTTCCGTAGCAGATTTGTTTTTCCGTAGCAAATATCAGAATTTGCGGAGATTTTCTTTTCGGTAGCAAATTTTAAATTTTTTTAATTTTTTTTAATAGAAAATTGAATGCAAATAGTAAAGTAATGTACCATGAATATATTAACGATAAAAAAGAGTTTACATAGTGAAAACACAATATATATATATATAATCCGTAGCAACAAACAAATACAAAAAAGTAGTAGCAACAAGCAAATACAAAAAAGTAGGCTAAACAGCAGCATTGTGATCATCATCATCACCAGTATGGTCATCATCACCAGGAGTCGACCCGGAACCTCTGTCTTTCATAAGGGACATGATTTGTTTCTGCATCGTCCTCATCAAGTCATTCATTCGCGAGTCATCTCCCGTCGCATCATCGCCCGTTCTCGCGCGCAACGCCGCTTGATCTGATCTTGTTCTTCTTTGCCGCTTGATCGATCTTGTTCTGAATCATCTCGCGCCTCATCATCTCCGTTTCCGAGCCGGCCCGCCGGCTCATCATCTCCCGTTCTGGGTCATCTCGTGTTGCTTGCTCCTCCACCAACGCCTTCATCTTCTTTAGCTCATCTACAAAATTGATTAGTACATTTATTATTTGTACTTCATTTGAATGGACAAGAGAATGAAAATTATCAAAAACAAATGTATTATGTTTACCTGAAGAAACCCCTACAGTGCCAGATGAGAGGCGCTTTGTTTGCTTCAGTCGGATGGCAGACTCACCGTATCCAAAGACCCTCCTTCTTATTAAATCCGCCGGTAGCCTCAAAGAACGTAGACTCTCGTTATCGGATATAGAGGATGAGGGGGTCGATCTCACGCTGCGAGGCTCTCTCCCGCGATGCTTCTCAAAGTTTTCCTACAAGCAAACAAATACATAACAAATAAGACATGTAAAATGAAATAAATATGGTGGTGCATAAAACAAGTAATAAAGGCAATAAATGTCTAACCGCTATTTGTTGCGCCCTTGGGTTAATCCATTGCCTCTCACTCCCTTCGATCGTCGGGAATGGGTCCGCCGAAAGGTAACCCACTCAATCGATCCAAATGGAGCTTCCCCCGCACTCTACCCGCAAACGCAAATGATGACCTTAATTAATTACTTCAAAGTACAAAATATTGAATACGTAAATAGAAAATAATGTGTACTTACAACTTTGCGTCGATGCTCACTAATTGATATGGAGCCGCCGATATGATGGTCCTTCCATTTTGGCCCTATTTTGCTTATTTTTCGCACTTATGGTCTTAAACTTGTCATTGTTTTCCCAATTGCCAAATAATTCATCTTTAGTGTCCCGTGGAAGCCAACTGTCTTGCCTCTCGACCTTCTCAATGCATAGAGCTTTCGACGCACCATCACGCGGCCCTGTGGTTATAAGCTTTTTTCAGATTTTCAAGATGCTCAGGCAACGTCATATGCTTATCCTGAAAATCAATAACGAACAATTAGTGCTCAAAATTTTAAAAATACTTAATTCACACGCATAGAACAAATAACTTACCAAGAACTCCTTGAACCACCTATCTCGTTGCGTCTTAGAAATCTCTGTCCACGCGGTCCAAGCTTGAGTGTAATTACGGAATATTTGGTCCGACATGAAAGTCGCCACCGAAGTATCGTGCACAAATCTGAAAACGAGATTATCATGCAAATATTAGCATACAAACCAATTAGAAAAGAAAATTGTAACATTACGGGTAACTTGGCATGGCTTACTCGTTGCCATCGGACGGATCCAAAGAAACCCCGTCTCGGGATCTCTTGAGCCCCGCAGTTGGTACCTCGAGGAATTACCTTCTTCCCCGACGTGGCTCGAGGCGACACGGTGTGCTAAGGAAGAAATGTGAAATATTGAAGATGTTTGTACATAGATGGTTTCAAGAAACTAAACAAATGTAAATCAATCGAAATGGTAAAGTAAACCCGTTGTCCCCTTTGCCGTGCATCGGGGGGGTAGCCGTGACGACGATGTATAAAGTGACGGTGAAGATGACAAATATCCCGACGGTGACGACGAAAAATCAAATAGTGGCACCTCGGAGAGAAGAGCCGAGCCCTCTCGCCTCCATATGGAGCGGTTGGCGTCGCGCCCTACCCCCTCTTATAGTACGGGCCGGGCTCGACCACCGCCACGTCCACTACCTGAACGTCCTCCTGGATGCTCCATCTCTGAACACTTATAGACATCATGGAAAAAAATATATATAAAAAAGATATTTAGTTAATATGACAGTAGCAAAGAAACAAAGTATGTAGTATAACACATCGTCATAAACAAAGAACTAACACAAATCAACTGGACGATTCCTGTTCATCGACATCTACTTGCATGTCTTCATCTGAACTCTCATAGTCGTCGAACTCGCATTCACTATCGAGAAGCTCATTTCGCCTCATCCTCATCGTCGATTTCTCATCGTCAATTTGTATAGGAATCAACTCTAACTCCGCACGAGAATCAAAGAGATTGCTTGGTACTTCGTCATCAAAGATGTTTATGGGCAGCACATGTTCCACATCGGCTTGGAAAGGTTCACCATCTACCGTCATTTGATTCCGGCTCTTTCGACTTTGGTATAATATTTCGTGCTTTGGTTTTAATAACTCTCGTCCACCCTTGGCGAGATGTAGGGTATGGTGTATAGTAAACTTGTTCCGCCCGTTGAGCAAGGATGAATGGGTCATAACCAACCGTATATCTCCTTGTCCAAATGGATCTCAATATTTCCATGTTTGTCCACTTTTGTCCCACGCGGACCGTTATCAAACCACTCACACTTAAAAAGGGTCACCACCTTGTCCCACCGGTAACTCAAATGAATTATCTCAACTAACTTCCCGTAGTAGTCGGTCTCCCCCCGTCAACTTGGTCACCTCGACAACATACACCGTAATTGCAACATAGTGTACTGCGTTCGCGTCAACAGTTGCAAATCGATACCCATTGATTATATATTTGTTGCATCGGGTAACTGTCATTGCAGCTCCATAAGATAAACTCCACGCAACTTCATTGGGATCTGATGGATTTTCCAAGAAATAGGATCGAAACCATTTTGGAAACTCAGAATTTGTGAATTGATCAACTTGGGCCACCGACATTGAAGGATTTTCTGATCGGACCCAATTAGAGAAGTAACTGTAACAAAAAACTGAAGTTTATATTTTAATACTTACCGTAATAGTAAAAAGGAAAAAAAAAACTTACTCTAGGTACTGGGCGGCCTCTTCACAGTTGTTTAAAATGTACCACTCTGCAACTCGCTTATCTTTTCCGTCAAGAGTTGACCTCCAACGTTTTCCCACGACTCGCCCTGGAAAATTAAATATTGATGTTTGATCCCTTGTATCAGCTGCATCATCGTTGCGAGATACCCCTCTCCATCTTGACATCATTTCAGGGGGATAATAGTATGACGCAAATTTTGCGGCCTCTTCGACTAGATAAGCTTCGATAGATCCTTCAACGTACCTTGTATTTTTGATCTTGTGCTTAAGTGTGCGTAAAAACCTACAATGGAATATCAGAGCTAAAGTACCATGTCGGTCAATTAATAACAGCGCAAATCAATATATATTACCTCTCAAACGGATACATCCATCTATACTTTGTTGGGGCCTCCTACCTTTGCTTTGTAGGCCAAGTGAACGGGCAAATGTTCCATTGAGTCAAACAAGCTAGGAGGAAACACCATTTCTAACTTGCATAGTGTTATGGGCATGCTCGCCTCCAGGTGTCGTAACTTTTCAACATTAAACTCCGAAGCACAACTTTCTCTAAAGAACATGGACAACTCCGTTAGAATAGACCATACATGCTTTTGTAGTGCTTTGAAGGCCCACGGCAACAATCTCTGGAAAAAAACATGACAATCATGACTCTTCATCTTGCTCAACTTCACCTCGTGCATGGCGACACATCTTTTCCAGTTTGACGCATAACCGTCAGGGAGTTTCAGATCTTTAACCCATTGCAACAATTCTAAATTCTCTCTTTATTGAATGTGTACGGCGCTCCGGGTTTGGAAATTCGTCCGATTGCCACTATCCACCAAATGCAAAGCGGGCCTTCTACAAATCGCTTCAACGTCCAATCTTGCGTTGACCGTGTCTTTCGTCTTGCCCTTGGTGTCCATCACGGTGTACGAATATTGCAAAACACATTCCTCTCAATATGCATGACATCGAGGTTGTGTCTTAACAATTGATCTTTCCAATATGGTAGTTCCCAGAAGATACTGCGTTTGTTCCAATGATGATCAATGCCGTACCCCTCAGGTTCGCTTGAAGCAGCCCCCCCTTCGACACTCGGAATGTGCCCGACCCCCGTCCCATATTTCTTGTCCACTTAAACGACGAGGTGGATCTGCTCGTTCGACAACCTTCCGCGTGAAGTCTTTTCTATTTCTCCTAAACGGATGATCGGGGTAGGAATCGTCGGTGCTGTCAAAACCAACAGACCTTGCGATCGTGTTCCAAGCTAAAACCCATGTTCTTTCAAGACATACCGGGCATGCGAGCTTTCCAGACGTTTGCCGGCCACTCAACATCCCATATGCAGGGAAATCATTTATCGTCCACATTAAGGCAGCCTGCATGGTGAAATTCTGACTTAATGATATATCATACGTAAGAACACCTTCACTCCACAACATCTTCAACTCGTCTATCAAAGGCCTGAGGTACACATCTATCTTATTTTTTGGGTTCGACGGCCCAGGGATTAACGCGTTAAGGAAGAAAAACTCTCTTCTCATGCACATAGAAGGTGGGAGGTTGTACGGAGTCACAATGACTGGCCAACAGGAATAATTCTTGCCCGTATTGTTGAAAGGAGCGAACCCATCCGAACATAGACCAAGACGAACATTACGGGGATCCATAGCAAAGAAAGGATTCGCCTCGTCAAATTTACGCCAAGCTTCGGCATCAGATGGATGTGTCATAAAGTTCTCATCCCTACGATGCTCCCGGTGCCATCTCATGTGAGCAGCTGTTTGTTCGGATGCATACAATCTCATAAGTCTGGGCACCAGAGGAAAGTACCACATCTTGCTTAATGCATGACGAGTCATTTTCATTCCTTTCCCCACAACTTTATATCTGTCATGTCCACAGAATTTGCAATTGGTCAACTCAGCATCATCCTTGTAATACAACATACATCCTCTGGGGCAGCAATGGATTTTTTCACATCCAAGCCCAAGCTCTTTCACCTTTTTTTTCGCTTGGTAAAAGTCCTTCGGCAAATTATTGTCTTTGGGAACAACCTTACTCATGATCTGCATCATTTCGTTGTAATTCCTCTCACTCATATGGTGATCAGTCTTCAAGCTTAGTGTTGCTAGGGTAGCCGATAACGATGAATATTCACTATTTTCAAAGTGGTCGCAACCTTCCCATTACGGACGTTGTGCTTCTTGAAGCATTTTATAGAACCTAGCGGCTTCCGGATGAGGATCCTCACCCATGTTTGATGGTTGAGGATGGGTACCGTCTCCTCTCCCATGTATGACGGTTCGGCATGAGTAACGGATCAAAATATTGGCCGATCGACGGACCCGCGGCATCCATAACCAACCGCTCATATTGATTAAGGTTTTCTCGATGACTATTGTCCCCGTAATAACCACTCGGTGTCTCGGACTTCGCCATGAAATTCCCAACATTCATAATCTCTAATGAATCCCTTTTGACACAAATGAATTCCGACCGTCTCCGCATCTCGTAAATCTTAAACACTTACATTTGGCACACGACACCTGATCTCCCTTCTTGAATTATTTGAATTCGCCAAAGCAAATTGACGAACACTTCCAAACCCACCAAGAATGCTTGCGTTAGTTCTCTTCTATCGTTAGACGATTGTACATCCAACTTCTATCATGGTTGCCTTCCATACTTCCTAGCTAGTTCAGTTACTACCCTAATTAACTTCTCAACATACCACAAATATATATATATATATATATATATATATATATATATATATATATATATATAAGTCGCCTCTTATGCCTACCAATTGCCACTTAATCAAGAAAGTGAAAAACAAACACATGCATTGAACAAAGAACATATTCCAAAAAGCAACCGAGAAATGAGGATAAGACACCGAAACATGGGGACATGCATGTGGAAGGGGCAAACAAAAAATAGAATACTAAGTATTTTGGAGTTTCTAACATATATGGGCTAGATCAAAGAGATTATTTAACACTTAATCAAATTTATTGTATAACTTGTTAAAGATAGATTCAAATAAAAAATTTTAATGGAATATTTTTTAAACAAATTACTAACACTCATTTTTATAATAGCCTAAATCAAATAGTAAATTCCACTAATATACAAAACAAAAATTAAGATTTATCTTCTACAAACATACACATTTCGTCCCAAAAAATAATACAAGATTAAAAAAAAATCAATATTATTAATAAAAATCACTAAACCCAATAAAAAAAAATCATGGAATCTCCTACTAACTATAAGCATAATTCAAATTCATAAACTATCAAGATCATTATGTAATTAATAGCTAAGGAAAAACTAAAATACAAAAGAAGAATTATTTTCTACTAACATGCATATTTAAATTATGACATAAAGAAAATCTAACATAGATATATCCATATAGTAAAAAAAATACATCGACCAACCCGACAATGGACCGGACCGGAAAAAGGAGGACGACGAGCCGAGAGTCGTGGAGGAGCTAGGGGACGCAGAGGGGACGAGCCGGGTGGAGGAGGAGCTAGCGGAGGGGTCGGAGCGAGGGAGGGGGGGAGCGGAGCTGGGGGGGGGTCGGACCGGGGGAGGGGCCGGAGCGGGGGTCGGACACAGGGGGGGGGGGTCGGAGCGGGGGAGGGGACGGTGGGGGAGGGATCGGACCCGGGGGAAGGGGGTCGGAGCGGGGGGGGATCGGACCTAGGGGGGGGGGACGGTGGGGGAGGATCGGACCGGGGGAGGGGGCGGATCGGGGGGGGTCGGAGTAGGTGGGAGGGGGCCGGTGGGGGAGGCATCGCGAGAGGAAGACGAAAGGAGGTCTCATAAATAAGACCTCCTTTTTGCGACGGATCCCTAGATCCGTCGCAAATATTGGCTTTCTCAAAATGGCGGCCATTTTGCGACGGATCTTTGATCCGTCCCAATACTATGCGACGGCTCAATGATCCGTCGCAATTGTGGCCTCAAAATGGCGGCCTTTTGGCCGCCATTTTGCGACGGATTATTGATCCGTTGCATAGTGTTGCGACGGATCAATGATCCGTCGCAGACGGTGTGAGAATGGCGGCCTTTTGGCCGCCATTGTGCGACGGATCAATGATCCGTCGCAGACAGTGTCACAATGGCGGCCTTTTCGGCCGCCATTGTGCGACGGATCAAAGATCCGTCACACAAAACAGCGACGGATCAAAATCCGTCGCTATTTCGGATCAAAAAATCCGTCGCTATTTCCGTTGCTATTGCGACGGATTTTTTCATCCGTCGCTTTTTTGTTTTTTGCTACGGATTTTAAAATCCGTAGCAAAATCCGTCACCATTGCTACGAAATTTTTTCCGTAGCAAAATCCATCACTATTTCACATTTTTCTAGTAGTGAATATTGCTTTATGGTAGTGAATGTCGGCTGTGAAGCGGCTTCGTGAGTATAAAATGGGTAGCTAAAATGAAGATGTTAACATGGATGAGTGATCATGATAAGATTCCTAATAAACTTATACGATTAAAGGATGGAGTGACACCTATTGAACACGTAAAGAGAAGGTCATTGGATACACTAATAAGATTCCTAATAAACTTATATGAAGAAAGGATGGAGCGACACCTATTGAACACGTAAAGAGAAGGTCGTTGGATACACTAATGAGGAGGGTTAATCAATCTGTTTGGAGCCCAGTTAAGAAGGGTAGAGGAAGACTGAAGAAAAAGTTCAATATCTCTTAGTTAACAATTTCTCCCAATTTATCCCGACATTTGGTTTTTAACCGAGCTCAACGGCATGGATTGTTCCAGATAGCCAACCCACTTAATGAGATATGGCTAGTTGTTGATGACGAAATTCATAGATGATGAATCAGAAATTTCGAACGGCGGCTGCATCAGTTTCGTTCAACAAAAGAAATAAAAGCAAGACGTACCCAAAAGTACCTGCATGTTCACTCATGAGGGGAAGGAGAAGCTCGGTTCTTCCTTCTTCTTCGATTCTATCTGGTCTCCCGAACACATCAAACGTGCTGAAGAAATTGACAAGGAATTGATAGGGCATTTCCGTTAGTGTGCATGTAACACTCCCACAATGAGTTTTTTTTTTTTTTTAAAAAAAAATTCTATTCCCAAGAATAAAAATGGATGGGAAGTGTGGTTGGTAAATCCGGTTTTTTTTTTGTTCCCAGGATGAACCGGTTTATTTTTTATGCTGGGGAATAAAAAAAAGAAACAGAAAATAATTTCAGCTTTTTTATTCCACGGCACAGAATGAAAATCATTTCTGCTACTACATCACGTCTCTCATCTTCGTTATCCCGACGCAAGCCACGCACCAGATAGGCCTTCCTCTCGCGATCCACTTCCACCGTAACCACCAGATCAGCCTTCCACCACAACTTCCACCATCGTCACCGTCTTCATCCTCCGTCACAGCCATCACCTTCGGTCCACCATGCCGGCGAGCTTCAAATGAGAGTCCGGCTTTTCCGAACATAGCCTCCATTGCTTTCACCTCTGCTTTCTTCCACACCGTGCCTCCTCCACAATCGCCCATTTCCTTCCCTCCGTTCACAACCAATCCGAAGAAGCCTTTGCTCATGGCTATCAAGGGTCGATCTATGACGTGTCTCGAGTAGGTATAATCGGCCTTTGCTTATGAATTTTTGTCCTTTTATCGATTGTTTGTTGTTGATTTTAGGGTTTTCTGAACTCATTTGGATGGTCAACGGTTGAAATCGATTCTATTTATTGGCAATTTCTGGCGGTGGATAAGCATTTCGGTTGATTAAATAAGTGCTACTACTTTACTTTATTGTTTTTTCCCCTTTATGTTGTGAATGATATTATAGTTTTTCTAAGCGTCATCATTATCGCTTTTCCAGGCTTTTGGTGATCTCTTTTTATGTGGTTAATGATAGTCCAAAGCTTGATCTGATTTTGAATGTTTTTCTTATATTAAAACATTGTTGCTATATAGTTGATATCCTTATGGCTGTATTGTTGCTCTGCTATGCATATTTACTAGACTTTATGTTATAGTGCTATCCATACTTCTTGTTTGAATGATTGCATTCACCCAGAAAAGAAATAAGGTTATGCAGTTTCTTTTCTTACTGTTTTATATTGATAGGGCAAAACTTTAAGCCTAAAACTCCGCAAGTATACGGGCCGTATCAAGTAATAAAGAGTAAGTAAGAAAGTGATCGTTCCCACGAGGACTCAATCAAATTAGTGATTAGATATAAGTTCCCTTATTCTGTTTAAGTTAAGCGAGTCAGAATTGTTTTTAATAATAAAATAAATTAGAAATAATAGTAGCAAAGACTTTTCAGAAAAGAGCAAATTTCCAATATCAAGAAATACAACCTAGAGTCACTAATCCCTTGTTGGTTTCTTAGAATTAATCCCCACTAATTTAATTTTGAATTAACCTAATCAGCTAACCTAGAGTATTAATGTTTATAAATGCCTTCCGGTCCATTTATAAACCTATCTTAATTAACTATGTAATGCCTCACACAATTAACTAAAATGTGTTTTAGATCGAACTCACCCTAATTTGATTATGCGGAGCTTCTAGGTATATTCCTATCCTAGACGCAAATTAGATTAAAACCTAATTCCTTATTAAACTTAAACCTAATTCCACATTATCTAATCCCAAGGTCAATTTAGGATTCCCTCTTCCAAGTTCAACCCTAAATCCCCAAAACATGCTTATTAGTGGCCAATTAATAAGCAATAGCAAGAAAAAACAAGAATAAATAAATTGAATAAAATTAATCAAAACTACTAGTGAGAAATAATACCTAGAACCCAAACAAGTTCATAGGTTCTCTAGGTTGAAAAGAAAACTTAGCCACACATGGCTATAATAAAATTCATGAAATAAATAAAAGGATGAAACTCAGATTTAAACAAGATAGGAAAAGAAAAGAGAAATAAGACTCCCAAAGAATCCTTCAATTCTTCTCGTTCCTTCTTGTGCGTCTCAATGCGTCGTCCACATGTGCTTCCTTCTTTTATTCTTGAATGTAATTGTTCTTTGCGTCTCCAGTTGTGCTTCTCTAGTTGTGCTTCTCTAGTTGTGCTTCTCGTATATCCTCAATTGCAGCTCCTCCTTGAATTGTGTTGCTCCTCTCTTTTTTCGTTCCTGTGCAGTGCGTCTTCAATATATAGGATTTAGGTTTCTTGCCTTTTTGCTGCGGGTCCCACACGTTTATTCCAAAATCTTTTAAAGATATGATATATCATATCTTTCCAATGGCTCAATTGCTTTCTCTCCTTTCATCCATCCAGTACGTGTTGGTCAATTCTATTATAATATAATACTATACTATATTATATAATATGATATATAATATAATTATTATATTATATCCTTTTCAATTTAATTTGTTGCCCTTGTTGCTTTTCCTATATTTTTTTCCTCTCTTAGATCACATAATATCTCCTGCACAAATAAATAGGATATCAATAGATTTTCTGTTATAATATTCTTTTATCCTATATTTAATTAAAAGATAAAAAATATATATATAAGATAATTAAATCAGCATAATATTAATAAATTCAATTCAATATATCTCAAAATCTATACTTATTTAATTATAAAATATACACTTATCATATATATTACTCGATGGACAATGAAGTTATTTCTACTGAGTCTGATGGTATGCATGCATGCAATAAATTTAGACATATTCACAGCTTACAAAATATTTATTTTACTAAGGAAACAACTTAATTTTAGTGTGATCAATGATTTTATTTTATTAACTTATCATGGAACCTTCCTTAGGTGCCTTTTTATCTTGCTGAATTCACTGAAAAAGTAGCATGGGATGACAGTAACAGTTTAGTAAAAGTCTTGTTGATTGCCATTTTATAGTGCTATATCAAAAGCTTAGTATAGTGCTATCCAATAGTTTAGTAAAAGTTGACTACGCATGTATGTTTTTCTTGTGTACAATTTCCCTTTCCAGTGCTCTAATACTTGTAGCAAGAAGCATAGGATGCTCAAATTGATTTGTTTATGCCAATAGGGAAATTTGTCTGTACAAGTTATCAATGGATGTTCAAAGCTGCGATTGAAATAGATTTACATTTTGCTTTTATTAATTATGTTGTTATAACATGATCAATGCTCATTTTATAAGGTGAGTAGATATTCTATAAATCTCCAAAGACGACGATAGATGGGAACACCTTGTAAAGTTGCAACTTGTATTAAACAATTCTGTGAAGTTTGAAATTAAGTTTCAGCTTGTAAGCAAGCACATGTCAGTTGCAACTGCTATTGACAATTATGGCTGTGGTTTTGTGCTTTTGTTCATTTCTACTACTGGGAAAGGGCTTCCTTGATTGTTTGATCTGTGTACCATCATAGGGAATATCTTCTATTGGTCATATTGGGTTAAAAGGATGATCCTTTATTCATTTCTAGTCTGAGGCTTTGTGTAATAGCTTGTTTGGTAGATTTAGAGAAACTTGTTATTTTATTGAGCTTTCAAGGGCACAGCTAATCATGATGGTTAGGGCCACTATATGTGAATCTAATTGTGATGATCACACTCATATCAAAAGCACCAGAATAGTAGTGAGTTGTATATCTTGATTTATGTTTTTGTCTTTTTGTAATTATACATTTAGGGGTTTCTGGAATAGGAATTAGGATCTTTTGTGATTGGTAATCACACTAACTAACGTCTTCTACAAGCTATTTTCTGCATTCATGTATTTCTGGGATGTCAAAAAATGTAGTTCTGTTTTCAATCCTATTGTTGAGCAAATTCAGCATTTTCTCATAACAAATGTAGTTCTGTTTTGCAATCCTATTGTTGAGCGAATTCAGCCTCAAAGGTAGTTCTGTTTTGCAATCCTATTGTTGAGCAAATTCAGCATTTTGTCAAACAAATGTAGTTCTGTTTTCCTTTTCATGACCACGAGAAAGATTGGATTTTTTTACTAAGTACATGCACTTTCTTGGGGTTTATGCATTCATGTATGTGCAGCAGCAATAGTTTCTTCCTCTCTAACCAGAGCAAGTTGTATCGTTATGTAAACATTTACTTACTCAGTATGGATGGTTTAGTTTTGCAATTCAATTGACTTGCGAGAGCACTGATGGTAGAATTTCTCTTTTTCCCTGATATTTTCTTATTGGCGATGATGAGTTAAACATAAGTTAGTACCTCCTCTTATCTGAACACATGTGAATGTTTATTTGCAGGATGTTTTATGGACCTGGAGGGCCTTACGCTCTATTTGCCGGCAAAGATGCTAGCAGATAAAGAATAAAAAATAAATTGGTTGTTGTTGCTTCAACCATCTTGCTTGGTTGTTGTTGCTTCAACCATCTTGCTTGTGATGTCATCAAACTCTATAGGAACTGCTTAGAAGAAGACTCAAGATGGATTGATCCTACCGGGGAATGTGTATTCGAACCTTTCATACAATTTTTTGTACAGACTCAGGCTGTAATGGGATAATGTTTATTAGATAAATAATAAATAATGAATTAAATAATGAGTCTTTAGTCGTAAAACTTAGTTCTTGCGAATTTCACAATTTGTTTTTCGGCGTTGTGTTTAATAGGCATCCGAATGCTACTCTCTATGAATAGATTGAATGGGGGGGGGGGGGGGGGGGGGGCACATGGAAACTACTCTTAAGAAATTGGTAAAAGGTCTATCTTAAAATTTCAATGGACAAAAGAATTTGATTTGTTTTTATACACAGGAAATGACATGAGTATTCCACATTCTACAAGTTTTTATACCGAGAAAGTAGATTGGATTAACTTTTGAGAATAACTTTTACAATTACAAGGTACATATGTGAGAGAAGTTGGTTAAAATTTATTACAATTTATTATTTTATATAGTTGATGAAATCTGTAAACAAAAAATAAAGAAATAGATTTGTATTGTATTAGGTAATTTTAAGTCTCGAAATAAAAATAAAATGTGTTAACAAACGTAATTTTGATTCTCGAAATGGAAAAAAAAAGTGTTAACAAACGTAATTATGATTTTCGGAGTAAAAATAAAATGAGTTAACAAACGTAATTCGATTCTAATTTTCCAAGCATTTAATCGAAAAAACTGTTTATCTCGAAACTTGATCTTTAATAGAATGGTTATATACGATCCTAAAAACCCATTTACTCCCCAGAACTCTGAATTTAATGACGGCCGGTAACCTGCTCCACCACGCGAAAACACCGGAACTTCTAGCCACGACAATATTATTATGGATATGCCTTTTCTTTCCGAGGTTTATTTTTTTTTAGATGGGGATAATTATGGATATGTAATACTATTATGTTTAGCGTACATATTTTTTAGCATATAAATATTTATATGAAGGGTAAAAAGAAACATCCGCAGATAGAGGGAACTAAGAGAAAGTTTTAGTTTTAAAAATCTTGATAATATGAATAATAATTAAAAATCAAAATAAAGGGGGTGATTTTTTATTTATTTTTTATTAGTCCAGAGTTACTAGTAACGGACTAGCTAGTTCCGTTTGTAGGAATGTAGGCCTTAATAGAGGAACCTCCCTACCCCTAAGTAATTGTCATGGCCAGGAATGATTTTTTTAAGAAATCTTAGGAGAAAAATTTGGCAGGTTATTTGGCTAGTAACAGAAAAATTAACGGAAAAAATTGATATCCCCGTTATTTAATTCAACTTAATCCAAAAATCCATAGAATTGCACATATTTAATGTTAATTTAAATAATTCATTTTAGTTTGTTAAGGAGATATCAATGCAGTGATATGAACAGATAAGATGATTAAAAAATTACATTGATATCTGTAATGACTATTTAAGATTATCATGAGATACTTATCTTTTTAAGGCGCTTAAAAATAGGAAAAATACATTTATTAACTAAACCAAAAAATTTAAAATAATTTGAATTTAAATTTTAAAATGATTTCTTTAGGCTTTAATATTGATTTTCTTCATTTTGTTAAAAAGTAAAAATTTACTAAGCCAAAAAAATAAAACGTAAAGCAAAAATTGTATAACATGATTTTGTAACAGACTATATATTAAATATAAAACTAATAGAGGATAAATGATACGCAAGTCCTCTTCAAAGGAAGATTAGACTTTAGAGATATATTACATGATGAAGAGCTCGCTTATTTCTTTCAAACTGAAATGTTTATCTTTATAATAAGCATATTTTTTAATTAAAAAATATCAATATAGCTAATGGTATTTTTAGTAACAAAAAATTGATGTTATAGTGATTAAAAAAATAAAATAAAATAAAATATACTAAACAAGTTTCATATTTATCGCCAAAAATACTATCTATACAAAATATATCGGCTCCTTTTTCGTGAGTTGAAATTCAAAGTGACCCAAAATTAATTATTATTAATTGTAACTATATGTAATAGCCCAAACATCGATATCATCATCCCAAATCCCAGACGCTTCGCTCCCAGACGCTTCGCTCCTCCCCATCAATCTCAGAAACTATCAAAATTATACTCTTATCTAGTCTTTTATGGAGGCCTATAAATAGAGATTATGTATATGCCTTTGATACACCTACGAAACAACGCGAATAAGATAGATCATTCTCTTCTCTATCATTTTATTGGCTTGTTATTTCTTCTCTTTTTCTACTATACTTTCTAGTCTTCTTATTTTCTCTAAATTTACAACAGTACGTTATTCTATATTTCTTCTTTTCTTTCCTCCCAGCTTTCATGGAGCCAAATCTGAATGGTAACATTATTTCTTCTATCCCTGCCCACATTTTTGAAGAAATTTTAGTCAGATTAGACATCCAAACCCTATTTAAATGCGCCTTCGTTTGTAAAGATTGGAATGCCCTTATTACTAGTTTCAAATTTGTATCCCACCGCTCAGGCCAAACTTCTGATTCCAAAAACCAAATCTTATTTTTTAAAACTCGTCATATAAGAGAGAGTGGCTGGCGAGCAGCTTATTCATTGCATTGGGATAATGATCGATTCGATTTGTTTCGTGGAATAAGAAGTCCTCCTATCAATGATTTCAGAGACACAAAAGTAATAGAGGTAAGTAATGGTTTAGTATGTCTTGCCAGTGAACTACCTTTCAAACTCATTCTTTGGAACCCAACTATTCAAAAATATGCGTGTCTTCCCTCCCCTATCAGTTGGGATCTGTTATCTGGATATTTATCTCAATATTATAAATAAAAGTTGGATATTTCGATAAGTGAAATTGCAATCTCCATTCTTGGGTAATTATAGTCTATTTTCTAGGTAGAATTTCTGCAAGAAATTAGGGAGTTTAAGGGTCAAAGTGCCAAAATGCCCCCGCAAAGGGTAATTAACTTAGAAAATTCATGAAAAATCCTAAAAGTCGGAAAATGACCAGTTGAATTAAGAGAGTATATTATCTCTAATTACAGTAATTAAATAAATTACAAACTTGGGAAAATGAGAAAGGATGCTCATAAAGTAATAAAATGACCAAAATACCCTTGTAATTATGAAACAATGCAAGAGGCATGGAAATGCTAATGTTAATACAAGAATATGAAGGTAATGAAGCATTCTAATTAAGAAAAATACCAACTATGATTAAAGGAGTAATTAAGTAATTAATAGCTAATTACTTAAGCATAAGCAAAGGAAATTTCAAGAATAATTATGTGAAGCTCTAAAATTAGTGGAAATTAGTTGAATATTAATAAAATGTATTTACTAATTAAATTGGAAAGTTTTGAGAAAAATAGTTGAGTTTAGGTATTTTTAAACCTAAATACAAGAATGGACCAATTAGGGAATTTTGTAGAATTTTTAATAAAAATTGAATTGAGTAATTAATTAATTCTTGAAAAACATTTACAAAAAAAAAAAAAAAAAGAAGGCTGCCGAAAATTGGCCAAAGAATTTGAGGATAAGAAGCAAAATTTGATATCTTGATATTTTGCAAATTTTTGATTATTATATAATATAATTAAAAAGCATGAATAGTAATCTTATATTTAGGAAACAGATCCTATCTAGGGAACCAGGAATAGGAATTCCAAGGTCAAGGTAAAATATTGATTAGTGAGTTTTTACCTTCAAGTGACCTCTTCCTAAGTCAATTCCGAGACCCGTAGACATTGTCCTAATAAGACGAAATAGGGAAAATGCTTTGCTAGTCACATTTTGGGAAAATAAGGAAATAAATTATAACTCAACATCTAGGGATGAGTTTATAATTATAAAAATACATTTGGAATCAGTGAATTATTATCTAGAGCTTGATGATTCCGGAACCGATTTCTCGACACGGACGCGTACGGACGGACACGTTTTTCGAGAAACTTCAAAGAGGACAGTTGGAACCCCGTCTAAAGTCAAAATTCAAGTTATAATAGATATTATTGATGAGAAAGAGAAGGTCTTCAAAGTTCTAAATCTAGAATTTTGAGATTTCTCCGAAATTACGCGAATCGGTACCGATCGAGAATACTACTGGACTGGCCATAAAGTGAGGTGAGTCATCACTTCTTGGCCAATCCTTGGCTGCCAAACAGCCCAAAGATGTCGACCAAAGGGGGGTGAGGTGGAGTTTGTGACTTTTTGTTCAAGTTGCATTAATGGGTTCTTTACAATTTGGAATTCCAAACAAAGCCTTAACCAAAGTCTATAAATAGGAGGCATGCTCCTTGAGAAATCCTCACACCATTTCTTTCTTGTCTTGACCGAATTTCTTGAGAGAGAAAGTAGAGAGAAAAGCTCTGCAGAATTCTTCAACGGGTAAGTCTTTTGGCCATTAGCTTTTAAGTCTTTAGTTCGGTAGTTAGTAGAATTGTTAGTTAGATTTAGGAAGTAGGTGATAAGATTCCTATGCTTGTTTTTAGGCCTCATTGCATTGAAAAATGTGCCTAAAGAGGTAAAAACATAGTAGGGGTCGAGTCGCCGAAAAGTTGGAACTTTAGCAGTTCTTTTTAAAAGTAAGGGTAGAATTTGTTAGAATAAGCCTTTAAATTTCAAGTATGATTTGGGTATCATATGGGAGGGCTATTTTAGTCATTATTTTCGAAAATCATAGTTGCGTCGAAGTTCGCAAAATTTCGGGAAGAAAATTTGCTAGAGTAACGGTCTTTGGTGAAATTCCGCCGATTAGGGGTAGAAGTGCAAAATGGTAATTTTTACCTAAAAAGCCGCTTATAGTGTCAAATCGCTAATAAAGGTGATATTATTCTTATAGGATATCGTAATCTCTGATTTGCCGCCGTTACGTTGCGACGAACCGCTGTTTGAAGTTCACGTTCTTCCGTGAAAGTACGTCTTCCGCGGTAGTACCTAACGTTGCCAACGAAGGTACGGACGCGTCTCGTAACACTTATCTTGTACATCTTAAACACTTATATGTCAATGATATGTTCGTAGACCGTTATACGACGCTTATACGGGTTATAGTTTTGGTAACACCGTTTTGTTTTCCTAGCGCCGAGGACACGAGTAATTATCGTGGCACCGGTGAATAGTGCAGTCGTTATTGTTTACCTTATGGGGCTTTACATATTGCTTTGTGCTTATGTTTGTCGGCATAATGATCATGCATCGTTTGTATGCTTATGATATACCGTGGTATTAGCTCTAGAAATATCTCGTTGTCCGTATATTGTATTGTTTGGGTATGAGGTTAACCGTTACCGAGATTCAATATGGTGAATTGAATCTCACCGTAGCTTCAGGGTCGGGAGGACCACGGTTCGGGATCGAGGCAAGTGCCGGAATAGACGTGCGGTGAAGACTATTTCTATCTTATCGTTTTCTCGTTATTCCGTTATTCGTCATTCCGCTATTTCATTTCTAAACCTTAGGACTATTGTAATCTATACAATATTACACAATGGTTGATGTTTTGGCTATGAACTGATCACTCTTTCGCTCTATTGCTCTACTCTGATTAAAAAAAAAAAAAAATTATGCGTTTCAAAATGGGATGTTACATTTTTGGTATCAGAGCTGGTTAAGTTAACCATGATCGGGGGTTCTCACAGTGTGATCTGTGACGAAGCATTGGCTCTTACCCCGACATGACCAAGCTTCCCCTCGGAGAGATGGTTGCATGCGCGATGATGCGGTGCGTAAACTAAAACTAGCGGGCCGAGGTATCTTTTGTCGTCACGGCGTGGTTGCGCCACGGAGACATTTTTGGTATCGAGCATGAAATTCGCAAGTATTTAACTATGTTACCACGGACAGCTTTGGTGCCGAAGGCAAGGCTAGTCTACGTGGGTGTGCCATAAGTCACCGCTAATCCGGTGAGGCCCCCATGGTAGACACTTACCCGGCCATTCTGTTCGATAACGTAGTTAGGTTCTTAAGCCTTTTAATTGTGAGCACATTTTTGAAAATGAGTACGATAAGGCCATTGGTGTAATGTGTAGAGATGAACAGGACAAAGAGCCCGTCTTAGAGCCATTCTACAATTATCACGGATTCGGAGGCGTCCCGCCCGAGATCCATTCCTCCGTCGCACCCGAACCCTCAAATAACCCATCCCCACTGACTACGGAAGGAGATTCCATCGAAGAAGAGGTAGATTCCTACAACGCACAACCGGATGAGCCTGAGATTGAAAACCATGCTGAACCTATTATACCCTGGAGTACAGATCACTATGAACAGCTTTCCTTTGGATCCAAACCACGAGTGTACGGACCCCACAACTCCTAGTCACTATTACAAAGGAGCCGTAACCCTCCTATCACCCCGCTACGAGGACTCGAACCCGATTCTCCTAATCTCAACCCGAACGACCCGGAGATTGAGGACCAAGCTGATCCAGAAGCCCTACCCATTCCTCGCTTGATGATAACTTTGACTACCCCGACATTCAACTTCTTGAAGATGAGGCAAATGAACCGAAGATTTCTACTATGTCCCGAATGATAATGACACGTTAGTCATTTTGTTGGAAAACTTTCTCATTAAAGCTACGAGTCTCACTAGCACCACCCAAGGAAAATATCTTGTGTTTTTAACCCTAATCTCAAACTACCAAGCCAATAATAGGGACATTCACCCGCAGATTGGGTTAGGACCACATTGTACTTCTTTCCCTATACCCACTTTTGGGCAAGGATCAAGAATGAACTATTAGATGACGGACCTATCTTAAGTGTTAGCATACACCTTCGCTACCCGAAGAGCTTGGTTCGCCTTTACATGTAGAGGAAGAACGTCGGTACAAGGAAGTCGTGGATTGTAGAAACTAGGGAGTTTAGTTTGTATCTCCAAGTACCTTTGAATATTGTAAATACGTTTGAATAAGGAGATTGTACATTATGACTTGTATTAGTATTAGATCGATCGATATGTATAAACTTTATGAATGAATATATGTGAATATATGTTTGGTGTGCAAATTGTTTTGTCACTTTTAATATTTATATATTCTTTCATAATTGTTTAAAGGAAAAAGAATTTAAAACATGGCCAACTTGAGAGGTCTTTGGTGCACCAAGAGGAAGAGGCCGAGGCCGTGGTCGAGGCCGAGGTAGGGGAAGAGGCGAGACAGCCTCGGGATGAACGAAACGATGAACCGAATCAACCCGGACGTGAAGAAATTGAAGAAATGCGTAGAACTCTGCAAGAACAAAGAGTTCTGATTGATGCTCTTATGGCAAGACAAAACCAACAAGACCAGGAGGCACAAAGGCAATTAGACGCACGACAACACGAGGATGAACGAGAAAATGAAGATAATAACAATGATGACGACGAAGGGTATGATGACAATGAAGATGATGAAAATTATGAAGAGCCCGGGGGTCCGAGAGATCCCAATCACAACCCGGCATGAACAAATAGAGAGAACTACGGAAAATTGGGTAAACCAGTTCCGCAAGTTGAAACCACCGGGTTTCCGAGGAAAGAGTGAGCTAGCTGAGGATTGGCTTTTGAGTCTTGAGAAGATTTTTGAAGTCATGGAGTGCCCTGGAAATCGGATGGCCCAGCTAGCAATATACCAGCTTGAGGGAGATGCCCACAGGTGGTGGAAAAGTGTTTCCACAACCCTGCCTAGTCCTGTTACTTGGGAAATGTTCCTTGAACAATTCAACGAACAAAGTACTTTCCTCCATCAACGCAGTAATTAAAGAGGAAGAATTCCTGCAGATCAAGCAAGGAGTCAAGAGTCATTTGACGACTACTTCGCCCGTTTACCAACCCGTCAAGGTATTCATCATACCTAAAAGTCTACAAGAATGAGAGCCGGAAGGCTAACCGACTATTAACCGGATTGAAGTACGATATAAAGGTAAGGTTAGTATCTCAAAGAATTTCCAAGAATGGCCCAAGCAAAGTAGAATCCCGCAGAATGACGGAGCGCAACTTAAAGGAACCGCAAAGACTCGAGGCCGGGAAGGTAACAACGCAAATCGTGGTGGATCAAACCGCGGAGGTTCCTCACAAAGAGGAAAACGCCTTGGAATGACAACCGAAGCGGAACAAGAAGCCCTACCAACAAAATAGTTTCAAACAGACGGATCCCGACGTGTCGAAATGTAAGAAGTACCATCCAGGAGCCAACCGTGATGGGAAACAAGTCTCGCTTCGATGTCGAAGCCCGGACACATTAGCCGGATTGCCCCGAGAGGACCGCAGAGGCGAGACCTCATAACGCTGGCCGGATCTTTGCATTGACAAACACAGAGGCCGAGAAGTCCCCAGCGATGGTTCAAGGTACCATCTATCTCAATGGAAATCTATTGGAAGCATTGTATGACTCGGGTGCTAGTCACTCGTTTATTTCCTATGATTGTGCAAGTCGTTTAGGATTGCATGCCCGTAGATTACCATTTGATCTTGTTGTAGCTACACCGTTGGGTGTAAAGTCTTTAGCTTCGATGCATGTATGAATTGTACCGCTAACGTGGATGGACGAGTTTCTAAAGTGGATCTCATCCGTCTACCTCTTCACGGCATTGACGTCATATTCGGGCTGAACTGGTTAACGGCCAACGGTGCGATGATCGACTGTGGCAAAAAGGAGATATCATTTGCCGGAGACAAGGTTGAAGTGAGCCTGAACTTTCTCTCCGCTACAGAAGCTGATCGGTGCGTGAAGCAAGGATGTCATGCTTTCATGGTATTCTTTTCACAAAGGTAAGCTAACCTTTCACTCCGGACATCCCCGTGGTGAATGAATTTTCTGATGTATTTCCGCAGGATCTCACCGAGTTACCTCCTATCCGAGAAGTGGAGTTCAACATTGATTTGATGCCTGGTACAGATCAATATCAAAGGCGCCGTATCGAATGGCTCCTAACGAGATGCGGAGTTGAAGAAGCAGTTGGAAGAGCTTTTGAAGAAGGGGTTCATTCGACCTAGCGTTTCACCGTGGGGAGCCCCAAGATTTTTGTAAAGAAGAAAGATGGAAGTTTCCGACTCGCATCGACATCGCGAGCTCAACAAAGTAACCGTAAAAAACAAGTACCCACTTCCCGGATTGATGATCTTTTGGATCAATTGTCTGGTTCCACAGCCTTTTCAAAAATTGACTTGCGTTCGGATACCATCATTTGCGAGTTAAAGATGGCGATGTTCCCAAGACAAACTTTCGTAAACCGATATGGGCATTATGAATTCCTTGTGATGCCCTTCGGATTGACAAATGCACTGCGGTATTCATGGATTACATGAACCGTATCTTCCGACAACACCTAGACCAATTTGTGGTGGTGTTCATCGACAACATTTTGATATATTCTAAGAGCAAAGAAGAGCACGAAGAACATCTCGCGAAAGGTGTTAGGCATACTCGGGAAAAACAACTTTATGCTAAGTCGAGCAAATGTGAATTTTGGCTACCTAAGTGAAATTTCGGGCCATGTTATATCTAGCGGCGGAGTTGCAGCTGATCCAAGCAAGGTGGAAGCGCTTACGGACGGAAACGGCCGAGACCGTGACGGAGATCCGTAGTTTTCTTGGTCTCGGCGGGATACTACCGCAGATTTATACGGGATTTCTCGCGTCTTGCCCTACCATTGACAAAGCTTACGAGGAAGAATCAACCCTTTGTATGGGGAGATGATCGCGGAGAGCTTTCAAACCGAGGGAGAGGTTGACTACAAAGACCGATTGATTATCTCGCATCCCGATGAGACTTATGTAGTCTACACGGTGATGCCGGTGGGCAAGGATTGGGTTGTGTCCTAATGCAATTGGGCGAGTGGTGGCTTATGCCTCTCGTCACCGAAACCCCACGAGTTAAATTATCCTACACACGATCTAGAGCCGGCGGCTATCGTGTTCGCTTGAAGATATGGAGGCATTACCTGTACGGTGTAATCGTAGAAGTGTTTTGTGACCACAAGAGTCTGAAATACTTGTTCGATCAACGAGAACTCAACATGAGACAACGTCGTTGGATGGAGTTGATTAAAGACTACACCCTGGAGATCAAGTACCATCCGGGTAAAGCAAACGTTGTTGCTGATGCTCTTAGTAGAAAGACAAAGGGTATCATACATGATGATACGAGCGTAAACCGCCGGAAGATTTCGTAGACCCGAATCTAACCAACCAAATCTGCATGGGTCAGCACGCACCAGCTGATGCCTATCTTGCTACACTTCTTGCGAGTCAAGAGGAGTATGATCTGAGAGATGAAGTGGAGAAAGCGCATAAGCAAGATGATTGGGCAAAAGAGATACGTGAGAAGATCACTCGAGGTGAGACCCAAGACTATGACCTATCACTTAGTGGTTTGGTCAGGTATAAGCAGCGAATCTACATACCGCCAATTGATGAATTAAAGCGGACAATAATGGATGAGGCTCATAAGAGTAAGTACACTCTACATCCAGGCATGGTCAAGATGTACCGTGAGTATGAAATCCGAGTTTTGGTGGCCCGGGATGAAGAAAGACGTAGCGAATACGTGGCCAAATGCTTAACCCGTCGAAAGTAAAGATTGAACACCGACGACTCCCGGTCTTCTTCAAGGACTAGAGTTGCCGTAATGGAAGTGGGAGAACATAACCATGGATTTTGTGGTAGGTCTACCCAAAATCGAAACCATGATACAATTTGGGTAGTTGTTGACGACTAACCAAGTCAAGACACTTCATTCCCATCGATCCACTATTCTCCGGAACGATTGGCGGGGGATTTATATCAAAGAGATAGTAAGATTACATGGTGTTCCTACGAGCATTGTCTCCGACCGGATACGCGGTTCAAATCCCGTTTCGGCAATCATTACATGAAGGTATGGGACCAAGTCAAGTTCGCCGGCTTATCACCCACAAACAGACGGTCAATCCGAAAGGACCATACAAACGCCGGAGGATATGTCATGCGAGCATGTGCCCTAGATTTCAAAGGAAGTTGGGATCAACATCTTTCGCTAGCGAGTTTGCATATAACAACAAGTTATCATGCTAGTATACAAATGGCCCCGTTCGAGGCATTGTATGGGCGGAAGTGTCAATCACCATTGTCTTGGACGGATTCGTCCGAGAAGCGCATTTGGGCCGACATGCTTGAGCGGCACTCGAGCAGATCGCACCGATCAAGAAGAGACTCCTTGCCGCACACAAGAGATGTAAGAGCTATGCAGATAAGAGGAGAAGACCGTTGAAGTTTGAAGTCGGAGACCATGTGTTTCGGGTTATCTCCAAGAATGTGTGTCGGCGTAACACCGAAGAGAAAGAAGCTTAGTCCGCGTTACGTTGGACCAATTGAAGTATTAGCCGAGCGAGGACTCCGTTGCATATCAACTAGCGTTACCCCGAACCCGAGTAATCTCCATGATGTTTTTCACGTGTCACAACCGAAGAAGTACCTACCGATCGAGATCATGTCATAAAGTACGATGATGTTGAAGTACGGCATTGTAACACCTTTGTAGTCGAGCCGGAGCGAATTCTCGAACGCCAGAGAAACGGCTTAGGACTAAAACTATACCGATAGTGAAGGTGGTCCGGAAGGGTTTGACACCGAGCGAGGCAACTTGGGAGACCGAGAGTGACATGAAGGAGAAGTACCCGAGTTTATGGCCCGAAGTTTAGTTAGTATAGATTAAATTTCGAGGGCGAAATTTTGTAAGGGGGAGAAATGTAATACCCGATATTTATCCGAATATTATAAATAAAAGTTGGATATTTCGATAAGTGAAATTGCAATCTCCATTCTTGGGTAATTATAGTCTATTTTCTAGGTAGAATTTCTGCAAGAAATTAGGGAGTTTAAGGGTCAAAGTGCCAAAATGACCAAAATGCCCCCGCAAAGGGTAATTAACTTAGAAAATTCATGAAAAATCCTAAAAGTCAAGAAATGACCAGTTGAATTAAGAGAGTATATTATCTCTAATTACAGTAATTAAATAAATTACAAACTTGGGAAAATGAGAAAGGATGCTCATAAAGTAATAAAATGACCAAAATACCCTTGTAATTATGAAACAATGCAAGAGGCATGGAAATGCTAATGTTAATACAAGAATATGAAGGTAATGAAGCATTCTAATTAAGAAAAATACCAACTATGATTAAAGGAGTAATTAAGTAATTAATAGCTAATTACTTAAGCATAAGCAAAGGAAATTTCAAGAATAATTATGTGAAGCTCTAAAATTAGTGGAAATTAGTTGAATATTAATAAAATGTATTTACTAATTAAATTGGAAAGTTTTGAGAAAAATAGTTGAGTTTAGGTATTTTTAAACCTAAATACAAGAATGGACCAATTAGGGAATTTTGTAGAATTTTTAATAAAAATTGAATTGAGTAATTAATTAATTCTTGAAAAACATTTACAAAAAAAAAAAAAAGAAGGCTGCCGAAAATTGGCCAAAGAATTTGAGGATAAGAAGCAAAATTTGATATCTTGATATTTTGCAAATTTTTGATTATTATATAATATAATTAAAAAGCATGAATAGTAATCTTATATTTAGGAAACAGATCCTATCTAGGGAACCAGGAATAGGAATTCCAAGGTCAAGGTAAAATATTGATCAGTGAGTTTTTACCTTCAAGTGACCTCTTCCTAAGTCAATTCCGAGACCCGTAGCACATTGTCCTAATAAGACGAAATAGGGAAAATGCTTTAGTCACATTTTGGGAAAATAAGGAAATAAATTATAACTCAACATCTAGGGATGAGTTTATAATTATAAAAATACATTTGGAATCAGTGAATTATTATCTAGAGCTTGATGATTCCGGAACCGATTTCTCGACACCGACGCGTACGGACACGTTTTTCGAGAAACTTCAAAGCGGGACGGTTGGAACCCCGTCTAAAGTCAAAATTCAAGTTATAATAGATATTATTGATGAGAAAGAGAAGGTCTTCAAAGTTCTAAATCTAGAATTTTGAGATTTCTCCGAAATTACGCGAATCGGGTACCGATCGAGAAATACTACTGACCGGCCATAAAGTGAGGTGAGTCATCACTTCTTGGCCAATCCTTGGCTGCCAAACAGCCCAAAGATGTCGACCAAAGGGGGTGAGGTGGAGTTTGTGACTTTTTGTTCAAGTTGCATTAATGGGTTCTTTACAATTTGGAATTCCAAACAAAGCCTTAACCAAAGTCTATAAATAGGAGGCATGCTCCTTGAGAAATCCTCACACCATTTCTTTCTTGTCTTGACCGAATTTCTTGAGAGAGAAAGTAGAGAGATAAGCTCTGGGAAAAGCTCTCGCGAGAATTCTTCAACGGGTAAGTCTTTTGGCAATTAGCTTTTAAGTCTTTAGTTCGGTAGTTAGTAGAATTGTTAGTTAGATTTAGGAAGTAGGTGATAAGATTCCTATGCTTGTTTTTAGGCCTCATTGCATTGAAAAATGTGCCTAAAGAGGTAAAAACATAGTAGGGGTCGAGTCGCGAAAAGTTGGAACTTTAGCAGCTTCTTTTTAAAAGTAAGGGTAGAATTTGTTAGAATAGCCTTTAAATTTCAAGTATGATTTGGGTATCATATGGGAGGGCTATTTTAGTCATTATTTTCGAAAATCATAGTTGCGTCAAAGTTCGGCAAAATTTCGGAAGAAAATTTGCTAGAGTAACGGCGCTTTGGTGAAATTCCGCCGATTAGGGGTAGAAGTGCAAAATGGTAATTTTTACCTAAAAAGCCGTTATAGTGTCAAATCGCTAATAAAGGTGATATTATTCTTATAGGATATCGAATCTCTGATTTGCTGCCGTTACGTTGCCCGACGAACCGCTGTTTGAAGTTTACGTTCTTCCGTGAAAGTACGTCTTCCGCCGGTAGTACCTAACGTTGCCAACGAAGGTACGGACGCGTACTGTAACACTTATCTTGTACATCTTAAACACTTATATGTCAATGATATGTTCGTAGACCGTTATACGCATGCTTATACGGGTTATAGTTTTGGTAACACCGCTTTTGTTTTCCTAGCGCCGAGGACACGAGTAATTATCGTGGCACCGGTGAATAATAGTGCAGTCGTTATTGTTTACCTTATGGGGCTTTACATATTGCTTTGTGCTTATGTTTGTCGGCATAATGATCATGCATCGTTTGTATGCTTATGATATACCGTGGTATTAGCTCTAGAAATATCTCGTTGTCCGTATATTGTATTGTTTGGGTATGAGGTTAACCGTTACTCCGAGATTCAATATGGTGAATTGAATCTCACCGTAGCTTCAGTGGTCGGAGGACCACGGTTCGGATCGAGGCAAGTGCCCTAATAGACGTGCGGCAATTGAAGACTATTTCTATCTTATCGTTTTCTCGTTATTCGTTATTCTCATTCCGCTATTTCATTTCTAAACCTTAGGACTATTGTAATCTATACAATATTACACAATGGTTGATGTTTTGGCTATGAACTGATCACTCTTTCGCTCTATTGCTCTACTCTGATTTAAAAAAAAAAAATTTATGCGTTTCAAAATGGGATGTTACACAAGCCTATGTGTCGGCTTTGGTTTTGATCAAGGTAGCAATAACTTTAAGGTTGTAAATATTGTTTATCGTTATATTAATGAGTTTAACGATGCTATTGAGCTTGATTCAGTTTGGGTTTTCTCATATGCCACATGGTCATGGAAACCTCTCACATTCACTATCCCTTCATTGTTCATTCCCCATCGCTTTCGACAAGTACTCTTCAATGGTGTGCTTCATTGGATTGCTTTTGGCAAAGTAGATGATAGGCATTGGTATGACTTCATACTTACATTTGATTTAGCAAATGAAGTGTTTGGACAAATATTATTTCCCAGTGGAGCGCGTTCGAATGGTAGGAATACTATTGTGACAACTGGGAACTCACTTCTCTTTATACAAGAGACTCTTGATGATGAAATGCATGAGGATGAATATAATGATGATGAAGCAGTATATTACACTTTTTCTATTTGGATTATGAAACAATACGGTCACCATGAGTCATGGACAAACATCTTCTCAAAGACAATAGAGATAGACTCTGATGCAATATTAGGTGTGAGGAAGAATGGTGATCTCATACTAGACATGGGAGATGGGGAGATTTGTACGTACGATCCAATAACCCCAACTTATGACTTAATGGAAGCTGTGAAAGGAAGTACTTTTTTTCGTTATCACTCAGAGAGCTTGTATTTACTTGAAAAGGGTGGAGATGTTAATTCTTACTGATGTTTAAATTGTTGCAGCAGCGAGGATGAAATGTTTGACTATTTGCCTAACTATTTAAACTTATAATTTGAATAGAGTGCTGGCTCTTTTATTGTCGATCTTATTTGCTCATTTGAGTATGATAACTTTATCCGCCATGATGTGCAGTATGAGTATTTAAGCTAGCATGTTGAAAGATTTTCAGCCTAATCATCATGGCTCTCTATTTTCTTCCAAGTTTGATTTACATTTTTGGTACTTTTTTATTGTTTCCTTTCACATAAAAGAAGTTTTATTATTGATCAGCCATATCATTCTTGCTAATCACATAAAAGAAGGGACCTTGTAGATATACGAGTAGAAGTTTGGATTTCATGCATGTGAATAAGTGTTAATTTTGAATATAACTTCTGCTCTTTTACTTCCTCGAAAAAGAAAGTAATAAAAATATTTTTCATTAACATGGCTTACTTGTTGAGATGTATAATTAGCTATTTTCTGATTATTTGACCTCTATATATAACCACCTCTTCTGGTCGTTTACCAGTTCCAAGCCAGATTCAATGTCTGCGGCTCAGGATGAGTAATTATTACTTGTAGCACGCTTGATATATAGCAACTATCAGAAAATATAGTTGATTTTAAAAAAATGAAAGTCTTAATTTTTATCACGAAGATGTATAGGGTAGAGCAATGGGTGGATTGAATAGTCCAAACTAAACTCATAGCCGGCCCATTGAATAAGTATGGGTTAGCCCATACTCGTACCTCAATCTATTTATAACCCGTTTAGATAGGCTTTAAAAAAAGAATTTTTTTCCATTGCTTTTTAAAAAAAATGCTTTAATTAGAAGTTAAGCTATTTTACGTTTGAATACACCATTTAAAAAGCACTTTTAAATAAAAATGTTGTTTGGATGTTAAAATAAAGAAACATTTTTTTATTAGTAAAATTACTGAAATTGGCATGTAATTAAAACGTAAGACAACTTAAAACTTCATTATCACTACTAATAGTAATTTTCACTCAAAATGGTTAAAACTACTATATTATAAAGGTGCAATGAAAAGAATAAAAGCCAAGCAAACTAAATAAATCCAGCCCCACTTATTGTAACTTTGTTTACATAATAGATCATTTAGGGAATGCTTGTAACAATATTAATTCTTCACTTGGTGAAAAGTTAGTCGCTCCACTTGTGAACCATTATTTTCTACTTACCATGCTTATCTATTGGTGGTTCTCTTTATTTATATTCTTAAGAGCAAATTTGAGTTCAACCTTGAGTACATAGATGAAAAGAACAAACATAAGCATTATTTATCCATCCAAATTCATTATTCTAACTTTTGAAATATTAATCTTCAAAATTCAATAATCACAATTTACACAAAACAACATAAATTTAGACAAGTATTATTATAACATAAATTTATTCAGGACAAGAGTCAAGAAAAACCTTTACTTTATGCTAGAGTGCGGAATAAGATGGGTAATTAATTAAAAAAAAAACACACACACACTAAATGAGCAGATACAGGCAGCCCGTATTTCTTCCCGTTATAAGTCTTTTTAGGCAGGCTCAAAATGACTCAATTACTCTGAATTGTGGGTAGGCTCATAGGTTATAAGTTCATACTCAAGTGTAATGATGCATAATATATATAGTTACATTCATGCATCATAAATAATTGAATAGATGCCTTGCTTTTCGATGTTGGTTTGGATATTCGCTTTCAAGTACTTAAACCCTAACCAAAGCAATATATGTTTCAGTTCCCGCATCCCTAAAAGAATATTAACTTGCCCCACAAAAATAACTATATAGAAAGGGAATGCCCTGACTAAAGTTAAATTTTAGATCTTCTATAATATTATTTATAAATAAAAAGCAGATGTATTCTGTTTATTCAGACAAGGGTAAGAGATCACATGGATAACTAATCTGATCCATTTAGTAGTAATTAACTATAAGAGATCTAATAATTTGTCAAAATAAAATTTATAAGTCATGGAATAGTTAATTAATTAATAGCTAATTGATATGACTAGGCAGTAATTCTTAAATAATTCGTATATATGTTGAGGGGCAATCAAGTTGAAAGCTGATCCTTTTCGATATATGTGTAGTTTTGCGGTTTTTACAAGTAAAGTGAGCCATTTAATTTAATTATTAAGAAATAATCATAGTTGAACTCAATCAAAAGCTTAGATTAAAGACTCTTATTAAATTATATATCTGATTCCTTCCAAATTAAAAAAAGAAAAAGGCATACTTCCAAGTGCTATAATCGTATGATTTTTCTAAGGATCCATGGATGATGATGGAAAGAGAATATATAATTGCATCGAAAAGAAAAGGCACAAGATCAAAACTATAGCAAGCCATGGAATTATTATTATTATTTTAGACTAAATTAATTGCGTGTACACATTGGACAATTCCATTTTCACATGTTATAGTTCCATTTATGTGTAAGGCAATCTTGTCCATGAGGGATGTCAATTATTCTTGATTACAATGAAACGTGAAATGAAAATTATCAATTATTATTTTTTTATATATATATATTATCATCTATTATTCAATGAAACGTTTTATCATGGTTCATTTACTATTCTTCTCAACATATACAAGTGTTTATTTTGGAGACTTGAACTCAAACTTATTAGGATCTACCGCTAAACCAATTCTATATTGGTAAATTATCAATATTGATTACCAAAAAAATTCAGGGAAAACTGCCTAATTACCGTTATCAAAAGATACAAAATCAATCAAGTAACTTATATATATTAAATTACAAAAATATGTGTAATTGAATCAAGTGAGTCTTAAAAAGAGAGAATAAATAACTCCTATAGGTGAAAGATCACGTGGTTCTGTTTTTTGGCCACATGAAAAAAAAAAAAAAAAAATCAGATCTACAAATTCCCACACTCAGCTATTTGTCTCTTCTCGGGAAAGAAAATGCTCAGCCATATTTGGTAATTGGGGGAGACTTTTAACGTGACACGAGATTTTCCTTTTTATAACCAGATTTTAGCTCAGTTCTTGCAAGAAAATATAACTTTTTTTAGGCAAGCAGGATGTAAACAACAGAATTAATATACATTAATTGAATCTGCTTCCTTAGCCCATCCTCTCTCTCTCTCTCTCTCTCTCTCTCTCTCTCTCTCTCTCTCTCTCTCTCTATATATATATATATATATATATATATATATATATATATATTAAAAAATCATATAAAAATTATAAGCAATCCGGTCATTTTTCAAACCATCCCTAACATTCATCATGGTAGTTTAATCCTTGCTACGGCATTTTAAATTTTCATCATTTAAGAAATAAAACTGTACTCCTATTTAGTGCATCACATTCATTTTCCAAATCCAACTGCGGCCAGGTTCCCGATCCCACTTATTCTCTTATACGTCATTTGACTTTAAATATAAGATACCACTTTCGATCCTAAATATAAGATATAGTTGACTTTTTTTTGGGAGATTAAGAAAGCTAAATAAGTTATTTAATAATTTCATATGTTGTGCTTTCTTAGATTATATATTAGTTTATTTGTCAAACTATTTAGTTTGAAGAAAAAAAAATACTCTAAGCTAATTTAATTAGTTTCCTTAATCTCTCCAAAAAAGTCAACTAGGTCTTATAATTAGGACTGGAGAGAGTATAATTTATAGTACAAATTATTTTATAAATTATGTCATATATTTAGGATCAAATGTAATACTTAATAACCATATCCATTTAACAATACCCCACCATATTAATTACATGATCCTTTCGGATGCTTAACGTAGCACATGTCGTGTTAATATAGATTTTAAATGTAAGACCTTTTTTTATATTTATTAATTTTTTTAATTTATATCTATTAAGACTCCTCAACAATAATTAAATAAGAGGTTGTGTTTAAAAAATATATAATATAATAGGGTTAAGTAGCAAATTCACCCTAGATGTATAGGATTAAGAGCAATGTTGTCTGATTTTTTTATTTTTTATTTTATTTTATTTTTTATCAATTTTGCCCGGAAGTTTTAAAACTAAGCAATATTATTTTATTTCGTTTAAAAACTAACACTGACTGTCAAAAAATTAACATTGGCCGTGAACTTTTTAACATAAATGAGAAACATTACTACGTTATAAAACTTTTGGGGACATCGTTGAGACAAAAAAAAAATTCGCAGTAATTCTTTCTTAAAACGAAAACTTTCAAAACAAATTTACTATTCAACCCAATATAATATTACATTAAAAGACAAAAAAGAGTATATTTTTTTGAATTATCGGGGAAGACACTCATGACATGAAATTATAAATGAGATAAAACCAGTAACCTTACATCTATATGAGAGATTTCATAAAACTAAGTTGTAAAGCTATGATGAATACTCAGTAGCCATTATATATACGTTGATATATGGAAACAGGACCTAAAAAATAATTTATTATGAGAAAATTTGGAAAAAATCTACCATTAATAATTTTAACATTTTATTGGTGTGATGTGAATAACGTACATTGAAGTGCTAGTATTTTATGTATATAAAATTTGCATAGTATCAATATTTTTAGAGAGAATCTCAAGAAGATACCATTTGAATTTTAAAATCTAGGTGATTTTTCAGTAAACCGGGTTGTTGTCAACCAGATTTTGAAGATTAAGTGGTATTTTTCTATCATTTTCCCATATTTTTATATAATAAAATTATTCAATCATTTTGACTAAAAAAACTTTTAGGAAAAAAAATATTACTTGAACTTCAAAATTTCAAATCGGTCTTGTCGCTAACAAGAGTACGGGGATTAACTATAAGTCTATAAGAGAGTTGTAATTGACAACTAATAGAAAATCACTTATTTACGATTTTGAAGTTGAAGTGAATTATTTTTTTTGTCTTTTTTTCAATTTTTTAATACAATACTTTTCCCAAATTTTCTTTTATATTTTGGGTGTTTGGAATAGTTTTTAGAGAATAATTTTTATGATTTACGATGTAGCTTTTGGAAAATGATTTTCACAATTTACGAGGTAAAAATGATTTTTAAGGTAAAAACAATTTTTGAAAAATAGCTTTTGTCTTTTTAAAAGTGTTTAGATAACTTTAAAACCTGGTTTTGACAAAATTTTGTCAAACACTCCAAAATTATCCAAAAGCAATTATGCCCAAAACCCACATTTTGACAAAAGTTTACTAAACACCCGAAAAAAGTTTTATTTTGATTTGCGGAAAATAGTTCTTTGAAGCTACAACTTCAAAGTTACTCAGTTTTTTTGGGGGAAAAAAAGAGTTAAGTGAGGCACGGGATTGCATGATTTGACCCTATGTGAAACATACAAAAGAGAGAATTTTAGTTAGGGGTTGACATAATTTTAATTGATCCCTAAAATTTTCTAAAACTTTAGTGCACTTTATTATATTAAAATTAAATTAAATTTTGAGGGTAAAAAAATAATGATGCCTTTACTTTATTTTTCTTGTAAATACACATGTTTATCCTGTAAATTTTTATATTTGTCTTGTAAATAATCAAAATATTTTTAATTACGTAGGTCATTTTGAATCATTTTATTTGTCTTATAAATATCTGTATTTATCTTCTAAATGCCCTTAGTTGTCTTGCAAACTCTCTTCTTAAAAAATGAAAGAAATTGTATTTTCACCCCAACTTAATTTCATTTTAGCCTTTGAGAGTAAAATGAAGATTTAAAAAATTTTAGGGTTTGACCGAAATTATATGAGGGCTCAATGAAATTTTCACTGAACCAAACCTGAAATGAATTAAAAAATTTAAAATTATTTGACAGTTAGGATCATTTGGATTTTAACTTATATATTATTGGCTTGTGGGTAGACCAAACAAAGTAGGGGCAGTGGCAGGGGAAATGATTCCGGGTCGAACGGGGTCCACGTTTGGATGTTTGCTTCTTATCGCCAATTGTGTAGGATTGTCTCCATCTGATAACTTATGAGAATTCGTCAATTTGTGACTCCGGCCATGTGATTTTTTAAATTTAAATTTTCAATATTCTGACGGTTGTCACTCCCTTTCATTATACAACTAACTAATTAATTAACTGAAACGATATAAGGTTTGTGATAGTCATTGCATACTGAATTTTTCTAATAAAGTTTAATAACTTAATATAATTAATGTTTTATTTCTCAAGTTTGCCCTATCTTAATTTTGTTTCATTAAATTTTAAACCATAGATTTTGATCCTTCAAGAAGTCAAATAGTCTAAGTTTTTATTAATTCCCTATCGCAACGATGATATCATGCTTGTTTGTGTTAGTGGTAGAAGTTGCTTTTACAACATGATTTACGATATACAAAATAAATATGTGTAAAGAGTTTTATATCAATTTACGTAAACGTGTTTTTGAAATGATAACTTAAACAAACTCGATGGCAAACAAAATATAACTAATGATATTATATAATTTTGAGAAAACAATCTTAAATACCAAGAAAAAAATGTAATAAATAAAATAATTTCAATGACAAGTTATTAGTATAAAACTGTCATCATTTTCTATATTAGAACTTATTACTCCCTCTAAATCACAATTATAGGAAAGACTTTTTGGAGTTGGTTTTGGTCCCAATTATAAGAAAGCAAAGTTTTAACTTTTATCAATTTTTTCCTATAATACCCCTATTTATACTTTTTCAATAATAATTAAAGACAATAATAATTTAATAATACACCTATATATTTAATAAAATAAATAATATTTACAACTCATTAATGTCATATATATTATGATATATTATGTGCGGGATTCAACTGATTTAATAAATTAATGTCATATACTGTGCGCGGGATTCATTCAACTGATTTAATAAATCAATGTCATATACTGTGCACGGGATATAAATTGAAAAGTATATACTTGCGAGAACACTGTGCGCGGGATTCAACTGATTTAGCCTTATGTAATTTTTAATTTTCAGTAGGGGTATTTTCGGGAAATAATTATAATTAACTAATTTAACTTCTCTCCTTAATCTCTTCAAATTCTGGTAATTAGCTCCTATAATTAGGACCGGAGGGAGTATTACACAGTCTACTATATTATTGTGAGACTTTTTAATCGTTATATATTCATTTTCAAATACTTAAAAGTAATTCTCATGTAATCAGTACTTTCTTTGTCCTCGCTTCGATGTTTTACTAATAGTGTCAGTACTGTGATCTAATGTAACCTCAAAACAAAGCTTTTCTCTCCAAGCTGATCTATAATATGCACTCCCAATCTCAAAATTTGTGGGTACAGGTTCTTAAAGGTAAATATGGTTTTCAAAAATTCTCTGCTGATGTTTCACGGTCAAAATCTTCCCACTTTTGGAAGAATGTTGCTAAAGTATGGCAGGATGCAACTTTAAACATCAAATGGAATCCAGGTGATGAATGTGAAGTTAGATTTTGGACTGATTATTGGGTAGGTGATTATGGATCTCTAAATAAGTTTTGGAATTTTATCCAGTAAAAATACCAATAAACAATTTAAAATTGTATAAATTCACTAAAAAAGTTTTTCACTAATGTCCGTAAATTTTACTAAACGCCGAATGAAATCTCATTCCATTAAAAAAAATGAGTTTTAAATATATAAGCCTTTTCAGTCTTATAATTTAACGACTATTTTGTCAAATTTAACGGTTTTTAGTAAATTTACACTCTTTTATATTGTTTAATGGTATTTTTTCCTTTTCCAAAAATTATTTGTGCTAGACACCTTTCGGGAAAAACTTTGTTGATAAAATTGCGTCATAACCTTAAATAAATTATTCCAAGAAAGTTTAAAATATTATTATATCATGCCTATTTGCAAATTATCCTAATATTTTCAATTTGAGTTTGACTTATAAATATTATCTCCGATACTTATATTAAGAGCTCATTTCTAGGAAAATTGAATGAAAGTAATACTTAAACTATTAATATAGCATAGGTCTCATTAATTAATGTTGACATGTTGTGATCTTTGCCATATCGCTGTGACATAGGAACAAAGAAAAAAGGTGAGAGCAAGGACATTGTCTTTCTGCTTCCCAAAAATGTGGTGATTTTACGGTATCTTCAAAAGATGCATTAATTGACTATGATTATTTTCATTTTTATAGTCGTCTGTGGAGTTGATTTATTCAATTCCTCAAACACATGTTTTCAATATAACTTTCTTTACACGCAAGTGTGACTTGTGATTAAAGAAACACGAAATGAACTATTGATTTCTCTATGCCTCCGTAATCAAGATATATTAATCAAATTTATATGTATCATCAAATGTTTGTTTGAAATAACAATTGGAGTCTCCAAAATAACTTTTTAATCTCCATAGTAAAAGTTTTCCAGTTTCTCATTTAATTGAATTTTAGTAAACCAGAAAAAAAAAACGAATGAACAATTAATAATGACAATACTGATTATTTTCATTTTTTTGACACCCCTGTTTTTTTTTTTACTGGTCTCACCGATTTATTTATTTCTATACAAATTAATTACGCAAAGTATGCTATTGCATAGTTCCAGTCGTGATAAAAGATGCAATATTGCAGTGCGTATATGATATTTCTTGCCCCACACATGAATATGCATATATAGTTAATTAATAACGTTGAATGTACATTTATAGTACTGATTTTTTAAAGCAAAATATTAATAATACAAGTGACTTTATAGCTGCTCATCGACCCCAAACCTAACCCCTACCACAAGCACGAGATAACACATCGTCTAGCCAGGTCAACCCACAACATGTTACATTAATGTTAACGAAAAGTTAGAAATTAGGCAAAACCATATTAGATTATTAAATACTCCCTCTACTTCTTAAGTATAAACTAACAATTATATTTAATCATTTTTATCACACACTTATTTGTTTCTAAAGCGTATTAATTGTTTTTTACATGTATGTCCATAATTAATAAGGGTAGTGTGTTAGGTAATAATTAATATAATATTAGAGTTTAATGTAATTAATTAGTAGGGGTAATATTTAAAGTTACTTAAATTGTAAGACAATTTTATTGACTTTAACTATTTTTATTGGTTTGTGAGAAATGTTAGTTGATCCTTATAATAAAAATCAGAGAAAGTATGTTTTTGGATTAGTTTTTGAATAATTACTTCTAAAAAAAAAGTGAAAAAAGCTAATCCAAACCTACTGCGGTAGTTAACTTAATACACCATCTGCGTTAGCTTGTGACTCCAGTCAAGTGAGGGTATTAAGATGATAGACTATAGATTAGGAAAAATAAAAACATATTTCAACTATGGGCAATGTAACAATATATCAGAAAACAAAAACAACACTTTATTTTATCCTTTGTGGATATTATTAAATAGTATTCTTCCACTTCTAAATGTAAATGTAAGACCTATCGCCTTCAACCCTTCTACAAATTCAATTTGTAAATAACTTTTGGTTCTTATTATAAATTTCTCTACAGAGTAATTGATGATGACAATGTCATAATTTTACCTCTACTAAATGGAAAGAGAGAAGAAAGAGGTGAAGCAAAAGGTACAAAAATACTACTAATTTAAAGTATAAATTATATTATAAACTTTGTCCTATAATTAAAACCGAAGGGAATATATTTTTATACTTATTCATAATGAGGGTAGAATAAGGAAAAGAATTATCAGTTTATAATATACTTATATTTAAGTAACTTTGTTTTTGTATATGAGAATTATGTAAAATTGATTTATAAAAAGAATTAAAATAATAATTAAAATATGTTTTATATTTAGAAGTGGAGATAGATTAACTGCGAAGCACCTAACTTGAATGGATAATTTTTATTTTTGGGCAGGAAAATGAAAAAGATGACGGTAGGAGGACGTGGTAAAAAAGAAAAGAAGGAAAAACGATAGATTTTAAAAAGGTAGCCGGCAAACCGTCTCTCTGAATTAAATGCGATCCCTACTTGAGAGCCATTCTGATTCTCAGCCATCTGATCGCAAGGCAACAAGAGTTTCTCTGTACTGTACGACCAAACCGTAGCGACCAACAATAGTGAAGCAACCGCCTACCAAATTTCTCCTTCAGTCACGGCGTGACAAAGAGTGACAAACTCATCGCTAAAGCCTCTTCTCACCCAACTTCCCATCCAAAGTCTCTCAACATTTCATCAATTTCCACTTTCTGCTGCGCAATGGCTTCCTGACATTCCCTCTTTAAACCCCTTCTTACTCCCTCCTACTCTGCCCAACACAGAGGGAGACTCAGACGACCTTGCTGCAAATGAAGAAATTGAAGAACTACTACGTGCACTTGAGGCACCAGCCAAAATTTGAGCGGAAATGGATTTTCCCTCTCGCTATTGGCTCTATTGTTTCCCTCTTCCTTCTCTGCCTCGCCACTCTTTCATCACCCGATGGTACTTCTATCTTTCCCATTTATCGCTCTATAACCGCTTCTTATTCTGTTTTTGTTGAATCTAAGCTTCACCCTATACCCGTTTCTTCTCTACCTCCCCCACCAAGTTTTGCATACCTCATATCTGGGTCTGTCGGTGACGGCAATGCGCTCAAACGCACGCTTTTAGCACTTTACCATCCTCGCAACTCCTACATCGTGCATTTGGACCTTGAATCGCCGCCTGAGGAGCGGGCTGATCTGCACAAGTTTGTGAAGAATCATCCAATTTTCCGGAAATTTGGTAATGTAAAGATAATCAAGAAGGCGAATCTGATTACTTACCGGGGCCCTACAATGGTCGCGAACACCCTTCACGCCGCCGCGATCCTGCTGAGGGAGGGTGGTGAGTGGGACTGGTTCATAAATCTAAGTGCCTCTGACTATCCACTCGTTACCCAGGATGGTTAGTGATTTGTTTCCTATTTTGGCAATAGTGATTTACTTTAATGTGGTATCACTGACTGATTAGCGTGTTTTGCGTCGTCAGATCTGCTGCATACATTTTCATACCTGCCTCGCGAGCTTAATTTCATTGATCATACCAGTGACATTGGATGGAAAGAGTGAGTGGGGTTTGTTATTTGCTTTACAATTTCCCCCTTTCTGTTCTTTGATGATGATGATTTGACTGGTTCTGTGCTTGTGCACAGTCATCAAAGGGCAAGGCCGATAATAATTGATCCGGGGTTGTATTTGTCCAAAAAACAAGATGTGTTCTGGGTTACTCAGAGAAGGAGTAGACCAACTGCCTTCAAACTTTTCACAGGTAAATAATGTTATCTAGTCTTTTTTCCCCTCTCCCTTCTAAGTTTTTACTGTTGATTGCCATTCCTATGTTGCACATAGGTTTTGTAAATACGCACTAATTATTCCCCATCTGTTGTTAACTAAAATAAGAAACAAGCTCTGAGTAGCTCAGGACTTCTGTGGCGAAGGAAGTTTCTTTGAACATGTGATGAAATATGATATTCTTTTTTGATGGATTGGGATGATATTAATTGATCAAATCTTCAGAAATAATTCACACTTGTCGTGTTGGCATAGCTTCAGTTCTTAATTTTATGTCCACAGAAGTAAGCTTTGCTGTTTTTTCTCTGTCCTGTATCATGTTGTGATTCTAAAGGAATATAATAATCTTTTAAAGTTTGGACCTGAATTATATCTCAGCTTCTGTTTTGTTTATTATAACTCTTTTTGATGTGTCCCAATTTGCACAATTCTCTCTTCACTCCATATCTCTAGTTGAATTGTGTATGATATGAAAGTGTTTGGCCACGCAGCCTTGACTTCATCAATATATTCGTTAAAGAGAATTGAAGACATGGAAAATGGTTTTCCTTAATTTGAAACGAAAAACTTTGGCAGGTTTTTATATACTTTGCTTTGAGTAAAACCAAATTGAGTGAGACATTGAATCTATCTTTTGATCACATTAAATGTCATAAATTGAAATCTGACTTCTTGAAGTTTTGAAAAATATGTTGAAACTGGAAGTTAATTTCTCTCTAGTTTCCTAGGGCCTTTGTAGACTTTTCCTTGCTCCTTCCCTTGGGCTTGACCAACTGATTTTAGTGTTTGTTTTAATTAAGCATGACAAATTGACTATATACGAGTATTATTGATGGCTGCCAGCTATATAGTTACGCATGCACTACATATTTCAAATCTGGTTTCTTAAGTAATATGTAGTTACGCATGCACTACATATTTCAAATCTGGTTTCTTAAATAATATGTAGTTACGCATGCACTACATATTTCAAATCTGGTTTCTTAAGTAATATTTAGTTACGCATGCACTACATATTTCAGATCTGGCTTCTTAGGTAATAGCTAATCTGGTTGGCTCGGAGAAAAGTAATAATTAATCTGCATTGAAGTTATTTTTATTTTAATTCTTGGAAGTGTAGGCTAAATAATCTCATATGGTCGTATGTACATCTTAATCTTATAAAGTTATAATTCTTGTCAAGGCTGCGTGGTCAAACTATTGTGCTAGATAAACATTCAGGTATATTTTAATAATACTGTATATGGCTTTAATTCAAGGAAGTTTTATTCAAGGAAGTTTTATTTCATCGGATTGGGTCATTCTCGAAGCAGGCTTGGTCTTGCTGATGTTTATCTCCCTTATAATGTGGCAAACAACAAATTAATGAACTGCATTCTTAGTTCAACAGATACCGACTTTTTAAGGAAAAAGGGTTATGGGATAATGTGACTCCACTGGAAATATTACTTTGGCTGGCTTCATGTGCGCCAGAGTTTACAAGGTGGTTTGAAAAGGAAATATCTTGGTTTTGCAGACACCAAAACAAGAAAAAAAAAAAGCCCGGACAACAACTGCTTTACTTCATTTATATTCCTCATTAAACTATTCTTCAACCTGCTTAATATTGTTCATATACATCCAATCATGTTTTTTTCTGCCAGTATGATGGGTAGAAAACACATACCATGTGGATTTATAGCTCTTTGCTCTCTTGCAATTATATTACATGTTTTTGTCATGTAAGCTTTTTTTTTTCGGAGTTCATTTATTCCCAATAGAGAGGAATAAAGCGGGCATGAATTGTTGACTTCTTTCAGTTTGCACTTTATTTAATATGATTGCTGAAGGACAACAATCTGCTCATGGTCCTAGTTGGGATTAAATTCTTTAGAAACAGCTCATTCAACTGAAAATTTGATTTAGCTACAGATCCAAGTTCAGTGCTTTGGGATTCTTTTATGGGTTATAACTACCACTCTGGTCCTATTTATTAGTCCTTTTTTATCAAAAAAATTTGGTCCTATTTATAAGTCCCTTTTGACTAAATAAATGAGATTGTGACAATTTTGCCTATATTAATTGTACCAATGAAAATAGAGAGAGAAGAAAGAGTTGAAAGGTACCCAATTACAAATGAGGGTAAAGTTGAAAATTCACCCCATAATTATTGAGCTAATTACCTCTCCTTGGTATGTGTGATTTGGTCAAAAGGGACTTATAAATAGGACCAGAGTGATATATTAATATTTATCTTTCTCCTAAGACCTTGATGTATGGTCTTCATGTTCCTTTGACCATGTACTTTGAGTACAACAAGGGAGTTTGCACTCTGTTCTTATTATCTGGGCTACCTCTTGGTCGTTGTGCATGAGATATTTTACCTGGAGATAACTGCATTTGTCTTGAAGTCAAGTATTGTATAAGCTTGAATTTCCCCCATTCCTGGAAAACAAAACACTAAAACTGCGGAATCTTTAGAATTTGAAATTCAGGCAAATGCACCTTAGAACGTTATATGAATGGTTGCCTTAATCTTCTCTCTTGTTTCAGGTTCGGCTTGGACGGTACTCACTCGATCTTTCATCGACTACTGCATATGGGGATGGGATAACCTACCTCGGACTGTTTTAATGTACTATGCAAATTTCATATCTTCTCCTGAAGGATACTTCCACACTGTCATTTGTAATGCCCAGGAATTCAGTAACACAACTGTGAATAGCGACCTCCATTTCATTTCTTGGGACAATCCTCCCAAGCAACATCCTCACTACCTTAGGGTTGAGGACATGGATCGGATGATCAATAGCAATGCTCCCTTTGCAAGGAAATTCCCTAGAGTTGATCCGGTATTGGACAGAGTTGATGCTGAACTTCTATCCAGAGGTCCTGGCATGGTTGTTCCTGGAGGCTGGTGCATTGGTAGCCGGGAGAATGGGTCTGATCCCTGCTCTGTTATCGGTAATATTACTGCCCTGAGGCCTGGTCCGGGCGCAAAAAGGCTGGAAACTCTGATCAGCTCATTGTTGTCGAACGAAAGTTTCCGACCAAGACAGTGCAAATGACCATGAACTGGCAGCTGTGTTTGTTCTGCTGCTTATCGGCCTTATTTTATACGTGCAAATTTAGTTAGCATGAATGCATACTCATTGGATTAATGTTTTTTCTTCTAGTGAAAAAATGTGAAATTATAAGCGTCATCTCTACTAGGGAGAAGGCAAGGGAGTCACTGCTGAAGATTGAAGATTTGGTTTCCTTGCAGTAATGGTATTGTATACACACCTATACTTGACACTATCACAGAACTGAATGTAGCCCTTAGTGAAAGTAGTCACCGCTTCCTTCCTGTGTTATCTTTTTCATCAAAGGACTAACAATAAAAAATGGGTGAGCTTTTACTGCTCTCTTTCACATGTGGAGCAAGTTTGAGGCGAAAGTGAGAGAAAAGGGATTAGCTGTACCCTCCCCCAGGCCAAAAAATGGGGGAATTCGAGTAAGACGCCAAAAGAAAAATAGAAGAGAGCAAAAATGATGTAATGAAATAAAATTACGTTAATTGTGCAATTGTGTCATTTCTGTTTTTGCTGTTCATAGATTATGGCTTTCTTCTGAGCTCATCTCCTAGGCGATGCCCACCTTTGCAAATGAGTGCCAAATGCCAATCAAATTGGCATTTGAGTTTTGTTAAAGTTGTTTTGTCCCCCGATACAGAACGAGTTCTAGAACATGTCGAATGGACCATCTCTGACCAGGCCAGTCTACCTGCGGAGCTCCTATCTTTCATCGGACACGTGTATTTGCATCCATGTGACTTGGTCTTGGATGATGGGTACCTTTTTTTTTTTTGATATAAAGATGATGGTACTTTAGAAACGTGAGATTTACTGAACTTATTTATTGTGTACAGGTCTTCAAGAATGACCTCATTTGAGGCCCACTCATTTGGAAGATCCGTAGAGACCATTTCACCTCTCCCCATTGATGAATAAATATCAGGGAAAATCTGAGGAAAAAAAATCTTAATAACCAGTGAGTAGTATAAACACTTAAAATTGTTATTACATGCTGCTTGCTTATTGTGGGATTTTACAATGATTTTCCCATTACCCGACGAAGATGAATTGAAAACAAAAATGCAGCGAATTCATCATTCGCTCTTGGGATCTTGAGGTCAAATTGGACTCCCAATTACAACAAATCCTTTTAGGATTTGACTAAGCCCCCAACCGCAAATCCTGACTTGAGACTATCAGATGGAATCAAGTTTTCTGTTCAAACATTAAGCAAATGCTATTTAAATCTTAGTAAGGATAATAATTCAGAAGGACAAAGAAGTAATTTCATCATTTCATTTTTGAAAAATGCAGTGCACAAATAAATAATGCCCTCCTTTCACTTGCGACGGTGACCTTGAGGCTTTTATACAACAAAAACATTATTAAATAACCTAAAATTACAATAAAATTTAATGATATTTTTGCTAAAATATTAATTTTTCCTCAACACTCGAGCTAATGCACTATTGAAATAATTTGAATTATTAATGAAGGTAAAATACAGTAATAAATAATTAATATTTTCTTAAAATTTAAAAACAGATATTTTGAAAACTAAAAAATTCCAAAGTGATACTCCTTCTGTTTTAAATGCAGGAATATGAATTAAATTGGCTATTTTAAAAATAAAAAATATGTGTTCATTTTTCTAGAATACACCCCCTTTTAATTATTTACATTGAAATCACTTGAAATCCGTTGACAAAAAAAACTACTTGAAATCTTTAAAAAAAATATGCCGCCAATAGTGTAATTTAGAAAAAAATAAATAAATGTGCGAGAAAAACCTTGATGTTTTATATTTAAAATAAAAAAATGAATTAATTAGTTTCTACATTTAGGATAGACGATAGTAATTATTTTAAAATATAGGGAATATTTAAAAGTAAACATTAAAATTTTAGGCTATATTTATAAGGACATTTCAGTAAATTAATATAAAAATCAAATTCACAACTTCTCATTTAGCTATGGGTTTGTATGGATTAAAGAAGAGGTAGAAATGGAAAGGAATGAAAAATATTTTGCCTCTAATACATTTGGTTCGCATTAGAAAAACGAAAATGAGTTGATGGTAAAAATTTTGTTTGGTTGGAAGAAAATGAGATAGGAGAATGAGATAAAAGACTATTTTCCCCCTGTATTAATGATAGAGGAATTGTATTAATGAGGTGCAGAGCTCCGCAATTTTACCAGGTAAACAAAGCCGAGGCGGAGGAAGGAGGAGGAGGAGCCGCGCAAGAACAACGAGGTGCTATGAAAGAACGACGAGGAGCGTCCGTCACCCTCGCATCATCACCACCGTCGAATTCCTCCTCCTCCTTCATCACTAATGGATCTGCAGTGATGGCAGTAAAGAGGACATCGTCGGCTTCTTCCTCCTCCTCCGTCACCCTCTCTGCATCGTCACCACTGTCGACTTCTTCTTCCACCTCCGTTACCCTCTTTGCATCATCACCATCGTCAACTTCCTCCTCCTCCTCTGACAGTGATAGATCTGTAGCGGCGGCGGCAAAGAGGCCATCGTCAGCTGCCTCCTGCTCCTCCTTCACACTTCTTTACATCGTCACCATTGTCAACTTCCTCCTCCTCCGGCGCTAAAGAGGGGTAAGTTGGTATTTTTCCATTTTTCTGATCAGCTGAAAAATGGGTTCCCACTTCCCATGTATAAGGAAAAATGCCGCCGCCGACGGAAAACATTTTCTTGGGAAAATGTGAACCAAACAGCCACTGCCGATGGAAAATACCCATTTTCCATTTCCGTCCTCTGATTTGCATTGAACTAAACAGACCCTAAGACTTAAGGAAGTTTTCGGGATCTCCTATAGAAAAAATGATTTATTAAATTAAGTTTATTTGCTTGTAGCCAGGAGATAGTTTCACGGGATATAAAGCACCTCATACTATGCATTTAACTTAAAGGAAAGCCCCACTGTCGATAAGAACTGTATGCAAGTTGATCATTCTTAATTTCACACTAGACAGATAGAAGAACTAAATTAAGAAGCTGCAGAGATTGTTATATGAAGAATTTTTCTTCAGAGTTCACGTGTCAGGGTTTTACTTTGTGCCTTACAACTCAGAGCACGGTAAGAAGCTGCAATATAACAACACTAGAATAACTCCCCTCAGATTTGTAAGATGTGGTGGTGGGTCTATAAGAAAAACAAAGCTGAAAGCACAAAATCCAATGTAAATAGTTTAGAAACAATCCTAGGATTCTAATTTAATGTTGAAACAATCAACAGCCAACTTGAAATATAATAGTGAGTAGAGCAGCTCCTTTTCATTCTATCATCAGAGAGCATTGAAAAAAGTTTATTATTGGATAAGAAAACAGTAGCTAGCACGCACTGGATTCGATAAAAATCAATTGAGACTTAAGCATCGTTGGTCCCTGGGGTCCGTTTCAGTACTAGAAAAAAATATTAATACTCTACATAATTCTGCGTTATAGGCAGAGAGATCCGAATCAATCAGTTTTTTTAATCGTAAACATAAAATATTAAATGGCAAATATAACACCTCTTGTACCCGTAAGTTTTTTGCTTGTTTTTGATCTGGCCACCTCAAGAGTGCTTCTTCACATCAAGGACAAAACTGTTCTTATATACGAGTCCACATTAGGTGCCCAATAATTAGGTGCCTCTTATATATGTGCTCACATCTCTATTAGAGGGATGATCATATCTATATATTGTATTTATTTAGATTTAAATTATATGCTGCTCTCTGAAATGTTTTTTGCACCCCGTATCTCAAATTGCATTGGGAGTCTAGTTTCATATGAAATTGGTTTCACCTCAATCAGATTTCTAGTTTGGGAGATATCATCGAATAACCAGACCTCGCTCAAGTGAAACGCTGAGTAGGGACGAACAGAGTGGCTGGGACACGCATCATGCTTGAGTAACTTAGTGGATACTTGAGTAATGCAATTCTGTGCTCAAGTATGATGGAAAACTGAAGCAAAATCACTTTAACACAGACTAAATTGACATTTTGGAAATTCATGGTACCAAATTGCCATTTTTGAAATTCGTAGTACCAAACTGTAATTTTTGAAATTTGAGCCCTAACCAATTTCTTGTTTCTTCTTCCTCTTAATCAATCTAATTCAATAGCTTCTTTATTGATCTTCTTCTTCATCATTCTCCATAGTTGAACTTCATATTTTATAATCTTTGAATTTACATTAAATTTAGGAATTAGTCAACGTATGAGATAAATATATTATATAAACTTTTTGCTCTTAATATTTGACATCGATATTTGACATCATCAGAACTACTGGTAGAGAGGAGGGAAAATGTCCGATGAGAGGCCGGAGGCATGAGAGATGGTCAGAGAAGCTAAGAAGAGAGCTTTGGCGGAGAGGCGATGAAGGTCCGTGAAGGGGCCGGAAGAAGTGATTTGCTCTGACTAGGGCTCGGAGGTGGTTCAGAGAATGGTGAACGAGAGGGAGGTACGACAGAGAGTGAAGAACAAAATGTTGAAGGCGGGAGAGTATGAGGTCGAAAAATATGAATAAGTTTGACCTACAACGACTGGTTTTGAAAATTAGGCGTTGAAAGTTTTTTTTTTCAATGACTATTTTATAAAATAGTCGTTGAAACTCATAAATATATATATATATATTTTTTCAATTTTGGCTTAACTTTTAATGATTATTTTTTAAAACAGTCATTGAAAATAACTTTTAACAACTGTTTTTAAAAACGGTCATTGTTAACTTTCAACAACTGCTTATCTAGAAATAATCGTTGAAAGTTAAGTTGAAATTTCAAAAATGCTACCACCTCCTTTTTAACTTCTGTTTTTTTTTTTTTTAAACAAACGTAATTTAGCGTCGTTAAATAAATTTTTTGTAGTATTACTCCTACTTTGAACGCACAAACGTATATTAAATTGTTTAAAATATGTGGGATTCATTTTACTAAATGATTGTACGCATGATTTGTTTATTAAGTTGTCAACCGCGAGTCACACAGTTGGAAATGATGCTCGCTACTCCTCCAACAACACGACATGCCTACGAAAGCGATTTTTATATTCCCCTGACACTTTGAATATATAATAATAATAAACTTAATATTTTCATGACCTATTCTCTTCCTCTGACTTTTCTATCATGTGTGAACAAGCTGATGAGGGGAGCCTGTACTGTAGCTTTAGACAGTGATCTTTTTGCTCGTGATCGATCTGAATAATGGTTAGAAGATTCATCGCATGTAGATCATTTGTGGGACGAAATTTCTCAGGTAGGTGTACCTAATCTTGAAGACCTAAGTCACATATTCTTGAGTAGGACAAATGTGACCTAGGTGCTTGTTCAAATGACATGCTCTTTGATTGTGAGACAACACACACGCACACCCTTTTACGTTTTTTTGACTCGCGAGGGCTGCTGCTGATGAGGCAACGACTCAACGTCTTTAATATACCCAAATTAGTGAATTAGCTATTATATCAAGGAAAATGAAAATGACACTATTTTATATAATTTTTCAGGAAGAGACAAGTTAGATGGAATCTCACAACTTGTTGGCTGAATCCATCTCTCATAGCTAAGAGGGATCGATGGACAAAGGGAAGAGCGGAGGCACGCCGCAGAGAGATGACACCTCCCAATATGCCTTCCATTGATTGGAAAAGGCGGTGTCATCGCTCCTGCGACGTGGCTCCACTTTTACCCTCACATCATCTGTTGTTTGAATCAAACTCGCAACCTCTCACAGTTTTTATATCGGTAGACTAGCTATTAGACTACATGTATCTATTGCTTCTCTTTGTTGAACTACTCTTGTGGTCTTCTTCTTCGTCCCTCACTCTATTTATATACATATTGATCCCGCTTCAATAATTGTAGTACACCATATAATATGCTAATAACATTACCATTCCACCGTTTCCTTGGTTTCTATTATTTACTTTGATTCCTTCTGACAGAGAAAGTTGATAGACTAGGCTCAACTTTTCATTTAATTATCAACATTCTCATTTTACACGTTTTCCCATAAAATATTTCATATATATGATCTATTCAACTCATCCAAATGAATATATTCCTTCCACTCGGTCGTATTATTGTGCTGCCATCACAATGCTTGTATAATCACATGACGCTAGCTATACATGACAACTTGGATTCACATTTAATTAATAATTAGATGATGGCCACAAATACATCACCATCATCTCAAAATATTCATATTTAAATAACACACACATGTAATAAATTTTTCGTTGAATTCTGTATTTAAATAATATCGTTACTTGCTTTTTTCAATAATTTTATCCGTTTATTTTCGAAAAGTTTCATTTAAGTCACTCCGGCTCCGGAGATTTAATTTAGAATTTTACTGAGGGGATTAGAAAAAAGAAAGGAAATTATGTACCTCATTTATTCACTCTAATTATGCCTTGCCTCCTGAAGATGATTAATGTAGGCCGCGTAAAATGGGGTAGGCAACAATTCATATTCTTCAAATTAAGAAAGTGCAGCACAATATGTGTTTCTTCACGGCATATAATCTTTAGCCATCAAATGATATTCTATCAAAAGAGAAAGAGTACATCATAGACACTGAAGTATTCGGATTCTGTTGGTCTCGTTAAATGGATATAGCTATTAAAGTAGAAGAGAATAAGAGTGGGAATTGGTGACACTGACAAGCCAATAGTGGTGAACATATATTCTCAATTGATATACCAATTCACGAATTATTGAAGCAAAGCTAGCTAGCTCGTTAAAGTTGCCACAAACTTAAGTGGGTGTGAACTGTGAAGTGATGTACCCATATAATTGAACAATTAAAACAACTTTAATCCAATTGAGAATAATAAGAATCATAGTTAGTGTATTTTTGGTCTATCATCAACCGACTTGCACAATGTTGTTAAAATCGAGATCCTATACAAAATCAGGAAGGAGTGTGAAGATCGTAAATCGTAAGATCGACACGGATCGTAAGATCCTATTGCCTAAGATATAAAGTTATATTCCACTATATATATACATGTAAAATAACTAACATCAATTGTAAAACTCATAAACATAATATAAAAGTAACAATAACAATAGAGTTGTCAACTTGGCAATATATAAAATAAAACCAAAACACCAAAAGTAAGAAAGAGTTCAACATCTCTAATTTAAATAAAGTTATTCAAGTTAAAATCATCAATGGCTATATCCTCTTCCATTCCTCCTCCAACAAGTTCATCAACATAATCGGGAATGTCCAAATCATTCAAGTTAATAGGTTCACTTTCTTTAACTTCATTCAAGTCTTCTTCAATTGGACCATTCAAATCAAATTGATCTACTACAACTTTCAAAATCTTCTTCATTTTCTACAATCCAATCATCATCTGATTCAAGATAATCAAAATTATACTCAATAGGTTTTTTATGTTTCTTCTTGGCCAATCTTGAGTTAGTCATCATAAAAATAACATCATTCATTGTCTTTTGCTTCAAAAGATTTCTTTTCTTTGTGTGGACCTAAACAAACACAAAGCAATTAGTATACTACTCATATCATATATTACATGTTTGAAACGGAATACAAATCATACTTAGAATTATTGAATTAATCAAATTATACCATCTCAAAGGCACTCCAATTTTGCTCACACCCAGAGGAATTGCATGTCAAGTTTAAGACACGAATAGCAAATTTTTGGAACTTCATCCCCATAAGATTCCCACCATGCTCTTGGACTTTTGGACTCCACTCCCTTCCTTACTAATGGAGACCCTAACAAACCTCATCGATACTTGAAGTTTTCAAGTTGCTCATCAATCACACTTGCACCATCAAGACCCCCCATCATCTTTTGTACACAATCATATAGTCCAAGTTGTAATTCAAGATCAACTTTAAATGAAGGAGAATAATGAAGTTTGGGGTTAAGGAAATAACCTGCAGCATGCAACCAAAAAAAAAAAAAAAAAAAAAAAAATCAGTTTTTGCTATGGAAAAATTCTGTTGCAAAAAGACCTTTTTCCGTAGCAAAATCAAAATCCGTCGCAAAAAACCGCGTCGCAATTGCGACGGAAAAGGTAAAATCCGTCGCAAATTCACAAGTTTGCGACGGAAATACCTATCTGTCGCAATTTTTTGAGTTTGCAACGGAAATTTATCCGTCGCAAAAGTCAAAAATTTGCGATGGATTCCATATCCGTCGCAAATTCCCCGATTTTGCGACGGATTTTGAATCCGTCGCAAATTTTGACGTTTTTAAATTTTTTGATTTCAAAAAATTACAAAATAAAATATATAAAAAAGTTGTATACTATAAAAATATATATAATAACAATTATAAAGAGTTTACATAGAGAAAACAAGATATAAATATAATAATGTTGCGAACAATATGTAATAAAAAAAGTCAAAACAACAGCAGTATGGTCATCATCATCACCAGGAACCGACCACGCACCCTTGTCCTTCATTAGGGACTGAAGTAGAATCTGCATATGCTTCATTATCTCCTTTGTCTCGATGCACCATTATGGTCATTCCGTCAAAAACTAGTTCCTAAAAAAATATAAAAAATTACGAAATAAAAAAGAAATGTATAAAACAGAAAAGCAATTAGCAATTACAAAATTCAAATTCTATAATCTACTGATCGGTTTAGGCCGATCCTAATATCTAGGATTATAAGAGGCAGATCATAATATCTAGGAATTATAAAAGGCAGATCCTAATATCTATGAATTATAAAACAGAAAAGCAATTACAAAATTCAAATTTCATAATCCGATTAGATCCTAAAATATCTCTAACTACCAAGATTATGTATTATACAGAAATTTAACATATAACAAGAAAAAAAAACGCAAATGACCCACCCTACTAACATCCATATAACATTGCGTGGATTTCAATAATTAAAAAATCATTCTTGTTAGATTATAATATAAAATAACAAGATTATCTAGGATTATGAAAGGCATATCCTAATATCTAGGAATTATAACATAGAAAAGCAATTACAAAATATATAATTTGCATCCCAGAAAGTTCATAATTCAGATTATTAGAGCGAGTAATATAGATTAATACAATATAATCTCTGATTTACAGTGCATGGGGATAACACAACATTAATACACTAAATAAAAATGATCTAGGTCGACCAAATTCTCTGATTATTGTGCAATATAATCTAATTTCTCAAGAAAAAACTGTTATCTAATAGTAAGATTAAGAGTAAAATATTATTTTATAGTATCATGCATATATTTTTTAGAGTTAAGTAGATTTATAGAGGGAATGAGAAACCTCAAGCAACAGATTTATAGCTAGCTAGAATCATGTAACAAACAAAAATACCTTATTGAGGACGATGAGGAGGCTGGAGAACCAAACTGGAAGGCAAGAGGTGGAGGACGGTGGACGGAAGACAAGGCCGAGGCCAAGGAGGCGGAGGACGGACTGGCTAGGCGTAGGAGACGAAAGGACGGCCAGAGGTGCACACGAGGGGGAGGAGAAGAAGAAAGGCTGACGACGGTCGAAATGTCCCAAGTTTGGGATTAAATCTAAGATTTTGCGACGGAAATCAGTTCCGTCGCAAAAAGCAAACTTTTTTGCGACAGAAATTCAGTTCCGTCGCAAAAGGGTGGGAACTGGCCGCCAAAAGGCCACTAGTTTGTGACGGAAGTGAAATTCCGTCGCAAAAAATTTGCTTTTTGCGACGAAATTGGATTTCCGTCGCAAAACCCAATTTCCTTTTTGCGACGGAATTGTAATTCCATCGCAAAAAGCAAATTTTTTGCTACGGAATTTCAATTCCATCGCAAAATGCAAACAAAAATATGCTTTTTGGGGCGGAATCGAAATTCTGTAGCAAAAAATTTGCTTTTTGGGGCGGAATCGAAATTCGTAGCAAAAAAATTTGCTTTTTGCGACGGAATTTTATTTCCGTCGCAAAATTAGGGGTATTTGCGACGGAATTCAAATCTCGCAAATACCCTAATTTTGCGACGGAAAAAATTCCGTCGTTAATCAGCAATTTTCTAGTAGTGCAAAGGCCTATGGAGTTGCTTGTCCCATCTTGCATCAATGACATCCCATATAAGCTTGTAACTAAATAATGAAAAAATAATTAGTTTTAAAACAAAGAATTGGAGTCTTCTTGAAACAAATTTTCAATTAAAATAAAACTTAAACACTTACAATTTTTAGACACTATTGAAGGCTTCTTGAATTTTCTTTTTAGCTTGATCCATCTCCTCATAAATGAATCCCATGGCTGCCTTCTCATTTGAATCAACTAATCGAAGAACTTTCATAAGAGGAAGAGCGCCCTTCAAGCAAATAACAATATTTTTCCAAAACTCTTTGTCCATAATCACATCTTCAATACGCTTTCCATCCCTTGACTTTGCAAATCGGCTACCCTTCCATTCGTTGGAGTTAAACATTCTTATCAATGGAAGTTTGTACTCATTGAGGCATCCTAGAGTCAAGTAAGATGTGGCAAAGCGAGTCATGACAGGTCTTATCAAATCTTTACTTTGGTGAAGCTCTGCAATAAAGTAATGAGAAGAGTCCTTGAATAGATATAAGTTGTGATTTTTTTTTTGCCTTTGGAATTGTTTCTTGATGAACGGATATCTTCCTCTCTAAATCGTCCAACATTAGATAAATGCAATGTGCTGCACAAGGTGTCCAATACAACCTTTTCCTTTTCTCCATCAGTAACTTTCCCGTAGCTTTATAATTTGCAGCATTGTCAGTTACAACTTGGACAACATTTTCTTCACCAACCTCCTCAACTATCATCTTAAAAGTTTTGTCAGTTGTTTTGGTGATGTGAGATGCATCAATGGACTTAAGGATCATAGTTCCCATAGAGCTATTCACACAGAAATTTATTATTTTTCTCTTTCTTTTATCTATCCATCCATCAGTTATTAGTGTGCATCCCGTTTTCTTCCATTCAGCCTTGTGTTCTTCAATAGTTGTCATTGTCTTATCATAATGTTGCTTCAAATATTTTACTCTACACTCATGATACGATGGTGGCTTGAAACCTAATCCATGTTTTGAAATAGATTCACACATCTTCTTGAATTCATCACAATTTAACACATTGAAAGGAATGAAATTTCTATAAATAAAAGAACAGATGTCAAAACATGCCTCCTCTCTCACTTTCTTCTTAAGTAAGGTGTTGATAGTTGTCTGAGTAGTTATTATGCTTTTCTTGAAAATATTAGACCCACCACCACCTTCATCCCGTTTTCTTTTTTCAATTTCATAACCAGTCTCTTCTTCTTCTAGTTGTTCTCGTCCTAGTATTTTTCATTAATTTCACTTGCAATCTGGCTACAATATTCAACATTTCTTTCTTTACTTCTTCTGGCACTGCTCTACATGCTCCCACATCTTTTTGTGTTCCCACCAAATGATGCTTCAATCGGTAAATACCTCTCGTCACTACTTTCTCACAGTATTTGCATTTTACTTTTCTTACATCTCCTTCAATTGGAAAGCTATGTTTCCATCTAATATCTGATATATTCCCATGAGCATTTTTGTGTAATTGAGTTCCTGAACTAGAGGCGGGAGCAGCTTGAATATTGCTATTACCAATAGCATCACTTGAAGCCATACTTAATAAACAACAAAATCAATATTTTATATACCAACTAGTAACCCACAACTTTAGAAGTCCCTAAGTTTTTGTATAACAAAACAAAAACTGCAATTGAAACAAAGGCATGCATCGAATAGCACATGACAGTATAAAACAAAAGAAGCAAAGATGTTATATAATATAATATTAATATTAGAAAGCAAACAATTCTAGCTACGGTGCTACACCGTGGCACTGTAATACATATATTATATATTGTAAACTTGTTACAATATATTATTATTGCAGTGCTACACCGTGGCACTATAATATTATATATTCTAGCTACAGTGCTACAACTTGAATATAGTATATTAGAAAGCAAACAATTATTGCAAAGCACGTGTGTGGGCCGTGACAACCTTTCCACCGTGGCAGATATATATTATATATTGTAAAATTGTTTCTCCCTTCATATATGGACGAGACATAATTGAATAAATGAATAATGTTTAAAGATGTTTAGAACTTCTTACCAAAGAGTGGAAGTTCATCTTCCTTGAGCAGCAGAGGTGCAGGGAGGGCTCGTGATTTGGAATCATCTTCAGCAGTGGAGGATGTTGGGATCCGTACACGCAGTGGAAGGAATTCATCCATTAAATTTTACGAATCCTATAGGAGGATCTATCAATGATGTTTAAATCGGCTTAGTCAGAAAAAATACCTTTGTATTCGTGAGTGTCTTGTTCGATACGATCACCAGGAGCCAACTCAGCAAATCCACTCCCTCTATCGATATCTACACCGATGGTAGCGTGCAAGCGCCTTCAACGTCTTACGCCTTCAAGCGCCTTCAGCGTACTAGCCCACAATTCGCAAGCGGCCTCTAGCAAGACATTGTGACTATCCACTCATATGAGGATCGATAATACGATAATACGATACTACCTATTATACAACCATGTCACGTCCCTTTTGTCACACGATAATTTGGTCAAGGATGAAGCATGGATTGTGTCATCCTCCTGTTCTTGACCATTACTTTCTCGATTCTTTAGTAGTCTAACAATTGAAATGGAAACTCCTTTCCATCGTAGTATGGCAATACATTTCTCAGACTCACTCATCGAGGGGCCCAATATTATCTCTCTACAAATGTGAGGGACAAATTTCATCTTGACCATTCACATTCCTCTGCATGAAAACCACTAATCCCGATCGAAGCCTTTATCATCACTCGGTCAAAGGTGACTTTTGACTAGGTCAAAGATCAGCAACTCTCATATAGGAATCCTTGATGATCTCAGGTCAAAGGGCATTGCGATGATATATTTTGTAAGAAAATTTGCTAAGAAAAGAAAGCTGATTAACAGTGTTGGGATTTTAGGATCCCACTTGACAGAACAATAACAACAAATAAAGAAAACTGAAAATAATAATAAATAGAACACAAATGTTTAATATGAAAACCTCATTATGAGAAATTCTATATTACAACCTCTCTTTAATTACAAGGAGAGAATAACTCTCATCTCTCTCTTGAATTAAGAGAATTCCTTACAAAACACACTCAAAGAAATAACTTATAGAAAGAAGGGAGAAGGAAGTTTTGTTGTACTCCCTCTGGTCCTTATTATAAGGCACCAACTAGCAAGTTTATTTGGTCCTTTTTATAAGGCACTTGCTTGTTTCCAATGAGCAATGATTACTTTTTTTCCATGTCTGCCCCTAATTAATAAAGGTAGTGGGTGAAAGTAATAATTAATATAATATTAGAGTCAGTGCAATTAGTAGGGGTAATATTGGAAATTACTTAGATTCTAGGATGACTTTATTGACTTTAACTACTTTTATTGGTTTGTGAGAAAAGTTAGTTGGTGCCTTATAATAAGGACCAGAGGGAGTATATTGTATTGAAGGGGGGAAGCTATATTTATAGCCTCCCACCCCTTCCTTCTCTTAAGATCCCACCCATGTGGGGCTTGTGGGACTACAATCTCCCACTTGGAGATATGATTGAGAACCAATTAATCTCCACACCATCCTTGCTACCTTCATGTTGTCTATATCTCTTCCAAGCCAAATGAAGATCTACACCACATGAATTCATCAATGTTGATTGCCTTTGTTAGTACATCTGCTAGGTTCCTTTTTGTGTGAATCTTTTGCATGCCCACACTTCCATCTTCTACCACTTCGTGAACAAAATGATATTGAACTCCTATGTGTTTCGTCTTGGAATGAAATGTTGGATTCCTTGCAATGTGCAAGGCACTTTGACTATCACAATAAAACAACATAAGTTGTTGTTTGTGTTCGAGTTCTTCCATGAATCTTCTTATCCAGATTGCTTCCTTACAAGCTTGTGTAGCTGCCATATACTTAGCCTCTATGTTAGATAGTGCCACAACTAACCGTAGTTTAGATGCCTAGCTAACAGCTCCTTTTTCAATTGTGAACACATAGCCTGTGGTATATTTTCTTTATTCAAGATTACCTACAAAATCAGAATCAACATATCCTCTGGCAGTATAATTAGATCCTCCATAACATAAAGCAACGTTTGAGGTTCCTTTGATATATCTCGGGATCCTCTTAACAACCTTCCAATGCTCTTGACCATAATTTGCCATGTATCGACTAACCACTCCCACTACATGTGCAATGTTTGGTCTTGTACATATCATAGCAAACATTAAACTCCTTATTGCTGATGCATACGGTATTCGAGACATCTCCTTCCTCTTTGCATCATTGCTAGGACTCATCTTGAGGATAACTTGAAATTAACAGGAAGAGGGGTAGACATTGGCTTACAATCTTGCATGTTGAAGCACCGCAAGATTTTCTGCAAATAATTCTTTTGCGATAGCGAAATCTTCTTGCTATTTCTGTCTCGGTGAATTTGTATCCTTAGAATCTTGTTTGCTGGTCCCAAATTCTTCATTTCAAACTCCCTAGCCAACTATGCCTTTAACTTTTGAATTAGATCTATGTTGGGGCCTGCTACTAACACATCATCAACATACGACAGTAGTACCAAACCTCTTGAAATAAGCACAAGGGTTTGAATTGAGTTTGTTGTATTCAAGGTTTAATATGAAGGAATCATATCTCTTATACCAAAACCCTGGCGCCTGTTTGAGACCGTATAGAGATTTGTTCAACTTGCAAACCAAGTTCTCATTATTTGGTTCTTCAAAACCTTCTGGTTGGAGCATATAGATTTCCTCTTCAAGATCTCCATGAAGAAATGCAGTTTTAACATCTAACTACTATAAATGTAAATCCAATTCTGCACACATAGCCACTACTATACAAATTGTAGTCAGACGAACCACAAGTGAAAATATTTCAGTGAAGTCAATACATTCTTTCTGAGCATAACCTTTTATCACCAATCTTGCATGATACCGCTCTACTTGATCATAATTGTTTCATTTGATCTTGTAAACCCATTTGTTTCTAATGGGCTTTCTTCCTTGCGGTAATGGTACAAGCTTCCATGTCTTGTTCTTATGAAGAGATTCAATTTCTTCCTGCATTGCTGTCATCTACAATGATCCATCCGAGCTAGTTGTTGCTTCTCGAAATGTTGATGGTTCGCCATCTTCTGTTAAAAGATAGTATGCAACATTGCCCTCCACAATATAATCAGACTGCCAGGTTGGTGTTTTCTTCTCATGAGTTGACCTTCGAACTTCTGTAGCTTCAGATTCAACTGGTTCTTGCCCCTCGTGTTCTGGTATTGTTTCAAAAGAACCTTGTTGCTCAGACTTTTATTCCACCTGAATTGTCAAAGTATCTGAATTATTAGCTAAAGTGCTTTTTACATCTTGCACTTGCAACTTGTCTTCTGTAAATATTACATCTTTGCTGATGACGACATTGCGGGCAGTAGGATCCCACAATCGATACCCCTTAACTCCATCAACATACCCCAATAATCTACATTTTCTAGATTTTGGATCCAATTTTGTGTTTGCTTGGGTGTTATACATTACGAACACAGGACTCCCAAATGTGTGTAGGTGAGAATAGTCTACTGGCTTACCAGTCCATGTTTCCATTGGTGTCTTTAGATCAATCATTGTTGATGGTGAATGATTAATCACATAACAGACAGTTTTGACTGCTTCAGCCTAAAATGACTTTGCCATACTTGCAGTCCTCAACATAGCTATAGTTCTTTCGAGTAGAGTTCTGTTCATCTGCCCTGCCACTCTATTTTGTTGTGGAGTATATGCCACTGTGAGTTGTCTTTTTATGCCTTCCTGATTGCAAAAGGCATTGAATTCATCACCTATATATTCTCCACTGTTATCTATCTCGAGTCACTTAATCCTCCTCTCTGTTTCTAACTCTACTTGCGCTTTGATTATCTTGAAGACTAAAAATACAACTGCCTTCTCTTGATTGGATACACCCAACATCTCTTGGAATAATCATCAATGAATGATACAAAATACTTTGCTCCTCCCAGGGACATAATCGGTGCCTGCCATACATCAGAGTGAATCAATTCCATGATATTTTTACTTCTAGAATTAGATGTAGTGAACTTCAATTTGTGTTTCTTGCTTGTAACACAATGCTAAAAAAGATACCTTTGTGAGGCCAGGGAGAAGTTTCCGTTCGGCTAGAATCTTTAATCCTTGTTCTGACATGTGGCCTAATTTAAGATGCCGCCTTTTTTATTATATCTTCCTCAGAACTAGCTGATGCAACTGATGCTTCTACCTCCAGATGCATCTATCCCATAAGTATGTACAAGTTTGCAACATTTTTCTTAGCCTTCATTACTACAAGCGCCCCCTTGACAAGTCTCATCATGCCTTTTTCTGTACGCTCTTTACAGCCATTGTCATCAAGTTTCCCTAAAGACACAGATTTTTCTTGAGCCCTTTCACATGCCGCACATTTTGAATTGTACGAGTCACTCCATCATGCATCTTTATCTTGATGTGCTAGTCCCAGCACTACACAAAAATTCGATTTTTGCTACGGAAAAAATCCGTAGCAAAAAAGCCCTTTTCTATAGCAAAATTTATTTGCGACGGAATTTGCTACAGATTTCGTCCGTAGCAAAAAACGACGTCGCAATTGCGACGGAAAAGGCAAAAACTGTCGCAAATTGCGAGGGATTGTAATTTCCGTTGCAAATTGCGACAGAAGTTAGAATCCATCGCAATTTGCGACGAAAGTTACAATCTGTCGCAAATTGCATGATGGAGTGACTCGTACAATTCAAAATGTGCGGCAGATATATTGCCGTCACAATTTGCGACGGATTGTAACTTCCGTCGCAAATTGCGACGGACAACATATCCGTCGCAATTTGCTACGGAATCAAATTCCGTAGAAAATTGGGGAGTTTGCTACGGAATTTTTGCCCGTAGCAAATTTGAGAATTTGCTACGGAATAATTTTCCGTAGTAAAACTAATAATTTTTTTTAATTTTTTTTTGATTTTTTTTTTAGAAAATTGAAAACAAAAAGTAGTGTGCCATGGATATAATAACAATAAAAAAGAGTTTACATAGCGAAAACAAAATATATATAATCCGTAGCAAAGAGCAAATACTAAAAAGTAGTCTAAACATCAGCATTGTGATGGTCATCATCACCAGCATGGTCATCATCACCAGGAGCCGACCCGGAACCCCTGTCTCTCAGTAGTGACATGATTTGAAGCTGCATCTCCCTCATCATCTCCGTTTGCTGAGTCATCTCCTGCCGTATCATCGCCCGTTCCTGATTCAACGCCTGCCTCATCATCTCTTGTTCATGAATCATCAGCTGCCTCATCATCTCCGTTTCCTGAGTCAGCCGCTGCCTCATCATCTCCTGTTCCTGGGTCATCTGTGTTGCTTGCTCCTCCACCAATGCCTTCATCTTCTTCAGCTCATCTACAAAATTGATTAGTACTTTTATTATTTGTACTTCATTTGAATGGACAAGAGAATGGAAATTATCAATATCAAATGTATTACGTTTACTGAAGAAACCCTCCAAAGTGCGAGATGAGGGCGCTTTGTTTGCTTCGATCAAATGGCCGGGCAGGCACCGTATCCAAAGACTCTCCCTTTCTTGTCAAATCCGCCGAGCCCTCAAAGAACAGACTCGTTATCGGACCGAGAGGATGCGGGGTCGATCCCCACGTTGCGAGTCTCTCTCCCGCAATGCTTTACGATAGTTTTCCTACAAGCAAACAAATACATAACAAATAAGACATGTAAAATGAAATAAATATGGTGGTGCATAAAACAAGTAATAAAGGCAATAAATGTCTAACCGCTATTTGATGTGCCCTTGGGTTAATCCATTGCCTCTCACTCCCTTCAGACTGTCGGGAATGGGTCCGCTCAAAGGTAACCCACTCAATCGATCCTGTAGGAACTTCCCCAGACTCTATCTGCAAACGCAAATGATGACCTTAATTAATTACTTCAAAGTACAAAATATTGAATACCTAAATAGAAAATAACGTGTACTTACAACTTTGCATCGATGCTCACTAATTGATCTGGAGTCGCCAGCATATGACGACCCTTCCACTTTGGCCCTATTGTCCTTATTTTTCACACTTATGTTCTTAAACTTCTCATTGTTTTCCCAATTGCCAAATAATTCCTCTTTAGTTTCCTGTGGAAGCCAATCTGTCTTGCCTCTTGACTTTCTCAATGAATAGAGCTTTCGAGACAACCACCGACCGACCCTATGGTTATAAGCTTTTTTCAGATTTTCACGATGTTCAGGCAACGTCATATGCTTATCCTGAAAATCAATAACGAACAATTAGTGCTCCAAATTTTAAAAGTACTTAATTAACAACCATAAAACAAATAACTTACCAAGAACTCATTGAACCAAACATCTCGTTGGGTCTTAGGAATCTCTCTCCATGTGGTTCAAGGGTGATTGTAATTACAGAATAATTGGGTCGAGATGAAATCCCCCACCGGATTATCAGGCACAAATATGAAGACAGAGGACATCATGCAAATATTAGCATACAAACCAATTAGAGAAGAAAATTGTAACATTACTGGTAACTTGGCATGACTTACTCGTTGCCGTCAGGACAGATCCAAAGCTTCCCTGTCAAAGGATCTGTTGAGCCCCGTTGGTGTATCGGAGGAACTACCTTCTTCCCCGACGTGGCTCTGAGGCGACGCAGTGTGCTAAGGAAGGAATGTGAAATATTGAATATGTTTGTACATAGATGGTTTCAAGAAACTAAACATATGTAGATCAATCAAAAATGGTAAAGTAAACCTGTTGTCCCCCTTGCTGTGGATCAGGGGGGTAGACGGTGACGACGACATATAAAGCGACGGTGAAGATGACAAATAACTCGACGGTGACGACGACATATCAAGTGGTGGCACCTCTGGGGAAGCGTTGAGCCCTTTGCCTCCATAGGAAGCAGTTGGCGTCGCCCTACCCCGTCTTATAGGACGGGGTCGGGCTCGACCACTACCACGTCCACTACCTGAACGGCCTCCTAGATGCTCCATCTCTGAACCCTTATAGACATAATGTCAAAATATATATATGAAAAAAGATATTTACTAAATATGACAGTAGCGAAGTAACACAGTATGTAGTATAACAGATCGTCATAAACAAAGAACTAACACAAATCAACCGGACAATTCCTGTTCATCGACATCTACTTGCATGTCTTCCTCTGAACTCTCATAGTCATCGAACTCATATTCACTATCAGAGAAGCTCACTTCTGCCTCATCCTCATCGTCTGATTTCTCATCGTCAATTTGTATAGAAATCAACTCTAACTCCGCACGAGAATCAAAGAGATTGCTTGGTACTTCGTCGTCGAAGATGTTTATGGGCAGTACATGTTCCACATCAGCTTGGAACGGTTCAGCCATACCGTCATTTGATTCCGACTCTTTCAACTTTAGTATAATATTTCGTGCTTTGGTTTTAATAACTCCCGTCCACCCTTGGCGAGATGTGGGGTATGATGTATAGTAAACTTGTTCCGCCTGTTGAGCAAGGATGAATGGGTCATAACCAACAGTATATCTCCTTGTCCAGTGGATCTCAATATTTCCATGTTTGTCCACTTTTGTCCCATGCGGACTGTTATCAAACCATTCACATTTAAAAATGGTCACCACCTTGTCCCACGGGTAACTCAGCTGAATTATCTCAAGTAACTTCCTGTAGTAGTCAGTCTCCACCCCGTCAACTTGGTCACCTCGACAACATACACCGTAATTGCAACATAGTGTATCTGCGTTCACGTCAACAGTTGAAAACCGATACCCATTGATTATATATTTGTTGCATCAGGTAACTCTAATTGCAGCTCCATAAGATAAACTGCACACAACTTCATTGGGATCTGATGGATTTTCCAAGAAATAGGATCGAAACCATTTTGGAAACTCAGAGTTCGTGAATTGATAAACTTGGGACACCGACATTGAAGGATTTTCCGATCGGACCCAATTAGAGAAGTAACTGTAACAAAAAAATGAAGTTAATACTTTAATACTTACCGTAATAGTAAAAAGGAAAAAAAAACTTACTTTAAGTATTGGGCGGCCTCTTCACAGTTGTTTAGAATGTACCACTCCGCAACTCGCTTATCTCTTCCGTCAAGAGTTGACCTCCAACGTTTTCCCACGACTCGCCCTGGAAAATTAAATATTGATTTTTGATCCCTCGAATCACCGGCATCATCGTGGCGAGGTACCCCTCTCCATCTTGACATCATTTCAGGGGGATAATAGTATGACGCAAATTTTGTGGCCTCTTTGACTAGATATGCTTCAGCGATAGATCCTTCAACGTACCTTGCATTTTTGATCTTGTGCTTAAGTGTGCGTAAAAACCTACAATGGAATACCAGAGGGTATTTATAAACTAAATTACCATGTCGGTCAATTAATAACAGCGTGAAATCAACATATATATATTTACCTCTCAAACGGATACATTCATCTATATTGTTGCGGGCCTCCTACCTTTGCTTTGTAGGCCAAGTGAACGGGCAAATGTTCCATTGAGTCAAACAAGCTAGGAGGAAACACCATCTCTAATTTGCATAGCATTATGGGCATGCTCGCCTCCAGGTGCCGTAACTTTTCAACATTCAGCTCTGAAGCACAAATTTCTCTAAAGAACATGGAGAAGTCCATTAGAATAGACCATATATGCTTCGGTAGTGCTTTGAAGGCCCACGGCAACAATCTCGAAAAAAAAAAAACATGACAATCATGACTTTTCATCTTGCTCAACTTCCCTCGTGCATGTCGACACATCTTTTCCAGTTGACGCATAACCGTCCGGGAGTTTCAGATCTTTAACCCATTGCAACAATTCTAAATTATGCTCTTTGTTGAATGTGTACGGCGCTCTAGGTTTGGAAATCCGTCCAGTGCCACTGTCCACCAAATGCAAAGCAGGCCTTCTGCAAATCGCTTTAACGTCCAGTCTTGCGTTGACTGTGTCTTTCGTCTTGCCCTTGGTGTCCATCACGGTGTACAGAATATTGCAAAACACATTCCTCTCAATATGATGCATGACATTGAGGTTGTGTCTTAACAATTGATCTTTCCAATATGGTAGTTCCCAGAAGATACTGCGTTTGTTCCAATGATGATCAATGCCATACCCCTCAGGTTCGCTGGAAGCAGCCCCCTCTTCGACACTTTGAATGTACTTAACCCTGTTCCATATTTCTTGGCCACTTAAACAATGAGGTTGATCTGCTCGTTCGACAACATTCCGCATGAAGTCTTTTCTATTTCTCCTAAACGGATGATCGGGGGGTAGGAATCGTCGGTGCCTGTCAAACCAACTGACCTTGCGACTGTGTTCCAAGCTAAAACCCATGTTCTGTTCAAGACATACCGGGCATGCGAGCTTTCCCGACGTTTTCCAGCCACTCAACATCCCATATGCAGGGAAATCATTTATCGTCCACATTAAGGCAGCCCGCATGGTGAAATTCTGACTTAATGATATGTCATACATAAGAACCCCTTCACTCCACAACATCTTCAACTCTTCTATCAAAGGCCTGAGGTACATATCTATCTTCTTTTTTGGGTTGGATGGCCCAGGGATTAACACGTTAAGGAAGAAAAACTCTCTTCTCATGCACTTAGAAGGTGGGAGGTTGTACGGAGTCACAATGACTGGCCAACAGGAATAATTCCTTCCCGTATTGTTGAAAGGAGCGAACCCATATGAACATAGACCAAGACGAACATTACGGGGATCCATAGCAAAGAAAGGACTCATCTCGTCAAATTTACGCCAAGCCTTGGCATCGGATGGATGCGTCACAAAGTTTTCATCCCTACGATGCTCCCGGTGCCATCTCATGTGAGCAGCTGTTTGTTCTTATGCATACAATCTCATAAGTCTGGGCACCAGAGGAAAGTACCACATCTTGCTTAATGCTTGACGGGTCTTTTTCCTTCCTTTCCCCACAACTTTATATCTGTCATGTCCTCAGAATTTACAATTGGTCAGCTCAGCATCATCCTTGTAATACAACATACATCCTCTAGGGCAGCAATGAATTTTTTCACATCCAAGCCCAAGCTCTTTCACCTTTTTTTTTGCTTGGTAAATCGACAAATTATTGTCTTTGGGAACAACCTTACTCATGATCTGCATCATGTTGTTGTAATTCCTCTCACTCATATGGTGATCAGTCTTCAAGCTTAGAGTTGCTAGCGTAGCCGATAGCGATGAATACTCACTATTTTCAAAGTGTTCGCAACCTTCCCATAATGGACGTTGTGCTTCTTGAAGCATTTTATAGAACCTATCGGCTTCTGGATGAGGATCCTCACCCATGTATGATGGTTGAGTATGTGTACTGGTCTCCTCTCCCATGTATGACGGTTCAGCATGAGTAACGGGATCAAAATATTGGCCGATCGACGGTTCCGCGGCATCCTAACCAACTGCTCATATTGATTAAGGTTTTCTCGATGACTACTGTCCCCGTAATAACCATGCGGTGTCTGTCAGACTTCCCCATGACATTCCCAACATTCATAATCTCTCATGAATCCCTTTTGACACAAATCAATTTTGACATTGCCAGTATCTTTAAATCATAAACACCTACATTTGGCACACGGACACCTGATCTCCCTACTTGAATTATTTGAATTCGCCAAAGCAAATTGGGTGAACTCTTCCAAACCCGCCAAGAATACTTGCGTTAGTTGTCTTCTATCAGTCAGACGATTATACATCCAACTTCTATCATGGTTGCCTTCCATACTTCCTAGCTAGTTCAGTTACTAACCTAATTAACATCTAAACATGCCACAAATATATAAATTTATATATAAGTACAACTAGTCATTTATGCCAACCAATTGCCACTTAATCAAGAAAGTGAAAAACAAACACATGCATTGAACAAAGAACAGATTCCAAAGAAGCAACCGCAGAATGAGGATAGCACACCGAACATGGGACATGCATGTGGAGGGCAAACAAAGAATAGAATACTAAGTATTTTGGAGTTTCTAACATATATGGGCTAGATCAAAGAGATTATTTAAGACTTAATCAAATTTATTGTATAAGTTGTTAAAGATAGATTCAAATAAAAAATTTAAATGAAATATTTTTATTTTATTTTATTAATAGTCATTTTTATAATAGCCTAAATCAAATAGTAAATTACACTAATTTTTATAACACATACAAATTTGATTATTCTTTAATTTCACATCTTCCTCCTCCTACTTTACATTAATTAATTAATTGCCTTATCCTTAAATTTCATTTCTCAACACTTCATTTTTCTAATTTCAAAACGATCCTATTTAAAGATTTATGTATCATTACCAACTAATACAAAATCATAATTTTATCACACCAAAATTAGAATTGGAATTTCTAAATTCCTAAAAAGTGCTAGATAAAGCAAATCTAACATAGATATTTCCATATAATTTAAAAAAATTAAAAATAATTCAAGCTAACTCCGGCGGTGACCGGAGAAGAGGACGACGATCGAGCGAGAGTGTGGGAGAGGAGCGAGGGAGGCAAAGAGGAGCCGAGGGAGTGGGGGACGAGCTTAGGGGGCAAAGGAGCGAGGCGGATGGAGTCAAAGCGGGGGCAAGGGGGAGGCCCAGGCCGACGGTCAGCCGGGGGCGAAGCGGGGGGGGAGCCGAGGGCGGGGCGAGGCGAGCGGACGGAGGGGGGGGGAGGCGAGGTGGGGGTGTGGGCGAGGTGGGTGAGCTTGGGGCGACGAGCGAGAGGTGGGGGTGGGGAGCCGAAGGCCGGAGGTGGGGGGTGCGTCGGGAGTTGGAGTTGGTTGTGGGCGATGAGCAATGAAAGTCTCATTAATGAGACTTTCGGCGTTGCGACTCAAACCCGTTTTGTCGCAAAGTCGCGACGGATCATTGGATCTGTCGCTACTTGGCGGACCAAAAGGTCGGCCCGGTTGCGACGGACCACTTGTCCGTCGCAACTTGGCGAACCTTTTGTCCGCCAAGTAACGACGGACCACATGTCCGTCGCAACCAAGTTGCGACGGACATCTTGTCCGTCGCAAAAGGTGCGACGGACAACGAGTCCGTCGCACATTGCGACGGACCATTTGGTTCGTCGCCTTATGGCGGACCCTAGGTTCGCCAAATTAGTGACGGATACAATGATCCGTCTCAAAAATGCATGTTTTTGCGACGGATTGTTAAATCCGTCGCTAATTTTTTTTTTTGCTACGGATTTTGAAATCCGTAGCAAAATCTACCAAATTTGCTACGGAAAATTTTCCGTAGCAAATTTCGTCACTATTTCTTGTTTTTCTAGTAGTGCAGCAACATCTAAGATCTGATTCTTGAAGGTAGAATATCACCTAGAGGGGGTGAATAGGTGATCTCAAAAATCTTTTCGCTGTATGATAGATAAACGAAGAAAGCAGTAAGGAAGTAAAGATGACAGACACAGAGAAGTTATCCTGGTTCGGTCCAACTCTTTGACCTACGTCTAGTCCCCAGACACACTCTGGGATTTCCACTATCTTACAAATACAATTACACACTCGTAAACGAAGGATGATCCTTTCACTCTCGGACTCACTCCCCTTACAAGTTGTAATTAATACACCCACACTCAAGATACCTCTATCTTGAGAATTTGAACGAACCGTAAAACAAGTTGTAAAGTACTCTCTCACGAGTAGATAGAATGATGAACACTGAAGCTTATAATATCCGAAGATATAATCAGAATACAATTTGAACTATTTGAAAGCTTTATCAATGTATGCACTGGTTCGTTATAGTTGAATTCAATCCATCGTGTATTTGTACTGGTTGAAGTTGAAGGCCGTTGGAGAAATTTGAATCCGCCCGTTTGAATGTGTTTAGACATCCGCGCCTTCTGCTTTATCCATGTTTGAGTGTTTGCTTAGTGGAATGTCTTTACAACTTGTTACTCACATGTTGTTGGATGGAGATCAGCATAGTTTAATGATTCGGAAGCTTTTGCTGTATGGGCACCATTATGATAAGATTCTTTTTGTCGGCTCTGTTCTGCGACATTCTTAATGCGCCAGCCTGTCAAGAAATTAAACTCTGAAAAACAAAACTTTGAACTTCTGTAGATTCACAAGCAAACTTGTTAAACATAGTTAAAATCAGTAATAGCAAGCGATGTCATATTCTATAAATCTCGATCAGCAATTAAGTCACGATGAACATTCTCGGTATCCTTCGTCGATCTTGTCAACTTTGGTCATGAACCCGTAAAGCACTTAGGTAGATGATCAATAATATCACAGTTAATATATAAAGATGTATTGAAGCTAAAAACAATTAACTGGATGATTTAAAGAAGATTTACAAAGAATCTGGTTTCTGTCGAGCTGATGCTGTCTGACCATTCTCGAGAGTGCTGAAGCCATACTCGAGAATTGCATAAAGAATCAACGAAGATTTGAGCAACTAATGATCATTCTCGAGAGTTACCCAATGGTTCTCGAGAACCATTCTCGAGAATTGCATTTCAATTCTCGAGAATCCAGTAGACAGAAGCAAACTTCAGTTAATGTGATCGTGCATACTCGAGAGCTGTTATCCTATTCTCGAGAATTATTCTCGAGAATTACTTTCCAATTCTCGAGAGTCATTTGAAAACCAGAGAGGACGGAACTGAAGCTTTCGACAATACTCGAGAATCAATTTGGATTCTCGAGAGTTATTCTTGAGAATTAGTTCTAATTCTCGAGAACTACCTCAGAAACAGAATATATCAGTGGAGACCGACGACCATTCTCGAGAGTCAATTTCTGATTCTCGAGAATTGATTCTCAATTCTTGAGAATCACTCGATAGACAAAGTCTGTTTCTGCTTTGGTCCGATCATTCTCGAGAACCATTGGTGCATTCTCGAGAACCATTCTGGAGAATGCAATTCTCATTCTCGAGAATTGCTCTGCTGTGATAGGAATTAACTGATTCTTTTGAACACATTCTCGAGAGTCAATCCTGAACTTCATTAAACCAATTTCAAAACTTTAAACATTTGTTATCATCAAAACATTTGGAGCTAACAATTCTCACATGTATACACAAACCCTCTAAAGATAGGTTCATAAGTATGAAACCACTCCCTACGAGAAGTCATATGCCATGTTGCACCTGAATCTATAATCCTTGCATTAGTGAGTTCCAATCTATCTTTAGACATTGTTCCTGCTACGCTACATAAAATGTCTGCAACGGCAACAGATCCTTGAGAATTTGATGCTTCAGAGGTTTTGTCTCTACCCTTCCTGAATCGACATTCACTTTTAAAGTGTCCTCTCTTGCCACAATTATAGCACTTGAAATTCTTCTTACTCTTAGATTTTGATCTTCCTTGTTTGTGACTCCCACTAGAATCATGTTTCATTGATCGTCCTCTCGTCATCGATAAGGCTTCCACTTGACACGAACTTTCCAGATTGTCTTCTTTGTTTGTGCGTTGAATTTCTTCTTTAAGAACAGACGTTGCAACATCATCAAAGACCAAAATATCCGTGAGGATATTGTTAGTTATTTTGATGATAAGTTGATCATATGAATCTGGAAGGCTTTAGAGTAGAATCTCAGTACTGTCCTTTGGGTCACTAAGAACATAGAGAGGTCAGAGTATTGATGTGCTCTGTTACTGATGTAGATTCAGACATCCGAAGAGTGTAAAGTTTCCTCTTCAAAAATATTTTGTTGTGAAGTGACTTTGCTTTGTACAACTTTGTGAGATGATCCCATATATCCTTGGCTGATTTCTTTTCCTTTACACCTGATAATACATCATATGATAAGGACAGATGCAGATTAGAAATGGCCAATTCATCAATTCTTTTCCATTTCTTGTCATCTGTGAACTCCTGCGGCCGAGTACTGATGGCCTCCAGGAAATTATCTTTGATCAATAATGTCTTCATCTTCAATTTCCATAACGAGAATTTCGTTCTGTCATCAAATTTGCCAATATCCATCTTTGTTGTCATGGTTCTATCACGAACTGCTTGAACTACTTCTGCTTCAAGATAGCTCCCACTGTTTCACTCGGACTCGGGCTCCTTCAACCAGTATTCGGTTAGATATAGTACATCAGGAAAGTTCCAGGAAAGACTGGAGGGGTCACAACTGGTCCCACTTAAAATCCCGTCTCCTTAGACCTTTTATAGTCTTTGTGATAAAACTTTCCTAGACATGTACTTAATCGCCCAATATACTTTATCAGAAAGATACCCTTAAAAAAATTATGTCTATGTGAATAGTACCTCCGTATATGTGAACAACACCAGACAACACCTCCGTGTATCACCGGCAGCACCTCATCTCTGTACCACTTGTTGGAGAGAACAACTCTCATCTCTCTCTTGAATTAAGAGAACACACTCAAAGAAATAACTTATAGAAAGAAGGGAGAAGGAAGTTGTGTTGTTTATTGTATTGAAAGGGGAAGGCTATATTTATACCCTCCCACCTCTTCCTTCTCTTAAGATCCCACCGATGTCAGACTTGTGGGACTACAAACAGAAGCCCTCAAAACTTGGAAAAAGCTAAGTTTATGGCTTAGGAATTAAAGTAGTCCCAAAAAAGTTTTATTATGTATTATAGGTTTTTATGTTGAATCATTATACTATTGATTGAATAAAACTTATTAAAACAAATTAAGCCTTTAAACCATAAATTATAGAAAGGTACCTAAAAGCTAATATTAAATAAAAATATTATTTGGGGTTCGAAGCATATGCTGAATAATGACAAATTAAAAAACAAATAAAAACGCAGTTCAGAAAGAAAAGTAATTAGGACTATTGGCCCCAAAAATGAAAATTAATTAAAGTTGTTATAAATATATGTATTATGTGGATGTCCATTGCATAGTAACCCTTGAAGGTCTATAAATAGAGGTCTTGTGTAAACATTCAGAAGTTACTTGAAATGAGAATTCCTCTATCTCTCTAGAATTTCTCTCTAACTTCTCTCTACTTTTTTTAACATTTTCTTCAGTTTTATAACACGTTATCAGCACGAGGCTCTAATCAACTGAGCCTCACTAACATCGTTGATCATCACCGTGGTTCACCTTCCCGGAAGAAGTTTTTCAAATCGCTCAAAAGGAGAGCGTTTCAAACCGAAAGATTGATTTTGGATCGGTGAAAATTATTTCTTTTCACACAGGTATGTTTTCTATTAAGTTTAGATGGTTGATTTAAGTAATATGATGTTGTAAATGAAAGGAGGAAGAAGAACGAACAGAGACAAGACGTAGAGGAAGGAGGAGGAGGAAGAAAGAAAAAAAAGGAGAAGAGAAAAAAAACCCGTCGGTACGTTTGAAAATTTGGCCACGGACCCCACGTGTTTTTAATATTTTATTATAATTACTATTTGAATAGTAAATTTCAAAAAAAAAAAAAATAAATGATTTTTAGAAAATTTACTATTTGCACATTTTATATTATTTTATTATTATGAATAGTAAAATACTATTCACGAAAAAAAATTGATATTTTTATTATTTAAATTTAAGTTTTAATATTTTACTTTTATTGTTGTTAATATATTTATGTTTAATCATTTATTGTTTTAATATAATATTTTATTTTATTTAATGCTGCTAACATATTTATATTCATCATTTTATTTTTATTATTGCTAACATATTTATATTTAAGTATTTATTTTTATGTTAGCATTTATTTATGTTTATTTATTTATATTTTATAATTATTATTAATTTCGACACCTACTTGGGGTTAAATCTCCTAACCGGAAGTCTAGATTTAATATTTAACATTTACTTTTATGTTAACTAACATAACATTTACATTTATGTTTGCTAACATAACATTTATTTTTATGTTAACTAACATAACATTTACTTTTATGTTTGCTAACATAACATTTACTTTTATGTTTGCTAACATAACATTTACTTTTATATTAACTAACATAACATTTACTTTTATGTTTGCTAACATAACATTTATGTTATTGTTTCTAACATAACATTTATTGTTTATGTTTTATTTATTATTTGTCATTTTATTATTATTATTATTATTATATTTCTTATTATATGATCAGATTCATATATAATAGCCGAAACCTTTGTTTATCCCGAAGATAAACAAATTGGAAGTCATTTTGATTTAATTTCTCTTGAAGAGAAAAATGACATTGAGATATATGACAAAAATTGGCCGGTAAGCCAAATGAAGATATAAAGTGGCAAGTAGCGCAGAAGAGCATAATTTAGCCAAAGAAGGCATAAATTGGCAAGAAGCCAAGAGGAGGCATAATTTGGCCTGAAAGCCAAATGATAATTTGGCCTGATCTTTGTGAGAGACATATTGGCCTGAAGCAAAGAAATAAATTTGTCTCGAGTTATGAGACATGGCCGATCCATAATTTTTTTATGGTATCATTTGTATGAAAGTCTCAAAATTATATATTTGGCATTAATAGATTCTTTTGTTCTTTAGAACAAATTAATGGGAATGTATGACCACCAGAAGATGGTTGTTCTTCTAAAAGTTTATTATAAATGGGAATATCCAATTTGCTCCTGAAGTAGCAATATTGTGAAAGACTCAAGAAATATTTTGAATTAATAATTTCTTGCTTGTGATAAAACAAAACAAGAAAGTTTTTGTTTTAAGGATCATGAATTTCCTCCAACAAATGAAATACATTCCCGTAAGTGAATGTAGTAATGAATAAATTTAATTGTGGTTGTGGATATGTGTGTAAATTTGTTTACATATGGACATGGTTGTAATTATGATGGTTCAAATTCTCACCGTAAGTGAGGAAAGATTATTGATAAGAACCACGAATGAGATACTTGGGTATAATAAACATAATAGAAATTCATGTTAATTGTTGTGGTGGCAAGGGTCATTAGTTTTGTATTTATTGTATGCCATAATATATTTGTTAAAGGTCAAATATTTGATATAAATTATCGATAAGATAAGTATTATATGTAAATCAGCCTCAAAATCAATTTCAAAAGTATGAGGCGTTGATTTTCTGAAAATGAGACCAATTTAGAATTTTAGATTATTAGGGTATTATTTTATAATTTTACGTGGTAGTAAAATAACATTTATAGAATTTGGGGTCAAGTTATGTAATTTTCCCCAAGCAAATTTTTCAATGCTTCCACGTGAAGGCAGGAGAAAATTTTGGCTGTGGGTACCACGTTTTTATATTTTTTTATTTTATTATTTTATTATTTTATTATTTATGAATAGTATTTACTATTCACGAAAAAAAATCAAAAAAAAAATCTTATATTTTTGAATGGCAGGTAGCCATAATATTATGTTTTTATGGCAAGAAGTAGTCATAATATTGTGATTTTATGACAAGAAAATTTATCATTTTTATTGCCATAAACTTATTATTTGATGTTTAAGAAATTTATCAATTTCTATAATTGTTCTTTTATAAAAGAACAATATTGGTTTAAAGAAATGGCATGGCAAGAAAATTTTATAAATTATTATATAAAGACGCTGAAAGTATATGTATCAAATATTGAATGATACAAAGAGTTTTAAGTTATTGTCTTAAAGACAAATATTTTGCATAGAAATTATGCCACATGAGTAATAATTTTAAAGGCTAATAGTCTTGGAGACTAATTAGCATAGTTTACCCACTTCATTTGAAAGACCAATGTTCGGACTATATTTGGTAGTATAAATTTGTTTTAAGGCTCCGGAAGAGCTATGAAAGTATAAATTTGTTTTAAGGCTCCCGAAGAGCTAATGTATTGTTTCTTGAAGGAACAAAATTATGCATTAAATATGCATTTTATTCTACCAAATATGAAAGAAACTTGTTGAGTTTCAAAGATATCTACGAGAAATGGATATCATATAGAAAAGTATTGAACCACATGCTCATTGTAAACCGAAAGTTTACAATATGACCGATGAGGTCATAAGTGATTAATAAAGATATGAAAAATTATTGAGAATTCATATCTTGATGTGTAAACAAATATTATAAATTGAAAGTGATTATTCATTTTTCTAGAGCGTCTGACAAGGAGGAGATATTTTGAGATATTTTCCATTGGGTGTGCAGAAGTGCCTGTAGCACTATTATAATGCACTAATATAGTCCTCAAAGGAGGATAAGAATATATCTTTGGGTGTTAATTTCATTTGATAATGAATAAAAGGATTTTAAAGTGAAAACCCACATTTGGATTGAAATCCATAAATGTTTGTGAAGTATTTTTAAAGGACTCACACTTGAGGGGAGATTTCTAGAATACAAGTGTGAGTGAAATTTTGAAGAATTATATACTTCATACATTAAGCCTCTCTTATGAAGAACAAAGTCCATGAATTTTAAGGGGAATGTTACGCTCACACTTAAGGGGAGATTGTTAGTATGCAAGTGTGAGCTAATTTGTAGAAAGTCATACTCATACTTCCCACATAATGACAAATATGATCTCCAAAAATGAATGATAAATTATGATTGTGGATCATAATGTTACAAAGAAACCGTAAGTTTAATGAGATGAGATATATGTTACGATAAACTAGAAGTTTACTATTTGTTGGCATGACTTGTTTGATCATCCAAGTCATATATAATACAAATAAGAATTTGTATTGACATCCATTGAAGAATCAGAAAATTCTTCATGAATAGCTCTTGTTCTCAAATATAAATGACTATGAAAATATCATAGGTCATAATTGGTAATGGATCTCCGGAAATATATCAAACAGATTTATATGGGCCCATTGAAATAACATGTAAACCATACAATGATATGAGAAACTTGATAGATCATCTATAAGATGGTTACATGTGAGATTATTTGCTTGCAACATGGAGTTTGCGAAAATAATTGCAACATGGAGTTTGCAAATGAGATTGCAATATGAAGATTGCAATAATGTTTGATGTTTGAATAAATTAAACGCGCAATTTCCAGATGATATGATTTAAGAATCATAAATTAAAGCCTCCATAAATAAGCTGGATGAATGCTTATGAAAACAAAATTTTATGTTGGTATACTTGATATTATATAGCAGTATTTATATAAGCCAACAAAATTCTCCCGGTAAAATTGGCTTTTGGTCAAAAGCCAAACAAATTTCCATCTTAAAAGGGTTGAATGAGCAATGATTATAAATCCACCACAATGCACATTGATGGATATAGAAAGAAATTTGTGATAAATGTTGTATAAGTACATTCTATTTCTTGTTTGTCTCTATATGAAATGAAAGATGTTTCTAAAGGAAACAAATGGATTTAGGAGACTTATACGGCATGATTTGTCAATTGTTGTTTGACATTGTTTTCTTACCATGAGGGGGAGAAATTGGATAGCTGGAAAAGTGAATACATGGAATGCATTATAGCATTGTATATATCCTCGAATAATGTAATATGAACCAGAAGTTCATTAGATTATGCATTCATGAATTATTTGCCGATAATAATTTATCGACCCAAATGAGATTTATTAAATCTCATACTCCAAATTAAAATGCTCCAATCTGTATGAATATGAATGTGGCATGCTCGAAGCATGAGAAATTATTCGGTTCCAATTATAAATGTTATGGATAAATTGGAGCAATAATTATGATGATCATATTAAGGAGGTAGATACTCCGTAGAAGAGTATCGAGACATAACTAATTGTAAAAACCTCAAGAGAGGTTCAATACCTGAATTATATTGATAAGTTATGTCGAATTGGAAAAATGGAACCGAAAAGATGAAATTGTCGACAACAATTTTGAAAGATGATATCACGTGATCAAATGAGGATATTATATAAAGATATGTCACAAGAAGTTGACATAAAGATGATTGGCCAAGAGGATAAGTGAAATTGAATATGACGCAAATATAATCATATTATGACAGTTATGGACCATAAGTCCAAATTGAGATATATGAATGTTTATGTGAAAATAAAGATTTTCACAAAGTCTAATATGACTATGATGTGATATATGATTTTGTGGTGGATACAATAATTTTGTATATATATATATTGTTAATCTGGCAATTTATGAATGAAAGAAAAATTATGCGTCTATTAGATATTGTTATATAGCCTATGCATAAAGCTTACTAAATTATGAAGATTACGAAGAATCTTCAAAGGATCAAAAAGTGCTTACTAGCACATGTCCTTAAAAGGACTTAATGTGGTAAGGAAGGACTTAAGGTGCTAAAACACATGTCCTAGAAAGACTTAATGTGCGAGAAGCACATGTCCCTAAAAGACTTAAGGTGCCAGAAGCACATGTCCCCGAATGATTTAAGGTGCCAGAAGCATTGAATGATTTAAGGTGCCAGAAGCATCAAATGATTTAATGTGCCAGAAGCATGAGTCCCTGAGGGACTTAGGATGCTAAAAGCATCTAATTAAAGTTATTGAGAACAATAAAGGGGAGAAGTTTTTGTATGACTTAAATCAATTAGGACAAGTGGTATAATCTTCTCAAGAAATATGTTGAAAGAATGGTATAAAGAAAGTAAATCAATATGCCCATGCATCTTTATGAAAAGATCTAGATGTGAATGTTTTAATTGCAAGTCATGTTGATGATATCAACATTATTGAAACGCCGAAAAGCTTCAATAAAGCAATTAATTGTTTAAAGAAAGAATTAGAAATAATTCATGACTTGAGAAGAACGAAATTCTCAGTATTGGATTACGATTTAATACCTAAAGAATGAGATCTTTTGTTTATACAAAAGAAGGTCCTAGATTGATTTTATATGAATAAGTCATATCCATTATATATTTAAATTATTTGCGAGATAAAAAACAATTTCGACCTCAAGCAAAGAAGTTGAAGAAGGGCAATATCATGTTTATTAACATGAGATAATTCTTCACCAACACAAAAGACAATGGTAGTAATGTAGTCATCGGGGGAGTAAATCGATGTAATTTAGAAATACAAGTTGATGTACGCTGTACTCTTTTTCCCTTATCTAAGTTTTGTCCCACTCGATTTTCCTAGAAAGGTTTTTAATGAGGCAGCATTAGAATATCTGATGTAATTAAGAGGGGGAGCATATACACGTTGTACTCTTTTTCCCTTATCTAGGTTTTTGTCCCACCTTGGGTTTTTTCCTAGAAAGGTTTTTAATGAAAAAACATAAGAAAGTATCGATAGATGATGTCTTTTCTTTTCTTTAGCTAGGTTTTATCCCACCTGGGTTTTCCTAGTTAAAGTTTTTAATGAGGCGTATTCATAATGGACATCCAAGGGGAGTGTTATAAATATATGTATTATGTGGATGTCGTTTCGTAACCCTCAAGGTGCCTATAAATAGAGTCTTGTGTAAACATTCGGAAGTTCTTGAAATGAGAATTTCTCTATCTCTCTAGTAATTTCTCTCTAACTTCTCTCTACTTTTTTTAACATTTTCTTCAGTTTTATAACAAAAGTAACATTCATTAGTCATGTTAATCACGTTTAGTTGTTTACATTTTATTAGTCTCAAAATTAATCTGCATGCCACACAATAGTGTTCCATATAGATAAAGTAGTGGTTTGGTATTTATTAGTTGCCTGTCTATATCAAAGAAGTTTGCTTTATGAAGCTAAGACCATAATTTACAAGCAAGGAAAATACTATGCTTTTGCTTCCTACTTAATTTATTTTATTTCATCTCTTATTTGACAAAACAATAGCAAACAATAAGGTAATTCTGAAATTCTAAGGTGGGAAGCGAAAGGAACTTCATCAGAAGTTGACTGGTAATTTACATCCTCTTCTTTATTATAGAATTAGAAACTTAGCTCCAACGTGTTAATTAATCAGACAATAAGGATAAATAGACTAAAAGCCAGCTTTTTTTTTGTTGCCAAAGACTAAAAGCCAGCTTGATTCCATTATTTTTGGGTTCTTATCAACCACAAGTTTTGGAGAAAATGACACTTCGGAATCAAATGAGGAAGATATTGGCGCTTTTGGATTTTGGAATATTAAAATGTCAATTAAGAACCTTATAAATCTTTGTTTGACTTCCAAACAAATAGACTAAAATATCCACGTTCACATAGGAGAAACAGGGAAGTGGCTAGCGTCCACTTCTTTAATATCCACTTCCGGTCACTTCCTCCAAATTGTCTTAGTTTTGGCGACAAAATTTGTGAGGACAGATCCTTCTTTAAAAAAAAAAAAATCGAGTCTAACTTAAGAGTGCTAAAAGATACTTCAGGATATTGATCTATACTGAAAAAATACTTCATGATCTTGAAAAATTATTTTAGAATCTTGAAAAATATTTCGAGATCTTGATTTAAGTGCTAAAAAGATACTTTAAGGATCTTGACCGATCGTGCAGAAAAAATATTTCATAATCTTAAAAATTATTTTAAAATCTTAAAAAATGTGCTAAAGTATATTTTTAGTACTCAGTTAATACATGAAATATTTTTTCATGATCTTAATATAATTTTTCAAGATCATGAAGATTCTTTCAAAGATCTGCTTAGTATCCTTTTAGTACTCAATCAATAGCTTGAAATATTTTTTCAAGATCCTAAAATAATTTTTCAAGATAATGAAGTATTTTTTTTGTATCAGTCAGTATCCTCAAAATAATTTTTAGTACTAGCCAGTACTTTAAATTTTTTTTTTCAGTCAGTCAGTTTCCTTTTAATACCAGTCAATATCTGAAATATTTTTTCAAGATCCTAAAATAATTTTCCAATATCATGGAGTAATTTTTAAGATCATGAAGTATTTTTCTGTCATCACCAAGATCCTCAAAGTATCTTTTTAGTACCGGTCAGTACCCTGAAATATTTTTCAAAATCCTAAAATAATTTTTCAAGATCGTGAAATATTTTTCCAATATAGATCAATATCCTGAAGTATCTTTTTAATACCCATCAGTACCTGATTTTTTTTTTTTTTTTTTTAAAAAAAGGATCAAGATCACAAAAATGTTGTCTTGTGCCAAAACGGCACAGTTTGGGGAAGTGTACCGGAAGTGGACGCTAGCCACTTCCGAGAAGGAGATAGGTATAGGATTTTTAACTTAACATTAAGTTGGAAAAACAATGTACGAACTACAAATTTGGATGGACTATTAGATATATAGAAGAACAATGTGCAACAGTGAAAGAATTAGAAGCTATTAATACTGTTACTCATTTCTTAAGCTTCAAATACAAAAATTGTAAATTTTGATGTAAACGTGCATATAATTCTTGCGTGGACTACATTCAATTAGGACCAATTATTTAAATATTTTTTAGAGTTTATTATATCAATATAGTTAAAAAGTTATTGTTAAATATAATATAGAAGAAAATGGATCGGAATTATTTTTATTTTTATTTGATTAAGGGTTGCCTTCAAAATTTAAAATGGAGAGGGTTTTCATCTCATATAAATTAAAATGCATTAAATTAGTTACAGTAAGTGCTGTTTGGATAACCATGGAAAAACACTTTTTTTTTTTGGGCAAACATGGTTTAGAGAAAGAATAGTTAAACACTCGCTGAAAGTGTTTTTTTAGCCAAAACCATAGTTTTGAAAAAAAAAAAACTTTTATTTTCAGCTTTTTCTCTCTCTTCTGCCATCATTAGTATTTTTTCAGTATAAGTTAGTATCTTTAAGTATATTTTTAAGACTTACAAGATCTCATGAAATATTTTTTCAAGATATTAAAATAAATTTTTAAGATCATGAAGTATTTTTTCAATACCAGTCAGCATCTTTAAGTATCTTTTAAGCACCAATTAGTACCTTGAAATATTTTTTCAATATCAGTCAATACATTGAAATATTTTTTTTCAAGATCCTAAAATAAATTTTCAAGATCATGAAGTATTTTTTCAGTACCAATTAGTACCCTGAAATATTTTTTAGTACCAATTAGTACCCTGAAGTATTGTAATTTTGTACACATATTTATGTAATTTTTGGTATTTATTATGAGATTTAGTGTTAAAAATATTTAAAATTAAACCTGATCCTTTATATGCAATTATCATAAAGGATAATGCCATTTTTGGTAATTTGAGCATGAAAAAGTTATTCTGATAACAATATCCAAACACTGTCATTTTATTAAAAGCACTTTTTTCACAAAATCTATTCTACTCAAAATCTATTCTAAAAACATATTTTTATCACTTTTTCTCTAGAAGCTATTCTCCAAAAGCTAATCCAAATGACTCTCAAGGAGTTACGAGTCCCATATTAGTAGTAGAGTATGGTTTATAAGTTGAAAAATTATCCCCCCTAATAAACTAATTTTTTGGAATTGTACTCTCCTTTTAGATATATACGTGCTCATCATAATTTGGTGCTAGTCTTTTTGGTTGGTGCATGAAGAATGATTTTTATGAAATAAATGGCTAATTGACTTAGAAAATATTGTGTTATAGTTGGATCTGGATGCATATGGAATTGGATCAGCCTCGATCAGATAATAAAATCCAACATCTCTAAACATCATTTTCTCAATATGTATGATCTTATTCCAAAAACATGGCATGACAGCGAAATAATGATTTCGCACGCAAAATGGTGAAAAAGTGATCATAAGAAGGTAAAACTAAATTACCAGCTGGGCGTGACGAAATGAAATCATCACTAATGACGGAAAACCAGCTGTGTCAAATAGTATTCAAATCTAAATCTTCCATATATATGTACTACAATTATTGGATTAGCGGTAGCATAATTAAATTTTTTGAAAGTGAAATTTATTTGGATTATTATTTTGAAAAGTTAGTTTAGATGTAAATTAACTGAAAATGACATGAATTTTGTTAAATAAATATGTGTGTGATAATTTCAAGAGAAACACTTTTTTTTTCGAAATTTTTTCTTAGAACATTTTACAAGTATTATGTTATTGGGTCTTTTATACCAATTAATCAATTGCAGGTGAACAGTTAAAAAGGGGAGAAGGTAGTGATTATTGATGCCTACAAGGTTTAGCACAATTAAGATTCTTACTTTAATTTTTCATGGTGATTAATAAAATCAATCTTTAGACATATATGTACAAGAAAATTTTTACGAATTATCTGGTTAATCTCTCCTCTCTCTCTATCTCTCTCTCATGCAATTTAGATCTCCAAGTTCCGTAGGGTTGAAAAACTTAATTTCCAAAGCATAAACTTCAAAATATAAGAGTAACATAATATTATTGTGAGTTTAATTATCCTTGATATATATCCATCAATAAAGACTAAGGATCAAATGGTGTACTACGTTCTGATTCGCAATTTTCTTGGATAAGTTGAGAGTGCATCATAAGAATATCTCTGTGATGATAGTGGTAAGAAGAGAAGAAAATGGACCGGAAGATTTCCAGAAGAAGGAAAATTAATTAAAGCTCAAGATCTCTTGAGGAAATTTCATAGGCAACACACAAATTTCATTTGTCAATTCCGTGATGGTTTACAAAAGGAAAACCCTAATTTATTGTCAAAATACTGCAGAATAAACTACTTTAATAAAGATCCAAATCATCATACAGACAGCAGGATGACAATAATTGACACTAAAGGACACTCTACCATTTAGTTTCTTCATTCCAGTAAAAACCATATGTTATAATGCATTATAAGATTAATAAGCTTAGCCAAAATTGAGTTGGTGATCATCAAAACGAATGATATAAAGGAGAAAACGAATATATTAGAAAAGTTAATGATACTCCTCCTGAGGTAAAAAAGAAAATGATCCTTCTCTGTAAGACTTAATTAATGAGTTGATCTTAGTCTTATATATAAAACATATTTATCAATTTTTTCTTTTAATCTATCCCTGCTCCTTCAACAATAATAAAATAAGATTGATGAAGTGAATCAAGGAACATGATTAAAGTATTTTTTTGAAAAATATATCGTATTACCTAACTTAATTAACTTCTTTAATCTAATAAAATTAGATAAATATATCTTCCAGCGGAGTGTATATAATAACATATCCATGATTTTGGGAATAGAGAAAAAGGAGAAAACGAATAAAATCCAAACATCTAACCGAAGGATGATTAATATAATCTAAATTCCAGGAGAAGAAGAGATTATGAGACAGTAGTGACACATTACAAACACTAACATATTGAAATAAAATGAAAGTACATAGACAAATCATATACCCTACCTCTTCAAGATTTAAACCACAACAACTGAATCTGCCACGATCATAACTCATAAAGTATTGCTCTGATCTCTGTGTGTGTGGATAATATAATAAGAGAATGAAGAAAAATTAAAAGACATAAACATAGAGAACGAAGGGAATCGGGTCGCAAGAGGATGGCACCAGCAACATTATTATTGTAAAGCAACGAATTAAATCGAAGCATGCAAGAGATGAGCTGGTGCCACCGCTCCTGCGACAAGACACCCTCACTCTCCTCTTTCTTTCTTTTCTTAGTTTTCCACACATTCATGAACCTCTATATGTACATATATATAGACGCTCGTATACGTACTGTACTGTATATATGTATATAGTTTTCTTTTTGTTTTTCCTTTCGGGTCGGTAGAATTAATAAAGCATAAAAGCTTACTTCAATTGCTGCGAAGCTGCCTAGAGCCAGACAGGCCAGCTTCCTGAAACTGGGAATCACTAAATATTATTATTGGAGGCGTTGAAATTTGGGAAATTTCACTTAGGTCCAAGGATCAGAACAAATATTTAAAAAAATCTTAGTGTAGATTCATTTGTCAAAAATGTCCCTAGGACTTCAGTGATATAAATTCTAAATGTGAATTTATCTCATTATTGATAAGTGTATATAACTATATTGACAAGTTATAGAATGACTATTGACAAACTCATCTATGTTAATTAAACGAACTTCCGTTGACCAGTGTATGTCATTATATTAACAAGTTATATATAGTGGCCATTAACAAGCTCATCTATGTTAATTAAAACAGCTTCCATTGACAACTATATGTCACTATATTGAAAAGTCATAAAGTGACTATTAATAAACTCATCTATGTCACTAATGTTCTTAGGGACTTTTTTAATAGATTAAGAATCTACACTGGGACTTCTTTTATAGAGGAATCTGCATTGAGACTTTTTAAATATTTTTTCTAGTCTTTGGAACCTCATTGAGATTTTCCCTTGAAATTTTGAGCGTCATGGTTTTATTATTCCACACATACACGAAACTTTCAAGCAATTTACGTATACGGATTGATACATGTTTACAGGCCACCATAAGTAATTAAGCAAAGTTAATAATGATATTGTGATGATAATGATGGACACTTGGGAGTTGGAGATCGAGTGTTCGTTCTTTTGGGGATCACTGCGAGGTGTGGAATCACTTCAGGAGGTAGAATTTGGATTACAAATTAAAGTTCATATATAAATTTGTCGTCGGTGCATGAACCTATTTTTTGCTTCTAGAATTAACCCCTGTGTTGATTAATAAAGTTACCAAACCTTTATTATGTTCCTACCCCGCATCACAGGACATAGTGGGATTCCAACAAGTTTTGGAAAATAAAAAATTCATCACCACGTGAATTAATTCGTTAAGACGACAATAATGTTTAGCCAGTAGTTCTCTCTGACACAGAAATTTACATCCATGTATTTAGGATAAAGTAAAGTCTAATTTTGTCCCAAGAGTTGATTCACATAGGAGTTATGAGCATTTAGAAATTTTTTGGTATCAATTTGACCCGTAAGTATTAGAAAAGGAACAATGTAACTATAGGGCATTAAAAATATTAAAAGCCAAAGCTAATTAGTATTTTAATAGTCAGGCAATTTTACTCATTTTTTTTTACACTTTTAAGGTAAAACTGATCTAAGAAGAGTTTTTGGATACCCACAATTCCTACACTAAACTTTTGAAACAAGTTTTTTTCCTCCAGAAAATAGTATTTCATTAAAACTAACCAAATGAGAAATACAAGTCTAAAATAAAGGGTTTGTAAAAAGAAAGTCCAAGCAAAGAAAACCTAAAAATAACCTAACCCTAAAATAAGTGAGAGGGCGGGAGCTGCTGCCACAACAAAATACCATACCCAAGGATTGAACTTTTGACATAATATCATTTATTAGTCTTAAATGATACTCCTTCCAGTCCTATTTATAAAGACCAAAATACACTTTTAATCATTTAAATTTATATAAAGTTTTATTTTGGTGCCTTGAGTTTATAAAGTATATTTTTAATCTTATATTTTCAACATCGTTAACTAAGCGGCGGAACTTCTCAATGACAAGGGGGGCCATCCCCCCAAAAAAATATTTGTTACAAAAATTTTAGTGGAACTTTTTTTTTTTTTTTTAATATAATAATGAAACTTTTGACCATTTCCCTACCCCTTTGTTTTTTTGCTCGCAATTTTCCTCTGCTAGTCTCCATCATCTCTCAATTTCCCCTTATTTCACGGTAAACATTTCTTCTTCTTCTTCTTCACTTGTCCGAGCAAAAAAACATATTAAACTTGAGCTTCCTTTTTTTTCCCTCAAGAACTTGAGCTTCCTTCACTAGTCTCTAGTCAATTTTCTGAGTTTCTTCATCTTTGAGCTAAACTAATAACCAGTTCTTACTTGCTTCTACTAAAATTTTGTATGAAGTTTTCTGAGTTTCTTCATCTTTGAGCTAAACTAATGATTCCATTCCAGGTTTGACCTCTTTATGTTGTGCCTTTATTTCATTGGAAAACCTTGAGGAACTCTTGTGATGTTCTTATGATATTCTGGGTTTACTTTTTCAGGTTTGAGCAGAATTACTTTGATCCATTCCCTGTACAGCTATACTGGATGAATTTCCTTTTTTGAGAATACAAATTCTTGAATTCTACGGTCACTGCCGCCGCTGGATTTCCTGATCATCCATATAGAGGTTTCAGGTTTGCAAATCGTCCCTCCTCTGTTTTTTATTCTGTCTGCAGGATTTGAGACTGTCACATACATGTTGTAGGTATATTGTATAGACCAAATTTCTCATTTCAGTTTAAAAATATCACTCAAGCTTCCTATGAAAAAGAAATTAATATAATCATTGCCTTTTTTGGATTTCAAAAACAGAATGACAAAATGGTTAAAACAAATAAAAGATCAAATGTTTTATATAACAGGTAATCTTCTGAAATTTCATGCACACAAAAAAAATTCGGGGGCGCTGCCCCCGAATCCCCCCACCACTATTTGGCCCCCCAAAATTTTTGCTCCAAGTTCCGCCACTGGTTAACTTCACCAACAAAAATATGATCCCACAAACTTAAGTGATAATTGCACAACTAATAAAGTTTGTCTAAATGTCATGCAAATGCAATTAAAACAAGGGGAAAATTGATTTTAGATTTTCAAATTAATAAACTGAAATAGTAAGGCAATTTAATTAAATGCTAAACTATTGTTTTTGGTATTTTAAATAAAATGGAATGGAGTATGAAATGTATGAATGATTGCTCTTGGAAATAGAATAATGACTATCATAGTTCAATTAAATATGGGGGTAAATTCTCACTAAGTCTAGATGAAAAACCCCAAGATACCACTTGAGTCCAATATTCCCAATTAATAATAGCTCATACTACCGTAGCAAACTACTACCTCTTGAGATATTGTTTAAAACCACTTAGTGTGTGATTAGGATTAAATTAATGCAATTTGGTTCCTCTTGATATAAATGCGATACCACACCACTCAATTAATCCAATTCAATCATACTGTTTAACAATACCACGTAGAAAGCACAATATCATTGAATCAATAAGGAAAATAAACATATATATATAAATCCAACAAGCTACAAAACTCCAATCCAATCACATAGGTTCAATCTACAAAGTTATCCAACCGGGTATACTAAGTCTCAACATTACAAAATAATATTCTTAAACTAGGAAATTAAAATGTAATTAGAGAAAATAAATTGAAATAAAATATACTCCCCTATGTTTAAGCTCTGAGCTCCAGCCACTTCAACCATCTCCAAGAATTAAAGGATCAACCTCTCATGACTTTAATCAAACCAAGCATTGTTACCACCAAGCTTCCAATCAAACCAACCATAAGAAAAATAAAACGATACAGGAAGTGGACAGTAAATGGGAAAATGATGTGAAGAGTGAGTGAGGCTAAATGGAAGAAGCTGAAGGCGAATATGGGAGTGTGAGGGTTGTTGGAAAATCTGAAGTGAACAGAGGATGGTGGTCTGGTGGTTAGATGATGGTGATGACGAAGTGAGAGAGAGGAAAGAAGGAGAAGGTCTGATCTCTATTTTCTCTGGTTTTCGCCGAGGAAGAAGATGAAGGTGGTGTAACGATGAAGGAGGGTGAAAGCTTGAGGTCGAAGGTGACGATGATGCTGAGGCGTGAAGGTCCAGAGTCGATGATTGCAGCGTCGTCTCCCTCCTTCGCGGAGCTGGATTTCTCCCCTCTGGAAGTCGCGGCTGTGCGATTGTGGTGGTGGTGAAGGTCGCTCGCCGGCGACCTTGGTGGAATGGAAGCCGCCGGCGAGGGTGAAGAGTCAAGGTCGAGTGAGAAGTCCGAGAATGCCCAAGTCAATGATGCGTCCAAGTCGTGAATCCTCCATGAAGCTCTCGCGGCGCTGGTTCTTCCATCTTTTTAAAAATCCCTCAGTTGTGTCTCGAGTCCCTGTTTCATTTCCGGATCCCCAGCTGAACCTAATTACTGCCTTGGTCAAAACGTGCGTTTTGACCAAGGGACTAAAATGCAATCACTGAAAATTCTGAAGAGGAACCTAAGTGAGAACTTTTAAAAACTTATGTTGGGCAGAACTAAACTTTCCAAAACACTGGGTCCTTTCTGTAATTTTTCATGGTCCCTTTTCTTCACTAATTTGCAATTTCTAGCAATTCTAGGGCACTTTGATGTAATTTTCTCCTTCCTCAAAAATATTAATTTCGACCCAATTGACATTTTTTTCCAAATTCTTCAATTTTATTCCAAAACACCTACAATGCAAGATTAAACACAGTATAGCATCAAAAGTCCAAGAAATCATTTGTATGAATAATTAACCATTTATGACCATTTTGCCCTTAATTTCACTTAATTCAATACAAATGTCCCTAACTCAAATTAATGCCTAATCATGCAATAATGTCACAGAAAATGCATTAAGAATCCCAATTTAATCATGAAAAATCATATAAAAATATGGTTCGATCAGTCAACATTTTCCATTAATAACATTAACTATTATATGACTAAAACTACACGTTGTAAACTTAAGGGACCAAAACAAAATATCATGCAAACATAAAAGACTAAAAATAAACTTTTAGCCATTCATAAAAATAAACTGAACGGGATTTAAAATTTCCCTTTCTTTTCTTTTTGGTGGAAACCCATCCTTCAGTTCTTCCTATAAGATTCTAGATGAAGAATAATTTTGAAAAATTACGCAAACTTTTTGACAACTTTTAATTACTTTTTTTAATTTATTTAAAGTAGTTAGTAGATCTTTAATATGAGAGCTAGAAGAATTAGCTCTTGGGCACATCAGAGGCGCATTAGAGGGAGGAGCAACAGAGGATCTAATTTAGTCCATGACGGATTCAAAAATCTTATTAACTTCAACTAAATATACTGATCACTCAAATAAAAAGGAAATAATTTGGATTCAATTCTTTATTAATTAATATTTGACTAGATATGAATGGATCATGTTGTTGGTGGCCAACGAGTGGGGAAAAGAAAAGGATCAAATTATTGTTAAATTAACGTTGTTGATTTTTCAAATAGGACTAGCCAAGCAATTCTTCATGCATGTGTGTAACATCCCATTTCCAAAAGCAGTATATTTTTTTTTTCATCAGAGTAGAGCATCGGAGCGATTGAGTAACGATACATTTATTCAAATTGCCGTAAGTCCGGCTGATTTACGTGCGGTACATTGACCGAGAGTTTTCAAAATGAATAACGACGAAGAAAGTCTTCGTTGGGACTCTATACGGCTTGCTCGCCATTCTCCTCGGTCCTCGGTTCTTCCGAACTGACGCTATGATAAGAGCGAGATCCAATTGCAATTTGGATCTCGTGTAACGGTTAACCTCATGCTTAAATACGACTACATATACACGACAAAGAGCAATCAATACAACAGTCCGCAATGATGTATGATTAAAAACACATAACCACGTATGTAACATAACCACGTATGATACAAAGAATAATAACCTCGTATGTGACATAACCACGTATGTGACATAACCGTGTATATAAACATAACCACGTATGCTACAACAACAAACAGAACACAACCAACATATATAATCATACAATAACCATCGAGTTAGTTAGTGTTACAAGACGCGAACGTACCTTTTTGGCGGTACAACGGAACTTTTACGGAAAAACGTGAATTTCGACAATGAAAAAAAGCGGTATGACGGCGGCACAACAAATGCCCGACAATGCGGTACGATTGTCTCGATATCCTATAAGGATAATATTTAACAACTTTTAGCAGCATAACGGCATTTTAGGTACAAATTACCATTTTGCCCCGAACCCCTAATCGCGGAATTTCGCGAGCTTCGCTGTTTTCGCTCTATCTCTCTAGAATTTTGACAGATCTTTTCCCTCATCATATTTTCGAAATATATATCATATTTACCCCTAAATATGATATCTAGACTATCTTGAAAAATTAAAGATAAATCTAGCATTCCTACTATATCTACCGAACCTAAAGACCGGGGACCGAAGAACTTACCCGAGACTTTGCTCGACTTTCTCCGCAGCTTCTCTCTCTAACTTCTCTCTAAGAGGCAGATTTTTGGTGTGAGAAATGAAGAAGAGGAGCTTGGTATTTATAGAAGAGACGGATGGCGAACGGTAAATAATTCGAACTTCGGTCTTGACGAATATGGACCGTAGGATCGCATTTTTGAGGACAAAACACTCTTGGCCATCCATGGTCAAGATCGAAATCTAAGAGCCCTAAAGTCAATGGATGAGTTGTCATCCATGATGGCTCTTGCTTTATGGCCTCCTACTCCGATGATAAAGCTACCCGATCGATGTCCGTTTACGCGATTTCGCTCAACTCAAAAATCCGGGCGTGTAACTTTGAAGATCTTTTCATCCTCTTTCATATTATCTATTTGGATCCTCTTTTTGATCATATCCTGGTATTCTCCGGTACGTCGGAAGATATTCAGACAAACGCATCCGATTACGGAAATCGCTTCCGATAGAACCAACTTCTGGACAACAATTCACTGAATCGTAAAACGTCCAGTTGTTGCCTAACTTAATCTCGTGTTTAAAAAGACACAATTGTTTCTATAGGTTCTCACTTTGCCTATCGACTCTACTCTATCGATCAACTTTTCGTCTTATTTGAAATCGGGGTTTTCGGTTGCGGAAACAACGCCTCGGTAAATTCTTTCTTCGTGTAAAAATTCACTTGTTCTTAATTTGATCAGTCGAAAAGACTTTTACTTCTGTTTACTGTAGAATTTATTTCTAACTTTTCCCTCGCCGCCTATGTTCGACTCACCGCATTATATTATTATTTTATTCTAATTACCTTCACATTTATTTTTTTTTCTTTTATTTTTTATTTATTTTTCTAAGCATAAAATATTTTATTACTTTTATTTTTTATTTTTTTATTTTTTTATTTATTTAATAATTTCGAATTTCTCCAATTAAAAATAATTATTTAAATTATTTTTAATTCATTTACTTTATACCTTAATTATCCCATTAATTACCAGATTAGCCACTTACTAATTTTTGATAATTTTCTTAATTAGGATAAATCATTATCTCACAACTATTTTACTTACATTGGTATTTTATATCCCATGTAAAATATTAAAAATCATGGGGTCACTTATGATCCCAAAATAATACTTAATTTTGCCTCATTATTTTTCAAGGGAAATTATCCCAAAAATTCCTAAAATTAGAGACAACATACTTTCTAATTTTTTATAAATATTTTACTACCTCTTGGGATTTATCATAATATTTTTAGGCCATTTAATGCCCTAAAAATACATTTTAGCTCTTTATCTTTCCTAATTTCCATAGTAATTACCTTAGAAAATAAGATAATTATTACTTATTATTTGAAACCACATGTTCACCTATTTTAAATAGGTATTATTTATCGAAATATAATATTCCGATAAATAATTATCCTAGGGTATTACATTTCTCCCCGTTAAACAAAATTTCGCCCTCGAAATTTGCTCTATACCAATTTAGACTTTGTACGAGACTAACCTTCGGACTAATCGCTCCGGAATTTTTTCTCTATATGTTGGCCGCTTTGCTTGATGTTCGAGAATTCGCTCGAGTTTGACCGTCAAGATCTTGTCATTTTGTACTTTGATATATAGTATTTCCCGTGGCACCCATATACCTCTAAACACCCGATATCAAAATGTCTCTATGGCGCCCATACACCATGGTAACACAAGATACCTTAAATGTTTCCATGGCGCCCATACACCATGACAACACAAGATACCTCCTACTCAATGACACAATCGCAAAATCCGGTTGTAGTAACTAAGAGATACGCATCGAAACTAAAATTTTCACGGCAAATAAGATAACTATTTATCAGGCCCATAGGGGATTTCTTACTAAACATGTATCTTAACGATTTATTTTACCCGGACTCGGTGTAGTATTAAAACACAGGACTTCGCGTCTAATAAAACACAGAATTTCTCACTCATTTTAAAAACACAGGACTTCTCGTCCATTAAAACACAGGATTCCTCATCCATTTAAAAAAACACAGGACTTCTCGTCCATTTGAAAACAAAGGATTTCTCATCCATAAAAAAAAACGCAAGACTTCTCGTCCGTTTGAAAACAAAGGATTTCTCATCCATTTAAAAACACAGGACTTCTCGTCCATTAAAACAAAATTTCACGTTTTGCATAATCATATAGTTTAGACGAATGCTAACACTATAAACAATCGGACACTCGTTCTATTTCCCTTTGTTTAGAGTTTCGTTGATTCGGTCTAGTCAGAAACGGGTACGAAATATTGTATCGGGAGTTCCTCTACATGAGTCAAATACTGCATGTACCTATCCTTGTTGGTCTCGGAGTTTCATCTGGCGTGGCCTAGCTCCACATATAAGCTCTGCGCTAGGATAGAATAGTCGTCCGATACAACCGACGATTATCGGAATTATCGAGTTATCGGAGACCGATATCGAGTTATCGAGACGATATCGGGGTTATCGAGAATGATCGGGTCGATATCAAATATGAATATGGACGATGAATTTATCGATTCGGTTAGAATGATGCACCGACGAGAGGGGGTGGCACATCAGTTCAAGATGGTATACCGGTTCAAACGGTACACCGACCTAGGGCTACCTCGCACTCATTTTCAAAACACGCTCAAAGTGTAAAAGGCTGATTTGAACATAACTCCGTTAACCGAATGTAATGGCCGGATAAGTGTCTATCATGGGGGACCTCACCAACTCTATGGCGGCCGATTGGCCACACACCCACATAGACTAGCCTTAACGTCCTACCATACGTCCGTAATAACATAGTCATATCAATGCCGGGACTACGCTCGATACCAAAGTGTAACATCCCATTTCCAAAAGCGATATTTTTTTTTTCATCGAGTAGAGCATCGGAGCGATTGAGTAACGATACATTTATTCAAATTGCCGTAAGTCGGCTGATTTACTGAAGCGGTACATTGACCGAGAGTTTTCAAAATGAATAACGACGGAAGAAAGTCTTCGATTGGGACTCTATACGGCTTGCTCGCCATTCTCCTCGGTCCTCGGTTCTTCCGAACTCCGACGCTATGATAAGAGCGAGATCCAATTGCAATTTGGATCTCGGGTAACTTAACCTCATGCTTAAATACGACTACATATACACGATGCGGCAATCAATACAACAGTCCGTAACGATGTATGATTAAAAACACATAACCACGTATGTAACATAACCACGTATGATACAAAGAATAATAACCTCGTATGTGACATAACCACGTATGTGACATAACCGTGTATATAACATAACCACGTATGCTACAACAACAAACAGAACACAACCAACATATATAATCATACAATAACCATCGAGTTAGTGTTACGATGACGCGAACGTACCTTTTGGCGGTACAACGGAACTTTTACGGAAAAAACGTGAATTTCGACAAATGGGAAAAAACAGGTATGACGGCGGCACAACAAATGCGGCCGACAGCGGTACGATTGTCTCGAGATATCCTATAAGGATAATATTTAACAACTTTTAGCAGCATAACGGGCATTTTAGGTACAAATTACCATTTTGCCCCCGAACCCCTAATCGGCGGAATTTCGCCAGAGCTTATTGCTTTTTCGCTCTATCTCTCTAGAATTTTGACAGATCTTTTCCCTCATCATATTTTCGAAATATATATCATATTTACCCCTAAATATGATATCTAGACTATCTTGAAAAATTAAAGATAAATCTAGCATTCCTACTATATCTACCGAACCTAAAGACCAGGGACCGAAGAACTTACCCAGACTTTGCTCAGACTTTCTCCAGAGCTTCTCTCTCTAACTTCTCTCTAAGAGGCAGATTTTTGGTGTGAGAAATGAAGAAGAGGAGCTTGGTATTTATAGAAGAGACGGATGGCGAACGGTAAATAATTCGAACTTCGGTCTTGACGAATATGGACCGTAGGATCGCATTTTTGAGGACAAAACACTCTTGGCCATCCATGGTCAAGATCGAAATCTAAGAGCCCTAAAGTCAATGGATGAGTTGTCATCCATGATGGCTCTTGCTTTATGGCCTCCGGCTCGATAAAGCTACCCGATCGGTGTCAGTTTCGCGCGATTTCGCAAAAACTCAAAAATCCGGGCGTGTAACTTTGAAGATCTTTTCATCCTCTTTCATATTATCTATTTGGATCCTCTTTTTGATCATATCCAGGTATTCTCCGGTGCGTCGGAAGATATTCGGACAAACGCATCCGATTCTGGAAATCGCTTCGATAGAACCAACTTCTGACAACAATTCATCAATCGTAAAACGTCCAAATTGTTGCCTAACTTAATCTCGTGTTTAAAAAGACGCAATTGTTTCTATAGGTTCTCACTTTGCCTATCTGACTTCTACTCTATCTGATCAACTTTTCGTCTTATTTGAAATCGGGGTTTTCGGTTGCGGAAACAACGCACAGTAAATTCTTTCTTCGTGTAAAAATTCACTTGTTCTTAATTTGATCGGTCGAAAAGACTTTTACTTCTTTTACTGTAGAATTTATTTCTAACTTTTCCCTGATTCGCCCATTTATAAGGTGACTCACCGCATTATATTATTATTTTATTCTAATTACCTTCACATTTATTTTTTTCTTTTTTTTTTTTATTTATTTTTCTAAGCATAAAATATTTTATTACTTTTATTTTTTATTTTTTTTATTTTTTTTATTTATTTAATAATTTCGAATTTCTCCAATTAAAAATAATTATTTAAATTATTTTTAATTCATTTACTTTATACCTTAATTATCCCATTAATTACCAGATTAGCCACTTACTAATTTTTGATAATTTTCTTAATTAGGATAAATCATTATCTCACAACTATTTTACTTACATTGGTATTTTATATCCCATGTAAAATATTAAAAATCATGGGGTCACTTATGATCCCAAAATAATACTTAATTTTGCCTCATTATTTTTCAAGGGAATTATCCCAAAAATTCCTAAAATTAGAGACAACATACTTTCTAATTTTTTATAAATATTTTACTACCTCTTGGGATTTATCATAATATTTTTAGGCCATTTAATGCCCTAAAAATACATTTTAGCTCTTTATCTTTCCTAATTTCCATAGTAATTACCTTAGAAAATAAGATAATTATTACTTATTATTTGAAACCACATGTTCACCTATTTTAAATAGGTATTATTTATCGAAATATAATATTCCGATAAATAATTATCCCAGATAATTCTGATGTGGCAGGCGGTGATGTTCCAATCAATAGGAAGTCTTGTATTTATTTCCTTGATGCTTCGTATATTAGGTGGCCTAAGTTAGGAAAGGGTAATATTAGCTAGGAAAGCAAAAAGAAGCGAAGTTACAAGGGTAATCACTATATATAGTCATAAAGACCTAAGTTAAAAAGCTGTTTCTATATTAGGTGGCCGTTTCAGAAAAATTTTCTTCCGTTTCACATGTGGAAAAGTCTTGTATTTACTTCGTTCCTTGATGCTTCGTATTAGCAGACAAAAGCATGAATGTTGGAAAAAAAACAGATCATGTTTATATTGTTAACATCTGAATCAACTTTAATTAATTAAAGCTTTAGCTCGTTTTAATGCAAACATTATATATAAAAAGCATCCTAAGATCGATCGTCCTATGGCAATTTATCTACACAAACCACAAAACAAAGAACCAGACTAGTTCCATTATTTTTTTGTTCCTCTTGTTAGGGGACTTTTTGACAGAGGTAAAAATAGGCCAAGCTCATTTTAGGGGCCTACAGCCTCACTTGTTTAGAGTTTGGTAACCTATTTGAAGGGCTTAAATAGACTAAACTTTTTTTAAGGCATGGTTTGTTTAACATAATACATGATTTATTTTAATATATATATATATATATATATATATTATATTCTATATAAAAACTGGTTTTATTTAATTATATGTAGGCTTTGAAGAATCTATCAAAAGCTTATATTTATGTAGGTTTTAGTAGGTTTAGATAATAATTTTAGCCTTTAATGGCTACACGAAGCATGCTTTATGCTTATGATCAGGCTGGCCTTTGTTTATATAATATTATTTTCCTACCAAAAAGTTTGTATGACATGCTGGATTGCGATTCGATGATAAATGCAAGTGCAACTTGGCAAAATTGACGATATAGTAAAATTAGTATTTGAGCATAATTAGAGTTAATATTATTGTGTGCATGCATGAAACTAACCTTCAAAAATCTGTAAATTAAAGTTTGACTTCATTCATATAAATATATAATATCTTCTTTATTTGTTTAATAATTTTTAAAATATGTGAACTTAACTAATCTTATCAAATTTGAGTCCTTAAAAGTATTTTTTTATATATATAATGAAATGTAATTTGAAGTGATAACAACCAGAGGCGGAATTAGGGGCTAGGGGTGGCCCCCTAGAATTACAGAAATTTGACCCAAAAATATAGGAATTTGTATTTTAGACTCACAAATATTTCAATATTTTCAGTTTAGTCCTCACTAAAAGTTTTATGGAGGGACTAAACTGAAAATATTGAAATATTTATAAGGCTAAAATATAATTTCCTATACTTTTGGGTTAAATTTTATAAATTTTTTCTCTAATTTCAAATCCTAACTCCACTATGTTCTATTCTGTAATTTTCGCCACCCCTAATTTCAAATCCTGGCTCCGCCCTGATAACAACAAAAGGACTCTCCTAGTGGATTTGTATTTTGAACATTTCTATCTTTGATACATTATATAATATAACTGTTTTATTAAAAAAAAAAAAAAAAAAAAAAAAAGCACATTCCTTTTTAACTTTTCATTTCTTTTCCTTGGTTGGGCATTCCCTTATTGATAACAAGGCCAACTTGACCAATTCTACCCTGTCCTGTGTGCTTTATTTATTATGATTAAAATGTGTCGGTGTGATGTAAGGTTTTCTTAAATAAGTTTGACCATTCTATGTTTTTAAATCTTGTCAAATCCATGTTTTGAAGATATAATTTCTTTATTATTAAAAATAAATAAATCTATTGATTATATAAAAGGAGGGATGTTGAGAGTCCCTTCTCCTACCTTTGACACTTTCTTCTCCAATATAATAACAACTAAAATAAATATAAAAATAAAATATTCTAAATAAAAAACATAGATATCAAGATATTGTTCCAAATTATAAGAAATTTTAAAAATTTCAAATATTTTAGGTTGAAAGTCCCTCCTTATACGCCCTCCTCATACCATGAATATCGTAGTGACTAAAATAATGATAAAAAATAAAACATTCTCAAAAATATCTGGGAGATAATTAAAACTTGCAAATATTTTGAAATATTAAAATATAAAATAAATATATTAAAAATACAGAGATAATGAAAAGGTAGTTTCAAAATATTTTGAAATCTTATCGAGTTACACCACTCCCGATTCCACTACTAATGATTTTTAGCAATTAAAAATTATTTTTATATTTCAGAAAAATACTTTTTGTGCAGATTCCTCTCACCCGCCACTCTTCACCTCCCATGTTTTTTGCCTCAACGCCATTATCCTCGCCTTGTCCTCTATCGTGGAGTTGGTAACCAATTCAAAGTTCCCTATAAAACTTTACTTTCGTTGCATTCATTCGACAAACATAATTTTATGATGTCTTGACATGAAGTTGCTCATAACGGTGCCACAATGGAAATGATCCTTTGTGATGCAAAGGTCTGTTTCAAAAATACTTTTGTTTACCTTATTGTTTTGCATGATCTCACGCCGGTTGTGTTGTTATTATGTTTGCTTCTCTTACACATACATATCATGCTCATTTGGTTCAAAGTGTGATATAAGGTGTAACACTACCATAAACATTTGGTGATTTCTAATTTCAATGTCAATTGGACTGCAAGGTGCTTGTAGACCACTAATGTGCGGCCTTCATCAACAAGACCAAATATACTGGTCAGGTTCTTAGGAAACTTTATTTGAGATTTCACGGTTTTAAATTTTAAAATTGGTTAGGAATCGGCTGATGTGTCTACTTTCTAGGAGTTATACAATTTAGAAATATAAAATATTCATGTTTCATAAAATGTTAGTTCTCTACGTATTTTGATGATAACTGACAATTGTAAACTGAAATTAAAGTTTGTCTTTGGTAAGTTGAAAAACTTACTGTCAAAGGCAAATTCGAGTTTGGGATGTCAAACTCGAGTTTGGACTTGACAGAGAGTGGCTCCAACTTTATGAACTTGGCCAAACTCCAGTTTGCCTTAGCAAACTCGAGTTTGTGTGATACAGAGAGCACTCAAAGTTTTTCAAGTTAAGACAAACTCGAGTTTGTATTTGTAAACTCGAGTTTATACAAGACAGAGAGCTTTCAATATTTTGTGAACTTAGCAAAACTCCAGTTTGTGCTTGACAGAAAGTTATCAAGTTTTCCAAACTTTCAAGGAAACTCGAGTTTAGTTTTATTAACTCGAGTTTGTGTCGAACAGAGAGCTTTACTCTATTTTTGAACTTGAGAAAACTCCAGTTTCTATTTGGCGAGAAAGTTTTCAAAGTTTTCTCTCTTTTGAGGAAACTCAAGTTTGGTTTCGTAAACTCGAGTTTAGATCATACGAGAGAGCTCCTCAATTTTTCTGAAGTTTTGAAAACTCCAGTTTCCATTTGAAAACTCCAATTTTGAGCATTGTGGACTTAAATTCATTTTCTCTTCAAAAGTGCCAAACTCGAGGTTGTCACTTATTGACTCGAGTTTGCTCTTATTTTCAAAATGCTCTTCAAAGCTCAAATCGCAACATTCTTCTCTGGAAGAAGCAAACTCGAGTTTGGATTTATTAACTCAAGTTTAGTTCTTGAAGAATAGTTGCAAACTCCAGTTTGCTCGAACAAACTTGAGTTTGCATCGCTAAGTTTGAAAATCAAATTACTCGAATTTGCGAAATCTTCATGTTTGATCTTAATACTTCTTATCATCACTCCTTACTATTTTTAACTATGTTTAATCAGTTTGTTAGTGAGTTTCAGATGATTTAAAGAGTGTTAAATAAAGATTTAGCTTAAAGCAAAAAGTGACGTCAGCGCATTTATTGCAAAGTCCAGAAAACCTTACATGCTTTTGGATAATCATTCTCTACACGTTGTTAAGAAATTAATGTTTTCTTTCCCTATCAAGAAGGTGCTCTTCCAACGGAAATAAAGGAAGTCAACCATAAACTTCTGTGCGCTTGGATTAGCACTAATCAAGAGAGAGATTGGACCAAGCTTCAACCTAATCAGCTCATTAATGTCTCCAACGGTCACATTAATGAATCCAACGATCATGTAATGCTCTCTTCATATATAAGGAGTTCCATTCAAGTTTCTACAACAACCAATCCATAGAAAATGAAAAAGCTTTCAAGTTTCAACTACTTCTTGTGTTTTCTACTTATAAAGTATCTGTTGATACTCTTGTACTTCAGTGTTCATTTTTATCTGCTCTTAGAGAGAGTTTCATATATTGAAATAATTTATTGTAAGAATCTCAAGTCGTGGGACTTGGAGATTGGGTATATCAGTTTATAACTTGTAAGGGGGAGTGTATCCTAGTGAGAGGATAACTTTGAGTACAGAGTGTGTAACTGATTCTGAGTGATAGTGAAAATCCTAGAGTGTCTGGGGACTGGACGTAGGTTAAGAGTTAAAACCGAATCAGTATAAATTTGCTGTGTCTTACTATTCTTTCATCTCCTCTGTTCTGCTCTATTTTCGTAGTTAGTTTCGAGTGTTTTAAAAAGAATTTTTAAGATCCCCAATTCACCCCCTCTTGGTGATTTACTCCGCTTTCATAAAAGACTTTATTTAAGATTTTATTGTTATAAAATGTTTATATATTTTTAATTTGGAATTCCCTCTTTAATTTTTTCTGGTTAGTTAACAATTTTTAGGAGTATCATAACAATTTGATTATTTTTGTAAATTATTTTTAAATCAATTTGGAATCTACCCATACTTCTATTTTGTTGGGAGTTATCCAAATTAAAAAAATATAAATATTTTTATTTTAAAAAAATATGTTTCACATATCAATTATCTTCTAATGAGTGAAGGAATTTATAATATTTGGATTAATATCTTACAGACTTACTCCATGCTATTTGAAGGAAGAATTTTGATAGTTATCAGATATTATATTAATTATTTATTATAAATCATTATAATTTTCTTTTTTAAGTTAATACGTAAGGAAGCTGCAAACTTTTTCAAATATATATTTAATATGAATGTAGTGGATTTCTTTTCCCATCTTATTTGACTAAAGTATTCTCAAACTACTTTGGGTGAATTTATTTTATTTGTAGACATAATCAATAAATTTAAAAAATTTCTTAATTTTTATGAATAATGATGAGATTGCGTTAAGAATAAAAATTAGAGAAAATATAGTTCAATGAAATCAATAAAGATTTGGATCTGAAATTTTTTCCGCCAACGATGTGAATCCAAAAATCTGAATATTTTAATCATAACTTTAAATATTAAAGTTTAAATTTATTTGAAACCAAGAGATAAAAATAGAAAATTTTATCATAAATTATAGCTTCCTATCATTTTATTGAATTAAAAATTTTAAAAATAGTAAAATAATCTTGACTTAATGCCCGATGAAAAAGGATATTGCAAATTTCTCATAAATCAACTGAAAAAATAATAATCCCAAGGCCTCCTTACTAGCATAATTTTTTTAAACTCCCCACTTATTATTGGAATTTAGAATTTTTCAAAATTGATATATTATAACTTCCTAACCATGATTAATTATTTCTCTTGAAAGATCATAAATCATTTAAAAAATAGGGTCAATGTACAAATTTTCCTTGAAGTTTTAGCTGAGGAGAAATGTCACCCTGAAATTTTTTTAGGTTCAATATTGCCGAGAAGTGTTAAACTTGAGTAATAATGTTGCCATTTTTTGTTAAAAAGTTAACGGTCAACGTCATTTTTTTAGTGGTCAATGTTATTTTTTTTAATGGTATGAGGCAACCTTGTTACTTTTTGAAGCTTCCAGACTGACATTGATCTGAAAAAACTTTTAGGGTAATATTGGTCCTCAGCAAAATCTTTTAGGCCAAATTTGCAACTTAACCCTAAAAAATATACAGTTCTTGAATAAGTTTTTGGTCCACAGTATAACTATTTTAACGTGTGTGTGTGTGAGATGTCTAGAACAAGATATAATAAATGGGATATGTCGTGACAAATTTATTGGTCTCTTCTCAAAATTTAATAGAGGAGCATGTCTTTTTTAAGTCTTTTTTTTTTTTAACCGTGAGATTTTGGTCTCTTTTTAAAAATTATATATATTTTCCTTTACGCCAGCACATTGCGTGGGTTATAAACTAGTTACATCTTATAATCCCTACTTGATCCCCGTAATGCATGCGAACAATAATAATTTAAGGGAAAAAATACAGTAAGTGTATGAAACAAATCTGGTTAAAAGGTGATTAGTCTTTCCTACCAGTACGCTTAGTTCTACCATAAAAATTATTAAACAAATATTAAATAATAATTAAAAATAATGTCAAAATTGATTACTATCATATTTAGATTATTCAACAGTATTTTCTTAAACTTTAGGCACTACCTTAAAATGAAAGTGAATTGAGTATTTCTGTATCCAATGTTAAAATCTTAAATCGCGTATGAAAACAAAACAGATGGATCGGAGTATATCCCATTGTTAGCCAGTCATCTCCAAATATACTACTTTCTCATGTCCTAAATATAAGAGTTAGTTGAAGATTTAATTTGGTCTAAAGCTAATACCTTAATTCACTTTATCTCTCAAATTTATAAATTTTTCATAAAAGTATCCTTATTAATTACACATATCTATAAGGAGTTTTTCATTAATGGCCAATAGTTCCAATGCAAGTGATCAAAGATAATATTTTAAGAAAATCAATTGATAATTTTTACAAATAACTAATCTAACTAAATTTTTAATGGCTATAAATTAATTATCTAACTTTTACATTAAGGAGAGAATAGTGGTATAATCCAAGAAAGTAATGGATCGGAATCGGATTGTTATGTGACGCTGAGCTTGTATGAGAAGCATTTTTCCTATCAAAGAATATATACAGAATAACCTCTCTTTTTGGAGTTCTTTTTAATGATTCTCCAATGTACTATACTATAAACCATATATATATATATATATATATATATATATATATATATATATTGGCTTCTAATATTGTTGTAATTGGAATGACTTAAAGTTGTCGTTGCCCTGCCAGTGAGTATTGTTTTAAGTGTAGTTGTTACCCTGTTATTGTGTTTGTTTGTTGTTACTTTTCTTGAAAGGATAATTAATGATATTTCATTCCCACATTGAACAACTTTTATTTGTTGACATTTATAGGACAAGATTGAATGCGACAATTCCCTTATTCTAAAGCACTGCAGTTTCCCTTATTTTAATGCATCTTATTTATGTTTAGGAAAATTTGTATCTTTTTTAAGTATTCTCATGTGCATCACATGAAGAGAATCTTTAGTTTTTCAAAGGTTCAGCTTTCTAAAATATTTTTTGATATGCATTAAGCCCCCTAAAATATTTAGGGTGCAATTTCAATTCCACCCTTAATTAACAAACAGCCTCCCAAGCATAGTATATTCAAAAAGGAGGAACACATGGAAGGGTCATGATCAGAGGAAGAAAAAGTGTTGCAAGAAGGCTAACTGAACATATCACAAACACTTATGATCTTCCAAGCCAATTGAAGTATTCTTCGAACAAATTGGATTAGGCCACCTCATGATTTGATCACTTCTCGAGCATCTTCTATATATATATTTGCTTATTGAGACTTCCGTATTGTCGGATGGCTTGTTAACCGTAAACCCAGGTGCCTCCTGTATGGGGATTTTTCTCGAAGACGAAGATTGGAAGACCTTCTTGTTGAAGCTCCCCGCATGCGATAAGGCTGTAGAAGTTTGATTAAGATTAATAAGATTAAATGTGATGAAGTTTGAGCTGTAAAGATGAAGAAGATGATGTCACCTTGCTGGTTTAGACTAGACACTATGGCCTGGGAGCATGTAAGTGGTTTGGTTGCGCTTGGAGAGAGAAGGTGCATGTGAGAAACAAGTGATGGAGCAACAATTTCAGAGAGAAGCCGTTGCAAACGCTATCAAAGGGTTCAGATACTATAAAACCTTGAGAGAGAGAGAGAGAACAGGGGATATTGTCACAGGAGAACGGCACTGTTTAGTTATGAAGAACAACAACATGATGCAGTGCCATATCTCCTGTGACAACATCCCCTCAATCTCTTTTTTTCTTCTCCATTCTTTTCATGATCTCCCTTTGCCTTCCCTCATTCCCCTTTATATATATATATATATATATATATATATATATATATATATATGCCCTTTATTTCTTTCATTTATTTATTTATTTCTCTTTCTGCAATGTGAATGCCAGCCAGCGTGTTGTTTCACACCTCACACTCATTCATTAGATTAATTAAAACCATTTCAAACTATAATTAGTTGATCGCCGCCATGGAGACGACGTCGTTCGTTCAGTCAGTCAGTCAATACGTATTGAAAAGTCATCAAACACATATCATGTTCCCTGGCTACAAACCCTTTGAAAAGTATTCTCTTTATATATATGTGTGTGTGTGTAGGCCTCTACGAAAAGCTTACCTTGTACATATGACACATTTAACAAGTACCTACGACCTGTTTTTGGCTTTCTGCCCGTGAAGCGCATGGTTTAAATTGCTCACCAAGTGCAAGAGGTGCCTGTATTTTATTTTTATTTTTTTTTTTTCTGGGGTTTGGTGACGAGTATTTGAAAGTACATTTGGTGAAGTGCTAAATAGATATTTACGTCAGATGGATGGGACATTTGATGAAGCACATATAATTTTATATGACATGTTTGTTTTGTTTTTAATTGGGTGTTTGAATATTCAAAGGGGGAGCAACGAAGCTGGATGTTAAGGAAATTGATTCAAGGGACAGTGACTGTTGCGAATTGCAATAATCTCTTAATACAATCTCCTATTGACTATTTCAACTATTCATTGGCCTCACTTTTTCTTTTTGGAATTATTCTTCACTCAAATTTACAATTCTAATTCTCAACTTAGACCACAGAAAAGTTGTCGATCCAAATTACAAGTTTCCTCACCAGTCACCACCTTTTCACACCCACACGCAAACAAAAACTCTAATAAAATACATCAATATACTGTAATAAAATAGAATGCCCCTCACTATTAGGCGGAGTTTAGAGAATTTGAGGAAGCAAAGAAGGGGCAAATCGTAATTGCAACATATGTATAAGTTAACAAGACGCTAATAACAGAAATGATGTGGATGGTTCTGTTCCATATTTTATTAGCAGAGAGGGATGTAGGGGGAAATGGGTGGGAGGACTTTTCTTGACAAAGAAGTTTTGTTCCACGCAGGCTCTTCACACTTGAGTGACGTCTTGTTACCCACTTACCTGTAATTCGTCACATCACAGGAACGTGATCAACTGAAGGATTTATTTTTTCCACTTTTTTTTTTTTTAGCTACTTGCCAGCTTCTTGGATACTGGCTGACAAGAGCGAAATTGTTGAGCCCATGTTCGATAATTTGATGAATCGCTGTTTAACTCAGAAGTCCATTGAGACCCAAATAGGTTGTATGACTGAGGCCCAATAGTAAATCCCAAGCCCAATTTAGTTTAACTCCTGTCAAATTATAAATTATTGAGATGCTTCTGCTCATTATTTTCCCTAGTATGAACAAAATCTAGATAAAATGCTTTACGTTTTTTGGACGAAAAATACTTTACGTATTCAACATGAGCTCCTCAAATTAAATTTAGTTGTATAAAAAAGAATATTAATGTAAAATACAATAATTGTTTTGGGGAGATAAAACGCTTTTCCACGTAAAACTCCCAGTTCCATCTCAAAATTCATGAATCATCATGACCCAGGGGCGTTATTGCGTATAGAATAAAATTCCAACGACAGATTCTGCCTCATTCAATCAAATTTCCCACATTTAACATCATAAGATATCCGATGTGGAGATTCTGGATCGAAAATCTTGAAGGGACCATCTTCTAACAACTCCATATTATTACATCAAATTAAAAATCATTAACACAACATCATCTTAGCCCTCACATCATATCACGAGACCTTGGGCAGTTGCATAATTGTTGAATTAAGGCCCAACATGCCCAGGCGGAATCAGAAATTGCAATTAGGGAGGCGAAAATTATAGAATAAACCTGCGCGTTCATGAAATTACATTTTAGCTCTATAAAATTATAATATTTTTATTTTAGTCCCTACAAGAAACTTTTAGTGGGGACTAAATTAAAAATATTAAAGTTTTTATGAGGCTGAAATAAAATTTTCTTAAAATTTGGGTTGTTTCTGTAATTTTAGGGAGCGGGCCAACCCTAACCCCCTATGTCCATCCCTAAACATGCCAAAACTACATCCATATTTAATATATTACTCTCCCTTTCCAGTCCATTTCTTTTGCTTTTCCTTTGCACCAACCTTCCCAGAAATTTCCTGTTGATTATGACTCATGCATCATTCTGTGTCCGATCAGCTTCCTGCTTGCCCAAAGTTTCAATCTTTATGGCTTCTTCCTCTCTTGTCGTTTCAAGAGCTTCAATCAAGTTCTTCAAATGAACTTCATAATCCATGTGATGAATATAAAGTTCCTTTGAATTGGTCCAATCTCGTGACAAATCGATATCAAAGTCTTCGCAGCTTGCATAGGAAATAGAGACACGCACTTAGCACCGATTTCGCCAAGGTAATTCTTCCAGCTGTTGATAGGCATTTCTCCTTCCAAGTTGACAGTTTAGAATGATATATTGAAAGGTTTTAGTTGGCTTCCTTTTCCTTGACAAAGGGAAACTCAAGTACTTCCCAATTTCTGTCAAAAAATTCATACCCGATATAGAAGCAATGTTCTATTTCACACACATTGATACTCTTGGTGAGAAAAATATAGAAGATTTGGATTAACTAATTTTTTTTCTCCAGAAATTTCACAGAACCTGTCCAAGCAAGCCATCATACATTTAGCTGGAAACTTAGTAGCTTCTTCAAATAATAATAAATTACTGTGAACGTGAGATGGGAAATAGCAGGACCTTCTCTTGAGACGATTATCGGTTTCCAATTGCCCAAATTCACTTCATCACTAATAATATGTGACAATTTATCCATGCACAAGACAAACAATAACGGGGAAATAGAATCACCTTGTCTAGGTTCCCTTTTGGCAGAGAAAAATTCAGTTTGTGAACCCTTCCACAAGATATTGTATGAAACTGTCATAGCACATGCCATTATCAGATTAATGAATTTTGAATCCATACCTGCTTCTACAAGTACTTGTTTCAAAAAATCCCATGGAATCCTATCATAAGTCTTCTCTAAGTCAATCTTCATTGCCATCAAGCCTTTTGTTCCCCTTGTTCTCTTCATGGTATGCATAACCTCTTGGTGCAAAATAATATCATCATGAATTTTCTTTCCTTTGATGAAACTTGACTGAAATGGAGAAACAATAGAGTCCATCAAACTTCTAAGTCTTCTTGTAATCACCTGGGTAATACACTTGTAATGAACAGAGCATAACAAAATTGGACGAAAATGATCAACTTCTTATGGCATATCTCTTTTTGGGATTAGAGAAATAAGTGCTTTATTATGATTAGCTAGCACTACTACAAAAACAATTTTTAACGTCTGTTTTTTATGCATTATATGTCCTTTTTTTTGGGACGCCTATCAGGGGGACACAGAAAATCAAAATTACGGCATCCTAAAAAATAATGGAGGCCATAAGTACCAATTTGAAATAAGGATGCATTTTTTTTAAAAGAAAAAACCCTCTGTGACTCGATGAGCACGAGGAACAACCACGGCACATGCACTCACAAGAGGCACGACGGATCAAAAAATTAGCAGATAAAAAGAGAAAACAGATCCAAAATATGATTAACATAAATTAAGAATAGGACTAACATCTAAAATTTTAGGTCTAACAATCACAATTAGAAGAAAATGAAAAACAAATCACAATAAAACTGAAAAAAAGGATCCAAACTATAAAGGAGGGGGGAATTGACTCCACGGAGGTCGCTTGCATTGCCGGCGAGGGAGGAACTTCGGAGGAGGCAGTGTGAGAGGTAGATCTGGAATCTGAAGATCTCACACTTGTTGCCTTCATCATGACCCAGCCAAATCTCACGATGCTTGATCCGAGTTACGACATATCCAGATCCGGCGATGCTCAATCCGGTGAGACAGTCTTCAAATGCGAGGGTTTGGTCCGGTGGAGCAAAGTGGAGAGCTTTATATGCACCTATTGCATAGAGCAAGTTCCAGAATGCTCCACTTCGATTGAAAGAAGATGGGTGAAAATCAATCAAATCCAAGAGTTTTATATGCGCCTATTGCAAAGAGAGCTTTCTTGATTTTCTCCTCTATCGGTGTCCTACTTAGACATTTCAGGTCTTCCTTCCCTAATGGAGGAAAGTTTGTATTGGTAATGAACCAATCATAACTTCCTTCCTCCAATTGATACAGGTTTTAGAAATACTTCAACACCATTTCCTTTAGCTTATTCTCATCTTCAACCCTTGACCCCTTATCATCCTTTAACATTAGTATCTTATTCCTTCTTCTTCTCATTGAGGTCTTTAAATGATAGAAACGAGTATTCTTGTCTCTTTTTGTAATCCATTTAGTCTTAGCCTTTTGGAACAATTTAATTTCTTCTCTCTTTAGAAGCGGATCAAGCTCCGCTTGCAATTCCTTCTCAAAGTAACATACATAATTCGAGTGAGGGTACCTTGGAGAATTTTGAATCCCACCCAATCTTGCGAGCAAGATTCTTTTGTTCTTTTCGACTAAACCAAAGTAATCCCTATTCTAGTTTACTAGCGTTGTCTAGACTCCATGTAATGATTCCACCATGTTCACATTTCCTCTCCTAAAATTCATGAGTAAATCATCAAAAGACTCATGAAGAAGTCACATGGCCTCAAATTTAAATAGACATGTCAGATTACCACCTTGCTCCGCCTAAAACTTTAGTAACAGAGGATTATGGTTAGAAAATAGAAACGAGGAAGTACCTTAACTACGCAATTTTCCAGAACAACTAGGAAAGGAGCATTGACTAAAGCCCGATCCAATCTCTCATATAGACATGAATATCTGATAGCGACTTCGGCAAGTGCACCGGTCGTTACAAGTAATAAAGTAGTGAGAAAAAGATCGTCCCACGAATAATAGTACTCCAATCACTAATTCGCTATTTTTGCTTTAGTTGGATGAATCGAGTAATATGAGTTGTAACCAAACGAATTTAAAGAATTAAGATAAGAATTCAAAATCAAGAAATTCAAGAACAACTTTTAGAAAAGATGAGTAATTAAAAAACGCAGTAAAAATGAGAATCCCCCTATGTTCCTCTAAGTATTTAAATTGAATTCCTAATTATATTGATTATTATTTCTATGATTGACGATCAATTCTCTAAAGTTAGACTAAGTCCCAATGTCTTGATGCTACCTTAATCCGTTATCCTTGAAAACAACCTAATGTCATAGTTTTGTTTGGAAAAATCATATTTATAAATCAGAATTATTAGATCGCATAAACTCGTAAGCCTATGTCTAGGTCATGCAATTTTATGATGAATTAACGGTTCTAGTTAGATGCACCAACATCTCTATTGTCATACATCAACCTATGAACAATCTAAAAGGTGATCAATCTTCAAGAAAGTATTACGCACAGATAATTCATTAAATCAAGAAAATAACAATAAATAAAGAATCAAATCAAATATTTTAAATTCGTATAGGGTTCATCCTCGCCCTAACTACTAAAGAAAACTAGCCTAGCATGGCTATAATAAAATCCATAAAAGTAAAATAATAAAAGCCAGATTTAAATAAGATAGGAAAACGAAAGAGAAATAAAGACTCCCGGAGAATCCCTCAGTCTCATATGCTGCGATCCTTCCTTATTCTCCGAGTCTCCTTCTCGTTCCCTCGCTTCTTGAATTCTTCTTGCGCGCTCCGTCTCGTTCTTTGCGTCTTCCAAAAACTGAATTCTCTGCGTCTTTTTTTTTCTTCGTTCTGTTTTCTTTGCGTCTTCATATATATAATACTTCTTGCATGGGCCCACGTCGCATCTATCTGATCCAGTCATATCTCCTTTTCTAATATAATTCAAAAAGATAAGATCTTTTCTATGCGTGGTACGTTTTTTTAAATCATCCTGGGTAGTATATTATAATAATATAATCTATTATATCTTTTTTATATATATTATAATATAATAATATATTATATTATATCCTTTTGAATTTAATTTGTTGTCTCTCTTAGATCACATAATATCTCCCGCAAAATAAAATAGGATATCAATAGATTTTTCTGTTATAATATTCTTTTATCCTATATTTAATTAAAAGATAGATAAGTACATAAAGATAATTAAATAAGTACAAAATATTAATAAATTCAACTCAATATATCTCAGAATCTATACTTATTTAATCATAAAATATCTACTTATCAATATCCAGAAATCAATTGCCCTTTCATGTAAATCTCGACCCCTTGAACACCTTAGATCTGAGAGCCCACACTCCATAACTCGATCATGTTTGATTCTGTTATGATTACATCTCATACCTCTACATTGTTCTAGAATAGAGAGGATGTCGTTGAAGTAATTGTAAACTATCCAAGGTTTCTTGATAGTTACAGAGAGATTTTGAAGTTTGGTCCATAGAGTTGCTCGAAGATTAGAGTAAGATATTTCATAAATCGTAGTCAAGAGAAAAAGGGGGTTTCCTATTTAATTCACACTCCAAGTGAATCAACTTTTGATTGTCTTCAATAAACATAACATTAATACAGTTGCTTCTTCATAAATCCACAAGACCTCCTGAATGTCCTTTGCTGAGAACAAATTCTAGGGGATCAAAGCCCCATGACAGTAAAGGCTGAAATGGAAGTTCATTAGCACTTTTGGTCTTAGCCAAAATGACCATATTGGGCTTAGGCCTACTACATACTACTTTAAGGTTCCTGAGGAGTTTTTTGTTGCATGCTCCTCTTATGTTCCAATACAATATACTACCAGTCCTAATTATAAGAGTTAGTTGACTTTTTTTTAGAGAGATTAAGGAAACTAAATAAGTTACTTAATCTTTCATATGTTGTGTTTTCTTGGATTATATATTAATTTATTAGTTAAACTATTTAGTTTGAAGAAAAAAATAAAAATAAAAATACTCTAAGCTAATTTAATTAACTTTCTTAATCTTTTCAAAAAAGTCAACTAGGTCTTATAATTAGGACCGGAGGAAGTACTATCCATTAAACATTAAACAGGGTATATAAGAAAGGGACCTAGTTAAAGCTTGTTGGAGAGTTGAGTCTCTGGCACTAGTGAACTCTTAACTAACTTATGACCTTCATTATCTTCTAGTATTGGATCAGATATTGGAGGCCTATGGTTAGGATCTAATATTTCTTCCCCTTTATCTCTTGGGTCAAAAATTACATCAATCATTTGGGCTTCTTTGTTCAAATTCTCATCCGGACAGGCCTTGTCATAAGTCTCCACCATAGGTTCTTCCATTGTTGCCCCAATTCCGTTTCCACTCTCACTACTTTCTTTAAAGGTAATCATGAGAATTTCACCACTCTTCATTTCTCTGGACCATTTCTCAACTTGTAAGACTGCACTTATTTTGTCTTGTTGTGCACCTCTTTGTCACATCATTTTTCTGCATCTTGCATTTTGTCCCTTTTCTCGACCGTTTCTGAAATTGTACAATGGTAGTGCTCTGCTGCTAGGGATTACATGCCTCGACATTCTGGACGGAGATACCTTGTACCTCTTCATTGTTGGTCTCACTACGCTGTAGCTCCTCCACATCAGCAAGTATACCAAATTGTGAACCCCTGGCGTCTTGTCTATGTAACATCCTAACTTTTATATTAAGATTTAATTATAAGTAAGAAGAATTAATTAATCATGATACATAAATTTATTATGTAATTAACGAAATAATGGTTTTTATATAAAATATTATTTATGATAGTAAAAGAAATAAGTTGAAACAATAATATTTTATTAATTTAAAAAGAAAGAAAGAAATAAAGAAAAGAGGAGAAAAAAAATATATGGGGTCTTTTGTGGTAATTTTACCTCTAATGATGATGATAAAATTTTAAAAAAATAGGCAAACATGCTGCCACTTCTATTTTTTCCCCTCCTTTTTCTTTCTTTCTTTATTTTTTAAAATTAATAAAATATTATTGTTTCATCTTATTTCTTTTACTATCATAAATGATATTTTATATAAAAACCATTATTTTGTTAATTATATAATAAATTCATGTATCATGATTAATTAATTTTTCTTACTTGTAATTAAATCTTAATATAAAAATTAGAATGTTACAGCCTCGATGGTCCTCCCCGCCATCCTTCATTTATGTTGCTCCATCATAGCCGATGGTTCTTTAGGACCTTCATCTCGCTTCTCCCCTGATCGAACCATATTTTTATATGATTTTTTATGATTAAATTGATATTCTTAATGCATTTTCTGGGACATTATTGCATGATTAGGCACTAATTTGAGTTAGGGACGTTTGTATTGAATTAAGTGAAATTAGGGGCAAAATGGTCATAAATGGTTAATTATTCATACAAATGATTTCTTGGACTTTTGATGCTATGTTGTGTTTAATCTTGCATTATAGGTATTTTGGAAGAAAATTGAAGAATTCGGAAAATGTCAATTGGGTCAAAATTAATATTTTCGAGGCTAGGGGAAATTACATAAAAGTGCCCAAGAATTCCTGGAAATTGAAAATCAAGGAAGAAAAGGAGCCAAGAAAAATTACATAAAAGAGCCTCAGAATTATTATGAATTACATTCAGACCCAGAAACATTTCAAAATATTTAAGTTTAGTCCCTTCCTAAAGAACTTTTAAAGTTCTCACTTAGGTCCTTGGTCAAAACTTGCGTTTTGACCAGGGCTAGGTCAGATGTGCTGGAGCATCAGACCCGTGAAGGTGGAGCCCCGACAAATTAATTGAGCTGAGGGAGAATTAATATAGAGACAGCGCCACGAGCTAGAAAAAAGAGGAGGGGAATCATCGTCTTCATCATCGACCATCATCTCCACGCCTTCACATCGTCTGGAATGCAGAGCTTGGACCTTCATCTCCACCTTCGACTTTCCTTCCATTCTCCACCTACCTCCGTCGCCGGCGACTTCCCCTACTTCCCCACCGTCACCGGTGACTTTCCACAGAGCAAACTCCCTCCACCACCCGAGACGCAGCTGAGGGGGAACGAATAACAGAACCTGGGACCTGGGACCTTCGACCGAGCATCACCTTCATCTTTGACTACCTCACCCTTCCTCTACCACTTTCGGCGACCTCCTACCTTCACCCACGCCGGAATCACACACCACCATCATCGGACCTCCACCAAGCTCCCACCGACCTTCTTTTTCTTTCCTCTCTCTCTCACTCCGTCTTCACCATCATCCGACCACCATCCCTTTCACCTTTGGCCATCATCACCTCACTGTTGCTACCTCTGTTCTAACCACGTGTGCACTTCCTCCATCATTCTTCATGCTTGGTTGGCTTGGGAGCTTGGTAGTGATAATGCTTGGTTTTATGAGTGGCTGATTCTTCTGGTTTCTTGGTGAAGAGGATTAATGCTTGAGCTCAAGGCACTTCATAGGGGAGTTTTTCTATCATTTTATTGGTCTAGATTTATATATTTAGGTTGCCTAGTTTTAGGAATTATTGTGTATAAATTCTGGAACTGAGATTAATGTTTATTGTCTCTGTTAATTTGATAATTGTAGTTGAGATTGGATTTTGTAGTGTGAAAATTATATGTGTTTTAATTTCTTGTGGTTACAATGAGATTATATTAATTAGTGTGTTATTGTCTAGTTAATATGATTAATTTGTGCCCTTTGAGGGATTGTTATGTACTCAATTTCAAGAAGACTCATATTACATTATTCTAATTTTAATTGCACATCAAGTGGTTTTTAACAATTTCTCAAGAGGTAGTGGTTAGCTATGTTTGTAGGAGCTATTATTAATTGAGAATATTAGACTCAAGTGTTATCTTGAGGTTTTTTACTTAAGACTTGATGAATCTTAACCCTCATAATCTTTTATGAGCAAGGATAGTCATTTCTTCATTACCAAGAACATTCATTATTCATATTTTCACTTTCATACCATTCCATTCATTCATTCACTATTTTATAAAGAAAATACCAAAAAGATTAGTTAACATTTGATTTAATTGCATTTTTATTTTAGTTTATTAATTTGAAAAGCCAAAACCTATTTTCCCCTTGTTTTAATTGCATTTGCATGACATTTAGATTACTTAGGATTCAATAAAAGGCTCCTTGAGAGAGAGAAAGATCCTAGGGTTGACTATACGCAATCCTTGGTTTATTTTTGATTGTGGACCCCAAGGCTAACGACAAAAAGGCCCTCATCATCCCCACTATTACATTGCGCTTTGTTTTGATTGGGACAAGTTCCCCCTACATGCCCATAGACTCCATAGTTGATGCAAAGCATATGGAGACCTTCATATTCCAAAAAATAATCTTCTCCATCTAATCAAAAACCTGACGTAAGTTGTTTCCCTAGATGCACAAGAACATGGATTCGGGCATAGTGACCTATCAACTGATAGGATGTATTCATATAAACCTTAATGGTATCTCCAATCCTATTACTGATAATTGTTAAGGCTTCACGATCATAATATTTCAGGAATACATTTAGCACTCTCACCCATATCGCCACCTTATCAATCTTTGCTCTTGCAGGAATGAAGTTTGGTTCCCCAAGGTCTTATAGTGAGATAATAATCATAAATCATCCATGGACCCCTAGTTAAGGCATTCAGGTAGTCCTTTATGTTTGATAATTCACCACATAATACCTATATCCAAGGTTGATAAAAATCACAACTCTTCTTTTAGCCCATAAGGTTTGTAGACGTGACAGAAGAGCCTTGTAAACAATGCTCTTATCCAGGAGTTTTACGACCACCACCTTTCGCCATACTCTGTACAATCGTTTCTTAATTTTCCTTGAGAAAGTAAAGGTAGGGAAGTTTTCAGTTTGGTCTTCCTCAGTTCTGCATAATGATTCACTATCCTCAGTGTCTTGGTCATCCTCCAACATATTATCATCAGACAGAGCATATGTTTCTTTCCCATTTTCATCATCAGAGCTATCATCATCTTTATTTTTGCCTTTCAATTTTTCAGCAAAAGACAGACCACCCTTGCTATATCCAGCTCCTTTAGCACCAAGCTTCAGCCATGTGCCCTATAAAATATTGTTACCATTGCCTTTTCCCCCATTATTGATTTTCTTAGAGCTACAAACATCAGGAGTAAACGATCGGTTTAGCACCCGAATCAGACAATATTTGAAATAGATTTCTACTGAGTGATAGTATCTTGGACCATTCCTAGAGATTCTCCGGCCTCCACTTCGAGCAATGCTAACATCTGGCCTGAGTTCTGTGGCCCTATCTCCGCAGTTTTCTGGGGACAGTTCTTGCTAATGTGCCCCAGCTTTTGACACTCGAAGCAAATTCGTATACCACTACAGGTAAGACCTGGATGGTAATTCCCGTATTTTGAACATGGTCGGGGTTCTGGTATCCTCTGATAGTTCTGTTGCCCAGAATGAAAAGACTTCTTGCCTTTTCCTTGGTTTTTGATCCAGGGCGCCTTCCACTTCTGTATGGAGTTTCCGCGGCGAAACCCGACGCAATCACTTGCTCTTTTGCCGTTGTAATTTTTGGCCTTACACAGTTCTTTTAAATTACGTTCAGTCAACCAGTAAGATTCTTCTTGTCTTTCGACTTGTCTTTCCTGTCTTTCAATAAGAAGTTCATCAATAAGAATCTGTTGCTCTCGCAGCATCTTCCGCATTTTCTGCAACTCATTCTGTTTTATCTGTGGTTCTTGTTGCTCAAGTTTGTATTCTTGTTGTCTAACTCTATCTCCACCTCGACCTCTGCCTCGGCCTCTAAGGACTCCGATTCCTCGTGAATTTGCCATCCTATCTTTCTATGACAATTTAAGGAATAATTTAATCTTTTAAACAACATATACATAAAACATAATGTTCATGGCAAAATATGTCATATTATTTAGCTGGTTTTAGCACCAGTAATTATATCTTACATACCTCGTATCATCGTATATCTACTTGTTTACATATTGTCTAAAACTAGCCCTTGAAGATGATTCAGAAAAGAATGAAAATCAACTATATGTTCTCCTCCCAGGAGCTCATTTGTCTTATCCATCCAGAAGCAATCTCGAGGAAATAGGTATAGTGTTGACATTACCCAATCATCTAGTGAGAAGGGAAGTTTATTGTGTTTTCTCTGTTTGTAAGTCATCTTGACTTGCCTTAGCCATTGGAAATACGTTTCTTTCATAGTTGAATTGTAATATTCTGCCTGTAGATAATTCGTTCGTAAAACGCCTATCAGCTCTTTGTTTGTATTCAAGACATGTCGCAGGGTATTGGGTTCGTAACAAGATTCACTTTCAGAGTCATCTTGATAGCTTAATAGCTGGAAATACTCACGGTTATCGTCCACAGATGAATGATCCGATCCTATAGGTCTCTCTGGCTCAGAAGGTATACTAGCCATTGGTTCTGGGTATACTATGTTCAGGGATTCTGAATGAAAAGGTAATTTATTATTTATGACATGATAAGAATGTTTCGATCCAGGGTGGTATTTAGGTTCGTGATCAATTATTGGGGCAATATGATGTGTAGGAGTAGGAAGATATGTTGGCTCAAGGTTAATTTCTGGAGTGAGGTATAACGGATTAGTTTGAAGTACAGGTTCAGGTTTATATACTAACTTAGGATGGTATTCCTCTGAGGGTTTATGGTCATGAATAGGTACTAAGGATCCCTCAGAGTTTGGGTGATCTGCCGACTCAAGGTGGTACATTGGTTAAAATTGATGTACTGGTTTGGAAAGGTACTCCGGTTCTGGATTGTCTTTAGACACAAGAGGGTGGTTTGAAATGTACACCGGGTCAGACTGGTTATCAGGAGCGAAATAGATTGACTTAAGTGCAGCCATAGGCACAGGAGGTGGGTATGTCGGCTCAGGATTCAGCCTCAATCCTTTTATATCGGGGACTACAAAACTATGCGCAGTATGTCTCCCATTTCTGTAATAATCAGTATATAGAAACTCGTCCCTGTCCATCACTACAACATAACACCATGGTTATGTCAGTACTTATTTTCAAAATACGCTCAAATGTTAAAAAGGCGTAGAGCCTAACTCCGTTTAATCAAACCGATTGGCCATATAGGCGTCTATTATGGGAGTCTTACCGAGTTCACCGTGACTAATTGACTTACTCATATAGACCAGTCCTACCTTCGGCACCATTGTTTTGTTATAAACCTAAGCTATAGGTTACTGTCTATGGGAAGACCTAGGTAGTTTTGTCATCTAAGTTCAATTATCGTTTTTGTTTCGGGAATTCTATTCAGACTTCGATTTCCATATCAGAAGTCTTAGAGTTTAACAAAAACCCTAACCCTTTTTCTTAGGGTATATGTCCTTCTGTACCACAATACCAGTATTATATCAGTTTTCCTAACCTAGTTGTCCATACAATGCTCTGAGACTAGCTATGAAGCTAGCTCTGATACCAAAATGTAACACCCCAAATTCCGTAGCATAAATCGTGCCGGTGACACGTGGTTTTATACAAATTATCAGAGTTTTGAGGTGCTACAACTTAGCGTGTTGCGGAAACGGAGAGCATGTACTAAAAATTTGAACAATTGAGTGACTGATATAAAATACTCAGACATATGCTGATGCCTGACGTATACTGATATATTGCAAATTTCCTGGAGGAATATTTATGTGATGCAATAATACAAAACTTTATAATTACAACTCTTCCATGTAACTATACCCTCTTCAACCAAGCCTTAGGTAGACTTGGGGCATAGAACCTAACTCAGTTAAATCATCCCATTTGGCCAGGCTGGGTAAGGTCTAGTGGAAGTCTCCCGATGTTAACGGCGGATCGATTGACGAACCACATAGACGACCCTTTCTAGTTTAAGCACCAAATGATATGAAGTAACCTTATTAGATTCATGCCATAAAGTAGGTTCTGTTCGCTTTCTTCAATTTGACCGGTGCCTTCTCTTGGCTCCGTCCATTGGCGTCTTTCCACGGCTCCATCTACTGGTGCCTTCTGAGATCCATGATCCTTCCCTGACTATTAGTTAAGACTGAGGTCCAATGCCCATCGGACCTCGTGTAACCCGTTAACCTCATGCTTATGTAAACAATATATTTATGACAGATATTCATGACATTACAGCAATTATCAATACAAAAGCCCATAACAGATGTATGATTTGAGATAACGGCGTAGCCGGTTCACACGTCCGTTATCTAGGTCTACACTATTTACCAGTGCCACGATCCACTCGTGTCCTCAGCGCTAGGAAAACTCAACGGTATTATTAAGATTATAACCCGTGTAAAGCTGAATGTGAAAATAATGAACCAAGACAACATCTTAGTTTATGAACATCACTATCATACATAAACATACTATAAACATTAGAATTAGTGTTACAGTACGTCGTGAACGTACCTTCGTTGTTGTTCACGGTATGTGAGACGATCAAATTGTGATCACGGATATCCTATAAGGGTAATATCGCATTTATTAATTCTTAAACAATATCTTAATAGATATCTTAGTCTCAAATGACCATTTTACCCCTGGGTTATTATTTCCCATTTTATTTTCTATAATTTCGTAAAAACGCTATTGTACAACAAGTGGCTGATTTTTCGCCCAACTTTAAACAATCATAACTAATTCCACAGAACTCGAAACGAGGATCCTTAAAATTCCTTGGAATCCTTAAGATGTATAATTTTAATAAAAAATATTGGTTATTGCCCAGATTTTATGAAAACTTCCCAGTTTTTACATATTCATCCTCTGCCCAGAAAAACTTTCAGAAAACGTAGCCCATTTTGCAGAATTTTTATCTCCTAGCACAAAACTCAAAATGACATGTTCTAAGCATATTTGGAAAGGTCTATATGTCTAATTTAACCATGAAAATTTTTAGATTAAAATGACTTCATCTTCCCATAGATTTAAGGCTTTTACGAAGCTAACTTCAGAAATTGCCTAACCGATAAAATTTTGCCAGAACTTCGTTACTTTGATGTTTCTCTTCCAGAAATTTTGCTCTAGGACTACCCTCACTATTTTTTTTCGAAATAAAGCTAATTTTAACCATAAAAAAATGAAAATAAAATTGCTTCTAGGAATTTAAGATCAAAGCATAAATTTCTATGAATTTAAAAGCTAAAACTTAAGAACTAGAGAACTTACCCTTGAAGAACTTTGCTACTACTTCCTTCTTGCTCTTCACTAGCTCTCACTACTCTCAATTTTCAGATTGCTCTTGGTTGTTTGGTGTGAAGAATGAGTGGAGTCTTAGTGCCTATTTATAGAATTTTGAAATGGCAATCTTGTGAATTTTTCAAACCTAATTCATCTTGCTTCTTGGCCATTGGATCTAGGTTATTCTTCAAACTCCCATCCTCACCCTTGGACCATGAAAACCGTCCCTCCCCCTTCAATTCTATCCTCTTCCATTTTTAAAATATCCCTTACACCATTTGTACCATTTTGGACACCTAATGCAACATGTGTTTTAATCCAAAAATGATCTAGAAACTTTGAACTCTTCATCTTGAATTTGGACCATGGAATTGCTATTTACTTTACATGTACAAACCCTAGCCATTCATTGTAGTAAAAACCCTAGCTTAATGGATAAGTGTAGCTTTAATACACATCAATTCACTATTGTTGATCTTTTCAACTTTTCTTCTTGAATAAGTTTTGTTTTTTCCTCTTCCTTTTCTCTCTACAAAAATCGTCCCCCTCCCCCTTTTAATTAGTTTTGAATTATGTTCCATTTATCTCATCTGATCCACAACTTTATGCTCCTATTGGTTGATCAATTATCATTAGGCTTAATTTCAAGATTAATTAGAACCATTAAATTTACTTTATGAAATTTAATCTTGAATTAAGTAGAAATATCAAACCACTTATAGGAGATTTTTATTTAAAATCTCATGTGCTCTTAGTCTTTAAAATATGTTAATCACAAGATGTACTCCCTTAGTCTCTCATTGGTTTATCTAATTTCACTTGGATTAATTTAATTATGTACTTAATTAGGACCATTAGATTTAACTTTATGAGATTAAATCTTGGCCACTCATTTTAGGTAGAAAAATCTCATTTTTACTATTGAAGATATTTATTCAAAAATTGCATGTGCTCATATTATAAATATCATGATATTTTAAACAATTTTCTCTCTCCTTTATTCATGCCAAAACCCCCCCTTAATTAATCAAAGGGATTAATGATTTAATCCTTGATTAGTCCTCTTATTGTGGTGTTTAAGGTTTTACTAATTAGATTTGTAATTTTATGATTGGTTCTAAGATTAATCAGGATGCTAATTTACTCATGTTATGCTAATATTAAATCTCCATTAGTCCTTGATTTTTAATCAAGTTAGAAGATCCTAATTTAATGTTCTTTAATTGCCACTAACCATAATTATGGAATTTAATCCATTTATTTAATTTAATGTTAGTTTAATTGTCCATAAATTGCTATTAATTCCCTTTAATTGGAATTAGTATTTTCATGCCATTTTATTGTCTATTATGAATTAATTAAGATTTCACTTAATTATGATACTTTATTTTATGAAAGCTTATGAAATTAATTCAATTAATGTAGATTGAATTATCCACTAATTGTTGGTAATTTTCTCTAATTGGTTTAATTATTTTCTCACAACTTTTGGCTTTACATGGTCATTTATGCACCATGTATTAATTTAATAATTATAGGGAAATTTATGATCCCTAATTAGAAAATTGAACTTTGATTTATTAAAATTCAATGAAGAATTTGCCCAAGAATTTAAACAAATAAACTACACAATTTAGAGACAACACACTCTCCTATTTTAATGTGTATTATTTATCAAAATATAATATTTATGATAAATAAATATTTTCGGTATTACAATACATGTTTGAATGATCGCCACCCTTAATACATTAAGACTGTATTTCGTAATCGGATAGAGGATTAATGGTTGAATGATTGTTTAGTGCCTTATATTGAAAAAGATGTATTTGATAATATTGATAATAAGGCAATTATGATGGAATTCTAAAAAAATAAGACCTAGAAGGATGACATTATAATTATTTTTATTGTAATATACTTTTGTTATTAAAATATAAGATCTTGAACTTATTGAGTGCTCACCCTTCATTGTAATTTATATAGCTGCCTTTCTAACAATATTTAGCCTTACTTTTCTAAATGACATGTTTGTAAAATAATTGCCTCTCTTATTACATCATCAGTATTCACTTGATTTCATGAATATTTTTTTGATATTCTTTTTTTTTTCTTGTTTATATTCTTTTATTTTTTTTAATGCATTTTAAACTTTCCTTAAAAAAAAAAATGCCAATGGTGCTCCCTTCAATAATTTTCTGGATTCACCCCTGATTTCACCTCTCCCCATTGATGAATAAATATCAAGGAAAATCTGAAAAAAAATAATCTTAATAATAAGTGAGCAGCATGAGCACTTAAAATTGTTATTGCATGCTGTTTGCTTATTGTGGGATTTTACAATGATTTTCCCATTACCTAACGAAGATGAATTGAAAACAAAAAATGCAGCGAATTCATCATTTGCTCTTGGGATCTTGAGGTCAAATTGGACTCCAATTACAAAAAATCCATATGGGATCTGACAAAGCCCCTAACCGCATATCTTGACTTGAGATTGAGAGATGGAATAAAGTTAGCTGTTCAAACATTAAGCAAATGCTATTTAATAATTCTTGGTAAGAATAATAATTTAGAAGGATAAAGAAGTAATTTCATCATTTCATTTTTGAAAAATGCAGTGCACAAATAAATAATGGCCTCCTTTCACTTGCGACGGTAACCTTGAAGCTTTTATACAGCAACAAAAATTATTAAATAACCTAAAATTAAATGATATTTTGCTAAAATATTAATTTTTCCTCTACACTCTCGCTAATGCACTAATGAAATAATATGAATTATTGATGAAGATAAAATATAGTAAGAAATAATCAATATTTTCTTAACATTTAAAAACAGATATTTTCAAAACTAGAAAAAATTCCAAAGTGATACTCCTTCTGTTTTAAATGCAGGCAACCAATTGCCATAGATTAATAATATGAATTAAATTGGCTATTTACTAAAGAAAAAATATGTGCTCATTTTTCTACAATACACTTCCTTTTAATTATTTACATTGAAATTACTTGAAATCCGTTGACAAAAAAAAATTGCTTGAAATCTAAAAAAAAAAATGCCGCCAATAAGGTAATTTAGAAATAAATAAATAAATGTGCGAGAAAAACATTGATGTTTTAGATTTAAAATAAAAAAAAAATAATTAGTTTCTACGTTTTGGATAGACGATAGTAATTATTTTAAAATATAGGGATTATTGAAAATTAAAATTAAAATTTTAGGCTATTTATAAGGATATTTCAGTAAAATAACATAACATTCGAATTCACAACTTCTCATTTAGTGTTTGGGAAACTAGGTTTCAAAAGCTATTTTTCACAAGTCTAGACAATTCCTCTCACGTACATACCTCATAGATCGTAAAAGTCATTTTCCAAAAGCTAATCCAAACATATACCTAAGACTTAAGGGAGTTTTTGGGATCTCGTATAGAAGGAATGAAAAATTAAGTATATTTGCTTGTAGCCAGGAGATACTTCACGGGATATCAAGCACCTCATACTGTGCGTTTAACTTAAAGGAAAGCCCCACTGTTGATAAGAACTGTATGCAAGTTGATCATTCTTAATTTCACACGAGACAGATAGAAGAACTCAATTTAAAGGAAGCAAGGAATCATCATGTTTCTGATAAACGTGCAGAGATTGTTATATGAAGAATTTTTCTTCAGAGTTCACGTGCCGGGGTTTTACTTTGTGCCTTGCAGCTCAGAGCACGGTAAGAAGCTGCAATATAATAACACTAGAATAACTCCCCTCAGATTTGTAAGATGGTGGTGGGTCTATAAAAAAAAAGCTGAAAGCACAAAATCCAATGTAAATAGTTTAGAAACAATCCTAGGATTCTAATTTAATGTTGAAACAATCAACAGCCAACTTGAAATATAATAGTAAGTAGAGCAGCTCCTTTTCATTATAACATCAGAGAGCATTGAAAAGAGTTTATTATTGGATAAGGAAACAGTAGCTAGCACGCAATTACAACAAGAATGGTGTTCAAATAAAATGAAGTTATTTAATGGCCATATGTGCACTGGATTCGATATTTCATAACATTAAAAAAATCAATTGAGACTTGAGCATCGTTGGTCCCTGGGGTCTGCTTCAGTACTAGAAAAATATTAATACTCTACATAATTCTGCGTTATAGCCGGAGAGATCCGAATCATTCAGTGTTTTTAATAGTAAACATAAAATATTAGATGGAAAATATAATACCTTGTACCTGTAAGTTTTTTAATACCACTTGTACCTGTAAGTTTTTTAATACCATTTGTACCCGCAAGTTTTTTGCTTGTTTGTGATCACAGTTGGAAACCTTAAAAGTGCTTATTCACGTAAATTGAGACAAACTCTTCTTATATACTTACCTCTATACCATAAATCACAATTAAAAACGTACTTTTAATAAAAGCTCTAATCGTCATTCTAAACAATCACAAATTTATCACTTTGCAGACGAGATTGATTTGCAGTCCATGATGAAGATCTTACATATAACTGACCTGTGTGCTAACAAATTAATATTATCATCTAAAACAAATTAAAGGAGAGGAATTGACGTCGCACCATCAACACAAACATTCCTGAAACAGTAATCAAACCGTGTTTCTTCAGACCCAGCCAGAGGCTTACGTCTCCAGAACAAGGGCAAACAAACTCAGAGAATTATTACCCATATATATATCTGTAATGCACAGAATTTCCCGTCATGCTAGCTATAACTCACATGTTTTCTGTATACAAACCAGAGAAGACGAAGAAGAAGAGATATTGGAGGAGGAAACAGGAGGGGCTTCAGTGGCGGAGAGATGACAACTACTGGAAACAGTAGGCGTCATCTCTCCAGCGACCGAAGTCCCTAACACCTCTCTTGTTGTGTTATACATATGATCTATATGCACTTTTTGCTTTACAATTCTCATAGATATCTCTTGCTCTTTGGTTTTGAGAGTACCACATATTTATAAAGAAAGCAATCTTCTCTCTCTACCCTCTAAAAACTTGAATACTATATCCATATATTAACATTAAAATATATACCGGCTGGGGAAGGTGATATTCGTGATGGCATTCACTCAATGGTCGATGTAGCTCCTTCCTGATGCCCTATACATACATGACATATAACAATATTATTCTGTCATGATTTCTCTTACCTTGAACACACAAACATATATTAAATTGTCTAGAATATGTGGGATTCATTTTAATTTAGCGAATGACTGTACGCATGATTTGTTTATTGTCAAACGCGCGTCACACAGCTGGAGATGCTGCTCGCTAATCCTCCAACAACACGACATGCCTACGAAAGCGATTTTTATATTCCCCTTGACACTTTGAATAAATAATAATAATGAGCTTAATATTTACATGGCCTATTCTCTTCCACTGACTTTTATATCAGGTGTGAACAAGCTGAGGGGCAGCCTGTACTGTAGCTTTGAGAGTGATCTTTTTGCTTGTGATCGATCTGAATAATTGTAAGAAGATTCATCGCATGCAGATCATTTGCGGGACGTAATTTCTTAGGTAGATGCACCTAATATTGAAGACCTAAGTCACATATTCTTGAATAATAGGACAAATCTGAGACAAAAAGGGACAAGGTATTGAGGTGCTTGTTCAAACAACATGCTCTTTGATTGTGGACACACACCCTTTTACATCTTTTTGAATCTCAAAGGCTGCTGCTGATGAGGCAGCGCCTCAACATCAAACTTCGTGAAGCTTGCCCTATCTTTAATATACAAAAATCAGTGAATTAGCTATTATATCAAGGAAAAAGAAAATGACAATATTATATAATTTTTCAGAAAACAACAAGTTAGATGGAATCTTACCACTTGTTGACTGAATCCATCTCTCACAGTATCTGTTGTTTGGATCAAACTCGCAACCTCTCAGAGTTTTTATATCGTTAGACTAGCTATTAGACTACATATATCTATTGCTTCTCTTTGTTGAACTACTCTTGTGGTGTTCTTCTTCGTCCCTCACTCTATTTATATACATATTGATCCCGCTTCAATAATTGTAGTACCATATAATATGCTAATAACATTACCATTCCACCGTTTCCTTGGTTTCTATTATTTACTTTGATTCCTTCTAACAGAGAAAGTTGATAGACTAGGCTCAACTTTTCATTAAATTATCAACATTCTCATTTTACACGTTTTCCCATAAAATATTTCATATATATGATCTATTCAACTCATCCAAATGAATATATTCCTTCCACTCGGTCGTATTATTGTGCTGCCATCACAATGCTTGTATAATCACATGACGCTAGCTATACATGACAACTTGGATTCACATTATATTAATAATTAGATGATGATGGCCACAAATACATATCGCCATCATCTCAAAATATTCATATTTAATAACACACATGTAATAATTTTTTCGTTGAATTCTGTTTTTAAATAATATTGTGTTAGTTGGTTTTTTCAATAATTTTATGCGTTTATTTTCGAAAAGTTTCATTTAAGTCACTTTGGCTCCGGAGATTTAATTTAGAATTTTACTGAGGGGATTAGAAAAAAGAGGAGATTGTACACCTTATTTATTCACTCTAATTATGCCTTGCCTCCTGAAGATGATGTTGATGGGTCAAAGATGGAATAAATAGTACGTATAATCGTTTAATATATATGAAATTTTACCATGATTAATGTAAACCGAGTAAAATGGTGTAGGCAACAATTCATATTCTTCAAATTAAGAAAGTGCAGCACAATATGTGTTTCTTCACTGTAATATGTAATCTTTAGCCATCAAATGATATTCTATCAAAAGAGAAAGAGTAGGTCATAGACACTGAAATATTCTGATTCTGTTGGTCTCGTTAAATGGATATGGCTATTAAAGTAGAAGAGAATAAGAGTGGGAATGGGTGACACTGAGAAGCCAATAGTGGTGAACATATATTCTCAATTGATATACCAATTCACGAATTATTGAAGCAAAGCTAGCTGGCTCGTTAAAGTTGCCACAAGCTTAAGTGCGTGTGAACTGTGAAGTGTTGCACCCATATAATTGAAACAATTAAAACAACTTTAGTCCGATTGAAAATTATAAGAATCATAGTCATTATATTTTTGGTCTATCATAAACCGACTTGCGCTGTAAAAGATCAAACACATCATAAAAAGTTTAGTTAATTTCTATTTTGTAAGAAAATTTGCTGGGAAAAGAAAGCAGATTATTAACAGAAGCCCTCAAAACTTGGAAAAAGCTAAGTTTATGGGTTAGGAATTGAATTAAAATGGTCCCATAAAAGTTTTATGATGTATATAGGCTTTAATATTGAATCATTATGCTATTGATTGAATAAAAATTATTAAATCAAATTAAGCTTTAAACCATAAATTATAGAAAGATACCTAAAAGCTAACATTAAATAAAAATATTATTTGGGGAACGGAACATATGCTCAATAATGGGCTGCTTATAAATTACAAGGAGGCAACGACAAATTAAAGAACAAAGAAACTAAGAAAGACGCGGTTCAAAAAGAAAAGTAATTAGGACTATTGGCCCCAAAAATGAAAATTAATTAAAGAACATTGATTACTCATGTTAATCACGTGTTACATTATTAGTCTCAAAATTAATCTGCATGGCACACAACAGTGGTCCAAATAGATAAAGTAGTGGTTTGGTATTTTTTTAGTTGCCTGCTAGAGTCTGTTTGGATTAGTTTTTGGAGAAAAAGTGGTAAAAGGGTTTTTTCAGAATAGATTCTATAAAAAAGTGATTTTGATAAAATGATAGTGTTTGGATATTATTATCAGGATAGTTTTTTTAAGGTCAAATTTACAAAAAAGACATTAGCTTTTGGTATAATAACATATAAATGATAACGACATTGTATTTTAAAAAAATTTAACATTAAATTTCATAATAAATACCAAACATTATATAATTTTGTGAATAAAATTAAATTTATACCATTAGTAAATTATGTAACATGATAAAAATTACCTCAAACATATATGTATTAATAAATTGTATAGACAAAAATCCTTTATAAATAGTAATTATCTAAAACAATATCTTTGATATTAATATATGTTACTTATTCAATAGTAATGTTTGATGGCTAAAAAATGGAACCTTCAACATATAAGAGTGATGTTTTGTTTTATAACGTAGAAAATTTAACTAAGGTTTTTATAAACATAGTGTTTTTACATAATAAAAGAAAATACCCATATCCATAGTGTAACATCCCATTTTCAAAAACAGTATATATATATTTTTTCATCAGAGTAGAGCATCGGAGCGATTGAGTAACTGATACTTATATTCAAAATGCCGTAAGTCTGGCTGTTTACAGTAACGATACATTGTACCGAGTGTTTACAAAAGTAGATAATAACGGAGGAAAGTCTTCTGCCGGGTCTCTATGCGGCCTGCTTGCCTTTCTCCTCGGTCCTCATTCCTCCTGAACCTGACGCTATATTAAGAGCTGAGGTTCAATGCCCATTGAACCTCAGGTAACGGTTAACCTCATATTTACGTACACAATATATGGACTACGGACGTTCACAACATTAACAGCACGTGAGCCCAATAACAGATATACTACACACACAACCAATGCAGATATATCGCTCCTAGCATTATCACACACAACCAATGCAGATATATCGCTCCCAAATGTTATCACACACAACCAATGCGGACATATCGCTCCCAAATAAGTATGGACATATCGCTCCCAAATACATACATACGGTTATACTCTAACATCTATTTGCACTCAGGCAACATAACAACTATACACACACCATACACATAGCACATACATGCATAACATAAACATCAGCGTTAGTGTTACAGTACGCGAACGTACAAACAAGCATATCCCAACAACACATGAGCATACCATACACATAGCACATATACGCATACCATAAATATCAGAGTTAGTGTTACAGTATGCGAACGTACATATACAGCATAGACAGTATATGACATACAGCAGAGCTATCAGCTACCACATACAATACACATGGCACATATACGCATACAATAAACATTAGCGTTAGTGTTACAGTACGCGAACGTACCTTCGTTGACGAAAAACGACACGTTTGACTGAAAATGGTACTTTTGATAGAAAATAGCAGTATGACAGCGGTACGACAGCGGTTCGTGATTACAGATATCCTATAAGGATAATATCACATTTATCAACTTTTAGCATTATAACAGGCATTTTAGGTACAAATTACCATTTTGCCCCTGAACCCCTAATCGACGGAATTTCGCCAGAGCTTCGCTATTTTAACTCTATCTCTCCAGAATTTTGACATATCTCTTCCCCCAATAATATTTTTGAAAATAATACCATATTTACCCCTAAATATGATATCTAGACTATCTTGAAAAATTAAAGATAAATCTAGCATTTCTACTACATCTACTGAAAGAACTACCGAAACTAAAGACTAGGGACCGAAGAACTTACCCAGCACTTCGCTACTCCTTTTCTAGAGCTCCTCCTTGCTCTCACTTCTCTCTAACCTCTCTCTAGGATCAAGGAATTGGTGAGTTATGAAGTGAAGAGGGATTGCCTATTTATAGGGAATTTCCAGCGATCTTAACCCTTGGATCAACTTCTGCACCAACGGTTAGGATGATGGAGATGTGGCCTCTTGCCAACCACTTATTCTCCTCTCTTCTCCACCAAAAATTCTCCTCCCTTATGTCATCCATGATGTCATCTTTTTGCTTTATGGCCTTGTACCGATAAAGTTCCCAGTTCGGTGTCCAAATCGCGCAATCTTGGAGAATCTCAAAAATTCAGTAGCAAGGCACTGAAGTTTTATTCTTTCTCTTCAAAACTACTTGGGTTAACTAAATTTTTGATCCTATTAAGGGTATTCCGTGGTCTCGCTGAAGATTTTCGGATAAACACCGTCGATTCTTTACGGAAATAACTTCCGATAGCACCAGCTTCTGGACGAAAATTCACTGGTTTATAATATGTCCAGACCTAAGAAACCTTATCCCTGGTTTGTCACAACTATTTCATTTTCTATTGGGTCTTATTTCTGCTATCTGCCCTATTTCTCATTTATCCTGTATCTTAAGTGCTCTGTTGGTTTCAGAAATGACTTCTGAGATAGTCCACTCCGAGGTAGAAATTTACCGGTTTATAAAAAGTCCAGATGTTACAGACTTAGTTCCTATATTTTGAGGTAGGATTTTATTTCTATCAGTTCTCGTTTCTCCTGTTGGCTCTTTATCATAATATAATATTATTTAATTATAATATCTAGATATTATTTGAAATAGCCATAACCCTTTTCACACTACTTTTTCATTTATTATTTATTTAATTAATAATTTCAAATTTCTCCCCTTAAATTAATTATTTACTAATTAATTTACTTATATCATAATCTAAACAATTAGCCACTAATTACTTAATTAGCCACTTACTAATTGTTGATAATTTTCATAATTAGGATTAATTATTATCTCACAACTATTTTACTTGACATTGGTATTTTATATCCAATGTAAAATATTAAAAATCATGGGGCCAAAAAGTGCTTTTAATAATATTATATTTATGCTTCTCTATTTTTCAAGGAAATAATCCCAAAAATTCCTAAAATTAGAGAGAACATACTTCCTAAGTTTTTGTCAATATTTGTTGCCATATGAGATTTACCATAATATTTTCAGGCCATTTTATGTTCTATAAATGAATTTAGGGATTTTTAGCTCTTTATTCACCCTAATTTCAATAGAAATTACCTTAGAAAATAAGATAATTATAACTTATTATTTGAGACCACATATTCACCTATTTCCAATAGGTATTATTTATCGAAATATAATATTCCAGATAAATAATTATCCGGGTATTACACATAGAATTTAACAATAATGCAGTCTACTACAAAACACCCAACACAATTGTTCATGGTAGGGATACAATTTCATTTCACGTATTCTAAATAATAGACTATGTCAAACTTGGGAAACAATACATGACTAATGGTCTTGTGTATAATAAATGATCTGATCTATAATATCTCAAATTTTGGGGCAAGAATTTTAGGAATAATACTGAGATAAGAAGACTGCTAAAACAGTTATAGCCAAAAGTTTTAAGCTTATCATGAGAAAAAACTTAAGATAATTATTAAAATTATTTTTTACCTTAAAAATTTAGGGGGAAAATATAAAATTTTATTTTGAGGATCTATAAATTCTATGAAAGGATTAGTTATGAAAAATTGGCTTAAATAGTTTTAAATCCATTTTCTGGAATTTAAGGTCTATTTTTCCAAAAAAATTCAAGGAGAAATAGGTAGAGGATAACTTTTGGCCTAGAAATTTAGAGTTGATATTTTATGGCCAAAAGAAGCTAATTGAGGAAGAAAAATCCTTATATGAGATTAAAAATTAATTTATAACATCTACCGATATTTGTAGTTAAATGAGTAAATTGCAAACACGAATCTAAAAAGGATCAAATGGGGTTATTTTGGAGTGGGCCCCACACTCCTCTTCATATCATATGACAGCACACACTCCACTCTTTCCTCTCAATCGGACAGCACACACCCTCCTTCCCACACTCTTTCCTCTCAATCGGACAGCACACACCCTCCTTCCCACTCTCATATGGACAGCACACACATGCGCACTCTCTCCTACCTTCGGCCACATATACGCACGACACAATACTCCCCCATTTCAAATATTCATTTTGGCCAAGAGACCTGCTGAAACAGAAGGTCCCGAGAGGGAAATTTGAACTTTGCAGCTGGAATGATAATTTTTGAGTAAGATAAAAACTGAATAAACGAACCTATTTTGACCTTAATACTTTGTGGATATATATTAAACCTCTTAATCTTTAATATAAGTCCAAGATCACATTAATTGGATTGGATAAGTAGAGAAGTCATTATGAGTTTTTGAAAATGATCCACAATTCTGGAATGAAATCTGGACAGATGTCACTTTTTGTTGAATTGGGAATGGTATGCATATGCTTAACTTTTGGAACTATTTTTTTATAGAAACTAGACTTAATAAGGAGTTCATAGGATTTGAAATCACTTCATTTGGACATCTAAAACTCTATATATAATTTTTAAAGTTTTTTCAGGAAATTTGAAGAATTCTGTTTCCAGATTCAAACTATGTCCAAATTTCGAAAATCTGGGAATGTTTCAGCCATAAATTAACTTGGTGATTATTTTTATTTGAAAATAGATTTATAAAGCTTTAATTAGGAACTTAAATCACCTCATTTAGAGTTTTCTAGATTAAGTTATGATTTTTCCAAGTTCCTTAAAAAATTATAGGAAAAATTTCTATTAAGTCCGAAAAATGACAACAGTTTTAAATGAATTATCATGGATAATTTATAAGGTTATAATTATAATTGGAGTAATAATGGATGTATTTCGGTCATTAGGAAGTAAGGAGTGAATGAGATGGAAGGGGATACAAGAGTAAGTTGTACAGTTAAGAGCACACCAGGTGAGTGAATAGCGTCCCATTAAAATTATTTTTATAAATGATATTTTTGCTAGTTGTTGTATTTTGATGTTAATTACCATAAGGAAAGTTATCATATTGGTTTTATTTTCTTATTGATATTACAAGAGTAAAAGATTGATATTTTATTCGTTATTATTTATTTTCTTCCAATTGCATCATAGTATAATTTATGATTATGCACTTGAATGGAAAGGAAGACTTTTGAGATATTTTTATAAATTTTATATTGAAATGATCTTGAAATTTGAAATGTTTTTATGTGAACTCTTGATGTATTAAAAAAGATTTTATTGACAGATTGAATTTGAAGGGAAATTTTGAAATATTGTTTGTCAACCTTTTTTATGGGGAATTCGATTATGAAGTATTAGATATGAGCTATTATTATCTTGAAAAAAGAATTTTTATTGCTTTGATAAATTGGCCCAAACATGCTTGAAAATGTTTTTAGGAGGACTGAATACAGAACGCTGGTTACTAATAGCAGTACTGTTAGTTCTTGGTGCACCATGATTAACCTCGAGCTCGCTTGATATTTATGGGATTTGTTCTTATGGTTGTTATTCGTAGGTTTTGTACATGCACTTGTTTTGTGGCTTCGTGCTATGCTTGTTTCATGGACTGTGTGTCCATACTTATTTCATGGCTTTGAGCCATGCTTGGTTAGTTAACCTCATAGACTGGGTGTCCATGCTTGTTTCATGGCTTCGAGTCATGCTTAGTTAGTTACCATCATGAACTGGGTGTCCATGCTTGTTTCATGGCCTTGAGTCATGCTTGGTTAATTACCCTTGTGTACTGTGTGACCACACTTGTCATCCGTTCTGTAAGAAGTTTTATGGAAAGATTTTGAGAATTATGGTTTAAATTGATTATATTAAATCAAAGGTTTTACTACATACTTGGATTCATAGGCGAATCTAGGTTGAATTAGTGCCCCTTTGAATTTGTCTCTTCCAATTTTTTGTTGTTGTTAAAGATGTATTTGATAGCATTGATAATAAGACAATTATGATGGAATTCCAAAGAATAAGGCCTAGAAGGATAACATTATAATTATTTTTATTGTAATATACTTTTGTTATTAAAATATATGCACTTGAACTTATTAAGTGCGTACCCTTCATTGTAATTTATGTAGCTGCATTTCTAACAGCACTTAGCCTTGCTTTTCTAAATGATAGATTTGTAAAATAACTGCCTCTCTTATTACATCATCAGTATTCACTTGATTTCATGATTATTTTTTTGATATTTTTTTCTCTTTTTGTTTATATTTTTTTTTTGTTTTTTTAATGTATTTAAAACTTTCCTTAAAAAAAAATTCGGGAGCGCTGCCCCCGAGCTCTTGAATCCCCCTGCCACTGGTGCCCCCCTGAATAATTTTCTGGATCCGCCCTTGCTTGGATTTATTTGATTAATGACATTTATATAGAGTTCTACTTTATTCATGATCATATGATTTAAAAATTACAATTTATTGCTTTATTGTTATTATCAAAAGATGAATATGTTTAAATTATTTTGCTTATATTTTATTAAATTATAAGAATGAGACGTTATTCACCAATTTTTTTGGGTTCAAACGATATTGCTATTCTGTACCTCCTGTTAAGCCGTGGAAAGCCTTGTTAACAACTTAAAGCTTGCAGTTTCATTTTGTAGTGCTACTAGTTGATGTAATTATAAACATAGACTTTTTATATTATTATTAATGTTAGATGCTCCACATAATCTATACGTAGGATTCATATCTCCCTTTGTTGTTTGGAACACATGAATATTCTAGATTATGATATTATGAGTATTAATTAACATTCACATTTAAGTTTATGGCTTAAAGAATGTGAGTTTTCTCATATTCCATACCCGATCACCCCTTTAGTTTTCAGGGCGTGACATGATCTTTAGTAGAATCACGAAGAGAAACCATGTCAGATGAAGATGTTAATGATGAAGGTATTGTTGAAGCTTCTAGTGCATCGATTAACGTTGTCATCATAGCACAAAATACCGTCTTGTTCATAATGTTGGAAGTAGGATCAGAAATAGAGGTTCTTTTAATGAAATTGTGTACAACCATCGTAGCACAAACAATTTTAACCTGTGTTGGAAAGCTGTAGCTACGCATTTTCTATAAGATTTGAAATTGCAATGAAGGCATCAGAAATGTGTTTCCATCCTTTCTTGTTGAAGCTTGTAGATTTCCTCGTTCCTTTTTGTACTTATTCTAAGGACAAGCAATGAATACTTTTGTGCTCCTTTTATCCCAAAAAGCTTTCACCTTATCCTTACTCATTTTATTGAAACTTAAGGCTAAATTTATTTCTCAGCAAAAGTCACACAAACTCAGCAATCTCAAGCCACTTTTGACAATAAAAGAAACTTCAAAAATTCCAAACTGAATTTTTTAACCTAATAGCCTTGTTAATTCATTTTTAACCCCAAATCGAAATTTTCCACTAGTTCTCATCAAAACCTTAAGTAGCACCATCTCTATAACAATGAACCCCAAATCAAAAATCATCTTGCTCATAGCCTTATTCTATCATGCAAGCAAATTTAATTTCAGCAATAACCAAATGAACCCAATAACCAAACAATGTACACCACCATGAGAGCAAATTTTTTTTCATTCAAGGGCAAAGCATATTTTAAATTTAAGCTATAATCAACAACAATAGCAACAAAAATTAAGAGAATAGCAAGCTCACAGTTCAAACTTGCCTTTTATTTCTTCTCTGTCAAAGTCCAGAATAACAACACAAAGCAGTAAACACCTAGATCCAAGATTATCACCACCCACCGGCTACGCCCACCTTGTCCAAGCGCCCAGGAACCAAGATTCTTCGGATCAACCAAAGATCTTAGATGAAATATGTAACATCCAATTTTCAAAAGCAGTATATTTTTTTTTCATCAGAGTAGAGCATCGGAGCAATTGAGTAACTGATACATTTATTCAAATTGCCGTAAGTCCGACCGATTCTGAAGCGGTACATTGACCGAGAGTTTTCAAAATGAATAACACTCGAAGAAAGTCTTCGATCGGGACTCGTACGGCCGCTCGCCTTTCTCCTCGGTCCTCGGTTCTTCCGAACTCCGACGCTATGATAAGAGCGAGATCCATTACAATTTGGATCTCGGGTAACTTAACCTCATGCTTAAATACGACTACATATACACGACAACAAAGAATCAATACAACAGTTCATAACAGATGTATGATTAAAAATACATAACCACGTATGTAAGATAATAACCACGTATGTAACATAACCACGTATGATAACCTCGTAATAATAACCTCGTATGTGACATAACCGTGTATATAACATAACCACGTATGCTACAACAACAAACAGAACACAACAAACATATATAATCATACAATAACCATCGAGTTAGTGTTACAAAGACGCGAACGTACCTTTTTGGCGGTACAACGGAACTTTTATGGAAAAACGGTAAATTTCCGACAAATGGAAAAAAATGGTGTGACGGCGGCACAACAACGGCTCGACAAATGTACGATTATCTCGGATATCCTATAAGGATAATATTTAACAACTTTTAGCAGCATAACAGGCATTTTAGGTACAAATTACCATTTTGCCCCCGAACCCCTAATCGGCGGAATTTCGCCGAGCTTATTTGTTTTCTCTATCTCTCTAGAATTTTGACAGATCTTTTCCCTCATCATATTTTCGAAATATATATCATATTTACCCCTAAATATGATATCTAGACTATCTTGAAAAATTAAAGATAAATCTAGCATTCCTACTATATCTACCGAAAGAACTACCGAAACTAAAGACCAGGAACCGAAGAACTTACCCGCACTTTGCTCGGACTTTCTCCCGCAGCTTCTCTCTCTAACTTCTCTCTAAGAGGCAGATTTTTGGTGTGAGAAATGAAGAAGAGGAGCTTGGTATTTATAGAAGAGACGGATGGCGAACGGTAAATAATTCGAACTTCGGTCTTGACGAATATGGACCGTAGGATCGCATTTTTGAGGACAAAACACTCTTGGCCATCCATGGTCAAGATCGAAATCTAAGAGCCCTAAAGTCAATGGATGAGTTGTCATCCATGATGGCTCTTGCTTTATGGCCTCCTACCGGCCGATAAAGCTACCGATCGGTGTCCGTTTCGCGCGATTTCGCGAAACTCAAAAATCCGGCGTGTAACTTTGAAGATCTTTCCATCCTCTTTCATATTATCTATTTGGATCCTCTTTTTGATCATATCCAGGTATTCTCCGGTGCGTCGGAAGATATTCGGACAAACGCGTCCGGTTACTGAAATCGCTTCCGATAGAACCAACTTCTGGACAACAATTCACTGAATCGTAAAACGTCCAGTTGTTGCCTAACTTAATCTCGTGTTTAAAAAGACACAATTGTTTCTATAGGTTCTCACTTTGCCTATCGACTCCACTCTATCCGATCAACTTTTCGTCTTATTTGAAATTAGGGTTTTCGGTTGCGGAATCGACGTCTGGTAAATTCTTTCTTCGTGTAGAATTTCACTTGTACTTAATTTGATCAGTCTGAAAAGACTTTTACCTCTGGTTTACCTGTAGAATTTATTTCTAACTTTTCCCCCTCTGCCTATAAGGCGACTCACCGCATTATATTATTATTTTATTCTAATTACCATTTTAATTATTTAAACAATTCTTTTTAATTAAAAATACTTAGAATTTCGGCCCCCTCTTTTAAAAATTCATATTTATTTATTTTTCTATAATTTTTTCCATTTTTTAAAAATATAATATTTTTTACCAAAAATTCTCGTTTTACCCCTGCCTTCGTTAGGGCTTAATCAGACCTAATTTCTTCGTTTAGTGATCTTTTTAGGATCAGGTTTCTTCATATATTTATCTTTACCAATTTTACAGTATATTGTTATCTTGCAAACTTTTATACTTGACATTGTCATTTTATATCCTATGTAAAATATTAACAATGTTTACCCCATCAAAGTTACTTTATGGTTCCCGAAATGCTTTTTAAACTTTTCTTCATGTTATTTCCTCTGAAATAATTTATTAAATTCTCATAATTAGGGATAACACTTCCATATTTTTCTCATAATTTTTCATGATCTTTCGCATTTATCATAATATTTTTAGACTTTTTTTATCACCATTATATCATTTTTAGTCATTCGTTCATCGATTTTCCCGTAACTTTTTTGACAATTTACTCTATAATTATAACAATTTTCTATAACAGTTTTAAGCTCATGATTTTGCTTTATCAAAATATTCGTTAATTTCCTTTATCTCAAAACTTCCAGATTTACTAAAATCCGGGTATTACAAAATAGCTCGAAAGCTGGTACAACATCGGTTTCACCCAAAGAAAAAGGCAAATATCAGCCCAAAGAATTCTAAAAAAATTTGGGATGAAAAAAAGTGGAATGGGGATTCAGTCCAAGCGGGCGAGAAATCAAGAGTACTACGCTGATTGATTTCTTATTCCTCTGACGTCTCGGTGACCAAAAGTTCGAGTTCAACAGGATCGAAGTACCTTGAACCTCAGGATCGAAGTGTTCAACGGGACGTTCGCCATGGCAAAGATCACGGCTGGAAGAAGACAAGAAAAAGCTGAGACAAAATGGAAATTTTCAGGATCGGCTAACGATTTTGACAGTTTGATAAAATGGCAAGCACGGCAAAAATACGAGAAAAAACAGGACAAAACGAAAGAGATCATGGAAATGATTGCTTTTACCTTCAACCCCAGCATTTCAGAGAAACTTTCTGGATCGACCGAAGATTGTCTGAGCATGTGATAGCGAAGAGGACGGCTGGAAGAGATGATGAAGAAGAGAAAGGATGATAACAAAAAGAAAAGAGAGAGAAAAAGAGAACCAACAGATAAATTAGTGTCAGAAGGAGAGAACAAGTGGAAAAAAGTTGATTTTCCAAAACCATGGTTTTAGCAGGCGAATAGCTTCTACCAGTTTTGTTGATGTTTGGTAAACTTTTGGCAAATATAATTTAATCTAAATATATCAAATATATAAAAAATTTAAAAAAATTTATTAATATTTATTTATGGTTTAGTTGCTGAAAGCACTTTTTTTTTTTCTCTCCAGTTTCCTAAACACACTCATAATATCAAAGAAGTTTGCTTTATGAAGCTAAGACCATCATTTACAAGGAAAATACTATGCTTTTGCTTCCTACTTAATTTATTTCATTTCATCTCTGATTTGACAAAACAATAGCAAACAATAAGGTAATTCTGAAATTCTAAGGTGGGAGGCGAAAGGAACTTCATCAGAAGTTCATCACTGGTAATTTACATCCACTTCTTTATTATAGAATTAGAAACTTTGCTCCAACGTGTTAATTAATAAGATAATAAGGATAAAATAGACTAAAAGCCAGCTTGACTCCATTATTTTTGGGTTCTTATCAACCACAAGTTTTGGAGACAATGACACCTTGGAATCAAATGAGGAAGATATTGCGCTTTAGGATTTTGGAATTTTAAAATGTCAATTAAGAACCTTATAAATCTTTGTTTGACATCCAAACAAATAGACTGAAATATCCACGTTCACATAGGAGAAACAGATAGGTATAGATCTTGAACTTAAACATTAAGTTGGAAAAACAATGTACGAACCACAAATTTGGATGGACTATAGATATATACAAGAACCATGTGTGTAACAGTGAAAGAAATATAGAAGCTATTAATACTGTTACTCATATATTAAGCTTCAAATACAAAAATTATAAATTTGATGTAAACGTGCATATAATTCTTGCGTGGACTACGTTCAATTAGGACCAATTCTTTAAATATTTTTTAGAGTTTATTATATCAATATAGTTTAAAAAGTTATTGTTAAATATAACATAGAAGAAAATGGATCGGAATTTTTTTTTTTTTTTAAAAAAAAAAAATTTGTTAAGGGTTTTCCTTCAAGATTTAAAATGCAGAAGGTTTTTGTCGCTACTAATAATTGCGTTAAACTAGTTACATTAGAAGAGTTACGAGTCCCATATTGGCAAGCCTTATAAATGGAGTGTGGTTCATAAACTTAAGAATTCCCTCCTAATAAACTAATCTTTTAGAATTTGATTCTCCTTTTAGATATGTACGTGCTCATCATATTGGTGCTAGTCTGGTTGGTGCGTGAAAAATGATTTTTGTGAAAGAAATGGAAAATTGACTTAGAAAATATTGTATTATTATTGGATTTTGATGCATATAGAATTGGATCAGCCTCGATCTAAAATCCAACATCTCTAAACATCATTTTCTCATTATGTATTATCTTATTCCAAAAACATGGCATGGGAGGAAACAATAATTGGCACGCAAAACAGTAAAAAGGTGATCCTAAGAAGGTAAAAGTAATGGGTTATATTTTTGTCTTGAAAGTTTTGTTTTAGGAGCACTGGGTATTTGGAAGTTTCTTTTGGATCATTTTTAACTTAGAAGTTTAAAAAACAAAGCAATTTCGCCTTGGTCATTGATAACTGTTAAGTTTGACCGTTAAATCGACGTGGCATCGATGTGGCACACCACCTCATCGTCCAACTCAGAGCACGTGGGTTAAGTATTACCTCCGGTGATTGAGTGGATTTTTCTCTCTTTTTTAAGCCTTGGGGTCCACAATAAAAAATAAACCAAAGATTGCGTATAAAGAAACCCAGGATCGTTCTCTCTCCCGAGGAGCGCTTTTATCAATCCTAAATAATCTAAATGTCACGCAAATGAATTAAAACAAGGGAAAAAATAGGTTTTGGATTTTTAAATTAATAAAGTAAAATAAGAATGCAATTAAATTAAATGCTAAACTATTATTTTTGGTATTTTCCTTATAAAATGGTGAATGAGTAAATGAAATGGAAGAAGTGAAAATATGATTTATGATTGTTCTTGGTAATGAAGAAATGACTATCATTCTTCATAAAAGATTATGGGAGTTAAAATCACATTAAGTCTAAAACAACCTCAAAATAACACTTGAAATCCAATAATCTCAATTAATAGTAAATTCTACAAACATAAATAACCACTACCTCTTGAGAAATTGTTAAAAACCACTTAATGTGCAATTGAAATTAGAATAATCAAATACGTAGTCTTCAAATTAGTCATAATGATCCTCAAAAGACAAATCAACCACATTAACTGACAATAACACGCTAATTAATATAATCTCATTCTGTGCCACAAAAATTAAAACACAGTATTTTTCATACTACAAAATCCAATCTTAATCACAATTATCAATCCAACAGATAATAAACATTAATCTCGGTTAAATTTATACACAATAATCCCTAAAACTAGGCAATCTAAATATATAAATCTGGACTAATGAAATGATAGAAAAACTCCCCTAATGTAGTCCATTGAGCTCAAGTATTAATCTCCATCACCAAGCAAAAAAACTCAGCTGCACATTGAACTCAGCACTGTCACCAATTTTAAAGTTGCAGCATCCATGGCGGAGGGAGGTTGCTCGCCGGCGACAGTGGTGGAAGAGGAAGTCGCCGGCGAGAGAGGTGAAGGGCGAAGGTGTTGTCGATGGTGTGAAGTCCGAATGTCGAAGATGTTCCAGCGTTCCTCTGCGTGTGTGTGCGGCGCTGTCTCTGGAATTAATTCTCCCTCAGCTTCTCTCTCGGGTCCTGTATTGAATCAATGCCAAACCTAATTAATCAATCAATGCCCAAAACGCACAGCTGCAGCAGACAGGGACCTAATTGAACATAAAAAAAACTTTTGCTGAGGGACCTAAATGTAAAGATTAAAACTTGAATTAAAATTTTCATTTTTAAATTTGATTTAATCTTTTCAGGAATCTACAATCAAAATAATTAATCTACCATCAAATATTCTCCAAAAAATCAATAATTAAGAGTAAGTACATTTTCTTGACAATTTTGCCCTTTTTAGCCCTAATTAAATATTTTTACTCTTAATCTTAATTTATCATAAGAGAAGCATTTTAAGCTCAATAATTATGATAAAATGCATTATGAATCCCAATTTAATGATGAAAAATCATATAAAAATATGGTTTGATCATCCGGTCCTTGATGAGGGCATTTTGTTTTTAGCTTTGGGGTCTACAATAAAAAATTAACCAAGGATTGCGTATAAAAAAACCGATGATTGTTCTCTCTTCTCGAGGAGCCTTTTATTGATTCCTAGGTAATCTAAATGACATGCAAATACAATGAAAACAAGGGAAAAATTGGTTTTGTCTTTTCAAATTAATAAATTAAAATATGAATGCAATTTAATTAAATACTAACTATTGTTTTTGATATTTTTTTCAATCAAAATGGAATGGAGTATGAAAATGAGTATGAAATGTATGATGGATGCTCTTAGAAATGGAATAGTGACTATCATAGTTCAATTAAATGTTGCCATAAATTTTCACTAAGTCTTGATGAAAAACCTCAAGATACCACTTGAGTCCAATATTCCCAATTAATAGTAGCTCCTACAACCATAGCTAACTACTACCTCTTGAGATATTGTTTAAAACCACTTAGTGTGTGATTACGATTAGATTAATGCAACTTGCTTCTTCTTGATATGAATGCGATAACACGCCATTTGTAATACCCGGATAATTATTTATCTGGAATATTATATTTCGATAAATAATACCTATTGGAAATTGGTGAATATATGGTCTCAAATAATAAGTTATAATTATCTTATTTTCTAAGGTAATTTCTATGGAAATTAGAAGAGATAAAGAGCTAAAAATCCCTAAAATACATTTATGGGGCATAAAATGGCATGAAAATATTATGATAAATCCCAAGAGGCAATAAAATATTTATTAAAAATTAGAAAGTATGTTGTCTCTAATTTTAGGCATTTTTGGGATTATTTTCCTTGGAAAATAATGAGGCAAAATTAAATATAATTTTGGGAGCATAAGTTGCCCCATGATTTTTAATATTTTACATGGAGCATAAAATACCAATGTCAGTAAAATAATTGTGAGATAATCATTAATCTCAATTAAGAAAATTGTTAACAATTAGTAAGTGATTAAATAAATAATTATTGGCTAATTGTTTAAGCATGGACCAATAGGAGAATTTTGTGAAATAAAATATGCTAATATAATATTAAAGTAATTAAAAAATAAATATAAATGAAAAATAAAAGGGGTTGGCCGAAATTTTGGGTGTGAAAAGGGTTAAGGGTTTTTGCAAAATAATATCATGATATTTGTTAATTAAATAATAATATAAATGAGATATTTGTGGAAAAAGAAAATGGGATAAATGAGAACCGATAGAAATTAAATCATATCTAGAAAACCATGAACTAAGTTTCTAAGATCGGACATATTATAAACAAGTATAATTTTATCCTCGGAGTGGGCTATCTCCGAAGTCATTTCCGAAACCTATGGAATGATTAAGAGATAAGACGAAAAAGGAAAAGGGCAGATAGTAGAAATGAGAACCAATGGAAAATAAATCGTATCTTGAAATCCTTGAATTAAGAAGTAAACAACTGGACATATTATGAATCAGTGGATTTTTGTCCCGAAGTTGGTTATTCCGGAAGTCATTTCCGTAACCGACGGCGTTTATATGAAAATGGTTAACAGGCTACGAAATACCCTTAATGGAATCATAAATTTCATTAATCCACATATTTCTCAAGAGTGAATAGAGACCTTCAGGGTTATGCTAAGGAATTTTTGAGATTGGTTAAGATTACGCGATTAGAACACTGAAAAGGGGATTTTATCGGGTAAATCCATAAAGTAAGGGATAGGATGATGTCACCAATGACATCATCAACTTGTTGAAGAAGTTGTAGAAAAGTTCAAGACAATTACCAAAATGCCACACAAAGATTCTATAAATAGCCTTCTCCTCTCTTCATAATTCTTCACCAATTCACAACATCATCTCTCAAGAATTTCAAATCTAGAGAGAGGTTAGAGAGAAGGAGGAGTCTGGAGAAAGTGTAGCGAAGTTTTGGGTAAGTTCTTCGGTCCCTAGTCTGAAGTTCTAGTTTTAGTTCGGTAGTTCTTGAAGTTCTAGGGTAGATGTTGTTTTGATCTTTAATCTTCCAATATATTGTAGATATCATGTTTTAGGGTTAAATATGATATATATTTCAAAAATTATGTTGGAGTTAGACATATGGCAAAATTTTGGAAGATTAGAGTCAAAGTAGAGAAGCTCTGGCGAAATTCCGCCGATTAGTGAAGTCAGGGGTAAAATAGTAATTTGGGACTAAAATGTCTGTGATGATATTGATTAGTAATAAATACGTTGTTATCCTTATAGGATATCTGTGATCACGTACCGATCGTCACACGTACCGTCTATCGTCAATGAAGGTACGTTCGCGTACTGTAACACTAGCTCTGATAGTTATTGTATGCATATATGTGCTATGTGTATTGTATGTGGTAGCTGATAGCTCTGCTGTATGTCATGTACTGTCAATATGTTTACGTTTGCTAAGGGCCTAGGTGCTGCCGGGTTACACTTCAAGAGGGCCTAGGTGCCGCCGGGGTAAGCTTCAGGGGGGCCTATGTGCGGTCAGGTTACGCTTCAGGGGCCTATGTGCCGCCAGGATACGCTTGTTTGTATGATACTTGTGTGATGTGCTGATATGCTGTTAATGTTATGATTGTCCGTAACATATATATTGTATATATAAACATGAGGTTAACCGTTACCTGGGGTCCGTATGCATTGGACCTCAGCTCTTAACATAGCTTCAGGGTCGGGAGGACCGAGGACCGAGGAGAGAGGAAAGCAGCAAGCTTAGAGACCCGGCTGAAGACTTTCTGTTGTCATGTTTACGTTAAACACTCAATGTACCGTTACTATAATCAGCCAGACTTATGGCATTGTGAATATATGTATCAGTTACTCTTATGCTCCGATGCTCTACTCTGATGAAAAAAAATATATATACTGCTTTTGAAAATGGGATGTTACACCATTCATTTATCTAATTCAATCATACTATCTAACAATACCACATAGAAAGCACAATATCATTGAATCAATAAGAGAAATACATATTTATAAATCCAACAAGCTACAAAAATCCAATTCAATCACATAAGTTCAATCCACAAAGTTATCCAAACGGTAAACTAAGTCTCATCAATTCAAAACAACATTCCTAAAACTAGGAAATCTAAATATAATTAGAGAAAATAGATTGAACAAAATAAACTCCACTAATTGAAGTTTTGAAACTCCAGCCACTTGATGCATCTCCAAGAGACAAAGGGATCAGCTAGTTATCATGTAAGCACAGCTTAGTATCTGAGCAATTTGACCCATGGAAAAAGCTTGAAGAAGCAAATCACTTTATGATTCAATCAGCTAGCCATTGAGAAATCACCACCATTAGCTTAATGAAGAAGAGGGATGCATTATGGGTGACGCTGGAGTAGAAATTAGAGGAAGCCACAAACTAAAGGTGAAACCCAAGTTTGGATGCTGAGATTTTATCTGGAACTACTCTTCTCTGTCGCTAATGCTCTGTGTTTTTTGCTGTGTTCGTGACGCTGCCTCTGAGCCCTGTGATGCTGAAGGGAGGTCGCCGGAGGTAAAGGTGAACGGTGATGATGGTGGATGCGAGTTCGAAACTGTCGAACCTGGAGCTCTCCTTCAGTGTTGATGGTGCTCCGAAGCTCCACCGGCGGTAATGGAGTTGTGGTCGCCGGCGACAATGAAGATGACAGTGAACGTCGCTGGCAACGGTGATGAGATAAGATGAAGGTGATGAGAGTCGAAAGTCCAAGGTTCGCTCCCTCTCCTTCCGCGGCGCTCACTGTATATGTATATCCTTTCCCTTAGCTCCCGCCTCTGTTCGTATCTCTCGGGTCCCTTCTCTCCATCGGGTCTGCCAATTAGGTCTGATAAGTCTCTGGTCAAAACTTGCGTTTTGACCAAGGACCTAAGTGTAAAGATTGGAAGTTCTTCAGGAGGGACTACACTGAACTATTTTGAAATATTTATGGGGTGGAATGTAATTCATGATAATTATGGGTACTTTTATGTAATTTTCTCTGGATCTTTTCCTTCATGGATTTGTAATTTCCAGGAATTGTAGGGGTTTTCTGTAATTTTCCCCTGCCCTAAAAATATTAGTTCCGACCCCAATTGACATTTTTCGAAATCTCAATTTTTCTTCTTAAACATCTACAATGCAAGATTAAACACAATGTAACATCAAAAGTCTAAGAAATCATTTGCATGAATAATTAATAAATTATGACCATTTTGCCCCCTAATTTCACTTAATTCAATACAAATGTCTCTAACTCAAATTAGTGCTTAACATGCAATAATGTCCCAGAAAATGCATTCAAAATTCCAATTTAATTATGAAAAATCATTTAAAAAAAATGGTTCGATCAGTCCCAAATATAGGACATATTTTGTAGTGTAATTTGTACTACAAACTATATCTTATATTTCAGACTAAATGAGTATCATTTTTGCCTTGAAAGTTTTGCCTTAGGAGCAATGGCCACCCTGAATTTTTTTGGGGTCATTTTTGCCATGAAAGTTTAGAAACCGAACCAATTTGGCCCTGACTTAACATACCCAAATTGTCAACAATTAGTTGACCTAATTATGCTAAGGTGGCTCTACCATATAGGATTAAATGTCACATAATAATCCACCCATTATGCCACGTTAACACCTCATCTCTCTCTCTCTCTCTCTCTCTCTCTCTCTCCCTCCCTCTCTCTCTCCTCCCTCCCGCTTTCTCTTCTCCCTGCCCATTATTAATAATAATTGTTTGATGGACAGCACAAGGGCGTTTGCTTTGACTGAGATGGTATTGCAATGTTTGTGGTAAAAGGGATGAAATGGCAAGAATGTGCATAACGCGTTGCCGTGGATGTAAATTAGCAAGGGGAGTTTGTCGGCCAGAGGGATAGGCCGGTTTATGGGTTGATAGTGATGTATTTGGATTGAACACCGGTGACAGGGTTGATGCTAATGTGTAGAATGTGCCGCCATGGATGTAAATTAGCAAGGGGAGTTTGCCGGTTGGAGGGATAGGCCGGTTTTTGGGTTGCTGGTGATGTCTTTGGATTGAACGCCGATGACAGGGTCAATGCCGGTGGGGAGGAGAGAAAGCAAGACGGAGGGGAGTGAGAGGGGTGTTGACTTGGCATAATAGATGGATTATTATGTGGCATTTAATCCTAAATCCTATATAGTAGAGCCACATTAGCATAATTAGGTCAACTAGTTTTTGACTATTTTTGGGTCTGTTAAGTCAGGGCGAAATTAGCTCCCTTTTCTAAACTTCCAGGGCAAAAATGATAAAAAATAATAATAATCCAGATGCTCAATGCTCTTGAGGCAAAATTTCTAGGGCAAAAATGATACTTAACTCACATGGTGCTTTGAGTTGGAGAATGAGATAGTGTGCCACGTGGATTTAAATTTTGTCAACGGCCAGGGCGAAATTGCTTTGTTTTCTAAATTTTCAGGGCAAAAATGATACCAAAAAAATTTCCGAGTGCCTTGTGCTCCTGAGACAAAAATGATACTTAACCCAAACTAAATTACTAGATGCGCATGATGAAATGAAATCATCAATAATGACGGAAAATCAAAGATTGTGTCAGATAGTATTCAATCTAGCTTTTGCAAACTTAAATATGATTGGATAAAAGTCAGATTGTGTAATATGATTTATGTTTGGATTGGCGGTAGCATAACTTTTTTGTTTTTTTTTTAAAGTGAAACTTGTGATCTAACCATATTTTTATATGATTTTTTCATAGTAAAATTGGGATTCTTAATGCATTTTGTCATAGTTATTGAGCTTAAAATGTGTTTCTTATGATAAATTGAGATTAAGAGTAAATACATTAAATTAGGGTTAAAAAGGGCAAAAATTGTCAAATGAAATGTAATTACTCTTAATCATTGATTTTCTAAGAATATTTGATGTTAGATGAATTATTTTGGATTGTAGATGCCTGAAAAGATTAAATCAAATTTTAAAATGAAAGTTTGAACTCAAGTTTTAAAATTTCAGTTTGGTCCCTACTCCAGAACTTTTTAAATGTTGCATTTAGGTCCCTGCAGCAAAACTCAGCGTTTTGACTTAGGGCATCAGCAGCTGAAGATTAAATGGGAGTTGAGGGATCAATTAAAAAGAAAGGAGGGCCGACACATTAAAGGGGGGAGGCGCGTTCACACTGGGGGGAGACATTGAAGAAGAACGCATTCACGCTGTGAGAGAACTTCATCGACTTTGACCATCGAACCTTCATCATCCGACCTTGGGCTCGGATCTCCCGACCTTCCCTCTCTTCACCGACCTCACCATCGTCTTCTTCAACGCATCACCTTCACCACTTCATCGTCATCTTCTCCGCTCGCACCGTCGTGAACCAGAAAAACAGAAATGAGAGCCCAGCAACGTGAATCCTAGTCCTTCATCCTGAGTCCTTGATTCTTCATCGTCTTCCATCCCTTCATCATCAGCACCTCTGTCACCTCCATTGCTGCACCGTCGACCACCACCCATTCCCGTCCTCATCCTACATCGGACTGAATCAGAAGCTTGGGAGTTTCTGCTCATGGAGACTAAGACGCCATTTGGGAGCTTTGGGCTACTTTGTTTTTGACAAAGCATCGAGCTTGGGAGGAGTGTGGCATTGCAGCAACTACACAGCTCAAAACAGAATTTTCCGGCGAGCTCTTGAATTTTCCGGCGAGCATTTCCAGATTCCGGCGAGCTAGTTTTCCATGGCTAGTTCATTTTCTCAGATTGTGTGGAGTTCTCTGATTGCTATGAGTGGCTAAACCCTTTGCTTCTTGGTGATGAAGAATTGTGGCTTGAGCAATTGTGCTTCAATAGGGGAGTTATTTAATTCAAACTTTTGCTTAGACTAATTATTTGATTTCCTGATTTAGGTTTATCATTAATTAGTTGTGAGACTTGGATTACTGTTATGTGTCCATGTGGATTGATTGTTGCAATTTTAATTGGATGATTATTTTGAAGTGCATATTTATATTTATCTCTTTAAATGCTTGATGGAATTATGTTTGTTGTGTCATGTTTATGAATGGTAAATATAGTTGATTTTAGCTTTTGAATAGTTCGTTAGAACATTCTAATTGAGAAGAACAATTTGTATCATCCCAATTTAAATTGCACATTAAGTGGATTTTAACAATATCTCAAGAGGTAGTAGTTTGCTATGTTTGTAGGAGCTAATATTAATTGAGATTATTGGACTCAAGTGTTATCTTGAGGTTGTTCTTTAGACTTAATGAAATTTTAACTCCCATATATATTTTTAGCAATGATAGCCATCTTCTTCATTACCAAGAGCATTCCTCATTAATCATTTTTAATCCAAATCATTCTTCATTATTTTCTAACAAAAATAAAAAAGAATAGAATTAGTTTCTTCTTATTTTAAATGAATTTTAGTTTATAGAAAACCAATTTCAAAACCCCATTCTAACCATGATTTTAGCACTTAGTTTAAGCTAGGGAATTCAAAATAAATTGGCTCCTTGATAAGAGAACGATCCCGAGTTATTTGCACTATATTGCATTTTAATTAAGTGGTAAATTGTGATTTGACCCTAGGCGACTAAGGTTTCGTCAAATCAACTTGTTTGATTGATTATTTTGAAAAGTTAATTTAGATATAAAATGATTGAAAAGGATATGAACTTTGTTAAATAAATATATGTGATAATTTCAAGACACTACTACAAAAAATACTTTTAACGTCCGTTTTTAAAACCATTAGACGACTGTTTTCAAGGATCGTAAAAAAAAGGAGTCGTTGAAAGTTTATGACATACAGCGACTGTTATTTAAATAACAGTTGTTGTTTGTCTACAAATCCACAACACACACACATGCTGGTAGTCCATAGAACCATCTAAAACATAATGTAAGGCGCAATTTGAACAAGCTAAAGCCTCGTGAGGAAAAAAATGGATGATAAACAACACCATTCAAGATTCGACGCAAGAAATAGAGCGTTTTATGTCCAACGAAGCACAAATAAGAAGAAAAATTAAAAATAAATAAAACATCTCAAGTCTTAACTGAATGAAATAGAAGACAAATAAAAGAAAGCACTAAGAAATAGAGCAGAAAAACACTACAATGGAACTATCCATTCAAAATTTTCAACAAAAGAAAGCACCAGGAAATAGAGCTTCAGTATCCTCATCATCGCCTGTGGGGGGCTTCCTCCTCTTCACAGTGCTCGGGATTGTTGCTTGACATATTGTTTAGTGAGGAGAGAGAGAAAGACACAGATCTGCAACCAAGATCTTAAACCGGCGACAAACGCAGATCTGGAGGCTATGCGGCATGCTCGTAATTCACGACAAAGGACGAGTCGGAGTTGGAGTCGCTCACGCCGCGATAGCAAACCTCCTTGGTGGCAAGGGTAGGGCCATTTGGTGCTGCGACAAAGATGGGTGGGTCTCAAGACTCTTATTGAAAGGTTGCGTTTAGGATAAATTTGAGGGAGACGTTCTGCATTGTTGAGTTTTGAAGAGTAAACTTTATATTTTTATGGAAGAGAGGGAACAATAAAATGTCGAAGACGCAAGATGGAAGTTGAAATATCTAAAAAATTCAATTTTCAACGACTGGTTTTGAAAAACCAGTCATTGTAACTCAGAAAAAATAAAATAAAATGTCGAAGGCACGAAATTGAAGTTGAAATATCTAAAAAATTCGAGTTTCAACAACTAATTTTGAAAAACCAATCGTTGTAACATCCCATTTTCAAAGCAGTATAAATTTTTTTTCATCAGAGTAGAGCATTGGAGCGTAAGAGTAACTGATACATATATTCAAAATGCCGTAAGTCTGGCTGTTTACTGAAATGGTACATTATACCGAGTGTTTTCAAAATGTAAATAACAACATAAGGAAGTCTACAGCTGAGTCCCTATGCGGCCTGCTTGCCTTTCTCCTCGGTCCTTGGTCCTCCTGAACCTGACGCTATGTTAAGAGCTGAGGTTCAATGCCCATTGAACCTCAGGTAACGGTTAACCTCATATTTACATACACAATATATGGACTACGGACGTTCACAACATTAACAGCACATGAGCCCAACAACAGATATATTACACACACAACCAATGAAGATATATTGCTCCCAACATTATCACACACAACCAATGCAGATATATCGCTCCCAGCTTACATACAGTTATACTCTAACATCTATATGTACTCAGGCAACATAACAACTATACACACACAATACACATAGCACGTACATGCATAACATAAATATCAGAGTTAGTGTTACAGTACGCGAACGTACCTTTGTTGACAGAAAACGGTACGTTTTACGAAAAACAGTATTTTTGACAGCGGCCCGACAATGATATAACAGCGGTACAACAGCAGTACGTTATCACAGATATCCCAGAGCTCCGCCAGATTTTCTCCGGACTCCTCCTTCTCTCTAACCTCTCTCTAGAACACGGTTTTGGTGTGAGAAATGAGAAGAGGGTTGGCTTCTATTTATAGGCAAAGAGGAGGTTACTATTCATGCTTTATCAGACTGGATTTCAGCCGTCGAATCGCATTTTGACACTTGGCTCAATCTTGGCCTTCCAATGCCTTGGCCGACCTCATGCCCATGTCATCCTTCTAGAAGAAGATTGCATCATCCATGATGTCACCCATGTGCTTTATGCACCTGCACCGATAAAGTTCCCAGTTCGGTGGTCTAATCGCGTAATTTTGACGAATCCCAAAAATCCAGCAACACAGCACTGAAGGTCTACTCTTCCTCTTTGGAAATATCTGGGTTAACTAAATTTTTGATCCCATTAAGGGTATTCCGTAGTCTGCTGAACATTTTCGGATAAACATTGTCGGTTACGGAAATGACTTCCGGTAACACCAACTTCTGGATAAAAATTCACTGGTTTATAATATGTCCCGACCTAAGAAACCTAATTCATGGTTTGTCACAACGGTCTTGTTTTCTATGGATTCTCGTTTCTACTATCGCCCTTTTTCTTATTTACCCCGTCTCTTATTTATTCCGTTGGTTTTGAAATGACTTCGGAGATAGCTCACTCCGAGATAAAATTTCACTTGTTTATATTAAGTCCGGATATTCTTGACTTAGTTCACCTATTTTGAGATAGGATTTTATTTCTATCGGTTCTCATTTAGCCAAACCTGGTCTTTCTACCGAATATATTATTATTTAATTACTTAAATATCATGATATTATTTTTGAAATAACCACAACCCCTTTCACACTACAAATTTTGTCCCCCCTTATTATTTTGTTTTTTATTTATTTTCTAATTACTTAATTTATGCCTTAATTACCTTAAGCAATTATCTCATGCTTAAACAATTAGCCACTAATTACTTAATTAGTCACTTACTAATTGTTGATAATTTTCTTAATTAGGATTAATTATTATCTCACAACTATTTCACTGACATTAGTATTTTATATCCCATGCAAAATATTAAAAACCATGGGGTCACTTATGATCCCAAAAATAATATTTAATTTTGCCTCATTATTTTCCAAGGAAAATAAACCCAAAAATTCCTAAAATTAGAGACAACATACTTTCTAATTTTTAGCAAATATTTTATTGCCTCATCGGATTTATCATAATATTTTCAGGTCATTTTATGCCCCATAAATGCATTTTAGGGATTTTAGCTCTTTATCTCTTCTAATTTCAATAGAAATTACCTTAGAAAATAAGGTATTTATTACACTAGTTTCGAGACCACATATTCACATATTTCCAATAGGTATTATTTATCGAAATATAATATTCCAGATAAATAATTATCCGGGTATTACAATAGTTGTAACTCAAAATAAAAAATAAAATAAAATGGCATGAGGGAGGCTTAAACTAAAAGATATTGATATTTTTTTTTACAGATATATATAAAAGAGATATATTGTTTAATTTATTAAATTTAATTAGGAACGACTAAATGAAAATACGATTAGATTTCTTCTCTTAACTATCAAAATTCTTGACTATATACTAGGAAATAGCTATAAATATGGGATAAAATCATATATATATATATATATATATATATATATATAAATTTATTAAATTTAATTATTAGGAACTAACTAAATGAAAATACGGATAGATTTCTTCTCTTAACTATCGAAATTCTAGGCTACATACTAGGAAATAGCTATAAATATGAGATAAAATTATAATGGTCATATAATCTTGAAGCTTTTATTCTAATAGTAAGTGGCACTAATTTTTCACAAAATAAAGTTAAATGGTGTCTCAAAATAAAAAAAAAAATAACTGGTGTCTAAGATACAATGACAATCGTCATATAACAACATTTAACGTCTTTTTTTTAAAAGCTGACGGACGTTAAAAGTAAGGAAAAAATTATAATAGTGCCACCGCCTACATTTTAACGTCTACATTTTTTAAAACAGATGTTAATTGGGGGACGTTAAATCCCTATTTTGTAGTAGTGAGAGAAACATTTTTTAAAAAAATATTTTTCTTAGAACATTTTACAAATATTATGTTATTGGGTCTTTTATACTAATTAATCAATTGCGAGGGAACAGTTAAAAGGGGGGGGGGGGAGAAGTTAGTGATTATTAATGCCTACAAGGTTTAGCAAAATTAAGATTATTACTTTAATTTGTCATGTGATTCGTAAAATTAATCTCAAAAAAAAAATACAAGAAATGTTTTACTAATTATCTGGTTAATCTCCACTCGTCTATCTCTCTGACACACACGCAACTTAGATCTCCAAGTTCCGTAGGGTTGAAAAACTTAATTTCCAAAACATAAACTTCAAAATATAAGAGTAACATAATATTATTGTGAGTAATATAATTATCCTTGATATATATCCATCACTAAATTAAAGACTAAGGATCAAATGGTGTACTACGTTCTGATTCGCAAATTCCTTAGATAAGTTAAGAGTGCATCATAAGAATATCTCTGTGATGAACTCATGATAGTGGTAAGAAGAGAAGAAATGGATCGGAAGATTTCCAGAAGAAGGAAAATTAAAGCTCAAGAGCTCGAGGAAATTTCATAGGCAACAGACAATTTTCATTTGTCAATTCCGTACGTGATGGTTTACAAAAGGAAAACCCTAATTTATAGTCACAATACTGCAGAATAAACTACTTTAATAAAGACCCAAATCATCATACAGACAGCAGGATGACAATAATTGACACTAAAGGACACTCTACTATTTAATTAGTTTCTTCATGCCAGTAAAAAGCATATGTTATAATGCATTTTAAGATTAATAAACTTAGCCATAATTGAGTTGGTGATCATCAAAACGAATGATACAAAGGAGAAAACGAATATATTAGAAAGTTTAATGATACTCCTCCTAAAAGAAAATGATACTTCTGTCTGTAGGACTTAATTGAAGAGTTGATTTTAGTCTTAAATATAAGACATATTTCTCTTATTTTTTATTTTTTCTTCTTCCTAATTTATCTCTCATGATGTTCATTCAACAATAATAAAGTAAGAGAGATGAAGTGAATTAAGGAACAATGATTAAGGATTAAGGTGTATTAAAAAAAACATGTCATATTACCTAATTTAATAGAGAAAAAGGAGAAAACGAATGATCTTCCCTCTTCTTCTTCTTTTTAAAAGAAAACCCATAAAATCCAAACATCGAACCTATTGATGATTAATATAATCTAAATTCCAGGAGATCGAAGAAGAGATGATGAGACAAAAGTAACACATCACAAACACAAACATATTGAAATAAAATGAAAGTACATACACAAATCATATATCCTACCTCTTCTTTAAACCACAACAACTGAATCTGCCACGATCATAACTCAAAGTATTGCTCTGATCTGTGTGTGTGTGTGGATAATATAATAAGAGAATGAAGAGAAATTAAAACACATAAACATAGAGAACGAAGGGAATCTGGTCGCAAGAGGATGGCACCGGCAACATTATTATTGTAAAGCAACGAATTAAATCGAAGCATGTAAGAGATGAGCTGGTGCCACCGCTCCTGCGACAAGACACCCTCACTCTCCTCTTTCTTTCTTTTCTTAATTTTTCACACATTCACGAACCTCTATATGTGTGTATATATATATATATATATAGACGCTCGTATACGGACTGTATATATGTATATAGTTTCTTTTTGTTTTTTCTTTCGGGTCGGTAGAATTAATAAAGCATAACAGCTTACTTCAATTGCTGAGAAGCTGCCAAGAGCCAGACAGGCCAGCTTCCTGAAACTGGGAATCACTAAATATTATTATTGGAGGCTTTGAAATTTGGAAAAACTTCACTTGGTCATAAGGATAAGAAAAAATGTCAAAAAAGTCCCAATGTAGATTATTTTATCAAAAAAATCTCTAGGGACCTCAGTGATATAAATTCCAAATGTAAAGTTACCTTATTGATAAGTGTATGTAACCATATTGAAAAATTTATGTGACTATATTAACAAGTCATAAAGTAGTCATTGACAAGCTCATCAGTGTTAATTAAACCTACTCCTGTTGACAAGTGTATGTCACTATATTAAAAAGTCATAAAGTGGCTATTGACAAACTCATTTATGTTAATTAAATCAGCTTTTGTTGACAACTATATGTCACTATATTGAAAAGTTATAAAGTAGTTATTGACAAACTCATCTATGTCACTGGTCCCTATGAATTTTTTTAAATATATTTTCTTGTCTTTGATACCTGATTGAGATTCTTCCTTAATTTTGAGCGTCATGGTTTTATTATTCCACATACACGAAACTTTCAAGCAATTTACGTACACTGATTGATGAGATGTTTACTGGCCACCACAATTAAATAAGCAAATATAATAATATTGTGATGATCATGACGGACACTTGGGAGTTGGAGAGTGTTTGTTCTTTTGGAATCATTCCAGAAGGTAGAATTTGGGTTACAAATTAAAGTTCATGTGTAAATTTGTCATCGGGGCATGAACCTATCTTATGCTTCTAGAATTAACACTTGTGTTGATTAATAAAGTTGCCAAACCTTTATTATGTTCCTGCCCCTAATCACAGGCATAGTGGGATTCCAACAAGTTGTGGAAAAAAGAAAATTCAGCACCACGTGAATTAATTCGTTAAGATGACAATAATGTTTAGCCAGTAGCTCTCCCTGACACAGACACATATACATCCATGTATTTAGGATGGAGTTGTGCCGAAAGTTGATTCGTATAGGAGTTGTGAGCATTTAGAAATTTTTTGGGATCAATTTGATAAGTAAGTATTAGAAAAGGAGCAATGTAGCCAAAGGGCATTAAAAATATTAAAAGCCACAGCTGATTAGTTATTTAATAGTTAAGGCAATTTTACTCCTATTTTTGACACTTTTAGGGTAAAACTATGATCTAGAAGAGCTTTTGGATACCCACAATTCCTACACAAAAAACTTTTGAAACAAGTTCCCCCCCCCGAGAAAATAGTATTTTATTACACTAATTAAATGAGAGATACAAGTCTAAAATAAAAGGTTTTCAAAAAGAAAGCCTAAATAAATAACAATGCAAAGAAACCCTAAAAATAACATAATCCTAAAATAAGTGAGAGGGTGGGAACTGCTGCCCAAGTTAAAAACCCTACTCAATTACGATTGAACTTTTGACATAATATGATTGATTATTAGTGTTATATGGTATTGCTTCCAGTCTTATTTATAAAGGCTAAAATACACTTTTAGTCCTTTAAATTTACGTAAAATTTTTATTTTGGTGTCTTAAGTTTATTAAGTATACTTTTAGTTTTATATTTTTAACATTGTTAACATCACCAACAAAAAATATGATCCAACAAACTGAAGTGATATATAATTACGCAGCTAATAAAACATGTCTAAATTTTAATTTTTTAGTATAATATATTTATTTTAAAATTAAAATAAACCTTCAGGTCTACTTCATTTTCCTCTTTTATTTTCCACCATGGCCTCTCTCCTCCTACCCACGTCATTGATCGCTGCAACTTCAACCACTAACCCTGTTCTTCCATTTCTCATATTTTGGACGAAGCCTCTGAGCTTTACCAATTCTATGGACCATAAGCAAATTCCATGACATGAACAAGATTTAAAACAGAAATTCAATTAAAAAATCAATAAATGTGAAGCTCTACAAATTTAGGGCTAATAAAATGGAAATCAAAGATATTTCCTCAAAATATATCCTCAGAAGAAAACTAAATGAGGGTTTTTTCCCCTTCTTCTTTCCTTCAAAAGTTCAGAACGAAGGTGAAGACACCTTCAAAGTCCTATTAGGTTTTAAATACTTTTCAATTAATTTATAGATATTTTAAATTTTAAATTAATATGCCAATATTTAAATACAAAACCATTATTTAAGTTTGTTGAGTCAGAATTTTCCATTAGTAACATTAATAATTATTATATGACTAAAAGTACACTTAAGCTTAAGGGACCAAAATAAAACCTCATTCAAGCATAAAAGACTAAAAATAATACACTTTAGCTATTTATAAAAATAAACTTAATGGAATATCTTTTACTCATTTTTAAAATTGCCCTTTCTTTTCTTTTTGGTGGAAACCCATGCATCCTTCGGTCCTTCCTACATGATTCTAGATGAAGAATAATTTTGAAAAATTATGCAAAGTTTTTGACACTTGGTTACTTTTCACTAATTTTATTAATTTAAGAACTAGAAGGATTGGCTCTTGGGCACTTTAGAGGGGGCACTAGAGGGAGGAGCAACAGAGGATCTAATTTACTCTATGACGGAGTCAAAAATCTTATTAACTTCAACTAAATATACCGATCACTCAAATAAAAAGGAAGTAATTTGGATTCAATTCTTAATTAATTAATATTTGACAGATATGAATGGATCATATTCATGGCGGCCAACGAGTGGGGAAAACAAAGGGATCAAATTATTATTAAATTCACGTTGTTGATTTGTCAAATAGGACTAGCCAAGCAATTCTTTATTCATGTGGCAGGCGGTGATATTCCAATCTAGGAAGAACAAGCCAGAAAAGCAAAAAGACGCGAAGTTACAAGGATAATCACTATATATAGTCTTAATGTACTCCCTCAGTCCTAAACATATAGGAGCTACATAATTAATTCATGGAAATTAATAAAATTAGTTAAGTTAGTAATTTAATTTGTAAGAAATATATGTTGGTTTCCTAAATGCCCCTTTAATCATTTGCATTGGAAATGAAAATCCCCTCAAGTAACAAATTATACGTTTATGAGATAAAGTATATTGAAATCGTCAAAGCAAACCGCTCTACCAATTTTTATATTTAGGATCAGATGAGTATAATTTACAATTGTATAGTGCTGCCAGACTTGACGACGCATGTTTAAATAGAAAAATCTACGAAGATTTTGTCTTCAAGCTATAATTAAATTCCGGGGCAGCCAGAGAAAGTTCTTGCTGGAAATTTCGAAGGGGTTGTGGGTTTGGAATATTGGAGCATCGAAAAGAAAGTTGATTGTAGAATATAATGTATATAAAGATCCAAGTTAAAAAGCTGTTTCTATATTAGGTGGCAGTTTCAGAAAAGTTCTCTTCCGTTTCACACGTGGAAAAGTTTTGTACCACTCTGGTCCTATTTATAAGTCATTTTTTTACCAAATCGCACATATCAAGGAGAGATAGTTAGCTCAATGATTATAGAGTGAATTTTCAACTTTACCCTCACTTATGATTGGGTATCTTTCAACTCTTTCTTCTCTCTCTATTTTTATTGGTACAATTAATATGGGCAAAATTGTCACAATTTCATTTATTTGGTCAAAATAGACTTATAAATAGGACCAAATTTTTTTTGTCAAAAGGGACTTATAAATAAGACCAGAGTGGTATTTACTTCCTTGATGCTTCGTATTAGCAGACAAAAGCATGAATGTTGGAAAAAAAAAAAGATCATGTTTATATTGTTAACATCTGAATCAACTTTAATTAATTAAAGCTTTTCGTTTTAATGCAAAAATTATATATAAAAAAACGTCAGAAGATCGATCGTCATATGGTAAAAATTATATATAAATCAATGGTTTAGTCTCTGCTTAGACTGTCAAAGGATTATATATTTCTTTTTCATTTACATATGTGCGTGTGACTCTTATCAAGAAATTTCGTTTAATTAATTTATGGGGGCTGATCAATATAATTTGTTTATAAGATATGGTCACTTATGGAGTAAAATCCAAGAAAGTATAAACTTGTTTTTGTTTTAAGAAAAAGGGTTAAGGTGCAATTTTGCCCTTAAAGTATGCGCCCATGAGCAATTTTGCCCCTGAAGTTTTCGGCGTAGCAATGTTGCCCCTGAAGTTTAAAAACGTAGCAATGTTGCCCCTCCGTTAACCTCCCTAACAGTTAACGTTAGGGTTTTTAACGGAGGGGCAACATTGCTACATTTTTAAACTTTAGGGGCAACATTGCTCCAAAAAAACAGCAATTTTGCCCCTCCGTTAAAAACCCTAACGGTCAACTAATAGTCAACGTTAGTTGACCGTTAGGGTTTTAAACGAAGGGGCAACATTGCTACGTTTTTAAACTTCATGGGCAACATTGCTACACCGAAAACTTCAGGGGAAAAATTGCTCCTGAGCGCATACTTTAAGGGCAAAATTGCACCTTAACCCAAAGAAAAAGGTTGTTTTATCTAGGAACTAAAATTTGGTTATTGAGTATGAGATGTAATTATAAACGGTGTCTAACTATGTATGGGTTTAATTACTCGCCAAGTAACCTTTTGGTCTCTATTGATATAATCCTTATTGTTAGTTCTCATGTTTTGATATTTTGATGATAACAATTATAATGTAATTAATCTTTGATATTCAATGAATATTTGAAGTTTTTGATTTGCCTCAGTTAAATAATAAAAGCATTGAGTTATATGCTTCAATGGTTAAATGTTTTTCACTTGCTACCTCAAGGTAAAAATATTTCAACTCTAGGCTTCTCTCAAAAATACCTCCAAACATCAATTCTTTAATGGCAATGGCATTCTCGTTATTCTTGCTAAAAACTAGTTTTGCCTCAAGTCATCCAAGTCATTCCCGCATACGTTTTGGAAAATATACTTCCAATGGCAAAATCGTAATTATGGTGAAAATCCATTCTTAATGTCAAAATCGTAATTTTGCTGAACTTCACTCTTTGCCTCTAGTTTGTTGCCTCAAGTCATTCTGGATTACATATGTCTTCAAATCCACTTTAATGGCAAAATCGTTATTATTTTGAAATTCATTCTTTAATGGCAAAATTGTAATTTTGTTGAAAATGACTTTTAATGGCAAAATTGTAAATATTTCGAAAGTCACCTTTTGCCTCAAGGCAATTAATGAATTGCCTCAAGTCATTCATTTTCTGTGTTTCAAAATCTATTTCTCAAATGGCAAAAATGTAATTTTGTTGAAAATGAATTTTTGATGGCAAAACCGTAAATATGTCGAAAGTCACTTCTTGACTCAAGGCAATTAAAATATTTTCATAGCATACGACTTTCAACAATAAATCAATGGCAATATTGCAATTATCTTTGAAACTCTCCTTATACCTCAAGTCAATTAGTAAATCACCTCAAGGCAACCTCACCTCAATTTATTCATGTCTCATAGTCAAAGTCGACTCGGTGTATAGAAATTCTACCTCTAGTTAACATGACTCAAGGCATAAAAATATGACTCAAGGCAAGTGCTCTTCTAGTTTTCCAAATTAGCGTCTTTTACGTGAAATGCCTCAAGTCATGTATTTATTGCCTCAAGGTAAACTTTCTTCTTATGATCTAACACCTTATATAGTTGCCTCTAGTCATTTGCCTCTGGGCAAACTCTCTTTTAACTAGAGTCATATCTTTCAAGTTTTCAAATCACCGTCTCCGGAAAATCAAAAATTAATTGATTATGATTTTATCTCATTAATATTCTTAAATGCTTTTAACCAGGTTTGCTAATGAGTTTCGATTATCATAACCCGGATTAACAACAAATTGTTGAGAAATAGTTTGTGTGTCGAACGCATTAAATGCGCTTATCATATCGAGACACAATCTCAACAACCATACTTCTGAACATTCAAAAGATCTTCTGCTATTCCCATATCGCAATAAATGCTATTTCACAACGGGTAGAACAAAAGAATGTCTTGACGGTACAAATCCACATGGATCATTAATGGCGAAAATATTCACCAAGCCGCTCTAGTCTAATGGCTATATTTTTGAAGAGTCTCAACGGCTAATCTTCAAGCTTCACCAACGGACACAAAATTGCAACATCTATAAATACTAGAAGCATTTAATTCCGCCAACTACCCGGACATTCGATTGTGGTTAGCAGAGGGCGTGGATACTTAAATGCTCAACAGACATATTCAAACTTTCAAACGGATAGATTCAAATCTTTCAACGGTCCTCAATCTTCAAGTAGTATAAATACTCGAAGGATTGAATTCATCATGCAGACATAGACGCACACACAGATAAAGCATTCAAAGCGATCCATTTATAGTCTGTACATATCTTCAGATATTACTGAGCTTCAGTGTTTATCATTCATCTACTCTGTGAGAGAGTTTTATCATTTGTTTTACATTTGTTCAAATCTCAAGATAGAGGTATCTTGAGTGTGGGTGTACAATTACAACTTGTAAGGGGGAGTGAGTCCTAGGGAGAAAGGATCATCCTGAGTACAGAGTGTGTAATTGTGTCGTTAGTTATTTGGTTACAACTTGTAAAGAGGGGTAAGTCCTAGTGAGAGGATTACTCAAGAGTTACAGAGTGTGTAATCAAGTTACGAGATAGTGAAATCCCGGAGTGTCCGGGTGCGGACGTAGGTCAAGGAGTTGGACCGAACCAAGTATAAATTCTCCGTGTCATTTCTTCTTCTTTGTTTTACTACTTTCATTGTTTGTCCAGTATACCACGAAAGAATTTTTGAGGTTCACCTATTCACCCCCCTCTAGGTGATATTCCGCCTTCACTTATTTATTTTTTTCATTTCCCCCTCCAATCTAAACTACTCCGGTAAGTTATTAGATTTTATAAAATTAAGTAAGTAGTTGGCTTAAGCGAATTTGGTAGGATTCACCTCAAAACTATATACCTTTAATTCATATTCTAATTAGTCAATAGGAGACTTAATATATTCTAATTAGCTGGCTTAAGCGAATTTGATAGGGTATTTTACAAGTTTGGCGACTATTCATTAAATAAATAAGAACTAATTTAATAACTCGGTCCTAAATTATTGTTTGATGAATAATTAATAGGAGTACTTATTAAGAAAATGAAGCCCCAATCTCATGAGAGTTATTGACTGATTGTTAGTTAGCCGACCTGTAACACCCCAATTTCTAACAATTATCTTAATATAAAATTTAAATGATTTTATAAATGAATCCTGAAATTTCAAATCAAACAACCTTGGGGAGTGTTACGCCGCACTTGTACTGGGACAAGTGCAAGGCTACTTATTACAATAATGAAAATTCAAACTCAATTAAATGTGACTTATTTAAGAAAATAAAAATAAAGACAAAATGAAACTAGCTAGAGGCCTTGGACGTTCTTCCTCACTACTCACTGCTTGCCCCAACTCTTGGTACTGCTTCACTGAAACTCTGCTCCCCCGAAGGATCATCGCAGCCCATGAACACAAACATCAAAGAATTGTTGGTAATCCTAATAAAACACAATTTAAATAGCACAAATATATATATATATATATTAATATAAAACCAAAGTAAATATATCATCATGTGGTAATCTCATCAAACATTAATCATTATCTTCTCTCTTTTTTCTTCTTAAATTTACTTTAGACCCGGAAACCCCGCGCTATTTAGTTAAGTGGGAAGAGAACCATGGTAGACCCGGATATCCCGCGATCTACCCCGTGACCCGGAAACCCCGCGTCCACAAATCATCAAATTGGCCATAAAAACATTTCGTCCTAGTGTGCACACCTCTTCCCAAAGTTGCTACTAGTGTCCCGGAAACCCCGCGTACACCACTTTGGGAAGAACGGATATAATCGGTTCACATCAAATAATATATCGGAGGCATAAAGCCTAATTGTGTTCATCACCTTGGGAGGTACCATCCCAAAGCTATCCTCCCACTTTGTTAAGTTATTTTAAGTACACATATAATTATTTCCAATATGTGTTTGAAACACTTGTATTGTAATCAACACAACATACAATTGTTGTGTTGATACAACCAACAACCAACAACATGCATATATATATATATATATATATATATATGTATATATATAACACAAAATGGATTTTCAAATTAAACTATAAAGTAAATTCTCACAAGTTTCTAAAAGGTTGTCATGAGAAATTCTCATGACTATCATGGCTTTATTCATTATCCCTTTTTAAACTCATGGCTCTACCCATTGTCCATTTTTAAACCCATGACTCTACTCATTATTCCTTTTTAAACCCATGGTTCTACTCATTATCACTCTTTAAACTCATGATCATAATATATTATAATTGATAAAATCTAGAAACCCAGAGGTTCAATCACGAAAAGCATGAGACGTAGAAGGTGTATATATATATAATTCCCAACACGAAGGCCGAGGCATCCAAGGCAAAAGAAAGAAAACAAAAATAGAACACGTTCAGATATGCTCAAGTCATCCGAAATTGGGTACTGTCAATGAATGAAAGGATTATATGATTCAAGCACAAAGATCGAGGCGAAACAATAAAACAATTGTCAAGTGTATTCAATTCATACTTCGGCATTCGAGAAACGATTGCAAAGTTACTCACGAGAATAGATTACATATAATATATTTCATGTATAAGAACCCTATCAAAATTTATATAAAACTAACCTAAGACTCATAGGGATTAGAATTACCTATCAAGATCAAAAATTAACCTAAACTCATGGGAATTAGAATTACCTATCAAGATTCATATAAAATTTACCTAAGACTCATGGGATTAGGATTGTCATGTTCATGCGAAATTCCCACATCTACTCATAAAAACATATTAGTGGTTTAGGATTGTCATGTTCAGGGGAAATTCCCACGATCTACTCATAAAAACATATTAGTAGTTTAGGATTAAAGGAAATACAATCCTATGAACAAATGATTTTTATTGATATGGGGATTAGAATTACCTGGTCTCCGTTTTGCTAACCATTGTCAACTGCTCCTATCGGAAATAGGATTGACTACGGATTCGAGCAATAGCACATGGTTTCATAAAACCGTATGATTTTATCGATATAAATAAAGCGGGTTTTACATGAAGAAGATTTGGCTCAAGCATGTTCTATTCGATACGGGTAGGAGAAGAACCCGACTCGGTATTCCTAGGAGAGTAATTGATGAAAGACTACGAGAGAAAAGTAACGAGTGTTTTTCTAGGTTAGGTTTGAGCGGCTAACTTATATTTATAATTTAAATTTTAGGGTTTTAGCTCGGGGCTGGGCCCTTTAATTATTCCTAATTAATAAATTAACAATACAACCATTATAAATTTTTAGATTTTGCTATATATTATTATATCATTATCATTATTATTATTATTATTTAAATCTATTACTATTATTTTCATTATTTAAATCTATTATTATTATTATTAATAATCTGAGGTATTATTATATCATTATCATTATCATTATTATTATTATTATATAAATCTATTACTTTTACTATTATATTTTATTATTTAAATGCATTATTATTCATAATAATCTGGGGTATTACATTCTACCCTCCTTAAAATAAGTTTCGTCCTCGAAACTTAAAATGGTTTTTTTTTTTCCTGGGTCATTACACGACCAAGAGGAACATATTTAATTATCATATGTCTTTATACAACGGATTTGACACAACTTAGTTGTCTCGAGGTCAAATTATTATTTTTACTACGAATTAAAATGTAATATAGTGTAAACAACTCGGGATCGTTCTCTTATCAGGGGTCTTTTATTTTGATTTCCTAAATTTGATTAAGTGCTAAAAACATGGTTAAAAAGGGGGTTTTGAAATTGGTTTTCTTTAAATCAAAATTCATGAAAATAAAGCTATTTCTACTAATTTTTGGAAATAAAGAAGAAATGTTTAAATTGAAAGTGAAGATATGAATGTAGATGCTTTTAGTAATGAAGATAGTGGCAATCCTTGCTACAAAAATTATGGGAGTTAAAATTTCATTAAGTCTCAAGAACAACATCAAAATAACACTTGAGTCCAATATTCTCAATCAATAATAGCTCCTACAAACATAACTAACTACTACCTCTTGAGATATTGTTTAAAACCACTTAATGTGTAATTAAAATTAGAATGATGTAAATTGTTCTTCTCAATTAGAATGTTCTAACAAACCATTCAATAGCTAAAATCAAATATGATTACCAATCATAAACATTATAAACATTACAGCAAGCATAATTTCATCAAGCACATCAAAAGACATATAAATGTGAACATCAAGATACATCATCCAATTAAAACTACAATGATCAATCCACATGAACAGCGTAACAGCAATCTAAGTCTCACAATTACATAATGATAAACCTAAACAAGGAAATCAAATACATAGTCTAAGCATAAGATTGAATTAAAGAACTTCCCCGTTGAAATACAAATGCTCGAGCCACAATTCTTCATCACCAAGCAGCAACAAAATTAGCTACACATAGCAATTAGATAACCCTCACTATCTGCAAAATTGAACCAGCCATGGAAACAAGCTCGCCAGAAAATATAGAGACTTCGCCAGAATCTGGAAAGTTCACCGACATACTTAAATCTCTTGCCGGAATCTGGAAAATGAAGTCCGACTCTGGCTTGTTGTAGCCCTGTTCTAAAGCGTGGAAGGCCGACGCAAATAATGGAAGGCGAGACGAGGATAATGGTTGGAACGAAGTGAAGGTCACTAGCTGGTTCTCGGGTTCGTGGCGCTGGTTCAGTTCGATGACAGAATGAAGAAGATGAGGAGCGGCAGTGGGTGTTGGTGAGGTTGAGAGTGAAGGAAGGTGCAAGAAGGAAGATGAAGGCGATTTTTCTTGTCCTCTTTTCAAATCCATGGCGCTCTCTCGTTCCATATCCACCCCCCCCCCGCGCTCAAAATGTCGTGGCCTCAATCTCAAAAACTCTCAACTCGAGACCTGATTTTTTTTGTCAAAACACAGAGTTTTGGCAATTAGTCCTGTTGGACATTTCTCAATTTGAGGTCATTCTCTGACAATTTTGGTCCTTAGTCGGCATTTTTCAAATTTCTTCTAAAATTCCTACAATGCAAAATTAAGCACAAGGTAACATTAAAAGTTGAAGGAATCAATTGCATGAATAAATTAACAAATTATGACCATTTCACCCCTAATTACGTTCAATTCAATATAAACGTCTCTAACTCAAATTAGTACTTAATAATGTAATAATGTCCCAGAAAATGCCTTAAGAATCCCAAATTAATTATGAAAAATTATATAAAAATATGGTTTAATCAACAACACATACTAATCTTTGTGTTTGTATCGTATGAGAAAGTTTAATAAGATTAGTTATCAGGAGCTTTGTCGTTATATGTGTATATATACCTTAATAGTAAAGCTAAAATTATTATATGCAGATTAGTACTAATTTGATTATCCTAGCATTATCCACTATTCATATGACCTGGTCTGCTCTCTATCTCTTGTTCATTTTTCAGTTCATGACAAGGCAGTAATTAAGAAGGTGCAACAATATTTAATTTTTCATCGACTCATCGTAGCTTTAGAATGGAAAGTGGAAGACTCCTATCTGGAAGCAAGAAAAGACTATTTAATAATATGTTCGCAATTAAAAAAGAATTAAACTGTATATATAATTGATCCAATTTAAATCCAGATGATGAACATGTTTATATCCTGAACTCCAAATTAAATATCCTAATCAATATGGATCGTCCCTTAATTCTTATGATCTACCCGCCTGATAAGTAATTAACATGCAGACGATGATAAGTAATCTTATTCTTATGTTGTCGGTGATTGTGGCAAAAAAAAAAAAAAAGGTAAAGATATGAAATCACGCAGACGCATAAACAAGTAACCAATCGTGTCTTTATGAATTATATTCAGTTTCGCTGTTAATTAGTTAAAAATTGCAATAATTTTGTGCCTGACGAGTCCCACCAAGAGCCAAGTTAATCAGGAATTTTGACTTCTGCCATCGATTGAGATATATTCCACATCCAAGTGATGATGGATCTATCGATTGTTCTGCGGGAAAAGAAGAGAACTTGATAATAATAAATGGGGAGATCATTTAGGTTTTGGTAAATCATCAAGATGGAGGCAAACAAAAAATTCATTTCTAACTGTGATGAACTGATGATATGATCTGGTCTCAATTTTCCATTTCTTTTTCTCTATCTCCACTACTTAATTAATCTGCAGGAATATTAATTGTATGAGTACAATATAATACTTTCCGGTTCGTAATAAAAGAAGTTGGTGGGGTTAGATTTAATATAAAATATAATACTTCAATACAGATAGAAAATAGAGAAAGATGAAGATAAGCAGCTGTGACAATAATAAATGCCCAGCGTCACGATTGTATTTATAGGAGAAACAATACAACCCTAAAGGAATATTACAGATTACAGGATAATAACAGAACGTATTACAATGTGACACGTATACACACAAAGGACAATGTGCAGTAACGGCATTCCTGGAATTCAGGAATGCAGGGACCACAATATACAATACACTAATCCATGCTAATCACTGTTATAATCTAACATTCCCCCTCAAACGAGAGGGTGTCACAACCAGCCCGAGTTTGCGCCTGAAAAACTGAAACTGAGATTGAGACAGGGGCTTTGTGAAACAATCAGCTATCTGAGATGCAGAAGGTATATATCTAATGTCAATTAATCCTGAGAGAACCAGATCTCTAATAAAATGTACATCGACTTCAATATGTTTACTTCTTGCATGTTGAACTGGATTTGCAGCCAAGGCTTTTGCACTTAGATTATCACACCACATTACAGAAGGTCGTATGAGAAATAAGCCTAATTCGAACAATAATGAATTCAGCCATTTAATCTCTGCAGAACCATCAGCAAGAGATCTGTACTCAGATTCAGTACTAGACCGAGATACTACTTTCTGTTTCTTTGAAGACCATGACACAAGATTATTTCCTAAATAAACACACATCCCAGCCATAGATCTTCTGTCGTCTGTGTCACAAGCCCAGTCAGCATCGGTATAAGCTGTCAACTGAGGTTGAGACTTGGAAAAAGGTCTAATGTACAGGCCAAGACTACTAGTTCCTTTCAAGTACCTAAATATCCGTTTAACAGCCTGAAAATGTGTTGTTCGTGGTTGAGCTAGGAACTGGCTAAGTTTATTTACAGCAAAAGAGATGTCAGGTCTTGTAGTGGTAAGATACTGCAAAGAACCTATGGCCTGTCTATACTCAGTGGGGTTATCTAGCAAACTACCATCCATTGCAGAAATCAAATGTCCTGTGACCATTGGTGTTGACACTGAAGCACAGCTAGACATCCCATACCTTTTAAGTAAATCATCTACATATTTGGCCTGGTTAAGAAAAATTCCTTGGGCATCTCTATAGACTTCCAGACCCAAGAAATAATAAAGTGGTCCCAAATCTTTCAAAGAGAATATCAGATTCAGTTGATTCACAAATTTATCAACATAGATTGAATTGTTTCCAGTAACTAAAATGTCGTCGACATAAATCAAGATAAAAATTGTGAGATTGTGAGTTTGCAGCATGAAAAGAGAGATATCACTCTTCAAATTCCTAAATCCCCAATTAATCAATGTGCATCGCAATCTATCGAACCAGGCTCTTGGAGCTTGCCTTAGTCCATAGATTGCTTTTACTAACTTACAGATGTGATGAGGTCGCCGTTGATCCACAAATCCAGCTGGCTGATGCATGTAAACTTCCTCTTGCAGATACCCATTGAGAAACACGTTGTTGACGTCGAGCTGCCGGATCTCCCATCTGAATGTGACAGCGATGGAGAGAATTACTCGTATTGTCGTCGCCTTGACAACCGGACTGAAAGTCTCTGAAAAATCAACACCTGGGGTTTGTTGAAACCCCTTTGCCACCAATCGCGCCTTATTCTTTAGCACAGACCCATCTGCTCGAAATTTAACCTTGTAGACCCACTTGTTGTCAATTAACCTTTGATTAGTGTAGGGAACCAGAAACCATGTTTGATTCTTCAACAACGCGTTAAACTCCTCTTGCATAGCGTGGAACCATTTCGGGGATGCAAGGGCTTCGCGAACTGAACTTGGTTCTGAATGAGTTGTCGGTTCTGAATGAGTTGAAGAGGACACGGAATAATCAGCTTTTACCGAGCCTATGTAAGGGTTTTTGGGCCGGGTTATACCCATTTTGGACCTAGTCACCATTGGATGGTGGTTAATAGGCCCAGTAGCAAGTGAGTCTGAAACATCTTCAGTTGGACTGTGAGAAACGAACCCATCGTCCTCATGATTGGACTCAGCCAAAGCTTGATCCGAAAGCTCATTGTTCTCATTATTCTGCAACGAAGAATCCTGGATTGAATTCATTTTAGTGCCATCACCATTGAACGATACTTCATTATTATTTCGAGTTTGAATGATCAAAGGAACTGATCCCGCTTGTGCTCTCGTTGCAGAAGCTTGACACATAAATCCTGCTCGAAAAGGAAATAAATGAGAATCAAAGATGACATGGCGAGAGATAAATACTTTACCTGTACTACTCAAACATTTGTATCCTTTATGTTGAGATGCCAAGCCAATAAAAACACACTTCGGCTATGGAACTGGAATTTATGAGAGTTATATGGTTTCAAACAGGGGAAGCAAGCACAACCAAACAACTTAAGATCGCTATAATCCGGCTCTGTTCGCATGAGAGAAAACAGAGGTGTCTGATCATTCAGTGTTGGTGTTGGTAAACGATTGATCAAATAAACTGCGTGTAAGAAAGCATCTGCCCAGTACCTTAATGGCATGCCTGCTTGAGCTAGCAAGGTAAGTCCCATCTCCACAACATGGCGATGCTTTCTCTCGGCTCTTCCATTTTGTACCGAGGTATACGGGCATGTAAATCTCATATTAATTCCTGCTTCTTGCGCAATGGGTATAAACGGTTTGTACTCTGTACCATTATCACATTGCATAGCTTTAATTTTTGAATTAAACTGATTTTCAACCCTGGCTTTGAAATGCTTGAATGCACAGATTGCCTCTCCTTTATGTTTCAATGGGTACAACCACGTGTATCTACTGAAATCATCCAAAAAATGAATGTAGTAACGATGACCACCGTGAGATTGCATAGGGGCAGGACCCCATAAATCTGTATGAATTAATTCCAGTGGGCTTAAGGCTTGAGACACAGACATCGGAAATGGCAAATACTTTGATTTTCCAAGTTGACAGGCTTCACACACAAAATCATCATTAACAGTAATATTTGAAACTGAGCTATTACATTTATTCAAGATTTTCTTCAGAATTCTAGTACTAGGATGGCCTAAAAGGTAATGCCATTTAAGAAACTCAGAATCATCACTTGTCGCCATCAGAACTTGAGGTCGAATTTCTTTAAGTCTTCTTTCCCTCAGTGGATACAGTCCGTCCTTTGGAACCCCCTGAATGAGCATTTTTCCTGTCGCTAGATCCTTCACATTGCAACTATGATTAGTGAAATCAATACCAACTCGATTATCACGAAGCAATTTGTTAACACTCATTAGATTTTTAGTGGCTGAGGGAACATACAGAATATCTTTGAGTAATAATTTAGAGTCATTATCACACGTTATAGTTGCTGATCCAATTCCTGTAATGCTACTTTTCTTACCAGTACAAGTAGTGAGATGATTAAACTTACCAACAGGATTAACCTCATCAAGATACTCTGGATTAGCAGTCACGTGATAATTAGCTCCGCTGTCAACATACCAGGCTGGATCTTCAATTGTATAGGGGTTCGCATAAAAAGCTTGTGGAGCAGAGGAATTAGCATAGAATGACCGAGGACTTGAGTAGTTAAAATTGTTATTCCCTGACTCTGTATCATTCCGGTGATAACATGTTGCTAGAGTATGACCCGGACGCTGGCAGTGGATACAAAACGGCCGACCACCACCACCACGACGACCTCCTCGGAAACGACCTCCTCCACCTCGAAAATTGCGTGAGTTATATATGTTAACTTAATTGCGGCAGTGTATTTTATATATTTATTATTTTTTAACTTAATTTACCTAACTATAAACTAATATATATAATCTAATGTTGCATATAATAGATATATGTTTTAGAAAAATTATCTCACAATTATTTAAATTAACTATTTTATTTTATTTTCATAACCTTATTTCTTACGTGGGACTATTTCATTGGAGAGGCATGAAATGAAAGACGATGGAAATTTGGGTTCTAATAATTGTGGCGAATTTTCCCAATGTGCTGCAGTACTTTTGAATGTTGACGAGTTAAAAAAGAAAGAACCGTACAAAATATCGCAATAAGAAATTAAAAGGTTGACTTTGAGCGTCACCTTTTATATATACTCTTAACAAGTTCATGTGGACTAAAATTTTTGATTCTTAATAGAAGTCCAGTTTTCGAATGATGAATGCATTTGTTACTTTTTTTCCTTAATTGATTGCAATAAACAAAACAAAAAATATTCATATTGACTTTTGGAATCAATTATAGATAAGTGTAAAATTAAAAATTTAGCCTATAATTAATAAGTTAATTAACTCTTCTTCATATGTAAGACTTAGATGATTTAAACTTATAAATATGACTAGAGTGATATTTGCTCTTTTAGCGGCAAACTTGCTACCCAAAACACACGGCTAGGGTAAAAATAGGCTAGACTCATTTTAAGGGGCTACAGCCTCACCTCTTTGAGGCCTAGTAAAACTTGGTCTATTTAACAAATAGGTTAGACTAAAGGCCTACCTACTTAAACAGACTAGGTTTTTTTTAAAAGGCTATATATATATATATATATATATATAAAAGGTTTCATTTTAATTATATGTAGGTTTTGAAGCCTATCAAAAGCTTACATTTATATAGGTTTTAGTAGGTTTAAATCTTAATTTTAGCCTTTAATGCCTACAACTTAAGGCCTTTTTATAAGCTTGATATATAATATACTTTTAAAAAGACTTCAGAACTAACTCGACTTTATTGTGAAAGCCCAAATCCAAGCCTAAAAGAAGTTTGAATTCGGCCATTCAGCTTCAAGTCTAAGCTCAGGCTTGAAACTCTCATTTCAAACTCAAGCCTATTGAGCTAAAACATTGTCAGACCTGACCCACCCATACACAGCTCCAAATAGTTTGATGATATGTCATATATGGACGTGGTCTATATCACAGAAACAGTTAACGTGTGTGTCTATATATATGTGCGTGTGTGTGAAAATTACATTCAACTTCCCTTATTCTGAATTTGGATCCTTCTATATATTCATCAATCATCACTCTCTGTGTGAAAATAATCCATGAAGGATAATCATGTTATCATGACAATATCATCCTTCTAGATTCACACACGACACTTGCTTTATGCTTATGATCACGCTGGCCTTTGTTTATAGGGTTAAGGTGTAGATTGGCCAACGAAGTGTTACGTTAGAAGCACTCGGCACAAAAATCTTTTAAGGGTATCTTAACTATCAATCAATAATTAAAAAGTGAAAAAAAAACACAAAAAAGTGAAAAAAAAAACACACAATGCCGTTAAAAGTATAATGTAACGTTGTTTGAATAATTAGTGGAGAAGACTTTGACTGGAATTATTGTGTTAGGAACAAAATCCAGCAATTCATAGCTTCCGACCGGCACTCACCTTGCACACTAGCTAGTTCCGTCCCTCTGATGCCACAGCATTAGCCGCCTCTGAGCGCCTGCTCGCGTGAGTCCTATTTCCGTTGGTGTTTGCCTTATCCAACAAGAAGGCATAACCACTCTTTTCTCCGGCGTCTCCGCCACCATCCTCCACTAGTGCCTCTACTCTTCCACTCCTATGGGTCTTCACTAAGTTCTAAAGCAGAAATTGTCTGATCCCAATAACAAAGTCACATCAGTTGTGGACGAAATCAGTCGAATGGCAAAACCAGAGGGAGCCATCGAAGCCTGCAATTATTAACCTTTGAAAATCAAATCTCTTCAACACTCTCACATCTAGGTCTTATTCCTTCAAGCCTCTCACCTGCCACATGGACAGGATTCAATTGACACAAACAGTCGTTACACTTATATTTTAACGTAATTGTGATGGTTGCTAATTTTTAATTGTTATTTGGTACTTATGCTCATTTTTAATTGTTGATTGATAGTTAAGATACCCTTAAAAGATTTTTGTGTTGAGTGCTCCAAACGTAACACTTTGTTGGCCAATCTGTATTTCAACCCTTGTTTATATTATATTATTTTCTTACCAGATAGTTTGTACGACATGATGATTGCCATGTGATGATAAATGCAAGTGCAATTTGGCAAATTTGACCATATAGGAAAATTAGTATTTAAGAATAACTAGAGTTATATATGTGTATATATATGTATATACACACACACACACACATAAATTTTGTATGAGCAAGCGGTATTTGATGGGAGGGAAGAGGTACCAATGCCACCTGTTCTATTCACAAGCCTCAAACTGAGGACCTACTTAAAGAAGAACGGGTACCTTACAACTTGATGATGCGAGTGAAAGAAAATTGGTATTAGCATTACTGTTATTGTGTGCATGTAACTAACCTTAAAAAATCTGTAAATTCAAGTTTGACTTCATTCATATAATATCGTTCTTTTTTGTTTAATAATTTTAAAAATATACGAACTTAACTAATTCTTATCAAATTTGAGTCCTTAAAAGTAATTTTCTCGAAATAAAATGTAATTTAAAGTGATAACAACAAAGGGGACTCTCCTATTGGATTTGTAATTTTAACATCTTTATCTTTGATACATTCTATAATATAATTGTTTTCTTAAAAAAAGCACGTTCCTTTTTTTCCTTTTCATTTCTTTTCCTTGGTTGGGCATTCCCTTATTGATCACAAGGCCGACTTGACCAATTCTACCCTGTCCTGTGTACTTTATTTATTATGATTAAAAGGATCGATATCGGTGTGATGTAAGGTTTTCTTAAATAAGTTTGAACATTCTATGTTTTAAAATCTTGTCAAATCCATGTTTTGAAGAAGATATAATTTCTTTTTAATATTGATTATTTGATTATTAAAAATAAATAAATCTGTTGATTATATAAAATGAGAGATGTTGAGAGTCCCTCTATTCTTCTCCTGCTATGAATATCGTAACAACTAAAATAAAGATACAAAATATAATGATATAGTTCCAAAATACAAGAAATATTAAAATATTTAAAAAAAAAATTAGGTTGAGAGTCCCTCCTTATACATGCCTTCTTCCTACCATGAATAGGTAACAACTAAAATAATGATAAAAAATAAAACATGCTCAAAAATGAAGAGAGATATATTGGAGATAATTACAATTGCAAAATATTTTGAAACATTGAAATATAAAATACTTTTTTTAAAATAAATATATTAAAATTAGAGAGATAATGAAAAGGTAGTTTCAAAATATTTTGAAATCTTATTGATCCCATTACTAATGATTCTTAGCAATTAAAAATTATTTTATATTTCATAAAATACTTTTTGAGCACAATTCTCTCGCCCACTCTTCACCTTCCATATTCTCCGGCTCAACGCCATTAGGTTCCACTGTCCTCTATCGTGCAGTTGGTAACCAATTCAAAGTTCTCTATAAAACTTTGCTTATGTTGCATTCATTCCACAAAACGCAACTTTGTGATGTTTGGATATGAAGTTGCTCGTGATGGTGGGACAATAGAAATGATGCAAATGTCTATTTCAAAAATATTTTTGTTTACTTTATTGTTTTGCATGATCTCACGACAGTTGTGTTGTTACCATATTAGCTTCTATCACACACATATATCATGCTCATTTGGTTCAATGTGTAATATAAGGTGTAATGCTACCATATAAATTTGGTGATTTCAAATTTCAATGCCTTCATCCACGAGGCCAATAAACTGGGTTCTTGGAAAACTTTATTTGAGATTTGATGATTTCAAATTTCATTTTTGTTTTTAAATCAGTTGGGAATCGGCCAATGCGTCTACTCTGTAGGAGTTATACAATTTAGAAATATAAATTTTGTATTTCATAAAATACTTTATTTAACAATTTATTGTTATAAAATGTTTATATATTTTTAATTTGGAATTCCCTCTTTAATTTTTTCCGGTTAGTTAAAATTTTTAGGAGTATCATAACAATTTGATTATTTTTGTAAATTTTAAATCAATTTGAAATCTACCCATGCCTCTATTTTGTTGGGAGTTATCCGAATTAAAAATATTAAATTTTTGTATTTTCTAAAATATATTTCACGTATCAATTATCTTCTGATGAGCGAAGGAATTTATAATATTTAGATTAATGTTTTACTGACTTACTCTATGCTATTTGAAGGAAGAATTCTGATAATTATAAGATATTATATTAATTATTTATTATAAATCCTTTTAATTCTTTTTTTTTTAACTTAATACGTAAGGAAGCTGCAAACTTTTTCAAATATATATTTAATATGAATGTAGAATTTTTTTTTTCCAATTTGACTAAAGTATTCTTAAACTACTTTGGGTGAATTTATTTTATTTGTAGACACAATCAATAAATTTGAAATTTTTTATGAATAACGATGAGATTGAGTGAAAAATAAAAATAATAGAAAGTATAGTTCAATGAAACCAATAAAGATTTGGATCTGGAATTTTCTTTTTCTCTATCCAACAATGTGAATCTAGAAATTTGAATGTTTTAATCATAACATTAAATATTAAAGTTTAAATTTATTTGAAATCAAAAGATAATGATAGAAACTTTTATCATAAATTGTAGGTTCCTATCATTTTCTTAAATAAAAAAAAAATAAAAATAGTAAAATAAACATGACTTAATGCCCCCTGAAAAATGGATATTGCAAAGTTCTCATAAATCAACCGGAAAAAAGAAACATTAAAGTATAGGAAAATTTGGATCTTTTTTATGTATTCTCATCCGTGCATCACATGAAAAGAATCTTCAGTTTTTTAAAGGGTTAAGCTGCATCTAGTGCAAGAAGGGTCACGATCAGAGGAAGAAAAGAATTGCAAGAAGGCTAACTGAACATATCACAAACACTTGAGATCTTGAAAGCCAATTGAAGTATTCTTCGAACAAATTGGATTAGGCCACCTCATGATTTGATCACTCCTCGAGCTTCGTTCTATATCGATATTTGCTTACTGAGACGACTTCCGTATTGGATGGCTTGTAAACCGTAAACCCAGGTGCCTCCTGTATGGGGGTTTTTCTCGAAGACGAAGATTGGAAGACCTTCTTGTTGAAGCTCCCCATATGCGATAAGGTTGTAGAAGTTTGATTAAGATTAAGATTAAATGTGACGAAGTTTGAGGTGTGAAGAAGATGATGATGTCACCTTGTTGGTTCAGACTAGAAACTATGGCCTGCTAGCATGTAAGTGGTTTGATACCGCTTGGATCGAGAAGGTGCATGTGAGAAACAAGTGATGGAATGTTCATATTAACTTTGATGTAATGCATGATAGAGCAACAATTTCATAGAGAAGCCGCTGCAAACACTATCAAAGGGTTCAGATCGATACTATAAAACCTTGAGAGAGAGAGAGAGAGAACAGGGGATATTGTCACAGGAGAACGGCACTGTTAAGTTATGAAGAACAACAACGGGATGCAGTGCCATATCTCCTGTGAAAACATCCCCTCAGTCTCTTATTTTCTTCTACATTCTTTTCATGATCTCCCTTTTCCTTCCCTCATTCCCCTTTATATATATATATGACCTTTATTTCTTTTTTTTCCCCCCTCTTTCCGCAATGTGAATGCCAGCCAGCGTGTTGTTTCACACCTCACACTCATTAATTAGTTTAATTAAAACCATTTCAAACTATAATTAATTGATCGCCATTCAGTCAGTCAATAAGTATTGAAAAGTCATCAAACACATATCATGTTCCCTGGCTCCAACCCCTTTGAAAAGTATTCTCTTTTATATATGTATAGGCCTCTACGTACAGTTTACCTTGTATATACGACACATTTAACAATTACCTACGACCTATTTTTGGCTTTTTGCCTGATAAGGGCATGGTTTAAATTGCTCACCAAGTGCAAGAGTATTTGAAAAGTACATTATGTGTTAAATATATATTTACGTCAGATGGATGGGAAATTTGATGAAGCACATGGCGACTGATAATTTCATATGACATGGTTGTTTTGTTTTTAATTGAGTGTTTGAATATTCAAAGGGGGAGCCACGAAGCGGGATGTTAAGGAAATTGATTCAAGGGACAGTGACTGTTGCAAATTGCAATCATCTCTTAATGCAATCTCCTATTGACTATTTCAATTATTCATTGGCTTCACTTTCTCTTTTTGAATTATTCTTCACCCAAATTTACAATTCAGGCCCTCACTTTTAATTCTCAACTAGACCATACAAAAGTTGTCGCTTCAAATTACAAGTTTCCCGGCCACCTTTTCTCACACACACACACACACACAAACTCTGAAGTATTTCCCGCTACATGGTCTCGTAGACCTCCTCTTTATGGCACCTAAATATAAAACAAATCTGACTTTTTTTTTGGAGAAATTAAGGAAGTTAAATAAGTTATTTAATTATATCATATGTCGTGTGTAATTAAATTATATATTAATTTATAAGTCAAACAAATTAGTTTGGTAAAAAAAATAAAAATGTAAATACATTAAAGTGATTAAGTTATCTTCATTAAATTTTTCAAAAATGTTAACTCTGTCTTATATTTAAGACTGAAGGAAGTACATCAATATCAATATATTGTAATAAAATAGATTGCCCCACTATGTCCTCTGCTGTATGAATTGGGTTTTGTGGTTTTTCCCTACCTATTAGGCGGAGTTGGAGAATTTGAGGAAGCAAAGAAGGGGCAAATCGTAATTGCGATATATGTTTAATTTAATACTACGATGCTAATAACACAAATGATGTGGAAGGTTCTATTCCAAATGGGTGGGTGGACTTTTCTCTTTTGCATACTTTTCTTGACAAAGAAGTTTTGTTCCACGTAGGCTCTTCACACTTGAGTGACGTCTTGTTACGTGCAATTCCTCACATCACAGGAACGTATCAACTGAAGGATAATTTTTATTAATTTTTTTTTTAAAAAAAAACTTGCTTTTTAGCTACTTGCCAGCTTTTTGGATACTGACACTAGAATAACAAGAGCGAGACTGTTGGGCCCAAGGTCAATAATTTGATGAGTCGCTGTTCGACTCAGAAGTCTATTTAGCCCAAATAGATTGTAAGACTGAGGCCCAATAGTAATCAGAAGCCCAATTTAGCTTAACTTCGGAAGTCAACGTGGTCTAGAGGCCTATCTATAAGTGGTAGCCAGAGGTGTCAAATACTAAATTATTGAGATGCTTCTGCTCATTTTTTTCCCTAGTATGAACAAATTCTAGATAAAATGCTTTACGTTTTTTTGGACGAAAAATCCTTTAGGTATTCAATATGAGCCCCTCAAATTAAATTTAGTTGTATACAAAAGAATATTAATGTAAAATCCAGACAACAATTGTTTTGGGTAGATAAAACGCTTTTCCACGTAAAACTCCCAGTTCCATCTCAGAATTCATGACTCATGACCCAAGTGCGTTATTTCGTATAGAATGAAATTCCAACGGCAAATTCTGCTTCATTCAGTCAAGTTTCCCACATTTAACATCAAAAGATATCCGATGTGGAGATTCTGGTGGGTTGAAAATCTTGAAGGGACCATCTTCTAACAATTACCTATTATTACATCAAATTAAAAATCATTAACATACATAACAATGTCTTAGCCCTCACGCGTACGTCATATCACCAGACCTTGGGCAGTTGCATAATTGTTGAATTAAGGCCCAACATGCCAAAACTATATCCATATTTAATGCATTACTCCCCGTTTCCAGTCCATTTCTTTTGCTTTTCCTTTGCACCAACCTTCCCAGAAATTTTCTGTTGATTATGACTCATGCATCGTTCTGTGTCTGACCAGCTTCCTGCTTGCCCAAAGCTTCAATCTCTCTGGCCTCTTCCTCTCTTGTCGTTTCTAGAGCTTCAATCAAGTTCTTCAATTGAACTTCATAATCCATGTGATGAATTGCTATGACCCCATATAAAGTTTCTTTGAATTGGTCCAATCTCCTAACAAATCGATATCGGAATCTTTGCAACTTGCATATAGGATATAGAGGCATCACACTTAGCACCGATTTCGCCAAGGCAATTCTTCCAGCTGTTGTGAGGCATTTCTCCTTCCAAACAGACAATTTAGACCTAACTCTATCAATGATATATTAGAAGCTTTCAGTTGGCTTCCTTTTCCTTGACAAAGGGAAACCTAAGTACTTTCCAATTTCTGTCGAAATATTCATACCCAATATGGAAGCAATGTTCTATTTCACACAAATTGATACTCTTGATGAGAAAAATATAGAAGATTTGGATTTACTAATTTTTTCTCCAGAAATTTCACAAACATGTCCAACCAAGACATCATACATTTATCCTGAACCAGTAGCTTCTCCAAATAATAATAAATCTCTGCAAAGATGAGATGATAAATACCAGGACCTTCTCTTGAGATCATTATCGGTTTCCAATTACCCAAATTCACTTCATCACTAATAATATGTGACAATTTATCCATGCACAGGACAAACAAAAACGGGAAAATAGGATCGCTTTGTCTAAGTCCCCTTTTGACAGAGAAAAATTCAGTTTGCGAACCATTCCACAATATATTGTATGAAACTGTTGTAACACATGCCATTATCAAAATAATGAATTTTGAATCCATACCTACTTTCACAAAGTACTTGTTTCAAAAAATCTCACCGAATCCTATCACAGGCCTTCTCTAAGTCAATCTTCTTCACCATCAAGCCTTTTCTTCCCCTTGTTCTCTTCATGGTATGCATAACTTCTTGGCCCACAATAATATTATCATGAATTTGCCTTCCTTTGATGAAACTTGACTGAAATGGAGAAACAATAGAGTCCATCAAACTTCTAAGTCTTCCTGTAATCACCTTGGTAATACACTTGTAATGAAAAAGCATAATGAAATTGGACGAAAATAACCGACAACTTATGGCCTGTCTTTTTTTTTGGGATTAGAGAAATAAGTGTTTTATTATGATCAGCTAGGTCCTATTTCCCTTCAAACACATCCCTCACAAAATTACAAAGAGCATGTCCCTTAATGCTCCACTTTAATTGAAAGAATATGGGTGGAAATCTATCAAATACAGGAGCTTTATATGGGCCTATTGTAAAGAGAGCTTTCTTAATTTCCTCCTCTATCGGTGTCCTACTTAGACATTCCAGGTCTTCCTTCCCTAATGGAGGAAAGTTTGTATTGGTAATGAACCAATCAGAACTTCCTTCCTCCAACTGATACAGGTTCTGAAAATACTTCACAACCATTTCCTTCATCTTATTCTCATTTTCAACCCATGACCCTTATCATCCTTTAACATTAGGATCTTATTCCTTCTTCTTCTCATTGAGGTCTTTAAATGATAGAAACGAGTATCCCTGTCTCCTTTTGTAATCCATTCAGTCGTAGCCTTTTGAAACCATTTAATTTCTTTTCTCTTTAGAAGCTGATCAAGCTCCGCTTGTAATTCCTTCTTAAGGTAACATATTCGAGTGAGGGTACCTAAGTACCTTGGAGAATTTTGAATCCCACCCAATCTGACAAGATTCTTTTTCTCTTTTCGACTAAACCAAAGCAATCCTTGTTCCGGTTTAATAGCACGGTTTGGACTCCATGTAATGATTCCACCATGTTCACATTTCCTCTCCAACAATTCATGAGTAAATCATCAAAAGACTCGTGAAGAAGCCACTGTTGGGATCTGTACACGTAGCGGAATTAAAAAACTTACGAATCCCAAAGAAGGATCGCTCAACCGTGTTTAAATCAAGGTTAAGAAAAGGAACCGAATCGTACCTATACGAATTAATAAGCGTCTCTTTCAATTTGATCTGGTGGACTACCTTCCCGATCAACAGGAGCAGACTCTACGAATCTCCTCCCCTCGGTATCCACACGAACGACCTCCAACCAACACCAACGGCGTGCTAGCGCCTTCGCATTTTTCGCGTCTCACTTTTCTCTCTAGGGTTTCTCGCGGCTTTTCTAATTCATCTGTCTACTTAATAAGACTAGATCAATATCTATTATAGAGTTTCTAAAACCCTAATAAGCCGTATTAAAATATTCAAAATAAATCCAATCAATTTTGAAATTCGAATGTCAATTAAAATAATATATTAATTAAATCTATCAAATAGATTTAATCTAATATATTTATTTAATCCGAATTATAAGCCTACATATTTAATTTATCTTTATAAATTAAATATGAGATATGATATCTTTTTATTTAATTAAATATGAGATACTATATCTTTATTCGAAAATTAAATCGAGATACAATATCTCAATTTATTATAGTTATTTAATTTATCATATATATATATATATATATATATTCATCCTAGATTAAATACAATATTCATTAAATCTTAGACATATCTAAGATTCAATGAATCTGACACTTTTGCTCGTGTTGGGCTATTCTTGTGTGCGACCAGCAGCCCACATGAGATTGGTAGTGGGCCAGTACTGTATCAGCTCACAAGTCGCAAGCGGCCTCTAGCAAGACATTGCGATTACCCAATACATATGGGGATCGATGATACGATACAACCTATCGTACAACCATGTCACGTCTCTTTTGTCATGCGATAATTTGGTCAAGGATGAGGCATGGATAATGTCAACTTCCTTTTCTTGACCACTACTTTCTCGATTCTTGAGTAGTCTAATAATTGAAATGGAAACTCCTTTCCATCGTAGTATGACCATACATTTCTCAGACTCACTCATCGAGAGGCCCAGTATTATCTCTCTACAAATGTGAGGGACAAATTCCATCTTGACCATTCACATTCCTCTGCATGAGAACCACTGATCCCGATCCAAGCTTTTATCATCACCCGGTCAAAGGTGACTTTTGACTAGGTCAAAGAGCAACGACTCATCAGGTAGGAATCCATGATGATCTCAGGTCAAAGGGCATTGTGACGTGGTTATACATGAGAAAAGCTTATGACTTAATCCATGCAGCTTTCTCAAAGTGGGTCGGTCCAGCACCTTGTACTCCTACAAGTGTCCATGACTTTGATTCGTATCTCCATACCTCATCAAAGTCATATTGGTCTTACTTTATCTTCGCTCCCACATAGATGACCGACCAAGGACATTTAGGATAATCTATAAGATATATCCAAGGATTAGTTATCACTATAAACATGCAAATGATATGATAACTAAAGGAAAATACTTTGAATAACAAAAATGTTTAAAGTACAATGACTTGCCCCTAGGGCATAATTTCCAACAGCCACATGGCCTCAAATTTAAACTGATAGGTCAGATTACCACCATGCTCCGCTTGAAACTTCAGTAACAAAGGATCATGGTAAAAAAAACTAGAGTACGAGGAAGTACCTTAACTACACAATTTTCTAGAACAACTAGGAAAAGAGCATTCACTAAAGCCAATCCAATCTCTCATATAGGCATGAATATCCAGAAATCAACGGCCCTTTCCATGTAAATTTAGCCCCTGAAACCCTAGATCCGAGAGCCCAAACTTCATAACTCGATCATTGAAGCATTTGATTCTATTATAATTACATCTCACACCGCACGTCATTCTAGGGGAGAGAGGATTTGTTAAAGTCATCGTAAACTATCCAAGGTTTCTTGATAGTTACAAATAGATTTTGAAGTTTAGTGTAGAGAGCTAATCGAAGATTAGAGTAAGGAATAGCATAAACCTTAGTCAAGAGAAAAGGGGTTTCCCATTTAACTCACACTCCAAGTGAATCAACTGTCGACTGTCTTCAATAAGCTTAACATTAATATAGTTGCTTCACCATAAAACTGTGAGACCTCCTGAACGTCCTTTCCTGGGAACAAATTTCATGGAATCAAAGTCCCACGGTAGTAAAGGCTGAAATAGAAGTTCATTAGCACTTGTAGTCTCAGCCAAAATGACCATATTGGGCTTAGGCCTACTACATACTACCTTAAGGTTCCTGAGGAGTTTTTTGTTTTTTTTTTTTTTTTTTTTTTTTGCATTCTTCTCTTATGTTCCAATATAATATACTATCCATTAAACAGGGTATATAAGAAAGGGGCCCAATTAAAGCCTGTTAGAGAGTTAAGTCTCTGGCACTAGTGAACTCTCAACTAACTCATTACCTTCATTATCTTCTAGTATTGGATCAAATCCTAGAAGCCCATGGTTAGGATCAAATCTTTCTTCCCCTTTATTTGGGCTTCTTTGTTCAAATCCACATCTGAACAGTCCTTGTCATAAGTCTCTACCAAAGGTTCTTCCATTGTTGCCCCAATTCCGTTTCCACTCTTGCTACTTTCTTTAAGGGTAATCATGAGAATTTCACCACTCTTCATTTCTTTGGACCATTTCTCAACTCATTTTCTTAGCTCGTAGGATTGCACTTTGTTTATCTCGTTATGCTCCTCTTTGTCATATCGTTTTTCTGCAGCTTACGTTTTTGTCCCCTTTTTTTTTTACCGTTTTTGAAATCGTACACTACTAGAAAAATAAGAAATAGTGACGAAATTTGCTACGGAAAAAATTCTGTAACAATAGTGACAGATTTTGTTACGGATTTTTAAATCCGTAGCAAAAAAAAAAAACCAGCGACGAAATAAAAATTCCGTCGCAATATCTACGGATAATAAAATCCGTCGCAGTATAGCAACGGATCTTTGATCCGTCGCAAGAAATTGCTGGCGGCCAAAAAGGCCGCCATTGTGAGACTAGTTGCGACGGATCGTTGATCCGTCGCAAAGGCGGCCAACTTTTTTAAACTTTTTGCGACGGATCAAAGATCCGTCGCACAAATTTGTGACGGAACAATGATCCGTCGCAAAATGGTGGCCTTTTTTATAATTTTTGCGACGGATACTTGATCCGTCGCAAATGTGTGCGACGGTTCAAAGATCCGTCGCAATATTGTGACGGATCTATGATCCTTCGCAAAATGTTGCAGCTTTCCCCCGTAAACCCTAATTTTCCCGCCCCTCCGGTCCCCTCCCCATCTCCGCCCCCCCTCCCGTCCTCCCCGCCCCTCCCTCCTCCGGCCCCCCTCCTCTCTCCCTCATCCCGACCCCCTCCTCCCCCCCATCTCGCGACCCCCTCACCCGACCCCCCTCCTCCCCCCTCATCTCGCGGCCCCCTCCCCTCACCCAACCCCCCTCCTCCCCCCATCTTCGTCGGCCCTCCTTCGTCAGCTTCTCCCGATCGGTCCCCTATTTTTGCAAGGTATGTGTAAGCCTTTTTTTCCCTTTTTGCAGTTTTTTTTTGACCTTCCATTTTTTTGCAGGTTACAAACAAATCATAGCACTAAGATCTTCGAAAGGAAATTATCAAACAAATCTTAGCACTTCGATTTTACGGAGTTAGCTTGAAGTATATTTTCTTTTTATCACAATTTGATATTTATGTTATGTTTGCTTAGCTGGAATAATGAAAATATGTATGTTGGTAGAAGATTATCGATTACATGAGTTTAAATCGTTTTTTTTTTTACATAAGATAAATTTTAAAAGTAATTTTTTCAAGTAAACACGGTTAAGAAACGTATAGAATTTTTTTATGTGAAGTATTTTTATCTAGCACTTTTTAGGAATTTAGAAATTCCAATTCGATTTTGTCTTTGTGATAAAATTAAGATTTTGTATTAGTTGGTATTGATACATAAATCTTTAAATAGGATGATGTTGAAACTAGAAAAGTGAAGTGTTTGGAAATAAAATTTAGGGATAAGACAATTAATTAATTAATGTCAACGGGAGGAGGAAGGTGTGACATTGAAGAATAATCACATTTGTATGTGTTATAAAAATTAGTAGAATTTATTATTTGATTTAGGCTATTATAAAAATGACTCGTTAGTAATTTGTTTAAAAAATATTTCATTTACATTTTTTATTTCAATCTATGTTTAACAAGTTATACAATAAATTTGATTAAATGTTAAGTAATCTCTTTGATCTAGCCCATATATGTTAGAAACTCCAAAATACTTAGTATTCTATTCTTTGTTTGCCCCTCCACATGCATGTCCCCATGTTCTCGGTGTGCTATCCACATTCTCTCGGTTGCTTGCTGGAATATGTTCTTTGTTCAATGCATGTGTTTGTTTTTCACTTTCTTGATTAAGTGGCAATTGGTAGGCATAAGAGGCGACTTATATATATTTTTGGTATGTTGAGAAGTTAATTACGTTAGTAACTGAACTAGCTAGGAAGTATGGAAGGCAACCATGATAGAAGTTGGATGTACAATCGTCTAACTGATAGAAGACAACTAACGCAAGCATTCTTGGCGGGTTTGGAAGTGTTCATCCAATTTGCTTTGGCGAATTCAAATAATTCAAGAAGGGAGATCGGTGTCCGTGTGCCAAATGTAAGTGTTTAAGATTTACAGATGCGGAGACGGTCAAAATTCATTTGTGTCAAAAGGGATTCATTAGAGATTATGAATGTTGGGAATTTCATGGCGAAGTCCGACACACACCGAGTGGTTATTATGGGGACAGTAGTCATCGAGAAAACCTTAATCAATATGAGCAGTTGGTTATGGATGCCGCGGGACCGTCGATCGGCCAATATTTTGATCCCGTTACTCGCGCGAACCGTCATACATGGGAGAGGAGACCGGTACCCATCCTCAATCATCAAACATGGGTGAGGATCCTCATCCGGAAGCCGCTAGGTTCTATAAAATGCTTCAAGAAGCACAACGTCCGTTATGGGAAGGTTGCAAACACTTTGAAAATAGTGAATATTCATCGCTATCGGCTACCCTAACAACACTAAGCTTGAAGACTGATCACCATATGAGTGAGAGGAATTACAACGAAATGATGCAGATCATGAGTAAGGTTGTTCCCAAAGACAATAATTTGCCGAAGGACTTTTACCAAGCAAAAAAAAAGGTGAAAGAGCTTGGGCTTGGATGTGAAAAAATCCATTCTTTGCCCCTGAGGATGTATGTTGTATTACAAGGATGATGTTGAGCTGACCAATTGCAAATTCTGTGGAGATGACAGATATAAAGTTGTGGGGAAAGGAAAGAAAATGACCCGTCATGCATTAAGCAAGATGTGGTACTTTCCTCTGGTGCCCAGACTTACGAGATTGTATGTGTAATACCCGGATTTTAGCAAATCTGGAATTTCTGAGATAAAGGAAAATTAATGAATATTTTAATGAAGTAAATTCATGAGATAAAACTATTATAGAAAATTGTTATAATTATAGAGTAAATTGTTGAAAAAGTTACGGAAAATCGATGAACGTAATGACTAAAAATGATATAATGGTGATAAAAACAGTCTAAAAATATTATGATAAATACTTAAAGATCATGAAAAATTATGAGAAAAATATGGAAGTGTTATCCCTAATTATGAGAATTTAATAAATTATTTCAGAGGAAATAACATGAAGAAAAGTTTAAAAAGCATTTCAGAACCATAAAGTAACCTGATGGGGTAAACATTTTTAATATTTTACATAGGATATAAAATGACAATATCAAGATAGAAGTTTGAAAGATAACAAAATACTGTAAATTAGTAAAGATAAATATATGAAGAAACCTGATCCCGAAAAGATCACTAAACGAAGAAATTAGGCCCGATTAAGCCCTAACGAAGGCGCGGGTAAAACGAGAATTTTTGGTAAAAAATATTATATTTTTAAAAAATGGAAAAAATTATAGAAAAATAAATAAATCTGAATTTTTAAAAGAGGGGGTCGAAATTATGGTTATGTTTAATTAAAAAGAATTGTTTAAATAATTAAAATGGTAATTAGAATAAAATAATAATATAATGCGGTGAGTCAGCTTATAGGCAGACCGAGGGAAAAGTTAGAAATAAATTCTACAGGTAAACCAGAGGTAAAATTCTTTTCAGACTGATCAAATTAAGAACAAGTGAATTTTTACCCGAAGAAAGAATTTACTAGACGTCGATTCCGCAACCGAAAACCCTAATTCCTAATAAGACGGAAAGCGATCGATAGATAGAGTAGAGCCGGATAGGCAAAGTGAGAACCTATAGAAACAATTGCGTGTTTTCAAACACGGATTAAGTTAGGCAACCACCGGACGTTTTACGATTCGACGAATTATTGTCCGTAAGTTGGTTCTATCGGAAGCGATTTCCGTATCGGACGCGTTTGTCCGAATATCTTCCGACGCACCGGAGAATACCTGGATATGATCAAAAAGAAGATCAAAATATATAATATGAAAGAGGATGAAAAGATCTTCAAAGTTACATGCCCGATTTTTGAGTTTCGCGAAATCGCGCGAAACGGACACCGATCGGTAGCTTTATCGGACCGGAGGCCATAAAGCAAGATGAAAAATCAATCTTTGACTTTTGGGGGACCAAGAGGTCGGCCAAGACCTTGAATGGTCAAGATTGCATCTTACAAAACCCTAGATCCAACGGCCGAATCATTTCGAAGACTTTTTGTTAATACCCACTTTGTCCCTCCCTTTTTCTATAAATAGCACCTTTCCTTCTTCATTCTTCACACCTTTTCTTCTCTCTACCTTGGCCGAAACTTAGAGTGAGAAGCTCTGCAAAAGTTTTGCCTTAGCTCCGAGTAAGTTCTTCGTCCTTAGTTTTTAGTTTCCGTAGTTCTTTCGGTAGTTATAGTAGAAACCGTTGTTTTGATCTAGGAAGTTTCGAATTTGTTCCTATGCTTGTTTTTATGCCTCATTGCATTGAAAGATGCCTGACGAGGTAAAAACATAGTGGGGATAATTTTGAAATGGAATACGGTCAAAGTAACGAAGTTACGCGAAATTCCGCCAAATTAGGGGTAGAAGGGCAAAATGGTAATTTTTACCTAAAATGCCGCTATGATGTCAAATCACTAATGAAAGTGATATTACTCGATAGGGCATCGAAACTCGATTTGCTTTGCCGTTACGCCGCCCGACGTGCACGAACATTTCACGTTTTTCCGTAAAAAGTACGTTTTTCCGCGAAGTACCTAACGTCGTCAACGAAGGTACGAACGCGTCTTGTAACACTAATCTTGTACTTCTTAAATGCATATATGTGTGATAGATATGTTCGTAGACCGATATACGATACAGGTTTTACACGGGTTATAGTCATGATAACGCCGTATGTTTTTCTAGCGCCGAGAACACGAGTGGTATCGTGGCACCGTGAATAGTGCAAGCTGTTATTGTTGTTTTACATTGTGGGGCTTTACATACTGCGTAATGCTTATGTTTTGTCGGCATAATGATCATGCATCTCGCTGTATGCTTATGTAGTGATATACTTTTGTATTGTCTAGAATATCTACGTTATCCGTATACTTTATATTGTTTGGGTTTGAGATTAACTACCGAGATTCAATGCGGTGAATTGAATCTCAGCTATAGCTTCAGGATCCGGAGGAATACGGATCGAAGATCGAGGCAAGCAAAGATTAGACGTGCAGCCCGAGAGACTTATCTATCTTTACCGCTTTCGCTTATTCACTTTCAAACTCTAGGATTACTGTAATCATTACAATGTTAGACTATGGTTGATGTTTGTTATGAATCAGTTACTCACTCGCTCCAATGCTCTACTCTGACTACTCTGCTTGAAAATTTGGAAACGTTTTTTAAAAAAAAATTCCGCCGTTTTCAAATGGGATGTTACAGTATGCATCCGAACAAATAGCATCTCACATGAGATGGCACCGGGAACATTGTAGGGATGAGAACTTTGTGACGCATCCATCTGATGCCGAAGCTTGGCGTAAATTTGACGAGGCGAATCCTTTCTTTGCTATGGATCCCCGTAATGTTCGTCTTGGTCTATGTTCGGATGGGTTCGCTCCTTTCAACAATACGGGCAGGAATTATTCCTGTTGGCTAGTCATTGTGACTCCGTACAACCTCCCACCTTCTATATGCATGAGAAGAGAGTTTTTCTTCCTTAACGCGTTAATCCCTAGGCCGTCGAACCCAAAAAAGAAGATAGATGTGTACCTCAGGCCTTTGATAGACGAGTTGAAAATGTTGTGGAGTGAAGGTGTTCTTACGTATGATATATCATTAAGTCGAATTTCACCATGCGGGCTGCCTTAATGTGGACGATAAATGATTTCCCGCATATGGGATGTTGAGTGGGCAAAACGTCGGAAAGCTCGCATGCCCGGTATGTCTTGAACAGAACATGGGTTTTAGCTTGGAACACAGTCGGAAGGTCAGTTGGTTTGATAGGCACCGACGATTCCTACCCCCCGATCATCCGTTTAGGAGAAATAGAAAAGACTTCACGCGGAAGGTTGTCGAACGAGCAGATCCACCTCGTCGTTTAAGTGGACAAGAAATATGGGACAAGGTCAGGCACATTCCGAGTGTCGACGAGGGGGCTGCTTCAAGCGAACCTGAGGGGTACGACATTGATCATCATTGGAACAAACACAGTATCTTCTGGGAACTACCATATTGGAAAGATAAATTGTTAAGACACAATCTCGATGTCATGCATATTGAGAGGAATGTGTTTTGCAATATTCTGTACACCGTGATGGACACCAAGGGCAAGACGAAAGACACAGTCAACGCAAGATTGGACGTTGAAGCTATTTGTAGCAGGCCTGCTTTGCATTTGGTGGACAGTGGCACTGGACGAATTTCCAAACCCAGAGCGCCGTACACATTCAATAAAGAGCAGAATTTAGAATTGTTGCAATGGGTTAAAGATCTGAAACTCCCTGACGGTTATGCGTCAAACTAGAAAAGATGTGTCGACATGCACGAGGTGAAGTTGAACAAGATGAAGAGTCATGATTGTCATATTTTTTTCTAGAGATTGTTGCCGTGGGCCTTCAAAGCACTACCAAAGCATGTATGGTCTATTCTAACAGAGTTTTCCATGTTCTTTAGAGAAATTTGTGCTTCGAGCTTAATGTTGAAAAGTTACGACACTGGAGGCGAGCATGGCCATAACGCTATGCAAGTTAGAAATGGTGTTTCCTCCTAGCTTGTTTGACTCAATGGAACATTTGCCCGTTCACTTGGCCTACGAAGCAAAGGTAGGAGGCCCACAACAAAGATAGATGGATGTATCCGTTTGAGAGGTAATATATATATTGATTTGCGCTGTTATTAATTGACCGACATGGTACTTTAGCTCGATATTCCATTGTAGGTTTTTACGCACACTTAAGCACAAGATCAAAAATACAAGGTACGTTGAAGGATCTATCGCCGAAGCTTATCGATCGAAGAGGCCGCAAAATTTGCGTCATACTATTATCCCCCTGAAATGATGTCAAGATGGAGAGGGGTACCTCGTAACGATGATGCCAGTGATACGAGGGATCAAAAATCAATATTTAATTTTACAGGGCGAGTCGTGGGAAAACGTTGGAAGTCAACTCTTGACGGAAGAGATAAGTGAGTTGCAGAGTGGTACATTCTAAACAACTGTGAAGAGGCCGCCAAGTACCTAGAGTAAGTTTTTTGTTTGTTTACTATTACGATAAGTATTAAAGTATTAACTTAAGTTTTTTGTTACAGTTACTTCTCTAATTGGGTCCGATCGGGAAATCCTTCAATGTCGGTGTCCCAAGTTGATCAATTCACTAATTCCGAGTTTCCAAAATGGTTTCGATCATATTTCTTGGAAAATCCATCGATCCCAATGAAGTTGCGTGGAGTTTATCTTATGGAGCTGCAATTACGCTTACCGATGCAACAAATATATAATCAATGGGTATCGATTTGCAACTCGTTGACGCGAACACGTACACTATGTTGCAATTACGGTGTATGTTGTCGAGGTGACCAAGTTGACGGGGTAGAGACTGACTACTACGGGAAGTTAGTTGAGATAATTCAGCTGAGTTACCAGTGGGACAAGGTGGTGACCCTTTTTAAGTGTGAGTGGTTTGATAACAGTCCGCGTGGGACAAAAGTGGACAAACATGGAAATATTGAGATCCACTGGACAAGGAGATATACGGTTGGTTATGACCCATTCATCCTTGCTCAACAGGCAGAACAAGTTTACTATACACCATACCCTACATCTCGCCAAGGGTGGACGGGAGTTATTAAAACCAAAGCACGAAATATTATACCAAATTCGAAAGAGCCGGAATCAAATGACAATATGGCTAAACCTTTCCAAACTGATGTGGAACATGTGCTGCCCATAAACATCTTCGATGACGAAGTACCAAGCAATCTATTTGATTCTCGTGCGGAGTTAGAGTTGATTCCTATACAAATTGACGATGAGAAATCAGACGATGAGGATGAGGCAGAAATGAGCTTCTCTGATAGTGAATCTGAGTTCGACAACTATGAGAGTTTAGATAAAGACATGCAAGTAGATGTCGATGAACAGGAATCGTCCGGTTGATTTGTGTTAGTTCTTTGTTTATGACGATCTGTTATACTACATACTGTGTTACTTCGCTACTGTCATATTTAATAAATATCTTTATATATATATATATTGACATTATGTCTATAAGGATTCAAAGATAGACCATCTAGGAGGCTATTCAGGTAGTGGACGTGGTAGTGGTCGAGCCCGACCCCGTACTATAAGAGGGGGTAGGGCGACGCCAACTTCTCCATATGGAGGCAGAGGGTTCAGCGCTTCCCCAGAGGGGCCACAATTTGATTTTTCATCGTCACCGTCAGGATATTTGTCATCTTCACCGTCACTTTATACATCGTCGTCACCGTCGGCTACCCCCGATCCACAAAGCAAGGGGGACAACAGTTTTACTTTACCATTTCGATTGATTTACATATGTTTAGTTTCTTGAGACCATCTATGTACAAACATCTTCAATATTTCACATTTCTTCCTTAGCACACTGCGTCGCCTCGAGCCACGTCGGGGAAGAAGGTAGTTCCTCCGATACACCAACTGGGGGCTCAACAGATCCTGAGACAGGGTTTCTTTGGATCTGTCCTAACGGCAACGAGTAAGTCATGCCAAGTTACCTGTGATCGGCCAATTTTCTTTTCTAATTGGTTTGTATGCTAATATTTGCATGATAATCTCTGTTTTCAGATTTGTGCCTGATAATCCGGTGGCGACTTTCATGTCGAACCAAATATTCCGTAATTACACTCAAGCTTGGACCGCGTGGACAAAGATTCCTAAGACGCAACGAGACAGTTGGTTCAAGGAGTTCTTGGTAAGTTATTTTTTTATGCGTGTTAATTAAGTACTTTTAAAGAAGCACTAATTGTTCGTTATTGATTTTCAGGATAAGCATATGACGTTGCACGAGCATCATGAAAATCAAAAAAAGCTTATAACCACAAGGGCGCCTTTGGTGCGTCGAAAGCTCTATTCATTGAGAAGGTCGAGAGGCAAGATAGATTGGCTTCCACAGGACACTAAAGATGAATTATTTGGCAATTGGGAAAACAATGACAAGTTTAAGACCATAAGTGCGAAAAAATAAGGAAAATATGGCCAAAATGGAAGGACCATCATATGCTGGCGGCTCCATATCAATTAGTGAGCATCGACGCAAAGTTGTAAGTACACGTTATTTTCTATTTACGTATTCAATATTTTGTACTTTGAAGTAATTAATTAAGGTCATCATTTGCGTTTGCAGATAGAGTCTGGGGAAGCTTCAGGTGGATTGGTTGAGTGGGTTACCTTTCAGCGGACCCATTCCCGACAGTCTGAAGGGAGTGAGAGGCAATGGAATAACCCAAGGGCGCAACAAATAGCGGTTAGGAAAACTTTGGGTTGCCTTTATTACTTGTTTTATGCACCACCATATTTATTTCATTTTACATGTCTTATTTGTTATGTATTTGTTTGCTTGTAGGAAAACTTTGAGAAGCTGTCGCAGGAGAGAGCCTCGCAGCGTGAGACCGACCCCCTCATCCTCTATATCCGATAACGAGAGTCTTCTTTTTCGAGGCTACCGGAGGATTTGACAAGAAAGGGAGGTCTTTGGATACGGTGAGTCTGCCAAAGATCGAAGCAAACAAAGCGCCTCTCATCTGGCACTGTAGGGGTTTCTTCAGGTAAACATAATACATTTGTTTTATATAATTTTCATTATCTTGTCCATTCAAATGAAGTACAAATAATAAATGTACTAATCAATTTTGTACATGAGCTGAAGAAGATGAAGGCGTTGGTGGAGGAGCAAGCAACACAGATGACCCAAGAACGAGAGATGATGAGCCAGCTGGCTAGCTCAGGAAACGGATATGATGAGGCAGCAGATGATTCAGGAACAAGATCAGATCAAGCAGGTGTTGCAGCAGTAACAAGATCAGATCAAGCAGGCGTTGCAGCAGGAACGGAAGATGATGCGACATGAGATGACTCAGCAGAATGATATGATGAGGGCGATGCAGCTTCAAATCATGTCCCTTATGAAAGACAGAGGTTCCGGGTCGACTCCTGGTGATGATGACCATGCTGGTGATGATGATGATCACAATGCTTTCATTTTAGCCTACTTTTTTTGTATTTGCTTGTTGCTACTACTTTTTTGTATTTGTTTGTTGCTACGGATTATATATATATATATATATTGTGTTTTCACTATGTAAACTCTTTTTTATCGTTAATATATTTATGGTACATTACTTTACTATTTGTATTCAATTTTCTATTAAAAAAGTTTTTAAAAAAATTTAAAAATTTAAAATTTGCTACCGAAAAGAAAAATCTCCGCAAATTTTGAAATTTGCTACGGAAAAACAAATCACTACGGAAAAAATCCGTAGCAAATTCCGGAATTTGCTACGGAAAAAATATCCGTAGCAAATTTTCAAATTTGCTACGGATTTTTTCGTAGCAGACATTGCTACATTCCGTAGCAAATTGCTACAGATTTTAACATCCGTAGCAATTTGCTACAGACAAAAATATCCGTCGCAATTGCGACGCGATATTTTGCTACGGACAAAATCCATAGCAAACATGTTTTGCTACGGAAAAATGGGTTTTTGCTACGGATTTTTTCCGTAGCAAAAACCGAAATTTTTAGTAGTGGTACAGTGGTAGTGCTCTGCTGTTGGGGATTACTTTCCTCCACATTCTAGATAGAGATACCTTGTACCTCCTCATTATCATTCTCACTGCGCCGCTTCTATACATCAACAAGTATACCAAATCGTGAACCCTTGGTGTGTTGTCTCAGTGGTCCCTCCCTGCCATCCTTCATTTTGCATTGCCGGCGTTTTCTCTGCACTATCTGCCATTGATCCCAGTGAGAGCTTGGATCACCCTCATAATGCTACTCCATCATAGTCGATGGTTCTCTAGGATCTTCATCTTGCTTCTCCTCACTGTTACATTGTGCTTTGTTTCGATTGGGACAAGTTTCCCCTAGATGCCCATAGACTCCATAGTTAATACAAAGCATATAGAGACCTTCATATTCCAGAAAATAATCTTCTCTATCTAATCGGAAACCTAACATAAGTTGTTTCCCTAGATCCACTAGAAGATGGATTCGGGCATAGTGACCTCTCAATTGACAATATGTATTCATATCAACCTTAATGGTATCTCCAATCCTATTACCGATAATTGTTAAGGCCTCACTATCATAACATTCCAAGAATACATTCGACACTCTGACACATACCACGACTTTATCAATCTTTGCTCTTGCAGGAATGAAGTTTGGTTCCCATGGTCTCATAGTGAGATAATGATAAAAAATCATCCATAGACCCCCAGTTAAGGAATTAAGATAGTCCTCTCTGTTTGATAACTTCACCACATAATACTCGTATCTGTTCGCCTCGTAAATGCACGAGTTTCGCAAGTAACAAAGTGATAAGTAAAGTATCGTTCCCACGAGGATTTGTTTAACAAATTGGTCAAGCAAGAGGCTTAGTGAATTTAATCAAGTTGAGTTAGAACAAAGTTTTGATTGGAATGAGAATGTTTAAAGACTATTTCTAAAACATAAAATTGATAAAGGCAATTGATTCTTTGACTTCAAGGATAATTGAGCCTAGGATTCTTTTTCCCCTTTTACATTTCATAAAACTTGGTTAATTTCCTCTCTAATAGCATTTCAATACATATATGTGTTAGTCTAAGGTTCAAAAACACTTGACACGCTCTCTCGAGTCAAAATCAAGTTTCTCTTCTTATTAAGATGCACAATCTTTTGCTACAATTAATGAGAATCAATATTTAAGCAACAACCCTAATATGACAATGCAAGATTAGTAAATATATCTCTATTTTACCAATAAACCATCCATTTATCAAGTAAACTTCAAGACAAGCATGATTTCAATCAAGTTCTACACCTAGATTAACTCTCTTGAGTCAAAACCTAAGTGAATAAATCATCTAAATGGAGGCCAATCACTTAGAAGCATTAAGCCAAGGTTGAAATCAACACATATATATTTATCTACCAAAAGAGAGGAATATTCAAGTATTAATCCATACAAAGGCTCAAAAGAACCATAGAATGGAAGATTTAGCTACTCATATTCAAATACAAAGAGATTCTAAGCAAAGATACTGAATACATGAAGAAGCTAAGAGGAGAAGAGGAGAAAAGAGGAAGAACCAAGGTGAAATCCCCAAAATCTCTCTTAGGTTGAGCACCTAAGCCTTTAAGGTTGTCCAAATCTCTCTCCCAAGCTCTTCCCTTGTGTGCCCACTTGTTCCCTTGTGCCAAGAGTGTGTTTTTCGGCCCTTCCCTTTAGGTTAAATAGGGTTTTTCTGCTTTTGAAATGAAAAACGCGCATCTGTATTTTCTGCACTTTTTCACAACTTGCAGCGGCCAGTTACACAAAGAGCTACTTGCTACAGCCAATTGAGGAACTTGCCGCAGCCAGTTGTACAGGTTTCTTCTAACTTTACACTGTTTCACCTCCTTTATTTCTTTCCTTGTTTCTTGGTTCTTGTAGAGCTTCAAAACTTGTCTTCATCTTCTTACAAAAGAGGGAGGAATTATCAATTCTCAATTGAATCACAAACTCTACAGGATATAATAACAAGGATTTCTTGATTTTTTTTCCTGATACTTTGATATGCACATTTTCTTCTATACACTATATTTCCTATGCATATTTGAACCAAAAATAGGTAAAAAGAGAGAGAAAATGTGTTGGAATGTAATCAATTTCTAAGAGTTAACAGTATCCAATGTTGGTAAGACTCATAACTCCTCTATTAGCCCATAAGGTTTAAAGACGTGACAGAAGAGTCTTTTAACCGATGCTCTTATCTAGGAGTTTTACGATCACCGCCTTTTGCCACGCTTTTTTGTACAATCGTTTCTTAATTTTCCCTGAGAAAGTAAAGGTAGGGAAGTTTTAAGTCTGGTCTTCCTCAGCTTCTGCATAGTGGTTCACTATCCTCAGTGTCTTGGTCATCCTCCGACATATTATCATCATACAAAGCATATGTTTCTTTCCCATTTTCATCTTCTGAGCTACCATCATCTCTGTTTTTACCTTTCATTTTTTCAGCAAAAGATAGACCAGCCTTGCTATATCCAGCGCCTTTAGCACCAAGCTTCGGCCAAGTGCCCTGTAAAATATTGTTACCATTGCTTTTTCCCCCATTCTTGATTTTCTTAGAGCTATGCATAAAAAGATCATCCTCCACCTGGGAGAGAGGAATGATCGAGCGGTTGCTTCCTTCAGCTATCAGATTTACCGAACTTATTTATTGTGTACAAGTCTTCAACTAAATAGCCTCATTTTAGGCCCACTAATTTGGAAGATTTGTGAGACCATTTCACCTCTCCCCATTGATGAATAAATATCAGGGAAAATCCGAGAAAAAAAAAATCTTAATAATAAGTGAGCAGTATGAGCACTTAAAATTGTTATTGCATGTTGTTTGCTTATTGTGGGATTTTACAATGATTTTGCCATTACCCAACGAAGATGAATTGAAAACAAAAAATGCAGCGAATTCATCATTCGCTCTTGGGATCTTGAGGTCAAATTGGACTCCCAATTACAACAAATCCGTATAGGATCTGACTAAGCCCCTAACCGCAAATCTTGTCTTGAGACTGTCAGATGGAATAAAGTTAGCTGTTCAAACATTAAGCAAATGCTATTTAACTCTAGAAAGAATAATAATTCAGAAGGATAAAGAAGTAATTTCATCATTTCATTTTTGAAAAATGCATCCCAAAAATAAATAATGCCCTCCTTCAATTGCGACGGCGACCTTGAGGCTTTTATACAACAAAAAAATTTATTAAATAACCTAAAGTTACAATAAAATTTAATGATATTTTGATAAAATATTAATTTTTCCTCAACACTCTCGCTAATGCACTATTGATATAATTTGAATTATTAATGAATGTAAAATATAGTAAGAAATAATCAATCTTTTCTTAAAATTTTAAAACAGATATTTTGAAAACTAAAAAAATTCCAAAGTGATACTCCTTCTGTTTTAAATGCAGGGGCTTATCAACCAATTCCCACAGTCATAGATTAATAATATGAATTAAATTGGCTATTTACAAACGAAAAAATATGTGTTCATTTTTCTTAAAAGCACCTCCTTTTAATTATTTACATTGAAATTAATTGAAATCCGTTGGCAAAAAAAATTACTTGAAATCTTTAAAAAAAAATGCTGCCAATAAGGTAATTTAGAAAGAAAAAAAAAGTGCGAGAAAAACATTGATGTTTTAGATTTAAAATAAAAAAAATCAATTAATTCGTTTCTACGTTTAGGACAGGCGATAGTAATTATTTTAAAATATAGGGAATATTTAAAAATAAACATTAAAATTTTAGGCTATTTCAGTAAAATAACATAAGGGAAAGCCCAAAAGCAAGTAGAGATACTGTGGTTTTAGAAGCATTTTTTCGTAAGTTGAGACAATTCTTCTCACGTACTCCTTTTAGTCCTTATTATGAGGCACCAACTATCAATTCTCACAAACAAATAAAAATAGTTAAAATTAATAAAGTTGTCCTACAATTTAAGTAACTTCAAATATTACATCTACTAATTGTACTATACTATAATATTATATTAATTATTACTCTTACCCACTATCCTTATTAATTATGGGTATACATGGAGAAAAAAATTAATACGCTTTGGAAACAAGCAAGTGCTTTATAAAAATGACCAAATATAATTGCTACTTGGTGTCTTATAATAAGAACCAGAGGGAATACTTACCTCGTAAATCGTAAAAGTAATTCTCCAAAAGCTAATCCAAGCATACACTTAAGCTAAAACTTAAGGAAGTTTTTGGGATCTCCGTTAGAAGGAATGAAGTATTAAATTAAGTATATTTACTTGTAGCCAGGAGATACTTCACGGGATCAGGATTGACAACCTCAAAAGTACTTATTTATACAAATCGAGACAAAATTCCTCTTACATATTTACCTCGTTCATCATAAATCACAACTGAAAAACTAGGCTCAAATTGTCATTCCAAACAATCACAAATTTATCACTTTATAGACGAGATTGATTGCAGTCCATGATGAAGATCTTACATATAACTGGCCTGTGTGCTAACAAATTAAAGTTATCATCTATAACAAATTAAAGGAGAGGAATTAACGTGGCATCATCTACAAAAACATTCGTGAAACAATAATCAAACTGTGTTTCTTCCGGCCCAGCCAGAGGCTTTCGTCTCCAGAACAAGGGCAAAAAAAACTCAGAATCAATCATCAAATATATCCTTCTAAACCTCCTAGCCATTCATTGATTGGTCCACCTGTTTGATCTACTTGTCGCTTTTCTAACAAGTGAATGGATCTTACCTGGAACCTTGTCTCACGCATACACGTCGACGCAACTGCTGTGCCATTTAATATTGAATTGCACTTTCAAACAAACTTTGAATTTCATTGGCCAGTTTGAAGGACTCCTCAACTATATCCAAACCAATCGTCTTTCGCTGGCATCTCATTTTAGTGTGCACGCGGTTATTCTGCAAGAGTCATTTATGTATATATCACTCCACGGTGGTTGCTTTTTCCCAATGCATATGCAGTCTACCAAACGATTTGTCCTTCGGTTTTTCCCATGCATATGAAGACTTACCGTCGTCATCATTTATTCGCCTCTGTTCAACCATTGGTTTAACCATTTCATTTGTCATTCGTTTCTCCCCATGCATATGCAGACTTACTGTCGTCGTCATTTAATTACCTCTATTCAACAATTGGTTTAACTAATTGGTCACTTTAAATTGTTGTTCTTAACATAATGAGGTTGGATGCCTATTTAACCGGTTGTTGCTTTGTCTTTCACAGCCAGTTGCGAAACTGGAGTCGGAAAACCTGAATAGAAAAGTCCATATTTGACAAAAATGGCTACCTCGAAAGTATTGTCTTTTCTTTCCCTTGATGGACGCAACAACAACCGGGCTATTACTGTGAAGGTGGTGTCTCATTTTTGGGACATTTCATACACCCACATGTATTAGACGAGATATGGTCATAGAAATGAGAGAAAGATGACTATGATTTTTCTAGGTCTTAGGTTTTTTTCCATTGATATATGGCATTATGGATGTATGCATCAAAGCTTAGTTTCCTATTGTGAATCTTATATTCTGTCATTATACTTCTATGCAGATGAATAGGGAAAAGTTGATTAAGATGGCTGGTTTAGTTCAAACTGGTGGGAAGGGAACCGTGAGAAGGTATATGCATTTACCAATCTGGTGATTTTCTTTCAGTTGGTGTTATGGTCAGGAGATCGCAGGCAGATTTTTGCAGATGCTCTTTTTAATTTGACGTGTTGGTATTTTTCACTGGTCCCTTGATGTAGTTCTAGTATTTATCTGAAGCAAGCATGTACCAATTTTGAACCCAAAAAAAGGAATTCTTTTTGCATGTGTTTCCTGTGCCATTTTGGCATTTTGCCCCTTACCACAGAAGTTAGCATCTTCACTAGCAAATCAACATTATGCCCCTAATTTTGTCCCCCCCCCCCCCCCCCCTATGTGCTTGAGCGTGAGGCAATTTTGAGAATGACATCAATTCCGACAATTACAGAAAGAAGAAGGCTGTCCACAAGACAACAACTACAGATGACAAAAGGCTTCAGAGCACATTAAAGAGAATAGGGGTGAATGCTATCCCTGCAATTGAAGAAGTTAACATCGTCAAGGATGATGTAGTTATCCAGTTTCTAAACCCTAAAGGTAATGTCTGTCTGTCTTCTTTTTTTAACTTTTAAACACATCTTCAAAATTGAGTATTGACTATAAATTAAGTGACCACATTGTTAATTTCTTTCTTACAGTTCATGCATCAATTGCTGCCAACACCTGGGTTGTTAGTGGTGCTCCTCAAACAAAGACTTAACATCTTCGTTAATTTGATAAAAAGACATGCTTTTATCTGATTGAACTTGTGTAATTTTGAGTGTACCAAGTAAACTTTTGGCGCACAGTTTCAATAATTAGGAATTTAATGTGCCATCCATTCTTTAAAAAAATAATTCAAAGCTACTCCCTCTTGTCCTTATTATAAGGCACCAACTAACTTTTCTCACAAACCAATAAAAGTAGTTAAAGTCAATAAAGTTGTCCTAGAATCTAAGTAATTTCCAATATTACCTACTAATTGCACTAAACTCTGACATCATAATAATTATTACTCTCACTCACTACCCTTATTAATTATGGGTAGACATGGAAAAAAATAATTAATGCATATTGGAAACAAGCAAGTGCCTTATAAAAATGTCATGCCCCAAAAATTTAGGGGTGACTGACACAGAATGTGAGTGGACTCACATTCCTTAAGTCTTAAAACACATCGAATTTCTAACACTTATATATAGACATATTTACAATATATGTAAAATAAATATCATAAACATATTTCATATAACAGAACTAATTAACTTTTGTAGAAAATTTGATAGGATCACCCCTGCAAGCGGGACCTCCCAAAAATTCTACAATAGTCTAGTATTGTCAAGAGGAGCTCTGCTCCTTATCATCAAATACAAAACATGCAAATTAGGTGAGGACCCTATCTATAGCATACGTGGAGCACCTAAATTACAACAATAAATACATAGATATGAATGTTACATTAACTGAGAATTTTCAACATGACACTTCAACTTCGAACATCCGTATGGACCTTCAGTTATCACCAAGAGGATCCAAGTCAGCTGCACTGTTTGAGACCAATAATAATCTTCCGGTGAATAACGTCCCATTTATATAATTTAGAGAAATACAGGAGAAAATAAGTTAAACATATTTATCTTTTAATAATAACAATATAGAAATAAATCACAATTTCTACATCATATGATCATGGATAAACAATAAAACTCTATATAGGATCATCAATCAAATAATTCGAGATTTGTAATAAATCATTTTGTTTAACAAAATCAGTTTAAGATAGTAAATCTCAAATCTCATCTTTTAGTAGGACTTCAACAGAACGGAATAACAAGCATGGACACACAGTCCACGAGCGAGGGTAACTAACCAAGCGTGGTTGGAGGCCACGAAAACAAGCGTGGACACACAGTCCACGAGGGTAAGTATCCAAGCGCGGCGAAGCCACGAAAACAAGCGCAGGTAAAAACCCATGAATAACAAGCGTGAGAACAAATCCCACGAATATCAAGCGAGCTCGAGGTTAACCATGGTGCACCAAGGACTAACAGTACTGCTGTTAGTAACCAGCGTTCTGTATTCAGTCCTCTCAAAGACGTTTTCAAGCATGCATGGGGCTAATTGATCAAAACAATGAAAATTTCTTCTTTCAATACCAAGTTAACTCGGATCGAATACAACATAATAAAATGCCCCAACATGAAAGTTTACAAAAACTCAAAACATATTCTTCCAATCCCATCAGTCGAAAGTCTTTTCATATAATAATAACTCGCATAAAGGCATTTTAAATATAAGATCATCTCAACATAAGAGTTTACAAAGAATATCTCAGAAATTTTCTTATCAATTCTTTGCATAAAAATTCATAAACAATAAAAGGTTATGGAACTAGTAACCCTGAATAAAATCATCATTTCATTTAAACATATAAATAACAATAAGCAATTGATATAATTTCAACAAAACTGTCTTGAGGAAATTAGTACTTAAATAAGTTGATAATTTAATCAAATTATAGCAAGTAGATATCCTTTATAAAAATTAAAATGAGACGTTATTCACTCACCTGTAAGGCTTATGCTATGTTTCTTTCTCCAACTTATCGATTTCCAAACTATTCACTCCTCCTCCTAACACCCAAACAAATCCATAATTATAGCTTTGTATAAAATTTTCTATCTTCACATTCAATCCAAATTCTTCATATCAACTTGCAAAGCAACACCACTGCTACATAATATTACCCCAAATATTTTCAAACATCAACTTTAATCTGAAAGCCTTAAGATTCTAATTTCTCAACAGGGCTATTCTTAAAGTAACCATTCTAGCCTCTTACATTCTTCTTATAACATAAGCTTTAGCTATCTAGCAATTTTAACAATATTCCAAATGATGCTCTTACTTTGAACACACAAATATATATTAAATTGTTTGAAATACGTGGGATTCATTTTACTTTAGCGAATGATTGTACGCATGATTTGTTTATTAAGTTGTCAACCGCGCGTTACACAGCTGGAAATGATGCTCGCCACTCCTCCAACAACACGACATGCCTACGAAAGCGATTTTTATATTCCCCTTGACACTTTGAATATATAATAATAGTAAACTCAATATTTTCAAGACCTGTTCTCTTCCTCTGACTTTTCTATCATGTGTGAACAAGCTGATGAGGGGAGCCTGTACTGTAGCTTTAGACAGTGATCTTTTTGCTCGCGATCGATCTGAATAAATGTTAGAAGATTCATCGCATGTAGATCATTTGTGGGACGAAATTTCTCAGGTAGGTGTACCTGGCCTAATCTTGAAGACCTATGTCACATATTCTTGAATAGGACAAATCTGAGACAAAAAGGGACAAGGGATTGAGGTGCTTGTTCAAACGACATGCTCTTTGATTGTGAGACAAACTCGCGAGGATTGCTGCTGATGAGGCAACGTCTCAACGTCTTTAATATACCCAAATTAGTGAATTAGCTATTATATCAAGGAAAATGAAAATGACACTAATTTATATAATTTTTCAGGAAGAGACAAGTTAGATGGAATCTTACCACTTGTTGGCTGAATCCATCTCTCATAGCTAAGAGGGATCGATGGACAAAGGGAAGAGCGGAGGCTAGCCGCAGAGAGATGACACCTACCAATATGCCTTCCCTTGATTGGAAAAGTAGGTGTCATCCCTCCTGCGACATGGCTCCACTTTTATCCTCACACTATCAGTTGTTTAGATCAAACTCGCAACCTCTCAGTTTTTATATCGTTGGGCTAGCTATTAGACGACATATATCTATTGCTTCTCTTTGTTGAACTACTCTTGTGGTCTTCTTCTTCGTCCCTCACTCTATTTATATACATATTGATCCCGCTTCAATAATAGTAGTACCATATAATATGCTAATAACATTACCATTCCACTGTTTCCTTGGTTTCTGTTATTTACTTTGATTCCTTCTGACAGAGAAAGTTGACAGACTAGGCTCAACTTTTCATTTAATTATCAACATTCTCATTTTACACTATTTCCCATAAGATTTCATATATATGATCTATTCAACTCATCCAAATGAATATATTCCTTCCACTCGATCGTATTATTGTGCTGCCATGACAATGCTTATATAATCACATGACGCTAGCTATACATGACAACTTGGATTCACATTATAATTAATAATTAGATGATGGCTACAAATACACCACCATCATCTCAAAATATTCATATTTAATAACAAACACACATGTAATATTTTTTTTCGTTGAATTCTGTATTTAAATAATATCGTTAGTTGCCTTTTTCAATAATTTTATGCGTTTATTTTCGAAACGTTTCATTTAAGTCACTCTGGCTCCGGAGATTTAATTTAGAATTTTACTGAGGGGAGTAGAAAAAAGAAAGGAGATTGTACACCTTATTTATTCACTCTAGCTAATTATGCCTTGCCTCTTGAAGATGATGTTGATGGGTCAAAGATGGAATAAATAGTACGTAGATATATATCGTTTAATATATATAAAACTTAACCATGATTAATGTAAGCCGAGTAAAATGGGGTAGGCAACAATTCATATTCTTCAAATTAAGAAACTGCAGCATAATATGTGTTTCTTCACTGTAATATGTAATCTTTAGCCATCAAATGATATTCTATCAAAAGAGAGAGTAGACATAGACACTGAAATATTCGGATTCTGTTGGTCTCGTTAAATGGATATGGCTATTAAAGTAGAAGAGAATAAGAGTGGAAATGGGTGACACTGAGAAGCCAATAGTGGTGAACATATATTCTTACTTGATATACCAATTCACGAATTATTGAAGCAAAGCTAGTTAGCTCGTTAAAGTTACCACAAGCTTAAGTCGGTGTGAACTGTGAAGTGTTGCACCCATATAATTGAAACAATTAAAACAACTTTAATCCAATTGAGAATTATAAGAATCATAGTCATTATATTTTTGGTCTATCATAAACCGACTTGCGCTATAAAATATCAAACACATCATAAAAAGTTTAGTTAATTTCTATTTTGTAAGAAAATTTGCTGGGAAAAGAAAGCTGATTAACAGAAGCCCTCAAAACTTGGAAAAAGCTAAGTTTATGGGTTAGGAATCAAAATGGTCCCATAAAAGTTTTATAATGTATATAGGTTTTTATATTGAATCATTACGCTATGGATTGAATAAAAATTATTAAAACAAATTAAGCTTTTAAACCATAAGTTATAGAAAGATACCTAAAAGCTAATATTAAATAAAAATATTATTTGGGTACGGAACATATGCTGAATAATAGACTGCTTATAAATTACAAAGAGGCAACAAAAAAAAAAGTAATTAGGACTATTGGCCCCAAAAATGAAAATTAATTAAAGTAACATTCATTAGTCATGTTAATCACGTTTAGTTGTTTACATTTTATTATTCTCAAAATTAATCTGCATGCCACACAATGGTATTCCATATAGATAAAGTAGTGGTTTGGTATTTATTAGTTGCCTGTCCAAATCAAAGAAGTTTTCTTTAAGAAGCTAAGACCATCGTTTACAAGGAAAATACTATGCTTTTGCTTCCTACTTAATTTATTTCATTTCGTCTCTGATTTGACAAAATAATAGCAAAAAATAAGGTAGTTATGAAATTCTAAGGTGGGAGGCGAAGGGAACTTCATCAGAAGTTCACTGGTAATTTACACCCACTGCTTCATTATAGAATTAGAAACTTAGCTCCAACGTGTTAATTAATAAGATAATAAGGATAAAATAGACAAAAAGCCAGCTTGACTCCATTATTTTTGGGTTCTTATCAACCACAAGTTTTGGAGAAAATGACACCTTGGAATCAAATGAGGAAGATATTGGCGCTTTAGGATTTTGGAATTTTAAAATGTCAATTAAGAACCTTATAAATCTTTATTTGACATCCAAACAAATAGACTGAAATATCCACGTTCACATAGGAGAAACCGATAGGTATAGACAAGGTTGTCAAACTCACGAGTTTAAGCAAACTTGTGACAGTGACGTAAATTCGTATCGTGAATTTAAATCGTAAACTCGTAAGAGTTTACTTTTATTATTAAATAAGTATTACTAGTATATAATAAAATAATTAAAATATAAAAATGACAACAATTTTATTTAAATATATTTTAAATCCAAATAATTGAAATTAAATCTATCAACATTCATTATTTATCATATTTAATAAAGAAATTTCTATAAAATTTATATATAAAATCGCTGAGCATAATCAAATCAAAAAAGTTAACACAAGTTTAAGAGTAAGTTAACACGGTTTTATAAGCTAGAAACTTAAAAACGGTAAATTCGGTGTATAAACTCGTGAGTTTAATTGAGTTTACAACTAAGTACGAGTTTACTGGATCGACTCGACTCGTTTTTGTAAGCTAAAAGCGCAAAAAACGGTAAACTCGGAGAGTCAACTCGAGTTTGACAACAATGGGTATAGATTTTGAACTTAACATTAAGTTGGAAAAACAATGTACGAACCACAAATTTGGATAGACTATAGATATATATAAGAACCATGTGTGTATCAGTGAAAGAATTGGAAGCTATTAATTAATACTGTTACTCATTTCTTAAGCTTCAAATACAAAAATTATAAATTTGATGTAAACGTGCATATAATTCTTGCGTGGACTACGTTCAATTAGGACCAATTATTTAAATATATTTTTTATAGTTTATTATATCAATATAGTTAAAAAGTTATTGTTAAATATACATTAGAAGAAAAAGGATCGGAATTAAATTTTTTTTATTTGATTAAGGGTTTTCCTTTAAAATTCAAAATGCAAAAGGTTTTCTCTCTCCTAATAAATGCGTTAAATTAGGAGAGTTGCAAGTCCCATATTAGCAAGCCTTATAAGTGGAGTGTGGTTTATAAATTTGAGAATGCCCTCCTAATAAACTAATCTTTTAGAATTGGATTCTCCTTTTAGACATGTACGTGCTCATCCTATTGATGCTAGTCTTTTTGGTTGGTGCATGAAGAATGATTTTTATGAAATAAATGGAAAATTCACTTAGAAAATATTGTATTATCGTTCGATTTGGGTGCATATAGAATTGGATCAGCCTCGATCTAAAATCCAACATCTCTAAACATCATTTTCTCATTATGTATGATCTTATTCCAAAAACATGGCATGGGAGCGAAATAATGATTGGCACGTAAAACCGTAAAACAGAGATCATAAGAAGGTAACACTAAATGGGTTAAGTATCTTTTTTCCCCCAAAAGTTTTTTCCAGGAGCACTAGGCATCCAGAATTTTTTTTGGATCATTTTTACCTCAAAAGTTTAGAAAACAGAGTAATTTCGCCCTAGTTGTTGGTGACTGTTAAGTCTGACCATTAAATACACGTGGCACACCACCTTATCCTCCAACTCAAAGCACCATGTGGGTTAAGTACTACCTCCAGTCCCAAATATAAGACATAGTTTGTAGTGCATACAGAAGGTTTTTTTGGATTATTTTTCCTCTGAAAGTTTAGATAACGAAGCAATTTCGCCTAACTTAACATACTCAAAATAATCCACTCATTATGCCACTTCAACACCTCATATGTCTCTCTTTGTCTCCTCCCTCTCGCTTTCTCTCATCCCCTCTCATTATTCATAATAATCGTTCGATTGACACCACAAGGGCGTTTGCTTCAAGAGTGATGCTTTTGAGATATCTATGGTAAAATGGATGAAACAGCGAGATGTGTAGAACACACCGCCGTGGATGTAAGTTAGCAAGGGGAGTTTGCCGGCCGGAGGGATAGCCCGGTTTGTGGGTTGATGGTGATGTCTTTGGATTTAACACTGATGACAGGGTTGATGCCAATGTGCAGAACGCACCGTTGTGGATGTAAATTAGAAAGGGGAGTTTCCCGACTGGAGGGATAGGCTGATTTGTGGGTTGATGGTGATGTCTTTGGTTGATGGGCTGATTTTGGTGGGGAGGAAAGCGAGGGAGGGGGAGGGGTTGATGAGGGCCTTTTTGTCTTAAGCCTTGGGGTCCACAATCAAAAATAACTAAGGATTGCGTATAGACAACCCTAGGATCGTTCTCTCTCTCGAGGAGCCTTTTATTGAGTCCTAGAGAATCGAAATGCCATGCAAATGCAATTAAAACAAGGGGAAAAATGATTTTGGATTTTCAAATTAATAAACTAAAAAAAATGCAATTTAATTAAATGCAAAACTATTATTTTTGGTATTTTATTTATAAAATGGAATGGAGTATGAAAATGAGTATGAAATGTATAATGGATGCTCTTGGAAATGGATTAGTGACTATCATAGTTCAATTAAATGTTGGAGTAAATTTTCACTAAGTCTAGATGAAAAACCCCAAGATACCACTTGAGTCCAATATTCCCAATTAATAGTAGCTCCTACTACCATAGCTAACTACTACATCTTGAGATATTGTTTAAAACCACTTAGCGTGTGATTAGGATTAGATTAATGCAACTTGCTTCCTCTTGATATGAATGTGATACCATGCCACTCAATTAATCTAATTCAATCATACTATCTAACAATATCACGTAGAAAGCACAATATCATTGAATCAATAAGGAAAATACACACACATATATATAAATCCAACAAGCTACAAAAATCCAATCCAATCACAAAGGTTCAATCCACAAAGTTATCTAACCGGATAAACTAAGTCTCAACAATAAAATACAACACTGCTAAAACTAGGAAATCCACATTCAATTAGAGAAAATAAATTGAACAAATAAACTATCCTTCGAAGCTTTGGAACTCAAGTCAATATCCACAACCAAGAAGCAAAACACCTCAGCCACGCATTGAACTCTCTGTCGCCACCAATCTTGAAATTGCAGCATCCATGGAAAAAAGTAAGATAAAAATGAAGAGATTATGGAAGAAGGTGGATTCTGTAAAGAAATGAAGGAGTGGAAAGAAAATCGGAATAAGATGATGAAAGGAAAATAAGGGATGGAATAATGGAAAGAAGGAGGAGCGATGGTATTTATGGTGACGATAATCAGCGATGAAGAAGATGATGATGGTGAACGAGAGACAAGGACAAATGATGGAGGCTGTGAAAAAGGATGGAGGGATTGTGGTTGCCAGCGATAATGGTGAGGGGGATGGAAACCACCAACGATAGAAGGGAAGGAAAGTGGAGGAAGGTCCGAGGGTGCTCAAGCGTACTTGCGCGGCGCTATTCCCTTTATCATATCCCCATTCGCATTGCTGATATCTCCAGGTCTCTGCTTTCTCGCCTCAGCTCCTGTACGCGTCTTCCACGGTGGTTGAGGGAGATTGCTCGCCGACGACCGTGGTGGAGGGTGACGTCGCCAGCGAGAAAGAAGATGAAGGGTGAAGGTGGATGGTGGAAGTCAATAGTCGAAGGTCCAGATTCAAGTCGAAGCTCTCTCCCCCTGTGTTAGCGGCGCTGGTTCAAATAAATGTATCAGGTCTCCCCCAGCTCACCGTGTAATACCCTAAAAATCGTATTTATGATAAGTATCATAAATTAGTAAATAATACCTATTGGATATAGGTGAATATGTGGTGTCAAATAATAAGTTATAATTATCTTATTTTCTAAGGTAATTTCTATTGAAATTAGAAAAGAAAAAGAGCTAAAATCCATGAAAAATGTATTTTATGAGGCGAGAAAAAATGGCACGAAAATATTATGATAAATCTCATATGGCAACAAATATTGACAAAAACTTAGGGAGTATGTTGTCTCTAATTTTAGGAATTTTTGGGATTATTTCCTTGAAAAATAGAGAAGCATAAATATAATATTATTAAAAGCACTTTTTGGCCCCATGATTTTTAATATTTTATATGGGATATAAAATACCAATGTCGAAAAATAGTTGTGAGATAATAATTAATCCTAATTATGAAAATTATCAACAATTAGTAAGTGGCTAATTGTTTAGATTATGATATAAGTAAATTAATTAGTAAATAATTAATTTAAGGGGAGAAATTCGAAATTATTAATTAAATAAATAATAAATGAAAAAGTAGTGTGAAAAGGGTTATGGCTATTTCAAATAATATCTAGATATTTAGAATTTAATAATAATATATCTGGTAAAGAGCCAACAGGACATTTGAGAATGGATAGAAATTAAATCCTACACCAAAATATAGGGATTTAGCCTATGTCATCTGGACTTTTTATAAACCAGTGAATTTCTACCTCGGAGTGGACTATCTCAGAAGTCATTTCTGAAACCAAATGAGTCAGTAAGAGACAGGATAAATAAGAAAAAGGGCATATAGTACAAATGAGAACCTATAGAAAACGAATTAGTTGTGACAAACCAGGGATTAGGTTTCTTAGGTCAGGACATATTACGAACCAGCGAATTTTTGTCCAGAAGCTGGTTCTATCAGAAGTCATTTCCGTAACTGACAGCGTTTATCCGAAAATATTCAGTAGACTACGGAATACCCGTAATGGGATCAAAAATTAAGTTAAACCAAGTACTTTGAAAGAGAAAGACTGGAACCTCAAGGCCTTGCTATCGGATTTTTGAGTTTCGTCAAGATTACGCGATTTGGACACCGAATTGGGAACTTTATCGGTACAGTCACATAAAGCAAGCTTGTGACATCATCTTCTTCTAGAAGGATGATGTCATCCAACACATGGATGGCAAGGATGAAGCCACGTGTCGAAGTGCGATCCAACGACCGAAAACCAGTCTGATAAAGTGATGAATAGTGCTAAGACTTTTGCTATAAATAGGCCTTCACCCCCTTCATTCTTCTCCACCCCAAAACCGAGTTTAGAGAGAGGTTAGAGAGAAGGAGGAGCCCGGAGAAAGTCTAGCGGAGCCCTGGGTAAGTTCTTCGGTCCCTAGTCTTTAGTTTCGGTGGTTCTTTCAGTAGATGTAGTAGAAATGCTAGATTTATCTTTAATTTTTCAAGATAGTCTAGATATCATATTTACGGGTAAATATGGTATTATTTTCGAAAATATTATTGGGGGAAGAGATATGTCAAAATTCTGGAGAGATAGAGTTAAAATAGCGAAGCTCTGGCGAAATTCCGCCGATTAGTCAAACTAGGGGCAAAATGGTAATTTGTACCTAAAATGCCTGTTATAATGCTAAAAGTTGATAAATGTGATATTATCCTTATAGGATATCTATAATCATGAACCGCTGTCGTACCGCTGTCATACCGTTGTTTTCTGTCAAAAGTACCGTTTTCTGTCAAACGTGTCGTTTTTCGTCAACGAAGGTACGTTCGCGTACTGTAACACTAACGCTGATGTTTATGTTATGCATATATGTGCTATGTGTATGGTGTGTGTATAGTTGTTATGTTGCCTGAGTGCAAATAGATGTTAGAGTATAATCAGCGTATGTACGCCGGGGAGCGATATGTGCCCGATGCGGCTGGGAGCGATATATCTGCATTGGTTCTGTATGCTGGGAGCGATATATCTGCATTGGTTGTGTGTGATAACGCTGGGAGCGATATATCTGCATTGGTTCTGTATGCTGGGAGCGATATGTCTGTACGCTAGGAGAGATATATCTGCATTGGTTGTGTGTAATAACGCTGGGAGCGATATATCTGCATTGGTTGTGTGTGATAATGCTGGGAGCGATATATCTGCATTGGTTGTGTGTGTAGTATATCTGTTATTGGGCTCACGTGTTGTTAATGTTGTGAACGTCCGTAGTCCATATATTGTGTACGTAAATATGAGGTTAACTGTTACCTAAGGTTCAATGGGCATTGAACCTCAGCCCATTAATATAGCGTCAGGTTCAGGAGGACCGAGGACCGAGGAGAAAGGCAAGCAGCACGCATAGGGACTCAGCTGAAGACTTTCCTCCGTTGTTATCTACTTTTGTAAACACCCGGTACAATGTACCGTTACTGTAAACAGCCAGACTTAAGGCATTTGAAATATATGTATCAGTTACTCAATCGCTCTGATGCTCTACTCTGATGAAAAAAAATACTGCTTTTGAAAATGGGATGTTACACACCGCCCTTCACACGTTTCCAAATTCCTTTCAGCTGAGACCTAATTAATCCCTGGTCAAAACACAAACCTCAAAAGTTCTGATGAGGGACTAAAGTGAAATATTTTTAAATGTTTCTGGGGCAGAATAAAATTCATGAAAATTATGGGTAGTTTTCTGTAATTTGTCTCTGGCCCTTTTCTTCATTGACTTGCAATTTTCAGGAATTCTTGAGCACTTTTCTGTAATTTCCCCCGACCTCAAAAATATTGATTCAGACCCCAATTGACATTTTTCCAAATTCTTCAATTTTCTTCCAAAACACTTACAATGGAAGATTAAACACAGTATACCATCAAAAGTCCAAGAAATCATTCGCACGAATAATTAACAAATTATCACAATTTTACCCCTAATTTCACTTAATTCAATACAAATGTCCCTAACTCAAATTAGTGCTTAATTATGCAATAATGTCCCAGAAAATGCATTAAGAATCTCAATTTAATTATGAAAAATCATATAAAAATATGGTTCGATCAGGGGGAGAGAGAAAGATGATGTGTTAATGTGACATAATGGGTGGATTATTATGTGGCATTTAATCCTATATGGCAGAGTTACTTAGCATAATTAGTTTAACTAATTTTTGACCCTTTGGGTCTGTTAAGTTATGGCAAAATTGCTCTGTTTTTTAATCTTCCAGAGCAAAAATGATACCCAAAAAAAAAAAAATTCAGGTGCCTAGTGCTCATCTTGAGACAAAACTTCCGGGGCAAAAATGATACTTAACCCAAATTAAACTAAATTACTAGCTACGCGTGACGAAATGAAATAATCAATAATGACAAAAAATCAAAGACTGTGTCAGATAGTATTCAAATCTTCCACATATATGTACTATAGTTACTTTAACATTGTTATCAATTATCTATGTGTTTGGAATAATGGTGACAAAAGTAACTTTTTTACAATCTAACTTTTACAAACTTAATTATGATTGGATAAAAGTCAAATTGTGTAATGTGATTTATGTTTGGTTTGACGGTAGCATAATTGACTTTTTTTAAAGTGAAACTTCTTAGGATGATTATTTTGAAAAGTTAATTTAGATATAAAATGACTGAAAACGATATGAATTTTGTTAGATAAATATATGTGTGATAATTTCAAGAGAAACATTTTTTTGAGTATTTTTTCTTAGAACATTTTACAAATATTATGTTATTGGGTCTTTTATACCAATTCGTCAATTGCAGGTGAACAGTTAAAAGGGGGGAGAATGTAGTGATTATTGATGCCTACAAGATTTAGCAAAATTAAGATTCTTACTTTAATTTGTCATCGTGATTCATAAAATCAATCTTTAGGCATATATATACAGAATTGTTTTACTAATTATCTGGTTAATCTCCACTCGTCTCTCTCTCATACACACACACACGCAATTTAGATCTCCAAGTTCCGTAGGGTTGAAACACTTAATTTCCAAAACATACACTTCAAAATATAAGCGTAACATAATATTATTGTGAGTAATATAATTATCCTTGATATATATCCATCACTGAAGACTAAGGCTCCGTTTGGTTTGAAGGGAGGGGAGCTCCCCTCCCTAGGGTGAAAAGACCTATATGGTCCTGATTTGCCTCGTTTTTCGCACAAATATTTAAAACTAAGGTTAAATAGGTCTTTTCATACTAGGGAGGGGAGCTCCCCTCCCTTCAAACCAAACAGAGCCTAAGGACAAATAGTGTACTACGTTCTGATTCGCAAATTTCTTGGATACATCATAAGAATATCTCTGTGACGATAGCGGTAAGAAGAGAAGCAAATTAAGAATGAATCATAAGAATATCTCCATGATGATAGTGGTAAGAAGAGAAGAAAATGGATCGGAAGATTTCCAGAAGAAGGAAAACTAAAGCTCAAGAACTCTTGAGGAAATTTCAGAGGTAACATACATTTTTCATTTGTCAATTCCGTGATGGTTTACAAAAGAAAAACCCTAATTTATAGTCACATACTGCAGAATAAACTACTTTCATTTGTTAATTAATATTTGACAGATATGAATGGGATCATATTCATGGCGGCCAACGAGTGGGGAAAAGAAAGGGATCAAATTATTATTAAATTCACGTTGTTGATTTGTCAAATAGGACTAGCCAAGCAATTCTTTATGCATGTGGCTAGCTGGCGGTGATATTCCAATCTAGGAAGAACAAGCTAGGAAAGCAAAAAGACGCGAAGTTGCAAGGATAATCACTATAGTCATAATTTACTCCTCAGTCCTCCTAATTCATAAAAATTAATAAAATTAGTTAAGTTAGTAATTTAGTTTGTAAGAAATATATTTGTGTTTCCTAAATTCCCCTTTAATCATTTGCATTGGAAATGAAAAGCCCTTAAGTAACAAATTATACGTTTGAGATAAAGTATATTGAAATCGTCAAAGCAAACCCCTCCACTAATTTTTATATTTAATTAGGACCAGATGAGTATAATTTACAATTGTATATTGCAGCCAGACTTGACGACACATGTTTAAGTAGGAAAATCTACGAAGATTTCGTCTTCAAGCTATAATGAAATTCCGGGGGCAGCCAGAGAAAGTTCTTGCTGGAAATTTCGAAGGGGTTGTGGGTTTCGAATATTGGAGCAACGAAAACGAAAGTTGATTTTAGAATATAATATATATAAAGAGCCAAGTTAAAAAGCTGTTTCTACATTAGGTGGCCGTTTCAGAAAAGTTCTCTTCCGTTTCACATGTGGAAAAGTTTTGTATTTACTTCCTTGATGCTTCCTAATAGCAGACAAAAGCATGAATGTTGGAAATAAAATAGATCATGTTTATATTGTTAACATCTGAATCAACTTTAATGAATTAAAGCTTTAGCTCGTTTTAATGCAAAAATTATATATAAAAAGCGTCAGAAGATCGATCGTCTTATGGTATATATAGTCTCTGCTTAGACTGTCAAAGGATATATATTTCTTTTTCATTTACATAAGTGCGTGTGACTCTTGTCAAGAAATTTCGTTTAATCAATTTATGGGGGCCGATCAATATAATTTGTTTATAAGATATGCTCACTTATGAAGTAAAATGCAAGAAAGTATAAAACTTGTTTGAGTTTTATGAAAAAGGTTGTTTCGTCTAGGAACTAAAATTTGGTTATTGAGTATGAGATGTAATTATAAACGGGGTCTAATTATGGATGGGGTTAATTACTCGCCAATTAACCTTTTGGTCTCTATTGATATAATCTTTATTTATTTATTTATTTTTCATTTTTCCGACCAATCTAAACTACTCTGGTAAGTTATTAGATTTTATAAAATTAAGTATGTATTAGCTAGGTTTGTTTTTCTATCAAAGTAGATGGCTTGAGCGAATTTGATAGGATTCAACTCAACTATATACCTTTAATTCATATCCTAATTAGTCACTAGGACACTTAATATATTCTAATTAGCTAGCTTAAGCGAATTTGATAGGGTATTTTACAAGTTTGGCGGCTATTCATTAAATAAATAAGAACTAATTTAATAGCTCGGTCTTAAATTATTGTTTGATGAATAATTAAAAGGAGTACTTATTAAGAAAATGAAGCCCCAATCTCGTGAGAGTTATTGACTGATTGTTAGTTAGCCGACCAAGAGGAACCGATTTGATTATCACATGTCCCTATATAACACATAAATCTTTGTGTTTGCATCATCTTAGAAAGTTTAATAAGATTAGTTATCAAGAGCTTTGTCATTATTTGTATATATATACCCTAATAGTAAAGCTAAAATTATTATATGCAGATTAGTACTAATTTGATTATCCTAGCATTATCCACTATTCATATGGCCTGGTCTGCTCTCTTATCTCTGGTTCATTTTTCAGTTCATGACAACGCAGTAATTAAGAAGGTGCAACAATATTTAATTTGTCATCGACTCATCGTAGTTTTCGATTGGAAAGTGGAAGACTCCTATCTAGAAGCAATAAGAGACTATTTAATAATGTGTTCTCTATTAAAAAAGAATTAAACTGTATATAATTGATGAGGGCCTTTTTGTCTTTAGCCTTGAGGTCCACAATCAAAAATAAACCAAGGATTGCGTATAGTCAACCCTAGGATCGCTCTCTCTCTCTATAGCCTTTTATTGAATCCTAAATAATCTAAATGTCATGCAAATGCAATTAAAACAAGGGGAAAAAAAATAGAACTAAAATATGGATGCAATTTAATTAAATGCTAAACTATTATTTTTGGTATTTTTAATAAAGTGGTGAATGAGTGAATGAAATGGTATTAAAGTGAAAATATGAATGATGAATGTTCTTGGTAATGAAGAAGTGATTATCCTTGCTCATAAAAGATTATGGGAGTTTAAATGCATCGAGTCTTAAGAAAAATCTCAAGATAACACTTGAGTCCAATATTCTCAATTTATAGTAGCTCCTACAAACATAGCTAACCACTACCTCTTGAGAAATTGTTAAAAACCACTTGATGTGCAATTAAAGTTGGAATAATGCAACATGAGTCTTCTTGAAATTGAGTACATAACAGTCCCTCAAAGGGCACAAATCAATCACATTAACTAGACAATAACACGCTAATTAATATAATCTCATTGCAACCACAAGAAATTAAAACACATATTTTTCACACTACAAAATCCAATCTCAACTACAATTATCCAACTAACAGAGACAATAAACATTAATCTCAGTTCCAGAATTTATACATAATAACTTCTAAAACTAGGCAACCTAAATATATAAATCTAGACTAATACTAAGATAGATAAAACTCCCCTAATGTAGTCCAATGAGCTCAAGACACATCCTCATCACCAAGAAGCAAAGAATCAGCCCCTCATGGTCTTGATTACACCCACAACTTGCTCAGACTCTTCAAATACCCAAAATCCATAGGAGATGAATGCACTAATGGGTCTGCCGGTTACTTGGGGAAGGAATTGAAGGGATGAGAATGGTGCTGTGGTGGCGATAGAGAGCAGGGGGCTGATGGAATTGGAGGAGTGGCGACAGTGGCTTGGCGTGATAGTGGAACAGAGAGCAGGAGAGAGAGAAGGGGTGAAATCGAAGGTGAATGGTGGAGGTTGATGATGAAGGTACGATGGTGGTTAATGGCGGAGCACGGAGGTGACACAGGGAATGGAATCGAAGGCTCAGCGGTCTCAAGCTCGTCTTCCCCAATCTCTCTCAGCTCGCGCCTCTGTCATCGTTTATGGTTCGCGGCACTCTATGCTCTCCTTCCTCACGATGAAGGTGGGTCGCCGGCGGTGATGGTGAGGATGATGAGGGCCATTGGCAACCAAGGAGGAGGAAGGTAGGAAGAGGATTGAAGGTCTGCGTGTGAAGGCATGTGTGTCGTCGTCCAGGTCGATCGATGATTCGCGGCGCTGGTTCAAATAATATATCCCTCAGCTCAGCCCTCACGGATCCTTGTCGGGTCTCATTTTAATTCTCTCAGCTCTGCGTTTCTGACCTAGCCCTGGTCAAAACGCAAGTTTTGACCAGGGACTAAAGTGAAAAGATTCAAAAGCTTTCAAGAGGGACTAAATTGTGAATTTTCAAAATACTTTTGGGTCATAACGCGATTCATAATAAATCTGGGGATTTTTCTGTAATTTTCCTCTGGACCCTTTTCTTCACTCATTTCCAATTTTCAAAAATTGTTGGGCACTTTCTTGTAATTTTCTCCTAGTCCTCAAAACATTAATTTTGACCCAAATGACATTTTTCCAAATTCTTCAATTTTCTTCCAAAACACCTACAATGCAAGATTAAATACAATATAGCATCAAAAGTCTAAGAAATCATTTGCATGAATAATTAATAAATTATGACCATTTTGCCCCTAATTTCACTTAATTCAAAACAAATGTTCCTAACTCAAATTAGTGCTTAATCATGCAATAATGTCCAAAAAAATACATTAAAAATCCCAATTCAATTATGAAAAATCATATAAAAATATTGTTCGATTAATAATTGATCCAATTTAAATGCAGATGTTGAACATGTTTAGATCCTGAACTCCAAATTAAATATCCTAATCAATATGTATCGTCCCTTAATTCTTATGATCTACCCGCCTGATAAGTAATTAACACGCAGACCGAGAAGTGCATAGATCTAAGCTATACATCTATCACACAACTACGGAGTAGAATGAATGAATCTGTGGTTGTATATAAATCTCACATGTTCTAAGAACTTCAAAAGGGCAAAACAATTCTGAAACAGACTCAAGAAAATCCACGCAAGCTAGCCCAATTCAGATCAATTTATATATTTCTCAATGCCAAATAAGTAAATCTTAATCTGGATATTGGATCTAGGTGTTTTCGGTGATTTTGCCAAAAAAAAAAAAAAGTAAATATATGAAATCACGCAGACACATAAACAAGTAAGCAATCGTGTCTTTGTGAATTATGTTCATTTTCGCTGTTAATTAGTTAAAAATTGCAATAATTTTGTGCCTGACGAGTCCCACCAAGAGCCAAGTTAATCAGGCGTTTTTAATTTCTGCCATCGACTGAGATATATTCCACATCCAAGTGATGATGGATCTATCGATTGCTCGGCGGAAAAAAAGAAAGGAACGCTTGATAATAATAAATGGGGAGATCATTTAGGTTGTGGCAAATCATCAAGAAGGAGGCAGCAAACAAAAAATTCATTTCTAACTGTGAAGAACTGATGATTAGGTTCTAAATTTACTTGGAGAGGACCAAGATTAGCTGATGGCAGGAGATTATTTGAGCGGCTTGATCGTGTGTTTGCGAATCATGACTTCCTATCAGACTGTACTTCTGCCTCGGTTCAGGTATTTTCTCGCACTAAATTCTCTGACCATAATCCTCTTTGTTTGAATATAGGGGATAATTTTTGTGGGGCTGGGGTGGACCGCCCTTTTCATTTTGAGGCCATGTGGGTGCAACATGAGAAGTATTTGGATTTTCTGTCTAGCTCTTGGTTGGCAGATGTGGGTCTAAATAGTGCTTTGTCAAACTTTCAGTCTCTTTTAGGGCCCTGGAACAGAAATGTGTTTGGGTGTGTAGAGAAAGAAAAGCAAACCATTTTGGCTAGATTGGAGGGGATTCAAAAAGCGCAAGACTATCCTTATTCTAATTTCTTGTGTGATTTGGAACTTGAGCTCTAGGAACGTCTGGAAAGGTTACTGAAACTGGAGGAGATTAAGTGGTTCCAAAGGTCTCACACGGTCTGAATTTCCAAGGGTGATTGGAATACTCGATTCTATCATCTTAAATCGAAGATGCGTCGCCGGCGGAATAAAGTTGTTATGTTAAAGAATGATCAGGGAGTTTGGATTGATGAAGAATCAGAGTTAAAAAATATGGTTATCAGTCACTTTAAATATATTTATTGTTCTGATGATGAGGTTAATCCTATGCTGCTTTCTCAGTCTTCCTTCCCTGTTCTTGACCCTCTCCTTCTATCGGGTATTATGTTTGTGCCTACAAATGAGGAAATTAGATCTGTTCTGTTCTCAATGGGGAGTTTTAAAGCCCCCGGTATTGATGGCTTCCCTCCGGTATTCTATAAATCTAACTGGAATATTGTGGAGTCGGCCCTTTGTGATTTTTGTGAAGGATGTGTTCCGAGGCTCAGTGGATGTGTCTGGGTTGAATAGGACTCTTATCTCCCTCATTTCTAAGAGGGACGCGATTGAATTGGTCTCGCATTTTCGTCCTATATCCTTGTGTTCAGTTCACTATAAATGTGTGACTAAATTAATTGCTCTAAGAATGAGAAGGGTAATGGATATGCTGATATCCCCTTTTCAATCTAGCTTTATTAAAGGAAGACGTATTCAGGACAACATTATTGTGGGTCAGGAAATCTTGCATATTATGAGCAAGAATAGGAGTAGGAAAGGGCTTATGGCATGGAAGATTGATCTGGAAAAAGCTTATGATTGGATCAGTTGGGGCTTCCTTAAACAGGTTTTATTGGATGCTGGTTTTGATGTTAATTTTGTGAATCTTATTATTAATTGTGTCTCTTATAGTGTGTTATGGAATAGAGCTCAAACAGATTTCTTTTATCCTAAGAGAGGGCTTCGTCAGGGTGATCCTATTTCACCCTTGTTATTTGTGTTATGTATGGATAGGCTCTCATTTAATCTGTGATTCGGTTGAGGAAGGGAGTTGGAATCCTATTTTTGTCTCTAATGAAGGGCCTAAAGTGTCTCACCTTATGTTTGCTGACGATTTGTTGTTGTTTGGGGTTGCTACTGAACCTCAGTCATGTTGTATGATGAGTTGTTTGGATAAGTTTATGTTAGCCTCGGGTGGTAAAATAAATTCTACTAAGTCATCTCTCTTCTTCTCTCCGAAGGTACCTATCCATACTAGGTTGAGAATTAAAGACATGACGAATATGCAGCTATCTTGTGAGATTGGGAGATATCTGGGTTTCCCGATTTCTCGTTGTAGAAGGAGAAAGGATGACTTTAAATATATTATTGATAGGGTTAGATGTAAATTGAGCACTTGGAAAGCTAATTGTCTATCTATGGCAGGTAGAATAACTCTGGCTAAGGCTGTGATGGGTGCTATTCCTATGTTTCCAATGCAAGTGGCTAAATTACCTTTGAGTGTCTGCCTCGAAGTGGAACGTTTACAACGAAATTTTGTTTGGGGCCATGTTGACCATTCTAAGCACTCTCATACTATTGGGTGGGATCAGCTGACAAAGCCCAAAGATTATGGAGGTCTGGGTTTCAGGAAGCTTGCCTCAATTAATAGAGCTTGTGGTGCTAAGCTAGCTTGGAACTTGATTTCAGGTGCTAAGGGATTATGGGCGGATATTGTAACATCCCAAATTTTGGGATCTATAATTTTAAAATAATTATGAAGTTGATTATTGTAATTTAGGCTTATTTTTCCCTAATTGATTTTGGGAAAGGAATAATTTAAATAAGGAATTAATTATGCCTAAAATTTTAGAAAAAAATCACATATGAGAGTCAAACGGTGAAATTTGGCTGTGCAATTAAATCAATTATTAAAAAAAACATTGGAAATTGTCTCCCTTGTAATATTTAAAAATAAAATTAAAGGAAGTATTGCAAAGGGTAAATTTTAATAGAACCTATATACATAAGTCAAGGATATACTTTGTGTTGATTAAGGGTTGGGAAGGATATACTCCCTCAAATGCTATACCATTTCGGGCAGCGAATAGAGCAGAGCTAGCAATAATTAAAAACAAAAAACAAAAAAACAAAAAAAGAAACAAAAGCAACTTAAACACGTTAACACCAAGAAACAGAGTCAGCGAAGATCAAGGTCTTGCAGGGAGATTATTAGCAAAAGATAATCAACCCATGCCCCTCTCAACAGTACACGCAAACGCAGAACTTCCATACCTCTCGAGTCCCACAATGAATACCTCTTGGTCATTCTTCTTCTCCATCGGTCTATGCTCTGTGTATGTTTCTCAGACCATACCCTTAAGCCTCCATAAAGCCGTTGCTCCTGGACTCTCATTCCTTCCCATTGACCTAAAGAGAAAACGAAACTAAGTCTGAGAACAAGAGAGTGTAAGCACGAGAGTGAAGGAATCCGCGAGAGAGAGAGGGAGGCTTCATCCATTGTTCTTGCTCTGTATTTAATTTCGGAAACAGAGGTAAGTTTTAAACTTCTTTTCCTCCTTGTTCCAACGCAAGTCTTTGTGTAGTAAGTTGTAGGAAATCGTGTGTGTGTGTGTGTGGAATCAACACCTTACTTTTCTACAGATAGACGTTGCTGCACCTGGGAAAGTAATAGGAAAACAATGTGAAACTAGCTGCTGTCATGAATATAAGTTGCTGTCAAAGTATATCATGTTGCATTTGAAAAGAAGGGGGAAGAAAACTAATATTGTCATCACCACTGATAAATTCGAATGCTTTATTTATATATATATATATATATATATATATATACATACACACATGTGTGTGTTGAAGAAATATAGGTTTTGATTCCAAAATGTATATGTGTAGCTGAATGTGGAAAGGGTTATGGAAGTTTAGATCAACTATAGAACATGAAAACAATAGAAAACTTACTACCTTGTTAACTGATGTAGATATATATTAAACCCCCAAAGCTCACTGTGCATTATATATATATTCATGTTGTTGTTAAGGGAAAAGATATGAATAAGCCAGTGGTCCCATATATAAATATGTTACATCGCTACCTTATGAAAAATATAAAAGATTTGTGGTCATATCCTATTTATAAGATGGTGTATAAAGGAGAACTTGTTGTCACGTGTTTAAAGATGTAAATATGGTTGCATCTGGAAAATGAAGAACTTGTGTTGAATGGTATATATATGACGCTGTGGATAAAAATAAAAGGAATAGGACCGAAACTAGCAATGTCTTTTAAAAGCCAAAGTTTGTCTTGCATAGGAAAATATGATACTACACAAAAAGGAATCTGAGGATTGTTTATCTATAGAGAACCCAAAGCTTATTTGTGTTACATAGATGTGAGAACGTCACTGCACTTGGGAAATTTATGTCATTGCGTTTGAGAAATTATAAGGAAAACTTTGCAATTATGTATTTTAAATATATATGTGTGTGTGTGTGTGTGTATTATAATAAAATATATTTTTATATTGTTAATAATTGTTCAAACTCCTAATTTAATGTATTGAAACAAGCTCGAGAGTTTAAAATAATTGTGGAGAAATAATAATAATAATAATAATAAATAATATTATTATTATGAGGAATAAATAATAAATTAAAAAAGGGAATTATTAATAAATAATAAAGGGAGTTATTAATTAATAAAAAAATAAAAGTGAGGTATTATTAGTTAATAATAAATAGAAAGGAAATTAATAGTTACAAATGATCTTACTTTAGGACACTGAAGAAGTTCGAGTTTCTAACATCCGGGGATTTTGTTTGTTCGCGAAGTTGAGGTTGGTAACTTAATCTCAAATTCCTTGTGTTTTACATATATGCCTTGTATGTTCATGTATTGTGAATTCTTGGCCGAGTTTGTATGCCCGAGTCTATGTGTTTTATTTAGCTGGATGTGGATTATTGTTTTATATGATAATGTTGCATGCCTATTTTTCCTAGCGCTGAGGATTTGTGTCTAGGACACGTAGCACTTGTGAGTGCTTTCACCGTTAACGATGCATGTGTTGTGTGCTATGTAGTCGGGTAACGATGTGTTTTCTGAATACCTTCTTTTATTTTGCAATATATGAAATATTTGTCATGTATGTTTTTACACTTTGAATGTGAGATTAACCGTTACCTTGGGATTCATCTTATCACTAAATCCCAGTCACACCTAAAGATCTAGGAAGATGCTCTGGATCAGGAAGCAAGGCGTGAAGCTGGAGTAGCTGAGGAAGATCCCAAAGGAGGGGATCTAATTAAGTTTGAATTTCATACTTTAATGTTTTGGATCATATTTGCTAACTATTTGACTGACAATTCGGATCATTGTATAACTAAAATCCTCCAACGGGATTAACCTTGATTATTATCGAATTTTAAGTTGTATCACGTTTATATTCCTCTGGGAATTTTAAATTAACCAACATATGTCTGGGCATATGTTATCAGTCACTCATTCATCCAAACGTTAAGCATGCTCTCTGTTGTGACTCACTCTGATCTGTTAACGCCTTCACTATGATAAATACACACTAAGTAGTCTAATAAGAGATTTAGGACATAAGTGAACATCATAATTGACGTAGGAATTAGGGGCGTTACAGATGTGGTATCAAAGCGACGTTTGGACAAGATTTTGGAAAGAGTACTGATTTAACCTTGGTTATGTGATTCAGAAAAGATAGACAAGGTAGCACAGAATATGGGTTATTTTGCTAACCCCAGGGCTTTTGATGTAGAAGTCAGGGTCTAAATTAAATTCCTGCAACAAAATTTAAAAAAGGGAAGTAGTACATAGAAGTCGGTACTACTTAAGTTTTATGTAGGAACAGTAACTTATTAACTATGTTTCCCTGAGGAGACAATTCCTACCTATTAGGGGTCGGACACCGTGCGTGCAATGGGGCGTAGCTCCAAGGACGGGGGTCTTTGATTGAGTCCTTGACGGTGGTGGTCCGTTACATAAAAAGGGTGCAGTGGATATCAAGGGGACAAGACTTAGCATTTCTGGGGAAGCCAGATATGTTGTACTTGGATTGGTACATAGATGGATAATTGGTACCCAGAGGTATGTGTACCGGTAGTAGTACCCTCAGATCCGACAAACGCTTCGAAGTTAGGCGTGCTTAGGCGAGAGAAATCTCAAGATTTTTAACCCTTGGGAAGTAGCACAGAGATTTGAGATCCCTTGAGCTAAACCTGAATACCTTGCGGTACAAAACATGGTGATCCTTTGGGATACCATGTGGATAGATATAGTAATGATAGTTTTGAATCTAATCTAAGCAGAGATTGTGTTCAGATTAAGGCATGATTAAGCATTACCTAGGTTCCAGTACCTGAGAGTAGGAACCCTGAGAAAGTATGATTGAGGTTACCTTAGGCTCCAATACCTGGGAATTAGTTCTTCAATAGAACCATACGATAATTAGAACCTCAGTAGCCATAAGTTATAGTCTTATGATTGGGACAGATAACCATAGTGATGTTAGTGACTAATAAGTTCCCTAAGAAGTGGGTGATTACCCGATAGGGGGAAATTGAGATAAAGATTATGCCTGGAGTTGGACTGATAGTCCATATATAAAATGACCCCAGATGTGATGGTAGTTTTAAAGACAGCGGATTACGGAACCACTAAAGGGTAGAAACCTAATAAAGATATGAGTTCTCGTTATAATGATTCAGAGGCGATTAACTGAAGCTACTTATGGGAAATGTTGATCGGAGAGGGCTACCTACGGGGAGTTCTGATCGAGAAGATCTGCCTACAAAGAATGCTGACCGGAAAGGCTGACCAGTCAAAAGAGACTGAGTGAAGCACTGAGTAAAGTACCGTAGAGCAGAGCCACCGTGACGACGAACCGTAGAATGAAGCCGCCGTGACAACGAACCATAGAGTATACCTACCAGTGTATCGGCTCTCAGGTAAGTACATTGTAGCGAATCCCACATCTAATGGGTTTCCTGGAGAAAAGGTTTACGTGATCCCGTATATCACTAGGGGGTGCTCCATTGCTGTATGACATGTATTGTATAATTGTATCCATGCAAGAATTAGACCCTCACGAGAAGACATTCTAGTTGAGAATAAAGTCCTTGAGGTGTTTCTAGAAGATCTCAGCAGATTACCCCCAGTAAGGGAGTTGAATTCACTGTTGGATTGATGCCTGGTACTAGACCAATATCAAAGGCGCTATATTAGATGGCTCCAAATGAATAAGTTTTTGAGAGGCGAAAGCGTACACCCGAAATAAATACCTCAATCTAGGAATTAAGATTTTTGCCACGTTGGGAGGGTGTATGGCCCACAATGGTAGTTAACGCCGCTAATGACTAGTGACTCAGCTCTAGTCTAGTAAACTAGAAAGTGCGTGAGGTCAGAGAGACGTGATGGTCATGGATCAGTTGGGTCCGGTGTTTTGAAGTAGCAAGCGATTGGGGATTATTCTGGTAAGGACAAAGTGGTGGCATATACCTCTCAACTTTTAAGAATGTTCATGTCAAGAGTTTTATGGTGGGCAGTGGGACCTATTGGACTGGTATGTCCTTAAGTCGCCAAACTTGACATGCATTCATTAGGGAGCCTTAAGTCCTGTGAGACTGATATACTCATAGGCTAACAGAAGCCCACAGTTAATAGACGATGGGTTAAGAACATTTTCTTGAAAATGGCCGAAAAGCAAAGATAGAATGTGTTGATCGTGTTGACTATCTAGAGCAGTTATCTGGTTCCTGAGTATATTTAAAAGTTGAACTTTGAAACTTGCCAATGCACCTGCTGTATTTGAAATTTTTGAAATTTTCGGAATTGACTTTTCGAACTTATGAATTTTCGAAACTAAATTTTCGAATGAAATGTTTTCAACAAAATTTGAAACCATAATAATGGTCACTTTTAAAATGATGTTGTCTCATAAAAGGGTTTGGTAGAACCCATAATTTGAAATTTGATTTTGAACTATTCGGTGGTGAAAGCAGTATAGAACTGGAAGAGGCCAGAAACTGTTGTAGACGTACTCAGTTTGCTGGTTTTTGCCAGATGTTTTTGAAATATTTATAGAACCGGAAAAGGCCAGAAACTGTTGTAGACGTACACGGTTTGCTGGTTTTTGCCAGATATTTTGGAATGATTACAGAACTGGAAGAGACTAGAAACTGTTGTAGACGTACTAAGTTTGCTTGTTCTTGCCAGATGCATTTAAAAGGTTTTTGAGTCGCGTACCCTTGATAAAGTTCTTTTGAACAAGAGATTTGAAAATTGAGGGGATATGTTTTGAGAGGCTAAAAATTGCACCAGCAGTGAATGCACCCAATCCGAAACATTTTGCCTTGTATGGTTGGACACCATGCGTGCAGGGGGTTAGGCCCTGGGGAAGTTCCTGCAGGATCGATTGAGTAGGTTACCTTTGAGCGGACTCATTCCCGACAGTCTGAAGGGAGTGAGAGGCAATGGATTAACCCAAGGGCGCAACAAATAGCGGTTAGACATTTATTGCCTTTATTACTTGTTTTATGCACCACCATATTTATTTCATTTTACGGGTCTTATTTGTTATGTATTTGTTTGCTTGTAGGAAAACTATCGGAAGTTGTCGCGGGAGAGGGACTCGCGTGTGGGGCCGACCCCCGCATCCTCTCAGTCCGATAACGAGAGTCTGTTCTTTGAGGCTACTGGCGGATTTGACAAGAAATGGAGAGTCTTTGGATACGGTGCCTCTGCCAGCCGACAAACAAAGCGCCCCTCATCTGGCCCTGGAAGGGTTTCTTTAGGTAAACGTAATACATTTGATATTGATAATTTTCATTCTCTTGTCCATTCAAATGAAGTACAAATAATAAATGTACTAATCAATTTTGTAGATGAGCTAAAGAAGATGAAGGCGTTGGTGGAGGAGCAAGCAACACGATGACCCGAGAACGAGGAGATGATGAGGCAGCGGCTGACCCAGGAAGTGGAGATGATGAGGCAGTAGATGATTCAAGAACAAGAGATGATGAAGCAGGAGCTGAATCAGGAACGGGAGATGATAAAGGAGGAGTTGAACCAGGAACGGGAGATGATATGGCAGCAGATGACATCGCAAACGGAGATGATGAGGGAGATGCAGCTCCAACTTATGTACCTAATGAAAGACAAGGTTCGGGGTCGGCTCCTGGTGATGATGATGATCACAATGCTGCTGTTTAGACTACTTTTTAGTATTTGCTCTTTGCTACGGATTATATATATTTTGTTTTCTCTACGTAAACTCTTTATAATTGTTATTATATCTATGGTACACTACTTTTTGTATTCAATTTTCTAAAAAAAAGTTAAAAAATTATTTTTTAAAAAAAAAAATACTTTTGCTACGGAATTAATTTCCGTAGCAAATTTCGAAATTTGCTACGGAAAATTATCTGCAAATTCAGAAATTTGCGACGGAAATATATTCCGTAGCAAATTTGCGACGGAATCTCATTTCTGTCGCAAATTTGCGACGGAATATATTTCCGTTGCAAATTTCTGAATTTGCGACGGATTTTCCGTTTTCCGTCGCAATTGCGACGCGATTTTTTGCTATGGACAAAATCCGTAGCAAATTCCGTTGCAAATCGATTTTGCTACAGAAAAAATGCTTTTTTGCTACAAATTTTTTCCGTAGCAAAAATTGATATTTCTAGTAGTGTCTTTAAGGTTATTTGGAAGTGGAGTGGTGTGGAAAGAATTCGATTATTCTTGTGGAAAGTGCTTCTTAACAAGCTGCCAACTAATTTGTGGAGACATTCTTGGTCTCAAATTTCACCCCTATGTGGTTATTGTCAATCAGGGGTGGAAGATGTCCTTCATATTCTCAGAGATTGCTCTTTTGCTAGATCATTGTGGAATAGGGTGCTTAAGCCCAGGTATGCTTCCTTATTCTATGCTACTGATCTGAGAACTTGGATGAACATGAATCTTAGGAATGATGTAGGTAGTATAGTTGGCGTGGGTTGGAATTTATTTTTTGGGGTGGCCATTTGGAAACTCTGGAGCTGGCGAAATTGTTGTGTTTTTTAAGATAATTTTTCTAAGCCATCAAACCCGGTTGCTGTCATTCTTGCTATGTTGGAGAAATTCTGTGTTTTGTCTGAAATAGGTTCCTCGGAGGATGGGGTGGGTCTTTCGCGCCGTGGGGGTGGTGCAGACCTGCGGTGGGCTGGACCAAGGTGAATGTGGATGGTGCAGTGGCGTTTGGTTCGGATTTGGCGGGTTGTGGAGGTGTTTTTAGGAGTAGCTCTGGTTCATGGGTGGTCGGTTTCTGAAAAAAGGTAGGATGCTGTAGTGTTTAGATGGCGGAGGAGTGGGCAATATTTGAGGCCTTACAGTTAGCTTGGGATTTAGGCTTGAAGAGGATTTTGGTGGAATCAGATGCAGAGGAAGTGGTGAAGTTAATTCTAAATCCTTCCTTTATTACTGGTAGTATGATGCTGTCTGAAATTAGGCAGCTTTTAGAGCAAGATTGGGAGGTCCAATTGGTTGCTATTAATCGATCCTTTAATAGGGTTGCTGATCAGCTTGCCAAGATGGGTATTTTAGGTTCTTATGTGTTTGATGAATGCCCTCCTTGTTTAAGATTTTGGGTTAGCCCAGTGTTTGGGATTTATTTCCCCTTCTATGTAATGTTTTCTGTTTGTAATTTGGGTTCTTAGCCCTCTCCTTCAATAAAAAAAAAACTGATGATATGATCTGGTCTCAATTTTCCGTTTCTTTTTCTGTCTCCACAAACTCCACTACTCAATTAATCTGCAGGAATATCAATTGTATGAGTACAATATAATACTTGCGGTTCGGAGTAAAAGAACTTGATGGGGTTAGATTTAGTATAAAATATAATGCTTCAATCCATTTTATTTTATATATTTATTTTTAAGAAATTAATTTACCTAACTTATAAATTGATATCTATAATCTAATTCTAATGTTAAAGATAATGGATAGATGTTTTAGAAGGGGAAAAAAATCTCACATTTATTCAAATTAACCAATTTATTTTATTTTCTTAACGTTATTTCTTACGCAGGACAATTTCATTGGAGAGACATGAAATGAAAGGCGATGGAAATTTGGGTCCTAATAATTGTGGCGAATTTCTCCCAATGTTCTGCATTACTTTTGAATTTTGACGAGTTAAAAAAGAAAGAATCGTAGAAAATATTCCAATAAGTAATTAAAAGGTTGACTTTGAGCATCACCTTTATATATACTTGCTACTTCAGCGGGAAACTTGCTTGCAGTTTATCAACACAAACCACAAAACAAAGAACCAGACTAGTTCCATTATTTTTTCCCCCTCTTATCAGGACACTTGGGTAGAGGTAAAAATAGGCCAAGCTTATTTTAGGGGCCTACAGTCTCACCTGTTTGAAGCTTAGTTACCTAGCCTGTTTGAAGGGCTTAAACAGAGTCAAGGCCCGTTTAGTACATGGAAGATTTGAGAAGGGAATGAACTTAAAGAAGGAAAAGGAAGAGAATGAAATGGAAGATTTTGAGGGATGAGAGAAGATGACTTGAAGAAAGATGTGTTGTTTGGTGGGAAGAAAATGAAGAGTTGACAGTTGATAAAGAATCAAGAAATATCGATTTTACCATCAAAAGTAATTAATTCAAAATGAAAAAGAAAAATATATTTTGTTAAGAAATATCCTCTTATCAAATTCAAATTTGTCTAAAATACTCTCCCGCCAAGTTCAAATTTTTCTAAAATATTTTCTGGTCAAGTTCAAATTTGTCTAGAATATTCTTCCGCCAAGTTGGAACTTGTTGCATAAGTTCAAATTTATCGGATAAGTTTGAATTTATCGCATAAGTTCGAATTTAATTCTATTTTCTTGCATTATTGAAAAATATTTTATGAGAGGTAAATATATCCAAAAACGTCACTGTACACATGGGAACTTGGGTTCCCACCAATTTTTGTAAGGTATTATCTTTTCACCTTTAAAGGAAGATTGGTGGGCCCGAGAACTTGAGTTCCGGGTAAGATTAGACACAAAACGTATACCAAACATGGGAACTCGCTCATCTTTCCTTCTTTTCCCACCTCTTCCACGTACCAAACAGGCCCTAAGCTTTTATTTAAGGCCTGTAGGCATGGTTTGTTTAACACACATAGATTATTTATTTTAATATATATATTATTCTATATAAAAATTAGGTTTATTTTAAATATATGTAGGCTTTGAAGCCTATAAAAACTCACATTTATGTAGGCTTTAGTATGCTTGAATCATAATTTTAGCCTTTAATGCCTACAAGATAAGGCCTTTTTAAAAACCTGATAGTATGTTTTTAGAAAGACTTCAGGCCTAACTAGACTTTATGAAAGCTCAAGTCTAAGCTTAACAAAAAGTTTGAATTCAGCAATTCAGGTTCAACCTTAAGCTCAAGCTTAAAACTCTCATTGCAGACTCAAATCTATTTAGTCAAAGCATGGTCTAATCTTGCCTATTCTCACACCCATATGCAGCTCCAAATAGTTTGATGATATGTTATATATGGATATAGTCTATATCACAGAAACAGTTAACATATATATGTGTCTATATGTGTGTGTATGTGTATATATGGAAATTATATTCAACTTCCCTTATTCTGAATTTGGAGCCTTTTATTCATCAATCATCACTCTCTGAAAATAATCCATGAAAGATAATCATGTTACTACGACAGTGTCATCCTTCTAGATTCACACAAGACACTTGCTTTATGCTTATGATCAGGCTGGCCTTTGTTTATATTATTTTATTTTCTTACCAGAAAGTTTGTACGACATGCTGGATTGCGATTCGATGATAAATGCAAGTGTAACTAGGCAAAATTGACGATATAGAAAAATTAGTATTTGAGAATAATTAGCGTTAATATTATTGTGTGCATGAAACTAACCTTCAAAAATCTGTAAATTAAAGTTTGACTTCATTCATATAATATCGTTCTTTATTTGTTTAATAATTTTTTAAATAAGAGAACTTAACTAATTCTTATCAAATTTGAGTCCTTAAAAGTAATTTTCTCAAAATGAAATGTAATTTGAAGTGATAACAACAAAAGGGACTCTCCTAGTGGATTTTTATTTTGAACATTTTTATCTTTGATACATTATATAATATAATTTTTTATCCAAAAAAAAAAAGAACATTCCTTTTTTTTACTTTTCATTTCTTTTCCTTGGTTGGGCATTCCCTTAGGGTCCGTTTGGATCAGTGCAAATTAGTATAGGGAAATGGAAAATGGGCATTTTCCATCCAGCGGTGCTAGTTGTTCACATTTTCTCAGTTAAATGTTTTCCGACAATGGGGCATTTTCGCTTATATATGGGAAAATTGATTCCCACCTCTTTTGGTGTGAACCCATTTTCCAGCAGATCAAAAAAATGGAAGACCAACTTACCCCTCTTCAGCGCCGGGGGAGAGAAAGACGCCGGAAAATATCGTGGTGGTTGATGGCAGTGGACGAATAAGCCAATGGTGGCCTCTTTGACGTCATCATCACTGTAAATCCGTTTGTGACAAGGGAGGAGGAGGAAGAGGTCGACAATGGTGATGATGCATAGAGGGTGACAAAGGTGGAAGAAGAATTCGACCGTGGTGGTGATGCGGAGAGGGTGACAGAGGAGGATGAAGAAGTCGACGGTGGTGGTGATGAGGAGAGGGTGACAGAGGAGTATGAAGAAGCCGACGGTGGCAGATCCATCAGTGACGAAAAGGTAAGAAGAAGTTGACAGTGGTGATGATGCAGAGAGGGTGACGAAGGTGTAAGAAGCAGACAGTGGTGGTGATGTGGATAGGGAAATGGAGGTGGAAGAAGCCGACGGTGGTGATGATGCCGAGAGGCTGACGAGGGACGAAAAAGAAGCCGACCCATATTTATTCCTATGATACAGGGGCAAAATGGTCTTTTGCTTATTTTCCTACCACATTTTCTTCAACCAAACAAAAATCTTCGTATCAACCCAATTTCTTTTCCAATGTAAACCAAACACATCAGAAGCAAAACATTTTTCATTCTGTTCCTTTTCATTCTTTTCCTTTCCATTCCTACCTCTTCTTTGTTCCAAACGAGGCCTTAATGATCACAAGGCCGACTTGACCAATTCTACCTTGTCCTGTGTGCTTTATTTATTATGATTAAAATGATGTGGTGTGATGTAAGGTTTTCTTAAATAAGTTTGACCATTCTGTGTTTTTAAATCTTGTCAAATCCATGTTTTGAAGATATAATTTCTTTTTTATATTGATTATTTATTTATTACAAATAAATAAATTTATTGATTACATAAAAGGATGGATATTGAGAGTCCCTTCTTCCGCCTCTAGCACGTTCTTCTCCCCGCCATGAATCTAGTAATAACTAAAATAAAGATACAAAATAAAATATTCTCAAAAAAATAACATATATATCAGGATATTGTTCCAAATTACAAAATTTTAAAATTTTAAAATATAAAATATTTTATGTTGAGAGTCCCTCCTTGCACGCCCTCCTTCTACCATGAATATCGTAACAACTAAAATAACGATAAAAAATAAAACATGTTAAAAAATATCTGGGAGATAATTACAAATTGCAAAATATTTTGAAATATGAAAATATAAAATAAATATATTAAAAATAGAGAGATAATGAAAAGGTAATTTCAAAATATTCTGAAATCTTATCAAGTTACACTACTCTCGATCCCACTACTAATGATTTTTATTTTTATATTTCACAAAATATTTTTTGAGCATATTCCTCTCACCCCACTCTTCACCTCCCATGTTCTCTGTCTCAACGCCATTAGTCTCCCCATGTCCTCTATCGTGGAGTTGGTAACCAATTCAAAGTTATGTATAAAACTTTGCTTTTGTTTCATTCGTTTGACAAACGTAACTTTGTGATGTATGGACATGAGGTTGCTCGTGATGGCGCCACAATGGAAATAATCCTCCATGCATGATGCAAAGGTCTATTTCAAATCAAAAATACTTTTCTTTACCTTATTTTTTTGCATGATCTCACACCAATTGTGTTGTTACATATTAGCTTCTCTTACACATATATATATCAGGTTCATTTGGTTCAAAGTGTGATATAAGGTGCAACACTACTGTAAATGTTTGGTGATTTCTAATTTCAATGTCAATCGGAATGTAAGGTGCTCATGGACAATTAATGTGCAGCCTTCATTGACAAGGTTGATCGAACCATATTTTTATATGATTTTTCATTATTAAATTGGGATTTTTAATGCATTTTTCTAGGACATTATTGCATGATTAAGCACTAAGTTGAGTTAGAGACATTTGTATTGAATTAAGTGAAATTAGGGGCAAAAATGGACATTATTTATTAATTATTCATGCAAATGATTTCTTGAACTTTTGATGCTACATTGTGTTTAATCTTGCATTGTAGGTGTTTAAGAAGAAAATGAAGATTTTTGGAGGGTCAGAATTAATGTTTTAAGGACTGGGGAAAACTACAAGAAAGCCCCAACAATTTCTGAAAATTGGAAATCAATGAAGAAAAGGGCCAGATAAAAATTACATAAAAGTACCCAGTTGTTTTGAAAATCACATTTCAGCCCCAAATATATTTTGAAAGTTCACACTTTAGTCCCTTTATAAAAAAAACTTTCAAAACCTTTCACTTTAGGCTAGGTCTGATATTCGTAATGCGTGAGGAGTTGAGGGATGGAAATAAGAGACCCGACACATTGAATAAAGGAGCGCCGCTGGATCTGGATTCACGACCTTCACGCCTTCACAGATCGACCTTCATTCCTTCCTTCCTCCACCTCTATAGCCAGCGACCTCTCCTTCTCCTCCATCGCCGGCTACCTTCGACGCAACTCCTCCATAATCGCTGGTGGAGTTTCTGAAAATAGAGACGCAACAGTGACAGCTGTGAAAACCAGATGAGAGCTTAGATTTGAGATCCACCTTCCTTCATCGCCATCATCTTCCTCAGTCGCCGGAATCACACACCACCGTTGGACCTCCTTCAAACTCTTTCTGCCATCGTCTCCATTCATCTGCACATCCGGTGATCTTCTTCCATCTCACTCACTCCATCATCACCGTCCTTCCCCTGTTCCAGACTCACACTGTCACCATCGCTAGAAATAACCTTCACCTCCGTCACTTCTTTCTCTTTCCCATTCCAGATTCGCATCTATTATTGTCCAACACAGATTCGCATCCTTCTTTCTCTTCAACCAACGATGGTGGTTGTGCTCTTGAGGCTGTCTAACATTGAAGCAATGTGTGGCTGAGTTCTTTTGCTTCTTGGGATGGAAGTAGCTTGAGTTCCAAAGCTTCAATATAGGGGAGTTCATTTTGTTTAATCTATTTTCTCTAATTATATTTGGATTTCCTAGTTTTAGGGATGTTTTGTATTGATGAGACTTAGTTTACCCAGTTGGATAACTTTGTGGATTGAACCTATGTAATTGGATTGGATTTTTATAGCTTGTTGGATTTATATATATGTGTATTTTCCTTATTAATTCAATGATATTGTGCTTTCTATGTGGTATTGTTAGATAGTATGATTGAATTGGATTAATTGAATGGCGTGATATCGCATTCATAACAAGAGGAAGCAAGTTACATTAATCTAATCCTAATCACACACTAAGTGGTTTTAAACAATATCTCAAGAGATAGTAGTTAGCTACGGTAGTAGGAGTTACTATTGATTGGGAATATTGGACTCAAGTGGTATCTTGAGGTTTTTCATCTAGACTTAGTGAAAATTTACTCCTATATTTAATTGAACTATGATAGTCACTATTCCATTTCCAAGAGCATTCATTCATTATACATTTCATACTCCATTCCATTTTATAAAGAAAATACCAAAAACAATAGTTTAGCATTTAATTTAATTGCATTCTTATTTTAGTTTATTAATTTGAAAAGCCAAAACCAATTTTTCCCCTTGTTTTAATTGCATTTGCATGACATTTAGATTACTTAGGATTCAATAAAAGACTCCGAGAGAGAGAGAGAGAGAGAGAGAGAATAATCATAGGGTTGTCTATATGCAATCCTTGGTTTATTTTTGATTGGGGACCCCAAGGCTAAAGACAAAAAGGCCTTCATCAAATGGCGCCGTTGCCAGGGAGCTAAGTAATTGGCTCCTTATGTAATCTAATTGTCAAATTCACTTTATACAAGGGGTTTCTCGTGTGAAGCTTGTTAGTTGTGCATTTTTTATTTTTCATTGCATATAGTTTAGGATTTTTGCATTTAGGTAACTTGCATAACATTCATTGTATTATTGCATTGTTTTGACTTGGTAGCTTCTATGTGGTGTTTCTGCATATTAAATTCGATATGATGTTGAGTTTAATTGTTTAAATTCACCATGTCTCCAAGTTAATTCATAGCATACTTGCATTTTTTTAAAACTTCTTTTTCTTTTGCATTTACATTTGTATTTTTTTCTTCTTATCTTCCTTTTCTTGGTTTTTTTTTTTAGGTTATAGTTGGATAGCGATCTTGTGATTAATTTGGGAATTAATTGTATTGAACTTTCATGGTTTGGTTTAATGGTAATGAAGATTCACTCTCTCAATCCCACTCTTTTGTAGGAGATTCGATCAGAAGGGGAAGAGTCCATCTCTCAAATTTGAATCAATTTGAATCTACCCATACCTCTACTTTGTTGGAGTTATCCAAATTTAAAATATTAAACTTTCGTATTTTCTAAAATATGTTTCCCATATCAATTATCTTCTGATGAGCAAAGGAATTTATAATATTTAGATTAATATCTTACTGACTTACTCCATCCTATATGAAGGAAGAATTTTGATAATTATAAGATAGAGTAAAATACTCTAACCTCTCTTGCATTTTGCCTTAATTACAAGGACCTTCCCTCTATTTTAAAAACATAAACTTAGGTCTAAATTGTTGACTCCGTTGAGGATTTTGATTTTTTTAATTAAAATTTATATTTATTATTTACTAATTTTCCCTTCATCATTACTAATTTCCTAATTTTGGCAAAAATGATTTAAGTAATTTAAGAGTTTCTTAATTTATTTTTTACTTTTGTAAATAGTTATCTGTTATTTTTTTCATATTGAGATGAACACTTCATTAATATAATTAATGCAAACACAAAAAACTTAATTAAAAATATGATTAATTCTTTTAATAGATGTATACTTAAATAAACGTGTTTATAAATGATTATGAAAAAAGTATTTGAAAAATTAAAAATAATGTAAGTTATATAATGTCTCAAATTTACATTATTAATAATATATGGTGAACTAATCATGGTGTTGTGGCTAAAAAAAAAAATTAAAATGATTTCTGTTAGTACAAAAATTATTTTTAGGAAAATATAAATGTTCATACATTTGTTGAAAGAGGGGTATTTTGGTAAAAAAAAAATGTTTAATAGTCAAACTTAACGACCAACTAACAGTTGGATGCATGGAAATGGATGGAATCTCAAATATGTAAAGGAGGTTTTTTGTAGCATGCATCCTAATTTCAATGGAGGTCTATATATGTTTTTAAATAGAGGGAAGGTTTGTGTAATTTAGATAAAACAGAGGGGTAGTCAATGTATTTTACTCTATAAGATATTATATTAATTATCTATTATAAATCCTTTTAATTCTTTATTTTAACTTAATACGTAAGGAAGCTGCAAACTTTTTCAAGTATATATTTAATATGAATGTAGTAGATTTCTTTTCCATCTTATTTGACTAAAGTATTCTCAAACTACTTTGGGCGAATTTACTTTATTTGTATACACAATCAATAAATTTTAAATTTTTTTATTAATTTTTATAAAAAATGATGAGATTGAGTTTTTAAAAAAATAGAGAAAATATAGTTAATTAAATCAATAAATATTTGGATCTGAAATTTTTTTCGCCAACAATATGAATATCCAGAAATGTGAATATTTTAATCATAACTATAAATTTTAAATTTATTTGAAATCAAAAGATAAGAATAGAAAATTTTATCATAAATTATAGCTTCCTATCATTTTATTGAATAAAAAATTTTAAAAATAGTAAAATAACCATGACTTAAAGCCCGCTGAAAAAATGATATTGCAAATTTCTTATAAATCAATTGGGGTAAAAAAATAAACCCAAGGCCTCCATACTAGCATAATTTTTTAAACTTCCCACTTATTATTGGAATTTAGAATTTTTCAAAATTGATATATTATAACTTCCTAACCATGATTAATTGTTTTTCTTGAATTGAAAGATCATAAATCAATTAAAAAATAGGGTTTGGGTGCAAATTTGTTCCAAAGTTTTCACTGAGAAATAATGTTACCCTAAAAAAAATTTAGGTTCAAAATGGAGTAATGTTGCAATTTTTCATTAAAAAGTTAACGGTCAACGTTATTTTTTTAATGGTATGGGGTAACATTGCTACGTTTTGAAACTTTCAAACTAACATTGAACCTGAAAAATCTTTTAGGGTAACATTGGTCCTTAGCGAAATCTTTCAGGACAAATTTGTACCTTAACCCTAAAAAATATAAGTTTTTTGAATAAGTTTTTGGTCCACAATATAACTATTTTAACGTGCCATCTAGAAATTTATGTGTGTGTGTAATAGGATCATGTCTAGAATAAGATATAGTAAATGAGAGCTGTGGTGAAAAGTTTATTGGTCTTTTTTCATACTATAATAGAAGAGCATGCATGTCTTTTTTCTGTTTGTTTTTTTTTAACGGTGAGATTTTGGTGATCTTTTTAAAAATTATAATTTTTTTTTCTCTTTACACCCGCATATTGCGCGGGTTATAAACTAGTTACATCTTATAATCCCAACTTGATCCACGCAATGCATGAGAAAAATAATAATTTAAGAAAACAATAAAATGCAGTAACTGTATGGATCTGGATCCTCTCCTTATCACTTTTCTCCTCATCCCTCCCCATCAGCACATCCGTCCAAATCCAAATCCAGGATCCAAGGGCCCAGAATTTTTTTTAAAAAGACATACTCGCTAATCGACTTTTCTGGGGCCCTTGAATCGGGATTTCGACGATCGATCTGATGATGGGGAGGGATGGGGAGAAAGTGATTAGCAGATATATTTTTTAAAAAAATTATGGGCCCTTGGATCTAAATTTGGACGGCAGGATGTGCTGATGGAGAGGGATGAAGAGAAAAGTGACAAGGAGAGGATCCGGATCCGTAAGGGTATGAAACAAATTATCTAGTTAAAAGGTGATTAGTCTTTCCTACCAGTACTCTTATTTCAACCCCAAAAATTATTAAACAAATATTAAAAATTAATCATAAATAATGTCAAAGTTTATTACTATCATATTTAGATTATTCCACAGTATTAAATAAAAATATTATTTGGGGTACGGAACATATGCTGAATAATGGACTGCTTATAAATTACAAGGTGGAAACGACAGATTAAAGAACAAAGAAAGACGCGGTTCAAAAACAAAAGTAATTAGGACCATTGGCCCCAAAAATGAAAATTAATTATAGTAACATTCATTAATCATGTTAATCACGTTTAGTTGTTTACATCATTAGTCTCAAAATTAATCTTCATGCCACACAATAGTGGTCCATATAGATAAAGTAGTGGTTTGGTATTTATTAGTTGCCTGTCTACATCAAAGAAGTTTGCTTTATAAAGCTAAAACAATCATTTACAAGGAAAATACTATGCTTTTGCTTCCTACTTAATTTATTTCATTCCATCTCTGATTTGACAAAACAATAGCAAACAATGTATATAATTCTAAAATTTTAAGGTGGGAGGCGAAAGGAACTTCATCAGAAGTTCACTGGTAATTTACATCCTCTTCTTTATTGTAGAATTAGAAACTTAGCTCCAACGTGGTAATTAATCAGACAATAAGGATAAAATAGACTAAAAGCCAGCTTGACTCCATTATTTTTGGGTTCTTATCAACCACAAGTTTTGGAGAAAATGAAACTTTAGAATCAAATGAGGAAGATATTAGCGCTTTAGGATTTTGGAATTTTAAAATGTCAATTAAGAACCTTATAAATCTTTGTTTGACATCCAAACAAATAGACTGAAACATCCACGTTCACATAGGAGAAACAGATAGGTAAAGATTTTGAACTTAACATTAAGTTGGAAAAACAATGTACGAACCACAAATTTGGATGGACTATAGATATATACAAGAACCATGTGTGTAACAGTGAAAGAATTAGAAGCTATTAATACTGTTAGTCATTTCTTAAGCTTCAAATACAAAAATTATAAATTTGATGTAAACGTGCATATATATAATTCTTGCATGGACTACATTCAATTAGGACCAATTACTTAATTCTTTTTTAGAGTTTATTATATCAATATAGTTAAGAAAAGTTATAGTTAAAAATAACATAGAAGAAAAAGGATCGGAATTAATTTTTTTTTTATTTGATTAAAGGTTTTCCTTCAAAATTTAAAATGCCGAAGGTTAAATGCGTTAAATTAGTTACATTATATTATGAGAGTTACGAGTTCCATATTGGCAAACCTTATAAGTGGAGTGTGGTTTATAAATTTAAGAATTCCCTCCTAATAAAATAATCTTTTAGAATTGGATTCTCCTTTTAGACATGTATGTGCTCATCATATTGGTGCTAGTCTTTTTGATTGGTGCATGAAGAATGATTTTTGTGAAATAAATGGCAAATTGACTCAGTAAATATTGTATTATAGTTGGATTCGGATGCATATAGAATTGGATCAGCCTCGATCTAAAATCCAACATCTCTAAACATCATTTTCTCAATATGTATGATCTTATTCCAAAAACATGGCATGGGAGCGAAATAATGATTGGCATTCAAAACGGTAAAAAGTGATCATAAGAAGGTAAAACTAAATGGATTAAGTATCATTTCTGTTCTGGAAGTTTTGCCTCAGGAGCACTGGGCACCCGAAAGTTTTTTTTTGGATCATTTTTACCCCAGAAATTTAGAAAACGAAGCAATTTCGCCCTGACTGTTGATGACTGTTAAGTCTGACCATTATACCTATGTGACACGCCACCTCATCGTCCAACTCAAAGCACCATGTGGGTTAAGTACTACCTCCGGTCCCAAATATAATATAAGATATTTTGTAGTATAATTTGCACTACAAACTATGTCTAATATTTAAGACTAGAGGAGTATCATTTTTGCCTAAGAAGTTTTTTTTTGATCATTTTTGCCCCAGAAGTTTAGAAAACTGAGCAATTTCTCCCTGACTTAACATACCCAAACTATCAACAGTTAGTTGACCTAATTATGTTAACGTGGCTCTACCATATAGGATTATATCCCATATAATAACCCACCCATTTTATCATGTCAACACCCCATCTCTCTCTCTCCTCCCTCTCACTTTCTCTCCTCCCCAACCATTATTCATAATAATCATTTGATGGACACCACAATGGTGTTTGCTTTGGCGGTGATGGTGTTAGGTGTTTGTGGTAAAATGGATGAAACGGCGAGAATGTGTAGAACACGACGCCGTGGATGTAAATTACCAAGGGAGTTTGCCGGCCGGAGGGATAGGCCGGTTTGTGGGTTGATGGTGATGTCTTTGGATTGAACGCCGGTGACAAGGTTGATGCCAATGTGCAAAACGCGCCACCGTGCATGTAAATTAGAAAGTGGAGTTTGCCGGCTAGAGGGATAGGCCGGTTTGTGGGTTGGTGGTGATGTCTTTGGATTGAACACTGGTGACAAGGTCGATACTGGCGGGGAGGAGAGAAAGCGAGAGGGAGGAGAGAGAGAGATATATATATATATATATGAGGTGTTTACGTGACATATATGATGGTGGATTATTATATGGCATTTAATCCTATATAGTAGAGCCACGTTAGCATAAGTTAACCATTTGGGTCTGTTAAGTTAGGGCAAAATTGCTCCATTTTTTAAACTTCCAAGGAAAAAATTATATTTAACACACATGGTGCTCTGAGTTGGATAATGGTGGTGTGCCACATGGATGCCACGTGGATTTAACAGTCATCAACGGCAAGGGCAAAATTGCTCTGCTTTTTAAACTTCCAAGGCAAAAATAATTACTTAACCCAAACTTAATTACTAGCTGCGCGTGACGAAATGAAATCATCACTAATGATGGAAAATCAAAGACTGTGTCACATAGTATTCAAATCTTCCACATATGTGTACTAGCTACTTTAACATTATTATCAACTATCTGCGTGTTTGGAATAACAGTGATAAAAATGGTTTCTTTACAATCTAATTTTTGCAAACTTAATTATAATTGGGTAAAAGTCAGATTGTGTAATGTGATTTATGTTTGGATTGACGGTAGCATAATTTGCTTTTTTAAAAGTGAAACTTGTTTAGATGATTATTTTGAAAAATTAATTTAGATATAAAATGACTAAAAAGGATATGAATTTTGTTAAATAAATATATGTGTGATAATTTCAAGAGAAACTTTTTTTTTTTTGAAATTTTTTTCTTAGAACATCTTACAAATATTATGTTATTGGGTCTTTTATACCAATTAATCAATTGCAGGTGAACAGTTAAAAGGGGGAGAAGGTAGTGATTATTGATGCCTACAAGGTTTAGCAAAAGTAAGATTATTACTTTAATTTGTCATGGTGATTCATAAAATCAATCTTTAGGCATATATATACAAGAAATTTTTTACTAATTATCTGGTTAATCTCCACTCGTCTCTCTCTTACACACACACACAATTTAGATCTCCAAGTTCCGAAGGGTTGAAAAACTTAATTTCCAAAACATAAACTTCAAAATATAAGACTGACATAGTATTATTGTGAGTAATATAATTATCCTTGATATATATCCATCACTAAAGACTAAGGATCAAATGGTGTACTAGGTTCTGATTCGCAAATTTCTTGGATAAATTAAGAGTGAATCATAGGAATATCTCTATGATGATAGTGGTAAGAAGAGAAGAAAATGGATCGGAAGATTTCCAGAAGAAGGAAAATTAAAGCTCAAGAGCTCTTGAGAAAATTTCATAGGTAACATACAATTTTCATTTGTCAATTCCGTGATGGTTTACAAAAGGCAAAACCCTAATTTATAGTCACAATACTGCAGAATAAACTACTTTAATAAAGATGCAAGCTGTACTTTAATAAAGTCCAAATCATCATACAGACAATAATTGACACTAAAGGACGCCCTACTATTTAGTTTCTTCATTCCAGTAATGCATTTTAAGATTAATAAGCTTAGCCAAAATTGAGTTGGTGATCATCAAAACGAATGATATAAAGGAGAAAACGAATATATTAGAAAGTTCAATGATACTCCTTCTCAAGTAAAAAAGAAAATGATACTTCCTCAGTCTGTAAGACTTAATTGAGGAGTTGATTTTAGTCTTAAATATAGAACATATTTCTCATAGTAGTCAATTTTTTTCTTTAATTTATTTCTATTGATGTTCCCTCTACAATAATCCAGTAAGAGATATTAAGTGAATTAAGGAACATGATTAAGGTGTGTTAGAAAAAACATATCATATTACCTTACTTAATAGAGAAAAAGGACTTCGATAAATATATATATATATATATATATAGATAGAGAGAGAGAGAGAGAGAGAGAGAGAGAGAGAGGAGAAAACAAATTACCTTCCCTCTTCTTCTTCTTCTTTTTTAAAGAAAAGAAAACCAATAAAATCCAAACATCTAACCTAAGGATGATTAATATAATCTAAATTACAGGACATCTCTATTTGACAGGGCTTCTTCCTATACCTATGAATTCCATAAAACCCAGAAATGATACATTGGAAGAATTGAAATGAGGCATGGAACGGAGCCACTACGAAGAAGTTCCACAAGTTATGAAGGAAACTTCGAGCTCATATTGGTCATGGGTTGAGAATGGGAATTGAACTTTGTCCATTGTGGAAGATACAATTTTTTCTGAAGAATCCGCCATGATATATCTAATCCAAGCATTTGGAATTGCACCAACGGAAACCATAAATTGTTACACAATAACAATAAAAGGATACCCATTTTTTATTTCTTTCCATCAAAGAATCGTACAAATAAATAGTTGATTCCCCCAGATCCACCAATCTCCGGATCTACACTTATTTTCAACTCCCCGAAGCATTTCATCGCTTACTACGCCCTTCCTCGTCTCTGGGTGCCTATGCCTATAACTTCCTCACCAGGACGACCTACCCCCAAACCTAGAGTAGCTAAATCGGGAAGTTGCTTAGGTGGAGGGCGTAGAAGGCCTCCTTCCCCCGGCCGAGCCTTAGCCTCTCGATCTGTCATTATATCTCGAGAAGTAGAAAGAATTACAATCCCCATCCCTCCTACGCAAAATTCGATCCAATTTATTGTAATCAATCAGTTTTTATCAGTTGCAGCAAAGAAAAGAAAGAAACTTCATAGAAGTTGAAATATGAAGAAATAGATATGCCTCCATCAAATGAAATGTGAATAACCCCCTTTGAAATAAGGGGCACTTCTGGTTCTATTGGTACTTGAAACAATTTAATCTTCTCCATATTATTCTCAAAGAAGAGATGATGAGACAATAGTGACACATATCAAACACAAACATATTGAAATAAAATGAAATTACATACACAAATCATATACCCTACCTCTTCTTTAAACCACAACAACTGAATCTGCCACGATCATAACTCATAAAGTATTGCTCTGATCTGTATGTGTGTGGATTATATAACAAGAGAATGAAGAGAAATTAAAACACATAAACATAGAGAACGAAGGGAATCGCGTCGCAAGAGGATGGCACCGGCAACATTATTATTGTAAAGCAACGAATTAAATCGAAGCATGTAAGAGATGAGCTGGTGCCACCGCTCCTGCGACAAGACACCCTCACTCTCCTCTTTCTTTCTTTTCTTAATCTTCCACACATTCATGAACCTCTATATGTATGTATATATAGACGCTCGTATACGGACTGTATATATGTATATAGTTTCTTTTTGTTTTTCCTTTCGGGTCGGTAGAATTAATAAAGCATAACAGCTTACTTCAATTGCTGCGAAGCTGCCATGAGCCAGACAGGCCAGCTTCCTGAAACTGAGAATCACTAAATATTATTATTGGAGGCGTTGAAATTTGGAAAATTTTCACTCAGTTCCCAAGGATAAGAAAAGACATCAAAAAAAATCTTAGTGTACATTCTTTTATCAAAAAAGTCCCTAGGGACCTCATTGATATAGATTCCAAATGTGAATTTACCTTATTGATGACAAGTGTATGTAACCATATTGACAAGCTTATATATGTTAACTAAAGCAGATCTCATTGACAAATTTATGTGATTATATTGACAAGTTATAGAGTTGTCATTAACAAGCTAATCTATGTTAATTAAACCAGTTCCCATTGACAAGTGTACGTCACTATATTGACAAGTCATAAAGTGGTCATTGACAACCCCAACTATATTAACTAAAATAGCTTCCGTTGTCAACTATATGTCACTTGACAAGTCATAAAATGAACATTGACAAGTTTATCTATGTCACTGATGTCCTTATGGACTTTTTAAATATATTTTCCGGTCTTTGAGACCTAATTGAGATTTTCCCTTGAAATTTTGAGCGTCATGGTTTTATTATTCCACGCATACACGAAACTTTCAAGCAATTTACGTACACTGATTGATGAGATGTTTACTGGCCACCAAAATTAAATAAGCAAAGTTAATAATATTGTGATGATAATGATGGACACTTTGGAGTTGGAGAGTGTTTGTTCTTTTGGGGATCACTGTGAGGTGTGGAATCATTCCAGGAGGTAGAATTTGGATTACAAATTAAAGTTCATATATAAATTTGTCGTCGGTGCATGAACCTATTTTATGCTTCTAGGATTTTCACTTGTGTTGATTAATAAAGTTGCCAAACCTTTATTATGTTCCTAACCCGAATCATAGCCATAGTGGGATTCCAACAAGTTTTTGGAAAATAGAAAACTCATCACCACGTGAATTAATTCGTTAAGATGACAATAATGTTTAGCCAGTAGCTCTCCCTGACACAGACATATACATCCATGTATTTAGGATAAGTTAACGTCTAATTTTGGGGCGAAAATTGATTTGTATAGGAGTTATGATCATTTAGAAATTTTTTGGGATCAATTTGACCCATAAGTACTAGAAAAGGAGCAATGTAGCCATAGGGCATTAAAGATATTAAAAGCCAAAGCTATCTAGTTTTTTAATAGTTAAGGCAATTTTACTCCTATTTTTGACACTTTTAGGGTCAAACTATGATCTAAGAAGAGCTTTTGGTTACCCACAATTTCTACACAAAAAACTTTTGAAACAAATTTTTTTTCCCAAAAATAGTATTTTATTAAAACTAATCAAACGAGAGATACAAGTCCAAAATAAAAGGTTTGCAAAAAGAAAGCCCAAATACATAACATTGCAAAGAAACCCTAAAAATAACCTAACCTTAAAATCAATAAGAGGGCGGGAGCCGTTGCCACAGCCAAAATACACTTTTATAAATGCTAAAATATCATTTATTATGATTTCGTTGCCACACCCAATTATGATTGAACTTTTGACATAATATCATTTATTAGTGTTTTATGATACTCCTTCCAATCCTGTTTATAAAGGCTAAAATACATTTTTAGTCCTTTAAATTTATATTATTTAATTTTGATGCCTTAAGTTTATAAGATTTACTTTTAGTCCTATATTGTTAACATCGTTAAGGTCACCAACAAAAAATATGATCCAACAAACTTAAGTGATAATTGCGCAGCTAACAAAGCACGTCTAAACTTAAATTTTTTTAGTATAACATATTTACATTTGAAAATTAAAATAAACCTCAGGCCTACTTCATTCTCCTCCTCTTTTATTTCCACCATGACCTCGCCCCTTCTACCCGCGTCATTGATCGCTGCAACTTCAACCACTAACCCTGTTCTTCCATTCCTCATATTTTGGACGAAGCCTCTGATGAGCTTTACCAATTCTATGGACCATAAGCAAATCCCATGACATGATCAAGATTTAAAACAGAAATTCGATTAAAAAAATCAATAAATGTGAAGCTCTACGAATTTAGGGCTAATAAAATGGAAATCAAAGATAGTTCCTCAAATGAGATCCTCTGAAGACAACTAAATGAGGGTCCCCCCACCCACCCCCCCCCCTCTTTTCCTTTCTCCAAAAGTTCAGAACGAAGGTGAAGACACCCTGAAAGTCCTACTTTTCAATTAGTTTACAGATATTTTAAATTTAAAATTAATATGTCGGCATTTAAATACACAATCATTATTTAAGTTTCTTAAATCAACATTTTCCATTATTAACATTAACCATTATATGACTAAAAGTACACGTTGTAAACTTAAGGAACCAAAATAAAACTTCATGCAAATATAAAAAACTAAAAATATACTTTAGTCATTTATAAAAATAAACTTAACGGAATATCTTACTCATTTTTAAAATTGCCCTTTCTTTTCTTTTTTGTGGAAACCCATCCTTCAGTCCTTCCTATATGATTCTAGATGAAGAATTTTGAAAAAATATGCAAAGTTTTTGACACTTGATTACTTTTAATGAATTTTATTAATTTATTTAAAATAGTTAGTAGATCCTTAATATGAGAACTAGAGGGATTGGCTTTTGGGCACATCAGAGGGCTATTAGAGGGTGGAGCGACAGAGGATCTAATTTACTCTATGACGGAGTCAAAAATCTTATTAACTTCAACTAAATATACTTATCACTCAAATAAAAAGGAAATCATTTGGATGCAGTTCTTAATTAATTAATATTTGACAGATATGAGTGGATCATATTCTTGGCGGCAACTGAGTGGGGAAAAGAAAAGGATCAAATTATTATTAAATTAACGTTGTTGATTTGTCAAATAGGACAAGCCAAGCAATTCTTCATGCATGTGGCAGGCGGTGATATTCCAATCTAGGTAGGAAGAACAAGCGAGGAAAGCAAAAAGACGCGAAGTTACAAGGATAATCACTATAGTCATTATGTACTCTCTCAGTTCTAAACATAGGAATTACGTAATTAATTCATAGAAATTAATAAAATTAGTTTAGTAATTTAATTTGTAAGAAATATATGTTGGTTTGCTAAATGGCCCTTTAATCATTCCAGTTGGAAATAAAAATCCCCTTAAGTAACAAATTATATGTTTATGAGATAAAGTATATTTAAATCAAAGCAAACCCCTACACTAATTTTTATATTAAGGACCAGATAAATTGTATATTGCAGCCAGACTTGACGACGTATGTTTAAATAGAAAAATCTACGAAGATTTTGTCTTCAAGCTATAATGAAATGCCGGGGACAGCCACAGAAAGCTCTTGCTGGAAATTTCGAAGGGCTTGTGGGTTTGGAATATTGGAGCAACGAAAAAGAAAGTTGATTGTAGAATATAATGTATATAAAGACCCAAATTAAAAGGCAGTTTCTATATTAGGTGGCCGTTTCAGAAAATTTTTCTTCCGTTTCACATGTGGAAAAGTTTTGTATTTAGTTATTTACTTCCTTGATGCTTCGTATTAGCAGACAAAAGCATGAATATTGGAAAAAATTAGATCATGTTTATAATGTTAACATCTGAATCAACTATAATTAATTAACGCTTTAGCTCGTTTTAATGCAAACATTATATATAAATAGCATCATAAGATCGATCGTCCTATGGTATAGTCTCTTCTTAGCTTAGACTGTCAAAGGATATATATTTCTTTTTCATTTACATATGTGCGTGTGACTCTTATCAAGAAATTTCGTTTAATTAATTTATGGGGGCTGATCAATATAAATTTTTTATAAGACATGCTCATGGAGTAAAATGCAAGAAACTATAAAACTTGAGTTTTATGAAAAATGTTGTTTCATCTAGGAGCTAAAATTTGGTTATTGAATATGAGATGTAATTATAAACGGTGTCTAGTTATGGATGGGTTTAATTACTCGCCAATTAACCTTTTGGTCTCTATTGATATATCTTTATTTAAAAATAAAAAATAAAATAAAAAATCCCTCCAATCTAAACTACTCTAGTAAGTTATTGGATTTTATAAAATTAAGCGAATTTGATAGGGTATTTCACAAGTTTGGCTGCTATACATTATATAAATAAGAACTAATTTAATAACTCGGTCTTAAATTATTGTTTGATGAATAATTAATAGGAGTAGTTATTAAGAAAATGAAGCCCCAATCTCGTGAGACTTATTGACTGATTGTTAGTTAGCCGGCCTAGTGGAACAGATTTGATTATCACATGTCCCTATATTGTGTTTGTATCATATGAGAAAGTTTAATAAGATTAGTTATGAAGAGCTTTATCATTATATGTATGTATATACCTTAATAGTAAAGCTAAAATTATTATATGCAGATTAGTACTAATTTGATTATCCTAGCATTATCCACTATTCATATGACCTGGTCTGCTCTCTTATATATCTCTGGTTCATTTTTCAGTTCATGACAACGCAGTAATTAACATGCTGACCAAGAAGTGCATAGATCTAATCTACAGATCTATCACACAACTATGGAGTAGAATGAATGAATCTGTGGTTGTGTATAAATCTCACATATTCTAAAAACTTTAAAAGGGCAAAACAATTCTTAAACAGACTCAAGAAAACCCCCGCAAGTTAGCCAAATTCAGATCAATTTATATGTTTCTCAATGCCAAATAAGTACATCTTATTCTAGATATTGGATCTAGGTGTTGTCGGTGATTGTGCCCAAAAAAAAAAGTAAAGATATGAAATCACACAGACGCATAAACAAGTAAGCAATCGAGTTTTTATGAATTATATTCAGTTTAGCTGTTAATTAGTTAAAAATTGCAATAATTTTGTGCCTGACGAGTCCCAGAAAGAGCCAAGTTAATCAGGCGTTTTTAATTCCTGCCATGGACTGTGATCTATTCCACATCCAAGTGAAGATGGATCTAACGATTGATCAGCGGGAAAAAAAAAAAAAAAAAAAAAACTTCATAATAATAAATGGGGAGATCATTTAGGATGTGGCAAATCATCAAGGTGGAGGCAAACGAAAAATTCATTTCTAACTGTGATGAACTGATGATATGATCTGATCTCAATTTTCGATTTCTTTTTCTCTATCTCCACAGCTCCACTACTTAATTAATCTGCTGGAAGATTAATTTTATGAGTACAATATAATACTTCCGGTTCGGAGTAAAAGAACATGAGGGGTTAGATTTCGTACAAAATGTAATATTTCAATTCATTTTATTTATATATTTGTTTTTAAAAAAATAATTTACCTAATTTATAAACTGATCTATAATCTAGCTAATGTTATATATAATGGATATATGTTTTAGAAAAATTATCTCACATTTATTCAAATTAACCAATTTATTTTATTTTCTTAACCTTATTTCTTACGCATTTCATTGGAGAGACATGAAATGAAAGACGATGGAAATTTGAGTCCTAATAATTGTGGCGAATTTCCCCAATGTGCTGCAATACTTTTGAATTTTGACGAGTTAAAAAAGAAAGAACCGTACAAAATATTCCAATAAGTAATTAAAAAAGGTTGACTTTGAGCATCACCTTTATATACTTGCTACTTCAGCGGGAAACTTGCTGGCAATTTATCTAGACTAGTTCTATTATTTATTTATTTATTTATTTCCCTCTTATCAGGGCACTTGGGTCGAGGTAAATATAGGCTATGTTCATTTTAGGGCCTGCAGCCTCACCTGTTCCAAGCCTTGCAACCTGGTCTGTTTGAAGGGCTTGAACAGGCTAAGCTTTTTTTTAAGGCATGTTCAACATATATACATTATTTATTTTCTCTTGCTCTTTGGTTTTGTGAGTACCACATATTTATAAAGGAAGCAATATTCTCTACCTCTAAAAACTTGAGTACTATATCCATATATCAATATTAAAATATATACCGGCCAGGGAAGGTGATATTTCGTGATGGCATCCACTCAATGATCGATGTAGCTCCTTCCTGAAGCCCTATACACACACGACATATAACAATGTTATTCAGTCATGATTCCTCTTACCTTGAACACACAAACATATATTAAATTGTTTAAAATATGTGGGATTCATTTTACTTTAGCGAATGATTGTAAACATGATTTGTTTATTAAGTTGTCAACCGCACTGGAAATGATGCTCGCTACTCCTCCAACAACACGAATTTTTATATTCCCCTTGACACTTTGAATATATAATAATAATAATAATAAACTAATATTTTCATGACCTATTCTCTTCCTCCGACTTTTCTATCAGGTGTGAACAAGCTGAGGGGAGTCTGTACTGTAGCTTTGGCGACTGATCTTTTTGTTCGTGATCGATCTGAATAATTGTAAGAAGATTCATCGCATGTAGATCATTTGTGGGACCAAATTTCTAAGGTAGATGTACCTAACCTTGAAGACCTAAGTCACATTCTTGAGATTTAAAAAAAAAGGACAAGGTATTGAGGTGCTTGTTCAAACGACATGCTCTTTGATTGTGAGAACAGACACACACACACACATACCCTTTTACGTCTTTTTGACTCGCGAGGGCTGCTGCTGATGAGGCAACGCCTCAACATCAAACTTCGTGAAGCTTGCCCTTTCTTTAATATACCCAAATTAGTGAATTAGCTATTATATCGAGAAAAATGAAAATGACACTATTTTATAATTTTTCAGGAAGAAACAAGTTAGATGGAATCTTACCACTTGTTGGCTGAATCCATCTCTCATAGCTAAGAGGGATGATGGACAAAGGGAAGAGCGGAGGCGTGCCGCAGAGAGATGACACCTACCAATATGCCTTCCCTTGATTCCAAAAGTAGGTTTCATCCCTCCTGCGACATGGCTCCTCTTTTACCCTCACTCTATCTTTTGTTTGGATCAAACTCGCAATATATCTATTGGTTCTCTTTGTTGAACTACTCTTGTGGTCTTCTTCTTCATCCCTCACTCTATTTAGATACATATTGATCCCGCTTCAATAACAGCAGTACCATATAATATGCTAATAACATTACCATTCCACTGTTTCCTTGGTTGATCTATTATTTACTTTGATTCCTTCTAACAAAGAAAGTTGATAGACTAGGCTCAACTTTTCATTTAATTATCAACATTCTCATTTTACACTATTTCCCATAAGATTTCATATATATGATCTATTCAACTCATCCAAATGAGTATATTCCTTCCACTCGATCGTATTATTGTGCTGCCATCACAATGCTTGTATAATCACATGACGCTAAAACTTGGATCGACATTATAATTAATAATTAGATGATGGCCACAAATACATCACCATCATCTCAAAATATTCATATTTAATAACACACACATGTAATAATTTTTCGTTGAATTCTGTATTTAAAGAATATCGTTAGTTTCTTTTTTCAATAATTTTAAGCGTTTATTTTCGAAAAGTTTCATTCAAGTCACTCTGTCTCCGGAGATTTAATTTAGAATTTTACTGAGGGGATTAGAAAAAAGAAAGGAGATTATACACCTTATTTATTCACTCTAATTATGCCTTGCCTCCTGAAGATTTGATGGGTCAAAGATGGAATAAATAGTGCGTAGAATCGTTTAATATTATAAAATTTTACCATGATTAATTAATGTAAGCTGAGTAAAATGGGGTAGGCAACAATTCATATTCTTCAAATTAAGAAAGTGCAGCACAATATTTGTTTCTTCACTATAATATATAATCTTTAGTCATCAAATGATATTCTATCAAAAGAGAAAGAGTAGATCATAGACACTGAAATATTCGGATTCTGTTGGTCTCGTTAAAAGGATATGGCTATTAAAGTAGAAGAGAATAAGAGTGGGAATTGGTGACACTGAGAAGCCAATAGTGGTGAACATATATTCTCAATTGAAATACCAATTCACGAATTATTGAAGCAAAGCTAGCTAGCTCGTTAAAGTTGCCACAAGCTTAAGTGAACTGTACATAAAGTGTAATATCCTGAATTTTGGGCCTAAAGATTTGGGAATTAGCTTGTGACAGGCAAATGACCAGGCTTAGTTCAAGGGATGTGGTAAATGTTGAAAAATGGAAGATTAAGAAATATCATGAAATATTTAATGGATAAGACGTGTATAAATCAAAGTCAAAAAGTGTATTAAATAAGCTACAAGTGTATGATTTTGATTTGTGCCAAATGTACACGAGATAAGGCAACGTTAACAAAGGAAAATGATAAGTAAGACTTGATGCAAGAACATGCCACATGTTGATATAAAAGTCAAGACAATTAAATTCTCTTTTGCCACATGTCTTGATAAGGTGTTAAGTTGACTTGAGAATGGACACCTAAGCATGGATAATAAAGACTAAAATGATGACTCATATGCTTCATCAATGAGCCATAAATTTCAAACATCAAAAGGATAAGAAGAGTAATATTCAAGCTTTTTGATTAAGTCTTGAATTTATGCCAAGTGTAACAATATGAAGGGCCATGAAGCTAAGATATTTGTAGATAAAGGACAAGAATTTCAAATTAGACGAAGCAAGAGGAAAGAAAGTAGATTCATCACATGTTAATAGCCAAGTAGTCAAAGTATAATATCTAGAACATGGCCACTTATGACTTAAAGTTGACTTTTGAATTAATAAAGATTGAAGACATAAATAACTCCTCCAAAGGGTCAAGAATTGCACCTAAGAGAAGACAAGGAGAGGAAAAATACAAAGACACATGGAATAATAGGAATTAAAGAGAAAAACACCTAGGTTGCCACATGTTTTCATAAGATTTAAAGAGAACTATGATAAGGACGTTTGGACATGCATGATTAAGGATATTTAAAGCTTAATTATCTTCTTTCTTAAGCCATGGATTTCAACCACAAAGGAGGGAGCAAGGAAGAGTCAAGTGAAATCTAGAAGAATTGAGAAAATAAAGACCAATTAGAAATAAAATCCAAGAGCCAATCAAATGAAGCCAAGAGGGGAGTCTTGGATTGAACTTAGGAAACATATAATTGAGGATATTTTAGTGCTCAAGAATGACACATGTCTAGACCAAGGGAGAAGAAGCAAGAGAAGTCAAGACTTCTCTAGAAAATGAAAGAAAAACTTAGAATTTCTAAAGATAATTACAAAGGGGTAAATTGGTAAAATCCCAAGGAGATATTTTTATGCCATGACCTCTATATAAAGGGCTTCATCTCTCATTTTACATGGCAAGAGGCGCCACACACAAGAAAGAAGAGGAAAGAAGAGAGTTTTGTGAGTCACAAGCAAGAAGAAGAGCAAGGAAGTTGAGTTAAGGTAAGTAAGTTATGAAATTTACTCTACTTTCTTCAAATTTATGTAGACATGCTTGAGGTCTTAGTTAATAACCTTGTATATTGAAGCTCAAGCCATAATTACAAAGGAGATCAAGAAGAAGTGGCAAAGGAAGTTAGAATCTAGAACAAGTAATTATAAGCCCTTTCCCCTAACTTCTTGTAACCTTGTAAGTTTAAGGGAATTTTCGGCCAATAGCTAGAACATGATGATATAACTTGATTTTGGTGATTTTGATTGTTTTAAAGTGTTCGAAATGGAATTTTCTATAAGGAAGAGTATAGAGCATAATTTTGGAAGTATTAAAGTCAAGATATGAAGAAATACAAATTAAGTAGCTTTAAAACCAGCGAGGGTAATTTCGTAACCTGGGAATAATATACTTATATATGGTCTTGGAAATTATTTTTAGTCAAAATTAGACATGTCAAGGGTCACATAGATTTTTGGAATACCTCAATCATATTTTTCTAAAATTAGTTATAAATATTTGAAGTTGGGTAAAGTTTCTGGAATTTTCTAGGTTTGGGCGAAAATGAAAGGTAAGCAACCAATGAAGGGGTACTCATTAATAAAGAGGATTAATGAGTTTCAAATGGTGAAAGAATCCCTCATATAAGTTGTATAGTTACATATTTTAAAAAGGAAGGTTTATATTGGCGATGACACCATTTATATTGTATTACTTTAGGTCTATGATTCCTACTGAGTTGCTGGGAATTGGTTATCTAACTGATCAGCTATTTTTAGGTAGTAACCCTAATCTCATATGTTTTTTATGTCTTTATATGTATGTTTTACCATGATTGTGTATGCATTCGGTGTTGTTATTTTCCAAGCGCTTTGGTACCGGAACTCGTTGTGTGCGACTAGGGCCTTGCTGTGTGCCGTGCCCTACAATCTGTGCTATGTGCTATAAAGATTGCTTGGATTTGTGCCTCGCTGTGTGCGATTAACTGAATGCTTTATGGTTTGTGCTTATGGTTTTCCTACATGCTTTGATTATACTTTGTATATGAGATTAACGGTTACTCTGGAATCCAATTATGAATCCTAGACTGTAACACCTCAAATTCAACACCCGAAAAACTTAGCCAAAATACTTGAAATACCTCTAGCAGGGTTAATCAATATTCAAATCATTAAATTACATAACCATTTCAAATAAAATCCATAATACATAATCAAAATAAATTACCAAAATTATTTCAGAGTTTAATACAAAGCGGAAGTTTTAGGGTCATGGCAAATAAAATAACATAACATAAACTATAGAAGTAAAAAAGAGCATTCAAAGCTCACTCCATAGGTGCCTTCCCTTGCTCTCTACTAGGATATTCACCTAAAAAATGTTAATAAGGGATGAGATTCCACGTCTCAGTAACTACTGAAAGTTTCTACCGTACACAAGCAAATTACATATGACAAAAGCAGGGGCTGATTTCAAATATATTTATATATACCATAATTTCTCATATAAAATTAATTTGCAAAAGAAATCATCATTATGTCAAATTGTGAACTATACAATTATACAATATGCAATATGCAACCTCCCTTATATCCCCGTCCACCCTTGTACCGCTGACTGGAGCCATAGGCTAACACATAGTCCAATAGAAACTCATTCATTTGACTGGATGGTTCCAAGCTCACCAAAACTTAAGATACACTCGGCCAAAAGTATAGAGCTTAAGTCTGGACTATGGCTCCCCTCCTTGAAAATAACAACTAAGGAGGTGTCATATGTCCCACAACTCCAATGCAATCCTGGCCAGAGGAAAAACATGAAGAAGGGGCCCTAAAAAGTACCATCCATTGTGCACCGAGTGATGGTATAAAGAAATCTTATCATTCAAATTCCTCCTTACTCCAACCCATCACACTTACATCCGCCATGATAATTATATTCAATAAAATAAAGTATATTAAAATAAACTTCCATTTATATAAAATATCATCACAAGGTAAACCAAACATCTCATAAAACTCATCGGACCAATCTGTCATTTTTGAATTTCGAGTGACTAAACTGTCATTTTTGAAATTCGGGACTAAACTGTCATTTATGAAATTCAGGGGCAAAATCGTAATTTTTGCTGGGTACAAAACTGTAATTTCTTTGGTCACAAAACTGTAATATTCAAATTTTATTATAATAATATTATAATGCATATACACATAATTCAGTCTATAAAAATAATATAATTTACAATCATACACAATTCACAAGTATATGGAAGAATATTCGAGTTACGCATTCTTGCTAATTCTCAAGTAATCACCAAAAAGCAACTACCGCATCCCCAAATAATTATCACTTTACTCTCCTTCTCTCTCTTCTTTCTCTCACGCTCTCCTCTGCGTACGATGAAAGTGTGTGTGTGTTTGTGTAATGGGGTGGGGGTATTTATAGAGAAAATTCCCCACCCTTTTTCAATGGGCGCAACGGCGCCCTCCCGATGTCAAAAGAGTTAGGCACTGCTACCCCCCAATTTCAAAAGGTAGGCACCTCCCCTCACTTTTTCAAAAATGGTGGGCCCCACTTCTCTCTCTCTCTCTCCCTTTCCTTTTTCTTCTTTCTTTTTTCCCTTTTTGTCTCTTCCTTCCCCATTCTCTCTCACTTTCTCTTTCTCCATTTCTACTATATAATATATTATTATACAATATATTTATTATATTATTAAAATATAAAATTTATGTATATAAAATTTTAAATTCTAACCTTAGAAAAATTACTCATACTAAATACCTAATAAATCAATTATCATAAATTAATCTATCATATAATATTATAGTTTTAAATAAAAATTCAGGATGTTACATAGACCATTATAAGAATACAAGTAGTTCTTTTGTAGCTAATCAAAGGGCTAAAGGAAAGGACACGGAGCATAGATGAGAAATTTGAAAATGTTGTTGGTGAAAACTTGGTGTTATTATATTTTATATTTTGGAGGACTGTATATTATCTTTGCTGATCTAGTATTTATTTTGGGATAATTGTATGATAACTCTGTAACACCCCATTTTCCAAAAGCGGAATCAGTTAATATTATCAGAGTAGAGCATCGGAGCAATTTAAAAGAGTGAGTAACTGATAAGTATGTGACAAAATACTATCTGTGGCGTATCCGGTTGGTTACAATAGCGGTACATTTATCCGAGTATTCAAAATTCTAACTACGTAGAAATATAAATACATTTCCAAAATAAAACTCCAGTCGAGTCCTCACGCGTGCTACTTACCCTTATCACCGGCTCCCAATCCTCCAGATCCTAAAGCTATGGTAAGTGTTGAGATTCAATGCCCATTGAATCTCAGGTAACGGCCTCATGCTCAAGTAAAACAATGTATGTATGACAGATATTCATAACATTACAGCATTAACCAATACATAGCACACAGCAGATGTAAGGTAATAACAACACAACAGTACATAGCACACAGCACATGTAAAGTCTATCCATGTTTGCACAAACCAGTGCCACGATAGCTTGTCGTGTCCCCAGCGCTAGGAAAACAATCTCACGACATTATCAAGACTATAACCCGTATAAAGCTGAATGTATAAACAGTAACCTAAGACAAAGTCTTAATCACGGTGAATGACCCAAGACAAAGTCTTGTCCATGACTCTATGAGATAATCTATCACATATAAGCATAGAAGAAGCATCGGAGTTAGAGTTACAGTATGCGTCCGTACCTTAGTCCGTAGAGCTAGTGGTACATTTGTCCGTTCGGTACGGTTCCTGATTTTCCCAGATGTCCTATGATAATATCACCGCATTATTTACTTTATAAATAATATCTTAAGAGATATATTAGCCACTATTTACCTTTTTACCCCTGGTGGATTTGTTATTCCAATTATATCCTTTCTTTTTCTAAAAAAACGCTTATTCAACATTTCTGGGCAGATTTTTCAGTAACTTTGAAAAATCATAATTAATTTCAAAAAAATCGAAATGAGGTTCCATAAAATTCCTTAGAATCCTTAGGATGTCTATTGTTGAGGAAAAATAATGGTTTTCACCTAGAATTAGTGAATAATTCCCAGTTTAACGTTCTTCAACCTCTACCCAGAAATTTTTCCAAAAAACGTGACCCAACTTCCAGAATTTTTATATCCTTCTACAAAACTCAAAATGACACACTCTAGGTATACTTAGAAAGCCCTAGATGTCTAATTTAACCAAGAAAAATTTCATAATTTAATAACTTCATCTTGTGCATAAAATCATGGCCTTTTTGTTGCTGACTCTAGCAAATTTCCAACCGTAAATTTTAGCAGAATTTCGCTACTTTGATCCTCAACTTTCAAGAATTTTGCTCTATCATATTTTTCATCAAATTTTCGAAATAAACACATTTTTAACCATTAAAACATGAAAACAAAACTATTTTGGAAGATTAAGGATCAAAGCATAATTTAACTATAAATTTAAATACTAAACTCAAGAACTTACTTGAACCTTGCTTCTACTTCTTCAAGCTACTCCACACTCACTCTCTCTTTACTATATTCAGCTATTGGAGCTGTTTTGGTGTGAAGAATGAAGAAGCCAAGCCTCTCTATTTATAGGAAAATGTCCACATGAGAAAAGACCAAAATGCCCTTGCATGTGAACTTCCCAAATTGCCTTTTTCCTCTTCAACAAGCTTTCTTTTCTTCTCTTACTCTTCACAAACCCCCCCCCCCCTCTCTCTTGGCTCTTGATTTGTTTTTTCTTTGTGTCTAATAAACCAAGACTCAAGCTTCCCATTGGTTCTCTTATTATCACATGGACTAAGATTAATTGTGTGATTTATTAAGACCATTAGATTTAGCTTTATTAGATTTAATCTTGGCCTTCCATTTATGTAGAAATATCCTATTACTATTGAAGATCTTTATTTAATAACACATGTGCTCTTAACTACATAATATCTTGATTATTAAACAATTTTCCCTCTTTCCTCCCATGTGCAAACTGTCCTCTAAGCTTGACTTTGGGGGATGAAGATATAATCTTAATTAACATCCCTAAGTGTAGTGTTTTAGATGTTATTAGGTATAATTGACCAAGTGTGATTGGTTCTTCAATTGATTATGATCATTAGAGACTCATTCTATGATAATCTTGTCTTTTAATTGATCCTTGATTTTTAATTAAGACATTCCATAATTGCTAATTGTTGCTTCTTAATTTGCCCCTTGATTAATTATGAAGATTTACACAATTATTTAATTAGTGAAAACTTAATTACCCATTAATTTTTGTTAATCTCCTTTAATTAATTTAAGTGTTTTCATAACATTTTCTTGCTTATTTTAATTATATAGGAACCATGATTTAATATGCTAATTATATTGTATTTTATGATCCCTAAATGAAATTTCAAAATTGGCCTTTGGTTTATTTAATTCCAAGAGGAAATTGCCTAAAATTATAATTAACTAAATTACAAAAATTTTGAGACCACATATTCACCTTTATTCATTATAGGTATTATTTATCAAAATATAATATTTATGATAAATAGGAATTTTAGGGTATTACAAACTCTAGGGAAATTTATCCTTTGAGAGAATTATTTACTTTTACCGGTATTTATTGTCCAAATCGCTTATATGTTCTGCTGCATAAAATTACTCTGATGTATGACATTAAATAACCTGATTTGATAATAAGGTTAAGAATTTGAAAGTATCACACTACCCGCCACCCGAAAGGGTGAGGCTGGTAGGGGTATAACATGAAGTGATGCACCCATATAATTGAAACAATTAAAACAACTTTAATCCAATTGAGAATTATAAGAATCATAGTCAGTATTTTTTTGGTTTATCACCAACCGACTTGCGCTATAAAAGATCAAACACATCATAAAGAGTTTAGTTAACTTCTATTTTGTAAGAAAATTTGTTGGGAAAAGAAAGCTGATTAACAGAAGCTGTCAAAACTTGGAGAAAACTAAGTTTATGGGTTAGGAATTAAAATGGTCCCATACAATTTTTATTATGCATCATAGGTTTTTATATTGAATCATTAAGCTATTGATTGAATAAAAATTATTAAAACAAATTCAGCTGTACGTTAAACCATAAATTATAGAAAGATACCTAAAAGCGAATATTAAATAAAAATATTATTTGTTGTGGACTGCTTATAAATTATAAGGAGGCAACGACAAATTAAAGAACAAAGAAAGACGCGATTCAAAAATAAAATTAATTAGGACTATTCGCCCCAAAAATGAAAATTAATTAAAGTAACATTCATCAATCATGTTAATCACGTTTAGTTATTTACATTATTAGTCTCAAAATTAATCTGCATGCCACACAATAATGGTCCATATAGATAAAGTAGGGGTTTGGTATTTATTAGTTGCCTGTCTATATCAAAGAAGTTTGCTTTATGAAGCTAAGACCATCATTTACAAGGAAAATACTATGCTTTTGCTTCCTACTTAATTTATTTCATTTCATCTCTGATTTGACAAAACTATAGCAAACAATAAGGTAATTCTGAAATTCTAAGGTGGGAGGCGAAAGGAACTTCATCAGAAGTTCACTGGTAATTTACATCCACTTCTTTATTATAGAATTGAATTAGAAACTTAGCTCCAACGTGTTAATTAATCAGACAATAAGGATAAAATAGACTAATTAAAAGCTAGCTTGACTCCATTATTTTTGGGTTCTTATCAACCACAATTTTTGGAGAAAATGGTACCACTACTACAAAAAATAGATTTTACTTCCCTAAGAGACGTCTCTTTTTCAAGAAGAGAAATAAAATATAAAGGCGTAGCATTTTTATAATTATGTGCAAAAATTTTGACATATTAGGCATCCCTTTAGCAAAAAAGGACGCCAAAAGTTGATTTTTGGTGTCCCTTTTCAAAATTGGGACGCCAAAAACCCTACTTTTAGCGTCTTAATTTTAAAGTGGGAAGCCCAAAAGGATAAAATTTTAGATTCACGCTATTCTCTTGTTCCCTCTGTTGAAAATATTTCAAATCCACGCTATTCTGAGAATCATACACACACACTCTCTTCCCTCACCTCCTCTGTTATCTTAGATCCACACTCTCTTCCCTCACCCCACGGTGGCGTCCTCCAAGCGCTGACGGTCTCATGCGGTGCCAAAACTTGAAGCGCGTCCTCCAAGCTCAAAGCTCGAAGTCATTCCTTGTCACATCTTCGTCTTCAAGCGCATCATCGAAGCTCTCTGTATTAGTCTGGACCACGAAGACGAAAATTAGTCAGTCACCGCAAATCTGCTGCTAGAAATCCAGGTCATTCACTTGCTCATGATGATCTCTGATCGAACTATATTTTTATATGATTTTTGATAATTAAATTGGGATTCTTAATGCATTTTGTCATAGTTATTGAGCTTAAAATGTGTTTCTTGTGAGAAATTGAGATTAAGAGTAAATACATTAAATTAGGATTAAAAAGGGCAAATTTGTCAAATAAATTGTAATTACTCTCAATCATTTATTTTTTTGAGAATATTTGATGTTAGATTAATTCTTTAAATTGTAGGTGGTTGAAGAAATTTGACCAGATTTGAAAATGGAAGTTTGAGCTCAAGTTATAAACTTTTCAGTTTAGTCCCTCTGTGAGACTTTTACAATTTTCGCTTAGGTCCATGTGTGTAAAGCTATGCGTTTTTGAGATTAGGTTTAATTTATTCTTTGAGCCACAGAGACGCAGGAGATAGCAAGTGCAGCGTCGCGAAAACATGAGGAATTGATATATACATTAGTTGTGTGCCGCGAACAGGGACCTCCACGCATTCGGACTTGACGCTCTCGACGCTCGATCTACCTCCCTTCTTCCTCTTGCCGGCGGTATCACCCACCACCAAGACCACCAGCGAGCTTCGCCTCCAAACCACTTCTGTCGACCTTCTCCACCGTGAAAGAGAGAGCTGTGACAGCAGAGGCCGTGAACAGTGGGGAGAGCCAGTGCCGCGAGCTGGGTTTTTGGGGAGAGCACCGTGAACAACCACCACCTCCGTCGACCATTCTTCATCATCCTTCCACTGTTCAGATTTACCCTGTATCATTTCCTCCTTTATTGATTCATTCATTTACTTGTTCATCTGTCATGAGTTGTGGAAGAGTTCTTGTTATGGTTAAAATTGAAGCTATGTGTGGCTAATCATTGTGTTTCTTGGAGATGGTTGAAGTGGCTGGAGCTCCAGAGCTTAAACAGATAGGGGAGTTTATTTTATTTCAATCTAATTTTCTCTAATTACATTTTAATTTCCTAGTTTTAGGAATATTGTTTTGTAAATGTTGAGACTCGGTTTACCCGTTTAGATAACTTTGTGGATTGAACCTATGTGATTGGATTTAATTTTGGTAGCTTGTTAGATTTATATATATGTATTTCCTTATTGATTCAATGATTTTGTGCTTTCTACGTGGTATTATTAGATAGTATGATTGAATTGGATTAATTGAGTGGCGTGGTATCGCATTCATATAAAGAGGAAACAAGTTGCATTAATCTAATCCTAATCACACACTAAGTGGTTTAAAACAATATCTCAAGAGGTAGTAGTTAGCTACGGTAGTAGGAGCTACTATTAATTGGGAATATTGGACTCAAGTGGTATCTTGGGGTTTTTCATCTAGACTTAGTGAAAATTTACTCCTATATTTAATTGAACTAGGATAGTCACTATTTCATTTCCAAGAGCATTCATACTCATCTTCATACTCCATTCCATTTTTTATTTAAAATACCAAAAATAATAGTTTAACATTTAATTAAATTGCCTTCCTATTTCAGTTTATTAATTTGAAAATCCAAAATCAACTTTCCCCTTGTTTTAATTGCATTTGCATGACATTTAGATTACTTAGGATTCAATAAAAGGCTCCTCGAGAGAGAGAGAACGATCCTAGGGTTGACTATACGCAATCCTTGGTTTATTTTTTATTGTGGACCCCAAGGCTAAAGACAAAAAGGCCCTCATCAAATGTGAGCTCACCTCTGCCTTCCGCACCACCTTCTGCCGACGTCTTCTTCCCCTTAATTCAAATCTGAAAATTGATCTGCTATTCTATTTTTTTTTGTGACTGCAGATTCAAGCGAGACCCAGACCCAATTGCTCGGTCTGAAAGGAGATTGGGGCGGTGAAGGACCAGAACCCTCTCAAGTTTGTCTGTGTAACATCCCATTTTCAAAAGCAATATAATTTTTTTTTTCATCAGAGTAGAGCATCGGAGCGTAAGAGTTATGATACATATATTTCAAATGCCGTAAGTCTGGCTGATTACACAGGCGGTACAATGACCGAGAGTTTTTATAGTAAATAACAACAGAAGTGTCTCCCTGGCAACACTCATGCTGTGGCAACAAAAGAAATCCTCCTATTTGGGACTCTAAGCATGCTTTGCTTGCCCTTATCTTCTGGCGCTCGGTCCTCCCGACCACGAAGCTATTTTAAATGCCGAGGTCAAAATGCACATCGGACCTCAGGTAACGGTTAACCTCATATTTACATACACAACATATGGAAGACATCATAGCATTAATCAAAACATAAGTATATAGCATATGGAAGATTAATATAACAACAATACACATCTCATGTAAAGTTATCTATGCTAACAGTACACATCGCATGTAAAGTTATCTACGTTAACAGTACACATCTCATGTAAAGTTATCTATACAATTCACTCGTATAGTCGTCTATCACATATAAGTATACAGCAAATATCAGAGTTAGTGTTACAGTACGCGAACGTACCTTTGTTGACGGAAAACAGTACTTTTTGACAGCGGGTGAAACGGCGGTACAACAGCGGTCCGATTATCTTAGATATCCTATAAGGATAACATTTATCAACTTCTAGCACTATAACAGGCATTTTAGGTACAAATTACCATTTTGCCCCTGAACCCCTAATCGGCGGAATTTCGCCAGAGCTTCGCTGTTTTGACTCTAATCTTCCAAAATTTTGCCATACTTATTTTCCCATCACATATTTCGAAATATATATCATATCTACCCAAAAATATGATATCTATAATATATTGGAAGACTAAAGCTAAAAACAAAGATTTCTATTATAGCTACGAAAGAACTACCGAAACTAAAGACTAGGGACCGAAAAACTTACTCCGGCTTGGCAAGAACTTCCAAGAGCTCTTCCTTCTCTCTAACTTCTCTCTAGATTTCGAAGTTGTGGTGTGGGAAATAAGAAGAGGAGAGGTTCCTATTTATAGGAAAATGGAGGGACAAGGTTGGAATTAAGGGATTTGTTTCCAGAATGAATCTTGCACCGTTGGATCGCATTTTTTAGGACAAAACAATCTTGGCCTTACACCTAGTTGGGCTGCCCTACTTGCCCATTTATGACATTATCAAAGATGATGTCATAATGCTTGACTTCATCGCTTAGTTCACGATCGGTGCTCGAATCGCGTAATTTTGCCGAATCGCGAAATCTTTGTCGGTGTAGTTTCGAAGTACTTTTCTTCCTCAGTAGGAATATATACTTTAATGAAATTTATGATCTCATTAAGGGTATTCCGTTATCTGCTGAAGATTTTAGGCCTGACGCCTTCGGTTACGGAATCAAATTCCGGAAACACTAGTTTGTAGGCGAAATTCACCGGTTCATAATATGATCTGATCTAAGTGACCTTATTCCTGGTTTCCAAAACTCGCTTGTTTTCTCTAAGTCACTTTTAGCACTATCTCGCCATTTCCTAATTACCCGGTACTCTAATTACGCCGTTGGTTTCGAAACGACTTTCGAGACCGCTCAATCCGAGATGGATTTTCACCGGTTTATAAAAAGTCTTTTTGTTTATGACTTCAATCCTATATCAAGAGGTAGGATTTAAGTTCTAGTTGTTCCCACTTTTCCTGTTGGCTCTATACCGATTATTTTATTATTTTATTCAAAATGCCTTCACATTTATTTTATTTTTTATTTATTTTTCTAAGCATAAAATATTTTATTAATTTTTTATTTTTTTTATTTTTATTTATTTAATAATTTCGAATTTCTCCAATTAAAAATAATTATTTAAATTATTTTTAATTCATTTACTTTATACCTTAATTATCCCATTAATTACCAGATTAGCCACTTACTAATTTTTGATAATTTTTTTAATTAGGATAAATCATTATCTCACAACTATTTTACTTACATTGGTATTTTATATCCCATGTAAAATATTAAAAATCATGGGGTCACTTATGATCCCAAAATAATACTTAATTTTGCCTCATTATTTTTCAAGGGAAATTATCCCAAAATTCCTAAAATTAGAGACAACATACTTTCTAATTTTTAACAAATATTTAATTGCCTCCTGGGATTTATCATAATATTTTTAAGCCATTTAATGCCTCAAAAATACATTTTATGGATTTTAGCTCTTTATCTCTCCTAATTTCCATAGAAATTACCTTAGAAAATAAGATATTTATTACTTTTTATTTGAGACCACATATTCACTTATTTTCAATAGGTATTATCTTTCGAAATATAATATTCCAGATAAATAATTATCCGGGTATTACTGTCTGTGCCATGGGTCGTGGGCAAAATGTTGGGGAGTCCGAGATGAGGAGGCAGGCGCGTAAGGGAGATTGGCACACGAACTTTTTATTAAAAAAAAAACATAAAAACTTAAGACGTCTCAATTTTGTTTTGGGACGTCAAAAGTCTTGACTTTATTACGTCCCTCAATAGGCATCCACTTGAAAAGGGAGGTTAAAATGACTTAAAATGGACGTTAAAAGGCTTTTTTTTGTAAGTAATGCACTTTGGAATCAAAATCAGGAAGATATCGGCGTTTTAGGATTTTGGAATTTTAAAATGTAAATTAAGAACCTTATAAATCTTTGTTTGACATCCAAACAAATGGACTGAAACATCCACGTTCACATAGGAGAAACAGATAGGTATAGAATTTTGAACTTCACGTTAAGTTGGAAAAACAATGTACGAACCACAAATTTGGATGGACTATAGATATATAGAAGAACCATGTGTGTAACAGTGAAAGAATTAGAAGCTATTAATAATGTTACTCATTTATTAAGATTCAAATACAAAAATGATAAATTAGATGTGAACGTGCGTATAATTCTTGCGCGGACCACGTTCAATCAGGACCAATTACTTAAATATTTTTTAGAGTTTATTATATCAATATAGTTAAAAAGTTATTGTTAAATTTAACATAGAAGAAAATGGATCGGAATTAAAAAAAATTATTTGATTAAGGGTTTCACTTCAAAATTTAAAATGCAAAAGATTTTCGTCTCTCCTAACAAATGTGTTAAATTAATTACATTAGGAGAGTTACAAGTCCCATATTGATAAGCCTTATAAGTGGAGTGTGATTTATAATTTCAAGAATTCTCCCTCCTAATAAACTAATCATTTGAAATTGGACTCTCCTTTTAGACATGAATTTTAAAAAGTTAGTTTAGATCTAAAATGACATGAATTTTGTTAAATAAATATATATGTGATAATTTCCAAACAAACTTTTTTTTTTTTGAAAAATTTTTCTTAGAACATTTTACAAATATTATGTTATTGGGTCTTCGATTGAACCATATTTTTATATGATTTTTCATAATAAAATTTCGATTCTTAATACATTTTATAGGACATTATTGTATGATTAAGCGATAATTTGAGATAGAGACATTTGTATTGAATTAAGTGAAATTAGGGGTAAAATGGTCATAATTTTTTAATTATTTATACAAATAATTTCTTGGACTGTTGATGTTACATTGTGTTTAATCTTACATTGTAGGTATTAAAGAAGAAAATTTGAGATTGCGGAAAATGTCAATTGGGGTCAGAATATTTTTTTGAGGATAGGGGAAAATTACAAAAAATTGCCCCAAAATTCCTAGAAATTGCAAAACATAGAAGAAAAGGAACTAGGAAAAATTACATAAAAGTACCCATATATTTTTAAATTATCAGTAAAGACTTAAAATGTTTCAAATATATACACTTTAGTCCCTCCTCAGACAGTTCAAAAGTTGTGCTTTGACCAGTAACTCTTCTTCCTGAACACGGATATACAGACCCGAGAGACCTCAGAGAAAGAGAGAACAGCGTCGTGGCCACATTCGAGAGAACACCAGACATATTTTGAGAATGGAGGGACAGAGGGAGATCGAGGAAGGAGAGGAGAAACATCAACCCTTCACCGCCGCGCCGTCCGACCATCACCACCACTAACGGTGTCTTCCTCCGTCCATCGTCCTTATCTTTCTTGGAAGAAGAACCAGAGGCTGGAGCTTAGGGCTGCGACTGGATATCGTCGAAGAAGAGAACCTCTAAGGATCAAATAGTGTACTACGTTCTGATTCGCAAATTTCTTGGATAAGTTGAGAGTGCATCATAAGAATATCTCTGTGATGATAGTGGTAAGAAGAGAAGAAAATGGATCGGAAGATTTCCAGAAGAGGGAAAATTAAAGCTCAAGAAATCTTGAGGAAATTTCATAGGCAACACACAATTTTCATTTGTCAATTCCGTGATGGTTTACAAAAGGAAAACCCTAATTTATGGTCACAATACTGCAGAATAAACTACTTTAATAAAGATGCAAGCTGTACTTCAATAAAGATCCAAATCATCATACAGACAGCAGGATGGCAATCATTGACACTATTGACATTCCCTCAAGTAAGAAAGATGGAGTAAAAGAGATGTTTTAGAAAAAACATATCATATTACCTAACTTAATCAACTTCTTTAATCTAATAAAATTAGGTAAAAATATCTTCCAGCGGAGTGAGTATAAAACATATCTATAATTTTGGGAATAGAGAAAAAGAAGAAAACGAATGACCTTCCCTCTTCTTCTAATTTTTTTTTTTATAAGAAAACCAATAAAATCCAAACATCTAACTTAAGGATGATTAATATAACTAAATTCCAGGAGAAGAAGGGATGATAAGACAATAGGACACATTACAAACACAAACATAGTAAAATGAAATGAAATGAAAGTACATACACAAACCATATACCCTACCTCTTCTTTAAATTAAACCACAACAACTGAATCTGCCACGATCATAACTCATAAAGTATTGCTCTGATCTCTGTGTTTGTGTGTGTGTGGATAATATAATTAATAAGAGAATGAAGAGAAATTAAAAGACATAAACATAGAGAACGAAGTGAATCGTGTCGCAAGAGGATGGCACCGGCAACATTATTATTGCAAAGCAACGAATTAAATCGAAGCATGTAAGAGATGAGCTGGTGCCACCGCTCCTGCGACAAGACACCCTCACTCTCCTCTTTCTTTCTTTTCTTAATTTTCCACAAATTCATGAACCTCTATATGTATATATATAGACGCTCGTATACGTACTGTATGTATATATGTATATAGTTTTATTTTTGTTTTTCCTTTCGGGTCGGTAGATTTAATAAAGCATAACAGCTAACCTCAATTGCCGCGAAGCTGCCAAGAGCCAGACAGGCCAGCTTCCTGACACTGGGAATCACCATATTATTATTGGATGCGTTTAAATTTGCCAGGTCCAAAGACTAGAAAAATATTAAAAAAATCGTAGTGTATAGATTCCTTTATCAAAAAAATTTATAAGGACCTCAGAGATATAGATTTTCAATATGAACTTACCTTTTTGACAAGTGTATGTAACCATATTGACAAGTCATAGAGTGGTCATTGACAAGCTCATATATGTTAACTAAAGCAGCTCCCGTCACAAGTGTATATGACTATATTGACAAATCATAGAGTGATCATTGTGATCAAACCATATTTTGATGTATTATTTCATGATTAATTCGGGATTTAATCATGTTAATTGAGCCAAAAATGTATTATTTTATGATTAATTTGGTTTAATGAGTGATTACAAGAAAAATGTTTTAAAAGGGTAAAATTGTCATAATTATTGTAATTATTCTTATTCATTATTTCTTAGGAAGATTTGATGTTGGCTTAATTGGTTTACATTGTAGGTGCTTGAAGAAATTGGACCAGATTTGAAAATGGAAGTTTGGGCTCAAGTTGTGAACATTTCAGTTTAGTCCCTCCTGAAATACTTTCGAAAGTTTCATTTAGGTCCCTCCCTCAAACTCTGCGTTTTGACCACCTTAGGTCAGGTTTGACTTTCTTCATTTAATCAATATATATCAAAACGTGAAAGGGGATGTGGGAGGAATGTTTAGCTCCAGCACCGCGAGAATAGAAAACCAAAAAAAAACCTTCACGCGATTTCCATCAATCATCTTCCTCACCTCTGTCGCCGGCGACATTCACCTCCATTCACTGTCGCCGGCGACCTCCTCCATAGCTTGACCACGCCGGAACTCCTCCTCCGTTAACCACCAAGCCCTCACATCAGGTCAGAGACGAGAAACAGAACAGATCGAACCAGTGTCATGACTTTGATCCCTCATCATCATCCTCTTCGACTTTCACGCTCTTATCACCATCGCTCTTCCTCTGCATTCCAGAATCAGTTTTTTTTTCTTCTCCAGTCAATGCCCATGGATTTTAAATGTCTTGATGAAGCTGCTGTTAAGCTCAAACACATATGTGGCTAATTCCTTGCTTCTGGATGGTGGAGATTAATGTTTGAGCTCAATGGACTACATGGGGGAGTTTTATCTATCTTACTATTAGTCTAGATTTGTATATTTAGGTTGCCTAGTTTTAGGAATTATTATGTATAAATTCTGGAACTGAGATTAATGTTTATTGTCTCTGTTAGTTTGATAATTGTAGTTGAGATTAGATTTTGTTGTGTGAAAAATATGTGTTTTAATTTCTTGTGGTTGCAATGAGATTATATTAATTAGCGTGTTATTGTCTAGTTAATGTGGTTGATTTGTCTTTTTGAGGACATTATGTACTCAATTTCAAGAAGACTACGTGTTGCATTATTCCAATTTTAATTGCACATCAAGTGGTTTTTAACAATTTCTCAAGAGGTAATAGTTAGCTATGTTTGTAGGAGCTACTATTAATTGAGAATATTGGACTCAAGTGTTATTTTGAGCTTGATCTTAAGACTGGATGAATTTTAACTCCCATAATCTTTTATGAGCAAGGATAGTCATTTCTTCATTACCAAGAACATCCATCATTCATATTTTCACTTCAATATCATTTCATTCACTCATTCACTATTTTATAAAGAAAATACCAGAAACATTAGTTAACATTTGATTTAATTGCATTCTTATTTTAGTTTATTAATTTGAAAAGCCAAAACCTATTTTCCCCTTGTTTTAATTGCATTTACATGATATTTAAATTACTTAGGATTCAATAAAAAGCTCCTCGAGAGAGAGAACGATCCTAGGGTTGACTATACGCAATCATTGGTTTATTTTTGATTGTGGACCCCAAGGCTAAAGACAAAAAGGCCCTCATCACATTGACAAGCTCATCTATATTAATTAAACCAGCTCCCGGGCCCATCTATGTTAACTAAAACAACTTCCGTTGACAACTGTAAGTCACCATATTGACAAGTCATAAAGTAGCCATTGACAAGCTCATCTATGTCACCGAGATCCCTAGGGACTTTTTTGATAGATTAAGAATCTACAACGAGACTTTTTTTATAGAGAAATTTGCAGATATTTTTTCTGATCTTAGGGACCTGATTGAGATTTTCCCTTGAAATTTTGAGCGTCATGGTTTTATCAAAGTTCTGAAACCCGAACTGGCCACTAAATTGGCTAAGGTATTGGGTTAAGGGTTAATGAGTCAGACCGGAGCTAACCACAGGCCAAACCAATAAGAAATTGAAGATTTCAGGGTAATTAATATGAAATTCTAACAAACAAACAAAAAATTGATTTAAAAAAAATGAACTAGGTTAATGCCTAGACCAGACCGGTTTACTGGTTCGTTAGTTTCCGATCTAGTTCAACCGATGCAATCCAATTTCAGAACTTGGGGTTTTATTATTCCACACGTACACAAAACTTTCAAGCAATTAATTTAGGTACACTGATTGATGAGATGTTTACAGGCCCCCACAATTAAATAAGCAAAGTTAATAATAATATTGTGATGATAATGATGGACACTTGGGAGTTGGAGATCGAGTGTTTGTTCTTTTGGGGACTCAGTGGAAATTTGTCCTAAAAGTTTATTCACATATATAGGATTTGTGAGCATTTAGAAATTTTTTGGTATCAATTTAACCAGTAAGTATTAGAAAAGCCAAAGCTAATAAGTTTTTTAATAGTTAAGGCAATTTTACTTTTCTTTTCTTTTTTACAGTTTGGGTAAAACTGATATAAGAAGAGTTTTGGATACCCGCAATTCCTACACACAAAAACTTTTGAAACAAGTTTTTTTCCCCTTGAAAAAATAGTATTTCATTAAAATTAATCGAATGAGAGATATGTAATACCCTAAAAATCGTATTTATGATAAATATCATAAATTAGTAAATAATACCTATTGAATATAGGTGAATATGTGGTGTCAAATAATAATTTATAATTATCTTATTTTCTAAGGTAATTTCTAATGAAATTAGGGTGAATAAAGAGCTAAAATTCCTAAATGAATTTATGGGGCATAAAATGGCCTGAAAATATTATGATAAATCTCATATGGCAACAAATATTGACAAAAACTTAGGGAGTATGTTGTCTCAAATTTTAGGAATTTTTGGGATTATTTCCTTGAAAAATAGAGAAGCATAAATATAATATTATTAAAAGCACTTTTTGGCCCCACATGATTTTTAATATTTTACATGAGATATAAAATACCAATGTAAGTAAAATAGTTGTGAGATAATAATTAATCATAATTATGAAAATTATCAACAATTAGTAAGTGGCTAATTAAGTAATTAGTGGCTAATTGGTTAGATTAAGATATAAGTAAATTAATTAGTAAATAATTAAATTAAGGGGAGAAATTCGAAATTATTAATTAAAATAGATAAAAAATGAAAAAGTAGTGTGAAAAGGGTTATGGCTATTTCAAATAATATCTAGATATTTGGAATTTAATAATAATATATCCGGTAAAAGAGCCAACAGACATTTGAGAATGGATATAAATTAAATCCTACACCAAAATATTGGGATTTAGCCTATGTCATCTGGACTTTTTATAAACCAAGAAATTTCTACCTCGGAGTGGACTATCTCGAAGTCATTTAAAACCAACAGAAAGCACTTAAGATACGGGATAAATGAGAAATAGGGCGGATAGCGAAAATAAGACCCAATAGAAAATGAAATAGTTGTGACAAACCAGGGATCGGGTTTCTTAGGTCGGGACATATTGCGAACCGGCGAATTTTTGTCCGGAAAATTTGGTTCTATCGAAGTCATTTCCAGAATCGGCGGCGTTTATCCGAAAATCTTCAGCAGACTACGGAATACCCTTAACGGGATCAAAAATTTAGTTAAACCAAGTATTTTGAAAGAGGAAGACTAGACCTTCAGCGCTGTGCTGCTGTATTTTTAAGATTCTCCAAGATTACGCTATTAGAACACCGAGCGGGGAACTTTATCGGTACAAGGCCATAAAGCAAAAAGATGACATCATGGATGACATAGGGGAGGAGAATTTGTGGTGGAGAAGAGAGGAGAATAAGTGGTTGGCAAGAGGCCACATCTCCATCATCCTAACCGTTGGTGCGAAAGTTGATCCAAGGGTTGAGATCGGCTGGAAATTCCCTATAAATAGGCAATCCCTCTTCACTTCATAACTCACCAATTCCTTGATCCTAGAGAGAGGTTAGAGAGAAGTGAGAGCAAGGAGGAGCTCTAGAAAAGGAGTAGCGAAGTGCTGGGTAAGTTCTTCGGTCCCTAGTCTTTAGCTTCGGTAGTTCTTTCAGTAGATGTAGTAGAAATGCTAGATTTATCTTTAATTTTTCAAGATAGTCTAGATATCATATTTAGGGGTAAATATGGTATTATTTTCGAAAATATTATTGGGGGAAGAGATATGTCAAAATTCTGGAGAGATAGAGTTAAAATAGCGAAGTTCTGGCGAAATTCCGCCGATTAGGGGTTCAGGGGCAAAATGGTAATTTGTACCTTAAATGCCTGTTATAATGCTAAAAGTTGATAAATGTGATATTATCCTTATAGGATATCTGTAATCATGAATTGCTGTCAAACTGCTGTTTTTTGTCAGAAGTACCGTTTTCTGTCAAACGTGCCGTTTTTTGTCAACGAAGGTACGTTCGCGTACGGTAACACTAACTCTGATATTTATTGTATGCGTATATGTGCTATGTGTATGTTATGTTTATGTGAAGTAGTTGATAGCTCTGTGGTATGCTCATTGTCTTTGTTATGATGATTGCTGGGTGTCGGGATACGGTTGCTAGGTGTGAAATGCTTGGTGTGAAAAGACTGCTAGGTGTGAAACGTTTGCTAAGTGTGACATATCTGCCAGGGGACTTATATGATGTTGGGATATGCTTGTGTTATGCTTATATATTGTATATGTAAATATGAGGTTAACCGTTACACCGGGGTCCGTATGCATTGGACCTCGCCTCTTAATATAGCGTCAGGTTCTGGAGGAACGAGGACCGAGGAGAAAGGCAAGCAGCACGCATAGGGACTCGGGTGGAGACTTTTCCCTACTGCTATTTACTTTTGAAAACTCTCGGTCATTGTACCGCTTTTGTAATCAGCCAGACTTACGGCATTTTAAATATATGTATCAGTTACTCAATCGCTCTGATGCTCTACTCTGATAAAAAAAAATATATACTGCTTTTGAAAATGAGATGTTACAAGATACAAGTCAAAAATAAAATATTTGCAAAAAGAAAGCCCAAATACATAACAATGCAAAGAAACTTGATCGAACCATATTTTTATATGATTTTTCATAATTAAATTGGGATTCTTAATACATTTTCTGGGATATTATTGCATGATTAAGCACTAATTTGAGTTAGGGACATTTATATTGAATTAAGTTAAATTAGGGACAAAATGGTCATAATTTATTAATTATTCATACAAATGATTTCTTAGACTTTTAATGCTATATTGTGTTTAATCTTGCATTGTAGGTGTTTAAGAAGAAAATTTGAGAATTCACAATTCAATCCCTCCACAAACTTTGAGCTCTGTCATTTTAGTCCCTTCGTCAAAACGCACGTTTTGACCAAGGGCACTAGGTCAGCTTCAGTGGGTTGGGTTTCTCTCATTATCCCTCATCATCTCTAAATCATATTCATCCAATCAATCACAATATCACTTTAATTTTTCTCTCATCTTCTCAATCAACAGCCCAGATGGGCTGATGAGGGAAAATGGGAAAAAAGATTATGAGAGAATCCTCTTCCCAGCTTTAGCAGAGACGCGTGAACAGAGAGGGGATATACATTGCACCGCGAAAAGCTTCAAGGGGATCCGGACCTTACACCTTCGACCTTCCTTCTTCCTCTCGCCGGCGGCATCATCGACCACCAAGTTCGCTGGCGAGCTTCGTCTTCAACCACCGCCGTTCGTCCTTGTCTCTCACACCACCATCATCTTCTTCATCGCCGAGCACCGTCACATTCCTGCTCTGTTTTCCATCTCACCACTCCTTCGTCTTCACCTCGCTCTACCACCAACGTCATCACCGACTTCCTTCCCTTTCTCACACCATCACCAAAAATCACAGTCCCTCTGTTTCTTCCATCTTTCTCTCACCTCTGCCTAGATTCTTCACCTCCATTTACTGTCACTTCCTCCATCCTGTTCATGATTGGTTTTCATGGGAGCTTTGTGGTGACAATGCTTGGTTTTATGAGTAGCTGAGGAGTCCAACTCTTGAGATTGGGGAAGATTGACTTGAGTTCCAAAGCTTCAATTAGGGGAGTTTATTTGTTCAATTTATTTTCTCTAATTGAATGTGGATTTCCTAATAGTTTTAGGAATATTGTTTTGTATTGTTGAGACTTAGTTTACCCGGTTGGATAACTTTGTGGATTGAACCTTTGTGATTGGATTGAATTTTTGTAGCTTGTTGGATTTATATATATGCATTTTCTTATTAATTCAATGATATTGTGCTTTCTACGTGGTATTGTTAGATAATATGATTGAATTGGATTAATTGAGTGGCGTGTTATTGCATTCATATCAAGAGGAAGTAAGTTGTATTAATTTAATCTTAATCACACACTAAGTGATTTTAAACAATATCTCAAGAGGTAGTAGTTAGCTACGATAGTAAGAGCTACTATTAATTGAGAATATTAGACTCAAGTGGTATCTTGGGGTTTTTCATATAGACTTAATGAAAATTTGCTCCTATATTTAACTGAACTATGATAGTCACTAATTCATTTCCAAGAGCATTCATTCATTATACATTTCATACTTCATTCACCATTTTATAAGAAAAATACCAAAAACAATGGGTTAGCATTTAATTAAATTGCATTTTTATTCTAGTTTATTAATTTGAAAAGCAAAAACCAATTTTCCCCTTGTTTTCATTGCATTTGTATGGCATTTAGATTACTTATGATTCAATAAAAGGCTCCTCGAGAAGAGAGAACGATCTAGGTTTGCCTATACGCAATCCTTGGTTAATTTTTTATTGTGAACCCCAAGGTTAAAGACAAAAAGTCCCTCATCAAAACTCTAAAAATAACATAACCCTAAAATAAGTGAGAGGGCAGGAGCTGCTGCCACAGCCAAAAATCTTACCCTATTAATGTTATATGGTACTCCTTCTATTTTTATTTATAAAGGTTAAAATATACTTTTAGTCTTTTAAATTTACATAAAATTTTATTTTGGTGCCTTAAGTTTATAAGGTATACTTTTAATCCTATATTTTTAACATCGTTAACGTCACCAACAAAAAAATATGATCCAACAAATTTAAGTGATAATTGCGTAGCTAATAAAGCATGTCTAGATTTTAATTTTTTAGTATAATACATTTAGGTTTTAAAATTAAAATAAACCTTCAGGTCTACTTCATTCTCCTCCTCTTTTATTTCCACCATGGCCTCTCTCCTCCTACCCACGTCATTGATCACTGCAACTTCAACCACTAACCCTGTTCTTCCATTCCTCATATTTTGGACGAAGCCTCTGAGCTTTACCAATTCTATGGACCATAAGCAAATCCCATGACATGCATGAACAAGATTTAAAACAGAAATTCAATTAAAAAAATCAATAAATGTGAAGCTCTACAAATGTACGGCTAATAAAATGGAAATCAAAGATAGTTCCTCAAATTAGATCCTCAGAAGAAAACTAAATGAGGGGTTTTTTTTTTCCTTCTTCTTTTCTTCAAAAGTTCAGAACGAAGGTGAAGACACCTTGAAAGTCCTATTAGGTTTTTAAATACTTTTCAATTAATTTACAGATATTTTAAATTTAAAATAAATATGTCAGCATTTAAATACACAATTGTTACTTTGTTTAATCAACATTTTCCATTATTAACATTAACCATTAGATGACTAAAAGTACCTGTTGTAAACTTAAGGGATCAAAATAAAACTTCATACAAACATAAAAGACTAAAAATATACTTTTGTCAATTATAAAAATAAACTTAACGGAATATCTTTCACTCATTTTTAGAATTGTCCTTTCTTTTCTTTTTGGTGGAAACCATTGTTCAGTCCTTCCTATATGATTCTAGATGAAGAACTTTGAAAAATATGCAAAGTTTTTTACACTTGATTACTTTTAATGAATTTTATTAATTTATTTAAAATAGTTTGTAGATCCTTAATATGAGAACTAGAGGGATTGGCTTTGGGGCACATCAGAGGGGCATTAGAGGGTGGAGCAACAGAGGATCTAATTTACTCTATGACGGAGTCAAAAATCTTATTAACTTCAACTAAATATACTTAATTATCACTCAAATAAAAAGGAAACAATTTGGATGCAGTTCTTAATTAATTAATATTTGACAGATATGAATGGATCATATTCTTGGCCGCAACGGACCTGGCTTTGTTCCTTTGAGGCCTATTGTCCGCTGCGCTCCAATACATTAAACGGCGCTGTTTTACGGCAAAATAGAGCAGCTATGCTTTTTTTTAAAAAAAAAAAAAAAATTAGGACACTAACTGCTATTAAAAAGATACTTTAGGATACTCACTCACTAATACTGAAAAAAATACTTCACGATCTTGCAAAATTAATTTAGGATCTTAAAAAAATATTTCAGATTTTGACTGGTACTAAAAAAATACTTCAAAATATTAAACGGTGCTTAAAAAATACCTCATGATCTTGAAAAAATATTTTAGGATTTTGAAAAAATTTCTTGAAGTATCTTTTTAGTAACATTCAATATCCTGAAATAATTTTTTAAGATTCTAAAATAATTTTTGAGATCATTGAGTATTTTTTTTTAGTACTAAGTCAGTATCCTAAAGTATCTTTTTAGTATCAGTTAATACCCTGAAATATTTTTTTAAGATTCTAAAGTAATTTTGTAAGATCATGAAGTATTTTTTCAGTACTAGTGAGTATCCTGAAGTATCTTTTTAGTAACAATTAGTGTCCTGAATTTTTTTTTTAAAAAAAAAACACAGCTGCTCTATTTGGCGTAAAACGACACCGTTTGATGTATTGGAGTGCAGCGGACGATAAGCCGCAAAGGACCAAAGCCAGGTCCATTCCAATCTAGGTAGGAAGAAGGAGCATGGAAAGCAAAAAGACGCGAAGTTACAAGGATAATCACTATAGTCATAATGTACTCCCTCAGTCCTAAACATAGGAGTTACATAATTAATTCATAGAAATTAATAAAATTAGTCTAGTAATTTAATTTGTAAGAAATATATGTTGGTTTTCTAAATGGCCCTTTAATGAATTAATAAAATTAGTTTAGTAATTTAATTTCTAAGAAATATCTGTTGGTTTTCTAAATGGCCCTTTAATCATTCGCATTGGAAATGAAAATCCCCTTAAGTAACAAATTATACGTTTATGAGATAAAGTATATTGAAATCAAAGCAAACCCCTACACTATTTTTATATTTAGGACCAGATAAATTGTATATTGCAGCCAGACTTGATGACGCATGTTTAAATAGAAAAATCTACGAAGATTTTGTCTTCGAGCTATAATGAAATTCCGGGGGCAGCGAGAGAAAGTTCTTGCTGGAAATTTCGAAGGGCTTGTGGGTTTGGAATATCGGAGCAACGAAAATGAAAGTTGATTGTAGAATATAATGTATATAAAGACCCAAGTAAAAAAGTAGTTTCTATATTAGGTGCCGTTTCTGAAAAAATTTCTTTAAAGTATTTAGATTTGTAATTTTTCTTCTAAATTATTTTACCTAACTTATAAACTAATATATAATTTAAGAATACACAACATATGATATGATTAAGTAACTTATTTAACTTCCTTAATATCTCCAAAAAAAAGTCAACTCTTTCTTATATTTAAGATCAAATGGAGTAATTTTTTCCTTTACGCCCGCACATTGCGCGGGTTTTGAACTAGTTACATCTTATAATCCCTACTTGATTCACGTAATGCATGCGACAAATAAAATTTAAGAAAAAAAATACCGCAAGTGTATGAAACAAATCTAGTTAAAAGGTGATTAGTCTTTCCAATCAGTACTCTTAGTTCTAACATAAAAATTATTAAAAAATATTAAAAATAATGTCAAAGTTTATTACTATCATATTTAGATTATTCAATAGTATTTTCTTAAACTTTAGGCACTACCTTAAAATGAAAGTGAAGTGAGTATTTCTGTTCCAATGTTAAAATCTTAAATCGCGTATGAAAACAAAACAGAGGGAGTATATCCCATTGTTAGCCAGTCATCTCCAAATATACTACTCTCTCATGTCCTAAACATAAGATCAGAGCTTAGAGATTTAATTTGGTCTAAAGCTAATACCTTAATTCACTTTATCTCTTAAATTTATAATTTTTTCTAAAAGTATCATTATTGATTACACATATCTATAAGAAGTTTTTCATTAATGGCCGATAGTTCCAGTGCAAGTATGATCAGAGATAGTTTTTTAAGAAAATCATCTGATATTTTTTATAAATAACTAATTTAACTAAATTTTTAATGGCTATAAACTAACTATCAAACTTTTAATTAAGGAAAGAGTGGTATAATCCAAGAAAATAAGGGATCGGAATCGGATTGTTATGTGACGCTGAGCTAGTATGAGAAGCATTTTTCCTATCAAAGAATATATATATATATAGAACAACCTATCTTTTTGGAGTTCTTTTTAATCATTCTCCAATACTTTATTCACAATGAAGAATAGAATTTCAAAAGTGTAGGAAAACTTGTATCTTTTTTATAAGTATTCTCATATGTGCATCACATGAAAAGAATCTTCAGTTTTTTAAAGGGTTAAGGTGCATTAAGCACCCTAAAATATTTAGGGATGCAATTCCACCCTTAAAATAATAAAAATGGATCAATTCCACCCTTAATTAATTAACAGCCACCCAAACATAGTATATTCAAACAAGAGGAACACATGGAAGGGTGATGATCGAAGAAAAAAAAGTGTTGCAAGAAGGCTAACCGAACATATCACAGACACTTATGATCTTGAAAGCCAATGGAAGTATTCTTCGAACAAATTGGGTTAGGCCAACTCATTATTTGATCACTCCTCGAGCTTCGTTCTATATTGATATTTGCTTACTGAGACTTCCGTATTGGCTGGATGGCTTGTTAACCGTAAACCCAGGTGCCTCCAGCTGTATGGGGGTTTTTCTCGAGGACGAAGATTGGAAGACGACCTTCTTGTTGAAGCTCATGCGATAAGGCTGTAGAAGTTTGATTAAGATTAAGATTAAATTTGGTGAAGTTTGAGCTGTAAAGATGAAGATGATGATGTCACCTTGCTGGTTTAGACTAGACACTATGGCCTGGTGGTATGTAAGTGGTTTGATAGCGCTTGGAGCGAGAAGGTGCATGTGAGAAACAAGTGATGGAGCAACAATTTCAGAGAGAAGCCGTTGCAAACGCTATCAAAGGGTTCAGATACTATAAAACCTTGAGAGAGAGAGAGAACAGGGGCTATTGTGACAGGAGAATGGCACTGTTTAGTTATGAAGAACAACAACATGATGCAGCGCCATATCTCCTGTGACAACATCCCCTCAATCTCTTTTCATGATCTCCCTTTGCCTTCCCTCATTCCCCTGTTATATATGCCCTTCATTTCTTTTATTTTTTATTTATTTCTCTTTCCGCGATGTGAATACCAGGTGTGAAAGCTAGAAAACGGGATGTTAAAATAGAATGCCCGATCTGATATCGCATGACTTGAAACACGCGGATAAACAGTGAGAGGAGGTTGCCGGTGGGAGTATTGACCCACGTTCGTGAGCTACCAGGTCCCCCGACCTGTGCCCTGGCCCTGGCCCTGTCCCTGTCCCTGTCGCATCTCCTGGATATCAAAAATTAGGCCTCCCTTTATAATGGCAAATTACCAAGTTATTTTTAATGGGGGAAAAACAAAGAAGGAAAAATCATAGAGCGAAATTAGCGGAATTGATTTGGGTCCTATGTACGACGTACGAACCTGTCGAACCAGTCTTCTCTCGTGAATCTCATATTGTTCTCAGGGTATGAACCACGATGCTGGAACTCTTTTTTCATTTTATTGCTCGTACAAAGTTGCAAGAGGCATCAGTCTACAACACCTCTGTCCTGAATATGGAATAAATTTTGTAGTGCAATTTACACTATAAACTTTATATAATATTTAAGACTAGATGGAGTACTATAATATATTCGCATTTGTATGATGAAAGGAGTTTCAAATTTGTGTGTGTTGTATAGAAGGTGATGCCTTATAATATAACAGTAACAAGAAGAAAGTCACATGCTAAGGTCATTGAATTGAACTTTATTGGTGGGAGAGAATCGGAGAGGCTTAAATCCCAAAGTAACACCATCTTCAAGGATCTTTACTAGATTTCTAATGTACATTTTTACGTTGGAGTATGATTATAACGAGGATATTAGTTAATACTACCTTTTGTCCTAATTATAAGACCTAGTTGACTTTTTTTGGAGAAATTAAAGAAGCTAAATAAGTTATTTAATCATTTTATATGTTATATATCTTTAGATTATATAATAGTTTATTAGTCAAACTAATTAGTTTTAAGGAAGAAAAAAAATACTCTAAAGTAATTTAATTAGCTTCCTTAATCTCTCTAAAAAAGTCAACTAGGTCTTATAATTAGGGCGGAGGAAATACATCAATATACTATAATAAAATAGATTGCCCCTCACTATTTCCTCTGGTGTATGAAATGGGTTTTGTGGTTTTCCTCCACCTATTAGGTGGAGTTGGAGAATTTGAGGAACCAAAGAAGGGGCAAATTGTAACAAGAAATGACGTTGAAGGTTCTATTCCATGCTGTATTAGCAGAGAGTGATGCGGGGGGAAATGGGTGGATGGACTTTTCTCTTTTGCATACTTTTCTTGACAAAGAATTTTTGTTCCAAGCAGGCTCTTACCTCACACCTGAGTGACGTCTTATTTCGTGCAATTCCTTACATCACAGGAACGTGATCAACTGAAGGATGATTTTTATTATAAAAACAAAAAAACAAAAGAAAAACAACAACTTGCTTTTTAGCTACTTGCCAGCTTCTTGGATACTGACACTAGAATAACAAGAGCGAAACTGTTGGGCCCAAGCTCAATAATTTGATGAGTCGCTGTTCAACTCAGAAGTTTATTTAGGCCCAAATAGATTGTATGAATGAGGCCCAATAATAAATCAAAAGCCCAATTCAGCTTAACTTTGGAAGTCAACGTGGTCTAGAGGCCTATCTATAAGTGGTAGCCAGAGTTGTTAAATTCAAAATTATTGAGATGCTTCTGCTCATTTTAGATAAAATGCTTTACGTTTCTTTGGACGAAAAATACTTTACGTATTCAACTTGAGACCCTCAAATTAAATTTAGTTGTAAACAAAAGAATATTAATGTAAAATCCAGACAACAATTGTTTTGGGGAGATAAAATGCTTTTCCACGTAAAACTCCCAGTTCCATCCCAAAATTCATGAATCATGACCCAAGTGCGTTATTTCGTATAGAATGAGGGAAAAGCACCAAAATAGTGTGCTTTTTAAAAAAATTTACCACATTGATGCACTTTTGAAAGAAATTACCGGAATAATCTTTGTTGGATGCGCGTCGAAATGTCGAGTTGCGTCTTCGCAGATGCGCGAAAAACTTTGCGAGAATGATCGGCGTGGAGGCCGGTGTGCGCCGATCTAGTTGCGTGGCTGGGACCCACGCCACTAGAGCGTGGGTAGCCCTCACGCGACCTAGTCACCTGGTCGCGTGGGGTGGTCCCACGCTACTAGTGGCGTGGGTGTAACCCACGCCACAAGGTGTCGGCGGGCGCCTTTTCTACCCCTAGTACACCTTATGGCGTGGAATGGCCTCACGCTACTAGTAGTGTGGGTCACACCCACGCCACTAGGGGTCAGACTGCTTTTCTGACCCTAGTACGCTTTTTTACCCCATGTTAAACCCGTGATCCCCCGGGTGACTCCTCCCCCTCTCTATATAATTCACTTCTTCAGTCTACCTCCCCTTCAACCATTTTTTTGCTCAAAGCCTCCATACCATCCGTGACTCCTTTTCTTTATCTCTTATCATTCATTCCTTCTTTCTCTCTTATCAGTCATTCCTTAACTCATCCTAAAACTCCTTCCATCCCCTCATCCCTCCTCCATCTGCTTCATTTTGTTTCTTGAATTTTTTTTTTCCTTTTATTCCACTTATACATTATTGTGTTTCTTGTTCTGCCTAATTACAATTTGTGTTGTTGTGATTTTGTTTTATCTACAATTTAATCTTCTTTTTCATAATATAAAATAAGAAAAAAATGAGTCAAATTTGTTCCTTTGTATATTATAACGGTTCTAAAAATATAGGTCCAAACGGATTGAGCTTTGAAGGTGAAAAAAGAGGAATGAATATTGTTCGAGGCATGTCCGCTGAAGAGTTACATGAAAAGATCCGTCGAAAGTTAAAGCTGCAACAAAATCAGGTAATATCTTTAGTGACGGGTAGAGTGCCTTGTGGAAACCGCAAATATGCGGGTTTTGAGATATCCGATAATGAGGATGTGGATGTTTTTGTGCAAACATTCGACAAAAACTCTACGTCCCAATTCGCTGAGTTATATGTCGATATTGAGATGTCAGAGGAGGGCGTACCAATACCGACTCATGGCCTCCATCAGTATATGGTAGATGAACCTAACAATGAGGAAGAACAAGAGGAAGAAGATGAAGACACTTTATTGGATAATGACGAAGATCAGAATGATAGTGATGCAGATGACGAACATCTAGGTAAATATTATATTTATTTTTTATTGGTTACCATATTTTCGCAAAAGTTGTATTATGTGTGAACATGCAGATGTTACACCGTTTTAGGATGATATTCCACATTATGAGGCTGTAAATGAAGATTATCTGCATGAGGATATACTGGACGTGGAAGGCTTAGGCCGGGGTCCGTGGGCGAGAGGAGATGAATTATATCTGAAACAAGAGTTCGGGTCCAAGAACGATTTGCAAGCCGCAATAAAACATTATTGCATGAAGAAACATCATGAAGCTCAAGTGGTTGAGAGTACTACAGCCAAGTATGTAATGAAATGTCGGAATCATGAACAAGGTTGCGATTGTAAAGTAAGAGCAATTACACCGAAGTACAACAACACTTGGGTGGTAACTAAATGGGTTGGAAATCATAGTTGTGTGAGCGAAAATCTCTCCCAAAATCACAAACAACTTGATTCTGAAATTATTTCTGAGGCCATAATAGGTACGATGCACAATACAGTTTGATAATTTTTGAATTTATTTGTGTTTATCAGTGAACATAAATAACATTCGTAGTGTACACTTTTGATGATTGGTTTTGCAGACATGGTCAAGGAAACACATTCGGTACCTGTGATTCTGATACAAGAAAGGGTGACCGGAATGTTTGGTTACCATATTTCTTACAGGAAGGCATGGAAGGCAAAACAAAAAGCAATTGCTAAGATTTACGGTGATTGGGACGATTCATATGCGTTCCTGCCAAGATGATTCGAGCACATGCTGAAATTTTCCCCGGGGTCTATTTATCATATTCAACATGGACCGTATATTGTTGATCGGCAGGTTGTTAATGGGATTTGTGTTTTTCAACGTACATTTTGGACCTTCCGTCAATGTCGTGAGGCGTTCCAATGGTGCAAACCAGGTCATCCAGGTTGACGGTGACGCATTTATACGGTAAGTATAAGGGGACATTATTGATTGCCACAGCCCAAGATGGAAATAATGAGATCCTGCCGATTGCGTTTGCAATTGTTGAAGGTGAGACTAAAGAAGCATGGGAGTATTTTTTTTTTTTTTTGTCTTCCATACGACTGTATGTTACAAATAAGATTGGTCTATGTCTCATTTCTGATCGTCACAAAAGCATAATATCAGCAATCTGTAATGAGATGACTGGTTGGCAGCCTCCTAATGCGTACCATGTGTTTTGCATTTGTCACGTTGCGAGCAATTTTAATACACACTTCAAGGACTAGGAGCTGAAGAAAAGATTAAGGAGATTAGGTAATACCTCCTGATGTGCAGTGACGTTCATTCTTTTCATTACTACAAACTTATAATGTTGTGTATTCTGTCTTTTTTACGGTGTATGTTCCAAACAAAATACACTTCGATCTTGCATATGCCCGATTCTGCGATTCTGCCGTGATGTGGGTCGCATGGATTGAAAGAATTCCAAAAGAGCAATGGTGTCGGAGTTATGATGAGGATGGACGAAGATACGGTCATATGACGACCAATTTATCCGAATCAATCAATAGGGTTTTTAGGGGAGCGATGAACATGCCCATAACAGCGTTGGTCAAATGCACCTATATTCGACTTGTTCGTTACTAAGTCAACAGAGGGACCAAAGCACAACAAGATGCAATGACCGGAAAGCATTTTTCGACTGTTATTGGAGAAGCTCTGACTAAGAATGGAGAGCGTGCTACATCGATGCGTGTTCGGGAGTATGATGTGGCGCATACAACGTTTGAAGTTGATGATGTAGACGATACATACTCGGTGAACTTGACTCAGGGGAAATGCCAATGCGGCAAGTTTCAGGCATTCAAATTCCCATGTAGTCATGTAATTGCTGCATGTTCCGCGGTATCTCATTATGCTGAACAGTACGTGGATCCGGTATTCTCAATCTACAACATTGCCAATGTCTACTCTTCATCATTTCATCCGATCGGCAGTGAACAAGGAATACCGCCCGCTCCCGGACCAATGCTTATCCCCGATGCATCAAAATTGCGTGGTGTGGAGCGCCCTAAATCCACACGCATTCGCAATGAAATGGATGAGGTGGAGGTCCAACCTAGCTCCAATCGAATGAGATGTAGTATATGTAAACAGTTTGGACATAATAGGCGTTCAAGTCCTACGACACGCATAGCAAATTAGATGAATTTTGCTTGTGCATTTGTGATGACTTCTCATTTTTAATAGATTTGAGATATATTTTGATATATTTGAGAAGTCATTATTACTAATTTAAAGAGATTTTATTGAGATTTTAAGAGATATCAATCTGGATACATCATTTGTGAGATTTCAATTTAAAATAAAGGTTTTTGAATTTAGGAAATAAATAATAGTAATAGTAAGTTTTATGAAAAGAAAACTAAAAAGAAAAGAAAAGAAATTAAGAAATAAAAAAGTATTTATTATTTATTATTTATTATTATTATTATATAATTATTTTATTTGTTTTCTTTGACAGGAGATCCGAAACAATTGAAGAGGAATTGATTAATTGAATGCATGTGGGCCCCACGGATTGAATGAATTGGCAGATTGAATGAATTGGAAGGCCCACGAATTTGAATTGAAAATAAAAAAACGCAGAAAAAGAAAGAAGACCTAAAAATTGGAAATGGGCAGAGGCGGCAATTGATATATATATATTCTCGTGGACGCTTGCGGAACCAGAATCATTCTCTCACGAGCACAGAGGCGGCATTTGATTTGGAGAACAAAGAGGACGCTGTGCGACGAATTTGGAGGAGCATCTTGGAGCTGAGCGTCATCTCTCGCTGGGCATTTTTGGATATTAAGAGGGAACAGAGCATTATCGCTGGAGCATTTTCAGAGAGGCGGCATTCTGGGATTTCGCTTGCTGAAAAGAAAAGAATACGCACAGAGCACTGTTCATCTTCTTCTCTAACAACTAGCAGCACCAAATCAGAGAAGCTATTGCTGAGTCTATGTCGTCCTTCTTGGTTTTAATATTTCACTAGACTCTGTTTCTAGTTTCTTAGTCTTTTCCAGTATGCTATTGAACTCTGAATTTTGCTGTGCTGAAGTGGATTTGGTTAAAGCCATGTTTGGCTAATTTTCCCTTTGCAACTTAGAGTATTATGAACTTGTTTGGGTTTTAGAAATTGTTCCCACTAATTAATTTTGTTCAATTTTAATTCAGTTTATTTAACTCTTTTTTATTATTCAGTGTTTAGTGATTGGCCTCCATTAAAAATGTTTTGGGGATTTAGGATTAAACTTGACGAAGGAAATCTTAAATTGACCTTGGATTAAATAATGTGGAATTAGATTTAGATCTAATTTGCGTCTAGGATAAACATATACTCCGCATAATCAAATTAGAAATGGCCGATTTTAATCATCTTAATTAATTGTGTGAGACATTGCATAATTATTTGAGGTAGGTGTATAAGTGAATGACGACAAGCGTTTATACACATTAATACTCTAGATTAATTGATTATGTTAAGTTAAAATTAATTTAATGGGAATGAAATCTAAGAAACAAGCAAGGGATTAGTATCTCTAAGTTGTCTTCTTTGATATTTGAATTATCTCTCTGTTTGAAAGTTTTTGTTTTTATTAAAATTCTGTTTTTACTCTTATTAAAAACAATTTGATTTCTTTCAACTTAAATGAAAATAGGAAATTTAATATATGATCACTATTTTGATCGAGTCTCATGAACGATATCTTTCTTATCACTTTATTACTTGGTACGGCCCGTATACTTGCGGAGTTTATAGGCTTAAAGTTTTTCCCTATCAATTTGCTCCCATATGTGCCTTCGAATGAGATGTAGTAATTTCAATGAAAAATACACCTTCGAGTTCTCATAATTTTATAAAAGTAGAGAACAAGTATGTAAAAGTCTTATATTATCTGTATCATGTACGACCCACTAAATGCATATAATTAATTACATAAAGAATTTTAAACCATACCGGGAGTCTCTTCATGTGAGACACATGCCAGAAACCTGCACGCACAAGGTGCTGTTGCAAATCTAATGGGATGAGATCTGGGTCATGGATATCTGCACCAGACCCCTGTGAGGCTCGTCTGACCCTCAACAAATTACAATCTTCTCTGTTCCACACAACTTATGATCGGTGTGACCATTGCACCTCCTCATTAAGAACTCCCACTCTTTGGGGTCGGGATCAATATTGCGAGTGAGCGTTGGCCATCCATTTGACTAATAAAAATTTCCAATAACACAACAAATTATTAAGTCACTAATTATTATTCTCTAAATAAGTAATTACTTAATTACTTATTTTACTAATTATTAGTCCGTCACATTTAATTTTGATTTTTCTAAACTAGCCACTTATTTGATTTAATTGTTTTTTCCTTTAGCATAGTTTTATCTTGATTTTTTTTTTTTTTTAAAAAAAATTATATTCTTTTTTTCGATTTTTTTTTAAGTACCTTACAAGATAACAGGAAATTTTTTTTTTCAATTTTTTTAATTTACTTTTTAAAAATTTTCTTTTTCTCAAAAGTATTTCACGAGGTCACAATGTTTTTTTTATTTTTATTTTACCTTTTTACAAAAAAAAAAATTATTAGCTTTTTTTTTATTTTTTTTAAAAAAAAAATTGATTACTTTTTTAAATAATTTTCTGATTTTTTTAATAAAAAATACCTTGCAAGATAGTTGGACTACCTCACTAGGTCACAGTTATTTTTTAATCTTTATTTTTAATTTTTATATTATTTTCTTCAAAAATTTTAACTTTTTTAAAATACCTGGTGAGGTAGTCATTCATATTTAATTTTTATTTTTTAAAATTTTTTACAAGTACCCGTGAGGTATATTTTTTTAAAGTGCCCCGAGGTAACAATGTTTTTTTATTTTTTTTTAATTTATATTATTTTTTTAATTTCTTTCTTTGTTATAAATTTATTAAGCATTTGTGATAAATTAATGTATATAATTATAAGTTCAATCCTATTATTAAACAATAAACATAACAAAAAAATTAAATAAAAACATCTATCCTACCGTTATACATTTATCTATAATATAATAATTTAATGTTTATAATTACAAGTTAAATACTATTATTAAACAATAAACATTACAAAAAAATCTATCCTACTGTTATACATATATTAATGTATCTAATTAAAAGTTAGATCCTATTATTTAACAATAAACATAACAAAAAAAAAATGTTACGTAATAACGAAACGTGAAGTCAGATTTAAAATTCCTCATCCTTCTTCCTCTTCTCTAGGTCTTAAAATTTTTTAGCCTCTTCAATGTTTTTTCAGATGAGGAACGATGAGGAGGTAATCTGTGTGTGGGAGAGTGCAGGAGTTAAAAAGAATGAAGATGAGTTTTTGGATGAAGAGGGAGAGAAAAAGAGTTTTGAAAGAAAAAGAAAGAAAATGCAACGGTGGTGAGGCTCGAATGAATGAAAAAAAATGGGAAGAGGGAAGGAAAAATGAGAGTGAAAGAGTGAAGATGGAAGAGTGAAAGAAAGAAGGAGTGGGAGGACGAGTGAAAGGAAAAGAATGAAGGAGTGGGAGGAGAGAGGACGAGTGAAAGGAAAAATGTGGGGGAGGGGGTGGTCAGGTCTAAGGTCTTGGGGGGCAGTCTGGAGATGTGGCAGGCACGCCACAAGGTGACACTGATGTGGCAACCATGTGGCGTGAAATTGCTTCACGCCACTGATTGCGTGGATCATTTTCACGCCAGCTGTGGCGTGAAAACATTTCGCGCCACATGGCAGGCGTTACCTATTTCCACGCCATCAGTGACGTGGATCTTCTTCACGCTGCCAGTGTCGCGACCTTCTCCTGCGCCACAGCCCAATCCCGCAAACCCACATTGCGCCATTAAAGGCGTTAGCATTAGATTGAGAATTACTTTCTAAAATGCTTTAGTCCGGTAATTTTTTTTTTATAAAAAAAAAAGCTTATAGAATGAAATTACCTAACGCTTTCCAACGACAGATTCTGTCTCATTCAATCAAATTTCCCACATTTAACATCATAAGATATCCGATGTGGAGATTCTGGGTTGAAAATCTTGAAGGGAACATCTTCTAACAACTCCCTCATTATTACATCAAATTAAAAATCAATAACACAACATTGTCTTAGCCCTCACGTCATATCACCACACTTGGGCAGTTGCATAATTGTTGAATTAAGGCCTAACATGACAAAACTGTATCCATATTCAATGCATTACTGCTCCTTTCCAGTCCATTTCTTTTGCTTTTCCTTCGCACCAACCTTCCCAGAATTTTCCTGTTGATCATGACTCATGCATCGGTCTTGTCCGATCAGCTTCCGGCTTGCCCAAAGCTTCAATCTTTCTGGCCTCTTCCTCTCTCGTCGTTTCAAGAGCTTCAATCAAGCTCTTCAATTGAACTTCATAATCCCCAGAAGCAGACTTGGGCATCAAGTGCTCTGCCACCTCAGCTGGTGTGATTTTAACATCTCTCAGCAACTCACCAATTCTGGGAAACAAATGGTGTGACTCAATTCTCAGATAATTCTTAGCTAGAACCTTAAACGCCTCGAAGCTACAGTACGTCAACTCTATGTGCTTATCCATTCTTCCTTTTCGAATCAACGCAGGATCAAGTTTCTCTATATGATTTGTTGTGAACACTATGAGTCTCTCTCCACCACAAGCAGACCATAACCCATCAATGAAGTTTAAAAGCCCAGAAAGAGTAACTTGACTACTTCTAGCCTCTCTTTCTCCTCCTCCTGGTTTTTGCTTCTGATCTTTATTCTCTTGTTCATCCTCCTTTTTCTCCTTCTTCCTCCTTTGCCCAGTCAAATCAAGCGAACAATCTATATCCTCAATCACAATTATAGACTTGCTGGAAGTTTCAATGAGTAGCTTCCTCAATTCAGTGTTGTCCCTCACTGCAGTCAATTCTAAATCATAGAGATCATACCCTAAGAGATTCGCCATGGCGGCGATCATTGTGGATTTCCCTGTTCCCGGTGGACCATAAAGCAAATATCCTCTTTTCCAGGCCCTTCCAATTCTAGCAAAAAATTCCTCAGCCTTGCTGAAAGTAATTAGATCATCAATAATTTCCTCTTTCTTCTCTGGCTCCAAGGCTAAAGTCTGAAACGTCGCTGGATGCTCAAAAACGACGTGGCTCCAATATGATCCATTATTTGTGTAAAGCTTCCTCTGCCTATTTTTCACCTTAATAGCTTTCCCCTCTTTCATAACATAATTCAAATACGTCTCCAGAATCAAATCTCTATGTCGTTTATGGAAAGTGAGCTTGTAGTACCTTTTCTCGTCGGTGACGGGCTGAAACGACAGAGATTGAGATTTTGAGATATTCTTGCCGGAGGCCCACCACAGCTTAGCTCCTTTGAATTCCACTGATACTTCTTCGTGATCGTCCATGCTGAGCACCAGAGACTGGTTGTTTTTGCCGATGTCGGCCTTGAGACGCTTGGCCTGCGTGGAGGCGCCTGAGCTGAGGTAGTTTTCTATGGCGGAGTAGGCTTCGCTGCGCATGAGACGCTCACCGGTGAGCTCGTGGAATGTGATTTGGATGTAAGGGTACACAAAAGTGACGAGCCTTTGAGAGTATTTCTCGATTTGGTTGCGAAGTTGGAAGGGGAAATATTGTTGGAACAGAGCCCAAAAGAACATTAAGGAAGCGATTATGGATCCTAGTGAAGCAAACATTTCTTTGGAATTCATCTTTTTCACCTCTGTTTCTTTGTTTCTTTCAGGGATGGGTTTTCACATATATAGATGAGAGATACGCGACGAGGGGTTCCTCAGATTTAGATATTACTTGGATTATCGCTGCGATTATCTTTTTGTCGGAAATAAATGTATGAAAGTAATAAAAAGGTGACTGGGTAGTTTTTGTCTTCATTCTCATAGGTCGGTGGAGTGAGGAGCAAGCCAGAAGCACGCGTGCGGCTCGTGTGTGATGTACCTAATTGTCAAGAGACGACGACGCCACATTGACTTCGGCTTCCTTAACCACTGAGTTAAGAGAAGAGGCAGCTAGACTAAACTATGTATAAAACATGTCTGGCCCTTTCCAAGGCAATTCATATTAGGCTGCTCAATAGAAATTAAAGGTTGTGTAGGACAATGACAAACCAGTAGTTACATAATCGAACACTAGGTTTTGTTTTTTAAAGTAAAGTGATATACTCTCATATGGTTTGCACTATACTTAATTAATGTGTTTGTTTGGTACGTGTTAGTAGGAGACAATAAGATAAGTTCGTGTTAAAGGCTTGAGGAATTTAATAGGAGGAGTAGATATTTCTTTGTGATAGCTTGCATTTAAGTGAAAGTGTGCTTGCGTATGATATGGGGAAAGGGTGCTTTTCTGACGTGCATAATTTATACTTTTCTAGCTTATATTTTTTGGGGGGGTAAAACTTTAGACTTGAAGGGGATGAAGTCATGGGTTCGTTTTTAATTTCTTTAGATATGAAAAGAACAGTAAATGATTGGCTCAATATCTAAATGAATCAGTATAATATTTGTTGTCATTTTCTCCACCAGTAACATAATTATTACCTTAATCATTCACCTCAATTCTCACTACTCGACCTCTTCAATGGGAATTGATGTTGATTATTCAGTTGTGTTAGAATCAACTAAGAGATTAAGCTTCATCAGTAAAGCAGAAGGGGTCAAATTTTCAGAGCAGTATATTTCCGAGAATCGCACTTGCCTATTCCAAGTTCCAACAAGAACAGAGTCTTTTTAACGAGTATGTGATCAACCTTGTTGTCCAGTAAGGATAAAAGAAACTTCAGACAATTAACTTTCTGGCCATTGCAATAAATAAATAAAAATTGAAAGGAAAAATGAGGGCTAGAGATATTTGCTTGAATAAAATGTCAGACGGCGAAGGCAACTTAAAAACAGAGGATGATAGTGGAACAGAGACGGCAGCAACATTATGATATTCATCTATCAATTCATAATCTTCGTCGGACAACCAATAGATGTACCTAAGAATGCAACAGGATTATATATAAAATGTACCAGACACATATTTTGTTAGCTCGCGTGCATTATATTTATTTATGATGAAGTGCAACTCCTAATTTCAACCTGTGCAATTGCGCCAACATCCTTTTCCTGTTCCTTTCTCTTGGCCATTGCTAATATAATATCATAGTACTATTTATCTTTTGTAGTCTCTTATAAATCAAGTTATGGTTGCCATATCACTGTCACTAAATCTTGTAGAAGATTTTTGGTAGAAGATTTTTGGACATGTTTGGTTTGAGGGGAGGGAGTGAGAGGGAATGGAGTGGAAAGTAGGGAAATGATCAAATTGTCATTAATGAAAGAAATATTCCTTTTTGTTGAGAATATATTTTTAGAATATTGAAAAAAAAATTAGAGGCAATTGTGTGAAGAAGGGACCAAAGATTGGCCCCTCCCCCTCCCTCAAACCAAACTAGCTTAGAGATCCAACCCTTCCTATTAATTCAGTCCCCTGGTTTGTTTATTCGTTTCTCATTAAAAAAATATTTAAGAAAAAGCTTATATATGATTTTGCCAAGAAATTAAATGATTTAATCATTATTTCACACAAAAATTGGTTTACACAATGCTGCTTGTGAAATGTGAAGCTCGGGTCAGCATAGAAAACGGTATTTTAGTGTGTATAATTGGGGAAAGAACTTTCCATTGAAGGATACGGTCGAGTCCAAGGGAATCTGATCATCTGATGTCTGCCATTGACGATAATTAATTCAAGATTCTTCTTTAAATGTTCAAAAGTTAACATAAGTAAACTTTTACTGGATGCTTGAAGATTAACTCGGACAGAGCCTTATTATCTGAAAGTTACCCTGCTGCAATTGGTGTTGTGCGCCATGACTGGTTTGGTGCTTTTAAATGGGGTTATGTAGATAAGGTAAAGTCGATGTCTGCTTTGAGGAACCGGATATGGTGCCTATCCCTTGGATAGGCACAATCTACCTTGCTGATCTGGACCGTCCAGATCTGATCTGGACCGTCCAGATCTGATCTGGAGGTCCAGATTTAATATTTTTTATTTTTTTTAAATAAAAAAAATGGGTAAAAGATCTAAAATAAAGATAATCTCTTAACTAACATTTTTTCAAAAAATCATTTTTTTCATTTAGAAAATATTTTAAAAAAATATTAAATTTTCCAAATCAAAAAGGATAGGCATCAAAACTGGTTCCCTGCTTTGAAGCTTGGTGTCACGGATCACAGGGAACGCAAGATATTTTGTGCACAAGACACTCTAAAGGAGGTTTCTAGAGAACTCTTGTAGATCTTTATCGTAGATATAGAATTGTATAGAAATCTCTAGAACTCTCATGAAATATGTAGATATCTAGAGATAATTCTAGGAAGGTTACGGAGAACTATTCTCCACCGATTAGATGTAATCGATCTTGCCGCTTCGTTGAGGAGGTGGATCTTTTTTATAAATAGGAAGTGTCACCCTCATTTGTAACCATCGAAGCAATACAAGTCATTTTGCATTCCGAGCTTCTCTTTCTAAAGTGTTCACTTCTCTCTCTAAAAGTTCTCTTTGTCTTTGTCTTTCTTTCTTGCTTGTGAGTTATTTTCAAGATCTGATCAAGCTAATTTGTCTTTTGGGCTCTAAAAGGGCTTTTAGCTTTGCATTTAGAAGTAGATAAAGTTATTTTCAAATCTAATTGTCTTTCTTTGATTTCTTGTGTTAAAGACAAATCTCCTAAGTTAGTTGACCGGAAATGTAGGAGTATTATCTATGAAATTATTTGCTTTTTATCTAACAAGGATGGATTCTCTTTTTCTTTTATCCCAAGATAGGGTAATAGGATTGATGATTTACTTGCAACAAATACTTATAAGGGGATATGTCCGGTTAAATAGGTTTTTCAATCATTACTTTCTTTGCGCAAATACTTATAAGAATGTACCGGGTTATGTGGGTTTTTCAACCATCACCCTCTTATAAGCCAATATTCGGGTACATCTTCTTTGAGTCCTGATTTGGAAGAGGTTTAGGCCTCGTTTGGATCAAGGAAAATGTGGGAATGGAAAGGAATAGAAATGAAAAGAATGGAATGGAATGGAAAATATTTTGCCTCGATGCGTTTGGTTGGCACTAGAAAAGAAAATGGGTTGATAGGAAAAAATTTATTTGGTTGGAAGAAAATGAGGCAAAATACCATTTCACCCATAAATATAAAATATTATTTTAAACCACATAACACCAATGCATTTTCGATCCTTACTTCCTTCGTCCTTCACCCTTCAGAGGGAGAGAGGAGGGAGAGGTGAACCAGATCTCAGGCTCCTCCATGTGCCGTGATTCTTGACCTCTGCCATCGATGCCATACACAGGTGAAAAAGGGGAAGAAAAAAAGACGATTGCATTTTGCGAGAATGCCTGCCTAAGGCATTGTGAGAATGCTTGGGCATTCTCCAAATGCCCAAGGCCATTCTCGGAGAAGTCTTCTCGAGAATGTCTTAGCCTTGCGAATTCACAAGGCATTCTCGAAAATGCCTTGCGAAATCTCGAGAATGCTTTCTCGCACAGTGCACTTGTTTTTTTTTCTTCTTCCTTCACCCTTCACACTCTTCTTCCTTCACGTCGTCTCTTCTTCTTCTTGCTTGCTGCTCATTATTCTTCCACCTCCATCATATCCTTCATCCCCAAATCAAACCTCGGAAGTTTTGCACGCGTGTTGGACGTTGTTGCCGTGGACACCGTTGTCACCGCTACTGTCAAGTTTCTTTCGCATCCCATATGTTCAAATCTGGGTTCTGAATATGCCACATCGAAAATTATTTTCTTTGTGATCCGAATCTGCTTCGAATAGTTTTGAGTTCTTCATTTATGATTGCATCGAACGATTCTCGGTATTGTGTTGTTGGAAAGGTGAGGGGGTCTTCTTCGGGCTTGAAAGGTGAGGGTAAATTTGTCTTCAACATTTTACGAAACTGCTGGAAAATGGGTTCCCACCAAAATTGGTGGGAACCCATTTTCCTGTGTTTAAAGGAAAAATGGCGAACCAAACATGGCTACAGGCTGGAAAATCTGATTTTCCATTTCCTTTCTCTGATTTTCAGTGAACCAAACGGGGTCTTAATTGTTCATTTTGTTATTCCTTTTCGCTCCCAGCTGGGGGACATCCGCTTATGTTTCTATTTCCCTGTATAGTCTGTATTAGTTCCCTTTTCTGTATTGTTTTGAATGGACTGGTTGTCTTTATGATAATACAAGTTGATCTCTGAGCCAAAAAAAAATAGGAAAAGGAACTCTGCAACATTTGATTTCAAGATTCCTTATACATTTCCGACACCACTCACCCAGGTTTCGAGTTCCAACCATCTTGAAAGTCCCTGGCATGAACCATGCAAAGGATTTTATATGCTTTTCAATTTCAATCTCTGATCCGAACACGTTAGCCAACTGTAAAGCGTAAAAGATTCATGCCTCTTTTCCTCGCAAAAATAATAAATGAATAACATTTTAGATTTTAGTTGGACCAATAAAATTAATGACCTATTTCTCTTGAAGCAGTACTTTTAAAATGCCCAAATCTTAGCATTTGGAGATAAATTTTTCAAGTTGCCTGGTATGCTGCAATATCCTGGAAAACAGGGTAAATGTACATCAAGGACGTGAAATTACAAAAGCCCGGAAGCAGGGGCTATAAAATTTACATTTCTAGGCATGAAAAAATTCCATGAAATTTTGGGTAAATGCAACACTCTTGTATGCCTTCAAGCCCAGGATACGTCTTGCCTCATGATTTGATATTTTTGGTGTTAGTCATCCACTCTACTTGAAATATAATATAATCTAAAAGCTTGCGCATACTTTCAAGACCGACTACTTTCTCATCCACATCCACAGAGATTCAGCTTACACGAGTCAATGGCATTGTCACTGCATCTCAAAGTGCTCAAGGATATGCTTACACATAAATAATCTGAGTTGTTTCGTAAGTGGTATGCACACATAAATAACGAACTATGACCTCTACTGCTCAGAGCTACAAAGGAAACATCATAAGTAACAGGGAATAGGAGCATCTGTACATATGAGAATGCACTTGCATATATACTGCTGCGAGATGACAGATTACCCACTCTAGACTCCGAAGAATCAACCCTACATACGCTTAAAAGAATTAACATGTGCATAAACTTTGAAGTAGCAAGAAGCATGCAAGTCTAACCCAACAAGATTATATGTTTAGTTGAAAAATCCAACAGATTTTAATGGAAAATTAAGCCACGCGATTTACGAGTCACTTGCCATCACTGCTTCTATAAGAGGAAAATCAAACTTCTGCTCAGGAAATTTAGAGTTGTCATTCTCATTGATTACAAAAATCTCTGAAGTCTGACATGTGAATTTATTCTAAATTCATCACAGCAGAATAGCATCACTATCAGCAACAATTGTTTTCATGAGGAAATTCAAACACGTTTAACTAAATTAAAAGATAAATAAATCAGATTTAATCTCAGTAAATTCAGAATTGTCATTCTCATTGATCTTGAGATGTTATAATGAGGACGCTTCTTCAGCCAGTGCGAGGGATCTCAAATCCCTACACAGTTAATGCCAAGGGATTCAGTTGTCAAGATAACATATCAATTACCTAATCAGAAGGAAATTAAAATATGTGAAATCATTCTAAATCCATCACTGCCAAAAAGAAAAACGAAAAAATTGGAACGATGCAAAACAATTTCATTTGAAAAAAAAAAGGTTGTCAAGAATAAGTCGATTAATGACGGAGCCACTGCTCTCATCAGTAATTAAAGCTTTCCGCTCATGCATGAATCGGAATAGCGTATATTGCCATTGAGGCAAGTAATCACAGAGCAACGGCCGCTGGGATTCTCGGAATTTCTTCACTAACAACTTAATGGAAAAAGAAAAAGAAAATTGATGAAAGAGCCCGGAAGGAACATTAGCAAAGAGAGATCAGAAAATGGTTATGTAATTGTCGGTCACGGTGATTCAGAAACACGGACCAATTTATACATCATCATATCTCTTACGATTGTAATTTACTTGCAAAGAATTTTCAGTAAAAAGGATAAAAGATTATTTAAAAAGAAAAAGAAAAGACTAGACATAAACCAATCATCAGAGACTTAAATACAAACGAATCATGGAATTAATCCATCATATTGTTGCAGTTTTCTCATCACAGATTGCGATTCAACCTTGTGAAGGAATAAATGAAAACCAAACTCAAACAAACAACACAATATAGAGACTGTGAGGTGTTCCCTTAATGTAGAAAGCCTACACAGGAATAAGAGAACCGAGACTACAAGAATAGCCGACGAGCGTCACTCATGGGTGAGTGGAGGATGACAGATCGAACACAGAATTCGTTGGGGCTACAATATATAAAAGCAGCTGCTGAGTGCGAAGGATCTAGAACATAGAAAGTTAGAAACCCTAATTCGAACGGATGCGGCAAAACACAGTCTTGGGAAGAAGAGCAAGGATTATTATCGAAGTAGTAATTGGGCTTTCAATTTGGCCCAATGATGAAACTTTCTCTCCTTTTTTTTTGGGCCAAGCTCTACATCCAATTCGAGATACAGATTCAATGGGAGAAATTTTGGTTTTTTTTTTTTTTTTTTCATGGAGCAATTTGAATAAAAAATAATATTATTGTTAAATACTGATAAGAACATATAATGAACATTATATATCTTGAACTTCATGCAATAAAAGGGAGGTGATCGCAATTTCGTGATTATGGTAGCACATTGTGCCGATAACCATCTGCACCGTCGGATTAATTTTGGACAGTTCATATTTTATTTAATTTAACTTTAATATTCTAAATAATTTTTTTGTTTAATATATGTAAATTAACAATAAAGATAATCTTATAACTATCATTTCAAAAATCACACATTGAAAATTTTAAATTTGAACCGTTTAAATTAAAGTTAACGGTTGACATTCCATCATAATAATAAGAAATTCGATGCTTATGACTATGATGAGCACCCAATTGTGGACCCCGTGATTATGGGTGAGCAAGAGAATATGTTATCAAAGATCTGTTTATATTACCACAAACCGCTTAGGTCGACTGGCATGGGGTCGTCCTAATTTAACCACGGGATCTCGAGTTCGAGAAGTAGGAATGCAACGTATGGGGGTGGTAGAGGCTTCCCCCGAAAGGGGCCCCCCGGTCTCAATCCGGATTAGTCTGGGTTTGTAATTCCCTGAGGGGTTGGCCCAAGACACCGGAGGTGCAAACCAAAAAAAAAAAAGATCTGTTTATATTAGAAAAGGCTAATTTCAATCATCCACTTTATATTTGAAATATTGTAATGCCTACTTGAAAACTCATTTAATGAAAACATAAATTAATCCATACTAAATTACATTTACCATCATTCAATTAAAACCCACTAAAGTAATTTCCTTTTTTTAAAAAAAAAAAACAAATTATTCTTTAATATAGACTATTTCTCTTTTCTGCATATAAAGTTTGATCTCTTTAATAATAACCGCGGGCTAAAATTGTACATTCCCTTTCAATTTTTTTCGAATATTGGGATATTATTTACATTTACTTCTCATATTGAGGTTTTTTAATCAAATATCAAATATTATAGGGGTTTGAAGATAAGGTAATAAATTAAATTAAATTTGATCTAAATTGAAAACAAACATCATATAATGAATAATAAATTATAATCACCTAATAGATATTAGTAATCATATTAATGTGAGGAAATTTAGGCTTAACACCTTATTCTTTTAAACTCATACACTTAGTATACAAGTCTGAAAGACACTTGCCAAATAGTAACAAATATTATTTGAAAGATTCAGTTTAAAAACATTATTGATCAAAGGATTTTATAATAAAAATAATCTTACTGTCATGGCAATCAAATATAAAGTGGAATAACATTTGCTCCAAGAGTAAGACAGAGCCTTCAAGAGTCTTCAAGGTCCTTACTTCCTATTATAACATTCATTTTAGAAATGTTAATATAAAGGAATGAAATTTCATGTCTCAATAATTACTGAAAGTTTCTACTACACACAAACAAACCATGTATGATTTAAAAGAAGGAAATGATTACATATATATTTGCATATATCCTAAAATAAGTACCCATCAGTATCCTAATTTTTTTTTAAGATTAGTCCGTATCCTGAAATATTTTTTTAAGATCTTGAAATAAATTTTAAAATCATGAGAAGTATTTTTTTAGTACCAGTCATTATCCTTTAGTATCCTGAAATATTTTTTCAAGATCAATCATTACTTTGAAATATTTTTTCAATATCCTAAAATAAATTTTTCAGATCATGAAATATTTTTTCAGTATATTCATTGATATTCTTAAGTATTTTTTTTAGTTCCCGTTAGTAACTTAAAATATTTTTTCAAAATAAATCAATACCCTTAAATATTTTTTCAAGATCTTAAAATAAATTTTCAAAATCATGAAGTATCTTTTCATCTGAGTCTGTCTCTTAAGTATCTTTTAAGCTTCCGTTAGTATTTGAAATATTTTTTCAAGATCGATCACTACTGCTAAAATATTTTTTTTAAGATCCTAAAATAAATTTTCAAGATCATTAAGTATTTTTTCAATACCAGTCTGTAACTTGAAGTATTTTAATTTTGTACACAAATTTATGTAATCTTTTGTAATTATTATGAAATTTAATGTTAAAAATATTTAAAATACAACATTATCCTTTATATGAAATTAACCAAAAGCTAATGTTCTTTTTTGTAAATTTGACCATGAAAAAACTCTTTTGATAATAATATCAAAACACTATCATTTTTTTTTCAAAAGAAAAATATTGGATAATTTATGAGATTTTTACCGATATAGGTATAATCTTCCAACTATTACGACGAACTTCTGCCATCATATTCAAAACAATTGCTTAACGTCAACTAATTACCTGCCATATAACATAGTTGATATCTTAATCATAATACTTTGGATATTCAATACCCTGGATGACTATTAAACGTAAATAAATATTTCTTAAAGTGTTAGAGGTGAATATGTGGTTTCAATAAATGGCCAAAAAATTACCTTATTACTTAGGGAAAATTATTGTGAAAATTAGAAAAGAAAAAGAACTAAGGTCAAGGAAAATGTATTTTATAAGGAAGAAGATGACCTAAAATATTATGATAAATACCATATGATAACAAATCTTGACAAAAACTGGGAAATGTGTTATTTTTAATTTTGGGAATTTTGGGAATATTTCCCTGGAAAAATATTGAGCATAAATAAAATAATATTAAAAAGTACTTTATGCTCTTTGATTTTTTTTAATATTTAATATAGGATATAAAATACCAATGTCGATTCAATAGTTATGAGAAAATAATTTATCCTAATTAAGAAAATTATCAACAATTAGTAAGTGACTAATTAAGTAATTAATAAGATAATATAAGATGATTAAGATATAATCATTTGTTTAGTATAATAATCAACTAACTAAATCACTCCCCAAAAGACAACCAAGGTGGCGCCAATTACATGTAGTACATTGGGTAGGAATTTGTCTTTCTCTTTTATTAAATAATTAAGCTATTTTGCTATATATAAAAAACAAAACAAAGACATGGCTGTTGTAAGGGAGGCATGTCGGCACATTTGATTGAGGGTGAGAATTGGGATTAAATGATTAAAGATAGGTTATGTCGGCCATGTACATTGGGTGAGAGTTACTTTTAAGTAAATGATATAATTATTGAATAAGACAATATACTTGAATAGCTAAAGCACCACAAAATAGCTGATTGGTTGTGTATGTCGACCAAGACTTGGGAGGCTTGGGTGTAGTTTCAAAAGGTGCAGATTAAATCCAAGGGTGGAGGTGATTTTATGTCACATTTGAAATTCCATTTGTGTCCCCAATTTTCTCCTATAAATAGGAGGCTTGGGATCACTTCATTTTCACACCAAAATCAAGTAACAATCTGAATATAGAGAGAAGTGAGAGTGAGTGAGGAGTATCTTGAAGGAGTTCAAGCAATAGCAAGGTAAGTTCTTAGAATTTTAGCTTTTAAATTCATAGATAGATTTTATGCTTTGATCTTAAATTCCTAGAAGCAATTTTATTTTCATGTTTTTATGGTTAAAATTAGCTTTATTTCGAAAAAAATAATGAGGGAATTCATAGAGAAAAATTTCTGAAAGAGAAAAATCAAAATAAATGCTCCGGCGAAATTTTGTCGGTTAGCGACTCCGAAAGCAATTTCAAAAACGCTGGTATCTTATGTTGAAGATGCTATGACAAAATTATGATAAAATTCATGTTGAAAGTAGACATATAGAGCTTTCCAAATATACCTATAGCATGTCGTTTTGAGCTCTGTGCTAGGAGATAAAAATGTTCGAAGTTATGCTAAAAATGCTGGAATTTTCTGGGCAGACGTTGTAATCTCCTAAACTGGGAATTTTTTATTAATTCTGGGAAAGAAATCATATTTTTATCTACAAGTAGACATTCTAAGGTTTCCGAGGAATTTTACGGATCCTTATTCCGAGTTCTGTAGAATTAATTAAAATTCTCCAAAGTTAGGTGAAAAATCAGCCTATATAATGATTATTAGCGTTTTTACGAAATTATAATTAATAAATGGAGAAATAATTAATCCAGGGGTAAAATGGTCATATATAGCCAAAATACCTCTTGAAATAATATTTATGAATTAATTGAGACGATATTACCCTTATAGGATAACTGTGATCGTCTACCGTCAGGACGTACCAATATCAACAGCGAAGGTACGGACGCGTATTGTAACCTTAACTCTTGCGCTTATTGTGTTCTATGTGTGTTTGCTGTGTTTCTACACTGAGTTTTTGTTGTTAAGATGTTGAAAACGAGATTTTTTCTGTTGAGACGTTGAAATTACAAATATACGGGTTATGGATTTAATAACACCGAATTATAGTTTTCCTAGCGCTGAGGACACGACCGTACATCGTGGCACTGGATTATGTGCAGACTGAGGGTAACATACATATTGCAGTGGCTGTGTAATGTTATTACTTGCTATGATCTGTTATGATCGATATATGATATTTTGCGAAATATTGTGGATATCGCTATGCATATAATGCGTACATAAGCATGAGGTTAACCGTTCACCGAGATCCATGGGCATTGGATCTCGGCGATGATGCTTCGATCCCGAGGAGTTCGGATCGGAGAAAGGGGTAAGGAGCCGGCATAGAGAAGCCAACGGAGGAATAAATTAGCAGTTTATTTTTGTTAGAGAAACATCGATGAATGTACTTATGACTACCAGAACATATTATTATGAATGTTATACAGTGACTCTATTTCCATTTTAAATCGAAAAAAAAAAAATTGACTGCTCAACTCTGATCAAATACGGCAAGAAAACGTTTACGAAAACGGGGTGTTACATTAATCATCAATGTCATGTGAAATTATTTCCCGTTGAAAACTATGAATTCAATAGATCAAAGCATGAAATAAATCTGGCGAGTCAATGTGCAAAAAATTAAAATAATACTGATCCGTTCTTTTTATAAAGGACATACCTCTTGGATTTGACCAATTAAAAAGGAGAACAAAAATAGCTTAAGTAGGCATAAAGTCAGATAAATAGCTTAAGTACAATAATGTGTTCCATAATTTTGCACAAATGAGAAGGTCACATAGATAATTACCCATGATTAATATGAATTTTATGTTACTCGTCGTGTTGTTGATATAGGAACTAGTCATGATTGATCTTGCTCTTTAATATAAGACTTAAATCCATGTTATCTCCAAAAATGATCATTCTTGAATTAAATATATAATTGAATATTATGTATAGACTTGTATAGGGAGATCTGATCACATTTATTACAATCAAATAATTTATTTAAGTCTAAAGTATATTTTTAGTCCTTTAGGTTTCATATGACGTATACTTTTAATTCCTTAATATACTTTTAGTCCTATATTTCTAATATTGTTAGTGTTATTAATGGAAAATGTTGAGGAAACAAATTTAAATATTGACCGTGCAACGAATAAATCCGACAAATCGTTGTAAAATCAAGGTTATGCTATTTAGATTATTAAACTAATATATATGTAGATTATTAAACTAAAATTTTTAAACAATTGAGGTTTTGATATTGATTGCTTCATTAGGTTTTTAGATATATTTTTTTAATTCACATATATTTTAAATTTAAGATTAATTACATTTAATTACATTATCATTGTTATAAACAATATGTGTGTACATGTGGATGTTCATAACTCCATGCATAGGATTCCATCTCATGTTAATTAACATTACACCCGGTAACTCCCAAATAATTAAGTGGGCTTTAGCACATATTTTCTATAACCTCCAATTGCACCATTATGTTGCTTAATTCCCTTTTTTATATGCTTGTAGCTCTTATGTAGCCTTCAATGTATGGAGTCCTATAAATAGAGGTCATGCATAAGGTTTTGATACACATACACCAATGAGACAAAGTGAATGAGATAGATAATTCTCTTCTCTCTCATTCTGTTATCTTGTTATTTCTTCTCTTCTTTTACTACTCTCTAGTCTTTTTATTTTTCCTAAATTTACAACATACACGTTATTCTACTTATGCTATTTATCTGACTCTCTAGGTTGACTTTCAATTGTGGAACTTAAGCTACTTCGGCAAAATTATTTTCTCTAAGTTCCACAATTGAAAGTCAATATTTTTTTGCATTGTTATGATCATTGAAAAATAATGTCCTTATGTTCATCAAAATAATATTATATATCAGCAAATGTCACAAAATGGAAAAAGCCATTTATCCAAATATGTGTATGAATTTATTGAAGTAAAAGTCAAAATGGTTGTGAAGGCAAACCATGAAGTGTTATAAAAAAATATCAAAAGAGGCAATAAGTTATGAAAAAAGATGCCCAAATTTATTGTAAAGGAAAAAGGAAATAATCATAAGCCTAGAAGGCTATATGATGTTTAATTTGTTTATTATTGTTTAAATTTATTGTAATTAACTTGTGTGATAGAAATTGTAACATCTCATTTCCAAAAGCGAGATATTTTTTTCATCGTAGTAGAGCGGGAGAATTGAGTAACGATACATTTATTCAAATTGCCGTAAGTCCGGCTGATTTACGAAGCGGTACATTGACCGAGAGTTTTCAAAATGAATAACAACGAAGAAAGTCTTCGATCGGGACTCATCTGACGGCTGCTCGCCATTCTCCTCGGTCCTGATTCTTCCGAACCCGACGCTATGATAAGAGCGAGATCCAATTGCAATTTGGATCTCGTGTAACGCATTAACCTCATGCTTAAATACGACTACATATACACGACAAAAGAATCAATACAACAGTCCACAACAGATGTATGATTAAAAACACATAACCACGTATACAAGATAATAACCACGTATGTAACATAACCTCGTATGATACAACAATAATAACCTCGTATGTGACATAACCTCGTATGTCACATACCGTATATAGCATAACCTCGTACACTACTACACAACAATCATATAATAAACATTAGAGCTAGTGTTACGATGACGCGAACGTACCTTCGTTGACGGCAAAACGCACGTTTCACGAAAAATGGTATTTTCTCGACAAAATGCGCAAATGCGATGACAATGACGATTAATTCAAATATCCTATAATGATGATATTTATCAACATTCAGCATCATAACAGGCATTTTAGGTACAAATTACCATTTTGCCCCTGACCCCCTAATCGGCGGAATTTCGCCAGAACTTCGTTACTTTGACTCTAATCTTCCAAAATTTTGCCAGATCTTTTCCCTCATCATATTTTCTAAATATATATCATATTTACCCCTAAATATGATATCTAGACTATCTTGACAAATTAAAGATAAATCTAGCGTTCCTACTATATCTACCGAAAGAAACTACCAAACTAAAGACCAGGGACCGAAAAACTTACTCGGGGCTCCGCTAGACTTTCTCCCGGCTCCTCCTTCTCTCTAACTTCTCTCTAGGTTCGAAATTTTGGTGTGGGAAATGAGAAGAAGAGAGGTTCCTATTTATAGAGGTTTTCGGGTTAAAAACCATGCAACTTCATTAAACAACCTACAACTTCGGATCGATCTTGCACCGTTGGATCGCACTCGCCATGTGGCACCATCTTGAACTTCCACATGTCCCGCTTATGTCATCCTTCTAGAAGAGGATGATGTCATCTTTGCCGACTTACCGATAAAGTTCCCCGATCGGTGTCCGAATCGCGTAATCTTGACGAATCTCAAAATCCGACGAGAGTTCTAAAGGTCTATACTTCCTCCTTAAAAATATGTGGATTAATGAAATTTATTATTCCATTAAGGGTATTCCATTATCTCGCTGAACATTTTAGGACGAGACGCCCTCCGTTACGGAATTAAATTCAAAGCACTAGCGTCTAGACAAAAATCCACCGGTTTGAAATACGTTCGACTCAAGACACTAGATTCCTAATTCGCGGCAACTACTTGTTTCTGTATTGCTTCTTTTCCCTATCTGCATTTTCTCTCTCCTACCCGTGTCTTAAATACCATGTTGGTTTCGGAACCGACCTCGGAGGCAATTAAATCGCTCCCGGATAAAATTTCACTTGTTCATAACAAGTCCAGGATGTTTCGACTTTGTTTCTATATTTTGAAGTTGGATTTTATTTCTATCCATCCCTACTTAGCCATTAGGTATTTCTACTTGATTATAATATTATTTTCATATTATAATATTATTTTTTTATTAATTAATTTCGAAATTTCTCTTTTAATTTAATTATTTACTAATTAATTTATTTATACCATAATCTAATTAATTAGCCAATAATTACTTAATTAGTCATTTACTAATTGTTGATAATTTTATGATTTAGGATAAATTATTATCTCATGACTATTGAACTGACATTGGTATTTTATATCCTATATTAAATATTAAAAATAAAGGGGCATAAAGTGCTTTTTAATAATATTTTATTTATGCTCATTTATTTTCCAGGGAAATGATCCCAAAAATTCCTAAAATTAAAGATAACATATTTCCCAAGTTTTTATCAAGATCTGTTATCATATGGTATTTATCATAATATTTCTAGGCCATTTTCTTTTATTAAAATATATTTTTCATGGATTTTAGCTCTTTTTCTTTTCTAATTTTCACAGTAATTACCTTAGAAAATAAGATAATTAAAACTTATTATTTGAGACCCCATATTCACCTATTTCCAATAGGTATTATTTATCGAAATATGATACTTATCATAAATATGATTTTCGGGTATTACGAAATTAAGTATTTGATATTATGATATTGATAAGTATTCATAAGTGATATATGAAATCAACTAGACCTAAAAGTAATTATTGGTCATTTTGAAATTTTATATATAGTGCCAATTTATTTGTAAATTTAAATATTATGGTGTTTAGATGTTCATAAGTCAATCATCTTTTAGAATTCCAACTCATTGTTAATTTTATTATACCATATAACTCCCAAATTGAAGGGTTTCTAGAATTTATTCATATAACCTTCAATTGTACAATTACATTGTTTAATTCCCTTATTTATATAGAATTATACAACTTATTTGTAATTTTAAGTATATGGTGTATATGAGTATTATTCATATATTAATGAAGTTTATCATATCAAGCTCCAAACATGCCTTTGTTTTTCTTCTTGGAATTTGTGCATCTCAATTGCTCCAAAGATTTCCCATCAATCGCCCAACTTATATAACCCAACATCGAGGTATTTTGTTCATTAATGACTATACTTTTCATTTCAATTTTGTCTTCTACCTCTTTTCTCCTCCTAAACACTATTATTTTACCTTGGGTTAAGGTGTAATTTTGCCCTTAAAGTATGCGCCCAGGAGTAATTTTGCCCCTGAAGTTTTCAGCATATCAATGTTGCCTATGAAGTTTAAAAACGTAGCAATGTTGCCCCTCCGTTAACGGTCAACGTTAGGGTTTTTAACAGAAGGGCAACATTGCTACGTTTTTAAACTTCATGGGCAACATTGCTACGCCGAAAACTTCAGGGGCAAAATTACTCTTGGACGCATACTTTAAGAGCAAAATTGCACCTTAACCCTTTTACCTTACATATATGTGTATTTTATTTTGTTATTGATAAGCCATTGTCATCTCTCTCAATATCTTCTCTTGTTATTTCTTCTACTCCTTAACATTCTTGTATGATATTTCTAAATCTCATACATTAATTATGATATGATATATATTGGAATTAAATTAGTTTTATGTCACCTTTGTGGGAAGAATAAAAATAATGTATTTATGTCACATTTGAATTGAAAGAATAAGACTTTTTTTAATTTTTATGAATATGTGATGTTAATTTTGATTTGTTGGACAAACTCATTTTTTGTAATGTGTGTAACTAATATATATATAGTGCAAGTCAAATTTATAGATGCTTAAATAGTTGGAAATTTTGAAAGAAGACTATAAATATCATAATTATATATTAGGGAAAATTACGCTCAGGTCTCAAGGAAGGGAATTAATTACAATAAAGTCCCTTGAAATCATCAAATTACGCTCGGTCCCAAGGACTTCGTGTAATTATTTGTATTAACAACAGAAATGCATAGATTAACAACAACTTTTAAATACGACCATTTACAACAGAAATGCATATATTAACAACGAAATGCATATATTTACAACAACATTTAAACACCTGGATTTACAACAGAAAAAGCATAGATTAACAACAACTTTTAAATACCTGACCATTTACAACAGGAAATGCATGTATTTACAACAATTTTTAAAAACCTGGATTTTATTTCCATACAAATAATTACACAGAAGTCCCTGGCTATTTACAACAGAAAATGCATGTATTAACAACAGGAAATGCATGTATTAACAACAACATTTAAAAACCTCCATACAAATAATTACACAGAAGTCCCTTGGGACCTGAGCGTAATTTGATGATTTCAATGGACTTTTTTGTAAAAATTTTCGTTCCTTGGGACCTATTGAAATTTTCCCTATATATTATTTTGTATTACAATGCACTTGCCTTTGCATTCCGCTAAAATTAATTTTCGCCCTAAAACACCACAACTAATGACAACATGATCTTTATGTATTTTAATCATGGATCTCTTCATATTTCTTTATGTGATGAAAGATTTATTTTGTATTTGAATTAAAAGAATCACATTATTGAAGTATATTATTAATAAGTCATGAAATTATATTTGCTGGAATAATATGTAGTAGTTTCTGAAGAAATTTATGCAACAAAATTGATATAGTTCCTGAAGAACTAATGAAAGTTTTTTTATGGGTGGAAGAAGAATTGACCCCAAAAATTTATGACCCACAGATTTACATAAAAGCTTTGATTCATTGAAGGGTCCGAAAGTGATAGCCCAATTAGATTAAAATCTATGATTGTATGTGAGGTATGGAATACTTGAACTTCCAAGTAAAAAATAGGTTATTGACCTACTATATATTAAAGTATATTTATAAGACTTACACTTGAAGAGGAGATTGTTAAAATACAAGTGTGAGTTAATATTGAAAAGATCTACTCATATACTTCCTCTAAATCCTAATTGATCTCCTACAATGAATGTTAGATTAAGATTTTAAATCAATATGTTATGAAAAATTGAAAAGTTTGTTGTTGGCCGGTTAAGAAATATGATATAGTAAATATGAAATTTACTGATAATCACAAACTTATTGTTGACATGACTCGTGTGATCATCTGAGTCATATATATAATGTAACAAATTATTGAGATTACGCAATGACATCCATAGAAGAACCAAAAGATTCTTTATGAATAGCTAACATATTATATAATTCAAGAATTATCATGTGTTGTTTGTTCTCAAAGAAAATTGATAAGGAGAGTATTACTAATTATGATTTGGAATGTATTTTTGCATTTCTGGAAATAAATCAAACTGAAATATATGGGCTCATTAAAATAACATGTAAACCATATATGTGTTCAATAAATTTGATAGATGCATCTATAAGATGGGTTACATGCGAGATTACTATTAGCTTGCAACATGAAGTTTGCAAGATTGTTTGAATTAATTATTATGTTAAGCGTGCAATTTTCAGAGATTATATGATTCATTCATTGAAGCCTCCATAAATAGCAAGATCAATATTTTGAGAACAAAATTTCTATTTCAGTGTTGGCATATTTGATATTACATATTGCAACATTTATGCTAGCCGACTAAATTCTCCCGATAAAATTGGCTTTTGGTTAGGAGCTAGGTATATTCCATCTCGAAAAGTTTGAATGTGTCTTCCTATTGATGCACCACAATGCACATAGATGGATATTTAAGAGAAATTGGGATAAATGTTGGGTAAGAACTGTCTTTTTCTTGTTTGTCTCTAATTGAAACAAAAGGAGGTTTTGAAAGGAAACAAATGGATTTAGGAGACTTATACTGCATACTTAGTCGATTATCATTTGACAAGTTTTCTTAACATAAGGGGAGAAATTAAATAGCTGGAAAAGAAAACGAAAGAGAATGCATTATCAAGCATAGATCCTCAAATATAGCAGTATGAACCCCATCAGGTTTTGCATTCATGAATTATTACATACTTTTTGCCAAATGAAATTGATGAACTAAATAAGAATTATTAAATCTCATATTCTAGCTAAAAATGCTCTAATCAGCATAAATGAAAGTGAGACATGCCCAAAGCGTGAGAGAATAATCGGTTCCAAAAAGAAAAGAGAACACAACAAATAGTCGTGATGATCATATTGAGGAGACATGTATTCCAAAAGAGTGTTGAGACATAATTAATTGCAAAACTTCAAAAGAGGTTCAGGTACCTGAAAAGTACTAAAAATATCTTAGTAAGCTAAATCACAAAAAAAAAGGGAACCAAAAAGATAAAGTTGTCGACAACAATTTTGAAAATGATATCACGTGATCAAATGAGGATTTTATACGTGAATCCATTATACAAAGCAGACAAAAAGATGATTGGCCAAAAGGAAAAATAAAAGAAAAAAAGACGTAATTGAAATAATATTACACATTCTTTTCCTTTTAAAAGGTATGGACATGAAGTTCAAATACTTGAAATATAAATTTATATGTGATATATGAATATTTATTTGAAAATAAAGATTTTCACAAAGGTCCAATGATGATTATGATGAGATAATTAATTTTTGGTGGATGCAATAATTTATGTATATATGTTTGGCAGTATATAAAAAAATAATTGTGCGTATATTAGATCTTGTTATAGCCTATGTATATGGCTCACTAAATAGTGAAGTTTACATGAAAATCCTTGAAAGATTCTTTTTGCCCTCAAGAGAAAACGAAAGAACTTCTTGGTCCAAAAATGCCATATCTTAGTGCTACAGGCGCACTAACGTATCTTACCAATACAACACAACCTGATATTGCATTTGTTGTGAATTTATTGGCAAGATTTAGTTCTTCTCCATCAAGAAGGCATTGGAATGGAATAAAACATATATTATGATATCTTCGAGGAACAAATGATATGAGATTATTTTATTCTAATGAATCTTGATCACAATTGATTGGTTATGCAGATGCAGGGTTTTTATCAGATCCACATAATGGTAAATCTCAAACAAAATATTTATTTACTTGTGGAGGTACAGTTGTATCTTGGCACTCAACAAAACAAACTTTAACCACTACATCATCAAATCATGCAAAAATAATTGCAACTCATCAAGCAAGTCGAGAATGTGTTTTTGCTAAGTTCAATGACTCAACATATCCAATCAATGTGTGGTCTGTTTCCTGAACAAAAGATTCCAACAATACTATATGAAGATAATACAACATGTATAGGTCAATTGAAAGGAGGGTATACATCAGAGGAGATAGAACAAGACATCTCTCTCCAATTCTTTTTCACTCATGATCTTATGAAGAGTAGTGACATAGACGTTCAACAAATTTGCTCATGTGACAACCTTGTAGATTTGCTTACCAAGACACCATCAACTAGAACATTTAAGAAGTTAGTGCATGGTATTGGAATGTGTAGGCTCAAAGACATAAAGTGATGTTATCATCAGGGGTAATAAAAGTGATGTTGTTGTCATAAAAAGAAGTAAAAGTGATATCGTCTTCAGGGGAAGAAAAGATTATGTTGTACTCTTTTTTTCTTAACTAGGGTTTTGTCCCACTAAGTTTTCCCGGTAAGGTTTTTAACGAGGCAACTTTTAACATATATTGTGTACTCTTTTTCCTTCATTAGGTTTTTGTCTCGTTGGGTTTTTTCCTAATAAGTTTTAATGAGGCACAATATTTGTTTATGAACATTCAAGAGAGAGTGTTATAAACAATATGTGTGTGGACATAACTCCATGCATAGGATTTCATCTCATGGTAACTGACGTTGCAACATATAACTCCCAAATTGAGTGGGCTTTAGCACATATTTCCTATAACCCCCAATTGTACCATTATGTTGCTTAATTCCCTTCTTTATATGCTTGTAACTCTTATGTAGTCTTCAATGTATGGAGGCCTATAAATAGAGGCCATGCATCAGGTTTTGATACACCAATGAAACAAAGTGAATGAGATAGGTCATTCTCTTCTCTGCCTTGTTATTTCTTCTCTTCTTCTACTACTCTCTAGTTTTCTTATTTCCTCTAAATTTACAACAGTCATCACTTTATAAAGTATATTTTAGCCTCTATTTAACTTCATTAATCAATCTAAATTAGATAAGTACTGAGTATATCTTACAGTAGTATATTAAGCATGAGAGTTGTATTATATAAATGTATAGAAGCAAACATCATCAACAGCATTGGCTAGCAGAGGTCCATGCAATTACGCACAAATAAACTCATCGAATATAAACTATCAAGAGGGGATGTGAAGGAGAGATTCACGCCTTGTACAAATAATACACAAGTGAATAAACCATTATTGCCTGGTATCAATAAATTAAAACAAGAAGAAGCTAATTTCTTCTACATGGAAATCATGTGATCGTAAGATTGCTCCTCATCAGAACCCCACCCTGAAGGACAAAAAGTGACGATATACTCAGAGGATGAACAGCTCACCAACGGAGGAGGAGAATCAAAGGCATAGCTATAATAACAAGGACATGCCTCTTTGAATATCTTGGAGTACACGTTTGGCTTACACTTCTCTGCACTTCCAAATTGGTTTCTACAACAGAACGTGTCGTTATCAAAAGCCAAACAAGCGCTCTTGCACGCCACCACCTCTCCTTGACGATTCACCACCGCAAGCTCCGCCGGGCACAACCTCTTCAGATCCTCCGAGCAGCCCTTGATGATGCATTTAGGGTTTATTACTCTGGACGTGATCGAGACGGGGATGTTATAGCCGTCCACGACGCTCACGTCGTAGAAGTTGGGCTTGCCTTTGTCACCTTGAAGTGAAACTTGCACCAGTGTTACCGGTGGAGTGCCTATGAGGCCGTTGCAGGCAAGCCTTCCGTCGCAGTCTCCGGTTTCACAGGCAGGTTTCCAGTTACCGGCGGCGAAGTTGCAGCTGGTTCGGGCCCAGATGCGGCCGCTCCATGACCATGGGGCCATGACGCCGCGAGTCTGGCCAGGAGGAAGGTAGAATCCGCCGTCGGCTATGACTGGCTGACCATTGTTTGGTGCCGTGGCTGGCCATATTGGAAATGGGCATTTGTTGTGTATGTAGAAAGTGACTTCGTGTGCGCCTGCAAAATTACCTACACACAAAAAGCACGTCCAAGCAATCAATATTTGGTAATTTTACAAGTATATTGGAAAGTTGGAGTAAAATGAAAAATGTTTATGAGACAATTGGAATATGGAATTCAAAGAGATCAAACTCTGTATAGTTTATCCTCAACTTGCATGATATATTTATTATGTAGACATTAAAAATCGATGAGAATAATGAACTAATTAACACCCAATAAGTGCTTCAGATGGTAATCAAATTAAATAGTTAGGAATTGAAATACCATGCCAAGAGGAAAGCCAGGTTAGGAGGCAGAAAGCAGCAATAGACTGAAGCAACGGCATTGTAATAATGTAATGTATCTGATACTGAGTAACGCAATTTAGGATGTTAATGAGTATTTTTGCCTCTTTGGGCGGTGAGTGATATATATAGTAGAGACAATTAAGAAGTAAGCTGATTTTTTTGTTCTTTAATTGAAGTTATTGAAGGTTAGGTGAGGGTATTTTCTTTAGATAAAAGGAAGAAAATTAAAAAGGAATTAATTCGGGGAATGTTGGCCTTAAAGCATTGTGATTGCTTGAGTTGATAGATAGGGTAAGTGCAATACATAGAGGAGTTGACGCGTGCACACTAGTGTGAAGTTTTTGCTTTATTTCGAGGCCAACCAACCAATTCACTCTGCTCTTACTGTAACATCTGATGATCCATGACATCAATCATGCGTGGGATGGTCACTCGGAAATTAATTCTATACTATGTTTTGTCCTAAATATAAAACTCCAGACTTTTTTTTTAGAAGTTAAAGAAACTAAAGACTATAGACATAAATATTTTAAAATAATTAATTTAACATCCTTAATTTCTCAAAAAAAAAATAAATCAATTTACTCTTTTATATTTAAGACCAAAGATAATATTTAATATTGTTTGAATGATTAATTAACGTAGAACTATTATAACTCGGCCTACAAGATTTGTCTCTAAGAATTGATATTAGTCATTTTTTTCACATTCTGAGAAAGGAGAGAATTTAGTCGAGTTTGCTTATCAAATTTACTAAAGTTGATGTGTAGGGGTGTTCAGACCCAAACACGGGAGCAGAGGTACTCTAATCCTGGTTCTCGGTCTCACTTTTTGGAAAGGTGCAATTTGCATCCAGGTCCCTCAGGCCCTGTTTGTTAGAGTGATGAAAGCCAACAACGGAAAGGGAAGATAACAAGTTTCCCTCAGAAAAAACATGTTTGGCTGGCACATCTTCCATCGAGTAATCTTCCCGCCTATACGAAAGTTCCATCAACCATTGGAAGGTTGATTCCATTCAAAATAGGTGGGAAGATCCAAATGTTCCCGGGAGAGTGAAAAGTCGGACAAAATAGCCCCCTTAAAAACACTGTCTTTGCTTGATCTCCGCCTTCGATTGTCTTCACAACTGTAATTTCGACAAAGAAAAGCGGAGATGATATTGACGGAGAGAACAATCGAAGTTGGTAATACTTCCGGTGAGTATTTCTCGTCGCTAAGGCCCCTAAAAAGCACCGCTGCTTCAGTCAATATCGTCTCTGCCTTTGATTGTCTTCAGTCTCTCAAAAATTGCGCTGTGAAGAAGAAGAAGAACTAGGGAGAAAGTTGTTTATCTTGTATGTTTTGAGTTAGATGTAATGAGCGTGATGTATCGTCTATGGTTTTTGTTGTTATGACTGCTGCTTCACCGTTGCTGATATGGTTCACATACTGTGATGGGAGTTCGAACTTTGTTGTTTGGTTCAAACTTCAACTTTTGTGTTTTTCTGTCATATGATAACTGATGAATGATGTTTATTCTATATTATTGTGTCTGCATATTTTCAGTCATTTTGTTTAAATCATTCTTCACTTCTCTATAGCATCACCTGGGTTCAATGTTCAATGTTACTCTTTCCTATTCCTCTTGTCATACTCATTTCAGCAGCTCATTTCATATCACCTGGGTTCAGTTTTTTTTTTAATTATTTAGGGGCAATCTGGGAATTTCACCTAATCTTCCCACTTAACCAACACCCAATTCTTCATACCAAATATTTCATCTTCCCTCAACTAACTTTCATTCCCTTGTATATCAAACATCTCACATTTTTAAAGTTCCCTCATAATCTTCCTTTCCTTTCCTTCCTCAAATCTTCCGTGTAACAAACGGGGCCTCAGGGTGTTCATGAAAGCCTATGAGCCTTGTGCCTCCACCCGAGCCTAGAGAAAAAGCGCCCAACCCCGCCCAAAACAAATTAGCCCAGAAAAAATTGGGCACAATTGGGTTGGATATTTTTGCAAGCATAGTAAGCATGCCCTGCCCGGTTTATATATTATTATATTTTTTATAAACCCATTGATATTTGATATGTTTGTGCCCTTCCCTTTTTCTCTCATTTTCAATTGCCCGTTGCCCAATTACTTTTTTAAAATAAGGTTAAGAGCCTACAATTACTCGTAACTTATTGTACATGTAAATCATGTAATCATACGCTTTCTTTTTTTCTTTCTTATCGGTGATTTCCATATGCTTTATCCTTTTGACAATTTGGGGCCTTGAAGCAACCACTTGGAGTTTTGGATGACTACAAGACTTTAATTACAATTTTTGATGCCTTGTATTTAATGGATTATGGATGTTATTTAATACTTCATGTATGGGTATTTGACTATTTGTCAAGACATATGATTGTCTTTTTAATTTCAAGACTCAAGTTGTGGACTTATTTTGAAATATTTCAAAGTGTAAAATTATGGATTTCATTTGAAATTTATAATATTGTTTATATTGAAGCTTTTTTTTTCCACATAGGACGTGGTAGGGTATCACTACTTGGGCAAGGAAGCTCGCCCTGCCTAGCTCAAAAATTTCAGGGTTGGGCTGCATTTTATTGCCCAATGATCCTTCGGGCTGGGTATCGGGCAAGGGTCTCACCCTGCCCAACCCTACCTATGAACACCACTAGGTCCCTATGTGATCACAGTCCCAGTAGTATCAAGACAACCCGGAAATTCAGGTTTATTTAAAAATAAATAAAGAACATCATTATATTATTTAAATTATCCATATTCTATTCTTTAAAGTGATCATTTAACAACTAATAGTGCCATAATAATTACATAAATTGATTAGAGTTGAAGAATACCATTTTATTATTATTATTATTATTATTATTATTATTATTATTATATTTTTATTATCTTTATACAATACATAGTTAGGATTGGTATAAAGATATATGCAGTTTAACTCCAACTAAAAATGTTATCAAATGATAACTTAATTTATGTGGTAAAAAATAAAAGCATAATTTAACTTATAAGATTTTTTTTTTTAAAAAAAATAGGGGTCCGAGATTGGGACCGGAATCTCAAGGGTGATTCCGGTTCCCATCCCAGCCCTAAACGAGCCAGGAAATTTTGAGGTCAAAATATCCGGGACCAAGACACTTTAAACACCCTAGATTTGAGCATTAATGTTTGAAAGATCGAAGAGATGCTTACATGGAATTTATCAGAGATGCTTTTACATAAGATGATGATTTGAACCTTAATTTGTTCTTTTGAAATATGAATAGTTGACCAACCTTTTGTTGGTTAGTTAATTAGGCTTTGCTTTAATATACTATTATATAAGCAATAGGGGTGGGAATAAGCGACTTCTATCAGTGGCTTACAAACTTGGCTTATTTAGGGCCTGGTCGAACTTATGTTTGATAAAAAAGCGCCAGGCCAAAGCCTATTTAAAGGCTGAATATATAAATAGGCCCTATTTTATTAAGGCGACCAGACTTTAGGCGCTGGCCTTTTTTAAATATTAAATAAATATAATTATATTTATATCATATAAATAAGATAATATTTATTGTTTTTCATTCTTATATTATAATTTCAAGGTATATTTATATAAGTTTTGATATATTTAAAGTATCTAAGCCTATTTATGGCTTCCAAAGCATAATATGAGGTTTTTTTAAAGCTACATTGTAAGTAGGCTTTAAAAATGTTTCGCGCCAACCAATAGGCCTTATAAAGACTCGAGACACTGAGCACTAGAAAAAAAAGCCAATTGACCAGCGCTTTTTCTTGCGCATGCTCAGCTTATTTAAAAAAAAAAAAGCCTAACCTGACCTATTTCCATACCTAATAAGCAAGTGGTTGATGGTCGATTTGGGTTTTTAATTGATATCCTGAAATGTAGAGGATATTTTACTTGGATTCCTGTCTCTTATGGGACATGCATCAAATTTAACCCCAAGAAATTAAGGAATATGGCTTCAGTCATATAGTTTTCTCAGCCTTGGGATGCGTTAAATCAAGCCAAGGACCCTACCCAATCCATGTTGCTTTCTCCCTACGTGATTTGGTATCATGCTAAGATGTGTCAGCTAGGATTTTTCATTTAGAAAAAGCTCCACCATGTGTCTTTATTTATTTATTTTTGATTCAAAACAAATGACATTAAGCAAATGAGAGTTTTACCTATAGTTAAAGGGAAAAACACTTCTCATGTTATAGGAGATGTGTATTCTCATGTCATACACACATAAAATAGTGGGACCCACACACACACACATATATATATAATTAACATTATATATATGTGGGTTCCACTATTTCATGTGTGTGTAGAAATCTTCTTCTTCTCATGCAACATGAGAAGTTTAAACTCCATAGTTAAAACATTATCATTAATTACCAACAAGCTGTTAATTGAGGTACTAAACGACCTCATATCCCCATAATAAGGAGAACACAAATTTAAATTTTCGGGAATTGCATTTATTGAAACAAACAAAAACCTTTATGATATAAGTCTTGAGCAGGGAAACTGATTTCACTTGTTTATTTGGTGAAAAAAAAGTTACCATTATGAAATCTAAAATACATAAGAAAATGAGGCAAAGTCATGACAGATGATTCCATCACAATAATGCTTATTGAAACTTTTATATTTGTAAAAGATGATGTTAACAAAAGATATTCTAACAGATAATATCTCATCCTTCACTATTGAGTGTTATCATTTTGAAGAACTAACCAATATTTTATTCTTTAATTAGATTAAAATAATACATTATTTTGAAGCTTTTTTTTTTAAATAATAATAATTTGGAACATCTAGTTACTTTTTGCTCGCTCAAAAGTCCAATCTTGCTCCCTCGTTTTAAATTCGACAAGGGGATTTTGTTTTGATGCCTCCTAAACAAGTTTAATTCTACCTAACTATATTTGGATGAAAATAAAAGTGAGGAGAAAATAAGGGAAGGAAAACTTTCAAAATCAGTAAAAAAAATTACTATTTTTAGGAGTTTTCCCTCTTAGTGTTCTTTTCCCCAAATTTTCTCTCTATCCAAATAAAAGGTAAGTTTTTATCTTCTTGATCAACCTTATTCATAACTGGACAAGCAACGTGGACACAACCTCTTTCAAGTTTCACCGCATCTAATATCCCAAAAATCCCTTTTTTAAAGCACACTTTTAAAAAGTTTATTTAGGTAACAAAATATTACTTTTGAAAATCCATCCAGTGAACTTAAAAAGCTACCAATGTAAAAATGAATTTCATCAACATAAATTAGAGCTATTTTCAATCTATATTTGATATAGGGCTAGCACTTAGTACACGTTAATGAGTTCATCTACCTTAATGTACAAAAAAGGACCATCAAAGAAGCAATGTGTGAAGTTCCTTTTTTTCTTAGGTATCGAAATGCCAGCATATTGATTTGCACGTGTTGCCAATAAATGGCTTGAATTGATTTTTTTTTTTTGGACCTGAAATGGGTTGAATTGAATTGAAGCTTATCAATCAATAGAAAAAAAACTCGTAGCGCAGTAACTGCAGAGATTCATGACTTTCTCCAATTTTTTTTTTTTCCCTTCATGATTTATGACAAGGTTTGTTGTGGTGGGTCCAAATTTAAGTGTGATTTGTGGTTCTCGGGAATATCCAAATGGAATCAAAATTCACCCCATTATTATTTTATATTTGTTTAAAAATATATAATAATAAAAAAAGATGTGCTTTGGAGTTTGGAGCGAGTCCCCTGCGCTGCATTATCGCAACCAAACCGGGATGATCCTATCCTTCCCTCAGAAGATGGACGGTCACGATTCACAGTTAATATTATAAACACCATAATAGCCATGACATGTGTGTTGCAGGCGCTTCAAAATTCCGTCAACACCCCCAAGTAACGGTCTTGAATGGTTGAATGAATGAAATAAATCAATAATGAGAGTGAGTTTTTTTTTTTTTTTTAATCCTCGGGCTCTTGTTTTTGTCGTCCTCGTAATTAGGGTCTCTCTCTCTCTCCCTCTGTAAATTTTGTCCCCAAGCTGTAACACTTTCTGGAACTGTGCAAGAGAGAGAGAGCTGGTCTCCATTCTCAAACCCCAACTCAGTCATCGGGCGTATCATCATCAATTCAATACTATCGTCTCTTCTCTTCTCTCACATTTCAAATTTGAACTCTCTGGAGGTTATTAATTTTTTACCCTTCCCCTTTTGGGTCCCTATGTTCAGCTCCCTTCACGCCCGCGTCCCTCTCGCTCTCTCTTTGACCGCCTCGGTCACACACCCCCACCAACTTGACCGAACCCACTTTTAACCAACCTTCCTCCTCTCTCTCTATTGAACGAACGAACCCTTCGCAGATCCATACATGGACAAGCCCCCACCGGAAAATGCTGACCACAGCGACGACGCTGAATCCGCCATTGCCAGTAGTAGTAGCCTGCGGGACCTCAATGTTAGTGGTAGTGCTAGTGTTAGTCTGTGTAGTACTAGTAGCAACATTGAGACTCAGAGGAGCACTGGATCTATGACGGATTATGAGGCCAGTGAGGGAAGTTTTAGGAGTTTTAGCCCTTCGAAGCCTCACAAGGGGAACGATATTAGGTGGGATGCGATACAATGTGTGAAGGGGAAGGATGGGGAATTGGGTTTGGGGCATTTTCGGTTGTTGAAGAAGCTGGGTTTTGGGGATATTGGGAGTGTGTATTTGGCTGAGCTTAGAGGGATGGGTTGTTTGTTTGCGATGAAGGTTATGGATAAGGGCAAGTTGGCTGGTAGGAAGAAATTGGCCAGAGCTCAGACTGAGAGAGATATTTTGAGTTTATTGGACCATCCATTTCTTCCTTCCCTTTATTCACATTTTGAGACTGAGAAGTTCTCTTGCTTGCTCATGGAGTTTTGCAGCGGTGGGGATCTTCACACCCTCCGCCAAAGACAGCAGGGCAAGCATTTCACAGAGCAAGCTGCCAGGTTAGTATATAATGAGTAGCTCAATTACTTAACACTTGCGTTAATAATTCTGTTTACTCTGTTCCTTCATGATGTGAAGAATCAATCAAGCTTCATGTCATTGAAGGGAAGAATGTGGAGTCTCCTTTCTGGCAAGTCTTGATTAAAGATTGGGAAGGAAACTTGTTCCTTAGTCCAAAGAAGTTTACCTTTTTGTTTTTGGTTAAACTTTTTAAGCTTCTATTTTCCTCATCTTGGATGAGTGAAGGACATATAGTTTTACTTCCCTGTTGGTTCAGATCAGTGTACCTGCATAATCCATAGCTGTTATTAGTCCAGCTGGCTCCGCTAAAAGGAGCTCGATCCTGTAGCCAATCATTACTCGTTAATTTAATCACCACCTAATGTTGATATTTTGCTATTTGCATGGTTTAGTGTGTAAATGATTGTCTGGAAATTTAAAGGTTTTGGTTCTCCCGTGCGGTTGTCAAGCCTCCATAATTATTGAGTTCTGCTTACACTGGGATGCTTTTAGGCTCAAAGTTTTTGAAACTGCTTTCTGATTGCTTCATTTTCATTTTTTTGCAGGTTTTACGCTTCAGAGGTGCTTCTTGCTCTGGAGTATCTACACATGATGGGAGTGGTGTACAGAGATTTGAAGCCAGAAAACGTACTGGTAAGAGAAGATGGGCATATCATGCTCTCTGATTTTGACCTGTCACTAAGATGCTGTGTAAGTCCAACCCTTGTTCAGTCCAGTAAAGAACCTTCTTGTCAGATATCCTCCTACTGCATCCAGCCATCTTCATGCATCGGTCCACCCTGCAAATTACCCGTTTGCGTCGAGCCTTCTTGCTTCAAACCCCATTTCTTCACCTCCAAAAATACCAAACCAAAGAGTGAAAAACACAGCTCAGCCAATTCTGACTCATTCCCAGTACTAATTGCTGAACCAACCAATGCTCGCTCCATGTCATTTGTTGGGACTCATGAATATCTAGCTCCTGAGATTATAAGAGGTGATGGTCATGGAAGTGCAGTGGATTGGTGGACTTTTGGTATTTTTCTTTATGAATTGTTGTTTGGGAAGACCCCATTTAAAGGCAATGGGAATAGAGAAACTTTGTTCAATGTTGTGGGTCAGAATCTAAAGTTCCCTGAGGGATCAAGCATCAGTTTTGCAGCGAAGGATTTGATAAGAGGATTACTTGTGAAAGATCCACAGAAGAGGCTTGGATTCAAAAGAGGAGCCACAGAAATTAAACAACATCATATCTTTGATGGTATTAATTGGGCTCTCATTCGCAGCATTCATCCCCCTGAGATCCCAAAACCACTTGATCTTTCATTTATGAATCAGACATCCTCCAAGTCACCTTCAGTGCCTCCTTGTGAAAAAGGTGCTGCTACAACTGATTCAGACAGGTCCTCTTCGGGTCCATACTTAGATTTTGAATTCTTTTAGTGATAACTTTTTTTTTTTTAGCAGCCAAACAATGCTTAGTAGCAGTACTAGCTAATTAGCCCATGTACATTGTTGGCATTCGATTCATTTCATCAATGAAATCTTTTTTCTTGTGGGCATTTTTAGCTACTCCTCATCTCGAAAAGAAAAGAAGAGACAGAAATAAAAAATGAGAAAGGATACATAAAACAGAAACGAAAAGAGGAAGCAACTTTTTGTTAATTTTTTTTTTTCATATCCCCCTCCCCCCCCCCTAATTATCCTACTGTTGCAAGGGGACCTCCTCTTGTGGGTCTAACTTTTCATATCAGATTCTCTCCACTTTGCTTTGTCATTATTTGTCTGATATCTGAATTGACCCTGAAAATCCCCGAAACTTTGTCAAGGAATGAACTTTGTAAAAGAGAAAAAGAAAGAAAACGAACTAGACGAGACATGGGAAAAAGTTAGGGTGTAGTGTAGGACTAATGCATTTGGCAACGTGAAAAAATGTAGTGTCTCTGTCTTTCTTCTGATCATTTTGCTCTCTCTTATGCTGGCTTTTAATATTGCTCCCTACTACTACTACTACTGGTGCTTTATTCCTCTGCAGATTCAGCCTTTGTTATTCGTATTTTTCTGATTATGATACTTTAATCATGTCGTATTATTACCTTTCTCGTTTAAGGAGTAATCGATGGAGAGTTCAGAGAGAGAGGCCCTGGCGTTTTGTTGTAAGAAACTGAGAAAGAAAACAGCTCAGATGTCTTCTGTAGCTCTCTCCTTCCTTGGTTTACAAGTTTTATCTGCCACGTTATTAATCATTAGGTATGGTACTCCCTTGATCCTAAATACTAAATATAATTCATAAATTATATTTTTAGAAAGATCAAGAAAGCTAAATACCACTCTGGTCCTATTTATAAGTTCCGTTGGACTAAAAAATTTGGTTCTATTTATAAGTTCTTTTTCAAGTAATAAATGAGACTGTGACAATTTTGCCCATATTAATTGTATTAATGAAAATATAGAGAGAAGAAAGAGTTGAAAGATATTCATTCATAAATGAGGGCAAAATTGAAAATTTGTCCAATAATCATTGAGCTAACTACCTATTTTTGGTGTGTGTGATTTGGTCAAAAGAGACTTATAAATAGGACCAGAGTAGTAAATTACTTAATTATATCACATGTTGTGTATCATTAGATTATATATCAGTTTATATGTTAAGCCTCCCTAATGATTTGGGAGACTGGTTTTTTGGTATAACGATGTTGGACGTATTTATGAGAATTTAGGAAGGAAGCATGCCGTCAAAGAGACTTGACATAGATGGTAAGTGATTTGTTCAAGTCCCAAAGGGATTTGTATTCGATCCTCACTAGTCATTGGGGACTCCTTTGGTAAGCGATCTCGTAAGTCCTCATTAAGTCTTTCAAAGAACCGGCCGTCTTGCTGGCGCTTGGCAGTGGGGCCCGATCTAACTCCTCCAAAACTTTCTTATATCAAAAAAAAAAAAAAAGGAAGGAAGGAAGCATGCCATCCATTTCCCGACAGATTACTCACGAATTGAATATTTCAATCTTTTTAGAAACAAAATTCATCATCCAAACGGGCCCTAAGTTTCATCAAATCAGGCCAAACATGTTTTATTAAATTTTAATTATAAAAAAATATAAATTATACTATATTTTTCTAATTTTTGTCAAAAGTGAAAATTATCTTAAGAGTATATTGATAATTGTACTTCAATTTTAAATTGATTCATATTGAAAATTTTAATAATAGGAAAAAAAAAAAAAAGGAAGTTTAAACGGAGGAGGAGGAATTAATCACCTTTTTTTGTCATGTAATTTTTCTTATTGTGTGATAATGCATTTGATACTTTTATCAAAAAAAAAAAAAAACTTTTTGTCCTATTAATTGTCAGGTTAACAAAACCAACGGAATTGGCTTGCGTCCTTTGCAGCATTCTCTCCGCATTAAACGTGCGCCGTTTTGGCGCAAAGCCTCCCCCCTCCTTTTTTTCTTCTTCTTAATTTTAGAAACTGTTGGGTAGTAAGAAGATGATTCAGAGATTGAATCGTATATGATCTTGAAAAATTATTTTAGGGTATTGGCCAAGATGCTAAAAGGATCTTTAGGATATGACTGGTATTGAGAAAATAATTCATGATTTTAAAAAGATTATTTGAGGAGACCAATCGCATCGTCTGATTTTTTTTTTTCATGATCTTGAAAAATTATTTTAGGATCTTAAAAAATTATTTTAGGTCTTGACCGTACTAAAAAGGATACTTCGGGATCTTGGCGGTACTAAAAAAATAATTCATGATCTTAAAAAGATTATTTTAGGATCTTGAAAAAATAATTTAGATACTGAATACTACTAAAAATATATTTTAGGATATTTTTTCAAGATCATAAAATAATCTTTTTAAGATCATGAATTATTTTTTCAATACCAAATCAAGATATCAAGTATCCTTTTAGTATCGGTCTGACTGAAATAATTTTTTAATTTTTCAAGATCATGAAGAATTTTTTCATCGATTGAGTCTCCGAATTATCTTTTTTATTATTCAGCAGATCTGATTTTTTTTTTTAATACAGCGGTGGGAATGCTGCAAAGGACGTAAGCCAATTCCAAAACGAATAGGATCTAATAATACATATACTCTCTCTCTAAATATAAGATAAAATTGATTTTTTCTAAAGATATTAAAACTAATTAAATTACTTTAAAATATTTCTATTTATCGTTTTTTTAAGTGGTCCATCTCGGAAGCCAAACGATCTTCCTAGGATCTGTATTTCATAGTAGACCTTTGCGATCCACCTTTATCATTTTATCTTATTTAATAACTTTTTATTTTATTTTATTTTTTTAAAAAGTTAAGCTGCATCCATCACCTTAAAAATATTTTTCTAAGTACATATAATGGCCTAAAGTATTTTTTTTTTGTGCCTTTAATACATGAAGTATTTTTTTCAGGCGCCTCTGTTATTTTAAAATACTTTTTTATGTTATTTTTATATTTAATAATATTGATAATTTAGGGTGTCAAATACACTTATTTTCTTTTGAGGGTGTTAGGTGCACCAAAAAATAATATAGGATTCTAGAAATACATGAAAAAAAAAAATACTTTTGGTATTGGTACACAAAAAATAATGATATTAGATGCACTAGAAAAAATAATTTATAATGCAGATTCACCTTTTAAAAAAAAAGAGAGAAAAGACCGATAGAAATTTATTATTATTATTTTTTGGATAATAAAAATGTTTAGGTGGGATAGGCACCTGCATCTGCATTCACGTCGGCTGGGCCACGCCTACGCTCCAAATTCTGAAAAGAATTCATGGATCATTTTACATATCACCCACCAATAGAACTTTTCACATCAACCGGTGCTCAAAACTCTTCCTTTTAGGGTGAAGGATCGCCTTAACCAACTATACTAATCTTTATTGGCAATAGACCAATGGAATGGAACAAGGGCTTGCCTCTGTTTTTGGTTTTTGGGCTAGACATAGCTTCATTGGAGGTCCTCTTTCTTTTAGGCCCAATTAGGGGTTTTTTTATTATCACTCTAGTCCTTATTATTAATTCATTTTAACTAATTCTTACTTATTAAAGATTGTTAGTTAAGTCATTAAATATGTTTAAATTTTTCCATTTCACACTTCTTAAAATTGTTTCTATATCTGCATTTACAAATCATTCTCACATCTTTCTCTTTTTAACAAGAATTAAATAAAGATAAATTTTAAAAAATTCATTAATAACATGTAAGTTGACTCATATTTAACACCAAGTTTTTTTTTTTCCTTTCTAAAAGTAAACTTGTAATAAGGATCAGAGTAGCATGCTACAGGAAAACTACATGGCATGGGACATTATGAAGAGTTTTGATTATATATCTATATCGAATTGAAAATATACTCACTCTGACCACACCTTATAGAAGATATATAGTCTTTATAAGAAATTTCAGGTAAAAAAAATAGTCTTTATAAGAAATAAATCATTATTATTGAATAGTATTTATACTTGAAATAAGTCATTTAATATAGGAAATAATGTAATATAAATTTAAACATTTTTTTATTTAAACATTGAGAAAATTCAAAATTAACTATATTTTCAAACAAAGTTAATAATCTCTTTTTTGTTATAGTAAAATATAATTAAAAGTTCCTTATAATAAAAAGATAGTGAAAGTTAAGGCCTTTGAATGTCACAAGAGGTTTAGTAAAATATTTAAATCGCTAAGGCTAGGCGTCTCATTCTGATTTGTACCTCACATATTCTGTCTTGTCCTAAGCTCCAATCAAACAAATCAGGAAGTTACAACTGTTGTGTCAAAAAATAAAACAGTCGCCATTGTGAGAATTTGATATCTGTCCACAATCATATGTGACGCCTGCAAAATCCAGTGGTAAGCACTTCTAACTTTAGCCAAAAAGCAAAGTAATACTTTGAATAAGATATTCTCACTACCAAATTACTATCATTTTTTCATTGTTAGATCAAAATTTCATCTATCTTTATCATTTCTCTCTAAGATTCTGATCTAACAGTGAAAAAATGATAGTAACTTGGTAGTGACATAAAATTGGTAGTGACAATATCTTATCTCATACTTCTTTTCCAGTCTTTAATTATAAGACAAAATTTATAGTGTTATTTTTTTTTCTTTTTTTTTTTTTTTCCTTTTTCTTTTTTTCACTTTCACACCTGTTTTGCGGAGAATCAGATAGAGGAACGGTGAAGGAAGGTTCGAGAAAGGAGAAATGCGGCTCATAGAAAAAGGACACAGCGAAAGTCATTACAGAAGCCAAATCCAGTGGGCGCTGCTTGAAATGTATGGAAGTTCAACTCTTGCAAATAAAATCACACAAAATTGACTTTTCTACTCCCCGGTCCTTCTGATTCTCTTCAGTTTTCTCATTCATGCATTTGCCTAATCGAATAATTTTCCCCATTTCTATAAGATCTCTCTCTTCCCCTTCTCTGTTATCCCATTGACTCCGTCTCTCTCTCACTCTTCCCGCATGGATTCTAGATTCGTTCTTGCAATTTTGTTCTGTTTTCTCTGTTTCCTCCCTGATCTATCTGTTTCTTCCATTAGATCGCTGGCCTTGGGCATAGATAAGACCACGTACTCCTCCACATCCATGCTTTTGTTTTTGGTTGGTGTGTAATCAGCTGAGTAAAATGTTTCAATTAGTTTTTTAATCTTTTCAGGCATGGATCGGTTATTGAATTGAACAGGGGCAGCTCATCAGTGAAATTCGATCCTACTCGGGTTACTCAACTCTCTTGGCGTCCCAGGTTTTTAACCTATTTGTTTTTCAAAATTTTGTTGGTTGCATTGGCTGAGAGAGTTGCATTGAGTTTTTCTCCCTTTCTTTTTTGTGAAATTTACCGTACGCAGGGCTTTTATATACAAGAAGTTTTTATCTGACGAAGAGTGTGATCATCTGATCAATCTGGTTAGTTTTTTGTTTTCCTTTTTCTTTTTTCGAATGGCCGCTGTTGGTCCTTATTTTTTTACCCAAATAATATGTGAACTTCAATTCCCGAATCTGTACTATTAGGCCAAGGACAAGCTAGAGAAATCTATGGTAGCAGATAATGAATCAGGCAAAAGTGTAATGAGTCAAGTCAGAACAAGCTCCGGGATGTTTCTTTCCAAGGCTCAGGTATATATTGTGGATCTTCTCTTCAGCTGCTCCGCATTTGATGATGATGTGCTTTATCCTCAATATGAAACACGAAGCAATACAATATTGTTTCTCTTGTCTCTGCACCGCCATTCTATCACGAAATTTCATTTTTAACCGTTTGAATACTCTCAGGTTTATCATGTAAGTGTAATATTTAACCTAAAGAGTAACGTAATTGACAAAAGTTTCTTCACTGTGCTTTTATCCTCTCTAAAAATCAGTTGAATATTTCTTTCTTCTGGTGAATTTAATCAAGATGTGTCAAAGAAGGAAATATATAAAAATTGTAGGTTGAATTCCCATGTTGCGAACATAAGAATTGGTAATAAATGAGAATTTTGAATTTTCCGAATTGATATTTCTATTTTTAACCTTGGGGTATATTGGCCTAGAAAGCTGAAAGCTATTGCCGCTGTCTGAGAAGGAGTGTAGGTCCTATCGCATTGTGGAGTTTAATAGAATTTTCATTTATCTGTACTCTAGAGTATCACTTTGGTGCATTTGGGAATCTTTTGAGGAAAAGGGCATACAAGATTGTTGTGAGATTTTAGCTGGAGTCTGTACTCTGTACTTCCATGAACTTGAGTTTTATTCTTGAAAGCCATGTCAATTACAGAATTACTCAATTCTTTTTCTGTTTCTGTTTTATCTTGAAGGATGAAATAGTTGCTGGTATTGAAGCCAGAATTGCCGCATGGACCTTCCTTCCAATAGGTGGGTGCAATATTATGCTTTGTTCATTTCAATGCTAGTCTCTTTTTACAGAGTGATTGCTCTTTTATATTTATCGGTCTCTAAAGCTGTTTATGCTGTCAGAGAATGGTGAGTCTATTCAAATATTGCACTATGAGAATGGTCAGAAGTATGAGCCACATTTTGATTACTTCCATGACAAGGCTAATCAGCAGCTGGGAGGCCATCGGATTGCCACTGTGTTGATGTATTTGTCTAATGTTGAGAAAGGTGGCGAGACTATCTTTCCCAATTCTGAGGTAAGGAGCATACAATGAATATGGTTACCTTTCCTTCTAAACAGATCCATTATTGATATTGGTTTGTTTGCCATTTCTAGGCAAGGTTATCCCAGATAAAGGATGATGGCTGGTCTGAATGTGCAAAGAAAGGCTATGCAGGTACAGATGCTAGGACGCTTTGACAAAATATTGCCATATTTACTGACAGTTTGGTTTATTATTATGAAATCTTCAAAGCATTTCAAATAGATGCCCTTATGATCCTCGTGGTACCAATATTTTGCTGTCACCCTTTTAGTCTATAGCATGTGACCAGAGTATAAATGAGTCGGTATTATAGTTTAATTTTGCCTTTTTAAGCTCTTATTTGAAATAGATTCATTGTCAGACCACTTTTCTCTTTGTGTGAGTTGCTAGATCCACTACATATAGTTGCTTGCTGTTAAATATAACTGTATGTAAAATAAGAGCTTGTTTGAGTTATTTGCCAGAATCAAAATGGGGGAAAAGGTAGAAATGTCTTCATTGTTTGATAACATGTTTGAGTCCGTTAGCTGTTTGTGAAATATGGTGATAGAGGGGGTTGTTTAATTGAAAAGCTTCTTTCCATTTAAAAAAAAAAAAAAAATTTGTCATGATTGATGAATCAAGCAGAGAGATTTTCTTGTATGGGATTAGATTGATGGCATTTGTTGCCCTGCCGTTTTCATATTAATATTTTGGCTCTCAGGCTTTCTGATGGCTGTCTATATCATATAACAAATGGCTTCCGTGTCTTTTTTGTGGGGCATGGTCTCTGATGCGTTCCGTTGTTTTTTGTGTAACAGTAAAACCAGACAAGGGTGATGCCCTGCTGTTCTTTAGTCTGCATCTTGATGCAACTACAGATAATTTGAGTCTGCACGGAAGCTGCCCTGTGATTGAGGGTGAGAAGTGGTCTGCAACAAAGTGGATTCACGTGAGGGATTTCGACAAACCAATGAAGAGAAGAGACGACGGGGAATGTGTGGATGAGAATGTAAATTGCTCCAAGTGGGCTAAAGTAGGGGAATGTGACAAGAACCCACTTTATATGGTTGGGAATGAGCAAGTCAAAGGATTCTGTATGAAGAGCTGCAATGTGTGTTAGGGGATATTCTCAAGTGCGTTTATGAATCTTACAAAATGATATGATGAGTTTCTTCTTGTATATAACATTCATTTTCCTTCTTAATTTATTCACCAATCCCCAGTTGAAGGAAGAGGGAAGGGGCCACCAAGAAGGGTGAAAAAACAATCCATCCCCAGGGTCAAAGATACACCAAGTTTGGCCATTTTCTCATTGGATCATGCTCTGCCATTTCTTTTCACCTCCCTCACCCTGGAGGGATTATATCGATTTGGATCCCGGGGATAGACCAGATCCACATAATTTTAAATTGTAAATTTGAATCCTTCATAACCGCTTGGATTTTCTTAAAGTATGAACCAATGATGCTCACCCCTTTCTGATTGGAATCTTATAACCAAATTCCGGATTTACGGCTGAGGAGTGGGGAGCGGTGGGTCGGTGGAATCTTCCCCTGGTTTGCGCCTACTTCGATATGAAGACAGCCATCTAATTATCAGTTGGAAAGGACCCTAACATAAGGAATATTTTTTTTACACAAGCACATGCATTTGAATAAATTAAATATAATTATGAAGGGTTTATGGGACACAGTAAGAAATAACCCAATAGATATTTTGTTATACGGTAACAAAGAATTTTCTCTGTTCTGAAAGATGGCAAGTGTTGTGTAATTCATGATCTATTTAGAGGTTAGGCTGAAAAGTAAAATTGATAGATAAACAGAGTTAGAGAGGAGGTATCCGTAGGAGTCTCCATGCTCCAACCCCACCCATTGGCAATTTCAACGATGAATCACTATCACTAATCACAACATATCTGAAGGAATATAATTCGACCTTTTCTGCTATTAAAATTGTTCAATTTCAGATTCCCCTTTTGCTCACCCTAAATAAATAGCCTTCCTATACATGAGTACGTGCACTTTCTTTTCGTTGGACAAAAAAAACCACCTTTATTCATATCGTGTTCCTATGTATACTGATAACGAGCCGTAAGTAGCATGAGATGATCATCTCTTAGTTCGTGAAGCTCACAACAAAGCTTGGATTGCATGCCACTATACAACAGAAATCAATATCACTGCTTAAACATGTATACAAGTCATTCGGTTTGTACCTGATTAGATATTGCTGTTGGGACTTGGGAGCCAAGCTTATGAGAGAGAGAGAGAGAGTGCATGAAAGAGAGGTGCACTTGCAGTATGTTTGTGATGTCATACAAAATGGTTTCATTTTTAAAAAAAGTTTTTATTTTACAGAAGATGAAGAAGATGTTCATGCAATTCTTGTTAATACCCTGCATGCTTTTCTTGCCTCCTCATATCTTAAACACTTACAGCTTCCTTTCACCACTTTAAAGTTATATACTTCTCATTGTCTCATGAATGGGAATTGCATCACCATTACAGGATTAATCTCTCTTAAACTTTTCCCTTCTCTGTATCACTTTCTGTTGCAGATCAATGGGAAGGCCACCTTGCTGTGATAAATCCAATGTGAAAAGGGGCCTTTGGACTCCTGAGGAGGATGCTAAACTACTCGCTTACGTTTCGAATCATGGAACTGGAAATTGGACTCTGGTTCCAAAGAAAGCTGGTTAATTTCTTCCCAACCCTCTAAACCAGCAAATATTTTCGTGACTTTACATTATACTTAAACCTTTTGGCAAAAAAAAAAAACATTATACTTAAACCTTAGCTTTCATGAATTACGTTTTTCTTTGGGTAATTTGCTTGCAGGGCTAAACAGATGTGGCAAGAGCTGTAGGCTTAGATGGACCAACTATCTTAGACCTGACCTCAGGCACCATAGCTTCACACCCCAAGAGGAGGAGCTCATTATTAACCTTCATCAAGCCATAGGAAGCAGGTAATTAACTAGTTCTATTCATTTGTTTTCAGTTTTGTCTCAGGAAAAGAAAGCAGATTGGCATGACAAAACACAGTCTAATTCTTTACTTATGATTGTTTGGTGCAAATATATACAACTGTCTCCGTTTATTAACAATCATTTTTGGCGTGCACCACAGACTTGCCATTGCCAACCAAATACCCTCTTTTTGGTTATATCTCAGAGATAAATGAATTTTGCATCTTCTTGGTTAATTTTTTTTCCTTTTTTTGGCGGTGCAGGTGGTCTTTGATTGCAAGGAGACTACCAGGGAGAACAGACAATGATGTGAAGAACCATTGGAACACAAAGCTGAGGAAGAAGCTTATGAAGATGGGAATTGACCCTGTTACCCATAAGCCAGTTTCTCAGGTCCTTTCTGATTTGGGAAGCATTAGTTGCCTCTCTACTATAACCACTGATCAAACACAAGCTCCAAACACCACCAACTTAATTGTCTGCAACCAACTAGATCAAGAGGTCCAATCCCAATTCATTAACCCACCAGAAAACATTAACGTCCACTCACAGCATAATAATGAAGCTGCATCTTCATGTTCATCGCCTTCGTCATCCTCTTCCTCTAATATCACACAACGAAGCTCACCTCCTCAGGTTATTACAGCTGCTGCTGCTGTTCCTCCTCCTGGTTCGTCGTTTGATTGGAGCGAGTTTCTTCTGAGTGACCCGGTCACGTGCACCGAGTTTCAACCGCTGAACCAGTACGAGGTGCAGAACCAAATTCAAGTTTCGAATAATGCAAGTGATGGGGATTTTGGGATTGGGGCTTATCATGAGGAAAGCATCACGAAACGCCCAGTTTGTGATAAGCAAAATTGTGAAGGCACTTGGTCTTCTTCTTTGGGTGACGACTCATTCGTGGATGCTATTTTGAACAGAGATAGTGAAATAGGGGCAGCATTACTCCTAGTCGGATCCACTAATTACTAGATTGCTCTTCTTTTTTTTACTTTTACAGATGCATAATTTGAAGAACAACAAATCTTCTCTACGATTAGCTGGAAAATTTGAGATTGTTCTTCCATAATGGTTTCTGTAGAATTTACTAGCCGCATCATAATCATCACCATTTACCGTTTTGGTTACTAATTCAGGAAAAATATATATTAAATGATCACTTATATATTTCAGTAACCTTGTTTGTGTTTACTTATAATATGCATATAGATAAATGAAATAAAATACAAAAGTTATATTATTATACTTTTAAGTCACTTACAAATATTTCTTAATTTTTTTTTTTAAAAAATCAAAATAAAGTGAAATCTCTGATATTTTACTTTCTTTTGTGTAAGAATAAACAATTATATATAAAATTTAGTTGGCAAGGTTTAGTAAATTTTAAAATATGTGTATAAAGTTTCATGATACTATAAAACTTAACAATTATATATAGCTCGAGTTTTTCCCAAATCTGCATTGTCTATAGTCTATAGATTGTCATTTAAATTAGTAAACATAAATTAAGGATAGTTGACCTTGTCCTATTATAATTTCACCTCTAGACATCTCAACACCAATTTACCACAATTGCAGACAAAAATAACCACACAATAACAGTAAATATAAACCTCAATGAATTAATAGCTGAGGATTTACTATATTGGCATTTACAAGATCAAAGAATCCAGATCCCAGACCTCATGATGCTTCAGGCCAAATCTAGTATGACAGATTATTTGAAGGATTAAAAAAATAAGGGTAGTTGAAAGAAGGATATTCAGAAAGGGAGGAGATAGAAACTCATCGTATCAGAAATTAAACCACCCATGTTGCAAAGATCGCCTCGTTCATTTCGCAGACAAGGGTCTTCTGGAAGGGTATGGAATATTCGAATCGAGTCCTTAGAATCACAAGATACTGATAATTCTGCTCCTTCGCCAAGGAGTGAAAATGGATCATTGCAAATTAAAGAACAAGAAACGTTAGGAGATAATGAAAGTGCTCAGTCAAGTCCTAAAAGCACCACACCGTCGGCCACGTCGACTCCTCCGTCTTCATCTCCGTTTGAAGATAAGGTACAAACCGGTTTTATTACAGGGTTGAGGGGTTGAGTGGCATTTTTGCTGGAAGTTTTTATCGACGGCCAATTTTGCCTGAAAGTGTAAAAGCTAAAGTAATTTTACCCTGCGGTAATCTCACTTAATTTTGATAATTAGTTGGCTAAATATTTTGAGTCAGTCGTTCACACGTCATCCACATTATTTTTTTAATATGCAAATTTACCCCCCAAAAATGAAAATTTAACATTAAAAAAAGATGAAGTAAATGACACATGGACTTCCGACGTAATTTTGCATTTTAAAAAAAATGGCGTATATGACATGATGACTGTCATCTCAACATATTTGGTTAACTAACGGTCAAAATTAACCGGGATGACGATGAGGGCAAAATTGCTCTCATTTTTACACTTGCAGGAAAACAATTGCCCTCTAAAAAGCTTTCAGAACAAAATTTCACCTTAACGGAAACCTCGAGCATAAAATTTTCCCTTAACCCTTTTGTTATATCATCCATTTTTGGGATCTGTATGGGTTATGGGTTATTTAAGGTGTAAAAATGTATGTGTTTTATCCCAATGAGTGCCCAACACCAAGTATTTTTTTAGATGTAAAAGTGACTACGTGGTTACAAATTAGGAGTAAAAATACTGTTTGACCGTTAAGTTTGATTTTTTTGACTGACTAAACGAGGACGTAGCCTTGGTTTGATTACAGTACAGAAGAAGGATTTAGTTTTCATTTGTTTAATTATTTTAACTTTTTCATAAAGGAAAAAAAATGCTAAGAACAAAGAACAAATTATTTAACTACATTTATTTTGTTAACTTTTACGTCCGGATAATTTTCAATTGTCATGTCCAATAAATATTTTATACAGATAATTCTATAAAAGACATTTTAATTACATAAAATGATTTTAAGGTTTGTCATAAGTATAAATTTTATCCACCGTTTTTTTTATATATATATAAAAGTTTTGGAGGGTTCGGTAGATACCCCCACTGCGCGGCAGCAAGATTTCTTTGAAGACTTAATGGGACTTACGAGATCGCTTTCAAAAATCTAGCGATGGCAGCCCGGATCGAACACACATCCCTTTGGGACTTGAACAAATCCCTTACCATCTATGTCAACTCTCTTTAGCCGTTTTCTTTTACTTATGATAGAAATTTAAAAAGAATTGAACTCTTCATAATTCGCACATCAATTTACAGGTGCCATCGAACACCTAATTCCTTGATCCAAAGAAAGATGAATTCTAATAAAGAATTATCTTACATATCAATTTCATAAAAAATAATTAACAACCATTTTCCTTCTTATAATATTGAGGGTTAAGGTGCGAAAATGTATATGTATTTTATCCTGAGGAGTGCCCAACATCAAGTACTTTTTTTAAATGTAAAAGTGATTACATGATAACAAATTAGGTGCAAAAATATTGTTTAACCGTTAAATTTGATTGTTTTTTATGACTGGACGATGATGTGGCTTTCAAAGGTGCAAAAATACATGTGGTTTCGTCAAAAGAACGCCCAACACCAAATATTTTTTTTAATTTAATAATTTTATTTCAATTAAAAGAAAATTATTATTTCTCTAGGTATAATTTCTGGAAGGCCAATTTTTTTCTTCTAATTTATTATTTTGGGAAGGGAGATTTACTCAATGGGTAAAAACGGTAAAAATTTTATTTCCATAATTTATTTATTTTCTTTTTTAAAAAAAAATCCTTATTAAAGTTTCTAATTAATAATTAATAAATGAGTATTTATGTATTTGAAATTGGGATATGATATTGTTACTACCACGTTTTCACCGTTAGATTAGAATCTCATCGGGAGAGAGAAATGATAAAGGTAGATGAGATTCTGATCTAACGTGAAAAAGTGGTAGTAACAAAAAATGGTAGTAACAATATATTATCCCTTTGAAATTTGATATCATAAATAATATATTTACTTAAAAATAATTTAGTTTTTTGAAAAATAAATAGTTAAAGAAAAAATTCATTTATTCTATAAAAAGAATCATCTACTTTGAAAAAGTCAACTTTATAACTATAAGTTTATAACATTCTTTGATTTACTTTCATCATATAAATAGAAATAACTCATTCAAAGATGCAAACTTTTATATTACATATTTCTTAATGCAATAGAAATTAAATAATCTTGTTCGGTTTTGATTGAAAAATTATTTAAATAATTTCTTGTTCAATTTGTTAGATCAAAAATTAAAATTATTTTTAAGTAAATATATTATTTATAATATCAAATATCAAATGCATAAATACTCCTTTATTAATTATTAATTAGAAAATTTAATAAGATTTTTTTTTAAAAAAAAGAAAATAAATTATGGAAATAAAAATTTTACCATTTTTACCCATGGAATAAATCCTCCTTTCCAAAATAATAAATCGGAGAAAAAATTTGGCATGCTAGAAACTATACCTAGTGAAGTAATAATTTTCCTTTAATTGAAATAAAATTATTAAATTAAAAAAAAAAAAATACTTGGTGTTAGTCGCTATTTTGACCAAATCACATGTGTATTATTACACTTTTAAAAGCCACGCCATCGTCCAGTTAGCCAAAAAATCAAATTTAACGGTCAAATGATATTTTTACACCTAAAAAAAGTATTTAATGTTGGACGCTCCCATATACATTTTCACACATTAACCCTAATATTAATATGTCTAACATATTTCAGTTCTTCATAAAAAACAGCGGGTAAAAACAAAAGGGGTTTTAGGATAATGGGTTTGGTTTAACTTTTTTGAGTGATTTTGTGATATATATATATTTATTTATTTATTTTAAGTGATTTTGTGCTGTAATATATATGTGTGTGTGTGTGTGTGTGTGTGAGGCGTTTTAAACTTTTATAACACCCCTTGGACAATGATACTTTTGTCCTCACCTTTGACAAATCATAGGTAACTAAAACACATTTATATTATTATGATTGGTAAATATTCAATTAATTCAATAATACAACAGTCAGCTAAACAGGACATTCCAACATTTCAATTTGCAGGGTAGGAACATATCACTCTGAAGCATACTGAGGTGAACACTCTTTTTTATGTGTTGTACAGATTTAAAAACTTAGAATCTAAGAGGAGGTGACTCAAAATCCAATCTGGTTGAAATTGGAGTGGTCAACTTTATTCAGACGAATAGCGCATAATATATGCTCCGGCAAGTCTTCTGTCTTGTTCCCCTGTTACAAAAATCAATAATACAATATTCATCGCACAAGACCATTTGAATCTTTCGAGTAACAACACAGAAAAATGGTATATAAAGGACACAGTCAACTTAAAGAAAAAGAAATCACAAATCATGTTAGATTTTTGTGCTTATTGTTGAACATTGTATCACTTATATTCATTCAACCCCTTGGTCAGTTTTCGTAAAAAAACTCAAGTCAATTTGCTTGTATCTATTAGTTCAAGTTCATCAGTGAATTTACAAGTGTATATACACATTTTAACAATTAACAATAGCAAAATAACATGTGTCCATATGAAAATTTACATATCCTAATTTTAACAACTAATGATAGCAAAATAACAAATGTCCATGAGAAAGTGTCATGATCTAGTGAACTTCATAGTACAAAGAAAATGGGTTATTAGAAGTTTGCAGCAACAAAAATGATATTTATTATAAGTGCAGCAGCACAAATAAATTTTACTACATGCTAGTAGAAAGTTCAGGCTGCATATAACTAAATAAAGACCGTGTGTTACCTGTATTGTTAGGCCAAAATCCAGGATACAATGCTTCAACCTTTCGATGAAGCCTTCAAATCCTTTTCTAGCGATGTAACTGAATCTGTGCACGTCCAAATCAATCTCAAAGTAGTTTTCTCCCTGTAAAAGCAAAGCAAAACTAGCATCAAAATTCAAATGTTTCAACCGCTCAACATTTTGAGATTACTAAAGCCGTTTCATGCAGAATTAAGCTGTAAAAGTTTTTACCAAAAGAAGGGGGGAAATGAGAATTATGACAGTCAACACACCATATTTGGAAAGTATGCAAATGCAGAGCATCTTGAGGCTTGAAATAATAGTTAAAAGTTACATTAACTTAATTGGGAAAAAATGAATTCAGGAACATTTAACATGAATTCCAACAAAGGAAAAATCTATCCATCAGGGGGGAAGTGGAATATATGGTGAATTGGTGATAGTGTTTCAAATGCCAGAATCGTACTCAAAATATCACAACAAAATTCAGATACTGAAGCCTTAAATCCGAGACTAAGCATATCCCTTAGACCTTAGTATATGAAGATATATATCCACCTCAAAGGACGGGACTGAATTCTATTTTCCATTTTGTTTAAAGATCCCAAAGTGAACCATGAGATAAACACGCCGAGGAAGTAACATACTCATTCTGAATTTTATTTCTAAATTGATGAATTTTGCGCATTCAACTGTGATCAAAGAGTTCATTCACCTATTTTTGTTCAGAGAACATCATAGTGATTTAAATTACTCCAAGGAAACACCATACAGTTACAAACATTATTAAATCTTTATATTAAAATGCCATCATCATACTGCAGAGAATTCAAATAATTCAAAAGGTGTGGTGTGCCTACCAGGAAAAATTCATGTTGAGGCCGTGAGAGAACAGGTTTTTCATTGTAAGCATTCATAAGCTTCTTTTCAGTCGTGCCTAAAGTAAGGTTCTCCACATTTGCCACTCGACCCAAAATTTTCAATCTCTCCCTAAAGGGTGCGATTGTATCTATAGGGAACCCTTTAACTCTCTCCACCTCATCGTTGATCAATTTCTGTCAAGCAAATATATCCAGTTCAAACAACTTGTTCATGTAATTCAACATTATAGAATATTACAGAGGCAATGTGCTCTGAAATGCAAGGCAGAACAAGAAGGAGAAAAATCAAGTTTATTCTTCTTACACTAATTTGTTCTCGGAAATATTCTGGAAGTTCTTTAGAATATTTTTCAGATGCTTTAAAATATAAAACCACATTCATTCCTTCTCCATCATTTTCACTTTGGAAGATGGCGGCAGGATATAATGGTATCTGCAGGTAAAAATCAAAAGAATGTATCAGTAAACAGTATTTAAGAACTCGTGAAGGAAAAAGTTCTAGGTTAACTTTTTTATGGACCATATCAGATTATCAATATAGGGCCAAAAACTTGCATCTAATTTTTCTAAGGATCAATAAATGTACATTCATATTGCCATAAATTTTGAATATACATATACAATACAAATAAAAAAGAAGAAGTTCTTTTTGAATCTACATTTTCAAAGTGACTCGATTTAGAGATGAATCATAAAAATAAAAAAAAATAAAAAGAATCACATTCTACCCAATATTATATACTCTTAAACAAAAGGTTTCTCAAAAAGGGGCAATCAGCTAAAAAAAAAAGAGCTAAACGAGAAAATATGCAATTACCTGGATATTTACTACAAGAATAGAAGGGACATCTCCAGCTATATTTATTGCTGGAAGTTGTACAAAACGAGCAATATGATCAATTTTCCGCTGAGACAAGAAGATGTCAGCACCTACAGGATAGAAAGCAGCACTGCTTGGAGCAGGTTCTTTCTTCTTATCCCTGCCAAGGATGCAACAAAGAAATAGAAATCGATTATCAAGTAAGAAGAATAATTCCAGAATTTTAAATAGTGTCCTCAACACGTGTGCTTTCTTACAAGGTTCATTCAATTGAGAGAAAGATTAGCATAAAACATCAAGACATTTGGTTTGTACCTAAAGTAGTTTTTTCCTCTGATTTTGAAGGAACATGGCTCAATAGGTGACCAAGAACCAACTGTTTGCTTGTCTATTGAGCAAAATGGAATTGATGAACCTGCCAAAAGTTTTTGTTTGAGTGCCTTTGGAGAATCTGCAACAGAGGAGGAGGCATGAATGAGTTACACGCTTACAAGCATTAGTTGTAGATAGAATCAGCAGATTATGCATCTAGAAACTGACATATACGTAATCAACGAAGCTCAACAAAGAAGACTGCAGCAAATAGAAATAAAGCACTGGTTTCCTTTTATTTCTTCATTCCTCTTACGTTTTTATCGTTGTGCCCAGAGCAAAGTGGCTCATGTGTAGGAGAATATTTTAGCTTGCATAAAAAGTGAAGAGTGCAAGAAAACAAAAATGAAAGCAACTTGTGAAGATGAAAAATATTGCCGACACTCACATAACGTCATATCAGCGTAACCTTCCCTCCATTTGAAGGAAAGTTTTGAAAGAGACTTTCTGCGTGAATTTGGTGTTTCTGGGCTTGTTGGCCTTCTTTTCTCAATAGAGAGAGCACTAGATGAGAGACATGGCAGGCAGGCGTTGGGAAGAAGCCCACAATTTACCGAAGTTCCATCTACATGACTGATAGATACATGCCCTGCTGAAACAGAAGTTGCCTCAGCTTGAACACCCTCCGATCTCAATGCTGAATCTTTTGGTTGCGCGGAAGTTTTAGTGCTCTTCAAAAAGGAACTGCTTCGACCATAAATATGAGAGTGAGCTCTCAGCTTCTGTTGCTGATCAGAACATACTGATCCTTGTCTGCCTTCAGCTATGTCCCCAGCTCTAGGAGAACAATCGCTTGGTCTGGACGCGATTTCGGACAACCCATCTATCAGAGATCGCATTAATTATTATAAAAAAAGAGTAAGTTGTTATAAAATCTACATGTTTAATTACTCATAAAACACTTACCGTCGTAGACACTATAAAATTCGTCATCGCATTCAGAATCCAAGGCAGAAGCAGAATCAAACCAAGCTGCATCTAGTGACCCAAAAAAACCGAAGCTCCAATCAACAGTGCACTTAATCGAAAATCTAAGTTCGTACTCAGAAATATAAAAAGCCAATAGGGAAAGAACAGGTTAACAAAGAAATAATACAAACACTGAATAGGACATCAATGACAACAGAGTGAGTAAACTACCTGAAGCGCGTCGGGAAATTTGTAAAGCGGAATTAGTTTGGGACAGCTTTGTATCGCCAAAGGAACGGACGGCGTCGATCTTGCGAGACGAAACCCGTCGGCGGAGTATTCTTCTTCGCTTGCGATTCTTCTTCCGAGACAATCCCGAAAGGCCATCTTCCTTGACCTTGGGCGTCGACCCGCAAGCTCCCATAGCCTCTCTCTCCCTTCCTCCTCCCTTTTGCAGAAACCCTCCTCTTCACCAAGAAATTAAAAAGAATGACGGATTTTCCAGGAGTGGGTATATCAGATTTGGAGATCGGAAGAAAGTTCCCCCCGTCAGGCGTCGAATTTGCCTTTTATATATGACGAAGATGATCACTCAAAGGTGTGGAGCCCACGGTCCTCGCGGCAAGTGTTTGATCGGACGGTGTGAGTGGTGCCACGTATGCAGGGCTGAGATGCAGGAAACCGTGTGGCAATGAATAGAGTGGGGATTTAGCGGCAGTCACATATAGACAGTCGCATTTACTAGTTTTATTGTATATATGTACGATCGGCATTTATATATCATTCATCACGCACGGCGTTTTTACAGGGAACCGGAAACCGACCGAGCACTCTATGGAGGAAGACGATAAATTATTTCGAAAGCCGGAATTCGTTTGTCAGTAACAATTAATAAAATTATTATCAAAATAATAATACTCTATAAAAGTGAGTGAAGGGCTAATGTTTAATCCAGAAATATCTCAGAAAGTGAGCTGACAAAATGACAATGGTGGATGCAAGCGTCTGGATCAGATGGGCTATTATGGGAGCACGTGTTTCGCATATTCGCACCCTTCGAGGTCTTTACTCGCAGATCAATGACGCCATCAAGTTCCTTTGTGCAAACCGGCCCAACATTTTGACTTTCTTTCTTTTTCCTTGGACCTCAAGCCTAACGGGACTTTTTATTCTTTCTTGAGCTGTTTACAACTAATTCACATGTATATGTATCAAAAAAAAAGGAAAACGCAAACAATATGCCATGGATATTCCTGAGGAGAAGAGATCAACGGCTATCATAGTTCTAATAAATATTAATTTATTAATTTCATAAGTCTTAAACATGTAAAACTCGGCCCGTTTGGTGCACGGAACTCACGCGAGGGAAAGAAAACATAACAGTGTTGTTCGGTTCGAACATAATTTCTGTTGAAGCGTATATATGTATGCAAGTGTATAGTCTCAAAGGACTAGAATATTGATGTAGGATCAAGTAACTCCCTCCCAAGTATCCATAGATGAAATACACAAGAGGATAGAGGATCACTGTACACAAATACGAAGGCTCTCAGCCAAAGGGGATGGGGGTTGTGTTTAGTGGGAGAGTGCACAGTGATAGGCAGCTGTATTGTAAATTGAGAGAGAGTTCAGAGTCTCTCTTTACCTTTAGGGTTTTCTATCTATTTATAGAGGTACCTTAGGGTTAGGGTTTGATTCCCTCTTGTTGGGCCTCATCTTGAATGAGCCTAATATTTTATTCCATAACAAGTGTTCCCACGCAAAAAACCCATTTGGCATGCAACTCTTCCATCAACCTGAGTTTCCGCTTGGCGCCAAGTTCCCTTAAACGTGGGAAAGTGAAATCCCTCCGAAAGTGGCGGGCTCTTGAAATCTTCCGAGGAGAGACAATTTAGCGGACAAAAAAGCCCAAGTCTGTCGAGTTGTAATGAAAGAAATAGAGGGTCTGTCGAATCTCGTGAAAGAATGTCTGGTCAGACTAGAAAATACCACTCTAGTCCTATTTATAAGTCCAGTTTGACCAAATCTCACATACCAAGGAAAAGTAGTTACCTCAATGATTATGGGGTAAATTTTCAACTTTGCCCTCATTTATGATTGAACATTTTTCAACTATTTATTCTCTCTCTATCTTTATGAGTATAATTAATATGGGCAAAATTGTCACAATCTCATTTATTACATGAAACTGGACTTATAAATAGGACCAAATTTTTTGGTCAAACTGGACTTATAAATAGGACTAGAGTGATATAGAAGGATCGACGGTGGTGGCTGCCTTGATGGTTGGTGGTTGACGAAGAATGAAAAATGGACGACGATAGTGGTTAACCTGCGATCATGGAAGTGGACAGTGTTTGCTTCTCCGAGCTCGGTTCTTCGTCCCCAAATCGCTCTCCCTCCAAGAAGGTCGCCGGTGGTCTGGTTAAAACTCTCTCACGGTGGTTTGAGGAATGAAGAAATCATAAAGAAAGAGCTAGCAGAGAGTGATTGTTACATTTATGTGTTCAAACTCAGACTCTTGAGTGAGTGTGATGTTCGAACATGCACTTTGTGATATCTCCATTTTAAAACAGAGGTCAAACGGGCCCTGCTTGGTTCTTGCCAATGATAATTACAGGTGTTGTCTCCGTGTAATTCCCCCAGATTTCAACGTTGGTGAGGGTGAGGACCTGCTTGGTTCTTGCCGGTGGTGGTTGTATGGAGGAAGACGAAGGAAGATGGAGGTGGTTGCACTGGAGTTACAGAGACGTAAAGTCATAGAAGCAGAGAGCCAGAGGCGTAGATTCAAGAGGCGACGCTGAGTTTATTTGAGACCGAGGACTTGAGAATCAAGAGATGAAGATGTGGTGGTTCTTTTTTAAGGGCCATTATGGGTATTTTACCTCTCATTCCCACTTAACTAGTCATCATTTCTTTTAACCAAATATTTTATTTTCCCTCAATTTAAGTTTCATTCTCATGTCTTCCAAACAACTCACATTTTTAATTTCTCTCTCAATCTTCTCTTTCATTCCTTTCTCTCCTCTAAGTTCTTTTTATTCCTTAAATCTTTTCTGTACCAAACAGGCCCTAAAAGAACCCTATATATATCAATTAATTATTGATAATCATACTTCTCTAGTACTTGTAGTATTTTTAAGTAAGGGTTAAGGTGCGATTTGGCCAACAAACTATTGGCTTAGGAGCGTCCAACACAATTAACTATTACCTGGACCATAAATACCAACAAACTAAAAAAAGGTTAAAATCAGCACAATTCCGTTAAAACAAAATTAACTCCGTTAAAATTCAAATGTGCACGCAAGAAGACCAAAACAACATTAAAAGCCATTGAATCACGAGACACGCATGCTAGCATCAGATCATAGTAACCAACATTGTAACGCCCAAAACCGTCACAAGGCCCACGAATCCACCTCCACTGCACGAAGCTGCGGCGACGTTCTTTTTTGGTGCTGGAGCATCCCCATTCGGAGAAGGTGCCGGTGCCGGAGACGACGGAGAAGGTAGCGGTGCAGACGATATCGGAGACGACGATGGCGAAGGTGAAGGAGACTCATGATTGTCGTTTCCGCTGTGGTGGTGACCGGCGTGGACCACTGGATCCATCCTTAAGCCCTGCTGGCAATGACCATCTGCTCCACTAATGAAGTAAAATGAACCTGTGCGATTCAACTCCACCTTGGTATCTCCGTCACTGTATTTTGAAATCACGAGAAATAGGGGACGATCATCGATCTCGGCTCTGTCCCCGTCCGGCGGCCTTCAATCTTGACTGTCATGCTCGACCTGGACTGGTGGATCGTGGCTGATGATCGATCTCGACCTCGGGTGGAAGATCAGTGTCGTCGAGCGTCGATCTTGGCGAAGATGGGGAGTGGATGGAGCTGTGGAACAAATGCCCAAATGTGAATCTTGGGAAACCACCCAAGTCCAGCGGTCAAATGGTCATGGGAGATTTCAGAATCCATTTCACTGTGATGACTGATGAGGAAGACGGAGTTAATTATATTTTAACAGAATTGTGCTGATTTTAACCTTTTAAATAGTTTGTTGGTATTTATGATCCAGGTAATAGTTAATTGTGCTGGACGCTCCTGAGCCAATAGTTTGTTGGCCAAATCGCACCTTATCCCTTTAAGTAACATTGTTTAATGTAGTGTTTTCTCAGTTATTTCTCAACCAAATGGCCGATTCTCTATAAATCAATAAGCTATAATAATTCAAAACTTAAATGTGTATTTTTACTAAAAATTATAATAGATAAAAATGTTTATCTCCATAAAGTAGGAAGTTGTCATATATAAGTACCCAAGCCTATAACCAATTTCTTATAAATAAAACAGGGTATCATATAGATATAAAATTCCCCTTGCAAATTACGAAAACCAATAGTTGTTAGAAAAATGACACTTAAATATCATATGAAATTCCTAAACCACAAAAAGTCTGTAAACATTCGGAAAAGATATAAAGGTGACAGAGATTAAATTGAGATTTTGAAATGTTGATAAATTTACCATTTTGCCCTCATTTTTTAAATTTAAAAAAGAAAAAAGAATGAGCCTCACTGAACACCACCGCGTAGGCCGCAAGAGCTTGGCACTGACCAGCTTGCAATCGCTGGCGAAGCTTCAAAGCTAGGTTTTTCTTTTTGGGGTGGGGTTGATTTTTTTTTAAAAAAAATAAATGAATCAAAGTATAAGGGGTGAGATTCGAACTCATCCCACCATAATATTGAAGGAGCTAGGTGGCCATTGGGCCTCTAAAGCTTCTTTGATATATATATATAAGTTGAATGAAAGTGTAAGGGGTGAAATTCGAACCCATCCCACCATAATATTGAAGGAGCTAGGTGGCCATTGGGCCTCCAAAGCTCCTTTGATATATATATATATATATTCATCCAGAAATGCTCTTATGAAAACCATTACGAATCTTGTCAAACTCATTATTGCTCTTCTTAATCTCATTACGAATTTTGTCAAAGGCCACAAATGTTGATGAATCATGTCTAACGTTTTTTCCATCAGAAAACGCTCTTGTGAAATCCATTACGAATATTGTCAAATTCATTATTGCTCTTATGAATCTCATTGCGGATTTTTTCAAGGCCACAAATGTTGTGAATCATGTCTAACTTTTTTCCATCGAGAAACGCTATCGTGAAAATCATTACGAATCTTGTCAAGTCCATTATTGCTCTTACAAATCCCATTACAAATTTTGTCAAAGGCCACACATGTTGGTGAATCATGTCTAACATTTTTTCCATCAGAAAACACTCTTATGAAAACCATTACGAATCTGGTCAAACTTATTATTGCTTTTGTAAATCCCATTACAAATTTTGTCAAAAGCCACAAATGTTGGTGAATCATGTCTAACGTTTTTTCAATCAAGAAACGCTCTTGTGAAAACCATTACGAATCCTGTCAAACTCATTATTGCTCTAATCAATCCTATTAAGAATTTTTTCAATCTCATTTTTTCGTAATGGTTTTCATAAGAGCGTTTCCTAATAGAAAAAATATTAGACATGATTCACCAATACTTGTGGGTTTTGACAAAATTCGGAATGAGATTCACAAAAGAATAATGAGTTTGACCAGATTCGTAATGGTTTTCATAAAAGTGTTTCCTAATGGAAAAAACGTTAGACACCATTCACCAACATTTATGGCCTTTGACAAAATTTGTAATGGGATTCACAAGAGCAATAATGGGTTTGACGAGATTTGTATCGGTTTTCACAAGAGCGTTTCTTGATGGAAAAAATCTTAAACATGATTTATCAACATTTGTGGCCTTTGAAAAAATTTGCAATGGGATTCATCAAAGCAATAATGAGTTTGACAATATTCGTAATGTATTTCACAAGAGTAGGTCCTGATTGAAAAAAACGTTAGACATGGTTCACCAAGATTTGTGGCCTTTGACAAAATTCGTAATGCAATTCACAAGAGCAATAATGGATTTGACAAAATTCGTAACGGTTTTCACAAGAGCGTTTCCTAATGGAAAAAACGTTAGACATGATTCACCAACATTTGTGGCCTTTGACAAAATTCGTAATGGAATTCATAAGAGCAATAACGAGTTTGACAAGATTCGTAATGGTTTTCACAAGAGCGTTTCTTGACGGAAAAAACATTAGACATGATTTACCAACATTTGTGGCCTTTGACAAAATTTGTAAGGGGATTCACAAGAGCAACTATGAGTTTGACAAGATTCGTAATGGTTTTCACAAAACCATTTTCTGATTAAAAAACGTTAACCATATATATATATATATATATATATATATATTAAAGGAGCTTTAGTGGCCTAATGGCCACCTAGCTCCGTCAATATTATGGTGAGGTGTGTTTGAATATCAGCCCTTTCACCTTCATTTATTTATTTTAAAAATTCAACCCCACCCCCAAGAAAAAACCTGGCGGCCGGCTGCAGTGGTGCTTTGGCGAGGCTCATTTTTTCTTTTTTTTTTTTTTATTTAAAATTTGAGGTAAGAATAATAAATTCACCAACATTTTAAAATCTCAATTTGATCTCTATCACCTTTGTGTTCTTTCCAAATGTTAACAGACTTTTTGGAGTTTAAGAATTTCATATGTTATTTAAGTGTCATTTTCCCTACTTATTATGCCTAAAAATCTAGTATATATGATCATCTTTTAATTAATCATTAAATAATTTAACATCATATCATATATCTATCTTAGAAATATAAATTTAAGATACTATGACTATATTTGAATAGATGGGATTAAATAATATCTATACAAAATATTATTAAATATAAAAGAATTTTTATTTTTCTATATAAATTTAGGATTTCCTACATCTTTTTATGACACAATCAATCCATTACTTTGAAACTTAGTTAAAAAAGCAAAAATCTAAAGTTAATACTAATATGATATAAGTAAATATTAATACAAAATATAATATCCATATCAAATATCAACAATATTTAATATGTAAGGTTGAAATTCAAAATATGTGAAAATTGAGAAAAACATATTGAACAAGAATAAAAAAGGGTAGATTTGTTAATTTACAGAGAACCAAATATGTGTCCTAAAAGAGACAATTGTATTGGGAGAAGAAGCCGCAAACCTTGAACCGGATACCAAATAATACTATAAAAAAATGAGAGAACCAAATACGTGTATGAAAATTCCAAAGATTATTTAACAAATTAAAGGAGAAATTAAAAGGAAAATTCGGTAGAAATGAAAATTGTAAGCTGTAATCTACCCTGTGAAGAATTTCATGTCAATATAGAAGAAAAAATATTAGAAAGAGGGGAAGACAAGCGACAGTGGCCGCCGCCAGCATAGACTGGAGATCGGAGAGGAAAGAGAAGGGTGACCGAAGACGGTGAAAGCGATCGAAGATAACAGAGATAGAGGAGAAGACGAGCATGGAGAAATGAGAGAGATGAAGCGGCAATGTAAATAATAGGATAGGGTACTTTGGTCAAGTAATTATTATAAGCAAGGACAATTTTGTTCCAAAATTTTCCAATCCCAACACTATTATTTCACCAATATATACCCTCTGGGGTGGGTTTGCTGCAATCCCACTTTCGTGGTATTTCCAATCTTTGGTTATCCCTAATCCCTCAGACCAAACAATATAATTTGGTATAACCCCTAGCTCAATCTCAATCCTTACCTCTCAATGCTTCATACTAAATAAGGCCTTAGAATTTGTCAAAAAAATTGCATAGAATCTCTTTATCTTGTGGAATAATTTTTTTAGTGCTTGTTTATAGGTATTTATCATAAGTATGTTTATAAAAGTTTAGATAAAACTCATCTCACTTATTTACCTCATAAATTAAAAAAATTATTTTTAAAAGCTTCAATTATCATTCCAAACCATCTCTTAAAAGTTTTGTTGCTCTTGCTTTACGCCATTGTTTCTTCCTTTCGGTGTTTGTTTTGTTCTCCGAGCTAAGATTATCAATGGTGCATTTTCTATAGGCGCAATTATACCTTAATTCATCATGTTGTAAAATACTGATATTTTCCGCTAGAACTAGTCCCATTTGGTGAAACGTGAATTTTTTACTATTTTATTATCTTTATACCAATGCTGTGCCTTGCAGGCAGGTCTCAACCTTTTGGACGATTAAATTGTCCTATATGCAGGCACGAGTTTTTATCTGCATGGTTGGTTGGTTCCCACTCTCCTACTATATTTCAAACCACTCCCTTCATTACAATAAATGCTACTTGTATTCCAGGTTATGGTACATGAATTAAAAATGTTTTATTTGTCATACAATAAATTGGAAGTGAATGAAAGGCTTCTTTTTTTTTTTTTTTTTCCGAGTGATGAGCCGGAATTCAGAAGCCACTTCCATATATTTCGATTGCCCGTTTGGCACATGGAATAAATAGGAAGTGGAGGGAAGGTGAACAAGTTCTTTTTGTTTCCTACACTTTCACGTCCACTTTTTTTTGGGAGCTTAAATTCTTGAGCCCACCAATTTTTCTTTAAAAATGAAAAAATAATATCCTATTAAAATTGGTGGGAACCCAAGTTCCCTTATGAATAGTGACACTTTCGGAGATATTTACCCCACATAGAATATTTATTTTCTATAAAGTAAGAAAATATTATTAAATTCGAATTTATTCGATAAATGCAAATTTCATAAGAGATTATTTTAGATAAATTTTTATTTTTGTGAAATAAATGCTTCGTCATAAAATTCGAATTTGATTCATAAATTTGAATTTAATGCAAGTAAATTCGTATCAAATTCAAATTATGAAAAGAAATACATTTTTTCTTTTTATTTTTAATTAATTATTTTTTAGGGTAAAATAAGTATTTATTAATTCTTTACCAACTATCACCATTTCCTTTCTTCCTACCAAACAAGTTATCTTCCTTCATCTCTTAAAATCGTTCCTTTATTTCCTTTCCATCCTTAAATATTCCATGTACCAAACAGGCCCTTACCGTCTTGCGTGCTTCCATGAAAGTGAAGGTTAAAAGACTACTATGTCCCCACTTACAGCATTTCATTCACCTCGTGCTCTTTCGTACACTCCACTCTGTTCGGCCTTGTTTGTAAGCATTTTCTTTTGGGTTAAGGTGCAATTTTCTTAAAATATCGTCCCGAGCAATTTTTACCAAGTTTTAGGCGTAGAAGAATGTTGCCTCCGTTAACCGCCTCTAATCGGTCCAACGTTATGGTTTTTAACGGAGGGGCAACATTGCTTCTGCGCGCAAATTTTAAGGGCAAAATTGCACCTTAACCCTTTTCTTTTGATAGTCCTTAATATAAACAACTTATTTTTTTTTTGTCTTAAAATGTAATTTTTGTTTCTTTTTCTATCCACATCTTTATATTCCTATTAATTATCACTCACTCAATATTAGTTATTTTTCATTTCTTACACATTTTCTCTCATTTTTTTTTTTATCATTATCTCTCGTATACTCTTTTTATTAATAGATGCATATTTAAAAGAAACATAACATTTTTTCACATTTATTGTTTTAAACTAATTTTAACCACTAGTTTATTTTGCACAATAAAAAAAAAAAGTTCTTATAAAAATGATCGAATAGAGTATATCACTCTATTTCCTTTTCTATGTTTTTTTGGAAAATCTCAGTTAGCCTGTTAAAGAGACTTTATTTCACGTAACGCCCAACAAAATCTGAAATTGCACTACATCTTTAGATTAAAATGAAATTAAGTTTTTTGAGTGAAAAAATAATGATACCCTTTCTTTATTTGTCTCATAAATTGTTTTACTTGTCTTGTAATTACCCTTATTTATCTTGGTAATTTCCTTAATGCCTTGTGAATGGCCAAAATACTTTTAACTCCTTAGGTTCTTTCAAATCCTTTTATTTATTTTATAAATGTCTTTTTTATCTTGTAAATGCCCTTATTTCTTGTAAATTTCCTTATTTGCCTTGTAAATGGCTAAAATATTTTGTTAGCTCCTTGATTTTTTTTAATCTCTTTATTTGTCTTATAGATATTCTTATTTATCTTATAAATGCTCTTCTAGAAAAATAAAAGAAAGGCACCAACAATTAATTTCATTTTGAATCGAAAGTTTTGAATTGCGCAACGGATTTGGTTAATTCGAGCTTATGCAAAAAATGCCGTAAAATTTAAAATAGAGAAGAGAGAGTTCGATGAATCTGGAAACACGTGGCAAAACGTGAAATCATAAGGGAATTAAGGGGATGGTTGCGGAAGCATAGGTTTTGTTTTTCTCTTTACCTTTTATTAGTTTATTTGGGCAGTTGACGGAGAAGATGAAAGAAAAATTAAAATAGTATTGTAACTTTTTAGATTGATTGGACGGACATAATTTAAAAATTATATGGGATGATAAGAAAAACCATGAGATCCATGAATAACACTAGATTATTAATTATTAATGTATTTTAATTTTTTCCCTTGTCACTGCTTATTAATGTATACTATCATATATGAATAATGAAAGGATTTAATATTTCTGCTTTTGCTGCAAAATATTTTTTTCTATCACACTCACATAAAAGTGAATGGATCTCAATAATATTTTCTCTCTATTCTCTTTACAATGGAACCCACTCACTTTTATGTGAGTGTGAAAAAAAATGTTTAAAGAAGAAAAAAAACATTAAACCCATAATGAAATTATATTTTTATATTTATATTGATGACACCTGTTGTTTGGTTTCTTAATAATTAACTTTAGTGTTATGGATCTTCTAAACTAAACTTTTATGTGGAAAAACGTATTTTGAGAAACGCAACATAATATTTGATTTTGGAATACAAAATTTTCACCTTTTCTAAAAAAAAAAAGTGGTTTACGGATGTGAATTAGTATTCACTTTTCTCCTAACTCTGATAATGATATATAAAATAAAGATATTAGCCCAGACCAACTCAGACCTTGCTTTTTTTTTTTTTTCTCTAAAAAGTTAGATTTTTTTTTAAAAAAAGTAAACATATTAACTTTAATTTTAAAGATAAAAATATCCTTGCTTTAGGCTCAGTGGACTTGCTTATAGGAAATATGTTCAAAATATCAGTATAATACATATTTTTAGAAGGGTTAAATACCATTTTTGCCACAGAAGTATTAGTAAGGGGGCACTTAGCACCCAGAAGTTTTTTTGGTATTATTTTTACTCCGGAAGTTTGCAAAAAATGAGCAAATATGCCCCGGAAGTTTTTTTGAGGAGCAAATTTGCCTTGAAAGTTTATAAAGAAAGCAACGATCTGACGGTCAAGATCAACCGATCGGCAAGATTACAAGTTTTTAAACTTCTGGGGCAAAAATAATACCAAAAAAACTTCCGGGTGCTGAATACTCCCTTACCAATACTTCCATGACAAAATTAGTATGTAACCCTTTTTAAAATTGACGGCCAGATGATGCGAGGTGGAAATCACTCAAATCAGTGATAGGTGGCGATTGATGACAGAAGATATGGGGCTTGTTTGGGTTGGCGGTAAGAATGGTGACTTAAAAGTTATCTGACTTTAAAAAAAAGCTCGGTAGGAAAAAAAGTCAGGTTATAGATAATGATTTGTGTTTGGATTGATGGTGGTAGAAGTGGCGGGGCCCACGTCAAAAGTGAGCGTTATAGAAAAAGTTCTGGATTCTGAGCTTTTTCCTTAACTGATTTTTTTGAGCTTTTTTGACTTAAAGTTCAAATAAACGCAATTGACAATCCAAATAAAAAAAATTTGACTTTTTTCTCACTGGGTCATTAGCTTAAAAGCCACTAAAATTTTTACAAACCAACGCTGAAAAATAAAATTTACTCCAAACAAGTGCCCGTGTTCTAAAAAAATCACTTAAAATAAATATTTTAAACTCTAAAAATATTTTTAATCTAATATAAAAACAAATTTTTTATTTAAACATAATTTCTTTAAAAAATATTTCTAATTTAGTTTTTCAATATAAAAATTGAGAACAAAATCCAACAAACCCGATTTCACTCCGTTATTCCAAACGCTTGCCCTTTTTTCTCGTCAAATTATCAAATATTATAATGGGAAAATTTCATTCAACTCCATAAAAGAGGAACAAAAAGATTTTGAAACTTTATAGATTCTCTTTGTTTAAAATGAAATTAAGTTTTTAGAGTGAAAAGATAATATTATCCTTACTTTATTTTTTTTCTCATAACATTTACAAGATAAATAATAGTATTTATAAGACAAATAAATGAATTAAAAATTGGGTGTTAAAAAGAACATTTTAACCATCTCAAAACAAATAAATGTGTGTTTGCAAAACAAACAAAAAGATTCAAAAATAATCTAAGGAGTTAAAAATATTTGGGCAAGTCATAAAACAAATAAAGGGATTTTAAAAAAAGCAAGGGCATCATTGTCTTTTTAACCCACAAAACTTAATTTCATTTAGATTTAAAGAGGTGTAATAAAGTTTCAAAATCTTTTGGGGTTGACTGGAATTAAATCTCTTCCATAGGGCTAAATAAAAATTTCCCTTTTATAATTCTTAATATTTTCTTCGGTTTACAATATAAGTCTCTTTAATTAATTTATCAAAATTAAGAAATAGTTATTAACTTAATAAATTTTTCTTAAATTGAAATGAATTTCCAACTTTACCCATATTGAATGAGGTATTAAAGGGGAGAGAAAAATACAAAAAGTCATATTTAACCTTAATAAGAAAAGAACAATATAAAATTCAATCTGGATAACCCCTATCTAAAACTTTTAATCAGACCAGCCAAGAAACTGGTTGTCTGGTTGATTGATCTAACCAGGCAACTTTGGCGGGATTTTCATACCTTAATTTTATTACTTTTATGCCCCGGGGGATATTACAATGATACCCACCACTTAAGAGCTTGTTTGGGATGACATTTGACACCCTCAAACTAACTTTTCAACTAAAAAAAGGGTCGCTTTTGGCCAATTAAGCATATTTGAAAAGGAGGTGGTGCAACTTGACTATTGGGCCAAACTTGTTGTATTAGTTTTTTTTTTTTTTTTTGCTCGCAATTGTTGTATTAGTTAAAGCAAACTCAAATTTGCTTTTTTTAAAAAGCCACAACCATTCCATGTGGAGAGAAGAAGAGTATGTGAAAATAAAGAAAGGGTCACCTCTTGCTTTCTTAAAAAAACATAAAACTTTTGTAAAAGACTCAATAACTTTAGGTTTGCAAAAATATCCTAAAAAATTAAATGATAAAATTTAATTATGAGAGTCCAGCCCAATTGATCTCCATAATTAATATTTAATTAATCTCTAAAAACTACCAAAACAAAATATTCAATAGTTATATTTAATTAATGGGAAATACACTTCCGTATTTGTAGGAGAAGTGTAACCTCACGTTATAGATACAAAAAAGATTTGGCCCCACCATTTCCGTCTTGAGTTTATATATATATATATATAAGAGATGTGGGTCCCACTATTTTATGTGTGGTAGGAATCTTCTTCTTCTCAAGCAACATAAGAAGTGTAAATCCCTTAATTAATCTCTAAATCAAAGTTTATATTTGGTAATTTGTTTGAGAAATAGTAGGGAATAGTTGGGAAAAAAAATTATATTGGCAATATTAAGTCATTACAATTTAAGTTTAGGGATTTGTTTGAGAAATAATAGGGAAAACACAAATGACATTAATTAGGGAAATAATTAAATATGTATCATTTAATAAAATTCATGTCATTTTCAATCTAAATTTTCTTTTCAAATAATCATCCAAACAAATTTCAGTTTTTTTTTTTTAAAAAAATCATTTCTCGCTAATATCAATTCAAACATAAATCACATTTATAATATGAATTTTATTCTATATTAAGTTTATAAAAATCATATTTTTTTTAAAACAAAACTCGTTTCTATCACCACTAATCCAAACTTGATCGGCCTTAACCAGGTAAGTTTTCTTTTTGAAAACGGCATCTCCCTACCCACTACCCACTTTCTGCATTTATTTGGAGCTAACAATATTGAAAGATGCAAAAGCAGATGAACAGAAAAATATCCCGCAACAATATTATATTGCCTGAAGTGGAGAAGTTTTTCCCATGATTTTTTTTTTTTTAAAAAAAAGTGATATCAATTAGGGGTGGGCATTGGCTGGGCAGGGCGAGACCCCCGCCGATCTTTCACCCAAAGAATGAATGGGCCGCATTTTGCGGCGATGTCCGCCTCCGCCCGATAAAAGCCTAACCATTTTCGGTGAGGCGAATGGCTTCACTGCCCAAGTTGTGACGCATTCTTATTTCTCCATAAAGATTCTAGTTACACTTCACGAATTTCAAAGTTTTTGGAGATACATAAAGTATAATATATTTAGACATAATAATATAATATTTTTTAAATAAAATAATATATATAGAATAATATTTATTTAAATATATTTAATTTTTTCTTATGGACCCCCGCCCGATCTTTTGCCCAGGTTATTAAGGCTCCAAATTTCAAAAAAAATTTTCGGGCCACTTTTTTAGGATTGGGTTGGACAATTTTTTGCCAGGTTTGGACCGGCGTACTGGGCACCATGGACCATGCTCACCCCTAATATCAATCATGCTATAATCTGGTAGTAAAATTTAAAATTCTCCACTCACTCCACAAAATAAACTAGAGGATCCATTCTGCCCACAATCAACTGCCCCACATGTCTCTATCTACTATTATCATGAAAGAAAAGGCAATAATATGAACTTTTTTTTTTGCTCGAAGCAATAATATGAACTTTAGACTAGGACCAATTAATTTTCTTTAACAAAATAAAAGCGTGCTACAACTTTCATAGTGATACGCAAACTTAAAATCAAAGGCATATATCATATCACTCTACCAGATAGAAATGTCCCACATAAGTCGCTTTCTTGTCTTCTACGTTTCCTCGTGAATTATTTTGATAATGCTCAGCATTTGTTTCATTTTCATACTCGAATTTCAACAAAGGAACTGTGTATTTAGTTATTTACTTAATTTGATTGATTAGATTAAAGAAATTAGTTAACTTAGTTAATATAACATGTATTTTCTAAAAAATTATAGTCATATTTCTTAATTCCTGATTATTGTTGAGGCAATATCTTGGGTAAATTAAAAAAAAAAAATTGATAAATATAAAAACTATGTCTTATATTTATAACTAACATTAACTCTTTAAATATATCTTATATCAACAATAGTATAGTAGGAATAGTTTTTTTTTTTGAACTGAATTCAAACACGAAGTGGGTAGAAGTAGCCAGTAGGTTGGACTTGCATAATATACTATGTGCCCATCATACATTTAGGTTGAAAGTAAAAAAGAAAAAAAGGGGGAGATTAATCTTTTAGTCTCAATAATTTTAACTAAATTGTAACTCAGTCCCTGTACTTTGACACAATGCAACTCAATTTTTATAATTTTGACTTTTGGTTGTAAATTCGATCTCGAGGCGACTAGCCCCCCAAAATTATAGAATAGAACCTAAATGTTTAGGAAATTATATTTCAGTCTCATAAAAATTTCAATGTTTTCACTTTAGTCCTCACTCAAAGTTTCATGGAGGGATTATTTAAAATTTTTATGGGGTTTAAATGTAATTCCATGGACATTTGGGTTACATACTAAAATTTTCGCCTTCTAATTACAATTTCTAACTCACCATCTACTTAGCCCCTTATATCTAAACATTTTATAATTCAATCATGAATTTTAAAACATAAATAAAATTATAAAATGGTTAAAACTATACGGATTGAGTTGTAGTGAATCAAAGTTGATGAACTAAATCAAAATTATATGGATTGAGTTATACCGAGTCAAAGTGTGAGAATCGAATTATAATCAAGTTAACATTATAGAGACAAAAAAATTAATTTTCTCGGGAGAGACTAAGAGGGAGAGAGAGAATATAATGGAAATATAACAAACAAAACGCTATTTGGGAGTATTTCATTTGAAAAGAGGTCTTCTTCAAATAAAAATTTGATCTTCTAGAAATATAGAAGGTTGTTAGAAAAGATAAATAAAATACAACCCAGCTGTCCTTGGACTAATCAAAGCACCTTTATTTCGGGCTGTTCACTTGTGGATACTTCTTGAAATTCACTCATTCTCAAAAGTTACAGAAACATTCTTTCACCAATATGATGGAATGGTTTGATGAAGATAAATTGCTTATGGTTGAGGGAATGCGAATCCGTCGTACCAAACAGACTTCTCAAATCTCAGCATTTTCTCTCATTTCCTCATCTAACGTTTACATGCTCTTTTTTTTTTTTTTTGCCAACTGACATTTCCATACTATTCATGCCAAAAAAAAAAAAAAAAAAAAAAAAAAAAAAAAAGGAAAATCTTTCCATTCTGTCATACTCATAACGAACTCAACCATGGAGTCACCAATCTTTTAAAATTCCTTTTTCATTTGGAAGCATTCTGATGAAAATGAACAATTAATTGAAAAATACGGTTGTTATGACACCAATTTTTGATGGTACATATGAATTAGGTAAGAAAAAGGAAGCCAAAAATATAAAAAGATTATAATGTCTCTGAGAAAACACATAAAAACTCTTCTTAGATAAACACATCTTCCTTAATTTCATTTACTCTCAACTGCGTTCTCTTCATTGCGCGAAAGATAGTTTCAAAATTCAGAAAATAAATAAGAACCATATCTCAAGCAAAACACTAGGGGGAAAAAGAGGAATGGTTTTGTCAAGAACCATGATTTACCGCGAAGCAAACCTCACATGGACCAGAATGAACCATTGTTGTCAATAATAGCAATATTTCACAAGGACCAGAAAAGTTAGTGTACGTTGCAAGGCTAGTACTAATAATAGCAATATTTCACTTGCACAGAACCTTTCAGAAGAGGCACGAGAATACTAGTTCAAAACATCAAAATAATGTTCACACACTAAAATCTTACTTCACAGAGAACAAGGCCTCCTTTACTTTCTATGGACAGTACTCGCTTCGTATCATCCTAACTGTAAATCTATACAGAACACAAACTAGAGTGCCATTTTGCATCTTTAAGTCTTACACATACTGAGAATACAAACAAGAAGCATATTCCAAATACCATCATGGGACCAGTTTGGGGTTGCATCCTAGTACAATAGCAGTAAAACAAATGGATATTACGAAACACAAGAACCTAAGCTACCATAAAGTTTATTGTATAATACAACTGCACCTTTGGGTCCGCTGTTGGAAATGATCAAGCCACTAACATGAGGACAATTCTGAGTACTTCCATACCAAACATGAAATCAGAGTGGAAATGCCATTCTTGAACCAGGCTAAGCAGATTCATCATTAGGCTTTCCGAAGATCAGTGGAAATTCATCATCATGCTCTGAAAAACTTTGGTCCTTGGAGAGACTCTTCAACGAATGATAAACCTGGTACATAGACAACCTATCCTTAGGATGAGAAACCACACAGTTAGTTGCAATTCTCAGAAACTGCAAAATCTCCTCGTCGTGTCCCTTTCCAATTATGGCCTTGTCAATGCAATCCTTGATGCGACCAGAATTAGAAAACGTATTCACCCAATTCACTAAATTACCCTTAACTTCTTCCTCCCCAATGCTGACTTCAAGAGGTTTCTGCCCAGTGACCAACTCCAAAAGCACAACCCCAAATCCATACACATCTCCTTTTAGTGAAGGAACCAGAGTGCTAGGATTTTCTGGGGCTATATAGCCAAGTTCCCCCAAGTCTCCATTCACAAAACTGGTCTCTCCAGTGTCAGATGTCATAAGTCGGGCAAGTCCAGAGTCCATTAAACGGGCATCAAAATCTTCATCAACAAGAATCACATTGGAACAGATATTTTGGTGTATAATGGCAGGATGGCACCCATGATGCAGCCAAGCAAGACCACTAGCCGCCCCCAAGCCTATTCTGAATCTCATGGGCCAGTCCAATGCATTGCCATTTTTGTGCAACAGGGAGTAGAGAGTTCCATTTGACATGTACTTGTAAACCAGAAACTTCTCCTCTTCAACTACACAGAATCCCAAAAGCGGTGCCAAATTCGGGTGCCTGAGTAGGCCTAGCCCGTTCATCTCCACACGAAAGAGCTTCTCCAAGATTTTACATGTGTTGAGCCGTTTGACTGCAAGGGTTGACCCATCAGGAAGATCTGCTTTGTAAGTAGTTCCTGTTCTTGTTGAAATAATAATGTTTTCTGCACTGAAATTGTTGGTAGCCGCCATCAAATCGCTTAGTTTAACCTTCACAAGGGGTTTTTGGAATAGAGTGACCTGCACAAGCTTGTAACGCCTCAATCTCACTGCCCAATTATCACTTGCTCTGTCTCCAAACCCCTTCTTGCTCAATCTCAAATGGTACCACCACCAGAGCCCAAAAGCCAATATCAAAGAAGCAGCGGCACCAAACACCCCAGCAGCTATAATAATGGCGAGACTCTTCTTACTCAGCCCTCCACACTTGGATCCAAGAGGACCCCCACAAAGTCCACTATTCCCCTCAAAATTTTCCTTGTCAAACCGACTTAAAGAAGAAGGAATCGCACCCTCAAGGTGATTATTAGCAACAGAAAACTTGTTAAGCCTACTCAAGCTCCCAATTTCGACAGGGATGACACCTGAGAGCTGATTACTGGCAAGGCTTAACTCATTCAAATACGAGCAATTCCCGAGAGAAGGGGGAATAGTTTCAGAAAGGTGATTTGCCGACAAGTCAAGGTTCACTAAATACTTCATCCAATCACAAATCTCACCGGGGATCGGACCAGAGAGGGCGTTGGACCCGAGATCCAGTTTTTGCAGGCTACCACAGTACTTCAGGGACTCCGGCACGTGACCGGAGAGCTGCATACTATTGAGAACCAGACTGATGATGCGATTCTGCTGCTCATTCCAGCAAGTAACGCCGGTGAATCGGCAAATGAATCCGGGTGTGTTGTTGTTGAATTGCCACGTTGAAAGCCCCCCATCAGGACCACCGAGCGAATCTTTGAGGCCCTTGAGGCATTTCACGTCATCTTCACCCTCCGATGAAGCAAAACCCCATAAGCTCAAGGAGCTGCACAAGAGCAGCAGAAGGCAATTCCTGAGATGCAGTGAAGCTTTGCCCATCATCATGAAGGAAGCTTTGTGTGTTTGCAATGAATTAGTGGTTAAAAATATCGTGTGAACGGATTCAGAAAAAACAAAGTAGACCTAGATGCCATTGACTTTTTGAGGCGGGTTTGGAAAATGAGGATGAGAAAATACCAGCCAAGTGCAGAGATTAAGAAAAGTGGAATGAGAGTCACGGTGGATTTTTCTTCTTCGCCTACTCGAGGGATGAGGACAACTGGCTTCTTTGACTGATGCTTTGTTTATTGGGTCGGCCATAGAAGTGGAAATAGGTTATAGATTAGTAGAGGCTTTAGTATAGGTATGAGCTTATAACAAATACTCCCTCTCCCTCTTGTCCTTATTATAAGGCACCAACTAACTTTTCTCACAAACCAATAAAAGTAGTTAAAGTCAATAAAGTTGTCCTATAATTTAAGTAATTTTCAATATTACTCCTACTGATTGCATCAAACTCTAATATTATATTAATTATTACTCTCACCCACTACTTTTATTAATTAGGAATGACATAGAAAAAAATAATCATTCTTCATTGGAAATAAGCAAGTCGCCTTATAAAAATGACCAAATAAACTTTGTAGTTGGTGCCTTATAATAAGGACCAAAGGGAGTAATAAAGATTTAAAGTCTAAATTAAGTCTGAATTTGAAACTATTTTTTTTTTGAGTAAAAGTATAAAAATGCACATGTGCTTTACCTTCAGAAGCTTCCAACACCAAATATATATTTTTTATGTTATTGCAAAAGTACCTACGTAGTTAAGAAAGTGGATCAAAAATCTCACCTACAGTTAATAAATCAGACGTTGACCGTTAAATTGGAAGTGCTGACTAGCAGAGCTACGTGGAGGATGTAGTAGCCAAGTAGAAGCTAAATAATTGCTGACAGGGAAACATTCAAAAAGCCACGTTAAACATTCTGAAATCTGAAAGCCAAGTGAAACTTGCGATGAGGATTAAAAAGTAGGAACCCTAAAAAACTGAAATCCACTCTCGACCAACAATTCAAGCGATGAAGAAAATTGAGTGAGTGAGGAAGAAAATGGTGAGCTAGGGTTTGACAAATCGAAGAGGTATGTTTTAAAACATGTTTGGTAGGAAGCTGGAAGTGACAAATAGTTTTTAATTAAAATATGTAAATATTAAAATGCCCTCCAATAACATTTTTTTTTGGCCACACCCAGCTGATGTTTACCGTCGTCCATACCTTCATCTGACCACCATCCTCGCCTGAAATGTGGATGCAAATTGGAAGAACCAAAAACAAAATCTAACCATAATCGAAATGAAATCACAGAACAAACAAAGGAACAAATAGAGAAATGAAATCGCAAAAAGATCAACCGGAAACTTGAACCCACGTGCTAGACGAAAATCGAAATTGCAAACCCAGCTTTGGAGAGAAATCAAAATCGCAATCCCAGATGTTGTATGAACAAAACTCGTTACCTTCATTGTAGATTAAAGTTAACCCAAACTTAAAACATGTTTATAAAACATGAATCAAATTCCTCTGCGCTCGTACTGTGCTTAGACAAATCGAAGCTAATATGTCGACATTGAATATGACGCAGGGCAAAGGTGGTGAGGGCTCGGTGGTGAATGCCTTAATGACAAATCGAGCTGCCTCTCGATTTCAAATTCCTCAACACTCATATTGTGCTTGGACCAACCGAAGCTAGCTGAAGATGACATAGGGCTTGGTGGTGAATGCCTTCAATGACAAATCCCAAATCCATAAAACCATGTATTACTCAAACCTTGGCACACTTGGAAAATTTAACATTACTCCAACGGACGTTTGGTTTATTAACGGTAGATGAGATTTTTGCTCCACTTTCTTAACTACGTAGGCATTTTTGCACCAAAAAAATATATATTTGGTATTGGGCGCTCCTGAGGGTAAAGTACATGTACATTTTTGCACATTTACCCTTTTTTTTAGGCTGAGTCTAGACTTTCAAAAGGTTTGACAAGGTTTTAATCCTATTTAAAGGCCTATTTAAAATGTAGGTCTTTAAGTAGATTCTAAAATCTATATTTTCATATTCATATGTAACTCTTCAAACATGAACCATCTATAATTTCATTTCTGTTTGAACTTCATATGTTAAAATATATGACATATTCCAATCACTCAGTTGGAAGCCATTTTGATGGACGAGTTAGGAAGAAACATTTTATTTTATTTTTTTCGATTTTTAATATAAGACATATTTATTAAATTTGATTAGATTAAAGAAGTTAGTTGAATTATGTGTGGTGGTTTTGCTCCGGTTTCAAACATTTTTTTTTTAATCTCAGAATCTCCTATTTTGTTTGGGACCGGGCGAGGAATTGGGATTACCTTTGAGATCTCGATCCAAATCTCAGTCCCTATTTTTTTTAAAGAAAAAATACCTCATAAATTAAGTTATCCTTTTATTTTTTGTATTTTTACCTTATAAATTAAGTTATTCTTTGATAAAATGTGTGTCACATTTTTAGTTGAAGTTATATCGCATATATTGTGATATTAATCTTAATTATACACGGTATAAAGATAATAATGAAGATGATAATGGTGGTAAGAGTAGTAATAATAAAATGTTATTCTTCAACTCTAGATAAGTTTGTTTAATTATTTTAAAATGATCACCTTAGGCCATTAAATATGGAGAATTCAACTAATAAAAAATATTTTTTAATTTTTTTTTAAAAAATAATAAGCCAGGATTTCCCAATCCTATCTTGGTACAACTGGAATCAGGCCTAGGGTGCGATTTGCATCCCAATCAAAAATGAGGATGAGAACTAAGACTAGGGTATCCCAATCTCGTCTGCCCTTAAACACCCCCCTATAGACCATCCAAGCCATTCAGGGGGAAAAAACACTATCCATTTTTATTTTTTATTTTTTTTATTATATGGGTCCCAATTTTGTTTTTATCCATCCTAAATACATCACCTTAAAACTATGTTCGATTCAAGTTTCTTTTACATGTACTCCCTCTTCTTTAGAATGTAAGAGCTAAATTTATGAGGGGGTGTTGTTTTTATATAAGATAAGACCTTTTGACCAAAAAAAGAAGAAGATAAGACTCACTTTATTTTTGTCTATGCATTATTATTATTTAAAAAAAAAAAAAAATCCACACACTCTTATCATTCTTCTCTCCTACTTTCCTATTTTTTTTATCTCTCTTAATTATTCTTTTAATAAACAAGGGTATATTAGAAAAATAAAGTAGATATCTTACATATTTATTGTTTTTAACTACTTTTAACTAACTTATTGATAAATGTAAAGTAAGTATTTAGCTTTTATATTTTGAACCAGATGGAGTATGTAATAAACAGAGATGATTTAAAAAATATTTAACTAGATATGGGGATAAAACGGATTGAGGTCTTGTATTAAGACCAAATCTAATACTATTACTGATCATTAATATAAGACTTAGTTGAATTTTTTAGAAAGATTATAGAAGTTAAATAAGTTATTTTAAAGTGTTTATATTTATTATTTTTCTCCAAACTAATTTATCTAACACACAAACTAATATATAATATGATAGTGTACAACATAAGCTATAACTAATTTATTTATTTGGTTTTTTTAAAAAGTCAACTAAGTCTTATATTAAAAACAAAATGAAGTATTCAATTAGCTGTTATACAAAGTACAGAAAATAGTACAGCAATAGTTTGTTATGGGAGATATTTCCAAAGAATGTGAAGGGAATTGCTGGGAGCTTGGTGCCTTCGGTGACCTGGTCAGGAGCTTGGATAGTTTCATACACGCACCTGTAACTTTCTCATGAGTTGGACTGCTCTTGGTAAGTACGACTTGGTCATCATCTATGAATCTGAAATATTATGGTTGAAAAAAAACAGAGCTTTATTGTGTTTTATGCGCACTTTATATTTTGTATGGTAAGAAGAATTTTAGGTTAGAATTGTAATGTCTATCTTCCAATCATAAATTAGTAACATGTTGGATGAGCACTGGTATTGTGTCAGGTACTTTAGAAGAGAGATAAAAGAGCAAGAACAGAAATCTCAGTAATTCCTGAGGGTGCATAGCATCTTGTATATATAGAAAGAGTGAATCAATACAAATTGTACATGTATATTGTACTAACAGATTTCCTATAACAGAAAGGAGAGTGGAAGAATATTACAGAATCTTATCTAGACTATTCTATAATACAATTAGCAATATTAATTCTTCTTAACATTCCCCCTCAAGCGAGAGGGGGTAACAGCCTAGGTTGTCAAACTCACGAGTTTAAATAAACTCGTGACAATGATGTAAACTTGTATTGTGAACTCGAATCGTAAACTCGTAAGAGTTTACTTTCACTATTAAATAAATATTAACGGTGTATAATAAATAGTTAAAATTTATAAAAAATGACAACAATTTGATTTAAATATATTTTAAATCAAAATAATTGAAATTAAACCCATCAACATTCAAAATTTACTATATTTAACAAAGAAATTTCTAAAAAACTTATATATAAAGCCGTTGAGCATGATTAAATAAAAAAAGTTAACAAGAGTTTAAATGTGAGATAACACGGTTTTGTAAGTTAGAAACGCAAAAATGGTAAATTCGGTATATAAACTTGTAAGTTTAACCGAGTTTACAATGGTTAAGAGTTTACTAGTGACTCGACTCGATTTGGTAAACTAGAAACTTAAAGACGGTAAACTCGGAGAGTTAACTCGCGAGTTTGACAACAATGGTAACAGCCACTCCAAGCTTGTTTCGAAAAATAGAAAACTGAAGATGAGCAAGAGCCTTTGTAAAACCATCAGTAATTTGTTGTGTAGAAGGTATATAGTGAATATCTAATTGTCCAGCCAAGACTTGGTCACGAACAAAATGAACATCAAGTTCAATGTGTTTGGATCGGGCATGTTGAACAGGGTTGGATGCCAAAACTCTAGCACTAATGTTATCACACCAAATAACCGAAGACCTTCTACACTTAAAACCAAGTTCAGACAATAAAGAACCAAGCCATTTGATTTCAGCGGAAGAGTCAGCTAACGATCTATACTCAGACTCAGCACTTGAACGAGATACTACTCGTTGCTTTCGGGAAGACCATGAGACCAATGTTCCTCCTAAATAGACACCAATGCCAGACATAGATTTCCTATCATCTATATTCGTTTCCCAATCAGCATCAGAGAACCTAATCAAATTCAAATTAGGGGAAGGTCTGATATGTAGACTATTGTAACACCCCGATTTCTAATAATTATCTTAATTCAAAATTTAAATGATTTTATAAAGGAATACTAAAAATTCGAATTAAACAACCTCGGGGAGTGTTACTGCCGCACTTGTACTGGGAGAAGTGCAAGGCTACTCATTACAATAATGAAAATTCAAACTCAATTAAATGTGATTTATTTAAGAAAATAAAAATAAAGACAAAATAAAACTAGCTAGAGGCCTTGAACGTTCTTTCCTCACTACTCACTTGCTAGCCCCAACTCTTGGTACTGCTTCATCAAACTCGCTCCCCCCAGAAGGATCATCGCGACCCATGAACACAAACAAAAATCGCAAAGTGAACCCTAATAAAACAAAGTGTAATATAGAGAAAAAGAAATATAAATTATTTATAGATGATAAAAAAAGTCATATACATATATATAATCAAAAATGTAATTTCGATGTTCTTTATGTAATTTAATTAGTGGGAAGAGAACCATGGTAGACCCGGAAACCTGCCAGTCTACCCTGTGACCCCGAAAACCCGCGTCCCTGACAATCGTCAAGTTGGCCATATAAAATATCTTCCTAGTGTGCACACCTCTTCTCAAGGTTGCTACTAGTGTCCCGGAAACCTGCCAGACACCACCTTGAGAAGAACGGATACTATCTGTTCACATCGTATAAATATCGAAGGCATAAAGCCCAAAGGTTGTGTTCATCACTTTGGGAGGTACCATCCCAAAGCTATCTTCCCAAACTTAAATTATTTTAAATACATACAAAATTGGATTTCTCATTATATATATATATATATATATTAATTAAAGCATTTATAAATTTCAATCACGGAATCCAAACCGACTAGAGCAACCACGTGAGGTATGTATATTCAAAGGTAATTCATCAATCTATACATGTGGTGCAATTTCGAAAACCAAAACCACCAAAGTAGCCACGTAAAGACAAAAGTAGCCACATAAAGACATGTATATGCAATAGTAATTAAATGGTTCTTTTGCAAAAAGTTTCACCACGCCAATCAAGAATAAAAAGGAACACATATATATAACTCAATCACTAATGCTTCTACGAACAGGTAATATCCAAAAGATTGAATGGTTTTAAAAAAAAATGATCACGCCAATCGAGAATGAAGGGAGGTATATGTATATGTATATATAAATCAATCGAGGAAGCACCAATGATTTTCCGTACGACATTATTGTTTTTCTAAGGTTATGAGATTAGGATTACCTATCAAGATATAAAATTAACCTAGACTCATGGGGATTAGAATTACCTATCAAGATTCATATAAGATTAACCTAAGACTCATGTGATTAGGATTACTTATCAAGATCTAAAATTAACTTAAGAATCATGGGATTAGGATTACCTATCAAGATCAAAAATTAACCTAAACTCATGGGAATTAGAATTGCCTATCAAGATTCATATAAAATTTACCTAAGACTCATGGGATTAGGATTGTCATGTTCAGGGGAAATTCCCACGATCTACTCATAAAAACATATTAGTGGTTTAGGATTAAAGGAAATACAATCCTATGAACAAATGATTTTTATTGATATGGGGATTAGAATTACCTGCTCTGTTTTTGCTAACCTCCTAGGAGAGTAATTGATGAAAGACGGCAGAGAAAAGTAACGAGTGTTTTTCTAGGTTAGGTTTGAGCGGCTAACCTATATTTATAATTTAAATTTTAGGGTTTTAGCTCGGTTTTGGCCCTTTAATTATTCCTAATTAATAAATTAACAATACAACCATTATAAATTTTTAGATTTTGCTATATATTATTATATCATTATCATTATTATTATTATATAAATCTATTACTTTTACTATTATATTTATTATTTAAATGTATTATTATTCATAATAATGGGGTATTACAACTATAGTGAGAAGTGCCTTTGAGATATCTTAATAATCTTTTCACAGCCTTAAAATGAATATCAGATGGTCTAGAGAGAAACTGACTCAACTTGTTGACTGAGAAAGCTATGTCAGGCCTGGTAGTAGTGAGATACTATAAAGCACCAATTGCTTGTCGATAAACAGTAGGATTAGGTAAAGGTTGACCATCATGAACAGAAAATTGTTTCCCAGAAACCATGGGTGTGGGCATTGGAGTAGCATCAAGCATATCAAACTTGCGAAGTAAATCCAGAACATACTTGCCTTGGTTCAAATAAATGCTAGAGGAATCTCTAAATACTTCAATTCCTAGAAAGTAATGAACAGATCCAAGATCTTTCAGAGCAAACAGACTATCTAACCTTTTAACAAATAAGTCCAGATAGTTTTTGCAATTTCCAGTAACTAAAATATCATCGACATACACCAAAACATAAACAATCAGATTGTTATGTTTAAAAATAAATAATGAACTATCACTCAGTGAATTAACAAATCCCTATTGAGTTAGAGTAAGGCGTAGTCGATCATACCAGGCACGTAGTGCTTGCTTCAAACCGTAGAGTGCCTTATCAAGCTTGCATAGGTGATTTGGCTGAATCCGATCCACGAAACCCTCAGGTTGGCGCATGAACACATCCTCACGAAGATAGCCATTCAGGAACGCGTTATTGATGTCTAATTGGCGAATATCCCAGGCGAAGGTGGTAGCAATAGTAAGAACTGTGTGAATTGAAGTGGGTTTTATTACAGGGCTGAAGGTTTCATGGTAATCGACGCCGGGAGACTGCTGAAAGCCTTTTGCGACGAGCCGAGCCTTTCGCTTATGGAGAGAGCCATCTGAGTGAAATTTATTCTTGAAAACCCACTTACAATCGATGATCTTCTGGGTTCCATCATAGAGAATGAGATGCCAGGTATTATTGCGAAGAAGAGCATCGTGTTCGGCAGCCATAGCTGCTTTCCAATCTGAGATACCGAGAGCTTCCTGCACAGTGGTAGGCTCAGCAAAGTATTTGAGAGAATGAGGATTTTCAGACTCCAAAAGCCCAATAAATGGATATTTGGGCTTGTGGATACCACTTTTGGCTCGAGTAGTCATATGATGCTGATTGAAAGTAGATGATAATTGTGGGCTTGCACCTGATGAAGAAGAAGACGACTCAATAGGATCATTAGCTGGGTCCATCGGTGCATAACTAGATGACAAAATACCAGGAGAAATAGATGGACTATCCTCTGACGCAACATTCTCAATGTCGTCAGAGACTCGTAGCTCAGAGGAGGAACCAGGTGAACATCCAGCATTCATGGATGGATTTATAACCAGAAGAATAGTCGTAACGTCTTCACTGTGACTGCCTCGTCGATGAAGAAACTTATAAGCAAAAGCAAACTCCTAAGGATTGTACACAACATGACGAGAGGTATAGACTCTACCAGAGGGGCTGAGGCATTTAAACCCCTTTTGTTGTGAAGTATACCCAAGAAACACACATTGTTGACTGTGGAACGAAAATTTGTGAGTGTTATAAGGTTTTAGACAAGGGTAACACCCACAACCAAAAGGTTGTAGAGACTTGTAGTCTGACTCTGTCTTGAACAATTGAAACAGAGGAGTGGGATTCTTCAATACAGGAGTCGACATTCGATTAATTAAGAAAGTAGCCGTTTGAAATGCTTCCAACCAATAGTGAAAAGGCATTTGTGCATGAGCCAAGAGAGTTAACCCAACTTCAACGATGTGCCTATGCTTTCTCTTGGCCCTACCATTTTGTTGTGAGGTATAAGGGCATGTGTATCTCATCTGAATGCCATGGGAGTTAGCAATGGTAGCAAAGGGTTTAAAATCAGTGCCCATATCACATTGGATTGCCTTAATTTTGGTGCTAAACTGATTTTCAACAAGTGATCGGTAATGATTAAATGCAACAACAACATCCCCTTTATGTTTAAGAGGATATATCCACGTGAAACGACTATAATCGTCAACAAAATGTATATAATAACGATGACCAGAAGTAGATTGAACAGGGGCAGGTCCCCATAAGTCAGTCTGTATAAGATCCAGTGGTGCTAGAGCATGAGAACAAGACAAAGTAAATGGTTGAAGTTTCGATTTCCCATACTGACAAGCTCCACAAAAATCAAGTTCACTAAGCTTAAACTTGACATTACATTTATTTAAAATTTGACTAAGGACTTTTTGACCAGGATGTCCCAACTTGCGATCCCATAAAACTAAATCAAGAGTTGGCTAAGCTGAACAGGAAAACGCCTCAGCAACATGACCACCATGATTCCTTTGAGCTTCATTGTTTGTCATTGGATACAGCCCCCTTTTTGGTGTCCCTTTCATCAGAATGGTTCCTGTCTGTCGATCCTTCACATAGCAGCCAATATCATTAAATTCAACAACAACAGAATTATCCTTAACCAACTGAGAAACGCTTAAAAGCTTTTTGGTGGCAGATGAGACGACCAGAATTTTATTAAGACTGATATTAGATGAGAATTTCTTCGAACCGATGGCCTGAACAGATGTTTTCTCACCAGTACATGTATTGAGGAAAAACTTACCAACAGGGGAAGCGTGATCAATGTGATCAATGGATGGAGTGACATGGTAGTTAGCTCCACTATCGACGTACCAAGCCGGATCAGCTACGTCGCCCAGAGAAGCATAATTTGCTTGGCCCAGAGAAGCATAATGTGCTTGGCCTGCCTCATCATTCAAATAATAGCACCGAGAGATGTCGTGACCTGGTTGTTTGCAGTAGTGATAGTAGGGACGACCTTGGTTACCCTGACCACGGCCACGGAAGGAACGACCACGTCCCCTGAAATTGCCACGAGATCCTGACCTTCCACGTGAACCACCCTGATTCTCAGGAACATTCCAGGGCTGAGAACATTGGCGAGAATATCCACCTCGCTGAGCTACGTCAGCAGATGGTTCCATGCTAAGGGTAGCAAACTGATTTAATTGCTCCAATCGACATTCGAAAGTAAGGAGGTGAGCTTGAATCTCAACCCAAGAGAGGTGAGTCTGGTCTATCAACTTAACCACTATGGCATTGTACTCCAATCCATTCAGAGTGTGAATAATGAGTTCTTCATTAGGTAGCGGAGCACCAGCGAGAGCTAAGTGATCTGAGGTGGTTTTCATTTTGTTAAGAAACTCTTCCATTTTCATGCCTCCTTTCCGAGTACGACGCAGATCAGACTTGTAGATCATGATTCTTGCTTTTGTGGAAGCTCCGGCAAGAGATCGAGCTTCAGCCCAAATTTCTTTCGCTGTTTTGCAGTGTAACAGTTGTGCTCCGACTTCAGTGCTCATCGTGTTACGGAGCCATCTGACTAAGAGGCGATCAGTGGAGTGCCATTCTTCAAAGTCGGGATTCATCATCGTTTCAGCAGCATCTGGAACGAGACGAGGAGGTGGGATGCCATCAAGATGTTTGGCAAGACGATTTCCCTCTATGATGGGGAGGACAATTGATTCCCAGAGGAGATAGTTACCACGGTCCAGCTTGACCGAATTAACTTGGTTGAATGAGTGAAACATGAGATTTGTTTTTGAGACATTGTTAATAGTGATATTGGTAGGAGAAACAGAGGATTGAGCACCAGCACCAGAGGACGAAGATGAATCAGTCATGACGGGATATTTTGAGAAATTCTCGCAGGCTCTGATACCAAGATAAAATCAGAGAGCAAGAACAGAAATCTCAGTGACCTCAGTAATTCCTGAGGGTGCGTAGCATCTTGTATATATAGAAAGAGTGAACCAATACAAATTGTACACGTATATTGTACTAACAAATTTCCTATAACAGAAAGGAGAGAGGAAGAATATTACAAAATCTTATCTAGACTATTCTATAATACAATTAGCAATATTAATTCTTCTTAACAAAGAGATTCAAGCGTCAATCCGATTCACAAGCACAAGTGCTTTATAATACACGAAGAATACCATAATAGTCTCAAATGATTACTGTAACTTCCTAATTTTGGTTTCCAAGACTTATAATGGTTATCCATAAGTTTGGAATGAATTAAAAATCAGGATTAAGCTTAATTGGATAGAAAATATGATAAAACAAATAAAAAATCACTCAAGGCTAGATATACTAACGGTAAAAGCTATTTTTTTTCACATGACTTACGATGTATGAAGTAAGTATATGAAAGAAGTTTTATCCCAACTTACGTAAACATGCTTTTCTAAAGCTATCTCAAACCGGCCCGTAGAGATTTGGGTACAATGACTCTTCAATCATATGCAAAACTCTTCAGCCATGCGCAAGTTTCTTTTATAAACATCTGTGAAAATCATGCGTGCGAGTTTTCTTCCAAAGAGTGCATTAAGTCTTCAGTCATATGTAGAACCCTTCGATCATGTGAGATTTTTGTTGTTGAGAGAATATGTTTTAGGTTTCAAATAGAAAAAATAATATTAAAAAAGTCCATATTGATAAGTGAAGAGCTATCATTAATAAGCTATAAGACATGTTAATATATTCTTTCCCTTAATTAAGCCCTAAATGACATTCTTCCTTCTTTTAATACCTCAGGCGCTTGCTAAATCATGTCTACAAGTTTTCTTTCATAAGTGCAATATGTCTTTACTCGCAAGTAGGACTCTTTAATCATGTAATTAAAATATTCCTTCATGGGCACTTGCTAAAGCTAAATGAAGTTTTTTTTACAGGTACAACATGTCCTCAATCATATACAAAACTCTTCTGTCATGTACAAGTTTCTTTCATAAACACTTGCAAACGTGGTATGCAAGTATTTACATTACACACACACATATATGTTATCCACATATAAAATATTATCATCAACTTCTTTTTTAATTATATATATATATATATATATATATTAAAAAATACTTATTTATTTTAGATACTCAATTCTGATTAAAATGCTTGGAAACTCGGAGTTTTTTTTTTTTTTGGACAGAAGAGCAATTTATCATTTAAAAAAAGGTAATACGTTCCATCTCTCCATCTCCTCACTTTTTTTAAAGGGAAAATTACAGCCAGGTCCTAAGGACCATAAAAAATAGCAAAAAATTAGGGACTTTTTTGATATTATTTGTATGGAAACAAAATTTATGTTTTTAAATTTTGTTGTAAATATGACACTTCTTGTTGTAAATATGTTTTTTTCTGTTGTAAGTTGTCAGATTTTAAATTTGGTTGTAAATATAGCACTTTCTATTGTAAATTTAGCACTTTTCTGTTGTAAATGACCTCTGTACGTTTAGGGACTTTAGTTTGAAACAAACTCCAAATATTTAAATGTTGTTGTAAATATGACACTTTCTGTTATAAATATGAATTTTTCTGTTGTAAATTGTCAGGTATTTAAATGTTGTTGTAAATATGACACTTTCTGTTGTAAATATGACATTTTTTGTTGTTAATACAAATAATATCAAAAAAAATTCCTAGGGGCTTCTATGTAATTTAGTGATTTCAAAGGACCTAATTGTATTTATTTCTGGCCCTTGAGACCTACACATAATTTTTCCTTTTTTTAAGGCGTTGTCTATTCGTGTCTTCCTCTCCCTTCTATTCTTTTCCATTTATGAAGGGTGCTGACATGGCATTATCCATGCTTTCTCATAATTTAAGTTTAATTCCCAACCATTAATAAATTACTTAATAACTAAACAAAATCCCACTAAATAGAAGGAATTTCAAAGGATAAAGTAAAATATAGGGAAAATTTTATTTAAATACAAATGAAATCCCCAAAACCCCAAATGTCTGTTAAACTTTATAAAGGACTTAAAGGTGACAAGGATCAAACATAGATTTTTAAATTCAAGTGAATTTACCCTTTTGCCCTTAGTTTTTAAATTAATTTTGAAAAAAAAATGATTCTTGCCTGAGGGCCATCGTGGCCGGCCGTCGGACGGCCTGAGATTTGGTGAGGTTTTTTTTTTTAGGTGGGGTTGAATCTTTTTCTTAAAAAAAAAAAGATTGAATGAAAGTGAGAAGGCAGGGTTCAAACTTACCCCAATTTCATGGGGGTCAAGTGGCCCAACCACTAGACCACTTGGTTCCTTTGATATACATATGCATTACAAATATATATATTCTTCTTAACATTTTTTCCATCAAAAAACACTCTTGTAAACCCATTACTGAACTTGTAAATCCTATTAATGAACTAGTTATTCTCATTACAAATTTTGATCATGGTGCTCAAATTTTGTTCAATATTGTGAATCACTTTATATATATATATATATATGTGTGTGTGTGTGTGTATTATAATATATAAATATAAATATGATATACTATATGAATATATATAAAATGTGATTCACAAGATTGAACAAAATCTGTGATGAAAATAACAAGTATAGTAATGAAATTTACAAGTTCATTCGTTAGTATGAAAACATGTCAGTGAACTTATAAAACTCATTACTGAACTTGTGAATCTCATTAATGAACTTGTAAATCTCATTATTGAACTTCTTATTCCTATTACAAATTTCGTTCAGTCTTGTGAATCTCATTTATATATATATATATATATATAACATATCATATTTATATTTATATATCATATAACACACACACATATATGTATACATATATCTATATTATATATATAATATCTAAATATATATTATATATGTTTAGATATTATATATAATATATACATATGTATGTTCTGTAGTGTAGAACACAGATGTCTAGTCTCAATGGACTAGTGGTTGTTCCTCCAAGATATTTATTAATTAGACACCAAAGAGAAGATAATACTTAGTGATATCTATAAGGAAGATATCAAAGAGTGTCCAAAGATTACTGTTCACGAGTATATGGCCGGTAGCCAAAATGGGGTGGGGTGTGTGTACAGTGAGACTGAATAGTAAATAGATGAATCGAGAGTGTGTACCTGTTAGGTTAACATCCTATTTATAGAGATTACTTCTAGGGTTTTGGTCCTTGGGCTTTGTGCACCTCCAGGCCCGCGTCTCTGCTCCAATACATGTACTATCCGTGATTATAGCCTTGGTTATAGGGTAATTAGCATTTTACCTGATTATGGAAAAATTCTGTCATAAAGTGTCTCTGCTAAGCCGCATAACAACTGAGCCCAATATGCGAGTCCACAACAATATATTTATTATATAATATTTATATAATGGGATTCATAAGATTGAACAATGTGTGTTTGTAAATCAGGAATATTATTGTCAATGAAGGGTATGATATTAACAAAAAGTAAATGATTTATAACAAATCTTATAATGAGAATTACCAATTAGTTAATGGTATTTACAAGTTTAGTCATGGTAATTACCAGTGTTTTCGTCTGGTTTTTTTATAAGTGTCCCTCATGAAATAAAAAATAAGGGTCAATTATAACAAATCTTGTAATTAGAATTACCAATTCGTTAATAGTATTTACAAGTTCAATAATGAGATTTACAAGAGTGTTTCTTGATGGATTTTTTTTAAAGAAAAGTATATATATTTGTTAATGTGTGTATGTGTATTAAATGAATCAAGTGGCTCAATGGTGGGTCACCTGACCCCCATGAAGGTGGGGTGGGTTCGAACCCCAACTTCTCACTTTCATTTAATCTTTTGTTTTTAAGAAGATTCAAACCTATCAAAAAGAAAAAACCCTCACCAGATTTCAGGTCGCCGTGATTCGAGTTGCGGGCATCCGTTGGCGGCCACGGTGACCCTCGGATGAAGGTCATTTTTCTTTTTTTAATTTATTTAAAAACTAAGGGCAAAATGATGAATTCACTTGAATTTGAAAGTCCCAATATGATCCTTGCCACTTTTAAGTCATTTACAAAGTTTAACAGGCATTTGGGGTTTTGAAATTTCATTTGGTATTTAAATTGAATTTTCCCTAAAATATAACACTATAATGTTATTTCTCAATTCTATCCAACATCATAATTTTATTTATTGTGCATTAGTACATTGATGTTATTTTTCTGGCACTTCCAATACTCTCGAACTCTATGCTATTTTTCAATTACATCCAACACTCTAAAAATTAGAAGTTTCATTTATCTAAAATTACAAAAATCTAGTCACCTATCTTCTAAACGAATTCTCATAACTGTTATGTTAGAAGTATAAGGTAATTAATTGATTAGTTATTTAGCTAGAACCTTAATCTATATAAAAGATCTTAACTAATGTGATTAGTGTGAGATGTGGAATCCTCACCAAAGAGAGGGAGCTAACTTGGTTTTCTTTCAAGAGAAAGTTAACTTAGTCTTCCTCCAATATCAGATTAGTTTGGTAATCTTCCTCAAATGAGGGTAAATTATAGATAACTCAAGTGAATTATAGATTGTATGAGCCTATTGCTTTTATATGTGATTAATACAAGATTGTTCATCTTATTCATTGCGTTTATCTAATTGCTTCTCTAATTACATTTGTTAATAATAACAAAATTTACAAATTTCATATATCTAAAATTTTAAGAAAAAAAATGAATCTCTTTAGTGGCTGCACTTTCTTGAGGGGGAAAAAAACACATGGATCAAAATTTTCTTCTCATTCTCTCATAAATTCCTTGTATTTTTTGTATATAATTTTACCAACTTTTATGTTGTGGGACGTAATTGATTAATAATCTAGACCAATTATGAAAACCAAATTATTACTATATTCTCAGAGTATTTTTTGTATGGCCACAGTAATAATTAACTTGATATGACTATCACGTCGGAGGAACAAAGAGAGTAGAGTTGGGAATTAGGGGTAGTGAAGTGAAGGGCCAGGGCTAACAGGCCGCCGCCCTCCAGACCGAGGTAAGAAAAAAAAAGATATGTTTTTTCAAAGTCCGCCCGAGAAGACCTTTGGGCTAGGGCCGGTTCTCCAGGCCCAAAAATTACTATTCCAAATTTTAACTATTTTTCCTCCACTTTTTTTTTTTTAAAAAATATAATTAGTAAATTACAACATGATTCATCCAATAAATAAGCACAACTACTAATTTATAATCAAAAGCAAACTATGTTCACAAATAACTCACATAAAACATAAAAAACATATCACTAAGTGACGTTAATTACGATGACTATTATTATTAAATGCTTCGTCCACTATCATCAATTTTAACGACGTTTGATTGTTCTTCACTTTGAGTAGTAGCGCTCCTGCCGTGTGTAAGAATATCATGAATTTCTTCTCCCGCATCATGAACACATCCATAATCTTTATTTGCAACAAATAATAAACCAAATCATAAAATTAGAGTATAGTTATTATGTATTTGTAGTTAAATAGATAAATAACTCTATAACAAATACAATATATATATAAATTAATAAATTTAAAAAGGAAAAAAAAAAAAAAAATAATATAGTGAAAAGGGTCTGCGAAATTTGGCCCGTTTAAACCCTTCAGGACTAATTTCAAATATCTCGTCCATTTTTCAAGTCCGGCCTTTAGGACTTAAACGGGCCAGGCCCGATTTCGCGACTCGAAGAGTGTGGGGCAAAGTGAACTTTGCTATTTTTACATTAATAACGAGACATAACTACATAGGTGATGATAAATTTTTTATTATATATATTGAAACTGTTGTTATGTTGTACTTTTTCTTTGTTGGTAAGAACAAGAAATTGATGTTATTTTCCCTGGTGATTCGTGCCACAGTATGAATGATCTAGTATAAAATATCAAACCTTTTTTGAGAATAAAAAAAAGAAATTGATGTAAGTTTATCAATTATAATTATTAATCAATATAATATTAATTTATATATAAATATAAAATATATCATAAATGGTGCTATATATATTGATAATATGATTTTTTTGTCAATGTTTAGTTTAGACTATCTTCTACTGTGATGCTATTTATAAGGAAGTTTTTTTCTACATCATTAATTTGTTTATATGTTTGTACCATAATTTTGTCATTTACTCATTACTTTGTTGACTTTATTTTTAAAATATAGAGTATATATAAATAAGAGAAAAATTGAAAATTTATTATATTTTTAGACATAATCATTGTCATTGAGATTTAATATTTTTTTATTCCATTGAAATTTTAAATATGATAAGATAAATATCCTTGAAAAAGACTTAGACGCGCAACTGTGTTCTTTTTTTTTTTTTTTTTGCCAACAGGTACGTAAATGCGTTCAGTTATTACAATAAGCATAAATATGGTTTTATAATGTTTTATTGTTGGCAAAAAAATGGGTTTATAAAAAAAAAACATAAATATGGGGATCTGCCACCTGGCATCGAGACCGACCCTGTTGTTCAATCCAGCGAGCCACTGCATAGAATCAGTGGCTACGGCCCATGTGCCACGGCCACCACAGGCGACTCTAATTGTTCGTTTCCAGCTGCTCCCGCCCACAGAACCTGACGCCATCATCCTTTTCTTTATAGTATCGGTAAAGTCAGACCGTCTCTCTTCATCAACAATCATCTCCTTCTTCATCCATCTTATATTCCTTTTGGCCGGCTTCTCTCTCAGCATATTCGCCTTTCTTTCCTGGTATCAAACCGATTACTCATTCTATATAAACCAATCGTTGTTTCACACAATGTGTATTTTGTTTCTGAATCTCGGTTTCACTATATACATGCTAGCTTAAGAATAATCAGATAAAACCACTCGGTTGGGTTCTTATTTTCGCTAAACTAATTGAAATTGAGGTTTCCGCATATTCTTCAACGTTTTTTTTCTTCATCTGTTTGCTTGCCTTCATTCATTATTTTTGATGCCATATGAGTTGGAAATGGCTTGCGGAATCAGATTAAGTGTTTGAATTATAAATTGATAATAGCTGAATTTAGCGATTGTTTTCACTGAGTGATTTAAGGATACTGATATTGGAGTTTTTTTTTTTTTTGGTTAACATACTGATATTGGAGTTCGTGCAATGAAGAATAGGTTTAAAGTGAATTGAACGCTGGGCTCAATATAAATTCATAGATCAGTGTTAGGGAGTTAAGTGATGCGAGGCGTGTTCTTACATATTTGGAACTTAAGTCTTTGGCCTTTGTTTTCTTGTCATCCAGTCACTTCGTTATTTGGCTGTTAATACTCCCGGAGGATCGGACCAAGATTTGGTCCGTGTAGCTATCGGAACTAGCTTACATTTCAGTTTGTGTGGTTCATCATGGCTGTTAGTATTAGGTTGATTATGGTGAAAAGCTTTGTTTACACGATGACTCGGTGATCACCTGATATTCTGTATAGTTATACAAATCCGTTTTAGATTCTATGCATATAATTTTCACTATTACTTAATCGGATGTTCATTGCAAAGATGGTGCTTGATTAATTGCGCCAAGGGACATGTTTTTGGATCTGATTTCTGTTCTGTCAGTTTCAGTAGGTATTGATAGACTCATAGACTGCGTTGGGAAGTCGTGCATTTGGAGTAACTAAGAAATATAAGAAAATCTCATCTATCACGCTTCTTACTGCACTAAAGGAGTTTTGGTGATTGAGTTCGTTAAATGTGCATGATGTTTAAATAATCAATGTTTTTTTTGGAACAATGTGCGGGCCTATTAGATTATCTCTGAACTGAGGATAGGTTGGGTTTGCTCTTGTTTTACTGTTGTGGGGCAATGTACTCCTCCAGCTGTAGAGAATCGTTGCAATGTTTGATAGTCTTCACTGCTATAGAATAGAATACAAGTAAGCATATAACTATTATCTGCATTGACGTTTTCTGAAGTATTGATTTTTGCATAATGTTAATTGATCTTTTTCTTGGTATATTATTTTTGTCTTGACATGAGAATGAACGTTGGTAAATTGTAGAGGCGCATATAGAATTTTCTGAGACAGTGTAAAACATCATATTAAGTTGGTGCAGTTCTTGCTGCAGGCTATTTGATCCTAATTTCAAATGGCTTCCTCCACTCTCATAAGTGACACTCAACCTTGGAAGGAACTGAAGGTAGTGAGAATACTTCTTTCACATGTATTATGTTGAATTGCTGTGAAAAATTCTATTAACAACTTTTTAATTTTTGTAGGCCCATGTTGATGAGATCAAAAAGACCCATTTACGTGATCTATTGGGTGATGTCAAAAGATGTGAATCAATGGCAGTGTAAGATGGAATATATACCCACTATATTGCTATTATATGTTTTAGGACTCATAACAATGAAATAAAGAGCCTGCAGTTTTGAGGATTTATTAATGTTGGAAGATTAGGATAAAAAGATCATGTTTTCCTTTGTACTTAGAATATTAAGCGACACCAACACGCTTGCAATGTGACTAATATCTTTCTGATTTTGGCGTGCTTTTCCTCTGTAGTGAGTTTGATGGAATTTTGTTGGATTACTCAAGGCAACAAGCTACCCTTGAAACAGTGAATAAACTCTTTAAATTGGCTGAGGTCAGTTCTTTGCTTCTTGGTATCTCAAGAGATTAACGTGTTTTTTGGCGCTTGGTTGGTCCCTTCACTTAAAACATAAGTCAAATACTATACTGATATACTGCCATCTGATATCTGATTATTGTTCATTGTGCTGTTATACAGGCTGCATCTCTGAAAGAAAAGATTAACAGCATGTACAATGGAGAGCATGTAAGTGGCTATGTACAGATATAACTAGTCTCAAGTATACCTATTATACATTTATACATATTGACACTATTCTTTTCCTTTTTCATTTTTCTAATGAAAGGTTTTGACTAGATTTTAAAACATGCCTGAAAATCCTACCGCTAATCTTCCATAGAATGTAACACTGCAGTGCTAAATGGCCTGACTTATTAATTCTTGTGCTCCTTTATATTCAGATAAACAGCACAGAGAATAGATCAGTGCTTCATGTAGCCCTTCGTGCTCCAAGAGATGCTGTTATACAGAGTGATGGAAAGAATGTTGTCCCAGAGGTCTGGAAAGTTCTGGATAAGATACAGGAGTTCTCTGAGAGGGTCCGCAGTGGATCTTGGGTAATCTACCACTACATTTTCCCATACTAACAATTCTGGAGCTTGAGAGTATTGAGCACTTTTATTTTATGTAGGTTGGAGCTACAGGAAAGGCTTTGAAGGATGTTGTTGCAGTTGGTATTGGGGGCAGCTTCTTAGGTCCATTGTTTGTGCACACTGCTCTTCAAACTGGTTGGTGATGCTTTCCAGTCTCTCATTGCAGCCCTACTATTCTCTTGGGTCATCCTTAAGTTTATGCTTCTTTGAGCATATATGCATGTCATTGACCTCATCTTACAACAAGAAGTGTTGATTATATATTTTTGGCACCTTACAGATCCTGAAGCTATTGAATCTGCAAGAGGTCGTCAGCTGCGATTGTAAGTTATTTTGTTACTGTGGTTTCCAAAGTCTGTTTTTTAATATCATATAAACAACCTGAGTGGCTTTAAATTTGAGTCTGTCTATTCAAGCTTTTAAGGATTTTCTCCCCATGACTCTTCTGTCTCATACTTTGATCACAAGGCAGCTAACTTTGATTTGAAGAAGGGGTGTTTTTAGAAGTTTCATTCAGATATTATTTCATAATTACTAAGTGCAGATTATTTTTGAAAATCGTTAATCAATGCATGAAAATATGCCTGTAAATGACTGTAAAGTTGGTCATCTAATGGTTTGTGTGAGAGTTATTATTTGATCACTGATCAAGGGGACAATGATATTGAATGGCTCTGATTCGAGACGTGCCTTGAATTTTTGCTACAAATATGTGTATCTATTAAGGGTTCATATTTTGTGTGTGTGTAATGGTGAAGTTATAATTTTATCTTGCTGAAGCTACATACTTAGGAAAGGTGAACTATTTCGCAAGGTTAATCTAATCCTTTTTTCATTTCAACATGCAGTCTTGCAAATGTTGATCCAATTGATGTTGCCAGGAATATTACAGGATTGAATCCTGAAACTACCCTAGGTAAATAAATGAATATCTCTTTTTCACCATTTGTATTTGTTCAGCATGATTCTTAGTTTGTGTCTTGCATGACATATTGGTGGAACATTCTTTCTCTTCTCTTTGTTGTAGTTGTGGTTGTTTCAAAGACTTTTACAACTGCTGAAACCATGTTGAATGCACGAACGCTCAGGGAATGGATTTCATCTTCCCTAGGGTAAGTGAAGTATTAAGACTACTAGTTCATCAAGATTAGAGTAAAGGCTTTTTTGGTGTTCTGCAGTTTCGTTCCGTCAAGACTGCTAGGGTAACTTGATATTGGTTTGAAGACTGGCATAATTCCATTTCCTTTCAGGCCCTCTGCTGTAGCAAGGCATATGGTGGCAGTCAGTACAAATCTCACGGTACTGCCATTTTTTGTGTCTTGTGTATAAGCTGGCTAAGCTTTGTTATTCCTCCACTTGTATTATTTTGCATATGTAAGCTCATTAACTATTTTTGAATCTTCAATATCTCTCTGATCTTTAATTTCTGATGCACAGCTTGTGGAGAAGTTTGGCATTGACCCCAATAATGCTTTTGCATTTTGGGACTGGGTTGGTGGCCGGTATAGCGGTAAATTCTTTTTTGGGAATGTTTCATTTCTTTAAGAGTCATATTTTGAAGTGCTGTGCATTTTTTTAATCTTATTGCTATCTGAAATGCTGCTTGCAGTTTGCAGTGCTGTTGGTGTGTTGCCATTATCTCTACAATATGGTTTCTCAGTAATTGAAAAGTAAGTTTTTTCTTTCCTTTTTTCGATGTATTGGTATGATTAACTTATTTTGAAGGAAAACTGTCTTAGTTTTAGCTTAATTTAACTGAGTGCTTATTGTCTAGTGCACCATAGGAATCATAATGAATTAAACAGACTTTATTCTGCTTCACTTTTTTCTGTAAACAAACATAAATTGAAGAAGAAAGAAGCAACTTCATATAAGGCATGGATCACATAGAAAAGGGATCTTCGTATGCATATGCTCTTTTATGACAAGAAAAGCTGCACAATGTTCCTGTTCTTATGTATTTAGAGAGTTTCCTGCATCTCATTGTTAGTGGCTATAGCAGACAAGAAATTACATGGAAAACTTCATGTTGTTATGAGTGATAGTAGTTATATAGTGTGGATAGCCAGTAAAATTTCTCCCTTGTTTAAAATGCTATTTTTGTTAGTTGAATCATTTACGAGAAAGTAAAGAGTCTTCCTTCTATTTCTATCTTCAGTGTTTTTTAACTTTTTTGAGAGAGTGAGAGAATATTTTTATTTGTATATGATGTATTTCTTTCCTAAAGGTTTTTAAAGGGAGCATCCAGCATTGATCAACATACACGTTCGGAACCTTTTGAAAGAAATATACCTGTGAGTACCACAATATCAATCTGTATTTTTGTGTTTTATTTGCACTGGGTTCTCCTGCACGTTCATGCATAAATTTGCCAATGTTTCTTTAGCTCATGTGATACCGGCATTGAGCAAACCCCTGGAAAAATTTACTGTTGCTGGTAATTACAGTGCAGCAGAATCTCCAATGATTTCTTTCCTTCATCAGTCACCTGTGATGGTCATCTATTTACCACTTCTGACATCTCACTTTTTCCGTTCATCTGTCATTGATTGTATATGTTTTATCATTGATTGTATATGTTTTATTTTTCCCCCCTGTTGATGTATTTTCATTTCATTTGAATAACATATTTGGTTTAGACTATAAAACATAAAAATTTTAAGTTTACAATCAATGACGCAGTTCCAGACTGTATGTTTTTATAAATCAGTTATTTTTCAAATAAATAAAGCTCTCTATTAAATCCATTTAATTCTTCAATTAAATATATTGCATTCATCTCTTGTATATATATGATCAGAAGTGTTCATGAATAGAGTGTTGAGGTGGATTGGGATTTAACTCACTGCAACTTTCTTACCTACCTGCACATATCTTGGTTGTTAGAGATGTCGCTCTGTCAAGTTCATGTAACATGTTCTTTGTCTTACCGTTCAGGTGCTTCTGGGATTGTTTAGCATATGGAATGTTTCATTTCTTGGATATCCTGCCAGAGTGAGTAGTTTAGCTCTTTAGATTTCATTATTCTAACCATTGTTATTAATTTGAGACTTCTCGTCTTTCAGGCTATCTTACCTTACTCTCAAGCCCTGGAGAAGCTTGCCCCACACATTCAACAGGCATGTTGGTCACAACCTTCAACCTTGTCTTCAAGGCTTCAGACATATTTTTTTTTATCAAAAAATCAGTTTCTTTCTGTTCTTATAGATTCCCCTATGCTTTATATAGGTTAGCATGGAAAGTAATGGAAAGGGTGTATCAATTGACGGTGTTCCTTTACCATTTGAAGCTGGTGAAATTGATTTTGGTGAACCAGGAACTAATGGGCAACACAGTTTTTATCAGCTTATACACCAGGTCATCTACACTCATCCCTATCTAAACTGGAAAGATTTGTGGTAAACTTTGGTGGACTTTTATGAAGTGGTACAATTACTTGTCTGAGGGATTTAAAAGAAAAAAGAACTTAGTATGAGCTATTCAAGACAATATTGATTCTTGATAACATTATGTAATTATGCCCAGATTTATGTGCTGTAGACTTCTAGTCAGCGTTTGGACCTTAGTTTGTTCTCTCTTTTAATTTTGATTCTTAGTACTAATTGGATTGCATGGATGATGAGGACATAAATTCATTCAGAAATCACATCATAGTGTTCTTATACTTTCCTTCACTGTCAAGCTGTGATTAGATTGTTTTTATTGCATATGCTTGATCCTTTTATCTCAACTGAAACTCTTGATCAAGATATGGTGAAGACTGAAGAGATAAAGCTTGTTTATGATGATAACAGCTTCCTTTATTCTTATTATAAGATTAATAAAGATAATCATTTGCATAGAAAACATTATGATCAACTATTCTAATAGGGTGTGCGCTCGTGCACGTCTATATATATATATATATATATATATATATATATATATATATATATCCATCCCTTCTTTAACTCTTTTGCACATTTGCAAGCATTTCACAGGTTTTTCAACACCTTTTGTTGCCAATTTTTTTCTATGAAAGTTCCACTCTATAAGCACATCTGCAATAATTTCCTAAGTGATGTGTTTGTTCTCATTGCGTTCAAAACTTGACTTTGTTTTAACTAGTTCCAGATCTCGAACATTCATTAATTTGCTCCAATTGTTGTTACAAGGGCCTGCTTGGATTTATATTCAGATGCACTATGTTATTGAATCCTATGTTTTCCCCCCTGTTTTGGGAGATCGATTGTAGTAAATTACCACACCTCTAACTTGGGATATTTAGGTCTTAGCAATTTTGGAGTTTTTTTTCTCATTTTTTTAGGTGCTTTTACTGGAGCTCCTTTTCATTGAACAAAGTGTTTAGATTTAATTATTTTCTCTTAAGAATACCAAATATAGCACCTTCTGGCGGATGATGATGATCATTCTGTGACATGTACTCCATATGCTTTCAATCTGCTTTCTTCATTAATTTATGCTGAAGCTACAATCAATACCCTGTTGATTGTTGAATGACACATCACCTACATACTTGTAGGGGCGCATTATACCTTGTGATTTTATTGGGGTTGTGAAAAGTCAGCAACCAGTTTACCTGAAAGGTGAGACCTCTGTTTCTTTTCTCTCTCTCTCTCTCTCTCTCTATTTCTTTCTTTTTTTTGGCCTGAAGACATCTATTTCCATGATCAAATTTATCATGGATGGTAGCTTGTTTAATGTTTCTGAACTGATATTTTGGTTTTTGACCAACAAAAATGATTTTTTGTTTGCTTTCTTGTTGTAAAGGTGAGGTAGTGAGCAACCATGATGAGCTAATGTCCAACTTCTTTGCACAATCAGATGCCCTCGCAAATGGGAAGGTACACTTCTTCTCTCGTTTTTTATGTAAGCTACAAAGCTTTCAAATGTCATAAAAAGTAACAAACAAGGGAAGAAAGAGGAAATTGGAACTAGTGATGAAGTTTGTGACTACTTCTAATGGTTAAATTCCAAATAAACGATCAGATTGACCTTATCTTACTAATAACTAAGGTTCCTGCCATTTATTTATTTATTTATTTTGTTTTTGTTTTTGTGATAAGCCATTTTAATATTTTCATGATAGTATTTGTGTATAGCATTCTTTTCAAAGTCAGTGAGACAGCATAATTGATGGATAATGTCTTATTAAAAGTATGCTTGTATTATTTGATTATCTCAAGGTACATAATTAACCATAAATGTTTTGTAGACCCCAAAGGAATTGCAAAAAGAGAATGTCGCTCCACATCTTATTCCTCACAAGGTGATTTCCCATGTTTTTGTGCTACTTTTTGCGTTACAGCTGAGTTAGCAGTCCTTACCTTTGACTATTTTCTGTGGCAGACATTCTCTGGCAATCGCCCTTCTCTCAGTCTTTTGCTTCCATCACTGAACGCTTATAATATTGGACAGGTTTGAGATCCTCCGGCTTCTTGTGAATTTTTAATTTATTTGAGTATATCCTTTATTAAGCATGTTCAGGAAGAAAGTGGGTAGTTATGTAACACTTCACATTGATTTCTGAAAAGTATCTAATTTTCTGCAATATTCTAAGTTGGCATTGCTGTAGAACTTACTTCTCAACTGGACAAATTCCTGATTAGTTTTTGGAGTGAAACATGAAGCATTTATTGCAATCATTAGAACTGTCAACTCAGATATCTTTTCTTGTGCTGATGGCTGATAAGTCATCAAGATAGTTATCTGATAAGATTGCCACTAGTATAAAGAAATGGAAATTATTTAGAATTAACAGAAGGCCCTTAAGAATGGCCTATGTCCTCCTAGCCAAAAGCTAAAGTGTGGTCTGTCTAATGCCGCTACATTTAAAAAAGGTAGGGCAACTCATGTATTGTGTTATCTACTAATGTGCCATATTTGCAATGCTTTAGACACATGGGCTCTTGTCGTGTAAAGTTGCTAGGCCATTCTGGTCCGCAGCTTGCTTAACTACGCTGTTCTTCCTCATGTTTGGCATGGAGTCTTCCATGACAATTGAAAACATCCGTTCTGCTTTGATAGATCTGAAATATATTGTTAAGTACTACAGAAACACTTTTAGGTGAAAAATACAATATGTTGGACTCTTTACTGATTTTCCTTGTGGTATCCACTTTCTCATTTAGTGTCTTCATGGCATAAGCGGAGATGCCTCTTTGAACACGAGTCCTACATTGGCTGACATGACATGCAATGAAATTCCATTTAGGATTCTGTCTCCCACTCAGCATCATGATTATTTATGATTTTCATCCCTCAAGTTGTCGCCTTTATCTTACTAGAATATCAATGTTTTAAGAACCACATGCAAGAAGTTTCCTTTTGACAGATGGATTAAAGTGATGAATTGATTTTGTCAACCACATTTATATTGTTTCTCCGTGTCCCCAATCATGTGAATAATTTAATCAAGAAGAAAATTTTGATTATTCTGATGTAGTATGATTGTGCCTTTCAGATGAGGGTCCAAAATGCCTGAGCAATTTAGACATGTTTCTTAAAACGTTTATTGAGCTCTTTAAAGATTTGTCTTTGATCACGATGCATAGACTAGATATTAATAACACGGTGGTGCATGCCTTCTTGCAATGAGTTCCATAGTCATACAATTTGTGTATTTGGATTTAATATCAGTTCTCTTCTATGTTTCCAGTTGTTGGCAATATATGAACACAGAGTTGCTGTAGAAGGTTTCGTTTGGGGCATCAATTCCTTTGACCAGTGGGGAGTGGAGCTGGGAAAGGTATGTATAAATAAGTGATATCTGGCTCTAATTATAAATTTTCATTTCTCTGGTTAAATATTTAAATAATTAACTGCTTTTGATAATCATCCAAAATTATTGGGATCATGAATATATATGACTACAAGTGACCCTAGCTATCATGCTCTTACCCTTGTACTGAAATACAATGTAACTGCCATGTCTCCTTCCGCTTGGATATGTTTCTTCTCTAAACATTTTTAATTTGACTGTTTATGCAGTCATTGGCCACTCAAGTCAGAAAGCAACTTAATGCATCTCGAACGAAAGGAGAACCCGTTGAGGGATTCAATTTCAGTACTACAAGAATGTTAACAAGATATCTTAAGGTATAACAGGCCCTAGTTCTGCTCCAACAAGATTCAGGAATAGAAAAGTTTTCTTCATAGGAAGTCCCAGGCTAGTTAAGTGATGTATGGAAAATTACTGAGCACTTTAAATATAATATGACGCCCCGCAAACCCTGGTCTCTGGAAATAAAATAACACCGCAGAAATATTTATAAAACAGATAATAAACCTGTTATGAGGCATTTTCTTTTTGCTGAGGGCAGCAACAAAAGTCACAAGAGAATGAATTAAAGCTCTATTTCATTGTAGAAGAGCGGAATTGACTTGTTCATATAAATAATGTTTATGGTTGCTAGCATAGCCTTTTCTTTTGTTTGGTTACAGGCATCCTTAATACTACCTCCGGTTCTAATTATATGAACACTTTTTTGTAGTGCAAATTGCACTATAAAAGTGTTCCTATAATTAGGACCGGAGGGAGTACTTAATTTACACGACACCTATACTAAAATGGTTTCTTCACGTGGCAGGCTAGTGCAGATGTTCCGGCAGATCTTCCAACTCATTTACCACAGATATAAACGTCTTTCTGCAAGTAATGTTTGTTTCGAGATTGGTACAAACCAAATACCAATCCCATAGACCTTGTGCAGGCAATTTGTTTTATAACCAACTTTCTTTTCTGTAACTCATGAATTCTGAGTGTATGCCACAAGTTACTGATGATCGTTTGAAATAATTTCTGGACTTGGCATTTTTCTCAAGCATATGGCTGCGCTGATGGTTGAATCTGGATGACGTTGAAAATCATGAGAACGCCAGTATGCTTCTCTTGGGTGTTAAACAAGGGCACACCCAGTAATCTGATAATCTTTCTTGATTCCATTGATTTTTTTTTTTTTTAAGAAAAGCGTACAAGAAAGGAGGGTAATTCAGGAAGCTGCACTGTTTTTGGGTTGAGGAACACAGCTAAGACAGTACATGGTGGCAAACTGGTAATGCGTTGAGGTTGCACTGAGAGTGATTTATTTCATGATGATGTTGGGTGCACTCTCGTTGGCATGTTGATGGTAATTCCGTCCAACTCGAGAAAGGTGAGTGGGATGCGAAGGGGGAACGTTTATATGATTGATGCCCATTTTTCTCTTTTTCTTCTTAGAATTCTATTTCTAGTCTCAATTTTTTTTAAAAAAAGATTTAGATTTAATATTTTCTAAAAATATTATTATAGTATTTTATAATTTAATTTTTTAAAATTTTGTTGTTACGAATTGTGTAGATCATATTTTAACATTTAAAATTATTTATTTATATTTAAAATAATTTTTTAACAAAATATGATATCTCAGCTATTTATTTTTTTATTCTGAAGATGGAGATAAAATTCTAAAAAGAAAAAGAAAAGATTTTAAGAGAATCCAACCCTATGTCCCACGGCCACTTTCACAGTTTCATTTGCCCCGTCCAAACAAAAAGAGTGGCCGTGGGACACAGCTTAGTGCCTTAATTTGTATGGGTCAAATGATTTGGGGTCAAAGTTTAAGACAAGCTAGGATTCGGGGCACTAATTAAAAGAAATATATACCTGTTTGGTTCCCCAACAAAAAGAGAGAGAGAGGAATCAAGTTTAGCATACATTAAACAAATAAACAAAAAAGAACATTAAATTCAATATCCTAACAACATTCATCCCGCCAGGGGCAAACAACCATAGCTTGAAGGATTTTTTTCCCCTCAAAAAAATATGTTTTCTCCAATATTAAATGCAAGACATAATTGTCTTCCAAATGATTTCACCAACTATTAATTGTGCATGTATTAAATGGCAGTTACAATCAACGGGGAATTCCCAATGCAAATGATTAAAGAATTTTTGTTTTTTGCACATGTATAGACAATCCTATTGTGGGACACTAAATATACACACATTTAGAGTTATTTTAAGAAAACTAAGTATTTATTTGGATAACTATTTAAAAAAAAGTATTTTTGGAGTCAAAACTATAGTTTGGAAAAAAATGACCTAAACACTTGGAAAAAAGGAAGAATAAAATTTTTCTCTGAAACTATGGTTTTAAAGAAATTAATTTTCCCCCAACTATGGTGTAATAATTTCCCCAACCTCCATATTGTCCTTTTTCTCTTACCTTCACTTATTTTTTTAAGGTTCTATTTTTCAGTCATCAAACATTTAACTGTAGGATAAATTACATATTTCAGTCTAAAATATATTATTTTAGATAATTAATTTTTACAAATGATTTTAGTCTATACAATTTATTAGTACATATATCTTTGTGCTATTTTTTTATCATATTATATATTTCAGTCATCAAACATTTAACTGTAGGATAAATTACATATTTCAGTCTAAAATATATTATTTTAGATAATTAATTTTTACAAATGATTTTAGTCTATACAATTTATTAGTACATATATCTTTGTGCTATTTTTTATCATATTATAAAATTGACAAATGTTATAATTTTAATTTGTAGGAAAAATTATTTAAATTTTGGTATTTATTATGAAATTTGATGTTAAAAATCTTTTAAATGGAATATTATCCTTTATGTGCAATTATCACAAAAACTAATATCTTTTTTCGGTAATTTGAACATGAAAAAAATGATTCAGGTAACAATTATCAAAATCACTTTTTTTACACAGTCTATTCTCTAAAATTACTTTTATCACTTTTTCTTGAGAAACTATGATCTAAAAGTTAATTTAAACACACTCATGCTACTATTTTTTTTAAAAAATTCATAAATAACTAATTTAATTAATTTTTTAATCTTATAAATAAGTTATTAAATTCCTAAGGTTACATACTTGACAGGTCCAACCTAGTCTTGACTCCAACCTCACTTTCAACCTCACACATGTAATTCTTAAAAAAAAAAAAAAAAATCATAGCCAAATTCAAAAAAGAAAAAGAAGGTTATCGATCTTTCCACTAAAAGATCATATCGAAGATGGTTGAAAAACGAAAAACACCAACCTTTGTATTGAGAAAGAATCTATAGGAAGTAGCATGAGTGAATACTTTTGAGGAAACTAAGAAAGCAAAAAGCAAGAAGGAAACATGGCTTTATGAAAGGACATGGTGGGGTCTTTCTGTTATGGTTTGTGCCGATTAGGCGTGCTCTCTGCTCGTCACGTTATAATCCTTGCTTCCACCACCTCTGTGACGCTTTCTGAACCAACAAACACAAATTAAAAACCTTCCTTTTCTTTCACTCTTTAGAGATTCCGATTCCCCCACTTTTCTTTCTGGTTTTCTTGCCATACCATGCCACTGCTACTACTAGCTACTACTGCTTCACTATTCATTGTGCCTATTTGCTTCACTCTTTTGAAAGACCCAAAGAAAATAAAAAGGGTTTGGTACAATTTTACCCTGCAAGTAACGGCTAGGTAAGAAATTGATGTTGACATTTTTAAAAGTAAGAGACCAAATTGCTACATTTTGGTACCCTTAAAAAAACTAATGGAATGAAATTGGACCTTTACCCAAAATAAAAAGAGAGTTTGGAGGTGGAATGATCACTGTAACTTTGAAAGGGTAACTGTAAGCTAGTGTAATGGGTTATTGGTTTGCACGCCGAGCTCAATCAAAACAGACACAAGCTTACAAAAGAAAATCCTAAGCAGAAGAGCTGGCAATGATGGAGACATGGAATATTTAGCAGTTGTGGCAGAGAGGCAGGCCTTGTATGTATTATGTTCACTTGTCTCCTCAGCAGCTTACACCACTAACCTCATTCCTGTGAATTCCTCTCATCAATCATCATCACCACTTTATCCCTCACACAACCAACAAAAACAAATAATTCCTCCACAGGATTCACTGTCCCTTTATCCCAGTGATATATATGTGCTCAAGTCTAGCTCAGCTCCACAGGCAAACTAAACCCATAAGTGATTCTTTATCTTTCTTTCTCACACATACATGGAAGGAAGACTTAATATGGAGGTGAAGAACAGGGAATGTGAGAGAGAGGCCAAGGAGACTGGTCGTGAGGAGGATACTATACATACAATTGTGTTCACAGCAGGTACAGTTCTTCTAATGGTGTGTCTAAAACGCTTTCTGGTTGAGCAATGGCGTGCCTGGGTGTTCCTTGTCCTCAATCTCATCCTCTTGGCCATTTTATTCATGTCTCTGCGCTCTCGAAGTTCAGCAAATGAAGGTGTTAATGCTGAAGAAGTGAAGAATGGCAAGACAAAGAAGAAGAGCAAGGCATCCGAGTTTTGTGAAGAGATTATTGAAGATGCGAAAGATTGCTACAGAGAGCATTGTTGGACAAGTGATTTTCAGAATGTTGAGAGAGGTGAGAATAAGGAGGAAGAGGAGGTGGCGGCGGTGGTAGAGGCGGCGGAGGATGAAGCGTCACCGCTGTCAAAGGAGGAACTGAATGAGAGAGTGGAAGCTTTCATCACCATGTTCAGGCAACATTTAGCCTCAGATGCTAGACAAGATGAGAATTACAAATTCCAGAGGAACTCCAACATGACACATAAAGGATTAAAGTGTCTTGTTGTAGAGGCTTAATCCTAAAGACAGCTACAATTTTGTATTCTTTTCTAACTTTCTTTATTTAAAATTGCCCTTCCTTACAATTTAATTTATTTGGGTTGTCTCTGTTAAGGTGCCCATTATTTACCCTTCAAATTTGTGAGTTACCAGCAGTATAAAATGGACCAACACCAACTAAAGTGTTATCCAGGACGCATTTGGAGGTCACACGCCTGACAGGGTGACTATCTATTCAATATTCGATTCTTAATATAAGTCCTAAAAGCTAGTTGAGGGTTTAATTTGATTCTAAATATAAGATCATAATCTACTTTGTTATCCAAATTTATATTTTTTTTAAAGTATCATTAATGATTGTACATACTAAGGAGATTCTATCTATAGATAATAATAATGAAATAGGATATTTTAGAAAAATTAACCTATATTTCTTACAAATAACTAACATAACTAATTTTTTTAATCTATACAAAGTTAGTCAACTTTTTCTATCAAGGACTGAAAGTAGGATATATGTTTTAGTTCAAATTCCTGTTTCTGATTTTTAATGCGGGATTTTTTTTTTTTCCTCCTGTAGTTTTCCCCTCCTTAAAAAAAAAAAAAAATCAGATTCCTCTTACTTACAATACAACAGACTCTTCATACTAGGCCCATGCGCTTTTTTTTTTTTTTTTTTTTTTTTTGATACAAGGCGATAGGGGAGGAGGATCGAACCTAGGACCTAGGGGGAAATTAATCTCAATACCACTGCACTACTAGAAGTGTTGGTGGCCCATGCGCTTTTACATAGAAATATTATATATAAATATTATATATATATATATATATATATATATATATATATATCCAACCATAATTATCATCCATCCATGTTTCTCCTTTCTTGAAAAACCCCGCCACGACTCCCAATTTTAATAGATTTGAACAATGTTTTGATATTTGAGAAATTATTAGTGCAAAATTAGAATTGTTGTCATCAGTTGATTGAATAAAGAGATCAAATGAGTTTAATGTTAATATTATAAAGAAATTGATGCAAAATTATTAGAAATTGAAGTAAGCAAGTTTTTCTACTCATAACATGGATATTTTAAGCATGGAAGGAGGGGAGTTTCCCTCCCTCTTGATGTGAAAAATCAGATATGCTTATAAATTACATAACTTTTTGTATCGTTTTTCACATAAGCATTTTACATCATGGTTCTAAACAACTGTCTATGTTTTCTTTCAACCACCCCACCATTTTGTTGTGATGTAAAGGAACAAGACTCATGATGAACAATCCCTAGATCATTAAAAAAAAATTTGTCGCCTCTCGATTGACAAATTTTGCCCCATTATCAATCCTTATTGTCTTAATCTTGACAGAAAATTGAGTCATAATGAATACAAAATTTGACACAGTTAAGAGCTTCAGACTTGAAATGCACAAGGAAAACCCAAATTGCTTTAAAGAAATCATCAACTATGATTAGAAAATATCTATTTCCTTGATGTGTCAAAACAAGAGTTAGATTCAGAATAGCTAGAAGGAAAGGGCAAGTGAGAATGTTTGCTTTGAATGCATATTTTACATTTATCATTGCTCTTGACAAAATTAGAAAGTTTTACATCATTCAAAGGTCTCAATACTTCCATAGGAGCATGTCATAGCCTAGAATGCCAAAGAAAATCATTCACATTGTATAAATGTTCATGTTTATTGGTAAATTTCAACAAGTCAGAATCACAAAGAGCAAGTATAGACTTTTAGAGAGTCTACCAATCACTTTGACCGTCCCATTGGACATGTTCTTGTAATATACAAAAATCAAGGAGGAAAGAGGCAGCACATGCATAATCTAAGGTGAGCCTAGCAATTGAGACTAGGTTATAACAAAATTCCTTAACATATAGCACATTAATCAAAGCAATATGTTTTGTTAAACTAACATTTCCAATGTGTGTTATTCTAATTCTTTCTCAACTAGGAACTCTAACCCATTTAGCAGGACCCAAATAAGGTTTCCAATTATCTAAGCGCCCTATATAATTCACTATGTGACAACTAGCCCTTGAATAAGATATCTATTCAATATTAAGGTTAGGATATAGACTTGGGTTGTTGCATGCACACTTATAGCTGCTTCATTTGAGTCAGAATCCCTTTTTAGCATATCCAAGATCTTCTTGTATTGCTCTTGAGTGAAAAGAGTATTAGCATTCAGGTGTCCTAGAGACAATCTATAAGAACAAATCAGTACCATTTCTACGTTGTAGTATTTCATTATTAATAAATGAGCTCATTTTATCTTTATCATATTTATGTCTCGCCTTTATTTTAAGGTAAATATGTGTTTGAAGATAAAAGTCCTCGGAATAGAACATGTGTTAATCTTGAGAATCAATAATAGAGATCATGATTATGAAGACTCGAGAACACTGAATATCTAATGCCTAAAATTTGTTCCTAGTCTTGAATCACCAAGAAAGGACATTGATGATCTCAATAAGACTAGTATGATATCATCTACATGTACAAGATACAAGGTAGGGATCTCATGGAATACAAGCATGGTGATGCCTTAGCTGATGTCATGGGTAGATCTGGTGGAGAACAGATAGCACTGAACAAACCTACTGAGAGACTCCACAAAGATTCATTGTAGAGAGTATCATTGGATATGTAAAGGCTCTCATCATTTGATAGTACGGATTGTCCTGAACTTAAGGATGTCATCGAACACTATGTCCTAGGGTTATACTTTGAGTGTACAACTCTATCCGCCTGAAAAAGGGGAGAACAATGTGCTATTGGGTATAACTCGAATACATGAGTATAGATGGACATGCCGAGAGGACTCACAGTCTCCTACAAGGGATTAGTTATTCACAAGACTGGTAGAGCTTAGATAGCTTCTAATTAACTCGGGAGTCTGTGCGCACAGCAAGTGATCATGAAGAGTCATGATCTGTCATAGAGTTAATATAAGAATATTCTTAATTCTGTGAATTAGATACATTTAGTCAACTAAGAGAGATGATACTCTATCTTTGCTCTCGGCTAAATGTGAATGACAATGTGAGGGATGATGCTGGAATGGTATCCAAATATGAAAGGTAAATCATTTGATCAACTCAATTAATTATGAGGCCGTAGAGCATTGCTAGTGTTTTATGAGGTCATTAAATAAATTGGGCTCCTTAAAGGAGTTTTAATTGGCCTAAGTTTATTTATGTCAGTGACTAATTGGGTCTAATGAGTTACACACAAAGGTTATTTCCATTGCTTAAAAATTTGCAAACTTGGGACAATAATTGTTATTCGGCTTTATCAAGAAGAAATGTGTAATTGGGTTGGAGTAGGACTCTAAGCCCAATTAGGAGGAAAATGGAGTCATATATATGGTGCCCAGTGGGAAATTAGTTTCTCCACAAAAGGACCCAAATATGTTGGAAGACCCAACAGGGTCTTAGACAAAGTCAAATTTTGAATTTAAGTTTGAAATTTTAATTTGAATTTTAATTCAAAAGGTGGGTTATAAAAGATAATTATGAATTATATATATGAGAAAAACACTTCTCATGTTGTAGGAGAAGTATATTCTCATGCCACACACACATGAAATGGTGGAACCCACATATATATAATTAGCATTCTATATATATGTGGGTCTCACCATTTCATGTGTGTGTAGGAATCTCCTTCTTCTCATGCAACATGAGAAGTTTAAACCCCAATATATATATATATATATATATATATATATATATATAAAATAAAGATTGGATGAAGGTAGGAGAAATAATAAATAAAGATTGAATTAAAAATGATTTTGAATTTTAATTTAAGAGATAAATGTGATCCATCATCTTTAAATTATTATTTAATCAATCAATCAAGATATGGATAAGATCCATCATCTTAAATGATTGACACAATCAATCAATTAAGATATGAATATGATTCATCATTTTAAATTCAATCAATCAATCAATCAAGATATGAATTTAATTCATTATGATTTGGATTTTCCAATTCAAGCTTGGATTGAGTCTTTCTTATAAACACTTAAATTAGGGTTAAACTTTTATAAAGTGTTGATTTTTGGGTGCCCCTTCTCTTGCACGTTTTTCAAGAGAGAAAAACAAGACACCAATTTGATTAGTGTGTGCCGCCAATTCAAGAAAAGGTAAGTTTCAATCTTGCTCCTCCTATCTTTAACCTAATTTCAAGAAACCGCCATTTTCTTAAAAAAAGAAAAACCCAAGGAAACCAAACATCAACCTTGCCTTCGCCTAACAAGCATCCAAGGAGTGAGAGATTTCAAGAAAAAGAGTTCTCATTGCAAACGGGGGATAGCCGTGTGGATCAACGTTAGAGGACATCAACAACGTTGAAGTGTTCGAGTGATCTAAGGCAATCCTAATCTCTAATAGTTGTTTTATCAAGTTATCCTAACCCTCAATAGTTGTTTTAACGAGTAATCCTAAAACTAATTAATATCATAAATTGTTACAAATTCTCATTAGTACCGTAAATAGTTACGGATTAATGAATAATAACTGATTAGTGTAATGAGTTAAGGTTAATAATTCATGAGGACCGTAAGGAGTTACAGATTTCTGCAATAATTAAACAAAAAATTTGTTTTCAACTTTATGAAACTTTGTATGAAAGTCGTGCAATAGACAAATTTAACCAACAAAGAGGTGGCTGGTCAATATCATGATCCTTTACAGCAGTATTAATTTGTGAATCATTGATTGCAGGTTTAACTTGTTCCTTTCCCCGTTCTTATTTTGTAAAAATCCAGGGGGAAACCAATGAGCTGATAACATGATTTCTTTTGATGGCCTCTTTTATGAATGTAACTACACACATCTTAAGTTTGTGCTCTTCCTCTTCCCCTCCCCCTGCCTCATCCCCAGCCTCCTTTAGTTGTGTTTGATACCATGACAGAACCATCAATGGGTGTGGGGTGAGTCATAAAAGAATGTTGTATTTGAGTCTACTTCTTGCGTAATCATAGAATACGCCTGATTAGGAGGGGGTAGAAGCACCATAAGAAGAATCTGACTCCAAACTTGATGAAATACCTCATTCAATCCCATAAGGAATTGAAAAAGATGTTGTTCCTGGACTGTCTTAGCATACTCTTTGGATGAAACGCACTGGCTGCTAAGGATAGGGACCAATGTTGCATACTCATCCCACAATTTCTTGAGAGACGAGTGTAATAGGCAGACACGGTCGTTGTCCCTTAAGAAAGCAAGTTAATGGATCGATGTAGAGTGAAGATACCCCATCAATCACGTTAAAACGTCCCTTAAGATCTTTCCAAACAGAGTGGGCATTAAGAGAGAAAACCTCCCATTGGCTCTGTCCTTATCAACTGAATTTTTGAGCCATGAGAGTACAACGACCTTGCAACGGTCCCACTGGTCTTTGTGGTGATTTTCATGGTTTTCTCGGAGGCAGGGACAGAGGTTTTTTTTTTACCAAAATAAGAATAGGAAAAAAAAAAAAAGTACCAGCACTTTAGAAAATATTTTTTAAAATAAGGTAGTCAAACCTGTCAGTTGACTGATAGGTTTAGTGACGTCCACTGACAGACGTCACTCTGCAGTGGCGTCTGTCAGTAGATGCCACTGGTGGTGTCCATTAATGGACGCCACCTGTGGCGTCCATTAATAGACGTCACAAGTGTGGCATCAATTAATAATTGATGCCACATCACAAGTGTGGCATCAATTAATAATTGATGCCACACAAGGCGTCAATTTAATAATTGACGCCTTGTGGCGTCCAAACAGGTGGTGTCCATGAGTGGCGTCCACTGACAGACGCCACTCGCATCTAGCGTGGCGTCTGTCGATGTGGACGCCACTAAACCTGTCGATCAAATAACTCGATAGATTTAACTACCTTATTTTAAAAAATATTTTCTAAAGTGCTGTAATCTGGTACAATTTTTTTTTCCTGTTCTTATTTTGGTAAAAAAAAACCAGGGACAGATCTATCTTATAAGGGACAATCCTCCCCCCCCAAAAAAAATGTTCAATTTTTTTTAAAAATTTAATATAATATATGTTATTTTATATATTAAATTTGTTAAAATAGTTTTATTATACATTTGCCCCCAAATATTTTTTTTAATTAGTTAATGGATATACATTTGGCTCCCCAAATAATTTTTTTAATTAATTAATGAGTATATATTTAGCCTCAAAATATTTTTCTCAAGATTTACCACTGCTAGGATGCAAGTCCTTTAACAAAGCCAAGTTTGTTCTTACCCAGAAGAGCTAATCGAGGCAAGTCCTTCAACAAAGCCAAGTTTGTTCTTACCCAGAAGAGCTAATCGCATAGGCCCTCCACACTGCATAATTTTGGGTTCCTGTCAAAACTTGAGAAACCAGAGTAATAGCCTGGGTATCCACAGGATGAAGAAACAATGGATATTGAAAATCAAGGGATTGAGTCTTCGGGTCAGTGATCTCTGATATAATTCTCGAAATATAGCAAAGAAGGCAGCAAAAAGGTTGAAATTAAGAGAAATAAACCTACGCGCTTCGAAAACGTTACCTACGAAACAGAGAATCCGAAAAGAGTATTACAGACTTGTTGGTTATGGGGCTTGTAATCCGGCCCATCAGTTCGTTGGGCTGAGCCTAAGTGGTTTAGATAGAGATGGTATTAGTCTATATAGTTGTGTGATTATACAAAATGAATCTCTTAAACCCGGTTCAACCAGTAAAGAGGTCGAACACTCACACCAAAAAGAGGATTCGATTATGGAGTTGGTCAAGACGTTGGAGAAGGTATCCTAACTCCTATTTACCTAGGTAAACACTTGAGGGTAATAGAGAGCATGCCCTGCCCAACATTGATATAACTTAGGAGGAATGGGGCGAAGGTAAACACTTGAGGGTAATAGACGGCTTGCCCTACCCAACATTGGTATAACTTAGGAGTAAGGGAGACTTTTCCCTGTTCTTGGATCGTGGATAAACCCAATTCCTTTCCTAACATTTATTTATAAAAAAGAAAAAGAAAAAAAAGAATGAACCTCTTGATGGTTGGTTAATGGAGAAAACATATTGGTCATTCTTTCTCTGGGCCTTCTAGTTTAACCCATTTCAACGTCAAAGGATGTGGTGTGGGAATACCAAGAGAAAAGTGCAGGATTCCCCATTTAGTTTCTAAATTCATAGTACCTCGACGTCGCAGTAAAAGAAAAGTATTCATACTGTCGTTTTTATTTTTTGGGTCAAACATAATGTCCAATTCACTTCTACTTTATTCTCTTATTGTAGTGTGTCTGTGTGTGTGACTTGAACTAGTGCGTGAGTAAAGCTATTTTAGCACCACGTGCTGTGAACTTTGAAATACTTGATCTAGAATAAGCCAAAATAATAAGGTACTCTCTTTGGTCCTAATTATAAGAGCTAGTTGACTTTTTTTGAAGAGATTAAGGAAACTAATTAAATTAGTTTAGAGTATTTTTATTTTTATTCTTTTCTTCAAACTAAATAGTTTGACTAATAAACTAATATATAATCTAAGAAAACACAACATATATGAAATGATTAAGTAACTTATTTAGCTTCCTTAATCTCTCCAAAAAAAGTCAACTAACTCTTATAATTAGAATCGAAGGTAGTACAAATAGATTATATACACCTGCTGCATATCTAAGGGTCTGTTGGGTTGGGGGGAGGGGAGGGGAATGGAATGGAATTGAAGGAATGAGAGAGATTTTAATATTATCTCTTTTGGATTGGTAAAATGGATGGGGATGAGAGAAATTTTAATGTTATCTTATTTGATTAGGAAGGGAGGTGAGGGAAAATATTTTTATAGAGAAAACTTTGCCTATGTATTTTATTTTTATACTTTTGTTAAATTTTAATAAAACTAAATTATAAATAATATTCAATATACAACATTATAATTTTTTTATAATTAAAATTGAGTAAATATAGTTATAATGCATAAATAATAGCTTATTATAGATGGGGAAAAAATAATACTACCCCCGGTTCTAATTATAAGACCTAGTTGACTTTTTTTTTGGAGAGATTAAGGAAGCTAAATAAGTTACTTAATCATTTCATATGTTGTGCTTTCTTAGATTATATATTAGTTTATTAGTCAAACTATTTAGTTTGAAGTAAAAAATAAAAATAAAAATACTCTAAGCTAATTTAATTAGCTTCTTTAATCTCTCCAAAAAAGTTAACTAGGTCTTATAATTAAGACCGGAGGGAGTAACTTATAATATATGGAATAAGTATAATTATACCGGATAATAAACCTTCATTGCTCACTAAAATTGTTCCTACATTTCCAGCAGCAATCTTAATAATTATTTGTGCAGCCTCCTCCCTATTGAAGTAACCACCATCATATCGCTTCCCAACACTAATAATCCATTCTTGTAGTCCTCTGGAGGCAATGAATTAAACGATGCCTGGATCCAATTGGCGAGCTATGGGGTGGTGAACGCGACCGCCGGGGCAGTGGAGTGTGGAGGGAGTGAAGAAAGAGAAGGCGGCATTGGCGTCGGTAGGGAAGAAGAAAAGAGGCTGGCCGTAGTTTGAGAATGCTGAAAAGAATATGAGCATAGTTATCAAGCCATAGTAAAATATTGGCCATCCTCTCCAAATTCCCCCAATTTTGAGGGGAGGAAAATTTCCCCTCCCCACCTAAATCCTAAAATTTTCGTGTTACCAAAAAAGGGGTGGGAATCAAAATCTCTCCAATCTCCTCCCCTCTCCACCATTCCCTTCTAACCAAACAGACCCTTAAGGGCGTGTTTGGTTTGAGGAGAGGGGAGGAGAGACTAAAGTTAGAGGCTAATATTTTTATCCTTTCTTCTCAAACTAAACACACCATAAATGTCTATATATACCTATATTTATTCTCCCCTGTCTCTAAATATAAATTTCAAGTAACCAATTTGCAATTATCAAGAAAACAGTTAAAATTAGTTAAGAACATTAAATATTTATTTTTTCAACTATGTCCTTATTTGTAAAGAAAATAAGTGAGAAAGACAATAATAAATACAACAAATATATACAATGAAGGGTAAGCTTATATTTAGGGATGGAGGGAGTATATAATAAAAAATTTATAGAAAGTTTATACCCAAAAAAAATTTATAGAAAGCTATAGTACTGTTTATCTTCAGATTTCAATAAAAATGTCTTTCTTGCCCAAGTTATTCCAATAAGTTAAGATCTGGGCAAAAAAAGGTCCGATAGTTGAGATTCCCGATCCATATCTTTTCTCCCTGTTCTTCCTTTTCTTTTCTATGGTCTGGTCTATCCTTCGTTAATGCTCTTTCTCACCACTGAAAATTTTTCGAGTCTCCATTTTCTTCTATCCGCTTACACCTCAATTTTATTCCCATCTTAAGGTATTTTTTTGCCTTTACTTACGTGTCTTATTGTATTTTTTTCCACAAAAAAGGTTCCTTTGAGGTCTCACGCAATAATTCAAAACACAAAAAATTATTTAAAATCACTTTGTGATTTGATTCAGTCATAGATGAAAGACATGATAAACACGTGAGTCACGCTAATTCAAGCCATACAAAAATTATTTAAATCACTTTGTCATTTTGATTCAACCAGATACTTAATGCTTAGAGACATGGAAAACATGTGACTTTGATCATGAAATTTTGCACAAAAACAATTTACATAATCCAGAACTTGAAAATAGGTATTAGTTTATCATTGGACGTGAATATAAAAAGATATAATTTTAATATTTAGAGGATAGTCTGGCTCTTATTTTTATCTCACAGTTTTATATAAGAGATAGATACATAGTTTTGAACCACTATTTTTGAAAATAATGAATTTGAGAACTTCAATTGAACACGAAATAATCAATGATAAAATAATTATGGGAAGATGTTGATAACTTTTGTCTGAGTAAATGATATCCAGTGGCTGTAGTATCAGCACTTGTTTATTTATAGTATGTTGATGATGGTGAATTGTTTGAGTAAATGTTGTCAAGGTGCCACATATATCACATATGGTTTATTTACTGCGTGTTGATAATGTTACCGTACGTGGGATGAGTTTCTGCCTCATATAGCTCGGGATGCAGACTGGGGGAAGTTTAGGAGAGATGGGGAGACCCAGCAGCTACGGTCGAGGCGGGGATTATAACTTGGCCACATTTGCGTATGGTTTATAGTATGGTGATGATGGTGATAACTTTTATCTAAATAAATGGATTTTCGTATTTCTCAACAAGTAGGTTTACTAATAGCTTGTTGGTAATTTAGATTCATATTTTCATCTTCATGTATAAATTCAAATGAGTACATTTCACAAGTTAAAATTGCGAATATTTAGTTTATTTTTATAATTCATTTGGTATATAAAAATAGGGTAAAGGTGAAAAATACACATGTGTTTTATTCTGAGGAGCGCTCAACATTAAATGTTTTTTTGGGGTGTAAAACTACACACGAACTTTTAAAATCAGGGCAAAAATGTCTTCGTCGTTAAAAAAGACTAACATCTGTTAAGTACCATTTAAAAGTACCAAAATCCCCCAATTCAAAAAGAAAATACCCTCCCATCTCAGAATTGCTATTGGGATTGTTCTTCTTCCCCTGGCCAGAAACCATGTGAGACTCAGAACACCTTGCGAAGTCGTAGACAAAATAATAGGAAATCCATACTAGAATAAACATCTGGGAGATCAAGATCGATGAGAATAAACATCTTAAAATCCATCATTGCAGTGAGCAAAATCCCTCTTAAAATTACAAAACTTGGGAGATCAAGATGCAGTAGCTAACATCTTTGAAAACTAAAAATCCACGGGGATAAACAATTTCAAGTAAGAAAATAGGGTTTACCAGGAATAGGGGAGAGAAAGCTAAAGATGTGCATAAGGCAACCATCGTCGAGATTATTGATGTGAGAAAGTAGGGATAAAGAAGGTGAAGTTCTTCTCTTCAGACTTGGCTTCCACTTTCCCTTGTCCTCTTCTGCGATGCTGGGTTTCATCTGAAGCATATCTGGATCCAACTCCATTGCCCTCCTACTTCTCTCGATCGGATTGGCGCTTGGTTCGAGCTTCTCGCCTGCCCTATCCCGAGATTTCATTTGATCGCCATGACGACCAACCGACGATAAACGCCCAACACAATTGCTATATCCTATGCTGAGCTGACAGAATGCCTCAGTGAAAAATGCATTAATTTCTTAGGATTGATTTATAATTTAAGAAAATTTAGTCAATAACTTTTTTATAAACAAATTATTTATAACAAATTAAGGGAAAATTAATTAAAAAAAATACCATCATCGCAGTGAGCAAAATCCCTCTTATAATTACAAAACTTGGGAGATCAAGATGTAGTACCTAACATCTTTGAAAATCTTGTCGGAGGGTTCGATGGATCGTTGAAGTCGGGACCAAGGCTCAGGCCAATAGGTAGGAGGTCTGGGGATGGTCGACTCGTCTGGTGGTGACCAAGTCGAGAGTGAAAGAGTGAGCCACAACAGCTGACGGTGGCACAGCGCAACGACGATGCAAATGAGAGGAGAAACAAAAGCGATGGGGAGTAGGTCGCTGGAAGAAGGGAGATGACTGATGAACGGCAGTGAGGGAAATTAAAAAAAGCCTATGTTTTTTTGTTTTGTTTTTTTATAGGGTGGGGCCCACCAAAGATAACAGCAGTTAGTCTTTTTTAACGGCGATGGCATTTTTTCCCTGATTTTAAAAGTTCACGTAGTTTTGTACCTAATAAAAGCATTTGGTGTTGGACACTCATCAGAGTAAAACAGATGTGTATTTTTGCATCTTTACCCATAAAAATAATACTCCTCCGATCTATAATATAAAATATATTTATAGAGGTGATCTTGATCCTAAATATAAGACATAATTTCCAAATTTATTAACCTTTTTCTCATTTGTCCCAATTGATTCTCTTTCAACAATAATAATAATAATAATAATAATAAAAGGTAATGAGGGAATTAAAGAAAATGATTAAAGTGTTTTAGAAAATATATGTCATATTAAATAGTATAACTAACTCCCTTAATTTAATCAAATTAAGTAAATATATTTTATATTAAAGACTGAAGAGACTAATAGTTAACAATATTCTGAAACAATCTGGCAAAAAAAAAAATCCGCAAAAACATTTAACAAACGCATGTATTTCTGGTTGCAAAACTAGAATTAGTAAAATCACCTGAATAATGAAAAAACGGGTCGTTAAGGCACCTTAGCAGTGGAAAACTAGGATTGGAAACATATATAGATATATGCCACGGACCGAAAAAGATAGGAAATAGTGTTAGAGATAATAGATAATTAGTGTTGTGTAAATATTCACTATAGCTATGTTAGCTTTCATATATTTGTATATGCCACATGGATGGCTAATAGTAATATTGCATGTGAAGGCCAGTCGGTCGATGAATTCTATTCAAGTCAACTATATTTTTTTTAACATAAACATATCATATTAAATCTTAAATGTTAAAAATTATTTTGACCTTGACACAGACAAAACTTTCATGAGAGGGGTGCGATGCTTATGAACTTAGCTAATGTACCCAACAATATAATATGTATAGCTAAACAGAAGATACAACCTAGCTTGCAAGGCTTCTCGTTTTTTCATCTTTTGAAAAAAACGTGATTGCTTCTGGATTATGTCTTATACTATACAAACCTTAATCTTCAGGTTTGGAGAAAGAAGCTTCCTCCCACGTTGCCCCTTAGTTGTCTTATAACTTATTTTATTTCTACGTGTTTTTGCTCATAATATATAGTAATATCTTATAGATATACTTAATTGACACCTCAAGTCCAGATCGTGTTTAACGCTGAAGGCTTATCAAGCATTGGCTACCACACCCTAATCTTGTTCTCTAATTGCAGTATATACGATTAACCCAATACAACCCATTTCAGCAAATTACAATACCCACATTGGTTTGTAATTAAAGAAAAAGGTGTACGTAGAAAACTAGAAGCCCGGCCCTCTCAAAAAGAAAAAAAGGAAGAAGAAGAAAAGACGGAAGTTATAAAGTGCTTACCTTGCTTCTCGCTACATGATCAAAGCCATAGACGAGGAGAACCAGAGGCCGGGATCTCGGAAGTTTTCCAAGTTTTTTACTAGGAATCACAAAGAAGGCAAACCATCACACAGTCTGGGAGAAAGAAAATGTTTGCTACACATTTATTGAATTTAAGTAACTAGATAACAAAAACACAAATGGGATTTGTTATCTTTGTTGTTAATAATGTAATTTCGAAATGACTTCTGTTACAGATGAAGTTAAGGATGAAAGTGATGACACCAGTGGCGATCTTTCCCATCGATCCTTGGAATTTGACCCATGTATTTTAACAAATGAGCTCAGGTATATATATAATTTCACATGATTTTGTTTTGAGAAACGAAATCATCAGGAAGCGGCATAGAATTTATAATTAAGCTTTCGGCCTATGCATATAGGGTATTCGCAGGTTAGAAAAAAGGTACCTTAGAATTTGCCCCTGCCTATAAATACTCCTCCTCTAATGGCATTCCAAGCACATCTGGCGAGAAGCAAAGAACTCCGGCATGGTATAGTAACTTCTCGTCAAAGTTCCATTATATATATGCCACAATTTTTTTGATGTCAGAATGTACTAAATCTATGCAGTTGGCAGGTGTGACCGAATTTTATGGTACGGAAAATCAAAAACAAAGATATTATTACTGGAGACAATAGAGATTTATCCTAAGGCCAGTTAATTAATTTAATTAGTTCTGCGCCTGAAGAAAATGACTGATAGCCTCCACAAACTTCATAGAATTCCACCATCAATGATCAATCCACAATATTTGACTCAAAAGGGAGTCAGCAATATATTCTAGCAATACTTGATTCACAAGGCAATTCGAACAAATAGAACTTAGTATATCAAAAAAAGAACTTGGCACTACATATACTTCAATACAATTTACCAAGATATCTGTTCTGCTAAATGTAAATCTAGGAAGAATTTTAGTTAAGCCTACAGGACTATTTCAGTCAGTCCCATGAAATTCTGAAATTTTACTGTACCCTCTAGAATCATAATGTAAATAAGTTTCATAGGTAAAAAGATAACAATGTCATTTACTTCATTTTTTTAATAAAAAGTTTGATTGTTGCCAGAGCTTTGGCGACTGGTCATCAGCAACCGCCAGGCCAGAGCGGCCACCACCAATGATCGTCCATTGAAACTCCGGCCCTAGCCAGCTGGAACTCTGGCACCGAAAATTAATGTGTTGTTCATATGTTTATTCCACTTGTTCATGAAGAATTCCACACATGCAAATGAGACTTATTCAATTTGTGTTGTTCATATATTTATTTCACTTATTCATGAGAAGTAAAATACTTACAAATGAGACTTGTTCAATTTGTATAGTCCATATGTATAATCCACTTGTTTATGAAGAGTTGGTCACTTGCAAATGAGATTTGCTTATCACTAGTACAAAAAAGGGCTTTAACACCGCCTAATTTAGATCGGATTATAGAGGATCGCGCCTAAAAAGTATGACCGGTGGCAATCTCGTAAATATAAAGAACACTTTTAAGACCAGATTATAGAAGATTCGGTCTAAAAAATATGACCGGTGGCAATTTCGTAAATATAAAGAACACTTTTAAGACCGGATTATAAAGGATCTGGTCTAAAAAATAACTTTTAGGACCGAATTATAAAGGATCCAGTCTTAAAAAATAACAAGTCTATTACTTTTATGACCAGTTGTTACAAACAACCAATCTTAAGAGTTTTTTTTTTTTTTAAAAAAAAAAAAAAAGTACCTGAACCCTGTTAAGTCCGTGAGTGCCTGTCTTCTTGGTGATAGCATTTACTTAGTTTTTTAGATTGAACGAGTGTCCTAAGCACACGGTCAAATCCTCAGCAAGAATAATGCCATCCTCTTTCTCAAACCTACTCACGATCTTCGAAAGTCATCCCAAGAGCCACACACTCAAATCCTTAGCAACGTTGGTGGTGAGATGCTTCGAGGGTTCTACGACGGCGTCGACTCCAATCTTTAACAACGGTGGAAGCGTAGTGCTTTGAGGATTCTGGACGACGACGGCTCCTTCCTCTTCGATCTACGGCTCCTCCCATGCCGCCTTCGCATAGATCCGACTTAAAATCAAACCTAGATCTCTTCTTGCTAAGGCTATTCATGATGCCCACTGAAAAATCGCCCTGCCCTACCCAAGGAAAAGCCGCCCAAAGAACAATGAGCTCAACTGGGCTGGGCATTTTTGCGGGCAAGGTATGCCGCCCTGCCCAGTAATATATATTATATATTTGATATATACACACCTGAACATATATATTATTTCTTATTTTGTAATGTAATTGTTGTTTATTTTCTTCCTAGATGCTGCACATGGAGAAGGGGGAATGTAATGGTTACGGTTGCCGGTTGGCTAGTGGTGGTGGTGGATGAAGTAGGAAATTTGCAACCTTTAAAATTTAAACGAAGGCTAAAAGCCTACAATTAATTGTTACTTTCACATGTAAATGATGTAATAATATGCTTTCTTTTTTGCTTTCTTGTAGGTGATTCTATATGCTTCATCCTTTTGACATGTTGGGGCCTTGATGCAACCTCTAGGAGTTTTGGATATTTACAAGGCTTTAATTTCTATTTTTTGATGCCTTATACTTAATGGATTATGGACTATTTTTTGATGCCTTGTTAAGACATATGGTTATTTTTTTTTAATTTTAAGACTTATATTGAAATATTTAAAAGTGTAGAATTATGAATGTTATTTAATTTTTCAGTTACTTAAACAGTTTTTTCACATAAGGTGTGGGAAGGTATCGCCACTTGGGCATGGAAGGGCCGCCCTGCCCAGTCCATTATTGCCCTGCCCAAAAATGTTAGGGCTTCTATCGGGCAGGGCTGGGCACTGGGCTGCATTTTGCTGCATAGTGATCTTTCGGGCAAGGCATCAGGCAAGGATCTCGCCCTGCCCATGAACACCCCTACTTCCTGCTTAAGTCCGTTTGTTCCTACCTTGACCGCTCCTGCTCAAATCTGGACTTCGATTTTGGTTCCTTGAAGCTTGCCAGCACCAACAAGAGGATCTTGCTCAGATTTGGTTGCTCGAAGCTTGTATTTTTTTTTTTTGTAGATCTGGACTTCGATTTCACCTCTGATTTTATATTTATTCAAATTCGATTTCCACGGTGAATGATTTAGGTTTCTTATTATTGTTTCTGATTTCTAGGGTTTGTATTCATCTTTTTGTTTTTCTTGTTGGTGTTGCTTCCAATCTCTCTTCGTTCTTTGTAGCTGGAGGGACATTCAAAATGCGTGTTGCCAGATCTAGTGATTTGGGATCGCTTGTTTCATTTGAATTTATTTTTATTTTGAAACATTTTAAAACCGAATATTTCAAAAGTCCGGTTTAAAAACAATTTTTTTAAGAGCGGTTGCTCATCCGGTCTTAAAAGTAACATATTTTTAAAACCACCTAATTCAAGATCGGTTCCAGATCCGGTCTTACGAGGTGTTTTTTGTCCGGTCTTAAAAGGCTTTTCTCTACCGGTGTATGATCCTATGTTTTCTTGTTAACCTGTTAACTTGTATTGTTTATATACCTATTTCACTTATTTATGAGGAGCTTAGCTTGACACTTGCAAATGAACAACACAGATTCAATAAGTCTCATTTGCAAGAGTACAACTCTTCATGAATAAATGAAATCTTCATATGAACTACGTATATTAATTTCTAGTGGTTGAAGCTCAAGTCAGGGCCAGAGCTTCGGCTGCCAGCCATCAAAGGCAACTTTGTCTCGACGACTGTTAGTGTGATCAATCAAACCTTTTTTTTAAAAAATAAAGTAATTATCCATACAAGTTTGATTTTCATTTTGGTCTTTGGGGTTGTAGTGAAATTTTAGAATGTTAAAGGGGTTGACTGAAATAAAATCAATCCTATGAGAGCTAAGTGAAATTCTCCCTTAAATCTATGTAGCTACATGGGCCACAACAACAAACTATAGACTAGACCCATGTTCAACTAACAAATTTCATGGCCGTTCCATAAGACCTCAAACATCCTAAAGCCCACATTTAGTGGCCATAAAATAAAATAGGAAGGAAGGCAGATGGCAGACCAGCTAAAGTAAACCCCAAGTATGAAAAAGCAAAGAAGAAGGTTATGTTTATATAATATCTGCTCCCATAATTAATTAACGCAGTATGCTGTTTAATTTATAGAAACTTACCTGAGTCTTGCTCTGTTGATTAATTTGTTTCAAGGTCAGAAAATCTATTGGTTAATTTCACCACAATAAATCATTAATTAATATAAATTTAACCTTCCTACTCCGTGTCATTTTGCCTAATCTTAGAAGCAGATCCGCTTTTCAACCTATATATCAAATTTAGCTCAGGGATGCACCGTACGTGTAGTTGGGTAAAGCGTGCAAAGAATAAAGGGAAAATGACATCAAAATCCCAATTAAGAAAAATAATATTAGAAAAATCTCATAACTTGTCAATAATAAGTGAAAAAGCAAATGAAAGAGCTATCATTAACAAGTTGTAGGATTTTTCTAATATTAGATCCCTTAATTGGGACCTTAGTGTCATTTTTCTAAGAATAAAAGGAAAGGACTGCCCAATGCCCCCACTCATTTGATTCTTTAAAATTTGGGGTACGCAAGCACGGATATTGTGGCGCGAGGCATATATATATGTGTGTACCATATATCTTCTTTGTTTTTCTTGATAAAGTGTACCATATATATGTTCTACTCACTTGCAAGTGTTTGGTCCTTTTTTATATATGAATAATCAACGTGATCATGCTTTACTACCGATTGGTAATTAATATTCTCTTGGCTATTTTTGGATGGTTTTTTCCCTAAGAGAATAATATCGCAAGCATACAAGTCGATATATGGAAAATTCTTCAGTACATACTCAAGGATACTGTGGAAGCCTTATTAATGAGCGCAACAGTTAATATTCCCTCTGGTTTTGTAGGAGATAAAGAATAAAATGATGGTGAAGAAGAGGAAGGAACAGTAAGGGCCACTTGGTGGTACTATATATATGATTCTAAATGCAGGAAGGTATTGGGGTGTGCGTATTGATGCTTCCATTATGATTCTGAGATGACGACCTCACGCATGCCCGCAAGTGCCGCTTCTTGTTGCCTCTTTAGCTTCCACAAAATAATAAGCTTCTCAATATCACATCCCATAAACTTACTTGTCACTTTTATATTTCAATCCATATATCCTTGATCTTACATATTATGATGGAGCTGAGGTGGCGGCCGGCAGCAGAAAATAAAGGATAAAAGGGATTCTAGTGTTTCTCCTTTATATCCCTTAAACCAGATCATCATCGCTGGGCAGGCTGCATAGTAAGAGAGTTGAGACTTAATACATTATTATTATTATTATTATTTTAAAACAAAAGGAAGAAGAAGAAGAAAGTTAATTTTTTAGTCCTATAGTTTTTTTATATATATACAACAGGCAGGGGTCGAAACCCTGAGGGGGAGGGGGAGAGTTGAGACTTAATACATAATTATTATTATTATTATCATTTTAAAACAAAAGGAAGAATAATCGTTCATAACTTGTTCTCTAAACTTCTAATCGGTACAATTCAGTCCTAAATTTTTTTATTAACTAAGTGCAACTTAGTTCCTATAGATTTAATCATTTAAAATTTTAATCCCTAAACTTATTAAAATATATAATTTTATTTTATAAAATATAGGGACTAAAGTTTTAAAAGCTACCAGAATTGAGTTGATGGGTTATAACATAGTCAAAATTATAAGAATTGATACTTTTTTTCTCCCTTTGGTATTATAGTATATCTTCTGCTGCGTGGTAAATAGCATGTGGATGGCCTCAATACCTAACAAGTGAGAAGAGTTTTGTCACTTGGCTGAGTACTGTAGACAGCACTAGATGCTTTTGCTTCATTTGTAATATTTATAAGGCGAGTGTGTAAATTCTATATTTATGATAACCCAAACAGTGACATATTTGGGTCAGGATGGAGTTTAAGGAAGAGCATGGTGGGAGATAGATGAGATGGACAAAGTGAGAATAGGGAAAGCGAGCGACATGATAGAATTGGAAACAGCAGAGAAGAGAAGTGTGATGGCCCTCTTTGATATTAGGGGCTGACATGACTAATAACTATTGGCTAGTACTGTACTGTGTTCTTCATGTGTGTGTGTGTGTCTCCAACGCAACACCCAAATATGAAATATGTGCTTAACTTCAATATCAATCAACTAAAGTGCGCACGGGGAACAGAACCCCAACGCCCCTTTCATTTTCTCTTCTTACAAAAGGGACATGACTTGACCAACCACTCCTCCATGTCCACACACACAAGTATATATGCCTTCTTAATTAGAGTCCGTTTGGTAATATGATCAATGAGGTCCAAGAAATAGAAAAAATATATTTAAAAAGTTGTAGATTCTTCCATAAAAAACTCCTTAGGGGCTTCGTGCAATGATATAGATAATTAAGTTTATATTTAGAATCTATATCATTGTAGTCCCTATAAAGTTTTTTGATAAAAGAATCTGTGTTGAGATTTTTTTGATATTATTTTTAGTCCTTGAGATTTAAATAAGATTTTCCCTATAATTAAAATATGTAGAAGACAAAGGAAAATGACATTTTGTTTCTCAGTAGAGTCATTTGGTACGCTGAAAAGCTCTTTTATGAGAAAAAATTTCCATCTATTCATGGGAATCCCTTACTCCCGCTTTTAGTGGGAATATTTGGGAAGTAATTTTACATAATAGAAAATTTCAAGAAACCCCATTCATCTTCTTCCTTTTCATAATTGTGTGAGGGGTGTTCTGGGTATTTTGTATTTTAATATTTTATTTTCTCTCTCTAATTCATCATTTTCCATTTCTTCCTTTTGCATGCCAAACACAAGCTGGAGGATTTTCATTCTTTTCCACTCTCTTCTCTTTCTTTTCATCATACATTTTTATATATCTACCAAATTAAACCAGCCCTAAGTCATTACATACTTACACCATCTTATTTGCCTTTTTGATCAATTGTGTCATTACATAAAAGTATTTATAAATCACTCACAATAAGATTCTTATATCGGTAGGATCAGAACCCACAAGCTTATAATTATAAATCAACCCCTTTACCAATTGAATTATAACATTTGAGGGCAATGTCCCGATGTTAAAATTCTTAAAAATAAATAAATAAATGAAACAAGCCCAATAATTCAATGTGCATAAGCAACCCCATTTTTCGTAATTGCCTTGTGGATAGCTCTAAAGAAATAAACAAAAATGCCCCACACACACACACACCAACAACTCAAGAGATGGCAAGCTAAGGTACAAGTCCACGGCCTCCACCACGGAATGTTTTTTGCCAGAAACAAAAAGACCATGTGTACGCCTATCAATTACTAACAGTACTTTCATTTCGCCTAATCATTCCCATCGCGAATTCATAGAACATTGGCCAAGCCATTTGCTTCTCTCACTATCTCCCACCTTCTCTTCAACTGGATCCCTCTCTTTGTCTTCTTCCTTAAACATCATTATCTCTTTCTACTTTAGCCGGTGCTTATGTAATTGAACATGATTTCTTTATGTGATTTACATTTGGGATGTTAAATGTGAGCAGTATGGATGAGAGCTAGCTAGTTGCTGGCTATTGGAACTTGCATGAAGACGACGTACATACGATTATATATAGCCCAGATTAAAAGGATTGGCTTGCATATCACATGTGTGGTTTGATGGTGGACTCACACTTGAAGAGAAATTGTTGCGATATCAAATATTAGTAAATACATATATCCTACTACATGAGCTGAAGAAAAGATTTACAAGTGAAAGGACTCCATAAATTCACTATTTTAATTTCTTGGGTTAATAATATGCGATGTTAAATGGAATCTTCCTCTTTTTAGATGCTACTGGATCACTTACGCCTAACGAGTTAAACTGCGCGTGCTAAAATGAAAGAAGCCATTGATGATTTTTTTTATATGTTGGGGAAAATTAATCGTACTGAAAACACCAAGCCAATTGTTACATAGGTAAATTAGGATCTTCTTTTTTTATGCCATTATTATTTCTTCAACTGCAAGTAGCTAGTGGCACCGAAAAGTCATGAGTAAGTTTTTGTATAATTGAAAAAATGCAAACACAGTATAGTTTCTGTTATGGGGGTATTTCAGGCATAATAAGTATATCCTAATTAAGTCACCCAAAATGCAATGGCTTGATTTGCGACACTTGAAGCTCAGAATTGTACCCAAATATCATGTGCATATATGAAATTAAGTAGATTAACAATATGAATGAAAATTATGGTAAAAAAACAATATAAATGAAAAATTGATTATTGTGTTCTCTCTCTCTATATGTGTGTGTGTATACAGATTAAAAAACATAATATATATTAGTATAAATAATGCCTCCTTTGGTCTTAATATAAGGCTTACTTACCTAATTTGATTAGATCAAGTAAGTTAGTTAATATGACATGTTTTTCTTTAATTTGATCTTAAATACACCAATCATCTTCTTTAATTTTCTTCATCTCTCTTACTTGATTATTATTGAAAGAGTGTCAATAAAAATCAATTAGGAAAATATTGACAAATATGAGAAATAAGTTTAACATTTAAAACCAATTTCAACTCTTCAAATAATTTTTATATTAAAGACGGGAGTGTGTGTATGCACACATTTTTTTAACCTACTGTAAGATTCTGCCAAATTCCCTTCGTATACCAAATCAGCCAACTTCAATCCTCCAAACCTCATGCATGTAATTATGTAAACATTGGATCAAAAAAGTTTGCTGCGAACCGAGTTACATCAGATATTTACCAAAATAAGCTGCATTAAGGAGGCAAGTTTTTCTACTTTAATTACAATGGTATACTTAATTGTACGTCCATAAAATTACAAGGAAGTTCGAGAAACATATAACAAGCATATATATCATATATATTGAAATTAAAATTAAGAGTAAATACCCTTTTGGGTCCCTGGAAAAAAACATGGACCCCATTTTGGTCCCTCGCACTAAGAAATGCCCTTTTAATCCCTAAAAAGGACGAATAAGGGTTGATTGGTGAACATTTTGGTCCATCGCAAATTTCCAAAAAGTCATTTTTAGTCAATAAAAAAGTCTCATTTTAGTCCCTAGGGACGAAAATGGGGTTCGTGTTTTTTGTCGAGGACCCAAAAGGGTATTTACTCTAAAATTAATTTAGCTTTGTTTGTAAAAATATTTTTTTATACACATTTCGTAAAGGTTTTATTTCGCTTGTGATTCAAAATTCTACCATATTTCATAATTATATTTACTGTTTTCTGATTGGAGATGATTGAGTCTAACCTCATAGATACATTGCTAAATAGGTAACTCGAAGTCAAGCCTAAAATTTCAGCCTAACAATCATGAGCATTATTGTCAAACTCACAAGTTAACTCTCTGAGTTTAGCGTTTTTAGATTTTTAAATTACAAAATCGGGTTGAGTAATTGGTAAACTCATTATTGTTGTATACTCAGTTAAACTCACGAATTTATATACCGAAGTTACCGTTTTTACGTTTCCAACCTACAAAACTGTGTTAACTCACCCTTAAATTCGTGTTAACTTATTTGATTTGATCATGTTCAATGGCTTTAAATATAAATTTTATAGAAACTTATTTGTTAAATAAGATAGATTTAATTTCAATTATTTGAATTTAAAAAATATTTAAATCAAATTGTTGTTATTTATATTTTAATTATTTAATGATGCACTATTAATATTTATTTAATGATAAAAGTAAACTCTTATGAGTCTACGATTTGAGTTCACAATACGAGTTCACCTCATTATCATAAGTTTGATTAAATTTGCGAGTTTGATAACCTTAATTACAAAGGAGCTGGAAAGAATATTACAAAAATATGGTAAATAATTGAATGAAATACACACACACATGAATAAAGATTAAAGAACGGTGATAAATGAAGTTGCAAATTATATCCGATGTTCCATTATTAAAACATAGAAGAGAATCCCTTGTACTTATAGCCTGAATGTAGTCATATATAAGGAAAGAACTTTTATCCATATATATAACTATGAAGCAACACAAAAAATCTGGGTTAATGAAAGGCATGCATTAATTGGAATATTTCTCTTTTCATTTCATTGCGTGTTTAATGAAAACTATCAAAATGATCCAGATAGCTGATCATGTTGATTCATTTCCATTCATTAGTATAGTTTCTCATTTCCTCACATTTTTACATTTATATATATATATATATATATATATATATATATAAATATGTGTGTGTGTGTGTGTCATTATCCATTTAAATACACCTGATGTGAGGTTGAGAATATATATAAATTATAACATATAATGAGTTCATTCATGCATGGAATATAATATAAGCACTTTTAAATTTGCTCATAATTCATCGAATTAAATTTATTTGATACATTGAATTCAGTCTGTACGTCTTGTTCTTTTAATTTATTGATTGTTAGTGTTCTGTATAAGAACACAGATGTCTAGCCTTAATGGACTAGTATATTGATCTTGGATCAGTTAACCCTCTCCTAGATATCCATGGATTGGATACCTATAGGAATAGCATATCACTGTACACCAGGGGCGGAGGGGAGGGCTAGGGGTGGCCCCCGCCCTCCCTAAATTACAGAAAAAGACCCAAATTTTTGAGAAATTTGCATTTCAGCCTTATAAAAATTTTAATATTTTTACTTTAGTCCCTATTAAAAGTTTCATAGAGGGATTGAAATGAACATCTTGAAATGTTTATAGGTCTTAGATGCAATTTCATAAATAACTAGGTTGTATTCAATAATTTTCGCCCCTCGTAATTGCAATTCTTGGCTCCGCCCCTGTTGTACACAATTAGGTGTTCGCCAAAGGGGGTGGAGTGTGTGCATAGTGACGGCCGAATGCCAATTGAAAGAGTGTGTGCATACCTTTAGGGTTTATCTCTTATTTATAAAGTGTACCTTAGGGTTATGGTTTGGACTTGTGGGCCTCCGTGCCTCTAAGCCCAAGTGATGTGCCGTCATATCTGTGCCACGTGGATTACCCCTAATTGGATCGTATATTGAACATGGGTCTTATACAGGTCCGTAACAGTTGCTCCCCAGCCCGGTAGTCTAGGTCTCTAAGCTGCCGGGGTGCATTTACTGTTTGACCCTATTTAACTCGGATTTTGTATCCGAATTATTCCAGCTTGATTTGCTTTTATCCGAGTCTTGATAAATTCGGATTCATTCATATTCTACTACTGATTTGCCCAAACATAAAATCCGGGTTACTCCGGTCTATAATTAACCAAACAATATCTCTGAGACAATTCCATGTTGAATAATGCTGCGTCTGTCAATCCATTCGACTTCGAAAATGACATTATTGCCCACATATATAAAATATGTGTAATGCAAATTTAATTTAGATATATATTTGGGTCTTGTTATTATTCATAGTCAATGTCGTCCATTAATAATTTTACTGTCTTATATTGGCCACGAAGCTCCAACGTAACATCAAAGCACATTATTGTTTTGGTTGGTGGATTATGAGTCCCACTTCGCTATTCAATTCTCAGGATCCATATTCTGTATTAACCAATTAATTGGTTACTATAAATCTGATAACTCTTGGAAATTACGTACCCACTTGGAGGAGAGATTGACTAATTAATCAGTCGTTGTGATGATTAATCCGGCTAATGCTCATAGAGTTTCTACCGGCATTTAACTCGATCGTGATACAATTTTTTATTGTAAATCAGTTAAAAATTGAAACCTATTACATAACAGTAAATTCTTTTTACTTAAGTAATCATATTTTTTCCCTCATGTTTAAATATATATAAACCATGTGTTTTGCTCTGTGGCAGTACTGGATTGGGTATATTCGTGAGACATGATGCGCACGACTCAGCCCTCCTCCGCAAGATACCTCGAATTAATTAATGTCCTCTTGTAATAAATATTTCGTGGGGGGTTTTTTTTTTTTTTTTGATACAATTCGTGGGGTTTTTTTTAACAAGGAGCAATTATCAAAATCATTTATTATTGTATTAACTTTGTTCCCGTATGATATAATAAATATTAAATACAGGTAAAATTAGAAAGTTGTTGAATTTTATTGAAGAATGTTAATGAAGTTTAACGTTTTTATTGGCTTGTGTAAAATATTCTAGAACTGCCTTATAAATAGAACTAGAAGAGTGATGAATGTTTTTATTTCCAATTATGAAATATTTTTTCAATATCACTTGTTATTCTAAACCTTTTTTTTTTCATATAGTATATCTAAAGTATTTTTCCAATACCTCTCACTATTTCAAAGTAACTTTTTGTGCATTCAGCATCGTAATATATTTTTTAAAAGCATTTATTTTTCTAAGTTTAAGGTGTTCATTGCTATTAGAAAAATATTTTAGAATGATGAATACATCAAAAATTTGTTTAGAGTATTGATCGACCATCGAGTTCAGATTAGCCTGCTATAGGTTGGGACCATATCGGTTCGGGTCAAAAAGAGCCGCATCAATATGGTTGACATATAGCCAATCCAACCTATAATCTCTGGGATAGCAAGTTAGCCTGTCTAACCTATTTTATTTTCCTTTTTCTTAAAAAAAATTATACTGCGTTTTTCAATTTTTTTAAAAAAATATACTAATTTTTTTCTACAACCTAAACCATAAAAAAGTAAAAATGTACTATAAAATCATAAAGTGAAACATCAAATTCAAAGTTTCAAATATTAAAAATTAAGCAAGGTCAGGAGACTGAGAGACGGAAAGTCGATAGAGAAACTGAGAGGAGGGTTACACAACTACACGAGTCACTAAAGTCACTTACTTTACTAATTACTTAGTTTTGTGCCCCTTGTCATCTTTTATAGTTTTTTTTTTTTAAAAATGAAAAAAAAGGTGCAACCCGCCGCAGGTTGAACCCATATGGATTTGGACAAAAAAGAACCATGTCAAAACAGTTTCACTTTTTAAGGATACAAACCACCCATTTTTTTGGATTGGGCGGGTTTAGCCCATGGTTAAAACCCATAGTATTGGCTCTACCTCACGCACCCACAACAACATTTATTGTGTTAGGGGGAAAAAATCAATGAAACTATAAGTTAGGTCATAAATGGTATTAATTAACGAAAAGCAACAATTTATCGATAACTCGTGTTGGAAGTTGGAACAAAAGAGGCACTCGAGCTGAAATTATAAAGCGGCATCGTTGTCTTAAAAAAACCGGAGATAAATTTTCTTTAATTGGAGGAAGAGATTACTATTAGGGGGCACCAGATTAGTGCAGATGTATCTTTTCTTTAAAGAAAAAGAAAAAGATTATATATGCTCCTTCTTTTCATATTAGTGATGTCAAATCCTATGAGCATTTTTCAAAGACAAGGCAAATTATAATTAAGATCACTTGCCAATTGAAACTTTATTTTAAACATACACAGACATCTTGATTTTTTTATATATAAACATATATGATTTTTATAACTGAAATTTTGAATATCTACTAATAAAATTATTGTCAATTTTATTTGTATTTTTATCAAATAATTTTAACGTAAATATATTTAATTTTGCTCTTCTTTTTTGAAAGAGAAAAAAAGAGATATCCGTTGTCGGTCACCTCACCTGAAGACGTGGCGTCCAGTCAGATTTTAAGTGATGAATCAATTCTCAACTAAAATCAGAGCACCGCCAAGAAAATATAGCTTTATTGGAGGAGCTTGGGAGATTAATAAAGTGATTGATCGTACGTCTTTGTTTATATATTTATTTTGTTGCTTTCACATCTCGAGGGCACTTTAAGAACCCAAACTTTAATTTAATTAAGGTGACACACGTGATCGCGAGCTAAAGTGACCCTTAATTATTATCACTCAATTGCTTTTCCTAAGTTACTTGTATCTCATTCTCATTCTCGTCAAAACAAAGAAGTCATTAAATATATAAATTTAGGACGGTGTCTCTAGCGGAATCGCATTGGATGCGGGAGTTGAATCGGGAACGACGGTCATGAGAGTTACCGAAGATGGTGTCTCTATGGAAGAGGCTGAGCTTGAAGGAAGAGGCGGTTGTGAGAGGGGGGCATACTTGCTAAAATATAGAAACGTAAGAGAGTGAACAAGTAGATCGTGATTCAACAATCTGCTAAAAACTAAGAAAAAATTATATTAATTTTAGTGTATATAATATAGTGTAATCAAAATTATTTTTCATTGCAATAAAACAATAATAAAAAGTTTGACATTTTACCTCATCGCTTTTTCGTGCTCTCTACTTTTCTTTGATGTTTTCTCTGTTTTTTATCTTTAAACCAACTGCTATCATTAGAAACTAGATATCTCTTTTTGTCCGCAATTATTCTTCCTAGATAATCCGGCGACCTTGAACCTCAACTAGTAAAGTGAGCTCTCATGATATTAAAAAAAAGTATAAGAAAACTAAAAATGTTAATTAAAAAAATGAAAACTTACCTAAGGAAGAATCACAAGAGGAACGAGTTGCAACCTGCAGAATGAAGTTCTATGTTAGGGGTGGAGGACTGAATCCGCAGCGGCAAAGCAAAACCCATGGAAAGAAGAATATGAGACCCATTAGGGAAGCTCAAAAAAGTTTAAGAATGAGTTAGAAGAGTTACGTCAAATAATTTTTTCTTCCAGAATCTCATCTTTTAAGAAGAAATAATAATTAATGCTTCTTTGTGGAGAGCCGTAATATATTGTCCATAATATTAATTAATATATGAATAAAGAATATATTAATATATTGTTAAACTACTTAACGGTTCATTGTGAAGACCCGTAATGTATTGTCAAATAATTATTTTTCTATTACAGGTGTTGAGATTGAAGGAACCATGTAAAGAAAGATAGAGAAAATATACTCTTAAATGAATGTGTTTATTCATATGCTCAATAAGGTATTTATACACAAGAGAGTAATGACTCATTATGATGATTGATTCACTAATCACTCATAATTCCTATAATCCCTGATTATATGCGATACTAATTAATTATAATATATTTACATTGGTTTATTTCCTAACAACAGGATAATTAAGGGTTCTATAAAGAACCGTTGTATATTGTCAAATAATTTTTTTTAGGATTCTACATTTTTATATTAAAATATATTTAATGGTTTTTTTGTGAAGAACCGTAATGTATTGTTGACAAATAACTTTTTTTTATAGAATCTTGCCTCCTTATATTTGATATTTTTCATAATATTGACTTTTAAAAATGACAATTATCATTTTTAACTGTTAAGTAATATTAAAGAATATATAATTTTTTTTATGAAGAACTATAAAGTATTGTAAAATAATTTTTTAGAATCCCACCTTTTTTTTTTTCGAGCAAAAAATCCCACCTTTTGTAACATCCCATTTTCAAAAGCAGTATATTTTTTTTTTCATATATCATCAGAGTAGAGCATTGGAGCGTAAGAGTAACTGATACTTATATTCAAAATGCCATAAGTCTGGCTGATTACAGGAGCGGTCCAGTGACCGAGAGTTTTCAAAGTAAATAACAACAGAAGGAAGTCTTCAGCTGAGTCTCTATGCGGCCTGCTTGCCTTTATCCTCGGTCCTTGGTCTTCCTGAACCTGACGCTATGTTAAGAGCTGAGGTTCAATGCCCATTGAACCTCAGGTAACGGTTAACCTCATGCTTAAATATGACAATATATACGTGACAGATATTCATGACAGTAGCAATCAATACAAAAGCCCATAACAAATGTATGATTAAAAATACATAGCCACGTATGTAAGATAATAACAACGTATGTAACATAACCACGTATGCTACAACAATAATTAGAACATAACCTCGTATGTAAGATAACAACTACGTATGTAACATAACCACGTATGCTACAGCAAATCATTAGAACATAACCTCGTATGTGACATAACCACGTATGTAAGTCTTAGTCGATGAACACAACAATCATATATGATCATACAATAAGCATTAGAGCTAGTGTTACGGTACGCGAACGTACCTTCGTTGATGGTAAACGGTACGTCTGTCGGAAAATGGTACTTCTGACGAAAAACGGTACGTTTGACAGCGGTGCGACAGCGGTACGTGATCAAAGATATCCTATAAGGATAATATCGCATTTATTAATATTTAGCATCATAACAGGCATTTTAGGTACAAATTACAATTTTGCCCCTAGTTTGACTAATCGGCGAAATTTCGCCAGAGCTTCGCTACTTTGGCTCTAACCTTCCAAAATTTTTCCATATCTCTTTTGCCAATATGTTTTTGAAATAAATATCATATTTACCCCTAAAACATGATATCTAAACTAACTTGGCAATTTAAAGATCTAACTAGCATTTCTACTATAACTACCGAAAGAACTATTAAAGCTTAAGACTAAGGACCGAAGAACTTACCCAGGGCTTTGCTACACTTTCTCCAGACTCCTCCTTCTCTCTAACCTCTCTCTATTTCGAAAATAGCTCAAGGATTTGGTGTGGATTTTGCAAATGAATGGAAGGGCTATTTATAGGAAATTCTGAAACACTATTCATGCTTTTTCAGATCGGATTTTAGCCGTCGGATCCAGGGTTTTTGAAAGGATCAATCTTGGCCATTAAAAGAGCTAGCCGACCTCCTCCCCTCCCCAAAGTCAACAAAATGATGTCATGCATGATGTCATCCCCTTGCTTTATGTGACTGTACCGATAAAGTTCCATGTTCGGTGTTCTAATCGCGTAATCTTAGCGAATCTCAAAAATACAGCAGCACAGCTCTGAAGGTCTAGTCTTCCTCTTTCAAAATACTTGGGTTAACTAAATTTTTGATCCCATTAAGGGTATTCCATAGTCTGCTGAACATTTTCGGATAAACGCTGCCGGTTACGGAAATGACTTCCGGTAATGCCAACTTCTGGGTAAAAATTCACTGGTTCATAATAAGTCCCGACCTTAGAAACCTAGTTCATGGTATTCCACAACGGATTTATTTTCCATTGGTTCTCATTTCTACTATCTCGCCATTTTCCTCTCATCCTGGTCTCTTAATCATTCCGCCGTTTCGGAAATGACTTTAGAGACCATTTCACCCACCGGATAAAATTATACTCGTTTATAATAAGTCCCGATGTTAGATACTTAGTTCACCTATTTTGAGATAGGATTTAATTTCTATCGGTTCTCATTTATATTATTATTTAATTACTAAATATCATGATATTATTTTACAAAAATCTCTAACCCTTTTCACACCCAATTTTCGCCCCCTCTTGTTTTATTTTATTTTATATTTATTTTTTAATTGCTTTAATTATCTAATTAAGCAATTATCTCATGCTTAAACAATTAGTCATTAATTACTTAGTTAATCACTTACTAATTGTTGATAATTTTCTTAATTAGGATTAATCATTATCTCACAACTATTTTACTGACATTGGTATTTTATGCTCCATTTATAATATTAAAAATCATGGGGTCACTTATGATCCCCAAAATAATATTAAATCTTGCCTCATTATTTTACAAGGAAATTAATCCCAAAAATTACCTAAATTAGAGACAACATATTCTCCAATTTTTAATAAATATTTCATTGCCTCTTAAGATTTATCATAATATTTTCAGGCCATTTTATGCCCCATTAATGTATTTTAGGGATTTTAGCTCTTTATTACCCTAATTTCAATAAAAATTACCTTAGAAAATAAGGTAATTATAACTTATTATTTGATACCACATATTCACCTATTTGCAATAGGTATTATTTACTAAAATATGATACTTATCATAAATACGATTTTTAGGGTATTACACCTTTTTTATATATGACGCTTTTCGTTGATAATTGTACTATTATGTATTCTCAAAGAATACTTGACGGTTCTTTATAAATAACTGTCAAATAATTTAATTATTTTTTCTGAATCCAGCCTTTCCCACCTCCTTAAGATATTAATAGATATTAGTATATATTAGACTAATATCATAGCATATTATGTTTATCTTAAAAGTATATATAAATCTGAGATATTATTAGATAATCTCATATTTATAATCACGCTTTACGATTAATTATTATAATCATTATATATTTGTTTTTACTTTTGGTATAATGTTGAAAGACGAATAATTTGCAAGTGTTACATGACGGTTGTTTTGTAAGAACCGTCATATTTGTTACTAAATAAATTAAAGTTATTAACTTGTCAAAATTGAGTTTCTACGTAGAAAATGAAGGGGCGGTAGAAACGTAAATCGTAGAAACAACACGAAACATAAAGTTTTTACTACTTAAGGCTAGCATACAAAATTATATATATATATGCATGTAAAAAAATATAAATCACTACTCAAAATTCAATGAACAACTTCATATTTAAAAAGAGATAAGTCACATCACTATATGAAACATAAGTCCAAAAACACAAAAAAAGTTTAACAACTCGTACAACCAAGTTTTAAAACATTAAAAGAAGGGTTCAGGTGCAAAAATAGACATGTGATTTTCTCCGAGGAGTGCCCAGCAGCAAATGCTTTTTTTAGATGCAAAAGTGACTATGTGGTTACAAATTAGGTGCAAAAATAGCGTTTGACCGTTAAGTTTGACTTTTGACCGTTAAGTTTGACTTTTTTTGCTGACTGGACGATGACGTGGCATTTCAAAGGTGCAAAAATAATTTTATGATCTGAAAAAAAATATTTCAGGTATTGACCGGTACCAAAAGGATACTTGAAAAAAATATTTCGAGTCTTATTTGGTACTAAAAAGTATTTTCGGATACTTGATTGGTACAAAAAAAAATCATAATTTTGAAAAATTATTTTAGGATCTTGAAAAAATATTTCGGGTATTGACCGGTACTAAAAGGATACGAAAAAAAAAAAATTGAAATGCCATGTCATCGTCCAACGGCAAAAAAGTCAAACTTAACGGTCAAAGTCAAACTTAACAAAAAACGCTATTTTTGCACTTAATTTGTAACCACATAGTCACTTTTGCACCTAAAAAAAACATTTGCTACTGGGCGCTCCTTGGAGATAAGCACATGTCTATTTTTGCACATTAACCCTTAAAAGAATAAAATTTAACAATTCCTAAATTATATCAATTGATTCAAATCAAACACATAATCTTGCATCAGTTGCATGTTCTCAATATCCCCATCTCTTGTTCTTATACCAAGTTCATGCTCTTATAACTTGGAATGCAAAACTTGGAGGAAATGAAAATAGGGTTTTTCTTTCTTTCTTTCTTTTTTCAATTTTTTTTTGTTTTAAGTAAAAACTTACCTTTTTACTAAGGACCGTTTTTACTTGCGTTTTAATATGTACAACTTCAATAAAGATGAAATAACGTTATGTTTGCATTAGTTTTTTATAACAATGACTACAACGGTTATTTTTATGTTTTCGCGAATTCCGCCCCCCCAATACATGACGGTGCACATATTTAACCTTTATGTTTTAGCGTCATATATTTTTGTGCAACCTTCATCTCGACATATATGACGCTTATTCACTGTAACAATTATTTATTAAGCGTTATATATACCCGAATCTATTGTACCATTAGGTTTTAGCGTTATATATTTTTGTGCAACTTCCGCCTTGACATATATGACATTTATTTATTGTAACAATTATTTATTAAGTGTTATATATACCTAAATCTATAGTAGTGTACTCATGAGTCTCCAATAAAACATTTAAATATAGTTATTCCTAAACAAATTATATTTACAAGTCATACTTAATAATCTATATTTATAAGTCAACTTTTTTATATTTAATTACAACTTGTAAGAAATTAAAGTTTTGGGACTTTTCTGTGGTTAATGTGTCCTCATTTTAACAACTCAAAGTGTCTCCAAATCACTCTGTTCTCCTAATCTCGATTGAGTTAGAAGTGATAAGGTTAAAATCCTCTCAATAAGTGTATTTTTCAGAATTTGAACTTATATTTCTCTCCCACTTTTAGGATAAACAAAGAATCCAAACGTTTTCTTCTCCAAGCTGGAAGAGTAATATCCATTGGCCATCAGACCCTGTTGCGTATTCACATGAGTTTTGAAAGTTGATTTTTAATTGAAATGTTTAAAATAATTAACCCATCATTTTGGGCCCCCAAAAAAAGCTGTCCTTATTTTAATTAAAAAAGGGGAAATTCATCCAATAGCACATACAAGTGTCAAGGGATATAAGCATGGTTGTCAAACTCGCGAGTTGACTCTCCGAGTTTACCGTTTTTACGATGCTACCTTACAAAAACGAGTCGAGTTAGCGGTAAACTCGTGTTAGTCGTAAACTCGGTTAAACTCACGAGTTTATACACCGAGTTTACCGTTTTTAAGTTTCTAACTTACAAAATCGTGTTAACTTACTCTTAAACTCGTGTTAATTTTTTTGATTTGGTCATGATCAATGGCTTTATATAGAATTTTTTTATTAAATATGATAAATGATAAATGTTGATGAATTTAATTTCAATTATTTGAATTTAAAATATATTTAAATCAAATTGTTGTCATTTTTATATTTTAATTATTTAATTATACACTATTAATACCTATTTAATAACAAAAGTAAACTCCTGCGAGTTTACGATTCGAGTTCACGATACGAGTTTACGTCATTGTCACGGGTTTGCTTAAACTCACGAGTTTGACAACTTTGGATATAAGTATAACAACTTTTTTTTTTTTGGAATTTTTTTAAGGGATTATTAAATTATAGATGAGCTGGTTGGTTCACATTTATTAGCTGCTAGATTTCGATCAGATGCAAAGAACGTGTATAATTAATTAATTTAAACCCAAGTACGGTGACGACGACTTGACAGCCGGTATTTAAGAAAATAATGTTACTCCAAATTAACGTCAGGACTTGCGTTTGACATGACGATCAGGTTTATATTTGTATATATTTTTAATGGAAAGTTTTGGACAAAGAACACCGACAATAACATAATCATATCTTCAAATTAAACAGATAGTTAAGCACAGCCATACTTAATCAATTAAAATATGATTAAATAATAAAATTTACTATTAATTCAAAACCTTTTTTTATTCGGGGGAATCTGATATGAAATAATAAAATACGAGAATAATGCCATATTATAGCGTCGTGCATGCTACCATTATTTAGATTCTATATCTGGATGAGGGAGATGCCTTCCCGCAACCCTCGTCCATCTAAAGTCGAACAGAAAAAAAAAAGAAAAAAAAAAAAGCGTTTTCAAGTTTCAGGGCAATATTTTATGTGGTACTCTGTATAACATATATAGAGCTCTCAGTTGTATATATCTTAAAATGAATAAAATCATGTATAATTAATAACGTCTTTTATTATATTTTAAAAGATGAGTTATTGATTTGGAACATTATTGTACTAACTAGCTAGAGTAGAGGTATATATACGCAAAACGTGTTGCGACCACGTTAATTACTTGTGTTTCATATTTAGCACCTTTTTTTCATTGACAAAATCCAGGAAGCAGAGATATAACATTTACATTAATGCTTCAGAAGCAACAGAAAGAGATATCAAATCAAGACTTGAATAATTCTGGCCTTGCAGGTATGGTTATTATGAAGAGTACGTTAAGAAAAAGGGAAGCTTGGCTATTTAATTAGTGACGATAGAAATTAAATATATATGTGGCAGCTAGGTCTTTCGTCATTACTGGGATTTTCTAAAGAATGATACTTTTGACATTGATGTTAATGAAATTTTTTACTGCTACGTGTGAATCTATGCATTTCCATATAATTCTAACGCACATGTGCTGACTGTGACCAATCTCCACAAGCACTTGATCAATAATGATTCTTGTTCGTTCCTCGCTCGTTAGTTAGCCTCCGTATATATATAATGATGATAATTAATATGATTTGCAATAGGATTGAAGTGATTCTCATGAGTGACCTCATTACTTTAATTTTCATGTGTGGATTGTGCTTATTTAGGATGACGTTGGTGACCGCTAAAAGAGTTTATTCATGTAAATTGAGATAAAACTAATCTAACTTATCTTGTGTATCATAAATTATGATAGAAAAGCTGATTTTAAAGACTCCAATTGGTATCCCAAATAAGCACAAAACTTTTAAAACAGAATGGAATGGACCGACTCGATCCATCGGAAACCGGTGCTTTGGTTCGGTTTGGAACATGGCGACAACTAATTACAAAAATAACTGGAACACAATCGGTGGAAAAGGAAAACTAGTCCTAAGTCGGGTTTTTTTTTTTCAAAAAAAAAAACAAATGATAACAGCCAGTAATTAGTTTCGTTGGCTAGGCGCTAGTGTGATACTAGCTCTGTCCTAATTATAAGACATAATTGACCTTATTTGGAGAGATTAAGGAAGTTAAATAGGTTAGTTAATCATTTTATATTTTGTGTATATTTAGATTATATAATAGTTTATTAGTCAAAACTAATTACTTTGAAGAAAAAAATAAAAAAAAAAATACTCTAAAGTAATTTAATTAGCTTCCTTAATTTCTCTAAAAAGTTAACTATGTCTTATAATTAGGACCAAAGGAATATATATTTGACAATTCATTGGTGACTCTATTAAAAATAGAAATTTATATTTGTTTGGTTAGACAATTAATATGACACATATATATATTTGATGATCTTGGTAATTTGTAATGGATAATAATTAGCTTTATTATATAATATTATATTATTGGTAATAAATTTGACATGACATGCATGCTATTTAATTTTAACTGAAACTGGTCCAATCTCAATTTAGTGTACAAGTGAAAACATTCCTCCAGTTCAATGATACGTCCAAGTAACGATTCGAGCGTTAAATCTAGCGTAAGGATTAATTCTTGATAACTTAGACAAACCAAAATTTGAATCCCTATTAATAGAGGTATCTAAAAATGGTCTCCAATTGGAAGAATAGCTATGCTAATAATAATATTAAAAAAATTGCTAAGTCCAATTGTGAAAACATTGCTATATATGCACATGAACATGAGAAAAATAGTTAAGGAGAACTAACGAATTTATACATTGAAAAAACATATCCAAATGCAGCAACATTTCTGTCCTTTCCTTTTCTTTGATGACTTGAAATAATGGCCGATTCTTCAGCTCCTCCAAATATATCTCTCACACACACGCAGCTCACATTACTTTTTGAACTATTCCCCTTAGCACTATGCCTTACATAAAATTATTATTGAAATCTTCAAAAGTATCTTTTTAATTATGATTTACTGTATATGATATAAGTATATATGTGAGAAAAGTTTTATTTCGATTCATGTAAACATGTTTATGACAAGCAGCTCCAAACAAGCAATTATTGTTTACCGCATAAATATTCCTAGACGCTCATGGGAATGAAGTTCATGGCAAAGAAAATGATATATGGTTTGATTCTTGGACATGTCATTTTACTTTGTCTCTCGCTCATACTACTGTCCTGAAAAGGATTAAATGGCATACCTTTATGATTGGATAAAAAGATATATACTCTTGACATAATTAAGTATCTATTACTCCTTCGGTTCCTAATTATAGGAGTATTTTTGTAGTACAAATTGTACTACAAAAGTGGTCTTATAATTAGGACCGGATGTAGTATATATTAAGGGCAAAAAATGAACCGATATGATTAATTTGGATTTTCTTTTCCGGGAGGGCACTGACTGGTAGAGGATGGGTCATAAGGATGGTAAATTCAAGAAAATAGTTAGAAATGTGATATTATATTTAGAAATACTAATAAAATAATGGTCCTCATTTTTAATGAAAATTCCATCGTCTATATTTTAAAATTTTTGAATATATAACATATGAATGATTGAAGTAATCCTAGTTTTAAAATTAAATTGATGATTATATATAATTATAAAATATTCATGTCAACGTTCAATATATATATGCACATGCGCGCTGTTATATTTTACTCCTCTGGTCCTTAATATAAAACATATTTGGGAAGTTAATCTTAATTCTAAATATAAGACATAATTTTCATATTTATCATTCGTTTCCTAATTTACCCCATTGATGTTTCCTTAATAATAATCAAAGAGGAGAATGAATGAGAGAATTGAGGAAGATGACTAGACTGATGAGTGTTTTGAAAAATACGTATGATAATAACCAATTTAACTAACTTCTTTAATCTAATCAATTAAGTAAATATGTCTTACATTAAAGATCATAGGAGTATATAGCAAGATTCCATTAGATGATACGTTCTAGTTAGCTATATAAATTTTAGAAATTTATTAGTCCGATAATGAATTGGATGATGGAACAAGACTATTTTTTAGCCTGTAAAAGTTATTAAGAATTAATGCCTATATATAGTTAGATCACACTCGAATAAAACTGTTTAAAAATATTCTGTCTCTACGCACTTTTTTTTTTTATGTAAATCATCCGGTATCCGTACCCCACTGGGCCGACTAATCCGGATTCGAGCCGGGTAAGACCCGTTAGGGCGGCAAAGCTCTCCTCAATAGTTTCAAGGCAAACATTTCCTTGAGGCTCGAACTCGAGACCACAAGTTCTACGCACTTTAATTCTATAGAAAAGTAGTACTTCTCCCAAAAATAAGCATCAAAATACATCTAATTAAACTTGTAGAATATAGTAGCCGGCCGTTGTCGTATATTCCATCCTACCTCTTCGGTCCTTCGTATAAATTTATTTTGAGAGATTAAGAAAACTAGATAGATTATTTAATTATAATATATGTCACATGATCATAAATATTTATATCTATAATTAGATTATATATCAGTTTATAAGTTACACAAATTATTTAAAAAAAATGAACAATATAAATATTTTTAAATAATTTATTTAGCTTCATTGATATATCTAAATTAGTCAAAGGTGTCTTATATTAAACATTAAACGGAGTATTGATCTTTTCATTTTGATTCATAAGGTGTTTTTTTAAGTGTTTTTATGTTTCAAGATATTATAAAATGTTTTAGAGAAAACAATTCATTAATGACCTTATTGTAATCAAGTATGAGCAAATTGGAATTGTTGTTTTCTTACCTGAATTAGAAATTAGTGTTAAATGAAGGGTGTTTTTAAAATATGATGAGTTTGATTGGTATATGTGTGGGAACCAGATCCTCTCATGCAAGGTTGTTAAACTCACGAGTTTAAATAAACTCATGGTAGTGAGGTAGACTCGTATCGTGAACTCGAATCGTAAAATTGTAAGAGTTTACTTTTACCATTAAATAAATATTAATAGTGTATAATTAAATAATTAAAATAAAATAAATAATAACAATTTTATTTAAATATTTTTTAAATCCAAATAATTGAAATTAAATCCATCAATATCCATAATTTATCATAATTAACAAAGAAATTTTCATAAAATTTATATTTAAAGCCGTTGAGCATGATCAAATTGAAGAAATTAACACGGGTTTAAGGATGAGTTAACACGATTTTGTAAGCTGGAAACGTAAAAACGGTAAACTCGATATATAAACTCGTGAGTTTAATTGAGTTTACAACGATCACGAGTTTACTAGAGACTCGACTCGATTTTGTAAGTTAGAAACGTAAAAACGCTAAACTCGGAGAGTCAACTCACGAGTTTGACAACAATGCTCTCATGATCTTTTTATCTCATTATCTCTCATGAATCTATCTGGGCCGTTGATTAGGAAGGGAGAGAGAAAAGTCAAAATAATATTATGACATTTCATATTGATTGGATGGATATGATTTAAAGATTATGAGGAATGACAAAAAAAAAAAGAGAGAAACCATACCATATGTGTGTGTATTATCTTTGCCAACTGATTGGTACTCATAATTTATTATAAAAACATCACTACAATTTTTTTTCCTATACACATGTATCTTTCTATTACCTGCAATCTTGATTGAGTTATTATCGGGCACTAAATATGGGCATCTCACCTAATGAGAATTTGCATCTTAGTTTGACACGTTATGAGGGACTAGCTTTTTCCATTAAACCAACCCCATTAGTAAAACATCATTAATTATAATTTAAAACGGGAGAGTTTGTCACTGGAAGATAAAATATTTGGTTTGGCTTGTCCATGATTCAGACATTGATTGAAACATTTTTTTATCATGAAAGTTCGACCTAAAGATAAGTAATTCATATATTAAATCAATATAAAATCCAACTATAGCTGTCGGTTAATTATTCAAACGGTTCTGCTGATAACAATGTTAAAAAAAAAAAAAAAAAAAAAAATCCCAGCTTGTTAGTTATCGAGGGGTCTTGAATACCAACCTTTCGTCATTAGTGACGATTTTGCAGGGAGAGATAGTTAAGTCAAACCTTATTGTTTCTATCTCCCGCATCGTATTACACATGAAGCAGCTGCTTGCCATTATTTAATATACAAGACCTCTCTTCTCTCCTACATTATGTATTTGGACTTTTTAGACATGAAAGCTACGTTTACTAAATATAACTCACCTCTAAATATACAATTACTTACTTACTTAATTATTATTATTTAACTAACATTTTTTTAAAAAAAATAGTTAAATTAACTAATTATTAATCTCTCTTTCAATTTTTGGAGATGAAATCCCGTGTAAAGATTAACCATCTATATTTTATTGAAAATGAAGTCTACAGTTGCTGTTTAAGCATGAAAAGTTTTCGTTGAGTGAAAATGAGATGGAAGTATGTTATATAATACTCCTATAAAGTTATCTGTGTGTGGCTGTGTGTACATTATATTCTATGAGTAGCTAGGCATTCAAATTATATATTTGATTACACTATTCGTGTTATGTAAGTTTAACCTGTAACCTTCGAATCCAAGAAATTACACACGTACACTATTGATGCCTACAGTATTTATTAATTTATATGGTAAATTATACTCCTTAGTTCCTTTTTGGATTCATGTTCAATTGCGCAGTAATAATCCTTTGAAGGAAAAGGACTCATGCTGAACGCGAGACCATAACAGCTTGACCATATTATAACTAGTTTGACTATTCTTTATCCTCTACGGCTATTAAAGATAACTAATGGTCAGCTTGAGTATCGTATACAATTTTGAAAAATAAATCATACTATTTCATAAATAATGTATGTTGTGGATCAATATCATATATTCTATACAAGCACACACACATATTTTATACTGATAATACCTCCGGTTCTAATTATATGACAAAATTTCTAGTGCAATTTACACTACAAACTTTGTCCTATAATTAAGATCGGGGGAATATTATATATTTCATTTTATGTCTATAAGAACACACACAAACTTCTTTCATAAACCAATAGATGCATTTACCTTTAATTTTAGTAATTAATAATGTAATACATATTATCTGAATATTTTGAAAGTTTTATTACTAGCTCATAGCTTATCATCAAAGTATCTTTATCAAATTATTCATTTTCTCCGGGCCACCTACATAATTGGATAAGGTGATTACTATAAATTGTATAATAAAGCATTCACTTTTAACTTTTTTTAAAAAAAAAAAAAAACTAAATTTTTTTCATCGATGTAAAGTAAATCAAAATTACATTCAAAGAAATATTCTCAAAGGAAAAAGTAAAAGAGAAGATTATATATTTGGGTTAATCTGTATCTAGCGCCATTTTTCAGTGTCACTGACTATCCTAAACTTTGGTGTGTTAAAGTATTTTTCTCATAATATCTAGTATCATAAATTAATTTTTGGTGTAATTTTACTTCAAATACTCCTTCCAATCATTTGTATAAGGATCAACTACTAAAATCATATATACGGTTCAATGTGTTAGTTAAAAGTAATAAATGTGTAACTTAAATATCTTTTTTTCTAATTATAATACTAATTTTAAAAGAGCGTACATAAGAGATAGGGTGTCTAGATGAAAATCTATTATAGAGAGATAATGAGACACATATATTTCAAATAAATCTAATTTATTACTTATAAAAACAACCATCCATCCCTTTAAAAAAAAAAAAAAAAAAACGAGCATTTTTCTCAATAGCAAAATACTTCAACGTTGAATATTTTGTTTTCCAAGGCCTAGCAAAAGCAAAAAAAAAAAGGCCTAGCAGTAAGGCTTTGTCCAAAAAAAGGGTACTGTAGTTTTTTGGGGTCACTGATTCCTATAAATAACGAGCGTGGCAGTAACATTTGCATTGTAGGTAGCCTTGTTTGTTCAAGGCCACCAAGTTCCCTGTATTTAATAGGAAGCCAACGCAGAAGCGTTAGGCGAATCTTGAGTCTCATACGCTGTTTATTGCCAAGAACAAAAAGTCTCGTCGTGGTTGTGGGTAAAATTAAAATCATGGATGGGGATCAGGAAACAAGTGTGGCTCCATCCTCATCAGTCACTGCAAAGAAGAAGAAGAATGGTTCCATTCGATCCATTTTTATGCACGCCGATACAGCTGATTTGTTCCTCATGGTGCTCGGTGTCTTTGGGTCCCTCGGCGACGGTTTCACCACCCCTCTCGTCCTCTTTATCAGTAGCCGCTTGATGAACAGTGTTGGCTCTAGTTCTACCCTCAGTCCAACTTCTTTTACCCATAACATCAACAAGGTCAGATTTATTATACACTCTATCTCTCTTTCTATGTCATCTCTCTCACGCACACACGAAGAAAGAGCTTACTTACCGACTCTGTTTGGGTTGCAGAATGCGGTTAACATGCTGTATTTGGCTGCTGGTTCCTTCTTCGCTTGCTTCCTCGGTGAGTTAATTAACTATGTTCAGCTATATATTGGATCTCTCTAAGTACCTCTCATGTATATGTTTTTTTCTATAGCTAATAACTGATTGTGGCGATTTCAGAGGGATATTGCTGGACCAGAACAGGGGAAAGACAAGCTGCCAGAATGAGAGCCAGGTATTTGAAGGCGGTGCTCAGACAAGATGTTGCTTACTTTGATCTTCACGTCACAAGCACATCGGAGGTCATCACCAGCGTCTCTAATGACAGCCTTGTAATCCAAGATGCTATTTCTGAAAAGGTAATTAACTCAGAAGTGAAATTAATAAAACTAGCCAGCAAAATCTCTCTGGATTGACGGTTTCCATGGAAATTATTGCAGTTGCCGAACTTCTTGATGAATGTGTTTATGTTCATCGGAAGCTACATAGCGGCTTTTGCAATGTTATGGAGGCTGGCTATTGTGGGGTTCCCGTTCGTGGTTCTGCTCGTGATCCCTGGTTTACTTTACGGTAGGACTTTGATGGGGTTGGCGAGGAAGATCAGAGAGGAGTATAATCAGGCCGGTACAATTGCAGAGCAGGCAATATCTTCCCTAAGAACTGTGTATGCCTTCGTGGGAGAAAGCAAGACCATCGTCGCCTACTCCAATGCTTTACAAGGATCTGTTCAATTGGGGCTCAAGCAGGGCTTAGCTAAGGGCTTAGCCATCGGAAGCAACGGCGTCGTCTTCGCCATCTGGTCCTTCACGTCCTATTACGGCAGCCGCCTCGTCATGTACCACGGCGCTAAAGGCGGTACGGTTTTTGCCGTCGGAGCCGCCATGGCCGTTGGTGGCCTGTAATTCTTCCCATCCCTTCCTTCTCTCATCAAACTTTTTAAAGTTTTTTTAAAAAAAGCGTAACTTGAATTAATCATTAAAAAAATTCGACAATCATATGGCTACTTTTTTATAAAGTTCGCCTATGCCATTGTTCGGTGAAGCTTCATTATTGACTTAGTTTTACTTTAATGAGATAGGGAAGGAGCCCCAAAAGATACCTGCCTAATCATTTTTACACAGAAAAAATCCTCTTGTTTTAACGATGAAATTAAAAATGATTTTTTTTTTTTTTTTTGGGATACAGAGCTTTAGGTTCGGCTTTATCGAGCATGAAGTACTTCTCGGAAGCGAGTGCAGCAGGGGAGCGTATAATGGAAGTGATAAAAAGAGTTCCGAAGATTGATTCGGACAACATGAGTGGAGAGATTCTGGAGAGAGTTTCAGGGGAAGTAGAATTCGAACACGTACAGTTCGCGTACCCGTCGAGGGCAACAAGCATAATTCTAAACGATTTCAACTTGAAGATTCCAGCGGGGAAGACAATGGCCTTAGTGGGAAGGAGTGGATCAGGGAAATCAACAGTGATATCACTTTTGCAGAGATTTTATGACCCACTTGTGGGGGAGATAAGGCTTGATGGAGTGGCCATTCAGAAGATGCAGCTCAAGTGGCTGAGGTCACAGATGGGTCTGGTAAGCCAAGAGCCTGCTCTGTTCGCCACCAGCATCACGGAGAACGTTCTCTTTGGAAAGGAAGATGCTTCCATGGAAGAGGTCATTCAAGCTGCCCAAGCTTCTAATGCTCATAACTTTATCTCACACCTGCCTCAGGGCTACGATACTCAGGTACTCAATATTTTTCCTCTCATTTATGGGAACTTCATAACAGGTACTACTAGGTAATTGCGACATGGCTCTGGTTAGTTACTAATTTTTCACTAGCTGCTGCCTCCAATACTCAATATTCTAAAATAATTTTCTTTACTAGCACTCTTTATTCTAAGTTTAAGATTTTAGTTGCTACTAAGAAAAATTAGTATATAAGATAATTGAGTATTTACTTGAAAAACAATGAATTCGTGACAAAGATGCTAATTAACCCTAATTAAATTGAAAGGTGTCAAGTTAAACTGTGTTACTATAAAATTAAGCGCTCATGATAAACCCAAAAAGTGCCTTTTACCTCCGTATTGCTCCAAATAAACAAAAGAAAAAGAAAAATTCTTTGCCTTTATGATACTCTCATTTCAATTTCATGTCATCTATCCACTAATAATTTGGTTGTCCACATGTACGAAGAATCTCTCTATTTTTTAATTTTTATTTGGGAAAATCCACAAAGGGGCCCTTTTTGGAGAAAAAAAATCCTAAAAAGAGCCCCAAGATTCTGAAAATCCCAAAAAAGGCCCAGGGCCTTTTCTGTGATTTTCAAAATTTCGTTAGTTGTTAATTGGTCTAATATAGTTGTTAACCGAGCTGATATTGTTGTTAATGTGACTGATTTAGTTGTTAAAATATTGTTGTTAATGCGATTGATTTAGTTGTTAACGGGTATTGATTTAGTTGTTAACGTGACTGATTTAGTTGTTAACGAGATTCTGAAAAATCTCGGAAAAAACCCTGGCCTTTTTGGGATTTTGAATCTTAGCGCCTTTTGCGTTTTTTTTTCTAAAAAGGGCCCAAGTGGATTTTCCCTTTTTATTTTTAGTTATGGTTACAAAATATTAGATCATTGTTCTTTCAAAAGGCAAAATCCATCCCTGGGCCTATATTGGTAAAAATAAATGTTAAAAAAGGATACAAGTAAAAGTCACATGTCAAAAAAAGGTTCTAGGATCTTTTCTGATATTATTTTATAAAACTTTAATTGTCAATGAGACTGATATAGTTGTTAACGGGTACGGATTTAGTTGTTAATAAGACTGATTAAGTTGTTAGGATATTGTTGCTAATGCTACTGATTTAGTTGTTAATAGCTAGGACTAATTTAGTTGTTAACATTTTATGAAATAATATCGAGAAAAGCGCACTGGCGCTTTTTTGACAATGTGACTTTTTTAGGCGCGCTTTTTTTCTTTTTTTTTTTTGTCAATATGGGCCCCAAGATGGATTTCCGTATCAAAATCCCCAGGCGGAATCTTTATCCTGTCAATTTCATTTGTCTAACAATTAATAATCATGCTCATATTATTACCAAATGAAGCCGGAACTAGTTTTCTTACTCATCTTTTGGATGAGTAAGGAAACATTTTTGATCTGGATCGTCCAGGATAGAATCTTTTTTAACTATTAATTTTTAAATAAAAAATTATTTTTAAAAAATATGTTAGTTAAAAGATTATCTTTATTTTAAATTATCTATTCATTAAAATCATTTTTGTTTGAAAAATAAAATGTAAAAAAACATTTGACGATCTAGATGAGAAGATGTCTCCCCCCTCATTCTTTTAACTCGTTCTATTCAGGTTTGTATGTAACTAAACTAGTTCCGAAAATGACAATAATAATAAATATAAGGGTATGTGCATATTGTCCAAAAATAAAAAGCCTGGGGAATTTTCATTGCTGTGATGGGTTAATTTATTATATGCTTACTTGATTTGTATGGTGAAAGGAGACAATTAAAATAACTAATTAGTGTGAATTGTCTTTGCTCATATTAAAAGAATGCTTAAATGGAAGTCAACCACTCTTTTCTAGAGCTGAATCCACATGGGAACCGGTTTTGGTGCCTATCTAAAGGATAGGCACCGTATTCTACTTCATCCCATGAATGTCATCAGATCGATCTGAACGGTCGCATTTTATTTTTTAAACTGCTACTTTTTGAATAATAAAAAGTCATTTTTTGAAAAAATGTTTGTTGAGAAATTATCTTTATTTTAGATTCTGTATCATTGAAATATTTTTTTTTACAAAAATAGAAAGTAAAAAAAAATAAGATCTCAACCAAATCATCTAATCTAGACGGCCCAGTAGGGAGGAGTTCTCCCAGCCCATCCAGGGAATCCCATTCCCAATGGGCATCTTAGGCTGCTCATTTTCCTAACCAAAAAACACGCTGTCATTTTGAAATTGACTCGATGATTGACCTTTTTTTTTTTTGGGGGTCCCAGCTTATGATGTAAATCATCATGTTCACGCTTCACAGTTTACATTGTTAATTGAGAAACAACTGGTACTATAATTAATTAAATGTACAGGTTGGCGAAAGAGGAGTTCAAATGTCAGGAGGGCAAAAACAGAGGATTGCCATTGCGCGAGCAATAATAAAGAAACCAAGACTGCTTCTGCTAGATGAAGCAACCAGTGCGCTAGATTCTGAATCAGAGCGAGTTGTTCAAGAAGCTCTGGACAAAGCCGCCGTGGGTCGTACCACAATCATCATCGCCCACCGTTTATCCACCATCCGAAACGCCGACGTCATTGCCGTCGTCCAGAACGGAAAGATCATGGAGATGGGCTCGCACGACGAGCTCATCCAAAACGACGATGGCCTCTACACCTCTCTGATTCGTCTTCAACAGACAGAAAAACTCAAAACCCAACAAGAAGATACTATCTCTGCCCCGTCTTCTATATCAAACAGAGACATGAACAACACTAGTAGCCGCAGGCTGTCCCTGGTGAGTCGTTCTAGCTCTGCTAACTCAATGGCACGGAATCCAACTTCAGTTGCTGATGATGACGATGGTCACCATGTCACAGAAGATAAGAAATTCCATGTTCCTTCGTTTAGGAGATTGTTGGCTCTTAATCTCCCAGAATGGAAGCAGGCAATTATGGGGTGTGTAAGTGCGGTTCTGTTTGGTGCGGTTCAGCCATTGTATGCATTCGCAATGGGGTCTATGATATCTGTGTATTTCTTGACGGACCACGATGAGATCAAAAGGAAGACGAGAATTTATTGCCTCTGCTTTTTGGGGTTGGCTATCTTATCTCTACTTATTAATATAAGCCAGCATTATTATTTTGCTTACATGGGTGAGTACCTTACCAAAAGGGTTAGAGAGAGAATGCTCTCAAAGATTCTCACATTTGAAGTTGGATGGTTCGATCAGGACGAGAATTCCAGTGGTGCTATTTGCTCTCGACTTGCCAAAGATGCCAATGTGGTAAGTTTTTCTAACTCTCTCATGAACTTCATGTACCGACACTGAATCTTATTACAGCTCTAACTATTTTAGAATTGCATATTGAATTTACAGGTGAGGTCTTTGGTGGGTGATAGAACGGCTTTACTGGTACAAACTTGTTCAGCAGTGACAATAGCCTGCACAATGGGGTTGGTCATTGCATGGAGGCTGGCACTTGTTATGGTAGCCATTCAGCCTCTTATTATCGCTTGCTTCTACACAAGGCGGGTCCTTCTAAAGAGCATGTCTAGCAAAGCCATTAAAGCCCAAGACGAAAGTAGCAAGTTGGCTGCTGAAGCGGTTTCAAATCTTCGAACTGTCACTGCCTTCTCTTCACAAGATCGCATATTGAAGATGCTCCAGAAGGCTCAAGAAGGGCCAAGCAAAGAGAGTATTCGTCAATCCTGGTACGCAGGTATAGGCCTGGGATGTTCACAGGGCATTATGTCTTGTACCTGGGCTTTAGACTTTTGGTATGGTGGCAAGCTTATCTCCCATGGTTATATAAAAGCAAAAGCTATGTTCGAGACCTTCATGATTTTGGTGAGCACAGGACGAGTTATTGCCGATGCCGGAAGTATGACCTCGGACCTGGCCAAGGGTGCTGATTCAGTGGGCTCTGTTTTTGCAGTGTTAGACAAATACACTGAAATTGAGCCCCAAGACCCAGATGGGTACCAGCCTACGAAGATAACCGGCCACATCGAACTCCGGGATGTACATTTTGCGTACCCTGCCAGGCCCGACGTGATGATCTTCGAAGGATTTTCACTCAAAATCGATGCTGGGAAATCAACAGCACTGGTTGGCCAAAGTGGGTCTGGCAAATCAACCATTATAGGGTTAATAGAGAGATTCTACGACCCACTGAAAGGAGCCGTGACCATCGACGGCAAGGACATAAGGTCGTATCAACTCAGAGCAGTGAGGAAATACATAGCGTTGGTGAGTCAAGAGCCGACGTTGTTCAGTGGGAGCATAAGAGAGAACATTGCATACGGAGCGTCGGATAAGGTGGGCGAAGCGGAGATCATAGATGCAGCGAGAGCAGCGAACGCTCATGATTTCATAGGAAGCCTGAAGGACGGATACGATACGTCGTGTGGGGACAGGGGTGTACAGCTGTCGGGAGGGCAGAAGCAGAGGATCGCCATCGCCAGGGCGATATTGAAGAATCCGACGGTGTTGCTGTTGGATGAGGCAACAAGCGCGCTGGACAGCCAATCGGAGAAGGTGGTGCAAGAGGCATTGGAGAGGGTTATGGTGGGGAGGACGAGCGTGGTGGTGGCCCACAGGTTGAGCACCATACAGAAGTGTGATCTGATTGCTGTGTTGGATAAAGGCAAAGTGGTGGAGAAAGGGACCCATTCGTCTTTGTTGGGTAAAGGACCAACCGGAGCCTATCACTCTCTGGTGACTCTTCAGAGATCGCCGCCGCCGAACGCCGCTCCCAGCACTGGCCGGCGTTGAAGATGATCAGGAGAAAGTATGAAATGATTTTCTTCTACCCTATTTTCCCCCGCAAATAAGTTCTGGGAGCCGGGGAGAATTGCAGATCGCTCGGTAAAATGTTTATTAAAAAATCTTTCTAGAATTATAATTATTTATGGAAAATCAAATTGTTCCTAAAATTTAACGGGCTTGACCAGATTTTAGAAAATTTATTTGAAGTTGAAATTGTTTGTAAGCATTTTAAAATCTGGTGATAAGTTCCGAAAATTTATCCTAAAATTCTGATTTTCCTAAAGAATTATACTTCAAAAGATTTTCTCATTTAAGTATTACAAAATGTAGCTGCTTAATGTAAATTCCAGGAAACCTCAATGAACTGGAAAAGTAGATAAAGATGGTATTTTCTGGATGCATCGCATTTTATAAATGTAAATATGGAATAAATTTTGTAGTGGCTAGAATTTTCTTTCTGCCAGCAGGTTAATAGTATAATGATAAACTTAGTAGTTTGGCTGAAATTTTATTTTTAACTTAAAAGCCCACTTTTAAAGCCTAAAGTTTAAAAATAAGAAATTTTAAAAAAAAAAGTTTAAAAAATTTGTTTGGTGATTATATAAATTTTATAAAAAAGTTCTTAAAAGCTTAAATTAAAAATAAAATTTGTTTAGGAAAATTTTTGTCATAAATACTTTTTCTAATAAAAATTAACTTAAAAGGTATATTATAAAATAACATTTAAACTATCAATATATTTACAAAATAAAAATACTCCGAGAATAGACTTTCCAACCGTGGAGCACAATCAAGAAATTATCAGATGTCTTACAAATTGTCAACCAATATTCCATTCACTTGAAATCACCTATTTCTATTTTCCATTAATGTTGTTGCTATTTAATTTCGAACTCTATTCATATAACCATTATCTTCAGCTCTTCTATGATTATGGATACTCATTTCTTCATCAATGTCACATTCTTCTTGACCTCGGAATATAATCGGATTAAGATCACACTTGTCAAACTCTTCATCATCAACACCAGACTTTCTAATGAAGTTATGAAGGGCTATTGTTGCAATAATAATTTTCTCCTCCTTTGATTAATGAAAATGGCTTCATATCACGTAAGATGTGCCACTTGTTCTTCCAAACTCAATCGTTCTCAAATGACATTTCTTAGTGAGGAATGTGCATGATTGAAAACTTCTTGTAATCCTTGTGGTTCACTGCATCTTCTAAAATCAGGAATGTGATACCTTTCTCCTTTAAATGGTGCTAAATACCCTTTCAAATTAGAATATCCAGCATCTACTACATAATACTTCCCTAAAAAATTAAAAGATTTATTATTAGTTCATATAAAATTTCAATTAAATAAATATAAAACTAAAATAGTTTATATAAATAAATAAATAAAAAATTTACCTTCGGGAGGATGAGGGAACACACTTTTCATTTCCTCAAGCATAGATGAAAGAATACGTGAGTCATGTGCTGTACCAGGCCAACCAACAACAGCAAAAGTGAATATCATGTCAAAGTTGCAAACTAACATGACATTATGTGTTGGGTATCCTTTTCTGCCTATAAAACGAATTTGATCATTAGTAGGAGGAATGGCAGGAATATGTGATCCATCTATAGCACCTATGCATCTTTGAAAATAAGGCCAATATCTTTTATCACCTCTAATTCGTGATGGAACTTCTTCAAACTGAAAATCTGGAGGCCTCACAATTTCCTTTGCCAGTGAACATAAACTATCTAGTACTTCATTAAACTTTCTACTTACCGTCTCTCCTGATTTTCCAAATCTATTTTGGACATTTCTATTTGTCTCACTATGTGCACATGTCCAAAGAAACATAGAAAGTGCCTCCAATGATGTCAATTCCTAGATGGATGTAACCAACCTTTACTCACCAATATGTTTTCAAGTTCTAATACAAAGATTTGATTCCATCCTAAACATTCTATAACTTTCACCTGGAGTGTTTAAGGTTTTTCGAACCCAGTTCCATCCATCAGAATAATTAAACCGGTTACCTTGCTTCATTAAATGTCTCATGTAATGTAAATATGCAATTGTTGCTGCTCCATTCATTTCTCGATAAAACTTTGCACATTTTCTTCTCTTAACAATTCTTGATTATGATTCCGTTTGTCTAGATGCCATGTATTATCTTCTAATAACTTCTTACCTAAAAAATGATACCATAAACATAAGTAAACAATAGTCCAAAAACATAAATATAATGTCATTCAAATATCAAATCCACAATAGTTCAACATGAGAATAAAAGGTATGAAATCAATCCAACAATCCTGTTTCTTTGCCCAATAATTGTTTCCATGCAGTCCAATCAACCCTTAAAAAATCTAGCCTATTTTTCAATTGCTTTTGGTTATAGTTTTTATTAGCACGTTTATTAAATTCATCAACTACAACTTCCCATCTCTTAGCTTTAAAACCAATTCTGGTTTTCCACTAGTTTGAATCTCCTTTACACAAATTTCAATTAAGTTCTTGGTAGTGCATCGATCCCACCTTGCACTGTGTTTTTCTTTGCTAGCCATAAACTGCAATGCATTATTAAACAACATCTATCATCTACCTTCTACCAACTACAAACAACTTCATACAAGAAACTCTCCAGTACATATGTGCACAGGCAATCACAAATAACTTCATACAAGAATCAGCATTCAAGTTACAGACAACAATTAAACTCGTATTAATTTGGCATTCTAGCAAAAGCAAAATTATATGAGTTCAATATGCACCAAGTGTTCATAGTTCAACGCACTTCCAAAAGATTCTTTTATGCAAGATGAGAACATAGCAGAGATTGGCTTCTTAGCTGTATTTTATATAAACTAGAATATTGCCACCATGCTAATGCATGGAGGTCATTAAAAAGCAGGCAAAGAGAGGGGAAAAAGCTAAAGAGGGGAAATGGAGGGGCCTTTATATGTGCGTTCGATCAAGAAGCGTTGAAATCTTGAACATATCTATGCTCAATTAGCTTCCATTTGTATTATTATTAAGCTAATATGTCAGTAGCTGCAAAGAAAAAATGTAGGGCTAAATCTATCATGCATCATGCGGATCTGAAAGAGCGTGAGCCGGTATTGTGCCCCGTCTAACTACTTTAGCAGCTATTTAAACTTGCTAGCTTGCAATACTTGAGCAAACCAGCTCGGCCACCGCAATTAACAAAATGCCCTCACCCTTTCAAAAAACTCATCCTCCGATCCACGTGGCATCAAACGAAAGGGCACATCCAGGCTAAAAAATAATACCAAACCCATAATCCGGAGGGGAATCCCAATTAGATATGTTAAGTGTAAATCACGGCCAGCAACAAAGCAGTTTATAACTCGGGTGTTCTCACTAATTGAACAAAAAGTTTTGAAAGGAATAAGCATGGTCAAAGAGGTGCCATACCACTAATGAGTAAGGGCAACAGCAACTATGACGAGAGAATACCGTAAATCATGGAATGACTTTTTTTCTAAGATGCCAATATAAAAGGCAATTCCTAACTCTATTGAAGCCTAATGCTAACCAAGCATCTAAGCGGCCGTCATAAACCCTCACCAAGTTGCGAGAAAAATATACCAACACTTCGACATATTAGCTTAATAATAATACAAATGGAAGCCAATTGAGCATAGATATGTTCAAGATTTCAACGCTTCTTGATCGAGAGCCTCCTTCTCATCTAATCCAACCAAGGCGTAAAAGTAAGAAATCATAAAACTAATTCAAATACCTTATATTCCAATTTGTCATCAATAATACACACACACACTCACACTATATAATAATAGGATGCTAACTCATCAAAAAAAAAAGGATGCTACTTTGCTACCTTGATCCTCAATCACTTTCAATTATAGACAAGGCACCAAAATAATGTATTTCATATCATCAACAGTTTTGGCCACACAACACAAAATATCAACCAATCAAATAACTAGTACATAGAGCAAAAGGCTTATAATGTTTAACACAATCATTCAAACATTCGACTTAAACAACCATCAGATACAAAGCTAATGTTTAACACAATCATTCAAACATACGACCCAAACACCAAATGAAATGGAAAAGGGAACGAAGTACAGCTATTAAGAAAGAGCAAAAGAAAGTTCATGTCTCATGACCCAAAGATTCACACACAAACTCGAATCGAATCCGCCGGTACTAGAACCACCTCCAAATTCATGCAATGAGTTCGTTCATCCCTTACACAAAATCGCACAAAACTAAAGAGGGAAATGGAGGGCCTTAATCAATGCATACACGAAACCGTGCGAGATGCTTTATTTCCGAAATATATACCCAAAATTCACCGGACAGCTCCGACTTTCTCATTTGTGCACTACCTTACATATATTAGAGACAGACAAGGAGGCACTAAAATCACAAAAAGCAAGAAACTAACACACATATTGCAAAAGGAAGATCCTCTAATCCAAATAAGGTAGGTCATCGATTGACCCCATTAAAAATAGCAAGCAAATTTCTAATCCTTCCTCTTCGAAAACAAGAATGAAAATCGAACCATTAAAACCGCGACCCATAAATCGCAGAAATCAATCTCTAAGAAATCTAGAGGAAGAAGAAGAAAAAGAAGCAGAGTCAAGACAAGAAACTAACCGAGGAGCAGAGATGACTGAAATCTCACAGAGACGATGATCCCTTCGATCCTTCGTCCACCTTCTTCTTTGAAGATGAGTGCAGAGGCGATGAGAGTGATGCAGAGATTGGAGACAGATTGGAGAGGAAGAGACAATCGCGATTTTCGGTAGAGGTCTAAAACAAAAGAGCTTATAAAATAAGCAAAAAATAAGCTCCTCTCACCAGCTTTTTTTTAAGAGTTTTTTTGTTCATGGTAAAATAAGCTCTAATAATATAAGAGCTTATTTTAAATTCTGTTTGGCCTAACTTATACTTATAAGTAGATTATAAGTTAAAAAAAAGCTAGGCCAAACATGCTCTTAGTAAATTTATGGAAAGCTACATTACTGTTTATCTCCAGATGTCAATCAAATGTCTTTTTTGCCCGGGTTACTCTAGGAAATAATAGTATATATATATATATATATATATATATATATATATATATATATATATATATATATATATATATATATTTGATATATTTATTGTTTTTAATTAACATTTTAAACCTCTGGTTCAAATAGTTGTTTCTGATAAAAAAGGAGGGAGTATGAATAAAAGATCCATGGGTAGCAAACATCATCGTCTTCTAATAAAAAAGTCAAAGCTGTAGACTTCATTAGTAAAGAATAATTTTTCAAGCTCTGATAGGAGGGTCAGTATGTGGACACTCACAAAACAAAGGTGGGGGATGGTGAATGAAGCTAAATTGAGGAGTGAAGGGAGGGATCCGAATGGAGATGAAATTAGAAGAGTATTTTTCCAAATGGGTGGATTCAAAGCCCCGGGAAGTGATGGGTATCCCGCTGTTTTCTATCAGCGGAATTGGAGGGTTGTTGGAAGGTCGGTGATTTAGTTCATCTAGGAATTATGGAGCAAACCGGAAAGAATCAAGGAAATCAATGATACTTGGCTGGTTCTAATCCCAAAGGTAGACCATTCGGAGGTAGTGAGCCAATTCAGGCCCATTGCTCTGTGTAATGTCCTCTACAAAGGACTCTCAAAATTGATAGTTAACAGGTTGAAGCCGATAATGAATAGCTTGGTGTCCCCTTTTCAATCAAGCTTTGTACCTGAACGAAGCATACATGACAACATAATTATTGCGAAGGAGCTAGTTCATCCTATGAGCAAACTGCAAGGTAAAAAAGGGTATATGGTGGTTAAAATAGACCTTGAAAAGGCCTATGATAGGATGGGATGGAAATTCATAGATGATGTCTTTGAAGAGATTAGCATTGATGACCACTTGAGAAAGATTATTACAAGTTGTATTAGCTCGACTTCAATGGCTGTTATGTGGAATGGAGTAAAAGGAGAAACTTTTGTTCCATCTAGAGGTTTGAGACAGGGGGACCCTTTGTCCCCATACTTGTTCATGCTTGGCATGGAAAAACTTACCCATCTGATTACTGATTGTGTGAGTAGTGGCAAGTAGAAATCGATGCGTTTGGGGAGGAATGGCGTTGAGCTCTCGCATCTACTTTTCGCTGATGATCTTCTTCTCATCTGTGAGGCTGAGATGGAGAACATTGGCTCGGTAATGGGAGTACTGGAGGAGTTTGGCTTAATGTCTGGGCAAAAGGTAAATTCTCAAAAAACTAGCATTTATTTTTCAACCAATGTAGATCGGAGGAAGCAGATAGAGATATGTGAATATGCTGGTTTTAAAAGAATGGATTTGGGAAGGTACTTGGGAGCTTTTATGATGAGAGGAAGAGAGAGTAAGGGCAAGTTTCAGTTTCTAATTGATAAAATGCAAAATAAACTGAGCAGTTGGAAGAGGCAAAATTTGTCTTTGGCTAGTAGACTGACCTTAGTGCAATCGGTAACTAATCAATTGCCTATCTTTTCCATGCAACACTCTTATATTCCAATTGGTGTTAGAAACCAATTAGAAAAAATTCAAAGAAATTTTATTTGGGGGAGTGAAGAAGGAAAGAGGAGGTTTTACGCTGTGAGCTAGGAAACGATTTGTAAAGAGAAGAGGAATGGTGGTCTTGGGTTGAGAAATCTTGAGGTTATGAATGATGCTTTATTAGGAAGAATTGGGTGGAAAATTCTTGCTAACCCCAACAGTTTATGTTCCAAAGTACTTGTTGGAAAATATGGGAGAAATAAGGAGCTGAGTAAAGAAGTTGTGGCTATGAAGTCAGATTCAGAGGTGTGGAAACAGTTAGTTAGGATCTGGCCATTTCTCCTTGAAAAGCGTTGTTGGGAATTAGGAAATGGAGAATGGGCTAATTTCTGGTATGATAAATGGCTAGGAGATGGAAGTCTGGTAGCTGATTATTGCAGTGGCTGTTTAACTGAGGATGACAAGAGAAGTGTCGTGAAGAGCATGGTAAGCAATGAGGGCAGTTGGGAGATTTAGAGAATACAAAATTTAATCAGGCCTGATGGTTTGCAGAAGGTTTTGGTTGTGGATCCTCCTAGTAACGTAGGGGGTGGACCTTATGAAATGGGGTGAGGCCTTACATAGCAAATATGTGGTAGCTGATTTATACCACTCACTGCGGGCTGAGCATGATTTGGGTGAGAAAGTGTTGATTAGCTTGTGGAGATGGAAGGGGCCGAAAAGAATTCAAGTGTTTTTATGGAAAGCAATACATGACGGGCTACTTACCAATGAGAGGCTATGTCGGATGTTGGGAGTTAGTGCTTGTTGTATTTTTTTGTGCCGAGCCAAGTGAAAAGTTGTTGCATGTGCTTTGTGACTGCCATGTGGCTAAGGACTTGTAGTTGGAGTTAAAAGGGGGCAGATTGGAGCTTGAATTTGTGAACTTGTAGGGTAAAGATTGGTTTGGGTATAACCTGGCTAAAGGAGGGGAGGACTAGAAATTATGTTTTGGCATTACTTGTTGGCTGTTATGGAGTTGGCGAAATAGGAGGCACTTTGAGGAAGGATTCTCTATACCAGTAAGCAGAAGCAGGGTGGTTGAGTGGTATATGAAAGAAATAAAGGCAGGCGAGGCTAGACTTTGGAAGAGCTAGAGTCGAAAGAGTAGAAGCTCATATCTGTTGGGAAGCATCGATGGAGGGGTGGGTGAAATTGAATGTTGATGGGGCATATAAGGGAGGAAATAATAGGGCAGGGTGTGGGGGATTAATAAGAGGGAGTGATGGTAGGTTCCTTTGTGGATTTGCCAAGAGGTTGTGTGTGAAGTCAGCCATAAAGGCCAAACTAAATGAAGTATTAGCTAGTTTGGAGGTAGCTATGTTTTTTAATTTTGACAGCATCTGTGTGGAATGTGATTCTGTTTCAATGGTTCACATGCTAATCAAGATGCAGAGCGATGATGCTGATGAGCCGAGGGTGCTGGAAGAGATTAGAGAGCTGCTAAAAGGATTTAAAAGAGTGAGATTTGTCCATGTATATAGGGAGGGCAATAAATGTGCAGATGCCCTTGCTAATGTTAGTTTAGTGCAGGAGGAGAGTAAAGTTGTATTTGTTAAACCTCCTCTTTTTCTAATTTCGTTTTTGTCAAGTGACTGTATGGGTGTCTCACACCCTATACTGATACTGATATAGGAATGATAATGGGCTAAGAGCCCCGTCTTTTCATAAATAATAATAAAAAAAAAAAGATCCATGGAAGCCTAAAGTTTAGAGAAACTCTGTATATTTTGTATCTAAATAAATAAAAAAAAAGACAAATCATTCTAAAAAATTTCTTCCTAACACTAATTTTTTTACCCAGTGTTAATTTGTGATAAATCCAAAATTAAATTCTGTTTAGATGTTTATTGATGATGCGGGTATGACTAATTAGGGAACCCAATTTATTGTTTGGCTGTAATTTCTAAAATTTTTAGGTTGTTTTAATCTATATAGCGAAATCCGTAGGGATTTGATACAAATTAAAAATATTAACCGTGAATATGTCAAGTTATTGTAGTTCTTTTATTAAAATTTATTGTATTTTATATCATGAATAGTGTAATTTACCGATTCTTGTCAACTCTTTTTAATAATATTTTTATATGAAAAAAATTTGACCGCCACACTATTTAATTTAATTAACCCAAATAATTTAAAGATTTAACATTAGTTTTTAACAAACACAGAGTTGGTTTAGCGATTAAAAAAAGCCACCTAGATCTCTTTGGGTCTCGAGTTCGAATCGAATCCCTTATGTTGGGAGGGACAAGTCACAAACCTCGAATTGGATATCAAAAAAGAATATTAAAAAAAAAAAATCATTTTAGGTTGTCAAAAAAATTCATTTTAGTCCGTTAATAAAGATCAATGCAGAGATTTAGATAAAGCGTTGCTGATAAGATAGTTAAATTAAAAATTAAATTGATAGGTGTGGTACGGTGCAGAGAAAAATCCAATCGTTGGATGCTCAGAGGCTCAGATGCATATCGGTGCTCTCTTATTATACAACCATGAAAAAATTAATTAAAAATAAGATTTTTCTTTACCATATCCCCTTACCTCTCTAGGCGCTTCAAACTAGCATCTTTAAACGTTAGTATCGATGAATTTCATTTTTATTCAAAAAAAAAAATTAAACGAAAATCATATAATATGATTCTGTGAAAGAACACGTATTGAATATAAGGCTGATAAAAAATAGGTGGTAGATAAGATGTCATTGAGAAATAGAAAAATGTTTAGCTTTATAAAAAATCTATTGTTCTATTAAAAAAAAAACACAGATGTCTAACCTTAATAGATTAAAATATTGATATTGAATCAAATAGTTCTTTTTTAGGTATCTATGGATGAGATACCTATGAATAGAAGATCACCGCAAAAAAACAATCTCATAAACCATCGATATTTTTCTTTCTTCCTCCTGAAAAAGCAAAACTAACTTTTATTAAGGGATAATGATCAATTCGATCGATTTGTTTAGTAAAATCAAGAATCCTACATACTTTAAGATGGAATTGACTACGATCCTCTTCTCTTTCCATCATTTTTCCATCTCAAATTTTTGGATTGAAATCAACGATTCATATTTGATATTTTATAAACATATTAATGAAATATTTAATTATTATAATATTAGGCACAAGAAATAATGAAGACCTCATACTAGAAATGGAAGGTAGACAAATTCGTAGGTATAGTCCATCAACTTCAACCAATGTCCTAGACGAAGTTATGGAAGATAGTGTTTTGTTTTTTCCGTTGTTATAACTTGAAAAAGAAGAGTGTAATTTCTACTGATATATATATATTTAAAATGTTGTTTTATTGCCACAATAATTTTATTTTCCATGAGTTATATTTTATAACTTTTTTAATACTGACGCAAATTTAGTTATATTACAAATGCTTCCCCGCACCGATTCCATTTCATTTGCGCCTTTGGAGTTGGCCATCTCATCTATGATCCTTCCTTGTGAAGCAGAGAGAGAAGGAAGAGGCAGAATCGTCATTAGACGCTACTGACGCCAAAAATATTTAATAATTTCTTGCTTTATTTAGTTTCCAGGATAAATTAGACTCTTTAATTAATTCCTAGATAGTTGATACATGTTTTGGCTTCTTTTTTTTTTTTTTTTCCCACCCGGTTCACTGGAACCGACTAATCTAGATTTCGCTCCGCGTTGGGCCCACGGTTATGGGGAAGAGTTCTCAACACTCTTTTTTCTATCCTCACGCCTTGAATGTGAATAGAGGTGGGTGGATACCTTGTTTCTTCCTCAACCCGACCCAACCGGGCCTTAACAATCTCAGCCCATAATTCATGACAGCAACCTCACGGCGGAAACTTGACAGAAATTCGTATTATCTCAACTCTCTAAATGGGAAGCAGATACTCTGCCCATCCCTCCTTATCTTTGATCCTGACCGTCGAAATCTTGATCCAAGATTGAGCAATTTTTATAAAAACCGCATGCGGTTTTTTAACAAATTGTTTTGGATCCTTGATCAAGATTTCACGGCTTAATTGCGATGATGAGGGATGGATAGAGAGCTGATATAGAGAGAAACTGAATCCCTCTAAATGCCGGGCACGTTATAATTCATCGCTGAGGTAGCAATAGCCAAGAACTTGGAGGGGTTGCATTTTTTCCCTTCTATTTTTCGTTTTACATATGTATTACATTAATCAAACTTTTTGTTTCAGCTCAAGCTTCAATTAAAAAAACACACAAATTAAAAATATGGTAAACTAACACCTTTAATTATTTTATTATAGAGATATTAGTTTAAAAAGAGTGAAGATAATGATTTATAAAATAGGAATTAATACAAAATATTTATAAAATTAGAGGTCCAAATATACACTTTTGCTGCTTAAATTGGAAAGATACAAAATATTATAGATATTTTAGGTTTATTGTCACATGCTCCAATCAAAATTTAAGAGGGCATAATTTCCCAATAACATCATGATAAATACATAAAATCATGAGGTATACTTTTTATTATGATAAATATTATATTTTTAGTCCTTTAAGTTTTACACTATCTATACTTTTGGTTCATTAATTTTATAAAGTATACTTTTGGTCATATATTTTTAGCACCGTTAATATTGCTAACGGAAAATATTGACGTAGTAAACTCAATTGATGACTGTGCAGCTAACAAAACATATTTTAATTTTAATTTTTTAATATAATATATTTAGATTATTAAACTAAAATAAATCGACAAATTGTTGTAAATGAAATCGAGCTTTTGATATTTAGATTATTAAACTAATTTTTTTCAATACAATAGGGGTTTTGATATTGACTGTTTCATTAGGTTTTTACATATTTTTCAAACTACACATATTGAATTTAAGATTAGTAGCATTTAATTAAACAGTCATCACTTAAACTTATATAGTTATTACTTGAATTTGCTACGTTAATGTTTTCTATTAGTAACATTGACAGTGTTAGAATTATAGACCAACAGTATACTTTATAAAATGAAGGGATATGTTAGTAAATAAGTGTCCTAGAGACAATATGTTTTGACAGAGGAACACTTTTTTCTATTTAGTATTTCGTGATTAATAAAATTGAGCATCTTTTATCTTTATCATATTTGTTTCTCGCTTTTATTTAAAGTAAATATGTGTTTAAAGATAAAAATCCTAGGAACAGAACAGGTGTTCACTCGAGGATCTATGATAGGGATCATGATCATAAGGACTCGAGAACATTTAATGTTTATTGCCTGAAACTTGTTCCTAGTATTGAATCACCAAGAAACGGTATTGATGATCTCAATAAGACTAGTACGACATCATCTACTTGTATAGAGATACAAGGTAGAGACTTCATGGAATGCAGGCATGTGATGCCTTAGCTGATGTTGTGGGTGGATCTGTTGGAGAACAGATAGCACCGAACTGACCCGCCAAGAGACTCCACAAAAATTTGTAGAATGTATCATTGGATATAAAAGTCTCTCAAACGTTTAGTAGTGCGGATCGTCCTAGACTTGAGGATGTCATCAAGCACTGTGTCCTAGGGTCATACTTTGACTGTACAACTTTATCCGCTTGAGAATGGGAAAAACAGTGTACTCTTGGGTATGACTCAAATGCATGAGTGTATATGGACATGCTAAAAGAACTCACAATCCCCTACAAGGGATTAGTCTTTCACAGGACCGGTAAGGCTTGGATGACTTCTAGTTGACTCGGGAATCTGTACACAGTAAGCGATCATGAAGAGTTATGATCCATCTTAGAGTCAATAGAAGAAGATTCTTAGTTCTATGAAAAGTTATATTTAGTCAACCAAGAGAAATGATACTCTATCTTTGCTCTCGATTAAATGTGAATGACGATGTGAGGGATGATGCCGGTACGGTATCCAAATTGGAAAAGGTAGATCACTTGATCAACTCAATTAATTCTGGGGCCACAGAGCATTGCTAGTGTCTTATGTGGTTATTAGATAACTTGGGCCCATTAAATGAGTTTGATTGGTCTAAGGTTATTTATGTCAGTGATTAATTGGGCCTAATGGGTCACACAGAAAGGTTATTCTTGATTGCTTAAAATTAGCAAACCTGGGCCAATAATTGTTATTGGGCTCTCCTGAGATAATAGGTGTATTTGGGTTGGAGTGGGACTCTAAGCCCAATATACAAAAATAACGTCATATTGGATCCTTAGTGGAAAATTAGTTTCTCCACTAATAGGCCCAAATATATTACAAGACCAAACAAGGTCTTAAACCAATTTGAATTTGAAATTTAAATTTAAATTTTGAGATTGAGATTTAAATTTTAAATTTAAGAGATTAGGTTATAAAAGACAATTTAAATTATCTAATAATATATATATTTGTATGCATGTATGTATGTATATAAATGTCCAATAAAGATGGGATAAAGAAATGATTAGAGATATGGATGTGATCCATTATCTTGAATTATTAATTCAAGAAAATGAATCACATCCATATCTTTAATTTAAATATTTCTTGAATTAATAATTTAAAAAATGATTAAAGATAAGGATGTGATCCATTATCTTGAATTATTAATTCAAGAAATATTTAAAGATATGGATATGATCTATTATCTTGAATTTTGAATTCAAGATAAGGATAAAATTTATGATCTTGAATTTTTTTGGATTAAACCTTGGAATGAGCTTTTCTTGTAATTAATTTAATTAGGGTTTAACCTTAATTAAGTGGATGAAATTAGGGCACCTAATTTTGGACATTTTTGGAAGATGGCCGGGTAGTCTTGGAGAGTTATACGTACGGCTCATCCAAGAGATGAGAGGGCGGCCTCCAAGGTTCCATCCAAGAAAGGTTTGATCCTATATTGTTCATTCTATTCTAAACCTAATCTCAAGAAACCTGATATTCTTGAGATAAAGAAAACTCAAGAACCTTGAGTTCTCAACCTTTCATCGCCTAGCAAGCATCCAAGGAAAGAGAGGAATCAAAGAGAAAGAGTTCTCAAGGAAATCAGGAGATAACCGTGTAAATTAGCGTTAGAGGATGTCATACACTTTGAGGTCTTCGGTGATCTAAGGTAATCCTAAAACCCCTCATGTATTTTAATGAGTACGTAGATCATAAGAATTTTCCATGAACAACTGTATAATACAATATCAATATTCCTGGGAATATCTTATGAGTATTGGGATGACTCATGAGTACTATAAAAGTTATGGGTTCTTATGAGCGCCTATAGAATCACATAATCAGTATTCCTGGGAATATCCCATGAGTATTGGATTATAACTTATGAGCACCGTAAAAAGATATGGGTTATAATTCATGAGAAAATATTAACTCCTTGGTCTAAAGCATTAGATTATAATGCATGGGATTGACTTTTTAATTCATGAAAACGTGTTTAATTATGGGTTCTCATGAGCACCAATTTTTCAATTACATAATTAGAAGTCTAAAAACATTAAATGGTATTTATGATCATGAGTACCATAAGCCTAAGAGTGACAACTTTGTAAAGCCACGGGTTTAATCTATGGTCATGAGAATTTCTCATGATAACCTGAAAAGTTAAACTGAAAAATAACTCATCAGTATTTACTTTATTGTTTAATTATAGGTTTTAACTCAGGAGTACCATAAGAGTTATGGATTCTCATGAGCTCCTATAAAAACTACTTTATTGTTTAATTATGGGTGTTAACTCAGGAGTACCATAAGAGTTATGGATTCTCATGAACTCCTATAAAAACTCACAAATGTGATTAGAGTTTGTAAGTTATGATAATCGGTTATTGATTAAAGTTTCCGCTGTAATTAAAGAAAGACAAAAAAAAAAAATCCTACTCATGAGTTCGTGCTTGAACGTCAGGCTGCGACCAAATTTAACTTACAAGATATGCATATATGTGCAGCTTTATTATACAACATAAAAATTTAATTAAAAATAATATTTTTCATCATATCCTCAAATAATCTCTCTAGACGACGCTTGAAACTAGGAACAACAACCAGCTAATATAAACCACAAAATTTAAAATTATATATTTAAGTTTTAGTGTCGCTGAATTTCATTTTTATTCAAAAAAAAAACGAAAATAATATAATATGATTTTGTAAAAGAACACGTATTGAACATGGAGTAAGACTGATCAACAATATAATAGATGATATAGATGAGATGTTTTTGAAAAATAGATTATGGAGATGATTTTGACCCCCCAAAAAAAAAAAAATTACGGATATGATGTGACTTTCTCCCATTTTTCGAATAAAAATGTTTAGCTTTATAACAAACCAATTTTTTTAAAAAATATCAATACAAATAATGATATTTGGCAAAAAAAAATTGAAATTCTAATAAAAAACAAATATAATAGCATTGTCAATGTTAATGAATATAAAATATACCATCTCCAAATCTACTGACTAAATATATGTCTATCAGATAAAAAATATTACTCTTTGAAATTCAAAATCACGTAAAATTAATTTTATTTATTTATCTTTATATATATATATATATATATATATATTGATAGATAGATGTAGATATAGATAAATAAATATAAGTAGGGTTTAAAGCTGGCCCGTGATCACGTCATTACGAATTACACTATAATTAATATCTCAGGCTTAATGCCGCATCGTCGAACTTGAGCACCATTCCCACCACTAGAATTCTTGAGCACCAGTCTGACGTACGCTATAGCCTATTCTTCAGGTTTCACTTGCTAACTTCTTTTATACTATGACGACGAGAACAACAGATGACTCGTAAGTTCTGATTCTGACTCTTGAATTGTTTGTTCATCCTTATTTTCTTCTTTAAACCAAAAAAATTTGGCGAGTATTTCTCGTTAAGTTCCTGGTCACTACCTTAGCGATGAATTAGAACTTGCTCTCCATTTAGAGAGTGGATATGATATTATTGATATGAATTTCCGTTAATTTTTTATGAGTTTTTTCTACTCATAAAATTATGTAATTTGGTTACTTTTTGTCATATATATATATACACACACTTGTTGAACAATGAGTTACTCTTATTCTGTGGATCTGAATATGCCTTTTGCATGCTGTGTGAAGCAATGGTCAATCCCATGACCATGGAGGAGGCGGAGATATAAGAGAAGGAGGAGGAGCTGCTTTGCAGAATTTGACTAACACCCATATGGTCAATCCCATGACCATGCATGGCATGTCCTTTTTGTATTTAATGCAACAAATCTTTCAGAACCAACCAGAAAAATATGAAACCTTCCAGGCGATCATGATAGATTTCAAGGCTCGAAGGTGAATTCTGCACACCTTTAATTAATAATTTGTCATAAATGTTTTACTTAAAAGGAGTTCTAAGCACCAATATGTTTGCTCTTTTGCAGGATTGACATTGCTGAAGTTAGAGAAAAGGTGAAGGAAATATTCGAAGGGCATAACGATTTGATTTCTAGGTTCAATGCCTTCTTGCCAAAAGGCTATGAGATAAGTCCTGATGATGAGGATGAAGCTCCCCCAAAAAAGAAAGGGGTTAACTATGAAGAAGCTCTGGGTTTTGTATACAAGATAAAAGTGAGTTTTATTTTTTCAGTTTGAGTGATGTTTTACCAAAATTGTTGGGTTATTATTACCCTTTTGATTGATAGGTTTTGCTTTCCCAGGAACAATTTCAAGATGATGATCATGTATACCTATCATTCATGGACATTTTGAATATGTACCGATCAAATGTCATGGATATAGCAGAGGTCTATAAGGAGGTAAATAAACGTTCTTTTTAGTTCTAGACACTCTTTGTAGGAAATTTCATGATGGAAATTGTATTGATAGCTTTTCTTTGGCTACTGGTATGAACACTCATTTGGTACTAAGAATGGAAAGGATGAAATTTTCTAAAAAAAATGCTATATATAAATTCAAAAACTTGAAAAATGGATAACTAAATTCTATTAGAACAGCTCTCATATCAAAAACATGTACAAATTTTGGTGCCCTTTCATGAAATATCTTGTTCAAAAGAACTTCCATGTTATAAAATTTAAATGTTCTGGTAGGTTATACAACTATCTGAAGTCCTTTCATAAGCCAACCCTTGAAAGTATAAATCAGTCAGCTCAATTGCTAAATTGTTTTAAGCCAGTTCCCATGACATGTACTAATTTTTTTTTTGAAATAATTTTATTCCTTTAGGTCTCTTCCCTTTTTGGCAACCATCCTGACTTACTTGAGGAGTTCACCAGATTTTTGCCAGATGATTCTGCAACAACTATACAACACACACCAAATGGGGAAGATTTAGCTCAGTGGTTTGACGAGCAAAGCTCTGCAACAGCCATTAAGCAGCAATTGCAACTGGACAAGGCAATTTTTTAAGCTTTTAGCTTATTGGATTAGCATTTTTTTCTGCTCACTTTCCTTAATGAATTTTATAAGATTTTTGCTGATTGCTTTTGGATTTACCATCTTTACAGCAATATCGTCAACGAGATAAGCTTATTACTTCTCATGATGACATTCTCGGCCTTCATTCATCTAAGCTGGATGGTGGCAAAGCAATGGTTACAAAGCACAAGAGGCATAAGAAGCAGGTTGAGGAAATTAGTGACAGGAGAGTTCTTGATCGGAATGAGAGAAAAGATGAACTTTTTGAAAACCGTAAGCCTTCATACTATGCGCTGAATTGATTGCAGAGCTTGAATACATGGTTCATGATTTTTTTTATTGCATTTGTATGATTATCTTGGTTAGGAAGTAACTGACCCTTTTTTCGAGTTTTGTTTGTCTAAAATGTTGTCAATTCAACATTACTGGTATTGTGGGTCAGTGTTGACGTTGAGTTTATGTTTATATATTTCTATGTGCTTCAATGATTGAAGCCATCACCATGGAGGAAAATAAAAAGGAGAAAGGAAGTGTAGCTTACATTAGTTGGGTGTAAAACTGTGTGCAATGCCCAAATCATCAGTGCAATTGCTTAGATTAATTCACCACAAAAAACATGGGTGAATGTGTTTGTAGTTTGATTGTTATGAAATTATCAGTATGGCTTATTCAATATTTTCATCTTGTCACTTCTTGATCTCTTCTTTTTGAAAGGCTTGATAGATAAATAGATTTCATCCATTATATATTTGTTTTGGTATGTAATTTAGAATATAGCGGCTTCTTTTCCCACCTCGTGTTTTTTTTTTTTTCATTCCCTAGATACATGTTTTCAGTTTTTAGAATATATAACTTAATTGGGAAGCAGAGGGAGGTGGGAACTGACCCTGTATCACCACAATGTCGTTTTAAAGTTTGAAAATGAGGAAGCCCTGCATCTCATGAGATTGTAATATCTTCAAGCATTCTATAGAATACTCGCTCTGGTCCTTATTATAAGGCACCAACTAGCAAATTTATTTGGTCCTTTTTATAAGGCACTTGCTTGTTCCCAATGAGTAATGATTATTTTTTTCCATGTCTGCCCCTAATTAATAAAGGTAGTGGGTGAGAGTAATAATTAATATAATATTAGAGTTTAGTGCAATTAGTAGGGGTAATATTGGAAATTACTTAAATTCTAGGACAACTTTATTGACTTTAACTACTTTTATTGGTTTGTGAGAAAAGGGAGTATAATAAGTTATTTTTTTTTAATGGGTGAGAATGTCATTTCATTTTTTTCTAATAACAGAATGTCAGTTCATTTTGACTTGTATTGTTTTGTAACCTGTTCATTTGATTTGATGCTAGGCGTGTTTTGCCAAGCACGTAATTTCGTCAGTAAAGTTGAGGAGAGGTTGGACAGCTCAGGCCTCGAGAAATTGTGCTCACACTTTGAAAGCTGCAAAAGTGGAAAAATAAACAGTCAACATTTAAATGATTTGGTATGTGATACCATCTTGCTTTTGTGAATCCCATACTTCAAAAATTAATTTGCTTTAGTTTCACTGCTCTTAATTTTCAACAAACATGAGGACTTCACGGGTAGTTTTTCTCCACAATTTTGATACCATTTCTCATCGATCTCTTAGTCCATTTTTTCCTGTAAATAGATGTTACTAGAATAACAAAATTGCAGTCTATTCTGTTGTAATTTCTACTTTATATTTTTAACTATGGCGTCAAAGTGTTACTTAACTAACTTCCCTTTAATCTATTTATTACAAAACAATTTTTTCCTTCTATTTTGCCTTTTACATGTATTACATTAACCTCTAGGCCCATTGAACAGTATATTAACCTCCAGGGATGATCAAACTTTTTGTTCAGCTCAAACTTCAATGGTTTCTAATGAAGCTTTCATGTTTTGAGATTATTAACTACATTACCTCTCTGCTGCTATTAATTTTAATTTTTTTCCTGCAAACTCTGAATTCAGGTAGCCGCTTCCATTGGAGTGTTTCCTGATATTTTGGAAGAATATAAAAAATTCTGGGTCGAAGGTGAAAATATTGGTAATTCTTTTTCAACTTTCTTACAATTTTTTTTTTAAAAAAATCTTATTCTTTAACCTGGACGATGTACATGACATAATTATTCTTGAAGATGGGTTCCTTGCTAATGTCATTAGTAAAATTAAGTCCAAATATTATACCACGTCCAAATATTTATGTCATTGAATTTATTGGAGTTATTTTAAATGGTTTTTCTAACGGCAAGAGTTGTTCCTTTCAGAATCATTTGATGGTGACGATCAATTACTCAGATCATCAAAGTTGGAAGACAGAGAAAGAGACCATAAGCATGAGGTGATTGTCTCTAAAGAGAGTAAAGAAAACAGTGAGAAATACAATGATTTCGTGGACCAAGCTGAAAATACTGGTGATTGTTTTTCAACTTTCTTACAATTTATTTTTCTATTTTCTCATTCCTTAACCTGGACGATGTACATGACATATATAATTGTCCTGGAAGATGGGTTCCTTGCCAATGTCATTAGTACAATTACTTCAAATATTACGACTTAATTATCCCCTTATGTCCAAATATTTATGTCATTGAATTTCCTGGAGTTATTTTAAATGGTTTTTCTAACCTCTATCTCATGGACCAAAACTGATGCTGCAAGAGTTGTTTCTTTCAGGTCAATTACAAAGATCACCAAAGTTGGAAGACAGAGATAGAAACCAGAAGCGTGAGTTGCTTGTCTCTAAAGAGAGTAAAGAATTGTTGGAGTGTGTTGTTGGTTTTGAGGAAGATGGCCCTCCGACATGTCACGGGTTGGAATCAGACAAAGAGAATAAAGAAAAACGTGATGAGAAATACATGGGGATATCAATTCATGAACTTGACCTCAGTGATTGTGAACGTTGTAACGCCAGCTACCGGCGTCTTCCAGAAGATGTACGGAACTTCTAGATTTTTTTTTCTTGTATGGCCTTTGTCAAAAATATTGTATCTTTGTGAAGATAACTTGTTTTGTTTACTATTGCAGTATCCTATTCCTATCCCTAGTCTCAGATCTGAGCTTGCTACTGAAGTATTGAATGATCACTGGGTATCTGTAACTTCAGGGAGTGAGGAAGAAGCTTTCAAACATTTGGGCCGGAATCGCTATGAAGAAACCTTGTTGCAATGCGAAGAAGACCAGTACAACTCTTGTCCTTTTATTATCTTTAGTTCTTGGGTTAAGGTGTACATTAGTCCTGAAAGTTTTTGCTGAGAAATAATGTTATCCCGCAAGTATTAAAATAAAGCAATTTTGCCCCTTATTGTTAAACAACTAACCGTCAACGTCAGTTTTTTTATGCTATAGGAAAATTTTGATATTTTTTTAAACTTCAAGGTGACATTGAATCTAAAAAAAAAAAAAAACTTTCAGATAATATAGCTCCTCAGCAAAAACTTCTAGGACAAATTTGCACCTTAAACCCTTATTCTTTTATCTCATTATTTTGGCTTCACAATTCCTTTTTCTTCAACTTGACATGATTCTTCCATGATACTTCCAATGTAGATTTGAGCTCGACCTGTTAATAAACCGTGTGGAGTCAACTGCTGAACATGCAAAGAAATTTTACAATAGCATAACTGGAAACGAAATCAATATTGAGAATCCAATCCGTATTGAAGAATACCTTAGTGGTATGAATTGAAATCATCCTAATTTTAGAATGGTAATTTTGAAGCTTTATATTTCTTTTAACTGTAAGAGCATTGTGAGACTGATTCTGGCATCTGGGGCATCATATTTCAGTTATACATTTAAGATGCATTGAGAAACTGTATGATGACCATGGTCTTGAAGTTATAGAGGCATTACGTAAGAATCCTGTTGTTGCTTTGCCTGTGATAATGATGCGACTAGAGCAGAAAAGGACGGAATGGGGGGAGCGTCGTTCAGAATTCAACAAGGTCTGGGCGCAAGTTTATGCTAAAAGCCACGAAAAAGCACGTGATCGTCATAGTCTCAGTTTCAAACAAGAAGATTCAAAGAACTTGAAGCCAAAAGGTAAGTGATTTTTTAAATGGAGGATGAAAAAAGATTGGAATATATAATACTATTAATTACAAGATTCTGCCTTTTTGTGATGGTACTATTGCTTCGACATGGCATGAAACATGGACGTAAATCAATTGTATTTTAAGCTCCCACAGTCATAAGGCATTCATGAGGGACATAAAGCTTCTTTTATAAGTGTTGTTATCTTGCTAATTGTTTTTACACTGTCTTTAATTAAATGCACAGCTTTGATGGCTGAGATCAAAGGAATCAAAGAGAAGCTGCCAAACCAGGAGTGGCTCCAGGCCACTGCTGCTGGATATAAACTATCTCCGATTCCGCATATGCACTTTGAATATTCAGATGTTGAGATTCATGAAGACCTATATAAACTTGTTTGTTATGCAAGTGAAGTGATCGTTGGAAGCACATGCTTGTTAGATAAAATGTTGGGAATCTGGACTACCTTCTTGGAGCCAATGCTTGGTGTTCAATCTCGGTTTGATAAGTTAGCAGCTACAGAGAATAGGAGAGATGGTTCAGAAAATGTAGATTGTAATGCTGAAGTCTCTGTAGCCAAGTCTCAAAGTGGCAATGTATCTAGGGTGGAGGTATGTGTTCAAACTTCTAAGAGTGATGATGATCTAGTCATATAACCAACTTTTGCATGATTGTTTTCCCGTATTTTCTTTTCTGCTTTGATTTGAATCAAGGCTTTTCTTTTTAAAGTTAAGATGTGAATTTGCTTTGGAAGTTTTTGCTCAGGAGCAATGGTTGCTTCGAAAGTTTTTTTGGGTTCAATCTTGCCCTACAAGCATTAAAAATAAGCATCGTTGCTTCTTACCATTAAAAATTTAAATTTAACGATCAACATCAATTTTTTTAATAGTCACCGTTCATTTTTTAATGGTATAGGGATAACATTGCTACATTTTGAAACTTCTAAGGTAACATTAAACCCCAAAAGAACTTCCAAGAAAAAATTGCACCTTAACCCTTCTTTTTAAATTGGTATTTGACGTGTCTGTCTGCTACCTTGGTACTTCAGCATAGTGACATGGCAACTCCAGATTCTTTGGCCAACAGAGTTCTAATTCAAAGCAATAACCAAGAGGAAAAGGAAGAGGGTGAAATATCTCAAGAGGAAAAGGAAGAGGGTGAAATATCTCCCTCACTAAATGGTGATTACGACAACGACGCTTTTGAAGGTGGTGAAGATGTCTCAGGTAGAGAGTACTCTCAGGAAGAGCATGAGGGGAAGGGAGATAAGGAACGTGATGATATTGATGATAAAGCAAAAGTTGAGAGAATGTGTAGAGCACAATCTGCTAGAGATGGCTCGTTGTTAGAAAGCTCCTTTTTGTCTGCGAAACCTGTTTCAAAGTACATACCACCAGTTTTACTGGAAGAAAGAAGAGAATCAATGGTTATCTATGGAAATGATGATTTCTATGTGCTTTTCAGGCTTCATCATGTAAGGACAAGTTATTACTTAGTGTCTAATGTCGCATTTTGTTCATTGGTGAAGAAGTTAATATACTCTTTGATCTTGGCAGATTTTGTATGAGAGGATCTTATCAGCAAAAACAAATTCAATGAAGTCTGAAGTGAAGCGTAGAGTTGTAAAGAATGCTAATTCTTCAGACCCATATTCAAGGTATTTCTAGTTCTAGGCATCTTGTTCTTATTATTTATATTTTAAAAAGAAAGAAGTGCTTAAGGCTCCTTTTGAATTGGTTGTGCTTATGTTCATCTAGATTTATGAATGCCCTTTACAACTTCATTGGTGGATCTGTTGACGAAGAAAAGTTTGAAGGTGAATGCCTTGCAATATTTGGACCCCAGTCATACAGGTTATTCACATTGGACAAGTTGATCCATAAATTGGTTAAACAGGTATGACTCTCTCTCTCATTCTGTCTGTGTTTTTTCACTTATGACTTGTTTTACTCCTAAGGTTTTAAATGTTCCTTTTCTTTTCCTGCAGCTTCAAGTGGTTGCAAATGTTGAAGTAAATGATAAAATTCTTCAGTTGTTTGAGTATGAAAATTCTCAGAAACCTGAGAGGCTAGTTCATTTAGCTTATCTTGGAAATGCACGTGTGATCCTCCCCGACGACAATATATATCGCCTGGAATACGTAAGTCCTATGAGACTAATGTTTTGCCTCTCCAGCCACTGAAAAAAAGAAAGAAAAAAAAGAAAGAGGAAGTAGTGTTATTTAACTTTGTTTGCCAATCTGGTCTTATTGCAGTCATCTGGCCCTTGCAAACTATTCATCTGGCTAACGGACAGAACAAATGAAACGCCAACAGCCATTAATCCAAATTATGCTGATTATCTTTACAATGATTTGCTATCAGTCTTTCCTCTCAAAGAAGAACCCAAAGGAATTATACTTCAAAGGTATATACAGATGCTGCAGAGTGGAATATGTATATTTTATGTATATTTTAGAAATTTATTATCTTTTCCTCCGATGATGATGGAAACAAAGTCATCAGAACTGTATTTTGTTTGGGTTTTTCTTATAATGTAATTCTTGTTTGAGTCTAGGTCAACCTCACGTTAATTCTCAATTTGCTGATTGTACTGTGTGTGTGTGTGTTGCAAGGTGTTCTCAATTAGTCATACATATATTGATGCTCTTTATAATGATGTGTGCAGGAACAAGCGCAAGCGTGGTGCTTCAGATAAGTTCCCAGATATGGAGGGTGTTATAGTCATTAACCAATTGGAGCATGTGATGGCGTGCAACTCGTCCAAGTGCAAGGTATGTAATTACTTTTTGTGTGTGCTTGTTACATTGGAGTTAAATTTTGATGGTTTAATACTTGATTTCTAGATAATTTCCTTTTTTCCCTTCTTCTGAGACTGTTATTCATCTTATTTTACTATATCTCGTGAGATTATTACAGTTCCTTGTACATAAACTATGCTAAATTAGCTTGAAGGTGTCATCAGCATTCTAGTGTGTGTGTGTTCTCTCTCATTGAGAAGGTCTCATTTGCAGGTGAGGTATGTTCCATACAAACAAGACGTCTTATATCGCCGCCGAAAGAAGCAAAAGACATGGTCCAGACATAACAAAGCAAGAGAAGAGATATACCACAGGTTATTCGGTAGAAATTCTATCCATTTGGATTAGCCGTAAAAGCTGTTTTTTCAATGTGATTTACGATATATACGAGATAAGTATGTGAAAAGATTTTTATCTCGACTTGCGTAAACATGTTTTTCAAACATCAACTCAAACAAGCAGACTAACTACAAGGTTGCAGACAACTGTGTTTAAAACAGTAACCAATGCTAAACTTCATCAAAATTTTCACATGAAGATGGAGGAAGAGACAAGATAACGGGCTGTACATACAGATGGGGTCTTTTGGGTCAACCCATTAAAGTGCTCTATATTTTTTATGTTTATAGCCAGCCATTGTTTGTGCTTTTGGGAAGGGCAATTTCTGCCGATCCTTTGTAAATAATTTGTTGCTTTTTAATTTTTTAATTTATTCTTTAAGGAACAGCTGTAAATGACAGGAATCTTGTGTAAATGGTAAGACAAATCTTTATAAAAAGTACGCGACAAAGAATTTCTAAATTCTAAACTCCTTGTTTTTTGTATTTGTAAACTATCCATTCTCTCCATGGCTTTGTAGTTGAAAGGGGTAAATTGAGTTAATTTTTTGACTAGGAGTTGTGATCATTCACAAACATTTTGGGACATTATAGTTTATGCAGATTGTGTTATAAAAAACTGGTAGGTTTTAATTAGTCATATTCCTAAGAATCCGAATAGTTTAGTAAATCATTTAGTTAAAATAGCTCATAATATCGAATGAAACTTTTGTCTCATTAATCACCCACCACCTTCATACCAGGAGGCGGTAGTTGGTGAGGAATAGTAGGTTATAGTTTTCTATGTTGTAGATGCTCTTTTGATTAATTAATGGATTCCAATTTTCTTTTTCTTTTTTTTGATGTGTTTGGGGGAAATAGTGAGTTATGTACCTAATTATGAATCTCATCCATAACTACATTCTTTTTTTGATACAACAGGCAGGGGTCGAACCCCTGAGGGGGAGGCCAGACTCCTAAGTCTGGCACTAGTGCCAATGCGCTACAAGGCGCTTGGCATAACTACATTCTTTTCAAATGCATTTTCTCTATGCATTTTGTAAATGGAGTGTTTAGAAACACTCCAGCGGTCAAAGTAGTGAGCAGAGGATGTGAATTTTCTTGCATCTACTGTGCATCTTATCAAAAGTATTCATATTTATTTTAAAAAGTTGAAATATTTCTTGATATAAATCATTTATATTTTAGGTTAATACTTTGAAGATTTTTTTAAAAAAAATGCAATTTTGATAAATGATATTTAATAATAGCAGCAATGATAGTATTTAAATCTTGAATTAAATTTAAATACGACACAACACAATAACATCCCCATATTTCTCTTATTTTTCCTTGTGTTGGGACATGAGAGGGAGCAAGTGGAGACATTGGGAAGACATTCTTTTCCCCAAAAATCTGCCCATGTCCACATGCTTCTAGGAGAGTGAGAGGAGGAAACAAGGGGACAACATTGATTAATGAAAAGTGAGCATGTGGGGCAAGAGTTGAATTAAAAAAAAAAAGCAAACTCCCTCATCTCCATCTGCAAGTCACGTAGAAGGGAAAGAGGAAAAATTAAAAGAAGATTAGTGGCTTGTGGAAGTTCAAAAGCTAAGAATATTAGGGACCTAGTAGGTTAGGTTGGAGCACCATTTTGAAACACCATTTCTCTTCCATTTGGGCAGCTGGTCACGTAGAGAGGGAGAGAAAGAAAGGAGTACAAGAAACTCTAACACAAGAAGCTTAAGCAAGAGGAAGAGAAAGATTAAGACTAAGGTAAGTCTTAAGGCTTTGGATCTTCAATATACTCTCTTCTACCCCTTCTACTACGTGGCTAAGACATTAAAGAACAATTTTTCCTTGGTGGTTTGAGGTGTAGGCGGAAGTGTTTTTGGTAGAAAAAGGAGACAAAGACTCAAGAAAGCTTAAGTCCAAAGACAAGTAAGCCTCATATGAATCTTCTTGTATTTTTCTTTTAGTTATTTGAAGTTACAAATGACCATGGACTGGAGTATATATTTTCTAGGGTTTGATTGGCTAGTGAAAAGTATGAGTAAAGGTTTAAAATTAATATTCATGGCCTAAAACGGTAGATCAAACTTAGTATATGGAAGATATGAAGTTGGAATGAAAATTTGGTATTTTGTTGATTAAATCATAAATTTCGTGCAGCTGAGTTTTCTTGATGATATGAATGGATTTTGGTATTTTTGAGGGTTCTAAAGTGTTTAAAATGAGATTTTGTATAAGGGTGAACTTAGATCAAAATTTTGGAACCTTCGATGAAAGTGCAAAAACGTTGGGGGTCTTGTTTGGTGAAATTCTGTTGAGTCGATGCCTTCTTCTTAACGTTAGACTTATTAAATGGACTTAGAAAATTATGAAATTTTATATTGAGAAAGTAGACATCTCAAGGATTAATTTGGTATACAACTCGTATTTTTATGAATTTTTTGCTAAGAGAAATAAATATTTCAAGATAGCCCCCGAAACTGGGAATTATTTCGACAGAGAAGTATTTTGGGCTATAGATGAATTTTCGACTTGGTCTGACCCAAATGAGTATTTTTTGTTGAAACTAGACATATTAAGGGTAATCTGGCTTTGGAATCAACCCAAAAGGAGTTTTCAGATTTAGTTATGAATATTTGAAGTTGAGACTTTATTTCTGAAAATTTCGTATATGGACGAAAATTCGGATTATAGGCCCAAATTAAATTCCTTAATAAGAAAAGGAATTTAGTAAATATGGACACATTAATTGGGCTTATTTTAATTTACCAAAGAAAATATTTGTTGAGGTGGAATTAATTTTATTTACATTTTTATTATTTTAGGGATAATTGTGATATTTTACACCGGAAGGTTGTTTTTATCTAGTAAATGAGCGGTAGTAACCTTAATCCTCATATACTTGTGTGATTTGTGTATGTATGTTTTACCTTGAAATTGCATACATTTGGTTATCATTTATTTCCAAGTCGCTATGGGCAACCGAACATCTTGCCACCGATAGTCATCTGTCTTTGGGTGCTATTAGGACTTCTAGTTCCTGCATTTAGTTGTGTGCCTTGATCTTGAATGTTATGTGGTATTTGCACATTAAATTTCTAATAATATACGTCGTACAAAACTTATTTTTGCGGAAGAGTGTTGGGTGAATTTTTCTTTGCCCCCCCCAACGCGTAATCACTATTCATGAGATTAATCCATTATTAAATGAAATGATTTATTTATTCATTATTCATGAGCGAGTGCCATTCATCAGTCGTTGAGATGAAGCCTAATCACTATTCATGAGATTAATCCATTATTAAATGAAATGATTTATTTATTCATTATTCATGAGCGAGTGCCATTCATCAGGTTGAGATGAAGCCTTAGCGAATCTAGTCAATGTCTTTCGCTGAGTGAAAGGGGCATTAATTCAGATGCAAGCCAATGGCCTTGTGCCTAAACTCTCCTATAAATGGGAGGCTACGGGTTCAATACCACTTATAACCTCAGTTTATTAATATCTGCCTCTCTAATTCAGGAAAATACCTGAGTGATACGCATGTTGGGAATGTAAAATAAACGGCCTTCATAAGATAGAAATTGAAAGGCTAAATGAAGATATGCTAGTTTGGTGCACCATGGGAAATTTCACAAACAGATATGGCAGCTACTTCATTCGGCCAATATGGGTATCTAAACCCTTAAGAAATGGCGTCCATCATGGTAAATCAGGATATGAGTAGTGAAACCAAGGAAGACCAGCAATTATTCCCATTTTTTTCCATTGAAGAATATTTAATGTTATAATAGAAATTTTGAGGAGGAAGGAAAAGAATATACATGCTTTTACCTTCTCTATAACAGCCCAACAGCACAGCTTAGATGCAATCTGTTCTCCAAGCCTCTTAAACGATGACCCAATAACATACACCTGCCAATGGAAAGAATATATCAAGATCACGCAACCCAGAAGGACTTTACACGCTAGCATACTGTAAACTAAGGGCAGATATCACAGGTACAGATGTGATTAGTTAGAAGATTATGTTAGATATAGCTTACTTGATTGCAAGCCAAAAAATTTAGATGGGTGATATCCGAAGTACTAACCAGAAAAGCAACTTTGCTAGATAATCACGAGATGTGTTTACTTTATCACAAAACTCATCAAAACCATCCGTCTGATTATCTGAATTTCTTCCAACTGATTGTTCCATAAAATTTGGGTTAACATCATCTGAAAAGAATCTCCTCAAAATGTTTTGAACAAGTCGTTGAATTATGTCTTCCACTTCTACTGATGAAGGCCGCGACAGCTCGGTCACCTGTCAAGAAAAGAGATTTCAGCACTTACCAGAAAGTTGCTCTTTGCAAGTCTCAAGTTTTAAGGGCAAAATAAATTACGGAGGAGATTTTGAGTCCTTACCATATCAGGATCCAGAGACCGTAGATACTCCAATAAATCATTCTTGTTCCCTCTGTCATGTTCTATTTGTATTATTTCGAGATTCTGGGATTTTAATTGCTGAAGAAAAACAGCATTACCACATCTCCTTAGAATGCAAAACTCAAATCTTTGTGCCTCTAAAATAACCTTAAGCCCTTAAATAGTAATCAACTCTTCAATTTGAGATAGGAATTTTAGACTACAACAGGGTGATGCTTCAGTCATAGGTAAGTTGAAGAAGGTGTAATAACTAATAAGATTACAAGGCCATTGCAAAGCACTTTATTAAAAAAAAAAAAATAGTACGTAGTTGCACAGTTCTCAGTCAGGTATTTCAAGAAAAAAATAGAAGCAAACGCTCTAAAAAATTGAGCAGACAATGGATATTGGATACAGTTCATTATTTCAACGATTAGCTTTCAAGGTTGTAAACGCAGATCTGATTATTATGCTTTTAATTTTGTGTCAGCCTTCTAACTCAGAGTACAAGCATATCCATAAAAATATTATAAGAACTCGAAAGCTCCAGAAGTTTATATTTGTTGAATCATGACTCGGAATTAAATTCACCTACTAATACAACAGTACGGAAGGAAGAAAGAATTGAGTTCTGAGGCAATTGAGGGTTAAACTGAATCACTCAATGCAAACTATTTTGAGTCAAGTATACCTTGCATGCACATAAAAGCAAACTAGCATCATACAGTGAGAAGTCTAAAACTCAAGTCTCCTACTCTCCTTCCGTTGTAATAACTCCAAATAAACCAAGCATATCATCAATCAGAATAGGACATTCATGTCAGGCACTTATAATTTCAGAAACAAACACAATCAATGCACTAAAATTGTGAATCAAAGAGAAAACCTACCACTTACTTTTTCTGCCACTGTTAACTCAGACTGCAAATTCTGAATGTAATTCAGAGCTTCAGGGAACAAATCCGCAAACAAGCGAGGGCTGCAACACTCCGAGTCTTTGAGCTGCAAATCAGAACCAAATTCAATTTCCCTATCTTCACCGCCTTGCTGCCCCGAGACCTTCGTCTCCGTTGGACAATTAGACCCCTTTCTATCATAAGGTGCTATATCGAAATTTCTGATTAAGGACATCCTATACTCAGCATTCCACAGAGTGTAACTAAACCCAAAATCAAATGAATCATTTATCATTAAAGGTTCATTCACCATTAAACGCTAGTTGGAGGACATAAGTAATAGATGTAATCCAAAAGAAAAAAATACCCGGTGATGATGGATGAAACAAGAAGGCGGTCAAGAGGACGCTTTGAAAGCGTAATGGTAACGGAAAATTGATCGGACGGTAGCAAACCTAACATCGTAGAAATGGTCTGTTTCATGGAATCCCTGGCGGAATTGGAAACACCTTTGGAGATAACGGATGCGTCGAGAGGCTCAATTCGCATGAGCATGTTCTCTATGACAGTGAACCCACGATCAAATGATTTCTGAGTCGAAACAAAGTCGTCGGACACGCCTCCGCCATCAACGCCGGAGATTAAGCAGCGAACTACAGATGCAGGATAAGCTAAACGACGACGCCGGAGAGAGACGGAAAAGGAAGGAAGAATAGAAGGGGGTGGCTTGGGGGGATGAAAAGGTTGGGTGAAATGCCATTGATGCGAAAGAGGTTGAAAGCTCTGGATGAGACCGCCATGAAGGAGCTTGAGCTGTCGGAAACAATGAGCGTGCGTGCGTGTGCCCGAGTCTATCTGTCTCGCGCCTGCGCCTACGATGAATCTGGCCTTCATCTTAGCCCTTCAATTTTGTTTACGTAGTTGTTGGCCGTTTGATTTAGAAAATGCCCTTCCCCTAAGTCTGAATTACGAATTTGCATGTTCAATTAAAAAAAAAAAAAATCATGTTATTTATTAAAAGTAAATCTAATTAAAAATGGGTGAACGATGAATCTGGCCTTCATCTTAGCCCTTCAATTTTGTTTACGTAGTTGTTCGCCAATTTAAAAATGTCTAAATTACGAATTTGCATGTTCAATTAAAAAAAAAATCATGTTATTTATTAAAAGTAAATCTAAATAAAAAATGGGTTTTTTTATTTCGAGTAGCCAATTAAAAATGTTAATTTTACTTTGAAACTATTAAAAAATGAGTAAATTTTTTTTGCTCTGAAAAAATAAAAAATAAAAATAAAAAAGAGTAAATTCACTCTAACCATTAACACTGATTTATAGGTAGGGGCAAAATTTATAAGTTTTGATTATGTCCAGCTAGAGCTAGGAATTAGGGCTAACGACTTGTGAAGGGCCAGGCTAACTGATGAGCCGGCCTCTCAGTGTCAAAATAAGAAAAAAAAATATTTTTTTCAAAGTTCTCGATAACACCGGGGCCAGGGCCGGCGTCCTGCTGGGCCCGAAAGTTACTATTTCAAATTTTAACTATTTTTCCTCCTTTTTTTTCAAAGAAATATAATATGATATTACGGGTCTTTTCTTTGTTTTTATTTTCTTTTGTGTCGAAGATATTTTTATTTAAATAATATTATATTCAAGCATTTTTTTATCATTTTGATTAATTACACAAAAAAATAGAAAATGAGAAAGGATGAAAGCCATGTGTAAATTAACTAGCTTTGCTTATCCTCTTACACTTTGCTTATCACATTAGGAACAAAGTTGATTCATTTGTTTATTTGTAGAAATTGTCTTGAGCCTCATACATTCACAAGTCGGATTTGATTAGGCCAGATAATAAACAAAAAGATGATATGTATGTTTGCATGTTGAGGTAATCTCAAAGATTAAAAATAAGGAAAAAAAATAGAAATTGAAAAATATCTCATTCAACTTTAGCAAGCCGTAAGGTTTGGACAAAAATGTAATTGGGTCAAGACGGAATTGACAACAATATAAGTAAGTGGTAGGTTTTATTTTCAACTCCACATACACAAGATGTTAATCGTTGAATGGTCATTTTAACATGGACACTGTAAACAATATTTACGATTCTTTCAAGAGATTTTAGTTGTTCGGCCCTATATATATTAAGCTTATTGGTCTTCTATCTTAATTAAAGTGAGGAATGTTTTCATGAATCTAATTGAAAAAACTCGCATTTTTTATTATTTTATTGTTTTCTATTATCTCAATTATAATATACTTGAAATTAAAGTAATTTCATTTGTCATCATTTTTATATGAATTTATTTATTTTCAGGTGCTACGATTAAAAGGCCTAACGGTAGCCGCCGTTCATTTCTCGCCCTTCCGCCATAATGCCAATTTCAAAATCCTCGTCCATTTTTCAAGCTCGCCGACGACGGTCAGAACCTAAAACGGCGCCGATGGGCTCGACCCGATTTCCCAGCTTGTACGTTCAACATTAGAAAACTTCCAAATACTTAATATTTATGAGTGATTAATTTCAAGATAAAATTATACTTTAACCCACTAATAAAAGTGGTGTAAATTTAGGTTTAGAATCTACTTAAAAAGTTTATAACTTGATCTTTTTTTAAAAAGAGCGTCATCCTCATCCTCAATCTCATCCTTTAACCTTTGTTAGTATTAATCAAGGTTGTCACACTGGTGAATGTAAATAAACTCATGACAAGAATTAAAAACTCATATCGTAAACTCATAAAAATGTACTTTTATGTATAATTAAATAATTAAATTAAAAATGACAAAAAAATGGGTCTAAATATATTTTAACAAAAGAAAAATATGAAATAAAAAATTTAAATTAAATTAATCATCAACATTCATAATGTATCATGCTTAACAAAGGAATTTATATAAAATTCATATACGAAGTCATTGAGTATAATCAAATATATAAATTAACACGAGTTTACTAATGACTAACTTAATTTTGTAAAGTAGAAAAGTAAAACGGTAAAACTTAGAGACAAATCAACTCACGAGTTTGACAATAATAGTATTTATTATTTTTATTTTCATTATAAATTTTTTAAATATTGTTATTTTTTTCATAAGGATAAGACAATTAATTTTTATTTATTTTTTAAAATTTTGGTTTGGATGGTACGCGGGTCCATATACCTGATTTATGAGCAGGCATGCTCATCAGTCAAAATATGAGGCAACTTTTTTTTTTTATCTTTTAAAATTTTTTATATTATTAATTATTTAAATTAAATTATAAGGAAAAACTCTCATAACTTTAAAAATACTGAAGACGGAAAAGTGCTCCCAATAATCATAATACCAAAAAGCTATAATAGCCTAATTTGTCCTTTTGAAATCAATAGAAATAACATAAAAATCTTCTTCTCCCTCGTCTTCTTATCTCTGCTACGGTCTTTGATCCAACTTGTTCAGTAGTACCAAATATTTTAAATTAATTAATTTGAAGTGTATGAAGCACCATAAAATATTTTTTTCAATAGCACTCACTAACTAAAAATATTCTATAATGTTGAATACACTAAAAACTAATTAATTTAAAATACTGGATATTAATAAAAAAAAAAACTTCAAACTGTTAAATACTTCCTTCAAACAAATTTAAAAAATAAAAACCCGCATTCCCAAAATGCGGGTTTAAAATTCTTTTTTGAATTTGTTTGAATGAAGTAATGAGCAGCAGGGAACGTGGATTCGTAACCCGCACCACTAGCTTTGTGAGGGAGGCCTAATGCTAACGGATCTTAGAACCAATGCGATGAAAATGAAACACTAATAATGGATAAAATTCAACCACAAGTTGAGCAAAGGACGAGTTAGAAATCGACTCACTTGAGGGAGATGAGTTTGGTCAGGAGCTGAAACATGAGGCTAGAACCATGAAAAAAGAGGCCGAAGTTGAAAAAAGAGAACCTTAGCAGCTGAAATGCGACGGTGCAGTGAGGCCAGGACGACGATGGTGAGGCGCCGAAGGCTCGAAGCCAAAGAAGAAAGATAGTGATAGCGAGAGAAGAAGGATTAAAAAACAGAAATGGCCACATTCACAAAATTATAATTATTAATTATATTAAAAAAACTAAGATACCGGGACCGGACCGAAATTCTTGAAGGCTTCCCTAGATCTCAGTCCTATACAATAGAACAGAGTTGTATTTGTTGTTAGATCTCAGTGAACATTATAGAATTACACCTAAAATTTTAGGAAATTATGTTTTAGCCTCATAAATGTTTCAATATTTTCATTGAGGTCCCTCATAAGACTTTTTAATAGGGACCAAACTAAAAATATTGAAATATTTATGAGGCAAAACATAATTTCTTAAAATTTTTGGTTAAATATTGTAATTTTAGGGGGGCCGGGGGCCACCCCTAGTCCCCTTAAATCCGCCACTGGTCCCGATCCTGGTATGGCCAGGACTTTTTGGTCCCAATGTTACCGGGACCACATGAACATCCTAGTTTAATCTACATTAACTAGAATAATCTTTATTGTTAAGAGAAACAAAAAACATCACCCTTCCTTATGGTCGCTAGAGCCACTACTATCTGACAACAACTAAGAATTTGTTTGGATTAACATTGATAAAAGAGTAAATACATTTTGGGTCCTTGGAAAAAAACACGGATTATTTTAATCCTTTAGGACTAAAATGAGACTTTTTATGGGACTAAAAAGAGAACTTTTGAAAATTTGTAGAGGAAGAAAAATGTTCACGTCAATCGACCCTTATTCGTCATTTTCGCGACTAAAAGCATTTCTTTATATAAGGACCAAAATGGGGTCCGTGTTTTTTTTCAGGGACCCAAAAGGGTATTTACTCTTGATAAAAATAATTTTTATTTCAATTGACTTTTGCAAATTAAAGTTATAGTTAAGGTTAATTAGGGTGATGTGATTTGTGTTTAAATAAGATTTTTATAAAAAAAAACAGTTAGTTTAACATAAATTTATTTAGATGATATGTTAAAAAAATTAGTTTAGCATAAACTTATTTAGTTGAATTAAAATGACAACGTGATTTTAAATAATTTTTGTGCTTTTTTTTATTGCATGAGAACTGAAAGTAACTTTTTGTTTTTGAAAAACTACAATAAGACATATAAGTAAAGGCAAAAGCATACAATGAGATGGGAATAAAATTGAGGTGCAAGGGGACAGAGGAAAATGAGGAAGCTCAAAATTTCAGTGGTGGCAGTGAGCCAGAAAGGGCTTTGACTCAAGAGGACTGACCACAAAAGGGACCTAGTGGTGACTGTTGAGTGTGCCGACCTGAGCTTCTTAGCAGCTTAGCACCACAAATGCCTTCAGATTCTTTTGTAACTGCATCCCTCAACACCCATTTTCATGAATGGTAACCCTTTTTTTTCCATCTCCTAAATACCCTTTTAATTTCAGGTTGTCATCATGCCTCGCATCTCATTCTCTCCAAACAAACAACCTCTCACCAAACGCCTTGTAGCCTAGTGGTATGGGTACTCCCCAACTAGTGGAAGGTCTCGGGTTCGATCCTGCTCGTTGTAATTTAGTCCATTAGTGACAGTCACCTTGTAATTTTAAAAAAACAAAAAACAAAACAAAAAAACAACAAACAACCTCTCTCAAACTGACAATTCAGTTCCCTTGTCTTCACTTCAAATATTTTATCGTGACGTTTGGTTATTAAACTAGTCTCTTGTGTCCCTTATATATACTTTAATTTTAAATATAAAAACCTCATTTTATCTCTTAAATTTTATCTTTTTCTTAAATATTTTATATATATATTAAAAGAGTTTCTTTTAAGAGGCAGTTCCAATACACACGATTAAAATATGTATTTTAAGAAAATGAACATTTATTTATCAAAAATAATTAACTAAATTAATTTCCTTCATATCCATTATAATTTAGGAGCTAGTAACAAAACAATAGACAACCTTCATATTTTAGTAATTTACATTTATAGTGAACGAAAGTTTAGAAATTAAGATATCAAACACGCATCTTGATCAATAAAAATAATCGTAATCCATACACGTGCTAAATTCATGATAAATATTTATAACGAAATAAAACAAAATGATTTAATGTTTAAATATTTTTTCTCTCTGGTTGTACTTTGATGTTTAAATATTTTTCATGATTGATAAATAATTATAATTATAAGTTTTATCCGTATATAATATACATTGATCACAGTGCTTGCCCCACTCTCGTGCAGTTATCATAGAGTCAACTCTGTACGTAAATGGCAGAACGTAGGAGAAATTATCGTCTAAGAGTCAGAAGGCAGTTCTTGGAGTGTCTTGAGAAATGAGAAAAAGTGGAATACAACGATTGCTCTTTTACTCTTTTCATTGAGAAAAAAAAATGAACACGTATATTTCCCTCTGGGGACTACTGTGAAAGGGAAACAGTAGGCAATGGAAGAACAAACCCCCAATGAATCCAGACATGTCTGTTGCCGCGCGCTGCAGCTTCAACAACCAGCGACTTCCACGCATCCGTGTAATAAGCAAAGAGCTCGCTCACACTCACACCGTCAACAAACTTATCCTTTACAATTGGGTCCCTGCAATGGTTGAAAGCATAACACTAGTCATATAACATGCAGAACAAAAACTTTGATAGCTTGACTAGTATTTCCACTATATTCATCTTAAGTCTACATCCGTTAGTCGAGGTATATGTATATAATGTCTGTTTCCAAAAAACTGAGACCAGAACAATGAGAAAGAATAGTGTAACTGACAAGAGAGCATGGCACCAATGGAACGAGTATAACCGCAACTTACACACAACGACAGAAGTGGATGCATGTCGTAGTTCTTAACTGAAATGCAATGAAAAATGAGCAGCTCATAATCGGATTTCAACTGCACCTTTGTCTTGGATAAAATGGGCAAGTATTTCCTAGTGCTAGAGCTTAAGGGACAGCAGACTTCTAACCACTTAAACCCCACTTTACAGGGCACTTTCACCTCAATGAATAAGAATGAAAGGACAGATCAGTCGAATCAAAAAGTACTGGCTTCAATTTAAGCACGTATAAAGACCCACATCCATCATATACTCGAAAATTAATTATGCAGGGTACAGTTGTAGATCTTAATGGCCATTAGAATATGACCTTTAGAAATCACCTCGGCTGTGATACTCAGGGCGATATTTAGAACTCATTGTCTCCACGTCATGAACCTGTCTCATATGTCTGTTCTCTTGATCTTCTCTTCTAAACTTGACAGGAGCGAAAGGGCCAAAGTCTATGGCCTTTGAACTGGATTTAAGGGGGTGCTCCAAAGTTTTACATCTGTATTCATTTTCCAACTCATCTTGTTTTCCATACACTGGTATAATCTTTTCATGGGACTGTGAATCCGTTGAGGAATCTGTTTTCTTTCTCTTTAAACTGTAATTTGTAATTTCCGCTCCAAACACTCTCTTCCTGGATGCACTTTGATCCAAGCTGCCATCAGATTCTCTACTGGCTTTCCCTCCCAACCACCTGTATGCTGTTTTCCTATACTCGGGGTGATTTGTCTGCACGTATTTGTTTTTGTCATTGACTCATTAAGAAAAAACTAAACTTCAGCCAAGAGATGTTACAGCTTAGGCTCGCCTTTATCAAATTTTGGGAGCTTAAGAAGTATTTATAGGCTATTTGTTTTACCTTCTCGATCAGATTGATAGATGAAAGAACATTCGCAATGTCATATAAACGTCTGACTTTTGCTGCATAACCATATAAGAAGATTAAAGTGATAATGCCGTTCATTTTGTCCTTCCTCAGGCTGACAATATAATGCGAGATGAATCACTCAAAGGATGTAAGGGTAAAGTCAATTACTTCTCAAGGCAGTTGAATTCTGAGCATCGCCCGGCATTATCTTTGCAGCATCTTCAAGCAAGAGAATTCCAACCTGAAGGAAGTGATAGAAGTGTCAAACCAATCAAACAATTAGACAAACAAAAATTAGAACATGACATGTATAAAAGAACTGTTACATACATCTGAACAGAGGAAGAGCTTTATGAAATTCTCCGTCAGAAGTGCCATGGATTTGTCTCTTCTGCAGCTGTCTATAAATATGAATGCTCTATATAAGTAATTGCCAAAAAAAAAATGTAGCAGAAATATCAGAAATGATCTTGCACTATCATTAAACAGTCTGCAACGGAAGATTTGAGGCATATTTTACAGCAAGGACAAGAGATATTAAACGTTAGTGATTGCTTTTGCAACCTATCGTGTGAGAACAAGGAGGAAGGAGAGGTTACCAGTTTTGGGCAATGACGGTGCCAAAGGATCAGTCTTGGTTTCAGAACCACCGGTTTCTTTGTTCTTGGATGCCTGATATGTTTAACTCGAAGTCACTAAAAATTCAAAGATGATAGAATGAAAAGAAAGAAACATGTAAATGCAAGATTAAAACCCAAGCCATTCCGCCAAGTTTCTCAAAAGGAAGTCCCTAAGATTCAACTATATCAAAAGCTAAATCCTTAGCTTCCCCTCCTCGTGTGTGTAATAGTGTAAGTATGTTAATTTCCCAGCAACGGAGCAGCCTTAAAACATTTAGGTGACCAAATTTAAATGTCAAACTTACTTCAGCTGAGCTGCAGTAGGCTGCATCAACTTTTTCTCTCATACCCTCTTCCTGTGTGTATAATATAGCACGGCTCACCTCCGAGTTATCGAGTTCAAACAAAATAACTCATGAGAAGGAATGAAACGTCTGTTTACCTTAAGCTCGTTCAAAGCTCGAGGAATTTCTCTGAAACCTTTCCATAGGTATATATTTTTCCCTTTTCTGGCCACAATCTAGAGTTTTTTTTTTTTGGGGGGAAAAACATCAATTAAGAAAGTGTTTCAAAACAAACAATGAAAATATACTCTTAAAGTAGATCATAACAAATAAAACCCCGCTTACTCCAACACTCTCCAATATGTTGACTACATCGTACATGCGGCGACGCTGAACTCCTGTAAATTGAAGTGAGTGGTTAGTGCCAGAAATGGGGATCTCGGGAAAAGCAGGGCTGTCCGATCTCTATCTTGCAAGCGCAGAAAAAAAATCCAGCAAAAATGGAAACAAAGAGGAAGTAAAGGCAAATAAAGACGCAAACCTAGTCGGGAAGCAGCATCGTCAAGTCCAATCGTCCCAACACCTTCACGATTATATAACTTGAGGAAGCTGAATGCAAAGAAATCGTCTTCAAATTAAGATAAAGAAAATCCAGAAAACGAAAATCGACAAATATTTACAGTCCAGTGAATCTGACAGTTGAAAAGGGGTTTACTTAGAGCTAAGTAATCCAAGTGACTTGTCTTTCCGGGAGTAGATCTGTGGGTTGAAATCAGATTCTTGAGGAACAGACGAAGACATATTCAAAAAAGAGAGAAACAAGCTGAAGGAGATCCCTCGAACAACGCAATCGGAATAGCGAGACCGCTAAGAGGAGTGGGGAAAGCGGTGGCTTGGCGGGCTTTGAATTTGGCGGTTTAGGAATTAGGGTTCTGAATTGTAGTTCTAAACTCTAAAACGAAGGAGAGCAAGCAGAATCACCCATATATTTTATGAAATTGGAGCGTTGTCGTCATGGACTTCGCGGGAACTCAAATTCAGATATATGGCGCCTGTGCTTCTGTTGCCTCTCAGATGTTGATGAAAGGATTTAACCATGTTTCGTAAAAATTGCCGGACTTCATTTTATTTTTCAATTTCAAAAAGTTTTTGTCACATTTAATCAAAATAATTTATCATCAAATTAAAATTGAAACAGAACTGTTACACAGTAGCAGTATGTTGCGTAAAGGGAAACTTTTTGTTTGGAAACATTGTTGTTATTACGATTTTTCTAAAACCTCAGGGTTAATGTTTAAACTTATGAGTTTGAACAAACTTATAACAATCACGTACACTAGTATCATCAATCGAATCATAATCTCATAAAAAGTTTATTTTTATTATTAAATAAATATTACTAGTGTATAATTTAAATATAAAAATGACAACAATTTAATTTAAATATATTTTAAATATAAATAATTAAAATTAAATTCATTAACATTCATCATTTATCATATTTATTATCAAATAAAAAAGTTAACGTGAGTTTAAGGGTAAGTTAACATAATTTTGTAAGCAAGAAACGTAAAAACGATAAACTTAATATACAAACTCGTAAGTTTAATCGAGTTTTCAATTGATACGTGTTTACCAATAACTCGACTCGTTTTTATAAGTTTAAAATATAAAAACAATAAACTTAGAGAGTTAGGTAGGAAAATAGATGACTATATTAGTACGTGTTTAGATTCCAATTCAAAAGCCAAAAATGAATTTTGGAAAGCTTGATTTACCGTTCAACCATGTTTGACTATTTTAAAACCTTTTTTTTACAACCTGAAATTGTCTTTTTCAGAATATGATTTATAATTTTGAATAATACCACTCAAAAATTGATTTGCAAATCTTAGTTTTGCAAACTTAAGCTTAAACTGGAGTTTCAACTCAGTTTGAATTTAATTTCTAAATTCCTAAATCACTAACAAAATATTATAAATAATTTCCACAAGTTTTAATATTCCATTTATGAGAGAATAAAATGTTGGATTTGCTAAATAATACTACGCAGTTTAAGGCAAGTAAATCAGAGAAAAACCAGCATCAACATATTTCCATAGATAATCAATCAATGCCAAATGCTATATATAAAAAAAAAAAAAAAAAATGCCAAATGCTCACAAAACTCATATGTATTAATTATGAACTATTTGGATTAATGTTTGCAAAACTGAAACTCTCATAAATTAAAATTTGTAAATTAAAGTTGGGTGTAAGAATGTAAGTAAATTTGGCAAAAAAAGTGAGTAAATTATTATGACATGCTTTAAATTTTTATATTTTTTATAGATGTTTCCCCCTTTTTTTTTGCTCAAACATAAATATGATTGTTTATGATGAAAATGTTCGAATATTTAATCAGGCCTGCCATGATTCAATCATGATCTGACTGTGGATCCTATTACCAAAATTTCATCAAGTCTGGTGATTAGTTTTATTTTTAAATATTTAAAATATTGGCTTGTGGTCATGATATATATTTGCAATGGTTGTTGCGAGTTTAAATAAATTAGTGATATTGACTCGATTTCGTATCGTAAATTTATAAAAGTATATTTTTATCATTAAATAGCTATTTATAGTGTATAATTAATAGTTAAAATATATAAAAAATGAACATAATTTAATTTAAATATATTTTAAATCTAAATAGTTGAAGTTAAATATAGGGTAAATGTGCAAAAATGCACATGTGTTTTACCTATGGGTGGAAATAGGTCAGGCCCCTATCAGCGGCCTTTACTGGCTGGCTTATTTAGGCGCAGTTAGGCCTGGCTTTTTTGTTAAAAAAAGGCCGAAATGCCAAGCCTATTTAAAGGCTTGAATATGTAAATAAGTAAGCCTATTTTGTTAAGCACGACGACTGTTTAAATATTAAATAAATATATTTATATTTATATCATATAAATAAGATAATATTTATTGTTTTTCATTCTTATATTATAATTTCAAGATATATTTATATAAGTTTTGGTAGAGCTTTAAAGTGTACAAAGCGCCTCCAAGGCCTATAATATGAGGCATTTTTAAAGCGCCTACATTGTAAGTAGGCTTTAAAAAGGCTTCAGCCGACTGTGGCCTTATGAAGGCTCGAGCTGAGCCTAAAAAAAGACTCCGAATTGCAGTTCGGCGCCTTTTGCCCCATTACTGTGCTCAGCCTATTTAGCCAAAGTCTGGCCTGGCCTATTTCCTTGCCTAGTTTTACCCTCAGGAGCACCCAACACCACGTGCTTTTTTAGGTGCAAAAATGCACATATGGTTATAAAATATGTGCAAAAGTCACGTTAACTGTTAAATGCAAAATGTTGACCATTAAATAAAAGCTTTTTGACCAATTATGATGACATGGATGCTGACTTGGCAGATTAAAGAAGCATCTTGGAAAAAAAAAACTGAACACCTTTTTTGAATTTCTTTCTATACAATTTTTCTTTTCTCACGCTTCTATCTTCTTTTCTCCGACCAGACCGCCTTATCCCTGTTCTTCAAGAGTGCCGAAACCTCACTCACACCTGGCTCTCTTCTCCAATTGGACGTCTTTTCTTCAAGAGTATTATCTCCTCTCAGCCGAATATTAACCTTTGTCTTGCTTTTTTCTCTGACTCATCTTCTCATATTTGTTCTTTGTCGCCGATCTGTTTTTATTTTTAGGTCTATCTTCCATGGCAACTACACAAACGACCTCGTCTTCTTTCCCTGGATTTGTTTTTCTTTAGTTTGATCTTCTGGATTTGTTTCAATACTTGTTAATTTTGTCGACTGATTATCTAAATTTGTGGGCTCACAAATTTGCGGTCTGGAAAATAAGTGCTACGATTTTCAGCAAAGTTTTGTAGTGAACAATCCTTCAAAAGAGTTCAACGAATTGAGGACCAAAATAATTAACGTTGGCAAGCAACCTCTGGCAAGAGATAGAAGGACTAGTAACAAGAAGAAGCTTTCCATACATTTGATGCGTCCGTGGAGGAACGTTTCTCCGAATTGCAATCTCTAATTCGTTAGTAATTCACATTGCGTTCAAAAGATGGCCATTGTTAATTTCAGGTCACTTCACTGATTTTAAAAAGGGAAAAACAACACGAGGTTTCCGATCCTTGATTTTGTTCACGAATCCATAATTTTATGGACCCGGAAGAGACGAAGACGGAAGCGTGAGATAAGAAAAATTGTATAGAAAAAAATTCAGAAAAGGTGTTCAGCTTATTTTTTTTCAGATGCTTCTGGCAAGTCAGCATCCATGTCATCATAATTGGTCAAAAAGCTTTCATTTAACAGTCAGCATTTTGCATTTAACAGCTAATGTGACTTTCGCACCTATTTTATAACCACATGTGCATTTTTGCACCTAAAAAAACTACGTGATGTTGGGCGCTCCTGAGGGCAAAACACATGTGTATTTTTGCACCTTTACCCTTAAATATATCAACATTAGAGTTGGGAATCAGGGCCGGCCCGTGAAGGGCCAGGGCTGGCCCTCCAGGGCTCAGGATAAGAAAAACATCTGTTTTTCAAAGCCCGACCTGAGAGCACCAGGGCCAGCCCTCCAGGGCTCGGAAGTTACTATTCCAAATTTTAACTATTTTTCCTCCATTTTTTTCCAAAGAAATATAATTAGTAAATTACAACAATTAAAGTTCTAATTTATCAAATAAATGTTGTCAACGTTAATATCAAAACAACACGAATCATCCAACAAATAAGCATAATCACTAATTCATAATCAAAAGCAAACTATGTTTACAAATAACTCACATAAAACATAAGAAGCATACCACTCAGCGACATTAACTATTATTGTCGTCATCTTCGCCACTATCATCAATTTCAACGACATTTGATTGTGCTTCGCTTTGAGTAAGCTCTGATTCAAGAGTAAGAATATCATGAATTTCTTCTTCTGCATCATGAACACATTTATAATCTTTATCTTCAACAAATAATGAACCAAATTATAAAATTAGAATATAATTATTATGTATTTGTGTCTTTGTACTTAAATAGATAAATAACTTTATAACAAATACAACATACAAATAAATGAGTAAATTACCATCATATGTGAATCAATGCATAATAATAATAATAATAATAATAATAATAAGGGCTGGCCCTTTTAAGCCCGAGACCTTACAGGGTCGGCCCTGCAGGTTTATTTCATTAAGCTCCTCTAATTTTCAAGCTCGGCCCTTGAAGGGCCGGCCTGATGGGCTTGATCCGATTTCCCAGCTCTAATTGGTATGGAGTGAAGAGGGCAGGAGGCACATGAAGTCGTTCAGGCTCACATGCGCATACAACAACGTTCCATATTCCTCCTCTACTTTAAAGCCCTATGTACACCCTCTTTTCTTCCCTTCTTACTAGAGCTGGGAAACAAGGCCGGCCCATGAAGGGCCAGGGCCTAATAGGGCCGGCCGTCCAAGGCCCAAGGTAAGAAAAACATTTATTTTTTAAAGTCCGACCTGAGAGCACCAGGGCCTGAGCCGGCCCTCCAGGGCCCATAATTTACTATTCCAAATTTTAACTATTTTTCCTCTGTTTTGTTTTAAGAAATATAATTAGTAAATTACAACAATTAAAATTCTAATTTATCAAATAAATGTTGCCAACATTAATATCAAAACAACACGAATAATCCAACAAATAAGTACAGTCACTAATTTATAATCAAAACCAGACTATGTTCACAAATAACTCACATAAAACATAAGAAGCATACCACTAAGCGACATTAGTACGATGACTATTATTGTCGTCATCTTCGCCACTATCATCAATTTCAACGACATTTGATTGTGCTTCGCTTTGAGTAGGCTCTGGTTCATAAGTAAAAATATCATGAATTTATATTCTCCCCATCGTGAACACATTCATAATCTTTATTTGCAACAAATAATAAACTAAATCATAAAATCAGAGTATAGTTAAATGGATAAATAATTCTATAACAAATACAAAATACATATAAATTAGTAAAGTACTATCATATGTGAATCCATGCATCCAAAAATAATAATAATAAATTAGAAGGGCCTATAGGGCTGGCCCTGCAGGACTTATTTCATTAAGCTCCTCTAATTTTCAAGCCTGGCTCTTTAAGAGCTAGGGCTTAAAAGGGCGCGGCCCGATTTCCCGACTCTAATCAACATTCATAATTTATCACTTAGCAAATAAATTAATATAAAATTCATATATAAAGCCATTGAATATGATTATAAATCAAAAAAGTTAACATGAGTTTAAGAACAAGTTAATATGGTTTTACAAGTTAGCAACGTAAAAATAGTAAACTCGGTGTATAAGCTCATGAGCTTATCTAAGTTTATAACTAATAAGAATTTACCAATGACTTGGCTCGATTTTGTTAGGTAGAAATATACAAAGAGTAAACTCGAAGAGCCAATTCGTAAGTTTGACAACAATACTATGTTTGTTTGTGAATGCAAATTTCTTATTCAAATATTACAAATAGCGAATTTTATTTTTATACTCTAGTGTAATGTACAAGATCATTTAATTTTGTTTTCTCTGGAGTAATGTTGATTTATTAAATAATAAAAACCATAGATAAGTTGGATTCTTTATTATTTATAAATAGAAAATTTAGAGTGGATTTTAATGGTTGTGAGAGAATATGTATGGATATAATTTTTTTTCTTGACTTGATATGTGTATATATATAAATTAAGACATGTTCAAATTATTTTAAACATGAAAAAAATGAGGGAAATGATAGAAAAAGAACCTAAAATTTGAAAAATCCCAAATTAATTTTGTTGCATAGAATCAATAAGTTGACGACTACGAATAAATAATTTACAACTCATTTTATATGAAATAATTGATTTGAGAACTTATTATTTCCGTTTTTTCCCGTCATTTTCCTAAAAGAATTAAGACATATTATTTTAATTTAAATTCCCAATATGGTATTAATAGACTACTGGCCCTCAAAAAAGCTGGCAATTGGAATTCTATTTGATCTGTTTATGTGCCAACTAGGTTTTACTTGTACCCTCGGATACTTAATACTTCCTCCGGTCTTAATTATAGGATAATATTTAGGAGTTGGTTTAGTCCTAATTGAATTTATATATGGGCATTTTAAAAAAAATGAGTAAAATTAACTAATTTAACTCATCTCCTTAATTTCCACAAAATCAGTTAAATATGTCCTATAATTAGGACCGGAGGGAGCATAAGCTAATTTGATTATATTAAAAAATTGATTAAATTAATTAATATGATATGTATTTTTTAAAATACCCTAGTTACCTTCCATAATTAATAATTTTCCATCCCCTCTCCTCTTTAATTATTATTAAAGAAGCATCAATATAGATAAATTTAAAAAATATTAATAATATCAAATCTTTTAATATTTAAGACAAAGATCAACTCACATATGTTTTACACTATCTATTAACAACTGGAGGAGTAATTAGATAGAAGCTCGCTTATGTTATTAACTTATTATGTGTGCATAATATACACCATGGGCGGACTCAGGTACATGATTGGGGGGCAAATGCTTACCTTTGAATTGGGGAATTGAGATATATATATATTTTTAATATAAATTGATACATGTTTGAATGATTACTCATCATTAAATTAAGTGTCTACCCTTAATACATCAAGACTACACTTCGTAATCGGATGAGGGATGAATAGTTGAATGATTGTTTAGTGCCTTATATTGAAAAAGATGTATTTGATAGTATTGATAATAAGGCAATTATGATAGAATTCCAAAAAATAAGGCCTAAAAGGATGACATTGTAATCATTTTTATTGTAATATACTTTTGTTATTAAAATATATGTCTTGAACTTATTGAGTGCACATCCTTCATTGTAATTTATGTAGCTAATAGCACTTAGGCTTACTTTTCTAAATAACATGTTTGTAAAATAACTGCATTTTTTATTACATCATCAATATTCATTTGATTTTATAAATATTTTTTTGATATTTTTTTCTTTTCTTGTTTATATTATTTTATTTTTTAATGCATTTAAAACTTTTATTTTAAAAAAAATTGGGGATTCTCCGTCACTGGATCCGCTCCTGATACACACTCATGTTTGCAGGCTTTTTGACCAATTTGCCCCTAATTAAAAAACTAATTACCAAAATTCCCCTATCTAGAACTATTAACCTATATGCCCCTGTTTAGTCGATAACTCGGGGCCTTTTTTTTTTTTTTTTTTTTTTTTTTTTTTTTTTACTTTCCCCGCGATGTAATCGACTAAGCTACAGTGCTTAGTCGATTACATCGCGATAGAGGGTTTTTTAAAAACCTCATTTGCGTCATAATGAAACCCTTATGACAATGCACCCCTTTCCTCCTCCAATACTCTCTCTTTTCTCAGTTTTAGTGCGGCTCATCAATGTTTAATATCATCCCACCTTGTTGAAGGTATTATTGTTGTGTAATCTTTATAGTTTCAATTTGTTAAGCTTTTGTTTTTGTTTGTAATTTGAAACCCTCCTTTTTGCAGCTCCCAAATTCTGGTGTGAAGGATGAGTTCAAGTCCAAACACGCACGTTACTGTAATCTACCATGGTGGGAGGCATTTTGTAGGTCCCAATGGTGTTCAATTTGAAGAAAAAACGAAAATGATGAAAATCAAACGGGGCACTATGTACAACGAGCTTAAAGAAAGAATTTATCAAAAAATGGGGCTACATGGATAGTGTATACTACATTAGTAACGATGTATGTGATGATGAAGACGTAGAGTGTGTCATAGATGCATTTGCTAATCGGAAATCACAAAATTTTATTGAGATATATGTTGAGCTTGAATCTGGTAAATCATCATCTGTACCCATGCATACAAGATCTCCATAGTATTTTGGTCAAGAAGAAAGACCTGTCAGTTTATCTGCACCTTCACAAGTCTTAAGTCAGATAACATTGACGGAGGAAGAGGAGGATGAAGAAGACAAGAATATGCACAACGATGAGGAGAGCAAATCTAAGAGGTTTATTCCACTAGGCGTATGGGAGTGCAACGTTATCCTTTTGTTAGGCCTTATACATCATCCAACAAATGTAGTGCCTCCAATTCACCTTAATGCCATGACGAATAGCCCACATAACAGGAATGTCACCCTCCAACACCCTTAAATGATTGTAAGGCCGAGGGAACAATATGTGGGTGATGACGTAGTAGAGGATATGGGCATTAACAGTCAGCTGACCCATAATAAATATAGCTCTATGACCTCCTGGCCTCATGCACAGCCTCATCTCGATGAAATCCCTCTATGGGTAAGTGCTATCCCCATCATACTGAATTGTCTCCATTGCATCAAAATCATATCCCAGTAACTCCGTCCAGATGGGAGCCGTCACCAATATGTCAACCCCACAGACGCGAGACTGCAGATCACCATTTATGTAGCTCAGGTTATGGTAGAAAGCTCTCACCATAACCTCTGAATAGGGACAAGTCAGCTCCGCCAAGCCTCTCAGATGGGAAACCTCCAACATCGGCACTATCTCAAATCCCTCCTTCGCAAAGAATGCGATATCTAATGACTTCGACTTGCAAATGGGCCTGGTAGCAGAATTTGCCATGAATCGTTCATGCTCTGCTACATTATTATCAACCAGATAACCGAAAGGGAGATCAACAATGGGCTCAGGCTACTGTGGCATAGAGGAAGATGCCCCGCGATTTGCCCGTTGCTTAATTCGCCTCCCACGCTCATTGCCGATGTTAGAAGGAGCTTGTCTACAACGCATGATGACAACAACAACCTACAAAGGGACATTATAAACCATCAACAAACAAGAAACATTAATCATTTTCACAAACAAACACAATCAACATAAACAACAAACATTCAAGGAGATGAGTTATTCGAAAAACTTAACATCTAAGCAACGTAAACAAACATTAATCAGTATAAACAACAAACATTCATCATTTTAACAAAAAAACACAATCAACAACAAAAAAATTGATGAAAACCGAAGTGAAATTCATCCAAAAATAAAAAAAAATTCTCAACCGATGTAAACCTTTTCACTTTCACATGTACATTCATCATTTTCATCTATAAATACGAATGAAATACTCAAATATACACAAAACACAATCAACAACAAAAAAATTGATCAAAACCGAAGTGAAATTTGTCCAAAAATAAAAAAATTCTCAACCGATGTAAATCTTTTCACTTTCACATGTACATTCATTATTTTCATCCATAAATACGAATAAAATACTCAAATCAATGAAAGATACACAACAAAACCACCCAATGAAAGCACAAAACGCAAAAACGCAAATGGGGGTTCGCATAAACGCAAAAACAACGACGAAAATTCAAAATGGAGATGAGAACATACCGAAATCGACGCAAATGACACTAGAATGAAGTTTCTTTCGCAACCCACCAACAGATTCAGCAAGGATTTAGTGAAAAAAACAGAGGGGGCCGAAGAGGTTTGGGGAGCTTTAGTAGTCGATTAGGGTTTGGTTGCCGCGATTAGGGTTTTTGGAAAACGCCTTTGTCGCGATGTAATCGACTAATGTAATGTAGCTTAGTCGATTACATCGCGGGGAAAGTCAAAAAAAGAAGGCCCTGCGTTTTAGTCGATTACATCTTGAGGTGTAATCGATTAAATAGGGGCATATAGATGAATAATTTTCAAACAGAGGCATTTTAGTAATTAGTTATTTAATTAGGGGTAAATTGGTGAAAAAGCCCATGTTTGCATATCAGTATATGTATGTTTTTTTTTTTGAACACTTATCAGTATATGTATGTTCGTGTGTGTATATTTAGACCGTATAGATAGATAAAGAGGATAAATGGCCTTCCTTAAAAATAAATGGAAAAAATAGGAAAAGTAGCCTTTTCTTCTCCCTTCCTCCTTCACCACCTCTGTAAATCTGATATGATCATAAACACGCAGGTAGAAACTCAGCATTTCGACCAAAAAAAAAGGTAGAAACTCAGCATTTTTTCAAGCAGAGTCATGCCCTTCTCTTTTTACATTGGCCGCGCAAGGCGTGGAACCTGGGTTCAATCCTTGCTTCCATCATTCTCAAACCCCAAATCCAAGCTTCAACATAGAAAGGCACGCAGGCGAGCTGCTCTCAAAGATTTCTTCCTTACTAATTTCTTCACGATTGGCCTTATTTTTTCCTTCATTTTCCTTATCTTCGTTCTCTTTTGGTTTGGGGTCCCCAAGCCTGTCGCTTCTCATTTCAAATACCGCACATCTCGTTACCGGAAAAATGTTAACCGGAGATCGATATTGGCTAACCGTGGGAACTTCTCCCATTTGGCTGCCACTGTCGACATCACGACCAAAGACTTGTATGATAAGATTCAATTTCTTGATGAGGACGGTGGGGCTTGGCAGCAAGGTTGGAAAGTATCTTACACAGGGAACGAGTGGGATTCCGAAAAATTGAAGGTTTTCGTGGTACCACATTCCCATAATGATCCCGGTTGGAAACTCACTGTGGAGGAGTACTATGAACTGAAATCTCGTCATATACTTGATACCATTGTGGAAACACTTTCCAAGGTGAAATCTAGTTTAGTCTTCTTTTTTAATTTTATTTTTCTGTTTGTGTGTTAGTTTGGAGGAGGGCGTAAATTTTCTTGATCACATTAGTTAACTTTCCGCTTCAAAGTTGCACAAAGGGTAAAGGTACACTGCACTATATGAGATAACAAAAATTGAAAATGTTGCTAACTCTGTTTCCCTCGCAGTTGAGTCCATCATCTATCCTTAAGTATATTTTAAATTTAAATGCAGGGGAGACTTTTGAGTTCAATCCTGTTAGTTCGTTAGATTGTTTTTGGACTTCTGTTAATCATATTATTAGGCATCAATCTGAGAGCAACTTGAACTATTATATGGACTGAATTATTGAGACCTGGATGTGTAGGATGATCGTCGCAAGTTCATATGGGAAGAAATGTCTTACTTAGAGAGATGGTTTAGGGTTGCAACCGATGAAAAGAAGGAAGCATTCATCAATTTAGTGAAAAATGGACAATTAGAAATTGTTGGAGGTGGCTGGGTGATGAATGATGAGGTAATGCTGTAACTCCAGATTTGGTATACAAGTTCATCCTTCTGTTAATAAAAAGTCGTTCTCTATAAATGTACTCATGTTTGAAATTCTTTTTTCGATATGAGGACCTTATAAATATTCCCTATTCATGAAGTTTACCTTCACTGGACCCAATGGTATATTTGTGGAAAGTTGGCTCATGTTTTATATTTTTCCCGTTCATGCAGGCAAATTCTCACTATTTTGGTATAATTGAACAGGTATACTTTAGGTTTTCTCTATGCTAACCTTTGGCTGCATTGCTTTTCTGGTTTTCTTGAAATTGTTTTGCCACATTGGTTATGTTGACTAGTAAAAATGATGTTGAGAATTCCTATGAACACATTTTGTTGGAGATGGTTTATTCCACCCTCTTTTTAGCAATATAGTAAAATTTTTATATGGAAAATGATTTTTCTTATAATACTAGAAATGATACATTGAAATTTGATATATTTCATGAGAAGTTTATATGAGAAACTGTTATTAATATATGGTTAGTTTTTTTGTCTTTGTTTTGGACGATTTTTGTATCAGATGACAGAAGGAAACTTATGGTTGAAAGATACCACTGGGTTTGTTCCCAAAAATTCTTGGGCTATAGATCCATTTGGTTACTCATCTACCATGGCATATATTCTACGTCGTATGGGTTTTGACAACATGCTTATCCAAAGGACTCATTACGAACTGAAGAAGGAACTTGCATGGCATAAAAATTTAGAATACATATGGCGTCAAAGCTGGGATGCTGAGGAAAGTACTGATATATTTGTCCATATGATGCCCTTTTATTCATATGACATCCCCCATACATGCGGTCCAGAGCCTGCTATATGTTGTCAGTTTGACTTTGCACGCACCAGTGGTTCTATTTATGAACTATGTCCATGGGGACAGTACCCTGTAGAGATCACTCAGGAAAATGTTCAGGAGAGGGCACTTAAATTACTGGACCAATACAGGAAGAAATCTACTTTATACCGAACAAATACTCTTCTTGTTCCTCTTGGAGATGATTTTCGCTATGTTAACACTGATGAAGCAGAAGCCCAATTTAGAAATTACCAATTGTTATTCGATTATATCAATTCAAACCCCAGTTTGAATACTGAGGTTAAGTTTGGTACTTTGGAAGATTACTTCCAAACCCTTCGTGATGAAGCAGATAAAATAAACTATGCACGTTCTGATGAAAGAGGGTCTGGCATAGTGGTAGGTTTTCCTGCTCTGTCAGGGGACTTTTTCACTTATGCTGATCGGCAGCAGGACTACTGGAGTGGCTATTATGTTTCACGACCATTCTTCAAGGCTGTTGATAGGGTGCTAGAGCAGACACTTCGTGCCACAGAAATCATGATGGCTCTAGTGCTTGGGTTTTGTCGGAGACAAGTGTGTGAAAAGCTTTCAGTAGGGTTCTCGTATAAGTTGGCTGCGGCTAGAAGAAATTTGGCTCTTTTTCAACATCACGATGGGGTAACTGGTACTGCAAAAGATCATGTAGTTTTAGACTATGGTACTCGAATGCATACCTCATTGCATGATTTGCAGATTTTTATGTCAAAAGCAATTGAAGTACTTCTTGGAATACGTTATGATAAATTAGATCATAGTATTGCCCGTTTTGAGCCTGAACTGGTGAGACTAAAGTATGATGCTCTGCCAGTGCATAGAGTAATCAATATTCATGATAAGACATACCAAACAATAGTCTTCTTTAATCCTTTGGAACAGACGAGAGAAGAAGTGGTGATGATTGTCGTTGACAGTCCCAGCATTGCTGTGGTTGATTCTAACTGGACTTGTGTCAAAAGCCAAATTTCTCCTGAATTGCGGCATCATAAAAGTAAGGTCTTTACTGGGAGGCATCGAGTGCACTGGGAAGTTTCCGTTCCTGCAATGGGACTGGAAACATATTACATTGGCAATGGTTTTACTGGTTGTGAAAATGCTATGCCTTCAAAGCTGAAGTTTTTCTCCACATCCGATTCAATTCCTTGTCCGGCACCATATTCCTGCTCAAAAATTGAAGCTAATGGGACTGAAATTGAGAATCAGCATCAAAAGCTTACTGTAGATGTAAAGCATGGTATGTTACGGAAGATAAGCTTCAAAAATGGTTCCCAGATTATTGTAAATGAGGAAATTGGCATGTATTCAAGTCCAAATAGTGGAGCATACTTGTTCAAGCCTAATGGTCATGCCCGATCTATTGTTGAGGAAGGTGGGCAGTTGCTGATCTCAAAGGGCCCTTTTATGCAGGAAGTATACTCTTATCCAATGACGGCATGGGATAAAGCTCCCATCTCTCACAGTACCCGTATATACAATGGGGAGAATACTGTCCAAGCGTTTCTCCTTGAAAAGGAATACCATGTTGAGCTTCTAGGAGATGATTTTGATGACAAGGAGTTAATAGTTAGATATAAAACAGATATTGATAACAAGAGGGTTTTTTATTCTGATTTAAATGGCTTTCAGACGAGCCGAAGAGAAACTTATGATAAGATTCCTCTCCAAGGCAATTACTACCCTATGCCTTCTCTTGCGTTTATGCAAGGATCTGATGGTCGGCGGTTTTCTGTCCATTCCGGGCAATCATTGGGTGTGGCAAACCTTCAAGAAGGATGTCTGGAAATTATGCTTGATCGTCGTCTTGTAAAAGATGATGGGCGTGGTCTTGGACAAGGAGTGAAGGATAATCGTGTAATGAATGTGGTTTTCCACATCACTGTAGAATCCAACATTTCCTCCACTTCAAATTTAGTTTCTGGTTCTTTACCTCTTAAACCCTCTCTTTTCTCTCACCGAGTTGGTGCTCACCTGAACTATCCATTACATGCATTCATTTCTAAGAAGTCACAGGAAGTATCTGGGCAGCCACCACCCAGATATTTTTCTCCTCTGCTGGCTCCCTTGCCGTGTGATTTGCATATAGTGAACTTCAAGGTTCCCAAGCCTTTAAAATTCTTACAGCGACCGCCTGAAGATTTTCGATTTGCTCTAATTTTGCACCGGAGACATTGGGATTCTTCATACGACAGAAATGGAAGAACACGGTGCAGTAAACTGGCCAATGAGTCAGTGAATATCTTCAGCATGTTCAAGTCCCCTACTGTTTTGAAGGTTAAGGCAACTTCCTTGAATCTTTTGCATGATGATCCGGAGATGCTGGGTTTAGCAGAGCAGTTTGGAGATGTTGCACAAGAGGGGCATGTTGAAATATCTCCCATGGAAATTCAAGCCTACAAGTTGGAGCTCCGACCGCAACAATTCTAAAACACTCATAAATCAGTCACCATTGCAGCTGACTTTAATTGGGTAAAATTCCCAATGAACTGATTTTTGTTACTGCTAAACTACTGGTAGGGGTGAATTCTTTCTGTCCAAACTTCCTTCTCATTTGTGGCGTTGGAGGTTGACAGGCTAAAGGTTTTCAGTACAGTGAATGACTAAGGGGCTGTTTGGTATGAGGGGAGGGAAGGGACATTTTTTTTGAGTTGGATTTAAAACAATTACAGAAGTAGGGTTAAAAAAAATTTATTAATTTTTCTTACGTTCTTTCTTAAAATTTTATAACTCTTTCTCCAATTTTTGTAAATTCAACCCATAATAAGTTCCCCTCCTCTCCAAATCCCTCATACAAAACAGGCCCTAGATGTCCATGATTAGTGGAAGTTAGAGAAGTTGGCAGTTGCACTGCTTGAAGCGTGGGGCGGGGTTTAAGTAAATTGCAGCTTTTTAATGGATGGGTTTTTACTTGTTAACACGTGCGGCTTCTTCTTCTTCTTTTCTTCTTTTTATTGAGTTATTGTAGCATCTGTTCAGATCATTCTGGACCAAAAAGGCCTCCCACTCGGGCCAGAGATAAATGTACATATTCTTTACTCATTTACTGGAAGTTGGAGGAAGTTGTTCCGGTACTGAATTAGTGTATTCTTTTCGATCCTTGGATGCAAAATAGTAGAATCAGCAACAAGAGATAAGTTTTTAGTTTGTTTGATCTTTTAATCCGTGGCCCATCCTCAAGTGCTCATCTGTGGATTTGCTCTTACTCATCCGTGTTCCATAAAATTATTAAATTTTGGGTAAAGGGTCAAAAATACACATGACCTTTTCTCCAGGATCGCCCAGCACCACGACCTTTTTTTGGGATAAAAAATATACACGACGTTACGTTTTGGGTGCAAAAAATAACACAAAGTTAGTTGGCCGTCAATTTGGATGGACGCAATGACGTGGAATAAAAAAATTTAAAAAATTAGGAAAAAATTCAAAAAATTCGAAAATAACTAGAAAAAAAATTCAAAAAATTAGGAAAAAATTTAAAAAATTAGGGAAAAAAATAAAATAATTATAAAAAAAATTCAAAAATTAGGGAAAAATTAAAATAATTAGAAAAAAATTTTTTAATCAGAAAAAAATTCAAATATTTAGAAAAAAATTAAATAATTAGGAAAAAAATCAAATAATTGGGGAAAAATTAAAATACCTCCGCTAGCGGCGGCCCCCCCCCACCACCAACAACCGTTGGTTGCCGCCTTTATTTTAATTAATTAATTAATATTTTTTTTTCAATGAACATCTTACCCTAAATGCATCTTCAACAACTGTCTTGCTCAGAGATATACAACTCCTCCTCCAATAGCTTACCCTAGTGCATCTTCAACAACTTACCCTAGTATTTTTGGTTATCCTATTGCCGTCTCTGCTTAGACCGATCATGGTGGCGGCGCGCACATGCAATGGCCCGACGGTTTTCGGTTATGGGGCCCACTGGAGGAGGTATTTTAATTTTTTTCTAATTATTTTAATTTTTCCTAATTATTTGAATTTTTTTCTAATTATTTGAATTTGTTTTCTAATTTTTTGAATTATTTTCTAATTTTTTGAATTTTTTCCTAATTATTTGAATTTTTGTCTAATTATTTAATTTTTTTTTCTAATTTTTTGTATTTTTTCCTAATCATTTGAATTTTCCCTAATTTTTGATTTTTTTGATAATTATTTAACTTTTTTCCCTAATTTTTTTATTTTTTGAAATTTTTTCTATTTTTTTTTTCTAATTTTTTGAATTTTTTCTAATTTTTTATTCCACGTCGTCCATCGGCGTGTCGAAATCTTAAAATTACTACGTCATTGTTATCCAAGTTGACGGTCAACTAACTACCGTGATATTTTTGCATCCAAAACGTAACGTCGTGTGTATTTTTTATCCCAAAAAAAGATCGTGGTGTTGGACAATCATGGGAAAAGGTCATGTGTATTTTTGACCCTTCACCCTTAAATTTTTTGTCAGGATATGTTAAGGGATGTAATTTATGTTTATCATCATGCTTCTTAATTAAAATGATATCAGGAATCTTTTTACTAAAATACTCCTCCCCAGTCTTAAAAATAAGACAGGTTGATTTTTTTAGAGATTAAGAGAATTAAACAAGTTAGTTAATCATATTATATGTTGTGTATTATTAGATTTGATATTAGTTTATCAGTCAGACAAATTAGTTTGAAGAAAAATATAAAAATATAAATGTTTTTAAGTAATTTAATTAATTTTCTAAATCTCATCAAAAAAAGTCAATCAGATCTTATATTTAGAACAAGAGGTAGTATATTCCAACACTATGAAAACTGAAATATCTTGACCACAATTAATATAATGTAAATAATTATTTTTTTTGTGAGCATAATGAGTTAATCTTGCCCACAATAGAGAATATCTCCCTCAAGATGTTGACACGGTAGACAGTTGACCTATAAATTATTTGTGCTCATTTGAGTTAGCGGTAAAAACTACATTGTCAACGTGATTTACGGTTTAGGAGGTAATTATGTGAAAAAAAAATTCTATCTTAACTTAGGTAAATGTGATTTTCAAACGCTAATCCAACCGTGTACATATTATTATTGGTTGTGATTCGAACTCAACCACTTGTTTACGTGACTGAGTCTACAGTTGGGAAATCTTTACATGGGATATGGGCTTAAAAGTCCCCCTTAAAACATACTTTTATCAAGCCCGCTACCTTAAAGTTTTAGTAGTCAAATATTTTTTTTTTGGATAAATAAAGACTAAAGGAAGATTTTATTTTATATTAGCAATTTGGACTTTAAAATATTTATATTTTATTTTTTCGGAATTAAAATAATTATATTTTGTCTTTGAAACTTGGATTTTTATTATTTAATTAGGACTTTTAAACATTTTAGTTTGGTCCTTCACAGCTTAGATATGTAATATGCAAACTCATCTTCAGATATCATTAATTTTTCTAATAAAAATATGGATAGAATATTGTCATTACCATTTTATCACTGTTAGATCAGAATCTCAGCTACCTTTATCATTTCACCGTTAGTGGGTGCCTTCATGTAGAGTTTTTTTTTTTTTTTTTTGAGTCAACCCTTCATGTAGACTTCAAGGATACAAATTTTAGCCATTTTGTTTTCTTTACTATAGCTTGCAAGGAGCAAATGTTTGCATTCAAATGGATTGATGCATAAAGGCACCAAATTAGGTAACTTCGTGGTGAGCATAGGGAGAAAAACAAATCAAGTAACATTAATTTTTTAAGTGGGGGTTTTTTTTTTTTTTTTAAAAAAAACTCTTTTTCTATGGGTTCTTTGATGATAAATATTTTAGAATTAGTTGGATCAATGCTCTATGTTGAATGTATGAAAATCTTCTTCTAATGTGATATGTCATTAAGGGTAAGAATCAAAACAAAAAATCTTGCACTAATTTTTCAGTTATATGGACTTATTGTGTTTTCTTCTCTACAAGAAAAATTTCTTGCATACACCAATGCAACAAAGAGAAATTTGTTTGGAAACAATTGGATGTATACAACTTCATATGTTACACAAAGGGTTAAGGTGCAATTTTGCGCCTTTAAAGTATGCGTCAGGAAGCAATTTTACCTACGAAGTTTTCGGCGTAGCAATTTGCGACTGAAGTTTAAAAACGTAAGCGATGTTGCCCCTCCGTTAAAAACCATAACGGTCAACGTTGCTACTTTCCCCTCCGTTAACTGCCCTAATAACGTCCTCCGTTAATTGCCCTAATAACGTTGATCGTTAGGGCAGTTAACGGAGGGGAAAGTAGCAACGTTGACTGTTAGGGTTTTTAACGGAGGGGCAACATTACTACGTTTTTAAACTTCAGGGGCAACATTGCTACGCCGAAAACTTCAGGGGAAAAATTGCTCCTGGGCGCATACTTTAAGGACAAAATTGCACCTTAACCCTTAAACTAAACATCATTAAATTTAGACGGAAGGAATTGAGCTCTTTTTTACACCGTTGATTTTTAATCCTGTTTGTTGACATGACATGATTTGTAATTATAGCATTGATCTTTTCCCACATCGTTCATCGGTGACTTGTTGCCTATTTGGTTCAATTGAAAACCCTCTTGGTAATGCAATGGGGTGCAATGCAATATTGTTTATTACCATTAATTACCAGGTTTGATATGTTACTGACAAGATTGGGAGAAACTATTTTTTAAGCTTTAATAGGAAATACAAAAATCTTAAAATGTGCCTTAAACACAAAATGACTTCCATCCCCAATCATATTTTTCCATAGTCAAACCACATATAATCAATATCAATATTTAAAACCCGTAACAAAATCAATAAGTAAAAAAATCTTGAATAAATCTTGAGTAAAAAAATCACACATTAACCAATTGAAAGGGTATGAATACATAAATCAGGTTGCATAGATGCGGGTTCAAATCGTAAAAAAGGGAAAAATAACCTTCCATATGTGTTTTCTATGAATATCTAGAAAACATTTAGTATTCTTCATAAAACTATCAAATACACACACACACACACACACACACATATATATATAAGATCAACTTAGAACACCTTTTGGAAAATGCCGCCCATTAGTTGATCTAGAAAATTAGTGATGAAAGAATTAGTTTTTTTCAACATGGTTCAATGAAGTCTTGGTTTTTTCAAATAGAATATTATGTTAAATTTTGTTGAACAAAAATCCTTAAAAAATTGATTGGAAAAAGCTCTTGAATGTTAATTATGAATCGGTTGAAAATGTAATGACACTTGAATGTAAACCATGAAATCGTAAATGTCAATGTGAAAGAAATGCATTAGATTCTCAATTGTACACCTTTCCTATTCTCGCAAAAAGAAAAATCACTTGAATGTTAATTATAAATCAGTGGGAAAATGAATAACCCCTTTAATATTAATTGTTTGTTGGAAAATGAAAACGACTTGATTTTTAATTGTTGGAAAGATTGTTTAGAAGGAAAAAAGCCACTAAAATTTTGATTATAAATCGTTTGAAAAATGAAAAAGACGCTTAAATATTAAGTATGAAATAATACATGTCAATGTAGTCAATGCATTTGATTCTCAATTATACACCTTCCATATGCCTAAAAAAAAGATACTAAAATATTAATTGTGAATTGGTTAGAAAATCAAAAGCCACTTAATTTTTAATTGTGGGAAAGATTGTCTAGAAGGGAAAAAAAAAGAAGTCACTTGATTATGAAGAACTTGAAAGGGTGGAGTATCACCAAGAGGCGGGAAGGGGTGAATTGGGGATATAAAAAATTTTCTTCTTAAAGCACTCTGTTATCAAGTAACTAAAATAGAGATGAACAGAGTAAGGTCGAGGAAGAATGAACACAAGCAATTTATACTGGTTCGGTCTAAATCCTTGACCTACGTCCAGTCCTCAGACTCTCCGGGATTTCACTAACTTCAAATGATTACACACTCGTAACTCTCGAAGCAATTCTCTCTCTAGAACTTGCTCCCCTTACAAGTTGTAATCAAATGTCCAAATCTCAAAGTCCCAATACTTTGAGATTCTTACGATAAAGAATAATCAATAAAACTCTCTAAAAGAGCGAGAATAATAATCACCGAAACTTAATATATCCGAAGATATTATCTCTGTGTGTAGAAACTGTAAATGCTCTTAATGACTAATTGAATGCGCAGAGTTTCGGTCGTTGAAGACTTGAATGCTTCTGGCTTTTATAGATACTCGCATTTAATGACCGTTGAGAAGAACTTAATGAGCCGTTGTGAGTAATCAATATATCCGTTGAAAATCCTTTGCTCGGTTTCTTCGTATGCTTCCGACATTCGACCGTTATTCCCGTTGACATTCTTTATTCAAATTGTCTCGTTGAGACTCGATCGAATATTGTCTTGGAAATAGTTGGATTGCTTTTCGCTTGCTCGAAGTCGATTTCCTCTTTCGTGTCTTGGTTTTACGGTTTAGCATTTAATGCTTCTGACAGGAATTTACTTTATGCAAATTTGAAACTTAAAGCTTGTTAATCATGTCTGAAACATACTAGCAAACTGATTAGACTTGGTTAGAAATAATAATAGTCAATAATATCAAGTACCCAAGCTTTAATCAAGGAGTTTCAGATTACGAAGACGATTGATTCAAATTCTGATACAGGCAACTCGAGTTATGGAATGCAACTCGAGTTATTTCATGTTTTGAAAATACTTGAACCACGAACAGAACTTGAGTTGTGAATGATAACTTGAATTTCAAAACTTGAGTTACTTCCTATAACTCGAGTTCCCTTAGTGTTCTTATTTTCCAGAAATATTTGTGAATAAAATAACTTGAGTTATGAAGAATAACTGGAGTTTAATAACTCGAGTTATACTCTATAACTCGAGTTCTCTTGGAATTCAATCATTCAGAAAACTTTCGCAAATAATATAACTTGAGTTATAAAAATAACTTGAGTTTGGTAACTCGAGTTATGCTTTATAACTTGAGTTTTTCTAATGTTAAATTTAGACAGAAAGTTTTGGCAATTTTTATAACTCGAGTTCTTACTTGTAACTCGAGTTATATCAGATACACAAAATCTGATATCGCGATGAAGCTTTTGGGAACTGAAGTACAACTCATAACTTGAGTTGTTAAGTGACAACTCAAGTTATTGACTTTGTAGAATTTTGATTTTCTGAATCTTATAACTTGAGTTGCAGAAAACAACTTGAGTTACTAAATATCAAGATCATTTTCCAAAGAGTTCTAATACAAATTGTTTGAGCTTAAACTTTGCAATTTGACCCAATAGATATTACAATTGTTAGACATCATCAAAACACATAGAGAACTAACAAAACTAAGAAAGTATTCAACTTTGCCCTTATTGGCCAATATTGACTCTTTTTTTTTCACCATTCAATCATTTAAAAGTCTGAACAACGTGGGAATAATACTTTAAACTTTAACTCATGCGGTGATAAAATTAAACATCTGTCACCTAGACATTTAAATTGTGTCTATATCCACATGTCACCACAATGACATTTAAATTTTGATAATAAATCATATAAAATTTTAAAAAATTAAATAAATAATTTTCTTATGATTAATTTATTTTTTATTTAACTAATAAAAATGACACATGGGTCATTATTATTACATCTGATCTAATTCCCATAGTTCTAATGAGGGTGGAGGTTTTTGGCTCAACAAGCAAGGAAGGGGAAGAAGGCATACTTGAATGATTTGGAAACAAGGTAAATGACATGCCATCATCTTGTGGGTTCCATAAGTCAATAAATTAATAGAGTTTATGAGGGGTTAACGGAATTAATAAAAGGGTTAAGTAGCAATTTTACTCCGGAAGTATACGTCCAGAAGTAATTTTGCTCTGAAAGTATTTTTGATAACAGTGTTGCCCCTCCGTTAACAACCCTAGGTTGTTAATGGAGGGGCAAAATTGCTCCCAAAAAAAACTTCCAAGGCAAAATTGCTCCTGGCTATATATTTCCGGGGCAAAAATGCTATTTAACCCTTTTTTATATTTAATATTTAATTTTGCAATAATGACTTGTTAATGAAAATGCAACCCTTTTTTATCTCTGCCTTCGTTGATTTATGTAATTCGGCTTGTTTAAAGTAGGCCTATTTTTCACATGTTTGAAGTAGCCCTGTTTTGTAGTAAGGCATGTGGCTTGTTAGCCTAATTATAAAATTTTTAAAAATATAGGCCTCCTTAACAGGGCACAGACCAGGCTCAAGTTGAAAAAATGGCCTCTAACAGGCCACAGGCCAAGCTCAGGCCACTTTGTTGCCGAATAGGCCTGACTTGTTAAGGGTGAAGCCTGGTCTGACCTGTTTCCACACCTAGATATTATATAAATAAGAATTTAAAATATATGATATCATAAATAACAGTTTTAGGGTTAAGTAGCAATTTTGCCCCGAAACTTTTTTTTGAGCAATTTTGGCCCGGAAGTTTTTTTTTGGAGGCAATTTTGCCCCTCCGTTAACAACCTTGATGGTCAACTGCTCTAATTTTAGACTTTTGGGGCAACATTGCTCCTAAAAAAACTTTCGGGGCAAAATTGCTACTTAACCCTTAATAAAAATACCCCTTTTTTGAAACTTTATGTACCTCTTTTACACATTTGAAAAATTTATGGTGTCATACGTGTCTCACATATAATTTTGTTGTTAAATTTGTCCCTTTGACCAAAAAAAACAAATTATACTTATTTAGCCTTGAGGGTTAAGTATCAATTTTACTTCGAAAGTACACCTTCATGAGTAATTTTGCCCTGGAAGATTTTTTGGGATCAATTTTACCCCGGAAGTATCAAAACGTAGCAATGTTATCCTCTCCTAACGGTAGACACTGACGGCGTTAGCTTACACTCGAGTGTGAGGCCTCACACTCGAGTGTTGCGTACGGATGATTTTTTTTTTTTTAAAGTGCACACTCATAGTGTGCACAAAAAGTGCACACTCGAGTGTGCACACTTTGAGTGTGCACAAAAGTGCACAACCAAAATAGTGTGCACTTTCGAGTGTACATTTTGTCCACTCTCATTCTCACGTGTGTGCACAAAAAAAAAAAAAAAAATTGTCCGTACGACACTCGAGTGTGAGGCTTCACACTTGAGTGTAAGCTAACACCATTAGTGTCTACTGTTAGTGGAGGGCAAAATTACTACGTTTTTAGACTTTTGGAGTAAAATTGAACCTAAAAAAACTTCCACAGAAAAATTGCACCTGGGCTATAACAAAATTGGTACTTAACCTAGCCTTGACAATATGTTAGATTGAAGCAATTTTATTTATAGAGACGATTATATAATTTTATTTTCTTAACATTTCAAATTCAAATTCAATCATCAATCCATATGGTATATCGAATAGAATGGGTGAGTATTGTTATTTTACTTTTTATTTTTGACTTGGAGAGGTGATTGTCGATTCAACTTTTTTTTTTTCCTTCCAAATTATTTCTTAATAAAAAAAATTCTAAATCTTTGTATTAGTGGATGAAATTGAGGCTGGCTATGATTTATAATTGAATAATTGCGAGTTATAAATTAAAATAAATCATTTCTCAATGACTTGTAAGTATATATTCAAAGCAACAAAGCAAAGATGACATCCAAAGTAATTTTTTTTTGTTTTTGTTTTTGTTTTTGTTTTTTTAAAATGTTTTATTATACCATATGAAAACAAATTTGCATGCATTATAAATAACATGACATAATATTGAGAGGAGGAATTTTTTTTTTTTACAAAACACCAATATATATTTCTATAGTCATAAAGGTAAGTGAGTTTAAGCTATTAGGTAAACTAACTTCTAGGCATGAAAAGGAAAAACACCTATGATTTAAGTTGGATTGAAAAAAAAAGAAAGATGTTTAGCAGAGACCGATTGATTTTTTGCTCAGAAGTTATTTTAAAGTTAAAGTAAAACTTTTTCTAGCTTTTTGTATTTGACTTTAACTTGTAAAAGTCACTTTTCAATATATCATTTAAATACATTTTCATCCAATTGACTTTTTTGCAAAAAATAAAATATAAATCTAAATATAAATCACATTACACTTTTTGACTTTTACTCAAACTTCAGTTTGCAAAATTTAGATGGAATAAAAGTTACTTTTACCAACACTAATTCAAATAAGAAATTAGTCTTGAATTTCTATGTCTTTAGGCAATCTCATAAAGCATGTTTACTCTATGTTAATCTATAAAAATTAACCTCAACCCATAAATCTAGAGATAATTTTATTGTCAAGGTGAAAATTTGCTCAAGTTTTTTTTAGCTTGAATGTTAGCCCCAAAGTTTCAAAATATAGCAATATTACTCCATGTCGTTAGAAAAATAACGTTGAACGTTAAAAAATTGATGTTGACAGTTAACATTTTCACAGTAAGAGGCACCATTACTCCATTTTAACATTTTTGGGTCAACTTTGAACCTAAAAATATTTTTGGGGTAACATTGCTCCCTGATAAGTATATATTTTATAATTAAATAAGTATAGATTTTGAGATATATTGGATTGAATTTATTAATATTAAATACTTATTTAATTGTCTTTTATATATTTATCTATCTTTTAAGTAAATATAGGATAAAAGAATATTAAAACAGAAAATCTATTGATATCCTATTTTATTTTGTAGGAGATATTATGTGGAAAATATAGAAAAGGCAATAAGCATTATTATCTGGGCAACAAATTAAATTAAAAAGGATATAATATAATATATGGTTATATTATATTCAATTCATCAATAAAGATTGAAAAGAAAGGAACAAAAGCGTGTAACCATTGGAGGAAAAGACAAAACGAGATATTTTTGAAAGGATGCTGTAGGTATTGCACGAGCTCGTCTCGTTTGTAATATTCCCTGATCTTACTTGATCAGTCCCTTATTAACAAAAAAAAAAAAAGACAAAACGAGATATATGATATATCATATCATGCAATTTCGGATAGAAAACGTGGACCCAAGCCAAGCATTATTTAACGAGAAAGGGAGACCTAAAGAACGACATCAGCAGAGACGCACATCATCGCAGCGCAGACACAGGAAAAAGCCAAGACAGATCAGGACGCGCAACACACAGAGCAGCGAGAGGAGCATCATTTCATTTATCTCCATCATCTCCACGGAAGGACGAGAGGACTGTGGAAGTGATGGAGAAGCTTTCTTCCCTCGTTCTCTTTATTCTTTGAACCTGAATTCTTATCTTTATCTTTTTATTATGAATTTTATTAAAGCCATGTGTGACTAATTTTCTTTTGCAACTTAGCGGATCTATGAACTTGTTTGAGACTTAGAGATTATTCCCACGAATTATTTTTGAATAATTTTATTTTAGTTTATTTAATATTGTCTTTATTGTTATTGCTTCTTGATTGGCCATCACTGAGCATGGTTTGGGGATTTAAGGTTGAATTTGGAAGAGAGAATCTTAAATTGACCGTTAGATTAAATAATGTGGAATTAGGTTTTAATCTAATTTGCGTCTAGGATAGGCATATACCTAGAAGCTCCGCATAATCAAATTAGAGTGAGTCCGATTTAAACGCATCTTATTTAATTGTGTGAGACATTACATAATTAATTAAGATAGGTATATAAATGGATTGGAAGGCATTTATAGACATTAATACTCTAGATTAGCTGAGTCAGTTAAGTCAAAATTAATTTAGTGGGGATAAAATCGGTAGTTTGTTTGTTTTAATTTTTGTTTTAATTTCTTAATTAAATTCAATTGGTTTTGCTCAACTTAAACGAAATTGTAAAATTAATGCGTAATCGAAGTTTGTGATACTAAGTCCTCGTGAAAACGATACTTTTCTTATAACTTTATTACTTGATACGGCCTGTATACTTGCGGAGTCTATAGGCTATAAATTTTGCCCTATCACTCCCCAATGAAAAAATTTGAGATAAATTTATACCCCGACAACTTCAATCCAAGTGAATGTGTACCGTACATATAAGTCATATATATAATTGATTTTTTTGTTACTTTCTTCGGTATGTAAATAAATTGGTAGAAAACATACTCTTCTAATCTTTAATATAAGACATATTTAGGGAGTTGATCTTGGTTCTAAATATAAGACATAATTTTCATATTTATCAATATTTTTCTAATTTAACCCCATTAATCCTTCCTTAACAATAATCAAGGAGGAGAGCGAATGAGGAAATTAAGAAAGATGAGTAAAATGTTTTAAACAACAGATGTCATTTAACTCTCTCCACATTCGCAACAATACAATGCTTTGTTTTATTTTATTCTCTATTTTTTGGGGGTCTCAAAACAGTTCTATAAAACTGATTTTTTACAATAAGTTTTGGAAACAAAAAAATAAAAAAATTGTTTGGATAGTTATTTTAAAAAATCTATTTTTGAAGTGACGAGGCGGCAGCCGTCGCTGAACGTGACGGTGGTCGTCTGATAGTACAGTGTCAATAGTAGATAGATGATGATATCGAAAAATAGAAAAATAAAAACAAGAAAACAACTAGGAACTGTTTTATTTTTTAAAAACAACTTTTCATTTTTTTAATTAAAAACAACTTATTGAAAACAGTTTTTCAAACAAGTGTTTTAGATTTGTTGATTTTAAAAACAAAATCAAACAAGTCGTTAATTTGATGATTGGTATAAGGCACCTTCTTCCTCTACGTACTCTGCTGTACCTGAAAACCATCATCTTCAGATACAATTATATATTGAATGCATGTTTAGCTTCTTTGTTCTGAAAAACCAAGGAGCACGATTAGTAATAATACCCTTTCCTTGTTTTTATGTATATAACCCGTGAGCGTAATTAACCACCATTCTATTACCTGATTAAGAAGGTATTTTCCTTACCAAATGGGCTGACGATATATCTCTTTGATATTGGTTCCTTTTCAATTTGTTTGGAGAAAGACATGCAAGTCTTCTTTTCTTTTGAAGAAAGACGACAAAAATTATTAAAGAGATGTGGTACCTTGGGCACTAAAAACTGTGATGATATGGTCAATTCTAAGATCACACACTTCAAAAAAAAAAATGAAAACTTATCACCTGATCTTGTCCATGGAAAAAAAGGAGCTCTACATTTCCTAAACCAATAATACCGAAGCATACCTCCTTTCTCATGTTCATAGTGGGAATAAAAGAAGAGATGGTCATCAGTGAATTCCTTTTCACCAACATTATGATGCTGTCCCTCCCAATTATTTCATCCAAAACACTTCACTTTTAAATTTTAATCCTAAAAGCTTTCCCATTAAATATTAATTAATATTCATATATACATTTATGCTGCTTCCTTTACAACTATCCTTTGCATGGATAATGCTCCTCTCTCTCTCTCACACACATGCTTTTTTTCCCCCAAGTACATGTATCTTCTTATTGGAAGTAATCTTGTTCGAAGTACTATTGAGTATTAAATGTAGACACTTCTTCCTACGAGGAATCAAATTTTGATTTGCTAGGCAGGGAGGTCCCTACTGCCCCCTCCTTGCTACCCTGGTGCTGCACCCCAATTTTCCCCCGCTTTTCAAATGTTTTTTTTTTAATTGTTTATTTGGATAATTAGATTCTACACAAAATGAGTGACATTTTGTTATGTTATGCTAAAAGAACAGTGTTGTTCTCAATTTTATACAATTTTCTAAAGATTTAATACTTTTAATGAAAAAGAAACTTATTGATAATCTTTAAAAAATCGTAGAAAATTGAAAAACAATACCGTTCTTTATCCATAAGATATCAAAATGTCACTTAATTTTGTGTATAATCTAATGATTTAAAGAAACAAGAAAAAAAAAACCATTTGGGAAGTCGGGGAAATTGGGATGCAGCACCAGAGGCAGTAGGGACCCCTTCTTGGTTCTTCATATTGTGAGGGAGTAATTCCTTCCGTTAGACTCAACCCCCCGTTTGTTTATATATATATATATATATATAGAGTACCGTTCAGCTTAGCAACTTTCCACTCCAGCTCCCCCTAATTAACTACAACTTATATATACTACAAAGTAGATGTAATTACATTAAGGGCTGCGGAAGTAGTATAAGATTTTTTTCGTATAGTCCTTATTATAGGTGTTTTGGAATTTCGGGATACTTCTTTTTCTATCCTTTTTCTCTTTATGGAATCCCAGCTTTTAAAAGGTATAATAAAAAAAGGGAACAATTACTTGAATAATTACGTAATTTTAGTGGGTGCTTTCATGGGATTGAGTTAGAATCGTCCCGTGCATACGTAATGGTAGGAAAAGCCGTGTGAATTATAGCTTTCATATCACATATACAAGATACATATATTTGTTTGGCGTGTTGGGATTCTTAATTTCTTTTATATGTAGTGGCCAGCTCTAGGAATTCTCTGAAGAACTTATAGTGGCGAGTTTTAATTATATATAGCTTTCATATATGTTGTATTGTTGAGATCTCAGTAATCCATTTACAATTCCTGGTCATATATAGTTTACAAGTTTTTTAATTGTGGATAATTTTTATACTTTGTTTACGAGTAGAACAGATTGATTGAGTCAAATGTAAAGGAAAAATAATCTGAAGTATAACTATAAAGCATGATAATTCATCTCAACAACAGAAAGTATGTAAGCTAGGTAGTGTATGTATTATTAAACCCAAACTAGCCTTTGTGGGTTATGGGTAAATGGGTCAAATCGAAATTAAACCAAAGCTAATTCAAGGCCCGTGAGTAAGAAAATGAAGTTTTCAGGGTTATTAATATGAAATTTTGAATAAAATTAAAAAAAGAATTAAATTATTTTTTGAAAATAAATAAATTAAACCGTTTATGTGGCTAAACCGATTAGGTGATTGGTTTGCGGTTTCAGACTTGAACTGGCAAGTGGCCAGTCTGGTCGGCTTAATAACCTTGATACTCACGCCCACTTTTAGTTTGTCGGTTGGATCGGTGAGAGTTATCACAAAACACAAGAAACATAACTATCACTGACATAAGACACCCAGAAATTAAACTTAATTAAACCTATATATGGCCAACCACCTAAGCTAAAGAACCAAAACATGAAACATTATGACACACTTACAATTAGTCGATCGATACTGCAAATGGACATGTATGTGGGAACTGTACACAGTCAAAAGAAAAGTGGTATCCATCTCACTGAAGCACCAAACGCACAGCAAATTTATATGGCGATCCAAAAGCATCGATCTGCAACATTATTATTTGCCTCCTGGCTAGCTCATGATTATGTCTTGGATTATATAGGACTCTGTCTGTAACCTCTCTGCGTGCCTGCGTGTGTGTTTAGTGTGTGCGCGTGTGCCAAGACTTGCAACTTCACGTGTTGTAGCTTGTCCCTAGGTCTATTTTGCTCCTTAACGTATAAAGCCTAAAAGGCGAATCCACTAACAGGTAACTGCAATTTGTGGAGGTGAGTGGTGACACAACCGTTTATTATTATCTTTGAAACTCAATAATAGCAGAAAATAAAAGCTGGGATTGAGTAGGATATTCACTTTAAGCTCAAATGGTGGAGCGTAAAGAAGATAATAAAAGACACTGAAATGGCAAAGAAAGGCAGCCACAGTGTGGAAGAATCTTTTAATTACTTTGTTTTTTTTAAGATTGTTGAGTTTGATCGAGAGGATGCATGATTTTGCGTGCACATGCACGTCTGTCTAATTAACTTGAAAGTGGTTTTGGTCCATTTGACCATTTTCAGATGAATCTTTGTCACTGATAATTATAACGACATCATGTCAACATCTAGCTATAGCTCCATCCCACGTTCAATTCTGATAATATAATTTTGGAATATCCTGTTTGGATTTGGATAAAGTGGCACTTACAGGACTCTAAAGCTAATGGAGGATCAAGTGTCAGATAAGCAAAAGTAATAATTGAGGACCAAACCAATTAATACTGAGTATCAACCCGTGTATTTATAGATCGAAAGGGATTTAAGTTTTTAATTCAAGCTTTTAAATCAACATGTAGATATAGTGTCCAACTTGCAAAGGCCAGTGAGAAAATTTGGGTTAGGTTCCCCACTCTAACACAATTTTTGGTGCTCAAGCATCCCATCAAAAGCTGAAGTTGATGCTAATAAAGATATAACTTTAATATTATTTTTTAATAGTTTTTTAAAAGACGTAATATCTGATACGAGGGACTCACTAATCATAAGCGTCACTGTTTAAAGATGTTAAGCACAAGTAACTACAAGAAGATGCAAGCTAGACCAAGACTCCAATAACAGCAATAACTTTTATTGTCCCATCAAATTAAAGAGCTAAATTAAAGCCAAATCCTCTTCTATATAATTAACCACGAAAGCAGGAAGAGTATCTCCCGAGTCCCGACTATACAGACCGAAGAAAAGGCCCAAAAACTAAGTACACACAATATTTTCCACCTCGATCTACATGAAGAAACAGAATCCCTTTTAGTTTCAATTCTTATTGCCCTCTTCTTTGTGGTCCTTTTAACAAGCTTCAGAGTGCAGAAAATTAAAACTTCACTCCGTGGTTGCATTCGATATATATATATATCAACTTTCCATCTCACATGGCGGGCGGGCAGAGATCCCATAGGTTCAACAAATCCTGTATACTCCTCATAGGTACGTAAAACTTCACTCTTATGTTTACTTTCTCATCATATGCCAACCATATTACGTTTAAATTTGCTCATAAATGCATGAATATTCTATCACAAGTTTGAATATTATTGGTTCATCCTTGGACTACTGTTCTATCTAAACAGCTCCTCCTCAAGAATAAAACGAGTAGTGCTTGTTTCTTTTGATATCAGAGAAATTTGACTGAACATGCATGCATTAATTTCACTGTTCTTCTGGATATATACTAGAAATATAACTTGTGGTTGTTCATATATGTATATGACAGTTATTGCTGGGATAGAGAGGTTTGCTTTCAAGGGGGTAGCATCGAACTTAGTTACATATCTCACAGATGTTATCAAGATGAGCAATTCATCTGCGGCTAAAATGGTGAACAGTTGGTGTGGCTTCACCTCCATTATGCCTCTTCTTGTTGCTCCCTTTTCTGAAGCTTACTGCCATAAATACTCCACAATTATGCTCTCCTCTTTCCTTTATGTTACCGTAAGTTACTCTCATCCCCAAGCTATTTTTTTTTTAATTCTCAGAATATAAAATGATGATATATACGGATTGCTTGAATTGTTCACTTTTGAAAAGCAATAAAATTGTCTCAACTTTGTTGGCACCTTCTCTCTTTAAATTCTACAAAATCTTTTCAACATAATTAGTCCTAGCTAGAAGATTCAGATTCATAATCTTTTTCTTCTTCTATATCTGGTCGGTGTTTAATTTTGTTGTTCAGTTAGACATGGCTGATAATTTAGTGGCTTTTTTCTAAGGTTTTGAAACCTGGATCAGACCGGTCGGTTCGGACTGGAAACCGGTTGATCCGGCATCAACCCAGTTTGGTATTTTTTAATTTTCTTTAGAATTTTGTATTAAAAACCCGAAATCTTCAATTTCTCACCGATTTGGCCTCGGTTAATTCTGGTTTGACTCATCGAACTTGACCTAATACCCCAGCCGCTTTAGTTGCTGGTTTGGATTTAAGAACCTTTTTCTTAATTTAGATATCAGTTCATGAAGGTATTGGATTCTGACTCATGCTTTACTAAACCTTTTTAAATCTGTATGTTCTTTTTGATAATTACCTGCTTTACAACTTTCATAATTAAGTATATAGTCCATTTTTTTTAACTTCAAATTGTCCATAAGAAATAATAGAAGTGTAAAATATTAATTCATCTTATACTTCAAAATATTTGAAATACCATGAAAAGTTGGCCTAGCTAATTGATAGGGATTGAAGTTAATTATACTCCATAAGTGTACGAATTCAACTTACTATTAACATCAGAACCTCTTCAGTGATGTTAGTAGCATTTCCATGGTACTCAAATCACATGACCTTATGACCAAAACAAATAAACTCGCATGAGAGATCCTTGAGATGGCGCTAGTGCACCAAACATCACGTGCTTTCTTGTTTTTTGAACGCCATGGCAACTTCTCTGCAGAGTTGGATTTCTGCAAGAATTGTGCCTACCGGCTACTGCCTAACAGTTGGAGTAATTAATTATTTACAGTTTCGTGTGTAATTAGTTTCACTTTGGTATATGTTGTCGTCTGATGACGACGCGCGACCACCTTGCGGGTTAGCTCAAACAGAAAAGAGTTAGGTGTAAACAGAGATCAAGAGTTATTAAAACTTTTTTGATATATATAACAAAGAAAAATAATAATAATTACTTTTGTATGGACTTTTAGCTGAAAATGGTAAAGAAAGTATGAACACATGGTTTAATGTTCCGTACAAAGTATCGGAGGACATAATTATAATAAGTTCATGAGATAAATGCAACCGGATGACAAATGTGATTTTGCTCATTTCCTGGCGTGCGCGCACACATATATATTTTCACGGCTAAGAGAATGTCCTAAGCTTTCTATATAAAGATTTTCTTTCATGCTCCGTGCAGTTCTTAATATAAGATATTTTTATGGAGTTAATCTTAATTTTAAATATAATATATGATTTTTATATTTGTCAATCTTTTTCTTTGGGAAAATGAAATAAAAAAATTAAAAAGGATTATTAGGATATTTTAAAAAATAAATGTTGTATTAACTAACTCAACTAACTTCTTTAATATAATTAAATTAAGTAAATATATATTATATTAAGGAATGGAGGGGTAATAATTATATTCAGTCTTAAGCGGCACATAAACTTTGATTTTGTTCATGTATGGATATCCTCGTTTCCTGCAGGGACTTGCAGCATTGACAGTGACAGCAGCAGGAAGGACAAGGTGGAATAACGGACACAAGACAATAACGCCATCTTCGTTTCTCACTCTATCTCTCTACATAATTTCATTGGGACAAGGTGGATATAACCCTTCTCTGCAAGCATTCGGAGCAGACCAGCTGGACGAGGAAGAAGAATTACCATGTAGTACGGACGATGAAAACTCAAATAAGAAGACACTGTTCTTCCAATGGTGGTACTTTGGCATATGTGGCGGAAGCCTATTGGGCGTCACCATCATGTCCTACGTCCAAGATACCTTTGGTTGGGTCCTAGGTTTTGCCATCCCTGCCATCTCGATGGCTCTCTCTATTCTCATTTTCTCAGCTGGAAGCCCTATCTACTTGTTCAAACAACACGACCATGCTAATAAACCTACTAGACCCTTCATCAAATTGCTTCATAATATCAAAGCTCGTGTTCTCAAATGCTTCCGTCGTGGAACCGCCCCACCTATTGAAAAGTCCGACGTGTCTGAGCTCGAGTAAGTCCCCAGTTAGCTTCCATATATATATTATGATATAATATGACATATAACATGTCCTGTGTAATTGACTAATTTAGATGTATTAAAGAAGTTAGTTACGTTAGTTATTTATAACAAATATATATTGGTTTTCACAAAATGCCATTTTTCATCATGAGTAGCTTTAGATAGAAACCCTTAATGCTTGTAATCAATAGGGATACTTCAAAAAAAAAAATTGAATTTGGGAGACAGAGGATTAAGGTATTATATTTAGTTCCAATAATTCGTTTCCCAACTAACTCTTATACTCCTTCCGGTTCTTAATATAAGACATATTTATTTAATTTAATTAGATTAAGAAAATTATAGTTAAGTTATTTAATATGTCTTGTATTCTTTAAAACACCACAATTATATTCCTTAATCCCCTCATTCTCTTTCTTCCTTAATTATTGTTGAGGGAGCATCAAGTGAGTAAATTAAGAAAATATTGACGGATATAAAAATTTTGTCTTATTTTTCGATCAGGATCAACTCCACAAATATATTTTATATTAAGAAGTTGGTAGTTGTTTCATCCTTAGGAAACATAATTAATGGTTCAAGTTGTTGTGATGACAGGCTGCAAGAGAAGTCTCTATGTCATGAAAACTTGGACAACCTCATTAAAATGAACGACAACGCTCCGAGGAGGAAGATGTTCATGGTTTCGAATGCCAAGGTTGTGCTTCGGCTTTTGCCAATATGGACTATGCTTCTGATGTTCGCGGTTATATTCCAACAACCTGCGACGTTCTTTACGAAACAAGGAATGACGATGAAAAGGAGCATAGGAGGCAAGTTCAAGATCCCACCAGCCACACTTCAAAGTGCCATCACGCTCTCCATAATCCTACTAATGCCAATGTACAACAAAGTCTTCATCCCACTGGCTCAGATCATCACTCGTCAGGAAAAAGGCGTAAGCGTAATGCAAAGGATGGGAATAGGAATGGTGCTTTCTATCATAGCCATGGTTATTGCAGCTCTGGTTGAAAGAAAGAGGCTTGAAATTGGGAGAGAATTGAAAACTGAAACGGTGCCGTTGAGTATATTCTGGCTGCTTCCACAGTACATTCTTCTGGGCATTTCAGACATTTTCACAGTGGTGGGAATGCAGGAGTTCTTTTATGGTGAAGTTCCAATGGCCATGAGAACGATGGGGATTGCACTTTACACAAGTGTTTTTGGGGTTGGAAGCTTTGTGAGTGCACTGTTGATCACACTTACGGAAGTATTTACGAGATCAAGAGGAAAACCTAGTTGGTTCTCTGATGATATGAATGAGGCACGCTTGGACAATTATTATTGGCTTCTTGCCTTGTTAAGTGGGGTAAGTTTTATAGTGTATGTGGTCTTGTGCATATCTTACCAACACAAAAAGAGTGACTCACAGAATGAACAATGAGTTTTCTCGGCTCTTCTCATCTGGTGGCTTACTTTTGGCTCTTATTTAGTTTGTCAACCTAGCAACGTACTTGACTTGATTTCCAATGATAGTGATGTACATAAATATGTTAATGCTTTCTGTCTATTTCGGTCCCTACCTCCTAATTTTTTTATTTTCTCTGCTATTATATGGTATGTGGAATAAGTTACAACAATATATATAATCCAAGCAGAAAATCCAGAAACTAGGAAAGACTTTTTAAGGCTACATATTTTCCCCAGTGGCGTTTAACTCTCACTTGTTTTTTTTTTTAAATTATTATTATAATTGTTCTAAAAATTTTATTACTATTAGATTTTATAGTAATCAATAAGACACGTGTTTAAATTCTAAAAATAGTCTCTCCATACAAAGGTAAGGCTGCATACATCTAACATTTTCTAAACCTCAATTGATAGGGAAACCTTATAAATTGGGTCGCCCTTCTTAATCTTATAATTTCTTTCTATATCTGAATTGAATTTCTTTTAGAGGTTGATTCGTGCCCCTAAAAGGTAAAAATATACATTGCTGAAAGGCAGATGAAATGCATTCAAGTTAATCAACTACTCATCAGAGAAGTTTACAATTTAGGAACATACAGGATAAAAAAATCTTATTCCGTGAGTGATGTGAAAGCCACCAAACAATCCCAATTGGTAGGCCATAATAAAGAATATTATCTGAAGGGAGCGTTATCACCAACAAACATTTACCTTTAGACGTTAAAATATCTCCTACCATTTAACGCCATAATTATGTGGAACAACTAACCAATCCCAAGTCCCAGACCATATATGCAATGCAAATGTAAATATTTTTATATTACAGTCACACGTGTATCAAAGAATTTATCTAAAAACAGCTTATGAAATCACTTTTTGCTGCTCTTCAGTTTTTACTCCCCTTACTTTCTAGAATTCAATTGATAGTTCACACTTGACATGAATCATGTAAGGCTATATTATGGTCTTCCCAAAATAGGTTTCCACAGTGAAATGAGTACCTGGGATTTGAGAGCAAAACTTAGAAGTAATATCCTGAGATTTGAGCAACCTTCAAAAGCAATATCCATGCCAAAGCACAAAATATATAAAGCTAATACTACATTATAGTAGTCTGTAAAAGTACTAAATATAAGTCTGGTCGTGCATAAAATGATGGAGCACAGCACAAAATATATATACCATAGAATTTCATACGTTACAAAACATGAAAGCAGGGGAAGGGCCACATTCCTACGGTATAAACCACAGTGGAAGACGAAGGAAACGAACTGTGGGTGCGGTTGATATTCACAGATAGTTTACTTGATTCAGAGGAGATCATGTTCTGCAATACATAGAAATCCTCGGTACTCTTTATTTAAAACAAAATCCACACCGATGGTTCTTTTCAACACTGCAGGTGATGCATTCTGGGAAGCGAAAGACTTAGAAGATCAGGAGCGACAAATACATGGAGCACACCTAGCCCACCTGCACAGCTTCCAATACTGCCTCTTCTTGCTTTTTGAGGGAGATCCAGTTAACTCTGATTCGTTTCTTTTCAGCATCTCCCACATAGCATGTATATCTTCATATTCAGAAGCCTTCACTTCATTTCGTATCTTCCATAATCCTGGACAATTTTAGAGACATCTCAATCAGCAATTGCTTGCAACTTTTCTAATATTTTGGTACTAAAGTGTCTATGACCATGATAAAACAACATAAACTAGCAATACTACTCTTAAATGTTGTTCTGTTTAAAATATATACCCAAATTTAACAGTCACCCTCTGTGACTTTAGACTCATGGTTAACTTCTCAACTTTCCCAAAATTGAAGGCAGTACCTAATGGTCGTTCTCCTTCAGCTTCTTTACGGGTCTGTAATGAAAACAACGGAGACTTGAAGAACATGTAACAAATTAACATCGTCATAAATTTAACTTCCAGCCGTGTTCAAATGGTTCCAAGAGAGTAACAAGCATAAAAAACAGCTTCTGGTCAATCTAATTCCTTTTTCTCACAGAAGTACTCAATTAAATCTTGATGGTTCCTCTCCATCACTATGAAAAACACTCAAAATATTACCACACCACTCCCTGCCTCCACCATAAATTTTCCAAATTATTCAGCTATCATGTCTTCATCACCCTCCAATATACACAAATAATGACAGCAGTAACTTAAAAAGGAGAGCTGTTGATTAGTAAATAAAGAAAAATAAAAAAGGAGGAGAGCATGCTCCATGTGCCCGGAGATATTTGCTTCTTCAGCCAGAAAATCATGAAAACAGTCAAATGACTTCATACAAACAGGTTTGAAACCATTATTACAGCCATAATTACAACTTCACAATATCAGAACCATGATCAACAGCCAATGCTGTAAATCAGCAACCATCTAACTAATCATGAAACAAAATTCCCAGAAACCTCAACGAGGCGAGAGAAGGCAGAGGCAAACAGAGCATCATGAACTCATGAGCTGCAATTAGCATTAAAAGAGAAAACAAATCCGAAGCGGTGGAGGAGGAGGAGCTTACCGGTTTTCCGAAAGCCGAGGCGGGCGGCGAGGCTGATCCAAACGCTACGCATCGGGTAAACGAGCTTATCCCACCACTCCATCGGTAGCAAAAGAAGGAGTCGAACACCGCAGATCGAGACCACTCTCCTTCACCGCACGATTTCAGAATGTTCAAACCCGTAGCCCTTCCCCTATCTTCCCAACAAAACAAATTCAAAAAAAAATATACGTATGTGTGAGTGTGTGTATAGCGCAATTTAAATAAGCAGAAGAAGAAGAAAGAGTAGTTTCATTTCATGAACAGAATTGTGAAGATCAAAAACAGAAAAGAGAAATTCAAGGAAAAGGGAAAAAACGAAAGGAACAGATTGACCTTAGGGGAAGTAACTAACTGCGTGGAAATCTTGTTAGCGCTCTGTCGGTATTCTCCTCCGAAGAGGAATGAGTGAGGGGTGTGGAACTGTGGATCGAAAAGGAAGCCAGGGCTCACCGACGAATGCCACGTGTCGCATTCACAGGATTCCGTGGTTAGAGGTCGTAATCGCGTCGGTTGGGACGTTCCGTTTCTGTGTTGTGATCCGGCTGTACACGTCGTGCCGGGTTCCGACTACGTGGAGATTCACTATTGGTTCTTTGTTTCAATGGCTCATTAGTTCCGCGACGTTTTCAAGTACGGTTATAATTTTATTTAATCATAATATCCAGCGCTAGCAATTTCATGGTAGGAGATATTCTCCTTATCATTGTCTCTCATTATCATTGTCTCTCATGGGCTACATCTTAGTCATTGATTGGGAAAATGAGAGAAAAGTAAAAGTAGTATTATATTGATTGGACGGATGTGATTTAGAGATTATGAAGGATAATGAGAGAAATCCAACCCCAATTTCATAGTCCAAGAAAATTGCAACCAAAACCCAATCATCAATAAGATGAATCATCTTTATTTGGAATAACGATTGTGCTGGTTTGAATTGAAAACTTTAAAAGTTGATTTTCAATTTATAATAAATATATGAGATAAGTTTTATCTGAATTTACGTAAATAAGCAATTTTGAAGAATCCCAAACAAGCTACAAAGTTTTAAAAACATCTTTTTAATTGTAATTTACAGTATATATATGAGATAAATATAAAAAAAAAAGATATATCCCAATTTGTATGAAAAACTACTTTTGGGGTGTCCAAAAGGGCTCCAAACAAGGACAATATATTAGATATTAAAAATGTTATATTTTGTACCACTAAATGTAATACAAGCATTGCATATAGTACAAGTCACGATTTTTCAGTACCATAATTTGATTGAAGTGGATTTAATATTGGATATTGATATCAATTATATAAGTTAGGGGCATGTACCAATTCCAAATTCAGGAGCTGTACCTAAAAGCTGGCAAGGCGGAGTTAACATTATTGCCATCCAATAAACAGTTCTCCTTCGATTTTTGTTTTTGCACAATGACATAATTTTATAGAACCTGACAAAAACAAGCCCTGGAGGCATCTATATGCATACTTCCACTTCTACTCCTACCTCTACAATTATATTTTCAAGGTAGGTAAGTTCAATGAGAATGATGAGTAGAATTCAATTCAAATATTTTGCTGAGACCTTTTGAGACTCGGTGATATTAAACACTTTTTTAAAAATCCTTTTTAAATATATAAAATTGTGAGTTTAACCCCTTGCGAGTATAATGGATGCACTACAAAAAAATGGACTTTCAGTTGCGGCTTTTGGCGCGACATTTTTTGTCGCCGCTGAAAGTATGTCATATGTCGCCGCCAAAAGTATGTTTTAAATGGCGACTTAATGTCGCCGCCCGAAAGTCTTTTTTTTTTTAAAAAAATTTTATATAATATTTATACAATAAATATGTTTTTTGATATAATTTCTTACGAAAAAATAAATTAATTTTTTGGATCATTGTGAGATAAAGAGAGTTTGAGAGATAGTGTGTGTTGTGCATTTGAGAGTAAGAGGAAGAGAGTGGTATTTACTAACATTGCATTGTCACATTAATGTTGTTGCTTAAAGTTGATTTTCATTCATAATAGCAAGAGATTGTACATTTTAATGAAAAGATAAACATGATTTTGACTTGAGAAAGTTTTGTCAAGTGCTTTTAAACCTACTTTTAACACATATATTCATTGAAATACTAGTAGAGAGGAAATTGATATAGTTTTATGAAATGCAAATGAGAGAAATATAATCTTAGGCTCCATTTAATCATTGAAGTTAAAGAATCATTTGCATTTATCACTCTTTCCATATCGAAATTTGTCTGGCTCAACTTAATTGAATTCACTAAGCCTCTTGATTGATCATTTGTTTAATCAAATCATCGTGGAAACCATATCTCTACTTATCACTTTATTACTTGGCGTGACTCGTGCATTTATGATAGCGAAGAGAGATGATAATTATATTTGTACTAGTATATATGTGTGTGTGAGAGAGATGAAGAATTTAACTATTGATAACATATTTGATTTGAAATTTAGTCGACTTCAAATCTCTTTTTTGTCTGCATTATAAATTGTAGTCACAATGAAAGCCAAATAGGAATAATTGAAGAGGAATCGAAAATGCAAAAAAGGACGAGTGATTTGCTTTAAATAATAAATGTCCTGAAAAGGAAATAAAGACTATAATTGAGTATTGAAATATTATTTTACTTTATTTTCAAATTATTTTTACTTTTTTTAATAATGACCGTTCAAATTATTTTCTTCATGTGCCGCCGAGCAATTCAGACGATTAGCCCATCCAAACTTTATTGAAGGGAAAAAAAAAGATTCACATTGATTCAAATTATTATTTTTTCCTTTGTTTTTGAAAATTTTAAGTCATTTTTTCTGCACATATATTGTGGAGAGCGCAGAGCAGTCCCTCGCTCCCTTCACTCTCCCCTTATTGTCTTGCGCACCTCATTAGGGTTCAGCCCATCCAAATTATATTCTCTCCCTTTGTTATTCTCCCCCCAAAATTTTCAGGCTGTCTGAACTCTGAAGCTTCAAACCCTACTTCACGTACAAATCGGTGCCTTCTTCTTCCACTTATCTTCTCCGATTCTTCGAGGTCGTTTGCCTTCGCGTCTTCTGCCCCTCGTTTGCCGTGAATCACTTGGTTAAAGCTCCATTCTGTGTACACCCGAAAACAGGTTAGTAACTCCAATTCTTGTCTTTATGTTTATTTCTTTTCCCTCGTTTGCGAAGTTACCAGAGATGTAGAAGGCAGAGGCCAATAACGAAGCGACTTCTCTTCAATTTTCCGTTCAATTTTGTCTGAAGCATAACCTCCTATATGTTCATGATTATAATTTAATAATACTACTTTCATTTCTCTGTTGGATTTTTCCCCTGCTTGGATTCTTCGCATGAAATTCGCTAATATATCTGAAGCCAATGCATTCCTATATGTTCTTCTCGTTCTTATCTTTTTTCAATCACCATGATTGAATGATTTTTGGTTTTGTAACTACTTATTTTGCATATTTCTAAAATGTTACGAGTACATCTACAGCTGTATGCTCTGTTACTGTCAATGGAATATAAACAGTAAATAGACCATTCGAATGAGAAATTATGCTTTCGCTATTAAATTTCAGCTAGAACTTTATGGGCCTTGTTTCACCAAGGACTGTTGCTCTTTGCTAATAATTATTACTTGTTCCTTGTTTTGGCATCAAAATTTACATAAGGACAACCTTTCTGGAGTTGGATTACTGAGGATTGAGGAATTAATTTAAGGTTGCTAGACTTGGACTTTCCGTTCTGAAATTATTGTTTCTTTACAGGTTGGCTTAAGTTTTGTATAAGCTGAATTATTTTATATTAATTTCTGTTCTTTTGCAGAATAATGTCATCCCTTTTTCATTTTAGCCTTGGAGTATTATTCACGTTAGACTATAATACGGTTTTGTACGTAGGGTAATTAAAATTTTAGGATGGAAAAAAAAATGAAAGAATCAAATTGTTTTGTACGTGGGGTCAATTTTTTTTGCTCAGAAATGAATCCTATATTTTTGGATGCATAGATATTCATCAATTCTTTTCTTTGATATAGGTTGATACATTCACTTTTTCCCCAATATCCAGAATTTAAAGGTAGACAAGTAGTCACTTTCCACAACTAGAGAGACTTCATATTCTTCCGGCATAATTGGTATGTATCCACAAGACTTTAATAACCAATCCACATTTTTATGTTTATGCATTTTCTTTCTTTAAATATTGCAGTGTTGGGAACTTGCTAATGTAAATAGTCGACTTCAAAGTTTGATGTGAACAACTTGCTTAACATTTGGATTCTGTTTATAATAGGAAATTTTATTTGAAAATCAGTGTTTGTTGTGGATTGTTTGTTGTGATGGGATCTTGCTGATGTAAATCTGTTCTTGACATTTGGATTGTTGCTATACATTTGGACTTCAAAGTTTGATGTGGATTGTTTCTAATTAAATGTTTATTGAATTAGGAATGGATAAAAGTTGGTTAAACATTAAAGACAAAGGCAACCTAGCATACATTAGGAGAGTAGACAGTTTTATAGAATGGGCATTTACTCAACATAGTGTGACAAACAAAATACGTTGTCCTTGTAAGAAATGTAGGAATGTTTCATTCAAGGTGAAAATAGATGTTAGGGCAGATTTATTGATTAAGGGTTTTTGGGATAGTTACAAGGTGTGGGACTTGCATGGAGAAATTAGGAGATATCAAAGTGGTTGTGAAACTTCAAGAAGAGTGGTAGAAAATGATACTTATGAGGATGAGAATCTTGTAAGGATGGTATGTGATGCATATGGAGTTCCTTTTTTGGATGATATGAACATTGGATTAAATGAGAGTGAAGAGCCTAATGCCCATGCGAAAAGGTTCTTTGACTTGTTAAAGGATGCAGAAAAATATCTTTATCCAGGTTGCAACAAGATATCAAAATTGTCTTTCATTGTCAAGTTGCTTCAATTGAAGTGCCTTAACCATTGGACCAATAAATCCATGGATGCACTATTGGACCTATTGAAATTTGTTCTCCCAGACGGGGCTTTAGTGCCAAACTCATTTTATGAAGCTAAGAAGATAATTCGTGATTTGGGTTTAGATTACAAGAAAATTGATGCTTGTGGGAATGATTGCATATTGTATTGGGGAGAGCATGAAAATGCAAAATCATGTCCTAGGTGCAAGATGCCTAGATGGAAGTTAAACAAACAAAAAGGGAAAAAGGTTCCACAGAAAGTTTTGAGGCATTTTCCAATAACACCTAGGCTACAAAGGCTTTATATGGCTAGAGACATGGCTAAAAAAATGAGGTGGCACAAGGAGAAGCACTCCAATGATGATGTAATGAGACATCCTACTGATTCACTTGCTTGGAAACACTTTGACCAAAAATACCCTACCTTCTCTACTAATCCAAGAAGTGTTCGCTTAGGCTTGGCTAGTGACGGATTTCAACCTTTTGGGAATATGAGTGCCAATCATAGCATTTGGCCTGTTATTTTGGTACCATATAATTTTTCACCTTGGCTTTGCATGAAAAGCTCATACTTTATGATGACACTTCTTATTCCTGGTCCAAAGTGTCCAGGTGATGAGATAGATGTTTACTTACAACCAATGATTGAAGAGTTGAAACAATTGTGGGAATTAAGGGTGCAAACATATGATGCACACTCTCAATCAAATTTTATCATGCATGCAGCAATGTTGTGGACAATAAATGATTTCTCTGTGTACGGAAACCTCTCAGGGTGGTCAACCAAAGGCAAGCTTGCATGCCCGTGTTGCCACAAAAACTCACATTGCATTTCATTAAGGAACAAATTATCTTACATGGGTCATAGGCGCTTTCTTCCACAAAATCACCCATGGCGTAACAATAAGGGCTCATTTGATGGGAAAGAAGAACACAGGGCTCAACCAATTGCCTTAACTAGAGATGAAACACTTATTCAACTAGAACAATTGGGTAATGTGTCATTTGGAAAAAGCCAGAAACGAAAGCGTCATACAAACACAAATGCTTACAACTAGAGGAAAAAAAACATTTTTTTTTCAATTGCCTTATTGGAAACATTTGCTTATACGACATAATCTTGATGTGATGCATATAGAAAGAAATATTTCTGATAATATCGTGTCGACAATAATGGATTAGGTTGGAAAGACAAAGGACACATTGAAAAGTAGGTATGACTTGATGGACTTGGGAATTAGAAGAAATATGCATCCAATTAAAGTTGGTAATAATATTTGTAAGCCTCATGCTCCTTACACTTTGTCCCCTGAAAAAAAACAATCTCTTTGTGAATTCTTAGCTAACTTAAAGGTACCTGATGCTTTTTCATCTAATATTTCAAGATGTGTCAACATTCAAGAGAGAAAAATATTTGGCTTGAAGTGCCATGATCACCATGTGCTATTGCAAGAAATATTGCCAATTGCAATTCGTGGGCTATTACATCCTCAAGTGTGTGAACCAATTAGAGTTGGGAAGATTTTTTAAGAATCTTTGTTCGAAGAGTTTGACATGTGAACAACTTGACAAACTTCAAGAACAAATAGTATTCACATTGTGCAAGTTGGAGACTATCTTCCCGCCTGCCTTCTTTGATGTTATGGTTTACTTGCCAATACACTTGGCGGGAGAGGCAAAAGTTGGTGGACCAGTTCAATATCGTTGGATGTACCCAATAGAAAGGTAAGATGCTAGGAAATTTATTATTATATTTATGATCATTCAAAAACATTCAAATCTAAACAATTTTTTTAAGGTATTTACGATCACTCAAATTTTATGTTCGCAACAAGGCTCGACTTGAAGGATCAATTGCAGAGGGATATTTGGCAGATGAAAGTCTTACTTTTTGCTCACGCTATTTGAAAGACTTTCCTACGAAGTTTAATGTTCCGCATAGGAATGATGAAACCGATCTTTGATGTCAACTGTGAGTTTTCCATATTTAAGAAAAGTGGTGAACCTAGGGGACATTATGAGTCAATCAATCTTTCTCATGAAGAGTATTGTCAAGCAACGATGTATGTGCTCCAAAACTGTGAAGAAGTTTGGCCATTTATAGAGTAGGCCAACCTTACCTTAAGAGATATTGTATTTGTTGTAATTTATATTTTTCTAACTTGTGTGAAAAACATTTAGGGAACACATGAGTGAACTTGAAGCACAAGGATCACAAAGCCAATGGAAAGGGTTTCCTGATTGGTTTCGTTCATGAGTAAGTTATAATAATTCAAATGTTGGTATTTATTTAAATTATGATAGTATTGCATATTCAAGAAATGATTCTTGTTTGCATAGGTGGGAGTGTTGTCCAAACAAGGCCATGTAAGCCCTGACCTCAGAAGTTTATCAATTGGTCCATTGAAGGTAGTCAATCGTTACTCCATGTTCATATGAAATGGATTTCGCTTCCACACGAAAGATCGGGCAATAGGAAAAAAGACTCAAAACAATGGAGTCATGGTCAAGGGTGATGACATCAATGTTGATAAAGAATATTATGGTGTGTTAGACCATATTTATGAATTGTCTTATATTGGGAATAGAAAAATATACTTGTTTAAGTGTCATTGGTGGGATGTGGCTCATTATAACAAAGGGTATAAGGTTGATAAGTATGGGTTCACAAGTATTAACACTCAATGTTCATTACAAACTAATGAACCATTCATTCTAGCATCTCAAGCAGAGCAAATTTTTTATGTGGATGATCTTGTTCAACCTAGTTGGCTTGTTGTTGTCAAAACGAATCCACGTGACTTGTTCGATATGCCAATTGACAAAGATAATAATGTTATGGTTGATGAAGTGGCTTATCAACAATTGGTGGTTGACTTAAATATTGACAATCCAACTCGTGTAGAACCTGATTTTATCATTAACTTGTATGGAGAAGATGTACAACACCAAACTTTTGTTGAAGCAGGAGAACTGTCAAAAAGAAATAATCGTGATGTTATGGACATTGGATTTATCAATGACAACGAAACTCATTCATCGGGTCATGAAGATAGTAATGAAGAGGATGTGCTTGATGACTATGAGAGTGATACCGAAATAGAAAGTGACACAGAAAATGAAGTACAAGAGAATGAATCAGAAGATACTGATATAAGTGATGGTGCCTCAAAAGAATCAATTGAATGAAATTATTGTTTCTTTATGGTAGCTTTTACTAATTTGTACATTAAGTCTTTATAATTTAAATTTGCTTTCACACTTTTTATGCTTGCTTAAAATTTATTTTGAATGTTGTACATTTTTGCAGGATATGTCAGGATTAAAGAGAGTTCGGGGTAGAAAAAATCATTCCTTTAGACTACGTGCTGACACAAATAATGGGGGTACTTCCTCTACACCTCAGTCACTCGAGGAAATGCCTGCAAACTCTGCCCCTACTCAAGCTAGTAGTGCAGGTACATTTGTTCTAATTTTATATAATACAAACTACTCTACGTCACAGTGGTTTAGGTATAAGTAAGAGATAAATTAATACTAGGAAAATATATAAAGTGTATGCATATAACTATTCTGTTACAAAAATAATTCATTGTATGATCCTCTTTACAGAAACAGTTGATATTAAACTGAATCAGAATTTATTATTATTGCTTATTGGCATGCAGTGTCAACGCAAAATATTGTATTGTGGATATATATATTCTGCTCTTAATGGATGCTTGTGTCTTTAGGCTGTTGCTCAATTTTAATTGTTTTAATTCTGTCACATGAATTATAGGCTCCTCTCATCCTATCGAAAAAGGCAGAGGAGTGTACAAATATTATAAAGTGGACTTAAGGACTAGATTTGGAACAAAAATACCAGTGAAACTATCAGACGACCTGACAAGAGCTATAGGTGCGGAAGCAAGAAACCTTTTAATTATTGTGGTTATGTTGTTAGGACCACAATCTCTTTTCATCATGGTGCCGAATGGAAGAATATTTATGAGCAATATATAGATGAGATGATTTTGAAAGTAAAGGTATACTCTTCCCAAATATTTATATATATCTTTGTTTATTTATGTTTTCATAACAAATTTTTTTTTGTTTATATGTATTTTAGGACAAATTTGAACCTTATGATGCAACCAACGAAGAAAAGTTCAAACAAACTATAACAATGAACTTGCAAAATGCCTTTAGAAATTGGAAGACCAACTTGCACAAACACTATAACAAATATGCTTCGATGAGGAGAGGGGGCTAATCCTCCTCAAAATATTAGTTACGAAGATTGGGAGTTGTTACTAGCATATTTCCAGGCGCGTGTTCACGGTACCTTTCTATCCTTTTAAATAGATCATATATTTATTTTATCATTAATTCTTTGTTACCAATTTTTTTGTAGAAAAAAAGTAAAACAAATAAGAGCAACCGAGAAAAACAAGTAACAAAGCATACTTGTGGTTGTACTTCATTTGAGGAGATGAAGTTCACTACAGTAAGTTCAATCTCTCTTCACTTTAGTTTATGTTTTGAATCATTTTTTATTTTAAATTGTACCATGTGTCGTCTTTGTATATTATGCTTTGTAGAGGGACCCCACTATTGAACAGCCTGCACCCCTTGACCAATTGTACCAGGTCCAACACACTAGGAAGAACGCAGATGAACAGTTAGAGTGGGCAGATCCACAATCTGAGCAAAGATACGTATGCGTTGTGTTTTTATGTTATACTAACTTCAATAGTTTTTTATCTCATTTGTTTCATGCTTTAATTGTAGGTTAACTTGCAAGAACTTCGCCAACAACAAGAAGAGGTAGAGGTTGATGCTCGAATGACCTCTGATGAAACATTGGCAACTGTTCTTGGTGTATGTAAGAGGAAAAGGGTATGGAGCAGAGCCATTGAGGAAGAGAAATCACTCTCAATCCAATGATCATTCAGCTGTGGAGACTATGCGTACCCAATTGCTTGAGGAGTTTGATAAAAAAAATTCAGGAGGAGCGTGAAAAGATAGAAGCAGAGTGTGCTGAGGAACGTACTAGGATGGAAGCAGAGCGCGCAGAAGAACGTGCAAGGCTGGAAGCGGAGCGCACAGAAGAACATGCACAATTTGATGAGAAGATGAAACAAATGGAGCAGAGGATTCTAGCTGTCTTAATGCAACAGGGGCAAGTAACAACTCCTACTTCATCTACTCCTAGCCTTCTTGTCCCACCAGCTGATCGTTCTTCATAGTTTTATGTTTCCTTCCAATGGATAACCTTTAGACTTTGTTTATAGAAAATTTAAATATTTCATGTTAATTTTGAACATTTATGTTAGTATCTTTGTTAGTTAATATATTGTTTGTTTTAAGTTTCTTATGATCTTAATCAATGTGGTATAGGTTTTAATTGTGGTACAATTTTTAATTTTATCAATTTACAATTAAAAAATGTTACTTTTAGCGGCGACAAATGTCGCCGCTGAAAAGACTATCAGCGGCGACATTTGCATCGCCGCTAAAAAAATGTATCAATGGCGATACATGATCGCAGCGGAAGAGTGTATCAGTGGCGACAAATGTCGCCGCTGAAAAGACTATCAGCGGCGACATTTGTGTCGCCGCTGAAAACCGTATCCGCGGTTGAAACGTCCTCCATTTTTAACTTAACATAATCATTGATTAGGGGTTCATTAACAACTAAGTAATGCTCCATCATTTACCAAAATGTACAAAAGTAAATCAGAGTATGTTGAATGAGCCCTAACGTGGCAATATACAATCATCCAACATAAACCAAAAAGACAGAAGCACTCTCTTAGTAGAAGTAGCCTAAGCTTCTGAGGTCTTCCCTGATAGACCCGTACGGGAACTATCACCTGAAAAATGTGGTAACCATCAATCCAACTTATTACAAATACTAATACGTGCTAGTGAGGTGCCAAATGGAACAATTTATATAACAAAATATTAAAAATATAATTCACCAATTTTCACATCACAAGATTTCATATAATAAATTATGTTTCATAAATTAGGTAGTACAATTTTTCATTAACACAATTCTCAAGATGCCTCCCACCAATCCAACCGAACCGCCTTATTTCCTCCGACTAGACCCATAGGCTAAGTTACATCCATGTTACTGGTTACTCAAAAGCTCACTGGTCTTGTGATGAGGACCGGCCAAAATCTTCAGAGCACATGTCCCAGACTATGGGTCTTTCCCCTCATTGAACTAGTGGGGTGTCGTAAGCCCTCATTGAACTAGTGGGTAGTCCCTCATTGAACAAGCGAGACAATAGAAAGCCAACCATTGTGCACCAATGGAGGCCTCACCACGTGGTGGAATAACTACTTCATTTCTTCTCAATTCAACCTTTTCCATAATTATCATAATAAATAACTCAACAGGAGTTTTTCTAAGATTTTCACATTCAAATCATGTTATTTAAATAATTCTCATAACCATGTCATAATAGCTCAAATTCCAATTCTTATACATAAATAAATATAATGCATATATTTCACAATTCAAATCATATGATCCACAAGGCGCTTCTATTAAGATATTCATAATCATTTCACAAAATTCTCACAAACAACATACTAATACACATAATAAGTGGAAAGTGGTTACTACTCTCATGAAGCTAACTACTATTACACTGCTCCTAATCCAAGAGCTTAAACACACGCCAAAAATCAATCTACCACAACCAATTTACTAATCATTAATAACTCTTCTAAAACTCTACATAAAATTATAACTTATAATTTCATAAATTTAAAACATACAAATTTTAATAATAAATTTGGAATGCTTGAAGTAGCAAATTATGGCTGTACTAAAAAAATAAATAATCAAGGAGACAATTGTAAATATTAATTATCCTTTCGATTTACTATTAATTAATAACTCCCTTTTATATTTATTATTTATTAGTAATTTCCAAAATTATTTATTCCATTTTTACTAATAAATATAATAATAATTATTTATTTCATATATTATTATTATTTATCTATAATTATTTTAAACTCTGTGGGCCTATCCTAACCTTTTAAATTTGGAATTTAAATAATATTAACAACATAAAAAATACGTTTTATTATAATATATATATATATATATGTGTATGTATGTATGTATTTGTAAATAATATTATAAATGAAATAATATAAGAATGATCTAGATTAGATCCTATTATATAGGAGTAGGTTGAACCAGAATTCCCTAGATGCTCTTATATATATATATATATATATATATATATATATATATATATATTTCCAAAGGTTCATCGACAATTTTATATAAACAAAAATGTTTATAAAAGAAACAATAAGTCAGCAACGTTGATAACACAAGCAATGCTTATCTATTTATTTGGTTCAGCTTTTTCATTAATATCAACAACGTATTATTAATATATACACACACACACACAACACGGTGACATCAAGCTTTCTTTTATTTTTATATGTGCAAAGTTAACTTCATATATATATATATACACACACACAGCCACACATAATCTATATATATATATATATATATACACATACATACACGTATTTGTTTTCTCTTTCACATGTAGAGGCTTCGGTTCCTTATCATTAAAGCAAGGTTAAGTTCTGGTTTTTATTCACTTCCATAACAACACACACAAAGAACTTGACAGCAACCTCTCCTTCCAAATGCATCGACATGCATATATACATATATAACAGCTCGTTTTCCCTTTTCTTTGTTTCTTACTCATGCAGCAGCGATGCATATCAAAAAGCAAGGTCATCCTATGCATTAATACACATATGTACTCTCAGCAAAGTTAGCGTTCTATATATATATATATATTAAAAACTATCGACAGTAAAGGAAAAACAAAACTTGAAACGCCAACACAAACTAACCCGATTGCTTACCTCTGTTTTTCTTGTTCTAAAGCAAAGCAAGAATGGGTGAGAATGATCAAAGGTTAAGCCTCTTTCTTTTCCTTCCCTGTCTTCCTCTCTTACGTTCTCGGACTCACTCTCAGCTTCTTGGTTTTTTTTTTTTTTTTTTTCCGTTAAAGCATTATGGATGGTGAAGGCTAAGGAGCAAGGGTATATAAATAAGGGGTTAATGGTTCAGTCCAAGGGAAGAGCTAATGATTTGAAAAAGGAATGCACAGAGGGTAATCTGCGAGGAGCTCGTGTTAGAATATAATAGTGTAATTATGTAATAGTGTATTTGTGTAAAGATTCTTTCTGTTATTCATTTGTATACGTGTCTCACAGCTATAGGGTTTGTTACGATTGTGTACTATCAGTGATATTGTAATGTTGTTCCAGAATGTTGTATTGAGTCACTATATATTCAATACACTAGCCAGAGGTATTCTCTGCGCTTTCCATCATATTCTTCTGCATATTCTCTGTTTTCTAACTTGGTATCAAGAGCCATACCCTTTTCTTCAAAATGTCGACTACCTCTTCTGTCGATTCTGGCGCTTCCGCAAATGCCCGCACCTACTCGCTTTTCAGCTCCTCCAATCAGACTACAGCGATCAAGTTGGATCGCACTAATTTTCTGATCTGGGAATCTATAGTCCTTCCTCTCATCGAAGGAAATCGTATTGAGGGCCATATTAATGGCACAACCCATGCACCGCCGAAGGCTATTCCCGGCGAATCTGGAACAACCAGAGCAAACCCAGCTTGGTCCGAGTGGTTCTTTGTCGACCGTCTACTTGTTGGATGGCTGAGGAACACCATGACCCAAGACGTGGGTGCACAGCTTCTTCACTTCCAGACTGCTGCATCTCTCTGGACTGGTGCAAGAGATTTAACCTGCGCTTCCACTAAGGCTCGTGTGATAGTCGTTAAGAACGAGCTGCACAATACTCGTAAAAACTCGTTGAAAATGGACGAGTACCTTAATAAGATGAAGCATCTCTCAGATGAACTGACTCTCGCAGGGTCACCGGTTGCAATGGATGACTTGATCTTACATACTCTCAATGGTCTCGATGCGGACTACAATGCTATTGAAGTAAAATTAGTGGACCAACCTAATTTAACTTGGGTTGAGGCCCAAGTTGCTCTTCTTTCTTTTGAGTCCAGATTGAATCAATTGACTCATTTTGCAAATCTCTCTATTCAGCCTTCCGTCAACAATGCTCAACGAGGTGTTGATATCCCTGAATCTGGCAACAATCGCAGCTGGTTCAATCACTCTCGCAATCAACGAGGCAGAGGTGGACGTCATGGCAGTGGTCGTGGCAGACGTCCCTTTTGCATTCATTGTCAGCGACCCAATCATACCATTGCTACTTGCTTTTATCGCAATGATCATGCTGGTTATTCCTCTCCACCTCAGGCCTACTATGCAAATTCATCTCCTCAAGGTTACTATGCAAACTCATACTCTGATCCCTCATGGTACATGGACAGTGGCGCCAACTACCATGTCACTCCCTATTCTGAACAATTTGAAGATTTTGCTCCATCTGGTAAGTCTCATATAACCACTTGCACCGGTGACCAGCGACCCATCTTAGGTATTGGCTCAGTTTCTGTACCTGGTAATCAATCTAGGCTCCTTCTTAAGGATGTTTTATACGTTCCTTCGGCCACTAAAAGTTTAATGAGTGCAATCGTCTAACTCAAGATAACTCTGTTTGTGTGAACTTTACTGATAAATATTGTGATGTGAAGGATCTGGAGACCGGAAGAATATTGCTTCAGGGAACCCAAAGGCAAGGCATGTATCCAATGGAGAAGGACAAAAGGATTAATGGCAATCCAGTAGCATTAGCAGTAGAGTGTGGAGAACGCAGTCAAATAGAGTTTATTAAATTGCATCATACTTTTGGATATCCTAGCACTAGAGTCCTGAAAAGTGTTCTAAACAATTGTAATAAACGTTCTTCAAATATTCCTATTCGGGATGATTTTGTATGCGAAGCCTGTCAGTTAGGCAAATCTAAATTGCTTCCTTTTCAACTCTCTGCTTCACATTCATCTCTACCACTGGAATTAATTCACACAGACATATGGGGGCCTGCTCCTATTAATTCAAATGGTGGTCATCGTTTCTATATAAACTTTGTTGATGACTTCAGTCGATTTACTTGGTTTTATCCATTGAAGCACAAAAGCGATGTTGTGCATGCTTTTAAGCACTTCAAGGCCTTGGTTGAAAATCAATTCGATTCTAAAATTAAAGCTCTTCAATGTGATAATGGGAGTGAATACAAGCCTTGTTTGCTCATTGCACAAGAAGCAGGAATTCTAGTTCGTCTCACATGCCCATACACATCTGCACAAAATGGTTGAGCAGAACGCAAGCATAGACATATTGTTGAGATGGGACTAACGCTCTTGGCTCATACGCTGGTATGCCTTTGAGGTTCTGGGTTGAAGCTTTCCAGCAGGCTGTGTATTTAATTAATCGTTTGCCTACACCAGTCTTGGAGAATCATACACCCATGTTCCAGTTAACAAAATCAGAACCAAAGTATGATGATCTTCGTCCATTCGGATGTGCTTGCTTTCCTTGCCTTAAGCCTTATAATGAGCATAAATTTCAATTCCACAGTCAGAAATGTGTTTATCTGGGTGTAGCTTCTCAGCAAAAGGGTCATCGCTGCCTTAGTGCTGCAGGTAAAGTTTTCACTTCGCGACATGTGGTTTTTGACACAGGGATTTTTCCTTTTAAAATAGGATTCATGCAACGAGCAGCCATTTCTGCAACCCAGGACAGTATGAGCTCTGTTCCACTTATTATACAATCAATGCCAGATACAGGGGAAATAGTTACCGAAGGAATTCATGTCACTTCTGCAGAACAGAGCTCATTGCCATGTCATTTTCAGGATTCTTTGTCGTCTAGCATCAGTGAGTCCACCGATGATAACAATGAGTCCACCGATGATAACGAGTCTCCTTCTGGGTCAAATAATGTGACGGCATAGGTAACAGGCTCAAGCTCAGATAGGCCCAATACACATGTCATGGTAACTCGGGCTCAGGATGGTACAAGGAAGCCCAAATACCTTTATATTGGTCTTGCCATCTCCGATACTCACAATCGTGAACCCTCGTCTGTTCGAGTTGCCCTCTCTTCTCCCGAATGGCAAATAGCAATGTTTGAGGAGGTTCAAGCACTTCTTCGAAATCAAACTTGGAGCTTAGTGCCCTATGATAATCAAAGGCTTATCGACAACAGATGGGTGTTTAAAATCAAGTATCGGGCAGATGGTTCTATCCTCAAACATAAAGCACGTTTGGTGGCCAAGGGATTCCAGCAAACCCCTGGTGTCGATTTCAGTGAGATTTTTAGTCCTGTGATAAAATTCACAACAATTCGAGTGATTCTTTCAATGGCGGTAACGTTCAAATGGGATATTCGCCAGCTCAACGTGAATAACGCGTTTCTAAATGGATTTCTAAAGGAAGAAGTCTACATGTCTCAACCAGAGGGATTCATCGATCGACAACGTCCGAATCATGTTTGTAAGTTGATTAAAGAAATTTATGGTTTACGACAAGCTCCGAGAGCTTGGTTTGATCGATTAAGGCTCACTTTGCTTGACTGGGGTTTTAGAAATCTTAGAAGTGATATTTCTCTATTTATGCTTCAGACAACTGATTTAACTATTTTTATACTCATCTATGTGGATGATATTTTGGTGACTGGAAATAATTCTGCGTATGTTGATAGTCTTGTGAAGAAATTGAATTCTATATTTTCTTTAAAAGATCTGGGGCCATTATATTACTTCTTGGGTCTAGAAGTTTATCGTGATAATCAGGGCATCTACTTAAATCAGACAAAATATGTTGTTGATTTATTGAAAAAATTTAATATGGCAGACTGTGCGCCAGTGACAACTCCTATGGTCACTGGTCGGATTATTTCATCTGGAGATGGTGACTTACTGGACAATCCAACAGATTATAGAAGGGCCATAGGTTCATTGCAATATTTGACTACAACACGTCCAGATATCTCTTTTTCTGTAAACAAGCTTAGTCAATTTCTGTCTCAACCTAGAACTACTCATTTCCAAGTAGTTAAGAGAATTTTTAGGTATCTAAAGGGTACCTACAATTTAGGATTACATATCAGGCCTTTTAGTAATCCTCAGATAATTGCTTATACGGATGCTGATTGGGCTTGTGATTTGGATGATAGACGGTCGATGGCTGGTATGTGTGTATTTCTAGGTAATAATCTTGTTTCTTGGTCTTCTAGGAAACAAAAAGTGGTCTCTAGATCTAGCACTGAATCTGAATATAGGTCTCTCTTTGATGGTTCAGCAGAAATAAAGTGGTTAACATCCTTGTTGTCTGAGATAGGATTATTTATTAAATCACCTTCAGTTATTTGGTGTGATAATTTGAGTGCCAAATCATTAGCTGCAAATCCTATGCAACATGCTAGAAGTAAGCACATTGAAGTTGACATTCACTTCATTCGAGATTTAGTTTCCTCTGGACTAATTGATATCAGATATATTCCATCTGCTCGTCAAGTTGCTGATTACTTCACTAAGCCTTTGTCACAGTCTCAATTTGAATATTTTAGAGACAAACTCGGTTTATTGGTAACACCCTCTCGTTTGAGGGGGAATGTTAGAATATAATAGTGTAATTATGTAATAGTGTATTTGTGTAAAGATTCTTTCTGTTATTCATTTGTATACGTGTCTCACAGCTATAGGGTTTGTTACGATTGTGTACTATCAGTGATATTGTAATGTTGTTCCAGAATGTTGTATTGAGTCACTATATATTCAATACACTAGCCAGAGGTATTCTCTGTGCTTTCCATCATATTCTTCTACATATTCTCTGTTTTCTAACTGCTCGAGAAGCATGGTGATGCTGCCTCCACTATTCTTGCGTGTTTAGGTGATAGCCGGAAGTGAGATATACGCTGATTGAATCGCCCTTTTCTTTTTTTTTTTCTTTTTTTCTGTGTTTGAGTAACGGCGCTGCGATTTCCTTATGTCTCTCTGTCTGATGGCGTACGTGGATGAGATGTGATATGATTTTTTTGTTGATACAATTTGGCAACCATACAAAAAAAAGACTAAGACTTATCCATATTGAGCATGCGATCTAGCTCCATATCAGCAGAAGAGAATATATGCAGTCCAGGCATCACTGATAGGCTGGCTTTCGCTAGGTAGTCCGCTGTATTATTAACCCAACGTCGGATGTGAATCACCTCAACCGTCCAATCCCTGTCAAGCAAGCACTGTATTTCCTCAATGAGTGTTCGATCCACGTGAAGATCGTTCAACTCTTGCTTTATCAGCTCCACCGCCTCAGCAACGTCGGACTCAAGAATGATCTGTCGATAACCCATGTCCCATGCCAACTTGAGACCATGCATGCAACCCCATAACTCAGCAGAAAGGCTATCACCTTCCCCACCCCTAAACATGAAACCCTTCAGGAACATGCTGTGTTCATCTCGCAATACTCCACCACTAGCAATCCTAGAACTAGTGTGTGAGAACGCTCCAGCTTCACCCACCCAGCAGGCGGTGGCTTCCACCTTTCCTCGTGATCATCCATGGAACGCTCCCCCTTGTTCACTGTGGTAAGCCGAGAACGTGCGTCGTGCAGGCTGGCCAAGGTGGCGTTAACATTGGTCTGCAATGAAGTATTTGAAATCGACTTCTCTTCAAATACCAGTGAGTTGCGCCGCCTCCAAAGCCACCAACAAGTAAGAATGAAGGACTGGCTCCACTCTTCTATGCATTTATTCCGACCTTTAGAGCTAAGGTTCCAGAGAAACTAGTAGTCAAAAGGCAAGGATCTAAACTTTTGCCAATAACGTTGAGGCACAGTGAGATGCCACAAATTAATGGTCTCAGAGCAATCTCTGAGAATGTGTAAGAGCGTCTCCTCGTTGGCCCCACAAACAGGACATTGGGCATTATTACACAACCCTCTTTTGTACCTTGATGCATTGGTGAGAAGTCGTTTATGAAAAACAAGCCAGGCAAAGACCTTGCACCTTTCCGGTATCTTTAATTTCTAGATTTTCCCCCACATAGGATCAGGATTAGACACCATATTATTAAGAGAATCATAAGCTGATTTAACCGTGAAATCTCCACTCTTGGTCCACTTCCAACGTAGTTGCCCAATTGCTAAGATTTCAATTCCCTCTTTCAATTTTCCCCACGTTCTTTTAATTCCACTCCACAGGTTTGATCCCGGCTTGTTCATATTTATCCTTGGGAGTTTATCAGTTCCACAGTTGTACTTATTGCGGATAACTTTAACCCACAAGTCATCACTTCTGGTTGAAAGCCTCCATCCAATTTTCATAAGATATGCACGGTTTTGGAGATGGGCATGGTGAAGTCCCAATCCACCGCTTCGTTTGGGCTTACAGATAGCATCCCATGCTACAAGAGGTATTTTTTGTTGATCCTCTGAACTTCCCCATAAAAATTTCTGGTTGCATCTATCCAAGACTTCACAGCTGCAGATAGAGACTTAGCTTTCCATGTTAAAAGTCTCGTTTTCACCTTGTCTACCACAAACTGATATGATTCTTTGGTCACCCTTTTATGGTGTAAAGGAACACCAAGATATTTGCCCAAGTCGCTCGTGATGGAGAAGCCTAGAGTCGCACACATCTCACTCCTTCGAATATGGTTAACATTACTTGAGAAGAAGACTCTGGTTTTCTGTTTATTCACTTTCAACCCAGAACTATCACAGAAGGACTGAATGCAATTATTGATCATGTGTACCTGATCCATTGATGCTTCTGCAAATAAGATAATGTCATCTGGAAAAAATAGATGGGAAATTGAGGGGCCAGTCCTAGTAAGACGAATTGGTTCCCAAGACCCGTCTTGAATGGCTGCTTGAATGATGTGGGCTAACTTTTCCATGCATATAACAAATAGATAAAGGGACAACGGATCTCCTTGGCGCACTCCCCTAGTCGGAATAAACTCCTTAACTTTATCCCCATTCCAAAGTAATTGCATATTGGGCGTAGAGATACACTGAGCAATCACCTCTCGCAGGATAGGGATGTGAAGTTCCTGCAAACAATTCAACATAAAATGCCAATTTACCCGGTCATAAGCTTTCTCCAAGTCAATTTTAATGGCCATGAATCCCTTCTTTTTCTTCATGTTTCGCATTGAATGGATAACCTCCTGCGCGACTATGATATTGTCACTACTATACCTCCCTGGAACAAAGCTGCATTGATTCGGAGCTATCACCTAGGGAAGGATAGGTTTTAATTTATTAACAATAATCTTGGAGACTACTTTGTATATCACGTTGCACAGGCTAATAGGTCTCAGGTCTCCGATTACTTCCGGATGCTCCTTCTTTGGGATGAGAACAATGAGAGTACCATTTACTTCACGAATAGCATGCGGATTAACAAATAAAAATTTCACATAATTCACCACAGTTGAACATACCGTACTCCATTGGTTCTGATAGAAAAGGGCATTAAAGCCGTATGGGTCAGGAGATTTAAGCGCCCCCATGCTAAAAATGGCTTCTTTTATTTCCCTATTCGAAATCTCTCTACTACTCCAACTTAGCAAGTCCTCATTAACATGTGGTTACGTCATTGAACAAACAAGCCCTGGCCGAGCCATGACGTCCTCTGATAATAAATTAGAGAAGAAAGTGGTAGTCATGCCTTTTAAATGAGCATTATCATAGACCCATGTTCCCTCCTTATCCTAGAGAGCCTCAATTCATTTTGATTTTCTACGCTGATTAGCACGAGCATGAAAGAACCGAGTGTTACGATCCCCATAAACAGTCCACTCCGCTCTAGCTTTTTGAGCCCAAAGAAGGGACTCCTGCAACAAAACATCCTCCAGCTCTTTCCAAAGGGATAGTTGCAGGTCGGCATATTTAGGCATCATACCAACACGAGTGACAACACGATTGATCCCATCGAGTCTGCGAAGGAGGCGTTTTTTCCTTGCCTCAGTGTGCTTGAAAACCTCTTTATTCCACTTAGAGCAGGCGTTTGTAAATTGAGAAATGGTTTGGAGCCAAGGGGTGTCATGATTCCACGATTGCTGGACAAACGCATCAAAATTCTCATGGAGTACCCAAGCCGCTATAAATCGAAATGGCCTATTAGTCTTACTCTTAGCCAACTCCGGATTAAGCCATACAAGAAGAGGCCTATGATCAGATTTAAAGAAGGGCAAGTGAGATACCGAGGAATTAGGGAAAGTATTTACCCACTTCTCATTAGCAAGCATCCGATCAAGCCGTGCCTCGGATGTCTCCCTCTTCCAAGTGAACTCCAGTTCAACAAACCCTATATCAATCATGTCATGTGATTCCACCTACCGGAGGAAGTCACGATGATAAGAAATTTGGTGAGAACCTCCAATTAGCCGGCATCCCGCGATAAAGTTGAGGCTATTCTAGAGAGATTTTCCCACAAAGTCCATCGAATAACACAATTAGGACTAGCATAGATCACCGTAAGGTTCCAAACAAGGCCAACAGAGTTAGTAAGCTGAAAGTGTAGAAACTGGTGGTTTCGTTCCAACAAAGTAACCGTTGCGATACTGTCATCCCATAAACACCAAATGCCACCATTATAGCCCTCACAATTAATAATCTCCATATTTGCAAATCCCATGGTCCGGGCTCTGGCTTGAGCCATTTGTTGCGCACATCGTGTTTCCAGAAGGGCCAAAAAATTTAATTGGTAGTGAGCTTTTAAGTCACGAACAAGGCCAGGGAAGCTCCGTGCACCTGTGCCCCGTGAATTCCATATCATGTAATTCATTGGGAAACTAAATTCCTGGGTTGGGGTGTAGCGGCCTCCCCCTCGGTCTTATCTTGTTTATTCATATGTTCATCCATATTATCCTGTTCAACAGATATGGCGTTTTGCATCTGAGCACCATTTGCATCTTGAATCAAGTCTGAAGACGTTGCGCAGGTAGGAGTTCCTTGGGGATGTGCCACGTGACTGTCTTGCTTCGTTGCACAATCAGGAAACTCCACAACATATGGCACAATATTAGCTTGGCATTGACTGGGGTCCAGCGTCTTTAAGGCATTAAATGAATTTCCATGTGTGATTTTCATGGTGGCCCCCACATGCAAATGCCCAAGATCCTCACGTGGAAGTGGCCTGCTAGACTTCCCCTTTATTTTCCCTTTATTTATACTTTTCCTCTTGGCCCCCACATGAATCCATTCACTTTTTTGTGGGCCCTTTCCCTTGGTCAACTCATCTTTAATATCCTTATTTTCCTTCACAATCTCCTCCTTCACATCCAATCTGCAAGAATCCCTGATATCCGCAGTTTTCCGTTGCTCAACTGATTTTTTTAGCGCCATATTCACCCCTTGCCATTTATCCGCCGTAAATGACGCCACACGAGGATCCCGCCGTAAAATTTGGATTTTACTAAAGGGAGAGGCTCCAAGAATCGCGGACCCAGTTGCGGTGGTGCCGCCATCATAGGCCTCCAGAACCGTCGGCTTCAGGCTACTACCAGAATCCCCAGTTGCGGTGTTGGCACCACCCCCTGACTCCACAGCCATCGGTTTCAAGTCGCTGCTGGTATCCCCTGTCTCCACAACCGCCGGTTTCAAGTAGTTGCTGGTATCCCCTGACTCCACATCCGCCACACTCGACTGGTCACCCTCCTTCTGTAAGGTGGGGCAATTATCTTTCCGGTGGCCATACTTTCCGCACTTGAAACAAACCTGATGCAGCCCCTCATACACAATTGGGCGCTCCTCGCCAAAGACCATGTACGATGGTAGTAGTGGTTGCTTCAGATCAAGCTCGACGCAAATCCGGGAAAATCCGCCTTTATCATAAATGGACGTAGATCGGTCAATTTTAATCATTCTTCCAATCATATTACCAAGTCTGCGCAGTGATTCAACGTTATAGAACTCGAAGGGGACATCCGGCAGTCGCACCCAAGTAGCGATACGGCACTGAAGGTCAGCCTTCCATGGGTTAAAATTAGGGCGCCATCGTTGAACGATGAGGTAGTGATCTTCTATCATCCAAGGTCTCTCCTGAAACGCATAGTCTCTATCCTCTTTGTTTGAGAAGGAGACGATGTAGTAGCCGTTACTCAACGGGATAAGCTTTAGAGGATCCTTTGGCCTCCACATGCGGTTAATACGGTCTCTAATGATATATGTGGGAAAGCTTGCACCCAACACTTTAATGATGAGAGAGTTCATCCAAGGTAGACACCAGGCTGAGTATTCATCCGCCATAAAATTTAAGACCCCTGCTTTACCCTCCAGCCGACTCTCCATCAGGTTCACATCCTCCTCTGTCTCCTCAACCTCGCCTCACGTCCTTCTCATTCATTCTATGAAATTAATTTTTCCACCCTCGCACGATATCGTCTTCCTCATTGTGTTCCATCGGGAACCCAGCACAGCCAGGAGCCATGAGTTTGTCACGGTAAGACAACCGACTTGCAGCACTACTCGACTTCACATTGGGGCCTCCAGCTGCCTCGGCACCAACCTTCTTTTTGACCTCCCTCTGCCCGAAGGCAACATCAGGTCTTCCCTTGTCTTTGTCGCTTCCTCCGTCCCCCTCACCTGAACCCTCCCTACCGCCATTGACAGACCTTCTTCGACTCTCACTCGCTCTCGCTCTTTTCTCGCTCATCTCACGTGGTATTAGCTGTGATATGATATTGGATTTAATGAATAAATGGTTTTAGGTTTGTTTGTTGCAGTTGGGTTCGAATGGGCTGGAGTGTTTTATTGATTATATGGGCTTAATGGATTAATGTATAGGTGTCTTGCTTGTCCCATTTAGCAGTAAAGAGCCACATGATTTTCTTTTGTCCAAATAATTCTATGCCTAATGAATTAATGGAGAAATGAGAGAGTATATAGTTAGATATTTTTGTAGTGATGCGTGGGTTCTTTCTTTTAAGTGGAGTATGATATAAACAATGAAATATTTGAATTTAACTTTTATTAAAAATAATCATATTTATTGCAAATAACCTACACTCATTCAAATTATTTAAACATACGGCCAAAAAAACAATTTTTTATTTTTGATAAGCAGTGCACTGCACCCTAAGGCCCCATATTTGGGTAACAACTAATATTTTTGTATTAATTAATTTTCACTTGAAGACATATATGACTTTTGACATTAAAAAATTGTATACATATTTCATTTCATCCCCTTTTTCAGTTCCATTCATTCCATAAATTAACCAAATGCTGAGCATAAGAAATTCCTATAATTAACCTTCTGTATCCAAATAAAAAATAAAAAATCCTATAATTGTTTTACGGTGAAAAATAAAAGGCAGGGATAAAATTTAACTTAGCTATACTTTAGCAGCACCGTCCTAAGTGTAATTAACTGAAAGCAACAATATTAATTTAATAATGGGAATTAATTTCCGAATACCAGCACGACAACTATATATGTTGATTGATCACGAAAGAAAATGACGCTTATGAGTGAGAGAGACAAGGAGGCTTGAAATGTGTTTGGTCTTTTTATTATTATCTATACAATAACAAATTAAATTAATAAGCCGCTTTTAATTTTGCAAGTGTTTTACTTTATAACGTGCATGAAACTTGATAACGAGCTTCAATCATGGAGGAAATTACTGTATAGGTTTATAAAAAGCACGGAATTTTATAAGCAAGTGTGTATTAAAGTCATACAAAAAATATCATATAATATAATATAATAGAGCTGAAATATAAAGTCAGGACGTTGATGGTTTGTTCCAACTTGGTTTAGCGATATAACTTATTTTAGTAAACTAGGGCCACGACCTGTAACTTACCATTTAGCCATGTTGTATATTGTTTAAAAAAACAACACGGTTGAACAATTGGCGAACGTGTTGAATCCCCGTGAATAAGGAAGTGTACCAACGAAGCATGCAAAGTGATTTTCTGGTTGTCCTTTAATTTAGCTTTCCAGTTATATATGTCTGCTCAATACATATATGATAAAGATCCATTAAATTTAAAACAACCCTTCGGTTCGGAGAAGATAGCATAAGAAGAGGCCAAGTTAGTCAAGCTTTAAAGGCGAGAGAGACCTCCAGTCTCAGGAAAAAATGGAGGAAGGGGCTGCTGGCAGCATGGACAAGATTAAGGTTTCAAAATATTATATTAACGATCAAATTCTTAAATTTTTTACACCACCAAGTACAACGAGATTGATGTCTTGTTTTCTTTTGTTTCAGGATGTTTCTGTGGCTGTGACATTATAACTAGCATTTCAGTCGCTAGGAATCGTGTACCACACATTGGAACATCACCCTTGTACGTTCTGTCCAGCACATTCAGCGACGGAATCAAAGATGTTGAGGACATATTAGGTGTTCTTTCTTTGATTTTCTACACCATCACCCTCCTTCCTCTAGTCAAATATGTCTGGATCGTTTTGCAGGCTACCGACAATGGCCAAGGTATACAACCTTACACACATTTAATACAAGATCTCATTGGCAGTGTAAATTAAATTGCACATCTTACCAGAACAACAACGACATTGGAAACATATGCACAGGAGGGACGTTTGCGTTGTATTCTCTGATGTGCCGATATGCAAAAGTGAGTTTGATACCGAACAGGCAAGAGGAAGACGCTAAGGTGTCGAATTATCATCTAGAACGTGCAGATAGGAGGACAAAGAGGGCTTCAGGGATCAAGTCTTCGTTGGAGAAAAGCCAATGCGCCAAGTTCATCCTCTTGATTGTCGCCATGCTTGGTACCTCCATCACTACAAAAAAAAACAATTTTTTGCGGCGGAAAAATTCCCTCGCAAAACTGACGTTTTCCGTCGCAAAACTGATTTGCGGCGGAATTTGTGGGGGAAAACTTGCCGTCGAAAAAACCGCCCTCGCAAAACGATTTTCCGTCGCAAAAATGCTATTTTCCCTCACAAATTCGAGGGAAGGATTTTCCCTTGCAAAATATGAAATTTGCGAGGGAAGAACGTTTCACTCGCAAATTTCAAATTTGCGAGGGAAACGTTCTTCCCTCGCAAAATATGGTATTTGCGAGGGAACAATCTTCCTCGCAATATATGTGTATTTTGTGAGGAATCGAAAATACCATATTTTGCGAGGAAAGGACTTTCCCTCGCAAATTTCAATTAATTTTTTTAAAAAATATAAAAACTTAGATAAAAGAAAATAATTACAAAAAAATATTAAAAATTAGAAAATAAAAAGACTTGTATATCATAAAAATAAATTGTAACAATCATAAGAGTTTATATAGCAAAAACAAAATATTACAAATTATAATGTTTCGACCAAAATGAACTAAAAAAATCTAAACTAAACGCCCGCTTGTGATGATCACCACCGGTATCGTCCGACAAAGTATACTTACTCCAATCAAAACATGGTCGCCCAACACATCTATTGCGGGCGGGAATGCCCCCGTACCAATGAGTTCGTAGAACAACGTCGGATGAAAATGTAGAGAAAACGCAAACAAAAGCAAACTTACACGATTATTATGGTTATCTTATATCCAAGTCTTGTTAGATCATATTTGTATGCAGTTTTCTTTCGATACAAGTGTGTATGTAGATAATAGATGATATTTCATTATTATACTCCTCTTGTGCATTGTTAAGGAATCACTTAGAAAATATATGTATACATATATATGCGAGTGGATTAAATGCACAAAGGTCTAAATGTTAGTGTGCGTGTGGATTAAATGCACAAAGGTCTAAATGTTAGTGCAATTGTCCATAAATGCGCACATATATATATGCATGTGGATTAAAAAAAATACATCTCTAATACAAAGAGAACAAAAAAAAAATAGAATTTCTACTTTTCATAGAAAATGTTACTAAAAAATGATCCCAAAAGGTATGTGACAGAGGACTAAATAACCCCAGGAAACAAAGGACTATGACTAAGCTACCTCTGATAAGTTTTTCTACATTATTGATATCGATAATGCCTGATGCAAATTAAGACTTAGTTGACCAATTTAAATATTTCGAAATATAGTTGTTCCATTAAGACCTCACACTACCACAGTTTCACATAAGCATTTTCAAAGAGTGCAACAGTAAGTGAAGATGCTTGAAATTATGAAAATTCAAAAACAACTAAATGCATTCAATAACAAGCACGAACTCCCCCCCGTGCGTTGCACGGATGAATCAATTACATAACATTAAAGTAAATCCTTACCTTGCCTCTTCCAAATTATTAAGAATTTTATTTTATTTTTTAAAAAGAAACATAAAGAAAAGAATTGGATTTTAAGTTAACCAATAAAAAATAGTTGTGTCACTACCCAAAAATACAATATGAACCACAACTACATTAGTAGTTGTACTCTTATATATCTAACAACTTCTGCTATTCTTATATGTTTAGCAACTTCTACTATAGCTCAAAAGCCACAAAAATTACATCAAAATGGTAGCCATTATAGTACATAAACATTCCTTTATATAGCTACCATTAACTACATCTGTCACCCATAAATATGCACCTCTCTATCTGGCATGTCTGTCTTTTGGTTTTAGTCTATAGAAAATATTACCATTAAGTACTACAATACTCATTATTCACCTTTCTTTGTCATGACCTTTCTAGTAGTATTTAGAGAAAATTTCAATTAAGTACCACATTCTATTATCTACCCTTCAAACAAATCAGTTTCAATGACGATGTGAATATAAAGAAATTAAAGAGGACGCTATTCCAACATATTATGATTTTTGCTAAATTTATAATCTTTCCATATATGAAATAATTGTATATATAAACTGTATAAAAAGTTTAATATTGAATTTGATAAACTATAATTTTGATATATTTGTAATAGCTATTTAAATATTAATTTCAGCAACACTCTTCTCTAAAAGCTTAGAAGCTAAAAGAATAGAAGAGTGTTTTGAATCAGGTTTGTAATAGCTATTTAAATATTACCCAAAGAACACGAGATGATTGTTTTGAATCGGTTTTTAAGGAAATTCTGAATCACTCATAAGTCATGCAAATGTGTGATTATAATGTGCATGGAAGAAGAGTGTTACCTACTCATGTTGTTATAGTAAGAAGAGGAAAAAACATAATAAATGGACGGTAATATATGCAAGGAGCAGATGGATTTAACATGACCATGGCAGCCTTCATATTTCTAATAGCATATTTTCATATGATACCCGATTTTAAAAACGGGCACAAAATTGATATGTATATCCATCATGTCTTAACAGTAATTTTCCTTTAGAACTGAGGAGAAAGTTAAATGGGTTCCTCCATTGAGGGAGGGAGTTGGTTGGAAGGAGTGGAATAGTATGAAGGGAAAGAAATTTCTACTTGGCTGCAACAATATTAAACGCAATTTTGAGGATGGGGAAAAAGAAACAAACCGTGAAGTCCAGCTGCTTAAGGAGTACTGCATGACATCAAGGACAACTGCATCAGTGCCTCACTCTGTCTTATGAATGGGGGGAAAGTTACTTTATGACTAAATATGCAAATAAGATTCTAATGTCATATGGAGGCCACCTTATAGGTGATTCGGAGATCACTAAATAAGTGATAAAGTGCATGTTTTTAATGTCTTTAAACAAACCTATTAAATGCAAAAGCTGATGAAAATTTAAATTAAAATATAGCGGAAACGACTAAGTGTACTACCAAAGACTTAGCACATTAAAACCCGATTCGAAAAGATTGCATATCATTTAACCAAGGTACTACTAGCACATAGCACATTAGACGGAGGGGGGCGAAGGACAGAAACAAATATATGTAATATGATCTTTGCCTTTTTAAACAAAGCAATCAAAGCATAATGGTTAAACAAATTGGAAAATAGAGATTAGCATAAGTAACATGACATGACAAAAAGGTATAGTAAATAATGATAATGATAATAATACTAATAATATTTTACGTCAATAGTACCTTCAGTCCTGGACGTTGAAACGTAGATTGACATCCATAGATTTATATATAATACCAGTTTCATGACAAGAGATGAACAACTAAAAATCACCTATTTTTTGAGAGGGATGGAAATAAGATACAGCTTAATAGGAAGAATCATGGAAGACACAAAGGGTGTAGAAATCAGCTCACTAACCCGAATATCTCGAAGAAGCTCTCAAGATACGATTAAATATTTGAGATGCGGAAATTCCACCCATGAATTCTTCCATAAAAGAGCACCAAGCAGCCCTGATAGAACTAAGTATGACCTTCTCCGATACCCAAAAAGCGGGACAGAATCACTGCATAGTGTATTATAAATAACTTAGATCCCTAGAACATTGGGTCGTTAAAGGCAAAGCCAAGGCTCATATATTGTATAATTAGTTATAACTTAGAATAAAAGAGTAGCACAAGTCATACATTCAAAATTAAAAGTATCCGAAGAATACACCATGAGCATTAAGAAGATATACCTCGCGGGATCCGAGATGTAAATCATCTTTTAAGTAAAAGTTGACAACAAATTTTGCAAGTCCCAAAACACCTTGAACAAAATAAACCATCGCAACAAAATATTATCCGGAGTTAAATCCGCCCCAAACAATTTGATAGTGCTCATACGGTATCTATTTTTGCGAGGAGCGGTTTAACTTGTGGGAGGCACCTCAAGTTCCGGTTAAATCGGTTGTTAGCATATCTCCTTTACTTGCATCTGGTTCAATTCAATCATGCATATTTTCCATCAACGCTATAAGGATTTTTTTTTTTAATAACAAAATACAGTATGATAGTTTGAGGGTGAATGGAAGAAAATAGCATCTGGAAAGGGTACTAAAAATTTGTCACTGTAAAGTGGGAAAAATTGATGATACAATTCAATCATATAGAGAAAATTGTAACACATAGAATAGAATTACATAATTTGAATGAACAAACGTCGTAATTCAGAGCAAAGGGTTGCAAGTGCCAATTCCAACTATCAAGCACCAACTAACAAAGATGGTTAGTAAAGGGACGTACCGTCTGAGAATCTAATATAAGAACCTTCATGCCAGAGAAACAACCGCCTAATAGTTTGTAACAGCAGGAGTGTTTTGGTAAGGAACAACCGCCTAATAGTTTAAGCATTATATCTAAGTTAAAACCTCCAAAGAAATGTTTTAAAAAATGCATATCAAATCATATCAGTTATCTTAAAGCCATTAAAAATTGTCTTCATAAACAATGTTACAGTCTTATGTTATTTAAGTAGAGGAATCCTACATTTTATCATGTAGTATAATGTATCTGAGTGCCTATACACATAGAGAGGGAGAGATAGAGCACATAGCAACCTCGTATAGAAGCTCCAAAACACTTAAAGCTACAAGAGTATCTCCATTTGTGATTTCTGCCTCCAACAAATTAAGAAGATTTAAATTGTAAGTGGTTGATCTTTGCGAGATCTAGATACGAAAAAAAGCTTCACCACCAAAGCCATCACACGAACACGCGAAATGCAAAAAAGTATAAAAATCAAAGCTTTCCAAGATCACCAAGGAAGAATTGAAACAAAAAACGAGAAAAAATGCAAAAAACTAAATAAAATAGCCAAAGCTTTCTGTTTGACTGAACCAAAACTAAATAAAAACCATAGCTTTCTGTTCTTTCCTCTTCACTTGTTGAACTCGTCTGTCTTCCTCGTGAACTCACCAGATCAGGTGCAACGAAGAAGCACGCTCACTGACAAGCTCGCACGCTCGCCGATAATCTCGCCTAATCTGTGCAGAAACGGAGGTTTCGTCTTGGACGGTTGAAATGAGCAGAGACGGACTGAGACTGATGACAGATCTGGGCAAAGAACAAATGAAGATCTTTACGACAGCCACCAGATTTACATATTCGACAGCCAGCCAGCATTCGATTTTAAAGACAAACCCTAAATCAATTAGTTGAGTCTTTTACCTGGACACAACCCGCCGGAGAGATCGACAGACACCGTGGGCGTGAGCAATGGCCGTTGAGTTGCTGGAGGCGAGCTGTGAAGATCTTTACGAGCGTGGCCGCGAGTTTAGGTGTCGAAGAGAGGAAGAGTGGAAGACGAGACCGACGAGGTGTGAGTGTGAGTGTGTGATCGGGTGAGTGAGAATGTGAGATTGTGAAAGCTACGCCTCTGGTTTGGACTCGATAACTTAGGGCTTTTTTTCCACTTTCCCCCCAATTTCGCGTGGGAACCATCTTTCCCTCGCAAAATGGGGATTTTTGCGAGGGAAAGTATGTTTCCCTCACAAAAAGTGGTCATTTTGTGAGGGAAAATGAGTTCCCTTGCAAATTTGTCAAAATTTGCAACGGAATTTGTTTCCCTCGCAAATTCCGTCGCAAATATGACATCTTCTAGTAGCATGGTCATTGGTGATGGAGTCTCACTCCTTGCATCTCTGGTTTGTCGCCTTTATATATATTACACATTAATATTTTTGCGTCTAGGTTTATAAATGAGAAATAATCATTTTCTGTTTGCTGCAGTCTTGTCTGCTGTTGGAGGGATTAAGAGGGCAACCCCATCAATAACAGATGGTACATATATCTGATGTATTTACTTGAAAAGCGATATATATGTGTGTGGCTTGGCCTAATAAATAATCTATATATTTCCATATCAGATGTTGTGGCTTGGATATCTGTGGCCATCCTCGTCCTCTTGTTTGTGGTTCAAAGATATGGGACTGATAAAGTGGGATACAGTTTTGCTCCTATTCTCTGTCTCTGGTTCATCTGTATTGGTAGCATCGGTCTTTACAATTTCATCAAGTATGAGCCCTCCGTCATTAAAGCACTTAACCCATATTATATTGTAAAATACTTCCAAAAGAACGAGAAACAAGCATGGGTTTCTCTTGGAGGCGTTGTGCTGTGCATAACAGGTCCCTATATTGCTTTCATTCTTCAATATATTGAACTCACAATAATAATAGAGATCTTATACTTGATAATAAGATGGTTGTTGGTGGAAATTATTACTTGCAGGGGCTGAAGCAATGTTTTCCGATGTGGGACATTTTCGGTAAAGGCCATACAGATAAGTATGTGCTCTGTCGTTTACCCTTCTCTCATGATAGCCTACGCTGGTCAAGCCTCCTATCTTCACAAACATCTAGAAAATGTTGCTGACACCTTCTACACGTCCATACCAGGTAATCTTCATCGTGTTTAACCACTCCATTATTTAATAATTCAACACAAAAAGTCACTGTGTTATTAATGGGTGATGAGATGTTTTGTAGCTCCATTGTATTGGCCAATGTTTGTGATTGCTATTTTGGCCGCAATCATAGCTTCTCAAGCCTTAATCTCTGGAACTTTCTCTATAATCCAACAAGCCCTTTCAATGGGATGTTTTCCCCGCTTGAAGATTGTTCACACATCAGCCAAGCATGAAGGACAAGTTTACATCCCAGATATCAACTACATACTCATGATCCTATGTGTCATCGTCACACTCGTGTTCAAATCCACCACAACAATTGGCAATGCCTATGGTAACTCCTACGCATACTCTTCCCAACTACTCATATCCTTTAGTCTTCTTTCAAACTATTCTACTCTGTTTCCTTCACGCACATTATTATATATGTATATAGGGATAGCTGTGGTATCTGTGATGACGCTTACATCTGCTATGCTAGTCATAATCATGCTAATAATATGGAAGACGAACATGCTTTTCATCGTCTGCTATATAGTCATCATTGGCTTCGGGGAGCTTATCTATTTAAGTTCAGTACTCTACAAATTCGGCCAAGGAGGGTATCTTCCTCTTGCTTTCGCTCTGGTAGTGATGGCCATCATGTACGTCTGGAACTATGTTTATAGACAGAAATACTACTACGAGATGAACCAAAAGATTTCTCCTGAAAGAGTCAAGGACATGGTGGTAGCTGATCAAGAAAGCAAGAAGTTGTGTAGAATCCCAGGCTTAGCCATGTTCTACTCAGAACTTGTTGAAGGAATCCCACCAATCTTCAAGCATTATGTGACCAACGTGCCAGCATTACACTCAGTTCTCGTGTTCATGTGCATAAAATCCTTACCCATAAGTAAAGTTGCAGCAGAAGAGAGGTTTCTGTTTAGCCGTGTGGAACCAAAAGAAGCGAACATATTTCGATGCATTGCGAGGTATGGATATACGGATATACGCAATGAGAGAGAGCCATTTGAGAAGGTGCTGGCAGAGAAGTTGAAGGACTTTATTACCGAAGAAGCAATAATGGAGAAAACGAAAACAGAGGATGTGACGAGAGAGGTAGAGAAGGTTGAAGAAGCAGTGAAAGCAGGGATTGTTCATTTAGTGGGGGACATAGATGTGACAGCGAGTAAAGGATCAAATTTAGGGAAGAGGATTGTGATAGACTATGCTTATTGGTTCTTGATAAAAAATCTGAGGGAAACTACCAAGGTCTTTGATATTCCACATGAACGTATGGTCAAAGTAGGAATGATTTATCACCTTTAAGACTATATATATGTATATATAGTCAATGAGCTTACAGCCTAATGAGATCAAAGCTCTCTGTAAGTGAAAGGACGTGGTTCGATCCCATTTACAATTTTGTACCGTCAGTGTCCGCCCCTCTAATTAATTTTGATGACATTCATCTTCTCATTCTTTGATCTGTCCTCGATCTGAAAGAAGTATACACAGTAACTTCTACGGCTCACCCTTGTAGCCTTGACATGGAGGTCTCCCATTGTATTGGTGCGCCTCTTTTTTTTTTTTTTTTTGTAGTAAATATTTGGGCGCTTTCAATTCATGTAATATATAAGAAATTATTTTGTTCAAATTCAACATTGAACAATAACAGTTGGTGCCATGATATCCACAAGCTGGCTCAAACCCAAAACTTGACTTTTGACTTTCTTTCACTTGCTATAATAAAAACATGATCAATTGGGAATGCGTGTATATAAAAAATGAGGAATAAATTTTCTTTTAAAATGTAAAAAAGCATATTATTCAATACTACCTCTAGTCCTAAATATAAAACATAGTTTATAATGTAAATTGCACTATAAATTATATTCTATATTTAGGACTAGAGGAGTATGCTTTTTTATTTGCTAGAATCATCTATATAAATTATAAAATTTATAAAAAGTCATGTGATTCATGATATATGAAAAACGAGGCTTTTCTTAGACTCGTTGCAATATTATTTTGGGAAAAAAAATTATTCATAGGTCCCACATGAAAAAAATTTCAAATCCTCAGGTTTGAAATATTCATATTTAATTACATGTCAAACTTATATACTTACAAGTCAAGCTTCCTTATTCACAGGTTGGGTTGCATTACTTACCGTAAAAAATCGTGATTTGAAACTCCTATGTGTTTAATTTTTTTTTTATGGGAGACCTATATAAGCAATGTTTCCTATAAGAATTCAATTTTTTCCTCAAATTTTCTTAGATTTTATGCAACTTTTGATATGAGAAATATAAGTACAGATATTTTGTTGGATGATAGTCGTACTTGTATGTAGTACTACGGAGTTGGTTTCAGTGCTAAGCATTATGCTTAGCTCTCCCGACTTAGTAAATTGGGCCGTCAGATCTGATTTGGATGGTCAAGATATTTGAGTTCTTAAAAATGTATATTTCTTATAAAAATTATTTTAATGAATATAGAATCTAAAAAAAGATAATCTCTTATCTACTATTCTTTTAAAAAATGATTTTTATTTAAAAAATTATCATTTAAAAGAAAATCTGGACCATCCAAAATCATATTTAAGTGGTCCAAATATAATGAGTTGGGAGAGTTAAACACAGTGCTTAGCACTGAAACCAGGGCCTGAAACAAATAGGCAAGCATATTAATTTGCATTCAATATTGTCTAGAACATGCATATGATAGATAGTGATACACACGTGAGACAGAAAAAACATTAAAAAAATTTCTTGACAGTTTATGTTGTTTGACTATGTTACTTGGTTAAAATAATTTACGTTGTTTTTATCATGTTTCACATTAAAAAGTGGTCTCCATCCGATCTTGAATCCTTTCGCAAGCACGCCATGCACATGCAGTGCTGCAAAAGGATCTTGGTATACCTATAGGTGTAGGATAGCATATTTTTTTAGGGTTGTTTAATTTCCCCCGTATTTTGGGTTAAAAACATATTATGTACACTTATCATTATTGTCAACACAAAATTTAGTTTAATTAATTATAGTGTGTCTAAGTAAAAGCAATCTCCAACTCCTCACTGACACAAACAAAACTTCTCGTTATTTTTGTTCAACATAAATACATATAATAATGACTGAAAGGGAACAAGAATAAAGGGAGGCATATTCTTCATCATTTTTTTTTAAAAAAAAAAATACCGCTAAGAGGAAATATTCTACTTCGAGTTTTCTGCAAAACTGGCTGTTTAGAAATTTGTAAATGTATTTATTTCTTTGTATATAAAAAATATAAAGTTTGTGACGAATTTTTATTATTGGTCATATTTTTAAATATAAGTGACATTATAAAATATCTATAAATTAAAATTTGGTTTTTCATTAATGTCAATTTATATATTTTTTTTATTTGATTAAAGGTTTTTTTTTAGACTTAGAACATTAAAAAAAAAAAAAAAAAAAAAAAAAAAAAAAGGTCTCTTTCTCATTCTTCTCATTAGGAGGTGACGTTGCTTACCACACCTCTTGGTTTTCATCAACCAATTTGTAACCATATGTTTTTATCCTTTAAAAATGAGTTATCGATATGGACATAAAGGTAAAACTCAAAAGGGGCGTACTAAGGTAAAACTCAAAAGGGGCGTACTACTATTATAGTTGACTTTTTCGGGTCGTAATGACTCGGCTGTTCAACAAAAGGGGGCCATCCTTGGCTCTTTTTTTCTTCCACTCATTTCTTGCTTATAAAATAAATATTTAACAAAATCTTTACGTTTACTAAACTATTTAACGATTTGTCACTTTTTTTCTTTAATCAACTAAACACCTCATTTAGTCGACTAAAACGCGGGGCCAATTTTTTTTGAACATCCCCGTGATTTAGTCGACTAAATTAAATAAGGTGTTTAGTCAACTAAAACGCGGAGACAAATTTTTTTAAAACATCCCCGATATTTAGTCGACTAAACCCTGTAGTTTAGTCGACTAAATCGCCACGGGCAAATTTTTTTAAAATTTCCCTGTGATTTAGTCGACTAAACTACAAGGTTTAGTAGACTAAACCAGTCCAGAGGGGTTTTTTAAAAACCCCATCGCACATTTTTGAACCCTAATCGACTAAGGTGCCTCCCCAAACCTCTCCTCCTCTATTTTTTTCACCGATTCCTTGCCGAATCCGTTGGTGGGTAGCAAAGGAAACTTCATTCTAGTGTCGTTTGCGTCGATTTCGGTATGTTCTCATCTCCATTGTGTATTTCTGTCGTTGTTCTTGCGTTTATGCGAACCCCCATTTGCGTTTTAGCTTTTTGTGCTTTCATTGGTTGATTTTGTTGTGTATATTTGATTGATTTGAGTATGTCATTCGTATTTATGGATGGAAATGACGATTGTACATGTAAAAGTGGAAAGATTTACATCGGTTGAGATTTTTTTTTTGGACGAGTTGTACGTAGTGCCCTTTTTGATTTTCATCATTTTTGTTTTTCCTTCAAATTGAACACCATCGGGACCTACAAAATGCCTCCCACTATGGTAGATTACAGTAACGTGCGTGTTTGGACTTGAACTCATCCTTCACACCAGAATTTGGGAATTCTAAAAGGAAGGGTTTCATGTTACAAACAAAAACAAAAGCTTAACAAAGTTAAACTACAAAGATTACACAATGGAGATGAGAACATACCGAAATCTACGAAAATGACACTAGAATGAAGTTTCCTTCGCTACCCACCAACGATTCGGCAAGGAATTGGTGAAAAAAACAGAGGGGGAGAGGTTTGGGGAGGGAGCTTAGTCGATTAGGGTTCCAAAATGCGCGAGTAGGGTTTTAAAAAAAACCCCCTCTGGACTGGTAGGGCATAGCAATGGGCGGGTTGGGCAACCCATGCCCTAACCCATAACCCACCCATTTAATTTTAAATGGGTATGGGTTAGCCCATACCCATACTTCAACCCATTTAAGCCCGTGTAAATGGGCTAGCATATAAATGGGCGGGTTTCATCGGGTTTTGGGTAACCCATTTATATTTGACTTATATTTTTTAGAAAAAAAACATATATAAGCATTAAACATAAATCCAAATTCATCATTCTAAATTATGAAATATGAATCTTCAAAATTCAAAAATAATAATTCACACAAGAACCTAAATTTAGGCAAGTATCATCATAACATAATTTTGATGTTAAAATTCCAACTTTTAAATTAAAGCATTACAACTAAAGTTCAAAGATTAAAAAAATGGCATGCTTCCATTGAATCTGCATGTTTCAGTCTTCACTATCATCTTCAGATTCACTTGAGGAAGGGGCGATAGCTATTAGGGTTAGGGTAGTTAATAAAAAAAAATATACACTAAATGGGCAGGTATGGGTAACCCAAAGGTGTGCCCATAGCCCGCCCATTTAATTTTTAAATGGGTGGGTTTTAACCCAACCCATTATGCATCTTTTTGGGTGGGCTCAAATTGACCCAATTACACTGGGTTATGGGCGGGCTCACCGAGTTATGGGTTTCTTACTCAACCCTATGGACTGGTTTAGTCGACTAAACCATGTAGTTTAGTCGACTAAATCACGGGGAAATTTTAAAAAAAAATGCCCGTTGCTATTTAGTCGACTAAACTACATGGTTTAGTCGACTAAATCACGTTTAGTCGACTAAATGAGGTGTTTAGTCGACTAAAAGGGGCAAACAGGGGCAAATCGTTAAATAGTTTGTAAACATGGGCATTTTGTTAAATAGTTATTTTATAAGGGGCAAATTGGTAAAAAAAAGTCGGCCATCCTTATTATAACATTCTCCTTACTCATTACCACTCTCGTCCTATTTATAAGTTCATTTTGATCAAATAAATCTCACATACGAGATAGTTAACTCAATGATTATGAGAGTAAATTTTCAAATTTGCTCTCATTTATTATTGGGTATTTTTCAACTATTTCTTCTCTATCTATCTTTACGGGTACAATTAACATAGGTAAAATTGTCACAATCTCATTCATTATATGAAACTAGACTTATAAATAGAACTAAATTTTTTTGGGCAAAATAGACTTATAAATAGGCCTAGAGTGATAATTAGTACTCCCTCATATCTTAATAATAAGGTATGTTTATCTAATTTTAAAGAGATTAAGAATAGTAATTAAAATACTTAATTATATTTATTTTTTCAAAATGTCCTTATTTAAAATTTAAAATGACATCCAGTTACTTTAATTCTCTGTTCTTACCTCTCATACCTCACACATATACGACTTCTCTGAACTCTCACATAGTCTGGCATCATCGATCTCCCTCTACAACTTCCAGTCTATTCTTGGAGGTTGAAAGTGTAATTTAATAATGATGTCATTGTTAAATATGACAAAAATTGTTCAAAATCATTTTATTAAAAAAACACTAAATTTGAAGTGTGTGGCATTGATGGGTTGCAAGCATTATTCAATTTATAGAATATATAGATGCATTATTAAATTATTATTCAGAAAGTATCAATTGGGGTATTTTGGGAAGAAATTGACAAAAATTAAAATTTTGTCCTATAATTAATACCAACATCAACTCTAAAATGTTGTCATATAATTAGAACCAAAGGGAGTAACTGATGATTACAACATAGTCGCCTCTTTTTCAAACCTGTCACTCTCCCTTTGAACTTTCATTCCTCCTTACCGCCTCCTCTTTCAGATATTTTTCAATATTACAACTTCACATTCGTTATTTCTTTTCCATCTATCCTTAATCTGCGTTATTTACTTACTATTCATCAATATTATGAATTGTTTATATTTACGTTGATAATTTATTTTTAAAAAAATTTAACATGTAAAGACAATACCACTAATATGAAGTAAAATGTATCTTGGCCATTTTGTTTTTCCCTAATTGTTGATGACATACTCTCACTCTTTGAAATCGGATTAGTCAATTACTTAGATACTTAAGTTATATATTAAAAAAGGGTTAGCACGGTCAGGGCCAGAAAATGTGCGGGATAGTAGATGGTGAGGTTTCCTCTTAGAAAAAAAAAAAAAGGGTTCACGCAGGTAGACATAATAAAGTGAAACAGTAGAATAGTGACTGATATTTGTTGTTGGTACCGTAAGAGGTGGAAATGGGAAATATAGGGGAACCGGATTCCCTACTCGTCCTTTGGACGAGCAGGGGGAGCTCGTCCGTATGGATCTTGACGGCCCAAATTTATTTATTTTTTATTTTTAAGAAAAAATAATTTTAATAGGTAAATAACCTACAATAAAACTAATATCTAAACTAACATTTTTTTAGAAAATGATTTTTTCATATAAAAAAATAAGATCTCGATTGTCTAGATTTAAACCTAGACGATCAGGAGCTCGTCCATACCCGGGAATCCAGTTTCGAAACATAGGAGGGCCGGCAAATCATGGGAATGCAAAATATAAGTAAAAAAACATTTAAAATGTAGGAGCCAATTATGAATGCATGCATGCAGGTGCAGGTGGGGCCCATCTCAGTGCGTCTGAAAAGGATGGTGGGAGGTTGGTGAATGCAATGTTACGGAGATGAGAGATTTTGACCAGTGACTTTTTTTTTTGGACAACGACGACCAATGACTTCAGTTTGAAGAGAAGTGAGGATTCACTTTCAGCAGACGCAAAAAAAAAAAAAAAAAAAAAAAAAAAAAAAAAAAAAGGCGTTGCCAGCCACTTGCTAATTATTCGCATCCACTTTCTCTTCCCTCCCATATTCTTGTTACACTCTTCAAACCCATGACATATATTAAATTATTAATCTCTCACCTATGTTCTTCTTCATAAGCTATATATATATATCCACACACGCAGATATATTGCCCATGCTTACTATTTTATTACACCTTTCATTATTTCTCCAAAGTCACGTCATCAAATGTTTACGTCGCTCACATTTTAGATGTGGAAATAAGTTAGGCTAAGCTTTAACATGATGAGTAGGTTTGGGTTTGCGACGGAGATCTGAGTCTGAGCCTTCAAAAGATCTGAAACCTATTTAAAGGCATACTTAAAATGTAGACATTGTGAATACAAAAAAATCCCGCTGGGAGACTCACCCACTATGGTTAGATGCGCGACCCGGGTCGGATTCAGATTAGTTATGACGAAGCTCTAAATACCAGATGAGCAACCAAAAAAAATGTAGACATTTAAATAGGCTTAGCCTATGCATATAAATTTATATATAATTCATGAAGCCTATTTAAATGCATATGTTTTGCCTTAAAAAATTTGGAATTCATTCTCATATGAAATAAAAGAGTTAGTAAGATAAATAAAAGAACACCTAATGACAACAATTGTCGAGTAAATAAGAATAAGAAAAATCAATTATCTATTGATTAAGGAGATATATTTTTTAAAATCAGGCAAACACGACAAGTGACATGTAAAGCTAGATTTTACCTTTTGTTTTTCTTAGAGAAAATGAGACAAACTCCTCCTATTATAATCATTTTCATTTGGGCATCACTAAAATAAATTTACTGCAATTATTATGTTCCATCAAATGACATAAATAATTAAGGGAGAGGTAGTGAGCTGACATTGTCATCTCGAGCGATCAAAAAGAAAAAAAAAATAGATGTGATCAATTGATGAATGAAAATGTTAAGTTCATTGATAAATGATGAAATGTGAAACTTAGGGTTAAGAATAAGTTATTACTTTTATAAAAAAATTTACAGAATTAATTTAGATTAAATTATATATAATTGTGCCTAATAATTCATTTTCTTAAAAAAAAACTAAATAGTTCGGATCTGTAGGCTAGGTTTTATGAAAATAGGTTTAACCTGTTTACCTAAATAGACTTGATAATAGATCTGAGCATAAGCTTGGCCTGTTTACTAAATAAACTAGGCTTAAAGTAGGCTAGGTCGTAAGCGATTAGGGCTTAACCTATTTCTACCCGTACACCTCTCAGTATCTCATTCCTAGGCCTCACTGATTAGATACTGTCACACGGAAATTTATAGATTATGGTTTTCATTATACTCTTATAAAACACGAGTCATCTTCTTAGTAATTGATGAATTAAGCTTCAGGTCCAAAGTCAATTTTTTCTATTCATTCTATATATTCACGTCATATCAGTTTGAAATTGAAACAATTGTTTCGTGGTTAATTTTGCTTTGATAGTCTTAGCTTTCTTATATGCACGTCATCACTTGGGAAGGCTCTTCTGGCATTCCACACAGAGTTCAAGAAATGTTATATTTACTGTGTTTAAAGATTTGACTGTTTATTTTATTGTACTCTCTTGGATGAAACAGATTATAATTAAGTTACGTTTTCCTTAATTATATAGACTTTATACCGAAACCATGTCTTCAACTTTTTCGGTTTCTTTAATTAATTAATCGGGACCACCTGCTTCCATATAAGTACTCCATCTGTTCATAAGTTTTGAAATGTTTCCTCACTGCTGCTTGCATTGATCAGCTCCCACTGTCTGCTTATTTCAGGCATGGATGCATACATAAATAATAAAAGTTAAGTAGTTTTTCTTGAATTATTTAAATTTCTTTGAATTAATACATGCTTTATTTGATGGTTCCAATTTTAAATCTGCCGCGTTTTCAATTCAACTTATATATATTATTTTCGTGGAATAATGGGCCAATATCAATAATAATACACATTCGACTTATAAGAATATTGCAGCAGTACCTGTAAACTCAAGTTTGACACGAAATTGAGAGTAACATAAACTCTTGATAAAAAAAGCTACTAATTCCAATGAACTTGGATCTGCACGTTTTGATTGTTGAAAATAATGAAACAATGGTCCCGCACAAAGGAATATCCCAATGATACTGAAAATATTATTTAGGTCCGCATTTTTTTAAAAAAAGTATTGACTTTTCTTTGCAGGTGTAAACGCAAAGTATACAACAGCGTACCTTGGATACATTTCCCTATTTGATGAAAGTATAGATAGATCAATATTTGTTGGAAAAATCAATCAATATTCCACTATAAAATATAAAATTCATGAATAATAGTGTCAAAAATTCCATAATGTCAATATATCAATGTGTATTGTTAAATTAATCAATCATTAACAAGTAATACCATTTACAAATTATGAATTACAGTCTCTTTGTAATACTACCTACTGGTTCTAATTATAAGGCCTAGTTGACTTTTTTTGAAGAGATTAAGAAAGCTAAATAAGTTACTTAATCATTTCATATGTTGTGTTTTCTTAAATTATATATTAGTTTATTAGTCAAACTATTTAGTTTAAAGAAAAAAATAAAAATAAAAATACTCTAAGATAATTTAATTAGATTCTTTAATCTCTCTAAAAAAGTCAACTAAGTCTTATAATTATGACAGGAGGGAGAACTATGTGAAAAAAGTGTCCACCTTTATTAGATGAAAGTAGTATCACTCTGTTCCTATTTATAAGTCCAGTTTGACCAAAAAAAATTGGTTCTATTATAAGTCCAGTTTCATGTAATAAATGAGATTATGAAAATGTACCCATATTAATTATACCCATAAAAATAAAGAGAAAAGAAACAGTTGAGAAATATCCAATTATAAATTAGGGCAAAATTGAAAATTTACCCACATAATCATTGTGTCAACTACCTCTCCTTGATATGTGAGATTTGGTCAAAATGGATTTATAAATAGGACCATAGTGATACGCGTAGAACATTAGAGAGATGGCGGCTAGAGGATTGGGTTTTTCTCTCTCTTTTTTTTCATAAAATGGAAAAAAAAAAAAAGAAAAGAAAAAAAAAAAAAAGGAAGCATCCCAATTCCCACGTGCAATTGACTCTTGAGAGCCCTCATGACGTGCGCTGGAAGAAGAATCCAGAATGAAAATCACTCTTTTAAAATTTTCAACTGGGTGCATCAAAAATTAATTCTGAAACTTGTCATATTTTTGTATATACTACTTTTTGGTAAAAAAAAAAAAAAAGGAACACAGAATAATGTATATATAAAAGATAATTACATATAGCTGAGTCTTCCATTATGATTATAATACAATGATCCAAAAAGTACATGAGTTAGAGACTAATGACTTAAATTTTTGAATAATTGTTGGTTTGTTTGGGATAATGGTGGCAGAAGTGACTTATTTGTAATCTGACTTTTACAAATGAAAGATAGGATAAAAGTCAGATTGTAAATATAATTTGTGTTTGGAATGACAGTGAGAAAATGATTTATTTATTTTTTCCAAATGAGGCTCTTGTTTGAATTTTTATTTGAAAAGTCAGTTGAGATGAAAAATGACTGAAAATGACATGAATCTTATTAAATACACACATATATATATATATATATTATCGTATATATTGTGATAATTGAAGACAAAAAAATTAAATTTAAATTTGATAAAAAAAAATAAAATCTCTAAGTACTTAATTAAATATATTCTAACGGATAATTAGAATGCATGCATTCAACTATATATTTAATAGTATATTGATTATTGGATCATATATTCCTAACATTTTTTTCTCCAGAAGCTGAAAAAAGTCACGCTAGAAGCTGAAAAAAATGACTTGTATCAGAAGTCACTTTTTAAAAATAAGCCCTTTGAATCCACCGCTATCCAAAGGTCCATTTTTCTTCACTGAGCTTAAATCACTGTGTGTTGGACTTCTTTCCTCTCTCACCGCATGCCAAACGGATTCGGATTCAGTCCATTGCGCGTTTCCATTCACTATCGTCCACTATGCAAAAACAACACTGGTCTCTCTCCTTTTGTTTTTTTTTAACAAATATTTCAGGATAATGTAGGTACTAAAAAGACATTTCAGGATACTGACCAATACTTAAAAAATATTAACTGGTACTTCATGATCTTAAAAAATTATTTTAGGATGTTGAAAAAATATTTTTGGGTACTGACTAATACTAAAAAAACTTCAGGATACTGACTAACGATACTAGATGGTGTGAACCTAAAGTGTATCTTTTTAAAATAGAAATGGGGTTTGTGTAATTAAGACAAAATAAAATGGAGGTCAAAGTATTCTACTTATGTCTTGTTTATACTCCATGTTTTCCTCCGGTTCTAAATATAAGACAAAATTTATACGGTAAATTGCACTATTTTTGTCATATATTAATTTAAGACATAGTATTATTTTAATATTTACTTCTTTTATTTTTATTAAAAAATATAGTAAACCGCTAATATGCTCCTTGGATGGATTGTAACACGTACCTTGGCGAACTGAAGACTGAAAAGCCATTCACTTTATTGCAAAATTGGACACTTAGCAAAGTATTATAAGGCCAAAAAAGAGCAGCAGTTATGTTTTTGCGCAGTGGAGGGCAGTGAATAGGAACGTGCGTGCAGTGGACTGAATCCGAATCCATGCCAAACAGGCTGACAGATGTAACGAGAGAAGTGGTGGTTTATACTCTATAGCTAGCTAGTGATGAGGCAGAAAAGTAAAAGAGGAAATAGGTAATAGCTACGAGGGGACCGGCATGAGAACACAGTAAATATTTGAAGCAAGAGTGGTGGAATTGGATGTTTCTTGGTCCCTTCGTCTTGGCAGCTTTGAGACGATTTTCTATATATACAAGCCCATGCCTCCATCCCCTCCTCCTCATCACAACTTGTTCATAATCCTCTCTTCTTGTTAATTATACTCATTCCACACTCTACCATGGAAATGCCCTTCAATAATGAGGACAATAATCACGAAACAACGTTAGTTATGCAAAACAAGCAGAGTGATGGTGTTCCGGCGGCAACCACAGGCGGCGGAGGCGACCACCATGATCCTTTCGACATCGAATCCCGTAGCCTCCCCACTTCTCATTTCTCTAATAAGGCACTTTCTACACTATATCTTCTCTTCATCTTCTTCTTTTATTTCTACGTACTTCACTTGTTTAATAACGTAACTAAGGTTTTGTTGAATAATGAATACAGGGGCCGGCGTTGAGGGTGGTGTTGCAGTTGGCGTTTCAGAGCATGGGGATTGTGTACGGAGACATCGGAACCTCCCCTTTGTACGTCTTTTCCAGCACCTTCACCGGCGGCGTCCGCCACCGCGACGACATTTTGGGAGTTCTCTCTCTCATCTTCTATACTCTCACTCTCATCCCTCTCTTCAAGTACGTCTTCGTCGTCCTTCGCGCCAATGACAACGGCGATGGTATGTATACATATTCCTCATCTCAGCATTTTCATTTACCTAATTTTCACTTCTATTCTTCCCAAATATATAGCTTCAAATTATATACTTTTCTGCATATCCCACCCAATTTTTCCTTTGTTCATCGTTTTCGTTCTTTATTTTTTTCTTCATTCAATGTCTTGTTCGGCTACTTTTATTGTTGCTCTTCATCTTTTTTTAAATATAATATCAAATTTAATACCTGACTAATTTGAGCTAAATATCCCAGTTTAACGGTGTTAATTTCTGCCATTATTTTTTCTTGCAATTTTTTATTCCACCTTTTATATGTTGCCCGGGTTCTTGATGGTTTAATTATTTCCTCTCTTTTTCCTGCCTATTCAATGAGCACCGTGTGATTATTACTTTAACACTAGTAATCATCTATAATTAAAAAATTTAATCTAGGAGATTATACGTTGTAATACGTACCAATGGCTTTGTGGTTAGTGGCATGAAAAGTCGTACCTTATGATAAATTTTCCTTTTAATGGGAAGCGCGTGACTTGTAATAAAAGTCTTGTTTTACTCTTCCAAGTTCCAACTTTATCGTGGGAGAAGTGGGGCCTTGAAGGCAGAAACTGGGGTAACACTCATTTATTATACAACACATTGGTAAATATTCCACAGTTTTAGTCAAGGAATCGTGTCAGACTCAGACAATACTGAGAATAAAAGGCATATATATGTGGAAAGATTTTAACTTGTTCAAAATTCATCACTTCATGCATCACAATTTTCAAAAGCCCTAACGTAAATTTTTTTTTTTTTTTTTTGAAAATGTATTCACCAATTTTTCAGGAGGGACATTCGCCTTGTACTCTCTGATATGTCGTTATGCTAAAGTGGGACTACTCCCAAACCAGCAAGCTGAAGACGCACAAGTTTCTAATTATCAATTAGAGTTGCCAAGCAGTGAGATGAAGAGGGCCTCTTGTCTCAAATCCAAGCTTGAGAACTCCCACTTCGCCAAGTTCTTCCTCTTGTTCGCCACCATGCTCGGCACTTCTATGGTCATTGGCGACGGCGTCCTCACTCCTTGCATCTCCGGTTAGTCCACCACTCAACTCTTTACACACACACTCTTCCTAGAGTTCTTAATGTAAAACCTATTTATCTAATTTGATTATATTAAAAAAGTTAGTTAAATTAGCTAATATGACATATTTTTAAAAAATACTCTAATAGTATTCCTTAATTTCCTATCCCTCTCTTACTTGATAATTTATAGAAGTAAGTTAAGAAAAAAAATTAATAGATATGAGAAATGAGTGTTACATTGAGAACCAAGATCAACTTTCCAATATATCCCTTCTTTCTCATCATTACTTAATACCAATATATGGCTTTTCCTTACATATCTTTAAACTTGATTGCAGTTTTGTCTGCTGTTGGGGGGATCAAGGATGCTACACCTGCAATGACAGACGGTAGGTTTAGACTTGCTTAGTTTTTTATGGTTGATTAATTAGTAGTAGACTTGGTCACAAGTTAATTAATTGGAAGTAATTTCTGTTTTGGTGACTGTTTATACGCAGATAGGGTTGTGTGGATATCAATAGTAATTCTTGTGGGGCTTTTCATGGTTCAGAGGTTTGGAACTGACAAAGTTGGTTATAGTTTTGCTCCCATTATCTGTTTATGGTTCACCCTCATTGGAGGCATTGGTGTTTTCAACTTCATCAAGTATGACCCCACTGTCCTTAAAGCAATAAATCCAATGTATATCATAGATTACTTCACCAGAAACAAAAAAGAAGCTTGGATTTCACTTGGTGGAGTTGTGCTAGCCATAACAGGTTCTTATCAATTTGTTTTCAGTTCACTTCATATATAATACTACCTCCGCGCCTAAATATATGACATATTTTATAGTATAATTTGTGCTACAAATTATTTCCTATATTTAGCACTGGAGGAGTAATAACATTACAAATCTCCCACATTTCTTGTAAATTATTAACAAAACATTGAAATTTGCAGGAACTGAAGCCATGTTTGCAGACGTTGGACACTTCACAGTTCGTTCCATACAGATCAGTATGTGCTCTTTGACCTACCCTGCTCTTATACTAGCTTACACAGGCCAGGCCTCCTTTCTCCGCAAAAACAGCAATCTTGTCTCAGAGACCTTCTATAAGTCCATACCAGGTTTAATTTATTTCATCATCTAAAACTTGTATCACCTTCTTGTACACATAGCCAACTCTATGGTAAATTTATTAACCATGGGAAAATTGTTTTGCAGGCCCTATGTATTGGCCAATGTTTGTGATAGCTGTTTTGGCATCAATCATAGCTTCTCAGGCCATGATCTCTGGGACTTTCTCTATAATCCAACAATCCCTCTCACTTGGGTGTTTCCCTCGCGTGAAGATTGTTCACACATCCGCCAAGTATGAAGGACAAGTTTACATACCTGAGATTAACTTCATCCTCATGGTAGCTTGCGTGGCCGTCACCGCAGGCTTCAAAACCACCACAAAAATTGGCAATGCCTATGGTAATAAACTAATAAACAATCCTTCCACTCACTTTCCCTCTGTTATTCAACCTAACTTCCATTAAAATCAATCTCTATCTGGAATTTGTATATGCACATGCAGGGATCGCAGTGGTGTTTGTAATGGTTCTCACATCTGCTTTTCTGGTACTAATCATGATCATGATATGGAAGACCCACATTCTTCTGGTTATCGGCTTTGTCCTTATCATTGGCTCCGTGGAACTTCTCTATCTGAGCTCAGTTCTGTACAAATTTGACCAAGGAGGGTATCTTCCTCTGGCTTTTGCTGCAATTCTAATGATCGTAATGTACGTTTGGAACGAAGTTTACAGAAGGAAGTACTTCTACGAGCTAAATCACAAGATGTCAATGCAGAAACTTAAGGAGATAGCAACCGATTCTGACATTTGTCGGATACCTGGTCTGGCCATGTTCTATTCTGAGCTTGTTCATGGAATCCCTCCTCTTTTCCAGCATTACGTGGCAAATGTGCCTGCTATACACTCTGTTCTTGTCTTTGTCACCATCAAGTCACTGCCCATAAGCAGAGTCGCCATGGAGGACAGGTTTCTGTTCTGCAGGGTGGAACCAAAAGAACGGAACGTGTTTAGATGTGTAGCGAGGTACGGGTACAACGATGTGAGGAACGAGCAAGAGCCTTTCGAGAGAGTGTTGGTGGAGAAGCTGAAGGAATTTATGGCGAGAGAGTTTTGGATGTCTCAGAAGATGATCCCGAGTGATGAAACAGAGGGTTGTGTTGAGGAAGTTGAAGAAACAGAGCAAATGGGTGGTGAAGAACAGAGAGAAATGCAAGAGGGAATTAAAGCAGAGATAGAGACAATAGAGAGGGCAACAAGAGAAGGGGTTGTTCATTTGATCGGAGAGAATGAGGTGATAGCTAGAAAAGGAGCAGGAATGTGGGATAGGGTTTTGATAGATTATGCTTATAACTTCTTGAAGAGAAACGTGAGACAGAGTGGGGAGGTGTTTGATATTCCTCACAAGCGTATGGTCAAAGTGGGTATGAAATATGAGCTTTAGAACTTTCAGTATCTGCAATCTGTTTTAGGCAAATCTGGTTTATCTTAATATTTGTAATATAAGATATTCAGCCCCCAAAAAAAATGCATTGAGTATATTACTGGTGCCAACTTCTGTTACATCAACAGAATATTGTGTTCAAATTCTTTTTTTTTTCTTAAAAGAATTAAGATTACTGAAATGTTTTTTTTTTAAAAATTATGTATAAAACTAGACCAGTACAGTTTAGATCTACCACTGCAACAAGCCAGCAACAATATATTCAGATGAAAAATAATTACGAGAAAAAAAAAATTAAAGAACCTTTATATATGGTCAGACTTTTTGTTTCTTGGGCCTGTTTATAGGCAGATTTGGAATTTCAGGCTTCAGGGTATGATTGATATGAATGGGTTATGAACTTAAGCTAATGGGCTTCAATAGTGGCCTAACAACATTAGGCCTTTAATCTTAAAGCGGCAAACCACAAAATAATATTCATTTTGATATGGCTGAGTCCAACATATGATTGCCAGGATGTCTATAAAAAGTTCATTTCTCTTTCACATATTAAATGAATATGTTATCAATAAGGATTAAGTCGTGGAAGAGTTTAGTCTCTTTCAATGTAACGAATTAAAATTTGAATTCTCATATAGAAGAGGTCAAGAGGCCAGTCTTTCACAATGTGACGGTCAATATATACCCACCCCACTTAGAAAATAATGAATAATATGTTAATATTCTTTTTTCAAAAAGAATTAATTTCCCAGAAGCCAAAGCCCGAAGGTTGAGGTAGTCGTCGGCCAGGGAAAAAAAAAATCAAAATTAAACCATCTATATATATTACTCCATATGTCTTAATCATAACTTTGTCATGGGCATTATTTTAAGCGTACGATTAATGTCGCTTGAAATAGTAAGGCTATCCTGTATGAATATGTTTTCACAATTCTGGAACTTATAATAGGAGTATTTATTTTAATGATTCATACTACGTTGAATTCAACAAAACAAATATTTAACACCATGTAGAAGTTGTTGGATCAGTGTAAAGGTGCAATATATAATATAAGCATTGAAAATCTCAATGAAATTTGAAGGAAAACAGGTTACTTGAGAAGAAGAAAAACCTTAACAAAAGCAAAGTAGAGCATTATTAAAGTTTCATTATATTTGTTTTTTGGATAGAAAACAATGACTTGTACATAAATGGTGATCTGATGTCCCACGTCGTCCAATGTCGTCATAGCTTCCCTCTTTAAAGCAATTTCAATAGCTTTTTAGCTTTAGCCTCTTTCTTCCTTTCTCTTCTATCCTCTCCTATACCAAACGATGAGCTTATGTTCGTGTATGCAACTCATTTTAACTTTGCTTATTCATTATCTTCTTTTTAACAGAATTGCACGGGATAAAAATTAGTGGTTGGATTGTAAAGTAAAAGTTGAAAACAGCAAATAAAAGCCATATTTGACACTTATTTTAACTTCCTATTTTAATTAATTAGTTAGTTATCATAAAGCCGATTGTTAATGTTAGGTTTAGACGGGGCGGACCTAGACAATTATAGAAGGGGGCACAATTGGCGAGGGATTCGGGGAGCCCCCGATTTTTTTTTAAAAAAAGAAAATTTTTAAATGCATTAAAAAACAAAAACAAAATTATGAAATCAAGTGAATACTGATGATGTAATAAAGAGACAATTATTTTACAAACCTGTTATTTAGAAAAGCAAGACTAAATTGTATTGTTAGAAATAAATGCAAATACATAAATTACAAATGAAGAGTGGAGTCTTCAATAAGTTCAAGACATATATTTTAATAAAAAAAAGTATATTACAATAAAAATAATTATAATGTCATCCTTTTAGGCGCTTATATTTTGGAATTCCATCATAATTGCTCTTATTATCAATCTTTATCAAATACATCTTTTTTTAATATAAAGTACTAAATAATCATTCAATCATTTACCCATCATCCTATTATGAAGTGTAGCCTTAATGTATTAAGAGTGAACACCTAATTTAAGGGTGGATAATCATTCAAATATGTATTACTTTTTTTTTCAAAAAAAAAAAACAAAAATCCCAAATAATTGGGGGGCACTTGGCCCCAACTTACAACCTAGGTCCGCCACTGGGCTTACAGGTATATTTGTGTAGTGTTAAGTTATTATAAAGTCTTGTTGATACAATCTTATTCCGTTGATAGTCATGTGTAGTTAAGATAGTAGATTCGAGTTTGAAATAGGACTGAGCATACTGATGAATATAGAGCATCCGCAAAAAGTGATTTGATTAATAACGAAATCTCTTGAGCATAAAATTTTGAAGAATGTTTTTAGATAAATTCGTCCAAGATAAGTTTGAATAATGATGCACATATAATATATGGAATGTAATTAAGTTTCAGTATTGTTCCTTTCAGCAAGCCATCAACATGAATACTTATCTATATTCATTCACAGTACAAATAAAAGAAAGAATTTAACCCAAAAAAAAAAAAAAAAAAAAAACCAATCGAAAGCCACATTCCAATGTGGTTCAAAACGCCAAGTGGTTAGCCCACAGCAACGGACGCATGTAGTGTGGCTCTCATAAATCAAACGCAAAAGCAAAATCCTCTCTTTCAAGTTTCAACATCGAGAGAGAATTTTTCCCTTTTAATACTTTTGATTACTCTTTTTTTCTTTTGGCCTCCTGGTCCTCTCTCTCTCTCTTCTAGTCCTACGCAGTACAACTTTGCTGTCATGAAACTTCACCTCTCTCTCCTGTTGTAATACGAGGTGATCAATTTAATACCTTCACACACGTCTCATTGGTGCCCCCTTGTTTTTTGTTTTCCTGTTTTCTTTTGTTGTCTTTTAATCTATGTTCTCTGTTTTATTCTTTTTCTCTTGTTCAGAGCGCGAAGGAAGGAAGACAAGCTGACAATTGCGGCTATTACCGGTACCCATTTCCCTAGGTCGATTTCTACACGTGGGATTTCAACGTTCGAGGTTTTAAGCTCAGGTCACGTCTTGTTTCCACTCATTCCTTGCATGGTTTTTGTTTTCTTGATGATTGTTTTTTATTATATACAGTTATTTACTCCTTTTTCGAAGTTAATTTCCATGGAATTAACCATTAATTATCACGTCAAGTCCACTCTGAATCTGTTATTGCTTAATTCATCTCTACCCGGTTGCCCCTTGTTTGGTTCATATAATCTCGCCGGTATTGAGTTCGTCAAGTTTTTTTTTTTTTTTTCCCTTACTGGGTTTCTTCGAATTTCGATTGTTTGTTTCATCGGTGTTTAATTTCCATTCGTGCAAGTTATTATAGTGGAAAGTGTTGTTTCCTGGCGTGCGACTTAGAATTTCGTAATGTCCTTCTTTCTTGAGTTGTTTCTGCACATTGATTAATGCCATTTATCTTTTTCTCCCCCCCCGGTTTATTTTTCCGGTCGAGCACTGCGAGTGTCAACATACAAGAAATATGTTTTAATGATGTTTCCTGCAATTATGTTGGAACATTACTTGAATTTCTAGTACATACATATTTTTAAGCTAAGAGTTTCTATTCTGAGATTCATAAAATTCGCGGTTATACTTCGTAGGCACCAAGGTTTGACTTATGCCATTGGCTCGGTCTGTTCATTTATTACAATTTGGTTTACTGTTACTATTACTACTATTATTTTTCTTTTGGGAATCTTTTGATGAGATATTTATGCACATTTTAATATATTTTGTTCAATTTATGGTCCAGATGGATGTTCTTTGCTTGGATGACAGCAGAGAAGGCACTGAAGGGAAATATTTTGATAGGTCCCCTACATCAAGTTCCTCTGATATGGATGCTGAATTTGGAGACCCTCAAGAGCTTCCTCGTATTGGAGATCAATATCAAGCTGAAATTCCTCCATTGGTTACTTCACCTTGTTCTTCTCAGCTTATAAACGAGTTTAGAGATACAGAAGTCATGGTGAATGTGCCAGAGCCACTGGCATTACCCATTCCTCTTATGAGAGCTTGTTCTAAAGCTGAAAGCAGTCGAGGAGCTTCAGAATCTTTCTTCAGTGAAGAAGGACAAGTTATTTCTGAGAATGGCTGTGATCAATTTAAAGTTGAACATCTGAGAGTGAAGTTGGATGAGGCACAAGACATGTATCTTATCCCTGAATCACGAGTTGAATCTTGGACTGTCATTGAATATGACAGTTTTCTCCTTGGCCTCTATGTCTTTGGGAAAAATTTTAATTTTGTGAAGAGATTTGTTGGGAGTAAAAAAATGGGACACATACTATCCTTCTATTATGGAAAGTTTTATAGGTCTGAAAGTTACCGGCGATGGTCAGAATATCGGAAGTTGAGAAGTAAGCGGTGTATATATGGGCAAAAGATATTCACAGGGTGGAGGCAACAAGAACTTCTGTCACGGCTATTTTCTCATGTGTCAAAGGAATGTCAGAATACATTGGTAGAGGTATCCTTTTGACATACTTTGCAAAACATGTCATACATTATATTAACATGCACTTGGGTAAGTAGAGTTCTTGTGGGATCAAAAGACATTGGCAATGAGCACACAAGCAGAATTGAAATTTTATAAATGATTTAAAGTTCTTATCTTGGTGCTTGTGTCTTTTATCCTTTATTTCTGACCTATTAGATGACTTCCTTTGTAGCTTAAATGTCGGTGATTAGCAAGCTTGAGATTTGCTTGATGCTTGACAAGTCTATATCAGTAGTATGTTGTGGCCATTGTGTTAGGATGCTTATCCTCATCTTCTATGATTATTTCTTCCTCCTCTGATGCTGCAAGACAATTTTACCTCTTATCCTTTTATTGGAGATTCATTTCTAGTTGCTGATTAACAATACTAGCTTATTCCAAATGCAAATTATTGTTGATTATATGTTCCATCTCTCCCTAAACAATTTTTCCCCATTGGTATTACTTTAAGATTTTGATTGATGTCTTGGACAAACCTCATGCAATTGTTTCAAACTTCATGGTCACTGCATAGGCTTCTCATTCAATACTGCTATAAGCCTGTAACCTTTGACGCCGGGTGTGAAACTGAATTGAAGGCTTGATTGTCTGTTTAAACATGCTACTGTTGGCATTATTTATCTTCATTTTTAATGCTAGTAAGGCATATGCTACACAATCATTCCTGCTTTAATGACATGAAAATTTGATTCATTCTATGATTTATGCCTGGAATACGGTGTAAGTTCTGTAAAGATAATGATTGCACAAAGAGTTTGGATTTTAATCAAAATTTTCTTAAACTTCACAGGGCTGTTTTAGCATTATGCTTCTAAGCTAACCCTTTCATCTTGTGTGTTTCTGTTAAACTATGTGTTTGCTGATGAGAAATTTTGTATCTTCAGCTTTCTAGGAACTTTGTGGAAGGAAAGATGCCTTTTCAAGAATATGTATTTGCTTTAAAGAACACTGTTGGCGTTGGCATGTTGATAGATGCTGTTGGTATTGGCAAAGGGAAGCAAGATCTCACCGGCACTGCTGTTGAGCCAACAAAGATCAATCACGTCTTCTCAATTCATCGTGAAATTCCTCTCGGCAAAGCCTGCTCCTCTCTTTCATCTGCAGACATAATCAAGTTTTTGAATGGAGGTTTTAGGTTAAGCAAAGCTCGATCTAGTGACCTCTTCTGGGAAGCTGTTTGGCCTCGTCTTTTAGCAAAAGGGTGGCGCTCTGAGAAGCCTAAGGATTATATACCTTCTGGTTCAAAACAATCTCTGGTTTTTCTTACTCCTGGTGTTAAGAAATTTTCAAGATGGAAACTGGTGAAAGGCAACCACTACTTCGATTCTGTAAGTGATGTACTGAATAAAGTAGCATCTGACCCGGGGCTTCTTGAGAGTGAAGTTGAAGGGACTGAGGGCAGAGTCAATGGGGAAAATGGACAGGACAAAGACAAACAGGACCCGTTTGGTTCGTTAAATAAGCAGCAACGTCGTTACCTTCAACCACTTAATTCAACTTGCAATCAAATGAAATTCACTATTGTGGATACCAGCATTGCATATGACTTGGAACAGCGCAAAGTGACAGAGCTAAGAAGTTTACCTTTTGAAACTTTAAATATATCCACTCTCATTAGCCATTCTTCTTGTGAATCTGAGCAAGATACATCTGAAGAAACAGAACATCAATCCGAACAAACTAATTCTTCAAGCCATGCGGTGGAGTATGCAGACAAGGGGATGAGCGTCGAGTCAAAAGATTGTACTCCTACATCTGAAGCACCGAATGCTGAAGAACTGGTTGTAGAATATCATAAATGTGGTTCTGATCTGCATAATGCCGAACGTTCTGAGGAGAACAATGAATTCCATTTCAGTCAAAATGTTTCATCTAGTTGCTCTTCACGCCCCACGAATCATGAAGAACTTAGACACCGCAATGAAAGCTCTCCTACAGGCATGAAGTTGGATTTAAATGAGCCTACTTCACCATCAAATCCATGTGATGCATCAGAGGGATTGTTTCTTTCTGTGGATTTACAAAATATGTCTTCCCCAAGTTCTCTATTTAAAGGCAGTCCAAGTGGGAGCCAAGTTGGTATTGCTACTCATCAGAAGCATCTGGAAGGAGAAGAATGTGAAGAAAAGCCTAAAACCAGAATGTTGATTGACTTGAACATTCCTCATGTTCCACCTGAGTTAGGAACTGACATGGAAACCGAAATCCCATCTTTTGTGGTCGAATTGCAAAATAATGACATTCAATGTGCAAGTTCCTCGTCCTCATCATATGTGAAAACACAGCTCAATCAGATAGAGAAGAAGCTTCCTGATGTTCATAAAGAGCAGCAACCTAACACTGTGAGTCGTCGCCAGAGTACAAGAAACCGGCCATTGACTACAAAAGCATTGGAAGCTCTAGAGTACAGCCTTCTTAGCCCAAAGAGGAAGAGGAAGAATGTGGAATACTCATACAAAAACTCAAAGTCACGATGTTTACATGCAAGTGGTGGAAAAACTGTTAGTATTACTAGTAATAATGGCACTGATAATGTTACAGCAGAGGAGGTGAATGAACTCCAGGCACATAGCACAAGCAGTGTTAGCAGTGAGGCTCGCCATAACGTCTGAGAAGACTTGGCCTATCCACTTCTTTAGCGACATCAAAGCTATCACAGCCTATACTTGATTTTACCACAAAGTGACAGAGAATAATAGATCTCCTCTAATTGGATCATATGATTTGAACATGGTCCTTATGCCGAATCTTATTTCACATCAGGCTGATTATACGAATCTCTATTATGGTTTGATAAGAACAGGGTTATCTCATCTCAGCTTTTCAGTTCATGATTCAACTAGGTCAACTTAGAAAGCAGGAAGCTTAGCATATACAGGTGCAAGTCAAAAGGCATTTTACAGTGAATTGTAACTACCATAATTTTTCTCCTTATTGGCAGTGACTTCGTAGTAATCATAGTTATTTGTTAGATTTTTATACATGTCATAAAGGTTTACTCGTTGGCCAAAAGGAAAAAAAAAAAACATAAACATAAAGGTTGTTTACTCATTCAGTTATTGTTAGCTACAAATAGCTCTGATTTGAACAGATCAACGTCAGTCTTCGTCTTTTAGGAAAAGAAAATTCCCATTCCTTTTTTGACTCATATTTGACCATTTCAAATGATATTTGTTCCTAATTATCACTGTCAGCGCCTTCTTCACATTAAGAAGGCAAGGATCTATAAGTTGACAGTAACAGATTAATTATATTGAAAATGTTCTTTTTCTTTAAAGCCTTCTCGTAATCAATGTTCGTCCTAAGGTTGCTTACTAGACATTCTCATGGTTCACGTCTTGGTCAGCGGTAAGCCTGGTCCATTTGCAGGCCACTGGTTTTTAAGGATTAAACAAAGAGAAAACCGTGTTTGAATATTTTAGAACAGCCTTCTGTTCTAGTGCCATATCTTCAGCTCAAGAACAAAGTAGTCTTGGTGAGCTAAATTGAAATGCACTTGCTTATTGTATTATACTCCCTTATTCTTAAATATAAGATAAAGTTGACTTTTTTTTAAGAGATCAAGGAAGTTAAATAAGTTACTTAATCATATTATAAGTTTTATATTCTTATATTATATATCAGTTTATAAGTTAGACAAAATAATTTAAGAAAAAAAAGACAAATATAAATATTTTAAAGTAATTTAATTAGTTTTATTAATATCTCCAAAAAAGTTAACTTTGTATTATATTTAAACCGGATGGAGGAGTACTTTCTCCGATTTTAAAGGTATAATCCCTTTCAAGACTTAGAATGTAAATGGTTTTTGTCTCTCCCAACAAATATGTTTCATGGGATTAAAATTTGTGCTCTCCTCCTTACTTGCCCCAAATTTTCTCATTATAAAATCTTCTTCAATGTCTAAAGTTGCAATTGTACTTTTTTTATCTGGCTACTGATTACTACATCGGTTAATTAAAGGAACACTTTTGTAGTATAATTTACATTACAAAAGTGTTTCTATAATTAGGACCGGAGGGAGTAATACATAATACCTATTCCAAAGCAACTTGCACTGCACATCGTATGCCGTGGGTTGCCTTGTTTTGGCTTACTAATTAAGTCACATGTAAGACTTGTATATATCGGAGATAGGGGTGAAGTCAGTTGTCACCTTTACCACCTCAACGCACAGCTTGATGGTTTTTACGATTTTAAATATCGTATTTATTATAAACATTGATCCCAAACCTTGGACCACTATGTATCGCTCATCAACTCCAAGGCCCTCCACATTATAAATATACCAATTATTCAACAATAATTTGATATTTGCTTAAGGTAATAGAATAATTGTCGTCAATTTTTCAACTCCGGGTGATCCATGCAGGCTTGATGAGAGACTGAACACTTTAAAAATCCAATATTTAAATACGTTTTTCACCTAATCAAAATACGTCCGTTTCAACAATTATTAATTTTATGCAGGGGAAGAATAATCCACGATTGTCCCTTATGTTGGTCTTTTCTATACGGTTCCTTTGTCTATGTCAATTAGCAATGAGGTCGATTTATAATAACCAAAGATCAGAAACCCAAAATTCTGCAAAGAGTATTGTAAATTGGGTTTACCATAAGACAGTGAAGAAAAAAATGATCTGTGGGATAATTGATAACAACGTTGAGAGGCAATTTTTGTCGTTGCATTATTGTATATATGTATTGCTCATTCATCAAATATATCGATCTTTTTATATTAATATATATTTGTGATTGATAATTCCTACGACGGATTCTTATTCGTCGTTTATCGAATGTTTGAGAAGAGAGTATTTGAAACGCAGCCCCGTGTTTGATATTCTGATCTCTGTCTCATTGTTTGCTTCTTGTTTTAGTTAAGCGTGTGGGAACTACCAAGTTCAGCAACATGAACAAATGACAGAAGAAAACAGATCCTTCTTTTTTTTTCTTTTTTTTTTTTTGAGATTTAGAGGGTAAAGAATTTTCACCTCTTCCAATAAAAGGTAAGTGTGTTTTTTAGGATTCAAACGTGTGTTCTCCTTTTTAAGATAGTGGAACCCTTTACAACATCAACCAACAACTTGTTGGTCTTTTCTTAATAATTTTAGTATTTATATTTTCACTAATCAATACTTCCAAGAAAAAAAAATTAAATGTAATTCTAGAGAAGATTATTTAGAATACAATCTCACTTAATAGTAAAAATAATAGTTACTAATGTGGTTGGGTCTTGTAAAAGAACTAATCTCTTACAACATGATGAACTAAGGTTTTCACTAAAGTTTTAAATTATCATGAGATTTGCTTAAAATAATAATAATAATTTTCTTAAAAAAACTAATGAAAAAAATCATTTTGTGAGATCTTATTAGGGGTTCTTACATTCCACCGCTGCGAACTAACTTCTAAACCACTGCAATAATAAAAATCTTCAACAATATATGTGTTGTTCTGATCAAAATATATAATAATAAAAATAATATATGCGTCGAATGGCCATTAAAAAATATAAGAAAAACATTCCTTTTTTTTTTAAAAAAAAAAAAAAAACATGAAACTGAGATTTATTTTATTTTGCATCGATCATATTAGAGTTACACAGCTGACACACACAATGGAATCTTGAGGAGGTCATAGGATGCTCTTAGTAAATATGGTTATGGAAAGATCGAATCTTAGGTTAACTCGAAAACAAACATGCATGCATGCATCTTTTATGTCACTAATTAATATTTTTATATCAAGAGATTTATAATTCCACACTGCTTCGCTTTGTTTTCTTCGATCGTTCGGATTAAATGAGACACTCCCAATTCGGCTTCTCCTCGTCCTTAGTTAATTATCTTAGCTTCGTTGCTATTACTACTTAAGTTGGTAGATATATTGTAGAATTCAGGAATAAGCTATCAGGTATCTGGTATTCTAGTTAATCGTATGTATGTCTGTGTGTGTTAATATTCAAATAATCGTTTCGGAGACATGAAATTAGCCGTATTATTAAGCATCTCACGAAGGAAAAAAAAACAATTTATATATAAAAGAAATTATGGGGGAGAGCAGTTGAACGTGTATATACCTATTTACTTTTCATAGTTATAATAATTATGGATAGTTATTACAATTTAATGGGTTCATTTCTTTGGTAAAACGAAGTCGATTGAATTCATGATAAGTCGATTTGCAAAAACAAATTAAAAGACGCTCGCGTGAATATATAAAACTTAAAGATTGAGTTAAAACAAATGAAGATAAAAATATACTCTATCAAATATAAGACATAATGGAGAGTGTTATGAATATTCAATAATATTATCTTTTAAAAAAATGTACCAAAAAAATACTCAAAATCAAAAGTCAAAAGTCAAAACTATTATTGAATCAATCCTGACTTTTCAATTTTGCATGTTTATATGAAGAGAAGCAATTTTTTTGTTAAAAGTATTTTTCAAACAAACTACTCTAAATGAAGCATCAACAAACTTGTTCTTTATATTTGATAATTGAGAGGGTAATTTAATAGGAATATTATATTGATAGAATGAAGAGAGGACATGAAGCAAACTTTCATTTGTCCTTAACATATAATTATAAAAGGCCAAGAGTAAAGACTTTCTTTCAATTCCTCATCATCAGATACAATCCAGATCGATCCATGAACCAAAACTTGATAGGTTTTTGTCTTGCTCTTGTGTAAGATCAGACTGATTAATTAAGTTTCACTCAACAACAAAAATCAGAATGTCAAACAGCGTTTCAGGCGATGAAGGAAGCTTCTCGTCCCGGAACACAGGAGAAGGAGAAGTTCATGAAGAAGTGAAGGATAATCAACATGATCAGCTACAGCAACACAACCACTTGGTGATGGGCCCAACAGATTCAGGTCCCAATAACAATCCTGCAAATCAAGCACCAACCAAGAAGAGGAGAAACCTTCCGGGAACTCCAGGCATGCATATAGATATACATGCTTAGTTGTTTTCATCATCATCATTAACTTGTCTAGCCTTCACATCTGTTTTCATGAATTGGTTAATAGATCCGAACGCTGAGATTATCGCGTTGTCGCCGACGACGCTGATGACGAGGAATAGATTCGTGTGCGAGATATGCAACAAGGGGTTTCAGAGGGACCAGAACCTGCAGCTGCACAGGAGAGGACACAATCTGCCGTGGAAGCTGAGGCAGAGGGCGAGCACGGAGGTGAAGAAGAGGGTGTACGTGTGCCCGGAGCCCACCTGCGTGCACCATAACCCAGCTCGAGCACTGGGAGACCTCACAGGCATCAAGAAGCATTACAGCAGAAAGCACGGCGAGAAGAAGTGGAAGTGTGATAAGTGCTCCAAACGATACGCCGTCCAATCTGACTGGAAGGCCCACCACAAAACCTGTGGCACCCGCGAATACAAATGCGATTGTGGCACCATTTTCTCCAGGTATCACCACAGCTTTCATCTCACAGTACTAAGAGTTATATAATATTAGCTTAACTCTCTATTTGGGAAGTTGATCTTAGTCATAGTTTTCATATTTACTCTTATTGGTGCTCCCTCGACAATGATCAAAGAGGAAAAGGAATGAGAGTAGAAAATGCATGTCATATACACTACCTTAATTAACTTCCATAATCTAATTACATTAAGTAAAAATGTCTTACCGGAAGGAGTACCCTAAGTCTATTCTCATAAACTTGCTTAGTTAATTATACTTAATCAAAACAAGATGCATTTATTGTAACTCAATCCGGAATATGAGCCATAGAAGAAAATGCCAATTAAACCTATCTCAGGATCGGAATACTGGTTATATAGTGCATATTTTCTAAAGAGAAATCCTTCCAATAGTATCAGCCATTTACCTCACTTTCCTTTATATTTCATCAACAAGTAATCATGCTAGAGATCCAAACAGTCCTAGATAATTATGAAATTATATCATTCCAGTTGGGATAAAAGAATTCCTAATACACATTTACTGTTCCCCTTAATTGAACAAATAATTGGATTATAGTGTAAGTTGTAACCCAAAATTGATGAATGGTGCAGGAGAGATAGTTTCATCACGCACAGGGCTTTTTGTGACGCGTTAGCTGAAGAAAACAACCGAGTGAACCAGGGATTAAGCAGCGGCATGCACTCGAACATGCAAAATCATCAGGTGGCAGATCTTATGCTCACTATGCCTCTCACCACCTCCTCCGACTTCAACTACCCACTCAGGCCCATGCCCCAGGACCTCAGCCCAAGCCCATTCAATACCATCAGCATGGGTGGGCCCATGTTCTCCACAACATCCCCTTCCCTCTTAGCCGGCCCAAAGCCCATCTCTACCTCCTCCTCCTCCGCCCTCCAGCTCAGCTCCAACACTTCCTCTCCCACTTTCAGTTACTTCCCTGCAGACAGCAAAAACATGGGCCCAAACCCAATGTTTTCTGGGTCGACACAAATGTCCGCAACGGCTTTGTTACAGAAAGCGGCCCAAATGGGTGCCAGCGCAAGCAACAACAGCATCGACTCTCCCATGATGCAAAAGAACTTGATCACTAGTACTATGGCTGGTCCTGATCATAATAATGTCTCTTCCATTCATAAACCACCATTTTCTGCTGCTGATTCTTCCTCCTACCATCAACCCAACATGGCCGGAATTAGTGGTGCTGGACCATTCCCCAATCGACTGTTTCAGAATAAAGCCCCACAAGAAATTTCAGAACTGTTTGATGCTACTAGTGCTGTTGCTGCTGCTACTACTGGATCTGCAATTACTGATATGGGTGTGTTCGGCCAGATTTTCCTTTCAAGTGATCAGAACCAGGGATTCATGATGAAGAACAATGTGGAACGAGAGCATAACAGTATTACTACTAGTTCAAGTTTGATGATGCATGGGAGAGATGTAAGAGAAGAGAATCCGATGGGGCCTAATGATAATATGGCAACGGTACATGATTTCTTGGGTGTTGGTGGCGGTTCGGCGAATTTTCATGAGCCAGATCAGCAGCAAAGGTTGGAGTTTGAAGCCATGAATCATCAGAGAGTATCATCAGTTATGAATCACTTTCATCAACACCATAATCTTCCTCGTGGGGATTCACCTTTGGATAAAACCATTTGGGATGTTTGAGACGTACGTGACTTACAAATTTAAGATCTTGCTTTTTTGGGGGGGCAATTGGTCGTTGGAGAATGTGATGGGATTATGGTAGTCTTTGCATCAATTCGGACGTCAGATTATGAGTTTCAGGATGGAAAATGGCCTTAAGGATGTTAGTGAAATGGGAAAAGTAACAACAAAATTTTAATGGTGAATGTCGCATTCTGAATTAGAAGATCGAATATGTCTTTACAGAATTGAATAACGGATATTTACTTGCCAAGACAAGGAAGTGTTTTATTGTGCATGAGTGCATGTATTTACTCGGTTGGTTCTTTTGTTAATACCATAATACCACGTCAGCCTAAGCCTTGGCCATGGGTTTTGCTGCTCATTAAATCATTAAAGTTTTCTTAATTTGACCCAAATATTATTATTTTTATTTCGGTCAAAAATAAATTTAAAGTTTTTTATTTATAAATCGGAGACCTGCACCCAAACTCACTGAGCTCTTTATTGGACTTGTCTCTTCTCTTTCTCTTAATGCATTACTCTAGTGGTAAAGTGATCTCTTTACATTGAGAGACAATGTAAATTTAACCCCTTTCTAATAAAAAGAATTAGTTTTTCCGGCTAATAGACACTAATCTAAACTATGCAGATTAAAAAGGATGGTCCAAATTTAAAGTTATTTTATTTTTATTGTCCTTTACTCACAGAAGAATACGAGGCTCAAGAAAACATCAGACAATTGGCCTAGACAGGAAAATGAGATCTTAACAGAATAGGAAATTTCTTAAGCCAAATAAATGAACAACCAGACAGAATGTGCACCATTTTAGGACCAATTCCTGGTGACACGCCCAACAAATAAAACCGTCACATGTCCCCCAACTTTCACTAAGGCCTCCTTCATGTAGCGATTTTTTTGGTCTTACGCCTCTAGAAACATACCCTGTTTACCACGGCATCAGGTTTAGCCAAAGTAACTATTTTCTTCCTGGAAAATCACAGGACCCATACCAGATGGAGTTCCAGTTCCAAGGAAGCAATTCTAGTCAATCCACCTGCAAGAGATTATCCATAATACTGTTCAAAGGATCAATGTCTAATAGCCTACAAGAGGAATCCAAGTTATGATGAGGACTACTCCAATCTATCACCTAATGATGATCATAAACCTACCTCTTAAGAAGGATGATGAATCAAGCTCTCAAAAGTTGTGCCCAACAAAGCCATTTTCTTAAAGCTACTTTTAGTCTATGTCTACTTTAGCTTTACTTCCTATGTATGACTACTTTAACTTTAGTTAAAGTCTGTGTCTACTTTAAGAATCTGTGAGCTGTATGTCACGAATCTATAATAAGTAATAATGTTTTAATTGTCGTGTTTTGAGTCCTAGAGTCTATATAAGGGATCCCTCTTAGGGTAAAGGGCAAAACAAGTTGTAATCTTATATATCATAATAAAAGTGTGTTTTCCATAAATTCCTTTAAAACTTATTCTTTCTCCGAGAAAAAAGCTTGAGTTTATAATTTCTCGCTTTTATCTTTAGAAATTCAAGTATGCTCTGACTTGCCTCTTCTAAGAGGATTTATATACCAGAAAGAATTTGACCTGAGAACCCATCTCATTTTTCGGAACAAAAAAATTGAATTTACATATAAATCATGTGTAAATTCCCACCTTTTTTATTCAAAAGAGTAGAAAACAATGGTGTGAGATTACAAACCAAATTAAACTTAGGGAAAATTACTCACAGGTCCCAAGGAAGGAACATAATTACAGTTAGGTCCCTCCAAATGTCAAAATTACACAGAAGTCCCTAGGGACTTACGTAATTATTTCAAAACCTAAAAAGTCCGAAATGCCCATAGGAGAAAATACTAAAAACAATCGATTCCTCATCCTTCGACGGTAGCCGTGTTCGCCTCCACCGTGTTCGCCTCCACCGTGTTCGACCTCCACGACCTCTACCCTATTTCGATCTCCGCCGCATTCGATCTCCGCCGCGTTCGACAGTGTTCGACCGCCAAGTAAATTTGCGTCAGGCAAGGGGCGGTTGTGGGTTCAGTTTGATTCTGAGAAATGAAAACAGTCTGTTGTGGTGATTGCATTTTTTTCATTGAAAACAAAACGAAAGGAAAACATCAAGAGGAGGCAAAGCTTGATGCATGTTTGCTGGTGTAGTTCAAAATGTTAAGGATGTTATTTTGCTTGCTTGTTTGCTTGAATTAACAACGAAAATCTTTGCGAATAACAACGGAAATGCATGAAACAACAACGGAAATGCATGAAATAACAACAACTTTTTAAAATCTGAATTTCCCATCTTTCACTTCCGAGAAGCGAATAACAACGGAAATGCATGAAATAACAACGGAAATGCATGAAATAACAACAACTTTTTAAAATCTGAATTTCCCATCTTTCACTTCCGTAAGCGAATAACAATAGGAAATGCATGAAATAACAACAGAAATGCATGAAATAACAACAACTTTTTAAAATCGGAATTTCCCATCTTTCACTTCCGGAAGCGAATAACAACGAAATGCATGAAATAACAACAACTTTTTAAAAGCTGGAATTTCCCATCTTTCACTTCCGACGAATAACAACGGAAATGCATGAAATAACAACGGAAATGCATGAAATAACAACAACTTTTTAAAATCTGAATTTCCCATCTTTCACTTCCGAAGCGAATAACAACGGAAATGCATGAAATAACAACGGAAATGCATGAAATAACAACAACTTTTTAAAATCTGGAATTTCCCATCTTTCACTTCCGGAAGCGAATAACAACGGAAATGCATGAAATAACAACGGAAATGCATGAAATAACAACAACTTTTTAAAATCTGAATTTCCCATCTTTCACTTCGAGCGAATAACAACGAAATGCATGAAATAACAACGAAATGCATGAAATAACAACAACTTTTTAAAATCTGGAATTTCCCATCTTTCACTTCCAGAAGCGAATAACAACAGGAAATGCATGAAATAACAACAGGAAATGCATGAAATAACAACAACTTCTTAAACTTTTGACAGCTATATAAGGCTAGCTGAAGAAGTGAATATCATTGCAGGGGTGGATCAAAGCAATGACATTTGTTTGAAATTCAAAGTTAGCTTTGATCCATCAACATATGTAGATCTTGTAGACGATGAAGGGTGGATCATTTAATAAAGTTTAATGGAGAATATGGGCATGTTTACATTGAAGAGAAAGAGAATATGGACAATATACAACCATCATTGAATCTTTGAAATGCAAGAGCAAGAAGAAGTGTAGGTTTCGTCATTTTGTCTATGTACACATTTGTAGTAGTGACTTCTTGTAACACCTTTTTGTATTTTGGTGGGTGGACAAGAACTTGTAATTACACTTGCATATGGATGTGAAACTATATATGATATTAAGTTCAATGAGTAGGTGCAAATACCCACTTACTCATACAACTTAATATTTTGAAATGATATTCACTTCTTCACTAGCCTTATATAGTCATGTCAAAGTTTAAGAAGTTGTTGTTATTTCATACATTTCCATTGTTATTCGCTTCGGAAGTGAAAGATGGGAAATTCCAGATTTTAAAAAGTTGTTGTTATTTCATGCATTTCTGTTGTTATTTCATGCATTTCTGTTGTTATTCGCTTCGGAAGTGAAAGATGGGAAATTCCGATTTTAAAAAGTTGTTGTTATTTCATGCATTTCTGTTGTTATTCGAAACTACGGAAGTGAAAGATGGGAAATTCCGATTTTAAAAAGAAGTTGTTATTTCATGCATTTCTGTTGTTATTTCATGCATTTCTGTTGTTATTCGCTTCGGAAGTGAAAGATGGGAAATTCCAGATTTTAAAAAGTTGTTGTTATTTCATGCATTTCTGTTGTTGTTATTCGCTTTCGGAAGTGAAAGATGGGAAATTCCAGATTTTAAAAAGTTGTTATTATTTCATGCATTTCCGTTGTTATTTCATGCATTTCCTATTGTTATTCGCTTCGGAAGTGAAAGATGGGAAATTCCAGATTTTAAAAAGTTGTTGTTATTTCATGCATTTCTGTTGTTATTTAATGCATTTCTGTTGTTATTCGCTTACGGAAGTGAAAGATGGGAAATTCGATTTTAAAAAGTTGTTGTTATTTCATGCATTTCCCGTTGTTATTTCATGCATTTCCTGTTGTTATTCGCAAAGATTTCCTGTTGTTAATTCAAGCAAACAAGCAAGCAAAATAACATCCTTAACATTTTGAACTACACCAAAGAAACATGCATCAAGCTTTGCCTCCTCTTGATGTTTTCCTTTCGTTTTGTTTTCAATGAAAAAAATGCAATCACCACAACATGACTGTTTTCATTTCTCGAATCAAATCTTGAACCCACAACCGCCCCTTGCCCGACGCAAATTTACTTGGCGGTCGAACACCGTCAAACGCGGCGGAGATCGAAATAGGGTAGAGGTCGTGGAGGTCGAACACGGTGGAGGCGAACACGGCTCGTCGAAGGATGAGGAATCGATTGTTTTTAGTATTTTCTCCTATGGGCATTTCGGACTTTTTAGGTTTTGAAATAATTACACGAAGTCCCTAGGGACTTCGTAATTTTGACATTTGGAGGGACCTAACGTAATTATGTTCCTTCCTTGGGACCTGTGAGTAATTTTCCCTTAAACTTATAACCTCCGACATATAAAATAGTTTTTATATGACTAGATTATAAAATTATGGTTAAAATATACTTTTAGTCGCTTTTTAAGTTTACGTAGGTATCTTTTTTTGGTCCTTAACTTTATAAAGTATCTTTTGGTCCCAAAATTTTAACACCGTTAATATTCTTAACGGAAAATTCAAACTCAAGTGATAATAATGTAATTTTAAATGATGATTGTGTAATTAAATACTATTAAACTTAAATTAAAAATATGGTAAATTGAAAAATATATATAATTTGTGTAATTAAATACTATTAATCATCACTTGAGTTACGTCGGCATTTTCCGTTAGCGAATATTAACGGTGTTAGAATTTTAATTAAAAAGATACTTTATAAAGTTAAAAAGTATCGCTTAAAAACTTAAAGGACTAAAAGATATCTTTTTAAAATTATTGGCTCTACCTTCTATTTCTTTCTGCAGTTTTAATGATATTGATGCCAAGATAATTTTATTCAAGCCTTTGACTGTTTGATATGAGAGAATTGGAGGTAAGGGTTATTTTATAATTTGGATTTAAAAAAGTTAGAGAAGAGGGGTTATAAAATTTTAATAAAGTTGTAAGATAAAAGAATAAAAAAAAAACTAATAAAAACACTTTTAACCCCACCTCTAAATTTTTAGACCTCTCTCCTATTTTACACATGCACTTAAGGGAAAGGTTTCTGGTAGTGCTACAATTTTATATTCATACTTTTCTTTTTAATATTAGAATCTCAGCCCTCTAGTTAAGTGAATATCGAGCCAAAGAAAGACACTTTAGTAACAAGTAGGAATTCAGATTCAACTATCAAAACCACCTTATAGCATGGAGAAGAATATCATTCCCGAATACAATTAACTTTCAACTTTATTTATTTCATTCTTCATACAAAATAGATACAGGGTTATTGCCAGCAAACAAAGTTTATTACACAGGGTTAACAAATAATAAAATGCACTATTTCTGTACATGAAATAGTATGGTAGCTACAAGTTCGGAGTGTCAAAATTGAATCCTCTGAAGAGAGCTTATCAATACTCAATGCCAAGCTGGCGACACACCCATGCAATAGTTATACAAACAATCAAGGAAAACATAAGTTTCCTATGAAGCGACCACAGCTCAACCGCAACCGCGTCTAAAGTTTGCTTCAGGCGCTGAACCTGAAAGTGAAAACATAGATAGGTTGTGAATCAGAGAACCAAAAAATGCCATGCACAGTGATGCTGACAGAAGTGCGTGACAAGCCAACAGGAAACAAGGTATCATACAGCATTAACTCGTCAAGCTACTATCAAAACAAGCATATCATCCTGAGCACGGTAAGGTCCATTACTCAAATGATTAGCATGCAATCAGACAAATCAGATATGAACCCAAGCAGAATGAAAAAACTTGCATAGCTCTTTAATATTTGATTGTTTGCATTTAAAAAAACCATTTCCAATGTATAAAAAATGAGAGATGCATCGTTAGTTATTCTTGTCAATACTCTGTCTTGTTATTTTTTACTCAGAAGCACAAGTATCATTTCCTATCTCTAAAACTACTTTTTCCATCATATATTTCTTCCGGTTACATTACATTGTTTGTAATTAGGATGCTAAAGAGCAAGAAACTAGATCAAAATTCCTGCAACAGCACTGCCTAATGACAGGCAAGAACTTCACTTTCCTATAAGTTAACAGTACAATAGTATATGAAGGAATATCGAAAGCTGAAACAACATACCTATCAGTTATTGCAGACGAAGCTATCGCAACAGCTTTAGCATGAACGAATAGCTTCATGGAAACTGGTGTAAGATTTATTGTAAAAAGTTAATTTACATTTCTGCTACCTTGCTTCATCAAAAGCAGAAAAAGAGGGGGATGCAATTAGACATAACTCAATCGAATAACAAAATTTCATAAAATTAGTAGTAGTTGTATACCTCTAAGCTAAAAAATTATTGGCAGCATAATGCTGTGCTAGTGTATAAATTTTCCTTCTGTACATCCTATTTCCTTCTGCTTCTAGTTACTTATCAACAACGAAGTAATAAAAAAAACATTTCCACCAGCAATCCCAGAAATTGCACATGACAACCTGCACAGACTGATTAAAAGAAAATCAGAAAGAAATGGCTAAAAATTGTAAAGAAAATATGTATAAGCATTATTCAAAGAATAAATGGATATTTACAGTATTCATAAAAAAAATATGAGAAAGGCTTACTTTTGTGACTCTCTCCTGCTCATCTTCCTCAACAGAGCACCTTAACCACGAAAGAGAGTACAATTGTCACACATAGAAGGATGATCAGCAAAACCCACAACTTCCTTTACCCTGGGTTAAAAATTTACAAATTTACAACTTGCAAAGTAGTAACTCCTCCAATACGTGAAGCAACCAAAAGATGACCAATAATATCAAACCTCAAAGTCTATTCATTTCCATCGATCAAATCTTTAACCAAAATCCTGATGCATCAGCTTTGCAGACTTCTGATTCCCAACATCTCCACAATATCAACTATCATTCTTAAAGGCGCAAAAAATAAATTGAATTCCCTGACTTTGTCAATTCAACAACTGAGGCAAACGTGCAAAGACAACTCTAGCTTTTAAAGTTGGCAAGAGTGACTGATGTTCAACATTATGAACACAGCCCTTCATATCACCATCCAAGTCATCTTAACCTCTGGAATCCTATATGCAGGATCATGAAACATGCTCTTCCCAAGCAAGGACCATCTTCAAACTAATTGGAAATTTCAACGATTAATGACTTCCATTGCAAGCCGTACTAAGCGTAGTAAATCCTCCATATCTTGGAAGTTAAAATCAAGAGCTTTCTTGATGGGGGAGATGCCATCTGCATGCTTGCCATCGCATGAGCTTGAAATGGCAGCTGCAAAAGCAATCCGTGATTTCCTTGAGGCTTCCATGGCAAAATTCACATCTTGGGCCTGCAATCATGAGATATAAATTATACTAATGTTGATACCCAACCAAACAGTAAGTGCTTAAACTATCATATAGTGGTGTATGACAGTTTTCAGTGTGAATGTTATTCCATGACACATGACAATTAGCGAATTGATAGCATGGTGCCTTTTGCAGCCACATAATCATAAAGAAAAGTATTCTCTTTCTCCACAATATCAAAACTTTTCAGATATTAAGTTACATACATATTCTCCAATAGGGCTCCTATTTAAGTTTCCAAGGATTTTCCCTTTAAAGGCCTTGTATGAAAAAAAGTTCACTTACAAAGTTAAGCAATCGCATTAAGTTGGGGCGATTTTGGGCAGCAATAACATGTGTTCCAGCAACTTGGGAAGGACTAACACCCTTTGATAAGGTAATCTTATCTGCTGCTGTAGAGTTATTAGCATTGTCAACATCAGAAGCAGATGATGAGGGAGACTCACCTGACAAAATACAAGGTCAAAATTCATCACCATCACATTCTCATAATCAGTGGGAGATGTGATCAGGAAAGAATGGTTGAAATCATAAAAAGAGATAAACTAATCAACACTCATCAGCATCAATAAAATCAGCTGTATATATTTTTGTCTTAATATTACATCATATCACAGCCAATAACCTAGATAGACCTGTATCACAATATAAGCGAGTTTGCCAAATTTCTAAGAAGAAATATCCAAATGATCTATAATAGTGTATATGCCATTCCAACTATTCTACAAGACGGTCAAAATATTTACCAAGCACCACCACCTGAAAGCTGAGATAGGACATGTTTGATTAATAATTGGTAAAGTGATTGGTAGGATGGCAAGCAAATTTTTGGTCACCTAGAAGGTTATGATTTTCTTATGGAAGAAACTCCCTATATGTCTTGTGTGGAATAATTTGAGAGAGAAATATTAATTTGAATAATCTGAATTCATTAATCTTAATCTCTAAATCAAAGAGAATACATACGGGCCTTTATATAGGCAAACCTAGAGCTAACCCTAGAATCTAATAAAATCTAATCAAATCAAAATAAATCAAAATGGTTACGATATAATATCCTAAGATATAATATATTTATATCTAATCCTAAAATATGATATAATATATCTATATCTAATATAATAATAAGGTAATGGCTTAGTAAATAATCCATAATAAATGCATAAAATTCCCACACTCCCCCTCAAGTTGGATCATGGATTTGAATCATGTCCAACTTGCTTATACAACTCTCAACTTCCTTAGCACTCCCAATCGTCATCCACGTCAGCAGATTCTCTTCTGATAACCGTGGTCGAGCGCGATGGGTTGTTTCGTAGTCTGAAGTGTGGCTAGCATTTCCATGATTTTGTTTAGCTGATCATTTTGGGATGATTCTTTGGAGACTTCAGCTACATCATCTCTTCCTTTCTCTATCCTTGGCTTCCCGTCTGCAGGTTTACCATGAAGGGTCCAGCAAGTATCCTTTGTGTGCCCCTGCTTATTACAGTGATCACAGATTGGTCGACTTTTGGAACCTTTTGAGTCCGTGAATCTAACCGCAAGAGAAGAGACCTCAGGAGTAGCAGCGGAATGATCTTGAAGCATTGATTTGCGCCTATCCTCTTCATTGCGTAAAACGGTATAGACTTCACGCACAGAAGGCAAGGGCTCTTGAGTCTTGACTGAGAATCTGAGCCTGAACGTCATCATAAATTACATTAAGGCCAGCCAGCAACTCATATACTCTCTCCTCTTCTTTCTCTTTGAGATCTTCTTTAGCATCATTCCCGCAATGATGAGTTTTATTCCTTAGAGCATCAAATTCTTGCCAAAGAGCTGATTTTTCGAGATAATAATCATCAAGAGGCATTTGATCCCGTTTCGGTTGCCATAACTTTTTCTTAACATCAAATATGCGGGACCGATTCCCTAGAGGACTAAATGTCTCACGTAGGGCTTCCCAAATTTCATGGGCTGAAGGAAGGTACATAAAACTCTTCTTAATTGAGGAAGACATCACATTGATCAACCAAGAGGATACCAATGCATTCTCAGACTTCCATTTTTGAAACTCTTTGGTTTATGATGTTGAGGGCCTTTTTGCTTCACCAGTTATATATTCAAGTTTATCTCGTCCATCAAGAGCAAGAGTCATGGATTGAGACCACTCTTGATAATTGTCACTGGTAAGTTTCTCAGAGACAATGAGGACAGTAGAGATGTCATTAGAACCTGACCGTGGCACAGATGAGGTGGCGTCGGATGTAGTAGACATAGTGAGACTTTAAAAAAAAAATTGTGATAAGTTACCAAGCAAACACTGCCTTATATGTGATAAGACTTACTTCCGGTAATGCCTGGCCCAAAAAAATTACTTTCAAACCCAGTCCAAATTTTTGGACTTACTGAGCGTAAAAAAATAATAATTTTGGTCTCTGGAAAAAAAAAAACGCACGTTTTGACAGCACAGCAACCTTCTCGTTCCAATTCAGAAGCAGATGACGAGATCACAGATGAGATTAACGACTAGGTACGTTTACCTGGGACAAGATCGTCCTGCCGAGACTGCTGTTGGAGATTGTTGGCGTCGGACGAGGCCTGACGAAGATTGGTCGACGTCGAGGAGTGGGAGACGCCAAGACTAGATATCGTCGCAGACGGAGACAGAGAGAAATCTAGAAGACGCTGATGCTGGTTCTGACAGAGATGGAGAACCCAGAGAGCGTCTATGACGCTGATGCTGGTTCTGACAAAGACGGAGAACCCAGAGAGCGTCTATTGATTTCGGCTGAGATGGCGAAACAGCACAGGTCGGACTTAGATGGCGAGACTGCACAGTTCGGACGAGGAAGTTGCGTCGAGAGAGTCAGAGGGCGCCGATGCTGATTCCAGAGGGTGCCGATGCTGACTGAGAGATGGACGACTTTGAGGGTATGAAGATGCTGAGTCTGCAGAGACGCTCGGGAGAACCAGGTCGAGAAGAAATCTGATTAATTTCTTGTAGGCTCTGATACCATGTGGAATAATTTGAGAGAGAAATATTAATTTGAATAATCTGAATTCATTAATCTTAATCTCTAAATCAAAGAGAATACATACGGGCCTTTATATAGGCAAACCTAGAGCTAACCCTAGAATCTAATAAAATCTAATCAAATCAAAATAAATCAAAACGGTTACGATATAATATCCTAAGATATAATATATTTATATCTAATCCTAAAATATGATATAATATATCTATATCTAATATAATAATAAGATAATGGCTTAGTAAATAATCCATAATAAATGCATAAAATTCCCACAGAAATGCAGGAAAACTACAAGCAATAAGTGAATTTATGCAAAAATATGAACTTTTGCTACATCATAAATTTCATTACCAAGAGGAGCAGATTGCAAAGCTGTTTGCAACTCATGTCGATCTCTGGCTGCACTAGCGTGGGAGGAATATATTACCCTCATATATGCCACCTCCATGCATTTGTAAGCCAAAGCAGCAGCAGCCATGTTTTTCAACTTTTCAAATTCGTGGGCACAAAACCTATCAAGTGAAAATGTCAATAAAAGACGGCCACAAACATATCCAAAATCCAACCATGAGCTTATGATGTATAACAGAATCAACCAAACGAAGGTCATCTCAGTTCCACAGTTATGCAGATGCATCATCCCCAAATATGCTCACATGGGAAAGGCTCAACAATGGAACATATAGAAAAGCCAGAGAACTGATATTCTAATTGCAAAGGGAAAGCAATAAAGAAATAAGTAGCATGGATAGCAATAGGATAATCACGAAAGCCTGTATACATGGGTGAAGAAAAAATAAAGCTAATGAATGAAGCAGGAGGAAAAATGTCAACATACTCGCACAATTTTGCTGTGCTACTATAAATTTGCTTCGCTTGATTCATCTCACTGTATTTAGCATTATCATTGTTCCCAGATTCCAATAGAGAGGCTCCATGAAGAAACTTGAGGACCGCCTGGAAGTAAAGCCAAGTGCTATCGAGTGAGGATCCTGAATTCTGCAGTGAACCCAAATTTCTAATTAAAACAGAGAAGATCAAAAGACTAATATTTCAGAGGGTACCATATATAAAAAATACCTTAAGACGATCAGCCAAATGCTTTAGATCTTTAGCTTCTTTCACAGCATTGTTAGCAGCATGACTGGAAGATTCCCTTCTGATTGGACTTGGGGCATCAAGTTCCTTGGACCTGTGTCCGTTGAGCATGGAATGTCTTGAACTAAGGGCTTGAGTTCCATTTTGATGATCAGCCTTTCTGACTTGTTTTTTCTGCAGTTTTGATGCATTATCAACTTTCAAAGGATCAAGCACCATATCTCCATTTCCTTGGTGAAGACCAACAACTAGCTGTGGGCCATGACACAATGTCTCAGTTTCAGCTCCTCCAGAGGGTGGCAGCGAGAGAGACTTCCCTTTACCAAGAACTTCTTGATCAGTTCTTTCAGAAAGAGACCTCTTGGAATACCTTTCATCATCACAGTCTGGCAACTGATTCTGACAAGAAGCAGACAATGGTTCCGGCTTACAAAGGGCATCTACAGTAGTATCTTCAACATCATGCCCTCTATTAAACTGATGGTCTCTTTGCCTACTATCGTTTCTGGCACACTCTTGCTTGCCAGCAATTATATTCTCACTTCTGTCAGATTTGAGTCCAAGCTTGTCCTGCAACTTAAGTTTACCATCCCCATGTTTTGCCTCAGATGAGGGAGGTTGATCTTGCATTTGAGAAAGACTCGTCTTCTTGACCTTTTCAGCAGTGGATTCTAATTTACAACTCAGACTGTTGTCCTTCAAACGTGATGAAGAGCCTTGGCCAGTTTTCCTTGGATTAGACATATTATTAGCACAATAAACATCGTTTCTATCTTCAACTTGACATTGATCCTTAATCTGCTTGGTGCTGGAATATTTCCTGTACTGGTCTACAGTGTCCACACCACCATTTGCAAAGTGATTGGTCGTGATGTCAGGAGAGGGCAACATTTGATCTTTAGATTTTCCATCTGACACATGATTAACCTCCTTGTTCTGAAAATCAAGCACAGAAGGTCCACAGGAACCATGATGGGCCACAACAAAAGATTTTTCCTTCCTAGTTGCCCCAGATCGATCACTCCCACCATCATCTTCAACATCTAAACATCTACTTGGACTACCTATGACAACAGTATCATGAGAATTGTATTTCCCCATAAGTTCTCCGCTTGTAAACTTCTCTATATTTAGACTTCTCAAAGGCGATGAAGAAACTGATTCCACTGGTGAACCTTTCACCTCCTGAAAGCTAGCTTTCGTTTTATGTGAGCCTGAAACCTTAGAAGAGCTGGAAGTGGCAGCAGCAGAAACTTGCACAGATCTAGAGTCCCTTTTCACACTGTCCATACCATCCAAACTCCGCTGTGACAAAGTACTCCCCGGATCTTTCCTGATCTTTTGATGTTTTGTCTGACTAACTTTTTTGTTGTCAGTCTTACCACTGCTTTTACTAATACTTGACTCTCTACCCTCTGATTTTGATAATCTTATCTTCTTTTCCTTACTGGAAAACTCATCCTGAAAAGAAATCTTGCTCTCCTGTTGGTGGTGGTGACCCAAATCCTGATACTCCTTCAATTTCCTTTTCTTTACACAATCAATGGTACTATGATTCCTCGAATCCAGAGACTCCTCATCTAAAGAACCCCAACCTTTATCTTTTCTTTTTTCAACAGAAACTTGTAGCCTGTCCTTTCCATCATATTTTGAGTCTCCTAATGATGAGTGTTCCTTGTGCTTAGGCAGTTCCTTGCCAGCTGCAGTAGTCGGAGAACTGCTACTGAAGTTATGATGGAACTTTGTAGTAGCCCCAATCGGATCAGGAATCCACTGATTATCAATGAAATGCATGTTATCAGTCTTGCGTTTCTTGGATTGTCTAGAATAATCTTGATCAGCATCCCTACAGCTTTTCGCCTTCAAATTCTTAGTATCGCCTGTCAACAAATTTCAAACAGTTAATAATATCACACAAAGGTGTTTAGCAGGTCCTCCATCATCACTAATTAGATTTTACTTGGTCGATAACCAAAATGAAATCACATTATACTCACCTCTATCAGAATAACTATCTTGTTTCTTCTGCTTATTTTTGTGCTTTTCCCCTCGGACATCAGGTTCACTAATGGAAGGAGATTTGCTCATGTCACTTATGCTTCTACTTTTCATTGATGACCGAGAGTTTTTCTTTCCAGAAGACGACAACTGAAAAGGGCCATCTTTACTTGCTGAATTTGATATCTCTTGGACAGTACTCTTCTTCCCGCCAGGCATTGCATTTAAACCATGATTTAGATCGTTTTGGTTGGGATATTGGACTGCTGATGAAGTTCCCGCCATCAAAACACTTCCAGAGATTCTTTGACCTTCAGGTGGAGGAACTTGGAGTAAGGCAACAAGAGCTTTTGTAGTTTCGTCTTCACTAACACTGCAACGATTCATGTCAGGCCTGCATGTTGTTGTACATATTGTTAGAGCTTTTAATTAGAAACGCCAAGCCTAAACCTAGTACATTATGAATCTGATATAATTAGGATAACTAGTTGTCATTACACGTTACTAAGGGCCTATTTGTTCAAACTTCAATAAATAGTCATTTTTGGATGGCTTAAAAATCTAAAAAGAGAGATTTACAACATAGAGATGTTATATAAAGCAGGAACTATTTTGTGATTGATTACCATCATAAAAAATTTAGTACAATGTTTAATCTTTTTCAGATTTTATGATGTCTTAATGTATCTTTGTTAATTAAAAACGATTTATTATCTAGTCATTTTCAAATTTCATGATATCACCATGTATCTCAGTATTTCTAAGAATATTCTCTCATCTACTACATCTGATTATTTTCATAAGATATTCAAAGTAGCTTCTCAAAATAATATTAAAAAAATTGATTTTCCCCCATTTCTGGTAATTTTTTAAAGCGAAAACAGTGGAAATTTTCTCAAGAGTGATTTTTTCCAATAAATAAGCAATTTTTGCACAAAAAAGGCTTTAAAGTCAATGGAATAGAACTTACAGCCAATTAAGCATACTACACAGCCACTTTTCAGGAAGGCTTTCAGGATTTGTGCCAAGTGGGAGAAGACGCCATTTCTGACACTTATCACATTGTACCCAATTTTCTTCTATGAAAACAGGAGGCACAGTTGCAGGAACCCCATTTCCATTGGTCGAAGCATGCCCATTTCCAGAGTACCGGACTAAATTTTTGGCTGTTGGAGGATACGCTTCAGATACTAATGGCTTGTCAAATTTCTTACCACCTGATTTCTCTTTCACTCCAGAATTAACCGCAGGTGTGGTCTTCTTAACCACTTCAGAGTCCTTTGGCTTATCCTCATGAAGAGTTTCCAGTGAACCCATTCTGTCCTCATCATCTTCCAAGTCCCCAAAGAGATCTCTATATGCATCTTTAGCCTTTCCATGATCTTTCTGTAATCTGGAATCTTCTGTCTCATTTTTAGACATCGAAATATCATCAATCCTGTTGTTAGCTTTGGGCATAAAAGTATCAGTCCTTGAGGATTCGTTATTGCTCTCAGTGGCCATAGTCTGATAACTTCCCTTTGATTTTTTCTTCCCTCCAGGAAATGGATGTTCTGTATTATGTAATGCCATACTGTCTTGTTCACACAAATCACCTTTTTGAAAAGTTTTCTTAGGAGGCTCTACATGTTCGGCACAAAAGGCTTTCTCCAGCACAATATCCTTGTTGGGTTCCTTTAATGTATCATCAGGTCCACCGACATCTTTTAAGGACTCATCACTGGAAGAATATGAACTGGATAAAAGTGGAAGCTTCAAGGTTTTTGAAACAAGCTCCTCAGTAGTCAATGAATCAATAACTTGCTCCTTCATTGATAAAATTCCAATATCCTTCCTTGCACTTTCATTAGAGCCAGCCCTAACTTCTATTGAGGACCCATATCCATCCACAGATTTCATTTTCTTCCCCCCTATTTTTTTTGCATCACCCTTTATGATATTAGAATCAAGTTGCAACATGAAAGATCTTTCCTGGCCATCCATATGGACAGGAACAGGCATGCTATCTTTGGCACATGTTTCCCCTCCAGCTAATTGAAGATCATCAGACAGAGGAGACAATGGCATAGGAAGAGATGACATAATCTGTATCAAGAGACCATCGTAAACACCTAATCTCTCCAAGGAAAATATGAAGAAGAGAAATGTAAATTGTAGGTAGATAATTCACCTGAAGAATACTAGTTGGAGATTCAAATGAAACATCATGGGGCCCACGAGAAATTTCTTCACTTTCTGAGGGGCTATCATCCAATGATGATGATGGCGACACATCAAGACCAAGTCCACTATAGATTGCAGCATTTTTTTGGGTTGACAAATTATCAGTTCCCATTTTAATTCGAACCTTCAGTGTCTTCTGGTCTGTTATGCTTGAAGATTTTTTGTTTATAGACTCATACTTAGAGGTCAATGTCTCAGCACAAGTAGCCGTCAAGCAATTTTCTTGGTTGATTCCTCCATCAGTGGAGAGTAGTTTAGCGGCAAGTGGCCTTGAAGAATTAACAGAGCTTGGCCCAGGTTTAAATGGGTGGGTTGCACTTGAATAATCAACAGAATCTCCTTGCCCACCCTGTTTATGATGCAGTATTAAAAATTGTAGTCAAACCAAAATGGGATGTCATGTTATGACAAGTCATAATAAAGCTCATATCCAATGATCAATTTAATAACGAGATGAACAGCATACTAGCATGCCCAGGAAGAATACCTCTAATCGCACATTGTTGGGAGATATAGGCATATTTTGACTATGAACTTTTGGCGGAGTCCTTGGACGAGACCAAGCAGGAGATCGCTGATAGGTAGGTAAGAATGATCCATAACCACCAAATTTAGCCCCTGTAACAATGAAATGTTTCCCAACACATAAGGATGAAGTTTCTTGATCATATAAAGCTACACTCATGATTCAGTTGACTTGCAACTTACCTAGATTCTCTGCTGAAACTCCACCTTCAAAATCTTTTTGGAAGTGTCCCAGGACAACTTGAATTTTTTCATCCTAAAAAAAAACAAAATTCCAGACGCTCAATGTTTAAAAGGAGAACCACTAACTTTTTTTTGGTTGTTTGGGATCTCAGCAAGATGCATGTTAATTATGGCAGAAATATAGACATTGATCCCTTACTGGAAAACCCAGGCTAGGATGTACCAGAGAACTATATTATTAGTAGATTGCATTTCATGCTGTCTTAAGATTAAACAGGAGAACAGGAACAGCACAACGCTAATATATTGTGGTGCACAGCAGACATTGCATAGATACCACTCCAGAGAAGAAACTTACATTCCAAAACCATAGAAAGTAATTTAAAATCCGGGAGAAATTATTCCTAGAAAAGAAATTACATTCAGGCTGAGCCTAATTCAAAATTACCATCTATTCGAGAAGAGTTACAGGAACTCTTTTCATCTTCCGAATGCTTCAAGTTGCGATAGAAGAAATGGTTATATCATTGTTGGTCTTTACAGTATCAAATTTTAGTTCTGGTTTCTGTGAACCATTGGTTTTGGTCCTATAGTTTCTTAACGACTAGGTTGAGTTTAAGTATAGAGACTAAAACCAAAACTCATTAAAAGTATAGAGATCGCTCGTTAAACTTAGACCAAGATTTTATAAATCTATAGAAACTAAAACCAACAATTCAAAACAAGACCAAAACTAAAATTCGATTAACGACTAACAACCCTCTAACAACACTAAATTTGCAATATTCCAGGACATCCCTTATGTCAAAAACCGTAAAACCTATATCCTTTTTCCGGGTAAGAAATTAAGCTCCGCACATCTCCAAATGACAAAATTCATACCATATACGGAAACAAAATGTCCAATTGGATCTAAGACAGTAGGACAAGTAAATACTAAATACCAATAAAAGAATTGGGCACTTTGAAACTAAAATTAACTTATAAACGAAAAATAACAACATAAAAGCCCTTACAATGTAAGAGAGGGCAACGTCGGGATCGATGCTGGCGTCAAAATCTACGTTGTTTTGATAGGAGCATGCCTCGCCTTCCTCAAGCTCAGACTCCTCCATATCTATCCTACCAACAAGGCTTAACCCTAACCCCTTCCTCGCATCACTACTTCCCACAGAAATCATCTAAACAAACACCAAAATATAATAAAAGTTGATGCTTATATCACCACAATCACGACAAAATCACGGTTTCTGTTCGACCAAAATCGTGGGATGTAAAAGTTACGCTGTTCGTGCCCTAAATTACTGGTAACGATCGCGAAGAAATTTCAAACACAATTCTGTATAATTAAAGCCGATTAAAAACGATGAAAACAGTCCTCTCGTTCAAGAAAACCTTAAAAACTCCGAATCGGAACCATATTTCGGGGTCAGCTCTGATGTTTCAGAGCTGTGATGGATCAACGAAGTTTCTCTCCGTCCCTACCTCCCTCCCTCTCTCTCTCTCTCTCTCTCTCTGATTTTTGATGAATACAGCAGCCGCGTTTTTTTCCTTCTCTTTTTAATGCTCGTATTATTTTACTCATCACCAATATCAACCGTTTAGATTATACGAGAAGGTCGAAATTTAATTTAATTTTTACATTTTAATACATGTAAAAATTTTGTTTGTCATAATAATAAACTTATCTTTTAAAAAATTATAAATTATAAATTTAATTCATAGGCGAACAAACGTTAATTTATAAATTATTATAATAATAATTTTGTTAATGGTACATTTCAACCGTTGTTTTTTTAATCTAAAGGTAAGAAATGGATTCAGTGAAAAAAATAAGAGAAAGGATTATAAAAGAATCCAAAACTGTAAAAGGAAAGTGAAAGAAGAACAGATTTTATGTTTCACGTATCTGTCCTGCTACATTTCACAAGCTTCAGTATCAGAAACTTGCCATAATTGGACCCGTAAACAAAGCGCGTGGCGATACCATTTTGACTCTTGATTCGATTATTTAATATTTAGAGTAAAATATACTGTATTCTTCTTTAATTACACAAACCTCTCGTGTATTTTTGCTTTAATTACAAAACCTCTCTCTTATTTTAAAAAAATATACTAGAATTGCACCAAACATTTTGCGTTTCTTCCTTAGATCAACCGATTTTTCACATGACTTGATTTTTCCTATGTGGTTGTTACTTGTTAACTATGGCTTTGTGGACAAGGGTAAAAAAATTACGTGTGACTGCGTGAACTATCACTGTCTCAAAGCTCCTAAAAAATTATTTTACAATTATGTATACTTGTCCTTAATTTATTAATGGGTTAAGGAAGCGATTTAGTAAATTTAACTATTACCCGGAGGCGTCAAAGACAAATAACTCTTAAGTGAACAAAAATACCAAAAAGCATTTAAAAATGTCTGCCATCAAGACAAAAAAATTTTACTTTCGTAAGCGCAAAGACAAAAAAGTTTTACTTTCAGGAAAGCACTTTCAAGATAAAAATTTTTTTACTCCATTTTTTGTCTTGTGATATTTTTAAAAGTTTTTTTGGTATTTTTTGTCAACTTAAAAATTATTTGTCTTTAAAGCGCGCCTCCAAATAATGTTAGTTTTAGCAAATTACTTCTTTAACCCTTTATTAATTTGGTACTTAATATGACTTTCTCTCTAAAATAAATCATTTAATTTTGCTCCATTAGCCCATGTAATTATACCGTGTTAGTATAATTAGCTCATACATGAGCTAACGGTACTAGGCAAAGTTAAAAGATTTAATTAAAAAAAATAAAAATTAGAGAAAAATATTAGTACATGCAAATTGTTTCCCATTTGTACAGGAATCTGCAAGTAATTGTGTGTTGGTTGGCGAAAAATATTAAATGCTTGGCACAATTTTTTCCCATTTTTTTCTAGTTTTTTGGGTTATTTTGCATTAAAACCCTTCAAAATCTATAAGGGTTGATTACGATTTTGCAAGCTTTCTTGCTATTTGTACAACTTTTATACTTGATTTTTAAGTGTATTTTATTTGGCTGCTGGCAGAATATATCTCTTATTTGATATTAGGAATTTTCTTACCTTAAAATCTGTGAAAAACCCAATTAAAAGGTCACTGACCTTAAAATTCTGCATTAATGGTGAAATGATGTGCCCATATATTTCATTATCTTGAGGTGTATGTATTATTGCTTGGACCAGTCTTTGGGCAGTTGGACCACCATAATGGATTTATCAATTCTTGATAGCCACTTGTTGCATTTTTTAAATGAAAAAAAATAATACACTCAAACTTTGAAGCAGAGAGTTGCCAGATAATAAACTTGGATTAAGTACTTTTTTGTCATATTTACTTTAGATTTAGGTTTTTTAATTTTTTTTTTTTATGTTTTATTCAGAAATTAAAACAAAATAATTCCAATTAATCTAAAATGCAAAAGTATGTTTTAGTAGCCAAATAAGTAACTTAGCAAAAGGTAGGTCAATCAATTTTGTACATGAATCCAGATTTTTGTTGTCCACCTTGTCAGTGGCGGACGTAGAAATTTTAATAACGGGGAGGGGGGTGAAACTAAAAAGTACTATATCATAAATTATACTGTTCATTTTAAGCACGACCTCTCCTTTCAATATATTTTGCACTCATATCCGAAATGTCAATGTCATGTTTTATGCAAAATTCTTGAACATAAACCAAGAAAGCATCTCAACTTATCTCTCTTAATTTCTAAAGTAACTCTTTTTTAGTTGAAATTAGATGTAAAGCATTGAAAAATCTTGAGACTCTTGTTGCAAAGCTTGACAAAAGACTTCAGTAATATCCATAATTTATTTCATAAGGTGCAATATAATGACAAAATCAAAAGACGTCAAACAAAGCATATATAAAATTCAGGCTCACTTATTTGTGCCTCATTACTTAGCATGAGGGGACCAAGTTATTGAAGAATATTATAGTTATGATGTTAATTTCAAAACAATAGTCTCATTATCTAATTAATTGTAGGAATGAGTCAATGAACCCAGCACAACACGATTTAATTCAATTTATTTGTAATATTTCATCTCTTATATTAAATATAAGACCTAACTGACTTTTTTTTAGATTAATGAAGCTAAATAAGTTACTTGATCATATTATATGTTGTATATAATTAAATTATATATATCAGTTTATCATTTAGACCGATTAATTTGAACAAAAAATAATAAATATAAATATTTTAAACTAATTTAATAAGCTTAGCTAATTTATAAAAAAAAAGTCATTTAGGAGGGGCCATTAGTTTATTTATTCTTCACATACACCTTACTCTCTCATTCTTCCCAGTCTTAGTTCTACACGTGTAGATCGTTTCTATTCCAATATGTTGTGTTGTTGTAAATAGGAATCCCTTGCTCTCATTCATTCTTGTACGAAGTAATGACTAATATAAAATTTTAGGGGGCGGGGGCTACCCCTAGCCCCCAGTTCCGCCTATACTCCTTGTAAATCTAACAATCTTGCAGTTGAAAAGCTTGTTAAAAATAAATTTTCTTTAAACAAAGTTAAAAAATGTAGTCTTGTATTTATATTTTAAAGAAAAAAAGTATCGTTTTGTCGTTTTATGTTTTTTCTAGATCATTTTAGTCACTTAAGTTTGTAAAGTCTTGCGTTTGGTCCCTTAATGTTAATACTTTGTTAAGTAACTTAATGGAAAATATTGATCAACAATTTTAAGCGATGATTGTGCGATTAAATCTTGAAAGTATGTTTATATATTAGTATTTTAGTCAATTAATATTTTAAATCCTATTAATTGAAAAAAAAAATTAATCTTCACATATTGATTTATGGTTTTTTATAGTTTGTGAAGATTATTATTATTATTATTTGTCAAAGAAGATTAAATATTTTTCAATTAATAGGATTTAAAGTGTTAATTTATTAAAATACTAACATATAAACATGCTTGATCAGTATTTAATTGCAAAGTTATCGCTTAAAATTATTGAGTTAGTATTTTCCGCTAAGTTAAGTTAACAACTAAGTAAGTTAAGATTAAACGCCTTTACAAACTTAACTGAAACAAAAAATGATCTGGATACAAATATAAAGGACCAAATGTATATTTAGCCTATTTTAAATATATAACTTAAAATCTGATACCAACTTGTGCGCAAATAAAATCTTATGCTAACCTGTCACAATCTAAAATTTGATACCAACTTCAATTCCCGTCCAATATCTAATACCAATTTCTTTCAAGGTCTTGGCAATACATTTGTTAAATACATATATTATGTCAGTTCCACCTCCTATAAAAAGATTTGTGATTGCTATTGTCCTGCAATATTTTCAATTGCTAGTGTATTTTTTTGATATGTTATTATATTGACGGGTTTATAATAAAATATCACTTCGATTTTTATATAAATATGTTTTTTTTAATTACATTGGTGGCGCATTTTGTATTTCTTTTTCCATTACGATGTAGGTTGTGAGAAGTGGACTGTTGTTAGATACGCTGCTCTTTGGTCGGGCATGCATGTGGTGGAATATAATTGTGAACATTGTGATACAAATGCATTAATTGGTGGTTATTTAAATATAGAACTCAAAATTCTTTCTTATATAAGTTTCGAAAACATATATTTTACCATTGTCTATTAATTGGTGGTTATTTAAATATAGAACTCAAAATCTGATAACATAATCAATTTCTGTGAATTCATATTTATTTTTGCTTCCCTTTGTAATTTTTTTTTTTCAATGCAAGTTCTTCAGTAGTTAAAGGGCTAGTTGTTAACTCAACTGGCCAATTCAGCTAGCTAAACTTAATTAGCCCAAAAAATAAAAAGATTAATAAATATAAAAAATATATCTTATATTTTAGACCAAAATCAACTCTTAAATAGGTTTTATACTAAGGATATCATGTTCACAGACCTACCTGGCCACCTACCAATTGTGTGAGGCTTTGTTGGTAAAAATACCCCCTTTTTAGGGGGGAAAACCCTTTTAATATAAGAATTATACAAGAACGTATGTATTTGGGGGAAAAAAATTATACAACAAAAAATAATCCCAGTACATATGTTTTTAACCGTTCCAATATGTTATAAATTTTGATTATATTATAAAATTATTGAAACTTATTTATTTAAGATTCTTTAAAGGATAAAGTGCACAAAACTATCCTGAACATTGGTTCAGTTGTCTACACTTCCATAAACCTTTTAAAAGTTTAAATTAAAGACCCTAATATTTTAGGTTTTGACTATCAACTCCCCTAACATTAAAATTACAATTCAAGTTAACGATTTTTGTCATGATGAAATTTTAAATTTTTCACTGTGGAACGTGCAAAAATCACTTAGCTATTGACTTGTAATTTTAAACACTCGAAAGATACTTAAATACCTAAATAAGTATTTAAAATATTCATTTGTTCTCATCGTATTTAAATGTAAAAGTTTAAAATACTTAATAGCAAAATCACATTCCAAATGCCTAGATTTATTTTTTAAAAGGCATGATACGTAATGAAAGATATAAAAAAATTTGACATTAAAATCCCTTAACTTAAACGGTAATTTACCCAACATTTAAGTTAGTTTTGTATATTTCAGCTTAAATTTAAATGGTTAAAAACATAATTCAAATGAGATCATATTTTTATGCGTTTTTCACATAGTATGATAGATTTTTTTATTTATTATTTATCATTCATCAACTCTCACCTATTGATAAGAGGCGGAGATAGTTAAGTGTGTTTTGACTCATGTAACCATTGATATGATTTCGCTATTTATTAAAAAAAAGGGGGACGGAAAGCCTTATCCACCCAATGAATAAATTTGCCTAAAAAGGGGACGGACAGAATAATGAACAATTTGCCTAAAAAGCAGTGGAATATGCTTTACTCTTCCAGAACTAATGGACCAGAATATGCCTCACCAGTTGATCTTCAAACCTTAAAATGAAGTAACAAGGGTGACGCACTCAAGAGGATTGGAATCGCCAAGTTATGTCCAAAATATGTACAAGTAAAAACAGGAATGTTCCTCCTTTTTTGTGGGAACACATGACAATTACATTTTCTTTTCTATTTTTTCATTGAAAAATTAGTCAATATATTTATTTACAAATCATAAGGAGTAGGATTATTTTGATTTTCCTTCAAACTGATCTCTCAGTTGCTCGTACCTTTTAAGCTCAGCCTTAGACAGAGAAGGCGTCAGCTCCACCAAGACCTGCAAATCAGAAAATGGCAGTCAAACAAACAATCGGATAATAGAACCAATTGAGAAAGGAAATTTGGCCCTAAAATCAAGCGTTTTTTAATTTTAACATGTTCCCATACCCAACATGGATGATAGGCACTGGAGAGTGCCAGATCCTCTTTTCATAAGAACCTAATATTTGAATTACCTTGGTCTTTTTTGTAAGATCCTACTACGAGTTTTCTGAACAATTAAGGTGTTTTTATCATTTTTGCCCCTAATTAATTCTATTCTCTCTCTTGATCTCTTTCTCATACTACATTCCTTTTCATACTTTCTCTTATTATCACTCTATTTCTCTTTATTACCGGCCCCCAATAAATAAGGGCATGCTTGGAAAATAATTTATTTTCTACATATTTGTTACTTTTAACTAACTTTAATTGTTTTCTTAAACCATATAATTCGGTTATTAGACTCTAATATAAAAGAGTCGAGGGAGTACATATTTCCAGAGAATGCTGAAATTCATAACTGTCAACCATTGACAGGAATTTGACTTACTGTCATTAACATAAGAAAGCTCCCTGCACTTGGGGATGACGGGTATGTTGTAGGATGGGGTTGAGGCATATATGGACAATGGGCCCATTTGGGATAGGCTTTGATAGAAGTGGTTTTTGTTTTCGATGGACTTTTCTTAATGGACTTATTTTCTTATGAACTTTTTCTAATGTGATTTGTGTTTGGGATAGCGGTGACGTAAGTAGGCTTTTTTTTAAATGAATGACTTGTTTGACATAAACTTTTTAAAAAGATAGATGAGATGGAAAATGATTGAAAAGGACATGAAATCAAATTCATATATATATATATATATATATATAATATGTTGTACAAAATGTGATAATTTGGGATAAAAATTAAAATTTGCCAAATAAAATAGTAACATTACCATTAAAAAATAAATTTTCCCATTGCATTATATGTCAATTTTACCCATTGCATTATATTTTTTTTATGTTGGAAAAAAAATTGTTCACAGAGACTCAATAATTTTGAACTAATGAATGTAACTCTAACAATATGTAAATTTTGACCCCTTAAAAAAATTGTAAAATATGTCATGAACTTAAAAAATTGGAAATTTTGAAGAGGAGGAGGACAGAAGGTAGTAATTGTTGAGGCGGCGAAGAAATTATTTAAGAGGAGAGGAGGGGAGAGAGAAGGTTTGCTTTTTCTTTTTGGGCAAATGGTCCAAAAAAAAATGTTGTGGCTTTTGATGGAATAATAAGCAACTAAATGTGGCTTCATGAAAAAAGCCACTTCAAACCACGTAAGTTCATTCAACCTTAAAAAGTCATGCCAAAACAGTCATTTTTCTTGTTTCTGCTTTTAGTGGACTTATTTTAGCTTTCAAAGCCATGCCAAACAGGCTCAATATGTTGAATCATATTAAGGCCACTTTCACACTAAATTTGATTGATTAAAGACATTTCAACCACGTTCAAATATAGTGCCAATAAACTTAACCATCATGACACTTTTGGCCATTAAAAGCCCAAAGCCAAGTAACTTAGGGTCCCACTGAGGGCAACAAAATTAAAGCCAACAAGAGCAAGTTACCTGGACAAAATCACTGTACTCAACAATAACAGAGTCTGCGTCATCATCCTTACCGGAAGACTCTGGATCTGCACTTAAAACCTGGAAGAAAAGGTAGTAAGGATTAGCACCTCCTAAAGCGCAGATTAATAATTCGAAATCAAAAGAATATTTAGATCTCTCAATACTTTTTTCCCAAAAAAAAAAAAAAATCTCTCGATACTTTCCCTGCTTGCCAGGGTAAATAGGAAACTCATTTTCCCCTTATAAATTGGCAGTTCCAGTTCCATAATCTCCACTACCATAACAGGGCTAAAGTCAAAATGCAATAAAGTAAGTAGAAGTTATCACCATTCAGTTGACACTTACCTTGCGTTTTGCAGCCTGAAACCATGCATCTGCACACAAGGCATACATGTCTGCACCAGTAAAGTTTGGCGGACACTTTTTAGCTATTGAGTAAAGTGACACGTCTTCAGACAATTTAAACTTTCTGGTTAGTGCTTTAAGGACCCTGTGAAACATTAAAAATTGAGGTGAACTAGGGCATGTTACAGACAACACATATATTATAACAAAGAGAGAGAAAAGAAAGAAAAACTTACCTCTCTCTGTAAGATGCATCAGAGTTAACTCCAACATATAGCAGTTTATCAAATCTGCCTGGGCGTAAAAGTGCAGGGTCAATCAAATCTGGCCTGTTACTTGCACCTATGATAAAGAGATCCTAAAGGAAGGCAAGAGAGATTCCATATGTCAGAAGCAAAGTAGTCAATGTAATATTTTATAACAAAGTATCTTCATGCCATAAAAACCTGTGCAGAATCATTCAGGCCATCAATCTCAGCCAGCATCTGATGAAAAGGAAAATTTACCACATCAGGAATCCCGAAGAAAGAATTTACAAACACCATAGCTCCCCTAAGAAAAAGAAAATCACCTGAGAAACCACTCTGTCCATAACACCCCCAGAATCCCCAGAAGCACCCCGGGCTGGAGCAAGAGAATCGAGCTCATCGAAGAAGATAACACATGGTCGTGATGATCTGGCCTGCAATGTGCATAATAAGCAAAATCAGATAATGCAAATTGTTCTCCCCCCCCCCCCCCCTAAAAAAAAAAACTCTTATAGCTTCATAGTTACGGAGATCTAAGTAAGAGAAGTACTATACCTTCTGGAAAATGTCACGCACATTCTTCTCAGACTCTCCAATGTACATGTTGATTAGTTCAGGCCCTTTCACACTAAGAAAATTCAAGGAACATTCGGTGGCAACAGCTTTGGCTAGTAATGTCTACAATCCATAGGAATAGCAAGAAAATTAGGTGACAAACATCGGTCAGAATTAAAATAGCAGATAAAAAGATTAAGTAGGGACTGTTGACACTCTAACTTACTTTGCCAGTTCCTGGGGGACCATACAGAAGAACACCAGACCGCTTACGTAATCCAGATGAAAACAGATCCTTATGCAGGAGAGGCAACTGAAATGTGGAGTACAAAATGAAATATTTAGAAATAATGGCCTCAAGCGTCAACAACTTTCCCATGCTTTTGTCTATATATAATATTAAAAATCTAAAAAGATCACACTATTCATGAGCCATGAACAAGTGATTTATTTTTCAAACTCTACAATGTATTAGATTAAACTGTAAGAAATCTGTACAACCCGATCATTCATTAGCCATGAACAATATAAGATTGTTGACATGTGACTTGGAGGTCACGAGTTCAAATCTTGAAAATAGCCCCTCGAATTATAGGGGGTAAGGCTACATACATCTATCCCTCCTCAGCCCCACCTGGTGGGAGCCTTGTGCACTGGGCCGCCCTTTTTTTTTACTATTCTCAAGTCATATGAACAAAGTGATTTGAATTGGACTTTGTGCTTCTCCTTTTTCTAATGTCAGTATTTGTTTTCTTTTTCTTCCCACCTAAACTTTTGTTCAAATCAACATATTCTTCAGTCAAAAAGTTTCCATCAAGTTATTATTTATCCGATGCATTGCATGGGAAAAAATCTAATATAAGAAGCAATAAAATAGAGAAGAAATGAACCTGAATAATTTTAAATTAGAGAAAAAAAAAATAACTTGGAGAAGGGAACTACGTGTCATCTCATTTAGACAATGTAAAACACCAACATTTATAACACCTTATCATCTTCTAGCATTTCTAAAAGTTCTCATTATTCTACTTAATCTTGGACCAATACTAGCATAACGGCTAATAAACATCTACTGGCCCAGGCCAGTACAGCTAGCCTGTGCTTAAATGTCAAAAGAAAGCATTACTCTTCCAACTAAATCTAATCTCCAGTTTTTTCAGTCCCAAAAGAAAAAAATCTAATCTTCAGTTTCTCAATACTCAGGCTGTAAATTAATTAGTTGAGGGTCACATAAACAAGTCCACATTCTAGAAATTTTGACTTCATACAAGGGATCTTAATACTCTAACAATTTTTTTATCAAATCTGAATTAGTTGGCACACATGCAACAAGAAAGACAACATCCTAACATGTCATGAACTGTTAAACAGGAAATATATCTAAAATCTCTAGTCAGTGTCTCTTGAATATAAATAGAACTTCAGTTACAAGGCTGATACCAAAATAGACAAATTTTTTATCTGTTAATGATTTAACGTAGAAAAAGGTTTACAGGCAATATGTGACTATTTAAACAGTTATGCTGGACAAGAGGCCCACCTGAACAGTATCTAGTATTGATTTTTTCACATCTTCAAGCCCACCAACATCTTCCCATTTCACATTTGGAACCTGAGAGAAAAAATTCAAACTCAAATTTCCTGTATTGAGGATTACAGTCTCCAAAAAGATTACATTACTCGTTATTTGTATACATTTCTTTGCAATAGAAATGTGGTATTTCTGATTTGAGTTTCTAACACAGGTCAATGCAAATGAGAAAAATAAACATGGAGAGATGGTTCACTTAATGTACCTTTGGAGCACCCAATGCAGCGGCATTTCTTTTCTTTGATCGTTCCAAAGCTTTTGTCAAGTGTTCTTTGACTTCTTGAACCTCTTGTGGAACTTTCAAGTGGTTGTTGTCCTGCATCACTTCAGAACTACAAGAACCATCAATATCTTTAGGCCTAGCTTTGTCTGCAGCATCAAAACTCTTAGTAAATAAGTTTGCACCAACATCTGCAATCAAAGCACGCATGTCTCTGGGCGTGAAACCAGATGTCTGCCCAACCATTTCTTTTGCAAAACTCTCAGCATCTGTCTGCAATAAGAAATGATAGAATTGATCAATCCAAGAATATTCAATGTCTCAAATGCATTAAACCACACTTACAAGATACAGCTCTATTTTTTACATACATTGGAGATGACACTTTGCAGTGACTGGGATAGCATTTCAGCCCTTTGCTCTTCAGTCAAAGGCCCCATTTTTATTTCATGGCTGAAGCATCGTCTGATAGTTGAAGGCAAACCTTCTGAACTAACCGCAGTTGCAATCAACAAGATCGGATGCCCACTTGTATTGTCAGCACTCTTCTCACCCTTCACCAACGTGTTGTGAAGGTTAATATCCTTAAAACAATATTGTTTAAGAAATCACAATTTTGTCTGTCTTTCCATTTTTTATTTTGATTTATTCCTTGACTGATTGAAAAAAGACATATGCAAGGGTTTATATATGTACTTAAAAATCGTATTTCCTAGGCCTAGAAAGACATGAGGTAAGGAGGATACTTTTTGCGGCACATTGGGGGAAATATTTAGATAAAATTATGGACTAAAGGACCATGGATAACAGCACTGAAACTCAAATTTAGATCTTACAAATTCACCATTTGCTTTCTCATGGGAGTATATGCCACCATCTTTATTCACTGGCTCTGTGAATTTCCTAATAATTGATGCAATTTCAGATGTATTGCCTCTTTGATCATTTGCTGGACCCTCAAGAGCTTGCATGTCTCGGAAAACTTCAAAATGACGGAGAATAAGTATAGTTGGTGAGTATCTGTAAAAATATCATACATTAAGTGCAGGAATCAAATCAAAGTTTACAGATTACACAGAAATAAGAAGTCACCCAAATCCAGACATAATCCAATAATTTAGTTCATGGCTCAAGCAACGCCATAAATATCACAAACAAGTCTATCGGAGAGAGGATTTTGTGTGAGCATGGATTAAAAACAAGACGTGTTTTGTAATATAAAAGAAAGTCCAGTAAACAGATCGAAATATATATAAGAAATGTTCGGGAATGTAACTTTCAAAACAACTTGCATTTGTATCATTCCTAAGTTTAGGATATTATACCTTCGAGCTGTCTTGAAAGCTTGAACTAGTGCTACAGATGTGTTCTTCTCTGACAATGTTAAATCATGACAATTATATTCCACCACATGCATGCCCAACCGACGAGCAACATATCTAACAACAGTCCGCTTCCCACAACCTGCATTGTAATGCAATCCAGAAATACAAAATGTCATTAAAAAAAAAAACCATTCAAGTGATATTTCAACAAAAACCAATCAATATATTATCAATCAATAAATTAACAACTGAATTAACCGGATGTCAATCCTTGCAAATCTGGGACCGAGATAACCATGTAAGTGATATTTTCTTATGAAAACCATCAACATAATAAAATATTATTAAAAAAATAAATTGGCAACTGAAAATATCACAAGCCAATAGCAATCATAAATCTTTTTACCAGAGATAGAACTGGCATTTAGAGGAAGAGAATCACTAACCAATTTTCAGAGAAACGAAGGCAATCTAGAACATACCTGCTAAGCCATACAATAGAACTGAAACTCTGAATTTTAAAGAAAGTGCTGATGGACAGAAAGCTGGTGTAAGCACTGAAGCCAAAACTTTTACTATGTCCCATTGTAAAGGCACAGGTTCTTCTGGTCCAGCAATTAACAAATCTGGTGGAAGAGCAGAAGGGATGCTCCCTACAAGAACCAAAGCAGTTGAAACTCGATTGACAAGAAGAATTGGTTCATCTGATGGTTCCATAGCAATGACCTGAAGATATAAGTTACATTCTAGTAATAACCTGACATATATAGCAGTTAGTCTTGAGCATTTACAGTGAGGAAATAGATAGATTTACCTTGAAATAGATAAGATTTCCAAGTTTCTTTTGTGCTTTTTGGTTGCAAGGAATACATAGAATGGAATTGCAGTTCCAATTTATTCTGATGCCAAAGATATCTCCTTTTGCCACATATCTATCCACTTGAAAATATTTTTGTAATGCAGAATCAATCATATTTTGGCGGTCTTCTGATTCCATAGGTGAACTTCCTCTGAGACTTTCAAGGGTACCACATTCTGGTATCTTCACAAAAGAAACCCTTAGATGTGAAGCATACCTAGGAGCTTGAACCAAAGGTTCCAATTCTATATCAACAACAGAAGTCTCGTTTCTTTTTGCAGTAGCCTTGTCGTTCACTTTTGGATCGAAATAAGAGGCTAACACCTCTTCTCTTTGGTGTAGAATGGATTCTAAGCATGTTATGTGCAAACCGAGGTTGAAAGCTAAGAGAGGAGATATATAAGCGACTTCATGATCTAACACGCCCCCATTAGGGAAAGCACAAGAAGGAAACACAAGCATTATAGGGGGAGAGGGCAATTTAACATCAGATGTGCACTCATCACTGCCAGGAGGATCTAGGGCAACTGCCTGAGCTACTCCCTGTATGTTCTTCTCAACATTCTTAACAAGCACCTTGCATAGGGAAACAAGAAGTATTAATATTTACACTTCCATTGTAACTTAGTACAAGGAATGGATTGTGGAAACTTAGAAAAAATTTCCTGCAGTTTCACATTGGATGTCTTCTCTAAACTGTTCAATAGCGCATAATTTTTATACAGATAATATAAAATCAATTCCCATCTCCACCTAAAATTTTACAACAATAACATAGGAATCATATACTACCTCAGCACAGATTGATTTTTTTTGAAGAGATTAAAGAAGTTCAATAAGTTGGTTTAAAGTATTTATACTCATCATTTTTCCCCAAACTAATTAATTTGGCTGACTTATAAACTAATGATACACAACACAACATGTGACTTGATTAGCTTCCTTGATCTCTCCCCCCCAAAAAAAAAAGGTCGTATTATGAAACACACTAGGATTATTTCTCTGAAGCCCAAATCTTTTTGGTTCTTAAAAAGAAACAGTTTGAGAAGGTTCAATTATCTGAAATGAATTTCTAGGTCCGCGGATTTATCAACATATTAAGTTCGTAAAAATAACGAAATCTTTTTGTTGATAATTATGTAATTCTGTATAATCAAAAGATTATGAAAAGCCCCTTGTTTGTTTCTATTCTTTTTCTACCATATTTAGTTCTACCATATTTAGAGAATTCACCGCAGTACTAGTCAGTCATAGTATGTAGATTGTGAAGAAGACTATTTGACTTTACCCATTTTTTGTTTCTTTTTTCTTTTCTGAATGTGATAGAACCGTCTTATCACCTTATTATATTATGAAATCCTTTTTTAGGAAACAAATCCCCAGTGAAGTTAACTACCTCAAGTTGACTTATACATTAGCTCAATTATTTAACTTCAATTCGAGGTTCTAAACTGCACATAATGAGAGTTTCAAAAGGGCACAACAGAAAAGGACTCAAAAATTAGAGAAAGAACAATTGGTACGTAATACAGGAGAATTACCAGTGAACCCGAAGTTATAGAAAGCCTTCTCAAAAGCGAAGTTGATAGGCCGACCAACGCAGAATCGTTAAGAGCAGCCGATTGAGGTTTTGGTCTCTTGTTTGCATCCTCAGAAATTCGGAGAATGCCGACAGGTAACTGCAGATTCCTGGGAGAGCCGTCATCGAAGAGCTTGTCTCCAGCTCCAGGGGTTGCTTCCCCACCTTGTGATGAGCTGAGCACAGAATTAATGAGCTGCTTGGTGGAGGCGAGTACCAGAGGTTTCCTCCTTCCCGCCATTTGATTACACGGCTCGACCGCGAATTCGCGCTCTGTCCCAACTCGAAGTGGATGATGAGTCCGCAAGCCTTCGCCGGCGACTAGGGGGTTCAAAAAATCCGGTGGAGTCCAACCGAGGTGACCAGATCGGAACTAAATATGTTATGAGAGTGCTTGGAATAGATTAAAAAACGTTTAAAAGCAACTCGTGTAAGTACGTGAGGAGTTTTGGATTGGCAGCAGGTTTTGTAAAGATCTTTTTTTCTTTCTTCTAAGCTTCTCAAAATCTCATTTCTAATCTTCAATACAGAAAAATGAATGATTCAAATTAATTATTTTCTAAAACTATTATTATGATATTTTTTAAAATTTTGTTTGTAGTATAGTTTTGAATTGTGTAAATTAGATTTTGAAAGTTTAAACTTATTTATTAATGTTTAAAATAATAAATATACACCTTCTATTTTTTTAAAAAATTTGAGGTTGGAGGTAGGATTTTGAAAAGAAAATGAGAAAAATGATTTCAAGAAAACCTAAACCACAATATATGCACCAGATTGACTCATCGAGCTACATCAGTTCCAGATCAAGACATCAAGTAAACGGACCACTTGGCCTAGTCCAATAATTTTTTGGGCAAGTGCGAAGTGATTTCCTTCTAAAGAATGTAACACTTTATCCCGCTCCTTGAAGATTTTAATTGATTTTAGTTCACGATTCCTATAAAATTTCAAAGTTTTTGGAGATAAATTAAGATAATATAATATATTTAGACATAATAATATAATATATTTTAAATAAAATAATATATGTAGAAAAATATTTATTTAAATATATTTAATTTTCCTAGGCGGTAAATGGGCGGACCCGCCCAATACCCAGCCCCACCCTTTCTTCTTGGCCCAAAACTACCCAAATTTTTTCTGGGCCACTTTTTTAGGGCGAAATTTGAACAATTTTTTCTTGACTTTTCTCTTTAGGCTACGCTCACCCCTAGATCAAGTAAACGGACCACTTGGCCTAGTCCAATTTAGTCCAAGTGATTTTTTTAATATTTTGTAGTTTATTTATTGCTTTTTATTTTTTTATTTAATGTAGTTAGAGTTTTTTATGGATTTACGATTATCCTAACTGTGTTTATCAGGTTTATATATGTGTGTGTTGTTTTCATCTTTTTTGTTGCGCTTTCCCCAAGTTGAATTGCTTACTGAGTTTTTTCCCCCCAAAAAAAGATCAATTTTATTAATATAAAAAATCGAGAACTACAAACACCAATAGCTGAAACCAAGTAAAACACTCTGAAAAAACCTACAAATACAACCTATCACTTAGCTTACCAAATAAAACCTATATCAATCAAACAAATGCTATACCAGTATCATTGTAAACCTATATCAAACAAATCAAAACTATTATATTAGTAGCAGCACATTCTTATCAGCCCACGCCTTCCCTATCTCTTGTATCAGCAACGTTAGCACTATACACCCTGCACTGATTAAACTCCTGGACTAATACGTTGCTTAAAGAAGATGGAATAAGATCCAGCCAAACATACCGGTACATCTTCTTTGAGGCATCAGCTGCTAGTCTATCTGCAGCTTTATTTCCCTATCTAGATACTAGGGAGAAAGACACTCCATCCAGAGATTTTATGAGCCCAAGGATTTCCTGCACTAAATCTTGGCTTTGCCATTCACACCCAGCCAAAGAATTACCTGCAATCATTCTATACAAAACCTCACAGTCAGTTTCAACAATTAAATGGTAGCTCTGGAACTTACTTCTACATAACAAGGCCTCCCTCAACGCCATGCACTCTGCCATGAAAGGGGTATCTGCAGCAACAACACCACCTAAGCCACCCACAAACTCCCCTATCTCATTCCTACCAACTAGACCAATACTTGCCATGCCCGTAGAGCCCTTAAAGGAACCATCCACATTGATCTTTACATTCCCTGATGGAGGTGCCACCCATGAAACCTTTCTCACTGATTGACCCGAGAACACTTTCTTGCCACCATTACCTCCCTTGGTTCTATTGTTCCAAAATTCCTCTACTTGGGCTACAACCAACCGCACAACCTTATTGGCATTAGGTATTTCCTCCTTGAACACCCAATTACATCTTTTCCTCCAAATCCACCAACACATTGTTGCAAATATCAACTTACCATACTCATCCAGACCCTCTTTTTCATACAACAGAGTACAAAGCCATTCTTCACATCTTTTCATGGACCATTTATTGAATTTAATTCCTAAAGGACTACCAAACCAGCACAACTTCGCCCAGGGACATAAAAACAGTAGATGCTCAATGGTTTCTCTTTCAGCCAAGCAAATGGGACAAAGAGGGCTATTAGCACATTTTCTTTTAAATAGCACATCTTTAGTTGCAACCGTCCCACTACCTATCCTCCACAAAAAGTGATGAATTTTTAGTGGAACACACACTCTCCAAATGCATTTCTAGAGGGTTTTGGGCACAGAAAAGGCCATACCTGGGTCTCCAATCTTAACCTCCTCCAAGCTGGCTTTAGCTACTGCATATCCTGTTTTGACTGTGTAGAGGCCGTCTCTTGATGCCAACCAAACTGCATGGTCAGGACAAGGCTTAGCATAAATAATCATTTTTAGAATCATATCTTTTTTCCTCATTACTTATCCTTTCAATAATTGAACTAAGGTCCCAACATCCATTCTTTATCAACCCATCCACCGTGGCTCTTTCATCTTCCATTGTTAACCTCTCATTATGCAGCTTAAACCAAGCAATTCCTTGAATCCACTGATCCTTCCATACCCTAATATTTGTTCCCGTTCCTACTTTCCACCACAACTCCCTTCCCTCTAGTAAACTAATCCACCCCCATGAAGCTCGCCTACCTTTCTTTGCATCTAAGAAGCTCCCCTTAGGAAAATAAATTCCCTTAAGAATTTTACCCCATAGGTCGTTGGGCTGATTAACTAACCTTCATGTCGTCTTTGCTAACAAAGCCTTATTGAAGCATAACAAATCCCTAAACCCCATCCCTCATTCGCTTTTCTTCATGGTCATGTATTTCCAACTCTTCCAATGGATAACACCCTCATCACCCTGCTATCCCCACCAAAATTTAGCAATCAAGCTATCACTCTATATACAAGCTTTCTGTGGGAACAAAAAACAGGTCACAGGATACATGGGAATGGCATTTGCTACTGCCTTAATCAGAGTTTCACGTCCGGCAAAGGTAAGAAGCTTTTGCTTCCATCCCTGAAGTTTCAACCCAATTTTATCTCTCACAAAAGCAAGTGCAACTGTCTTAGATCTACCCCAAACGGTAAGCAGACCTAAATACTTTTTGGTCTGATCTGAGAAATTAATGCCAAGACAAGATGATATTTCCACCCTGATACGCACTAGAGTATTCAAAAAAAGAAAATACTGGATTTCTCAATGTTTACCAGCTGACTTGATGCTCCACAATAAACATCCAGGATTTTTTTCAATATCCTACAATTATCCTCATCAGCTCGAAGGAACAGCAATGCATCATCTGCAAAAAAACAATGTGATAACGTGGTGCATCTCTAGCCAATTTCACTCCCTTTAGTTCCTTTCTTTCTACATGCTTCTGCATCATCAGCGATAAGACCTCTGAAGCAAAAATGAACATATATGGAGAAAGGGGATCACTTTGTCTTACACCCCTTTCAGGTTTTAAAGTATCCGCATCACACCCATTAACTTGCAAAGTGAATTCCACAGTTGATATGCACTTCATAATCCTATCCACCCATCCACGACAAAACCCCATTCTCAACATCACCGCCTCAAGAAAATCTCATTCCACGCGATCATAGGCTTTATTCATGTCTATTTTTAAAGCCAACTCCCACTTTCGGCTTGCCTTCTTATGCTTCAAATAATGAAATGCTTCATGTGCCAGAATGATATTATCTTGGATCATACGGCCAGCAATGAATGCCCTTTGATAGGGTGAGATGATTCTACATATTAGGTCCCTCATTCTATTCGTCATGATTCGTGCAATGATCTTGTATGTGATATTACACAGTCCAATAGGTCTGAACTGATGCACACCTTCTGGTTTTTCAATCTTTGGAATCAACACAATATTGGTACCATTGATCTGGTTTATATCAGCTTTGCCCCTAAAAAATTCTTGAACCATCTCGCAGATCTTTTTGCTCACTTCCTTCCAAGCCGCCTGATAAAACAGAGCTGAAAATTCGTCAGGTCCAGGTGCTTTACTGGTCCCTAATTGAAAAACAGCAGCCTCTACTTCCTAATTTGTCACTGGTTCCATTAGTCTGGCATTATCCATATCAGTAACCACTTCCTTAACATAAGCCAATTCCTGATCCATTGCCCGAGAGCCACCAGAGCTAAAAAGTTTCAAATAAAAATCACTGAAGGCTTTATTAATGGCCTCCCTTTCCTCCAACCACACCCCGTTCTCAGCTTTTAATCTCATGATTTTATTTCTCTATCTTCGTTGGATAACGCTACCGTGGAAGAACTTTGTGTTTCTATCACCACATTGCAGCCATGAAATTATGGATCTCTGCCACCAGTACCTTTCTTCCTTACTCCAAGCCTCTTCAATTTGCTTAGGCAGCTCCTCAGCTTCTAACAACTTCTCAGCAGTCATTGATCCATTATGGCAGCAGCTTAACATGTGTCTCAAGTGCTCAATTACTTTCCTGCAATTAGGAAACTCCCTTCTACTCCATGATATGAGTTTCCTCCGGCATGTATTCAGCCTTCTAACCAAGTTTGCCACCCTATCCTCTACAACCCCTTCAACCTCCTTCCATCCCGCTTCAACGATTTGCAAAAAATCTTCATGGTGAACCCAATTAGCCTCGAATTTAAACCTCCTTAACCCCTTCTCATCACGGTAACAGTCCACGACTAATGTATGATGATTTGATCCTATGGGATCCACATGAAAGACCAAGACTCGCTCAAAAGTTTCCCTAAACTGCACATTGCCAAGAGCATGATCTAATCTTTCCCTCACAATACCCCCCGGCCTCTTATTGCACCATGTAAATTTGGATCCTTTAAATTCAAGATCCATAAGCTTGCAATCAGATAATGCACTTTGAAAATTAACCGTGTCCACCCTCTTTCTCGGATTGAGATAACAGATCATTGAAGTCGCCAACAACTAGCCACGAATCATTTACATTTGCTACCAGTCTCCTTAACATATCCCAGACCATCCTACGTTCCCCTTCCTTAGGTGGCCCATAGATGAAAGAAATCAATGTAGGAGCATTTAGATTACCTAACTCAATAGAAACATGGACCATATTCTTTGATTTATACAGTATTGTCAAGCCAATAGAATCTTTCCACCATACCGCCAAATCCCCTGCCAGCCCTCTTGGTTCCACATATGAGTCCTGATCAAACCCACATTTGCTCCTTTTTTTTTCAGAACATATTTTGGTCTCCATTAGGAATATTATTGAGGGGTGAAACTTTTTCACCATATCCCTCAAATTTCTGACTGTCAAGGCTCTTCCCAAGCCTTGATAGTTCCAGGAAATGAGCTTTATGGCAACTTGGTGGCTGTTTTTGGCCAACCACCAGTACCTTCAGTTGAGCTTCTAGCCCTTCTACCTCGTCTAGCCTTAACCACAAATCCATCCCCCTCAAGAATGGCCTCAGCAGAAACCGCACATTCATCCTCGACACTCATCTCCTCATTCGAGATATTTTCCTTTTCGCCCTTTCTCTTCCTTTTAGCATTTCTCTTTATACGTGCCTTAAGTTTCCTCAAATTATCTGCATATGCTGAGATTGCAAGCTTAGGACTGAGTCTCTCATCTTTTACCCTTCGACGCTTTGGCACTGATGAGTCCCAGTTCCCCTTTACATTCCTCTTCAGTCCCAGCCCATTCATACTATTGATAATCTCACCCAAAGCACCACCATTATATAGGATCATAGCCAAAGAATTTTCCTTCGAATCATCAGCTACCGTATTAGTGTTGTCTCCAACAGCAGATGCCTCCAGATCATTCAGAGCCACTTCATAGAAGAGATTGTCTCCCCCTCCCCTTTACGATCATACGTCCTCCTCACCTCCTTTATATCTTCATACTTCTCAATTTTTAATTTAGCCTTCTTTTTCCTCTTGATTTTAACTTCCAACACCCCTCTATTATCATTACAACCCTCCTCCTCTCTTACATTGTTCCTTTCCATATTAACCCCCAGTGTAGTCCCTCTGTTTGTCACCAAAGCTTTGTTGACTTTGATGAAAAACATGTCTAACTCATCTGCGTTTATTTCCCTTTCAACTTTCACTTTCTCAGCATTTCTCCTCCTAATTAACGCCTCATCCTTCTTCTTCCTGACAAAACCAGCCTCCACCCACTCATTACACACTACATTCACTACTTCATCCCAACTACAGCAATGAGTAGTAGTAAGCCAGTTCCCATATCAAGTTTTCGAAGAGTCAAATACTGACAACAGCTTTTCAGATTTACAGGAGCGATTATCATGACCAATCCTCCCACAATTATAGCAAAAACTCTGTAATTTCTCATATAAAATCGAGATCCATACCTTCTTGCCATCCGGTTTAGGCATCTAAAATCCATAAGCTAAAGGCTTCTTCAGATCTATGACTACTCTCGCTCTCAAGAAGCTTAAGAGATACTTGTCGTTATAGAACAGATCTTCAGCTAGCACCACTTTCCCGACATGTTCACCAATCTTAATCGTGTTCTCCAGACACATAGCTTCCATCGGCACGTTGTGCATCTGGATCCAAACAGGACAGCTGCTAAAATCAAACTCCTCGCAGGATTTGTACTTCGATCTCTCCATAAGATTTAACAAGAAGCCATTAATCGACCATCCTCTTAAAATTCTGTTGTATTCACCTTCATATGAGAATTTGAACATGAAAGCGTTGCCATTAATTTTGATTACATCAACTCCTTCCTGAAGATTCCACGCCTTTTTCAGAATTGTCTCCATAGCAGGTCTCATGAATGTCCTGTTAGACATCACCTTGCCAATCAGAATCGACTCAGTTGCCGCCTCTTTCCATAGCAACGGAGTCGAGATTTGTGTCTCCTCCGTATTAGCACTCCCTTGCGCCATCATCAAACTCCATCGATCTCCCTAACCAATGTTAGTCGACTCACCAATAGCATCGCCGAACCTCCTATCCACAGCTCCGGTCACCACCGAGCCTCCCTACCTCCAGCCTTCCCACTCTCACGCTTGGCAGAGAAAACCATGCTCCCACACAAGTGCATGGGGAGAACTTTTTATTAAAATTAATATAAAGCAATTGCTTACTGAGTTTAACTTAATCTTTTATGTACTGTTATACTAAAATAAAGTACGGCTTTTTGTACTCGTTTTATCTTTTTTAATATGGGTTGGTTTTCTTTTAAAAAAAAACTAAGAAGGATATGAAACTGATCCCCTGAAAATAACATGGATAAATAAGAATTTCTTAACAAAATAAGTTAACAAAATAAGTTACTGTAGGTGCTTTGAAGGGACCACTTTTTTTATTTCCTTTACTTTTGGGAGTGTGGTGGTGTTATGAGCAGATAGTATTCAGACTTTCCTATACGTATCGTCAAATTGAATTTAACTATGACCATGGGTTAGAGTTTTGAGTCCTAATAATCTAACCCGGCTGTGTTTGGTTTAAAAGGAAGACCAAAAAATTCATATCGATGCACACGATATTCTTTCTGACAATTGATGGATGCGAGAAAGAGACTTTCACTTACAATCTCTTATTATTAATCGATGAAAAATGAGTTCAAATGGAAGAAAAAAATTCTGTTGATAAATGAATTCCAATTTGTTGACTATTATTTATCAAATCTTGCTCTATAATCTGATTTAATCGTGTAGTCCAAATAATCTCGTACCATGATATATCTGGAATAGTAGTTATTAGTGAAACAAAAATACTTGTACAAACCACCAAAGTAACTCCATCCCCAACGGTCCAAAGATGAAAAGCTTGGTAATATTCTGAACCATTTATGAACATCACAACAAATATGATTAAAATGTTTATAGCTCCTACGTAAATAAGTAGCTGTTCATATCTGACTTTTCACATTAAGGATGGAAGCTCCCCCCTCCCTTCCCCTCAAATCAAACGAGATAATATAATCTTAACTAGATCTTTTTTTTCCTTTCAAAAACTGTTTTTGGTTCAAACATGGCCCAAATCAAAAAATTAATCATGACTCTCGAGCATTGTTTGATTAAGGGATTTCCCTTTTGAAATCAAAAGAGTTTTCAATGTGTATTCTAAAATCTGAACCTATCTTCTCTTCTTTAAAAAAAAGAGGTCGTCTCTACCTTAACTAACAGCTTTTTAGTATAATATTGTATATTAATGTATTATAAAATATTTATAATTATGTATAATCATCTGCTACAATTATATCAATATATAGTAAAAATTTCAAAATATACATTTACCTAAATTAGCACAGACATCATAATCAAATAGGCTTAACACACCGCAATAGCTTAGTTTGACTACCAACCTTTGTTTCAAGGATGCTTTTTCTGGTTCGAATTAAATCAGGTTCTTTCAAGTTGGATTAGATTGATCAAGTCACCGAGTTACATGAACAAGTATTAAGGCCCTAAGTCAATGACATAATTATTATTTTAAATATGATTTATTTTTTGGAGTACAACTGGTCTAATCAGATAAGCAAGGCATTTTTTTATAAGGCTTCACTGTAACGTACAATCTAGCATGTTTATCTTTTTGTAGGCACCTTCATATATAATTATAAAAAGTATAATATAAATCAATTGTATACATTATTTATAGAATCACTAGTCTAGCTTTAATCCTAAGTTTTATGTTCCATCATTCATAAACAAAACTTACATTTTTATTAATCGGCTGTTCAGCTTTTCTAGTCTTCCTTTTGCTTGTTGAAGACGGATATACTATTTAAAGATGCTTCAAGTCATGTCAAGCTTTTGCAAACTCAAGTTTAAATGGAAAAAAAAAAGCTTATACACAAGAACCGAATTAAGTTTTAAACATATTTCCAATTTAAAAATATTTAATCAAAAAATCTACTTATTTCCATGGTTCTCGACCGACCCGGTCCGGTCCAGGGGCAAACCGGTTCAATTTTTATTTTTTTTAAAAAGATAAAAAAAAAATGATTTTTATTTTATTTTCTTTAGAATTTTATATTAATAACCCTACAATCTTCTATTTTTCACGGTTTAGCTCCGTTTATTTCGATTGGCCATCGACCATGACCAAATACCTAGACGGTCCTAATGACCGGTCCGGGTTTCAGAACCTTGCTTATTTCCACCCCCACTTGCTAATAAGAGGAGTTGCTATTTGCTTATCAGTTATCCGTTATCTCTACTCTTTTACTAATTTCTAGATTTTAACAAGTTGTTGTGTACCCTTTATGATTATTTGTATCTAAGTGTTAGTAGTTGATTTATTAGTTCCATAATCTCTCAAATACTTTCTCTATTTTTGAATATAAGGCCCATTTGACTTCTTTTTAGAGAAGTTAATCAAGTTAAATAAATTATTTAATTGTAACATATTATATATCAATTTATAAGAATGTAAATTAATTTGGAGAAAAATAATAAGCATAAATACTTTAAAATAATATATTTAGTTTCCTTAATCTCTCTTTAAAAAAGTCAACTGGATCTTATCTTTAGGATTAAAGGTAGTGTAACACCCTCAAAATCTAACACCCAAAATCTCGGCCAAAACACTTGAAATAGCTTCAACAAGGATGATCAACATCCAAATCATTGAAATACATAACTAGTTCAAATCAAAATGTATTTTTGATCTAAATTCCCAAAATATTTAATAATAAAATACAAAGCGGAAGTCTTATAGGATTAAAACACAACATAGTACAACCGAGCCTTCAAGGCTCACTCCATAGATTCTTTCCTCTTGCTCCCTACTAGAACAATCACCCGAAATTTGTTAATAGAGTGAGATTGACATCCCATTAACTGAAAGTTTCTACCGTACACAAGCAAGTCGCATATGACAAAACACGGAGCCGATTATATATATATATATATATATTTGTAAATATCATAATTACATACAACATTAATTACCATGATATCAAAGTGAACCATACAATAATAAAATATGCAACATGTTTTTATCACCATCCATCATCAACCGCCGACTAGAGCCATGTCTTACGCCAAAGGTATAGAGCTTAAGTATGGACTATGGCTCCCCTCCTTAAAACAACACAAGGAGGTGTCACATGTCCCACGGCTCCCAATGCAATCCCTACCAAAGGAAAGCATGGAAGAAGGGGCCCTGACAAGTGTCATCCACTGTGCACCGAGTGATGACATACCACGTGGTAAAAGATCTCAACATACAAATCCTTCCTTACTCCAACCCATCACATGTGCATCCGCCATGTCAGACATATATTAAATCACCAATAATATAATTAAATGTCAAGGTACAATAAATCATGCTTCAATTCCATATAAAATATCAATTTACAATACATACACATATACATATAATTCAGTCCTTTAATTTTAAATAAAAGATAGTTACTCACAATCACATACAATTTACAAGTATATGGAAGAATATTCGAGCTACTCTCTCACCGTTTAACTATTATCACACTCGCCCTAATCCAAGAGCTCAAACACACGCCAAAAATCAATCTACCACAATCAATTTACTAACCATTAATAATTCTTCTAATACTCTACATATTCAAAATTATAACTTATAATTTCATAAATTAAAAACATACAAATTTTAATAATAAATTTGGAAGGCTTGAAGTGGGCAAATTAGGACGATACTAAACAAAATTAGGGTGACCATTGTAAATATAAATTCTCCTTTCGATTTACTATTAATTAATAATTCCCTTTTCTATTTATTATTTATTAGTAATTTCCTAAATTATTTAATCCACTTTTACTAATAATAGTAATTATTATCATTTATTCCTTTTTTTATCATAACAATATTATTTATTTTTATTATTATTTATTTACTTTATTATTATTATTATTTAAACTTTGAGAGGCTGTTCTAACACTTTAAATTAGGAGTCTAGCAAATGCTAACACCACATAAAACATACTTTAATTTGATACCTAGATATGTATTCAATACATCTATAACATTAAGGCTTTGGGATAGTGTGTTATGTATATATATATACAGTACAGTGTTGGGCTCCACGTCATATGTACAAAATCAAGGTATACATATATAGACAAAATCAACAAACCTCACGTTAACATGCCTTATGTGTTTTTATATATATATATATATATATATATATTATACTTTATTATTCTCATTCCCTTTCTTCCATTAAGTGCAGCAACGTATCAGCAATGACATGGTTATATATATATATATATATATTTATTTAACACACAAGTTTCCATTCTATATGCAGCAGGATATATTTAAATCAATGACGCTTCCTATTTGTTTTCCTTCATGCACAGATATGTATACATATATAACCATAACACAATCAGCATTCTCTCTTTCTTTCCTATAAGCAACGATGGTATATATATATGTATATATAGCAAGCTTTCTCTTTAGTTTCTCATTTAATCGTATCAGCTAACAACCAAGTTATGGTGCAGCAACGTACCTCTGTTTTTGGACTTAAATGCAGAGTAAGAAATGAGTGAGAATGAACACACACACATACTCTCTCTCTCCTTCGGTTCACACTCTCGTCTTCTCTCTCATGCTCTCTCTATTCTCTGGTTTTTGGTTCTGTTTAAGTTGAAGCCGATGGAATGAATGGGAGTCAGGAAGTATGGGTATTTAAAGGCTTATGGGTTCGATCAGAGAAGCATGAAAACGCTGGTCCGATGAATTACATAGAAGAGAATACACGTTCGGTTGTGAGGCTCAAGAAGCATGTAGGGGTCTGGATTTTGCAGATAGGAGCGGTATGGTGCTGCTGTTGCGTGAATAGTTGTTTCGCCGTGATCGACGCTGCTATTATCTTCTCTGCTTTACGTGTTCCAGTGAATTAAAAAAAAAAAAGAATATTAATATCTATTGCCTCTCTGCCTATCTGTCACCGTTTGGGCTCAAGAGAAGGATAAGACAAATGGAGTAATGGGTTGGGTTGTATATGGGCTGATGAAGAATTAATGAATGGAGTATTCATTTAACAATTTAATATTAAATTGAAGTGTTGTGCAAAAGGGGCCCATGATTTCTATGTCCAAATAATTTCGTCCCTGATGAATTAATGGATATTGAGTGCAAACGCATGGGCTTAGGAATATATGGGTTAGAATTGTTTTGTTGTTTCACGTGTTGGGCCAAGAGGATAGGAAAGATAAATGGGCTTTTATGATAATATATATGTATTGTGTGTGGCACTTTAATTACTATTCTCTTCGACATTTTATCTGATTTAATTGTAATATTGGATAAATACTAGAATTAAATTCTTAATTACATGTAAGGCCTATCAATTAATTATTCAAGGCCACCAATTATTGATTTCATAATATTTAGGCCAAAAATTAATTTAAAATTTATTTTTTTCCCAACATAAATTAAGGGAAAAATGTTAAATAATTATTCTCATAATCAATCCAAAATTTCATAATTAATTATTCAAACTTTAAAATTTCTCAAAATTTGGGATGATTATATATTAGTTTATTAAATATAACTAATTAGTTTAGGGAAAAAATAATAATTAACTTCCTTTTTAAAAAAAAAATAATTTTATCTTATATTTTTTAAAAAATCGATTTTATCTTATATTAAAGTACTAAACAAACTAACCAAGTCAAGACAAATAGATGTGATTTTGTTTTCAATTAATGATTGATCCACGAAATGGAGGTGGAATGACACTGAGGCATTTAATAATAAAAGGATACCACACTTGAATAAAGTTTCATATTCCTCATAAATTTTGAGAGTTCAATGAATATATCAACAAGACATATAGTGCGAAACATCAATTCAATCCCCCACATCTATCATTTTTAACTTTGAAGACAACCAATTTTGGTCAACAAGGGAAAGACGTGCAATTTGCTTGCCCTCCTCACGCTCATTCCTCAATCTCAAGAATTAAAGGCGGCGGCGGCGTTGCTTTTCCTGGCTGGACTCCGTTTTTTTTTTTTTTTTTTTTTTTCTTAATTGAAAATAATAATAATAATAATGCAAAAAAGAAAATAAGAGGAAAAAAACAGTGTGTACTCACACGTGTTTGGTGTGCGCGTGCCATATGATCGTTGGCTTATTATCACTAGTGCGACAGCTACAACGTCGCTGTCTATGGTATCTTAATAATTTTCCCATTGATGATTATTTGTCTGTTCAGCTTTCATGATTGAAGCTGTCTATATAGGTATCTTAATAATCAACTTTTCCCATTGATGATTATTTGTCTGTTTTGCATCAACAAAAATAAAATCGTTAATTTACTCTTCTCAGTTTTTTTGTTTTTTGTTTTTTTTTTCCTTTTCTGGGTTGTTCCTTTTTCCTTTCAACTGTATTTCTGCTTCGTACCTTTTCTGTTGTAGCACTAAGGTCTAGTGTTGGTTTGTCTCAGTTGTATTTTTCTTCTCTGTAACTTTCTCTGATTTAATGGTAATAGAATGTCCTTTCCGAGAAAAAAAAATAAAAAAAATAAAACGTGCCTCCGTTTTAAAATATACTCGAACAATATCTATTACTATATCATAAATATCTGTTCTCTTGTTTTCTATTATTTTAATGCACTTAATAAGACAAACTTTTCGCCATCACTTTCTAATTGTAGTGATTAGGGAATATATATAGGGGATTTTCCTTTATTTTTTCCATGGCAATCGTCTGGCTAAATTTAAGACCTCGCTATTCTAATCATATTTTCTTTCTAATTCACTTTGGGAGTTATTTTTGGAGAATAACTTTTAGGATTTATAAGGTCAAGGGTTTTGGAGAATAGTTTTTGAGATTTATGAGGTAAAAATGATTTTTAGGAAAATAGCTTTTGAATAAAAATGAATTTTTGGATAACTTCTCAAAACTTAGATTTTGATAAAAGTTTGCCAAACACCTCAAAATTTTCCAGAAGCTATTCTACCTCAAACTTAGGTTTTGCAAAAGTTTATCAAACACCTCAAAATTGTCCATAAGCTATTTTGCATCAAAACTTATGTTTTGTAAAAAGCTACTTTTTTAGTTTTTTCACTCTCCTCTGCCATCGTAGTATTTTTTTAGTATCAGTCAGTATCTTTAAAATATTTTATAGTATCTTTCTGTACCTTGGAAATATTTTTTCAAGATTAGTCATTACCCTGAAATTTTTTTCAATATCCTGAAATAATTTTTTAAGACCATGAGAAGTATCTTTTCAGTACCCGTCAGTATTAAGTATCTTTTTAGTACTCGTCACTATCTTGAAATATTTTTTCAAGATCAGTTTTTACCCTAAAGTATTTTTTTAATATCCAAAAATAATCTTTTAATATCATAAAATATTTCAGAATCTTATTCTTGAAAAAATAATTTTCATGATTTACGAGGTAAAAAGCTTTTGAAGAATAACTTTTGATATTTACAAGGTAAAAATGATTTTTGGAAAATAGCTTTTGGCAGACTTGTGACAAAACCTAGGTTTTGGGAGTTGCCATAATACTCCTTTGCCTTTTTTTATAATTTTTTTAATTTTGTTGTGCAAAAAGAATTCATGTTAATATTAGTTAAAAATAATAAATTGGTTAAAAATGTCATGTTTCTTCTAAATATGTCTTTATTTATGAAAAAAAACATATGAAAGAGAACAAATAACAAATATGAGAGAGTAACATGGACAGACTTAGGGGGGCTAGGGGTGCCCCCTAAAATTACAGAATTGAACCCAAAATTTTAAGAAATTATACTTAAGCCTCATAAAATCTTCAATATTTTCACTTTAATCCCTATTAAAAGTTTCACGAAGGGACTAAAATGAACATATTAAATTTTTATAGGGTTGAAATATACTTTCATAAAAGGGTTAAGGTGCGATTTGGCCAATAAACTATTGGCTCAGGAGCGTCCAACACAATTAACTATTAAGTGGACTAAAAATACCAACAAACTTTTAAAAAGGAGCGCTCAGCACAACGCCGTTAGAGAAAAGTTAACGTCCGTTATCTAAGGTGCGATTGACCAACGAACTTTTACTTCAAGAGCGTCCAAAGACAAAATTCTAAATTTTACTAAATTAAATAATTTTTTTTCTCAATTGTCATTATTCAAAACTACTTGTATAGATATCTATGGACAAAAATTACTCATTCTTCAATTTTGTCAAAATTATAATTTGCTAAAATAAACAAATTTTTTTAATTAAAAATATAATTATATAATTTAAATAAAACTCAAGGTGTTTTATAGTTTATTATATATGTTAAACAAACAAAAATTATATGATTTATTTTTATTTTAGAAGAAATTTATGCGAGTTAAAAAAGTCATTTAATGTTAATAAAATTTAGGGTTAAATACTAATTTTGCCATGGAAATATTGGTAAAGGGCACTTTCGGCCCTAAGTTTTTTTGGTATCATTTTTGCTCCTAAGTTTACAAACATAATGATCTTGCTAATCGGTTGATCTTGACCGTTTGGATCGTTGCCCTCTTTATAAACTTCCAAGGCAAATTTGCATCTAAAAAAAATTCCGGAGCAAATTTGCTCTTAAAAAAAACTTTCAGGGCATATTTGCTCCCTTTTGTAAACGTCCGAGGCAAAAAAAACGATACCAAAAAAACTTCCTATGTTGAGTGACACCTTACCAATACTTCCGTAGTAAAAAAGTATTTAACCATAAAATTAAAAAATCTAAAAAATCCTGAAATAAATGAAATGAGTTTAATTTTTATTTTTATAAAAAGAGCTTAATGGATATCAACGTTGATACTTAATAATATAAATCCGAACTTGATGATATATTTGTTAATTAAATGATCTATTGCTTATATTTATTCTATTTTATTACATATATAATAAACTATAAAACACTTTGAGTTTTATTTAAATCATATAATTATATTTGTAATTAAAACTTTTGTTTATTTTAGCAAATTATAATTTTGACAAAATTGAAGAATGAGTAATTTTTGTCCATAGATATCTATACAAGTAGTTTTGAATAATGACAATTGAGAAAAAATATATTTAATTTAGTAAAATTTAGAATTTTGTCTTTGAGCGCTCCTAAAAGTTAAAGTTCGTTGGCAATCTGCACCTTAGATATCAGACGTTAATTTTTTTCTAATGGCGTTGTGCTGAGCGCTCCTTTTTAAAAGTTTGTTGTGCTGGACGCTCCTTTTTAAAAGTTTGTTGGTATTTTTGGTCCACTTAATAATTAATTATGTTGGACGCTCTTGAGCCAATAGTTTATTGGCCAAATCGCACCTTACCCTTCATAAAAACCTGGGTTCTATTATGTAATTTTCGCCCCTCCTTAATTTCACTCCTGGTTCCGTCCCTGGAGAGCAAGGGTATGTTTGGTTTGAGGGAAAGGGAGTGTGAGGGAAAGTTGAGAGATAAATTTTTTCTCTCATCTTTACAAAATTGCCCATAGATAATTTTCAATATTCCTAAAATATACCCTTAACAAAAAAGAATATTCTTCTTATTAATGGCAAAATGGTCAATGTCTTCCCAAAAGATTTTTTCCCTCCCCTTCCCTCAAACCAAACATACCCTAAGACTATAAAAAATGAGAGAGAATGTGTGACAGATGAGTAAATGAAAGAGAATTAGTTGTGAGTGGGGGATATTACTATAAATATGTGTATTTAATAAGGATAAAATAGTTTAAATATTAGAACACATGGAAAAAATTGTTTAGAAAAACGACCAACCTCAAAAAAAAAAAATTGCTTATAAAAAGGATATGAGGGAGTATATGCTCCTAAATGCGAGTCTAATAATGTCAAGATTAATTTTAAAAGGAAAAATTAAGGAAATGCCCCTAGCTGTATTAATTTCTTTACACATTACTCTAATCTTATTTATAAGTATGTTTTTAATAAAGTGGAAGTGAACTTAGAAATAAGACAGGCGATAAACACTCATATATAAAAAATATTTTGCATACAATTATGAAATGTGTTTAGTGGTCCTTTGGCTGTGACCATTGCAGATTAAAACTTATTTTCAATCTAAACTCACGAGACTTTATAACCATTTTGTGTATTGTGTGGGAATTTTTTGGGACCTCATGATAATTTTCCAATTTTTATCACCATATTCTCCAAAAACAAAAGGAAAAAAAGACAGCCACCCTTGCTGAACGATTCGAACAGACCAATAAAAAAAGGAGTTTAGGAATTAGGACCAACTGCCAGCAAGTTCAAATGACAAATCTGTCCAATCCTATCGGATAGGACTGTAAAATCGAAGCGCCTACTTTTGTCACATCTCCTCAACAATCCTTTCGAAGAATCATTCCTCCTTAATCTTAAGGTTATTTTCGTCATTCCATAAGAGCGACTGTCGGTTACGTCTCTCTTCGTCAAAACTCGGTTTTAAACTATTTTGTGAGAATTAATGTATTTTCCAGGCGCGCTATTTGGCGGGTACCTAGCAACCAAGGCCTGGCGAAACACTAAAACAGAAAATTAAAAAAATCAAATTAAGATTACAGAATAAAACGAAAGCAGCTGAAAAACAACCCCGAAGTGAGACCGTACGCTACTCAGTCATGGACTGTGTGTGAGGGAGTGAGGGGGGAAAGAAAGAGCAGAGACTCCGTTCCTGTGTGAACGCATCTCCGTCACCCGGAATCGCGACGGAGCCGAGCAAGGAGCAAAAGCGTCTCCGATCTCTCAGAACAATCTAGACCACTGTAAATTCCTTGTGCAGAACCGTTTCGGGCCTGTAAAGTCTGTGAGTTGTACAGGATCCTCAGCACAAACAGCCATTTCCATGGAGCTGTACGGTCGGAATCCGGCTAGGAATGGGTCGCAACCCGGTAATCAATCTGAATGGCACCCGTCAGGCGGCGAGACTGGGCTTGAAGGTGCTTAAATTATGAGTTTCAACTTGCCCGTTTTGGATCAAATTTGGTCTTTTTAGGATGTTGCTCTGCTAGGGTTTACTGAATGCGGAAGTTAAGTTGGGGTTTGTGATGCTTTATGTTTCAATTTTGGTATTCATGTAGAATCGATGTGGCACTTAACCATCGGTGGCAGCGAATCGTACCCGGAGCGACCCGGCGCACCCAATTGTGTGTATTACATGCGAACCGGGTTCTGTGGATACGGTAGCAGGTGCCGTTACAATCATCCTCGTGATCGCGCCGCGGTATACATTGATCATTTTAAAATAGTTATACTTGGTTCGATGATAGTGTCTCCTTAATGCTGCATCACTATCAATATTTCAAGAGGGGACATATCATTTCCTTGTTGCTGACTTCTGTATAATCTAATACAAGCTTAATCAATGTCAATTTTTATAAGTGATTGAGATTCGTAGCTCTTCTATTTTTATTTTTTTTGGGAATCCTGCTCTTTTTTTTTTTTTTTTTTTTTTCTAAATTACTAATTACCAAGGAAACTGATTTTTGAATTCGTCACTGTCAAATGATCTTCCAAACAAGAATTAGTTGAGAGGATAAATTTATTTAATGTTGCATAAATTCACATTAATGAGAGTAAAGAGAATAAGAGGGTTGACATGGATAAATTTTCTTGCCATCTTCGGATTTGGGATGTGCTATTTAAATATATGAATCTCAATGGAGCCAAAACTACTCAGGTTGCAGCAACTGTGAGGGCTACCGGGGAGTACCCAGAAAGAGTGGGGGAACCTTCATGCCAGGTATTGTTCTTTAGGATCTTTACATTGCAGGTTCCTGGAATTGCCTCACACTTTTCACTTTCTCTGGCTCATTGTTGTTGGTATCTTTTAAAATAGCTATGTTCTGGTTACACTAATCTGGATCTCATCCCATGGGCAGTATTATTTAAAAACGGGAACCTGCAAATTTGGTGCATCCTGTAGATTTCACCATCCAAAACACGGAGGTGGATCATTAAGTCAAGCTCCACTGAATATTTATGGATACCCGTTACGTCCGGTGTGACTCTTCTTCCTTCTCATGTAATTGACGTCAAGTCATGCGATAGCTTAATCATGTTACTTTTTATAGGGTGAGAAAGAATGCTCCTACTATTTGAAGACGGGGCAGTGCAAATTTGGTATAACTTGTAAATTCCATCATCCTCAACCAGCTGGCACATCAACGCCAGCATCTGCACCTCAGTTTTATCAACAGGTGCAGTCTCCTTCGGTCCCTCTAGCTGAACAGTATGGGGGGGCATCCAACAGTTTGAGAGTGGCTAGGCCTTCAATATTGCCTGGTTCATATGTGCAAGGGGCTTATGGTACCGTCCTACTTTCTCCAGGGGTTGTTCCCTTTCCAGGATGGAGTCCGTATACGGTATAATTTCTCTGAATTATGCACTTGTCGTCCTATGTTTCTTTTCTCTTTTTGTAAATTGTTTTTTAAAGTTCTTTAGTACCGTCTATATCTTTGAATAATTAAATTATGCACAGGCACAGGCACCTGTGAGTCCTGGTATATCTCCTGGTGCTCAGTCTGCTGTTGGGGCTACTTCTCTGTATGGAGTGACCCAGTTGTCTTCATCAACATCAGCTTTTGCTAGACCGTATACTCCTCTTCCATCTACTACTGGCCTTTCAGGCAGTGGCCTGAAGGAACATATATTTCCTGAAAGACCTGGTGAACCTGAATGCCAATACTATCTGAGAACGGGGGACTGCAAATATGGATTGGCATGTAGATTTCATCATCCCAGGGAACGGACAGTGACCCGGCCACTTCTCAGCCCCATCGGTCTTCCTTTACGTCCGGTAAGTACAGTCACATACTTGATTCGAACTTATGTTCAACTTGCTTTGTACTCCTCTGAAGATTGGTTAAATTTTAAGTTATATGCTAGGTTGAAGGGATGATTTTTTTTGGCATCCATAGTTTTCTCAATTTGGTTGTTCATGTCTAACTGCTTATCTTAGTACAAATTGTTGGTGAATTTATTAGTTTTTATTTTATATGTGTGTGTGTGTGTGTGGGGTACATTGTAACATGTGCAAGTAAGTTCGTCATTTTTTTGGGTGCCTGAGTGTGTGTTTGATTTCACAGTTGTATGTTGAATATTTAATCATTTATGTCTTGCTTTGGATAAAAGAACTGGATTCAGTTATATTTCCATAAACTTGTCAATTTGTCATTAACATGCTTTGCTAATAATTTCATTTTTCCTGAACTTGTCTTGAACTCCACACTAACCATGAATAGGAAGGTCCCCCTTTTTTCCTTGTTTATACAGTTCCAGTGTTGAATGTAATTTAAACACCTTCGTTAATTCTAAAGAACTTCGAAGTAAACATCTGTATTTTTATTTTGGGGCATTCATCTTAGCAGTATGCTTGAGACAAGTAAACCCATGGAGAAACCCTGTTGCAGTTGAATAACAATTTTTTGGATTCCAAAGTACCACTCCTTATTTTTGGGTGCCTGATCAAAGAAGAGCAGGGATGGGAATATATTCTGTCAGAGGTTTATGCCCATGTGCAGCATTATAAATTTTGGTTGTGCTCAAGTTCTTTTGGCTTGCAACGGGGTAGAAAATGCAAGCAGTTCAACACATTTCGGGACTGTAATTTTGTTTACAGAACGCTTGCATTCATAACTGCAGTATTGACTTAATCTGAAGTCTAATGGCTTTACCTAAACTTATTTATTTTTACTCGCCTCGGTCACTTCTGTTAGCTGTATACATTCGTGGCTTTGAGGGTTGTTCCTCATGCAGTTAGCCGCTTTTACAAGCACTGAAGGATGTTAATCTCTTTAGTGACATTTAAAAGATGGAGTGCTTTCTCCTTTCCTAGAATTCAGATTATGTTGTTTTGATATGTACCTCTGAGCTAATATACATTTTCTTTGCAATTATATGCCCAGCTGGTATCACTAAGATCATTTATATGATTTTTTACTCACTTGCATGTGTGCTAGTGTTGGCCTAGATTTTCATAGCCTTTGTCGTATCTTTGCATTTCATTATTCTGTAAATGAGATTTTGAGATTTATTACTTTTACTGTTTAGTTCAATTTGACGCCACGTACTTGTTAAAACAACTGCTCTCTGACTGATCATTTCCTAGCCTGCTGTGTAACAGCATGTTTTGAGAGATCATAAGAAATGGAACAAATATTATTTTATTGGATAATATCTGTTGCTCTGTTTAGTTTTGTTTCTGCTCATCTTTGTTATTAGGGTTAAGGTGCAAATTGAATAACAAAGTTTTATGTTAAGAGCATATGGCACAAAAGTTTTAAGGGGTGCAAAATACACATAATGAATTAACAATGGAGCAAATACAATAAAGCTGTTAACTTGGTCACTGTTTAGGAGGAAGAAGTTTGCCTTGAAGTGGTGATGTGGCAGACACTGAATGCTTATGTGGTGCACACGTGTAAGGGGCTGGGGCTTTTTTTTTTCACCTTGTTGGGACAATTATTCAAGTCTATGTTTTTTTTATACAAAAAGACACGTGTTTATGAATTATGTGAGAAATAAAGAAAAGCATTGAAAGTCTCCGGAACCCATTAGAAAACTTGAGATCTTCGAAAGTGATGAGAGTGGCAAAGAGAACTGTGGGACTGAGTTCCTTCTCCTTTGATATCCCTCAACTTTAAAAAAACAGTATTATATGATTATATCTTGCTCATCAGACCAAAATGAAGAGATAGTTAATCAACTTGAAGACGTTTCTGGGTTTCGTGACGTCTTGAGATTCGGGGCTGTTGCTAATAACGGTAGTTGCAACTATTTTAGATCTTCCAGATCGCTTTCAGATTCTGATTCCGACCAATTGGGTCTCTCATCTGTCACCACTAGTTGGAGTTGATCGATCGGCGAACAGAGACTAGTAAAACTGGATGACGTATCAAACTTCCACTCACGCCAGTCGTCGGATTCCGGGAAATTCGGGGCCAAACTACTTGTTCTCGAAAACCAATCTGACCGAAGTGAGCTCTCGACGATTCTTCTTCACCGTCCTGCTGCTTTATGAAGAGATACTCCAAAAGCATCTCCGCCGGATCCTTCAACAAACAATTCCTCAGAAAATCCTTCTCGTCTTCTGATAATTCGTCGGAATTTCCGGCACTTCTTCCCCAACCCCAATTCGAAGCAACAGTGAATAGATATTACTCAATTCCGACCCGTTCAGGCTATTCCAGCCGAGTTTCTCGGTCACCATCTCCACCACAGCACGGCCGAGAGACCATATGTCCGCCGAAGAGTCATACACGTTATCTCTCATCGATTCCGGCGACATAAACAGAGGAGTTTCCCTCCATTCACTCTGCTTCTCTTCCCTGCTCTGTTCTTTCTTCCCTGTTCTCTCCGCGAGGCTGGAGTCTGCAATTTTGACATCTTGTGTCTGGTTCTGTGTCCGCCAAGCGCTTGGAATGAGGGGAAGCCTCGGTCATAACTATTTTAGATCTTCCAGATGGCTTCCCCTCCTAGATGCTTCTTCTTTGGTCGACTTCGTTGCTTCTCGGAGTCACGTAAATGGAGTTGCAGAGGAGGTGGGTTCCGTTTTTAATATATTCATTAAATTCTCTCACCTGCCACGTCTTATTTCATGAAATGCCAGCTGGACAATTTCCATTTATACAAATCGTTGTTATGAGAAAGTTAACGGCTTTGTTGTATTTGCTTCTGGCGCTCCTAACATAAAACTTTGTTATTAAATTTGCACCTTAATCCTTGTTATTAAAGTTAGTAACTGAACAACACAGATTAAATTTTAATGACTGTTATTTGGCTGCATTACAATTAATGCTATATCTTTTGGGAATTTTTTTCTTAATTAATCATTTTCTAGAAAACAGGGGGTGCAACCTTGTGTTTTTTACTTACAAAACGGGCATTGCAAGTTCGGCTCCACTTGCAAATTTGACCATCCTTTGGGGTCTGTGAGGTACAGTCCATCAGCATCTTCTCTCACTGATATGCCAGTAACTCCATACCCTGTTGGATCCTTGCTGTCTACCCTGGCTCCTTCAACGACATCTTCAGAGCTTCGGCCTGAACTTATGTCAGGCGCAGAAGTGGAATCTTTTGCTTCTAGAATGCCATCCTCTGGAAATGGTTCAAGCAATTCTGTCAGTTTAATTTTCTCACAAGGTGGAACTGTCTCTCTTTCTGATGTGCAGCTCTCAAGTCAAACTGCTACTCCTTCTTTAAGCGGTAGCAGAAGCACTCGACAAAGTGGTGACATAAGATGATCAGTCTAATGCTGAACTGATTCCTCATCATCTATTTGATGTGATTTTCCAACACTTGATTGCTCCTGTCAATAATTTAGTGAATTTTCTAGTGGCAACTCAAAGTTTTTCAGTCACAGCCGATAATTCATCAAGTTATGGTTAGCCTATACTAGGTCATTCTCTTCAATGCTATTCTCATCTGATTATATATCATCTGAAATAAGCTTTAACGGGAAAAACCTCCCTAGGTCTGTCTTCTGCCCTGGATTAGTTCTGTTATTTAATTTTTGGTGCTAGTGTGATATTTATCTTACCATGTGTATATTATATATAGTGGCTTTTATGCGAGACCAAAGCCATTTACTACCCCATACAGCAGATTGAGAGCCCAGATTACAGTTGTGCTGCTGCAATGAAAAATAACTAGAGGTTTTGCTCTCTCTTATTTTCTTATCTTTTTTGCCGAATGCTCTCCTTGTTACATGTTAATATGATATTCATTTTTAGTGTTTATTAATGACTAAAAATTGTGTTAAGCTTGTGTTTGCCCTCGAGATCGTTCATTATTCTCACCTCACACTCTCATGGTGTGTTTGGTTTGATGGGAGGGAGGTAACCTCAAACATTATCTCCCCTCAAACCAAACATGAACTAAAAAATGCCCTCCCCCCTCTCTGCCAAATCCGAAACGCCTCCCACTCACTCCTCAGACTCATCAATCTGACATTTGATACTGTTATTCTATATTTCCTTTTATTTCTCCCACCCTCGTCGACTGTGTCACAGACTGGAATGCCCTTATCGTTAGTCCCCATTTCATACTAGGCAGCTCAAACCCAAATCCTCTTTCTTTAAGCTAGTCACCGCCAAAAGAGCGATGTTCATTTTCCATTTTGCCCATCGCCAACAATCTATTCATTCATATTCACTGTGGTATTGGGATAATGATCTATTCTTTTATCAAACCAATTGTTTTTTTCAGGGCGAGAATCTCTACCACGAACGCGGTTCCTCAAACCATCTTACCATCCTTATCCCGACAAATCACTCTAATAACAGTTTCACCAGACCTCTCATCACAATTAATTGGCTATTTCATAAAAAAGGTATTGACTGTTTCAATAATGACATTTATTACTACTTTTCACAAATACAACATTTGAGGAAACACAGGCTGATTGAATAGGAGAGTGATAATTTGACTACACTTGTCAATTTTTATAACTAATTAAGAATAGAATATTTTAATCACTGACTACACTTATAAATAAAGTGAATAACAATATTTATGAAGGTATTGACCATTTTAATGTCCTAACAAGCTCCACATTTAACAAGTGTAATTGAATTCCCACTCCCCTATCCAATTAGTCATATTTCCTCAAACAAATGAGGAAGTAGTATAATTTAAGGCAAACAAGAACTATATCAATAATCAATCAAGTTACCCAAGGACTTTTTCTAACATAAAGTGGGGTATAATTGAAATTATTTTTCTTGCATAAATTTTTACAAGAAAGGACTTTTTTTATTATTATAATAAGGTGTAAATTACCTAATATCTATTGTTACACTAAAGGCCTTGGATTGGATAGTTGGTGTTAGGGGTGAGCAACGGGCGGGCGGGGCTGCCCCGGGGGTCAACCCGTGTCCCGCCCGTTTTTGTCACCACGGGTACTGGGTGCCCCGTACCCGTGGAAAACCCCGTTTAACCCGTATTAAACGGGTATTAATAAATAGGTCCAGGGAACCCGTTTATTAAATTTGGGCCTTAAAAAAAACTATTTTTTAGCCCAGAATAATGTTTTGCGTTTTTGGCCAAGAACGCAGTTTTAAAATTTTTGGGCAAACAGATTTGTTCTTGTTTTTTTTTATCCCAGAACAGTTTTTTTTTTTTTTTTTTTTTTTTTGCGTTTTTTTAGCTATTGCCTATTGCCCAGAAAAAAAAAGTGCATTTGAACTTTTACAAATCCATTATAGCTAATAGCTATTAATGTCTTGATAAAACCAATCCACTGTGGAATCTTAAACACGTCCAGAGTGGTATGAGATATATGAAATTATTTAATGACTTGTTTTAATAGTTGTAAATTAATCTTTTGTTTTTATGTCATAAATTTATATAATAATATGTACTTAATTAATATCTAGCTTTAATTTTCCAGGGTGATTGTTTATCTCTTGAGAAACAAGTAAATTACTTTACCTCTACCGTGAAAAATGATCTCCCAAAGCAAATGAATGAAAATGAATTGAGTGACCATTTGGCCAAATCCATATTCCTTCTATTTATTGGCATCAATGATTACAACCCTGCGACCAACCAAAATATTACAGACAACTTTCTTCGGACCAAATTTTTGTTGACTACCTCATTCAACATCTTGTCCAGCATATCCAGGTTCATTTTCTATACCTTGTAATTTTTTGCTCGATCTATCATATACACTTTCGGGATTTAAAAAATAGTTATCTATAATAAATATGTGTTGTTTTCCTAAAATCTCCCATTAATAAATTACATTGGAAACTATCCCATGAAAACCCTCTTGATAAGTGCAACTAATGAAAATAAATTGGAGAACAAAGTGAGTTAAAGTCTTACTTTTAGAAACCGAGGAGTATGTTTGATGGCTTAGCGTGCAACATCATGATCGTAGCATTAGCTTCTAGCACATATCTCATCATATGAGTCATAAATACTAATTTATATACGAATTGGATTAATTTTTCAAAACATTACATGAAATCTAACTAATATGTAGTATTCATGATTAATAAATAGTATAATTTACAATCAATTTCTTATTTTAAGTTGATATTTATTTATTAGAACAAATTATCTCTCGTATTGGAAAAGTTGACAGAATTTTAAGAAAAGGAAAAGTTGAAACATTGAGATCTAGAAGCTGAGTTGCATAAAGTTTTCGTTTGGATTCAATGCTCTTCAATATAAGATGAGTATGTTATTTGTCTAGCATATATAAACCACCCATATTGGAGTAGGCTCTACCTCTGCGAGTCTGCGTCAGGTGAGGGGGAAACAAACAAACAAACAAAAAACATGTAAACGGGTACGGGCGGGGCACGGGCAACCCGTGCCCTGCCCGTATAACCAAAACGGGTACGTGGCTGCCCCGTACCCATAACGGGCCCAATCTGGGGGGGCTTAATCCGGGGAAAATTGACCGGGGTGCGGGCGGTTGGGCGGATTGCGGGTCTCTTGCTCACCCCTAGTTGGTGTCATGAACATCTAACAACAAAATCTTATTCCACTAGGTAGTGCTAGTTATAGGATTATATGACACCATTAAACTCGATCAAAAATCAAATCTCTTGATAAATTGTTCACGAAGAGGTCTCACTCAATAGCCTCATTGAGCGTTCTTTTCTGTCTTCCTCTTACCTTTTTACTCAATTCCAAACAACTTAATCTACAACCACATATTTAATGAAAATAATAAGACTTGAGTTTGATTGAATGGAGAGATTCTTAAATGGGAAAGGAGAATGACAACAATGTCTCAAAAAATTGAATGAATAATTATTAAGTTTACAAAAAATCTGAAAAATGGATTGTAAATATTAATTCAAACCATTGTAAATTCTATAGTATCAATTGCAAGGGCAAAAATTCAGAAAAATAACTTGAAATTATCAAAATTCCAAATCAATTTTACCTACTATAGTTACTACACCCAATGAGCAAATGATAACATGTTTAATGTTTTAGTAGGAATTCTTAATCCTTAATTTGGTATTTTAAAATTCTATAAATATTTAGCTGATATTTCCCCTTGTAAATAAGGTATTTAAGTTTCAAACATAATTATAAGTTTTTAATTGAAATTTTTGCTTATAATTGTCCACTTCGACATTTAAAACTCATTTTTTTTTTCAGAATTTTTAAATTTAATATTTGTTCTGGTGTAGAACATAGATGTCTAGCCTGGAAGGCTAGTGCTTTGATATTGGATCAATAGACTCACCCGAATATCTATGAGGTAGATATTTTGGAGAGTGTGGGATCACTGTACACAAGTTAGGCTCTCGCCAAAGGGGGTGCTGTGTGTGTACAGTGTGACTAAATGTAAATAGTTCAGGGTTAGAACGTGTGCACCTTAAAGGTCAACCCCTGTATTTATAGATAGTACCTTCGGTCCGGTAGCCAAGATCTATCGTGATCTATGGCTGTTATATCATATATGAGATATGGATTCCGATATACCCGATATTATAAATAATAGCGGGATTTCCCAATATTAAAGGAGGATCCCATGATTGGGTCTATTCCTTAGTGGGCCACATCGGGATTGGGCCGATGGGGTCCGTAATGTGCTTGCCCCCAGCCCGGTAGTTCAAGCTTTTGAGCTGCCGGGATGTATCCTGCCATCAGACCGGGTTGCTCGGCCGTGGGCCCCATCCGATTCAATGACTTGAGGTCTAGTCTCAAAGGTCTGAACTAATACCGGGGTGTTAGATGATCCTAGGGTCATGTCTCCCCGGTCCAGGCTAAAAGCCGTGGTACTCTAGGATCCGAGGCACTTCCAAGATCCGAGGTGTCTCCAGCTGTGTTGTTGTATTTCGAGGCCAGCGTCTCTCTGCCTTCGCCATCATTGCCCCCTGACACCTGTCCCCTCTGGATTGGTTCGGGAATGCAACTGCCCTGCCATGTCGTCCGCAGTTTTCGTGCGCATTTAATGCCCCTAGTGCACGTCGTACGTCACCCCTACGAGTAGGGTGAATTTTCTCTTTTACCCCCGACGCTTCAACTTTGCTTCGTATTTCCCTCTATCACTCACATTTCACCATTCACTTGGCATCCTACTCTCACGACTCTCTCTGTTCCTTGCTCCGATAGTTCTCCTGCAACTTTGCTTATTTCCTGCTTTCCCAGTCCTTCGCGTATTTTCTCTACTCAGGTATGCTTTCTTCTTCTCTGTTACTATTTTCATAGTTTCGTGGTTTTCATTCATCATTCCTTCTTTTGCTGTGTCGGATTTATGGATTTCTGGATTTCTGGATTTCTGGTTTATCAGGGTGAGTTTCGGTGAGAGTTTCTGGGTGGTCATATGATTCTGGGTTCGAGTTTCTGGGTAGTCATATGATTCTGGGTTCCTCCTACTAGATGCATACCCCCATTTTCGTAGGAATGTCCCTTGTCTGGTTTCGTTTGCTTTCGCAACTTCTGCTCCTCACCGACCCTTTTCTACCTATTCTAGGTTCCCCCCTTTGGACTTGATGGATAGAATTAACCCTTCGTCCTCTTCGAAACAAGCACTAACCCCAAAAGAGGAAGAGTTGTTACGTGCCCGTTATCCTAAAGCCAGCTACTGGATATTGGGTTCCCCCCTGCCTGAGGCAGCAAGGTTAGACACCCTACTCCATGGTGGGTCGAGTAGGGGAAGCGCTGGGGGGTCTCGCTCTGTCACCGCTGGGATCCCGAGTGATCGACAAATCCCAGAATCGTCGAGCGTTGGGAGCCGAGGTGTCCCCGAAGCCATCCTGATCCAACCACTCAGCTATTACGAGCCCCCTCCGCGCGCGAGCCCGGAATCCCTTCCTGAAGGATACCTCGGCCCATGCTGGGATTGCCTTGCTTCTAGATCATACTATATCGCGAGTGGCTAGGATTCCCTGGCGGACGCTACTCTAGGCTCCTGTCGTCATAGGTCTTCCTCCGCTCCTAGCCCTGTCACTAGGAATCCGATTCGCCCCGGCCCTGTCAATTTACCTCCTTATCATAACTTGCAAGCTTCAGGTACAATGCCGGGATTCTGATTTTAGTTTTATTGTTGTTTTTTTGTATAAATGGGGTCACCGGCATCATCTCGATCGGACGCGCCTTTCACACGGGGAGTCGACTTTCAGGGAGTCCCCTCAAGCTCTACTTCGAAAATATCCTTGGGTCACTTATGGAGTTTTGACAACGCATTCATTAATGTCCTAGGCCGATGTTAATAGACTCGAGTTGGGCGATATTGCTAACTGCCTCCTACGTCCGCCCTCCGATGAGGAGCCGATATGTGCCGCTCGTGAAGGAACCGACACATCTTTCTTTTTCTTTTACCGGGATTACATCACCCGGCTCGGTATTCGCTTCCCGTTTACCGAGTTCCAAATCTCTGTTCTTAATTATCTCCGCCTTGCTCCCTCGCAGCTCCATCCCAATGGGCGGGGTTTTATGCTTGCTTTTGAGAAGCTTTGCAACTCTTTTGTGGCGTCCATTCCTTGTACCACCACCGTCTTCTTTTACTTCTTTTGCCCTTTCACGCCACGTTCCGGCCAGGAGCCCACCGATTTAAAGGGTTTGACCTCCATTCGAGGGGTCCCCGGTAGGAAGCTTTTTCACGCTTTCTCCGAATCCTTTAAATACTTCAAAACTGGGTTTTTAAAGGTGGTTGCCAAACCCGGACTGCAGCCCTGGTTCCTTCATGGTCTCGAGTCCAAAGAGGTGGAGTGGAGGTTCCCCTTATATTGGATCGATAACCACCACAACAAGCACTCCACGAGCTACCAGGTCAACCCCGACGACCTCTCCCCCGAAGACGTCGGCCATGTTTCTCGGCTCGTATCTTATGTTTCTGCGAATGGAGTAAAAACTGTTGCCTCCATTCTCTTGGGGAATCTGGCCGAGCTCCATCAGGCTCTGCGTATATTTTCCATTGCCGTGTTGATTCTTATTGTATGCAGAATTTATTTTATTTGATTTTGTTCGTACTAACTGATCTCTTTTTCTGTCATGCAGCCCAAGGTATGAAGCCTCTGCCCCAATACTTGTCCCACGTGAACCAGGCTCCTAGCGGGGCCAGCCCCCAAGCGCCAAAGAAGAGGTCGGCCCTTGAGCCCCGTAAATCCAGAACGGTGGCGGATGCCTTGGCAAAGGCGTCCAAGAAAGCAAAGGTGACCCCAGTGACTTCTCCGGACGCCCCCTTCATCGTGTCCTCTACTAGTTCCGCCAAAGTTACTTCGACTTCGTCCCCGGTCGTGGAAACGCCTGTGCCCTCTTCATCGACCCTGCCTCCTCCACCGCCATTGCCGAAACTCCCGTGCGGTCACACCTGGAGCAAGGGACGGACCGAGGAACTGGCGGTAGCTCTCCTCCCTCCTTAGCGCTATACCGACAGCGTCCCTCTCTCGGATGTGGATGAGACCGAGATATGGGAAATCCAGAAGGCTACTCTGAAGTCTGCCGGGGTAGTGCAGGCTTTCGAGATTGTTAAGCGGAATAACGTGAACGCCAGCCTTACATTATCTCGGGTGCAAGAGGAGAGGGATGACGCCGTGGAGGCCGAGGAGGCCCAGCAAGCGGCCGAGGCTGAAAAAGGCAAGTTGTCTAAGGAGCTTCTGATGACTCGGGGGCTCTTGACAAGGCAAATCAAGAGCTAGTCAGGATGCAAGCGGCCTATGCGGAGGATCTTGACGCCCTTCGGGTGGTGCAGTCCCAACGTGGGGACCTGGCGAAGGAGTTAGGCGAGACCAAGGCGGCCCTTGCTAATGCCGAAAATGCTTACGCCGACTGCTCTGACATTGTAAAGGAGACCGCCAAGGATGCTTTTGACATGGCCCTGGCGCAGATCCGACATTTGAATCTTGAAGCCAATTTGAACCTTGTCGGGTTTCACCATCGGACATATATGCTAGGCGGCAAGCTTGTCCCACCTCCCGCGTCTCCTGAGATCACGTCAGTGTCCAACCTTGATGGCGGAGATCAAGGTGGTGACGACGAGGAGCGACTTCGACTCGTTCCCGCTCGGCGAGCCTTCCAACCCGTCGCCTCGCTATTTAGACTGTTCTTGTATTTCTCTTTGTTTTTGGGCGTTGATGCCCCGTGAACTTTGTATAAAATATCGCCGCTTTGGTTTGGCTTCTAAAGATTAACATGCCTACCATAAATTTTATTTTGATTGAGCAATTAGTGTGCTAACCATCTCGTTATGAATCCTCCAACTCGCGCTGGGGATTCTCCGACTGGGCCAGGGTCATATGTATATAGAATTCTTTCATTTTCTTCCAGCAACTAGGACTGGGTATCAGGTAAGGGTTTTCAATCAACCTCCCTACCGGGTTCCGGATCCGTTGTCCGGGATAATAACCAGGATAAGGGCAAATTGTCACATGTCCAGCCGTGGTGAAAAAACGCACGAGTCTACACATTTTGGCCTTGACCAGAGCCGAGATGACAATTCATCTTCTTATCGAGGAGCAAGTACTTTGATGCATCAGACTTTTGCAAAGGCTTATATTAGTTGCCTCGCGTAATTAAAAACCTAGGCTTACAAGCCCTGGTGTTATTTTTTTCGACCAAACCTTGGGTAATCAAGAACCTGGGCTCGTGGGCCCCAGTGTCATTCTTTTTACCCAGGTTGGTGTATGATAAGACGTTTCGATAGTCCGTAAACTGAATCTCCGCATAAGAGTTCTTTATTAATCCATGAAAGAATCCGCTCTAAAGAGCTAACAACTTTAAATGAGGAAATTGCGTAAGTGCGAAAATAAACTTAAACTGGAAATAAGCAAAATAATGAACCTCAGACATAATATATCTGGCAGCCTGTGCATACGGCAGCTGGGTCTAGCTATAATAGACCTTCAGCTTGTCAGCGTTCCACGTCCTTTTGATTGGCTTCCTTGTCAGGGTTTCCAGGACATATGCACCTTTTTCGAGCTTCTCCTTAACCCGGTAAGGGCCTTCCCAATTTGCGGCCAACTTGCCATTCCTGGCGTTCTTGTTGCCGACGTCTGCCCTTCTGAGCACTAGGTCACCCCTGTCAAAAGATCGGGGCCTTACCTTTCGGTTGTATTTAGCTGCGATTAGCTGCTTCATGGCCATATCTCGGCAATGTGCCGTAACCCTAACCTCGTCCACCAAGTCCAATTCTGTCATCATTGCCTCGGTGTTCATCGCCTCCCCATCTCAGAGAGCCTTCAATCTCCTCCAGGAGGGCTGGCCTATCTCGACCGAGATCATTGCCTCGCATCCATACGTTAGCCTGAATGGGGTCTCCTGGGTTGAGGACGCTGGTCCTATATCCCCAGAGCACGTTGTAGAGTTGTTCGACCCAACTGGACTCAGCCTCATGCATCCGCTTCTTTAAGCCCTCGACAATTATCTTGTTTGCGGCTTCGGCCTGCCCGTTGGACTGGGGATGCTCCACGGAAGCGAAGTGCTGCTCGATACCGAGGTCTGCGATCATCTCCCGGAAGCCTTTGTCGATGAACTGGGTCCCGTTGTCCGTGACAATCTCGGCAGGTACTCCGAATCGCGACAAAATGCTATGCCGGAAGAATCGTTGAATGCGGGTCGAGGTGATTGTCGTCAAAGGCTCAGCTTCTATCCACTTAGTAAAGTAATCGACCGCGACCACCAGCCAACGGAGTTGTCCAGGGGCTGCTTTGAATGGTCCCAGAAGATCCATCCCCCACTTGTAGAAAGGCCATGGGGCCGAGATACTCTTCAGTTCCGCTGGAGGGGGCCAAACAATCTTGGCGTGCTTCTGGCAACTATCACATCTTTTCACAAACTCCATGGCGTCTGCCACCATGGTCGGCCAGTAGTAACCTGCTCATAAAGCCTTCCTGGCTAGAGCTTTTCCTCCCATATACTGGTCGTTGATCCCTTTGTGTATTTATGCCAGGACGTATGTCACCTCGGCCGAGCCTAAGCACCTCATCATAGGAGAGCGAAGTCCTCGTCGATATAATTGATCGTCCACCATGGTGTACATGGCATCTTCTCAAACCAAACTTTCTCATCTCGGTCGTATCGTAGGGATAATTCCCTTTCTAGGTAATCTTCAATTGGCTTTCTCCAATCGTCGCGGGCAAGGGAATAGTCGGTACACGCCGGTTCTACCAAATTTTGTTGCACCACGGTTCTATGGTTCCCCGGCCCCTTCGTGCTGGCGAGCTTGGATAGAATGTCGGCCTTAACGTTCTCTTCGCGCGGGATGTGTGTGACCGTCACTTCTTCAAAGTTGGAAATTATTTCCCTTGCCCTGTTCAGGTACTTGGCTAGTAGGGGTCCTTTTGCTTGATAGGTTCCCCCGATCTGCGCGGCTACTAGCTGCGAGTCCGTTAGGACCTTTACTCTCCGTGCTCCATGTTCCTTTGCCTGCTGCAATCCGGCCAACACCGCTTCATATTCTGCCTGGTTATTCGAGGTTGGGAAGTTAAGGTGTAGTGAGTGTTCGATCGCGACCCCTTCTGGGTTTTCAATTATGATCCCGGCTCTACTTTCCTTGGCGTTTGACGATCCATCGACGTAGACCTTCCATACCTCGAATCCGGCTGCGTCTTCTCCATAGGCCGGGGTGAGTTCCCTTACAAAATCTGCCAGTGCTTGTGATTTGATGGCGTGTCGAGCCTCATATGTGATGTCGAACTCAGATAGCTCTATCGCCCAACTGATCACCCTGCCAGCCAAATCTGGCTTATGCAACACCTGTCAGATTGGTTGATTGGTTCGGACGACGACCTGGTATCCCTGGATGTACTGGCGTAGTCTTCTTGCCACCGTAAGCAAGGCGAACGCCACTTTTTCTAATTTCTGATACCTCAGTTCCGAGCTCTGCAACGCTTTACTTATGAAGTAGATTGGTTCTTGGCTGGCCTCTGTCTCCCGGACCAAGACCGCGCTCACCGCTTCCTCCCCTACTGATAAGTAGAGGAACAGTACCTCTCCTGGTTCAGGTTTTGACAATACTGGCGGGGTCACCAGACATTACTTAATCTCGTTGAATGCTGACTCACACTCCGAGTTCCATCCTCCTTGCGCCTCCTTTTTCATGAGTTTGAAGAAAGGGAGAGCCTTTTCTGCCGATCTTGGTAAGAATCTTGTTAATGCCGCCAGCCTTCCCGTCAGCTGTTGGACTTCTTTCTTATTCTGAGGAGCTTTCATGTCTAAGACCGCCCTACATTTTTCAGGGTTGGCCTCAATTCCCCGGCTTGTTAACAGGAACCCCAAGAACTTCCCTGCTGGCACTCTGAATGCACATTTGGCCGGATTTAAGCGAATCTGGTACGTCCTCAGTTTCTCAAAGGTTTGTTCTAATTCCCGGATATGGTCTTCGGGGTTCATTGACTTGACGATCATGTCATCGACGTAAACTTCTACGTTTCGCCCGATCTGTTCTTCAAAAACTCAGATCATCATTCTCTGGTAGGTGGCCCCGACATTCTTCAACCCAAAAGGCATCACGTTGTAGCAATAGTTAGCTCTTTCGGTTATGAAAGCTGTCTTTTCTTGATCTTCTGGATGCATCGCGATTTGGTTATACCCGAAATAAGCATCCATGAAGGATAACAACTGATATCCGGCCGAGTTGTCTACCAGTTGCTCTATGTTGGGCATCAGATAAGAATCCTTGGGTCAAGCTTTGTTCAAGTCCTTGTAATCCATGCATACCCTCCATTTACCGCTTGGTTTCATCACCATGACCACGTTTGATAACCATGTGGTGTACTGTATTTCCCTGATTAACCCGGCATCCAACAATTTGTCGACGTGTTGTTCTAGGGCTACTTGCATGTCTGACCCTAGTTTCCTCTTCTTCTGTGTAACCGGTGCTGATCCCGGCCTTACCACGAGCCTGTGGCAGCAAAACCTAGGATCTATCCCGGGAATTTCTGCCGACGTCCAAGCGAATACATCTCGGTTATTTCTTAAAAAGTTCCTCAGTCGGTCTTTCAGCTCTGGACTCATGGCTCCACCAATCTTGGTGATCTGGGAGGCCTCGGTTCCTAATATGAAGTCTTCTAATTCGCCTTCTGGCTCGGGGCGGGGGACCTTAGGCTTTCCTCTGAGGTCGAGCTCGACCATGCTTACGGGTAGGCATGGAAATAGGCCAGGCCAGGCTTTGGCTAAATAGGCCTGAGCTTGCAATGGGGGCGAAGGCCCGAGCTCGGGCTCCGAGCCTCGACCATGCCTTTTTTTAGGCTCAGGCCTGAGCCTTTATAAGGCCTGGTCGAGCCTGAAGCCTTTTTAAATGCCTACTTACAATGTAGGCCTTTAAAAAGGCCTCATATTACAGACTTTGGAGGCCATAAATAGGTTTTGTACACTTTAAGCCTACCAAAACTTATATAAATATATCTTGAAATTATAATATAAGAATGAAAAACAATAAATATTATCTTATTTATATGATATAAATATAAATATATTTATTTAATATTTAAACAGGCCAGGCCTGAAGGCCTACAGGTCAGGCCTTAACAAAATAGGCCTGATCTATTTACATATTCAAGCCTTTAAATAGGCCTTGGCCTGGCCTTTTTAACAAACAGGCCAGGCCTGACCAGACCCTAAATAGGCCAGGCTGTAGGCCGCCTAATAGGGGCCTGACCTATTTCCACCCCTACTTACGGGTCGTCCTGCCTGTATTCTCCCCGTCGCACCTGTATCTCTCTCGCCTTTTTGTATCCAAGGTGGGGACGATGAACTGCCTTCACCTACCTGGATCGTCTCGAAATAGCACTGTCGAGATTCCTTTTGGTCTCCAGCGATCGTGGCCACCTTGTTTCTGTTGTTCGCCATTTTCAGCTTCTAATGCTTTGTGGATACCAACATATCCCATTTATGGATGGTCGGTCTGCCTAGTATGATATTATATGGAGACGGGAAGTCGGCCACGATGAATCTTACCCGCTTTGACTTGAACGCTTCTTTGGTTCCCAGTGTTAATCTGAGGTCGACATACCCTTTGGGAGGTGAGTGCTCGCCGTTAAATCCGATAAGGGTGGTTTTGCATGGTTTCAGATCCTCTGTATCCAGTTTCATCCTTTTGAAAGTATCCCAGCTTATGATATCGGCCGAGCTGCCTGCATCCACGAAAATCCTTTTTACCTGGCAGTTCATCAGTGTTCCGGTGATGACCAAACCATCCTCATGGCCTGGAACCACGTCTTTCATGTCCTTGTTAGTAAAGGCTAACGGTGGAGGCGTCGGCCTGCTACTATCTTCTTTGAACTTGGGGATGTTCCTGACGAAGAGGATTTCTCTCAAATACTTCTTGCGCTGACTTGTCGTGTCTCCTCCGCTGCCGAGAGCTCCGCTGATGACGCTGCAATTGAACTTGGCCTTTGGAAACTCCTCGTCATCACTATGCGCTTTTCGCCACTTTTCGTCCTTCTTCTGGTCCTGTGCTGGGCTAGGGCTCCGGCCACCACGGTTTATTTTGTTATTTTTCCGTCCTTGTGTTTTGATCACATACTGACGCAACCTCCCTTCTCTTACGAATTTTTCGATCGCGTCACGGAGTTTGTAGCACTGGTTCGTGGTATGTCCCGGCCCGTCGTGAAACGCACAGAATTTGGATTGATCCGTGGTAGGTCGATATCGGAGGGGTCGAGGTCTTTCTACCTTCTTCATCTCGGTCATCGATACCTCCTTCCAAATTTGAGAACGTGCCACATTCAGGGGAGTGTATCTGTCATATCTCGTCTTCCCTTCAACTCTTTCCCCCTTGGTCCTGTTGTCCCGGTTCCGCCTATTGGAATCTTCTCTTTCAAGTGGTCCTTTTCCCCGCGGAGGTGTGTCCTTGCCCCGGTCATTCCCGGCCGCGTTGGCTAACTCCATCTGTTCCACATCTAAGTACTTCTTTGACCGCGTGTTGAATTCGGTGAGGGTATGGACTTTATTTTTGAAGATGGAATTGGCCAACCGGGATAATGGGTTTAGTCCATCTATAAGGCAATGTACGTGTACGCTCTCCGGGAGGGATCGTACCTGCAATGCCACCTCCTTGAATCTGTCCAAATACTTCTGGAGTGTTTCACTGCGCCGTTGCTTAATTTTGCTAAGGGTGAACTGGGACTTGGGATGTTTCTTACTTGTCGCAAAGTTTAACTCAAACTTGGTCCCGAGGTCTTCGAAACTCTGAATTGAATTGGTTGGTAGCGAGATTAGCCATTTCTGGGCCGGTCCTGTTAATGAGGCGGCAAAAAGTCGGGCAATTACCAGTCCTCCAATTCGTCGTACAAACATGAGTAACTCGAATGTATCCAGATGGGTCTTAGGGTCTTGTGATCCGTCATATTTGGGCAGGTCTGCCAGGTCGAAATCCTTTGGATAAGGTTCGTTTGCTATCTCGTCCGAGAACGCAATGCTGTTGCGGCCGACCGCATATCTCATCTTGTACTTCTTTGGGGAGATCTCGTGCCGAGGTGGTTTCTCACGACCTCGGTCTTCATCATCATCCGAGGTAGACTCGGCGTGTGTTTTCTTCTTGGAGGAAACTGGCTTCCGGGTTCAAGGTCGCACCGAATCCGTCTTCGGAACAGTTGTTTCGGTTTCTTGTTGCGTGGACCTCGCTGCCCACTGACCGTGTTTTCTTTTCTAGCTCGTCCGTCCTCCCGGTTACATCTCTATATCATCGCCGCCAGTTGGTTGCAGCGATTCTCCATCATCTACTGCATCACCCTAAAATCCTCCTGACGCTGGAGGTTGGTGCATTTTTCAATATTTTCCATTTGCCTCAGCATTGAGTCCTGTGTTTTCCGTAGAAGAATAAGATCTGGACTCGAGGCTGGGACTTCTTGTGCCGTCGCGCCCTGAGGTTTGGCCATCACTGCAGGGGAGGAGGCCGTGTCGGACTCGTCGTTCCCCCTATCCGCGACATTGTCTTCCGGGACGTCCTCGGGCATCGGCATGTCCTGCGTTTGTTGTTGTTGACTTGCCTCAGCCTGTGGTGGATTTTCAGGCTGCGGGTTCTGACTACTGCTTCTGGTATTAGCCATCGTCGGTCACGGGGATCGAAATTTAACGTCCCCACAGTCGGCGCCAATGTTCTGGTGTAGAACACAGATGTCTAGCCTGAAAGGCTAGTGCTTTGATATTGGATCAATAGACTCACCCGAATATCTATGAGGTAGATATTCCGGAGAGTGTGGGATCACTGTATACAAGTTAGGCTCTCGTCAAAGGGGGTGCTGTGTGTGTACAGTGTGACTGAACGTAAATAGTTCAGGGTTAGAACGTGTGCACCTTAAAGGTCGACCCCTGTATTTATAGATAGTACCTTCGGTCCAGTAGCCAAAATCTATCGTGATCTATGGCCGTTATATCATATCCGAGATATGGATTCCGATATACCCGATGTTATAAATAATAACGAGATTTCCCAATATTATAGGAGGATCCCATGATTGGGTCTATTCCTTCGTGGGCCACATCGGGATTGGGCCTGATGGGGGTCCGTAACAATATTCATCAATTTAATCTTTTGTGACTCAAATGTCATTCTCTCATAATCTCAATAGAGCGAAAAATATTGCAATTTGACCTAAAAACTCCAATTTATATCACCATATTCTCGTTGGGGGAAAAAAGGAGTCCCGACCAAAACAAGAGCTGTAAGTCGAGATGACATATTTGTCCAATTTTGTTTTATTTTCCTTTAGTGAACTGTAAGATCAAGGCCTACTTTTGTCACATCCCCTCAACAATCTTCCAGGAAATAATCATCACTTCTGAATTTTAAGGCTATTTTTGTCATTTTGAATAAAGTCTAGTGTCTCCATTAACCCTCCTTTCCATTGACCTATATACTATTGGATTAACTTCCAAAAATTGTGACTTGATATTTTATAACAATATATTACAATTTTAAATAACAAAAAAGGGTTTAAACTTCTCATATTGCATTAGAAGAAAAAGATTCTTGCACACACATGAAACGGTGGAACCCACGTCTTTTTTTTTTAAAAAAAAAAAAACTCAAGCACGAAATTACACTTCTTCTGCAACATGAAATATATTTCCCTGACAAAAAATATATAAATAAATTTAAACTATTAAAATTTAACCCGAAAAGCTTAAAAGTGTTAGAGATAATAAGTAAAAAATTACAAAATGTTTTAATAAAAGTCTACCCAGTTGAAGTATTTAGATACAATTTTAATAGTTTAAATGTTTTTGTATTTAATATTATAATAACATCATTATAAAAATGTTGAATCACAATCATTAGAAGTTGATCCAATGGCGGGGGAAAGTCAATGGAGACACTACTTCCTCTAAAATTACATATATTTCCTTTTTTTTTTTCTTTTCTGTCATATATATTTCTTTTAGTTGGACCTTGGTTACAAAATAAATTCACCAATTTATCAACATACTCAAGTTCCTTAACATGTGACTGTTGATCGCTCATCAACCTACATTGACTAGTTGTTGTCAACGCTAGTAAAAGAGAATAGCCTTTTTTTCCAAATTTTTTTTTATTAAAGTATCACTATTTTGATATTTATAAGTCAAATTTTGTAAATTTACAAATTAACATTTTAAAACAGTAACACATTAATATTTACTGGTTAATATTTTTTTATTTATAAGTCAACATTGTGGATTTCTAAGTGATTCTGCATAATTTTTTTAGTGGCTGTTCAAATTTTGCCTATTGATTTATATGTTAACCTCGCAGATTTAAAAATCATCTTCCAAAATTCATAGGTGGATCTGAGTGATTTTTACTTTATGAAGTTGTAAAATTCGAAGTTTCGCTTGTAAATTTAAAATGACGACCTTTTAAATCTAAAAAGTTGACTTGTAGATAATTTTATAAAATGTAAAGAACTAATACAAAAAAATTATTCAAATTTACTTGTAAATATCAAAGTATTACTGATTTTTTACTAAAAAACATTACTGATTCTAAATGTACCGACATAAAGATGTAGTACTAGTTTAGACGCTTATTTTAGTCCTAAATGTGATCCATTAATTTATTTTACCTCCTAAATTTTTAATATTAGTCATATACACTATATATATTAAAGTCTGTCAAAAAATATATACTTATCCGATCCTAAATATAGGATATACTCTTTCCGGTCCTAATTATAAGAGCTAGTTGACTTTTTTGAAGAGATTAAGGAAGTTAATTAAATTAGCTTAGAGTATTTTTATTTCTATTTTTTTCTTTAAATTAAATAGTTTGACTAATAAACTAATATATAATTTAAGAAAACACAACATATGAAATGATTAAGTAACTTATTTAGCTTCCTTAATCTCTCCAAAAAAAGTCAACTAGCTCTTATAATTAGGATCAGATGTAGTAATTTGTAATGCAATTTACCCTACAAACTATATCATATATTTAGGACCGGGGTAGTATATATTAAAGGGGTTTCCAAAATGAATAATGAAAGATAATATTTTAAGAAAAGGTTAAGGTGCATTTGCTTAACGAACTATTACCCGAGAAATCCTGGCACAAAAAATAATTGAAGGGACCAAATTGGCCAACGAACATTAAAAATGAAAAAAAACAATTTTGAGCAGATTCGCCAACGAACTATTACCCCGTCACACGTTTTGGTGTCTCCGTCTTCCATTGATCGTCACAAAGGTCGGCGACGTCGATGTCTCCAAAGCTTCCATTGTTCTTTGGATATTCACTCACCTTGAACTCATCCAAGAAATCCACGCTTTTCAACCAAACCGACGCACGCCTTGCACCCCTAGTTGCGTGTCACCGATGCCACGAGCAAGAACTGCCGTTGCATAACGCTTTGCTTCGCATGGTCCCATCTCTCATTAGTGTTTGCCTTATCCAACAAGAAGGTTTAACCACTTTTTTCTCTAGCGTTTCCGCCACCGTCCTACGCTTGCCTAATATTTTAACGTAATAGTGATAGTTATTTTTTTTAATAGTTCTTTGGTATTTGTTTTCACTTTTTAATAGTTCTTTGATTTTTTTTTTTCACTTTTTAATAGTTAGTTGTCGATTTGGTCCCTTCAATTGTTTTTTTGTCGCGACGCTTCCTCCGGGTAATAGTTATTGCAAATCTGCACCTTAACCCTTTAAGAAACTAAGATATATATTTTTATAAATAATTAATTTAACTATTTTATAATTTTTATAAATTAGTTATATATCTTTTATATTCACATAAATAATAGCTTAATGGGTTGACTTATAAATTTACAAAGGTTGACTTGTAAATGTATTGATATATTTTATAAAACAAATTTAAGGAAAAAGGTATTTACTTGACCACCCGTGACGGTCAATGTCTGTCAACGAATGTTATTTAAAGGTAGGGGCTATATGTATAATTTTCACTTGAAATTAATTACAACTTAGTTCTAAAAACTTTGAAAATATTTTAATTTTTAAATTTATGAAATTTAGACAAGTTATATAGAGTGTATTTTATGACCAGCATGAACTCGTGCCAAAACAACTGACTGCCAAGCAATTAACCAGAGAGGCACAAGTCAGCTCCGTTTGGATCAAAGAAGAGGTGAGAATGGAAAGAAATGGAAATGAAAAGAATGGAATGGAATGGAAAATATTTTCCTTGATCGTTTGTTTCGCAATGGAAAAGAAAATGGGTTGATTGGAAAATTTTTGTTTGGTTGGAAGAAAATAAGATAAGGAAATGACGCAAAATACTATTTTACCCCTAAATATAAAATATTATTTTAAACATGAAATGAAAGAAGAAAATGACGTTGCGTCTCTTTTGCAAGATTTTGCGTTTTTTTTTTTAATTTAAAAAAATATGGCGCAAGTAATATTTTGTTACTCGGGCAATTTCGAAAGTAAAGTATGAGAAGAAAGAAGTACCGCCATAGAATACGAAAGCTACTTTCGGGTAACGATGTTTTACCCGGGTAATATCGAGCACAATGAGGGGGTTTTTTTTAAAAAAAAAAAAAAAGTTGCTTCAGTTGAAAATTACATTGCCCAAATTTACTTGAGCAACGGAACCCTTTACTTGAGTAACTGCGAAATTAATATAAATGAGTTTGAGTGAAATTAAATAAGAATAGATAATAACCCAGAGTGATTAAAATAAAGATTAAAGTTACAACGAAGTTTAAGAGTATTTAAAAGATGACCCATGATGATTAGAGCGGAGTTTAAGCACATACCGATGGTTTTTGGAATTTGCAAGAACTTACTCGGATAGCTTAAAGAATTACTTGAGTAATATCTTATATTTTCATGATAAAAAATACTTTGGAAAGATATTACTTGAGTGATGATATGTGTTTACTTGAGTAATACCAAGTTTTCCAAGAAAGATAGGTGTTAGAAGCTGTTTTACGAAATTACTTGCGAAGCCAATGGAGCTTACTCAAGTAATTTCAAAAGTAATATCATGTTGTTCAACAAACAGACCAGGGAAGGTTTTATAGCTATTCTCGTTGGGGCATGATTAAACGAAGCAACGAGGTGGGTAATTAATGGCTATTAATTAAACACGGAAATAGTCTTTGATTATAATCATCATCAAATTAACCGAGCACTAATTATTATCATGGTCGAGCATCAATGATATTCCAAAGCAAGAATTTATGTCATCGTAATGCTAGGAACGTAGAATGTCATTCCATTATTATTGTCATGTAATAAGCATCCCAAGATCCTTGAAATGAGAATTGACAGATATCTATCAGAACATACATTTGGAAGCAATCTCACGAAATTACTTGCAAGGTTTATAAGGCTTACTCAAGTAACGCCTGAAAGTAATAAAGTTACTTGCGGAGAAAAACTTCATTACTTGAGTAATCTCGAAATTAATTTGTGAGTAAAATCAAATGGGTCCATATTACTTGCAAATCAAAATATATTACTCGAAACTCTGGAAAGTAAGGTCGAATGAAATAATTACTTGCGGAGACAAAGGGCCTTACTCAAGTAACCATAGCTAAATTACTTGTAAGGAAAATGAGCATTACTCAAGTAACATCGAAAGTAATTTTGGACAAACACTTTAAAAGCAACAACTTTCAAAGTAATATTGACTTAGCTAAATTACTTGTAGAACAATACACATTACTTGAGTAATATCCGAAAGTAATATAGAGGATCTCTTAGGAAAAAAACCCAAAGTCGATGAACCCCCGTTTTTGCGTCAACTAGAACAGAGCAGACAATAACAGAGGACTTGTGAGCAAAGATGGAGTGTTGATGTTTTCTTGAAGAATCCTTGATAAATTCCGATCACCAATGCGTTTGGCTTTCAGCTAAGTTCTTTATTATGTTCTTCTTCTTCGATCAGATAGTAGTAAAGCAAGCAGTAGAACATAACCCGTGTTTTTTTTTTCGTTTTCAGTGTTCGATATTACTTTCGGACATTACTCGAGTAACAAATACATGTTTCGCAAGTAATGTTGTTTTTACTCGTTTTCAAGGAACCATTTCGATATTACTTTCAAAGCTTACTCAAGTAACAAATATATGCTTCGCAAGTAATGTCGTTTTTACTCGTTTTCAAGAAACCATTTCGATATTACTTTGAAGCTTACTCAAGTAACAAATATATGCCTCGCAAGTAATGTCGTTTTTACTCGTTTTCAAGGAACCATTTCGATATTACTTTCAAGCTTACTCAAGTAACAAATATATGCCGGATTATGTTCGATTAATTGCGTGTTTGATTATTTTCGGACTTTATCATCAAAACGTTGGTCACGCCATTACTCAAGTAGGAGATGATGTTACTCAAGTAACTCATATCCATCCAAATTTTGGTTACACAATCTTCGTTATTACTTGAGTAGTTAACTTGGTTACTCGAGTAATATTTGATTGTTTCATAGGTACAAACTTTCCCCGTGATGATACTTACAAGTAATATTTATATTACTTGAGTAATGTGTTCTTGAAACACTTAACATCTGAATTAATTCTCGTCATTACTCTGGTAACTAGTACATTACTCGGGTAATATTGTCTGCTTCATAACTCTGATTGCTTTCTCTCGTAGTTACTCGCAAGTATTGATTATGTTACTCGAGTAACATTTATACTCTGTTAACCTCTGTTTCTGGATGAGTGAACAGAGCATCTTGCAAAATAAGGAGATGAGGAGAAAACCAAAATGCAATAACATAACTTTAGAAATTTATATTAAATGTAGGTTAAATATAAGGTATTGTCCGTCGTTTTGTCAATTGCACCGCTTGACAAAATTACGTGGGGAACAAAAACAACTCACCCATCAAACTTCTAAAAAAATTCAAAATAAGATTAGACGAGACTTTTTCTCAAAAAGATTGAAGATAATTGCACTTGGTTGAAAGCGGTAGGAATCTTCTCAAACGAATTGAGTAGGCTGTTGGGAAGAGACAATCTTAATATGGGCGGTGGTCGCTCGTCCACGGTGAGATCGGAACTTCCAACAAATGTTGAAACAGTCACCTTCCAATGGTCATCATTAACTCGCTTCCATTTCTATCACCTCCTCCGGTGCAGGCGACAAAGAGGCCACCGTCATTACGCTTCTTCTTCCTCCTTCCACAATGTTTTCCGCGTCACTCTCTTCCTCTCCCCATCGTCACTCTCTTCTCTCTCTTCCATATGATCGGGCAAAATGGACTTTAGCCTATTTTTCATAGCCGCTGGAAAATGGCTTCCCACCATTTTTGGTGGGAACCCATTTTCACTTAAACGTGGGAGAATGGCATGCGGCGGAAAATATTTAAAATTTGAACCAAACGGCCGCCGCCACATGGAAAATTCCAATTTTCCTTTCCCTCCCCCCGATTTTCTTCGATCCAAACGGGGCCTCAGCTGGTGGACTTCATTTTCCTGGCGCGCTACTTGGCGGGTACCCAACAACCACACGGACAAGGCTTAAAAAAACTAAAACAGAAAATTAAAAAATTAAATTAAAAAAAATAAACGAAGCTGAAACCAACCCCAAAGCCAGACCGGACACTACAGTCCTAGAGAGAGGGTGAGGAGTGTGCGAGTGAGAGAGAAAGGAGGAAAGAAAGAGCAGAGACTCCGTTCCTGTGGGAACGCACTCCGTCACTTGGATTCGCGACGCAGCCGAGCAAGGAACAAAAGCGTCTCCGATCTATTAGAACATTCTAGACTACTGTAAATTCTGTGTACAGTACCCTTTCCGCCCCTGTTAAGTCTGTGAGCTGTACAGTATCCTCAGTAGAAACAACCATTTTCCATGGAGTTCTACGGTCGGAACCCGGCTAGGAATGGGTCGCAACCGGGTATTCAATCTGAATGGCACCCATCAGGCGGCGAAACTGGCCTTGAAGGTGCTTAGATTAATTATCACTTTCGACTTACCCCGTTTTGTATCAAATTTGGCCTTTTTATGATGTCGCCCTGTTAGGGTTTCCTTAATGCGGAAGTTAAGTTGGGGTTTGTGACGCTTTATGTTTCAATTTTGGCATTCCTGTAGAATCGATGTGGCACTTAACCGTCGGTGGTGGCGAATCTTACCCGGAGCGACCTGGCGCACCCAATTGTGTGTATTACATGCGAACCGGGTTCTGTGGATACGGTAGCAGGTGCCGTTACAATCATCCTCGTGATCGTGCTGCGGTATACATTTATCGATTTGAAATAGTTGTTTTTGGTTCGATCATCGTGTCTCCCTTACGCTATATCAATATTTCTATAGTAGACACGCCCCTTTTCTTGTTGCTCACTTAAGTAGAATGTGTTGAAAGCTGTATGGATGTTCAATTTTTAACTGATTGAGATTCGTAGTTCTTTTTTCGTTAAAATGTTTTTGGAATCCTACCGTTTTTTTTTTTTTTCATTTGTAGTATTTTTTATCTGAATCGCCAATTATCAAGGAAACTGATTTTTGAATTTGTTACTGTTAATTGATCTTTCAAACAAGATTCGGTTGAGACGATAAATTTATTTTAGGTTGCATAAATTCTTATTACTGTGATGAAAAAGGAATAAGAGAGTGGATATGGATAAATTTTCTTACCATCTACGGCTTTAAAATGTTATATTTATATGTTTGAATCTCAACGAAGCCAAAACTACTCAGGTTGCAGCAGCTGTGAGAGCTACAGGGGAGTACCCAGAACGAGTGGGGGAACCTTCATGTCAGGTATTGTTCTTTATGATCCTTACACTATAGATTCCTGGAATTGCCTCGCACTTTTCTCTTTCTCTGGCCCATTGTTGTTGGTATCTTGACATTCTGGCCCAATGTTGTTGGTATCTTGACGTTGTGTTTAAAATAGATTTGTTCTGGTTAGACTGATCTGAACCTCTTCTCATGAGCAGTATTATTTGAAAACGGGAACCTGCAAATTTGGTGCATCCTGTAAATTTCACCATCCAAAACACGGAGGTGGCTCATTAAGTCAAGCTCCACTAAATATTTATGGATACCCATTACGTCTGGTGTGACTCTTCTTCCTTCTCATGTAATTGATGGTAAATCATGCAATAGTTAAATCATGTGTAAATTTTTTCAGGGTGAGAAAGAATGCTCCTACTATTTGAAGACGGGGCAGTGCAAATTTGGTATAACTTGTAAATTCCATCATCCTCAACCAGCTGGCACATCAATGCCAGCATCTGCACCTCAGTTTTATCAACAGGTGCAGTCTCCTACAGTCCCTCTAGCTGAACAGTATGGGGGGGCATCCAGCAGCTTGAGAGTGGCTAGGCCTTCAATATTGCCTGGTTCATATGTGCAAGGGGCTTATGGTCCCGTCCTTCTTTCTCCAGGTGTTGTTCCCTTTCCAGGATGGAGTCCTTATACGGTATGATTACTGTGAACAATGGCACTAGTCATCCTTTCTTTCTTTTGCTTTTTTCTTTTTTGGTTTTTTTTTTTTTAAAATAATCTTTCAATGTTCTTTAGAACTCCATATCTTGGGATAATTAAATTGTGCGACTGGCTCAGGCACCTGTGAGTCCTGTGTTATCTCCTGATGCTCAGTCTGCTGTCTGCTGTTGGGGCTACTTCTCTGTATGGAATGACCCAGTTGTCTTCATCAACATCAGCTTTTGCTAGACCATATACTCCTCTTCCATCTGCTACTGGCCTTTCAGGCAGTGGCCTGAAGGAACAAATATTTCCTGAAAGACCTGGTGAACCTGAATGCCATTACTATCTGAGAACAGGGGACTGCAAATATGGCTTGGCATGTCGATTTCATCATCCCAGGGACCGGACAGTGACCCGGCCACTTCTCAGCCCCATTGGTCTTCCTTTACGTCCGGTAAGTACAGTATCATACTTCAAAGATATGTTCAACTTGCTTTCTACTCTCTGAGGATTGGTTAAATTTTAAGCTAGGTTGGGGGATGATAATGGTGGTATCTGTAGTTTTTCTGTTTGGTTATTGATGTCTGGCTGCTTATACCTGGATAAACTTATTTTGACATGTATGAGTCAGTTTGACTGACCATTTTCCTCCTTTTGGGGTTAGTTTCACTTTCGAATGATGAATGTTTAATCACTTATGTTTGTGCTATGGATAAATGAACTGGATTCAGTTAAATTTCTGTAAACTTGTCAACTTGTTAAAGAACTTCAAGGTAAATATGTGTGTGTGTGTTTTTTTTAATTATGGGGTATACATTCAGTGTGCTAGAGACAAGTAAGCCCATGTAGAGACCAAGTATGCACTTGAGTAACACCATTTTGAATTCCTTTGCATCACTGCTTATTTTTGAGGGCCTGGTCGAAGAAAAGCAGGGATGTGAATATATTGTGTCAGAGGTTTATGCACTTGTACAGCATTATAAATTTTGGTTGCGCTATGGTTTTTTGCCCTAGAACGGGATAGAGAATGCAGGAAGCAGTTTAACACATTTTGGGACTGTAGTTTTGTTAACAGAATACTTGCATTCTTTACTGAAGTAGTGACGTAATCTGAAGTCTAATTGCTTTGCTTAAACATGCTTATTTTTGCTTTCCTCCACCAGTTATGTGGCTGTGCATATTTATGACTTTTTTTTTAATGCAATTAGCTGCTTTTACAAGCATTGAAGGATGCTAATGATCTTTAGTCACGTTTAAAAAATGGGGTATTCCCCCCTTTTCCTAGAATTTGGATTATGTTCTTATAATATATACCTCAAAGCTAATACTCCTCTGGTCTTTAATGTAAGACCTATTTATCTGATTTAAAGAAATTAAGGAAACTAAATAAATTACTTAATTATAATAGATGTGACATGATCCCTCTAAAATACTTTTTTATGTGTAACATTTGATTTTATATCAATTTATAAGTTAGACAAATTAATTTGGAGAAAAATGACAAATATAAGAGATAAAATGGAAAAAAGTGTTACATTTAGGATCAAAATTAACCACCAAATTAGGTCATACGTTTAGGACTTGAGGAGTATATGATTTGGTTGCAATTAAATGCCTAGCTGGTATCCTGAAGTTCATTTATATGGTTTTCTATTCCATTGCATGTGTGCTAGTGTTGGCCCAGATTTTCATAGCCGTTTCTTAACTTTGCATTTTATTATTCTGTAAATGAGGTTTTTGTTTATAGCCGGACTTATCAATTTGGATCATTTTGTTTCTGGTGATTAGAGATGCTAATGGGATATGGCCCAGTGCCAAAATATGTTTTTAGAGAAAGAATAGTGTGAAAGAAAATGGTGAGACAGATAGAGAGAGAAGGGAAAGGACAAGGGAATTGTAACTAACCCTGAAAAGGGAATATAGGGATGGTATGTAAAGATAATAATCAGCATTTAGGGACCTATTTGTAAGATGAACCTAAGGACCTAAGTGTAAACTAGATAAGTAGTATGGTAATTAGTCATTAACCCATTAGTTAGGACTTGAGTGAGGCTATAGTGTTATAAAGAGCCTACTCCTCCATTTTGTATCAATCAAATCTGTTTTGTGCATTAATCAGAAATGTGAGAGCTTACAAGAGCTCTCTTCTAATCCCTTTCTTGTGTCTCTTCTACTCCTATTCTCTTAACCCTAAGATCAATAATCGTATCAAGGGAGGATAGGGGAGCATATGAAGTAGGCAACTGGTTGAGGAGAGTTTAGCCTCTTGAATGCTAGATCAATAGTTTGAGAGCCCTTTCAATTATTTCTTTTAGCTGCAACTTCAACTCTTTAATTCCCTGAGCTTTATCCTCTTATTCTTATGCCGGTTTGAAGAGAATCTCAGCTTTTGAATAATAAATAAGACTGAGTTACGGCTGGGCTCCAACAGTTGGTAGCTGATTGATATATAATTATGCTGCTGAGAATGAAGCATTGTTTTTCTTGAGTCTTATGAAAGAATTGTCACCTTATCTCAGCATTAAAGAAATAACTTTAGTAGAGTTTTATGGAAGACTATTTGTGGTCATGTGCTAAAGAATGCACTAAAAATTCTGCCCAAAAAAAGGAACTGGTTTTGATGAGTTATTTTCTGAGCTTTTCCTTGTCTGCCCCACAATTTCACTTCATTATTGATTTATGTCTCACATATGCTTTGTTTTTACGTTGCATTAGTTAATCATACCTGGATGGTGTTAGTCATAACCGAATAGTGACTTGTAAATGGATTCGTATCATTAGTTATAATATAATCTAATTTGTATTTTTGTTTCTGCTTATCTTTGATATCAAAGTTAGTAATTGAATAACACGAGGATTAAGTTTTAATGACATTCTTATGTTGTTTTGCAGCAATACTATTAATGTTCTTTCTTTTGGGAACTTTTCTTAATTAATTCCTTTTCTAGAAAACAGGGAGTGCAACCTTGTGTTTTTTACTTACGAAACGGGCATTGCAAGTTTGGCTCCACTTGTAAATTTGACCATCCTTTGGTGTCTGTGAGATACAGTCCCTCAGCATCCTCTCTCACTGATATGCGAGTAACTCCATACCCTGTTGGATCCTTGCTGTCTACCCTGGCTCCTTCAACATCATCTTCAGAACTTCGGCCTGAACTGATGTCAGGCTCAGAAGTGGAATCTTTTTCTACTAGAATGTCATCCTCTGGAAATGGTTCTAGCAATTCTGTCAGTTTAATTTTCTCCCAAGTTGGAACTGTAACTCTTTCTGATGCGCAACTCTCGAGTCAAAGCCCTACTCCTTTAGGCAGTAGCAGAAGCACTAGACAAAGTGGTGATGTACGATTATCAGCCTAATGCCTAACCGATTCCTCATTATCTTTTGGATGTGAATTTCCAATGCTCAATTGCTTCTGTCGATAATCCTAGTGAATTCTTAGTGGCAACTATTCATAGTTTCGCAGTCACAGCCGACAATTCATCAAGTTATGGTTAGCCCATACTAGGTCATTCTCTTCAATGCTATTCTCATCTGATTATATATCATTTGAAATAATCTTTAACTGAAAACGACTTCCCTAGGTTTGTCTTCTGCCCTGGATTCTGTTAATTTTTTTTGGGGTACTAGTGTGATATTTATCATACCATGTGTATATTATATGTAGTGGTTCCTACGCGAGACCAAAGCCATTTACCGCTCCATGCGCAGTATGAGAGCTCAGATTTCAGTTTTACTGCTGTAATGAAAAATAACGGGCGGTTTTGCTCTCCTTAAAATTGTTTATGTGATGTTCTTTTCTAGTGCTGATTAATAACTTAAAATTGTGTTGAACATGTGTTTGCCCTCAAGATTATTCTCTCCTCACACTCTTATTGAGAAGAGTGCAATTTCTTGGGCATAATGCTAGGGGGCTTGGTACGATGAGTTATACTCTGTTTGCTGCTGGATTATTTTGAGATTCATGTGGAAATAAAAATAATTAATTTACATTGTTTTTTAATAAAACTTTTGGTAATTTTTTTCTAATAAAAATTGAGTGGCAGGAGAACATGACATCATAGTAAATAATATACCAATTTTGTATCTGCAGGGTATTTGACGCCCCCCAGGTCCCAGGGAATGAATGGAAGATCTGCGCCTGTTAAGAATCTAATTTGCTGTATAGGTAACAACAGAAGTGATTCTTGACCTCCGCGCTAAGAAACAGATACCTACGACTACGAGCCTTTTAAGTTAAGATCAAATAAAATGTTAAAATGAATTTTGGAGCAGTTGGCGTTCGTTCTGCCTTTATGTTGTTCCCATTTTTGTTAATTCATTCAACTCCATGAAGATCAAAGATGTAAGATTTTTGGTTTTAACAAGCAATAATATTGAATAAGGAATGTACCATGGGTTAGGTAGTGGTCTATGGTGGTTTGAGTTATAAATTGTGGGGAAAATTATAGAAAAATACTATCAGAATATGTAAAAGATAAATAAGGATGATGAATTTTAATAATTTTAAATTGACTAATTTGAAATGTTAAAAAAAATCCCTAAAATCTCTTGCCGGCCGTTGGAGTTTTGGCTGTCTAATATATTATTTTGAATTTTTCAAGTAAAAGTTGTCAATATAGATATTGGAGTTGTTAAAAGCAATATTAAAGTTGTAAATAAGGGTCTAATATATTTTTTTGAATTTCTTAGGCAAAACTTGTTAATGTAGATACTTGATTTGTTAATAACGATAAAAAATTTGTAAATGAACAATTGTAAACAAGTCCGTTTACAACTTGGATATCGCTACAATAAATATTATGTGTACAATTTTAATATTTCTATTAAGAACTTAGTTATTCATATTGACAATTTTTTAATGAGAAATTAAAAAAAAAATGTATATATTAGCCAGAAGCTTTGAGGAAAGTTATTAGGAAATATTCAACAAATACTTCGTTTACAATTTTAATATCACTATTAAAAACTAAAGTATTCATATTGACAACTTTTGACTGAGAAATATATATATATATATATATATTATAGCCCGTCGGAGCTCCGCTAAAAATTTTTAGGAAATATTTGACAAATATTTCATTTACAACTTTAATGTCACTATGGAAAATTAAAGTATCTATATTGACAACTTTTCCCTAAAAAATTTAGGCGGGTAAGTTAACAATTCAAGATCTATATTAACAACTTTTAATTAAGAAATTTAAAATACACATATATATATATATATATATATATTTAATTAATAAATTTAAAATACACACATATATATATATATATATATTTGGCTGTCGACAAAACATTAGAGCTCCGATGTGCTTTAGCAGTAGGCAATTGGAGATTTTTTTTTTTTTTAAAAAAAAATAAAATAAAAAATAAGGGCACTTATATAATTTAACACATTTGTTAGATTTCAAAATTTTAAATCAATCAATTTAGAATTATTGAAATCTACCACTCTCCCAACTCCTCACCTCTCCATCCGTGACGCGAAACCCCATCGTGATTGGAAGCCTGTTTAGGGGGTATAGTATATAGTTGAATACTCTATTATTTATTTGATGGTCAACAACTCATGAGGACCCACCAATTACTTAGACCAAAAAAAAAAACAGAAAAAAGAAAAAGAAAGATCCGCCATAGATGCTTGTATTGGTTCTTGAAATTAACATTCACATTCTTTAGCTGGCCCTGGGATTAGACAAAGCATGATACTCTATTTTGTGTTAAATATAAAATATAATTGACTTTTTATTTTTTTGAAGGGGTTAAGGAGGCAAAATATATTATTTTAACATTCTTTTCAACCTTCATCATCATGTTGTGAAAGAAAATTGGCCAAGAAATTCAATAAGAGAATCAATATATATTCAACAAGATGTCACATCAATCTGAATGTCAGTGAATTTTGTCAAGTTGCCAAAGAAGATGGGTTTGATATCTGTTTGATGAATTAAACCCCAAATTCTCTAGACTTGAATATCCTTGATCTTGGTTTTTTTTAATTGAATACAATCTTTACAATATAAGGAAGTGCTAAAGACAATTGATGATTTAATTGCAGCGGTGGTTAAATCGTTTGAATCATTTTCATCTGTTAAGTCTAACAAAGTATTCTTGACACTTCAATATTGCATGATCTTGAAGGAGAGGGTTCTAATAAATATGATCTTCCACATATAAAAAAAGAAGTTATAGAAAAAAAAGTCTCACTGCCCAATCAAATCGAGTGTGATCTAAATTTAGTGGAAAAAATGATAGAGCATTTAAGATAATTTTAGGAGTTGGGATGGATAATTCATTTTGTGACTTTTGTATTCTGATGATACCACACATGTTCAAGAAGGGGATGAGAACAACATTAATTAACTCTGCACCATGGTGGAATGATCCCTCCAAACGTGGAATAAAAGTTTTTTCAATTAAGTTAAAGATGAGTGACATTACTTTTTCGAGGCATGAAGCCCGATGCAAGAGGCAATTTTAAATATATTCTTTGTCGGTAACTCCATGTTATAGATTGATCGGTAAGTGCGTATAAGATCTAGGAAAGTTTAAGATTGTTGAGGCGTTTATGAGAAGCTTCTGTATACTTCCTAAAGGCATTATTTTAGTCTATGATGAGATCAAATACAACCTATTGTAGTGATATTTGTTTCTTATGTATACATTTTTTTTGGGGACAAATTTATGTACACATTTGCAAAGTCTACATAATCATATTTTTATGTGTTTAATGTTAGTTCAATTTTTTTTTCAAAAATGATTTTTTTTTTAAAAAAAATAAAAATGATTTTTCACTATCATGAAATGCTATTTTGTAGATTTAAAATGAATTTTAAATGTATAGATTTTTTTTTTATATTCTTTCCATAGATTTTGTCAAAGAAAAGATTTTTCTATCAAGAGAATGTCTATTTAATTGGGCATAATACAAAGGTAAGGTTATTCTTTTTTAGCGATGGAAAAAAGATTATGAAATTAATATTTTATTAGGTTATTTTTAGGGGAAAATCAACCACTTTGTACAGTTAGTTAAAAGAAAATATTTTTAAATAAATATTAAAATTATTTTATTTAAAAATAGAAAAATAAAGTAGAATCTCTTACTCCATAAAATATAAGCATGTTGTTAAATTAATTATTGTGGAGGAAGTATTAGTATGGGTAATTTGGAAAAAATATGATAAAAATTTCTCAAAATAATTTTATTAAAAAAATATTAGAATTGATGTGTATGTGACATTAATGAGTTGTAAACATTACTCACTTTATAGAATATATAACCTATAGGTGCATTATAAAATTATTATTGTGTTTAATTATTATTGAGAAAATATCAATAGAGGTATTTTGAAAGAAATTGACAAAAATTAGAACCTTTTTCATATACTACCTCCAGTTCTAAATATATAAATACGACATAGTTTATAATAACAAATGATAAGATTTAAATAGGGTGGAGATAATGTGCCTGTTTGGTGACAGCATTTTGGGAGCATTTAGCCCAGTAGCATTGGCTTTTAAGCCAAAGCCCATATAGATGTGTTTGGAGAGGCTTTTTTGTCACTGGACTAATGGAGCAAACGCCCATTAACAAAAAAGCTGGGGAGGGGAGCTTTAAGGGTGATGGCGTTGGACAATTAGCTCATGTGGGCCCCACCAGTTTTGTTTTTTTATGGGATTTATACATATATGGGGTGTTTTGGCGAGAGGGATATGACAGCTTGGGCCCACCTCAAGTTTTTTTTTTTTTCACTCTAATTCTTTTTTTTTTCCTTTTTTTAAAAAAACAATTTCTATCATTTATTTTTTTTCCCAAATATAAATTAAAATTAAATTTTTTATGTTCAATTATCATAATGTATACAACTAATATATATATATGTAGTATTCAACAAGATTTATCTTTTTCTCCATTTTCTACCTCAACTCACTTTCCAAATGATAATCCAAACACTCTTTAGTTAAAAAAAAAAGCTATTGCTACAAAACCTAAACAGACAATCCAAATACAAATTATATTTACAACTTGACTTTTTTCCTACCAAGCTTTTTCCAAAGTCAAATAGCTTTTAAGCCACCACTTCTACCGCCAATCCAAACAGGCCCACAGGAAAGCCATTTTTTTTCTCCCTGAATGTCATATATAATGAGTAATACAAAATAATAAATTTCCTCTTCTCTTCCGTTATGGCGTGTCTTGATTATGGAGAGGGTTTTCCACCCAAATCAGGAAAGCCGTTTTTTTTTTCTCTGTAATCAAATTATGAGAATTATATGGGCTTTTGCTACGTCATGACCCCTCCATTCCAATCTATTTTCAACAAAGTGTTTGCTCTAAGAGACCAGGCTCTATTTGTTTGAGGTGCAAAGTAAGACCATGAGGTCTAGTGCCTCACAAAGTTGTACCGGACCCATTGCATCAAACGAACACGATCAGGCTTATCAGACTTCTGGACTCATCAACTTGGCATCCTAATTGTGAGTCATAATTTTTTTTTAACCAACATTCGTTGGGAGCAAGTGAAAGGGACTTGTTCTCCTTTAACCACGTCTTCAATTCAAGGTGTGAGAATGTAGAAAATGGTGTTGGGAGCTCTTCCGCCACGATCGGGTCGACTCGAGCGAATCCGAATTAGTTGTGACCGAAGGTTCTGGTGAACTGAGTGGGTAACCAAAAAAAGAATATTTTTTGGGTACAAGTTTGTCAGAATCTTTTGAATGTTAGTAATTTTTTTTAATACAATAAAATTTTAGGAAAGGGGTTGGGCTTACCCACGATTTAAGGGTAGGGCGAAATTTTACTTCTTCCTAGGTGATATCAATGTTGAGTGGGGCTAGCTGTCTATTACCCTCAAGCGTTTACCTAGGGACCTAGAATCTAGGATGCCTCCCCCAGGGCCTTGACCATCTCCAAGATTGAACCGCCTCCCTTTGATGAGAGTGTCCGACCCCTTTGTCAGTTTTGTTGTTGTTGCACGTCCAGTATTCAGAACTTAGCCCTGATTAATCCGGATCTGACTCGCGTTGTGCACCTGGCTATGGTGGGAGAGTCTTCCAATGAGACTTTCCTGCATTGACAAGGCTCAAACTCGAGATCTTGCTTAAGCAACACAAGTCGCTTACCACTTGTGCCAACCCCCGTTGGTACCCCTTTGTCAGTTGAACCCAAAGACAAGGGGTTAGAATCAATCTATTAGGTAATATGGGTGGACTTGCGGGCCCAACTTACCCACCTCCCGAAAATGGTGGGCTTGGGTTGGTCAAACGGGAACCCATTTTGATGAGTGCATTTTTCAGCCCATCAGCAGCCAGCTTTTTAATTTTTTTTTTCTTACTTTAAACTTAAATTAAAAAGTTTATTGTTTTGCACTAATTTAAATAGAAGCTTATTTTATGTTAACAAATTGATAATACGTTTGATCATTCATTTTATTTAATGAAATATCATGTTTACATTAATATAATAATTATGTAAAATAAATTATATGTTTATATTTACAAAGCTCCATGAAAATATAGAATCAACTTGAATTTAGCCTATAAAAATTTATAATTAATTTTTAAAATTAAAATAAATGTTTGAAATTTTACCAAAAAATAAAATATTTAAAAATGAAAAAAAAAAAAAAGGGGAGAGCTTGGCAAGTTGGCCCTGCCAACCCAGCTTAAAAATAAGAGGGTTCAAGGTGGCAAAATGTGGACTCGCCATGGGCCAAACTATACTCTATGGGTTGGCGTGTTTTACCACCTCTCCCGATAGTTGCTAAAAGAAAAATCAAATCTAAATATGTGACATATCTTCATTGATCTAGCCAATTTGTAAGGCAAGTGATGTTCTAATTTGTAGGTGCAACAGGAAAATGTGCTCCCCCAACATAATGCTCCATGCTAAATGAGACTGAGAGAGATAGGTTCTCCCCATTCTAGGCTTGCTTCAAAGGTCCCCTAACGCACAAGTCACAACAATTCTTTTCTTGATAATGAGTCACATGTATAAAACTAAATGGGATATTGGTCATAAAAAATATCTTAAAGACTTATAAAGGTCCATTAAAGGCCTATATGAGATCTTAACAACGCCATAAAATGCTTAATTATCTATTTCTTCTACGCATTGTTGATATCGTGTGACGTCATCTAATCACCAAATTTATACCCAACTTTTTTTTACAGTATATGTTGCGTTATGTTGATTGCGTTGAGCCCAAAAACCCAAGACCCTGTATTTAATTGTAGGCATCATAAACCTCAAGGCCTCCCTCTTGTGCCCTTTGAATAGCTCTACTCTAAGTAATAATGTAGCACCTTTTTCATTATTATCCCTATAACAATACTCCACCTGTAATAATCATTCCACTCACAATTGTCACTTAAAAAACCTTAAGCAACAACCCCCTTTAGTGAGTGATAGAGGTCCGTTATTATTCTTTTTGCATGAAAAGTTATTCGGGAAAGTAAGACATCTAAAATATTACACGATTGTCTCCTCACTCTTAACCATTAGTGATATTTCTATCGCCACTATCTTTTTGTGGTTGCATCTTGAAAAAACAGAGAGAGAAACAGGAAGTGGCAATGCCATCATGCCTTTCATCTGCTTTCTCACTAATTTTTTTTCCCTTCTTATTTTCATAAAATGTTACTTTTTTTATATTTCAGACACTTGTTTAATACATACCATTCTCACTCTGGTCCTATTCATACCCTGTTTGGGATAGCGATGATAGAAGTAGCTTTTTTCCAAATGGGGTTTTTTAGATGAGCTTTTTCTAAAAAAGTCAGATTGTATATGTGATTTGTGTTTGGGATAACGGTGACAGAAGTGATTTTTTTTTTCTAGATGGACTCTTGTTTAGATGATTATTTGAGATGAAAAATGACTGAAAATGACGTGAATGTTATTGAATATTACACACACACATATATTAGCGGTATATATTGTGATAATTGAATATAAAAATTTAATTATTATTAAAAAATTACAAAAATCTAAAGTACTTGATTAAATATATTATAATGGATAAATTAAAATGTATATTTAATAGTACATTGCTTATTAGATCATCTATTCCTAAATTTTTTTTTCTAGAAGTTGAAAAAAGTGATTTATGAAAAAAATCACTTTTTTTGGAGAAGCGCATCCATCACCGATAGAAGCTATCCCAAACACTTCTTTTTCCTTCGTTGGACTTTTCTCACTGCCGTTGGGGTTTTTTCCCCTCCTGCAACCATGTCAAATAAGCACTTATAAGTCCATTTTAAAGAGAGTGAAAGTGAACTTATAAGTAAAACCAGAGCCAAATGAAACATAAAATAGTACAATCATCATGTTTTTAGCATTCAAAAAGTAATAGCAACAGTAACTGTTATATGGTGATTACAACAAAACATAATAAATACCAAAAAAAGTTCCACTAATATACCAAACCGCTGCTTTCCCAGATAAGAAGAAAATTACTCCCTCCGGTCCTTATTATAAGGCACCAACTACCCATTTCTCCCGGACCAAGGAATGGAAGTTAAGTCATTAATTAGGTCCAAAAGTAATAAATGTTTCCAACTTTACCCCTACTTTAATGATGTAGGTTTAAACGAGTTAGTTAAAAATGAGGGCATAATGGAAAAATCTTAATAAATAAGTTAGTTAAAGTAAGTTGGTGCGCTATAATAAGGGACCAAAAAAATGTTAGTGGTTGATGCCTTATAATAAGGACCAGAGGGAGTACATGGTAGTGTGTTAACTTGGAAAATAAACTGGTCAGGACCAAAAAAAACAAACAAAAGAAATTGGCGTTTTTATCTCTAAAGGCAAAGGGCTTAAAATATTAGAGAAGATAACTCATTTGCATGATTTGAATAGTCTCTAAATGAATCTCTCACAACTTTATCTGTTTCTCCAATAATTAGACTTGTGACAGCCAATTGAATCCTGAAAATGCTAATCATTACCCTAAACTTTAATTCCCAAAGCCCAACTGCTTTTACCTTCAACAAATTTGACTACACCCACTCACTCAACTTCCTTTTTGGTCAATTTTCGGCAACAACAAACATAATCTTAGTGACCAGTAGTACAAAGCAATTTAGGGGGAAAAAAACCTAAACTTTACACTGCTTTTTGTACATGCAAAACTAGGTTACTAAACTAGGGCCATCATGAATATTCTCAAAACCTTTTTTTTCATAATAAAGAGAGTTTGATTGAATCCCAATTAGCAAAGTTCCTTGAATGGGAAGGCACGCTTGCTCCTTGTTTGATGAGAGCGGGCCCTCATCAGCATCCCATGCTGCTTGAGAAAGAATCTCGTACGGCCCCATTCATTCTATTACTGGGCCCTCCAGACAATCAACAGGCCCAATTCAGTAGGAAAAATAGGTGATATTTAAAATTATAAAAAATAATAGGGTAGGGCATACAGTAATCATTGACTTAATTGTTATCTATATTTTCTCTCTTATCAGTCCTTTTTTCCCCGGTTTAATTATGGAGGGACGTGTGGTTTGAAAAACTCGTGTTATGATCAAGTGTAATAAATAATTGAAGTGCATACACCCCAGTCAGTTCAAGTAACATATTAATATTAATTATAATGCCATGAATGTATAATAATAATAATAATAATGTCATGAAGGCGATGAAGTGTCCAAATTTAATTCCAGCCCCCACTTTGTAAAAGGATGGGGTCACTTGTCTTCCTTGGGTTATAATTGTGGTCACTATCTCCGACACATTGCACTCATGATCATAATACTGTGTTTGATCCTAATTATAAGACCTAGTGACTTTTTTGGAGAGATTAAGGAAGCTAATTAAATTAGCTTAGAGTATTTTTTTTTCCTCCCTTCAAACTAAATAGTTTGACCAATAAACTAATATATAATCTAAGAAAACACAATATATGAAATGATTAAGTAACTTATTTAGCTTAAATCTCTCCAAAAAAAACATGTAGCCTTATAATTGGACCGAGGTAGTAATATCTTTGGGATCATTAAATGAAAAGAGGCAAAATGGTTTTTTTGGGGGAAAAATAAATAACACATGTGAACCATAGTGTAATTAAGATACTTACAAAAAGAATGTAAGCATACCAGATATATTTGTTAAGTAATGAATCAACACATTTATTTGCTATCTTAATCTCATATTAACTTTTCTCAACTTCAATTGTTCATTCAATCAGAGAAACAGTGTGTTTAGTTTAGTGTTAATTTCATGTCATTCATCAACAAGATTTTGCTTATCTCAAAGATGATCGTATTGTACTTATTTTCAAGATTAGATTTGAATTGTTGAATTTTAATTATTCAGTCTGAATTATTATTCTGGATGAACAAAGCATACAAAAACTAAAGCTTGTAAGATGAGTAGTGTCCCACCCATAAATTAGTGTTTTATAGTTATTTATGGAGTTATTTTTTTTAACACTATTTATGGGATTATTAAGTTGTATTAGAACCCATTTTTCCACTTTCATTAATGAAACTAGGTCCATGATGAATTCTGTGAGCTTTCCACATGTGTTTCATAATTGATGCTTATGCTTTAATTAGCATTTTGCTTTAGCAAATTACTGTTTATTTTACATGAACTTTAGCGGCACAAGCAAAGCTACTTTCTAAACAGAAATGAAAAGAGAGAAAAAAAAAGGAAACACATTTTTAGTCTCATTTTAGACAAATTGGTACAGATTAATGGAGATTGGATTCCCCTGTCTCCACTCTTCTTGCAGGAATCTTCTGCATTGCCATGACTTGCAAATCCAAAACACAGCAAATAATTAACAAAGGGTAAAGGAGCGTTCAACACCACGAAGTTTCTTGCAAGGCGTCAGGAAATGGCCCAAGACCACGAAGTTTTTTGGGAAAGTAGATATGAAATTACGTTTTGGGAAATTTCCAAAGTCACGGCCAGTTAGTTGGCCGTCAACTTGGATGGAATCTTGACGTGTGATGACGCGACACCGACAAAATGATTTAGACGACGTGGACGTTGAGTAGGAATAATTTTTTTAAAAAAAACTAGAAAAAAATTGAAATAATTAGGAAAAAATAAAATAAAAATTTGAAAAAAAAATAGAAAAAAATTCAAATAATTAGGAAACAATTGAAAAAAAAATTAGGAAAAAATTAAAGGGAAAATTCCAAATAAATACTATTTGAATTTGTACAATCCCGAAGTCTGTCGAATTTGTAAATACTATTTGAGGGATATGCAAATTGGGTCAAATTACCCTTTTACCCTTTAGTGTTAAATAAATAAAAAAATATAAAAAAATACCCCCACCCCCACCGCCACCACCACCATCACCACCACTGCCGCCGCCGCCACCAGCCGGCGGTGGCGGCGGCCGGTGGTGGGGGGTGGGGGTATTTTATTTATTTAACACTAAAGGGTAAAAGGGTAATTTGATCCAAATTTGCATATCCCTCAAATAGTATTTACAAATTCGACAGACTTCTGGGGGTTGTACAAATTCAAATAGTATTTATTTGGAATTTTCCCTTTAATTGTTTCCTAATTTTTTGATTTTTTTTTCCTAATTATTTCAATTTTTTCCTAATTTTTTGATTTTTTTTCTAGTTTTTTAAATTTGTTTTATTAAATATCGTCCAAATCATCTTGTCGATCTGCCACGCAATCCATCCAAGTTGACGATCAACCAACTAATCTTGGTCTTTACTTTGGGCACTCCCAAAACGTAACTTCATGTTTACTTTTGTTCCAAAAAAACTTCGCACAGTCTTTGGTCTTTCCTTAAGAAACTTCGTGGTGCTGGACGCTAACAAATATGGTTTCCCACCAAAAAAGAGAGAGATGTTATGAATATACTAATTATGTGGATGTCCATTGACCCTTCTGGTCCTCAATATTTTACGGAGTCTTTGTTCATACTGAGTTCTTGTTCATGCATACGTATTTTACTTGTTCACATATACGGTCTTGTTCATGTATACGTATTTATTTGTTCATGTGGGGCCCACGCGTTTTTCTCACTTTCGGTCAAACATGAATAGTGTTGAATTTATTTGACTTTTGGGGAAAATTACAGCTAATGACCCAGGTTGAATAATTACACTTAAGGACCCATTTTCCTTCTATAAATAGACGTCCATTGTAAACATTCGAATACACTTGAATGAGAACTCCTCTCTCCACTTTCTCTCTCTAGAATTATTCTCGCTCTTATTCTTCTTCATTTACCTTAAGTTATCTTTAGTTTTATAACACGTTATCGCGAAAGTCTTTCTAAAGAAGGTATGATTTTCTTATTATCTTTTAATGATTTCTCTACATGTTTATTATATTGATCTGTGATGATCTTAGCAACATGGAATTAAAGACATTATATTTTTACCGAATGTTTTAAACATCGGGTTCCATGTGTGAGATTGGAGATTATTTATTTTACTATTCATCCTTGATTTAATTATTTTATATAATGCTTTATTCTTGTGCACAATATATATTGTTATTACCTCCTACATGTGATGGTTCTACTTCCAAAGTTTAATTTTAATGCTAGCACTTTATTATTATTTTGACTCTTACATGGATGGTTCTACCTCCTCCTAACATAACTTTTACTTTTATGTTACTAACATAATATTTACTTTTATGTTACTAACCTAAGTTTAATTTTAATGCTAGCACTTTATTATTATTTTGACTCTTACATGGATGGTTCTACCTCCTCCTAACATAACTTTTACTTTTATGTTACTAACATAATATTTACTTTTATGTTACTAACCTAAGTTTAATTTTAATGCTAGCACTTTATTATTATTTTGACTCTTACATGGATGGTTCTACCTCCTACTAACATAACTTTTACTTTTATGTTACTAACATAATATTTACTTTTATGTTACTAATCTAACATTTACTTTTATGTTACTAACGTAACATTTACTTTAAGCATTTTACTTTTATTATTAATGTTATGTTATTACTTGTTAATTTTATGTTAACTCAAGATAATCTCTTGTATGTTATGGCGGAAGCCATATAATTCTATTATATGACCGAAGTCATAATCTTCTAAAATTATGACCGAAGTCATAAAATTTTAATTCTCCTTTATTGTCTTTTTGAATTTTCTATTATTATCATTAATATTTCTGTTTTAATAACTCTTGCTTATTTTTCTTTTTAAATAGCTTGAATAATGTCAAACGAAACCTTGCGAACTATGCAAAACTCGAATTCATGGCTCTTGATATTACCTAAAGAATTATTTATCTTGGATGCTAGATGCGAAATTCATCTGAATGCACATGGTCTTGAAGATACAATTAAAGAACAAAATGAAACATCTAATCAAAACAAAGCCAGATCCATGATTTTCCTTCGTCACCATTTACATGATGATTTAAAAATTGAGTATTTGACGTGAAAGACCCACTAGTTCTTTGGAATGACCTAAAAGAAAGGTATGATCACCAGAAGATGATCGTCCTTCCAAAAGCTCGTTATGAGTGGTTGCATCTGCAAGTCGCAAGATTTTAAATCTGTGAGTGAATATAACTCGGCCGTGTTCGAATTACTTCACGTTAAAATTATGTGGAGAAAATATTACCGATTATGATATGTTAGAAAAAACATTCACCACATTTCATGCATCCAATATGCTCCTGCAAAGAAGAATATCGTGGACAAGGTTTCGAGAAATATTCTGAATTAATTTCTTGTCTCCTCGTGGTGAAACGAATAATGAACTTTTGTTGAAAAATCATGAATCTCGTCCAACAAAGTTCGAATCCATTCCCTGAAGTGAATGTAGTAAACTATGAAAATTTTAAGGGCCGAGGACGTGGACGTAAAGGCGGTTACAACCGTGGTCGTGGTCGTGGCCGTGGCCATGGCCGTTATCATGGTCCAAATCGTGGTGGATCAAATTCCCGCCCAAAGGAGGGAGGATTGAAAAGAACCCCGAAGGAAACTAGTGGAAATAACAAGCATTCGAAAATGCATGTTATCGTTGTGGTGGAAAAGGTCATTGGTCTCGTACTGCGTGCGCCAAGACACTTGGTTGACCTTTACAAAGAATCACTTGAAAAATAATGGTAAAGGGCTAAGGACCGAGGTAAATCATGTGGATATGGCGAGAAAATTCTGAGTATAATGACAATGATGTAAATTATATGGAAGCTATTTGATTTCCTAGAATAAATTACCTTTATCTTTTAGTATTTCTATGCTTTAAACTTGTTTTCCTATCTTATGTATTTCTTTTAATTATGTTTTAATTTGTTTTTCATGTATCTTTAATGAAGAATGATTTTCACGGCATCAATCCGAAGATTTATGTCTCGTTGATAGTGCTACAACCCATACCATATTAAGACAAGATAAATATTTCTCTTCCTTGGTAATGCAAGAAGCCAATATTCAAACTATATCCGGTAATATAAATTTGATTGAAGGCTCCTAGGAAGAGCTAATATTTTGTTACCGAAGGAACAAAATTATGCATTGATAATGCATTTTATTCTACTAAATCTAAAAGAAATTTGTTGAGTTTCAAAGATATTCGCAAAAATGGATATCATATAGAAACAATAACTAATAATGATCAGGAATGTCTTCTTTGTTACAAATATTGTTTCGGTAGAAAAAGCATATTAGAATGTTTTCCTACATTCTCTTCTCGTTTATATTATACATATATAAGTGCAATTGAAACATATGCTATTGTAAACCGAAAGTTTACCAATACAAACCAGAAGTTTGTCAATGTAAACCAGAAGTTTACTAATGAATTTAATATTTGGCATGACCGGTTAGGCCATCCGGTCAATTATGATGCGACGATAATTGAGAATTCATGTGGACATACCCCGAAGTGTAAGCAAATACCACAATCCAATGAATTCTCATGTACAATGTTCCAAGGGAAAATTAATTATTCGGCCTTCCCCGAAGCAAAGCAGAAAGTGAGTCTCTCACATTTCTAGAACGGATACAGGGAGATATTTGTGGGCCAATACATCCACCATGCGGACCATTCAGGTACTATATGATATTAATTGATGCATCAACTAAATGGTCGCATGTCATTTATTATCTTCACGCAACCCGGCGTTTGCAAGATTACTTGCTCAATTGATCGATTAAGAGCACATTACCACGACTATCCTATCAAGAAAATACGTCTTGATAATGCTTTGGTGAATTTACTTCACAATCTTTTAATGAATATTGTATGTCCCTTGGAATTGATATTGAACATCCTGTAGCTCATGTTCACACACAAAATGGACTTGCGTAATCATTGATTAAACGATTGCAACTCATTGCAAGACCTTTACTAATGAGATCTAATCTTCCAATTTCTCGCTTGGGGTCATGCCATTTTGCATGCAAAAATGTTAATTCGCATCGACCAACAAGTTACTTAAAGGTCTCCCCTCACAGATGGTTTTTGGTCAAGAACCTAATATTTCCCATATAAGAATTTTTGGATGTGCGATATATGTACCGGTAGCTCCACCACAACGCACCAAAATGGGTTCTCAAAGAAGGTTGGGAATATATATCGGGTATGAATCTCCTTCTATTATAAAATATTTAGAACCATCTACGGAGATTTATTTATTGCGCGATTTGCTGATTGTCATTTTAATGAATCATTTTTCCCAACATTAGGGGAGAAAATAAGCGATTGGGTAAAGAGATTAGCCGGAATGAATTATCATTGACTCATTTTGATCCTCGTACAAAACAATGTGAACTAGAAGTTCAAAAGATAATTCATTTACGAATTTAGCTAATCGAATGCCGAAGCATTTACTTGATCCAAAGAAAGTGACAAAGTCACATGTACCCGGTACTAATGCTCCTATTCGAATTGATGTCCCCGAAGGACAACCCATTATAAATGAATCTAAAGTACGCCTGAGCGTGGTAGACCCATCGGTTCCAAAGACAAAAATCCTCGAAAAAGAAAAGGAGCTAAAAGTATAGATGGTCAAGTAGAGGATAAACAAGAAAAGTTTATAACTCGGAAAGAGTCATCTCCTGAAGAGATGTTATCTCCGGAAGAGAAATCTCCGTAAGAGAATATTGTAGTCCCGAAAGAGACCAAGGTACCAAAATGTATGAAAATAATGAGATCTCAATAAATTATGTTATGAATGGTATTCAATGGGACCGAAACGGAATCAACGTTGACGACATTTTTGCTTATCATGTAGCAAATGATGTAATAAATGATAATGAGGATTATGAGCCAAAATCTATCAATGAATGCCAACAACGAAAGGATTGGCCTCTATGGAAAGATGCTATTAATGCAGAATTAAAATCACTGGCAAAACGAAATGTATTTGGACCTGTAGTCCATACACCGAAGATGTAAAGCCGTTGGATATAAATGGGTTTTTGTACGGAAAAGAAATGAAAAGGGTGAAATTACAAGATATAAAGCACGTCTTGTAGCCCAAGGTTTTACACAAAGACCTGGTATTGATTTTGAAGAAACATATTCACCCGTAGTAGATGCAACTACTTTTCGTTATTTGATTAGCCTAGCATAAATGAAGGGCTTGATCTACATCGATGGATGTTGTAACTGCATATTTGTATGGATCACTTGATAGTGATATTTATATGAAAGTCCCGTAAGGACTCAAGATGCCTAAGCATCTAGTTCAAATATTCGAGATCAATACTCGATTAAATTAAATAAGTCCCCGTATGGCTTGAAGCAATCGGGACGCGTGTGTATAATTGTCCGAGAATATTTGTTGAAAGAAGGATACAGAAATGACCCAATATGCCCATGTATTTTTATGAGAAGATCTAAAAAGGAATTTGTTATTATTGCGGTCTATGTTGATGATATTAACATCATTGGAACTCCTGAAGAGCTCCAAAAAGCAATTATCTCGTTTGAAGAAAGAATTTGAGATGAAAGACTTGGGCCGAACGAAATTGCATGTTGGATTACGATAGAGTATCGAAAAATGGGATTTTTGTATATCAACAAACTTATACAAAGAAAGTCCTAGAGAGATTTTATATGGATAAGTCACATCCATTATGTACTCCAATGATAGTAAGATCTCTAGATGTGGATAAAGATCCATTCCGACCTCAAATAATTAACGAAGAAGGTGAAGAAGAACTACTTGGTCCGTATACCATATCTTAGTGCTATCGGAGCACTAATGTATCTTGCTAATCACACACGTCCCGATATATCATTTGCTTGTTAATTTATTAGCAAGATATAGTTCGCACCAACACGGAGACATTGGAATGGAGTAAAACACATTTTTCGATATCTCGGAGGCACTATTGATATGGGGTTATACTACTCAAATGAATCCAAGCATGAACCGATTGGTTATGCGAGATCTTAGGTTTTCTTTTCGACCCACATGATGGTAAATCACAAACTGGTTATTTGTTTACATGTGGAGGTGCGGCTATCTCATGGCGGTCTATGAAACGACTATATCGGCCCACATCATCAAACCATGCGTAAATTTTAGCAATGCATGAAGCAAGTCGTGAATGTGTATGGTTGAGGTCGAATACATCATATTCAAACAACTTGTTATTTATCTTCGGAAGGATGGTTCCAACGGTTCTATATGAGGATAATCTTTGTATGTGTGTTGCTCAACTTAAAGAAGGTTATATCAAGGGTGACGAACAAAGCATATTTCACCAAAATTCTTCTTTACACGTGATCTTCAAAAGAATGGTGAAATAGACATTCGAAAATCGTTCAAGTGAAAATCTAGCGATTTATTTACCAAGTCACTTCCAGGAGTAATCTTTGAAAAGTCGGTCCGTGGTATTGGTCTTCGAAAACTCGAGAGATCTCAAATGATATTGTCAAGAGGGAGTCAATACACGCTGTACTCTTTTTCCTTATCTAGGTTTTATCCCACTGGGTTTTCCTAGAAAGGTTTTTAATGAGGCGAAGACAGACGGTGTATCAATGAATGTTGTACTTTTTTTCTTTGGCTAGGTTTTTATCCCACCTGGGTTTTTCCTAGTTAAAGTTTTTAACGATAAGACATTCATAAATGGACATCCAAGGAGGGAGTGTTATGAATATACTAATTATGTGGATGTCCATTGACCCTTTCCGGTCCTCAATATTTTACTGAATCTTGTTCATACGGGATTCTTGTTCATGCATACGTATTTTACTTGTTCACATATACGTCTTGTTCATGTATACGTATTTACTTGTTCATGTGGGGCCCACGCGTTTTCTCACTTTCGGTGCGTATGTGTAACCGTGTTGAATTTATTTGACTTTTGGGGAAAATTACGACTAATGACCCAGGTTGAATAATTACACTTAAGGACCCATTTTCCTTCTATAAATGACGTCGTCATCAGTAACATTCGTAATACACTTGAATGAGAACTCCTCTCTCCACTTTCTCTCTCTAGAATTATTCTGCTCTTATTCTTCTTCATTTACCTTAAGTTATCTTTAGTTTTATAACAAGAGAAGCTTTTGTTCTTTTTTCCCTTAAGTACATATTTTAATTGTGTTTTGGATCATACCAGGTCCACTTTTGAGTGAGAATGGTTAAAACTTAAAAAGGTATAAAAAATTATACAAAAAGTACATGTAAATCTTAAACAAATAAGCCTATAACAATGTTGTTCTGGTAAAAATGACATGGTTAATCAAGCCAAAGCACCAAATTTTAGACATGAGAAAGCGGCAATTTTTAACAGAAATAAATATAATATCAATATGATAAATTATAGTAGTACTATTTACAACAAGAAGTGAGGTCCATTTTCATACACACAAAAAAGAAATGTTAACCTGAAAGCTGCCAGAAATTCTAGACAGAATAACATAGGACCACGTGACAACTGTTAACTTTCCTTCAGCAAGGATAAAATGTTGACATGAATAGATAAACCAAGGTAAACTAAGACCATGATAGATGATGGAGGAAGCCAAACTTCATTTTTATAATTGTTTGGAACAGTGGCGGAACCAGAAAAAAAAATTAGCCTTTCAAAAATAAACATATTGAACTACTCTCTTTAATTCTTATTATATAAGGCACCAACTAATAAGTATATTTGGTTCATTTTATAAAACACTTGCTTGTTTCCAAATAGCATTAAATATTTTTTTTCTATGTATACCCATAATTAAAAAGGTAGTGAGTGAGAGTAATAATTAATAAAAATTAATTATTACTTTTTTTTTGGAGAAAAAAGAGAGTAATAATTAATATGATATTAGAGTTTAGTGTAATTAATAGGGATAATATTGAAAATTACTTAAATTTTAGGACAAATTTAATGACTTTAACTGTTTTTATTGACTTGTGAGAATTGTTAGTTGGTTCCTTAAATAAGAACCAGATGGAGTATTTACTAAATAATATCAAATAACCTAGAAAATACAAACAAATAATAATATATAATTATAAATCAAAACAATATATAAGATGATACTAATCTTTTCAATATCTCAAACAAGAATTTTACTTTCCTCTCACAAATTAATGAGTAATGAAAAAACATTATCTTTACCGAGAAGATAAAAAATTAGTTGGGGCCAAATTTGTGGCCAAATAAAATATCATATAATAAATACATATATATTTTAACAAATTTTATAAGATCAGTAGTGCTAATTGGCCATAACAACGTTCCGCCACTCGTTTGGAATAACAATTAGAGCATTCAAAAATAAATTTTCAATCATAATTTACAGTATATGAGGCAAGTATGTAAGATGAATTTTATCTCGATTTATATAAAAAAAAAAACTTTTGTAGGTCTCAAATATGATCCCAAACAAGCACAACCTACCACTTTATCAAAAACATTTAAATTTTTATGAATTAATCTTTTAATGATTATACCTACGAGAGACTACTTAGCCATACAACAAAAGGAATTGATGCCCTCATCATGACCCCCAAATCAATGAAATCCAGTTACATGATTACTCCCACAGTTGTCACCCTCACAGTAATTGTGATAACCACATCACTGTCCATATCATGAGCACGTATTTTTAATTTAATTCCATTTGGATCCATCATTCCCTTTTAATCTTCTCTCACTTAACTAGTGCTTTCATATTATGCATTTCAGCTGATCTAACCCATCCTGTAATTACCCACTTTGCTCAACTTTACACATAATATTAGACATACTTTATTATGCTAATCTCTTTGTATGGGTAGCTTAATTAGCTTTCGCTAGCCATGATGACACACCCCAAAAGCACTGCAGCTCTTCAGGATTCCAGCAATGTCTCAAAACCCAAAAAAGATTAAATGAAAACCCTTTGTGGAAAAGGGAAAAAAAAAGGTAATGACTTGGTCACTACCTTTCACCGAAAAGTGCAAGCACATCTGCGGTTGCCTTGGACTTTAAATTAAGCTGAAACTATAAACAAACATTCCATAAAGTATGTTTAGAGTCATCCCCATCTTCTAGCCCTGCATGGGTTCATGTGACTTTCACTTCACTACACCAACTTTCCCCAGACATTACCAGGAGGGAGGCTCAAGAAGTGGTCCTTTAAGAATCTGTCAGAAGAACAACGATGTACTTAGTTTTCTTTTGGTATGGATTGGGTCTTTGATATAGGAGTGTGACAATTCTTAGTGGGGCTTGTGGTGTAGATCGTAGAATAATAATTTCCAGGTTTCGTTGAGATGGGTGTTGTTACTGTTGCTGAATTGAAGCCCAGTATTTCAGGGAAGAGGTCATTTCGCCCAAATTCAAGCATAAGGCATGCCACTGAATGGTATGTAAATCCTTTTTGTTCTTTGAATCCTTTAGTATTCATTCATTGCAGTTCTGCTTTTTAATATATAATGTCAGGTGCTTGATTTAAGTCCCAAACCACATACATACCTGTTGGTTTTGAAAGTTAAAACTGCTTAAAAATGACCCAATAACTCCTAGTGTTATTTTTTTCAGCAGTCATTTTCACAGACCTACACATTCATCTTAGTTACAATGAACCTTATCTTGGAATCTAGCTCTCTATGGAGAATTCCCTGCGGTTTCATGTTGTGGGTCTATTTCATTGTCCCTTTTCTGTTGGATTCTGAAGGGTCTGTTTCCCTTCAATCTTTCGTGAACAAGTCTTTTTGGTTTGCCATCACAGCCTCTAAAAATTTATGGCAGAGAGTAATACTTAACTGTTATGGTATTAATTAAAACCACTGATTGTTAAGAAGGACGTAACCTTGACATTGATGTAGTCCTTTATGTAGCCGACAAGGACGTGAAGTTGTATGGTCAGTGTCCAACTCTCATCTGTCATCAACGTAAACGCCAATTAATGTTTGTCTGTCAATAATTAGGCAGCAGATGTTATATATTAGATTTATCACCGACTGTGTGAAAATCTTTCTTCACATAGAACAGGACGATTATATCCATCTATCTGACAATGCTAGAGTGTCTCAAATGTTTTTTCCCCCACAAACTTTCTTATCTTTGGTAGTCAATGATTTTGGGTTAATGGGTTCCACTCTAATGGTTCAACCAATCCTTCCATGTTCAATCTAAGCTTAAACTCGTGAAAACGTACGGCTTTAAGTAGTCCCACTTATTCTGTAATAATTGAGTTGGGGCCATTCACACCTATACCTCCTTGATCTAGGAAGATTGTGTTGTCTTTTGGTTTGTGGTGTCTAAAGGCCATAACTTTGAACTACATTTTTGTACATTTAATTATTCCCAGTACCTGCCCACATGAGGCTCCTCAGGCATGGTCTCTGACAAATCTCGTTTCGGTACCAGATTAATAATAATATACATATGCTTGCGGTTGTTTCTATATATTGAAACTTCCATGTCTGTCTCCTATAATAGTTCAAATGGACTTTTTTGTTACAGGCCAATCTCTGATGTCTCTAGCGACCTTACCGTTGAAATTGGAGCATCAAGCTTTGCACTTCACAAGGTACACAAAAACAAACTGCCATTCTCATCCTTACTGTATCCATCGTGGGTTTCTTACTCATCAGATGATGTTGCCTTGTTGCTTATTTTGATTTAAATCCTATTTTGACCAATAAATTTTTTGAAGATTTTATTATTTTATTTATCCATGTAATTCTATTTTGTTTATCCTTGCAGTTTCCTCTAGTTTCTAAAAGTGGGAAAATTCGGAAACTGTTGTTAGAAGCAAAAGACTCAAAGGTTTCACGCATAAGTCTCCCAATTGTGCCAGGTGGAGCAGACGCATTTGAGCTAGCTGCTAAGTTCTGCTATGGAATTAATGTTGAGTTCACTCTCTCAAACGTGGCTATGCTACGTTGTGTTGCTCATTTCTTGGAAATGACTGAAGAATATGCTGAGAAAAACTTGGAGACTCGAGCTGAAGCGTATCTAAAGGAGACAGTGCTGCCAAACATTTCAAGCTCAATATCAGTTCTTCATCGCTGTGAAATGCTTGTGTCTGCATCGGAAGAGATCAACCTTGTGAACAGGCTAATCAATGCAATAGCAAATAATGCCTGCAAAGAGCAGCTCACCTCTGGTTTGCTAAAACTTGACCACAATTTTCCTTCTAAAACCATCTCAAGCATGGAACCAGAAACACCTTCAGATTGGTGGGGGAAATCTCTCAATTCTCTTAACCTTGATTTCTTCCAACGAGTCCTCTCTGCACTGAAGTCAAAGGGACTAAAACAGGACATGATCAGCAAGATTCTGATAAACTATGCACATAATTCTCTTCAGGGGATTGTTGTTAGGGACCCCAAAGTGGTGAAAGGAAGTTCACTGGACTTAGAATTGCAGAAGAAACAAAGGGTCATCGTTGAAGCCATAGTTGGATTACTACCAACTCAGTCAAGGAAGAGTCCAGTTCCAATGGCATTTTTATCAAGTTTGCTGAAAGCTGCAATAGCAGCATCAGCATCAACTTCTTGTAGGTCTGATTTGGAGAGGAGGATGGGTCTTCAACTTGACCAGGCAATTCTTGAAGACATCCTAATTCCTGCAACGTCAAGTCTGAATTCCCACTGTGCAATGTATGACACTGATTCAATTCTGAGGATCTTTTCCATTTTCCTAAACTTGGATGAGGAAGATGATGATGATAGTCACATGAGGGATGAGAGTGAAATGGTATATGACTTTGACAGCCCCGGATCTCCAAAACAAAGCTCAATTCTGAAGGTGTCCAAGTTGTTAGACAATTATCTTGCTGAGATAGCATTAGACTCAAACTTGTTGCCATCAAAGTTCATAGCACTTGCAGAACTTCTCCCAGATCATGCCCGTATTGTAAGCGATGGGCTCTATAGATCTGTTGATATCTTCCTAAAGGTCAGCATCCCCACCTTCCCTCCCAAATAATCCATTTCAAGTTGTTAAGTATTTCTGGAGTATATTTACCTTATGTTTGTTTTCTCACAGGTTCATCCGAATATAAAGGAATCAGAGCGCTACCGGCTTTGCAAAACCATAGACTGTCAAAAACTGTCCCAAGAAGCTTGCAGCCATGCAGCTCAGAATGAAAGGCTTCCAGTGCAAATGGCAGTACAAGTCTTGTACTTTGAGCAAATCAGGCTGAGAAACGCCATGAATGGAGGACACAACCAGTTATTCTTTGCAGGTTTCAATGGTCAGTTTCCTCAACGTTCAGGAAGTGGTGCTGGAAGTGGAGCCATTTCCCCAAGAGATAACTATGCATCAGTGAGAAGAGAGAACAGAGAGCTGAAGCTTGAAGTTGCAAGAATGAGAATGAGGCTTACTGACTTGGAGAAAGATCATGTGTCTATGAAGCAGGAGCTTGTGAAGTCTCATCCTGCTAACAAACTATTCAAGTCATTTACCAAAAAGCTTAGCAAGCTCAATGCTTTGTTTCGGATCAACAATATTAAGCCAATTGGAGCAAAAGGTAGCGCTGATAATCGGTTTCCTTTTCAAAAGAGAAGGCGTAACTCAGTTTCATGATCATATGATTGTTTAATATAAATACATGTATGGCAGAATTAATGTACAGTATGTGTAGTGTGCTTTTTGTGTTTTTTTGAATCTTGGTGCTGGGTTTGTTGTGTTCAAATCAAATGGTATCATTAACCAAACATGAGATTAGATTATTTAATTTGAGAGTGGATGCTTCATTAACTAGTATCCTCTGATTGAGTATTGACATTACTTGATGATATATAAAGCTAACTCACTTTCTTAGGCATCAAAATATCTGTGTTTGTTCTTTGGGATATGAAGATTTGTGGCATAAATGGGTCTCAAAACAACAATATTTATATTCATACAAAGTTTGTTTGTAATTGTAAGCACATAAAATCTAGTAATCTTACGTTTTGATTTGTAAAGGGATGATAATGATTGAATGAAAGATAAATACAATACATCAAACTTGAATTTATATTAACATTGAAGTATATTTATTTGAAAACGGCAGAAATAATCATATAGTCGAGACCGTGCAATTATATAATCTGAGCGATTTAATTAATTTCCTAGAAGAATTCTAGAGGTTGAACAGACAATGCATTTTATATATTAAAAAAGAGAATGTATCAACACATGACTCCGTGGCCCAATGGATAAGGCGCTGGTCTACGGAACCAGAGATTCTGGGTTCGATCCCCAGCGGAGTCGACCCTTTTGTATCTATTTATTTATTTTCACAAATATAATTACCCAGCCCCGTCGGACCTGAATTGAGGAACAGACGACGCCGTTTGGCCTGAATTGAGGAGCACACGACGCCGCCTGGGTCCGTCAAACCAGCCTTTAGGGGATATAAATATATTAATGAAGCTTTCGGTGATTTTGTCTGGTAAAAGCTACAGAGAAACCGTGTTCCTTCATCTGGATTCCAAAAGCTTGAGACCTCAAGATATTTTTCTTAATAACAGTATCAACCTAACTTTGTTTATTATTGCTTCATTTTTTAGTGTAAGAAATTTGTGATCCATCCATAAAAAGCACTTCCCAGCTAAATGAGGCAGCAAAACAAACAAACAGATATATTCCGAATGAACAAGAAAGCCAAGCCTTAGCTTGCTTTGTGCATATAGAAGACTAATTTGAAGTGGTCTACTTGAAAAGGATGGTTTAGCATATTCGTTAGAAGAAGCAGATACATAATAGACACGGCTGTGTGTGCAAGGCCGGTTCTTGGCATCACATAAAGTGATAGTGGGGGACTATATATATCTATATGGATTCTTGCACAAGTTCTTGTGATAGATGTTTATGTCTTTTTTGTCGTCCTACTAGTTCCTGTGTTCTTAGGATATCCCATGTAATAATTCGTGTTTTCCTTCTGAAACCCTTGTACTACTTAGGGCCTGTTTGGTTCAAAGAATTTGGGGGAGGAAAAGAACTTAAAGGAAGATTTAAAAGATGAGGGAAGATGATTTGAGTTGTTTAGTAGGAAGAAAATGAAGGGGTGGTAGTTGGTAAAAAATTAAGAAATGTCTATTTTACCCTCAAAAGAAATTAATTCAAAATAAAAAGTAATATTTTTTTTGCTAATTTTTTTTTTTTTTAAAAAAATGTCCCTGTTAAGTTCGAATTTGTGACTCAAAATTGTTTCGCAAAGTTCAAACTTTCCCGCCAAATTTGAATTTCAGAGGTAAATATGTCCAAAAATGTAAATAGTGACCAGGGAACTTAAGAACCACCCATTTTGGTGGGATCTCAAGTTCCCACATATGAGGAAGAGTGGTGGGCCCGGAAGTTGGGTTCGGGCACTTGGCGCACCAAACGGTCTTTTTGTATGGGAACTTTATTAAGTTCCCTTTCCTCTTCCAAATTTTGTCAACCAAACGGGCCCTTAGAGTCTAGAGTCCGTGTCCAAAAGATATATTCTTCTTATGTGCTCATACTTCTATTAGAGGTATTAGCACACTTTTTGTTTATTTTTTTTATATATTATATTTATTTAGATTTAAATTATTATGTTCTTTTCGAGATATTTTTTTAGATCCAAGATCTCAAATTAATTAGTTTCTAATTCTGCATTTGTCTACAACACCAATATCATGGAAACTAATTAATTTAAGATACTTAGAGTAAAAAACATATTAGAAAGTAGCATATAATTTAAATATAAATAAATATAGTATATAAAAAAATAAAAAATAAAAATATACACATACTTCTAATAGAGGTATAAGTCTATAAGAAGCATATATCTTTTAGGCACATAATGTGGACTTGTACTACTTACTGGCAAAAAGTACTAATAATGGAGAGTTTTTAAAGCGTAGTACATGAAGAGCATCTTCATTCTTCACCTTCAAGCTCATATCATCTGGGATCGAATTTTATTTACATGATTCCTTCATTAATTAAGTCGAAAGCATAACAAGCGCATTTATAATAAATAAAGTATATTTAGCCGCTTCACTTTTTAAATGATTTTATTTTAATTTCCTTAATTTTATAAAATATCTTTTTCGATCATCTAATCCAGTAATCCTAACACTGTTAATAAAAGGTTCTGTAAGTGAAAGTATAAATTGAATTTTCATAAAACATTGTCAAATAATGCTTATATATTCAGTTTAATTTTTTAAAACTTAATAATGATTTGCACAAAAAATTATTATTTGAAACTAATGATGTTAAAGTTAAAGGAGTAAAAAGATAAATTTAGAAATATTAAATGACCAAACTGAAACCTTATGTCATTCCGGTTCTTAATTACTCTTATAAATTTATTTAAACTAATTATCGTATATACCAAGAAAAAACAATTAAGTCATTCAATTAAATATGTCACGTGACAAAATTTTCTAAGTTTACCTTATTAAATCTTCTCTGCCTATACTTCTCATATTTCTCTCTTTCTACTAAGAATTAAATAAGAATAAAATTGGAAAACAATACTCCATGGTCTTTAATATTAATATATATTTACATAATTTGATTATATTATGAAATTAGTTAAGTTAGTAAATATGATATGTATTTTCTAAAATATCTTAGTCGTCTTTTTTAATTCATCCATTTCGGTCATGCTTGATTATTATTGGGGGAGTATCAATAGGGTAAATTAGAAAACGATTAATAAATATGAAAATTATATGTTCTATATGAGACTAAAATCAATTATTTAAATATGTCTTATATTAAATATCGAAGGGAGCAATTAATAACCTCTAAGTAAACTGACATCCATGAACAAATTTTTTTTTTCTACAAATGGGCTTATAATAAGAAGCAAAGTGATGTTAAAAGTACACTCATGCATAAATAACTTGTATATTTATGAAGGGTTAAATAGCAAATTTACCATGGAATTTTTTTTGGGGCTCAATGTAGCCCCCGAAGTATAAAAACATAGCAATTTTGCATTTTTTTCTGTTAAGTTAACAATCAATGTCACTTTTTTAACGGAAAATGATAAGATTGCTACGTTTTTAAACTTACGGGTTAAATTGAGCTAAAAAAAAACTTCTAGGGTGAAATTACTTCTAAACGTGTAGTTCCAAAACAAGTTTGCTACTTATGAATTATATAAAACCACTCATGTTTTTACTCGTGTTACCTATTAGTCACTGTTGACAAGACCTTTTAATTAATCCATTATCAGGTGATCAAACTGAATGTAGGGGAGAATATTCTGAAAATAGGTACGCAGTTATTTTATGTTTATCAGACGAAGAGTTTCTCTTTTTAAGATTTGGAGTGCAAAGAATTATTGTTTCTCCCACCAAACTTGTTTTTCTGATTCAAATTTGTGTCTTTTTTCTTTTTAAGGAGGTGAGATCGCTTACCATCTCAATCAAAAGTATGTTGGTTTACGGAGATATTATCTACTTTATACTGTACACTAGTCACTAAATTAAATCTACACTAGTCACTAGATTAAATCTAATGGAAGCACGCCTATCTTAATACTTTCGAAGTAAGTATATATATATATATACACACACTATATCTCTTGAGGGATTATTTCTATTCATTAACTGCATCAATATCATCTGGGGATCATCATGTGTGATTGAAACAACCCGCTTCAATACATAAATTAAAATTCGCATTAAACTATTACAAGTCTCTCAAGTAACATGGTACAATGCTGCCTCAGAAGAAAAAGTGAGCTCCAAGAAGCTCTACACTATATAACAAGGACCAAAACATGAAAACAGGGTACTCAGTAAGAAGATTAAAAAGTGTTTATTTGAAATATGCAGAGATATATATATTGAGGCTAGCGTGCCCAGATGAAGATGGCTCTGGCACCAATAAGCAACTGGGCAAGCTTGTTCTGAATATTGAGGCTGAAGAGTTCATTAGCACCTCCTACGAATTGCTGACCAATGAACACAGCAGGAACACTTGGCTTGCAACCTAACTGCACGAGAGCCCTCTCTATTTGTTGCCCATTAGGCAACTTGTCAATTTCTATCACTGTAGGTTCTGCTCCAAAGCTACGTATCAGAGCCTTCACTGTATGGCTCATGCAGCAACTGCTCTTGCTGAATATCACCACTGGCTTATCAGCAATCAACCTCGTCACCATTTCCATTATTGCTGATTGATTCTGGTAGATATAATAGATTACGGGTAGGCTCAGGCTCAGGCTTGATTTTGGTTTTTGTTGCTGAGTACTGATGAGACGGGCTGGTCTATTTATATTAGTTCACTGGTTGATGAAATTGGATTGTTTTGCTAGACAGAATAACATATTCAAGAGAATAAACTCTTTGCATAGCTTGATTCCCAACTTGGCCTTTATGGTAATCCCTCCTTTGGCTTTTTTTTTTTTTTTTTTTTTTCCAGTGTCATAATGAATCTGGCCCTATATGTTGGCTATGTGAAGGTTTGCTGGCTCTGTGTCCTTTGCCATTTTAAGAACAAGTTTACAAATTACAACATAATGGTTTAGTCTATTATGCCAAGATATTTATTGTTCATGATCAAATAAGTGCGACTTAATCACTAATAGCATTTGCCTGCAGTTTCTTCATGAGAAGAGGACTGTTGAGTTTTGGGAGCATCTGAAAAGTTGGAGACAGAAGTTTGCGATTATCCAATGAGTGACCAGTAGCAACTTTTTCGTCTCTTCACAAAATTCGCATCAAGTTCAAATCCCAAATTCTGAAAGCTAAATAGAAAAGGAGATATCTTGAGGAGGGAAAGAAGATGCTAATTTAAAGGCAGTTAAACCCTGCCTTCTTTTTTTCCTTCTTTACTTTCTCTCTTTGGTAGGTCTGGTCTTTTTTTACCATGGAAATCCGCTAAGGGGTACTGGAACGAGAAACAGAAAAAAGATTCTTTTTTTCTTCATTTTTCGCACACTGTGTTGATCAAGGAAGATGCTATGTGCTAAAAGCATATGATTTATGATCAGCAAATAAAAAAAAAAAACCACTTTTTCTGAAGCCTCTGATGCCTTCCTCTCTACATGTAATTCTGTACACACCATGTCGTGTCTTCATTCTGCAGTTGCAACTGATACGAATATAAGATTATTATAAAACCTTCCTTTTAACCAGGATATGGTAGAAGATAAGGATCACAAGTCACAACTCTTTCTTGAGCATCTTTTGTTGACATGCAAAAGTCTAAAAGAGATAGATAGAAATTCTGTTTTGCAAGTCACAATGAATGAGAAACGCGAAAAAAAAACCAGCGATTTATTCTGAAAATTAGTTGATACAGTATATGGAAAAAAAAAAAAAAAACTTCTTTTCCTTTATCATTTAGTGCTTAAAATAGCGTTGGATAAAAATTAAATGGTCGCCTACACTACTATATGTCAGCAAATGTTGTCATTATTTCAAAAGTAACTGTAATGTAATTGAGTAATCTGAATATTATTTATTCTTTAGAATTAAAAGGGAGTACAATGAGACATTTATATAGGCAAACTAATAAGCTAACCGTAATATCTAATTATATGGATCTAATCGTAATCCAAAATATATTTCCTAACACTCCTCTCAAGTTGGTGCGCATATATTGATCATGCCTAACTTGTTACAAAGATACTCAATCTGTGAGCCATAAAATCTATTATAATATAATCTAATTAAATCATAATATCTTAAGATATATTCCTAATAATAATAAATTAATATTCATAATAAACTTGATATTCTCAACACTCCCCCTCAAACTTGAAGTAGCTTGCACATGCCGCAACTGATCTTTAAGAAAATAATTATTCATAGTCGAGAACTGAAAAAAGGTAATAATCTATCAGCTTCACCAGGAGCTCGAACAACAAAGAGAAATCCAAATTAGAGTAGAAGCTGCAACAACGAACAGTCTCACAAGGGACCAAACAATACATCAAACGTCTCACCAGAGACAAACATCAAACGGTTTCACTTACGACCAAACAATACTTCAAATGTCTCACCAGAGACAAACAACAAACGGATCACAAAAGGACCCCCAAATAGTAAATAATTACTAAACACCTCACTAGAGGCAAAGAACGAATATCTCACACAAGGACCACCAAACAACAAATAATTGCCCAAAACAACAATACTAATAGAAGTGACAAAGCATAACAGATGCCAACACACGAAAACCAACCTGAATCAAGAAGAACATAGAAGCCAACCACGTAACGAGATGGCAACACAACAATCTGTAGCAAGAGCAACAAAGAGGGAAGGATCGCCTCCAGGAATTAATGTGCACCCTTTCCTCCATAGGCCAATAAAGGATGTTGAGGAGCTCCGATGGGTGCAAACGAATTCTCCATTCTCACTGTCTTCGTAGGGAGCTCATCCAACAATTGGTCCACCTCCATTTCCTCCGTATCAGATCGATCAATCTTACTCTTGCACTTATCGCGAAAAAAAAAACATATCATCTCCTTTGACATATCGTGAGCAACACGTGTGCACCCACACACCGCACTCGTCACAATTCACTATCTCCTCCCCATCGTTAAAATTCCCACCACATACGCAATCCACACTCCAAGAACCATCAATCCAGTCGTACAACAGCCCAGAAATTCTTCAGTAGAGAATGAAAGTGGAGCTTAATCACCGAGAGGGAGGGTGAATTGGGGATTTTAAAATTCTTTTCAGAGTGCTATATTTTTGAACAATAAAACAGAGCTAAGTCGAGTGTAGGGAAGAAGAGTAAGACACAAAGATTTATACTGGTTCGGTCCAACCTCTTGACCTACGTCAAATCTCCAGACTCTCTGGGATTTTCACTATCTCAATTGATTACACCCTCTGTAACTCAAAAGTAATTCTCTCACTAGAACTTACTCCCCCTTACAAGTTGCAATCAATATCTCAATCTCCAAGTCCCCAGACTTGAGATTCTTACAATGAAATGATTCACAATAAATGAACTCTTTAGCTCTAAGAGTTGATAAATATAAACACTGAAGATCAATGTATCAAAAGATACTTTACAAGTGAAAATTGAAAGAGTAGTTGGTAAACTTGAATGCAATTCGTTTTCAGCATATGTGTTGTTGAGAAGAATTAAATGCAACTCTATTTATACAAAGAGAGCATTAAATGACTGTTGCAATCTCCATTATAACCGTTGGTGTATTAATCTAGCTGTTGGAGGCACTTTGGTGTCTTCTCTCTCTACTCTTCAGTTAATTCCTTTTGTCCAGAGGATTAGTGTTGACTTCCCTTGTAATAGATCCGTTGGAAGATTAACTATTGCTTAGGGAAAGCAGACATTAATCCCTTTGCAACGTGTGTAGAATGATGGTACAAAAGGATGCAAGTTTTCTGAACTTTGCATTTAATGTTCTGACATCACCTTTTGCTTTTGTTCAAATCTTCATTTAATATCTTCTAAACCTTCTGAAACTCACTAATAAACTGATTAAACATAGTTAAGAATAGTAATGAATGTTGAGAAGAAGTATTAAGATCAAACGGGAAGATTTCGAATTACGAGTAAGTTGATTTTCAAAACCAAATACACAAACTCGAGTTTTGTTTATCCAAACTCGAGTTTTGGACTTTTATAGTGAAAACATGTTTAAGTTCAAAAGCTCAAAACTGGAGTTTCCAAAATGATGAAATGAGCAAAGCTCTCTGTAAGACACAAACTCGAGTTTCCCAAACTAAACTCGAGTTTCCTCTTAAAATTGGAAACCTTTGAAAATCTTTGCCAAGTGAAAACTGGAGTTTTCAAAATTGTTGAAAAGAGCAAAGCTCTTTGGTTGCCCAAAACTCGAGTTTCCCAAACTAAACTCGAGTTTTCATTTAGAGTAAATACCCTTTTGGGTCCCCGACAAAAAACACGGACTCCATTTTAGTCCCTAGGGACTAAAATGAGATTTTTTTATGGACTAAAAAGGGCTTTTTGGAAATTTGCGAGGGACCAAAATGTTCACCAATCGACCCTTATTTGTCCTTTTCAGGGACTAAAAAGGGCATTTCTTTGTGTGAGGGACCAAAATGGGTCCGTGTTTTTTTTCCAGGACCCAAAAGGGTATTTACTCTTTCATTTAAGTATGAAAACTCAGAAATTTGTCCCAAAGTCAAAACTGGACTTTTCAAAAACAGAGTAAAACTTAAAAACTCTCTGTCAAGCATAAACTTGAGTTTTCAAAGTAAAACTCGAGTTTTTTTACAATTTAGAAAAACTTAGAAAACTCATGGCAAATTGAAAACTAGAGTTTGCATGAGCCCAAAATGTTGGAGACTCTCTGTATGACCAAAACTCGAGTTTCTATTTGGAAACTGGAGTTTTGTCTTCTTTAGAAAATATTGAAGAGTCTCTATATTATGCAAACTGGAGTTGTCTATGAAAACTGGAGTTTTGTCTAGGTGTGAAAAACTTGGAGTGCTCTCTGTGAGTCCAAAACTGGAGTTTCAGAATGGAAACTGGAGTTTTGCTTAGTTAATTAAAATTGAGCTATTCTCTATCAAGTCAAAACTCGAGTTTGCCTTTGACAGTAAATTTTTTAACTTACCAAAGACAAACTTCAACTTGTGTTTACAATTGTCAGTTATCATCAAAACACATAGAGAACTAACAGAGAATAAACCAAAACCTAAATCGTACCACCACAAATTATTCCATGCCAAAGCAACCAAACGGCAACAATCGGCAGCCTTGGGCAATTAGGATCCTTTTTTTGTTTTCAAAATTTTCTATCACCATGCAACACTCATGCTCTCTCTGTGAACATTGACAAGTCACGGTCACTATTCATAGAACAGTACCAGACTCGTTAATGTTCATAGAACAATACCAAATTTAACCAGAAAATCGATTGAAGGAAGAATAAAGGAACCCAAAGCTTTGATACTACGTAATTGAATAATCTAAATATTATTTATTCTTCAAAATTAAAAGAGAGTACAAGGAGGCTTTTATATAGGCAAACTAATAAACTAATCGTAATCCCTAAATATATGGATCTATCGTAATTCCTAATTATATGGATCTAACCGTAATCTCTAATATATTTCCTAATAGTAACAATGAACATACAAAAACAAAGAACAAAAAAGAGATTCCTAGCTTTGGATTCCAGAAAGAGTTAATGATATAATCCCTTATCCGGTAAGCATTCCATGACATCTTTTTGTTTTTCCTTTTTTGAAGGAATTTATTTGCTTCATGTATAGAAAATATTTAGGCAGAATTTTCCTCGTGCGGGCTGCAGCTTGGGAAGGAACCCTAGTTTACTTGACCCCTCTTCCCAAATTCTCTTGTCTGTTGTGTGGATTCTCATGATAATAAAAATGGCTCAACCTTGAGGCCAAGGGTCACTTGACTTCCCGAATCTCTTCTTCCTCGTTAAAATTATTAAAGCATCAAATCAAAAGATCAGAATAACAGGCTGGCAGGTAACTGACAAATATCTTTCTGAGTCATTAGTTTTCTTTTCTCCGCTTCTGATTTTATGTTCCATTACAAGACATACATGAGCTTTTTTCATTGGTCATGCATTACAGAAGAAGGAACTATATATATATATATAGATATTGGCATGCAACAGACGCTTCATACTTTCATACTTTCGTTATTATAGTCTATAGATATGTTGTACTCTATTTCTATTAAAATAGCAATTAACAACCCATTGAGATGCCCTTTTTTGGGAAAATTCCTTACAAGTCCCAAGGGACCAAGAAAATATCAAAAAAGTCTCAAAAAAAAAAATTAGATGTAAAAAAAACAACCAATTAATAACTCCTTTAGTTGGATTAACAACTCTCATCTGTGGGATTAACAACTTCATTTGTGGGATTAACAACTCTTAAGGACTTTTCTAACATTTGAATTTCTCTTAGAACTTTTTTGACATTTTCTTGATCTCTTGGATCTGAAAGGAATTTTTTCTTTTTTTTGAAGAAAAATTCCATAAATTTTTGCAGTTTTTTTTTAAAAAAATTCTCTCTTGAAATTATAAAGAATACAAAATTACACCGTTTTATGACTGTAAGAAGCTATAGTAGTATCTGTTATTCATTTGTAAGCTAATTATCAAAACGAAAAGAAAAATGGAAGGTGGCTACTAGAGGTCTGGGACATTAAAAGCGTCCCTCAAAGCCATTAACCCAACAAAATGACAATATATAAAGATAGCAAAAAGAGATTCCTTAATTAGCCTTTGATTACAGAAAGATCAGTTGAGAGTATAATCTCTTAGCTATGCATCCAATAAGATCTCACTTTATCTTTTGAAGGCATTGCATTGCATGGCACGCAACATCAAAATATAACATGTTCACATGCATACATTAGTAATTGTACGTAATCACCAATTTCTACCAGCTGTTATACCAGTTCCCAAAAAAGCAATGGGTTTCACTTTGAATTTCATGTCCACAGCATCAATCAAATCCGGGTGGTTTTCTTTCCTTCTTCTTGAACTACGCTTTTGACAAGAATGAAAGAAGATAGTTCGGAACTAAAAAAAAAAAAAGCATGAACAGTACCATCATATGCAGAATGAAATTAAGAAGAAACACGAACGCTTGCCAGCTCTCGCAAAAGTCACATTATTTAATTAAGTAATACAATCATGAGTGAAACACACACACATATATACATATATATGGCATTTTTTGTAGGCCTAACTAGCTGGAAGAACCAAACATCAAAATACAAGATAGTTTATTAGGCTCTATAATCATAGATCACTGCATGCAATTCTCATTCTGTGACAGCGCTAGAGAGAAACATGTTGTGTATGCCCATAATTAATTAATAACCTAGAGTTCTAGGAATCATTTTTTGGAGTCCAAATCCAGATGGCTTTGGCATTCAAGAGCAGAGTAGGTAACTCGTTCCTGACATGGAGGCTCATGATTTTGTGGGCACCACCAATGAATTTTTGGCCTATGAAGACAGCAGGTACGCTTGGCTGACTTCCCAATTGGAGCAATTCAGTCTCAATCTGATTGCCATTGCTCAATTGGTCAATCTCATACACAGTGGGATTTGCCCCAAAACTGCTTATCAGTGACTTCATGGAGAAGCTCAAACAACAGCTGCTTTTGCTGAATATCACCACCGGCTTTTCTGCTACCATGCTTGTAACAATGTCCATTATATATATATGAATGAATGAAGGGTTGTGGTGAGCTTGCTCTTGAGCTTCATCAGCTATTTATTTATTTATGTGGTGGCTTAATGTGTACGTGGTTCTTGGAGTGGAAAAAAGGAATATTATCATATCGGATAAGAAACTTGCAGAAAATTCTCGAAAATGAACCTCCTTGTGGATGGCAAGTTGCACAATCTTTTAGTTCAATCTAATCAACGCAAAGCTTTCTTGAAGAATAAGATTCATGGTTATTTTCTTTCAAATTCTTTTGAGAGATCATATTTCTCACAGAAGATCCTAAAAGAAACTTGATAAATTTTGGTAAAGAGACTATGATCCTTCCCCTAAAATAACAACAACAACAACAACAAAAACAGAAGCCAGTCATCTAAAATAACAGCAGCTGCATGCTGTGATGATATATGCATTAAAGCATAATCATCATTAATTTACTCCGAACCAAAAATCACAATATATATTAACAATAGATCAACATCCTATATAATCAATCAATTATCATGGCCAAAAGTTACAAAACAGACTGGCTAACCTTTTGTTTTTAAATGTTGTTCCATCTCAGCATATAACTAAATGTGTTAGTGCCATGTCAGCTCCTTGTGCCACATCACCAAACATTAGAAAACCGAAGGGCTAACGTTTTAACGAAACAAAACTATAAGGACTGAAATCTAAACAACCAAAGTATAGGGCTAAGACTAAAGTTGACCTAAACTATCAGGACTGCAAGTATTATTTTTCCCTAAATTAAAGATACTCACCCATATTCGTTGGTGACTTGGTGAGTCCCATAATTATTGATATTGTCAACGCGGTGCCAACAATAATGGAGTTTTCTGCTTACGAGTTCCGATTTTGCCCTATTTTGGAGCATCTATCAGGACGGATGAAGTCTTAAGTTAAACGGCTACTCTTTATTCGTCATGGGATTTACAAACCAAGTTTTGACTCAGAAAACTTCAAAACCTAAAGGGGGAGAAAAAAGAAGAAAAAAATCTGGAAGCAATAGTGAAGAACTTTATATACTTGATTATTATTCAACAGAATTGTTGGTGGTGGTGAGTGATCGATCTATAAATACATCTGTGACTGTACCTGTTATTTGAACCTAGAAGTATGTCCTGCCCCGATAAGCCAAGACCCAACTCATTTGAACTTTCTAATATCAAAAAGGAAAAAATTAAAAGATTATTATCATGGCCCAACGAATTGAATCACATATCATAATTTCATTGTTAGTGTAAAGAAATTATTTCTTACAGAACATATATAATTTTAAACCTGATATAAATATATATAGTAGTATTTATATTTTTCGTTTTTTGAGAAATTTTAACAAATCTATATTGTAACTATCTCATGGTATATAATCCTTTTCTACAACCAAAAAGTACCGACAGTAATTTTTGAGAGTCTGAATTATTTCTTTTTTGGCCTGCTCTTTATTACGTGTCGTGGATGGCAAGTTGCCCAATCTTTTAGTTCAATCTAATGAATGCAAAGTTTTCTTGGAGAATAAGATTCATGGCTATTTTCTCTGTAATAAGGTTTCATTCAATGTGTTTTGCGAGATCATATTTTTCACCGCAGTCTAGCCATCATCATTTTCAATGCTAATCTAAATAATAAATTATATATCATGTTTTTTTCAAAAATGTGTTTTCCAGAATTTAGACTTGTGTTTTTCTGCTTATAGAAGTGATACCCTTTACCTCCTTGCTTTCGAACTTTTGTAAAATCAGGTATGTATGTGTTAACACTTTTTTTTTTTTTTTTTTTAAAAAAAAAAGCAAATTTTCATCTAGAACTCTTTTACATTGAGACGCTAAGACTCAAATAAATAAGATATCTGCTGTTTTGTGTCTTCTCTTATATCGATCCTTTCAACTTGATGCTTTTATAGTTTTATTAAAATATATATTTACAATAAAACAATTGTTTTTATCAAAATATAAGAATCCCAGTAAATTTGGAATATCGTACCTAAACCAATGTGTTTTTATCAAAATATAACACTTGGAATATCGTAAAAGTGTCCCAGTGAATTTTTACTATTACTTAGTCTACTCTCACATAATCTACACATTACTTTAGTTTTAACCAAAACCAATAATGATGTTGGATAAATTGAACATTAGGACTTAACCTGATATATATAGTTTAGGAGATGTACGTCATAAGTAAATACTGTCATTAATTCAGCAGTACTGGTGAACAAAAATATAGAGAACAAAAGAAGAGATTCCTGGTTTTATATATATATTACAGAAAAGAGTTCCTGATTTAATTTTTCTTATATCGGCCCTGTCTAATGAAAATTTTCTTTTTTGGCTTTAACTAATGATTTTTGGGAGCATCATCTGAATAATTAGTTGAAGAGGCAAGTGGGGTATTCATAATGGGTACCATGGAGCAACTTTTATTCGCTCCAAGTCCCAAATTCTAAAAGCTGGGTGGAAAGAAAAAACCATGCAGATTTAAAGGGAATTTTTTTTTTTTGGACAAAGGATACTTATATTAAAACTTCAAAAGGATTACAAACCAACATCAGAGGAAGAAAATAAATCAACATCAAAGGAACAGATTTAAAGGGAATCTCCCTCTGCTTTTTCGTTGTTCTGGCCCAGAGTTGTGTGGAAACATAAAAATTTCCATTTTTACCCCACATTTTTGCTCACTGTATTTGTATAGATCAGGGATGGATGATGCTGTAGCAAGGTGATATTTGGTAGGGTGAAGTCATTGTTTAAGAAAATAATGGAAAGCCCGCGGCGGCGGCGGGGGGCGGCTTCAAGACCACTTTAAGCCAAACATATACCATTCTTGTGCTATTTATAAGTCTCTTTTGACTAAAAAATTTGATCTTATTTATAAGTCAATTTTGACCAAATAAATGAGATTGTGACAATTTTGTCCATATTATTGTATCAATGAAAATAGAGAGAGAATAAAGAGTTGAAAGGTACCCATTTATAAATGAGGGTAAAGTTGAAAATTTACCTCATAATTATTGAGCTACCTAACTCTTCTTGATATACTCCCTCTGGTCCTAATTATATGAACTATTTACCAGAATTTGGAGAGATTAAAGAGATAAGTTAATTAGTTAATTATGTTTATTTTCCTAAAATATCCTTAGTTAAATAATTGGCCACAGGGAGGAACTTTTATTGGATGAATGATGGATTGCAGGGGAAGATGTTCAGGACCTTGCGCCAAATGGAAGTGATAAGTCGGTCTCACTTATTACTAGTATTATTTTCTAGACAGTATTATCCTGTTTAAGCAATCAAACCAGTCATCAAGGAGTATTATTTAGGGAAAATAGTATTTTAAATTATTTTATTAATTTTTTTTTTTAAAAACAATACAATTAAGGTGTATGTGGTATTAATAAGTTGCAAGTATTACTTACTTTATAAAATATATATGTAAATTATTAAAATATCACTGTGTTTAATTATTATTAAGAAAATATTAATAGGAGTATTTTAGGAAGAAATTGACAAAAATTAAAATTTGGTCCTATAATTAGGACAAAGACTAACTCTAAAATGTGTTCTTATAATTAGGACGGGAGGGAGTAATATTCTTCCAGCAATATTCTTGCTAGAAGAATCGAATAAAACATGCTATTCGGGTTGTCCAATTTTTTTGCATTATACCTAATATTATAAAACATGCTCTGTGTGTGTGGTAATCTTGATATTACTAAATAGCATTAAAATTATTTTATTTAAAAATAAAAAAATAAAGTAGAATATCTCACTTGACAGAATATAAGCGTGTTGTTAAATTAATTATTGTGGAAGAAATATTAGTAGGGGTAATATAGGAAAAATATGACAAAAATTGTTCAAAATTATTTTATAAAAAATAGTATAATTTAAGTGTATATGACATTAATGAGTTGCAAACATTATTTATTTTATAAAATATATAGATATATTATTAAATTATTATTGAAAAGTATAGATAGGGGTATTATAGGAAAAAATTGACAAAAGTTAAAATTTGCTCTTATAATTAGGACTAAAACCAACTCCAAAATTTGCTCCTATAATTAGGACCGGAGAGAGTATGTAATTTAGTCAAAATGGACTTATAAATAGGACCAGAGTGTGGTAGTTAGCTAATAAAAGATGTGTTAGGGGAATAAAAAGCATGAACTTTATACCAGAGTAATTACGGTGCAGATACTCTTGCTAGGCTTAGTTTTGAGCAGGAGGAGTTATATGTCTCGTTTGAGAGTCCTCCTTTTGATTGTATCCAGATGTATGACTAAAGACTCTATGGGTGTAATGTACCCACGTTGTATATTGAGACAGTAATGGAAATGGGCTAATGGCCCCGGTTTATACCAAAAAAAAAAAAAAAAGCATGAACTTTAATCTCAGTATTGAAAGCATTGAAACTATTTTAATATTTTTTTTTTTAAAATAAGATATTTTTAAGTGATAAAAATTATTATTTATACTTTATATTTCATAACTTAAGAAAAGATTGAATTGGCAGCAGATTTTTATTTCGGTTAGAAATTAAAAAGCTCATTTCTTGAACTCAAATGAAGGGAGCCTGTACTTAGAAATATCAATTTTTTAAAACCTAAATAACGTGTGTATTAGACATTAAATATATATAAATTTTTTTGTTCTCTTTTTTGAAATATTCCTTTCATACGTACCAAACAAGGAACTTATGCTATTGTTTATATTTTTGGATTATAAATAATGTATAATAAAATTTTTCATATTACATTTTTTTTATATAAGCCTAATTTTATTTTTAAGTTTAAATGTTACTTTTGATAGAGCAAAAACAAAACCGAGCTGTTGAAACATTCAAATAATCATAATCCTACCATTTGATTATCAACTTCATTGAGTTTGAATGTTTTAGGCATTCAAATAAATTGAAAATTAATCTAAAATTCAGATTTACATGGAGTATCCTCCTTTAATTACCCAAAAATCACAATCTTTTTCTTGTGCACCTTTGAACAATGTCATGTCGAAAACTTATGAGGAAACAGTTTATCAAAGCAAAAGTCTCAAAGAAAGATCAAAATCTATTTTACAGGTCAGTCTTTACTAGGCGAGCAATGTAATAAGCCAGCAACCCTTGACCAGGAAATTAAAATGTTGCTTTCGGTGACCTTTTTCCCCTTGTTAATGTTAAAAATGGCGTTGGACAAGCATTAATGGACTCATAAAGCTTGATTTAGTTGATAGTGCAAGAGATCTCATGCACCCATGTCAGAAAACAACGTTGTCGTTATATATTACTAATTCTGTGAACGAAAGTAGAGAGATAAAGAGATTCCTTGGCCTTCCATCAAAGAAAAATATCAGTTCAGGATATGATCCCTTATATATTAGCAGCTATGCATAAGATCTTACTTTTTCTTTTGAAGCCATTGGATTGTTCCACGACAAAATTAAAATAACATGTACACATGCAGAAAATATAATATATTGTACGTAATGTTGTAGCCACAGAATTTGTCACGTGCTTGCAACTTGGGAAAGCCCCTAATTAAACTATATTTAATTATATTGCTTGTTCTATCAATTCTCCTAAAACGGCTCAACTTTAAAGAAAATATTGCAATTGTTTGTTCACTTCAAGTAATTTATCCAAAGCATTAAATCATGGCGGGTTATTGCTTCTCTTCCTCTTGAGCTCCGTTTTAGACTATATATACTTGGCAGTGCAGATCAAGGAAGAAAACTGAAACAAGAATGTACGTACATACGAGTAGTTTTGTCGTTATTATAGCAATATTCTATACTTTATTATAGTTATATTAGAAATTTAAGAAATATAATTAATATGAACAAACAGTGCCATCATATGTGGGTCCATACTGTAGAATAATCAGTTAAACACAGGTGTGATTGAAATATCAGAATTCTCGCCATACGAATAAGAAGAAGATGAAATGGAAAGAGGTGGAGAAGGACGGGAAATAAATCAGAGAGAAGAAACACTAAACACGCAGCAAAACGCTAATACAGTCATAGGTGGTGGCTTGTATTGCCTAGCTATAGAAGAGGCAAAATAGAAAAGAACATCTAGTTCAGGCTCTCTAAAACACAGACAAGCGAACAAACTGGGTTTTTGCGGAGAGGTCACTTTTTGTTCCAAATCCAAATGGCTTTGGCATTCATGAGCAGAGTCACTAGCTCGTTCCTGACATGGAGGCTCATGATTTGGTTGGCGCCACCAACGAAGTTTTGGCCAATGAACACAGCAGGTACGCTTGGTTGGCATCCCAATTGGATCAATTCACTCTCAATCTGCTTCCCATTGCTAATTTGATCAAGCTCATACACAGTGGCATTGGCCCCAAAACCACTTATCAGTGACGTAATGGAGAAGCTCAAGCAACAGCTGCTCTTGCTGAATATTACCACTGGCTTCTCACCTACCATGCTCGTGATCAACTCCATTACATACACACACTACGTGCAAACTAAACTAAGCTCGGTTTATATGAAGAGTTGTGTAAAATTTGGTTGGTTGTGTTATGTATGGAGACTGAGCTTTGTAAGTGGTCTATTTATATAATGGGGATATTGGCTATTGTAGTGGAGAAAGAATAAGGTGGGATGAGAAAGTTTTAGAAAATTCTTGAAAATACTGGATTTTTTTTTTTTGGCCTGCTCTATTGTGCGTTTTGTGGATGACAAGTTGCTCGATTTTTTTTTTTTTTGGTTCAACCCAATGGTCCCAGGACTTTCTTGGAGAATAAGATTCATGGTCGTGCAATGAGGCATTTATCTTTGTCTATACCAAATCTTATCATCACGATTTAGATTTTAGTACTGATCATAAACGATTTCAATGTGTTGCTATACGTTACGTTTCTTCGATGAATGTTGTTCTGTCATAAGAACACAGATGTCTATCTTGGTAGACTAGTATGTTGATATTGGATCAAATAGCTCCCTCTTAGGTATCCATGGATGGGATACCTTTGAGAATAGAATATCACTGCACAGTGTAGGCAGTATTGTAAATGAGAGAGAGCTTAGAGTCTGTGTACCTTTAGGGTTTACCATATATTTATAGTTGATACCTTAGGGTTAGGGTTTGGACTGATGGGCCTCTTGTCTCCAAGCCCAAATGTTCTCGCCATCACATCCGTCTGATATTGGTTCTTTTTGTTGGGCTGACGAGTGGGGCTAATATTTTATTCCATAACAAATGTATTTTTGGAACATCTGCTCCGTCTGATAATGCGGTGCTACATAACTAAGCAACTTTTATTCATGAGATTCGCAATCCTAATATCAACTAAGAAAAAACAAGGCAAAAATCTAGTAATAGTAGACATGTTATATGGCACGTATCTTAAAAATAAATAAATTTTACTCCTATTTAGGACTTTGCTTGGTTTAGCCTTAGTAAAAGAAGAAAAGTTAAAATCTTCGATAATATTTAAATATATTTATTATAAATTTTATTATATATACTACACGTGGTTCTTTTTTAGAAAAATTTTAGATAAGGACACTGTAGCAAATTAATTCTCATTTGAGCTCTAAGGAATTTGAAATTTCACTGCAGTCCAGTGGCCCTACAGTGAAATTAATTGTGAAGTGAAAAGATAAAAATAACCTTTTCAAAAATCAAAGGAGGAACAATATGATTTGTTAATGGCGAACATATTATGAACAAGTGGAATAATCTTATGAATAAATGAAATTAATTTCTTAATAAGAATACATTGAAGCAGGATCAAGCCAAATTATATTTGCAAGTTGGTAAACACATTATGAACAAGTAGAATAGTCCTATGAACAAGTGAAATATTCCTATGAACAATTTTAGAGGGTACGTGGTGAAAAAGTGGAATTCCACTTGTTTAGAGGACTATTTCACTTTTTCAAGGTGTGTTCACCACTTGCAAATAGATTTTGACTTGATCATGCTCCAATGTATTCTTGTTAATTAAGAAATTAATTTCACTCGTTTATAGGACTATTAATTCACTTATTCATGATATGTTCGCCGCTTACAAATCAAACTGTTTCTGATCTCTTAATTTTGAAAGGGTTATTTTTGTCTTTTTACATCACAAGTTAATTTCATTATAACCCCACTGGATTACAATAAAATTTCATATTTCAAGGAGATCTAAAAGAAATTAATTTGCTGGTCCTTATCACAAATCCCCCCAGCCCGCCCGCCCTCCCTCACACCCTTTAAATTTCGCTACCCAACAAAGCATTAATCATTCATTTAAGGCTGCACATTAATTTTATCGTTTGATATTAGTGTTTTGGAGCTTCAAAGAGAAGGAAAACGCACATGTATATGCGCACATGTGCAAGCGCGTACAGCGATATACATGAATCTCCACAATTGCCATTAGCCATGAATTTTAAATGATCAAAATCCTTAAATATATTTTTCCTAAAATCATATGCTTTGCGGAGAATTAAAAGTTATTTTAAAAAAAAAACAAAAACAGAACTGCTTAGCCATTTTGAACCCCTGATTTAAGCCACATTGCATGGCGTAATGACTAGCATGCTGGAAGATATCCTTAACGGCAATATGAATGTTTAAGTACGTACATATGTAGTTTCTAGGCTAAACGTCAAGAGCTCTACACTTAGAATTAACAGCATCAAATTCAAAATAATTGTCTAGACTCTTGAAGATTTGATTTAACGTTTGAGACCACTTATGGTGTAATCCAGTTAATTATATCGATAAGAGGAATATATGGTGAAACACGATGGGAAAATAGACGACGATAAGAAGACATGAAAGGAATATTATCTGATAAATGTTGTGGTGGTAGTGGGTAATACTGTGATCGAGCACCAAATAAAGGGAACGAGGACGGTTCTCCACATGCAGCATAATTAGCTTAAATCAGTGCACCAAGACACTATATATCACTCTCTCTTCGCTTGTTCCAACCAATATTTTATTTTGTTGGAATATTTTAAGATGAAGATACTTGTTTGTTGGAAAGTCGTGTAAGGAATTAATGTGAAAAGTTGTGTAAGGAGTTATAACAATTAAAGTCATATCCTTTTAGTTTCTAAAGACACCAATGAAAAGATGTGGTAGTAATTACTACTTGGTGGAAGATTGTGTTGGTTTTTAAGAAAACCCTATACATTATAAATTAAGGGTTATTTTAAATAACCATTGGTTATTGAAGTTACGTTGGTTCATGAATCTAACATGTGGTTATGACTTTTAATTGAAGAAATGTTGTTTCAAGAGGCATTATTTCAAGTCATCACTTCATGGTCTATAAATACAATGTAACATCACTTCATTTGGGACAAAACAAATGAAACATCAAAGAAATCACATAACAACAAGAGATCAAACTCATTACCTTTAATTTATTATTGAGTGTATACAAAGATAAAGTCAAATTATCACTTAGTAAAAGTCTTCATTATCTTGACTTGAGTGTTGGAAATGCAATCCGTATTCAATGGTTTTCATTGTATCCTGCAGGAAATTCACTAGTCAATCCAAATATTGCACCCTATTAGATAGGAATATGTGAGGTGAATTAAGCATAAAGGAAAATGTTGTTCACGCCTTAAAGACAGTGTATATTACTTTCTTCTTTGTCTTTTCTTCTTACACTCCTTAGAAATCCAGCCTCTCCAACAGTGTTGTATTGTTCCACTAATTCATGGCCTTTTTAAAATGCCAGGCCGCGTGTACATTCACTCAACAATTAATGACGCTGGCTAGATATTTATGTAACACATGATTGAGGTTGTTTTCTTCAGCTCAAAATCTAACATCATGCTTAGCCAAAGCATTTTAGATTCATCACCATGTACGGATAATCACATCTCATTTGTCAATGGATTCCTCAATTGGAACCTTCGTACGTACAATGTTTTGTTTACACTGTAAGTCTGCATCGTGGAGTTCCATGTGACAAACTCGATCAACTACGATGCTATCGGCGAATCTGGCACTAATATCACTAATCCATTGCTTGAATGAGTTATAGAATGTTTGAGCTATTTGAAATTGACTGGATTGAGAATTTCATCATCATTTAATTTAGGGTTAAGGTGCATATTTGCCAACCAACTATTACCCGAGAGATCTGGCACAAAAAACAATTGAAGGGACCAAATTGGCCAACGAACTATTAAAAAGTGAAAAAAAAAAACAATTTTGAGCAGATTCGCCAACGAATAAATACCCCGTCACTGTCTTGATGTCTCCGTCTTCCATTAACTATCACAGTGTCAGTGACATCGGCATCTCAAAAGCTTCCATTGTTGCTGAGTGTTCCACTCATCCCCTTGAACTCATCCAGCAGTCCACAGCTTTCGGCCGACACATGCTTTGTACCCTGGTTGCGTCCCTCCGATGCCACAAGCAGCAATCGCCGCTGCCACAGCGCCTACTCGCATGGGTCCCATCTCTATTGGTGTTTGCCTTATCCAATAAGAAACACTTAACCGCTTTTTTCTCCGGCGTGCTCCGCCATCGTCCTACGCCGGTCTTATACCTCATATTTTAACGTAGTAGTGATTGTTGTTTTTTTTAAATAGTTATTTGATTTTTTTTTTCACTTTTTAATAGTTCGTTGGCCAATTTAGTCCCTTCAATAGTTTTTTGTGCCAGACGCTCCTCGGATAATAGTTGGTTGACAAATCTGGACCTTAATCCTTTAATTTATATATTGCCCATTGGGAAGCAAAGTACAGCACTGTACAATTATCCCTATTTGGGATTTATGGTTCGAATTTCAAATTGTTCAGCTAATCTCTTAACTATGGATAAAATCATAAATAACAGCATCCTTATAACAGAATTGTAACGCTCACCTAGTCTAAAGGTATGCTTATGGTATGAAAGCATGATGCTTGAATTCAAGGAATTGGCCCTGCCTCAACGTATCGGAAGAAGCCTGAAGATATTAGGGAAAATGATACTAAGGTTGCAAATAAAAAAAAAATGTCAAAAAACCTTTTATCAATAATAAATAATAAGTGAAAGAGTTACCATTAATCATGAGACTTTTCTGATTTTTTTATTTATTCAAACCCTATTCTCATTTTCCCAAAATATTATAATATGCTTTCTCAAGTCGTGAGTCAAATCACAGCTCTAGTTGTCCATCCAACATAGCTGTTGAGTCTAGTACTCCTAGTGGATATTCATTTTTTCTTTCTTTAAAGAGTCAGACCAAAATCATGAACGTTGCATATATAATCTGTGATACTCCCGGCTTTGTTACACAAGCTAAATGTCAATAATGATTATTAAACCTTTTTAGGAGTTTTATTATCTGGCTATTGGTAGAGCAGGGTGCCCTTGGAATATGTGCCAATAAAAGAATTATTAAAATACAATGGGGTTAAGATACAGATTGACCAACAAAGTTTTACGTTAGGAGCACCTAACAAAAATAAGTTTTAAAAGGGGCAAAAATACCAATCATAGGTGTTGGAGGGGAGATAAAGTTCTGTTAGGTTAAAGTTAACGGGATTATGCTATTTGACACATTTTAAATTGTTTATTGGTATTTTTTCTATTTTCAATTGTTGGTTGATACTTTTACCCTATTGAAAACTTATTTATGCTATGTGGTCTTAGCATAAAACTTCATTCGCCAATCTACACCTTAACCTAAATACAATTCTAGCTTTTGTAGTTTTTTTATATTATCTATTTTCTTTCAAATTCGCTGTCAAAAAAAAAAATCTTTCAAATTTTCTTTTTGCAAATATCTAAGAAAAAGTTTTCCACATCAAATTTGGGTACTTATAGCTACACATTAATTAATATGGTTGATGTAGAAAAAAATATGTAAAATACTTTGGATTGCTTTCTAACTTTTGTAAAATCATTTAGGCATGCGTGTGTTTTTTTTTTTTTTCAAAAAATCAAATTTTCATTAAAAAAAACTCCCTGAAACTCTTTTACATTCAGTTACTATTACTAACACTCAAATAAATAAGATATCCAATGTTCTGACTCTTCTCTTATATCCTTTCAAAACTTGATGTTTTTAACAAAATATATATATTTACAATAAAACAATTGTTTTTATCAGGATCTAGCACTTGGAATCCCAGTGAATTTGGAAAATTGTACAAAAACCAAGGTTTTTTATTAATCAAAATATAACAGTTGGAATATCGTACAAGTATCCAAGTGAATTTTTATTAGCCTACCCTCACATAATCGCATAAATTTAGTTTTAATCAAAACCAATCATGGTGTTGGATAAATTAAACATTAGAAGGACTTAAAAGAAGACCTAGAGTCCTGTTATAATTTCTTATTGTCTAGCTTTATATCCAATGAGATCTTCTTCTTCTTTTTTTTTTTTTTTTTTTTAAACTTTTAACTAATGAATTTTGGGAGCATAATCTGATTGATTAGTTGGAGTGGCAAGTTGGGTTTGTTATAATGGGCCCCATGGAGCAAGTTTTATTCGCTTCAATCCCGAATTCTAAAAGCTGATAGGCAAGTTGGGCTTGCCCTCTGCTTTTCTGCTGCTCTGGCCCATGAGCTTTGTGGAAACCAAAAAAAAAAAATCAGGCTTCACAGATACTCCTTTGATCCATATTATAAAAGCATTCTAACTAGTAACTACTACTACTCCGTTCACACATATATAAAAGCATTCAGGGTTATGGTAAGGAATTCTTCCAGGGCTGGTTGTGGAGGCCTTACCCGTAATAGCAGAGGGGAATGGATTATTGGTTTTATGAAATTCATCGGTGTTTGTGATGCTCTGGCAGCTGAGGAGTGGGCGGTGTTTATGGGGTTCCAATTAGCTTGGGATTTGGGGTTAAAGCGGATTATCATTGAGTCCGATTCTCTGGATGTTATTAATAGGATTCTTGATGATGATTTTCATGCTGCTAGTTTACTTTTGGATCAGATCAAAGCATTCAAGAGTAAGGATTGGGAGATTCTATTTAGACATGTGCCAAGAAACCTTAACAGAATCGCTGACGGGTTAGCAAAGATGGGACTCTCTGGTTCTTCTTTTTTGAGGATTGCCCAGCTCATTTACGGTTATGGGTTGATGAGGAGTGTCTGGGGATTTTTCCCCCTTTGTCTTAATTGTTATGTTGTAATTTAGGCTTTTGCCTTCTGTTACATCAATAAAATAAAATAAAATATAAAAGCATTCTAACTATTGAAGTTGGCACAAATGGTAAGCGATTTGTATTGCTTAAGCAAAGTCTCGAGTTCGAGTCTTATAAATACAAAAAAGTCTCGTTGGGAGACTCACTCACCATAGTCAGTTGCTCGACGCGGGTCGGATCCGGATTAGTCAGAGTAAAGCTCTGGATACCGGAAAAAAGCCTCGTTGGAAGACTCACTCACCATAGCCAGGTGTGCGACGCGGGTCGGATCCGGATTAGTCGAATAAGCTCCTGATGAATCAATCAATATATATAATATATATATATATATATATATATATATATATGTAAGGTTCTTTCTGAGATTCTAGAACAAAATTAGTTAAAAATAATAAATATGTAGGAAATATAATTTTTTTTTAAAGATACCCTTATTTATGAATGAGTAAGATATAAAGAGTAATGATAAGGAATTAAATAAAGAGAATGTAAGGTGGATAAATGATGTGAGAAAATGAGGGCAAAATGGAAAAAAAAAAGTATTAATTATTCATGCAAAGTCAAATGAGACATTTTAAAAAGGGGCAAGCTCATTCGAAAAAAGGACCTTATATACAGGGACAAATGGAGTACATTATAGTAATGATTAAGAAAAGTAGTTAAAAATAGTTTGTATTATTCAAATGATAAAAAATCATCACTATTTTCCCATATTACCCTCCAATTAAAATTAACTCATCTTAGTTACTACTTTTAATTTCTTTCTTATACAATCTCTCTCCACATTACAATTAATAAGGTATTTGTGGCAGAGAAGAATTTAATGTTATTGGCCTTTTGGTCTTATATTTTGGAGCATAAAAACTTTTTAGAAGGGGTCTTACTCCCTCCGGTCCTAATTATAGAACATGTTTATCAGAATTTGGAGGCATTAAGGAAAAAAGTTGAATTAGTTAATTATTACTATATCCGGTTCTAAATATAGGAACACTTTTATAGTGATATTTGCACTATAAAAGTATTCTTATAATTAGAATCGGAGGAATATATTTATATTCTTAAAATACCTTTATTTAAAATTTAAAATTACATCAAAGAAAAGTTTGTTGAATTGATAGCTCCGTGCATGTCAGGGCTCTCCACTCTAAGCTCACAGTCCACTAATTAAAATCAATGTTTATTTTTTTGATAAATATGATGGGTAGGAGCCAAAATTACAAAGAAGAAAATTACACATAAGGGGAAATAAATCCCAAGTACTCTTGTGCAACCCAAGTCCTTAAATACATAGGATAAACATTATGAAAACCAGAATTGGAAATACCCATCTTAGCAAGAGCATTAGCAACTCTATTAATATCCCTCGGAATAACTCTAAGTTCAACCTCCCAATCCATAGCTAACATTAATTTGATACGTGAGAGAAGGTTACTTCCAGAAGTATAAGAATCATCCAGGATCAAATTGATAACCTCCTGTGCATCAGATTCAACTATAATCTTTCTTGTTCCCACATCCCAAGCCACCTGAAGACCCTCAAGTAGAGCCCATTCTTCAGCTACATTTGAATGACAAGCACCAATAGGCTTATTAAACCCCACAATCCAGTTCCCTAAACAATCCCGCAAAACATCACTACAGCCAGATTTTAAAGAATGTAACATTGTGGCCCCATCAACATTAAGTTTACACCAACCAACAGGTGGCTTTTTCCAACACAGATTCAACAAATTATTCTGCAGATCAGACCCTCCCATACCATCATTATCAGATATAAATCTGTTCAACAATAATAAAATAGCTACAGAAGGGGTGTGTGGCTTAATAAAACCATTCTAAAAAATACATCTATTCCTCCATTCCTAAAACTTCCATATATCAACACCAAAAAATAAACACGAGTTTACATTCCCCCTAGCTCTTTCCTACCTGATGGTTCAAATTTAGACTTAACCACTCCCGAAGGGACATAGAAAAAAAGGAAGAGAGGTACCTGGTTTTAATAAGCGAAACCCACATAGACTTGGCATACTCTCAATATGTGTAAAATATCCTCAACATCAGAATTACAAAATTCACAAAGAGCCGATGTCTGCAACCAAGAACTTCTCCATGCATTAGTGGGAAGTTTATTAAGGGAGACTTTCCACATAAAAACTCAAACTCTTTCAGCCCCACACCATTTCCAAATATCTTTAAACAATTTATCCCGAAGCGGTAATGGGTTTGACTCAATAAGAAAATATGCACTTCTAAGGGAAAAACAACCATCAGCCGAAGGTCCCCAAACTAAACAAATCATTCTCCCCCTCAGATCTTGGAGGTAACACCGGAACAATTCTTCGTAGCCCGCTGGACTAACAACAGAAGAAAGCTTATCAATGCACCAATTACCACCTAAAGCCCAATCTGCAACCAAAGAATTCTCCTCCTGATCCGACAACTGACTAATGCAAAAATCCTTCATTCTGATGCCATCACCGACCCAGCAATCAGTGAAAAAGTTTGCCACAAGACCATTACGGATTTGCCATTTTGTACCTTGATCAACAATGTCTTTTTGAGAGCAAATAAACTTCCAAACTCTAGAATCTCCAGGCCTATAAGACAGCAAAGAAGTCCCCTCTCTCATCATATAACGTTGAGATAACATCTCAGCAAAGAAATCAGTGTTTATTATCGAATGAAGGATATTATATTAAGTAATGTATGTTGTTATGTTCCCACTTGGGATGGGCCAATTATTGTTTTGATGGCGAAGACCAATTGAAGCAGCACAGTACACATCTGGTTCATGGTGCAAAGGCATCGACAAAAACCTTTGAATCTTCATCATCAGTTAATGTCAATAATATAATTGATGAAACGATAGAAGTAAAATTAGGGTGTATGTGGCATTAATGATTTGTAAGCATTACTTATTTTATAGAGAAAGATATATAGTTACATTATTAAATTATCATTGTGTTTAATAATTATTGAGAAAGTATCAATAGGGGTACTTTAGGAAGAAATTGATAAAAAAAAAATAGTAGAATTGAGGTGTATGTGGCATTAATAATGAGTTGCAAGTATTACTCACTTTATAAAATATATAGGTACATTATTAAATTATTATTGAGAAAGTATCAATAGAGTATTTTAGGAAGAAAGTGACAAAAATTAGAATTTTGTCTTATAATTTAGACCAAGACCAACTTTCAAATATTGTCCTATAATTAGAACCACAGGAAGTATAATGGACTAGAGGGGGTAGATGATGCTATAACAAGGTGATGTTTGGTTGAATGAAGTCATTTTTGAAGAAATAATGGGAAGTAACTAGTAAGGAGAGAGGGAGGGACAGGAAGAGAGGCTTCTAAGCCATTTTAAAGCCAACATAGTAAAAGATGTTTTGGTAAATAAAAAGCACGAACTTTAAGTTTAGTGTTGAAAGCATTGGCACTATTTTAAAAATAAAGATATTTTAAGTGATAAAAAATTACTGCTACTATTTTATATTCCCTCTAGTCCTAAATATAAAATAAAGTTTGTAGTGTAAATTGCACTACAAATTTTATTCTATATTTAGAATCGGATTTAGTATCTTATAAGATATATTTTTCATATTCGTTAATTTTTTCTAATTTACATTATTAATTTTTTCTCAACAATAATTAAGGGGAGAGAATAATGAATATGACTATGATATTTTAGAAAATACATGTCATTAACTTAATTAATTTTCTTAATCTTATCAAATTAGATAAATATGTTTTATATTAAAGATGAAGGGCAAGGAGTGATAATTTTTTAAAATGTCAAATATAATTTTTTAAAAAGAAAATGAGTGAAGGCTAGAGTTTGTAGATAATAAAAGAGGTAAAATAGTCAAAATATTTCATAAAAGATTGACAACGGATCGGATTTTTGATTCCGGTTGTTAGAAAGTAAAAAGCTCATTTCTTTAACTCAAATGAAGGGAGACCACTTCCCTTTATTTGTTAGAAATATCAATTTTTTTAAAAGCTTATCAAACTTTAAGAAATATAGACATTTTTTTAACTCTCTTTTAAAAAAATTCCTTTCCGGGAACTTATTGTAAGGAAAAGAAACAAGAAAATTTCCTACGAGATAGATGTTTGGTATGTATACAACAATAATTATAAAAAAAAAAATATATTTAGTAGGTTGAAAATGGTGGTATCATAGGTGTCATGTCTCACAACGGCTACGAAGTGTAACAAAATATGCTTTACAAATGTTTGCATACCTCCTCTCTCAACACACTCTCTCTATGCACTTGAAATTAAAGATTTTCAGTATACCGAACGAGATCTTTAGTGTTTACCGTATTTTATCATATAACATTTTTATATCAAGGTCCGACTCAAATAGTCATAATCGCACCATTTGATTATCAAATTTATTTTGTTTGAATGTTTTGGCATTCAAGTCAATTGAAAATTAACTCAAGATTCAGATTTGCATAGAATATTCTCCTTTAATTACCAAAAATCACAACTTTTTCTTGGGCATCTTTTTGACCAATGTCATTAGGAAAACTTATATATGAGGAAACAGTTTATCAAAGCAAAAGTCTCAAAGAAAGATCAAAATCTATTTTACAGGTCAGTCTTTACCAGGCGAGCAATGCAATAAGCTAGCAAACTTTGACCAGTAAGTTAGAATGTTGCTTTCGGTGACCTTTTCCCATTGCTAATGTGAATAATGACGTTGGATAAGCAATGGACTAATAAAGCTTGATTTAGTTGATAGTGCGAGAGATCTCACGCATCCATGTCAGCGAATTTTGTCGTTATATGTATATGTGTATGTGTAACTGCTAATAATTAATAAGAGCATATTCTGGTCTGATCTTTCTTTGATGGAAGGCCAAGGAATCTCTCTCGAGATTCTAGAGATTCCTTGGCCTTTCATCAAAGAAAGATCAGACCAGAATATGCTCTTATTATTAGCAGTTACACACACATATATGTATGTATATGCATCCAATAAGATCTTTATCTTTTGAAGCCATTGCGTTGCACTACAACAACATGCATAAAAATAGCATGTACACATGCAGACAGATACTATAATATTGTACCTAATGTTGTGGCCAAAGAATTTGCCACGTGCCTGCAGCTTGAAAATGAAAGCCCCTAAACTTTACTACCTAGGCCTTACTATAAAATCTCTTTAGCAGTATAATTTATATTACAAATAAGATCATATACTAAGGATTAGAGGTAGCGTTATATTGTCAGTTCTATCAAGTCTCATAAAACAGCTCAACTTTAATCCTATGTTTGGATTGATAGAAGATTGGAAGAGAAAAGTATTAAGAGGGACAACTCCTAAAAGTAGTAATTTTTTTTAACTATCTTGGAGAGTTTTTCTTTCTAGTATTCTCTCTCCCATATTTTTCCCTCACTTTTATCTCCATCCAAACGTTGCCATGAGCAAAGGTTTGGCTTGTTAATTTGTTCAGTTACAGTTATCCAAATTAAAGCATCAAATCATGGCGGATTGCTTCTCTTCCTCTTGAGCTCCGTTTTAGACTATACTTACTCGGCAGTGCAGAGAAAGAAAACTGAAACAAGAATATAAGTACGAGGAGTTTTGTCGTTATTATACACATCAATATTTTATTATATTAGAATTATCAGAAATATAATACGAGTATGAACAAACAGGCGCACGAGATTGAAATATTAGAATTCTTGCTATAAGAATAAGAAGAAGAATTGGAAATAAGAGGGTAAGAAGGATGGGAAATAAAATCAGAGAGAAGAAGGTCTAACCATGTATAAAAGTAATACAATCATAGGGTGGTGGCTTGTTTTTCCTAGCTATATAGAAGCAGCAAAATATAAAAGCACGTACAAACAAGCTAGTTCAGGCTCTCCCATCAACTCCAAGCCATGGTTTCAATAGTCATTTTCTATAAGCCGAGACAAAACTACTCTCAGATACTTACTTTATAATAAATTATAAAAGCACTTGTAAAAAGCTAAAACAGGCACAAACACAGAAAAGTGGTTTTCATTTTGTGATATATTAAGATGAAAACATGCTTAAGCCTATGAACAAACTGGGTTTTTGCAGAGAGATCGATCACTTTTTGTTCCAAATCCAAATGGCTTGGGCATTCATGAGCAGAGTAACTAATTCGTTGCGGACATGGAGGCTCATGATTTGGTTGGCACCACCAATGAACTTTTGGCCAATGAACACAGCAGGTACGCTTGGTTGGCATCCCAGTTCAATCAATTCACTCTCTATCTGCTTCCCATTGCTTATTTGATCAATCTCATACACAGTGGCATTTGCCCCAAAACCACTTATCAGTGACTTAATGGAGTAGCTCAAGCAACAGCTGCTCTTGCTGAATATTACCACTGGCCTCTCTGCTATCATGCTTGTGATCAACTCCATTACATATATCTATATATGTGTGTGTGTGCGCGCGAGTGCTGCGTGCTAAACTAAACTAAGCTCAGTTTATATGAAGATATGTGTGAAAGTTGGTTGGCTGTGTTATATATGTATGGAGACTGAGCTTTGTATGTGGTCTATTTATATGATGGGGATATTGGCTATTGCAGTGGAGAAAGAATAAGGTGGGATGAGAAAGTTTTAGAAAATTCTTGAAAATACTAAACTTTTTTTTAGCCTGCACTACTGTGCCTTTTGCGGATGTCAAGTCGGTCAGTTTTTTTTGGGGGGTTCAATCCAATGGTTCCAAGATTTTCTTGGTGAATAAGATTCATGGCCGTGCAATGAGGCATTTATCTTTGTCTATACCATATCTTATCATCACGATTTAGATTTTAGAACTCTAAAACGATTTCTATGTGCTGCCATTTGTTTTCTTCGATGTATGTATTTTGGAACATCTGCTTCCTATGATAAAGCGGTACCATATAACAAAGCAACTTTTTATTCATAACAAGATTCGCAATCCTAATTTCAACTAAGAAAAAACAAAAATTAAAAAAGAGGGGGATCTAGTAATAGTGGACATGCTTTCTCATATATTGCATGTATCTTAACCATAAAGTTAGTTGTATATTCAAGTATTCATGACTGTGTGTTTTTATATTATCATCTGATATCCGGTTTAGGGTTTGTGGCTACCATTCTCATCATAATTATCTCTTACAGGACTCAGATTCAAGACTTAGAAAGATCTAACGAGGTCTTATACTGCTAGACCAACTCTGTTAATATCATTTATGACTATTTAGTTTAATGTAAGTAGAGAAGGAAAGTTAAGCTTTTCGAAAATAGTGAAATTTGTTTTAAATGTAGTTTATTATAAATTCCATAATTCCATTATATATATTAGATTTGGTTCCTTTTTTTCGGCTCTCCAGTACAAAGCATTATCCATTTAAGGCTTCACAATTTATCATTGGGCATTAGTGTTTTGGTTGGACATTAGTGCTTTGGAGCTTCAAAGGAAAGAAACACGCGTGTTTCAAGCGGATACAGCGATTTACATGAAGCCCATATCAATTGCCATTAGCCAAGATCAAAATCCTTAAATATATTTTTCCTAAAATAAAATGCTTTGCGGATAATTAAATGTTATTCTTTTAAGAAAAAAAAGGAAAACGGCTCAGCCCTTTTGAACCCCTAAAGCCACGTTGCATGGCGTAATGACCAGCACGCTGGAAGATATCCTTAACGACGAAATGAATGTCTAAGTACAAAAATAGTTTTTAGGCTAAACGTGAAGAGCTCTGCACGTAAGATTAACAGCATCTAATCCAAAATAATTGAGTGGACACTTGAAGACCCCATTTAGCATAATTAGCTAAAATCAGTGCACCAAGACACTATCACTCTCCGTTTGTTGCAACCAAGATCTGTATTCTTCCTCTTTCACGCCCTTTTAAATGCCAGTGGGTATATTTACTCAACGATTATCTACAATGACGCAGGTTAGATATTTATATACAAGGATTGATGCTGTTATCTGCAGCTCAAAATCTAACATTACGCCTAGCCTTACCACTTTAGATTGATCATCATGTACGAATACATCACATGTCATTTTTCAACGGATTCAGAAAGTGAAGTGTGGAGCCTTCGTACAATTTGTTGTTTGCCTTAAGTCTCGATCATGCGGATCAACGTTACAGACTACGTAAACTTTTATGTTACCGGCGAATCTGACACTAATATCACTAATCCATCACTTGAATGAGATTTAACAAGTTTATACAATGTTTGAGCTACTTGAATTGGCTGGACTGGGAATTTCATAATCGTTTAATTTATATATTGCCCACTGGGAAGTACAGTACAAAACTGTACGGTTATATACCCATTTGGATTCAGTAGTTTCAATTTCAACCGTAAATTGTTCAGCTATGAGCTTAACTATAATTAAATAAAGTCACGAATATCAGCATCCTCATGATAATACCTATTTTATCATGTCTGGAACCAAAGAATTGTAATGCTCACCTAGTCCAAATGCGTGCTTATGGTATGAAAGCATGATGCTCGAATTCAAGGCATCAGTGCCGCCTTGAGATTTGTACTCTTTCCCCATCTCAACATCTGGGAAGGAGCCTGAAAATATCATAATAGGCTTCCTCAAGCAGTGAGTCAAAGCACCAAGCTCTAGTTGTCCGCCCCATATTGCTGTTGACTCCACCTCTTTACAGTAATCTTCAAACTTCTGGGCAGGTGATTCATCAGAATCACCTTTTACCAAATTCTCAGACAGGAAAAATGGAAGGAAATCAGATGCATGCTTTCTCATATATTCCGCCACCATTTCTCTAAGCTCTTGGAATGTATAAGGAGATGTACCCCCTGAGAGGAGGGCTAGCTGATCCTCAACAGCTCTATAAAGACAATGCCCGTCTGGCTTTATTTCACTGACAGTCAAACCGAGAGGCTTCAGCTTTCTTTCCAACTTCTCATTTTCAACCATACGATCACTGACAATGTCATTCTGCTCAGCTTGGATTCTTTGCTCCCTTTCTGCTTCCTGTTGAGCCCTTTTGTCTCGCCTCTGTTTGGCCTTGCTGACCTTTGGATGATCAGGTTGACTGGTAACTGAGGCTCCAGCTATGGCCTTCACCAAATTATCCAAGCTGCTCTTTTCAGCTCCATTACTACTGCTAAAGCCTAACCTAGTCAATTCTTCCGCATGCTTCTCTTTAAGCTTTGCAGAAAGTTGAGAAATCTGTTCCTCCACTTGCTTCTTCTTGGCTTTCTGCTCAGCCTTGCTACCTCTGGCCGCTTCCTTTTTCAGTTCAATTTCCTTCTTCTGCAGCTGTGATATCTCTTTCCTGCACGCATTTTTATCAGGGATCACCACAAGAAGCAATTAAGAACCTAAAGGCGATAAAAGTTAGAGATAAATACATGAGAAACCATAATCAATCAAGGATGTGATTAAAATGAACATCTTCAATTTACGTCAGAATCAAACACTCAGGCATTGGACAATTTGTGAAAAATTGCTTTCTATGAGGAAGAAAATATAGCAAACCAAATGTGTATTGTCCATTATAGATCTATTTTCCCAATTGTAAAATTGTTATATGTGCGCACCTGTCCAAGGCATGATATCATGTGGTGTATAAATGAGCGTGTGTTATGTCATATTGGGTCTATATGCAACCTCATGGACATGACGCAGTGTCCTATGTGTGATGTCATCATATCATGTTTGAGAGTGTGTAAATGGATGTGCTCAATGTAATTATGTGACTTCTGTGCCATGCTGTACACATAAGCATGCGCAAGTACAGAGTTCTGTCTGGTGAAAGCATGTGCGTGCATGCAGGCACGTGATGTCAAGTTGTGTTATATATGCTCATGCATATAGGTAATGTTGCATTTGCATGCTACGTCACTGACATCAGAGTCATGTACAATGACTAGAATGCAAAATAAACACCTCTTCTGAGAGTCAAATAATTATGGAAATTTAAAATAACAGGTTATATAATAAGATATCCACTGCATTTGTATGCTACGTCACTGTGTACCTGTAATCCTGTATAGTAGTTCATAACCCCAAATACCCAAAGATGCCAAGGCAGGAGATAGAAAAACCATCAGAATGAATAAGAAGCTCTGTTTTAAATTGAAAATTCAAAAGATTCTACTTGTTTTATGAAGAAGAAAACAGGTTAGAAAGGAGTTGAAAACAATGAATGAAAAAGATCTTGTTCTAAAGAACAAAAACAGATGCATTAAACTCTAAAGTCCATGAAGCACACATAAACCGTAGTTTCAGCAACCTTTGAATTGTTATTATAGGATTGGGAACTGGAAGGCAGTGGTATAATACCAGCATAATGAGGTCTGGCCTCAGGCTAAAAACATGTAAAGAAATGATTTCATGCAACTGAACAAACAAAGCAATGTTTGAAGGAAATTGTGAATCACTTGAGCCATATTTAAGAATAAATGAATCCACAGAAACAATGAGACTTGCTATTATTGACTATATGGAGGGTATTACTTGTGCCGTGAAAGCACTTCATCAAGGGTTTCATCCTTCTTTTGCGGTTCTTTGTCTGAAATCACTTCTTCACACTCCTTGTTCTCCAATTCTTGGGTGTCCTCCATCATAGCAAGCCTTAAACCAACAAGGCAACAACTATAAATAAAGAAATAAACTACAAGAAAACTTCAATTTTAATTCGATGTGAACATTCAATATCAATTGGCACCATCAATTATATTGCTGCAAAGACTTCAAACTTTTCAACAAGACAAACACAGAAGTGGGATGGATGTTTGAGGAGGGAGATTAGACATTCAAAAAACATAATTATTCAACAAAGCAACCACGGTACCACTACAAACCTAGTTGGAATTGAGCATAATGGAATCCGAGTTTTCCCAACTCCAAAAGTATACCGAAATCTCTGAAATATGCATGGTTGATATTTTAATTTTTTTTAAGATACTTTGACACAACTCGAGCCTAGTCATTTACAAGGTCATACATCACAAATACCCAACAAAATCCAAGATTGCAAGACAACAAAACACAACGCATGCAATAGTGACCAAAATGAAGAGGGCAGAAGTATAATAGCCAATTACACACCATTCAAGCAAAAACTAGTGGGGAAAAAACTTATACTCAATCTGTAAATATTCCCGGATTCAAAAGCGTCAATATTCAAACGATTACACGACTAGATTCAAAGCCAAATAAAAATGAAAAATTAAAACAAAGCAAGTATAGCCACGCAGGAAACAGATGCGTACGGAACAAATTCAAGTCTAGATTCAAAGCCAGATTGAACAAATCAATCTAACAGGATTTTGGGAGTATAAAAAGCCCTAGGGTTCGAACCTTATTCACTGCTTTCCGGAGAACAACCAAGCGGGGCGGACAACGGTGGACGGCGGGCGATGGAGCGTGGAATGCTTGTGTGCCGACGAAGAAAAAAAATAAATCCGCACCTCAGGAGATTGCGTTTTGTCGGGGTCATAATTAAATTTAGGTCAGGCAAGTCAAAATTAATTACTCAAATACCAAAGTTACATAGAAAAAATTACATATAAATACCATTTGAATTTACAAAACTTCTAAATGCCCACCAAATTTATAAAAAGACTGAGAAGTGACGTGATTTACAGATATATACAAATTGGAAAGAAAAATACCACAATGCCCTTGAGTATTATATCTCTCCCACTTCTTCATTTGTGAGTGTGTAGATTTGATGGAATGAATGCATTTGTCGGTTTATGGCCCTGGACATTAGCCTAGTAAAGTCAAGCACCATTGTTTGGCTTTCTTTTGATTTTTTCCCACGGTGATTGTGATGAGCTCAGTTATTTATTGTGATGTATACATGGAATTTAGCAGATGCTTAGGCTAAATAATGCTTTGTTGTGGAACATTTCATGTTAGTTGTCACAAGCATTGATAATGTTTTTATAGACTTAGTCTCATGTACTACAAGGGAAAGCACTTGCATCATGCCTCTTATCCTTTTATGCGAAGTTTCATGTGTTCAGTTTCTTAGTTTTCTTGTTATTTGTTGATAAGATGATGGGTGAATTTTTGTCCTCTTGTCTCTGGTAGGTTATTGACTCTTCATTGCTCAACCTCTGCCCTCATCGTTTAGAAATTCAGAGTATTGTTCTTGCTGAAGCCGGAAGTATGCAACTTATGCATTACAATTATGACTTTTAATTCATTCTTCATTGTTCTTTCAATGGCAATTATAACAAAGTCTGTTATGGTGTTTGGTAAACGACATTCTTGAACTTGTAATTAACATTGAATAATTTGTAATTTCCATTGAAGAATTTGTGAAAATCATTACAGACTTTGTGAAAACCATTAATATTGGAGGAAGTAGTAATTATTGAACTTGTAATTACAATTGCTATATTTTTCACTTATGAAATATTATATATATATATATATGGTCTAACATTATAATGAAATATTCATTTTTTGTTGCAGGTCAAAATGTAAGATGATATCAAATATGGCGGCAACACTTTCTTCAAAGTCACTAAATATTTTGCAAGTCATCTTTTGGTTTATATACAATGACTTGGATCCCTTCACATTTTTTTGGCTAGAAGGGCTATAAGACTTATAGGATCACTTAATATGTAATTAGTGCAAATGACACATAATATGTTCTTGTGTGGGAATGCCACGGAAACATTACGTTAATGTGGAATCGTAATGTTCACTTATCATTTTACTCTATTTTGTACATGTTGTTATCCCATTACAACTTTTTGTAAATGCCAATTGTGTAATTATCAATGCCACAATGACTATTGTTATTAGATACTCTTTAATTATAGTTACATTTACAGGAAGGATCATTGGGAAAAACTTGATGAATGAACTAGTAAATACCATTGAAAAACTAGTAAATGTCATTGAAAAATTGGAAACTGCCATTGAAAGTTTTGTAATAATTCAAATTTATTTGTTGTTTCATAAGAGACACAAATGGTAAACTTGAAGAACTAACTCGTAAAGACCATTGAAAAATTGGTAAATGTCATTGATAAATTGGTAACTGTCATTGAAAGTTTTGTGATAATTCAATTTTATTTGTTCTTTTATAAGAGACACAAATGGTAAACCTGAAAAACCAACTCGTAAATACCATTGAAAAATTGGTAAATGTCATTGACAAATTGGTAATTGTCATTGAAAGTTTTGTGATAATTCAATTTTATTTGTTCTTTTATAAGAGACACAAATGGTAAACCTAAAAAACCAACTCGTAAATACCATTGAAAAATTGGTAAATGTCATTGACGAATTGATAACTGTCATTGAAAGTTTTGTGATAATTCAATTTTATTTGTTCTTTCACAAGAGACATAAATGGTAAATCTGAAAAACTAACTCGTAAATACCATTGAAAATTTGGTAAATGTCATTAACAAATTGGTAATTGTCATTGAAAGTTTTGTGATAATTCAATTTTATTTGTGCTTTCATAAGAGGCACAAATGGTAAACCTGAAAAACCAACTCGTAAATACCATTGAAAAATTGGTAAATGCCATTGACGAATTGGTAACTGCCATTGAAAGTTTTGTGATAATTCAATTTTATTTGTTCTTTCATAAGAGACACAAATGGTAAACCTGAAAAACCAACTCGGAAGAAACAACTCGTAAATGCCATTACAAAATTTGTCATAAATCATATACTTTTTGTTAATCTCATATCCTTCATTCAACATTACATTCCTGATTTACAAACATCATGCACAACAAAATTGATTAGTATCCATCCATTTATGGAGAGTGCCAGATATGTACACATATTGACTACAATCCTAAGTACTAAATGTCAAAATAATTAACAAAATGTGCCTCTAAAAATGCAACATCATGTCTTTCATCTCTTCTCATGGGTCGCATGCGTATGAAGGAGTCCCAATGCAACATCTGTGGTCTTATTCAACCCATAGTTGACAAATCATCACATGAGATTGCGCCTATACTCGTGTACCTCATCCTTTCCATACTGCATACTTCCACTAGGAGTCCAGTTGTGCAACCAAATCAAGACATAGATGCCACAGTCTTGCCTACAGAACGAAGAAACACACAAGTTAATTAACAAATATACAACAAGAGTTTGGCATTAATGATGTTGCCACAAAATGTACCCATTATTAGTGTACATTTTGTTCGACTTTTGCTTTGCCACCCCTCTTGTAGATGTCATTTTTCACTATGCGCTATGTATAAACCTGAAAAACTGACAATTGTTTTTTGTTTAGATATAATATGAGTTTCAACAGTAAATTTAAAATAATGTACTTGTACCAATTGATGTGAATTGCTAGATTTTAGCAGGAATAATTCAAAGTCAGCTCAACATGCATATTTTTTTAAAAAAAAAAAATTTGAGGGTTATGAAAGTATGAAAACTAAAATTCAACTAGCCATGAACACTCAAGACAGCACCAATGAGTTCAAGATTTTGAAAATCACAATAGTACACACATATACTTACAAGAGCCCATCCATAAATCTAAATAAAGATAACAAATTCTTGCACAATCTCAAGTCAATTCTAATTACGCAAGACGATGTAGAATATTCTAGCAGAAAAGACCCAACTTAATTTCAAAATTTCAGCATTAAGTGACTAACAGAGTCATACTATAGTTCCAGATTTCATTTTGTCACACCAAAAATTGAAATGGCAGGACAAAAATTAAGAGAGTTCATGAACCACATATAACAACAAATACTTTTACTCATTTAGCAAAACTAGTTCCAAAAATTTTAATCCAATAATAGCGGCAATAACAAGTAAACTCAATACACTCTCAGAGACAAATGATCATCTAATGAATGTGACAACAACGACACTTAAAGCACAATCCAACAATTTTGTTTCCAAGCAATTCAATACAATTCTAATTACAGCAACAACAAGAATTTCAATAGAAAACACTGAGCCAAACCAAGAAATGATGAATACCTTCACAAACTTGTTTCCAATTAAGTCTGATCACTAGTTACAATATTTTAGAAGTGTTGACTCAAACCACAAGTAAAAAAAAAAACCAATAACAGAGGAGCATCACAATTCAAGAAAATGTGTTCAAAGCAGGATATAGTTTTGGCAGACAACAAACCTTTATTGCTTAAAGTGCAATTCTGCGAATTATAGTTCAACAACAGAAATAATGCAGAAAAACAAAGCTGTAAAAATAACCTCCAAAATATATCGGATCCAGTAAATTATTTTGCGACAAATTCAAATTCCTCCACAATTCCATCAAATGTAATCTAATTCCAAGATCACAATAATGTTTAATTAGACAAACTGCAACTTGATTCAATGTGTAACCCAGCCAGATCAAGGAAAACTTGAAAAAGAAAAAAAAAATTCTGGTGTTAGATTCTTTAGGAAATCTAATGCCTTACTTCATGTACAAATGGATTACCATCACTTTAGCCGAATGAATCAATATATTCAAGAACAAGACACAAAGAAATTAGCAATAACTAAACAAAACATAAGCAAAAAAACAAAACAAAACCTTAAAAACTGAAATTGGAAAATAAAATGTACAAAATCAAACTGGGTAAGCAATTAGATACCAGCCAAGATCAAAGATTTTGCTAAAGGTAACCCAAGTACCTAAATGGGGCATATTTATGCATAACTAACCACAATGATATCACTTGAAAAACGTATATATCCACAATGTTATCACATGAACAAATATATATCCACAATGTTTTCCTGAAGAATACATGGGTGTTCAGCATGGCATGGCGATGAGTGCAAAAATCTATACAAGCTTGTTCAGATTGAACCCATGAAGAAACAATTTATTCCTTTAGAAGAATCTCAGCACGAGCCAGGAAAGGGGAAGCAAGCGGCAGGATTAGAAACCCTAAATCTCGCTCACGGAAGCAAGCACAAACTTTTTACAATGTGGGATCCGCATTACAAAAGAAGAGTGCATTGACGAAAAATCAAAACTCGAAAGACGCAGGTTCCAACAATGAATGTAGAAACCCAAATGCAGAGAAATGCAAGAAAATGTGTTTCAGAAGGAGCAAATAATTACAATGAAAAGCTCGCCGTTTCAACCTTTCTCAGGAATATAATCAAAAATTAGGCTGAGCAAACAAAAGGAGTTTATATGGCCAGAAAAATGACAGGGAAGTTATTAATTTGATGAAGATATTGGAGCTCTGTTAAAACGTAGGGTCATGAAACCTGAGATGTTCGTACCTCTTGTTTGTGCTCAATCTCCACAAAGCTGAAAATATGACAGATGTTATCAGGCTATGGCCGGTTTTTCTTTTGTGTTGTTTTTAGTTTTACACCAAGAGAAGGAACTTAAGAACAAGTTGAGGGCTCAGAAGAAATAGGATGAGGAAGATACCTGATGGCGGCGACGAAAATGGCATCCACCACGGCGGCGACTGTGGGTCAAGACGAACGCGCGCTAGGGTAGGCAAATGGGCAAATGAAATTTGAATGAGAATAAAGTGGCCGACCCTGTCTTCATAACCTAAGATACTTAAGGGCATTGTGGTCTTTTTCCCTCAATTTGCATATCCCTCATAGGCCCATGTTACTTCTCAGTCTTTTTATAAATTCAGTGGGCATCTGAGGGTTTTGCAAATTCAAATGGTATTTATATATAACTTTCCCTTTAATTAATCTACACTGTAAAGGTATTATTGTCTTTCTTTTTTATATAGTTTGTTATTTCCCTTTTTATACTCAATCTTTATACAAACTACTACTAGTATTATCAAAAAGATTGTTTCATATCAAATAAGATTTTTGCAAAAACTTTATTTAATTTTTTTTTTCATACCAAATTAATTTTTAAAAACTATTTTCATTTTTTCATTGGAAAATCAGTGAAAAAGAACTTTAAAAATACTAAAAGGAGAAAGATACTATCAATATTCATAATATTAGAAAAGTGCAAAGGCCTCGTTTGTCTTTTTAAAAATTAAATGGAAGTGATAAAAAAAGTCCCTTCTGATTAGTGAAAAAAAAGAACTTTAAAAATATTAAAACAAAAATAAAAACATTTTCAATATTCATGATATCAGAGAGGTGGGAGCTCCTTTAGGAAGTTTACGATGTGAGTGAATTAATCACCGCTATTGGCAGTTGATACCTGACCCAGGACATACTAAAAAGAAAAATCATTTTCCAAGAGTTTTCCCTTTTTTTTTCATTTTCATTTTATTTTTTAAGGATTGTTCTTGGATAAAAGAACAATTTTATTTAAGAAAAATAAAAGGAAAACTAAAGCATTGAGGGACCAGCCCGAAATGCATCAGCAATAAACTCATACCCACAAGAAAAAAGAACATACAAGCAAACAATAATACAAGCAACAGAAAAATAAAAGGCTTGTTTGAGTTAGGAGTAGCACACTGATATAAATTGAGATAAAAATTTTCTTTCATATTCATTTTATACACTGTAAATCATATTGAGAAAGTAACTTACACCGCTAATATAAACAAGCACAAAAGCTGCAGAGCCATCTATATTCCTTTTTTTAAGAGTTAAGGGGTAATTTTGCCTGAAAGTTTTTTAGTGGACAATTTTGCCTCGAAAGTATAAAAAATAGAGCAATTTTGTCTAGATTATTATTCCAATTAATTTTGAATGTTAATTGACCAAATATGTCAAGGTTTTAGTTCATATGTCATACAGGTTATTTTTGTTAAGGTGTAAATTTATCCCGAAAGTCTATATATTATCTACTTCATTTTTTTAAAGTTACATTTAAAATTTTTGGGATAAATTTGCACATTTACAAAAATGACATCAATAACATATAAATTGTCATATCAATATATTTAATTAATTAACGATCAAAATTAATTAAGATAATGTTAGGGACAAAATTGTTGCCTAAAAAACTTCCGACATAATTGCCATTTAACCCAACCATTATATGTCGCGTGAGATCGGTCCTACACGAGAGAATGCTTCCAAAAAGAGGCTCGTCTCACTCACAAAAAAGGAGGAGGTCGATTCCTTTTCAGAAATAAGGAGGCCCATTTAATAATGGGCTCAGCTAGATCTGCATTCACGAAAATAAGAATTCTGGCCCATTTCAATTGTTGTTTTGCTCTTCTCTCTCTCTCTCCCTCCTTCCCTCCCTCTCTCTCTCTCTTTCTTCGCCTTTTTGCTTGGTTGTGAGCAAAATGCTTGCACCTTTCTTATTTTTGGCATAAACAAGATAAAATAAGAGAAGAAGAGTTTTTACAAAGATAAAATTTAGGTGTATTTTTATATTTTTGTTTGTTGAAAATGTTCAAAAATTTGTATGAATACATTTTTTTTAATAGATAAGTATATTATTTTTACAGTTCAGTATTATACAAGTAGACGTTTCAATAAATTTTCATGCATACTATACGTTTATTTATAGATTCAAAAGATGTAACAAATTTATATCAAAATAATATTAAATTTATAACTTAAACACATAATTATCGAGTGTTAAGAAACACGTCCCATTCGTGATTGATAGAAAAAAAAAAAAAAAAACAATTAAAACGTTGATCTCAATGAAGTGTGACCGAACTATATATTTTCCTGTTCATTTTGTGTGCTGTGGAATATAGTTCTAGAAATTTAAAATGCGTAAGCGGCAACCATTCATTTGCTTGCCAAAGATCAAGCTTTACGAGATAAAACAGTTTTTTCGATTCTCGTCTTTGGAAGAGTTCGAGAATCGAATTTACGTTTGTTAACCCATTTTATTTTTACTCCGAGAATCGAATTACGTTTGGTAACACATTTTTTTTTCATTCCGAGAATCGAATTACGTTTAACACATTTTATTTTTATTTCGAGAATTATAATTACCTAATACAATACAAATCTATTTCTTTATTTTTTTTGTTTACAAATTTCATCAACGATAAAAAAAATATTTAACCAAAATGCCAACATTTCATATTTAACAAAAAATATAATTCATATTTTAACCAAAATGTCATTTTCTTTAATAATTAATATAATTATTATACTTTACAAATAAATTTAAATTTCCTAAAAAAATTATTTATGTAATTTTTATATTCAAAAAATTATTTATGTGGGGTGGCGGGGGTGGTAGTGGTGGGGTGGCGGTGGGGTGGTGGTGGCGGCGGCGGTGGTGGTGGCGGTGGTGGTGGTGGCGGGGCGGTGGCAATAGCGGTGGCGGTGGTGGTGGTGGTGGTGGCATCGGTGGCGGTGGTGGTGGTGGGGTGGTGGTGATGGTGAATGGGGGTAAATTTTTGCTTCGAAGAGGAAATAGTCTTTTTTTTTTTTGAGAAAAATGATTCGATTTTGTGCTTGCCGGAACAGAGAAAATTTGAAAATTTTAGCTTCTTTTTTTTTTTTACTCCCCAAAGATAAAAAATAAACCGGTTCATCCCAGAGTAAAAAAAAAAAAAACCGGATTTACCAAACACAATTCCCATATATTTTTGTTTTTGGGCACAGAAATTAAGAAAAAATTCATTCTGGGAGCGTTATCATGCACACCCTTATAGGAATTCAAAATGAGTTTTAGTGCATGCGAAACAATAAAATCATATTTTCATAAGTCATTTCTACAAGTTGAGACAAAACTCTTTACACATACTTACCTCGTAAATTATAAAAGTTACTATCCCCGATCCTAAATATATGACATACTTTATAATGTAATTTATACTATAAACTATATATGTCTTATATTTAGGACCGGAGAATTATTCTCTAAGAAGTGTTTGGAAGTAATCCAAACACGTACGTATTGTTTGAGCATGTTGTTGTAGGCGGCCCATCACTGCTTTGAACATTGAACAGTTAAAAAAATACCTTATCAACCTTCATTATTCCATCCATCAAATCATCGCTTTCAAGTTGACATTCATTCCCCTGAATTATTTGGTGCTTTCTATGCTCACATATGATGTCAAAGAACCCTTATGCTTGCTCACTTATATATGCCACGATTCTCAGATCACTAACCTAATAATGATTAAGCAAAAAAAGCCACGGAATTTATACTACTCGCCAAGTCATAAACTAACCCATCAACCAAAATAGAACCCCCCCCCCCCCCAAAAAAAAAAAAAAATAAAAAAATCCATATTACCATATACGATGTTTTTAGAGTTTAGTTTTTCTTCTAGATCTTCTCACACTCAAAAGATCAGGAATATATAGACAGAAAGTTTGTGTCAAGCATTAAAAAAAAAGGCCTTCCCCATAGAAATACTGCCGAAAGTTTGATAACTTTAAGACTCAAGGCAATTCCCGGTATATTATTATAACTTGCATGCTGCAAGTAAATATTATATTTTAATTTGATGATTTGATTCTCTCAAGTTATATAGTGTGTCAGAGAGTGATCAGATTTATTTTCATGATCAAAGTTTACAGTCAGAAATTATATTCTAGACGATTCTTGTAACTTCACGATTACACACTAAACACTTAGCAGTACTTTTTTTAAAAAAAAATTCTGGGATTCCCTGAATCTGATGCGAGACCAAAGGAATGGGACAGGGATATATTGGATAAACTCTATCTTTCTCTGGACGATGAGGCACACACAAAGCCACAGAACCATACAGCAGAATTTGCTACAGAGAAGAAGCCATAGGTGAGAAGAGATATATAGTAAGAACATATATCAATAATGTGTGAAAAGATCATCAATCACCCAATTAATTATTAATTAATGTTAAAATAACGATAGCATAGGATTATCATTTTCTTTATAGATTCTCTATGCTTCTTAATTTGTTCTGGTTCCTTTCCCTTTTAATGAGATATGGGCTGCTCAATCTACGAGATATAGCATGCAAATGATAGACTTGGACTTTGTTTATATAAAGGTTCTCTCTCTCTCTCTCTCGCTCTTCCTTCTAGCTAGGCCTCTGAGTTTGGCCTTATATAATTCCCCATTGGATATATATTAGATTCCACACTCTCACTGGCAGATTTTGTCGACAACACAGCATTATTGATTATTTCTCAAGCATGCAAGCATATACATTCATGTTACACACAGAATAATTAATGTGCTTCGATGCTCCGGAACTTGGCCGAAAGTGAGTTTCTTTTAACTGTTTTTTAACAAATACTCCCTTCCTAAATATAAGACAAATTTAACTTTTTTTAAAAAGAGATTAAGGAAGTTAAATAAGTTAACAAGTTAGGCAAAATAGTCTATAAATAAGCTTTCTTAATATCTTCAAAAAAGTTAACTGGGTCTTACATTTAAGATTAATAGTGGTAGTAATATCATACGTAGATTGTTCTAAAGTTGTTATTCCGGCATTGATCTCTCCCTACTGCCACCCCTCAAGAACATTTTCAATTATCATCTCATACACAGTAAAGTCTGATGCTTAAAGCATCAATTTGTTCATTCCCGGGGTCACCATGATCAATTATCCAGGAGCATTCCCCTTATCCAAACCCAATATCCGATAGCTACCTTTTTTTCTTCTCTCTCTCTTTCCCCCTTCTATTTAACCATTACTTAATGCTATCCACTTCCTCACACACCAAGCCCCTATAAATAGGTGACATACTCTTGTTCAAGTCCAACACAGAGAAAAACAATCACCAATCAAAGTTTCCCTTACATACATATATCATTCAACAGAGAGAAACTAGAAAACCAGAAGGTGGTATGGATAGAGTGAAGGATTTGGCATCAAAGAAAGCCGCTGTGATATTCACAAAGAGCTCGTGTTACATGAGCCACAGCATTAAGCAGCTGTTCTACGAGCAAGGAGCAAGCCCTGCGGTTCATGAGCTTGACAAGGAACCTTGTGGGAGAGAAATGGAATTGGCTTTAAGGGCTTTGGGCTGTAACCCTGCGGTCCCTGCGGTTTTCATAGGTGGCAAGTTCGTTGGTTCTGCAAGAGATATCATTTCTCTTCATGTTGACGGAACCCTCAAGCAAATGCTCATTGATGCTAAGGCCATTTGGTTTTAGCTATATATATACCTACTTACACTACTCCTAACAACTATATATACATAAAGAAGCAGCTCCATGCACATAAATATGTATGTAGCTACGTATATATATACTGCGACTACTATATATATGGGTCTGCAAGTGTGTATATATATATATATATATCCATGGAGCTCTTTACCTCGTACACATGTTTTAGAGTCAATGTTTTATGTTTTACTAGGGACATTCTTGCTTTTTCTTGAGTGTCCCATTTTGATTGTATGCAAAGCATGACTAATGGATACAAAAACAGTGCTTTTTCTTGTTTTGGTAAATATTTTCTCTGCAAGTCTGAAACTGTAAGGTATTAGTATAACTACTCTTCCATTTACTTCTTACTTATTATTGATCGATCTTGTGCTAAAGATGAGAGCTTTTTGAATAATGACATAGTTAATAAATAAGGCAACTTTATTCATTATTATTTTTTTTTTATTTTTTTTTTAAAAAGGCAACTTTGTAGTCATAAGATTCATCTTTGATTATTATACTGAAGCATTTAAAAAACATGCTTCATTGACACACTTTTATCCGACTTCTTCACTGTTCAATATGCCCACGCAATTGTTAGAGAATAACCACTCCTCAAATCACCTTTAATTAATAATTTAATTATAAAGGAATCTTTCTGCGTCATCAAATCTAGCCAATCTATGGAAAATATATAATATATAATTTTTTTAAGTGAGTAAATAATAAAGAGGAAAAAAAGTAGATGCTATTCTTCACTTCTTAATTGGTGCATCTGGTGCAATAAGGGATGGTCTTGTTTCGTAGTCATAATTTAAATTTTTTGGCTAAGCTTCAGAAAAAGAGGTGATGCTGGAACTTTTTGTTGTGTCTCTTTGTTTATTCTTCCATAGCCATAAAGTCCAATGACACGTTTCCTGTTTGACTTCTTTACCTTTTACCCGATATATACTGGACATACACACGAGCATCGTTTTATAAACTAAATTATCGGATACCGAAAGAGTGAATGAGGATATACATATGGGAAAGTTTGAGTTTAGTTTATGAATAAGAAAATTATGAACTCAATGTTTTAGTTGGAGTAAAAAGACCATATAAATTCAACTTATACTTTTTCTTCTTCTTTTTTTACCCAAGTCAAAAGAAAGGTCCATTGAAAGCTATACTGATATACGAGATTGTTCGATTGAACTTTTCTAATTAACTAAACATAGATTATCTATAAATTAGTATTCAAATTCTTGATATATATATATATATATATATATATATATATATATATGACATCGACGCACACCTAAAAATTTTATCATCTTTTACCTCCTTCCCTGTATGCTTATTCTTCCTCCAGCCTTCTAAAATTACCTTCCAAACTCATGGCCTCCTCCAACGCTTATCTTTCTTTCTCTTAAGGAGAATTCATAGGAAGAAATGTAACTGCATATGTTAACCATGGAAACGATGAAGAGGCCGCAAGTCATCTTCTGAATGAGTTGTCTCTATTCCTACGATCAACAGCCGTGACCAGAGGATAAGCTCCGCTCTATAAGGAAGAATTCTAAGGTATGCATGAATCCATTTCTTGAATGCTTATTCAGGAATCCATTGCTTCCCAAAGTTGCTAAGGTTCACATTTCCTTGCGTTGCCTAATTTATACTACAAGAGCTTTTGATAAAAAACTTTTCCAGTCTCCGTAGGTGAATTTGTAAGTGAACATGTATATATTAATTTTGACATCTAACAATAGTAAAATGAAAAATGTCTATGTGAAAATAAAATCTTATGTTGAAAAACTTTACAAGTGTAAATAAGTGATTTTACAAATGTATATATACGTTTTAACAAGTAACGGTAGTAAAATAACTAGTGTTCATAAAAATTATGACTTGTAAATTTTCTTATGGAGACTTAATATTTTATTATGGCTAGTTATTGAAACAAATTTGTACACATGTAAATTTTTGTATCAGTTGCTATGATGTAAATTAAAATTTGTAAGTTTTCATACGAGCACATTTGTTATTTTATATTTTACTATTGTTAGTTGTAAAATGCATATATATACTATAGTAAATTTGCCTATATGAAAAGTTATAAATTTTTTATCAACTGTTGCAGTATAAATTAGAACTTGTAAATTTTCATATGGATATATACTTGTTAATTATTTTTCTATTTATTGTTAGTTGTTATAATATGCATGTGGACTTGTATATGAATTCTCATATGAACACTTGTAAATTTTTTATTAGTTGTTGTAATATAAAGTATAACTTATAAATTATTATATAGATTTGATGGTTTGGTGCTTCTCTCTGGCCTCGGCCAGAGAGGAGGTTTTTCATCTTTTGAGCTTTGGGTTTTTGATTTTCTTTTTGTGGTAATGGTTGTTGCATCTGTGTGCTGTTCAAAAGTAGGTGGACCATATCTGAAATGCATGGTATGGTCCCCAATGGCGACTAGCGAGCAAGAACAGTTAAGATGGATAGTGGTGTCATGGTGAACCCTGATCTGGTAAGCTCTTTTGATAGATCGACTCCTATTTGGTGTGGTTGGCTTTGGAGTCTTGGTGTTTTAATTTGCTCAGATCTAGTGGCTATAGGTTTGGGCAAGTTTGGTGGCATCGGTTAGAGTTCTATCAAACTTATGTGTGGTCATTGTTGGTGGCGGTGCTTCTTTTTATGCGATGATAGTTGCGTGGTGGTAAATTTGCTCTAAAGGTAGCAAAAGATTTAGTAAAAGGGATGGAAATGTTCAATTGGTTCTTTGAACCACCATCATATCCCTTACTTTAGACATGATTTTCCAGTGGCTCTTCATTTTATGGCGGTGGCAGTGGCGGCGCATTTGTGTTTGAATTAGGATTAGGGTTATGGTTTGTGTTAGTTGCAAGGTAATTAAACCTGATCGCTGAATTGGCTGCGGTACTGAATTAAAGGTCAGTGGGTCAAACCGGAGTCAACTAATGACCAAACAGGTGATGAATAAAAAATTGAGAAATAATTTAATTTCTTATCACACAATCCATAATTTCAAACACTATATATCAACAATCCATAATTTCACACACTATATATCATGGACGCGGCTTTGGTCCTTGTCAAGGACCATCCGCTGCGGCTTATACGTCGATGTATAAGCCGCCACACACACAAGCCGTAGCGGACCATTTGTGTGTGTGGCGCTTATACGTCGACGATAAGCGCAAATGGATGGTCCTTGATAAGGACCAAAGCTGGTTCCATATATTATGACTTTAAATCATTAGTCAAATAATCATATACTTATTAAATATTCTTTACAAATTGATATCACATAATCATATATCATCCAATGACACCTGAATTTGTAATTAAGAATCACAAAATATTTATCATAACAAAATATCAAAAAACAGGTATATGATACACAACTATATGATTAACATATTTCCACCTAAAAAAAGAAAAAGAAAAAAGACATATTCATGTTTTAATCCTAAAAATAATAAATTTGTTGCACCTTCCTTCTGCCATTCTTACCGCTTCGCACAAGGACTAAATAGTAAGGGCCCATTTGGATAGGCTTTTAAAACAAGTGCTTTTTTTTAAGCTCAAAATTGGAGCTTTTTTTAAAAAAAAAAAAAATAATAAACAGCATTTTGGGTTTTTTTTTTGTGACTTTTGTTTTTTTTTAAAAAAATATCATCTAAACACATAAATTAATAAAAAGAACATTTTTTTCATTAAAAAAGTTTTGTTTTATAAAAAAAAATATCATTAAACACATAAATTAATAAAAAGAACATTTTTTTCATTAAAAAGGTGTTTTTTTTCAATAAAAAAAAACCTCATTCAAACGGGCCCTAAATACACTTTATTTCCAAGGAATAAAACCAAATGGACCTAACAATCTAGCTACCAAATAGATAATTTAATCAATAGAAAAAGTCCCCGAGTAAGTGCTCATAGAGCCGGGCCGTGCCCTGGCCTTGGTGGGGGAATGATGTCGAACCCCTCCAAAACTTTTCTAATATCAAAAAAAAAAAATAGAAAAACGATATTGGGCGAAACTTAATATCAACAAAATTACAGAGTTAGCTATCATTCATCAACAATTTCAAACCACATTAAGTAAACTATTCATTCATCAACATGAAGCGCACAAGGAAATAGAAGCGGCAGCCATTTTTAAGCTCAAAGACTCTCTCAGTCTCCAAGAACAGAGACAACAGCTTCGTGTCTCGTTCTCTTGAACTCGATCTTCTTTAGACCCCGAAAGGTATCCTATCCGTTTTCTCGGAAAAGAGTTTTGGTTTTGGAGTTTTGGCCAGTTTGGCTTAATTTTTTTGAAAAAAATATATATTCACCAAGTCGCATGCTCAGTTAGGCCAGGTCTCATCGGTCACCTCAAGTCGATCAGGTTAGGGGTTGACCCCAGTTTCTATGCCATATCGGAACAGATTTACGGCATATTCGCCGGTTTTCGATCTAGATTTCATAACCATGGTTAGTTGAGCTTGGAGTTTGGTTGTATAGGCTTTGGCCATTTTTTTTAGGTGTCCTTTTCACTCTTTGATTTATAATTAGCATTATTCAATACTGTATAAATAGTGCTGGCAACAAATTTATTATTCATGTTTTAATCCTAAAAATAATAACATATTTCCATCCATGGGTCATTGGTTCAAACCCCCTTTGCACCTTGATGGAGAATTTTATTATCCATGTTTGGAATGCCGATTGGGTGCCTCTAATCGGACTTATACACGGTTTGAATCAAACCTATGAGATTTTTTATTTATTTATGTTTGGTTGATAAATTGTTGACTTGTATATGGACCAAAAGTTACTTATTTGAAAAGTTACTTTGGGGAGCTTTTGAAAAATATGTTGAAACATATTTTTAATACCATTCAGCACCTTAAAAAATATTTTAGGGTACTGACTAATATTAAAAATAATTTTTTCAAGATCCTAAAATATTTTTTCAAGATCATGAGATATTTTTTTAGTACTTTTCAATATCTTGAAGTATATTTTTAGTATCATTCAGTACCCTAAAATATTTTTTAGAGTGCTGAATGATACTAAAAATAATATTTTCAAGATCCTAAAATATTTTTTCAAAAGATCATGACGTATTTTTTTAATATCGTTCAGTATCCGGAAGTATATTTTTAGTATTACTCAGTACCCTAAAAAATATTTCAAATTGATTATAAGTTTAAATCACAAAAGCTACTTATATTACCGCTAATCCAAACCTAAATCACAATTAACAATCTGACTTTTTCATAAGTTATTTTTTCCACCGATATTCCAAACAAACCCATTATCTGGGGCCTCAGGCAATGTGTAGTTTCTTTTTTAAAAAAAAAAAAAATAGGGTCATTTTTGTGGTCATTTAGCATCAAAATATAATTTAAAATTTATCCTTTGACACCTAATTGAAACTACGGAATCTTTCCAACCAATTGAAAATTAAGCATATACCTGAAACTTAAATGAAATTCTCAACGAAACGTTTTGGTCTCTAACATAACGTAACCCTTCTGTTAGAGTATAGTTGAGATGGGTTAATCAGTTATAACCAATCTGTTATATCCTAAACTAATTAAGTTAGGAGGTGTACAGCTGTCATAGAAAAGTCTAGCTTTCACTTTCACATAAGAATTCTATATATCTATGATACAGTGCACAGAATAATACATTGAATTCCGACTCATTACTTCGCTCTCTCTATCTCACTTCTCTTGCCTCTCTTTCAGCTCTTTCACCATTGAAAGAAAGACCTTGTACTCTAGCCATACACGTAGTATGGTCTTGTGCACATGCGATAATATTTTTTCATATATATACATATCCACTCCGGTCATATATATAAGAGACCTTCTAGAAATTATGAAGTTGATCCAATTTATATAATGTCAATATTCCTAAATATACAACATAATTTGTAGGGCAAGACATAGTTTGTAATGCAAATTGAACTACAAACCATGTCTTATATTTAGACTGGAAGAGTATCAAATAATTTTCTTTTTAACCCCTATGATTTAATAATAGTCTTGTGACTTGATCAAAGCTTTCATAATCTCTTTGGCAAAAAGCAATTAAATTAGATGAATATATAGGGAGGGGTATAACTAAAATATATGGATGTTTTTAGACAAATAAATCCATGTGAAAATGTTGAAATATCTTATAGTAACAAGGACAGGAAGGAGTGTGTGTTATGCTGAATCATGATCATCTCTCGATAGAATCCCACAACAATGTGGGAGAGAAGGAATCATAGGCAAGTTGTTGAGTGCAAAACCAACGAATGAGGCACCCTCCGTAAAACATTATCTCAGTCACAATCTTTCTTCATCAATATTCAAAGCAGTTGATAGTGAGAATCTGTTTGACCCACTGGCCCTAGAATTGTCCCACTTTCCTCGCCTTTTCATAGGGACCTAGCATCGGTGAATTCGCAGTACACGTCTCCCATAACTTGCTCATTAATAGGAAGATCCTGTTTTGAAATATCAGTCCGTATTAACAAAATCTCCAAACTATTACCTACTCCCTCTTATCTAATTTAATACATGACACTTTAACTAATTCAAGAGAAATAAGAAGTGACAGTTAATTTATTAAATATATCATAAATTGAATCTTTTCTACTTTTACCACTATTAAAAAATGTGTTTGAAAATTTAATGAGTAGGTAAAATTAGAAATAAGCATTAATTATCTTAGAAGTGATTTATATTTTAGATGTAGCTAGAGGAATGTCTCTATTGATATCTCTCTTCATTTCATTTCCTTTCAATGTATCCATCATCATTAGATCAAGTTGAAATTTAATTAATACTATATAAAACTATTATTATAACATTAAATATAATAAAAATCTACCATGATAAACAGTATAAATCTCAACCATTAAAGCTTGATTTACTGGTGAATATATTAAATGGAGAGGATATACACACACACACACACAAATGCGTGTAACTTGAGTGTCGTCTCCTCTTCAAGATTCCAACTGATCGAGTCAACAAGATTCATATCAGTGTGTGCTGATCTCAAGGGGTTGCTTTATACACTGGAGAATCTAAATCACTAAAGAAGGGCTTTACATGTTCTCCGTTCAAAGATCCGTAAGTTATTGTCCCTATAAATAGTCTTAGACCCCCAAGTCTCCTCCGTATAGGCATTCAAACTTCAAAATCCCCACCCAACTCAACCATTGGACCGACTTCATTCAGGTCGTCTGATGGTTTTGGGTTTCTAAGAAAGTCATAAAGATTATAACTTTTCCATTTGAATATTGTGTAAGGTTAGTTTTGTGCGAGTATATTGTAAAACAAAATGGAGAAGGTGACGAGGTTGGCGTCGGAGAAAGAGGTGGTGATATTCAGCAAGACTTCGTGCTGCTTGTGTCACTCAGTGAAAGTTCTGTTTCAACAGCTGCTGGTGAAGCCAAAGGTTTATGAAATAGACTTGGACCCTGAAGGCAGAGAAATGGAGAAAGCTCTTGTGAGTCTGGGTTGTTCCACCCCTGTGCCTGCCGTTTTCATCGGAGGCATTTTCGTGGGCTCCACCAATCAAGTCATGTCCCTCCACCTCAGTGGAACCCTCACCCAACTCATCCAGCCTTATAAATTAGCTTGATCACTTCTATCACCACAACACACAAATTATATCTAGCTATCTATACATATATATTCCTCCCACGTACCAATAAACTCTTAGAAATGTCTGTGTAGTATTCTACGTTTTTATGTTTGATTACATGTCAAGTGTTCTGTAGCTAAATGTCTGTGTAGTATTCTACGTTTTTATGTTTGATTACATGTCAAGTGTTCTGTAGCTAATAATCTCTTGCTATATATATTCTATATGGAGTTTCCTTTGTAAATCCTCAACTCAAGAAGCTCCACCACTTCTTCCTTCACTTTCCTTCTGTACTCTTATCTGTTTGTTTCTGGTAAGTTAATTACGTACTTGACAGATTTTAGTGTGAGCTTCAAATCATTACATGCATTTAAATAGCTAAAAAGCAGATATTTATGCATAATAATCAACAAAAATTAAATAAAAAACGAGCAGTGAATAAAACCCATGCTGCCCATTCATTAAAAGATTGCAGTGCAAATACAATGATAAGCATATGGCCTAGTAGGCTAGTGACATGAAAACTCTGAGCTCTCTCATAAGTGCAGGTTGCGGGTCCTGTTTATAACATATAAGTCATCATTGTCAGCCCTCTTGTTCGAAAAAAAAAAAAAAAAAAAAAGGAATGATAATCTTTAGTGCGTGTTGACATTATTTTGAACAACAAAGTATGGGGCTTCTTTACTGATGACCAGAAATTGCAAAATAAAAAAATATGCGCTCGAATTTACATAAGCTCTAGAATGTTAGAGCTTCGGATAGGTAGGGAGAGCTTGTCTTATCTGGAGATCCGAACGGTCCAAATTTAATTTCTTTTACTTTTTATTTTTTTAAAAAAATTATTTTAATAGGTAGAAAATTTAAAATAAAAATAATCTCTCAACTAATATTTTTTTTAAAAATGATTTTTTAATTTAAAAATCATTAGATAAAAAATATTAAATCTGGACCGTTCAGATCTTATCTGGATGGCCCAGATAAGACAAGCTCCCCCTACCTATCCCAAAAATAGGCAGGGAAACCGGTTCCTCTAGTATAGGGAAGGGAAGGGAAGATGAACAAACTCTATTGTTTAGTACACGTTTAGCAACCAATCTTCTCAGGAACTCAACTTCCCGGCTCACTAATCTTCCCTTAAAGATGAGAAGTAATATCCTACCAAAATTGGTGTCAATCCAAGTTTCCTCTATGAACATGGACATATTTACTCCTTAAAAACTGGTTAAAAGCTAGTTGGATGTGGCTACGTCGCCAACCAATTCCTTGGCTCCACCAGTGAGTCGACTTGAGGGAAACGAAGTTGGCAGCACAACCCTGACGTCTCTAGCTCAGTTTAGCGTCATCGTTATTATCTACTTTTCTCCCCACAAGAAGGAGTTGTCGCCAATGTTGTCAAAATCGAGTTTCTACATAGACACGAAAGGGGTGGTAGAAACGTAAATCGTGGAAAAACGACACCAAACATAAAGTTTATACTTTCTACTGCTACTTAAGGTGAGAGCTCAAAATTATATATATATACACACACACACATGGAAAAAAAAAATCATAAATCACTACTCAAAATTCAATGAACAACTTTATATTTAAAAGATATAAGTCAGAAAAGCCCCGCTAGGAGACTCAACTACCATAGCCAGGTGCGCGACCCAGGTCGGATTCGGATTAGTCAGGGCGAAGATTTGGATACCGAATGGGCAACCAAAAAAAAAGATATAAGTCATATAACTATATAAAACATAATAAATAAATAAAAAAAACTTACGTTAAAAACTTACGTTTATAACTATGGAAATACGTTAAAAACTATATATGACTATCCAGTCTCCACTTTCTAGTAATCCCGAGTCCAAGATACACAATGGAAATAGGGTTTTCAACTTTTCATCCTTTTTTCAAGAAAAAAAAAATCATCCTTTTTTTTTTGTTAAAGTAAAAACGGTACATAAAAACTGTAAGTTTTTACGTGTTTGAGCGGAGTTTCTATCCGTTTCTACTCAAGACTGTTTTTACTTACATTTCAGCACGTATAACCCTAATAAATTTACACTACTTTTTTACAACAATGGTTGTCACCTTCACTTTCTCAAGGAACATCCCAACAAATTCCACGTCCGATTGATACATGCACGTACGGCACTTCCTTGGCCAATTTTGTGTGGGAATCCAAAATTGACCCCTAATTTTGATCTTCTTTTTAAAAAATCTTCGGTGATCTACCTATCAATTCGGGAAAGAGAGGAATTTAATTGCAAAATACTATTTCCCCTGTTTTACAACTAAAAAACAAGGGAGTGTTTTTTTTTCCGCCATCACATTCGAATTTAGTCATGTGAATTTGAATTTTATTATTTAAATAAAATATAAAATATGTAAGATAATTTAAAAATATATATTTGTTCCTAATATTTCTCTAACTCATGATATCATCCATTATCTCATAATTATCAGTGATCTATCCCTACCTTTACAATGATTTTTATATTTATTTATATAAATTATAATTTTTTCTTCATTTTATTTTTTAAATTTGTAACAATATATCATTATATGTTTTTCTAATATTCTTCGTGACTGAAATCGATCAATTTCTCTCATTTCTACAACAAGGGCTACTACGATTTAAGGTTGAGGCATTCATCTTCAATTTATGAAAAAAATACATTTTTTCTTTTTCATTTTTAATAAATTACTTTTAAGAGTAAAATAGGTATTTCTCACTTCTTTCCCAACCGTCACCCTTCAATTTTCTTTCTACTAAACAACTCATCTTCCCTTAACTCATCTTCTTTCACCCCTTATAATATTCCCTTCTCTTCCTTTCCTTCCGTAAAATTCTTTTCCTTGTTCAAATCTTTCTCATACCAAACGGCCGGGCTGCTAGAGTCACAAAAGGATGCTTAATGAATTAAGTACTTTATACAGTATTTGTGCGTTGATCGTATGTTGGGGGAGATTCTTATACATAAAATGAATTAAGTAGGGAAATTCGTATTTTTTGTGGACACATACACAAAAGTTGGGGGAGATTCTTCAAATAACTTTATACCCGCCCCATAAAGAAGGGGATCGCATTCTTTCCTTTTCTTTTCTTTTTTGAACAATGCATTCTTTCCTTTAATTTTCGCTTTCATTTTGCATTTACTTATTCTCTTCCCGTCCCCACTAACCCCACTCAATATTATGTCGTTACTGAGAAGTAACTTAATTAGAAGAATCACAATAAAAGTGTATGCTTCATGTAATTACCAACAAAATACCAGGTTTTTAGGAAAAATGCTATTAACATGTTGTTAAATTAAAAACAACTTGCTTCAACTGATAAGAGAAATTGACAGGTAATAATATATATATATATATATATATATAATAATATATATATATATATATTGCGTCCCATTTTTATGAGTACTGGTCCATTATGTTTAATTACTTTATAGAATCTTAATTAGTATTGAATTACAACAATATTTACAACTTCACGTGTTTGGTTTTACTTTGAAAATAATTAAAGTTATAATTTTGATAGTTTTCAATGTGAAACCAAATACCGGATGACGTTGGTTAAAATTACATGACTATATGCTTTATTTGATTTGAGTGTTGTGTGCGAGGGAACCTAAATTATGGTCAGCTATTACGTCAAGGTGATTGGTCCCCTCTATAACATTCTCTCTGATGCTTCGTTTCAATGCCAGCAGATGTGATATTTCAATGCATTAGTTGATTTGAGTGGACGAAAATGAAATATATTCACAATGTTATGTCAGAATCTTCAAACGTACACTTAGACTTTACTAAGTGATTGTCTGTGGTTTGACCAGTGAACACAGAAGACACCTGCCTAGTGCCAACCGGTCTTGTTTGCTGCATATTGCTTTAGGTTTTTTTAAAAAAATATATTTTATTGATGTCGACTTTTAAAGGATCTTTTAGACCAGATCAGGCTTTTAATTTTAATCAATAATAGGGTCAACCTTAGACCTTGAAAGAAAAACAAAAATAATTCATCAAGTGACTGCTGTGGATGTTGCCATGGAGAAGAATTTCAAAGAACAAGGTAGACTCACCATTAGTCCTTGTAAACCAAATGGAGAGTTATAAATTTTTGGAAGACAGTGAGGTTACACTCTTTAGGCAAAAGGGAACCATTAAAGTGCCATTGATTCATAAATCAAGAGAGAATAATGAGGTGTATCTTATAGTAGCTCTCTCGATCAATGAGATGATACTAAAAGTTGGACAATGGAATTTGCATACAAACACGAATTAGTTGACCCAAGGAAAGTGAGTGTGCATTATGTATTGAATAATGGTGGCTGGAACAAAATAGCCTCAGAGGACCAACCCAAAGAAAAAACAATAATTAAAGTCTGGGCATTCGGAGATGTTGAAGCCTGCAGGCTTTGCATGGCACTCGTGGAACTTGGAGGATGAAAGGAAGCAACAAATCAGAAGGATAATCAATAGGCTTTGGTTCCAGTGAAAGATAATTTGACCGTTTACAAGAGATCTTGAGTTCTTCCGTGTAAATGTAAAAAAATACTTTAAAAAATTACGCTATATTAAATCTGACACAGTCATATAGCTGTATAAAAAAACAGAAAAATACCTGATAAGGGTCTCTAGTTAATAGATGCTTGAGATTTATATTCTCATAATGTTTTCAATATCTATGTATGTATATATAATATAGCTTGTTTTGTTTTTCAATAATAGACTTTCGTCAAGACTGGAAAAATCTTATTAGTCTAATGAAGATTACATTATTTTTTCATTTTTTTTAAAAAACAGTAGTCTAAATAATTTTAAAATATAAAATGACTAATTTTCTTTGCCAGAAATAAAACGAGCAATTAAATAAACTTTAATCCATAAAATTTCAAAATTATTAAACGTTCTGTTAAAGGAATCGTTTGGAAGCACCATGCACCTGGATTAACTGGTAGATGTTGTTCCAACTTAAACTGAGATCTTGAGTTTGAGCTCTGAGAATGCATCAGTGTTTGATGGTAAAACTTTTCACCCTTGTGGTCCTACCCAGCTTGATCTTGATTAGTCTGGATCCCGATAAATCCTCCAAGTTAAAAGGAGGTAGGTCTAGAATATCATATGCTCATGCAAAAAAAAAAAAAAAAAAAAGGAATCGTTTGGAAAAAAGAGAGTAGCAGGTTAATATTGCTAATTTTTATTTAAAAATGATTCATGTTTTAATATCAATAATATTTGTTATGTGCCTAAAATTTTCATCGTTTACTTCACTACTACAGAAATCGCGATACTTGACAGTTATTAACTGATATACTTTACGATTTCGAACTGTCATATATGCAAGCGCTATAAAAGCTCGGCTTATAAAGGTTATAATAAAACACTCATTATGTATTGAGGCTTAGTGAGACCCTGATATACCCATTGCCGTGATAATAATTAACGGAACATGTAAACAACCGTCAAAATATATGATAGTACTTGCATCATACATAATGGTTCCGCTTTAAGAACTGTTATATATAGTTGACATAAATAACGGTTGTTAGATAACAATCATGATTTATCGAAGCTAATCTTTTTTAAAAAAATTTGGGGGGGGGGGGTTTGTTTTCGATATCTCCTTGCATGTATATTTGCACAGAACAAATCACAATATATATTTATATTTATTCATATACCGAACAATACAACAAATCAAAATATATTTACAATCATTCATATACATGTATACACTATTAAAATCAAAACTTTAAACAAACAAATTATTAGTATATAGAAATTTACAATCATTTATCAACTTCTTCCATTTGTGAGTTGCTAAACATTGCGCATGAGGCATCAAAATACTGTGCACAAAATGAAGCAAGATGGTAGTTAGATATTGTAATATATAGCTGACCGAATGTATATAAACGAATTGAGCATATAATATACTTTAGTTGTATCAATATTTTCAGGATCGTGGGTGATAATGTCTTTTATGTACTGCTTCACGCAGTACCCACAATCGTTGTTGTTGTCTAGTTTCTTTAGGCATTATAAAGAAATGAGAAGAAAAATTTGTCAATCATACCCTCTCACACACATATAAACTATAAAGAAAGCTTAATCAATTTTTTAATATTGTAGTCATTGGTGAATAATATATATACCTTCAGACACAACCATTGGTGGACGGATTTTTAGGTGCCATTAGTGAGCTTGTTCTTAGTGCACTCGAGACCATTTTGAGTATGGTAAGTGCAAACCACTCTGAGAAGATATAATATAAAATTATATATACAGAAACATGCAAGATGAACTGAATTATAAGAGATGGTAAATGAATAACTTACTAATTTAAAGTCCCATACACGTATGGTCTCGTGTCTAGAACCCAGCTCATGAAGTCATAGTACCAAATTTTTTTGCTCATATTTATGACTATGAGCATCCAATGGATTCTAAGTCCCAAGAATAGACCACACCATCAGAATAATTACAAAATAAATAAAAAATAATTCAAACAGAGTCAATGATGTTCCAACCCTTGAACTAAAGGCACCAATGCAAAAAGTAAGTGTCACTTTTATCTGGTGCCCTCCTGAGGAATTCATCCCTCAAAAACCTTGTGCACTGTTATTTGGCATCTTCCTTCATGCCTAATAATTGATTTGGTCAAGGCGGATGAACTTGATCTTGTCCTTGAGGTCTCAGAGGACAAGGTATGCTTGAATTGTCGAAACCAACATATCAAAATGTAATCAAAGTTCACTACTACAAAAAATGGATATTACTTCTCTAAAAAACGTCTTTATTTTTTTTTTTAAAAAAAGTAAAAAGTGTAGGCAGTGACATTCTCGTAATTATATGTCTAAACTTTGAGACTTAGACGTCCTAAAAATAATTTTAAGACGTCGAAAATTAATGTTGGCATCCTAAAACATGTTTAGGACACCTAAAATGAAATATTTGGCGCATTTTGATAATTTTTAGCGCCAGGAAATTTTTTGGCGTCCTAAATTTAAATGTAGGACGCCAAAAATTATTTTTAAGGCGTCCTAAATTAGAATATAGGACGCCAAATACTCACACTTTCCAACACCCCCACGTGACGTGCGCGCTTGACTTCTTCTCATCCCTCATTTAATTTCATTTCACGCAGATCTGCACGTACGCCTTCCCCTTCTTTCCTCTGCACCCCATTTTCTCTTTCGATCTATCCCTACTCCTTCAACACTCTTCAATCTGGCTGGGCGAGGAGACGATGGCAAGGAGACGTGACAGCGAGGAGATGACGGTGAGGTTGAGGGCGAGGAGACCGAGCAATGAGTTGCCGGAATTTGCACTTTGGAACGAGACAACGGCGAGGGTAAGGAGACTGAGCAATGTGTCGCCAGAATCTACACTTGGGAACGAGAGCCGCCGTCGATTTCATCCAAAACGCCGCCTCCAGTAAGTGTTTTTCCAGATCTGACTCTTGTTGATTTTTCAGATCTGAGAGGGCACCAATTTTTGCAGATCTGGAAATCTCCCCGTGGCGCCAAGACGATACTATGAACACCAAGTCTCTTGCAGATTTGGAATTACTCTGTTTTTTGCATTCTTGTTCCTTATTCCTTCCATTTTAGGGGACTAGAATGCGAGTTGTTAGTTACTTGTTAGGTTTTTTTTTTATTTTATTTTATTGAATCTTCCTTTTTGTCTCTATTTCAATGACACTTAATTTGTTAGTAGAAGTAAAAAAGAAAGGTGTCTCTTTGTGTTTTTTTCTTGTTCTTGCTTTGGTTCGGAATTTCTTATTTGTAACATAAAAAAGAAAGTATTTCTGGAATTTGATTTTTGATTTGTTCTTCCGTGGCCAACCCTGCAGGGCTTTTTTTTTAAAAAAAAAAAACTGCAATATAGCGTCCTAAATTTCAATTTGGGACGCCTAAGTTCAGAATTACTACTTCCCCTAAAATTTAGGACGCCTTAAATCAAAACTTACGGCTTCCCCCTTTTAAACTCCTCCAAAAAAAAGGGAAGTAAAAGGGAGGAAAATAAGGACATTAAAGGGTATTTTTGTAGTAGTAAGCAACCAACTATTCAATCACAATTGAAGAAATACTTTGTAAAGAAGTTGATAGATATTGAACTTGTCATGTCCTTTTTCAGGATCTTAGAAACAAGCTCTTCGATTATAGCTTTCACTTGGTTTGGAAGGTCGAATACGGAATACCTCTTTCTCAAATGTGATTATTGGTGTCACACCCTAAAAATTAAGGAATGACCGACACGGAATACAAGAAAACTCATACTCCATAAGCCTTAAAATATAAATATTTGACATACTAAATATAGCACTTATAATACCATAATTAGTATAATAATTCTTCATATACATATGTCATTTCTAGATCATGTATAAACATATTCCTTATAAATAAAATAAAGCTTTTTGTAGAAATTTTTTCAAAGTCCCATCGGGCAAGTTAAACTTCTTGAAATTTCTACAAAAGCTTGTTAGCACAAATGCACAATACAGCATACGTGGCCCCGCTCCACAACATCATATACATATACATCAATCCTAAAATATCAAAAGAAGTCAAGAATCCTACATATAAATTACGTTGACCGACTCTAATAAATCGTACAAAAGTATAAATTTAACATTTACAGTAGTATGTGCGATAGAGATAGCAGTCATAGAGATTTTATTCAAGGTTAAATTCATGAGTCAACAGGAGGAGCTGGTACACTTCTATCATCTGATTCTGAGTGAAAAAATACATTTCCAATAAATAACGTCCCCACAATAGAATACAAATATACGATAATAATAAACTGGTTAAGTGCCTGTTTAAATCTTCTCTTTTTTAGCTTTATTTTTTCTTATAAATAGAAGTTAGGTCAAACAAATTTTTATAAAAACACTTATAATAAAAAGATTTTTTTTTCGGCCTTGGTGATGATACTTACGTTCCTGAGGCGATGCATTTTGTCCCACCCAAACCCACCATGGCCGCCGCCAGAGAGGAGGCGGAGCAGGTCATGTTTAGCGCCTTGGATAATCTTTTCCTCAATACTCAGGTAAAGACCAAAGATATTGGGATTCTTGTTGTCAATTGTAGTCTATTTAATCCTTCACCTTCACTTTCCGCCATGATTGTTAACAAATATCGATTGAGGGGTAATAATGCTAGCTTTAACTTGGGGGAATGGGTTGTAGTGCCGGAGTCATTGCGGTGAATCTTGCCAAGGACTTGCTGCAAGTCCACCGGAATACATACGTTGTTGTGGTGAGCACGGAGAACCTAACTCAGAATTGGTACTTGGGGAATAAGAAAGCTATGTTGATACCCAATTGCTTGTTTCGAGTTGGGTGTTCTGCTATTCTGCTATCCAATAAATCTGCAGATAAAAGGAGGGCAAAATACAAGCTTGTATTTGTATATACTGTAAGGATGATAAGTGACTTTTAGGCTAAAAAATTTATATAATCATTAAACAGCTTTTATCTTCTTCTTTTTAAAGCTTTTTTTTTTTTTAGCTAGCTTAAAAGTGGCTTTTACCTTAAAAAGAGAGGATCCAAACAGCTCTAAATCTAACATAATAAAGTAACTTGGCATTTGAATAAGAAATGATTAATTATTCATGATGTAAACAATTAAACAACGAGGAAGAAGGCAAACACAGAATTAATTATTGTTGTTTAATATGAAAATAGGTTCAAAGAACTTTTTATTTGAAATTTGATAACTTAATTTTTTAAAAAATATTTTTATTCTAAATCAGAACCTAAAAGAACGATAACAAGTGTGGACACACAGTCCGCGAGAGTATGTAACCAATCCGATGCAACTAGAAGTTAGTGATACTCACTAAAACCCTCCCTCCATTTCACGTGTGTTGGCCGTTACGCGAGGCTAGCATCTCCTAATCACCAAGGGCTAACGGAATTGCCGTTAGCAATCAGTGTTCTGCTTTTAGTCCCATGAGAACATTTTTTCTGCATGCATGGAAGTAGACAACCTTGCAACTCAAATGAATTTCAATACAGAATGATAAGTATTTCCTTTTGGAAAAAATCTATCCTTTCCATGCATGTATAAAGGTTTAAAGTCAAATAGAAGAAATTAAATAAATAAATTCTCATTTCCTTCAAAAGCTTCAACTTGTCATTTCCATTTTTCAAGAAAACAAATGAGAGAGTAAAATACTTGAAAATAGTCTAGGTACTTCTAGCGCGCGAGCGCGCGCAAAAAAAAAACTTATTTGTCCATTGCTAGACAGACAAAATTCATTACAAAAAGAGTCTGCAATTGAAATTTGTGTTGGAAAAACATTTGTCTCAAAAATCCTCGTTGCAAACGAAATTTGTAACGGATTTTGTGTCATCCAAAATCTATATTCGGACGGAAAATTGGGTAAATCTGTCACAACATGCATGCCTGGCACATTTGAAAAATTGTGTAAATCCATTGCACATTGCAATGGAATATGAAAAGAAATCTATCGCAAATTGTGATAAAATAAAATATATCACCAATTGCGATGGAATAAAATCCGTTGCCATAGAAAAAAAAATCCGTCACAAATTGAGGAATTAGAAAAAAAAAATTATAATTATTAGGGCTCTTCCATATCCATTCAAATAAAGAAAGAAAATATTACGAAATAAACAATACTAAATAATGTATTAAAAAAAGTGTATATGAAAAAATATATACGTAGCAATCCTAAAAAAATTTATATAAACAAAACAAATTATAAGCAACAATGTTGCCAACAAAATGAACTAAAAAAACACAAATCATAAATAAGGTCGCAGTCTAGTCATCCTCATCATCATCACCGAAATCGACCCCTTATACTTGTTGTTTTCCTTCTTGTCCTTCAATAGGGCCTGGAGTTGTTCCTGCATCTACGTCATCATCTCTGCTTGCTAATTCACTAGTTGTGTCGTAGCATCCAGTTGTTGTGTGGTAGCACTGAACTATTGTTCCAATGCCTTCATCCTTTTAAGATCATCTGAAAACACATCATTAGGAAGTGTACTTAATTTAAATAAACCAAGGAGTGAAAATGTAAAACAATTAAGTTCAAAAGCATTACGTTTAGCAGCAGAAACTCTTCATATCAATTCAGAGCATTTTGTATTAAGACAAATTCCAAAAGCAACCTTGTGTACTTAGACTTCCACAAAGTTCAGCTCACAAAGTGCACAAAATTCAGAGTGCAGAACTTTGCGCAAAGATCACTACTAGAAAAAGCCATATTTGCGACGGAAAAGAATTCAGTCGCAAAATTTGACAAATTTGCGAGGGAAAGAATTTTCCCTCGCAAAATGGTGATTTTTGCGAGGGAAATCAAAATTGACTTTTTTTTGCGAGGGAAACCTAGTTCCCTCGCAAAATTGTGGGAAATTGGAGGGAAAATTCCCGCCAATTTCCCCCCATTTTGCGAGGGAAATCATTTTCCCTCGCAAAAATCACCATTTTGCGAGGGAAAATTTGTTCCTCGCAAAAACCCTGCATTTTGCGAGGGAACTTGGTTCCCTCGCAAAATGGCGGCCCTCACATTTTGGTATCCTTGAATGTTTATTTAATCTTTAATTATTATGTATAGATTATTTATTGTGAGTTTCTTATAAAAGTGGATTGGTGGTTTGGTGGGAAATATTTTATTGCCTACTTTTGGGTCGGGGGTTTGAATTGTGTCTTAGGGAAATTTTTATGTTGATTATTGATATGAAATTACCATAAAGCCCTTCTTTAAAATTAAACCAATAAGTGACCCAGCAGATATTTTAACCTACTCATGTTTTTTGTTTTTGTTTTTTTTCCTTTACATATTTAAAACACGGTTGAGCAGAGGAGATGGGGAAAATTTTCTGGATTATTCCGAGCCTCCATCTCTGTAAGAACCTGAACCCTAGAACGAAAATCCCCAACTCCCTTTGTTCTTCAACTTTTCTATTATCCTCCCATCATCCGTCGGTGGCGTTGCCATTTTCCGTTTGCCGTCGTCTTCCTCCTTTGGGTGGAGCTCGATTTGTTGCTTCTTATTCTCGCTATTTGACGTCATTTGGTGGTTTAGGGGAACGGTGGTTTTATTTCGTTTTCTTCTTGTTGGTGGCATTTGTGGGGTTTGGAGGAATTTACGGTGGTGGCTGGGTGTGTTCGAGCTCTTCTTTTTCCTTCTGTGTCGTTGCTTTGCAATTGTTGTGGTTATAGGTAAGGTTAATTTCTCTGCTATGTTTTTTTTGAAGATTGGGAAGAGTATCATTGTTTCTTTCTCTTCGCTGCTGTGATTTGTAAGAATAAGGGACCGAAGTAAATTTTCTTCTTCCACACCCGTTTAATTAAAAAAGAAAGAAAAGAGTATAATGGAATTCATTCTTGGTGGAAGTAGTATATTGAAGAGGAGGGATTTCATTAATAGGTATTTTATTCACATAATGTTTCTTTGGAAGCAATGCTTGAGGCATGATATGGATTGGATGCTTGAAAGTTATGGTTATTAACTTGAGAATTAAGATGATTGTCCTATGAATTAGTTTTGATTGCCTTAAAGTATTTGATGAAATGCTCCTAAAATGGGAATCTCCTGCAACTATGTGTTTGCGTAGTATTTTGATGGTGGAGATTAATATAGATACTATTTTGAATCGACTATGGTTTATGCTTTGGTTTCCATGAGATGCTTGAAGGAAACAAGAATTCCTTACTCTTCTATATAGGAAATTTGGCTTGTTATAAGGTTTTATGGTATAGTTGAGAAATAAACTTTATGGAAATTATAATACAAGGGTTTATTATTTCTTCTAGGTTGAATTTGGTGAATTTGCATTGGGAGGGAAGTTTATTCAAGCTTGTATTTTAATGTAACTTGAAGGTTACAAGATGATGGTTTCATTTTATTTATATGTTAAATGTGAAAAAAAGAGAGTAGAAGAGCTCTATTTTAATTTTGGAGGTTTCGTGATTTAACGTAAACATTTGAAGTTGTTTGGGTATTAGAAGATCATATAAAGTTGCTTTAGGAGATGATGTCAAGAATACTCATAACGTGTTAGATAAAAGGTTGGGAAGAAGAGAGGGTATTTCAATGTGCTTTTACATAATCATTATGCTTAAAACCAAGAAAGGGTCTTTATGAAGAAAAAAATTAAGGTGTTGGCTGGATGTGATAATATAAAATATTTATGTAAAGTTTTAATTGAAGTATTGATGGATTTATTTGGATACTAGGAGGAGAGAAGTGAATAATGTGGAAGCTGATAAGATGGTGAAAGAGGTATAAGTATAACATGGACATGCTAAGTGTCACTTTGTTGGCATTGACATTTTTTCTCGGGAAAAAGCTGGGAAGATATCGTTCCTTCATCACACAACTGTGATGTATGAGATTCTTTCGTGTTAGATTTATATTAGCATTTGAACTATACATGCTTTTAAGATATTAAAGCTTGTATATGCGTTACAGGTTCCACATGTCAATCGCATTGATTACCCGGTGATTGATATCTCGGAGGATGGATTTGTCTTGTTACTTTTTCATCTTTTTTTCCCCTATTTATTTGTATTACATAACTTGTTTATGAAGATATTTTGTTCTTTTGAAATATATTAGGTGAGTCTGCTGACTGACAATGGTGGTACCAAGGATGACCTGAGGCTTCCAACTGATGAAAATCTGCTTACACAGGTTTGTTAGTTTGATTCCCTCGTTTTGATTAATTCAACAAGGTTTTGTCTGGTTTGGCACTGACACAGAGGTTAATAATCTTTATACTTTTCTTATATGTTTTGTGTATAGTCCGTTATTTAATATATAAGTTATTGAGATTATATTTCTCATTATGCTTACATCCCGTTAGTCTTTAAATTTAAAAATTATAAAATGTAAATTTAAATATATTATTTTTATAACAAGTGAAATATATTATGTAGTATGTGAGAAACTATGATTCTTCTTCTTTTTTCCTAGAAAATATTATTCTTCCAAAAGATTCATATATTCCCTCCAATACAATATAAACTTATTCTCCCTCCAAAAATTTCACAATTCCCTCCAATTTTTTTTTTTTAGGTCAAAGCGCTTCCTCCATTTGGAAAGACAACCGATCCCAAATTTTGCAGCTATTCACTAAAAAAAAAAAAAAAAAAAAAAAAAGACTTTCAACAACGACATTTGGTGGCGACTTTTAATGTCGCCGCTTTGAAAGTCATACTTGTTTTTATAATCAAATTTATGTAGACATACTTGTTTTTTATAAGTAGTATACTTAAACAAAATGATAATATCATTAAAAAATATTCAGCATGTCAGTCATAGTACAAACACAAGACACGTAGTCTGAATTAAAACACTCACTCCAATTGAGCTAATTGGCAATTGATGCAATCAAAGAAACATATATTATTTATATATTTAATATTATAAAAATATCCAAGCAATTTGTTTTAATTCCCGAAGCATTTTTTTTCGGATTCCTTCCCCATCGAAATGAAATACCTAGATTCTATTAATTATTGCTTGATTTGATTATTGTAATTAGGCATAATCATATGAGCTAATTCGGGATTTAGAATTATCACATTTAATTCTCCTTAATACTCCTCTTGTATATTTTCTGTACAAACCCTATCTAATATACATACAAAATTAGAGCTTTGCTTTATGTGTGTTTGCTGTATCATCTTAATTGGAAAGCTGGATTTATTTCTCAGTTTTTATAAGTTAAAGTCTATGTTCATGAATTTTTCACTATATTGTTTAGTAGGTTTATTAATTAAAAGTGTGCTTTGATTGATTTTTCCCCTTTTATCATTCTTTATCATTGCTACTTTTTTCACTTTTGTTATGGAACTGTGAAAGTCTTGTATATTCTTTACTTTTGATTTAGGTTTAATTGGTGGTGTTAATGTTGCATATGGAGAGAGTGAAGTTGGGGAAGAGAAAAAAGATGGGTATAGATGGTTGAAGAAACCCGATGCCTTCAATGTTTCTTTAGTATTCTCCTATCTCAATTTTCCTTGTTTTGGTTATAAATAAACTTTATTTCGCAATATTTTTGTGAAGTATTCTATGAAGCGCTCATCCAGCAGTGTCGGAGGTGTTCCTCCAGGTAGACGTAATAATTTTGCTACCAATCGCAAACCATTATTTTCTCGTCCATTTAAATGAAGTACAAAATAAAACTGACTTCGTAATGTTGGTTTTGCAGAAGATAAGAGGGTAAAGGCGTTAGAAGCGAAGGTGAAGGAGCAAGGAGAGATGATTACTGAGATGCGGGACCTTCTCAAGTCCATATTGAAGGACAAGGGTCCGGCATTCCCTCCTGGTGGTGATGACGATCGGTGGTGATCATGACCGGACTCCTGCGGTTTAAACTTTTTATAGTTCATTTTGGTTGAAACATTATAATTTGTAATATTTTATTTTTGCTATGTAAACTCTTATGAATGTTACAATTTAGTTTTATGATATACAAGTCTTTTTATTTTCTATTTTTTAATTTTTAATTTTTTTAAAAAATTATTTAGAATTTGCGAGGAAAATATTTCCCTCGCAAAATGTTCAAACTTTGCGAGGGAAACAACTTCCCTCGCAAACTTTTGGATTTTGCGAGGAAGATGGTTCCCTCGCAAAGTTTGAACATTTTGCGAGAGAAAGGAAATTCCCTCGCAAAATTCACAATTTGCGAGGGAAATATTTTCCCTCGCAAATCATGGAATTTGCGAGGGAAAAATCATATTTGCGACGGAAAAGTGTTTTGCGACGGTAATTTTTCCCCGCAAATTCCGCCGCGAATCAGTTTTGCGACGGAAAATGTCATTTTTGCGAGGAATTTTTCCGCCGCAAAAAAGTTTTTTTGTAGTGGATACTCAACAATGCAGCGATTCAGTGTTTTGATATCAGTAAGTCTTGCATATAAAAGATGTTAGCAAGTCAACCAAGGTGTATAAAAATTGAAACTTAGAGTAGGAAAATTTCATCAACCTAAACACAAAAAGGCCACTAAAGTGAAATAACACAAATGTAAACTTGAAGCATGGCCAGGTCTTCACTCGATGGTTATTGACTAGAAAATCATGCATTTCAATATTTTTTTCACAAGAACTAATTATTTGGTTCATCATGTCAACAATGTCATGTTACTCACTTCCTTTGCACAGCTAGCCAACTATCAGATAAGAGTATAAAAGCATCTTTAGCAATTGCAATATTCATATCACTATGTGCACATACATGCATCGCATCACTTTCACGTAAAGAATAACAAAGACATCAATACAATCCTGATAATCACCAAGCAGCCTATTCAGGAGTTTTGTTACACAATGCAATTAAGTTCATGAAACACATAAAAATCATCAATAATGGTAATAAAAAATAAATTAAAAACAAATTGCATATTTAGGTATAACACTGTAATTTTTCTCAGATTCTCAAATTAATAGGCTCAATTTTAAGAAAAATTAACCGGTAAGATATTAAGAAATGCACAAGCAAAGTGACATTAAAACGATACATTTTAGGCATAATTGAATCAAAGGAATATATATATATATATATATATGGCCATAAGTAAATCTTAACAAAATTATCCACCATAAACTGAATTATCTTTTGGGTTTGATAAGTTGGTTTCCTATTCCTCCCACATTTTTGGTTATACTAAACAATTGAGAATTGCAAAAGGATCAGTCATTTCAACTGCCACTGCCAGATATCAGTCCATCTAAATAAATAATTATATCAACACAGATCATGCTCATTTTGAAAACATTTCCTGATTTTTCACATTGATTTTCACCCAAGTGCTGTCATTCTCAGGAAGCTATAACATTATCCTAACAATAAAATAGTGCATATGAAAAGTAAACACAGATATTTGTCACAAATACTAATACCAAAACCTCGAATCTGCCAAAGCACACAAGAGAGTCCTTAAAACGCACCTCACTTTGATGAGCAACTACGGACCGGACGGAGCTTGCTTTGCGATTGACGAGTCCGAAGATCCCATATAAGCAAGTATTGATCATCACCACCAGAACCAAATAAATATCCATGCCTCAAATTCCATGCTACATCTTCCACAACACCTTCATGAACCTGATACAAATCAAGAAACTACTGAGTTTACAAGATAGGTTATGAAGTAGAATTAGAGAGTAAGGGAGAAAAATTTTATGATTTATGTTCATAGAAGGTATAAGTGCATGAGCAAGGAAAATGCCTAGTATATTGCATATAAGCTAACTCAATAAATAAATTTAATCAATTTGTGACGGATTTTTTTTTCTATGGCAACGGATTTTATTCCATCGCATCATTTGTGACGGATTGTTTTCCATATTCCGTCACAAATTTTTTGACGGATTGTGACGATTGTAACTTGATCCACACACTCACTCACTTATATATCCTATACACACACACAAAATTAAAAATCAGATTCACTTCGGAGGTGGTGGACCCATGGTGGTAGGGGTACTGAGGAGGCTGGCCAGCTGGAGCTCGTTCAACTGCTGCTCGCGGTCCATCTCGATAATCAAAGGGACAAAGATGATCCAAGTGGCCTTACCGGTGCTCTTGAGGAGCTTATTGGTGACGAGAGCGGCGTCGCCGGCAACCTCCTTGCCCTTGGAGACGATAGGGGACTGTGAAAGCTTGGCGACGATACTGGTGGCTTGGTTCTTAGAGGACCTATTAGGAAGTGAGGCTCCACCCCTACGACCTTGGGACGCCATGAGAATTGACAAAGAGGATTCACTAAGAAGAGAGGGTTTGATACGCATGATTTGAAATTCAGAAATAAATTGCGAAGAGAGGGTTTTTGCAACAGATTTTTGTTCCGTCACAAATTACCACTTTTTTCCGTCGTAGAATCCCTTACAAAATCTCATTTTTGCGACGGATTTTGTTTCCATCACAATTTGCGGCGGTCTAGCAACAGACTTGCCACGGACTCTGCGACAGGTAGTTTCATGCGGAATTTTATCCTGTTTTAAGTCACAGTTTTTTTACGGTCGCTAATTCCGATGCAAATCGGTATTTTCTAGTAGTGTAGTAACAACATCATTCCTAGATCAAGTAGGATGTTATTTACTTACTTGGTAGTCCAATAGCTTTGGCCTATCCTATTTAATAACCTTCAAATATAATTCAGCATTAATGCCCTAGCATAGCATACAAGTAACATTGTTGTCACTCCAATTGTAACCTCATAGAAAACTTTAATATATTTAATAAAATTCTGTCATGTTTCTTACAAAGCCCTTTCCCCCTAAAACCTTACAAGACCCAAACAAATCTTGAACTTTAAGAACCACACACACACCCCCGCACCCGCACACAATCGTACACTCACAACAAGTTAGCTAGAGTTAAGAAATACTCCCTCCGGTCCTAATTATAAGAACACTTTTATAGTGCAAATTGCACTACAAAAGTGTTCCATTTGCACTACAAAAGTGTTCCTATAATTAGGACCGGAGGTAGTAATTACTTTAGCTTCATCATGCCTAATCCATTGTATATATATTTATATAAACATCATTGCTTAATTTTCCAGATCTCAACATAGGAATTAAATAGTTCCTAATTACCAATACTATCTTCTACAACACATCTAATCACACAATGAATTTCATTTTTCCTCAAACATTTGGCATGCATCAAAATAGCTAACTCAATAAATAAATTTAATCCTTAAATTCAATCAAATTCCTCTCACACACATTTTTACAAACACCTTATGAGCATCCTAAGATCAAGTTACAATCGGTCATCATATTGCATATATTAACAACTATATGATCTTCAATTATCAAAATAGTTACATAAATTTTCCCAAATTCCAACCCATACTTTATATATCCAATTGCAATAAGATAAAAGGTATTCAATTTCTTATCCAAACATCACAGCAACCAAGGGGAGAAGAAAGCTTTTGAACACATACATACATACATACAAACAAATAGAGCCAAGAAGAACAAATTACATAAACAATTTCTTAATCTACCACAAGCACAAACCGACAAAGGACGAAGTTTGATAGGCATATATACACAACAACGATGTGTAGAGTTGACAAAATATAAGAAGAATCGAACCTACAAGTATTGTCACAGCGCCAAATATCATATTCGAAGTTCTTCTCACACAACCTACAAGACAGCATCATTTGAATTATTGAAAGAAGAACAAACCTTCAACAATGGCAACCGAAATAAAGGAAGAAGAAGGAGATGAAGACAAAGGGAAACGAGCAGGGAAGAAGGAACTTGGCCTAGGATGATAGCGCACGAGCACTGGCATATCAACGACGGACTAAAACACAAAGGAATATGATTGTATGGGTTCCAGGTGTCAAAGATTCCAGAAACTTCTTTCTCTGCATTTTGGCTTGATTTGGACGAATGAAGGGAAATAAAGAGTGAAGGGAAAATATCTAAGGTTATATTATATTATGCATTATTATTATTAGGGAAAAACACTTCTCATGTTGTAGAGGAAGTGTATTCTCATGTCTAGCATTATATATATATGTTGGTCCCACATTTCATGTGTGTGTAAGAATCTTCTTCTTCTCATGCAACATGAGAAGTTTAAACCCCTTATTATTATTTGTATTATTTCCCTTGGTCCCTTGGAATTGTTTTGTTTTCCCCCTTTAGGCAGGCCCTTATAATTGGACATGGGTCTAAAGCAAAGCATTTGTTAGCGAACTCTAACAAATTAGTAAAGTAAACATAATAATCACGTCATTTCAAGGTACAATAAACATTGTTGTTTACAGACCTCAGTTGTTCTTCGGAGTAACCAGTATGTAGAGTTGTAGACTAAGCGTCTCGTTCCAAGATGGGCTCTTTTTTTTAAAAAAAAAAAGACATCTTTTATGTCTGCACGTGCAGACGTTTGCACTCACGTGGCTCCGCCACTACTCCCATGTAATCGATGAAGAACAAAAGTCAGAAGTTGGAATAGAAGGGGATGGCTAAATGGGTTTCATGAGTTATCCGACAGATCGTGTCTTTTGGATTGGAAATGGTTACGTTTTAGAGTCAAACATGTCGGTATAAATTGCAGCGGTTGATGTAATGTCCTCCATTTTACTTAACATAATACTATATAATGGTTTGATCAATAACTTAATAATGCTTCAACATTTATCAAAATGACACAAAATAAATCAGAGTACGCTGAATAAGCCCTAACGTGACAATATACAATCATCCAACATAAACCAAAAGATGGAAGCACTATTGTTAGAAGAAGTAGCCTAAGCTTCCAGAGTCTTCCCTGATGGACCCGCACAGGAACTATCACCTGAAAAATGTTGTAACCATCAATCCAACTCATCATGAATACTAATATGTGCTAATGAGGTGCCATGTGGAACAATTTATATAACAAAGTATTAAAAATATAAATCACCAATATCCACATCACAAATTTCATATAATAAATTATTGTATTAGAAATTATGTATCACAATTTTCATTAACACAATTCCCAAGTGCCTCCCATCAATCCAACCACTTTATTTCCTCCGACTAGACCCATGGGCTAAGTTACATCCATGTTACTGGTTACTCAAAAGCTTACTGGTCATGTGATGGGGACCGGCCAAAATCCTCAGAGCACATGTCCCAAACTATGGGTCTTTTCCCTCATTGAACTAGTGGGGTGTCGTAAGCCCTCATTAAACTAGTGGGCCAGTCCCTCATTGAACATGTAGGACAATAGAAAGCCAACCATTGTGCACCAATGGAAGCCTCACCACGTGGTGGAATAACTACTCCATTTCTTCTCAATTCAACCCTTTCCATAATTATCATAATAAATAACTTAACGAGAGTTTTTCCAAGATTTTCACATTCATATCATGTTATTTAAATAATTCTCATAACCATGTCATAATATCTCAATTCCTAATTCTTATACATAAATAAGTATATACATATATTTCACAATTCAAATCATAAGGTTCCACAAGGAAATTTCTATTGAAATATTCATAATTTATTTCACAAAATACTCACAAACAACATATCAATACACATAACAAGTGGAAAATGGTTACCTCTCGCGGAAGCTAACTATTATCACACTGCTACTAATCCAAGAGCTCAAACACACACCAAAAATTAATCTACCAAAAACAATTTACTAACCATTAATAACTCTTCTAAGACTCTATATAATCAAAATTATAACTTATAATTTCGTAAAATTAAAATATTCAAATTTTAATAATAATATATTATTATGACCAAAACAATGAAAATTATAGTTTAGTGCCATGAATTTAAAAAATGACAGTTTAGTCCCATGAATTTTAGAAATAACATTTTAGTTCCATGAATTTCAAAAATGACATTTTAGTCTCAAAAATTCCAGAAATGACAGTTTGGTCTTTCATATATCAAAACTAAACCGATTAAAATCCTATAATGTCTCTAACTAACCCAAATAAATTATTTACATAACCTTTAATCGGTAAAAACATTTTATACGACATAAATCCTAAGCTTCTTAAATAGAAAAATTCATTTTAAATTCCTATAATAACCAAACAATAAATCTAAACTGATTAAAACTATTAACCATATATTACATATATATAGTCTTCTATTGTCAAAACTTAAAATTTTCCCAAAATCTTAACTACAAAGATTTTCGCTAACCACCATAATATTATCCTCACTAGAAAGAAAAAATATACCGAATAACTTTCATGAAGAAAGTTTCCTGAAAAGAAGTTAATTTAGCTACCTAAATAATCTTATAAGATAAATAATATACCTTAAAATAGACTGAAAAGCCTCCAAATCTCTCTTTTCCCTTCCTTCCTCACTCTCACCTCTCATTCTCGTCTCTCCTCCGGATCATGTGTGTGTGTGTGTGTGTGTGTGATGTGTGGGTGTGTTTAATAAATAGAAGGGGAGGGGGTATGGTTGTAAGGGAGTGGTTAAGAGTGGGTAAACCACTCCCTTATTACCACAACAATTAAAAGCATGGTTATTAAAACCGGACCAGACCGGCCGGTTCAGACCGGAAACCGGCGAATCGGCCATGGAACCGGTCCGGTCAGCCATAGAAACCGGGGTCAGTCTCTCTTTTTTTTAAACGTGGATTGAAGCTTTTCTGACGACATGGAGAGAGAGAGAGATAGATGAATAGAGAAAGAGATGGACAGAGCCCCGGCAGCCAGATCGGCGTCCTTCAAAGCTCAGATCGAGGAGGAGTGAGGCCACCGGATATCGACGATGGTAGACGCGCCAAGGTGCTGATCGACAGTGAAGTACTGGTGAAACCAGAGAACATACAGGCAGAGAGAAGAGGGAGTGAAACCAACGGAGGCTACGATCGACGGCGATGAAACTCAATCTTCATCAATCTAAAACGTCCGGGATGGCTCAGTAAGTGAACCTGTGTGGCTGTTTCTTCAGTTTTTGGAGAAGCTGTGGGTTATGGACATGGCGAAAATGACGAGGAATCACCTCTTTATTGTTCAATGTTCATACTGTAAATTTGACTTTTCTCAAGAGTTATATAAAACCACACGCATAGTCACCTCTTGCAAGCTATAGCTGTCAACTAAGGACGGAAGACTTGACAACACAACTCATACAATCATATCACACAACTTTCACACTTCTCAAAATTATTTAAATATTAAATGGATTTTTTAAATAATTTTACATTAAGAACCTGAAATACTTACTTTCTTACCGTTTTGGCTCTGGTTTAGTTCTAATTTGACTCCGTCGACCCACTAACCCTTAACCCAAGATATCACTCGCCGGTTCGACCGGCCATCCGAGTTTTAATAACCTTGATTAAAAGGTGGGCGGCAACACGTCTTTGCCTCTCCTTATTTCATATTATAATATAATATTATGTTATATTGAATTATAATATAATATAATATTATAACATATATTATTATTATTATATATATATATATTTCAAATTTCTTTCTTTCTCATTCTCTTCTCTCTCTTTTCCAACAAATACATAATAAAAACATATGTCATATATAATTATTTCATAATTATAATTAAATCCTAAAATTAAAAATTAGGATGTTACAGTTAACATAAGAAATGATTATTTACTAACAACCATGAACATCACTTAAATTAGTAACAGTTGTTTACTAATAACCGTGAAGAAACAATTTTTTCTATAATATTATTGGGCTACATTGCCCTAACGATTAATTATTTCTAATATTCAAAAAAAAAAAAAAAAATAGTGTTTTACAGCCATCACTACTACTGTTATCGTCCTCCTCTTGCTCCCCCCCCTCGCTCGACACATCGCCGACGTTTGAGGAAGGAAATGATGGTTAGACTTAAATTGATCATATACAACCTGATTGTGATGAAGGATAAAGTCTAACTTCTTGTCCAGACTGTTGGTGTGTCTAGCGAGACGCCTTATGGAAAGGTCAAGATTGGCCAATGCCTGCAGCAGAGCCTCCATTTGAGGAAGAGGCAAAAAAGGTGGTGGTAGTGGTGGAGACGGTGGTAGAAGAGGATGGGCTTGTAGAGGAGGAGGGTCAAGGCGAGCATATGGATGAGGAGGAGGAGGATGGCAAATGGAAAGAACTCCTTGGCGTTTGACCATGATAAGGAGAGAAGGATGATGTTATAAAAAGGTGCCTTTTAGAAAAATGTTAAGAACAAATGGAATATGTCAGTATAAATAGAGTTGAATACTTTGCTTTAAAGTATATTTAACTTGGAGAACTAATACTTGGAGTTGGACCGATCAAGCTTTTGAAAATGTTCTTTTTAAATTTGTTCATTACATAACGGTTATTTATTAGGAAATGTCAGTTTTCTCATTCATACTTTATGGTAAATATATATAACTGTTATGTTTTCGTTGATGTAAGGTTGGAAAACGAATATTTGTAAGTGTTAATGACGGTTGTTTCGAAAGAACTGTCACTTTTGCCACTAAATAAATTTCGATTATTAACTACAATCATTATTTTTGTGTTTTCTCAAATTTCGCCTCGCAATATATAACAGTGTGCATAATTAACTGTTACTTTTAAGCATTTTATATCCTTGTACGACCTCCGCCTCGACATACATAACGTTTATTAGGTATAACAATTATGTATTAAGTGTTGTGAATGCTCAAATCTGTAGTAGTGCTTACACAGACTAACCCAGCTAATGGGCAAATTATGTAAAATAAATTTTAAAGAAAATAAGGTTAAAACTGAAAGGCTAATATATATCTGGACCTATAAATTTAATTTAATTAAGTTTTATTTTAGTCTCTTAGATTTGTATTTTTAGTTTTAATCCTACTACTATTAGTTTTATTGAACGAAAATTGCTGAATTGGTAAATTTAACTCGAGAATATGAAATTAAATGCTGACAAAATATGTTTATGATTATTTTTATGTTCAACATGTTTCATTTTAATTTTAAATATAAAATAATTATATTAATCAAAAAATTATATTAAAGCATTAAAATTTTTTGACCTAATTAAATGTACTGAGACCATATCTAATTTTATAAAAATGTAGTATTTTTTTTTCAAAAAAAAAGACTATTTTTTGAAATAAGAATAACAATGCTTGGATTAGGAGGCTTAAAAATTAAAATAACACATTATAAATTTAAACAACTAAACTGTAAGTTAATGTGATACATTTCCCCCCATTAAAAGTTTTATAGCCTATAAAACCTCACTTTAAATGGGAGATAGTTTAGGGAAAATTACGTGCAAGTCCCAAGGACCAGAAATAAATACAATGAGGTCCTTTGAAATCAATAAATTACATAAAAGTCGCAGGACTTTTTTGATATTATTTGTATTAACAATGAAAATGTCGTATTTACAACCGAAAGTGTTATATTTACAACAGAATTTAAAAACAAGACCATTTACAATAGAAAAAACCTTATTTACAACAGAAAGTATCATATTTACAACAACATTCCAACACTTGAATTTTGTTTCAAACTCAAGTCCATAAACGCGTCTGAAAGGTTATTTACAATAAAAAAATGATATATTTACAACAAAATTTAAAATCTGGTCATTTACAACCGAAAAAGCCATATTTACAATAGGAAATGTCATATTTACAACAAAATTTAAAAATTTGGATTTTGTATTAATACAAATGATGTAATTTGATTATTTTAAGGTAGTTTCCCTAAAGTTTAATTAGTGACTGCCTTTTTAATTTAAAAAAAAAATAATCCACTTTTTTTTCCATCAGTATTAATGTAATACAATTTAGCCAGGCTTAAAACTAAAATTACTAGAACGGGCCAAAAAAAATCTTATAAGCCCGGGATGACGACTGCGACAGCATCTCGATTTGTTGACCCTAGTCTGATTTCTTGAATTTAACCAAATTGATCGTCGTTTCCCCCTCGCCCCCAACCCCAATCAATGGAAGGCCCTTCAACGCAAAGCAGAGAGCACTTTGGGAAGTTGCAGTATGGGTAATTTCACCGTCAAAACCTCTGCAATATTTCGATTCTTGTTTTGATTTCTGTTGCTTCATTGTTTATGTTTTGCCTGCGCTTTAATGGTGTTGCCCGTGCCTAGATGCGAGCACTACGAGAGAAGGTGTAAAATTCGAGCTCCGTGCTGTGACCAGATCTTCCCATGTCGCCACTGCCACAACGAGGCCATGGTCTCTTCTCGCTCTTCCTTTCCTATATTTATAGCTTCATTTATATTCATTTTTTTGATTGCGTATCATTATATTCGAAAATTCTTGTCCGTTCTTTTGTATCTATCTATTACAAATTTCCAACCTGGTTTGTTCTTTTAGTTTTTTATTTTTCATTATTTGAAATTTATCCTGTTGTGTTTGTGACTAAGAGCTTGCTCGACAACCCCAAAGAGCACCATGAACTGGTCAGGCGTGATGTTAAGCAGGTAAGAAGCCTGCCTTTGCTTCTTTTTCCTTACTCTTCCTTCAATTATTTACATTTTATATATGCTTTTTTATGTTTTATATGTTATTGGCATTGTCTTTTGTTAAAACATGGTCGGGTGTTTGGTTTATTTCAGGTTATATGCTCAGTCTGTGATGCTGAGCAGGAGGTGCTTAATGTCTTCTTTATCCTGATTTACATAGCAGAATTGACTCTAATTATCTTCTAATTTTTATATCACTTGATAATTCAGGTTGCCAAAGTGTGTTCTAACTGTGGTGTCAACATGGGAGAATATTATTGCGAGATTTGCAAATTCTATGATGATGATGTAAGATGTTATCTAGAGTCTGGATGAAGTGAACTGCATTGAGGTTTCATTACTTTATCTTTTGTATCTACATTTGAATTATTGTTTCTATTGTTGCAGACAGATAAAGGACAATTCCATTGCGAGGAATGTGGTATTTGCAGGTTAGTAATCATGCATTCACATGATGAAATGACAAATCCAGTTTAGATTCACTATGATTTGGGTGTATTAGCTAAAACATTTTCTTATGAAATGTTGAACTTTATGTTATAACAAACTTTCTTATTTTTAGGGTTGGAGGTCGTGATAACTTCTTTCATTGTCAGAAATGCGGTGCGCCCTCTTACTAGCATTGTGCTTGCTTCTTGGTTTTTACAAATATATTATTAAATCTTGTGTTGTTTTGTGAGTACAGGATCATGCTATATGGTGGTCCTGAAAAATAATCACTCATGTGTTGAGAACTCAATGAAGACCCCCTGCCCTGTCTGCTATGAGGTTTGTACTTTGGTTCTTTCAGTTGCTGATTTTCTCAGAACCATCGTGATTAAATCTCTTCTAACAGTATTGTTCTCTTCTTGTAGTATCTGTTTGATTCAATCAAAGGCACCACAATTATGAAGTGTGGACATACAATGCATATGGAATGCTGGCGAGAGATGGCAGCCCAAAATCAGTTAGCTTACTTTACACTAGTTTTTTTTTTTAAAAAAAAAAAAAAAAAAAAAAAATTGCTGTTAGATAAACACGTCATCATTGATGAAAGACTCTTGATTTGTCATTCAGGTATCGTTGTCCTGTCTGCTTGAAGTCAATATTCGATATGTCAGAGAATTGGAGGAATCTAGATCTTGAGGTCTGTAAACCTTTCTCGCTCAAATTTCCCATCCTTTTCAGGATCTACTGAACAGAAGGGGTTTAAACCGCTCTAGGACAAGGGAACTTCAAAGTGTTAAAACATGAAGGATGTTGGTGTGACATTTTTAATTTAACTTCCCTACAATTTTGGTTTTCCAGTAGTTGGCATGATAAGAAAAAGAACAGAAACAGAGAAATGCATATTTGTTTAATGATATCTGAACATTTTTGTCATGATAGAAAAACCAAAACCTTTTCCGCTCAGCATGTTAAATATTTTTCATCATGACTCCATTTAAGTTGTTACTCCTTAATCGCATTCTTTGAATTTGCCCATAACCCCCTGAATCGTATGGCTTTAGCCTCTGGTTGGTTCCTTCCTTCAGCAAGACCTGAAAATCCAATCAGTTAGTCAAAACAATTTTTTTAAGTTCCAGTTTGTTGAGTGTTGAATACATGGCAGAAGAAGTTATATTGTGTACGTCCATGAAGATCACATAATGATTACTTATTGCTGATGTTGCTTAAGGATCACAAGATATTAAGTGGCATCTTCATGCACGGATCATCAACATTCTTCCTTGATCCTTTATTTTATTTTTAACTTTCAAAAGGATTTTGAAGGGGCATCTCTGCCTTTAAACTGAGGTTTCTCTTGCCCTTCCTTTCATAGTTTTCCTAACTATTTGAAGTCTTCCCTGCTGCTAAACATTAAGTGATTTCTACTTCACACTTTGATATGTAATTTTGACGATCATGGCCTGAACTATGAAGATGGAGGATTCTATGTTGACGTGGTTAGTTTTTATGTTAACAGATTGAAGCTGTTTCGATGCCTCTGGAGTGTAAGATTGAGGTAGTTACTTTTACATCTGTGTTATTCTCTCTTGGCTGGTCTTCCCAGTGTATAACTAGACAAGTTACTCCCTCCAATCCTTGATATAAGATCCACTTTGTAGTTTAATTTCTTCATGAAAGTGCGTTTTATATTAAAGACTAGAGGGAGTATTAAAACCCTGTTTGAAATCTAAACAACTTCATGCTTTTATAGAATGGTTTCTGCATAATATAATTGATTTATAGCATCATATGCACATGGTTATTGGGCCCTCCTTATTATATATACAAGAGCTAATTGGTGTATTGAAGACTCGAATTCAAATAAAAAGGTGACATCATATGCAAAATGGAAAAGGCGGATGGGGTGATATTGAAAGTTTCTCATTTTTTATGTTGTTCTTGTAAGCAAAATTTATCCACTGAGTTGCTTATATACCTTACAGGTCCCGATTCTGTGCAACGATTGCAATACCACCAGCAAAGTGTCGTTTCATATTTTGGGTCACAAGTGCAGCCAGTGCGGTTCGTACAACACCCGTAGGATTTCAGCACCTGAAGATAAGTGAAGGTTTATGGTTTAGTTACTCATACCGGATGACAAATTCAACATTTTCCCTTCTTTTTGCCCAGAAAAAAAGAAAAAGAAAAAAATTTCCAATTTGACGTATGGCCTCATTGTATTACTATTTCGAAGGTAATTGCGACTAGCCTTGAGAGTTTTCGGAGACAGTATGAAGGCATGGTCATCTTATTTCCTTGACCAAAACTGGTCTTCCTCAGAGGCGGAATATGACTTAAGCTCTCTTATCTATGTCTTTATATATATGTATTATATAATATTTTATTTTAGCCAATAATTTGGCCCCTACTAGTATTTTATCTTCTCTATAATGGTACTCTTTTTTTTATTAGGATAATATTTGGTTCATTACTCATTGAGCTGTGAGAGGAAAGTAAAATTCTTGTTTGAGATACCTATGGAAAAAACTAGTATCATTTTATATCTTGTTTTGATTTTTTTTTTTTTAAAAAAAAAAAGAACCGTGGCCTATTTGAAAAAATTGAAAAAATGAACGACAATAATAATTAAAGAGCCTATGGCATGGGGAAGGGGGTATTAAATCACATACATCCACATTTTCTTCATGTCATTTTCTTACGGTCCAAAACTCTTCCACTTCTTCTACTTCGGGTTGTGGCGTTGTTCATCTTCATTTTTAAGGATTAAATAAATACTCAAAATCATTTCTTTTTACCTCACTTCTTTTATAAAAGTTATTCTACGTATTGGGTAATATTGTATTGATTAGTGAAAATTTTGAGAGTCTTGAGTTTTGACAATAAATGACTATATATATGTAGAGGATGATTAAGGATTAATTTTAATTGGTTAGTATCATTTTATATCTTGTTTTGATTTATAATTGTTGGTTATTATTTTTACAATTTCAATGTTATATTTAGTAAATAGTTCAAGGGAAATACATTTTTCATGTTGTAGGAGAAGTGTATCCTTATGTTATAGTTACTTCGATTTCCGTGCTTGAGTTTTTTATTTTTTAAAAAAAGATGTGTGTCACCATTTCACGTGTGTGTAGAATTCTTCTTACGTGTGTGTAGGAACCCCATTTATGTTTATTTTTTGACCTGCGCTAAAAATATTTTTTGGTTCAATCCTATTTGGTTTGAGTGGAGGGAGTGGGAGGGAGTGGGAGGGAAGGGAGTGGAAAGGAGAATATTGATAAATTGTCATTAATGAGAAGAATTTTTTTTTTTTTTTTTTGAGAGTATATTTTTGAAATATTTAAAAGTTTTAATAGACGATTTAATAAAAGGAGGAAAATAAAATTCTCTCTCCCCCTCCCCCTCTCCCTCTCTTTTAAACCAAACAAGCCCTAAGTCTTAATCAATCCATAGTGCTGTGTTGCATGGTATGGAAGATTTGGATCATAAGAAGGCATCATCGGTTTATCATCATTTCTCCTTTTGGGGTAATCCTGGCCTTGTAAGTAGGAATTTGGGCATTCACAAGAATCAATCATCTAGTGAAACGAAGAATTGGTTTTTCCAAATTGGAAAATCTGGGTTCTGTTAATTATTCTGGTTGGAATAGCGAATTCTTGACTAGAAAGAGTTGGGGGGAGTTTTTTGCGTCAGGAGACTTTCTTGTGGAAATTTAGATTTGTGTGTTAAATTTTGTAGTTTATTATGGTTTATTTGATAAACTGCTAACTAATATTGAACTCCCTTCGCTCCTTAATACTAGACCTATTATCTAATATGATTAAATTAAGGAAGTTAGTTAATTAATTAATATAACTTTTTTTTGGGAAAAAAAAAAAAAAAAAAACACCCCAGTTAAACATGTTCATGTTCAATAATACTGTCAAACATGTGCCCTGGCATTTATTGTCATGCAATATTTCGTAGAAGTATAATCTCACAAGGACAATATAGAAGGGCAAATCATCAATCTTAACATCAGAATATCTAGCGAGGTTCAGATATATTATCAAACTAGTAATAATTGTAAAAGGAGGAAGAAAGGGAGAGAGATATGGAAGATGAAAAAGGGAGAGTCCACAGCAAGTCAGCAACATATAATCATAAATGAACCTTTTTTTTTTTTTTGATATGAAAGATGGCCAAAGGCCTACATAAAAGGAAAGAAATTACATAATAGGGGAATTTAATCCCAAGCAATCAAGATCAACCCAAGCCCTCAAAAGAGGGGGGCAATCATCTAAAATAGAAGAACTTGAAATTCTGGACTTAGCTAAACCATCCGCTACCCTGTTTATGTTTCTAGGGATAGATTTAAATACAAGTTGCCAATCTTTACTCAAGAATTCACGAATCTGCAAAAGATGTAAACTACTAGAGGAATAGTTGGGGTCAAGGATCAGATTTAGCACCATTTACGCATCAGATTCAAGGATAATCATCCTATATCCCATATCCCATGCAAGATGTAAACCTTCCAATATGGCCCACTCTTCAGCAGCATTAGCATGACAGATCCCAAGTTCTTTCGTGAATCCGACTAACCATTTACCAGAAGCATCTCGCAGGACTCCCCTACATCCAGCTTTGGAGGAGAGATGAGACATAGCTCCATCAACATTTAACTTAATCCAACCGAGGGGCGGTTTATCCCATACCACAGGATCATGGCTTCTAGGATTATCCAAAACATTGACAATAGGAGAATCAATAGTATACTTCTGCCATACCGAGGAAATAACACAAACAGGGTCAACAGGCTTTTGGAAATTATTTTCGAAAATGAAGAGATTTCTCCATTCCCAAAGTTTCCAGACAGATACACCAAAAATCATATTCCAGTGAGATCCCCACCGTAAGCCTAATTGGCGGTTTAAGTTCATACAGTACCAGTCTTTAAGATTGGCAGAAAAAAAAGGAAGAAGAATACCTCGGATGAATCATTCTGGACCACATAGCCTTTGCATAGGAACAGTCTCTCAGTATATGAAAAGTGTCCTTAAGATTCTCATTGCAGAAGCCACAAACCGCGGAGGAATTAGACCAGGAACTTCTCCAACAGTTAGTAGGAAGCTTGTTAAGATAGGATTTCCAAAGAAACACCCTTATACGCTCCAGACCTTTCCATTTCCAGATGACTTTAAAAAGGCTGTCTCTCAAATGAGGAGGATTCGGTTCAACTAGAGAATAGGAGCTTTTAATTGAGAATAAACCATCCCCAGAGGCTCCCCAAATTAGAAGATCATGACCCCTGTCAGATCTAGGAGGCAAGATAGGAACTAACCGATTGAGAGCAGTAGGATTCAAGATATCAACGAGTTTAGAAACATCCCAAGACCCATTCAGAGTCCAGTCTTCAACCACAGAGGAGTCTTCATGGTCAGATAAGGGTCTTATGCACCACTCTTTTAGCCTTACTCCAATTTCGACCCAACAGTCATTAAAGAAGCTAACTGAATGGCCATTTCGGATTTGCCACCTCGAGCCTTGATCTACCAAGTCCCTTTGGCTGCAAATGAATTTCCATAATTTAGAGTCTCCCGGTTGGGAACTTAGGAGGGAATCGCCGTCTCCCTCGCGCTGGAGATAACGTTGGCTTAGAATTTCGGTCCAGAGGGAATTGGATCCGAGAGTAATCTTCCAAACCAATTTGACACCACAAGCGGTATTAACATAAAAAGTTTTTGAAAACCAAGACCGCCATAATCTTTTGGACGAGTTAGCTGATCCCATCCTATAGGGTGGAATCCTTTAGAAGAAACGTCATGGCCCCAAATGAAATCTCTCTGGAGTCTTTCAACTTCATTACAAACACTCTTTGGAATTTTAGCAACCTGCATAGAGTATAAGGGAATGCTACTAATGACAGATTTATCCAAGGAAATTCTGCCAACAGTAGAAAGACTTTTAGCTTTCCAAGCTCCCAGTTTAGATCTAACACGATCAACAATAAATTGGAATGTTTCTGTCGATTTCCTATTCCGACAAAGAGGGAACCCAAGATATCTACCAATTTTAGAAGAGGCTTGAATTCCAGTCAAATCTTGAATAGCTCTCTTAGAATGTAGGGGAACTCTGGGAGAGAAAAAGATTGATGACTTAGAATGGTTAATTTTCTCACCAGAAGCAGACATAAATTCCTGTATACACATCATCATAGCCTCGACTTGGGGAACAGTAGCCACCCTAAAAAGCAACAAATCATCAGCGAACATCAGATGAGAGATGCTAGGACCAGTGTTAGAAGCAAAAATAGGAAGCCAACGGCCATCCTCCACATAATCACAAATCAGGTGAGATAGTTTATCCATGCATAAAACAAACAGAATAGGTGAGATAGGGTCTCCTTGACGGAGTCCCTTATGAGGAGAAAAAAAACTCAGTAGGAGAACCATTCCAGAGGACATTATAGGTAACAGATGAAACACAATTGATAATGAGATTGATAAAATTAATATCAAAACCAATTTCTAGTAAAACTTGCTTCAAGAAGACCCAACTGATCCTATCAAAGGCCTTTTCAAGATCAATTTTAATAGCCATAAGCCCTTTTTTACTTCTATTTTTGTGCATAATGTGAAGTATTTCCTGGCCTATCAAAATGTTATCTTGGATTTGCCTACCCTTTATGAAACTCATTTGAAAGGGGGAAACAAGATCATTCATAACATCTCTCAGGCGAAGAGCAATTAGCTTAGAAAGACACTTATAATGGGTAGAACAGAGTGATATAGGCCTAAAATGAGTTAGCAATTCAACATGCTCTTTTTTTGGGATAAGGGAAAGGAGAGTCTTATTAGCAATGGATAAAGAAATATTACCTCGAAATACTTCCTTAACAAAGGTGCAGACAGAAGGGCCAACAGTGATCCAGTTGGCTTTGTTAAAAAGAGGAGGAAAGCCATCGTAGCCCGATGCCTTATAATTTCCCATTGAGAACATAGCCGCTTTGACTTCACTATCCTCAGGTAATCTCAACATACTCGAAGAGTCAAGGGGTTGATGACAGGGAACTTGGCCTTAGTAGTTAGAGCCGAAGAACCATGCAGAGCAGGGCTGAAAAAATCCTTGAAATAATTGGTAACCATACAGCGAAGATCAGAATCATTGTCAACCCAAGTTCCATCAGCAGATTTAAGCATACTAATCTTGTTTCTGCGTCTTCGAATCTTAGTTTTCATATGTTAGTATCTGGTGTTGCGATCTCCATCAGTAATCCACGTTGAACGAGATTTTTGAAACCATTTGATTTCTTCTAGTTTCAGAATCCTAACTAGCTTTATTTGAAGCTCCAACTCCAGATCGCACAGATACAAGGAATAGGGGTAGGCACTAGATTTTTGAATGCCTTCCAATCTAAATAGTAATTCATGTTTTTGTTTTTCAATCAAATCGAACACTTCACGGTTCCAAGGTTGAAGAGCATTCTGGAAATCAACTAAAGAGCTATCTAAATGGTCAAAAGCACGCCAAGACCCAGATAGGAAATCTTTAAAATTTTCATGGCTAACCCATATAGCTTCGAAGCGGAATGGGTGATCATGCCTCAGGGAGTCAGAAATGTCAATATTCTTCAAGCCAATTGGGTTGTGGTCTGAGAATTAGGTTCTGGGGAGAACTTAAACAGTCCAGCCAGAGAACTCCATTAGAAAGGGCTCGTTAGCAACCGCGCGATTGAGTCTCTCATAAAGTCGACGATAACCATCCAATTTCAGTCCTCTCCAAGTGAATTTGGGGCCGATAGAACCCAGATCAGAGAGGTTGGTTTTTAGAAGATGATCGACGAAGGATTTAATTCGATCCTCATTCGGACTAAGGCCACCAGTTCTCTCTGTCATGGCACTAATATCATTAAAGTCACCGATGGAAACCCAGGGGCATTGCATCGAATCGGCAAGGAGATCTAATTCTTCCTAAAGAGCATTCTTCATCGGCGCCGTTGGGATCGCATACAAAGCCGTGAGGAAGAAAGAGGGTTTTCTGGCGATTTTAGAGTGAAGATGAATTAGTTTCCTAGAGGTCCGAGCCACAGAAACATCAATACTGACTCTTCTCCAAATAGCGACAATTCCACCAGATCTGCCGACGCTAGGAACGAACGCCATACCGTCAAAGCCTAGAGAACTGAGACAACGTAGGCGAGCTTCGGATTCACACTTTGTTTCTGAAAGAATGACAAGACCTGGGTTACACCTCTTGCAAATAGGCTTGAGGTTCTGAATTAATTTCTTACTACAAGATCCTCGGGTGTTCCAGTAAAGGACATTCACTATTGATTTTGTTTTTGTTTTTGCTAAATAAAAGAAAAGCTCAGAGCAACTGGGGGTTCGGCCCACTAGAGGAATCTAGCCCGTTAGACGTTTCCATCAGCTCAGAAGAGGTGTCCTCAACAACTTCACACTCGGAGTCCATGTTAGAGGAGTTGGCCCAAAATTTGCCAACAGGCCCAAAGGACAAGCAAGCTTCACCTGGGTCATGAGGAATAGAAGAAAACACGACCAAGTCAGAATTCTCCTCTATTGGACCCCCTTCACTAGCTTTTACCTTATCTTCCAAATCCGAATTAGCCTCAAGTGGTCCCCTTTCCAAATATTGGAGCGCTTTGTATTTCATGCTGACGTTAGACTCTGCCATTTCTCCGGCCCTTGAATCGGCCGTAACTTGCAAACTTTGATTATCAACCCCTTCTATTCCTCGTTTCAGTGCATCCCTTGACCTCTTTTCCTTCCTCGAAACATGTTGGTTCGACGGTGTAGCACTGCGGTCATTATCCATCATCTTACTTTTCGCCTACTTTTTATTCCCGTTGCTTTTCTTTTCTTTCACAGATCGTACACTTTTGATGTGCTTTGCATCATCCACTATTCTTGCCATAGGCAAAATGTCAGAACTTTGTTGCACTCCCAGATTGACGGTTTTTCCTGTAGCATCTTCACACTCTCGATCAACGCCGGCAAGAACACCGAATCTGGAGCCTTTGTTCTGCAGTTGGGGGTCATCGGCCGATTTGTCCTTGCCTCCGTGCTTTTGTCTTCTCGGCTTATGAACAACTTTCCAAAGGTATAGATCATCCTCCTTAGCTGTATCAACTTCCATTCCTCTTGGGTTTTGCCCTTCTTTAGCTCCATTGGTTTCAACCTCTGTAACCGGAGTAGAAACCCATGTTTTGCAAGTATCAGCTAAATGACCATAGACTCCACATCTAGTGCACAACAAATGGAGACCTTCATATTCCACGTAATAATCCACTCCATCCAACGTAAAACCTGCCATAAGCTGCTTATCCAGATTAACAAGAACGCAAATCCTTGCGTAATGACCCCTTAATTGGCAAGAAGTGTTGAAATCTATTTTGAATATTTCCCCAATTCGATTACCGATCCAAGAAAGAGCCTCTTTGTCATAGTACTCCAGGAAAACCTTAGGCATTCTCACCCAGATAACTACTTTATCAATGGTAGCTCGCCAAGGTTGGAACTGGGGCTCCCAAGGACGAACAGTTAAATAGTGATCGAACAGTAACTAGGGACCTCCAGTCAAAGCGTGAGAATGATCTTCAATATTAGTAAATTTAACCACAAAGAATCCATTCCCAATATTTATTAGGCTAATGACTCCTCTCTTAGCCCATAGAGATTGTAAGATGGACAATAGCAGTTTGTACCCAATAGACTTGCCAAGGAGTTTAACAATCACCGCTTTGTTCCAAGCTTTGTATAAACATTTTTTCATCCTTTCAGAGAAGGAAAAGGTCGGGAAATTGCGATTAGGATCCTCCCTGATTACACATAACAATTCAGAGTCATCACTATCAGAATCCAAAGATATATAATCATCGGATAATGCAATGTTGCCATCAGCTACAACACTCTCATTAACATTGCCATTGATTCCTTGAAGTTTGTCTGCAAAGGATTGACCTTTGCTCCAGAACTTTGTTTCAGTTTTGCCAAGCTTTGGCCATTCTTCTGGGTTGAGAGAGGTATCACCATTCTTAATCTTTTTGGAGCTCCTGTTGAGAAGGTCATCTTCCTCCGATGAAGAAGGAACCAGCGAAGAGGTTTTTTTACAGAGAACTATAGCCTTTGGAGATCTCCGATCCTTGGCCAAATTTCTCGAAAATTCATAGGGTTTTTTTTATTTAAAAAAACAAAAACCAGTATCCCTACCACTGGGCCTGTTTATGGAGCCTGGTTGTCCAGTGTGGCCACCCAAGCCCAATAAAAATATGTCCAGCCCAGCCCAGTGCACGACCCCTCCACTAAATACTTGCTTGATTGTACGGTGGTTGAACTTTGGTAAGAATGCCCTCTGAAAAGATCCATGTAGAGCGGGAACTCTACAGTTGTGAAGGAAACAGGAAGACAAAATGATAGCATAAAGAGGGAGCACTGATTTGTTGGAGTGGTCCTCAAGCACAAAGGAATGTGCCGCACAGAAACAGATGAACATTGAGAAAATGGACACAAACAGTGAGCTTAAGGCCAGAAAATTTCACCGGCAACTTCCTCGCTGCTTGTTTTCGAGAGGTGCGTATAGATAGGAACATGATTAGTGCAGTGTAGCGAAAATAGGAAATCCAGCTTTTCCTTCAAAGGTTGGTTTCCTTCCCTGTCTTGTCATCGTTGCCTCCGGGCACGGTGTTCAATGTTGCAAAGGCAACTCCGGCAACCACTGAGCAAGATTCTGATGTGCGACTAAGCCATTCATCACTCTTTTCGATAAGAGCTTCATGATCTCGAAGGAAGACTTGTTCTGGAGTTTCACCTTGTTGGTTTGTAAGGAAAACGAAGCGTGATGGCACAAACAATTTCACATACTGCAATAATTCCAAATCCCATCGTCAGATCAGATGTAGTTAAATTTAAAACTTACGAGCATAATAAATACTATTATATATTGCCTCTGGTAATGAATATAAAAAGAAAAGTTAGATAAAGAGCTTACTTTGATTACCTCAGTTCTAAATATAAATAGCAATGGTATTCAAGGTTGTAAAATTCGCAAGTTTAAGCAAACTTATGACAATGAGGTAAATTCGTATCATGAACTCGAATCGTAAACTTGTAAGAGTTTACTTTTATCATTAAATATTAATAGTGTATAATTAAAAAATAAAAAATAACAACAATTTAATTTAAGTATTTTTTAAATCTAAATAATTAAAATTAAATCTATCAACATTCATGATTTATCATATTTAATAAAGAAATTTCTATAAAATTTACATTTAAATCAGCTGAGCATAATCAAATAGAATAAATTAACACAAGCTTGAGGATGAGTAAACACGATTTTGTAAGCTGGAAATGTAAAAACAGTAAATTCGATATAGAAACTCATGAATTTAACCGAGTTTATAATGATCATGAGTTTACTAGTGATTTGACTCGATTTTGTAAGTTAAAAACATAAAAACGCTAAACTACTATGAGTCAACTCGCGAGTTTGACGATAATGATGGTATTACTATACTTACAGTTGTAGACAAGCATGCCATACCAATAGGGCCGTTTGGGATAACGGTGATAAAAATGACTTTTGTTTTTTATTGACTTTTACTGATAGGTTTTTTTTCTGCTAGAATTTTCTTGATGTGATTTGTATTTAAGATACCGGGGGTAGAAGTGGCTTCAGACCTTGAAGCTTAGTTAGGTGGTTTCACAAAAAAAAAACTTCAAACCTTAAAACCCATCAAATAATAAAGTTATTCCAAACACCAATTATCGACCAGCAGTAAAATTGTCCAAAGTCTTGGTGAAGGTCAAGCGAGGAGAGATGTATGGAAAGTTTGAATCTTTTAGATTATTGTGGGACAGTCACAGTGGATTCTATATTTATGGGGATGAAATGAGAGCATCACAAGAGATTGAAGAAATGAAAGAAGTAAGGGAGGGATGCCAAATGTAGCCTTTTCATGCATTTTAGTGGTGATTTTGGCTTTTTAAAGATGTTTGGGGTGACCTTTTTTTTAGGTGCTTGTTATAAATTCTTAAATAAAACTTTTTGTTTTCAATATAAGTTCACTAAAGATTGAATAATCATGACAGTACTTTAATTTAGATCCATGAAAAATTTAATTAGTAAGAATTACTTTACTTGATAATTTTTTATATAAAAATCATAATTTAAGATTTAAGTCAATCTCAACAATTAAATTTTCAGGAGACTTTTTTCCAATTCTTCCTAAAAAATATAGGTATTTTAGTATTGTAAAATTTTTCCAATAATATACCCTACCTAGTTTTATTTTTATAAAATTTATGTCTTTTTCAATCTTTTACCTTTAAACTTACTTTTTCATTAATCATAAAAAAAAAGTTTCTATATTTTTCACAATATATATACAAATAATATATATGTGTTATTTTATAAGATTCACGTTGTTTTCCATCTAAACTTGCTTTTCAAAATAATCATCCAAACAAATTTTTGTTTCATAAAAACTACTTATACTACCGTCAATCGAAACATAAATTACATTACACACTCTGACTTTTACCTAATCTTAAGTTCGTAAAAGTCAAATTGCAAAAAGGGAAAATTGTAGTCAAGTTCTAATTAACAAACTTAATGGCAACCAAATCCCTTAAAATCATTAAATTGCAATGAGGCCCCAAATGACCTAGATACTACTAATTCCAAACATATGAAAGTATAGTTTTGCACCTCTTTTATGTCACCTTGCAGAACAAATTGTTATTGATAACTAAATGAGCAACATTAATAACTTTAGTAAAATGTATTGATGACACGTTTTGAAATAACATAACATGGGTTATAAACACATAGAGCTTTATCATTTTCATTTATCTCTGTCTAAGCACAACACAATCTCCATAGCATAAATTCATACCATGTGATGCTTTCAATGAAAACAACAATATAAATCATAGCAAGATATCAGATATGCCCAAAAACTCTAATCCAACCAGTTTCATACCAAATTATAAACTTTTTATATTGTCCATAGCTCAAAAGGATGAACAAAGTTATCATTGACAATGACAACTATATGAGCATCATTAACAACTATTGAGAATGTATTGACGACACTTATTGAAATCACATAACAGAGGTTATAAACACATAAAGCTTCATAATTTGCATTCATCATGTCTAAACAAGCGAAAACATAGTATATTCTCCCCAAAAACATAACAGAAGTCTAAATCTTCTCTCACACTCAATGAAACAACAACATAAATTATAAAGACATCATACAAATAACAATATTCTAATAGCAAGATATCATCTATGCCTAGAAACTTCAATTCAATCAATTTTGTATCAAAATATAAACATTTCATATCGTCCAGCAAAAAGTAATGCACTAAGTTGTTACTAATCACTATATAAGCAACATTAACAACTTTTGAGCATGTATTGACGACAATAGTGTTCTAAAGTTGTTAATGTCACTTATTTAGTTGTCAATAACAATTTTGTTCCATAGGGTGACATAAAAGTGAGGGAATTTTGTATTTTCAAGTTTGGAATTAATAGCACTCAGATTTTTTGGAACTTCACTATAATTTGATGATTTTAAAGAATCTAGTTGCTATTAAATGTATTAATTGGCACCAATGGCGGAACCAGAATTTTTTTTTAGCCTGGGCCCAAAAAAATATTGAACTATTTACTAAATAATATCACATAACATTGAAAATACAAATAAATAATAACCGAAAATTATAAATCATAACAAGATATAAGATTATACTAACATTTTCAGTAGCTATCTCAAACAAGACTTTTACTTTCCAAACCGATTAAAATCATAAGACAACCAAATAATAAATCCAAACTGATTAAAAATTAGTCATTAATCATTCTCTACATATATATAGTCATCTATTATCAAAAATTAAGATTCTCCCAAAATCACAACCCCAAAATTTTCACTAATAAGAACAATATTACCCTCATTGGAAAGAGGAAAATATGTAAAATAACTTTCATAAAAAGAGTGAGATGAAAAGAATATATTTTGAGTACTTATTTAATCCTTAAAATGAAGATGAACAGCGTTGGAGCCTGAAAGTGGAAGAAGTTTGACGCTTTTGGACCGTCTCATGCGCACGAAGAAAATGACAAAGAAAGGTGGGAGATGCGTCTGTTAAGGACCACTTTGCCCCTTCAATTATTATTATCATTCATTTTTTTAATAGGCCATGGTTTTTTTTAAAAAAAAATCAAAACAAGATATTAGATAATATTAACCTTTTCACTAGGTATCTTAAATAAAAATTTTACTTTTCTCTCATAGCCAAATGAGTAATAAATCAAATATTGTCCTAATAAAAAAAGAAGTATAATCATAGAGAAGATAAGAGATTAACGAAATTTAAATTATTGGTCAAAATAAAATATTACATAATATATACATATAAATACATAATATTAAATAAGGTCAACTGTGCTAAGGCCCCAGCTGGCCATAAGGCAGTTCTGCCATTGATTGAGACTTAATTAAAAATTTCTTTATAAGAAAAATAATATTTTTGTTGTTGATATTCCAAATATACCAACGTAAATCTTATTTCACAGGAAACTTGCTTGGGGGTGGATCCTGGCTAATAAATCTTTGACCAAAAAAAAAAAAAAGAATGGCTAATAAATCAGAGTCATAAATTTGTCACGTTTCTGTTTGACAGCTACGTCCAAAATCACAGAGGGGTGGAGAGATTGGATGAGAGGGGCCCTTCAAGACACTTTGAACTTTTGATCTTGAAGATAAATAAATGGATTGGAGGAAGAGATAATGATTAAGGCTTTGGGTTAGTTGTGATAGTGGTGGTTTTTTTAATACTTTCTCTGATTTTTATTATAAAGTATTAATTTATAATTATATTTGATCTTTTTTATAAGGTACTTATTTATTTTTAAAGCCCATTAATTTTTTTTTCCATGTATACCCATAATTAATAAGGGTAATAAATGATAGTAATAATTAATATAATATTAAAGTTTCGTATAATTAGTATGAGTAATATTAAAAGTTACTTAAATTGTAGAACAACCTTATTAACTTTAACTGTTTTTATTGATTTGAGAGAATTGTTAGTTGTTGCCTTATAATAAGGATCAAAGAGAGTAAGACTTTTACAAACTTAAGATAAGTTAAAAGTTAGATTGTAGATGTGATTTATGTTTGGATTGGAGGTAGAAATGATGTTTTTCCAAACTGAAACTTGTTTGAATAATAACTTGAAAAGTATATTTAGATGGAAAATGACATGAATCTTATTAAATAATACCACTCTGGTCCTATTTAGAAGTTCATTTTGACCAAATCTCACATACCAAGGAAAAGTAGTTCACTCAATGATTATAGGGTAAATTTTCAACTTTGTCCTCATTTATAATTGGGTATTTTTCAACTGTTTCTTCTTTCTCTATCTTCACGAGTACAATTAATATAGGTAAAATTGTCACAATCTCATTTATTACATGAAACTGGACTTATAAATAGGACCACATTTTTTGGTCAAAATGGATTTATAAATAGGACCATAGTGGTGTGTGTGTGTGTGTGTGTGTGTATCATAGATATATATTGTGATAATTTAAGAGAATAAGTAAAATTAAGTTAGGACAAAAGTTACATAGTATAATGTGATTTATATTTGGATTGGTGGTATTAGAAGTGACTTTTTTAAAAAATTAAAATAAATTTAAAAAGTAAGTTTAGATGAAAAATAACAAGTAAAGGATATGAATCTTATTTAATAATACATATATATCATATGTAAAAAAATTTAAGAGAAAAATTAAAATTAAAATTATTATTGAAAAAACTTTAAAACACTAAAATATTGAATTTAAAATATATTTAATGGGTGAGAGTAAAAAAGAAAATTGGCACATGTCCATTCAACCCTCTCATCATCTTTTTTTTTTTTTTTTTTTTTTTTTTTTTTTTTTTTACCAAAACAACTATCTCACCTTCCCATAAGTAAATGTGACCAGAAAAAATAATATTAAATGAGATAAATATTAATAAAAAAAACTGTACTCATTGCGTTAGCTAATCCACCGTGACGCTGGAAGCCAAAAAATAAAGACTTCAGCAGTGCTATGGCTTTTGAGGTAGAAACACATTTTCATTATCGTCACTAAAAAGTAGATTTTTTTTTCTAAGGGCACGTGTCAATAAGAAAGAGGGAGTGAGATTAAATATGTGTTTGGATGAACTTTAAATAATAGCTTTGAGAGAGAAAAAAAAAAGTGATTTCAGAGAATAAATTTTAAAAAATAGTTTCCAAAAAAGTTTTTTTTAAAATAGTATCTGGAAAACCATGGTTTTGAATCCTCAAACCATGATTATGTAGAATTTGACATAGTTTTGGAAAACGATGCTTCTACCTTTTTTAAAAAATAATGTTTGGATAATTTTTTTTCTAAACCATGATTTTAATTCTAAAACTACTCCCTCTGGTCCTAATTATAGAAATATTTTTGTAGTGCAAATTGCACTACAAAAGTGTTCATATAATTAGGACCGGAGGGAGTATTATAAGGCACCAAGTAACTATTCACACAAACTAATAAAAACAGTTAAAGTCAATAAAATTGTTATAGTATTTAAGTAATTTTCAATATTACCCCTACTAATTGTAATAAACTTTAATATCATATTAATTATTACTCTCCCTCACTACCCTTATTAATTATGGATATACATGGAAAAAAAATGCTCCTTAAGAACAAGCAAATACCTTATAAAAAAGACCAAATAAACTTATTAATTGGTACTACCTCCCATTACAATTATAAGAAATTTAGTTGAATTTTTTGGAGAGATTAAAGGAAAATTTAAATAAGTTAGTTAATCATTTCATATATTGTGTTTTTTAGATTATATATTAGTTTAATTAAACTATTTAGTTTGAAGAAAAAAATAAAAATAAAAATACTCTCTAAAAGCCTTAATTTAATTAAACCTTCTTTAATCTCTCTAAAAAAAGTCAATTAGTTTTTATAATTAGGATTGAAAGAAGTACCTTATAAGAGTATGTTATTTATTGTTATTCAAACACACGGAGCCGACATGAAAGATCACAAAATCTGGTTGATGACTCACTTTTTGGACGGACGCCTTTGTGATGATGATGCAGAGCTTCCAGCGACTTCACTCACCAGACAGCTCTCTTTGCCCCCACACCCATAAATATCCCCTTTCGCTTCTGATAATGAAATCCTCGTGCCCTTTACTTTTCCTGCTCATTACTCATTTTATCTACAAGGCCAACCAAAATTTAGGATTACCATTTATAACCTAGTATTTTCTATAATCTTTATTATAAGACATCAACTGTCTTTTTAACCTACCTGACTGATTTATTACAACCAAAATTTACTTTTGGCTTTTTAAAGTTGATAAACACATCCTACTGATAAGGTCAAAGGTAGAAGATTCCCTGTCACAACTCGCAGCTGATTCTTTATCTTTTGCCCCTCAAGTTTTGGGGAAAGCGTTAACCCTCACTCCAGAGGATAAAGTTCCTTGAATGGAAATGGGCAATTTTTTAATTGAAGTTCAACAAGGCAGGCGATTACTGCAAATAGATATTTTTTAATTTTTAATTCTTAACAATGGTTTTGACTTACTACCTATATAATAATATCAAATTCAAAAGTGAAGAGTCAGTGGTGACGCAATTCCAAAAAGGAATCTTTCCTAATGTGCTTACTTAATTCTAATATTGGTGTAATAAAGCTCCACTTCGCAGTGTGAACCCGGAATTTAAAATTCAACTCTTTTCGTTTTTGACTGTGCAGGGAAAATGAAAATTGAAGCATCGTTTTCAAACCTAGTTCTTGATCCACAAGAAATGATGATCTCTCTAATGCATTCATTCGTTTTTATCCCAAAATTCTCCTTAGCGCTGTTTTAAAGCCATATTTCCTCACCCTTTTCGTCTTCACAAACCTCAAGACTTTCTCATTTCCTGAACTCGAAAAATATGAGTGATTCTCCGAAGCGCCCAAATCTTCCGGATAAAGATCAAGCGCCGAAAGCTCAAAGGCCATGCGACTACTGCGGCGATTCCACTGGTATTCTCTACTGTCGAGCTGATTCTGCTAAGCTATGTTTCTCTTGTGATCGTGAAGTTCACTCTACCAACCAACTCTTCTCCAAGCACACTCGAGCTCTGCTCTGTGATGCCTGCGACAATTCGCCGGCCACAATACTATGTTCTACGGAAAGCTCCGTTTTCTGCCAGAATTGTGATTGGGAACGGCACAACCTTTCGCTGTCTGTGGTGCACGATAGGAGGCCACTCGAGGGCTTCACTGGCTGTCCTTCCGTCAGTGAGTTGTTATCGATTCTAGGTTTTGAAGATTTGGGCAAGAAAGCCCTGGTTTCGACTGAGGATTGTGGAGGATGTGGCGGCGGCAGTGGCGATGGGTTAGTGGGATCTGAGCTTGGAGAGGGCCTTTGGGATTTGTTGGTATGGGATGCTCCTGCTGTTGTTAGCCTTGACGATTTGATAACCTCTACAAGCTCGTCTCACAATTATCAGGCCATGGAGGTTCCTCCTCTGCCTAAGGTATATCCTAACCTATCTTTATATATATATATATATATATATTTTTTTCCCCAAGCATTCTGGGTTAAGAGATTAGTTATAGTACTGCCAAGTGCCAACTAGTAAGGGTTTTATGAAAATTGCTTGTTTATTGTGCTAACTGATAGGTTATCTTCCTTAAGTTGTCTTTTAGGAACTTAGAATAGTTTGTGCTTGAAAAACATTGAAAGTCTCTGTATTATCACAATTTTGACTTGTTCAGGATATTGTTGTTGAATCAGAATCGTAAGGCTGCTTGTGGGCAACACAAGGAAGAAATCATTAGTCAGCTTCGTGAGCTAGCACAGTCGGAGCCCGGTTTGAATTTTGGAGATGTAGATACTGAACGACTGAGCTCCAAGAACCCCATAGTTCCTGAACATTATTTACGGTCGTCAAGCTTGTCCACAGGTTTTGAACGTGAATTCGAGGCTGATGTTTTTCCTTCGTGTGAGGTAAGGCTTCAGTTATGTTGGCATTTATCCTCATAATGGGTTGACACATGTACCTGTGCAGCGTATGTCTTGCCATTTCATCTTTTGGTTGCATTTGCATGTGTTTCTTTTATTGTGCTGTTCTTATCGTTTCTGTTATGTGTAATTGGTAAGAAACTGATTTATGAGTTGCCATTCAAGACTAGAGCGCCAATGAAGCATGCTAGAGATTCTGCTTTAACATGTCCCACTCTGACACAGTTTATGTCCCAGTTAACCATGGATTGTTATCTTTTAGCTGATGCCAGATTTTGAACTACTGATTGCTGCTTTATTGATTGTGTGTAAGACAGGACATTCCTGCTAATTAATAATACATTTGCAGACAAGTGTTTTTGAGGGGCCTAGAGACAGTGAGGCAAATCAAGTGGTTCCTCCTAACACGTCGTTGTATAAAGAGGAAGTTCTTGACTTACATTCAGCTTCCCCTGGCTGTGGGAGTCATACCTATCTTAACAATGGTGGACAACCACCAAACTGTTTTAACTCTGAAAACTTGTCAACCACTCCGAAAGTTGCTTCATATGAGCTGACAAGTCAAGAAAGAGACTCTGCATTATTACGTTACAAGGAGAAGAAGAAAACAAGAAGGTACCAAGGAATCCATTGCTCTTGATATGTTGCATAGATCCAAGCTTAAATGTTCTAATGCTTAAAAAAATAGCATTTGACTTATCAAGCTGACACCCTTGCGTGGTCAATAACAGATATGACAAGCACATAAGGTATGAATCACGAAAAGTTCGGGCAGAAAGCAGGACAAGAATCAAGGGTCGTTTTGCTAAGATAGAACACTGAAGTTGTGGTATAATGTCGGAACTGCAAAGCTCAAACAAGATTATTTTCATTTTCTACGAGCTATTTTGTATATAGTGTACTTGTATTTTATGTTGAATGGAATAATTAACCGTTGAGCTAAAGCTTAGATAATACATGGAGCTATTCTAGCAATACATAGAATGAAAGTACTGTTTCCCATGTAATGATAGTATACGTGGAGCTAGGGCTGTCTTTTTTGAAGTTTTCCGGACACAATCCATAATCTGGCTGCATCTTGTCGTAATCTATACCTTTTTCCTCCCATTGTCATAATCTAACTTTTTTTGCCTCTAATTAAAATATATGCCAGTCAAAAGAGTCAGATTAAAGAAATGTTATCGATTACTGTATCTGTTAGCATTAGATCCTCTTCTGGAATTTATTGCATTCTTAAGTTGTTCACACTTTGCCTAACAATACAAACAGCCCCTTTGGGTTGTAGATTCAGAACTAAGAGGAGCATTTTTGCCTATTTGATCCTGTTGAAGGCTAAAATAGTGGTTTTCCTTTCCCTTTCTTGTCAGCTCAACCTCATTTGTGACAGGTAGATTCAATCGAGACTTGTGTGCTTTTATATAGTCCCTCCAACATGGTTTTACCTCTGATGAACTAGGTGACAAGCATGCGGGCGCACACACCCAACCCCACACACACATACAGATACACACATATGCATACATACATATACATACATACATATACATACATATATATATATATATGTTGTATGTATGTATTTATATCTATATATGTTGTGTGTGTTCGTGTATCCTATAGATAACGACTCAGCTTCGCAATTAAACACCTAACACACGACACTCTGATTAGATTTAGCTTACTGTTTTTGAACTATGTTGGCTTGAGGCTAAATAATCAAACACTTAGAATCCCATGTTGTTGTTGTTCTTCCCTTGCTAGAGGTAGAAGAAACGATAGAAGTAGGTTTGCACTTGATTTGAGTTCCACTTATTTGTTCCTGGTTGAAAGGGCCTTCTTTTCACGTGATCATTTTGATATGTAAAGATAATAATCCATTTAGGGATCTAATTGTAATGTGAACCTAGAGACCTAAGTGTAAACTAGATAAGTAGTTGGGTAATTAGTCATTAACCCATTAGTTAGGACTTGAGGGAGGCTATAGGTTATAAATAGCCCACTCCTCCATTTTGTAAAGAGATCAGTTTTATTATGAGTGTGAATACATTGTGAGAGAGCCCAGTTAGCTCTCTTCTCTTCTAATCCCTTTCTTGTGTCTCTTCTACTCTATTTCTCTATTCTTGATCAATAAGCATATCAGTGGTAATTGATATGTAAAGATAATAATGCATTTAGGGACCTAATTGTAATGTGAACCTAGGGACCTAAGTGTAAACTAGATAAGTAGTTGGGTAATTAGTCATTAACCCATTAGTTAGGACTTGAGGGAGGCTATAGGTTATAAATAGCCTACTCCTCCATTTTGTAAAGAGATCAGTTTTGCTATGAGTGTGAATACATTGTGAGAGAGCCCTAGTTAGCTTTCTTCTTCTCTTCTAATCTCTTTCTTGTACCTCTTCTACCCTATTTCTCTATTCTTGATCAATACGCATATCAGTGGTATCAAAGCTGTCCCTCCTTGGCCGCTCTTGTCTACTGTTTCTGCCTCACTTCTCATCCCTCTTTGTTCTTACTAGTGAAAAACGGGGGAAAAAAAATGGTTCTGTTCTAATCACTTTCTATTCTGATTTTGAAAAACCGAAGAAAAAGAGAAAGTGTTCTGTTCTACTCTTTTCTGTTCCGGTCTAAGAAAAACGAAGGAAAAAATATACTAGTGTTGTTCTATTACTGTCTGAATTCAGGGCTGTTTGGGCAGCAAGAATCTGTCAAGGGATTACAAGAAATCATCAATTCTGAAAATTCTGACTGTCCTGTTTCGTTTCTGTCTAAGGCTGAATATCTTGGGCAGCAAGGGGATTGTCAAGAATCTCAAGAAAACTATGAAGAATCTATCAAGAAACCATCAAGATTGGTGGTGGATGGTACATCCTCAGGTTCTTCCTTTCTAATTTTCGTTTCTGGTTTTGTTGTCAGTCGTCTGCTATCTTCTGGTTTCTACTTTCTGGTTTTGTTGCTGTCGATTTCAAAGAAAAGAAAAGAATTTCCCATGGCTTCTACATTCTCTTCTCAATTTCTTTCAAGAAGTTTTGAGGAACGTGTCCAACAAGCAAAGGGGCGACGTCAGTTATGGCGCCTTCAACAACAGGGTTTTGTAGCAGATTATAATTATGCCTTGATTCCCTCTCAACCAATCTAGATGTATCAGAGGGTTACCTGGTTAAGACATATGTTTGTGGCTTGAAAGAAGAGGTTGCAGAAACTGTTTATATGGCCAAGCGTTTGGCAAGATTGCAAGAAGTTTACTTGCAATGGCGAGCCAAGAAAGAAGAGAAGGTAAGAAAAGAATTGGAAAATCCAGAAAAAGCTTGTTCGACCAACACTCAAGAAGGCCCAGTCGATCACACAGCAGCTGACAAGGTTCATGAAGCAGACGAAAGTCTTAAATCCTCTGTTCTTGAGGAAGAAACAGAGAGCGACAAGGTTCATGAAGCAGATGAAAGTCTTAAATCCTCTGTTCTTAAGGAAGAAACAGAGAGCGAAATTGCTGTTGGAATCATGGAAGATGCGGCGGAGGAGACCAGAAACGTAAGGTTGCCGTTGAGTCCTCTTCCTTCTTCTCCGGAAGTGATCGTTTGGGAGGTTTCATTAAAGGTCGTTGTTGTTTCGTCGTCACCATTCTTGCAAGTTGAGAGAGATTGCTGCGATTCGATGAAGAAGATGAAAGCAGAAGTTAAGTGGCTGGGTTATCACTTTATGTCGTCCCTGTCCTATACGTGTATGCCAAACAAGCAGTTTGAAAAGTCAAATTTTCCTTTACAGCTAGATGTCACTCTTTTTCAACAGCAACAGTGGACAATGGATTTAGTAGCTGCTGATACGTTGTTGGGCTTGGAGGATAACAACAAACAAAAGAGCCCAATAACTTAGCATTTGGGTTTCATTATTCATACAAGAATTCTGATTTTTGTTTGGTTCAAAGGGGAGTTAGTCAAGATGCTTCTTGGTGCTGGGTTTCTCCAATATACAATGGCTTCAGTTTGTTGCTGCAATTGGGTCTTACATGGTCGAGCAAAAATTGGGTTTTACATGGTCTGCATATATAAGGACAGGCACTGGTTTCAAGACAGGGAACTCTAAACTATCAAAGTTTTCAGAATTTTAAAAGTCTCTATTTTGTTGATTTCAGTTTGTATGTTTTGTTGTTGTCATCCGAACCCTCAAATTTTCCCGCCAATTGTGCCCCTTCTATAATTTTCTGGGTCCATCCCTGGGAGGGGTATTGATATGTAAAGATAATAATGCATTTAGGGACCTAATTGTAATGTCAACCTAGGGACCTAAGTGTAAACTAGATAAGTAGTTGGGTAATTAGTCATTAATCCATTAGTTAGAACTTGAGGAAGGCTATAGGTTATAAATAGCCTACTCCTCCATTTTGTAAAAAGATCAGTTTTGTAATGAGTGTGAATACATTGTGAAAAACCCTAGTTAACTCTCTTCTTCTCTTCTAATCCTCTCTTGTGTCTCTTCTACTCTATTTCAATCAATAAGCATATCACATTTCGTCTAGAAATGTACTAGCATCGGCTGGTTTTACAACTGTCTCATGACTAAAGTCTTAGGTTTTCTGCTAAACCGACGTTCCCGAGTGGGTTTCTCTGACGCTACTGTGAGACCATGTCGTTAAACCCATAGATTTGGAATAAGAAAGAAAGAGGCAGGGAAAAATCATAATCCAAAAACTCTGTGGAGGGGTCCACATGTCTAAATACACCGTTAGGAATTAGGATGTTGGAAATGACTTGTACGTTCCCGCTAGTTCCCCATATTGTTGCTTTCGTTGTACTATAATTAAATAAGAATGGATTCCTTATCCCAGCAATCTATCATCTACATCTATCTAGCCTGGATTCTTGACAGGGCTACCCTAGATTGGCCCCCACTTTCATTTACTCTCCAAACCTGGTTTCAGGGTTTTAGGACTTTAGTTACATCATATGCTAATATAGAAAGAAAAAAACAGCCACGCATGATCCCATTTATTTTATGTTTCAATGGAACAACCTTTCTACTTCCCTGGTAATTAGGATTTTACTACATACACACTGACCTAAACCCAAACATGAAATGTGACAATTCATGGATCGTCAACCACACATTCTGAAACAATTAAAGAGACCTAGCATATATATATATATATATATATATATATATATTCAATATTACGCAATGCTACTGCACCCAATTAAATAGACCTATCCACCATCTGTTCTGAGAATTTACTACAGAGTAAAAGCATTAACTAAGTGCTTAACTTCGATACAGCATTATCTTCACACAGAGAGAGAGAGAGAGAGAGAGCGAGTTTCGGTGGTCTGAAAGGAAAACACAAAGGGGCTTCAAGGCTTCAATGTGGGGTTATGCTAGTTGAGTCTCCAAGCAGAGAGAGAGCCACCAGGCCGAGAAACACCGTAGAGCCAACCAGAGACAGAACTACGGCAGTGGTCATGTGACGGCAATACGCGGTGAACTCGTCGCAAACCTTCATCCAATGCACGTGCGAGTTCCCCTTCTGTCCGATCATGCCTATTGCGGCCGCCGCTCCGTTAGCCGAAAACAGCAGAGCCATTATCACCAGGTCGCTCGTCGTCACCGCCAACCTTAGTCTCAAGTTGTTGCCATTGTTGCTCCTTCTCGCCGCCACCTCCGTTATCACCAGAGAAGCTGCTCCGTAGGAGCATGCTATCGCATTTGAGACCAGAAAATACCTGATCCAGTAAAAACACACACACATATATAGTGCTAAAGCATACACTGATGAAAACTAAGAGAGTAAAAATGCAGTGGTAGAACTTACACAAAAGCAGACATGTATTTCCAGTGAGCAGTGGCTTGGAAGCGGAGGCCGGCGTAAAAGGAAATGGTCTTGGTTTCTTTGTCGAGGCCGACGATGAAGGTGGCGATGAGAGTGAGTGCAAAGGCGAGGAATCGGAGCAACAAATGGTAAGGTCTGAGGGCGGTTGGAGAAGGAGGGTCCACCGCCACCTTGCCATCGACGCCATCTATGGTGGTGGGCTTGTTCTGGCTGCCCATGTTGTTGCTGCTGCAGAAGATCGATGAAGAAGAAGATGGGAAGGAGAGAAAGGGGAAGTGGAGTTGATATAACAAGGATGGAAGCAGAGAGGTGGCTGAGGCTGATGAAGAGAACGTTGAATGAGAAAGGTGGGGAAGTTGATTTGCATTGAAGCCACATCGTACGGAGCTTATTTAATTCAATGAGCTATTCTCATTTCTCATTTAATGCTCTGCTTTCTATCAGACCCTACTTACTCCAAATTTGTCTTCTCCTCCCAACTCAAAAATGTGTAGCTTCTTAAGAATGTAGAGCATATTTGAACTTAAAAACGCTAGTTTTAAATTTTTAATATATTTGATGAGCAACTTCTGTTTAACTTCCCTTACAGGTTGGTAAATTAAAATTTTTATAACGAGGAATATTAAGAAATTATAATGCAAAACTTGATCTCCTTACTTAGGAAGATAAGTGTCACTCCTCAGTTTCATACTACTATTTTTTTTTTGAATCAATATTTTATTTTATTTTGTATGGCTGGCAACTTACCTATATTTAGTTTTATTTTTTTAGGCATTTATAAGTAATTTATTGTTTAGTTAACGGTGATGTAATAGCCTTAATAATCAAGAAATAAAAAACGAGTTTGTCAATTTTAAAGTTTTAAGCTTTAGAAGAGCAATGTCTAATACACTCTCTGCTTCTAATTATACAATATGTTTACATAATTTTAAAGAGATTAAGGATGTATTTAAATTAGTCAATTATATTTGTTTTCCCAAAATTTCCTTATTTAAAATGACATACAATTACTCTGATACTTTGTTCTTTGTCGGATTTTTTCTACCCCGCACTCGACTTTTCCAAACTCTCACATGGTCCGACGTCGTCGATCTCCCTTAACAACTTTCAGTCTACTCTGTAACGTCCTCAAAATTTACTTAACATAATAACTAATTAAGGGTTCATTAACAACTAAGTAATGCCCCTTCATTTACCAAAATATACAAAAGTAAATTAGAGTATGTTGAATGAGCCCTAACGTGACAATATACAATCATCCAACATGAATCAAAAAGACAGAAGCACTACTCTTAGCAGAAGTAGCCTAAGCTTCCGAGGTCTTCCCTGATGGACCTGCACAGGAACTATCACCTGAAAAATGTGGTAACCATCAATCCAACTTATTATGAATATTAATACGTGCTAGTAAGGTGCCAAGTGGAACAATGTATATAACAAAATATTTAAAATTATAATTCACCAAAATCCTCATCACAAGATTTCATATCATAAATCATGTATTACAATTTTTCATTAACACAATTCCCAAGATGCCTCCCACCAATCCAACCGAACTGCCTTATTTCCTCCGACTAGACCCATGGGCTAAGTTACATCCATGTTACTGGTTACTCAAAAGCTCTCACTGGTCATATGATAAGGATTGGCCAAAATCTTCAAAGCACATGTCCCAGACCATGGGTCTTTTCCCCGCATTGAACTAGTGGGTGTCGTAAGCCCTCATTGCACTAGTGGGCAGTCCCTCATTGAACAAATGAGACAATAGAAAGCCAACCATCATGCATTAATGGAGGCCTCACCACGTGGTGGAATAACTACTCCATCTATTCCCAATTCAACCATTATTATAATTATCATAATAAATAGCTCAACAGGAATTTTCTAAGATTTTCACGTTTATATCAAAAAAAATCTCATGTAGATGTCATAATAGCTAATTCCCAATTTCTTACACAAAATATAAATATATGCAAATATTTCACAATTCAAATCATAAGGTTCCACAAGGCAATTTTTATTAAGATATTGAGTAAATATCCTTTTGGGTCCCTGGAAAAAAACACGGACCCCATTTTGGTCCCTCACACAAAGAAATGCCCTTTTAGTCACTGAAAATGACGAATAAGGGTTGATTTGTGAACATTTTGGTCCCTCGTAAATTTCCAAAAAGCCCTTTTTAGTCCATAAAAAAGTCTCATTTTAGTCCCTAAGGACGAAAATGGGGTCGATGTTTTTTGTCGGGGACCCAAAAGGGTATTTACTCTAAGATATTCATAATCATTTCACAAAATACTCACAAACAACATACTAATACACATAATAAGTGGAAAGTGGTTACCTCTCGCCGAAGCTAACTATTATCACACTGCTCCTAATCCAAGAGTTCAAACATACGCCAAAAATCAATCTACCACAACCAATTTACTAATTATTAATAACTCTTCTAAACTCTACATAAAATTATAACTTATAATTTAATAAAATTAAAATATACAAATTTTTAATAATAAATTTGGAATGCTTGAAGTGGGCAAATTGGGACGGGACTGAAAAATTAGGGAGACTATTAATTCTCTTTTATTTATTACTAATTAATAATACCCTTTTTTTTTCTATTAATTAATAATACCCCTATTTATTTATTATTAATTAATAACTTCCTTTATTATTTATTAGTAATTTCCTAAATTATTTATTCCATTTTTACTAATAATAATTATTATTATTCATTTATTTATTTTATTATTATTGTTTATTTATTTAATTCATTATCATTATTATTATTATTTATTTATTATCATTTATTTATTTATTTTCTTTAGGCAGCAATTCATATATTCAACAGCAAACACCATTCTAGTTTAAGACCATCAAACTAAACTTATGCCTATATATATATAAGGTGTGCTGCGAATATATAAATATATGCACTATTTAGTAGAGTTTTCATGTCAATCTCCACATACATATAGATATATATATATTTACCACTCACCATAAAGCATATCAGCAACGTGATTTTGAGTTGCCCATTACCATTCACCATGTAAACTATGTGTATAGCCACTGACGCACATATATATCTATACAATCATTCAAGTCCTTAACTATTTATATACTAATACACACGTACATACAATAGCGTTTTTATCTATAGAAACATGTTTCTTCTCTTTTTGATTTGCAGCAAATATATATCTAAGTAACTAACTCAATTTTCCTTCTCTGCGTTTATGTATATAGCGTCGTATATTTATGCTTCCAACGGCAAGGTCAGCATCATATACATATATACTTAAATGACAGCAAACCTATATCAGTTAAGTCTTTGGCTTCTAATATAGATCTATCCTATTGTCTTCACATACAACAACATACTTAGGAGACTCACAGAGCTAAGAGGAAGAAAAACTTGAAGACTCACCTCTGATTTGTGGGTTTAAAACTGATCCTAGATGATCACTGCTGCCTCTGTTTTTATTGGTTGAAACAGAGCACTATGATCTCGGTTGGAGTCTCCTTCTTGCTTCCTTCGTCCTTTCTCAGTCTTTCCCACTTTCTCTCAGCCTCTCACTCTCTCTCTCTCTTCTTCGTCTCACTTTCTCTCAGTCAGTTTCAGTTTGGACGTAGCAACGCGAATGAGTAAAGCATAGATTATATAGGAAACCAAGAGTGGTCCAGTCCGAAGAGAAGCAGCGGTCCGAGAGAGGAGAACCAGTGTGTAACCATTGCAGGGCTTGAGACGTATGGGTTTGTACCGATCTTGCGCTGCTAATGATCTTTTTCTTTTCTGTGTTTGCGTAAAACCATTGAGTTCCATCATTACTGATATTTGCTGGTGATGTGTTTCGTGCTTACGTGTTGACCTGTCTCTGCATTGCTCTTTTCGTGTTTCAGCTAATTCTAATACGGCTAAGAGGTGGTTTTTGTTTGATGTGGTGTCTTACCTGACGTGTTGGGCTAATGGATGTGTGTTTGCTGTTTTTTTTTTTTTTCTTTAATAACTAATGCATTTCCGTAGATGACTCTGTTCTGAATTGATTATGACCAAAGTAATTAATTGATGTTGCATGTGGTAGAGTAGGACGTGGCTTATACATGCAGCATAGGAGTAATGGAAAATATGAGCTATGTGGCATGTAAATATAAGGTTAAAAAAAAATATTGAGAAAATAGTTTGGGGGTTCCACACTATATTAATCCCAATTAAATCTCTAGGCCATGTAAACATTTAGGCCAAAAATTATTCTCTAATCATTTGTCCTTAATTTTACAGAAAATATGTCTAAATTTCCAAATATTACTTTTAACATTTTTCTAGGACAAATTTCCCAAAATTTTGTTTTCTAAATATTTCAAGGAAAATAAATTCCTAATTTTCCATATATTATTCGAATTTTAAATCCCAAAATAAATTAGGATATTACTCTTGGAAGTTGGAAGTGTAATTTATTAGTAATGTCATTATTAAGTATGACAAAAATTTATCAAAATTATTTTATTAAAAAATAAAAACATTAGTATGGAGGTGTATGTGTCATTAATAAGTTGTAAATATTACTCATTTTATAGAATATATAGGTGCATTATTAAATTATTATTATGTTTAATTATTATCGAGAAAATAATCAAAATATCAATAAGGGTATTTTGGGAAGAAGTTGATAAAAATTAGAACTTTTTCTTATAATTAGGACTAGGATCAACTCTCAAATGTTATCCTATAATTAGGACCGGAGAGAGGATGACTTAAAAGTCTAGGGTAGTTGTTTGGATTTTTTAGACATGGAATTGTTTATAATTTTGCCTTTATTACTCCTCCGATCTTTAATATAAGACATAGTTAATTTTTGTAAAAAGATTAAGGTAGCTAAATAAATTATTTTAAAGTATTGATATTTAATTTTTTTATACTAAATTTATTTTATCTAAATTATAAGCTGATATATAATCAAATGATACATGACATATGTCATGATTAAATAACTTATTTAACACATTTAATCCTTAAAAAAAAGTTAATTATAACTTATATTAAGGATGGAGGGAATATATATTTTTTAACCATTTTGTGATAACGGGGAACCAGATATGGTGGACCAATACTAATTTTTTTATTTTTTTTTTTTTTTTTTTGCTACAAAGGACCAATACTAGTTGCCCTGCACTTTGAAAACATTTTGAAACTTGGCCCAAAAACCAGTTTCATCGCTCTGGTCTCTGGACCGCAAACACTTCTTGTTTGCTCTCTTATGAAAAATCGTAGTGTGTTTTTTGCCAGGAAAGTTCATGGTTTTTATCTCTGGGCTCAATTGAGTTTAGAATTTTTTTTTCGTTGAGTTTTTAAGTTACATCCACCCCTCCTGTCGTATAGTCCTTGATCCAAAAACCCTTCTTCTTTTGCATGTTGGATGTTCCAACATGATTGTCTTTAAGAGAAAATTATATGTATTTTAGTAGGAAAATCCGGAGAGAGAGGGGTTGGTTTTGTTATAAATATATGTATTATGTGGATGTTCATTGCATAAGAATCCTCAGAAGTCTATAAATAGAGTGCTTGTGTAAACATTCGGTGAGTTTGAAATGAGAATTCCTCCATCTCTGTAACTTCTCCCGACTTCTCTTACTTTTCTATACATTTTCTTCGGTTTTATAACACGTTATCGCACGAGGCTCTAATCAACCGAGCCTCCCTAACACCGTTCTTCATCACCGTCGTTCATCTTCCCTGGCAAAAGAAGAAGTTTTTCAAATTTCTCCGTAAAGAGGCGTTTCAAACCGAGAAATTGATTTACGATCGGTGATTATGCGATCTCTTCACTTAGGTATGTTTTCTATTAAGTTTTGATTGTTGATTTAAGTAATATGATGTTTGTGAATGAAAGAGGAAGAAGAGTTGCAGAGAGAGAGAGGAGACGCAGATACGGGCAGAGAAGAAGGAGAAAAAAAAAATTGTGGGCCCCACATGTTTTTAATATTTAATTATTATAATTACTATTTAAATAGTAAATTCCAAAAAAAAAACGTATGATGGTTTGAAAAATTTGGCAAGCGGGACCCATATGTTTTTAATATTATATTATTATAATTACTATTTATTATTATATTATATTTAAATAATAATTACTATTTGCATAGTAAACTAATTTGAAAAAATTTAGTAGCGATTGCGCAATGATTGTACAATGATTATGCAATGTTTTTACTATTTGAATTGCACAATAATTGCTAAATATATATTAATCATTTATTGTTTTAATATAATATTTTATTTTATAAATGTTGCTAACATATTTATGATTCAAGATTTTATTTTTATTATTGCTAACATATTTATATTTAAGTATTTATTTTTATGTTAGCATTTATTTATGTTTATTTATTTATATTTTATAATTATTATTAATTTCGACACCTACTTTAAAAAACCTCCTAACCTAGAGTCTTGATTTAATATTCAAACATTTATCTTTATGTTATTTATTTATGTATTTATATTTTAATTACGACACATACTTTGGGTTAAACCTCCTAACCTAAGTCTTGATTTAATATTATGCATTTAATTTTATGATATTTAAATTAAGCATTTACTTTTATGTTAACTAACATAACATTTATTTTTATGTTAACTAACATAACATTTACTTTTATGTTTGCTAACATAACATTTATGTTATTGTTTCTAACATAACATTTATTGTTTATTTTTAATTTATTATTTGTCATTTTATTATTATTATTTTCATTATTATTATTATTATTATTATATTTCTTATTATATGATCAGGCGTCATATATAATGGCCGAAAACCATATATATAAGTTTATCCGAAGATAAATAGTTTAAAGCCATAATGTGATATGAAATAAAAGTTGGCAAAAGTTCAGATGAGCGTAATTTGGCAAAGCCAAGAGAAGATATAAATTGGCAAGTAGGCAAAAGGCGTAATTTAGACAAGCCAAGAGAAGACATAAATTGTCAAGAAGCCAAGAAGAGGCATAATTTGGCACGAAGCCAAATGATAATTTGGCCGATCTTTGTGAGACATATTGGCGTAAAAGAAAGAGATAAATTTGCCTGGAGTTATGAGACATGGCACGATCCATAATTTTTGTATGGTATCATTTGTATGAAAGTCTCAAAATTATATATTTGGCATTAAAAGATTCTTTTGTTCTTTAGAATAAATTAATGGGAATGTATGACCCGTGAGAAGATGGTTGTTCTTCTAAAAGTTTATTATATATGGGAATATTCAATTTCTTTCCGTAAGCGATATTGTGAAGAAATCAAGAAATATTTTGATTTAATTTCTTGTCGTGATCAAACAAAACATTGAGTTTTTGTTTAAAGGATCATGAATTTCCTCCAACATAATCAACTACATTAGTGAATGTAGTAATGAATGAATTTAATTGTGGTTGTGAATATGTGTGTAAATATGTTTACACATGGACATGGTTTTATTTATGGTGGTTCAAATTCTCACCGGAAGTGAGGAAAGATTATTGATAAAAACCACAGAATGATATATTATTGGGTATAATAAACATGATAGAAACTAATGTTATTGTTGTGGTGGCAAGGGTCATTAGTTTTGTATTTATTGTATGTCATGATATATTTGTTAAAAGTCAAATATTTGATATAAATTATCGATAAGATAAGTATTATATGTAAATCAGCCTCAAAATCAATTTCATAAGTATGAGGCGTTAGATTTTTGGAGATGTGGACCTATTTGGAATTTTAATATTTTAAGGTATTATTTAGTAATTTACTAAAATATCATTTATGAATTTTTGGGGTCATATTTTGTAATTTTCTCCAAAAATTTCTCACCCACGTGAAGTCAGGTGAAGGGGGAGAAATTTTTGGCCGTGGGTCCCACATGTTTATATTATTTTAATATTTATGAATAGTAATTACTATTTACAAAAAAAAAAACCTTCAAAAAAAAAATTTGTTGATATTTTTGAATGGCAAGTAGCCATAATATTATGTTTTTGGCAAGTAGTCATAATATTATGATTTTATGACAAGAAAATTTATCATTTTTATTGCCATAAATTTATTATTTGATGTTTAAGAAGTTTATCAATTTTTATAATTGTTTTTTTATAAAAGAACAATATTGGTTTAAAGAAATGGCATGACAAGAAAATTTTTATGGATTATTATAAATACTAAGACCCTGAAGGTATATGTATATACAAAGAATTTTAAGTTAATACGTATATACAAAGAGTTTCAAGTTATTGTCTATACAAAGAATTTTAAGTTAATACGTATATACAAAGAGTTTTAAGTTATTATCTTAAAAAGACAAATAACTTGCATAAAAATTATGCCACACGAGTAATATTTGTAAAGGCTAATAGTCTTAGACTAATTAACATTGTTTGCCCACTTAATTTGAAAGATCAATATTCATACTAAATTTGGTAGTATTAATTTGAGACTCCTAGGAAGAGTTATGAAAGTATAAATTTTATTTAAAGGGGCGAAGAAGAGCTAATATTTTGTTACCCGAAAGGACAAAATTATGCATTGAATATGCATTTTATTCTACAAAAAATGAAAGAAACTTATTGAGTTTCAAAGATATCTCATATAGAAATAGATATCATACATAAAAGTATTGAACCATATGCAAATGTAAACTGAGTTTACAATATGACCAATATGAGGTCATATGTGATTAATAATGATATGAAAAATTATTGAGAATTCATATCTTGATGTGTAAACAAATATTATAAATAGAAAATGATTATTCATTTTTCTAGAGCCGATATAAGGAGGAGATATTTAAGATATTTTTTCATTGGTGTGCGAAGTGTAGCAAAGACTATTATAATGCACTAATATGGTCCTCAATGGAGGATGAGAATATATGTTGGGTGTAAAACTCCTTTGATAATAATTAAATTAAAGGATTTGAAAGTGAAAACCCAAATTTGGATTGAAATCCATAAATGTTTGTGAAGTATTTTTATAAGGACTCACACTTGAGGGGGAGATTTCTAGAATACAAGTGTGAGTGAAATTTTGTAGTGTTATATACTTCATACATTAAGCCTCTCTTATGAAGAACAAAGTCCATGAATTTTAAGGGAATGTTCTGTCTCACACTTGAGGGGAGATTGTTAGTATGCAAGTGTGAGCTAATTTGTAAAAAGTCATACTCATACTTCTCACATAATGACAAATATGATCTCCCGAAAATGAATGATAAATTATGATTGTGGATCATAATGTTACGATCGAAACCGTTTTACTAAAATGAGATATATGTTACAATGAAACGAGAAGTTTACTGATCAAAACATATTTATTGTTGGCATGACTTGTTTGATCATCCAAGTCATATATATATAATACAAATAAGATTTTGTATTAACATTCATTGAAGAATCGAAAAATTCTTCATGAATAGTCAATTGTTCTAAAAAATAAATGACTATGAGAATATCATAGGTCATAATTGGTAATGGATCTCTGGAAATATATCAAACAGATTTATATGGGCCCATTGAAATAGCATGTAAACCATACAATGATATGAGAAATTTGATAGATGATCTATAAGATGGTTACATGAGATTATTTGCTTACAACATGAAGTTTGCGAAATAATTGCAACATGAAGTTTGCAAAAGAGATTGCAATATGAAGTTTGCAATAATGTTGATATATGAATAAATTAAGCGCAATTTCGAGATGATATGATTTAAGAATCATAATTAAAGCCTCCATAAATAAGTTTGGATGAATGCTTATGAGAACAAAATTTTATGTTAGTATATTTGATGTTATATAGCATATTTATATAAGCCAACAGAATTCTCCGGTAAAAATGGCTTTTGGTCGGAAGCTAGACAAATTCCATCTTAAAAGGGTTGAATGTGCAATGATTATAAATCCACCACAATGCATATAGATGGATATAGAAAGAAATTTTTGATAAATGTTGTATAAGTACCTTCTATTTCTTGTTTGTCTCTATATGAAATGTAAAGATGTTTCTAAAGGAAACAAATGGATATAGGAGACTTATCTTGCATGATTAGTCAATTGTCGTTTGACATTGTTTTCTTACCATGAGGGGAGAAATTGGATAGCTGGAAAAGTGAATACATGAAATGCATTATAGCATTGTATATATCCTCGAATAAGTAGTATGAATCGAAGTTCATCAGATTATGCATTCATGAATTATTTGCCGTGATAATATTATCGACCCAAATGAGATTTATTAAATCTTATACTCCAACAAAATGCTTCAATCTGTATAAATATGAATGTGACATGCTCGAAGCATGAGAAATTATTCGGTCCCAATTATAAATGTTATGGATAAATTGGAGCAATAATCATGATGATCATATTAAGGAGGTAGATACTCAAGAAGAGTATCGAGACATAACTAATTGTAAAAACCTCAAGAGAGGTTCGTGACCAATTATATTGATTTTGATAAGTTATGTCGAATTGGAAAAATGGAACCGAAAAGATGAAATTGTCGACAACAATTTTGAAAGATGATATCACGTGATCAAATGAGGATATTATATAAAGATATGTCACAAGAAGTTGACATAAAGATGATTGGCCAAGAGGATAAGTGAAATTGAAAAGACGCCAATATAATCATATTATGATAGTTATGGACCAAGTCCTAATTGAGATATATGAATGTTTATTGTTTATGTGAAAATAAAGATTTTCACAGTCTAATATGATTATGATGTAATATATGATTTTGTGGTGGATACAATAATTTTGTATATATTGTTAATCTGGCAATTTATGAAAGAAAGATTATGCGTCTATGTAGATATTGTTATATAGCCTATGCATAAGACTTACTAAATTATGAAGATTACGAAGAATCTTCAAAGAATCAAAAAGTGCTAGGAGCACATGTCCTTAAAGGACTTAAGGTGGTAGAAAAGGACTTAAGGTACCAGAGCACATGTCCCAAAAAGATTTAAGGTGCGAGAAGCACATGTCCCCAAAAGACTTAAGGTGTCAGAAGCATCAAATGATTTATTGTGCTAGAAACACAAGTCCCTGAAGGACTTAGGATGCTAATTAAAAGCATTTAATTCAAGTTATTGAAACCAATAGAGGAGAAGAAGTCTTTGTATGACTTAAATCAATTAGGGCACAGTGGTATAATCTTCTCAAGAAATATATATTAAAAGAAGGGTATAAAGAAAGTGAATCAATATGCCCATGCATCTTTATGAAAAGATCTTGAAATGAATCTTTTAATTGCAATTTATGTTGATGATATCAACATTATTGAAACGCTTTGAAAAGCTTCAATAAAGCAATTAATTGTTTAAAGAAAGAATTAGAAATAATTAATGACTTGAGAAGAACGAAATTACATTGGATTACTGATTTAATACCTAAAGAATGAGATCTTTTGTTTATACAAAAGAAGGTCCTAGATTGATTTTATATGGATAAGTCATATCCATTATATACTTAAATTATTTGCAGCGGATAAAGAACAATTTCGACTCAGCAAAGAAGTTGAAGAAGGGCAATATCATGTTTATTAACATGAGATAATTCTTCACCAACACAAAAGACATGGTAGTAATGCAATCGGGAGTAAATCGATGTAATTTAGAAATACAAGTTGATGTACGTTGTACTCTTTTTCCTTATCTAGGTTTTATCCCACCTGGTTTTCCTAGAAAGGTTTTTAATAAGCGGATTAGAAAATCTGATGTAATTAAGAGGGGGAGCGTCGATACATCGTTGTACTCTTTTTCCTTATCTAGGTTTTGTCCCACTCGGGTTTTCCTAGAAAGGTTTTTAATGAGGCACATAAGAAAGTGTATCGATGGATAATGTACTCTTTTCTTTAGCTAGGTTTTATCCCACTTTCGGGTTTTCCTAGTTAAAGTTTTTAATGAAAGATATTCATAAGGGACATCCAAGGGGAGTGTTATAAATATATGTATTATGTGGATGTCCATTGCATAAGTAACCCTGAAGGTCTATAAATAGAGGTCTTGTGTAAACATTCAAAAGAGTTACTTGAAATGAGAATTCCTCCATCTCTCTAGAACTTCTCGTTTTGAATTTTACCAAAAAGAAAAAGAAAATACTACTCATTCAGTTCAAAATATAGGATAAAATTTAGATTATAAACTATGTCTTATATTTAAGACGATAGATAATAATTGTACAGGGAAAGGAAGTTGGGCAATTCAATTTATTGTTCCACTAGTTTAAATGAGATATCCGATTCAAATTAACAAGCCTCAGTCAAAACGGCTGTTTTTTCTTAACTCTAAAATAGTAATTTATGATATTTTTTATATTTTCAACCTATCTTCTGTAGTAAAGTTGGAAGTTTCGTTTGATTTAGGCCATTATATATCATTACACAAAAAGATTTAAAAAAAAAATTGAAAAATTGCTATTCATATTATGCATTTATAAAATGACGAGTAACGAGACTAGTGGGGTTAAATAAGAAAATTTATAGAAGCCAAAAAAAAAAAAAAAAGTTATGTGTTACTACCTCTAGTCCTAATTAAAAAACCTAGTTGACTTTTTTAGAAAGATTAAGGAAGCTAACTAAATTGCCTTAGAGTATTTTTATTTTTATTTTTTTCTCGAAACTAATTAGTTTGACTAATAAACTAATATATAATCTAAAGATACACGACATATGAAATGATTAAGTAATTTATTTAAACAAACTTAATCTCTCCAAAAAAAAAACTGGTTTTATAATTGCGACAATGAAAGTATCTCCTATTTCTTAAAACTCAATTTTGTTCACATGTTGGAGCTCCGGAATCCGGAGTCAACTGATGAAATATTTGGGTTTGGGAAAGCTATACAAGGCAAATTAGGCTTGCAAGACGTTGATGAATTAAATATTGAGTATATTAAACACTAAGGATGTTAATTGTAAATTTTAGAAACTTGCGGTCTTGGTTATAATTATCCCCTTATTTCTACTTCAACAGACAGGTAGTGATAGCAACAATGAACCATATGAAGGAAGGACATGGGAAAAAGTCATTTTAAAAAAAAGTTGGATTTATCCGTCAAGTCAGATTTCAAACAAACTATATATTTGGATGGAGAGAGAAAACTCTAAATAATAATAAATAAAGATAAAAATTTATATTTATATTTAAAATTGAAAAAATAAAAATAAATGTTTTATTATTTAAAAGAGAACTCCTGCCTTACGCAAAAAGAGAACTGTGGGTTGAAAAAATAAAAAAATAAATGTATTTATTATCATATTGGGTTGTATTTATTATTTGTATAGTTGTAGCTTTTTTTTATATATATATATAACATGAATAGAGAACTCAGCTTAAAAAAAAAAAAAAAAAAAAAAAAAAAAAAAAAAAAAAAAGCATAAAATTTTAATCTCCATCTAAAAGATAAGATAAAAGTTGGGGTCATGAACTGCGTTTTTCACCATTAGTTCCTCTTCATATCCGATCTGATTCTACACAGTAAGATCTATTTTAGGGTCGTTGCCTTTAGGACCCGAGCTAGTGTTTAATATTGCCAATACCAAAAATATGTGTGGGAGAGAGAGAGATGTTTGCAGAGTAATCGCTACTTACAAGCCTGGCCTTAATTTTAATGTTGGCCTTATCTTAGGTTAATGATCAATATCTCCTTGTTAATCATATAAATATGAAACGCTACTGTTGCAAATTTGAGAAGCAAAACATTGATTTAGTAACATCAACTTGAGTTGTGAAATCAGAAAATCATCAAGTAATACAGAGGCGAAGCCTTTGGAATCTAAAAAGTTCACAATCAAAGTTGCACCAAAATGCGTGAAAGGCTGTTGCTTTACGAGGCTAGTTCAGGCCTACAAACAGTACGAACCAAAATGAAATTATTTCACCACACCACTTTTTAGCCAACCCCTACTTTCATTCATTCAAGCTCTAGAAGAAGAAGAAGAAGCCCTTTTCACTGTATCAACAGCAAAAGCAAAAATGAACAAAGCATGAAGGAAAACAAGTTCATACTAATATGTTTATCAGCTACACAGTATACAGAGACTAATTAATAATAACTCGTAAGGGCAAGTGAAGCAGAGGTTGGAGGAACCAAAAAAGATAAGTAGTAACAAGTGATCTCCATGATCATTTGTTAAGGGAAGCGTCGCAGAACCATACGAGCTGGCCTTGGCGGTGGAAGCACACAGAAGAGCAGAAGAATGAGTACTATGAGCATAGCGATGAGTAATCCCTCCACAACACTTGCTACTCCATTACAAATATTTTTGCACGTCATCTTCCCCAAACTCGAATTCATTTCCCCTGCTAAAACCAAATGCAAGAAATCTCAGCTTTTTATGCACAAATATTCAGTGATGTTCGTGATTTATACAATATTTTGATGATAATTTTAATAGAGAAGGAATTGGCCATTTAAAATAGTTTTCCTTTTTAAGTCAAGTCCACGGTCCACTTATACAATTCCCACGCCACGCCAAACTCATGAAGCTTCAATGGGGCAGCATATATACTTTTCCGATCCGATGTTGACTGAGAAACAGTGACAAGCAACGTAAGAGATGACTAACGGTCCTCGTACGCGTAGCGAGAGTTTTAGTTTGGTTCTATCGGGCAAAGGTGTAAATTACGATGAACCAGCGAGAGAAAGAGCATCACAGATGGACAAAGAACAGAAACAGCGCTATCGCCAGTCAACGGGAGTCGTATTTTTAATCCATCTAAATAATTTGATGTACTCTATTTTTACACCCAAGTAAACATTATAGTGTCACATCCCTAATTAATATAAATCATTTAAAAAATATTTATTGTTTATTTATTAATTTTGTCTCTGTAATTAATGTTTAACTATCATTATTTGTATTTAATATTTTTAATTCACATTCTTTAATATGGTCAGAGTTGAAAAAAGTTAATTTAAAACAAATTTAATGAGTTAATAATAGTCCTTTATTTGGTTCCAATGAAGTGGTTGAAAGTAACTTATACATCATCGAATTCATAATATGAATCACTTTAACTAAATAATAGGAAATAAGAGGTGATAGTTAACTTAATAGCTATGTTATGAATTGAATTTTTTTTTCCTACTTTCACCATTATTGAAAAATGTATTTGAAAATTTAATGAGTAAGAAAAATTGAAAATTAGAATTAATTACAGGGATAAAATTGAAAAATAAACTTTAATTATCTTACAAATGACTTATATTTTAAACCCAGTTATTCTTCTAAAAATGTCATGCATTGTGCACTGGAGGGAGTATTTTGGATCAAGGCAGAGCAAACGGTAAAACTGGCTGCAATTTCCAAGCAAAAAGGTTGGTTTAGAAACGCAAATGACCTACCAATCCCATAATGCGTCCCGTTTATTGTAGTAGTCACAAAGTGCCATCAGATTCCCTACTAACCAAATATAACAAATCTATGATATGTCTTTTTAAATAACTATGTCCCACCAATCTAGACTGTGGCCTAATCGAGTCAACGATGAGTTTAAACACGTTCTGATACAGCTGGTGGGGAGGGTCAGCCAGCCATGGAAGATGAGCATGCGACGTGTGAATATGACTAGTCTAAGTGAAATAGTGAAGTAAAACAGGAAACTGAAGTTGAAGTTTCATAGTATGGTGATTGGTGACAGAGCAGAGGAACAGAGAGAGGCTGAAAAAGGAGGAGGAAGAGGTCATGATGGGAATAAATTGACACTCGGTCCCTTATTTACTCTGGTTGGGACCTGCAGGTATTTCACTCCCACAGGGAGGTACTTCGGTGTGCAGACTTTATTGCTAAATCAGTGAACAATGAGCTGAATATTATTCAAACATCCTCAGCTTTTTCTGTGAGGCTAGAAGAAAGTAGAGACAAATGTGAAAATATTTATCAATTGAACACTAATTTAATGACTTAACTACCTTATAATACTTGTCATCCTTATAATACTTGTCATCGCAACTCAAAAGGGAGGGGGAAAAAAGGCAAAATGGTTGATGCCAAATCCAAAGAAAGGACACATTGCCTCTCACTCACCTCACTTTTGGTTTTGTAATCATATCCAAAAAAACAGAGGGCATCAATTGGATTGGCTTGGGGCACCGTAGTAGTATAATGATGAGAGAAGCAGGGAATCAACAGTTGAAGGGAAATCAGGAATAATGTGCAACGTAACAGTGAAATATCTATCAGGAGAGGCCAGTGATTGATGATTATAAAAGGACCATTGTAATAAGAGAATCTAAATGATGATCTATAATCATGAACCATGAAACGTGCGCCCATCATTCTCCAATTAAACCTCCCTCTTTTACTACCTCAACCCAGTAGTAGTATTTGACACCACCTTTCTCTCTACAGAGAGAGAGAGAGAGAGATTTATTAGTAACAGTAGCAGCAATTGAGAGGGATGATTAGAATTAGCAGGGATGTAGGAGTCACTTTGAGGAATGGGTCAGTGTGATGAGTGATCAGGTGGGCGGTGTGGTGTTGTAGGTAAAAAGAGCAAAAAGCTGCCACACCATCCAATGTCACCGAATCTATCACGTGCCTCTCCACTCGAGGCTCTCTCTCTCCCCCACGCCACCTTTTTTTTAAATGCCATTGCCTGAAACTCACTCGCAGCAAGCTATCTTTGTTCTTCGCCTCAAGCAATCTCTGAACCTTCCTGCAACAGCTTAGGAGAGAGAAGCGCTCGTGCCTCTGCTTTTTATATATACTCACATGTGTTGAACAATTAAAGACTAGTTATACATATTCTTCATAATTATCGGTTCAAGTTCTCAAATACATGTGCACAGAGATTTTAACCTCATAGTACCTTGTAGCTTAGCTTGAATGCTTCTCAATTCGTTCAGCCAAGACAAACTAATCAGATTATTGACGTTGCAGAACCCAACAAGTACCACACTTTAAGTTAAAAAGAGATCACATCATACGGAAATAAATACAATTATTTATCATTATTAACTTAAGCTCAATCCAGTCTAACTCAAGGTTCCCGTAACACCACGTTGACCCTTGTCTTTTTAAGCCTAACCTCGTTTTAGTGGGCCTATTGGTCTCTTTTGTTTGTGTTTCTCATTTGGGGGGTTTTCATCAAGCACAAAAGGATTTGGAGTATCTACATGAATTCCAACGTGAAGAAGGCCGAAGATGCCGATTCGGTCAACTGAAATGCAATATGCCAATGTCACCCTTTTGAAGTAATACAGTTACCTTGCCGGGCGATAACGCAAGTGATACAGCTCATTCTTGTTATTGCAGCTACTACTCAGAGAATCGAACAAGATAAAGTAAAATATCAGACATCCAATATAACAGAAGTGCATAGAGTCAATCGCAACGGGGAATTAAATCAAAAATTCTTATTATTTGATTAAGTTCAACAATGACATTGACTTTTTGACTCCAGCAGACCTTACTCCCAAAAAAATAACATGCATAATTTTTGCCAAGTTTGCAAAATATTATACCAAGGAAGAATCATAACAACTCTATCTCATGCATATAACAAGTTTGTCCGTTTTCCTTAATCACTACTTAGCTCAGCATGTAAAATGAAAGGCAATGGCGCTGAAGCTTTGTGTACCCTCCTCCCGTGGCTAGCTCAAGCACCGTTCATAACCGCCAATTACATGAGGCAGGTGATAGCAGTATTCATTTGAGACGGCAAACTTAAGCATGTACCTGAAAATTCTCGTCTCCAACATGAGGTGCGTCAATTCCGAGGTTCAAAAGACACAATTCGTTTGATCATGAAATCCTTAATTCAGAATCATCTTCCATTGTCCACACAAAGTCAGGCATGTCCAATCTTGGCCCAGCTATCGTCCTGTATATGTAAAGCTTCTCAACAGGACAACTCTCTGGCCTTGAATCTGGAGGTCCTCTCTCATCCATGACTTCAACATTAAGACTGGGCATCTTCTGACCCAGCAGCTTACATGCTCCATAACTCACCAAACATGAGGACATCCAAAGGGATCGCATTGTCTCCAGCTTTGCAGCATTGGTCAAAAGGGCCTTGTCACCAAACGGGCAGTCCCTTATCTCTAGCTTTCTAAGGTTATCACACCCAGAGAGTATATGATGGAGTCCCAAGTCACTATCTCCGGCAAAGGCCACAGAAAGCATCTCGAGCTTCTTCCCATAAGTCCCTATGTACTCAAACACACGATCAGTAAGAAGACCTGAAAGAGATAGACGCCGAAGATCTTTACAATACTCTACAACAGCTCCAAAACCAGCATCCAGCGGTTGAAGGGTAAGGTAGTCAGGAGTTCGAGGCTCGATGATGCATAGGCGAAACCGAGTCATGTTGGGCCTGTTTCTAGCAATTGTAATTAGAGCAGCATTAGACATCTGCCGACAGAAATAAAGAACTGATTGGAGCTTTGGGCAGCCTTCAGACACGGAAACAAGCCCATGTTCTGTCAATGTTACGTTTGGCTCTAACCCAAATGGGTCAGACGGAAAAACTCTCAGCTCTCTTAAATCCTTGCACGATGCAGCAAGAGCATCAAGGCCATCATCTTCTATGTAATCCAGCACCTATAACAATGACCTTGATTAACATCAGAATTCACAATAAGACTCTGGATGTTACACCAGAGATGTAAGCATATAATGAACGGTAGCATCATATAAAATTAGACATACCCATAATCGCTGCAAATTATGGCATTGGCTGACAAGCTTGATCAGCTCAAGGCTTTGAATAGTTGCATAACTCAAGTTTAGTGATGTTAACCTAGAGCAAATAGGATAGATAGCTGGAAGGTAGGATGGGAGCACATCCCAGAAGCCGGACAAGCTCCTCAATTGCTTACACCCAGATAATGCTCCTGATAAGTTTGAGAAGACCTCAGGTCGAATCTCAGATGAGTAGGCTCCTGTACCTAACTCAATTAGCTGAGGAGCCCGGGCAAGTAGGTTGGCTAGCCTATCAAGGGGCACAGCTCGATTGAGACGAAGAGTCTGCAGGTTGGGACACCTGCCAATCAGGCGCTCAAGTGCAGACAAACTCACCTCAGAACCTAAGCAAGAAATGTTAAGAGAAACTAATGACGTATAGGAATCAGGAAAATGACTCAGCCAATGCCCATTACGGTCGTCCACATCACTCTCCCGCAAGTCCAACTCTCTCAAATTCCTGCAATGTTTTATTGGCATGAGAGGAAATATCAGTGACAGTGGTAAGACTCCACAAGCAAACTAACCTGTAGGAATCAAAGATGCGTTAAATAAATTGCAATGTTTCAAATTAATTGACGGACGTCATCAACCCAAGTGTATATTACCAAAACGGTACTAGTAAACACGCTCTTTACCCGGATTTGACTTTTTCCTATTGAACAGCCGGAGTAGACTAAACAGCCTAGAAATCCCAAATGTTTGGAAATTTTGAAGAGATAGCTCCAAAATAGAAACCATAATTAAAGTTATTATTAATGATCCTTGACAGAAGACTAGGTGAATTTGTAATAAATCTACGAAAGAAAATCTTGCACTGATGTTACTAGAATAGCAGAAGATATGATACAAATTAGAACTTCAGCAGACACAATCGAGTGTTCACCTAGAACGAAGTGCTACCAGTCTACCGACAGAATGTAGCAACAAACCGTATATTTAAAGCATCATACCACTATAATGTTGTCGAAAACATGAAACTTCAGCACCCATAGAAAAGATCCAAACTTTACGATCTTCTGTGAAGCAAGAAAATGTTCGGAACCTAATATTGTCTCCCTCACATGCTCACACCGGCAAAAAGCAAAGCCAAGACGAAATTCATAGTAAAGGAGAGAGAAGTGAGAGCGAAAAAACCTGCAATTGGCAGCAATTGCGGCAAGTCCATCAGTACTAAAACCCTCGCAGGAAGACAGCACGAGGACTTTGAAGTTCTTGAAGGATTTAGCGATCAACTCCAAGCTCTCATCTGTTATGACCATCCTCTTAAGACGGATCTCCTCAAGCCAGGGGTAGGCCTTCGCCATAGCCCCGATCCAAGGGCACACAAAGCCACCCCAACCCTCCGGCACCAAATTGAAGTCAGCAAAGTGAGGTTTCCCTTTGAGGGAAATGGATCTCACCTCCGGGAACCGTTTGATCACCATCATAGGGCTAACAGCATAGCAGTTCCCGATAAAAACTCTCCTCCGACACCACCGTTCGATCTCATACCATGACTTGCACACCAACGAGATCACGTTACGGTCCCTTTCCGACTGAATAAATGAGAAGACGTGCTCGAGGACCTCCTCCGGGAACGAGTGCGCCATTCTTTGCATACCGAAGCAGCTCAGAGAATTCCCAGGGAATCAAAAGATGTCGATTAGTACAAATGAACACCTAGCCAGTGAAAACAAGACAAGCTTCTGAGGAGGCAACAACAGTGCGGAACTGTTAGATCTGAGGCGCCATTGACGAATTCGTAGTTGCCGGAGACAGAGTATGTTGGAGAGAGTGATGGAGAGAGAGGATAAGGATTTTTAAGTTGTGACCAATGAGGTTAGAAATTAACTAAGGTTAAATAGGAAGATGAGGTTTGTAAGAGAAAGTGATGAGCAATCATGGCAGCGACACGTGGAAGAGAGTTAATGAGAGCCGTCGGATGGGCGGCGTGAGAGGCCGATGTTATCCGTTTAAGAGGGAAGGGAGAAGAAGAGGAGCCGCAGAAAACGGGTGTACCAGGTACGTAAGGAAGAAAGAGCGATGGCTGATGGGTGAAGAAGAGGGACCAAATGGACGTTGCTCACGAGATTTTGAAAATGTCGCGAGTCATGGAGGAGACCGACAGGATTATCGTGGAGGGGGGAGAGGAAGAGGGATGGGAGGGGAGTATGATAGAGTGTTATGATGTGCAGCGAGATGGGGTGTGGAACGGGAATCTCATGATTTGCAGTGCACGGCTGGATCTGAGAGGTGGGATAGGATCCGGTGGGGACCACTGGGGACAGGTCATATTAAAAGCCAGCAAGCTAAAAAAATAGTCAAGGATTAAAAAAACAAGAGGGAAATGATAGCAAGTGAGGGAGCTCTAGGAATCATGACATCATGACCGTCCAATAATGGATCAACATTTCATTCTTATGCTTGGTGCCTGTGTGTTTCCCCGTCAACTTGATTATAGTTACTGAGAGAGAAGTCCATTTAATTTCAAGTACAGAAATGATTTTTACTGCGGGTCAAATATCTGCGCATAATTGAGTATCTAATCTGCAATTTACGTAATCATCAGTCACATGGGCAACACTGAAAAATAGTGCACCACACTGATAAATTCCAACTCAGGCATGTCAAAATTATAATCATGCGCAATTCTAAACCATCACTGCTCTCATTAGGTAAGGGTGGTAAAGGAACAAGGTGTATTATGTGGGTTGAGTTAAAAAGTAGTAGTCCAATCAGGTAAGCAAGCATATGTAGTGTCAATGAAATGAAGCGATTGGTCAAATTGTATTGTAGTGTTCGTTAATTAGGAATATTTTAAACTTGAAGAATATGCAATCCAATCCACCAAAAGCAGTAAAAGGTTGGATGTGAAGTGGAGTAATCCCTGTAAAGTGTGTGGATTAGGACGAGTTTTGGTAACTTAGCTTGTTGCAACAAGTCAATGAGAGCACAAGTTTAACAAGGCAAGTATCCATTTGCTGTAATCCTTGATTAATAATAATATTAGGAAATATATTCAGTCAATTCTCTGGCTGTCATTGATGTAGATCCCATCATATCAAATGAAAAGCAAACAAGTCAAACTGGTTATTTTTTTGGAAGAAAAACCAAAAGACACACCACCGTATTATGCACGTCGCCATTTGAAAGGATGAGTAAAGATTGGATGTAGTGTTAAGAAAGGTGAGGAATCAGAAGGGTCATGTGAGGAGGAACCAAAAATCAAGAAGAATAAAACGTCAAGAGTGCAATTAAGGGAATTTAAATTATTATAGTATTAAATAATAATGGGGAGGAATTGATTTTTGAAAGTACAAACAGCTGCACGTTGTATCTCTCTCACACACAGTGTGGTAAATAATGGCTTCTTAGTTCTTATTCACTACCATGACACTGGCCCCGAGGAAAACCTGAAGGCTCTGGTAACTTTCTGTTCTGGTTACTGGTTTACCAGTTATCTGCATGTGGTAAACAAAATTGATTTTAAATAAAGGAGGGAAAGGGAAGAGAAAAGAAGGGGGAGAGTAAAATTATTGTGGGGGAGGGGAGGGGTAGAGGGAAATGACCAAAATGGGGTTGATGATTGGGAGGGAGAGCAATAATAAAAGAGAAAGGAGGGCACAAGGTTGTCAGAGGATGAAAACGACGTGGTATTATCACTGGCTGGGCAATGGCCATGGACTCCGTAGCCCTCTCTCTTTTTCTCCCAAAAGCTGACTTCCTGAGCTGGCCTTCCCCTCCCTTCCCTCCACTTAATCAACGGTCCTCATTTTCTTTTACTCACTGCGCAACGGTCCTGATCTTACAAGTTTTATTTTAATCAATATAAACTTAATAGGAGAATGCAACTAAGCCATTTACTGTTGCTACACTCACAAAACACTGTTCAGCGTAACAGTTGCAGCTTATACCTTGCAAGCCGGGCATGTTTTTGGGCTCCGTGCCTTATATTGTGAGAAGCGGGCAGATTAAATGCATGTCCTTTCCAAATCTCACTCACCTATTATGCATTTGCCGAAATTGCCCCTCCTCATTTAGCCCACTTCATTGCGGTCGCCACTCACCAAATTGCCCATCAATAACTGCCAGCTATCATCCACTTGCCAAACCCTGAGCTCACATCTGCCACCTAGTATACACTTGCCAAACCCTAAGCTCATCTCCGACTCCGAAAATCCTTATTTCTTCTTCATATCGCAAGCTCAATTCTCCACTCTTCACCGGCAGATCCGTCCGTTTGTTCTTCCGCAAATCTATTCGTTCTCTTCTTCACTGTCGAGGCTCAGATTTCTTCCTTCTCTAACCCTGTTCTTCTACTTGTGTCTTAACGTGTTTTTGTTCGTCTAGGGAAGGCTATTTTCCGATTCCCAACCCATGCAAGCAAGGTCTGAGGCGGCTGTGAGTGTTCAATAATGGGATTCATGTGGAAGCAGTCCTTTGAAGTTTTACTGTTGACCTAATCTCATCTCTTCAAAGAACGGCACAGCACAGCACAAGTTTATGCTTTTCCTGTAACTTCCTCTGATAAAGTTGCCTACAGCCATACCTTTACACATGGATGATCATCTGGTAGTTATTTTTTTGTCTCCTACATTTAAGTTTTTTAAAAAACAAAAAATTAAAAACTCATGTATCTCGCATAATATTATTCTTCATGCATATTCTATTTCTGTTTTTTATTCTTCATTTAAATTCTTTATGCATAATCTCAAATGCTTACTGCTTCTTACTTATTGTTTTCCAATACATATGAGCAGATATTTTTCGTCACTCTTTAAAATATTATTTTCCCCAGGTTAATCCACATGGATCAACTGATTCACTACTCTTTGCAACAATGCGATCAGGTTCACTTGCTGCAATGTCTCTATTTGAGTCTAAATACAAAGAAGGCTTGACGGTATGCATATTATGGTTCAAAAGTCATGTCCTGTTCAATACGGCTCTCTGTTATAACACCCTTAAGGGTGTAAAACCTGGTACACCCTTAGCTGCTTCTTTCCTTCCAGGTACAATGATAAGTGAAATCTGTTTGTGTTGATTTCTGCATCATATTACCAAAGCTAGGGCTATAAACAACACATCTTATTATGGGTTCTATTTTTTTCTCTACCCTCACTAACTGTGGGAAATGTCACAACAGGTTCAATTAAGTATGCAAGCTTTGCTGTTTATGTTGATAGTCAAATGGACTCATTGATTGATTGGTATCTACTCACATCAGTATTGTATATAAAGCTTCAGTATCATTATTTAATTGTGATTAGTTTTGCTGTCTATTATATGTATGCTAACAGTATATTTTATAGTCACTTTATAAAATAAATAAGCTGTTATTTAATTGGTATTGCATCAGAGGGTTCCAAATTTAATTGATTTTTCATACAATGCTAACACTAAGTTGCTGTTATTTTGGATCTTTGTTTGGCAAAGTAAGTAACAATGTAATAATTTGAGGCATATTCCCAGTTGGACAATGTGGGAAGATAATGCAAAGGTATGATTTGTTGCATATTAAATTTTATTGTTATCTCTTTATCCTTTGCAGTTTGTGGTTATAAAATATCAACTACAAAATTTCAGTTCACTCATTTTCGTGCTGCATACCTCTATGTTTGTTAAATTAAAGCTTAACGTATGCATCAATCAGTCCAATGAGTGGTAAGGTTAGACAAATGACATAATTATTACTTATTAAAATGTTTTATCCTTAATCAACCATAGATATGGGTTTCTCCTTTAAACTTGTACCACATTTAGGAAGGTCTTGGATGATATAGAACAGTCATTCTGAGGATTGTTCATGGTAAATCATTTTAAGGATTGTTCATGGTAAATCATTTCAATCCCACAACTTATAGTTAAATGCATGTTGCTCATATCAGGTGATTCCACATACACATCAGCCTTGGTCCTGCAGCATTTTAATATACTACAGAAGGAGATTTTTTGCCACCCTTCGTCTCATTTATGTTAGGACATGACAAAATACTAATGGCAGCAAACCTCCTGTCCTTCTTCACAGCCTGCAACCTCATGTAATCCTTAATGTTGTTTCCTTATGTAATGGAACGAGACTACGTGTCACACAACTTGGGAAGAATGTAATTGAGGGATTGACACTAAATGGGTCGAATACAAATCAGAAGGTTTTGATCCACAGGATGGACATGAATCCTTCGCAGACGAAGAACCTACCTTTTTAGAGATGAAGAGACGACAGTTTCCTATTACACTGTCTTTTGCAATGACAATTAACAAGAGCCAGGGTCAGTCGTTACAAAATGTCGGGTTATATTTGACGAAGCCAGTGTTCACACATGGACAATTATACGTTGCTTTATCAAGAGTCACCAATATTACTGGTCTGAAAATTCTTATACAAGACGCTGCAAACGATGGAAAATGTACAACCATCAATGTCGTATACAAGGAAATATTTAGAAATGTATTAGTGACATAATTGAACAATATTTGCTGATGATTCCACATATTCAAAAGGAGATATAGTCTGATGCCTACCATGATCATGTCCTTTGAATGAGGTTTTTGAGATGCAACATATATTGCTAAGCTAAAAAACGTTCTGGTAGCTCATTCAATCAACTTCACATGCAATTCTTTCCGTTTACAATTCTTTTATTAAATCAATTACTTGTGTATTATAAAGAATTTACATTCAAGATTCCCTGTAAGTTTCCCAAAATGTTGCATCGCGCAACGCGCGGGGGATGTCCTGCTTGTTTTTATAATACTTCTTCTCCTTGATATCATACTCAATGGATTTTTTTAAAAAAAGATTGAAAGAATTTAATAAGTTGATTCATTATAAAATATGTTGTATATAATTTAATTCTATAGTATCAGTTTATAAGTCAAAAATAATAATTTGATATAAAAAAATATTTTAGTATTAAAAACTAAATGGGATAATTTTATATTAAGGACCACAGATAGTATAATTTTATATAAATGGGATTTTTTTATAAAAAAAATGGAATCCTTAGTTGAGACTTGAGATTGAAATCTTATTGAGTGAATTTTTCAATGCCAATTTTTAATCTTTTTAATACTCTTTTTTAGATATATTTTTAATACTCACCATTTTGATGTCTTTACTACTCAATTCTAATCTTGTCAGTAGTCATATAAAATATTTTTAGTATTAAAAACTTAATAGTTACGGTTGAAAACATTAAATAAGAATAATGAAAATATGTATTCTGGTAATGATTCATGAAAATTAAGATATTCAATTTAAAATTAAATGAATAATAAAATGACATCTTGGTTAAAATGAAACAAATTGCAATGAAGTAAATAAGACAACTTTAAATATTCAATGGTTAAATCTAGTGGAATGAATTAATCTCTGACCCTCACGAGTTACATAATGAATTAAGGTTTAAATCTTCGTTCTATGTTGAAAGAAGTGTTCATATTTACTGTCTAATAATATCTTTGTAAGAATTGTCTTCAATATATAAGGACACATACATTTGCCTAGACAAGGCATATTTCAACACAAACTAGTAAAATATTCAAAAGATTGAGGAAGAAACTAGCAAGGTACTCGTATGAATCATCATTTAATAAAGGGTTAAGGTGCAAATTAGCCAATAAAATGTTACGCTATGAGCACCTAGCACAAATAAATTTTAAATGAACTAAAAGTATCAATCAACAATTAAAAATGGATAACTAGCACAATCAACGAGTAAAATTAGGTAACTAGCATAATGACATTAAAATCAAGCCAACGGTTCTTTGGTATTATGTTGATCTCCAATGGAGCTTAGTGGTTGAATTTGCAACACAAACAAATCAAAGAAAGCCACGGCATGGGACAAAAGAAAACCGGATCTGCTTGAAATTCGCTTATGAAAGACTATGAAGAACAAGGAACAAACTTGTATTGGTAGATATTGACTAAGCAGAGGACATCGGAGGTGGCTCCGAGTTTCTAGTTTGATCCTCCTGGTATGAAGCTCACTGCATCCCAAGCTCTCCTACTCACCGGTGGACGACGAAGGGAGCTGATGGTGGTAAATTGATGAAACTCTGCTCCCGGCCTTCTTGAGCTTCGCCTCTGTTTTCTGACGGGAAACAATCAACAATGGCATGGAAAAGACTGGCGGTGGAGGAAGATGAAGTCTGATGAAGGAGGGATTTTTCTACGGTGCTCCGACCAGTCCAATGCACTTCACTATTACTGCTTCTTCCCTATCTTCAACTCACTCTTCTTCTTATGAAAATAGTACTTCTTCTGTCCCTCTGGGTTTACGAGTTTGAATTCTCGGTGAGGTTTGGCTCTAACGGGTTGACTACCTAGGGTTCCACGAGCTCGGCGGACAAGTTGTTCTTGAACGGGCAGATCCGCTTTCAACCTACTTGGAGCGCCCTCAAGTTCTTGCTCCCTTGTTGGATCTAGAAGGAGAAGAGGACGAAGAAGAGACATAAGTTCTTGAGTTGCATGTCAGAGGCAGAGATTTGAGGTTGAGGGTTAAGTCTGCGTGAAGAACCAGATCTGTCATCTTAACACTCTCATCAACCAACTGCATAACATTCAATTCTCGCCAAACGCCGGTTTGTTTCATTTCAACGGCATTGTATTAGTTATCTATTTTTAATTGTTGATTGTGCTAGTTACCTATTTCTAATTGTTGATTAGTACTTTTAGTCCCTTCAATACTTATTTATATTAGGTGCTCCTAGCATAATACTTTGTTAACCAGTATGTAGCTTAACCCTTTAATAAATTGTGAAGGTGGAGTGTTAATATATTAAAGTAGTTTAGATTTGAATATGAGTGAGTTGATGAAATTTGTTTGTTTGTGTAATTAATGAAGGCAAGCGATATATAAAATAAAATAAGGAAGAAGGAGAGAGGAGGTGAGTTGTGAAGCACGTAAAAGAGGATTTTTTATTTGTGGCCGGAAAACGTAAAAGAGGATTAAGAAATACTAAAAACAAAGGAATTAATGAGAAGGAGGATTAGAAAAAGAAGCCCACGCATGGATGGCCGGGAATCTCTCTCACTCCCTCCACTTCCAAATTTGACTTCACCTTTATTGTATTTGTGGTTTAAGGTACAGCCACACCAATACAAAAATCCTCAGCATTCATTCAATTATATAATTAATTAATTCATTAATTAATGACTCCTATTTAATAACGCTTTGGTATAAATACAAAAACGGGGGTCGTTGAATTTTGAATAGTACGGAAAAAAAAGAGAGAGAGAGAGAGGGAAATCGGGTACACGTGAAGGGGCGTATCCAATGCACAGAGGATTGGTTCCATTGGGAGATGCAGCGCAACGCATGCCGCCTCACTTGCGCAACCCAACCCTGACCTTGATACCTTTGGGTTTGGATTCTCTCATAATTTTTTTTTTTTTCATTTTCTTTTTAGTATCTGATCTCCACCCTCAAATTTAAAAGAATAGATAGTTCAGATTTAATATTTTATAAAACTATTATTTTAAACATGAATAAATAAATTTAACTTTTAAATCATGATCTACACAATTTATACTTGTAATACAAACAAAATTAATAAAAAATAATAATTTATAAAACATTATTATCATTATCTTAGAAAATATTAAATCTGAACCGTCTTTTTTTTTCATCTAAGGGTGAAAAAGGGATTCGGAGAAGAAAAAGAGATAAGAGATTTTGAGGAAATCCCTCACCCTTCACGCTATTACATTTCATGGAAGCAGATTTGCTCAGTATCCCTCAATATCGTGCATCTGGCCGTCCAAAAATTGATCCAAGCGTCTAGAAAATGACACCTCAAATTTTCATATTTACCGTATGCGTTAATTCGAAATAAATGAGTGTCTCTTTCTGGACGCTTAGATCAATTTTTGGACGACTAGGATACATGGATACTGAGGGATACTGAGCAAATCCGAATCCTACATTTCATTCTTCTTCAGTTCTTCCCTTTTTAAAAAAAAAAACAAAAAAACAAAAAAACAAAAATCTTCATTCTTGTGCCTTAAAACAAATGGTTGTCAATTGGATTTTCAATTCTTTTAAACATCACCCATCCATCCTCTTAATGGTGAGCATAAAATTTTGAGAAGAGAAAAAAGAAAATGAGAAAACTCAAATCCTAAAGGTGTTGATGGGAAGGTAGGGCATAAACCATGCTCAAATGCTCGATGTCAAACCTAGAAGATGAATAGCCAGCATTTTGCAGTTTATTGCCTAGTCCTACCTGATGGAAGCATGAGAAATTTACCAATATCTATTGAGAGCAAGTGGAAAGAGACTTATTCTCCTACCACTACGTCCTTGGTTTGAGGCGTGGAAATAGATAAAATGGTGTTGGGAGTTCTTCCCCCACGACCGTGGGCCCGATGCGGGGCAAAATATGGATTAGTCAGAACTAAAGGTTCCGGTGAATTGGGTGAGATACAAAAAAAAAAAAAAGCATGAGTAATTTTGAGCAGAGCTGGGTAGGGAGGCTCGTGTGCCCGAAAATCCCCTTAAAATTGATAAACAATGAAGTATAAAAAGATAATAAAAAACAAATGCATAGTTTGGTATTTCAAAAACATATTTTATGCTATAGTCCTTTTAAGATTTTATTATTTAGATTCAATTCATTAACCGATAAAACAAATTAATTCAATAGAGATTGTTTTCTTATTATTTGATAATAATTTACTTTTCAAAAACTCAATTTACCCACTTCTTAATTATATATGTGTATGAAAAAAATATGCATGTGCTAAGTAAATACGGAATATGTTTATTCATAAAATTCTAATTGAATTATAAGTAAATATTTGTTCAATTATATATGTCTTTTTAAAATATAATTATATACACATTTCGAGTAGGACAACATACCTTGCTTGGTGCTCAGCCTTGTCCGGCCCGAAGATGCCCAAAAGATTTATAAGCTTATCTTTTAGGGCTAGGCATAGCATTTTTTTGCAGGGCTCAAATGAGCATTGTGGGCATCATGAACATCCATATCAAATCCAATTAAATATTCATAAACTCTCTATGTATGAGAGAAACAAGAAACTACTTTTTATTGCGATTGATTCATGTAGCTAACCTAACTTAGTGGGGTAAGACATTCAGTTGTCGCCATGAGGGGAAAATATTTTAATCTCCTGAAATTTATGGAATGAGTTTTTATTATCGGTTAATTTTCAAGCTAATTGTTACTACTTATGAAGGATAGTGTTTGTAGCCAAATTTTAGCATATAAGCGCTGTATTTTTTTGGCCAAACAATAGTATTATTAATTTAATTTAAAATATGAATAGCACTATTTATAATTTATTACTTTTATTATGATAATATAACATGTAAGGACGAAGTGAATAGTTGTTTTTCCACCTTATCATGGTTTTGAAATTCGGACTGGGCAAACCGGTCCGGTCGAGGTATCAACACGGTTCATTCCCCCTTCTTTTTAAATCAATTTTTTTTTTTATTTAAAATTTTATATTAATGACCTTGAAATCTTCAATCTCTCATCAGTTTGTTATCTATTTAACTCCGATTTAACTCATATTTAACCCACTGACCCTTAACTCAATAACCGATTAATTTAATGGCCGGTCCAAATTTAAAAACCTTATTCTTTATACAAACTTCAAGTCTTCTCGTCGTGCACGACTCTGATAAATCGTGATCATATGAACGAATTCAAAGGGTGATAATTAAATTATAGCCACCAACAACTTAAATAAACACTTTACTACCTCCGATCCTAATTATAAGACCTAGTTGACTTTTTTTTGGAAAGATTAAAGAAGCTAAATAAGTTACTTAATCATTTTATATATTGTATTTTCTTAGATTATATATTAGTTTATTAGTCAAACTATTTAGTTTGAAGAAAAAAAATACTCTAAGTTAATTTAATTAGCTTCCTTAATCTCTCCAAAAAAGTCAACTAGATCTTATAATTAGGATCAGAAGGAGTATTATTCTTTTTTGTCCACATCCTAAAGATTAAAGGAAAATCTTTTTTGAGGGCCATTTTTGGTGTAAAAATTCCAAAAAAGACCCTCAAAATCCGACAATATCTGAAAGACGCTATTTTCGGGTATTTTTCATCTTGTGAGTTGTTAATTTGGATGATATAGTTGTTAGTTAACAACTATATCAAAATTCCATTAACAACAATTTTTTAACAACTAAATCACGCCCTCATTAACAACTATATCAAGACTCGCTAACAACTATATCAAATCCAAGTAACAACTCACGCAAGATTTTTTTAAAATACCTAAAAAGGTCTTGGCCTTTTCGCAGATTGTCAGATTTTGAGGGCCTTTTTTGATATTTTTACACCAAAAAGGGCCCTCAAAAAGATTTTCCCAAGATTAAATCCTCGTCCCTATCTCTAACCCTAATACTCATCTTATCTCGCCTAGTCTTTACGGTGAAAACCGATCTCATGCGGTTATATGCTTGCGTCTATTTCTTAGTTAGTGGTATATGCTTGTTTAAATTAGCTTATTTTAACAGATTTTATATTATAAGAGGTTAATTACTACAGATCGTTTGGATGGACTTTTTTAAAAAATGCTTTTTTTGTAGTGCTTTTTTTTAAGCTCTAAATTGGAGCTTTTAAAAAAAGTAGCATTTAGCTCTTTTTTTTTTTAATGATTTTTGTTTTTTTTAAAAAATATCATCTAAATACATAAATTAATAAAAAAAACATTTTTTTTGTATTAAAAAGGTGCTTTTTTATTTTTTTTTTTAAAAAAAAACTCATCCAAACGAAGTAGGGATTTTGTTTTGAAAAAACATTAAAACACTTGTCTCGATCAGGTGCTTCCAAATGAGCTTGAATTAGGTATAGGTTTTCATGCATTACACGGAATGTGATAATTGAGCTGGTCTACCTATATATATATATTTTATAAAGCAACGTGTTTTTATAAATAATATATTTTTCAATAAATTTGTTGAATTTATGGACCGTATATAGTTTCTAACAATAACACCATAGTGATCTTTTTAAGAAAAAAACAATTACACAAAGCTGGTTTTCGCTAAAATACATGGTAGTTTCATTATATGGTACTCTTCTGGTAGTTTGTATTATAAACTATGTCATATATTTAGTATCAGAAAAATACTCTATAACACTACTATTAAGAGAACACTAAAATTCACTCGCCCATGAAACACTAAGCAGCATGTCGAAAGTGTAAAACTCAAAACGATCAAACAAAAACCTTTTTGTAACAACTTTTCACCTACCACCTAACATTGAGGCCAGTTTTAGACCCACCTAACCCAACTTACTCCAATTATATATGTACAAATTAAAATAAAACACTCGCAAGTCGCAACCACATCGTTCGTTAATTAATTTTTATCTAAACAAAATTAAATAATATAACATTATTTTCATACAACAGTCTACTTAATCGATTGCAGCAGGCTTAAACGAATAGTACGATTCTATTAGCGAATTTGGTCAAATAGTCATTATCTATATATCATGTTATGGCTCATAGAAATCATAAAAGAAAAAGAAAGCCAACCCCACCACCAATGGTTTTTTGTTTTGTTTCATTCGTAACTAGATATGACAGCTATGAATTAATGTTTTCCCTCTATTATTTCACCACTATACATTATATTGAATCAAGGCTTCAACAATTATTTAATTCATCAATGACAAATATTACACTTTAAGTATGTTTATGGAGAGAATATTAATAAATTAATCACTCTCCTCCAAATTGGATTCACGGGCCTCTCCTTATCTATAGTCCAGTTCATCAACGTGGGCCATGATCCAACAAATAGAAACGTTACCAAAATGATACTTCTCCCATTTTAAATGTAGAACACAAACTAATATCCATTGTAAGGGACTTATTATCCTTTAATTAGGGGTGACCAACATTTTCTGGAGGATCGATTAATAAAATGTAGTTGCGCGGTGTTCGACCCTTGTCGATAAAAGGCGAACATTTTCAAAATGATAATGGGTTGGATACTCTACCACGCTATATGTGGACAAAAACAGTTTCAATCATACTTGATAAACAATATTGTAAACTTCAAATGTAATCCATAATTATACACTTTAAAATATTCCAAAATAAGTCTGCAACTTGAGTCTTGGAATTAAAAAGACTATCATATGTCTTTACAAATAATCAAATATACATACGTGAAGAATTAAATAACATCCATAGTTCATTAAATACAAGACATCATTAGTAATATAATGGACTAATAGTGAAATACTAAATGGATATATTAAAGTATAATATAACATAAGTATATTAATTGTTATATAAAAAATATTTCTATCAAATATAATAACATATATATTTACCGGGTAAGGCCAAATGGGCAGGACGGCATACCTTGCTTGATGCCCGGCCTTGCCCGTAAAAATGCCTAACCCAATTGTGTTCAATTTTTTCCTAGCTTCTTTTTTTTTTTGGGCTGGGCATGACGATTTTTTGCCGGGCAGGCACACGGGCTCCTAGGCTTCATTCACACCCCTACCCTTAACCACCTCCTCGGTTTGAGACATGAGAATTAAGAAAATTGTGTTGGGAGATCTTCCCCACAATTGTCAACCCGACTCGAGGCGAATCAGAATTAGTCGGAACCGAAGGTTCCGGTGAATCGAGTGGATAACTAAAAAAAATGTAGAACACAAGTTTGCAATATAAGTATAAGATTTAGTTTGTAATGCAATTTACGTTACAAGCTAGATTCTATATTTAAAATTGGACATGTTAATTAATTAAGGACGTATAATAAAGTTAATATAAAATGATGACTTTCAAACGGCAAACATAAACAGTTTGAGCTGTAAATTTTGAAATTTCATTAATTTGCTTCAATATCATCATTCCAAAACTACAGAAGTAATTGAAAGTTTGAAACTCAAAAGCCTCAGGCTCCCAAAATATGGCAACACATTGATCAATAAAACCAGAAATCATTAGGGAAATGACAATTAACGCTACAAAAAAAGTCATTTTTTGCGACGGAAAAAATCCATCGCAAAAAATGCATTTTCCGTCGCAAAAATGGTTTGCGATGGAATTCTATCCGTCGTAAAAAATGGCGTCGCAATTGCGACAGAAATTGAATTCCGTCGCAAAATTTCAAAAATTGAATTCCGTCGCAAAATTCATTTTATTAAAAAAATAGATAAAGAATTACGAAATAAAAAATAATTGTATGTTATGAAAATATATAGTAGCAATTATAAGAGTATATAGAGAGAAAACTTAAATATTTAAAAAATAAGTAAACTGAGAATAATGAGAAGAGAATACATTTAAGAAGCTAATCCAAACAACATAAAACAGAATATTTTGGATAATAGGCCTTTTAAAATTACTTTTAATATAAATTTCAAATGAAAAATCGGTGCATCAGAAGAAGGTAAAATATTGATATTAATGTTTCTGTTTCGGTGCATCAACAACAACTTCACGGAACCTATTATTCAAGGTATCTGAAACCATACAAAACAGAAGAACAAGCCACATATTCGATGGTCTCAAAACAAAGCACATACAACACTGATTTTCAGCTTTAATCTTCCACTATAAACTAATTTCTCTCATATTCAACACTTTTCCAACTAAATTAGAATTTAATCTTTCAACTTCTCAATTCCCAAACAGCAACCAAATACAGAAATCAGAGATGGAAAGGGAATAAAGAAGCTTACCTAAACCCAAATCCAAGCTTGCACGTCCAAATCGGTGCATCCTTCAAGCTCTTCTTCTTCCTCCGACACATGCCCTCACTCTCGGTTTCTTTGTCTCTATTCCGTGTGCCCTGGCCAAATGGAGATGAGAAATGAATGAGAATTGGGCATAAAGGAAGGTATTATGTGTCTACACTTGCCTTTTTGAGACGAAAAAGTCTTCTGTCACAAAATCACTTACTTTTGCGACGGAAAACCCATTTAAATTTGCGAAAGTTGAAAAGTGCCTTTTTGCGAAGGCGTTAGTTTTGATGCCATTTTGTGACAGAAAAAGTCATCCGTCAAAAATTTGCGACATAATAATTTTTCCGTCGCAAATTGGCGGGCTTTTTCCCGCCAGAAAATCTGAATTTTTCTTTTTATGGAGTTTCGCGACGGAATTTAAAATCCGTCGCAATTTGTGACAGAATTCGTTTTTCCGTCGCAAAATTGGTGGGCTTTTCCCCGCCAGAAAATCAGATTATTTTTTTTTTTTGAGTTTTGCGATGGAATTTAAAATTTGTCACAAAATTTTGCAACGGAAAATGAATTCCGTCGCAAAAATTTACGATAAAAAACAAATTCGTTTTCCGTCGCAATTTGCGATGGATTTTGTTCCGTCGCTATTTTGGCATTTTCTAATAATGTAAATATCCTGTAAAAAGAATCAATACAAAATGAGAGCCTCCAAGTAACAAATATAGAAATTCGAGTCGTAAACTTAAAAGTTTAAGTTGTAAACGAGACGAGTCCTCTTTCTGTACACCAATTTCCTTACAATGGCCTTCATTGTCATTCTCCCAAAACCATTCATCAAATTCAAAATTAGGTTTGCAACTTTTTGGTGGAAAAGTGGTTGACCTTAAAAAAAGATGCATTTTTTTTTTGTGGCAAGTCTTTTGGGCTTTTGAACCCCCACCAATACATATATAAAAATAGAAAAAACATAGAAAAATAGAAAAAAAAAAAAAAGTCGTGTCGATCCTTGTCGTCTTTTTATAAATACAAGTCGTGTCGATCCTTGTCGTCTTTTTATAAATACAAGTGCGCGAATTAAAGAGACACTTTATAGTAGGGAGAGACTTAATTGTGGGGAGGGTGGCGCGAAAGGTCTAATAATTTGATATAATTTGAAAAATAATAAATAGTAATGGAAAAGAGAAGTTTAGCCAATTAAGCAAAGATAAGTATATTTGGAGTTAACAAAAAGGTTTTGGGGGAGGGAATGAATGATGGAGGAGGAGGAGGCTGAAGTGGTAGCTAAGGCAACGTCGACGAAAACCACGTTGTCGGAGGCTTGAGTTATTTAGGGCTTGGGGTTTATTGGAGTCTTCATAATTTTGAGTCCTGAACCGGTTTTGGTGTCTATCCTTTGGATAGGCACCAAGAGCTTGGCGTATCTTGGTCGTCCATATTTTATTTTTTTTAAATGCTGCTTTTTGAATAAAAAAAATATTTTTTGAAAAAATGTTAGTTGAGAGATTATCTTTATTTTAGATTTTGTACCCATTAATTTTTTTTTTTTAAAAATAGAAAGTAAAAAAAAAAAAAAGCGCTAGGACCGTCCCGATCCGATCCGGACAAATCAAAGGGAAAGAACTCCCCCTGCCTATCCAAAGATAGGCAGAGAATCCAATTCCTTTTGAGTCCACGTTATGTACCCAATTCCTTTTGAGTAATAGAGGTATGAACACACACACACACACACACACACACACATATGTCTTTACACACACACACACACACACACACACACACACAACACACACACACACACACACACACACACACACACACACACACACACACACACACACACACACACACACACACACACACACACACACACACACACACACACACACACACACACACACACACACACACACACACACACTATATTTATTTAAATTTAAATTATATGCTGCTTTCTGAAATGTTTGTTGCATCTAGTATCTCAAATTAATTAGTTTCTATGATATTGGTGTTGCAGACAAATGCAAAACTGAAAACTAATTAATTTGAAATACTGAGAGCAAAAAACATCTCAGAAAGCAACATATAATTTAAAGAAAATCACGTGCAGGTCCCAAGGAAGACAAATAAACACAATTAGGTCCCTTGAAATCATCAAATTACAATGAAGTCCCTAGAGACTTTTTTTATGTTATTTATATTAACGGAAAGTCTTATATTTACAACAAAATTTAAAAACCCTGATTTTTTATAATATGTGAATTTTTATAATATGTAAATTTTTGTTGAGACTTTTTTGTAATTTTTTATAGTCTTTAGGACATGACTATAATTTTTCCTATAATTTAAATCTAAATAAATATTATATATATATATATATATATATATATATATATATATATATATATGTGCTCATACATATCTCTATATTAGATATGAACACATAGGAACATATCTTATGTGCACATGACTCCATAATTTTCCGTCTTCTAATGAAAGTGAAACCAATCATGCCAAATTAGCAAATTAGCGGCACGTGACAGAAAGCTACCTTTGCTTCTCATGTTTTCTTGTCAACCTGCCCTTTCATTAGCCCATCGTCCTTAATTATTGTTATTGTTGGCAGAATATTAATAGAGGTGAATTAGAAAAAGATTGACAAATATAAAAATTATATCTTATATTTAGGATCAACATCAACCCTTTCAATATACCTTATATTAAGAATAGAAGGAGTATTATTTTTATTATTATTTCTCTTGTTCATTTTTCCTTTTCTTTTTGTTTTCTCTGTTATATGAGCACAGGTGGCGTCCTACATGACACCCATTAAGATATACAAGTCCTACGTGACAGTCACATCACAAGGGACATCTAGCTACAATCAACAATGTGATGTTCATGTCATCGAAGATGAGCTGATCTTGTTTGGGATTACGTTTAAATTTTAAAATATTTATTTACAAAAATCAAGATAAAATTTTTCTCATATACTTACCTTATATATCATAAATTAAGATAAAAAGCTCTTTTAAAGTTCTAATCACTATTTCAAATAAATACTAATCAAACTCAATATTCTCTTCTTGGCTCAATGGCCAAAAGACCAATAAAACTGGTAAATGGAGGCGGTTATGTGAGCATTTAGAGGCGGTTTAAACCGCCTCTATTTTCACATTCAGGCGGTTGAAAAAGCGTCGAAGTTACCACCGTCGAGAGTCAAACTAAGGCGGTTTAAATGAGCCGCTGGTAGAACTGCCTACTGGTAAACAAAGGTGGTACCGTAGGCGGCTAATAACGCCTCAATTAGCACAACAAAAGTCCTATTTGAATTCAAGGGCGGTTTTCATAACCGCCTTTGAATGATATTTTGAGGCGGGTTTGTTAACCGCCTCAGAAGTGAATATAGAGGCGGTGTAACCACCTAGATCGGGTTTTTGAGGCGGTTTTTGTGTCAGCCTCAAAATATCATTCCAAGGCGGTTCAATAAATGCCTCAACATGTCATTCTGAGGCGGTTTTGTATGGGGTTAAAAATTTTGAAAGACAGGTATATAAACAAAATTTCTCAAAATAATTTTTTTTTTTTTTAAATTTTAATAACGAAAGGTAGTTAATAGGTGATTTTTTACAGTTTCAATTTTTTTTTTTTTTTCTAATAATGAAATAATAACTTGTTGCATTTGATGTATCAAGAAAAAAAAAATTATTGCATTTCAACATACATATCCATACAATGTTAAAAGCCCTTAATTAAAATCATAAGATATATAACTTCACCACAAGATTAAAGTGTATGTTTGCATACATTATCCAAAATCATAGAACAAAATATGTTTAACAACCTAAAACAAAGTCTCAACTGCTAAACGTTGGATAAATTCCCTTGATAATGACAACAATACTATCCAAAATCAATATCTAAATAAAATATTCAAGGTTGTGGTTGTGGTGATGGAGATGGAATATGAGGTGATGAATCCGGTCTGTCACAATGCGGGTCATGATGACTAGCATGAGAAGATCTTCTGAGCCCTGGAGACCCCAAATTTGCATCCTGATACATTGAAACAAAATTGAAAACAAACATCAAATGCTACAATGTTTTATTCAGCCATTTTTTCATTGCATCATGGCATCAACATGAATATCAATTTAGCATATATCAAGCATAATACAAAGAAAGCAGTCTAGCATTTAGCAAACAAAATTTGAGTGGAGTTGAACTCTTTAAAACCTGATTTTTAATGATGTGACCAAGTGCAAATTTTTAAAACAAAACAAATTTGCATAATTGTTTGTTTTGCAATCAATCACAATATGCAAACAGGGTACTTAACTTTCTAGCTTTCTTTGAAATAGAAACATACATGTACAGACCTGAACCATATTTTTAAAACAAAACAAATTTGCAATCAATCACAATATGCAAACATGGTACTTAACTTTTTAGCTTTCTCTGAAATAGAAACAAGTGATACACATGACTAATATAGCAAGGCAATTGCAGCGCCAAATATATATAGTAAGGCTGTGTTAAAATCAGACAAAGAAGTTGCAAAATTGCATTGGATTTTTCTTTTATAAAAAGTATATATGTTGATAAAGTCTATCTAATTAACATACATAACCATGTGATGCTGAAATAATGGGGACAAATCCAAATTCCCAATGCATATGTACATAGTTCTCAAGGTCGGTATATATATGTGCCCCCATTGAAATTTGTGTACGTATAAGCTTATATTATCCAATGTTAAGATCCATAATCATCATGCTCCTGTATAGTTTTATTTATTTATTTTTGTACTCGATTTATTTTAATTCGAACCTATTAATTTACAATAGTTTTTTTTTGTCAAACAAATAAATGATTTCTGCTTATTCGCAATCATATTTTTTTATGTATTACTGAATAAACTTGTTTCGTTTCAAAACACCATTCTTTCCCTTAACTATAAAGTATTATAATGTTTTTAAACAAGTGATATACATGACTTATAATCCATACAAGCTCTGACCATGTCAATATCCTAAATTTATCATCAACAGAAGTAGTCACCACTTCAAAGTAATCATATGAAATAAAGATATATGCAAATAATCCATAATGCAGAAAAATTAAATTATGTCCAGCATAGCCAACAAATATTGAACCTACGATTTAATTCCAAAGTATATATTTAATTATGACACAAGATTTACCTCATTGAAGGGAAAATGAGAAGGTTGTTGAGCACCAATATGTTGCAAAATAGAAGTCATTTGTGCTTTCAAGGCGTCAAATTCTTCCATTTTCCCTTTTAAGGTGTCAAGTTCTTCTTTGAGGGAATCATACTTTGCTTGAGAAGGACCAGCACTAGAAGATGATGCAAAACCGCTATAGCGCTTACGCATTTGAGATGGAACCACCCCAAACCCCATTCCTCTAACGCGTCCAGGGTGCTCTTTCCCAAAGACATGTTCATAGGCCTCTTCTTCAGAAGACGTTTCCTCCATCTCAGCTAGTAATTGGTCCTACAATACAACATCAAACATGTAATCAAATAGCATGTATAGCTTCCTCATTCTCAAAGAAAATACATACATTCTTTTCTCTAGCTTCCTCACAGACAAAACTGCCATCCTTTTTTTGTGCGTAATGGCGTACATCTCCCCATACTAAATTTGCGTCCATATTTTTTTTCCCTAAAGCAATGTCAGTATACAAAAGGTTAGTTAAATTCACAAAAGATCAAAGATAGATAAAAAAGATTATAATTGACCTACATACCAGGTCATATTTTAAACATGCAATGCTTTTGGATCCAAGGGTATGCATAATTGTTTGTTTTGCTTTATTTCTAGTATTTATCTCACTGTATTTCTACATTGTCCAGCAAAAAATACTTCAAATTAAGTCAAGTAAACCAAATTAAACAAATATATGTAAGCTTATGTCATTACCTTAGCTTTCTCGCTTAACTTATATGCCAAAAAACCACCCATTGTTCTCGAGTCATACCTTCGGGATAGTTTTCAAGGTTTTGCTCATAACTTGCATTTTTATCATAATAATAATTGCACAACCTCCACCTATTATCTTCCTTTTTTTTCCCATATTTGCCAAAAAATATTCATATTGGTCATCAGTATAGAGACAAATTTTTTTTTTCTGCAATAGGGAAAATATAAAAATCAATTCACAATCATTTAAGCTTAGTAAATGAAATTGAAAGAGCATTTATACCTGAATGGTCATCTCCCAAGCATTAGCCTTATACGAGCGAGGTACATTAGGCCACTTATCGTAACATATTGGGAATACATTAGTATTACATGCAAGATGTCCTAAAAAGCCATTCAAGAGTGAACCGCCGTCACCAACATGCTGTTTCTCTTCACTCCATTGCACCACTACTTGCTTGTGAGGTAGAAGTACCAAAACATCCCTAATGCGCAATCTTTCCTCAGCAATCCTTCCTTGATCATCTATAACATATAATATTCATGTGATTTTTGTTAGTGGAGCAATAATATATGACATAGGCATACATAATTTTTTTTTTACTAATGTAACATAGGTGTTAAATGGTATACCTTTAACATCAACCACCCAATATTTGTTGCACACCCTCTTGGGTTTGTAGGGATGTGGTCTTTCATTTTGTTGTTGGGATTGATTAGAAACTTGATCTTCTTGGCCTTCCATTTCATGTGGCTGTGATTCCACCCTTTGAATATCATTTTCTAGGTTCTCACTGGGTTGTACATTTTGTGTTTGGAGGGTAGGTGTTGTAGAGCTTGTTGAAGCTTTTCTTGCAGGGAATCTCCTTGTACGCCCCATTCCACCTAATCCATTTGTCCAAAATATAACATGGCAACATATATTTAAGCATTTACAAAATCATACAATTCCAATATATATTGGAAAAAGATAATAGTATATGAGCATTAAGAAATTGAATTGTAAATATTAAGTCTTCAACAACAATTACATACAAGCAAAACACATGATATAAAGAAAACCGGACACAACACACCATACAAAAGACAATCCTCAAAATGTTAGACTACACAACCCCATGTAAGTACACATAACCTAAGCCTTAAACAAAAAATTATATGTCTAAATCTTCATCCTCATTGTGATTAGCTATCAAATTTGAAATGTCATCATCTATGACAGGTCTTGATAACTGTAGAGCTACTGTGTCATCAACTAAAACGTGGTCCAAGTTTTGTGATGGAAATAGGTCAGTGGTTGTCATGATATCTTCGCCCATATCATATAAGTCTCGAGGCTTTACATGGACAGGTATGCTCCAACCCTTTTCTTTCGTCATCAACATAAAAAACCATTTGACCTTCAGAAGCTTTAATATATGGCTCATCATCCTCTTTTTCACCAGTATGTATCAGTTTTGAAAAGTTAATTTGGGTAAAACCCAATTTATCCTTCTTATGCCCTCTATGAGTGGTAGTATCAGCCCATTGACATTTAAACAAAGGCACAAAGTGAACAAGCCATTGTAGTTAATCTCAATAATGTCAACCAATTTTCCATAGTAAGGAACTCCTCCACATATCATTTGGCCATCTCTACTACTTGAATAACTTCTTGTGTCAAATGTTCCAAAAACCCCATTATTTTGTGTTTTCAGGTTGTTGTCTCGATCCAATGTTCGAAATTTGAAGTCGTTCACATTATATGCACTGAACCTTCTCTTGCTTCATAAATAGGACCTTTAGCAAGGAAAACATAATATTTTTGTCGATTCTCTAACATTGTCAATATCTAAAGGAATCTACAACACAAAAGATATAATGTTAGCACCGTGCATATTGTCTCAAAAAGGAAAAAATATTATTGATCCTTGTTGTGCAATAAAATACCCACATGCTTAGAGAACCAATCAACGAACTCCCTATGAACCCGTTTATCTATCTCATCTTGACTCCAAGTAGTCCTTCTTAGTTTCCTCTTCACATCTCTTCGGAACTCCCTAAATAAATTATTAAAATTAGAACATGAGTAATAATAACTTGCTTAAAAAAATATTCAGGTTTACTTACTGGATGTAGCATTCAACAAGTGGACAATTCGTCAAAGACATGTGTCTATGAGCACGTAACCTCTCCATTGATGTAAGATTGAAATATGATGATGCACCGATTGGCTTTCCCACCCGAGGAAACAATTCATCCACCCGTGATTTGGCTTGCGCATCATTAGGTACATCATCAACCCGCCCAGATCGATTCCATCGAGTCTCAATATCATCTATGTACCTTGAACAGAATGTTAGAATTTCTTGCATTATGTAACCTTGTGCTATAGGCCCTTCTGGTCGAGCTCTATTATGTACATATGATTTCAATTGCCCTAAATATCTCTCAATAGGATACATCCATCGATAGTGCATAGGACCTCCAAGCTTAGCTTCTTCAACAAGATGGATGATCAAATGAACCATGACTATGAAGAATAACGGAGGAAATAACATTTCCATGTGGCATAGCAAGAGCACAACTCCACGTTGTAGTATATCCAAATTTGCAACATTCAACACATTATCGCACAATTGTTTGAAGAATGAACACAACTCAATTAAAATGCTTGAAACATTATCAGGCATTGCTACTCGTGTAGCCAATGATAGTAATTGCTCAATCAATATATGACAATCATGACTTTTCAACATTCCATTCAACTGCATAGAATCAACATCAATGCACCTAGAAATATTGCTTGCATAACCATCTGGTACTCTAATATTCCTCAACGTTGTCAGAAACATCTTCTTGCCTTTATTAGTCATTGTATAGATTGCTAAAGGATATTTTCCATTCTCATCGGCCAAAGGTCATGCTTACAACCCATTCTTTTAAGATCTTTTCGAGCATTCATATGATCTTTTGACTTAGAGGCATCATTAAGTAATGTAAAAATTATATTATCACACACATTTTTCTCAATATGCATCATGTCAAGATTGTGACGCAATAAATTATGCCTCCAATATGGAAGTTCAAAAAATATGCTCTTCTTTTTCCACTGTTGGGTGTTGCCATCTGCATCACGATCACTAGCACGCCCTCTTTTTCTTCTTCCACTAACTTCGGGTGTTTGACCAAATTTGACATTAATATTTTTAACTTGTTCAAGTATTTCACAACCAGACAACAACCTTGGAGGATTACGTAGATCTTGCTTCCCATTAAACCGAACCTTGTTCAATCTAAATCTATGTCTTTGGTCAAGAAAGCGTCGATGACCCATAAAACACCATTTTTTACTATGATAAAGACGACAAGGTTCAAAATCAAAGTTGCATGAAGGGCAAGCTAAGCCTGTGTATGTGTTCCACCCAGATAGATTTCCCAAGCCAGGAAAATCACTAATCGTCCACATCAATGTTGCATGTAACTTGAACATCTCTCGTGCAAAAGCATCATAAGTATCTACACCATCTTGCCATAATTCTTTCAACTCTTTGATCAAAGGTTGTAAAAACATATCAATGTCATTACCTGGCATTCTTTTACCAGGTATGATGGTTGAAATGATAAAAGACGTCGACTTCATGCACAACCATGGAGGGGTGTTGTACGGAATTAGAATGATTGGCCAAATACTGTAACTAGCACTCATATTACCAAAAGGATTAAAACCATCAGTTGCTAAACCGAGTCATACATTTCGTGGGTCTGAAGCAAATGATGTGTGCAGCTCATCAAACTTCTTCCATGCTTGAGAGTCTCTAGGATGTCTCATCAAGCCATCATTTTTATCATGCATAGCATGCCATCTCATATCTTCAGCGAGTCTTTGTTGATAAAAATAATCTTTGCAAGCGTGGTTTAAGGGAAAGTATCGAACAACTTTTGCAGCCACATTACGCTTCTTTCTTCCTTGTTGAGAAGATGTCGATCACCTTCTTTAACAAGTGGCTTCCATCTAGATACAGTACAAACCTTGCAACTTTGTTTGTTTTCATCTTCCACTCCCCAATACAACATACAATTATTTGGACAAGCATGTATCTTCTGGTAATCCAATCCTAACTTGGTAATGGTCTTCTTTGCCTCATAGAATGGAGATGGAATCTTTGCATGTTCAAACACATCGCACAATAGCTCTAATATCATATTCATGGACTTGTCAGTCATCCCACATAAGCACTTAATATGATACAACTTCACAATAAACGAAAGCTTTGAATATTTTTGACACCCTCCATACAATGGTTGTTCCCCATCTTTTACTAATTCATAAAATTCTTTATCTGCATTAACTTCTTCATTTGCAAAACAATTTGTTCCCTCATCTTGGGCAATGTTTTCCTCTGACTGAAATTGTGCTTCATTGTCACATTGCCTATTTATGCCAAATGCATCATTGATCATGTTGAACATTGGATCTACATCAACATTGTGGTCTCGTACACCATGTGACATGTATCCACTAGCAACATTACTACTTGACCCGACCTTTGACTCTCCATGATAGAACCAAAATGTGTATCCTTCAGGGAATTTCTTGCACAATAAATGATCATACATTGTTTCTTTTGACAACCACTTTATAAAACCACAAGGTGAGCAAGGGCATAGTATTTTGCCTTCAATTGAACTATGTTGAAAAGCAAAATCAATGAATATCCTAACTCCTTCATCATACTCAATTGAATTTCGCGGTTTATAATCCAAGACTTGTCCATTCACTCGAAAATAAGTGAAGCATTCTTGTCAAACTCTTTTTTCGACAAAAATGTGCCAATATTTTATTGTCCAAGTTATCAACATAGGACAATAATACAATATTATGAATGTAAGATATTTACACTGCTACCACTATTTATAAACCGTTAGGGTTCTATGTTAGGGTTAGGGGAAAGAGAATGTAGTTCCCGTGTTAATCTTAATCGTATTAGTTTGTTTATGCAAGTTAGATTTTAAAGATAATAAGATGTAGAATGACCACTATTTCAACAAACAAGAAAGTGAAAAACCAAAACATTAATATGGAGAACTAACAAGATCCACATATCAAAAATTGAGAATTGCATGTATGGCGATGATACTCGGTTAGGTTTTATCAATCATCTCTATGAAGCTCAGCGTCAAAGTGGAATTCATGCCTTTATTGCTAATCATGTTTTAATTTATGACAATTTAATTTGCAAAGTTCAACTTCTCTCAAATGCACAAAGAGAGGAAGAAATATTTCAATCAATGAAGATGACAATGAAGCAATCATACCTCAAATCATTAACAATCAAGGTACATGCCATCCAATAGCTTCAGTGTAGAGTTTAGACTGCAATTTTCACCAATTTTAATATACTTACGTAGCAACTAGCACCTTTCAGTAATTTTCTAATAGTATTCAGTATCTTAAACTAATTTTTGTTTTTTCAACAACATTCTATAGTCTAAGTTAAGAGTGCTCATTGTTACTAAAAAAAATGTATAGGCAAAATCAGATTAAAATGAATAGAGAATCTATGAATTAGATTGTTAAGACATACAACTGCCATCAGTTCAGTTTATTAACACCTTCCATAGCTAAAAAACAGAGCTATCCAAACTAGCTTACAAATTTGCAAGATACTATCATATCAAAATGCATTCTCTTGACGCAAGAGAGCCATTAGGAAAAGAAGGGGGGAAAAATTCCAATAAGGTCTTAGTAAGAAATTCCTACCAATCTTGTATGACTTCCACTAAGTAACAAAACAAAGCTAAGGTCAACTAATTTGAAAGCATAACTTTGTAGTGCAATCAAAAAATGAGAATGATGAATTAAGCTAACCAAACTTCTTTTGGTTCTCAACAATCCATATACTTAAAGTAAGAATTTGATAATATGTCAATAGAAATTGTGATGAACATTGTAAAGCCCATAATATGTCAATATTAACGAGTTAATTCCTTATCAACTTCACTAATATTGTTTGCCTCAATCATTCACCTTATTAGAAAACAGAAGATTAATTAGCGTTGAATCATCAAATTATAGAATTTTTATTTATTTGATAGAGCAAATACAAATGCTGAAGTACCTTTATGTTAAGTGTGAAGTAATCTCATCCTTCATACATGTAAGTTTAATTTATAACAAATTTTCTAATTATTTTATTTAAACATGGAAGGAAAGAACTAACCTTATCAACTCGGAGAGAAACTTGTTCACTTAGGCAAAGACTACTCTAATTTTTGCACATTCATAAAACTTTTAAACACATTTCTCAATTACTAGTAAAAGAAAAAGTTAACATCTTCATTGAGTAAAAGAAAAATTCTCATTAACAAATTAATTTCAACACTTGGGCAAACTACTCTAATTTTTGCAATTCATAAAACTTTTAAACACATTTCTCAATTCCTCAACAAGAGTAGAAGTGAAAAATTGAGACACACACACACATGAAGACCACTATTCAATGCAGGGAGCAGGAGGTGGTGTGTGTCATTTAATACTCATTTAAAGCAAAAGACAAACAGAACAGGTCAAAAAAACAAACAGGAACATGTCAAAAAACCAGATAACACACGACACATGACCACTAATCCACTATTCAGTGCAGGGGAATAAAAAAATGCAGGAGACAGGTTGAGAGATGGTGGGGCCGAAAATGCAATTTGATTCACACACACAATTATTTATACAGAGTTACGACAGCCAGACAGGGACATAGAAGTGCAGTGGGGCCGAGAGTGGGATGTGAAGGAGAATCTCACAATCAATTTCTATATATACAGCCTACAGGCTTTCCCATAACAGACAATTCAATACAGTGAGAGGGAGAGTGAGAAGTCGATGGTGAGAGGGAGAGGGAGAGGGAGAGGGACATACAGAAAGAAACATACAGATACAGTGAGAGGAAGCAAGATTCAAGACCATGGATCGGTGCTCACTCGCTCAAGCAAGATTCAAGAAAAAATAGGCATCGAGATGGCATTTGAAATTTAGCAAGATTCAAGACTCAATACTTACAAAAGGTAGACGTCGACGGTGAGAGGGAGAGGAGCGGAAGACGTGGCGACCGGTGGCGACGACGTTTCGCGCGGGCGATCGTGCTAGCGTGCGACAGTGCTCAGGCCAAGTACATAAGCGATGGTGTGTTAGGGTTTGCGTCTAAGTTCTATCTATCTCTGGCTCTCTGCGCTGTGATTCGAATTTGGAATTGAAACAGGGAACTTCCTCAGAGTTGGACTCGGTTCCTGGGGCTGGGAAGGAGTGGGCTCTGTCAGATGAGGGGGAAACAAAAAAAAAACGCCTCGAACCACGCCTGATTAAATTGATTAACAAAAACCGCCTCTGTTTTATGATAATATTGAGGCGGTTAGTTTATACGCCGAACTAACCGCCTTTAAATGTATTTTAGAGGCGGTTTACTTAAAACCGCCTCCAATTGTCCGTCAATATTTACCCTTTTTCTTGTAGTGAAAAGTGGAACATTTGAAATGTTGGAGAAGATATTCGGGCTCAATAGACGTTGAGGGAGCAAGCTCAACCATGGATAATCAAGTTCATATGCATCATTTTACAACACATATACTACGTAAGTTTGATGGCTGTCATGAGTTCTTTTTTATCAATATTAGTATTTTTAATCATATTTTAGTGTATTTTGAAGTCCATTAGATGTAAATAAACATGTCTTGGTGGCATGTTTATATTAATTACCATTTTTTTTAAAAAAATTATAGTATACTAATTTATATTTATTCATGTATATTTTTAATTAGTGTTTTAGGTTTTAATGGCATGTTGAGATTTTGAACTAAAAGTTGTCAATTAGGTTTAAATTTATTATTTCCAAAAGTTCTAGCTAGTTTAGAAGTGTCATTCTTTATAAATGCTTCATTATGTGTGTTATTTAAGTTAGAGTTTATAATAAATTTTAATTATTTAAACAAGTATTGCTAATTATTTAGGGTATGTTTGAATTAGTGTTAGGACAACAGGTTCACGTAAAGTAAGACAAAAGTATAAAACTCATTAAATCCCGTTAAATAATAAATCCAAACAAGTATTTAATGTTTTTATAATTCTCGTGGCTTATTCAAGGATTATCTATAAGTGGTGTTTGGTATGAGTGATTCGGCATTTCCTTTAAGAATTCCTAGCTAGTTGAAATTTCCAAATAAGGATCCGTAACACAATCGATCTATTTCCCCTCTTTAATACACTACTCATACGTACTCGATATTTCTTTATGTGCTTCTTAAGAGAAGAAACACTAAAAAACACATATGAAAGAAAAGAATGGAATGAGGACCCATAGTACACGGAACTTCTATATTTTATTTTTCTCATTCATGCTTAATTATGTCCTACTTCTTCTTCTTCTTTTGTCATTAAACCAAGTGTCTCTTTTCACTTTTTTTAATCAAAAAATTCTCTTCTATATTATCACAATTATATATTGTACATGGAATTACTGTATTGATATTTATTATTATATTAAATGGGTTTGAACTTTCAAATTTTAAGTTATATACCTATCATAGTTGGACTTAATTCTGTTGTATAAAAAGATAATATAGAGAAAACGAATTAAAAAATATAATATCTTGGTTATATTAATACAGTATTGAATAATGAGTTTAAAATATGTCATCTCACTTTATTTAGTTCAATTGATTTTGACAACTGAAATATTAAGTTTGATTAATTCTAATTTACTTAAAAATTAAATCCACATGGCGGCAGGCAACATTGTTGACTTACGGTCGAGATATAAATGAATGGGTTATAAAGAGAGAGAATATGTGATGAATGAAGGTGGTGCAAAATTTCTGATTAGGCCACATATATGTGTGTGTGTGTATATGCGATAAAAATAACGAAAAAGAAAAGTGATTGACTACTGTATACTCCCTCCCCACAATTATAAGAAATTTAATTGACTTTTTGGAGAGATTAAGGAAAGTTTAATTAAATTAAATTTTAGTATTTTTATTTTTATTTTTTTCTCCAAACTTAATAATTTAACTAATAAACTAATCTATAATCTAAGAAAACATAATATATGAAATGATTAAGTAACTTATTTAGCTTCCTTAATCTCTCCAAAAAAAAGTCAACTAGCTCTTATAATTAGGACCATAGGTAGTATATAATATGGATCCCACTTGAGAGGGGATAGACAGAATCTTCACCAATATCACGTCTGATTGACTCACTGTTTTTTTTTTTTTGATATGAGATTGACTCACTGTTCATTATTCATGAATTTGCAAAAAAACACATAATGCTCCAAGCCTTTAAACCAAAGAATCATTTGGGGATATCCATGCATCACCGTTTTTCCCCTGTCCCTTTTCTGTTGTCTTTTTTCTTGTCTTTGTTCTTCTTCTTTTTTAAAAAAAAATAAATAAAATAAACTGTAACGATATTGATGATCAGCTGGGCTTATCAGAAACCAATAAGGCTTTTCGTTTTTTCGGTCTTAATGGACAAATTAACTATGGTTTAATCTGTACAGCCCTACGGCTCTATACACCCGTCATCCTTAAATTTAATTGATAAAGGAGTTGGGGAGACATTTTAACTCCCGGATCTTTTGCAAGAAATGCTTGAGGGTAAAAGACGACTTTTCGCCCAAGAAAAGGAGATTTCGTCACTTAAAGAAAAAGGAGACTTTCCTTAGATCGTATGTGAAGCCAACTCTTTTCCTAATATATATATAAATATACTCTATGGCTCTACGACGGCCTCTTCCCCGCTCTCCATCGTCTTTTTTAACTTCCTTTGCTCTTTTTCCTAAGCTTTAAAAATTAGAAAAAACAGTTAATAACTTATAAACAAGGTCGCATTTGTGTGATTATCTCCCTACATAACCAGTCGTATTAAATTGCGTCACTAGATTGCATTCAAAGTTTGAGAAGAATATTATCTAAAAGGTTAATTAGTGTATTTAGAATCCTAATATTTTTTTTGGGCAAGTATCCAATATTTAAAGTATTTTGTAGTACACTTAGCATTTTGAAGTACTCCCTCCGGTCTTAATGATATAACATATTTACTTAACTTTGAAGAGATTGAGGATAATAGTTAAATTAGTTAATTACACTTTGTTTTCCTAAAATACCCTTATTTAAAAACAAAAGTAGCAAAACAGAGAAAGTACGATGTGCAGAGTTTTAATTGGCCTTAGCTTGAATGAAATGCGGTGTAAATATAATGCAAGTATTGTTATGCTTCAGGTCAATAGGCTTTAATGTCAGTAATTAAATATGATAAAAATTGCTTAAAATTATTTTATTAAGAAAATAAAAACAATATAATTGAGGTGTATGCATTAATGATGAGTGATAAGCATTACTCACTTCATAGAATATATAGGTGCATTATTAAATTATTATTGAGAAAGTATCAATAGAGGTATTTTGGGAAGAAATTGACAAAAATCAGAACTTTTTCTTATAATTAGGATCAAGATAACTCTAAAATAATTAGGACCGAAGAGAGTATTTTTAGGTGCACCTAACACCCTAAAATATTTTTAAAAATGTTTTAGTGCATCCAACGCCCCGTAGAAAATAATATAGGGCATCGAATGTACTTAAAAAACACTTTTACGTCAATCCTACATAAAATCTCATTTGATGGGCATTTCTTTTGAAGAAGACCTCTTATTAATTCAGCCAATGGTGAAGTGGCCATTGGATGGGAGGCATGTGAATGAACAGCAATATAAATTAGTATGTAAGTGGGGATGCTTGTTCATTGGGGGAATAGTAAAGGTGCTACCTAGTTTAATTTGATGTGTTGATTTTAGAGGACTAATACGATATGTAAACCCAACTTAACAAGATAATTAAGGATGTAATGAGAAAGTCAAACTCAAAGTATATATAAAGGCATATATACTCTATATGATTGATCACCTAACCTCAACAACCTCCTCCTCCTCCTCCCACAAATTAAACCTCAATAATTGGGCTTTGCTTAGCCTCATAATTAACCTTGTGATTCACGTTATACAGTGAATGAGGTGCGAGAGAGAACTATTATTGTACACTAGAGGGGCATGCCAACCAACCTATAGATTTGCTACATGTAATAAAAGTGACTACAAAAGTGTACAGAAGCTGCTAGCAGCTTGTTCACAACATGACAAATCTAAGATGGCCACGCCTTATCTTTATTGCCCACCCCTCTTTGCTTTATTTCTTCCTTTTCTCTGACTTTCCTTCTCTATCTTTTCCCTCCTTCTTCACTTTGTCTCTCCTTTTCAGTCATTTACCTCCACACACACATGCCTACAACATATTGCCTCTGTTACTACCAGACAATGGATACGTTCAATCCATCTTCTTATTTATTACCTCCCCTCCTTTCTTTTCTTTCACACTATTATCCTATCCTTTCATATTCATTCTCACTTGAAGTTTTTCCACCTCCCTCAACCTCTTTATTTTTACCGTTAGATCAATTTATAAATGGTTGAGATTTAATATCTTATAAAAAGTAAAGTATATATAAAGTAATTTAATATTATCTTATAAAATATCAATCATTTAGAGTTGATCTAACAATAAAAATAAAGAAGTGGATGAAAAGAAAAGTGTAGTGGTTCTTATCGCCATTGTCACTTGCTGATGAAAAGAAACACGAGATCTTTGTCATTAAAAGGATTTTATACAGACTGTTTAATTGAATATGATTGAGAATCTGTCTCAATAGTTAGGGAGAATTATATTTATCATGATTTGTTATAATTGGGAGTGGTAGGGACCATCACGAGTCGAAGCGACTCTCCAAAAATCACCATATATTATCCCCTTCCTTCTGCTGGGCTGCCTAGCTAGCTACCACATACCACCCACCTTACACAACTAATTAATTAAAAGAGTGAATAAACAAAGTAAAATTGTGACCACTGAATGATTTAAGTTTAACTTAATTGTGCTGTTGTCACTTTCCAAAAAAACAACCAAACGAAGAAGAGGGTGAAGTTTCAAGCGATGAATTTCTTGTGTGTGTGTGTGGTCCACATGAGGTCGAAGGCTGAGGTGGATTGGAGGACGGCTGTGATTCATCTGCTCCGGACACCCTTCCAATCACCTCCCTTGTCTCTTAACTCCACACTCATTCTCCTACACTGAATCATCATTTCATATTATTAAAAAGGATGGGAAAAAAGAAAGAAATACGGAACGGGGCTGCAATTTTCGTTATATTTTGGGGAACAAGGAGCATAGAAGCATATCCATAGAAATATAGAGTGTACAAGTTTGGTGGTAGTGTGTGGTGGAGAGAGAGAGTTGGGAGGCACGTCAAGAGCTTTCTATTTTCCTGATGGCTCTGCCCTCTGCTGTTATGTCACTAACAAGCATAAATGTTTTCTCCTTCTCCTCACACATCCTTTTCTTTATCCATACCATAATTTCTTCTTTCTTGTCTCTGCAATTAATTAATCAAGACAGACATGTTCATGGCAAGAGTTGCGGAACAAGCCATATCTCCACTCCATTATCTAACACCATATGACAAGTACCCTGCAAATTTACCTCTCATTTCCCCACCTCCCTCTTCCCTCTGTTTTTGTCCCCCCCAAAAAAAGAATAATTGTTTTTTTTTTTGTATAAATGAAGGCCAAGCCTTTTAATTAAAAGAGAAAAGTTGGGGAATTAATTCCCATACAATCTTGGAACAGCAAAGTCCTTAGAAAAACAGGACACGTCTCAAAGGAAGCTGAAGTAGATAAACCATTCTTGGCTAGTCTATCAGCCACATGGTTACACTCTCGGAAAATATGGTTCAATTGTACTTCCCAGCTTAGATCCATTAGATTTCGAATCTACAGAGCCACCAGACTTTGACTCCCATCAGAGACCATGGTCCTTAAAGAATTGACAAGGATCTGCAAATCTGATTCAATGATAATCTTTCTGAGGCCCATATCCATAGCCTGCTCCAAACCTTTTAAAACCGCCCATTCTTTTGCTTCGTATGGGCTACACAGGCCTAGATGAACCGAGTACCCTGCAATCCAATTACCTCTCTAAAGACTCCACCACATCCTGCACATCTCCTTGACTTGGAAACAGAACCATCAACATTAAGCTTGATAAAACCAATCGGAGGAGCCTGCCATGATCTATTTTCCATCAGATCAGTTCTCGTAACTCCCATATTCTGATCAGTGTATACACAAAGTGACGCCACAAGCTCATGACAGCCAGCGCTGGACATACTAGTTTTTGAAAGTCATTTTCAAAAACTGCAGAATTCCTCCAAGACCATAGCTTCCAAATTCCGACTCCAAAGATTAGATTCCAGTTGGGAGCTGGATGCAAACCAATCTCCTTCTTGAGATTAAAAAAGAATAAATGTTAAACTTAGAATATTGGTCTCTTAAGATTTTGAATTGTGGCCCATTAAACAAAGGCCAGAGTAATTTGGTAAACCCAACAAGAGTTCTAGGCCCAAAGTGTACATGGATTGTACGTCGTTGCCATGAAGATAGTGCACCGTCAGCACCGACCACATTGTAGCCTCAACCTTTGTTCTTTTCCTTGCATGATTCATTGTTACATTACAAGACAACCCATGAGTCCGCGTCACCATGATATTGGGCCTTAGTGGTTGTTCCGACTTCAATTGAAAAACAAAAAAATAATCAAGCTCTCTGCCATCTACGGAATAAAGTAAGAGGTTCGGGTTCGAGCCTTGTGAATGCAAAAAAACCTCGTTGGGAGACTCTCCCACCAAAGTTAGGTGCGCGACGCGGGTCAGATCCGGATTAGTCGGGCGGCGCGACGAACCGAGTGGGCAACCAAAAAAAAGTAAGAGGTTCTATTCTTTTGTCAATTAGCACAGTTGGCTAAGGCATCGACCTTCACCTCAAAAAGAAGGAGGTTCGATCCCCGTTGGTCGATATGAGGGCGCTTTATTAATGGCTTATCTCGTAAATACTTTGTAAACAAACTGAAACGGAGGTATGCCCCGCTTTAGTGAGGTATGTTGTCTACCCCATCTAATTTTTTTTGGTATCCAAAAAAAAGAAAAAAGAAAAGGTTCTATTCTTTTTTCAGTGTCGATAGGCTAAGTGCACCCAACGAGTTGACTGGTAGGTCATGCCAGAAGAAAGTCAGTTTAAAATATTCCTACTTTAAAGTATCTTCACGGTTCACGCCTTCACACTTCAAATTTGCAAACAGTGTCCCCAACAAACTATATCAACTGCGTGTTTGATATTTTGATTCTTAGGTTTTGAAAGGTAGTTGCAATCGTGTCCAACATATCAGCCCAGCCTCATTAAACTCTGTTTACTTACAGACGAAGCAAATGCGTAACTATCTTCTGTTCATTATCTATATAACGCCCACAACCCCTCCTGTACTATATCCTTATATCTTTCATCTCAGCATCAAGATATTTTCTCCGTTTAGGTTGAAGCGGCAGGCACCTCTGTTCGTCTCCGGCATAGACAGCTAGTCATGGGGCCTGGTGGACCTGGCGGACCGGGAGGAGGACCCGGAGGTCCTGGGTTTGGCGGACCCGGCGGTCCGGGTTTCGGCCCTGGACCTGGAGGTCCTGGTTGGGGTCCCGGACCTGGAGGTCCTGGTTGGGGCCCTGGACCCGGAGGACCGGGTTGGTTCGGTCCTGGTGGTGGTTTTTTTGGTGGATTTGGTAACGGCATCTGCAACCTTATATCTTCTTGGTGAGTAGAGTAGTAGTTAAATTATTTATTTATTTTTTTGGAAAAGATAATGCTTCAGATGTGCCTGACGGTTTATTTGGGGAAATGCAGTATGTATTGCCTGTGTTGTTGCTGGTTGCTGCAGGATTGCTTTGGGGGTCGGCCTCCATTTGGACCTCCAGGCCCAGGAGGCCCCGGAGGCCCACGTCCTTTCTAATGGGCTTCTGTTAAGGGCTTGAAATTACTATCTGGTATTCATTATCTTGTGTAGACAGTTGGTTGCATTACATTCCTGCATTTTGGTGCTCAAAATGGGAGATGCTCTTTATAATTTAAGTCATGTGACATTTGATTATGTTTTACGGTCACAGGCAGGTCGTTTTGCTTTTCCTGAGGATCTCTACTGAACTCATAGTTTTCTTTTTCAATGTTGACGGTCGTATAGTTTGTTATGGAGTAATAAATATTCATTCTCACGGAAGTTGTCTGATCTCTGTTGGATTACTGCACCTTATTACTCCTATCAATTACGAATAGTTATTTAAACAGTCATGTCGAATCTAAACTCTCACAAGTTAAGTCTTAAATAGACCGATTTAAAAATCTTATCTTTATTAAGACCGGTTGTTTTATTGATTGGTCTTAAAAGTATGAATTTATAAGAATAGAAGCTCATTTTTTAGGTCAGGTAATTTCATACAAGATCTAAAAAATAGACATTTATTACAAAAATATACTTGTTATTTTGTTTCACAGAAACCTGGTTGGATTATTAATTTATTATATCTAAAAACTATATTATGCAATAAAAATTCAATAGACATCTCTAAAAATACAAATGCAATCTATATAAAAAATAATTATAACTAATACGTAAATTTTATCAATATTTTTAATTGAATCTTAATTTTGATATTTGTTTTTTTAAGTTTTACTTTTTTGCTTGCATTTTCTCCACCTTTAAAAGAGTTAGATGATTTTTAAGTTTTGGATATAGCGGATTCAATTTTAAACTCGGCATCTGTATACTGTTGATATATGATTTATATTACGAGACTCATTAAAATCTAGATGATTTTTAAGTTTATAGTGGATTCAATTTTAAACCCACTATCTGTATATTGTTGATGCATGATTTATATTGCGAGACTCGTTAAAATTAAATGTTGTGACCCTTGGCTTTGGTGTTAGGCTAATATGCTCAAGCATTTTGCTCCTTTTACCCTACCCCAGTTTTAGGTGATAAATGGGAAGATTAATGAAATTGTGTATAACAAAATAAATATACAAATATGAGAACTTGTTTTTATACGAATGAATATGATATCGTGAAGAGGTCTTGGTTGAGATGGAAATCAAGCTAAAGGAAAATAATATGGAAGCAACCAAGTAGGTGAAAATACTAATCGGGTGGCATCTTATTATTGTCATTCAATATGATTTCCCTCCCAACTAATACCTTTTAACACAACCATACTCAACCATGTACAAAAAATGAATTTTTAAGTTTGTATATCAACTATGTTAGATTTTAGCTTCAATAAAGGCTTCTCCTTTCTCACCATGAACCGGGAAAGGAAAAAGTCATATTCTATTTGAAGTCTTAAAAGAACCAAAATACCTCAAATTAGTTAACTGAGACCCAAACACCGGAGTTGCGGTATTCGAATTTAAAAATAGCTCGTGATACGAACCATACATACAAGCTCCCAAAAGTTGAGGGCTAAAATTTCAATCGATATTCCCATTCAACATTCAATAATAATCTAAGCTGTTTCAAGATGGGGCATTCAAACAAAAATAAACTTAAAAAGAAACAAAGACATGACAACTAAGATTCAATTAAACAACCATACACATGTGTTGTGTATGTATACATGTATATCTAAAAATAAGTTATGCATATGCAAATAATGGATATCTTGTCGATTATTGAAATAAGGCTATCATATAGCCTTGTATGAATCATGAACAAGGTATATCTACTACCTGCATCACATATTTAATTATATATATAAATGAAAACACACACTAATAATATCGGTATATATTTGAAACATGAATAGGTGTATTGTATAAAAGAGGAGAAGTAGCGATTAGTAACATAAATGCGTTGTACTGAGTTATAATTGAGGGACTAAATTATAACTTAGTAAAGAATTGAAGGAGCAAAATATTAATTTTTATTTAGTGGCATAAATGCATGATTTTTTTTTTTTTTTGACTTCACTCTTCAATCTTCACCCTTCATGAATGTGGTTCTCATTATAGAAGGCGTCCTTGTCGTTGACAACCATGACAATGTGAATGTTATCTTGGTTATCGTCGGCATACAAGTATCTTGGGAGCAACTACGATCCACTGTAGTGACTGTCCGCGCTCCCTCCCTCCTAATAATAAGCTTGCGATAATTTACCGCGCGCGGTATTATGCGATAATAATTTATTGGGCGAGAGGAGACGACGGACATCATGACGGCGGACCGTAGCCGCTCCCAAGTATCTTATAAAAATGCATAGAGTGGTAGAAGTTAAAGAAGAGGAAGAGGACATCAGGAGGGTAAGAGCAGGGAAGGACGGCGAAGTTAGGTTTGTTTAATCTTTCTTTTCCATAAAAAAATATTATTTTATTTAAAAAAACATCACTAAAAATTTACATCTTCCATTTAAATTTCTTAAAAAAAATCGTAGTTTTTAATATAAAGTAGATGAAAGTGGATATTATAAAAACACAAATACATGTGAAGATGACATAAAATTTAAAAATAATTAAGTAATAAATAATTTTTATTGAGTAATTAAATAATAAATAATGTTTATAGTACATAAGAATATTTTAAAATCTAAAAATTATTAGGGAGGTGTGTTTATATATTTTATTTTAATTTTTTTATTAGTATTATTAATTGATCTTATGAGATTGTCTTTTTATTAATCGTATTTATTATATTGACTTATTATTATAAAAAAATTTCAAGACCTAATATTTTAATTTTTGTTATAAATAAAATAAGAGTAAATACAAGACAAAAAACACTGAGATTTTTTTATGAATTTAAAAATTTTTTGGAAATTTGTAAAAAAAATCGAATTCGTCCTTTTCGATGCATTCTTTTGTGTGAGGGGCCAAAATGGGACACAGAGTATTTACTTATAAAATAAAGAGAATGCAGAAAAGATAAGAGACACAAAGAGTATGAGAGTAAGAGAAAATACTTTTTATTCACTATCAAAGTGTAAATGAAGTACATTGTATATGCCTTATATTTACAGAAGCAACTTTACAATATAAATTATATCAATATCTATAGATACGATCAATATTGTCAAAATCGAGTTTTTACGTAGACACGGAAAGGGGTGGTAGAAACGTAAATCGTAGAAATGACACGAAACGTAGAGTTTCTATTTTCTACTACTTAATGTCAGAACTCAAATATATATATATATATATATATATATATATATATATATATATATATATATATATATATATATATATATATATATATATATATATATATATATATATATGCATGAAAAAAAATAATAAATCACTACTCAAAATTCAATGAACAATTTCATATTTAAAAGATATAAGTCATATAACTATATAAGACATAAAAAAAAAAACTTACGTTAAAAAAATTTACATTAAAAACTTATGTTTATAACTATGGAAATACATTAAAAACTATATATAACTATCTGGTTTCTACTCTCCAGTAATCCTGAGTCCAAGATGCACGATGGAAATAGGTTTTCAAATTTTCATCCTTTTTTCAGGCAAAAAAACAAAACTTTTCATCCTTTTTGTTTGTTTGTTAAAGTGTTGTTAAGTGTTTGAGCGAAGTTTTTACCAGTTTCTGTTCAAGACAGTTTTTATTTGCGTTTCAGTATGTATGACCCTAGTTAAAACGTAAAAACATAAGTTTTATGTTTTTACACTAGTTTTTAACAACAATAGATATGACAATGATAGAGGATATTATAGGATAATCTCATAGAAATAATGGGAGATAATATGATATAATAGAGAGAGATATCAACATCCAAACAAATATTATATTTATAACAATTTTCTCTTTTTAACTTAATATTATGCAAAATAATGCTTAATTAATTACTGAGCGTTTAAAATTTGAAAACTAATATTTTTATCATAATACTATTTTTTTTTCGAGAAAATGTATGTTTCGTTGGAGATAATTTAAGAAAATATTTTATGGCTAAGGTAAAAAAAATAAAAATACATGGGCTTTATTCAAAGTGTATCCAACACCAAATAAATTTTAGAGGTATAAAAGTAATCATAAATATCAATAGTTTTGAAAATCTTGTCTAATAGTGTTAGTTTGTGGAGCGGGGCCCACACTATAGTTTTGAAAAATACCAAAATGCCCCATAAAAAACACTATCCCAACCTCTGATTCTTCAATCCAGACATGGTGAATATGGCTCCAGATTTCAAAAGAGCACATCCTAGGAAGATTAGAAAGAAATAGTTACTGAAGACCTCCAATAAATAAAATGATTAGAAATCACAAAATTGTGACTTTTTGAACTGCAACTAAATCAATGAAGAAGAAGAAAAGGAGGAAGAAAATGCATATCTAACCAGGCAATATTTTAGAACCATAATACAGATCTTCCACATAAAATAAATATATGATGGGACCATACCCAAAATCTTGAAGGCCAGGGAACAAGACAAAAGGAATAAAAGATATTGAGAAGAAGAAGATAAAAAAACACAACACAAGCGATCATAATAGGAAAGTTACGGGTGAACCTTTACTGCTTAATTCATTATTAAGAGCACAAGCAAGCTTCATAAGCTATTCACCAAAATATAGTGATTATAAAAGTATTAATTGAAATGTAGAAGCTGATGAAAAAATCACCATAACCATTAATTTCTGAAAAAAAAAACAAAAACCACAACGACATCATCGGGCTTTTAAGCCTCTGTAATAAGTCAATCGAACATGGTTTTGCTAGAAGTGGGTTCGAGCTCAATGGAAACGGGAGAGCCATTGAGCTGATGCAAAGACCCTTCTTGGAAAACCAGAATCTTGAAGAGGTCATCGCTCGTCGTCTCAGATCTCGCTGTTGTTGCCGTAAAAGCAATTGCGACCTCCACCATTTCTATAGCCTTTGAATACCCGCCCCAGCCCTCCACTTTTACCACTGAGTCTTCACCTCCATCGATATGTGAAGAGATGGAAGAAGATGTCAAACCTCCACTGTCGTTGTTGGTGAAGGATTCCACCGCCACCGCCACTTTGATTTTTCTTGTGCATATAAACAAAGGCACTTCCAAACAGTGGCAGCAGAAGTAGGAATGACTTATTTTCAATCTAACTTTTACAAACTTAAGATAGGATAAAAGTCAGATTGTAAATGTGATTTGTGTTTAGAATGACAGTGGCATGAGTGACCTTTTTCCAAACTGAAACTCTTTGGGATTATTATTTGAAAATCAGTTGAGATAAAAAATAATTGAAAATGACATGAATGTTACTAAATACCACATATATCATTAATTGTATATATTGTGATCATTGAAGATTAAAAACCGTCTTTTAATTTGATAATAAAAAAGTTAAATTAATATTAAAAAGTTAAAAACACTAAAGTTTTTAATTAAATATATTTAATAGACAAAATTGTATATGAATTAGAATCAATACAAATGTATCTTGACATGTTAATAGTAAATAATCATATTATATAAAAATGTATAAACAAATTTTATATAACAATAAAATTAAAAATACAAAAAAAAAAAAGAATCAATCATCTATTGACTAAGGAGATATATTTTTTAAAAATCTACCAAGTACAATAAGTGACATATAAAACTAGATTTTACCTCTTGTTTTTCTTGCATAAAATGAGGAAAACTCTTCATATTGAGATCATTTTCATTTGGGCATCACTAAAATAAACTTACGATAATTATTATGTTGCATCAAAGGACACAAATTGAGGAAGAGGTAGTGAGCTAGCATTGCCATATCGATTGATTAAAAAGAAGAGAAGTAGATGTAACACTACTGGAAAAGACTGAAATAGTGACAGAATACATAAATCCGTCACAAAAAGATGTTTTTTGCGACGGAATTATGTATTCCGTCGCAAAAAAATCCTTTTACAATGGATATAGTAGTTCGTCGCAAAACGGCAGTCCAAAAGACCGCTAGTTTGTGACGGACCACCATGGTCCGTCGCAACCCACCAACAGGTTGCGACGGACCAGGGTGGTCCGTCGCAACTCATCGATGGGTTGCAACAGACAACTACGTTCGTCACAAACCGGCGGTCCAAATGACTGCCGGTTTGCGACGGACGTGGTTTTCCGTCGCAAACCTCCCTGAGTTTGCGATGGAAATTCCCATTCTGTCATAAACAAGGATGAGTTTGCGACAGAAACTTTTTCCGTCGCAAACTCATTCATTTATTCAATCTTCTCTTTTCATTTCGCGTCTCCCTCATTCTGCACTCTCCCTCCTTCTCCACGCCGTCCATCCCCCAACGCCAGATAGTCGTGCCGCCATAGTATCTCCAGTCACCGCCGCTATCCCCGGTTGTCGTGCCGCTTCCGGTCTCCACCGTCGCCGGTTCCAGGTAAGTTCGAAATTTCCAAAATTTTTCCCTTTGCAAGCATAACTTCTAGATTTGTTATTAAAGCTTAGGAGAATATGGTTGAAGCTCCTTGTTCATATAGATGGCACTCTTTGGAACAGATCTAACTGCAAAAATATATTTTATATGTTAAATATAGAAAGGATACAAAAATTAAACTTCTTTAAACAAGACTCTGTGATTAGAATTAGAATACCATAAAATTAGATCTAATATGAGCCTTGACTAAGTAAAACTTCTCCATCTCTCTAGTGTGGGGGAGTTGGGGGATGAATTTTTTAAACCTGGTAATTTAAAAAAATTGTTTTGTTTGAAGAAAAGTGTAGTATAACTAATAAAGGGAATTATACTAAAATTCTACAATTGTACATAATTATTTAAATAAAAAACATATAAGTTAGCCATTTAAATAATAATAATGGAAATATTTGTGCATATAATTTAATTAGAAGATTATAAATTACCACTATGTATATAGTACAATTTAAATGTGTAGTTAATTAATTAAGTCAATATAATAATGCTAGTTTTGATTAATTAAGAGACGTTGCATCTCCTCCATTTAATTCCACCAACATTAATTAATTAAGTGCCCAAAGGTGATAAAAAAAATAAAAGAAATGGCAACTTAAAAGTAAAGGGTTAATGATTTTATATATTAATGAGAAATATTGGTACCCCTTGCTACTTGGTTAATATTGATCTGTGTTGAGGCTCAATTATATCATATTTTGCTCATTTGCCACAGTTGGATTTGTGTGGATTATTCTCTTCTGTGTCATTCGACCCTTGTTTTTTTTTTCCCCTACAATTGGTTGATGGAATTGAGGTAACAAACTACAATCTTGATGTAATTCTGTGTTTGTATTGTGATAAAATAATAGTATATATGTTTTCCAAAAAAATTGTAATATGTCCCCATTTTCACATGTACTTTATCATTCTTTTTTTTTTGCCCGTCCATATGCATGTTTCCATCTTCTAGTGTACTATCCTCATTCTCTGGTTGCTTGCTGGGATCTGTTCTTTGTTCACTGCATGTGTTTGTTTGCCACTTTCTTGATTAAGTGGCAATTGGTTGGTATAAGCGGCCAATTGTATTTGCCACTTATATTTGTGACATGTTGATATGTAAAGCATATAAAATATATTAGTGGCCTAATTAGTAAGGAAGTTAGAGTTAGTTACTTAGGTTAGTAGGTAAATTAGTTAGTATTAATGTATTATGTTTCAAAAGTCTTTGTGTAGGGTTGGGGTGGGGAAGTATGGAAGGCGATTGTGATAGGAGTTTGATGTACAATCGTCTAACTCAGAAAAAACAACTTACTTGAGTATTCTAGGAGGGTGTGGAAAAGTTCATCCAATTTGCTTTGGCGCACACAACTAATTCAAAAACAGCGATCAGTTGTCCGTATGTGAAATGTAGGTGTTTACAATTTCAAGATCCGAGCATGGTAAAAATTCATTTGTGTAGAAAGGGATTCATGAACGATTATGAATGTTGAGAATATCATGGCAAAATCCGACAGACACCGAGTGGTTATTACAGGGATACTAGTCATCGAGACAACCTTAATCAATATACTGGCGCAAATGGATGGACCGTCATATACTAGCGGCTCCATTCCATTTAGTGAGCATCGACGAAAAATTATAAGTATACATTATTTTCTATTTCAGCATTCAATATTTTGCACTTTGAAGTAATTCATTAACGATCATCATTTGTGTTTGCATACAGAGTCTGGGGAAGTTCTTGCAGATAAGATTGATTGGACCACTTTTCAATGGACCCATTCCCAGGAGACTGAAGGTAGTAGGAGGCGCTAGATTAACACCAAGTCCCAGCAAGTCGCGATGAGACATTAATTACATTAATTATTTGTTTCAAACAGTAACATATTTATTTCATTTTACATGCCTTATTTGTAATGTATTTTTGTGCTTGTAGGAAACCTATCAGCAATTGTCGCAGGAGAGAGACTCGCAGATTGAGAACGACTTGACATCCTCTCAGTCCGATAACGAAAGTCTCTTCATTCAGGTTGCAGGCAGATTTGACAAGAAAGGGAGAGTCTTCGGGATGAGTGCCTCTACTAGCCGAGTGAAGTATATGAAGCGCTCATCCAACGATGGTGGAGGTGTTTTCGCAGGTAAACGTAATACTTTTGATATTCATTGTTACATTTTCATTCCCTCGTCCATTTAAATGAACTACAAAAAAAACTAACTTCGTAATGTTGGTTTTGTAGATGATAAGAGGGTGAAGGCGTTAGAACAGGTGGTGAGTCAGCAAGCAGATCAGCTGAATGAGCAACGAGCGATGATTAGGGAGATGTAGGAACTACTCCAGTCCCTATTGAAGGGCAAGGGTACAGGGTCGCCTCCTGGTGATGATGATCATACTGGTGATGATGATGATCATACTGCTGCTGTTTAGACTTTTTTGGTTCATTTTGGTCGCAACATTATTATTTATATTTTGTTTTACTATATAAACTCTTATGATTGTTACAATATATTTTGATGATATACAAGTCTTTTTTATTTCGTCATTTGTTATATTTATTTTTTTCTTTGATTTTTTATATTTTTTTACATAAAATTAATTTTGCGACGGAAACTGTATCCATCGCAAAAACGGATTTTTTTGCGACGGAACAGTGATCCGTCGCAAAATCGGAAATTTGTGATGGAAACTTTTTTCCGTCGCAAATTTTTGAATTTTGCGACGAAAAAGTGATCCGTCGCAAAATCGAGAATTTGCGACATAAACTTTGTTACTGTCGTAAAATCGAGAATTTGCCACGGAAACTTTTTTCCGTCTCAAATTCCTGATTTTTCCATCGCAAAAAAAGAGGTCCGCGACGCCAGATTTTGTGATAGACCGTAATCCGTCGCAAAATAGGGCTTTTTTTGTAGTGTAATCAATTGATGAATGAAAAGGTTAATCTCATGGGTAAATGATGAAATGTGAAACTTATGGTTAAGACTAATTTATTAATTTTATAAATAATTTACAAAATTAATTTAGATTAAATTATATATAATTAATATATATATACTTCCTCTGGTCCTTATTATAAGGCACCAACTAGCAAGTGTATTTGGTCCTTTTTATAAGGCACTTGCTTGTTCCTAAAGAGCAATAATTATCTTTTTCCATGTATGCCCATAATTAATAAGGGTAGTAGGTGAGAGTAATAATTAATAAGATATTAAAATTTAGTGTAATTAGTAGGGGTAATATTGGAAATTACGTAATTCTAGGACAACTTATTGACTTTTACTGTTTTTCTTGGTTTGTGAGAATTGTTAGTTGGTGCGTTATAATAAATGCTAGAGAATATATATATATATATATATTAAAAAAACACTAAATAGGTCAAGCCTATTGGCTTGTAGGCTAGGCATTATGAAAATAGGTCCTCAAGAGGCTTGACAATAGGCCTAAGCATGAGCCTGTCCTACTTACTAAATAAGCTAGATTAAGCTTAAAGTAGGTGTAACATCACAGACGCTCGCTTGTGGATACTGTCCGCTTTGGCACACAAGGCCTCACGGTTTTGTTTTCGACTGGGTCTAGCCCATCAAAACGCGTCCATAAGGGAAAGGTCTCAACACCCTTATAAGGCATGCTTCGTTCGCCTTGCTAGTCGATGTGGGACTTCACACAATCCACCCCCTGTGGGGCCCAGCGTCCTCGCTGGCACAACGACTCGAGCCCTGGCTCTGATACCAATTGTAACATCCCAGGCGCTCGCTTGTGGATATTGTCCGCTTCGGCACACAAGGCCTCACGGTTTTGTTTTCGACTGGGCCTAGCCCATCAAAACGCGTCCATAAAGGAAAGGTCTTCACACCCTTATAAGGCAAGCTTTGATACAATTTTTGTAACACCCCAATTTCTAACAATTATCATAGTATAAAATTTAAATGATTTTTATAAATGAATACTGAAATTCGAAATAAACAACCTTGGGGAGTGTTACGCCGCACTTGTCTTGGGACAAGTGCAAGGCTACTTATTACAATAATGTAAATCCAACTCAAATAAATGTGATTTATATATTTTTAAAAAAAAAAACTAGCTAGAGGCCTTGAATGTCCTTCCTCACTTCTCACTGTTAGCCCCAACCCTCGGCACCTGTTTCACTGAAATTCTGCTCCCCCGAAGGATCATCGCAGCCCATGAACACAAACATCAGCAATTGCTGGTAATCCTAATAAAACAAAGAAAATGAAGAGAAAATACAACATTTACATAATAAAATATCTATATATAAAATAACAATGTTAATTTTATTATTCTTTATTCAATTTATTTAGTGGGAAGAGAACCATGGTAGACCCTAAACCTACACGCGCCTACCCCGTGACCCGAAAACCCGCCGATCACAAATCGTCAAGTTGGCCATAAAATATATCTTCCTAGTGTGCACACATCTTCCCAAAGTTGCTACTAGTGTCCCTAAACCCGCGTACACCACTTTGGGAAGAACAGATACTATCGGTTCACATCAAAAATTATATCGGAGGCATAAAGCCTAATTGTGCTCATCACCTTGGGAGGTACCATCCCAAAGCTATCCTCCCACTGTTAAGATATTTAAAATACACACATAATAAACTCCTAAATTATTTCTATTATTTAATTATCTTTTATATATTTTTCTATTATTTTAATTAAATATAGGATATAAAGATATTTAGATATAAAATCTATTCATATTCTATTTTATTATGTAGGAGATATTATATAAAGAAGGAAAAAAAGGAAATCAAATAATATAGTATAGCAAAGGCGCTTAGCTAGTATTTAGGTTAATATAGTTTATAGTATATTGTATTATCTATTATCTATTGCAATTAATGCAAAGAAGGCGTGGACCCCACGAAGCAATGACATTCAACACGAAAAGAAACTAGAGACGCACAGGGAAATTCAATCCCAACAATTGTATCCAATTGTATTCATATACAATCCAAGCACGAAGGCCGATGTGAGGCAATTGTTTTCAATCAACAAAAAAAAAGACGCACAGGGACATACATATATATAATTGAATCACGTAAGCCAAGGCGATGCAATTGAATTCAATTTATAAGGAAAGAACGCACATGTATATATATATATATATATATAATATATATATATATATAATTGAAGCACGCAATCTGAGGCCAAACAATTGTGTTCAATTGATAAAGAAGGAATCTGACAAATTGATCACAAGTCATATTGTTCTACCCTATCAAAATTTATATAAAACTAACCTAAGACTCATGGGATTAGGATTACCTATCAAGATTCATATAAAATTAACCTAAGACTCATGGGATTAGGATTACCTATCAAGATTCATATAAAATTAACCTAAGACTCATGGATTAGGATTACCTACCAAGATTCATATAAAATTAACCTAAGACTCATGGGATTAGGATTACCTATCAAGATTCATATAAAATTAACCTAAGACTCATGGGATTAGGATTACCTTATCTCCGTTTTTGCTAGCCTCCTCGAAAAATGATTTGATGAGAGTACGGGAGGAGGATGCAATAGCGGAGAAGAAAAGTGTCGAGCGTTTTCTAGGTTTAGGCAGCTAGACGTAAGTTTATAATTAAAATCTAGGGTTTTAGCTATGGGTTGGGCTCTTTAATTATTGTCAATTAATAAATTATAAAATAATACCAACATCATTAAATTCTAAATTGCCAATTAATAAATTATAAAATAATACCAACATTATTATATTCTAAATTTTTATTATTACTATATTAATATTAATATTATTGTTATTCTAGGGTATTACATTCTACCCTCCTAAAAATAAGTTTCGTCCCCAAAACTTAATTTATTTATTTATTTGGTACTATATTATTATTATTATTATTCTGGGGTATTACATTCTACCCTCCTTAAAATAAGTTTCGTCCTCGAAACTTAATTGAGTACAAATAAAACTAGGCCCCCCCAATGGCGATATAGGCTAGTAGCTCAGAACTATCTATACTAATCGGAATGTTTTCATAAACATTGGAGCAAGAGACAACAACTCCAGAGGGTAAGGTAATGTTGGTTTAGGAGGTCGAAGATGGTACCATTCTCGTCTTCTCAACAAAAGAAGATGAGATAATAGAGAGTAATGCACCGGTGTCAAACAAATATTAGCAGGTACCGACCGGAGTAAGGAGGTACCTGTAATAACATCTGGGTTTATTGCAGCCTCAGAGTGGTTCATGACATAGATCCTTCCTTGATTCCCTGCGGTTTGATTAGCATCAGCGTTTTGACCAATTGCTCGATTTGCTCCAGCTCCATCTGCGGTTTGATTAGCATCAGCATTCTGACCAGTTGCTCGATTTGCTCCAGCTCCATTGTTGAGATTTCCCGTAATGGCATATTGTCGATTCCCTCCATTTCCATTTTGAAAGTTTTGTTGGTAGCATGGCTGATTGTCATTGTTCCTACCCCCTTGGTTATTGTTCTCATTTCGTCCTCCATCTGGTTTTGATTGTCCTCCTTGAGAGCTTGTTTGCAGATTAAATTCCCTGACATCACACCGGTTAGCCTTGTTCCCCTTGCCACCACATTGGAAACAAGTTATAAGTTCTCCATTGCACTTCCTCCCCGGGTGTGGCTCCTTGCTGCATCCTCTACAAGGATATGATCTTGTTCCTTGAGCTTGGGTCTTGATTGATTCTTGCCATAATTATCTCCGCCGGCATACGTTTTCCCTTGTGGTTGTTTGCCACTCCAGTTGTTGCCCCCGTTATCATAATGAGGCTTCTTCTCGCCGCCAGCTTGTTGAGGATCATTGTCAAACTACTTTCTTTTGTTCCATGACTTCCTCTTCAGTTTGTAGGATATCAAAAACATTCAAAGCTCGTTCATAAGCTTCCTGGAAGGTCTTCGATGGTATACCTCCCAAGGACTTTTGGATTTTGAATGTCAGCCCTTTTCATACTTTCGCGCCTTGTCCTTCTCCGTAGGAATGAGATTCGAAGCAAAATGCGAGAGTTCAATGAACTTGTCAGTGTACTCTTGCACTGTCATCTTCCCCGTCATCCTAAACCTTGCAAATTCCTCTTGTTTCTGCCACTTAATTGCGTCGGGGTAGAATCTATTGCGAATCCGTTCCTTGAAAGTTCCCCATCAAATCCTTCTTCAACTATGTAGCCCGTCTTCACTGTGGACCACCAACTATCTGCCTCCTCCTTCAGATAAAACGAGCCTATGCTAATCTTCATGTTCTCGGGGCAATTTGTCACTTCATACAGCTTTTCCATATCGCGAATCCAGTTTTCCAGAGCGATTGGATCAATAGTCCCTTTGTAAGCAGGTGGATGATGAGACGCCACTCTCTTAAAGATGGTATTCTCAGCATTAGCCTGTTGGACGTTTTGTTGTCCAAGAGCCAAAGCAAGATTTTCAATGGCCCTCAGACGTCGGTCCATTTCCTCAGCGGCACCGTTGTTTGGGGCTATTTTAGGGTTACGACGGGTATAGTACCTAATCATAGGGCGTATGTTTTAAAAATCCTATGCGTTTGAGTTTCATTCTCAGAATCGATTCTAACTACCACTTTTCTTATCATGTATATTTATACCATGTGTCAAAAATTCAATCATATGATAATGTAATATAAATTCAAACTATAAACAAATTTAAACGATAACCAATCATAAATTCAAATAATAATTTTAATACAAATCCAAAGGATAATCTAACATCTTTAAAATTAAATAAACACAATAAGAATTAAGTTATTCAAAAGATAACTACATCTAAAAGGAACCCTTTAGCCTAAAGGAAATTCTACCCATTTGCTCCAATAAAATAAAATTTACAAGTCAGTAAAATTCTAAATCATATAATGAGTCAAAGTAATTTCAAGCATACAATTATCAAAATTTCAAAGAAATAAATTATTTAAAAGACAAGAGAATAACCCTTCACTACCCATCTCTCACGTTTAAAATTTATTATTTATTTATTTAGTTATTTATTATCATTATTTTATTTATTTATTTATTATTATTATTATTATTTTTTAACTCTGGGATCTTTGATCGCTGAGTTAGTATCAAAAGCGAAGCTAAGTAGAACCTTAGGCTCTGATACCATCTGTAACATCTCAAGCGCTTGCTTGTGGATATTGTCCGCTTCGGCACACAAGGCCTCACGATTTTGTTTTCGACTGGGCCTAACCCATCAAAACGCGTCCATAAGGGAAAGGTCTCCACACCCTTATAAGGCATGCTTCGTTCGCCTTCTCAGTCGATGTGGGACTTCACACAATAAAGATGGTATCAGAGCTAGGGCTCGAGTCGTTGTGCCAACGAGGACGCTAGCCCCAAGGGGTGGATTGTGTGAAGTCCCACATCGACTAGGAAGACGAACGAAGTATGCCTTATAAGGGTGTGGAGACCTTTCCCTTATTGACGCGTTTTGATGGGTTAGGCCCAGTCGAAAACAAAACCGTGAGGCCTTGTGTGCCGAAGCGGACAATATCCACAAGCGAGCGCCTGGGATGTTACAGTAGGCTAGGCCGTAAATCCCTTATACGGGTCTAACCTATTTCTACCCTTACCTTTTGCACATCAAAAGGCATTTGTGGCTGAGCCTACTTTAGGAATAATCACATTTGTATGTTTACACCATAACCTTAAATAATAATATCAAACATAATAATAACAACAATAACTTAAAATTTTGCTTGCAAAAAAAAAAAAAAACAACAACAATAACTTAAAATAAGATATTGGTTGGAAAAAAAAAACACAGGAGGATCTGGTAGATTCTATATCATATATTCTCTATCACGTCCAAAATAATTTCCACAACCTATAAATTTGCTCAGTTTGGGGCACTTACTCTTACGGCACCTGACCTCATCTCCTCCCATAGGCGGAATTGGGGGGTTAGGGGTGGCCCCCGCCTCCCCTAAAATTACATAATTTTACCCATAAATGTAGGAAATTATATTGTAGCCTTATAAATATTTTAACATTTTCATTTTAGTCCCTCTATCAAACTTTTAGAAGGGACTAAAATGAACATATTGAAATTTTTATGAGGCTAAATATAATTAATTTCATAAACTTATGGGTCCAATTCTATAATTTTTGCCTCCTAATTTCAAGTCCTAACTCCACTGAATTCTATTCTATAATTGTCGCCCTTCCTAATTTCAAATCCTGGCTCCGCCCCTGTCTCCTCCCCTGGAGCACAGGTAGGGACTTAAGTTAAATGGCTTTGTGTTCGGTATTTTCTCATAGATGGTTTTTAGTTTATCCAAACCTGATTGTTTCGGATGCAAAGTGATTCTAATTTTTTCTTTCCGCCAGTTTTTTCTTTTTTATTATTTGTTCACTGGAGAAGGTGCCATGAATTCCACATTAGTCAATGCTTTTTCTTTTCTTTTCTTATTTAATTTAATTTTCAGTAGAATAGAACATTCCGCTATTTTCTCCTAGGTGTCAATAGACATTAGTTAATTATCTAAATGGTTTTTAGTTGAGATTTTATCCAAATCTGATTCTTTTGGATGCAAAGTGAATATTCTGAAATTTTTTCCCGCTGTTTTTTTCTTTTGTATTATTTGTCCCTTCAATCTATTCTTAACCCTTGAGTTGGTGACAGGAATGTTGATAGGAGAAGGTATCACCATGAATTCTACGTTGAACTCCATTGTCTCGCTACAATGGGGTCTGAAGTAGACGCTTCTCTAAATTCCATTACTCTATTAGTTCTTCTTCTTCTTGTTTGTGTTGTGATTGGACATCTTCTGGATCAGAGCCGCTGGATGACTGAGTCAATCATTCCATTATTCATTGTAAGTAGTCAATTCTGTTTCTCTATTACTTTGTTATGTCTGTTGAAACTGAGGATGGACATGGACGGATATATAATATTTCATGCATTGTTTTTTCTCTTTTTATTCATGTTTTTTCAGGGCCTTATCAGTGGAACCATCATTCTACTAACAACTAAGGGGAGAAGTTCACACATCTTTGTATTTAACAAAGAGCTTTTTTTCATGTATCTTCTTCCACCTATCATATTTAATGCGGGGTAAGTTTTGTTCGTAGAATTTGTCTTTATCAACTATCAAATCATTGGCTCAGTTACATATTATAAATAGATCGAAAAATCTTGCTGCTATTAATAAGTGCACTTCTTTGATATTTTACCAGGTTCCAGGTGAGAAAGAAGCAATTTTTTAAGAACTTCGTGGCAATAAATTTGTTTGGTGCTATATTGGGACTATGATATCATTTGCCATCATATCACTAGCTATGTTCAAACATTACTTTTATATAAACATTATAATTCTGAAGGCAAGCTTACTTAACAGGCAAATGAAGGTAGGATAGATTGTAATTTTAATTACTTCTCTTGTTCTTTTTTCCTTACATAACTATATATAGGCTTATTCTATTTGGCAGTGCGTATTTTCCATGTTTGTAATTTCTAATATTGTTGTCCAGGTTCAATGCATTTATTCAAAGGATTAGACATTGGTGTGTTGGAACTGAGAGATTATATTGGTAATACTTTATCTTACACCTTCAAAGGTTTCTACTTTCTGTAATACTATAACTAAACTTGCAACCAAGCATGACATTTAAAAATATTTGGATGTCAGAGGCAGACATGCTTAATTATATTGTGTTCAACAGTAATTTGTTCTCTTTCCTTTTAAAAGCAACATATTTACTTAAAAGCTAATAATTAATGAGGTTTGATTATTTCCTTGTATTCTTGTCTGTGTAACTGTATATTCTGTTCTCCACACATAGCACTCGGAGCCGTACTTTCGGCTACAGATTCAGTCTGCACATTGCAGGTATGAACTCATGAATTTCTAAGTAGATGAATCATGTTATTGAATAGGTTTCTTAGTTTGTTTATGATGTGGCAGGTGCTTGATCAGGAAGAGACGCCTCATCTGTACAGTTTAGTTTTTGGTGAAGGTGTTGTGAATGATGCAACATCAGTGGTTCTTTTGAATGCAATCCAAAGAATTGATCTCTCTTATATCACCTCAGCTACTATATTGCAGTTTTCTCGCAATTTCTTTCGTTCATTCGGGGCAAGCACCTTTATTGGACTAACAGTATGTCCTCGCCTTTAATATTCCCCCCCTTTTATTTCTCTCGAGATGCTAATTTAACAATCCTGTATTTCTGATCTTTCAGATTGGCTATTTTAGTGGACTGATTATAGAGAAGTTGCATTTAGCCAGGTACTAAGTTCATTGTTATTTTGCACAGGTTCATACATTGGTCTTTTACTTGGCATGTTTTCTTTCTCTTACTCAGCAACTAATAAAGAATTTATAGACCCTGCTGTAATGAGCAGAAAATTGGCATACTGTAGCTAGCTGTTATGATATCTTGTTGCTGAAAACTTAAGTAACAAAATTTATGGTCAATTTCAGGCATTCCGCGGATCGAGAAATTGCTGTTATGTTCCTCCTGGCTTATTTATCTCATATGTTAGCTGGAGTAAGTATTTTGATGCTATAAATATTGTGAGTACTTGTCAGCTTTATGCAAGTTATTTTTACCACGGAGCAGATTCATAATCTAAATGCTGGCAACTTCATTTTCCAGCTTGCTGGCCAAAGTGGGATCCTTGCCGTGTTCTTTTGTGGGATTGCCATGTCACACTTCACTTGGCCTCGTGTTTCTGATTGTTCTAAAGTTACAAGCAGGTATGTTAGGAGTTATGATTTGTTAGTGCAGATTTTTTTTTTTGGGGTAAATGCCGATGAAATAGAAAAATTAGTTAACCATCTTTTTTGTGATGTTTACCTATACTTGTAGGCATGCTTTCGCAACTTCCTCGTATCTTGCTGAGATTTTTATCTTCCTGTATGTTGGCATGGATGCCTTGGACATCGAGAAGTGGAAATTTGCCAGCAGGAGGTATTATTGGATTGAGACTTGGTTATTTTTCAAAGTTACCCTATAACTCTTGTAATTAATTACCTTTTCCAGTAGAGTATTTTATATCAGAGAAACTTTACATATATTACCTATGGCGTGAGAAAGCAATATTGTCTGGGTCTTCAATAGTTATCACCTCATCTTGTTGGAAGTCGATTTAGAAGATTCGGACTCGAGAGTACAGCAATTTATCTGGCGAATCTTAAATAATGTTGTTGCTACCAATGGTGCCCTTTATCGAAGAAAGAGAGCATAGAGTAACATTTGCCCAATTTGTTCTGATGCTGTGGAGACGGTGGAGCACTTGTTATTCCATTGCCCTTGGACGAGGTGTGTCTGGTTCGGGTGTTCGCTTAGTGCAAAGTTTGATGTTGCTAGTATTTCGAACTTCAATGCTTGGTGGATTCAACTCTCAGGTATGTCTTTTTTGAGTAAGCATAACTTTTCATTAATTTGTTGGATCTTATGGTTTATTTGGAAACAACGAAATAATTTGGTTTTTAATCATAAAGATCCTAACCCTATTGATGTCATTGAATGTGCGAGGAAAAACAATTTTGACTTCTGGGTGAATTGCGATAAAAGGCATAGGAACTCGGAGGGACAAAGAGTTGTTCCTACTCATGTAGGCTGTCTGTCCCTCCATGTGTTGGCAATCTTAAATATAACCTGCGATGGGGCTTTTTCGGCTAATAAGACGGAGTCGCTATTGGAGTTATTTGTAGGGATCATTTTGGTGATTTCAAATGGGGTTTTGTGGATAAGGTGAAATTCATCTCTGCATTTATGACGGAAGCCTTAGCTCTGAAGAGGGCTCTGATGCTTGCTGTCGATCTCGGTCATCATAATGTTGTGTTTGAAACTGATTGTCTTTCTCTTATTAAATGTGTTGATGCCAAATCTCCGGATATGGTTGAGTGGAGGTGTAGGAGCATTATTTTCTATATTATTCGCCTTTTTGTATCCAAAGTTGGGTTCGCTCTGTCCTTTACCCCTAGAGAGGGTAACTGTGTCGCTGACTTAATTGCAGCAAATGCTTATAAAGGGGTGTGCCCGATTGGGTGGGTCTTCCGACCAACACCGTCTTTACTGTCTCTTCTAGCCTTGGATTCCCAGATGGCGGATGTTGTTCCTCATGATGTTTCTTCCCCCACCCATTCATTGAATGGGGATTGTTTGTAGTTTGTTTTTATTTGGGTGTATTCTGTTTGTTTGTATGTTTAGACTTGTCCTTTCCTTCGATGTCGTTTATCTTCTTGTTATTCCCTTTCTTTCTTTGTGGTGCTGTAATCTTTTGAAGTATTATTAATAGAAGTATCCTTTGTCCAAAAAAGAGAGAAAGCAATATTGTAATTTGAATCTTATTCTTTTCAGTCCTCGTACCTTTGCTGGGGCAAGTGGAATGTTGCTAGGCTTGGTTATGCTCGGAAGGGCAGCTTTTGTGTTTCCTCTCTCATTTTTTGCCAATTTAATTATGAGGTCTAACGACAAGATTTCATTCAAGCAGCAGGTAAGTCTTTAAGGTAGTTTTTAGGTTTTTTTTTTTTTTTTTTTCAATGTCTTGACCTTTTCCGGTAAAGTTGTTGTCATGTGACCTAGGTCCAAATTCGGAAACAAAACTGAACCGTGTTTTTAAAAGTCTCGACCTACAATTTTTTTTAAATTTTTTTTTTTGATAAAAGGGATGGCATAAAGCCTACATCACAAGAAAAGAAATTACATCCTTGGGGAAATTAATCCCAAACCATCTTGGTCCATCCAACCTCTCAAGGTCATAGGACACTCATCAAGAAGCATAGAATTAGAGATACCCTTTTTAGCCCGGGCATCTGCTATTCTATTACAATCTCTGGGAATAGCTTTAACATTCACCTGCCAATTCAAAGCCAACAAATCTCTAGCTTTCAGGACTAAATTACTACACGTGAAGCACTCTCGATCCATCAGCGTACTAATCACATTATCCGCATCTGACTCCAAAATTAATTTTCTGAAGCCCAAATCCCAAGCCAGCTGCAGTCCTTCAACAATAGCCCACTCCTCCGCTGTACTAGCGCTACAATCACCAATGGTACGAGTAAAACCCACTCTCCAACTGCCTAGGCAATCTCTAATAACACCCCCACATCCTGCATTAGCCAGATGAAAAGCTCTCGCTCCATCCACATTCAATTTCAACCAATCATTAGTAGGTTTCTCCCAACCCACCATTCGGTGATCACCCCTTGGGGCAGCATCAAACACAATATTGTTAATAGGTACAAATCTGGTCCACAAGATAGAAATAACCATCCCCGAATTGTGAGGTCTAACAAAATTACAATCGAAAACAGAATGATTCCTCCAATCCCACAGCTTCCATATAGCCACACCAAAGAAAAGATTCCAAAAGCCTTCCCATTTAACTCCAACCTGATTGTTCAGATTAAACAACAACCAATCCCGCAAGTCAAAAGAGAAGAAGGAAGCGACAAACCTAGGTTTAACCAGACCGATCCACATGCTCCTCGCATAGCTACAATCACGTAAGATGTGCAAGGTATCCTCCACACCCGTATTACACATACCACAGACATGAGAGTTATTTGACCACGAACTCCGCCTCAAATTAGTAGGTAGCTTATTTAAAGCCACTTTCCACATAAAGACACGAACTCTTTCGACACCTTTCCATTTCCATATATCGCTATACACCTTATCCCTAAGAGGAAGAGTGTTCGGTTCAATAAGAAAATAGGCACTTCTAATAGAAAATATACCATCTCCTGAAGCACCCCACACTAAACAATCAAATTCAGCATCCAATCTAGGGGGAAGAACAGTAGCAACTCTTCTCATACCCGTTCCGCTAATAATCGAAGAAATTTTGGCAACATCCCAAAACCCCCCCCCCCACCATCCAATCAGCCACAACCGAATTCTCCTCTTCCTCAGATGGAGGACGGAGACAAAAATCCTTAAGTAAGATACCATCACCCACCCAACAATCATGAAAGAAGTTGGCCACCTTACCATTCCTTATTTGCCACTTCGAGCCTCGATCCACCACTTCTCTCTGGTCACATATAAACTTCCATAATCTGGAGTCCCCAGGCCGATAAGACAAGAGAGACTCAGAATCCCTCATCATATAGCGATGAGATAAAATCTCAGCCCATAAACCCTTTGCACCAGCCACTAAATTCCACACCAGCTTTGCACCACAAGCCTGATTAACTGAGGTAAGTCTTCTAATACCCAATCCCCCAAATTCTTTAGGTCTAGTGATTTGATCCCATCCGATAGCATGGAAGTGCTTACCAGCATTATCATGGCCCCATATAAAATTCCTCTGCAGTCTTTCAACTTCTTGACAAACACTGGTAGGAAGCTGAGCAACTAACATAGTATAGAGAGGAACAAGACTAATAACCGACTTAGCGAGAGTGATTCTTCCCGCCATAGAAAGGCTATTAGCTTTCCAAACACTTAGCTTTGCCTTAACTCTATCAATAACATATTGGAACTTCTCCTTGGGGCTCCTGTTTCTAGATAAAGGAAAACCAAGGTATCGTCCAATCTCACTAGAAATATGCATATGAGTTACCGCCTTAACTTGCAATTTTATATGCAACGGAACTCTCGCGAGAAGAAAATAGAAGATTTCCCAATATTAACCTTCCCACCAAGCCTTCACAAAATCCTGAACACATCCCATCATGCAAGCTGCTTGACTCTCAGAAGCAACTCCGAATAAGAGCAAATCATCAGCAAACATAAGATGGGATACAGAAGGACCTCCTCTAGAAACGAATATAGGCTTCCACCTCCCATCATCCACAGCGTCACATATCATATGAGATAATCTATCCATACACATAACAAAAAGTAAGGGAGAAAGCGGATCACCTTGTCTAATACCATTCAGAGGTATAAAACCATCAGTTTTAGCGCCATTCCACAAAACATTATAAGTCACCGAAGAGACACAATCCATAATAAGATCAACAAAATCCCTTTCAAGACCCACATCGATTAGAACCCGCTTAAGAAAAGCCCAACGATTCTATCATAAGCCTTCTCAAGATCAATCTTAATCGCCATAAACCCTTTCTTATTTCGTGTTTTCCCATAATATGGAGAATCTCTTGGCCCACAACAATATTATCTTGAATACATCTACCCTTGATGAAGCTAGATTGGAAGGGAGAAATCAAGTCCTTCATAAATCCTCTTAATCTCATAGAGATTAGCTTGGTAACACATTTATAATGAACAAGTACATAAAGAGATGAGGCGAAAGTCGAAACTACCTCAATAATATCTCTTTTAGGAATTAGAGAGATGAGAGTCTTATTTGCCTCAACAAGGGAAGCTTCCCGCTTAAACACTTTCTTGACAAAATCACACAGCGCCGGTCCCACAATGCTCCAATTAGATTTATAAAACACCGGAGGAAAACCATCAATACCTGGAGCCTTGTAACTCCCCATAGAAAATAGGGTTGTTCTAATCTCATCATCTTTAGGAATAGCATATACATCAGCAAGAATTGAAGACTCAATTACTGGAAAATGGGATCTAGTAATAAACTTCGGGTCATGCTGAGATGTCAAGCAAAAGATAGCCTTGAAATGCCGAAGGACCATAGATTTTAGCTCGTCCTCATTATCCACCCACCTACCATTTTCATCCTTCAACATCAATATTTTGTTCCTTCTACTACGCATTTTGGCTATCAAGTGATAAAATTTAGTGTTTCTATCACCTTTAGAAATCCACTCGCCTCTAGATTTTTGAAACTATTTAATTTCTTCTAACTTCAATATCCTCTCTATCTCATCCCGTAATTCAATTTCTAAATTACAAAGAAAATCGAGTGAGGGTACCCGCTAGCTCTGGATGCCGTCAAGCCGATTCGAATACTCTGTTTCTTCAATTCAAGCATCCCGAAAACATCCTTATTCCGGCACACGAAGAGGTTTAACCGACCCCGGGAAACATCAATGTCCACACTTGGGACCCAAGCATTACCAAGGAAATCGAAAAGTTTTCATGACATAGCCACATAGCCTCAAATTTGAATGGAAGATCACCCCCTCTGGAATTACAACACTTAACACATTTTAAACAAATAGGATTGTGATCAGAGAAACGAGAACGAGGCAATACCTGAACAGAGCATTCCGAGAACATGGAAATAAACTCCTCGTTGGCAACGACCCGGTCTAACCTCTCAAAAAGACATCTACCACCCTGAACCTTAGGGCCCTTCCAGGTAAATTTGGGACCAACCGCCCCGAGATCCACCAAATTGCACTCGCGGATCCGATCAGAAAAAAGAGAGCATCTGGCATCATGGACCCTCGCTCCCCCTATCCTTTCCACCGCAGAGACAATGTCGTTGAAATCTCCGATGACAGCCCACGGAACCACCATAGAAGACGCATATTGTCTCAGGTTATCCCATAGGATTTGCTTTTGTCGATAATCAGGTAAGGCGTAAATTGCAGTAACAAAGAACACACACCCATCCGGATAGCCACATCTAACGTGAATTAGCTGCCTATTCTGACAAATAATATCCACTTTGACCATACTAGATTTCCAGGCAGCGAGGAGACCACCGGACCTACCCAAACTCGGCACACACACCATCCCGTCGAAGCCCAGTTTGCTCACACACTTGAGCTTCTCCATCCTCTCACACTTCGTCTCAGACAAAAAAAAATCAAACTCGGATGATTTTTAGAACAAGCAAGCCGAAGACTCTGCAAAAAATTTTGGCCACAAGCACCCCTTACGTTCCAGTAAAATATGTTTTTATCCATAAAAACACAATAAGGAATTAAATTGACTAACACAAAAGAAAGGGCTAGTAAGAAGCCCAATTAATCAACAATAATCTCTTGTGACTCAGGGACCACAGAGGCCAAGCCCAAATCCACGCCACTTCCCTCATCCATCTCCTCCTCTACATCCGGACCAAAGCTTGATGGGGCATTCCAAAATTTTCCTTGGAGCCCACCAAGATTTTCTGGCCCAATATTATCGCAGACCCAATTGGAAGGGGGGACCAAATCTATATCCCCACCAGACTCTTTTTCTTGAAGGGGAACTTGTACCTCGGCTCGTTCAACGGCATCACTGCGCACGACACGCTCTGTGCCCCAATCAGCATCCCCTCCATTCTGTCACCAGTCGCACCATCTTCCCCAAAAGTCAGTCTCAAAGGCTCAGAGGCCTTTTTAGTACCTCCCACCATATCCCTTGTCCTTTTCTCCTTCCTCGTAACCTGTCGCTTGCTAATCGCCGCCCCACTTTTAACCTCCAGGTTGCTTCCTTTACTGAGCTTCTTTTGTGTCTCCCCCTTCTTAACCCTAGAAGTCAACTCCGATTTAGGTCGCGGGTGTGTGCCTCGACTGCAGCGTCATGAACGGATTTTGGATCTGTCTCAATCGGCAAAGCGTCACCTCCAAGCCCTTCCTCGGCAAGCACGCCATAACGGGAACCACCGTCATCTGGCCGGAGATCACCCTGGGTTTTTTCTTTGTTAACTTTCTTCGGCCGACGGGGTCTCTGAACAACCTTCCAGGTTTCTCCACTGCTGGTTTGTGCAAGCCCAGGCTTCTTAATCGCAGCATTCAACCCGCAACCACCCATCGATTCACTATTGGCACCGCTTAGGGGAATAGCTCTTGAATCTGAAGTCTTCGGTTTCGCCTTGCAATCTTCAGCTTTGTGACCATACATACCACATTCAAGACAAAGCCAGTGCAAGCCTTCGTATTCCAGGTAATAATCTTCACCGTAAAGAGAAAACCCCGACATTAACTTTTTTCCTAAATCAACAAGAACACATATTCTCGCAAAATGTCCTCTGAGATGGCTGGATGTGTTAATGTCAACTTTGATGGTTTCCCCAATTCGATCACCAATCCAAGACAAGGCCTCTTTGTTATAATACTCAAGAGGAACGCTAGGTAATCTAACCCAAACTGCCACCTTATTGATAGAGGCAGATTTAGGCTGAAAGTGAGGCTCCCAAGGTCTCACAGTGAGATAGTGATCAAACAGCATCCAAGGACCCCCAGTTAAGGCATGCATGTAGTCCTCTTTGTTTGAGAGTTTAACAACAACAAAACCACTACCAATGTTGATTAGGGTGATAATCCCCTTCTTTGCCCAGAGTTTCTGTAGGATGGATAGCAAAAGTTTGTATCCAATATTTCTTCCGAGGAGCTTCACGATTATGGCTTGCTTCCACGCTCTGCATAGTTTTTTCCTCAATTTCCCAGAGAAGGAAAAGGTGGGAAAGTTCCTAATAGGATCTTCAGTAAGTTTACATAAAGGCTCATGGTCCTCTTCATCTGAAATATCATCTTCAGAATGGTTAATTTCATTAACTGCAATCCCCTCCATCTTATCATCATGAGTCAAGCCTTGAAGCTTCTCCGCAAATGTCAATCCAGGACCCCATTGTTTTTTCACCTCGAACTTAGCTTAGGCCGGCCTTTCATCAAGTAAGTTACCATCTCCATTTTTGATCTTCTTTGAGCTTCGATGGATTAAATCATTCTCCTCTGCGGACAGGGGAACCTGAACAGAGGAAACCAGAGAGAGCGCCATAGTTTCTCACAAGTTCATTCGACCTACAATTTTGAAACATTTGTACATGATGAAACAGGTTTTGATATGGTGGGCTGGGCTCATGCGAGGTGCTGTATCTATGGCACTTGCATACAATCAGGTACATTGTACTGTTATATTTAAAAAAAAAGGTGAAGGGTCAAAAATACACATGACCTTTGCCCCCAGGATCACCCAGCACCACGACCTTTTTAAGGGATCAAAAATACACACGACGTTACGTTTTGGGTACAAAAAAATACCACTAGTTAGTTGGCCAGATTAACGCCGACGTGGACGCGACGTGGCGACGATTGACCGAAACGGCGACGTGGATGATGACGTGGACGCGACGTGGAATAAAAAATAAAAAAATAAAAATACTTAGAAAAAAATTCGAAAAAATTAAAAAAAAAATTAAAAATTCGAAAAAATTAAAATAATTAGAAAAAAAATTCAAAAAATTAGGGAAAATAAATAAATAATTAGAAAAAAAATAAAAAAAATAGGGAAATATTGAAATAATTAGAAAAAAAATTAGGGAAAAATTCAAATAATTAGAAAAAAAAATCAAAAAATTAGAAAAAAGTTCAAAAAATTAGGAAAAAATTCAAATAATTAGGGAAAAATAAAAATAATTAGAAAAAAAAAATTAAAATACCTCTCCAGTGGGGCCCCCCCACCGGGCGGCGCGACCGGATAACCAAAAATACTAGGGTAAGCTGTTGAAGATGCACTAGGGTAAGTTGTTCATTGAAAAAAATATTAATTAATTAATTAAAATAAAGGCGGCGGCCGACGGTTTCCGGTGGTGGGGCCCACTGGCGGAGGTATTTTAATTTTTTCCTAATTATTTGAATTTTTCCTAATTATTTGAACTTTTTCTAATTTTTTGATTTTTTTTCTAATTATTTTAATTTTTTCCTAATTATTTGATTTTTTTTTCCCTAATTTTTTGAACTTTTTTCTATTTTTTTGATTTTTTTTTCTAATTATTTGAATTTTTCAATAATTATTTGATTTTTTTTGCTAATTATTTCAATTTTTTTCCCTAATTTTTTGAATTTTTTTTTATTTTTTTTTTCGAACTTTTTAATTTTTTTTTGAATTTTTAAAATAATTTTTTTATTTTTTTCGATTTTTTTATTTTTTATTCCACGTCATTTTGATCAAATCATCGCCACGTCGTCGTCCACATCATCGTTAATGGTCAACTGACGGTCAACTAACTAATAGTAGTATTTTTTGCACCCAAAACGTAACGTCGTGTGTATTTTTGATCCCTAAAAGGTCGTGGTCTTTGGATGATCCTTGCAAGAGGCGACGCTCGTGTGTATTTTTGACCTTCACCCAAAAAAAAAAAGTATATTGTACTGTGACCAGTTCTTTATATTTTCTCTTGGTGCGAGACTAAAACCTTGTAACGTTTCATATATACGCAGTTTACTAGATCAGGACGCACACAGCTGCAGGGGAATGCCATCTTGATTACCAGCATCATCATAATTGTTGTCTTAACGAATATGGTAAGAACTGTTAATAACTAAGTCCACATTTGAAATGTTTTACAGTTTAGATGCAGTTCTCTAAGGTCTTTGCTGGTAAATGCAGGTTGGAGGATTATTGAGTAAGCCTCTGTCGAGGCGATTGTTGAAGCATTCAGACATCTCGACGGATTTAGAATCAGTTTATAGTAATGGTTTGACTGCACCGTTACTCTCCAGCGGCCACGGTTCAGAATTTAGCAGAGACAGCGGTAATCCCCTTGATTCCAATCATAATGTTCATCACTATTAGCGAATCTTCGATGATTAATTTATGTGCCCTGTTTTTGGAGGGAGAGGATTCGCTCCTGTTACTCCCAACTCTGAAACAGACATGATTCTACGTTAATGACAAATCTAGTAATCGTTTAGAAGAGAAGTTGGGAATCTTTTCCCCTGTGTAATTCTGTTATTTTAATTTCCTAGTTACTCTCATGTATCCACAAAAAAAAAAAAAAAGTAATCGTTTCGAAGAAACTCAGTCTTCCACTTGCGAAGGTTTACTTGCTTAAGTCAATATTTGGAGAGATGTTTCCTGTTAGTTGATACGATAATGCCCCATTTTGATGTTTGTGACTATTGTTGTTAAATTTGAAAATTGACTTTTTAAATTTACTGTTCTTACATTTATACTTTACAAAATCATCGAGTTAAAATTGTGAATTCATACATTGAATTTACTGTTTATACATACAAAATAAATTATATTAACTTACTCTTAAACTTGTACTAACTTTTTTGATTTGATGGATTTATATATGAATTTTATATTTAAAAACAAAACTCTGATAAGTATGGTAAGTCATGAATGTTGATGAATTTAATTTCAATTATTTAGATTAAAAATATATTTAAATTATTTTTATTTTTATTTTTTTATTTTAATTATTTAATTATACACTATTAATACCTATTTAGTTATAAAAGTAAATAGATGTAAAAAAATTATTAGAATTTTAAATATAATAAAAATTATTATTAAACCTCAACCATTAGAGTCAATCTTGATTGAACATTAATAAGAAATAAATAGGGAGGGAGGTCAACGGAGAGTCTCCCGTGGAAGAAAATAAATTATGTGCCTATATTTTAAGTTGGTATTCGTTTTGAATTTGAATATTTTCATCTCGTAACGGAAGAGGAAAAAAAAACAAAAAATTCAATTTCAATGTCTAATTAATCTTACTGACATGTCGCATAAAATTGACAATAGTGCATACCATATCATTTGAGACAAAAATATTTTTCAAATATAAAAGGATAAATAAAAATGCTGAATTTTAACAATACCAAATAAGTTATAAGGTTCTGATTTAAAATTTTTAGATAATGTAGATAGTAAAACCAAAGTAGTAAATATGGTCACTGAATTTATCTATTTTTTAATAATTATTTGTGCTTCACTATTTACTACTTTCATCTTGCTATTTTTTATTTTTGCCAATAAAGAAATAAATTATATTAAAAGCGAAGTGAAACTACGAGGAGATCTAGAAAAACAAGCAACAACGCACAAAGAACTTAAAATTGAATAAAAAGAAATTTCACAAACATCATTCACTAATAAAGCTTGCAATTGACGTGGAGGTCAAAATAGTTGGCAACATGAAACCTATTTACTACTATGATTTCACCGCATTTTATACTTTCAATCATTTGTAGATAATTAATGAAAAAAACTATTATTATTTTGAATCATTACATATATAAGATTGAATTGACTAATTTAGAGAGATAAATAAAACTAAATAAATGATTTTAAAGTATTTATATTTATTATTTTTTTCAAAACGAATTTGTAGAACTTATAAACTGATATATAATCCAATAAATACATAAGTATTTTAAAGAGATCTTATAACATACTACATGTTATAATCAAGTAATTTATCTAGTTTAATGGATATTCCCAAATTAGTCAACTAAGGACCAATAAAATGAGAGTTATATACATGAATAGAAAGATTTAAATAGGAAAAAAAGAAGATGGGTTAAGGGTCAAATTTAACAATCAAGTATTTCTAAATACATCGTTTATGAGCTCAATAAGATGTATTTCTAAATACATCTGCATTTAAAAACATAATGGACACTTCTGCATCCATTATGATTTTAAAGGAATGCAAAAATGGTGAAAATTTTATGATGTTAGGTGTCCATTTGGAGAAACTTACTTTATTGTTAAATTTGCCCCTCAATCCAAAAAAAAGATTGGAAGTTATGTATATGCTACCTCCTGTTCTAACGTGAGTTTTGTTTAATTTACTTTTATTTAACATATAAATAAATAGGGAAAATGAGATTAAAATACCATTTAAGTTACAAAACCTCAAAATGTCTACTAAATTGGCTAAAGGATAAATATGTAATTTGGTAATAATATAGAATTTTGAAATTTGGGTGTTGACAACTTAAATATATAAATTAAAAATCTGGGTATAGAGATTAACACATGAACTCTTCAAATTGTCATTATGTATATCTAAGTAATCAAGTTGTTAATTACTATTGTCAACAAGCAACTTCAAAATCCCACATTTTTACTAGATTACTTATTTATTCTTTTACTAATATAGTAAGATTTTTATAATTTAAATAGTTTTTTTTTTTTTTTGGTATAATAAAATGCCCTGTTCAAATTATACAGGTAACGTCTCTCTTATCATATTCGTTTACCTCCTCTACGTGTTTACCCTTCACCGTCTTCGGTTTCTTTCCCTCTTCCGTGTTCCCTCCTTCTCCTTCTACTCTCGTAGAGTAGACCACAGCGGCGGAACACTCCAACTCCAACACACACACTCTTTCTCTCTGTCCTCTTGCGAAGAGGATAATCTGAATCAGGTATTTTCTTGTCTTGTTTCTCTTCATTCTATTCGTGTTTCTATATTTCATTATCTCAGTCTTTCTGTCTTTTTCCTTTCTTTAATTCTTGAAATTTCGCTACGCTTGAACCTTCCTCTTCCCTCTTCTTCCGCGTTATAGTAAAATCGCAGTCATTCATCTTTCGCATCGTCTTTATCTATCCTTTTTATTGTACTTATCTCTACGATATTATAATCCTCTTTCTTTTTCGGCGTGATTTTTTTTTAAAAAAAAAAATAAATTGAAGTCTGCGTATGGTTTTTTCCCCTTTCTTTTTTCCGTATCTGACTATATCCATGTTGTGTTTCTTTAATCAAATGACGTGAATGATCTTCCTGTGACGTTATGTTCTGCGTTCTTGTATTGTAAACAACGAAGAGGCGTACTCAGTCTCATAGTCGGCGCATTAACTCACTGATCGGTAAGTTTGGTGCCTTTTGTTGTTTATCCTTTTGTCTGTGGGTTTACCGTTTAGCCGTATTACTCTTAAATGTTTCCGCATTTTCTATCCGGGATTCTGTTTGGTCTTATATGCGCTTATATATATAATATACATATAGCTTGCTTTCGGTGATAAACTGGAGAATGATACATGAAGCAGGAGAAAGCTGAAATGACGAAGGATCAAGATCAACCCTCACACTGGTGGTGGCTAGACAATCACAGCACCATTAGACAGTCCCCTTGGCTCCAATCCACTCTCGCTGGTATCTACTAAGGACTTTCTCTGTCATATCTTTCTTTTTTGCTGCACTTTTTCTTATTGCTCTTTAACACTTTCCATCTAAAATAATTAGTTTAGTAGTTGACAAAGCGTTCACTCAGGTCAGCGATGCATTGATAGTATGAAGGTTGGTGGTGGAAAATGAATGACTCGGGTCCACCACTCAATCATTCTCTGGTTCTGTGTCATTTATTTTCATAGTTTGCCTCAAGTAGGCTATAAAAGGTCTCTTGTTAGCCTTGTTTGTGCTTTAGGAAAAAAGTTAAAATACTATAATTTGCTTTCTTAAAGTCCCCGTGTAAATTTAAAAGAAGGGAGGAGCGGGGAATGAAAAGTTTTTGGGCCTCCGTTATAATTTTCTTGATGGTACCTTTCAACTTTTTCCTACCTTTTTCTCTGGACTTTATTGTGAACTTATACTATAGTGGCATTAAGGCATACAAATTTAGCAAGAACTCCATGATTTAATGAATTTGTGTGTTGTCTGTTGATGGCAGAGCTGAATGGAAAGACCAAGAAAATATTAGGACTAATAGAGGAAGATGCAGATTCCTTTGCTGAACGTGCAGAAATGTATTACAAGAAGCGACCTGAGCTTATCCGTATGGTTGAAGATTTTTATCGGACACAGCGCTCATTAGCTGAGCGCTATGATCAAGTCAAATCTGACACTGGAATTCGCCTCCTTACTACAGGGATAACCCCATTTCCTCCAAGCAAGTACCAATCAGACAACGCAATGGGTTTTAAGGAAAAAAGTTATGATAGCTATTCAGAGAGTTGTGATGCTGAGGACTCTGCGGAGTCTGAAATTGATGATTCTGAGCTGAAACTAGCTTCCAAATTTGCTGAAGATGATGAACTGATGAGGTTGAGGGAAGAAATTGATAGACTCAGGGAAGAGAACATGGCTTACAAGGATCAACTCAACCAGAAAGATGCCTTAAATGATGAAGTAATGATCTTGAAAGAACTAGTAGAACAACTCACAGAAGAGAACAAGGCTTATAAGGATCAACTGAAGCTGAAAGATGCCTCGTGTAATGAAGTGGCGATATTGAAGGAAGACATTAAAAGATTCAGAGAAGAGAATAGAGGACAGAAGGATCAACTCAAGGAGAAAGATGAAGAGAAAATAAAGGTGATAAGGCATCTGAGCTTGGCAATATATTTGCTGAGGGAGGAGAATGCGAAGATGAGAATCTATATTGCTAAGAACTACAACAAGAAGTGGTGGAACCCATTTGAGTTCAACAAACTCAAGGGAGCCTTATCATGGAAGTTGTTTAATGGTCAGAGGAACCTAGTACTGTAGCTTCCTAGTTGTAGTTGACGAGTTTGCTAACATAGCTCAACATGACAAAAGTTTTGTAAACCAATAATCCAATAGTTTTCATACCTGGCCTGAGAACCCCGAGCTTCTTGCAATGCAAACCAACCATGTTTCTCTTACATGGTAAAAGAGCAGATCGCAAGTAATGCCTTGTAAGTATAAATTTCAAATGGTTTGTAATATACATAGACTACATTTCTTTTACTCTTTCAATGCAAAGTGTGCCAAGAAGCAGAGTGACCCAGAGGGTTTCTTGTGCAACACCGAATTAATTGGTGGCCCTAGAGGAATCTTCAGCTCAATGAATAACTAATGCTATTCAAGGTCAGCTTGATTGGGAATTTTGCCTTTTAGTGGGTCTCTATAGAACCTACTAACAGCAATGAAAGGACCATGTGGGAGGGAATATTCCTCCTTTCCCTTTTTAATTTTCAATTCAGTGTAGACAACATTACACGGACACTGACAAACCTCGCCATTCTCTAACCTCTTGGGCATTAATTTTACCAGCAGTTAACAATGCCTTACCTAACATTAAAATGCCCAAATAACATGGAAGAACAAACGAAAGCAACACTAAAGCAGAAGCAACAAGTCAACAACATCCACATCTAATTACACGAAACGAAATTGCATTAAGAAAATTACCAGTAAGGGAAGATATGAAACAGAAATCAGAGAGATAGATGAAGCTTGGGAAGCAGCAGGCATGGAGGCCAATGGTGGAAAAGCCAGTACAGAGCCAGGAGAGTCCAACACTTGAGGACTGGGAGGGCTGGGGCTTGAAGGGATTGTGGGCAAAGAGGACTGTGAAGGAGAAGAAGCAACTCCACTAGGAGTTGGAAACAGAGGCTCAATCTCTGGGGATAACATAGGAGCTTCTTCTGAGCTTGCTGCTGGTGCTGCTGATATGGCAGAAACATGAGTACTTAGCGGAGATGCTTGGGCTAATACTAATGAACACGTGTGTGCCGCCATTAAGGTGAAGAATAATAATATAGACCAGAGTGAGGAAAAGGAAGCCATGAATGATCACAGAATCGATTGCTCTGTAATGAATGTGTCTTGTGAGAACAGAGAGGGAGAAAGTGAGTATGAAGAGGCTGATGATTGAGGAATTAAAAAGGGCTACAAGAAGTGGTGGTGGGTTCACTATTCACTATTCACTATTCTGATCGTTTGTACTGCCCTACCTATTTTTGGTTGTATGTTTATGTAACTATCGCTTTTTAACTTCAAAGAGAAATACTCCTGGTCTTTTTTATATAACACATATTTAAAGAGTTGATCTTGATTTTAACTATAAGACATAGTTTTCATATTTTTATCTAATTTACTCATATTCATATTCCTTCAACAATAATTAATGAGGAGATGGAATAAAAGAATTAATGAAGATGTTTACGATATTTTAAAAATTACATGTCATATTAATTAACTCAACTAAATTTTTTAATCTAATCAAATTAGGTAAATATGTCTATATATTAAGGACGGTAGGATTTGAGTCTTAACAATTAATTTTGAGTTAATATAATTATTAGTCTTTACATTTTAATCGAATTTAGTTTTGTTTCTTATAGTTTCAAATTGTTGGTTTTAGTTTCTATAATTTTATAATAATTTAGTTTGAGTTTAAGTATATGGATGAAAATAAAAACTTGTTAAAATTATAGGAATGAGTAGTCAAACTCACACAAAATCTTTATGAAGCTATACTAAAGGGATCGAAACTACATATTTGGAATTACATGGACTAAAACAAAATTCGATTTAATCATAAAGACTAACAATGATATTAAGCAATAATTTTATATGTAACTTTTATATTATGAAATTGAATAACAATTTAAGTTCCGCACGTAAATTTTATCATCTTTTATTTTGGTTGTGCCTTTGGGCTATTTATGCATTAATGGAAAGTGGATGATTTTTGGAACGATATTTTTGTTACAAATAAATATCGGTATGGTATATGTGCGTTGAAAACAATTATGAGTGTTTTTATTTATTTATTTTCTTTGTAAAAGTTATCCTAGTCTATTTTATATAAATTGAGCGCAGTGGCCATTGATGAGTTGGAAGAAAATAAGGACCTAAGGTGCATTGAACTCTTGCAAATCAATTTATTTGGGTTGAGTAAAAAAGAAAAAAGAAATGAAGGATTGCTTTTACTCATAATAAAATCATTATTATTTATTAGCGGATTGAAAATTTTTAATTCCAAAGTAAAAGTGGGGATTAGATATGGAGTACTTCGTAACATCCTGACAAAAGTAGAACAAATAAAATTGTCACTACTAATAATGAGGCCATATAATTAAAGGGAAAATTTTCAGAAAAATATAATTAAAAATGGGGAAAAAATTGGTGCTATGAATTTATTAAATCCTAGATCAAAACTAAGGTAGGAATTTGAGATTTTCCAGTTCTGACTAAATGACCAAATTGCCCTGAGTTAAATTGTGACACATGAAAGTGAAAGTGAAGTCATGTAAAATTTTCCAGTTTTTGGGACCTTAAAAAAATTCTCCCAAATAATAAGGACATAGCATAGGTAGGTGGAGGCTGAAATATTGAGCTCAAGCTACCATTTATTTTGGGTTAAGTGAAAAAGAAATTAAAAATTGTCTTCCAACTGTACTGAAATCAGTTTCCCTTTTGCCAACGATATTGTAATCATTATTACTTATGAGCCGATTGAAACTTTTTAAATTCAGCATTAAAAGTAAGGATTATGAATAGATGAAAACCAACTAACAAAAGTAGAATAAATAAATTTGTTAATACTAATAATAATAAGATTAAAATATACAGTTTTCCAATTGGTGGCATATGACTCTCATATTAAAAAGTTTAAAACTCACAGTCTCAGTATAACTTGTTAAATCTAACAGATTATATAACATATTAGATTAATTAAGATTACTTCACAAATAACATTGAAATGACATAAATATTTATTAAAATGAAATTAAAGTTGGCCGATTCTACATGAGTTTCTGAAGCAAGGATTTATTTTGGACCATCAGGCAGAAAGCATTCCTCTTTGGGCATTTTTAACCCGAGTGTAAAATACCCTTGCGATCTAAATGGAAAGTATATAAAATTGATAAACAGAATTATTATGTATAGAATAAAAAAAATGGAAAGTTAATATAAATAAATTAGATTGGGAATATATCATTTGGATTCCACGTTCACCTTAGACATACTTATAAAATGCCCCTTCAATACTAAAATGTATGTGCTAGTTTGGAAGTGGATTTTAATTTTTAATATAAGAATTTTTATTCTATTTAGAGTTATGGTCCATTTTTACTTTGGAAATTATCACAAAATCTTAATTTTGACCCAAAAGTTCTTTTCAGAATAATGTTGCACTGAAAGTTTACAAATTGTAACAATTTCATTCCAACTGTTATCTAGGTTAAGTTTGATGGTCAATTAACCAAATATACTGAGCTGACAAGTCCACGTTTCATTCACATTATTTTTGTTAAGGTGCAAATTTGCTCTAAAAAATTTCACTCCGCAGCAATATTGCCTCGGAAATTTTTTGCGCTCAATATTTGCCCTAGAAACTTCCAAACTATAGCAATGTCGTCCTAAACAATATAAAGGTTAAGCTTGATTGTTAGTTAATCAAATATGTTAAACTTATAGTGTGAACAACATTGAAGAAGGAGCCGCCAATGGAGGAGGAGCTTACTTTTGCTAAAGAGTAATGAAGAAAAATATTCAAATATTCGAATTCAAGCAAATTGAGCCAGATGCATTCACCTCTTTGATTTTCTTCAATCATTCAAAGTAGGTGCTTTTTTTAAAAAAAAAAAAAAAATCCTTATATTAAATTTAACTTTTTTTAAAAATGAAGTGGCATCCACTGACAAAAAAAAAAATATTTGGCCAACTAACAGATAAACTTAACTTGGATAATAATCGAGGTGAAATTGTTACGATTTGAAAACTTTCAAGATAATATAGCTCTTGAGTTAAAACTCCTGTGGCAACTTTGCACCTAAACCTGAAACAAAAATGACGTGAATGATATGCAAACCTACTAGCTCAGCATATTTAGTTAACTAAAAGTCAAACTTAATCTGGATAATGGCCAAGACAAAATTGCTATAATTTAGAAACTTTCAGGCAACATTGCTCCAAAAAAAAAAAAATCGAAGCAAAATTGAGATTTTGTGACAACTTTCGAGGCAGAAATGGGTCTTAACCCTTTCATTTAACTATCATATTTGTCATTTTTTAAACTAATTTGCCTAACTTATATACTATATATAATTTAATGTTAAACATAAGTATTTTAGAAAGATTATATCACATTTGTTATAATTAAATAATTTATTTAACTTCTTTAATAAACTCAAATTAGAAAAATAGATCTTACATTAATGACCGGAGAAGTATGATATATTTAAATTTGGAATGTCCATAAAAGAATTGGACGTTCTATATTATATTCTAAGGGAAACTACAATGGGGTACCAAGGAATAAACTTAATTACCAAGATGTTCCAATTACAACTGAGGAATATATAATGACAAGTTCAATTATAAAAAAATTAAATGATAATATCTCACTTGCTATTAATAGACTTCTTAAAAATTAAGTTCATTCCCCGAAACTCATAGTAATTTCCTTTATTTTTTAAAAAAATAAATCTTTGACTTTAAAAGGGAAAAAACTAAATTTTAGTTCAAAGCTCATTAAAAAAGGAAAAATATAGAAAAATACCATCAAAGGTAAAAAAATAATTATGTTGAATTTTAATAATTTCAAAAAGACTGCTTTATAATTTTCAAATGTTTGCAAATTTTGAAAAAAAAAAATACCTAACTGTCCTTTTTTTTTTTTTAAAATAAAAAAAAATCCTTCAATACCTTACCTACGCTAGAGCTCTAGTGCCAATGACCGGCAGCGGTGGCCATCACTAGAACTCCAGTGACCTTGCCAAATACCGGCCACTGGAGCTTCGACGAAGGTTATTTACAACTCAAGTATCTATATTAACAACTTTAGTATGACTATTAACAACTCAAGTATTTATATTAATAACTTTAGTATGAGGAATTTTTTTTTTTAAAAAAAAAGATATTAGCCGCCGGAACTCCAGTGAAAGTTAGTAACAACTCAAGTATCTATATTAACAAATTTAATATTGCTATTAATAACTTAAGTATCTATATTAACAACTTTAGTAAGAGAAATTCAAAAAAAAAAAAGATATTAGCCACTGAAACTCTGGTGAAGGTTATTAACATCTCAAGTATTTATATTAACAACTTTAACATGAGAAATAAAAAAAAAAAAAAAAAGATATTAGCAATTAGAGCTCTAGTGAAGGTTATTAGAAAATATTCAACAAATACCATGTTTAAAATTTTAGTATTGCTATTAACAACTTTAGCCGAGAAATAAAAAAAGCCGATGAAGGATTTTTTTTTTTTAAAAAAAAAATCGTACAGAAAAGTTGTTAATAGCGATAATAAAATTGTTAATATAAATAATTGAATTGTTATTAAACTTCACTAGAGCTTCGACAATCGATCGGCGGCAAGGTCATCGGAGACTCCACGGTGATAGGCGTCGCCATGCGACTAGCATCCGGCAAGGGGGGGTTGAGGATTTTTTGTTTTAAAAAACTAACAGTAGTTAGGTAATTTTTTAAATTTTGCAACATTTCAAAATTTCAAATCAATTTCTTTGGAATTATTGAAATTCAACATACTCTTTTTTTTTTTTTAACCACTTTTGGTGGTATTTTTCAGTTTTTTCCCTAATTAAAAAATGAGTACTCATTCACGCAATATATGTGTGCGCGCTTTTTCGTGCGTGGTGGTATAGTTATGATAAGATTTAGTGAGTTGGTTTTAATCCTAAATATAACGCATAATTTTTATATTTGTCAATATTTTCTTAATTTACCCCTATTAATGATTTCTTAAAAATAATTAAGGAGAAGAGGGAATGAATGAATTAAAGAAGATGACTCGGTGTGTTAGAAAATATATTTCATTTTAACTAACTGAACTAACTTCTTTAATATAATTAGATCAGGTAAATACGTTTTATATTAAGGACCGAAGTATTTTGTAAGCTAACTGGGCTAGCAGAATAAGAAGCCTAACCCAAAACCAGAGGCCCATACATCTTTCTTAGTATTTGCGCTTGACTATTTTATTTGAACGTTGTCCAAATTGCTTGGGACCATTCACACGATTGTGGAATTGTACATTACTCGCATTTGGCCCATCAAAATGAAAGCAAACATTGTACCCCCAAAAAATAAATCAAAGCAAACACTTTTTTTAAAAAAAAAAAAAAAAAAAATCTTATATAACGTATAATTATGTTGGGAAAAAAGGGAAATTAAAAAACAATACAAGTCCGTAGCAAGTTACAACAATTGGTTTCAGAAAGTTTAGAAATGAGCCATAATGGCTTCATATCATTAAGTACTAATACATGAATGACATTATATTTATGCTAACATTATATATAATCTATATTTTTCATAATTATAAATATCCACAAAATATAATACGATAATATTTATAACAATATACAGAAATACTTAAATAGCATTAGTTTCCCAGTTAACAAGGCAGGTGACAATGGTTTTGTTCGAAGGCAAAGATGGAAGTTTAGAGGAAAACAGGAAAATCTCAAATCTAAATCAAACTAGTTTGTTGAAGTGTGTGGTTGTATTATAATGTACGTGTTCTTTGTTTTATCATTCAAAAAAAAGAGGCATGCCATATATTCTTCTGATGATCCTATTTACAGGTCACTATTAACATTTTCATATAGATTAAGAAAAACTTTAAATTTCATTAAATTTATCCTAAAATTCAACAACTTTCCAACTATACCTTTATTTATTATACATGTAGTAATACCAAATGAAAATACATTCACTTTAAAACTTTAATGGGGTGCTTTATAATAGGGAAAATCATTTTGAGGGCCCTTTTTAGAGAAAAAATCCCAAAAAAAGCCCTCATAATTCTGAAATCCCAGAAAAGGTCTTAGGGCCTTTTCTGGGATTTTCAGAATCTCCATGAGTTGTTAACAGGACTGATATAGTTGTTAACACTATATCGCCCACTTTAAATTAACAACTCTTCGCAAAGATTCTAAAAATCCTGATAAAGACTTTTTCTCGGGATTTCGAATTATGATGGCGTTTTTTTGAGATTTTTTTCTTCAAAAAGGGCCCTCAAAATGATTTTCCCTTTATAATAAGGAAAAAAATCATTCATTTCTACTTCATATATATAGGATAGAGGAGTAATTACATCCAAATCGGCATTTAATACCGCTTACTTATCTCCCAAGTTATCAGCCTCTGGCCTCCACAGCCACACACACAACATCATGCACCTTCAAAGTCGGTGCTTCTCATGTTCATTTAATTAACCCAAGAGAAAAAGAAGAAGAAGAGCAATTTAAGATTAAACGAAAATAATAGAGAAAGTAAAATTGTATAGTTAAAGTAAATTTCACCGTGTGAAAATACTAATAGAGAAAAGAAAAACCGCGTGGGAAAACCCAATCAATGCCTTCAAAATAGTCACCACTTGATCACCAAACATTTAATTTAACTGGTAAAATATTGTACCAGTTTGACTAGATATTTTGAGTTTGAATTCTGAAAACATAACATTGTTAAACACTATAGGTAGAGATTTGCCGCCCTTGTAGTTCTACTCGGCTCAATCCAGATTAGTTTGCAACCCCATAAATCCTCCAAGTTAAAAGTAGCGCCAGCCGATAGGTTTCAAGTTTATTTGCCATATTTTTAGTTTTTGTATATTTAGACATTAAAACACTTAACTTAAAATATAAATATTATCAAAACTAAGTTAAAACATCAAACATTACCAATGTTTAACAAAACACAAATACTAACTATAAAAACTAATGTCCACAATTAAATAAATAAGTAGATAAACTCATAAACCATAAACTAAACAATATAAATAACATTATCATTTTTTTCTCCATGACCATCATCATTATCAATATCATCAAATGATATATTTTTATTTTAAAAAAATTATAAACAAGCTCAAATGGGTTGGCTCATTTAAACCCGCAGCCTTATAGAACTAACCCTTTTAAGCCCAACTCTATTTTAAGACACTAAATTATAACCCTGATTCTCAAATTAATTGGACTATGGTCCGATTTCCCGACTTTTGTTAAAAAAGGTAGACCCAAGATATTAGATATTCCATGCAAAGGGGAAAAAAAAAAAAGGCCACCACTTGAAGCTTACTTGAGATTTTCATATCTTACAAGCAATCTACCAATATTTTTGCATATATATATATATAGATTGGGTATTTAAATAACTTCAACTTTAAAAAAACAAAAATGTAATGGTAACGTTAAAGCATGAGAATGTCCGATAATGATTTGTTGTTGCTTGTGTTGTGCCAGGCTGGAGGGCAGGGGAATTTATTGGTGCGTGTACAATGAGGACGTGACAGACCCATTATTTTATCCTCCATCAGCGATGAGGCCGAATCAAAGAGGAAAGGGAAGGTCCGACTCAAGACGATGGCAGAAGAGGCAAGGTAGGAGAAAAAACCACATGAATAGCCATTAATGAGCAGAAAATAACTCTGAAAATAATGTCACTTTCCTTTTGCTGCAATTTGATGACCTTAAAAAGATTTGAGATGTAGCCGATGAAGAAACAAAGAAAAATGGAAATCCCAATTCGAGACCAAATCAAGCCATTGGACCACCAGAAAGATGCCGACACCGGAAAATCAAGGCTGAAAAAGGATGTCGTAACTAGTTTCTTACAGTTACCGGTTTGTGGTTTACTGTTTTCAATAAACTAAATAACACAGTTCTTGTTCAAAATAGCTTTTCAAAAGTACTGAACTAAGAATTAAATATGTGAGGAAATTTTTATCTTGACTTACATGAATAAGCACTTTTAAACCCAAAAGTGATCCCAAATCCAAAGCAATGTGGTTTTCCTCCCATCATCGGCATGTGTTGCACTGTTGACTACCGAACTTTTAGGGGGAAATTTTCGACTCCGGCGCAGTTTCACCGGGCACGGAAGGAGGGGTCATGGTATGCATGGACTGGAAGATTGGAAATTTTTGACTCACGCTTCACCATTAGAATCAGCAAGCTCTGATCTAGTAGTCTCTGAGTTCGGATTGTACGTTCACATCATAAAGTGTCAAATATGAGGGTGCCTCTCTGGTAAAGAAAAAAATGAGGCTTCCTTTTTCCAACTTTTTTTTGATTTCTTGTTATTCAGTCAAAATATCTTCTGACAGTAGACTATACTACTAACACGTGTCAGTGTGCATGTCACCGGTTTATGTCAAAACTTACCTCATAAAACAGTTAATGTTTCTTACTTTCACGGGATCACCGGTTTATATCAAACCTTACCTCATAAAACACTTCATATATTTAGGATCTAGTGTCAAATATATACATGCTTATATCTCTCACTTCTTCCCCACCCACAACTAATAATGCAACATCACTGTGTGATCATCGTTGGAGCAGGTCCTTCTGGCCTTTCTGTGGCAGCATGCTTAACAAGACGATCTATTCCCTTCATAATCCTCGAAAAAGACGATTGTTTTGCTTCTTTATGGAACAAATATTCGTATGATCGTCTTCACTTTCACCTCAGAAAGCAATTCTGTGAGCTTCCTCACATGTCATTCCCACAGTCTTATCCTCAGTATGTACCAAAGAAGCAGTTCTTACAGTACCTACATGACTACGTGTCACACTTCAGGATCAGTCCTCTCTACCGCAGGACGGTGGAGAGGGCGGAGTACGATGAGAGTGGCCAGAAATGGAGGGTGGAAGCTAGGAATGGGGATTCCGGCGTGGTGGAGGAGTACTCCGGGAGGTTTCTGGTGGTGGCCACCGGAGAAAACAGCGAGCCTTTTGTGCCGGCGGTGGAGGGACTAGGTGGGTTCAAAGGGACAGTGATTCATTCAACTGAGTTCAAGTCAGGGAAGGAGTTCAAAGATGAGCATGTTCTGGTGGTTGGATCTGGTAATTCTGGTATGGAAATCGCATTGGACCTGGCCAACCACGGAGCCAGAACTTCAATCCTGATCCGAAGCTCGGTAATATATATCATTTAATACTTTTTTTATATTATCATCGGTGGTTCGGGTTTGTGGGTGTCATTTAATTTCTTTTATATATAAGATGAGCTGATAATATTTGTGTGTTTTAGACACAACTTGTTTGTGATGAGTGTGGGGTTGAATTAATTATTAATGCAGGTACATTTGCTGTCAAGGGAGACGGCGAATCTGGGACTGATGCTGTTGAAATATTTGCCTTTGAACATAGTGGACTCTCTTTTGGTGATTCTTAGCAAAATGGTTTATGGGGATGTTTCAAAATTTGGGATCAAGAGGCCTCAGGAAGGTCCTTTCTTCTTGAAGGCCAAGTATGGTAAGTACCCAGTCTTTGATGTTGGAACGTTCCAGAAGATCAAATCTGGGGAGATTCAGGTAACCTTATGTTGACTTTCATTTATTTACCATTACTTGTTCTTGCTTGATTTTGCTTCTTCCATGATCGAAACATAAATTGAATCTAACTAAAACATGAGAACGCAGGGGATTCAAGAAGAAATAGAAAGTGTGGAGGGAAACGAGGTCACGTTTAAGAATGGCAGGTCGCAACCATTTGACACCATCGTTTTCTGCACCGGCTTCAAGAGATCAACGCACAAGTGGCTAAAGGTATGAAATTCAAGTTCAACCCAGCTGATTCAACTTTATATTTTAAGATTTATTGATCTTAATTGCGTTACAATATTATATTAATGAAGAATCTTATAATCATGTGGCCTGCTTTTTGATAGGGGGATGATTATCTCTTGAATGATGATGGGATTCCCAAGATTAACTACCCCAACCATTGGAAGGGAAAGAATGGTTTGTATTGCGTTGGGCTATCAAGAAGAGGCTTTTATGGAGCTTCGGAAGATGCTGAAAATATAGCTGCCCATATTAGCTTCACTGCGTCATAGAACAAAATGTTAGATTTATGATATGAGAATATTAATCCAAGTATGAGCTCTGAATAGGCAAGTTCATGTGCTTGACAGAAACTTCAGTGTCTGCGAAACTGAAACTAAAATAAATGAAATTATTGTGTATTACATCAATGCCATCCAGGCCTATCTAAGAACAACTCTTGCGTGCACGTCTCCCTCAAAAAATACTAGTATACATGGAAAATCGTAACCAACTACACGAGTGAGCGAGCAAGAAAGAAGGGAAATATGTAAAATAAATAATAACTTTCTCACCCATCCATAAAAAAGGAAAAGCAAGTACTTTAGACATTGGGGCGAGAATAGGGGAGGAAAAAATAAAATAAAATTATCCCTTCTAGCATGCCCCCATGTAAGAATCTAGATTGATCAATTTTCGTGTGTTCCCATCAAGGTTAGCTGCGCTGGTACTGTTGCAACCCGTCATTGGGGCCCAAAATTGTTACCTTGTGTTTCAAGCATTGGTGCTAACAGGAGAGGAATTTCACATTTCAACAGCAAAAGTGAAAAATTCACGCCCAGAGCAGCCCATCAAAGTCAATTTCAAAGTTTGAAACTGGACTAGCACCCAAGTCCCGGTCCAGTGGCTGATCATCTCCCGGTGAATCCACATATGGATTCAAAAGATCAGAAGATCTTTCAGATGGGATCCCATAATCCCTAAGTATGCAGGATGAAGCAGCTGTAGCTCCTTCTCTCTCCAAAACAGCAAAGTACTTATCTTCAAACTCGAAACAAAGATATTTGTTCTTGCAAGCTGATTGATCACAAGCAGAGAACAATTTGAACAAAATGCTTATTAAAATAATAAGCAACAGAGGGTGATAGATAGAGGATGTTACAACTTACAATCAACAAGATGAGCAAGGTGATGGATGTTTTTTATTCGGGTCCCATTGAATTTCAATACCTGCAACTTTTCTTTATGAGAAAACATATCTAAAACTGTACGATACAATAAATGAAGTGTGCAAGTTAAGGGATATTTTTAATTCTGAGTCCAATCAAATTTCAAAACCTCCAACTCCATTTATTAGAGAAAATGCATCTAATATTATAAGATGCAATCAACAAGTTGATGCGTGTCTTCAACTGAGTCCCGATAATTTTCAAAATCTACTAGAAAAGATATATATGGTAGCAGTCAGTCTCACGCATATAAATGACTTGCCTGCTGATTGCTCATATCTTCGTAACCTAAGTTGACTTCGTTTGCCAAGACCTGTCAATCAGAAAGAGGAGTGAAGCAAAATCATACTACACACTTGAAAGTTGAAATATCTCATAAAAAATGCTCAATGAAATAAATCTATTGAATTTCAGTAAAACAACTCAGAGCCACATGCTATGCAACACTTTTAAGAATACAGCCAAACATTATATACAATATTGCCAAGGAAGAAATCCAGCAACCAACCTGTGAAAGGATTACTATCTGTTCCCCTTTGAACCTTGCCAGAGAATAACGTGCCTTCGTCAATAGCTTCAGCTGGCCAGGGGAAAAGGAAAATAAAACTAAACAGACTAATTGCACCACATTAATAAATTTCAGGTGCTAATATATCAGAACTTACCCCTATGGAGTCTTCACATTCCTCTCTGCCAAAAGATCAATAATTAATGGTTCAATTAGAAGTACACCTTTAAGGGGGGAAGTTATGAAAATTGCCTAATGTGAAGAATAGAAACAAGTCAGACAACATACTCTATCAATGGCTCTGAGAGGGGTGTGAACACTAAACCGGCAATTATTAGATAGGAAGGCTGGCCTCCATCAATGTGATAGGGAACCTTGAAGAGAGAAATAAGAATTACGAAAAAAAAAAAAGAACTCCACATCATCCAATAACGAAATTGATTGATGCTGGATTACTATAACATACCAAATGAACTCGTGGGTTTAGAACTACTTTAGCCTTCATTGGTTTTCCTCCTCTAATGATGCCAAGCTCTGCAGTGTCCCCGGCAAATCTGTAGAACACAATTAAATATGAGGGGCAGCCACAAAACAAAACACTTGTTCCCCCACGGGAATATGATCTTGCAGATAAATTACCAACTTACAGCAATTTAAGTAAGGTAAACATGTAATTAAAGGTCAAGGTTCACAAATATATATTGGCAATATTAATTGTAAATGAAAGGCAGTCATAATCTATAAACTGGATCTTAAGTGATTCAGAAAAAAGGCCATACTTTTGACTAATGAGGAATCTGAATGCAATTCGTTCATTTGATCTGAATGGAACTGTTCCTTCACAACCAACTTGAACATCATCAAAGCTGAAAATGACATCACCCTGAAACAGAAAATTTTATTTAAAAAGTTAATACACATTTCAACGGGTTTGATATAGCCAAAAGTTTGGGGTCCAATTCCACAGTTATGCCTTCCCTCCAATCCATATCCATTAAAAAAACAAAAAAGAATCTGAAAAAAGATCTCAAAATAAATCAGTTGACAGTTAGACTATTCAACAAGGATGGTACAGAGGTCACTCCAGCAGCTATTGAAAATTGACATCCCTCTCATGGACCAGAATTTCTGACAAACAGTTCAAGTCCTTTAGAATCCAAGTTCTTGAAAAGCTTTTTGTTTGACTCTCAATTCAGTTACCATTCAAGGGCAATATTTTTGGAAGCCAGAATTGTCCAATTTACCTCCTTTAACACATTATTTGCATCAGAAGTTGGTTCAACTCTGCGTACCAATACACCCTATATGAGAGAAACAACATATAATTAGCTCAAGAATGTCAACGAAGGCAACATAATTATACTTTCATATTGCATGATATCATAAAATCAGAAATACCATTGACACAAACATTTGCTTTTCAAGCGCGTTGTTTTCCATTGCAATTTGTTTGTTTCTTTGCTTTGCTGCTTTGTTGTCTTGGGCTGCTTGGTTTGCTTTTGTTTCTGATGTAATGCAGCCCAAGTGTGTTGTAATAATTTTACTGTGTTTAATCAAGTTTGTCTTTTTTTTTAAAAAAACATTTGCTTTTCAACCATATGCAGTCATGCGAGAAAAAATGTCAACACATTATACATTAAACTATGTAAAATTTATATGGAGGGGAATACCAATAATAACTGCATCATATCACAGGAATTCATCATCAATCATTGAACATTAAGAGTGAAGACAAGAATGTTTCTAGTATGTCCATCAAGACAATAAAATGCTTATTTGGAATAGCGATTGGAGCCTTCAAAAGTAACTTTTCAATCGTGATTTACGAAATAGAAAATAATATCCTTTGTGTCCCAATTCCATTTGTTTTAGTCTTCTAGCACCCTATGCGCAGAAATCTCAGTTTTTCCACTTTCTATCTTTCCCCATGCATCCGATAGTTTTCCAATACTTTTCCTTCCATGGTCAATTCCTTCTATTTCCTGCTATCCAAACACAAATGCACCATGTTCCCATTCTTATGGAAGTGGCTTACATTCTATTCGCATGACAAGGCCCATAATATATAATCGCAATCAACCAAGATCATTTGATGTTTAAGAAGACCATGGTGCTTATGAGTAAATGTAAGAAAAATATCAGATGTGATGTTAAGAATGAGGCCATAGTGCTAGCATGCAAACTGCTTTCAATTCCCTTAAGATTTTTATATAGACAAACCTCATTAGATTGTACTTTCAAGCATGCTCGTAGTGCAGGATTCTCTAACTTTTGTAGAAGTACGCCAAGGCAGGGGAAACCTGAGAGTGAAAATACAATTCCAGACAAGAACAGCAACAACACATTTGCATGTTAAGTTTAATTTGTACGTTAGAATCACAATGAAAGCAACAGATGAAAATTGTTACTGAAAACAAAGATTTAAACTAGATTTAAACATGCAATGCTTAAACTAAAAGATGTAATCGACATGATAGGGCACAAATATAAAGCAACAAGGAAACAGATTCTGACTATCAATTAAGAACAAATGTAGTTCCTGCTTTGTGCAAAGATACTAAGAGATCAATGTATGGACACAAAATAGAAGACAATACATGGAACATTTAGAGGCTGCCAAGAAAATAGCCAGGCACTCCAGCAAACTTGATATTGAATAATGGTACATTTGTAAATGTTTTAAGTTAAATTGAGTAGCTCTCACTTGGTGTCAGGTATAGGAGGGAAATGTTCTTAAGAGTAATATAAAATAACAATGGTGCAGATCATAATACACGTGTACGATTCATAATACTCTCGGTCTCTCATTCAATGGAACTAACCGTCTAACTACAAGTAGTTTCCCCCCCACGTGATTACCCATGTGATCACTGCCACCTAACAATTAATTAGTTTCATAGAACAATAAATTAACCATGCAATAGGATGCAGTGACTCCAGAAAAATTGGGACACTTCAAAGATACTGAATATTAGCAGATTTAACAAGGGATTCTTACCAGTGTACTTCCCATTCCTCTCATAGTCATCCAGAAAATGAGAAACAACAGTGGTTGGTATCACATATCCAATATTCTCAGCCTCTTCAGATCTGTAGACCTAGAGATAGCGTCCCATCAGTAAATGAAAAAAGAAAGAGTAGGCAACATATGTGAGCTACTAATCAAATAGCAAAAGCTAAAAAATAGGATCAGAATTCTGGAGTACTATCAAGTTCTCCATTATACAACTAGGTTGTTATTCTCCCTAAATGAATTCTAATAACTTGCCCAGGAAAGCTACTTCTGACAAAAAATTTCAAGCCAAGAAACCACTGACATATCAACTGAAAGAAGGCCATATAACTACCTGAAACGCAACACCAATGCACTCCCCTTGGTCATTGAAGGCCGGTCCACCACTATTACCTAAAATTTATCAGTATAATTGATGGGTATCATGATTTAGATAGGAAAAAATCATCAAAGAAATTTTACCCTTGAGGGTTGAGTGAAACTATAGAGTAAGCTCTACTGACCGGGATTTATTGCTGCATCAATTTGAATCCCCAATAAATCAGATGATCCAAGAGCATATGATGTCACCTGTTACATTTTTTAAACAAGTTAGCAGTGAGAACTTAGAAATGTCCTAGTACAGTAAGGATTGATTTGACATCGCAACTGATAATTAAAAGGCCTGAATTGTCAAATTCATGTTGTCAAACCTCTATACGAGATACAACTCCCTTTGTCACCGAAATTGTGTCTCCTCCAAGGGGGTATCCCACAACAGTTACAGCATCCTACAAGTTGGAAAGCAGAACGGAAAATTTGTAATCGACAGAATATAAGAGCTTTCAACCATTGACTATGGAACTCTAAATCCAAATTCGACATTGATGGAGACTAAAGGCCAATAAAAAATTGTGGGTTTGAAGATAGCAATGAAGTTCTTTCTCGGCCCAAAACTCTATTAGGTCCCTGTTGCTGAAGATTGACATGTAAAGAACAAAAAGAATATTGCCTCAATTGACATCAAATGATTTAATTAAGAATTATCTTTCAGGTTAGCATAAAATATTATTTCATTGCACAAGCAGTTATTCACTCCCTTTTAGGTGTTCCCTTGACATAGTTGGCATGGGTAGTGAAGAAATCAAATTTCTATCTTGTCAACAGATGAGGTAGAGAGGGTGGAAAATGGGAAAAAATTTCAACTTACTTTTTCGTACACCTGCTTAAATTATTCAACAGATGTAGCAGACCATCGGCATAGTTTCTAAATTCATGTCCTGGATGTTATTTTTATAATTTATAAGTATTATGTTAAGCATTATATATCTAGTAATAAAGTTTTGGCTATCATTATTTACCTGAAACTTCACAATAAAGTTAATTTTCAACCCAGACCCAACAAGACATTTGAAACTCTCGGAGAGTGCTCAAATACCAGTGACTCAATTGACTTCAATTTCATTAGTAAATTAGTTACTCATTTCTTCAGGGAAGATTACATTGAAGGAGGATAAAAGGAAGAAAGTACACAGCTTCACAACAAGACAATCAGTGAAGGTTTCCAAAAGATGAAAAGGTGTATTCCAAACCTGTAGATGAGGCAAACGTCCAAATTTGAGAGGTTCTACTCCTCTCCAAAAGTCCTCACTTTCTACTGTAAGCAATGCTATATCACAGTCAATACCTCTCGCCAAAACCTGTACATAGACAAGTGAACATGTGTCAAATATGCATGTCCCTAGATAACAAAGAAAATGTAATTTTGACATAGTAAAACTGCTGTGAGACATGTTAAAGCAAGCTGTTCTGAACACTCAGGTTGACAGGAGAATAATATTAGGGGACTAAAGAACAATTGTTTAATAAAAGCAATACCTTAGCCACATATTTTGTATCATCACCTCTTTTCTTAACTTTTACCTGCAATCACCCACAAATTGAAGAGAATATAATTATCATAATTTGTTATATGCATCATATATTAAGAACATTTGGAAAGGTAGAATACAGAAGCGGTGAAAGAAGAGCAGCTTATAATTTTAGTAACTGGATGACTTTGTGGCAGAGTTTCAAATTTGCAAAATTCATTAACAAGCAAAAGTTGGTAGTTACAGGCTTACAATCCTAGATCGCATAGCCAATTATCGGGACAATCATAAGATCCGCAAAATAACCTATAATTTCCCTTTTCATTCAGTCTGTACAAGGGGAAAATTTCTCTTATAATTCCACTTTTTGATAAGCTATCTCATGAAAAAGGCTTATTTGATAACCAATTTCTAGAAATTAACACAAAGCTTAGTGGTGAAACTTCTCCCATTAGATATACTGAAGATTTAACGACTCAAGAAATTACCTGGGTATCATGCTCCACACAGTGTGCATTGGTCAGAAGTTTCCTACCCTCAATCATAAATGCACTGCACAAGATGCAGCTTGTGAGATTAGGAAGAAACATATCCTTCATATATGTTGATAAGGATTTCAAATCTTTACCTTCCAGTACTTGTGTATTGTCTCTGTTTTTGCCAAGGAAGTGAATAATCTGGTGCGGTATGGGTGCAGTAAACCTTCAAATGTTACACAAAGAAAGATTTCATCTTTGATAAGTTACATGCCAAAAGCAATGGGAATAATAACTCTACATAACATATCGTATGAAGATGATGACAGCTGAATTACAACGCCAGGAAAAGTTATTTAAGGCACCACAAGCTGTGAACAACATTGAATATATTTTATTTAATTTTAATATTCTATTTAAGTTGAGGGGTCAGATTATGTTATTATGAAATGATAGATGATCCATATAAATGGAAGCAGCAAAATCGTTTAAATCCACTTGACAGACTAATGACTGCATGAAAGCTCTCAAGTCCCACAACCAAGGACATGAACTAACCCAAATATGAATATCAACTAAATTGAGGAAAGAAAAAAAATTGCAAATACCATATATAGGTTTGCACTTTGAAATTTGATTATTTGATTTGCCTAAAAGTTTACTAATATGTAAAAAACCGTAAAAGAGTGAACCTTTAGCAAGGACATGAACTAACCCAAACATGAATATCAACAAAATTGAGGAAAGGAAAAAATTTGCAAATACCATATTTGGGTTCGAACGTTGGAATTTGATTATTTGATTTGACTAAAAAAAGTTACTAGTACGTAAAAGTCCGTTAAAAAATGAACCTTTACCTTCACAACGGCATTAAGGAAATCTGCATCTTGTATATTATTCTGTTCAACCTGAAATTAAAATAAGATTTTCTTAAAACGTTAAAGAGAGAAAATATATTCAAGATTCCTCACAGAAATTAATACCTGCTGCTCTTTTGAATCAATCAGAAACTCCTTCTCCTTCCTTGGCATGCCAAACGGTTTATGAGCAGTTGGTTGGAGTCCCCCCACATCCCTTCTACCACTGCCTCCATCAGCATGTACAAAAAGCCTTTCATCTTTTGATCGCCCTGAATGCTTCTTGTGCGCAAAAGCTTCTTTCTGGAATGACAAACTTAGGATTGTTAGGCTGGAACTCTTGTTGTGTCTTCTATAATCTTCATCTTAGTTTTATCGTCACATAAGCTCAACTTAAGCAACGGCATGAGAATGTGCAACATCAGTGGACAAAGATTGCAATGTGAAAGCATAAATTTACAATAGAAAAAGGTACGCGAAACGAAATTGAAGAAATAAATGCAGTAATAAATAAAGTAGGGTTTACTTGAATGTTAGATTTACGTGAGCAGGAGGCTCCTTCCGAATTTGAATCTCTGCGCTTGTGAACAAATGCAAAGGCGCGGGAAGTGATGGGTGTATGTGAGGAGGGGAAGTAAGACAGGGAGGAAACGGAGCAGCTGGATTTAACGGTGGAGGATAGCACGGAAAATAAGCTCGATACAACAACGGCCATTTCAGGTAGGCCGGAAGAGAAGGAGAAGAAGGAAGCTGAGAGTGTTGGAATCGATGTTAAGTTTTAAAGCATGCTTTGCTTTTGTTCTTCTTTTCCTTATCCTCTGCTTCCTGCCAGTATGGTTCCCGGCTGACCTCTACTGGATTGGGCCTCTCATTGATTTTTGGCGCCTGCTTGTTCTTTTGACCAATCACAGATATTTCTTTGCTACTTTCGTGTGAGAAATTATTTAAAATATTGTTAAAATAAAAATAAAAAGGCACAGCATAAATTTAAACACTCCAAATAATCAACGTCACTAATTTTCTCAGTATAAAAAATTAGTTATTTAACTCTTATATTAAATAAAACTGGATTACTATATATACTTGCTTTTTCTTTTTCTTTTTTTAATACAATACCTGCTTTTTCCTGGGCAGTTTTCGAGTAATTTTCTTTTTATTAAACGTCACATCATTATTTTTCAAGTACTTCAAAAAAAAAAAAACTTATGATGAATACTCAGTTTTTATGGTTTAACGTTTGAGAGATTGTCCAAAGTTAAATGCAAATAATCAAATTGTATTTTTCCCCCCCATAATCAGGAAAGAAAGCTACACAATGTTGCATGTCCTTCACATTCCTACGTAAAGCAGAACACGAACAAGAAAGTTTGGATCAATAGTAATGCGTTCTGATTATCTTAACTTTACTAATTTTGGACTCCTTTTTTAACATATCTTGTACAAAATAACTCTATTTTTATTTATCTATCATTTTAAAAATTGAGAAAATACTCCATCCGGTTCTAATTATAGGAATACTTTCGTAGTATAAATTGTACTACGAAAGTGTTCCTATAATTAGGACCGGAGGTAGTAATAATTACTATGATAAACTAAAGGCATGTTAGATATATCTTTTGAAAAATCAACATATTAATTATATTTTCTTAATTATTGATGAGAGTGTATATATTATCAACATTAAGATGAGGAATTGAGGATCATCATGTCATGGCTCTTGACGAATTTGCATAAGCTTAGCCTTTTTTGTTTTTTCGGCACTGGGTCATCAATATACCGATATATATTGATGACCCAAACCCGGCCCAATAGAAACAAATGCCCGCGGATGTAAATGTGCTTTGTGCATGTTGGGCTAACCATTAAAATACTCGAGAAACAGCTCATCATGAAAGGATTGGGTACATAGACCTTAAAATGTTATGCAAAGAAATATTTATCAAAATGAGTTATATGTGTTATAAAAGTGAAGAAATATAAAGTAAGAACAAGAGAAGGCAGAGATTCAAGAGAGAATGAGAGAAGGAATTCTTATTCCAGTGTGTATTCAATAGTTCTGTAAGGCGCCGAAAAAAATGGGTCCAAAGTGTAATTATTCCACCCTAGGTCATTAAATTTAATTTTTCCCAAAGTCATCAATCATTTCCAGCCGCGTGGGTCTGGAACTTGTGAGAATTCGCGTGGGCCCCACATAAATAGTAACTAAATACGTGAATAGTAAATACGTATACATGAACAACAGTGATTCCGTATGAACAAAGAAATCTAAATATTATTTGAGAATAAGAAATCATAGACATCCACATAATTAGTATATTCATAACAATATGAATATTTTAGAAATATCATGTTTAATTAATTATCTAGTTCTTATACTAAGGACAGAACGCAGTACAGTATTTATGTCTGGTTAATGATGGATAGCTTGCATGGGCCTGATATTGGGCCCTTTCATCATCTTGTTCATTGTTTCTCCCTAAACATCTCCAGGATAAAAGGATGAGAGAGCAAAGCTATAAAGGTGCATTATACTGTAATGTGGTTGTGGTCCTCTTGTTGTTTTGATCTTTGTTTCATGAATCATGTGCATTGTAATTTGTAACGTGGAGGTAGTGCCAAGTGTCTCTCCATAGCGACGGTAACTTTGACCTCTCTTGTAATCCTTAAAGTTTATGGCTACTGGTTCACCACCTTCGGACAAGGGATGATTATTAGTGTAATCCCAAGAGGGTTATAATTCTTGTATGAGTTTATTGCGCTTTCATCGTCAATAATACACGTGATTCTTGATATTGGCTCTTTTTATTTCTCTCTGATCACTATGCTTAACAAACACACATATTTTATAAGCAAATTAATACCACTATCACATAGTACGTAGGAAAAGACTACGATGCCGTGGTCTTTCGAAAGTGAACAGCGGCCAAGAAATGGATAAGTACTAGCCGGCCAAAGCATAATTATATACCTTAATCATCAGTTCAATGACACCCACATGATTTTATTATTGACAGTTCTTATTTGCCTCGTATACACTTCCTCGTATGTTCATAAAGCAATGGAGGGCACGTGACGTCGTAGGTTTGATCAATACAGTAGTAGTAGTAGTAGTATTAGTTTTTTTTTTATACTTAGTATTAGTTTTTGAAACAACACATTAATGTGAAGTTGGATACCTGTGTATCATGAACGCAAAATTGTCGTGTGAAGCTTGTTGTAGTGGGAATTTGGAGTGTCTAATTTTCCTTAATTTTTTTCCAACTTCTCAAATATTTTTTCATTGTTTATTTTTATCATTATATCCTATATAAAATTAGTGATACTTTTTTTTGATATCTTAGAGACGAAAAAATAGAGCAATGTTTTTTTTTTGACAATTTTCTTTTTTTTAAAAAAAAAAACCAATTAAATTGTATAATTTTTTTAAAAAAATAGAGCAGTGTTTAACTAATTAACTAATATATAATTTAAGGATACACAACATATATGATATGATTAAGTAACTTATTTAGCTTCCTTAATCTACTAAAAAAAGTCAATTTTATCTTATATTTAGGACTGAAGTGAATATTAGTTGATTCTTAGGACAGTAAAGCAAGGCCAGTATAATTAGGGATCTGATTGGCGATGCTGCTTGTAAGCATAAAAAAGCTTCTAAATTGACAAAATAATCTAAATATTACCATAAAATGATCGAGTCTGTGGGCCATGCTTGCGTCTCCCAGAAACGATCAACTCAGAAGTTAGGCCCTGTTTGTTACACGGATCTTGGGCGATGGAAAGGGAACTCTTAACAAGGTTCCCTCCAAAAATACATGTTTGGTGCGCGCCTACCTCTTCCGTTGAGTAGACTTCCCGTGAGGCTGAAAGTTCCATTAAAGGTGGGAAGGTTGAATCCCTCTGAAAGAGGTGGGATCTTGGAATGTTCCTGGGAGAGGCAATTTATGGGACGAAAAAACCCTGTAAACAGTCCAACTTTTAAACACTTGATATGAACAAGTTGCAAGAAGGACGAGCTGAAGGCTAAAGTAATGACAGTCGAAGTTGAAGGCAAGGACAAGTTTAAGGTAGGGTAAACGAAGCTCTAATTGAGGCAAGTCGAAGTGGGTATTTATTTTGTGTGAAATTTTCCTAATAGCGTGTTGCTTCCAGATGACTGTTAAATTGATTACATTTTAATGTGTATGTTTGTGGGTTGAGTAATATATAGTTACCAATTGTAAATGTTACTGGAATCTCAAATAGCCGATGAAATATGTTGCATTTTACTGTATATATAGTGTGCTCGGCTTTTTTAAAGAATGAATGTGATCATAATGTTGGATATATGGGTTATAAATGAAAGTGAATGTATCTGCTAGTATGTTTATTGAAGATGACAATTGGGTTTTTATTGGGTATAGAAAACATGTAAACAAAATTTTCAAATGTTTATTTTATTAAAATAACAAAAAAATCATTATAATTAATGTGTATGTAACATTAATGAGTTGCAAACATTACTTACATTATAGAATATACAGTTGCATTATCAAATTATTATTGTGTTTAATTATTATTGAGAAAATATCAATAAGGGTATTTTAGGAAGAAATTAACAAAAATTAAAATTTGTTCCTATAATTAGGATCAGGACCAACTCGAAACTATGTTCATATAATTAGGACCGGAGAGAGGGAGTATCTGTTATGTAAAATTCTTCAACCCCGCCAGCCAAGCAACAAAAGTAGAATTGTTCTGCAAAACCAAAACTACCCCTTAACGTACCCCATTCCTATCTTCCTCCTAAGCTCTGCAAATCACGATTCACTACTTCATCTTCGTCTGTTTGGAAACAAAGTTAAGAGGACGTGGGAGGAATATCGTGAATTTTCAAAATTCACGTGAGAAGCGTGAGGGAGAGATTGAAAAAGAAAAGCAGATACAAAAAGCATAACAAAACTGGCGTGAATCAAACCCTAAAACCAAATTTGGTGGGCCACTCGTGTGTGTGTTCTCTTCAATACAATAATGACACCTGATGAGCCGCCTTCGTTCTCTATGCCAAATTTGTATCCTCCTTGTTTATATTACTTTACTTGAATTCAGGCACATATAATATAATACTAATAATAATAATGGGCCTGTTACATTACATGTGATCTCCGTAAAATGTGAGGCTCTTTTTATATTGACAGCCTCTCTCACCTTGCTCATCATACGCTGTAAACAAGGATTTCATTATTTTATTTTGACAAATAACAGTAACATATGGGATTTTAAGTTTTCACTGTAACACATTAAAATTAAATTATCAATATTTGGAATTCAATTATTTGTCATTTTGAAGTTTAAGCTCCTTCGTTATCCTTTTGTACTCTTATTTTTCATTTATAGGTGTTTTCAAGCAAAGTTGTTACTACCTTCGGTCCTAATTATTAAAACACTTTTGTAGTACAATTTACATTACAAAAATATTCTTATAATTAGGATCGGAGAGAGTATTTAGTTTTTCGGGGTTCATCTTGTGTAGTCCTTTTTTTTGGGGGGATGGAAACTAAACAATAACAGATGCGGCTTTCATTTTATACTTATTTCCTCCTCCACGCTCCTATGCATTCAAAACGGCACCGTTTGGTGCAAAATCATATTGTTCCTTCTTTTTTTTTAAAAAAAATATCATTCACCATTCTGTAGTATGTTTTAAGAATCTGGCCAATCGATTACGAAATATTTTTTCAAGATCTATTCAAAAATATTTTTTAAAATACTGATTGATATTTAAAAAATACTACGAAATACGAAATAGTGAATGCTATTTTTCAAAAAGAAGAAGGAGAAACAGTGTGATAATTTGAACCAAACGGTGTTGTTTTAAGTGCATAGAAGTGTAGCAGGGAAATAAGTATACGACGAAAGCCACGTGTAACAATAACTATATCTATGGCATGGTTAAGGAAGTTGGTGGGCCCACATGTTAGTGGGTCCCATCTTCCCACTTGGTCTTTCTTCTTGCATTACCACGGCACCGCTGGTCCGTTAGAGACAACCAAAGTTCATCTGGCAAGAATTTGGCAAGACAGAATTAAGTGCGTGTTAAAAAGAAACATTACTTTTGATACCGCCATATAATTTCCTGATGTCCTCATTTTCTTTAATACACTTTTGAATTTATTTTTTTAAAAAAAGAAACATTACGCCCAAAAGAAAAAAAATGAACGCAAAACCATAATTAAAACTAATATATGAAAAAAAATGATCAAGTCAACAAAAAAAAAAAAAGAGGGAAAAAATTACATTAAAACTATGCATATTTTTTGTGGGGGCTGCACCCCTTTATGCATGGTTTAATTGTAAATCTCAGACTGCTTGAGAAGTGAAAAGATTAATTGCAATTTATAAGTAAACTATAAATTATCGAAGCTGGTCAACTGTAAACTCTAAAATTTCAGTTATAAAAATTGGGAGTGATATTTATAGTTTAGATGCACTGTAAACATTCCATAATTTACAATCAATTTGTAACGAATTATAGGTTTTTTTTTTTAATTGCCCTCAATCTTTTCAATTTATACAAGAGCTCGTATCCATGATTTCATAACTAGCCACGTGCCAACTGTATGAAGCATTTTTTGTCATTTATTTATTTTCCAAATACTCATGTGATCTCATAAATTCAAAATTTTGTCAGCGGCATTGTTTTCATCCAACGGTCCTTCTAAATACGTATCCTCTCAAATGCTTACACGGGGGTGTGACATGTGACATAAAGACAGCACCAAGCCAAGCTCCTCTGTCTGCAAATAACATAGCCATGGGGCACAGAGCACAGTTCCTCGATCTAGGGCAGGGTGACTTAGCGGGGGACATGCACGGATACAGCAAGTCCACCGTGTACTGACTGATTCAAAGAGAAGAACCTAAGGCTAGTTTGATTTTTTAGCTCCTCTTTACTAAAAAATCATAAAAACTTTTCAATATTCTAAAAATATATTCTCAACAAAAAAATAATATTCCCTTTATTAATGATTTTAATCGGCCAATTCCCTACTTTTCTACTCCTTTCCCTCCGCTTAAACCAAATACACCCTAAAACCGACACTTACTTTAGAGATTAATGGGCAATTTTATCTACATTTTTTTTTCTTTTGAAAGCTTTTTATGAGGTAATTTTGTCTTGGAAATATAAAATGGGAGTATTTTTTTTTTTTTGTCGTTATCTCGCTAATTTTGATCAGTTAAATAAATATCTTTGAAATTGACAAATATGTCATTTTATGTTATTTTTGTTAAGGTGCAACAACTTAATAAAAATGACATGGATGATATGTGAACTATTAGCTCAACATATTTATTCAACTAATTGTTAAAATTAATTGAGATAACGGCCGAGTTAAAATTGTTCAATTTTTTACACTTACATAGGAAAATTGTAACCCGAAAAACTTATAGAAAAACGGTGAAAACTTCCGGAACAAATTAAAAATGTCTCTTAACCCTGATATAAAAATTGGATTATTTCTTTATTTTTTTCAAAGGCACCTATTGTTAACATTGTTTTAGTGCGTCACAATTTAGTGGCATTAGCCTTAATGTCTAGAACTTTAAAACAGTTAAACAATTTTGACTAAAAAGGGTCCCGTTTAAGAAAAATAATTCCCTCGACTAAGTACGAAAATGAAATCCAACACGTAACCTTCCATTTATTAAGAGCATTCATATTATTATTAGATTATAAGGTGATTGACCATAAGCTTTTCAGTAAGAAAGAGATACAAATAAAATAAACAAGAAGCCAGGTACTCACCAATCAAATTAAAGTTGGTGTCTACTGTCTAGCCACAAGGATTGTTTTAAGTTATAAATGCAACCTACAAATATATTGGAAAGTGAGATACTTGTATCTCATCCTTCGACTTTTTTAAAAAATGTCCGTATTTGTCAAGTAATATATTTTATTTTAGTATTTACTTTACACGAACGAATGAGAGAAAATATGACATTTATAAATAACGCGATTTTTTTTTTATATAATATAAATATACTAATAACGGCGAAGTTTGTTTTTTTCTTCATTTGTTTTTGAAACAATCATTAACGTATTACTTACTACCTCCGGTTTTAATTATAAGACCTAGTTGACTTTTTTTTTGTAGAAATTAAGGAAGCTAAATAAGTTACTTAATCATTACATATGTTGTGTTTTCTTAAATTATATATTAGTTTATTGATCAAACTATTTAGTTTGAAGAAAAAAATAAAAATAATCTAAGCTAATTTAATGAGCTTTCTTAATCTCTCTAAAAAAAATCAACTAGGTCTTATAATTAGGACCGATGTATTACAAAGTTAATATATTATCAAAGATACTCCTCTAGTTCATTTTATAATATCTCAATTTTTAAATTAATTTGACTCTTTTTATAGGATCTAATTTAAGTTGTTTGAATATTAGATGTATTATTTTGTGTTAATTTTGCCCCATAATTAATTCTAATTCTATTATTTTTCTTTATCTTTATTTCCAAAGCATTATCTTGTCTTTATCATTGTTTTACTCATATTTCTCTTCAGACCTTCTTATAAATAAAGGTATACAATATATTTCAGAAAAAGTTATTTCTTATCGTCTATTATTTTCAACTAATTTTGTAACCAGTAAAAAAACACAAAGGATTATGTTTTTATGTAATAAAACGATTAAAACTGAACAAACAAGGGGAGTAGTATATTAGTGAGTCCAATTAATTAATTTGGTTAGTTTTTTTATGATAAGTCCAATTGATTATTAATTAATACTATTAATTAAGGTGGGCACAAATCAAAGTCAGATGATACGAATTCATTGGAATCAACGGCGGTCATTGATGGAACCCCCGAGGCCGTTAGGAGTGAGGACAGTCTAACGAACATAGGCTGTGCACTAAGGAAGCAGAATCAGACGAAGAAGTGGCGGACTCACAGAGAGAGAGAGAGAGGAATCTCCGATGCATGAGAGAGCATGTAAGGCGAGGCGATACAAAGGCGCTTCGTTCATATCGGCGCAAATTAGCAAACATCGCCCATCATCATTCAAGGCTGAGATCAGAGACAGACACTCTTGTGGTGGCTTTAGCAGGCATGAGGGAGGTACGGTTACTGTAGACATCTGAGAAGCCGCGCAGCGATTCGTTCAGCACAAGAAAAATAAAGCAATCCACTCTGCACCAGGAGTACGTACTAACGCTAACCGTCCCCCCCCCTCTCTCTCTCACCCTCTCTCTCTAGCTCTTGCCTGCCTCTCACGTAGTACAAAGTTACAGGCGTTACTGAGACTGTAACATCATCACGCAATACGAAGAGAGAGGGAAAAGGGGGCCCCCCCGGCTGGCGTGGTAATGGTGGTGAGGCTTGTTGGGGGGAGGAATCTGAAACAGGGGGCGTAAGTGTGAAAGGCTTGAAAGCTATGGACTGTAACGCTTAGATTTGTGCTGGATACCCGAGACGCCTCTCTCGTAACTTTTATTTTGTCGCTTTCCAACTTTCTGTTCTTAATTTCTGGATCTTTGGCTCTATTTCTTCATTGCTCCCCCGCATTTACTTCCCATGAGGCGCCACAAGAGGATGAGCGGTATGGCTGCTGCTGCGAACAAAGCGTCCCCAGCGAATCACTCCCCAAAAAATGGCGACGGAACTCCGACATGTAACTATGGCGGACTCTCCGGGGAAGGTAATCACAGTAACCGATATATATGAGAGTTAAGACTTTTGGCTTTCACACACACACTCTCTCTCACACAATTTTGGGGGTGGGGAAGGAAAAAATCTGGTGATCGATCGGGGTATACGTTGGATGAATGGATTTTCTTTGAAGTTTTGATTGAATATATATGTCGAGTTTTACGTTTAGAAATCCATGCGAAGTGATCCTGTGCTTCTCTCATTTCTTACACTACACGATTGAGCGTCATTCAGATGTCTTGTACTTATTTGCTCATTTAATAACAAGTTTTAGTCGTCCTCGATAATGTCAGGACTCCCATTCCAGAAATGATTGGTTCATCTTTCAATTGATTAATTATTTCTTCAATGTGTTGTTATGGATTTTAGGCGAGAAAGATGTTTTGAATGATTCACTGTGGCAAGCATGCGCCGGTTCTTCTGTCGTTGTTCCTCACGCTGGGGACTTGGTCTTCTACTTTCCCCAAGGCCACTTGGAACAGGTTATCTCCGATCCTCTGCCATTTTCTGCTTAGTTATCTTAATTCTACTCTGTAAATTCTGTGAGGAGATTTTTAGTTGTGAAGCGAAGTTGAAACAATTGTTCACAGAACATACTTCCGGGAGAAACCAAGGTCGTCATAGATCAGATTTATGTAAACAAAGACAAGGTCGCATCTCGGATAATTAAATATTTTCTATTTCATCCTTTAATGGAACAGTGACCATGCGATTTTTATAATAGTATCTCTCGTGAAAGTTTCTTTTCGCTCGACGCGTGATTATGTGTATTTCTGTATAAAATTTAAGCGATGATTAATTATTTGGGACAATATTTTGAGAAAGCCCGACCTTTCTCCTCCTGAATAAATATATTGGGCTTGTTTGGGTTGGCGATAGGAGCGGTGGCTTAAAAGCTATCAAACTTTAAAAAAAGGCTGGTAGGAAAAAAGTCAAATTATAGATAATGATTTGTGTTTGAATTGATGGTGGTAGAAATGGCGGGGCCAACGTCAAAAAGTTGAGAGTTTTTTTGGAAAAAATTTGGATTCTCGTTTTTTTCCTTAACTAACTTTTTTGAGCTTTTTTAACTTAAAGTCAAAACGAACTTAACGCGAACCCAAATACACCACGCTGAAACTTTTTTTTCCAATGCCCATTAACTCTACACAAACACTCCTCACACCAAACAGGCGCATTGCTTTTATCTCTTAAATAATGAAATCTATATTGTCATATTGAAATCTGGAACAGGTGGCTGACTTTACTCGCCAGGATGGTTACATGGAACTTCCTGCTAGTGATTTGCCTTCTAAAATCCTTTGCAGGGTCATGGGTGTTCAACTAAAGGTATAATATTATTTCTGATCGATGTGTGTTCTAAACCCGGCCGTTATTTACTTAATAATAATATACTGAATAAATATAGTATGGTTTCTCCAGGCTGAAGCCAACACAGACGAGGTTTTCGCTCAAATTACTTTAATTCCTGAGTCAAAGGTTGGCAGCTATGTTTGCTCTTTTCTCTACCGTACCCGTTTTTTTTTTCCTTACTTGAATCGTGCGATTTACTTTTTTGACAGCTTGTCCTTTAGATGAGATTTAAATTAACGCTGCAGATTTTGTCTTGAAGAATGCAATATAATGTCATGTTTATACTTTATTATATGTTAACCGCCTACATAAGTGATGAGTTAAAATTGATTTTTATCTCTATAACTTGCAGCCAGATGAAGTTAGTTCAGGCGATAAAGAGTCTCGACCAAAACCCAGAACTACTTCCAGGTGCTTTAGTAAGACGCTCACCCTATCAGATACAGGTGCACACGGTGGATTCTCCATTCCTAAGAAACTGGCCGAGGAATGCTTCCCACCTCTGGTTGGAGATATTATCCCTGACCTTAAATTAATTACGTTGTTTGACAAAGAATTATTTATTTTCCAGTGATTTTCAAACTGGTTGAATGAACTCTCTTTCCTGTTAGTGCCTTTTGACATGCTTGTTGGAGTTTCCATTTTCACCAAGGATATAAAACTACTTCTTCCAACGAATGACGTTCATTTTTGTTAAACTCTAAATGTTTCCTATTGATTTTTGCTTTGACATTTGTAGCTTGTTGACACGCGAGGTTGCAAAATGACCATTCCGTTTCTTGCTCTGAGTTCCCATACAGATTCCCGTCAAGCGCTAGCTTGTCTCCTTTGTTTTGAGGAATTCAGCTTACTTCGTATATATATCTTAAATATGGCAGGATATGTCTCAGCAACCACCAGGACAAGAGCTTGTTGCGAAGGACTTGCATGGTGTTATATGGACTTTTCGCCATACCTATCGGGGTAATTAAGTTATCTTACATTGAAATATCCTGATCTTTAGTATTTAGTATTACGGTTGGTTGAGTGGTGTAAAGTCCTGTTATATTCCTTTGAGCCTTTAAGTTTTAATGGAGACACCTGTGCTACGGTCCCTAAAACTAGAGTAGTCAGTTCATATATTTAGTAATAGGATTCAAAGAAAGCGATAGATAAAAAAAAAAAAACCACAACTCTTTAGTAATCGCAGAATCAGTATAACTTCACATCAAATTTTGACTATATAGACGGCGTCTTAGCTGTCTCTAAGCTCCTTGCTATATACTTTGACTTCTGTTGATAGCCCTTCAGGCCCTTTCCATCTATTCTTATTTCACATTGATGGCAGATTGAACAAGACGTGGTGGCATCGTATGTTGTAAAATTGTTAGGTATAGAAACTTAACAGCCTCGTGAGCCTATTCTTTGAACTGGTCTTGAGACTAGAGAGTATTGACGGTTTGACAATTTTGATAATTTGAAGCTAATAATTCAAAGAGCATAAATATGTTAGGGTGATTGCTGATCTTCTTACTGTTTTTCTCATACATTGCCTAGTGCCAATTCAAATGGAGAGTAATAGGAAGCGGCCTGTTTGCCTAACTAGTTGAAGGCTTCTTCAGAAATTTCCGTTTCTATGTATCAGTTATGAAATGTTTTTATGTTATTGAGGACCACTTCCATTTTTTCTTGTGAAAATATGCTCTTTCGGATACTCATAGGAGCTATCTTTATTTCAGAGCTTGATATTTATAAAACTGATTGCAGGTCAGCCGAAACGACATCTGCTTACTGGTGGCTGGAGTTCATTCCTCCATTCAAAAAAGCTTGAACCCGGCGATACATGCATTTTCTTTGGTTACCTTTTTTCTCTACTATATTCTTCTAAAGCATATTAGTGAAGATCAGAGAGTATTTTTTGTTATTAAGCTAATATTTAAAAAAGCCCACTACAATATTTAATAATTCAATAGTGTTTTTCTACTACTTTTTGAGTTTTTGGTCAAGGTCCAATTTTAGTAATGGAATTTTTTTGCCATGAACAATTAGCACAATTAAATTTTAAAAGGTGTAAAAGTAGACACAATGTTTTAAAAACGGAGCAATTTTAACAATCCCGTTAGGTTGTCTCAAACATCTATCATTTTTTTAATGTAGGACTTACTTGTTTTCCCTCTGACTTTATAATAGCCATTTGAGCCAATTTAATGGAATTATTAAAATTGTACAATTTTTAAAAGATTGTGCCTACTTTTATCCTTTTAAAAACTTGATTATGTCCGACGCAGGTTGATCATGTCGAAACTTCGTCGCTAAAATTCACTTTAACCCTTCAAAATTGATACTTAGAATTGATAATTTTACAAAGAGTTATCTAAATCTTAATGGCATCTCTGAATACAAATTTCGATTAGAAATATAAAGAGGCCGGAGAGTTATTTTTAAGTGAAACACCATAATCATATTCAAATGGCGAATAACAAGGACGGTACTTGTATGATTGCAGCGGAGAAGATAGAGAACTTGGCATCGGGATCCGTCGAGCACTTAGACAATACAACAGAGCATCCTCATCCACATGCGTGATATCTGGCCATAGCATGCTACTCGGGATATTAGCCACTGCTTCTTATGCTGTTGCTACTGGATCCATGTTTACTGTCTACTACCGTCCTTGGTAAGTCCTTCAAGACTTTTCACATATTAATTTCAGGGGCTAAGCATCAATTTCTTTCGCATTTCATGTTCAGCCTTGTTTTTCTGGTCGCATAGTTTTCCAAATTTATGTCGAAGGACGCGTGTACTTTGCAGGACTTGTCCCTCTGAATTCATTGTTCCACTGGGTCAATACATGAAGTCAAATAAAATGAAATATTCATGTGGAATCAGGATACAGATGGAGTTTGAAACCGAAGAATCTACAAGAAGGTGATTATGAGGAACTTGAACAATTTATAAATGTTGCTTTTTGTGTGAGTAAATGCTTGTATAAGTGAAAGCGATCATCAGAAACTTTGTTGTTTGTTTGAATAACTAGGTATGCAGGAACCATAATAGGTACTGATGATATTGATGGCATGAGGTGGCCTAATTCAGAATGGAGATGTCTCAAGGTAGCATGGTCCATTCCAATTTTTCACGTCTAATTCCTTGTAATTTACTAGCTCTTCAAGATGCATGTACATTTCTTCATAGGTGAAATGGGACGCGACGCTTGATATAGATATGCGTCCAGAAAGGGTTAGTCCTTGGAACATTGAACCCTTGGAATCTTCCGGGAAGAACATTCCTAATCTAGCCCCACCAAAGAGGCCACGGCTACTTGGCCCATCAATGTCTGGATTATTCGATCTTACCAAGGATGGTCAGTAGCTATCCCTCTGTTTGAGGCTCTGCATACCTACGAATTATGTCATAATGTCTCATTTTTTACACCTTAGTATTCTATGACCTGTTAAATTTCTTAATATTTTGCTTCTATATATTAAGTTTTCTTGTCTTGTTTTGCCTGTTATCATCAGACATCGATCTGAACTCAGCCAACACTGCTTCTCGGAGATGTGAAAGGGACTTACAAGGTCAAGATAACAAAGAAGTAGGCTTCCAACAATATGACTCTCAGTTCAGGATGAAGAATCAACTGCACTTTCAACTGAAAATCCCTCCTTGCAATTCTCTTGGCGGCTCAGCAACATTTCCAGATGATGACATTTCAACTTCAAGCCCCCACAAACAGCCCCCAATCCCAACCACTTATGACGCATGCAATAATGTCCCCGTCACCAAGTACCATTCACTCTCAAATGTGAACTCCAATGATTCTGAATCCCATGGATGTCGGGCCTCTAATTCAAGGGATGAGAATGATAGTAAAACTGAATGCAAGCTTTTCGGGATAAGCTTAAACCACCCGGAGCTCCCTTCACCACAAGTTGCTGCTTCTAGCAGTACTTCAACCCTTCATGTTCCTCCAATGTCTCAGTCAAGCGTTTCTGCGATCCCGGTTTCCAAACTATCAAAGGGTATTTCAGGTGTTACGTCGCAGAAAAAATGCAAATGCCCCTCTGTCAATAGTAGGACTTGCACAAAGGTAATTTGCTTTTCCGACTGACTATAAATTGATTTGCATTCGCTAAATCCTGTTGTATGTTTCTCATTGTTGTGTTAAGATAAGTTGATTTATAGTACTTTGCTTATATGACATAAGGTTTGCTTGTAGCTCAAACAAGTTTTTAGGGTACACTAAATAATCTGCAACGATGGAAACAATTCTATTTCAGGTGCTTAAGCGTGGAAGTGCACTTGGTAGATCAATTGACCTCTCGCGTATCACTGGATACAATGACCTCATTTCTGAACTGGACTTCATGTTTGATTTCAAAGGAAGCTTAATAAATGGAAGCAGCGGATGGCATGTTGTCCCCATGGATGATGACGGGGATATGATGCTGTTTGGAGATTTCCCGTGGCAGTTAAGTGTGAGGTCTTTATTAGTTAGTAGTATGAAAACAGTCACTCCTCCTGTCCTTGCTATAATCTAATTGACTTTTTTGGAGAGATTAAAGAAGCTAAATAAATTACTTAATCATAGCATATGTTGTGTATTATTAGATTATAGATAAGTTTATAAGTCAGACAAATTAGTTTAAAGAAAAATACTTTATAATTTGTTTAGCTTTTTTAATTTCTCCAAAAAAGTCAATTGCGTCTTATACCGAAGTAAGACCGGATGTACTATATGTTTTGCACCTTTGGTGTTGTTTCTGAACTGTAGCTTCAACTTGTTATAACGTAAATTTCTGACCAAACTAAATTTAGCAAGTAAAACTACATGTATGGTGGTTACAAGTGTTTTTTTTAGAGTCACTTCAATTATGACGGCTAATCCAATCAACATATTGCAGTCGACCAATTTAGATGAAATCTTTAATTTGGGTCAGTTGATTTCTTACTTATTACTGATTTTAATTCATCGATTAAACGGTGCAGGGATTTTCAGTCCATGGTGCAAAAGATGATCATTTGTCCAAAGGAGGACTCCAACAACCGGAGTGCTATTGCTAGCACAGCAGACTCAACAACCCTGTAATCCCTCAGCAAAGAGCAAACAAACATGTTTTTGAGTCATGCAGCATAATGCAGCTCTATTTAATTTGGTTGTTTATGGAACCAAATGGTATCGCACTAATGTAGCCTTGTGATGTTTTTCCTAGTGCGAATATGTTCTTTTACATTCCTTTCTTTTCCAAACAACTTAATTTGGGCTTCCTGTAATGTGATAGTGTCGCCTGAGTTGATGTCCTTGACAATAACAACTCAAACTATTTTATATTGTCTGGTTTGTTGTTATGGATATTAGATATATTTGCAGGGTCAAACTTCTTAAGTAGATTTTGGTCTTGGATTGCTCAGATGCATGCACATGATGTATGTTTATTCTGTGTTCACCTGAATAAAGACAAGTTAATTCTATCTGAAAAGAAACTTGAACATAATCTGCAGCACGTATGTTCAGCTGTATGATTTACACAAACTAGGTCTCAAATTTGATTTTATAGATTATTTGCATATTACAAATAATAGATAATAATTAGACTTTTTTTTATATACTACACCGAACAACTTATTCTAGCTAGGAATTTCAAGTTTGAGCTTTTAGATATACAATTTTATTGAATATTCATTAGAAGAGCCTTTTCATTATTGTGGTCCTTCCCAACTTAACTCGAATTAGCCGGTAAGATATTGGGTGGTTTGATACACAAAAAGCAACACTACTTATTAATTTTATATTACACACTTATAAATTGTTACAAATAAAAAAAGACTGACTATGTTGAATATTTTTATTTATAATTACTTACATGACATAAATAAGATAGACAAAGCAATTTGATTCTTAATTTGATAATATCCCTGTCGAGATTACGTGATTTTTTTATTTATTTTTTTTAAAAAAAAAAACTTAAAAGTGCCTTCCTTCCATGAGCGGAAAAAAACAAACCAATGAAAGAAAATTTTCATCACAATTTTTTTTTTTAAAAAAATAGTATAATCATTGTTGACAATACATGACTAAAGGTTTCTAACAAAAACAAATACATGACTAAAATCTAAAGGTTTAAAAGAAAATTAGTTTAATTTATCCTATTAGTTACTCCTTCCGATCCTAATTATAGGACAACATTTGGAAGTTGGTTTTGGTCATAATTATAGGATAACATTTAATTTTTTGTCAATTTCTTCTTAAAATACTCATATTTTATTCTCTCAAGCGTGTTTGGTTTTTGGTGAGTATATGTATGTAAGTGCATAGACTCTTTCAGTGAGTGAAACTTTTAGATATATATGTGTGTGTCTATGTATGTATATATTTGTGTGTCTACACACAAATATATATATATAGACACACACACATGTATTTGTGTGTGTGCATATATGTATGTATGTAAGTATGTGTTTGTCTATGTATATATGTATGTATATATGTGTGTATCTATGTATATATGTGTGTGTCTGTGTATATATATATGTATGTGTATGTGTGTATATCTACACACAAATATATGTAGACACACACACACACACATATATATGTATATGTGTGTGTATACATATATGTATATGTGTGTGTATGCATATATATGTTGTAGATATATGTACACACATATATATATGTATATGTATATATACACATATATATACACACACACATATATGTATATATAGCAAGACCATTATTTCAATTAGATAGCGAGAATAAAGAAAATTCTAAGTCGGAGAGGTATGTGGGAGGAGCTATTGATTCACTTTTACTTATGTCATTTTACATTTATATAAGGACATTTTAGGAAAATGAGTAAAATTAACTTCTTTCATTAATCTTTCCAAAATTGGTTAAATATGTCTTATAATTAAAACCTGGAGGGAGTAGTTTCTTATATCATTATAATAACTCACTTCCCTCCACCAGAAAATGGAACCAAATTCAAATGAGAGCCCTAATGCAAATAGTTGACGCAATTGCCCATGAATTGCGGGAGTTTCATCTATGTGTTTATTCTTTCCTATTATTAATATAAGACATATTTATATAATTTGATCAAATTAATAAAGTTAATTAATATGATATGTATTTCTTATAATAAATTAGTCATTTCTCTTAATTTTTTACTTCCCTCTCCTATTTAATTGTTGTTGAGTTGAGGGAGCATCAACAAGGGTAAATTAAAAGAAGATTAACAAATATAGAAATTATATATTATATTTAAGACTAAGATCAACTCATCAAATATGTTATATATTAAAGACTAGATGAAGTATTTTTTTTTAACATCGATTTATATGAATATGGAAAAAAAAGTTAAGTAGTAAATACGCCCGTAAGATACGCGGAAAGTAATGTTGACTAAAAGATTTTTTTGCCTGTGCGCACTTCTAAGTCTTAAACGTAAAGAATGCCACCCCTCTTTAACCACTGTTTATGTTAACCGTTAATTTTGACTGAAATTGATTACTAGTAGCCACATGTACTCTCATTTTCTACTTATTACGACACATCATTCCCCCCTGTCTCCTCCGTCGCTTCCTTCCTTCCTCCATCCGTCTCTCTCTCTCCCCTCCTCTGTCTCTTCCTTCCTCCATCCGTCAATAATCCAAGAATAAAAATAAGAATATGATGAGCTAAAGAACCGTAGATGTGGTTGTAAGCGTGGGCGATTTCCTCGCCGGCTATCTTGGTGGCGTAGTCGAGACTCGCTGGCTGATCGGTCTGATGCAATTCGGAGAATGGATTTTCACTGTTGAGACCATAGACGGAGCTAGAAGACACCCACACAATGGCGGGTTGGGGATTCACAGCCTTGGCTATTTCCAGGAGGTTGACAAATCCGGCAATGTTGGAGCTCACGTACGATTGCGGATTCTGCATTGCATAGCGAAACCCTACCTGAGTGGCGAGGTGGAATATGTGCGTGAAGGGAATGACGTTGAAGAGCTTGGACAGCAAGGGCCCGTTGTTGAGATCGCCTTCAACAATAAAGATTCGGTGTCTGGAAAGAAGCGCCTGTCTTGTTCGCTTGAGGGGGGATCGTAGTAGTTGTTGAAGTTATCGAGTCCGAGAACACCGCCGCCGCACTTCTTGAGGGCCAAGGAGCAGTGGGAGTTGATGAAGCCAGCATCATCAGTGACGAGGACAGACATGCCATTGGGGAGGCGGGGGAGGAGGAGTGGCGGACCTGCTTCTTCCAGGAGGAGCGGAAGCCGTAGAAAGTGAAGGAGAGGAAGTTGTGGTGGGTGTGGAAATGGAAGGGAGGAGAATAAAAGTTGTAATTATTTAGAAAGACTAATTAATAAAATAAAAATTTAAAACTAAATTACTCCTGATCAAACCTCCTACATTTTCTATCATATTCTATGTTTAAAACTAATGTGAATTTCTAAATTTAATCAAATTAAACTCAATTTATCTTATTTTTACCACTTACGTAGATATTTATAGAAAAAAATAACACAAACATCTTTCAAATTTGTCAAAACGGTATTTTTATTTTTATTTTTTAAAATTGAAAAAAATTAATTGAAAATAAAAATGATATAATTTTAGGAAAAAAATATAATTTATTATAAACGTTGAGGAAGTGTTTTATATATGTCAAATGCTTTTAAAATTGACGGAGTCATTCTCAGCATTAATTAAGTGTCGCCTTCCAATGTTGATGGCAGAAGATAACAAATTAAATCAAGCTCTCTGTTTATAAAACTATAAATTATAAATAATATGACTCATTTGTCATAATCTCATGATATTCATGTTAACATATTGTAAATTTTAAATTAATATCGAGATCATAACAATTTTTAATTAATAAATTATGATGTTTCAAATTTTCACACAATCATTTTTGTCATTTGAGCCTACACAACTAGTTCAGATAAAATATTAAATGTGCTTAATTTTTTATTTTGGTTGATACAGTTTTCCCCAAATTTATACTATATAAATCAATATAAAACTTAATGATATAAATGGTTTAATATCTAAGTAAATAATTAAGTGATATAATTGTGATATGATTATGTAAATGTTAGTTAAAAAAATTGATGATTTTGGCTGTTGTAATTTTGATGGAAAATAAAATTTAAATTACTTTTAAAATAGATTGCTGGAGATATTAAATTAAAGGAGAGAATGTAGGAAGTTGAATGAAGGGCAATTTAGTATTTTCAAAATCTATATTTTAGTAATTAGTCTTTTTAAATAATTTCAACTTTTCCGGTATTTTCCAAATAATTGAGTGTTTTTTTTTTTTTTGGGTAATGGGTACGTAGTATAAAATAGTACTGTTAGGCAAAGGAAATAATTAAGAATGCTACACATCATCTTTTCCATTAACATGTAAATATGTTTTCTCTATTAGAATATAAAGAAGTCTCTCACCAACAAGATAATTGGTTTGAGGTACTAAGCAGTCTCACTCTCGTAAGGAGGAGAATACAAATTTGAATCTCGGAAGCGCTCTTATTGGAAGAGACAAAAACATTTTGCCTTCTATACTTCAAAAGAGAAACCCTTTGCATTATTTAAAAAAAAAAAAAAAAACAGTATATGTCGCTGAGTAATTAAAGAAGATATGAAAGATATATAATGTAAAAAAAAGTATATAATTGATAGGACCCCATTTTTACATAATATACCTATAGTCTCTTCTTCTTCTTCTTCTTCTTTTTTTTTTAAAAAAGAAAATCTCTTCTTTATTTAATCAACTTGGGACTTCTTTACATTTTTTTGGGGCTTGAACCATATGACATCATTTTTTTTGCTAGGTAAATATATCCTCTTATTAGAAGCAATCATATTCAAGACACTATTAAGTACTAAATGTAAACATATCTACCTGCAGGGATTCAAACATTGGCTTGCCACGTTGTGAGGGGCTAAACCATTTCGCTAAACTCAACCCATATTGGTTAATCATATGACATTTTAATTACATAGCAATAACATTTATTATTGCTCCAAGACCTGCTTCTTTATATTTTAATATTCTCAATAAATTCATTACCATCTACTCAACACCATAAAAATATATTCCCTCACTTTTATTTTCTTGTCGTTGAAGAACTTTTCCATATACCAAACTCATAGTAACACGAGCGTCCCATTTTAAATTTCACATATTAAATAAGTGACAACAAAAGATGTATTATTATTTTTGTACAGAAACAAAAGATGTAGCTTTTCTCAGTGCTTTATGCCCGCATAAGCTCAACTCTTCATGATCAAACCATACACACACACTTATATAGTTGGTTGGAGTTGTTGGATTATAATTACCAACTTGCCCACCTCCCATGTCTAGTATGAGGTCACCATTCTTTGTTGTTGGTTCAATCTCTGTCGTTAATGGTTCCGTATTTGTTTCATAATCTAAACGGAAAAAATGTTAGGTACTACTTCATGAGATGGGTGAGGAAGCATATGCCTCTCTTGTATCAAGAGGAGTGATTATATTCCCCTGGTCGCAACAGAATTAACAAAAATAGGATATGCATGGGAGTAATATTTGTCTGAACAACACTACATGTGTTAGATCAAATGTAAGTATATACGTACACAAAGCAAAATAGACTAAGAAACTCATAACGATTATAAAAACATATTTAAAAATAACAATAAAATTACCAAAAATAAATCTAACAAATATACTCAACAAAAAAATGAAATGAAATAAGTAATTTTACTAACTTCAAGTGCCTAACTCCTTAAATCTTCAAGCACAACCTCAAATCTAATGAAAATTTCTTAGAGCGCGTGCGGAAAGAATTTGCCAAAAGTTTTGTAAAATGAGGGGAGGTGGCACTTTTATATCCACGTCATTTTTAGCAATTTCCACAAAAATCGTTGCATCAACAACTACAAAGGTCATCATAACACTTTGTGGCGGTTGTTTGCCTCAAAAACTGGAATGATGACACAATTTGTAATGATTCTTTCGAACCGCTATATATAAACATGTAACATTTTATCTTCTATAACGGTTTTGCCTTTTAAACCTTTACAAACTCACCGCTATCTTTTGTAGCGGTTTATATGATCTAACTACTACAAATTCACCGCTACAACTGTAGTGCCACAATTGTAGCAGTTTATCTGATTCAACTGCTACAAATTACCAAGGCTTATCAACGTGTCATTTGGTGAGTGTTATACCATTGCAAATTTGTAGTGGTTTGCCTTAAAACTGCTACAAATTCTAATATTTGTAGCAGTTTTTTTCAACCGCTACTAAAATGATTTTTTTTTTGTAGTGCTATGCGGAGTTGATCTTGATTTTAATTATAAGACATAATTTGTATATTTGTCAATCTTTTTCTAATTTACCCTTATCAATGCTCCCTCAACAATAATCAAATAGGAAAAAGAATGATGGAATTAAGGAAGGTAGCTAGAGAGTTTTAGAAAATACAGGTCATATTAACTAACTCAATTAACTAATTTCCTTAATCTAATAAAATGAAGTAAATATGTTTTATATTAATGACTTGAGAGAGTATTTTCTTTCTGTACAGCACAAATACAATTCATATATATATAATCAGAAAGCTGGGGAAAGGGAAAAAAGAAAGAAAGAAGGAAAAGTCCAGTCCTTACCTCTGAATGTTAACGTCAGTCACATAAAAAAAGCCAGCAACATTGCTGCATCAAATAGATGTAAAACACTTACGGGTGTGATCCTTAATAAGAAGGGGAATGTAATGAATACAAGCCTAAAGGGAGAGTCCAATCCCCAAAAGCTAGCCTATAAGGAGGGAAAACCCAATGGACTTATAAACCTCACTACAAGAGTTTGGCTCCTCGATGTGGGACTCATAACATAGTCACCCCTCAAGAGCCGACGTCTCGGGCTCCACTCCACGGCACTTCACTCGGCCTCCAGCCGATCAGAACCCTCCGTGGGTAGCCCTTTTCGAAACATCGACTCTCAATGAAAGCACCAATGTAATGGGCACAAGCCCAAAAAGAGAGCCAAATCCCCAAAAGCTAGCTTATGAGGAGGGAGAACTCAATGGACTTATAAACCTGACTAAAAGAGTTTGGCTCCCCGATGTGGGACTCATAACAGGAAATGGAGTATATTTTTTTGACCTTCAAGTGAAGGGAGTATATGAATCATGTTTTAACTTTTAACATCTTTTTTTTGTTGTTGTTGTTGCTGTCTCGAGATGTATTATACTCTAAATTTCTATGATCAGTCACAGTATTAGATGAATGTCAGATATGATTTTCAGTGATTAGTTATTTGAGAAAAATTTGAATTGAGGTTTAAATTAGAGGAATTTGATATTCCAATGAATTGTTGCCTTAGCTTGAAATCATCTCTTCAGGATCCTTAGTAAGAGAGACAACAAGGCCTGAGTAAAACAAATCGCGGCTTATATTCACAGCAACAATTCTGGTGGGTTCTGTAACATTGGAGTGTGGAGAGATCATTTGTGAGGCCATAAAAGTATTCCTAGATCAAAATCAGAAAATATCAGTTTGCATTATAACCCACAAAGCATAGACTTCTCCTGAAAAAAGAACCCTCAAGTCTTAAACTCTCAAACCATTCATTAGTAATTAATATTAGATTTTAACCTATTATTGTTTAAATTATTTTTTATAACTTCAGCTTAAAGCCCTGAAAAAGTCCATTCCTGTTATCCTAACTTAAATAGTGTATAATAAACTCCTAAAAAGAATACTTCTCATATTCAATATAATATATTCAGTGGCGTGATGTCCTAAAAACATCTGATTCCATCTGCTAAATTGTGTATATTAGATAACGAAATAGTTAAAGAAAGAAAGAAATAGGTTCAGATACATTAATATGTGCAGATGGTATCAAAGCCTAGTATCAGACATGGGAATGTTGTAGGTAGGTAGTATCATAATTTGGTATAAGACACTGGAATGTTCCTCATGTAAGACATTTCGCTCCAGGGGACAGCTTTCGCTGAACATGCCAAAACAAAACTTTCCAAGATTTATTTTAAACCACTGGTCCATCGATGAATAAGCATTCCTTAATTATCTTTTTATTTTGAATCTTTCTTATGTTTTTTTGAAAGCTAACCATAAGGTAAGTTACATTATTCTTGATAAATTTGTTCTTGATTAATATTGAGTCAAGCCTTTGTTTTTTGACTCCCCTCTTGACTCCACAGATTCTTTGCACTCCTCCTCCTCCGGCCTTCTTCCATGAGTTGATGTTCTTTAAAAGAATGCGAGTGGTTTATATACTCCATCATGACTGTATAATATATTTAAGCAAAGTTTTCCCCCCTTTTTCAAGCAAAAGCACAAGATTGATTCATACTTGGTATAGTTTTATGTTTGTCACTGTTATGATTGCTTTATTTAATAGTAGGGTGAATAGTATGTCTAAACAAAAAATATGAATTTTAAGAATATTGTGTTGACGCAGATTTATGCAATTCTGTCACGTGAGTATTAAGGTGGTGGATCTGACATTTCCAATGCTGGCATGTGTTAGGAGGCTTACATATTGTAGTTGATGGGTCACATGGGTGGCTTACGTCTTCAATACTGACATGTGTTGCGAGGTTTGCATAATTTTAGTTGATCTGAACTTTAGCGGTAGTTGACTTGAAATCTCTTACCACTCTCATCCTATTTATAAGTTCAGTTTGACCAAATCTCACATGCCAAGGAAAGTTAGTTGGCACAATGATTATGAGGTAAATTTTCAACTTTCGCCTCATTTATGATTGGGTATTTTTCAACTATTTCTTCTCTCTCCATCTTCATAAGTGCAATTAATATGAGTAAAATTGTCACAATCTCATTTATTACTTAAAACTAGACTTATAAATAGGACCAAATTTTTTGGTCAAACTGGACTTATAAATAGGATCAAAGTAGTACATATATATATATGCTCCGTTGTTGGGTTATATCAGAGGCTTTTATGTTATTTTTTCCCAACATTATAGGCTTTTATATTGAATCATTATGATATTGTCATAAAAAAAAAAAAAAAAACTCCTCCTTTTAAAATAAATTAAGCTCTTAAACCATAAATTATAAAAAGATATGATACCTAAAAGCCAGTAATTTGGAGTACGTGGATACAAAATGAATAAAAAAGATAATTATTGCTTTAGTTCGTTTTGATGCAATTTCGAAAGTGATTTTGGACTGAAATGTTACCGCTAGTATCAGGCTTGGTCCATGGGTCAATATATATACATATGCACGCGGGATTTCATTTTATTTATTCACGTTTCCATATAATGAAGCAAAAGATTCTATCTCTCTCTCTCTATATATATATATATATTGGGGGTGTTTGGAAGAGCTTTTAGAGGCAACTTTTGAGCTTATTTACTGTTTAATAAGTGCTTATGGGTGTTTTTTTTTTTTTTTTTTTTTTTTTTTATTTTATTTGGGCTAAAAACCGCCTTCCGAAAGGACTTATGGGCTTAAATCAACTTATTGCATAAAAATTGGGTTTTGTAGCTTATTTACTTTTTTAATAAGTCTTATTGGATTCTTAGTTACTTATATAATATTTATTTGATCAAATTATGTATTTTAGTATTGCCAAATTTTGTAATTTAGCATTTTTCATATTTTTGGTAATTTTGATTTTAATTTTAATTTTCTTCTTCTTAGAATTATCTCAAAAGTCATTTATCTATAAGTCATTCCAAACAAGTTTGTACCAAATCGTACTTTTCCATAAGCTACTTATACAACCACATATTCAAACATAAATACGTTTCACAATCGAACTTAATGGTTTCATTCGACCGTTGAAATATGAACATGAGGATATGATACACAAATAATTTAAAATAACAAATGCATGTGTATAATACTAAATAGTTTTATAATAGAGTACCTCAGAGGCACATGCTTGTATTCTTTGTTTAGTTCGCGGCTGTGCTCAAAACTCATATGCCTGTTTGTGTTGTTAACTTTAGAGACTGTACATCTTTTTCTTCATATTCACATGAATGGATGATCAAAAAATAAATACATAGATGGAAAATCCTGCAATTCATAGCCAATTTATTGCGGCAACTATTTGCAATAGGACTCTCATTTGAATTTGGTTCCATTTGCGGGTGGGGGATAGCGAGTTATAATAATAAAAGAAACTAACTACATACAATCAACATATATAATAGAGAAAATTCTAATTAAATCCTACTGAGATGATCAAAACCAATACCGTGTATACATTTTTAACAAATTTTTGGCCTAATTAAGGATTCCTAAATGTTGTTAAAAGACAAGAATGCCCTTTGTTGTTTGAAAGAAAAATTGAAGGTAAAAAGGAAAAAGGGATTTCTAAATTCCTCCATTGGGAATGACCATTGCCTGTCATTTCAACAATTCTCCAGCTTTTATGAATAGAATGGTTTTTGTTCTTGTTCTTTTATCAGAATATATGCTACCTCCATTACCATCTCCTTTCAATCCTGATTTTGCAGGCATTATAACCACAATCAGAGCCAAGGTCCCGTCTTTTTAACTCTAGGAAAAGTGCCATGTTTGAATGAGTCTCGAAAGTAATAATTTATTCACAGTTGAAATGAAAAGGGTTACTCATTACTTTATTTAATACATATAAGCACTGCAGATTTTTTTACTGAACTTGCTCTGGAGCAGGTAACTCAAAACTCTTAAAAGATGTAAAACCTCCATCCACAACCAAATTATGGCCACTAACATACTTGGCATCATCAGAGGCTAGATAAAGTGCAGCATTTGCAATATCCCGGGGCTCACAATTTGTTCCCTCTAGAACACCAAAACTATGAACAAGCTGAACAAGTTGGCGGGTATCATAATGTGGATATACAAGACTCAATTCTCCCAAGCAAAAAGGAGTGGGAATAGCAAAAGGTGATATGCAATTCACACGGATTCCATACCTGCACATCTCTGATGCCACAGACTTCACAATGCCTATCACAGCAGCCTTTGACACTGAGTAAGTGTGCTGTGCCATGCCACCCATCACCCCAGTGACACTTGCTGTGCACAGAATGGACCCACTTCCACGTGGGACCATCACACGTGCCGCGTGCTTCATCCCCGCCATGACCCCTCGGACGTTGATGTCCATGACCTTGTCAAATGATGTCAGGTCTAGGTCCACAATGCTTGGAGGAGTTCTGCAGGCTATACCTGCATTAGTGTACATGATGTCAAGTTGGTTATGCTCAGAAATGGCGAAATCTACGGCGCTGGATATGTCTGATTCCTTAGTGACATCACAGGTTATGAAGGTGGCATTTTGGCCTAGTTCTTTTGCTGTCTCTTGTCCAAGATGCGGTTGGATATCAGCAATTATGACTTTTGCACCGTGGTTGATGAAGGTTCTTGCTGTTGCCTTTCCTATACCGCTTGCTGCTCCAGTTATCAGTGCAACCTTGTCTTCCAGCTTCCTAAATCATCATACCTTATCAGATCCAATGCTAAACATTTTCTGTTTTCATAGCGAATGATTATTGCCTATGGCAAAAGAACAAAAGAAAGTGCCAAATTGGGCATATTGGGGATGATATTCATGTTTTTGACGATTAGCATTATATATATATATATATGGTTGACACCATGTGAAAAAGAAACAGGAAGTGTAAAGCAAAGGAGAAGGATACTTTGCCACACCTTCTAGGCAGAGTAGACAAGAACCTATTGAAGCTCTGAGCAAGCAAAGCCCTCGAATCAGAGACCTTTTTACTGTTTTGAGAATCACCAAGACACCCAGAAAGCCAGACATTAAGAACTCAGAACAGCTCAAAGTTGAAAGGAGAATTCACAGGATCAAGGATTACAAAAATTAAAATATAGGGTGGGCTTTCGTCCTTCCAATATGATTGTTAACAAAAGAAGAAAGGTAAGACAATCTTACAAGCCATTTTCCCCCAGAAACAGAAAGCCAATTTTGTGTAAATTTTTTTAGAAGGGGATTAGCTGTAGATGAAGAAGAGACCCAAAGCACAACTTAAAAACAATTCATGCTTCAACAAAGTCTCTTGTAACAAATAAGAATGATATAAGAACAAGTAAAGGAACAAGAAGGAGGAGAAGCCAACCTCAAAACAGTCCTTAACATAATTTCCAGCAGAAGGATGGATCAATTGCAGAGAGTAAGAAAGGAAGTAAGTTTACAGAGTATGTTTGAGCTTCAGGTGAGTTCGCAGGCAGGCAAAGGCAATTGAAGAAAGAGAGAGATGCCCTCAGATTTGGAGTTTTTGACAATGGCAATTCGCAGCTCGACAGCCCATGTGACGCGAATGACAGATGATTTATCCATTACTTATTGGGATTAATGTGTCTTATCATAAAAAAATGTGTATCTTATATCAACAATTATCAGCCTCTATATTTTTTTTATCATTCTTACTTTTTTCTCAAAGGATGGAGAGTATTTTTTTTATATATGTAAAAAGTTTTGGAGGGTTCGGTGGTTATTGATACCCTCAAAAACTTGAAAGCCCAATTCAGTTCCCTAAATGTCATTAACTTTGTTCAAGGCTTGTTGTAAATCTTAAAAGAAAACTCGCAAATTAGGTAAATTTTCCTAGAGACATGTTAATCGTTTTTCTTCTTTGTTATTTTTAATTAAATTCCATAGATTAATTGATGATTTTAAAGGATTTATTTGAAAAAAACACACACACACATTATAAAGAGTTCACATTAGGTGCTATTTTCTTATGTGCTTCTTAGGTGCTATTCGGGATTAGGAATTTTTATTTTATTTTATTTAATTTTTTTATATATTCTATTTATTTAGATTAGATTATATCTTTACATTTGAAATTTTTTTTTTACACCCAAAGATCTCAAATTAATTAATTTTCAGTCTTATATTCAAAAATATTTTTCCTGTAAGCCAATATCCTGAAAATTAATTAATTTGAGATAAGTAGGTGTAAAAAAAAAAAAATTTGAAGATGCATCATATAATATAATCTATATAAATAGAATATAAAAAAAAAATCCTAATCCCTTTAATTAGAGGGAATAAGATCTAAAAAGACCTATTAAGGAATAAAGACCTAATAACTCCCACTATAAATAGGCGTGTGTTTACATATTAAAGGAAAAAAACCATAAAAACGTTAATTATGACTTACTAAGTTAAAAAATTTAGCCAAAAGTCATGCCGCAATAAAAATACATATTTTCCCTCCTAAATATCAAACACTATCTGAGATGGCGTCTTCCACTTTCATTTTCCCTCCAAATTCAAGCATTTCGTCGAATTTTGGTTGCCACATTTATGGGCCTTGCTTTCCAATTTCCATCGACTCTCTGTTGCTATTTTTTCCTTTTGATTCCATTAGGATTTTCGATAAATTTCTGAGCAAGGACTAAATCACACGCAGAGTTCGTATGGCCACGGACCATACTTCGATTGTTGAGGCGCAAACCCCTCATTCTGTCTCCACAATCACTCCCACCTGGTAATTCTTAACTCTTTTCTGTTTCGTTCTTATTTTCCGTCATGCCGTAGGAAACACCAAAATAAAGGACTACAAGCAAAAATGTTTATCCGACCCTCGTGTTCCTTGAGATTATCCTGACAATCTCTTGGTTCTTTAATCATTTGGGTATATATTGGTATTCGAACTGCTAGCCATATATATAGATATTCCTGATATCAGTATTTGTGATATTTTTGCTACGAGTGACACCAGACTTTGGTGGACATATATCCCACGAATTTCACTCATAAGTCGATCAGAAAAGGTAAAATAATTCGTAATGTTTTGTGTATGAAGATTCTCCTTAGAACATGCACACTGTTTGAACAAATAGTAAGTACCTAGAAGTAATATCAGGGCTTGCCACAGAACAGAGTGAATCGAGAGATGAGTTTTTAAGGAGTAACTTTATGCTAGAAGCATATTTTTGTTGTCGCTTCTGGATATACATTGTGAATTGTCTGATAACAATTTTGTTTTGCACTTTGGCTACCGTTAGGAGTTAATTTTGAAGTTGTGAATAAAGATTTGTACCAGCAATTTGAGCAGACTGGACTCTCCGGAGACAGCCTAGTGCTTCTTAGTCCCTAGTTGAAACTCAGTTGGTCCAATGAGCGCATATGAAGAAGTAGTACTTGACAGTGAGAATGAAGAAATGCACGGCAGTAAAGTTGTGACTGTTTCCAAAGGGTTATTGGATAAAAAAGTTTATCGAACCTTTAAAAATCCTAGAATAAATTTCCAGAAGAGGCATCTTGGGCCACCTTCACCTAGTAAGCAAGTGGAGAAGGGAGCAGCAAACACAAGTGTCCCTTCTTTCGGGAAATCTGCCACTGGTAAGCATCTTTTATCTGCATCAGAAGTTCAAGTTATTCTATTAATCATGTTGCTATTCATGTTTGGCAGTGCGGTATTATTATTATAACATATACTTTTTTTTGTAATATCAATTAGCATACTGGAGTAATTGTTTCTAAATCATTTCATGGTGATTAACTTTTGGAGAACGTCCTATATGCTTGAAGGGCACAAAGAAACATCAACTGACGCTGAGAACTCTGTTAACAAAAATCATCTACATTCAGCTACAAAGTTGAGTCAAATACCCTCTCCAGAGATTGGGGAATTAACCCAAGACGATGCAGTGGGATATGTGGATCACTACTTGTCAGTCAACAAAGTAGAATTATCTCCAGGAATTTGCCATAGAAAGGCGAGTAGAGAGAAATCACCACCTCTGATGAGTGCAAGAGGGGCACAAAATTTGGCCAAGAAAATTCAAGATCAGATCCGTCATGAAGAAAAAAGACCCTTCGAATTGGTTGACGCTGGTCAAAAGGACACAGGAGCTGGGATTTTTCATAAAAGGATTGCGGTATCTTCTAATTTTGGGGTCTGTGGACAGACATACACAAGACGAAAACAGAAAAGTGGTTATCATGATAACCGAGAAACCTGTAGCACAGCTAATGAATGCGAAGAGAAGTTAGCTCAAGGACTAAGAACTGTTGCTGAGAATAACTCTATCAAGGAGCTGGATGTTCAGTCGGATGCTGCAGGAAAGAATGTTGACGCTTGTTCTGGTGTGGAATGTACAGAGAACACCTCTGATATTGGTTTAGGCACCCAGGTAGCCGTTGAAGCAATGGAGGCCTTAGCTTATTTGCCCCCTCCTGATGGCAGATGCACTAGGATCAAAGATCAATCAAGCAAACAAAGAAAGAGGAATAATAATTTTGTTGATGGAGGTATTGTGAGATCCAAAAGGAAAAGGACTGGTTTAACAGCCGATCCATTTAAGCCGGTTCGTGAGACAGAATATCTTAAGAAGCCTTCGAGTTTATTTGGGATGGCTATGAAGAACAGTTTGAATTATCAGGTGCAAGTTTGTCCACGGCTGTCCACTAGCAGCAGTTTTTCAAGTCTTAAATCATGGCATTATCCAAAAGGACCAAGAGGGAAAAGAAAATGTCCTGATGCAAAAAGCTATCCAGATGCGCCTAGAAATTGGGGCACTCAGTCTATCATTGTCAATGGAAATGAAAGTAGTATCTTCTCCATCGCAAATCACATTCAGAGGGATGCAGAAGGCCAAGATACTGAGAACGAAGCATGTTTTCCTAACATCCATCCACTTTATAATGCTAAATGTATCGGCAATGGCACCATCAGTGCAGGCAGAGAGGTTTCAAATGCCAATGCCACTTGCAATAAGAATAACAAAAAGCCAAACAAAAACCTGCCAAAATCCTACCGTTTAAAGGAGCTTATTAGATTAGGCGTTTCTGAGTACCCGCCAGATCTGATAGGGAAAAATCTGAGACAAAGAAAAGATATGCCACATGTTCGAGTTCTGTTAAGCCAGCATTTGGATGAGAATATCATAAAGCAGCAAAAGAAGGTAAGATCTTGCTTTTATAGACATTTTTGGACTTGTTAAATTATGCGTGACGCTGTTGTTTCTTCCCTGCAGATCTTGGCACGGATGAACATATCTCTTGCATCAAGCCCTATGGAGGCTACAAATTTTGTAGCAGACAAATTCACACGTACAAAGAATATGTTGGAAACCATGGCTCTTGGAAAATTGGTGGTGACGCATTTATGGCTTGAGAGTTGTGGACAGGCCAACTGTGTAGTTGACGAGAAAAAATATATTCTAAGGGATGTGAAAAAGGAAAAGGAGATGGGCTTTACCATGCCTGCTTCTCTTGCTCGAGCAAAACAGCAACCACTTCTGCAGGTGAATATATACACTAAGATTTAAACCGAATTCTCAAGCACCTTAATATCCGGGCCTTAATATCCTCTTGCTGGCCTCTGTAGGGTAAAAGTGTCTTCATAACCCCTCACATTAAACCTGATAACAAAGTGATCACAAGCTTAGTCACAGCTGCTCACGGTCAGGTATGCACTTCCAATGGCATACCACTCAACAGTTGATGATGCTCTGTTGTGGTTGCGGTGTTGGTGATAGGCCATTTTGGACAACTTAATTTTTTATGGTTCTTGTCTCTTACCTTAAATTTCTGAGAAAAACTGTCGACTTTTTCAGTTGGTGGATGAAAGCCAGATTCATGCATGCAAGAATTATGAGATGTTAAATAATTTGTTGATCATTTCTAGCGAAGAAGACCGTGAAGTATGCCGCCCGTTCTTTCAGAGAGGTATATAGTGAAGAGAATTTATATCTAGTCAAAATTAATGTGATGATTCTATGTGGGATGTGAATAAAGAAATACATAAACTTACAGGAATTGCTGTTTACGGTTCGGAGCTTCTTCTGAGTGGAATAGTGACCCAGAAACTGGAATTCGAGAGGTATAACAGAATCTGAGCTCTGTTTTTTCTTTGATGTTGCCTTTTCCTTAGTTCACATGGAATTACACATGGTTTTCAGCCCCTCATTAGGGTGTTTGGTGCAATCTCAGCGAAATGCTTTTAGTTATTGAGATAGCTAATACGTAGCTTTCTAGATTGATAACTGAATCAAATTGTAGCATGGAGTAGGATCCTTCGGATTGCAAATGTTTGTGCATGTAGAAAGTCTATTCTGTTTGGAAAATAAATTGTTTATTTGGCCAATGGCAGACATCAACTCTTCGCAAATCAGGTTGCAAGGAAATGCCTCGATACATCAAACCGTCGTTTTGGGAAGGTCTACAGAAGTCGGCGCAACCTGTACGTGGATCACATTCACAGCTGATATAAAAGAGAACGGTTTTCTTGTCCATGTGGGGCCCACTTAAACCGATCGACTCGTCCATGCATTGAATGTTGGGTCCTAGAGTGGTCGTGTTGTCTCATTTAACTCGACTTTCAGCAGTTACTTCCAAATTTAACGGTATTTTTTTCAGCCAGAATCTGACTGGCCTTTTTCGTCGAACGTACGTCACTGGGTCTAAATTGGAATGGGCTTCTGTTCTATACTCATTCTCGTTTTCCTTTTCTACAATTGAATTAAGATTTCAATGGTCCAAATTTTTATATTATAAAATTATTATAATTTTATCTAAAAGATAAAAGAATAGTTTTAACAGTTCAAGTTTATTTTGCATCTTGTATAAAAAAATATTTTTGTATCTTTTAGGTAAAATTTTAATAATATTTTTATAATATGTTAAATCTAATCATAAGATTTTAATTCAACGGTGGAAAAAAATGAGAAGAGGTATAAGAAAGAAGTGAAATCCATTTAAATTATAGGCTGACAAAATAGTTCATAAATTGTTTTGTATGTATTATTCAAGGTTATTAAAATTAGATCGATCACTGAACCGATCAGAATACTGGATTAAGGGTTAGACCGAAATTAATCCTGGGACTAAACCAAATGAGAAAGTGTAAATTTTAAGGTTATTAACATAAAATTAAAAAGATTTTTTTAAAAAAAAAAGATTTAAAAATATGTATATTAAACCAGATTAATTTATGGACCAATTTACCAATAGGTTTGCCGGTTTCCTGGTCAAACTGGTCGGTTCGGTCCAGGTCTAATTACACTGGTATTATCTCAGTCTGAATACATCAGATTCGCTTAGTATGGAAAAATCGTCTGCATGCAGAATCAAGTTTCTGTTCATTAGCATAGTCGGAGTCGGATATCTTTAGTCGCATTGAAATTTACTGTTAAGAATTATTGGAGGTCAGGAATTGTTAGCTACCGGAATAGGTCAAATTGGTACACCTGTCTCCCGGAGACATCTTGTGCCAAAAAAATAAAATAAAAAAGAGGATGTAGGTTTCATCTCATCTTTCTCTGCGAATGAAGCAACTTGTACGGGAGAGAACCCTCTTGCCAAATAAAACCTCTGACACGCAATCATGCAAATGTCATTCTTTCCAGCTAACAAAGTTAAATGACAACTGAAATAACAGCATTGGATATCTATTCTTTCTCACCCTTCCAGTCACGACAGAATTTATCAACAATACAAGGTCAAGAAAATTGAGCAATCAGCACTTAAATATATCAATTCCTTCTTTGGTCCAAAAATACATTGACTAACTTCTCTCTACATTCTAGATGCCGAAATTATCAGTATATGATTACTCTGATAGTTGCTAAAAGTGCAATCTGTTTGATCAAAGGCCTGCAGGAAGAACACAAGAGTTTCAGCCACAATACTCCTCTGGAATTATGCAGACTTGCAGAGAACTGTGGCTGAACAAAAATAAAAATAAACTAAATAAAAGGGCCAAGTTGAAGATGATCATAAACTACTATGGTGTTACGAGTTGTAAATAACATTTTTTTTAAAAAAAAAAAAAACAAACATCAAAATTCAATATTACCACGTCAGTGATTGCCTTCAGTTGACTGAGAGTTCGCATTGAAACCTTCATAACCCCCAGAAGATGGTGCAGTTGGATTAGCTTGATACATAGCTGACGAAACCACAGAGGGAGCACCATTAGAAGTTGGTGTCGTGGCACTGCCTGGAGCAGCTGCTGGGGGAGCCAGCGTAGGAGGCCTGGGTATAGCTGCTTGACCTGGAGCCCCGGGAGCACCTGGTGGAGGGACCATTGGAGGCATGGGGGGTATAGAAGCATATCCTGTGAACACGTAGAAAATCATTCAAATCACACATCGCTAGAATAAAACTGATTAAAATTGCTTGAACGTCACCAATCAATTTCCCTTTTCCCATGAGAATGAAACGTAATTGTTATGCTGAGGAAAACTAAATTGTTGAGAACTACCACCAATAAAAATGGTCACAGAAGCAAACTGATACACAGTTGAAAAGGCAATAGCAGTGATGGAAACCAGAATATACTATGATTGAAAATCATTTAAGATGTACGTAATCATAGTCATTAGCAACAGCATAAGTAGCTGCAGATATTTGCATGTAAAACACAAATTACATGACAACCCGTGCCAGACCAATGCTTCAATAGAAAGAGAAGGAAAAAAACAGTCCAGTCAAGAAATGAGTGCAGGGGAGTATTATCCACCTGGAGCGCCAGGAAAAGGTCTAGGCAACACAGGAGGTCTGATCCCTGGCATTAGTGGTTGACTTCCTGGAATTTGTGCATTTCCAGCAATAGGCATTCCTGGTGTTGGCAAGACTGGAAAACGAGGCCTCTGAGTCAATAAATGTTGGTTAAAAGCCGAACCAACCTGCTGAAATGCTGCAGCTTGCCCAAGATGTTCTTTGATCCTTTGGTCAATTAGACTCTGGGTTTGTTGCTCCTCAAATTGCTGGTAGTAGGCTCTCACATTTGCCTGGCATCAAGAAAAGGAAAGAAAAATAAGCAAACAGAGAGAGATGTCATGTGTCATATGCTATAATAAAGAGATTGAATTTACACAGTACCTTGTGCTTGTAACCTGCATTATGCTGCTTTCTAACTGATGGCTGCAATATAGACAAATACTGTAAGCAAGAGGTATATGCAGACAAGAACTCTCATGGAAGCATAACAAACATGAGCATCTGGCACAAGAAAAACATTATGAAAAGGTGAATATAAAAATGTAGTGAAAGATGCTTGTCTCAACAAGGCAACCCATGGAAGGCTAGTGCCTCTCACATCATAAAAGGTGATGCCTTCAACAAGGTTTGTCAAGCAAGTTCCTTCAGCACTTCTTTCTTTTCTCCAAAGCATGTTAGGAAGGAGTTGAAAGGATACATGGAGGGGGAAAAGGGAACCAAGCAACATATGAATACACCTTCAAATATTAATTTTGAAGTGACTGACAATTCAATTTATACTGACAATGTTGACAAGAACATAGTTAGACAAGGTTAAAGTGCGGTGCCATTGTCAAAAAAGCCTAGGCAAAATGGTACAGTAAATTTTTTTGTAAGACAACATTTTGAACTAGTAGTTTTTACTATAGAAAGAAGGGGAGTGCAGTACTCAAACAAGCTGGGACTTCACTCAACGTTGCTTGAATGGACACTTTTAAGCAGATGACTAAAACCATTGGACAATAAGGCCCAAATTTGAACACCAAGTTACCCTGAGGTGAGGACACCAATGTTATAGAATGTTGAGCTCAGTCACTCACTAATGATATGATGCAAAATCACAAATATTTAAGGAAAGGGCATGGGTGCTCCATTATTTTGAATGGGTGGACAAGACAGATAAATCCAACCTTGAATGCTTATTTTTTCTTTTTCTTTTTCTTTTTCTTTTTGTTGACAAATTGCCTGACTAGGAATGTAAAATCCATTCATGCATTATGATATGTAAAAACAATTAAGTTATTCTATCCATTTGACGATTTGATCAGCTTGCAGAGAGAAATCCATTGATGCATTATCATTTGTGAAAACTCACATCTATTATTTATATAAGCATACATTTTTCCTACTCTAACGACCAGCTTAATGAGGACTTGAGACTTTTCTTGCCTGCCTTTTTATGCATCACACCTAAGATTTTTGTAGGGGTCTAACACTTTAAACACACTAATGGACATTGTCTACCATTGGTATCAATCTCTATTGCGAGTCAGAATAAAAATATGGATTGACTACAAACAGAAAACAGTAACAGCATTGACAAGCTAAGCTTGAGTAAACAGCAATAAAGTAGTCCCAAAACTACAATCAAAATTACATTAACGAATAATCGTAGTAGAGTAATCATAAGTCATAGAACTTACAGAGTCGTGGGTCAAATAAGTGTCACAGTAGTCACAGTAGTACCTGCAGATACAATTAAAAAAATTGTTGATTAGTTTCTCTATAATAAAGCACTTATAACACAGAGTCCATACCTAGGCATCGCTGTTTCTATGGCAACTCTGCAGCTAATTGCTGACACAGAAAAACCCTAGCCACAGAACAAAAAAATAGAATCAGAACTTGTATGAAGTGAATTAAGATAAAAAACCCAAAGTTTTGTCAAATTGACAAGATGAAGATAAGAACGTTACTTGAGTTTGCAATAGAATCAAGGCCTTGGTTTCAACGAATTCGTATCTGGGCTCGTAGCTGAAATGAATGCCACCAACGGAAAGGCCGCTGGAAGATTCCAACAGAGGACCCGCAAAGTCTTCAGTGCACCCTGCCACCGAAATCGTATCTGGCTCCTGCGTGATCGTCGACTTCAATACTGCAAGCAGAAAAGGCACCTGCGAGCTGCAGCGTCAAGAAAGGGGGAGGTGGGCTATTTTATTTGTTTGGAATTAATAAGGGCTAAAATAGTGTTATAGTATAAATTAATTTTAAGGAATAATTCCAAGAAAATTGCACTTCGATTCAAAAATCCTAAATACGTAGGTTAACAAGTTCTCAATTATTCTACTGTTTTTGTTAATTCTATTATTCATCACTGTTATTGTCACAAAAAGTGATATTTTTCCTGTCATCTTTCTTTTTTTAACTTCATTTTTCTGTCTCAAACTCATTTAATTTTTTTTCTTGATAAAAAAATGTAAGGAAAAAATGAAGTGAGGCAGAATCAATTCTGTCGAACTGAAACTTGAGTCTGCGGGGGCGCGCACCCAATGAGAACGAACAGAAATATAACAAGCAAGAAACAGAGCAGAACAGCGAGCCAAGGTGAAACAGAATGACCGAACAAAAAAAGGCAAGCAAAAGAAAGAACGCACCTCAAAGTAGGTCGAAGAAGATCGCGACGGCAGCTGGGTTCACAGGTTACGATCGCGACGGCAGCACTCAGAGGAGGGAATGGAGGTCGAAGAAGAATGAAGGAAAGGGTACGCTAGGGTTGGCAAAGTCTGAAAGTGAAGTTTGCATTATTTGCAATAATGCCACTGATGGAAATATGGTAATTCTCCGCCTCCCTCTCGTTCAGCCGAATGATAATTCCAGAAAAGGGCAAAAAAAAAAAAAAAAATCATTTCACTGTAAATCCTGTAGGGTACAGTAGCTCGAGACCACGAGAACATATTTACACGTGACCTCATTTGCAAACTTACAACCGTCCCCTCACAAGTAATCATATTTTTATGGGAAAATTACTCACAGGTCCCAAAGACCACGATATTTACAAATAGGTCTCCTGAAATGACATAATTATAGAAAAGTCCCTAGGGACTCTCTGTAATTATTTCAGAATGCTAAAAGTTTTTATTGCCCTTGAGCATTAAAAACGAATGAAACCAATAAAATAAAGGAAGTAGTGAAAAGGTGCGGGAGAAAGGCTTTTCGGGAAAAACACCAAATCAAGTAAGCAATAAATGTCAATCAAATCTCCAACGTAGAAGGCGAGTAAGTGACATTTTCATGTCCTAGGCAAAGCTTAGATTGTGAAGTCATTATCTTTTCTATATTCGTTGAATAATTTTTTTTTTTTCATTGTATGTTCTTTGCATTCGGTGAGTGAAGGCTTGGTAAGGGGTTTAAGTTTGTGCTTATTAGTGGACTATAAGTGATACCTAAGTAAGCAATCTTTATTTTGCTAAAGATATCCTCTTTACCATTGAAGTTGGGGTTTCATGTTATTGGGTAGGGTTAATGACATGGTGCTGTTTTTGGGAAGGTAACGAGAGGAACGCTTTCTGTTTTCACTAGTTTGTGGTTGATGTGATGATGGAAACATTCAAGAAAAAGTTACGATAGGATTCAATAACGTTGTTGTTAATACGTGAATTTATTGTTGTAAATGGTGGCTTTTTTTCAGTTGTTAATACAATCTTGTTGTACATGCTTTTGATTATTATTTGCTTAGCCATTTTTTCTATACACACCTTGTATAGTGACTTCTTGTAACACCATTTTTTCTATGTAGGCAATACACACACACACGTGTTAACAACTCAAGTTAAGCAAAATAAGGTGTTGGTAATATTTACCTCTTAGAAATTCTATAGCTTCATCCAGGACAAGGTTAAGTAACTGATCATAACCTTTTAGAGTTACTGTCACAACAATGCCACAAATTAAATATAAGAAGGCTGTAAATAAGTCCTTGCTATTTGATACTTTATTAATTGATCCCCTATAATCTAAATTCATACAAACTTAAATTTGAAGCAAATGACCGTGTACTCAAATAAAGTCACAAATCAGTATTTAGGGATAGTAAGTCCTTGGTGAATGACAACAAACTCGATCTGACGAGAATTAGGCACATTGTTAGTTTGTAGCGATAACGAAGATAGGAAAGCCAGAATCGAAAAGCCTAAAAAACTCGCTTGTTGACAAAGCATGCATGTTTCACAAAGTCTCGCATAGCCGTGAAATATTCAAATACTCCAGTTTAGTCCTCTATATATCAAATTGATACTCTAGAAATAGATGCTTAATCTAACAAATTCTTTCTCACGGTGCTTGATATGACAAACCTATTTGCTCTAGCAATACGACTAAGAAAATATAATAAGAAGCACTAATGTACTCGTTTTGCTCCACAAACAACTCGATAGGATATGTTTGTGGGCACGTTACTGCCTAAAAATGAGGAAAAGAGGTTAAATGGAAAAATATATGAGCTTTAATCATAACAATATAATGACAAATCATACATATGTTTTCTAACAAAGAATCACGGGCTTAACTTCATATGCATTGGCCAAGTAAACTCCAATTTGCCGAGAAAGTCTTTGTATTGAAAGTGAATCGAGACTTCTATTGTATTTTGCCTAGGATAAAAATGAAAACGTAATATCCTCTTAATTTAGCATATTCTAGCGAAGCCACTGTCCCCCTCTCCCTCCTTTCACCACACTAAAGAATATAAGGAGGAAAATATACGCATTTTAATGGTAATGTGAAGTACCGTACACAGCAGCCAACAAGAAGCTGAATTACAGGGGACGAGATCCGAAAAAAAAACCCTAAAATTTCACACCTGCACTTGCTTACACCAGCGACGACAGTAGTGAGAGAAAATGAGAGTCTTTCACAATCCCATCGGACGAACAAGGAATGACAGATGCGAGTCTCTTGGTGGAACGGCGGCGACAAGCTCGGTCGAAGGTCGATTGTCGAAGGATTAGGTTTTTTTTCGCTCAAAGACGAAAAGACGGAAATCGAATGGAAGAGATGACAGAGTGATTCAGTGATTAGGGGCTTTTTTTCCATGTCCAAAATGGTAACTTAGCATTAAAATAATTACGGAGAAGTCCCTACTTCTCTGTAATTATGTCATTTCGGGGACCTATTTGTAAATATCGTAGTCGCTTTGGACCTGTGAGTAATTTTCCCTATTTTTATTTTTTATTATAAATTTTATATTTAATTAATTATTCATTAATATATTGATAACCACATAATCATTTTTATTCCATAATCATATGTTATTGTCAATATAAAATTATTTTTTAAGCGAATAATTTTCTAAGCGAATAATTGAAATCATGTTTTTTGCGGTTAATTTTCTAAAAGTCAATTTACCAATTTGGCCGGCCCATCCTAACGTTACCTACTCAGATCTTTTCTATTAAAGCAAAGGATTTTGTTTGATTCAAATTCTTTTCTCATTGTGGTCAAACGATCTCTTCTCATTACTTTCTTCCCTATTACATTTGATCTTTCCCGCGGAAGCAGTAAACGGGAGAAAGCAGAAATGGCTGAAAATCCTGCCTCCAACAAGTTGGGACCTTCAGGTTATGTTAGATTCTCTTTCGTTGGACTATTCTTCGATCTTCGTTATTTCACTCCTGAGATATTACGGCAAATACCCGTATTCAAATCTCTATGGGTTTCATCCTTGCTCGGATTATGCCGAAGGTGGCCTTCCCTGACCTATTTCATATAATTGAATGTAGTTGAATTATTCCCCGGATCTTTTATCATTTCTTTTGATTCAGATTTTAAGGTTTAGGCTTGGCTGCTTCTTTTTTTCGTAGCTTTATTCTGAGCTAGCATTTGATATCCTTGCGTGACAAAATGATGCAGAAAGTCAGAACTCAAACGGTGCATTTTATTCTTTATGAACCCCTCATAATATCTTCTTTAAGGATTGATTGAGGTCACATGTGGATGCTCCAAATCATGAAACTTTTGCTCGAAACATTCTTTATCCCTTATATTAGCGTGTATTAAGTTTTCTGTATGCCACCTATACGTCATTTTTCTCGTATTTTAAACTTTTATGAATTGCGTTTGCTGAGATGGTGGAATTTTTTTCAGGACCTGCGAATGGCGAGAAGTTGAGTTGGGCTGTTTCCCCTTCCACGGCGTTCAATCACTTTGGTACCAGCGGAGGTTCTGTCGCCGTTGCAACTGCAATTACTCATCCTTTAGGTTCTTTCTCTCTTTCTCTTTCCCTTTCAATAACTTGGATTTTGGTTTACAAAACCTTAGTTAGATTAATGTACACACATGCTTGACCATGATTGAATATCATCAACTGTTTACCCCTTTTCTCAAGGCACATATAAATGATATGTCGAAGATTTACCATTTCTTGTATAGAAAAAAGAGTTCACATGGTATTTCTTTGATTAAGGTCATTTTGCATTTGACGTCACACTTTAAAAAAAAAAAATAAAAATTAATAAATCGGATGAAGCATCAACAGAGAATGCAGTTCATTGATTCATGATGCATGACAAAGTGAAAGAGGAAAGAGAAGCCGAGGATGGAACCTTGTATTAATAAGCTACCTAGAAATCGTTGATTTGGTGTAGTTGAGGAAAACAAAATATAGTTGGAAGTTGAAGGGACAGGAATAGCTATCACATTCTCAAAAGATTGTTTGACCTGTTCTGTTCGCATCATAAGGATTGATGCTTTTCTTGTGTCTAGATTTTCATCCAGAGGAAAGTTTTTATTTATCAAGAAACTCTACAATTATAGTCAGCCAGGCAAATTAATTAGTGCAAATGAACATTTATGCTCTGTTTCTAAAGAGCCATCTATGCCTTGCATCAAATATTTGATATGAATGCTGAAGGAGAGGATTCACTGTGTATATCAGTCGTTTTGGTGTAGTTTTTGGTTAGGCATTTTTTACAGTAGTTATATCAGAAATTTTGTTCAGCTTTAGAAAATATTAACTTTTAAGATGGTGAAGGTTACTATGATTGAGCCATAATGAGAAAAAATCGAATCGAATATTCCTTATCAAAGAGGGGGAAATACAAAGAAAGAAATCGAGTAGTTTGGTTTGAAAATACAAAATAAATCATTAAAAAATTATTTTTACCTTTGTTCTACATCCCGTGCAGATGTACTGAAAGTTAGGCTGCAAATGCAACTAGTTGGCCAGAGAGGTCCTTTGAGTGGGATGGTAGTTTGCTTAATTCAGTCCTCCAAATGTACTTGCTTGCAATATTATATTACAAAATTTCTATTAAATAATTTCTTTAGGGGCAACTATTTCTTCAAGTACTGAAAAATGAAGGACCAAGGTCTTTCTATCTGGGTTTGACACCTTCGTTAACAAGGTCAGTTGTTTATGGAGGCCTCCGCTTGGGCTTGTATGAACCCTCTAAGCATGCCTGTGATCTTGCTTTTGGCTCCACCAATGTTTTAGTTAAAATTGCATCTGGAGCATTTTCTGGTGCTTTTGCAACTGCACTGACCAATCCAATGGAAGTTCTAAAGGTAAAGTAATGTAATTTTCCATTTTCATTCAAATATTTGTTTTTCCATGTTATATTTTCCTTCAAGATCATATTCCCACAATCAGGTGCGTTTGCAAATGAATCCAGACAAGAGAAAGGAAGGACCTATTCTAGAGCTTCGGAGGACTATATCTGAAGAGGGAGTCAGAGGCCTTTGGAAGGGAGTGGGCCCTGCTATGGTCAGAGCAGCTTCCTTGACTGCATCACAGCTGGCTTCATATGACGAAACCAAGCAAGTAAAATTATGATCAAACTACTTATATATTAAACTAGTGCTACTTGGCTGTCTTAAAGTGTGAATTACTCTATATTATTTCATTCCGTGACCCCTTGATATTCACTATCAATCCTAACATTTTCTCCCAAGTTATCCGGTTTTGTTTTCATTGATGCAGATCTTAATCAAGTGGACACCTCTTGAAGAAGGATTTAATCTGCACCTGATGTATGACTCTTCTTTTGATTCTATTTCTTTCAATCTTTTCTCCCTTCGGTGTGCAAACTGAATAGAGATCACCATCTCCTGTTAAAGCAACAAGGTTGACAAATTCTTGACTGAATAGAAAGGAAAGATTAGGAGTTTGAAGAAAACAAATATAAAAAATATCATTGATAATGATAAAATTTCATTATAATGCTATATTTATCAAATCTGATCTCAAATTTATTTTGATATAAACAAAGACTAATAACACTTCGTAACTTATGAAGTTCGAGTACAGTGGCAGGCATACTGTGCACCCTCATAACTGCTCCTGTGGATATGATTAAAACTCGTCTCATGTTGCAACGAGAATCCAAAACTGCTGGAGGCTATAAAAACGGATTTCATTGTGCATACGAGGTATTACACATTTTCCTCTATGTCCTCAAACTAGCAGTATTGCCCCCCCTCCCCAAAAAAAAAAAAAGAAGAAGAAGAAGAAGCTCCATGCTTCTTTACCTGCTTGAACTTGGCCTTAGTTTACTGTGGCTATGAATACAAATTTCACAGGTACTTACATTTATGTCTGTCTGTGCTCTGTATGTATGTATTATGGGTGTGTGCATGTAACGGCCCAGGTCATTCAAATTTGAATTTAACTGGTTCCCACATTATTCTTTATTTAAACCAGATTCAGAAGAATGAAGGGATGGACTTACTCAAAACAAAATATAACATTATGTTCTTTAATGCTCACTAATTATGGACGTCGTTCTATTTTCATGCCTGCAATGTTGTAACCCTTCTTAAGGAAATGCATTTATGATTTGTGGTTACAGGTCCTGCTTACAGAAGGCCCAAGAGGACTTTATAAAGGGTGAGTTTATATTTTATCTACATTCTTACATTTGATTCATTTGCCTTGCATCATCTCCAAATCTTTTTAAGATGAGCCACTGTGACTTTTTATAAAGTCTGAAAAATGAATCGTTTGGTTCCTATGGTTTAATCTCTAAATTTTAACTCAGTGCAATTCAATCTTTGAATTTTAACTCAATGCAACTCAATCCCTTTTGTTTTAACCATTCAAAACTTTAGTCCCTAAGTTTCAAGAAATAACTTTAGTCCTTATGATTTTGTTTTGTAAAATTTAAGGGCTAACATTTTAAATGGAGAAGATTATAGAAACTAAGTCGTATCAAATCAAAGTTTAAGGATTAAGTTTCAATCAAATCAAAATTATAGAGACTGAGTTTCACCAAATTAAAGTTCAAAAACTTATTTTGAACTGAGTCAATACTATAAAAACCAAATGATTAATTTTTCCCATTTAAAATAACTACTAAAATCACCTTCATAACCACTTTATGGAGAAGTAATATTATCACACGCATACATTACCTGCCTATTTTTTTTCCTCTGGTCATAACTATGCATGTGAAGTTTGTTCACGAGATATCTTTTTTCAGGGGATTTGCTATATTCGCAAGACTAGGGCCACAAACCACAATTACCTTATTGCTATGCGAGGAGCTACGGAAGCTTGCTGGATTGAAGGCAATCTAGTGACCGGGTTGCATCTAATTATTACTCGTACCAAAGGTGCCCAAATAAATGACTTCTTGCAAACCAGTCCCTGTTGGGGAAGATTCTTTTATTTAGTTATTCTCTTTAGTTCACACTCACAGTTAATATGCACGATTCATAAAGAGGCCCTCTATTCAATTCTCATTTGGCCTCCATGTTCCCCATTTCCCGGGTTATAGTACAGCTCTTGCCCAATCAGAGTGAAGAGCTGTTTTCATTTGACTTTATACTCAGAATTGTATTAATATGTTCAATTATTCATTGTACAAGGAAAAAAGGAGATGGTGACTTAGGATTACCCATCCAGGGAAAAAGGGTTTGGGTATTTTTCTTTTGGTCCCATGAAGAATTATGTAATAAATGACCAATCAAAGTTGGCTATTTAAACATTTGATTTGGTGTTTATAAATGGTTGGTTAATTGTATGGTTAATGAATGATTGGATGAGAAAACTAGTGAGGAGTTATTTTGTGTGTGAGAGAAGAGATCACGTCATGTGAAGTTTTTATTATCACACAAGTATTGCATGAAAAAGACAACCTAAAATAATAAACCGTGGACTGGAAAAAATTAATAGGGTCAAATTTAAATCAAATGTTAATTTTGTTGTGCAAAATTGATGACTAGTACAGTTTGATTGAGTTTTGAATTAGAATCAAAAGTAAATCAAACTTTTGTGAACCCAATTAACAAATATTAGCTTTCCTTGTTGTTGTATTATTTCATCAAACAAGTAAAATGTGGGAGAAACTGAAGCTCGTTGAATTTTGGTGATGAAAGTATTAATTAGGTGCAACCAACTTGCTCCATTTGAAGGTTGAGGAAGTTTGTGGCGTCAGGATTCAGCCGTAGTGAATCCACAATGATGCTTTCTTCTTTCTGTTACGTTACGTCTATCTAAGAATTCAATGCCCTTTGAACAACAAAGTAAATGTTTAATCATGCTCCTTCTTAATAATAATAGTAATACTCATTTTCATCATCATCATCATCATCATTATCATTATCATTATCATCAATATTATCGTCATTATTAGTGTAAATGTTTAATCTCTTCCAGACCTCATTATATGGTAAACTCTTTCCGGTCCACAATATAAGGCACTTCAACTATATCATAACAAACAATAAATGACAGTTAAGTAATTTAATATGTCCTAAAAGTTTTTTTCCTCCACTTTTACCCTTCTTAAGAAATGTGTTTAATTGTATTGGGAATGTTATTTTAGATAGAAAGAGCATATAAGAAGTGAGCAAAGTTGGAAAGTGGTTATTAATTTAGGGGCAAAACAAGAAAAAGAACATTAATTAAATTGAAGGTGGCTTATATTTTTAACCATGCATTCCTTCTAAAAGTGTCCTATGTTGTGGACGGGAAGGAGTATTGATAGTGGTTAACAGTCGCCCAAAATGGAACTAGCACACTCAATCTCCCTGCTCATCTTTAATTATGTGAGTCATGTTAAGGACATCTTAAATACGAAGTTAACAATTTGTTTAAAAAAACAAAAAAATGTGAAGGAAAAATGTGGGTGATATTAATTATATTCTCTTAGTTACTCATTATTGAAGGTGGAATATCACCTAGAGGGGGGGTGAATAGGTGATCTTGAAATTCTTTCGCTAATTGCTCAAGAACACTTAAAACAGAGATAGAGAGAAGAGCAATGAACACAGGAGGTTATACTGGTTCGGTCCAACTCCTTGACCTACGTCCGTACCCAGACACTCTGAGATTTCACTATCTCGTAACTTGATTACACACTCTGTAACTCTCGAGTAATCCTCTCACTAGGACTTACCCCTCTTTACAAGTTGTAACCAAATACCAAAGACACAATTACACACTCGCTCTTTGGGATGATCCTTTCTCCTTGGACTCACTCCCCCTTACAAGTTGTAATTGTACACCCACACTCAAGATACCTCTATCTTGAGATTTTGAACGAATTGTGAAACAAATAATAAGACTCTCTCACGAGTAGATAAATGATAAACACCGAAGCTCAATAATATCCTAAGATATATACGTAATAGAAATTGAACACTTTGAAAGCTTTGTCTCGTGTATGCGTTGGTTGTGTCCACTTGATGAATTCAATCCTTCGGGTATTTATAAGTTGAAGCTTGAGGACCGTTGGAAAGATTTGAATCGCCGTTTGAATGTTTGAATATGTCCGTTGGGCATTTAAGTATCCGCGGCCTTTGCTAACCGTAATCGAGTATCAGCTTAGTTGGGTAGTTGACGTAATTAAATGCTTCTGGGATTTATAGGTGTTGCAATTTGTGACCGTTGGTGAAGCTTGAAGATTGGCCGTTGAGACTCTTCAAAAATATAGCCATTAGACCGAAGCGGCTTGGTTAATATTTTCGCCATTAATGATCCATGTGGATTTGTACCATCAAGACACTCTTCTTTTTTTACCCGTTGTGAAAAATAGCATTTATTGCGAGATGAGATATCTCGAGCGCTTTACTTGATCGTAGAGTTGGTTTCCGTGTTTATCACCGGTTTAGGTAGCGCATTTAATGCTTCTTGCTTTATTCAAATATCTTTGGTAATTCATGTCTAAACAATCTGAAACTCATGAGCAAATTTGTTAAAAGTATTTGATAATCTTAATAAGCAATAATCATGAGTAATAAGATTCGTGATAAACCGAGAAGAATCAGACGAAGATTTTCAAAAACAGGGGCTACTTTGCTCGGGCAAGATTATTGGCTTGCTCGAGCAAACCTCTTGAAATGAAGTTAAAAGTGTCTTCTGCTCGCTGATGCTCGGGCAAAGTATTTTGCCTGCTCGAGTATGGTGCTCGAGCATGGATAAAATCATGCTCGGGCAAAGTTCCTTTACAAAGGCTTGGAAGTGATCTCGCCGATGTTGCTCGAGCATGGAAACTTTCTTGCTCGGGCAAGACATAGAAGACGAGGCGGAGAAGTGAAAGCGTATCGTTGTTGCTTGAGCAAGGTAGAAAGCATGCTTTCGGAGATATGCAGATTTGCGATGTTGCTCGAGCATGCTTTCATGTTTGCTCGGGCAAACTCAAGTCAGAGGCGAAGTCATGAGAGCACAATACGCTGCTTGAGGCAACCCGGAAAGCATGCTTGCGGAGATTCATAGTTTTGGTGCTGTTGCTCGAGCATGAAAATTTTCTTGCTCGGGCAAGACTTTTCATTAGGCAGTGGAAATGACTTCTGCTCACTGTTGCTTGAGCAAGTCATAATTCTTGCTCGGGCAAGGTATACACAGAGGCGAGAATTTGAGAGTGATAGATGCTGTTCGGGCAACGTTTTGCCTTTGCTCGAGCATGATGCTCGAGCAAGCCTTCTTTGCTGCTCGGGCAAGACTTCCTGATTTGTTGAGTTTTGCTTCGGCCTCGATGTTGCTCGGGCATGCCAAAATTCTGTGCTCGAGCATGATTGTTGTATCATGCTGCTTTCGACTTTGGTATAAATCCAAGTTTAGTAAATCATTCCATTTCAGAAAGCTCTTCAAATATTCTTTCTATTTCAACAAGAATCAGCTCCAAGCTAGTTGTAGTTCGTCCATTAACATCAAAAGATTGAAGGTTGTTCAGATCAACATTTTCTGCAACATCCTGAACTGAGCATCAACTTTCGAAGATCATATCTCCCTGTTAAGAACTCCGTTTTGGTTGGTTCAAGTCTTCCTAGAACGCCTTCTGAGTCTACTTTCATATGCCACCAATTTCAGCTCAATCGGATTTTTCATTTGTGAGATATGCTCCAATTACCGAAGGTTGGTCTGGACTGTGACGTTGATTTTTGTTCTGACTTGAGAAATTCACATATCTCTCATATAAACTCATTTGGACTTTATCTTTTGTCAAAAGTACGTGTTGGATGTCTATTTAATATGCTTTTCATGTCAATCCGATTCCTGGTTTGGGAGATATTATCATGTTAAGGACATCTTAAATACGAAGTTTTTGGGTGATTTTGGGCGATTTGTTTAAAAAAACTCAATATGCTCGGGCAAGGTGAAGGAAAATTACATAAATGCCCCCAAACAAACCAAAAGTGGATGATATTAATTGTATTCAATCTTTGTATAAAACAAGTTCTTCCTTCCTTTCTTCTCTTCTCTTGATTATTCTCCATCATTAAACTTCACATTTACATTAAATTAATTGTATTAAATGTAGTGTGCTCTTAAGAATTACTCATTATTTGATTATTTGATGTATAGAGATCTTTTTATCTATAAAATCATTTTTTATTCTCTTTTTTTTCAATTGCATATTTGGGGGGTCCTAAATAATTTGCAAGAAATTATAAAAGGTTGAAAACTTTCTAACGTCAACCCTCATTTTTAGGAGATGGTCCAAGAACCTAGATCCTCTCCATTTATAAAAAGAAAAGAGTTGGTATATTCATTTTGAATATAAATTCTTATCATACAATCATTATTTTAGAACTTTGATTATCTTTAATATTTCCTTTGTGTATAATTTCACTAAAAGTTAGTGCTTCGAACTAACTAAACCCTAAACAGGATGTAATTGATTCACTCCTCAGAAAATTATCATCACTTCAATATGCTTTTTCACCCAATTGCAATGATAAGTATGATTACGGTTTTAAAACTCCACAAGTTTGCATCTTTCACAATATTACTCTTTGTTTATTTTTCAACCTTCTTCGTTGTTTATTATTATTATTATCGAGTTAATACAACTTTTAGGTTCTTCAAGTTTACTCATTTTAGTTTTGGTTCCTCAAATTTCAAATAAGATGTTTTAGTTCCTTAAATTTCATTCTTTTTAAAACATTAGTCCCTATCATCAAATAAAAATCCAGATCATTTTACCCCTTGAGAAATCAAAACCTCTTGTTTAAATTTTGAAAGACCAAAGATTGTATCAACCTTTTCTGATTTCTAAAATTAAATTATCATTTCTTTCTTTTTACTTCTCAATTAAGTCTTACGTCAAGAACTGGAGGAATACTGATATTTTCCTCTTGATTCCAAAACAATGGTATGCTCATATTACAGTGTTTGGCTTATTTTTTATATAGTTTTCTTTTAAAGGACAATTTTATTTAAAAAAAATGAGTAAAAAGATACAAAAAAAAAAATATTTGGCTATTATAAGATTACGACCTGTGCCTTCTTCTTTTAAAATATTAGTTAATGACATACGCTTATATGTTTCTAGATTTAGGGTGGTTTCTTTTTATTCTAACTAATTATATGGTTGTAAAGTGTTATAAAAAAACAAAGCAAATATAAAGCATGTCAAGAGAAACCAATACAAACAACCTAACGACATGAAATAATAAAAAACCAAAGCTAAAAAACGAAATTTTGTATTTTAATTTTTATTATAACTAGAGGCAAGTTTCCTGTTTTATATGTACTTTTGAGGAGTGAATCATGTGATTGATGGCTCACAAATAGTAGGACTTGTTAGAATTGAATTTAAAAAAAAATCATTTGCTTCCTATAATTTTAACTCAATTTAGAGGTATACTCCTAACCTAGTACAATGTTAACTTATTTCCTATAATTTTGATTGGATTAAAACTTAACTTTATCCTTTGATGTGGGACAATTCAATCCCTATAATTTTCATTGTTTAAAGTATTGGTTCCCGTAATTCAAAAAATAACTTTAGAAAAAGATACATTTAAATATCATTTCAACTTTTAAAATCTAGAAAAGACTATTAAAACTTGTAAAAGACAGAGAATGGATATGATGAGAATATGAGTTTTTCATGTTTTGGCTTAAAAACCAAAATCCATATTTCACACAATTTTTTTTTTAGTATCTAATGATTTTGTCAAAATCATTACGGTTTTTGTCAAAACCATTATTATTTTTGTGGGTTGTGACCAATTGAGTAATGAAATTGACTAAAACAGTAATGGTTTTGACAAAATCGTTAGGAATTTTTTTTTTAAAAAATGTGAAATAGGTATTTTAGTCTTTAAGTCAAAACATGAATATCCAGATTCTCACCCTATCTCTTATCTGTCCATTGCAAGTTTTAATGGTCTTTTCTGGGTTTTGGAAGTTAAAGTGGTATTTAAATGTCTTTTTCCCATAACTTCAATCACAAACAAATTGTTGGTTGAGGTGGTAAGGGGCCTCACCTCTATAAAGAAGAGAACACAAGTTTAAGTTCTGAGAAACGCACTTGTTGAGAGAGATGTCAAGGGAGAATTAATTACATACTGTTTGATCAACCCTCCTCAACGATGTAGTCATCAGCCTTCTTTAAACATTTCCAAACCACCTCAAAACTATTTTCAACCATTTTCTTTTCAATTGATGCCACTTTAACTCATTTGCGTATATGATCATTACAAATCTTATTTTTTCTTGTATGACCACACATCTATTTTAACATCATCGCCTTGTTTTACCCTTATTTTATATTTATGTTGTCCCTTTAAAACCCAACATTCACTACCAATAGGCATATAACATTGTTGGTCTGATAGCAGTATGATATAAAACTTCCCTTTTTTTGTACTCAGAATTGCAATGAGTCAGAATTTGAAACAAAAAGTTTTAATTGAGTCAAAAGTCAAAACTATATAAGGGCCGAATTGCACTAAGTTTAGCAGAATGAAAATTTTAACTTGATCAAAATTATAACAACCCAATAATTAATTTTGCCTAGAAGAAGAAAGAGAAGGGTCCTTGTGAAGCGCAGGGACATTAAAAATGTAATAAAATGGTACCGCGTGGATTGGTGAGATATAAAATAAAGTGAGTTTGGGGGAAATGAAACAGTGATAATGTAATTATTCTAACTGATCTAGATATATGAAAGAAGTTAAATAAGTTATATTAAATAATATCATTTAATGTAACTTATTCATTTAATAGAACATTTAATTTTATTAATTTTAAAAATAAAAAAGAGTTAAAAGGGAGGGCCTACCTCATCCACATTGGAGGCCGCCATTTTCTTGTACCCACGAGCGTGTGTGTGAGTGACCAGATGTTAAAAAAACAAAGGCATGTAAGTATGTTTGAATGTCTAAGGTTTGAAACTCTTAAATGGATAAAAAGCAAATAAAAAGGCTTAATTCAAAAAAAGGGTAAGTAAATCTACTTCCGAAATATACGCCTAGAAACATTGTTCTTCTTGTAAGTTTTTTCGGATTCAATGTCATCCCAAAAGTTTTAAAACGAAGTAATGTAGCCCGATACCGTTAAAAAACTAACGTTGGTCCTTAAAAAATTAACGTTGATCGTTAACTTTTTTAAAATGAAAAGGATAATATTATTATGTTTTAAAATTTTCGGAGTGATATTAAACCTAAAAAAACTTTCAAGGTAACATTATTTTTCGGCGTATACTTCTAGAGAATATTTACTAATTAAGCCTTTAAAGAAAGTATGAGATGAATTGTTTGAATTAGATTTAAAAGGGGGAATTGAATATGGAATAAAGTTATAGGCTGGTAATTATTTTTTACATACAAATAAGATTGTAATTATATATGTGAACATAATACTGATTTTGATAAACACTCATGAATCTATTGGGCAATAGAAGCTTAGTTAATACATGTAGTGCGATGTTGTTGATGTTGATATGCAATTTGACTATGCCTCTCCTCCACCCTGGCAGGGTATTATCAATAATCAATAAATCAATAAATAAAAAGTCAAACGGTGGAGAAATATGTTGACTTATGGCTGCTTTTGCGGGCCAAATATTGCTGCTTTTGGATCCATATTTTCTGTTCAGGGACACACAGATTCGATGCTGTCGTATTTACAGGTACTCGCATTTTCTGAGTTAAAACTGGAAATAACTTGTAGATTCCGAATCTGGTAATAACAATTAAAAGGAGGAAGAGAGAAGGGGTAAAGAATAAAATATAAAACATGGAAATTCACTTTTAATTTAGATTAAATTTAAAAGGTGAGTTAAAAAAGAAAAAACAGATGAGATGAAAAATGTGAAAAAGGATTTTGAGGGAGGGGGGTCCACTGTGTCTTTGTCTTCATTAGGTTGGCCAATGTGGAGGGCCAAGGGGGGTCATCCTGCTGGCAAAAAGGAGAATAGTGAATTTGTTATTATTGATAGAAAATAAATAAATAAATAAAAATAAAAAATACGATATGGAGAGAGAACATGGTGATAGTTGAACAATTTGGCAAGGGTCTTGGCGGGACAGTCTGGCGTCCTTATCTTTGTACCTCGTTTACAACGCTAAACTACCAAAATACCCCTCCTCCCCTTCTTTATTTACTACTCCTCCTGGCTATTATACGCTTCTCGCCTCCACTTGTGTCTGATGCCTCTCACACGTGCCAACCTATTTCCATTTTTACGCTACAACGTGCCATTCTCAACCTATCCTTTTACAGTCGAATTTCTGCGACCTCGTAGGCTAATATGAAAGCTGCCACTTATCAGAGGCGCCAGATTCGATCTTATAACTCTAAAATCAAATCATTGGTGGGAGGACATCCTCTTATCATTTCAATTTTTCATAATCCTTCAGAAGCTTATATCCACTGTTGATGGGAAAAAAGAGTTAATCTTGGTTGGAAAGTAAGAAAAAAGTTATATGAGTGGTAACTTCATGACATAACTTATTTTTTACTTTTTAGATTTAATTAGATAGACATGATTTAAAGATTATGAGAAATGATTGGAAAATGGCCAATGAAAGAAACTTGACCCATCATTAGTTTCTACCTTCCTAATTAATAAAAAAGAAGAAAAAAGCTTTGAATTTTCAAGTCAACCTGAGTGTCAAATAAACCAATGTCTGTTTAAGTTGGCGTTAGAAAAACACGTTTACGTAAATTGAGATAAAACTCATCTCATAAATTTATTTCTTAAACTGTAAATTAAGTTGAAAAAGCAACTTTTAACGCTAACCCAAACAGACACATAATAAACAAAATGGGATGCTTATATTTAACATAGCAAGAACAAAACAAAAGTATTTTATGTCAAAATTAGTCTATATCTAAGAATCACAAATGATGCAGTTTATATAACTTTTTATTAATGGGTGTGGAAGCAGCGTTAAGATTTTTTTTTTTTATTGATACAAAGGCATGCAAATAGCTTGAAAAATACAAAATGTCTACTAATTAGACAACCCTGTTGTGGTTTTGAAAGACTTCACCACATTCCAGCTTAAATAACTCCAAACAAGCAAAAGGCTGTATCAATAAAACATCAAAATCCTGGTTGTTCTCCTGAGCCATTCGGACTATATAGTCTGCACATCTTAGTCTTTCCCTATATACATGAATGATCTCAAGATCCCAATATGATAGGATAAGAGATCTTACTTCTTGAATCTCATCTTGTAAATGATGAACTTGTCTAGAATCAATCAAAAGCAAATGCATAGCTTCCAAAGAATCTGTATAAAGCTTAATCATACTTAGTTCCAACTGTCTACAAAGTAAAAGGCCCGTGTAGATAGCATGGATTTTCGTAACAGTTGGGGTAATGTACCCTAACTTCTGTTGAAATCCACATATCCAGTTGCCTTGATGATCTCTAATCACTCCCCCACAAGCTGCGTGGCTTCTAGCACTATGGGAGCCATCCACATCCAACCGCACAAATCCTGAGGAGGGGGGGAAACCATTTCGCTTCTGATCTGTCTGGTATCTGAAATATCTTATGTTGAAAGTGTCCATTTTTTACTCCCTCCATTAGATGCAGTGTACATCGCTGAGAAATTGTTTTAGGCTGATCACAAATGCCCTCAAACACCTTCTTGCATATGTTTTTCCAGAGAAGCCAGCATATGGTACCAAATGTCCGGTGTCAAGGCCACCTTACATCAGATCTGCTTCCTAGGTTGTTTTGCATGTTCCATTTCAACCAATCCTGCAAATTACCAGAGGAAAATATATAATAGTATACATGGTTAGTTACAAATGACCACACTCTTCTTGCAATCTCACAGTCTCTCAGAATATGAAGTATGAATTCCTCACTATCACACTCAAACAAACATATGTTTTACACACTAGGGTTATATTTAGCTCTGAGTGCATTAGTGTATAATTTCTCATGAAACATTTGCCACGTGAAGAATTTTGCTTGTTCTGGGATTCCCAGAAGCAGAGTTAAGAATGATAAAGGGAAAATCTTATAAAAATTCATTTAAGATTGGAAAAAGATAAATAAGGGAGTCAAATATCATAAATTTCAAATTAAACCTAAGGGAGAAATGTGAGATTAATAAATATTTGCAAATGACCAATCTGCTTCTAAGTTATTTGGGGAGCTTGATTTGTTAATATGAATACTAAAGTTGTTAATTGCAATTCGTAAGTTGTTATTCTTTATACATAAGTAGTCAATGACAACTGACAGTATTTGGGGAGCTCAAATTGTCAATATGAATACTGAAATTGTTAATTGCGATTCTTAAATTGTTATTCTTTATACATAATTAGTAAATGACATCTTACATGTATGACATCAAAAAATTACCTACAAAGTTGTTGGTATTTGAGGAGCTCAATTGTTTAATATAGATACTTGAGATGTTAACTACAATTTTGAAGTCGTTATTCTCTATATCTAAGTAATAAAATATATTTACCTAATTTGATTATATAAAGAAAATCAGTTAATTTAATTAATATAATATACATTTTCTAAAACATTATAGTCATCTTCTTCAATTCTATCCTCCCCTCTTATTCTTAATTATTGTTGAGGAAATATTATTAGGGATAAATTAGGAAAATGTTGACATACATGAAAACTATCTCTTATACTATATTTAAGATTAATATCAACTTCCTAAATATGTTTATATTGGGGGAGTTTAATTTTTTTTTTTTTAACTATATTTAACTGAAATTAAAGGAAAAAGACGTACGGGGGAATGACGTTTACTTCAATGTCTTTTGAATTCCATGAAAATGAATGTCTTTTGTCTTTTTACTGCTTTACCAGGAATAAATTTAAACATTCTAATGCTGTTTAGAGAATGGGGACTTTAAATTATGGTTTTCACGTTTAGAAGGTTTACGTTATTACAATATTACGTAGTGTATGAGGGCTCGGTTACAGATATCATGTTGTTCTTTTTATGCATGATTGGCCTTAGAGGCCATTAAATGGGAAAACTATACAGGGTAAATTAATATTAAAAGTAAAAAAGACAAGAAAATAATACTTAAATTTTAAAATTTTAAATCAGTCTTATTATCTATAATAGTATATATTCTAGGGTTAAGGTATAAAAATACACATAAACTTTTACCTAAAGTACACCAAATACCATATACTTTTCGGAGGTGCAAAAATACCAATGAGCTTTTAAAATTGGGAAAAAGACCGTTAACAGATGTTAACTGCTGTTTAGTATCATTTGAAAGTACTGAAATACCCTTTGATAAAAAAACCACCGTCTCTGAAGTTCATCCTCTTCCCTTCCAAATTCATCATCATCAACAATGTCAATCCAAGCTAGCTTATATTCAGGTGTGAGCGCTGAGCTAAGGTAGCTTGCTTGCGATCAACAAAATTGATAGGGAAGTTGACCCAGTTAGATTCGACTGGTAGTTGAGGGAAAGATGAAACAAATGGAGACGCATATGGGAGAGATTGCTCTTCCTTTTACCATTCATATTTCAGCTGATGAAAAGAAGAGGTATAATACACAAAGTTTAAATGATGGGAAAGAAGGCTCATCAGTTCTTATCTCTTCCTTTTCTAGGGACCCACAACGAGATGCAAAATTTTATTGTTTTTTTTTTTTTTTTTTTTCCAGTTTTATATAAGTTAGCTTCTCAATTTGTGATAAGCCTGGGTTAAATTTTTCTTTGGTTCCCTATCTTTCTCTGTTATCTTTTCTGGGTTCTGCTTTTTTATTTTCTTGAAGACCGACAATTTTCCAGGAAAATAAAAACAGAGGAAAAAATGTTGACTCCTTGCTAGCTATCTATCAGCGGTAATGTATCGAACCTTCTATTTCTTGAATGCTCTTCAGCGAATTTCCCGAGGAATCTTCCATGTGAACACCAAGCCAAAGAAAGATTTCTCTCCGGGATCAGCTGAATTCTTGGGAATTAATTCTTCACTTTCCAGATTCGGTTTCTCACCGTGATTTACTCTGAAACTGCAGATTTTGATCAATTTTTTTTGGGAAACTGAGAATGGAAGGTACCGAAGTGTGACTCTTTATGATCAAATGTCCTCCATTGACAGCCGTCGTGACTCATTTTCCGGTTTGACCCTTGAAGCCATGGTTCAGTTTGCCACCGCTGTCTCTGGTAGAGGTTGCCGCCGCCGCCTTCGGCATCTGAGAAGGAAATGGTGGAGGTAAGGGGAAGGAAGAAGAGAGTGACAATGAAGACAGCGGCAATGAGGGAAATTGCAAAATCTTAACATTTTTTATTTTTTTAATATAGTGGGCCCCACCACAAAACTAACAGATGTTAAGTCATTTAAACGGAAATGGTATTTTTACCCCAATTTTAAAAGTTTATGGGTATTTTTATACCTCTGAAAAGCATATGATATTGAGTGCACTTTAGGTATTAGCTTATGTGTATTTTTGCACCTTAACCATATATTCTAACTACATTTGAATAACAATTAACAACTCATTTTAATAAAAAACTACTGATTCAAAATGTTAAGGGTCAAGTTTTATTTTCTTATATTTTCCCTTTAATTAAACTTAATAAGATTGTTTGTATTCAGCTCACTAAAAAACATAATGTTTTCTAAAGTAGGATTTCAACTTTAATTATTTAAAAATAATTTGACGGAGTAAATTAGGTTGCAATTAAATGCTAACAAAATATGTTTAAAATTTATTTATTTAATATAATATTTTTATATTTTGAAAGTTACATTGTTGACGTTGAAAGTTTAAATTAGGCGACATATTCATTAGATCTCATTTTAAACAATTTTCAATTTATAAAATTTAAATTAAAGATTAACATGTCATTGTATAATTGCAGCTTGCAAGGTCACCTTTGATTCGTTGAGTTGGTATTTTTTTGTTAATAAGACTAACATTTTTAATATTAAATGATAAAAAATACATTTTATAAAGTTAAGGGACAAAACCAAAACTTGATAAAAAACAGGAGGACGAAACATATACCTTAATCAAAATAAATATATTGTTTTTTAAAAGATAAAATATATATTTCAGCCTCTGTATTTTTAAAAATGATTTTAAAAAGAAAATGTGAACAGAGGAATCATATTGCAGAGATATTTTGACAGTAATATTTGGTGATGGAGTGAGAGATTTCACTATTTTTGTTGACATACGAGTAATTTCTCTATAACCGAGGTGGTCCTATTGAACACATTCAAATACATATTTAAAGAGTATTGCTACAAATGTAAGAACATAGGTTGGGACGTAATGTTAAAGTTGTTCATGTGCTTGTGTTCTTCCTTCGTTTCCAAGTCCAACCCCTTGTCGCGCAGACACAAACACACACAACCGCCACAAATTGTCGTTATCACACCATTGTCCTAATTCCCTCCATTTTCGGATTTTTATTCCCTATTTGTATTAAGCATTTTTTTTTAAAAAAAATATGTAAAAGGCCATAACGTGTCTCAACTTTCAACTGCCCCAAGTCTTCAGGCAACACAGTACGTTACACACACCAAAATTTTCTCTATTTATAAACAAAAATACTACTAATTCATTAATTAAATGGATAGAATATCGTTCATAAATAAAAGTTTCGATGATTTATAGGGAAACAAAAAGAAGAGCGAATATTATTGTAACGGCAGAATTAGGAAACTAACTTTTGGTCGCTCTGATCTATCCTTCGACTTAGAGTTGCAGTCGTTACTTGGAAATATGACGAACAGGACAGGAGGACACGGAACCATAATGCAAAGTGCCAGAAAAGACGAGGTTCTTCAACAGCTGTAATGGCATTTTCGTAAAAACGGTGTGAAACAGGTCCTCACTCTAATATTTTAATTATTAATTATATCCAATGGAAGATCCAGCTTTGCCATTCAGAAAGTCCCCAATTTCCCTGCGACGACTCCAAAATCAGCGCTCTTGAGAGGTAAAAAAACCAGACTCAGAAGAGAGAGAAAGACGGCAAAATTTTTATAGCTCGGACTACAATTTGAGAGCCAGAAACACTGATAGAGAGAGAAGCTCAGTAAGACTGCGGCGAGGAGATAGAGAGTTTTCCGGCATTAATGGCGGAGGGGAAGGAGGAGAGAAAATCTAGCGAGGAAAGTGTGAAATTGTTTGTGGGTCAAGTGCCCAAACACATGACGGAGGATGAGCTTCTTGCAATGTTCAAGGAGTTTGCTTTGGTGGACGAAGTCAACATCATCAAGGACAAAGTCACTCGCTCCTCTCGAGGTTTCTCTCTTCCTTCTTCTCTCAATTTCAAATCTGGCATTTTTTATTCGGTCAAATGTGCTTCTTTTCTTAATTTTCCAGATTGGTCTCAGATTTGTGCACTTCTTTCTCCTCTGTGTCTCGTTCCAACCCTAATTTCCTTGGTTGTTTTGTTGTGTTCCGTCGCAGGTTGTTGCTTCGTGATTTGTCCGTCAAGGCAAGAGGCAGACAAGGCGGTCAATGCGTGTCATAACAAGAAGACACTACCTGGGGTTGGTTCAACTTTCATGTCTTGATTACCTCATTATGTGTTCATTTTTTGTTTTCTTCTTTTTCCTTCCCCTTGGATTAGCATTTGTGTTCAAACGTTTATATTGTCGAAGTGGACCCTTCGATCGAAGCAGAGTCAAAGGTTAGTGCTATAATTGTCACTGATACTCACGACCACCTTGTTCTGGGTAATCTTAAACGGACAAGAACGGTCTAATTTTAGTGTTATGCGTGGCACTTACTATTTTTGGTTAACCAACTCACTACTGCAACTTTAACTGAAACCTATTTTAGGCTTCTTTCGATAATTTTGCACCTGCAATGTAGTTTAGTTTAGTAACAATTATGTGCTAACCGTAATATTAGTATGGGTTACTGATAAAGAATATGAATTTACTTAAAATTCCAGAGGAATGAGAAGAATAGACGTAGAGCCTATCTGCGGCCATTTTGAGGGAAACGGAACACCATTTTATTTAGTTTAGTTAGTTTTACTCTAACTTACATGAGCAATGCGGGCACAATAATTTCATATTTTTTAAACTAGATATGTAGAACTAAAATTGAAAAAAAAAACAATGTTTTGAGAGTATTTTTCAAGCTGACAACCGATCTTGCTGTCCTAAAAATCTTAGTGAACCAAGCTTTAAGATCATTTCCTTACTATAAATTATCATGAGAGAATTCATAGTGAACTATTCTTTTAGAATATTTGTTTTTGACTTTTATGCATCTGTACCCCGTGGTAGTTGCTAAGGTGACCTTGGGAGATGCGATCCATGGATTTGTAAGAACACTTAGCAGGATTTGAAATATTTTGATTTCTTGACTAGCTCTACGAATGATAACTTCTCTGAATGTCTTTGCCTATATTACTGTATCATATGATTCATATGTTCTCATAGTTCTTATTTTAACATGAAAACATCCTGTTCTTTGTTTCCAATTCAGGCATTGAGTCCATTGCAAGTGAAGTATGCTGACGGCGAGTTGGAAAGACTAGGTGTGATATAATTTTGTTAGTTAGTTAAAAATTTTGTTTAGCAAATATGTTCAAAGGTTCATTTAAAATTTTGTAAGCTAGTTTTCTTTTAGTATGCTTTCTTTTTTTCCTCTCTCTCTCTGTTGTTTTTTTGAGGCATTTTTGAATGTGTGCATGTGCCTTGATAAATAAGTTTTGGCTTCCTTTCCAGAACACAAACTCTTTATTGGTATGCTTCCAAGGAATGTTTCTGAAGCTGAAGTCTCCGCTCTTTTCTCTAAGTATGGAACCATAAAGGATTTACAGATTTTGAGAGGTTCTCAGCAAACAAGTAAAGGTACTACTTTAGAAGTTAAAGATATCTTTTTGTTTGCTCCGGGTGTTCGTTTTTCTAAATTACAAAGGCTTACTTCATGTTCTTCTCCTTGGTATTAGGCTGTGCGTTTTTGAAGTATGAAACCAAAGAACAGGCCCTTGCTGCTCTGGAGGCAATCAATGGAAAACATAAGATGGAGGTTAGTTTAATTGAACTATTTCTTGATATTGCGACATTTCATAATTTGTTTAGTTGTATGGGGTCAATCTTTACACTATGAATCTGAGCTGAAATGTTTCCATCTGCTACTGTATTTTAACACTGCATGTAAGGGGAAAAATTGATCTAAAGTACATGCTGCAACTATAGTTTCTGATTCAAGATACTTGCCAACACATTGGCACTAATGTATGTTTGGTTGGAGGGGTCTTCCTATTCCTCCCCACCAAAAGTGGGGGATTTGGAGCAGAGGGAAGAAATATTTTTATAACGACCGAATTGTTCTCACTTATTTTCTTAATTTCAAAGTTACCCTTGTGATATCCTAAATATCTTGTCTCAAACCATGCTTCTCTCTCCACAGCCTCTTCTGATCCTCTTTTCCCTTTAGCTAATGTCGACTTTATAATGGGATTATTTGATCAAACTAATTAAATATTTTTTTTAAAAAAATATATTAATAAAAATATTTAGTAAATGTTGAATAAGATTTGTATAATTATAATAAGTGAGGTGAAAGTTGTTACTTTTCTTTTTCATTGTTTTTTTTTTGCTACGCGCATGTATCCTCCTAACGGAGACAATCTTGTTCAAGGCACTGTCCGACGTTAAATATGGGCACTTCTCCTAATAGGGATTTGAACCTTTGTTTGTCATGTTGTGAAGGACCAGCCTCTTTTGTTAGACGGTTAGACCCAACTCTGGTTGCTAAAGTTGTTACATTTCTAAAACAAGATGAGTTCTAATATAACCTTTTTGTTTTTCATGAGGAGAGAAAAATAAGAACTTAAATTTGAAAGGGGTATAATGGTCAGTTTATTACCCTGTGGTCTAAACCAAAAATAGAGAAAGGAAAAAAAAAAAAAATCCCTTACCTCTTCTTCCCTCGAACAAAACAAAATAAGAGAACTTTAAAGTCTCTCCCCTCTTCATTAAAATTGTTCCCCTCTGTTGTACCAAACAAACTCTAATAGTAATATCCAATTTTACTGGTAAGATGTATGGAAAGGCATGGATTTTTTTTTTTGGCAGAGAAAGACATGGTTTTAAACTACATTACTGACAAATACACATGGCAAGCTTAGTTATCCGTGCGCATTATTCATCGGTGTTGATTCATAAAGTTTTTTGTTGTGTGTGTGTGTGATAGAATGGAGAGAGCATGCTTTTAAACACGATTACGATTTTAGTTGTAAATTGTGCTTGCAGCATTTTGGACCTTCAAGCGGCATTCAGCCACAAAATCCTGTTGGTGAGGGACATCACCATTAAATCTTGTGTGTTGAATGTAATTGCAGAAGTGCAAATACTAAGTATATTAGACCTTATCTGAATTTGGAAATTTAAACATGGCTTTCTGTACTTGATATATGCAAGATGATTTTTCATGGTCAAGATTCTTTAGACGATAGACTTAAATTGAACGGCAGGAAATTACTCTGGTCTGAGGCTTATTATACTGTTTACATTAAGTGGGTCCAAGTTGAACAAAACTTGAGCTTGGGATTGCTACGCATGAATACACTTGCGCTGGCATAAATATTTGGAATGTGCAAAAACAAATTTATTGGAGTTATACATACATCTTTGTCATATATAATCAAATGGATCATGAATATACTTTGAATTACATCTCTTGGCTTTCAATAGTTAAATAAAGTGATTGATCAAACACTGGACTTCATGATAATACTACCCTTTTCTTTATACAATGTGCAAGTTTATCTTTTTTGGTTTGTATGAGCTGATGCATTTTATAGTTGCCAATGGTGTTGCTACATCGACATCTAGGTTAATCCATTTAATTGCTATCTGATTATCCTTCTATAGGGTTCAAGTGTACCTTTGGTAGTCAAATGGGCAGATACAGAAAAGGAAAGACAAGCTCGGCGGGCTCAGAAAGCACAGTCCCAAGCTTCTAATGCGCCACATAATGATTCTCAGCATCAGTCATTGTTTGGAGCCTTGCCAATGGGTTATGTTCCACAATATAATGGATATGCCTATCAGGTAAATCATACGCATCTTCTATAATGGCATGTTTGCCTCTCTGCTTACAGAGGTTAGGCTGCGTACATCAAACCCTTCTCAGGCCCAACCTGATTGAAGTTTTTTGCACTGGGCCGTCCTTTTTGTAAATGGCATGTTTACTCTTAATAACACTTTCTGGCAATTTTTCTTCAGCATTATCACATCATCCTGTCATAAATCTTTGCCTTCATCAGTTTGGTATTTTGATAGGGGCATATGTTTGACTGATGATAATGTTATCTTGATAGGCTCCTGGGGGTTATGGGCTCATGCCGTACCGCATGCCACCAATGCAAAATCAACCTGGTTTCCATAATATGATGCCTCCCATGAATCAAGGAAATGCATTGGGACCTGAACTTGGTCCCAATATGAACCCCAGAAATTATCACGTGCCTCATGGAAGTTACTATGGTTCTTATCCTCCAGTTCCAGGTATGCAGCATCCGATGGCATATCCTGGAGGAGTGATAAGTCCTAGGCCTGTGAGTAACTCTCCCGGTTCAGTTTCACCTGCAGGTGGGAGTAGCAACTCTGCTACGTCTTCAGGTGCCAATAAATATTCCAGTAGTCAGGTTGAAGGTCTGTTATCCCTGTATTTATGTGTATTATACCATCGTGGTTCTTTCATTATTCTTTATTTCTGAAAAAAGAATTGAATGTTTACTCTCAGTGACAAGTCTGTCAATTTTTTCACTGTTCTTTCTCCAACTCAGGACCACCCGGTGCCAATCTCTTTATTTATCACATACCTCCTGAATATGGAGATCAAGAGCTGGCAAATGCATTTCAGCCGTTTGGTAGGGTTTTGAGTGCTAAAGTGTTTGTTGATAAAGCAACTGGTGTAAGCAAATGTTTTGGTAAGCCGTATACACTCTTTGTTAGTGAAATTGATGGGTTTACTTGGAGATTTTGGTGTCTTATGGTACTACAATTTACAGGGTTTGTAAGTTATGACTCCCCAGAAGCTGCACAAGCCGCCATTAGTATGATGAATGGATTCCAATTAAGTGGTAAGAAATTAAAGGTTCAGCTTAAGAGGGACAACAAGCAGAATAAGCCTTACTGAAGCAAGAAACAATTGTAGAATCCACATTGTAATTCTTGATCCATCTGATGTTTATACGATTTGTAATTTCTTCTGTAACATGAAAGTTTATTTAGACATTGATTATTAATTGATTGATTTTTCCCTCCACGCCCATTGATGTATTTTAACTTTATGGTTTCAACCATGAAAAAAAAGAGATTGCACATTTTTCTTTGGCACCAAATGGTCCAGCCACCAAATATATAGTTATAGAATCTAGATTACAGTTTTGTAGCTTCCTTCTGATCATTGACATGTAGTTGTGTGAAATTATTTGCTTCTGCTCCTTTGTGTGGTCTCAATTGACGCAACGAGCAATTATTTGTCGGCAGGATCATGGGAGAGGGAAGGATACTTTATGGCAAGGGCGTTTGGTGAACGGTGGAAATTATCTGGTTATGTGAAAGTAGAATGAGTACAGGTGTCTCTGGAGTAACTTTTGGAGAAGTGAAAAAGCGATTTTAGTGAATAAATTTTGAAGAATAGCTTCTGAAAAGGTAGGGAAAAAAAATTCTGGAGAAGCATGGTTTTTTTAGTTTTAACCCTCAAACCATAGTTTTTTGGTAAAAAAAAAAGATTTAGAAAAAAAGTGTTTGAATAATGGCTTATAATAAAATCATGATTTTAGTAAAAAAAATTGATTAGGAGAAAAATGAGTGTTTGAGTTGTCTAGGAGATCATCAAAACACAATTTTACTTCCTCCGGTCCTAATTATAGGAACACTTTTATAGTGCAATTTATACTACAAAAGTGTTCTTATAATTAAGATCGGAGTTTATAAATCATTGACAGAATCTTTAATTCAAATTGGTTGAAGCTTGTTCAAGTAATTAAGATTAAGAACTTTTTTTTTTTTTTTTTATACAAGGCGATAGGGGAGGGATCGAACTCAAGCGCAGGGGGAAATTAATCCCAATACCACTGCACTACTAGTAGTGCTGGTTTAAGATTAAGAACTTGATTCACATGATTTGAGCATATCATGCAAGTTAACGAGTTTTATACAGTCAAAGACACGTGAATGTCACGACTTGACTGGGAAAAGGAAATTTTGCTTTTTTTTTTTTTTTTTTTGCTTTTTTTGTTTTTGATTGGAGAGGACGAGGTTAAGTTTCAATGTTCGGTCAAACGGCCCATTGGTATCCTCTTGACCGGGTCATACAGACTAAGCCCGACCACGACTCATGATTTTTTTTTTTTTTTTTGAGAGATATGATACCATTTTTTTTTCCTTATCCTCTTATTCTTATTATAAGGCCTCAACTAACAATTCTGAAAAATTAAAAAAAACCGTTAAATTCAATAAAGTTGACCTATAATTTAAGTAATTTTTAATATTATCCTTATTAATTACACTAAACTCTAATATTATATTAATTATTACTTTTACCCACTATCCTTATTAATTATGAGCATATATAGAAAAATAATTAATGGTTTTTGAAAATAAGAAAATACCTTATAAAAAAGACTAAATATACTGTGACTTATAATAAGGAGAGGAGGAGTAATAAAATATGAAGCCAGTAATATAAATTTTTTGGTTTTTTAAAAGAAAATGACATTATAATTGTAGGTTGTAGAGACGTAATGAAGGTTAAGCAGCAAGTTGTTTGACATAAAGTTAAGTTTATGGAAATTGGCAATCCCACCCATCCAGAAATGGCGCCACCTGCCACTAAAGTGAGGCATACTGATGCCATTATTACTATTATTAGAATCCAGAGGCCACCACCTGTTGTACGGTGGGCCCATTTCTTGCACACATTCATTTTCTTCGTACAATTTAATCTCCATACTCAATTATATGAGCGGTTTAGGTATGACGTTAGTTTCTTTGAAAGAAAATTTCCCAAAGCAAAAACTCAATTACCATGTACTCTCTCTCTCTCTCTCTCCTCTACTATAATACATCAACTAAATTTTTTTATTAACTAATAAAAATAGTTAAAATCAATAAAGTTATCCTACAATTTAAGTAACTTCTAATATTACCCCTACTAATTGTATTAAACTATAATATTATATTAATTATTACTTTCACCCACTACCTTTATTAATTAGGGGTATAGACGAAAAAAACTAATTAATACTTCTTGGGAACAAGCAAGTGTCTTATAAAAAATATCAAATACATTTCTTAATTACTGTGTCTATTTGGATTCACTTAAATTTGAGGGTTAAAGCCAAAAAAAATGTAGTAGCTTAAAAGCCAACGCTCACACAGTTAAGGAAAAAGTCAACTGCTTGTTTGGATTGCCCATTGCGTTAGCTTAACTTTAAGTCAAAAAAGCTCAAAAAGTCGTTAAGGAAAAAAACTCCGAATCTAAATTTTTTCAAAACGCTTCAGCTTTTTGATGTACTTCGCCACTTCTACCACCATCAATCCAAACATAAATCATTATCTATAACCCGACTTTTTTCCTACCGAGCTTTTTTAAAGTCGAGATAGGCTTTTGCCCACCGCTCTTACCGCTAACCCAAATGTTTCCGCGCCAGTGTCTTACAATAAAGACTAGAGAGTACTTGTCTAAAACACGCCCTAAACGTGTTTTTCGTGAGTTTTGGTTTATTGATTTTTGTGATTATTCATCCGTTGAAGTTTTTGTCATCCCCAATTTTTAAGTCCTCTACGGAACGGAGGCTTCTGCTGTTGAAGGGACCAATTAACTTTTCAGTCAAAAACTACGCACGAATATTTCGTGGGGCGGCTGCCTGGCTTATCACTTATCTAATTTAATTTTACCTTCATTTATGAATGTGTATCTTTCAACTCTTTTCTCTCTCTTCATTTTTATTGGTATAATTAATATAGACAAAATTTTCACAATCTCATTTATTACTTGAAACTATGACCAAACTTTTGATTAAAACGAACATATAAATAGGACAAGAGTGGTATGATGTAATCACCTTTATCCTTGATATAACATATTTTGAAGAATTGATTTTTTTTTTGACAGGAAGACATATTTTTATATTTATCATTCTTTTTTTAAATTTACTCCCTATTCATTCCATTTACAATAATTAAAGAAGAAAAAGAATTAGAGAAGATGACTAGAATGTTTGAGAAAATAGTCAAAATACATGTTATATATATATATATATGTGTGTGTCTATATTCATTAACTTAACTAACTTTCTTAATTTAATCAAATTAATTAAATATTCTTATATTAAAGACAATATAAGAAGTTTATAAGTTTTTTTTTTAAAAAAAAAAAAAAATTGCCTCTAGCATAGTCTTCCTCGTAGGGAAGGGAGACTCGCACAGCAACAAGTACATCCATTACATACCCACTTTAAAGTTAAATCTCCAAGCTACTCAGCTTGCCTTTGTATATATATGAAAAAAAAAAAAGGTTAAATCTCATGACCTCCCATTTAAGGGGGTGTGATTTGCCTTTGTAGCCAAAAGCTCTTAACAAGTTCACAAAGTCATTTGAAACTCCCTAATGAATGAGATCATAAGGTTGTACTAGCTTATTCTTTTTATATTCTTTTTTCTGTTTATTGGATATAAAAATGGATAAATATGAATGATGAATCATTGTCACACCCATCTTTTTTTTCCTGTTTTCCCCCCTCCTCAAGATAGCAAAATAAGGCACGTGTGCATGGATGTTCTAGAATGGTGGGTAAAAATCCGTCTACTCTGCAATTGGGCAAGTGCTAATCATAATATCATATGCTTCTAGAAGACGCCCACAACAATCCTGAGGCATATCATATCATAATACAGTATGAAAAAGTCTCTTTCGCTAAAAGCGTCACGCTTCTCTTTCAACGGTGCACTTTATTCGCATACAAAAATCTACAGATCGAACTAAACATAATCTTCCTTCCATTGCCTCTCTCTCTCTCTCTCTCTCATACAAGATGGACATGAAAGGCACTGTAGATGTATCTTGTTACCTGTGTTTTGAAGCTACCGGAGATTCTGATGCCCCCATCTGTGACCCCATCAATAAGGATCCCAATATTGCCTGTCGAAATCCCATTTGGGACGATGACGATGCTCAATCTTGCTGCTACGATGCATCTGATGAGAGTCTCATCCATTCTGATGAACTCATCAATATTGGGTACGAGTCTGATGATGAAGAAAGGACAGAAGAAGATGATGATGAGGTGGAGGTGTGTGTTTATGGAACAACATATAAAGAAGAACAAGATGATTGTAAGATGCAAGAAGAGAAAAAGGTGAGAGTGAGTGTAAATTCAGGTGCAGATCAGAAGGTAGATGAGATGGAAAAGAACAGACTCTTCTGGGAGGCTTGCTTGGCATCTTAATTAATTAAACTGTAACAGATCATCATCTGACATACATATGTTTGTGCCTTGGTGTTGTATAATTGCTTAATTTGTTCTGTGAAGAAGGCGTTTGGTGGACTCAAGATTTATGTAATTTTCTGCACTGATGATTCTACCCAACTGTATATATGACATGACGCAGGTAATAAAGTGCTGGTATTCTTTCTGGGTATTTTTGGTCCTTTACCATTACGATTAGTCTCAATTCCAAGAGTAATCGTTTAGTTTTTTTTATAAAGAAAATATGTTCGAGTAAAAATTAATAAACATTTATTATGAATTGCCAATTTTTAATAAAAAAATCAATTTTGTATTAACTCAACTATTCTTTTTTATTGATTTTTTTGATCAATTTTGTATTAACTCAACTATTCTTTTTTATTGGTTTAGTCTATTTCTAACTATTTTTGTCTTTGATTTAATTAATATAATATTAGGAATTTAGTGTAATTAGTAGAATTTGGAAATTACTTAGATTCAAAAGCTTTATTGACTTTTCTAATTTTATTGGTTTGTGATTTATGTAAGTATGTAAGAAGAATATTAAGAAGAATTTATGTGAATATTAAATGTAATCCCAAAGAAGCATGTTTAATCCCAAAGAAGCATGTTTCCTTGATTTTCCGACTCTCTTTATCATACTAGAAAGTTATACTCCTATCTTTCAAATAAGAAATAAAAAATCTATTTACATGTAGTTTGACCGAAACGTTCTTATATCAATGTTAAATATAAATTGAACTAACCGATAAAAAAACTACTTTTTCTATTGTCTTTATAAGATTAAAAGGGTAAGTTTGCAATTTGAAAGTCATAATAACTTTTAATGAATTTTTTATTAAGAATATCTTTTTTAATTGAAAATAAATCTTAATTTTTAAAGTATGTTGGTTGTTTTCTAATTTAAGGTCTCTATATTTTATAATAAATTATATAATTTAAGATGAAGGTAACTCTCTTGTGTCAATTAAAACCGCATGGACCATTCATTCTTGAAAGCTTCCCTTCTTTTTTTTTTTTTAAAGCTTGAACTCAATGCCATTTGGGGGAACGGAGAGCAAAGACCAAGCAAGCAGGCCTCATTGCATTGCAGTAAAATATAACCCAAATTGTTCAAATTGCAAGTATGCATTTTTATTCAAATTGGTCAAATGAAATATAAGTGATCTGTTCAAAGGATTGGAGTTGGGAAAAAGGAGTGAGTGAAATTTGCTATTTCCCCTGTTTTCAGCTCTATCAAAAAGTCATAAAAATGCAAAGGATTTAGACTGTCGATGCCAACTAGTCCCTACTAGTCATGTATGCCTCATATACCATTGCTTGATTAAGAGATTAAAATAGTGAGGTGTGAAGACTATGGTTTGGTTGAACAAAATAGGATATTTGTTAAATGGAAAGGAAAGTTGGGATGCTCCAAAAGATATTTTTGGGCTTGGATGAATAAAACATATGATTCCTATATTCTAGCCTTGGTATGCTTAAATGTGGAATTGGAATACATTAAATTTTAATCATACATAGCTTACATAGAACATCCATCTTCTGAAATATGAAGATGTTGCTGCCCATCCTCGACTCATTTGTCATGGTTAGGATACTTCAGAACTGGAACATACACAAGAACCAGGTCAGGTTCAGCCCTGAACTGAACAAGACCCTTCACACAACCCCCATCAACCAAACATTGCCCTACCCCTTGTATTAATTTACACAAGCAAGCCCTGCTTGTAAAGAGAAAATCTGAAACATGGTCCTCAAACACTGCTAAACAGAAATTCAAGTTCCTAATTGGAAGTAAACATAGGCACTGGAGAAACAGAACCTGTAAATTTAACCATAATCTCCATATCATTGCAGCCTGCACATCCTAGAGGTGGACTACTCGTATCAATTTTTGATCCCCCGGCAGTCTGAGATGTCCTTGATTTTTCACCGGACGAGCAACTCAAGCAAGATTTCTTGGTTTTGCTATCAGTAAATGACATAGCAGTTTCCATGTTACTGCCAGAGCGACTTATGGGGCTAGCACAGTCCTCCTGCAAATCTCCTGCAGGTTCTTCTGAGTGTTCTTTTGTGTGCTCATCCAACTGCTTCAAGAAGCATTCCTCGATGTCACTCAAAGATTCGGCACTGCCTTCTTCTTCCTCCTCTGGACTGCTGTGACTGTAATGTGCATGTTCATCATAATCTGACTTGGTTCTTCTTAATTCACCACTGGTCTCCATTTCTTGCTCACTGTCATACCCCTCCTCAGACTGGCGATCTGATGAACGAAATGACATTGGCGAATATCCACCCGTCGTTGTTTCTTCACGTTCTCTAAGAGTCTTCATTATCAAGGTCTTCAGGAGGTTCATCACTTGGACCGCATGCATCAGAGCAGTTAATGGATCAGACATCTGTTACAGATGGCCAAAACCAAACAGGAAAATTGAGATCGGATCATACTCTTAGAAGAATCATACATAGGAAAGAAAAAATGTTGAACCTATGAAGTGATTTTTAGTGATTAAGGAGACAAAGGTGTATGTATGGATATACCTGAGTCATGTTTGGAGCAAAGACCATTGCAATATTTCTTGCATTCATTTTGTTGAATTCTTCCTCCTCTACAACATCAGCCATGAGATCAATAGCCCAGTTGAGCAAGGCAGCCTCAGTTGGTTTTAGCTGCTTCACGAGCTCAACAGATTCTTCTTCTGTGTTGCACTGAAGAACCTGTTCAGGTGAAAGTCCATCTAGTACTCCTGAAGGAAGCTCTCGAAACCAGGCTTTAATTAAGCCGGCCAAACAGTGCACATCAATGTCATCCGGCACAATCCCCCTATTCAACCGGTCCCTCACATGTTCTTCTTGACTGTTTTCTGGGTTTATGCGAAATATTCCTTCCCGCTGAAAAATCATTCAAGTCAAAGAGAGACACGTATATAATGTTAAATGCTTGCAATTGCAACATCTCAGTGATGTAAATAGCTAATTTTCAATCATCAAATTGGTACCTTCAGGCCTCCCTGTGAGTATAAACGCTCCTGCATAAGTAAGAGAATAGTGGGCACACTATTTCCTTTTGAATCATAAGAACACTGCATAGATTCCGCTGACACGCCAAACACACTTACGCTGCAAGTTTTGATGGTTGAAATCACAAATTAGAAAAAAACTGAAATAGAATTTGGAGAAAGTAAAAACAAATTCCCGACAAGAAACAGGCAATGACACAGAACAGTACATGCTTGAGTTTATGCAAGACAATATGCAATGCCAATATTTGCACAGACCTTCTTACTAAGCTAATTCTGCGGGTATCAAACAGCAGTGAAGAGCTAGGAGACAATGTCCTCAGACATATGTAATTGATATGTTGGTAAGTGAAACCTCCCCCTTTATTAACACCAACGAGAAAATAAAAATGAAGCACATAATGAACATATGCCTCAAACCCAAAACTAGCACAAGCTTCCCCACTTTAAAATGAAACACATAATGGGCATATGCCCCAAATCTTCCCCGTTTTTTATATTTGATACATTATTCTGTCAAATTAATAAGAATGTAGAAGAGCTCCTATTTCTAACCACTGAAGTGTGTTATTTTACTAGCCCTAGAGTTCCTTCAAGTGCAAAAGTCCCCATCTTCCTCTACAACACATATTCAAAGCCACCAATAACCAAAGCTTTCTTCATTCCACACCAAAGAGCTAAACTTAGAAAGGATGTTAAAGCAAAACCCATGTCTAGCCTTCAAAAACAATAATAAAACTGGACTGGTTGAAGTACCTAGCACTAGGAACCCGTCCCGGGATCTCGATCTCGAACTCAACGGGAAGACCCAGAAAACCATTGAAGCGATCGAAAGTGACATGAGTGATATGCTGAACGTTGGTAGGCCATCCGATTTCCATGTGATGAACGGAGGGGATAATCTCGTCGGGTCGATCCACCCGACACGACACCATGGATTTCCTCAAAGCGGCCAAGAGGAGTTCAACGAGTGACAGCTGGTTCTGCTCTTCTTCTGCGGCGGTTCTTCCTCTCTTCGCTCCCTTCCCACCGCCGCACCCTCCGCCCTTCGTCACCATCACGAGCCCCATCATTCTCTCTCTCTCGCCCCCTCTCTCTTCCGTGTACGAGATTTTAAATTTGGGGGATGGCCGAGGATTTAAGAGTTTTGTTGGGTTGCATTCAATAGTTTTGAACTTCAAACGGCCATTCATTTCAAATTCTCCCTTGCTTTATCCACAGTATCCTGACACTTGTGTCCTATTATGTTGCCTTAATTACCAAATTGCCATTGAACTAGTTTCAACTCACTCAAACTTTAATCTTTCATTAATTGTCATTATTGCTTCTGGTGCTACAATATTGGCCCCAAGATCTTATGCTTTTTTTTACAAGAATCTAAAATTTAAATTGTCTTATTCTTTGTTTTTTTATAAGAGTTTGATAAGAATTGTCTGAATAATTAATGCTTTTTTTCATTTTCACCCATAATTAATTATATATATTATATTAATTAAAAGATTGGTGATACTTATATTACCCTTCATAAATAAGGGTATACTTGAAAAATAAAGTTTATTTCAGACATACTTATTATTTTTAACTAACTTTAATTACTTTTTCAACATGTATAATTCGATTATTAAGCTTTTATATAACTAAAACAGAGGGAGTATCTGGGATTTGATTAGCCTTAACTAACGCTTAATGGATACACTTTATGATATTTTTATTTTGAATTTGAATGGATTGCATATTGATTTACAAGACAGGAATTATTTATTCCTCAATCAAGTACTAAATGGTAATGATTGCTGCCAGAAAAAAGATGATAATTATTATCAGGTGAACGAAAGGTTGGCTCTTTATGGTAAATCCATAAACCAATCATGTATGATCTTTGTTTCCCATAACTAATCACGAAAGGTCGCTTGTTTCTTGTTATTTTATCACAGTTACTATTTTTATCAGCTACCATATGACTATTTTTCAAAAAAAAAAAAATAATCTGAGCTCGTAGCCGTCAAATTTCTCCACCACAATGTTATGGGTGACTAGCTGGAACATAAGTTTTAATTTTAAGCTCGGGTTATTCCAAGTTCTGGGGGGTTAAGCGTTTAACATATATTATATATTACTACCTCTGGTCCTAATTATAAGAGCTAGTTGACTTTTTTTGGAGAGATTAAGGAAGCTCAATAAGTTACTTAATCATTTCATATGTTGTGTTTTCTTAGATTATATATTAGTTTATTAGTCAAACTTATTAATTTGAAGAAAAAATAAAAATAAAAATATTCTAGAGTAATTTAATTAGCCTTAACCTTTCTAAAAAAGTCAACTTTAGCCTTTTATAATTAGACCTAGGAAGATCTGCTATGTAACATTGTAATCTATGCTATGTGAGCCAACACACCAAACATTTTAGAGGGAAAAGATTATATGTGATTTTCCATGCACCCTGCTATCATTATACTGGCTCCGGTCCTAATTATAAGATTGAGTTGATTTTTTAGAGAGATTAATGAAGTTAAATAAGTTACTTAATCATATCATACGTTGTGTATTTTTAAATTATATATTAATATATTAGTCAGACTAATTAATTTGAAGAAAAAAATAAAAATAAAAATACTATAAAGTAGTTTAATTAGTTTACTTAATTTTTCTTAAAAAGTCAACTTAGTCTTATAATTAGGATTTGAAGGAGTAATTATTAATTATACACATATGATTATTAATGTAAGGCCTAATTAACTTATTTAAGTAGATTAATGATGTTAATTAAATTAGTTAATATGATATATATATTTAAAATATTTTAATAAAACATTTTAATTACCTTTTAATTCTCTCTCTTTCTCTTACTTGACTATTATTGAGGGGATATCAGCAAAATTAATTCAAAAAAAAAATCAATAAACATATAAAATAAGCCTTACATTTAATACTAACATTAACTTTCTAATCAAGTCTTACATGAAATAATGGAGGAGTATAATAATAATAAAATAATAATAATAATAATAATAATAATAATAATAATAAAAGCATATCTATTCTTGCCATGTGATGTTCTACACTAAGATCCATAGATTAGCGTTTTTCGAAGTCTTTTGCATGGCAGCATGTTGGGCAATATATATATATATATATATTATCAGTTAATTCGACTATATTTTTATTAATTTATATTGATGTTATGAATTAGTTAAAGTTACTGGACTAATACACTAGTGAAAATAAAATCAGGAGTGTTGGTTTGGCGAGGGAAGAAGAAATCAAATACTCCTTCAACTTTTTATAGTAATGTAAGGAGAGAATGGGTTTTTTTATATCACATTTATAATAATATAAGTCGTATGATTCATTTTTTAAATAAAAATAAACAATTTTGTCTTTCATTTTTATGGGAAAAGTATTTCTCCCGTCACGGAGATAGAGTTATCTCCAAAATGATCCCAAAACTACGTCGTTTTGAATTAATGAAGGGTGTATTAGTAATTTTAGGTGAATTAATAAAAGGTGTTTTAAAAATTTATATGATTAAAAAATAAACAAAATTACGAAACACCCTTCATTAATCCAAAACAACGTAGTTTTGGTCACTGAGATAACTCTATCTTCGATGATCGAGAAAATCCTTCACCCTTTATGGGAAAAGTATTTCTCCAAATTTGGGAGATAGAGTTATCTCCAAATGATTCCAAAACTACGTCGTTTGAATTAATGAAGGGTGTATTAGTAATTTTAGGTGAATTAATGAAATGTGTTTCGGTAAAATTTATATGATTAAAAAATAAACAAAATTACAGAAACACCCTTCATTAATCCAAAACGACGTAGTTTTGGGGTCACTGGAGATAACTCTATCTTCAAGATATATTCTATCTTATATAAAGTAAAGTACTAGTATATATAAAATAGGTTTAAAGTTAGAACGTTATATTTATTAGTTAATGTATATATTCTGCACTCTTATATAAAGTAAAGTACTAGTATATATAAAATAGGTTTAAAGTTAGAACGTTATATAATTTTTATACAGAGTTAATGTTTAAGATTTTAGAGATCAGTAGTGAAAAAAACAATTTCCAAGAAAATAGGTGGTTAGTTGGGAATCGAAATGGAGGAAGACCGTTACGAAAAGACGAAGCTTTGGTTGACCAACAAACATGAATTGAATTCAACATGTTCGGTTCATTCACTCATTCCTCTCTCTCTCTCTCTCTCACTTTTGGGTCTGAGACTAAGAAATCAGAATGCAGACAACTTTTTGTGCTCCCAACCCAACAACTATGGGTCCAGTTTATGTGATTCGCGTGATTATAGGAAATACCACTCCCTCCCTCCCTATTTTATTTTATTTTTTAATTTCAATGTGCCTTTTTTCATTGGTTTCCCCAAATCACTCGTCCTTTTCTTTTATATCTCTATTTGGATCCTATGCAGTTCTTATCGGATCTGGCTAGCGTCCACTGCCCTTATAGTTTACTGTCGTCATCTTTAACTTATATGTCGACGTATAAGCGTCACATACACAATGGTCTTTTTTTTTTTAAAAAAAAGAAAAATCTCGTATAAGCACCACATACTGTGTGACACTTATACGTCGACGTATAAGCCGAAGAGGACGACAGTGAACCATAAAGGCAGTGGACGCTAGCCACTCCTGTTCCTCTCACCCCAATTCTCTTATTCCTAGCCATTCCTATGTTATTTATATCACATATACCGGAAGATATAATTAACTCAATAATTATGGAATAAATTTTTAACTTTTTCTTCATTTATGAATGAATATTTTTCAACTCTTTTTCCTCTATTTATTTTATTGGTACAATTAATATAGATAAAATTATCACAATTTCTTTTACTACCCTAAAATTGAACTTATAAATATGACTAAATTTTTTAATAAAAAAACTTATAAATAGGACCAACATGGTACACAACTCCCCCACCCCCATATATTTATCTACAACAATCTCATGTTATTTGAAAATTAAAATGGGAAAATAATTAGATTATAAAATGACCAAAAAGGAATATTCAACTAGGTCCTAAGCCGTTGGCTCAGTGGCTTTAAGTTGGGTCAAGCGATCAAAACACCTATCAAGCCTGCCATGTTAGCATACTGAGCCTAACATTGGTGTTGTAGAAGGGGAGAATAGAAAGAGAAAACTTTGGTTGTTTGGAATAACCATTGGCAAAATTAAAAAATCACTTCATTTTACTCTTACTCTACGTGTTTCAAGAATTAGACATAATATACAAAAAATTGAAAAAATTAGACCTAATATACAAAAATTAAAATCACTTCATTTTAAAATCACTTCATTTTACTCTTACTCTACGTGTTTCATATTGTTAAACTCATCTATAATTGAATCCGTGCTAAAATTCAAAGCAATTCCTTTTTTCAATGTATGTAATCAGAGAATTATCAAGAAATTAGTCTTCTATTCTATTTCGAAGTTTATTCTTGATTATCATCATAATAAAGAAAGATCTTTTAGTAGTTGTTGTAGAAACGGAAGAGTGAGTACAAGTCTAATCACTCTATCAATAAAGAGTAAATGATGAACTTTCTGATTCTTGCTAGCTCTTGATATAATTTAGAGGTAGTTGATAAATTAATTAAATCCGAATGTTTAGGAATGTCAAGCTCAAAATGTTGTAGCTCTATCTTCAAATACAATTTTTCTTGTTTTGTGAAATCTCTAGAATAAATGACTTGTACATGTTTCCAATGAAGCAAGATCAACTTCTTTAACTACCTCTTTATTTTCAATTCTAGGAGATTTTGTAGAATGAGTCTCGTATTTGATAATTCGACATTAAGAATTGACGAGGTCAAATACTTACTATTCTTTCTTTTAAAATAAGTATCAACGCATTCTTTCCCATAATAATCATCTGCAGTTGTGCATAAACACAAATGCAAATTATGTCAAACAGAAAATAAATATTCAGATACCAGACAAAGCGGAAGCTAGATGGCCTCCCTAGATCCAGGTTATGTATGTGTGGATGTGGATGGATCATACAGGAATAGTGGACATGCAACTTGTGGAGGTGTGATCGAGGATCACCAAGGAAACTGGGTACATGGGTTTCAACAAAAGTTAGGCCATACTACGTCAATTGTTGCGGAAATCCATGCTATCTACAGGGGCCTTATACTTTGCAAACAATTGGGTTTTAAAAAGATCATGTTCCATATTGATTCATTGGATGCCATTCAGTTGTTATTACTTGATTGTGGGTTGGTTATTACTTGATTGTGGGTTGGGTCATCCTATGAGAGATGAAATACAAGAGGTAAGATCCCTTATCCTTTCACATGAGGATCTACAGATTATTCATACTTACAGGGAAGCATTGAGATGTGCTGATTATTTAGACCGATCGGCTCATAAGATGAATCAGGATTTTGTAATTATTCCATCATAACCTTTTGCATGTGTTGACTTAGTAAATCTTGAGTGTGGCGGAATGTCACTGGGATCAGTGAATGTAGTCTAATATTAGACTTTTTGTAAATCTCAATCCTTTGACTTGCCAATGTATTACCCAAGAAAAAAGAAAATAAATATTCAAAAAATTACAACCAAAGGAAATTCAAGCAAATACCATGGATAACCGTTCAGAGTGACCGTCTCGGAATACAACTTCTTGGACGTCAACTTAGAGAAGTTTTCAATTCTCCATGTGAATTTTCTCATTAGGTAAATGACTTGTTTGTTGATTATCCATTTGTAGTTTTGCGCAGCCCACCAATGTCACACTAAAACTGGAAAACGCAAGCCCCCTAAACTTCCATATTCTGAAAAGAAACCAAATAAAAAGTTAAACTGATGATTTACAACCCTTAACAAAATAATTTGTGGTCAAGCAACTCTTAGCCCTATTTAACCCTAATATAGCAAGAAAGACAAGAATTCAGACTCAAAGGAAATACAATAAAGTGCTTTAAAGATATATGTATATGAGATTCGATTTCCCAGATCAGATCTTGGGAGTCACGGTACGCAACAATAAGAATAAGTAAGACAACAAAGTTATCAGAAAGAGACATATCTTGTGAGTTTCTACGTGAGCGTGAATCGCAAAGTGCAGAGAAGGTTAAGGGGCTAACAATAGAGTAACAAGACGAGTTCAAAGTTGAAGAGTATGAAAGTTCAAGAAGACTCCTAAAATATTATATATATAATATTTAAAACAATTTGAGGGGGGCGGCGACCAACCCTAGCCTCCTAGTCCCGCCTCTGGCTTATAACCTTGATGGTTTGTGTCTACCCCTCTAATTCAAAAAATAAGAATAAAATAGGAGTAGTGATAATGATAATCATCATAATGATATGGCATAGGCGGGTTCATGACTAATACAACAACAGTAGAAGTGGTAGAAATGGCAAGGGTAAAAGAGAGAACATAGTAATAGCTACTGTGCATCATGTGAACAGGAACACAACAAAGTCAGGTTAATAACAAGGTTTATGTGGGCCACTTGGGGAATCCAAGATGGGAAGGAGCGGGGTGGGACATATATATTCCGTTTGAGCAGAAAAGGACATATATATTTCGTATTTTACTTGGGGAATCCCATGCATCAGATGCTGCGGTGAAATATGTGCTCACCAAACTCAACTACTATTTCTTCTTTTGATTTATGCAATTTTTTTTTGCTCAAATGTCAGTGCTGTCATTGAAGTTTGGCAGGTAATGTTGCCGCTTGCCGTTGACATGCCACCAAACTCAATTAGTACTGTTTCTTGCATATGCATATTCGCCCTCCTATACATGTGCTTATTAATTCAACTCTAAACTCCCTTACAACATTCAAACACATAGACTTGTATATAATACAAATTGCATCATAAATTATCTCATACATTTAAGAATTGAAAATTGTGCACCCCAAACCATTTGCTATGCCTGTTCCATCGGCCTTTTCAGCATCCCAGATTCCCAGTGCCCATGCATGCCACTATATATCCCTATCACTTTTCTGCGTCACATCTCACGCGAGACCTTTCAAGGTTCTGTTTTCTCCATATTTTTACATATATCCACAAACACGTGCGTGTGTCACTATATCCCTATCATGCTATAAAGTCTGGGAACACAATTATAAAATTTAAGGCAAATGCACAGATCTAATAAAGAGTTTTTTCGTTATGAGCATCTAGCAGAATTATTTGTTACTGGGTCTAAAAATAGATATGATTATTTTTTAAGATAGCATATTTAGTAAGTCCTTAACAACTTATCATGCATTAATGTCTGTCCATTTTTTCAACTGTGGGTCATACTCATTTTCTAGCTGGCATGTGTTCTGGATCCCACTCTTTTATTTTTATTATCTCTTCTATTCCATCAGCAACCAGCCCCTTCCACCTCATCGCTGATTCCACCTCTTCCTCCTTCAACACGTTGCAGTGTATGTACCAACCTCCAATGGACTCCGCTACTGTCGCTCTCAGATCGTCCAACACGTCCACAATCACCACATGCGCTCCGTTCTCTGCAAACAACTTCGTCGTCGTTGCTCTGATCCCTCTCGCTCCCCTATGATCACGACAACTTTAACCAACAACCTTCCAACAATAAAATTCAGTTGTTAAAACATATAGAAGCAAACAATTGTTAAAATTCTATATATTTTAACAATTGGATTTTATTGTTGCGAGGTTATTTGGTAAAGCTGCCATGATCACGGAAGAGCGAGGGGGATTGGAGCAGCCGTCTGCGGAGAATGGAGCGCACGTGGTGATTTCTGACGTGCTGGACAATCTAGGGGCAACAGTGGCAGAGTCCATCGGAGTTCAGTACATACACTACGACGTGTTGAAGGAGGAAGAGGTGAAATCAACGATAGAGAAGGCGGTGATGTGGAAGGGGCGGGTTGATGATAGAAGAGAAAATAAAAATAAAAGAGTGCGACCATAACACGAGCTTGCAGGAGAATGAGCGGGACTCACGGTTGCAAAAATGGTCGGACGTTAGGGCATATTAATGGACTTACCAAATATCACTAGTCACTACTACAAAAAAATGGATTTTACTTCACTAAACAACAACGTTTCATTTTCAAAAAGGGAAATAAACAATAAAGGCGGCGGTATTTTTAAAATTATATGAAGGATTTTGGCATCCCAAAACTTTTAGCGTTCCAATTTAGAAAAAGAACACAAAAATTACTACTTTTGACGTTTCTTTTATAATTGGGACTTGCCAAAAGTGGCTTAAAGTTTCACTTTAGGACGCCTAAAGAGACTAAAGTTCCATTTGTGAGTCATAAATTAAACAAAATCCCACCAAATAAATGGGCACATCTATATCACCTCCTCTCTCTGCACACAGAGCTAGGATCCAATTCATTTCAGCACACAATGATGCAACTTCTCCTTTGTTCCATCCTCCCCTCATTCTTCACCTTCACCTTCACCTTCAATGCCTCCCTCTCACAACTGCCTCCTCCTTCAAGCTCAGCCTCCTTTACAGAGACACTGTCTCCGATGACTCCCATGACTGTCACTCCTGATTCAACTCTTGCATCCAATATGATTCCGCTAGGGTCGCCTCCCTTGTTCGCTGCCTCTCTCCCTCTTTCCACTCTGATGCTTTTAGCTTCGACGTTGTATCCAGTATGGACCTAGATCTCTGCCTTCACTTTCTCTCTTCTTTAGCTTGGTTGATCGCATTCCAGGTTGCCCACTAAATATCCCAGCTTTGTAAGTTGTCTTTGTCATGGTGATGGCGGACAATGAAGGCAAAGGCGATAACGGACGGTGAAGGTGAAGGAGTCAACGGATGGAAAATGCGAAGATCGTGGTGGTGTTGGTTAGCTCTTTGATCTACGATTTCACGACAGTATAACTCTTTGATGATGAAAGGCGAAGGCGTCGGTGGATGGCAAAAGCAAACCTTATTTTTCTTCCACTCCGTCTTTAGATCTACGATGGCGAAAGATGATGGACGACACTTTGGTTTCAAATCTTTGACACATGACGACAAACCTTCTAGTTCCTTTGATTTCATTCATAATTGTTTCTTTTCGGGGTCTTAGTTTCTAACTCCTTTGATTTATGGTTATTTCTTTGCTTGTGATTTGGTTTGATTTCTTGTTTATGGTGATTCTATAGTTCTCGTTCGATCGCTGGCAATTTCTAGTTTGATTCGGTCTTAGTCCCATTGATTTCTTGTTCAATCGTTGGCAATTTCTATGGCAATCGGAGGTGTTGTCCAAGGTGAGGATTTGAGAATTTTTTTTTTTAAATAAACAACTTTTTAAAAGGGACACCGTAAGTCTCTTATGGGCCTCTTACGATGTCCCTTTTTTTAAGGAATACTGTATCCTGACTTTACTACGTCTTTGACATATGCGTCCCCCTGTTTTCAGACGTTAAAAGGAAGAAAAAAACAGATCTTAAAAGTGTTGTTTGTAGTAGTGTATGCTAATTTAAAAATGTTTATATCCATCTTTTGACCCAACAAAAGATAATTCGGTTTGGTGTTCATAGAGAAAAAGTTCTTTACTAAATTTGCTCATTACCTTAAAATATATAATTACGTCACTTAGGCCATATAGTTTGACACAAGTTACTTTGGTTGAGAATTTGGGTCTGACGTGTTTGGCCAATCGCCAGTTTCTTTATGACATATAACAACATCAGTACCAATCCATATTATGAAAATCTATAAATTATATTGTCATTATTGTATGTGTTTCAAACCATGTCCAAGGCGCACATAAAGTTTAGTTATTCCTTTAAGTCCAAGAAATTAAAAGTCTAGTTATTCCGAAATTGAAAACATGATTGTTGATTTTATATTTGCGTATATATGGAACGGAGTGTAGACTTCATTCGGCTGAACAGAAAAAGTGCTGATATTCCTTCCAGTTTTTAATATAAAATATATTTAAAAAATTGATATTGATCATAATTAAATATAAGATATATATTAATCTATTTTTCTTGATTTGCTGCTATTGATACTCCGTTAATAATAATTCAGGATAAGAGGAAAGGAAAAAATTAAGGAAGATAATTCATGTGTTTTAAAAAATACATATTATATTAATTAACTTAACTAATTTTCTTAATCTAATCAAATTAGATAAATATGTCTTATATTAAAAATTGAATGACTATATATGATATATCATTTGTATATCGAGCAGAACGACATATGCATCATGTCATGCATGATGTAAATGAAACCACCCTAGTTATTATTCCTAGCCTGGAGGAATTCATTTTTTATTGGTATATAAAAGCTTAGGTTAGTCAATATGAATATTCAAATTGATACTTTTCCATAAGTAATCATATTCTTATGAAGATTCAAATTGATACTTTTACATAAGTAATCATATTCTTATGATATAATAGATAACTTTTACATTGCGTAAACTCTCTCTCACCCGTGAGTCTCTCTCTCTCAGCTGACCCTAGTCGCAAACTCGTCTTCGCCTCTCTCTCGCCGGCGGCGTCTTTCGCCACCACATGCCTACGACGAGCATCATCCAAAACTACAACAACGACAACGGAGCATATTGGAGCTTAGAGAATTTGAAGTTGGCAATGCATCGAGGGAATTGAAGAAAGTCTCTTTCACCTTCTTCATCATCGGCCAACCTCGCTCTCACCGTAGGAAGCACCACCGGAGAGACTTGGCACCACGTTACTCAGAGTTGAAGCATAGACACTCAGCGGAGAGCTTTAAGCACCACCGGCGCCGGCCCTCCTCTGTTCTTTGTCTTCAATGTCACTCCTTCAAGTGACTATGGTCATCTCTTGCCTCTATGGCAAGCTTTTCCTCTCCCTCTCTAGATCTTTTTTGAGGCGGTGAGAGTTTTTTTCCTCGCCTTTGTGTGATATATTTTTACGGCGCCTCCCTTTTCGATGGTCTCCGTCGGCAGAAGGTACGTCCGTCTTTTCTAACTTCTGTTGGTGTTGGGTTTTAGTCAATGTGTGGTCGATGTCACCAGATTTGTTTGGATGGAGGAGTAGAAGTGTTCTTCAGGACATCATTTGTCTTCTTATTTTTGAGGTTGGGTTTCTATGTCCTTTACCCTAAGATGGGGCAATTGTGTAGTTGTTCTATTTGCAGCTAATGCTTATAAGGAGGTGTGTCCTATAGGGTAGATTTTGCAACCAACATCTTCTTTTATGTTACTTCTAACTTTAGATGTCCAGGAGGCTGGTGCAGTCACTGATGTACTTCTATTCCCAGCTTTTCAATGGGTGGTGATTAGTTTTTTCTTCTTCTTATATTTGGTTTGTTTTGGTTGTGTTATTTTCCTGTTGATGTTGTTATATTCGGTTTGTTTTTCATTTGTTTTATCAGTTATGGTTCAAAGTATTAATATAAATATCTTTTGACAAAAAAGAAGGAGAATCCCATATAAAGATGGTTGAAATAAGGAAATTTTGATTTGGGTTATTAAATTTAACAAATTATTAATTAAATTATGTGACACAATTAGGGATTTAGAATTTGGGTCAAAATACCTCTAAATCCTTAGTTATTAAAAAAAGAAAAAAGAAAAATTAGAGTCAAAGATAGAATTGCTGATCAGCAATCTCTAAACTCTCTATTCTCCAGTGCTGCCAAGTCCAAGGTATGTCTAATTCAATATTTAATTACATTTGCTGTATTTCTCTTGCATCACCAATCCGTTGTTCTAGATAGAAGGAAGCTGATCATCCTGTGCTTCCCCATGATTCTGCTCTGCACCTCCACTGAGGCTAATCAACTTCATTGCACCATTCCACCATATGCTCCCTCTCTGAGCTTCTTCTTCCAACACAAACTATTCAGCAAAGTAGTATAAGTTAGAGTATCTGGCACAAACCCTTTGTTTAGCATATCCTCTAGCAAATCAACAGCCCCATTGACTTGACTTTTCCTACACAACCCCTGCATCAAAATTCTGTAAGAATCTATATCTGAAACGAGATCTCTCGTGAACATTTTGTTGAACAGTGAGTAGGCAATACTTATATCCCCATTTAGACAGAATGCCCGCATCAGAACAAGCATGCAAATTGAGAGTGCAAATGTATTACAGATCAAAAGATCCGAATCGGAGTTGGGGCATATAATGGTGATGATCGGAGTGAGGGGTGGGTGATAGAATCAAACTTGCGAAGCTTGCTGAGATCGGTGTTGGGTGTGGGTGCGGCGAGAGTTTCGTCCCAGAGCTTGTGAAGAAAACCCATTGATTCGTTTCTCACTTCTCAACCAAACAACTCAGAGGACGAAACAATAGGGTAAAGATTTGCCAATACAACCTGCCTGAATTTATTTAAAACACAATAATAATAATAATTTAAATCCCTTAAAAGTTGAAGTAGGACAAGATGAAGCATAAAGCATCAAAGGAGATGAATAGGAGGTTCAAAAAAAAGTTGAGCTACAAATTTGAGTGATGTCGAGGACTGAGGGTGCGAGAGAAGGGAATCACAGATGAGATAGTGCGTCTTGCGAGATAGCGACAAATTTGAGTGACGTCGAGAAATACTTGACCGAAAGCGGCAGCGAGATTGGTGGCTTCTCATGGCGTTGCTATTCAGAGTGCATGAGAGAGAGAGAGAGATGAAGGTAAGGAGGGCACATCCACTTTTTCCTTTTCTCTTTTGTTTGGTTTATAGGCTAGGGGTATTATTGGAAAATAATCAACGTTTAAATATCCTAGATTGAGCCATTGACCCAATTTAAGATTTGTTGAGTTTACTAACCTCATATAGAATTTTCCTATTTCAACTGTCTTTATATAGGATTCTCTCAAAAAAATATTCATAGAGAAATTAAATGAAGTAATAATTATTAAGTTCGATTTTGAAAATGTTACAACTTTTAAATTTTTAATATAGATATGTTAGCACCATTTATTAGCACTTTGTGAAACATATTTATTCCTTATTATTTGTGCACTAAGAAATAAATTTTCGAGTAAAAAGCATTCGAAATTATAATAAGTTTATTGTAAAGAAGAGTGATCGTTAACATTATATTGCATTTTTTGAGAGATCTAGGAATTACAGCTTGAAACTTGATTCTGCAATGGAGCGATATCAGGCCTTCCTCTCAAATATTCCGATTTGATCTTTATGAGTTTTTTTTTTCAAAACACAAAAGAAGATGGAATGGCTATAAAGTTATATCCGTAGTTTTTTCCAATAAATCTAAAGCCTAATTTAATAAAATTCTTATTATTTAAAACCATTATTTTATGGAAAATATAAAATCATTCTAAATATTAATAACCCTAGTAATTTAATAATTAAGTTCGATTTCGAAAATCTAACAAACCTTTAAATTTTTAATATAAGATATTGTTAGCACCAACACCAACAATGGTTTACCCAATGGTAGAGGCTTTGGCCACCTAAGTGCATGAGCTTTCAAATTTAAATTGTGTGAATATAGAAAACACTTTTTATTTATTACTCCCTCCGGTCCTACTTATAGGAACACATTTTGAAGTTGCTCTTGGTCCTAATTATATGACCATTTTTTTTTTGTCTATTTCTTCCTAAAATACCCCTATTGTTCCTTTCAATAATAATTAAACACAATAATAATTTAATAATGTACACATATATTCTTTAAAGTAAGTAATGCTTGTAATTTATTAATGTCATATACATCTCAATTATACTGTTTTAATAAAATAATTTTGAGCAATTTTTGTCATTTTTTTTTCATATCACCCTTATTAATACTTCCTCTACAATAATTAATTTAACAACATGATTATATTATATCAAGTTAGATATTCTAGTTTCTTTTATATTTTTAAATAAAATAATTTTAATATTTTGTTTGAAATATTTTCTTATAACTATCCGTCCACAACGGTTGATGTTTTCTCTAAAATAACCTAATAAAACATTAATTTCATTACAAAACTCATGTTTATATAAGTTGAGTATAACATATATATAAGTACATTCAGACTGTTAGCTTGGAGAAATCGTGGAAAGTATGGGGTGTGTGGGGCCTACCTATTCAACAAACTTTTCCTTAATGTTATTTTAAATTTTAAGTAAGGGTATTTTAGGAAAATAATTATAATTAACTAATTTAACTTCTCTCCTTAATCTCTCCAAATTTTGGTAAAATGTTCCTATAATTAGAACCGAAGGGTATATTGTTATTGTTACATCTAGTGCATCCAGGATTCATCACTGTGTCGTGGATGAATGAGTCATACATGAATTTGTTCAATTACTACTACTACCACCAGCTTGTGCCTCTTGAGATCGGTATAAATGTAACTAGCTATACCGTCAATTATTTATCACACTGTTAATTAACGCCATTAATTAACAACTAGAATAGAAGAAAAAATATAAGAATTCATCGACACAGTAACATTACACGATACATAAAAGAAACAAAACGATGAAGAACTAAAAAGGGAAAAAATATTATTGGTCACCCTCCTCATTCATCTCTTTGTTTATAGATTTGAGAAAGAGCCAATTCTTTCTCCATAATGCCTCATTGAGTAATAGAGTGAGGATTGAGGAAGCTTGGGAGCATTGTTACAGGAGCTAACTAATCGTCTCTATGGTTGTAATCCATTGGCTTGGTCACTTTAGATTGAGCTAGACCATAAAAAAGCATCTTGAGCGCAGCGTACCAACGTAGTAAATCTAATTAATATTGGTGTGGTAGAAAAAGAGAAGAATAGAAAGGGATGACCCTATTTAACATCAAATAAAAAATAACAACACGCTGTGATTTAGTTCAAGACAAACCCAACACTACTACAAAATGTCCATTTAATGACGCTAATTAACGTCGTTTTTTTTTAAAAAAAAAAAACAGAAGTTAAAAAAGAGACGGTAACATCACTACTACAAAAAATAGATATTACTACCCTAAAAGACGTTCTTATTTTAAAAAAGGAAGTAAAAAAGTGTAGGCGTTGACATTTTTGTAATTATTTACCTGAACTTTGAAACTTAGGCATCCCAAAATATATTTGGGATGCCTTAAATATCACTTTTGGTGTCCCAAATCATATTTAGGACTCCTAAAATTAATTTAGGCGTCCCAAAATACATTTAGGATGCTTAAAATTAATTATTTAATGTATTTTAAAAAAAACTGGCACCAGGGAATTTTTCAGCGTCCCAAAAAATATTTGGGACACCTTAAATATGACTTTTGGCGTCCCAAATCATATTTAGGACGCCTTTTTGTATACTTTAGGCGTCCTTAATCTAAAATTGGGACGCCTAAAAATTCAAATCCCTTCTCATTCACGTGCTCTTCTGTCATGTCAACACCTCTCTCTCTCTCTCTCTCACACACACACCTTTTTGTCCTTCACCTTCCGTCTCCTCTCATCTCAGCCATATGTTTTTCATCCTTAACCTTTCCTTCTTCACCTCATCTTCACCTCCATGCCTCACTTCACTCCATCTTTACCTCCACACCTCACCTTCCTCCATTTTTACTCTCTCGCCATCGCCGGTCTGCCTTCGTCACACACAACGTCGCCGGCGAGCTTCTACTTCACAGTTCCGGCGATGGTTTTTGGGACGCCAAGTCAAGATATGAGATCGAGAAACTCGCCGACGACGCTGTGTAGGGAAACCCAACCCGATTTGTTTCTTCTTTTGCAGCCGCTATTGAAGGCGTTGGGCTTCAAAAGAAGGCGTCTTTAATTGATGTTTCTCAATGGTCAGATCTAAGTTTTCTCCCTCGTTTCTTGTTTATATCTATGAATTTGAATCTTATTGTTCTTTGGATTTCTTCTACATTTTGTGTTGTGAATCGTTTTAGTTCTCATATCTAAGATTTCTTTTGGACTAAAAATCATCTATATGTAATGTGTTGTTTGATTTAGTGGCATAAATATTTCAAATGTAACTAGTTTGGAGGATATAGTTGTATGTGAAGTGTGAATATGAAGATTTATTTTGGTTTGTGTATATAATGTCCAATCCCTTTGCTTTCTCTCTTTCATTGATTCCAGGCCAAAAGGCTCGCCAAAGAAACCCTCGAAAATATCATTTGTTTGGTTTTTTTTTTTTAAAGGGGATCTATGACGTCCCAAAAACAAATTTGGGATGCCTTAAATATCGGTTATGGCATCCCAAATGTGTATTTGGGACGCCTTAAACCGAAATTATGGCGTCCCAAATATTTATTTGGAATGCCTTAAATAGAAGTTACAACATCCGTATTTTCACTGGGGACGCCATAGTTACTGCGTCCCTACATAGACGTCCCTATGGAAAAGGACGTAGTAGGTGGAAAAAAAGGGACGTTATGGCCTCTTTTTGTAGTAGTGCATTTTTAAAATTTTGGCTTAGCTTTTGACAAGCTAAGCTGAAATTTTAAAAAATATGAATATTTATGAGTTTTAACAATTGTTTTTCAAAAAAACGAGTCATTGAAAGTTAAGCCAATTTTATTTTTTAAAAAATGAATATTTGTGAGTTTCAATGATTGGTTTTGAAAAAATAATCATTGAAAGAAAATTTTCAACGACTGTTTTAAAAAAGGGAAAATTCCATTTAAATACCAAATGAATTTACAAAACCCCCAAAGGTTCTCTGAATTTGTAAAAAGACTGAGAGGTACTAAGGACCTATGAGGGATATGCAAATTCGCATGAAATTACCTTTCTACCCTTACATTTAAATAAATTAAAAAAAAAAGCCACCCCCACCACCACCACCACCACCATGGCCGGCCGGCCACCACCACCACCACCATCGGCCGGTAGTGGTGGTGGCCGGCTGGCCATGCAGCATGACCGGCAGGTGGGGGGGGGGTTTTTTTATTTTTATTTTAAAAAAAAAATTATTTAAATGTAAGGGTAGAAAAGTAATTTCACGCGAATTTGCATATCCTTCATAGGTCCTTAGTACCTCTCGATCTTTTACAAATTGAGGACCTATAGGGGTTTTGCAAATTCATCTGGTATTTAAATGGAATTTTCCATTTAAAAAATAACCATAGAAAGTTAAGTCAAAATTTTAAAAAATATGAATATTTGTGAATTTCAATGAATGTTTTAAAAAGCATTTGTTGAAAGTATAAATTTTGACGATTTTTTTCCTAAAACATCGTTGAAAGTTATCTTTCAACAATTGATTTTTAAAAATAATCGTTTAAACTTGCCCTTGTTCATATTTTTGACCTCATACTCTCGTGCCTCCAACATTTTGTTCTTCACTCTTTGCTAGGCCTCCCCCTCCTTCTCCTTCTCTGAACCACCTTTAGCCCTAGTTGGAGCAAATCACTTCTTCCGGTCCCTTCTCTGACCCCATTCAAACTCTGGCCTCTTCTCCAACCTTCGTCGCCTCTCTACTAGAGCTCTTATCTTCTTTTGTTGTCCTCGTGCCTCCGGCAACCACATCGTCTAGCCCCCTCTCAGACTCCAAACACGAACTTCGGCCTCTCATCAGACATTCGCCCTTCTCTCTGCCAGTGTGTTTGTTGGCCTGTCCTCCAGTCCTCTCGGTCAGAGTTGTCTTTAAGGTAGGAACTTTACAACCTATACATGCTATAATTTGATCAAGCATGAACATCCTACTTGCAGTTTGCTACCTTTGTTAATTGTTTACCAGGCATTTTTGGATATAGATTTCTTTTGGAATGTTACAAATCGTTAAGGTAATTAGGGTGATGAGAGTTTATGCAATTGGTGTTAAGGGGTGTCATGCACTATTCTTTTGTAGAGAACTATGGAGCAATTGTAACATCATTTTTATCGGCTAATACCTAATGAAGCAATGAAGGGTTCTCTGCAATCCTTTTGTAAATTGCCTTGTCTTTGTTGTTTTGAGGTTAACTTTGTAGGAAGGAAAATGGAAGCAACCAACATTCCTAATTTAGTTATAGCTTCTTAATGGTTGTTTCTTTTCTTCTTTCAATTAACTACACTAACATAATGTTATTATAACACTTAACCTCTACATAAGTCATATTTTTCAGTGTAGGTGCATGACTCTAATTTATTTGAAAAGTGATATGTTCTTTTAATCTTTCTGGGATTAGGTCTTGTATTAGGAAGTGTAGGAGTAGTATTATTTACCAACCCAATTTCTTTCTATCTTTTCGTTGGGATTGGTTATTGTTTGTATATATTTATTCTATATTTTGGATGTCTAACTTTTAAGGGAAAATGTTGCTATTTTTTTTTGAAAAATGAGTAAGGCATCCCCTTCCTTCACCCATATTCACATGTCATAATAACAATTATTCTAAGCTTGAGTATTGTTGAATTTAGATTAGGTGGTAATAAAATGGATCACGTTGGATGAATGCATTGAGAATTAGTGAAGAATATGAGAATAGGGTGGAAGAGTATTGAATTTGCTAAAATGAATGCGCCTAGTAAAAATGAGAAGTATTTTTGTCCTTGTGTCAAGTTGTTAAATGAGAGTCGACATGATGTAGATAATATAAGAAAGGGTTAAGGTGCAGATTTGCCAACGAACTATTACCAGAGGAGCATCGACACAAAAAACAATTGAGAGTACCAAAATTACCAATCAACAATAAAAAAGTGAAAAAAACACAATTTGGTGCAGATTCGCCAACGAACTATTATCCCATCACTGTCTTGGTGTCTCCGTCTTCCATTGATCCCATCCGGTGTCGGCGACGTCGGCGTCTCCAAAGCTTCCATTGTTCTTGGGTGTTCCACTCACCCTCTTGAACTCATCTAGCAGTCCACAAATTTCGACCGGCACGCGCCTTGCACCCTGGTTCCATCCCTTCGATGCCACAAGCAAAGAACAGCCGCCTTACGTGCACGCTCCCAAGGGTCCTATCTCTGTTGGTGTTTGCCTTATCCAACAAGAGGGTTTAACCGCTCTTTTCTCCAGCGTCTCCGCCACCGTCCTATGCCAATGCCTCATATTTTAACATAATTGTGATAGTTGTTTTTTTTTAAATAGTTATTTGGTACTTTTTTCACTTTTTAATTGTTGATTGGTAATTTTGGTACCCTCAATTGTTTTTTGTGCCGATCTTTCCTCGGGTAATAGTTCGTTGGCAAATCTGCATCTTAACCCTATAAGAAATTACTTACTTTGTGATGGAATAAATCTTTGGTACATAAGGTGGATATGGCATGGTAAGCAAGTAACTTCTTGTGCATCTCTGATAGGGCAAAACTTTATAGCCTATAACTCCGCAAGTATATGAGCTGTATCAAGTAATAAAGAGTGAGTAAAGTATCATTCTGACGAGGACTTTGTACCCAAACTTTGCTTAAGCATTAATTTTACGCTTTTGTTTAAGTTGAGCAAATCAAATTGAATTTAATTAAGAGAAAAGAAAAGAAAATCAAAATAAACAAACTACCACAAGAATAAAATGAGCAATCTAGAGTCATTAATCTCTTATTAGCTTCATAAACCTTGATTTCACTAATTTAATTAACCTTAATATCAATTTTGTTATTCTCGAGTATAAATAGCTATAAGTGTCTGTCGTTCCACTCACAACCCTTTCTTAAGTGTAAATTGTTATATATAACACAATGAAAAGACCCTTCCTCACAAATCATTAATTAACCATAATGATGTTACAAAACCGGATTAATAAGTGATTAAGGAAAACCCTTTTCCTTACATAAAACTAGCACACCATCAGGGCCCAGGGCATAAATTTCACCCACAAACTCACTACGAGAAAATTCATAACTCGGGCACAATTATCGAGCAAAAAATACACGACCCACGAGTTAAAACAACACCAAATTCACAACAAAGGGTCTACACCAAAACATTTCCACACAAGTTTTGATTGTGGATCCACTAAAATATTATAGCATATAAAATAAAACCTTTGGTTCAACAGTAAATAAACAGTCATCCCAAAACAGTTAATACAGTATTTTCAAAACATGTGGGCCCTCAAATGGTAATATATAAACTCATACAACACCAATACCAAAAGAGGCTTACAAAGTTCACAACTATTATGCCTCCAGTTGCTTCCCTTGACTTTTAGTAAAACTAGAGGTCTTGCACGAAAAAATATTGATAATGACGGGGTGAGACATAAAGTCCCAATAACCAAAATTAATTTATCAAATATGCAGGAAAGGATTGCAAGTCAGAGAAGCAGATTTACTAACATATTTATAAAATCAACAACAAATAATTATTTAATCCATAATAATCAACAATAAGTAGAACCATCCCCACTCATCCATCATGCTCTTTCTTATATCGTTTGGACGTGGTACAACCTATCAGTGCTAGTATATCTGGCCAAGGTTAGCTAGTCACTTTAAGAATACTGTCCCCTCCCAGGTTACCACCGATATACCGTAACATGGAGGTGTCCGCCCAAAACACTCAACTCAAATTCTGGGCTAGGAATGAGAGAGCCGATGGGCACAATTTCACCCTAAATCTCTTTCACACAACCCAACATATCCATAACAAATAAACAATATAGCACCACAATTACCCAAAAACATTGTACAATATATTATTCCATATACCACATTCCATAACAAATATCATAACAACAATATCTAACAAAATTTATTATTCCATATCCAACATTTCATAACAACCATCATATCTATTACCACAGACACAATCCCAATAACAATATTACTTATATATATATATAGGAAAATACATTGCTTCACTGAAACAATTTTATATTCAGATACACGCATAATTTTTCAAAACACATGACAACAATTCATGTGAGAGTAAGATTTAGAAAACACCTTACAGTCCAAAACAAGCATATAAAATAAATTAACCCTGGTTACCTCAACTTCAAGCTAAACCTTATCTTGACGAGTAAAAACATGAGCAATCACCGGTGATAAATAAGCTCTACATTATTACAATTATAATTTCATATACCTTAAATTACACAAATTCAAATAAATATATATTATCATAATAAAAACTAAAAATAACAGTTTAATCCTCCAAATTCCAAAACTAACCGATTAAAATCTCAATAATTCCTCTATTAACCCAAAATAAAATTTTATACAACTTTTAATCTGTAAAAATATTCGGTAGGATATAAATCCTGAATTTCTTGAGTAGAAAAATTAATTTAAATTCCTACAACAACCAATCAAAAATTCTGAACCGATTAAAACTAGTTATTAATCACTCTATACATATATATATATATATATATATATATATATACAGTCATCTATTATCAAAACTCAAAACCTTTCCAAAATCATAACCTCAAAATTTTCACTAACCAACATGATATTACCTTCATTTGAAAGAGAAAAATATATGGAACAACTTTTATGAAGGAAGTTTATTGAAAATAAGTTAATTTAACTACCAAAATAATCTTATAAGATAAACAACATACCTCAAATACTTCAAATATTCTCCTTTTCTCTTCTTTCTCACTTCCCGCACACTCACGCTCAGTTTTTTTCCACCGCCACAAACACACACCACGTACGCGCGCGCGCGCGCGCACACACACATATATATATGTGGGCCCTACCGGTTGATCAAAAAGGTGTTTCGGGTCAAAACAAGTAATTTTTACCAAATAAAAAGATAAAATCTGAGGAATGAGGCTAGGGAGGCGCCACCTCAGCCCCTAGAAACCTCTGGAAATTTTTGAAGATAATTACTAAAAGCCAGATCCAATTGGACATGAATTTACCACAGTTAATTGAGACTGCGTGGCTACCTTTTTGGTTATTTTAAAAAGAGACTTAACTCTTCATTTTCCTCCTAAGAGGCGTGCAGAAGCTCAAGGAGAAAGAGAAGGGTTCAGTAAGTCTCCATAACTAGGATCAAGCACTCAATCACCTTGTTCACCAAGCTAAAGCTCCGAATCAGGTAACTACCGACAACTTGAACCTCTAGAGCTTAAAGTTGGGATTTTCGTGCAACTGATTGGGGCTTGGTGTTAGGGTCTGATTTTGGAGTTTTTTGATGGTTTCAAAGTGTTTAAAACGTGATTTTGTGTGGGGTTAGGCTGTAGCTTAAGTTTCCAAAGTCGAAAACACCGAAAAACTTCTTAAGCTAAGCTTAGCACCGATTCTGGAATTTCTCGCAGTCAAATTTGTTTCAAGTGAGTTCTAAAAATATAAACGAACTTATTTCTGGCTGATATTTTTAAGGAAAAAGGTAAACTTCCTAAGGATGACCAGGATGTATAATTTTGTAATTTTTTTATTTTCATACCAGGAGAAAAAAATTGCTAAAGTTGGCCCCGGCCTCAACAGACGAATCGACCAAGAGTTGGAAAATAAGCAACACGAAAAAATATGAGTCTTTTCGGTCTGGAAATATTTTTCCTGAAAAATATATATTTCAATGGTTTAATTGGAGCTGATTTCATGCAAAAATTATTTTTTTGGAATTTATTAAAAATCCCTGAAATTGGGCCGAAACACCGAATTTCGGAAAAATCAGATAGGCTCGGTTTTTGACAAAATAATGTAAGGGTATTTTTGTAATTATTAAAAATGGTGTATTTTGATGTATTTTGGTCAGGGGTATTTTTGGAAAAATCACTGGGCCTAGAAATATTAAGAGCAGTATCCACCATATCAGGTAGTAACCGCTTTACTCAGATATCTTTATGTGTTTTGTTGTATGTTTGTGTTTGCCATGTGTGTTTTTGTATATTTCTATGCCAAATATGCATACAGAGTTAAATTTCCTAGCACTGAGGACGATTGGTCCGAGGCCGGCCTTGATTGGCGGCTGTACGGGTCGATAGGTCCGGGGCCGTTTTGTTGAAGGCGGCTTTACGGGTCATGACTCCAGAAAGTCTGGGGCTTGCCTTGGTAAGGCAGCCTGACGGCGCGTGGTAGTCGACGGTGTTTGTGTATTTCTGTTTGCATATGTGGTATGTATTTGGCATGTTATCTGCATTTTTATCTGGCATGGTAACATACATGCTCCTTACACATTTTGTATTTGAGTTTTGACGGTTACTCTGGGGGCCTCCATCAGACTCCAGACACTTCTGTAGCTGCAGGGGAGAGAACCTGACAGCGGAGAGCTTTTGATGAGGTAGGCCGGAGGTGCGGTGAAGAGTAGGGTATGCCCTACCGTATTTTGTATTTTACTTTTTGGATGACTGTATCTAATATTTCTGGGATTTACCTTGGATTACTATACCCTTAACCCTCTAGGGACTTTTATTTTCTGTTGTTTTTACTTTTACCAGTACAGTAGTGAGTCCAAACCGGTCCTGTGCTCTGTTGCGCTCACTCTGATGCATGCTAAAGGGTTAAGTATATAAAAGGAAAGGTAATCAATAAAAGGAATCATTCTAACCCGCCACCCGTAAGGGCGAGGCCGATAGAGGTGTAACAATAAACTTAATTAAAAATGTATATTCTAAGTTGAAATCCCCTAAAATGATGCACTCAGATTGATATCTGTTAAAATCTCTTTAATTTAGCATTGATGATGACTTCCTAAATATATCAAAATATATCTCAAATCTATTAAAAATAGGAAGTCATCAATTCCACAAGAAGGAAGTTTTGGATGTCGTACATGATGATATAATGGAGAAAATGATTCATGATGTTGAGATAGAATCTTTTGCATAGTTGTGTGTATATGAGAGCGTACAGAGTGATGCAAAGACACATTTGTACAATGGGTGTACTAAATATACACACTTGTCAGGTATTTTGCATTTGGTCAACTTAAAGGCAACTAGTGGGTGAATCGATAGTAATTTCACATTGTTACTTGAATTGTTGTGTGATATGTTTCCAGAGGATAATGTATTTTCAAATCGTATGTATAAGGCCAATAAAATCTTATCTACGATGGGTATGGAGTATAAAAAGATACATGTTTGTCCTAATGACTGTGTATTGTAGAGAAAGGAGTATGAAGAACTAAATGAGTGCCCAAAATGTAAAACTTTACGATATAAAGTGAAGAAATATGGTTGCTGTGATGATGAGACAACTATAAGGCAATCTTTAAAGGTTTTGTGGTATCTTCCAATTATACCGCGGTTTAAGAGAATGTATGCTAATGAGAAAGAAGCAAAGAAGTTGAGATGAAATTCTTATGAGAAGATATGTGATGGAAAATACCTTTAGCACCCGACTGTCTTTCGATAATGGGAAAAAATGAAATGTTTACCAGCTTTGGCAGCGAGCCAAGAAACCTTCGGCTTGCTTTGCAAAGATGAAATCAATCCTTACGGTACTCTTAGTATAACACATAGTGCATGGCCGGTTCTCCTAGTGATTTACAACATACCTCCCTGGTTGTATACGAAACACAAGTATATGATGCTTTCTATAATGATTTTGGGACCAAAACAACCAGGGAACGATATCAATGTCTACTTGGCACCTTTGGTGGAGGACTTAAAGAAGTTGTAGGAGGATGACATAGATGTGTTTGATGCATATAAGTAGGAGTCTTTTAAGCTACGTGCAATATTTTACCACGATAAATGAATTTTTTGCATACGAAAACTTGTCAGGGTATAGTGTGAAGGGGCATAAAGCATGTCCAATATGTGAAGCATGCACACACTTCCATCAACTTAAGCACGAAATAAAAATGGTCTTACCTTGGCCATAGGCAATTTCTTCCTTCGTTCCACCCATACCGTAGCCTAGAAAAGAGTTTTAAGGGTTTGCCGGAGAATTGAATGACTCCAAAGGAATTGGAGAGGGGGTTTATAGTCGGGTGGAAAGAATCAATGTCATATTTAGTGAGAATTAAAGAATTGCGGGTGAGAAGAACATATGGAAGAGGTCAATTTTCTTTGATCTTTCATATTGGCGTAGTTTTGATATGAGACACAGTATTAATGTGATGCATGTGGAGAAAAATGTATGTGATAGCCTTGTTGGTATGCTTTTGAACATACTAGGGAAAACTAAACATGAAATTAATGTGAGACTAGACTTGGTTGAAATGAGAACAAGAGAATGACTATATCCACATCTAAGAGATGATGGTAAGATAGCGTATATAGAGCCAACATCTCATACATTGTCAAAAGACAAGAAAAAAAGTTTGGGTGGGTATTTGCATGGCATTAAGGTGCCACAAGGGTATTCTTTTAATGTGAGAAGGCCTATCTCAATGGAACATTTGAAGTTAGTAGGAATGAAGTCACATGATTGTCATGTACTAATGCAACAACTATTACTAATAGCTATTAGAGGCATTATGAAAGGTGATGCGCGAAGCACGATAATAGGGTCGTGTATTTTCTTTAATACTATTTATAGCAAAGTTGTTGACATTGAAAAGTTAGACGAATTGGAAAATGAGTGTTATATTATTTTATTCCAATTAAAGATGTATTTTGCTCCTGCATTTTTTGATATAATGGTGCATTTAATAGTTTATTTGGTAAGGGAGATAAGACTATGTGGTCCAATTTATCTAAGGTGGATGTATCCTTTTGAGTGATACATAAAGAACTTAAAAGGGTATTCTAAAAATCCTTATCGACTGAACTCTCAATTGTTGAGAGATATGTGGTTGAAGAAGCTATGCACTTTTGCAAAGAATATCTATAAAAGTCAAAGGTGCAATCTCGTAATGAAAAGGGTAGAAGTTAGGGAACATGAAGGCTCAAAGGGAATAGTATGTGTCATGAATAAGTGTTGCAAGCACACTTGTATATCTTGAATAATATGGAAGAAGTTCAGCCGTACTTAAATGAACACATAAAGAGTTTAAAGCATATCTATCCAAGAAAAAATTACGTGCAGATACCTAATGAGAAAAAACAAGACATTCATAGAATGAATTAAGGAAAAAGGTTTTACATGAGACTAGACAATCAAATGGTTGGCTTGGGGGCTTCTTTTGAGGTCGTCACTGGGAGTGGTTATGATATAAACATGTATTCTTTCTACATAAAAGCCTATGATGATAAAAGTACTATGCAAAATAGTAGGGTGATAGTGGTGACTGAATCAATGCACTTTTCTAGTTTGAAATATAAAAGCCCCATATTGGCATCCATGGCCTATTATGGAGTTATTGAAGACATATGGGAGATAAACTACACCAAGTTGAGAGTCCTTATATTCAAATGTCAGTGGGTTAACAATAATGTTGTTGAAATAAATCAATTTGATGGGTTAACAATAATGTTGTTGAAATAAATCAATTTGAATTTACCTCAATTGATTTTCATAGAGTTGGTTATAAAGATGAGCCATTTATTCTAGCAAGCCAGGCAAAACAAGTGTTTTATGTCACCGATCCTGTAAATAAAAAATTATTTATTGTACTACAAAGTAAAAAATAGAAGGATGATGATTCAATTTTGAATCTTCACAACACACTACCTTATACTACAAATCCACCTATATCAAATAAAGTAGAATTCGTAGATGATGAAGAATATGCAGCTAGAAATGATCATTGTGAAAGAATATGAGAAAACACATAAATAAGATTTTAAGGAGTAAAATAGGACTGTGTAATGTTCTTACATTTTAGTTTGTTTATTTTATTCATTTAATTTCAATTTACTTATCCTATCTCACTTTGATTTCTTAGTAGGAACATGGCTACCTCAGATGTGGGGAACACATGTGAGGGAACCCAGGTGGCTCACTTGTTAGGAAGAAGGCTAGAAGAAGCATAAATCTGCGACCGTTGGTTGCATATAATAAGGAACAAAGGGAGAAGGCGCACATGGAATTTAATGTTGATTTGAATCCGATTGGCGAAGAGGAAGACAAGTTCATTATCTATATTGGGTATTTGAGCCGAAACAAAGTTGGCATTCTATGGCCAAATTGGAAGGAAGTTGCAACAAACACAAAGTTTATATTTGGAAACAACTTTGGTATATAACTTTATATTTACATTTCTATCTTTATTTATATTAGTTCATATATAATTATTTTATGTTTTTCTTTGTAGCAAACCTATGATGTCCCCAACACCAAGCAGATGTACAAACATTGGATGGGGGAAGTTCATGAGCGATAGAAAGACTTTAAGTCCAAGCTCACAACCCAGTACATTTAAGGACTAAAGAGAGATAAGGATCCTTGTTAAGATTATTCTTATCTTTCTCTAGAAAACTGCAGATTGTTTGTGGCATCATGGCGGGATCCTAAATTTTTGGTATATTTTGTTCATCATAGCATGAAATGAAAGCGGGGAAAATCACCGGGGGTGAATTGGGGATATAAAATTTTCTTCGAAAATTCTTTGAAATAGATTCAAAAAGAAAGCTAAACAAGAAGGAAATAGAAGAGAGAAGAACACGAGCAATTTATACTGGTTCGGTCTAAATCCCTGACCTACGTCCAGTCCCCAGACTCTCCGGGATTTCACTAGCTCAAATGATTACACACTCTGTAACTCTCAGAGTAATTCTCTCACTAGAACTTACTCCCCCTTACAAGTTGCAATCAAATAACCCAATCTCCAAGTCCCACGACTTGAGATTCTTACAATGAAAGATTTCAAATAATAAACTCTCTAAAAGAGCAAATTAATAAACACTAAAGAATAAATATCCGAAGATATTAATGCGGAGATAAAACAGTAAATTGCAATAAGTTCGAATTGAATGCACAGCGTTTCGGTAGGTGGCAAATTCAATGCTTCTGGTATTTATCGATGATGTATTTAATGACCGTTGGTGAAACTTGAATGTAGCCGTTGACACTCTTTAATATTGCCGTTAGAGATGAAGCGTGAAGGGTCTATACAATCACCGTTATGATATTATTTTATTCTCTTGTTCCTGCGATTATGACCGTTGGAAGCCCAGCAAAGAGAATGAAATAATCTTGTTTAAAAACGTCTTTCTGATGCCCAGAGATATGTCTGTTGGTTGAGGTCTCGAACAGGTAAGTGCATTAAATGCACTTTGACACATCGACGACTTTATTCAAAATCCAGAAATAATCTCTATTTTAATTATTTGTAACTCACTAACAAACTGATTAAATGAAGTTAAAAACATTGATGATAGATGATATGAAGAAACTAAAAGCATACTTAGTGATTTTAGGATTGCAGATAAACATTCATAAAAACAGAGATGAACTTGGCTCAAGTCACTATTATTATAAGCTCGAGTTGAAGCAATGTTCGTGGCACAGAGAACATTTGAAAAACTCGTTTGACTCGAGGCAGGCAGCACATTGGCTCGAGTCAGGGAAAACATGGCTCGAGTCAATTTCAAATAGACAATTAAGCATTAGGCTATTTTTAACTCGAGGCGAGAATAGTCAGGCTTGAGTTACCCTCTAGACTCGAGTCGGGTACAAACTGGCTCGAGTCTAACGCAGAGTAAAAGCACTTGGAAGTTTAAGAGAACAGAGTTTGGCTCGAGTCAGTAAGTGGTGGCTCGAGTCAAATTCCACTTTCAAAAGTAACAGTCAATACTCTTGGCTAGAGTCAACCATTCTAGCTCGAGTCAGGGCAGGTAGATCAAATATCCTTTTCAACCTTTTGAAAGCACTTGGCTCGAGTTAGGGAATAAGCGCTCGAGTCAAAACCTAAACTCAAGGCGGGATTTTGGTGGCTCGAGTCAATTTGGTAATTTTGAAATCAATGAGAAGGGATTGACTCGAGTCTTTTAGTGGTGGCTCGAGCCAATCTGACAGCAAACATTTTACTGATATAAAGCCAGATTTTCGATCAAAACAAATATTAATCTTCTTACATTGTTTCTAAAAGTTAAACATCATCAAAACACATATGGAGAACTAACATGAAACATTTTATTTGAATTTATTTGACCTTACTAACTTAGTTTTCTTTATTCTTTGTTTATAGGAATTAAGTTAAGCAAATAAAGAGAGCCGGACTAAAAATAAATATCCGCATTGCATGTTTCGTAGGGGTTATCGAAGTTTGAAAAGAAGATCATGTAGTCTAATTTACAAAAAATGGAGGAAGTAGCGAAATCGAGATCCTAGCATTGTTATGTAGGTCCCTCCTTCTCCCTCACATCATAGAAAATGGAAGGTTGGGAGGATGAAGGGAGAAAAATATATAAATCCAATCGTTGAAGAGGTCGTGGAAAGATTGTGAGTAATTAATATAAAGTTTATTTAAATGTGTTTCATTTTTTTAAAGATTATGTAATTAATTTATATTTATCAATTATATGCTACATGATGACCTTGAAGAGCAGAGTCAACAAGGTTCCTTCACTCAAAGTTAAAGGATGGACATCTTAGCAATGAAGCTTAGGAAGCTAGATCACCCTGGCCGTGTGAGAGCCAAGAGGAATCGGTCTCACAAGATATTTTGAATAAACTTATTCACATTCTGGAAAAAATGAACCCAATAGAGAGTTTGTGGCCAAGGTTCGAGAGGACATTCGTCAATCAATTCTAGAGGAAGTCTGAGAAGAGCTTGAGGTGCAAATTCATCGATCACTTGGAGAAGAGCTGTTGGAAGAGCTACGTGGTGAGATGAGATCGATGGTGATGTCTAGCATTCAAGTCGGGATAGGTCAAGAGGAACATAGATCCCATGTTTGTAAATAAGATAACATTGAGTTTTGCCTTAAGTTAGTCTAGTTATTTCTTTCATTTCTCTTACCTAAGAATCCCCGGCCTTTCCCAAACCAAAGGTAGTTACAATCCCACAGCGTTAGGACATGGCAACCTTACTCCTCCACCAGAGGTTGGAGAACCTTGCTCTCTTTTGTTGGATGTCTAGTTGCTGCGTGTTGTTTCCGATGCTATTATATACACGCATGCTATCACCTACCATAATAAGCAAATTCGGGACAATCACATAGGGTCAATGTTACAAGTGTTCGAAAGGGGGAGAAATGTGTAGACGTTTCGTTCCTTGATGACAAGGTTGCAAAAGTAGGCCAGACAATATGATCTTTCATCATTTGGCTTCAACATCTTGTTCACATGGAGACAACACCTCTAATTCTAGGAAACACTTTACTATTAATTACTTTAATTTTCTTTAGCATCCTACTTATAATCGTTAATTTATGTGTTGCTAGGATCAAGAACAAACGGCAAAGTTTTCCTTTTTGGCACAACTCCAAAATATCCACAAAAAATTAACAAGGTTGCTTTGCAGATGCCTTGTGGGATTGTGGTTAATGGGATCTCGTATCCCTATGTAGTTGATAGCAAAGATATTAGAGAGTTTCTATCTTTGGAGGAGATACACATTTAATAGGTTACATTTGCAATCAAATGAGTTTATTTCTTATTTTTAACTTTAACTAATGCATTGTTTTTTAGGATTCTATATTCACTAAGTCATTTCTCATTTAAATTCTATGGTAGCTGCTTCTACAAAATATGTGTTGAAATGGAGAGAAATACTTCTTATGGATTTTTATGTCCTGCACATCTGGCAAGACGTCATAATAAGTTAGAAGAGAGGATGAGCTAATGGGCTATTAATGTGATGTGCGCCACCCAGGGTAATCCAAGATAGGAAGGAGCAGGGAGGGACCCATTTTGTTTTGTTTTGTTTTATTGTAGTCTCTCATGAAGAGATGCACGTGTCACCAAACTCAATTACCCTTTGTTTGCTATGCTTGTTCACTTTTTATAAAAGGAAAAATACTATCAACTATGAAAAATAATATTAGAAAAGTGACATTGAAAAGTGAAGAACTGTTATTAATAAGTGAAAGAAATACAATTGACAAGTTATTTAACTTGTAGATATATTATTTCTCTTGGTTATGGCCTAAATAATATTCCCCCCCCCCCCCCAACATATCCCATGTCACTTTTCAGTTTTCACCCTTCTATCCCCCACCCCTTATTTTTATCTGGTTCTTATATAAGACTCAATTAACTATTGTGAAGAAATTAATGAAGCATTAATTTAACCATATTATACTTGGTTTATCATTGTATCATATACTTCTCTGGTCCTTAATATAGATATACTTACCTAATTTAATTAGATTAAGGAAATTTGTTAAGTTGGTTAATATGACATGTATTTTTTTAAAACACCATGGTCATCTTCCTTAATTCTCTCATTTCCTATCCTCCTTGATTATTGTTGAAGGAGTATTGGTAAGGATAAATTAAAAAAATTGACAAATATGAAAACTATATCTTATATTTAGGACCAATACCAACTCCCTAAATATGTTTTATATTAAAGACATGATAGAGTATCAATTTATGAATCAGACAAATTAGTTTGGAGAGAAATGACAAATATAAATATTTTAAAATAATTTATTTAGTTTTCTTAATCTTGTAAAAAAGTCAACATTGTGAGTCACATTTTTTAGAATTTATAAATGGCATGACTATTTTTTTTTTGGATAAAAATACAATTTGTTTAATAAAATGATAAAAAAAAAATAATTGATCCTGAGACAGGATCAAATTGAGGGCTATAATCTAAAAATATTAAAGGATTACAATATACTAACGTAGCCACAAACATAACAACATTTGAAACAAATAAAATAAGGAGTAGCGACCAATATGCCCAATAGACCATCATTTCAAAGACCAGTTAAAGTTGGAGTTTCATCTTGATCCAGCTATATTGGGCCTGTTTGAGTTGGCGGTAGGAGCGGTGGCTTAAAAGCTATCTGACTTTGAAAAAAGCTCGGTAGGAAAAAAGTTAGGTTATAGATAATGATTTGTGTTTGGATTGATGGTGGTAGAAGTGGCGGGACCCACGTCAAAAAGTTTGAGCATTTTGGAAAAAGCTGGATTCTGAAGCTTTTTCCTTAACAGGCTTTTTAAACGTTATGAGCTTTAAGTCCAGTAAACTTAACGCTGAACCCAAACACATTACGTTGAGCTTTTTCTCCAAAGCCCATTAACTCTACCGCCAACACTCTCACCAAACAAGCCCATTGCCACCAAATGGCACACTACTCAAAGTCGCATGGCGCATGAGTAGAAACTCCTTAACGACCTCGCTAAAGCATGGGACATGGGAAGACGCCACCATGGACCACCAACTTACACTAGTGACCCATGACGTTGATAGCTTTAGATCTACTAAAGGCACTACTACAAAAAGTAAATTTAACAACATTAATTAACGTCTATTTTTTTTTTAAAAAAAAAACATAAGTTAAAAAAGAGGCGGTGACATTTTTAAAATTTTGGCTTAACTTTCAACAATTGTTTCCAAATAAACAGTCTTTGAAAGTTAAACTTTCAATGATTGTTTTTAAAAATATTTGTTAAATGTTACTTTCAACGACTTTTATGTAAAACAGTCGTTGAAAGTAAAAAAAAAAAAGGTTAAGATAATTGTTTTTTAAAAAACAGTGGTAAAACCAGTCTTCCCTCTCTATAAAGGAAAAAAAGTTACCTCTTCTCTATTTAGCTACCTATTGTATACTCATCCCTCATTTCAGTCAAATCCATAAAATTCTTCTTCTTCTACTTCCACTAAGCCTCTCTCTTTGCAACAGAGTGAGTGAGTAAGAGAGAGACCCGTAAATAGTATAATGGAAATCCCCACCAAGATTCACGCTTCTCTCATCATTTGCTTGCTCCTCATCTCACCCTTTGTAACTCCATCTCTGAGTTGCAACTATAGTTGCCGACACTAGCCCCCAAAAAAGCCCAAGCCCAAGATCTCCCTTAATAGTCGTCGCCAACTTAGGTGACGTGCCCAGCGGACATGGTGGAGCTGGGGCTGTGCATGGATCTATAGAAAGAGAGGGGGCGCAGTGGGAGGTCAGCAGATCTGTTGTTCGCAGATTTGGCCCAAATGATCATGTTCAGGCCGCGGAGACAGATTTGGGTTGCATATCATCATGTTCGATGACCGTCTCTGGGTTGCAGATCTACAAATCTGGGTTGCAAGGGCCTAGATCTAGTTGCATAATCAGCCATGTGCCCTGATATAGTTGAATCTGGATTTTTTTTTAATTATTATAAGCATTGATTTCAATTGATTATGGTTCATTGTTCAAGCATGTTGATCTTTTTTTCCTGTGATTTTGATTACAACAATTTCAATTGTAGCCACGATCGCTCCTTTTAGTTTTTTTTTCCCTAGTTTAAGCTCTGATTTTCTCTTGAAGAGCCACCCTCACCTTCATCATTCTTCTTTACCGTCTGTCACCACTACCACCACCTTTTTTCTTCCAGATTCACCAATACTCACCATATGCTCACATAGACATCCCTCTAAAAATGATCGTAGAAAAGTGAAAAAAAAATAGATGTTAAAGATATTTTCTATAGTAGTGAGAGTGAGGGGTCTCTACACGACTATGTTGAGAAGATGAAGTAGGTTGACAAGGCATAGAGAGAGAGTGCCAACAACTGTTAGGGTTCTGATCCATGTGTTCTCTTTGAAGAAAGACACATGTTTAGGAGAAGTTATTATTATTTTAGAGTAGTTATTGTTATCTTATTTGTTTGTTAGTTTATATAACAGTTATTATAGATAGTTATAGGCAGTTATGATGACTAACCCTTATAAATATGTGTAACTATGTTTTATGAAGGTGTGAAGAATATTATATGAAATTATTGTGAATTGTGTATTGGTTAGAGTTACAGATCTTGGCTCTAGATTTCCCTTTTCCTCTTTTAATTTCTTTAAGTTATATCAATTGGTATCAGAGCAGTGATCTTCAGACCTGTTAGACACCATGGTGAACACACGAACTTCTTCTTATGAAAATAATTCCCCATTACAGCCAACCCATAATCCAGAAAACCCACCACATCCCAATCTGCAAAATGACCTTGCAGTAATTATGGTGTAGAGCTGTCAATCAGGGCCGGCCCGTGAAGGGTCAGGGCCGGCCCTCCAGGGCCCGGAGTAAGAAAAACACATATTTTTCAAAGCCCGGCCCGAGAGCACCAGGGCCAGGGTCGGCCCGCAGGGCCCGAAAATTACTATTCCAAATTTTAACTATTTTTCCTCCGTGTGTTTCAAAGAAATATAATTAGTAAATTACAACACGAATCATCTAATAAATAAGCACAGTCACTAATTCATAATCAAAAGAAAACTATGTTCACAAATAACTCACATATTTCTCCGGTCCTAATTATAGGAGCACTTTTGTAGTGCAATTTGTACTACAAAAGTGCTCCTATAATTAGGACCGAGGTAGTAAAACATAAAAAGCATATCACTAAACGACATTAGTACGATGACTATTATTGTCGTCATTTTCGTCACTATCATCAATTTTAACGACATTTGATTGTTCTTCACTTTGAGTAGTAGCCTCTGGCTCATGAGTAAGAATATCATGAAATTCTTCTCCCGCATCATAAACACATCCATAATCTTTATTTGTAACAAATTATAAATCAAATCATAAAATTAAAGTATAGTTATTATGTATTTGTAGTTAAATGGATAAACAACTCTATAACAAATACAATATATATATAAATTAATAAATTTAAAAAGAAAAAGAAAAAGAAAAAGCTATAGTGAAAAGGGCGCAGTATGGGCCATGGCCCTCCGTGGCCGGCCCGTGTAAGCCGTGGCCGTCAGGCCGCCTCCTCAAGGCTAATTTCAAATATCTCGTCCATTTTTCAAGCCCGGCCCTTGAAGGGCCGAAATCGGCTGACCCGTTTTGACGGCTCTATTATGGTGCAACGGCCCACCACCGACGCATCCGAGTCCAATCAACAACAATCGGTCGCCATTCTTACGCAATTAAATATGATGAACTCAGAAATTAATTCCTTGAAGAAGCAAAAGGCACCGATGGATCGTGGAGAAACAAGTTATAACCATAGGGAGACTTACACGGAACAAGATGAGGCCGATAAGAAAAATCCCTGGTGGAGAAGAAATCCTTCTAAACGCCCTTATTCGAAGGTAGATTTTCCAAAATATGAAGGAGGCAATCCTCGAGGCTGGGTTTTAAAAGTAGAAAAATATTTTCGATATTACCAGACATCTGAGGATTTGAAAGTTGATGTAGTAGCAATGAATTTGGAGGGTGACGCCTTAGACACTTTTACCTGGGTTTCTTCAGGAAGAACTATAAGATACTAGGAAGAATTGGTGCAGGTTTTCCAAGAACAATTTAGTCCTACAGAGTTTTAAAATCCAGACGCCTATCTATGCAGCATCAAGCAATTGTAATCTGTAAGCGAGTATAAGCAAGAATTTAATTGTTAGGCGTCAAGCCCAAGTCCATGGTTGGTTCGAACATTGTTTGCTGGGAGTATTCATCAATGGGCTCAGGGAAGAGTTACAGTTTGATGTAAAGATCTAAAAGCCTCGTACGGTTTATAAAGCCGCAAGCCTTTCCTTAGAGTTCAAAGCAAAACTACAGGCGCAGGGTGTATAGCGCTCTAGTCAGTGTTTTATTAATTCTTAGCCAGTAGATTACAATTGGCGTGATCTTAAAAATCTGCCCGATCTCAACAGAATTTTAGCGCCGCAAATCAAGGGAATTTCAACACTGAAAATCAAGGGTACAATCAATATTCATATTTTCAAAATTTAAACTCCCAAAAGTAGGTTTTTGCGGCCCCATCTCACTCTCCTAATATTTCTCATCCACACAATCTTTTGGAAACTGAATGCCAATTCTACTGAGATAAAGGGCTGTGTTACCGTTGTGGTGATAAGTTCATACCTGGACACCATTGCAAGACATCAACATTGAAATTAATGGAAATTTCTGATGTGGCGGATGATACAAAAATATTTCTGGAAGATGGCAACTTGCCCGCACAAATTTGGCCGAATTTTCCTTCTTTCCGCCTTGAGAACAAGGCTTATTTTCAAGGGGAGGGTATTGTTAGGGTTCCATGTGTCCTCTTTTGAAGAAAGACACATGTTTAGGAGAAGTTATTATTATTTTAGAGTAGTTATTATTATCTTATCTGTTTGTTAGTTTATACAACAGTTATTATAGATAGTTATAGGCAGTTATGATGACTTACCCTTATAAATATGTATAATTAACTATGTTTTATGAAGGTGTGAAGAATATTATCTGAAATTATTGTGAATTGTGTATTGGCTAGAGTTATAGATCCTAGCTCTAGATTTCTCTTTTCCTCTTTTAATTTCTTTAAGTTCTATCAACAGTCATGATGGAGTGAAGCTGGAGAAGAAAGCAGATTAGAAAATGCAACTTACACTGGTCACATTTTTTATAATGATATGGCTGTATAATTTGGGATTTTATCTCATATATTATATACCCGCATTGTCGTGTAGGGGGTGCGTGAAAGACCAGCTTGTACGCATGTTGGCCAGAATTCACCACATGGGCATTATATTTTGGTACAGGCTGTTTAGGTTAATAAATTTGGGCCCAGGCCCTCTCGTTTCACCAATAACCAGTTTCTTTATGACAAAACAATATTAATATCAATCAATAACAAGGTACATCCAAAGTGTGAAGAATTTTTTAGGTAGCACATTAAAGTATTTTTCATTAGTACCTTGTATCTAAAATATTTCTGATGCAATTTTTTTCTTTCAATACTTTTCCAGCGGCTATAAACACCCTAAACTTATAATACCGAGTGTTACTAGAAAAATATTATAAGATGTTGGATAAACAACAAATTAGCTTAAGATCCTAATTAGTGTTATTATGCCGGATGTAACTCAACCCAACTATAAATAATGTGACTGGTTTCACTGGTTTTTCCGAAATTGAAAACATGATTGTTGATTTTATATTTGCGTGTATACGGAGGGCAGTGTTAATTTCATTCAGCTGGACAAAATAATCAGAAAAAAATACTACTGCTGCTATTATTATTATTGTAATATCAGTAGCAATGAACACGACACTAATCAGGGAGGTTTGATTTCTTGAAATCGAGTTCTCAAGCATCTTCATGTCTAAGTTTCAAAGCGGACCGGCACCCACTCAGGATCTTTCTTTAACATCTGGATATACTTAACCATTACTTGAATTATTGATCCTAAGTAATTAATTAATAATATTATATGCAATGCTGAACTGCATTTGACTTGGCAAAGAAGAGAAATGGTGCCTATGAAAAGAAACAAGTGATTGCAGCCAATACACAGGGAGGCGCTTATGTGGTGCTTTAGAAGCAATGACTTTTATCATTCGGTTTTTTTTAATTCTTTTATTAATGGATTTTTAATACTAAATATTAAACACAGCTGAACGTATTTGATAATTTATATTTGCTTTCCCATTAATTCGTTGCAAGCAGTAGACGAACACTAAGCTACAAACTTACATCTCTAAATTAAGTTTAATTAACTTTTGAACTTGTATACATTTGTTATTTTTATTATTGATAACCCTTCCAAATCATTCTTTGCCCATAAACTTTTTATATTGCTTTAATAATCTATAATTCAGTGATGGTAAGTTGGTAACTATGTATGAAGCCAAGGTGACAAATGGAGGAAAACATTCTGATATAAACTTCGCTTTCCAGGAATTATATAAGTAACTCTGGAATATACACTACAGCTAGGCAAGAAAAGAACCGAATGTAGAATAAAAATTCAACTCTGAATATGAATGTTTGATTATGAGCTTTAATTATTAAACTACATGCTTTAATACTGGTTTACGCGACATTAATTTGCATCTTATCTATTTACGAAGTCAAATTACAGACATATGAAACCTTAAAAGGATGATGGCCTCAGGTTATAACCGAAAGAAGCAAGGTCTACCTAACAACTAACATACATGCATGCACGTATAATATATAATATTCGTTCCGAAGAGTTGGTCGGAGTTTTCTTATAAAATTGATTCTTCTTCAGAAGGAAATTCACATATATATTTAATAGTTATACGAACCTCTCTCCATTCAATCATAGCAACTTGATTGAAGAAGATAAGTAATTAATTATATAATACTATGATGGTATGTAGGACCTAGCCCTCATACACTGAACAAATATTGAGCCAGTCTGGGACAATTAGTAATATTATATGCAATGCTGAACTGCATTTGACTTGTAAAGAAGAGTAAAGGTGCCTATAAAAGGAGACAAGTGATTGCAGCCAATACACATTATTCGGATCAATTAAGTTTCCCATATTTGTAAAGGAGTCAAGTGAGATTATTGTAATTAAGAGGGATTTCCAATATGAGGCCTGCACTATTGTTGCTGGGTTGTGTGTTACTTTTTGCTTCTCTTGACGTTGGACAAGGGGACAAACTGAGGAAGAACTTCTACCGAAGAACTTATTGCCCTCAAGCAGAGGACATCATCAAAACAAGAATCTCACAGCTTGTCTCTTCTAATCCTGCTTTGCCTGCCCAGTTACTCAGATTGCACTTTCATGACTGCTTTGTTAGGGTAGATATATATTAATTACTCCGTGTTCTTTAGGGCTTTTTTTGGCGGCTATATATTTAACCTGTGTGCAAAACATATGATATGTATATATATAATTGCAGGGTTGTGATGCATCAGTGCTGCTGAACTCCACTGCTAATAATATTGCAGAAAGGGACTCGATCCCAGACCTGACTTTGAAAGGCTTTGAGGCCATCGATGACATAAAAGCAACTGTGGAGGGTCAATGCCCAGGTGTTGTTTCCTGCGCTGACATCCTCGCATTGGCCGCTAGAGACGCCGTTTCCATCCCTGTAAGTGATGCATATACTACGACAATTTGCATTATAAACTTATTCCCGGAGTATTATATATACTATTTTCGGTTTTAGATATAAAATTCAATTGACTTTTTTAATTTGAAAAGATCAAGAGCTAAATAAATTGTTTTAAAGTATTCATTTTTCTTTTTTTTCTTCAAATTAATTAATTTGAAACTTATAAGCTAATATATCATCTAATGAATACAAAATATATTATGATTAAACAATGTATTTAGCTTCTTTAACCTCTTAAAAAAAAAGTTAACTGATTCTGATTCTTATATTTAGGAAAAAGAATCTTATATTTAGGCTCAGAGGGGAGGGAGTATAATTTATTTAGCAATTAAACCATTATTCTTGGGAGCAAATTAAAGCTATGCCAAGTTGGATTCACGCAATATATCTCTCTTTCTCTCCCTGTGTGTGCAGTTCAAAAACCCTTTATGGGAGGTGCTTACTGGTAGAAGAGATGGGAGAGTATCGATAAGCGGAGAAGTAATTGGGAATATTCCGGCACCGTTCTTCAACTTCACTCAACTCAGAACCAGCTTCGCCAACAAAGGCCTAACGGTGCACGAGCTGGTGGTGTTGTCAGGCGCTCACACCATCGGAGTAGCACACTGCAGCTCCTTCAGCAGCAGGCTATTCAACTTCACCGGAAAAGGCGACCAGGACCCTTCTCTGGACCCCACCTACGCCGCCTTCCTCAAGTCCAAATGCAAAGGCCTCAGCGACAACACCACCATCGTGCCAATGGATCCCAACAGCTTCACCTCCTTTGACTCTCACTATTACTCCAACCTTGTCCGGAACAAGGGACTGTTCCAGTCTGATGCTGCTCTTTTGACCGACAAGCAGGCGGCGAAGAGTGTCAATGAACTGATTGGCCAGAATGATTTCTTCACAAAGTTCGCACATGCCATGAAGAGGCTCGGAGACATTGAGGTCCTCACTGACACCACTGGAGAAATCAGGAACAAATGTTGGGTTATCAACTCTTATTAAACTGCTGCCTCCTAATTAACTTTTTATTCCTTCGTTATTCTGGGTATTTTTATTTTTATTTCAATTTTCGGTTGAAAACGTGGGATTGTCAAATTAGTGTTGTGTCGCTGATTTCATGTATTTGTGTGTTCCTCCAAGAGTTTTACACGTTGTTTGTTTCATTATTTGATTACATAAAAGACGCATGCGACTTCATCTCTCTAGAATACTTACTTATGTATAACATAACATTCTGTTATAAGTTAAATAAATTAGTTTTTGAAAAATAATAAATATCATAAATAATCCAGGCTGAGGATGGATCAAGGAGGACAAGATCGATAGATCCTTCAGGCTTCGAAGTTCTGCTGCAATAGTGGCACTTGTGCTCATTAGTCAAATGATGCGATTACGAATTACTAGTAATAATCATCTAAAATATTTTTAAAATAGCTCAGCTAAATAACTAATATCGTTCAGGTTGTGAGTTGAAACTGTGAAACTAGCACATGCATGAAGTTACGAGTGCTGCCTCCTGACTATTGAAGAGGAGATCAACCAGTGGCGATTAAAAAAGAGGTTTTGTATTAAGATCAACTAATGTGGAAAATTTTTATGGGTTAAGGGGCAAAAATATCTTGCAAATTTCCACTGATGGACATCGAGTGTCTTGAAGTTTTCAAGAAGGCAATATCGTTCCAGAAGTTTCAAAAATAGGACAATTTCGCCCATCCATTAAAGACTCAAATATACTGACATGGCAAGTTGTGTGTTGCTGAGTTGGACTATTTGACATTTCACACCCGATGAAATACTTACATACTCTAGGAGTGCTACCTTATTTGTGCTGTGACTAATTAAAATGTAACAACAGATCTTATTTTAATCCTACATGGTAAATGAGTCATCTGAAAAAATTCAAATTTTATGATTTTGAAAAACATAAACTTCATAATTTGATATTTTTCTTCTCTTTTGGATGAGTTTTTAGCGTTTTGCTTCTTAGATCTATGTGCGTGTTTGGATTAGTGGTAGAAGTGCTTTTCTAATGTGATTTACGGTATATGAAGTAAGTTTGTGAGAGAAGTTTTGACTTGACTTGCGTAACGTGTTTTCTAACTCGATCTTGAAGCGGCGAGTTTTTGCCAAGTTTACAAGCAAGTTGACTCAATTTCCATATAAGAAAACATAAACTCGGTGAATTCGGCGAGTTGACTCTTGAGTTTGACAATAGTGTCTGATAAGAGCTAATTAAAGATTGAATTTTGTCCTAAATATAGAACTCAAACAAATATTTATGCAAGTGTACAAGCTGAGTAAACTAAAAAATTTGGTAAAGTCTTGAGAACAAAACAGGGCTTCTTGGTTAGCGGCAGTCTTAAAGAACCTATAAAATCGTAGATGACCATCATTTATGTCCCTTCTCAAAACGCACCTTGTATTAATCTCTTTAAAATTATTTATAAAATATTTTTATTAGTTATTCAGTACATTTTTAAATTGGTGAGATTAAATATTCATATTTGTGCATTATCATTTATGTTTTATAATCTAAGATTTTGATAATAATTTTTAAAAAAATGAAAATCTTACTCGTTCAAATATCATACATTAAACGCACCTTCTATGCTTAGTTTAATGTCCTCAGTTATAATTCAGGTAAGCTACATATATAAGTCTGGTGCTCAAATATTTTAATTTTTAATTTTTTGTTGACGGGAGATAGAGGGAGAGGCCAGGGTACGTAGAGACCCATATCAAGGCTAAAAGATGCCCTCTCATACGGCCCCTTGGATTATTATTATGACTTCCCTTTCTCATGTATATTTTAAATTTTAAATTAAGACAAGTCTAAAAATCATATAACTATCCCAATCCACCCTAGTACATGGTACCATATAAGGGAGTGACTACAAACCAAAAAGAAATTAATTAAAAGAAGAGGAAGAACCCAATAACAACGAAAGTCAATGCTTTTGCATGTGTGCGCTTAAAGCATCGCGAGGGCCTCCCAGATTGTGTTTATGTTTATACTAAAGGCTTACTACCCTATAACGTGTTGCCGAGGTCGTCCCTATTGAAAGTGTATATTAATATAATGGAGGAGTTACGTACTTTTATTGCTTAATATATAATACATCATATTTTCATTGTTGAATGATTAATTAAACTAAATGTCAAAGAAAATTTCAAACATGTTCCAGAAGGGAAGGGATGTAATTAAGGTGGGCGGTGAATTACTTAATATATAGACAAGAAGATGCCTTGATCGCCTGCACATATATACATACATACTCCCATAATTGGTGCCGTATATGTTCATTGCTTCTTGGCATAATTGGTGCCACATATATAATAATCATAATAATATATGTTACGTTGACGACTAATTAACTAAGTATGAGGAGGCAAAATGAAGGTTCCTGCATGTGCTGAGTAAAACACAAGGAATTGAGATCGTGAAATGTTTAATTGATTGAATTTTTAGCAATATCTTTGTCATTGGTTCTTGATAAAATTAAGATCCAATCAGTAAGTCTTAACTATGAATGAAGGATACATATAAATGAACGTTATATTCCCCACTGTGTCAAACGATTGTTCAATATTTTCCATTAATATAAATAATTCGTATGCATCTCATAAGGGGGCATGTGAATTTTTAAGAAAACAAAGGAAAAAAGAAAAAGAATTCATAGTTGATGGAGAGGGTGCTTCCATTTATGCACCTACACATACAAGATGCTTGTGTGTGTACACAACATGTATAATGCTCACAACATGTACACAATATAAATAACTCGTATGCATCTCATAAGGGTGCATGTGAATTTTAAAAACAAAAAAGAAAAAAAAAAGAAAAAAAAGAAAAAAAAAATCAACTTAACATGCCCTAATGTCGGTTACCAACTATAAAATTTAGGGTAAAGATGCAAATATAGTAAAAATTTTCACTATGATGAGCACCAAGCAAAATTATCTTTCTGGGTCTAAAGTTAGATACAATCATTTTTTAAGGTAGCATATTTGGTAAGTCCGTTAACAACTTAACATGCCCTAATGTTCGTCCATTTTTTCAATTGTGGGTCCCAATCATTCTCCACCTGGCATATGTTGTGGGTCCCACTCTTATTTTTATTCTCTCTTCTCTCCCATCAGCAACCTGCCCCTTCCACCTCATCGCCCATTCCACCTCTTCCTCTTTCGACACGTCACAGTGTATGTACCAACCTCCAACGGACGCCGCTAGTGTGCCCCATATCATCCAGCACGTCCGCAATCACCACATGCGTTCCGTTCTCTACAAACTGCTTCGCCGTCATTGCTCCAATTCCTCTCGCTCCCCTGTGATCACGGTAACTTTACCAAACAACCTTCCAACAATGGGTCTGTTTGGGTTGGCGGTAGGAATGGTGGCTTAAAAGCTATCTGACTTTAAAAAAAAACTCGGTAAGAAAAAAGTCAGATTATAAATAGTGATTTGTGTTTGGATTATTGGTGGTAGAAGTGGCGGGGCTCACGTCAAAAAGCTGAGAGCGTTATGGAAAAGATGGATTAAGGAGCTTTTTCCTTAACTCGACTTTTTTTCGAGCTTTTTTTTTCGACTTAAAATTCATCAACCTTGATAGAATTAATCCAATCCAAAAAAAAAAAATTTGGTTTTTTCTCACAATTTGGTCGTTGGCTTAAAAGATCATCAAATTTTTACACACCAACGAAAAAATAAGCCCATTCCAAACAGTAATAAAATTCAGTTGTTAAAATATATAGAAGCAAACAACTGTTAAAAATTCTATATTTTAACAATTGAATTTTATTGTTTGGCTGTTGTTGGGTAAAGTTGTCATGATGATCACGGGAGAGCGAGGGGGATTGGAGCAGCTGTCTGCGGAGAACATAGCGCACGTGGTGATTTCTAACGTGCTGGACAATCTGGGGGCAACGGTGGTGGAGTCCATCGAAGGTCGGTACATACACTACGGCGTGTCGAAGGAGGAAGAGGTGAAATTGGCGATAGGAGGCGGTGAGAGGTGGAAGGGGCTGGTTGAGGATGGAAGAGAAGAGAGAATAAAAATAAATGCCTGGGACCCATAACGCATGCCAGCTGGAGAATAAGTGGGACTCAGTTGAAAAAAGGGTTAAGGAGCAAATTGGCTAATGAATTATTAGGCTAGGAGCATCTGGCACAAAAAAGTTTTAAGGGTATCAATAATACCAACAAACAATTGAAATTTGTTAAAAACCACAATGCCATTAGATTCTCAGCTAACTTCCGTTTAGGTTTTAAATGATGACTGCCAGGTGGCTGAAGAAATCCAGCTGGCCTTATTTTACTTCATATGCTTGAATTGGACCAGCCAAAACTATGTCCTCTGCTTCTTTGCTTCAGGGACCACACCAACTCTGGCAGAATAAACCGGTATACACCGTATCCATCCACCGAACTTGCTCTTGTGGTGGGCCCTCACAAAGATCCAGGGGTTCTGACCATCCTTGCTCAGGACAAAGTGGGTGGGCTAGAGGTGAAAAGGCAATCCGACGGACAATGGGTCGAAGTCAAACCCGTACCTGATGCCTACATCATAAATCTAGGGGATGTTCTTCAGGTGTGGATGAATGGCGAATATGAGAGCGTCGAGCACAGAGTTTTGGTTAATTCCATGAGGGAGAGGTTCTCTATTCCGTTCTTTCTAAGTCCTTCACATTACACAATGGTGGTGCCATTGGAGGAGCTTACCCTGGAGCAAAACGCAGCAAATTACAGGGCTTACAATTGAAGAAAGTTTTCCCTAACCAGTAAGCGAAGTAATTTCATGAAGTTGCAGGTTGAGAATATTCAGATTCAACATTTTAAGAATATTCCATCCCAGCATGATATATCAGATTCTCCTAGAGTTTTTGAATGAGCATGAAATGACAGTCACTCATTGTTGTTGACATGTGGTTTGCGATAAATGTATCTCTTTACTATCTTGTTTTAATTTTTCTAGGCCTAATGTGTATCAGAATTGTGAGATGCACAAATATTTGTAGGCATTTTAGGAGAAGTGGTTTGCTCTCATATAGTTTTGACCTGAACACAATAAGACATCTACTATGCCATTCCTCTGTTTTGTTTTTGTTTGTTTTTATTGGGAGCCTTTTATGGCCTTCCTTTAATATTTTATGAGAAGAGTGAAGTGAATCTTTGAAGCTTTGAAAAGGCTCCCAAGTCCCTTAGACTAGGCCTCTAACTCACCTATGGATATAGCTGAGTTCGCCCTTCTCTGCTTCTTTGTTTTTTCTCAGCTCTGTCACTCTCGATTTTCTTTCTTTTTTCCTCAGCTCTATGACAATAGCTTTGGGTTTTTGTTGTTCTCTTCATGTTTTGGCTGGTCCACTTCGAGCATATGAAGTAAAATAAGGCCGCTGGACTTCTTCAGCCACCTGGCAGTCATCATTTAAAACCTAAACGGAAGTTAGCTGAGAATCTAACGGCATTGTGTTTTTTTTTTTAACAAATTTCAATTGTTTGTTGGTATTATTGGTACCCTTAAAACTTTTTTGTGCCAGATGCTCCTAGCCTAATAGTTTGTTGGCAAATTTGTTTCTTAACCCTTGAAAAAATGGACGAACATTAGGGCATATCAACAGACTTACTAAATATGCTATTTTAAAAATGAAGGTGCCATGTTCATTGCCTGGGATAATTACTACACATATATATATACTTGTGTGTGTGTGTCTATATATATATTACGTTTGACGAGTAACGATGTATGACGAGGCACAAAATGAAGGTTCCTGCATGCGCTGAGTAAAACTCAAGGAAAATCGTGAAATTTATAATTGATTTAATTTTTAGCAATATCTTCTTCATTTGTTCTTGATAAAATTAAGATCCAATCAGTAATTCTTAACCATCAATGAAGGATATATATATAAATGAACATTATATTCCCCAATGTGTCAAATGATTGTTGAATATTCCATTAATATAAATAACTCGTATGCATCTCATAAGGGTTCATGTGAATTTTTTACCAAAAAAAAGAAAGAAAGAAAGAAAGAAAAAGAATTCAAAGTCATGGAATAGTTTATGGAGAGGGTGCTTTCATTTATGCACCTACACATACAAGATGCTTGTGTGTGTACACAACATGTATTAATGCTCTCAACTCTAAAATAATAAATTGATGGTAATATAATCTGCATTCAAAAGTAATAAAGGGAGAGATTATTTTGGTAGTTCAAGAGAATAAGTTACCTCTCCTACATATTAAACATATTTAGTTACGTTGTGTGTGTCAAACAAGTTAACTAAAGGTATTAGAGGAAAATGCATTTAATGATCCAGATAATTTACCACAGTGACCTTTTAATTTTGTTCATCCTTCACCTACCAAAAGAAACTGATCATGCACTCATTGCGTCCACAGAGGGTCAAAAGTCAAACACACAATCTCATACTCCCTTCGGTCTTAATTATAAGACCACATTGACTTTTTTGGAAAGATTAAAAAAACTAATTAAATTACTTTGCAATAGATGAACATAAGGCTGCAAACTTAAACATCTAAATTGGTTGGTAAAGAAAACCTCTAAGGGCATGTTTGGATCAAAGAAAAGCTAGGAATGGAAAGGAACAAAAAATATTTTACCTCGCCCATTTGGTTCTCACTGGCAAAGAAAATAGGTTGATAGGAAAATTTTTGTTTGGTTGGAAGAAAAAGAAGTTGGAAAATGAGGCAAAATAGGAGAAAATATTATTTTAAACCACCCTCGCCAATCATATATTTAAGCTCGAAACAGGTTTCCCTTGTGCAACAAAAGTCAGCGGAGGGCGATTGGAAAGTGAAATACGGTGAGGATATGGTGGAGGATGGAGTTGTGGATGGTGGTTTCGGCGAAGGAAATAGGCATGGATGTCGCGTCACTACTATAAAAATTGCTTTTAAGACCAGGTAAAAATCGCTTTTAAGACCGATTCTGGATCCGGTCTTGATACAACCAGTTTTAAAAGTTTGCCACTTTTAAAACCGGATGAGCAACCGGTCCTAAAAAAACTTTTTAGACTAGTTATTTAAATATTAGGCCTAAAAAGTTAGACTTTTTAGACTGGTTTTGTACACAACCAGTCTTAAGAGTCCCTTCTATCACCAAAAAAAAAAATACGAAAGGCGCATGCTCATCTCAGAGAAGCTGCATCATGATGGCAGCGTAGTCGGTGTCTCCTTTCTCCTCAAAGCTCATATCTTGGGTGGTTGCTCCAATTTGTCAAAGATGCAAAGAAGACAAGTTTGGAAGTCCGAAGCAACGTTGAAGATGGAGCAGACAAAGTGACAAAAGAAGCAAAAATGAAACATATCGAAGAAGACAAAAAAAAATTGCGAACGTAAAGATTGAATCCGTTGGGATTGACTGGAGGTTTGAAGATCGACATTGCTCAGATCGAAGAAGCTCACACCATTAGAGATTGAAGAAGCTAGAACAAAAACAAGAGAAGCAAAAAACAAAACAAAACAAAATTTGTGCTCAAAATCGTGAACGAAGACGAGAGCCTCTGTCGCTTTATTGAGTATGGCTTAGACTGGTTATTCTTCAACCTCCTCAACCTCAGGCGTCAAGATCCTCTCGATTATTAGGTATGCAATCCTGTCTCCAACCTTCACTTCAAAATCAGTGTTCAAATGGTTGTCGTCTGAATGGATTTGTCATCATGTCCCATTTTGTCACAAATAAAACAAAATCTTGCAAGTTTTTCATACTTTACCCGTACCTTTGCATCTTCTAGCTTTGCTTGCAGAGGCACTTTAAATATTAGCACCACGCAACTTTTTCTTTGGCTTCCATGTAGCTGCAACTTGTTCCCTCATAGCGTCAACACTCACTCAAGTATTAGAGATTACATTTCCTACCCGAAATCAATCCTTCTTTGAGTTCAATGTTCCCCCTTTCCACTGCATCTAAAACTCTACTCCATCTGAATCTATTTCTTCACCTTCCTTCAATCGCACAATACCATACCAGACTTCAAGGGAGAGTGAGAAAAGATCAAAATCGCAGTGTTCCAACTAATACACCAAGAAACAGTGACTAAAGATTGTTAGGATTTACTAGGGAATACCCAAGACCTTTTAGACCGGTTATGCTCAACAACCGGTCTTAAAGGTTTACCTTTTAGATCGGTTATTCTTAATGACCGGTCTTAAAAGTAATATATTTTTATTTTTTCCCTTATCTTTTAGACTGGTGATTATTAACAATGGGTCTTAAAAGTTTCATCTTTTAGACTGGTAAAATATAACAACCAATCTTAAGAGTAATCGACATTTTTTTTAAAAAAAACTTTTTAATCTGGTTGTTTGGGAAACCGGTCTAGATAATATTTTTTAGATCTCATATTAAAGGAACTGGTCTAAAAAATCTTTATATTTTTGAAACTGCCACTGGTCATACTTTCAAGACCTAATCCTCTATATCCAGCCAAAATGTGGTGATCTAAAAGCCCTTTTTATAGTAGTGCGTGTGGACCCCTGACGCAAACGAGGTGCTTATCAATTTACTGGTGGAGATGACACTGAGAGGTGAACAAATGGATGAGAGGGGGTTCAGACTTGGTTATTTGGTTTATCTAGAACAAAAGATGAAAGAAAAGCTTCCCAAATGTGGCTTTAAAGGGAATAATGACATCTTTTGTCCCTAAACAAGCTAAAGATGGAATGGGTGACAGTGTTTGATATGATGTATGGGGCGGAGAGGCATAATTTTAGGTAGGACAATACCACAGATTCAGCTGTCATCGATGATGCTGTGTGGGAAGCATATGTTGCTACAAGCTCATTGATGTACCTTGCTTTGAGCCTATTCTTTATGGAATATTCACCGTTAACTCTTTGATTTACAGGTGAATTGCCAAGCTACCACATACATGACTACACTTTAGGAATTTGTGCATTGAGTTCAACAGGAGAGGAATGGTAGGAAAGATGTGTCGGGGTGGCTATATTGGTTGGAAGAGGAGGAGATGGGTCTAAGCATGTTGCTATTGGGTGCATTGTTAAATAACTTGTACTATAGTTTAAATAAGGTGATGTTACGGAAAAGGACAGAGAAATGGGTGGGTGGATGTGTGTGTAATGCGCTATGTTGGTGAACTTGTACTGTTTAAAATGTGCTATGTTTTTCCTTCTTAACCATGGCCTACTGACGACGTGCATATAATTACAAATGCTTGTGGTTGAACTATTTAGGACTTGGTCGTAACCATGCCATATGCAACAACCATGACGTACCTGTTAGATCCTATGTTTTGATGATAACAAAATATAAAAAGAATTTGCAAGGACTTGGATAATGAAGAAAGTATTTTGAATAAGGGTCCATGTTTTGTAAAATTTTTGGATCACTCGAGTGACCGCTTGAGTAATCTTCTCTTGGATTTTGAAAACATTCAGAGCATTGGATGAGTGACTCGAGTGTTGTGCTAGTGATGCACAAAACTGGATTACCCAAATGGTTACCTGAGTGATATCCTCAGATCACTTGATGCATCACTCGAGTGGTCAGCTAGTGATTCACAAAACTAGATTACTTCAGGGGCCACCTCAAATCACTAGATGCATCACTCGAGTGATATCCTCAAATCACTTGATGCATTACTAGAGTGTTCTACTAGTGATGATTTTAAACACATCACTCGAGTGATTTGTTGAAAACATTAAGAGCATTGAATGGGTCACTCAAGTGCTGTGCTAGTGATCCACAAAATTGGATCACTTAAGTAATCTTGGGTTATCACTCGAGTAATCTTCCATTGTTTTTAAAAAAGGTTAGAAACTACTAGATGACTCGAGTGAATTTTAGGATCACTTGCAGACCTTTGCAAGTAATCACGGATCACTCGAGTGATTATCTCAATCACTCAAGTGATCTTATCAAAAGATCATATCACTTTAATTCCACTTTTGAGTGACTCGGAAGTGAATGCCATCACTCGAGTGATTATCACATGATTTTGAGCATATCACTCGAGTGATCTACTTCACTAGATCACCAACTTCCAAATCTTGCAAGTGATGTTAATCACTTAAGTGCTTACCCTATCACTCAAGTGATCTGGACGATAAAACTTGCACAACTTCATATAATCGTCGAATGACTTGCATACATTTTAGAAGTGAATATTCATACTCGAGTGCTGATATGTATATATTTTATAATTAAATAGGTATAGATTCTGAGATATATTGAATTAATTTTATTAATATTTTATACTTATTTAATTATCTTTAATATACTTTTCTATTATTTAATTAAATATAGGATAAAAAGATATTTTGACACAAAATCTATTCATATCCTATTTTATTGTGCAGGAGATATTATGTGAAGAAAGAGATATAAAGGAATCAAATAATATATATATATTATAAAAGAGAAAAGGATATAGATATAAAAGAAGCAGATCAGAGATCACGCCTAGTGGGACCCGTGGCAAAAGGCATACCCTAAGTAATACTCCCTCCGGTCCTAATTATAGGACATATTTAACCAATTTTGAGGAGATTAAGGAAAAGAGTTAAATTAGTTAATTTTACTCATTTTCATAAAATGCCCTTATATAAATTTAAAATGACATAAGTAAAAGTGAAGCAACAATCTCGCCAACCAATTTTCCTTTCCACACGCTTTTTGATTGAAATAATGGTCTTGCTATATATACATATATGTGTGTGTATATATGTATACATATAAATATATCTACATACATACATATACATTGGCGGACCTAGGTTATGAATTGGGGGGGGGAAGTGCCCCCCAAGATTTTGGGATTTTTTTTTTGTAATAAAAAATTAAATTAAATTAATACATGTTTGAATGATTGTCCACCCTTAAATTAAGTATTCACCCTTAATACATCAAGACTACACTTTGTAATTAGATTTGGGATGAATGGTTGAATGATTATTTAGTGCCTTATATTGAAAAAGATGTATTTGATAGCATTGATAATAAGGCAATTATGACGGAATTCCAAAAAATAAGGCCTAGAAGAATGACATTGTAATTATTTTTATTGTAATATACTTTTTCTATTAAAATATATATATACTTGAACTTATTGAGTGCTCACCCTTCATTGTAATTTATGTAGCTGCATTTTTAACAGCATTTAGCCTTGCTTTTCTAAATAACAGGTTTGTAAAATAATTGCATATCTTATTACATCATCAGTATTCACTCGATTTCATAAATATTCTTTTTTTTTCTTATTTATATTCTTTTTGTTTTTTAATGCATTTAAAACTTTCCTTTTTAAAAACAATTTCGGGGGCGCTGCTCTCGAACCCCCAAAACCCCCGCCACTGGTGCGCCCCCTCCAATATTTTTCTGGGTCCGCCCCTGTACATATATACATAAATATGTATAGACACACACCTATATATGTACACACACACACACACATATATCTACACACGTATATATATATATATATATATATATATATATATATATATATATATATATATATATATATATATATATATATATATATATATATATATATATGTTTATATGTGTGTGTGTGTGTGTTTATGTATGTATACACACATATATATTGACACACAAGCACAGATATACATATAGTTGTACACACACACACACACACACACACACACACACACACATACATATATACACAGACACATATATATAGACACACACATATACATACATACATATATGTGTGTGTGTGTGTGTGTGTGTGTATGGCAACCCACATACATATACTCATAAAAAACTAAACACACTTGAGAGAATAAAATAGGGGTATTTTAGGAAGAAATTGACAAAAACTAAAAATTTATCCTATAATTAGGACCAAAACCAACCCCCAAATGTTGTCTTATAATTAGGACCGAAGGGAGTATATATTAAAAAGAAAGCAGGCAAAGACACACATTTTTGGATGCCGAATAAGAATTCAAAAAGCACAGGGACGCAAGCAAAAAAAGACGCACGAAAAGCAACCAAGCGAGACGCAAGGAAAGAAAGAAAGACGAGCAATAGCCAGAAGCAATAAAGAGACGAAGCTCCACAGTAGTGGTGTCATCTCTGCCTTGTTCTTTCTCTCATTTCTTGATTCTTGAGTTTCATCTTTTTGTTATGGGTTTTGTTATAGCCATGTGTGGCTAAATTTTCTTTTCAACCTAAAGAACCTATGAACTTGTTTGGGTTCTAGAGATTATTCCCACGGATTAGTTTTGCTTAATTTTATTTCAGTTTATTTATTCTTGTTTTTATTGTTATTGCTTAGTAATTGGCCACTATTAAGCATGTTTTGGGGATTTAGAGTTGAACTTGGAAGAGAGGATCTTAAATTGACCTTGGGATTAAATAATGTGGAATTAGGTTTTGATCTAAATTGCATCTAGGATTGGAAATACCTAGAAGCTCCGCATAATCAAATTAGAGTGAGTCCGATCTAAAATGCATCTTAGTTAGTTGTGTGAGGCATTACATCTAAAATGCATCTTAGTTAGTTGTGTGAGGCATTACAAAATTAATTAAGATAGGTATATAAATGGACCGGAAGGCATTTATAAACATTCATACTCTAGGTTAGTTGATTTAGTTAAGTCAAAATTAATTTAGTGGGGATTAATTCTAAGAAACCAACAAGAGATTAGCGACTCTAGGTTGTACTTCTCGATATTGGAATTCGCTCTTTTGCTTTTATTAGTTTCTTATTGATTTTCTTTTTATTATTGAAAAAAAAAATCTAACTTGCTTAACTTAAATGGAATAAGGGAACTTAATATCTAATCACTAGTTTGATTGAGTCCTCGTAGGGAACGATACTTTTCTTATCACTTTATTACTTGATATGGCCCGTATACTTGCGGAGTCTATATGTTATAAAGTTTTGCCCTATCAAGTGCATCCACTATCACTCAAGTGAAGTGAAAAATAGTCACTCGAGTGACTTGTTGATTCAAGTTTTCTTCAAATATACTTATATCACTTGAGTGCATAAAAACTCACTCAAATGACTTGAAATATCAAGTCAACTTTCTGTTATCCTTTTTGTTTATCAAAATAAACTTGGACATCAAGGTTTTTTATTATCAAAACATTATGAGAGCTAACATTCTCCCCATTTTTTATGATGACAAAACTTGAATAACATTTGAAATCTTTGAAAACAAAGTCAGATCAAAAATTATCATACAACACTTGTAGATGCACGTTAATCATTACTACATAAGATTGTTATATCATATATTCTCATTAAGATTCAAATGATCATAGTACTAAACGAACAAAGGATGTGATAACATATACAAAAAGTCGAGATATAGAAAGTAGAAAGCATATAAAATCCTGATCAACTATAGAACTTCCAGCACTCTTCTCCCCCTTTTTGTCATCAGCAAAAAGGGTGAACGGAGAGGAAAAGGTAATATAAGAGGGTGGGGGAGGGTTGGTACGGAGTGAAGCAGATAATGGAACGTGGTCAACAGAGTAGTAAGATGAAGTGTAAGGAAAAATGGCCGTCATGGGTTCAAAAGGGTCAGATGTATGACCAAGGAGGAGGAATGAGTAGGGGAATATGGAGTGAATGTAGGAGAGGGATGCAAGATAGGTTTTGGCTCAATGTTAGGATTGTGACCAGATCCAAGAACCTCAAAAGTGGTTTTTGGATCAAGAATAACAATCTCTTCAATATTAGAACTAAAAGCAGAGTGGTATGATTTCTCAGGTGAGGAGTGAGATGGAGATTGAAGAATGAGATCCTCACGAGGTAGGTCTCTAACTGGAATATAATCAGAGATAAATGTGGTAGAAAGAAGGTCAATGGGAGCATCAGGGACAATGGTAGAGGTATCAAGGTTGATAGTGGTGGAGTCAGGTGCAATGCTGGTGGTAGGAGCAGTGCTAAGAATATTAGGGGTAGAGGTGGTGGTAGTTACTCCATGTGCCATGACACGTACAAATATATAAGTAACAGTTTAACCTGTTCCAAATTAGGTTGTTTTAAACACACATGGACAATATCATTTTATAGCAGTGCAAACAAACGTTTTAAAAAGACAATCATAGGGATGTTTATGAATTAATATAGGAATCAGAATCGTAATCAGAATCTATATGCCAAATAAACATTATAAATGTCAGTAGCTAGGTTGTCCCTAAAATTGTTCCATGCAACAGAGGTTTCCATTGTTGAAATGGGAGGAATTTCTTGAGTTGGGTTTAGGGGTTCGAATGAATTGAGTTGTTTATCTAATGAGTTAGGGTAGTTGATCTCCGAATAAGGTTATGGAGCAAGCAACATGTCATGATATATATGTTCTAAATCTTGACCGGGTAGGATATGAAGGGCTTTGCAGGATTGCCTATCTTAACTTTAGAATGTCAAAGCACTGTTCAATGACATTATGAGCAGATGAATGTTGCATGTTAAAAGAATTTTGTTGGGGTTTGGGGTTGGTTCCCTTGTGTCCACTCATTTAGGTGGTAACGTTGGCCGCAGTAGGACGCAAGGAATCTGTCACTGTTAGTGTAACCAGCGTTTATTAAATAGTAATTTCCTGCTCATCAACAACTTCATCTTATTTTAATCGAACCCAAACTATTGGTAACAATTCAACACAATGAAAAATTGGACATTCTCAAATGCACCAGCTGGAACTTTCAAATCATGTCTCCTCCTTATCGCGTCCCTTAAGACCCTTTCATCCGCAGCTGATCCTTCCCATTCAAGAAACACAAATATAAATTGTCCATCCGGCGAGCATACTCCCAGAATATTCGTCATTTATCCATTTTATTTTATGATACTGACCCATGTGCTGGGCAAGTGATGAGCACAAATTATGCCATGTTTTCCCTATATTTCATGACTGAATTGTATGGTAAATAAAAGCTTAACTGCAAACAATCCAAGCAAAAAGGCATATATTCATGATATAGGGAACTGAAGGATAGAAACCATTTACATCCTAAACATGTGCTAAGAAAGGAGCAAGTTACATTGTTTTTAAGAAAGAACATATAGCAAAGCTAATACTATGCTATAGCATTCTGACAGCAACTCGAAGTGCAATAAAAGGCATCACGAAAGCTATAGCAAAGTAAAGGACGCAATGCTATGCGGCATATTTTCCGACCTTTTTATCTAGATAATTTCGGGATAATAATGAAGGTCGAGAACGACAGTGAGATTGCTTTGACATAATAAAATAGAAGATGCGGAGGATCAAAACTGAAAGATTTGAAGAATCCCGCAGGATCAGCAGAATCAATCTACTATAGTCAAAAGATGTGATGGATCTCGACAGATTTGGAAAGCCCAGCTCGCTGGAACTTGCGCCACAAGAAAGCCTGATTATAAAAGGAAACAACAAGTCAACCCTAGCGGAGAGTCGCACTGAGCCAAAACGAGATTTCACATTCGGCAGACTCGAAAGAAGAGTGAGAGATTTCACAAGCACGAGAATTCCAGGATAACCCAGCATCCTTCCTTGCAGTAAGACGGAGAGAAGAAGACGTGGAGTGGTGACATGACAGGGCTTCTTCCACGACGTCGGAACTTCGTCAAGCTTTCTGTTTTTTCCTTTTATTTTAATATTTAGATCATGGGTTATTTTGTTACTATCTGTTTTGTGTTTCCCTCGTCAGTCATGAACTGATTTTCCTTTGGCTGAACGAGGATGAATTCTTAAGTGTTAAATGAACCCAGTTGCAAGTTCTTAATTTAATAGATTTGGTTTGCTTATCAGTGAATTAATTACTAGTCGATTAGCGGAAGCTAAGGGCTAGATTTGTGGCCTCGGCTTACTGGCAAGGAGTCGAGGTTAGACCTCTGAGAAACAGTGTTTGCTAGGCAACTGGTGCAAGGCTTGACCTATTATTGTAGGCTTCAGGAATGGGTCTACCTCTCATAACTATGACACCCTGTGTGTAATGCAGATCTAACTAGAAAGTTGCCATAGGAATATGGAAGGAGTATAGTTAGTATCATATGTATCGGACGCGGAAGCTTCGATAGATTATAGTGGTGTGGGTTAACCGAATAGCGTTGTAGTTAGTAGCTATGTTGTAGCATTGCGAAAGCTGTGCAGTATGAATGCTGTAGCAATGGGTATAGCAATTGGGGGATTGATGCACTTAAGGGTGATTCCGAGTTCAGCCTAACTTCTTACTGATATCTTCTTAAAACTACGATACTCTGTTTGTTTGTGTTATTAGTATAAATACAAAAAACTCTCAAACCAATCATATTTACTTTCTGTTTGCACAACTATCATAGCAATCGAGCGTCACTTTTTGGTATCTCAGTCTCTGTAGGACGATACTCTACTTACACTTTATTACTTGTTCGACTGGTTCACTTGCCATTAAGGAAATCTACCAACAGCAAGCACCTATACTTGTATATGAGTACCACAAAGCACCCAAGCACCCTTGCCATTAACAAAAGTTATATGAAAACACAATGAACATTTGAAATGCAGATCGATATAAGCAAAGTCCTAAGTATTTACCTTGAAGCATTTCCAACGATCATCCATGCAATCCTCTATAATAGGCTCTGCTATCTTGAGTAGCTCATGTTGCAGTTAGAGGGTGGCATTCAAAACGAGCTTGAAGTAATTGTTTATTGTTTCACTCAACCTTCCAAACTCAAATTGAACGACTCAGCTTTTCACATGATAGGCTAAAATGTGCAAGAACATGGTAACTTGCTCATCAACTAACATATGCCTTGTAGGTCTCAGCCCTCCAATTGTGTGGAGCATGTGGCATAGGCCTTCAAATGTTGCCCTGTTCATCCTAATCTGGTTGAAGCAAGTCGTGTCATTGTTATATACCATTGCTCTGAGGTTCGCTCTCTTAGAGAGGAAATCTAGCCTAAATGAGCTATAAGGGGTTTCCCTCATATACCCACTAAATACCGCTACCACAAACATTGCTACAACTACTTTCCTTACAACCAAAACCAGAGCTAAACATCTAGCCAACACCTCAACTAAACACTCATTGATTTTTCTATCACAATAGAACAATAAAAAAGACGGAGAAGGACCAACACACCTCTTATGCTGGATGATGTTGTCTATTGTGCGGGAATCAGGATGCACCATCGTTGCCGGCAAAATTCCACTCGCCCTCTCCGTTCTTCATTGGTCTATGTTTTTCAAGCTACAATAGTGTCGATTGGGGTCAGATCCTCTGCCTCTTTATACCACATCGCTGTTATATTAGGGGCAAATGGAACTTTCGGCCATTTTCGGCAGGCTGGAAAATGGGTTCTCACCATTTTTTTTGGGAACCCGTTTTCATTTAAAGGTGGGAGAATGGGTGCCAGCGGGAAAATTTTTCCCTACGGAAAATTTGATCCAAATGCCCGCCACCAGATCGAAATTCCAATTTTCCAATTCCTACACCCAATTTTCCTCCATCCAAAGGGGCCCTAAAATAATAATAATAATAATAATAAACAAAAAAAAGGTAACTTCATATCTCGTTGCATTGCATGCATTTGCTTTTTTTTTTCCCCCTGTAATTTATGATCCTCCCAAATCATTCTTTACGCGCAAACTTTTCATGCTAATACTCTTTAAAATTTAGACATGGTAACTATGAACACAATGCATGAAGGAGCCAAATGGATGAAAATATTATGACAGAAATTGCGCTAAAAGATAACGCTGGAATAGATAGGCATAGGCAAGAAAAGAACTGAACCCTATATAAAAATAAGTATACTTAACTTTCAATATAATTGTATCTGTATGTTTGAGCTTGTCTTACGGGGGGAAAAAAACAAGAAGAAGAAAAGAATATGAACGCTCGCTCGAGCGAGAATATAGTTAATTAACCTGCAGGCTATTAGTCAGGCTTACCACATTCAATAATCATTTAATTAGCTGGCAAAGGAATTGTCTAGTCAAATTAAAGACGGATATATAAAACTCTAAAAGAAAGTATGGCCTGCTGAGGTTTTGGCCCAAAGAAGCAAGGCCTATACATAAAAATTCAACTATATGTAGTTGCATGCGTGGTTGCAGTCTACCTAACAAATATAGTATACAATGTTGAACTGTAATTGTCTTTGAAAAGAAGACAATAATGCCTATAAAAGGATATCAAAATCCATTCAGCTAATGCATGTATATCAAAACAAGAATCACACATCTACGTAACAATAGTAAGGGAGACAGAGAAGTAAGATCGTTTTTCCAAAATTCCAATATAATATGACGAGGCCTACATTCCTCTTACTCGTTTCCATCCTAGTTTCTGCTTCTCTTGTGGTTGCACAAGGAGGTGACCTCACCAAGAACTTCTACCTAAGAACTTATTGCCCTCAAGCAGAAGACATCATCAAAACAAGAATCTCACAGCTTGTCTCTTCTAATCCTGCTTTGCCGGCCCAGTTACTCAGATTGCACTTTCATGACTGCTTCGTTAGGGTAAATATATATTAATGACTCCGTGTTCTTTAGGGCTTCTTTTGGCAGCTATATATATAACCTGTTTGTAAAACATGTATATATAATTGCAGGGTTGTGATGCATCAGTGCTGTTGAACTCCACTGCTAATAATAAAGCAGAAAGGGACTCGATCCCAAGTCTGACTTTGAAAGGCTTTGAGGCCATCGATGACATAAAAGGGACTGTGGAGGCTCAATGCCCAGAAGTTGTTTCCTGCGCTGACATCCTCGCATTGGCCGCTAGGGACGCCGTTTCCATCCCTGTAAGTGATGCATGTATATATACTACCTTGGTCCTAGATATGAAATCCAATCTACTTTTTTGAAGAGATTGAACAATCTAAATAAATTATTTTAAAGTATTCATCTCTATCATTTTTTCTCCAAACTAATTAGTATGACTTATAAACTGATGATATAGAATATATATATGCTATGATATTTAGCTTCCTTAACTTGCCAGAAAAAGTTAACTGGGTCTTATATTTAGGACCATTATTCTTGGGAGCAAATTAAAGCTATGCCAAGTTGGATTCACGCAATATGTCTCTCTCTCCGTGTGTGTGCAGTTCAAGAAACCTTTATGGGAGGTGCTTACTGGTAGAAGAGATGGGAGAGTATCGATAAGCGGAGAAGTAATTGGGAATATTCCGGCACCGTTCTTCAACTTCACTCAACTCAGAACCAACTTCCACAACAAAGGCCTGACGGTGCACGAGCTGGTGGTGTTGTCAGGCGCTCACACCATCGGAGTAGCACACTGCAGCTCCTTTAGCAGCAGGCTCTTCAACTTCACCGGAAAAGGTGACCAGGACCCTTCTCTGGACCCCACCTACGCCGCCTTCCTCAAGTCCAAATGCAAAGGCCTCAGCGATAACACCACCATCGTGCCAATGGATCCCAACAGCTTCACCTCCTTTGACTCACTATTATTCCAACCTTGTCCGGAACAAGGGACTGTTCCAGTCTGATGCTGCTCTTTTGACCGACAAGCAGGCGGCGAAGAGTGTCAATGAACTGATTGACCAGAATGATTTCTTCACAGAGTTCGCGCTCGCCATGGAGAGGCTTGGAAACATTGAGGTCTTCACTGGCACCACTGGAGAAATCAGGAACAAATGTTGGGTTGTCAACTCTTCTTAAACTGGAGCCTCCTATAATAAACTTTCTATTTTGTGTAAGTTTTTTTTTTTTTTTTTTTCAATTTTCGGTTGAAAACGTGCAATGGGATTGTCAAATTAGTGTTGTGTCGCTTTGCTCCAAGAGTTTTCCATGTTGTTTGTTTAATTATTTAATTAAATAAATTATTTGATTATATATAAGACGCATGCGACTTCATTTCTGTAAAATATTTATCTATAACATTATATTATATATTAGTTTATAATTTAAACAAATTAGTTTCTAAAAAATAGTAAATATCATAAACATTCGAGGCTGAGAATGGATCAAGGAGGACGAGTTGGATCCTTCAGGCTTCGAAGTTCCGCTGCTATAGTGGCACAGGCACTTGTGCTCATGAGTCAAATGATGCTATTATGAATTACTAGTAATAATCTAAAATATTTTTAAAATAGATCAGCAAATTAATTAATATCATCCAGCTTGTGAGTTGAAACTGTGAAACTAGCACATGCATTAAGTTACGAGTGAACAAGGGACTCGTCGTCAAAATTTTATTAATGGTTGCTACCTCCTGACTATTAAAGAGGAGGTTCAGGATTAAGATCATCCAGTGGCGATTAAAAAAGAGGTTTTGTATTAAGATCAACTAATGTGGAATATTTTTATGGGTTAAGGGGCAAAAATGTCCAAGAAGTTTCCACTGATGGGCATTGAGTGTCTGGAAGTTTTCGATAGGGTAATATCACCCTTGAAGTTTCAAAAATAAGGCAATTATTTCACTCTTCCATAAAGACTTAAATGGTCAATTGTTAGTTGACCAAACTATATTGCCGTGACAAGTTATGTGTTGCTGAGTTGGATCACCTGGCATTTCACACCTTATATTGCTCTTCCAAGTCAGCAAACCATGCAACCTCCTTCAGAGAAATACTTAAATGCTCCAATTGCGCCACCTCATCTGTATTCTGACTAATTAAAGTACAACAACTTATCTTATTTTAATCTTACGTGGCAGATGAGTCACATAGAGAAATGCAAATTTTATGATTTTAAAAAACATAAACTTCATAATTTAATCTTCTTCTTCTCTTCTGGATGAGTTTTTAGTGTTTTGCTTCTCATATCTATAACTCACTCAACTCGCTCTTGAAGTGGCGAGTTTGTTGAGTTACATCCGAGTTTGATTGAGTTTACTCCTTGAGCAATTTTACAAGCAAGACTCGATTTTCATATATGAAAACATAAACTTGGTGAACTCGCGAGTTGACTTGTGAGTTTGACAACAATGCTAATAAGATCTAATTGAGGATTGACCTCAAACAAATATTTATGCCAATGTACAAGCTGAGTAAACAAACAAATTTGGTAAAGTCTTGAGAACAAAACAGGGATTCTTGGTCAGCCGCAGCCTTAAAGAACCTATAAAAACATAGATAACCATCATTTGTGTCCCTTTTCAAAACGCACCTTGTATTAATCTCTTTAAAATTATTTACAAAATATTTTTTAAAAGTTATTTAGTACATTTTGAAATTGTTGAGATTAAATTTTCATATTTATGCATTATCATTTATTTTTTATAATCTAACATTTTAATAATATTTTTTAAATAATTAAAATCTGACTACGGCTAAGACCTTGTTTAGTTGGGGTTTTTTTGTTGTAAGGCAGGGGAAGGGATGGGTGGATGATAAACGTGTTTAATTGGTTGGAAGGAGCGGAGGTGAGGGGTGGAAATTTTTGTTGTTTTCTAGTACTTCCTCCCCTCTCCTCTCAACCCTTCAAAGTGGGGTTTTCGGAGGATGAGAAATTTTATATCTTATACGAGTACTAATTTCATTGTCTATGCCATTTTTTTTGTTGACATGTATTCTCAATTTTATTGAAGTACGTCCTTATTTGCAGTTAATATTTATTTATTTATTTATTAGTCAGAAGGGTATATCTAATGATAGAAAAACCTATTCACGAGCTGTGTTGGTTTCGTGCGCCACACACTTATTATTTATAACATGAAAGGTGGCTCTACGTACTAAAATAAAACTTAGTGATGAAAAGAATAACTTCACTCTGTCAACGTCTTACGGAGGTGAATATAAAAATTTCTTAAAAGAGCGGAGTGCTTTGCTGAAGGAAATCGCATCCGTATGTGGATGTTACCGACAATACCATTTGTATAACTCTCCTTGCTTCATTCTTAAATTTTTCTTACGGCAAGAGTTTGTCCAATGAGAGAAAAACCTATTCACAAATTGTTTGGCATATGAAGCTGATTCATTACTGTTCTAATCATGAATCAAGATGGGAACTAGAAGAAAGAAAAAGAAAATGATAAAAAAGGACGGGAGATAGAGGGAGGGGAGAGACCCATATCAAGACTAAAAGATGCCCTCTCATACAGCCCAAGCATAATAAATTTTATCCTATATTTAGGACCAGAGGTAGTAACATATATATCGATCAATTCAGTTTTCCCAACTCATGGAAACAAATATAAAATATTAAATTAATTCAAATTTCTTACCCACGCTTATTTTTCTCTACAGTTCATATTATTGTAACTTCATACTTATGTGCATATTTAAAATTTAAAATAACTGCCTCACAGTTTCAAATTAAATAATCTATGGGAGGGTTTCATCAATCGATAATATAAATTGCTTTAATAAATTGTCAGGATCATTAAATGCATTTTACTCTAACAGTACCATTCGCTATAAATTGTTTGACACACTCAAATAAATTTATGTATGAGCTAGTTAATGATACCACTCTGGTCCTATTTATAAGTTCAGTTCGACTAAATCTCACATACCAAGAAAAAGTAGTTACCTCAATGATTATGGGGTAAATTTTCAACTTTGCCTTCATTTATAATTGGATATTTTTCAACTGTTTCTTCTCTTTCTATCTTTATGAGTACAATTAATATGGGCAAAATTGTCAAAATCTCATTTATTACATGAAACTGGACTTATAAATAGGACCAGAGTGGTAACATATAAGGGAGTGATTACAAACCAAAAAGAAATTAATTAAAAGAAGAGGAAGAACCCAATAACAACGAAAGTCAATGCTTTTGCATGTGTGCGCTTAAAGCATCGCGAGGGGTTGTGTTTATGTTTATACTAAAGGCTTACTACCCAATAACGTGTTGCCGAGGTCGTCCCTATTGAAAGTGTATATTAATATAATGGAGGAGTTACGTACTTTTATTGCTTAATATATAATACATCATATTTTCATTGTTGATTGATTAATTAAACTAAATGTCAAAGAAAATTTCAAACATGTTCCAGAAGGGAAGGGATGTAATTAAGGTGGGCGGTGAATTACTTAATATATAGACAAGAAGATGCCTTGATCGCCTGCACATATATACATACATACTCCCATAATTGGTGCCATATATGTTCATTGCTTCTTGGCATAATTGGTGCCACATATATAATAATCATAATAATATATGTTACGTTGACGACTAATTAACTAAGTATGAGGAGGCAAAATGAAGGTTCCTGCATGTGCTGAGTAAAACACAAGGAATTGAGATCGTGAAATGTTTAATTGATTGAATTTTTAGCAATATCTTTGTCATTGGTTCTTGATAAAATTAAGATCCAATCAGTAAGTCTTAACCATGAATGAAGGATATATATATAAATGAACGTTATATTCCCCACTGTGTCAAACGATTGTTCAATATTCCATTAATATAAATAATTCGTATGCATCTCATAAGGGGGCATGTGAATTTTTAAGAAAACAAAGGAAAAAAGAAAAAGAATTCATAGTTGATGGAGAGGGTGCTTCCATTTATGCACCTACACATACAAGATGCTGGTGTGGTACGTACACAACATGTATTAATGCTCTCAACTCTAAAATAATAAGTTGATGGTAATATAATCTGCATTCAAAATTAAAGGGAGAGATTATTTTGGATGTTCAAGAGAATCAAGCTACCTCTCTCCTACATATTAAACATATTTAGTTGAGTGTGTCAAACAAGTTAACTAATGGTATTAGAGGAAAATGCATTTAATTAGTGATCCAGAGATAATTTACTAAAGTGACTTTTTTTTGTCATCCTTCACCTGCCAAAAGAAACTGATCATGCACCCATTGCATCTATATGGAGGGTCGAAAGTCGAACACACAATCTCATAAACAAAATTTAAGAAGGTTCTTAGTATCAACCGAATCAAACGGCTCTGGCTTATTAAAGTTACTTGCACACATTGTTTATATTTGAGACTGTGGGGGAGTATTTTCATTGGCATTTTCATCACCTATGTGGCTATGTCAACCTAAAAATATGTTACACAGATATGTGTAATCGATTATTTATATTTATGCGTTCGGTTCATATATTTTATTAGGTAGCACTAAATGAACGTTAGGCTACAAACTTAAACATCTAAATTAGTTGGTAAAAAAACCTCTACGGGCCCATTTGGATTAAAGAAAAGGTAAGAATTGAAAAGAACGGAAAATAGTTCACCTCGATGTGTTTGATTTGCACTGGAAAATAAAATGGGTTGAGAGGAAGATTTTTGTTTAGTTGAAAGAAAATGAGACAAAATATCATTTTGCCCCGAAAAGAGAAAATATTATTTTAAACCCGTCCCCACGAAATCCACACACCACAGCACTATTGCTCGCACATCATATATTTAATGTCCGAAACAAGTTCCCCTGTGCAATGAAAGGCAGCGGAGGGCGATCGAGAAGTGAAAACAGGCAGGGATATGGCAAAGGATGGAGCTGTGGACGGTGGTTTGGGCGAAGAAATTAAAATCTGACTCGTTCAAATATCATACTGCTAAGGCCTTGTTTAGTTGGGTTTTTTTTGTTGGAAGGGAGGGATAGGTGGATAGTGGATAAACGTGTTTGGTTGGAAAGAGCGGAAGCAAAGGGTGGAATTTTTTTATTTTTTTTTCTAGTACTTCCCTTCCCTCCTCTCTCAACCCTTCAAAGTGGGGTTTTCGGAGGGTGAGAAAATTTATGTCTTATACGAGTACTAATTTAATTGTCTTTGCCAATTTTTTTTTTTCTTATATTCTATGCTTAGTTTATCCTTGGTTATAATGCAGGTAAGCTACATCCAGTCTGGTGCTCAAATATTTTCATTTTTTTGTTGACATGTATTCTCAATTTTATTGAAGTCCTTATTTCCAGTCAATATTTATTTAATATTTTTGCGAGAAGGTTATATCTAATGATAGAAAAACCTATTCTCTACCGTTATTATTATTATTGTAACTTCATACTTATGTGTATATTTAAAATAACTGCCTCACAGTTTCAAATTAAGTAATCTATGGAAGGGTTTCATTAATCGATAATATAAATCGTTTTAATAAATTGTCAATGACAACGAAAGTCAATGCTTCTGCATGTGTGCGCTTAAAGCATCGCGAGGGCCTCCCAGGTTGTGTTTATGTTTATACTAAAGGTTTACCATTCTGGTCTTATTTATAAGTCCAGTTTGACTAAAATATTTGGTCATATTTATAAGTTCGGTTTCATATAATAAATGAGATTGTGACAATTTTACCCATATTAATTGCACCCATGAAGATAGAGAGAAAAAAAAACAGTTGAAAAATACCCAATCATAAATTAGGGTAAAGTTGAAATTTTATCCCATAATCTTTGTGTCGAACTAACTTTCCTTAGTATGTGAGATTTGGTTAAAGTGGACTTATAAATAGGAGCAGAGTAGTACTACCCAATAACGTGTTGACGAGGTCTCGTCCCTATTGAAAGTGTATATTAATATAATGGAGTTATGTTGTTGGTTGACACAAATTATTTTGGTTGAGAATTTGGGTTCGCGGCCGTCGCGTTTAGCCAATCGCCAGTGGGCTTGTTTGGGTTGGCGGTAGGAATGGTGGCTTAAAAGCTATCTGACTTTAGAAAAAACTCGGTAGGAAAAAAGTCAGGTTGTAAATAATGATTTGTATTTGGATTGATAGTGGTAGAAGTGGCGAGGCCCATGTACAAAAGTTGAGAGCTTTTTGGAAAAAGCTCTATGGTGGAGCTTTTTCCTTAACTGGCTTTTTGAGCTTTTTTTATTTAAAGTCCAGTGAACTTAAAGCTGTTGCCAAACGGACCAAATATCAATTGGCTTCTAGGCTGGACTTTTTTTCAAAATTGCTAGTCCAAATGGTTGAAACGCTGAACTTCAAACAGGCCCAGTTTCTTTATGGCATATAACAACATCTGTCCTAAATATAATGGAGTTATGTTGGTTGACACAAGTTATTATATATGAAAATCTATAAACGATATTTTCATTCAGCTGAACAGAATTAATAAAAAATGATGCTCCCTCCTGTCCTTAATATAAAATATATTTAAAAAATTGATATTGGTCATAAATATAAGATATATTTTTAATATATATTTTAATATTTTCTTGATTTGTCTTTGCTATTGATACTCAACAATAATTAAGGAAGAAAGGAAAAGAATGAATTTAGGAATATAACTTGGGTGTTTTAAAAAATACATATCATATTAATTAACTTAACTAATTTTTTTAACATAATCAAATTATGTAAATATATTTTATATTAATGACGAATAACCGAGTGATCTTCCATTGTTTTAAAAAAGGTTAGAAACTACCGATAACTCGAGTGAATTTTTGGATCACTTGCGACCTTTTCAAGTGATCACGAATCACTCGAGTGATCTTATCAAAAGATCACATCAGTTTAATTCCACTTGTGAGTGACTCGCAAGTGAATGCCATCGCTCGAGTGATCATCACATCAAACGAGTGATTTTGAGCATACCACTTTAGTGCACCAATTTGTCACTCGAGTGATCTGCTTGATTAGATCACCAACTTCCAGACCACTTGTAAATACTTGCAAGTGATGTTAATCAGTCGAGTGCTTACCCCATCACTCAAGTGATCTGGATGATAAAACTTGTTCAACTTCAGATAATCATCTAATGACTTGTAGACATTTTGGAAGTGGAGATTCATCACTCGAGTGCATCCACTATCACTCGAGTGATCCTCTTTGATCACTTGAAGTTAAAAATATTCACTTAAGTGACTTGTTGATTCAAGTTTTCTTTAAATATACTTATATTACTCGAGTGCTTAGAAACTTATTCAAGTGACTTAAATCATCAAGACAACTTTTTGTTATCCTTTTTGTTTATCAAAATAAACTTGGATATCAAGGTTTGTTATTATCAAAACATTATGAGAGCTAACATTCTCCTCCTTTTTTATGATGACAAAACTTGAATAACATTTGAAATCTTTTGAAAACAAAGTCAAATCAAAAAGTGTCATACAACGTTCACAGATGCACAGTAATCATTACTATATCATGTATGCTCATTAAGATTCAAATTATCAAAGTACTAAACAAATAGAGCATGTGATAACATATACATAAGGCAAAGATACAGAAAGTAAAAAGCATATAAAATCCTAATCAACTACAAAACTTCCAACACTCTTCTCCCCCTTTTTATCATTAGCAGAAAAGGTGAAGGGAGAGAGAAAGGTAATATTAGAAGGTGGAGGAGAGTTGGTACGAAGTGGAGCAGATGGTGGAATAGGGTCATCAGAGGAGTGAGACAGAGTGTGAGGAACAATGGCCATCATGGGATCAAAAGGGACAGATGTGTGATTAAGGGAGGAGGAATGGGTAGGGGAATGTAGAGTGAATGTAAGAGAGGAAAGCAAGATAGGCTTTGGTTCAATGTTAGGATTGTGACCAGATCTAGGAACCTCAAAAGTGGTTTTCGAATCAAGAATCACAATCTCTTCAATATCAGAACTAAAGTCAAAGTGGTGTGATTACTCAGGTGAGGAGTAAGATAGAGACTGAAGAATGGGATCCTCCTGAGGTAGATCTCCAGCTAGAATATGGTCATAGATAAGTGTGGTGGAAAGAAGGTCAAGTGGTAGTATCAAGGGTGATAGTGGTGGAGTCAAGTGCAATGATGGTGGTAGGAGCAGTGGTAAGAATATCAGGGGTAGAGGTGGTGGCAATGGTTACTCCATATGTCATGACATGTATAAATATATAAGTAACAGTTTAACCTGCTCCAAATTAGGCTCTTATAAACACATATGGACAATATCATTTTATAGCAGTGCAAACAAACGTTTAACAAAGACAATCATAGGGATGTTTATGAATTAATACTAGAATCATAATCGAAATTAGAATCTATGTGCAAAATACGCATTATAAATGTCAGTAGACAGGTTGTCACCAAAATTGTTCCATGCAACAGAGGTTTCCATTGTTGAAATGTAAGGAATTTCTTGACTTAGGTTTAGGGGTTCGAATGAATCAAGTTGTTCATCTAATGAGTTAGGGATAGTTGATCTCCGAATAAGGTTATGGAGTAGGCAACATGCAACAATATATTTGTTCTAGATCTTGACCAGGTTGGATGAAGGGCTTCGGAGGATTGCCCATCTTAACTTTAGAATGGCAAAGCATCGTTCAGTGACATTACGAGCATATGAATATCACATATTAAAGAATTCCATCGGGGTCTGAGGTTGGTGCCCTTGTGTCCACTTATTTAGGTGGTAACCCTGGACGCGGTAGGGCGCAATGAATCCATCACTATTAGTGTAACCGGCATCTACTAAGTAGTAATTCCCTAAACATCAACAACTTCATCTTATTTTAATCAAAGCCACACTTGGTAACAGTTTAATGTAATGAAAAATTGGACATTCTCAAATGCACTAGCTAAAACTTTCAAACCATGTCTCCTCCTTATTACATCCCTCAATACCCTTATATCCACAACTAATCCTTGCCATCCAGGCAACACAAATATAAATTGTCCATCCGGCGAGCATACTCCCAGACATTCATCATTATATCCCTTTTTTTGTTCCAATATTGACCCTTGTGCTGGGCAAGCACCTGTACTTGTATATGAGTAACATCCATAGCACCCAAGCACCCCTACCATTAACAAAAATTATATGAAGGCACAATGAGCATTTGAAACGCAGATTGACATAAGCAAAGTCCTAAGTATTTACCTTAAGCCATTTCCAATGATCTTCTATGCAATCCCCTCTAATAGGCTCTGTTATCTTGAAATGCTCATGTTGCAGATAGAGGGTGGCATTCAAAATTAACAAGCTTGAAGTATCTGCTTATTGTATGACCTGACCTTCCAAACTCAAATTGAACTGCTCAGTTCTTCACATGACGGGCCAAAATGTGCAAGAACTTGGTAACTTGGTCATCAATTAACATATGCCCCATAGGTCTCAGTCCTCCAATTGTGTGGAGCATGTGGCACAGGCCTTCAAATGTCGCCATGTTCATCCTAATCAGGTTGAAGTAAGTCGTGTGGTTGTTATATACCATTGCTCTGAGGTTCACTCTCTTAGAGGGGAAATCTAGCCTAAATGAGCTATATATAAGGAGTTTCCCTCATATGCCCACTAAATGTTGCTGCCACAAACTTTGCTACAACTACTTTCCTTACAGCCAAAACCAGAGCTAAACATCTAGCCAACACCTCAACTAAACACTCATCCATTTCTCGGTCCATCACCTAACTCAACACAAAAGCTAGGGACATTGAAAGTAAACAAAAACGAACAACCGAAAAGATGGAGAAGGACCAATGCACCTGTTGTGCGGGATGATGTTGTCTATTGTGCAGGAATCAAGATGCACCATCGTGGCCAGCAAAATTCCACTTGTCCTCTCTATTATTCACTGGTCTATGTTTTTCCAGCTACAGCAATGTTGATTGGGGTTAGATCCTCTGCCTTTTTATGCCACATTGCCGTCACATTAGGGGCAAATGGGACTTTCAGCCATTTTTTGTGGGAACGCATTTTCATTTAAAGGTGGGAGAATGGGCGTCGTGGGAAAAGTTTTCCTATGGAAAATTCGATTCAAAAGCCCGCCTCCAAATGGAATTTCCAATTCCCGCACCCAATTTTCCTCCATCCAAACAGGCCCTAAAGTTTTTTTTTTTTTTTTTTAAAAAAAAAAAAAAGTAACTTCGGATCATGTTGCATTGTTTGCATTTGCATTTGCATTTTTTTAAGAATTAATGACCCTCCCAAATCATTCTTTACGCGCAAACTTTTCATGCTAATAATCTTTATAATGTAGACTTGGTAACTATGACCACAATGCATGAAGGAGCCAAATGGATGAAACTATTATGACATAAATTGCGCTAAAATGTAACGCTGGAATAGATAGGCATAGGCAAGAAAAGAACTGAACCCTATATAAAAATCAGTACTTAACTTTCAATATAATTCTATATGTATGTTTGAGCTTGTCTTACGGGGAAAAAAAAACAAGAAGAAAAGAATACGAACGCTCGCTCGAGCGGGAATATAGTTAATTAACCTGCAGGCTATTAGACAGGCTTACCACATTCAATAATCAATTAATTAGCTGGCAAAGGAATTGTCTACTCAGATTAAAGACGGATATATAAAACTCTAAAAGAAAGTATGGCTTGCTGAGGTTTTGGCCCAACGAAGCAAGGCGGCCTATATATACATAATAATTCAACTATATATTTCAAACAACCCCTCGAGCTCGTTGTGTGTCTCTATATAAATGTGTGCATATAAAAAAAAAAATTCATCCTCATATATATGTAGTTGCATGCGTAGTTGCAGTCTTTCTTATATAATCGATAGTTGATTATTCTTTAGATAGCAATACCCATTTTATATTTCCAATTATGATATCTTTCCGTCCAATTATTGCAACTTAATTGAAGAAGTTGCAAAATGAAGAATGTGATTTATGATACTATACGCAGTACTTAACTCGGCAAATAAAGTACATCATTGAATCTGTCTTAGTAGACAAATAAAGTATACAATGCTGAACTGTAATTGGCTTAGAAAAGAAGACAATAATGCCTATAAAAGGAGATCAAAAGCCATTCATCTAATGCATGTATATCAAAACAAGAATCACACATCTACCTAACAATAGTGAGGGAGACAGAGAAGTAAGATCATTTTTCCAAAATTCCAATATAATATGACGAGGCCTTCCCTCTTACTCGTTTGCGTCCTAGTTTCTGCTTCTCTTGTGGTTGCACGAGGAGGTGACCTCACCAAGAACTTCTACCGAAGAACTAATTGCCCTCAAGCAGAGGACATCATCAAAACAAGAATATCACAGCTTGTCTCTTCTAATCCTGCTTTGCCTGCCCAGTTACTCAGATTGCACTTTCATGACTGCTTTGTTAGGGTACATATATATTAATTACTCCGTGTTCTTTAGGGCTTCTTTTGGCAGCTATATATATAACCTGTTTGTAAAACATGTATATATATATAATTGCAGGGTTGTGATGCATCAGTGCTGTTGAACTCCACTGCTAATAATAAAGCAGAAAGGGACTCGATCCCAAGTCGGACTTTGAAAGGCTTTGAGGCCATCGATGACATAAAAGCGACCGTGGAGGCTCAATGCCCAGAAGTTGTTTCCTGCGCTGACATCCTCGCATTGGCCGCAAGGGACGCCGTTTCCATCCCTGTAAGTGATGCATATATATATATATATATATATATATATACACTACCTCCCTCCCTCCTGTCCTAAATATAAAATCCAATTAATTTTTTTGAAAAGATTGAGAAAACGAAATAAATTATTTTAAAGTATTTTATCATTTTTTTTCAAACGTGACTTATAAACTAATATATCATGTAATGATATACAATATATATAAAGATTAAGTAATGTATTTAGTTTCTTTAACCTCTAAAAAAAATTCAACTAAATTTTATATTTAGGAGTAGAGGGAGTATAATTTATTTAGCAATCAAACCATTATTCTTGGGAGCTAATTAAAGCTATGCCAAGTTGGACTCACGTAATATATATATCTCTCTCCGTGTGTGTGCAGTTCAAGGAACCTTTATGGGAGGTGATTACTGGTAGAAGAGATGGGAGAGTATCGATAAGCGGAGAAGTAATTGGGAATATTCCGGCACCGTTCTTCAACTTCACTCAACTCAGAACCAACTTCCACAACAAAGGCCTGACGGTGCACGAGCTGGTGGTGTTGTCAGGCGCTCATACCATCGGAATAGCACACTGCAGCTCCTTCAGCAGCAGGCTATTCAACTTCACCGGAAAAGGCGACCAGGACCCTTCTCTGGACCCCACCTACGCCGCCTTCCTCAAGTCCAAATGCAAAGGCCTCAGCGACAACACCACCATCGTGCCAATGGATCCCAACAGCTTCACCTCCTTTGACTCCCACTATTACTCCAACCTTGTCCGGAACAAGGGACTGTTCCAGTCTGATGCTGCTCTTTTGACCGACAAGCAGGCGGCGAAGAGTGTCAATGAACTGATTGACCAGAATGATTTCTTCACAAAGTTCGCGCATGCCATGAAGAGGCTCGGAGACATTGAGGTCCTCACTGGCACCACTGGAGAAATCAGGAACAAATGTTGGGTTGTCAACTCTTATTAAACTGCTGCCTCCTAATTAACTTTTTATTCCTTTGTATTTTCGGTTGAAAACTTGGGATTGTCAAATTAGTGTTGTGTCGCTGATTTCATCTATTTGTGTGTTGCTCCAAGAGTTTTACATGTTGTTTGTTTAACTATTTAATTAAATAAATTATTTGATTATATGTAAGACATTAGACATATGTGACTTAATATTTATGTATAAATTATATTATTTATTAGTTTATAAGTTAAACAAATTAGTTTTTAAAAATGGTTAAGGTGCAAAAATACACATATACTTTGGTCAAAAGAAATACGTCCAAATCTCAAAGTGCTTTTTTTAGGTGCAAAAGTGACTATGTGGTGACGAAATAGGAGCAAAAGTCACAGAAACCGTTAAAGGGGGAGGATGTTTACCGTTAAGTTGGAAGGTTTGACTTAAATTGATGACGTGTACGACTAGGATTGTGTTAGTGGAACTTAAATGGCTAAGTAATTCATGACTGGGAAAAATAAAATTTAAAAAAAATTTTATTTATCTGCCAAAAATATAATTTATTGTATAAAAAATTATTTTATATTGATGCATTGTATTTTTTTTAAAATCAAAATAACAAAGAATAGCTTCTTTTAGGGTTCGAAGTTCTTCGGAGGATTCGAATCGGGTTAATTGTAGTTCTCCAGGCGAGCAAGAACACGTCCTGACTGTAATACTTGTTTCTCGTGGTATGCAGGCTCGTTGTAGGAGGGTTTTTCGTTGAGGACGAGGCTTTGAACCGATAGCAGAACCTGCAATAATGTCGACATTTCCGGATTCCAAAGCTCTCTCACTCTGCCAAACCATGTGTTGAGTAGGCTCGGGCGGAGACCTTGCCGTTGTCGAAGAAGAAAAGAGCGTCGTGGTAGGGTGTGTGTGCGCGGGGGTAGTTGCGGACTTATTCCCTTCTCGGGTTGATGGAAGGTATCGCCGAATCACGAAAACAAATAAGAAAGCATATTTATATAAAAATAAAATAAAATAAAATAAGAAAGCATATTCCAAGATTCTTGATACTTCTTTTAATTGAGCAACACTTCTTTGCGTTTGTGTTTTAATTTGATTGTTTGATTTCTGTGATTTGCCCCTTCTCCATCATTTCCTCTCCTTTTGAATCTAATCCTTCCCTCCAACTCACGCGCCATATTTAGATTAGAAAAAGAGGAATAACTACAGAAACACCAGTCGGAGGTCAGAGACATCTCACTTTGAATTCTTGTAAGCATTCCAAGATCCCCAACCATGGCGACTTCCCGGGTTCTCCGCAAAGAAGACGACAGGAGCCGCCAAAAGATACTTTTTTTTTTTTTTATCTTTCCACCCCCAATTTCAGTGTTCATTGATTTATGAAGTTGTCATTTTGCTAACTAAGAATTATAGTAGCGAAATAAAGTTGCATAATTATAGGAAAATATTAGAATATCTAATCTAATTACATTTTTTTAAAAAAAATCTATCGCTGTTATTTTGATTTTTTTTTAAAAAAAAAAAAAAATACAATGCATCAATATAAAATAAATTTTTTTACAATAAATTATATTTTTGGCAGATAAATAAATTATATTTTTCCCAGTCATCAATTACTCAGCCATTTAAGTTCTACTTGTCTCTAACACAGTCCTAGTCAGCGTACACATCATCAATATAAGTCAAACCTTCCAACTTAACGGTCAACATCCTCCCCTTTAACGGTTTCTGTGACTTTTGCTCATATTTCGTAACCACATAATCACTTTTGCACCTAAAAAAAGCACTTGCTACTGGGCGCTCTTCTGACCAAAGCACATGTGTATTTTTGCACCTTAACCCTTTTAAAAAATAATAAATATCATAAACAGTCGAGGCTGAGGATGGATCGAGAGGACAAGATCGATGGATCCTTCAGGCTTCGAAGTTCTGCTGCAATAGTGGCACAGGCACTTGTGCTCAGTAGTCAAATGATGCTATTATGAATTACTAGTAATAATCATCTAAAAACAGGAAACTAGAACATTAACTAATATCGTTCAACTTGTGAGTTGAAATTGTGAAACTAGCACATGCATTAAGTTACGGGTGAACAGGAACTCGTTGTCAAAATTTTATTAATGGTTGCTGTCTCCTGACTATTAAAGAGGAGATTCAGGATTAAGATCAACTAGTGGCGATTAAAAAAGAGGTTTTGTATTATGATCAACTAATGTGGAATATTTTTATGGGTTAATGTGAACAGATGTAATTAGAGAAACATAATAGAGAAGATAAAAAATCTTGTGTTAACCATACAAGAGCAATATATACACTCATACAAACTATAACCCACTTGAGTTTAACAATGATCATCCGTTATTTTATGGTAATTAAAAACTAATCCTAACTCTAGAAATTTAGGAGGAACTTCCTTTACTAGAGAGAGACTCACATTAAACTCTCTCTTAACATAGTGTGGATTTTACTATACCCTACACTCAAAACTATATTGGCCAAGACCCTTTATGTAGACTAGGGCCCTAACCAATAACTAATCAACTTAATTTTACCTTAATGTCTCTAACACGCCCTTCAAATTGACAATCTTTAACTCAAGAGGTTCAACTTTGAACAATGTACAAACTAGAGTGAGGTGAATTAAACCAATTACAACATGAAGATTTCTTCAAAACGTTCTTCTTCTTTCTTTCTCAATGACTAATGCAAGCCTCATTATTGTCTTGATTCCCAGTGGCAGAAATACAACCTTGAAGATGCCACACTGATGCAAATGAATATAGGTGGACATGAACAATGACCATGACATCCGAACTCTGACAACTGCTGGTGCTGAAGTGCCTTATCACAACATGCTATTTTGGAAGATGACATAAGAACAACTACAGCCTGGTGGGTTTATGTAAGCACATATTAAAATATATCCATATGAAGATAATCATGGCAATAGATTCAATATCACGTTCCTTGTACTTTCTTTAGCTTCTCGACAAGATCATACTTGCACACATCATGAATAATGTGAGCGTGAATCTAGCAGCCGCCAGTTGCTTCACAAACAATGTCAACTTGCAATACAAAACATAGAGTGAAGTAATTGAATCAATTACACTGACAATCACTGTGCTCATTTTCATCAACTTTGGCTACAGTTTATGTCCTTCCTTTCCTCCTGTTCTTCTCTCATAGTATTTCTCTTTGCCTTAATGCTTCAAGCTTAGCTCTTAATGTGCTCTGTCAATGGCCAAAGAAGGATCAAGCCCCAACATTGACAGCTGCCTTCCCACTCTATGGAAAACCATTTCTGTCTACAAACTCTGCCGGCAAATTTGCCAATTCCATGACCCTCTTTTCAGGTGACGTCATGGCTTCAATAACTTGTATGGAGCTATCCTTCAAAGGGCACTTCAAAAATCTCAGAGCGCTTCTCAACATTTTCCTCAAGCTGCTGCTAATAAACCTCAAATACGTTTTGTTTTCTTATCATTTCCTCGTCTGACATTTCATCCTTTATCAAATTTCTAATTTGCGCAACCCTCTTGTTTACAACTTCCTGGGTGCCCCCATCACCAATTGTTGTAGTATCTTTAGTAAGCACCACCTTGAAGCTTGACTCACTTCACAACGACCTCATCTCTGACAATGGCACCTTAGTTGTAATCAAATTGGAAACCGACTTCAGAGTTATTTACTGTGATTACCACATTCGCCAATTCACTATCTTCAACCTCTTTGGTCCCAATCACTCCGTCACTAATTAAAACAAATTAATGGGGAAGCCATAATTGCTCTTGGAGGATGAAACAGAGCATGTTAGCTTGGAGTATGTCAAGCCAAATATAAAAACTCTGTGACCGAGACTTAATCAGATCTGGCTTTCGTCTGATACATTTAACATACTGCAGGTAAGTAAAACAACGCCGTTTTGTGTGGTGAAAAAATATGGACTGTTCGTTTGTTATAATTGCATGGACGGTGATGAGGAGCAACTAACTGAAACGACGTCATTTAGAATACTTCATCTGATCCATCGAATTTCTCAGTCAATCTTAGCCATCCGTTTAATATCAGATTACTTTTCTTATTTTCCTCCGAAAAGAACCAAAAAGGTCTGAGGTCCGTCGTTCGTCTTCCATCTTCGTGCTAGTCAGCATCACTTTCTTCTTCTTCAAGCTGCGCGGGAAAATCTGAGGTGGGAAAACGTGCATCTTCCGTCTTCACGCCAGCATCCCCCTCTGGACATTAACAAATTAACGTAAAAAGGTGGGGAAAACAAAAGAAATTGCAAACATATATATTTTACAAGAATAACCAATCCTCTATTCACTCGCTATTTCCACAGCTCAAATTATCGTCAGCTCCAAATTAGTTGGGTTTTTTTCAAAAGCCTATTCAATCGCAGTGCATTTCTTCTGCTTGTGGAGGAGCAAATCTGACATTGGCTGGCCGTGCCACAACAACATTCTCATCTGAAAAAAGTGCTTTGATGAAGGCTGGGGTTTTAAGAGGCTGACGACCAGTCATCCGAGGATACACATCTTCAAGAAAATAATACGCATGCCCAGCAATCATTCACTGAAATGTGATTTCAAGTTTGTCGTTAGTTATTTCAGTTTTACATAAATTCTTTCCTCAGTTTCAGGTTCTGCTAAAATATAACATGATGATAAACTATGTTTTAGCAATCAATCGTATATTGAGTTGTAAGAAATATTCTCATGCCATATTTCTTGGAGGGAATCTAATTGCATCTTAACAATGTATGTGTGAAGTATCAACATGATAATGTGATCTTGACATTGTATGTGTGAAGTATCGACCTATTTTTAACTTGTCGCCGTCTCACATTTAGTCGATGCCTTGATGGGCAGATCCGATGCCAGAGGTCCGTTTGAGCTCTGGGTCGCCGTCTCACATCTGGTCAATGCATCGATAGGTTTCTGCAAATCTTGCTGCAAACTTCCCTCAGAACCAAAGGTTTGGATAAAAAACAAACGAATGGTCCAGATATTTTCCCCACGCAAAACAACGTTGTTTTACTTGCAACGGATGTTAAATGTATCGAACGAAAGCCAGATCCGACTTAATCTTCCCAATGACCAAGATGTGGTAAAATGAAGCTTTGCCCAAATTGCTCTGCTAATATTTGAGAAAATTTGAGACTCTAACTAGGAGTATAAGAACTCAAGGACTCTAAATTTTGATTACAATTTGGTGTTAATAAAACTCACTCCTAAAGAGATTGGAAAGGACACTCTAGTCACCCCATAAGAGAAACTGTAACTTCACATTGTTGTCATCTACTAGAGTAATCTGCTTTCTTTGTACATTTTCAAACATGCCTTCAGTTTCCATTGACCCAATGCTTTTAATCTTGAACTCTACCTGGCATAAAGTGAATAAGAAATCCCTTAGTTTGTTGCATTGAGAGATATTGAAGAGAAAGAATCTAACCCAAACTGAGCTTTTAATAACATAGCATCATCATCTTGATTATCATCTAATGTATCACAAGATACTCCGTTGGCAAAAGGCGTGGAAGACTAACACCTTCAGAGGCAATTTGAAGATAGAAACCAATAAGGAAAACCTCCCATGCTTTCTTCAGAATTCCATTCTCCATACCCACCAAGTTATAAAATCTGCTGTGGAGATAAAGATCTTAGTTCTATTCAAGAGAGATGGATTAATCTAGGAGGAACTAGTCATTAAGTTCCCTGTACTTGGCACTATTTTCCTGTTACGAGACTGACATATTCCAGGCACATTATCAATGCTCTGATACCATGTGAATAGATTTAATTAGAGAAATATAACATAGAAGATGAAAAATCTTGTATTAACAACATAAGAGCAACATGTTTATACAAACTATAACCCACTTAGGTTTAACAATGATCATCCCTCACTTGAGGATGATTAACAATTAATCCTAACTCTAGAGATTTAGAAGGCACTTCCCTCTCTAGAGGGAGACTCACATTAATCTCTCTCTTAACATAGTGTAGATCTCACTATCCTATACTCCAAACCATATTGGCCAATACCCTTTTTTATTGACTATGGCCCTAATCAACTAACTAATCAATTTAATTTTACCTTAATGTCTCTAACAGTTAAGGGGCAAAAATGCCCCAAAAGTTTCAACTGATGAGCATTAAGTGTCTGGAAGTTTTCGAATAAGCAATGTTGCTCCGAAAGTTTTAAAAACCGGGCAATTTTGCCCTTCCGTTAAAGACTCAAATATATTGATGTGGCAACCTGTGAATTGCTGGGTTTAATCACCTAGCATTTCACACTTGGAGAAATACTTACATACTTTAGAAGTGACATCACATCTATACTCTGACTAATTAAAATGCAACAACACATTTTATTTTAGTTTTACATGGTAAATGAGTCATCTGAAAAAATTTAAATAACTATAGGGATGATGGGAGGGAAAGCTCCAAGAAAGCGTTGGAAAGTGCCAAGAAAGGCACCAGAACTACACAGGTGCCGACTTCAGAGAAAGAACGTTTCAACTCCCCTAGAGAGTCATCTCTCACATAACGTAGTTGTTCCACTCTGTGCCTCTTAATTTAAAATATGCATAAAGAAGAGAAGTTATAATAATAATTGTAAGAGGAGAAAATGTGTTCGAAAAAAGTAAAATATTTAAATTTAATGTTTTATACTTTTACTTATAATCATTCTATTAACTAGGGATGGGTAAAAACCCGGTGATTCGATCTGGTCTGATTCAACTCGAGTCCGTCTGGTCCAGTCCAAATAAGCAACATAGTGAATTTGGACCAGACTGGCCGGTCAACTAGACTGGGTTCCAAACCATGGGATCATACCACTTGGACTAGTCCGATCTAGTCCAGGTTTAGTTTTTAAAATTATTTTTCTAATTCAAATGTTGCTTTTTAATTTTAAATTTTATTTGGTGTTGTTTGAGTTTTTTAAGGATTTATAATTAAGTTTTCTTTTTTATGATGATTTTTATATGATTATAGGTTTTTTTTTTATCTTAAATGTATTTATCATGTAAATCATTTTTTCTAACATATTTTTTTATTATTGTTGAATGTCGTTGGATATTCTTATAGATTTATGATGTTTTAATTTTATGTGACGCATTTTGTATTATTATAGGTATTTTTGTAGTCCTAATTGTGTTTAATAGATTCAAATTTTTTATTTAATGTTGTTCGAGTTTTTTAAGGATTTATAATTAAGTTTTATTTTTTATTTAGGGTTAAGGTACAATTTTGCCTTAAAGTATGCGCCCAGGAGCAATTTTGCCCCTAAAGTTTTCGACGTAGCAATGTTACCCCTCTGTTAAAAACCCTAACACCGTAGGGTTTTTAACGGAGGGGCAAAATTGCTACGTTTTTAAACTTCATGGGCAAAATTGCTACGTTTTTTGAGCAATGTTGCCCCTGAAGTTTAAAAACGTAGCAATTTTGCCCCTCCGTTAAAAACTCTAACGTTGACCGTTAGGCGCGTTAACGAAGGGGTAACATTGCTACGTTTTTAAACTTCGGAGGCAACATTCTTTACGCCAAAAACTTCAAAAATTGCGCTGAAATAAGATACTTTAAGGGCAAAATTGCACCTTAACCCTTTTATTTAATGTTGTTCGAGTTTTTTAAGGATTTATAATTAAGTTTTATTTTTTATTTAATGTTGTTTGAGTTAATTTAAGTGCTTATTTGGGATCACTTTGGACCCTCAAAAGTATTTGTTCACGTAAATCGAGACAAAACTCTTACTCCTTCTGGTCCTTATTATAAGGTATCAACTAGCAAGTTTATTTAGTCCTTTTTATAAGGCACTTGCTTGTTTTCAATGAGCCGTGATAATTTTTTCTATGTCTGCCCCTAATTAATAAAGGTAGTGGGTGAGAGTAATAATTAATATAATATTAGAGTTTGATGCAATCAGTATGGTAATATTGGAAATTACTTAGATTTTAGAACAACTTTATTAACTTTAACTACTTTTATTGATTTGTGAGAAAAGTTAGTTGATACCTTAAATAAGGATCAAAGGGAGTATTACATAATCGTATATAGTAAATCATGATTAAAAAAACTATTTTTAAATACTCCATTCATTATTTCAAACAAACACTAAGATTTCAATCTTCTTAACTTGCATAATGCAGTTAATTAAAATTTTCACAATTCTTAATATTGTTAATTAAGTCAGTCATAATTTACGCGTTAAAAACCATGCCATTAGTACTATTATGTAATTAAACTATTAATTATAATTGAATTATCCTTAAGGTTTAAAATTAATAATGACAAACTTAAAAATGTTTTATTTAAAAAATAGAAGTTACATTATTTAAAAATTAAAATAAATATGTCTTGCTTTTAAAAATATTTTAGCTGAACATTTAAAACTATAATCTTAAAATAAATATTGTTTAACCCTGAGGTAAATAAATTTTATTTTTTAATTGTAAATACTTATTCTTAATTATTAATGTTGTTTTAATTATAAGAAAATTTAGATATTTGTTTCATATCCTTTACCCATTGGCGTAAATTTCTCACCTGGTCGAATCTATTTAAGATATTCTAATACTGTAATTATACAATTTTATCTAAACAATGTAAAGTAATTTATTTTAAATCTGTGAATTTTGATATCTCCAATTAGAATAATATTTGTTATTTATGATTATAGATATATATATTTCATGACTTTAAAATATTTAATTATAATCACTAAATTAACTAATACACAATAATACCATTAAGATATGTGAGCTTAGTAATTTTTTAACTGAATCAACGGGTAAGAGTTAGGAAATTGTTGATCATATCTTGGCCCAAAAGTTAAAAAGATTACGATTTTTTTTTAACAAAATGATTACGATTAAATTTCAAATTTGATAAAAAGGGACTACTCCAATTTAACTCACCCCTTTAAAAGCCGACGCAATGCTCTTCGCCAAGCATAATTGCAATCCTCTTTGGCATCCTATTCCCCATAGGCAATAGTACTTTTCTTTTGGCTAAGCTTTACCACAGGAAAGGATTTCGATATTCTGCACCGAAACCTTCACCTACTTGAATTCTACTCAAACTCAAATACTTTTCATCATACAACTCCTTCCTCTATAGAAACCTTTTACTGCTCGATCCTACCCCTACGAATTTCCCGGTGAAGGCTAAGGTTTTTCAACAATCTCAGATTCTTCACCATGATGCTCAGAATTCGAAGTCGCGATGGCCTCGAGCGAGTTTCTGTTGATAACCCGCATATCACAGTGGCCCAACTCAAATCTTTAATTCAATCCCAGCTTCAAATTCCTGTACACAATCAAACTATCTCTGCCAACCAAAACCTCCTGCTTGCTAAGACTCATGAAGATCTTCTCCGATTTACTGATATGTCTAACCCTGATACCCCTATTTCTGCTCTCAATCTCTCTCACGGGTCTATCGTATTTCTGTCCTACGAGGGAGAACGTAGGGTTGCTGGGCCAGCGTTCAGCCCTTCCGGCTCCTTCGGCCGCAAGATGACTATGGATGATCTAATCGCTAAACAAATGCGAGTTAGCCGACAGGAAAACCCGCATTGCGAGTTGGTTTCCTTCGATCGGGATTGTGCTAACGCGTTTCAGCATTATGTGAATGAGACCCTAGCTTTTGCAGTGAAAAGGGGCGGATTCATGTACGGTGCCGTGTCGGAGGTGGGCAAGGTTGAGGTGAATTTCATATACGAGCCACCCCAGCAAGGTTCGGAAGATAATTTATTGCTGTTCAGAGACCCCGATGAAGAGAAGTTAGTGGAAGCTATTGCAGTAGGGTTGGGGATGAGGAAAGTTGGGTTTATATTCACACAGACCGTCAGTCAGGATAAGAAAGATTATACTTTGTCGAATAGGGAGGTTCTTCAGGCTGCTGAGTTACACGCAGAGAGTGGGCTGAAGGAGTGGGTGACGGCTGTAGTGAAGCTGGAGGTGAATGAGAATGCTGGTGCGGATGTTCACTTTGAAGCCTTTCAGATGAGTGATACGTGTATTAAATTGTTCAAAGAAGGGTGGTTTGAAACAGAAATTGGTAACGATGACGATCCCAAGTTGTCAAAGATGAAGAAAGAGGTAGTTGTTGGAGTTAAAGATACTAAAGAGGTTGATAATGACTTCTTTTTGGTGGTGGTAAAGATCTTTGATCATCAGGTATGTGATTCACTCTTGCGCTGTTTCGTTTGCGCCTTTGCTATTATCTGTTATCAATGGGAATGGATTATGAAACATCTCTAGTTGTTGTGTTTGTTATATTAGGCCCCTAGGGTGGAGTTTATTGGTTATTAGGTGCAAAAAATAATTCTTCCTTTTCTCAACCAAACATGGTTTGGCTTTGTGGAATGGCTGAAAATACGCATAAAGACGGCAGCAAGGAACAAATGCTGCCCAACTTGAAAAATACACTCAAATTGATATATATATATATATATATATATATATAAAAGAAAGAAAGAAGGAACATCCCAAAATAATGAAACATGTAAATCTAATCATGCACCTGGCAGTTTCTTGGAGTAGGTTACTCATCCAATTCAGTTTGTAAAAAATGATTGTGCACATAGCTCTGCCCTGGAGATATTTAGTTATGAGATGAATGCTGTAGCAAGCTTACTGGGTAGTGCTATCATAATTTTTTCAATTATTCATAGTGAAGTTGATGATTATTTGTTAGCTCTTCAGCCTTGAACTTGTGAGGTCTATGAATTTATGGTGCAGAAAGTTATAAAATGTAAACATGCCTGCATAGTTCATGAGAGTATATAGTCTTTATTGTTAAAGAAACCAGTTGAATGCACAAAGAGACCTTTTAAATGCATAACTGAGAATCACTAGGGACTTGCCTTGTAAAATAATTGGTCTGGGCTAAGAAACTGTCCTTGGTTTGGTATTCCCTCAGGGCAGCATTAGCTTGATTTGTTTCCAGGTCTATTGCTGAATTCTTGACCATGTTTTTCTGTCTGAAACAACATATCAAATCCCCTAACCAATGTATTGAAAAATGCTTACATTGGTTTGTTATTCCTTTTTATATTTAAGGATAAATATGGTTGGTTAGTCTCTGTCTCTCTTTCTCTCTCTTCCGTGGACATGGGATATGAACCAAGGTTGTATATAACCTAATTTAGATCTCTTTGGTTTTCATGTGATGGCATCTTTAAAGGGGTGTGTCTCTTTAGACTTTATAGAAACGGGTAACTTCTTCAAATGCTTGATTCTTCTTGTTTCACGTTTTGCTGGGCTCTTTTATCTTATTCTGATTTTTTTCAAATGGACTGCATAAAAGGGTGTGTTCTGTTTCAACCATGTACTTTTTTCTTTTGTTTTCAAAAAGATTTTTTTCCCATGCGTGCATGTTCTCTTTTGGGTGTCATTTAAGTTAATGCCTCGATCAATAGCCACTTGGAATGATTGGGGCTTGTAGAAAATAACATTTTGTGATCAATGAATTAACAATGCAAAATCAGGAAAGATTTTTTTTTAAAAAAAAAAAAAAGCTCAAAAAGAGAATTATGACGCTTATACTGGCTTTAACAAAACCAATCAGAGTGATGTTGATAACTTGATCTGAAAATAGTTTGATTGATTGATGTACTCACCTGGGAATGTGGTTTATTGAGTAAATAATTGTACTGAATGCCAATATAATGTTACTGCAAGCTTCTACTGCTTGCTGTGTCATATCATATGGGCCAGAGTTATGTTTTACCATTCTAACATAGCCTTCCAATATAATTGCTGTTGCACTTATGAATGCGTGATGTTTCCTCAATGCAGGGTCCACTTACATCAACATTTCCCATTGAGAACCGGAACACTCAAGTTACGATGAAGGCGCTGAAGAATCATTTGGAGCGTACAAAGAATCTTCCATTCGTGAAGCGAATAGCTGATTTTCATCTTCTCCTAGTCCTTGCAAGGGTTTTAGACGTGGCTGCCGATGTTCCTGCTTTGGCGGAATGCGTGCAGACGCAGTGTGCTGTACCAGAAGGCTACCAGATCCTGATCGAGTCCATGGCTAATACTGCTTGATGTAACCATGAGCTTCATTGCATTTAGGTTTTAATTCCTCCGCAGTTATGTGCTTTTCTTTGCTGCGCTATTTATAGCATCCATCCCAGCCACTTCCTGCCTTGGTGACTGTGCTGTTTAGTTATTACAATGGTTGTATGCCTGCTTACTTGTACATTAGTTTAGTCATATAAAAAAAGCTGCTGAAAGCTTTGGATTTCTCTTAACTGGATGTGAATTCTTATTTTGATTCCCTTGTTTTAGTTTTTTGAAATCAATTGGAGACGGCTATTTGATTTCTCTTCATTAAAGCGTGACAATACTCCAACTGGGACAGTAATTTACACATGTTCTTGCTCCTTACAAACAGACTGTTCTATCTCTCGCGAGTCTTCTTAATTGGAACCGTTATGAAATATTTTGGTTCGTCGTTTTGTTATCCTGGAATGTGGTTGGATATTTTTTCACAAGTCTAGTACATTTTTTCTGCCCACATTTTACAAGTCTATTACAAATTATAGAAGTTACGTAGTCCCTCTACTTCTAAATATAAGGCAAATATTATTATATTATGTAGTGGTTTGATAAAATAGTTTGGGAAAAAAAACATAAATATAAGTATTTTAAAGTAACATAATTAATTTTTTTAGTATCTCCAAAAAAAAAATCAATTAAATGTTATATTTATGATCAAAGATTAGTATCTCCAAAAAAAAATTAATGTTTTGACCAGGGGTTGTGATCATTCTCATCCCTTTAGAGACAATTAAATGTTATATTTATGATCAAAGATAGTTCTTTTCAAAAAAAAAAAGAAGTTCTTTTTTTTAAAAAAAAAAAAAAAACGCACCAAGCAATTGTTTCTTTAGTTCTTTTTTCCCAAATTCCAGGAAGAATTATGCTTACTTTTAATAAAATATAATATTCATTACTCAATAATAGTATATCTAGTTTTATCATGCTCATTAGGACCCACCCTAGATGATTAGGAATAGAAATTGGATTTTACGACGCAAAAGATATTTCTTCAAATTAGGTTTTTGCCGCTAAAACAAAGAACATTATATGATTTGAAATAAAATATTTAAATAAAATAACTATATATTATTTGATTGTTTTTATATAATTAATTAATTCGCCATATGATATCACTAATTTTTTGGGTTTTGGCCATCACAATGTCTCTATTATTGACAAAAAAAATTCAGACCAAAACTTTTTTTTTTTTGACAAAAATCCTTTTTTTTTCACTAAAAAAAAAAAGGTTTCTTGTTTAATTTAACCATACATGTGAATTTAAAAGCAAAAACTGGGCTGATGGTAAATATAACCATTTGGCGGGAGACTTCTTTTTGGAGTATTGGCTCGGAAGTGGTTTACCTTCAGGCTGTCCCCGCTCGTTGCTGTTCTGCAAAATCCAGAGATTAGGGCATGCATTTCTCTTGAAAAACCTTGTCTTCGAATAATCTCGCTCATAGTGCCTGTGAAATTTCCCCTAAATTCCCGGTTTCCGAAAGATTAGGTCATGGAAGGTTCAGCTGCACCCTCTGAAGCATCAACTCGCCGTTCCGTGAGTTTTCATTTTCATCTCTGCTCCTCTCTACTCTTTACATACCCGTACTTGTTGTAATTTGAATTTCTGCTGTTGGAACTAAGCAGAAGAGGAGTAGAGCTCAGGAACAAAACACTGGGAAACAACTCCACCAGGAAAAGGACGGGGATGGCGATAACCGTGCCAAGATCAGCGATACTAGCGAGCAAGTCAACAGGGAGAGTTCACCTGATGATTTCGATGAAATTCGTCCGAAAGCTAAGCGAGGTCGTCCTACAGATGAAACCTCTGGGATGGCGCACAAAACCAGTGATCAGAGCTTGATTGGTAAACACTTGAGGCTTTCATATTAAAGATTATTTATCCGTGCTCATCAGATTTATAGTGTTGGTGACGCTTTAGAAATTAGATGCGAATTTGTGGTAAGTTACTGCTAGACCAACAATGTAGTGGGCCTAGCAGCTCATAGTCAGTCTCCTTTGTTCATATAACTTTCATTTTAATCATTTTGGCTATTTCTCTTATTGACTTGTTAGTGTTTAATTTGTGGGTTTACTTCCCATATCGTTCTTAACACTTGGAATTAGGCATAATTTTGTAACATAGGCTAGTCTGTTGGGGTCAAATGACCTGGTCGAGATGGTAGTTTTTGGACGCATGCTTTAAACTAATCATATACTCGCCACTGAGAGTATGTCTACTCTCTCACATACCTTATGAATGGGTCATTCAGATTCATATACATGGGATGCATCAGTTTTGGGTATGAACTTTTCTGTACATTAATAACAACATGTGAGGTGAAGTGCACCATGATTTGGAGTTTCCTTTTTGTCATAAATGGATTGAGGCTGAGGTTAATTTTCTTGTATGAATTTTGCAGAGGTTGTCAAAGGACATGGCAAGCTCATTCCTCATGTTGTAAAGAATTGGGTTGAACGCTATGAAACGGATTCAAAACCTGCAATGGTTGAACTCTTGATGTTGCTGTTTGAGGTAATTAAAATTTTCTCAAGCATTTGTTCATTTAGAGATCTTCTAGGCGTAGATATATGAATTCAACAACGAAGAAAATTGGAAAACTTAGCACTTCTTCAATCTCAAATAAAGAATACCTCTGTTTCATTTTAGAGGTTATTTCAGATTGATGAAATGATCAAATTTTTCAGGCATGTGGTGCCAAGTATTATAACAAAGGGGATCTTCTAGATGAAACTGATGTAGATGATGTTGTGGTTGCTCTTGTCAACTGTGCTAAAAGGGTATGTACTGATTATTCCTCCTCATATCATTTTAAATTAGGCCATGAGGCTTATGTTTTAATTCTTGTGAAATTCTAGGGTGAAATTGAAGATTATCAAAATTCAAAAAAGAAGGAAGTTAAGAACTTCAAAGAGAATCTTGAATCATTCTGGGACACTTTGGTCCGTGATTGCCAACACGGGCCATTATTTGATCAGGTTCTGTTTGACAAATGCATGGACTATATTATTGCCCTGTCATGGTTAGTATATGATTGTTAAAGCCTTTTGAATTTTATAAAACATGTACAATTACTTATATGCCACGGTACATATGCAGCACCCCTCCAAGAGTTTATCGCCAAGTTGCTTCATTGATGGGTCTTCAACTTGTTACATCATACATAACTGTTGCTAAAATGCTTGGTGCACAGAGAGAGACTACTCGTAGACAGCTGGATGCTGAAAAAAAGAAAAGAGCTGAGGGGCCTCGGGTAGAATCTCTAAGTAAAAGGTTTTCGACTACACATGAGAAAATAACTATGTTGGAAGAGATTATGCGTAAAATATTTACTGGGTATGAATTTGCTGAACTCAAGAAACAAATTGTCTTTAAAGGAAAATAAACTATAGCATGTTTGATGATCAGCATTGCTAAATACGTCCTTATAATGTTCTTTTGCAGTTTGTTTGTGCATCGCTACAGAGACATTGACCCGACTATTAGAATTTCATGCATAGAGTCACTGGGTGTATGGATTCTATCATACCCATCACTGTTCTTGCAAGATTTGTACTTGAAATATCTTGGATGGACGTTGAATGACAAAGTAATGAGCAAGTTTAAAATAATAATCCTGTGATTATATAATCTCATATATCACAACTTATTTGCCTTTCTTTTTTGACGTTTTACCATTTTCTCTCATTCTCCATTATGTAGAACGCTAGAGTAAGAAAGGCTTCTATAACTGCACTTCAAAATCTGTATGAGGTGGATGATAACGTGCCAACCCTTGGTTTATTTACTGAAAGATTTTCAGGCAGAATGATTGAGCTTGCTGATGACATTGATGTTTCTGTGGCAGTTTGTGCCATAGGACTTGTTAAACAACTTTTAAGGTCTGCTATTTTCATTTTATGTACTTTTTGTTCACTAGTGAAGTGTTATGTAACATATTGTATATTGTGATTTGACTTCTTGGTACCTTGCAGGCATCAACTTCTGCCTGAAGATGACTTGGCTCCTTTGTATGATTTGTTGATTGATGATCCCCCAGAAATCAGGCATGCTATTGGAGCGTTAGTGTATGATCACTTAATTGCTCAAAAATTTAATAGCTCTCAATCAGGTACGAAATGTTACAAGGCTGTTCACAAGCTTTTTTCACTTTTAGCTGGATATCTTTATTTTGACTAGGGCAGATATGTGATCCGGATAATATGTTGTCCAGGTGAAAGTGGCAGTTCTTCTGAGGTTCATCTTAAAAGAATGTTAAGAATTCTAGAAGAATTCCCACAAGATCCTATCTTGAGCATTTATGTCATTGATGATGTTTGGGAATATATGATGGCTATAAAGGTATCCCCAGATTATTCATCTGAATATTTCTTTCTATGTGTGACAAAAGTGGTGGCTTTCCTTTCTTAATCAAAGCATTTCTTTTGCTGGCTGTCTGTGCATGTATCTCTGGATTTAAGTTTCCAGAACTGGGGTTTTGGCTGAAGTATAGGAAGGATGTCCAAATTCAGATATATTAAGATACTGAAACACAATAGCTGTACTGACTTTTAATGCAAAAGTTCTTTTCTTCCCATCATATTTCCCATTTATTTATCTACCAAGCACACTTGGTTATATGTCAATTTTGAACTCTAGCATGAAAATTTATTTATTTCATTTGAAAATTCATTATAAAATTCTTAAATCCTTAATTTTCCTATCTTAATTTCATTTCAAATTATAAGCCGAATGCTCAAGGGGGTGTTAAAGCCCATGACCTCTTCCTTTACCTTGTAAGTTGTAACCGTGTTATATAAGAAGGAGGCACCAAAATACCCATGTTCACTTTTCCATCCTTCCTTGTTTCTTTCTCTCTTTTTTTATTTTTTTTAATTTAATAAATTTGAAAAGCAGGATTTAACAGACAATGGAGACATTGGAATGGTTTTTTAATTTCAGAATGTATGGTGATTTTGAAATGTAATTTTCAGTAGCCCAGCCAATCTTGCCAAGCTGGGTCTGGTCAAACATGGTTAGGGGTAGGTCAGGAATGCTGATGGCGTATGATGCATTTTTAACAGTTGGCTTGGATTCCATGGGGAAACTGTATGTTAATGCCATGCCTAATGATATTGTCTGCATTAATACAATCACTGCAAGAATAATCACTTTTCTACCTTACAAGGTTGGTGTATAAACTGAAGGCTAATATTTATCCTGATACCAGTGGCGCAGATTTATGGATGTATTAGTGTATAGAATCAAATATGTTCTTACACTGTCATTTCCATGCATAGTATTCTATCTGCACACTTGAATTGATTTTATACCTTGTAGCTGGCAGATTGTGCCAAAGGGTAGCTCCCAGAAAATATTTTACATTTTGTATTGATTACCGAGTTATGTTTTGGCAGTTGCCTGATCATGTTTTATATTTTTCTTTCAGGATTGGAAGTGCATTATATCTATGCTCCTAGACGAAAATCCCCCAATGGAACTCACTGATGGTGATGCGACAAATCTAGTGCGACTCCTTTGTGCATCTGTTAAAAAGGCTGTTGGAGAGAGGATTGTTCCTGCTACTGATAATAGAAAGCCATATTATAACAAAGCCCAAAAAGTTTGTGCCTGCTTGAGTTCCTGTTCTTGATTTTTTTTTTTTGGAGGGAAATTCTTGATGTTATTTTAATCTTAAATATTCTAAGAGTACTTGGGCTTTCAAAGGAAAGTGTGGGTTAGTTATATATATATATATTTTCCAATGTATAAATATCTGCTTTCTTCAAGCATTTGTGGGTTTGGTATATTCTGAGCCATTTTTGTTTATTGATCACTTCACTGGTAACGTTTCTGAGAGTAATTTTTGTTGTCTTGTTTGTGTCTCTTCCTGAGGCTAATATCTTTCCCTCTAACAAATGTCAGGAAATATTTGAAAATAATAGACGAGATATAACTGTTGCCACGATGAAGAGTTATCCACTACTCTTGCAGAAATTCATTTCAGATAAAGCAAAAATTCCATCACTCATTGAGATTGTTTTGTATATGAACCTTGAGTTTTATTCCCTGAAGAGACAAGAACAGGTGGATTAAATGTTGTTGCTGGCAATATATAGATTTTTCGCATTGTTTTTCAAGTTACTGATTAGTTCTTTCTTTTCAGAAATTCAAAAATGTCCTTCAGCTTGTGGAAGAAGCATTTTTTAAGCATGGTGACAAGGAGCCATTGAGATCTTGTGTGAAGGCAATTAATTTTTGTTCAACAGCAAGTCAAGGAGAACTGCAAGATTTTGCCCGTAATAAGTTGAAGGAACTTGAGGATGAACTCATTGTCAAACTTAGGTCTGCTATTAAAGAAGTTGTGGTATATTTCGATGGACTTTTTTTTTTATTATTTCCTTTTTTATTTGCGGATCTCATAGGAGAAATGAAACACATACTGAGATTGGAGAAATTAAACACATGCTGATCGCAGGATGGTGGTGATGAATATTCTCTTCTTGTAAACTTGAAGAGGTTGTATGAACTCCAATTATCGAGATCTGTGCCTTTGGAAAGTCTGTATGAAGACATTCTCATGGTACTTCGTAATTTTAGAAACTTGGAGGATGAGGTGTGTAAATGATTTCTTGAGTTGGGCACTATGTCTTACATGCCATTCTGTGTTTGACGATTCCATTGCTAGTTGTATTTCCAGGTTGTTGGTTTCCTGCTTCTGAACTTGTATATGCACCTAGCCTGGGGACTGCAGTCTATCATAAGTAAAGAAACCATTTCAGAAGCATCTTTATCTTCTCTCCTGTCTAAGCGCAATACCTTGTTGGAGGAACTTGGCTACTTTCTCTCAGCTACTGACTACAAGGAAGGGAATAAGCATGCAAGTGAACTAACTTGCAGGGTAAGAGCATTTCGGTGTTAGTTTCTTTTCCTTTCTACGTTGAGCATTAATATATTGTATGACATAGACCCCGGATTTGTTCTGATAAAATGTGTTGTTGCCAAAGGTATGTTGTATACTTGCGGAAACATGGTTCTTATTTAGAAGAGAGAATTTTGCCAAGACAAAGCTGGAAGGATTAGGATATCAACCGGGTGCAGATGCTCTTCAGAAGTTTTGGGAACTGTGTCAACAGCAGCTCAATAATTCAGGTTACTCCAAATTCCCACCAGCAAGATGGTGTACTAATAATGCAAGGAATCATCTGTTTCTCAATCAGATTGAAGTATATTTTGACAAATTTCATGCAGTCTACTGTCTCTTGTGATTATGAACCTGTTATTCCGCATTATTGAAGTTTATAGTAATAATAACTAACTGATATTGGTGAGGAAGGATACTCAAATCTCCCTTGTGATCATCTGGCCACTAAGGCTTGAAATTCATTTTTCTTTCATACTGTTCCTCAGATGAGACAGAAGATGAAGATATGAACAGGGAGTATGTTGAGGAGACCAATAGAGATGCTGTGATGATTGCTGCTGCAAAGTTGATTGCCAATGATGTTGTCCCAAAGGTGAATCCCCCCGCGGTGTTTAAATTTATGACAGTGAATTCTTGTTAGCAGAAACATGTTGAGGATGCGAGAAGTACTGGAAAGCATATAGTTTGATTGCACGTTTGGCTATTTCTATTGCAGGAGTATCTTGCTTCAGAGATTGTTTCTCATTATGTAATGCACGGGACAAGTGTGGCTGAGATTGTAAAACATTTGATTACTGTTCTGAAGAAAAAAGATGATGACCTGGCAGGCATTTTTCTAGAAGCACTTAAAAAGGTCAGACTTGTGACTAATAAAGTGATTAGTTGGTTTTCCTTGGATGCTGCACATTTTCTTGAAAACCTGTTTAATTCTGTTAAGATCTCTGTTACTCCTCTTTCTTCCCTCGGATGAATTTCCCTTTATTGTATGGCGCTTCCCATTTTCCCTTTATCTGTGCTCTTGTTCTACACTGAGTGGACAAATTCAAGTGTGCCTTCATGTTCTTCTTAGTTTCTCTATCTATACCATCACTTTGAGGTTTCTTTGACCCTTACAGATTTTTTTGCACAATGATGAGGTTGAAAGAGAATACTTCAAACTTCCCCTGTGCTTTACTCAGCAATTTTGAATAAGCCTCTTGAGTAGTTTTTATGTGTTGCTTTTGATTTTGATTTGGAAAAAGATTATGTTTAAAAAACTGCAAATAGCATGATTATTTCTGAGAAATTTAGTTCAGTCATGAGATATTCAAATCGAAGTTGATCCATTTGAAATGATTCATGTATGAAATATTTCTCAGTGAATGAGGGCCTGTCTCTTCATTACTCGTTTATTCCAAGATCACCAACTTATATTTTTTCTTTTCTATTCTGACTATTGTACTAATGTTTTTTTGGTGCTAGGCCTACCATAGGCATGTCTTGGAGCTCTCTAGAAATGAGAAGATTGCTTCAGATAGCAAATCTTTCTCTGGGTGCAAAGATTTGGCTGCTCAGCTTTCTGGAACATTTATTGGAGCTGCAAGAAACAAGCATAGGTTAGACATTCTTAAAATTGTAAGGGATGGTGTTGATTATGCTTTTGTAGATGCCCCAAAGCAGTTAGCTTTTCTGGAAGTTGGGGTACTTCCCTTTGTGGCAAAACTCCCTGCATCAGATGTGCTAGATATGTAAGATTTTGCTTCTTATTTTGGTTTTAGAATCCTTGTAGCTTATACCTGAAATATGACTCCTTTTGATGCGTCTTTTTTATGAATAGCATGAAGGATGTTCAAAGACGTACAGAAAATGTTAATACGGATGAAGATCCCAGTGGCTGGCGTCCCTACAACATATTTATTGATTGCTTACGTGAAAAGTATGCAAAGAATGAGGGGTTTCAAGGTATGCAGTTTTAAAAAACTTCTAGCACCGTTCTCGTTCACTGTACTTTCTAATGCCTTTTTTGTTAAAAGAGTAGCATTTTGTTGGGGTTTATACTCGAAATTTGTGGTCAACTTGGTGGCAGCAATTATGTCTGCCTTCACGGTTTTTCTGCCAAGAACTAGTATGTCATACGACTTTAGATAGAGAACCTGAATGTCATGACAGGACTGACAAACTAAGTTGTCCACAGATGAGAAGGAAGGGACTCCTGTAAGGCGCAGGGGTCGTCCACGTAAGCGGCCTAATATGCCAGGAAAGAAACTTTTTGAAGAGCACGGTTCAAGTGATGGTGAAGAATCAATTAGTGCATCTGAACAAGATGAAGGGAAGCAAGAGGAGGAGGATGAAGATGCTCCTTTGATACATTCAATTAGGGCATCATCAAAGTTGAGGTCGTTGGGAGCTTCTAGGGAAGAAAACAAAGGCCAGACTAGAACCGGTAGTTCTAGTAAAGCTACTGATAATATATCTGCTTCCAGAACATCAGGTATGAAACGCTCAGTGTTTTCCCATATTGCCCAGTTGGAGTGAAATATCCGTACTATGTATTAAAACTTATGCTTGGATGCCTTTACTGAGTTTTTTAAGGAAAAAAGTTAAGGCAATTTATGGTGTTAATTAAGTTTTTGCCAAACCTAAATAGGGTCACTTTTATGGTTGTTATGCCTGCGTTATGTTCTTGTTGTGATCAGATCAGAAGGGTCAGGATTTTATTGGTATTTGATGAAAATTTTGTATTTTTGTTTTTTGCATTGTTGGCCATTGCTTATTTACATAGGGTTGTTCCATTTATAGATAAATATGAAAAATATAATTGTGAATAAAACTGGAAATATTTTAATAAATCAAGTATAGTTTAATATTTTCATGAGTTTATTTCATTTGCCCAATTATACGTAATTATCTAAACTTCTAGTTATATGCATGTAATATTCCTAGCCTTCTAAACTTGTGAATCTGACTAAACTTTTAAATGTATCCATATAACTCCTTGGTTAATCTGCCATTCTTTTACTAATAAAATGCGACATGAAAAATCATTTATTTGTGCATTACTTAAAATTTTGTGGGTGATATTAGTTGCGCTTTCTTTCATAATTGGGTTCGTACCATCTCAATTTAAATACAAACATGTAATTATTAATGCAACCTAAATACACTCACATATTACTTTAACATTGTACACTACTGCTTCTCGAAGCTACTGTTGTTGATCATATATCAAAATTAAATAGGCTTCCAAAACATTTATGTTTTAATCATAATCTTTTTGTTTCTAAAATTTCACGCATTTTTATTTACTTATATTATCTGTGATTTTCTTCATAATTGACACAGTTCATTTACTTCATACACCACACGATGGGGTCAATACTAGTTTTTATTTTGAATCTGACCTCTTACTCCCCCGCATTTGCTGATGCAATGTTTTATGATTATTGTGTCTCACATTGTGCAGGTGCATCCAGCTAGACCACCGTTGCAATTTATGGGGTACATATTGGGCTTATAATAAGTTGTACTTGCATATGTCCATATACATCCTTTTATCTTTTCTGGCCCCTCCTGTTTAACATTTTCTTTTCTTTTCGTTTCTTGGAATACAAAGGCAAGTCTAAGCTTGAGTTAAGTGAAGCTAGGATAGTTTCCTAGATACATCCCACAATAGGCAGTGCGCTTGCTAAGATCAATATTGTAGATCCTCTAGAGTTTTTGTAATATTTTCTCTTCTTCCAATGGGAGGATAGCCAGGACGCAAGCTTCTTTGTTTTTTTTTTTTTTTGGCCAACTAGGACGCAAGCATATGGAGATTGTTTTTGTGGGAAAAAAATTTGTATTTATCAGATTGCATGATTTGATTAAGTGGGAAAAAGCGCATCAGATATCTATTATTGACAAGATTCGAAAGTAATTTGCTGTAGGGGATTATCTTGCAGACTGGGGATACTGCGTCATGAGCGGTGCTTGGGGATTTTTTTCCCTTCAAAAAATGGAGACTGCCGCTTTATTTAGCGAATTGTTACTGCTAATTACAAAATGATGTAAAAACAAATTTATTATTAAAAAACTGGAGTATTCGGAGTGCGTTTGGTTCTTGATTGAGATATATATTTGCAACTTTCAATGTAAATTTTAGATTTAGTGAAGGAAATTGAAATTTAGTTTCTTTCAACAAATGTTTTTGGGAATCCTTTTTTTTATTAATGCGTGAACAGTAGTAGAAGAGCATCCTTGGGGAAACAAGTCAAGTGGCCAGATTGTAATTTCTTCTAAAGATGATATTTTTGCCATGTACGAAACTAAAATATAATCGCCGTGAGACCTCTTATTTGGAATTTCGTTCCTATCCCTGTTTAACTATGCAGAAAAGTGATTTGGGAATGATCTAGTGTTCTAGATGATACTATAGCCGGAAAAGCTAAGTTTCCGAACACCTCAAAAGGGGGAAAGGGACATCTAGTACACATTATACCCGATGAGAACAAACTTCCAGCAATATGCATATTCTAGATGAACCATACCCACATAGAAAGGGGGCTCAAAAGCATTAATACATATTATATATTGATAACATTTATAATAACACAAACGTTCCTAGGATAAAAAACTGCTCATATAAGTTCTCAATTGGCCAAAATTGCAGAGAAGAATTCAACAAAAACCGCCAAGGGAAAAAACTTCATCTTCTGACAGCACTAGTTAGTAAAGGAGATATTATACCTTGTATCTCTAGCAATGACCGTTGAATCTGGAGCTCCTCCTCAACAGATCTCTTGAGGTTTCTGATATGACTCCTCAAGGAGACAGAAGCCCTGATATCTTCAGCTCGCATTTCAATAACCCTCTTTGCCACTTTGAATAGCAAACTTGCATACCTTGGCATGGTACAATACTTTTGCACGAACATGATTAGTAATTCCAGCTCCCCCACATCCAAGTTAGTAATGCATGTCATCAATTTCCTCCTAGCTACCAATTCTTCCATCACAGCCACCACATTCTCAGGATTTTTTCCACCTAGCACAGATACAAGAGCTTCCCTGTGCCTGAACTTCTTCAACAACTTGTCATGCTCTGCCAATTTCACCTTCTTTGGCCTCATAACCACGTAATCTCCCTTGGATGGTTTCTCTCCTTGCCCTCTCTGAAAATATCGATAGTATGAAGGTTTCAATACTTCCCTCCTTGGTTGCTTCACTGGTGCAACCCTCCAAAACATAGTTGATGAACTTTCCTCCTTTTCCTTTTCCTTTGTCTTCCTCTTCCCTGCAAATACAATCCCATTCGAAGACCCGATGACCCGTGTGGAACAATCTGGTGAAAAAGCAACTGAGACAAGAGGTGCAGGGAACCTCTGGGAATGGGTCACTCTCATGTTGGCATAATCAAAGGCCTTCATGTACCCATCCAGTCCCACACTTAAAATCCTAGATTGATTTGATTCCTCCCCTGAATCTCTCCCAATTTTTCCCACACAAATTGACTTAACAGTCATGTTATGACTCTCCATTGAGGACAAAAGTTTCCCACCACCCAACAAATCCCACAGCTTCACAGAGTTCCCGCCGGCCGTTGCAATTAGACCCCCTGACGGTAAGAAAATTACATCCTCTACTGGCTTCCCATGGTGTACCTCCATCACCGACTTCCCATCTGCAACCCTCATATCCCATAGCTTCACGGTATGATCATAAGAACCAGTAACGAACATATCCGTATTAATGGGGGAAGAGTCACCACACCTCACATAATCCTTGTGACCCCGTAATTCGGATATCGGTGTTTGACCCGCCACATCCCAGTACTTTACCAAGGCGTCGTCCCCACCAGAGATCAAATGTAACTTATCAAGCAATGGGAATTGAACATAATAAACGGGGCGAGCGTGAGATTTGAGTTGACGAAGTGGACCTCGAGTATTGCGGTCGAATACTTGGATACGGCCTGAGATTTCACATGCGGCGATGAGGCGGCCGTCGGAGCGGAAGGAGGCGCCGGTAACAGCATCGCTGAAGGAAGAGATCGTGGAGATGCTAGAAAGGGTTTCTGGGCTGTAGATTGATAGGCGGGCAGAGTGAACGACGGCGAAGGGATGACCGGTAGTGGGTGAGAAGGAGAGAGAACGAACAGAGATAAGGCCGGGGATTTGATGGGTCTTGAAGGAGGACCAGTATTTAGATTCAGATGTTTGGTTTGTAGTTCTGGGTTTCGACTTCAGCTTAGGTTTCACAGGGAATAACGTCGAGGGATGTTCCGCCATTGAAGGCGCAAGTTGAGCTCTGAGGTTTAGGGTTTAGGGAGAAAACGATGAAGAGCGGACCAGAAAACTTGCATACACACAAATCAAATAATTTATTGGAAATTAGATAACCTCACTTATGTTTGGGGGAGGGTCTTGGAAGTGTGCTAAAATAAGGGACCGCTCGATTGATCTCATTGGTAAAAACTAAAAAGAATGGGAGCTTCAAAATAAAAGATAAAAGGATAAAATATTGTCACTATCATTTTTTTGTCACTATCAATATCATTATCATTTTTTTACCATTAGATCAGAATCTAAATAGGAGAGAGAAATAATAAAGGTAGATAAGATTATAATATAACGGTGAAAAAGTTGTAGTGATATTAATAGTGACCAAAAATGGTAATGCCAATATTTTATCTCAAAATAAAAGGTAAAAAAGAGATTATAAGAGTTTTTTCCCCCATAAAACATATCAGGAGAGTAGGGTTAGAAATAGGCTAAGTTAGTCAATGCCTTGTTTAAATAGGTCTAGACGTACCCTAGAAATTAAAAGTATGAGCTTGTATATAGGTTTTTTAAATAAAAAGAATGGGCTTAGGCGTTAAAAATACTTGAAGTCTGACCTACTTAAAATGTAGGCCTTTAAATAATCTTTAAAGCCTATACCTTCAAATTTATATGTAACATTTAAAGCCTATTTACAATCCTACATTACATCTTAAAAGCCTAACATCCATTTTCATTGTAATATAAGGACATAGTAAGAAAAGGAAAAGAAGATAAGAATAAAAAAATTAATCGTTGGTTGATTAATGAGATATTTTCTGAAATCACCCAGCATAACAAACAGAAGCTAAACTGGATTTTACCTTTTACTTTTCCCACATAAATAGGGGCAAACTCCTCCTACTAAAATTATAATATTTCATTTGGCATTTAAATAAACTCATTTACTATACTTTAGTGGACGACTCAAATCAAGAGAGGGGGTGAGTTAGCATCGCCATATAGAGCAATACAAAAGAAAAGAGGTAAAGGTGAATGATTAATGTGAATGCAAGGTTTGAGTTGAGTGTGTGAATGATGATAAGATGTAAAGCTTGGGATTAAGGTTGAGTTGGTAAATTTATAAAAAAAAATTAAAAATTAAGTAGATGATACCATATATACTAATATAATGGCATAATTTATTTTTAAAAAAAAAAAGAGTTAAATAGGCTACGCATATAGGCTTGTAGGTTAGGCCAGGTCTGTTTATCTAAATAGTCCCATCAATAGGCTGAGCCTGAGTCTAATATATTTACTTCATAAGATAGGCTGTGTTTTATGTAAGCTCGGCCGTAAGTTCCTGTTAAATGCCTAATCTATTTCTATCCCTCATGTAAACACCTTGAAAAAATTGTTAACGCTCGAGGTAAAACTTAACGGTAAAAATGCATTTCCCACAACAAATGCAAGAACAACATAGATTTTCTTAAAAAATAAATAAATCCATCAGACACCCTTAATTATTTGGGTTTTAGGGCTTTTCGGCCTTCTAAATAGCCAATTGAAAAACCATTTGATGGAAGCACAACTGCCCAAAGTGAGAGGGGGAAGAATTAAAGGCCCCATTTGCCAGTTTTAAATGTCTATTTGTTCTTTTTTTGATAATGAAATGTTTATTTGTTCTAGTATGCAACATAACAAAGGCTGCTCCTCATCCTCGCAGGAATAATATAAAATTTATCCTCAAGAATAATAAAAACTGAATAATTCTTGTAAAATTATAAGAATCAAGACAACCAAAAACAATATTCGTTGAAATAATAATAAACTATTTTAATAATCACTTATTTGTTTTTATAATTTATCACTCTTGTGTTGTGCATACTTAGCATATGATGGGGCGGGGCCAAATAATCAGTCAAGAAACTGTAGAGTGGCAACTCTACCCCACAACTTTAAAATAGGGTGAATGTGACTGCCGCCAAGCACATCAGACGCTATGAGTTGAGAAATTCAATTGCTAAGTTGAAGATGGAACCCAACAGTTAACAGAATCTGGGGGACTCCAAGTACCCATGGCCATAACAATCATCATGCTCACCGGCTTTAAAAAATTCTAAACATTTTCAAAGGGATAGCAACCAGAGCAATAGCTATACATTCACCATAACACTCTTCGCAGAACAATCCATTACTTAAAACACCGGGAAAATGCCTAATAATTCTCCAGAGCTTATATCGTCTTAAAAGCATCTCATGGGGGCAAAAAGGAGCATATCATTCCACTGTCACATATTTGTCTAACATCTGTTCCCGACTGTAAGATTTATGTTTTTCTCATGAAAAAAGTGGCAAGGAATATGTAAAATATATGTTCTTATCACATATGGAAACTAAAATATAATCAAATAGATTCCATATCAACAAACTCGACTTTCAGATCTAACTCCAGAGTGGTGGAATCTTAGAATTCTTGGGATGCTGATCCAATATCGCCTTTTCCCTTCCCCATCGACTTTGGCAGGAGATTTTGATGAATATTTGGCAAAACACCACCATTGGCAATAGTGACACATCCTAAGAGCTTACTTAACTCCTCGTCATTACGTACAGCAAGCTGAATATGCCTTGGAACAATGCGATTCCTCTTGTTATCTCTAGCAGCATTGCCAGCAAGCTCAAGAACCTGTAACACAACGGCACATGCAACAAATATATCACTTTACACCATTCATCAACTTGTTTGCTAGAGGAAAAAAAAACCCTCCCATAGATTAAATTCAAAAATATGCTTATATCAAGACACGATTGGAGAAGATTATATGACAATTGCAAGTTCCCTAACTCAGCAAACCAATAAACCAACCAAAAACCCTTCTCATTGCCTCCTCAATCTTGGCATCATTAATAAGCTTTAAACAGAAATGCCATTGAACTAGAACATTCAAACCAAGCCCAGTTTTTCAGTAAAAAACATACAAATGCAAAGCAAATTTTCCGGTAATTGATAGCTAGGTATCATAATTCATATCTTATTATGTTTGCATTGTTTCCTGCGAACTTGACAAAAATGCACCAAAAAGCTACCACGGTCCAACGTAATTAACCCCAGTAGTCAACACCAAGAATCAAATCCACTCTCACAAACTTAAAAATGCTATTGGTAAGAAAAATTAAAACAAATTTGTTTTACGATTAAGTCCCCGATTCCCCGTACATGAAATAGCCGAAATACTTCCGATAAAAACGAAGGGCAGCAACAGTATGTGGATTCAAGGAATCTCGCACAGAACAAGCAACAAACAGAATGACTCTAATGCATTGGACGAATTCAAGATTCGTAAGTTTTGTAATGCAAATACACTATCATTCTCAAGAACTAAATAAAGATAATCAAGCTGAACAATCAGATGTTAACGGGAAGACAAATACTGAAAGATCGCACGGGGAATCGGAAACTGACCTCAGCAGCAAGATATTCCAATACGGCAGAGAGATAGACGGGAGCACCGGCGCCAACACGCTCGGCATACTTTCCGGCCTTGAGAAAGCGAGCGATACGACCAACAGGAAATTGAAGACCAGCCTTCTGAGACCTAGAAACAGATTTAGAGGATTTTGGCTTACCCCTTCCACCTTTGGTCGATCCAGCCGAACTCATTGTGGCGTAGACGGCTTTCGAAATGTCTGACTAGGGTTTAGCAATCAGAGACTGAAGGTACTCTTGGGTTTCGATTCCGTCAGAATGTTTCTCTGTTGTGGACTTCTGAACAGCGCTCGGATTTAAAACCGAGAAGGCGAAAAAAGGAATACTCAAAGGGCGCAAACGTGTGCAACAAATGGCGGTATCTGATTGGTTACGATAAATGTAGTCCCGGATTGCCATCGTGGAACATCAATGGGCCAAATTTACACAAAACATTAACCCATAGGCCAGTTTTTCTTAGTGCAATTTATTCATTCTTTTTAACCAAATACCGGATCGAACTTCACAAAGAAGGATATTTTTCCTTATTGTTTTCGTTATTAGTCAAACCAAAAGAAATCTTATCAATATTCAATATTCTCCTTAAATCATATATCATACAAAAATTAAGAATAATGACAGGAATGTGGACAAGATTAAATATTAAAACAAAACTTATGCCATGTGTTTTCCGGCTATAAAAACAATACTCGTAGTAAAACACTCAGCAATGCCATTGGTAGAGATGAAAACATTGAACGACTTTGACGAATCTTTTTTTTTTATAGAATCTAAATTTGAACAGAAAAACAATTGATGCGGGCCACCAATTGAGCCGAAATAAAACGAACGGTTAGCCCAAAAGCAAAAGGACCCGACGTGGGAAAGTTATTTTTCATCAACATTTGCCACAACGTTAGATCGATGATAAGTCAAAGGTACTATAACACATTAAGATCTAATTTAAATTTAATTTAAAATGCTATAAAAAAAGGAATCGCATTCAAATGTTAATCGCTGTGGAAGTTGCCATTTCATTCAAAAACTCGCCAATATTAAATAATACAAATAAAATTATATTTCAGCTTATGCCTTAATTGATCTTGATTTACCATATTTCCGTTCCAAGACACAAACAACGTTGAGTTGTCTTTCAGCAAAATCCACATGTAGGCATTAATGAAAACAAACTAAACTGTCATTTATAAGGAAATATGGATTTACAGTGCTGAATTCTAATGCCATTACCCCCTACTTATCAGTTCAGGAGAAAGAAACAAAAAGTAATTTACTTCAAACTTTTCATAGATATAATGCAAATCTCGGATCAGATCTAAAACTCCTGACTGGCAGAGCCAACTGCAGGCTTGTCCTTTTGATTCTTCTTGGGCAATAAATTGGGATGGATTTTCGGCAGCACGCCCCCACTCACAATGGTCACTGACCCCAACAGTTTGCTTAATTCTTCATCGTTCCTCACAGCGAGTTGAATGTGCCTAGGTATAATCCTGGTCTTCTTGTTATCCCTAGCAGCATTCCCAGCCAATTCCAAAACCTAAATGCAGCAAAGAGCAATGAATACGAAAATTCATAAAATGACAAAAAAAAAAAAAAGGAAACAAACAAGCAGAGATGACTAGATAAACCAGGGAGTCCAAAAATGACAAACCTCAGCGGCAAGATACTCAAGAACAGCGGAGAGGTAAACAGGGGAGCCAGATCCAACACGCTGGGCATAACGGCCAACTTTGAGGTAACGAGCAACGCGGCCAACGGGAAACTGAAGACCGGCTTTATTAGACCTGGATACGGATTTGGCCTTAGGCTTGCCTCTGCCACCCTTGATTGTCGTTACAGGAGCGTCGGAACTCATGGCGTGGCGGAGATGACAAGTTTGAAGTTACAGAAAGTTGGAATTTGGCGCGATCTTGAAGGCGCTTTCGCAGCTGTATGATTTGTGAGTTCGCAGAAGGGCTTCGCTTTATTTATAGAGAACCAAAGCTTCCATCTGATTAGCTGAGGGAGGGTGCTCGCGGATCGCCAGCGTGGCAGGCTAATTGATTTTTGAGTTTTGAATTTGCGCTTTGAAGCGGGAAACAAATTCTCATTCTCAGCGGTTTGAAGTGTCGTTTGTTCAGGACCCAAAAAGGGAAATTTGTCGTTTTTGAGCATCCAATGGATAGCGGGCCCACTATTGCAGAGGGAAAGGGCCATCTCCATCGCCATTTCCCTCTTTACCATCCCCTGCTCTTCATTACTTTGAATCAAAATTTATGGTCTAAATTTAACATTTATAAAAATAGATATCATTATTTTAAATAAAAAATGTATAAATAAATTTAAACTGGTTAAATTTGATTTGACCAGCTGACTCCTGTAAACTATTATTGCAAAAGTAAAAAAAATTTCCAATTTTTTCACTACACTTATAAATTGTTCATATCAAATTTTAGCAATGTAAATTTATTTATGTGTTTTTATCTAATATTTTAATAATATATATTTTTATAGAGTTAAATCTGGATCATTGAATTTTCTTTTGATACAATGGATCATTGAGATTTCGATTTAATGGTAACGAAAAATAGTAACAAATAGTATAAGAGGGTAAATAAGAGCCTCTACTTTTTTTCCCCCTAAAATAAGTGTTTGTTTTCCATTTTTCCCTCTAAAATATTTTGTGTGAATATTTCTAGTTGAAAGGCGAATTAATCAAATCATCGTGAGCTGCTACTCTATTTGCTAATAGTGTTTCTAAAACCCAAACCAAGCTTTGCTTATTTCAAGTATAATAATAATAATAAAAAAATGTAAAAGGCCATTTTAATTATAAAGGCTGGGTCACAAAAAGATTAACAAACACAGTCCTAAAATTAGTCCCACTTGTCACATTGTTGTCAGTTGTCGTATTTTGCCCACTAAAAACAGGGCATATTATTCAGGATCTTTTTTTTTTTTGGTCAAGATATTATTCAGGATCTTGATCCAAGTCATAATGAGCATTTCACTGGTCATGCCAGCAAAAAGAGTTTATTCCACAGTGTGCTGACTACAAACTGATTCACTAGTAAATTATTCTTTAACTTCCATTCTCACTCACACACAAATGTAATGACATGAAGCTTATCAACCATGTGTCAATTTCACAAGTTTCAGATCATATAGATAAATACTCCATTTGTATTCAGGTCATATATGATATAATGGTCAAACAATTTATTAGATTGTTCGTCTCTGATAGCTAGACGCATTAGCCAATATGTTTGCAAGATAACTATTTGCTGTTGCAGTCTCAGTCAAAGAAATCAGCCCATGTGAAGCTATGCATAACAGCTGCGTCAACAAGAAGTAGCTCATTCAATTGGTCAATTTGCTGTGACGTATTCAGAATGCAAGATGATTAGGTGTTTTTGGGATTATGTTTGAGCCCTAGACAATCAAAACCCACTTTGAGTATAAATGCAATGTTTGGGATGTCGAGATGACGTTTTCAAAAAAGGAGCTTCTAACAAAAAAAAAAAAAAAGCTTCAAAAGTCACACAGAAAAGAAGCCAATTTTTACTTGTACATCTTTCTTATTTTTCTTCCATTAACATTTTTATCCCCATTCATTTCTTCTTGTCAGAGGTTTATGGTCCTTGTTTTTTAGGAAAAGTTATAAAAAAGTCTCATAGTAAATTCCTCTATAAAAAAGTTTTATAGGGACTACATTGATATTAATTCTGAATGTAAAATTATCTTCTTACCCATAGTAATTGATAAAGAAGCATTGGGTGGTGAATCGGCGTTTGAGGTCAACGAATCTCTGCTTAGAGTTGCGAGCGGTGGAGGAGGTTTGCAGTTTTGGATCTCCATGGCGATGATGTCCTAGTCGTTAAAGCTATGGTGTTTGATAGCGGAGACCAGGAGAAGGTCCTCCTACGTGCCATAAGTTTGATGGTGTTGATGACGGTGGCCACGGTGGTGATTTTGGTTTCTCTACTTTTCCATGGGAAGGTTTAAGAATAACTACTCCTTTGTTTCCCTTGCCTCATTTTTCTCAACCTTCAATCCCTCTTCAAGATCCTCTTGCTAAAAGAAAAAAACAATTACTCCCCCCGATTTTAATTATAAGACATTAAGGAAGTTAATTAAATTATTTTAGAGTATTTTTATTTTTATATTTTTCTCTAAACTAATAATTTTGACTAATAAACTAATATATAATCCAACGATACACGACATATGATATGATTAAGTAATTTGTTTAGCGTCATTAATCTCTCCAAAAAAGTCAACCCGGTTTTATAATTAGGACCGGAGGTAGTACTCTTGTATCACTTTGTGTTGTTGGTATTGCATTTAAAATTGTGTTGATTGTATCTGTAACATCCTGAAATTTATTTAGAATAATAATAAGATAGATTAATGGTAATTAATTTACCAAGAATATTCAATATAGGAGTAAAACTTTCTAATGTTAGTATAAAAAATAAATAAATAATTAGTTGATACTTTTTTATTATTAAAATATATTAATATTATAATAATATATACACACACACATTTCTAAAACGTGGTCGGCAAAGGGGCAAGGTTGCCCCATTGTTGACTTTGGAGGGGAGGGTAATAAGTTTTACCCTAATTACTCCTCCTCCTCAACCACTATAAATACGCACTTTAAGGTGCATATTCCGCAGAAAGCAAGCGAGAGTGTGAGAAATATAGAGAGAGGAGAGAAAGAAGGAGCGAGGGAAAGCGTAGAGATAATTATTTGAGGAGCCTAGTAGTAGCTTTTTGGTGATTATTTGGAAATTAGTGAGTAACATGTAACTCTGAATATTCTTCCATATACTTATGAATTGTGTATGATTATAAATTATATTTTTTTATAGACTAAATTATTATAATAAAAACTGAATATTATAGATTTGTGCCCATGAAAATTACAATTTTGAGCCCATGAAAATACAGTTTTGTACCCAACAAATATTATGGTTTTACCCCCGAATTTCAGAAATGACAATTTAGTCCCAAATTTCAGAAGTGACAGTTTAATCCTCGAAATTCAAAAATGACAGAGTGGTTCGATGAGGTTTTTATGAGATGTTTGGTTTACCTTGTGATGATATTTTATATAAATGGAAGCTTATTTTAATATACTTTATTTTTATTGAATATAATTATCATGGCGGCTGTATTTGTGATGGGTTTGAGTAAGGAGAAACATGAAAGATAAGATTTCTTTATGTCATCACTCGGTGCACAGTGGATGGTATTTGTCAGGGCCCCATCTTTTATGTTTTCCTCTGGCCGGAATTGCATTGGAGTTGTGGGACATATGACACCTCCTTAGTTGTTATTTTTAAGGAGGAGAGTCATAATCCAGATTTAAGCTATATATTTTTGGCCAGGTGTATCTTAAGTTTTGGTGAGCTTGAAACCATCCAGTCAAATGAATGAGTTTCTGTTGGACCATGTGTTAGCCTATGGCTCCAGTTAGCGGTACAAGGGTGGACGATGATATAAGGGAGGCTGCATATTGTATAATTGTATAGTTCACAATTTGACATCATGATGACCACTTTTGCAAAAGACTTTTCTATGAGAAATTATGATATTTACAAATATGTGTGTGTGCGCGCGCGCGCGTGCAATCATCTCCTGCTTTTTGTCATATATAATTTGCTTGTGTATGGTAGAAACTTTTAGTAGTTACTAAGTCGTGAAATCTCATCCTATATTAACATTTTTCAGGTGAATATTCTAGTAGGGAGCAAGGGAAGACACCTATGGAGTGAGCTTTGAAGGCTCTTTTGTACTCCTATAACTTATGTTGTGTTATTTTTATTTTCCATGACCCTAAAACTTCCGCATTGTATTTAACTCTGAAATATTTTGGAAATTTATTTTAACTTTGTATCATGAATTTTATTTGAAATGGTTATGCAATTTAATGATTTGGATATTGATCATCTCGTTGAAAGTATTTCAACTATTTTGACCAAGTTTTCGGGTGTTGGATTTGGAGTGTTACAGTATCAAATAATCATTACTCTTGTGGGAGGAGTGAGCAAGGATGTTTACTTCCTTAGCAACTGATGATGGATGTTATATATTTTGTAAAATTCTTGAATCTGCTTGTAATTCAAGAAAGATTCCACTGGTATACCTCACATAGTGGAGCATAGTGTATTATGTGAATCAAGGAAATATCCTTTAAAAAACCATTTGTTGAACTATTGAAAGGAAGCTTGCCCATTTTCCTGGTAGGACATGTTATCCAGTTGCTTTCACAAATATCAAGGTTACAAATCAATATATTGGTCCTTGAACTTTCAGCATTTCTGTTGTCTGTCTATTACTCGAGCAAATATGATAAGGTTGTTATCTTTTTTATTTTCACAAGATGCTTATGGTGGCTTGTCATTAGAGGTGGGAATAGGGTAGACTCCCATCAGACGGCCTACAGTCTGGCCTGTTTAGGGCCTGGTCTAACCTGACTTGTTTGTTAAAAAAGTCAGATCAATGCCTATTTAAAGGCCTGCAATATAAAACCTTTTTAAAGGCCTACATTGTGTGCATTTCTTTAAAAAGGTTTCAGGCTCGACCAAGCCTTATAAAGGCTCAGGCGTGAGCCTAACAAAAAGCCTGAATTCATGCTCAGGCCCAGGCTTAGGCTATCTGCCCAGTCTGGTCTATTTCCATACCTACTTGTCATACATTAGAAGAAAATATATGTTCCCAAAGTGTTGTCTATGGTAGCAAGCAATCAACAAAGGAAGAGGAAGAAAGAAATATTGAAATAGTGATATTATGTATCTAGAAAATTAATCATATTATGTATTATGGAATGCAACAGACTCCAATGATGTATTTTGACAAATTTATGTGCCTATAATGACAAGTTATATATTGACAAGTATATGTGCATATTTTGATAAGTCATATGGTGCCCATTAATAAGTCTATATATGTTAACTAAAATAACTCTCGTTGACAAGCATATGTGCCTATTTTGACAACTTTATATGTTTATTTTGACAAGTGTATGTGTCTATTTTGATAGATTACACATTGTCAAGTGTATGTACTTGTATGTGACTATTCTGACCATTTCATGTGCCTATTTTTACTAGTTAAATATTGGTAAGTGAATATGCCTATAATGACAAGTTATAAATTGGCAAATGTATGTGCCTATTTTGACAAGTAATATAGTGTATATTGACAAGCTAATCTATGTTAACTAAAAAAGCTTCGATTGACAAATAGATATGCCTATTTTGATAAGTCATAGATTGATGATTGACAAATATCTGCATCCAATCATATATCGTTGTTTCTCTTTCCCCGTTTTGACCAATAGAGAGGAAGAAAGTAATTTCACACTTAGAATTAATACCAATGCAATCCTAAGGAACTTTTTTGTGGGAGAATATGTTATGGAACTTTTTTGTCATTTTTCGGGGTATTTGAGACTTGAGCGTGATTTTCCATATTTTTTTCCCTTTCCATCGTTAGTTTTTTTTTTTTGTTAAATTTCACTACTATAAGTTATTTATTTTTAACCGTGCTTATGTTCTGTCCTTTTTGTCCTTATTTTAAATTTTATATTTAGATATGTTTATACTTTTATTCATTTAATTATTGAATACAACTATTAAATTATTGTTAGTTGATAGGGCAAAACTTTATAACCTAAAAAACTCCACAAGTGCACGGGCCGTATCAAGTAATAAATAGTAAGTAAGATATCGTTCCCACGAGGACTTAGTACTCACAATTTCAGTTAAGCATTAATTTCACAATTTCGTTTAAGTTGAGCAACTAAATTAAATTTAATGAAGAGAAAAGAAATTAAAATTAAAACAAAGAAACTACTACAAAGAATGAACGAGCAACCTAGAGTCCATAATCCCTTATTTGTTTCCTAGATTTCATCCCCACTAAATTAATTTTGACTTAACTTACTCAGCTAATCTAGAATATCAATGTCTATAAATACTTTCCGGTCCATTTATATACCTATCTTAATTAATTAAGTAATGCCTCACACAACTAAATAAGATGCGTTTTAGATCGGACTCACTCTAATTTGATTATGCAGAGCTTCTAGGTATATTCCTATCCTAGACGCAAATTAGATTAAAACCTAACTTCACATTAAATTTAAACCTAATTCCACATTATTTATTCCCATGGTCAATTTAGGATTCCCTCTTCCAAGTTCAACCATAAATCCCCAAAACATGCTCAATGGTGATAAATCAATAAGCAATAGCAATAAACACAGGATTAAATAAACTGAAATAAAATTAAGCAAAACTAAAAGTGGGAATAATCTCTAGAACCCAAACAAGTTCATAGGTCCTCTAGGTTGTAAAACCAATTAGTCACACATGGCTATAACACAATCTATAACAAAAAGATGAAACTCAGATTGAAAGAATAAAGGAAAGAGATGAAAGAAAGTTTCTCCGTCACCTCCACAGTCCTTCCGTCCTTCCGTGGAGATGATGAAGATAACTAAAACGCTCAGCCGCTACTCCTTTGCTTCTTCGTTCCTTCCTCTGCTCCTCCGTGATCCTCCTTCTCTTTTGCTTCTTCCTTTCTTCATATATATAACCTAAATATAACTTAGGCCTTGGGTCACTGATTCTCCTTTTCTTATTAAAAAGATATCTTATATCTTGTAATCTACTCCACCAGATCACGCAATTGATTTTGTTTCTAATTTTCTTGTGCGGGACCACCGAATTTGGCTGATTGCATATCCTCTTAATTGCTTTTTATACCTTTTTCCAAACCAGCTAATATTTCCTGCAAAATATAATAGGAATAAGTATATTTTATATCAAAATATCTTTTTATCCTATAATGATAGTAAAGTGTATAAAAGATAATTAAATAGGTATATAATATCAATAAATCCAACTCATTCTCATAAAATATACACTTATTTAATCATAAAATATATACTTATCATTAGTATTTGCATTTTTTTTCCTACTAACACATTAAATATTTTTTATTTATTTTAAATATTTTCATTTTCAATATTTCTTTTAAATTATCACATAACATACATAAAAAAATATAAATATGCACTATATAATAAAATTTATATCATTTTAAATTTAAATCATTTTTTTATTAATCATCTAAATAAGTTTTACTCTGTTAAATTGACTTTTTTACAAAAGTCAATCTAAATATAAATCATATCACTCAATTTGACTTTTACCCTAATCTAAATTTGCAAAAGTTAGATTAAAAAAAGCCTTTTATAACACGTTAATCTAAAGACACCCACATGATTGCATTTAGATATAGTGGCAAACGAAAAAAAATTAGACTTCAATGGTTTTATAAAATTCTCTTGTGCCCAACATGTTTTTCTGTCATGACCAGTAACCACATAAGTTTGTGTTTCATGCAGTTTCATGATACTAACATTGTTAAGGTTGGTGGTGTTCAAAACGTACATAGGGAGATTTCAAATATATTCCCACAATCCCTTTGTCCAATTCTTTGAGGCCCGGTGAAAGGCATATGACTGAGGCCCATTTGGTTCAAAGAAAATTGGGGGAAGGAAATGAAAAATAGGCATTTTCCGTTGGCGGCCGATGTTTGGTTCGCATTTTCTTTGGAGAATATTTTCTGGCGGCGGGGCATTTTCCCTTATACATGGGAAAATCGGTTCCCACCTATTTTGGTGAGAACCCATTTTCCGACCGAGGAAGAAGACCAACTTACCCTTTTTAGCGTTGTTGTCGTCTCTGCTTCTCTCGCTCAATCGCTTCTTACTTTCTTTTTCTTTGTTTCAATTTATTGAACAAAGTGATCCATGGCTTTGGATGAGACAGCGACCTTCCATTCATCCCTACAAGATGAAGATTTCGATTATGATATTTGAAAAGACCCCCTTTTCACTAAACAACAATTAACCATAATTATTCTTAAAATTAGATTAATAGGTGATTATGGAAACCCTTCCTTTTCAATACACACCTCGTGGTCCAGGGCACAAATTTCGCCCACAAACCCACAATAGAAAATCCATAACTCTGGGCACAATTATCGAACAGAAGATTTTATAGCCCACGAGTCTTACAACACTAACCCACAAAAAAAAAGGGTCTACACAAAACAGTTGTCACAAAAAATATAATTGTGGACTCACTATGATATGATAGTGTATAAAATAAGGCTTTCAGAAAATCAACAGTCATCCAAAATAGTCAATGTAGTATTTCAAAAATATGAGGGCCCTATGATGGCAATATATAAATCAATACAACACTAATACCAAAAAGAGGCCTACAAGTTTCACGACGTCTATGCCTCTGGCTGCTTCCCTTATCCTCTACTAAGGTTAGAGGTCTCGCCTGAAAAAAGTAATAATGACGGGGTGAGACATAAAGTCCTCGTAACCGAAATTAATTTATCAAATATGCAAGAAAGGATTGCAAGTCAGAGAAGCAGGTTTGTTATCATAATTAAAATATCATTAATAATTAAACAATACATAATAGTTAACAATATTTAAAACCATCCTCACTCATCCATCCTGCTCCTCCTTATATCTTCTGGACGTGGTACAACCTATCGGTCTAGTATACCCTAAGCCAAGGTTAGCTAGTCACTTCAAGAATACTGTCCCCTCCCATGTTACCACTAATATACCGTAACAGGGAGATGTCCGCCCAAAACACTCAACTCAAATTCCAAGTCAGGAATGAGAGAGCCGATGGACACAATTTCACCCTTAATCTCTTCCACACAATCCAACATATCCCACAACAGAAGAAATAATATAATACTAAAATTTTCAACAACATTTTATTAAATTATTATTCCATACACATCATCTCACAACAAGCATGATAACCACCACAACAATAACAACTCCAATAATAATAATCACTTAAATACATAGGTTGGAAAATACACTGCTTCACTGAATTAATTTCATTTTCAAACATACACATATTTTTTTTCAAAACACATACAAGTAATATATATGAAAGTAAGGCGTAGAAAAATATCTTACAGCCCAAAACAAACATATAAAATAAATTAACCCCGGTTATCTCAATTCCAAATTTAACCTTAGCTTGAGAAGCACAACTCGTACAATCACCGACCACGAGAAGACTCTAAATTATCACAATTATAACTTATAATTTCTTATAACTTAAAATATACAAATTTTTAATAATATATTTGGAATGCTTGAAGTGGGCAAATTATGATGAGACAGAAAATTAGGGAAACTATTGTAACTATTAATTCTCTTTCTATTTATTATTAATTAATATCTCCCTTTTTACTAATAATAATAACAATATTTATTTTATTATTATCATTACTAATTATTATTATTTATTTACAATTATTTTAAAACTCTCGAGACTATTCTAATATTAAATACGTCATCAATACCTTAAATTAGAAGTTTAAAATAAATACTAACAACATAAAAATATATTTTATCATGATACACACACATATATATATATATGTAAATATTATAAATGAAATAATATAGGAGTGGGTTAGATTAGATCCTATTATATAGGAGTTTATAAATACTAACAACATAAAAATACATTTTATTATGATATATATATACACACACACACATATTCTTTTGATACACTAATATATATATGTGTGTATCAGACAAGCAAAACCAACGATATATATATACTTTGACAACTTTTCAAAGTTTCAAAAGCAATAATTCACACACACAGTAGGCATTTGGTTTATGTTTAGCAATATATATATATATAGAAATAGTAATCTTTTGAGTTTTATAAATACTAGCATCTAGTAATAAGACAACTTGGATGATATATATAGTTACAAAATATTACTTAGGAAACGTGGTACCTAGGAGATATAGATTTAACAACAACTTTTCCTTCTTTTATATGTGTACACTGACGCATGCATATATATATTTATATATATACCACACATACTTATCTATAGATCAATAACCTTTGGATTCTTCTCTTTTTCTCAAGTGCAGCGACTACATATATGCATCAGCAAGTTTTTTTTTTTTTTTTTTTTTTTTTGGCTTTCCATGATCAGCTATATATATATATATATATTTATCTGTATATCAGCTTTTTCTTATTCCTTGCTCCTTTCTCATGTACTGCAACATATATTTATGTATCTACATATATATTTCTATGACAGAAATATACACACACATATAGCAAAACCACTCCTTCTATTTTCCTAAGTGTGTAGTGAAACAACTCAACGATGAAAAATTGATGTTAATACCCCCTGTTTTCAGTTTCTTTTTGCAGCAAACTCAAGGCTTCATTTTCTATGGTTTCATGCTCTAAAACTCACGTTGGGAATCATGAAAACAAGAAATAAGAGGGACCCGATGATTACCTACAATCTCAGGCTTGCTCAACGTGACCTTCGAGGAGAACGAACACCCTTGCCTTCAGAATCACCCCACAGAGCAACAAGGAAAAGAAACTCTCACTCTCTGCATTTCGATCTCGTCTCTTCCTCTCTTAGTGTTTCTGTCTTACTGGATGAAGATGGGCAGAGATATATTTAAGGACCAAGGGGGTCCGGTTTGAGAAGAAAAAGAAGGGACCGAAGGGTGTAGACGTGGTTGGGCTCGAGGAGTAAGGTCCGAGTCTGCTTGTGTGAATAGTTGTTTCGCCTTGATTGCCGCTGCTGTTATCTTTCTCTGCTTTACGTCTCTGCCTAACGTGTTTCTATTAAATAGGTATTAGAAAAAAAATGATTATATGTTCATGCGTTTTTGGCTGCTTCTGGAGTTAAATGGGTGGGTGTGTTTTAATGGATTGCAACATTTAATGGGTTTAAAGCATTATGTTGGGCCATGGGTTTGGTTGCTGGGTTGGAGTTGGAAGATTGCAATCAAAATGAATATAGGCAAGTCCAACATGAATTATTGAAGAATGAAGGAACATGTTCTATGCGTGAAGGTTGAGAGGAAAACATAGGCAAAAGCACCAAAATAGTGCTTTTTTTTTAAAAAAAAAAAAAATATCAAATTGATGCACTTTCCAAACTAATTACTAAACTAATGCAGTTAGATGCGCCCATCAGAGGCGCTAGAATATCTCACGCCAGTTTTAGTAGCGTGTGGGACCCTCACGCCATTAGTTGCGTGAGGGTCTCTCACGCCACTATGACGTGAGAAATTGACGCCCGGCGTCAATTATAATATATAATTGACGCTGTGTGGCGTCAATTTTTTTTAAAAATAAATTATAATTATATTTAATAATAATTCTAATGAATTATATAAATAATAAAAATGGTAAATAATAATTGTAATTAATAATTAAGGAAATTAAAATATCTAAAATTTATTATAAATTTTAGGATATAAGACTAACGATAAATTAATTAATTAGCGAATTTATCATAAACCTTAAGATAGATTAACAATTTGATATATAAAGTACCATAAAATAGATAAGATAAGTTTAAATAGAGAATAATAATTAGTCAAATAATTAATTCACTAATTAAATAGTTAGAGAATAATTAATAAAAATATTTAATTATTCTATTTTAGGGTACTCTTTTTATTATTTAAGCTTATCTTATGTACTCTATAAATACTGATATATAGCTTATCTCCAAGATATGTTGTATATTAGTATTTATAGAGTACCCTAAGATATATAAGATAAGCTTAAATAATAAAAAGAGTACCCTAAAATAGAATAATTAACTATTTTTATTAATTATTCTCTAACTAATTAATTAGTGAATTAATTATTTGACTCGATTATTATTCTCTATTTAAACTTATCTTATCTATTTTATGGTACTTTATATATCAAATTGTTAATATACAAAATATTAAATAATTAGTTATCTATCTTAAGGTTTATGATAAATTCGCTAATTAATTAATTTATCGCTTATTCTTATATCCTAAAATATTAGATATTTTAATTTCTTTAATTATTAATTACAATTATTATTTACCATTTTTATTATTCATAATTATTATTTATAATTTTAAATATAATTATAAAATTAGATTTTTCTTTTTTAAAAAAAAAAAAAATTGACGCCACACGGATATAATTGACGCAGGGCGTCATTTCTCACGCCGTAAATGGCGTGAGAGACCCTCACGCAACTAATGGCGTGAGGGTCCCACACGCCACTAATGGCGCGAGAGTTGTCGGCGTTCAGTATAGTAGCGTTATCCTTCCCAAATATGATCAGTGACGTAAGCATTAGTTTGGTAATTAGTTTGGAAAGTGCATCAATTTGGTAATTTTTTTTTTTAAAAAAGCATTATTTTGGTGCTTTTGCCGGAAAATATAATGTATTATGTTGTGGGACCCCTAAAAATATCCCACTTGGTCCTTCATGACACTTATTGCAATTAAGTCTTTTTTTTTTTGTTTATTTAATTGTAAATATTGGGTAATCATTAAAAATTAAATCCTTAATTTCCATTTAAGGATTTTCTTTCTCAATTAATTCCTCTAGGCCGTGAAATATAATTTTCTAAAATTTTTGAGCCTAAATTATTCCTTACTTGGATTTATCCTTTTCCCCAAAGTAAATTAATTAAGGGTGAAATAAACCTAAATTTTCAATAATTAATTTGATAATTATACTTAAATCCTAAGATTAAAATTAGGATGTCACAATATTGATGAGGGGTACGACCTCTATCAGTGAGACTGAAGAGGCGGAAGAGAGAGAGAGAGAGTGAGAGAGGTGGCAATGAAGAAAAAGGAAGGAGAAGGCAAAAATCAGTTGTTGTTGTTCTTATTATTATTATTACTCATTTATTTTATTTCCTCTTCGTGAAGAAGAAGGAAGGAGAAAGCAATTCTCGAGAATTACCAGCGGCCGGCCGTCGGTGGCTATTGCAGGGCGGCGGGCGGCAGTGAGGATATTTTATCTTTATTTATTTATTTTAAACTAATGGCAAAAAGGTAATAGTATTTTCTTTTAGGGGTAAAATGATATTTTTGTCTTATTTTCTTTCAAAAATAAAATTTTTCCTATCAACCTATTTTCTTTTCCAATACGAACTAAACACATCAAGGCAAAATATTTTCCTTTCCATTCCATTCCATTCTCACCTTTTCTTTGATCCAAACGAGGCCTGGACTCAACTTACATCTTCAGATTCAAGCACCTGTAAAGAAAAAATAATCAATAGGATATTCGAAGTATTGAAATTGCACTATTGGAGGAGGATGGAGATGTCTTTCGCTCGTGGCTAATTATTCTGAGTGAAACTCAAAACTTCCCAGATTCATTATATCTCGAGTATTTGAATCTTTAATTTCTTTTTTCAATGGCTACATTTTCTTTTATTTATATTTCTCTCATCTCTCTCTCCCCCCATTCCCCTCTCACTGTTCATCTTTCTTGCTCTCTCATCTCTAAGGCCTGTTTCATTGGAAGGAGAGAAGGAAAAATGAACTCCTCCTCTTATTTGATTTGAAATTTTGGAGAGAATCAGATCCAAAGTTTCCATCCTCTCTCTTCCAATACCCCTATTTTAGCTTCGCTCTAAGGGCATGTATGGTTTGAGGGAGTGGGAGGGGAGAGAGAAATTCTAAAAATATACTTTTAAAAAAAATATTCTTTTCATTAATGGCAATTTGGTCAATTTACTCATTTCCACTATTCCCTCCCCTCAAACTAAACATACCCTAAATCAAGGGTTTTGGAGGGGAGCTAAAATTTTGAACCCCTTTATCCTTATAACTTATGTGATAATAATGCCCATGATAAAAAATATGATCATTAATAAAAATATTATTATTAAAATATTTATTTATATTAAAAAAAAAATATATTATTAAAAAATTATTTAAATAAAAATTATATATTTATGAATAAAAATTATTGTAATTATAAGACTAATAGGAAATTAAATAAAAAATATTATTATTAAATTAACTTGAATAAAAATATATTTTTCATTAAAATTATTATTTTTTAATTTTATAAATAAAAAATATTACTCCCTCCGGTCCTAATTATAGGACATATTTAACCAATTTTGAAGAGATTAAGGATAGATGTTAAATTAGTTTATTTTACTAATTTTCCTAAAATGTCCTTGTATATATTTTACACTTCAACTACCTTATTGATTTCACATAATCTTTCATTCATATCAATAGGGGGTATTTTAGGATGAAATTAACAATAAATAAAATGATGTCCTATAATTATGATCAAAACAAACTTTCAAATGTTGTCATATAATAATTAGGACAGGAGGGAGTATTATAAAATTTAATTAAAATAAAAAATAAATTTTCATAAATAAATAATATTATAATTATAGAATATGTTAATATCATTTTAAATGAAAATATAATTATAATGAAAATATTTTATTTTTATTAAATTTAAAAAAATATTAAAAAATGTTATTTTTATATTAAAAATATTTTATTATGAAATTAATTTAAAATGAAAATATGTTATTATAAATTTAAAATAAAATTATAGTTAAAAAATATATTATCATACAATTAATTTTTTTTTAAAAAATATTATTAATTATATTATTATTATATTAAGTAGATAAGATTTAAAAATAACATATAAATAAAAAAATATAACCAAATATGTTAGGGTAAAATGGTAAATTGTTACTATCATTTATCCTCTCCCATCTTATCTTAAATTAAACAAGGGATTATTAATCTTCCCTTCCCTCCCCTCCATCCTCACTTTTCGAACCAATCAGGCATACATTGTTCAACTTAACCCAATGATGCTTGGAGACCTATTGCGGGCAACATACTGAGCCTCATTAAAGAAAGGAAGTCGGGTCTTTTTCTTTATCACCAACCATTTGGCGCTTTCCTTGAATCAAACCTAGGGTATAAGTTTTGAGATAGCATTTTACAGGTCAAAAAACTCTCTTTCAAGTCCCATGGGCACACTATTCCTCACATCAAGCAAAGAAATAGAGTCGGCATTACAAGTTTAAGGGAAGGATTGGGCAGGCAGAGACGGAGAGGATTCCATACGGGACTCAGGGGTTCCCCCAAGAGCAAATGAGACCGGAAAGAAGAGAAACTCAATATACGAAAAAAAAGAAGGTTCAACCCCCCATTTCTGACAAACTTTTTAAAAACACTTTTTGTTTTTGGAAAACCCAAACACATGATAAAAAGGCTAAAAGTGCGTTTTCGGCCAAACCCATAGTTTTGAGCTCCAAAACTATGGTTTTGAAGCAGCTAAAAATTTTCACTTTTTCATGTGTAGGCCACACCAATTTTTCTCTTTCCTTTCTTCTTGGTATTGTTTCCCCCTTTTCTTCCCTGTGCGATTTTTTCTTCTTTTGTGCGATTTTTTTTTTCCAGAATCACTGTTCCTAGTAGAAAAATAACTTATGTCAAAATTTATTACTCTCTATTAAAGTTTACTTTTTTTAAAGAGATTAAAAAAAATAATTAAATTACTTTAGAGTATTTATATTTTATTTTTTCTAAACTAATTAGTTTGACTAATAAAATGATATATAATTTAAGCATACATAATATATGATATGATTAAGTAAATTTATTTAACTTCTTTAATCTTTCAAAAAAAAAAAGTCAACTATATTTTATATTTAGGACCAGAGGGAGTACTTATTTCAATATAAAATATAGGATTATTTAGATAAGTACTGTTTGTAAATGATTTTAGTATGTACAATTTATTAATACATATATGTTTGATCTATTTTTTATTATGTTACATAATTGACTAATGTTATAATTTTAATTTTGTAGACAAATTTATTTAATTTTTGGTATTTATTTTGAAATTTAATGTTAAAAGTATTTAAAATAAAATCTTATCTTCATATGCAATTATCACAAAAGCTAATGTCTTTTTTAGTAATTTAAACATGAAAAAATTATTCTGATAACGAAATCCATACACTATCATTTTATTAAAATCATTTTTTTTAGAGAAGCTATTCTCCAAACGCTAATTTTAATATTTAACTAATGAAAATCAGCTTTCACCTCTCTACGATTCATCTATGTCACTATTTCAAGCTCAAGCCCAAGAATCGTCCAAAAAACAGAGTTGGCCCAAAAAAACGAAAAAAAAAACAAGACTATCGGATGAGCTTCACATCATTTCTGTGATTCTCTCCAACGCGACTTGTTTGGAATACTTTTTGAAGAATCGATTTATGAATAAATCGATCGTAAACTTAATTTATGTTTGGATTGGTGGTTCGTAAGTAGAATGGAAAAAGTCGATTGGGTATAAATTTGTTTGGATTGAGCATGGATAGGTGATTTTTGAGATAATTATAAGAAAAAAATAAAATCAAAATTATCAAAAATAAGAAAAATTCTAAAATATAAAATTTGACAATGTTAAAATACTTTTTTTTTTTAATAACAGATATAAGCTCAAGCTCGTTTGATAAGTAAGAAATGAAGCTTTATGAAATAAGCTCAATTTCAAATTTCATAAATCCGATTAGGCGAAGTTTTGTATCCAAACTAAAAAACTAAAAAAATACCTATAAAGACTTTTTAAATAGTAAATAAAGCCCAAAAGCTCCCTCAAAAAAGCTATTCCAAACATGCACATTGTTTTTCCCTAGTCGCTGGGTATGCTTGAGAGGGACAAGCAATTTTTTTTAAAAATATTTTGATTAAATTATATACTAAACTTTTTTACACCAATTAGTTTACGTTCTGCATACGAAATATTTGTCTCCGTAATATCGATTCTAAAAATTAATTAATTTATGATACTGGATGATTTTTTTTTTTCAAAAACCAACATATAATTTAATCTAAATAAATAAAATTTATAAAAATAAAATAAAATAAAATGTGCTTGAAGCACATAATGTGAAGCCTGTTCGACGCCCTAAGGAATCTCAAAGAGCAGCAGCCGTTCTGTCCCGCCGGGCTCAACCTCGGCGTGGTGTCCGCACTCTGACGCCCACTCCGCTGCGCCTGAGAATTTCGGATTTGTTAGCTGCGGCCGATATTGTTATTCCTTGTTTCCGTCTGTACGTTGTCGAACTCATGATGAGTTCTAAGGAAGTCAGTCAAGCCTCAATAGGTGACATTCCTTTTATTCCTGTGCACATCGTCAGAGAAATTTTACTCAGACTAGACGCGCGAACCCTATTTCGATGTGCCTTCGTTTGCAGAGAGTGGAATGCCCTTATTACTAGTCCTGATTTTGTATGCCGAAGTTCAGAACGAAATTTTGATTCCAGAAACCAAGTCCTGTTTATTAAAGTTTGTCCCTGTGAAAAGAGCGCAGAAACTTATGAGAGTGAATATGTTTATTCACTGCACTGGGACAACGATGAATTCGATTTGATTTGCACAATGAAAAATCCCGCCATTAATGATTTTAAAGGTACAGAAGTGATAGGCATAAGCAATGGTTTAGTATGTCTTGCTAATAAACTTGTTTGTGATGCTTTTGAATTCATTCTTTGGAATCCAAGTATTCACAAATATGTTTGTCTTCCTAGTGCATTGCCTTTGGATGGAAAACTAAATAGTGTAAGTTTTGGTTTTGATCGTAACAACAATGACTTTAAGGTGGTAATCGTTTTTTCTCGTTTGGTTGATGGGTTTGATTATGTGATTGATTCAGCTTTGGTTTTCTCATATGTCACCTGGTCATGGAAGCGTGTCACGTATAATAGCAATATCCCTCCATGTTGCATTCATCCTCGCTTTTCCCATGTATGCTTTAATGGGGTGCTTCATTGGACTGCCACAACTGCCACTCACACAGAAGAAGAAGAATTATTTTATGACTTCTTCATACTTACGTTTGACCTGACACATGAAGTGTTTGAACAAATATTGTTTCCTGGGATTCTCGGCATAGATTTTGAAAGTTGGAATTATGTCCTAACAACAGGGGACTCGCTTCTTGTGACACAAGACAAGAGAAGTATTGATGAGCTACATCAAGAAATACCTTGCCTTTTTTCCATGTGGATTATGGATCAATATGGGAATCACGAATCATGGACAAATATCTTCTCAATGATGACAGAAATGATAGAACCTGTTTACATATTAGGCGCAAGGAAGAATGGTGAACTTATAGTAGAAATGGAAGGTGGGCAGATACAGAGGTACAATCCAATAACTTCAACCAACCTTCTATTGGAAGATATGCAAAACAGTGTTTTTTTTCTGCTATCACACGGAGAGCTTGTATTTACTGGAAAAAGGGGAAGAGGTTAATTCATATTGATATTAGATGTTATCCCTACTAATGTTTAAACTGTTTAATAGGCTGCTTGTTAGAGGCAGGGAGAGAATGAAAATTTGACTAATTGTCTGGCATACTTAAATTTATAACTTGAATGTGCTTGTTTTGTATTAATTCCCTCACAAAAACTGAGCATGTGACCCTGCAATTTCATTTGATTTTATACTTTTGGAGTGGGACATCGCTTATATTACAAGCAAACTTGATGCTTCCCAGTCTATGTTGACTTTGAACCAACTTAGAAGACAACGATCTTATAAGCTATGATACTTTTGAAGGGGAGGGCCAGAAGCGGAAGAGGGTTCCTCTCAAATCTCAATAGTAACATTTGGGAGTTTGCTCCATATACCCGTGTTGATTCTCAACTTCAACAAGCTTTTGCATTCATTAGATTCACGGGAATCCAACTTTATTAGCGTGTTAGTTTCAAGAACTAGTACTGTTATATTGATCATCCTTCGTAGCCTTTATTCATTATCAACCCCAGCCAACAAGCTTTACACTTAGCCTAGAGACGATAGGTTCCTCTCGCCATGTCCCCGTGAATATAGCTGATGAAAAAAAGTGTTTTCTGTTTTGACGCAGCTGTGTGGCTAATGGCATGCTGTAGGCAAGTGAGGGATGGATGATGGGGTTTTGAAATCTCTATTATGTAGAAGTTATATATCTTAGTACCAAAAAAAGTTACATATCAAGGGTATCAAATTAAGCCAGAAGCGATATAATTTAACAATAATGTCAAAACTAATAAGTTTTATTAATGTAACCTCTGTCAGGTTTGTAAGAAAAAAAAAATAGCATTTCAAATCAAACTCTAATTACCTGCGTGTGAAGAACATGCCTTGTCTCAACCACTTGAGACCTATTTCTTCTGAATTCTCCGATGAAGCCTTGGCGTCCAATGGAGTGTGTTTGAGCTTGTTGGGTTTGATTTGTAAGTGTGTGTGTGTGTGTGTTGCTGACTCACAGACACAGTAAAGCAAATAGCTTAAAGAACTGATTAATGAGCTCAGGAGGAAGTGTAATTCAAGGGCAACAAGAACTGTGAATAATCAAGTGGATAATAATATCATGTGGGTGTCATGGAAGTGAAGGAAGAAATTAGTAGTGAACTACTAGTGAGAGTCAAACATCTGACTTCCTTTTCAACAATCGCACGGTCACACGGGACACAATGACTAAGGTATTATATACACTTCGGCCAGCTAATACGTATTCGTTCTTGGCCGTTTTGATAAAACATGTGTTTTGTTCAAACAAAGAAAATATGTTGTTTGAGCTTCTGAGATAACTAGATTTTTTTTAAAAAAAATAACTAGATTTTTATTTTAAGAAAAAATACATGACAATATATTCACTTCAAAAATATTTTCTTTTTTCCTTTAAATCGGAAAAGGCAGCAAAAGTAAGATACAAATCAAGAAATTATATCTGTAAAAGTAAATTTCTTTTCCGCATTTTTCATTATAGTTATAAATTGTTTAGATCAAATTTTAGCATTATAAATCTATTTATGTATCTGAAATTTTAATAATATTTTTTATATATATATACATTAATAATATCTGTTTTTATAATGTTGAATCTGGATCATTAAAATTTTAATCCAGTAGTAATGAAAAATAATAATGAAGGGTAGAAGACAATAAAGGAGGGATAGAGGAGATCAGGGGTGAAATTTTAATAATATCTTTTTTATATATATACATATTATTCTCAATATGTTACATTAAATCATTTCTCGCGAAAACAGAAATGATCTGGCAAAAAAAAAAAAAAACAAACAAAGAGAGAGAGAAGCAAAAACAGAAATGTTTCCTCTAAAGTTGGTGTTTCCCATTTGCCCACAACATTGTTTTCTCTATTTTTTTGGGCCATCATAAACTCCTCTCAAAATTAGATATAACGAAAATAAAATGAAGTAACACATTATTCAGCTTAAATTTAACCAGGTGAATATTTGTAGTTGAGAGGAAAATTAATCAATTCATTGTTGGCTGCTACTTTATTTGCTAATAGTGTTTCTAAAACCCAAACTCAGATTTGCCTGTTTCAAGTAAAAGGCGGTTTTAATTAGGGTTAATCTGCCCCAAAAGTATAAGCCTCAATGTTGCCTTGGAAGTTTTTCTGGTCTCATTATTACCCTGGAAGTTGTAAAACGTAGCAATATAGCCCTATTCCGATAAAAAAACTAACGTTGAGTGTAAAAAAATTGATGTTGACCATTAACTTTTTGACGAAAATGAGCAATATTGCTATGTTTTGAAATTTCCGGGCAACATTGAGACAATAAAAACTTATAAGGTAACATTGCTCCCCAGCAAAAAAATTTCGAGACAAATTTGCTACTTAACCCTTTTAATTAAAATGGTTGGGTTCCAAAAAGATTAACAAACTCAGTCCATGCATCTTATTCTGGATCTTGATCAAAGTGATAATTAGTCCTCCATTCATTAGAAAATTATTCTTTAACTTCCATTCACACACACAAATGTAATGACGTGAAATTTATCAGCCAAGTGTCAGCTTCAAAAGTTTCAGATCATATAGATTAATACTCCACTTGTATTCAGGTCATATTTAATGGAGTATAGAAGTCAGACAATTTATTAGATTGTTCATCTCTACTAACTAGATGCATTAGCCAAATATATTTGCAAGAGAACTATTTGCTATTGCTGTCTTGGTCATGGAAATCAGGCTAAGAGCTCCTGTAGACTAGCATAATCTGACCAAAGGCGAATAAAGTCTTCGCAAGGGAATGGGGAAGTTATGAATACTAGACAATGGTCGAGTCAAAGAGAAGAAGCTCTTTCTTTTGTTTTTGGTTTCCCACCCGCTTCACCCGAATCTTTAGTTTCAAGATGTCTAGTCTACGTTCGTGAGGGAAAAGCTCCAAACACCATTTTCTCCCTTCCCTTCGCATGCCTCGAATTGAAAACGTGATTAAGTGAGAGTAATTTTTTTTTTTTTACTTGCTCTCAATGGATGTTAGTAAGAGAAGAAGTTCTTTCAATTGGTCTTTTTTTTTTTTGGGTTGCCCACCTGGTACACCAAAACCTTCGGTTTCAACTAATCCGTATTTGTACCGAGTTGAGCCCAAGGTCGTGAAGGAAGGGCTCCCAAGTGCTAATATCATTTTCTTCATTCTTACGCTTCAAACCGAGGATATGATTAAAAGAGATCAATTGGTCAATTTGTGGCTAATAAAAATCAGCTACAAGCTTAGGCCCATGAATTGTCCAAAAAAGAGTTGGCCCAAAAAAACAAAACAATCAGATGTTTCAGATTCCTCAGCCCGTCTCTCTAACGCCTCCTTGTCTTTCCCTAAGCTCCGGTTCGACGCCCCGAGGAATCTCAAAGAGCTGCCGCCGTTCTGTCCCTCCGGTCAACTCGTGCTCAACCTCGCCATGGCGTCCACACACTGACTCCCGCTCCGCCGCGCCTGAGAAATTCGGATCTGTTACTGTTAGCAGCGGCCGATATTGTTTATGTGTTTCCTTTTTCTCCTCTGTACGTTGTCGAACTCATGATGGCTTGATTTGGCTTCTATGGAACTCAGTCTCAAACACGCTAAAGCCTCAATATGTGACATTCCTTTCATTCCTTTGCACATCGTTAAAGAAATTTTGCTCAGACTTGATGCCCGAACCCTATTTCGATGTGCATTCGTTTGCAGAGAGTGGAATGCCCTTATTACTAGTCCTGATTTTGTATGCTGCAGTTCAGAACGAAATTTTGATTCCAGAAACCAAGTCCTCTTTATTAAAGTCTGTCGCTGCCAAAAGAGCGCAGAAACTTATGAGAGGGAATATGTTTATTTCCCATACTGCCGACTAACCTATTCACTGCACTGGGACAACGATGAATTTGATTTGATTCGCACACTAAAAAGTCCTTCCATCAATGATTTTAAAGGCACAGAAGTGATAGGCGTAAGCAATGGGTTAGTGTGTCTTGCCAATAAACCTGCTTTTAAATTCATTCTTTGGAATCCAAGTATTCAAAAATATGTATGGCTTCCCCGTGCGTTGCCTTGGGATGGAAAACCATATAGTGTAGGTTTTGGTTTTAATCGTAACAGCAATGACTTTAAGATTGTAAATCTTGTTCATCGTTATGTTGATGAGGCTAATTATGTGATTGATTCAGCTTGGGTTTTCTCATACATCACATGGTCATGGAAGCGTGTCACATATGATAATAGTATCCCTCCATGTTACATTCGTCCTCTCTTTCCCCACTTATTCTTTAATGGGGTGCTTCATTGGACTGCCACAACTGCCACTGAAACAGAAGAATGTTATGACTTCATTCTTACATTTGACCTGACACATGAAGTGTTTGGAAAAATATTGCTTCCTGGGAGTGTTGGTACAGATTTCGAAAGTTGGAATTCTATCCTAACAACAGGGGATTCGCTTCTTGTGACACAAGAAAAGAGAATGCTTGACGATGAAATAGATCAAGTAGTACCTTGCGTTTTTTCCATGTGGGTTATGGAACAATATGGGAATCAGGAGTCATGGACAAATATCTTCTCAAAGACGACAGAAGTGATAGATCCGGTTCACATATTAGGTGCAAGGAAAAATGGTGACCTTATAGTAGAAATGGAAGGTGGGCAGATAGGGAGATACAATCCAACAACTTCAACCAACATTCTCTTGAGAGATATGCAAAACAGTGTTTTTTTCTGTTATTATACGGAGAGTTTGTATTTATTAGAAAAAGGGGAAGACGTTAATTCCTACTAATGTTGGGTGTTAATTCCTACTGATGTTTGAAACTGTTTAATAGTATGCTTGTTAGAGGCATGGAGAGAATGAAAGTTTGACTAATTGTCTGCAATTTATAACTTGATTGTCCTTGTTTTGTATTAATTATCTTACAATGGTCATTCTCACCTTAATTTAACTTACTTTTTAATTATCTTACAATGTGTGATACTTGTGAAGGAGAGGGCCAGAGGAGGAAGAGGTTCCTCTCAAGAGGGTCAAGAACTGTAATTGCCAGAGGCTACTAATCTTCGTTATAGATAGGATAATGGCAAACAAATTAGTTGGGTTATTACCAGAATATGTTTTGCCAAAGATCATTTCAAGTTTAAACTGCCATATGAGATTCTTAGAAGTTTTATTATTATAGCCTCTATCAGGTTCCGTGAAAAAATAGCATTTTAAATCAAACTCACCTGTGCGTGAAGAACAAGCCTCGTCTGTTATGGAATGAAACAAGAACATATATCAACCACTTGGACCAATTTCTTCTGAATTCTCTGATGAAGCCGTGGTTCCCAATGGAGCGTGTTTGAACTTGATGGGTTTGATTTGCTGGTATATTTATGTTGCTGACTCAGACACAGTGAAGAAAATATCTTAAACAGCTATTTAATGAGCAAATGAGGAAGTGAAATTCAAGGGCAACGAGAACTGTAAATATTAATGATCAAATGGATAATAATATCCATGTGGGTCTCATAGAATTGAAGAAAGGAATTGGTAGTGTACTACTAGTGAGTCAAAACTCTAAATTCATTTTAAGCAATGGCACACTCACGCGATACAATGACTAGTATCATACTTGGCCTGCCATTGCTCATTCATTCTTGGCCGTTGTTCACTTTTGAGTGCTGGTTGAAAGAGGTCGCATACCCCCTTAAAGATTTTTTTCTTTCTTTTTTTTGGATAAAACATCTGAGAGTCTTGTTCAAACAAAGAAAATTTGTTGTTTTGAGCTTCCGAGATAACTAAATTTTTTTTAAGAAAATAAAAATACATACCCTTCAAAAAACTTTTTTAAGAAAATGGGGAAAGGCAAGGAAGAGTATGATATTCCTTCCGGTCCTTAATATATTTAAGGAGTTGATTTTTGTCCTAAATATAAGAAAATTTTCATATGTGTCAATCTTTTCCTAATTTACCCATATTGATACTCCTTCAACAATAATCAAGAAGAAGAAGGAAGGAAGGAATTGAGAAAGACATGTCATATTAATTAACTCAACTAATTTTATTAATCTAATCAAAATAGATCAATATATTTTATATTAAGGAACGAAGGAGTACAAATCAACATATTCGGTGCCTGTTTGATTCTGTTTTCCGTTTTTCTTCCTTCCAAAACAGTTTTATAAAATTGTTTTTAAAAATTAGTTTTGAAAAAAAAAAATTGTTTGGATCTTTGTTTTCAAAAATATGTTTTTAAAGTGGTGGCGATGGTCATTAGTAGTTTGGTGTCTATAATGGATAGGCTGCAACTTTAAAAAATAAAAAATAGAAAAACAAAAACATAAAAACACCTAAAACCATGTTTGTTTTTTAGTTTTCTAAAACAACCTTTTGTTTTAAAAAATAGCTCATTCAAAACAGTTTTTCAAGTAAGTTTTTTTAGTCTTTTGTTTTTTGTTTTATTTAAAAAAAGCTATTTTAAAAAACAATACAGTATCAAACAAGTCCCTATTTGTGAGGATCTTTTCTCCTTTTGCGTGCATTTTGAGGTCAACAGACTGAAACAGCATAGTCAAAATGCATAGGAATAGTATCGCCACCATGAGCATTATAGTTCAGAAGATATGTGCATGTTAACACTTCTCATTCTGTGGATGAAGCGGAAATTCCAAATGTCAGCAATACACATGCGAATTTCAATTTCTTGAATGGTTCATATGCGGTAGATGATCAAAATGATGCAAAAAGGCTCCAAATTGATATACATTATTCTAAATAAGTCACATAATTGATCATTAACATCTTTTATAGCAAAAACAAAAGAAATGATGGGTACTCTTTTTCCCATTTAGCAATTTGTTGTTTTATTTATTTTATTCCCTAAAATTTGGATAAAATCTTCATTGACCAGTTTTATCTTTGGTCATGTTAATGTTAGATACTGCCAAACAGGATATTGAATTTTTTTAATCGCCACTTGAACCTGTCAAACTCATAGCTCTGGCTAGACTTGTCTTGTCATTGATATGCAGAAAACACGTGATAGAAAGCTTAAAGCATATGCTTAACGTTGACTTTTGACAAAACCAAACCTATCCCAGAGATTGCTTTTGATGTCAAAAGCTATAGCTCTGTGATTTCATCAGAGTTATATCAGTCATGGACATCAATGATGATATTGAAGCTATGCAAAGTAGAACGAGGACTGAGTTGGGAGAACCATTTATAGAGAAAACATGGATCAACGATGAAGAATCCTCTAAGGAAAAGAGTAGGGCCAAAGAATCCATAGCATATGTTTTCATCAGCACTCTTGCAGTAGTTGTTGGTTCATATGAATTGGGTTCCTGCGTGAGTCACTTTTATCTTTTTCCAGTCATCCTAATTATGAATTCAAACTATCTTGTTCTGTTTAGATAAGTCCAACCACCTAGTAAAACAAAAAGTCAACTGTTGTCTAGGTGGCATATTCAGCACCGGTACAGTCCGCCATCAGTAAGGATCTTGAATTATCTGTCGCAGAGGTGAGTTTGAAAAAATTCAAGTAAATGAATATATTTTCCTGTTTAAACACTCACTATTGCACACGATAGATGTAATATTTTAATGAGCTTGATCATCTTAGTTATTGGGTTCTTTTTGGTAGGAACATTACATAACATATAGCTGTTCTGTTCTGTTTCGTAGTTCTCTTTATTTGGGTCGTTGCTTAATGTCGGCGCAGTAATTGGTGCAATCACAAGTGGACACATGGCAGACCAATGTGGTCGAAAAGGGGTAAGAAAAAACTGAAAATAAAGACTTTCAATTGTCTGTAACAGAGCTGGGAGTTGACTCTAGGAAGTGAGATTGAAGCTAGCATTTGAGTTTATATATATTCAAAGGCTTCATCCTTTATTACATTTTTACTCAAGCAGGCAATGAGAATATCGGCTGTTATTTGTTCTGCTGGTTGGGTGGCAATATACTTTTCAAAGGTGTTGAGCCTTTTTTTATTTATTTTCACTTTCTAAAACTCATTGAACCTCAACTTTAATACCAACTAATTAACTGATGTAATTAAAAAAGTTTCTTGTTTATTTGATGATAGGGGGCTTTGCTGCTTTGTATTGGGAGGTTATTCACCGGATGCGGCATTGGAGTTCTCTCTTTTGCGGTTTGTTCGGAATGACATAATTTCTTTCTTTCTTTCTTTTTCTTGTGTATGCGTATTCAAAACTGTTAATCATAATACGGTCAGGTTCCTATCTATATTGCTGAAATAGCACCAAAAGAACTCAGGGGTGGCCTAGCTACATTGACTCAGGTACGAAGTTCTACCTTTTGAGGAAGATTATTTGACCCTAAACTCCTAAAGGACTGATGTGTTATATATATTTTTCTCTCATGCAGCTAATGCTTGTGATGGGAGTAGCATCTACTCTCATACTTGGAACTGTAGTAACATGGCAAACACTAGCCCTTACATGTATGTAATATATATAGTGAATGAGTACAATCTATATTCTTCCTCAAAAAATTCAAATAAACTAATTAGCTGATATTTTTTAAGGCATAGTCCCCTGTCTGGTTCTGCTCCTAGGCCTTATATTTATTCCAGAGTCTCCTAGATGGCTGGTAACTAGTCAAATCCAACTAGAAAATTTATTTCTACAGTAGCAAATTATATGGTTTGGTTAACCTCGGCTTTCAGGCGAAGGCTGGACATCAAAAAGAGTTTATAGATGCATTAAGAAGGTTTCGTGGAGATGATGCCGATATTTCACATGAAGCAGCTGAAATACAGGTTTTGTCTTTCACCTTTTTTATGTGTACAATTTGTTTGAGCCAAGGATGATATATGTGCAAGTAAGAACTAATGGTTTATATATCGGCAGGAGAATCTGCAATCTCTAACATGCATGCCAAAAGTTGGATTGCTGGACTTATTTGATAGAAGATACTTGCATGTTGTTACTGTAAGCATCAAGTATATATGATTAAGACTATTGTTTACCAGTACACCGAAATTTTTCTTCCTTGGACTTTGTTTTGACTTCCAGATTGGAGTTGGACTAATGTTCCTTCAGCAATTCGGAGGAGTAAATGGAATTGGGTTCTATACAAGTGAGATTTTTGTTTCAGCAGGTATAAGGAGAAATGAAACACTTAAAACAGCTTCCAATTCTGGCACTTCTCTCTCTGATAATAAATTTGCTTCAAAATGTCCGCCTAGGTTTTACTTCTGGCAAGCTAGGAGTTGTAGCATTTGGATGTATACAGGTATGAACATCCTTCTGTATTTGCACTTTTCTTTTTGACATACGCAAACAAAATCAAAGGGTCTAAGAAAGGAAGAAGATTCTTGCAGGTTCCCATGACAGCATTATGTGCTGTCTTGATGGATAATTGTGGCAGAAAACCCCTTCTTCTAGTAAGTTCTAATTATCATGGTGTCCTATGTATCCATCCCTTTAAACTAGTGTACAATTAGAATATTGTATATTAACTTGTATTTCAGGTATCTGCAACAGGCACATTTGTGGGATGCTTCCTAACAGGAACATCTTTCATTCTGAAGGTGCTTTTATCACATTCCTTAATTTTCTGAGTTCTGAGACTCAAAAAAAAAAAAAAAAAAAAAAAAAAAAAAAAAAAAAAAAAAAAAAAAAAAAAAGGACAAGACTTGCCTCATGATTTATACATTTCATTTATCTTTGTATTAATTGATGTGGGACTTATATTCTATCTGATTAGAGCGTTTTACACAGAGCAATGGCATAGGACAAGGATGGGTTCCAATACTTGTTCTTGCTGGAATACTGGTGAATAAATACACACACCCCTCATCCCATCTCTTTCTTAGTGCTCTAGTGTTAAATATTCTCATCACCCTTCGTTGCATAACGTGTCAGATATATATAGGTTCGTTCTCAATTGGAATGGGAGCGATTCCATGGGTCATGATATCTGAGGTGCGTTACTATATTACGTTTTGGAGAAATATTTTTCTTGAATTAATAGTTAAAGGGAGGAGACAGAGTGAGTAAAAGAGATAGGATTGGTTCAGATACTTCCCATCAATGTAAAGGGAGCAGCAGGAAGTTTGGTTAACCTTGTGAATTGGTTGAGTGCTTGGGCTGTTTCCTACAGCTTCAACTTCCTGATGCAATGGAGTCCTTCAGGTGAAAGAATCTAGAAGATTCCTTCTTCTTCTTTAGGTGAAATCAGAAGAGACAGGAATATTAACATAGGATGATGTTTGCTTTCAGGTACCTTTTATGTTTATTCAGGATTCTGTGCAGTGGCAGTACTGTACGTGATCAGGGTGGTTCCTGAAACAAAGGGAAAGACTCTTGAAGAGATTCAAGCCTCCCTCAATTCAGCCTGAGCCCATAATAATAATATCCCATCCCATTTTACTCAATTTATTGTGTTTTAATTTTAATCTCATTTTTCAAAATTTGGTTGCACGTTTTGTCCATTTTTGGGCCTGAATCTTGTAATAGAAATCGAAAAAGCTTGGTTGCACGTCTTGAGTCATGAATGCTTGGGATATAATAACGGTTGTGGCATAAGGAAAATATGTGTTTCAATTATGTTCAAGATTTTTTTGTTGACCTGAATAATTATGTTCAAGATTGAGACTTTCTCCATAAATGCATCCACATGACAATCTGATAGGAAATTTAGAAAGACTTATGCTAGAAGGAGATAACTTGCTTGAGTTTTAATTATATTTTTCTTCTTGCTTAAGTATTTGTCTCAGCTTTGTGAAAAATCCACTCTTGCTGCTGCTGTTGCCTTTTTAAGTTGTATGTTCATTTGCTGTTAGCTTTTTGTATGCAAGTTGTATGTCCACTTGCTGATTAGATTTCTTCATGTAGAGGAAATCTCCTCTTATAAATAGCTAGGATGTAACTTGTAATGAATGAAATCTGACATGGTTTAGCCACTCTCCCTCACCCTATTTCAGCCTTTTTTCTATCAGCTTCAAATCTGTTTGTGTGATAATCAGTGAGTAATATCATCATTAAATAAGTGAGGTTATTTGTTAACTACTAGTCAATTTTCTTAATATCATCATTAAATAAATGAGGTTATTTTAGAAAATAAAATTGTATCTCTAGCATGTTTATAACTTCTAAATAATTATATTTCATTCCTTTTAAAAAAGGACTAGAGTAATATCACCGAAGATTAAAAATAATACAACGTTTACGGGAACATTAATATTCTATTGTGTAGGATTGCAGCAGGAAAAAAAAGTATCATGGTTTATTATAGGAATTTTAATATTAAGAAAATATTTAAGTGATATATTTAATATACAATAATACCAATAAAATATTTGAACATGTGAATCTCGTAGCTCTGCCTCCATCTCAAGACTTGTCATATTTATATGGAAAAGCACGCCATGCAAAGTATAAAAAATGGTGAGCAATGACTTTTGACAAAACCAAACCGATCTCATAGCCTGCTTTTGATGTCAAAAGCAACAGCTCTTCGATTTCGTCTGAGTCATATCAGTCATGGACATCAACCATGATGTGGAAGCTATGCAAAGTAGAACGATGGCTGAGTTGGGAGAACCATTTATAGAGAAAACATGGATCAGTGATGAACAATCCTCTGAGGAAAAGAGTAGGGGCAATGAATCTATAACATGCATTTTCATAAGCACTCTTGCAGTAGTAGTTGGTTCATATGAATTTGGTTCCTGCGTGAGTCACTTTGATCAATTCTAGTCTTTCTAATTATGAATTCAAACCATCTTTTCTTTATTACCTCAGTACATCTTCCTAAAAGTGAAAGCTAACAAAACAATGATCAATTGTTGTATAGATGTCATATACAGCACCGGTACAGTCAGCCATCGGTAAGGATCTTGAATTATCCATAGTAGAGGTGAGTTTGAAAAAATTCAAGTAAATGATGACTATATTTTCCTGTTTAAATTTTAATGATCTTGATATCCTATTTATTGGGATATGTTTGGTAGGAACATCACATAATTCTTAAACATAAAGCTGTTCTGTTCAGCTGTTCTGTTTCATATGTAGTTCTCCTTATTTGGCTCGTTGGTTAATGTCGGCGCAGTTAGTGGTGCAATCACAAGTGGACATATGGCAGACCAATTTGGTCGGAAAGGGATAAGAAAAAACCTTAAAATAAAGACTTTGAATTAACAGTAACATAACTGGGAGTTGACTCTAGCAAGTGAGATTGAAGCTGACATTTGAGTTTACGTATATCCGAAGGCTTCATAATCTATGACATTTTAACTAAAACAGGCATTGAGAATATCAGCTGTACTTTTCAAAGGTGTGAAGCCTTTTTTTCCCCTTCCAAAAACTCCTTAAACCTCAACTTTAATACCAACTAATTAACGGATATAATTTAAAACGTTTCTCTTTTATTTGATATCAGAGAGCTTTACTGCTTTGTATTGGGAGATTCTTCACTGGATACGGCATTGAAGTTCTCTCTTTTGTGGTTTGTTTTGAATGATAGGATCTATATATTTCTTTCTTTTTCTTGTGCTTGCGGGTTTGAAAATGTTGATAATAATATGATCAGGTGCCTATGTATATTGCTGAAATAGCACCAAAAGAACTCAGAGGTGGCCTAGCTACATTGGGTCAGGTACGAAGTTCTACCACTTCAGGAAGATTATTTGACCCTAAACAACTGAAATATTATATTTTTCTGTCATGCAGCTAATGCTTATGATTGGAGCAGCAGCTACTCTCAAACTTGAAACTGTAGTAACATGGCAAACACTAGCCCTTACATGTATGTAACATGTATATATATAGTGAATGAGTACAACCTATCTTCCCCCTCAAAAAATACGATTAAACTAATTAACTGATATTTTTGAAGGCATTGTCCCCTGTCTGGTTCTGCTCCTAGGCCTTATATTTATTCCAGAGTCTCCCAGATGGCTGGTAACTAGTCAAATCCATCCAGAAATTTTTATTTCTGCATAAGAAAATTTAAGGTTTGGTTAACCTCGGCTTTCAGGCGAAGGCTGGACATCAGAAAGAGTTCATAGATACATTAAGAAAGTTTCGTGGAGATAATGCTGACATTTCACATGAAGCAGCTGAAATCCAGGTTTAGTGTTTCACTTTTATATGTGTACAAGTTGTTTGAGCCAAGGATGGTAATGTAAAAGCAAAAGTTAATGGTTTATGTCTTGGCAGGAGTATCTACAAACTCTAACGTGCATGCCAAAAGTTGGAATGCTGGATTTATTCCACAGAAGATACTTGCATGCTGTTACTGTAAGCACAAGGTACATATGATTAAGGCTGTTAATCAGTCCAACTAAATTTTTTCCTTCCATGGACTTTGTTTCGATTTCCAGATTGGAGTTGGATTAATTATCCTTCAGCAATTTGGAGGGATAAATGGAATTGGGTTCTATGCAAATGAGACTTTTGTTTCAGCAGGTATGAAGATAAATAATGAAACTCCAAAGCAGTTGCCAATTCTGGCACTTGTCTCTTTGATAATAAATTTTGCGTCAAAATGTCCACCTAGGTTTCACTTCTGGCAAGCTAGGAGTTGCCGATCTGAACATCCTTTTTGTATTTGTACTTTTTCTTTTTGACAATAGCAAACAATAATCAAAAGTTCCAATTTACAGCTTCCCATAACAGCATTAGGTGCTGTCTTGATGGATAATTGTGACAGGAACCCCCTTCTTTTAGTAAGTTCTAATTTATATTGTGTCCTATGTATCTATCTCACTAAACTTCTGTACAATTAGAATCTTGTTTGTTAACTTGTATTTCAGGTATCTGCAACAGGCACATTCGTGGGATGCTTCCTAACAGAACATCTTTCCTTTTGAAGGTGATTTTGATCATCACATTCCTTAATTTTCTGAGTTCTGAGCCTCTCCCTCAGTAGTTTTAGGATTATCTGATTTGAGCCTTTTTTACACAGAGCCATGGCATAGTACAAGGATGGGTTCCAATACTTGCTCTTGCTGGAGTACTGGTAAATAAACACACTCTCATAACCACATACCCCTCATACCAACTAGGGGTGAGCAAATCAAAACCGAACCAAATAATTCGGTGTTCGGTTTTTTAAACTAATTTAGTTCGGTTTTTGCAAATTTATTTCGGTTAAAACCGAAAAAAAAAAAAAAAAACAAAATTTGCAAAAAATCTGCAACCTATTGTCATTCAAGTAAAAATCGATATATACCAAGTGCTTCATGTAAAGTATACTATAGCCAGGTTGCACTCAATAGTTAATATTGTAGATTGATTCAGCAAAAAAAAAAAAAAAAAAAGTAGATTGGCCATTTTACAGAATTAACCCAAACAAGAAGGCCCAACTTAAGCCCAAAAACCGAATTAACTACAAAACCGAACTGAAATATTTCAGTTTTTCGGTTTCGGTCTATTTGGTTTTCAGTTTCGGTTCGGTTTTTAAAATGTATGTATTTCAGTTTTTTCGGTTTTAACCGAAAAACTGAACCGAAAACCGAATGCTCACCCCTATTACCAACTCTATTTTAGAGGTAAAGTGTAATGTATATTCTCATCACCCTTGTTTGCAAAATGTGTCAGATATATATAGGCTCGTTCGCAATTGGAATGGGAGGAATTCCATGGGTTATAATTTATGAGGTCTGTTACTATTGACTTTTAAAAGAATATCTTCCTGAATTAATAATTAAAAGGGATATATGACAGGGGAGTGAGTGAAAGAGACAAGATTATATTGGTTCAGATATTTTCCATAAACGTAAAGTGAGCAGCAGGAGGTTTGGCCAACATGGTGCATTGGTTGAGTGCTTGGGCTGTTTCCTACAGCTTCAACTTTCTCATAAGATGGTGTTTGCTTTTCAGGTACCTTTTATGTTTATTCAGGATTCTGTGCAGTGACTGTAGTGTTCGTGAGCAAGGTGGTTCTAGAAACAAAGGGAAAGACTCTTGAAGGGAGGGATTCAAGCCTCCCTCAATTCAGCATAAGCCCACAATAACATCCCAGCCCATTACTTAATTTATTGTATTTTTCTAATAGACACGAGCATTCTCTCATTTAAGATAATCATGTTCAAAGCATTATTGAGCATTAAATGTGAGTATCTCTTTTAGTAGAAACTCAAATTTTGATTTGTTATGTTATGAGGGACTAGCCATTTCACTAAACCTAATCCGTTAGTTTATTTATTGTGCTTTGATGCCATTTTCAAAATTTGGTTGCACATTTTATCCATTTTGAGGCCTGAATTTCAGAATGAAAATCTAAGCGAAGCTTGTTTCAGACCAACAGAAAATTGAATAAAGGAAAGAAAATAAAAAGGTGAAAGTTGGCAATGGAGGGCCTAGGTCCTTGAGTCAGGAATGTTGGGATATAAATAATATGGCTGTGGCATTAGGAAAATGTGTGTTTCAACTATATTCAAGAAAGAGAGTTGCTCCACAAATGGATCCACACGACAATCATTTAAGGGTCGTTTTCTTATATAGAGAGGGGGACATGTCTGCCTCCTCGTTTTTCATACTCTTCTTCATGATTTTATATGTTTTCATATCCTGCCCACTCCTGAATTGTTACTCTCTTGGTTATCTCCAATGCCAAATTAGGGTGTCAAATTAATTTTAAAAACATGCCTAATTTGGTGAACCACCACATGCTATATAGTTTGGTAAATTATGTATTGTGGATGAAGGGAAAACCAATTTGCAGGTAGCTATATTTTTTTCCCTTCAATTTCTAATTGAAAAAATTATCAGAAAAATGCTATCAAAATAGGGATAAGGCAAATAAGGGAACCAAATATAAAAAATTTCAAGTCAAACCATAAGGAGGAATCTAGAATTTCCAAATCTTTGTAAAAGACCAATAAGCCCTTGAGTTAAAATTTGAAAAAACAGAGTGAAAGCACCCGAAAACTTCAATTTTCCCTTTCCCTGTCGCAATAGACGCGAGCGGCAAACCATGGAGAACTTGTGGTCTCTTACGAGACAACTTGGGCGCTGTTAAAGACGATCATGGGTAGTTATCAATTGTCCATTGTTTCCATAATGTTGAGGCATCAAGTTGCACGAGTACGTCGAGAGGAACCATTGTGGAGAAATTCACAGAAGAGACTCTACGGGTCTGGACACATTTGAAAGAGCTCCTGCCTTTTTGTGAAGGTAAAGGATTTTTCACAATCTTTTCGTTCCAAGACGATTTAATAATTATATTGCCTGCTATATTCTTGTAGCCCCAAGACTGGTTGTGGAGACATACCTAAATGAAAGGAGTTATAGATCTCACCAAATTATCAGATTGGTATATGCCTTCTCCTTCCTTGCTTAAAACATTATGCTTTAGTGTTTTTACTTGTAGAATTCTAGTTATGGTTTGCAACCTTGCAGACTGTTGAAAGTTCTGCCCAAGAATTCTTAAGCAAAGGCTAGTGCCCAATGTGGTATGTGTATGCTTATAACTTCCCCTGAATAAAACGTTGCTCTGATTTTATATCAACTGAACTTGTTTCTATGCAGAATTTTGTTGATTTGGCAGGGAGTGAGCGTGAATCTCAGGCATTATCAACTGGAGTAAGATTGAAAGAAGGATGTCATATAAACCGGAGTTTGCTTACTCTTGGAATTGTCATTAGGAAGCTTAGGTGTTATACTTATTCCTTTCTTAACAAACGTGATTGTTGATGTGCCAAATTTGCTTTAGATTCATGTCAACGTTTAATTTTAATTTGTTGTAAATTGTACCGCACAATTGATGTTTTCTATTGATGTAGGAACAAGTTGGAGAATTCAGGGGATATTTTGTAGTGGCTAGTAAATCATCCTCAGAATTAAGCAAGAACTAATGCTTTGAGTCTTGTGTAAGACCAAACAAGCAAACTTCAATGATTGACACGATAGTTTATAGGTTTTTTATTATTATTATTATTAATCCACCTTTAACGCAACATGTTGCGAATCTTATTGTAATGGGTTATCTTATTTTGTAAATGTAAGATTTGGTTAATATTATCATACTTTTGTCCAGATGTTGCCTATTTTGTATGGGTGATATATGAATTTTTATCAACATGTAGGTGGCATTTGTTGCATAATTTACTTTAGACATTGACAAGTTAATAAATGAAATTAACAACATCTGTATATGGATTAACAACATGAGAAGTTAGATTAATGACTTCAGCATCATGTTTCACAACGTCATATCCAAAAAATCAATACTTATATCTAGGTATAATTTTCAGGGCACAAGTTTCAGGGGTCAATAACAACATATGTATAGAGATTAATAATATGAGAATTTAGATTAACGACTTCAGTATCATATTTAACAACTTCATATCCCAAAAACCGACACTTATACCTATGTATAATTTTTAGGGCACAAGTTTAAGGGGGTCAATAATTATATATCTATAGAGATTAGTAACATGAGAATTTATATTAACAACTTCAATGTCATGTTTCACAACTTCATTTCTCAAAAACCAACACTTATACCTAAGTACAATTTTTAGGGCACAAGTTTCATGGATCAATTACAACATTTGTATATAGATTAATAACATGAGAATCTATATTAACAATTTCAATATCATGTTTAACAACTTCTTATACTAAAAACCAATATACCCAAATATAATTTTCATGGCACAAGTTTCATGAGTTAATAACAACATATGTATGTATGATTAACAACAACAGAATTTATATTAATGACTTCATTCCTACACTTCTATGTTATTTTCATTTGCCACATAACTCAGAGCAATTAGGTCATTTAGGGCTTGTTTGGTTTGAGGGGAGGGAGTGAGAGAGAAGGGAGTAGAAATGAGGATATTGACCAAGTTGCCATTAATGAAAATAATATTCCTTTTTGTTGAGAATATATTTTTGGAATATTGAAAAGTTTCCATGAGTTTTTTAGTAAAGAGGAGAGAAAAAATTTCTCTCTCCCCTTCCCTCCTTTCTCTCCCTCTCCCTCAAACCAAACAAGCCCTAGTGAGATTTGGAAATCCCAAATTCCTTCATCAATTTTGACATGAGATCTTATATATTGACGGCACTTATTTGTATTTTGCCTATTCTAATTGTTTTTTATTTATTTTCCCTTTTGAATTTGTTACCGGTACACTTTTTTTCTCCTAATTAAATACTATAATTTTGCTCTGTTAGTACAGTTAATTTTCTGTATAGAGGCTAACAATACTAATAGAGAAAGGTTGTAGGAAATAACAATATTAAAGAGAACAAGATTATTGGTGGAAAAAGGAAAAAAAAACACACCGACACTATGGTGAACGAGAATCGCCAAATTGCCTCACAACTTAAGCTATAGTAAAGGGAAAAATAATGCAAGTCCAAATAATTGATTCCATCCCCTCCATGAATTTTTCCCTTTAATTTTTAATAATAAAATAAATTTTCATGTCTTCATTTTTATTATTTGAGTGTGTGCATATAATAACAGTAATAGCCACAGGGTCGACAGTGATAATAATGGCAATTTTATTACAACTTGCATGAGACTGACACATTTTTTTAGTTACAGTCGCAAGCACTAACAGCTTGAATTACCGACAAGATTGAACCCGCAACATTTTATATACAAGGAATATCCATACCATTAAGCTATAAAACTTCTAGTAAAATCACACCTTTTCGAACTAGGGATGTTTTGGCAACTTTTATTTTATTACGTTTTTTCCTTAAAAATCGGAAGTCTAGAAAATCACACAGGCCCACAATATACTGAGCAAGTGTAAGGGGGTGACGCCTTCAAAACTTTCATTTCCCATGTTTTGATTTGATGTTGTCACCACTCAACATCTGCGATTACATTACCTTTATATCAAACAAATTAACGCAATAAGGTAGCGTTCATAAAAAAAAAAGTTCATTAAAAAAACGTAATAAAAATGCATTTCATCCTGTGTTTTCATCTTTTCATTTCCTGTACATTTGAATTTGAATAATCTACTTCACTTCCATCGAATTTCCAGGGGGAAAAAAATATTTTTACACTAAATATACACATTTGTAAATAGTTATGATAAGAGGGGTCGGGCCACTAACTAGCTATCCATTTTTTAGTTATAGGATTAGGAGGATATAGTACTACGGATTGGGACATATATAACGCTTAATAAATAACGGTTACAGTTACAATGAATAAACGTCGTGTATGTCGAGGCAGAGGTAACGCCGAAATGATATATAATGCTAAAATATAACGGTTAAATATGTGCACCGTCATATACTGAGAGACATAATTCACAAAAATATAAAAAATAATGGTTGAAGTTAATAACCGTCATTTATTTAGTGATAAAAATGATGGTTTTTACGAAACAACCATCATGTGACATTTACAAGCAATTCATCTTCCAATATTAATTAGTAAAAACAAATATATAACAATTAACTTTAAAATATGATTGTAAATATGAGATATTATTAGATAATTATATATAATAATATCTCAAATATATAATTTTAGAATAAATATAATATGTTAAGATATTAATATAATATCTATTATCTATTAATATCTTAAGGAGGCGGAAAAGGTGGGATTCTTGAAAAAAAAAATGTATTTGACAATACTTGACATTTTTTCATAAAGATTTGTTATGTAGTCCTTAAGAATACTTAACAGTTATTAATGAAAACCATTATATATAAGAACACGGGATTTCAAAAAAAATATTACAATACTTCACAAAGAACCGTTATATATTTTTTAAGATTATTTAACGGTTAAAAATAATAATTGTCATATATAAAAATGTGGGACTCTGAAAAATGTCAAATATAAGAATACAGAAGTCTATAAAAAAGTTTTTTGATAATATATTACGGTTCTTCATAAAAAACCATTAAGTATAATTTGATATAAAAATGTGGGATTTTGAAGAAAAAAAATTATTTGACAATATATTATGGTTCTTTATAAAAATCATTAAGTATATATCTTGAAAAAAAAATGACAATACATTACTATTTTTCATAAAGAACCGTTAAGTAATCTAACAATATATTAATATATTCTTTATCAATATATTAACTAATATTATAGACAATACATTACGGTTTCATTTTCCTTCCACACTCCCTCTCCCTCTCTCTCTCTCTCTGGCGCTGGCTGAAATAAGGGCCTTGGAGAGGTTTAAATAGTCTTAAATTCTCATTTGATTAGGCGATTAGCTTATATGTTGGCATATGTCCAAATAATCCAATCACAAAATGCCAAGTGTCCATATAGCACCTTCTTTCCCTTTTCTCTCCCTTATTAGGCACCACTTTATGTTAGGGAGAGGGAGGCCTGATGAATTTCCCGACTTTTGGGTTCAGTATTCGGAAAAATCAAGTACCCGATTGAACCGGAGACCGGTGGATTCCCTGGGCTCAAGTGCTAGGTGGCATGTTTTAGAGATGTCAACACAAAAATGATCTTGTACTTTATCGTGATGAGATGTCACTTGTCATATTCCTATGAAACCAACACAAAATTTGTGTCATCTTTAGCCATTATGACATTCTTTATTAAAGCTATTTTATCAGTGTTTACTCAAGATTTACTCGAGATTGTGACTCGTACACCGAGGCTCGTCAAAAGACGCTAGGTTAGAGTATGCATGGGTGTGTGTGTGCCCCCACATGGCGCACATACCAATGTCTTTTCCAAAAACGCTGGTAGACATGTCTGCCCTAGAAATGTCATGTGCACACCTATACCGGCACATTTTGCTCAACTAATCGTCCCACACCTCATAACCTAACTGGGTGGCATCTTTCTACCTCTACACCGACACTTTAATCCTACTGCCTACACATAGTGGGCCCCTTGCCCAGAAGGGCCAAATCACATGGTTCCCGAGAATCTTTCTATTTCTTGACATTCTTGGAATTCTTTTCGTATTGGGCTTAGTCATCTGTCTGATACAGGCTTATTCTTAAGTCTCTATGCCCAAAATTCAAGATATTACATATTCTAATTTTTATATTTACATCACTACAAAAAAAAGTCAGAATTTGTGACGGAAAAAATCCGTCGCAAAAAATGACGTCACAAAGCATTTTTTGCGATGGAAAAATTATTTTCCGTGACAAATTTCCAATTTTGCAACGGAACAAAAATTCCGTCGCAAACTACCACTTTTGTGATAGAATTATTTTCCATCAAAAATTTCATTTCATAATTTTTTTTTTCAAATATAAAAATATAAAAAATTATGAAATAAAAAAATATGTATATAATGAAAATATATAGTAGCAATCATAAGAGTTTCTCTTATCTCTAAACATCACTTTTCAACACTTCATGCCTTACCTAATGGACTTAGATGAGGTCTCAAGTTTAGCTTCAATATAATGTTTGTGAGTGCAACTTTAAATTGCATAGAATAAAAAAAAGAAAAAATAATCAATATATATATAATATAAAAACAATCAAAATTGTAATTAACTTTCAATTACAATTTTGCCCTATCAAATGAGGCTAAAAACAATTTGGACCTTACATTAGAATATTTTCGTAATTTTTTTTTTAAAATGTAATTAAATTATAATCATTATAATCTCACACCACTTTCTCCTCCCATTCTAATTACATTAGAATTTTCTCACACTATTTTGTCATATATTTAAGAATATCTGGATTATTTGAAAAGTTCAGAATCAAAATATGAATTAAAATTAGATAGTGTCAATGGAATCATCGTAGGAGATTATCAAAAAACCAATCAAATGTATTTGTTGAAAACAATAAAACCTTTGTGAAAGAGATTAACTTAACCAACGGTCACATCCTACTATAAAAAATGAGTATTAACTAAAATTGTTCGGTGAGTTCTTATAGAAGATATTAATAACAACATCCCTCAAGCTTATTGGAGTTCTTAATGGGGCAATAAACAACATCTAAAGAAAAAAATAGGATGAACGTACCAGATGCCAATGGAGAGGAGGCCGAAGATGAGATAAGAGGAGAGAAGGTGGTGGTGAGAGGATAGGAGGCCAGCGATGAGAGGAGGCCGGAGAACGGAGGTTCCGAATGGAACCGGAGGGAGAGGAGGCCGGAGAAAGGAAAAGGCGAACAGAACTGAAGGGAGAGGAGACCAGACGGCGGACGAAGGCTGGGACGGAGATAGGTTGCTGGACAGACAGAGCAAGGCAGAGAGGAGAGGAGACCAATTTTGACCGGTATGAGCCAAATGAGGAAGAAAGGCATAAATTGGCATGATTTGCAACGAAAAGGATTTTCCGTCGAAAACTGTTAAGTTTTGCGACAGAAAGTCATTTCCATCACAAACAGTCGGCAGTGAAAAAATGCTGGTTTGCGACGGAAAAAGGGATTTGTCACAAACGGATTGCGACGGACAGCTTTATCCATCGCAAACCGATGGTGAAAGACCGCCAGTTTGAGACGGACCGCGCGCTCCGTCCCAAATCGGCGGTCTCTTAGGCCGCCGATTTGTGACGGACCAATTTATTCGTCGTAATTGTCTTATTTGCGACGGATTTATATAATCCGTCGCAAAATGGTCTAATTTGTATAAAATTTTTATTCCGTCACAAATGTCCCAAAATTTTCGACGGAATAAATTTCGTCGCAAATTCCCTATTTTCTAGTAGTGTATTATCCTTTTGAAGTTATGGAAACTTTAAAGTACTGCTACGTGGTTGACAATCTGCAACAAACACATTGAAGAATGTTTTTGAATTTTTTTAATATATTTTCTTTTAGAATTCAAAAAATTATAAGATATTGTTCTAGAATGTTTAAATGATCAATTTCTTTTAAATTGTATGATGTTTATCTATAATGTATTGAATTTTGAATACCATAAATATTTTTTCATATTATTATCTTGTTATTATCAATGATTATATTGTGTTTTATATAATAAATATTAACAATAAAACAAATAATATATAGAGTTATCATTTGTTATGTCACTTGACATAAGGTTATGTTAAGTCACCCCAAAACTAAGTCATTTTGGGGTTAGAGGAAATAATGAACTCATAAAACGACGTAGTTTTGGGGTTAGGGGAATTAATGAAGGATCTTTTGGTAAAATTTATATAATAAATATAAATACAAAAAATACAAAAACACCCTTTATTAATTCCCACAACTCCCAAAACGACGTAGTTTTAGGGTGACTTGACATAACATTATGTCAAATGACATGACAAACGATAAACCCATAATGAGCTTGTTTGGGTTGAGCATTAGGAGAGCGGTTGGAGGGTTTGTGGTAGAGTTAATGGGCTTTGGAGAAAAAGCTCAACGTGGTGTGTTTAGGTTCGACGTTAAGTTCCCTGACTTAAAGCTCCTAACGCTCAAAAAGCCCGTTAAGGAAAAAACTCCAAAATCCAACTTTTTCCAAAATGCTCTCAGCTTTTTGACATGGGCCCCGCTACTTCTACCACAATCAATTCAAACACAAATCATTATCTATAACCTGACTTTTTTCCTACCGAGTTTTTTTAAAGTCAGATAGCTTTTAAGCCACGCTCCTACCGCCACCCCAAACAGGCCCAATATATGTATGTATGTATGTATAATAAATAAAATAGCCAATACATTATGGTTATTACAAATAACTGTTATATATGCCTTCATTTACGATTTAGAAACCAACGGGGGTTGGCACAAGTGTAAACGACTTGTGTTGCTTAAGTAAGGTCTCGAATTTGAGCATTGTGAATGTAGAAAATCCTCGCGGGAGACTCACTCACCATAACCAGATGCGCGGCCCAGATTGGATCTAGATTAGTTAGGGCGAAGCTCTGGATACTGATGGGCAACCAAAAAAAAAACTTACAGTTTAGAGCTTAGCATATATAAACTTACTTTATGGCTGATAATAACCCTCATAGAAGAATGGGAAGGAAATGGAGAGAAGGCTAGAAATGAAATATTAAATGTTGACTATTAGATTTTACTCAACTAGTAATGAAAGGGGGAAAGGATGGTAGCAAACGGGGAAAGAAAATAAGAGAATTCAGCTCCACCGTCATATATTGACAATCTGTAGTAGTGATATGAGTTGAAAATAATCTAAAATATTGGTAAATTAGAAATAATATTTGTGAATTGCATATTATATATTGAAAGCGATAATGTTTTTAAGGGTTACCTCATTGCATATTATTTTAAAGTGATATTATTTAATGTCACACCCGGCCCTAACTTACTTGTACGAAAGCATTAATATTCTCAAGGGTCATCCTCATTGCTATTAGAATGTCTCTCTGCTCATTTTCTCTTGAGCAACTTCACGCACTCCCTTCTGAGCGCTCACATACCTTTGACATGTGTCCTCTTTTGTATCATTTCTTCCAACCACTAAAATTGCTCGGATCCTTTAATTCCCTCTTCTTTGTCAACTCTTGACCCTTGGTCTACTACATATATTATTGCATGTGAGTTTTGGCCTTGGATAGCACTTCCTCTTCCTCCTCATCCTGTTCCCTCTCCTCTTGACTCCCCTCCCTTTTCTCCATCTCTTTCGTGTTCTCACTCAGTACGTCTCTCACTCTCACTTTCTCTTTTATGTGGCCGAATGGAATAGGGAATGGAAGGGATGTGTGTGTAAGTGTTGTCCGAATAAGAGTAAATGGGCGAGGGACGTGTGTGTATTTGCTGTCATGCACTGTCCAAATGTGAAGAGTGAGTGTATGTGTGTATACGTGTCCAGCATGCAGGGATAGAGGGAGAAGTGATGTGGGGCGCACTCACAAAATAACTCATTTGAGCCTCTTTCATCCGTTTCAAGACTTTTGTTAATTAGCAACTTGTTCATTTGCTCATTTAAGTGCAAATATTAGATAAGTGTTAGAAATTAATCCTTAATCCCATATAAAGATTTTTCTTCCTCAATTAGCTTCTCTAAGCCATAGGATATTGTGTCTAAAATTTCTAGGCCAATACTCTAAATATTTTTTATTGAATTTTTGAGAAAATAGACTCTAAATTCCAAATAATAGTTTTAAAACTATTTAGGCCGAATTTTCCATAATTAATCCCCTCATAATATTTTTATATCTTCAAAATGGTATTTCATAGTTTTTCTCAAATTTTCAAGGTCTAAAATAATTTCAATAATTATCTTAAGATTTTTCTCATGATAAATTTTAGACTTTGGACTCTTGCTGACTTAATAACCTGTTTATTTCAGTCTTATTCCAAATCTTCTAGTTCCAAAATTCGGGATATTAGAATTATAGAGTAAAATATTAAGTAAAATTATTCAAATAAATTTTAGAAATATTTATTGTCACTAAAATACAACTTTAATAATGATTCAATGTTTATTATATTTTATATTTAAAAATCTTAAATAATTATATTTTAATATCATTAAAGTTTGCACATGAGGAGTGAGGGCTTTTATCTCTTGGGCAAATGGTTGGGCTGGACATTTAATTCATAGAGTAGTGTTTTTAACTTTTTATGCATGGAGCAGACCTAATTAAAAGAGGTATAGTTATCCTTTTATGATAATAATTAATAATCTGGAAAATATCAGTTTCTAATACTAATTCCCATCGTACAAAGATGATATTTTAGTGAAACTACATGTGTTAATATGTCGAATTTACAAGAAAAAGTAAGATTCATATGTATGATAAATAACGTGACTCATATAATTAAATACCTAAACTGCTAAACATATTCATGTACGTAGTTTTTTTCAAGTCAGTCAAACATGCATGTTGAGATATATATATATATATATATATATATATATATTTTTTTTCTTTTTCTTTTTTGAAAAAATAAAGTATAGATGTTGATTTTAGAGGATGATACTTTAATGTCTGTAAAAGAAGTGAAATAAAATAAAGGGGGCAATATTTGTAGGGGGGATCTGTAGAGAGAGAGAGAGAGAGAGAGAAGAATCTGAGGAGAGGAGATGTAGAATGAGAGAAATGCAGTGTACCAAGATTAGGTGGGTGGGGATGATTCTCTGAATAAAAACCATAAGACAGAGAGAGAGAGAGAGAGATGAATGGATTCACTGCATTGCATGAGCCAAACTGGGAATAATATTATCCTCTGATCTAATTGAGAGCCTCATCATCATAAGCTCACCAACCCCCCTCCACCACTTGATCACTCCCGCAATTATATTTATGTATCTATTGACTGAACTCAAGTACGTGGATACCCAGGGAAGCATCATTATTTCACTACATAAGGCCAATTACGTCAATTCCATGTTATCATTTATGCTCTATCAATAATCAAATCTCTACATAAATTATTCATAAGATTTTACTCAAAATGCATACTTTTTGGAGGGACAAAAGTAACTATCAGCTTTGAAAATATGTTGTAAAATCACAATGGACGGACGTTATCTAAACCTAACTGCCGTTACTTTATATTGGTGGGGCCTACAATGGTATCCAAATCGGCCTAACTTGATCTCCACAACGACATTCCCTTCCCATCCCCAAAAACCTGATCTTGGCGGTCAATTAGGATTTCTGCACTTAGTTGTAAAGTTTAGAGTTACTTTTACCCCTTCTAAAAAGTATTCGGCTTCAACTAAAAACTGACGTATATTTTTACACCTTAACCTATAATTTTATAGAATATTATTATCTTCAATCTTTCTCAACCGTTTTAGACGACTCCATAATATCTTAACTACCAGGCATTCAGCATTCAGCATTCAGAGTGGTGCGTCTAACCACCCATGTTGTAATGGGAATGAAATAGGGCGGCAACAGGAACAGGATTCGGTGGTTAATTGGGAAGAATAAAATTAAAAGTCCATAAAATAATAATCACGCTACTTAGAACCTAATACGAACACACCATTCCGGTCAACAACAAAAACTAGGAAAAGAAAAGGAGGGGTAGGTAGTAGAGGGACAAAAGGGGCACAAGAGGCCAAAACGCCCGCCTACTTGTTGACCTAACCCCCAAAACGACAAAACTCCCTCCTTTCTGCCTCCCTTCTTCTCTCTCCCCACTAACCACCTTTATTCCCCCTTCAACATTGGATAACAAAAAAATGAGATGCAATACACACACATGTATGTGTGTATACATATATGTGTGTCTCAATACGTGTGTGTGTGTTTTTTTATATGTGTGTTGTGTGTGTCTATATATGTGTTGTGTGTGTCTATATATGCATATATATATATATATGTAGATATATGTTACACACACATATATATATATATCTAAATGTATACATATATATACATACATATATGTATATATAGCAAGATCATTATTTCAATTAGCTAGAAAGCGTTTGGGGAAACAAATTCTATGTTGAAGAGGACGTGGTAAGAGCTATTGATTCATTTTTACTTATGTTATTTTAAATTTATATAAAAGCATTTTAGGAAAATAAATAAAATTAACTAATTTAACTCATCTCCTTAATCTCCTCAAAATCGGTTAAATATATCCTATAATTAGGACCGGAGGAAGTAATTAATATAATATTGAAATTTATTACAATTAATAAAGGTAATAATAAAATTTACTTAAATTTTATGACAACTTTATTGACTTTAACAATTTTTATGGGTTTGTAAAAATTATTAGTTGAGTCTTATAATAAGAACCAAATGAAGTATATGCGTGTAGCGCTATGCTTAACCCTTTCTCTTAGGATGCCATGTGCCTATTTACATAAATGATCCTCCGCCTGCCTTACTTAGTATTTGTATGGGATTATGTTTGGACTTTTAAAAAGTTTTATTTACGTAAATCGAGATAAAACTGATCTCACATACTTACTTCGTATACCGTAAATCAGGATTAAAAAGCTGATTTTGAAAGTTTCAATCTCTCTTATTTTCTATGTTTAATTACTCCTAGTACAGTGCAATTCCACAAACTTTTTGAAATCCCCCATCCTTTACATCATTTTCTTCCTCATAATTTATCATTCTGAATTTTAGCTCCCACCACTATTTTTCCCTCCCAAATTTCATGTGCCTATAGTGAAATATTAACCATTTAAATACAATTTTAATAGTTTAGATTTAACATCTCTAACCAAAAATTTTTAAATATAAAATTATTTTTGAAAAATTGATCATTAAAAAATTATCTTTATTTTTAAATTATAGACACATTAAGAAAAAATAAAAAGAATAAAGTGGAAAAAACTAAATCAAGACTGTCCAAATTATATATGAATTGTCTAGATTATGGAGCCTGAAACTCTATCAATAGGGGAATGTGAGGAGCTTGACAATTAGGTCAATCAATATATTTTTATTGGCTTATTTGAACAAAATAGGCTAAAGTTGACAAACCAGATATTAAATTTTGTCAATTGTGATTTGATGAAAAATTGTATTCAATAAGCTTCAGAACCTCAATAAACTCATCGTAAACAATTATATAATTGCCTTTTTTGCCGTGTTGAATGAATAATGAATATAGGGGAGTTTGAATCCATCCAAGACATTCACACGTTAAAACGAAAAAACCAAGAGGTAGCCTGATTTTCTAGGAAAACCCGGATCAATGTCCTATTTTTGTCGCCATTTCAAGTAGTTGTTCTTCCTTAAATTAATCGGACCCAGGGAATCGTGTCCCTCCAATTTGAATTAATCAACCAAATCAAACCATCTAATCCCCCTTTTTTATCTCTTTGGGCCCCTTCCAAGCTACCCAATAGCCTAAGGGCCCATATAAAAACAAAAACATTTAGATTTATTTTTTGTTCACTGTCGGGGGCAATTTTTTTTTAAAAAAAGTCACCCTCTTAATTTGGTTGATGATGACAGTTTTTTATACTCCTACTGTTTTAACCGAGGACACATTTTTATCTTAACTATAATATCTATTTTTTTAATTTACCCATATTCATGCTATCTAAACAATAATTAAGAAGGGGAGAAATGATAAAATTAAAAAAATGACTAAAATATTTAGAAAATAAATTTCATATTAATTAATTTTTTTAAAAAAAAGGAAAAAGGGTTGGGGTTAGGTGGATAAGTTGAGACCAAAGCTGGGGTTGCTTAGTGCTTATTTGGAAACGAAAAAGTGTTTTTTTAAATAAATATTAAGATAAAATTTACTTCAATAAAAAATTAAAACAAATTGAGGTTCTCATTACATGTGTTTGTTAATTCTTATCACCTAATTTGAGAGTGTGGGCATTTTTTATATATACTGTTTTATTTATTTAGATTAAATTATATGTTGCATAGTGAAATATTTTTTTATACTTAGTCTTTTAAATTAATTAATTTTTAACATATTGTATACGAAAAATATTTTTAAATACATGACTGAAAATTAATTAATTAAAGATATTGGATGAAAAATATTTTAAGATATAATATACAATTTAATTTAAATAAATAAAATATATAAAAAAATGCCACTCACCAAATTAAATTCGAGGGACAAGTTGCTATCAAACACCTAAAAGAAAAAGCGTAACGGGAATTCAGACAAACCGTGGTTTACTCTTACGGGGTAGGGCTTTCCGCGGAGCAGAAAAGGACAAATGGAGGGTGGGGGTCCCACCACTGGAATGTGACGAGAAAAATCCAATCAATCAAATCACAACAACAAAAAAGGGAAGCTCCCATGACACGTGGCAAGCGACACACGCTTCCACCCACTCACGACGCCTTCTTCTTTTCCTCCTCATCTTCATCACGTTCATCGTATCGAAACTCCCCCCACCCCACTCCGTGGGACCCATACTTTGCCACTTGTTGACATCTCCCGACACCTCCTCATACTTAAATACGACAAACCCTCTCCCGTCTCCACCCTCCGCCCTTAACCCCTTTCTTTTTTTTAAATGAAAAAAATTCACAAAACAGACAACAAACCAAATGACGTCACGCCCTACTCGCTACCAGACAAGGCATGTGTCGCCCTCACTCGTAATTTAGTTTCCCATTCGAGGGCATTACGGTAACTTCATACTCATGCGTGGAAAGGAAAGCTGCCAGGCTTTTTGTCACAACGCGTCTTGGCGTCGGCCGCACGCAGGAAACTCTTTCTCTATTGCCCACCCCCTACTTTTATTTTTTACTGCTTCCACGTTTACAATTTACCTTTTTTGTTCTTGTAGTATATTAATCTTTATCTGGCTAAGGTATGAGGTAATAGATATGGCTACCATTTCTGCCTAATATCGGATAATCTGTATGTCAGGAAGGAAGAGATTTTACTACTACTTAAATTGTGAGTGAAATCAACCCAACTCCTAAAATTTTTGTATTAAAAAAAAAGTATACTAATCTTTATATTCTTTAAAAAACTTTAAAACACTGTTAAAAATTGAAAAGTTGGACTTGACCACAAAAGTTAGTTAAATATACTATTTGGTACCAATTTTTTGCCGTCATAGAATCGGTTTAACCAAAGTTGGGAACGTTGGAATTAACAAACTATGTTTATGGAAATATTTTTATTTTAAGGAAGGTAACTATATATTTTTTAATTATTTTCTTTATGTAACGAATGAAAAGGATATATAATATATATGAAATTTTGGGTGCTTGTGTCTTACACTTTACCGTAATTAAGCTTTTAAATCTTGTTTTTAATTGGGGTGCAAAAAGACAAATATCAACAGCAAAAAAATAACAAGATGTTACAATTTGATGATTAGGCGGTGGAGTTCAAATCATTGCCAAAACTATTTCTTGAAAGCTCCTCCAAGCATCCATTCTTAGTTTCATAAGATCAACAGCGATGATTATCCCAAGTCACAATAATTTTTTTTTATGTTTTAATTTGGTAAATTCATTTATGAACATATTTATAAATTATTAAAAAAGTGAAATCAAAGTTAGGGACGGTGATGTTGTATCATACCATTGGCACTCCTTTCGGGTAACGACAAACACAAGGGTCCAAAAAAATGACTGTTTTCAATTTTGAAAAATCAAATGCTGAAAAACAACGTCATCTTGTAACCGAAGCCAAAACGGCTTGTCAATAGCCATCGAGAAAAGCTTTGTACACAACTCGCAAGTCACTGGTCATTTTTATCCCTTTCTCTCTCACCGCACAATCCAAACAAGCAAAATGAGATACGTGTGCTATTTTGGTGCAAATCAATTATCTACTCATTTAAATGCTGTTTTCTGTCTAAACAAAACACTCCATAGATTTTTATTTACGTGGTTTATAAATTAATATATAATTTAATGGTACACTATATATATTATATTTATGTGATTTATTAGGTTTTTTAATCAATAAAAAAATTAATTATATTTTATATTTAGGATAAGAGGAAGTTTTTATAATTTTCTAGACTTATTTACAAGTCACTCATAATGGGCGGTTTGCCCTCTCACATAGGAAGGTTTTATATTAAATAAGGATAAAGTTGAAAAATTTATTGAATTTTAAAGTAGGACTAATAACGTTTAATGTTTTTCTTAATTTTTGTGAAACATGCTGAAAGTAACTTATTAATAGGATAAGAGGAATATAATACTTTATGTTTACATTTTTCATATAATAAGATTATTCATAATATATTTTATTTAAATTATATAAATTTTCAGAAATTTCCTATATTTGTGGTGATTATTTTCGGTTCTAACAATATTATTTTTTATAAATTTAAAATATGTATTTTATTTATATAAAAAATTAATACAGATTATAACCTTTTTATTAGTTAAATATGTATTTATATTAATTTCACTAATATAAGTGTCTCTACCATTAGGGATAGGATATTATTACTACTCCATCTCGTCCTACTTATAAGAGCTAGTTGACTTTTTTAGAGAGATTAAAGAAGCTAATTAAATTAGCTTAGAGTATTTTTATTTTTATTTTTTTCTTCAAACTAAATAGTTTGATTAATAAACTAATATATAATCTAAAAAAACACAACATTTGAAATGATTAAATAACTTATTTAGTTAGCTCTTATAATTAGAACCAGAGGTAGTACCATTTTTTGTTACTACCAACGTTACTACCACTTTTTACCGTTAGATCAGAATCTCATCTATCTTTATCATTTCTCTCTCATGATGAGATTCTATCTAACGGTAAAAAAGTGATAGTAACAATATCCTATCCCCTACTATTAAACATTAATAACTACTATTTTGACCTGTAATTTATTCTGATTATTTTGACCTATCAAATAACTATTAATATTAATTATCCTATAATATATATAGTGCGAAATTAAATAACAACATTATTCCCAAGACAAAAGGAAAATTTATGAAAATAAAAATAAAAAGGGGAGGTGGGACCCAAATAAACAGTTGAATTCGGCCGCCTGCTTTGTCGTCTCTCTCGTCTCCGTTCATCCCCGTCGCTCTTTTACGTTTGACCCTCCCCTTCCCTATTTCTCTCCTCTCTCTCTCTCTCTCTGAAATCTTTGAACTTTCTCAGCTCCTTTTGTTCCCTTTGTCCGCATAGTCGTGTCTCTTCTTCTTCTTCTTCTTCTTAAGTCACCTAAATCCATCAACCAGACCCGCATCCCACTCCTCTTAAATCCCCTTTTCATCGTCGTCTCATTGTCTTCAAATTCCTATTCTTGTTTTTCTTTATTATTATGAGGAGGCATATACGTATGCCTCTTCTTGCCTGGATCGCTCTTGCTTTCTAGGCCTCTTCTTTGCTTTCCGTTTCATCCTTTTGCTTATCCTCACAGACTACTTCAACAGAGGCATGGCTGGTAGCAATGAACTCAACCTTACTGAATCCAAGGTACACCACCTACCTACCTTCCTTCCTTCCTTTTATCTCTATCATCACTCATCTTGCATACAGATTTTGGATATGACATTTTGGTATTTTGGCCAAAAAAAAGGACATTCTGGCTTGGCTTGTCTCTTTTCCTTTCTTTCTTTTCTACTCCCATATTTTCTTTTGTCTAATTGTGTGATGCGGGGTCCTGATGATCACGAAGTTTATGGAGAACAGTTTTGATCTTTAGCTTCAATTGCAAGTGCTTGATGATGCCTGGGAATATCTCTGATCCCTAAGGATGTGTTTTGTTTCTTCATGGTTTTATTGAATAAGATTTATATGATTCGTAAGCCGGTTTGATTTTTCTTTTCTTCCTTGTACTTTCCATTTCCTCCATGTAGGCCACGGTTTCTTGTTCTGGTAAGTTGCAAAACAAGAGTTTCATTTGGCGCGACAAGCTGAACGTTCTGATCTTTCTTTTTATTGATTTTTGAGGTTTTCTTAGGGATACATCCGTTTGTTTTTCCTTTCTCCGCATTAATTTTCCATTCCTCTTTCTCAATAACTTTCTGGATCGTCATCTGATCCATATATATATGTAGTCAATCTCCAGTTCAACAAAGTCTCTGATTAATGTTCTACCAAGTAATATTTTCAATCTTGGCTCTTTTTGCAGTGCGTTGTTCCACTCAATACATGGGTTCTCATATCCAATTTCAAGCTAGCCTACAATCTCCTCCGTCGTGCAGATGGAACATTTAACCGTGAGTTAGCCGAGTTCCTTGATCGGAAGGTCCCTGCCAACACAATTCCGGTGGAGGGAGTACTCTCTTTCGATCACGTCGATCGAAACACTGGCCTATTCAGTCGAGTTTATCAACCAGCTCCTGGAAGTGAAGCCAAGTGGGGCTTCATAGAACTCGAAAAGCCCCTTAGTGCCACCAAGGTTGTCCCTGTAATCATCTTCTTCCATGGAGGAAGCTTCTCTCATTCCTCAGCCAATAGTGCCATCTACGACACCTTCTGCCGCCGCCTCGTCAACATCTGCAAGGCGGTTGTAGTCTCCGTGAACTACCGCCGTTCGCCGGAACATCGGTACCCCTGTGCCTACGAAGATGGCTGGGCTGCACTAAAATGGGTCAAATCAAGAACATGGCTTCAGAGTGGAACTGATTCAAAAGTTCATGTGTACTTAGCTGGGGATAGTTCAGGTGGCAATATTGCTCATCATGTGGCTGTTAGAGCAGCCGAGGAAGATGTTGAGATTTTGGGTAACATTCTTCTTCATCCTTTGTTTGGTGGAGAGAAGAGAACAGAATCAGAGAAGCGACTTGATGGGAAGTATTTTGTGAGATTACAGGATCGTGATTGGTATTGGAGGGCTTTTCTTCCTGAAGGTGAAGATAGAGACCATCCTGCTTGTAACCCTTTTGGCCCTAAAGGTAAAAGTATTAAGGGACTTGTTAAGTTCCCTAAAAGTCTTGTTTGTGTGGCTGGTTTGGACCTTCTCCAAGATTGGCAACTCTCATATGTAGGTGGTCTCAAGGGTTCGGGTCAAGATGTCAGACTCCTTTTCCTCAAAGAAGCCACCATTGGTTTCTACTTCTTGCCGAACAATGATCATTTCTATTGCCTCATGGAGGAGATAAACAAGTTTGTCAATTCTGACTGTTAATATACTACTTAACCTTACCTTCTACAACAAGGCCATACATAACAAAAGCGCCACACTTCCACTTGGGTTCTATTTTTGTATCTTCTCTTTTCTACTTTATATTAATATGGTGTGTAGTTATATATAAAAATGAGTTAGGGATGGATTTACTTCATACTATTGTAACATCCATGGCAGTTAATTTGAGGGAGCGTTCTGAAACTCCTAGGACTCTTGTCTGTTTTATGTGCCCGCGTCTTTCTGAAGGGTAGTTTCAGCAGTTTGAAGTAGAAAGCTCTGTTCAGTCAGGTCAGGTGGTTCATCAAGCTTGCCCATTCTTATCCTTCAATGACCACAATCACAAAAGGAAGATAGAGAGGGTGAAGCTTGGTTGGCCACTTAGGTTAAGGACATGGCTTCTTATTGTAGCACTAATTTCTCAATGTAAAGTGGAGCAAATCCCATATTGTTATATGAACTTGTATGGTATACTTGTATATGACTCTGTCCTATACTTCTATCAAGTTGTTAACGTTATATGCACCTTTGTTCTTATTGTTTTCTCCTGTATGCTGCTGCTAAATGAAGTGGTGGTTTCTAGTTTTAACTTCACGGCTGTCACACAGGGCTTTCCTTGTACTATAGTTATACCTTGTGTGATTAGGATGAGTCATGTCTGAAGTTACTGTAGTTAAAGTACATGATTCATTCTCTCTGGTTCGCCTTCTCTCTGTGGGCAATTAGGTTGGTAAGGTCAAGTCGCCTCAAAAAGTTGAAACACATGTTGGTAAAGAGGAACAAGATATTGGTGAGGGCGTAGTTAGGGAACTGTGTGAGAAAGTAATGAACAAAGCCATTATAGTGGTAGAAAAGCCGAAGGGCCCTTCTTCCATCATCAAACAAAACAACAGAAGAAGACAACAAAAAGGTAGAGAGGAAGAATGATTTTTGCGGGAGGAGGATTGAATCTAATATGGGAAATGGCCATATCTTTCACTTTCAAACCATCAAAGTGGAGTAATTCTTGTCATTTGCTCCATGCCACTATTGTGGATAGGCGTGCTTGGAGCTTGGGAAAACAGCAAAAACAGGAATTTTGGCATTGTTTTGATGAGGGGGAACCCATTTTCTGATAGTGGTTGCGACTTTTGGATGTATTCTTGGGGACCACCTTCTAGGAACCCACAAAGCCCCACAAGAGTCCAAATGAAAGACATGAGATGTAGAAAAGAAAACAGTTGGAAAAAAAAAAAACCTTTGGTTTGGGATTACTTTTAGAACTTGTATTTATTTAAGAATGGTCACTAAAAGGGGTAGGCACAGCTAGGGTAGGGTTGGACAAAGGACGTGGAACGATGTCTTTTTATTGACTTTGTTGCCCTGCCTCTCTGCATTATATTAAAAAAACGATAAATTTTCTTTTGGCACTAAAATAAAAAGCAATCAACTTGGGAAGAAAGACTTTTTAAAGGTTTGTTTTTTATTTTAGTGAGAAGCCTGCTGGTGTGTAATGTATGTCTTATTATGGGGTGTCCTTAGTAAAATAAGTTGCTTGTGTGATGAAAATATTCTGCAAATACGACAGAAAGGAGTGTCGTTGTCAAGAAATGGGGGTTTTCTTTATTGACAAAAGAAAGAGGGTTCATGTGTTGGGTCAGTAGAGTGAGGAGTAGCTTGCTTTTTAAAAAGGCATTAATTAAAGTACTAGTACGTCATTGCTCGTGGTTTGCGCGTTTACACCATTCAAGCCTCTCTCATTCATTTAATGCCCCTTTTGTTTGTTTTTGATCAAATCCTTACCCCTTTCCTCAACCACCCCTTTTACCCCTTTGTCTCTGTCTCTGCCTCTGCTTCCGTCCACATTATTTTCACTCTCACTCCCTTGTTTTTTTTATAGCCCTTTACCCACATGATGTCTGACATTTCTCATGGATATTATTATCAGATATACAAGTAACTAATTCATTCGGATTCAGGTTTTGTGATTAGGTTGTCTCATCTTAAGATCTTTTTTTTTTTTTTTAAACAAAATAGGATTCGAACTTAGTTTATCAACTTTGTAATCGAGTTGCGCTACTAGTAGATCAAGTACTTTTGGGTTTCATTGCCATTTCATTGGCTTTTTACCGAGGAGTGAGTTCTCCCTAGTGTTTGTATAAGGTCATTTCAACCGAATCGTGACATTGTAAAAAATAATTAAAATTAGTTAAAAATAATAAATATGTAAGAAATATAATTTTTTTCCCCTAAAAATGCTCATATTTAAGAATGGTAAGTGAGAAAGAGTAATGATGTTTACGGGGAAAAAAAAACGGAAGAGTAATGATGAGAAAATGAAAAAGATGATGTATGATAAATAAATGATGTAAGAGAATGAGGGAAAAATGGATAAAAATACATTTATTATTTAAAGGGTGAAGGTGCAGATTTGCCAACCAACTATTCCTCGAGGAGCGTCTGGCACAAATAACGGACCAAAATTACCAATCAACAATTAAAAAGTGAAAAAAAACACCAAATAACTATTAAAAAAACAACTATCACAATTAAGTTAAAATATGAAAGACTCGTGGGGACGGTGACGGAAATCTTTGGAAAAAAGAGCGGTTAAAGCGCTTTTGTTGGAAAAAAGAAAACACTAACAGAGATGGGACCCATGAGCGAGGCATTATAGCGGCGCTTCTTCTTGTGGCATCGGAGGATGGAACCAAGGGGTGCGAGGTGTGTCTGGGTCGAACGCCGTAGACTAATGGATGAGTTCAAGAGGTGAGTGGAACACCCAAAGAACAATAGAAGCTTTGGAAATGTCGATGTCCCCGACACTGTGACAGTCAATGGAAGACAGAGACACCAAGAAGGTGACGGGGTAATAGTTCGTTGGCGAATCTGCTCCAAATTATGTTTTTTTTTTTCACTTTTTAATTGTTGATTGGCAATTTTGGTCCCTCTCAATAGTTATTTGTGTCGGACTCTCCTCGGGTAATAGTTGGTTGGCAAATCTGCACCTTGACCCTTATTTAAATAAAGCCAAATGAAATCTTATAAAAAGAGACAAGCTTATTTTTTTAAAAAATAAAAATCTTCCATATAAGAAAGGAGGGAGTATTATAATAGAAAGAAAGTCATGTTGATTAATTAAGCTATGCTCTCTCTTATTCTTTACCCAAAATTTAAATTACCTTAATCATTTTTGTAAAGGTCCAATAAGTGCTTTCTAAACATTTAATAAGTTTTTCCTCATATTTTCCCTTCATTAATTAATTTTTTTTATGATACTTATATTTATTTTAGGTTAAGGAGCGTCGTGTAAACTATTAAATTCGGGAGGGTTCAAGACAATTAACTATTAATTGGACCACCCGTATGAACAAACTTTTAAAAAGGAGCGCAAAGACATGCTTAAAAAAAAGTTAACGCAGATTAGCAAAAAGTTAACGTCATTATCCCAGGCGACAACAAACTATTATTCTTCTAAGAAGCGCTTGCAAGACAAAATTCTAAATTTTACTAAATTAAATAATTTTTTTTCTCAATTGTCATTATTCAAAACTACTTGTATAAATATCTATGGACAAAAGTTACTCATTCTTCAATTTTGTCAAAATTATAATTTGCTAAAATAAACAAAATTTTTGATTAAAAATATAATTATATAATTTAAATAAAACTCAAGGTGTTTTATAGTTTATTATATATGTTAAAAATATATATATGATTTATTTTTATTTTAGAAGAAATTTATGTGAGTTAAAAAATTCATTTAATGTTAATAAAATTTAAAAAATCTAAAAAATTTGTTGACAAAATTGAAAAATGAGTAATTTTTGTCCATAGATATTTATACAAATAGTTTTGAATAATGACAATTGAGAAAAAAAATTATTTAATTTAGTAAAATTTAGAATTTTGTCTTTGACGCCTTGGAATAATAGTTTGTTGTCTTTGGCTTCCTAGATAACGGACGTTAACTTTTTCTTCTAACTGCGCGTTAACTGTTTTAATGGTGTTGTCTTTAAGCAAGGCCTTTTTAAAAGTTTGTTGTCATTTTTCCACTTAATAGTTAATTAATTAAAAAATTGTATGATACTTATATTTATTCTATTTCTCTCTTTTTGCCCATTATCAATAAGGACCTTAGGAAAAAGTTTATTTTAGATATATTCGTTACTTTTTAACTAATTTTAATCATTTTCTTAAACCGCGTAATTTATTTATCATACTCTTGTAAATAGGACTAGAGGGAGTGGATAGGAAGACAATCCTAACATTTATACCAATATCTAAATTATAATATGGTATTAGAGTGCCGGCCAAAAAAATATGTGTTAAAATATGGCATGAATTGGACACAAAAAATGAAGGAAATATTGACTTGCTTCTGAAACTTAAAAAAATGTACAACCCGGGGGGGGGGATGAAGGCATGACTCGATATTTCTGAAATATAAAAAGGAAGTAAAATGAATGAAAACGAAAATGTGGCAAGAGGAATATGAGATAGAAAGTTCCTACATTGATTAATTAAAGAAGAGATTATGTTATGAGTTGGATCTCACTTGCAATATCAAACCCTGTCTACCTTTCTAAATTAAAATATTATTTCTTTTTTTATATATATATAAGAATAAAAATTAAGTTACAAAGAAGTTAAAAAAAATAAAAAGAAAGAATAATATTACATCGAAGTCAAGGGAGGTCATATTGTTTTTGATAGGTATGTATGTATGTGGCAGTGCTTGATTCTTGATATTGTTATCCTGTCTGATAGATGTTAAAAAAACTGGTGAGGGAATCTGGAATTATTTGAAGGAGCGCTCATGGTCAACAGTTGGTGATTTGAAAAATTGGGAAGATAGGCTTTAAGCCTTATCCTTTTCAGTACGTAGCTTCAATATTAAGCCTGGGTGGGATTGGGATGTGCTTACTTCTTCAAACTAACTCTCTCTCTCAACAAAGCCATGTGATATTTCCCATTGCTTTTTAATAATAATACTACTCATTCTTATATGTTATATCATATCCTCATTTTCATTAGACCACCTCATCATCAAATTACCTTTATTTTAAATAAGAAAATATATATATTGAGAAGAAAAAGGGACAATCAAACAACTTTTTTTTTTTTTTTTTAAAGTGCTGACCAGAAAGTAGGAGAGAACATGAGAAAAAACAAAAGTGATTAAGGAGGGGAAGCATGAGGAAGGAAGGAGATACTCTCCTTATCTTTCTTCTCATCGTCTTTCATTGGCCACATCTTGACCATTGATTGGGAAAATGAGAGAAAAGTGAAAGTAATACTGTTTTGATTGGATGAATGTGATTTAGAGATTATGAAGGATAATGAAAAAATGATGATGAGAGAAACCCAACCCCACGAAAAAGGGGAAGATGAGGAAAATGACTAAGGAGAGGGTCTTCACAACAAACATGGGAACAAACAAAACGTTCCTCACACTCACAACTCACAACACATGAATTTACATTTTATTTTTTAAAAAAAAAGGCATTTTCCCTAAGTCTGTCGGTGTTATTTAAAGCCTGTTACCTGTTTTTTTTTAAAAAAAAATTATGTGACCTTCGTCGTCTTTTCTTTGTGCTCCCTAATGAAATCATTCATGACATTGACACGCACACTTAATCACCTAAACGTGGTCATCTACGCATACAATAACTTCATCAAACCACTTCTCAGTTCTCACCCACCCATCATTCATCAACCTTCACACCAATATTTCTTTCCCTTACACCTTCAATAATTTCATATTGCTTTTCATCTTATTTCTTGGATAAAATATTTATACCAGCAATAGTATAATGAATTTTAGCAGTTTAAACTTGAAGTCTCAAGTTCTATTCTCTATGAATGCAGGAAATGTCATGGGGAAAACAACTCTCAATTGAGCTCGACAATATTCAAATTTGGTCTTGCTAGATAGTCATATAAAAAAGATGAACATATATAATTTCAAATATGTAAATAACCCATTCAAATTTAAAACTTAATTATTATTGCCATCAAACGTTTCGGAAAACCTTGAGGCCAGCAATTAGCATCATGCAAAGTTCTCATTACATGTACACACGAATTTGATATTTCATTGTGGAAAACAATAGACAATTACTATTTTCTTTTACCCAGATTTTATTCAAAATAACACTTATTCTGTTTGGCAACATAAGGCTGTCCATGTCCCTTGGAAAAACTAATATAAAAGAGAAATAAAATTGGTCTAACCACCACAAAAGGCATGGCCTAAAAACGGGCAACTTGTAGTAACTCTTTTTTGTTTTTTTGTTTTGAATCCAGCGTATCTTCCTGGCAATAGCTAGAAATTAATACACATGCACATGGCCTGGGTTCGCTAGAGATTAATACAAAGTGTTAACATATGTAATTAGAGAAAAAAATTATGATGAAGATGAACAATCTTGTATTAGTCACATATAAAAGCAACATGCCCATACAAAGAACAATCTTGTATTAACTCTTTCTCTTTGATGAGGACCCACATCCCACACACTAATCACATTAGCTAAGACCCTTTATATAGACTAGGGCCCTAACTAACTAATTAATCAATTAATATCACCCTAATATCTCTAACACAAAGCTTTTTTCATGCACATGGCCTGGTTTGAACTTATGATATCATGTTTAAGGGACCCAACCATCTACCAACTGTGTCAAGCTTTTGTTGGTAAAACTAGTAGTAATTCAATTCAAGAAGTTAATGATAAACTGTATGGGCCTTAGATTGGACCCTGACAAAACATCTTCAGCCCAAAAGTAAAAATAACATTACAACAATAAAGCTTGAAAATGTACGGAGTAAAAAAGAATCCCATAAAAATTGGATCACAGCCCTATATGGCGTTACCCATTGGGGTCAGAAAATATATAGTTCGTCTTCTTTTTCCCATTTTGTCAGTAAAGTTCACATCATGCATGTGGGCTTGTGTTTTCGCTCCACAAAATTCTAGCAAAGCAATTATATATTAAAGGCTTGTATGTTGAAAGAGTCCGGATGTATAATAGATGGCACTTCAGCAAATAAGAAATGACAGTCAATTCATTCAAAATGTCCTAAAATGTATCTTTTTGTTTTTGTTTTCACTTTTACCCTTCATAAGAAATGTGTTTAATTGTATTAGGAATGTTATTTTAGAGAGATATATATAATGAGTAGACAAAGTTGAAAAGTGAGTATTAATTACAAGGGCAAAACATGAAGGAAAAAAACATTAATTAAACTGAATGTTACTTATATTATGGACAGTGATTTATTTTTAGAAGTGCCTTATATCATAGATTGGAGGGGAGTATGTTTTTGCCTATATATCTTCCAGCTGGAAGTGTGAAAGAAGAAATAGATGAAACAGAAATTAGCAAGCGCAGGAAATGATTTTCTAATTTAATAGAGTAATGTGCTTCTAACTAAATGGTTTTACTTGTACACAGCACTTGGGAACCTGTAGGGCCACAATAATGTAAACATAATGATGAACGAGGTTTATTCATATTTGTGGGCCTTTGGGATGCGAAATTGTATTTCTCGATTATTAAGGTCTTGCGTTTCTCTTCGCATGCTGCATCCAAGACTCAAATAATTAAACACAAATCTAATGTAACTCAACGTAATACGTAGCATTAATAAGGAAAATAAACTTGATTACACACACACATACTTACGGATTGGAGTGAATTGACGAGTAAATTTAGTTGCTCTCTTGTTGCTCTCTTGATACAGTCCTAATCTGATGATGAGATAATCAATTTCAAGAGACGACAGCAATATATAAATAGAGTAATATATATTATGTGCGTGAGATTAACTAATTAATTAATTGTAATAAAACAAAACAAAAAATACGTGGTTAGAAAGAGAGAGTAGGGGGAACCTCTTGCCATTGATGAGGTGTTCGGAAGGGGAGTGCCAATGGGCTCCTGGGAGAGAGAAATGAGTGCCATCCATTGTTATAGAACCAGCATCAGCCTCCCAGTTCACCTGCAATTTCCCAAACTCACCATATTATTATATGGATGGAATGTATCCAATCCGCCCTTGGTGAATTAGGGGCCAAGCCTAATTTCACTGGATTGAAGTACAAATAATAGAAAAGTTTGGGTCGATGTTCCCAAATCATTATAATTTGAGTGATTAAACCAATAAAATATGTCTAGCTCAGATGTCGATTGGGGAAGAGACACGTTGAACCCTAAATATATACGAGTGCATAAGGTTTCAGGTTACGTGGGATAATACACATAAGTATATATTTATTTACTTCCTCTAAAGATCATTCTCTCCTTCTTTTTTCGTCTATGTTGTATTTGTATGTTGTGTAATGTGATCGGTGCTTGCATTGATGCTCTGATTTCATGTGGGTACTTCAGCGAGTCAATTAGATTTCAAGTATGCCCAAACTCTTACAATAATAGGTAGCCAGATAAAAAAATGAAAGTGTGAATCGAGTTTGGATTTGGGATGTGTTGGCTCACCATTATATAATGGCCTCTGTTGAGGATAGAAGCAGTGACTGGCTTATACGCGTCGTTTAGGTCGACTGAGTTGGGCACCACTTTGGCTGTGCTGGTCACGAAATCAATAGGAGACTGCATAGTTCCCTTGTTACAGGCTGCCTGTTCTGGTTTCAGATCACCCCATCTTTATGGTCCCTTCTCACTCCCTTCTTTGTAACTGAACTCTGTTCCCATCATTTTACACACCAACATTCAAACACATGCATGCAATCTAACATTTAAGTCCAAGAATTGGCAACATGAAACACATATGGTATATATTTAATCAATACGTACACCGACTTCAAGAGCTTGGGTTGACGTTGACATGCTTGTTACTAATATCAGAAAGAACGGAGTCATCGTCCTCGTTTGTGGCTTCATTTGCTTGGGTATGGACGGTACACAAATATTGATTGAGGCTATTGGAAATGACAGGTTTTGATGGTGTGGGAGGGCTTTCTTATAGTGTTTTATCTGAACTTTATTGTCTTTATATATTGTGGATGAGTTCAAAGAATTCTGATTATATGGACGTCAAGAAGCAATATATAAAGGAACTGATTTCATCACGGGCTTAGAATGAGGAGATTTTATATATGATGATTCATTAGAAGGCGAGGGATTGTGTTGCCCAGGAATTAATTTGAACAGTTCCAGAAGAAAAGGACGAGTAGTAATTTAATTTAATTGTAACAATAATAATAAAAGAAGGATGAAATCAAATAATCTGGTAAATGGTAATTATAGTCGGTTGAGTTAAAAATGGGTAGATAGTCCAGCAGTCAAATCAACAATTTAAATGCCACTAATTATGTGTTATCACCACTTAATTACACTTTATTAATGATTATTCTCTCAATATAATTACCACCATAGGAGTATTCCTGTATTCATATGCTACAATCAATCAATAATCCTCATTATTTACTCGTGCGTTGTTATTAATGATGATTATGATAGTTGATGATAATTAATACAGTCCAAAATATAGTACAAAGTTTGTAATGCAAATTGCATTACAAACTTTGTCCTATATTTAGGACCGAAAGTAGTATTGATATTTAATAGATTGATGAAAATATGCAAGCCGTGTGCCTGAGTGTGTCCCCTGTCACAAGCTCATTTGGCTATACCCTTTTGATATAAAATCGAGAAAATACTATTTGAACAAATTTGGAATTCGATATTTAATAGATTGATGAAAATATGCAAGCCGTGTTTAATTATTATAAGAGTGTGTCCCCTTGTTTCCAAATAGCTCATTTTTTTCTATACCCTAATTTGATATAAAAAAAATTAATTATTACTATTTTTTTAGGAAAAAAAAAAAGTAATAATTAATATGATATTAGAGTTTAGTGTAATTAATAGGGATAATATTGAAAATTACTTAAATTTTAGGACAAATTTAATTACTTTAACTGCTTTTATTGATCATTGTGAATTGTTAGTTGGTTCCTTAAATAAAGACCGAGAAATTTACTAAGTAGTATCAAATAACTTGGAAAATACAAACAAATAATAACAGATAATTATAAATTAAAACAATATAAAGATACTTTTTTTCAAACTTTTACTTTCCTCTCACAAAATGAGTAAAACAAATCCTAAATAAAAAATTAGCCATTTTTTAATAAAATCGAATAAATACATATATATTCTACTTTTATAAGATCAGTTAGGGCCAGCGCCCCACTAGCCAATATCATTATTTGAACTTTAAAATCCTTAAGTTGATTTTCCAATAAAACGATTTTTCCTTTCAAATTCAAATAATATTTTTCTATCATTTTCCCTAAAATTAAACTGCATGGTGACATCTAGGCAACCCAGTCCAATATAATCAAGAGTAAAATGATCTTGTGGGCTCCATTGTTAGCCACATCTATTTTTGTCCTTTCCTATTTGAGATTAATCAACCTGCAAGACTCCCAATGTTAGAAGTTGATATAAATCCTAAATGATAAGGCTTCAGTTCATCAGAAAACGACATCATACGGTTTGACCAACCAAATTACTGAACTTTTCATTTTTACATGTTTTTTTCCTAAGTGTTTATCTAGGCATTCATCAAATTCGGTTTCATTTGTGTGTATGATTCATAAATCATAATCAATATATAGGAGACTGAATAGTTCCATTGTTACAGGCCGCCCATTCTGGGGTTTCTTCTCGCTCCCTTCTGTGTAACTGAACCCTGCTCCATCATATTTATATACACTCCTTCAAACATTCAGGCATGCGTGGACGTACCAGGTAATATCAGCAAACATATGGAATCAAAGCCTTTATGCTTCGGCACAATAAAGATTGAGACTTGGAAAACAGGTTTAATGAAATTCAATTCATGTTTCAGATAATATGTCACAAACTGGTCTTGTATGGTGGAAGGGTTTTTATAGATTGGCAAGGACGTGATGGGGCTGTCCTTGGATTCTGACCGTCTAGAGAGTTTGATATTCTACAATTTCTAGTTAAAAAATTACTGCTATTTTGGAGGCATTTTTGTAAAATAAAAAAAAATATATACAGACGGATGGAGTTCCCAATATGTTGCTGAAGCATCAACATGGAATTTCTGGTTATGCTACACCAATCCTTGTATTAATTCCATATGCTGCACAAAGAAACAAGCTGATGATAATATAGCCATTGCAAGTATCATTTGTCGGAAGTAAGTTCGGAGACAATAACGGCAGATTCTAGGAGGAGGGGGCCACCCTCCAAAGATTCCCGTGTTTTCCATCTTGTTTGGGCCCATGTTGTCTGGTAAAGACTTGTTGAAGTCTTGAGTGGCCACATAAACAACCAAAAACTAAATAAGTAAAACATGGGATTCAATTTGGCAATTTTTTTTTTTTTTTGGAAAACACTTTCACGTCCCAAGAATCATAAAAAAATATTAAAAATAATAATAATCTATCTATTTGTAATTTAGGGATTTTTTGGAAATTACTTTTTTGTCCCCACTATAAAATTTCATAACTTCTTTAGATATAAAAATAAAGTTGTCAAAGTCAAATTTCCCTACATTGTAAAAATAGTCATAAAATTTGTTAAAACTTGTGAAAGTTAGAAATTAACTTGAAAAATTTTATAACTTTTTCAGGTGGAAAAATCTACTTGTCATAGTAGACTCATGTAGTTGTGAAAACAGACATAAAAACTTGTCAAAATTCGCATTTACATATGCGAATTTTGACAAGTGTCTTATCTCTATTTTCACGAAACTACACGAGCCTACTTTGACAAGTAGATTTTTCTACATGAAAAAGTTATGAAATTTCATAATGGGGGCAATAAAGTTGTTTCACATTTTGAATTAATCACAATAAAGTCTTGAGACTTTTTGATGGGAAAATTCGGTATGAGACTTTTTTACAATTTTTTTTTTTTTTTTTTTGTAGTCTTTAGGATCTGAAAGTGATTTTCTCCATTTTTAAAAAAAAATGAAGACCAAACATGGAGGACACATATTATTGAACTTCATGTTTATATGCTGTTCGAATTCTGAAAAAAAAAAGTACTTATTATTAGAAGAGAGGCGAAAATTATTCAAGATATAAATCGTGTGGGTTGAGTTTGTCTCATTATCCCTCATAATTTATAAATTATATCCGTCCAATTAATACAATACTATTTTTACTTTTCTCTTATTTTTTTAATTAACGACCTAGATTGAGCCGATGAAAGAAAATAGAAAAGAGATATGGAGAGAATCTCCTTCCAAACCGTATACCTTTTATCAAATATTTGGGTTCTAGTTGCGCCACGATTCATTCATGGTGAGTGTGATCCAAGGCTTTACCCAATCTCACCCTTTTCGTTTAATATTTTTTTCCATTATATTGCCTCACGTCCCATCATCATCATTATTATCATCATATGCTTGGTTGTCACTCACAGAGACAACTCGAAAGGAGGAGGAGTCCTTCCAATCCAAAGAGGCCTATTCACCACGACACAATTCAATGCAGAGCCAAAAAGAGTCCTCAAAGTGAGTGATGACTAAGCAAGATCATGAATCCTTTCACAAAGCTATCCAAAATGGTCATCAGGTAATGAAACCCTCACAAGCACCTGCTTTTTTACCTGATACAATATATACTACTGCCCCGATTTTAAAGGTAGCATCTAGTTTATAATGCAAATTATCCAACAAATTAGATCATATGATGATGAGTAAAATCCTAAATTTTACACCAAAATTGAAACACAAACGAGTCCAAATGAGTCACATTACATTAGTAATATATAGGACAACAGAACGTTTAAGAACCCCTTCACAAAAATAGCCACACTTTCTACCATATTCACATTTCACTTCACTTTTTCATCATTTTGCCTTCATTATTATATAATTTAATTAAATGAATCAAAACAGAGCTACAGAAAGACACACGACTGGTTATATATAATCCTCCATGTGTCACTGTGGGTAGTGTGAATTTCCATCTTTACCCTCTCCATTGGTTGCATTGTACAGTAGGCCTCGTTATCTGTTTCCCAGACCTCAAGGGGCATGGCGTCTGTATGGGCGGGACCATACAGTTGTATTGAAGACACAACGAGCTGCTCACAGGAATCTTAGCCGTTGGAGTGATCGCAATGTCGGTCAGATAGTTGTGCTGCAAATACAGTATCTGTATTCTGGCGGCCAGTAGCCGGTCCACGAAGTTGCTCGGAACCCGACCCGAGAATCGGTTGTTGTTGAGGTATAGATTCTCCACGGTCGAAAACATGGGTGATATTTGACCCGAAAACTCGTTGTGGCTGAGATCGACTGTTGGGATTGTGACCTGATTAGCCGGTTGGACAGCGCCGGTGAATTGGTTCCTTTCCAGTTGAAGATTGGTGAGTGGGAGTGAGAATATGCGTGGCGGAATGATGCCTGTGAACCGGTTCAAGCTAAGGTCCAAGTAGTTCAACTGGTTCATCCGGTTCAAGAGCCAGTCCACTGGGCCACTGAGATTGTTCCAGGACAGAGAGAGATATTGGAGTGATGGAGGGAGAGAATTGGGAGCGAGCGAGCCCGTTAGAGAGTTGTGTTTCAGGTCAAGTCGAGTAAGCGCGTGCGACGCAAACGAGGGGACTGAACCAGAGAGGTGGTTGTGGCAGAGGATCACGTTGTTTAGCTCCGGCAAGGCTCCGATGGATGAAGGAATGCGTCCAGTGAGCTGATTGTAGCTGAGATCGAGGGTTCTGAGATTGCGCAACCTCCCCAAGTTCTCTGGAATCTCGCCGGAGATGAAGTTCCGGCTAACGCCAAGGAATCTGATGTTCTTCAAATTAGACAAAGACTGAGGCAACGAACCGTAGATTCTACCAGGCACAACCGTGAACTCGGAAAGACCAGAGAGCTTACCGATCGCCGGGTCGAACCTACCAGTGAGACCGGGAGAACCAGCTCTGGGGTCGCCGAGATTAAGGGCAACAACCCTGTCGGAATCACAGTAAACTCCGTCAAAATTACAGGGGTCAGCAGTGAAATCCCAAGAGGCAAAGAAATTCGATCCCGGCATATCCTTGAGAGATTTGCGAATCGATTGCAGAGCCAAGAAATCAAGAGGGTCCAACATGGCAAGCACATGGAAACGACACTGTATCTGTGCTAAACACACGAAAACCAGAACATAGAAAACAATGCCGCATCCCGGCATTCTAGGCCGCGCCATGAGAGGCGAAGCTAAAAGCGCAGGCAAATACGGTAATGGGAAAAAGAAGCAAAAGAGAAAGATGAAGTCTAAGATGGAGAAAGCAAGAAGGATGGCATCAAGTAGTGGAAGTCAGAGATTATATAGAGAGAAAGAGGGTGATATGAGAAATAAGAGGCTTGGACGAGAAGCGATTAATGAGAGTGGAGGGCAGAGAAGAAAGAACTTTCAATGGGGCCTTGTTTATTCCTGGCTTCTCCGAGAAGATGATGCTAAGCACACAAAGGAGCGAGTACAACTACAACCAGAAGGTGAGGCAATATCTGTTGTGTGTGCCATTGAGGTTCGGGTCAAACGGCTGTACGAGCCTACGTGGAAGCCGAAGCTGTGGTCCGGGGGAGGAATGATGAGGTGGGTTAGAGAGGAGGCCACGCGAGCATCGTGGGGAAGCCGAAGAGAAGAAAAGATGAGGCAGCTGTAAAAGGAAGGCACGCGAAAACGACACGTGTGAGGGATGGAATGATAGGACAGTGTGGGCACGCACGCACGCACGGACTCGGTTGCTGAGAGGCATAAAAGCAAAGCGAAATAAAGCAACTTTTGTGTCTTGCTAAACACAACAATGATGGGCATGCATGGTTGTAACATAATGATACTGCAATAATCTCTTTAATAAGATATGATGGTTGAGTTTGTATTATTAGGACGATTGGGATTGGGATTGGGATTGGGAGAAGTAATTGCTTGCCCTTATTGAAAAAGTTGCCGTATCAGCTTCTTTCCAGTTTTCCCATTAAAATGCAGCAACTATCCTAACTAACAATGGATTTGGCTAGCCAATGCTATCGTCCTATATTTAAAACTGCATCGTTTTGACGTTTTTGACATTTCAAAAAAAATAGGATATAGTTTAAAGTGAACTTTTGATCTTGAAAAATTATTTTATGATCTTAAAAAGATCTTGAAGTATATTTTTTACTTTATTTTTTTAATAATATCAAATATTTTTTCAAGATCCTAAAATAATTTTTCAAGATCATGAAGATATTTTTAATGTAGTTAGTATGCTAAAATACATTTTTAGTATCCGGAAAAAATTATTCAAGATCATAAAGTATTTTTTTAATATCAATCAAGATTCTTGAAGTATATTTTTTAGTCATCAGATTTTTTTTCCACAAGAAGATATCTTTTTTAGATGCCGATTATTTTTTTTTTTTTTATAAGCAAAGGTTGACTTAAACTAGGCCAAAACAGAGTAATTTTAAGTATAGGACGGCAGCCGAGGCTGCCCCGCCGTGCACGCTAGCCAAGTCCAACTAACAATACAAACTGCCATAAAAGTGAAAAATGTTTGGGGGAAAGGGCTTAGCATATGGGCAGTGAGAAGGCAGGCGGATACTTAAGGAGTGGGCAGGTAGAAAAGAGGGAACAACTACCACCAGCAGCGCAACCTATCACCACAAAGTATTAACAATATATGGAACGAACCTTTTTAAGTGTATAGGAATTGATGAGTATTTGAGTTAGGTCACAAAGGAGCAAATACAAGTCCCAACCAAATGGGACTGCCTTTAATTTGTAGGGAGTTAGTAACTATTAGTACCCTCTCTCCTAAACATAAGATCTATTTGATTTTTAATTTTTTTTTATTAAATTACTTTAAAGTATTTATATTTAGTGTTTTTTTCTAAACTATTTTACTTAACTTATAAACTAATCTATAATATAATAATGTACAACATATAGTATGACTAAATAATTTACTTAGCTTCCTTAATCTTTAAAAAAATGTTAATCAAGTCTTATATTTAAAACAGAAGTAGTAGCTCACAGGGCATTGAAGTGGACCCTGGTCTTCTTAAAAGTTTGTATGCCTCTGTGACCCAACCCCACCAACCACAACGACCTTCCCTTTCCATTCTTCTCCCTTTTCATATTTCACGAGGTGTGAATATGACATTTGTAGAGATATTTCTTTCTTAAATAAAAAATTTAATACCATCTGAAATTTAGGGGTTTGACTGCTGATGAGCACCCTAAGTTTGTGAAAGACAAGGAGAATGCTAGAACATGCAATTGAGGTGGGTTCAAAATCCAGAATTTAGATTGCAAATGAACATGTAGATGATTTTTGGATAAAACAATATTTGCAATTTGGCAATTAATACAGCCTCAAAAAAAAAAAAAACCCTTCAATCTTTAATATAAAATATATTTACCTAATTTGATTATATTGAGAAAATCAGCTAATATGACATATTTTCTAAAACACTATATCTACTTTTCCTTAATTGTCTTCTTCTCTTGCCTCTTTGATTATTGTTGAGGGAGCACAATATGGGTAAATTAAAAAAAGATGAACAAGTATAAAAACTATGTCTTATATTTATAATTAATATCAACTCTCCATAGGACTAGAGAGAGTAATAGACTCCTTTTGTATTCTTGCTTAATTGCTAGTGTTCTTTTTGAAAACTCATTATTTTTTGTTTAATTAAATTGAATCTTGCCAAGATTATGCATCCATGTGAGTGACATTGCATTTACTGGCTAATAGGAGGATTATGTTAACAATTCATATTTTAATCTAAGTCTCAATTCTTTCTTCTTCTTTTTTGAAAAAAAAAAAATGCAACTTGGAGAGCAAGACAGTGTACTTTCTCCTTTCTCCCCAAGCAAAGGGAGCTTTTTAAGAAAGAGAAAATGTTTCTTCCTCTCCAAAGAACCTCCTCCTATAAATCCTAAATAGGCCATGTAGTAGCTCATAGAGCATTAAAATCAGTTAGAGAGAGAGAGAGAGAGGATACAAAAAAGAGTTGAAGGGCCTAAAAAAGAAAGTTGAAAAATCAAGCTTATATCGTGTAAGCTATAGTTTAGAGTGTTCATTAGAATTCTCTCTTACTTCTTCAAGTGTCTTGGATAAGCCTTTAGAGGGCCAATCTTTATATATATATATATATATATAATGGACAATTTTCCACACTTATAAGTATTTTAACCATAACACTCTCGTCTTATATACGATTAAAGTGGCTTAACATGTGTTGGAAACCTCACATAGAGAACTACAACTCCCACGTCTCGAGTTTTATAAGATCCTGAACCTATAATAATTAAAGTTGAGCTCAAAGAACTTGCACGTACATTTTTTACCAGCTGAGCTAAAGCAGCAATTTAATTTCAATTTCAGGAAACTGGCTGTGGTCGCTTATTTATCCCAAAAAAAAAAAAACTGTGGTGGCTTATTTTTGGATAATTTAGAGCCTTGCACAAACATTCTGGCGTAAACACGTACATGTTTTGCCTAAAATTTAAGGGTAGAGCTTACCATACGTGTAGGTTCCACATTTTTCCTATTTCTTTCTTTTTTTCCCCATGTAATCGTTCTCATTTTTTTTACACGACAAAATTTTGAACCCTTTAACTTTTAAGAACTAAAGAACACAGATTTCTACCTTTAAAAAGAGAACTGAACGATTTTTCCCGTTTCATGAATACAGCAGCATAACAATATCATGACTCAAGAATTAACATTAATAATAATCATATGTAAATTTTAATCAAATTGACCAGGGAGCCTAACAAGTAAAAAATTCTGGTTGACTCAATTGTATAACCATGTCATCAATATATCATATGCATGGTTAGTTGTTACTTTTGACAAATATGACAGTGTAGATATTATAGGAACCTAAAAATCATGACACTGTTTTCGTCATTAAAGTAATACAGCAACATCGTTTCGTCTAAAATTTAGCTGTCGCAAACATGTCATCATCAGTCCAGAAAATATGAACTTGAGTATCAATCAATATTCATATAAGGGTTTAGAATTCAAGCAAATAAACAAACAACAGGATAGAATTAGGAGCTCTGTATAAACAATCCTTTATTCACATCATCAGCACTATCCTTTGCACAAAATCATTCAGAAAAACTTTATAAAACAGTAAAAACTCCTACAGATCATCTTTGTACCAACCAAAAGTTTTTGGCTTTGGTCATCATTTCTCACTTCCCATCTACTCAATCCAGTGAGGGGATTTTAACACCAGCAGAACGCAGCTCTTGTTCCAGCTGCGGTAATACAATACAACAAAACAATGTTAACAATCACAGCTTTAGTTTTTCCTCTCAGAGATTTGAACAAGTTACATAAACTTACCCTGAACAAGTACATGAGATGGCCCTTTAGGGCGCTATATTCATTTTGCAATTGTTGCAACAATCTCCAACACCTGCACCAGCATTTGTTTACTCAAGTCATTAGCATATCATTATGGATTGCTTAAACTTTAGCATGAGCTCAGAATGTTGTGAATCAATAACAAGGATATATCACTATAAGGAAGAGCTGGTGGAGAAGCCTGCCATTAACAAATCTTAAACTAGCTTAGTGTGTTGGCTGATTATTCACTTCGATCCCCGGCAACCAATTTATATCTTTCAAAAGCCTAGAAGCTGCATATTGTGGGTCCTCCTCTAAAGTGTTGGAGGCAAGCAAAAAAGGCAACAAAGAGTGCGGGTATGAAATCTGTTTTTCCCTTTTCCACACCTACTTCCTCTGGTTTCTATACCTTCTATTTTTGCTTGCGCACAAAATCTCCTCTTGTTGGATATAATTCTATTTGAGATGTCGGACACTAAATATGTATACCCCTCCTAGCAAAAATGCAAACTTTGGTTCGCCAAATTATAAAAGGCTGGCCTTTTCGCAAGACCCAACCCCACATTGGTTATTTTCTAATTTCTATACCTCTTTCTTACTTCAAAAGAACTTTATGAGCTCTCTAACTTAAGAGGAACCATATCCTTTATTGAAGGGTATCAAACAGTTGTTCAATCTTTTCTAACACATCACTAACTGATATTGATTTCATTGGAAGTTACACTTAAAAAAAGGCAATTCCAGGGACAAATAGTCATGGTGAGTCTAAAATATGAGATGGATATACCACGAATAAATAAACTTTAAAGTTTGTTTGTGAGAGGTGGGAAAACAATTCATGTGAAAACAATAAAAATATAATGATGCAAAATCACATTAATTTGCCTAAAATGAAAGCATAATAGCAAGGGAGCAAGAGAATGAAGAGAATATTCCTTGCTTCAAACAACTGAATCAGTCTCTAAATATGGAGAGAAGCTATTTTTTTTTTTATTTTTAAAAAAAAGACATGCTAAAACATAACCTTTAGTCACAGTATCTCAATATTGAAGCAAAAACTCAGCATCCTCATAGAATCAGAGTAAATATCTCCCTTATCTTTGAAAAAAATCAATAAAAATGCCAGGAGTAAAGGACCCCATAAATCTATAGCAAGTATCATTGTTTCTCTTCATAATGTGTTCTGTAAAGCTCTTCAAGTGCCAGAAATTATAGGTACAAGTCCAACTGACTCGACTACCCATAACTTCTGCACCTTAAAAAACACTTTTTGTTATCAACCAATAACCAAAAAAATCTCCAATATTTAACTCAAAAAGTTCAAGGAATAGCAAAAAGTTAATGTTCAGAACTTCAGATAATGAATAGAACTCACCCCTCGTGATCCTGATTCTCGCAACAATTTCTGAACTTCATGCAGATGTTTTTAATTCTTGCAGCTCCAATACTGTTAGGCCATATATATTAATTAGAAACATAATCATACACTTGGGGTTAAAAAAATTAAATGCTCTCTCCTTAGCAAGTGACTAGGGTTCTAACAAATCCTGATAGCCAATCTTAGCTTTATTTTGTGATTGGTTTTGACTTGGTTTGCTGGTTTTTGACAGGTTATACCAGCCTCTGACTGGTATTTTATTTGTATAGTTCTAGGTCATTTTTTTCAAACTGAACTGATTTCTGGTTCACCGTTTTCCACTATAATTGGATAGTTAGGTCAGATTTTGAAAACCATGCTTTAATGAAATCAAAGAATCTTTGTTTTACAAGTATAAGAAATTTACAATACAGTTCTTGTGAATGAAATAACAGATAATCATCACATGTATACCTGGCACTACTTCCCTTGTATTGATGAACATAAGCATCTACTTGTTTAAAATCAACGGGTGCTTGAGTTCTATGAGTGAAACAGAACCCAGTCAATAATTTCCCTTAATCACAAGGAATGGAATAAAAACAGTCCCAGAAAGTGAATCCAATAAGAAGAAAGGTGAGAAAATTCTTACAGAATCTTTTTCATATTGTCAATGAGTTTTTCAGAATCATCAAAGTACATCGTCACCACCTCTTTCACAAAATCAGGACTACTGTCATCTTGCAGCCTCTGAAGCTGTGTGAACTGATCGTCGATAAAACCCTTCTCACATATAACAAGAACACACCCACGTTCAGAATCAAACCCAAAATAACAAAAGAAAGTTTCGAATTAATCATCAAGGATCAGATACTACAGTTCTAATTAGAGAGTTGAATTCTTTTCAGATGCTTCTTGACAGCATAAAATTCCAAAGGGGAAAAATAAATACCCTCCAATCAAGTAGTTAAAACATATGGAGACAAATCGGGAAATCTTTTCCTTTCCTATAGAGATTTTTTTAATGGTAAAGAAAAAAGAACAGTGTATCACCATATATTGAACCCCCACGTTGAGCACAGAGAAGAAGAAACACAGAGCAGCACTTAAAGATTAAAGAAGGGAAATTAAAGAGAAAGAAACCGACCTCCTGATGCATTGAAGCTTGAAGCTCGCGCAGCTGCCTCTGCAGCTGAAGAACATCCATGGTCATATTCCTTTGCCTTGTGAAATGGCAGATCTCAAGGCTTCTCAGAAATTAAAAGGTTTAAAGGTTGGGATTTGACTTCAATTTGAGAGCTAGACCTCTCTCTCCGTTTCTCTCTCTAAACCCAGCCTGCTTTGCTGGTAATAAAAAGTTAAAAACCACTAACACGCCGTCTCTCTCCTTCTCCCTCTCTCTATATATATTTATATGTAGATATAGTGGTGGCGGGGGAAGAGGACACCACCTTGAAGTTAAAGAAAGGAAAACTTTTTTCTTTTTGGCGAGAAGGGATTTTATGGAAGGAAGAGGGGAAAGGAGGTAAAAGGGTTACCAAACATGGCAGATTTCCTCGCGTAATTCAATGACTTACTGCTTCAGGTTATGTCTCTCCATTAATGTAATAAGACAGTTACCTGCAAATCATAAAGGCCTCATTTGTTTTTTCCCATTCCAGAAAACGACTCCCCCATTTTCATTTTCAGAAACCTTGTTATAAATGATTACAGCACAATACAAAACGTTAACATAATTACTGATTCCTAAACCGAGAAAAAAAAAAATTGATAAAAAGAGCCATGGATCCCCACCGCGTTTGTCTTTGCTGGCTCTTTTAATCCATTTACTAGTTCAAATTTATAAAGTGTAATATATATATTTGTATTATCTCTCATCCAAATAATATAAGATTTGTTCTATCTGACACATTCACCTTTTATGTTAAAACTTAACACAAATTTGGAAAGAAAAAGAAACATATATATAGATAGGTGCTATATACACATAAAGCTTGTCATTTTATCATTCAATTAAACAACTTTAAAGAAAAAGGAGAGGGTAGGACCGTAGGAGTATATAGGTAAAACAAGAGAGAATATCATTTAGGTTCAACTCAAAGAAATGCTTACTCTGATTCTAATTATATGAACATTTTTGTAGTGCAAAGGTCCTAATTATAGGAACACTTTTATAGTACAAATTACACTACGAAAGTGTTCCTATAATTAAGATTCACCATTTATGTTAAAACTTAACACAAATTTGGAAAGAAAAAGAAACATATACTCATAAAGCTTGTCATTTTATCATTCAATTAAACAACTTTAAACAAAAAGGAGAGGGTAGGAGTCTATAGGCAAAACAAGCAGAAATGAGAGAATATCATTTAGGTTCAACTAAAAGAAATACTCCCTCTGGTCAAAGGTTCTAATTATATGAACACTTTTGTAGTGCAACATTATGAAAGTGTTCCTATAATTAGGACTGCAGACAGTAATATATAGAAAAATTTCATTTAAAGACCACTGTAAATAATTAATGTCAGTCGGCACCTAAAAGATTCTGAAAACTTACTGCAGTCCCAGGGGGCCAAACTGAAATTAATTGGTTGAGGCAAAAGACACAAATGACCCTATCAGAAAGAGGAAAAAATGCACCCGATGGAAACAAAGCTCCATTAGAGTGCGAAATACATCCTGACTATGGCGGTGAATCTACCTTGGGTTTTTGAGGAGTTGGTAAATAATGCAAGGATGAATTAAGTCTGAAATCGTGTGACTCTACCTTGTCTCCATTTGAATCTGAGTTTTGCAGACAGTCCATAATCAATTTTTATTGCAGTTGGAGTCTCATTATCGTTGATTCATGCAAGTAGTCAGAATCACACCGGGGTTGAGGTAAAGTCCGAACTTCCGTTTTAGGAAGTCTCATCTTCTTCATTTAAAGTGATAAACACTTGTAGTTTGCAAGTGATTTATAGTATGGTGAAATGGGTATGGAAGGAATGAGTGATTTTACATATTGCATATGGTGAAACACTTCTAGAATTTCATAATAGTGAAGCTCCGATGTTTTTTTTTTGTTAGCCAATTAGTTTGTCTTGTTCATATGACAAAAGTACTTGTTCACTTACAAATCAAAAGTGTTCAATCTGTTATGCTTTTTTAACCAATTTAGTTTGTCTTGTTCATATGATAATTGCACTTGTTCATGGGTAGTTGAACACTTGAAAATTGGACTTGTTGAAGCTCCTATTTTTCTTGTTAACCAATTAATTTCTCTTGTTCAAATGACAATTGCACTTGTTCATGAGGAGTTTTTCACTTGAAAATTGGACTTACTGAAGCTCCTATGTTTTCTTATCAACCAATTAGTTTGTTTTGTTTGGATGACAATTACACTTCATTTCTCCAATTCTAGAATTGGCATAATGGCTTGAAAGCAAGGGCAACATAGATCGTTGGGCACAAAGTAAGTTTTCTTATAAGAGGTGAGACAATATAACAACAAATCTTGCCAAGTCGTTCAATACTTGGCTTGTGAGTGAAAGGAAGCATAACATTTCTATTTTGAGTCCCATGACATTCCTAGACCAAACTCTCCAGGATATTATGATTACTCAACAACCATCTTGTTGTAGCCACTAGTGACTTCTCGTTCTCCAAGAAGGCAAGAGTTCAGAGGATTGAATCACAATTTCAAGACAAAATAGTGTATCATTGCTCAAGATGTGGTGAGGCTAGTCATACTAGGAAAACTTGCAGGAAACCCAATCCTTGCTGATAAAATTGCTAAACATAGTCCTTTTTGGTGTTATATACAGCTTCTTGTTATTTTGTATATTGGAATATCCCAACTTATAATTTTTTGGATGGTTGGAAAAGAAGCTATGATGTATGACATTTTGTAAGCTCTTATAAATGAATGATCAATTTCAGGATGGTACTTGATGAAAAAGTGTCCCAAAGTACAAGGATGAAATTACTTGTAATTGTAATCTTTTTGAAATGGATAAACACTTTCAGGATGTTATCTCTTGTTCAAATGTCTGTTCGACTTGTTCATTATGCATAATATACTTGGAAACATGTTCTTGTGATTTCACTTGTTCATAGGTCTGTTCGATTTGTTCATTATGAATAATATATTTGCAAATGCTTTCTTGTGATTTCACATGTTCATATGTCTATTTAACTTGTTCATAGTTCTATTTCATTTGTTCATAAGTCTATACAAATTGTTCATTATGCATAATACACTTGCAAATGTGTTCCAAGGTCTATTTAACTTGTTCATAGCTTTATTGCACTTATTCGTAAGTCTGTTCGACTTGTTTATTATACATCATACACTTGCAAATGTTTTCCAATGATTTTACTTGTTCACAAGTCTATTGCACATGTTCATTATGGTAATTAATCATGCAAATGTGAACTTGTATTTTCTCTTGTTCATAAGGCTATTCTGCTTGTTGATCAAGTGTAAGGCACTTGCAAATGAAAGTTGTTCTTGAATAAGTAATTAGGATAATCAACTTCTCATTTAACCTTTGAAATAACAATAACTATTGAAGCAACAATCCATTACAACAAAATGTAGTCTTCCTTACAATCATAAATCCAAATTAAGATACACAAGAGTTTGACTTGAAATCTATCAAATGAGGGATTGTCATTTTCTTTTCCCAACTCCTTTGCTCCTTTCAAGTAGTTCTGAAACTATTCCATTTTTCGTTTTTTTGATGAGTTGCAAGCCCCCATAACAAGTCCACCCTGAACTGAGCAATGAGTTCCTACATCACAATAATAAATCCCATGGTAAGTTTAAGAAAATAATGCATAAGCTCATCACAATATAAGTCACGTCTAACATTTGTGTAATGAGGCAGATTCTTGCAAGGCCAATTCATTATATTATTAATCACATGAACACCGCAATCATCACTACAAAAACATTAAAACATGACAAAGGTCAATTTATAATAATAAAATCATACACATAATACGTATAATCAGTTCGAGCTCACTTGTTCTCTTGTGTTGTCACTTTGGGGTACATGATCTCAACCTTCAGCCTCTCCTTCATTGCATCGTCCACCCTTTCTTTAACTTTGTTTCGCCCGTAACAAAATCAGTCAGCTCCTTGAATTTCCTCGGAGAGCATCTGGTATTAAAGGGCGCCACATATTTCTTCTCCTTCCAACTCCAACTCCCTCTCTTTATCTGGCTTGTTGTCTGTTCCATCCATTTTTGCCCACTCTTACCCTGCAGCTTTATAAATCATGGAATCAATCTGTTGCAGAAATAAATCCATACAAGAAATAATTTTACACTGCATCACAACAATAAGTGTAATAGTACTATGAACAAGTGAAATATCCTTATCAACTACTCATTTCCAAGTGTCTTTCACATCATCATCATGAAAAAGTGGAATAATCCTATGCACAAAACGATCCAAAGTATATTTGAATATCACAAATTGCACAATCCATGAGAAAAACATGTCCTAAAACCCATTCGTAGCATTCCCGCGTTTTAGTATTTTTATCTACATCAAAGTGTATTGGCTGGAATTAGCACAACAAAGAGCACCCAAAATAAACGCCATTAACATCAAAACGGTAATTAAAATAACCCAACTTCCAACAGGTGACCACAATTAAAGTGCTAGATCAAGCAACCTATACACGAAGTTCATTCTTCACGGACGTGGTCCATAGTTACAGCAGGAATCTACTCCACTCTGTTCGTCATACAAATTTAGTTTTAGTTTGTGAAAGAACCCATTTTTTTTTCCTACAAAAAACCCATTATAAAACTAGAAAATAAGCACTTAAATTTGATATCAGCACAGAGCATGAGAGATTACAAAGATGACAAAATAAGTACCTGAAGATTGCAAAAAAATTGCGCCTGGGGTCCAACTGTGGAACTGAACGCGACCACACACGGACAGTCAGGCGACGGAGTCGGTGACGAACTTTTCGCCGGAGTTGGAGACGGCGTTCGCAAGGATCAAACATAGTTTTTGAAGGCGAGACGCGCCTGGGGTCCAACTGTGGAACTAAACGTGACCACACACGGAAAGTTGGCGAAGCACAGACATTCAGGCAACGGAGTCGCTGACGGAGTTCACAACAGAGTCGGAGACGGCGTTTGCGAGGCGCAGAGAAGTTTTCTTTCAAATCAGAACCCATTTCTCCTTGCTTTATGAAAAGGTTATTATGTCTTTTACCATCACCGTTTAATTCCAGTTTGACCCCGGTACTGCAGTGAGTATTCATAATGTTTTGGGTGCCAACTGACATTAATTCTGTGCTGTGATCCTTAAATAACATTTCCCCATAATATATTGACAAGGACATAACCTGTGTTAAGCCTTTTACTTGTTTATGATTTTTCACTTATCAACAAGGATTAGGATTTTTGTGACGTTGCTTCCCTTTGTTGAGACTACCAGTAATGTTAAAAGATTGATTTGGGTGGGGTTGTCATGGGTTTAAGGGATCCATTATCGAAAAAATCTGAAGTGACCAATGGGAGGAGACAGGTAGGGAGCCACATGTATTTGTCGACTCACACACGGCTTTCCACTACAGCCACTAGTCAACTCCTCTTTTCTATCCTTATGACACATAGAATTTTGGGATTATGTTGTTCCAAAATGTTCATTCTTGTTTGGTGCTTTCCCTCATTAGTGGAAATACACATGTTCAGATCTTCCTGGTGATATGTGATTTATCTACTGCAGAATTTTTTTTTTTTTTTTTTTTTGGGCTATTATGTTGCTCGAGTGTTTATTCTTGTTTAGTGCTCTGAGCTTACTTGCACAGACACATGGTCAGATTTTCTTGGTGATGTATGATCTGTCTGATGCAGAAACAAAAGCTTTCGTTTTTCGTTTTTTTTAAAAAACCCTGTCATTGAATGATTAACATAACCCTTTCAGTTTATAATTAATTGCATTCCTTTTATGATGTCGTTGATTGTATTTTTTGTTCATGAATGTGTGTCTGGAATTTTCCATCACTTAAAAAACATGTGGTAAGTAGGAAATTACTGCACCGCAATTAAGGGAGTCGATGACTCGTATCTTTTCCCCTTTTTTTTTATACACAGGCTGTGACTAGACGAGTTTGAACAATTGAAAACATGCTATTTCTAGGTGGCAAAAAACAAAAGAAAACTGGCCAAAGAAAACGTACTATTTCTAGCCACATTCTTTATCTTCCTTTCAAGGGTGAAAGGAGATGACACTGAACTATTCTCAAAATCCATACGCAATCAATTAGCACTACCATTTTATACTTTGATAATATAAAAGTTATATAATTAATTTATAGATATTTAAAAAATTAGTTAAAATAGTTATTCACTTATTTGTAACAAATTTGTGTTAAGCTCTCTAAAATAACATCTTTAATCATGTACATTAGAATTACCATTGATAGAAGAAAGCCCCTTCCATATGTCAATTAAAAAAAAAGATACTTTAGAGAAAAATTATAAATCTGGAAGATAATGAGATTAAAACCTTATATTCATGGCCAAAATAAACATATTTGTTTACCTATTATATTTATAATTGGAGGGAAAATCTACTTTAATCTTAAATATAAGATTCAAATCCACTTTGACGACCAGGTAAGATGATATTGGGAATTGGGATTCAATCCAACTCATCCCAAATTAGTTGGAGTCTTTTTGTTTTTTTTTTTTTTTTTTTTGCCAAATGCAAATTAGTTGGAGTCTATTACAACTCCTACAAATACCTAATGATTTACTTAAAAGCATTTGAAATGCCACTTTTTTTATCGCAACAAAAACAAAAACTCATCGGTTTTTATAAATTATCTCCTCTCATGAATTCACTAAAATGGATCATTAGTATATTAGTATAGCGGATGGATGCATTTTATGAAGAATCATCACTAAAAATAAAATAAATACTTAAGCATGTTTTATACAGGGAGGCCTGGTGGATATGTATTTTGAATGAGAAAAGGTCACATAGACAGTTCATTTGTTTTAGATCGTTTGAATACATTTTGGAGCTAGTCATATATAAATGTATAATCGATCTATCTATCTATCTATTACTCCTTAGTCCCTCCGGTCCTAATTATAAGAGCTAGTTGACTTTTTTGAAGAGATTAAAGAAGCTAATTATATTAGTTTAGAGTATTTTTATTTTTATTTTTTTCTTCAAACTAAATAGTTTGACTAATAAACTAATATATAATCTAAGAAAACACAACATATGAAATGATTAAGTAACTTATTTAGCTTCCTTAATCTTTCCAAAAAAAGTCAACTTCGCCTGGTCCGTTCCTGCCATTAATTCGAAATCTCAGCAATTAATGGAGAGCAGAGAATTGGCGGTGGGAGAAGTAAAGTCCATATTACAGTCCGACCTACCTCGTCTCCTCTTCAATTCATGGTTGAACTACCTCATGTTCGCCGCTATATATATGTTCTTCTTTGCGCTTCAATTCCACGCAATTAATCAGATTTGTTCTTCTTATCCATTGCGTCGTCGTTGATCTCGCCGGATCCTTGTCTGACCGTGATACTTCTCCATTGTGTCGCCGTCGATCTCGCCAATAAAACCGTAATTCATCGGAACCACTTGATCTGGAGTTTCATTAGTGTCACTCAAAAATAGCTGGCGATGCACGATATCACCCATTTTTCAAGGATTGCATAGGAGCAATTGATGGAACTCACATCAGGTGTGTGGTAAGCCAATCCAAGCAAGACAAATATATTAGAAGAAAGGGATATCCAACACAGAATATTATGGTTGTCTGTGATTGGGATATGTGCTTTACTTTTGTGTTGGCAGGATGAGAGGGTACTACACATGATGCTCGTGTCTTCCGAACTGCGCTTGAGACTCCAACTATGAACTTCCCCCATCCACCTGATGGTATATCTCTGACATCCTTACTTCAATTACATTAATTTTAGTCTTTATTTCACATTTCCTATAATTTAACAATGTCATATGAATGTCAACATTTATCACGGAAATATTACTTGGTTGACGCTGGCTATCCAACACCAGCTGGATATATTGGTCCGTATAAACGTGAGCGTTATCACCTTCCAGAATTCATACGACAGTCGGGATTTCGAAATCCAAACGAGTACTTCAATTTTTATCATTCAAGTTTGAGGGGCACGATAGAAAGGACATTTGGAGTCTGGAAGAATAGGTTTCACATCTTGCAAAATATGCCCCCATATAGATTTCGAACACAAGTCCACATAGTTTGTGCAACAATGACGATACATAATTTTATGCGGAGATATTCCCAAAATGATGCGGTATTTGATCAAGTTGAAGAAGGAAATATGGGTGATGAAGATAATGATGATCCACTTGATGAAGCATCCTCATCAACACAAATGAATCATCTTCGTGATCAAATCAGAAATCAACTTGTAGGGACTAGGTTTATTTAAGCACTTCATTGTGTTGTAATTTTTTTAATGGTAATTTTACTATTTTATTCAGCAAATTTATATTTTTTTTTATCTCAAATGATCACATTTTATACAACACATATATGTGTGTGTGAATTTGATTCATGCCTTTTTCATTATTTTCCATCTCATCTATCTTTTTAAAAGCTATGCAAGCAAGTTCCCATTAGAAACAAAAATACACTTATGCTACCATTATCCCAAACACAAATCACATCAAAAAAAGTCCATAAAAAAAATCCATCAGGAAAAATCCATAAAAAACAAAAGTCACTTCTCCCACCGCTATCTCAAACGGGCCCTATCATGTTTATCATTTGTTTATAATTTCTCCAATGGAAGAACATAGTATCTAGTTATAAAAAATGTGAAGAATGATTAGTAAATCTAAAACTAATTAAAAATCTTAACTCGGGTAGAACCGAGGATGTGGTTAAGGGAGAACAAGTCTTTTTCCACTTGTAAAAACCACGAGTTTTACTTTGTTGTTTGGACGGAGTTTATATAAATATAAACCTATAAATGTAATTAATGATCTGCTTAATAAAATCTAGAGTTAAGGTGCAAATTTACCAATGAACTATTACCCGAGGAGCATATAGCACAAAAAAACAATTGATGGTACCAAATTGGCCAACGAACTATTAAAAAATGGAAAAAAAAAACACAATTTGGTGTAGATTCGCCAACGAACTATTACCCCGTCACTGTCTTGGTGTCTCCATCTTCCATTGACTGTCACAGTGTCGGCAACGTTGGCGTCTCCAAAGCTTCCATTGTTGCTGGGTGTTTCACTCACCCTCTTGAACTCATCCAAAGAGTCCACGCCTTTCAACCGACACGCATCTTGCACTCGGTTGCATCCTCTCGATGCCACAGGCAGCAAGAACCGCCGCCGCCATGCGCGCATGCTCATGGGTCCCATCTCTCGTTGGTGTTTGCCTTATCCAACAAGAAGGCTTAACCACTCTTTTTTCCAGCGTCTCCGCCACCGTCCTACGCCAGTGCCTCATATTTTAACGTAATTGTGATAGTTGTTTTTTAATAGTTATTTGGTACTTTTTTTCACTTTTTAATAGTTCGTTGGCCAATTTGGTACCCTCAATTGTTTTTTGTGCCAGATGCTCCTCGGGTAATAGTTCGTCAGCAAATTTGTACTTTGACCCTAAAATCTAATTGAAATGGACTAATTTTTCAACAAATTTTCAGTCGTCGCTGCTAGGCTAACTCAATATTGGAAAGGAAACCGAGAACACATCAAAATAAGGTATTTTTTTTTCAATTTCAAAACCACCTCAGAACTCTTGCTTTTTTATTAGCCCCATGTTTAAAATAGAAAGATTAGCATTTGCCCATCTCGAAAATAGTAAGATTGAGCCTTTTGAGTTGACGTTGAAAAAACACGTTCATGTAAGTCGAGAGAAAACTCCTCTTACAAACTTATCTCTATACTATAAACCACATTTGAAAATCAGCTTCTACCTCTAATCCAAACAAACATATTCTCATTCCTTTTCATCAAACGTATGGTGTATGGAGAACTTGATTTTTCAAAATCAAGAATCCATCTAAACAGATTTAGATTACTTGACTCTTTTTGTGGCACAAAAAATAATGAACCACTATGGTTGAAAAAGAAGCTCAGACAAGCAAAAGCTCTCCTACAATTCCATGCCTGGGAAGACAATTATCAGAAAAGCTGTCGGTTCCTACAGAAAAGGTGTGAGTTCAAATAACAAAGAAAAGGTGAGTTATATGCTCCCAGTGGCAAAAAACCTGAAGAGCCTTCTCTGAGCTTCTCTCCTCTCGTGAGAGCTTTTTTCTCTCCTCTTGGGAGTGTATGTGAGACTTCCTCGTGAGTCTTTCCGGCCGTCGTTTCCCAACGACGACCACCACCTTGCTTTCTTTTGTTCTCTCTTTCCCGGTCGGGTGAGTTCGAGCTTGGAGTTAGAGGGTGTGAGTGCGCATGCAGAAGGGACAAAGCAGTGGGGTGAAGCACCCGAAGCAGGCAACACTTAAACTAAATCAGAAGACTGAAAACCATGGAGGAGCCTTAGTTGGGAAGCTCCTTACTAGAAAAAATCTGAATGTTCCGATGATTGTTTCAATGATTAAAAAAGGGTGGAAGATGGAGGACGAAGTGGAGATACATGAACTTGATCGGAGCCAACTTACATTCCTGTTTCATTTTACTCATGTTGATGATTATGCATGTATTCTCAAAGGACGGCCTTGGTCTATACAGGGCCATATGTTAAATATTCAAAACTGGGAAGACTGTATGGTTCTTCAAGATTCTAATTTTAAGACTGCCCCATTTTGGTTACAGTTCCATGGCCTTCCTGTTGAGGCCTTTGATAGTTCTAATGCAAAAATCTTGGGAGATGTAGTTGGGGAAACTGTGATGTTTGAAAAACCAATGGTAGATGGGAAAATGGTTAGAAGTTTTATTCGAGTTAGGGCCATTCTCCATTTAAATGAACCTTTGACTACTGGTTTCTGGGTTCCAAGAGGGGACAAAGATCCAGTTTGGATTAAGGTTCGATATGAGCGTCTGCGAAACTTTTGTTACAAATGTGGTTGCATTGGCCATGAGGGTAGACGTTGTCCAGAAGCTAATAGTTCGAGGGGTGAAGGAGACGAGCAAGAGTTTGGCCCTTGGTTAGGTACGAATGGTGTGCGCACTTTTGAAGATGTATTAGAAGTCTATAAGGATGACTAGTTGGAAGCAAAAAATTTTGATACAAAATCTCAGTCAGGTAAGTTCCACTGGAGCAGATCGTCGGACGACAGGCATGGTCTGATGAAAGGAAAAAATTTGGCTTGGAGGGACTACAGTCAAAAGTGTCCGTTGCCATCCTCAGAGCTGTGCATGCCACAAGGGCTGGTGATAATGACAGGGCAGCAACTTTTAGCCCCAAAATCGCCGGCTATGACAGAGAAAAGGGGAGATGACGCTGACGTGAGCTTGGAAGGAGTGCAGCACGGTAATCTGAGTGGGTTGGAAGGGATATCTGAATATACTCTTGGTTTTGGTTGAGTCAACTACGCGGGGTCCACCTTTGGAATTGGAGAAAGAGACGGATGATGGATTGATTCACGCACACTCTACAGGGCTTGCTAATGAATCTTCTTCGCGGGCCCACCTGTGAATTTGGAGAAGGCTCTAGGTGTTGGTTTGAAAGTGAATATGTGTGGATTTGGTTCAATTTCTCCAGATGACTCAAGAGGGAAGCTACATGTGTAGGGCCCACTTTTGCATACGGCGATGGAGATAAATGGGCCTGAGTCTATTGGGCCGTTTATTCCATCTCCTTCATTGGATATGCTCCCCTCTATGGCCCAACCGGTAATCAATATTCCATCATTTGTTGGGAGCCCACCCTCCTATGATAAATTTCAGCCTTATAGTGTTGAATTTCCTAGTGATGATGAGGAGAAAAAGGGTTCTTCTCAACCTTATAATGTTGATTTCCCAAATGACGATGAGCTCAAATTAAATTATATTATTCCTTTTAATGGGTTGTCTCTTATCTCGGTCATTTCTGCTGGTTTGAAAGGGATTAGAATTAAGATACAATATGTTGATGATCTTGAGCCGGAAAAATCAAGTAAGTATAGGAAATTGGACTTTAATTCTGCAAGGGACTTGAATAGGGCTAAATCAGTTCCGGTTAGTGAGAAGAAGGAGCATAGGAGAAATTTTAACTCAGTCAAAAAATTTCTTCGACAATCCGGGAATGCGGCGGGATTGGATGTTTCTGTTAGTAGTTCTTCTCCTGGTGAGATAGACTTTTCGGAGAGTTGGTTGTTGGCTGATAGCAAAACTGAGATGGACTTGGAGTCTTCTGATCCGAGTAACGCCGGTGGTTGAATGGGACCAACCACCAGTTCGCCATGAATCTGTTAGCTTGGAAATGTCAAGGTTTGGGGGTTGCCTTGACAGTCCGAAACCTGAAGGAAGAATGTTTCAAGAAAAACCCCACTTGGTCTTCTTAATGGAGACTAAGCAAAAGGTGAGAGTTGTGAGGAAGGTGAGGCGTAGATGCGGTTTCAACAAGAAATGGATAGTTAACCTATGGGTTTGAGTGGGGGCTTGGCTCTATGGTGGTCTGATGTCATTACGGTTAACATCCTCTTCTCGTCCTCTAACATTATTCATACCAGTGTGATGTCTGAGGAGTTTGATACCCCATCTTATATCACTTTCATCTATGGTCCAACAATTGAAGATGAGAGAAGGTTGTGTTGGCAAGAAGTTCGAAGAATTGGCAACAATATCAGGGCTCCTTGGATGTGTCTTGGGGATTTCAATGACATATTATCCCAAAATGAGAAATGTGGTGGTCGTCCTAGAGCTTGGAGGAGGATCCTTAATTTTAAGTGTCTTGTGGCTAATTGTGAGCTTGAGGATTTGGGTTACAATGGATCCTGTTTTACATGGTGCAATAATCGTGATTACCCAGATACTATCCGTGAGCTATTGATAGGGCTTTGGGGAACTTACAATTGAGAGAGCAGTTTCCAAACCTTCAGGTTTTTAATGTAGAGCCGACGGGTTCTGATCATCAATGCCAGTATGAAATTCACAATCAGAAACGATCCTTTCATTTTGAATCAGCCTAGGCTTCTCATGGGCACTTTCTTGAGGTTGTCAAAAAGAGCTAGCGGTCCCCCTCTGAGCATGATCTTTCGGTTCTAGAGACCTTCTTGAGTAATCTAAAGAGTTGTAAGTAGAAGTTAATTGCTTGGAGCAAGAAGGAATTTCCTAACAAGGTCCATCTTATTAATCATCTAAGGACCCAGCTGACTAAGCTGTCTCAAGGAATTCAGACCCCTGACACTTCTAGTGGGATAGCGGAGGTAAAAGCAGATATGGAGAGATTACTGGAAGCAGAAGAACAATATTGGTGGCAGTGATCCCGCATCAATTGGTTAGAAGCCGGAGACAAAAATTCTCGCTTATTTCATATCTTGACTATCAAAAGAAGGCAGCAGAACATAATTTCTTGTATTAGAGATGACTTGGGCAATTGGTTATTGGAGAAGGATTCTATCTCCAATAACATTGCTAGTTTTTTCCAGGAGTTGTTTACTACATCTGGTGCTAGATCAATGGATACAGTCTTGGGTTTCATAGAACCTAAAATCTCATCTGAAATGAACCAGAGTCTCATGTTACCTATCTCGAATGAGGAGATTAAAGCTGCAGCCTTTAGTCTTGGGAGCGGGAAAGCGCCAGGGCCAGGGCCAGATGGTTTTTCAGGTAAATTTTATCATTCCTCTTGGTCTGAAATTGATGAGTTTGTTTGTATTGTGGTTCAAGAGTTTCTTGCAGGTAACTATGTTCTTAATGCTTTAAATGCTACTTATATCACTCTTAATCCTAAAATACATAAGCCTGAGCATGTTTCCCATTTTTTCCCCATAGGATTGTGTAATTTCTTTTATAAGATTATTTCAAAAATCATGGCCAATAGAATGTGTTGGGATCCGTACACGCAGCGGAATCTAAAACTTTTACGAATCCCATCCGAGGATCCATCAACGGCATTTAGATCAAGGTTCGTTAGAAACCGTACCTATGCGAACTCGTGAGCGTTTCGTCCAGTCCGATCTCGTGTGCGTCTCGAACCTCATGCGTCTCGGACGTTGTACGTCTTGAACGTGGTGCCATCTCGTTTGATAAAACAGGAGCTGACTTCTCGAATCTGCTCCCTCTACCGGTATCCACACTAATAGCCTCAACCACCGACGGCAACGTGCTAGCGCCTTATTTTCGCATCTCTCTCTTTTCTCTCTAGGGTTTCTCACGGTTTTTCTAATTCATCCGCCTTCTTAATACAACTAGATCAATATCTTTTATAGGGTTTCTAAAACCCTAATAAGCCGTATTAAAATATTCAAAATTAATCCAATCAATTTTGAAATTTGAATTTCAATTAAAATAATATATTAATTAAATCTATCAAATAGATCTATTCTAATATATTTATTTAATCTGAATTATAAGCCTACATATATAATTTATCTTTATAAATTAAATATGAGATATAATATCTTTTTATTTAATTAAATATGAGATACTATATCTCAATTTAATTAAATCGAGATACTCTATCTTTATTCGAAAATTAATATGAGATACAATATCTCAATTTATTACAGCTTATTTAATTTATCAAATAAATCAAATACTATATATAATATTATTATTATCTATAAATAATATCATTATTAATTTTGAATTTAATAATATATATATATATATATATATTCATCCTAGATTAAATACAATATTCATTAAATCTTAGACATATCTAAGATTCAATGAATCTGACACTTTTGCTCGTGTTGCTATTCTTGTGTGACTGCGCCCACACGAGATTGGCAATGGTCAAGATCAGTACTAGCCTACAAGTCGCAAACGGCCTCTAGCAAGACATTGCGACTACCCAATACATATGGGGATCGATGATACGATACAACCTATCATACAACCATGTCACGTCCCTTTTGTCACGCGATAATTTGGTCAAGGATGAGGCATGGATAATGTCAACTTCCTGTTCTTGACCACTACTTTCTTGATTATTAAGTAGTCTAATAAATGAAATGGAAACTCCTTTCCATCGTAGTATGGCCATACATTTCTCAGACTCACTCATCGAAAACCCAAGATTATCTCTCTACAAATGTGAGGGACAAATTCCATCTTGACCATTCACATTCCTCTCGCATGAAAACCATTGATCCCGATCCAAGCCTTTATCATCACCCTATCAAAGGTGACTTTTGACTAGGTCAAAGATCGCCGACTCATCATGTAGGAATCCATGATGATCTCGTCAAAGGGCGTTGTGACGTGATTATACATGAGAAAAGCTTATGACTAAATCCATGTAGCTTTCTCATATAGGGCCTGGTCTAGTACCTTGTACTCTTACAAGTGCCTATGACTTTGACTTGTATCTCCATACTCATCAAAGTCATATCGGTCTTATTTCATCTTAGCCCCGTAGATGACCGATCCAAGGACATTTAGGATAATCTTTATAGATATATCCAGGGATCTGTTATCACTATAAACATGCAAATGAAATGATAACTAAAGGAGAATACTTTAAATAACATAAACGTTTAAAGTACAATGACTTGCCCCTAGGGCATAATTTCCAACAGAATGCGCCCTTTGCTTGATTCTTGTATTTCCCAGAACTAGAGTGCTTTTGTTCCTACGAGGTGTATTCATGATAATATTATTATTGCCCACGAGGTATATCATTATCTCCGTCGCAAGAAATCTGCAGGTAAATATGAATTTGCTCTTAAAATGGATATGAGTAAGGCGTATGATCGAGTGGAGTGGAATTTTCTAGAATATGTCTTGCTTCGATATGGTTTTTGTTCCGAGTAGGTGTCTCTACTAATGAAATGTGTTTGCTCTGTTAGTTTGAATATTTGTTTATCAGGTGAAAATGTGAGCTCATTCATTCCTAGTAGGGGCATTCGCCAGGGAGATCCCCTTTCTCTGTATCTGTTTATTATTGTAGCTGAGGTTCTCTCACTTATGATCAGTAAGAGCCAGAACAATAAAGTCATCACGGGGATCAAATTGAGCAACAGCTGCCCTGTTCTTACCCATAGCTTATGTGCGGACAATGCTCTTCTGTATATGCGTGCTACTCAGAACAATTGCACTCAGCTGGCAGATCTTTTGCACAAGTATTGTATAGCCTTTGGTCAGGTCATTAATCTTGACAAATCCAGTATCTTTTTCTCTTCCAATACCTGTGATGATGTGAAAAGCATGGTTGGAAGAACTTTGGGTATTCCCATGACAGAAGATCCTGGTAGATACCTCGGCATGCTAAGCATTTGGGGGAAGTCAAAACATCAGGCTTTAGCTTACATTCGCGAACGTGTCGCAAATAAGATTCAAGGATGGGGTCATTCATATCTTTCCTTTGCTGGTCGAGATGTCATGATTAAATCTATTCTTCAGGCAATTCTAATATATCCTATGAACTATTTCAAGTTTCCTCTCAAGTCATGTAAGGAGATCAGTAGTCTTATTGCCAATTTTTTGTGGAGCGGTAATGCCTTTGGTGGAAATACACACTGGAAATCCTAGGAGTTTTTAACCACAACAAAGAGTAATGGAGGGATGGGTTTTCGTGAGTTATCTGTTATGAACGATGCCCTTCTAGCCAAGACTACTTGGAGATTGGTTACGAGTCCAAATGATCTGTGAGCTAAGGTCTTGAAGAGTGTATATTATCCTGAGAAGGAATTTATGCAAGCAAAAAAAGGCTATAAAGTATCGTGGTGCTGGTCTAGTATTTTGGATGGTCGTGAGTTCCTCAAGCAGGACCTTCGATAGAACATAGGTGATGGCAATGCAATCAGAATCTGGGAGGATAAATGGGTTCTAAATGTTGCTTTCCCTGAAAAGCCAAGCAACATAAATGATACATCGATTTCAAATGGTAGAGTGTGCGAACTGATTGTTGACGGCAAGTAGGATCTTTCTCTTATTGACCGATGTCTATTGGTGGAAGTCAAGAGTGCGATTTGTGATATCACCATCCCCTGTAATGGGTTGGCTGATAAATTAGTGTGGACCAACGCCAGGAATGACGTGTATTCAGTGAGAGGGGGCTATTATAGAGGTAAAAAGGGTAATCTTATGAATGATAACAAAGCCGGGTCATCTATTGTGGTTCCCTCAACCTACTGGAAAGAGATTTGGAAGATCAAGACCATCCCAAGGGTGCAAAAGTTTATTTGGCGAATCTTGAATAGAGCTATTACTACCAATGAAGCCCTTTTTCGAAGGAAGATATCCCGAGATACCACTTGTCCAGGTCTATCAAGGTGATGTGGAGTCGATTGAGCACTTGTTTTTTCATTGCCCCTGGACTAGATGTATCTGGTTCGGTTGTACTCTTAGTGCAAGGATCGACATGGCCAACATGTCAAATTTCAACGCCTGGTGAATTAACATTACATGTATGTTTTCTCTGAATAAGCAAGACCTATCATTAATTTGCTGGATTTTATGGTTTATTTGGAAACAAAGAAATGATATGGTTTTCAATCATAAAATTCCTAATCATGTTGATGTTATTGAATGTGCGAGAAAAACAATTTGACTTCTAGGTGAGTTGCGGTAAATGGAATAAAAGCCTGGAGAGTCAAAGGGTCGTTCCTTCTCGCCTAGCCCATTGGTCCCCTCCATCTGTTGACAAGCTTAAATTTAACTATGTGATGGGGCTTTATCGACTATCAAAACTGGCGCTGCTATTGGTGTTATTTGTATGGATCATTTTGGTGATTTCAAATGGGGTTTTGTGGATAAGGTGAAATTGATCTCTGCATTTATGACAGAAGCTTTAGCTTTGAAGAGGGCATTGATGCCCGCGGTTGATCTTGGTCATGATAATGTGGTCTTTGAAACCGATTGTCTCTCCGTTCTTGAATGCATTGATGCCAAATCCCCGGATATGATTGATTGGAGGAGTATGAGCATTGTATTTGATATTATTCACCTTTTGTCGTCCAAGATTGGATTTTCTCTGTCTTTTACCCCTAGGGGGTAACTATGTCGCAGATCTTTCCATGCCTTTGTTGTTGTGTATTTCTTGTTGGCTTTCCATGCCTTTGTTGTTGTGTACTTAATTGGGTTTGTAATCGCTGTTTTATATAAAGAGATGTCTTGATCGGATGGGTTTTACAACCAACACCGTCTTTGATGTCTCTTCTAACTTTGGATGTCTAGAAGGTGAATGTTGTTCCTCATGATGCTTCTCCCTCCACTCTTTCGTTGGATGGTGATTGTCTCTTCAAATTGACTATTTCGTGTCTTGCCACTTGTTCAAATTCCAAACATAACCCTAAGACTTGGGTAATGACTAATGAGCGAATGAATACTACATTCTATTTCTCTGTATTCCTTGTCCGCATGCCAACACAAGGATTTGCCTGAACTGTCTAATCAAATACCGCAGCAACAAAATCAATGGGGAGAAGGCATTCATGAAAACAATATCAATTGGTCCTTTACAACATCATTTTGCCCGACTCCTAGCCAATTCAATAATTTACGTAAAAGGAAAAAAAAAAAAGTAATACAAGGTGGAGGGAACTCGATGCCTTGTTTCTATGTACAGGCTAGCCAAGATATATTCGCTCAGCTTTCCAAACAGACCAGCGTAGCAACCAAACTGGCAAAACATGAATATTTGAATTCCAATTCCCATCTACAGAATGTACAAGGGTGACAGAAAGAGAGAAAGATCACAAAATTTAAACCTTAATTGCAGCCATACGCAATTTCTTATTCACAAGACGCACGTTTGCTTTTACATTTTCCCGATTGGGGTCCCCAACATAATCGAGTAAGCATGACCACTTCGTTGATGCCATAAATAACTACTCTCAGATGTGAAGATCAACCTATAAAAAGGATTGAATATTCATGAGTCCATCAATAATTGATGATCATATTATGAATGCAGGTGGTATGATAAGAGTTTACAGGATAGTGGCAATTGCAGCCGCAGCCTAAGTTTTTACCTTACTCGGAAAAGGCAAATATGACACCAAGCATATCCCCATCTTCTCCATCCTCCCCAGGTTGCTCCCCTTCATGTTGGCCACTGCTGCCATCAACATCATCAGTCACAACTTCAATAAATGAGTCACTTCCAAGATGCTCCAGTGACTTGCAGTGGTCATCCTGGAAAGATTGACCCATAACTCCTGTATTATGCATCATTGATGGCACCTCGGGGAGTTTTCCAGTGGGAGCATCATCGTCTGGTGCGGCCCCAGAACCATCATTGATCCCAACACCTGCATCTTCTTGCAATCTGGGTGTCACCCTATTCGCTGAAAATAATAAACTGCTTCCGATGCTACTGTCAGCATGCACATCAACATGCTTCGAATCTCCAGAAAGGAAAGATAAATTTTCTGGCAAGATATGGTTCTGCAGAGAAGGCTCAATGATGATTGCCCCCATCCGTTCCAAGTAGATCTCATTAAGCATCTGACAACTTGCAACTTGATCAAGTTCAAGGAAATTTTCAGTTCTTCTTGATGAACCTAAAGGCACAAATATTACAATACCAATACCATTAGATATTGAAAAAAATTAAAGTAATTAGAGCAGGATTTATAAGTAAAACATATTAGATTAATGTTGGGGAAGGATTTTCTACAAGCAGAAAATGCGGGCAATGCAAAAAAACTACCAACATGCGATGATTTGTGATAGGCACCAATACTATTCAGAACTTCAATGATTGCTTCCCTTTCTCTCTACAAAATTTATGAAACTAATAAAATCTGGTTAAGTATCTTTATGCGTAATGATATCTTACCCCCATCAGAGCTTTCAGTAGAACTGAGTGAAGCTGGCTTTGAGTGACAAATGACTGTCACTTCAGCAGTTGTCTTGTCTTCAGCCTGATGAGAAACCGGAGATGAAGAACTTGAAGACCTTTCCCCAGCAAAACCTCTGAGTAGAACAATAAAATATTAAGTATAGCATTGCTGGATAATTTATGCATAGTGCAAGACGTTACATCTCAGTACCAAGGTAATCCAAACCAACATATCATAGTGTGATGGTGAGGAGCTGATACTCAAAACACGGATGACCATAAAAACATTGCAACATTAGATAAAATTGATTTTCTCCCTAAGGAATGCATGCAGAATTGCATTGCACACTTCGATACTAACATTCAATGAAGGAAAAGAGGAAACGCTTGATAATTTCTCTCCTTCAATGGAGAGACCAACGGAGCATGATATAGTGAAGGCCAACAACCTTTATAGTAAAAGAATACAAAATAATTCTCTGTTCAACCATAAAATTCCAGGTTTGCAGGTAAAAATCTATAAACTAGAATCACATAAAACATAGATATCCATGCAAAATATTAATAACTATCAGATGCTCCCAAGGTAGCAAAATAAGTGAAAGCAATATGCAGTTATTTTAATTATACGCCACTGTCATGGGCAATTTTATTAACCTCTTTACTCTATGTGCCAGAATGCAGAATCTGCAAGGAATTATTAACAACATGGGCATCACCTCTCATTCCAGCTTGGTCTGATGTAATGGAAATGGTCAAGAACAGGCAACAACTCCTTCTGCTTTATTTCAACTTCAATGACACAGATCTTTTCAATTTCAGACTCTCCACTAGCAACAGTACTAGCTTTCACAGAATTCATTGTGTAGAAGCAAATCTGTTAAAATGAGGAACATCAGTAACTGAGACTGACCAAATAAACAATCAGTACAAGCATCAAAACTTTAGCATAATAGATACCTTAGACTTTTGCCATATGGGAAGCCTTCCAAAGTTTAGCTGTACCTCAGCATTGGACAAAGATCTTCCTTGGGCCTTTCCAGCAGAGCATTCTACCACCTTTTCCCCAACACCATCATTTATATCAAAATAATCCAATCCATTGCCATCAGGAGAGCATGTGTTCTCTTGAACTATCTCAGTACCATCTTGTCTATTAAAAGTATTGTAACAAGGATCCCCTCGCTCTGGCCATTCTGACCATCTACAAACATCCCACCACTGAATAGGTTTAACTTTTACTCTGAACTCGTCATCTTGCATGTTCATGAGTGAAGCTGACTGGGTTGTTGGACCGCTATCACAAGGTTCTGGGCCAACAGAAGGCAGAAGTTCGTGTTGAACAACATGACCAGATGGTGTGAATACCAAAAGATGCTCAAGGGGCTTTCCCTTCATATTGACGTGCTGCTGTGAGTGCAACAACGAATTATGAAAGACCGCAGCAAGAGCACCAGAGGGCACAAAAACTTTTCCTGTCGCGTTAGCAGCAGAACTATGTACTGTATTAAGCCATCCAAAACTGCTATATTTTATGCGGCACACTACAGAAAGGACAGCAGGTGCTGGAGGAGGCAAAGATTGCTGATCAGACATGGAATATGATGTGGCCCACCAAGGCAGTGATAAAACTGGAAGCAAGGAGGGTTCTTCGCCCTGAGAATTAATAATTCGGAAACCAGTTTCACCTCCAAATGGAGACAAAACAAAAAGATGACATGTCCCCTTGGATGAAACAATGGCAATCCATTGGCTAAAATGACTGAAACAAATGTCCTGGATCATCTGTCAAATATAGAATAAAGATACACATCAAAAGGGCGTGAACAAAGGCCCTATGAGAAGATCAAAAATGAAAAGCAAATACACATATCAAAACTAAAATATACTAACAGCTGATGTTATCCCACGATGAAGTTTATAAAGATGCACATGAGAAGAGCTCCAGTCATAGCTTGGAACACCAGATCCCTTGCGTGTGCATGATGGCATTATCCGGAAGATGTTGATGTTATTCCCATAGACTGATGCTGTGACCAAAAGGGTCCCACTAGGGTCAAAACATAGAGCAGATATAGGACTAGTGTGCGCCTTAAATTGTGAAATGATGGCTCTGGATACAAAATCTTTCACAACAACCTGAAATCAGCAATAAGAACCAAGTAAAAGATTATATTCTCATCAAATGCCCATAAATTTCCAGCTTTTAATTATCACAATCATCATGAAATAATACCAACCATTCCTGCATTATCCATGTCTGTTCCTGCAATCCTACCAACTTTCCAACCAGCATTTGACGGCACTGGAGAACTAGAACCATCAGGAAGCAGCTCCTGACAGTATTTGATTATTCCAGAAGCCAGATGCTTGCCAGACTCCATTGCATAGCGAGCAACCAAACTACCACTGCCAGGAGATGTTGAAGGACTAACACCTGGAGAAGGACTCAGATTTTGCGGGCTCAACCGGCCTACATTTAATGGCATTGGACTGTTAGAAGCATATGCTAACCACCTTGGACCCACAGCCAGTGGACCATGACCAACATTAACACTTGCTGTTCCTTGTCCTGCTAGCTGAGGAACAGGATAGGTGAGCACGCTAAATTTATTCTCAAGAGTCAATGCATCAAAGCAATATACCTGCCATGAGTTATTGAGAAAGTACATCAATCACATTATATCTGCGACAAATAAACTGAGTCAAATAAACCCCATCATCCTTTATTTGACAAAAATGCGATGCAGCAAATAATTAATTTATTTTCAGCAAAACAAGTTAAATTATTTCAAAAGGCAATGGAGAAACCATAGCATACTTGTGTGGCAAGACCGACTGCTACTATGCGTGAACTGCATCTGATCATACAGACTGTGGACCGAAATCTCAGAGTATGGACATAATTATGAAACTTCAAGGAGTAAAACCGAACCGCTGTTGCAGAGTTGACACAGTTCCCAGATTGAGTCTCCACGTTACCATCTCTTCCCAAACCACCCAAATGGGTACGGTTCTGGATATTGCTGCTGGAGTCGTTACCAGCAACAACCAGTAGTAAAGGATGTGATTTTCTAAACCCTTCTTGGCCATCAATGCCTACAGGGAATGGTTGCATTTGTAAGAAAGAAACAGGACCATCACGCTTTGAGACCAGTTCACTGAAGCTAGAGGCATCCTCCACATCAAGAACTTGAAACCCATTCAGATAACCAAGCAAAAGAACATGCTTAAAGATAGACTGCTCAAGCTCCAGCCTGTCAAAACCAGCCCATGTTACCTGTTGGCGAAAAAGTAATGGAAAAGTTATAATTACACGCATAAATGGTGGATGCAGGGGCTGAATTTAAATTGCAAGAGCTTTTGGGACAGCAGAAAGTTTATCATAACAAGAAAACTTCACAGGAATATATCAAAATCACTCAACCTGAATATGAGCTAGATGATAAAAGTTTTATATATCTAACTCCATTTATGGATTTACCAACTCAAAGCCAGTAAAACAAACGTTAAAGCTAAAATCAGTGAAGTTATTGAGTGCAGATCAACTATCATGTCTATTCACATTTAAGACTCAGAAATACGGAATCTAGGTACAGTTTATTTGTTACCTTGTAGGCAGTTGGCAGGAAGTTATTCAAATTAACATGATTATTCCCTATGATAGCTCACCGGTTCTGATAACATTCCTGCTAAGCTAGTAAGTAAACAAACTCACAAATGGTTTCCTGAAGTAGAATACATAGGTGAAAATATGACCCTCTAAGTGCAGAGTGACCTATATGGTTCTTTTATTCAATCACAAAAAAGTTCCGCCAAGTATCTCTATGATATGGTGTTTGTGTCTAAGGCGTACGTACAGGAAGAAGCAACTTAAGCGAGCTTTATATGCGCTTAAATTAGCCGAAAGCTTGAGTGGGTATATAAAAGCCATCGGCTGTAAACTAATGTATGCGAAATTTTAGACACAATTCATAGGGGTATAGATATTCGTTCCGCGCGTCAATTGGCGATGAAAGAAAATTATTAGACTGACAATCGTGATCAGGTCCTTCGTGTTCCAAGCGATTAACCTAATGGAGACTAGAATCATTACAGTTTTAAATGGCGATGATAATAAAGTAAGCAACAGTAGAACATATTAATATAATTGCAGAATAAGCACCACTACATGAATTTATTCTCAATGATCACATTAATAACCACCGCCCATCATTTCAAATTGGCGAGCCGATCTTTCCCGCTCTCTCCGTTACTCCCAAAAACGCGCACTCGATGTCAGACCACAGGGTATAAAGCACGTAAGTAGTTTCATCCGTTCTTTAGAGCGACCGTAACATAATAAATCCGAAAACGGCGAAGTACCTGATCCTTGTGATCCTCAGAAGAAGAGATGGTAGCAGCCACGGAAGCGCCAGCAGAGCGTACAGTGGATGCAACGGTGCTAGCATTGGTAGACACAGTCTTGAGGCAGGAAGAGATAATCCTCAAAGAATTCGGCAACAGACCGCTGTTCTTCCCCTTCCCTTTCTTCATGATAATTCTGAAGTCCCAACTCCCTCCGACAGCGGCACAACAAAACTAGTGGTTTTTATAAAAGGTTCTAACACCTCGAGGTGCGGCGCTGCCAGCACCATCACCGCCTCCCCCAACAAGAAACATTTCCGATCAGAGGAGACCGGAAATTTCATCCAATGGGAAGACGATCAGAGCAAAATATGGGGATGGGTGAGAGAGACTTCTTTATTCACTGGGTTTGACCTGAAGATGATGAGGGAGTAACGAAACCTCTGTGTGTCAGATTATATCAAAGCTCTTGCTACTACTATACTTGCTTTCGCTTTCATCACTGCTGCTGTTAGACTCCTCCGCCAGTAATTACTAATTTTCTCCAATCTTTTCCTCCGCTTTTCACTCTCCTCGTTTTAGTGTGTTGATTTTTTTTTTTATAATAAAATTTTAGGAAAGAAGTTGGTCCACCCACGATATAAGTAGGGCGAAGTCTCCCTTCCTCCTACGTGATACCAATGTTAGCCAGGACGAACCATCTATTATCCTCAGGCGTTAATTAAGCACATAGGACATAGGAGTTAGGATGCCATAAAATTTTAGTGTGTTGATTTGATCGTGGTAAATCAAACCAGAGGGCTGGGCTTTGTAGGAAGCTCCGCGCTATATTCGCTATTTTTCATTGTTTCGGCCCAGCAATTTCAATTTTCAATTTTGTTATTCACAGAAAAATTTACAAATTTATGTCTTTAATTATTTAATAAAAAAATATAGAAAAATAGTGATTTTTGGTGTTTTATATATATATATATATATATATATATATATATAAATGATAGGATATTAAGTTAAAAATGTTGCATTTTTATATTAAAGTAATATAAATTATCAGAAACATTTATTACATTTTTTAATTTGTGATAAAATAACTAAAAAATCAATAAAAAACCCTTTTTTCGTTAAACACTTATTTGAAATTAATTTTTATTTACTAATTTACTTGGGATACTTTTAATTAGTAAGAAAATTGTATCTAACCCTCAAAAAATTAATTCAAATAATAATAATGAGAGAATATTTATTTTATTTTCTAATGGATTGTGATATAGCAAATATGAAAAATCATATATTTTTTTAGGCACAGAATATTGTCATAACTAATTTTGATTACTACCATTTTTCACTGTTAGATCATAATCTCATCTACCTTTATAATTTCTCTCTCTTATTGAAATTCTGATCTAACGGTAAAAAAGTTGTAGTGACATTGATAGCGACCAAAATTAGTAGTGACAATATTATATCTCATTTTTTTATACCCATTTTTTCCCTCTCTTTATTTTCGGATGGATTGTGATATAGCAAATTTGGCGTGGGCTTTTCTTCAGATGTGGACTAAATTTAGATCTATTAATGTTATCATTATTCAATAACATTTGCCACATATATAAACTTATTTGGAGAAAGGACTTTTTTTAGGTCCGCTTTTTTTTTTCCCATTTGTTCTCTTTCTTTTTAATGGGCTCCACTTTTTTTTAATAAGAGGCATCAGAGTGTACCCACGGGAGTTGGGTATAGTGTATAGGGATGGAAAAAGTGACTCTTGCATCGAGGATCACGATGTCGAACCCCTCCAAAACTTTTTTCTTATCAAAAAAAAAAAATTTGCCACATATATAAACTTATTTGGAGAATGGATTTTTTTTAGGTCCGCTTTTTTTTTCCCATTTGTTCTCTTTCTTTTTAATGGGCTCCACTTTTTTTTAATAAGAGGCATCAGAGTGTACCCACGGGAGTTGGGTATAGTGTAAGGACTAAGGAACTAGTCCCTCATAATATGTTGAATCAGGTTTAAATTCTCATCGGGAGGTGTGTTCATATTTAGTGTATAACAGTACCTCAAATAAGATTACTTTGAATATATGGATATCTGTGCCCCGAGAGCATCAACTGGAAAAGATGTTGTTGAATGGTGAAACCCTCTAAATTGCTCACGAACTACTCCCTCATAATATGTTGAATCAGGTTTAAATTCTCACCGGAGGTATGTTTATATTTAGTGTCTAACAATACCTCAAATAAGATTACTTTGAATAGATGGATATCTGTGCCCCAAGAGCATCAATTGGAAAAGATGTTGTTGAATGGTGAAACCCTCTAAATTGCTCACACAAAAGATGTGTGCTCATATTTAGTGTCTAACAGTACCTCAAATAAGATTACTTTGAATAGATGGATATCTGTGCCCCGAGAGCATCAATTGAAAAAGATGTTGAATGGTGAAATCCTCTAAATTGCTCAAGCAAAACGATATCGTCTTGGAAAAGGTAATGAACTCACCCTTAGGGCCCGTTTGGTTGAGAGAACTTAGTTGAAGGAAAGGGAACTTAATACAGTTCCCACACAAGAATAGCGTTTGGTTCGACGAGCTCCTGGGAACTCAACTTCCCTCCACTGTCCAAGCTCCCACAAACGTGAGAATTTCAGCTCCCTCCAAAAATGGTGGGATTTTGGCAAACTTCCCGGGAGAGTGACTCATTTTGACAAAAAAGCCCCTCGAAAAGAAGACAAACCATTGTCCAGTGGAAGGGAAGAAAGTTCCGGCGAGGATGACGGCAAAAGAAAGACAAACGGTGATGAGTGAAACTTCTTCCTCCTCCTCCCCCTCTTCCGATCGACTCTCTCTCTCTATCCCTTTCGAAATTGACGGTGATGGTAACGGACAGAAGAAGGGTTGACGACGGTGGCGTGGAGCTGAGCGCCGATCTAAAAAGGGAGAGATGGTGTGGTGCGACAGTGAAGGGTCGATGACGGTGAAGCAGAGGCGCCGGCGATGGTGTTGACGAAGCAGAGACTGAGGGACAAGACGCAGAGGCACGAGGAAGAAGACGAAGCAATAGGGGTTTTATTTTTTAGGGGTAATATAGGTATTTTACCTCTCCTTCCCACTTAACCAACTTCATTTTCTTTCTACCAAATATTTTATTTTCCTTCAACTTAAGTTCAATTCTCATGTCTACCAAACAGTCCAACTTTTTAAGTTCTCTCTCAATCTTCCCTTTCATTCCTTTCCCTTCTTAAATTTTCTCCGTACCAAACGGGCCCTTAATGGATGTTGCTATGCTATTCAAGTGTGAGTGGACTTAACTTGATATTAGAAGTCTCAAAACAGGATTTAATAAATAATTTATAATATAATGGAAGGCCCTATAAACTTAAATTAGGGATGTTTATGTGATATGACAAGATCGGAAAACTCTATTCCCAAAATCAAGGAAGGGCTCGAAACGAGATTTTCACTTTAGTTTTTTTATTAATAAAAAAATCCTGTAATAACTTTTTGTCTAATTTTGATCTGAATTAGACCTAATTTCGTGTATTTCCTTTAGAATGGCTAAAATAAAATATCATATTTTACCAATTGGACTAATATAAATATTTAAAGCAAATTAAAATTACAAAATCATCAAAATTCCCAAGTCCAATCATCGCTGCCATTGCTCTTATGCCCTATACACTGGAATTTGTTTTGATAGAAATGGAAATAAACATTGAACACCCCTAACTTAAATATTAATTTTTTTACATTAAGATGTATTTTTTTCATAATAAATTAATAGATTTACAAAGTCATTCCATGCAAGTATGCCACAAATCAACTTGCTCTCCCAGCCCTGTTATCTTAAATTTGGAAAGGTGACGTCTAATTTTATAGAAACGCATTCCATGTGGCCATGTGCTTTACCTCATTACGATTTGGCCACTATTTTAACCCTTAAATATAAACAAGGGATGTGAGTAGTAGATTGTTTATGTTTAGAAAATGCATCGCAGACCACGGGTCTAATAGCTCAGTGGTATACCTACTCCCCATAATTCTACACTTTAATATTCGGATATAAGTCTACAACTTAAGTTTTAAAATTAAAAAGACAATCATATGTCTTAACAAAATAACAAATAGTCAAATATCCATAACGAAATATTAAATAACATCCATAATTCATTAAATACAAAGCATCAAAAATTGCATTAAAGCCTTGTCCAATACTTGTTTGCATCAAGGCTCCAAATTGTCAAAAGGATGAAGCATATGGAATCATCTACTTGCTCGCATTATAGGGCATTTAAGTATACGACTATCCGAGTCACGGTGGGAAAAGGGAAGGGTTGAAGAAATGAGGATATTTTTATATATTATAAGTTATATAATTTGCAAAAAATATAAAAAAATAAAATTCTTTTTTATTCTATTAAAAAAATAAAAAATATTATATACACTATCAGGGTCCGGGACAAAGATACTCACGCCAGTTGCTGCTCTGCAAATTTTGTTCGGGTGTTTTTTTAGGGCTCCTTATCTCTCATCGAAAGAATCATGAATACCCCTAATTTTAACCCTTAAATATAACAAGGGATGTGAGTAGTAGATTATTTTTTCCGATATAGATTATTTTATGTTTAGAAAATGCATCGCAGTACATCAATAATCTTATTTGGAGGGTTGCGGGTTCGATCCTACCCTTTGTACTTTAGGACATTAGTGTCTGCCATTGCTTGCCATTGTAATCTTATTACTGTTTGTACAAGGCAACGAGGGTCCGGATTCTCTCATTGAGTTTAAATTTAAGAGATGATAACTACCCACATCAATAACCTCATTAAGTTAGCCAATGAGAAAGTAAAGAATCTTGTTCCAATGATAATAATGAATTTGGGTTATACAACTTATTTTATAATGATAATGCGCCCCATTTAACCATAATAATCTAAAAGGGGGTCCTCTAAAAGGTGGTTAAATGTAGTACGGAGTATCAACAAGATGAGATGGTTGTCTTTAACTCAGCCCTAAAGCCTAATTTTTTTTCTTTTTCGCCAAATAAAGTCTAATTTCTTTAAGCATATTTATCTTAATCTTAAATCACGGAACAACTTCACCCTCAAACTATACGTACGAAGAAAACGAGGGAAGAGAAGGAAGTAAAAAAAAAAAAAAAAAAAAAAGTTTTTCCATTAAATAACTTAATATCTGATCTCTTCTATAAAAAGTCTAAATATATACATATGATGTGAGATGGGACCATTTAATAATCCTAATTTTTGTAGAGGTTAAAAAAAAGTCTCAAACATGCTTCCTCTGAACTCTACAAAAATACGTCACTAGAACTAGAAGACTCAAAAGCTAGCTTTCCCTGTGCTTCACGTACAGAGCAAGAGAAAATGTTTGATGAGGGCAATAACTTGTGAAAAGTGTATCTTGTAGCAGAATTTTTCAACCTCATCAAGCATTAAGATTTTTTCCCCCCTAAAAAACAGGAACCATTTTCTGTGGGGAAAATAAAACCAAAAAGGTGATGATAAGGATATTGAGATTCCTGGTTCCTCTGCTCTATTCAGAATCAAGGAGCTCTTCCTGGAAGAGCTTTCTGAAAAATGGCAATCGACTCTTCTTCATGCTCTTAAAGCTGCTAAGATTACCATTTAGAAGCTGCACAATCTGCACCACTCAATGATAAACATCCTTATTCTTAGAATATAAGACTTCCATCATGTCGACTAATTAGAAAAAGGATTGAAGGTATACAACATTAGGAAAGTCATTTAAATTAGTTTGGAAGAAAGACAATCATAATATATATACAGAAGAAAAGAACGTGCCTGTCTCATGGAGGGTCTGCGAATGGAGGACTGGTGTATACACAAAGAAGCGACCAATAGTACAAGATTCATCTGCCGAGTATCAAACGCATCCCCTAGCGTTGGATCTACCAGCTCCCTGGTTCTGTTCTTTTTCAACAATGGTTTTGCCTGCCACATTCATTATTGCTCACAAACCAAGACAAATTCCCAAATAAAGGCTTTTTTTTTATTATTATTAATACTTCTTTTGAGGGGACATAGTACATACCCACAGGACAAGGCTTTGCTGTGAATAATCAAGGGCTCGCCTACCAGTGACTAATTCTAATAGCAGAACACCGAAAGCAAATACATCTGTTTTCTCGTCTACTATGCCATGAAGCAAGTACTCAGGAGCAAGATAACTGTTACAGTTATAAAAAACAAAAATAATGTTAGGAGAGCTAGAAATGGCCAAATGAGAAGCATGTCTCTGAACTTAGATAAGCATACCCAAAGGTTCCTTCGAATTTTGAAACGGTGTGGTGAGTCCAGTTCTCAGGCAGCCATTTTGCTAATCCATAATCACAAACCTACAAATAATTAAATTTCACAACATTTCAATCTAATCCTCACAATAATGTTTATTATAGAATTGAATTGTTATTGCAAGCAAGCAGAGAAGCCAAAATCAAACCTGTGGCTCATAATCCTCTGTGAGTAAGATATTCGCTGCCTTTATATCTCTGTGGATAATTCTTCTTTGACAGCCCTCGTGGAGATATAATATGCCCTTGGCTGTTCCTAAAGCTATGTTATACCTAATACACCATGGCAGGTTTTCCTTGGTACCTAAATGCAGGAGAACGAGAGAATTAAAAGTTCTGATAAAAAAAGTAATATATTTGTGGAAGGAAAATTGTTAAGTAGTATTATACCATGAAGTACTGAAGCTAAGCTTCCTTTTTCAGATAACTCAAGAACAAGGTGCATGCCTCCTTCAACGCCATAGCCAACTAGCTTTGCAGTATTGGGGTGATTAACATGTGCCATTATGCCAAGTTCTGATAAGAAGTCACCTATAATATCATCTTGGCTTCCACGTGTCAGCTTTTTAATAGCTACTAGCTGACCATTTGGCAAACACCCTTTGTAAACTTCAGCATACCCACCTTTCCCAATAAGGTTTTCTGCAACCCAAAAAAAAACAGAGGTGAGTTTTTTTTTTTTTTTTTCACACAAGAAGATGAAAATTTCTCAGTGAAAAAAAAAAAAAAAACTAATTTTGAAGAGGACATTATTATTATTAGTACGTGCCTTGACTGAAAGAACTTGTTGCAAGTAGAATTTCCCTGTGAGTGAAGATCTTCCATGGTGAATTGTGGAGAGACGAATCTGCCCCTAAGCGTGAACTTGGAAATATGGTCTCTCTCATGCTTCTGCTCATTCTCTTAGACAGCTTGAACATACTGAGAGGAGGAGGTTGCATGGTGGTGGGTACGGGTTTTTTAGATCTGTTGGTCAGATTTTGCAGAAACCCACGCCATTTAGAACCAAATTTTGACTTTTCTTGAGCCTCAGAATCCACGGTGGGTTCTTTCGAAGAACTAGTGTCTGATTCAGAGCTCCTAAAATAGTCCTCAAGAACCCCAACAGGGGAATCTGCCTTCTCCTTCATTTCTCCAGACCACAAAGAGAAATAGCAAAATTTGTAAATTTATGAGAATATCTATAACCACGGCACAGAGGATTAGATATAACTATGAAACGTTCTGAAAGTTTACAGAACAAGAAAAACAGAGGAGGAAACGGCACAGAGGATTGTAGACAAAGTAACACAAAAACAGAGTAAAACTGATAGAACAGAGAAGCTGAGGGCGATTCAGAGAGATTGATGAAAGAGAAGGACAAGAACAGAGAGGATATAGGGAGATGGATATGTAGGGGAAGGCAATGAGACAGTAAAGTGAGGAGACGCAGACATCACAGGAACAGAGGCAGAGGCTGCTTACTTAGCCTTTCCGCTTCAACAAACGAGGAACACATACCTTTTGAATAAATTTCAATCACAATATTTAACAGTAATGTAATTTGTTTTTTTAAAAAGGAAGATAGACTTCTGATGTGTTGGAGATGGAGAAATAATTGAAGATTAACATGGATGGACGTAAAAAGTAAGAAAAGCAGAAAAGGGAAAGATATGATTAATAATTTGGAATGTGGAGGAAGACTTGACGAGGTGGTGGTGAAGAAGAAGACGATGGCTTTATTCGGGCAGGGGGCAGCTTCTTTGGTCAGAGACGGCTCTGTTTCTGTCAGTGGTCTCCCCTTCGATACGGCACATGAATTTTGTCATTAAAGCTGAAATTTGTGTCGTTTCAAGGCAGAACCACCAAACACCGGATCAGTCATTCTGAACATTTTCAAGTTTACAAGGTAAAGTTACATCATACGACCTCTGTTTAATAAATTTATAACCATAACATCTTACCAAATATATTTATTCTTAGAATTATGTTGTCTTTAGAAGGTACCGTGTACTCGTTTGGAACAAGGGTTGGAGCATTTTAAAGTAGTTGTTTAATTGTTGTTTATAATATATGAGGTAAATATATAAGAAAAATTTTATCTTGATTTATGTAAATAAGCACTCTTAACATGTACACATACAGTGTTATTTTTGCAGGTTGAGAGGTTGTTTCCAATATCTAAACATATGATTTCTATATATTTTTTTGGATAATATTTACTAGTATCCCAATTTGAGCTTCGTGGTTACCTCTTCCAACACAAGTATGTTATTGTGACTTAAACTTGAGACTCAAGAAACCTAATAGGACCTTACATCGCTAAACCCACTCTATATTAGTTAAACATATGATCTCTTTCACATGATATTAACTTTTACCATTTTTCCGATATATACTCACAGCTCCATTTTTTTTATAAAAAAAATATGATATATTGATTGGCCCAAAAAAAAATATTGACTAAAAAAATAAGATATAGTTTTACAATACTAGTACTTTATAAAATTTTAATGATACTAGAATTTGAGATTCTGCTAATCAATAAATTTTTTAAACAATCTCTAAAATAATCAGTTGTTCAATTGATTGATGATACAGGCAACTTCCACCTTTTTGGGCTTATTTTCTTTTTGAAATGAATGATGTATATTTGCTATAAATAATTCTTCAGACAGTCCTTGAAGCAATAAAACCACAAACAAATTCTTATCTTTTATTCATATTACACATCCAATGGTTCACATCATTATATCAAGCGCCATGCTAATTTAGTTTATAAAAATATAAGTCTTTCTATGTGCTTTTATAAAAAATATGAAGTTTTCCTTTTAGTCGAACCATTTTTTAACGTCAATTTGTCCAATACTAACCAACCATTTAGCCGGCTTTTTATAGTTTTGCAACGTTTGTTGAATAGATTTTATTATGCAATCAAAATATAAGGATTAGTGGCTCATAATCCGATTTAATTAACCATACACATCTAATCAAGTAGTAGGTGTAGAACCCAACTTGGAATGCTATACGGAGATTTATTCCTCTCGAGTCAAGAAAAAATTCACAAGTTGGTGAGTAGCGTTTAATAGTGTATTACTATTGGGAGATAACATTTCCTTTAATTAAAATAAATTGAAAAGGAGTGATCATCCACATTCAAACATGAATCATATGAATATATGACTTGTTTGAATAGAAATCTGCTGTTAGTGTACATGTTCAACATTACTACAACATATCATTCCGGACAGCCAAGTGTGGATGTTTTTAATAATTCATTTTGATCTCATGTGGTTACTACAGTTTTGTCATTTCATGCTCAATATAGATATTTGATTGTTCAAACAGATAACGACAAAGTTAAGAGACCAAAAAAAACTGACGGTCTGACCAACAACGCCCAAGAGCTTATGGCAATATCCTTATACAAAAATTAGTAAAAAGCAAAGGTCTTGAAACCCAGACCGGCTATTAAATTGGATGGGGTACTGAATCATGGGTCAGTGGGTTAGATCAGAGATCAGAGTCAAACTGAAACTAAATCAAGATAGTTAAGTCTCCAACCCACTCAACTTAAATCAACTGTATCTTCACCTTCAAACATAAATATTTCTCTCGTCTATCTCATTTTTTCCTATTTTGCCTCCATTCTCTCTCTGTAAATGGTGGCAACCACCACCACCAAGGCCTTCATTGACATTCCATCTCTCCATCTCTCTCTTTGTAAATGGCGGCCACCGCCGCCACCAAGGCCTTTGTCGATGAAGATGGGTCTCTCCCATAGAGAAAGTTCGATTGACGGTTACGAACACCGACGAAACTTGCTGCCATGGATGGATCTACTGAGCAAGGTGGACAAAGTCAGAAGGAGAGGGTTCTTTTAAAAATGAACTTGAAGTTGGAGGGAGAAGATTTTGTTTGAATCTTTGTCTCTGCTTTAGTGTTTCCGACTTTCCATATTTCTCAGTTTCTTGCTTTATTTGTTCATGCGGTTTTTTTTTTTTTTTAAAAAAAAAAAAAAAAAAAAAAAACTCAACGAAAAAAAACTCGGTCAACTCAAAACCCGTGTTTTCTCCTTAACCCGAACTAGTTTTCTAGTCGGTTCACGGGTTCCAGTCTAAGTCTCAAAACATTGGTAAAAAGTCTTGTTGACGAATTTTATTGAGGATGATTATTTGAATCCGGAAATAAGCGCTTTCTGCATATTAAAATTTGTAAAATACTTGTACTTTTTATATGTAAAAAAATATTCGTCTCTTCTAACCAATAAAAGTTTTTAAATACTAACTTTTTACGGATTTTTCTTGTGGATGTTACATCCAACAAAGATTGGTATAGTAATTCTTGCAATGACCCCTTCCCATCAACAAAGTGAAGAGATTAGCCTATAAATAAATAAACGTAATTAGGCAGTAGTATTAATTAAATTAATAGTGAATGAAGTCCTGATCCAATGTAAATTAGCGTGTGGGGAAAAAAACGTTAGGGATATAGCGTAGCAACCAATCCCGGGATAATAATTAAATTATAAAATATGGGGTTAGCTGTCTTGGTTATGATTTCGGTGTCATTAACAAATTAAAATCGCAATAAATTAAATATTCCCAGAAACAGACTCATCATATCGTCCAAGGAACTCATGAAACTTGTAATCAATTATACTCAACACCCTTATAATTATATTTGGGCTTTACTCAATACACTTCATTATTATCCTTCACCAACAAATCTTCTCGCAGGTTCCATTCCTTCATCATTTAATACCCTTTCCACATATCGTTTCCATTATCTTCTATATGCGTGATCACCAATCTTCCTTAAATAACTGTATACATTTAGTACTTTAATTTTATATAAAGTTTCATTTTAATTAATTAACTTTATATAATAAATTTCCAGTCCTTCAACTCTAATTTGGTTAACCGAAAGAATGCTGATATTAAAATTTTAGATGTTGAAAAATATATTTTCAAATGCCAAATTTAATTTTAAAAATAATAATGACTATTAAAAAAAAAAAAAGCATCATTTAAGACTAACCATGAGTCAGGTTTCTCTCATTATCCATTTTCTTATCATTCCTCATAATCTCTAAATCTTGTTCGTCCAATCAATTTGAAAGGTCACATCACCAATTTATACTCCTTGGATTTTTCTTTTATATTCCCAATCAAACGCTTCTAGATTTAACTCAACCTTAAAAATGATAATGAGAGGATCTCCTTTTGACTAACCATGCTAATGTTAAAGAACTAAAAAAAAAAATTGTAAAAAAATAATAATAATAAAGGATCAAAATGAAACGTTGTAGAGTATAAAGTTAGAGGATCAATTGTATTCTTTTATCTTTTTTTAATGATTTGATTGGAATGTGTAGACCCATTTATCATTATGCATTTAAAATTTAAAGAATTCATCTTAGTTCTAAATATAATACATATTTTTATATTTGTAGGTCTTTTCTTAATTTACTTTTATTAATGTTTCAACAATAATTAAGGAGGAGAGGAATGAAATGAAATAAGGAAGATGACTATGGTATTTTAGAAAAACACTATCTTCAGTCTTTAATATAAGACATATTTAGGGAGTTGATTTTGGAAACACAAACTATCATTCCCTTCATAGTTTTCTTATTTGTCAATCTTTTCAATTTATCCCTTTTGATGCTCCAACAACAAAAATCAAAGGAGAGAGGGGAATGATGAAAGATGGTTAGAGTATTTTAAAAAACACATATTTTATTAATTAACTTAATTAACATCCTTAATATGATTAAATTAAATAAATATGACTTATATTAAAGACGAGAGATACATATCATATTAATTACATAACTTTCATAATATAATCAGATTAAGAAAATATGTTATATTAAGAATAAGATACAATAGATTTTCTTAATGTTACGCTTAATTCAGTTGTCCCAAAATGGGGCCCCATGGTAAAACATTTAAATTTCATTTCTAACCCCCATATTTCTAGCCTCCACATAACGGGGGTTAGTTTTTGGCCCTAACCCTATTTAGCCCCTTATGATGGGGTTATGATAGGTTAGGCTATGCGGGCCACCCTATTATTTTATATTTGTGCGTGCGTGAAAGAATACTTGTCGCGTTTAAATTACCTTTTCTACCCTTACTTTTAAATAAATTTAAAAACCCCACCCTCACCACCCCACCACCGCCGCGCCACCACCACCACCACGACCGGCGGCCGGCCACCACCACCACGACCGGCGGCCAAGCCACCACCAACACCACCTCCGCCGGCCACCACCACCACCATGACCGCGTCCCGCCACCACCGCCACAAATAAAAATAATCAAATAAAGCCAATCACTTCAATATCTAACTGAGACACTCTTCCTTCTTTCTAGACCCCTTTCATTTTCATATAATAATATATCAGCTAGAGATTATTTTCTTTCGAAATCTATAAGTGGAATTTGGCTTTCCCAACAACTTCTTTTATTATATATATATATATATATATATATATATCATTTTTTACAATTTCACAGAATTTTTAATATGTCATTGTAACCTTTTTATTGCATTCTTATATATATTTTTAAATTATGAACATTAGTTTTTATATGCATAGTTTATTAATTATGACTTGTGTATATGCCTGACGGAATGAATACAAAATAAAAAGAGATGTTTTGAAGATAAAATAATAGAATGAAGTTTTGCCAAAAAAAAAAAGAAAGAATAAAGTTTATTTATCATATTCATTAAAAATAAAATTACGTTAATAACGGCCTCCTTGCATTTATATTCATACTAGTCCTATATTTAATTAGGACCTAAGGTAATATTATGTAATTTGGTTGATCATGATTTTACAAAGATTCACATGGTTAAAATGATTCAAGTGCGTCATTGGCTAGTTACCTCACTTATCATATAAAATGATTTTTGGCCCATTTGCTTAACCCCTAACCCGGGGTTATATAAATTTTTAGCCGTGCGGGTTGCTTAATATGCGGGCTTTTTACCATGCTTTTTTGGCTCTAGCACGTGGATTAGGGCTAACGGCCAAAGGACTGCTTTGACAAATTTCTAGTTAATTCCCTATATATTGCTGGGGTCTAAATGCCAAACTTTGACAATGAAACTTCTCATTTTTGTTCCCTAAAAAAACGGTTTGGGTTTCTGGTGGTTTAAGTCGCTAACGGTCTAATAGTTGAACAGAACTGTCCCACCTACCCCTTTGTGTTACTGTTCCTTGTCTAATGGTTATTCAGGAAAATCATTTTTCGGGCCTTTTTAGAGTAAAAATCTCAAAAAAGACCCTCAAAATTCTGAAATCTCATATTCAGAATCCCCATAAGTTGTTAACGAGGCTGATATAGTTGTTAAAGAAAGACGATATAGTTGTTAAATGAGCTGATTTAGTTGTTAGAAAATTGTTGTTAATGGAATGATTTAGCTGTTAATTAACAACTACATCAAACATGTCATTAACAACTCACGCAAAGATCGAAAATCTCGGATTTCGAATTTTGGCGTGATTTTTAAGATTTTTACTCTAAAAAAGGCCATGAAAAGGATTTTTCCTTGTTATTGATGTGTTTTGTACTTTTGGACCCCACTAAATAAACAAATAAATAAGTAAATATTTTGATATGTAAATTTCTATTAAACTTTTTTATTATTTTTCATAGTCCTTGGGACTTGGCTGTAATTTTTCCTATTTTTTATGACCTCCACGCTTAACAGCGTCATTATTGACTAAGGAACCGGTTGAATTCCCGTCATCCAAATTTACATTCAAACTAAACGCACCCCAACAGAATCATATATATGTTTTATTTATTGACTTTCATGACCACTAAAAATTACAAGAAAATAAAATATTAAATTATATAAAATTTCTTCATTCTCATTGAAATCAAACACCCACTTATACATTTGTCTATTTTCTAAAAGTACCCTTTTTTTAATAAAAAAAAAAAACAGAGTGGTTTAATAATGATTTAAAATTGATTGTATAGTGTATTTTGTTTTTGAAGATTAATATGTTTTAAAGTACGACGGAAATATGTGTATAATTAAAAAAAAGCATAAAAATAATACAATTCAGTCTTTAAAAAAAGCAGGCAATTTTTTTAAGGGGAAAAAAAGTCTTCCCTTTACTTGCAGAGTATTTGTTTATTTTCCATTTTTTTAATAAAAAATTGATGGCACATATCAAGTTAATTATACACACACTCAACTTGTGTCGTATTTTTATACTAAAACACGTATATGTTAGGTGCATGACATGTGCATTAACAACAGCCTCGCGCACTTTAATATAAATTACATAAAGTTTCATGAAAATCACATGAAAGATTAGATTAATTACATAAAAATTGTATACAACTACTTGCACTAATATTGCACAAACACAAAAGGCTCCGGATTCATTTTAAGCCAACATAAAAGTCACAGCAAATCATCAATTTATAAAATAAAATAAATCAATAATAATATACTTTTGCAAATAAAATATAAAGCAATACCGTCATATTAAAGCACAAGAGAGAAAAACTGAGAAGAAGAGTAATCTGAAGTTTATTCCATTGATCTCAATTAGGGCTCACGTACGTATTACAGTGGTTATATGCTAACTAAGTGGCTACAACAACCATAACAGACTTAGCTACTCAGTTACAAGTCATTGGGCCTGGAGTCCAGCCCATATACACAGATATGTGTGTAATATAGTAGTAACTCATTATGCATGAATAAATAAGGGAAAATCCTTTTGAAGACCCTTTTTTGGTGTAAAAATCCTAAAAAAGGCCCTCAAAATCTGACAATACCATTTTCAGGTATTTTCAGAATCTTACGCGAGTTGTTATTTTGGCTGATATAGTTGTTACTAACAACTATATCAGCCCCATTAACAACAATGTTTTAACAACTAAATCAGCCCCCATTAACAATTATATCAGTACCCCGTTAACAACTCCCGCAAGATTCCGAAAATACCTGAAAAGGCCTTAGACCTTTTTAGGTATTGTCAGATTCTAAAGGCTTTTTTTAGAATTTTTACACCAAAAAGGGCCCTCAAAAGGATTTTCCCAATGAAGTTCCAATAGTTTATGTTAAACAATATGAAGTTTCAAGCTGACGAAAACAAACTCGATTATGATGGGACTTGCAAAAACGTGAGATTAATTATATATACTTATGAAAATATATTCTCACCGGTCCTAAATATAAGATAAAGTTAACTTTTTTGTAGAGATTAATTAAGCTAATTAAATTACTTTAAAACGTTTTTATTTTTTATCTAAACTAATTAGTTTAACTAATAAACCAATATATAATATAATGATACACAACATATAATATGATCAATGGCGGACCTAGGTTATATACAAGGGGGGCAAGTGCCCCCCCCTTAAATTTGAGATTTTGCAAAAAAAAAAAAAAAAAAAAAAAAAAACCCATATTTGAATTATTGCCTTACTCTTAAATTAAATGTCACCATAAATATATTAAGACCGCACTTTGTAATCGATGGGGATGAATGATTGTTTAGTGCCTTATATTGAAAAAGAAGCGTTGATAATAAGACACCATGAAGGAATTCTAAAAAATATACTAGAATGATGATATTGTAATATATTTTTGTTATTAAAATATATGTCTTGAACTTATTGAGTCTTCACCCTTTATTGTAATTTATGTAACTACATTTCTAAGATCACTTAGTCTTGCTTTTTTAAATGACGGGTTTGTAAAATAATCGCTTCTCTTATTACATCATCAGTGTTCACTTGATTTCATGAATATTTTTTTCTTATTTATATTCTTTTACTTTTTAATGCATTTAAAAATTTCCCTAAAAAAAAAAATTCGGGGGTGCTGCCCCCGAACCCCCGAATCCGCCTGCTAATAGTGCCCCCCCTTAAGTAAATTTCTCATCCCCCGAATATGATTACATAATATTTTCGAAAAAAGTCAAATATGTCTTATACTGAAGACTGAAATGAGTGAATAAATAGAATTATCACAAGGACGTGGGTGAAACAATTATTGCTTTTTTTTTTTAATTAAAGGAGCAAGCATTTAAGGTTTGAGGTTATAAGCAGGAAATGAACCTGCGACCTCCCACTCAGGGAGGAGTTGTCATATTATTAGGCTATAAGTGATCACTGCCATAATTCAATCATCGTTAGTGTGATGAAATTGACGAGTTTGAAGGAGACGTGATAGTCGAAAGAGAAATTAAAAATGGACACCCCAAGTTGATCGAGTTAAAATTGATGTTTATGTGATTTATTCATTTGTTTGTTTATTCCCTCACTCCCTTCGTTAGCTGTGACTATTTTGATTCAGAGAAGGGTTTAATTATCTGATGAGAAAATAAAAGTAGAAAACATGGTTAAAGATGATTTGAGCTCGACTTGGTGAACCCTTTAAAAAAACCGTCAAACACTTACTCCATCCGGTCTTAATTATAAGACTTAGTTGACTTTTTGGAGAGACAAGGAAGCCTTAATTAAATTAATTTAAAGTATTTATATTTTTTTTTCAAATTAAATAGTTTGGTAATAAACTAATATATAATCTAAAAAAACACAACATATGAAATAATTAAGAACTTATTTAGTTTCCTTAATCTTTTTGAAAAAGTCAACTAAGTCTTATAATTAGGACGAGGATAGTATTTTGATAATTAGATTTGTAATGACAAGAGAAAGGTCCTAGAAAACGTCCATATTTCAGCTCTCATCAGAAGATTTTTTAAATTCCCAATATGAAAAGATAAGAATGAAATAATTCTAGAACCGAAAATGATCAAAATATCCACCCCTCATTTATTTATAAACAAAAGTCAACTCGCCGGCAATCATCTAAAAATAATTGTTGCCATGACGCGGCCCAGGCGGGGTTACATGATCCACTGGCTTGCTAACTTAGGGCCTGTTTGGAAGACTCCAAAACCTAGGTTTTGGAAACAAAACCTGTGGTTTTGGAAAAGTTTTGACAAAACACCTCAATTTTTCTCTAAAATCATTTTCCACCCAAAACCTGGTTTTGGAAACGCTTTTCCTGGTTTGCCAAATCCAACTTTTTTTTCACTTTTCATTTTTGAAAATCATTTTACTGAACTGTGGACCCCACTATAATTGCGTAAACCCCAAAATACCCTCAATATATACTCTGGTTCCTTATTTTTTCCCCCTCAAACTCTGGTTTTTTTTTTGCTCGAAATCTGGTTCTATTTTTTTTTTTGCTCCAACTCTGGTTCTTTTTTTACCTCTTATTTTTTTTTTTTTTTTGCTTCAATATATACTCTGGTTCCTGTTTTTTTACCCTCAATATAAAAACAATGCCAGAATAATAATAATTTACCTCTCTTTTGTATTTGTAAGTACAAAAATACACAATTTACTAACAAAGAAATTTATTTTTCTAACAATTTTATGTAATTTTTGGTATTTATTATTGAATATAATGTTTATAATATTTAAAATACCACTTTATCCTTTAAATGCAATTATACAAAAAGTTAATGTCCTTTTTGGTAAATTTGATCCCCCAAAAGCTATTCTGATAAAAACATCCAAACACTATCATTTTTTTCCAAAATCATTCTCTAAAAATCATTCTCCAAAATCATTTATCCAAAACCTAGGTTTTACCTAAGTAAATGGTGAAAATCATTTTCCAAAGCAACTCCCAAACTTTAACTTAATCCAACTTAGAGTTATTATTGTTGTTGTTACGTGGTTAAGGTTCAATTTTATCTTGAAAGTTGTTATAAAAAAATAATGTTGTTGTAAAAGTTTTTTAAGGAACAATACAACCTTAAAAATTTACAAATTATAGTAATTTTCTTTTGATTGTTATTCATGTTAAGTTTACCACATATATTGTGCTAACAGTCCATATGTGTGTTGATGCCATTTTTCTTTTATGTTGGTACAAATTTAACCAAAAGTTTTCATTTAGTAATATTACCTCAGAAGTTTCCAAATCGTATTAATTTCACCTTATTGTTCTCTAGGTTTAGTTTACCTATTTATTAGTTAACCAAATATAGTTATTTAACAAGATCATGTGTCATCCTTTTCATTTTTTATATATTAAAGTTAGCTTTATAAATAAGGGAAATGTTTTTTTTTTAAATGTATCCTCTTTAAAGAATTGGAGAAAATCAATGAGGTGAACAATATCTTGTACAATGGAGAAAAATGAAGAGGTACACACTGATATCGAGTATCGACACCGTTAGGATATGACAACGAAGGATTTATGGCGACTTTATTTTCAGTAATCTTCTCCTTTAGTATATCCTAAATCTAGTAATTAAATCTTTTCCTTTATTTCTCACTAAAAACTTTCAGGAGAACAATTTTCTTTTACGAAATCTTCCTAGCAAAATTTGACCTTAACCTTGTTATTTTTATTTTTTTAAAGGGTCAAGGAATAATTTGATCAATGAATTATTACTTCAAAAGCGCCTAGAATAAATAAATTTTAAGTTGATCAAAAATACTAAAAACCTTTTAAAAATGCGATCAAAAAAAAAAAATGTCTTTCATCCACTTAGTCAACACAAAAAAAGTTTTACTTTTAAACATTTAGCACAAAAAAGTTTTACTTCATTGTTTGTATTGACTACACATTTTTTTAAAAAAAAATTAGTATTTTTGGTCCACTTAAAAGTTATTTGTACTGAAAGTAATAGTTCATTGGCCAAATTACTCCTTGACCCTTTTTTAAAATTAGCACGCCAAGTTGTTTCTTTGCATCGTGCACGTGTTAGATTAGATTAAAAAGATGCAAATTTGTAGTAGTATAACGGGCGTTCTAGATGAAACATACTCCGTATATTAGTAAGGTGGAATAGTGACAGCCATGGGAGGGTGGGGCCCTCAACTTCGGAGGCTGCAGACTGCAGTGCAGGGGCACTGAAATGAAGAGAGCCAGCAGGAAGATTCTTGTACGCTTCTTAGCAATAAGTCAAAACGTGGTCAAAATAGCTGGCTGGCTGGCTGGCCCATTTGCCCCCACCTAAGCCACCATGACCATCTTCTCCTCTCTTCTTCATCTCAAGTCAAACTCAAAGCAATCATCTTCTTCTTTCTCGCTCTCACCCCTTCACCTCCAGTTCTAACCTTCTTTCTTTTCCCTCTCATCACTCTGTTCACCCTCAACCCTCCTCCTCCATGTCCCTCTTCTCCTTCTTCTTCTTTGTTTCCCTCTCTTTCCCACTTTCTTCCCTCTCTGCAAACGACACCGGTCTCAATGCTCCCTGCCCTCTCAACTTCACCGTCCTCAATGTTGTCGCCGGCGGAGACCAACCCTCTCTCGATTCCGGCACTATCTGCGCGTTCTCCCGCTCCTCCATCCGTCTCGTTCTCTCCGATTACCTCCGCCGCACTGGCCTCTTCCTTCCGCCTCTCAACTCTTCCGACACCTGCTGGGATAATTTCCAGAAATTCATCAATCAATACCGCCCCAACCTCGACGTTCGCACCACTTGTGGCTTCCAAACAACCTGGATCTCCCAGGGATGCCAGAACATCACCACTAAAGATGATTTCGTATCCCAGGTTCCGTCCTCTACGATTCAGGACGTCGGCCGGAATTGCAATCAGTCGCTCGAAAATAACTCCCCCTGCGCCCTCTGTACCACAAGCCTGTCGTCTATGCAACCCTTCGTGAAAGGAAATTCGACCGGAAACGTCTCCGATTGCACGGCCTATCCTCCAATTTACGCTGCCGCCTTTGCCAATCAGGCTGGACCCGCCGACAGAGGCGTTGCCCAGTGCATGTTCCTTCTGAGCTTCAATTCGCCAGGTTCCCCCGGTAATAAACGAACGATTGTTATTGTAGTGGCTGTGATTGTTTGTTTATTGGCTTTGTCGCTGGTGATTGTTGGGCTCTGGCTTCACCGGAGATCGAAGAAGAAGGGCAAGAGGGGTTTTAGTAAAACTGAAATGAGTGTTGTCGTGTCTGGGTTGGATTCTATGAAGGAGAGCACCACTTTGATTAGGTTTACATTTGATGACATCAAGAAGGCAACCAGAAACTTCTCTAGGGATAACATAATAGGTAGAGGGGGATATGGAAATGTGTACAAAGGGTTACTCCCAGATGGAACTGAAGTTGCATTGAAAAGGTTCAAGAACTGTTCTGCTTCAGGAGATGCAAGTTTCACTCATGAAGTTGAGGTCATTGCCAGTGTCAGGCATGTGAATTTACTTGCTCTGAGAGGTTATTGTACAGCCACAACTAATTTAGAGGGTCACCAGAGGATTATCGTTTGTGATTTGGTGGAGAATGGGAGCCTTCATGATCATTTATTTGATTCTCCTGGAAAGAAACTCAGCTGGCCAGTCCGTCAACAGATTGCACTGGGAACTGCTAGAGGATTGGCTTATTTACACTATGGAGCTCAACCTTCCATTATCCATAGGGATATTAAAGCAAGTAATATACTTCTGGATGATAAGTTTGAAGCCAAAGTTGCAGATTTTGGACTTGCTAAGTTCAATCCAGAGGGAATGACTCATATGAGCACGCGAGTGGCCGGAACAATGGGGTATGTTGCACCAGAGTATGCATTGTATGGGCAATTAACAGAGAGAAGTGATGTGTTCAGTTATGGTGTTGTACTTCTTGAGCTTTTGAGTGGGAAGAAGGCTCTACAAATGAACGAGGATGGCCAGCCTTCATCTTTGAGTGACTTGGCCTGGTCATTGGTTAGGGCAGGTAGAGCTTTGGATGTGATTGAAGATGGTATGCCTGAACCGGGTTCACCAGAAGTGCTTGAGAAGTATGTGTTAATAGCTGTTCTCTGTTCTCACCCTCAGTTATATGCAAGGCCAACAATGGATCAGGTGGTGAAGATGTTGGAGACTGAGCAATCAGTACCATCAATACCTGAACGGCCAATTCCTCTAGTTGCTGGAAGGCTTGACATTGTGAGATCCGCCGGTAGCTTTGGCGGCTCTGGCCAGCTCTCTAGTCCAACAGGTTATCGATCATTTGCATATGAAAGTGAGTGCCATTCTTCTAATTCAAAGGAGGAAGAAGGAAGTTCGGACTCAAGAATACTGAGTACATAATATTTTGAGTTGTTGGATTGTTTTCCACTGAATAGTATAGGCATGATTTGTTTTCATATATGGATTTTAGATTGCAAGTTTTATGGGAAGCATATTCTGTTGTAAAGGCAAAAGGAATGTATTTAAATTTTAAATTGATTCTTTTGGAGTATAATGAATGATCAGTGCCTGCAATCTGCAGAGCAAAATTGAGCACCGTCAGTTTCAGTATCCTATCGCAGTTTGAACTTAATTCATGCTAATTAGAGGTGGTGTTTAGGAACTTGGTTTTCAGATGAAAACCTCAGTTAATTCACGTGGCGACAGAGGATCATGCATGCGTCAGCATAGGATGATAGCATTTTTGAGTAAAACAATATTGGGAGGTTGAAAAGGACCCTTTCAGATAATTGCAAATAATGGGGTTAACATGTTGGAACGCTTGTGGGGTAGTGCAAGTCTGCGTCTTTATAGGATGTTGGGTTTGGCTTCTATCTTTATTGTGCAACCAAACCTAAACTCTCTTCAACCAAACCTAAAAGTTAGAATTCACTCGAGAGTGGTCATTTTAAACAAGACGAAACCTGTGCTAGTGATCCTATATTCTATCTCCAACCACCACATCCTTAGCTCGCTTATTATTTAAACAGTTCACAAAATTAATGGGCATTAAATGATATCTTCCATCCCCCTCCTTTATCACGCTCATCCTCCATAAACATAGCCACAGAATTTGTCTTGAGGATAATAGATCCATGTGTATATATCCCCAGATACTCCCTCCATTTCTTATTATAAAACACTAACTGCCATCAGCTTTTTATTTTAAGAACCCAACTGCCAAAGCACTAACTGTCATCAGCTTTTTGTTGTTATTTTACGAACCCAACTACCTTTAACTAACTCATTTATTATTATTTTCTCATTATGTCCTCATCTTTAATTGATCCATTTAAATTCACATCATTAAAATAGAGGTAAAGTTGGAAACATATATATCAATTTTTGACCTATTTAATGACTCAACTTTTATTTCTTGGTCCGCTAGAAATAGCAGTTGATACTTTATAATTAGAACCAAAAAGGAGTAGTATTATAATCAGGTAAAGTATTTTGAGTTTTTGATTACTTCAGCTGTCAATTTTTTTTCGGGCGAATTTATCTCAAATTTTTAACTGAAATCTTGTCTTACTTTCTCAATAGGAATAAAAAGTTCATCACCATCATTCCTTTGCGTTAAAGCTAAATTTGTTTCCACCTGAGGCTTGTTCTAGTAATAAGAATGACTGAGTGAGATAGAGGTGAATGACTTGAGTTCAAACTTCTCTACAATAACCCCCAAGAAAAACAATTATTCAATCGAGGAAAGACCCAAAATTCGGAGAAGTTAGTGTTCATTAACATGTGCAATCAATCATTTCGAAAAAGCTCATGATACAAGAAATTGTATTCAACTCACAAGAGTCGTGAATGAATGAAGGTTGCCAAAGAATAACGAGCAAGAATCGCCTTGAATTAGTACGTAATCAAAAGCTGTAAAATAGACCCCCAAAAAAGAAGAAAGAAACTGTATACAAATCACAGAATCAGGAAAAGGAGGAAGCAGGATCAAATCCAACAACCCCATATACCAAATAGTTTAACAAAAAGGAGGATGAAAAATCAAACTAAATCTTTATGTTCAGTCTTCGTGGACCATATACCTTTTGACTGATTTGACTGTGTTATTCTCACAACTTTTTGCCTCCGCTTTCGCTGCTTCTTGGTCACAATTTCTTCAGGATCGCTATTTGATTTTACAACGTCAACTTTCACTATGTGATGATCTGATGTCCCTTTGGAAGATAGGACCAGATAGGACCCTGGAACGAACTTGTACGGCGAATTTGAAGATGATAATATGTAATCAACCCGGGTTCCATACTTACAAGTTCCTTGGACACCTGCACATACGTAAATGTTAAGGCATATTTAGCACATGGACCAAGTCATTATCAGCTTTAAAAAAACCAGTACAAAAAAGGGTTAAAAGATTTGTAATTGTACTTTGGCCTTTGGCAATCATAACTACTGACTCGCACTCCCCAGTAAATTCTTTTGCATCTGCGTACTGTTTGCTCTTCAGATATCTCATCACATCAGATTTTGGCGTTGGTTTCCCCATCTCTTCATAGTACTGAGCACAAGAGAATCCACATCAAAGGTGAGCCTAGTTGAAGAATGAGATAGATTCCCAAGCTTATATGTCTATTATAATGATTAAGTTAGTCTAATTAACGAGTTACCTTTACAATATCTGTCCATCTTTCTTGGGAATAATCAGTTTCTTCGAGTGAATTAAGACCTCCGGCCAAGATGTGAGGTTCATCATCATTACATTGGATTATTGCGTTGATCTGCTTCATGCGCCAATTCTCATCCAGATGATCAAGGTGAGTACAGTAGAAGTTGACTTCTCCTGCTTGTGGTACCTCAATGGTGGCCTTCAAAACATTCCTGTGGCCCAAGAAATTTAAAGTTTGTTGCATGTCACATTCAGCCTTGTTGTTCAGTAATTCTCTTAACCACAAAATTTCAAAGCTAGCTACACTTCTATTTTTCATTCTCATCTGATTGTGGCTAGCACAGGTTGGATTTCCACTAATGCAAGTTCCAAAATTCCTTTGATGGCCATTACGAAGACTTAATTTTAGGCTAAATCAAGATAAATTTCTTATACAGATTATGGGCTCAATCAAAATCAGAAATTTATACTTGTATGATATTCATAGTATCAATATATGAGACAACTTGTGCCTCATGCTACTTCTTAAAATAGAGGCATTAATTATTTATTTGCAATAAATATTAAAAGTTGATGGCATACTACACCAACATTGTATTACAAGTTTACTCCACACCAAACATGATTTTTTTTTAATTGTCCTTTTTGTTCACATTAACTATATTATCCATAAATACAAGCAAATGCAATATATTCCTTCCATTCATATTTACTTGTCTTTAATTTTAATTTTTTTTTTCCCTGAATATATATATATATAATGCTTCAAATATTAAGGTATAATTATTACTCTACTTGTTTAAAATAGAATGGCATTAAATAGGGAGCAGAACTTTTTTTTTTAAAAAAAAAAAAAAAACTCTCTCTTCTTACCTACATTAGATTTTGTTATTTCCTTAAGGAGAAAGGAATTATCTAAGTACTATATTGTTGAAGAGTGAAGAGAAGTGTTAAGGAGAAAACCATTCTTAGGATATGAAAGTTTACTTCAAAGAAACACAACAACAAATGCTGTAATCAACCAAGAGAAGTAAGCCTATATTCAAATGGCCGTTGCAAGATCCCATAAAATTCAGTCATAAATGACGGAACACTTGTATCAGTAAGAAAATTTTTAAGTTAACATTTTTAGATGCATCTAGTTAAGAGTAATAGATGAAAGAATCAGCCATAAATAAATATCTTCACAATGAAAGAATATTACTCTCAATAGAACAAAGATGACAACGCAGAATACTTCAGAAGTAGGTAGGAGTAGGATATATCCTGCCCTGCCTCTGCCTCATTTCCTACAGCTATTACAGTTGGCATTATCATTGCCCATTGCAAAATAATGCGCCACAGAAAAAAAGAAATAAAATAAAAGGCAGAGTACACATAGCAATATGAGGATTATTGTGGTATTATAATCACACCTCGAGAAAAGCTAGATTAAAAGTTATTATATAGAAAAGTTTTGGAATAATTGGTGACTTTACGACAAAGGTGACTATCTCTATACTTTTCTGCAGAGGCCGCTAAGAGACGATGAAGTTTCTGCGAAACCCAATTGAACAGTAAAAGGGAATGTAAAAATGTAATTATGAATTTACGATAATATTTTTTATAATTGGTAAAGAAGAAAAGTAAAGTCACCTGAAATCGGCGTCGTCAAAGATTTTTTGAACTTTCCAGCGTTTGATCGGCCATTTGGACAAGATGGCGTTGCCGTACTCAGGAGCCCAGCTTTCAGCAAACACATAATTCATTCCCAGCGAGGAAGCTAAATCAGACAAAGGCTTCATTTCATTTTCTTCCTCCGCCTTCACATCTTGAAGCGCCAAAATATCAGCGTCCAATTCTCTCAGAACATCCAAAACAGTTCTACTACTACTGATTCTGCTACGCGTATATCCCGAAAAACTCGCACACGCTTTCATATGAACCTTCCCTTTCGAAACAACATTCGAAGACCCCTCTTTCTCGTACTCTGAGAAACTCGATTGTCGGTTTCGCAGTAGAGAAATCTCGTTCTCTGCTAAATCGATCGAAACTCTTCTCAGCTTCGATTTCGCGAGCTTGGGTTGATTGCTGAGATGGTCGGGGCTATTCATGTAATTTGGATGAAGAGGGGATTGTTTTAGTATGCTTTTTGGGCGATCATTCGCTGACTTTGCTCGTAATTTCACGTCGGAGGGTCTTCTGGGTTTGACGGCACCGCCATTCTCATCGTCAAAGGTGGCACCTTTTTCTGACTTGGGAAGAGCAGGAGCCATGGAGAACAGGGCGGCGTTAAATGTCGCAATTCGTACTGGTTTCTGTGACTCTGGACTACCCAATTGGCTATTGGGATGAACCACGGCGAGGTCATTGTTGGTGGATTCACGTTTAGGGTCGCGTGGAGGTTTTGGGTGGGATTTGCCGAACCTTTTGATAACGACGATTTTGGAGGAGGAACGGCGGCGAAGTGGCCACCGGAGACCGGAGCAGAAGCGACGGAGGGTCTTGTTGAAAAGTTTGATCATAGTGTATGTGTGAATGAATTGGATCACAGCGAGGGGAGGGAGGGTTATGTGGCCTGCGAGTTGAGGTTGCAGAGTTGTTTTCAACTCTGCCTTGTGTTTGTGTTTGGCATGAAGATCAATTGAACAAAAGACCAAAATGGTGGCTTCCAAGGAACCAGATAGGATTATTTTTAATTTATAGGAAAAAAAACCAGAAAGTTGGATTAGGGACTAAGATGGAGTTACATCAATTTTATTTTTTTAAAATTAAATAAATACTAATTTTATGCTACTAAAAAAGTATTCTTCGTCGGGTTAAATAAAAAATATATTATTATTAAATACTAACAATATGTGATAAATAGGTCAAAGTACTCTTCTGCCCAAAAAAAGAATAAAATACTCCAGAAATTGCTTGATTTTATATTACAAGTGAAGGAATTTTCTGTTTCTATTTTTTATTTAATCAAGGTTTCCTTTTAAGGTCAATACTGCAAACTGTTTTCCCCTTTTCAATAAGTGCGTTTTTTGAAATTTAAAGTTTTATTCTTCACGTTATATGATAAAACTACTTACTATCTCAAAATTTATGGGTAGAAGAAGAAATCTTCTAGGCCATCCCTCATAATTTGGTTTTCCCCTTTCTTTTCCTCTCTCGTTGTTTTTTTTAAAATAAAAATAAAATAAAAATTGAAGTGAAGCAAGTGTAAGCTATCAAAGCTTTTATAGCCTACTAGTGTTGATGCTCTTTTATAAATAGGCGGTTGCCTGTTTTTTTATCGTACCCTAATGACACATGACATTAATGTTTGCCCTTATAACTAAAAAAAGTCACTTTTGTAGCCAGGAAAAAAAAAAACCTCCTTTTTAACTACACGTTATATATTAAAAAAAAGGTAAGGTAAAAGATAGTTAAAACATTAAATTTGTAAAAAATATTTATAAAATTCTATAAATAATTATATTAAATTTTAGCATCATATTATATTATCTTAATTACAAACAAAAGGTTGTTGCAAAATACTTGAATTAAAAAACGACAGTGAATTCATGAAATCTATCGTAACTTGGTAAAGTTTTAAAATTTTATCCCTATCATTGAGGAACGTAAAAAATCGCATTGAATATTCAGATAAAATTAATAAACAAGTGTTAATAATTTCTTAAGGATAAAAAATTTGTTTAAAAGAGGCCCTATAATAAGGATAAGAAGCAGCATAATGAACACTAAGGACAGGGGATAGTACTTTTTTACAGAGTGAGGTTAAAAAAGGAATATGATGAGGAAGAAGGCCTGGTCAAAGGTCAATAGTAATATTATTATTAATTAATTAATTATAAGATAGTGAAGCTATATCTAATGGAGGTTAACAGAGTGAGAATACCATGCAAGTAAGATGGATTCCTATTTGGGACGCCAAGTCACTTAAAACCCGCCGTCCCCTTCTCCCATAAGCCCACCGTTTTACCCAATTAAATTAATGATGGCGATTCCACATTTTTAAACATTTATTTTTCAAGTTATACATAGTTCTAGTTAATACTTGTCAGACAATAAATATGGATATATGTTTGCTTTGTATGCTGTGAGGGGCTAGAATGATTTCACAAACTATAATTCAAGCTTTTATTTCATTTCACGGTGTTTTTTTAGTTGTCAATTTGATATCCAGAGTTTCGCCCTAACTAATCCGAATCCGATCTGGGTCGCGTACCTGACTATGGTGGGTGAGTCTCCCAACGGGGCTTTTCTGCATTCACAAAACTCAAACTCGAGATCTTACTTAAGCGACACAAGCCGCTTACCACTTGTGCCAACTCCCATTTCATTTCATGGTCTTTACTTCATGGAATTGACTATTATATAAACTAAGTGTTGTTTTGGACTTGACCAAAACGGATCACTAATAATCTATTATGTAGCATCATGCCTCGCATCTCGCACTCGATAATGGTGATAAGTAACACATACTGAATCTTATAGTTGGGATTTGGTCCCTTTTTTACTCTATACATTAATACTCAATCATACTAATATATAATCCTTTCGATCTTAAATATAAGTTAGAGTTGATTTTTTAAAAAAGATTAAGAAACCTAAATAAGTTACTTAATCATATCATATATTGTGTATTCTTATATTATACTCTCTCCCATCCTAATTATAATACATATTTAACCAATTTTAGAAAGATTAATGATAGGAGTTAAATTAATTAATTTTATTCATTTTTTTAAAATATTATTATATAAATTTTAAATGACACTAATAAAAATGAATCAACAACCCTTATAACATATTTCTATCTCTCTCCGACCTCTTCCACGCTTTCTAATTGAAATAATGATCTTGCTATATATACATATATGTATATATATATCTACACACACATATAGATATATATATATATACATATATGCGCGTGCGCGCACAAACACACACACGCGCATACACACACGTATATATAGACATATACCCACACACATAGATATATATATTAGGGGTGAACATTCGGTTTTCGGTTAAAACCGAAATACACATATTTTAAAAACCGAAACCGAAGAATCGAAAAGACCGAAATATTTCGGTTCGGTTTTATAGTTAATTCAGTTTTTGGGCTTAAGTTGGGCCTTCTTGTTTGGGTTAATTTTATAAAATGGCCAATCTACTTTTTTTTTTTTTTTGCTGAATCAATCTACAATATTGACTATTGAGTGCAACCTGGCTATAGTATACTTTACATGAAGCACCTGGTATATATCGATTTTTACTTGTATGACAATATGTTGCAGATTTTAAAATCAAAACGTGGAATAATGATAGAAAGAGGAATTGGGTTGGGTCTGGACATCTGGTACTGGTCTTCAGTTGAGGTGGGCCAAGGGTCATGACTCATAAGGTTGGGTCTGACTCATACATATGCATCGTCGTTTTAATTAATTTTGGTTATTTCTACCCAAATAAAAAAAATCAGTTTTTTGGTTTTAACCGAAATAATTTTGCAAAAACCGAACTAAGCTACTTTAAAAAACCGAACCGAACCGAAAAAACCGAACACCGAATTATTCAGTTCGGTTTTCGGTTTCCGTTTTGATTTGCTCACCCCTAATATATATGTGTGTGTGTGTACACGCGCGCGCGTGTACACTCACACACACACATATGCTCACACACACATATACACACAGACACACACACACATTGGTAAATTAACGTCAGTTGATCGAAAAATAAATTAAAATCCAACAATTTAAAAGTTTAACTTATGGGAAGAGTTTATGCACCCATATGCATATACATAGAGCCGTCAAAACGGGCCGGGCCCGTCGGGTCGGCCCATTAAACCCTGGCCTTTCAGCGAGGCAAAAAAATGGACGAGATATTTGAAATTAGCGCGGAGGCCGGCGCGGTACTACGGGACTTCTTGAGGCGGCCGCAGAGGCGCGGACGGCTAAACCCTGCCTACCAATTTAAACTTTTTTTTTTTTCCTTTTTAAATTTATTAATTTATATATATATTGTATTTGTTATAGAGTTGTTTATCCATTTAACTACAAATACATAATAACTATACTTTAATTTTATGATATTCTTACTCACGTAGCCAAAATTACTACTCAAAATGAAGAATTTTATGTTTTATGTGAGTTATTTGTGAATATGGCTTTTTTGATTATGAATTAATGATTGTCTTTATTTATTAGATGATTCGTGTTGTAATTTACTAATTATATTTCTTTGAAATACACGGAGGAAAAATAGTTAAAATTTAGAATAGTAATTTAAGGCGCATAGGCAAGTCGCCTGCTGTGCTTCGGTAGAGAACTTTGAAAAAAACGTGTTTTTTTTAACTCGGCCGCTTGGAGGCCGGCCATGTCAAGCTTCTTCACTTGCCAGGCCAAAAGGGCCCGTATGGTTAGGCCTGGCCTCAACACGGCCAATGAAAGGAAGCCACCACGATTAAGCATTCTACATATACACACCAAAGACCAAACACACTTAAGAGAATAAAATCGGGGTGTTTTATAAAGAAATTTACAAAAATTAAAATTTTCCCTTATAATTAGGATCAAAACCAACCCCCAAATGTTGTCCTATAATTGGGATCGGAGGGAGTATATTAGTTTATTAGTCAAATTAATTAGTTTTTTAAAAAATAAAAACGCTCTGAAACAATTTAATTATTTTTCTTAATCTCTCTTAAAAAATTAAATTTATCTTATATTTAGGCTGGGGAGTATATTCTTAACGCCAATGAAGGGAAAAAAAAATCTATAAAACATTAAATTACAAAAGGAGCAGGTAATTGTATGCTTGTGAGTATGAACGAATCACCTCATATTTGTCACTTTCTGCGGAAAAGAAAGCGAGGAGGGAGAGGTTCTAATTTAAAGTGAGGGTAGGCCCGACGGGCTTAATATCATTATGACGTAATACTAACAAAATGAAAAAGAAAGGGAGAAAACGGACGTTCAAATGATGACAAAAATGGTATCACCTTTTATTTTTTGTTCTAATATTATGACACTGAATATAACTATATAAGTAGGTAATAACATGTGTGTGTGTGAGGCACAATAATATCTCTCTGGCAAATTGACAAACTCTTCTTTCTTTTTGGCCACACTTGGATTCATCAGAATCTCACTTACCCTACAATATGATGAATCATTTGGTATGATGAAGTAATTTTTAGAAATTTGTTTGATTTCATTTACTATTTTGATATTCTTAAAACAATTTTGCAGAGTGATTCTTTCAATGAGTTTTGAAAATAATAAAAAAATGTGTATGTAACAGGAACGGTGAAATAATTTTATTTTATATTTACATCATTATCTTTATGAAAATATGATGTTTGTCCTCCTATTCTCTAATTTTGTAGAACATAATAAGAAAATCATTAAAAATGTTATGATGAATGTTATAATTGTATGGATGTCTATAACATCTAAGGATAAGACTCTTCATTTTCTATCTATATTGAATGGCATCATATAACTTATAACCCCCAAATTAAAGGATTTGCAACATTTGCTCTTTATAACATCTAATGGTACGATTATGTTGCTTAATTCATCTCTTTATGTATTGTAACTTATAGGGTTAGTTTTCAATATTGAGCTCCTATAAATAGAGACATGTACATACCTTTGTGATAAACAATGGAATAAGAATCACTCTCCAATTCTCTCTTGTCTTACTCATATCTCTCATCCTAAATTTCTTCTTATTTTTATAACAAAAAATATGTTTTGATTTTCTCTTTCTAAACAATTTTTTTTTAATCATGTAATAGTTAACCTCATGAAATTCATGTCATTTCAGCACATTTGCCGTTAATTTCTACATTTTTTGATGAATTCATATATATTTGGGGATACATATATAAAGGAAATGTGCCTAGTTGATATTTGGGATAAAGGGATAGAATTCTTTTGTTAACTGTGAATATTTTGCTATATTTCATCAACATTAACTTTTATAGACTTTCTTGTGTTGATAGGTTATCATTTGAGCTACATATGGAATCATTTAAAGCACAAATCAATTACTAAAAAGTTGGAAAGTAGCTTAAAAAGTCAATATTCTATGGAAAAACAAGAAAAGATAAAATGACTTTCTAGCCTCAGCCAAAGCATTCCTTAGCCTTGGTTAGAAGCAAGACATAAACTTTTTTGCCTCAATTAAAAAACAAGACAATTTTTTTTTTGCCTCAACCAAAAGCAAGGCAAAAACTGTTTGGCCACAACCAAAGCCTCTCTTGGCTGCAGCCAATGACAATAAATAAAGCTATGCATTTGAAGGCCAAAACTAATTCTAAGGCTTTAAACACTGAAATTCACAAATAGCAGCGTCATTCTTGACTTTTGGGAGACTTGGGAGCTCTCTTTACTAGGCTTTGGTGTTCTTGAAGGAAATTTAAGTGAAAATTGAAGATTTGAAGAGATTTAAGCCATTTTTCCTTGATTTTGCTTATTCTTTTCCCTTTTTTCTTTATTTTTCTATATGGCTGTAGCTATTTTGTGTATTTGTGGCTATTTGCTGAACATGAGTAGCTAAACTTAATTTTCATACTAGGATTATTTTGAACCCTTGTATAGATTAAGACTTAAAAACTCCTCTCTTTTGGTAGCTAATGATATATATATGTTGATTTTAATTTTAACCTTTATTTTATACTTCTAAGTGTGTGACCACCATTTACACTGATTTGTTCACTTTTATTTGACTTGAGAAAGTTAATCTAGGTGTAGAATCTAGTTAAAATCATGTTTGACAAAAAGTTTACTTTGATAAATAGATAATTTGGTGGTAAAATAAAAATATATTTATTAATTTTGCATTGTCACATTGTGGTTGTTGCTTAAAATTGATTTTAATTAATTATAGCAAGAGATTGTACATTTTAATGAAAAAAGAAAGTTAATTTTGACTTGAGAGAGTCATGTCAAGTGCTTTTAAACCTTAGATTAACACATATTCATTGAAATTACTATTTGAGAGGAAATTAATCTAGTTTTATGAAGTACCAATGGGAGAAATAATCTTAGACTCCATTTAATCCTTGAAATCAAAAAATTATTTGCCTTTGTCAATTTTTATTCTTAAAAATAGTTTTCAAAATTCTTATTTCACATCAAAAACTTGTTTTAACTCAATTTTATTGAATTCACTAAGTCAATTGCTTGACTATTTTGTTACTCAAATCTTTATGGGAATGATCTCTACTTATCACTCTCCTCGGTCCTAATTATAAGATCAAGTTGATTTTTTAAAAAAAAATTAAGGAAGCTAATTAAATTACTTTAAAGTATTTTTATTTTTTCTCCAAACTAATTATTTTGACTAATAAATTAATATATAATCTAAGGAAACATAACATATGATATGATTCAATAACTTATTTAATTTCTTTAATCTCTCCAAAGAAAGTCAACTTGGAGATAATACTTTATTACTTGACGCGACTTGTCTACTTGCGATGCCAACCGTAACTAAAAGCTTTAAACTTTAAAAGGGTTTATATCCTTAACCAAATAATGAAAAAAAAAAAAAGATGTTTCAACTAAGTTTTCATTTTATATTTTTTAGTTTTATACTTTTATAATAAGGGATAAATGTTTTATTTGCTCCGGAAGTTTTTCTTTGAGGAGCACCGGGTGGATAGAAGTTTTTTTTGAAGTAAAATTGCTACGGAAGTTAACAAAACGTAGCAATTTTGCTGCTCTATTAATTTTAACTGTTAAGTTTAACTGAGTGCACATATGACATGCCACCTCATCAATCAAATAAGAGTTAAGTATCATTTTTTCCCTGAAAGTTTACAAAACGTAGTAATTTTGCCCTTTTGTCCCCCAATATTAAATTTGACTATTAAATCAGTTAAAGAACATACATGTCATGCCTTGAAAAGGTCAAACTTGAAGTCAGAGAAGGAGATCCTTGAGACGTTGAGCTCAAGGTGGTTGGAATTTGTGAAGCCGAACTGGTCAGAAGGACCGAAAGGTCTATCACAAAACTCAGAGGAAGCATCATTTATGATCTAAGCAAATGAAACACAAAACGAGAAATGAATTGTCCCAAAAAGTGGTTCAATAAGACAAACCAATAGTGATAGTATTTACCTTTATATAGATTGATCTAGGCCACCCACCCCGTCCACAAATAAATCTCCAAATTTTTAAATAATTCTTCTTGAACAAATTTTTGGGACAATTCATTATTTGATTTGACCCAAAAATTTTTGGGACAAATCAATCATGAATTGTCCCAAAAAATGGTTAAGTAAACATCATTTAAAATCGCTGGAATTTTTAGAAGCAATAAAGATTTACCTTGTGGGACATGGTGGGTGGCCTAAATCAATCTATACAAAAGTAAATATTATCACTATTAATTTATCTTATTGAACCAATTTTTGGGACAATTCATTTCTCGTTTTGTGTTTCATATGCTTAGATCATAAGTGATGTTTCCTCTGGGTTTTGCGACAGACCTTTCAGTCCCTTTCTGACCAGTTCGGCTTCACAAATTCCAGCCGCCTTGAGCTTAATGTCTCAAAGATCTCCTTCTCTGACTTCAAGTTCGACATTTTCAAAGCATGACATGTGTCTTCTTTGAATGATTTAATAGTCAAATTTAATATTGGGGGACATAAGAGCAAAATTGCTAAGTTTCGAAAACTTTTGGGGCAAAATTGCTCCTCAGCGAAAACTTCTGGAGCAAAAATGATATTTAACTCTTATTTGATTGATGAGGTGGCATGTCACGTGTCGTGCACAAAACGATTAAACTTAACGGAGGAGAAAAATTGCTACGATTTGTTAACTTTCGTGGCAATTTTGCTCTAAAAAAACTTCCGTCCACCTAATACTCCTTAGCCAAAACTTTTGGGGCAAATAAAACCCTTATCCCTTTATAATAAAGAGTGCTTTGAAAATAAGAAATCGAACATGCTCAAAGCCTCATGAGATAACTCAAACTACCTAATACCTATTATCTCTATTTCCCCTATGGGGCAGGGACCTAAAAATGTTGAAAGAAAAAAACCATTATAAGTTCACAAAAATTGAATATAATCAATAAAAAAATCTCAATAATGAGTAAAATACTCCTCACATCCTTTTTATAAGAGCTCAATAAAATTTATCTGAATATTTAATTAGTTCTTTTTTTCCCTTATTAATTATATGTATTACATTAATTAAAATGTTGATGATACTTATATTTACTTTATTTTTTATCATATTTTCCTTTCATAATCAAGGGCAGACTTAAAAAAACAAAGTTTATTTTAGAAGTATATATTATTTTTAATTAGTTTTAACCACTTTCTTAAAACATACAATTCAATTACTGAACTCTTACAAATAAAACCGGGTAAAGTATATATTGTTTACTAGAATTAATTGGCAATGCATACTGCTCCCTTACTGTGAAATATCTTGATGTTCTTTCATTGAGATTCACAGTGATTCACCAAAAAAATTTATGTTGCTGTTGGTAGTTTAACACCTACAATAACCCCCCCCTCCTCGATTCAACACAAGGAATATGTAAATTTTTTCATTCACCAATAGTTATTTTAGAGACTGATAAAAGTCAACGGTTGCAGAAAATTTACAAATTGCTAGTAGTTAACACATCTACATACCAAAAGTTCAACCTGGTTTCTATTATAAGTAACTGGTGATCTTATTTATTATGTGAGAGAGATCCTTTTCAATAGAGTTTGATCTGATTCGAGTAAGGATTCATCTATAAAGGTGGATGACCCTACAACAAACCAAGCGTACTAATAGAGGGACGATAATAAAGGGAGTGGGGTTTTGGGTTTAAATAGGATATGGGCCGCCAAGCGTACTTATAGAGTTGCATTATTTGAGCCCTGTGTTCCGTAGGTAGGCCCCCCACATGCACGTAACAAAGCTATTCAGTGAATTTTTTTATAAATATTTTTTTTTTTGAAAAATGGTGGCAAAATGTATAATTACTCCAAAATTTTGTTGCGGCTGAAGCGGGGACCTCTCCCAGACAAGTTTTAAATATACAGGTAACTTAGGAGACCGTTTTTGTTTCGGTTTGAGCTTTGTTACGTGCATGTATATACAAGGAAACATTCTTTAAATGAATTCGACCGATCATATAGGACAACATTTTTTGTGCTATAATTTTTTATTTTTGCCTTGCAGGTATATACATACAAGGAAACATTCTTTTATCTCAATGATTTAAGATACTCATCCGTGTTTCATTTTGTAATAACCTAAAATTTGAATTATCTTAATATTTTTTATAAGAACTCAATAAGAGTTGTTTGAATATTCAATTATATGTAGTACATTAATTAAAAGATTGGCGATAATCATATTTACTTTATTTATTTCTCTTATTTACCCCTCATAAATAAGGACATACTTGAAAAATAAAATTTATTTTAGATATACTTATTACTTTTAACTAACATTAACCGCTTTCTTAAACTATGCAATTCGGTTATTAAGCTTTTATAAATAGGACCAGAGGAAGTATTAATCGACAGATAATTACTCTTCTAATCCTATTTACATGACACTTCCAACATTTTTCACAAAGACCAAGGGAAATTTTGAATATCATTATATAACTCTGTCATAAAATTCAACAACTTTTCAACTTTACCTCTATTTAATATATATAATACCAAATGAAAACACAACCAACACAATAATAATTGGAAGGTTAAACTGTACATTCACCTCAAAACTTTAATGAGATGTCTTATATTATAAGGGCCCATTTGTGATAGCGGTGGTAGAAGTGACTTTTTTCCTGATTGACTTTTTTTTTTATAGATTTTTTCTGATGTGCTTTGTGTTTGGGATAACAGTGACATAAGTAGTTTTTTTTCTTGATGGGCACTTGTTTGACATAACTTTTGAAAAGATAGATGAGATGAAAAATGACTAAAAAGGGCATGAATTATATATATATATATATATATATATATATGGACTTTTATTATGAGAAAAAGTTTAAGATAATTATTGAAAATTATTTTTGGACCTTGAAAATTTAGGAAAAATTATGGAATATTATTGTGGTGATCTAGAAATATTATGGAGAGATTAATTACGAAAAATTGGCTTAAATAAATTTTAAAGCTATTTTATGGAATTTATGGCTTATTTCCCGAAAATTCAAGGAAAAATAGTTAGAGGATAATTTTTTGTCTAGAAATTTTAAAGTAAATATTTTATGGCCTAAATAAGTTAATTGAGAAAGAAAATCCTTATATGGTATTAATGATTAATTTCTAGAAATTATGTGAAGAAATTGGTATAATAAGTAATAGATAAAGTTGTAAATAAAGATTAGTTGAAGGGTAAATTTTAAATAAAAATCCATCCGTAAATATTTTCATTCTTCCTAAATAAAAGGTTATTCCATTTGGATTGAATTTGAAAATAGAAAATTTTTGATGGCGAAGATTATATTAATGGAAGGTGTATTAATCTACCGATTAATTCCCAATGGAATACTCCACCTAGAAATTATGTGAAGAAATTGTTGTATTAATAAATGGGGTAATAGATAAAGTTGTAAATAAAGATTAGTTGAAGGGTTTCAAAAAAATTAAGTTGTCTTCCAGTAATAAAAACCCATCATCATCCTTTGTCTCAAGAGATTTCAGAAATTAGATCTTTGATTTTTTCTACTTCATTCTTCACGGCTAGAGAATAAAAAATGGATGAGAAATATCGCGCAATTTTGAAGATGAGAAGAACCAGAGGATGTCGGGATGAGAGCGCAATTTTGAAGATAAGAAGAACCAAAGGATGTCGGAGGAGGAGAAGAGAAAGGGAGAGAGCTCGAATCCACATGCAAACCGGATTTTAAACCAAGGTAAGTTGGGGTTAGTTTGGGAGTGAGAGGAGTGATCGTATATGCATGCTGCATAAATAGGAAAAACCACCGATTGAGGGTTCTGGGTGCTAGCTAAATCGAAGTTGCGCATATTTGTTTTGTTCTGTTTTTGTTATGGCCAAATCTAAACGCTCTGTTTTGTTGGGTATGTCTTCTGTTTCTCTAATGAAAAGATATCAGAAATTATAAATGGTTAAAAGCGCATGATATAAGTTTTCTTTGATAAGTTGATGTTTGGTTTTGAGGCATGATATAGGTTCTGGGAGGTAGCTCGCGAAATTTAATTGCAGAGGAGATGAGGCAGGTGAAAAAATTGAAGAGGAGAGGAGGAGAGAGATGGCACGATTGCTTTTTGCTTTTTGGGCAGCGGTCTGAAAAATGGATGTGGCTTTTGGTGATGAGATTAAAAAAGCCACTTTAAACCCTGACATTAACGTCTATAGTCATACCAAACACTCATTTATCTTACTTCTCCTTTCATTGGGTGCTTTTTTTTAGCTTTCACAGCCATACCAAACAGCACTAAATAGGATTAAAAAAAGCTTCTCTATCTTCCCTATAATAAATAAGACAAAGGAGTGTATTCTAAGAATATTCTCAATGGACTTAACATCAATGATTTATATTAACACATATGGTTCACAAAAATAAAGCAATGTTGGAGTATTCAATACATATTATTTCAAAAAACATTACAATAAAGTTGTTCCTAAAAAAGAAGCCTTAAATGCATATAGCGTCATTTATAAAAACAAATGTTCAAATTAAAACCAGCTATTGACAAACACGTCTAACATGTCAAAATTAAAGCAAATTGCACTAATGACAAATATTCCACATATACATAATCAATACTATATGTATTGATCTCAAAATAAATGTATCATATCTATATGTAATTACACTACAAACTAGGTCCTTTATTTAGAATCAAATCCAATATAAAATTATTTTGCTCCACATAATTGATGAATAATGAACAATTTACTCATTTGCCAAGCTCCATATCATGGGCAGGTTATCAAGCTACCTTTTTTAATGTAAAAAAGAACTGAAAGAGAGGCATGACTGAGCAGTTGAAGAAGAAAGGGACAGCATTCATACGAAAGGGTGATAGATATTAATGTTTTTGTTGGAAGATAGTGCCCTCTATTCATGCAGAGCAGAACCACTGGTCCAAGATCATGGGACCCAAGCTAAAGAAATACTACGTTTGAAGTTGGTGTAGTATTTTCGAATAAATAAACAAAATGTAAAAGATAAGATCAACATGATTTGTTTCCCAATATGCTTCAACTTTTTTCATCCTTGATTCCATGAGACCCCCTTCAAAAAAAAAAAAAAAAAAAAAAAAAAAAAAAAAAACGATGGGGGTGGTTCTAAGTCATTTGATTTACCTTTTTTTTTTTAGCTCGGGTATCTTTCTGTTGGAGCCAATTCAGTTCGAGACATTGCTAGGTATTAATCCTGGGCACTTCTTTCAATAAGAATTCAAATATTGATTTGTTATGTTGGGGACAAATGATTATGCTAAATCAAACACTCATTGGTATACAAATGGGTTATATTGCTCAAGTTATAGGAAAAAAAGCAGTCTTTCATGTTATTTTGGCTTTATTATCAACCAAATTAAACTCATGAATTTTGTTGCTGAGTTAGATTTTGATTCTGTTTATGAAAAATAAAAACATTTTTGTAGGAGCTTCAACGTAAATAAATCTCTCCAAGATTTCCCCTCTAGATTTCTTAAAAAGGATATCGTCGACAGCAGGGTTCGAACCTGCGCGGGCGAAGCCCAACAGATTTCAAGTCTGTCTCCTTAACCACTCGGACATATCGACTTCTTGATGGCTTCAATCCTTTTACTGTTATTATATTATAAATTACTTTGACCCACGCAAAGTTTTTCTTTGCAGAAGCAGAATTTCCTTTCTGCATTAGCTCAGAAGGAGGACCCGACCCTCTTGCCATCGCAAGGGAGTCAAGCATCTCTCAGTGAGGTGGGGATTTGGTAATTCGTGTGGTTGGTTGGAAAGAAAACAGTGGAAGATGAAGAAGCCCTCTGAAAAAGTCTCTGGCAAAGGCGGCCAAGCAAATTCTAAAAAGTGCCCTCCTCAGGTACGATACTGACCAGCTTACTCGTCAATTCCTCCTTTCCCCCCGTCTTTCCTAATGCTTCTGAATTCATCAATTTAAGGAGTATCCTTGTTTTGTTCCCATTTTTGGTTGCTGAGAATCTGAAATTTTGGGATTTTGTCCTCAAATATTAGATGTACGCCGGGATAACGCGATAACGGTGGTATTACGTACCTATGATTTTTATTTGGGAGTCAGAATTGAGATCAAGTACAAGGCGTTTGATTTTAGTCTTAGGGTTTTACCCTCTTGGCAATCAAACAGGGGAGGGATTTGAGAATAAAGAGAATGAAATTATTAGCTGGTTTTGTTTTGCTCATAGAGGATCTATTCGATTTTGAGCTGTCATTGAGTAACTTTTTCATGTGCTATTTGATTTGAGTTGTTGTTCCATCGCAAAAGTGATCTGTGTGTTAATAAAAATGTGACTTGATTTCCCCCTAGGCTTTCATGGTCTCTTCACTAGGTTAGTTCTTTCATCAGATTTGCCCTTTCTTTGCACTTTTAGATCTTCTAATTTCCCGGTGGTAAGTGGGACAAACTTCAGCACGGTTTGGGATGGGGATATAAGCAAACGGTCATTTCATGTGAGTTTAGCAAATACAATGCATGAAAATTGATGAAGGTGCAAACGACCAATATGAGTAAAACAACTATTTCTTGTTAATTCCATGCCAAAGTGGCATTACATGTATTCAGAGAAGTTGACTGGCTAAGTTCCTTAAAAAATGGATTGAATATGGTCATATTGCATTTATATTTGAATATGCTTTTTACTCCTAACTTGGTACTATTTGAATATGGCTTCAAAACTCTGAAAATAGTGCGAGGTTTATTCTCATTACATTAAGCCATGGGTTGGAAATAGGTTCAGAACCATTGCAGATGTTGCTAACCATTGGGCTAATGGATGTTTTTATGGGTCCACAAGATGATAATTACTTGACTATCCTTTAAAATACATATTGCGTGGCCTTGGTGGTGAACTGAATTCTTTTCTGCTATCCGTCATGTTTTCCTTGATGAACATAACATAGACTGCATCTTTTATATGCCAGTATTGGTTTTTTGTTATGACTGGGTTAATTTCCATTCTTGCAAAATGCAAATAGAAATAGGGCAACAAACAGAGGTATATATGGTTAGACATTCTTTTAGTGCTCTCTAGCATATCTATGGTTGCAAAGTTCGAAACCTATATTCATTATTGGTTCTTATGAATGAATTCAATCAGAAAAAGCCTAGCCAGGGTTCAATTGATATATTTGCTGCTCAGTGCCAAGAATGCTTGAAATGGAGGGTTATTGATACACAAGAGGAGTTTGAAGACCTTAGACAAAATATCACTGAGGAACCTTTTTACTGTAACAGAAAGCCAAATAGATCTTGTGGTGATCCTGCTGATATCGAGTACGATGCCACTCGAACATGGGTCATCGATAAGCCTAACCTTCGAAAGAGTCCAGAAGGCTTCAAGAGAAGCTTGGTGCTGAGAAAAGATTACTCTAAACTGGATCCTTACTACATAACCTCATCTGGCAAAAAGCTCAGAACCCGCAATGAGATAGCATCATATCTAAAAGAGCATCCGGAAATCAAAGACGTTTACGCTTCTGACTTTGATTTTGCATCCCCGAAGATAATGCAAGATACTATTCCAGAGATTGTTGTGAAGAAGGCTTCTGCCAAAAAAAAGACCAAGATATCCAATGGTGATAACCGGGTAGAAGCATCATCATGAGCCGAGCCGTATATGGTATTTTTATTGGTATTTTGTTTAAGTCTGTTAAGATGCAATGAATTGAAGTTGTTTCCTGTCTGGTTAATTCTGAAATATTCTTTTATATTACGAAGTTCTAGAACCCAAGCTCTGCTTACCTTAAATTTGTGTACACCTTCAATTGTTTTTAGCTAGACTTTACTCATTTTTAGGATGGTAAAACTTTACATATGTTAATAGTAGTACCCCATTAGATAAAGACGCAAAAAACCATAATTACTATATTGTGTTAAAATATAAAATATTTGAATAGAGCACATTCTACTATGCCATTTGTTTTATACTAGCTCCGATCTAAATATAGGATATAATTTATAATGCAATTTGCACGATAAACTATGTCTTATATTCAGGACCAGAGGAGTACTTTGTTTTGTGCAGGAACTTGCATCCTGGGCCTTATCATCTTTATTTTTCAAACGCTCATTTTTACAAGAATTTGTTGATGATTTATTAGCTGCAAACCAAGGGCCAAGGAAAGCCCTCAATCCAACTTTGATATTGGCATTGACTGCAATTTAGATGGATGAGACAAATGAAAAAGAAATATAGGATTTGATTTTACTATATGAATTGAGTGAAATTATCTGAGAGGATTTGATTTTAGAGATCAATGATATTACTACATTATATAGATAACACCAATCTCTGGTCCTATTTATAAGTTTACTTACAAAAAGTGAAAGTGGACTTATAATTAGGACCAGAGTGATAGTAATTTCATTAGTTCTTCACTAAAATTTGCATATTTGGCCGGTCCTTAGACTTGTTATCAACGTATCATGTAGTTTTGAAAAAATGAACTTTATATGTCAGAATACGCATTCATTTTTCTTTGGGAAAATCATTGTCAGGTCCCAAGGATCATAAAGAATCACAAAAGAGTCCACAAGAACTTTTGTGTGATTAGTTGTTAACGTGAAATGACTAAGTTGTCCCCAAGGAATAAATAAGGAAAAGCCGCAGGAGAAGGAGGCTCAATTCGTCCATCGCTCCTTCGAACCCCCAACCTCCGTCAATCCTCATAACCTGCAGCCTGCGTCGCTCATCGGAACCCCTAGCCTCCCTCGCTCGTTCGAAGCCCCGCCTCCATCGCTTCTTCGAAGCCCGAGCTTCCGTTGCTCCTCCAAACCCTAGCCTTCGTCGCTCCTCCGAACCCCTGGCCTCTGTCACTCCGAAATTCTAGCCTCCATCACTTTTAATTTGCATTTTCTCTGATTATAAAAACTTATGCACTTGTTAATATGACAGATAGAGTTGTAAAACGAGGTTGAAAAACTTGTTAAAACGCAAATCAGTTGTTGCGATAGATCCGCTGATTATAAAAACTCATGCACTTTTTATATGACTCATGAAGTTGTAAAACAATCAGTCATATTAACAAGTGCATGAGTTTTTGTAATCACAGGGTCTGTCACAACAATTGATTTGCGTTTTAACAAGTTCTTCAGCCTCATTTTACAACTTCATCAGTCATCTTAACAAGTGCGTGAGTTTTAATAAAGGGTTTGTCACAACAACTGATTTACGTTTTAACAAGTTTTTCAGCCTCGTTTTACAACTCCATTAGTCATATTAACAAGTGCATGAGTTTTTATAATTAGAGTCTGTCACAACTGATTTGTGTTTTTACAACTTCTTCAGCTTTGTTTTACAACTTCATTAGTTATATTTGTTAGATATGATTAGTTTTGATGATGTCAAATATTAAGAGCAAAAAAATTTGTATAGTATATTTATCTCCTACGTTGACTAAGTCCTATATTTAATGTAGATTTAAAGATTAGAAGATATGAAGTTCAATTATGGAGAATGATCAAGAAGAAGATCAATAAAGAAGTTATTGAATTGGATTGGTTAAGAAGAAGAAGAGAAAGAAATTGGTTGGAGCTCAAATTTAAGAAATGACAGTTTGGTACCACGAATGTTAGAAATGATAATTTGGCACCAAAAATTTTCAAAATACCAATTTAGTCCACATAGTCGAGTGCGATTTTTTATGCACTCGAGTGGGATTTTCAGCACACTCGAGTGTAACATTATTGTGTGTATTTCTAGCTTTATTCGCCCTTCTTTAACGTTTTACATGAACGAGGTTCAATAATTCGATCATATCTCTCAAACCACAAATCTGATTGAAGTGAAACTTGTTTCATATGAAACTAGACTCTCAATGCATCATATAGACACCAATATCAAGCTCAAATAAGTTCATATGAAAGAGATATTCTATTTTGAAATTGCAATTGGAATTCATGCCCTCTATTAAACATAGGTTCAATAATTGGGATGTAACTCACAAAATACACTCCCAATTAAACTAAAACTTATGGAATATGAAACTAGACTCAAAAACCGTTTCGACAACATCAAGATCATGAAAAAAAAATTAAGAAGAAGAAGAAGAACAACTAGAAGAGATATGAATTTTTGAAGTTCATAATCAAACCAAGATGTTACAAAACGCTGCTCTAGAACAATTGTTATTAATTTGATCGAAACTCCCAGCATACAATGAATTGGGAGCTGATTCTCTTTGCATTGGAAATAATACTTAAATAGCTTTTTGGGCATAGGTCATTTACCAAATTTGAAGTTATATTGGAGACGTTATGCTCACTGGAAATTGACCCCTGTGCTGCCAATGCTCTTGCGTTCTGTAAGTCACTACTGCATTCTGGAAGTTGACTTATGTAACAGATCAATCTAGTGATTGGATTCAGTATCTTGCAAAGGCATATGAAGTTGAGAGACAAACTCGAATAAAGGCTTCGTCGCTCGAGTGAAAGGCAAGCACTCACTAATAAATCAAGCATATCCTCTGGAAATGCACTCGAGTGGATAATTGAACAACCGAGTGCTGGAGATCACTCGCAGAGAATGCGAGCTTATTTTCTAAGTACACTCGAGTGTTGTACTCAAGTGTGCCACTCAAACACTCGAGTGTTGCATGATCGATAGCAGAGGTTCTATCTGACACTCGCTCTCATTCTGGAAGTTTGAAGGCTGACACTCGAGTATACACTCCAACACTCGAGTGCAAGGTACTTGCTGATGATTTAAGAGTACATTTCTTTTTTAGGAGTGCACCCGAAGTGTCACTCTGTGACACTCGAGTGCTTGGTAGAAATTCAAATCTTTTTAGCAAGAATCAATTTTCAATAGTCTTCTACCAACACTAAATCCATTAGTATTTGAGTGTGGTAAAATTCACACTCGAGTTTGGCACTCGAGTGCACTTGGAACATCACTCAAGTGTGTGTTCTTTAACACTGAATCTTCGTCTTTGAGATTTCAAAATTAATGTTTATCATATGATTACACTTGATTAATACTCATACTACTTCTAAATGTTACTAAATATATTTGTTTATGAGTTTCAGATGATCTGAATCATGGATTACGTGCTAAATCGCAAAAGCAAATCTCTGTGTTAGAACATTAAATGTGACAACAGAAAACAGAGCAGAGAAGCGATCTCAAGCAGGTCAATGAATAGTGTATGAATTGCCTATTGCGGTGAAGATGATTGCAATCCAACCTTATCAATCCCAGAGCTGACCATAGGGATATCGTGTGGAGATATGTTGCAGCGAAGCAAAAACGACCGAACCTTGAATTCTGCCAACAACTTCAATCTGACTCTAACAGAAAGCTTCATCTCTCTAACAAATAGTTTGAACACTTACAACGAAAAGCTTGAACTTTTACAACGGTCATATTCTAAGACGTGAATATTGTGCTCAACGGTTAAATGTTCTACATTGAATACAAACAATGAAGGATTTCATGGAACGAGAAAGATGAGAAAACAGTTAAATGCATCAATGACTATTTCTTTCCAACAGACCCATGCTTACAACAAACAAATGACAATTGCCTATAAATAGAGAAGCATTCAAGATAGAGATACGAACGAAACAAAAACGAATACAGAGAGCCTATGCCTACAATGTGATACTTCAAGTCTTACAAAACTTTGTAATCATACTCCCACCTTGTACTTCAGTGTTTATCATCATGTACTTCATTTAGAGAGAAGTATACTTTCATTATAATTATTCTATCTAAGAGTTACTCAAGATTGAATGATCTTGAATGGAAAATAGATTGTATTCTTACATTGTGTAAGGATGAATCTTTATCTCAGTAATACCCGGTTGAACTTGTGGGATTGTAGTGGTTCTCAAGTACCTAGTTAAAACTTAAGGAAGATAGTGGATTGAAATTTCAGGAGGAGTCTGGGGACTGGACGTAGGTCATCGCGGATTGGACCGAACCAGAATACATCATAGTTTGCATATTCTCTTCCCTTATCTCTTATGTTTCTAGCATTATGTTTTGAATAATTGTCAATGAATTTATAATTCATTACTTTCATATATATAGCTATGCGAAAATATTTTCAAAGTTTCTTAAATTTTTATCCTACACTCAATTCACTCCCCTTTGATTACCAGCCGATTCTAACAATATTAACAAGTGCATGAATTTTTATAATCAGAGAAAAATACAAATTAAAAGCGACAGAGGCTGGGTGTTCGGAGGAACGACGAAGGCTAGGTGTTTGAAGGAGCGACGAAGGCTAGGTGTTCGGAGGAGCGACGGAGGCTGGCTGTTTGGAGAAGTGACAGAGGCTGGGGGTTCGGAGGTGCGATGGAGGCGGGACTTCGAACGAGTGAGGGAGGCTTGGGATTCCGACGAGCTATGGAGGCTGAGGGTTCGGAGGAGTGACGAACGCACAGACAAACTGAGCCTCCTTCTCTTGTGCCTTTTCATTTTTTATTCCATGGGGTAACTTAGTCATTTCACATTAATAAATAATCATACAAAAGTCTCTGGGGACTTTTTTGTGATTCTTTATGGTCTTTGGGACCTGATAGTAATTTCCCCTTTTTATTTCATGGCTCAAGCATACAATTTTCTTTGTTGTTGTCAACCATGGATACAACATTTTTCACTTTGATAAATTATTAGGAAAATATTTAGGTCAAGTGTCTTATATCCATTTCGTCAAATTCTCCAATCACAAAAGACCATAAGTCTTATTTTTGAATTATTATTATTTAACAGTAGACCCATATGAAAACAATAAAACACATGATCAGAGAACTTAACGAAATGGATACAAGAAACTTGATTTAATTTAAGTATTGTCCAAACTGTTACTACTAAGCTAGTTTTTCTTTTTTAAAAAATAATTAATTAAACCCATGCTTGCCCGCCTGGCTAAAAATGGATTTGATTTACAAAAATCAAACCTTCCACAAATTCGAGTTACCACTCATATTAGAGAAAATTATGTTATTAAAAAATGGCTGCCAAAAAAAAAAAAAAAAAACTGGAGCCAGTTTGCGGGCATTGTTTTAGTACAAATCAATATAAAGATAGAAAATTTTATAATATACTACATTTATCATGAATTAGTAAAATAGATTGTGATCTGAGAAAATGATGCAGATTGTGATCTTATAATAAAAAAAATGACTGCGGAGAGAACATCGAACATAGTTCCATTTTCGCATATATATTTTTTTGGGGTACAGATAAGTTTTCTTATTAAAAACAGTAACTAACTTCAGATCAGCATTAAGGCCCAGAGGGATGGCATATTCTGGATAAAACCACTCTGGATCAGACTCTCTCTTCTTCTCCTAACCAGACGCCGACCATCCAACGACCGTGTCCGCGCCATCCGGCATCCGCATTGGAGTAACGGTGACGCCATTCCTCTGTTATCAATCTACTTATTCGATTTGTACATTAATCTTCAATTCTCACTTTTTTTTTTGCATTTCACATTCCAATCTCCTTCACCCTTGATTTCACGATTCTCCATGAATTTCTTCAAATCAGTTTTCTCCGACGACCCAGATCCTCCTCATTCTGAATCCGCTTCCCAGGTCCCCAATAATGCCCCGCAAAACAAAGGGCAAGATGACCCTGATCGCGATACCTCGCCAATTGAACATGGATCGGCGAGCAACTCAAGCGCTAATGCTTCTGCTGCTGCCGGCTGGAACTTTGGGGGTCTGATTAAAAACTTGACCGTCAAATCTGAATCAATCATCGAGACGTATCGTCGTGATCTGCAGGAATTTGGCACGGGATTGAAAAAGGAGATTGAGGTTGCTCAGGGTTCACTGGAAAATGCGGGTCACGCCTTTGACGAGTTTGGGAACTCTTTGGTGAAAGGCACGGCTCAGATCATATCTCAAGGTAAGGATGCAATACTCGCTCTTGAATCCGATTCAGACAATAACACCACCCATAACCAGAAATTTAGTGGCGATAAGAGCTTAAATTCGAAAGCCTATAGTAGGTTTGATGCTCAGGTCCGTGCTATTCAGGGTGATGCTAGTACTTATTGTGAAGAGCCCGAGGATTTAAATGACTATAATAAGTGGAAATCAGAGTTTTCGTTGGAGGGGAAACAAGAAGAATTTGAGAGCTATCTCAAAGAAAATGATGACATGATGACTATCTACAAAAAGGTTGTCCCAAATAGCGTTGATCATGAAACTTTCTGGTATAGGTATTATTATAAAGTGTATAGGCTTAAGAAAACCGAGGAATTGAGGGCCAGGCTTGTAAGAAGAGCGTCAATCGATGATGAGGATTTGAGCTGGGATTTTGAAGATGATGATGGTGACAAGGGGTTTGAGGTTAAAGCTAAGTTGGACATCGTGAACCCACAAAAGGTAGGTGGTGAAGTTTTGGAAGAAAGTGTGGATACAGAGTTGCGAGTTGGAAGCTCTTCTACTGGTAATGAGGTAGGAACAAATATTTCTAATGTGGAACAAGAGCATCATTTGGGGGAGGAGTCTACAGTAGAAAAGATAGACAATTCGTTGCGTGGTAAGGGGCCTGAGAACAAGGGGAACAAGTCTGTTGAGGAATCTAAAGTTGAGAAAGCAGAAATTGTTCGTCAAGTGGATGATGGAAGCAGTGTTAATATCAAGGAAGCAGGTGATGAATCAATATCTGAAGCTCAGGCTGCGGTCAACAAGAATGACTCACCAGCAGAATCTGACTCAAAATTGGGGGAGGAAAGAAAAGCTGACGATGGCAAATCTTCCATTAAAGGTAACGATTCTTCACTGGTTTCAAGCCAGCACTCAGCACCGGATGAGGAAGATCTTGGGTGGGATGAGATTGAGGATCTTAGCTCTATTGATGATAAGAAAACGAGTCAGAGTGGTAGCCCAAACAAAGTTGATTTGCGGAAGCGCCTGACCGCTGCAGAAGAAGATGAAGACTTGAGTTGGGACATTGAAGATGATGATGATGATGAGAAGCTGGCTAAGCCTTGAGATATTTGATGCATTTGCCTGCTGACTTCTTCCTAAGATATATGTTAGTTTGCCTTTTTCAGAGAAATTTGCCATTTCTTTTATTTTTGTAAAAATCTATATAGCAGTAATGTCCGTTTGTTCCTGTGAATGTATTAAAGCAACTGTTTCTCTGATTATATTGTTTATGGTTCATGTTTTGCCATTATTTTTGGGCACATCAGAATCTAGTCCCTGCAAACTGATATATTTACTGTCTTGCTTTCTCTTCTCAATCGATAAGCTTTTGCCTGCCTCAGTTCTTTCTTTCATTTGATTAGTATCAGAAAGTGACCAATCAATTAATCTTTTTTGAATCCAAGTGATGGTAACTTCATATATGAAGTTCTGTTCCGGCTCAGCGTGCTGTTTATATTGTTTTAAAGAGAACCGATTTCTTTGATAACATCAAAGGGATGTTTATTATTGCATCAAATAATAGAACGCATTGCCATTTCAATGCACAAGGAAGGCACTACATAAGGCTAGCACCTGTTTATTTTATAGCCTGCTTTCTCATATTGAAGATGTGGTAGCATCGTTTGTTGAACGATGGGTGCATTTTTAATTATAGCTGCCAGACATGGCTCAATGAGCTCTTCAATCTTCAATCTTCAATCTTCGCAGGAATTAAGGACTGGCGTTTGAAGCTATTCTTTTCTAGGTATGTTCTAAAACCGGTTAGCGATTTGATTTGTTTAGACTTCTACGAGGATAGGCATGCTACCCGTGAGGAAACTCTAACCAATATATAGTTACAAATATTTTTGCATTACTCTGGCAACCTGTGTGGGTTTTCCTGAATGAGAATTGGACTCCTTGGAATTATATGTATTGTTTTTAAAAATTTTATCTTTTGATCATTGGATGTAAGAAAAAAAAAGGATGGAATTCTCTTTCTCTGGTGGCATAAACATAGTGCTTAGTAAGTACTCTCTGCGTGGAACTACATGTTGAAGTTTTCAAACATGACTAAACCAGGGAGTCGATATGAGGTCAGCTTCCCTTCTCTTTAATAACAACTTCCATAAGTTGCATTTTATATTTTCATATTCAATTCAAACTTTGAGAAACTTATTAAAAACAAACTTTTCTTTGGTGAGATTGTATTAACAGATTATCAGATAACCATTCCAGCTTCTTTACATGTTTACGACATATTTAACAAGCTGAACTAGGGATGATCATCACATAATAACAAGGGCTAGATCTACGTTTATAGCCTATGCACCCCACAAATGATTTGGCTTGTTGATGATGAAGATTTAACAGAAATCACCGTTCATACAAAAACTCAACCCTGCATATAATTTACTTGCTTTACTGCTGTACTATGATTGGCATCCATGAAAAAAAAACTATTGTGAACACCACTAGATCTACTCTAAAGGTAATAAACAAAAATACAAAAAGAAAAAATGTGAGAAACAAACTCCTCTAATGACAGCTGAACCTTGTTTGTTGAACAAAGTAAATAACTCTGGCATTGACTTCCTCTTCCTTCAACCACTAATGCTGGGTTCAGAAGAAGAGTCTGATATGTGTGATTCAACTGAGGAAGGTAATGCCAGAAGTCGTCCTCGTTGGGCACGTGGTGGAAGATGCCTTGCAGGTTTTCTGGATGGCACATTCCAGGGCAAGAATACCCCAGTTCCTCCACCACTAGCCAATTTTCGAGGGCTCACAGGGGCTAACATCACCATTGGAGCTTGGATAATTCCCCATTTGGGCATCATTTCCATTGCCTCGGGCCCACTGGGAGGTACACTTGGCAACGCGTATGAACCAGAAATTCCAGGTTTCCAGAAAGTCACGGCATTCATCATTGAAGAAGTTGGTGATTGGCATTGATTGGAGTCTGGCCTCACTCTGAAGAAGGTGATGCTGACCCTTCTGTTTGGGGATGGACACATGACGTGCCTCGCCATGTCAGCACTGTTTCCTCTCATCACCAGAAGAGACCTGCAAAAAGGTTAGGTACTCCCAATTGAATCACGTGTCCAAACTCTAACTATAAAAGGATAGCCATGGAAAGTACATCAGACTAGTAATTAATGTTTTGATACTTTAAAACAGTTAAACAGATGAGAAAGATGAGCTCGTTAACCAAAATGTATACAAAAATTTATAACAAAGTCGTACTATTCATAAATCATGACTAATGTAACTTAATTTCTCAGTATTTTCGTATGTTACGCAAGATTCAATTCTTTTTTTCTTTTCTTTTTCCCCAAAGATTCAATTCTAGTTCAGTCAAAGAACAAACACATATTTGAGACAACTGTCGGTCTAGGTTCCAGTTCTTGTGAGCTTTATTTGGATGTTGTCACTTGTAGGAAGTTGGCACCAAATTTTCCACACAACTACTACCTAAATGCAGCTGCAGAAATGCTGATGGTACCGCACCTAACAGGTTCGTGCTTTAGGAACTATTGGTAAACGTGTTTCGAATTCCAAATTTTTAAAAAAAGATCCTCAACAATATTTTAAAAGCTTTTATGGCATTTATTGCATGACACTTTATGTTTATTCAACAAAGAAAACAACTTCGAATAAATGGGTAATGTACTTAGGAGGTTATATCTCTAGTGCATAATGCAAGTGTCCATTTGAAACACATTATCTCAATTATATGAATGATATAAAAGGTATGTATGGACAAAAAAGAGGATTCCCGGGTAATTGAACACTAATATGCAACCCTAAGGCAAAACTAGGAATGAGTCCTGCTACCCCATATCTAGAAATTGAAATCCCTAGGAGTAATAAATACTCTGTTTTTGTATCCTCTACCTGGCTGCAAATTTCTACATTACTCAACAGAATAAGGAACAAGGAGAGAGACCATTCGGTGATATACATGCAATAACAACTCATAGTTTCATTCACTAAAAAACGTTCCTTTTATGTTTTACAGTTGTGTTATGAGTTATCCTTTTAGCGTTAAAAGGACTTTGTATTTAGTATTGTGACTAGAATCTTAATGACTACAAATGGAAAATTATGACAGAAGAGAGTATTTATCGTTTATTTAATATATAAATATACCCCTTCTTCAATGAGAGCATGAGTGGCCCTTTGTAGTTCCCATCATTTTCACTCACAAGGGTACGCCCAAAAGCCATAGTTGATTCAGCAAGAAGAAGAGTGGCCAGAGGTTGATCCAGGTGTGGTGGTTTCAGGAATGGCTGAGAATATTCCCCCTAGAGAAACAAATTATAAAGACATTGCTAGATAGTTATGTCGGTGAGATATGGTTCAAATGTTTATTTGCCTAATACAGGTCGAACAATAGTAAGCCAGAAAGGCTGGAATATTACCTCTTCGAAAAAGTTAATGATACAGCCATCTGGCCTTCTGTATTCGGGAAGCAAACGCCATTGGATAAGGTGATCAATGACACTTTGGAGGAGAGATGGAATTGGCTCTATATTGGCTGCAGACAAAATTAGAAAAAAGCAAAAAACAGAATTACCGTTTAACCATAAATTTAGAGCCATCTGTGTAATGACTAGATAGTGGGCTATTGAAAAACTGTCAGACTATTGAAATTATTTTCAATTGTGTTGTCCTTACTGTTTGAATCCTCCTTTATCGGTCCAAATATTGGCACGCCCAGCTGAATCATCTCTCGTTTGTTACCCTTCATTTGCTTGTTAAATAGTATAAAAGTTTCTCCTGTATTCATCCAGAAGTTGCTGTTAGTCTTTTTTATAGTTGACAATCAATATTCAATAGGATGCATGAACTGTCGTCTTTTTGTGCTTAAACCTGTCATGCAGATGACGTTGAGGAAGTCGACCCATTAGAGTCACGACAATGACTAAATATAATAGATCAAGATTCTGCCGGAACTTTTAATCCGTTTGATTCAACGAACTAGATTGAAATTTGTCTTCTTTTTGAGTCCAAAATCCCAATGCTTAGACTGAGACTGTACAGAGATTAAACCAAACAAGAAAAAGGAAGAAAAGTTAAGAGTGGTTTACCAGAGAGTTCTCCATTCTGGCCAGCAGCATGAAGCTCGTTGACAAAATCAGTGAGCTTGCTGAGTTCAGAATCGGTGAAAATGTCCTCGTACAGCTTCAATCCCTTCACAACATTGACCTGCCAATAGCAGTCATCTTTCAGTCAGCAAGCAATACCCACTTTGCTTCTTATTATAAACAATGTACTTGAATTGGAAAAAGAAGGACTTGCCATATGCCCCCTCACTGCCTCCTTCGCCTGAAAACCTTTCCTCAACGTTATCTGTGAAGAACGTCCTTCGCATTCATCATGATTTGAACATATGTTAATGTTCATCGAACTTCCTTGTATTTCTTGACTTCCTACAATACCAAATAACGTACAAGATTTACTCCAATGTCACAAGCTACACATTCAACAAGCAAATGCACAACAAGAGCTCAATTTTCCCGTTAGAATATAGACACTTCTATGAAGCCCCGGGTCTTGCCATAAACTAAATAAAATTACAGCATAGGGATATAGCCCAAAGTCCAAACTCAAAGGCACCCCTAAACCCAACTACTGTGGTGGGAAAGTGAAACGCACGTGGCTGGCACACGACACCCCCGCCGCGTGTGACTATGAGGACTGGGAAGAATGGTTTGCAGTTTGCACACATCTCAAGGTGTAAACATCGACGTTACGCAATTCGCCACTCCCCGAACCAACCATACCCCCCGAATGAAGCCAGACCTTTTCTTGCCTCGAAATTCTCAAACCAAACCCCCCAAAATCTTGGAAAATTATTATTTGCGACCTCTGCTTTTCACTATTTACATTTTTTGTCCACATAAAAAACATCGCTCTGACTCTGTCTTATGCACCACACAGATGCAGAGGAGTCTTAAAATTAGGGAGTATATATGAATTATAAAATAATTAGTCCCAAAAAAAATTAGATGGATCAATATATTATAATAGCACCTATCATTGCGCAACATAGCATTGACAAAACAGAACTCTAGAAACAAGTTGATTTAATTAGTTGTCAAATACCGTACTATTTTTTTTCGACGGTGTAAAAGTTCTTTATCTTACAGGCAAACAAAAAGAGCTATTGGTTCGATAATAATTTTTATGAATAAAAAAAGCAAAACGAAAAGCAATTTCACCCCGATTTTTGTGAGTTCGAGGAAGCACTGAAAAATCCCCGCCAGGCTTTTTTTTTTTTTTTTGTAAAAAAAATTACTTCATCGCATTTTGAGTGAGGTGCACAAGGATAACCACAAAACTAGTAAAAATCGTTTAAAACAAATTAAAATCCTTCTGTGCCTCTTCTTTGTATTTGTATTGTTCAACAATTCTTTTTTATTCAAAAAATATCAAAATTTTCTTTTTGAATACTAAAATAAAGAATCCGAGTTAAAGTAAAATTTAACAAAAATCTTGAAATAAGCTTTACTATGAACCTGAATCATTTCTCGAGTTGCCAGTGAAATATCAGAAGGCATGGAAGCTCGAAAAAGCAAAGGAAATTACCTGAATCAGTAATTTCACTGTTGGGCGATTCATACTCTTCAGGACATTCGTCGCCTTCAGAATTTACATTATTCTCCGTTTTCTGCTCTTCGATTTTCTTTTCCTCATCCAATTGATTCCCCAAATCCTCTATCCTTCCTTCACCTCCCCCGATTTCCTCAGTCTCGCCTTTCTTCTTCGCCACCTTGCGGAGCTCCAACGTCACCTCAGCTATGGAGTCATATTTCTGCATCTGCAGTATTGGGATCCAGTTAAGTCTACGACGATGAATTGCTGTGAACACGGAATTATAGTCACAAGAGACGTCTCCAAGCTGAGCTAAATGACCACAAAGGGCGTCGATGATGGCGTTTGCAGCCGCAAACTCACTGCGAAACCAGGAAATCAAAGCAAAGGAGTCAGAAATGAACAAGGGCGGTGGTTGCATCGGCAGCATTGTCGTCCCGGCCGGAAGAACATGATCGATCGATGGCGGAACAGGGGCTGTTGCCATCGGCATCAGAGCAATTACAACTAAAAACAAAACGGGGGAGATGGTGATGATAACGATGATAATGAATGAAGAAGTAATAAATAAACAATTTAATTAGCTTGATCTGCAGAGAAAGGGTGCCGTGAAACTAGATGAAAATTGGAACGGAAAGAACAGAGAGGCTTGGTTGTGGTTTTCATATGGAGAGGGTTTAAGGAGAGATCCAAAGAGAGAAATATACGAATATAAGGAGAGATGCTACGGTGCGGTAACAATTCCCTCTGCTGGTGACGTGGCTCTATTTAAAGACTGGTGAGGCTTCACAAAAAGAATGGCTTCTAGGTCTGAAGCTTATCAAGGTCTAAAACTATACCAAATCGTCAACAATCTATCTAGCTTCTACTTTCGCTAAGTTTCTGATGGACTTATTTAAGTTTTTGAAGCTATCTCAAATAAGCCAAAATTAAAATTAGGAGTGAAGGTTTAGGACTAAGGGCCTATCGTGGAAGGGGTGTTTGTTTTTTTTTTTAAAATTTGGTAAGGTTTCTTTAGAGTTGGTTTGGTTTGACAGGAGCAAGGGGAAGAGAGAGAAGAGAAGGGAGGGAAAAAAAATTTCTCATCTTTACTAAAGACTTAATTATATGTAGTACTGACTCCGGTCTTAAATATAAGACTTAATTATACTATAAATTATGTTTTATATTTAGGACCGGAGGGAGTACTACTTTTATTTTTTAATATAAGAATTAATTAACTTTTTCCTAGAGATTAAAGAATTTAAATAAGTTATATTAAATTATTTGCATTTATTGTTTATCTTCAAACTTATTTGTCCGTATAAACTGATATATATTCTAATGATATATAATACTCCTATATGTTACCATTAAGCAATTTATCTCAAAAAAAGTCAACTCACTTTTATATTTTTATAAGACATAGTTGCCTTTTTTGGAGATATTAAGAATGATAATTAAATTATTTTAAATTATTTATATTTTTCATTTTTTTTTCTCTCTAAACTGTTTTGCCTAACTTATATATAATCTAATAATACATAACATATGATATAATTATTTAACTTCTTTAATCTTTTTAGAAAAAGTAAATTTTGTCTTATATTTAGGATTGGATTGAGTATTAAAGATTTGAAAAAGTAGCCAACGGGGTTGGTCTAGCATAAGGGGCTAATCCCTGACGAATCAAGTTTTGAATTTCCGTTGAGAGAGGTGCTCACATTTAATGCCTGACAATGCCGGTAAGAGGAAGATATTTATGTTTAACAAAAGAAAAGATAGGAGGGAGTACATGTTTTCAATATTGGAACACTTAAATCAAATTCTTTATATCTATTTCGTCAAGTTTATTAATTACATTTGGTCATGTGTCATTTTTTTTTAATTACTATCATTTAGCTATAAATTCATATAAAAAAATAAAACTGTGTGATTAAGAACTTAATGTAATAAATATAAGCACGCAAATTGTTTGATTTAAGTATAGTCCTTTTCATTCATCCATTAAATACTATAAATCGAAAATAATATTATTTTATTTTACTATTATCTATACCCGTGAATCCGTGATCCCGTTCCATGGAAAACCGAATGCATCATGTGAATTTTATTTTATTTTTTTACATACGGTTATATCAATATACATTTTTTCTCATTAATTACGACACAGAGATTCGTAATACAGTCCATTTAAAAAATAATAACATTGTCAATAATTGAATTGAAAGATAAAAAATGAGAATTGATTGAACAGGGCCAATAATAATACTAGTTTTTAGGTTGTTTTGTTCTTCTTTTGGGGGCAGCCATGGCTTATACCTAACGCATTAAAATGTTTTTTTTTTTGCCGATGCAGAATAATAATAATGAATCATTACATTTCAATTATATGCCCTCGTTATTTTAAAAATGTTATTATGAATATAATATAAAAAAGCTTTGGCCAACGTTATTTCACTTTAGTAATGTCTTTAATTATTATAAATTGAACATTAACTAACTAATGGCTGGTTTCCTGAAATATCACATGAATACAACCTTTATTTATTTGCTTCATATGGAGTTTTACTTTTATTTGTTGGATCCTCCTTCATTTCCAAGAGAGGAGGAACAATCCAGTGTATGAATGGCAAATAAATAAATGAAGGAGGATCCAACAAATAAAAGTAAAAAATTATATTTTCTTGATACAGAAATTTTAGGAAAGGAGTTAGGCTCACCCACAGTTTAAGGGTAAGGCGTTTGGAACTCAGTCCACAGGATATAATGGGTCGGAGAATACAAATGCTTTCCACCTCCACCCATCGTTTTCACTGCTTCGTAGACCCCTAAGATCTTCCCCCCTCAATTCTTGAAAAGTAACTTCGGGATGATCGAACCCCTTCTTTTGGTGAGAAAGTCCGACTTATTTACCAGTTGAACCCAAGAACGAGGGGTAAGTAAAAAATTATATGAAGCAAATAAATAAAGGGTTGTATTCATTTGATATTTCAGGACGCCAGCCTTTAGTTAGTTAATGTTTAATTTATAATAAAGACATTACAAAAGTAAAATACCGCTGGGAAATAAAATAAAAGGATGATGGCAATATTGGGATTTAGGAGGCAGCACGCAAGTTGGCAAGCCAAAAAAAAAAGGGGGGGAAAATAAGATTAAGGTCATAATTAAAAAAATAATATCATAAAAATCTCTAAAATAATTAATAACAAGTGAATGAATTATTATTGATAAATTATGGATTTTTTATATATTATTTTCTTTAATTATTGAGATAAGAGGGCCTGTATGTGGTTCCGGGGGAAGAGAAGAGACTCTTCAATAGCGATGACCGGAGTTTGGTGGGTCCCACTGGGGAGGCTGTATTGCCGGTTAGCGCGACACGAGCACTAACCTCTCCCACGAAGCAAGGACGAGAAGGAACCTGCCTGTGGGCTCCACGGGACTATGGTGCTGCTGCGGGTGGTTGTTGATTTTCAGATCCGCCCTGCATTTTATTTTAGTTAAGAATATTCTTTTTTCCCATATATAAATATTTTAAATTAGACCAGCACTTTTTATATAAAAATACAAAGCCGACAACTGTGGACATTATCACGTCATATTTTCTGGCTTAAAAAAACAGAGAAACTTCCTTTTCTACAGATCAGAGGCGAATATCGGTTGTTGAGTTAGAATGGTATTATGAATAATTATGATCCCTATTTGATTATTTATTAATTAATTTCATATAATTCAAACTCTTTGAATTTGTGTCAATTAGACTAGTCGCACTTTAGCTTGCTTTATATAATGTTCTTCCTTATATGCTTTACATTTCAATTTTAGCCAACAAATTAAAGGTAGGTATAGTTTATAAAGGCTTGACTTATAACTATAGAGTTATGTGTTTAAGTTTTATCTCTGTCATGACTTTATTGGTAGAATGGTAGGTGATTTATAAGTTACTTTTGTAAGTGCCTTTTGAATTCTGTGGAGAGATACTCACATTTAGTATTCGATAATGTCTCAAACATGATTTTCTTAAATAAAACAATAGGTGTGCTTAGAAAAAATATATGTGAGATAAACTATTTTAAACCAACTATGAATTTGAATATGTTTGGGGCATCGTCCTATCAATTGGAATGTGAAATATTTGACGTGGCAAATTTGTTAAGTATATAAACAAAAGTAATTAAAAAAGATATTCCATGATTTTCATATTTGATTGGGAGAAATCCTATATAAATCTAGCTAAAATGCTAAAATTCAAATTTATGCCTCCACTTTTAACGAATTCTTGATCAAGCCAAAAAGCCTAATTAGGAATTTTTGAATGTTGTTAAATGATCACATTACCCCCATCAAAGCCATCTCTTCTCTCTAAAGTGGCCAAGTCACCTTTGTCGACTTTTTAGTTATGATTATTAGTGTATTAATTAAAAGCGAATAAAATTTATTCTATGATTTAATATGTGATTCAAAAATGGAATAGGCATATCAATGTTCATCAATTTCCTTTTAGAAGAAAGTACAATAGATTTCTTTATCTTGTATATAGGATCAACTTTAGAGAAATGCAACAAGTGAAATTCTCCAACTATCAATGCGAAATTTTTTGATGAAATAGAAGAATGAATCCACAAATCATATTTTTATATTTATATAATATCTTGATTGGATAAAAATATTTGTTGTGAGTATACATGATATATACAAATCTGAATAATTTTATCTCGATAAATAGTAGTTTTTTTTTTATATATAAAAAAAGTGATTTTACGTATAGATATATTCTTATATTCATTATTGTTTTTACTGGACAAAAATATTTGTTGCGGACATATACAAATTTAAATAATTTTATTTCAACAAATAGTATACAATTTTTTTTAAAAAAATTATATTGTATATGTAGATAAGTATTTGTTTGTTATATAAAAGAATAAATCATAAAAAAAACAAACAAACTAAAACTAAAGATAAAATCTTAAAAAAAAATCATGTTGAAATAATAAAAAATGGGCTACATGCCTACATCTACATCCAATTTTTCTTTTTAATTATGGAATGGTATTCTCATCTTTAAAAACATTCAAATATTCCTAATTAGGCCTCTTAACCTCATCAATAATTTGTTAAAATTATAGACCTGAATTTAGATTTTGAAATTTCAACTAGACTTATAGAGATTCTCCCTATTTGATTCTTTCCCTTATTTAAAAGCATTTTTACAAAATTCATGCGTCGTGTGGCTGGCGTGTTATAACCACAACTGCGTCGCCGTGTTGTAATCCTCGTGGATTATACTGTGTTTTAAAAATTAGTATTTCATTGAATATTTATCAATTCTTTTATCTATAAAAATGTCAGCTCCGTATAAAGCGAGTTGGCCAGATAATTTTACCTTAGACCCAACCACGTGCGCCTAATTCGGTTTTTACTGCGGGGTCCCACGAGCCATGGCTTTGTTTGTCGGCAAGCACTGTGATTTTGACTCGTCGACCGGGTTTGAGACGATGTTAACTATGTAATTATTCTAGAACCCAAAAGCTTGGGTCCTCATTATATTCCCATGTTATATCATCCCATCACTATTATTATTCTACTATTTCTTATTCTAAATATAAGATAATTGGAGAGATTAAGGAAGCTAAATAAGTTACTTAACCATATCATATATTATGTGTCCTTATATTATATTAGGGATGAGCATGGAAGGGCTGGACAGGGTGATCCCCCCCGCAAGATATTATTAAGAATAAAACGATAAAATGACGCAGTCTTTCCGATAGCTCTAACATTTTCAAGTAAGGTAATAATGGGCTGGGCAAGGCCGGCTTCCCTACCTAAATGGTGATACCTTACCACGCCTTATGTGAACAAAAAAAAAAAAAAACTTCAATCATACTTGATAAACAATATTGCTAACTTCAAATGTAATACATAATTATACACTTTAAAATATTTCAAAATAAGTCTACAACTTAAGTCTTGAAATTAAAAAAACTACCATATATGTCTTTACAAATAGTCAAATACCCATACGTAAAAATTAAATAACATTCACAATCCATTAAATACAATTGCATCATTAGTTATATAATAGACTAATGATCAAATACTCAATGTATATATTGGAGTATTAGGAAATATATAATATAATATAATAGAAGTATATATAGTATTATATAAAAAATAATTATGTCAAATATAATAATATATATATATATATATACTTATTTGGGGCCGGCCAAATGGATAGGGCATATACTGCCGATGATCGGCCCTCCCTATAAAAGTGCCCAACTTGATTGTACCCAATTTTTTTGAGCTTTGCAGGGCGATTTTTCGTCAGGCTTGGATGGATGCATTGGGCTTCATGCACACTACTAGATTATATATTAGTTTTTTTTTAAAAAATCATATTAATTAATTTATTAAAAAAATCATATTTTTCTTATATTCAACATAGCATTTGATTAATTAATCTATTAAAAGCCTTGAATTGAAATTTGAAAGCATTGGCTTTTTGGGGAATCCAATTTCAAACCCAACTCTTCTGAACCCACTTTTGGTGTTCTTTTATTTCTAGGGTGTATATATTTTCCCACGTATTTTTGCACATAATGAATGGCGCCAGTAATTTATCTATTCCTCAAATTGGGAATTAGTCCAGCTTTACTTCATAGGTATTCACACCTCACAACTCAAGCCTCGACCTAACTATATGCTTGTCCTTTGTAATTGTAATCACTATTAATATTCTATCTAATTTTAAATGTAAAAGCTAGTTGCGAAAGTTATTTTAGTTTTAGCAGTAGGAGAGGTGTATGAACGGCTAATTGATTCAATACATACAATCATTATTATGATTAAAATATGAACGGCTAATTGATTCAATACATACAATCATTATTATGATTAAAATATGAACGGCTAATTGATTCAATACATACAATCATTATTATGATTAAAATAATGTTTAATTATATATTTTAGAAGCCACGATCGATGGAATGAAGCCAGGTGGAGGTGTCGAACACAAAGGATGGTGATGGAAAAAAAGTGAGACCAGACGGAGGGTGACGGCGGAATTGGATGGGATGCACAGCTGCGTGAACGTCCACGAAGAAGCTGACAAGGCAATTGCATGCCGATGTAAGGTCTTACGCCAATATTGCATCAAAATCTTCCAAAGTCTACTGATGAGGTTAGCTATCGAGGAATTACAACGTGACCAGCTAAAATTTGAATCCTCGTTAAAAGTAATATGTTGATGTTCTCTTTGATTTTTATTATAAGACACTAGCTAAAAATTGTATTTGGTCTTTTTTATAAGGTATTTGTTTGTTTCCAAAGCGTATTAATTATTTTTTTTATGTATGTCCATAATTAATAAGGGTAGTAGGTGAGAGTAATAATTAATTTAATATTGGAGTTTAATACAATTAATGAGGGCAGTATTGGAATTTGGAAGTTACTTAAATTGTAGAACAACTTTATTGATTTTAACTATTTTTATTGGTTTGTGATAATTGTTAGTTGGTGTCTTATAAATAAGGACCAGAGAGAGTAGTACCTTACCACTCCTGGCCCCATTTATGTTCATTTTGACCAAATCTCACATATCAACGATGAGAGTTATTTAACCTAATGATTATAAGGTAAATTTTTAACTTTGCCTTCATTTATGATTAGGTATTTTCAACGGTTTCTTCTCTTATATTTTCATACCTACAATTAATATAGGTAAAATTATCACAATTTCATTTATTACATAGAATAGAATTAGACTTATAAATACTTCTAACTAATCAAAGTACATGTTTGTTTCCTAGGGAGGAAAAAAGAAAACCTCGAACCTCGAAATTGACGGCTCAGTTAAGGAGGAAAAACTGGCAGCCAATTAATAGGCGGAAACGTTTTTATTCAAACGCCGAATTTCAACCACTCTGACTCCTCTCTCAGCCCAACAAATAATATTCACTCTTTATTATAAAACACCAATTAATAATTTTTACAGATCAATAAAAATAATTAAAGTCAATAGATTTTTCTACAATTTAAGTAATTTTTACTATTATCCATATTAATTACACTAAATTCTAATTTTGTATTAATTAGTACTCTCACCTATTACCCTTATTAATTATGATCATACATAAAAAAAAAATTAATGCGCTTTGAAAACTAACAAATACCTTATAAAAAGGATCGAATACAATTATTAGTTGGTGTCTTATAATAAAGACAAAAGAAAATATTTCCTCTAATTTATAATATAAGTTACTTTAAATAATTTATTAGAATTAAAAAATGATAATTATAGTTGACTCATCAAATTTGTTTTAAATTAAAAGATATTTTCAGTTTATTTTAAATGATATTTTGAATGAGAGGAAAAAAATATAAAAAAGTCTTATTTAAACATTAATTATAGGAAGTAAAATTGATAAATAAATATTAATTACTGTGTAATCAACCAAATCATGCTTTTAAAAGCAACTTATACCATGAAATATAGGGAATTTTTTTTTTTTTTAATGTGTTAGGTTGTTTTCTCTAAGCTTGTGGTAATTTTGGTGGGGGACCCATATAAGACATGGTGATGAGCGCGTGATGTTGCATGCTCATCGTTTTCGTGGCAAAAGACCGCAACCACAAGACATGAAATGCACACGCCGGTGAATAGCCACATCGTACATACTTGTTTATTTAATTATATGCACCAAAAGTCGTCAAATTTGATATTTAAAGGTCCAAAATGCTATGTTGCTTTTTCGTTACCCGGTTATTAATTATTTTTTTGACATTTGTGACGCCTCTCACCATCCACACCAAGCATATACTTTTCAGGGTTCCTTTGTACCTTCTCCATCCCTCCTTCCCAAACCTTCCTTCCATTATGTTCGCCTTCCCTACCTGCTCCCACTTTGTCCTATTTATAAAACATTTCTAACCTATTTTATATAAATAAATAAAAATGCATTAATTCTATCTTAAAATACAACAATTTTTTTTAAAAAATTAATCCCTATTTAATGAGCATATGTTATGTTTTATGAGAATAAAGTCAACACTATAATAAATAAGAGGTAAAATTGTACATCCACATTGAAAATTTAATAAGGTGCATTATAAATATGACCAAAAAAAAGTTGTCTCTTTGCCTTATAAATATGACAAGGGGAGTGTAATAATTTATTTTCTACCTGTGATATATTTCTGTATTTACATATGCCTTTTTTGAAAATAAAAATAAAAAATCTCCTGAAGTTCAAAGAAGTTGCTCGTACTGTTCCCTTGAGTGCCCCTAAACGTATGTGAAATTAGTAAGAATATGATTCATTTGTATAAAAACTACTCCATATTTAAATCTTTGTGTGAGCATGTGTTATTGATAATCTGTTGAGTTTTTGAGTTTCAACTCTTTTTTGCTGCCAAGAGGAGAGAAGACACGTGATTGTTTTGAATATGTATATACATATAGAATTAATTGAAGTTAATATATAATTGAGTATAATCAACATGGACTGGCTCTAGTGGTATATGTCAGTCTTTTAAAACAAGATAAATCAAGGGTTTAAATCTCTGATAAAAGATGTAAATAGTACCTCAAACATTATTCCTGCTAACAACAGAATACAAGTACTTAGAAGGAAAAAAAAGAATATAATTGCGTATAAAGGAATAAAATTTAGATGAATAATTAGAGACGGAGCTTCTTTGTTACAGTGGCCCTAAAAAAAAAAAAAACTATTTTGAAAATTTTCTTTTAATATTTTTTTGCACAGATAAATATTAATCCCAAGGCTATAGCCCCAAAAAAAATTGTTCATAAATTTTTTTAATTACTTGATGAATATACATTTGGCCTCCTAAATATTTATGTCAAGATCCGATCCAATGAATAATGGATATCAATAATGAATGACAAAGGATGACGGTGTTTTGACGCCAATCTTACACCACTGGAGACACTAATTAAAAAGGCATTTATAGAGTATGTGCAAGCTAGGTTTGGGAGGCTACAATAAAAGACAGGAATGAGTCATCACTTTATAAAATTGCGATGGGCCATGTTCTTTACACTTTAGGAACTCAGACACATCTAAAAGGAGGAGAGAACCAACATTTTTTGGAGCAAGGGGTAAGGGGCTTGCTCTTCCACCACCATGTGCATGAGAATGGAGAAAATGATGTTGGAAGCTCTTCCACCACAACCGTGGGCCCAACGCGGAGTGAAATCTGAATTAGTCGGAACTCAAAACCAAAAGTTTCGGTGAACCGGGTGGGATACCAAAAAAAATAAAATAAAAGGAGGAGACAATATCAGGTAGAGAGGTCTTGATGAAACTCTGTATTGTGCGCAAACATGCATGAACCATCTAAACACGACATAGATCCACACACTTGTCTCCCATTTTCTGTGAACATGCCTTCTCCTTTCTTCACAACCATTCATATCCATTCTCAACCTATCCTTCCTTTTCTTCCTCTCCATATGCTTGCTTCTAGAAAAATGAAATAGTTCATATATATGGGGTTTTTTATATATATAAATAATTCTAAAAGTATTAACTGTTAATGGTATAAATTATCTTCAACATGTACAAGACAACAAGTGATAGTTGTTTTCAATTAGTTTTGTTCCAAATACAAATTTCTAGAACTTAATCATATTCATGAGTTTCGTTTTCATTTACTGCAATTATAGTCAATAGTTTATAAGCATAGTATTGACTCGGGCGGCCGGGTTGAATCGGTCGAATGGGTTGGGATTTATATAAGGAGAATATCATTAATTAAGGTCCAAAGCAAGAAAAATAATGTCAGAAGAAGTTTCATAACTTGTTAATGAGACTTTTTTTATATTATTATTTTTAATTAGGACTTTGAGATGATATTCTCCAATTTGTATATGTTACTTTCCCCCTCGTGAACACTGAAATGACGATGTTGTTTTGATTGAGTTAATATAGCATACTGCTCGTGCTAAGAAATTGCGTTGAATTCATGATAAGTATATGATAAGATTGTAACTTACAGACATTTGAGTTATTTTAATTATTGAATATGAATCTTTTAAGTAATCCTCGCATGAAAAGGAAAGTTTTATCGTATTGTTATTCGACCGGTTATACTTTATAGTAGTGAATATTGGGCTTTTAAAGGGGTACATGAACACAAAATAGGGATAACTGAGATGATGATGTTTGAAATGGATATATGGTCATATAAAGCAAAATTATATTTACATATTGAACTTGTATGGGGAAGGGTTCGAGTGGCACCTATAGGCTATAGGAGAAAAATTATGGTCAAAAACTTTTTAAAATAATTTGAACACATACAAAGAAGGTCATTAGATGTGTCAATTAAAAAGGTAGATCAAGTTGTTTAGAACATAGAAAAAAGATAGAACCGTATAGGAAAAGTGAAAATAACACTTAATAAGGTTATTAAGTGAAACATCTTTATTAACAGTTTATTCAAAGATTTTATTTTTGATCCATGTAGCTAAAAACACCTAATGTGACAAGTCTTTTTCTTTATTGTATTGTATAAGACATTAAGTCTTTGCATGGTTATATTTTTGAATGAATTGCATTTTCTTGATGCTTAATGCTTTATTTTGTTTTTATATATTACATGTGAATATTTTTACATATTTTATTAACTTACATTACTTCAATTATGATTAAACTATTAACTGTTAAACAGTACTTAGACTGATGCCTTGACTGAGCATAGTATCGGGTCCACTTTTCAATGCCTTGTAATGTTTTTTTTTTTTTTTTCCGGTATGTTTTATAAGTCCATAAAAAAACAGTTTTTTATTATCCAGCCACCTTTTTTCCCCGCCTTTTGGAGAAGAATTTTAATTAACCTCATTTCTCATGACTTTATTTGTTCAGTGCCAGGTCATTCGGTGGAAGCACGATGGCTTTCGCCTAGTGGCTAATTATTATTAGTTGTCATAAAAAAAGAAATGACGTGATCAAGCGTGGCTGCTTCGGAGTTTCTTTTTCTCTTTAATTATTATTCTTTTAAATACCCTTTTAACAAATATATTTATTTTTTTAATACCATGGAATATTACGTTTGGTGGACAGGGAAGTAAATATACTTTCGTGGCTCTTTCTTTATTAGGCAGGGGAAAAAAAAAAGAGTTGAGAGAATAAAGCATGAAGCAAGTCTTGTTTTGTTTGCTACCAAACATTACTCTTCCTCTGGCTTTGCCCACGTGTCTTTTCCCATTTATTATACAAGTAACACCTTTGTTGTCCAATGTTGACTCTACTTATAATACTGCCTCCGGTACTGAATTACTCCTCTTGGCCTTTATTATAAGATCAATTAGTAAGTTTATTTGGCCCTTTTTATAAGCGAGACTTCGCTATTCTCAATGAAGAATGATTATTTTTTTTCCATATCTGCCCCTAATTAATAAAGGTAGTGGATGAGAGTAATAATTAATATAATATTAGAGTTTAAGATAATTAGTAGGGTAATATTGGAAATTACTTAGATTCTAGGGCAAACTTTATTGACTTTAACTACTTTTATTGGTTTGTGAAAAAGTTAGTTGGTAATAATAAGGACTGAAAGACATAGTTTAAGCCATTAAAATTAATAAGCATGTCTTAACATTTTTTTTTTTAAAAAAAGTATACACTTATTTATAATGGGCAATTAAGAGAAAAAAAATAGAGCAAATATAAATACCATCAACCCTTTAATTAATACAATATATATATAATTAATCATGGACACAAATAGAAAAAACTCATTAAATGTTGAGACAACTTTTTTCCGGCTATTATAAAAAGCACAGAAAAAAAATAAAATTTTAGGCTCTTATAAAAAAAATATATGAGTATTCCGTATACTATTCAAACCGTGTTCACAATAAATATTCGAATTTAATAAAAAATTATATATAACCGGACAGATACACTGGGCAAAAAAAAAATTATAGATAAAGAAACTCATTAGAAAAATATTTAATATAACTGTATGTCTAAGACTTAAACTCAATTATTAGTTAAGATGGCACAACCTGTTGTGACGTGTGGCTGCTGCAATTTATATTTTAAATAAATAGATTTATTTTTTGAGTACATTAAATAAATAAATTTCTGATTGTACGCACATGTTGATTAATATAATAATAATAATTCAACGCTAGTATAGATCCTGAGTTTTACAAGATTCGATCGTGGAATCTTGACAAAATTAAATCTTAAGCTTACGTACTTGATTATTCATTTAACCATTCAGGTTTTAAGAAAAAGGTGGAGTAGATTTTTCAACATTTTTAAAAAAAAAAAAAAGACAATAGGTAGTCAAATATGAGACTTTGTTTGGTCGGTAAATTTGAAGAGACTATGTGATGCTGATGTATACACATAGAATTTCAAACAATTATCTGTTAATAAAATAAATTTTGAAATAATTAATTGTAAAAAAAATAAAAATCACCTGAAAATAATTTTGAAACGCGAGGCATTGACTTAATTGTTTGTGGGAGAGGAGGGGTTGGTGTAATGGTTGGTGAGTTTCTTGATGCTCTCTTTTTTTTGGGGGGGGGGGGGGCCAATTAAGGAAACGTGGGAATTTGGTGAGAGAAAACAGAGGTCACCAACCAACACAAGTAGGGCCCATTGTGGAATTTGGACTGTCAAGGCCCATTTGTCAACTACAACATCACCTTTCAAATCGCAATATGGCCCAAAAACATATATCCACTCCTTAAACTCTCCTTATATAAATTAAGAAGTATATAAACCCGAAAATTGTAAAAAGAAAGATAATAAATATCCATAGTACAAAACATATTATCAATTTTTTTCATAACTCACAATCCATTGTACCCTACACATAGGGTTCAAACTTCAAACTCACACTTTCACACTTGAAAAAAGTTTTAAGGAAAACGTCTAGTGTCAGTTGAGCTATATCGATTTAGATCTTTCGAATTAAATTTAATGAATTTATATTATATAATAATGTGTAAGATGGAAAAGATGAAGTTGCTTAACCCCTATTTACCCAATTTTGGATTTGCTTTAGCTTAAATAGATGAATGGAAAGATCTTTATAAAAATGTGGTAGGCCAAACTTGAAGAACAGGGGATCAAACTAAAATACGAAGAAGGACCTAAAAACAAGCATATAGTACATGTACATATAATCATAACAATGTAGTCATCATTCATCAAACCAGAATCAAAACTCAAAAACACAGAAAACTAACTTGTTGTGCACTCCACTCGACAACGTAGTAGGAAGAAGATGCAACAACCTTATTAACCAATAATAAACCTTGTGTATGTGTGTGTGTGTTGCTGTGGAAATCATCGCTCTCTTCTAATACCTGAAGTAGTTCTGAGTTTCCTCTGAGAACGATGTATGAAATTGGAGAAATTCTCCTTTTGATTGTCCTCCTTCTTGGTACCATGATCCTTATCATCCGCTAAAGCAGTGTCACCCAGACCCTTACCAGCATTGGACACAGTTGTGATTTTGTTTCTGGCACGACGTATGTAGTCGTCGAACAAACTGTTCATGTCCTTCTTCTCAACAGTTTCAGGGATTGTGTAAACGAAGTTTATGGGTATTGCTTCTGAAGATGATGAATCTTGATAATGATGAGGCTTTGGGGTTTGGATAGGGACGGTTCTGATGACAGGAGAAGATGGGGGAGAGTTGGAATCAACGGCCACAGTTTTAGAGTTTTGACGAAGCTGTGAGAAGCGCTTCCTTATGGATCCAAGAGTTGGAAATGTTGCAAGTGCTTCTCTCATTTTCTTGCACGACAAATACTCTGACACACACCTATTCTTCTTTCTTTCCATGCACTTGTATATATACACAGTTTTGCTTATTCTGATCTATTGAGATCTCACACCTGCCACTTTTATAGGCTTCAATTGCCTCACTGTGATGTAAAGCAAGGGTATAATTCCCTTAGAATTTAGAGCGTAAAGGATTTTCATTCCTTCTAACAATAATAAGTGTATTTTTTGGGATTCGAATTTATGTCATCTTCTTTACAGATGACTTATCACCTCAACTTTCAACTTACGTTTGTTGTTGGTATTTTAACTTCATACTTTTAATTATCAATATAAAATATCTGGTTGAATTCTGTGGAAAAAGAATGGAATCACTTGTTCTACTCTACAATTAGCAAAGGGGAGAGTGTTACAGGTTGCGTATGGGTATTGCTTGAACTTTCTAAATACGTTATTTTGTCTTTAATTACTACCCAACAGTACACTTGAATAATATTCGTTGATTTTAGGGGGGAAAGAATTCTATATAATATAGAAGAGAATATTATCAGGTACTAAACCTTGTTCATTTTTTTTTTGGATATAATAAACGTAACCATCCTTTATTGAAATGTGATCATTGTGGGAACGATTGAATTGTATAATCGTCAATATATAAGATAAGATTCTTAACAAAGCAAAGACTGGGGAAGGGGATATATTCCTTGCTTGTTTGTTGTCTCCCATTTTTATTCCTTCATTGAAAACAGTTACCAATATATAATAAAGTTGGTTGGTTGAAACAGCCACATAATGAGGGATTTAACTGTATAATTAGCTGCAAATGAGGTGCTCAATGAATGAAATCTTCAAAAGAACGCGCGTGCATGGTATCAGATTCAGCAACCTAAGTCGTTGAATTGTATGAATAAGCAAACCTCACATGAGCAAATGTGATTCCATACATAAACACATCTCGTTGGTCGTAATTAAGTGAAGCGTAAGAATCATAACAACACCTACTTCGTGGAAAATGACAAATGCTAACATTATATTATATTTAATGCAGAAAGCATTTGCTGAAGAATATTATTATTAATATTATATACTCCTAGATTATGACTCATTGGTCATTATGTTGAGGAATAATGCGAACAAGCTTCTGATGGTGGATCATTATATTTTTATATATATATATATGGTCCATTGGTCCATAATTTGCAGTTTAATTAATCTCTGAGAGTCACGTTTCGAATTCTGTACAGTTTGCATTTAGCGTATAATGATATTCTACTTAACGAATTTGATAGTGAGATTCTAGCATGAGAAAGGTGATGTCTGATTCATACATGGAAGGCTCTTCTTGATTGAACACGTCTTCGACTTGGCAGCCTTCGGAGAAATAACCAGAATGAGAAAGAAAGAAAAGGGAAATGAGACAGGGGGTTAAAATGCTAAAAAACAAACAAACAAACAAACAAAGAAAATAATTCTATTGTTTTTCTTGTAAGAAAATTTTATAATTAAATCATACTCCCTGTTTCTAATTATAATATTTTTTTTGTAAGTTCAGTTGTTGTTTTTTTAATATATGAGACTCATTTTTTTTTCAATTTTGTCTATGCATTTATTATTATTATTATTATTATACAAAAGTACCTCCATTAATTAAATATGCATAAATTCATTTGATTAGTTAATGGAGGTATTATCACATTAATTTCATTGAAGAAGATTTTTGATAAAATGGTGTCGGTTATTGATAAATTTATTTTTTTAACTAAAATATATATATATATTTTTACCTGAAATAATTATGTTTCTTAATTCTTACAAAAATAGTTAATTCCTACTCTTTTAAACATAAGATATTTTAAAAAATTCCTAGAATTAAAAAAAGAAGAAGTCAATATATAAATTCACATAACCAGCATTGGCATAGTATTTTGATTAATTTATTTCCTTCTTTATTTTTTACCAAGTTGGGAAAGCTTTTCGTAATTGGACCAACTAACTCCAAAGAGTCCAACGTTTGGGAAGCACTTTCATGTAAGTTGACATAAAACTCACCTCATATACTGTAAATCACATTGGAAAAATAGCTTCTATCATTAATTCAAACAAGTACTAAATAATTTAAACATGGGCAAATCCATATAATCGCTTCTAATTGTTAGGTAAACTGGTAAAGTACTAATGTTGCTTAATTCCAAAAAAAAAAAAAAATCCAATATATAAGTTGAAATCTCTAATTAGTTTTCACATTTCCACTCTTGAACAAAATAATACTATTCCTTATTTGAGCCATCTACAAGACAAGAAGGATATATTCCAATTCCTCATGCAGCGTCGGTTGCCTCAAACTTCACTGCTTTTCTAGTCCATTTTCCTCGCCAATATCTCCCTCGCACGGTAGGTATGAGAGATTTGGAGTAAAGGGGATAGAAGATTTTTGTGAGGTGAATTTTAAAAAATTGGAAAAGTGGAGTTATAGAATATTAACGTAGAGAATATATAAGATACAAGAGCAATAACAATCAATTAAAAACTCAAAATCCCACTGTTATTTTTGTAAAATCCAACTCACCAAAATCTTCCCTGCTTCCCTCATACCATTGGGCTACGAGATCATTACTAAAGATATCTTTGAAACAATGGATGAAAGATAATATATATATGGTCTGGATTCTGATGTTAATTAAGCAAAACAGACAGTTCAATTCAAAATGCCAAAAGCAATAGCCAGCCAGCCACAGCAAGATTACAAGAATCATGTTCCTTTCCCATTAGGCAAATTAAAAGGCCAATCTATCTATATATGGAATGGAATTTATGATTGCCTTTCCAGCAAATTCATTCACTATTCTAGGTGGTCGCTTGGTTGAAAAGTTTAGGTGCTAGCTTATTGTTATCAACACAAATCCAGCAAACTTGAAGCTTTATTCGGACACGAAAATCATATTCCTCTCTTTTTTTTAAAAAAAATGTATTACTTAGTTATTTAATTTGAATATATTAACGACATGATATCTCTAAAATATTTCTATATAACATTTTATTATATATTAATTCATGATATAGACAAATTAGTTTGGATAAAAAATATACCTCAAACTAAGTCTGGAGCAGTTAACAACATATTAACTCTCTTTATAAATGCACCAACATCCAAAATTTCGGCAAGATTACATTTAGAGAATGGATTTTTGGTTGGATGGTTATGACATCCTAATTTTTATATTAAAACTTAATTATAATTTAAAAAACAATCTTGATAAATGTATTTATCATGTAATTATTGAAGTAATTTTTTTTTATATCTAAAATATGATCTATAATAGTGAAAAAAATTATTGGAATATAGGCGTAGAAATAATAATATATTATTGTTATTGTTAACATTATAAAAAAAAAAGTAAACTGGAAACAAAAATAATATGATTAGAAAATAAAAGGAATATATATATATATATATATAAGATCTTGAATTCAAAAGTGCTGACGTTGTGCATGTGACGTTTGGGGGAGGGAATGTATTCAAAAAACGAAAAAGAAAAAAAAAATACATGTGCATTTTAATTAAAGGGACACGCGTTTCATTATAGCGGTGAGAAATGTAATTTTTTGTAAAGAGTTTTTGCAAACAGAAGATAGGATAAAAGTTAGATTATTAACGAGATTTAGTTAAAATACAATTGCATTTTAACTAAAGGGGCATGTGTTTCATTATTGCTCGTTTAGGATAGCGATGATAAAATAATTTTTTTGAGAAGAGTTTTCGTAAACGGAAGATAGGATAAAAGCTAGATTGTTAATGAAATTTGTGTTTGAGATAGCAGTAATTGAAGTGACTTTTTTCCAAATAAGCTCTTATTTAAAATAACATTTGAAGAATCATTTGAAATGGAAAATGACATAAAATTTATTGAATATATGTGTGTGTATTAGTGGTATATTTTGTAATAATTGAAAATAAAAATTTAGATTTAAATTTGATAAAAATAAATAAATTATTATTAAAAAAACTCTAAAATACCTAATTAAATATATTTTAATTGATAAATTAGAATGCATACAAATATATATTTAATAGTACATTGCTTATTGGATCACCTATCACTAATATTTTTCTCCAAAAAAAATGACTTCTATTAAAAGCCACTTTTTTACAATAAGTCTATCAACCTTTAAAACTATCTCAAACCGTTCACATTAACTTTTTTGTTTTTACTGGGATTATTTTACGTTTGATGGGCTTTTTGCCAGCCACAACCATACTAAACAAATCCTTAGTCAACACATGATGGGGTATCATAAATACCCCCATCAATCAAAGCCCATCACTTCAGCTACAATATATGCTACAATACTTGATGGGAAAGCGATGGTTTGAGCATGGAGAACTAGTTTCGGCTGTCTATTCTTTAGCCTGGCCCCTTTGAATTGCCCACATGGAATTTGAACCGTCTAAATTTATTTTTTTTATTAGGTGATTTTTAAATAAGAACAATATTTTTGAAAAAAATATTAGTTGATATATTATCTTTATTTTAGATTCTGTATCCATTAATTTTTTTTTAAAAAATAAAAATAAATCAACCACCCAGATCTCATCTGGACGACTAAAGGGACCGAGTTCTCCTTACTTGGATAGGCAGAGAATTTGTTCCTTGAGCAGCTAAAGTTCCTCTATGTTTTTTTTTCTAGATCTAGGGTAAATTTTGAAGATTAATAAGATATTCAAAATCACTTCTAATCACAAAAATTTCCTTCATGAAAACTATTATAAATAATTTTTTCTTACTTATGATAGTAATTTCCTGGTAATTAGAGAATATTTTGAGGTTGGGGTTTTAGGCATGTTTTGAATTTTATTAATAGATGACTATAAGAATGCAGAAGATGATTAATAATTAATTTTAATCGGTTTACTTTTGTTATTTAGTTAGCATAAGATTTATAATGATTTTTTTCATAATAAGTCTAAAAATAATTATATATTGGACATTTTTAACTGACTAAATTTGGGTTAAATAATTTATTTGGATTATTGGAGGTGTTCGGTTTAGATTTTTTTATTAAAGTGAATATTCATAATTTAGCAATTTTATGCCCTAAACTTTAAATTGGGGATTTTTTGTAATGGAATGAAATTGATGATAATCAATGACTTGAAGGATTTGTTTGGGTTAAGAAAAATATTTGAATTAATGTTAAAATAAATAATTAGAATTTTTGTGTGAAATTTGAATTTTGAGTAATTAATTCATAACTTTAAATATAGAATTAAGTTGTTCTAATAACTCAAAGAGTTGTTAATGTGTAGTAAATTGATTGTTGTAGATTGATTATGACATGTATTTGAACTCTTGGATTAGGAGCATTAGGGTAATAATTTTCTTTGGCGACATTTAACTACTTTCCCCTTCTTATATATGCTTGTATGATGTTTCTGAGTGATTTTCAACTTTATAGAACTATAAATTTGCTATTGGCATGTGATATGGATTGTGAGACTATGTTGATAATGAAATTGTCTTATGAGACTTATTTTCATTTAGAAATGACTAGTGATATTATAGTATATGAATTGGTGTTGATTTATGGTATTAGAAAGATTCTCTTCATAACTTATGAATTGGTAATGACATGTGAAAATCCATTGTGATTATATCTCCTATATAATGATATGAGAGGGGATGGTGGATCTGGATTTGAGGAGAGGTTATTAAAAGAGGAAATAAGGGGTGAATTCTTGTACAAAAAGAGAAAATAAGGTGGTGGGCTTACATATGTCCAGTGATTACTCTTTTGACTCATTTGTATCTAGGAGGGCCTTGACAACCCACTAAATGTATTAGAGGGGGGACGCATGGTCTATTTTTGTTCTCTATGGATTTTGACAGGTTTATATCACTTGATCAGTGAACTTGTTGAATTGAACTACCAATCACATGGGTTCAATTAGAGGAAATAAGGGAGAACAAAGAATAAATTCTTGTCTATTGATTTCTGTGCACTCTTGTGACAAAGAATAAATTCTTACATATAAAAATAATAATGCTATGATTTTATAATTGTCCCACTTGACACCTCATAAGCACTTACTTGTATGCTCGATGAGATATATTGTTGGTTGCTGAGGTTTTTGCCTCACCTCATTGATTTAACATTTTCTAGGTGATAGTTCTCATGTGAGTCCATCAGGGAAGACTCTTGAAGCTCAAGCTACTTCTTCTAATAGTAGTGCTTCCATCTTTTTGGTATATGTTGGATTATTATATATTGTCATGTTAGGACTCATCTTGCATACTTTGATTTATTTTGGAGATTTGATACATTAACTATATACTTTTGATTTTTCTGTGCCTGGATTGCTCTTGATGATTTTGGGTGGCCTAGAGGCCTTATAACTTGTTTTGAGTTTGTGAATCCACAACTTGATCTAATATGAATATTTTAATATATGATGAAGTATTATTCAATTAAAGAGTTTGATCTTAGCATTGAATAGTTATTTTTGGCCCGGTGAAATCTAAAGCCCAACTGTGTGTATGATAATGTTTTGAGAAACGGTTTGATTAAACCCTTAGTTAATTATTGTTTTAAGGAAATGATTTTACAAAATTTGTTAAAGAACTTTGAATATATATTTTTTTTTAAAAAAAAATCAAAGATTGGTAAAAGTCAGTTGTCCACTCTGATGTAAATTGCAAAAAGTGTCCATGAGAGCTCTAAGGTTTTCAGTTTTTGAAAATCATTTTTTTCACCCATATAAACATTTAACGATGTCATATAAATATTTGCAGAAATTAAATTAAAAAGGGAAAAAGAACTTTGAAGTTGTAAAATTCTAAATCAAGAATTTCCTAAAAATGAGTTAACGAATAACTTATCAAGTTTTGTCGTTTTCCTTATCAATTATTGGTAATAAACCCGATTTAGAATTTTACAATTTCAAAGTTTTTTTTCTATCTCTTTCCCAATTAAAAACTGCAATTCATTTTTTTTTTATGGGAAAACCCTATAAAAAATCATATGAAATAACCAAACTTTAATTTGGGTTATTAAACTTAACAAATGAATAATTAGGTTGTATTACATAAAGTGGAATAATTAGGTTCTTTTTATATCCCTAATTTTTTAATAAGGAAAAATAAAATGAAAAACGTGTAGAAAATAATAATTATTTACAAGACCAGAAATGAAGGGGGAGAAGAAGACAAGAAATAAAAGTAAAAATTTTAAAATATCAAATTACTCCAATCAAAATTCCTATTCTCTCCCACATCAACAATCTCTTGTTGGTGTCGCAACCGAGCAAGGTCTGCATTATTTAAAACTGTAAAAAAAAAAAAGGTTAAATACTAAATTTACCCCTAAAGATCTGTTGTCAAGAAAGATGTTTCAAGCTTTTCAAGTTTTTGAAGTTTTGATGTTCTTTTTGAAATATGCAACGTAGTAATGTTCTTGCTCCTCCGCTAACAACATTAATTTTCCCTATTAAAAAGACACGTCACATGACACTTAAATCCACCTCATCGCCACTTACTTCTTCCACCCTATCTCTCCAATCCACCTCATCATCATCGTCACTTCTTTCCTCCCTCTCCTTCCTCCCTCCCCATGTTGATCTCTGGGAAGACAGACCGTAGCCGGGTTCACATTAGGTGCACATCTTTATGTGCACCTTATGTGCTTGTCCCCTCTAATAGAGGGATGATCACATTTTTTTTATATATAATATATTTTTTTATATTTAAATTATATATGATTTTCTCAATTTTTTTACACCTACTTTCTCAAATTAATTAATTCTCGGTCCCGTGCGTTCGAAATGTTTATACTTGTAATACCAAAGATCCTAAATTAATTAATTTAAGATCTTGATCGAAATCAAAAAATATTCCAAAGAAGATATATAATTTTAATCTAAATAAATATAATATATAAAAAAATTAAAAAAAAAATGTTTCATCCCCTCTAATTAGAGGGATGAGCATGTAAGAAGAAGCACAAAAGCACCTTATGTGCTCCCCGTCACCTTCATCCACTCCCTTCACCTCCCTCTCACCATGAACGCCGGCGACGGCACCGTCGGCCCTTGCTAAGATCTCGCCATCGGCTCTCGTCTTCCTTAGATCTCCCCATCCTTCATCCACTCCCTTCCCTCTCATGAACGCCAGCGACGGTGCCGTCGGCCCTTGCTAAGATCTCGCCGTCCCTCCCTCTCCCCACTGGACTCTCGGCTCTTGCGAAGATCTCGCCTTCAACTCTCGTCTCGCCATCTCAGCTTAGATCTCACCGTTTCTGCCTCTCGCTATGTTCTTCATACATTTGCCCTTTCTCAAGCCATTTTTTAGACAGAGACTCCGTTTTTTCCTCAGTAAATATTTCTCAGACCCATGTTTAAATTGAAATTAAGATACTGATCCAAGTTCTTCCCTTCTGAATCAGATAGATTCATTGTTCATTTTTCTGGGTTTTTAATTTTTGGTTATCTTCTTGAAGTGTCAAGTTTGATCATTTTTTGGATTAGCTTTTGAGTCTGAGTTTAGTTTCTTGATTATGGATTTGTTGAACTCTGGGAAGACATTGATGGCTTTGGATTTCTTGATTATGGATTCAGTTCATTTTTTATTGAACTCTGGATTTCTGGATCTGATGGGAAGACATTGAAGTCTAATGCCTTCTGGGTTTGATGAACACAGGAGGGAGGGAGGAAGGAGAGGGAGGAAAGACGGGGTGATGATGAGGTGGATTGGAGGGATAGGGTGGAAGAAGTAAGTGGTGAGGTGGCAATTTAAGTGCCATGTGAGCGTGTGACGTGTCTTTTTAACGGGAAAATTGAAGGGCAACATTGTTACGTTTTAATACTTCGAGCCAACATTGAGACTTAAAACACTTACATGGCAACATTGTTCTTGGGCGTATACTTTGGAAACAAATTTGCTACTTAATCCAAAAAAGAATTACATCATACATAGACCTCAACAACTATCATATACTTATCATTCCTAGAACGATTTGTATCTAATCTCTGACTTCACACTCTGAATTTGCTTCTGCTATGACAGTGCAGTATTGTGTACCCTCAAGAATCCATCCATTAAGAAACTCTTCAAGGAATTATTGAACAGCCAAAGGAGAATCATCTGCGATTTGGAAACAAGCCCCAGTGAGAAGAGCTTGAGCAGAAATGAACTTCATCGACACAAAACATGGTTTTAGTTGATTCAAAATTGTTGATGTCTTGCCGAGTTCCATTAATTTTTTATTCCAGCATTCCGTACACTTGGGAAGCTTCTTCTTCTGATGTTATGACTCCACCATGTTCGCATAGACGCTTCAAGATAAATGAAGCTAATGACGCTGCTTCTTCAAAGGTGGAGGGGAAGAGGGAGAACACAGAAAGAAAATGGAAGGGGCAAACAACTAGAGAGGAGAGGAGAGAAGAGAGTGTAGAGGGTAGTAAAATCCTTTTACATCAATTTTGAAATGAGTCTATGACCTAAGTAAATATTTAAAGAATTTATCAACCTGATTTAATTTGTTTAAGTGACTTTATATAGAATTTTCCCTTTTTTTGGTTGTACCTCCACGGGATTGATAAGGGAATAATAAGTGTTTCTGGGAATGTTCAGATACTCGCTACGCTCACGGTGTGAGCCTGTTTGAGTTAATGCTTTATAGAAGTATGTTCATGAAAGTTATAAAACTCATCTCACGTACTCATTTTATATATCATAAATTATATTAAAAAAACAAATTTTACCGTAGGCTCACTCACATGGCTTTTTAAACCCACTCATGTAGACACTTGTTCTTGTTTTTATATGAGTGAGCATTTCCTATGGACAGAATTTTCTCACACGCAAATGATTATCAATGGAAAAAATTTGCCAAGTCCATTTCAGGGGCTGTAGAACTGACTTCATTAGTTCAACAATTTTCAAACCAAAAACCTAGAAATGGCTTCTTACGTCACTTGGATAAAATTCAGTATCTTTTTAATGTTAGAAGTAATTGTTATTTTTTTTATTATGATTAGGATTTGATTTATGATTTTATATTTTTAGGAGCTTTACAATGAAGGGCTGGGTTACCAGTACGGAGCAGTAATGCTACTATTAACAAAAATCCTGCAAACTCAATAATAAATTGACAAGGAGAAATATATATTCCATTCACCTGTGCAGTGTGGGTGGACTAAACTTCAATGTTTTTCCAATCCATTTTTCTCACTAATACCCTCACATTCGTACATGTTTATAACCTTACTTCAAACACCATGTTACTATCACAATAATACAAAAAAAAACATTGAACCAGACATGAGATTCAAATCTTAATTTTTTATATATGTTGCAATTAAGTCAAGAGATTTGTATTTTTTTCGCAGTACTTTAGAGAAATTAACTTTTATTATAAAACATGAACAATGAATGAATGCGCCATTTTGATGTTTTTTAAGCAAAACAGAAAAAAATGCCAAAAGTATTAGCCAATAATCTGAGCAAATTATATGATCACTTACTTAAACCAAGGCATCATCCAAACCCAAAAATTGGCACGTGGAATGCCAGTAACCATTATAAGGTTTTCAGCAAATTAGTCATTTGATATCATTGCAAATGTCTACATTATGCTATACAGTGTTCTTTACGAGCATACTAAGCAATACTCATGCTGTGGGCTAGAATAACCAAAACTACATGATTAACATGCATAAGCTAGCACCTTGAAGATCATGTTACAATAGAGTTGCAGACCCCGAGGGTGGTTGCCGGCACTCCCCAGTGGATTGCATGGCATCATCTTTCCTTCAAGCAAATTGCACTTTCACCTTCAGAGATGATGCTCAAGCAACGCTTAGCACTGTCATGGCTAGCAATGCTGCACTTCTGAAGTAAATATCCCTTATGTTCTTATCCAGCTTCTGAATAATTTCCTCATCTTTTGAATTTGACGAATCCTTCAAACCCAATTTTCCTGTGTTTTTGCTGGTGCCAACAATTGTGTCTCTTAGATTATTGACAGCCCATGAAAGCCACACCAGTGCAAATCCAAGACCTGTAGTGAAAAACCTAGACGCACAGAAGGGTACCCTTCCACAAGCTACCCTCCATATGACAGATAAGAGGATCGCCAGGCCAGTCCCAGCAATGCCTGCACTAAATTGAGTAAGGAGCTCAGGAACTTCGGGGCCGGATTTCTTCAGTGACTGAATAGCTGTTTTTCGGCGTTGCTTTGTGTCCATCATTAAAGACAGAAGACTCTCACATGCATGCAGATTGTTCCTTTTGTAGAGATCCCTCTCCTTCCCTACTTTCTTCTTCTTCTTTGGTGATGGCTTTACCTTAACTTTCTCAGGACTGCTATGAAAGTGGCAACGTGTTATATTTATATACAAAATATTATTACTATGGACATGATACATTTAGTAAATCAGACTTGATCCCATCAGGAAAAGATACATTCCACGCAAATGAAAGTAACAGTGCAGCTGATTGAATGACCATGATGCCTAACATCACCATACTGAAAGTGAAAGATCATTCAATTTCCATACCTATGTAAACATCTTGGGATTAAAAGAAATTAAATACTCTCAGTCCTAAATGTAAGACCAAGTTTGTAAGGGAATCTTAATCCTAAATATAAATATATATATATATATATATTTTATCTTTTATATTTATCATTTTTCTCCTAAGTAATTTACTTAACTTAAAAATTAATATATAATCTAATGTTACATGTAAGTATTTTAGAGAGATCATGTCATATATGTTATAATTAAGTTATTTATTTGCTTCGTTAATCTCCCCAGATTAGAAAAATAGATCTTGCATTTAAGACTAGAGTATCACCAACTCAGATTTTTCAACTTTAAACACAACATTTGTCCTTTAGAAGGTGGCGGTTTGAAGGCTTTGATATATAAACTGTAATAATAGTTTATAAAGTTGTTAGAAGGGTAGTTAGGACATAGCCGTTAAAGGATTAGCAATTACCACTTACATGATTAGCGCATAACTACCCCTGCCTTTTTATAAATAGGCAGCCCCCATTGTAATTCAGCAGGTTGTTAGTATATGGAATAACATGGTGCCTATCTGATTTCTCTCTGTCTCTCTCTTGTTTCTCTCTTGATCTCTCTGCATTTCTGGTTCCTTCCCCTCTCTTTATATCTTTCTTTCTATACAGAATTACAATTCTGTAACAGGCTTGGAGTGCATTAACAGAACATGTGGAAATTCAGCCAGCTGATTTTCCTTTTCTTTTCATTACAATTTTGATTAACCAGAACAAGATATATGTTCGTCTCTCTCTCTAACAGAAAATCTTCTACTAGTATTCCCTCACTGCACTCACATGTCATCCAATATCGCACTTACCATTCTGTTTTGGTCCCCCAAAATCATATAATTTCCCAAAAGCAACAATTTATTGCTTTTGGGAAAACACACATTTTGGAGGTCTAAATGTTAAAACCAATACAAGCCTAAATCCTTTGGCTATGAGTAGATTAGTTTGGCTTTCTAAATTAACTTTTAATCATACATAACTAATACCCACGGACTTTAATGCAAAACATAAAGGAAGAATAAGATGAATCAGGATGCTGTAAATCAGCATATCATATCTCAAACTTAGGAAGTAGGATAGCTATTAAAGGAGTTTATCTTGCATACCTCTTCAAAGGAGCAGTCAATGTAGATTGGGTCTTCTGAGTTCTGGCCTCTGCTTCATTGATATCTAGCCTGTCAATATAGAATCACCGAAGTTAATTCTTTGTTTCAAAACTAACAACAAAGCTCTATCTGGAAATTAAAATATGCAAATGATATCATAGTATTTTATTGAATGCAAAAACGGAAAGATACAGGAAAAATCAAATTAAAGTAAGGAGTAAATGTGTAGACTCAAGCAAAGCAATTTCTTTAAACCAATTTGCATTAGAAAATGTCTGTAAAATTTTAACTGTCCTGTTTACAGAAAAAATAGATTAGTCAAATTAATAGCATAGAAAAATTAGTCATGTAGTTACTCAGTTTCAATTTGGTCCCTACATTTTTATTCCAAATTTTATCGCTATACATTCCAAACCTTAAGAGATGGTATCTAAAGTTTCATTTCATGACAACTTCGCTTGGTCCTTGCTGAGGCAGTTTATAGAAAGTTGACATGGGAGATGGGGTGTATCATTTGCCAAGTTCAAGACAAACTTCATGTGAGAATCAAAGACAAAGGGCGTTTGAATCGAAGAAAATGTAGGAATGGAAATATAAAAAAAATGGAAAGGAACGGAAAATATTTTGTCGGAATGGTTCACACTAGAAAAAACAATGGGTTGGTAGGAAAATTTTTGTTTGGTTGAAAGAAAATGAGATAGGAAAATAAGGTAAAATACCATTTTGCCCCTATTTTTCTTCTTCTTCTTCTTTTCATTCCCCCCCCCCCTTCCAAATCTCACCAAATCGCAGATCACATCCCATCCCAAAATCAATTCTGGCGACGTTCATCCCCACCCCCAAAATAAAGGTCCGCGACGCTCATCCCCGCCCCCAAAACGGACATTGGCGAAACTCGAGAGTAGCTCAATGGCACAGTCCTCCAACGGCAGTCATGACCCAGTCTCGGCACTGTCCGGTTAAGGCACAGAAGAAAGAAGACGAAGATGCTTTGGGTTTGAGTCTTTTTTCACCATTTTCCCATAGGCTTCCCGTGCTTTGTGGAAGGAACCAATTTTCCATTATGTCAGTGAAAATGGCTTTCCTGGGAAAATTGGTTCAGCGTACCAAACGAGGAAGCTGATGGGAAAATAGTCATTTTCCTTTTCCTTGGGCTGATTTTCAGCCAACCAAATGGGCCCTAAAGATTTGCTAGATGGAAAAACATGGGGGCTGCTTACTAATGCCGCTATGGAGAAATGCATTTTAGCTTCCTGCGGTGGTCCTGTGAGAAAACACATCAGTTGAAGATTGTCGGTCCTATAAAGGGCTGTTTGCTTAGGATTCTCACAAGTAAAGAAGTCAAGTGAAGTGTAGGATAAAATGCAGCAGTTGGAAGATCAGCTCACCAAGGACAATTAATTGATAGAGACCAAAAGTAATATATGATGCCTAATGCCACAGTGACTAGTACTAGTTGATCTATTGCGTACTTAAGACAATTAGTTCTTTCATTTAAAAAGGTAACTTCTAGTAGACGGTTATCCTCCTTGGGTATTAGCAACTGATATCCACTCATCTGGCATATCTACTTTCTATAAACCACCTTAGCAAGGACGAACAAAGTGATGAACAAATTTTGTGGACCAACTCCTAAGGTTCAGAAAATGTACGGGTGGATTTGGGCCCGAAAATGATATAAGGACCAAATGATTAATTTTCCTATAAGTTCAATGGCATAAAAAATCTTAACATGAAAAATAACGGGGGCCTGGATGGGTAACAACGAATCTAACTAAGATTATGCTAATCCAAGGATCGACAAAGTTAATAAAGAAAGGGAAAATCCTTTTCAGGGCCCCTTTAGGTGTAAAAATCCCAGAAAAGGCCTGCAAAAATCTGAAATCCCAGAAAAGGCCTTAGGGCATTTTCAGGGATTTTCAAACAATTTTCTAACAACTGAATCAGCCCATTTAACAACTATATCAGTACCCGTTAACAACTATATCAGCCCCGTTAACAACAATTTTCTAACAACTGAATCAGCCCATTTAACAACTATATCAGTACCTCGTTAACAACTATATCAGCCCCGTTAACAACTCATGGAGATTTTGAAAATCCCTGAAAAGGCCCTAAGGCCTTTTCTGGGATTTCATATTTTTGCGGGCCTTTTCTGGGATTTTTACACCTAAAGGGGCCCTGAAAAGGATTTTCCCATAAAGAAAAGCATATCAGCATTCTGTACAAAGAATGATAAATTTACTTTGAAAAGGCAATGGTCAGGAAGTCAAATAGTTATTTGGATGCCTGGACAGACAGGAATTCATGTCATGTCGATTGAAGGATAAACAGTTTTGAGTATTCATACCTACTGAAGTGTGGAACAAGCAGAGAGTGTTTTTCTCCCTTGTATGAGTTTTTTGATAGATATGATTCGGCAACTATAGAAAGAAAATCCTTCATCTCACCCCCAGTACCCAAGAATGAGACAAGACCATCAGGATGAACTAAAATGTTTGACGAAAACGCAGAATCTCCAATAAAATCTGACAAAAACTTCTGGATATCAATTGGGCTATTTGGGTAGATAAGAGGAGTTGAAAATGATTGTTGAGGCACATCAGATCCCAGCAGTTGCAAATTCATTGAGTCAATTGAAGACACACGCTCTCCACTTGTCTCTGTTTCAGAAGCACCGGACTTAAGAAACTGCACTATTTTGTCATGCTTAGTGCATTTTTCAACAATTCCAAAGCCAAAGAGTACTGCATCTGGGCAGGTTGCTGCAAGCAAAGATAAGTGAGATTATACAGAGCAAGACACATAGCATGAAAAAGCAAAATGAATTAAATAGCATAAATCATACTGAACATTCTTTTCAGAGATAAAGGAAAGCAAAGTTAAATAAATAAGCCAGATTTTCATCTATCTATTCTGTGGTTTTCTGCATCGTCACACCAGATTAGCAGTAACCCAAAACATCTATTAGAACAAATCAACAGTTGCTTATTACCCTCATTTTTAGCAGTTGAATGGAACACGTGACACATCATGATTGGCTTAACTTGTGATAGAATGATGATCAGACCATAACAAAGAGAAACAGGGACAGCATCCCACGGCAAGAGTGCAGAGAATTTATAGAGTTACAGTGATTTTAGAAGTCATCAAGCCAAAGGAAACAGACAAGAGCACTCAAAATAGTGTGTGTAGGCATATTGCATCTTGCAGCCGAGTTTCACAATCTTGTACTTTTTCCCCTTTGAGGGGGGCATTCTTGTACTTTCCGAGTATTAGGCCAAGATATGGATACAATCAAATTATTAGATAATCTTCTGTAAACATGTACCATGTAACGGGAGGATCAAATACACAACTTAATTATCAGCGCACCTTGGACATCGTTAAGAAAGGGCCTTTGAGCTGCTGGGTCAAAATTAACAAACTGATTGGAATTGAAACATTCACCACTTTGGGATTTCAGTGATTCCTCACATGGATTTGACCTTAGAGCGGGAGAAGGATATCTGATAATTTCTGGTTTTGTTACGGCTGAGGGCAATAATGGCTGAAAACCCTGTTTTAAACCACATCAAAATAAAAAAGTAAACCAAATAGAATCAATTAGAACATTACACATATGCAAATTTACAGACTACTTAGTCAGACAGCCATGGACCCATACAAAAAGTAGTAAAATCAACTGAACTACGATGATTCATATTTAAACATCACAAAACTCTGATTGACTATAAAATTCCTCAACCAACAGACCAACAACAATCTCAATTTGCCCAAGATTTTAGCACCATAAAATAGATTTTACCTTCAAATTGCCGGCCAAGCCGCGTTCATGCTCTAAGACAAGCCCTGGAGGGTAACTATGAGAGGCCATTAAGCAAAGTTTGAGCACCATGGCTCAGAGATACCCGTCTCAGATAATGAGTCTCTGACACCAAAATCCCTCCCCTTTCGAGCTTCTATCACGCCACCATGGACTTATCCTTCCCTGGACCTCAAATCCCAGAGATTTTCATTTTCCACGAATAGAATTTTGGGTGGCACTGAAAATCTGAAAAGTTTGGTATTTTAATCCAGAAAGTTCTGAGAATAAAATAAAATTCACGATAAGAGGTGAGAACGGACGTGAATATCCAGGATGGAGCCCCGTAGATGACAATTGCCACTTGGTCATGTCCCTCTTCGCTCTTGGACTTTTCTGTATGGGAACTGCTAGGGTGTGCCACACAACCCGCCTAATTTTTAATTAGAGGTTCCCAAGTTCATCTCTACCGTGCAATCACAAAATCAAATTAGTTGTGGGCCCTCAATCGGTATTGTGAACTGTGATGGTCTCGAGCCGGACCCGGAAGAGTTCAACCCTGCGCCCCACAGGAACCATCAATTTTGACATACATCTGTCAGAAGGACCCGCAAAACCTACGGATGACAAAATTTCTCATTTACTTTTTTTTTTTAGCCCAATTTTTTTTTTCTCATTTCCAAATTAAATAATAATAAATTAGCTTATATGGATGATAGAAATAATTTTTTTCTATATAACTTTTACAAACTTTAAGATAAAATAAAAATCAGATTGTAAGTGTGATTTATGTTTGAATTGACGTAGTAGAAGTGATTTTTTTTTTCAAACTGAAACTTGTTTAATGATTATTTGAAAAACACTTTATATGACAAATGACTTAAACAAACACGAATCTAATTAAATAATACACATACCACTTTGGTCATATTTATAAGTTCTCTTTGACCAAATCACATATACCAAAGAGAGGTAGGTAGCTCAATGATTATGGGGTAAATTCTCAATTTTACTCTCCTTTATGAATGACTACCTTTCAACTCTTTATTCTCTCTCTATTTTCATTGGTATAATAATAGGGATAAAATTGTCACAATCTCATTTATTTGGTTAAAAAGGACTTATAAATATGATTAAATTTTTTGGTCAAAGTTTTACATAAATGAACTAGAGTGTACATGTATTAAATAAAAATAGTTTATTTATTATTGAAAAATTATGAAAACGCTAAAATACTTAATTTATTATTAAATGTTTTAGGGGCAAAATGCAATCAAAGAAATTATATGAGTTTATAATTAAATGATAATAATTCAAAATTACGACACGTGGTCAAGTGTGATAGGAGAACTTGACGAAACAAATATAAGGAAGTTGACTTAAGTATTTTTCTTTTATAAATGTATAGTTTTTTAGTTCCACTATGCTACGCTATTTGAAGAAGGAAATAACATTTGGGGTAAAAAACAGGGCAGCAAGGAAAATTGTTCAGACACAATGAAATATGCAACTAATAATAAATAAAAGAATATTTACTCTCAATTTCTCTCAGCCACCCACCGTACCATGAAGCTAGAAGCGGTTGTAAAAGTGGTTTTTTTCAATCTGATTTTGTAAATTTAAGATAAAATAAAAGTTAAATTGTTAGTATGATTTGTTTGGATTGACGGTGGTAGTCGGTAGAAGCTCATTTGTCTTGTAAAAAGCAGATCTTAGAGTGTGTTTGGAATAAGCGATTCTGCGAAGTAGTTTTTTTGCAATCTTACTTTTGTAAATTTAAGATTGAACAGAAGTCAAATTGTAGTTGCAAAAGTGGTTTTTTCTGCGATCTCACTTTTGTAAACTTAAAATTGAATAAAAGTTATATTGTTTAATATTATTTATGTTTGGATTGATCAGGCGATAAATGACTTTTTTGAAAGTGAAGCTTGTTTAAATGATTTTTTAAAAAAGCGAAGTTTAGATGAAAAATGACTTAAATTAACAAGAATTTTATTATATACAACTTCGATCCTTAATACAAGGCTCATTGATTAGGTTGGGGAGATTGATGGTCTTAAATAAATTATTTAATTATAACATATATTATATGATATCTTTAAAATATTTACGTGAATCATCATTAGATTGTAGGAAAAATTAGAATGAATGATCTAGAGGAAAAGATATTTATAGCGAAGGACCATAAAAATTGTAATTATTTGGAATGACCAAATATAAAAATAAAATACTAAAATGCCCATACCAAAATATTCTGCATTCCCTCTTACCTTCTCTCTCACATTCTATTTTTAAAACAAATACAAAATTCTAAGTTTCATTAAATTAAAAAATAGTTTTCTCAATTTTCATTTTTTTCACAACTTGAATATATATCTATGAAAAAAAATTAGGCACTCTTCAATTTGTAAAAATTAGAATTTGTTTAAAATCAAACAAATTTAATTTAAAATGGAATTACATAATTTTAATAAAAGTCAAGGTCTTTTATTATTTATCATATATGTTAAACCAATAAAGTTTGTATGATTTATTTTTGTTTCAAAGCAATTTATGTTGGTTAAAAAATTCATGCAATGTTAATAGAATTTTAAAATCTAATTAACCTATTATATCATGAAAAATATGAAATAAGTTTAGGTTTTATTTTAATAAAAAAGCTTAATTAATATCAACGTTGATAATATAAACCGGAAAAATTGATGATATAAATAGGTGAAAAATAAAAATTAAGAAAAACATGAGTTTAACAGTTGTTAATTAAAAATATATTATATCATGATTGGCGCTTTTAGTTTTAATTTTAGTTATTATTTTTTTAATTATGAATATAAGAGATAATACAGGAGGTTTGATTAGGGAAAATTTAGTAATTTTAAATTTATATTATGATGTTCGATCCTTTTAAATAATTTCAATTTTTATGGTCTTTTATAATAAATATGATTTTCTCTAGGTCATTTATTTTAATTTTTCCTAGATTTATATTAGTTTATTTAAGTTAAAAAATGATAAATATAAATAATTTAATTAGCTTTCTCAATTTGGCCAAATTAGTTATACATATTCCCTCTGATCTTAAATATAAGACATAGTTGACTTTTTTGATAGATTAAATAAGCTAAATAAGTTACTTAATCATATCATATGTGATGTATCATTAGATTATATATCAATTTATAAGTTAGTCAAAAGAGTTTGAAGAAAATATGATAAATATAAATATTTTAAAGTCATTGAATTAACTTTCTTAATATTTTTTAAAAAGTAAACGTTGTCTTATATTTAACCCGAAAGTATAAATTAGTAAAAATATTTTCTCCTCTATCACATGTCACCCTTGCCCCCCTCTCTCTCTCTCCCCATCCCAATTGTCACATGGCCCCCTTTTCCATATCTCTCTTCCTCTCTCTTGGGTAAGAGTTAGCAGCAAACCGTGTAAGCTTTGAAATTTGGCTTACGGGAAAAGTGCTTTTCCCTTAAAAGCCTAATTGGGTAAAATTTGTCCTAAACATATAAAAGCTAACCCCCCAAAAGCCTAATTGCTCCCTTCAAACACATTGATTGGGCTTGTTATAAGCCATACCAAACAATGTTAATGACTTTATCTTAAAAATAACTTTCGGCCTAAAAACCCATTTGTAAAAATGTTAACTCAAACCTCATTTTACCCCTTGTTCTGTATAAAAACAATTGATGTCTAGCCCAATGGACTAGTGTGTTGATATTGGATCAGATGACTCTTTCAGATATCTATGAAGAAGATACCCAAGAGAATAATTGATCATTGTACACGAATAGACATTAGTCAAAACGGGGTGATGTGTGTGCACAGTGACGGCTGAATAGTAAATGATAATAGAATGAATCTACGTACCTTTTATGTTTACATCTTATTTATAGATATTACCTTAGAGTTTGGACTTATAGGCTTTATGCGCCTTATAGCCCAAACATTATGCCACCATAACTGCAGGTTGTCATCCTTGACTAGGATATTCCTTGATTATATGTCAGTTAGGATCTCCTTTCATTATAAGAGGATTCTGATACGGATTGCCCCTTGCTGGACCATATATTTAGTGGGCCTTGTATAGGTCCGTAACACCCCCAACTTGCTTTTTTCCTTCTATCGTACTTTTTCAACCCTCACCGCCTTCCAGGCCCACTTTTAAACTGCTTTTACTTCAAAAGCCACATTGCGCCAAAGTTTTCCTAAACATGTGTTTTGGGCTTAAAATGATTTTCTCTGCCACAATCCCACGTATTGGCCTCAGCACTGTGAACCCAAATAGGCTACTAGTACCTACAACTTTTTTTTATTAAAATATACTCCATCCAATTTTTAATAGACAATATAGGAAGTTGATTTTGATTTTAAATATAAGATATATTTTTTATATTTATCTTTTTCTTAGTTTACCTCTACTGATAGAGCTGAGCAAATAACCCATAACCCATGAGCTCGCCCAAAACCCAATGTAATTGAGTCATTTTGAGCCGGCCCAAAAAGGCTCATAACGGGGTGGGTTACAACCCGCCGATTTAAAACTTAAATGGGCGAGTTATGGGCACACCAACGAGCTACCCGTACCCATCCATTTAACTTTTTTTTAAAAAAAATTATTAATTACCTATCTCATTCCGCATTTTGACATAAGATAAAGACGTTCCTTGACTCCGTATCCTAAATAAATGTATGTTATGATGATACTTGTCTAAATATATGTGAATCATGGTTATTGAATTTTAAAGATTCAAATTTTAGAATTTAGAATAACGAATTTGGATGGATGTTTAATACTTATGAATGTGTTTTTTTTTAAAAATAAACATGTCAAATGCAAATGGGTAACCTAAAACCCGGTGAGCCCGCCCATTTATGTGCTAGCCCATTTATATGGATTTAAATGTGTTGAGGCACAGGTATGACCCATACCATTTAAAGTTCAATGGGCGGGTTATGAGTTTGGTCTCGGGCTGCCCAACCCACCCATTGCTCTGCCCTATCCACTGATGATATTCAATCAACAATAATTAACGAGGGGAGTGAATGACATAATTAAGGAAGATAACTCGATTATTTTAGAAAATATATGTCATATAAACTTAACTTAGTACTTATTTAGAATAATGATTAAAACCTTCAAAAGAAGATTTTCAATTGTTATTTACAATATATAAGGTAAGTATGTGAGATGAATTTTGTCTCGATTTATGTGAATAAGCACTTTTAGGGCCCCAAACATGAACCTAAGCAAACACTTAATTAACTTTATTAATCTAATTAAATTTAGAAAATATCATGTTTTATATTAAATGTGATAGAATATTGTCACTACCAATTTTATGTCACTACCACTTTTTCACCGTTAGATCAGAATCTCATCTACCTTTATCATTTCTCTCTCCTATTAAGATTTTGATCTAATGGTGAAAAAATGGTAATGACATAAAATTAGTAAGGGAGTAATGCTTATTTTATCTTGTTGGTCAACAGTAATACTTATTTTACACAAGTATACAACACAAAATTACTTAAAGATAATTTCACATATCGTCGGTACAATATTTCGTACAGTGCAAAATCAATTCATCAGGGTTAATTCGAGCGGGCACGTAATCAGATACTCTCAAAATTGGAACGTGTTTTTTCCAGGCGGAGAGCAGCCAAAGCTGACCTGAAGTTCCCGTTTTTTTTTTCGGCTATGAAGTTACTGTTTCAGTAACGTACTAGACTTCAAAATGGACACGTGTTTTGAGTTCCTTGGTCCCAAAAAATTTATTTAAACCCCATTTAATGTCATCTTCTGTCGTGTCTACCTGTTCTTTATCTTTCGTGATTCCTGCCTCCCGATCTCATTCGGAACCCTAGAATTTGATCCCCATCATCAATCTCAAGCTTCCTTAAAGGAACCCCTAGATTTTCTCGTTAATCTTTCACTTCCCTTGTATTGTGCTCAACGAGTTGACCCCAATTCTAGCTTCTAAGTCATCGAGTCCAATTCTCATCCGATTTTGTGTATAGATCCTATAGATCGTGACCCAACTCATTTCTAATTTTCCCACCCCTCCGATCGGATTTCATATCTGGAACTTTCCTTCGGAAATCAAGACATTGCTGTTTCAATTATCGTGGCTTGCGCATGGGTAAGATTCTCCGAGAAACCTCGAAGCCTTCCTCCAATTCTTCATCCCCATCCCCGTCTTCGCCACCTGCAACAACCTCATCGGCATCGATCACCGAGACTGTAAGGGGTTCTCATCAATTCAAGATCACGGGTTATTCGCTGTCAAAAGGGATTGGGATTGGGAAATACATAGCATCGGATACATTTTCGGTCGGTGGGTATGAGTGGGCGATCTACTTTTATCCGGATGGGAAGAGCGTCGAAGACAATGCTACCTATGTATCGCTGTTTATCGCGCTGGCCAGTGAAGGCACAGACGTTAGGGCTCTTTTTGAGTTGACCCTTTTAGATCAGAGTGGGAAAGAGAGGCACAAGGTACATAGTCATTTTGAGAGAACGCTCGAAAGTGGGCCGTACACCTTAAAATACCGTGGTAGCATGTGGTAAGTTGGCTTCTTGTGAGTTCTTTTTTTCTCTTGCCCCTCCCCGTTTTCTTGATTTTTATTTTTTGACCGTTCCCCCTTTCTTGATTTAGGCGATTAATAGATAGATAGTCGGAATATATATAGGCCAAGTTCTTGATTTGCATGAAGAGTAATTAGCTTAGTTCTGATATGTCATTGATTGTGGAATGCGTTGTTTATAAGAGGAAATTGAAGAGTTGTTGGAGTGATGGTGTTGACAATCTTGAACATGAACGTTTGGTCTCTTTAATTAGAAGCAAGTCCGTGGGAATCCCCCCAGATTGGGTGTTCTTTTCTCCAACTACCCAACAAAAAAAAAAAACGGATCCTGATGCTATATTTACTGATAATACGTTGAATTCTTCTCGTGATACCATAACTGAATGGTTTGAACCAAAGTCACATGTAGAAATATGTATCTAGGATGTTGAGAGCACTGCGTTTTACCTCTGGAATGCAGCTGTTAGGATTCAATTTTTGGTCATAACTAATAAATTAACTTTTGATATAAAAAAAATTCTAATTCGGAATGGAGTATCTGTGATTTTATTGCATTATGTGACCAATGGACCTAGATTTTTGGAACCATGCAAAGTCCAAGGGATGGAATATCCTTTAATCCCATGCTCTAAACAAGTGTGGATGTGATTCTGGAATGCTGTGAATCAGTAATGAAGGCGATGATAATTTCAGTACTTTGTGGGCTTTGTGTTATTATTGTCAGGAAAGAGCAGGAGGGGGATTTAATGTGATTTGAGAAGTATCCTTTGTTTTAGAAAGATCCTTCTTTGTTTTGTAGCACGTGTCACTAAATCAAAACTTAGCTTAAAGCCTTCAGGTTAAGTGTATGCTGGTCTTTGACCAAAAAAAAAAGTGTATGCTGGTCGGGTTTTTAGTCTGCTACCCTCAGCTCTTGGTGTGAAAATTTTTTCTTCTTCAGATTTTTTGAATTAAGAATATCTTGCTTGTCCCGTTTCTCTTCCTCTCCTGAATGTATTTTGGGATATACGAGCCAATATGTAAATGCTTTAATTTAGATTCAACTTGACTGAGTACTTCATGATATATAAAGAAGTGTTTATGAGAGGATAATAGTTGGTAGATATTAATTTATTGATATTGGGTGATTCAGGGGTTACAAGCGGTTTTTTAAGAGGACAGCTCTTGAGACGTCAGACTACCTTAAAGATGATTGCCTCTGCGTTAACTGTAGTGTTGGTGTTGTGAGGTCACGCACTGAGGGCCCCAAGATCTACTCCATACCTATACCACCTTCTAACATTGGACAGCAATTTGGGCAGTTACTGGGACATGGGAAAAGAAGTGATGTGAGTTTTGAAGTTAATGGAGAGGTTTTTGCTGCTCATAAATTGGTTCTAGCAGCTCGTTCACCTGTATTCAGAGCCCAGCTTTTTGGTCCTATGAAGGATCAAAATACTCGGTGTATAAAAATAGAGGACATGGAAGCTCCAGTTTTTAAGGTTTGATGAAATGATCCTTTGCTCTTTCTTTTTGGAACTTAGTGATGATTTTATTTAGCTAAAGTTATTATTTAGTTATTTTATCTGTTTTATTTTAACTGAGGGTTACTTTTTTTTATTTTTTAAAAGTTTGTATGAATCTAAGATTAGTAAAGTGTTCTATTTTAATCAGAATACGACAAAGTTAAGTATTTTGTACATATCAAGGCAGAGTCATCTTATATTGGTTAGGATAAAGTTGTCCTATTCTCTTGGAGCTACTTGTTTTAGTTTGAGTAGAAATTAGTTCTCTGTTTTGACATTTATAGAACGGGTTGGGAGGAAAAAACTGAATTTTTACTGTCGGTGTTGCAATTTGGTGGAAGAATATGGTTAGGGGGGTTATTTACATCTTGTACGTGCAGATTATGCTTGCCTAAAAATGGGTTTTGGGATTTTTTTTTCCTGCTACTTTTATTGATGTACTCCATGGTTTTATGCTTCCCGCTTTATATTTTTGTAAATTACTACTTGTTTATTATTCTTGTGGAGATATGCTAGTACTTTTCTTGATGAACGTTGGGTTTTTTTAAATAGCGTATCTTAGGGAAAATAACTTTTATTTATTACAAATAACTAACTTAACTAATTTCTTTGATATCCGCAAATTAATTATCTAGCTCTTATATTAAGGATCGGAGGTACTCCCTCTAGTCCTAATTATAGGACATATTTAACCGATTTTGGAGAGATTAAAGAGAGGAGTTAATTTTACTCATTTTCCTAAAATGCCCTTATATAAATTTAAAATGATATAAGTAAAAGTGAATCAATAACCCTTACCACATACCTCTATAATCTAGAATTTTCCTTTCTACATGCTTTTTAATTGAAATAATGGTCTTGCTATATATACATATATGTGTGTGTATATATATGTGTATACACACACACATATATGTGTGTGTACATATATCTACACACACAAATATATATAGACACACATATAAACACACACACAAATATATATATGTATGCACACACACACACATATTGACAAACACACACAAAGATATACATATATGTACACACACATATATACATATTTGTATAAACACACACACACATATGTGTATGTGTGTGATTATATATATTTGTGTGTAGACACACACATATATACATAGACACACACACACACATATATATCTGTGAGTGGGTGTATATATGTATGTATATATGTGTGTGTCTATATATATATATATTGACAAATTAATGTCAGCTGATCGATAAATAAATTAAAATCTAACAATTTAAAAGTTTCACCGACCGGAAAAGTCTACACATTTATATACATATACTCACCAAAAACCAAATACATTTGAGGGAATAAAATAGGGATATTTTAGGAAGAAATTGACAAAAATTAAAATGTTGTCATATAATTATAACCAAAACCAACTCTCAAATGTTGTCTTATAATTAGGACTAGAGGGAGTAGTATTTACGTGTTATAAATTCATGGAAGTTAATAAGTTCCATTTCTTAGGTGCTTACTGATTCCAATTTGATTTTTATTTGAGGTCTATTAATATGATAGTATTTTTCAGGTGAATAAGTCAGCACTCAGCAGCTTAAATACGCAAAGGAATTTTTTTTTATATCAAATGAGCGTTCTTGTTTGTTAATGGCATGGCATTTCATGCTAATATTTTTGTTTGAGAATGAAGCATTCTAATTGTGCTATTTGTTCATGCATAATGCCCAGCAGACATGAACCCATTCAGGCTTGACTTTTTGACTAGTTTGTTACATCTTATCATGTTACTCTTTTGCAGGCATTACTTCATTTCATATACTGGGACTCACTGCCTGACCTCCAAGAGCTTACTGGCTTGACCTCAAAATGGGCAACTACATTGATGGCTCAGCATCTGCTGGCTGCAGCTGATCGGTATGGCTTAGAGAGACTTAGGCTGATGTGTGAAGCCAGCCTCTGTGATGATGTTGCTATAAACACTGTGGCTACAACTCTAGCTTTGGCTGAGCATCACCATTGTTTCCAGCTGAAAGCAGTCTGTCTCAAATTCATTGCAATGCCTGAAAATCTCAGAGGTACGTTTTTAATTCCTCTGAATTTCATAATATTGCTACCTCCCAGAAAAAAAAAAGGGTGATGAATAGTAGTTGATGGGGTAGCCTGTCTGGTGGCAACTGTAGTCTGTATATATCCTCGGACAGTCTTTTGGAATCTAATAAACGCTATTCACATCTTAACCACAAAAGATTGTTGGTGGCGATAAAATGTTTATGCAATTTTATTCTTCATAATAATTATTGACGAACTAAAGCATTTTCATTTTTGGTTTCGCAGCTGTGATGCAAACTGACGGTTTTGAGTACTTAAAGGAAAGTTGCCCCTCTGTTCTGACCGAGTTATTGGAGTACGTGGGTAGATTTACTGAGCATTCAGATTTTATGTGCAAGCATAGGAGTGAAGCAATTCTTGATGGCAGCGACATTAATGGTCGACGGGTGAAGCAAAGACTATAGTAATGATTGTGAACTTTAAATATCTATCTGTACACCCTCTCCTCTCCGATAAGAAGAGAGAGAGAACCATAGATAGAGATGCTAATCTCTTATAGGATTAGGGGAAATTTTTATTTATTTTTTCCTGGGTCTAGTTTTTTTCCCTGTTCATGTTAATGTCTAGGGGATGTAAATGTAGCGTGTTTTGATGCTGCTGTTGCCTGTTGGTATGCTTCATTTGTAATATGTTTAGTTTTCTTTCTACCTTTAAACACTTGTCTTTTTTTCTTTTTTTTAATGGGGCCAACTCTGCTATTGATTACTGCTATATCTTTGTATCTTTTCGTCTAGGTCTTCCATGTTTGCTCAATCGAGTTTTTTTAAGAATATCTTATCAAGGCGCTTTTATAAATTTTATTGAGACATTGGTTAATAATAAGTACTCCCTCCTTTTGATAAGAGCTGGAATATAAATTGCTTTGGTTTCTTCTTCTTTTTTATAAAATTCCGTCTGGGGTTATCTAAATATTCAATGTGTTTTTATAACTTTTGCCCTTAATTAATTCTATTATCTCTCTTCATCTTTTCTCATTCCACATTTTTTTCATATTTGAAATAAATAGTTTATTTTTCTACATATTTATTATTTTTAATTAAGTTTAATTATTTTTTAAATGTGTAATTTAATTATCCGACTCTTGTAAGTATATGGATAGGTGTGGTTACATTCATAAGTGATTACATTCATTGCTCACCGATTTCAAAACATATTACTTCCTCCTATCCTAATTAATTATAAGATTTAGTTGACTTTTTAAAGAGATTAAAGAAACTAATTAAATTACTTTATAGTATTTTTATTTTTATTTTTTTCTTCAAACTAATTAGTTTGACTAATAAACTAATATATAATCTAAAGATACATAACATATGAAATGATTAAGTAATTTATTTAACTTTCTTAATCTCTCCAAAAAAAGTCAACTAGGTCTTATAATTAGGACCGGAGGTAGTAATCAATTTAGTTGGGGCTGATCGCGGATGGGAACGGATCCGCTTTCTCAGTGAGGTTGCAACTTGCAACCTTTCAATACAATTTAGGGTTAAGGTGCAGATTTGCTAACGAACTATTACCCGAGGAGCATCTGACAAAAAAAAAAAAACAATTGAGGGAACAAATTGGCCAACAAAGGGAGATTGACCAAAATAATGTTGGAAAAAAAAGAATTTACCAGATTAAAGCAGATTGGAAACATATTACCAAAATAATGCAATTGGAGGTGCATGACAGGCTTACGGATCAAAGGCATAAAAGAGCTCCACGCCACTGACACATACTGACAAATTTATGTGTCAGTGGCGTGAAAAACATCCACGCCCCTGGTGGCGTGGATGTTATCCACGCCATCCACGCCACTATGGCGTGGATATTGGAAATCAAACCCACTTTAAGTGGGTCTGATTCCATATTAAAAAAAAAAACAAAATAAATTTAAATTAAATATAATATTAATATTAAATATAAAAAATTAATATTAATATAATAATAAATGATAAAAAAAAAGTGAAATAATTTAAAAAGTTCTACTTCATTTAATTTGAAGTCAAAAGAAAGAAAAGTGGGTTGAAATAACTCATTAAAACGCACTTTAAAAAATTACGCGGTACATTTGGTTATAACAACAAATCCCAATACAGGGGGATCAATATATTTGTTATACATCTACAATTTGGTTATAACAACAGTATTGATTTTGGGATCTGTATAAAAAAGTGTACCGCGTAAAAGTGTTTCTGGGATTTGTGCTTTCTTTCTTTTGACTTCAAATTAAATGAAGTAGAGCTTTTTAAATTATTCCACTTTTTTTTATCATTTATTATTATATTAATATTAAATTTTATATTTAATATTAATATTATATTTAATTTAAATTTATTTGTTTTTTTAATATGGAATCGACCCACTTAAAGTGGGTCTGATTTCCAATATCCACGCCACCAGGGGCGTGGATGTTTTTCACGCCACTGACACATAAATTTGTCAGTATGTGTCAGTGGCATGGAGCTCTTTTACGTCTTTGATCCCGTAAGCCTGTCATAATCCTCTAATTGCATTACTTTAGTAATATGTTTCTAATCTGCTTTAATATGGTAAATTCTTTTTTTTTCCAACATTATTTTGGGCAATCTCCCGGCCAACGAACTATTAAAAAGTAAAAAAAAATACCAAATAACTATTAAAAAAAACAACTATCACAATTATGTTAAAATATGAGGCAAGACCGCGTAGAAACGGTGGTGGAGACGGAGAGAAAAAGAGCGGTTAAGCCTTCTTGTTGGATAAGGCAAACACCAACAGAAATGAGATCCATGCGAGGAGGCGCTGTGGCAGTGGCAGTGGCGGTTGCTACTTGTGGCATTGGAGGGATGCAACCAGGGTGCAAGGCGCGTGTCGGTCGAAAGCTGTGGATTGCTGGATGAGTTCAAGAGGGTGAGTGGAACACACCAAAGAAAATGGAAGCTTTGGAGACGCAACACCGGCAATGATCAATGGAAGACGGAGACACCAAGACAGTGACGGGGTAATAATTCGTTGGCGTATCTGCACCAAATTGTGTGTGTGTGTGTGTGTTTTTTTTTTTTTTTTTTTCACTTTTTAATAGTTCGTTGGCCAATTTGGTACCCTCAATTGTTTTTTGTGCCAGATGCTTCTTAGGTAATAGATCGTTGGCAAATCTGCACCTTAACCCGAGGTAGACACCAATGACTTAAAGTTGAAATTGAACTTGCAACTTTTCACTATCAATGTTTTTTTTTTGAATACTCCACTCTAACTGTCTCAATCTCAAGCACAAGTTCATGAATTTTACAAAAATGCCATTCAAATAAATTAGATTCTAAATTCACTGTTGATATTAATATTAGGGCTAAGGGCCAATTTTACTTTGAAATTTTTTATTGAGAGATAATTTTGCTCCGGTGGTTTTTTGAGGGCAATTTTACCCCAAAAATGTTAAAAAGGAAACAATTTCATTTTGGCCGTTATCCTAATTAATTTTGATCGTCAATTGACCAAATATGCGAAGTTGATAGTCTACATGTCATCTACATTATTTTTGTTAATGTACAATTTTGCACTGAAAGTTCATGTAATTTCATCTTTTTTCAAAATTAAATTTAAGACTTTCAGGATAAATTTGTATCTTAACAAAAATAATGTAGATGACACGTGGACTGTCAGCTCGGCATATTGGATCAACTAACTGTCAAAATTAACTAGTATAATGGTCAAGACAAAATTGTTCCATTTTCCACATTTTTTAGGCAAAATTGCCACTCAATGAAAACTTCTGAAACAAAAATGTCCCATAACCCTTAATATTAATATAAAATTTGTATATATACTTTCGTGTTGTTTCTATTTATATAATTTTCAATTTTGTATATACTATTTTCGCTATTATTGGCAAAAAAAAAGTATGCATTATGTTTGTCAATAATTTTTAAATTTGTTTCTTCACGGTCATATGCATGATTTTTTGTCAATAATTTTAAATTTGTTTCTTCACTGTCATTGCGATTGCGAATAGCCTAATAAAATGACTTGGGGGCAATATCGTCAACAACAAATTAGCATGAGTAATTTTGATATGCTGGGTTGGGGCGGTGGAGTGGAGCCGAGAGGTACACAGTGGAGTCCAGTCCCGCTCGCTAGTCTCAACTCTCAAGCAGCGGTTTTCCTCAATTCGTGGTGAACCAACTCACCGTCTTGGCCTACTTTCTTCTCTTTGCCTTCCTCTGTTCACCTTCATTTTGCAGCTCTTGAAAAATGGTAATTTTCTTTCCGAATTTAATCAATGTATAGATTCATTAGGTTTTCCCCTTTTTCTTCTGCGTTGGATTTTTCTTGGATTCCTTCTTCCTTTCTGATCCTGATGATTGTTGCATCGGTCTAGTTGTTCTTCTCCTATTTCAAGGACTTGGTGGGCAGAGAAGTAACGGTGGAGCTCAAGAACGATTTGGCTATTCGAGGAACATTGCACTCAGTGGACCAATACCTTAACATCAAGCTCGAGAACACTCGCGTCGTCGATCAAGACAAATACCCTCATATGGTATGCCTTTTCTGTGTTAGGTTTCTAAGGTTTAATCATTTTATCGAGATAGAAAGAAGGATTTGCTCTCAATTTTTGCTATGCCATTTCGTTCTTTTGCCATTTTTGGTTATATTCATTTCGTCATTTCTATGGTTCAAAACTTCAGAGTACTTTTGGACATTCAAATTGCATTACAACGTTTTGATTGATCAAGATTCACTTTTGGCTTTTGCCTGTGTTGGCTCTTGCTGTTGTAGACTAATATTAGGCTCTCTGTGGATGAAGAGTGTTGAAGTTACTAACGTTGCTTTAGGATTCAGTAGGACGCCTAAACCTGACATTGAATAGGAGGTTTAGTGAAATACCAAAAGTTTACATTAAGGTCCTGACTCCTGACCTGATTTAGCCAATCAATTTGCACATTCATTGGCTTCCCTATGATAAAAAATAATAGTTCCGGAGAGTTAAGTAATCTTGATATGCAATTGGCATGTACCAATCTAAGGTGAGGGGGCTACTGTTTGTCATGTTTCTGACGTGTACTGTCCTGTGAATTAATGTATCAGTGGCAGAATAGGGTATCTTCGTGGTTAGTTTCAGTACTGTGAATCGCATTTTCACCATTAAGTTCCAATGTTGGCTCAACTGCTCAGTTGTATGCCTTTCTCTGTCTCTGGGCTCTATTATTTCTGAATGAGACTGAGTTCAACTCTTTCACTGGAATCTATCTCACTAAAGAGTGGTCCTCTCGTCACTTGTTACTCACCGGATCGTTCTTACTTGAATTTACGTGAGTTGCCTTACAGATAAGGCTGGTAACTCAAAAATGAATTATTCTTTTGTCACAGTGGCTATGTTCATCATTCATCAGGTTAGGGAATAGGGATGTAGTTCTTGCAATTATATTTTTGTGGATATTAAGAAATAAGAATGCCTGGCAAAGTTATCAGCTATGATCATTGGATATTTTGGCTTGTCATTATCCTGAGTTAGGGTATAACTTTATAAAACTATAAAAGAAGCCGAATTTTGTGAAGCACAAAGTGAGAACTTGCAATAGAGAGTGGAGGCACTAGGATCAGAAAGTTGGACGTCCTTCAAGGTTAAGGGACGCCTTTTCTTGTAGGGGTGGATTGGTCTCCTACTTTAGTCTCTAAAATTGCTTGGCTGGAGAGGCCTTTTTTAGTAGTAAGAAGTTAGGAGAAGCATGAGATAGATTGAGGGAGCATTGTTAGGCAAAATGTTTCAATAAGCATGGAATCACTTGATATCACAAAGAGCCTTATGCTAAAGAGGTTTAAGAGAGGCCTTTTCCTGAGGGTTATGTTGGTTTTCTATTGTGGGCTTTACAGTTGCCTGGCCAAGAGACCTTATGAGGAGGAGGTTAGGGGTGTGATTTGAAAGATGGTTAAGGTGTCATGTGGGAATAAGAGTTGGTTGGGAAGTTGAGATTGGTTACTTTACTCTCTCATAAATAGGGAGATATAGTATTGTATATGGGGTCAAATGAGTGAATAATACACTTCTCTACATATCTTGTAACAAAAGGGGAAGTCTCCTGGTCCAGACAGATTCAATGTAGCCTTCTGGGCTTGTTGGTTTTTATGAAGGACGGATGTCCTGATGGTGGTTTCTGTTGAGTTTCTGTTTTTCTATAGTGGAAGGCTGACTACTAGTATAAATTCTACTTTCATCGCTCTTGTTCCTAAGAAGGATTGATCTATTAAGGTGCATAATTTTTGGTCTATTTACCTGCTTTTATATAGTTTCTAATGCCTTCCACAAATAACTTCATTACTGAATGTTTGTGTAATATGTTTTAGAAGCTCAGAAACAAATAATCTTATATTCTTGCATTGTGAAGTGGCTTGGCATATCTGGAATATTTTTTTAAAATCTTGTTGAGAGAATTATTTTATGGCTTCTTTGTGGATATTATGTTTGAGGGGTACCCTATTGGAAGGCACTTTTGAGTTGAAGTCTGGGTGGTTCTTTGCACTCTCTTGTGATAGTATCTTCCCATCAATAAATTATCTTTTCATAAAAAATGAAGTGAGAATAAACAAATACACTAAGTTAGGCTTCTGATGTATTGATTGTTGCTAATTTATGATGCCTCCTATTCTGCATTGGGAATTCCGTGGGTTATCCGATAATTATTACTTAGATTGTGTGTATTTTTTCCTACATGACTGAAAACGAATATTTGAAAAAGAAAAACACTTGACCAAACATATTTTGGAAGTTTAGGATTTCAAAGATGAAAGCTAATTTTAGAAAATGAAAATAGAAACACTAATTTCACTAAACATGTCCTAAATTATCAATTTGAAATTTGCAATCTTTACTAACAAGTTGTTGGTTGAGGTGGTAAGGGGCCTCATCCCATGAGGAGGAGAACACGAGTTCGAATCCCAGAAGGCGCACTTGTTGGGAGAGGTGAGAACCTTATGCAATCTTTACTAACAAGTTGTTGGTTGAGGTGGTAAGGGGCCTCATCCCATGAGGAGGAGAACACTAGTTCGAATCCTAGGAAACACACTTATTGGGAGAGGTGAGAACCCTATGCTTCTAAGCCTCAAGGGGAAAACCCTTGATTAAATAAAAAAGAAAAAGAAAGAAATTTGCGATCTTTTGCTAAAGGAGAAAAGTGTGAGTGAGTAATTAAACCAATTTTCACCAAACATGTTTGCTAAGTTATGTCTCCTCCCCATCACCCCTTATATTCTATATTACTTGTATAACTTAAGACTGAGGCACCATAGTATCATGCTTCTGTTATGACAAGTGGAATAGTATTATGTTTTCACGTAGAAAAGGGAAAAACTAAGAAGCCCTTTAAACTTTCAAATTTGTGCGGATAATTCCTAAGTAGTCCATTACTTAAGAAACAGGATATGTTATTGACGATATATTCTCTACTTTTTATTTTTTATTTAGATAACCTCTTAAATTTTGGTTCTTTTGATAACCTCTCTATATTTCATAGGTTATTTGTAGATAAACCCTCCAACATTTTTTAAGTGAAATAATGGATCTGTTAGTGGCATTAAGTTTGTGATTTCACATTTGAAATGTTCAGAGAAATTTATTTGTAAGTTTTAAATGCCGAAGTGGTTATTCGTGTGTAACTTAAGTTTGTGTTCATGCAAGTTATTTGCAATTCTGCTTCTATGTGTTTTGATAAACTGATCTTTGCTTCTGTGTGGTTGAAAGTTTTGACACACCTATGTCTCTCAAACGATCATGTGTTGCGTGCTAGAAAACATAATTGGGTGAATTTAATGAAGCTTTACCTATAATTATGTGTTTTACTTTACGCTATGGGAGCGAATAATCGGTCAGGTTATTATTGTTAGTATTTTGGCCGCCAACATTTGTTTGATCTGAAAGTGTGGAAAAGTTGCTGCGCATATGACTGAGTGATATAACAAACATGTTGCTGTTTGATGGCAGCTCTCTGTAAGGAACTGCTTCATCAGGGGATCGGTGGTAAGATATGTGCAGTTGCCTCCGGAAGGAGTGGACGTTGAACTTTTGCATGACGCCACAAGGAGAGAAGCTCGCGGTGGTTGATTTAGTTAGTTAGTTAGTTAAGGTCTTCTTCTAATGAATGTTGCACGACTCTATGATTGGGATATGATCCTCAATAGTGAGGGGAACTTTTGGCTGAGAGGGAGAGACATTCATACGACTCTATAGCACGGTTCAATTTTACTGTAACAGAATTTTTAACATTCAGCTTTTGCCTACTGTTGGGCCTTATCAAGTTTCATGTTTTCTAGTCAGTTCAATTGGCAGCATTATCCTGCAGGCACAGCTATCCAATTCCCAGTTCCCACGGATGGAGCCTCAACTTGTCATCTACTATCTGGCAATAGCCAATAGGGATTCAGATCCCCCTTGGAATCTTCATTTTCTTATCGGAATCCCCATATTTTAGATTAAAAATGGAAGGTTCAGATTTAATGTTTTAATATTATATAAATATAAATAAATATAAACTGTCAAAATTTGATTCACACTTGTAGTGTAGCAAAAATATAAAAAAATAATAATTTAGGATTAAAGTGCAAAAATATTCATGCACTTTTATTAAAATTGCGTTAAGCACGGTATACTTTTTAGAAATGCAAAAATATTTGTTAACATTCAAATTATGAGTAAAAATATATTGATTGTTAAATATAACCTAATGATCCTGACTCCTGACCTTTGTAAAATTTATATGATGTTGTACGCGCTTTTAGGAAAAGTTCATAGTATTTTTGCAATTTAACCCTTCAATTTATAAAATATTTCAATAATAGTTATATAAAATACTAATGTTAAATATGAATTATGATTTTTTTGTTATAATAATGGAGTTGATATTCCATTTTTTTATATATACTACAATGACATGCAAAAGCTTGTAACAGTTTGTGTGGGGAGTGGTTCTCATACTCTTCCCCTCCTTTACTCTCATTTTCTTGTCTCAACCATTTGATGAAAATTTCAATGGCTCACATTTTATATTTTATAAAAATATTATTATAATTTTAGTTAAATAATATATAAATAAATTTAAACTGCTAAAATTTGATATGAATAGTTCACAACTATAATAAAAAAAATGGGAAGAAAATATACTTTATAATATTTACCAACATCTTTTCAGATGAAATTTTAGCAACTTAGATTTATTTATATAGTTTTAAACTATAAATAATAATATTTCTATAATGTGTTAAATATGAACTATTGAAATTTTCATTGAAAATGAGAGTAAGAAAAGGAGATTCTCTTGTGACATATAGCCCCATTCTGATTCTAACGAAGGAGATGATATTCTAACATTGCCCCACCATTATCTCACCCTCTCGGGTTCAACTCGTAAAGGGGTCAGACACTCTCACTAAAGGAAGAGGGTTCGATCCTGAAGTTGGTCAAGGCGCTGGGGCCTTTGGAGAGGTATCCTAGCTCCTGGGTGCCTAGGTAAATGCCTGAGGGTAATAGACAGCTTGCCCTGTCCAACATTGGTATCATTTAGGAGGAAATGAGATTTTGCCCTACCTTTTCGTGGGTGGACCAACCATTTTCCAAGTGAGAGAAAGTTTTTATTCTTAAATCTTAATAACCGAGCTTTCTAGAAAGCTGTGCTTTCAAGTTTTTAATAAGAAAAGGAAAATCTCTATCAGGTTCTAAGGGACTAACAAAATCCCAAAAAAGTCTATAAAAAAAGTCACATGTCAGAAAAGTTTAAAGAAGTTATTAATCCCATAGATGGAGTTGTAATAACAATAAGAAGTTATTAATCTTACAGACTCTATCTGTGGGATTAACAACTTCTTGTAACTTTTTTAAAATTTTGTTGGTCCCTTGGTAGGGGCGGATCCAGAAAATTTATGATGGGTGGGCACCAGTGGTGGGGGGAAATTTTTTTTAAAGAAAGTTTTAAATGCATTAAAAAAAAAGAATATAAACAAGAAAAGAAAATAATATCAAAAAAAATATTCATGAAATAAAGTGAATACTGATAATGTAATAAGAGAAACAGTTATTTTACAAACTTGTCATTTAGAAAAGCAAGGCTAAGTGCTGTTAGAAATGCAACTACATAAATTACAATGAAGGGTAGGCACTCAATAAGTTCAAGTACATATATTTTATAGGGATAGGATATTGTCACTACCAATTTTATGTCACTACCAAGTCACTACCACTTTTTCACCGTTAGATCAGAATCTCATCTACCTTTATTAGTTCTCTCTCCTATTGAGATTTTGATCTAACGGTGAAAAAGTGGTAGTGACTTGGTAGTGACATAAAATTGGTAGTGACAATATCATATCCCATATTTTAATAACAAAAGTATATTACAATATAAATAATTACAATGTCATCCTTTTAGGCCTTATTTTTTGGAATTTCATCATAATTGCCTTATTATCAATGCTACCAAATACATCTTTTTCAATATAAGGCACTAAACAATCATTCAACCATTCATCCCCTTTCGATTACGAAGTACAGTCTTGATGTATTAAGGGTGAGTACTTAATTTAAGGGTAGACAATTATTCAAACATGTATTATTTTTTTTTAAAATAAAATAAAAGGTTAAGGTTCAATTTTACCAATGAACTATTGGTCCGAGAGTGTCAACACAATTAACTATTAAGTGGACCAAAAATACCAAAAAAGTTTTACTCAGGAGCGTCCCAAAGACAACGCCGGTAAACAAAAGTTAACGTCCGTTATCTAAGGTGCAGATTAGGCCAACAAACTTTTACCCTGGAGCGCCCGACACAAAATTCTAAATTTTACTAAATTAAATAATTTTTTTCTCAATTGTCATTATTCAAAACTACTTGTATTATCTATGGACAAAAATGACTTATTCTTCAATTTTGTCAAAAATTATAATTTTCTAAAATAAACAAAAATTTTAATTAAAATTTTAATTATATGATTTAAATAAAACGCAAGGTGTTTTATAGTTTAATTTATATGTTAAACAATATATATATATATATATGATTTATTTTTAATGGATATCAATATTGATACTTAATAATATAAATCCTAAACTTGATGATATATTTGTTAATTAAATGATCTATTGATTATTTGTGACTTGTTGACAAAAAAAAAAAAAGATAACTTAAGAGGCTTGATGAAGGACAATTTAATAATAGGTTAAAGAACGATTTTAATGGGTTAAGGAGTAAAGATTGGCCTACTTAAAATTTTATTAACATTAAATGATTTTTTTAAATCACATAAATTTCTTCTAAAATAAAAATAAATCATATATTTTTTTTGTTTAACATATATAATGAACTATAAAACACGTTGAATTTTATTTAAATCATATAATTAAATTTTTAATTAAATTTTTTGTTTATTTTAGAAAATTATAATTTTGACAAAATTGAAGAATAAGTCATTTTTGTCCGTAGATAATACAAGTAGTTTTGAATAATGACAATTGAAAAAAAACTTATTTAATTTAGTAAAATTTAGAATTTCGTGCGGGCGCTCCTGGGGTAAAAGTTCGTTGGCCAATCTCGCACCTTAGATAACTGACGTTAACTTTTGTTTAATTCGGTGTTGTCTTTGACGCCTCCCGAGTAAAACTTTTTTGGTATTTTTGGTCAACTTAATAGTTAATTGTGTTGACGTTCCTGGACCAATAGTTCATTGGTAAAATTGAACCTTAACCCTAAAATAAAATCCCCAATTCTCAAATTTAAGGGTGGGCACTTTCCCCCTAATGCTATAGCTAGATCTGCCTTTGTCCCTTGGGATCTGAGAGGGATTTTCCCTTTTTAGTTTTGTTTACCTCCAAAAATTTATGTTCTGCCTGATAAAAATATTATCACTTACTATTTATCTTACGCATCGCTGGCCAAAAATGTATTTATCTTATACAGGGCAAAACCACTTGAAGTAGAAACAGGCTCCTACAGCTAGAGAAACAACCTAATAAACTTTCTAATGGTAAGTCATAATTAAAAACATCAAAATATCAACAAGTTACCACACATGAACTTTTTGAAAAATTAACTGCCTCGGAAATATATATTTCCATCCAATCAAGCTTTATTTATAATAAAACCAAAATATGTTGATTTTAAATTTAAAAATAAGTTTAGCATTAATAACAACCAGATGAATAGAGGGCAAAGAAAAGTCTAGAGGAGCTCAATATTCAATTTCATTCAATTCTAACTCTAAGAATAAAAGAGAGAACACCTCAAACTCTTAAAATTAAATGCAAATAACAATTAATAATAAAAGATACGAACCAAATCAACATTAAACTCAAATATCTAAATTTTTTAATTAGTCATTGTTCCATATCCAAAGGTGGAACCAGAAATGTAATTAAGGAGGGGTGAAAATTACAAAATAAAACCCAGATTTTCATGAAAGTAAATTTAAGTCTTATAAAAATTTCAATCTTTTTATTTTAGTCCCTCCATGAAACTTTTAGTGAGGACTAAAATGCAAATATCGAAATTTTATGAGGCTGAAATGCAATTTTTTAAAACTTTGGGTTCTATTCTATAATTTTAGGAGGCTACCTACCCCTAGGTCCGCCCTGTCCATATCTCACCAGTGATACTATAATATTCATAATTGCTGTTGTTCTCTCTCCGTGAGTGTTCTCTCTCACTCTCTCCCTCTCTCTCCGTGAGTGTGGTTAGGTTCCTGGTGTCCCGGTCCGGTTGTCGTTATTTGAACGGTGACCTTCTCTTTTCCTTTCTTCCCCCATCCTTCCCTGATTTCTGTGTTTTCGGTGAGTGTGCTCAGGTTTCTTTTCCGATAGAGCTATAGTGTTTTCTGCTAGTGTGAGTGTATGAGTGTACTATTGTTTTTAACAGAACTATATTGATTCTTTGTGTGGGTAAGTGCTTGTTTCCTTCTTGTGGGGTGCTTCGAGGTATGGAGTTGGGGCAGGATAGTAGTTCCGGCGGCCTAAAGGAGGTTATTTTAAACTTGGATACTAAGGTGGAAAGCAGGGGGGTACTCTGGTTGGAAAAATCTTAACGAGTAAAAACCTAAATATCCCGACGGTCCTGACAATGATCAGGAAAAGTTGGAACCTTGGTGAGGATGACTTGGAGGCTCATGATCTCGACCGCGGCAAGTTAATCTTTTTATTCCGCTTCAGGGATTCAGAAGACTTTGCGCGCATTCTCAGAGGGCGGCCATGGTCGATTCAGGGACATTTATTGAATCTCCAAGTCTGGGAGAATGGTATGGTTTTAGAGGATGTTAACTTCGATGAAGCGCCGTTCTGGGTGCAATTTCATGGCCTTCCGCTGGAGGCCTTCGATGACAACAACGCTAAAATTCTGGGAAACTCAGTGGGGACAATGGTCATGTTTGAGAGACCGAATGTGGAAGGTAGGTTTGGTAGAGGCTATATACGGGTGAGGGCTCTGGTGCAGTTATCTAATCCGTTGATCCCTGGTGTTCTGGTGCCGCGCAAGGGGAAGGAATCAGCCTGGGTTTCCATTAAATACGAGAGACTTCAAACTTTTTGTTTCTCCTGTGGAAGGATTGACCATGACGGGCGATCTTGCAGGAACGTCACTGTGAGGAGGGAGGAAATTGATAGCAGACAGGCCTTTGGAAGTTGGCTCAGTACTGTTGGGGTTCGGACATTGGTCGAAGTTCTGGAGGTGTGCTGCGATGGCTGGTGTGAAGCCGAGGGGCTAACCGAGAAGACGCGACAGGGTTTCTCTCGCCGGAGCTGGTCACCGGTGAAGGTTTCTTTGGCTGCAGGCGAGTTGGATCCTAGGAAGACGAGCTGTCAGGATCAGGGAAAGGCTGGTTCAGAGATTGTGTGTCACAATACGATGGGGACTTGTCAGGTTTATTTAGCGGTTGGGTTTGTAGATGTGGGCCAGCGTGGACAGGAGGACCAGACACCATTGATCAACAGGTTGCTTCTTTACGTGAGGATCCCTCCTTCATTGTTGACCAGACAATTAGTCAGCTACTGGAAACCAAATGGGCCTTGCATAAAGCCAATGACTCGCCAATTATTACTCCATTAGCAGTAGGCCCAATCGAATTGTGCAGTGGTAGCCCACCAAAGAAAAAAATGGAGCCTTCTTATTGGGTTGATTTTCCTGGTGAAGTTGAACCCCCTAAAGCACCTCCTATTCCACCCAATATTGGGCTCTTACCCATATCTGCTATGGCCATTTCAATGAAGGGTTGTTGTATTAAAAGACCTTGTGATCTGGAGCTCAACTCAGGGAGAATTAAAAGACAGAGGCGTCTTTGTTTTGAGGAACACTCTGTCCCCCTGGACCCTTTACCCACCCCACGGCCCTCTTCTATTAAATTGCATGCCGCTGGTGGACAACCTCAGAGAAGTAGAAGAAAGAATTACCGAACAGTGAATTCCTTTTTGAGAAGAAATTCTGATGCTTTGAGCTCATCTTCTTCGGCTAGTGCTTCGGTTGGTAATGAAATCGACTTCCCTGAAAGTTGGTTTGCTGGAAATGGAGAGTGTGAGGGCTCTCAACTGTCTTCTTCTACTCAGAACGCCGGTGGTTGGATGGGACCAACCACCAGTTCGCCATGAATATCTTAGCCTGGAACTGTCAAGGTCTTGGGGTTGCCTTGACAGTCAGGAATCTGAAGGAGGAGTGCTCCAAGAAAAAGCCCCAAATTGTGTTTTTGATGGAAACTAAGCAGAAGCCCCGTTATGTTAGGAAGCTGAGGAAACATTTTGGTTTTTTTTATGAATGGCTCGTTAATCCAGTTGGGATGAGCGGAGGTCTGGCGGTCTGGTGGATTGAAGAGGTCAAGGTAGAGATTTTATTCTCATCTCCTAATATTATTCATTCTCGAATTGATTCTGGTAATTTGACTGCTCCTGCATATATTTCCTTTGTTTATGGCCCCCCTGATGAAAGGGATAGACTGCTGTGTTAGAAGGAAATTGGTAGAATTAGTAGGAGTATTCTTGATTCATGGTTAGTTTTAGGGGACTTTAATGATATTTTGTCCCAATCTGAAAAAAGTGGAGGGAATCCTAGAGCTTGGCGGAAAATTTTAAACTTTAAATGCTTTATTGCTGATTGTGAATTGGATGATTTGGGTTTTACTGGTTTTCGATTTACTTGGTGTAATAAAAGAGAGGTTACTATTAGAGAGCAATTGGATAGGGCATTGGGTAATATTCATCTTAGGGATCTTTTTCCTAACTTGCTTGTATCTAATGTGGATCCCTTGGGATCTGATCACCACTTGTTGTTTGTTCAATGCCAACCGGTGACTGTGCGAAGGAAAAAGTCTTTTCGTTTTGAAGCTTCATGGGCCCACCATTCTGATTTCCGGCATGTTGTTCGAGATAGTTGGAATTCTGATTCTGGAAATTCACAAAATACAGCTGATGTGTTTGTTTGTAAACTGTCTAAATGCAAAGATGATTTGGTGAAGTGGAGCAGGGAAGAGTTTCCTAACAATTCTAAATTGATTGAGGAGCTAAAATCTAAACTGGCCTCCCTATCTCAAGGGGATCTGAACCCGGTATCTAATAAAGCTATATGTGATGTGAAAATGGCCCTTGAAAATCTGTTTGATCTTGAAGAGAAATTTTGGTGGCAACGGTCACGAGTCAATTGGTTAACAGTGGGGGACAAGAGCTCGAAGTTTTTCCATTTGTCTACTATTAAGAGGAGGAGGCGGAACAACATCACTAATATTAAAGATGATGGGGGTAATTGGCTTTGTGACAAAAATGCAATTGTGATGAATATCACTAATTATTTTCAGAAACTGTTTACTACATTGGGGGAAATTGAGTCAGAATTGGTCCTTGCATTTATTGATAGAAAGATTACCCCTGAAATGAACCAGAGTCTGATGGTGCCAGTTACTTGTGAGGAAATCAAGAAGGCCACTTTTAGTCTTGGGGGCTCTAAAGCACCAGGTCCGGATGGCTTTTCTGGATTGTTTTATCAAAATGCCTGGCCGGAGATTAGTGTAGTTGTCTGTGCTATGGTGAAGGATTTTTTTTGCGGGTAAGACCATGATTGATGCAATTAATGATATCTCTATGACCTTAATTCCTAAAGTTGATAGACCGGAACATGTGTCTCAGTTTCGTCCTATTGGCCTATGCAACTTCTCCTATAAAATCATCTCTAAGCTTCTAGCAAATAGGATGAGGTTGTTACTTGATGCATGTATTTCCTCCAACCAGGGCGCCTTTGTACCGGGCCGATGCATTCAGGATAACATTATTATTGCCCATGAAGTCTACCATTATCTGCGAAGGAAAAGAGAGAATCGGAAGTATGAGTTTGCGCTTAAGATGGATATGAGTAAGGCCTATGACCGAGTGGAATGGATCTTCCTTGAGAGTGTGTTATTACGCTTTGGATTCAGTGCAGAATGGGTCTCCCTTATTATGAAGTGTGTGCGATCAGTGAGGCTGAGTATCTGTTTATCAGGTGAGAGTGGTAACTCCTTCTCTCCGAGTAGAGGGTTACGGCAAGGGGATCCTCTTTCCCCGTATCTATTTATACTAGTGGCTGAGGTTCTTTCACTCATGATCAGTAAGAGCCAAGAGGCCAAGATGCTCGAGGGGATTAAATTGAGTCATAGCTGCCCAGTATTGACCCATAGCTTCTTTGCAGATGATGCTCTACTTTATATGAATGCCAATCAGAGGGATTGTAATTACTTGGCCAACATATTGCACCAGTATTGTACCGTTTCTGGCCAAGTTATTAACCTCGACAAATCTAGCATCTTTTTCTCTTCCAACACACCGGTTGAGGTACAAGCAGCAGTTAGTAACTTACTAAATATTCCATCAGCCGAGGACCCTGGTAAATATCTTGGCATTCCAAGCGTTTGGGGGAAAACAAAGCAACAGGCCTTGGCATATATCAGAGAACGTGTTGCAAATAAACTCCAAGGTTGGAGCCATGCTTTACTTTCTTTTTCAGGGAGGGAAGTTATGATCAAAGCTGTGGTCCAGGCTATACCAATATACCCTATGAACTGTTTCAAATTCACATTGAAGACCTGTAAAGAAATCCAGAGCCTCGTTGCTAATTTCTGGTGGGATGGGAATGCCTTTGGGAGCCAAACTCATTGGAAGGCTTGGGATTCACTTATAGTGACTAAACATCAGGGAGGTATGGGCTTCCGTGACTTGACTATCATGAATAATGCCTTGTTGGCTAAGACTGCATGGAGACTTATAACGAGACCTAATGATTTATGGGCGAAGGTAATGAAGAGTGTGTATTTCCCTGGTGATAATTTCCTTGATGCTAAAAAAGGACACAAGGCCTCTTGGTGTTGGTCAAGCTTGTTAGATGGCAGAGAATTTCTTCAACGGGACCTTCATTGGGATCTAGGGTCGGGACATGATATTAGGATCTGGGGTGACAATTGGGTCCCTAGAGTCATCTTCCCAGAGAAACCTCAGAACATCAATGACCCTTTTGTTACACATGGTAGAGTAAGTGATCTTATTGTTGATGGCGGTTGGGATCTTGCTCCTATCCAACAGTACTTATCTGATGAGATTAAATTAGCCATCTATGCAATCCCAATTCCAAATAATGGTTTGTCAGATAAGCTTATCTGGACCAGTGCTAAAGATGGTAATTATGTGGTTAAGCTAGGCTATCATCGTGAAAAAGCCTCTTGTTCTAATCAGAGTAATAAAGCTGGGACGTCCTTGGTCATTCCGGATTCCTGCTGGAAATCAATTTGGCACATTAAAGCCATTCCTCGAGTTCAACAATTCATTTGGAGAATCCTCAACAAGGCTCTCGCCACCAATGCAGCGCTATGTAGAAGACGAAGATCTCGGGTTAGTGTTTGTCCTATTTGTGATGATGCCGATGAGAGCATCGAACATCTATTCTTTCATTGCCCTTGGACCCGGTGTGTTTGGTTCGGTTGTGCTTTGGGAGCCAAATTTGATTGTATGAATGTGGCGAACTTCAATGCTTGGTGGTTGTTATTGCTAGGTATGCAATCACTAAAACCTCAGGATGTGTCTTTAATCTGTTGGTTGTTATGGTTTATATGGAAACAGAGGAATGCGAAGGTTTTTGATCACTTAGAGCCTAATCCTTTTGCTGTTCTGGAACTAGCTTTGAGGAGCAATTCTGACTTTTGGCTCTACAAAAAGGATGCACAACATGTTTTGAATCGTCCATCTAGCTCTTGTGTGCATTGGAGCCCTCCTGCTTTGGACTTCTTGAAGATTAATACTGATGGAGCATATAGTCACGGAAAGGAAGAGGGTGCAATTGGTATAGTGTGCCGTGACCATGGTGGCTATTTCAAGTGGGGCTTTGTAGACAAAGTTAAATCGATTTCTGCCTTTATGACTGAGGCACTGGCCCTCAGAAGGGCCTTGATGCTAGCTGTGGACTTAGGCCATGATAAAGTCTTTTTTGAAACTGATTGCCTTTCTTTGTGTTCTTGTATTGATGCAAAATCTCTTGATTTATGTGATTGGAGGAGTAGAGGCATTATTCATGATATTATTTGCTTTCTTGCAGGCAAGGTTGGGTTTTCTTTAGCTTTTATCCCTAGACAGGGTAATAGAGCTGCTGACTTATTAGCAGCAAATGCTTATAAAGGGTGTGCCCGATAGGGTGGGTTTTCCAACCATCACCCTCTTTGTTGTCTCTTCTAACCCTGGATGCTCAGAAAGCGAGTTTTGATGTGGATGCTGACACGCCATTCCCTGTCCTGTGATGATGGATGATCTCTTTTGTGTTGTTTTTTCCCCTGTCCTTTCCCGACTGTTGGGGCTTTATCTATCTTTAGTTTATTTGTATTAGACCTTTCGTTAGTCCCTGGTTTTGTTGTATTGACTTTCAGTTTGTGGTAATATATGCATCCCATTTGAGCAAAAAAAAAAAAACTATAATATTCATAAATCTAGGTATTACATAATTGTGTATTAAATGCAAACTAATTATGATTAATTTGAATGGTAGAAAAATAACAATCAATTACTTGAAAAATTTGACCACACAATAAAAATAGGAAAAATATTAGTGAGATCCAAAGGAAGAGAAAAAATATCAAAAAAATCATAACCCCAAATCCTCTATCATATTAATTATGGAATTTTAATATAAAAAAATTCTCGTTGTCAAAATGGTTTTTCATGTTGTTAAAATGGTTTTTCCTATTATTAAAATTTCTCTATGGAAATATTGTTGTCAAAATGGCTTTTCATGCTTTGTCAAAATGGTTTTTCTGTTGTAAAAATTTTCCAAGTTTTTCCTCCCGCGTGTAGAATTTTAGAAACTTGAAAAATTTTAGAAACAGAAAAAACTATTTTGACAACATGAAAAACCATTTTGACAACAATATTTTTATAGGAAATTTTAAAAACAGGAAAAGTCATTTTAACAACATGACTTTTTTGATATTGAAATTCCATAATTAATATCAAAAAAATCCCTAGGGACTTTTTTAATAAGAGATTTAGGATTGAGACTTTTTTTATATTCTTTCTTTTCCTTGGGACCTCACTGATATTTTCCCATAAAAATATGTAGATTTATAATTCAAAGGTGGTAGATATGCTCCTAGAAGATGGAATACTATGATATAGGGATTTATAATTAACAGAGCACGCTAATTTTGTGCAACTCTGAATAATCAAAGTTTGTTTTTTTGGCGTTATTCACGGCAGTGTGGATTTGTGACTGTTTTCCGACCAACAGGAACAAAAGGCTTCCCCATCATCTTCCACAAAAGCATCTGTCACGGTGGTGGTGTGCTTGTCAAACATTTTTAATTACTTTTTAATTAATTTTAAACATTTTTACTGGGACAGTATGAATGTTCTCAACACATAAATTATCTTAATCAAACACTAAAAACAAATAATAATACTTGTATCTACCTAATTTCAAATTTCAAATCATCACATAAATAACTTAAAATTTCATAGGAATTTTCTAAAATCCCTAATAAAGAACTTTACAAATCCTAAAAGACAAAAAGGTGTTTCCAATATTTATAATCCTAAAGAAGCCTTAGTAACTTATTTATCTTTTTTGAAATTTAAAGGAAATGACATAGATGCCCTTATTAAATCTCATTTTTACTTTCTTTTGTCCTCTCTCTTTTGTTTTCTTCGGGTTCCATTCTGAGAGGGTCTAGCAACAACGGCTGAGATGACCTCCTCTGACAATGGCAATGGCGGCCTCGGCCTCCTCTAGCAACGATGAAAGGCAATGACGGCCTTCTCTAGCAACGATGATGAAGAAGAAGGGGCATGAAGATTTGGGTGGTGGTGGTGGTACCTTCACTTTTGGAATTCCTTCGGAGGTCTTCTGGTACTCCTAATCTTAACACAATCCTTGAGGAAGATCTGGATTTTCAAGAAGATGATTCTTTTGACTTCTGATTTCATAAGTTGCAAATTTTCACAAGTTATGATAAAGTTTCACAAATTCATATAAGGTTTTTACAAGTTCTTAAAAGAATTTTACAATTTGCAAATTAAAATTCACAATATTTGATAAGGTTTTCACAAGTTTTGATACATGTTCAAAAATTCGAATAAGTTCTTAAAAGAATTTCACAACTTCCTTAAAAAAATTTACAGGTTGCAAATCAAAATTCATAAGATTTGATAAGGGTTTTCAAATATTCTAATAGAGGTTTCACAAGTTTGGATTAGGTTTTTACAAATTCTAAAAAGAATTTCATTACTTCCTTAAATAATTTCACAAGTTGCAGATCAAAATTCACAATATTTGATAAAGGTTTTCAAGGGTTCGATAGAGGTTTTACAAGTTCGGATAAGGTTTTCACAAGTTCTTGAAAAAATTTCACAAGTTCAGATAAGGTTTTCACAACTTGCAAATTAAAATTCAATTATGTTAAGGGTTTCACAAGCAATAGAAAGGGTTCACAAGTTGGAACAAGGTCTTCACAAGTTCTCATAAAAAAATCACAACTTGCAAATCAAAATTCAATTCTGAAAATGATTTCACGAGTTTGGATAAGGCTTTCACAAGTTCTCAGAAGAATTTCACAAGCCTACGGAAGATCCGAATAGTTCAATAGGGGAAGAACCGGAATGGACAATGGTAGGTCCTCCATCTTCACGGCAAGAATGAGTAGTAAACGACGCACATGACTATCAAATCGGGATGCTTGAACTTCTCGATGAGCTGAGAAAGCATCTTCGAGCCGTTGTTTCTGAAGGATTTGAGGAACAAGTCAACGTTCTTGGCTTGAGCGGAGTCGGCCTCGTCAAAGCTGTCAGAGATGGGCTCAATGATGACGTTGGAGGTGACGATGGAGTTGACAGTGTATTTGGTGGTGGAGATGGTGGCTTTGACGCCCTTAGAGGCTAGCCTTTAAGCGAATTGAAGGAGATGATAGCATTGAATTCAAAAGGAAAGCAAAAACAAAAACAAAAACTAATCATTAGTTTAATCTAGAGGGGGAAAAACAAGCAAAAACTGATAGAGGATAGCACTTCATCCACCTTGGCCATAGCTAGTTGATAATCATCCACCTTTTCTTCAAATTCTGGTGCCTTTTCTCCTTCGAATTCCCTCCTTTGGTTTTAGAGAAACCTCATCCCACTAGAGCGACGACATTTTCTGATGATCACTGAAGTAGAGATTGTTCAAGTCTTTTGCGATTTCGACGACAAAGCCTCCGCCATGGAAGTAGAGGAGGAGGGAAACAAATAGAGGATGAAAACAAGAGACAATTACATGGTGGGAGGTTGAGGCGGAGACTGTGGCTGTGCGGAGTGAGGAAGAAAGGGAAGGGATATATAGATGAGGGACAATTCTGTAATTTCATTTTAATTTTTAAAAGTACCCATCAGGCACTAACACCTATTTGGGAATATACATATTTATTATACATATTTGTCTTTTCACATTTTTGAAGTTCTGTTTAAGGGATTTTCCCTTTTTGCTATTAATACCATTGTTAGTTCTTATAATTTACACTCATTTTGTTTTTGGTCCTTGAAACTTTAAAGTAATGATTTTGGTCCTTCAAATTTACTCAGTTGAAAACATTAATTCTTATATTTTTTTAGAAGCACTTGGATTAGAGTTAAATAGTTAACGCCAACAAAATAATCACATTTAACAGAGTTGATGTTATATAAATATAATTAACGGTGCAAATTCCAAATTCAAATCCTTCTAAAAGTATAAAGATTAATGTTCTAAACAAATAAATTAAGGGACTAAAAGTCTCTAGTGTAAAATTTTAGGGATCAGGATTAAAATAAGTACAGACTTTTTTTTTTTGGTAATTTACTAAGCCCCAAATCTTCCTAGACTTTTTTTTTGCCCAAAAAATCTTCCTAGACTTTTTTTTTGCCCAAAAAATATTCCTAGACTTTTTTGATATATAAAGAATCTTCCTAGACTTGAAGCGCAAGACTAGCGCATTAAAGGGAAATACTTATTTTTAACCTTCAAGGTTAATGCTTGAACCTAAAACTTCCCTTCCAGCCCGAGGCGTATTGTACTCTCTCGTTTTCTCGGCTATCATCACTGTTCTCACCCTTCAGCTAGGTTAATTTAAGGTTCGCAGAGTAGTTGGTCTTCCTTTCTACTCACTTGCGTTTCAGCGTAGTCTGTTATTGGTAATATATCCATCGATTAGTTAGAATATTGCAATTTCTTGACAGTCTGTTTACTCGTTCTTAATTCTTTGCATGCAGTCGTTTTGAACGGGATGGACACTCAAGCAGACCTTCCTCAAACGCCAGCCAAAAGGTTAATTTTATGCTCTTCTTTGTACATTTGCTTTCTGAAAATTCTGTTGCAAGCCAGGCAATTAAGTAATGTAGGAAAATTCCAGCCGTTGAAGTTTGTTTGAGTTTGGCAATGAGTTCATTATTAAATGGAAATCTACGAAAATACTTCTTATGAATTGTTTATGAACATAGATGAGCAATTTCCATGGCCAATAGATTTTGTCTTGTTCAGACCTGTAATGGAAATATGGAGAAGTCATAAAAATGAAATCCTTGTCCATATTTATCTTTACAGGCACAAGTGTGCAGCGTGCTACAGGCAATATAAGAAAAGGGAACATCTCATGGAGCACATGAAAATGTCATATCACTCAGTCCATCAGCCTAAATGTGGGGTCTGTCAAAAGCACTGCAAATCTTTTGAATCTCTGAGGGAACACCTTATTGGTTGGTTATCATTCCATATACAATCTAATGTTGGTATTATTGTTTGGAACTTTGGATTACTCGGTGCTTATCTTTTTATGCTGACTTATGACCTTGGCTCCATTTATTAGGTCCATTGCCGAAAGGAAATTGTTCTGAGCACTTTTCTGAATATGGTTGTCCACTTTGCTTAAAATTATTTGATAGCCCCACAGCTCTTATCGAGCATAAAGAGATATGTTATCTATCTGCACCCACTCCTCTGGTAAGTTGATTACTTGATTATTGGCTTCTTAAAGTACTCATGCATTTTTTAACTTTGTTTTATATAGGCTGTATTTAACTCTATATTTTTAACCTGGCTGACTGAAGAAACTGCTTCCCATCAGTGTTTCTAATCTACTAGATTTGATTTCATATGGAAGTTTTGAATTTTGCTGGGAAATAATGCAGGGAACGGAGCCATTAACCAATATAAGATCTCCAAAGCATCGTTCAGATTATTCTGATGAAAACCACACTGGAAGGCCCCCTGGAGCAATTGCAATTGATTGTGAAATGGTTGGTGGTGGAAGTGATGGAACCATAGATCTTTGTGCTAGAGTGTGCATGGTTGATGAAGATGAGAATTTAATTTTCCATACCTATGTGCAGCCTCAAATCCCAGTTACTAACTACAGGTACTTCCAAGTCATGTGTGTTTGTCTTTTTATTATCAAAGAGAACAAGTAATTAAAAGTACTATTGTTGGGGCTAACTGTATTTGAAATTTTCAGATATGATATTACAGGGTTGACAGAAGAGCATCTCAGAGATGCCATGCCACTCAAGGAAGTCCAAGAAAAGGTATTGGAAATTTTGTACAATGGAGAATCAATTGGCAAAGTTAGATTGGATGGAGGAAAGGCCAAGCTTCTTGTGGGGCATGATCTAGAACATGATTTGGACTGTCTCAATTTGACTTATCCTGATCATATGTTGAGGTAGAGGGAACGTTCTTGAGCGATTTATTACTGCTTATTTAGTTTTAAAGATTTTCAGTTTTTCACAAAGACCATGTCTTTGGATTATATCTTTTTTTCCTCATCACAGTACCTGACCTCTATCTGTACCATCTCAATATATTATATTTTCTTATCGAGAAGCAAAGTCTTCTGCCATGTAAGAACTAAGAATATCTATTTTGTGTTAAATTTTGGGTCACTTGATGCAGCATTTCTTACCTTGGGCTTATCATTTGTGGTACCTATAATATAGTCTTCCACAAAATTTAGGCCGGTTATGCAATGCTGTTTCATGCCCTAACAATCAATATACAAGTCATGAATCATGATGGTCAGAAAATGCCTTTGTTGCCTGTGCTGCTAAGTGTATTGTTTTTTCTTTGCTCTGCTTGTTTATTAAGTCCCCATTTGGTATACCAGGTAAGGAGAAGATTCCGTTTCATAACTTTGTCTTGTCCTTTACAATGTAATACATTCCTCTAGTCCTTTTATAAATAAATGTTTTAAATCTTATGGTGCTAGAAACCTGGTGTGTCTATTATTATAATGTGGCATTGTGGACTACTTAATTCAGGTAGCATTTGGGTCTGAAATCCTATTCTTTCTTTCCAGGCCCTACATGTGACAGCATTTCATTGATTATGCTTATTGTCGGAAGTCACGTGCCTACCAGTGTTCTTTTATGTTTTTATTTGCTATTTTCTGTCATTTTTATACCTTGCTTATTTTAGGGTTTTACCAAATATGATTTAGTAGCTAAGATTCTGTGATTAGATTGGATAATATATCTAATTAGGTCTACCCTTGATACCAAGCTAAGTGAGGCAGGCTTGTTTCCCCAACGCTGATATGTTGCTGCTCTATTTGATAAAATTTGATCTTCTTTCACAAAAATTCTTTCTTTGGCTGCTTTCACTTATAGTTGAATACCTTTTTTTCTATAGTCTGTAGCTTTCTTTGAATATGGATAATTTCCTGGTTCGTTCCATTTTGTTGATTGTGTTCCTCTTTTACCATGCAGGGACACTGCAAAGTATCGTCCATTGATGAAAACAAACTTGGTCAGCCATTCGCTTAAGTACCTTACTCGAACGTATTTAGGGCAAGTCAACCCTCTTTTTCTCCACTTCTCTTTTCCTAGTCTTAAACTTGCTTCTTCTAGTTTTGAAATTTTTTAAAATTAAATCTACATTATCTTTCTCTCCTGCTCTGTGCAACTCAAGTGGTTTTACTTGGCATAGTATTATTTTTTCCAAACTATAACAACAGGTGCCTTATCCCTCTAGGTGGGACCGGCTGTATAACAATAGTCATTAAATGCTGCTCCTGTCTGTATGTCTCTTTAAGGATATGAATTGGATTGTGTTTTTGGCTTTACAGTTATGACATCCAGACAGTCACACATGACCCTTTTGAAGACTGTGTTTCCGTGATGAGGTTGTACAAGAGAATTCGAGGCCAAGTTCATACGGAGGAAAACTTCAGAGCATTTACTCCAAGTAGCGTCACCGGCAATTCTGATTCTTGGAATTCCAAGGAACTTGAGAACTGTACACCAGATGAACTCTTTGCCATGTCAAAGTCAGACTATAAGTGCTGGTGTTCAGATTCCATGTAGAAAAATGAGAGCCTGAGCGAATGAGCTGTTATTATCCTGGAGATGATTTTGACGTGTGAATATTTTGTTCTCTAACTATGGGGACACAATCAAAGGAAAAGGAAAGGTTGTGATGGAAAAGATTATATGTGTGAGGACATGCTAATGTAACAGGATAGAGTTCGTAGGTTCATGGTGAATCTTCTTCGTTCCTTCCCCTTATTATTGAGTATTATATTTTGTTCAAGTATTTTTTTAGGGCGAAGGAGCAATATTGCCAACCAACTATAAGGCTAGGAGCAGTGGGTACAAATAACTTTTAATGGGACCAAATCTACCAACGAACAATTTAATTTGTTAAATCTTCACAAAACCGTCTATGGGCAAGTAACGTCCGTTTAAAATGGAGCCCTCCCCTTCCTACCTCATCGCCCCCTCTAGCCCCGGCCACCACCGATTCCCAAACATATCTTCTTCTTTCATTTCCTTTCAACTTTCAGACTCCAACGGAAACACTAAAATCTAATTCTCAGTTTCTATCTTTCTTGCTCTACCCTTTTATATTTCATATCCAAATTTCAATTTCAGATATTCGCCTCGATTGGATCCACGAATGGGTCGTGATTCTGAGACTTCTCTCGCCCCTGGATTCCGATTCCACCCCACCGACGAAGAACTCGTTCGCTACTACCTCAAGCGCAAGGTGTGCGACAAACCCTTCCTGTGCGACCCAATTGTCATCATCGACATCTATAAAGCCGAACCCTGGGACCTCCCCTGTTAGCTCTTTTGCTCTTCTCTGTGTTTCTTTTGTGTAGCATGATTTTCTCTATGTATGTAGTATCAAATTGAATTTCTTTTCTTTCTTATCTTGCTGTTTGTTGTTCGAGTGAATTGTGTGGTCCTTGCTGATTGATAAATTTTGTTAATTGGGGATATTGCGGTGTTTTAGGTCAGTCGAAATTGAAAAGTAGGGACTTGGAATGGTACTTCTTCAGTGGGCTGGACAAGAAGTACGGGAATGGGTCGAAGACAAATCGAGCTACAGAGAAAGGGTACTGGAAGACTACGGAGAAGTAGGGAGAGAGGAGGAGGGGCTGGCAGGGGCGTTGAAGAAGAAGTTTGGGAATTGGTGGTGGCCGGGGCTGGAGGGGGCGATGAGGTAGGAAGGGGAGGGCTCCATTTTAAACGGACGTTACTTGCCCATAGACGATTTTGTGAAGATTTAACAAATTAAATTGTTCGTTGGTAGATTTGGTCCCATTAAAAGTTATTTGTGCCCATTGCTCCTGGCCTAATAGTTTGTTGGCAATATTGCTCTTTCACCCATTTTTTTATTCATTTCATGCCTCTCTTGAAAGGGAATGCTCAAAGAAAAGAAAGCACATACCATATAGGAATGGATCCTCGCCGCGCCCTCCCCATCCCTCCTCACAAGTCCCCCATCTCGGCGTCCATGGCCTGAATGGTTTTTTTTTTAAAAAAAAAAAATTATTTTTTTAAAAAAAAACCATTTTGGACCGTTGGATCTTAGCGATTTGACGGCCGAGATGGGGCTTTAGGAGAGATGGGGAGAGGGGGCGCCGGGCAGAGGAACCGGACTCTACCATATATAACTGGCCAGATCATTTGTCTATTTATGAAACATCCTATGCGTAAATGGAAACAACTTTCGAAGGAGATAAATTAAGAGAATCGAATAATATTTTTTCTTGTTTGATTACAAGCTCATGTCTTGTATTCAAAGTTTTGGCATAAAACCCGCAAGCTTGATGAATCCTATTCGTTTAGCGTGTTACTTTTGGATAGAATAATTACTTCTTTCATTGACTCCACCAGGTGGGAGGGAAAAGGCATGTGCCACTTGTTCAGCCAATATGTGCCACTTGTTCAGCCAATGGTCGAGTTTTACAAGTTCTATATCTCAATAATAATAATTTGTTATTTTCGTCGTACGGTGCTAAAAACGACATCATTGTCAATTGTCATGCTCGTGTGATAGCTACAAGGAACTACTTTTTATTTGTCAAATGTTTAATGGCCTTATTCAGCGGGCATCACTAAAGTTGAAACAAACAATTATTTAGGGAAAAAGAATGAAATCAAATTAAAATATTCCCTCTGGTTGATCCATATTAATTAAGAATATGTTATATGCCCATTGGATTTTTTTTTTTTTTTTTTTTTAATGGGAAAAAAAGATTCTATGTGTGACCCATTGCATGATTGAAAAAAAATCCAATTTACTCTTTAGTTTCATTTGTCTTTATTTCACTTGTTTCATTTCATTTGCTATGTCACGCTACAACCGTCACCGCCATTACCTCCTCTTGCACCGCCGACGTTGCCACCCCCAACCACCACCTCTACCATTGTCGTCGTTGCTGCCAAACATCTATCACCACCACCTCCTCTGCTACTGCCGCCACCACTACCTCCTCCTCCTCCACCCCCGCCGCCACTACTACCTCCACTGTTGCCTTGCCACCACCACTACAACCTCCTCCTCCACTGTTGCCGTTGCCGCCACTACCTCCACCGTTCTCGCTGTCACCACCTGTCATTGCCACTGCACACCACTGTTACCCTTGCCTCCACTACCACAACCTTTGCCATTGGACGATCCTCGGCGAGATAGCGTGACGGCTATGATGAGGAAGCATGATGGCTCTTAACTATTTTTTCTACAAAGATTATATTAAAGATAAAATAGACTTTGTGTGATATATATATATATATATATTGATAATAAAAAATATTTATATATATTGATAATAAAAAAGTTTAGGTGGAGGTAGACACCGGTAACCTACCAAGGCCAGGGCATGCCTCTAAGCTCAAAGAGCGCCTACAAAGGTACTTACAGATCGCCCAGCAACAAGGCCCTCACATCAACTAGCGGGTATTGAATCTCCTCTCTTTTGGGGTGAAGGCCGACGCCTTAGCTAACTGTGCCACTCCTTGTTGGCCTTTGTGTGATATATTAATTTTAAATAATTATTAAAAAATAACTTATTGCACCTTGTTTAACAAACCAAACACTAGCGTTGTAATTAATATTTTATTGCATTGCCATTGTATCGCATTTTGCTGCACTGTAAGGTGTTATGAGATTGAACTAAACTGGCTCTAACCTTTTGCTTGGTACCTGACCAAATGGTGTGTGTGTAAAGTTACAACCTATTTTGTGCATTAAAAGGCATATAAAAATTTTGGTGCTTGAACTAATGACATATTTAAAATTTAGGGTTAAGGTGAAAAAATACACGTGTTTTATCCTAAGGAGAGCCGAACACCAAATGCTTTTTTTAGGTGCAAAAATACACATGTGGTTACAAAATAGGTGCGAAAGTCACATTTCTTTGTTAAAGTTAGATAATTGCTGTTAATTTTTAAAATTCTTACCAAATTGTCCACGTGTCACTCGGGGCAATGGAGTCAATTATTGATGCTAACTTCTTCATCGTCGGCGGTGCTCAAGCTCGTCCCGACGTGTTTTCCATCTGCGGAAAGAAGTATTCAAAAGCAGGATGCAGCAGAGGCATAGGTTGATTTGTATCAAATTGAGTCGTCGGTTTTGATTTTAAAACAGCTCGGCGAGCCTCGTCTTCATCTTATTCCAATTTATAGTCAATTTTCCCCACTTCGGCGATAGACTAAAAATAGCCTGACCTAAACAAACATAGATCTTGCAACTTCAAGAACAGTTCATGATATCAATATGATAACATACCAACACGGTTAGAGACATGAGGAGCTACACGCTGAATATATAGTCGTAAAGTTTTCGTCAACTTGTCATATATGCAAAAGTACTAGTTAGGTCTCTTGCAAACACACAGAATAATTGCCTCCAAATTACATCTTCCTAGAAACAAGGTGACAAAAATTGATAGATACTAACTCCTAGCACCACTACCAAACTAACCTAGTATAAATAACAATGCTAGCAACATTATGGGAACAAGTAATTTACAATGATAAATAAATGCCTAATGAAGTAAATACACATACTAGATTGAATAACACAGCCCACCAGGAGGAAGTACCGCAAATGCTGCATGGAAAATTATAGAGTAAAGGCCAATCAAACAGCTCTGAAGGAATGCAGAGCGTGTAGATATATCATTTTTCTAGCCTCTTTGACGCTTCTTTCCAGCCTTGGCAGCACTTCCCTACACCTTAGATTAACTTGATGCATTGCCCTTTGTGTCTTTTGCCTTTTCTGTTGAATTTGCTGATAACTCATTCTTAGCATCTCTTGTCTTTGATGAACCAGATTTGATCTTGCCAGAGGCATTAATACTAGACTTCCCCCTACTCCTGGGGGTCTCCCCTTAGAACCAAGAGTACTTAATGTTTCTTTCTTGGGTTTTTTTGGGGTTTCTTGCTTGGTCTTTGAAGAAAATTTTGGTTTACTAATATCATCGTTCTTTTAGTCTGTCGCTTAAGGAGCAGGAAGCTGAGCCTCGTCTTCTTCTTCAACCATCTCCTTAGTCCCGCCTCTACTACTCCCTCCACTATTTCTATTACTTCTCGTTCTCCTTAATCTAGTATTCGGAGCATCATCATTCTCCAATTCGTTATCACCTTCATCCTCCTCAGCTATGGTCTGGACTGGTTCCAATTGAGGTTTCGACATCATCTCCGGCATAGTTGCAGAACGATACAGAGGAGCAGGGGGGACATTGGTCGGCAGAGTAGGGATTATTTCGAAGGACGGTTGAATTGTGATGGCGTCTTTCATCAACTCATCAAGTGCTTGCATTCTTTGCATCTCGCCACTGCTTCTTCGTTCTCTATCTTGGAATGATGATCAATATCTCCAGCTGGTGAAACTAACAGCAAAACTAACGGTGTTTCTACCCTTAACAGAAAATGTGACTTTTGCACCTATTATGTAACCACATGTGTATTTTTGCACCTAAAAAAACACTTCGTGTTGGGCGCTCCTCAGGGTAAAACACATGTGTATTTTTGCACCTTAACCCTAAAATTCATTACTATGAATAAAAACCCAATAGTTAGTAGTAAATAAATATGATACTCCTCATATTTTTAATATAAGACATATTTAGAGAGCTGATTTTGGTCCTAAATATAATACATAGTTTTCATATGTGTCAATCATTTCCTATTTTACCTGTGTGAAAGCTCCCTCAACAATAATCAAAGAAAATGGGAGGTATGAAATTAAAGAAGATGACCAGGGTGTTTTAGAAAATCCATGTGATATTAATTAACTTAAATTCCTTAATTTAATTAAATTAGGTAAATATTTCTTATATTAAGGACTAGAGAGAGTACTAGTAATAATTCGTGTGGACTGAGGGGGTGATCGTTGAAATCAAAAGCATGATGTAACGTTCTTGACAAGTAGAAATCCAACAAATAAGTAGAAACGTCAAGGCCCTCGATAAAGCCATTGGACTACAAATTCTCACTACGGAGTTACTGATATATATTTTAGGCTATGATGCTTATTCCTAATTTTGTTGTATTTAGGTTTTGCTTTTATTTCCGATATATAAAAAAGGTTTGAGTTGCAAATTTGACAACGAAGTTTTAGAGAAGGGACATCTAGCACAATTATGTTTTATTGAGTGTAAAAATTTACATAAAGTTTTCCAAATGGGACAAAAATAACAAATATGTTAACTCTCCCAAAATCACCGTTACTTTTTGCTTTTGTGGGACTTACGTGCTTTTCACCTTATCCCATCTTTCACAACCCCCACCTTCTCTCTTTTCAGCCCCTTAATCTTGTCGGTGTTTCCTGTCCCTCCCTTCCTACCACCACCATGGCCATCAAATCTGAGCTCAAAATGTCCCACAACCTCCCCACCAAGAAACCTTCCTTCGTTGTTGATCCAAGAGCTCGTCCTCCCTTCACCATCAATCAAATTTGAGCCACCATTCCGACCCATTACTAGGTCAAGATTCCATGGAGGTGCCTCTCTTACATTCTCAGGGACTTGTCTCTTGCCCCCTCCCTATTTGCTCTCGCTCTTCATTTCGATTCTTAGTTCTTTTGGCCTCTCTATTGGTCCCTTCAAGGCACCATGTTCTGGGCTCTCTTATTTCTCGGCCATGATTGGTATTTCTCTCTCTCTCTCTCTGACTCTGACTTTGTTTCTAATTTTCTACTTTGTATTGTCCTCTAACTTCTGTGTTGCATGCAAGGTTGTCAAACTCACGAATTTAAGCAAACTCGTGACAGTGACGTAAATTTGAATCATATACTCATAAAAGCTTACTTTTATCATTAAATTGGTATAACTAGTGTATAATTAAATAATTAAAATATAAAAATGACAACAATTTGATTTAAATATATTTTAAATCCAAATAATTGAAATTAAATCCATCAATATTCATCATTTATCATATTTAACAAATAAATTTCTATAAAATTTATATATAAATTCGCGAATATGATCAAATAAAAAAAATTAATACGAGTTTAAGAGTAAGTTAACACATTTTTGTAAGCTAGAAACGTAAAAATAGTAAACTCGGTGTATAAACTCATGGGTTTAACTGAGTTTACAAATGACATGAGTTTATCAGTGACTCGACTTATTTTTGTAAGTTAGAATCGTAAAAACGATAAACTCAGAAAGTCAATTCGCAAGTTTGACAATAATGGTTGCATTCTTCTATGGCGGCTATGAAAGCTTTTCAAACAGTCGTACTCTAAATAGTTTCGTGTCGGAAAGTCAACTCGTAAGTTTTACAATAATGGTTGCATTCTTCTACCGCGACCATGGAAGCTATTCAAACAGTTGTACTCTGAATAGTTTCATGTGACATTTTGAGCTCAGATTCAGTGGCTATGGCAGTGGTGGAGAGGGAGAGGAGACGCTAACAAGACTAAGGAGCTGAGAAGAGAGAAGATGAGTTTGTGAAAGATGAGATAAAGTAAAAAGCATGTAGGAAGGAAAAATAAAAAGTAACGATGGTTTTCGGAGAGTTAACAAATTTGTTATTTTTGCCCAATTTAGTAAATTTTATGTATATTTTTGCACTTAATAAACTATAATGGTGCTAGGCGCCCCTTCACGAAAACTTACAATTTACACATTAGCCCTAAAAAAAATCACCAACTCATTTTTTTTTTGGTAACCATAAACCAATATATTATTCATGACTTTTTGACCGAACATTATTTATGACTTGGGAAATAGGGTTCGCGGACAAATGGTGGTATCACTCTGGTCCTATTTATAAGTCCCTTTTAACAAAAAAAAATGGTCATATTTATAAGTCCATTTTGACCAAATAAATGAGATTGTGACAATTTTGTCCATATTATTATACCAATGAAAATATAGAGAGAATAAAGAGTTGAAAGGTACCATTCATAAATGAGGGTAGAATTGAAAATTTACCCCATAATTATTGAGCTACCTACCTACCTTTCCTTATAGTATGTGTGATTTGGTAAAAAAAGATTTATAAATAGGACCAGTTGGTTTATGAACTTGTGGAAAGTCCTTATCTCACACCCAATATAAATATAAAATGGGGATATATAGACTAGAATGGAATATGGTTTGGATTTTGCTTTAGGACAAATAGGTTCGTTGTCCTAAAAAAGGTTTGCAAATGGAAAAGCAATCAATACGAATGATATATCTTTGACCGAAAAAAAAATCAAGGGTAAATGTACAATTTTACACATAAGGTTTGCGCCCAGGAGCGTCCCAAAGACCACAACGTTTTTCGAACAAAAGACATACGACGTTACATTTTGGGAGCGCCGCCAAAGACCACGCCGTTAGTTGACCGTTAGTCAACGTTAACTTTGGATGGAAGTGAACAGTAACGCGGGTGAAATTACACTTTTGCCCCTTAGTTTTAAATATTATAAAAAAAATCGAAAAAAAAATCAGAAAAAAATTAGGAAAAATTCAAATAATTCGAAAAAAAATTCAAATAATTAGGAAAAAATTCAAATAATTAGGAAAAAAATCAAATAATTAGGGAAAAATTAAAATACCCCCTCCAAAAATGCCCCACCAGCCTTAGTCGACTTCACACATCGATTAGATTTATCTCGTAGGGAGAATTGACAAGAAGATTATCTTAATTAATTAATATTTTTTTTCAATGAACAAATTTTTTACCCTAACAGATCTTTCAACAACAACCGCACGGCTCGTGTATATACAACTCCTCCTCCACTTTGATTGGTTATCCGGCCGCCGCCGGGTGATGGCTAATTTGGCCAACCATATCATGGCGGCGGTTCTTTGTTGTGGGGGCCTATCGATTTAAGGTATTTTTAATTTTTTCCCTAATTATTTGAATTTTTTTCTAATTTTCCAATTTTTAAAATATTTTCTAATTATTTTAATTTTGTCCTAATTTTTTTTTTAAATTTCTAATTATTTCAATTATTTCCTAATTTTTTTTTCTAATTTTTAATTTTTTTTCTAATTTTTTTTTTTTTTTTTTTCGAATTTTATTTATTTCCTTTACCCAAAAAAATAAATAAAATTCGAAAAAAAAAATCAAAAAATTCAGAAAAAATTAAAAAATTAAAAAATTCGAAAAAAAAAAATTAGGAAAAAATTTAAATAATTAGAAAAAAAATTAGGAAATAATTGAAATAATTAGAATTTTTTTTAAAAAAATTAGGACAAAATTAAAATAATTAGATTTTTTTTTTAAAATTAGAAAATTAGGAAAAAATTCAAATAATTAGGGAAAAAATTAAAAATACCTTCGTCGATGGGCCCCACAACCGAAACAACGCCGCCGCGTCGCGACCACCCTAAGCGGGGGCCGAATAACCAACTCGGTGGAGGAGAAGTTGTATATACACGGCCGTCTGATTGTTGAAGATCTTATTTGATAAATTGCTCATCAAAAAAAAAATATTAATTAATTAAGATAATCTTCATCAATTCTCCTTACGAGATAAATCTAATCGATGTGTGAAGTCGACTAAGAACCTGGTGGGGCCCACTTTGGAGGGGGGTATTTTAATTTTTTCCTAATTATTTGAATTTTTTCCTAATTTTTTTTTCTAATTATTTAAAAAAAATCGAATTATTTGAATTTTTCCTAATTTTTTTCTGATTTTTTTAATAATATTTAAAACTAAGAAAAGAAAGGTAATTTCACCTAAAACTAAGCAAGAAAAAGTGTAATTTCACCCGCGTTACGCTCACTTCCATCCAAAAGTTAACGCTGACTAATCTGTCCAACTAACTAACTACCATAGTCTTTGGCCCCAAAACGTAATGTCGTGTGTTTTATTCCCGAAAAACGTTGTGTCTTTGACGACGCCTCGGCGAAACCTTATATGTAAAATTCTACCATTACCCAAAAATCAATAAGAATGATATATGAGAGAAGAATGAAGAAAAACCCCAATGGAAAAAGGGGTTTGAAGTTTGAACAGAGAATGGCGAAGAGGATTCGTATCGCGAAGTATACGCGCCTCCGAAGATGACTTTTCCTTTTCTGCCAAAGTACATGCAGACAGAGTTTCCATAGTATTTCACTCTGTTGATAGCGTGGATTCTGTGTTATTGTCGCTCCGTGAATTGGCCAATTCGTATTCTGCCTCCCAAAGAAGACGCATGGCGAGCCTCTGGGACGGCGTTCTGGAGCAAACCAAGTCGGCTCAGGAAAAGAACACTGATCCTCTCCTCTGGGCGATTCACATCAACTCAGCCCTTAACGCCGCCGGTGTTTCTTTGCCTTCAGTCAAGCTCGCCGACTGTTTAGTCTCTTACATCTGTTGGGATAATCATGTGCCCATCACGTGGAAGTATCTTGAGAAAGCCTCGACTATCAATATCGTCCCTCCTCTGTTCGTCATCGCCCTTCTCTCTACCAGGTCCCTACCTTTGCATCTCTCTGTCGTTATCTAATTCACTGAATTTTTTTTAGTCTCTCTGTTTTTTTTTTTTAATTGCCATCGTTACCGCTGAGTTGAACATACATGTGTGTGTGTTGGATTAACGAGCTTATGAAATTATGTTGGCATACGCCTTTATAACTGAGGCTCTGTTTGAATTTTGTGGTTTTTCAACTCCTATAGTTTTGCGAGCATGTGCTGAGAAGAGAACTGCAAGAATGAAGTATCCGATTTCTCTTTTGTGTGTTATGTGATTGATGTTTCACATCGACTTGGATTTCAATATATGCCAGACCGTAAGATATATACAATTTCAAATGAGGAAAAGATCGCGAATATGAATTTTGCAGAAGTGACGGGTCCTTTTTGACTACCTCGATTTTGAACAGCCATATCAACTTCGAAAATTTACCCAAGAATCCAAGACGCTTATCAAAAGATGAATATTGGTTGGTAGCATAAGCTGAAAATGCAACAATAAAGTGTTTGATTTATGAAGAGGTTTTCTAAAACTTTGTTGTTTAACTGTTGTCAGCAAGAACTACCCAGTACCCACGATTACAAAAAACAGATATCTTAAAGATGGATGGGTAATTAGAGAAGTTAATTTGTTTTGTTTTCTAACAGCTATACCTGTTTAGTCCGAGATGCTTGTCAAAAGCTTCCCGTGAGTTACAAAAACACCAAAAGAAGCCATATGTACAAATCTCATCAAACAAATTCACAACTTCTGCTGTGAAAAAAATTCCAAATATCGAAAGCCACAAGGCTGCAAATTTTTTGAATCGGATCAAAGCATAGTAATGTGGAGGATGACTACATTTATATTTAAAATAGAAATTGAGAGGGGGAACATTGCTTGATGTGGTCGTCAAATGGTTTTAATGAATAAATATTGTTATCATGAGGAGTGACTGGACAAGACATTTTATATGCATAGGCCTTGTCATATCCTCATATTTTAAATTTTGCTACATTCTTTTGTATGTTTTGTACAATGTCTCTTGTCCCATGTCCATGCTTCATATTCAGGCTTATTTTGGTTGGAATTGGCTTCTTTACCGCACTATAGTTTGAGCATTATTTGGATATGCTTTCTTACTCTATTTTTATATTTTATGTATTGATTCAAGTCATGATAGTCCTTTTTGTTAGGCCAACAGAAGATTCTTTTTGTTCAATTCAATAATGTCTTGTTCTCTAATATGGTAAAACAAAAATGTGTTTTCCCTTATCCTCTTTGTCAGGTAATTTCCATGTATAGTCTTCTTTCTGCTTTATTGCCCATTGTAGTAGGATATTGGGGGCCCTGATGGGATAATTTTGACTAATCCTGAAAGGAATGGGATAATTTTATAACCAGATGTCTTGTTTACTGGCTGTCCCTGGTTCCTCATACAGAATTGTTGCATGACAACAAGGTTTCACTGATTTTATTACTTTTCCCCTACTGGTTAGTTGACATCTATTGCTTTTCTTGACTACAGGGTTGTTCCAAACAGACTGCTCCAACCTGCAGCTTACAAACTTTATATGTTGTTCCTCAAGAGATATGCCATTTCTCTTGCGTCTCATATAAGTTGTCCGAACTACGAAAAGTAAGATTCAATTTCAACTAGATTTACTACAAAAGCAGGGAAGTATAAAGAAGATAAGATATTAAAATGCATTCCGAACATATTTACTTAAAGGAGCTCCCATTTGCTTCTGTAAATCCACTAGAGAACGTCTCTCTATGGAAAACCATGAACTGGAAATCTGAACTCACTGGAAAAGAAGAAGATTTTCTAAGAAAAAAAATTATAGAAATTGGTTCTTATTTTTTTATTTAGGAAAAAAACTTTGGATTTAGTAGCACAAGTACCTTCATTTTTTAAATACTTGCAACACTATTTGTTTGTGTCTCATGTATTTCCTAATGTCTTTAGGCTATCTATGTCAAGAAGCTCCTTACAATAGCAAGGTTTACTTTAAAAAAAGTGGTTACAGATGGACTAGACATCTCATTAAATTCTTTCATATGTTTGTATATTGTTTTATGTTTCTACGTCAATGAAAAGCTTGTTTTACTTTTTGAATGTGTAAAGTGTACTAGATTCATATGAAAAATCAAGCTTGATAGCTCACAAGTATTTTCTTTAAAGAGAACAGAAATAAATGATAAAGAACACTCTCTTCTACCCTCTCTCCCAGCAAGAATCTCACTATTAAGAGAATTAGAAGCCCAAGAGAATCTCCAAATATCTGAAATACTGTTTATTCACTCATATCTTAGCTTTGGGAATGGCCAAGATATTTATAGAAGAGGAATTATAATTGAAATAACAGACTCTCCCTACTTCCTTGGGAATTCAAATGCATAACAAACCTGAAATGACTCAAAGGACTCACAACCAAGGTTATTGAAACCGGACCGGTCACTGAACCGATCAGGGTACTGGGTCAAGGGTTAGTGGGTCAAACCGGAGCTAAACCGGGGTCAAACCGGTAAGAAAGTGAATATTTCAGCGTGTTAATATGAAATTATAAAACAAATAATTTTTTTTAATGGCTATTACCCTCTGATTAAATAGATGTCTGACTATTCTATATGTCCATAAGATAAAATGAAGTGCTCAGTGAAGTGTGTTTTCACTTCTTCTATAGTCACGTCATTATACAAATTGCAGTCATGTCCATTAAATAATTTCCATTGAAAAAAACAAAGTGCTCACTGTTGCAGTCATGTCCATTGAAAAAAACGAATGCTTACTGGGTAATTAAACTTCAGTACCCTCCTTTCCTCTTTCTATTTCCCTATACTTCTCTCTTTCCTCTCTATCTCTCTCAATTTTCTCTATGTCTTTCTCTCGCATTCAGCCGTTCAGCCATGGCTTGTCCACCACCTTACACCCACGTTGTTAGATCAGAGCCTGAATCCTTCACCGGAATGACTTCTACCTCTAATGATTGAGGAAGGAAGAAGACGGCGAAGCAAAGGTCGCCGGCGAGGAAGGAAGAAGACGACGAAGGTGCAGTGGAGAGTCGAAGGTGTGGAGGTCGCTGTCCACCGTTGTGTTTCTCGCTTCTCCTCTGTTCTTGGACCCCCTCTCTTACACTGTTAATTTTTCTTTTTAAATACTGGCTGATGACCCCGGTTTCTATCATTTTCCGGACCGGATTCACGGCCGATTCGCCAGTTTTCCGGTCTGAACCGACCGGTCCGGTCCGAGTCTAATAACCATGCTCACAACTGACTAGTGGTCCTATTATTCTGCTAACAAACTCAAAAACAGACTTTCAAATTCAAAATATCAATTAAATAATTAATAAAAGAAATCAGATTGACTAATTCAAACGCATGGACTGATTCTTTCGCCTCTGATAAGTGAGGTGGTACCTATCATCACTCCCCCTTTGGAAACCACCTTGTCCTCAAGGTGGAAGTCTGGATATTGCTTCTGTAGTAGGTCATACTCTTCCCAGCTTGCTTCTTCAGTTGGCCGAGCCTTCCATTGAATCAAAAGCTCCAAATGTGGCCCCTTCCAGCGATGAGATAGTACCTTGGCAGGTTCAAGCAGCAGTTCGAAGTTAGCTGAGATTGGTAATGCAGCTGGTGGATCAGAAGGAGCTACCCCGTGTGCTGGTCTTAATAGGTATACATGGAATACCGGATGAATTCTTGGTTTAGGGGGTAATTTTTCATATGCAACAGGCCCAACCTTCCTCTTGATTGTGTAGGGACCAAAAAATCAGGGAGAAAGCTTGGTATACTTCCTTTGTGAGAGGGAATTCTGTCGAAAAGGCTGAACACATAGCATCTCCTATTTCAAACGTAACCTCCCGATGACTTCATCCTATCTTGAGACTTTTCTAGATTGTCCTTAAGTAGCCTTAACATGTCATCCCTGGTTTCCAATTGCTCTGCTAATCCAGGAATGTGGGTTTCACCCTTAATGAAAGGATAAAGAAGAGGGGGGTCTCTTCCATAGACTACTTTGAAAGGGGTAGTGGTTGTGGAAGTATGATATCCGGTGTTGAAAGAGTATTCTGCCCAACATAAGAATTTGCTCCAAGTTCGGGGTTGCTCATGTCCAAAACACCTTAGATATGCTTCAAGAGAGCCATTGACAACTTCTATTTGGTCGTTCGTTTGAGGATGATATGATGTGCTCATCCTTAAACGTGTTTGGCCTAGCCTAAATAGTTCCTGCCAGAAAGCACTCAAGAAGAGAGGGTCTCTATCTGAAACAAAGGATCTGGGCATACCATAGGTGAACAATTTCCTCAAAAAAGCGTGCAGCCACTAATTTTGCAGTTTAAGGATGGCATAGAGGGATGAAATGACAATACTTACGAAGTCTATCCACCACAACCAGGACTGTATCATAACTTCCAGATTTAGGCAGCCCAACAATAAAATCAATGGAGATATCATCTCAAATCTGTTCAGGGGCAAGAATTGGTTGCAGCAAGCTAGCAGGAGATAAAGTCTCATTTGTTTTTTTGACAGGTAAAACATTGCTGAATAAAAGTTTTCACACCATATTTCATTTGAGGCGAATAGAAAGTACCTATGAGCCTTTTCAAGGTTTTCAAATAACCACCATGAGCTCCTGAAGTGAAGGTGTAATATGCGCTTCTTCAAGGAGTTGAGCTCGAATAGGCGAGCTTTGCGGAATCACTAAGCGCCCTTGATAATAAAGCTGTTGCTTGACTAGAGAATTCCTGGGTTTGGAGCGGGAATTTTCCTTTAATGCAGCTACAATAGGTGCTGTGAATTGATCATTCAATAGTGCTTCATCGAATTTCAAGAAATCTATTGGCAAAGGTATTACCAAATGAAGGAAATTAGCTTGCTGGGGTCTTCTGGAGAGTGCATCAGCGCCAACATTTTCTTTTCCAGCCTTGTAAACAATGTTGAAATCAAAAGGAAGGAGCTTAAGAACTAAGCATTGCTGATTATTAGTGAGCACTCGTTGGTCAAGGAGGTGCTTGAGGCTGTGATGGATCTGGAATCCAGATCAGTCACCGATGAATTCAAGAACAAAGAATCTAAGTCCTTGACCAAATACATAAACACATATATTCATTCATAACTTCTGTCAATGTCATACATGAGATATATAGACAGAATGTAACAAGGATAAGATAACTCCTAATAACTTCCCTGTAACTTCCTAAAAGATAAGATACACTTAACTTCCTAAAACATAACTTCCTAGGGATAACTTCCTCAAAACAGAACAAATATAAAACACAGACATAAGGCATAACTACTATATTTTAATTATCCTTGTTCACTTGCTTCCTTCTTGAGTAAACCAACACAGGGCGCTGCTTTATATTCCTATCAGTCTGTGATAATCAATCCGCATTGTGAAATGATGTCTTAGGAGATAGTGACGCCATTTTGTAATGCCAACACTAGAGCCAACAGTTCACGATCATAAGCTGACTTGTACCTGCTAGAAAAGGAAAATCCCTTGCTATAGAAAGCTATGGGGTGTTCTTGCTGCAATAAAATGACACCAATTCCCTCCATAGAGGCATCATATTCAACAATAAATTCATAGTTGAAATCTGGCAGTTTTAAGACAGGTGTAGAAATTAGAGCTAACTTAAGCTTCTCAAACCCCTTTTGGGCAACCAGAGACTAGTGAAAGGCATTCTTTTTAGTGAGTTCTGTTAAGGGCTGAGCAATCATACCATAATCCTTCACAAAGCAGTGGTAATAGCCTGTGAGACCCAAGAATCCCCGAAGTTAGGTGACATTAGTTGGAGTTGGCCATTCCTGAACTGCAATAATCTTCTCATAATCTGTTTCCACCCCACGAGCTAATATTCGGTGGCCTAGTAACGATATCTTTTGGGATCGCCCAAATTCATACTTTTTGAAGTTAGCAAAGTAAGAGTGCTGCTGCAAGGTTTGAAACACAGTCCTCAAATGAATTTCATGTTGTTGGGGGGTGGGGCTGTACACCAAGATGTCTCAAAGAAGACCAATACGAACGTCCTTAAGTGTGGCCTAAAAAGATCATTCATTGTAGTTTGAAATGTTTCAGGTGCGTTAGTGAGGCCAAAGGGCATCACAAGATATTCATATTGACCACTATGAGTTCTAAATGCGGTTTTTGGAATGTCTTCGGTCAATACCCTGATCTAGTGATATCTGGAGCGGAGGTCAATTTTGGAAAAATAAGCTGCAACATATAACTCATTAAGTAACTCATCAATATTAGGAATGAGGTATTTGTTAGGCATCGTAATTTTATTAAGGGCTCGATAGTCAACACACATGCACCAAGAGTCATCTTTCTTTTTTACCAAAAGGATCGGGCTAGCAAAGGCGCTAGAGCTAGGCCGAATAAACCCCTCTCCAAGGAGCTCTTCAACTTGTTGCTCAATTTCATTTTTCTAGAAGTAAGGGTATCGATAAGGCCGTAAATTGGGTGGTGGTGTTTCGGGTAGTGAGTATGCTATCTGGTAGGTGGCAATTCAGTGGGTTCATCAAACACAACAAAGAATTTAGCCAAAAGATCATCCAGGTCTAAAGGTCCTGAGTCTCCAAACGCCATTTGCAACTTGTGCGAGGACAGAGTGTAAGCTAGCACTTTGATCAGCCCGTGGAACTCCCTGCAACTTGTACTTTTTTCCGTCAACCCAGAAAGTTAAGAACATTTGGTTCCAATTTGCTTTAACAATGTTGAAAGAAGCAAGCCATTTAATACCAAGAACCAAATCTGAACCAACTAGTGAGAAAGGATAAAAATCTTGTTGACTAATCAAACCTGGAAGTTGAATTTTTACCACCTTACAAATTTGATTGCAGCATATGATGCTGCCATCCCCAATCTGAACCCTAAACGTAGACACCAATGAAGTGGGTAGACCCAATTCACGTACCAATGACTCGACAATGAAGTTGTGCGTCGAACTGCTATCAATTTGCAACATAACATCTCGTCCTTGAAGAGAACCACTCAGTTTCATGGTTGCTGCTGTGGGTTTCCCAAGGATTGCATTAAATGAAATTTCTGCAGCTTCGGGTGCTTCCTCCTCTATTATAGGTGCTTGTTCGTTTTCCTCCGGAATCGGAATTCCCTCGTCATCAACCTCAAGCAAACTGAACGAGGAAGAGTTGCAGCGGTGCCCTGGCCGAAAATGCTCCCCACATCGGAAACAAAGACCTTTCTCACAACGTCTTTGTCTCTCGGCCTCCATGGGTGTTGCGTGATATTGATTCGGGAGTGGAGTCGAGGATGAGGATGTGATCACGGGATTCGACTTTGTTGCCTCGGATGACGTTGCTATATTGCTGTGTGTAAATTGTAAAATAGCTATGGGTATAGCCCATGTTGGACCGGTTCTGCGAATAGGAGGGATTGGGCTTAGGCCCTCGTGTGGTTATTAATTTTTTGGCTAAAGTATGCTTTTGGTCCTTTAAGTTTACATGAGGTATTCATTTAGTCCCTTATATTTATAAAGTACACTTTTAGTCCTTAAAACTTAACACCGTTAATGTTATTAACGGAAAATGCTGACTAATCAAAATTAAGTGTTGAAAATGAAATGGTGACAATGCAAACTTAAACCCAGTGGTAGCTCATATATACTCAACCCACTAAAAATAACCTATGTCAAATAATTTTAATCTACATGTCAACTAACAAATTTTCATTGATTTATTGTTTTTTAAAAATAAAAATGCCTAGGTTTTGGTAATTTTATTTACCGCCCCTCTTCCCTCCCTCTCAATCCATCTTCCTCCCATTACAATCTCGCTTTTGGCTCGGCTTTTCCATAAACCGTAAGCCTCAATCTACTCTCTTTTTCAAAGAAATTTCTTTCCCTAATCGTTGATCACCAATGGTTGCTCCCTTCGGTTCCATTATGTGCGTCCACATATACCAGGGTCTGATTGGGTGAGATTGCTTTCTTTGGGTTCAGTATTTGTGCGTCCATATGTATATGAGGGTATGATTGGTAGGAGAAAATAAATATGTAGTTTATCAATCAACATGCATGAGTGATTAAATTGCACAAAGCAATGAAACTGAAGTAGGTGAGTTTCTGGGTTTTGAAAGGAACAATCAAGAACATGGGAAAATAAAGGGAGGATGGAAGAGAGATTAAGTCGTTAGCAAGATGGATTGAGAGGGAGGAAAAGAGGCGGCAAAGGAAATTACTAAACCCTAGGTATTTTTATTTTTTTAAAAATAATAAATTAATAAAAATTTGTTGGCGGACATTAGATTAAAAGTATTTCACGTGGTTCATTTTTATTGGGTTGAGTATATAAAAGTTGCCACTGGGTTTAAGTTTGCTTTGTCAGCATCACACTATCACCTTTAATTTTGCCTAGTCAACATTTTCCGTTAATAACATTAACGGTGTTAAGTTTTAAGGACTAAAAGTGTACTTTATAAACTTAAGGAACTAAATGGATAACTCATGTAAACTTAAAGGACTAAAAGTATACTTTAGCCTAATTTTTTTCTCAAACTCTAGGGCTAAACTAGACTCACGGTAGACTGTTCGCGGCTTATGAATGCAAATTTCAGATTGTAATTCCTCCTTTAACCCGTTTAGAATACACTGAGAAGGCAATGATCCGGCGAATTCTTCACACGTGCCACTCTTCTTGCCCATTCTTGCCGATACTCATGTACGCTTCCTATTTGTTTGATGCTGCAAAGGTCCTCATTCGGGTTTTGATATTCAAGAGGTCCATAATGTTCTTGTAGAATCTTCACTAACTCATCCCAATACAACATAGTACGTTCTGTGTTCATCCATGAAAATAGATCCAAAGCATCTCCCTCCAGGTACATAGCAGCGATCTCCACTTTGTCATCATCTGGTATTACACTGGAAAAATTTCTCCGCTTTAAGGATCCATCCCCGCGGGTCACCTCCATTGAATTGTGGGAAATCAATCTTTGCATATGGAAACCTTGGATACCGATGGGAAGGTTCTGATTCCTCATCACTATCTCGGCCCCAGTGACCCTTTCCACGGTTACGGCGTGTGAATTGAAATTCTAAAGCCGTGACCACCTCTTTCAACTCGTCAAGTGTTTCTAGTTTTACAGCAATTGCAGCTAAAGGATTAGTGCCAAAGGGGTTTTCTTCTGGGTTTTGAGTTGCGTGTGAAGAACATGTCATCACCATGTTGGATCGACACGGCTCTGATACCAAATGATAGCTCACAGGTATTTTCTTTGAAGAGAACAGAAATAAATGATAAAGAACACTCTCTTCTACCCTCTCTCATAGCAAGAATCTCACTATTAAGAGAATTAGAAGCCCAAGAGAATCTCCAAATATCTAAAATACTATTTATTCACTCATATCTTAGCTTTGGGAATGACTGAGGAATTACAATTGAAATAACAGACTTTCTCTACTTCTTTGGGAATTCAAATGCATAACAAACCTGAAATGACTCAAAGGACTCACAACTGACTAGTTATCCTATTATTCTGCTAACAGACTCAAAAACAGACTTTCAAATTCAAAATATCTATTAAATAATTAATAAAAGAAATCAGATTGACTAATTCAAACGCATGGACTGATTCTTTCACCTCTGATAAGTGAGGCAGTACCTATCAAAGTTCTTCATTGATTTTTATAGTTCAGATTTATAATTAGAATAGTAGCATAAATATAGGGAGAGATAGACCCCACCTAATGGGAGGAGGCTTTACATATAGGGAGAGATAGATACATAGAAACAGGACATATTCAGCAAGAGGAGTTGTACTTTATGATAGATGAGAGTAATTATTAAACGCCATTTAGTGACCCTTCAGGGTTGAAATAAATGCAAAAGTCAAGGAAGGTAGTTTACTCACACGCTCTTAATGGGTGTCTTCAAGTACCCTAACTATTTGCAAGCATGCAGAGACAGTGGTTTTGTTCCAGGCGTAACAGAGTAAAAGAAAACTTATTCTACTAATATCTCATGTTTGTAGGGCACTAAAATAAACTATTTTTGTTAATTGTCTGTTGAGCTAGAAAGCCCTATTAAATAGACTTGATTGCTATCCGTCTGAAGTTATAGGTTATTTTATGAGCAAAATCTGTCAACTGTCCTCTGGAAAAGAGACAATATTCTTGAATTGATGTGATATAACATTCACTTTAAGGAAATATGCTTGTTTTCATTGTTGTTGGTTGTGAATAAGCTGATGTCAGGGGTGCTATCTTAAGAATATTACAAAAAATCACATCCAGTGAAGTTCATGGCAAATGTTGTTTTGGACTGTTTTTAGATTTAAACATTGTCTCGCACATACACTTGAGCAATTGCTCGGAGTTTTTGTATTTCTTGTCCTGAAGACTTAATGTTGATGGTAACTTGTTTACAATAACAGAATAACATTCCTATGAGCTAGTAACCAAACACCATGATTAAGAGACCCTAAGAGACTCTATCTGTAAGAAGGCCACGGGATTTGGGAACATAAGTCTGCTAAAAATAGGCCTTGCTGTTTGGTGGTTTCTTTTCTTTTTTATGCGTGCTCTTTATTTTTTGTTTTTTGTTTTTTTTTTTTTGGGGGGGGGGGGGGATGGGAGGGGCAAGTTCTTGTGTGTATTTAATATCTGGTAATGACTTTTCATATTGATGGTATCACAGGATTATGAAATCAATCGATGGTGTTCTTCAGCTTTCCCAAGTGTATGGCCACAAAGAGCGTGAACCTGGAGTTATTCTTGTTGAATTTATCTTTTCAATTGTGTGGCAGTTACTTGAAGCATCATTAGATGATGAAGGATTACTGGAGAATGTCCCAGAAAATAAGCCTAGATGGCTAACCAAGTCACAGCATATGGATATTGATGGTCCTGACTGCTTCATTGGAAAGAACCCTGAGCAGAAAGATGGGCTGCAGAAAGCGAACACGGCAATGGCTATTGAGATTATTGGAGAATTTTTGCAAAACAAAATAACTTCAAGGATCATTTCATTAGTTCATCAAAACATGTATGTCCTTAATTTAGAAATATTTCCTCAATTACCATGCACTTGTGACTATACTGCTACTATAAGGTTAAAAGAAGTAATCTAAACATGCAGTTGAGTGAATCTGTAATTTAGGTTTTAGGTCATTCATTTAATGGGAGTTACTTCACATGTACAGGCCCCCACATTGGGAATGTTTCATTCAGCAACTACAGATGCTTGCAACAAACTCTTCAGTTTTAAGGAACTTGAAACATTTAAGTCCAGAGACCCTTTTGCATTTTCCTTCCAACACTCACAAGTCTTTATCTCATGAATGCAAAACAAAGCTGGAGGTTAATGCTATCATGGCTGCTGGTTCACAAATATCTTCTCCTAGTCATTCTCATGGTGATAATTGGTCCTCACTATGGCTTCCTGTCGATCTTATTTTGCAAGATGCTATGGATGGGGAAGGGCAAGTTACAGCAGATAGTGCTGTTGAAATTATTTCTGGTACGGTCATCTGGTGAATTTTAGTATCATAATGCTTCCAGCCTTGTGTAGCTGGAATTTATGAGACAATTAGCATTTAAAAAACTATTATTGAGCTGAATTTGTCATTGCAGGCTTGGTGAAGGCTTTACAAGCAGTTAATGGCACTACATGGCATGATACATTTCTGGGTTTGTGGGTTTCAGCACTACGGCTAGTTCAAAGGGTAAATCTTATCCAATTGACTAAAAGTATTTGCAGTCACTAATTGTTTTGAGGGGGAAGGGAAATTCCTTGAAAGAAATGCTAGCTATTTATCTTAGAATTTCAGGTGGGGGCAACCAAGAATTACTACTTTAATATTTTTCTGGCGATTGTCATGGGAAGAGGTTGGGATTTATGGGGGAAACCCACTGGATGAATATGCCCGTGTGTCAGACGTGGTTATATCACCAAGTCTATCATTAATAAGGAAAGATGATGTAGAAGATTGACACTTTTAAGAAGGGAATAAAATAAAATGGTAGCTGGCATCAGGATAGTTTTAATTCTATTAGGAAGGAGTGAAAACTCGAACTACATGACTAGATTTAGTTACAGAAAGATTCATAGAAATGAGGAATGCTCTGAATAGATCAGATTTTTGAGTAATTGTTGATGAACTCAATGGTATTTAGTACCAAACTTCGTTTCTCTGTCCCACATTTGATTTACAGTCTATTAGTCTTCATTGGTGGATTTACATGTGACTGATTCATTAGCTCTTTGCTCAAAATTCACACTTAATTGCATGCTCTATGGCAATCTTCACTTGTTTTAAGACGTCATTTCCCCCCTTATTCTTTAGGAGAGAGATCCAAGTGAAGGTCCTGTACCTCGACTTGATACCTGCATGTGTATGTTATTGTGCACTACAACTCTTGTAGTCGCTAATCTTATTGAAGAAGAGGAAGGTGAACTGATTGAAGAAGCTGAACGGAGCCAAACCAATCAACAAAAAGACAAACAAACCTTGGGAAAGCGTCGTGTGCAGTTGGTGACATGCTTAAAGCTATTGGGTGAATATGAGGGCTTACTGACTCCTCCTCAATCTGTTATTCAGGTAGCTAATCAGGCTGCTGCCAAGGCTATCATGTTTGTGTCAGGACATGCAGTTGGCAATGGATACTTAGAATGTTTGAGCGCAAATGACTTGCCAATTAATTGTTGTAAGTAATTACTTTTTGTTAGATAGGTCCTGAAACCAAGTTCCGCCAAACTACGAGAGAGAAAGAGAGAAACACGAGAGAACGAGAGAAACAGAACACTTCGAGACCATTTCCCGACCGCGCGTAGCACCCACGCGCCACCACATCAAACATCATCAATCCACTGGAAGACAAGTGAATACCTCCTTAGGAACCAATTCTCAAACTCAAAACTCTTCATCTTCTTCCTCTATGACCGGTAACCCGGTACAAAGCGGAACCGGAGATGGCTTTTTTCAGATCAATTATGGCTTAAAGTTTAATGGTAGAAACTATCTCGATGGTCCCAAAGTGTCTTTGAGGTACATCCGAGGTAAGAGAAAGGAGAAATATATTAATGGGGCAGCACCTCAACCAACCGCGATGACCCACTTTTTCGATGGTTTGCTGAAAACAATCAAGTCATGACTTGGTTGTGCAACTCAATGACGTTAGAGATCGGTGAACTTGCTCAATACGGCAAAGGAAATATGGGATCTTTGCTAGGAGAACCTACTCACTCTCTTGAAAACACCGCTGCCTTGATTCACTTGAAGAGACAACTCCGGAATTTACAACAAGGTAATATGTCGGTAACTGAATACTATAATGCATTGCTGAAATTGTGGCAACAACAAGACCTATTTGAGGTTCACCCCTGGGAAAGTCTCAAAGATGCACAATTATACAAGAAGATTGTGGAAGAAGGAAGGATACATGATTTCCTCCTCGGGCTAAATGACACTTTTGAAGAGATAAGGGTAGAATCATGGGTTGAAACCACTTCCTCAACTCTTTGATGTTGTCAACTTTGTACAATTCGAGGAAAGTCGAAAACTCTTAAATCGAAGTAGCTCAAGTCAAACCGAAAACTCAGCACTCGCAGTTGGAGAATGGAAGACTAACAAATGGTGCAACTATTGTAAGAAGAAAGGCCATAATCGAGAAGAATCTGGAAACTCCATGGAAGACCTTCCAATGGCAAACCAAACTTCCAAAGTCACGGAACACACTGAATCAAAGGTGGAAACTAACGATCGCCTAAGCCGGATAGAAGTCGACAGTTCGCAAGCTAATCGATAGGCGAGAATCGCCAAACTCCACTCCGAGTGTAAATGCGGTACAAACGGGTAATTCTATTGTAGCCCTCAACACTATGATGACTAGTGGAGATAATTGGATTGTTGACTCGGAGCTACGAGATCATATGACCGGTAACAGAACTTTATTCCACAGCATTAAATTCTGTCATGAACACCTTAAAGTCAAAGTAGCTAATGGTGTATTCACAAAGGTTGAGGGAATTGGTACAATTACATTATCTGATCAGTTAACAATACATAATGTTCTATTTGTACCCGAACTCACCTGTAATCTTATATCGGTGAGTAAGCTGACTAAAGATAAAATATGTCGAGTCATTTTTTATGATGGTCTGTGCGTGTTTCAGGATTTGAAATCGAGGAGGAGGATTGGGACTTCTAGAGAATGGGATGGACTATTCTACCTTGAAAGATTGAAATCAAAAAAGAAGATGCATGGAAGTCAAAGCGCCGGTTAGCTCCAATTCTAAAAAGAATGATGTATTTTTGTGGCATTGTCGGTCGGGCCACCCTAGTTTTGATTATATGAAGCATGTGTTTCCCAGAGTTTGTTCAATAAAAATTCAACTCCTTTTCAGTGTGAAACTTGCCAGTTTGCAAAACAAACACGATCCTCATATCCTAAACAGAAATATACCCCATCCTCACCATTTACACTAATTCATAGTGATATCTGGGGACCAGCTCGAATACCTACTCTCACCTATACCAGGTGGTTTGTCACTTTTATTGATGATCACACCAGAACCACATGGGTTTATTTATTAAAAGACAAATCTGAAGTAGCCAAAGTATTTCAAAACTTCTATACCTTTGTGAGAACTCAATTCAACACTTCCATTAAGGTACTACGAAGTGATAATGCCAAGGAATACATGAGTACAACCTTTAAAGAATTTCTTGATCAGCAAGGGATTCATCACCAAACTTCCCGCCCTTACACACCTCGACAAAATGGAGTGGGCTGGCGAAAAAAAACCGTCACCTTTTGGAAGTAACTCGTACCTTACTAATGGAGCGAAATGTCCCTACCATATTTTGGGGTGATGCGGTCCTCCACGGCCGCTTACCTCATTAACCGCATGCCTTCCAAAGTTCTCAATTAAAACTCCAATTCGAAACTTCTTGGATTCTTTCCCAATTGCCCTCTAATAAATTCACTACCTCCAAAGGTGTTTGGGTGTGTTGTCTTTGTTCATAAAAAGGATGGCAACAAATTTGGTGCCCGAGCCGACAAATGTATATTCCTTGGCTATTCCTCTACTCAAAAAGGCTACAAATGTTATTGTCCGTCTTCCAAGAAACTTATAGTGTCCCAGAATACTGTGTTCTCGGAAGACGATGCCTATTATCCCAAATTACCCATTCAGGGGGAGTATTCTGATATTGAATGGCTAATTCCCTTTACTACTGAAAACCCTGTTTTACCTGACACTTCATCAACAATATCACCCAACCTTATAGCCACTCTTGATTCACCTTCTCCCACAAATCAACTTGAAACCAATGAAATGGAAACAAATGTTGAGATCAATTCGTGGATGGATACTTGAACCACAACAAGAGGGCGAGCCCAAATTTCACAAGTTCAAAATGAACCGGACACGTAGAATCGTCTCTCCCATTCAAAGGAACGACCATAAATCCAATCCGAGATTAAATCCTGAGGAACACGGTTGGCCTATTGCGTTGAGAAAAGGGGTAAGGTCATGCACTCAACATCCAATTCAACGATTTGTTTCATATGGTAATCATGTCTACAAAAATGCAAAGCTTTGTTGTAAACAAGTGCACGAGATGAAAATTCCGAACACATTTCAACAAGCTATGGCAGATCCAAATTGGAAACAAGCTGCGAAAGAAGAATTGAGGGCACTCAAGGAAAATAAAACATGGGAGATCACACCTCTTCCTAAAGGAAAGAAACCGTAGGGATGCAGATGGATTTTCACTCCAAAATTCAATCCATGGGAGTATCAACAAATACAAGGCGAGACTTGTTGCAAAAGGATATACCCGACATATGGAATTGACTATCGGAGACATTTGCTCCGAGTTAAGTTCAATACCATCCAAGTACTACTATCAATTGCAGCAAACTTGGATTGGCCATTACACCAACTGGATGTGAAAAATGCATTCCTAAATGGAAACCTGGAGGAAGAAGTCTACATGGAGATTCCTGATGGAATTTCAGCTCCTAACAACTCTGTGTGTAAACTCAACAAATCATTGTATGGTCTTAAGCAATCTCCCAGGGCATGGTTCAGTAGATTTGCCAAAGCAGTAAAAGAGCTTGGATACACTCAGGGACAAGCGGATGACACGTTATTCATCAAACGTGTTAATGGCAAAGTCACCATATTGATCGTATATGTTGATGACATAGTCATTACAGGAGACGACAAAGAATCCATTGCTCTACTAAAGAAGAACTTGTCGAGAATTCCAAGTAAAAGACCTAGGACAAATGAGGTACTTCTTAGGCTTGGAAATAGCTAGAACCAAGAAGGGAATCAATGTATCCCAAATAAAGTATACACTTGGATCTGTTACATGAAACGAATGTTGGGTTCCCAACGGAAGGAACACCAATGGAAGAGGATGCCACCTAGAGATTAAGCCAAAAGGAATCCCGACCAACTCGAAAGATACGAAGACTTGTGGGAAAATTGATATATCTAACCCACACACGTCCCGATATTAGTTACGCGGTTGAATAGTAAGTCGTTTATGCATCAGCCACAAGAAGAACACATGAAGAAGGCTGTATAGAATTTTGAGTTATCTCGAAGCAATCTCCTCAATATTGTTTAAGAAAGGTACAACCAGAAAAATTGAAATCTGTTATCATGCAAGGGATCAGAGAGCTAATCTCGGTGGTGCATACATACTGTGGGGAAATCTGCATGGAGAAGCAAGAAACAGCTGGTGTCATCATGTTTGTGGATTATGAGATTATTGAAAGAGTTAGGACATGATCATTTGTTGGCAATGAAATGGTCAAGAACCCGGATATATCACTTGTTGAGATATGATTTAACTCTATCTCACATAAGATCTGCAATTATATCTTGACTAAACCTGCCAATTAATTGTGATTGACATCTACTCTCCAGCTTGAGGGGGAGTAAATATTGTTCACACACTACTTTCCTAGAGCCTATATATACATGGTTGTAGAAATGTTAATCTGAGAAATGAATCTGATGAGATTTCAAGTCAATTATAGAGTGAAATTATGTTAATATTTTCACTGTAGTTTGACATGTATCTTTTTTCTTGTGGTGTTGGTTGGGGCAGAGCTGGAATTAAACTATTTGAGGTGCCCAAGTTTAAAAGAAAAAATTTAAGGGATTGAATAAAAGAATGTTACAAGGAAATTATAACTAATAACTTAGGGTAATTTCCTTTATTCTGTCCCCTCTTACTAGTTAATATATGCATATATCTTTTGGTGAGAAGGGTTTTAAAATCCCCAAAGCCCCCAGTTAATAATTTAGGTCTGATCTAGTGTCTGAATCATTAATTTTGCCCATGGTGTGTTTGTGTATTTTTACAATTCTGTTAATTGTTTTTTACTTTTTTAATAAATTTACTCGGGCATATGTCTGACTCGTTTTAATCATGTTCATCATAATTTTAGTTATCACTCATCAGTTGTCTGTTGGTTTCACCCTTAGCTTGATTAATTATTGTTGTCCATGCTATTCTTCTCTCTTTTCTTATCATTTGCTCTCAAGTATGGTTAATTTTGTTTTAGACTCCAATTTCTGTCTATTTCGTGATATTAATGACATTTTTTCATGATTGTGCCTTTCCTGCAGCTGGAAATTTACGGCATCTGATTGTTGAGGCTTGTATTGCTAGAAATTTACTTGATACATCTGCTTATTTTTGGCCTGGTTATGTCCATGGACGCAGCAATCATATACCTCGTAGCATTCCTGGCCAGATTCCTGGTTGGTCATCATTGATGAAAGGGTCACCGCTAACTCCTCCTTTGGTCAATGTTTTAGTTGCAACTCCAGCTCCCAGGTATGTTGCTCCCCCTATATATTTCTGTACTGTCCTCCCCCATCCACAAACCCAAAGAAGGAAATGCCGGGTATTTGGATTTGTTCATAGAAATTCCATCCCATATAAGGGAATTTTTACGGCTAAACTGTATTTGGATTTGTTCTTATAGAATGAATAGCTTATTTTCTTTTCTTGATGTTCAGATCCGAAGATCAGACCTTTCTGGTTGTATTTTATTCTTTCTTATCCTACCCTTCTATATATAGATCATATTAGCATGAACTAGCTCTTGAAAAATTTTCTCTTTGAAAAACTTCCGGATACCCAGCATTGCTGAGTAGTTACTTTCAGGGCAAAATTGCTACTTAATCCTTTTGGTTTCGTCTTTAATAATTTGTTGGTATGTTCTGAAATAGATCGGAAACATTTTTATTGTACCAAAAAAAAAAACATTTTTTTACCCAAACTGAGTTGATTGGACCAGCAAGTTTTTAAATAGAAAACGTGTAGACGATGGGGAGAAATGTTCTCATTTATCTCCAAAAGTGAAATATATGGGTTCTTCATAGAAGATAGATAATTGATAGGCATAGAAACACAAAAGCCTGCAAGCACTTATCGATGCATATTGTGAGTGTAAAAATGACAGCCCTCTGATTAACCAAGGGATTGCCTTATTACACCCTTCTTTTTTCTTTATCCTGTCATAACAGTTTTGTTTTTTGTTGGGTATAGTAGTGATTAGGCAACTGAACTTAAGCTCATGGTTTTGATGCAAGCTTAGCAGAGATTGAGAAAATATATGAGATTGCAAGAAATGGTTCAGATGAAGAAAGGATTTCTGCTGCTACCATTCATTGTGGGGCTTCTCTAGCACGTGGTTGGAATGTGCAGGTAATCCTGACACCAATTTTATTTGGCTTTATTCAGAAGGTCTTTTGCAAGGGAAGACTAGACCACTTTTTGTTTGCTTAGTTTATAGAAATCCTGTTGCTCCTTCTCTTGTTTTTCTTTGTATGTTCTTTTTCATTCAGGTCTGGAATAATTATCCTTGTTTGCAGGAGCACACCGTTATTTTTATCACGCTATTGCTCTCCCCTCCAATTCCTCCCAATTACACTGGGACTGAAAGCCATTTGATCAGTCAAGCTCCATTTTTAAACGCCCTTCTTGTTGGAATTTCATCTGTTGACTGTGTTCAGATTTTCTCCTTGCTTGGCTTGGTATGTTGTCTGTACTCCAGATGTTCTTGGCGACTACCATTTCTCCATCCAGAAAAAACGAGAGAAAAGAATAAAAAAATAGAAATGAAAATGGCAAGCTTTTGTATGTTTGTTCCCTTTATTTGGGAATTTCCAATTAATCCACTTCTAACTATAGTATCTTGTTTGCACAACTAATGGAGGTTGGGCTAGTGCAGTAAATAATTAGCCATTATCGTATACATTTTTGCTGATATATGCAGTGATTTTGTCAACTACTTGCAGGTTCCTTTACTTGCAGGTACACTAATGCCAATATGTGAGGCTTTTGGAGCATGTGTTCCAAATGGCTCGTGGACACTTGCTACTGGAGAAGAGCTCTCTTGTCATGCAGTATTCTCAAATGCATTCACTCTTTTGCTCAGGTTATGGCGTTTTAATCATCCACCTATCGAACATACTATGGGGGGTGCAGCAACCCCAGCATTAGGATCCCAACTAGGTCCTGAGTACCTTTTGTCCGTTCGGAACTGTTTATTAGCGTCCTTTGGAAAATCACCAAGAGATCGAATGAGAAGCAAAAGACTATCAAAAATTGTTACTTTCTCTGCAGAACCCCTTTTTATGGAATCCTTTCCAAAGTTAAACTCATGGTATCGGCAACACAAAGAATGTATTGCTTCAACCCGCACTGGTCTTCCACCTGGAGGGCCTATTCATCAGATTGTTGAAACACTTCTAAGCATGATGATTAGGAAGATAAATAGAGGTACTCAATCTGTTACACCTTCAAATTCTGGAAGCAGCAATTCATCTGGGTCTGCATTTGATGATGCTTTGATGAAACTAAGAGTGCCTGCCTGGGATATCCTTGAAGCCACTCCATTTGTGCTTGATGCTGCTCTTACAGCCTGTGCTCATGGAAGACTCTCCCCTCGTGAATTGGCTACAGGTTTTCCCAGTTCTCTCCAATGTCGTCTTATTATTGTTATTTTTTTATTTCATTAGGTTTCTTTTTAAGCTATATTTCTGACATAAACTATGAGAATGTCACTAATTGTGGATGGGGGAAATTTGGTGCTCATCACCATGATGAGAACTAGCATTTTTTAAGGTGGGGTTGAAAAATGCTTGAGTAAATAAATGTTGATATTGGAAGCATAAGTTTGGATAATGAACAAATTGGACTGCTAATGCCTATTCCTCCAAAGATTATATTTATGTTTTTTTTCTTTCTAATTTTTCTTTCATTTTTATCTCAGGCCTCAAAGATCTTGCTGATTTTCTTCCAGCAACTTTGGCTACTATCGTGAGTTACTTTTCAGCTGAAGTAACACGGGGCATATGGAAGCCAGCTTATATGAATGGAACTGATTGGCCTAGTCCAGCAGCAAATTTATCCATGGTTGAGCAACAGATAAAGAAAATTCTAGCAGCTACAGGTGTTGATGTCCCAAGCCTTCCCGTAGGTAATTCAATTCAGTTTTCTTTTTGGGTTCTCTTGAAACATTGATTTTTGGAGTATAAAAAATCCTTACATGTCTTTGTTACACAGATCAATTAACTTTTTCTTTGCTCATGTTTTAAGCATTTTATGTGAATTTCACTTTATGCTAGTTTGATGGGTAGTAGAAAACACAAGGTTCTTTGAATCAATCTGTTGACACTGAATTTAACTCTCATGCAAGCAGGTGGTAACGCTCCAACTACCCTTCCTCTGCCATTGGCTGCTTTTGTAAGCCTGACAATAACTTATAAACTCGATAAAACTTCTGAGCGCCACCTTGTCTTGATTGGTCCAGCTATGAGTGCTCTTGCTTCTGGTTGCCCCTGGCCATGCATGCCCATTGTATCTTCTTTGTGGGTCCAGAAGGTGAAGCGTTGGAGTGACTTCCTGGTTTTCTCTGCTTCTGGAACTGTCTTCCACCACAGCAGGGATGCCGTAGTTCAGCTCTTAAAAAGTTGCTTCACGTCAGCCCTTGGGCTTGGTTCGGCCTCTATTTATAACAATGGTGGTGTCGGGGCCCTTCTTGGTCATGGATTTGGTTCCCACTTCTCCGGTGGGATGTCCGCCGTTGCTCCTGGGATTCTCTACCTAAAAGTATTTCGGTCCCTTAGAGATGCTATGTTCTTGAATGAAGAAATTGTATCTCTTTTGATGCTTTCAGTCAGGGATATAGCAAGCAGTGGTTTGCCCAAGGGGCAAGCTGAGAAACTAAAGAGGACCAGATATGGAATGAGATATGGACATGTTTCTCTTGCCACATCAATGAAACGTGTCGAGCATGCTGCTCTACTTGGGGCCTCATTGGTTTGGATATCAGGTGGATCAGGTCTGGTTCAATCTTTAATGAAAGAAACTCTGCCTTCCTGGTTTTTATCAGAAAATGGGTCGGAGCAGGAAGGCGGAGGAGAATCTGGACTTGTGGCTGCCATGCTAAGAGGTTATGCACTGGCATATTTTGCGGTGCTTTGTGGCACATTTACTTGGGGTATTGACAGTTCATCAGCATCGCCAGCATCAAAACGAAGACCGTCCATTCTTGGCTCTCATTTGGAATTTCTTGCTAGTGCCCTGGATGGGAAAATATCTCTTCGTTGTGATTGGGCCACATGGCATGCGTATGTGTCGGGGTTTGTGTGCTTGATGGCGCGCTGCACACCTTTGTGGGTACTGGAAATAGATGTGGATATGTTGAAGAGACTGAGCAACGGATTGAGACAACTGAATGAACCAGACTTGGCTCTCCGCCTTTTAGAAATAGGAGGCAAACGTGTCATGGGTGCCGCAGCTGAAATGATAATTGGAAAGGGGTTTTGATTGATTGCAACTTGCAACTTGCTGCGTATATGCTGATGGATGAATCACATGTTGCCCTGATTCCCTCTTGTGCAGATGTGGATAAAGATGAAGATTTTGTGTTCCTTTTTCAGCAGGAAGGGAAAATTATGGTACCCCCCAATGGGACATCTTTCGCTATACATAGCAATTCAAGTTTTGTAGGGAACCAACGAAGACTCTGGTCAGGATGGGCATCATCTGGTAAAGACAACATCATATCATGCACGCCAACATGACTCGGGGTAAACTACAGTTGGGTTATTTCTTTTGGGTCCGTACTCGCAGTATACCCCAAAGTGTTGCAACTTGTAGTCAGAAACAAATTTTCAATTATATCAGCTTTTCCCCCTTAAATTTTTTGTTCTCTCTTTACAATTTCCATTGCTAGCTTTGATTTATTAGAAGAGCTTTTGGGTTTAAATTTCGCATAATATCTTGTGAACGGTGAGCTCTACATAAAACTTGAAGTAAAAAAATAAAATGGCAAACAGAATTCCATAGGGCTATACAAAAAATTTCGTTCGTTCCCTACTACCGCAACAAACTGCATTGGGCCAAAATATACACCACAAATTTTCGTGGTATGAACTGTTTTTGGCTCTAGATTTTTCCCCCCTGCAGTAGGTTTCATTCTAGATTTTATCTGAAGGTCGACTAGAATTGGAGAAGGGATGGTAGTTCAGTGTTGAGGGATGAAGAACAGATACATGGTAGGGAATTGGACATGCTACGTAGCGATTGATTAACTACTATATTCAGGTCATTCTTTGATGCTGGTACATCTAGTTATGTTACCCGTCATAGGAGTAGTCCTAGGCGTAATGGAGGCTGAGGCCTCAGAACTTCCGACTTCAGATTGTAACTTGCTACTTCGGCGAGCTCTCCTGGTTTGGATGAGTGGATTGTTCTCTTCCTCGTCCATAACTTGTGGTTTGTCCCAAGAACCCCCCTTGAAGTCTGGGTGTACGTAAGCATCCTCAAGGTACCGTCTCATGTTCAGATTTGGTTCAATTGCCTTTTCAAGTGTATCCTTCACCATTGCATCCTGCGATCAAAGTCATTTATATGCATGCAATTTTTACTAATAAAGTAACAAATTAATAAATGAAATGCTACAACATTTTCAATCTTAATTAACAAGAATAGAAAACTATTATATGCCTGATCGTTACCAACCTCTAACGAAAGTTTTACGAATGCCGATTCGAAGCGTCCTTTGCAATACAAATAGAACCATATTGTAAAAACAGGTTGCGCCAGAAGCGCAATCGTCTCCTTACTAGCATCTTTTGTGCTTAACAATCCCATCAAAAGGATTTGAGATATGACCATGCCGATAAGCACTCGACGATGGACATCTGGCCAAAATGCTGCTGCACTCTCATAATTCTGATGATAGACGTTGATGATCTAATTGTAACAGCAAAAATGTGCAGTAAGTAACCGTAAAAAATATTGTCCGTAGAGGAAAGATAGAATAAATTTTCACTACATTGCTTCCTATTGATCATGCTTATATGGTAGCAATTTGTAAAATTGTGTTATAATAAAAATGCAAGAGAAAAACGTGATACATGAACTAATAACTCACCTGGTGCCGAAAGACCACGTAAGCAAAAGCAAAGAAGATGACAATAAAAGGGAGAAGCACTGGCGTTACGGGAGCATAGAGATGGCCCAGCATAAAGTATAACTGTAAGCGAGGTTCATTTACAGAGAAGTTCAAGCTTCCAGGATTCATAGCCTGCTCTCTGTCTTGCTCCGTCTTCACCAAGAACGTGTTCTTCAAGTGGAATATAGCAAGCGGAGTTATCCTTAGGATCTCTGCAGCTATTCCGGACCAACCATCGACCATTATATATGTGATGTAGAATGTGGCTTTCATGGGGACTGTGGCGCCAGCCATTTTTGCGAACCTGTAATACCATTTTGCATTAATATTTTTTACTTGACATGGTCACCAAAGATTAGAGACTGTGTACTGTTAACACTAATCAGGAACTTACTTTGTTGAGTCCCCTTTAATAAACTCTTCGAGTTGTTGAAATGCCGTTCCTGCTACAATGCTCCCAAGGAACACATTGACCAGAATGAAAAAGTAATATTTCGCAGCAGATCTCCTCTCTAAAGATGAAAACGATCTGTGACCTTCTATTTTGGACATGAGCATGACAATTGTTGGGACCAGAATAAGAAATATCTTTAATGCTAGACCTGGTAAAAATCCCTGTACAAAAGACTTGACAGATTGCCTGCAAAAAAGCTCGCAGGGTACAGTCAAACCCATTACAAATTGATTCAAGACAGCACACACTCCGATGTGGTGTTGATGAAATCCATATTACAGATATACTCCCTCTACTTTAAATATAAGCCTTGGTTAATTTTTTTTAAGATATTAAAAAAACTAATTAAATTATTTAAAAATTATTTATATTGTTGTTTTTTTTCTAAACTAATTTGTCTGACTTATAAACTGATATATAATCTAATACTTCCTTCGATCCTAAATATATATAGGACAAAGTTTGTAGTGCAAATTGCGCGCACTACAAACTTTGTCCTATATTTAGGACCGAATGTAGTAATACACAATATATGATATGATTAAGTAAGTTATTTAGCATTATTAATTTCTTAAAAAGAGTCAATTGAGTCTTATATTTATAACGTAGTATGAAATGATGGGGGTGAGAGGCAAATCAAAGCACATACTTTTGCAACAGTGACCGTAAGAAAGGAAAAGCCTTTTGAATGGACTCAATGTTGGCTAGAGTTTGGACGAATGCTATTGGTATCATGAAGAAGAAGATAAGGAAGAAAATAGCAACAGCCATGAGCAATTTGCGAATGGTGAGCTCAACATATGGAATAGATAGATTTTCCCAACAGACATCACGAGGGTCAGGGGCCCATTCTGTGAGCCAAATAGTTGGATTACTAGACTGTTGAGTTTGAGCACACACAGCTGCTCCCCATCGAGTTTTGAACGAAACAAATGCTGCAGGAATTAGAGCCTCCGGGTCGCTTAAAACCTTCGCTCTTTCTGCCTCCTCCTGTTTGAATGAAATTCACAAGATAAGTAAAACCAATCATGTATATATGGTATGGATCGGACGTGATCATGCAAAGTAAACGAAAATCATCACTTACTTCTTCACTCAGCCTGGCAATCTCCGCAGCATAATAATCAATAGCATCGACTTTAGTTCCCCAGAGACCTAGAAAACCTGTCTATTTGCATAACATTTCAAATTTGCAAATCATTAGTCATGGTTCACTTATTACGTACAGATATTCCGAAGCAGACAAACTAAAGAATCTCAGTCAGCTCATATTTATTAATTACATTATTGTGGTATAAGGAAAGATAAATACCCGGGTAGTTGGCCTATATGATTGTGAAACGCTTCGTTCAAATTTGTTTTGGTAATAAGTATGCCAATTTTGTAATCTCTTCTTCTCCGCAACTATTGATGCAAGCTTGTTCGCATTATAAACAACCTACCCATTCGAAATAAAAGATAAAAACATTTTAGCAAACCAGTGAAAATACTAATTAGGTGGAATTTGATAAGTTGGAATTATAGTTTTATATAAGTATCCGTAATCTTATTTATAAGATGTTTGAGCATGACATTGTGAGTTTTGAAATTCACGTGTGAACAATATAAAAATATTGATATTCTTATATTTGATTTTATTGTGGCTACATTACAATATAATTTATTATTTTCTGGTAGACACTATTGGCATATAACATATGACTGCTTAGCCACTGAAGTACAAAGAAATTAGTATATAAAGTAACATACATTATGCAACAGATAGTGATCAGGATGATTAACGCAGAAGAAGTGTTCGATATGCTCACTGATTGTCTCGTCAGGATCTGGGGGAACATTCCTCACAAGGACCTGCAAAAGACATTCAAAATCATTTCCAGTGACATTAATGCATGATACTTAGAATGGACGAAAACGAAAGCACGCACAAATTGGAAAGTTTGCTGGTCAGTTTCCAAATTTTGCATGTGTAAGTTCATTTAACACGAAGAAAACTAAGGTAATAAGTTACTAATATATATACACCAACCTTTACCTTCATAGAAGATATTTAGAGAAAGCACACAAAATCCAATTTAAAAGAAACTTATCGAAAGGTTAATGCCAATTTAGTCTCTTGTACGTCGATAGTACTAAATTAAGGTTCCCAACTAACTGATCATCAATGTAGCATTGAACGTACACACACATAGAGAGAGCTTACAGTAAATTGGTCTGGACGACGATTTTCAGCTGCCAAAAATCTCAATCTCAAGTCCGTTATAATCTTGTATTCTTTGAAAAGACAATAGCACGTCCAAAATGTGATGAGATATGACATGCCACTATGCACCCAAAACCTACAAGATATATAGCATAAATTTCAGTGATATATAAAGTATAGGCAGACAGCAAAATCTAGAAGCTAGCTATCACTGCTCGAAATTAAAGAAGATCTCACATTCTTGATCCAGACGGAATGTTGGATATTGAAATCTTGTCAATATTGCTAAACTGCAAGTCTTTACTACTATCCAATGTCTTCCCCACCCAATTAACCGGAACCAAAACTAATAAAGTGACTGCGGTGACTGGGACGAATATCTTCAAGCTGTATATATAGTAGTTCAATTGGAAATTAGAAGAGTTCAGCATCAGAAATTAGGAAAGATGAATCGGGCAATTAAGTCCTACGTGTTTATAGTTTAATTTCATTAAGTTATAGAAACGTCATGTTCGGTACGTGACTCACCCAAGAAGATACATCCGAATATAGACGGCAGAGTCGAGGCCTGCGTGATCTATGAGCTCTGGTTGCGGCATGCTCAAAGCTGCAGGCATCCAGCTCAGAAACTTGAAGTATGTCGTGACGTCCAGATTTACAAATCTGTTGATAATGTTTCTCCTAGTTGGGCTGCCTCTTATTCCCTTCAGATACCATTTCGGAAAGTAAACCCGGTCGTTAACGGGTTGCAGTCGCAATATGGCAAAAGCAACGAGGAAAGCAAATGCCGACAACAGATTGATAGCTGCAGCAATGCTGATGTCTGTAATCGTCGCCATTTCCTATCCTTAGAAGCACTCGATCTGTTTTCTCGAATAGGAATATGGAATCTGTTCGTTGATAAAGCACAGAAAAATTCAGGAAAAAACGAGCACAAAGAAAAATAACAATGAGAATCGTACATATCTCACAATCACGCGAACTTAGTGACCTTTCAGGCATTCCAGCAACCGGAAATTCGAGAATGTTATCGGATGATTGAATTCTAATGTTCTATACCGCAGTATAGTAAGCAAGCATTATAAACAGGATGAAAAACACAAACAGCAATAGAAATATAATTCTATAAAAATATATGGAAATTATTTATGGATTTCGCCACAACAAAATTTTCCGTAAAGACAATGATCTTAATTAACAGGCATAAACTTGTGAACAAATATCCATCACATGAGACGTACAACATACACAAATTTCTAAGACAGAATCCATGGTGACAAATCGGACCGAAATACACATTGAAGGTAACGGAGAAACAAAGAAGGCGAGCTAGGGAATCTTCGTGCAAAAAAGATTTAGATCATATTGGTTAACGAGGAAATGTGAGAAAATAAATTGTAAGCAAATGTGTTGATTCGCAGTTTATCGAATAAAGAACCTGCTCGGATCTTGAGAAAGATTGCTAACCGTACCGGTTTTTATTTTGTATTATCGTGCTTTCGCTATGTCCTAACAGGATGTATCCGGAAAAACAACGGAAAATGCAGGAACTCGCCGGCAATGCCACTTCCGGAAACTACGGTTACGAACTTTCTGAGAATTGTCAGGTCTCTCAGATTGTGGAACGCATGACAACGGAACCATTGAGCTTAGGCAAGAGGATTGGAGCCCTGTTATTGCTCCCACGCTTTTTCTGTCTCTTTTTTTTTTGTCAAAGGACGCTTTTTCTGTTTTTGACTCACCAGTCTAACTACTTTCATTTCCATAACGAAATTTAGGAGCTAAAAACCACCAATAATATAAAAATAATTTAATTGAAATTATAAAATTATCAAGGATAAAAATTTATATACCTATTATTTAATTTAATTGATAAAAACACTCATATTTTTTTGCCAGAAAAAAACACTTATAAATAATTGCATATAAATTTTTAAAAATAAAATAATACCCTGATCCGTTTCCTAGCTATCTGATATCGGCACGCGCAGGAGCCGAGCGTGGGGTGTAATGGTTCTATAATAACCAAGAGGATCACGTTTAACTGTATGGTATATACAAGGAAATAAAACACGGAAATGCAATACTCGAGAGTTCAGTACACACAAAATTTCACAAAGAAACACGGTTCACGTAAGAATGCATGGCCCAGAAAAATGAAATTTGTATACATCAATTTAAACCAAGAAGCTGAGCAATCATATACTAATGGGCCTGCCACATAAATTGTTCATCATCAATGCGCCTCCACTATGTACTCGACCTGGGAACAGAAAGCTAGAACTAAGATAACTATCACAAAATGATTATATACAAGCTCGACTCTAAATGACTACAGAAAGTGAAACGAGAGAAAAAAGAGATGGTCAAATATTCCATGTCAAGCACACCAGTAGGGCGGAGAGTAAAAGCGAATCTGACGTTCGTCTTCAGTGAAAAACTGGGTCGTGCTACCGAAGGCGAGTCAGATTCCATGGTTCTGGTCAATAATTTGCTATTTCTATGGCCAGATATTCGCCCACTATGCGGGCCCATCTATGTCCTCCCCAGTCGAGCTCATGCTTCCATTCGTAGCCGTCCGATCATTCGGGTCAATCCTACGGACACCATCCTGTGCCTCGCTGTCACTTGCGCCATCGTCATCCTCGTCGTCTCCGTCAAGATCGTTCTCGTCCGACGACAACGGTACTAGCCAACAAGCTCCATGCAAGTGGCCATTCACACACACGAAATAGTCCAACCCTCCGTCATGCGAGCCCAGCCTCCTGGCCGCGCTCTTCGGAACCAGCCCGGCCTTGGTCATGCTCCATACGCGGGCCCCACAATACGGACACCTTACCACTTGCTCCAAATCCACTTGCCGTCGGATCAAGCACGCTCTCGTCCTCGATCTCTTAAATCCCCGAAATACCCCTCTGTATACTCCTAAATCATCTTCCATGCCCCCCATCCGATGCTCGCACGGATCGCTCACATACAACAAGTCTCCTCTGCACCTTTTTGTCAAGAAGCTCTGGCCCGACGTCTTGGAAAATCTCGACGCTTTCACTAAGTGACCGGCCACTGGTTGACTCACCTGGAAATGCTCGGTGGCGCAGCAGCCGCAGCAATAAAACATGAGCTTAGCGAGCGCGTCCCACCCACCTCCAATTCTTCCATCCGGAGCACCACTGGTCAATGCAGTCACCATTCGCGGCGCGCGGTACATACACATCGCTCGCCATAGGAGTCGCTTGGCCGTCGCTCGAAGCCTCTGGTTCAACGACGCGGTTTGACAGAGTGTGCGCAGGTCCCATTGGATAGACTCGAAGATGAGAATGAGGATGCGCTCGTTGAGGATGCCCGAGTCGCCGGACTCAGATCCCTCACTGGGAGAATTGGGCCGTAGTCGCCGGTTCGAACTCATCATTGGGGCAAGAGACGCGGCTGTTTCGGGAAATACATGCTATATTAATGGGCTTAAATAATCCGGTGCGATGATTAACGACTCAACACGTGGCGTGCAGTGAATGGTTGATGTACAGACCCGCTACACGTTGCGTGTGGTCATTCGCTAGTGGACATGTGTAGGCAGCTCATATTTTACTGAAATGCCGTGAAAGAGAATCGAGGAGTAACGTCATTGATGGGAGGAAGCAGCAATTAGCCGCCACGTGTCCAGAAGGACTGAGGACTGAAAATATCTTTTTTGTGGCTCGAAAATATCAGGGGAGGTTCCGTGGGGGTGCGGAAGGAAGGACTAGAATTATCCACATTATTATAATCGCACAGAACCCACTAATGGTGCGTGTACACGTGGGGGGAGGAGGGCGCAACACGTGTGGGGGATAGAATGAGGATTTGTGTTGTAGAAAAGGGGGGAATTGGGGTGATCACGTGGGCGATGGAATGGGCAAAAAGGAGGGGGTGGGGGTAGTGGGGAGGGGAGTGAGAGATAAATAAATAAAAGGAAGGGGTTGGTCATGGGTGCGAAGGCATTGTGAGGTGGCACATACCAATGACAAAGCTGATCATCAGCTCTGTCTTGGTGGACAAATCTATTTATTTTGAAAATATAGTATTGCCTTTTGCAGGCGTTGGGTTGCAATCCTAACTGTGCGTATGGAATTACCATTTATGGATGTGCATGTGCAGGCGTAATCATTGAGGCGCAGCGCAGGCTACGCGGTTTTGGTTTTCATGTGTTTCCTGCTATGATTTCAGTTTCCCTAGTCACTCATCACTCTGTTTTTGCAATTGGAACCAGGGTGGAAAGAGGTCAGACCAGATTAGGCTTTACTCTTAACAGATCAAACTTGTTTAGCATCAAAGTGGCCTGAACCTGATTTGTGGCATGTTACAGGCTATTTTTTCAGCCTAAGCCTAACCTGTATACAATCTTGGCCTGACATGTAGCCTATTAAGGAGGCCTATTTTTGTATTAAAAAAAAATAAGTAGCCTAACAGGCCACAGGCTTCATCGCAAAACAGACCCAAAACAAGCCTACTTCAAATAGACCGAAAACAGGTCTACTTACATAAATTAATACTAATGATCTAAATTACATTATAAGATATGAGATCAAATAAAACAACATAACAATTTTTATTACAAGCTCACCAATTTACAATTTTATCCCTATAACAGGATAGCCTGACAGGCCTAAAAGACTCATTATGAGACCTAGGCTTGACCTATTTAGAAAAACATGCCTTAAAAAAGGCTTAGGTATGGCCTTTTAGCCTGACAGGCCAGACTTAACCAAGCTGGAAAATGCGCCGCCAGCCACGGCTCTTGACAGTAGCCAGGCTGTTTCCACCCCTAATTGAAACTAATAATTTTCACAAGCTAATAAAAACAGTTAAAGTAAATAAATTTATCCTAAAATTTAATTAATTTTTAATATTATCTCTACTAATTGCACAAAACTTTAATATCATACCATTCTGATCCTATTTATAAGTCCATTTTGACCAAAAAAATTGGTCCTATTTATAAGTTCAGTTTCATGTAATAAATGAGATTGTGACAATTTACCGATATTAATTGTACTCATAATGATAGAGAGAGAAGAAAAAATTTAAAAATACTCAATCATAAATGAGGGCAAAGTTAAAAATTTACTCCATAATCATTGAGTTAACTACCTCTCATTGGTATGTGAGATTTGGTCAAAATCGATTTATAAGTAGGACTGGAGTGGTATTAATAATTACTCTCACTTACTACCCTCATTAATTAGGGGCATATATGGAAAAAAAATTAATACTCCTTGGAAACAAGCAATTACCTTATAAAAAAACCAGATATACTTGTCAGTGAGTGCCTTATAATAAAGACCAGAGGGAGTACCAACTAATAATTTTTACAAATCAATAAAAATAGTTAAAGTCATTACGTTTATCCTAAAATTTGAGTAATTTCTAATATTATGCCTATTAATTGCATTAAATTCTAATATCATATTAATTATTACTTTCACCCACTACGCTTATTAATTACGGGCATACATGAGAAAAAAATATTTAATGCTATTTGGAAACAAGCAAATGCGTTATAAAAAATGACTAAATACACTAATTAATTTGTGCTTTATAATAAGGATCAGAGGAAGTATTAATTTCAAAATATTTTAACCTAATTTAAATCATTTACCAAGAAGTTTTTTAATGGGATTTACATGAGACAAGTGTAAAAAAACACTTTTGAGGTGCTCAATCGGATCTCAAACAAGCACTTAACATGTATTATAAAAATATAGAATGATAGCTAGAGAAACTACAGTATAGAAAAAATAAATACCATTACTCTCGGTCCTAAATATAAAATCTAGTTGACTGTTTTTGTTTAAGAAATTAAAGAAGTTTAATACTCTCTCTGATCCTTATTATAAGGAACCAACTAACAATCCTCACAAACCAATAAAAACAATTAAAGTCATAAAATTTAATTAATTTCCAATATTACCTATATTAATTGCATTGAACTCTAATATCATATTAATTATTACTCTCACCCACTACTCTTATTAATTATGGGCATACATAAAAAAAAAATTTAATGCTATTTGGAAACAAGCAAGTGTCTTATAAAAATGACTAAATACACTTGTTAGTTGGTGCCTTATAATAAGATCAGAAGGAGTAAGTTACTTAATCATATCATATATTCTGTATTATTAAATTATATATCAGTTTATAAGTCAGACAACTTAGTTTAGAGAAAAAAAAAATATAAATACTTTAAAGTAATTTAATTAGTCTTCTTAATCTCTTAAAAAAGTTAACTGAGTCTTATAGTTAGATTTAGATGTAGTACTTTTGATGCTAGCAAGAAGGAAATACCTTAGTTTACTCCCTATACTCCTATGTCTGCAGTGAATCCTTCACATCTTATTTATCATTAATTAAATAATTCTGCCTTAAGTTATTAATATAACTTGGTCTTTATAAAAATGACTAAATACATTTGTTAGTTGATGTCTTATAATAAGATCAGTGGGAGTAAGTTACTTAATTATATCATATGTGTATTATTAAATTATATATCAGTTTATAAATCAAACAACTTATTTTAGAGAAAAAAACTTTAAATATAAATACTTTAAAAGTAATTTAATTAGCTTGTTAATGCCACCTGCTTCAAACTTGGAATATCAATCTCACACGAGACAAGGATTGCTGCCATTGGGTAATCCACTGTCGACCTCCAAAATGTTTCTCGACATTGTATGTCCAATTTTAAGTCTAAATCGACAAACTCTCATATATCAAAAAGAAGAGTTAGTTAACTTATTAATTATATGTTAAATTTTTAATTTTGTCTTCATCTATGATTGATTTCAAAAATCAACATGAATAAATTATTATTTTTTATTGCCACTAATAAGGGCAAAAAAGCAAAAGGTAAAAAAAAAACACATTTATTACTCTTGAATTGGACTGATAATAACGGCCAAATTTTTCAAAAAAATTTTTTTGTCAAAATGAATTAATAAATAAGACTAGAGTTGTATTCTATTTACATTATTAGTTTTGTTCACTCAACATCCCTAATAAACTACTCCCTCCTGTCTTTAACGGAAAATTTATTTATTTTTAATTTGATTATATTAAGAAAGTTAATTAGTTTATAAGATATATTTTTCTTAAAGCACTATAATCATTTTCCTTAATTTCTTCAATCTCTATCTTATTTGACTATTATTATTATGTCATGCATACATTAAGGAGCGAAGGAGAACAAAAATTTATAACTAATTATAATCAATTTGTATAATTAAAGTACTTTTATTAAAGGTAGTTTTGATATTTCACAATAAACAGCTATTTTTAATTAATTTCACTAACTTGCATAATTTTTTTTTTTTTTTTGCCAATGGGCGTTAAATTGATATTAAGTGCTTATAAAGAGGATAATAGGAAACCAAAGGAATATTTAATATGGAACGAGTCGCTCTCTTCATGGGAGCTTTCCTCTCTTCGTGGGAGCTTTCCTCTTTTCGTGGGATTTTCTGGTAGGCTCCTGTTGAGCCTTTCCGATCAGTGTCTTCTTGACGGTGATTCTTTTTTATTTTCTTTCGTTCTCTTTCTGATTTTTGCTGGTTTTTGTGTGTGGGTGTTCCTTTGTGTTGATCGGAGCTATGGAGGTTGGGCAGAGTAGTGACTCTAAGGGTCCGATACGAGTTACCTTGAAGCTGAACAGGGAAGAGGCTAAGTTTGGAGGGACCCTGGTTGGTAAAATTTTAACAGGCAAGAACTTGAATGTGCCTGCTGTCATCTCTATGATCAGAAAGGGATGGAATCTGAATGAGGGATTGGAAATTCATGAACTTGATCGCGGCCAACGTATATTTCTCTTTCGCTTCCAAGAAACTAAGGAGTTTGGTCGTATTCTTAAGGGCCGACCATGGTCTATTCAGGGCTGCCTCTTAAGTTTGCAAATTTGGGAGGACTACATGGTATTAAAAGATGTGATCTTTGGAGTAGAGCCTTTCTGGGTTCAATTCCATGGCATCCCCTTGGAAGCCTTTGATGATTTCAATGCGAAAATCCTTGGTGATGTGGTTGGCAAAACTGTGATGTTCGAAAAACCTAAGATTGATGGCAGACTGGGGCGTGGTTTCATTAGAGTAAGGTCTCTTATACAGTTGAGTGACCCTCTGATTCCGGGATTCTGGGTGCCGCGTGGGGAGAAGGATCCGGCTTGGGTTACTGTGAAATATGAAAGATTACAACATTTTTGCTTTCTCTGTGGGCGTATTAGTCACGAAGGCCGAGGTTGCAAAGACGCTACGGTTCATGGTAAAAAGGAAGGTGTTCCTCTTGACTTCGGAAGTTGGCTCAGTGTTGTTGCTCCTCGAACGTTTGATGAGGCTTTGGTAGTATGTAGGAAAGACTGGTGTGAAGCTGGTTTCTCTGAGAAATTCTCAAGAAATGATGGCCAGAATCAGGGTTTTCAGGATACTTACCGGAGTTGGACGCTGAGATCGTTAGTGGAGGCTGGTGCTAAGTCAACTTGTGAAGAGGGGTCTAGGATGCCGGCGAAGAAGGATGGCTTGCCGGGGACAAATTTTTCCAGGTGGGCCCTTGAGTTTTTGGCTGGAGGCATCAATGTGGAGCTTCTTGGTTCTTCACCGAAACCCCGTTTAGAGCCGTTGGAGCTGACACACTGCGTCCCTCAGCCGAAAGTTGCCATAAGGAAAGTGATGGGTGAGACATTGGATGATGTGTGCAGACAGGAGGTGGGTGATGAGGGCCTTTTTTATCTTTAGCCTTGGGGTCCACAATCAAAAATAAACCAAGGATTGCGTATAGTCAACCCTAGGATCGTTCTCTCTCTCGAGGAGCCTTTTATTGAATTCTAAGTAATCTAAATGTCATGCAAATGCAATTAAAACAAGGGGAAAACTGATTTTGGATTTTCAAATTAATAAATTGAAATAGGTAGGCAATTTAATTAAATGCTAAACTATTGTTTTTTGGTATTTTAAATAAAATGGAATGGAGTATGAAATGTATGAATGATTGCTCTTGGAAATGGAATAGTGACTATCCTAGTTCAATTAAATGTAGGAGTAAATTTTCACTAAGTCTAGATGAAAACCCCAAGATACCACTTGAGTCCAATATTCCCAATTAATAGTAGCTCCTACTACCGTAGCTAACTACTACCTCTTGAGATATTGTTTAAAACCACTTAGTGTGTGATTAGGATTAAATTAATGCAACTTGCTTCCTCTTGATATGAATGCGATACCACGCCACTCAATTAATCCAATTCAATCATACTATCTAACAATACCATGTAGAAAGCACAAAATCATTGAATCAATAAGGAAATACATATATATAAATCCAACAAGCTACTAAAATTAAATCCAATCACATAGGTTCAATCTACAAAGTTATCCAACCGGGTAAACTAAGTCTCAACAATTCAAAACAATATTCCTAAAACTAGGAAATTCAAATCAAATTAGAGAAAATAGATTGAACAAAACTAACTCCCTATTTTATGCTCAAATTCCAACACATAATCCATCTCCAAGAGTTGGAGAATCAGCCTCTCATGAATTTAATCATATCCACAAATGAATAGTTTGCCTCTGGTCAAAATTTCCAAATCATCTTTTCTTTGTATCCACGCCAACAGGTTCAATGGCAGAAGGCAAAGCTCTGAACTTATGACACAGCTTGACTGTGTTGGTGCCAATGGAAATCGAACAGAGAGACTGAGGTGTGGTGTTTTATTTGACGGTGAAAACAAAGGAAGGAAGTGAGAGACGATGGTTAGAGAGTGAGGGGAAAATGGTGAAGAGATGAGGTCGCCGGTAGTGTTCACGGTGGGTGAGGGTGGAGCGAAAAAGGAAGACGGATGATGGTCGATCGAAGGTCCGAAGCTCACAGCGCTAGTTCTCCCTTTTTATCAGATATCTCGCGGCGCGATGCTCTGCTCCTCTGGTTCTTGGCGACGATGAAGATGGTGGTTGAGGGTGTGGAGGTCGCCGGCGGTGGTGAAGAGGAGGGTGACCGCCGGCGACGATGAGGAAGGTGAGAGGGAAGAGTCGACGGTGAATCCGGATGTGTGAGTCGATGATGGTCTGCGTCTCATTTATTCTTCGCGGGCCTCAAGTCTGTGAAAAATCAATTCCCCTCAGCTCTTGTGTCTCCTGAATAAAGTCAATAAACCTAATTAATTTGTTCCTGGTCAAAACTCTGCGTTTTGACCAGGGACCAATCTGAAAATTTTAAAACCTTAATGGAGGGACTAAACTGAAATCATTTTGCAATTTTAGTTTAAACTTTTATTTTCAAATTTAATCTAATCTTTTCAAGCATCTACAATAACAAATAATTAATCCAATATCAAATATTCTCATAAAAATTAATGATTAAGAGTAATTACAATTTCTTTAACAATTTTGCCCTTTTTAGTCCTAATTTAATGTATTTACTCTTAATATCAATTTATCACAAGAAAGACATTTTAAACTCAATAACTATAATAAAATGCATTAAAAATCCCAATTTAATTATCAAAAATCATATAAAAATATGGTTCGATCAGTTGGTCACGTGATTCAAGGTCAAAAGTTTGGTTTTGACCGACACGTGGAAAGAGAAGGGAGTGAGGCTTTGGGTGGGCCATCGGTTGATGTGGGAAGTTGGGGAGGAGGCGCTGAGGTGGATGTTGGGAAAGTTGACTCTGACCTAGACTTGGCAAAGCTTGGTAGGCGCTCGATTCAAGGTCTTTTTGCTGGGAAGCCAATGTGTAACAAAGAAAGTGGATTGGGCCCTATTGATTTTGGGCCTAAGGAAGTGGACCTGGTGAATGGCATTAATATGTCAAATGATCTTTTGAAGGAAGGGCCGAAGGCAGTGGATTTGGGGTGTATTGGTGGGCCTCGAAGCCACCTATCCAAGCAGGCCCTGCGGGGTACATTAATTCTAGCGAAGTGGGCTTCTGATTCTCAGACCGTGGATCCTACTATTGTTGAACTGGTTAATTCATAATCACTTGGGGTTAATTCTACTTCTCCAGAGGTTAGTGTTAATCATTCCACACTTTCCTCTCAACCTTATAGTGTTGATTTTCCGAGCGACGATGAGCTTAAACTAAATTCTATTATCCCTTTTACTGGGTTGTCTCCTATCTCGGTTGTATTCGCTGGTTTGAAAGGAATTAGGATTAAGCGTCAATATGATGAGGATCTTGAAATGGAAAAATCTAGTAAGTGTAGAAATTTGGACTTTAATGTAGTAGAGGACATGACCATCGCTAGCGCAGCTCCGGTTAAAGAGAAGAAGGAGCGTAGGAGAAACTTTAAGTCAGTTAAAAAATTTCTCCGACAGTCTAGAAATGCAGCGGGTTTGTGTGCTCCTGTTAGTAGCCCTTCTCCTGGTGAGATAGACTTTCCAGAGAGTTGGTTGGTGCCTGATAGCAAGACTGAGATGGACTTGGAGTCTTCTTCTTTGTCATATAACTCCGGTGGTTAGATGGGACCAGCCACCGGTGCGCCATGAATCTATTAGCATGGAACTATCAAGGTTTGGGGGTTGCCTTGACAGTTAGAAATTTGAGGGAAGAATGTTCCCGGAAAAAACCCCACTTAGTCTTTCTTATGGAGACTAAGCAGAAGGCTAGTGTAGTGAGGAAGGTGAGGCGGAGATGTGGTTTTGGTAAGGAATGGATTGTGAATCCTTTGGGGAGAAGTGGCGGGCTGGTTTTATGGTGGTCTGATATGCTTACGGTTAATATCCTATTCTCGTCTTCTAATATTATTCACACCAGTGTGGTGTCTGAGACCTTATCGACCCCATCTTATATTACTTTTATCTATGGCTCTCCTGATGAAGGGGATAGAATGTTGTGTTGGCAAGAGGTTCAAAGAATTAGCAACAATATGAGGGATTCTTGGATGTGTATTAGGGATTTTAATGATATCCTTTCCCAGCATGAGAAGAGTTGTGGCCGTCCCAGACCCTGGAGGAAGATCCTTAATTTCAAGTGTCTTCTGGCTGATTGTGAACTTGAAGATTTGGGTTACAATGGATCCACTTTTACCTGGTGCAATAATCGTGATGACCCGGATACAATCTGGGAGCGCATTGACAGGGCTTTGGGTAATTTGCAGTTGAGAGAGCAGTTCCCGTACCTCCAAGTTTTTAATATTGACCCAGCCGGATCTGACCATCACCTTCTGTTCATCCGATGTCAGTATGAAATTCGTCAGCTAAGTCGGACTTTTCGTTTCAAATCTGCTTGGGCATCTCATGGGAATTTCCTGGAGGTAATCAATGGGTGTTGGCGGAATTTTAGTGATCAGGACCACTCAGTTCTAGAAATTTTTATGAGCAATCTGAAGAGTTGTACGCAAAGGTTAATTGCTTTGAGTAAGAAGGAGTTCCCTAATAGTGGTAAGGTTATTGAGCTGTTGAAGAATCATCTGGCTGAGCTATCTCAGGAAGTTCGAACTCCGGATATTTCTAGAGGGATTGCGGAGGTAAAAGGAGATTTGGACATATTATCATAGCGCGAAGAACAATAATGGTGGCAACGATCTCGGATTAATTAGTTAGAGGCTGGTGACAAGAATTCTCGTTTCTTTCACATCTTTATTATCAAGAAGAGGCAGCAAAATAGAATCTCGTGTATTAGAAATGATGAGAGCAATTGGTTGTATGAAAAGGATGCTATATCAGATAATATTGCTAGTTTTTTTCAGGAGCTGTTTACCACTTCTGGTGCATGCTCAATGGACACAGTCCTGGGTTTCATTGAGCCTACTATCTCATCTGATATGAACAGCAGTCTCTTGTTACCAATTTCTACGGAGGAGATTAAAGCAGCAGCCTTTAGTCTTGGGAGCACAAAAGCGCCTGGACCTGATGGTTTCTTGGGTAAATTTTATCATTCCTCTTGGTCTGAAATTGGTGAGTCTGTTTGTAGTTTGGTTAAAGAGTTTTTTGCAAGTCATTTGGAGCTTAATGATTTAAATTCTACTAACATCACTCTTATTCCTAAACTGCAAAAACCTGAGCATGTTTCCCATTTTCACCCTATTGGTCTGTGTAATTTCTGTTATAAGATCATTTCTAAAATCATGGCCAATCGAATGCGGCCTTTACTTGATACTTGTATTTCACAGAATCAGAGTGCATTTGTTCTAGGTCGGTGTATTCATGATAATATTATTATTGCTAATGAGGTATACCATTACCTCCAGCGTAAGAAAACTGGGGGTAAGTTTGAATTCGCTCTGAAAATGGACATGAGCAAAGCCTATGATAGGGTGTAGTGGAATTTTCTGGAAAATGTGTTGTTGAGATTTGGTTTCTGTAAAGAGTCGGTATACCTTCTGATGAAATGTGTGTGCTCTGTTAGTTTGAATATTTGTTTATCAGGTGAAAAAGTGAGTTCTTTTACTCCGAGCCGGGGCATTCGTTAGGGAGATCCCCTCTCTCCTTATCTTTTCATTATTATTGCTGAAGTTTTCTCTATTATGATTAGAAAGAGTCATGCGGATAAATTTGTTAAGGGCATCAAATTGAGTAACAGCTGCCCGGAGCTTACTCATAGTTTTTTTGCTGACGATGCTCTTCTGTATATGCGTGCAACTCAAAGGAATTGCAACCATCTTGTTGATATTTTGAAAATGTATTGTACTGCCTTTGGTCAAGTCATCAATCTTGATAAGTCCAGTATCCTTTTCTCTTCTCATGCCCCTGATGATGTTAAAGATATGGTGGGAAGAACCTTAGGCATTCTGGTAACAGAGGACCTGGTTAAATACCTTGGCATTCCGAGTATTTGGGGGAAGACTAAGCATCAGGCGCTGGCTTATGTTCAAAAACATATTGCTAATAAAATTCAGGGATGGGGACATTCTCTTCTTTCTTTTGGTGGGCGTGATGTAATGATTAAAGCGGTTCTCCAGGCAATCCCTATCTATCCTATGAATGTTTTCAAGTTTTCGGTCAAGACTTGTAGAGAGATTAGCAGTCTTAATGCTAATTTTTTGTGGAGCGGTACTGTTTCTGGCAGAACAACACATTGGAAAGCCTGGGGGTCTTTAACTACTGCAAAGAGTACTGGTGGGATGGGTTTTCGAGATTTATCAGTTATGAATGATGCTCTTCTAGCTAAAATTGCATGGAGATTGTTGATGAGTCCTGACGACTTGTGGGCTAAGGTTTTGAAGAGTGTGTATTTCCCAAAGACGACTTCATAAAGGCAGGTAAAGGACATAAAGCATCGTGGTGCTGGTCTAGCATTTTGGATGGCAGAGAATTTCTCATGAAAGACCTGCGTTGGGATGTTGGGGATGGCGCTGCTATCAGAATTTAGGATGATAAATGGGTCCCACATGTCAAATTCCCGAAGAAGCCCAGTGATCTAAATGATCCTTTTATAGAAAAGGGCAGAGTTTGTGATCTTATTGCCAATGGAAAGTGGAATTTTGTTCCCATTGACCAATATGTATCACTGGAAGTCAAGAGGACTATATATGATATCGACATCCCATCTAATGGGTTGGTCGATAAATTAGTGTGAACTAGTGCTAAGAACGGTGTGTATTCGGTGAAAGGGGGGTATCATAATAGTAAAGAGAACATGCTCTCTGAGAATAACAAGGCTGGATCTTCAATAGTTATCACCTCATCTTGCTGGAAGTCGATTTGGAAGATTCAGACTATCCTGAGAGTGCAGCAATTTATCTGACGAATCTTAAATAATGTTGTTGCTACCAATGGTGCCCTTTATCGGAGAAAGAGATCACAGAGTAACATTTGCCCAATTTATTCTGATGCTATGGAGACGATGGAGCACTTGTTATTCCATTGCCCTTGGACGAGGTGTGTCTAGTTCGGGTGTTCGCTTAGTGCAAATTTTGATGTTGCTAGTATTTTGAACTTCAATGCTTGGTGGATTCAACTCTCAGGTATGTCTTTCTTGAATAAGCAGAACCTTTTATTAATTTGTTGGATCTTATGGTTTATTTGGAAACAACGAAATAATTTGGTTTTTAATCATAAAGATCCTAACCCTATTGATGTCATTAAATGTGAGAGGAAAAACAATTTTGGGTGAATTGCGATAAAAGGCATAGGAACTCGGAGGGGCAAAGAGTTGTTCCTACTTATGTAGCTGTCTGGTCCCCTCCATGTGTTGGCAATCTTAAATATAACTGCGATGGGGCTTTTTCGGCTAATAAGACTGAAGCTGCTATTGGAGTTATTTGGAGGAATCATTTTGGTGATTTCAAATGGGGTTTTGTGGATAAGGTGAAATCCATCTCTGCATTTATGACGGAAGCCTTAGCTTTGAAGAGGGCTCTGATGCTAGCTGTCGAACTCGGTCATGATAATGTTATCTTTGAAACTGATTGTCTTTCTCTTATTAAATGTGTTGATGCCAAATCTCTGGATATGGTTAAGTGGAGATGTAGGAGCATTATTTTCGATATTATTCGCCTTTTTGTATCCAAGGTTGGGTTCGCTTTGTCCTTTACCTCTAGAGGGGGTAACAAATGCCGGCGACTTAATTGCGGAAATCTTATAAAGGGGTGTCTTGATCGATTGGGTGGGTCTTCCGACCAACACCGCCTTTCTTGTCTCTTTCTAGCCTTGGATTCCCGGATAGCGGATGTTGTTCCTCATTTTGCTTCTTCCCCACCCATTCATTGAATGGGGATTGTTTGTAGTTTGTTTTTATTTGGGTGTATTCTGTTTGTTTGTATGTTTAGACTTGTCCTTTCCTTCGATGTCGTTTATCTTCTTGTTTATTCCCTTTCTTTGTTTGTAGTGTTGTAATCTTTTGAAGTATTAATAGAATTATCCTTTGTCCAAAAAGGGGGGGGGGAAGAGGATAATAGGAAGCACAATACTCCCCATAGGGCACTTTATCTAATTCTGATAATCAAAAAGTGACAATTAACTTAATTAATATGTTCTAAATTGAAATATATTTTTTTATTTTTATCCTTATTGAAAAATGTGGACAATAAGTGTTATTTTGAAGAGAGAGGATATAATAAGTGGAAAAATTGAAAAATAAGTATTAATCATATAGACAAAATTGAAAAACGAACATTAATTATCTTACAAGTGACTTATATTTTAGACCCTATTTTTTTCTTAAGAGCATCCTATACTATGAATCAAAGGAAGTAGGTATATATTCAACCAAAACACCTTTAATTAATTAATGAAACATATATGGCGTATTTTAAGATTGTCGGATTAATGAACAAATTATTCAAAAACAATTAATACTCGTTAAATTTTTAAAGAGATAATTATATATTTCTCCCAAAGAATCTTCAAGGTCACATGTTTTGAACAAGTACTTTAAAATACGTGTATATATAGCCGTATTAATATTTATATAGAAGTTTGTTTTTAGGTGTATTTTATTGTTTAGCACATGCACATCAGCACATGCATGGCTGCTTCTAAAAATGTTAGAATTTTTTTTCCAAATAAAATCTTTTAAATTAAGCATCATAGCAGTGTCACTATGTGATTTTATTATTAAAATTTTAGTTTACTTATACTTTCATTAGTCTTGAATATAAAATGTTAGTTTAAATGTCTATTTTATCCTTAAATATAAAATATAAGAGCTTAATCTAGTTTATCGATTTTATTTATTATTTTTTAAATTACATCAGTCTCAAGTCCAATATGGAATTAGAATGCCCTTTGTCAAAAGTAAACACCGCCTCATTTGTCGATTTTTTACCTCATTCTTTTACTCCCTCCCGTCCTTTTTATAAGAAATAATAATCAAAATCACACAATTCAAAATATTAATTAAAATTAATAAGTATGTAATTTATATACATTTATTTATAAAAGGTGTATATGAGAGATAATGAATGAAAATCTATTACAGAGGGATAATGAATGACAAATATTCAATGAGAAGTTAAAAAAAAATGAGTTCCAAACTTTAAATAAATGTGATTTGTTCCTTATATTAAGAACTATATATATGAGAGAGAATGTTACTGATAACAAGGATTAGAGTGAGTATTTAAGATCAAAGATCACTTTCCCTCTATAACTTATAAATTTTTTAAAACTTTAATCAAGTTTAAGATAAGTATAATATTGATCACCGACAATAATGCCATAATAAAAATAAAAAAGTCACATCCCACTATAAAATTTTGGCAAAAAAAATATCCCGCTATAAAAAACAGATAAAACTCTCGCTCTCAAACAAACATAATACAAAAACATAGAAACATTCACCATTTCATCAAGTTAAAGTACGTGTACTCTTATAAAAATAGTACTAGTACCAATATAAAAACGTGCATGATGTGTGAAACGATCCTCAAGCTACATTTTACAGTAAACAAATAAATAAATAAATTACCAACGAAATAAAGACAGAAGATATTTTATGACCCCGCGTCGGCAACACATTAGTAGAACTAGTTCAGGAACCGTACGAAATAGGTACAGTAAAGAAATATATACACGAGGATGTTTTGTCAAATACAACTAGTACAATTAAATGATATATTTATCACTAAACCAAAAAAATTACAAAAAAACTTCTTTATATACAATATTTGAAGTTGTCAGTGGGAAATGGGGATGTTTTGCTCATGCCTTGTTCATAATCAATACACACTATAAAAAAAAGAGTCAATTTATAGCGATTAAAATAAACCACTACACGTAAATTTGTAGCGGTTTATACCGAAACCGTTACAAATTTGTAGCGGTATAACTCGCGTCAAATAGCATGCTAGTTTGTGAACGACATTTGTAGCGGTTATTATAAACTAACCGCTACAAAATATGGCGCTAACTCTGTAGCGGTTTATTTATACAAACCGCCACAAATGTGGCGCCTTATGGCGCGCAATTAATGACAGTTTATTTGTAGCAGTATATCTAAAACCCGCTACAGAGTGCCAAGAGTCTGAACTTTTGTAGCGGTTATAGAAAACTGCTACAAATTTTCACGACGCACGAGGTAGGGTTTCTTCATTTGTAGTAGTTTGTAGCGATTGTTTTAGTTAAACCGCTACAAATGTGAAGTCTTTAAACACGTCACAAATAGAAGTTATACAAAAAGAATATTTTAAAAAATATCCTTTAAAAAAAAATCATATTTGTAGCGGTTATTTAGCTCAACCGCTACAAAATGTGATGTTTTAAAATTTATTCTTTTAAAAATACACCAATAAATTTTTGTAGAGGTTTTGTAACCGCTACAAAAGAAAAAAAAAACCGCAACAAACGTTAAACCGCTACAAAGTGTCTAATATTGAAATTTGAATATTTTGAATCCCACCAACGTTCATTAATTTGTAACGGTTTTCGTATAACCACTACAAAATGTGATATTTTAAAATTTATTTATTTTTTAAAAAATAGAAATGAATATTTGTAGAGGTTTTGTAACCGTTACAAAAGGAAAAAAAAACCGCCACAAATGTTAAACCGCTACAAAAACCGTCGCATCAACCGCCACAAAGTGTATAATATTGAAATTTGAATATTTTGAATCCCGCCAACGTTCATTAATTTGTAGCGGTTTTAGTATAACCGCTACAAAATGTGATATTTTAAAATTTATTTATTTTTTAAAAAAATACCAATGAATTTTTGTAGAGGTTTTGTAACCGCTACAAAATGAAAAAAAAAAAAAAAAAAAAAAAAAAAAAAAAAAACCGCTACAAAAACTGTCGCATCAACTGCTACAAACATTACGCATATCCCTATAAATACCCCCACCACACCTCATTTCACATACTCTTATTCATTTATTCTCACCTCTTCTATCTCGTTTTCTCTCATTTCTTCCCACCCGTTATAAAATCGTTGATTTTAATGTTTTATTTTTTTTTCTTCTTATAATATTGATACTATTTTTTTTTCTTATCCAGAACTTTAAGGATATTTCCTCAATATTCCTTCTATCATCATTAACATTATCATAATCAAATATCATCTAATGGACAACATAATTTTTTTGCTCAGAGGTGGACAATACAATAAATCCTTATTATCTACACATTCTCAGTATTATACCTACATAATATTTATACTTATCTAACATAAGTTAATCATTTTTAAAAATATTAACCATTATAATTTAATTTGTCACTTAAATAATAAAAATATTCAACATAATATTGTAATAATGGATTCAAATTTTGATTTTTTTTAATTTGTAATATTTTGTAGCGGTTGTAAAACCGCTACAAATTTGGCTTAAATATTTGGCTCAATATTTGTAGCGGTTTTACAACCGCTACAAAATTTTGGCGCCAATTTTTTTGAAATTATTCATCTTGATCGCATCTTGTAGCAAAACTCAAAACCGCTACTAATATAGTAGCGGTTTTAAAAACCGCTACAAATCGTCTTGCAACGGTGTATTTTGTAGCGGTTTTTAGAACCGCTACAAATGTCATTTGAATACATAATTTCAACTGCTACAAAACGTTATTTTTTTTGTAGTGACAGTTAATAAACAAAATCATCTCCCATGATTTTTTTTAAAATTTAAAAAAAAAAAAAACAAGGTCGTATAATTTTTTTCCTCCATGTGATATTGTCCCCAATATTAACTATTATATTCTTGTGCCTAGGGTTGTTCAAAAAACCCAGGGTCCAGTTGGTCCGGCCTAACCCGACCCGGTCCAGGGGAAGAAAAAAAATGGTCCAAGATAAATTTGACCGGACCGGACCAGACCAAACTGTTTGGGTTGGACTGAACTTCGGTCCAGGGGCTTAGATCCCCTGGACCGATCCGATCTGACCCGATGTCCTTTTTAAAAAAAAAAAATCACAACTACATTGAGCCACTCATTGGAGTCTGGACATCCTAATGTGCTTTTTAATTTATAGGAATCACTTTTCACTATATCACTTTTCATTACTTTAGGAAGTCAGGTGAAATTAGAGCTAAAATATTGCATCCCAAGAAGGCAACAAAAAAAAAAAAAAAAAAAAAAAAAACCGGATCGTCCAGAAGTCTAGTCGGTCCGGCCCATTTCGGCTAGTACCGAGGAGCTCGAGCTTATACGGATCGGACCGGACCTCGTCCGATTTTTCCACTGAAATCATATCGGGCCAGACCTCGGGTTGAACTCCAACCCGGTCTGGCCCGGTCCTTGGACATGCCTACTTGTGCCAAATAAAATCAAGAGCTAACAACAATAATTAGTAATTATGGCTGTGCATGGCAACCATTCTGTTGCTCAGCACTGTTTCTGAGATGAAACAGTTTTTTCTGATTCTGTGCTTTGGAAGAGTTCTGAGAATTATAATTACGTTTGTTAACCCATTTTATTTTTACTCTGAGAATCAGAATTACGTTTGGTAACACTTTTTTTTTTCATTCCGAGAATCGAATTACGTTTAACACATTTTTTTCCGAGAATTAGAATTACCTAATACAATACAAATCTATTTCTTTATTTTTTTTTGTTTACAAATTTCATCAACGATAAAAAAAAAAAAATTAACCAAAATGCCAACATTTCATATTTAACAAAAAATATAATTCATATTTTAACCAAAATGTCCTTTTCTTTAATAATTAATATACTTTACAAATAAATTTAAATTTCCTAAAAAAATTATTTATGTAATTTTTATATGCAAAAAATTATTTATGTGGTGGCGACGGTGGTGGGGCGGTGGCGGGGTGGTGGTGGCGGTGGCGGTGGTAGTGGTGGTTGTGGCGGTGTGGTGGTGGTGGTAGGGTCTTGGTGGTGAATTAGGATAAATTTTTTTTTTTGAAGAGGAGGAGTCTTTTTTTTTTTTTTTTTTGAAGAAAAATGATTCGATTCTATGCCCTAGAAAGAGAGAAGTTTGAAAATTTTAGCTTCTTTTTTTTACTCTCCAAAGATTAAAAAAAAAAAAAAAAAAAAAAAAAAAAAAAAAAAAAAAAAAAAAAAACCGGTTCATCCCGGAGTAAAAAAAAAAAACCGGATTTACCAAACACAATTCCCATATATTTTTGTTTTCGGGCACGAAATTAAGAAAAATGCATTCTGGGAGTGTTACCATGCACACCCTATATGGCCGGGATGGAATGTGCGTTTTTTTTTTGACTTGTCTCCCATCCTCTTCTTCATCTCAATTTGGATTGAAATCTAAATAATTGATTTAATCTTTTATAAAAATATTTAAAAATAATATTTTTATAAAAGATTAAATCTAAACATGGGAGTCAAGTCCTACTCCTCCTCCGCAAATTTGGTTGAAAATATAAAGTCTAAGTAATTTTTTTTGGGGGGGGGGTTTATCCAAAAAAAGAAAGAAAGAAGAATGCCATAAATTAATTTAGAAAAATAACAGGGAAGAAATATATCGTGTGCATACTTAATGGTTCAGCATTTTTTTTCCAATTCTAAAAGAAGCCTTTTATCGTATAATGCTAATGTTCCATGCATTAACCACAACAGAAGTAGAGAAGATATAAAATATGATTCAAAGAAATATACGGGTTAAAAAAGGATCAAACGCAACGGCAAAAGGAAGGAGAAAGGGGAAAAAAATGAAAGATGAAATAAGTGGATTTATGAGAATATCTGACACTAGGCAAACCACTGTACTGTGTGACTTGAATGGACACGAAGATAAGTAACTGCCAGTATATTAAGTGGAGGTAAAATAAAAAATAGTGGAGAAAGGAAAATAATTGCCGGCAACCTATTAAAGAAAAAGGTGAAGTTATAAAAATATTGCATAATAATCTCTTCCATCTAAATGTGGGCAATGATGGAATGGTGGGGTACAAAAAGTAAAACATAACGTAACACGATTTAAAAGAAAATTTATATATTTTTTTCTTCAAAACTTGGTACACTAATTAACCTCTCGTATCTTTAGCAGAAAATAATAGGAAATTATATATATATATATATATATATATATATATCTTAAATTGATGAGATATTTATTTAAGATCTTAAAACTTTGTTATCATCTCTTTTTTTTAAAATGTAATTGAATAAAGAATTAAATAAGTAACCGGCATTATATTAAGTGGAAGTAAAATAAAAAATAGTGGAGAAAGAAAAATAACTGCGGGCCACATGTTAAACAAAACATGTAAACTTATAAAAATATTGCTCTAAAGGTGTGGAAAGAATGAGACGTGGGGTAGAAAATAAAACAGAATGTAAAAAAATATTTATATTTTTTTTTTCCTTTCAAAACTGTATAGTACACTAAATAACGTCCCTTGTCTGTGACAAAAGATAACACAAAATTAGGAATTGAGTTATATATAACTCAATTTATAATTTTGTATTATCACTTTGGTTTTATTTATAAATTTATTTTGACTAAAAAATTTAATCCTACTTATAAGCTTATTTTCATATAAGGAATGAGATTGTGATAATTTTACCCATATTAATTGTCTTTTCGTGAAGAAAGAGGGAGAAAAAATAGTTGAAAAATACTCAATCATAAATTAGGGCAAATTTAAAAATTTACCCCATAATCATTAAGTTAAATACCCCTCCTTGGTATGTGAGATTTGGTCAAAATGGACTTATAAATAAGATCAAAGTGATATATATATAAATATATATCTTAAATTAATGAGATATTTATTTAAGATTGTAAAACTTTGCTAGCATCTAATTTTTTTTAAATGTAGTTGTTAAAATAAAGGCTAAAGTATACTTTTAATCCTTTAAGTTTACGTGATATACATTTTTTGTCCCTTAACTTTATACTCCCTCCGGTCCTAATTATAGGAATAAATTTGGGAGTTAGTCTTGGTCCTAATTATAAGACCAAGTTTTAAGTTTTGTCAATTTCTTCCTAACATACCACAATTGATACTTTCTCAATAATGATTAAACACAATAATAATTTAATAATACACCTATGTATATTTTATAAAGTAAGTAATGCTTACAACTCATTAATGTCACATACACATCAATACTACTATTTGTTGTTTTTTTAATAAAATAATTTTGAACATTTTTTATCATATTACCCCTACTAATATTTTCTCAACAATAATTAATTTAACAACATACTTATATTTTATAATTCATATGTGATGATTTTTCTTATATTCTATATAGGGGGTATTATATAATATCTTTTCCCTATAGGTCAAGAAGTTCATATATGTTACCACGAGAAAGTTTTTTCTTATTAATCAAATATTAGAACGTGTTAGTTTCTTATTTTCAAAACATTTTTTTTTTTAAAAAAAATATTTTGAAAATATCCCAAAATGAAGGACCGTAGTTGATGGAAATTGTGTTAGCCCTGTGAGTTAAAAAAGTTGGGTCAAAATCTGTTGTGGATAGATGAGATAGACGAAGGAATGAGAAGAAGTATGAGTAGATATTTTGTTGATGTTATTTTAAGTTTTAAATAAGGGTATTTTAGGAAAATGAATATAATTAACTAATTTAACAACTATCCTTAATCTCTCCAAAATCTGGTAAATAGCTCATATAATTAGAACCGGAGGGAGTAAAATATACTTTTAGTCTTATAATTCTAACACCGTTAATTTTGCATTATGCAAACTCAAGTAATAACGGTGTAAACTTAAGTGATGATTATGTAATTAAATGTTATTAATTTTAAATTTAAAATATAAGTAAATTAAAAAATATATAAAATTTGTGTAATTAAAGTTATTAGTCTTCACTCAGTTGTTAACGTCGGCGTTTTTTAAAGAACATTAACGGTGTTAGAATTTTAGGATCAAAAATATATTTTATAAAGTTAAGGGAAGTAACGTATCCTTATGTAAAACTTAAAGAACTAAAATATACTTTAACATAAAATAAATAAGTAAGTAACAACGGATATATTTAAGTAGAAGTAAAATAAAAAATAGTGGAGAAAGGAAAATAATTTGCGGGCCACCTGAAAAGAAAAAAAAAAAGGGTAAATTTATACAAATATTTATATATAAGTTTACCTTTTTTTAAAAGGTGGGGAAAGAATGAGACATGGGGTAAAGAAAATAAAACAGAATATAACAAGATATAAAAAATATATTTCTATTTTTTTTAATTCGTTACATTAAATAATGTTTCTTATCTGTAATAAAAAATTGGGAATTGAGTTATATTTTATATATATATATATATATATTTTGACACAATGAAAGATAAAATAGAGCAAAAGTAAAACAACGAAAAATCAAAAAAGCAATTAAGTTCTCACGCCCCTCCTAACGTGCTCTACGCTCATCAGATCAGCAACTAAGAATCGATAGAGACTAGTAGTGGATCAGAGAAGTGAGTTCCGTTTGGGGACTCCACATGCGACAAAGATAGTTCGGCAACCAATCTGTTATGATTCCCTTCCCTTAGAATATGACAGAAGTGTATAACCCATTGTTTGCATATAACAGCTCGTATGTGAGACACTAAATAAGACTCACGAGCTGCATTACCTTATTTGAAAAGTAATACAATGACTGAGTGACAGTCGCTTTCAATAATTACATGCCTCCAACCGACCTCCCATGTCATCTCTAATCCTGTTAAGACTCTCCATAACTCAGCTGCCAGTGCTAAGCATCTTCCAAGCTATGTAACAAAACCTCAAAGCCACTTATTAGAATAATCTCGCGATAGACCCCCACAAGCCGCCACCTATTCTGTACCTTTTGATGCCCATCCAAATTAAGTTTCACGAATGGAACTTTTAGAAAAAACCAACGAACATTAGAAAGATTCTGTACTAAATGTTTATCCCTTGAGATGGAGAATTATATCTTAAATTATCATATATTCTTGATTTTTTTAAAACCAAATATTCTTGATGATTAATCCAATTTATTTAACTTAATGATTTAACATAATAAACGCTGATAAAATCGCAGAATAAATAGCGATAATAAGAATAACAACAGTTATTTAAAATTTAAAATTATTTTAGTTCAAACGACATACACACCCTTATTGTTTATTTAAACTGAAAAACACCCTTAAAAAGTTGTTTATTTAAACTGATTGAAAAACAATAATTAATTAAAAAGTCGAAAAATAACTTATTTATCTAACACATAGAAGTGACACGTAGCGCACTTTTAAAGGGCCTGTTTTTGACCCAGCTTTTATATATTAATGGATAGATTAGTGGGCACCGCACCCGATGCTTTGAAGTCCGAAACAGTACGAAAACCGATACAAAGTTGCCTTCTTTAAAAATGCCACGTTTCCCGTTTGATTCGCAGTGGGACACGTGTCTGAATATCCATATTCTTATTAGGTCATGATGGAAAGATTGAAAATATTTATGGTGAATATTCGTCTGGATCTCATCATCGGAGGACACGTGTTATACTAAAAAATTACTGGAATATGTCCGTACACGTGGCACCAGATAGCCTTCTCATTTCTCATGCCAATCTCCGCAAGGGCCCCAGATGCTGCTTGTCGTAGGTTACGCCGACTGGTAGGGTCACCCCGTGGCATCATCTTATTTAATATAGGCTAAAGTATACTTTTAGTCCTTTAAATTTTACATAAGGCATCTTTTGATCCCTTAACTTTATAAATATCTTTTGGTCTAAAATTCTAACACCGTTAATGTTCTTAACGAAAACACCGATGTTGCAGACTTAAGTGATAACTAATAACATTTAATTACACAAATTTTATATATTCTTCAATTTACACATATTTTAAATTTAAATTTGATAAAGCGTTTAATTACACAAATATCACTTGAGTTTACATCATTATCACTGAGTTTGCAGTTTTAGTTAGTAAAATTAACGATGTTAAAATATAACTAAAAGATACTTTATAAAGTTAAGGGGCCAAAAAATATATCTCACGTAAAACTTAAAGACTAAAAGATACTTTAAATAATAAAAAAATTCTAGGTAATAGAGAAAGACCAACTTAGCACTTGGATCAAATAATTTATTTATGTAAATTCAGGAAAAACTCATCTTATATATTTATTTTGTATATTATAAATCATGATTGAAAAACTAATTTTAAAGGTAATTACTATTGCAATCAACCACTACAACTATGATAAAAAAGAGCAACCCCTGGTGCTTAATATCTAAGGTGTTTTCAAGGATTGAGGACATTTTAAGGAATAAAGTACAACTTTCTTTTTCATAAATTTTATATTTTAGATAAACTTTAAACTAAAAGGGGTAGTATTTATTTTAAGAAGAATCTTATATAAATCTAACTGAAATACTAAAATTTAAATTTAGACTTTTACTTTTAACAAATTCTTGATAAGGTCAAGAGGCTTGATTAGGAATTTATAAATGTTGTTAAATGACCACCTTGCCTCCTTGAAGTATCAATAGTGCAAAAAAACTTTTTTGACCGGTTCTAAATCACGTCTTAATGCCGCCGGTTTAAAAAGTATGTTGCTTTTTAAACCAGTTGAGAAACCTGTTTTAAAAATCACTTTTTAGACCAGTTGCTTAAAATATCAGGTTTAAAAGTAAGACTTTTAATACTGATTTTCTAAAATATGAGGTCTTAAAAGTAGTTTTTAAACCTTATATTTTTAAAACCGATTTTAAAAGTTAGACCCCATATTTTATACTTCTTGTATTAATTCTTTTTAGACCTAATATTTATAATATCTGGTCTAAATTTTTTTCTTCGTGTTTTTCACATATCCATTTTATTTCTTTCTCTTATCCACCATTCAATATATCTAGCAACTAAAAGATAGTTTAACCTATAAGCTCTGAACAACTTAATATGACTTACAAATTGAATTATTGGAAATAAACAATTGATCAATTATTGAAAATGAATATAATGCCAACAACATTCCAATTCAAGTAAAAACAAAATCAATCTAATAACTATTATTCATTACATCTCACAATATTTTATAGCCTTCAAATGATGAATACATACATGATGAAAATCCCAAGACCTAAACTCACTATTGTTGTAAGAGCTCATAAATGAGTTCACAACAACTTTTGCGGATAAAATCAATATCTTCTTCAAGAAAGGGATTAGTAAAATCAAACATCTGATATGTTCTTGAGATTTCAATCGAGTTATTAGGAGATGCAACAGAATGCATAAAGCGAGAATTATCCATAAAAAATCAATAAAAAAATTGAAAACAACTCCATTTTTTGCCTATAAGATATCAAAATGTCATTCATTTTATGTAGAATATAATAATAAAAGAGACCCAAAAAAAAGAATATTTGGGAATCCCCCCATTTTTGGGGGTAGCATAGGGCTGCATCAGGTACCCCGATCCTTTGTTACAGTTTCAGCCTTAGTTTATATGATGTATCATCAATAAAACAAATATAGATTGCTTACCACAAGTAGAGACGGAAAATCAGGCCGAGCCTATCAGGCCGGCCTGTTTAAGCCCTGGCCCTTCAAGGGCCAGGCTAGTAAATTGGAGCTTGTAAATGAAATTGGCCCTGCAAGGCTAAGGGATGACCCGTTAGGCCCTTTATTTTTTATTTTTTCATTAACTTGACTTGACCATTTAATTTACTAATTTATATGTATTTTATATTTGTTATCGAATTATTTACAAATACATAATAACTATAATTTAATTTTATGATTTGATTTATTATTTGTTGCAGATAAAGATTATGAATGTATTCATGATGTGAGAGAAGATATTTTTGATATTTTTACCCATGAATCAGAGCTTACTACTTGAAATGAAACACAATCAAATTTCTTTGAAATTGATGATGGTGGTGAAGAAGCTGAAAATGATAGCCATCGTACTTATGTTGCTTAGTAGTAAGCTTGTTATGTTTTGTGTGAGTTATTTGTGGACAATAATTTACTCTTAATTATGTATTAGTGCCTGCGTTTGTTTATTGCATTAAATGTATTGTATATATATTAATGTTAACAACATTTATTTGATAAATTACAACTTTAATTGTTGTATTTTACTAATTATATTTCTTTTAAAAAAACACAGGAAAAAAATTTAAATTCATAAAAATGTCTTCATGCCCTATAGGGCCGGCCTTGGTACGCATGCTCTCATGTTGGGCCTTGAAAATAGACATTTTTCTTACCCCGGGCCTAAAAGGGCCGGCCTGATTCCTATCTCTAACCACAAGAACATCAACATCCATTGTGAGAAACATGATGCTTGAATATTTTTCGGCCAAGCTCAGCGTAGGTTACTGCAATGTCTTTACAAGGATTAGACCATGATGCTATCAAATTTGCCACTACCTATATATATTGCATAAATCTTCTTGTTAGAGATATAAATAACAAAACTATTGTGGCTGTTAAAATAAATAAAATTAAACATTGTACTGTGTTGTGTGTCTCTCTCTATATATATGGTTAAGGTGCAAAAATACATATGTGGTTCGTCCCAAAGTACACCCAACACCAAGTGTTTTTTGTGTGTGCAAGAGTGGAGCATAAGTACCTATTGACCGTTAGTTTGACTTTTTTTTTTACTGAAAATGATGACATGGATGTTGATGGGTTCTAAGTTGTTATGAATTACAGTTCAGCCTCAGTCACATTTCAACAAATTTTACTTTAGTCCCTCAATGAACTTTTAAAATTTTCATTTTTGTCCCGGGTCAAAAATTACGTTTTGACCGGGGACTTTAGGAAAGATTTTGACTTTCTTCTTCCTCCAGAGATAGACCCGAGAAGTAGACTGAGAATAAACACGGAGAGACCCAACCTTAGACTGAACCAAGTTGGGACCTTGAGCTTCGGACGAGGGGGAGAGGCGATTAGAGGAGGGAAGGAGATAGACACCACACCACCATCATCGAGGATTTCCCATCACCTTCAGTCTTCTTTTACTACTATCAGAGCTTTCGACCAACTTCTTTCTCTCGGAGCTCTTCACTATTGATCAATATTTCCATGGTCTCAGGTCTAGCATCATCACCACCGTCGGTCTCCACCTATTCTCCAACTTCCTTCATTGCATCACCATCACCATCGTTCTTCACCCTACTTCCTTTGTTTTCCAGTTTCCAACAAATTGAACAGGAGAAGAAAAACAATTTTAGGCTCGATTTGAAGCAATCTTCACCTTCGATTTTAAACTTTCTCTGCTCTGTTTGACTTTCACTTTATCATCTTTATTAGTATTAGTTAGTGATGTAATTAGTGGAGTAGCATTGTAATACTTGTGTATTGGGCCCATACAGGTGTGTGTGTGGTCTGGGCCTATATAAGAGAGTCATTGTACATTGATTGAATTAATGGAATATACAGATTCATTTACTTTAACATGGTACCAGAGCCATAAATTTTTTGGTTCAATAATTTGGGTCAAGTTTTCCGACCCGGTTCCTTCTTGAATTCACGATAGGTTCTGATTCATCTTGACTTCTCGGTTAGAGTGTTATAGCGACAGGTTCTAGTTATACTTCGCTGGTTCTACTTTCCATAATACACCCATGGCTTTTTGGTTCAGATCCACGGTGGTTCACGATTCTTGCCCTGATCTTCGATGGTGGCTTGCGGTGGTTCAAAAAATCGCCGCTGGTTCTTGATTTTCCTCAGATCGAGGATTTTTTTTTTTGTGTTTCGACGGTGGCTCGCGGTGGTTCAAAAAATCAAGGATTTAGGTGGTGGTTCTCCTACAGATCGAGATTTCGGTCTTCTCTGGTGTTCTGGCGGTGGTTCGCGGTGGTTCATGGTGGTCCGTCACCTGATTCGTGATTCTCAGCCTGGAGGTTTGTTCGACTTCACGGTTCTCCATTCTTAGCACTTCGAGATTGCAGTGTTGTGTCTTCTCTGGTGTTCTGGCAGTGGTTCGCGATGATCCACGGTGGTCCGTCACCTGATTTGTGATTCTCGGCCTGGAGGTTTGTTCGACTTCATGGTTCTCCATTCTTGACACTTCGAGATTGTAGTGTTGTTCTTGGTAATTTTCAAAACACGTTGGTATCCTGTTCTTGGTAATTTTCAGAACACGTTGGATTTGAGGTGCCATTTGTGATAATCAGAGGATTAAGGTCAGGTTGAGTTCGGTCCCTGTCCTTCCATCCCCCGTTCTTGGTAATTTTCATTTCAGAACACGTTGGTATTAGTCCCTGTGATTGGTCATTTTCAGAATTTTTGTTTCTGCCTATTGCTATTGTTCTTGTTATTTTCGAAGACCATGACTAGTGATAGTCAACCCCAGGCTCGTGGCACTGATCCAGGGCACCTAGGGTTTGATCATCCCTTGTTCCTTCATCCTTCTGACACGCAAGCCACGCTGTTGGTCTCTAGTGTCCTCACTGGATCAGAAAACTATCCTATCTGGAGTCGTTCAATGCGCATAGCTCTTTTGGGGAGGAACAAATACGGATTTGTTGATGGAAGCTGTACACGTGGGGATCAAACCTATAATCTCAAGAGCATATGGGACAGGTGTAATGTTGTGGTTCTGTCATGGCTGATTAATTCAGTTGACAAAATCACTCTGTGGAGGAATTTCCTTTTCTGAGAATGCCAAATCTGTATGGGATTACTTGAAGGAACGTTTTGATAAGTCTGATGGTTCCAAAATGTTTAGCCTTCATCGTGCGATCAACACACTGACCCAAGGTAATCTTTCTGTGGCTGCCTATTACTCTAAATTGAAAGATCATTGGGAAAAGTTTGACAGTCTTGTACCACTACCTTCGTGTGAGTGTCGCACTTCTCAACAATACACCAAAATTGTTCAAGAACAACGGCTGTTTCAATTTTTAATGGGTCTTAATGAGAGCTACTCACAAGCTCGGAATCATGTTCTGCTATTAAGTCCTCTACCTGCTGTTAATCAAGCATTTTCCATGATTTCGCAACATGAAACCCAACAATCTCTTAGCACTAGACAGATTGAACCCTCTCCTAAGAATACTGTGATGTTTGCATCAAATGGAAGAGGGGGACATGGCAGAGGTCGGACCTCCTATCAAGGTAGAGGAAATAGTCAACAAGATGAGTGCTCACATTGCCATAGAAAGGGACATAAAAAGGAACAATGTTTCCACATTATTGGTTTCCCAGCTAATTTGAGATCGAGACCTATACGAGAGTCTTCAACTCGTACTACTTCTGCACTCGGAGCTTCTGAATCCATTGGAGTTGCATGGAACCTTACAGCTCAACAATATGAGCAGCTGCTACGTTTACTTGAGAAGGACTCTCATGATAAGAAGAAAGACCCCTCTTAGGATCTCGTGGATACTACTGTGGGTGCTGTTGGAACTTCATCTACAGGTTTGATTAATGTTGTTTCTTTTCCTCCTGTATGGCTGTTATATTCAGGAGCAAATATACATGTTGTTAGTAATTTGAATTATCTGCACACTTACAAAACTTATATAGGCCCTGTTAAGAGAATTAGGGTACCTAATGGTGAGAGATTAAATGTTACACACATAGGAAATGTTAAAATTGGTAACAATATTACCTTAGAAGGTGTTCTGTATGCCCCTGGCATGAAATTCAACCTAATATCTATTTCTCAACTCACAGCCCATGAACACTGTATAGCTTTGTTTTTTCCTAATGTGTGTGTTTTGCAGGACACCTTGAGTGGGAAGATCAAGGGGATTGGTAAACTCACTCATGGTCTTTATATGCTGCAAGAAAATGTTCAATTAGACTGCCTATCGATTTCCGGCTTTTCTTTCTTCTTTGCGATCTGTATGTACTTTGAAAGATGTAAAATTTGATATTTGGCATCATAGACTTGGCCATGCTCCTTTACATGTTCTCAAACATTTGGTAGAAATAAAGAAACATGTTACACTCTCTGATAATGTCCATTGCGACATTTGTGTCCAATCGAAACAGACTCAACTCCCCTTCCTTGTTAGTATAGTTAAGACTACTTGCTGTTTTGAAATGTTACACATGGATGTTTGGGGACCCTATAAGGAACCCACACATCAAGGTTTTCGTTATTTCTTAACAATAGTGATGATTTTTCACGTGGGGTTTGGATATTTCTTATGTCCCATAAATTTGAAACTGTTATACATATCAAGACATTTATTACCTATGTTTCTACTCAACATAAAGCAAATGTTAAAAGAGTAAGGAGTGATAATGGGTTGGAATTTGTAAACTCCACCCTCAAAACTTTCTTGCATGACAAAGGTATTTTACATCAAACTTCGTGTCATTACACTCCCCAACAAAATGGGGTTGTGGAGAGGAAACATAGACATCTATTAGAAATTGCTAGGTGCTTGATGCTACATGCAAGTATGCCTACTAAGTTTTGGGGGGAGAGTATTAGAGCTGCATCTTACTTGATAATAGAACACCTAGTAAGGTGTTGCACTATAGGACTCCATATGGGTTGATTCATGGTAATGTGCCTTCTCTTGGATTTTTGAGAGTGTTTGGTTGCTTAGCTTATGCTACTAAATTGCATGATATTGATAAATTTTCTCGTAGGGCAGATGCATGTGTTTTCATGGGTTATCCCACAACTCAAAAAAGTTACCTTTTATATAATTTGAATACGAAAATGATGATGGTTAGCTGACATGTAAGCTTTGTGGAAGAGAGATTTCCTTTCAGAGAAAGGGATGGTTACAATCTAGGGGGAGTCTCTCCTTCTCTACCTAACCCTTTTGTATATCAACATGAGATTTTGCCACAGGGAACGTTTGAAAATCCGGATGGTATGACTAAACCAAATAACCTACAAACACCTCTGCCTCCTTCGAATAGGCGCTCTACACGAGAAAGGAGGCCACCTAGATGACTGCATGATTATGAAACTTCTGATCTTCCATCTCAGCAATTGGATAATCAGCAGGATAATGGATCCAATCAGCATGAAGCTATGATGCTTAAACAGGGAGTTTCTCCTTATCCTATACAAAATTACTATACTTGTTCCAATTTGTCTTCCTCATACAAGGAGTTTATTTTTTGTGCTGACACTTTTGTTGAACCTAAGACATTTGAGGAAGCCGTCAAAGACCAAAATTGGAAAACGGCAATGAAGGATGAGATTAAAGCCTTAGAATTAAATCACACTTGGGACATTGTTGATCTCCCGGAAGGAAAGCATCCAATTGGGTGTAAGTGGGTCTACAAAATTAAGTATGACTAGAATGGTAATGTGGCAAAGTATAAGGCTCGTTTGGTGGCAAAGGGATACACTCAAACAGAAGGTGTAGATTATTATGAGACATTCTCACCGGTGGTAAAGATGGTAACAGTGAGGGTTGTTCTTACACTTGCAGCTGTACATAATTGGGAGATCTTCCAAATGGACGTCCATAATGCTTTCTTACAAGGAGATCTTCATGAGGAAGTGTATATGGTGATTCCTAAAGGTTTCAAATATGTTGGAAAGGGAAAAGTATGCAAGTTGACCAAGTCTTTGTATGAGTTGAAGCAAGCTTCAAGGCAATGGAATGCCAAGCTCACACTTGCATTGGTGAAAGGAGGATTCAAGCAAAGTTTGCATGATTACTCATTATTTGTAAAGTGGAAGAAGGGTGAGATGATTGTCGTGTTGGTTTATGTGGATGATTTACTCATTACGGGAAGTAATAGTGAAGCTATTGAGGAGACAAAGACATATTTACACACTTAATTCAGAATCAAGGATTTAGGTGCTGCCAAGTATTTATTGGGATTAGAAATAGCACGATCAAGGGCTGGAATTGTTTTAAATCAAAGAAAGTACACCCTTGATTTGATCTGTGATGTGAGGTTGAGTGCTTGTATTCCAAATGGCGACACCAATGGAGCAAAATGTAGAACTCGTGGAGCACCCACGGGCAGTTGTGACTGAAACATATTAGGATCAAAAGAAAACAGCGAAGAAGCCGAAGAAAGTTGATAAGAAATTACAGCAACCTGAAATATATCAAAATTTAATTGGTAGGTTATCGTATTTGACTGTCACTCGTCCTGATATTTGTTATCCTGTGCAAGTATTAAGTCAATTTCTTGTGGAACCAAGGGAATCACATATGAATGGAGCGATGAGGGTGCTGCACTATTTGAAAGGAACACCGGGGCTGGGTATCCTTTTGTCTTCAAACAGTCAAATGCAGTTGGAATGCTATTGTGATTCAAATTGGGCCGCATGTAAAGATAGTAGACGATCAGTGACAGGATATGCGATAAAGCTGGGAGGATCTTTGATATCGTGGAAGTCAAAGAAGCAGAACACAGTGTCCAAGTCCTCGACAGAAGCTAAATATCGAGCGGTTGGGCATATGACTTCAGAAATAGTTTGGATTGTTGGTTTATTAAAAGATTTACATGTAATTAATGTAGAGCCTGCACATGTGTTTTGTGATAGTCGTGCAGCAATACATATTGCTAGCAATCCTGTATTTCATAAAAGAACAAAACACATTGAGATAGATTGTCACTTTGTTAGGGAAAAATTGCAGGAAGGGTTGATAGATCTAAAGCATGTCAAGTCAGAAGAACAATTGGTTGACATATTGACAAAGAGCTTGGGAATAGAAGCTCATAAATATTTGCTGAGCAAGTTAGGTGTCATTGATATATATGGCCCTAACTTGAGGGGGAGTATTAGTATTAGTTAGTGATGTAATTAGTGGAGTAGCATTGTAATACTTGTGTATTGGGCCCATACAGGTGTGTGTGTGGTCTGGGCCTATATAAGGGAGTCATTGTACATTGATTGAATTAATGAAATATACAGATTCATTTACTTTAACAATCTTCTCATAACCCATCAACATGAAAATTTTGTCTTGGTTGGGAAGATCAGTGGCCCAAACAATATTTAAAAGTTCGTTGGGCTAGTTGTATCTTCCCCCCTCATTTCCAAATGCTCCCTTTTAAAAATCATTCACCTTTCTATAAATTTGCATCCCATAATTCTCACACATTCCCATTTCTCTCTTACATGCTTTCTTTATTCTAGAACTCAGATTCAAGTGAAAAAAAGTTCATTTCTTTTTTATTCCAAGAGATTGTTGATCGGTTATAACTTTTATCATCGATCATCCCACAATGTGGATCAGAATAATCCAAACACAGAATCAGGAGTTGATGCCAATAATATTTCCATTAAAGCAGCAACAAAAGGAAGAAAGAACAATAAGCTTCCCAATTTTCTGCACTATGTGAAGCTTAAGTACGTGAAACTTGGCTACCATTACGTGATCTCAAATGTTATGTACCTCTTGCTCATACCACTTCTAAAATGAAAATTTCAAAAATTCATGGAGGGACTAAATTGAAATTTGTTGAAATGTATCTGTGGCTGAATTGTAATTCATAACAACTCAGAACCCATCAACATCCACGTCATCGTTTTCAGTATAGAAAAAGTTCAAACTAACAGTCAATGGGTACTTTTGCGTCTAAAAAAAGCACCTGGTGTTAAGTGCACTTTTGAGAAAACGATATGTGCATTTTTGCACCTTAACACCCCACACACATGATATGTCCCTACTAGCTGGCTTGTAAGATGATAGTTTCCCAGCTCTAAATGAAGTAATGTGGTGCACATTTTTGGAAGTATGGCATACTCTATCAGAACATCATCCCTCACTATTACTCCCACAGAACTGCATTCATAATGATGAAGCTATATATTAGTTGATGTGATTATTGTTAAACTAAATTAGAGGAATATAGTAGCAATTTGTCAATTGAAGAATATACATGAAATTAGTCTATTTAATATGAATACGAAGGAAGAACAGACAATGAAGCTGCTTCATGGAACTATATATATATATGCCATTCAAAAATCAATACATGATTCAAAATATTGTTAAAGACAAACAAAATTCAGTGAAGTCACACACACATATATAAGAACTTTCAAAAATAAACCCAAAAGGAATACTAATGATAGATCGATGCTCCTTATGGGGCTATAATAGCTTTTATAACTCGCATCAAATGGATAGAAATATAAGAAAGGACCATCTAATAGTTTTCCCCCACAAAATATCACCTTTAAACCAGTGATAATTATATTCTTAGTCATGTTAGACAGATATATTTGGCTTAATCATATGTGAAGATTCAATCTTAGAAACATAGGCTAAAAATAAAACAGAAGAATGTAAGTACGTACATGAGGCTTAAAAACAGCCGATCGAGCAAATACAACATGGCTTTGATAGTTTAAGTGAACAACAACCTATTGAGCATCCACGATGATGATGGTACGAAGAAATAAAGCAGAAACTGAAAATTTTTAACAATATTAAGACCAAATTAGGCGATATGTAAATACCTCTATAAGCGCTCTTTGAGCTTGGAGGCATGCCCTGACTCTGGTGGGATACCGATGTCTACCCCACCTAAACTTTTATATATTAAAAAAAACACCAAATATGTGTACGGAATGCATAAAGCAGAATTGTTCATAATCATGGTGCCAAGAAATAAATGGAAAGCATGCAAAAGAGAAAATTTCTCCATAATAATGTCAACGAGTGTAGTAACAAAAATTGTATATATGTTCCTCATAAACAATAATAAAAAATGTAGATATTGTTTCCAGTACTGTTGAGTACGAGCATGTCGGAAACAAAACAGCAGATCTGGTTGTAACTAAAGAGAGAAACATGGAGGAGTTGCACTAATAATAATAAAAACAAGCATGTCATAAACAATAAAAAAAATGTTGATATTGTTTCCAGTGTTGAGCACGAGCATGTCGGAAGCAAAACAATAACGTAGATCTAATCTGGTTGTAACTAAAGAGAGAGACATGGAGGAGTTGCACAGGGAGAGTTATGGAGCTGTGTTCTTTTCTTTACTTATCGTTATAACACTTCAGATGTTGAGCAAAAACTCAAGAAGAGAACACTAACCTGATTGAAGACCAAATGGAGTGGAGTTATATGACTAGGTCACCAAGGAGTAAATAAATCATGATTCACGAACCCTAGGTGAGAAACAGACAAAGCAAAATCAAGATTAAGTCATCGATTTTGACGGGGCAGAAGGAGCGAAACTGAAAAATTCGTGAGTTCTATGTGTGTGAGTATGTGATAGACTGTGGAATTGGGACGAAGAGGATAGAATCAACAAATCTTCGAGTCTTCGAGCAATGACAAGAGCGAGTTTGAGTGAGAGAGCACCGGAGAGTTTCTGACTTCTGTCTACACAGCAACAGCTCGAGAGAGGCAGAGAGTGAAGAAGAGAGACTTAGCTTCAGAGGCACAGGTCGGACGCACGACCTTGGTTCAAAGGTTTCAAGATCTTTTAGACCGGTTGTAATGAACATTAGGTCTAAAAAATATTTTTATATGGTTTTTTAATTATCTTATTTCTTTTTAGAGCGGTTTTCTAGAATTTAGGTCTAAAAAACATTCTATAAACTTTACCTATAAGGAACCGGTCTAAAAAGTTTATAAATGCTATGTAGTTTACATACAATTATAGGTTTCAATTCAATTGGGCTATCATTTTCAAACCCTTTAATGAATGGATGAACTTTAAAAATGATGAACTTTTGATGCAAATGTAACAATTAATGCAAAGAAAAATAGTTTTTGTTTTTGGTAAATAGATTATCTCAGTAATCTAATAGGATGGTGGGGGAACAAAAAGCTTCTTCTTCATTATGTCTGATCACTAATGGTTACACTTTATATTGTCATTAATTTTTTCATAACAATTTTGGACTCTGAAACTTATTTTAGTCTTACAAAATCCTTTGTCAATGATCTTAGTCTTGATCATAGAAATCATCCCTAATCACCTTCTCTACTTCTACAAGATTTCTCTAAACTTTTTCCTTGACCGATTAAAATTTTAAACTAAAATTTGCACAGTTCCAGTTTTGATATATGGACTACTATTTAATGTGACCGCAATAATACTTTATAGATCTCTACACTCAAGTGCATTTGCTATCTTACTCGAGTGCTGATCAATTTGGTCTGTGGTAGAGAACTGTTGAAAAGCAAGATACTCGAGAGATAGTTTCAACTCTCCCAGTGACTCAAGTGTTTTTGCAAGTTAGCTTGTATCACTCGAGCGATACTGAAGTTCACTCGAGTGGACTTCCAGTGAAGGAGCCAACACTTTTGTTTTATCAACGAGTGACTTGCTGTGAAATTGCAAGTTGATGGTAATAACTCAGTGGCATCACCTGCACTCGAGTGAGACTGGCCATGACTCGTATGACCGGTGTGAGTGATTTGCAGTTTATTCGTAAGTGCTCACCTTTCACTCGAGTGACAACATACTTATTTGAGTGAACATTATAACACTTCTTGGATGTGAGTGAGCGACTTTCAAAATTTTCAGCAAGTGATTACAAACACTCGAGTGGTCACTTATCCACTCAAGTGCTCTAAGTAGCTTATCACTCATGTGATCTGCCATAACCTCCACAAATCCTGCAAGTGACTTGTTGATTTACTGCAAGTGACAAGGGATCACTCGAGTATTAACTTAGCCACTCGAGTGATCTTACATCACTCTCATTCTTTCAGCGAGTGACTTGCAATATAACTGGAAGTTAAGGATCATCACTCGAGTGTATTTCATGCCACTCGAGTGATCATCTTAGATCACTTGAAGTGAGTTATCTTGCTGATTCAAGTTTTAGTTCAAATAAAGTTTTATCACTTGAGTGTCTTGAAATGTAGAATTTGAGTGACTTAAATTATCAAGTCCTCGTTACTTATCAAAGCTTTGTTATCATCAAAACATAAACCAATAACTAACATTCTCCCTCTTTTTGACGATGACAACACTTGGAAATGTTTGAAAATATTTAAAGACCACCAAGGAAGAATATGATCAAGTAACTTATGAAGAATTACATAACATTATCATTATCAATTATAAGTTGCACATATGGTCAAGATAGTACATAAGCATAATTCAAAAATATGAAAGAAGTAACATATCAAACTCTATCAAACACAAATTTAAACTACTCTTCTCCCCCTTTGTAATCAGGCAAAAAAGTGGGAAAATGAGATCTAAGGGAGGAGGTGCAGGAGGAGGAGGATCACAAGCCTGGAGAGGAGTAGGTGAAGGTGTGTAAACAACCATCGCAATAGAGGGGTCAAAGGCAGGGGACGGGGACGTGGTGGCAGTGGAGGAGGAGGTAGAGTGAGGATTAAGGGTGATTTATCTCAAATTTTATGCAATATGCAGGGAATTAAATTGGGATAGTTTAAAAGAATTGATAAGCAAAATTAAAGAACAGACCTGATGATGACATTAATATAACGTTACCCGAAAAAATAATTTCTCACGGATAGGAGGGATTCATTTAGGTATGTATATAACAATACCAAGATCTTCATCAGATGCAAGCAATTATGGCACAAAATTCAACTTCAAGCAGAGAGCAAAAGAAAGAGCTATATATGCGTACCTCTCATCATGTTAACTGATGCACCGTTAATCGAGGAATAACGTGCCCTTACCAATAGAATAGAAGAAAACTCATCATGCCATCTGGATCTCTTTATGCACTACCACGTCATTTGGATTTCTTTATGCAGTGAACAAGAGTTAAATGTTCACTACTACAAAAAAACCCAAAAAGTCCTAAACAAGACCCAATTAACGTCCCTTTTCATAGGGACGTTTTGAGGGGAGTAGTAGAAAATTTCACTTTTGGCGTCTTGAATAAATTTCAGGACGCCTTATGTAAGGCGTCCTAAAAGGACACCATATTACTTTTTTTTAAAAAAAAAATAAAAAAACCTCAAACCTCAGGTTCGGGGAGCTAATGAGCAAAGCCATCAAAGAGCAGCATCTCGTCTCAACAAGCAACGATTTGGGCAAACGAAGATCAGCATCTCGGCGCTCTCCATGACGGTGCAAACTTTGCTCTAGACCGGTAGTTCTCTAAGAACAAACCCAAAAAAACAAAAACAAAAGAACATGCTAAAGGATCAGAGGCTCCAAAAGAAGGTAACAAAAGCAAACCCAGAAAAATATAAGAAGCCAGAGAACAAACCCAGAAAAATCACAAATAAAAAACAATAAAGAGAACAAACCCAGAAAACCACTGCAATGAAAGAGGAGCAGAGAGGAAACTCATATCTACAATGAAGGGGGTTTTGGCATCGCTGGGTCTCGGATCTTGGCGGCGAATGAGCGACGCGGTGGGAGAGCGACGCAGGGAAGCGGAAAGCGGCGCAGGCAAGGGACGAGCGGCGATCGGCGAAAGCGGTTCGGGACCGCGCCGCGGCGATCGACTTTGAAAAAGACGGAGAAGAAGATTAGATCGACTTTTTTTTTTCTCGAAGATTAGATAGACTTTGAGAAAGACGTTTTGGTGAGTGGGTGTGACGTATGGGTGAGTGGGTGAGAGAAATTAAAGTTTGAGTCAGTGGGAGAGAAATTAAATAGACAATTTTGGTGTCTTGAATACTTAATTCCTGAAAAGAGACAATTTTGGCGTCCTGAATAACTATTCAAGACGCCTTTAATTCTGAAATTTCTCTTAGGTGCGCCAACAAAATTCCTAAATGGTGCCAAATAATTAATTTTGACACCTTAATTCCTAAAATTTCTCTTGAGCACCAAAAAAATTCTTAAATCGCGCCAAATAATTACCCTTTTAGGCATGCTAAATATTGTTTTTTTGATTTCTTTGATTTGATTAGTATTATTTTCAATTGATTTGATTTGATTAATATTATTTTCGATTTATTTGATTTGATTAGTATTATTTTCGATATCTTTGATTTGATTAGTAAAAGTTTCGATTTATTTGATTTGTTTTTATTATTTTCAATTTCTTTGATTTGTTTAGTAAACGTTTCGGTTCCTTTGATTTGGTTAGTATTATTTTCGATTTCTTTGATTTAATTATTTTCAACTTCTTTGATTTGATTAGTAAAAGTTTCGATTTCTTTGATTTGATTAGTATTATTTTCTATTTCTTTGATTTGATTAGTAAAAGTTTCGATTTTGTTGATTTGATTTGATTATTTCTTTGATTTGATTTGATTTGATTATTTTTTATTTCTTTGATTTAAGTAAAATTTTCTTTTGGAGTCCTAAATTATTATTTAGGACGCCTAAAATCCTAAAGCGCCAAATTTTTTCTAAAAATGCGCCAAATTGCACCAAATAATTAATTTTAAGCGTTATAATTTTTATTTTAGGACGTTTAAAATTTTAATTTAGGCGTCCTGATTATTTTTAAGGATATCTAAATTCCTGAAATTTCTCCTGAGCGCCAAAAACATTCTTAAATGGCACCAAATAATTAATTTTGGAGTCCTAAAATCATATTTAAGACGCCTTAATTCCTGAAATTTCTAATTTAAGCGTCCTGATTATTTTTAAGGACGCCTAAAATCTACTTTTGACAAAAAGAAATATCTTAAATTGTGCCCAATATTACATTTAAGGCGTCCTAAAATATATTTAGGACAACAAAAAAACTTTTAGACGTCCTAAATCAATATTTGAGTTGTTTAAAGTCTCAAAATCAAGCAATTTACAACATTAATCGATTTTCAAGAATTTTTCTGCGTCAAAAAAATCCTAAATGGTGTCAAATATTACATTTTAGGTGTCCTAAAATATATTTAGGACATAAAAAAAAAAAGTTAGGCATCCTAAATTAATATTTGGGTTGTCTAAAGTCTCAAAGTCAAGTAAATAATTACAACAATGCCACCGCCTTCACTTTTTACTTCATTTTTTAAAAATGGGACGTCTTTTAAGGTAGTAATATCCATATTTTGTAGTGGTGGTTTCAACAAGATGCCATGAACTACTCATTCGGTAGGGTCTCATGCTAATAACATGTTATAAATATTGAAGAAAGATAAATATGAACAACACAAGAGAATGAAGAGAGAAATGTAGAGACGAGGAATGTGGGAGAATTCACACACACACATATTTTCATGTAAATGTAATTCTTCATACCAAGCCGGCCTCATCTATTTATGGATATTCAACCCCCCTAAGAGTTACAATATCATAAGTAGGGGAATTAATCTACATTATGGTACATCTTGGTATCATTGGAGGTTATAGGGATAAATAGTACAAACTTTTAATTTAGGGGTTATGTAGCATTGCGTCATGCAATACGAGATGGAAGATCAAAAACCCCATTTTTGGATGTTATGGACATCCACACATAATTACTCCATCCGGTCCTAATTATATGATATATTTAACCGATTTTGGAGAGATTAAGGAGAGAAGTTAAATTAGTTAATTTTACTCATTTTCCTAAAATGCCCTTATATAAATTTAAAATGACATAAATAAAAGTGAATTAACAACATCTACCTCATTACCTCTCCGACTTAGAATTTTCTTTTCCACATGCTTTTAAATTGAAATAATGGTCTTTACACACACACACATACATATACATACATATGTCTACACACATATATATGAATACACACACAAATATATGTACACACACATATAAACACACACTCACATATATATGTGTGTTTATACACACACGTACACATATATATTAACAGGTGCACACACACATGTACAAACACAAATATACATATATGTATACACACACTCACAGATATATGTGTGTGTATTTATATATGTGTGTCTATATATATCTGTGTGTATATATGTATGTATATTTGTTTATAGCACACACAGACACACATATGTAATCACCAAAAACCAAACACACTTAAGAGAATAAAATAGTGGTATTTTATGAAGAAATTGACAAAAAAATAGAATGTTGTCCTATAATTAGGACCAAAACTAACTCCTAGATGTTGTCTTATAATTAGGACCGGGGGGAGTACAATATTTCTAACACTTTTAAATTAAAGAGCTATATCAGAATTTATAGAATTTTCGGGGCGACGAATTTTGAAAATAAATTTTTTAGAATTTTGACTTTTTGTAGAGTTTGAAATGGACATATGAGAGCGCAAGATAGTTAATCGCGGGGGATTTGGAATTCCATATATGTTTAGTATGAATTACGATTGGTATGGCAAGTAAAAAGAATTGGGAACTTGTTAAAAAAAAAAAAGTGGGAAAAATAGGCCAACTAGAGTAACACATAATTAATTAGTACAAAATACCATGAGGGAGCTCTTGTTCTGAACCACAAAGTTTTGGATTAATTGACAGCAGGAATATTCAATCCTTGGGCATGCATCCCCAATAATCATTCGGAGGCACCAAGGTTCTCCTTGTGGGCTTATATTCCTGTAATTAAATCAGACTAGACGATTGCTAGTAACTTGCGGACACTCATGGATAATACTAAAAAAACAAGAGCTTGAAGTGATGTTGTTTGGATTAATAAAACCCCATGGTTTCTCCTTGATTACTAGTTTTTCATAATGTGGTAAATGAAAGTTCAAATTCACCTTGGAAGATGTACTCACGTTTAGTGATTAGTGACTGACAGTACTTTGAATATGATTGCCTCCAAAATAAGAATGCACATGCTTAGAAAAAAAAATTAAAACTAGAGAAAGATGGTTGCTTATTAGCTTTATGATGAAATCTACCTGATGCATGCATACTAAATAAATAGGAGAAAGTTTTAAAAAAAAAACATATCACACAATTCAAACTTGATTAAGAAGGTGTTGGTGATTTCCTAAACAAACTTAGTTGGAAATAATCTTGTACAGTCGTATTTTAAGATTTTCTAAAGTGTTTCATAATTTGTTAACTTTAATAGGAAAATGATAATATTTTTAAGCAGTTGTTTTATTCGTATGTAAAAGTAGATATCTCATCTTATTTTCCTTGCCCATCTTTCCCTCTCCCCAAACAAACGCTACAATGATTGGGAACTAGTTTTCCTGGAGAAAAGCACCAAAATAAAGTTTTTTTTACAAAAAAAGAGTACCGGATTGGAGCAGTTAGGAAAAAAATTACCAATCTAACGCAATGCGATCAAAGCTACAAGTTGATTGACGCCACTAGCGTTAATATTGGGCGCCAATATTAATTGACGCCTTAAGCGTCAATTGTTTAATTGATGCCTATGGCGTCAATTATTAAAAAAATAAAAATAAAAATATCTAAAATTATAAATAATAATTCTAATTAATTATAAATAATAAAAAGAGTAAGTAATATATGTATTATGGATAAACGTACCAAAATACATAATTGCAATTATCCATTTAAGTCACTAAATATTGCCGGAGCGTGGATCATCCATTCGACTAATAAAAATTTACAATAACACAATACATTATTAAGTCATTAATTAATTATTCTCTAACTAATTAATTAGTGAATTAATTATTTAACTAATTATTATTCTCTATTTAAGCTTATATTATCTATCTTAGGGTACTCTATAAATAATAATATACAATATATTTCACAAAATATTTTTATTAATTCACTAATTATTATTCTCAAAAATTTATTTAATTAAATTTAGCTAATAATATTTTACAATTTATATATCAAATTATTAATGTACAAAATATTAAATAATTAGTCATCTATCTTAAGGTTTATAATAAATTCACTAATTAGTCTTGTGTCCTAAGGTTTATAATAAATTTTAAATATTTTAATTCCCTTAATTATTAATTAAATTACTTACTCTTTTTATTATTTATAATTAATTAGAATTATTAATTAGAATTTTAAATATTATTATTATTATTTTAATAATTGACGGACGCCTGTGGCATCAATTAAACAATTGATGCCAAGGCGTCAACTAATATTGGCGCCCAATATTGACGTGGCGTTAGTCAACTTGCAGCTTTAACTGCATTAGATTGGTAATTTTTTTCCTACATGCTTTAATCCGGTACATTTTTTTGTAAAAAAACTATATTTTGGTACTTTTCCTAGTTTTCTGCTTAGCACTTTGTTTAGTAAAGAGAACTAAAAGGATTTTGATTGTCCATATCTGATTGGATGATACATATTAGATTTTTTTTTTTAAATCGTTCATATTGTTTTTTAAATTATTTTAATGAGATTATAACTAAAATAAAGATAATCAATTACATATTATTTTTACAAATGACTAATTTTTTATTTTAAAAACTGTCATTTTAAAACACTCAAATATAGATGTTCTAGATTAAATCTGAATGGTTTAGATCCTATTAAATCTCTCTACTAAACATTTTTGCTTAGCACAGAAATTGGTCTTAACTTCAATGATTGGAACCAAATGTTTGTTCTCACAATATTTTTTGCCCCTCCCATAATCAACCAATTGTCGTTTTTTTAAAATAACGAATCAACCAATTGTCAAGGTGTAGAAGAATGGGATGGAAAATTAAGAACTAAGAAATTTATTGGGAACGTTAAGGGAAAAACATGAAATAAAATAATTCAGACTCGATTACAAAATAAGTCTAGCAGTTGTAATTGAATAATGAAATCGACATTGCAAGATGATAAAATATCAAAAAGTTGTGCATTATTATTGGGCTTGTTTGATACTATTTTTAAGAACAGTTTTTTTTTTTTTTTTAAAGAACAAAAAGCAATAAAAGTTTGAAAATCTGTTTTCAACAAATTGTTTTTAAAAGCTAAAAAATACATAGTATTTAATTGTTTTTTTTTTCTATTTCTTATTTTTTGTGACGTACCACCTATCCACTATCGACACCACACCTAACACTGACCACTGCCACGCCAATACATTTTTTTTAAAAAAAGTTAAGGGACAATTTTATCTTGAAAGTGTTAAGGGGGCAATTCCGCCTTAGTCTTTATCCCTGATAATTTTAAATATTAGTTGATTAAATATGTTGAACTGACAATCCACACCATTTTTTTTGTTAAGATGCATGCCCTTTTAACACTTCCAAAACAAAATTGCCCCTTTTTTAAAACAATTATCCAAATATATTTTTTTTTGTTTCTTTTCAAAACTTATTTTTAAAAAGAACTTTATAAAACTGTTTCTGAAAAAAACAGAAACAAAGATACCCGTTATTATTATTATTATTATTTTAAAACTATATACTCTCTCTGATTTTATTATAAGGCACCAACTAACAATTCTCACAAACCAATAAAAACAGTTAAAATCAATAAAATTGTCTTAAAATTTAAGTAACTTCCAATATCATCCCTACTAATTACACTAAACACTAATATTATATTAAGACTAAAGTCTATCTTAAGTCCTTTAAGTTTTACATAAGACATATTTTTGGTCCCTTAACTTTATAAAGTATATTTTTGGTCCTAATATTCTAACACCGTTAATGTTGCTAACGGAACACGTTGACGCAGCAAACTTAAGTAATGACTAATAACATTTAATTACATAAATTTTATATATTCTTTAATTTACCTATATTTTAAATTTAGGGTTAAGGTGGAGATTGACCAATGAATTTTTACTCCAACAGTGCTGAAAAACTTTTAAAAATGTAAAGTCAACATAACGCCGTTAGAAAAACACCAACGTTCATTAAAATGTAAACTTTTTAAGGGTTAAGATGCAGATTGACTAATGAACTTTTAGTCTAGGAGCGCCAAACACAAAAAAAGTTGTACTCCAGGAGCGCCTAGCACGAAAAAATCCATGTGCAATTTACCCAAAATGAGATTGTTGCAAATCCTTATCTGAACCCCAACCATGTGCATTGGGGTTAGAAAAAGTGAATGCAACAAAAAAATCTATGAGCGCCCAGCACAAAAAAGTTTTACTTTAGGAGCGCTTAGCACGAAAAAATTCATGTGCAATCTACTCAAAATTTGACTGTTGCAAATCCTTGTCCAGACCTCCAACTATGTGCATTGAGGTTAGGAAAAATGAATGCAACAAAAAAATCACAAATGTACCAAGTAGATTTCATTTTCAGTAAAGGTGGTAAGTTTTCGAACGTGCCTGGACAAGTCCATGTGCAATCCATCCAAATCCGACTGTTGCAAATCCTTACTCGGACCCTTAACTATGTACATTGGGGTTAGAAAGAGTAAATGCAACAACAACAAAAAATCACAAATGTAACGAGTAGATATTTTAGGTCCACTTAAAAATCATAATCTGCATCTGTACCGAGCAAGTTTGAAAACTTACCACCCTTACTCAAAATAAAATCTATTCGTTATATTTGTGATTTTTTTGTTGCATTCACTCTTTCTAACCCTAACGCACATAGTTAGGGGATTCAGGCAAGGATTTGCATCGGATTTTGGGTGGATTGCACATGGACTTGTCTGGGCATGTTTGAAAACTTATCACCCTTACTCAAAATAAAATCTACTCGTTACATTTGTGATTTTTTTGTTGCATTCACTTTTCCTAATCCCAATGCACATGGTTAGGGGTCGGGACAAAGATTTGTAATAGTTGGATTTTGGGTGGATTGCATATGGACTTTTTTGTGCTGAACGCTCCTAGAGTAAAACTTATTTGTGCTGGGTGCTTCTGGAATAAAAGTTCGTTGGCCAATCTATCTTAACCGTTAAAAAGTTTACATTTTAACGGACGTTGGTGTTTTTCTAACGGTGTTATGCTGACTTTACATTTTTAAAAGTTTTTTGTGGCGTGCGCTCCTGGAGTAAAAGTTCGTCGGTCAATTTGCATCTTAACCCTTAAATTAAAGCTTAATAGCATTTAACTACACAATCATTACTTAAGTTTACATTGTTATCACTCGAGTTTGCATTTTCCGTTAGCAAAATTAACGATGTTAGAATTATAGGATTAAAAGTATACTTTATAAAGTTAATGAACCAAAAGTATACCTCATTTAAACTTAAAGTACTAAAAGTACACTTTACCCGTATATTAATTATTTCTCTTACCCACTACCCTTATTAATTATGGGCATATATGAAAAATAATAATAATGCGCTTTAGAAACAAGTAAGTTCCTTATGAAAAGGACCGAATACAATTACAAGTTAGTGTTTTATAATTAGAGCTGTCAAAACAGGCTGGACCTTACGGACCAGCCCATTAAACCTAATTTTTAGCCACCTTATTTTTAGCTCCCATATGATGGGGTTATTTTTATTTTCCAAAATAACTCCCACCTTTTGGGTTATGATAGGGTCAACTGCGGGCCACCCTCTTGGCTGGACTTCTTTTAGGTTAATTCCCCCCCCCCCCCCAACTTAATGCATACCACAATAAAGAACTTCAAACACCCACCTTTATCAGTTAGGCCGTTCAAACACCCAATTTTCATTCAATATGAAAATTATAAATTTGATTAAAAAAATAGATTTAGACTTTACCATTATATTTAAAACAAACTCTTCTACTAACTCCTATATTTGAGAATGGTCGTTAGAGTATTGTAATTGCCCCGCTACTTAAGGTTTATTTATGAATTAAACATAAAAAAAAACCTCTCTCTAAATATTTTACTTTAGTTTTTGGCCAATTATGTTGTTTGATCACACACATTGACAAACAACAGTATAATAAAAATAATTTAAAATGAAATAATAAATACAAACTATCATTATTATTATAGGAGGACAATCATGATTAACACATTTTATAAATTCACTATTATTATGATGATTATTTTCAAATATTTAAAGTTATTATTATTTTCAATATGAAAATACAAACATCATTGTCATATATATTGATTACCTGTTTTTCTGGTACCGCTACTAAACATAGGTAACATAGGTATCGCGTGTTATATTAACTTTGTATAATTTGTGATCGTATATCTTATTTTTCAATAAAAAAAAACCTTTGCAATGATTTATTTTTGAGGGACTAGAGTTCTTATGGTCAGTGTGGTGTAATCAAGAGGCCTTCAAAGGTGTACCACTAGAAATATTTTGCTCAGGGGTATCATATTGCTGGATTGGAATAGAAGTAGTTATAATCCTTTTCTAAAATGATTTTTGATTCGCAGGCTGGCCCTAACCCTTTGGGTTATATAATATTTTTGTCCGTGCGGGCTGTCTAACGGGTCGGGGTGACCCTTTTTGACAACTTTACTTTTAATAAGGACGAGAGAGACTATGTTGATACTTTAACAGAAGCAAGGGATAGACATTGCCGATGCTCCTCCTTTGAAGGAGGATTAGAGCTCAAGAAAGGAAAATAACGATGAAAGCATGAAGGTGATAGATCATTATTGGAAGGTGTATGTAATTCTCTTTTATGTTTTGGATTTTTTATAGGCATTGATGTCTTCATATTGAGGGCAATCATGCTTGAAGCATGATTGAATATTAAATGTGGGCACATATTTTTAGCTGTGACATTTATCTCGGGCTTAGATAAGAGTTCTGCGGGGGAATGGGCTAATTATCCAAAAAAACCCATCAATATGTGGAAACAGAATGGGTACTGTTGGGCCCATGAAGGATGCAAGTGGGCTGAGGCAATAAATCGAAGTACCTCACAAAAGCATTCAAAGTGGGCAATGAATGGGCCTCTACTGGGCCTGAAAATGGGTTCAGAAGTGTCCGGAGAATCAGTCACGTGGTCACTGTTAGGGTTATTTTTAAATTGAAAGACGGTGACGGGCCGAGTTTGGTTTCGTCGGCATGTAGTACGTTAGCTCGCTTGAAGGAGCAAGAAACCCACACTGCCTGCGCTCCCTAGCGTCCACACACCTAATCCGAATAAAAAATTATACGTATAATTTTTTAAACATATAAGAAAAAAACGGTTAAAAAATTTGGTCTCTCTACTATACTCTTTTCTATCATTTTGATTGTTGGATTAAGATTTGAACGGTTCAGATTCAACATATTAAAAAAATATTATTATAATTTTATTTAAAAATATAAAAATAATTTTAACAGTTCAAATTTATTTTCTGCGTAAAAAAATTACTTTTGTATTTTAAGGTGAAATTATTATAATATGTTAAATCTATACCGTTAAGATAATCAAACGGTGGAAAAGGGTTGGAGGAAAAGGATGAGAGGGCATACGAGAGGGAGGCCGAATCCCACCTAAGCAACACATATCTCTGTGACACCATCACCTGTTTTACAAAATCTCTTCAAACCCCCCCCCCTCTCTCTCTGAAAATTAGGGTTTCTCTCTGACTCAGTGTTTATCATCCTCCGTTAATCTTTGGGTTCTTAGTCTTAGAGACTTTTTGTGCTTCAATGCCTGCGAATTTTGTCCGCAAATTCCAGAGACTGCCAAGCCGTTGCATTCTTGAGCGATTTTGGCATAGAGCGGAGCCGGGTTGTTCGATTCAGTTTAAATCACCTGCTTTGATTTGACTATAGCTGCGGTGGGTTCCTTTTATGGCGCCTAGCCGCAGAAAGGGCGCTAGCAAAGCAGCCGCCGCTGCTGCCGCTCGCCGCCAATGGAAGGTCGGCGATCTTGTACTTGCTAAAGTGAAAGGCTTCCCTGCTTGGCCTGCTACGGTAGGTGCCACATCTATTTTGCGTTAGATTGTACTATCTGGAGTATATTTTTGTTTTTGTCTTTGGCTGCATGTTATTTTATTCCGAGCTTTTCCTTTTTTTGTAGACTCCAATATTTCATTTTTGTTACAGCGCAACGGTGTCTGCCTTGATTTATGAATTTTAATCTCAAATTAATCAGCTTTTTGATTTTCTTGGCTATTAGTTATCTGTAAGTGTTTGAAGTTGATTCAGACGGTGGATAAAAGACTGGTGTTCCTAGTTTCCTTGCCTTACATTTCCATCCCCAGGGGCCATGTTGATTTTGGCTGCTCCTTGGTGAAACCAAAAGGCAAACTTGTTTAGATATTTAGTCAAAGTAGGAACTAGAGCCTTGGATTAGACGTATTTAAGTGCGCACGCCCACTTATTCGGATCAATAGAAATGTATCCTTTTAGGAACATTGATCTAAGAAGGTAGAGAGTAGAGACAATAAGCAATACCTCTTGGAGTGATTGTTTTACTTATCCATCTTCCCCCTACGAGTAGAGCATAAAAAATATGAAGAAATTGACATATTTAAGTGAGATGCTAGAGAAAGGGCGACTATGTGCCTCGGACAGTGGTACTCTCTTTTGTAATGCACGATTGCCGTATTTTAATTGTTACGATATGATTATATTTACTTATTTATTTTTAAATTTTAATTTTAATTTTTCCTTCTAGGCTGTTAGAGGTAGATTTTAATTGCCTTGTCAAGTAATTTGCTTGCCGCAGGTAAGTGAACCTGAGGAGTGGGGTTTCCGCGCTGACTGGAAGAAATTATTTGTTCACTTCTTTGGCACCCAACAGATGTAAGTTTTTAATGCCATATCTTTTTGACTGCTTAATGCTTAATATCAATTAGTATGCTTACGGCTATTGTGTGCTATATCATTTTTGGAAACAAACATGCGCAAAATAGATATTTGACATTGTTTATCTTAATGTTTGGCAAAGACCTGAAATGCTGAATGTATGGAGTCGAGATGGTCTTGTTGCTGATGTCTCAATGTTTTGGCATTTTCCTTTAATTATTTTAGGTTGGGCTTCTTGTGATGTAATCATATGCTCTTTTCGCAGCCTTGTTTTCTATGAACTAAACTAGACAGGTGATTTGTATAGATAATAATCTGTATTGTAAGATAAACCTAGGGACCTAATTGTTAGTAGGGTAATTTGTCAATAATTGTAATCTAGCTGTTAGTTAGTGACTTGAGGGAGGCCATAGTATTATAAATAGCCACTTCTCCATTTCTGTATGGGCAGATCAGTTTTATGCAGTAATTCAGAACCATGAAAGAGTCTTGAGAACTCTTTTCTTCATCTTCTTCTCCTATTTCTGTCCATTGTGTTTCTCTTCTATCTCTCTTTCTTAATTCTACACCAATAAACATAACAACAGGGGTTATAGGGGAAAATTGTGCTCATGTGCCAAAGTGGTTTTCTTTTTGTTTCCACATGTTAATGGTTGGAGGTTTGGGGTATTTTTGATATGTAAACTGCTAATAAATTGATAATTAGAATTAGTTAGTTAGTTGTTAGTTACTTTTGATAGTTAGTTTGGATTAATAGGTCCTGGGGTGTTGCCTATATAAGGCATATGACTCTTCATTGTATGCTATGCTTTTGTTAAGATGAATGAATAAGAGCATCACAGATTTTCTCTACCCAATCCCTCTGAATTCTGTTATAACACTTTGATTTCTGTCTTCTTCCTCTCAGTTCTTCTGATTTCCCTCTCGTATCCTAAATTCTCTACACCTTTGTAACAGTGGTATCAAAGCTGTCATTCCTTGGCATGCTTCTGTATGATCTCTGAAAAATTCTTGATTTCACTTCTGGACCATTCTTCCTCCTCACGGTTCAGACCTATTTTCAAGAACTATTGAATTTAGAGGAATTAAAATACCCTCTATTAAACTTAATAAATCAAAGAGAGTACATAGGGCCTCTATATAGGCAAACCTAAAGCTAACCCTAAAATCTAATCTTATAAAAAATGAATTAAATCAAATCTAAATGAATAAGATATATTATCAGAAGATATAATATATCCATATCTTTATCCTAATAAATATCAAACTTAATAATAATAAGATAATGATTAATCTAAATAATCCCTAATATTCTAACAAGAACAAATCAAAAACTGAAAATAGACATCCAAGAGCCATCAAAAAGACCCAAGAACATCAGTTTTGTATTACCCGTATCTTCAAGCATGATCAAAGAAATTTCATCAAGACATCCAAGAACGGTCAAGAAACTTATTGAGTTGCTTCATCGAGTTTTTCATCTCACCAGGTTTGAATTCACGACGAGACACCATTCTGGGTTTTTCATCTCTGGTTGCCTCGCACAATTCTGGTAAGCTTCTTGGTGATCTGACTCTGCTTCTTGGTCACCTGATTCCGTCTTCAGATTTTGGGTTCTGCAATGTTCTGTTCATCGCATGACTCTGGTTCTCGTTGCATGATTATCGGTCATTGACTGATTCTGGTTTGTTTCAACTCTGCCGTCGGATTCTAAGAATCTTGCTACTCGTCGGAATTCTGGAAATGATATGCCTCTTCGATTAATTCTGGCATCATCTTTGAATGTGTCGACTGGTTCTGGTTCATCACTCTGTTTCATCAGATTCTGTTTCTGCTTGCGTTCTGGTAACTTAGAATAAATGAGATTTGCGATCTGATCTGAGGGTTTTTTTCTTTTTTATAAAATGAGTTGAAAAAAAAACCAAGATTACTCTTCTTGTTGCTATGTGACGACGTCTTGCAGAAGGGAAACCATGAAACTCTTCAGCAATGGTGTTTTCTTTGAGAAACGGCTAACTGGAGAGGGCTACCTACGATGGGTTTTGACCGGAGGGGCTGACCGGCAAGAGGCTGAGTGAAGCGGCACGTAATGTATGGTAGAATGAAGTCATTGGGACGTGGGCTCTCTAGGGGATGCATTGTAACGAGTACCAGTTTTCTTCAATAATGAGAAAAAGTTTCAAGTCTATGTTTTGTTGATTTTAGGTTTAGTTGTGTTTTGTTGTCAATCATCCTTGAAGGCAAGGATTTCTTTGGGAAGGGGGTATTGATATGTAATCTGTGAATAAATTGATAATTAGGATGAGTTAGTTGTTAGTTAGTAGTTTGGATTAATAGGTCTTGAGGTGGTGTTGCCTATATAAGGCATATGATTCTTCATTGTATGCTATGCTTTTGTTAAGATGAATGAATAAGAGCATCATAGATTTTCTCTTCCCAATCCCTCTGAATTTTGTTCTAGCCCTTTGATTTCTGTCTTCTCCCTCTCAATTCTTCTGATTTCCCTCTCCTATCCTAAATTCTCTACACCTTTGTAACATATTTTCTTTGTTAATTTTTGGGGAGCTTCGTCCTGTTGGCTTTTGATCACCATAGATCACTTATGATAATAATAATTGTTGACGAGACGTTTCCTTGCAGTTTGCCTTGTACTATTACCAGATCTTTTACATGTGGGGACTGGTAACCTCCACAACTTAAGCATTTTGACTAAAAAGTTCTCATTATTTCATTGAAAAACATGATAAACACAAGGGTATTTAAGTTAGTATTTCACAACGCAAATTTCTGAGCAATTATATGTTGGAGGGGAATGAATTGAATACTGATTATATTTAGCATCCCCTACACCCCAGGGTAAAATGAAAGTTTGATGTAGATGAAGATGAAAATGTTCCATGTAGTAACTACCCTGACATGCTTCATGTATGTCTTTTCCAACTGTTTTGGCTTCTATTTTCTGCAGCTTACGTTCTAGAACTTCAAGTCAGTTTTGGATTTTGTTAACGTGGCTCCTGTTTTGTGAGGAGATCCTTACAACCTGTTGGGATTTGTTATGATTTGTATCTATTAAGTAAAATTTGGAGGTAGGTAGAAGATTGAATCCTCTCAGTTTATTTTGAGATATTCGCGTCAGAAAGAATTGAAGTTTATTTTACGAATTACTCTTCCTGTTTTATCTGGACCCCTGATTGTCGTGATGTCATGTTGTAAACATGGATAAATTGAAAAGATCTGCTACCTAGAATTATTAATTGAGTGATAAATTGTACTGAATTATGAGGAATTGTTTCTTTGAAAGTTAGGATTGAAATAAGCCTTTATTATTATTAGCTTTTTCTTGTTTGCACGTGATGTAACTTTATTAGGCTTGGTGCTGGAATGAACGTTTTGAGATTTTAGGAGCTTTTTCTTATTAGCTGTTTCTTGTTTGCACAAGATGATGTATATTTAGATATGTGCTTGTAAAAATTTGAAGTTCATTTTTACTTGACTTGAAGAAGAGATCTTCCAAGCAATCTCTAGTTTAAAAGTAGGGGATCTTTGCCTTGAGTACATTAACTTAAAGGCAAGGAAAAATAGCATTTAAAGACCCTGGCATAAACTTGGTAATATCATATGTCTTCATTTTTGTTTTGCTGAATGAATGTTCGATAAAGATTAAGCCAAGATATGTTGATTCGGGGTTGCAATGTGCAATATTAAGAACTCTGACAAGGGGTTTACACGTTTTTTTTTTCTTCATACCATTTTAGTTTCCTTCCAATGCATGAGTGCATAATTTTCTTAGCTACCATGTTGCATTAGGTTTAAAATGGAATTTTATCATGCAGAGCTTTCTGCAATCCTGCTGATGTTGAAGCATTCACTGAAGAGAAGAAACAATCTCTTGTTAAACGTCAAGGAAAGGGTGCTGACTTTGTCCTTGCAGTACAGGAGATTATTGATAGTTATGAGAAATTGAAGGAGACCCAAGCTGATATAACCAACTCTGGTGAAGTGTCTGGTGTAAATGTTACAATCCCTGTTGATTCATCAGCCAAATTATCTTCCAACTTAGGATTAAAGGACGAGATGCAGGACCAAGATTCGTTACATAGTTATCAGATTAAAACTTTGAATTCTTTCACTGATCAACCGGAGACAACATATGCAGCCGAGGAAGTCCCAGCAGTTGCACCAAAGGATGAATCATCTAGTAAAGAGGCTTCATCAAAGGAACTTATCGATAATGCTGGTGCTACTGCAAAACCTCATTATCCAGTTACTTACTCTTCTCGAAAAAGATCTGTGGACTTGCGTCCTCAGGGTAATATCAGCCAGAGAAATGTCAGCCAGAGAAATGTACTGGTTCAGAAGTCTAGAAGCTCATCACGAATTCAGAGCTTTGTGATTCCTTGTAGTGATGGTGGAAAAACTGCTGCTGATGGATCAGCTAGCGCTGTTCAGAATGTATCTTTGAGAAGAAGTAAACGCAGCAAGAAATCACCTGATATTTCTGAATGTGATGATGTTGATCCATCTGCATTTGCTTCAAATGATAGCACGGAAGACAATCATTCCGAAATTCTCACTATGGATTCTGATCCCCTTAGCCTGAATGAGGGAAGTACCATGGACTCGAATTGTAAACCTGAACTCTTTGATACTATTGAGTGCCCAGGAAAACTTGAGTTGAACATAGGACTCGATGAACTAAATACTACATGCAAGAAGAAAAGAAGAAAGCCTAATCGGAAGCGGTTACCTGATGATTCTGCCAAGCAAATCACTACGCCAGAAGAGGAGGCTGGTGTGTTGAATTCCAGCCAAAGGTCACAGGATGTTTGTGAAAATCCAAAAGATAGATGCACCAAGCAAGATGGTGATGAGCATTTGCCACTTCTGAAACGAGCTAGAGTCAGAATGGGTAAATCATCAGCAACAGACATGGAACACAATAGCCTTACAGAATCTCAAGATAAAAGATCTGAGGAGAACAGTATCAACTCATTTCAGAATATAATTATGTCCTCATCTCATGACAATCTTAGTGCTGCTGAGGGAGATTTGTCCGGTTCGAATGTGGTAATGGATAATGTTTCTCCTCCAAAGAGTTTAGCTCCATGTTCTGAAAGTGGGCCTCAGATTTGTAAAATTAAAGAACAAACTTTAGGTTGTTCTGTGGATGGTGAAGCTGCTTTACCCCCATCTAAACGCCTCCATCGTGCTCTAGAGGCCATGTCAGCTAATGCTGCTGAAGACGTTGATGATCAAGATCGTGCAGAATTATCACACAACACAGTGACATCAAATAATAGATGCTGTACATCTTCCATCAATAGATGTCCTTGTACAGCTAATAATAGTCAAGGTGAGAATGACTTTGTAATGCTAGGTATAGACACTTGTGGCAATGATTCTTCCCATTTTAAAGTATGCAGTTTCTCAACCAGTTTAAATCCAGTAATTTGTAATCCTGCAGAGAATAAATTATCTGCAGAGATGGATAAGCAAATGACTGAGCTTCCAGCCCATGAAATTTGCAAGGATGTTCTACCAGATGGTAAAGACAAAGAAGTTGGCAAAGAACTTACTAATTCTGGGGTATGTCAGACTGACAGATCTGACGCCCAAACTCATTTACTTGGAAATTTATCTCCTAATCCTGAAATAAAATGTTGTGAAGTTGGCAGCAGTCAAGATTTGTCTGGTTCATTGCTGCTCCCAAATGATGAAAGCAATACAAGAGCCGCTGACATTTCAAATAAAGCGTCTTGTTTATCAGAACATATTGAAACTGGTCATGGTCATGCATCAGGTGCCAATGAAAGTGGTGAATTTTCAACGCAAAATATTTCTCATGTGCCTCAAAATGAATTTCCTCAGAATACTAGGTGCTTGAAGCCGGCTGTTGACGATAGCAGCAATGTGAATGATATGTAAGCTTAGTTGCGCCTCTTTCAAGTTTTTAGCCTTCTAACTCTTTCTTCCAAAGATCATGAATTCCAAGCAGAAGCATAATAGAAAGAAAGAGAACTAATTGTGTGTGGTTAAACCATTTACAGTGCCTGCCTGACCCTTCTCTAAATTGGTAACAGTTATTATTGTAGGGTTGCTAGGATGAATTTCTGTTGCCTTCTCTAGATCATCCTTGTGTTGCTGTGTAAGTAGTTGTGGTTTTCAACGGTAAATATTGGTGTGAGTTTAAAGGAGAATATGGGAAGAGGAGATATTTTTGAATAACAGTGAATCTTAAAATAGAAATTTGTCCTGCATTCTTTCTACTCAAAAGTTCATGATATTTAGTATTTCGTTTCAGGTGCGAGGCTGTGAAAGACATCATATGTAAAGGATCCAAGGAGGATATGAATTCTGTATCAATTTCTGATGACTGCTGTGGTGAAAAGGATATTATTACAGGTCTTCAGCCAAGTCCTTCTTTGACTGATGGGGGAGAATGCCCTCCACTAGGATCCCCACCAAATACGTCATTTTGCAATGTTTCTACATCAGACAGCAGCAATATCCTTCAAAATAATGGCAGTTGTAGTCCCGATGTACATTTACACCAGAGGCAAACTTTCTCTGGGCCCATTGGTGATGGGAAGATAGATGGGTTTGCAGCAACTCAACGATCAAAGAACAAGTCCACTGAGGCAGGACATGCTGCTCTCCTGTACTTTGAAGCAACGCTTGGGACATTGACAAGGACGAAGGAGAGTATTGGTCGTGCTACACGAATAGCTATTGATTGTGCCAAGTTTGGCAGTGCAGCTAAGGTAACTTGTAGTTTTTGTTTTCAGTTTTGTCCCTTCAGAAATTTTTCAGTGATTTTGAAGGAAGAATGTATTTATTTATACTCCAAATAATTAATCTTTTTGAGTTCTTTTCTCTGTTAATATGTTTATTTTGGACCTGACCAATTTGACTTTGTGGATTAAATTCTGCTATAATAAAGAGCTAGTTTGGATTTTCTGACGATAAACAAATTCACACAAGTCAAATCTTAGCATATTTCTCTCGTAAACTGTACAATCATGATTGAAAAATCAGATTGAAGTTTCAAAACATCAATCCAAACTCACTCTGAAGCTTTATAATATTGGCATTTGATTTTGATTCTCTGTCGGTGTGGAGTTTATTTCTGAGCGAATCATATGATGTCACCAACTTGAAACATAAACAATTTCTTCTTGTGGAATGCTTCAAACACTCCATTGGCACAACGACTGTCTTGTATACTTATGGGTGCAATTTGTTGTGCAAAATCAAATTGGGACGCAGGTATATCATTCACAGTTATGGTTCACTACCCATCTGTTTCATAGGCTCTATCTACCTTTTCCTCAAATATTTCTGCCTCCTAAGGCTTCATATGTTATAGTTTTGTGGAATAAATTTGGAAACTAATGGAAAATAATTTAAAGCTTCTTTTGTGTGGTGAAGATTTGAATTTTGGTAATTTTGGTTTGATGATACCATGTGGTTTCTGTTTGAAATTTTGATTTGTTTGGCAAGGACCATTTTGATACTTGAGCCTTATGGGTCTTTTAAGATTGAAAAGCTGCAAGACCATTAGATATTTAGAAATCTGGAGTTTGCATTTGGTTGACTTGTTGAGCTTGGTTGTAGTAGCCTCTTTAATTTTGTTTGAGGGGTTATTGTGCATGTGTTGTGTTTGTTCTTTAATCTGGGTGGAAGTGTTTTAAATTGTTTGCTAGTAGGGTGATTGGCTTTTTACTTCATTAAGGTCCTTCCCTACATTTAAGTCAATAGGCCTATATGTCTATCAACGGTGAGAAGGGTTTATTCCTTGTAGCCAATTGCTTGTAAAATCAGCTGAGAACAAATGCTGATCCTTGAAGTCATATGTTTGTATTGAAGTTAGAGGGATAAAACACACTATTAATCTCTGAATAAAAAGAGAGTACATATGTGCCTTTATATAGGCAAACCTAGAGCTAACCCTAGAATCTAATCTAATCTAATTAAAGTAAATCAAATCAAAATAATTAAGATATATTATATCCATATCTAATCCTAAGATATAATAAATATCAAACTTAATAATAAGATAATGATCAATCTAAATAATCCATAATATTCTAACACATCCCCTCAAGCTGAAAAGTATATGTCGATCATTCTCAACTTGCCTTGAAATCTTTCAAACTTCGTTCTGCCTAGTGGTTTAGTCAAGATATCTGCAATCTAGTTTGCAGATCTTATGTGAGACAGAGTCACAATGCCTGCTTCAATCTTCAAAATCCTTAGGTTTGTACTTCTTGAGTCTCAGAAGCTCATTTATTTTTGTTTGGACTTGTACTCCTTTTTGAGTCTTAGAGGCCCCATATTTTTGTTTGGGCATGCACTCATTTTAAAGTCTCAAAGGCCCCATATTTTTGTTTGGGCTTGTACTCCTTTTTCTTACCACGAACATACCTCAGCACATTGTGACCATTGGAGATAGTTTTTACCATTAAACCTACGGTTAATAAGTAATAACCATACTATGATTTTCTTAGAAATCTGGTACCTTCTCTGTGGTTCTGTAGGGGGTACTGTTTGGTTTGGTGGTTTTGTTGATGAAAAGTCTTGAGTTTGAAAATTTGTAGCGGACATAAAAGCCATGGGATAAACTCTAGGTGTATTGGAATTTTGAGGTATTGAACCCAATAAAGTAGGGTTGTCAAAAACCCGAGGTTTGGTTGGTCCGGTCCGACCCGGTCTAGGGTAAGAAAAAAAAAAGGTCCAAGACAATTTGAGCGAAAATGTAACACCCCTACTGGCCTCGCCCTTCACGGGTGGCGGGTAGTGTGATTCTAATAACCCATCTGGATCTTCTTTATTTGGCATATGCGGAAGCGTTCATAAACACATACTCAAAATTAGACACCCGGCCCTATATAATTCATACGGAAATGTCAACATTCTTCAAGGCCGTTGTCATAGCTATCAGAGTGTCTTAGCTCTCTGCTCTGCTCATTCTGTCTACAGCAACTTCAAGCACTCCCTTCAGTGTGCCGTCTTCAAGTGACACTCCATTCTGTAGTCTGGTGCAACACTTCTCTGTCGTGCTCACCTGCCTAATGGTTGGTTGTGGGGGGTGAGATTCTGGGGAATCTCAGTAGCAAACGTTACCGAACAATGCATGTAAGATAAATGCTAGTGTATGATATGCTTGCCTTACATAGGCTCATGTTAACATAATGACATTTCTGCATGCTTCAATGCTTCATAAAATATACTCATGGCCACAGCATAATTAGAAACAGAGCTTCAACCATTCAAACATGTTAAACAAGCAATTAAAGCAATCATGCATATTATCACACAAGCAGATAAATCAATACACGCAAGTAGGGTAAGTCCACTACCTTAGACTGTGTCCTCCGCTTGTACCTTTTCTTCCAACCCCTGAAGTTGCTTGAAGCATCTTCCATTCTTTTTCTTTCTTTCTTTCTCGACTTCTCATGGCCCTAAACACGTATTCATATTATTAGAGCCATGGAAATAAATACCTAATAGGCGATCTTAGCCTCATAGGCTTTCTTACACCCTTAGAGTTTATTCTTATTACCTTTGGCCATTTCTTTCTTGATTTCGCAAGGTAGCTAAAAACTGTCAACATTTTGGCCAAACTTCGAAAAATCATAATTAATTCTACAGAACTCCGATCGGGGTGGTTCAAATTTCTATCTGACACTAATTAAGTCTAGTTTCAGGCCAAACTGCTCGGGTTGGACTAGACTTCGGTTCAGGGGCTTAGACCCCCTGGACCGGTCCAGTCTGACCCGAGGTCTTTTTGTTTTTGTTTTTTTTTAGTAAATCACCACTACATTGAGCCACTCACTGGAGTCTGGACATCCTAATGTGCTTTTTAATTTATAGGAACTTTTCACCATGTCATTTTTTATTTCTTTAGGAAATCAGGTGAAACCAGAGCTAAAATATTGCATCCCAAGAAGGCTAGGAAAAAAAATGGGGAAAAAAAACTGGACTGCCCGAGCTCAAGCTGGTACCAGACTGGACCAAACCTTGGGCTGATTTTTCCAGCCTGAGGTCATATCGGGCCAGATCTCGGGTTGACCTTCAACCCGGTTTGGCCCGGTCTTTAGACATCCCTACAATAAAGGAGGGTAAAAGGAAGGTTCCATGGTTCTAGTCAGAAAAGGTCATAAGAGGCCTCTGGGTATGGCGACGTGTGAGCGTGGACGCTCAGGTGCTGTGGCGGCACGTGGGCGTCATGCATCGGAGACTGTGGTGGCACGTAGTCACGTGCTATTTAGTAAGCCGTCATTTCTCTGGGATGCGTCGATCGGTGAGCTCTGACTTCGTTTGTAGTGGCGTTGGTGTGACATGTGCCCTCCTTTGGCAGGTTCAAAGATCGGGTCTCCCTTCTGTCATTGTGCACTCCATCGTTGTCATGTGTCTCCCTCTTTCTCTTGTCTTTCGTGTCTCCACTTTGTGACGAAGGAATGTTGTAGATCAGAGGAAGCTTCAAAGGTCTTGGAGGCAGACCTTGTTTTTATTTACTATAGGTCTAGAGGCAGATCTAGCTTTGATACCATATTGAATTTAGAGGGATAAAACACACTATTAATCTTGGAATAAAAAGAGAGTACATATGGGCCATAGGCAAACCTAGAGCTAACCCTAGAATCTTATCTAATCTAATTAATCAAAATAATTAAGATATAATAAATATCAAACTTAATAATAAGATGATGATTGATCTAAATAATCCATAATATTCTGACAGTTTGGTTAATTACTAATGAGTACTTCTCTGTTTGGCTAGTCCGAGTTTAGTGACAACTCGCTTTCTGAAATGTTTGAATAGTTTCTGAAGTAGCATTTTTAGGAACTTCTCTTTTTTCTGTTTTTCTATGTAGAAAAATGTACTAGGATCAGCTGAGAACAAATGCTGATCCCTGAAGTCATATGTTTGGTTTTGTAATTCCAAATTTATGGACAACTGTGGATTATTCACAGTGAGTTTAATAACTTCTAAATGGGCACAAGTATGGATAATTTATTATAGTTGAAATCATTCTACAGGTTTTACTTTTGTTTCATTAGCAAACTTGCTCTTTAATTAGAGAAGTTTTTTTGACTTTATTTATTTATATTTTTGTGATATTTAGGTGGTGGATATTCTTGCCCACAGTCTGGAAACTGAGTTAAGCTTGCATCGGCGGGTGGATTTGTTTTTTCTTGTTGATTCTATTGCACAGTGTTCTCGAGGTTTAAAGGGTAATGTGTCTATCACTTGATGCTACTCTAATCTTGTTGAGAAAAATGAAGGGAAGGAAGGATGGTTGTAGATGAATTTCAATGACTGAGTGGGATATTGTATATAGTATTTGATGTTAAATTTCCTTTGGACTTTCAGGTGATGTTGGCGGTGTGTATCCTTCTGCTATCCAAGCAGTTCTGCCACGCCTATTGTCAGCTGTGGCACCTCCTGGAAATACCGCACAAGAAAACCGTAGGCAGTGTCTTAAAGTTAGTTAATCAAGTACCCCATTTTCATGGGTTAAAACTACATGCTCTGTTGTCACTTCTATGTTGTGTATCAGTATATTTGTTAACCTTTCCTCTAAATGTGTCAAGGTTCTAAGATTGTGGTTGGAGAGAAGAATCCTACCAGAATCCATTATTCGTCATCATATCCGGGAACTGGACTATAGTGTGTCTGCTTCTGCAGGTGCCTTCTCACGACGTTCCTTAAGAACAGAGAGGGCTTTAGATGACCCTGTCAGAGAAATGGAGGGTATGCTTGTTGACGAATATGGAAGGTTTGGATTTGCTGATGATTTTTTTTTTTTTTTTTTTTTTGCTTCTTCATGTACTTTGGAAAGTGAGCTTTTTAAAATTATGTTTGATCTTGCAGTAACTCAAGTTTTCAGCTACCTGGATTTTGCATGCCCCGAATGCTCAAATGTGAAGATGATGATGGGAGCGATTCTGATGGGGGAAAATTTGAGGCAGTCACGCCTGAGCATAATTCTGAAGCACAGGAAGTGTGTGAAATGACTCCTGCACTTGAAAAGCATAGACATATATTGGAAGATGTTGATGGTGAGCTTGAAATGGAAGATGTGGCCCCCTCTTGCGATGTTGAAATGATGTCAGCTGTTATTAATGGAGGAACCAAGGATACCGCCCAGGTGTCTAATCGTATGACAAATAATCTGATGGAGAATAACATTCCTGTGTCCTTTATTCCTCCTTTGCCTCAGGATGTACCTCCATCGTCCCCACCACTGCCTTTATCCTCTCCCCCACCCCCTCCCCTCCCCCTCCCCAACCTCCTTACCTCCCCTTGACACCAGCTATCTCCCATCCATTTAGCACTGGAGTAGTTTCAAAACTCAATAAAGATGCACAGGTATGTTTTACCACTTTGCAAGGCTTCTTACACTCATACCATTGCTTACATTGTTGACAATTCATTTTGTCCTGGGGCCCATATTTGCAGATTGTGAGAGACAACTCACTCCCCTCAATGACTGAGCCTTTGGGTGCACCAAGGGATAACCAACCTTTGCATGAGGTTGTGCACCATCGAGTTCCAGAATGTAGGGACATGCCAATGCAGCTGCCTGAGTCTACTTCCTCTTTCAGCAGTTATCCACCCCCACCTGACAATTTCCGTTATTTTGATGGTGCTACCGTGCATGCTAAAGGTTACCCCTTGCGTCCACCTCCCCAAGTTCCCTCCAACCAGTTTTCTTTTGTTCATGGGGATCAGTATGTGAAGCCACGAAGGGAGGCTCCACCCCCTTCACACTCCAACCACTCTGTGCAAAACATGGAGAGAGAGAACTTCCGCAATAATCATGATAGATTAAAACCACCTGCATATGACAATTTCCGAGAGAGATGGAGAGGTCCTGCTCCTTACTCTGGTAAGATTGTGAGGACTTATGATGCATTTGCTATCAGGGATTATATTTTCTTTAATTTTTGTCTATATTTGCATTAATTATCTTGGGTTTTCTTCCTAGGTTCTCGGTATCATGATAGAGGTGCGCCTGCCCCTTATGGCTGTCATCCCTATGAATCGGCAGGATTACCAGACCATGGGTGGAGATTCCCTCCCCGGTCTATGAATCACAGGAACTCTCTGCCTTTTAGACAACCCTTTGAAGATGCAATTCCGATGGCTAGTAGAGGTGCTTTCCTACCCTAACAAATATTAAGATAAATTTGCTTGTGTCATAAATACGTCAATACTTGATCAGTTTCTTATTCATTCAATTGAAGAAAATAGCGAGCCTGTCTGTTTCCTTGTTTCCAGTTTTCATTTGCATTGAAAATAAACAAGGCTTGGAAACATGTTTAGTAGAGTTTAAAACAAGACTGATTTTTTTTTGTAATTTTGGAAAAGTCGGAAATGATTATTAGTGAAAGTAAATACTACCTTTGGTTCTTAGTATAAGATCTAATCAATTTTTTGGAGAGATTAAGGAAGCTAAGTAAATTACTTAATCATAGCATATATTATGTATTATTAAATTATATATCAATTTATAAGTTAGGAAAATTAGTATGAAGAAAATGACTTTAAGCTAACTGATTTAGCTTCTTTAATTTCTCTAAAAAAGTCAGCTGGCACTTATATTAAGAACCAAAAGGAGTATAATTTTTCAAGGTTGGTCAAACTCAGTTGAGAAATATTTATCTTCATATGGCTCGGTTGATTTGGTTCCAAAGATGAATAAATCTTAAATGCACAACGCAAATATCTTAAAAATGACAATTTTCAAATGAATACATTTTTTAAGACAAGTTAAACGAAATTGGGGGGGGGGGAGGGAAATTTACTCAGATGCTGAACTCACCATATATTGTGTTTCAGGTCCAGGCTATTGGCGACCAAGATGAACAGAAATTACCAACGAATTGAAGCGGACAAGCTTCTTTATCTATTTGTAAGTCCTGTAAAGGTTATTTTGTATTGCCTATATTATATTTTTACCCCCTTGAACCAAAGGCTTTGTAGCTTAGTGTTATGGATGCTCCGAGATCACAGGTTCAATCCTGCTTATTGTATTTCAGGCATTTAGTGCACCTTATAATTCAAGGGGGGGGGGGGGGAAATATTTTTTTACTTCCTGAGCGTGTTATAATTAATACTGGCGTGGGCTCTGGCTTTGTTCAGGTACATGCTAGAACCTTTGGAGATGGTTGAGCAGAGTTTGCACAGGATATCGTAGTAATCTGCTAGATTTGTACATATGTATTTAGCCTCCTCTGCAAAATTGCAGGGCAGGGAGAGTCTTTGTAGAGTGAGCTGTAACTTATTCAGTCTTCATGTATCAATTTTTTTAATCTCAAATTTTATTGTTTCATGAAGGCCCTTATAGAACTTAGATTAATAGTTGCATAAAAAATTTTCCTGGGCTATTTCTTTAAATTGTTTATCCTAATATATGTTTAATAACTTGTTTCTTCGAGAAACTATTTTGTGCTCATCATATTGTGAATGATTAGCCATTTCCGGTAAACCCAACCTCATTGGTGTTGTATGAAACTTTGTTCATGATTTGGTGGGCTTTAATATTAGTTTGTCGTTGGTCCAAAAACATCCAAGTTGCTTGCCAGGCTGAAGTTCTCCCAGAGGAATTTACCTCGTTTCATGGCCTGTTGTAATATATTTTACGAATAAGAAAAGAGAGTGCAAGAAAATGATAATAGTAATAAAGCTGAGATATGAAAAGAACGAGACAAAAGGAAACAATCAAAAACAAGATTTTCTATGAAAAGTGGTAAGGTTAAGGAAATAAATTATCTTAATTTTTTTTTTTTTTTATAAAAAAGAAATATTCATAATCTTATTTCCTACTTTTTTCTGGAATATAGAGCAATGGAAGTTTTTTATGTGAATATGTTTTTGACACAAGGAATTTGTTTCGTGTATATTATGGGTTTCCTAGAAAGGTTGTTCTTTTGGGAGGGGTGTGTTGTTCAAACTTCAGATCTATTGGGATCCGGTCAAGGATTGAACTCTTTCTTTTGGTGAAAAGTCAAAATGGTACTCAAATAAAAATAATATTGTTAAATGGGGAGGGGGGAGGAGTTTGAACGTCATGAAGGGTAATAGGTTTGCAAATAACACGATTGCAAGATTGAACTATTTACCCCAAAAGTAAGATGATTTAAGTTAGGAAAATTTCAGCAAAATACAATTAAAAATGGAAAAAGACAAATTGGTGTTGCGAATTTATTAAATCTCAGGTCAAAACTGAAGTAGGAATATGAGATTTCTAATTTTGAGCAAATGACCTAATTATTTTAAGTTAAGTTGTGAAACATGAAAGTGATGTCTTTAATGTAAAATATGATGTTACTAATATAAATATAGATATTATTATTGACCTCTGACATTTGTGCCTTCAATTCAAGAATTGGAAATCTCATATTTCTACTTTAGTTCTGACTTGATATTTGATAAATTGGTAGCACCGATTTGTCTTATCCCATTTTTAATTATATTTTTCTAAATTTTTTCCATCTAAATTTGTGAGTGTGATTTGAATATTTGATCCCATTTTTATACAGATCCAAGTGAACAAGGACAGTGTTTCTTGGGCGTTCACGTGCTGAGTCACAACAAGGGATTCATCTTAATATCTTATCCGCATCCCACTGCTTTATCATTTATCTCCTGCCACACAAGCACCTCAATCATCTCACTGTCTCTTATGCCAATTCCCTCCTCCTCCTTGACTTTTCTTCCACATCCCAAGTCCCTATTTCTTTATACTTGCTCTTTTTTCCCCCCCCTCCATATTCTTTATGCTCACTCTAATATGTTGGAAACTTTTAATAGAAAATGAATGGAATAAATGGATTGAATATCTCATTTATCATATCAAATACAATTTTCAAATCTATATGTTACTCCTTTGATGATTAGATTAAGGAAGTTAGTTAATATAACATGTATTTTTTAAAACACTCTAGTCGTCTTCTTTAATTCCTTAATTTCCCCTCCTATTTGATTATCGTTGAGACTAAGATCAACTCTCCAAATTATATGTTTTACTTGTGCCATCTGTTTAACTCCCATTCTAGCCTACTCCTATGTTCTAACTTGTAAATATGGCATGTGTTCTTGTATTTACTTTAACCTACAAGAACATCTCTGAATGTTCAAGGTTTATGAGGCTGGATTCATCCACGTTTATAAACTGCAGAATTTACACATGCAGGTCCTAATTAATTACAACAACACGGGCTTGCATTGGGTGTATCTGGTTGGGGTGGTCAACCTCATTGATTTAACACAAAAAAGGAATCTCATCACTGTCCACGCACAGCATTTTGAAGAAAGTGAACATAATTGATATCATGTTTATGTACAGTATATATCAAAGTTGAAAGTTAGTATTAGATTGGCCTCCACTCCTTCTTCATCTTCTTGATCTCAACTTATCAAGAGATTAACCGTTTATCTAAAGATTTGGTTGTATATAGAGTACGATGACACCGTATAATTAATGTAGCCAACCTCATCTAAGGCTTGTTGTTGCTACTGTAATTTTTCCCAACCAAAGTATGGCGTTCAAATGTTGACTGTTGAACAGCATCCCAGAATCTTACCTCTGCAACATCAAATCTACCATGCTCATCAACAGCAGGGCAGCACAGAGAATTTGATAATGGCGGCAACATAACACTCTCACAGTTAAGAGAATAGACACTCCAGAGTGAGAAGAAAGGTAAATTCCTCTAAGCAAAGCAACTCAAATTAATTACATCGAAGGCGAAGGTTCAAAAGCTAACAAAAATCATGAAGATCTTAAGCAGCAAGTTTGAACTCATTTATTGACACCTCAAAAACTAATAAAAATCCGTTTAAACTCACGAAATTAAAAGGATAAAAAAAAGGGGGAAAACACAGTATGGTCCCAAGAAAAGAAAAAATATAAAAAAGATCCAAGTATAAAATTTACAAGGAGGAAAACAAATAATTTCACAATTTAAATATATACTCCCTCTGGTCCTTATTATAAGGCACCAACTAGCAAGTTTATTTGGTCCTTTTTATAAGACACTTGCTTGTTCCCAATGATCAATGATTATTTTTTTCCATGTTTGCCCCTAATTAATAAAGGTAGTGAGTGAGAGTAATAATTAATATAATATTAGAGTTTGATGCAATCAATATGGGTAATATTGGAAATTACTTAGATTCTAGAACAATTTTATTGACTTTAACTACTTTTATTGGTTTGTGAGAAAAGTTAGTTGGTGCTTTATAATAAGGATTAGAGAGAGTATCACCGAGGTGCTTGAAAGTTTTTAGATAGTTAATTATATACTACTACCTCGGTCCTAATTATAAAACCTAGTTGACTTTTTTTGAAGAGATTAAGGATGCTAAATAAGTTACTTAATCATTTCATATGTTATGTTTTTTTAGATTATATATTAGTTTATTGGTCAAACTATTTAGTTTCAAAAAAAATAAAAAAAATAAAAATACTTTAAGCTAATTTAATTAGCTTCTTTAATCTCTCCAAAAAAAATTAACTAAGTCTTACAATTAGGACCGAGGGAGTAAGATTTTTTGATATCTTCTCTATTCTTTGGACTATACTGCGATTTTCTAAGAAGCCAAAAATCATGAGTTCCCGTATTCACGCCCCAGAAGTCAGCCCTACCTACCTACCGACCTACCTAATCAGGAGTTCAGGACATAGCTTTGCACGTGGGTCGGGTCTATAAAATGGAGATCCGAAGGCTCCCATATGACGTGTAGTGGACATAACCACAAACTCAGAGAGATGGTGGCCCAATAATATCCACTTATATCAGCAAAGTGGGCCATCCACACTCCTTGAAGATCTTCACCAGTAGGAAGCTTCTCTCTATAACAAAGAACTTAAAATGAAGGTCAAGGCGGGGGCCGACATGTCCATCGGAAAATGACAAGGTTTTTGTTACACTTTACAGAGACATAGTACACGTGACAATGAAGCCTCTTGGGGAAGCAACCATGGGCCTTCGAGCTTTCATTCTATGGAGTTTACATTATTTCTGGTGTCGTGTGTGAAAAAAACCGTCTTCTCTTTAGCCTCCACATGATTGTCTTTTCAATCTCAAACTTCCTAGATTTTTTTTTTCCTCCTTGTTTTTCTGGTTAGGTCGTGATTAGTACATTATTCACGGGCAGCATAAAAATAATATGATGAGTCTTAATTAACACGTTCCAAAATAGCTGTGACTAAACAGTAAGTGAAGGAAATAATGAACTCAATTATTATTGATAATCACTATGCATATATATACAAGAGTCAGGGATAATACAACCTGATGGAAAAGCTATATGGAAAACTATACATAACAACTTGTAACTTAAATGAAACTATACACAACAACTTGCAACTAACTATGTTACACTTGTCACCCCCCACAAGCTGGAGCATGGATGTTCCGGAGTCCTAGCTTGGAAGTGAGCTCATGAAAACGAGTAGGATGCAAATGTTTGGTAAAAATATCTGCAATCTGATCAGAAGACCGTACTGGAAGAAGATGAATAACCTTTGCATGGAGCTTTTCTCTTACCAAATGACAATCAAGTTCTATGTGCTTTGTCCTTTCATGAAAGGTATGATTTGCAGCAATTTGGATTGCTGATTGATTGTCACAAAACAAAAGAGCATGAGCAACATGGGAAATATGAAAATCATTCAACAAATAGATCAGCCATTGCAACTCACAAGTGGTGGAAGCTAATGCACGATATTCAGCTTCAGAAGAAGATTTGGAAATAGTGGCCTGTTTCTTAGCTTTCCAAGAAATCAATGAAGTATCAAGAAATATAGCAAATCCAGTGACAGACCGATGAGTATCTAAACATCCGGCCCAATCAGAATCATTATAGCTACGTAACTGTAAATCAGAATCAACAGAAAAAAAATATTCCAGCACCAGGAGAAGACTTAATATACTGAAGAACACGATGGCAGCAGCCAAATGAGTGTCAAGAGGATGACTCATAAATTGGCTAAGTTGCCGAGTGACGAAACTGAGGTTTGGCCGAGTAGTAGTGAGGTATTGTAAACGACTAATAAGTCTTCTATAAGCAAGAGGATCAAGTAAAGGCTTACCATGATCCTTGGAAAGCTTTAAATGAGGATCCATAGGACAAGTAGCAGGTTTGCAAGCCAAATAACCAGAATCATCAAGTAACTCAAGTGCAAATTTGCGTTGGGAAAGAAATATGCCATCCTTAGATCTAGCAAGTTCCAAACCAAGAAAGTAACGAAGTTCACCAAGGTCTTTAATAGTGAAAGCAGTATCTAAACGCTGTTTTACCAAGTTGATTTCAGTCAAATCACTACCAGCAAGCACCACATCATTAACGTACACAAGAATGACAGTAAATGTAGCGGAAGATGCTTTAAAAAACAGTGAATGATCATAAGCTGACTGAATATAACCATAGGACAACAAAGCAGAAGATAACTTGGAATACCATTGGCAACTCGCTTGCTTTAAACCATAGAGAGACTTTTGCAACTTACAAACCTAATTAGGATGAGATGGGACAAACCTGGGGGGAAGATCCATATAAACTTCCTCATGCAAATCACCATGTAGAAAAGCATTGTTGACATCCAATTGATGCAAATGCCAACGCTTTGCAGCAGCAATAGAAAGAAGAAGGCGAAGGGTAGTCATTTTGGCAATCGGAGAGAAAGTATCAAAATAATCTATACCTTTGGTTTGGGTGTAACCCTTGGCTACAAGTCTAGCCTTATGTCTTTCTATGTCACCATTAGCTTTAAATTTGGTGCGGAAAACCCACTTGCAACCAATGGTGGTCTTTCCGGGTAGTAAAGAAGTAAGAGGCCAGGTCTGGTTGTGTTCAAGAGCACAAATTTTTGCATCCATAGCCTCTCTCCAAACAGGAAATTTTATAGCTTGTTTAAAAGTAGTGGGGTCAGAGTGAACAGTAACATTATTAACAAAAGAGTGATAAGAAGAAGAAAGAGAAGAATAAGATAAAACAGAAGATAAAGGATATCGAGGAGAACCTTGCAGTGATGATTGGTTAGTAGAAGAGATGAGGGCACAGTGAAAGTCTAGCAGATATGAAGGGGTTTTATGGATTCTTGTGGAGCGACGGGGAGTAGGAATGGAAGAGGATGATGAATATGAGGGAATAGAATCAGAGATAGGTAAAGGAACGAATGAAGAAGGGGAAGAGGGAAGTGAAATGTCATCTATTAGAGGAGAACAAAGCTGCGGTTCAGGCAAAATAGGTGGTGAATTGCTACCATTTTTGAAAGGAAACACATGTTCATGAAAAAAAAAACATCACGAGAAAGAAAAATTTGATTATTCGATATATCTAACAAGGTAAAAGCCTTTGAACCAGTGGGAATACCCAAAAAAATACACTTGTGTGCTCTAGGATCAAACTTGGAACGATGAGCAGACAAAGTAGAAGCAAAACAAAGAGAACCAAAGACTTTAAAAAGAGAATAAGAGGGTGGAACACCATGTAAACGTTCAAAAGGAGTGTTGTTTTTAATAATAGGAGATGGCAAACAATTGATTATATGAGTGGCATGAAGAACCAAAAAAGACCAATATGAAATAGGAATATGAGATTGAAAAAGAAGTGTTCTAGCAACATTTAAAATGTGTTGGTGCTTACGTTCAACTAGACCATTTTGTTGAGGAGTAGCCACACAAGATGTTTGATGAATCACCCCATTAGAAGCAAAAAAAATTGGGCCATGTTGAATTTAGCACCATTATAAGATTTTATAATTTTGATGGTTAAAATTGATTTTTAACAAAAGCAAAAAATTTGGTAAGATGACTGGAAGTTTCAGATTTGTTTGTTATTAAAAAAAGCCAGGTATATCGAGAATAATAATCAACAATGGTAAGAAAATAGCGATGACCTTAAATAGATGGGACTGAAAAAGGGCCCTATATGTCAACATGAATCAAATCAAAAGTTTTATTGCATGAACTTGTGCTTACAGGAAAAGACAAACGTTTCTGTTTTGCAAAATGGCAAGCATCACATGGAAAAGTATGAGATACAGGGATATCAGAAACAAATTTATGTAAAATTGAAAGTATAGATGTAGATGGGTGACCCAAGCACATATGCCAGAGAGTTGAATTTGAAGCAGGAGTGGTATTGGTCAAAAGAACCTGAGAAGGTTTAGCCTGGATGGTCATATTTGCAGTAAGTAGGTATAAGCCCTCAAAAAGCCTTGTTGAACCAATCATCAGCGAAGGTTGAATGGAGTGTATCTGACAAAAATGAGAGTCAAAGGTTAGGAAACGATTTTGAGTGACTGTTAGTCGAGAAACGGACAGGATATTGAAGGAAAAATTAGGAAGAAAAAGAACATGGTGCAAAATTAAAGAATCAGAGATTCTAACTGTTCCAGAGAAGCTAGCAACAGTTGTAGCACCAGTTGGGAGACTCACGTTAATTGGAGCAATTGATGTATAAACTGAGAATAAATTCAGGGAACAACATACATGATCAGTTGCTCTTGAATCAATGATCCAGGAGACATGTGAATTAGATATTGAGATACCTTCAGTCAAAGCAGAAACAGAGGCAAAGAAGTGATTGACCGAAGATGGAGAGTTGAGGAGACTGAGGAGGCGTTGATATTGATCAGAAGACAACTGAGGTAGAATAGTGGCTTGTGAAGACGTGGAGTCTGGAGATGAAGCAGGAGCAGATAGAGATTGAGGAACAAGACCAAAACCCTGAGTACCAACTTGATTCACCGCAGGAGAAGAACCATTCCCAGCAACATAACCATTGCGAAATTTAAAGCCAAGAGGGAAACCATGCTTCCTATAACAAGTGGCTTAAGTGTGACGAGGCTTACCACAATGAGAACATTGTTTTTGTGTCTGACCAGGAGGATTATATCGAGGAGTCTTGGCCAGCAGAATTTTGAATCAACAGGAGGAACCGGATGAAGCTCTCGTTCTTGTTGAACCACAAGAGAAAAAACGCGAGTGATGGAAGGCAGAGGATCGAGCAACATAATATATGACCATAGGATTTTCAAGCGAGTAAAATATTCACTCACACTAAAACTACCTTGTCGGAGATTGCATATTTCCTCTTGAAGATAAGAAATCCAAAACAAGTCCGATTGAGAGAATCTTGAACGAAGGTCATTCCAAGTTTCAGAGGCAGAGTCGAACCAGAGGATGCTCTTGGCGATTGTTGGAGAAAGAGAACGAGTGAGCCATCCTTGAACGAGATTATTACAACGTTCCTATGCCGAAAATTGAGGATCAGTCGACGACGGAGGAACCAGGGTACCGTCAATGAATCAAAGCTTGTTCTTCGAGAGGAGAGCACTGCGCATAGACCTGGACCAGCTGTGGTAATTTGCTCCGTCGAGTGGAGGAGCTACAAGAACAAGCGTCGGGTTCTCATTTGGATGAATGTAGAAAGGAGACGACGGATCTATGGCCGGAATAGGTACAGCGGAAACTATAGATGGAGAAGCATGGAGAGACGACGGATCTGAAGCAGACTCCGACGCCATTGAAGTCGGCTGTGGAGGTCGATTTAGGGATTTAGGGTGGACGGAGAAGACAAGGAGGAATCAAAGAGGAAGAAAGAGAAAATGGGTGGGTGAGTGACAGGCAGAGGAAAAAAATTCATCGTGGCTCATGATACCATGTGACTAAACAGTAAGTGAAGGAAATAATGAACTCAATTATTATTGATAATCACTGTGCATATATATACAAGAGTCAGGGACAATACAACCCGATGGAAAAGCTATATGGAAAACTATACATAACAACTTGTAACTTAAATAAAACTATACACAACAACTTTCAACTAACTATGTTACACCGGTCAATAGCCATGAAAACTTTTGAAGAGTTGGTGGATATTCATAAAAGTGTGTACGTGGCTAGTTGAGGAGTGGTGGGCAATCTTACTAATGTGTGAGTTCATTTATGAACTGTGTAAAATAAGACTGTGGAAGATATTTTAGCTGATTTGTGGTTAAATCTGAGTTTTTGATGTTTGTCTTGTCAACCAAAGTCTGAAACCCACTTCTCAGTTGCAATAATTTGTGTCAGATTGCGCCATCAGTTGAAAGCTCCACCAATTCCCACCATCGATTCTGGTCCTTTTTCCTCTGAATTCTTGCTTGACCTGATTGCACCAAAACACTCTAATTAGTGAATTTAAAACACAATTAAAGGTTTCCTTAATGTAGCAATACAAAATCATGGTTACAACAAATAAATAAAAAAAGGCTTACTTTTTGGAGCTCATGACACCAAACAAAAATTAGTGACATTTCTCAAGCAGTTGTCTCAGTCATTATCCATCTGGTTAGATGTCTATTTGATCCATAATTGGAACAGAATATGGTTAGACTTTTATATAATTAATTATCTTTAAAGCTAAACATAAGCAATTTTCATATTTTTCAAAATCGTGGATAATTTATTCTAAATAGTGCGGCGGCTGATTAGAGCTTTTATTTTACATATTGACATTGATATTTTAATTTATTAGAACATAAAATGGTCTCCGTAACTATTATTTAAATAAGGAACTAGCAGTTGAAATCGTAAATCAAACGAAATTGGTGTCATGTCTAAAATATAAAGCCTCAGTCATCAGCTCCCAGCTTAAATGTCTATATGATATATAATCAGAACAGAATACACGTACGTACGTGGATAAATGGAATATTAAATACAGTTTGACGTTGATATACTTATCCTGAGAGCTAATAATAAACTAACAACAAATAGCATATTTTTAAAATCATGGACTATTATTATTCATTCTATTAGCAGCACCCCATCAATTCAACAAATAATTTCGATTTGATTGGCTGTATCACAAACTGCAGCTTATCTTTAAGCGAATAAAAGCCTTTTTATTGGACGTAGACAGGTTGGTCATGGGGCAGCAACATTATTTAAGTGAGTTGAAGACAAGATAAGTTTTTCTTTTCCAAGAAAACAACAGATAAATATAATTGATAAAATACTAGTACGTACTACAATGGGAAGCATCCCACAAAAAAAGTAAGGAAAGGAGAAGATGAGGATTGTGAGTCAGTAAAAGTTGATGAGCAGTCACACTCAGGCTCACACTCAAGCGTGTTCCGTTTTGGCAGAGGAGACAAACTGACAGGTGTCACTCGTTGATCTTAGGTGGACACTGAGACATATCTCATCTCTCTACAACCATATGGAGCTAACCACAAGTTGCTTCTTTTCATATCTTCTTGGTCTTCTTCTTCTTCCCCTATATATGTTCCTTGGATTGCTCAGCCCACAACACACAGCTTCAGCTTCAAGGAAGTACCCTTCTCTAGTAACAAAAGCTTCAAATACACAAAAAGGGAATATGGCAGGTGTGTTCTGTGTTAGGGGTTCAAAGGTTCGTTCATGGGAAAGATGTTCAAAGCACATCAGGCAGCAGAGGACTCGGCTTTACATAATCTGGAGATGCACTGTTCTGCTCTTGTGTTGGCATGACTAAACATATTATCAGAGCTAGCTCGGCTGGGACTTAGATCAAACACTTAATGTGTATCTCTCTCTCTCTCTCTGAGTCTGAGAATCTGAAGTTGCTGGCTAACCAAACCGATACAGTTTGCAGTTCGCAATAGAACTGAACTCAAGCTTTTGTATTATACCCTTTTGTTTTTCTTCCTGGAGGGGGATAGGAGAAAATCAATGGTGACGTAGATTTTTCTTTTTCTTTAGGAGGAAGAGGAACTAGATGATGAAGCTGGGGAATGTGTAAATTACAGATTAGCATAAAAAAGTTGAAAGGAAACTAATCTTTCAAGCTTCACCCTTTGTTTTTTTTTTTTTTTTTTTACTGAGAATGAAGTTGAAAGATCCCTTCCCTTGCGTACGGATTGTGACTGTATATTTATATCCTAGTCAAAACTGATCCAATGATATGAGGCAGATTTTCTTTTCTTCGTTTTCCATTTTTTCTTCCCTGAAGGAAATCAGTCGTGGCCGTTTTCACATCACAATATCACATTTTGGTTAGAATGAATGAATCTGTTAGGTAGAAACCAACCAGAAAGTGGAAAGGGAAACCAGTAGTAGGAAGGGAGCGACACCATCAGGCATCAACTATCAAGATACCAACATTTTGCCTTTCTGAACCTCCTTCAATAATCTTTTCCTTCCCCTCTTCTGGCTCATCCTATTTAATATGTTTTTGTTTTTTTTTGTTAGTTTAAGTACCAACTTTGTCTGACCAGTACACTCCGAGAGTAATTTTGCAATTTTGCCTGAAAGTTTTGTTGGGAAGTATCAAAATATAACGTAGTAATATTGTCCTTTCCCCGTTAGACACTGACGACGTTAACACATGGTCAAGTGTGATACGGACTCCGACAACCCCCCCCCCCCCCCTTTTTTTCTTCCTCCTCACATTTGAGAGTGTGCACAAATGCACCCTCTGAGTGTGCGTGTGCAAGGGGAAAAAAAAGGTCCGTGGGTGTGCGTGTGCAAGGGGAAAAAGAGGTTCGTACACTTACACTGTATCTTAACGCGTCTAGCTAACGGGAGGTAATATTACTACGTTTTGATATTTTATGGGTAAAATTGAACTCAAAAAAACTTTCAGAATAATATTGTTCTTGGACGTATATTTCCGCGCTAAAATTGTTACTTGACCCTTTTTTATTTCATTTTGGTGAGACTTTCTTTTCATCTTTACTTCACATTCCTATTGACCGTCGTCTGATATTCTGCTTTCACTTGGGAGGGAAATTTTCAAAATTATTATTGAATTTTTATTTTTTTATAAAAATTAAAGAACTTACTATTAAAATTTAAAAACGAATATTATAAATGATTTAAACTTATACGTAAGTTCTATATAATTTGATAATAATTATTGCAAATTTTTAATTATAAATTCTCATTATTAAAAATAATTATAATTATTGATATTATTGAACTTCAAATTTTTCAAAACCTCATCTGCTTAGAGGTATTTTTTTCCCATTTACATTTTAGCTTCATTTAAGTACAAAGTTGTCAGAATATGCAATTGGGTGTCAAATTAACAGGAGTAAGGTGGTGAAGACATCCTCTGAGAAGATGGTGCGATTTAGCTCTTTATAATTTATATCAAAGTTCTGAAAGACATTTCCCACAAGAAACCAGGTGGTTCTACGTTCTAGTGTGCCATTTGATCTCATGTGATGGGAATGAGATACAAAAGTTTGGAGATCGCTTTTCTTTAATTTTGTTGTTGTTGCCAAAGCCTAATTCGATCAAAATGCCTTCAAAGCTAATTTCTGGACCTATCCACAAGAGAGAGAGAGAGAGAGAGAGAGAGAGAGAGAGAGATTTTTTTAAGTTTTATTTATAAATAACATTATTAAATTTTTATATGAATATACAAATTTTACATTTTATTTATTATTATATAGATTTTGTTCTGATAAGATATAATGTATATTAAATAAAAATAAAATTATCAAGTTATTAAAACATGTTACAATAACTTATGAATAGGATCAAAAGGATTATATCTTTATTAGCGGCTTATTTGATTAGCAACAGGGTTCAATAAGAGTCTTTGGGATTTTTTTTTTTTTTTTTTATAAGAAAAGGTTTTGGAGGGATTCGACATCGCCCCCACTGCGCGAAGACGGCCGCCCATGAAGACTTACTCGGACTTACGAGATCGTCTACCAAATGAGTCCCAAATGACGGAGAGGATCGAACCCACGACCAAGGGCCTAATCCTGGATCCCTTACCATCTATGCCAACTCACATTGGCTTGGGATTTAATTCCCTTGTAATTTTCGTTTTTGCAAATGTAGCCTTTTAGGCATCTGTTAAATATATATATATATATAACAGAAACCAGGATGGTAGCAGTGAGCATGAGCAATGACGGCAGGGCTGAAACATTTTGTGTTTGATCAAAACATGATGGGCTAAGCCCAAATTAACAACATCACATATTCTTGGAGGGGGTTCAATTTTACCAAAAAAAATATATGATACATATGATACGCTGTGAACAGAGGTAGATGGTTACCTGTGAGAACTTCTAAAACAGGGCCTTCAATCTCACATTTGATGTTTGCGGACGACATTATTATTTGGAGTTACTTCCACCGACCAAGCAAGCTGTATCATGGAGTGTCTTGATAAGTTTTGTGGAGCTTCAGGTGAGGTGAGAAGGTGATTCTAGAGAAATCATCAATTTACTTTTCTCCTAAGGTACCAGAGGTGACTAGGCGAAGAATATCAAACATTACTTGTATGAGAATTTCTGATCAGATAGGAAAGTATCTTGGCTTCCCTTTATCTAGAAAGCGTAAACCAACAGAAACCTTTAGCTATATTGTGGACAGGGTCAACTCAAAACTTGCTGCGTGGAAGACTAAATCACTCTCTATGGCTAGTAGAATCACATTAGCAAAGTCAGTCCTGAGTTCGGTTCCTTTATATCCTATGCAAGTGGCACAAATCCCACGCTCTATTTGTCGAGACATTGAACGTATACAATGTAATTTTATTTGGGGATCGATGTCGCCTCACACCTATCACAATGTTGGGTGGCACTCGCTACCTAAGAAAAATGGAGGATTGGGTTTTAAAAAGATGTCTTCCTTAAATCAGGCATTCGGTTGTAAGCTGGCCTGGAAGCTTGTGGAAGGCACTAGAGGTTTATGGAAGGAGATGTTGTTGCATAAATATATTATTAGAGATGAACAAGATTTATTTGATTATAGGCCAGGAGACTCATCTCTATGGCTATTTATTTGTAAGCAAAAGCGTATTTTGGAGGAAGGAATTCTTTGGAGAGTGAGAAATGGTAATTCAGTGGAATTTTTTAATGATACATGGCTGACGCAGGGGGTTAAATTACGTAATAGCTGTCTACGTGAATTGTCTGAGGAGGAAAAATCTAGCAAAGTTTCCAACTGGACAACTAATGGTACATGGAATTTTGACCAACTAGCTACTATTGTTTCTAGAGAAATGTTTCAGAGATTGTTGGCTGTGCCACCACCATTGAATTATGCTGGTGAAGACGTGGTGTTGTGGAGTGCTACCTCAAAAGGTTCATTTTCAGTCAAATCCGTATATTACCTGATTGAGAAGCCTCCTGCTAATTTAGCACATCCATGCTTTAAACTCATCTGGCAATGGCAGGGAATTGAAAGGTTTCGTGTCTTCATATGGCTGAGCTTCCTAAATAGACTACCTACGAATGAGTGGAGGAGCAAGTGTACCGGATCTTCACCACTTTGTCCTACCTGTGATTCGCATCCCGAAACAGTACTGCACATTTTGCGAGAATGCAAGTATGCAAAAAAGTTCTGGCTGAGACTAGTTCAACCGAAGTTTCACTCCTGTTTCTTTGCTGCAAATTTAAGAGATTGGTTTACTATGAACCTCAAGAAGGACCTGGGGAGACCTTATGTTCCAAACTGGAATCTGATTTTTGGTGTTAGCATGTGGAAGCTATGGACATGGCGTAATCAAATGACTTTATAGGAGGATTTTGTTAAGCCTGCAGATCCGGTTGTTACCATTTTAAACTCTTGGCAGCTCTTTGTGCATAGATACATGACTTCTGATGCAGTGGAGTATATCTCGTGGCAGGCCCCACCTGAGAATTGGGTCAAGATTAATGTTGATGGGGCTGCATCTTCTGCTAGTAATACTGCAGGTGCTGGAGGAGTAATAAGAGACATGAATGGGTCATGGATTGCTGCAGGCTTCTCCTCTCGGATTGGTGTTTGTGGTCCTATAGAAGCTGAGGAATGGGCGTTCCTAAAGGGTATTCAACTTGGATGGAATATGAAGTTTAAGAAAGTTATCATTGAATCTGATTCAAAAGTCCTCATTAACACTTTATAGGGGGAACGAAGTAATGGCCAAGTTTAATCTTGTTGCAGATTAGAGACTTTATGTTAAGGAATTGGGATGTGAGATTCGGATATATCCCTCGAAATCAAAACGGTGTTGCAGATAAGCTCGCGAAAAATGCTTTGTCTGGCTCTAGTTTTTATGATGTGTGTCCTAATTTTCTCAGGACCCTAGTACTTCAAGATTGTATGGGAATCACTTCCCCTTCTTCTTTATTTTAATATAAGGCTTAGCCTCCTTTCTTATAAATATATATATATATATATATATATATATATATATATATATATATATATATATATAATATGATACATATAATCAGTGGTGGATCTTGGGATAAATATTTGTGAGGGGGGAAAATATTTATCCCAAGATCGTATTATTCGGTATAGACCAGCAAATACAAGGGAGTGACAAATCCAGTTTGAGTTGTGAAGACAACAAAGATATCTATTACTATCATTTCTCACCAATAGTAAACAAAATCAAAGAATGAAAAGAAAGAAGGAAATAAAGAAAGAAACAAGCAAATAATTTATCAAACTCGACGATTTCAACGAGATTTATCGATTAGGAAATTTCTTATATTAGAAAAGAATCAAGACCAAACAAAGTAAATATGGAGTTGAATCAAAGCAAAGAAATAAGATGGGAGAATTTACCTGTAGCGAGCAAGAGCCGAAAAATCACAAATGAGTTTTCAAGGGAGATTGGGAGAATAACATACGTGTTCCTCGCTCTTATTCTCGTTATTGAGTTATCAAGGGAGATTGAGAGAATAATAGAAGCGTGTCCAGTGCCCTAATGTGCGGGAGGGAATGAAAAAAAAAGGGGGAAATTTTTTTTAAAAAAATTAGGGGCCAAAGGAGTATGATTATCCAGCTTTCATGTTGAACTTTACGCCAAAGGGTGTGTGAAAATGATGAGTGATATTGATGGACTTTTGACATAATTGGAATAATTAATCAATCAATTAATCACATTTAATTTCTCATTGTCCATTAAATTTAATTAATTGGTTCAACAATTCCCACATTCTGTAGCTTAAACCAAAAGATCTCACATTTCCACATTCAATTTGCATGATTAATTTTTTTGGGGGCCATGGCCCCCCTGGCCTCATCAAAGATCCGCCGGTGCATATAACATAAGGTCTGTTGGGTAGAGGGATGAGGAGAGCATTTCTTTTTTTAGTTATATTTAAAAAAATTGGAGAATTGGGGTTACAAAATTTTAATAAGAATTAAATGTAAAATAAAATAGTAAATAAAATTAATTAAAAAAATTAATCCTGCTTTTATATTATTTTTTAAAAATCCAACTCAAAAAATTCCTTTTCCTTCTACTCCTCGCCAAAAGGCCCATATTTACTTCTTCACGCACATTCATCTTTAACATAAGTGCTTCTACCCCTCTCCTCGAGTTCAATTTGGCGAAGGGGCTCGGACTTTCACCAAAAGGAGGGGTTCGATCCCGGAGTTAGTCGAGCGCGGAGGATCCTGGCGTCTACGGAAAGAAGCGGCAGGCAATCTTTGTGGATTGGACGCCTTCCAAAGCCTTTTGCGCAATGGTGGCCCGGCCTTTTCCTAAAATTTTATTATATATATATATATAAAAAAAAAAAAAAAAACATAAGCTCTTTTATCTTCCATTAAAAAGTGTTTTTTTAAGTATTACTCATTTCATATATTTATCTCTGATATCTTGTAAAAACATTACTAAAGTTCAAAAAACATGTTTACATAAGTTGAAACAAAAATCTTCTCACATATTTACCTTACACTACTCTGGTTCTATTTATAAATTTATTTTAAAAATTTATCCTTCTTATAAGTCCTGTTTCAGAATAATAAATGCAAAATCTGTTACATTTTTGTCCATATTAATTGCAATAAATAAAATAATTTATTCATATTAATTTTTAAAACCAATCATAAATAAAAACAAAATTAAAAATTTAGTGCATAATTAACGAGTTAACTATCATTTGTATTTGTATGTGAGAATTAATTAATTTAGACTTATAAATAGGTAAGGCTAGAATGGTATGCCATAAATCACATTGAAAGAAAAAACTTACTAATCCAAACTCTCACTCAGCATCTCCATAAACTTAAACCAGCCATACGCCATGAAATATCCGTTCAGGAAAAAAAAAAAAAACTCCAAGGTTTCGGTACAAAATAGCTGAGTGCGAAACATCACTAACCTCAACTATCGACGCAAATATAGTTAAAGGTACTAAAATTTCAAGCTATGATCTAAACGGCATCTAGCATATCCACAATAAACTGAAACATCAAAATACATCGCTCATAGTTTTCAATCAATGAAATCCGAAGGGTTTCCCAGATGGCTTATTTTGCTGTATCTACAATAGCTCGACTCTTATTTTATGTTCCCCCCCCCCCCCCGGGGCTCTCTCTCCTGTCATTCTTCCTAGCAAAACTCGGGGATTCGGCTCTTAATATTCCTCTGATAATAAATCCCACTCATCATCCAGAGGAGCCTTATGTTCAGTTTTCCTGCTTTCCTCTTTATTTCCACTTTTGAAGGAAAGTTCACCGGTTGAGGACGCAGGCTTTGCCTTGAGCATTTCGGATGGATCACTGTGATCTGAGCCTGCATCGGACGTTGAGCTTTTGTGGGATGAACCTGACGAGGCTAAGATACAACTAGTCTGGCTTGAGGTGAAGAATTTGCTCAAGGGTAGATTTGCATCAAATTTCTCCTTGAGAATCCTGACGTCCTCGCAAATGACAGAAATTTCTCCCCTGCAAAGCATGTATGTCATAAATTATGTTGAGATTACAAATCACAAAAATTCCGTAAGGTTGCAATGAAACAGCAATTGGTGAAATAAATGTCAAACAAAATGTATTTTTTCTTCTCCCATTTCAAAAAGATGGAAGATCAGGGGAACTTGTAATAACATAGAAAACCGACAGAAAGTTCGAGTAAATGAATCAAAGTATATAATCAAGTAACAGCAAAAAGCTTATAGTTAGAAAGACATTCCAAGACAAATGTTTACAAGAAAGTAAAACTTAGTTCTAAACATAAAATAACTTACTGCAACATATCCACGACTCGTCCACGGTCAATGAGGAACTCCCGTAACTGCAGAGAAAAAATAGAGAATCACAATATGTTAATTGTTAAATGTATATTCCATATAATGAAATTGTTTTAGGACTGAGAAGCATTAGCAACCTTGGTATTCTCTTCAGCTTCCTGTTGCAGTCTTCTTGATTCTTGAACCACCCTCTCCATGATTGCCTCCTGTTCAGCAAGAGCCTTTCTTGCAGATTCCTCCTTTTCAAACTTCTCCTGTTCGGCTGCTTTCCTCAGTTCTTCGGCTGCAGCTAACCGAACTTGAAGAGATTGGCTCATCTAAAGGATGGACAGAAAACGAATTAATGGCAGATACTAATACTTCCAACTAGTAATTCAAGCTAACATCTCTAACATGCAAAATAATATGATTCGTTCCATGAACAACATTGCTAGATCACATGCCTTCTATAAGAGACAAGTTGCAATGGAGAAATAGTTATGATTATTTTGACTTCAATGAGTTCGTGAGGCAATTAAACTAAACTCTAATTGCAGGTTTCATCAACATAAAAAACTGAAGTAGCGTATAATGGCTCTACATCTTAAAATCAAGAGCAGAGGTAAAACAGGTGAAAAAAATGATGTTTCATGAATTATAAGTCTAAGATGACACAAGAAGTCCTTCAAAGGACATATAAAACTAACTATAGAGCAACAATTTGAAATAGACATGCGCCGCATGGCAGATCCAGAAAAAGTCAATTCAGAATGAAACAACGTATGCAGAGAAAGGTTATGATGGAAAACTAGCCCGAAAAAAAAAAGGGGTGTTGGGGGGGGGGCTGTAGAGCACCTCATCAAGAATTTGAAGTGATCTACTCTTTTCATCTGACAAACTGAGCAAACGGGATTGGAGTTCCTTCATTTCGGTGGCTAAAATTGCCTTTTCTCCATAAACCTCTCCCGCATGCTGCCAAAACAAAAGGGATAAATAATATTGTACTCATTAGACATAGAAGTAGAACAGCAGGAAATCTAGAATTTTTTTATAACATTTACTACCATGTCATTAGCTTCTTCTGCATGCATCAACATATTTTTCAACTCTTCCACATTAATAAGAATCTCAGATCCTCCAAGAGCAGCTTCCATTTTGGCTTGTTCTGCAGCTTTCTCCTGAATTTCCACTTCCTTCATTAAGCTGATAAGAGATTCCATTGACGAAAACAGGGTTTTCTGCATCATTGTTGAATTGCCATAAGATTCAAGAAAAATTTTAACTAAGGTTCTTACCAGATTTCAACCTCCAAGCTATATTTAAATATTATTCTAAAATGACAAGTTTTGCACAATATTTTTCCATTTGCTCATTTATAAAATCATGATGACTTCTAGTCATTATTCTGATAATGGGACATGCATAGGACGGACATGCCCGAGTTAAGGCCTAATAATATACTTCCATGCCATTAAGATATTGGTGAAAGGCGTTCAATGTATGCATTGACTCCGAATGCTCTTAATTCTACTCCTTTTTTAAACCAAACTGTGCGTGTTCTAATTCTATCAATTTAGTCCAATGGATTTGATCTTGAGGAAAAGTACAATATCATACCAAGCAAACTATTATAAGAACATAAATTAAAAAAAAAATATGTACTATTCAACAAATTATTAACTTATGAACAAATGCAATGAGTGAAGACCGCAGTTCTAATGCAGAGAAAGAGAGGCTCTAAAAATCAGATTTCATAATAAAATGATACAGTGATATTTGTATTGAAAGCAAATTATACAGAAGAATATACGATATACTCAGTGGCATTTGTAATGTCATTTTTATATTTTTGTAATTTTGAAATTTAACTCCAAAACTAACATTTATGACATCCAATATCCATATATAAGAGTACAAAGGCAACAGTACCTTATTAGTTTTAGCTTCATCGATGATCTCTTCAAGCAGATCAATTCCGCATACTTGGTTAGACTGGCTAACCACATCTTCCCCACTGATCTCATCTTCAACCTCACCGGCTTTACTCACAGAAAACTCTTGTTCCTCAAAAGAACATGCAGTCTCCATATTTTTTTCGGCAGCACTAGGAGTGCTACCATCAAGTTCTGACTGAAGACTACATTCTCTAGAGTTTGGCATAAGCCTTTGAGCCTGATCAACTGCTTCAACTTCAGATCTTTCTCCCTCAATCAAGGAAGGTTCACAACTCACTGATTGGTGGCTTAAAGCACAGGTAATAGCATCATGATTATCAGCTGTAGGACCGGCAAAATATTTCCCCTCCTTTCCATTGCCATTGTCAATCACGGGAGCAGGTTGCATGTCATGGCACATGCTTGAAGAAATCAGATTTTCAGCCTCAACATCCGCATGCTCTAGTTCATGATCACAGCTTCCACTAGCACCATGCTTCAAACCATTTGCTGCTTTCTCTGCAATCTTATTTGTGAGATCTACAGATAAGTTTTCTCCAACCTTCCCCAAGGTATATTGCTCCTCGCTTTCATTAACTCTGAGAAACTTGTCAGTACTGCCATTGGAATTACAAGTATTTGGAATTTCAGTTCCTTTCAAAATCAGCCTTTTATGTGGCCAAATAGAATAGGATGCAGTTTCTACATTTTCAGCAGCTACGGTTTCAACAAGCTGTTCATGTCTCAACCTATTATCCATCTCTCGCCCAACTATTGCAAAATGCAAATTGATCATGAGCAATACATTAGTAAATCAGCTCAACGCAAGGAAGGAAGATATCCATAAAGATACACACACAAACACATTCACACAAGTAAATATACCTTCTACATTTGCTACAGTTTCAGGACCCTTATCATGTGGAGGAGTTACAAGAGGCGTTGACCTTTTAGACATTAGAGGAATGACTTCATTCAAGACAATTCCTGCTGCTAAGTCAACATCCTTGGCGTGCTCAATAGCCACAGCCCTGAGAATCCTGGCATCAACCTGTTAATTGCATTCGATCAAACATCAGGAGCTAATAATAGGGAGAAAAAAAAAAAAAAAAAGCAAGCTGAAAACAATTATTTTTTCAATATACAGAGCCATGCCTGTGGAAATATCTCCTGCAAGCTTTTGTAGACTGAGTTGAAACCCATCAGGAGCTATTGTCTGCAAGGTCCAAAAAATAAAGGAACTCATTTTATGTTGAAGCTCTAGTAATGAAAACACGTAACGTAAAAGTGACAAAAACCCATATGATGCGAAATTATTAATTAGAACTCCCAATTCATTTTGCAATGAACCAAACATCACCCAAAAAAACCGGGGTTTCATCCGCGCCGGGTTTTTCCGCCGGCGCGGATGAAACCCATAAGGAAACACCCTCCGTCACAAAACCTGAGTAGAAAATTAAAGAACAACCCGAACAAAACTGCCGACAAAATTTTCCATAACCACATACTGTGAATTGTAAGATAATTCAGATGCATTAAATTCGGTATGGCCACCAAGAGAGGGGTAACCAAAAATCAACGCAACAAAAAACCCCAAGTATTCCGTCTTCCCAGAACTATTAGCACGGAGAAGGTTCGATTATATAAAAGACAGAATCAGCTTAAACAGAGAATGACCACGAAGCTTCCTCCCCTGTCACAACCCTCCTCTCCTTGTATTTATTAACTTTTTGATTGCAACCAAAGGAAACGCAGATAGTTTTCATAAGATCGCACAAACCTAGAGTGATTACAGTGAAATTCAGAAGGAGATCTGGAAGAAGCATGCGAAAAAGACGGCACCTCAAGTATTTGTAGTCTCTGTTTCTAGGAAAATGTGGACACAGATGCGGCCGAGGACTTTTTTTTTTCTTTGGAGCTAAGGAATTGGATTTGGATATTTAGGCGTCGTTTCATTACAGTGCGAGGGTATTTTCGTCCGAACAAAATAAATTAGTACTCCAGTGAGTCCCGTCTAGGCCGACCTTTCCTTCATTTTTTTTTCCAGGTAATCCTACAATTTCGTGATGCGCTGCTTAAAAAGATTGATTTTTTTTTTTTTGAGAGCAAAGGAAGGTTTCAGCGGTAGCATTTACAGTGGCCAAAAAATAAAAACAAATCAGAATAAATTCGTTAATTTTGTAAAAATACTATATTTAGATATCAGATATGTTTATAAACTCTAAATTGGCCTTTAATTTTTTACATTCTATAACCTCTTCAATAAATAAACCTTAGGAGTCTTCAAACTCATAACTCAAATGTTACAATTTGTGCGTTCACGAGGATTAAAATTTGTCATTTACTTTATGTAACTTTGGGTTATGTTGGAGGGCTTATAAATAAAACATTATGTACGTACTACACTTTGGTTGCATCTAAAATGAAGAAGATATTGCTCTATATTTTCTTATAATTCTTTCTTCATCTTTTCATTTTATGTCTTCTATTTTCCCATTTTTATATAATACATTATCAGAACGACTCTCAAACCATCGTTGCTCGACCATTTCCTCTATTTTCTTTTACTATATCTCTATTTAATTTATATGGGATAATTTGAATCATTGTATAGAATCAAAGAAACTCTTTTATCAATTGTTTTTATACATCGGGTTCCATAACTAAAATTGAAGATTATTGTTCATTTTCTTTTCATTTATATTTCTCTATTTTATATTCTGTTGTTATTTTCATTTTATACAAGTTCATTTTATTTATGTTTTACTTGTTTATCATTTTGATTTGTTTGTTGACATAACTTTCTAGTGTTTCATTCTATTTCATTTCATTTTGTTATTCACATTTTTATTTATTTATTTTCATTTGTTATCTTCTCCTCATACGTTTTGTTGTTTTGTATGTACTTCTTTCAGTTCATTCCTTAGAGTTATTTTATTTATGTTTCATTTTATTTACCTTTCATGTTATATTCTATTATTTTACTTATTTATTTTATGCTGTTTATTTCATTTCATTTTATTGTTATTGTATTTTTCATTTACTTATATTGTTATATATGCTATGTTATTTCATTTGATTAAGTCATTTCACTTTATTTGTTTATTGTTTATAATATTTTATTATTTATTTGTATTGTGTTTTAAATGGCCCAATTTATTATTCTATTTGTTTCTTATTTATATTATTCATTTGTTTATTTATTTTATTTGTTCATTATTTAATTTATCTGTCATTTTATTTTTATTATTGCTATCTTTATATTAAATTTTTCTATTTTCTATTTGTTTACATTTACTCTTATTTTCATTTTATAACATATTATATTGCAATCATTTCATCATCTCTTTATACATCATTTATGTTCTCCCTCCCTCTTTCTAACTTTCTCCTTTTTATCTTTTTATATATGTTGTTATATGTTATTTATCTTCATATATGTAAATTTATTCATGATTTTATGATTTTAATGGTAAAATGTTTATTTCTGAATATATGAAGAATATTTTCATGAAATTTTGTTCCCTTTAATTATGTTGTTTATCAATATGTTGTTTATGATTTGTGAATTCTAATGTTTTAATTCATGACAATATTTTATGTTTCATCAATCCTCCCATGATTTTAATTGTTATTTTTATTTTTATTTTGAATCATGGCCAACCTTATCAAACTCAAGTTTATAGATCTTAATGACATGTGAAAGAATTATCTATTATGAGTCTTAGATGCTAAGATGCATCTAAATACTAAGGGTGAATGACCATTTTACCAGGAATGAAGCAACTAGTCAGGATAAAGCCAAGACCATTATTTCTCTTCGCCACCATCTCCATGAAGGACTGAAAGCTGAATACCTAACGATAAAAGATCCACTAGAATTGTGGACTAATTTGAAGGAGAGGTATGATCACTAAAAAACGGTGATTTTGCCTCAAGCTTGTTACGAATGGATACACCTCAGGCTACAAGATTTTAAGACTGTAAGTGAATATAATTTAACAATTTTCAAAATAAGTTCTCAGTTGAAATTATGTGGTGAGAAAATAACTGATGAGGATTTATTAGAGAAAACTTTTTCTACGTTTCATGCTTCATATATGCTCATGCACTAGCAATATCGAGAGAAAGGTTTTAAGAAGTATTCTAAATTAATCCGATGACTTTTGATAATTGAACAAAATAATGAGCTATTTGATGAAAAATCATGAAAATCGTCCTATTGGATCTACTCCATTCCGTAAAGAGAATGTGAGTGTACATAATAATTACCGTGCTCATGGTCGCAATCGTGGACATGGATGTGGCCATAGTAGGGGACGTGGTAATTACTGTTATCATGATGGTAGAAGTAATAATTACAATCCTAATACTCACCAAAAGAAGAAATATAAGGGTGATCCTTCAAAAGTTGTTGAGAATCAATGTTATCGGTGTGATATGAAAGGACATTGGTCACGTACCTATCATACGCCTGAGCATCTAGCAAAACTTTATCAAGCCTCCATAAAAAAGAGTGCGAATAATATGGAATCAAATTTTGATTTTTCAAGATGATAATGTTGAGGCACACAAGAATAATGATGTCAATGAGCTGGATGATATTAATGGTCTTGATGTTATGTCACACATGGATGTGGCTGATTTTTTTTATAATCATGATTAGATGAGTTTGGTTGGAAGAATTTTTTTAAAAAAAAATTATGGTTTTTTGAATATAGTTTATGCTTTACTTTTGTTTTCATTTTTCGTATGTAATAAGGGCATTATTGCTCATCATATATTTTGAATTTGCTTTAATACATTTCTTTTTTCTTTGTGAAGATTATGGATGTTTTGATCGTTAGACACAAGAGTGAAGATATGTGTCTAATAGATAGTGCTACAATACACACCATACTTAGAGATAAAAAATATTTCTCACATCTAACAATAAGTAATGCAAGCATTAATACCATAACAGGTAATACAAAATTAATTGAAGGCTTCGAAAGAACAATTATAAATTACCCAAAGGAATGATTTTTTTTTATTATTATTATTATTAATGATGCTTTATATTTCTCTAAGTCTCACAAAAATTTATTGAGTTTTAAGGATATCCGCCGAAATAGGTATCATATTGAGACTATAAATGAGAAGAATATGTAATATCTACAAATTATAGTTGTTAGATTTGGTGAAAAATATGTCCTAAAAAATTATCAACATTATTTCTGGTTTGTACTATACAAATATTAATACAATTGAAACAAATGTTACAGTAAACCAGAAGTGTGCTGATAAAAATATATTTATTGTTTGGCATGATCGGTTAGGTCATCCCGGTTCAAATATGATGCGAAGAATTATTGAAAATTCACATAGACATCCATTAAAGAGTTAAAAAAAATTCTTGAATTTAAGGATTTTCAATGTGTTGTTTGTTCTCAAGGTAAATTAATTACAAGACATTCTTTTACAAAAGTTGGACTTGAATCCCCTGTCTCTTTTAGAGCGTATCCAAGGGGACATATGTGGGCCTATTCATCCACCATGTGGACATTTAGACATTTTATGGTTTTAATAGACATATCTACAAAATGGTCATGTGTTTGTTGTCAACATGTAATTTAGCATTTGCTAGATTACTTGCTCAAATAATTTGATTAAGAGCACAGTTTCTAGATCATATAATTAAGACAATTCGTCTTGATAATGCTAGTGAGTTTTTATCTCAAACTTTTAATGATTATTGCATGGCAACTTGAATAACAATAAAAAAAAAATTGTTGCTCATGTCCACACTCAAAATGGTCTAGCAGAATTGTTCATCAAACGCCTCTAATTGATAGCTAGACCAATACTTTTGTGAACAAAACTTCCCATATCAACTTGGGGGTATGCAAGTTTACATGCAACAACAATTGTATACATCAGGCCAAGAAGTTATCATGAATTCTCCCCATTACAATTAGCTTTTGGTCAGGAGCCAAATATTTCTCATATTAGAATATTTGGATGTTCGATATTTGTTCTTATTGCTCCACCAGAACTAGAGCCAAGAAAACGGGCCGGGCCTGTCAGGCGAAGCAGTTTAAACCCTAACCCTTTAAGGACCGGACCTGAAAAATGGAGGTGAGAGGTGAAGTTTGGCCCTACAGGGCCAAGGGCTTTTACGGGCCGGCCTTGCAGGGCTAAGGGCTGGCCCGTTAGGCCCATCAATACATATATATTTAATTGGAATACTGAAGACTAAAGTTGAAGTTGGGGTCAGCCGTAAGGTAACCTAAAAAAAAATTGGTATGTTAATTCTAATTAATATCGATTGTTACGACTGGTTTAGTTCCATTAGCAATAATCTTTGTTAATATATTGAAGACCACATCACAAAGGCTTGTCAGTGGCAAATTCTTTAAATCTTCCGGTTGTTCTTTCTTTGGGATCAACACTATCAACATCCCATTGATGGAAGCAATCTTATCTAGGTTCTGCATAAATCTTTAATAGCTGCATATACCGAACTCTCAACATATTTCCACTGGCTTTGATAAAACAAAGCATTTAAACTATCTAGACTTGGAGCCTTCAAAGCCTCCATGCTAAAAAGTCCTTCTTTTATTTTAGTACCTCTTTATGAAATAATACCTTAGCAAGCCGTGGATAAGATATTCGACACTGAATCTTCGATCTTTCCTTACCCTCATCCTTAAATAATCTCGTTAATTTATCACGTGACGAATGACTGAATTCTAAGTTTTGAGTTGTGGTTACAGAGAGTTTAAAGAAACAAATAAAAGAAGCTGCACAGCACAAACTAAGGTTCCTATTATTAATTAATATTAATATATAGATTAATCACCTGTTGTGTCCAGTAAATCTTTTAATTTAAAGCGCAAAGAAACGTTCTTCATGGCGTCTCATATGCAACCTAATCCTAATTAATACGAATAGTATAATAATTAACAAGAGCTATTATTACATATAATTAATATATAATTGAAGTTGGGTGAGATTAGATGTTTCCAGTTCTGATGTTTTCTTTAATTGTGCTCAAAGTGAAGCACAATCAAATGTTGTTGAAATTGATGATAGTGGCGAAGATGACGACAATAATAGTCATCGTACTAATGTCGCTTAGTGGTATGTTTCTTATGTGAGTTATTTGTGAACATAGTTTGCTTTTGATTATGAATTAGTGACTGTGCTTATTTGTTGGATGATTGTGTTGTTTGGATATTAATGTTGACAACATTTATTTGATAAATTAGAACTTTAATTGTTGTAATTTACTAAATATATTTCTTTGAAAAAAAATAAGAGAAAAAATAGTTAAAATTTGGAATAGTAACTTCTAGGCCCTGGTGCTCTCGGGTCGTGCTTCAAAAAACAGATGTTTTTCTTACCCAGGCCCTAGAGGGCCGGCCCTGATTCCCAGCTCTAACCACAACGCACAAAAATGAGACCTCAAAGGAGGTTAGGAGTATATGTTGGTTATGAATCTCCTTCTATAATCAAGTATTTAGAGTCATTAACTGGAGATTTATTTACGGTATGTTTTGATGATTGTCATTTTGATGAGACAATGTTCCCAACATTAAGGGGAGATAATAAGCAGCTCGATAAAGAAATTACAAGGAAAACATTGTCACTATCACATCTAGATCCTCGTACACAACAATGTGAGCTTGAAGTTCAAAAAATAATTCATTTAGAAAATATTGCAAATCAACTGCCAGATGCATTTATTGACTTTCAGAGAATTACCAAATCTCACATTCTAGCTGAAAATGCTCTAATTAGAATTGATGTCCCAATAGGACAACCATCATTACAAATGAAACTAAGTCAAGTTTGAAGCATGGTAGACCAATTGATTCCAAAGATAAAAATCCTAGGAAAAAAATGGACAACGATTAACCAAGATGGTCAAGTTGATGAGGTAGACATAACTAATCAAAAGACCTCAGAAGAGGTCCATGTACATGAAAATAATGAAGGAATCTCAATGAGTTATGTCACTACGGGAAAAATATGTAACCGAGAAAGTATAGTTGTCGACAACGTATTTTCATAGGTTGAAAAAATTAATCAGAATGAGGATCTTGAACCTAGATCAGTTGAAGAATGTAGAAATAGAAATGATTGGCCAAAATGGAAAAACACAATTCAAGCAGAGCTAAATTCACTCTCAAAATGTGAAGTTTTTGGACTTGTAGTCCAAATACCAAATAATGGTTAAATCCTGTTGGATATAGATGGGTATTTGTGCGAAAACGAAATGAGAAAAATGAGGTCGTTAGATATAAAGTACAATTGGTAGCACAAGGATTTTCGCAAAGACCTGACATTGATTGTGAAGAGATATATTCTCCTGTAATGGATGCAATCACTTTAAGATATTTAATTAGTTTGACAGTGAGCAGAAAATTGGATATGCGTAAAATGGATGTTGTTACAACCTACTTATATGGTACTTTAGATACTAAAATTTATATACAATTTTTTAAAGGATTCAAATTGCCAGAAGTATGTAAGAATTCTCAAGAAAATTGTGCAATTTGTTTGCAAAAATCTTTATATGGATTGAAACAATCTGGAAGAATGTGGTATAACCATCTCAATCAATATTTGTTAAAAGAATGTTATAAAAATAATCATATTTCCCCATGTGTTTTTATAAAAGGAAATGGTTCAGTGTTTGTAATAATTGTTGTATGTGTTGATGATTTCAATATAATTGGAACTCCTAAAGAGCTTCAAAAATTTATTGATTGTTTAAAGAGAGAATTTGAGATGAAAGATCTTGGAAGAACAAAGTTTTGTCTTAGCCACCAAATTGAGCACTTCGCAAATGGAATTCTCCTTCATCAATCAACTTATGTTGAAAAAATATTGAAGTTATTTTATATGGATAAATCACATTTATTATCTACTCCAATGGTTGTAAGATCGTTTGATAAGAAGAAGGATCATTTTCTCCCTCAAGAGAAAACAAAAGAACTTTTTGGTTCAGAAGTATCATATCTTAGTGATATATGTGCACTAATGTATCTTGCCAACACAACACATATACTGCATTTGTTGTGAATTTGTTGGCAAGATTTAGTTCTTTTTCAACAATAAGGCATTGGAACGAAATTAAACATATATTTTGATATCTTCGAGGAACAAATGATATGTGATTATTTTATTCTAAAGAATATGAATCACAATTGGGGTTTTTATTAGATCCATACAATGGTAGATCTCAAACAAGATATTTATTTACTTGTAGAGGTATAATTATATCTTGGTGCTTAACAAAACAAATTTTAGCTGCTACCTCATCAAATAATGCAGAGATAATTGCATCTCACGAGGCAAGTTGAGACAATGACTCAACATATCCAATCAATGTGTGATCCGTTTCTTGAACAAAAAATTCCAACAATACTATATGAAGATGATACTTTATGTATAGGTCAATTGAAAGGAGTGTATATTAAAGGAGATAGAACAAAACATATCTCCACTCATGATCTTATGAAGAGTGGTGACATAGATGTTCAGCAAATTCGCTCATATGACAACCTTATAGATTTGTTTACCAAGACACTACCAACTACTCTTTTTCTTTCACTAGGTTTTTTTTAGTAAGGTTTTAATGAGGCATAATGTTTGTTCATAGACATCCAAAGGGGAGTGTTGTAAAAATACTAATTGAGGTGGATGTTTATAAACTCCATACTTTTGCCCTTTCATTTTCTACACTCCATAACAACTCCAACGAATATTTTTTAGGAGTTTCCATGCTCATAACTCAAAAGTTAAAATTTGTGCACTCATGAGGATTAAAGTTTGTCATTTACTTTATGTAACTCTTGCTTGTGGTTGAGAGCCTATAAATAAAGCATTATGTAATACACTTTGGTTGCATCGAAGATATTGATATATCTTTTCCTATAATTCTGTCTTCATCTTTTTATTTTATCTCTTGTATTTTCTCATTTTTATAACAGTTAAGAAACACACTTCAACCAATCCAAAATATAAGCGAGGAAATAAGTAATTTTTTTAGGTGACATGGTTCTATTATAAGAAACACATCATCAATTATTTCTCACACATTTTTTTCTACTCATCCATTTCCTTTCCATAAGTAAAATATTTTTTTTAAAATCTAATGTAATTTTTATATATTTATTGCATGTAATTAATTTTAATCAATTATCTGTATAATTCAATTATTTGTATCTCATATGTAAACTTGGAGGGAGCCTGGGATGGGAGGAGCTTCTATCCTTTTCCCCTCCTCCTTTACTTCTCTTTCATTATCATTAGATCAAAATTTAATGGCCCAGATTTAATATTTCATAAAAATATTATTATAATTTTGTATAAGAAATACATAATTAAATTTAAAAATATATAAATTATTTTATATAGATAAATTTACAAATTATTATTTAATATATATTTTCATCACAGTTGTGAACTGTTCAGATCAATTAACAATTTAAATTTACTTACATATTTTTTGTATATAAAATTGTAATAATATTTTTATGAAATATTAAATCTGGACCATTTGATCTTTGATCCAATGGATGGTAATGAATGAGGTAAAGGAGGGGGAAAATGATGGGAAGGTAGAGGAGAGAAGCTCCTTCCCCTAGGATGGCGGGTAGCTTCCCATTAAAATTATTTAGTTTAATTTAATTAGACAATATATTAAGTGCATATCAGTGATATTGTGGGAGGCGTACGTGATTGATTCAAAATAAATTACGAAAGACAGCCACAGAGGACTGTCTGCAACACGTTGAACATGAGTGATAAAGCTAAATAGCTTCCATAATCATGAAGACCAGTTGGTCCAAAAGAACTGTTCTGGAGGCAAAATTAGTATATCAATGACAAATATATATACGATTTTCCAAATTCCTAGATTGTGATTTTCATTTTAAGATTACTGCGTCTGTATCTTCATACTGTCTTCAACCTTCAACTAGTGATCACACAAACACAGTGACGGCTCAATATTTTTGCTGCATGATTAAAGCTCGTCGTTTATTTGTCCAGAAAGAGGCTCCATCGACCAGAGAAGGATCCTGGAGCTCCCATTGAGTGTGAATGATCCTCCTCAAAGTTCTTCAAGACCTTCCTTTGCCTGCTTGATTTCCCTGAAAATTAGAAGGAGCATTGGTTCAGAAAGATGCCTCAAAATTAGAAGACAGTTGGTCATGGTTATCCTGTAATTATTTTCAGGATTCAAGGTTCGGAACATCATGTATGATTTCACGTTAAAAACCATAAAAAACCATGGCTTTGATCTTTCCAAAATTAAACCAAACATGCACTTAGTCTGAGATTCATCAGTTCAATAATAGACATTATGCCATGGATGCATCATGTCTCTATTAAAAATGTGATTATTCTATGAAAAGTCAAAGGTTTTCTGCCACTTGAACTGAGGCAGAACGCAAGTGTTCTAGTTCAAGAGTAGAGAAAAGAAATAAACTTTGGTTTCCATCCTTAAATGACAATTCTGTCTCTCAACACAATTGATTTCTATTGCATTATATATGTTGTTGAACTTACTGTGACTTTGTGGCCTGATATCCTTCGAGCAGAAGGAATTCGCGCCACAGCAGCAGCAGCCGCCACTCGAATTCTGCAACATTCACAATACATTCCTCACTCGATCAGTTATTAAGTCAACTTATTTGTTGTAGATGGCTACTTAAGATTTTTATTCAATAACTTGGATGAGATGAAGAGAGAGAGAGAGAGATGTGGATAAAGTACCTTCTGTGTACATCAACATACACATCTGTCTCATCTACTATTTCTTCCTGCATTGCCAATAATATGAATAATTATTCCTTTAAGTGGACAATACAAGATGTGACCAGCGCAAGTGGGAGTTACCTGTAGGAGTTCTTCAAAAACATCTTCAAGGGTTATGATACCAATAACGTCCCCATCTTCAAGATTATCTGGCACTTGGTAGGTACAATTTTGTTGCTTTTTGGGAACCATTGGAGGTTTGCAGGTAGTAACAATGATATTATTTTCGGCTTTCTCAGAAGATTTGGTCAGCAATGGCATTGTCAGTTGAGAACTGTGGTTCTTGACCTCGTCTTCCTCAAGTTTCCCATTTTCACCACCAGCCTGATGAGTGTTACTTTTCTCCTTGTTCACCTTGACTACGGCTGCCATATGACTACCTCCTTTCTGGAACTCATTCAGGATGTCATACAAAGGCATGTCTGACGGAACCCTGTGTTAATGAATTTATATTAATGAATGAGAATTTTGTCTATAGTAAGTAGTAGTTGATCAGAAAAGAAAAGAGAGAGTTAGGTAATGTGTTTAACTTTCTCACACCTAGGAATTCTTCTGATGGTAACAGCACTAACTGGAGTTTCTGTTTCGGCTCTCACAGTGAGAATACTTTTAACCTAACAAGAGTGAGAGGTCATTTAGAGCACCAATAAATAAAATAATTTTCATTTTTCAGGCATTCAGTATTGGTGATCTCACTTACTAGTAAGAGGCCAATTATGTTACTGGGATTCCCACAATATACAGGAACACGACTATGACCTTTTGCAAGAATTTTCCCAATTGCTTCCCTGTCACAGGAGGAAATAAAGCAGATACATACTTCAGCTCTAAGTTTACAAATAGGCACAGAAAACAGCCATGTAGGAGAAGAGAAAAAAGAGGTTTGGGATAACACACACGTTTAAAATGATATCAACCTATCAGATGTGTGAGGAAGAAAAATAAATGAAGATTCTATGACTGCTTTGAGCATTTGAACAGAAAAGGCTCAGGAAAATCAACCCACCAGTCCAACTTTGAATCAATATCCAAAGAAAAGGTTGATTCAATTGGTGTCATTGCCTCCTCTGCTGTCTGAAATACGATGTATAATTAAATTACTCGTCTTATATTCTATTTGCATCTCTCACACACAAAGAATGTTGTTTAAAGTAGAAGCTAAGCTACCTTTTCAGTAAGATCTAGTGCTCCACTGATAATTGTTGTCTCATCGTGTGTGAGTTCGCCCCCTTTACCGGCCTATAACGGTAAAAATTATGTATCAATTTATTTGGATTATACATGAGGACTCGATAAAATTAGGCATAAGTTCATATAGAGTCAGCAAATATTTGAAGGAAATCCAACCGTTGATTTTATAACTGGATTACCTCTTGACTATGGATTGAAACGAGAGCTTTCAATTGTGCTCGCCTTAACAAGATATCATTGTGTCCAAGAACCGCATCCAGAACCTGAGCATAGAGGTGCAGAACACACACACACTCAAAAAAAAAAAAACCATGACCTTTTCAAGTGAAATTGACTATATATATATGACCTTTATGCTTTATGACATGTCAGATGCGATGCAAAATTTAAATAATTTGTTAAAGCGCAAATTTCGAGATTACCTTTCCAATAGGATAAGCAATTGGATAACAGATTATCATCAGAATGCGCACCAACCCTATGAAATTTGCTCCAATATAGAGCCTAAATCTTGAGCATATGGCTTGTGGGATAACCTACACTCAAATTTCACAGTTAGTAGATATTAAATGTTTCAATATCTGTATATAGTGCATAATGGGTTGGGAAAAAAAAGTATGTTTTACCTCTCCAAAAACCAGAACAAATGTTACAGACAGTATTACTGCCACAAAAGGGTGGAAAATTTTGTCAAGGTAAATTGGAAGTGCCTGCAGAAGAAAAAGAAAACATACGCGTAGAAAAGGAGGATCAATATCTTTTTTTTTTTATATACCGGAAAGAAGGATCAATATCAGAGAATGGAAAAAAGTGTATTAAAAGTTCAATATCTGTCAAACATAGCATATTTCAGCTGCTTTGTACCTGACTGACTGATAACTGACAGTCTAAGTCTAACAACAATGTCGCACTTTAAGGGGAAAAGGAACCATCTCATAGCTAATGACCCTACCTTCAGAAGCATTCGGTAATTTTCATATTTCAGCAATAACGTGTACAAATAAGCCACAGAACGACGTTAAAGGTCAGTTATGCTCAAATTGATCCAAGAACTAGCAAGAGAATAGAGTTATAAGTTATAACTTCAAATCTGCGTTGAGAAACGCGTTGAGGAAGACCCAAATGTTGGTTACTATCCAGACACAACTGTTCGTACGTACTATAGTCTCTCCCTCCCCCAACACTGACTGATCACTGAGGAATCAGTGTTCTGGCCACTTGCTTCGAAGTAAAAAGCAATATAACTTCCAAACTCCGAAGTAGCTACTTATGATGAACATAATTTACCAAAAAAAGACAGAAAAATAAGTAAAACAAACAAGTTATGAATTGCGAATACCTCCATGGCGCAAGCATTGCAAAGAAGCAGAGTAACGAGCAGCTGATGCTGCTTCTGAACAACGGGCAATATGGCAGCTGTACCCACAAAAAGGGGAATAGAAAGTAAAAGACGGCTCAATTAATAAACTCTATCGCATAGCTTAGAAACGCATACAGTAAGGGCTGAGGAGGTGGACGTACGTACCAGCTTGTTTTTTCTCTCTGTAGGTGCCACTACGCTGGAGAATTTCAAGGTCAACGATGCCTAGTGACATAAGGCCGAGGGTTAGACCAGACATGATTCCAGCGAAGAGGACAAGAAGGCAAGAAATCCCGGCATAAACAAACCACCACGACGTCCCGAACTCAATATCATCGGCGTCGTATACGAAGCGTTCCGGCCAGAACCTCATCGTCGTCCCTGCCAGCTTCAATCTCAGGGAATTCCTCGAAAACGATGATGCAGAAAAAAGAAACCACCCAATTGAATATTGTGTATTGAATTAAGGGGAATTAAATACGGAGAGGCATGACATGAACATCATTGCCTTTGCATGATGTACTCTTTCCCACTAGTGAGTAGTGGGCTTCAGTAATTCTCTACAACAACTTCCGTTTGATGGGGGATGTGGGCTCCACTTTCCCGGGCTGATAGTGCGTTTCGATTGTGTGCTCCAGAAACTGTCATTGGGGTGTGAGAGTGAAACAATAATAGGATAATCCAATCCCTTGTCCGTTGTTTTATAGCCTACGAATCTCAGTACGGTTGATGAGATTGGCTTTGAATACGTTTGCAACTTGCACGTCTACATAACTCTATTGTACCAACTCTCTTCATATTTTTGTCACTTTCTTTTAGAGTTAAGGTTCAGATTTGCCAACAAACTATTACTTGATTAGAGTTTGACACACACAAAAAAACAATTGAAGAGACTAAATTGGCCAATGAACTATTAAAAAGTGAAAAAAAAAACCAAATAACTATTTTAAAAAAACAACTATCACTATTATGTTAAAATATGAGGTATTAGCGTGGGGCCAATTATGGAGGCTTTTGGAGAAAGAATGCGGTTTAAGCGCCTTTGTTGGATAAAGCAAACACCAATGAGAGATGAGACCCATGCGAAAGAGACGTCACGTGGCGGCGATTCTTCTGCTGTGGCATCGGAGGGACGCAAACTGAGTGTCTGAAGCGCGTCTTGGCTCGAAAGTTGTGATTTCTTTGGATGAGTTCAAGAGCGTGAGTGGAACACCCAGCAACAATGGAAACTTTGGAGACGTCTCTTCCTTTTTTGCGTATGGCATCGCCACTCCCTTTGGCAGCATCCACTAATTTGCTGACACTATGACAATCAATGTAAGACGAAGACACCAAGACAGTGACAAGGTAATAGTTCGTTGGCGAATCTGCTCAAAATTGTGTGTGTTTTTTTTTTTTTCACTTTTTAATAGTTCGTTGGCCAATTTGGTCTTCAATGGTTTTTTATATTAGACGCTCCTCAGGTAATAGTTCATTGGCAAATCTGCACCTTAACCCTTTTATTTACTTGGTTGTTTCGGTTTCAAGTAGTGACTTAATCATCACTAAGTGAGTTTGGTGGTTGATGAGAATTTTAGGTAATCCGCAAGAGGTTTTTTTTTTTTTTCCCAACAAGTACATGTCCGAGTCGTCTTTTGAAAATTGTATCAGGACGCAATGCAAAGGCTTTTGCATTAGGATGCTCAAAACGGAGTTTTGAAGCCCAAACGGTGTTCAGCGCGAAATGGGAAGACGGTTGAGTATAGACCGAATGTTATGGAATTGACTGAACGTTATGCAATGTGCGGAATCTCATACCTTCCATTCCACGTTGGCGGAATTCGTTGGCAAAGAAGTCAACAGAGGCAGTTGACGTGGTGCAAACAAAGACCTCGATAACGGTTCTTCTAATTAGATCCTTGTGGCATGCTTTTGGCGAGGTTTGACTATGGTCCACCTTCTTTGTCATCATTTTTCTATCCTCTTCTTTATTTTAGCTGTTGGATTGAAATCTAATAGTTCAAATCTAATGATTTATAATAATAATAATAAAATTATTATAATTTAATATTTTTATAAATTATTAGATCTGAACCGTTAAGATTTCAATACGCTGGGATGAAAAAGATGATATAGGAAGAGAATGATAAGGAAATAGGCAATATAGAAACCCCTTTTGGCGAGGCCACCATGACGGTTATACCGCCTTTAATTTTTAATATAAGAGTTATTTAGGGGTTTTAATTTAATTTTAAAAATAAACTTTAATTTATGTTTTTTAAATTTATAATTTTTTCTTTAAAATATCCCTATTAATTCCACACATTAATGATTTTTTATTTAAAAGTGATGATATCTTAGAAAAAATAACATGCATTTGTTATAAGTAATTAACACAATTAATTTTATTAATTTAATTAAATTAGTCAACTATTTCTTATATTTAAGATCCGATATGAAATCATATCAGGATTCCTTTTTAGAATTTTGGATATGGCTTGAGCAATCGGAAAATTAAGAAAATTGATTGTGTTAATTACTTATAATATATGCTTTTTACTCAAGCAAAAAATTTAGGCTTCCTAATATATGCTTTTGTGTTTCTTTTTGCTATGTGAAAACTTTAAAAAATAGTAATTTTTTTTACTATTTTGAGAAACTTCTTTCCTGATATGCCCTCTCTCATTTTCTTTTCACTTTCTGTCCATCCACATCGTCTTTTGAAAGCTGAGCTTCTGCATCATCACTTACTAGTATTTCTATTGTGAAGCCTGCTCTGCAAGGACAAGATTTCTCTTCGCAGAAACAGATCTATCTCCCAAGAATTTTTTTTCATCCTGATATAGCCTTAGTATATATGTTTGGATTAGGGGTATAAACTACTTTTTAAATATGATTTATAATCTATGAGATAAATATGTGAGAGACTTTTATTTTAACTTATATAAATATACTTATACTTTTTCAATGTTAACTAGCCACAGTGGCGGAATTTTTTTTTAAATTTCAAAAAAAAATAAGTATATTGAACTACTCCTTTAGTTATTATTATAAGACCAACTAATAAGTATATTTGATCATTTTTATAAAGCACTTACTTATTTCTAAATAGCATTAAATATTTTTATGTATACCCATAATTAAAAAGGTAGTGAGTGAGAGTAATAATTAATAAAAATTAATTATTACTCTTTTTTTTTGAGCAAAAAAAAGAATAATAATTAATATGATATTAGAGTTTAGTATAATTAATAGGGATAATATTGAAAATTACTTAAATTTTAAGACAAATTTAATGACTTTAACTGCTTTTTATTGATCATGAGAGAATTGTTAGTTGGTTCTTAAATAAGGAATGGAGGGAAAGATTTACTAAATAAGATCAAATAACCTCAAAATACAAATAAATAATAACTGATAATTATAAATCAAAACAATATGTAAGATGATACTAACTTTTTTGATATCTCAAACAAGAATTTTACTTTCTTCTCACAAAATTTCAACGATGAGTAATGAAATAAACATTATCTTTCTGAGAGAAGATAAAAAATTAGATGGGGCCAAATTTGTGGCCAAATAAAATATCATATAATAAATACATATATATTCTCACAAATTTTATAAGATCTGCCGGGGCCAACTGGCCATCAAAGAGTTCCGCCACGAGTCTAGCCATCTGAGTCTAGCCATCTAAGAGAGCCATTCAGCTTTTGACCTGTCATGGTCCCTGAGACAATTTCCAGATGTGCAGGGACGGATTAACGACTTTGACGAAGTAAAATAGGAGAGGTGAGTTTTAAGAAAATAAACCGGTTTAAACTTCTCATGTTGTATGAGAAGAAGATTCCTACACACATAAAAAGGTGGGACCCACATATATATAATGCTCATTATACATATATGTGGGTCCCACTATTTTATGTGTGTGTGACATGAGAATACACTTCTTTTACAACATGAGAAGTGTTTTTCCCATAAACCCTATTACTAAAAAAATAAAACACGGTGTGTCTTCCCTCTTCATTTTACAATTTTTTGTTGTTGTTATTATTTTTTATTAATAAATGCAAAATGCAACTTTGAGCTGGGCTTGGTAACCAAAAAAGAATGAGGCCGTTAAGCTTTAGGCCTGTTTGATTGATTGTAATGGAGCCCACCCTATTTGTGGGTGTCCTCGCTAAGACTCACTTCTGTCTTCAGTGTTTAGTCCCTCACTTAGTTGAAGCCAGACGGCGCGGGTGTGGCTGTGCGGCTAGCCTGCTCCTCCGCATCAGGTATGTTCAACAAATTTCACAACATTTTCGTTCACAAGCTAGATGCTACTTTCGCGGATCACAAGTTCAATCTTCACGTGAAAAGATCTATCAGTAGCCTCAAAGTAGAATGGATAAAAGACTCTAAACTAGACCGAGCGATAGAGAAAGACAAGCGGTATAAGCTGTGCGCTCGTGTTGTTAAGGAGGTTCTGAATGAGCCTGGTCAAGTTATACCATTGCAATATCTTGAGAAACGTCGCGAGAGGATGCGTCTTAATGTTCGTATTACAACCTTTTTAAACCAAAACCCTGGCCTGTTTGATGTCTACTTCGATCGAATCAAACGAAAATCGGAGCCTGTTCGCTTTCTAAGAGTTAGCGATCGGCTTAGAAATTTTCTGGAAGAAGAAAAAAGGATTTACGGAGAGAACGAGCCCTTAATTGTGTCGAAGTTATGTAAATTGTTAATGATGTCGAAGAATAAGGTGATTAGTGCAGATAAATTGCTCGACGTGAAAAGGGAATTTGGGTTCCCGGATGATTTTTTGGTTAATTTGATTCCTAAGTACCCGCAGTATTTCAGGCTAATCGGGTGTCCCGGGGAGGGAAAGTCGTTTCTTGAATTGGTTTCATGGGACCCTGAGTTTGCAAAATCTGTGATCGAGCAAAGGGCTGAAGGGGAAACAAAATTGACGGGGATTAGGGTTCGGCCAAATTTCTTCGTAAAGCTTCCACCAGGATTTTTCTTAAAGCAGGAGATGAGGGAATGGACCAGAGATTGGATTGAGCTTGGTTACATATCGCCATATGAGGATGTGTCCCACTTGGATCAAGCTTCAAGAGAGATGGAGAAGAGGACCATTGGGGTGTTCCACGAGTTGCTTTCTCTCTCCTTATATAAAAGGATTCCAGTGCCAATACTGGGAAAGTTTTGTGATGAATATAGGTTTTCAAATGCATTCTCAAGTGCATTTACAAGGCATTCTGGTATTTTCTATGTGTCCTTAAAAGGAGGGATTAAAACAGCAGTGTTGAGAGAAGCATACAAAAATGATGAGTTGATTGATAGGGATCCACTGCTTGAGATCAAAAATAAATTTGTTGAGTTGTTGGAAGAGGGTTGGTGGCAAAGAGCAGAGTTGCGGTTGCAAGGAGAACAAATTAAGAAAGACATGGGAAATTTGGCTGCAAAAGCTCGTGTGTAAGAATGGCATGGGAAATTCTAGCTGCAAAAGCCAAGTGAATATGAAAAAGGTGTTATTTAGGTATCATAAAATGTTTTGACTGGAAAATAGCTTTAATGACCGTAAGAAGAATCAAAGACGTCAATCATCATTGATGGCAGGTAATAACAGTGAGATTACACTTTATCATATATGTTGAGATGCATAGATTATTCTTAGGAAAATTTTGTTGTTAATACTCTGTTATAAATGTTATTATTAAAGAACCTAGAAGTTTGTTGTACACAATAATTTTATTTAGTGATTCACAATGTTTTGGTCCTGATTGTTTCGACCAATTTCATTTTAGTAAAGCTGAGAAAGATTGCAGTTTGAAACATATGCCCTTTCACTTTCGTTTTTGTTAGCCTGATTTGGAAACGACAAGCTAACTTTATAATTTGAGCACTTAGAGTCAAAGTCAGTCTATCTGAACCCATCTTTATAATTTGAGCACTTAGGCTTTGTTTGGTTTGAGGGGAGGGTAGGGGAATGAGAGGGAGGGCAGGGATTTTGCTCCCCTCCCCTTGTTTGGGAGGTTAAGAAATTTAGGAGGGGTTGGGAAATTTTTGGAAATTTTCCCCTCAAACCCCCCCTATGAATCAGGGGGATTTGGAGGGGAGGATAAAAAAACGTGTGCAATTGGACTTAAATGCCCATGGGATTTTTTGTTAACCCCAAAATACCCTTCACCCTTTTCACTTCATTTTGAAGCTATGAAACCTATTTGGCTGTGCATCTGGGTTTTGAGGCAAGAGCAAGTGAAGATGGAGAGGACAATCGAAGACGAAAGCACGATCGAACAGGAGCATCATCCAGTAAAACCTTTTTACCTGCTCGTAGTATCTTGCTTCATTGATTTGTTCGTGTTTTCCTTCATTTTTGACGAATTTCTGAATGTTGAGCGACCCAACAAACTACTTCTGAATGTCGTCTCCTTCTCCTCTATTTTTGCCTCTACCTCTGTTTTTATGTTCTGTTGAGCGAAAGAACATTTCATTCCATTAAGATGTCTGTGCGGGGTGTGCCATTCAAGTCCTTTGGTGTTTCTGTAAGGATCCTTCTAGATTCGCACCTTCTTCCACAATTCCTTTAGTTCAATCCAACAACAACAAAATTCCTAGCCTGAATATTGATACTTGCCAAGCAAATTTCTGATCTTCGTATCTGGTGAAGCCGAAACTCTATACTACGAACTCTGGTTATTTGATCAACACCCTATGCCATCGTCACAATCCTAGACTCTCAAGCTGTAAGGTATGTTCCAATTACTCTGCTTGTGCTTTGTGTTTTTTTTCTGCTCGATGTTAGGGTCCTTGATTCTCATCCAGCTCCCGCCTTGTACAGTTTTCCCTCTACCAAGAAGAACCAAAGAATTTTTTTCGGGCTTTTGGTTATAGATGAATTTTCTATCAAAGTTGATTTTGACTTTTCCCCCTTCCTGCAATGATCAGACCAATTATAGTGATGGATATTAAGTTCTTGGTTTGGTTCCCCTTCAATGCAGACTAGTTTTGGACAGGTTTGAGATATACAGGCTAGTGGCAAGTGTTTTATTTTGTTTCCTTCCTTCTTTACATTGTTTTTTTATGAGATATATATACTTTTTTTTCTCTATACATCAATATGTACAATGTTTACGGGATAAGTTGCTACTTGTTGTGGTAATTAATTTGGGATAATTTTGTTTATTTGTTAGATGGGTTCTGAAAAGGAATTTGTGATACAATGGTTCATAATGCTTCAGAGACTTGTAGCCTATCTTGTTTGTCTTGTTGTCCAGTATTTTATGGTTTAGAAGTGTAATAATAAAAATACAATAACTTAAAGTATGAATTCTGCAAGAGAGGATAGGTTAAGAAGTGATGTATAGAATAACTTGTACTCCTAATGGATGGGATATTGTTAGAATGGGTCTTGAAGCTTTTTTTGGATTGTGTAATATGGTAGAAAGAGATGGTGGCCTAAAGCTGACCTGATTCTCAAGTGTGGAAGAACAAGTTGCTGAAGCCCTTTACATCTTGTCACACAAAACAAAAAAACCTTGTGGTTAAGTTTGGTTTAGGCAATATGGTGAGACAGTTAGCCGTCATTTCCATGTGTTAGAAGCTATTATTGAATTAGAAGATAAATTCCTTGTACAACCATATGGCTCTAGAGTCCCTTCTGAAATTCATGTTAATGACAAATTCTACCCATATTTTAAGTATTGGGGCCATAGATGGAACAGATATTCGTGCTAAAGTATGTATGGTAGATGCGCCGTGTTATCACAGCTGGAAGGACTTCCCTACACAAAATGTTTTGGTGGCTTGCACCTTTGATTTAAAGTTCACTTATTTGCTTGTTGGATGGGAAGAAACCGCATTTGACTCAAGAATTATAAAGGATGCATAAAGACAAGAGGATTGTCTTAAGATTCCTCAAGGTAAATATTACTTGATTGATGTTGGATTCATGTTAATAAGTGGTCTTATTACACCATATAGAGGAGTTCGGTACCATTTCAAAGAATATTCAGACAGAAATCCACCCCAAAACTATAAAGAACTGTTTAATCTTCGACGTTCATCACTACGTAATGCAATTGAAAGGGCTTTTAGGGTATTGAAGAAAATGTTTGCGATTTTATCAAGTCCTGCAGAGCCTAATTATGGCATTAAACCGCAAAAGTTGATCATTGCTGCTTGTTGCATTCTTCATAATTATTTGATGAATGTAGAGCCTGATGCAAACCTTATCCGTCAAGTAGATAATGAACTTGCTAGTGAAGATCACTCTAATGATGATAATGCTCCAAGAGGTGATAGAAGTGAGGGATCTTATAAGAGATGCAATAGCTCGACAAATGTGGACTAACTATGAAAATAATGCTGGGAATAATGTTATGTGTACTAAACTTTACATGTTCCTTGTTGTCGTGTTATTTGGTTTTAGTTCCTTTGTTAAATTGTTGAAACTTTGTTGTGTTGTAATGCTTTCAAATTTGTTGCTTTCCCTCAATGATGTTATTTATGAAGGATGTTTCTTTGTTCAATTGAATGTTTAATATTATCCCTCAATTATTTATGTACAACTTTGTTTCTTTGTTGTTGATGGTTTTATTTGGGTTTAAATTTTCTTAGTATGGTTCCGAAAAAGACACTTGATGCAAATGCTGGAAAGAGCTTTATTTGGAGTTCCAAGATGGATGACTATGCATGAACTTGATCTGGGAAACAAGGTGAATGGGACTTTTACAACTACTACTTATGATAACATGATTTACATATTTGACTGTGCTATTTGGATTTAAAGTTGATAAGGAGAAGGTGAAAAATCTTTTGAAGACTTTGAAGAAGAATTACTCTGATGAAATTTATGATATTTTCAAAGGGGTATGAGTGGATTTTCATAGAACTCATCTACTCATACATGGGAAGCTGAGGACCAAGTTTGGGATCGGTTGATTGAGGTGAGATAAATAAACCTTATTGTAGGAATCTTTTGCTTTTCATGTATTAAATCTTGAAAATTGCTTTATTACAATGTATCAATATGCTGACTGTGGCAAGTGGTTTGTGTAAGAGAAAATTGCTTTTCATGGGAAGCTGATGATAAAATTGAGGCATATTTTTTATTACATATACCGATCAAGTGGTTTGTCTAAGACAAATTTGTCGAAAACCAAAAGCTGATTTTTGTGCTTTATTACATAGACTGATCTTTTCATGGGAAGCTGATTTTATTACATATACTGATCAAGTGGAACAAATTTACATATACTGATTTTTCATGTATTATAAATCTTGAAATCTGATTTTTCAGGTAAAACCAAAAGCTGCTCTTTGGAGAAATACGCCCCTCCCCAATTATGAAAAGATGTTGGCTCTTCATGGAAATGATAGAGTCAAAGGAGATGATGGTGACACTCCTTCAAATATGAAGAAAAGGTGCCGCTCAACTCCTCCAGCAGCACACTCAAGTCTTCCACCACCAGTTGGGATTGAGGCTGATCAACTTTTGTCCCAAAATAATGTGACTTTTCAAGATTTTTCTATCAATTTTGACAATGTGGAATTTGGTGACCTATCTTATGGAGCACAAAGTGAGAGTTCAAAGAGGACTAGATGGGTTGGTGCAAACAAGGATGGAGGCACTTCTAATGGAGTTCTAATTGCAGAGCAAATGCAAGCTATAGTAAGTGCTATGAGGGAAGGAAATCAAGTTTTTAGAGAGAGATATACACCACAAATTTCAGGAGAGGACACTTTTAAGGTGATTCGAGAGAGTAGATGTAATGAAGATAAAGTCTTTGACATTTCTGCTCACTCAGCATTTTGTTAGCAACCCTAATGCTTTGTTTGGTTGGAGGGGAGGGGAGGAGAAAATTTTACCAAAATTTAAGGTGGTGGGGCCTATAAGGGTTTTCCTCTCCATTAAATTTTTTCCCTCCCCTCCAACCAAACAAAGCCTAAGGTAATGATTCAATGCCCCCCTCCATATGCATGCTAATGCTTAACTTCATGGTAGATTTTTCTGTGGTTAGATTAGCTTGATATTGCTTAGAAAATACTTTTGAAGATATTTTGTTTTGGCCTATGATGGCATTTGATTGATTGCATATGGAGGGGGCATTGAATCACTGCCCTGAGTTTTCTAACATCATGAACGAGGAAGCAATAAATGTCAGAGACCTTATCTTCATCACATCCACTCTCTCGAATCAACTTAAAAGTGTCCTCCCCTGAAATTTGTGATCTATGTCTCTCTCTAAAAACTTGATTTCCTTCCCTCATAGCACTTGCTATAGCTTGCATTTGCTCTGCAATTAGAACTCCATCAGAAGTGCTTCCATCCTTGTTTGCACCAATCCTTCTAGTCCTCTTTGAGCTCTCACTTTGTGCTCTATGAGATAGGTCATCAAATTCCACATTGTTAAAATTGACAGAAAAATCTTGAAAAGTCGCATCATTTTGGGATAGAAGTTGATCAACCTCAATCTCAATTGTTGGTGGAGGAGTTGAGTGTGTTGCTGGAGGGTTGTCAATCTTGTGTAACGGTTTTTACAAATTGCATAATGCCATTAACTGTCACCTTTGACATGTGAAGCACTTAGAAATTTAACCAGTTGAGTCAGGTTCTAACTGACTACACTTTTAAAGGAATTAACAACTCATGTAGCGATTTTAACTAGTTTCTTGACTCCACTAACTACCACTTATAACGTGTTAAACACTTGGGAAAGAGTAACCAAATAGGTCAAGTTTTATGAAATTGACTACATTTTTAAAGGGATTGACAACTCATGTAACGATTTGCAAGTTGCATAATGTCATTGACTGCTATTTTTAACATGTGAAAGACAAAATTTATCCAATTGGGTCAATTTTTATGATATTGACTACATTTTTAAAGGGATTAACAGCGTGTAACAATTATAACAAGTTTCGTAATGCTATTGACTATCACATTTGACATGTGAAAGAGTTTGAAAAATTTAATCAACTGAGTCAGATTTTATGGAATTGACTACACTTGTTGACAACGATTTTAACAAGTTGCGTAACACCATTGACTTCTAGTTTTTACATGTGAGACACTTGGGGAAGTGTAATCAATTGGGTCAGGATTTATGAATTTGACTACACTTTTAAAGGAATTGACAATTCATATAGCGATTTTTACGAGTTGCGTAATGCCATTTTTGACATGTGAAAGAGGAATTTAACCAATTGGATCAGTTTTTATAATATTAACTACACTTTTAAAGGTATTGACAACTCATATAATGAATTTAACAAGTTGCTCAACGTCATTGACTACCGCATTTAATCAACAATTTTTTTTTTTCATTGACAACATTGTCAATGACATTGACCAGTGCACTAAAGGCATTTAACAAAAACCAGTATCCACATGACATAAAGTAGGGTGTTCAAAACTCGGGATAGAACTGAGATACCCGAATCTTGGTTCTCGATCTCTATTTTTGGCCAATGTGATCCTGGCCCTAGTAGTACCGGGACGGCACCCAAAAATCCCAGTTTATTTTTTTTAAAAAAAATAATAAACTTAAAAAATATCATTATCTTATTTAAATTCTTCATACTCTATTGTTTAAAGTAATAATTTAACAACTAATAAAACCTTAATATTTACATAAATTGATTTAGAGTTGACGAATAGTATTTTATTATTATTATTATTATATTCGTTATTAACTTTATATAGTATATAGTTAGGATTAGAATCACAATATATCCGATTTAACTCCAATTAAAAATGTGTGATGCATACCTTATCAAAGAATAATTTAATTTATGGGCTAAAAATTACAAAACTAAAAAGATAACTTATTTTATGTGATAAAATTTTTTAACAAAAATTGGGACCCAGATTGGGACTGGGATCTCGACCGGAATCTCAAGGGTGATTCTAGTTCCCGTCCCGAGTGGTCACAATCCCGAACCTGAGATTCTGCGATAAAAATGTACGAGACTAGGCCAGGACGATTAAGATTGGGACACTTTAAACATCCCCAACAACAAGTATATTATATTTTTTCAAATAACAAGTTCCACCATCACTTAATGTGTTCTTGCCATTGACACCAAAAAAAAAACATTTACCATTTCCTATGCATCACAAACTGAGAATCCCGTATAATAAAATTACGGCTCACATGATGAACTGGCATAATCTTAAATGCATGCACATAAACTGAGAATTTCCTTTCATGACCCTGCCAAGAAGAGAGAAGCACTCTCCAACATAAAAACACAAACAAAAGATGAACAGACTATATAAACAACCGGGATTAAATGAAAATTGAAACAAACACCAGAACAACATTTAACACCATAATCCCACACTTCCCATTTTTACAATTATTCTATTGGTTGAACCATTAACACAATCTTAATCGAAAAGGGAAATAGCGCAGGTTTTAAAAGGTTGTAACATGCTCATATCTACCCCTATTGATCACCAAACATGCTACACTAACAAAATTTCAGTTTATGCTCCTATTTCCTTCGCCCTTTATACCTCTAGCAAAGGAGAAACCATCAGGAGATTTCATGCAAAACACTTGCTCAGTATCAGCTAAGAGTGCAATAAAGCATAATGCACTCCCCTCTTTAGTCATTCTTGCTCATTATCAGCCAAGAAGTTCCTGGGAAAGAAGCTCTAGGGGTATTGCTATCTGATTATGCTCTAAACAATGACCCAAAAAAAAAATAGTTGAATGGATTTGGGATGATCGAAAGCAGAGAACATTTTGAACTTTTTGAAAACATGAAGATGCAGTTATTTAGAACTACGAGAAGACCAACCTTATTGAGTATTGACTTGACTGCAGATAGCAAACATGCAGAAAGAGGTTTGAAAATACTGCCAAAAAGGAAGCATCACACAGAGAACTCACCCAGATCAGAAAAATCAGAGGCAACAAAAAATGTTGAAAATTAATAAAAAGAAGGCAGAGGCAGAGGTGGGTGATTAAAGTATAGTTTTTGTGAATTTGCTGATCACTAAGATGGTGAGAGTATCCAGAAGTAGATTATGGCAGAAAAGAGAACAAAGACAAAAAAGAAAATGCTCCATTTATAATCGAAAAGAGAAAAACAAAGAGCAGCTTTTAAATCTGGGGGAGAAAACCCCTCGAATATTCGATTGGGAAAGTTGGTGACAGAAAATGCCAAACAAAAACCTGTAAAGTTTTGAAACTTTGCCGAACACATGCAATGAGAGATAATAACATTAGAACATTTTGGGCATCTAGGACCAACAGGAAATAATAATGAAAGCAAGAGGGAAAACTCGAATTCCCTGCTCTATAAGTAAAGCTGACACAATACAAGCAGAGAAACCACCAGGAGATTTCATGCAAAACACTTGCTCAATATCAGCTAAGGTAAAGCATGCGAGCATCGTTCAATGCATTTGTACCGAGGAAATTTTTCCCTTAACTCATGGAAAAATTAAATTGATTCAACTCTCCTTTTTTAATCATTTTTTTCCCCATTTTTCATCGTTAATTTGAGCAAATAAAAATATAGAGACAGCATTATGAATGAAACAACATAGAAGCTGAGAAGAGTCCGCGAGGAAACAATTAAACGGCACAAGAGACATCATGATTATTAACGTGGAAAACCCTAAACTCAAGGGTAAAAACCACAGGTCGTCCAGATCGAAGTGCAATCACCCAGCCAAACAACTAAAGCTCTTACAGACCAATGTACAACTATCCAACCAAACAACCAAAGTTACAAGCTAAAAATGAAGAAGCTGAAAATATTGAGAAAAACGTCTCAGACCATAAATATGATATATTTCACACCATGCCATCAAATGATGATCCAACTGTTGAAAATGATGAATCACATGCGTTAAACTAGATGACCAACTTTCAGCCCGATCCAACGGTTAACAAGTGTAAAAACTCTGATTTGCTAACACTATCATATGAAACGGCGTTTTTCGCTTTCTTTCCTTTTCTTTCTTATCAAAGCATAATCCCACCTCTCTAGCATCTTTGGCCTCTCCACAACTTCCCTGATGGGTCTCTTTAACTTCACTAGTCTCCGGCCTCTTTAGCCTTGAACAAAAAACCTAACAAGCCCCCTCCACTTAAATAAGTGAGTCACACATAGGCTTCAAATTAGGAAACTATAGTATATTTTTTCTCACAAAGAATAATAAGAATACTTCCTTTTTTTCACTCTCTCACTCTTTTCCTTCTTACCTATTTTTTCCTTTCCTTTCTTTTCTTTTCTTAAAATAGAAAATATACATAATTTAAACATTTCTCCACGTAAGAAGGAGCCTAAAACCCAACATGCAATAGAAAAGGCGTATTACGGATCATATGTGTTTGTTCTGTGTTAGTAAATATAGGTTTTCCAATGCATTTTCAAGCCATTCAGGGATTTTCTATATGTCCTTCAAAGGAGGGATTAAAACAGCAGTGTCAGAGAAGCTTACAAAAATGATAAGTTGATTTATAGGGATCCACTGCTTGAGATCAAAGATAAATTCGTTGAGTTATTGAAAGAGGGTTGGCCACAAAGAGCAGAGGAGTTGCGATTGCGAGGGGAACAAATTAAGAAAAAATTAGCAGTGAAAGCTGATGCGTAAGAATGACATGGAAAGTTCTAGCGGCTAAAGCAAGTGAATATATATATAAAAAAAAACGACATTATTGAGGTATATTTGATGTCCGTAAGAAGAATAAAAGAAGTAAATCATCATTGACGGCAGGTAAATTACTCTTTATCATATATGTTGAGATGCATAGATTATTCTTAGGAAAATTTTGTAGTTAGTTCTCTGTTAGACATGTTATCATTAAAGAAGTAGCTGGAAGTTTGTTGTAGAGTAATTTTATTTAGCGATTCACAATGTGTTGGTACAGATTATTGAGACCAATTTCACATTAGTGGAGAAGAGAAAGATATTGCAGTTTAGAACATATGCCATTTCACTTGCGGTTTTGTTAGCTTGATTTGGAAACAAGTAGTTAACTTTCCAATTTGGGAACTTGATTCGAAGTCTAATCCTAAGTCATCTGGGTAAAATGGGCTTACTTCGTAATCTTGTCCATTTTGCTTTTCTCACCTATCTGACAATAGCGGTGCACGTTATAGCAGGCCTTTATTTTTAGGGCTTCTTGAGCGTGATCTAACTAGCACCCATACGGCATACGTTGAATACTTACACCTTTGTGTTTTTCTTCCCCTTTTTGAATGAATGCTGCCTTTTCTGCTTTCATATTTGAGCAGTTTCAATGATTGTTGAATGATTTGATAAGGATTCAATGGCACGGTTCCCTATGTGAGCAACATAGATTTGAAGCTCTCAATGAATGGTGAGAATAATGAAATTCTGTGTGAGACGTGGAACAATTATTGTCTATGCTAATTGCTCATAATGAAAATTGGAATAACTCAAGTCTGATACTCTGAATCTGATCGGAAATTCGTCTGCCGCCACCCGTCCGTTTCAGATCAGCCACGAGGTGAACAGCTGGAACTATAATCTGTACATAAAACAAGTTGGTCGGTCCAGTTGGTAATGAGATCGGCTCATGACCATAAAATTGTGGATTTAAATTCTGCTAAGGATCTTGGTAAGTGATCTATAAATATCTCTATAAACGCTTTTTGATATCTGAACCCAATTCACCTGAACTTTTAAAAAACAAAATAAGAAAGCAACGCAATAAAATTCGATGGGTGGTCATACACGTTTCATGAAGAGGGTTTCTGTCTCTGAATGATATAATGGAAAACAATTTACTACTAAGTCATGCTTTCATGGTCACATGTGGTTTGTCCCAACCACCTTTCCCTAATGTTTGAGTTAATTCTTTAAGACTTGGTTCAGGAACCAGGTTGGTGGTGCGATACTGATTAAGATAACTCAGTATTTCACCTGCAAAGTCGTCATACACAATGGATGAAAAGTATAAACGAGTCGGCCATAACCATCATTCTCTTGGCAATCTCACTATTATCTTTGCAATCACCCAATAAACAACCCAATGGCAACAAGAAGCATACACGGAAATGCAAGTATTTAAACAGGATTACAGGGTCACAGAACACATTGAGAACTTTTTTTCAGTCTCTGAAACATTAACCCAAGAGAGAAAGAAGAATCAAACATGAAGAAATTGAAGGTTTTTAGGTTATTAACAATGACTGTGACATTTCTAGCATTAGTGCCGGTGAGGGAGTGCCACATTCCCGGGTCGCCAACCGAATCTCGCCCACTCTGTGCAGCCCAGTTTTCGATAGTGAACTCTGTTTGCTCTTCACTGCCATTCGTGAGAAGGCCCCCAAGTTTACCTGCACACTCCGACGACGACGACGAAGAACACAGCCATAACGGTGGGCGCCACCGCCACCATGACCGGCGCTGGGAGAATAGCGACCATGAAGAAAGCTGCTGCCGATGGGCCAAGGCTGTGAACAGCCAATGTGTGTGTGAACTTCTGCTTCTCTTTCGCTTGCCCACCTTTCTACTGACGCCATCGCATCAATACACGCTCGCCATTGGAGAATCCTGCGAGGTCACTTACTCGTGCGGTGGCTTCATTTGATTCATGAGTTTGCACTCTCCTTATGACATGCCGGTATTTAATTTAATGTGGTAAGTGTTCCGGTTTAGTATTTTAGTGTCACTCATATTTGGTGTGTTACTCATATTTGGCTGTTGTTACTCATAATTGGGAATAAAGAGAGTTTTACAAGTGTGGTGCTTTTAGCGACAATACATACCACGTGAACAATTACAAAGCTGTTTTAAGAATGTCAAAATATCGAATGAGTTCCCATTAAAAATAGACGATCCTTCAGAACCTGTAAGAGCAACGAATCAAACATAAAACACGAACACACAACCGACTGGAAAAGATTCGTATTTTGTAAAGCTTGCGTTATTGGTGGAGTGATTATTCCCTTAGAAGGACGCGGCTTTAATTTCCATTGCAAGTGGTTTAAATCATCTTTCACTCTATACATGAGTTTGGCAATTTGGGGTGATCAAAAGCAATTGACTTTTTAATTAGTTAAATGAAACTTGGTTTGAGTAGCCATTAAGAATGGTGGAAGTTTAATGGAGGATGTGAGGGAGAGTGGGTGAAGATTGTGTTTGGAGGTAGTGGGGCTACTGCTTTGACCAGAAGCTGAGGTAACTCAACTTGCAGTAATGGAGGGGCGTGTGGGGATCCAAATCAAAAGGTGAGAAATTAATAATAAATGACATTATCATGGAGGAACAAGACAAGAGAAAAAGCGTTTTTTTTTTCCCCATATGCATTGCTTTGAAGGGGAAAAAAAAGGATTATATACCGCTTGGAACCATTTTTCACTTGAAAGAGAAATCATATCTCGCTGTGGGTCAAAGCAAAAATACGATACCTCCAGCAGCAATACGACAAATTGTTCATTTATACTTCTCCGATTCTATCTAGCTTGATTTTGGCCAAAAAAAAAAATTCTATCTAGCTTGATAATTGAATTACACCACCAAAAAAAAGTCAAAAATAATAAATATATCTTAATTTTTTTTTTCATGTATACCTTTATTTATAAGAGGGTAAGTAACAGAAAGAAATAGAATAAATATAAGTATTACTAATTATTTAATTAATGCAACATATATAATTAATGAGGGGCACAAATATAAATAACTAATTATATATTGATACATCTCTTATCGGACTTTTATAAAAAAGATTAAAACAATTTAAATTTTGACCTCTTATAAACAGAAATAGAATAGGATCTCTTCTTTCTTTAGAAATCCTTTTCTCTCTTTGACTAAAAAAATAAAATAAAATCCCCTTTTCTATTCATTTTTTCCCCTGTTTTCAAGCCAAACTTCTATATTTTAAAAAACTCCGACAGTTATGCAAGTTGTAACAACTTAATATGCCCCCTGGCCACAAAATTTGTTATGATTTTTCAAGCAAATACAAAGAATGTTTTTATTTTACTAGAGATACATAGATCATTCCTCTATTCTTAAAATACATCTCAATCTCATTTGAAAATCAGCTAAGAGTGATCTATAAATTTTGTAACCAATAAGGTTGAGGTAGTAAGAAGCCTATCCCCGGTAAGAAGAAAAACACAAATTTGAATCTAAGGAAGCATGCTTGTTAGTAGAAGTGAGAACCTTTTGCCTTCTAAGCTTTGAGGAAAAAAATTGTTGGTTGAGGTGGTGAGAAACCTCTCTCCAAGTAAAAAGGAGATATACAAGTTCGAATCCCTGGAAAGACCTCACCCAAATAAGAAGGAGATACCTCACCCCACTAATAAGGAAATATATAAATTCAAATCCCAAAAAGCATACTTATTAGGAGATATGAAAACTCTTTACCCTGTAAACTTCGAAGGGAAAACTTTGCTTGTTTGGGATCAATAAATTTATAATAGAAGGAGATAGCTCCCAATAGTTTTGTACTAAAGGGCGGTAAAATCGACGACCGGTCTTTGACCGACTCCAGTTTAAAAGTATCGTCCTATAAAACTCATTTTCCTAAAATGACCTTATTTGTGAAGTCCAATATGAAGGCTTTATGTCATTTTGACAAAGTTGTAAGAAAATAAATAAAATAAATATCTTAAAATATATTTTTAATACTTTAAAATATTTTTTCAAGATTCTAAAATACTTTTTTAGGATTATGAAGCATTTTTTCAATATTAGTCAGTATTATCAAGTATCTTTCTAATACTAGTCAGCACCCTCAAATTTTTTTTAAGGTGATGAAATATTTTTATAGTCTTTTTAGTATCGATTTTCTTAAAAAAAGAAAGAGGGAAAGCTCAGTTTTCCGTAAATAAACGGCGTCATTTCGTGCGGAGGACTGCAAATTGCAATGGATGGCAATGTGCATAGGATCGAGACCGACGCCGCATCCAAGAAAAAGAGGATTAGAGAGGAGAGAATCGGGTGGCAAAAGGCTCGTGTACGGAACGCCGCGTAATTCTTTCTTTTCTCCGTGGGCGCTTTGATTTTTTTTTTTTGCTCAGAAGGGCGCTTTGATTCAACATTTGACTTTTAACACTCTCTCTCGCCTCTTGTTTTACGCGCACTTCTATAAAAAATGAAAAACATATGATTGGAAATGACGCCGTTTTGCTCCTCACATGACGCATCCACTTTTCCCTCCTTTATAATTATACTATATTCTTCACCTTCTCCTAATAAACACCTCTAAGCTTTCTTGCTTTCTTTTCTGATGCCTCCCCTTTATTTTTCTCTTATTCTCTATTGTTTTATCTTCGTCACTTCATCGTTCATTCACATTTAATATTTTTAAAATATTTTAATTCAGTAATTAGAATTGTGTAAAGTGAGGATAGAGAAGAGGGAAAAAAGTGAGAGGTTCATTTACCTTCTCACAACAATCGAATCATTTATTCCTTCTCTTTTTTTTTGAGGTATGAACATTAATGACGTTAAATTATCAAGTTGATCTAATCCATAACCACTCACTTATTGAAAATTCATACCACTTAAATTATCGGGAAAAAGACAATTTAAAAACTTAAAAAATAAAAAAAATACAACAAGGTGTTTTCAATATTCATAATACCAAAAAAAATATTAGACCTGATTTGTCCTTTATAAAATAAAAAAGAAATGATACAAATGCCTCCCCACATAATTTTTTTAGGAAAATTGCACATAAGTTCTAAATAAAAGAAAATACGACAAAAATGTTTTTTGAAATTTCAAATTTACAAATAAAATCCCGTGGGCAATTTCTACATTATATTCCAAATGTGAAAATTCAAAATGTCCTTAATCGATACAAAATCATTAGTTCCATCTCTCTATTTAATCAATAGGGTTATTTTGGACTTTTCATATTTAGAATATATTACAAAAATGTCCCACTGGACTTCACTGCAATTTTGAGATTTCAATGAACTTTTTTGTCGTATTTTTTTTTTTGTTATTTGAGACTTAGATGCAATTTCCACTATTTTTTTAAAAAAATCTGAAACATGCAGCCCCTTCTTCTCACCACAACCAATATTTTTTTTGGCTATATTTAAAGCCCCCAATCAGCTTTTCCCTATATTGTCAATGTAGGTGAACATAAAAATTGGGGTTCTGCATCGCAAACTCTACACCCATCGGATTCAAGATGGAAAAAGCTTCCCTTGCTCATCCTTTGGATGAGTAGGGAAATTGGATCCGTAAACATCACGTCATCGAAAACCTTGTGAAGAAGCACCGCATCATTGATATCTCCCTCAACGATGAAGACTACGGCACGATTAAGAAGCTTCTAGCGACCGCGCTTAAGGTTTGGTAACAGATGAAATTATCAAGCCCAAGGATGCTATCACCACGCCACTTCAACGCGAGAGACACGTGGGTGCCGACAAAGCCAGCCACACTAGTAACAAGAACAATGAAACCAGAAGCAAAGCTCCTATTCAGGTCTTCCTTATGAGTCGCCAAGGGCACGACAGTTGGAAGCGACGACTGAAGAAGAAGAACGGGAGAGAAATATGAAGAAAAGGAAGAAGATTAAGAAATATGAAGACCAAAGAATGAGCTTGGAGTGGAGATTTGTCAGATTTGAATTTGCTTGGAGTGGATAAAATGTCATCAATGTGTGAGACTGTCTTGAGCTGGGATTGGAAGAGGAGATCGGCGGGGATGCACTGCATATTGTTGCAAGTGATGGTGTGAATGGAAGAGGGATGAATGTTAAGGAAGGAGAGGAATCAGGGAAGGGGAGAGGCGAAGAAGTTGAGGAAGTGAGAGTATTAAGATTGAGAGGGTATTTGTGTCATTTCCTTCTTAATTTTAAAAAAGATAAATTAGGCTAACACTTCTATGGTATTATGAATATTGAAAACGTCTTTATGTGTTTTCCTATTTTTAAAGTTCTGTATCAGTCTTTCCCCCTAAATTATAAAGTGATTAGCTTCCAATCTTCATTACTAAATAACACAATTTAAGGGCTTGTTTTATAATAACATTAAAAAAGATTAAAAAGAAACTTTTCAATAATTATATATTTTTCAATCATTATATATTATAACATACGAAATATGTGATAAGAGCTTTGTCTCAATTTATATAAACATAGTTGTTAGATATACTTAGTTTTGATGATGCCAAATATTAAGAGTAAATTTTTTTGCATAAAGTATTTATCTCTTACATTGATTAACAACTATATCTAATATGAAATATCATGTAGATTAGCCAATTAAAGAAAGAAGATATCAAGTTGGAATATGGAGATTGATCAAAAAGAAAAGTGAGAAGATATTGGAGAATGAAATTATCAACTGTGAAAAGGAGAAGAAAAGAAAAGAAATAAGTTATTGAGCTAGATTGTAGGGAATAACCATCAAAAAGAAAAAGAAGAAGGAATAGTGAAGAAAGAAAAGCCTTCATCATATTAGTTGAAAAAATAAAGAAACTATCTAGTTGGGTTATGGAGAACAATCATCAAGAGGAAAAACAAGAAGAAAGAGTTAAGAAAGAATAACCTTCATCATATTAAGTCAAAGAAATGAAGAATTTATCAAATTGGAATGATCAAAAGGACAAAGAGAGATTGAAAAAAGAAGAACTTCCAAAATATAATGGGAATATCAAAATTCAAACTGTTAGATGTGATATTGGGCGTCTATTTGATCAAATGAAAGTTGGAATGACTCAATTCGAAATTAAATATCTTATATGGAAGTTATACCAACTTCACTCGTGTGACACCTCTAGAGATGATCACTCCAGTAACCACTCTGTTGTGCTCTGCTTTTGTTCAACAAGATATATGTTCACTATTTTGAACATATCTCTCAAACCACATATCCAATTAAGATGAAATTTGTTTTATATGAAATTAGACTTCAAATTCAACACATAAACACCAAGATCAAGCTCAAAAAATTTCAGACGAAGAGATATAGATTTTAAAGTTGACACTCCCTTTACAAGACTTACTCCCTTTACAAATTGTAATCTAACAACCACTCTCAAGGTCAAGCACCTTGAGATTTTACAGAAATCAAATCAATTTGTAAAACTCTCTCATAGAGTAGATATAGAAAGATGGATGAACAAACAGAAGATATTTCACAGAGAATTTATGAGCAGTAATTAATCATGTGCTTGGTTGGTTGCTCACTACTTGCTCAGTATTGAATGCGCAGGTATTTATAATTGAACATCATTAATGATCGTTGTGAATGTTGGCACTAACAAAATACACATCCGATTAAGGTGAAACTTGTTGCATATGGAATAAAACTCAAAATTAGTTTCACAAAAGGCAATATCAAGCTCAAATAGTCTTAGAAGAAAGAGATATAAATCTCAAAAATTGACGCTTGATGTTCTCATAATGTTCTAGAACAACTATCATTCTTCAGATCATAACTTTTAGAAAATAATGAGTTTAGAACTAAAACTTGCTTAATATAAAACTAGACTTAAGAAGAGTTTCAATGATATCAAGATCACGCTCAACAAAGGTCATATGGAAGAGATACGAATTTCGGAATTTCATGGTCGTATAAAGACGCTTATATAGACCAGCTACTATGAATTTGATCGTAATTTTCATAATATAATGAATTTTCAGCTAATTCTTTTTTGCATTGAAACATAGACTTTAAGATCTTTCTGATGATAAGTTATTTTTCTTATTTGGATTCAAAATATTATTACTAGCACACTACTCAAGCGATCTGTCTCAATCATGCTGCTCTAAAATGTTTTGAAGAAAGCATCACTCAAGTGATGACTTGAGATCACTCGAGTGATGTGTCAACGAACATCACTAGCATAACATTGCAATAATCCTAAAAGTATTCTAAAGTTTGAAATTTTTCTAAGTGTTAGACCACTCCAGTGATGTGTTTAAAAAACATCACTAGTAGAACACTGAAGTGATGTATCAAGTGATATGTAAGATTAGCTGAGTAACCACTAGAGTGATCCCATTTTATGCATCACTAGCATATCACTCGAGTAATGCTTTCTCAGAAAATATAGCATTGTTTAGAATCTCTTAAAATCATTGGTTTGATTGTGTGACTTGTTCTTCTTGCTTCCAATCACTCTGACACTTCAGTATATTAGTGATTAAGTATTTCCAGGTGATCAAATAAGGATTAACACACAAATTAGAAAGAGCACTTTTGTGTTAGAAGTCTTAAACGACCATTTCAACGGTCATATTTTGTAAACCTCAACAAGAAGAAGAAAAGCTCAACAATCATCAAGCTACATCAACTATAAATATAAAAGCACTCAAAGCCGATAAGTATAAGAAACTATACCAAAATACTAAAAATAAAGAATTGCCCACTTCAACTTGAATATTCTCTATTTCCCAGCTTCAATATCATTTATATTAGAGAGAGATTATTTATATTGTGATTCAGTGTTCATCTTAATTCACTTTTGAGAGTAAATATAATTGTAATTCTTCATCATCAAGGTTGTATCTTTAAGATGTGTAGGGGGAATAACTTAGTGAGAGATTTGTAAAAGACTTCCCAAGTTCCCAGCCAAATTTGTGGGATTGCAGTGTCTTCTCTTGTACTTGGATTAAACAAGAAAATAATAAATTGAAAATCTTAAGTGAAGCTTGAACTAAACGTAGGTCATTAAGAATTGGACCCAACCAGTAAAAATCATAGTTTCCATATTCTCTTCTCTTATCTCTTATAATTCTAGCATTAATGATTGACATATTTTTAGTATGTATTTATGGCTCATTGTTTACATATTCATTGCCTTCATTAGAAGTGAAAATATTTTTGAAGTTTTTATTTTACACCCAATTCACCTCTCTCTTAGGTGTAAGCAATTCTAACAATAGTTACTAGTAAACAACTCTAAATAAGTACTAAATCTTATATCCTCAATCCAACCATTTTTATTGGCTTGTAATGATCCACCTGTGAGATATTTTATTAATATATCATAATTATTATTAATTAGATAAATAATTCAAATATCCTGAGTGTAGCCAGTAAGTTAGATCCAGACCCAAGTTAAGATTAGGGTAACCTATTGGCTATTGATGTGATATCTCTAATGGTGGGATAACATACTTAAGTTTTTACAGCTGATTGATAGATGTGCGTTAGAAAACCTAGAGTGCTCATTTGAGGTTCTCTGACTAGCGACAACTCTTAATATGGTGCCATTGCTACGCCTTATAGCCAATCGGAAAGAAACCTTACAATTGTTTTCTGCTTTACTTTTCTTTTACAGCTCTCTTTCATTAGGATTTATGAATTCTCTCTATGATCAAAACTTAGCAATGAAGAGAAGTATTTCTTATAATTCTTTCACTATTGATATAAGAAAATTCATGTACTATATTATTTGTTCATGTATTCCATGAAATTTCTCCTCTCCCCTGCAAACCCATCAGAAGAGTATTATCTCCTTATCTTTTTTTTTTCCATATCCCTCATCAATCCTCATATGGGCCATTAATTAGGAAGAGAGGAGAAAAGTTAAAGAAATGATGTGACTTTTTAGATTGATGGATGAATATGATTTAGAAATAATGAGGGATGAAAAAAAAATGATGATGAGAATAATCCAATTAGATCCGGTCCAGTCTTCCCAACCCACTGTATTTGTTCCATCATTCCCATATTGATCCATGTTTAATCAATCAACGTCAATATATTTATATTCATAATTATTCACACTATCTTTTATTAGGATAAAATATTGTCACTATCAATTTTAATCATTATCGATGTCACTACCATTTTTTTATCAGATCAAATCTTAAATCGAAATTCTGATCTAAAAGTGAAAAAAATGATAGTGATAATATCTATCCCTTATTATTATTATTATTATTATTATTATGACTAATACAATTTATTTCAAATTTTGTCCAACGCAGAAAGGGCAAGCTTCTCACAGGGCGTGGTTTTATTGATGTGAACAAAAAGGGGGGTCAAAATTCTTCAGACAGGGCACGAGTGTGCCCCCAGAGATTGAAGATGAGAAGACGAAGCAATGGCGCTCTCCAGCGACACCAATCTTAGCCCGCCGGACACGCCGCTCTTCGTCGTTGTCAAGTTGCGAAGGAACTGATCGACGATTATCGCACTTGGCTCCGCCACCGTCTTCCTCCACTCCTCATTCGCCTCCTCCTCTTCCCCGCGCTTCCGGAACACCGACGTCGCATCCACGCGCTGTATCTTCCATCTCTTCACGTCCTTCAGGATCTGGATCTTGCCCAGCTGTTTTCCCGCCAATTTCCGCGTGTTCTCCTTCATCTCCCTCAACGCCTCTTCCAACAGCCTCTGCCTCGTTTCCTCATCTGACTGTGCTTCCCTTCGGAAATATCTGTCGAATTCTGGAACTCCGATGGCCTTCCTGATCCCTCGTGAGTAGTCCCCTTTCGGATTGAAGAAAGACCTCAATTCGTTCACCATTCCTTTCTTGAACATCTGATCCACCCGTTCGGCAACGTACGAATGAAGAACGGGCATGTGCACGTCTACCCAGAGGCAACAGAAATCGTACCTCGATCGGAATTTATAGTCGTCGTCATCGATTAAAGCCTCCAGGAAAGTATTCGAGCCTCCGACGATGATCGGAAGCTTTCCACGACCCCTAATTGTCTCAATGGCAAGTGAAGCCATGTCACAGAAATTGCTCGCCGTGAAATCCGAGTTTGGATTCTGTGTTCCTAGTAAATGGTGAGGAATACCTCGCTGTTCTTCCTCGGTGATCTTGTTTGTCACTATGTTGAGTCCTTCGTATACTTGCATTTTGTCAGAGTTGATGATCTCTGCAGGAAAACGGGTGGCGAGGTCGATGGAGAGCCTGGACTTCCCAGCGCCAGTGGCCCCCATCACCAACACAACATTCTCCTTCTGCCGCGGAAGAGTGGTAACATTTATTTTTGGGCTAACAGAAGAAATATTTATTAGGGGTTGTGTTAGTCTGCTGATTACCATAGATATGGTCATGGCGAATAAGGAAGAAAGCTATATAAATTAAAGAAGAACGGATAGAAAATTAACAGCAAAAAAATTAAGAGAAGACTTGGGTCTTTGGGTTGGTGTCAAAAAAATACGTTTACTTAAGTAAAACTCCTCTCACAAACTGAATCCGTTTACTATAAATCACGTTGGAAAAATAGTTTATATCACTAATCTAAACAGACACATTCAAATGGGGATTCTTCCAAAAAAGGGAAAAAAACAAAAGACTCAATGAGGAAGAAGTCCCATTGTTGTTTCTATAGAGCTGACACACGAACTCATATGATCAAGGTTGATATGTGAGAAGAGAACGAGTGAATGTGGGGTATTTATAGGCTTTACAGAAAGGGGTCAAAAGGGTCACACTCTCCGCCTCTGTTAGTGGATTTGCATTAAGCAAGAATTATTATGCAGTCAACTTGGCGAAAAGTGGTGTTTCCAAATTAATGCCAAATATTCTGCCCATTAACTCTCTCTATCCCAATGTATTTTCTTTAGCTTTATATATATCCCTCAAGTGAGTCATAGCTGAAAGAAAGGAACTGCAAGGCCATGGTGTAGTCTAAGGGCTAGTTTGGTTTGAGGGAGGGAGAGGGGGAGAAAAAAATCTTTGGGGACACTATCGAAAAACTTTTCAATATTTTAAAAATATATTCTCAACAAAAAGGAATATTCCTTTCATTAAATTTTCCCCCCTACTTTCCACTCCCTCTCACTCCCTCCCCTCAAACCTCCCCTCAAACCAAACATGCCCTAAGGTAATTAAACTCGGTGGGCACAGGGGAGGTTCTTTTTCATAGTGGGCTCATTTTTGTGGTCAGAACAGCAAATTGCAATTAGAATATGGCTGTGATAAGGTCCTTCTAATTATTCCATTTTGTTTGTACGTTTCGTTTTTTGTCTTGTATATCCTTTTCTTGCTAGCTTTCTAATAATATCTAGCATTTAAAACCACTTTCCCACGAATTCCATCTCACAAGATAGGCTTTAATATACTATGCAACCCTTACTTTTACAAATATTAAATATTTGAACCCACATTGAGAATTCAAAATTCTCAAACCCCATTAGAAAAATTAGAGGTGAGGGTTAAGAGAGAAGAGAAAAAATGCTTTTATTTGTTTATTTATTATATATACTTCAATTAATATATATATATATATATATATTCATAGAGTGAGTGGCCGAATAATTAGTGGTGTTAATGTTGCATAATGCGGAGGAGAAGGTGACAAAAGGGAAATAAAGGAGGGTGATGTAAGCGAAGCATTTGTTCTGGGGATGAACTGTAAGGAGTAGTACTGAGTGAGTGCAAGTGAGTTGTGAAATGGACATTGATGGAGAATGGTTCCGTGCATGAAGATAGATCCATGGAGAGAGAGAGAGAGGTTGACTGTGTGGCAATATGTCTCTCCTTGGAGTTGATATTCTTCTAACACCTGTTTAATTTGGTCAAAAAACCCTTTAGTTTCCTTGCCTATATATGTTGGTCCCAAATTCCATATCTATATGCACTGACTTGGCTTCCAGATGGTTCTTCCTTAGTTGTGCAGGTAATCAAATTGAACATGACATTATATTCCATGGTCGTTAATCTGTGCAGATTCAGGTTAGTATAACCCGTTGCTTTGACACTGATTTATCAGGTTTAGCTGCTTTTGGTTGAGTTAGCTTATTGGTTGATTGTTAGCACGGCACGGTGGCTAGATGGATTGAAATGTATCCCTCCCTTAAACAAAATTAAGATTTGAATTCTGTCCCTGAGGAAGAAACTAAATTAAAAAAATTAATCAGTATTAGTGTATTACAGAGATAGTTTATATTGAAGAAGAATGCAAACAGGTCAAATCAAAGGGAATATATATTTGATTTAACTCAAACAGAAAAATATACTATAATTGAACTGATCTGAAAGAAGAGAAATATTCGATCCCCATAGAAAAAGCGGTGGAATTTTTTCATTGGCCTATTAAGTTACAGTGACGCTACATGTGATAAGGGAAGGCACAATTTCACATATATAGAGTTCGTGGAATGTAGTGTGTTCATTCATTCATTGAAGTGTGTACCACTCAAAGAATAGAACAAATTCCATCCTCAAATTGCCAATTAATATTAATATTCAATTAAATTGAATTGAATGAGAGTATCATGGACTAATTGTCCTGCGGCTACCCTAATCCTTTGACTCTTATGGCCAAAGTAGATACCATGTTTCACTTCTTCATTGATAAATTGCCCCGAATACCTTAAAATTATTCATTTGGATAATATTAATTAGGTCTTCATTAACCTCTAATCACCTTGTTTTGTCCCCCAGAGAATATCATCTGAACTACATATGATAATATTTTAATCTTATCTAAGAGATCAAGCAAGCATAACTTGCTAGCATTCCATTGGGAGACAGGGTTAATGGATGCGTATATTTTTAGATTATTAATGCACATCCCAATCGCGAATTTATATTGAACCAAAGATTAGGTATCCTCTAGTTAATTTATTAACTAACTTTCCAGTCTCGCATCTCCTATAATGTAACTCTAACAATCAAGACTTACAGTTAAGATTATATTCGCAGTCACTTTTTCGAAAATTAATTTATTATCAGGCATCTCACTTAAAATATTAGAAAAATATACGTGAAAATTAATCTTTTGGTTATTTTAACTCTGACTCAATTATAACTCAATTCTTATACTTTAATTCCTTATAATTTTGATTCTTTGTAACTTAGTCCGTCAACTTTGACGTATTGTCACTCAGTCTCTATAGTTTACTATTTTATAATTTAGTCTTTATGTTTTAAAATAAAAGTTAGGGATTGAATTATAAAAATGATTAGAACAATAGATGCTGAGTTGTAATAGGTCAAAGTTAAGGGTTTGAGTTGCAGTGGTTCAAAATTGAGGGACTAGTTTTTTTTTTTTTTTTTTAGATTACCATCTTGAATCCGATTCAGAATTTTATGTTTGCTTTTCCCAACATAAGTGTCTTCTCTATACTCAAACTTAAAACTCAAAGGGATATGGGCCTTACATTTCTAGACCATGTCGGTTGAAAGACTGAGTTATACTAGGTCAAATCTAAATAATTGAGTTGTATTGAGTTAAAATGTTGTTACTGAACTATAAACTAAGGTAAAACCATAAGGATGGAAATATTAATTTTCCCAAAATATATAATCTCCCAACACCTTGATAATAAATGTATATTTGTCAAAGACAATTATCTATAAACTAGTACAATATTATAATATTATCTAAACCACAGTAAGATATATAAACATATACACGCATGTATGCATGAATGTATTGGCATATTGCTTATATATGATGACTACTTTTTTTGCTTCGTTGTGAGATCTTCAACTCATGTATATGTTTTAACTCGTATTAATCTTTTTTTAGCAAACAACTTGTACTAATTAGGAGTATAAAATATTGAGTGATTCTAAAAAAAGTTATATAAGGAGTTCATAAAAAAAAACAATCGTTAGGAAAATATGTGCTCACCAAAAAGCATCATACATATTAAGTTTGGAATCACATCGTAATTAAAATTTTAAAATATCACATGTATTGCTTTTTCTTCTTCTAGATTTATGCCATGTGTAACCTCTTCACAAATCTCTAGTGAAGAAATTTGTGAAGGGGGGAAAATCTTTCTCAGATCTTAAGGGATCAACAAAATTTTAAAAAAGTTCTACAAGAAATTTGGATGTCAGAAAAATTTTAAGAAGTTATTAAGGTGTTTTTTGATATCTCACTTTTTTATGAGATTTTTTTTTTAAATTTTGTTGGTCCCAAGAGAAAAGAATTATGAGAATGGATTATGAGTGTAAGGGGAATGTATAAAATAATTAAATTAGTATTCAGAAACAATGAGGTATCCATGCAGAGTCACATCAAGCAGATTATTAATAACTTTTTCTTCAAGATCATCATATCATTTCAATCATTTAGAAAGATGTTCCATATAGCGATCATCTATTTTAAAAAATAAAAAATAACTATGGGCCCGAGCCTTATCATGCACAACACAACCAATTTCATTAACGGCTTCTCCTTTTTTTTTTTCACATAATTTGTGAGAAATCGTTATATTATATTATTATACATATTAATATCAAAAAAAATATTATTATACACATAATAATGTGTGTACAATATTTCCATCTTGGTAATTGAATAGGGAATTATAAGGGCGTTGAATGTGGGAGCAATTATGGTTGTGGCACGCGAGCCGATATTTTAGGGATAGGATAGAATATGGAAACAACCAAAGAATGCATTCACTAAATGGTGAGAATCCTAAATAATTTTGTCCCTAATTTATACTAATAATCACCTCAATTATTTAATATTATTGTGATAAAACTAGATGAAAAAAGTTATTCACATGTAAATTTCATTTTCATATGAACATCCTCCATCTACCTTTAAGATATGAGTAGATTTTTTTTTTTTTTTTCAGTATTTAATACTCTTTCACTTTTTTTTCTTGATGCATAATCTCGTGCAAAAAAATAAAATAAAGTGAGAATGATTGCGTCAGAACAATTGAAGTCCACTTTCTAACCAAAATCTCAGTCTGGTGTGTGGAAGTCAATAGTGCACCCCAAAATTGAGCATGCCTTGAAGATGTGACAATATGGTCATAGTATCAAACATATAATGAATTATTGTTATCCTATCCTCATAATTGATATAGCTTTCCTTTTGACTTTTACACTCCCATCACACTTCTGTCCCATCCTTCACCTTCTTGAAGGAGTTTTTAGTTGAATTTCATGGATCATGGTTATTGTAGTTGTAATACATTTGTCCTTGTTGGAATGTCATGTTAGTGGAGACTGGAAATTTCTTCCATACATCATATGTTTGGACCTATCAATCATATCCTACCAATTTTAATACATTACCTTGGTTCAAGATATTTGATTGGCACAATAAAGTAATCCAACATAATCCTAATTACTCTTTCCAGTTGATAATAGAAGGCACTTCAATTAATTCATTAGAACTAAAAAAAAATAATAGTTAACTTATTAAATATGTCTTAAATTGATGTTTTTTTATAAAAACTTTATCCATATTAAATTAGGCTTTAAGTGAGAGAGAATATACAAATGGTCACATTTAAGCATTGATAAATAAGTATTAATTATTTTTTAAGTAACTTATATTATAGACCAATACATTCTTCTATACGTGATTTATATTATAGACAAGAGTGAGTACTGAAGATTGCACAAATTAGGTAATATTCATGAGATAAGATATTGTCACTACCAAGTTATTACCATTTTTTCACCGTTAAATCAGAATCTCAATATGAGAGAGAAATGATAAAGGTAGATGAGATTCTGATCTTAACGGTGAAAAAGTGGTAGTGATATAAAATTGGTTTTGTTTGATTAACAGTTACTCACTCTGATTCTTTTAATAAGCAACAACTAAAACGAATTAGCGGTTAAGATTAGTTGAAAATAATAAATGTGTTAACAATGTGGTGTCTTTTCCTTTTTTGTTGTTGATATAATTAGGACATCTTAGCTAACACTTATTGGACTATTACACCCATTACAATCCTAAACGGGTTTCAAATATACCATTATTTATGAAAAGAGTATTCCCTCTGGTTCACTATATAAGTCACTTTAACCAATTCATCATAACCAATAAATGATATTTAACTCATTACATTTGTCTTAAATCGAAGAAAAATTACAATTTCACTCATATTAAATGAGGTTTTGAATGAGAGAAAAATATAATGAGTCATATTTAAACATTAATTACAATGGCAAAAATTAACCCCAAAAAAACTTTAATTGCTCTCTAAGTGACTTATATAGTGAGCCGGAGGGAGTATAGGGGAAAGAATAAGTAAACAATATATGAGAGAAAATGGGTAATATATGATTAAATGAAAAATAATTAGTGGTCAGTGATGGATAATTAATATAAAGATATTATTTTATAGAGGTGGAAAAGGAAAACATAGTTTTAATTTTTGAGACATAAAAAAATTGTTTATATTAATTAAGGATCAACCCTAAGAGAAAGAAAGTTGCTTATAAAAAAAGATAATGGAGCAATAAACTAAGTTCAATTATCACAATATATACAAAAGGGTTTATACTTCTCATGTTGCATGAAAAGAAGAAGATTCCTATACACACATGAAATGGTGAGACCCACATCTTTTTTATATTAAAAAAAAAACTCAAGCTTAGAAATGGTGGGACCCATACCTTTTTGTATATATGACATGAGAATACAATTCTCCTACAACATGAGAAGTGTATTTCCCATACACAAATCCTCTACGCGCGTGTGTGTGTGTGTGTTGTGTGTTGTGTGTTCAATAAAATTTATGTCATTTTTCATCTCAACTGACCTTTCAAACGCTATTTCAAAACAAAAGCCCATCTGAAAAAAAAGTCACTTATGCCATCGCTATCTCAAACACAAATCATATATACAATTTGACTTTTATCCTATCTTCTGTTTACAAAAACCTATCTAAAAAAAAAGGTCACTTTGTCACCACTATTTCAAACACAAATCATATCTACAATTTAACTTTTTATCCTATCTTCTGTTTACAAAAGCCTATTTGAAAAAGGAAAAAAAAAAGATCACTTATGTCACCACTATTTTAAATACGAATCATATTTACAATCTGATTTTTATCCTATCTTTTATTTACAAAAATCCATCAAAAAAAAGTTATTTCTACTACCGCTATCATGTACACTATATATCTACACATACACACTGTAATTCCTTAGAAGGAGGATATATGTATGTATACACAGTTACCTATAAGGCTATAACTGAAATGATCCTGACGCCTTGAAAGGCCACGTTGCATTATATAGCCCGCCAGCCTTAGTGGGGATGACTGAAGTAGTGGCCCATCATATCATTATAACCTTAATGTTGTTGAAGTAGGGGGTTAAAAAAAATGCAATCCCAGTGTCCTAAAACTTAAGTTATTTGACAAGACACACAACACTAATATCGGGAAGATACGCACACACACACATATACAGGTTAAATAATATGTGGCATTTATTAAACATATAGTTGACCTTTCTTAAAAAGGGTCAAGTTTAAGGCTCGGACGACGCAGACTGCACCTAATGATCATATGATTTGTTCCTATCTTGACTTCTCCCCACTAATCACTTCTTATTTGCTCTTGCCGTACCTTCGTTCCCTGCTGACTTTTATTCAAAAGTGCGTCTGTGAGTCACTAAATTCCCCAAGCAAGGAAAAAGGCAACATTTTTCGTATAATTTCTGCTTATTTTTTAGTTTAGGATTCCTTCGTTTTTAACTCATAATCATCTGAGTTAGTGTCCTTATAATCTTGCGTTGTCTAGGAACGACCGTTCCTTACCAAGTTACCATTCAGGAAAACTGTACACTTAATTTTTACTTATTACAGGATATTGTCACTACCATTTTTTTCATTGTTAGATCAGAATCTCATCTACCTTTATCATTTCTCTCTCCTATTAAAATTTTAATCTAACGATGAAAAAGTGGTAGTGACCAAAATTGGTAGTGGCAATATCCTATCCCATATATATATAGGGTTTAATGTTTCTGCTTTTGCTGGAAAAAAAAAACTTTTTTTTTCTCGCTACACTCACATAAAAGTGAGTGGATCCTAATAATATTTTTTCTCTTCTCTTTTAAATGAGACTCACTTACTTTTATGTGAGTATGGTAGAAAAATGTTTCTGCAACAAAAATAAAAGTACAAAACATTAAATCTATATATATATATATAAATGACGTGGCAACAACTAACCAAATAAATGGTAAGCCAGCTGGCATGGCATAAATAAAACATGCTATTGTGATTTTTTGTTTTTTTCCTTTCAAAGTGTTCATCACAATGATAAGCAGCAAGTGTTAATCGTTATGATAAAATATAGACGGTTTATATCCCAACTTAAAAATTTAAATATGTGATTTTTAAATAATAAATTCATTTTTATGAGTGATAATTGCAAGATTATTTTTATTTAAAATTTTACATATATTAAAGTAAAAATTTATTTAAAATAAAAATTAAATAAAATAGAGACGGTCCAAAATCAATATAAAATCGGAGGAGGCTTGTGGAGTAAGCTTTTAATACTATAGCTAGCAGTACTTTTCTTGGCTTAGGGGTTCGAGTTCCAGGGAAAAACACCAAAGTAGCAACTTTTAGTAAAAAAATGTACCAAAATAACGCTGTTTTCAAACAATTTACCGGACTAACGTTGTTTTGGTGAAGTTACGCCGTAAGGTACGACGACACTATTAGTGCCATCGGGGTTCTGACAGAACCAGAAGTGCCGTCGGGTTACGCTAAGTGACGTCAGACACCCTGACGTCACTTAGCGTCAGGTGTCAAGAATCCCTGCACGATTCCTGACACTGACGCTAAGTGCCATTAGGGTGTCTAACGTCACTTAGCGTCAGGGCAGAGATTCCTGACCCCCTCCCCCAGCATGCACTCGTGATTGTCCCCCAATTCAGCATTTCACCTGTGACTCCCTCACTATTTAGCTCCTTCCTTTTTTCCCTCAGCATCCACTCCTAAAGTCTCCCTCATCGGTGACTCCTTCTCTCTTCACTCATTCCCTCATCTGAAAATTCCCTCCGTCCTACATCTTCTTCATTCTGTTTCTTCAATTATTTTTTTGCCAAAAATGAATGAAATTCATTCATTTGTATATTATGATGGTTCTAAAAATACAGGTGCAAACGGATTGAGATTTGAAGGTGAAAAAAGAGCAATATTTATTGTTCAAGGCATGTCTGTTGAAGATTTATATGAAAAGATCCGTTGGAAGTTAAAGCTGCAACGAAATCAGGTAATATCTTCAGTGACGGGTAGAGTTCATTGTGGGAACCGTAAATATACGGGTTTTGAGATATCCGATGATGAGGATGTAGATGTTTTTATTCAAACATTCAACAAAAACTCTACGGCGTCCCAATTTGCTGAGTTATATGTGGATATTGAGACGCCAGACGAGGGTGTACCAATTTTAATTAGTATAAAATACAAATTTTTTAATTACCAATCGATTAAATTAATTTTTAAACCTAAAGTGTCAAACTTTGATAATTCATGATTTAGTTGGCAACAAGGTTTTTTAAAAAAAAAAAAGAAAAAGAAAAAAAAAACCCCTATGATTTTTTTGTTTTCAAGTTTTAATTAATTATGTTTTTATTGGCTCTTTTTCATTTTTTTTAAACATTCTAACCTTCAGTTTTTAGTAATCTCCCTAATTGAAGAACAATATAAAATTGGAAATGTGAAAGAAAATAAAACCAATAAACATAATATGTAGCCTTGCCAGATGTAAAATCTAAAGTAGGAGTAAACTATTTAAAACCCAATAAGGAAGATTAAAGAAAATAAAACCAATTACACAAATTATTAAACAATAAACATAAGAGAAAAATTAAATGTTACTTGAGTTGAAGAATTTGAGCCTTCTTCTTCTTCCCTCCTTCCAGAGAAGAAAAAGTGAATGTGTGAACTTTTTTTTTGGGGGGGGGGTGGGGGCTGCGTGTGTGTTCTGTGTCTTTGGGTGGTGGTGGCGGCACTTAGCGTCTATGCCGTTAGGGTTCCTAACGGCACTTTTAGTTCCATCAGAACCCCCGACGGCACTAATAGTGCCGTCGTACCACCAAAACTACGTTAGTCCGGTAAATTGTTTGAAAACAACGTTATTTTGGTACATTTTTTTACTAAAAGTTGCTACTTTGGTGTTTTTCCCTCGAGTTCCACCTCCACAAAAATAGGGAGTTAAATAAATACTACATTACTACGTACTAGGCTTATGTTTTCCGAAGATATAGAAACATGACGGTCCTTTGCTGCTGTGATGCTTGTTGATGGTTACTGTTTTACTCTTTTAGGGGCTTAGCGCTAGGATGATCCTTATGTCCCTTGCACACATAAAGGGTCTTCTGAAGAGGGAGCTAATGAATATTTTTATATTTATTGTTTAATTAATTTATTTATTTATGTTCTCAGGTGGGGAGGAAGGTTTTTTGTTGTTGTTGTTGTTTCTGTCCACTGTTTCAAAGCTTCTCAATAAGTTCGTTTCGCAAGTGTCCCATTCATTCATCGTATTGTGTCAAATGGAGCTACCTGCGTGGATAAGAGGAGGAATTAAATAAATGTTAGACCTATATGTCCCGTGGATATTGAAATATGGCAGTCATTTACTGATTTGGCAGTACAGTAAAACTAATATGTATGATCTATCGCAATTCTTTGTGGATCTTTGTTTAATAAATGCATAGATTGCGCCTTTTGTACCAACTTGTTGATGGATATTATTTTACTTTGTTAGGGCTCGGATGATCCATACATTTAATATATACAACTTTGATAACAACAATTTGCAGTAGTTTACCTGATATTTAAAATCATATCATTAATATATGTTTTATTGGAATAGAGAGAGGAGGTGATTGACTAATTCGAAAGCTACTCTTGTGGCATGCCTCATCTATGAAGATTGAAAGCTATAAATGATAATCTTGCTGTAGCTACAATCTCAAGTTGGCCCTCATTGCAAGAACAGCAGAAGTGACCAAAATAGTGCTCTTGTTTTGAGTTTGTTTAACGGTGAACAAAAAAGCCATGAAAGAGAGAGATAAATTTCACTATAAGCAAAATCATTTCCTTTGTTTAGACTCGAGGAACGCCACCAAACATCTGCATAGACAGGCGCAAGTCTTCAGCCAAAGACAAAGGCAACATAAAAAGGCCCTTGCTGTCTAACAGCTGTGCTGCTGCTGCTGGATTTTCCTCAACTAGTTTTCCCATCATCTCCTCAAGAGGTTCATTCAGCATCTGCTGGTTAATATAGTGGCCATAACCCTGCAAATCATATATGAAACAGAAGGTTCTCCTTTAGAGGAAAAAAAGTGAAGAGAAACTAATTGTATGAGGCATGATTTGGGAAAGAACCAGTTTTTATTGTGATTCTGTCCCACTGTGCGTATGATCCTCTACAGTTAAGAATAGATATGTAGTATACCTCGCGGAATGTGAGTGGCATAGCAGTTGATTCACCTTGCAGTCTTCTTCCACTTGATTCCTGCAAGGAAATATTAAGGGACAACAAATTATCGTTGGTGAAGTTTCAGGTTACCTTATCATTAGTTTTATTTATATGTCAAATGGAAAAGGAATTATCTGATGCCTTATTGCTAGATCAGTCAATGGTGAAATATAAAAATATACTTGGATTCTGATTGCTACCTAGTCGCTATGATGCGGGGAAGTTCAAATAATTTAACAAGATCTCATCTCTCAAGCATTGAAGTTCAATGCCACAAACCCTGTTGCCCCTCCACAAAAGAGGACAAACGGCAGGTAATTGGATTTATGGAGGAAGGCAAGAGAATCAAACATGACTTCAGTTGCATGTTTATTATCCTTAGATGTTATTCAACAATTTTATCTGTATATCTATTGCAGCTATTGTTATAAACATAACGAAATGGTCCTGTCAGCATTTACATTTTTCTAATCTCTACCCTGTTCCATCTGCAATCTTGCAATTAATGAAATAGACTAGTGTGCATGCAACATTTTCACTGTACGCATGTGAGACTTCCTTAGGCACTGTAATTGATGAGAACATTTGGGGTTAAAGGTACCTTTATCTGAAGCTGCAAATATTTGACATAGTCAATGATGTCATCCAGTATATATGCCGAGCAACCCTACAAACAAAAAAGTCACTGCGTGAAAAAAAATAGCAAAATGTTTATAAGGGTAATCAGGACCCCAGTAGTAATCCATTTCCAGCACTCCCACACCAGTTACTAAAGCTAATTGATATTGTACTTTGTCCCTTGCCTTGCCGGTGAGGTGCGATAGTAAAAAGTGTTTACTCAGTGGTAATGTGTTGGTTTTTGGTCAAAACCGAATTTTAACCGAAACATAATCTCTCACTGACAAAACCAACATAATACTAAACACCATCTACATTGACCAATGGCCTAGAATCCGTTGTGTGTCGTTTCTTTGCCCCTTTTAACCAAACTTCCTGTAATTTACGCGTTGATCTTGAGAATACTATGTGGTTTTCACTTTTCAGTCAATTCATCATATGGCATTTATATGCGTCATAATCAAACTAATTCAAGCGCCTGGGTTATACAGTTTTGATTCATTTGGATTAGCTAGCTAATGCATACAACTATGAAACATCACACCAATGACAAATCATGAAAAAGTCCTTCTCTGATAAATAACAGAATACCTCTGATGGAGCTGGTAGCAAGCCGTGCAAAGCTTTAAGGTTATCAGCAATACGTTGCCTGCGTTGCTGGATTGTAGAATGAATGGATAAGGAAGCCAAAAAAAATGTTAGAAAATGAAATGAGGTTGATTGCTAGTTGACTACGATATAGTCAATACCAGTAAATCAAGAAGTGGCCTTGATTTGGGCTGTAAGTTAAAACATTTAATGTGGTCAAGGGTTCGCTAGTGTTATACTTACACGGTCAGTTGTAATGGCTTTCTGTTTTGATGAACTACTTCGTGATTTGGGAAGGAAACCAGGTTCAGCTACTGTTACCCTTGGATCAAGTTTTGAAGCAGAACGTTCTTCTCCGGTTGATTCTGCCCTCCACGGAGCCTGGCCCTGTTACAGAATCAAAGTGCAAGTTATTAGTGTCAGAAATTACAGAACGTTGAATTTTGAAAATTGAAGTGTCGCGATCAAGATCTATCACCGACGCTAATACTAAAGATATGCTTGTTAATAAATATAAAGGGATTAATAAATTAACCTCAGCATGATGATTGAGTTGGCTAGCTGCAAATTTCTTGGATTGGTGGCCTTCACTATTTGGTCCCCAAACCCCCACCTGGTGAAACATGGCGCAAAGAAAGGGGCAAAAGCACAGAGAAATATTCAATTTCTGTAATCTGTTGAGGCAATAAGTGATTTTAAATTCAATGTCCCAGAGGAAGAAAGTCTTAACCTTCCTGAGGTCAGTCCCAGCAGAAGCAACAGGAGCTTTAAAACAGAATGCTTTTCCTGGATCATTGTAGAAGTAGTTTGTCTCTGTTCTATCGAACCCATTAACATTGGGTAAGCTCCCAAGTGCATAATCGGCAGTAATATTAGGAAGATATGGCGAGGATTCCGTAAGATACTCAACATAATTATGAAATGGTTCAGGGAGGAAAGTTCCCTGGTTCACATTCCCATATTTCGCAGCGAAATCCTCAGCTGAATGATACACACGGTTACTGCTACCTCCAGGGTTAAACGGCGTCATCTTTTGATGTTTCTCTTGGTTACTTTGTCCTTCCATTAAAGAGCTTTCTGATCACTTGTCTAATCTGCAAGGAAACCAAGAGGTGGGAAATTCTTTGACTCGATCAAAAGGACAAATCAAACAGTAATTAAAAGCTACGTAAGTTGAAAGCAATAAATGAGAGTTGCTTGAGCCAAAAGCTTTATAAACGAACACAGACGTAGGACTAGAGACATCGCGAAGAGGAGAATTACGATGGAGAAGGAGAAGAAAGGCGGTTACTTGGCAGAGAGGAGAGCGAGAAAAGAGGCCTCTGGGTCAGCTAATTGGAGAGAGAGAGAAATGAGGACGCGCGTGCTCTGCCGTGTCAGGGAAAGGAGACGTTGTAGTACGTCCGCGATACGGAGATGATATTTTTTTTTTGCTCAGAATACGGAGATGATATGCAGATATGCTGGCCATTACCGTAGTGCTGCTAACGAAATACTACCGTTTTTTACCCTTTATTTTTTGGATCAAGGCTTGGAGCCTTGGACTTTGGCGATGCCCCATGCAATGAGACCTGAGCTATTTATGAAGGAAAGGGGATGAGAGCCCAAATCCGCTTTTCACATAAGTGTTTCTTTATGAGCATTTTTAGTGAAAATTTCATTAAAACACTACATGATAAAATTAATTCTAAAATTTCACTGCATGACCAATACTCAAAATGAAAATAAGTTTTGTAGGTAAAAAGACAATTATGCCCCTTACTTTTTTAAAATAAAAAATAAAAAATTTGATCATCGCTAGAACTTCAGTAAACTTTCACCGGCCAAAGTCCAATCGCTCGTGATGGAAACTAATTGAGCAACCAAAGGCATAAGGCTCTCTTGAATCACTCTTAATCTCAAATTCGAGTTTTAAAAAAGATGTTTGTATTTTCAAATCAAATAATGGATTTGTGTGTGTGCGTGCGCGCATTCTTGTGTGTCTGTCTCTTTGTCTTTGTGTTTGTGTGTGTGTGTGTGTTTGGGGGGCACACACAAACATACATATATGCATTTATGTGTGTATAAAGAAAACGATCAATCATTTAAGAGCAGTTGGTTAGCGAGTTTAGTTTCTACACTCAAGTTGAACTTGTGTGAGAACCAACTTATCTCAAGCCGAGTTTACATTTCATGCTCATCCAAAAGATGTTTGTGTTTTCAAATCAGATAACGGATGTGTGTCTGTCTGTCTGTCTCTTGGGGGGGACACACAAACACACAAACATACATACATACATACATACATACATACATACATACATACATACATACATACATACATACATACATACATACATATATATATATATATATATATTATATATATATATATATATATATATATATATATTTGTGTGTATAAAGAAAATGATAAATCATTTAAAAGCAATTGGTTAACGATTTCAGTTTCTTCACCCAAATTGGACTAGTGTAAGAACCAACCTATCACAAATCGAATTCACATTTCATACTCATCCAAAAGATGAGCATGTAGTGCTCATCCCAAAATAAAGGGCTTTTTTTATGTTTTGAAAAAAATACTTCATACACTAAAAATTAATCAATTTAAGATATTGGGTATTGAAAAAATATTTCACATATTAGGTGCTACTAGAAAAATATTTCAAGATACTGATATTACAAGAAAAATATTTCTAAATACAAGACTAAAAATTAATTAATTTGAGATGCTGGGTGCACAAAATATTTCAGGGTGCAACATACAATTTAATCCAAATAAAAAAATACATACAAAAAAAAAAAAAAATGGTTCCCACCCCAAAAGTAGAGAGATGAGCACTACATACTCATCTTTTAGATGAACATGGAATGTAAACTTTTATAAATCACACAGGCCGGATCTATTCTAAGTTTGATATTAAAATTGGACTAATCACTTAAAATAGTATCATTAATTAATGCTGATTCATATAATTATTTAAATTTAACAAATTTAATATCTAACTGTATCTAGTATCTAGGCAGGATAGCAACATGCATGCATCACGTGCAAGTTAAGTTTTAGGATCACACAATTATATGTGGGAGATCCCAAAAAAGTGAGACCGATATTAAACTTAGAGTGTATTTATGTTTGGATTAGCTTTTAGAGCATAGTTTCTAAAAAAAAAGTGAAAAAAGTGATTTTAAAAAATAGCTTCTAAAAAATAGTTAAAAAAAAAAAAAAAGCGTCTTGACAAAACTATGGTTTTAAACCCCCAAACCATAGTTTTGCAGAATTTAAACCATGGTTTTAACGTGGGCTTATTTGGAATATGATTAAATAAGCAATCACAAGTTCACAGATCGTCTCAATTAATTGGCTGCTGCTCTTTTAATTTAGACTTCACGCTTATGAGCTCCGATCGAGGAATACATGATATGTACATATATATTTAGTTGTCAATTAATGCCTGAGAATCGGAAAATATGAAGATGCATTACTACAGATAACTGAAAGCTTGTATCCACAATGGATCACGCCCCAGTTTGGATTAACTTTTTTGTTGTGATTGGGTGTTTAATCATATATGCAGAACGGGGTTCGAGGACTTATGTTGACATGTATGACTTCGAAAACGATATATGGCTGTGTCACTCCTTCGATGGCAAATGCTACAACTTCACCTCTTTTGTAAGTCTGATTCTTGCATATGTGTGTGTGACTGTGTGTGTGTGTGTGTGTGATGTGATTGGTTTGGGTCAGTGGGTGTTATCAGTAGTAATGAGTTGAAAGGAATGTATATGATTTGATTTGGGCAGCAACCTGCCATGAATGTGTTGAGACTTGAGAGAGATACGATCATTTCTGGAAGAACCCAACAGAGATAGTGACCATCTCATCGAAGACTACGTGATCTCTTCCAATTGTTGGCAAGTCTATCCCATCGAGGAGTAGTGGAATAATAGACTGTCCCTTCTTTATCAAGTTGAAGTACCCACCTGATAATAGTAACTGCTATTAACCAATCGGAAATACGGAGATAGGATTAACAACACAATATTACGATATCAATACTATGAGATCACAGCATGAACTCTACCATCATTAGTTGCCTTTATCCACAGCTCCGTTTCTTCATGACTCTCTGGCCATTTCTAAAATTCAAATTCAAAAACTTTGAGGGATTCTGAAAGCTGAATGGATCTTAATTTGAGTAGAACAAATTTTCTTTTTACTGTGAAGTCAGTCAAAGAAATTATAAGTTACCAGTTTTATTTCATCTCTATGTGGATTGCATGCTGTCGAATAAAGTGAGGAAGAAACGAAGACTTATCAATAAGGATGAATGCCCAATTTCTGTCACAGAGAGATGGAGATGGTGTTGCATGTGTTGAGAGACTGCGATCAGATCACATTCAAAATCTTTGGAGAATACTTATCCACCCCTCTGCATGGAGTGTAGTTACGTTTTACCTCACTCAGTTTGGGAGATTGGATTCAATGCAACATCTCTCTTATTAATATATAGAGGAACTACAAAAAAAAAAAAAAAGTTTTTTTTTGCGGCGGAAAAATTCTCTCGCAAAACAGACATTTTCCGTCGCAAAATTGATTTGCAGCGGAAAAAGTTTCATCGCAAAAATTACCCTCGCAAACCAATTTTCCGTCGCAAAAATACTTTTTTCCTCGCAAATTCCAGGATTTGCGAGGAAGTATTTTCCCTCGAAAATCCTGAAATTTGAGAGGAAAATCATTTCCCTCGCAAAATTTTGAAATTTGCGAGGAAACTTTTTCCCTCGCAAAATCCAAGATTTGTGAGGGACACGTTTTTCCTCGCAAAAAGTCGGATTTGCGAGAGAAAAGGTTTTCCCTCGCAAATTTAATTTATTTTTAAAAAAAATTATAAAAAATAAAAAGACTTGTATATCATAAAAAAATATTCCATAAGTCTTACATACAGTTACATGATTGATAGTTTGGGACAACAAAAGTGATGTATGGATAATTTAAACTTACAAACTACCACTTCTAAGCTGCATGTGCTGACATTATCTAAATTACAAACAATACAGAAGTATTTTATTACCTCAAGCTCATCTAACTCCCAATCAAATTCACAGAATACCTGCATCAAACAAAAAACAAATGAATTCATCGAAAACCAAATGTACAACAAACCTCACCAAGTGTTTTCCACCACATTTACCGTTTTTCCTCGCATGAAAAATAATTTGAACCTCGTAGCTCGTTCAAGTTCATCTTCCTTAAAAGGTCGGTAGAAATCAGAAACACACAATGCCATATAAAACTGTCGAACAAGTACATTAGCAAGAATCGTTATAATCATGACACTAAACTATAACAATTTTAGACCCCAATAATTAACATCAACCATCCATCAAATAATACAGTCCTTGATTTTCCCCCCACAGTTACAATCTATTAAAGACATTATATGATATCTTGATACAATCTCAGTAATTGCTAGAATCTGAAAAGCTTTGATTTTCCCTGATATTAGATACAACTTGATACATTCATTTAAAGAATAAAATTACAATATGATAAATGTATGGTAAGGTTTAGCCAACCTCAGTGGGATGAGGATTTACTTGTTGTTTTATGGTAAGGTTCATCAATTAAAATATGAAAAGTGTATGTGTCTCTAATAATAGCATGATAATGTATGATTTAATTAAAAACCTTTTTAGACGTCTCACGATGCTAATACAGAACCATAAACCCTATATATTTTAATTTAGTAACCTGTTAGCAAAGCTAAAAAATCACATAGGCATTTTCAAATCCAAAATACTCTCCACCCACATCCCCAAGTAGTGTTTCTTGAAAAGGCATCGTCTAATAATTCATCAGAAATGAAACTGAACATCAGATGAGCATGCAGAAAGTGGAAGGTAAAAATAGAAGAGGAAAATGGTGTGAGGAAAAAAAAAAAGAACAAGAAAAAAAGGTTAAATAATAGCAGCTATTTTAGAGGGAGGAAAATTGGCGGTAACCTTGCAAATTGCAATGTGAAGGTTGCAATACTAATGGGACCGAAAAAGTATGGAACAGACTTATCACATACACAAAGAAGAAAGAGGCGGACGAGAAGGCAATACCTTCTTTGGGTGCATCTCAAGATATATATTTGGGACTTCACTCTATCAACTTGACTTTCTCTATTGAAGTCATTAAATCATCAACCATAAATATCGATTCGAGAAGACTATAAATCACTGTTTAATAAGAAAGTCTCAAAGAAAAAAGGCCAAATGGGATAAATACCGATCCTCAGAAAACAATCAGAGCAATACGCGAAGCTTTACAAAAACCTAAGGCATTTGAAGTTAAATTAAAGAATAAAAAAAAAGCCTAATAGTTTCGTTTGAAAGTGCGCGCTTTATTCTTCCTCAGTGGCTGCTTCAGCACTCTTGTTATTGTGCTTCCTCGCATACCTCTGGTTCCTCAGGAACTTGGGATCTATCTACAACAATTTCCGGTTAAAAAAAAAACCAAAGCAATAGATTAGACAACAACAAAAACCAGAGAATCAACATAGATCGCAAGAGAATAGGGAAAGTGAACATGAATACCCCTTTGGTAGAAGTGTGACGGTGCCTCTTAGGCTTTTTGATGCCATTCTTGTGGGCCTTGTATGATTGGTTGTGAGTTGTATGGTTCTTTGACTTCGCCATCGCTGAGATCAAAGGAACAAACAGAAAAATTAAGCGGTGATGATTGCAATAAAGATCGTAGAGAATATGCAACAGAGGCAATACGGACCCTAGAGCAAGGTAACAGTGAGTTTCGGATCGGCTAGGGTTTCCGGCGGAACAGCGAATCGGGGGAAGAGAAATATGGCTCGGTTCTTGATATATGACCAGCGAATTTGTCGATCTGCAACCTAGCTGCGTTTCGCCGTCCTCCCTCTGTGTTTCGCCGTCGAAGGAAGAGATAGACGAGGCCGCAGCGTTTCGCCGTCGGAGGAAGAGATCGCGAGGCCGCGGTGGAGCTAGAGCTCTGAGGAATAGATTGAACGCTGGAGCTGAGGGAGATGAAATGAAAACTTTTCCCTTGGGTTCTTGCAAAATCACTTACTTTGTGAGAAATTCCCCCATTTTGCGAGGGAACCATTCCCTCGCAAAAAGAAGGTGACTTTTGGCTTGCAAAAATCAATGTTCCCTCGCAAAATGGATGGTATTTTGTTCTCTCGCAAAATTGTGGGAAATTGGGGGGAAAATTCCCGCCAATTTCCCCCCATTTTGCGAGGAAAAATATTTTCCCTCGCAAAATGGTGATTTTTGAGAGGGAAAATGAGTTCCCTCGCAAAATACCCTCTATTTTGCGAGGGAAACATTTTTCTCTCGCAAAATGGGGGGAAATTGGCGGAAAATTTCACCCCAATTTCCGTCAATTTTGCGAGGGAACTTAGTTTCTCTCGCAAAATGGTCATATTTTGCGAGGGAACTCATTTTCCCTCGCAAAATTAGTAAAATTTGCGACGGAATTTTTTTCCCTCACAAATTCTGTCGTAAATATGACATTTTCTAGTAGTAGGGAAGTGATGAAGATTGGGATGCGTTGTTTGTAGTCTCGAGGTGTCGAAATTTATTAATTTTTTAGGATCTTAGAATTAACACTGAAACTATTATTGCCAGTTCCAAAGCCATTCATGGTGCATAGCTTCTGAAGGAAGTGGGGAAGAAATTCTTGAGAGGGCAAAGAGAGGATATGAAAATTGAACACCAATGCGAATTATGGATCTATCTAGCTACATGGTATGAAAATTGCTTGGGATATAGAGGATACACAGAGATAGTTTTAATTTTTTTTTTTGTATTAAAGATATAGATAATGAAAAATCTTTTTTTAATCGAGCAACACTTCTTTGCGTATTTTTTAACTATCGATTTTTTAAAAATATTAAATCAACTAAACAAATCTAATAAGCAATAATCATTAGAGGGAGCATTAAGGAGAAGATGAGCCTGCTGAACATGTGGCCCAGGAATGATATCATGCCCATTAAGAATGGGTCGAGTCCATTACTTGCTTAGGAAGTAAAAATGAGTGGGTAGTTGCAGCCTTGAAGTATTGTTTCTAGTAGTTCTTAAAATAATTTTTATTCCATCGAGCACCTTAGAAATTTTTTGAGTGCCTAAGAAAAATACTTTGACGATTAAATTGTCTTAAACATTATTTTAAGATGTATTGGGTGCTAAAAAAATATTTTAGGATGTTAAATGCACTAAAAATCACTTTAGGATACTGGGTGATAAATACTTCTGAGGGCTTGGTGTTATATACAAGGTGTTATAAAAAAAAACTATTTTAGGATACTAAGTGTACTAAAAATTAATTTAAGGTATTGAATACTATTAAAAAAATACTTTAGAGTGCTGTAATTGGATACTATTGTTTTCTTTTAACAAAGTGTTTAGCCTCGCTTATTTTATCCCAAAATGGCGTGCAAATGATGGAGACAAACAGCAGTAGTGAAGAAAAAGAAGCCAAATCCAAAATTTTATTTGTCGGGCCTATTTGTTAGGAGGGATTTGATGGGTGTGGATGGAGAGAAAATTCTGAATCTGTTATAAATATATGTATTATGTGGATGTTCATTGTATAGTAACCCTTAAAGGTCTATAACTAGAGGTCTTGTGTAAACATTCAGAAGTTACTTGAAATGAGAATTCTTCCATCTCTCTAGAATTTCTCTCTGACTTCTCTCTACTTTTCTTTACATTTTCTTCAGTTTTATAACACGTTATCAGCACGAAGCTCTAATCAATTGAGCTTAGTGTTGTTCATCATCACCATCATCCTTTTTCTTCCTCTTTGCACCGTAGAAGATTTTCAAATCATTCAAAAGGAGGAGTTTTTAAGCTGAAAAGATGATTTTGGATCGGTAGTTGTGTAATCTCTTCACTCGGGTATGTTTTGTATTAAATTTTGGTTGTTGATTTTTGAAAAATATCCTGCGTGCGTTGCGTCTTGCGAGCGAGAGAGAAAGAAGATGGAAAGGTTCGGGAGAGGAGGAAGAAAGAGAGAAAAAAAAAACAACACACACACAAATTGTCGTCGATTTTTAGAAAATTTACTATTTACACATTTTATATTATTTTATTTAAAAAGTAATTACAATTTATATTATATTATTGATTATATATTATCTAAGAAACTACTGATGCGTGGAGGTATAATATTTCTCTTAATTTTATTTAATGCTGCTAACATATTTATGATTCAACATTTTATTTTTATTATTGCTAACATATTTATATTTAAGTTTTTATTTTTATGTTAGCATTTATTTATTTATGTTTATTTATTTATATTTTATAATTATTATTAATTTCGACACCTATTTGGGGTTAAACCTCCTAACCTAAGTCTTGATTTAATATTAAGCATTTACTTTATCCTATTTAAATTAAGCATTTACTTTTATGCTATTTAATTTAAGCATTAACTTTTATGTTAACTAACATAACATTTATTTTTATGTTAACTAACATAACATTTACTTTTATGCTTGCTAACATAACATTTATTGTTTATGTCTAATTTATTATTTGTCATTTTATTATTATTATTATTATTATTATTATTATATTTCTTATTATATGATCAGACGTTATATATAATGGCCAGAAACCTTTGTTTATCCTGAAGATAAACAGTTTGAAGCCATTTTGATTTAATTTCTCTTGAAGAGAAAATGACATTGAGATATATGACCAAAATTGGCCAGAAGCCAAATGAAGATATAAAGTGGCAAGTAGACTAGAAGAGGCGTAATTTGGCCAAGAAGACATATATTGGCAAGAAGCCAAGAGAAGGCACAATATGGCACGAAGTCAAATGATAATTTGGCTTGATATTAAGAGATAAATTGGCATGAAGCCAAAGAGACAAATTTGCCTGAAGATATGAGACAAGGCATGATCTATGATTTTTGTATGCCATCAATTGTATAAATGTCTCAAAATTGAATATTTGTCATTAATAGATTCTTTTATTCTTTAGAACAAATTAATGGGATTGTATGACCACCAGAAGATGGTTGTTCTTCTAAAAGTTTATTATAAATGGGAATATTCAATTTGCTCCTGAAGTAGCAATATTGTGAAGGAATCAAGAAATATTTTGAATTAATTTCTTGTATTTATATGATCAAACAAAACTGTGAGATTTTGTTTAAAGGATCATGAATTTTCTCCAACATAATCAACTACATTAGTGAATGTAATAATTAATGAATTAATTGTGGTTGTGGATATGTGTGTAAATTTGTTTACATATTGACATGGTTGTAATTATGGTGGTTCAAATTCTCAAGGGAAGTGAGGAAAGATTATTGATAAGAACCATAATAAGAGATATTATTGGGTATAATAAATATGATAGTAATTCATGTTATTGTTGTGGTGGCAATGGTCATTAGTTTTGTATTTATTGTATGCCATAATATATTTGTTAAAGGACAAATATTTGATATAAACTATCTGATAAGATAATTATTATATGTAAATCAGCCTCAAAATCAATTTCAAAAGTATGAGGCGTTGATTTTCGGAAAAATGGGACCAATTTGGAATTTTAAATAATTGGGGTATTATTGTATAATTTTACGTGGTAGTATAATAACATTCATAGAATTTGGGCTCAAGTTATGTAATTTTCCCCAAGCAAATTTTTCATTGATTCACGTGAAGGCAGGAGAAAATTTTGGCCGTGGGTCTCACGTGTTTATATTATTTTATTATTATAAATAGTATTTACTATTCACGAAAAAAAAAATCTAAAAAAAAAAAAATTATATTTAATTGAATGACAAGTAGCCATAAATTTATGATTTTATGGTCGAAATTTTATCATTTTTATTATTACCATAAATTTATTATTTGATATTAAGAAGTTTATCAAATTTTATAATTGTTCTTTTATAAAAGAACAATATTGGTTTAAAGAAATTGCATGGCAAGAAAATTTTATAAATTATTATATATAAAGACCCTGAAGGTATATGTATCAAATATACTATGATACAAAGAGTTTTAAGTTATTGTCTTAACGACGAATAATTTGCATAAAAATTATGCCACATATGAGTAATAATTCTAAAGGCTAATAGTCTTGGAGACTAATTAGCATTGTTTGCCCACTTAATTTGAAAGATCAATGTTCATACTAAATTTGGTAGTATTAATTTGAAGCTCCGGAAGAGCAATGAAAGTATAAATTTGATTTAAGGCTCAGGAAGAGCTAATATTTTGTTACCTGAAGGGACAAAAATATGCATTGAATATGCATTTTATTCTACCAAGGATGAAAGAAACTTATTGAGTTTCATAGATATCTACAGAAATGGATATCATATAGAAATGCATTGAACCACATACAAGTGTAAACCATATGTTTACAAATACTAATGCAATGTTTGTATATGTAAACCATAAGTTTACATTATGACTAGTTAGGTCATATGTGGTTAATAATGATATGAAAAGTAATTGAGAATTCATATCTTGATGTGTAAACAAATATTACAATTCATGACCAAGAAAAATTGAAAATGAGTCTTCATTTTTCTAGAGCAGATACAAGGAGGAGATATTTGAGATATTTTCCATTGGATGTGCAGAAGTGCCTGTAGCACTAATATAATGCACTAATATAGTCCTCAAAGGAGGATGAGAATATATGATGGGTGTTAATTTCATTTGATAATGTATTAAAGGATTTGAAAGTGAAAAAAACCCACATTTGGATTGAAATCCATGAATGTTTGTGAAGTATTTTTAAAGGACTCACACTTGAGGGGGAGATTTCTAGAATACAAGTGTGAGTGAAATTTTGAAGAGTTATATACTTCATACATTAAGCCTCTCTTATGAAGAACAAAGTCCATGAATTTTAAGGGGAATGTTCGTCTCACACTTGAGGGGAGATTGTTAATATGCAAGTGTGAGCTAATTTGTAGAAAGTCATAGTCATACTTCCCACATAATGACAAATATGATCTCCTGAAAATGAATGATAAATTATGATTGTGGATCATAATGTTACAAAGAAACCTAAATTTACTAAGATGAGATATATGTTACGATGAACGAAAGTTTACTGATCAAAACATATTTATTGTTGGCATGACTTGTTTGATCATCCAAGTCATATATATATAATACAAATAAGATATTGTATTAACATCCATTGAAGAATCAGAAAATTCTTCATGAATAAATGCTTGTTCTCAAATATAAATGACTATGAGAATATCATAGGTCATAATTGGTAATAGATATCCGGAAATATATCAAACAGATTTGTATGGGCCCATTGAAATAGCATGTAAACCATACAATGATATGAGAAATTTGAAAGATGCATCTATAAGATGGTTACATGTGAGATTATTTGCTTGCAACATGGAATTTGCAGAAATAATTACAACATGAAGTTTGCAAATGAGATTGCAATATGAAGTTTGCAATAATGTTTGATGTTTGAATAAATTAAGCGCGCAATTTCCAGATGATATGATTTAAGAATTATAATTAAAGCCTCCATAAATAAGCTGGATGAATGCTTATGAGAACAAAATTTTATGTTGGTATATTTGATATTATATAGCAGCATTTATATAAGCCAACAAAATTCTCCCAGTAAAATTGACTTTTGGTTAGAAGTCAGACAAATTTTCATCTTAAAAGGGTTGAAGTGCAATGATTATAAATCCACCACAATGCACATAGATGGATATAGAAAGAAATTTGAGATAAATGTTGTATAAGTACCTTCTATTTCTTGTTTGTCTCTATATGAAACAGAAAGATGTTTGTAAAGGAAACAAATGGATTTAGGAGACTTATACTGCATGATTAGTCAATTGACGTTTGACATTGTTTTTTTACCATGAGGGGGAGAAATTGGATAGCTAGAAAAGTGAATACATGGAATGCATTATAGCAAAATAACAAAGTATATATCCTCGAAAAAGGTAGTATGAACCAGAAGTTCATCAGATTATGCATTCATGAATTATTTGCCAGATAATATTACTGACCCAAATGAGATTTATTAAATCTCATACTCTAGCTGAAAATGCTCCAATATGTATAAATATGAATGTGGCATGCTCGAAGCATGAGAAATTATTCGGTTCCAATTATAAATGTTATGGATAAATTGGAGCAATAATTATGATGATCATATTAAGGAGGTAGATACTCCTGAAGAGTATCGAGACATAACTAATTGCAAAAACCTCATGAGAGGGTTCAGGTATCTGAATTTTATTGATCTTGATAAGTTATGTCGAATTGGAAAAATTGAACCGAAAAGATGAAATTGTCGACAACAATTTTTGATGATGATATCACGTGATCAAATGAGGATATTATATAAAGATATGTCACAAGAAGTTGACATATAGATGATTGGCCAAGAGGATAAGTGAAATTGAAAATGACGCAATTATAATCATATTATGATAGTTATGGACCGAAGTCCAAATTGAGATATATGAATATTTATGTGAAAATAAAGATTTTCACAAAGTCTAATATGATTATGATGTGATATATGATTTTGTGGTGGATACAATAATTTTGTATATATATTGTTAATCTGGCAATTTATGAAAACAAAAAGGAAAATTATGCGTCTATTATATATTGTTATATAGCCTATGCATAAGGCTTACTAAATCATGAAGATTACAGAAGAATCTTTAAAGAATCAAAAAGTGCTAGTAGCACATGTCCTTAAAGGACTTAAGGTGGTAGGAAATGACTTAAGGTGCCAGGAGCACATGTCCCAGAATGACTTAAGGTGCGAAAAGCACATATCCCCGAATGACTTAAGGTGCCAGAAGCATCAAAGGATTTAATGTGCCAGAAGCACGAGTCCCTTAAGGAATTAGGATGCTAAAAGCATCTAATTCAAGTTATTGAGAACAATAAAGGGGAAAAGTCTATGAATGACTTAAATCAATTAGGGCACAGTGGTATAATCTTCTCAAGAGATATGTGGAAAGAAGGGTATAAAGAAAGTGAATCAATATGCCCATGCATCTTTATAAAAAGATCTTGAAGTGCATCTTTTAATTGTAATTTATGTTGATGATATCAACATTATTGAAACGCTGAAGAGCTTCAATAAGGCAATTAATTGTTTAAAGAAAGAATTTGAAATAAATGACTTGAGGAGAACGAAATTTTGTATTAGATTACAGATTTAATACCTATAGTACGAGATCTTTTGTTTATATAAAAGGAGGTCCTAGATTGATTTTATATGGATAAGTCATATCCATTATATATTTTAAAGTATTTGCAGGTGGATAAAGAATAATTTCAACCTCAAGCAAAGAAGTTGAAGAATGACACTTATGTATCATGCTTATTTGCATAAGATAATTCTTCACCAACACAAAGACATTGGGAGTAATGTAGTCATCAGGGGGAGTATATCTTATGTATTTTAGTAAGGCAAGTTGATGTACACTGCACTTTTTTTCCCTTATCTAGGTTTTGTCCCACTGGGTTTTCCTAGAAAGGTTTTTAATGAGGCAGCATTATAATATTTGATGTAATTAAGAGGGGGAGCGTCGATACACGTTGTACTCTTTTTCCCTTATCTAGGTTTTTGTCCCACTGGGTTTTCCTAGAAAGGTTTTTAATGAAGCATATAAGAAAGTGTATCGATGGATAATGTACTCTTTTCTTTAGCTAGGTTTTATCCCACTGGGTTTTCCTAGTTAAAGTTTTTAATGAGGCATATTTATAATGGACATCCAAGGGGGAGTGTTATAAATATATGTATTATGTGGATGTTCATTGCATAGTAACCCTTGAAGGTCTATAAATAGAGGTCTTGTGTAAACATTCAGAAGTTACTTGAAATGAGAATTCCTCCATCTCTCTAGAATTTCTCTCTGACTTCTCTATACTTTTCTTTACATTTTCTTCAGTTTTATAACAGAATCAGATTTTTTTTTAAAAAAATGGATAATTGGAGTAAAGTTTTATAATTAATTTTTCTTATTCTTTTGTAGAACAAAAAAAAAAAAAACTTTTCTTTATAAAAAGGCTAAAGTATACACTTAGTTTTTTAAGTTGTATTTAGTCTCATTTTAATTCCTTCAAATTAAAAAGTGTGTTTTTAGTCTCATAAACTTAATATCATTAACTCACTGACAGAAAATTTTATCTTCTCAACGATCGTAAAATGATGACTTGGTGATTAAAGCTACAAAGCTTATGTACAAGTTCAATTTTTCAAACATCCATCTCGCCTTTAACATAAGATTTAATTGGAAAGTTTATCTTGATCTTAAATGTATTTCACATTGTTCTGGTCTGGAACCAGATTTGTAGCCCGATGGGCTAAAGCTTTGATATTGGATCAATATGCTCCACCAGTACCTCTATGGGGTAGAAATACTGGAGGAGTCGGGATCACTGTACACTATAGACTTATTCGCCTTAGGGGGGGGGGAATGTGTCAAGTGAGGATGTGCACAAAGATGATATAGAATTTACTAGGTTTGAGTTAGAACGTGTGCACCTTAGTGTCGTGCCCTTATATTTATAGGGCTTGCTTTGATATCCTAACCGTGTGATCTATCATATCTTATTAATATTAGATAGAATAGATTCTGATGGATTGTAGGTCTTCTCGGATATATGATATGGCCTGTGTTGGGCCGTTCACACATATGGGCCGTCTGGCCGGACCGTAACAGTTGACCCCCAGCTCGGTAGCTCAAGGGTTTGAACTGCCGAGGTGTATCCTGGCCTGGCATTCTCTGTCTGAGGTGATATACCGAGGTTGATTAGATCCGTCGATGGATAGCATGGTTGATTGGATCCATTGGCTCCGCCTGCTGGATTTTGTTTTTGACTGGGCTTGACCTAGGATTGCCACCTAGGGCCTACGTACCCTTTCACGGGATCAAAGCCCACGTAGTTCGAGGTATTATTAATCCTTTGGCGGGTGCCGTTCGGTGATGGCCTCGAACCGGTTCACTACTAACCTCGGCCATGGATGTTACGTTCTCGAGAATCCGAGGTCTGATCTCAATATCCGAGGTCCCTCATGGAGGATTGCCGACTCCCTGACATTGTCTGGATTCTTCCGTGTCCACGAATTTATCCCCTGGTGCCGAGGTATGAGGGAAGGCCAAGAGTCTAGGATGCCTTTCCAGGGTCAAGAGACCTTCCGCCTTCACCATCATTGCCCCCTGCCATGTGGCGTCCCTGGATTGGTGGGGGGATTTTAACCGCCCTGCTTCGTCGTCTTTGGATTTCGTGCGCATTTAATGCTCTCTGCGCACGCCGCACGTCGCACGTCACCCCTATGGACAGGGTGAATTTTTCCCTTTCTACCCCTGTCGCTTACACTTTCGACTTACTCTTTCCTCCCTTCTCGCATTACCTGTTATTTCTTCCTCTAACTTTCTCTGTTTAGTTGTTTTGATATTTTGCCGCGGAGAAGCTCTACCTACTCGTACTCTCAGTTCCTCCTGCATTCTTCTTTATCAGGTACTATTTCCATTTCTCCACTTATCTGCTGTATTGCTACTTTGATGGTTTTGATTGCTTATTCCTGTTTTTCCTTCTGCGACCATTTCTGTTTCACCCCCTTTTTCTGGTTTTTGATCTGGTTTTGCTTTGGGGAGTTCCAGCGATTGCCCTTGGGTCGATATGGGTGTCTAAGTTTGTTCCCTTAGGTGTTTCCCCCTTTACGGTTTGCGTACCCCCTTTGGCTCTTCCTGCGTCTCATCGTCCCTTTTATGCATGTTCTAGGTTTCCCTTCTCTGTTTTTGATGGGTGGGAATAAACCTTCGCCATCTTCAAACCCACCACTAACCCCCGAAGAGGAAGAAGAAGCGATACGCTCTCGTTTTCCAAAGGCCAGCTACTGGGTACTGGGTTCTCCTTTGCCCGAGAACGTTAGATCTAGTACTCGCCTCATGGTGCTTCACGTGGGGGGAGTGCCGGGAGGTCGCGTTTGAATTGGTCTAGGGGCCCAAGTGTTCGTCCTGTCCTGAGTGGGTTGCCTAACCCTGTAAGCCGAGATGTACCCGAAGGCATCCCGATCGCACCTATTAACTTACATGAGCCAACTCTAGGCACCGGGTCGAATCTATGCCCGAGGGATACCTCGGCCCATGTTGGGACCGCCTTGCGACGCCCGTATTTCATAGCCAACGGGTGGGATTCCCTGGCGGACACTACCCTCGACACCTGCCAACATAGGTCTAGGGCACCTTCTACCGGACTCACTTTTTCTTCTCACAATATAATGCATACGCCAGGTACTCCCTTCAAAAACTAATTTATGCCTTTCTTTTCCTTTTATTATTAGGTGTCGAATGGAGTCATCCTCTTCTCAAATTAGTGGCCGGTCGACCACGAGGAGGCGATTCCTCTGTTCCTTCCACGGCCCTCCTCCAGCGATTCCCCTGGGTCACATACGAAGCCCTCACTACGCGATCCTTAATGACCGTAGCCGAGATTAATCGGATGAAACTTAGGGAGTTTGGGGGTTGTTTACTGAGCCCTCCTAATGCTGATGAGCCCGTTTGCTCATCTAGGGCGCTACCGGTGTACTAACTTCTTTTTCTTTTATAAAGCTTATATATCTCGGCTCGCATTCACTTCCCGTTTACATCGAGTTTCAAATGTCTTGCCTAGACTACCTTCATTTGGCCCCCTCGCAACTTCATCCTAATGGTTGGGCGTACATTGTGGCTTTTGAGAGGTTATGCAATTCTTTTAAAGACCCCATTCCTTGCACGCCCGCCCCTCTTTTTTTACTTCTTCGTCCTTTTACCCCTCGTTCGGGAAGGAAGTGGATAAATTGAAGGGGCTTACTTCCCTTCGGAGTGACCCTGACCGGAAGCTATTGAGTGCTTTCTCGGATTCCTTCAAGCACTTCAAGAACGGCTTTTTCAAGGTCGTGGCCAAACCCGGGCAAAAGCCCTAGTTTTTGAAAGGGGCCGAGGGAGACGGAGTAGAGTGGAAGTTTCCCTTGTATTGGACGTATGATCACCACAAGGTGGCTTCTACCTCCTACCAAGTTGAACCGAGACGATCTTCCCGCCGAGGAGGTTGTTTTTGTAGATCGGCTGGTGTCATATTTTACTACATACGGCAGCCGGAGCGCGGCTTACTTTATTTCCGGTCCCGGCTCCAAGTCGGGATATGTAATCTGTATGGCTTTTGTATATACCCTGCTTTCACCTTTTTCCTTTCCTAATGTATGCGATAACTAATCATCGTCCTTATCTTTTTATTGTAGCTCAAGATATAGATCCTCTACCTCGCTACCTCACTCATTCGAAGCAAGGTCAGAAGAAGAGGTCGGCCCCGGAGTCGCGCAAGTCCAAAACTGTAGCGGATGCCCTGGCAAAGAAACAGAAACAGAAACAGAAAGAGAGCCCTTTGGAATCAATGGATATCCCCCTTTCCAGACCCTCTGGCAATTCTTGCCTTGATGGGCGGACTTCGCCTCCCGCTGTGGCTAAGATTATGGCGGCGCCTTCTTCTTCGATCCTACCGCCACCTCCTCCTCTGCATCCGAAACTGCCCCGTGGTCTTACTTGGAGTAAGGGGCGGACCGAAGAACTGGCGGTTTCTCTCCTCCCGCCTCGGCGTTATACGGATGCCGTGGCTCTTTCCGATATTGATGAGGCCGAGTTGTGGGATATCCGAGGAAGGCTACCCCGAAATCTGCGGGGTGGTGCGGCATTTGAAATAGTCAAGGAATTATGTTAACGCCAGTGCCGCTCTGAACAAGGTTCAGGAGGAGAGGGATAGCGCTGTTGAGGCCCAGAGAAGGCCGAGGAAGCTCTTGAGGCCGCCAAAGCCTCGAAAAAGAAGGCTGAGGATGCTCTGCCTGAGATAGAGGCTGAGAAGAGCAAGCTCTCTGAGGAGCTCAACATGACCCGAGAGGCCCTTGACCGAGCTAACGAAGAGCTGGTCAGGTTACAAAAAGCCCACGCACAGGACATCGACTCGCTTCGGGTGGTGGAATCGCAGCGTGGGGACTTGGCGAGGGAATTGGGCGAGACCAGGGCGGCCCTTGCGGAGTCTCAGAGAGCTTATGCTGACTGCTCTGACACGGTTCAGGAGACGGCCAGAGATGCTTTCAAAATGGCCCTGACTCAGATCCGCCACTTGAACCCTAATGTCTCGCTGAACATTGAGGGATTTCACCATCTGGCATATGTCCAGGGCGATAAGCTCGTTCCCCTCCCGCTTCTCCGGAGGTGACTTCGACATCCCTTCTTGATGACGGCGATCAAGTGGGTGATGGGGAGGAGCACATCTCAGCCGACATCCCTACCGAGGAGCCTTCCATCCCCCCTGCTTCAAATGCTTAGTTTTTTGCTTTTTGTTTATCTTCTTTGGGCGTTAATGCCCTTTGTTTGTAATTGCTGGATGTTGCCGCTATGGTTCGGCTGATTTATATAAATTAACTTGTTCTCGTTAGATTGAGCACCGTATAAATGCTAACCTTATTTGACCGGGCCGGTCGTTATGCGGTTCGGGTTTATCGTCCGGACTTGCCATCCGGGAAGTTTGGTAGGGTTTTCTTAGTTAACCACAAAGGGTGTTTATTTAACGCACTACCGAGTTCCGCTCCCTTGTCCGGGTTCAATCGCCAAGATAAGGGCAAAATGTCACATGTTCGGCCGAATTATCCTAACTCCAAGCCGAACATTTGGACTTGATCAGGGTCGGCATGACAAGTCATCTTCTTATCAAGGAGCGAGCGTTGACGCGTCAATTTTGTTAAGACCTTTACAGGTGGGTTCACATTGCTCGAAACCAAGGCACATCGGCCCTAGTGTCAGCCATCTAGATGTGTTAATTGAAACCGGGTTCAGAAACCGCGGTGTAACCGGTATGTGGACCTCGGTGTAAAAAACTTAAGTTATAAACAAAGACGTGCGTTTGAATGAGAACTCCGATGCGGGTTCCTTCTTTAAAATAAGATTTCAAAGAGTTGAAGGCGTTAATGGTAAACAACCAAATATAAACGACATAAATTTAAATAAGAAAAAATGAAACAAGTTCCATCGTGGGTGACATCCGAACCGAGGTCTAGCTATGGTAGGCCCTCAGTTAGTCGGCGTTCCAGGTCCTCTTGACGAGCTTTCTTCCTAGGGTTTCTAGTATATAGGCCCCATTGCTCAGCTTTTCCTTTACGCGGTACGGACCTTCCCAATTTGCCGCGCCTTGCCATCTCGGGCATTTTTGTTCCCAATATCTGCACGTCGAAGTACTAGGTTGCCCCTGTTGAAGGAGCGGGGTCTTACTTTCCGATTGTACTTTGCCGCGATGAGTTGTTTAGCAGCAAGGTCTTTGCAGTGCGCCCTGACTCTGATTTCGTCAATCAAGTCCAACTCGGTCCTCAACGCATCCTCGTTCGATTCGCCTCCCGCCTGGGTTACATTAGCCTTCCTCCATGACGGAAGTCCTATCTCAACAGGGATCATAGCCTCGCATCCATAAGTCAACCTGAAGGGGTTTCCTGGGTTGACGTACGCCGTACACCGGTCCTATATCCTCATAGTACGCCGTAGAGTTCGACCCGGTTGGACTCGCGCTCTTGCATCCTCTTCTTTAGGCCGTCTAAGACGACTTTGTTTCTTTGCCTCGGCCGGCCGTTTGATTGTGGGTGTTCTACCGAGGCGAAATGGTGCACGATATCTAGATCCGAGACCATAGTCCGGAATCCTTTGTCTATGAATTGGGTCCCGTTGTCGTGACTATTTCAAATAGAATTCCGAATCGAGCGACAATATTATGTCGAAAAAACCTTTGAATCCGTGCCGAGGTAATCGAGGTTAGAGGCTCGGCCTCGATCCATTTGGTGAAGTAATCTACACGCCACAATGAGCCACCTAAATTGCCCCGGTGCGGCTTTGAATGGCCCTAAGAGATCCATTCCCCATTTATAAAAGGGCCAAGGAGCCGAGATGTCACATAATTCTGATGGCGGAGGCCAAATAATCTTGGCGTGTTTCTGGCAACTTTCGCACCTTTTGACAGCTTCCATGGCGTCCATCTTCATTGTTGGCCAGTAATATTCGGCACGTAAAGCTTTTCTAGCCAGGGCCTTACCCCCCATGTGATGGCCGTTCACACCCTAATGTATCTCGGACAACACATATCTGGCTTCGGATGAATCTACACATCTCATCATTGGAGAATGGATACCTTTCCGGTATAGTTGGTCATCCATCATCGTGTAGACCGCGGCTTCTCGTATTAACTTCTTTGCCTCGACGGAATCTATTGGTATAATCCCTCTTTCGAGGTAATCTTCAATCGGTTTCCTCCAATCCGTAGTAGCTGATATCATCATGACGCAACTAGGCTCGGTCAGATTTTGTTGGATGACGGTTCGGTAGATTCCTGGGCCCTTGGTAATGGCGAGTTTCGACAAGATATCGGCTCGGGTGTTTTCTTCTCTTGGGATGTGGGTGATTACAACTTCGTCAAATTCGGAGATCAACTCCTTGACTTTATTGAGATACTTAGCCAATAACGGACCTTTCGTCTGATAAGTGCCCTCTATTTGCGCGGCTACAAGCTGCGAGTCGATGAAAACCCTTACTCTCTGTGCTTGATGTTCTCGGGCTTGCAATAATCCGGCCGGTAGGGCTTCATATTCGGCCCGGTTATTAGAGGTCGGGAACTTCAGTTGGAGGGAATGTTTAATGGCGACACCTTCCGGGTTTTCGATTATGACTCCGGCTCCACTACCCTTTGCATTTGACGAACAGTCCACATATACCTTCCACACTTTACTTTGTCCGTCATCGGCGCTGTCCGTCACGGTGAGTTCCCTTACGAAATCCGCCAACGCTTGGGATTTGACTGCGTGTCGGGCTTCGTAGGTGATGTCGAACTCGGATAGCCGGATCGCCTTAACCGGTCATTCTTCCACCCGGTCGGGTTTATGTAATATCTCGCCGGAGCGGAAGATTTGTACGGACTATGATACGGTGCCCCGGAAGTAAGGTCTTAATCTTCTTGCTTTAAATGAGCGGGGCAAAGGCCACTTTTTCCAACTTCGATATCGGAGCTCCGAGCTCGTAGTGCCTTACTCACGAAATACACACGGACCGCCCGGCCTCGGTTTCTCGTACTAGCGCCGCGCTCACGCTTCTTCACCCACCGATAAATATAAAAATAAAGACTCTCCCGGGTTAGGTTTTGATAGAACCGGGTGGGGTTGCCAAACAAAGCTTGATCTTTTCAAAAGCCGCCTCACACTCCCCGTTCCATCCTCCTTGTGTTTCCTTTTTTAGCAACCTAAAAAATGGGAGTGCGTTCTCGGCTGATCGCGGTAGAAACCTGGTTAGCGCGACCAGTCGGCCGGTTAGCTGCTGCACTTCCTTCTTCGTCCTCGGCTGCTGTATCTCGAGGACGGCCTTGCATTTATCCGGATTAGCTTTGATTCCTCGGTTTGTCAACATAAAACCTAGGAACTTCCCGGCCGGGACTCCAAATGCACATTTGGTCGGGTTCAAACGAATCTGAAACCTCCTCAGCTTTTCAAATGTCTGTTTGAGATCACGGACATGGTTTTCGGGTCCCGTGACTTCACGATCATATCATCAATGTAGACTTCAATGTTTCGCCCAATCTGATCCGCGAATACATTGTTCATCATCCGTTGATAAGTTGCCCCGGCGTTCTTAAGACCGAAGGGCATCACGTTATAGCAGTAGTTGGCTTTGTCGGTCATAAAAGCTGTCTTCTCTTGATCACGCGGATGCATAGGTATTTGATTGTAACCAGAGTATGCGTCCATGAAGGATAACAATTGAAAGCCCGACGAGTTATCGACCAACTGATCGATGTTAGGCATCGGGTATGAATCTTTGGGACAAGCTTTATTCAAATTGGTATAATCCGTGCATACTCTCCACTTTCCGCTTGGCTTTTTTACCATAACTACGTTAGATAGCCAGGTGGTATATTGTATTTCCCGATGAACCCGGCTTCCAAAAGCTCCTCGACGTGCTTTGCTCCAAAGCCTTACGCCCGTCGCCCCGATATTCCTCTTTTTTCGTGCCACTTGGTTTGGACCCCTACTGGATGGCCACCTATGACAAAAAAATTAGGATTGATTCCTGGAACCTCGGATGACGTCCATGCGAAAACATCCCGGTTCTCGCCTCAAGAATTGGACCAATCTATCCCTTAAATCCGGGTCCATTCCCCCTCCAATCTTTGTTGTCTTCGCTGGATTTCCTCCAAGGGGCGAGCTCTTCCAACTCCCTTCGGGTTACGGACGTGGGATTTCGGGCTCGTCCACGAGGTTGAGTTCTACCATGCTGACGGGTCATCCGTCCATTCTCTGATTTTCGAGGTTCAGAATTTGTTTGTTTCTTGGGATCCGAAGTGGGGAGGGTAGACCCCCTTCTCCAACTCGGATTGTCTCGAAGTAACATTGACGTGATTCCTTCTGATCTCCCTTAACAACCACTACTTTATTCTTATTGTTTACCATCTTCAACCTCTGGTGCTTCGTGGATACTATCATATCCCAACTATGAATCGTTGGCCGGCCGAGTATGACGTTATATGGGGACGGAAATCAGCGACTATGAACCTGACCCGTTCGGATTTGAAAGCCTCCCTAGCCCCCATAGTAAGTCTTAGGTCGACATATCCCTTGGGAGGTGAATGTTCCCCGTTAAAGCCTATAAGGGTTGTTTTGCACGGTTTTAAATCCTCAACGTCCATATTCATCCTTTTGTAAGCATCCCAACTAATATGTCCGCGAGCTCCCGAATCCACAAAAACCCTTTTTACGAGGCACCGAGCCACGGTGGGGTTATGACCAATCCGTCCCGGTGGCGGCACCACGTCTTTTAGTTCTTCAGTAGTAAAGACTAATGGGGGTGGTGTCGGTCCGGTTGAATCTTCTTTAAACTTTGGGATATTGCGGACATAAAGCACTTCCCTCAAATATTTCTTCCGCTGGCTGATCGTATCGCCTCCCCCGCCAAATCCTCCACTGACTACATTACAGTGGAATTGAGCTTCCGGGAACTCATCTTCCTCGACGACCGACCTCCGACGCTTCTCATCTTTCTTCGGGCCTTTGTCTGGACTCCTACTTCGGCCTCCTTGCGGCGTTTGGACCTTTACGCCCTTGAGTTTGAATCGGGTATTGGCGTAGCTTGCCTTCCCCGATGAATCGCTCGATGGCATCCCGAGTTCAAAACATTGATCCGTAGTATGCCCCTACCCATCGTGAAACTCACAAAACTTAGATCGATCGCCGAGAATCGAACCCTAGGAGGCCGAGGTCTATTCAATTTTTTCATCTCGGTCTGGGCAACCTCCTTCCAAATCTGGGATCGGGGCGTTTAAAGGGGTATACTTCTCGTATTGTCCTTTTGCCTCAAGCCGTCCCTCCGGTTGCGACCATCTCGGCCCCCGTGTTCGTTGGGGGTCTTCTCCCTTTGACTTACGCGGTTGGCCTTTACTTTCGGTGATATATTTCCTCGTTTCTCCGACCCGACCGCGTTAGCTATCTCCATCTCTGTTCTACGTCCAAGTATTGCTTAGCTCGGGTGTGGAATTCGGTGAGCGTGTGGACTTGATTCTTAAAGATATTCTTAGCTAATCGGGCCGAGGATCCGGGCCATCTACTATGCGGTGTACGTGGACGTCGTCCGGAAGTGAACGAACTTGCAACGCTACCTCTTTGAATCGGTCTAGGTATTTCGGAGGGTTTCCCCTTCCGCGCTTGATTTTGCTCAACGTAAATTGAGACTTCGGTTGCTTTTTACTAGTGGCGAAATTTAACTCGAATTTCCGACCGAGTTCTTCAAGTCGTGGATCGAATCGGTAGGTAAGGTATGAAACCACCTGCGGGCCGGTCCGGTAAGCGTTGCAGCAAAAATTCTTGATATGACCGGGCCCTGGATTAAACGGACAAACATTCCGAGCTCGAATGTATCAAGATGGGTACGTGGGTCCTGGGTCCCGTCATATTTGGGGAGATGCGTCAAGTCCAGTTTCTTTGGATATGGGGCAGTGGCGATTTCTTCAGAAAAGGGGCCTCGGTTGAGGTCGGTCAGATATTTCATCTTGTATTCTTCTGGAGATCCCCGAGACCGAGGTTCCTTCCTCCTATCACGGTCTCGCTCTTGCGTGATTTTTTCTAAGCGTATCCTTTTTGCTTCTGATGCTGAAGGACGAGTCCGAGCTGATCCTATCCTGCGAGGAAATCGGCTTTTGTCCCGGCGTTCTTGCCTCGGACGTTTACCCGGGGACGGACTGCTTGTATATGAGGATTCGGTTTCTCGTCCTCCCCGCGTGTCTCTCCGCTCTCGGTTTCCGATTAACAACTCAAATTTGTTAAACCGGTCCTCCATGATCTGCTGCGTGATTCTGAGGTCTTCTTGGCGCTGGAGGTTAGAGCGCTTCTCGTTATTTTCCATGCGTCTCGGGAATGATTCCTGCGCTTTCGCGGGAGGACGACGTCGGATTACGGACCGAAACCTCCATCGTAGCTAAATTATGAGGTTTGGGAACTATCGGAGGGGAGGATGCCGTATCCGAGAGGTTCCCTCCCGGGCTCCCGCCGGTGGCCGTTGAGCATGATTATTCCGAGTACCTTCAAACCCGTGGTGGATTTGCGGGTTGAGTGTTCCGACCGCAACTTCTCGTGTTTGCCATCGGTGGTCACGGGGATCGAAATTTACGGTCCCCACGAGGCGGTGCCAATGTTCAGTGGGAACTGCATTTGTAGCCCATGGGCTAAAGCTTTGATATTGGATCAATATGCTCCACCGCACTTCTATGGGGTAGAAATACGGAGGAGTCGGGATCACTTGTACACTATAGACTTATTCGCCTTAGGGGGAAGGGGAATGTGTCAAGTGGGGATGTGCACAAAGGATATAGAATTTACTAGGTTTGAGTTAGAACGTGTGCACCTTAGTGTCGTGCCCTTATATTTATAGGGCTTGCTTTGATATCCTAACCGTGTGATCTATCATATCTTATTAATATTAGATAGAATAGATTCTAATGGATTGTAGGTCTTCTCGGATATATGATATGGCCTGTGTTGGGCCGTTCACACATATGGGCCGTCTGGCCAGACCGTAACACACATATTTATCAATCTTTTTTAAAATAACCCTTACCTTATTGATGCTTCTTCAACAATAATAAGGTAAGAAAGAGATGGGGGGGATTAAGAAATATGATTAGAGTGTTCTAGGAAAAAATCTACAACATTAACTAATTTTCTTAATATAATTAAATTAAATTAATAGATTTTACATTAAAAACTAAAACTCAAGAGAGTATAATTATTTTTATATTTTAAAACTAAAATCAACGAAGACAAAAATTAAAATGAGGGACATCAAGATGAAGAGCATTAGTAGAAAAAGGGTCTATGGAGAGTAAATTGTGAAGCAGAAATAGAAGAATTGAAGAAAGGAATGGGTTTTTGATGTGGGGATGCGAAAGAGGAAGGTGAGCATGGTGCCCAAATGCTCGGTATGCTCGCCTAAGCCAAAAAAATTGCTCACCCACCCTAAAAAAAGTGGCCCAAAAAAAGTTTGGGCGGTAATTAGGCGGGGGCGGGCATCGGCGGGGTCTTGCCCGGGAAAATTAATTATATTGAAATAAATATTATTATATATATTTTATTTTATTTAGAATATATTATATTATTATGTCTAAATATATGATATTATACTTTAGGTATCTCCAAAGCTTTGAAATTCTATAAAGTGTGAACTAGAATCTTCATGGAGTAAGGTAAGGGATCACTACTTGGGCAAGGGAAGCCCGCCCTGCCCAGCCCGCCCTTGCCCAGCCCAAAAATGGTTAGAACTTTTATCGGACAGGGCCCGGCATCGGTCTACAAAATGCAGCCCATTCATTCTTCGGGCAGGGTCTCGCCCTGCCTAGCCCTGCCTATGCCCACCCCTAAGAGGAACATAGGAAAAAATAGTTGCAGGAATGGTAAAGAAAAATGTAGAGCTATTAAAACGGGCCACGCCGGCCCGTTAGGCACTAGCCCGCGCAGGATAGAGTCAAAAAATTATATAACCCTAAGGTTTAGGGCCAGCCCGCGAACCAAAAATCATTTTAGAATAATCAACTTAGGCTTGAATAATCAAAAAGAAAAATCATTATATGGAAATCCATGTCTTGAGCACCAAAGGGAAGCTATATACACAATTATATTCGTAACTCAATTAATAAAAGTAGTACCAGTTGACATGTTGAAAATGAACTTGTAATTTTTTTTATATATAAATTTTTTTTAGGAAATAGGTTGGGTTCACCCACAATCCAAGCGTCTGCCAAATCTCCTTCCTTCTGGTGATACTGACATGTTGACAAGGCGGCGTCCTACGAGAATAGGAATGATAATCAAATAAAGATAACGAGGTGTTTTTTTAAAAAAAATAATAATAATAATCTCACTGCACAGGACACAATTATTTCTCATGAATTGATTGAAAAAATTGTTACTTTATATACGTCATTTAGGCATGTTTCGCCTGAGTCTCACTTTTACTTATTACTTATTACAAAAAAAAATACCCTTATAAGGTTTGAAGCCGCACACATTTCATGGTCAAAGAAGGTAAAATATATAAAAATACACACACACACAATTGTACCGTAAATTTTTATGCCAGCGGCAAATATATATATATATATATATATATATATATATATATATATATATATTTCATGGCTAAAAAAACCATGCCTATTTTATATACATGAACCATGACATAGCCAACATCATACTGAAAAACTCAGACTATACATCTTTTAATTATGACACAAAATGGCAGATGCTTTGATTGTTTATAATTAATAAATGGAGTAATTAATGTACACGCCATTAAAGGCCGTGTGCGCCTGCCTGATAGTGTGAGAGTTTTTTTTTTTTTTTTTTTTTTTGTGAGAGTTCATTTGAAGTGAACGAGGTTGACCCAGTTTAAATATCAAAAAGTAGTACCAATTTTAATTGGGCCTGCGGTTGGCCCTATCTTGGCCCCAAAAGAGTGGGGGTTATTTTGGGTAGGGCAAAAAATAACCCCATCATATAAGAAGCCTAAAGATGGGGGAACTATGCGCTTGGTCATGGGCCCAACTCGTTTGACAAACAAACAATAAAAAGGAAGAGGATTTTGGGTAGGGGAAAAGGAATAAGCCATGAATATTGAATAGAGCCTTCCTTCTCAAATTGAGCGGTGACAAACATGAGGAGAATTGAGAGAATCCACAATGCATAGGGGAAATTTTTAAAATATAAAAATAAGTATATTAAAAAGCCAAAATATAGAGATGTTTTGTCAGATTTAAATGCTGATTCATTATTTTAAAATCACCCGAGTGAACATTATTTGTTAGTGAGGTTAACCATGTTAAGTTTATGAAATTAAAAATACACTTTTAAAAAATTGAAATGAAACTTGATGTGAATTTAAATGACTGAATGTATACTTTAGCCTTATTAAAAATTTTATAGTCTCACTTTTTAATTTTCCTAAATGTAACTTATACAAATTTTCCCTCCTTTTCAAATCCTATTAAACAAAATAATAATAATAATAATAATAATAATAATAATTTTTTTTATTATGACTTTGGGCGACTCTGAGTTATATTCTTACAACTAATTAATTTTTTGGGTGTGTATACTGTTGTTTATGTTAAAACTTAAAAGTGACAGTTAATACCTAACTAGTTAATTCATGTTTTATATAATTTTATTCTCGCGAATGGTCATAGATCCCTCCATCCAGTCAACATACAAATATGACCGTTCCCATGCATTTTTCTTCTTAGCGACCCACCCACTATTTCCAAATAACAGGTGTCTTTATTTGGAGTTGGTCCTACCCCCAGTAAGTATGAGGGCACACAAACATTTTAATCACTAGTAAAAAAATAAAAGGTGTTCATATGAAAAAGAAAAATTATAAAAGTGAATTTACAAATTTTGTATGGACACTTGTTACGTTCCTATTGTTATTAATTAATACTCTTTCTGATTCTAAATATAAGATAAAATTGACTTTTTTTTTGGAAATATTAAGAAAACTAATTAAGTTACTTTAAAATATTTATTTTTGTTAATTTTTTTCAAAATGATGTACAACATATGATATGATTAAGTAACTTATTTAGCTTTTATAATTTCTCAAACAAAAAGCCAACTCTATTTTATATATACGATGGGAGAGAGTATTTATATACACTTGTAAACCTACTATTTGACTGTATTTCTCTTTCCCCAAATAAGAGGGTTATGGGGAGCATCATGATGCTAGAGAGGGTTGATGAAGGGTTTTTTTTTTTTGCTTTAAAAAATGTAAAAGATGAAAACAAAGAAGAAGAAATAGTTAAAAAATATATATTAAAGAATCCCTTTAATAAATTCTTACGCACACAGAAATTCCTCCAAATAAAACCCCTTTTCTTCGGGGTCCGGTTTCTCTCCCTTTCACCCCTCTCCTCATCCCTCACAAATACATCTGGACCGTCCAGATGTTGATCCAACGGTCCAGTTTTTTTTTAAAAAAAAAAATTAAAAAAAAATGTTTTTATTTTAAAAAATATTTTTTTAAAAAAATAATAATTTTATATGGATGGATCTCAGCCGTCCAAATCTGGATCGGACGGCCAAGATCCAAGGGGCAAAGTGATGGGGAGGGATGGGGAGAGGCCCTGCTAAGGAGAGGATCCTCTCCCTTTTCTTCGAGAGCTCAAAGTTTTTCTTCTCTTTTGAAAGTTTCATCCCTCCCCTCACCTTAGGAAAGAACTTGTAGCTAGCATGGCCAATCTCCTTACTGATAATTAAAAAAAAAAATCAGGTTTTTGATTCAGTTTTTGTCATTACTCCTTGCAGCAGGATCTGAAGAATGTTTTCCCCTTGATCTTTCTCACCTCACCTTACTGTGAGTCTTGGTTAGGGAATTCACATGATTGCTAATAATTAAAGTATAGCTGTCTCATGCTAGCCATAAATGTACTGAAGGATTTCTTTTTGGATTTTCTAGTTTCATTTCAAGCACGATGGTTGCAATTCAGATGATAATGAAGGCCACTACAGTTTAAGCCTGTCTTAAACTCTAAACGTGAACAAACGATTTATAACTAATACACATGCTCAGTTTGTATATATTGTGCGCGCGCTAAGCAAGGATTATGAGTTGATTACATCTACCTCTACTTCATAGACTAGATCGAGAAAGTGATAGTGAGGCTCCGTCATGTTAAAGCAGTTCTTGATCGAGGAGGTTATTTATTGTCTTGACAGTGTTTTTTCCTGTGAACCATAGGTTTGTTTGCATAGTTGTTTGACGATCAGGAGCTCACTCTTGTCATGTGTGAGAGTGACTGCGAGGAAGTTGGACCACATCTTTGATGTGGAGGTGTAAAGTCATTTTGTGACTATTTTGTGACTTTGGAAAATATGCTTTACGTTTTGCAATGGAAGAAACGTGAAAGATGTAGAAGACCCCACACAAATGGAGAAAGTCAAAGTTGGTGGCTATGGAAGGAAGAAGGAACGCGAAGTTGCTGAGTTGTGAATCAATATTGGAATTAAATATTGTAATCATAAAGGAAACATGAAGGACGTAGAAGATGCTTTCAAAACACAGAAGCTACATGAGGCTTTGAATAAGTCAAATATGATGGCTTGCATTGTGGGAAGACGCGTGAAGCAGACAAGCTACAAGGACGGCACACACGGTTTTGATGGAAGCTACATGAAGCTGCACGAAAGTCAATTATAAAGGCTGGAAAAGGGAAGCGTATGGAAACTGCGTGAAGCTGTGATGAGGCGGTTGAGAGGCTATAAATAAGGCCTCACTCATTCGTTCTCAATTCATGCCGAAAGGTGTCATGTGCGTCCAACATGGAAGAACTCTTCCCTTCCTAAGCCTGAGCGTAGGATATATCTCTCAACATCATCACAATACCAGAATTACACCAAGACACAGAGTGTAGGAGATCTCTTAATTAAAGAGAGAGATGTAATTGTTCTCTCCTTATAATTAAAGAGATGTAGTAATAGTGGTGAGATGTTCTCTTAATTAAAGAGAGATATGTAATTGTTCTCTCCTTATAATTAAAGAGATGTTATGGTGAGGTGTTCTCTTAATTAAAGAGAGATGTGGTTGTTCTCTCCTTATAATTAAAGGGATGTAGTGTTGGAAGTGAGTTCTCTTAATTCTAGAGAGGGATGGAGTTGTTCTCTCCTTGTAGTTAAAGAGAGGTACTATTGTGAGTGAGTAGTCTCCTATTTTAAAGAGAGTGATATTGATCTTTCCTTAAAATTAGAGAGAGGTTGTAATTTTCTACCACATAGTAAAGAAAATCTTTCCTGGCCTTGGCCTGTGGATTTGTTCCACATAAAAATCCTTGTATCAATTTCCTTTATTTGTTATTATTGTTAAATCCGGGATCCTAAATTCCCAACAAGTGGTATCGAGCTAGGTTTCGAGTATCTTTCTGTGGCATAGAACTTAGGCGATATGTCACATCAGAAAAGGATTATTCTTGGGGAATTGTTGAGGTGCTACAGGGACTATTCACATGTACGGAGATACTATGTGGAAGTACTATTCACGCATACGGAAGTGCTGTTCAAACATACAGAAATGTTGTTCAAGCATGCGAAGGTTCTGTTCTCACGTACGGAGGTACTGTTCATGGAAACACTGTTCATATGGAAGAACTATTCACGTATACGGTTGTACTATTCACATGGACGGATTTTTCAGGGCATCATTATGGAGCTCGAGTCAGAGTGAAATAGTGGGAGCTATCTTAAAATAGTGGAAGCTATCTTGAAATAGTGGGAGTTATCATGAAACAGTGGGAGCTATCCTGAAGCAGAAGCAATTCAAAGCAGTTCGTGATAGAGCAATTTGACGGGGTGAAATTCTCGTTGTGGAAATTGAAGGTGAAGGCATTATTGGTAAAAGATAATTACCTGGAGGTCATTAGTACTCATCGTAGGAGCGCTTGGAGTAATGAAGATTATTACATCTAATTCTAGAAGTAAATGTTCTGGAATTGATTCACTCTGATGTATGGCAAGCACCGGTTATGCCCCTAGGAGGAGCAAAGTATTTTGTATCCTTTGCTGATGATTATTCCAGGAGATGTTGAGTGTATCCAATCAAGAGGAAGGTAGATGTATGTTCAGTTTTTCAAGATATTCAAAGCGCAAGTAGAAGTGGTAACAGAGAAGAAGATTAAAGTATTCAAGGATAAATAATGGTGGAGGTGAAGAATTCAATGTCTTTTGTAATCAGGAAGACATTAAAAGATAATCCACGGTGGTATACACTCTGGAACAGAATGGAGTGGCAGAGCGGATGAACAGACTCTACTTGAAAGAACTAGAGATATGTTGAGGACTGCAAGTATGGCAAAGTCATTTTGGGCCGAAGCAGTCAAAACTGCCTGTTATGTGATTAATCAATTGTGATTGATCTGAAGACACTGATAGGAATATGGAATGGTAAGCCAGTAGACTATTCTCACCTATACACACATTTGGGAGTCCTATGTTTGTACATCACCCAAGAAGTCACAAAGCTGGATACAAAATCCAGGAAACTACAGGTTCTTAGGGTATGCTGATGGAGTCAAGGGGTATAGACTGTGGGATCCTACTGCCCACAGTGTTGTCATCAGTAGGGATGTAGTATTTGCAGAAGGCAATCGCAAGAGCTAGATGTAAAAGCACTTTAGCGATAATTTAGTTACTTTGACGATTCGGTGGAACAAAAGTCTGAGCAACAAGTTTCTTCTAAAGCAACACAAGAACACGAGGAGCAAGAACCAGTTGAATCTGAAACTACAGAAGTTCGATGGTCAATCGTGAGAAGAAAACACCAGCCTGGTAGTCTGATTATATTGTGGAGAGGAATGATGCATATTGTCTTCTAACAGAATGAAGATGAAGAATCATCAACATTCCGAGAAGCAACAACGAACTCGGATGGATTATTGTAGATGACAGCAATGCAGGAAGAAATTAAAGCTCTTCATAAGAACAAGACTTATGAGCTTGTACCATAACCGCAAGGAAGACAATCCATTGGAGACAAAAGGGTTTACAAGATCAAACGAAACAGTTATGATCAGGTATAGCGGTATCGTGCAAGATTGGTGGTCAAAGGTTATGCTTAGAAAGAATGAGTAGACTTCATTGGAATATTTTCACCTGTGGTTCATCTGACTACTATTGGTAAAGTAGTGGCTATGTGTGCGGAATTGGATTTACATCTAGGGCAGTTAGATGTTAAAACTGCATTTCTTCATGGAGATCTTGAAGAGAAAGTATGCTCCAACCAGAGGTTTTTTTTTTCAAAAAACAAGGAGAACTTGGTTTGCAAGGTTGAACAAATCTCTATACGGTCTCAAACAGGCGCCGAGGTATTTGTATAAGAGATTTGATTCCTTCATAAGCCTTGGATACAACAGACACAGTTCAGACCATTGTACGTATTGCAAGAGGTTTGGTGAATAAGGTTTGGTGATAATGATTTCATTATTCTGCTGTTGTATGTGGATGACTTGTTGGTAACAGGCCCCAACAAAGATCGAATCCAAGAATTAAAGGCACAGTTGGCTAGGAGTTTGAAATGAAAGGATTTGGAACCAGCAAACAAGATTCTAGGGATGCAAATTTACCGAGACAGAAATAGCAGGAAGATTTGGCTATCGTAAAAGAATTATTTGCAGAAAATCTTGCGGTGCTTCAACATGCAAAGATTGTAAGCCAAGGTCTACCCCTCTTCCTGTTAATTTCAAGTTATCCTCAAGTATGAGTCCTAGCAGTGAAGCAGAGAGGAAGGAAATGTCTCGAGTATCGTGTGCATCAGCAGTAGGGAGTTTAAAGTTTGCTATGATTTGTACAAGACCAGACATTGCATATGCGGTGGGAGCGGTTAGTCGGTACATGGCAAATTGGTTGAGAGAGCATTGGAAGGCTGTTAAGAGGATCTTGAGATACATCAAGGGAACCTCAGGAAGGCTGTTATGAGGATCATTAAAGGAACCTCAGCTGCTGCATTATGTTATGGAGGATCTGATTTTATTACCATAGGATATGTTGATTCAAGTTTTGCAGGTGATATTGGAAAAGAAATTCTATCATGGGCTATGTGTTCATAATTGAGGAGCTGTTAGCTGGTATTTAAAACTACAGTCGGTTGTGGCACTATCTACAACAGAGACTGAGTGTATGGCAGCTACACAAGCTTGTAAGGAAACAATCTGGATGGGGAAATTCATGGAGGAACTCATACACAAAGCAGCATGTGTTGTTGTATTGTGATAGTCAGAGTGCCTTGCATATTGCAAGGAATCCAAAGATTTCATTCCAGGATGAAACACATAGGAGTTCAATATCATTTTGTTCGTGAAGTGGTAGAGGATGGAAGTGTGGACATGCAAAAGATTCACACAAGAAGGAACCTAGCAGATGTTTTAACAAAGGCAAGCAACATGAATAAATTCATACGGTGTAGATCTTCATTTGGCCTGAAAGAGAACATAAGCAGTAGGAACTGGCAGAAAGGAAAAGATTTTGGAAACTCACCAAAAGTGACTTTAAGTGGGAGAATGATGTGGAGGTGTAAAGTCATTTTGTGACTTTGGAAAATATGCTTTACGTTTTGCAATGGAAGAAACGTGAAAGATGTAGAAGACCCCACACATATGGAGAAAGTCAAAGTTGGTGGCTATGGAAGGAAGAAGGAACGCGAAGTTGCTGAGTTGTGAATCAATATTGGAATTAAATATTGTAATCATAAAGGAAACATGAAGGACGTAGAAGATGCTTTCAAAACACGAAGCTACATGAGGCTTTGAATAAGTCAAATATGATGGCTTGCATTGTGGGAAGACGCGTGAAGCAGACAAGCTACAAGGACGGCACACACGGTTTTGATGGAAGCTACATGAAGCCGCACGAAAGTCAATTATAAAGGCTGGAAAAGGGAAGCGTATGGAAACTGCGTGAAGCCGATGATGAGGCGGTTGAGAGGCTATAAATAAGGCCTCACTCATTCGTTCTCAATTCATGCCGAAAGGTGTCATGTGCGTCCAACATGGAAGAACTCTTCCCTTCCTAAGCCTGAGCGTAGGATATATCTCTCAACATCATCACAATACCGTAATTACACCAAGACACAGTGTAGGAGATCTCTTAATTAAAGAGAGAGATGTAATTGTTCTCTCCTTATAATTAAAGAGATGTAGTAATAGTGGTGAGATGTTCTCTTAATTAAAGAGAGATATGTAATTGTTCTCTCCTTATAATTAAAGAGATGTTATGGTGAGGTGTTCTCTTAATTAAAGAGAGAGATGTGGTTGTTCTCTCCTTATAATTAAAGGGATGTAGTGTTGGAAGTGAGTTCTCTTAATTCTAGAGAGGGATGGAGTTGTTCTCTCCTGGTAGTTAAAGAGAGGTACTATTGTGAGTGAGTAGTCTCCTATTTTGAGAGAGAGTGATATTGATCTTTCTTTAAAATTAGAGAGAGGTTGTAATTTTCTACCACATAGTGAAAATCTTTCCTGGCCTTGGCCCGTGGATTTGTTCCACATAAAAATCCTTGTATCAATTTCCTTTATTTGTTGTTATTGTTCTGTCCGGTGGGATCCTAAATTCCCAACAATCTTTACTAAATTAGAATGTGGATTATTTATAAAATATTCTTGCACAATGCGCTTCTTTTAGTCTGCGTCCCAGAAGCTGCAAGTATAGCATCTCTTCAAAATTAATTTGATTCGACATCTGGGCATTACCAAAAAGTATTTTCTCCGGTATGGATTATTTTCTTTTCGATCAGTTTTGTGACAGCCTTGCTTTCTTAAGTTCAGATGTTAAGTCATCCTGTGTTTCAAACCTCCTCCCATCCTATGATATGTCTTGAGTTGATATGCTTTCTTTCATGCAGTTAACCTGGCAATTGTAACCTGTGGAAGTTTATTTCTGATTATGAATGAATCGTGATCATGAGAGGCTGACTTCAATAATGTGATTTACTTCACTTTAAATTATTTTAAATATAATATTTATAATTATAAGGGCAAAGTTGTCCATGTGAAAATATATTCTCTCCCCTTCTTTCTCCTCCCCTCCATTAAAATCTCTTCTCTATGTTGAATCAAATAGATCTAGAAATTACAATTTAAATCATCACAAACTTCGTAAGAGAGAATTCTTTTGATTATATTCAGATCAGTGATTGGATAGTAATGAAGTGTGATTTGAATGACTTGAAAAACCTTTATTTATAAATGTTAAGGAGGTGATAAATGCTTGTCCTTCTAAATCTCTTTATACTTGATCACCGCTGTGACTTCAAGAACCTTTATTTATAATGTTGAGGAGTGAATGGATAGTAGAATGTCAAAAAATTTTGACCTCTGGGCCTACATTTAAATTTCCATTTCTAACCCCCCTTATTTCTAAATTTCACATAATGGGGTTAGTTTTTTTAACCCTATTTAAATTTCCCCATATGATGGGGTTATGATAGGTTGGCCCGCGGCCACCCTATTATTTTATATTTGTGCATGCGTAGAGTAATACTGTTGTATGAAATTACCTTTCTACCCTTACTTTTAAATAAATTAAAAAACCCCCACCCCACCGCCGGCCGGCCACCACCACGACCGGCGACCGGCCACCACCAACACCACCTCCGCCGACCGACCACCACCACCACCACTACCGGTGTCCGCCGCCACCCACCACCACCACGCCGTGAGTGGTGGTTGGGGTGGTGGTCGGCGGCGGTGTGGTGGGGTGGTGGGGGCTGGGGGGGGTTTTTAATTTTTTTAATTTATTTAAAAGTAAATAAATTAAGATAATTATAATTTTTTTAATGTAAATAAATACACATTAAAATAATATATTCAAGTGACAACATTACATTAGATACGTCAGACCTCAGAGTATGGAATTATTATTACTAATTAATAAAAATATAAAAATGTATTTAATATTTAAAAATATTTTTTTGGCCCGCGGCCAGCCCTAACCCTTAGGGTTATATAATTTTTAAAATACGGGTTGTTTAACATACGGTTTTTTGGCCCGTGTTTTTTTTTGCCCTAGCAGGATCCTAACGGGCTAAAGGGTGGCCCGTTTTGACAGCTCTAATGGATAGTAATGTTTATCACCAAATTAAAACCTGGGTATTTCATATGGCTTTTTAAAGGGATTTTCCTTGATTTTTAACTATGGAACTTTTTTCTTGTTTTTTTTTTCTTCAAAAAAAAGAACATTAAATCAACTAAATGCCTGTTTGAGATCAATTTTGGATACCTTAAATTTTTTATTTATGTAAATTGAAATAATACTCCTCTCACATACTTACCTCATATATATAAATTAGAATTGAAAAACTATTTATTCCCAAGGATTAAGTAGAAGATGGGCCTGACGAAATGTAGCCCAGGAATGATTTCAAGCCCATTAAGAATGGGTCGAGTCCATTACTTGCTCATAAAGTAAAAAGCGCGGGTAGTGCGGACCTATTCCCTTCTCGGCTTGATGGAAGGTATCGCCGAATCGCGAAAACATATAAGAAAGCATATTCGAACATTCCTTATCCTTCTTTTAATTGAGCAAAACTTCTTTGCGTTTGTGTTTCAATTTGTTTGTTTGATTTCTGTGATTTGCCCCTTCTCCATCATTTCCTCTCCTTTTCAATCTAATCTTTCCCTCCAGTCCACCTCACGCGCCATATCCAGATCAGAAAAAGAGGCATAGCTACAGAAACACCAGTCGAAGACTCGAAGGTCAGAGACACCTCACTTTGAATTCTTGCCAGCATTCCAAGATCCCCAATCATGGCGACTTCCCAGGTTCTCCGCAGAGAAGACGATCTTTTTCGTTCTATCCTGGAGCCTCCAAAAGGTACTCTCTTTTTTTAAAAAAATTATCTTTCCACCCCCAATTTCAGTGTTCTTTGATTTATGAAGTTTTCATTTTGCTAACTGAGAATTATAGTAGCGAAATAAAGTGCATACTTACCTCTGGCGATATGAACAAGAACAATTATAGGTTGCTTTTGTTAGGATTGATTTTGTTTTTCCAGTTCTGTTTAAATTTTGCACGCCCAAATTAGTGGATTTGCTCCTACCCTTCCTGGCACGGCTGTTTAGAATAGTATTAAATACCCCCTTTTTTTCCAATGAACAGGAGACCGTGCCGAATCCGAGAGGATGTCTTTTGAGAAAAAGATCGAGTTCCTTGAGAGCTTGACTGGAAAGGTAAGATTTTATATTATTGTTTTCGTATATTCCATTTTGGTGCTCCTTTTGTCATTAGACTCATGACAAGGGGTAAATATTGGTCTTTTGTTTTACAAGAATCTTATGAGTACATTCCTGAGTTCAACGTTTTCTATGGGTGATCTAAGATGAAATTATTAGGGATGGAGGGGGTAGGAGATTAAATTATTAATAGGCCTTTGTATATTGTTGCCTTTAGTTTTTTAAGTACTCATGATCATGGATACCTTCCAGCTAAAGTAGTTTTGGGTTGTAGTATTATTTATTTATTTTCAGTAAACGCTCAAATAAATTTTGCAAACTCGTTGACATGAACTCCATCTTATTTATCTGAAATGTGGACAATTAGAAGAACTATATTCTTCAACTTTCGATAGTTTATTGATTAATTGGAGGATTTCTAATTTTATCAGGTTTCAAATCGAAGGTCTCGTAGGTGGTTAAATGATCGTCTCTTAATGGAACTTGTTCCTCGACTGAATGCTGAAGAAATTAGAGGCTTGTTTGCTCCACCACCTTGGGGTAATAATATGGATTCTTATCTGATGTATGTGTTCTTCATTGCATTCATTCAGGTTCTTGCACAAGCTTTGTTGCCTTAGTAAATTATTAATTGATAGCACCACTTTTAGCTTCTTCTCTATGTGCATGCATCAGAGATGGAGCTATAGTTACAATTCATCTCTGTTTCTATATACATGCACACTTGTAAGATATTTAAGGGCCAACCCTGAAAATCTGCTTCAAGTCTTTTTGTTAGGGGTAATTCCATGTGAAACTGATTTCAAGCTTTCAGCATTCTATAATCATCAGCTGATTGTTTTTTATTTATTACTTCATCTCAGTAATTTTGGGTTCATTTTACAGGTAATGAAGTTTCACCTTCAGCTTTTAGCATGACAAATATGGGAGAGTGGGACAGATTTAGGAATATAGACATGGATAAAGAGGTTGGATTTGCTTATTTTATCTTTTCTAGTATCTTCAAAAAAATTCTACTCTTTTGAAAAAGCAATTTGATTGTGATACCTTAAGTTACAAATTATGCAAATTTTTTGAGTAGCCAGTGGTTTCCAGTAATGGGATGCAGTGATGGCTGACCATCTAAACTTAGGTGTTATTGCTTTTGCTAGGTTAATATTATTCATGCCCTGGAAAGCTCTGTCTCTAAGAAGAAAGGTCATATTGATGCCGACAAGGTGGAAGTATTGAATGCTTGGCGTAGGGTGGATTCCCGAACAAGAGAGGCACTTCGCCGCAGCTTTCTGTGGGAGCTGATAGATGGTTATGAGGTATTTATATTGTATTGATGAATTGTATTCCGGGCCTCACCCAACTGTCCAAGGGTATGGACGATGGACTTCTATATGTGCATGCATGTTTTTACTTTACTCACCTCACTTTAGTTGGTATGGTACATGTTATTGGAAGATAACAGAAATATTAACTTTTCTTTTAGGAATGTATACGGAATTTCGTCACTGAAAGCCCAGATCAAGATGTTCTTGAACTACGCATACGAGATCCTTTTCACAGATTACTGCTGCATGGTGTCTGTGAGGTAGTTCTGTTCCTTGCTATTATCAAGAAAAATGCTCATCAACTCTGAATAAGTAGCCAGCTAAACCTCTTCTGCTTTGGAGTGAAAACTTGAACACCTAAGCAACGTTCTATACTTGTAGTCATGCAAACTAACAACATAATCACAGAATCTTTTTCTTTTGCTTGAAAGTGCATAATTTGTGGGGATTTTTTTTTTCTTGTATACAGTTCTACAACTTAGACTCCGTTACAGTGACGGAAGGAAATGGAATGGAGGCTTCGAAGGTCACAACGATAAAGAGGAAGAAAAAGAGTTCTCCAGTGCTCCCAAGGATCACTCTTTCCCACTTCCTGAAAATGTCCAAGGAAGGAAGTTGGTAACTGCGCGAGTTTGACGCAGGGGTGTTGCTGTACATAGATAAAAAAGCTGCCCAATTTACCTATGATTTATTCAGTGTTGATCCTAAATAACATTGCATTTCAATTGGTGCACCTGTACTACGTATATTACTACTCTGGTCCCCTTAATATGGGGCCTAGCTAGTGTTGATGTTGATAATAAAATATAAGATTTATTTCATATGTTTATCATATATTTTTTTCAAGTTAACCCTATTGATATAATTAAGTGGGGGGGGGATGATTAGGACGTTGAGATTTTTATTTTATTTAATTTATTTTAATTCCCCTACTCAACTACATTTAGCGGCTTGGTATACCAGCTGCATCATGACTCAACCTCTAGTATGCTCTCTCTGCTTCTTATTATAAGGCACAAACTAGTAAGTTTATTTAGTCATTTTTATAAAGTACTTGTTTATTCCCAAGGAGCATTAATTATTTGTTTCCACATGTGTCCCTAATTAATAAGGGTAGTGAGTGAGAGTAATAATTATATAATATTAGAGTTTAGTTCAATTAGTAGGGATGATATTAGAAGTTACTTAAATTGTAGGACAACTTTATTAATTTTAACTGTTTTTATTGGTTTGTGAGAATTGTTAGTTGGTAGGCTTATAATAAAGACAAGAGAGAATAGTATTTTTACTCAATCTACATGTTTATAAAATCTATAAAAGCTGTACCATTATAAATGAACGGTGCTGCTTCTCCGTAATTTTCAATCCGCGAGCCAGCCACGTTATTAGCATGACGTGCATTGATTGTTCTTGCCTCATTTTATACTAATATTTTCTATACAATTATAGGGTATTTAATACTTCGTGGTTATCATTATCATTATTGTTATTTGCTCTCCTATTTAGTTATTTCTATAAAACCCATATTCTATTTAAATTTCATGTAAAATTTAGTATTAATTGAAATATCCTTGAATGAAGAAGTTTTTCATTTAAATTATTACCTGTCCTTGGCAGGAAAAAGAATGTAGCTTGTGTTTTGAACTGCATAACATGTATTCACCCTGAGTTTGAGTTCAGACAGATTTGGAAGAGTCTCAGAATTGCAGTGAGAATGGAGTTAGGGGAAGAAGAGAGAGCGGGAGACGGAGGAGGAAGGCGAAGTGGGAAGGTTTTCGTGCATGAGTACATAAAAAAGCAAAAAACTTTAAACGAGAAACACATGCATGCCCCGGTGGTGGCCGGTCGGCGGCGGCGGCTGCCGGCAGGGGGATGGAGGGTATTTTATTATTTTTATTTATTTATTTAAAAGTAAGGACAAAAGGGTAATTTCACCCGAATTTGCATATCTCTCATATGTCATTTATACCTCTCTCGGTTTTTTTACAAATTCGGAAGACTTCTGGGGGTTTTACAAATTCAAAAGATATTTAAAGGAATTTTCCCCTTTATTAATACAACCAAATTATATAAACATGTATTAAATTAAAGATTGGAGGTACTCCCTCTGGTCCTTATTATAAGACATCAACTAACAATTTTCACAAACCAATAAAAACAGTTAAAGTCAATAAAGTTGTCTTATAATTTAAGTAAATTACAATATTACCTCTACTAATTACACTAAACTCTAATATTATATTAATTATTAGTCTCACTCACTACCCTTATCAAATATGGGCATACATTAAAAAAAAAATTAATGCTCTTTGGGAACAAGCAAATGCCTTATAAAAAATATCAAATACAATTACTAGTTGGTATCTTATAATAAGGACCAGAGAGAGTAGTATAGTTATTTTTATTTTTTAGAATTAAAATCAAACTTATGAAAAGACAAAAATAGAAATGAGCAGCGTTAGGATGAACAGCATTAATGTAAAAGGGGGTCTATAGAGACTAGAGAGTAAAGCGTGAAGCAGAAACAAGAGAATTGAAGAAAGGAATGGGTTTTTGGTATGGGGGTGCCAAAGAGGAACGCAAGAAAGGTATAGTTGAAGGGGAATGGTAAAGAAGAGGCCATGAATATTGAATACAACATGCATACTGGAAGATGACGGCCTTGCTTCTCAAATTAGGCTGTGCAAAGTGCAAAATTAAGAAAGTTTGTTTTAATTTTAAAATATAAAAATAATTCTATTCAAAAAAATTAAAATTTTGACATGTTTTGTCAGCATTTAAATGCTCATTCATTATTTAAAATCATCAAGTCAGCATTTTCTATTAATAAGGTTAACCATCTTAAGTTCATGGAATTAAAAAGATTAGCAAAAAGAATCATGGGTAGACAATAATTAACCGTCGTAACTCTTATCTCAATATCATCCCCCTCAATGTTATCAAATATTTTCTAGTTCACAATGTGTGTGTCTTCTATGCATCATAAATTTCAAGCAATCCTGAACAATACTTGGATCTTGAGTTTCTTGAAACTCATAATACTACATTCACCAAAAGTCCAAGATCAAAAATCCAGTTCTGCATAGTATATAAATCATAGTATGATAATCAAAAGTTCTCAAAATATGAGTTTATGGATCCACATCCATTCACATGCAATCTTGAGGCCTTCTACAAGCACACTAGCCAGTGACAATTTAGTCAAAAGTATGCAGTTAAATTAGAGTCTACAAAATATAGGCCCTATGAGTGGCAATATACATCAATTCATCACATAATAAATTAAAAGAGGTTATACAAATATTTTGAGAGATATCTATGCCTTAGGAACTCTCCCTGACGTCCTAGCATGGGAACCATCATCATTCTCTAGTTCCTCTCGAATTCTGCCTAAGTGATCATTCTCCATCTGGGCATCTCTCAGGTCCTGATAAAACCCATATTCACCAAGGACTGCACAGCAGAAGCGTGGTGGGCCCATAACCCATAGGTCCCAAGATCGAAACGTGGCTCTAATATCAAATTGTATAATCATTTCTTTCAAACTCAATTATCTATGCGTTAAATCAAATATTTGAATAATAAACAATGGTATGGCATGAAAGAGAAAACTTAAACCCGAAGATGTATCATAGTTGAAAAGATTAAAACTCATCTTTCAAAAGTTAACCTTGGTAGAAAAAGAGTTCAACTAATCATTTAAAAACCCTATCATGGCTATGAATGATTTAAATCACTGCAAAGATCTATTCTTGATAAATAAATAAATAAAAATAAACTAGTGATTTAAGATTTATCATGGATAATAAGACATTTTCTAAGTAGTTGTACTCTAGACTATTTCAAATCAAGACATTTCCAAAGCAATTCTAATTAATAGTTGGGCATTGAGCTTCTCAAAACTCAAAATATAGTATTCAACTATAAGCCCAACAATATTCTTTCAATTATAAAATATCATAAGTCAACTATCCAAAAGTCAAATATTTTAAACTATCATAAATAATAAAATTATTCCCATCCTTTCACAAATTAAACCATAATTAATCAATACATTTGGGCCTTAAACTTCTCGAAGACTAGAATATAATCATTCGACCACAAGCCTAATCTCAAACTTAATTATCAAGTACTTAAACAACAATTTTTTTCCTCAAATATTCACTTGAGTTAATTATCCATGATAGAAAGCGGTATAATTCAAAACACAATATTACATCAAAGTATGCAACATGAACCTTATAGTGGCAGTATACAACAATTCATTACACAAATAAAATGGAGAAGGTTTTATAAAGATTATCAATATAATGAAGCTTCTAGAGCCTTCCCCAACTAACTAGTAGAAGAACTATTATCTGAAAAATGTTAAATCAACGGGTGAGACAAAAGCCTCAATAACCAGTTATCCAACTCATTACACATGCTAATATGTTCTCATGAGGTGCCAACAAGAATAGTTTATAAAACAAAGTATTAGTGATATAAATCACGAAATTCTATATCGCAAATTCCATATCACCATTTCTATACTATAAAGTTCGCTATCACAAATTTCCTTATTAGAATTTCAATATCACAAATTCCGTATCACAAATTATCACAGTTTCAATATCCCAAATTCTATATTACAATTTCCATATCATAATTCCCAAGTTACCTCCCATCAATCCAACCGAATCACCTTATTTCTGCTGACTAGACCCATGGACTAATTTTCTATCCATGTTACTGGCCACTCAAAAGCCCACTGGTCATGTAACGAGGACCGTCCAAAATCCATAGAGCACATGCCAAGATTAGCAAAAAGAATCATGGGTAGACAATAATTAACCGTCGTAACTCTTATCTCAATATCATCCCCCTCAATGTTATCAAATATTTTCTAGTTCACAATGTGTGTGTCTTCTATGCATCATAAATTTCAAGCAATCCTGAACAATACTTGGATCTTGAGTTTCTTGAAACTCATAATACTACATTCACCAAAAGTCCAAGATCAAAAATCCAGTTCTGCATAGTATATAAATCATAGTATGATAATCAAAAGTTCTCAAAATATGAGTTTATGGATCCACATCCATTCACATGCAATCTCGAGGCCTTCTACAAGCACACTAGCCAGTGACAATTTAGTCAAAAGTATGCAGTTAAATTAGAGTCTACAAAATATAGGCCTTATGAGTGGCAATATACATCAATTCATCACATAATAAATTAAAAGAGGTTATACAAATATTTCGAGAGATATCTATGCCTTAGGAACTCTCCCTGACATCCTAGCACGGGAACCATCACCATTCCCTAGGTCCTCTCAAATTCTACCAAAGTAATCATCCTCCATCTAGGCATCTCTTAGGTCCTGATAAAACTCATATTCACCAAGAACTGCACAGCGGAAGTGTGGTGGTCCCATAACCCACTGGTCTTAGGATCGAAACCTGACTCTAATACCAAATTGTATAATCATTTCCTTAAAACTCAATTATCTATGCGTTAAATAAAATATTTGAATAATAAACAATGGTATGACATGAAAGAGAAAACTTAAACTCGAAAGCCTACAATAGTAGAAAAGATTACGACTCATCTTTTAAAAGTTAACCTTAGTAGAAAAAGCGTTCAACCAATCATTTGAAAACCCTATTATGGTTATGAATGATTTAAATCACTGCAAAGATCGATTCTTGATAGAAAAGAATAAACTAGTCATTCAAAATTTATTATGAATAATAAGACATTTTCTAAGTAGTTGTACTCTAGACTATTTCAAATCAACACATTTCCAAAGCAATTCTAATTAACAGTTGGGCCTTGAGCTTCTCCAAGCTCAAAATATAGTATTCAACTATAAGCTCAGGGATAAACTCATTTTTGAACAATATTCTTTCACAAACATTATAAAATATCATAAGTCAACTATCCAAAAGTCAAACATTTAAAATCTATCATAAAGAATAAAATTATTCTCATCATTTCACAAATTAAACCATAATTAATCAACACACTTGGACCTTAAACTTCTCAAAGTCCGAATATAATCATTCGACCATAAGCCTAATATCAAACTTAACTATCAAATATTTAAACAGCAATTTTTTTCTCAAATATCCACTTGAGTTACTTATCCATGATAGAAAACAGTATAATTCAAAACACAATATTACATCAAAGTATGCAACATGAGCCTTACAGTGGCAATACACAACAATTTATCACATAAATAAAAAAGAAGAAGGTTTTATAAATATTATCACAATAATCAAATCTCCGCAGCTTTCCCAACTAATTAGTATAAGAACTATTACATGAAAAATGTTAAATCATCGGGGTGAGACAAAAGCCTCAGTAATCAGTTTTTTTACTCATTACACATGCTAATACGTTCTCATAATGTTCCAAGTAGAATAGTTTCTAAAACAAAGTATTAGTGATATAAATCACAAAATTCTATATCGCAAATTTCATATCCTAAATTTTGTATCACAATTTCTATACCATAAATTTCGTTATCACAAATTTCCTTATCAGAATTTCAATATCATAAATTTCATATCACAATTTCAATATCACAAATTTTGTATCACAAATTATCACAGTTTCAATTTCACAAATTCTGTATTACAATTTCCATATCACAATTCTCAAATTACCTCTCATCAATCCAACCGAATCACCTTATTTCCGCTGACTAGACCCATAGACTAATTTTCTATCCATATTATTGGCCACTTAAAAGCTCACTGGTCATGTGATGATGATCGTCCAAAATTCATAGAGCACATGCCAAGACCATGAGTCTTTTCCCCTTGTTGAACTAGTGGGAGAATCCCTTACTGAACTAGTGAAACAATAGAAAACCAATCATTATGCACAATGGAGGCTATACCACGTGGTAGAACAAACTACTACATCTCATTCCAATCCCATCATCACAATAATTATCAATAAATAGCTCAAAGAGAATTTCTTAAATTTTGTACATTCATATAATGTTAATCAAATCATCTTCACATTCATGTCATTATATCTCAACTCTCAGCTCATGTGTGTGTGTTTCACAATTAGGTTACATGAGGCAATTTCTACCAAACACTCATCAACATTCTAATACTTTCTCAATCTCAATAAACATTTCAAAGTACTCATTGAAATATCTAATCAATATCAATATATCATTTTTATTCTCATAATTATCTCACAAAATACTCACAAATAACATAACAACATATACACATAGCAAGTGGAAGGTGGTTACCTCTCGCCAAAACTAAGTTACCACAAGAATCCAACGTCCAAGCTCAATCAATCACAATTCATATAACAATCAATTGGAACCACACATTAGTATTCAAACTAATTAAGGGTTTAACAAAAACAATTAAGAGACTTAAAATCTTTCTAGAAGTATCAACTTTCATCTTTGATCAACCTCATTTCTCATAATCACATTATCAATAGAGTAAATACCCTTTTGGGTCCCTGGAAAAAAACACGGACCCCATTTTGGTCCCTCATACAAAGAAATGCCCTTTTAGTCCATGAAAAGGACGAATAAGGGTCAATTTGTGAATCTTTTTATCCCCTCACAAATTTCCAAAAAGTTTTTTAGTCCATAAAAAGTCTCATTTTAGTCCCTTACGAAAATGGGTCCAATGTTTTTTGTCGGACCCAAAAGGTATTTACTCTTATCAATATCAACTCAAAATTTTACTCCAAAAATCAAACTCTATTTCAAATCTTCATATAAACTTCAATTTGTTCACTTTAATATAAATTTTTAAAATTCACAATTTACTATCATGACTTAATTTCTCTATCCTAACAATATTTCCATCATCCAATAACTTTATTTCACGATTAAAATTATTGATAATAATAACTTTATTTACCTTCTCATTTGATTTTATTTTTTCTGCCAAATCACTTTTACTAATTTTTATTTAGTAATATTTTTAAAATATTCTTTATTCATCTACCATAATTTATTATAATAAATTTACCAGCACACATATAAAATGATATGAAAGAAATAAGAATAACAAAATATCAGGGCTCACATGCTTAGAACATGGCTACAAGTTTAAAACGAGTTTAAAGAGGTAATTACAAATTGTTCAATTATAAAATACTCCCTTCGGTCCTAAATGCAAATCCCAACTGATTTCTCGTTTGTTGAGAGATTAAAGAAGTTAAATAAATTACTTAATCATATCATATATTGTGTATCATTAGATTATACTACCTTCGATTCTAATTATAGGAATACTTTGATAGTGCAAATAATTAGGATCGGAGGGAGTATATCATTTTATAAATTAGGCAAAATAGTTAGGAGAAAGATCATTATATAAATACTTTAAAATAATTTATTTAGTAGTTTTAGTGTATCTAAAAAAATCAATTATGTCTTATATTTAAAATCAAATGTAGTAGCTAGTCACATCGATAGCTAGTTTTGAACACATTATCATTTTATGTGTGTTGGGAAATTTATTATATTTAATTTTGGTGGATAAATAAAAATTAATAGAAGTGATTTGGCAGAAAAAATTAAAATAGGGTTAAGTATCAATTTTGCGCCTGCCTAGGAGCAATGTTGCCTCAAAGTTTACGCATAGCAATGTTACCCCCCCGAAGTATAAAAACATAAGAATGTTGCCCTTCGTTAACAACTATAACGGTCAAACGTTAGTTGATAGTTAGAGTTATTAACAAAGGGGCAACATTGCTACATTTTGATACTTCAAAAAGTAACATTACTACGCCAAAAACTTCAAGAGCAACATTGCTCCCGAAATGCGTATCTTGGGGGCAAAATTGATACTTAACCTTAAAAAAAAACCTATTTTCTAATATCTTTCAATATCTTTTATTCATTAAACCCATAAAACCTTTTTCAGCAATTAGATTATTTAAATAATCTAATTAAAATATTTGCTAAATATCTCACCATATCCTTCATTATTTATCTATACTTTTTGGGCTATTAGGATTGGAATATTATTTCTTAAGAGTCCTAGTTAGAGTTAGTTTTATTGGGTTATAAAGATCCCTCTCATGTTATTTTGAATTTAGAGTCAAATAGAGAAGAATTATTCAATTTCTTTAGCGAGCATGGCTTATTCTTCACTATTCTGGATTGAATACCTTGTAGCTATTCGGGTAATAGGTGTTATAGATAGAATACCTCATGAGTTATCCAAAATTTCTGAGTGCTTCCACATCAGAAAGTCTTGCTTTTCAAATTAAATTCCATATGATATATATTTAGAAATTTAAAAAAAAATGGAAGCATCATAATTGATATAATCAGTCAACATGTGAAATTTCAAGCAAGAAATGTCAATCTCATCAAAATATATATAAAGCTCAAACTGGTCCATATAATGTAAGAAGTGTGGTATTAGCAAGATATCATTCTTTTGTTAGGACTGTTGGCATCAGTAATTTGGTACTTGGTATCTTTACTACACTTTTTTGGATATGATATCAATCAATCTTCTTTGTGAATACCTATACTTTATTTTTAGGGTTAAGTATCAATTTTGCAAAAGACACGCGCAGGAGATATCTTTTGCCTTGAACTTTTTGGGGGCTCGATATTGCGCAAGTATAAAAACGTAGTAATGTTGCCCCTTTCATTATGACCCTAACAGTTAGTTGACGTTAGGGCGTTAACGGAGGGGCAACATTGCTATGTTTTTATACTTCGCGCAACATCACACGCCAAAACTTATAGGGCAACATTGCTCCCCGGTGTGTCTTGAAAAAGAAATCGATACTTAACCCAAAAAATAAAATCAAGTGAAAAAGAAAATAAAATTGGGAAAATCTTATTAAAAGAAGGTTAAATTACCTAAATTATATTTTAGGTCACTAAATTTAACAAATTATAAATAAGGTTATGTGATACAATTAAGGATTTTAAAATTTGATGAAATGTCCATGTTGCCAGCTTCCCAAAGCTTCTTGGTGAGACTATCGTACCGGGATCAACCTCAAGGATGAAATCGATGCTTTTGATTTTTTATACCAAATTTCTAAACTATGGCATCAAGCCTCCTTGGTAAACACTCTCCCTCTCCCTGTATAGCCTGAAAATTGTTTGTCAGTGAACTAAAATAAAAATGTGGCCATGCTTAGATCAAATATATGGTTCTGTCCGTTTGTATGTCCCTCCCGAATCTGCATCTGCAGCTCTAGCTCTATGCTGCGAACCCGATAATCCATCATGGGTAAGGTGCAAGGATCATTAGCTCGTGCCGGAAAAGTTTGAGGTTAAACGTCTGAGTATAAAAGACGTTGTCGGCATATCAAGAAAAAACGAGGACCAAATTCTTCAAAGAAGGAATCAAAGGCTTAAAGGACAGGCTCTGTTTTTTCGCTGAGATATTTTCTTTTAAAGCTTGCTATTAGCATAGGTTATGTATTAAACGATGAATTTAATTTGAATATCTTGTCAGGCAATACGAGCGATTTTTTGTTACCTAATTTGCAAGATAAAGCAGTGGATTTGCTTATTTTTGCCTTGTTTTAGTAACAATTAAAAAAATATGGTTCTGTTTTCTAATAACTAAAGGATATTAAGGTAATCTTACCACAATTTTAAATTCTTAATTATGTCATATAACCTTAGCTATAATTTATCAAGTTTAATAACTCTAATTGGAATTTGGATAATTTAACCGTCTTTATATAAGATTTTCCCAATGAAACTAAACAAGTCACTTCACCCGGTTTTAATGTAATGGAGGGCAAGGACGGAGTTTGAGATAAATATTTAGATAAATTAAACGATATCTTTCATTAACTAATTAAAAAGAAAAAATATTTGAAGAGAGCCAAATGTATAACTTTGTGGGACAAATGTATAAATTTTTCAGCCAAATGTATAAAAAAAATCTAATTTTTATTAAATTTTTGGGGCTTTTTTTTTTTGGAATCAAACGTATCTTTCATTAACTAATTAAAAAGAAAAAAATATTTGGGGGACCAAATGTATAACTTTGTTGGATAAATGTATAAATTTTTGGATCAAATATATAAGGGTTAAGGTCGTCACAACAAACTATTATTGGCTAGAGCGTCAACACAATTAACTATTAAGTGGGCCACCAAAGACAACAAATTTTTAAAAAGGAAGGCCAAGACAACGCAGTTAGCGAAAAATTAACGTCATATCTAAGGTGTGTCCAATACAACAAACTATTACTCCAAGAGTAACACAACAAACTATTACTCAAAGAAATATCCAAAGACAAAATTCCAAATTTTACTAAATTAAATAATTTTTTTCTCAATTTTTCATTATTCAAAACTACTTTGATAGATATCTATGGACAAAAATTACTCATTCTTCAATTTTGTCAAAATTATAATTTGCTAAAATAAACAAAAGTTTTAATTAAAAATATAATTATATGATTTAAATAAAAATCAATGTGTTTTATAGTTTATTATATATGTTAAACAAAAAAATATGATTTATTTTTATTTTAGAAGAAATTTATGTGAGTTAAAAAATTCATTTAATCTTAATAAAATTTAAAAAATCTAAAAAATCTATTATATCCTTAAAGAAATGAAATGAGTTTAATTTTTATTTTTATAAAAAGAGTTTAATGGATATCAACTTTGATACTTAATAATATAAATCCGGAAATTTAATAATATATTTTTTAATTAAATGATCTACTAATTATATGAATATGGGACTTGTTGGGAAAAAAAGATAACTTAAGAGGCTTAAGCAAGACAATTTAATACTTAGTTAAAGAAAGAATTATAATGGGTTAAGGAAAATTTTGGCTACGAAAATCTCATATCCATATAAAGCAATACATCATTTAATTAACAAATATATCATCAAGTTCGGATTTATATTATTAAGTATTAACGCTGATATCCATTAAGCTCTTTTTTATAAAAATAAAAATTAAACTCATTTAATTTTTTCAGGATATAATAGATTTTTAAAATTTTATTAAGATTAAATGAATTTTTTAACTCACATAAATTTCTTCTAAAATAAAAATAAATCATATAATATTTTTTTTGTTTAACACATATAATAAACTATAAAACACCTTGAGTTTTATTTAAATCATATAATTATATTTTTAATTAAAACTTTTTTTATTTTATCAAATTATAATTTTGACAAAATTGAAGAATGAGTAATTTTTGTCATAGATATCTATACTGTAGTTTTGAATAATGAAAATTGAGAAAAAAATTATTTAATTTAGTAAAATTTAGAATTTTGTGTTGACGCCTTTTGGAGTAATAGTTTGTTGTGTTGACGACTTAGATAACAGACGTTAACTTTTTCTAACTAGCGTTAACTTTTTAATCTTAAGCTAACGTTGTGTTGGGCTCCTTTTTAAAATTTTGTTGTCTTTGGCTATTTACTTAATAGTTAATTGTGTTAGACGCTTCTGAACCAATAATTTATTATGTTGGACGCACCTTAACCCAATATATAAAAAATCTAATTTTCATTAAATTTTTGGGACACCTTTTTTAGCCCCCTATATATGAGAAGTTCCGTCCCTAATGGAGGGGGCTGGGATGAGAGCTATGACGGAGAAAAGTCAATCCCAAAATTAAATAGGTTACTTGAAATTATAAAAATCTTATTATAAATCAAGTGAAACTATAAGCACATAAGTATAAAAACTATCAAATAAAATTATAAGAACTTGAAAGTTAATTTTTCCTTTAAAAGTTCAAAAAAGGTACAATTAAATTGTAATACGATTTTTGTAAAAAAAAAGTTATTGAACCTTTGCCCTCTAAACTAGATTGAGTCCTTTATATGTTACGAGTTGTCGTGTTTGTGGCCCATCTCTCACTCACTTATAAGTATTAATCATCTGACAATGTGATCCCCACTTGTTAAGTATTTGTACTTCCACGACATAAACATGTGACTAAAATTTAGAGAAAATCTATATTGGGGCCCTTTTAATAGAAAAAAAAAATATCAAAAAAGGCTCAAAGATTCTAAAAATCCTAAAAAAAGTCCAAAGGCCTTTTCTGAGATTTTTAGTTAAAATGTTAGTTGTTAGCAGATAAATATAGTTGTTAGCGCTAATATTGTTGTTAATGTGAGTGATTTAGTTGTTAAAATATTGTTGTTAATGCGACTGATTTAGTTGTTAACGGGTATTGATTTAGTTGTTAATGTGGCTGATTTAGTTGTTAACGTTTAATGAATTTATACCAGAAAAGGTCCTGGAGTCTTTTTTGAAATTTTCATAATCTTAGGGCCTTTTTAAAGAGTTTTTCTGTTAAAAGGGCCCTCATATAGATTTTCCCCAAAATTTTATCTCCGGTGGAAAAAGGCTTCTAAGAAGTTACCAAACACTCGCTAAAATTAGGCGTCGAGTGCCAAGGAAAGTGGGTGTGGGGACCGGGGAGAGATTGTGACGGAAGATAATTGGAAAAGTCAAGGCGGAGTAAATTATGGTTTGATTTGTGTACATCGATCTTTTTCATCAAGTCTGTTCAGAACTGTTCTTTGTCAAGCTTCTACTCCTTAAAATAACAACACAAAATTTCAATAAAGAATTGAATCAGCAGAGGTTATAGATTCACAATAGGGATCGACGAGGGACAGACATCACGCTGACTCCAAGATGACTAACCCGCCGATGATCGTCGTGACCTTCCAGTTATTCTTCTTCTTCCAACTCCTTTCCACCATCGCCAACGCCTCTTACACTCCTGTTCAGCATTTCGCCGTCAACTGTGGTTACTCCGGCAACGTTCTGTCCAACGATCAACGGAAGTGGAAAGGAGATGATGGCTCCGCTTTATTCTCTCTCATCGATCCCGACAAAGCAACCCAGTCTACCAAAGCCCAAGTCGGATCCAATCCACCTTATGATACCGCACGCCTCTCTCGCTCCGAATTCACCTATTCATTCCCGGTGACCGACGGCCAAAAGTTCATTCGCCTCTACTTTTACCCATATTCCTACAACCCCAACTTCGTTCGCTCTGATGCTTTCTTCTCCGTCAAAGCTGGGCCCCACACCCTTCTTAGGGACTTCAACGCTTCACTTAACGCCGACGCTGGCGTTTCACGCAACATTGGTGCTCCAGGACCAGAAGGAGCCATCATACGAGAGTACTGCATCAACGTTGACCCAGGTGAGAGGCTTAACATAACCTTCACGCCTAACTCATCTCATCAAAACGCGTATGCTTTTGTGAATGGGATTGAGGTCGTCTCTATGCCCAACTTTCTTTACTACACCAAACCTGATGATCTTCAGTCCATGCGACTAAATGACGGAACCCAGCAGTATCCGGTCAAGAACAACAGTGCTCTCGAGGCTGTGTATAGAATTAATGTTGGCGGAGGGCAGATCTCTCCTGAGAAAGATACCGGCATGTTTCGTTATTGGGACCAAGATAATAACTACTTGGAGAGTGGGGAGCGCTCACGAAGTATTTCAACAGATCTTGGTTTGAACCTAACCTACAGAGATGATCAAAATTATTTTGCACCTGATAATGTTTACAGGACTGCTCGGAACTACGGGATGAATGAAAAATCCAAATTTAATGTCACTTGGGAATTTGAAGTGGATTCGGTGTTTTATTTTATGGTGAGATTGCATTTTTGTGAGTTTGATGAACACATTGAAAAAGCTGGAGACAGAGTTTTTCAAATCTTTATAAATGATGCTTTGGTGGAGCCTGTGGCCGATGTGATGTTGTGGACTCAGAGTCAGATACGAGTTCCTGTCCATAGGGACTATGCAGTGCCGATGCCGATGCCGATCAGTGGAAGCTCCAAGAAGCTCAATCTTTCAATTAAGTTGCAACCGCACCTAAATGCAAGAAGTTCTTACAGAGATGTGTTATTGAATGGTATTGAGATTTTGAAAATTAGCGATTACAATGACAATCTCGCTGGTCCTAATCCAGATCCACCTCAATCGCCCCCACCGGCAACCACGCCATCCTCAGAGTCATCAAAGAACAGAAACAAAGCAAAGGTAATTTCCATTATCGTTGGGGCAACATCAGGCTTCATTGTGCTGTCTCTTATTGTTCTGTTGATTTACCGGCGATTCATTAGAGCGCCGGTCAAGGAAGGAGGTTCATGGTGGGGACAAAAATCAGCAGACTCATCCAAGAAAAACAAATCCCATGGGTCATCATTGCCGTCCGATTTGTGTCGCTACTTTTCTATAGATGAGATAAGAGCAGCCACTAGTAATTTTGATGATATTTTCATTGTGGGCGTTGGAGGGTTTGGTAATGTCTATAAAGGCTACATTGATAATGGTACAGTTCCTGTGGCAATCAAACGGCTCAAACAAGGTTCGCAACAAGGCCTCCATGAGTTCCAAACGGAGATTGAAATGCTCTCTCAACTTCGTCATAATCATTTAGTGTCTCTCATTGGTTACTGCAACGACGGCATCGAGATGATCCTCGTATACGAGTTCATGGCTCGTGGGACCCTCCGTGATCATCTTTATGATTCAGATAACCCTCCACTTTCTTGGAAGAGAAGGTTGGGTATGTGCCTTGGTGCGGCGCGTGGACTCCACTATCTTCATACAGGGGCAAAACATAATATCATCCACCGTGATGTGAAATCCACAAATATCTTAATAGATGAGAAATGGGTGGCTAAGGTTTCAGATTTTGGATTATCCAAAGTAGGACCCACTGGGATGTCCAAGTCTCACATAAGCACAGTGGTAAAAGGAAGCATTGGTTACTTGGATCCAGAATACTACAAGCGTCAACGGTTGACTGAAAAGTCTGACGTTTACTCTTTTGGAGTTGTATTGCTGGAAGTATTGTGTGGGAGGCCTCCTTTGAAACGTAACGTGGAGAAGCAGAAATCAAGTCTAGTTGGGTGGGTCCGAAAATGCCATCGCGAGGGTGTGATTCATGAAACGGTGGATCCTTTGCTGATAGAAAGTATCACACCAGAGTGTTTGAAAGCATTTAGTGACATGGCACTGAAGTGTTTGGTGGAAGATGGGAATGAAAGGCCTCCTATGAATGACGTCGTGTGGGGGCTAGAGTTTGCGTTGCAGCTTCAAGAAGGAAAAGAGGAAGAAGAGGGGCTTGATGTGGCGGAAATAGGAGGAAAGAGCGAGGAAAGGGCTCTGATAAGGAAAGTGACAAGGTTGGAAGAAAGCAGAGAAGGTTTCACGAGCAGTGATGAATCAATAACAAGCAGGTTGACCAGTTCAAGCAGTGAACATCAGTCTTTGTCTTCTGGGGTGATCTTCTCTGAGTTGGGTCATCCAACCGTTCGATGAAGAAAAGTCAAAAGTCTACTATGGTAGGCTAGTGTTGTGTGATGAATTATTATTTTTTCGGTTTTTTTTTTTTTTTCAATATAGCAACGTCGTCGTTGTATAATGTACGTTGTTGCAGCAACTTTGAACTTTTCTTTTCTATGTATAATTATATATCAATATATATATCAGACTATTTTGTAATTGGTATAAATATGAAATTTAAAAATTAAGGCTAGATGCTGGTCTTCAGGGTGTTGAGTATTTGAGGAGTAACAACCATTGTGTGAGTGTGTTTGGAACTTAGGATGGGAGAGGGAAATTTTGGAGCGGAGGGAAGGCTCCCCTCATTTTAGCTCCCCTATAAGTTTGGTTTTTTTTAGGAAGTGATTTGTTTTTATTACTATTTTACCTTAATAATTTTTGTCATATTTTATTCATACTCATGAAATAAAAATAAAAATAAACTCCTTACTTGTTTTCATATGGAAGAAAAAATAATTTAAATAAAAATCTTTTGACTATTTTTTTATGAGTAAAAGTTTAGATGAGTTAGGTCTTGAAACTCACTCAAAACAAAGTATGCCTCCAACTCAAATACCTCTTACAAAAATAATAACAAATTAGCATTAACAAAGTCTCACACTACTTAAATAGTTTGAATCCATAACTTTATAATTGTGAGTTAACCTCTTTACCAACTAGACCAACTCTTTTCACTACTTTACCTTCATGATTTTTGTGACACCATCAATATCTATGAGAAAAAAATAAAAACAAACCTTCCACTTGTTCTAGATACATACGGAAGGCATATTAATTTAAAATATTTTTTTTTCATTTTTACTGATGATTTTGATGAAATTTCATTAATAAAATATATTATCATGCTACTTTGAAATAAGAGATATTATTATATTAGTCTTTTATACACATATTAATATTTTGGGATAAGAATGAATTTAAATAAAATATACAATTTGAATTAAGGTATAAATTAGTTTATAAAACATATAACAAATTTAATATAAACTATTTTGTATAGGTAGAATGGTAAATTAATTATTACTCCTCTTCCCTTCTCCTCCCTGCCTGAAAATTAGGAAAAGAATGTCTACATTGATCTTTCTCTCTATTTAATGTCTTCATCATTAGACCAAGTTTTAATGATTGGAAATTAACGACATATAAAAATATTATTAGAAGTTGGAAATACTCAAACAGCCGCAACCAACTGCCATAATCTCACCCTAAAACACTAGTTTGGAACCCTTCATCTTCCTTCTCATCCTCCTCCCTCCTCTTCTCTTTTTTTAATCATTAAATCAACATTTAATTTGAATGGTTTTTTAGGGGGAAAAAAAAGGGGGGGGGGGAGGATTGAAAGAGTGAGGAGGGATTCTGACCTGCTGAAACACATTGAAACCAACTAAAGTGTATATATTATGCATGGATGTTCTTTCAGAAGTTATATTTTCTAACACAGAATTTGAAACATTAATAATATAGATAGCTCTGTGGATCGATTGAATTGCCAAGACAGTTGGTAAATAATAATAATTCTAAAGGACACTACTCTCAAATCTCAGTATTATTAATCCTAAATTGGGAAATTGGTCGGTAAACTGATCCAATTTGGGCGTCAAACCTGATTCTTTTTTAAAAAAATTGATTTTAATTTTTTAATTTTTTTTTTTTAAAATTTCATATTAATAACTATGAAATTTTCACTTTCTCACCATTTTAACCTCGAATGAACTTCAGTTTAATTCTGATTTGGTCTACTGACCTTGATCTTGTATTCCAACTGATTAAGTTATGGGTCTAAATATAATAACCTTATGGAAAAAAGTGAGTGGGTGTGGACCTACACAAATATTGTGTGTGTATGGAAAGAGGCGAGAGTGAGTGTGTCCAGATATTTTTATGTAAGGGGCTGTATGGGGACTGCTTTTCCATTTATGACGTCGCATCATTGACTGATTCAAAAAGCTTGCCCCTTCCAACCAAGTTGAGGAGGGGTCTACATTATGTATTTGTCCCTTATATACTTATTATATATTTATCCTTCTAATTAGAGGACAAACATATTTTATTTTATTTATTTATTTTAATTTTTTATATCTTTTATTTAATTAGATTAAAATTATATGTTTTAACTTTTCGAAAAAAAAACCCGATCTCAAATTAATTAGTTTTTAGGATCTTTTTGGTGTTACAGGACAAATATTTATGTATGCAGAACTGAAAATTAATTAATTTGAGATATTGGGTGCAAAAAAAATTTCAAAAAACAACATATAATTTTAATCTAAATAAATAAAAGATATAAAAAAATTTAAAAAAATAAAATAAAATGTCTTTGTCCCTCTAATTAGAGGACAAAGACATAACAAATATAATAACAAAAGACATAAGGACAAGCACCTTATGTGCTTCCGTTGAGGAGTGGTCTGGGACTCTGGTGGGTGAAGGGAGGGGAGTAAAAGAGGAGGGATATTTTTTTTTAATATATTTATTAAATAGCCTATAAAAAAAATTAATATTTTAAAAATATAAATATTCTTCTCATGGATGTTAATTATCCTTTCTAATTGTAAGGTCTTTTTTCCTCTCATCCCCTCCATTCAAACTAAACATAGATGTGACTTTTTGTGCTTTAATATGCATGTTTGAAATCACGAGTTTTAAAAGTGCTTATGAGTATGAATTGAGATAAAACTTTTCTCACATATTTTTATTTTATATACTATAAATTATGATGAAAAATTATTTTTAAAAGACTCAGCTATTCCCAATAAGAACAGTGTTTCAAATATTCAAATGAATATAATTGATAAATAATCTCGTGTTGCTTTCTCCATTGATGACGTGCTCCTATCGCCATCAAGGACCCGCAAAGATGCGTTTGGCATGTGGAAATAGAGGAACATGGGAGCTGATTATCTCAGCAGCGTGTCCCTCAGTATCTTTCAGAAGCGCGCCTCCCAGCCTTTGATTTTTCATAATTAAATCTTAATTGTCTATTTTAATATTTTCAAAACATGTTCAGAGCTTGAAAAATTATTTTAGGATTTTGAAAAAAATCCTAAAGTATATTTCTAATATTTGAAACAACACCCAAAATATTTTTCTAAGATCTTTAAAAAAAAATTAGGATCTTGAAAAAATATTTGAGGGTATAAACTGGTACTAAAAAAATATTTCATGATCTTAAAAAAAATATTTTAGGAGATCGTGTCAGACTAAAAAAAATTAGGATCTTAAAAAAATATTTCATGATATAGACTAGTACTAAGAGGATACTTGGTGGTACTAAAAAAATAGTTTATGATCTTAAAAAAAAAAAAATTAGGACCTTAAAAAAATATTTTAAGATCTTATCAGTATTAAAAATATACTTCTTGAAGATTTTTTTCAAGATTCTAAAATAATTTTTCAAACTCTGAACATGTTTTGAAGTTATTAAAATGGACAATCAAGATTTAATTATGGGAGATCAATGGCTGGGAGGCAAGCTTCTGAGGGATATCGAGGGACACGCCACTTAGATAATCCGTTCCCGAGGAACATGGCTTCTGCTTACCATCCCTAGCCCACCTTTACTTAAAACAACATTATTTTGGGGTAAAATACTGAGTTGGTGCCTTTATTAGAAAACATATATTAGGGCATTTACTAGTATCGAAAGATCTAACGATCTTGACAAAATACTTCATAATCTTAAAAAAATATTTTAAGATACTGACTGGTATCAAAAAGATACTTTAGGATATTAAAAAAATACCTTATGATCTTGAAAAAATATCTTGAAGTATATTTTTAGTATCGATCAAGATATATGAAATATTTTTTTAAGATCCTAAAATAATTTTTCAAGATCTTAAAGTTTTTTCCAAAGATCCATTTAGTATCTTGAAGTATCATTTTAATACCATTTAAGACTTGAAATATTTTTTCAAGATCCTAAAGTAATTTTTTAAGATCATGAAATATTTTTTTTGTACCAGTTAGTATCTTTTTAGTCTTAGTTAGTCTTTTAAAATATTTTTTCAAAAAAATAGATATCACCAATACACTGTTATTTTAAGTAAAGGAGGGTAACATATGCTGAGTGCCTAACTTCTAAGTAGCAAAGGAGAAAAGCCACGTCGGAATTAGAGGGGAGGGCTGACAAAATTTTAATGAGTTTAAGTTTTAAAAAAAAATGAGGAATTTGAGTCAAAAGAACTTTTATAAGGAAAATATACAAGATAAAATAATACAAAAAATTAATTTAAAACTTTTTTAATCCCGGTTAGTTCTGTAATATTTTTAAACCAGGCCCATCCATTTCACTCATATCAAATATAGACTGAGAAAGATTCAAATTCAATAATAAAGTGCACTCTATCCTTAAGGAAATCAATAAATTGCTACTTCAAATAATTAATATAAGAATTAGGTGGGGATTATATTTGATCTTTAATATAAGACCTTAATCTATTTTACCTCTCAAATTTATTCTCCAAAGCATCCATATTGATTATACATGCTAAGTTGGTTTCCATCCAAGGATACTCATACTTATAACTAAAAATGGCATTTTAGGAAAATTAACTTAGGAAGAATCCCATATAAAGACTGTTGAAATAGAAAAAATCTGATTTGAATTGCTAAACTTAACAAATTATTAATTAGGTTATGTGACACAATTAGAGATTTAGAATTTGAAATTACTTAAACTACCTCTATATCCTTTAGTTATTAAAAAACAAAAAACAAAATTGGAGACAAAATAATGTTGTTTACGTGCTATGTAAAAACCCTAACGACATAAAATTCATTGGAGGCTCGAATTTAATCTTCAATCCTTAACCGATTTGAGTAATGCTATCCAAATACATTGTTACAGCGATGGAGGCATAAAAACTCGCATTCAAATCAATATTACGGACAGACTGAGTGCCTTCATCGGGAACTGCATTACTGTCATTTGGTGACTCTTTCGACTCTGAACCATTATCAATTGCCACATCTGTATCAGGATTATGTTTGCTGCTGTTCAGAGCAGAAATGCAAGGTTCAGTTTCAAGTTCTTGATGATGAGTCTCTCTTTCCCGTTCAACATTTTGAGCAGCTCGGCCTCTTCCTCGGCCTCTGCCCCTTCCCTTACCATTACTGCCAATATGACTAATCTCATGCTGCACTAAAAGGAAAACATCATTAACCCCCAAGAAAATATTCAAGTCCTAGATTATGAGACTGCAAGACATTACACAATTTAGTCGCAAGACATGCCCTTTTCTCTTTCTCTTTGGACGATAGATGAAGGGTATTATTGGAAAAAATTTAACATTTAAATATTCTAAATTGGGTCATTAACCCAATTTAAGATTTGTTAAATTTACCAACTTAATCTAAGATTTTTTTTTTTCAACCGCCTTTATATGAGATTTTCCCATTAACTTATATTTATTATAAATAACCAACTTAACTATTTTTTTTTTTTGAATCTATCCAAATTAGTTAGATAGCACTTATATTAAAGATTGGATGCAGGATTGCTTTTTTTTTTTTTTTTCTTTTTAATATTTTCAGCTACCACCGAGAATAGTATTTCTACAATAGGGGTTTTCACTTATATATATATATATATATAATCTAACGGAATTTTTCTATAAAAAAATACAATAGTAATTCTACCACAAAATTAAAAATTTAGTATTTGTAACAAAATTTAATTTTGAAATAATATTTCTATAAAAATAAAAATTATGATATTAATGGTCATATAAATATATAAATTAATTCTTCATAATTCTTTGTTAAATTCATTATATAATGTATGAAATTTCTTAATAATATATTATATAAAATAAAAGGAAAATATATAATATATTACACATATATATACATATATCTATATATATCTATATATATGTTGGACAAATATATATAACTTATTATTTATTAATGGGTTAAATGCCTAATTTGCCCCGGAAGTTTTGCTAAGGGGGCGCTCAAAGACCCGAAAGTTTTTTGGTGCAAATCGCGCGAAGTATGAAAAAGGTACCAAATTTGACTCGGAAGTATGAAAAAGGTAGCAAATTTGCCCCTCCGTTAATTTTCAACGTTAAGTTTAACGAGTGTACACGTGGCATGCCACCTCATGACACGTGGCATGCCACCTCATCAACCCACGATAAGAGTTAAGTATCATTTTTGCCCGGGAAGTTTTCATTGAGGAGCAATTTTGCCTCGGAAGTTTTCATTAAGGAGCAATTTTGCCCCGAAGTTTACAAAAGTAGCAATTTTGCCCTTCTTTCTCCCATATTAAATTTGACTATTAAATCGATCAAAGACCACACATGTCATGCCTTGAAAAGGTCGAACTTAGAGTTAGAGAAGGAGATCATTGAGATGTTGAGCTCAAGGCGGCCAGAATTTGTGAAGCTGAACTGGTCACAGGAAGCACCACTTATGATCTAAGCAAATGATCAGTCTATACAAACGTAAATATTATCACTATTGATTTGTTTTACTTGAACCAATTTTTGGAACAATTCATTTCTCGTTTTGCGTTTCATCCGCTTAGATTATAAGTGATGCTTCCTCCGGGTTTTGCACGACCTTTCGATCCCCATTAGAATGGGAAATCGGGCGAGCTCGTCGGCCGAGCCGTTTAAGCAATCGGCCCTGCGGGCTCGGGCTTGAAAAATATGCCAAAAATTTGAAATTGGCTCTGCAGGCCCGTTTAACTGTAGCTTTTTTTTTAAAAAAATTAATTACTTAGACTTCCACTTAATGAATGTGTTTATTTGTAATTACTTAGATTTTTTTAGTTTAAACTAGAACCCTTTTTTATGTTTATTATTATTATGTATTAAAACACATAATTAGTTTTAAAGAAGGGATGTTTTCATATTAAATAAACACATACTTTGGTATTACAATATTATATAAGTAATAAATTATAAATATATTTGGTGTAAAATAAGTATAATTATTCAAATACTGGCCCTGGTACTATCGGTAGGGCTTTGAAAAACAAATGTTTTCCTTACTCCAAGCCCTATAGGGCCGGCTCATTGGGCCCAGAGCCTGTCGGGCCGGCCGGCCTAAATTCCCACTCTCTAGTCCCCGTGACCGTTCGGCTTTACAAATTCCTACTGCCTCTTGAGCTCAACATTTCAAGGATCTCATTCTCGACTCCAAGTTCGACCTTTTCAAGGCATGACATGTGTCTTTTGCCGATTTAATAGTCAAATTTAATATTTGGAGAAAGAAGGCAAAATTGCTACTTTTGTAAACTTCCGGCAAAATTGCTCCTCAATGAAAACTTCCGGGCAAAAATGATACTTTTGATTGATGAGGTGGCATGCCACGTGTGATGATGGTGGCATGCCACCTCACATTTTAACGATCTACGTGGACTTCCGTCACTTTTGGGTAAATCGATACCTTTTTAATACTTCCGGGCAAATTTGGTACCAAAAAAAAACTTCCGAGTCTTTGCGCCCCTTAGAAAACTTCCGGGGCAAATTAGGCATTTAACCCTTTATTAATTAATATTAATAAAAGTTAAAATTCAAATTCTAAAACTGGCTTTTGGCTAAAAAAATATTATAAGAAAATTCATTTAATATTTAAATTTAAAATTTATTTAATTTGAAATAAATTTCTATTAAAAAAATTATTTTGAAATGGTAACGATTTAAAATTATGATTATCATTTAATTTATGTTTGGTTTTTAATAATATATAATGATAGGATATTGTTACTACCAATTTTGATCACTTTGCTAATGTCATTACCATTTTTTTTATCGTTAGATCATAAACTCATATACTTTTATCATTTTTCTCTCCTATTGAGATTTTGATCTAAATTTGTGAAAAAAATGATAGTGACAATATTTTATCCTATATATATATAGGGTTTATCGTTTTTCGTGTTACTTGACATCAGGTTATGTCAAGTCATCCCAAAACTACGTCGTTTTGGAAGTTAGGGGAATTAATAAAGGGTGTTTTTGTATTTTTGGTTTTGTATTTATTATATGAGTTTTACCAAAAGATCATTCATTAATTCCCTTACCCCCAAAACTATGTCGTTTTGAGAGTTCATTAATTTCTCTAATCCCAAAACGACGTAGTTTTGAAGTGACTTAATATAACCTTATGTCAAGTGATATGACAAACGATAAACCCATATATATATAGGGTTAAATGTCTAATTTGCCCCGGAAGTTTTGCTAAGGGGGCGCTCAGCACCCGGATGTTTTTTTGGTACCAAATTTGCCCCGGAAGTATTAAAAAGGTATCAAATTTACCCAAAAGTGACGGAAGTCCACGTAGATCGTTAAAATGTGAGGTGGCATGCCACCTCATCACACGTGGCATGCCACCTCATCAATCAAAAGTATCATTTTTGCCCTGGAAGTTTTCATTGAGGAGCAATTTTGCCCTGGAAGTTTTCATTGAGGAGCAATTTTGCCCTGAAAGTTTACAAAAGTAGCAATTTTGCCCCGAAAGTTTACAAAAGTAGCAATTTTGCCTTCTTTCTCCAAATATTAAATTTGACTATTAAATCAGGCAAAGACCACACATGTCATGCCTTGAAAAGGTCGAACTTGGAGTCGAGAGAATGAGATCCTTGAGATGTTGAGCTCAAGACGGCTGCACTTGTAAAGCCCGAACCACACAAAGACTAGAGCTAGGAATTAGGGCCGGCCCTACCCTATAGGGCTTGGAGTAAGGAAAACATGTTTTTCAAAGCCCTACTGATAGTACCAGGGCCAGGGCACAATAATTATACTTATTTTACACCAAATATATTTATAATTTATTACTTATATAATATTGTAATACCAAAGTATGTGTTTATTTAATATGAAAACATTCCTTCTTTAAAAACTAATTATGTGTTTTAATACGTAATAATAATAAATATAAAAAAGGGTTCTAGTTTAAACTAAAAAAATCTAAGTAATTACAAATAAACACATTCATTAAGTGGAAGTCTAAGTAATTATTTTTTTTTTAAAAAAAAAAAGCTACAGTTAAATGGGCCTGCAGGGTCAATTTCAAATTTTTGGCATATTTTTCAAGCCCGAGCCTGCAGGCTGTGGCTTAAACGGGCCTCTCGGCCGACCCGATTTCCCGACTCTAACAGGGGACTGAAAGGTCTGTCGCAAAAAACCCGGAGGAAACGTAACTTATAATCTAAGCAAATGAAACGCAAAACGAGAAATGAATTGTTCCAAAAATTGGTTCAAGAAAAACAAATCAATAGTGATAATATTTACGTTTGTATAGACGATCATTTGCTTAGATCATAAGTGATGCTTCCCAGACCGATTCGACTTCCCAAATTCCGTCGCCTTGAGCTCAACATCTCAAGGATCTCCTTATCTCGACTCTAAGTTCGACCTTTTCAAGCGTATTTGTGTGGTCTTTAACTGATTTAATAGTCAAATTTAATATTGGGAGAAAGAATGGCAAAATTGCTACTTTTGTAAACTTCCGGGGCAAAATTGATCCTCAATGAAAACTTCCAGGGCAAAAATGATACTTAACTCTTATTGGGTTGATGAGGTGGCATGCCACGTGTCATGAGGTGGCATGCCACGCGTGTACACTCGTTAAACTTAACGGTGAAAATTAACGGAGGGGCAAATTTGCTACATTTTTCATACTTCCGGGCAAATTTGGTACCTTTTTCATACTTTCGGGCAAATTTGGTACCAAAAAAACTTCCGGGTCTTTGCGCCCCCAGCAAAAACTTCCTCTGGGCAAATTAGGCATTTAACCCTATATATATATGTGTGTGTGTGTATGTTAATGGTCACTAGTTCATTTATTAATGAGGACTTTTATGATATTATTTCCCATGTTTAGGATCTAAAAGTTATTCTCCCTTAAGTAGTCACTACCTTTAATTTTGTACTTCTTTAATAAGAGATAATTGGATTTTTTTTTTTCACTTCGATTTCAAACAATGAATTTAATTCAATTTAATTTACTCAAAATTTCAAGTTAATTTATCAAGAATGACCTAATATTATTTAAATTTAGGAGAACTTAAACCCATCTACTTCATTTAATTTAAATGAATATAATTATGATTGTTTTAAATTTAGTTAAAGTATATATTTAGTCATTTATGTTTGCATCAGGTTTCACTTTAACAGAAATGTTAAATAATCAAACTCAAATAGTGAATGAGCATTTAAATACTCCTCAAATAAGAGCTCAGCACATCACTTAATTTTAATCCAACATGGCATTTCTTTGACTCACATTATTTTGTTTTTTCAAAGAAAAATCTAATTTGAATAAAATAATTTCTTTTATCAAGAATGCCGTAATCTTCCTCATATTCCTCTCCCCTACTAGCAAGTAGCGACACCGTCAATCCTCAACCCGAATGGTCATCCGCCATTGCACCAATTCCTCCTCCTGTATTCTTCATCCTCATCCCCATGGTGTGATTGATTCCAGTGCTCCTTTATCACCGATCAGTAGCCATTGAAGTTGGGTCTCCAATGGTTTGGGTTCAGGTTCTTAAAGCTGGGTTATCTTTCAAAAGCATCCAAGTCTATAAGCAATCCAAACTGGTTTTCTTTGTAAGGTTATCAAGGTTGAATATTGGATTTCCTTTGGGTTTATCTCTTGAGTCTTAATGATTGATTTGTGATTAATCAGTCCAAACTGGTTTTGTTCGGTAAATCTTTGGATTATTTTGTGCTGTTGATCTTGGTTAAGAATGTTGTTTGCGTTTTATCATTGGTTAGAAGGTTTATGCTTAAAGCTTCAACAAGAGTTTTTTTATCATTATTTGACCCAACGCGACTTGTGGCTCTAGTTCATCGGATTTTTCATTTCTTGATTTTAATTGTAATTTTTTGATAATTTTGTTGGATAAAGGATTGGGAGGAAGTACGAGGATGAAGATGATTGTTGGTGAACATAGAGGATTAGAGGGTCTCGGCGCTGCCCCCTCCTTTGAGCTAAAAGGGCGCTTTTGGCTCAAAGGAGAACAAGTGTGTCTCTCTTGTTTGAAAAAATATTTTAAGGTCTTAACTGATATTAAAAAAATAATTTAGCATTTCTTTTGAATAATATTTAAAAATTATTTTAGAATTTTAAAAAATTATTTGAGGATATTTAAAAAATATTTTGAAGTATATTTTTAAGATCAAATACCTTAAAATATTTTTTAAAATTCTAAAATAATTTTTTAAGATCATGAAATATTTTTTCACTATCCTGAAGTATTCTTTTAGTACAAATCACTATCATGATTTTTTTTTTTCAAGATCTTAAAATAATTTTTAAGATTACGAAACATTTTTTTAGTATCAATCAATATCCTCAAATATCCTTTTTAGTATCGATCAATATCCTAAAATATTTTTTCAAAATCCTAAAATATTTTTTTAAGATTATGAAGTATTTTTTTAGTACCGGTTAGAATCCTTAAGATCTTTTTAATACCAAACAGTACCCTAAAATATTTTTTAAGATTGTAAAATAATTTTTTAAAATCATGAAGTATTTTTCAGTATTACTCATCACATTTGCCCTCCTTTGCGCTAAAGCGACGTTGTTTTGGCACAAAGGAGCAAAGCCACGTCCAACATAGATAAGCAGAAGGGAATGGGTTCAATTTATGGCGAAGAAGAAGGATGGGAGAGGGAGAGGGAGAGGGTGGAGCAAGATGGGAAGATATTAATTAAAATAACTTATTCAAATAAGAATTTTATTCGAAAAACAAAATAATGTGAGTAATCATTTTCCATTAAATGACACTAATAGTGTTAAGATTGAAGGATTAAAATTGATATCTAATGTAAATATAAATGACCAATTGTATATTCTAACCTTTTAAATTTTAATGACTTCTCGCCACTAGTTAATTTGGTGAGTGTGTGTATGTGTGTTTATATATATATCCCAACAATACAAGGACTCACAAAATAATATGCACCTACACAAATATTTATAAATACACCTCAGCATGTGCCTTCATCTAGAGTATTTCCAAATAACAAGCGTCTTTACTTAGATTTGGTCCCACCTTCATAGCTTTCAAGCATGAGTTTTTTTTTTTTGCTCGAATTCAAGCATGAGTTCATATAAGCATTTTAATAATAATAAGAAAATACCCACTCCGGTCCTAATTATATGAATACTTTTGTAGTACAAATTGTATTACAAAAGTGTTCTCATAATTAGAATAGTAAGTATTCATATAAAAAAAGTTACAAATTAATTTATGAATTTTATATAGGCACATGTTATTTTCTCATTGGGATTACAATACTTATATACACCTATAAGCCTACCACTTAGCTCTTTGGCACTCCCCCGCACACTTTCTTGAAAAAAAAAAAAAATGCCATGATACAATTTTTATCCCTTAATCTGAAAATTAATAATAAGTAGTTTCATCTTCAATATGAAAATAGACTTATAAATATTGAAATGCCTGCACATTCTTGGCTAGTGTTTATAATATTAAGAACTACATGTTGTATATTTTCGAATACAATGTAGTCTTGCTAATATAAACTCAGAAAATTGAACACCGGCTTTTGGAAGGGAACCTCCAGACTCGGATGCTAGTTCCATCTTCAAAAACATCCCCCCTAAAAAATTATGCAAGTCGTCAATGCCGCTAGTCATAAAAATAGAAAGTATATACACCCTCCGGTCTTAATTATAAGACAATATTTTAGAGTTGGTTTTGGTCCTAATTATAATACAACATTTTAATTTTTGTTAATTTCTTCCTAAAATACCCCTATTTTATTCTCTCAAGTGTATTTGATTTTTAGTGAGTGTATGTATGTTGATGCGTAAACTCTTACAGTAAGTAAAACTTTTAAATTGTTGGATTTTAATTTATTTATCAATCAGCTGATATTAATTTTTTAATACATATATATATATTATATATATATATAGACACATTTACACAAACACAAATATATGTGTGTGTGTTTACACACAAATATATATAGACACACATGTGTGTGTGTGCATGTGTTTATACTTTATACATATATGTATATTTTTGTATCTTTGTGTGTACATATATATATATATATATATCTTGTGTGTGTTTGTCAATGTGTGTGTGTAGAAATATATATAAATATGTGTGTGTTTATATATATATGTGTATATTTGTGTATCCATGTGTGTGTACATATATGTATATCTTTGTGTGTGTTTGTCAATATATGTGTGTGTGTGTACACACACACATATATATATATATATGTTGTGTGTGTTTATACATATATGTATATCTTTGTATATGTTTGTCAATATATATGTGTGTGTATACAGATATATATAAATATGTGTGTGCTTATGTGTGTGTCTATATATGTACACACACATATATGTGTGTGTATAATATACATATACACATACATATATATGTATATATAGTAAAACCATTATTTCAATTAGAAAGCGTGTAGAAAGAAAAATTTTAGGTTAGAGAGGTATATGGTAGGGGTTGTTGATTTACTTTTACTTATGTCATTTTAAATTTATATGAGGGCATTTTAGGAAAAAGAGTAAAATTAACTAATTTAACTAATCTCCTTAATCTCCCCAAAATCGGTTAAATATGTCCTATAATTAGGACCGAAGGGAGTAGGTTATACGTAGAACACTTGTTAATGATTTAGTGTTGAACATTGAGAGAGATGTTAGTTGCTTCAACAACAACTTGAGTCATATTGGTGAATGACATACATAATATGATCAAAGGTCAGACTAGAGAAATGGAGAGTCTTTGTTTTTTCGATGGGAATTGGGAGCTTTCTTAAATAACTAAATGCATAATCATAAACAGACAGACAAAATAATGTTAAATCACCTTAGCTCTTCCTTAATTAAATGCGATAAATAAAAATTATTGGAATTTAATGTCTGGGATAAAGATAACATGAGCAAGGAAAATTTACAGTCAAATATTTTTCTTATTTGCATTATGGTCAGATTTGAATTTTATACTGATTGATTTAATTAAAGAGAGCCATGTATATTTGTGTCTCGATGCAAAGATTTAGACAAAGGAAAATTACTTCATTGAGTTTCCTCAGGTGAACTCTTGAACTATCCATAAGAAACTATATATGAGTCCTATTTAGTGTTGTTAAAATGTCGTTTCAAAATGTTGAAACATACGTTTTTGCTTTTGGAAGATCTTCGCTGATCGGAAACGCTTCTTCAGTTCTTCTTCATCCACCGTAGCTGGCCGCTGGTGCTTCATTGCTCTGCCTCGATTTTCCTTTCCTCTTCTTCTCTAATCGCTGGTGTTGGACGGCGAAGCTGCTGCAGTTCGGATTCATCGACCGTAGGTGGCTGCTGGTTCTTCACTCACTTCATCCGACCGTGGTATATATTTATCCTGAAGGAGAGCTATCGGCGTGGAAGACGCGACGCCGGTTGAAGTTGTCGTCAAATTCATTTCCGAAATCGAAACAGAGGTGAAATGAGGAATGAAAACCTGTGAACTCGTGAAAAAGGAAAAAAGCCAAAAGATGAAGAGACTGATGGCTCAGGTTCACGTGATGCAGGTCAAAAAGCAAAACTCTGATATCTTGTCAGAGAAGATAAATGGCGGAAGCAAAAAAAAACTCAATTATTTTTTTGGTATTAAAAAAAAACTCAAAAAGCAAAACTCAGGGATGCAGGTAAAATTTTTGGTATGAAAAAAAAATGATTTTAATATGTATTATGATGACTGAATTTGAACTTAATTTGTGATGACTTTAATATATTGGTGTGTTTTGGTTTTATATATGTTAGATTTTATTTTTTTTAGTAAGTAGTAAACTCTTACGTTTCGTTTACGTTTTACGTTTTTGTTAATCCTTCTCGCTTTACTACGTTGACTTCTACGCCTTAACAACACTCGGTCTTATTATCATAATTAATATAATTTGTAATTTTCCATACCAACGAAAGATGGAAAAGTAAAATTAACACAGAATATAATATGTGATAACTCAAATTTTTAGATGAAGCTGAACTAGAGTAATGCAATGAAATTCTCCTCCAAAATACTGGGAACCCAAAAAATACAAGCTTTTTCTTTGTGTACAGCTTGAAGTTTCGAGGGCAGTCAACAGTTACAGAAAGGTTCTGAAAATTGATACTAGATCTATGCCTCATCCTCCCAAACCCAAAATGGAACCGATGAAATTCCTTTCACTACCGAAGCAGTTGATTCCAATATTCGCTTCCCAAATAGTAATTCTGCAATGCTCCAACATCATCTCGTCCATTTCCCGTCCATTCTTGTGACCCAAGCAACTCTATTTCTGGCTCCCAAATATGGTTCAGCGTAAAACTATCAGTATTCTGAGAATCCCACCCACTCTGGTTGTCCATATTGCTAACAAACGAATGATCTTCACCAGCAGAAACAACCATTGGTTGATTTAATTGTACAGAACAAACCAATGGTTGGCCGTACGTTTCTGTCGTGTTTGTTGACAGATCATGCCAATCACAAATCTCCATGAAATCCCCAGAATTATTCGGACTATCACAAAAATCAGTGGCTTTTTGGATACTTAGCGTCTTGATTTTCTCATCTAGGGTTTCCAGCTTCGAATCAATTTCCGTTAACAGAGTCATCATTGACTCTGCAGAAAGCTTCCCAGGCGAATCGTTCGCTGATTTCTTCTTCTTCTTCTTCTCCTCCTCCTCCGATTCGGACTCGAGTGAGAACTCGCCATTGTTCTTCTTCTTCCCATCTTGCTTCTCTCTGTGCTTAATGAGCATGGCCTTCACTTTCTCATGATTGGGCCATGCCTCCATTTCTCCGTCAGGACCAATACACACCAAACTAACCTCAGCGTCGCTCTTCACAGTAAGCTCGTGACATTTTCTGAACAAGGTTTCTTTTCTCTTGTTGGAGTTCAAGAGTGAAACTCCGTCACCAATTCTCTTCCTTTTTTTTGGGCATGTGGTGGTGGCCATTGGCAGCGAAGACTCAAACCCTGATGAGAGATTATTCAGATTTCAGACCGTTGCCTTTCCTGGGCCCCACAAATAAGGAAACTATCAGCTTATTGAGTTATCTTAAGCAGCTAGATCTTAATTAAGTCTAGCGTCTAGTTTCCTGTTCTTTCTTATGTTCACCAACGGACAACTCACCTCGAAATAGAATTTCAATTCCCGCGCGCGGGAGCTCATCATTAATTAATATTATCATATTCTTAACGTCTTTTTATCTTTAATAATACATAATGTACCCAAAAAAAAAATTTAAGAAGAATAAATTTGCTGCAATAAACAATAAGAATTAAAACTTTAAATTTCAACCATCCAAGTTAGTTCAAATCTGATCTCACATGAAAAAAAAATAGAGAAAAATACCATTTGAATTAAAAAAACCCCAAAATTTCTACTAAATTAGCAAAAAGACAAATAGGTAATCTGATAAGAATATGAGATTTTGAAATTCAAATGTTTATAATTGAGTATAGACTATGATAACTTAAGAATAACCATTAACAACTTAATTGTACATAGTGACAACTTGGAGAACTCAAGTTGTCAATCTTTATATCGAGTTATTAATTTCTATATTTAAGTTGTCAACACCTAAAGTTCAAAATCTTATATTCCCACAAGATCACTTATTTATCCTTTTGCTAATTTAATAGACATTTTGGAGGTTTTGTAATTTAAATGGTATTTTTCTCTCATTTTCCCTTTTTTAGATAGAAACTATGTTTTAGATAATTGATTATTTAATGATGGAACTATAATTATTATAAATGGAAAAATGAGAAGAAAATTATTTTTCATGTTTTACGGAGTATATACAAAAATATTTGCCTTTTACTTATCCGCCTCCCAGACAAAAGAATATTTGTCAGGGAAAAAAAAAATAGGGAAAATTACGCTCAGGTCCCAAGGAAGGGAATTAATTATAATAAAGTCCCTCAAATCATCAAATTACGCTCCAGTCCCAAGGGACTTCACGTGTAATTATTTGTATTAACAAATGGGAAATGATATATTAACAACGGAAATGCATAGATTAACAACAACTTTTAAATACCCGACCATTTACAACGGAAATATATATATTAACAACAGGAAATGCATATATTTACAACAACATTTAAACACCTGGATTTACAACAGAAAAAGCATAGATTAACAACAACTTTTAAATACCTGACCATTTACAACAGGAAATGCATATATTAACAACAGGAAATGCATGTATTTACAACAACTTTTAAAAACCGCTGGATTTTATTTCCATACAAATAATTACACGAAGTCCCTGGCTATTTACAAAAAATGCATGTATTAACAAACAACGAAATCGTGTATTAACAACAACATTTAAAAACTTCCATACAAATAATTACATAGAAGTCCCTTGGGGCCTGGCGTAATTTGATGATTTCAAGGGACTTTATTGTAATTTTTTTCGTTCCTTGGGACCTATATGAAATTTTCCCAAAAAAATACTTACCTATAATCACGCACATGCCAAAATAATTATGCTCACAAGAAAAGAGTAAAAATTAGTCAAAATATATTTAATGCAGCAACGACTACTACCACTCAGTTAGACGTCCTAGTCATCATTGAATGGTGAAAATATTTTCTTGAAATCCTTGTTAGGTTAGGACATAAATTTTGCAATTCCGATTTATAAATTTATGTTGATATTGACATGAGAATAATAATGAGTCTGTTTATTTTTAAGATTTATTTCCTTTTTTTACCTAGTGTTCCTTTGACATTCAACTGTATCTAAACAAAATCACAAATGTCACTCCACTTCTCTTACTCAAGAAGGTACATTGAACGAGATATCTACATGAAACCCGTTTGGGTTAGCGGTAAAAGTTATTTTTTCAATGTGATTTACAGTTTATTAGGTAAGTGTGAGAGGAGTATTATCTCGACATACACGAACATACTTTTATAACGTCAACTCAAAAACAACAAGGTAGAGGCAATGTTAATATTGAAGAATTCAATCTTCTCTTTCTATGGGAATGTTAGGGGAAAAAAAACAAGAAGGTGAAAAAGAAAGAAAGAATGAAACAAAGAGACCGAATAACTCACCTCACGCAGGCGAGAATCCGGCGGACCCAAGGTGGAGCCTATCTATAAAACTGCATTTGTGATTTAACAGTCAAATTAGAGATCAGACATCGGCGATGTAAAATTCCAAGACCGGCAAGGACAGTTTTCAATACACACTATATTCTGTATTCACGACAGAAATGGTAGGGGACTGCAAAGAAAAAAAAGGGTGGGGGAGCAAAAACGAATAACAGCATTCTAGCTGTTTGGTTTGGTTACTGAGAAGAAAAGATCAAGAGTAGGAGTACTGACCAAATCAAGTTCAAGCTCAACAGTATATATTCCCTCGCAAAAATAATAATACTCGCAAGAAAAGAGTATGCATAGCAGCTAAACAGTTTGGCGAAAATATTTCTTGCAGCGCAATTTATTAAATCCTTGATAGGCTAGGACATAAATTTCGCGATTCCAATTTCTAAATAAATTTATGTTGATAGTGACATGCAGAGAATAATGATGAGTCTCTGTTTTTTTTTTTTTTTATTGTTACAGAAGTAGCTAAAAAGCCCAAAGCAGAAACAGTAATGGTAAGTCTGTTTAGTTAAAGATTTTCTTCTTTTTCCCCCCTCAAGTTTCTTTGACATTCAACCGTATTATTGTCTTCCACAAGCCAAGATTGCCTTTGTATTAATTCAGGGGAAAAAAGAATATAAAATAGAAGGAGCTTAACATGTCAATATATCATCCACCCAAAAAAATGTCGATACATAAAATCAACAAATAATTTCTATAAATCCTTATTAAGGCTACATTTTGTGAAGCTTTGTCCCGGCATGATCTTGGAAACTAGTGATCATGCTACATGTGGGAAAATGAATCAAATAGACCAAAACAAAACTAATATACAGAGTACGTCACAGATCTAGAGAAAAATCTCTCGTGTGAGTGTGTATTATATACCAGTCCCCAAAAACTAAGAGCCGCTCTACCTCTCTCCTGAGGCACTTGGGGCAGAGAAAGAGACATGTTTAGCTTCATTGGTTATCTTCTTCACTGCTTCAACCTCATCTTCGCCTTGCAGAGACCATCTGTTGGTGAGCCTTTATATCCCTTGCTATTCTGTCCGCATACAAGGGAAGGCGTATGATCTCATTTATCTCATTCAATACAACTTCTTCTGTTATGTTATCCTTTATGCTACGCATTACCTGAAACACACAACAGATAATATGAGATAACAGTGAAAGGTACTGTATTTGAGAGAAAACGGTGTTGTATAGAACCTTTCTATAAGTTCTGATCTCATTTGGAGTTGATTTGTCGGTCCTTATTCGCATACAGACCCAATGTTTCTCCCCGGAATCCCAGTAGCATTCAATGATTTTCCCTGAATAGAAAGATATATCTGATACATCTGAAAATGAAAACAAAAATAATATTAGCAGCAGTGATAATAATGATGATGATTATAGATAGCATGGGGGATTTCAAGTTTCCACCTTTAAAGAAAACCTTATTCCTTTCCATCAACTTTTTCTTTCCACGTTCATGAAGAAAGAGCAGGCAACGACCACCTGCTCCCAACTGTGAACATTCAACAAATATTTTCGTGTTTAGGTTATAAATGGAACTGAATCAATCCCCAGACTAAAGCTACTAATAATACCACCTCAAAGAGGAAATCAACTGAATTCATTTCAGGGTATTTCCACTTCAGAAGACCTTCATGTGTGCGAGGGACGTAAGGATCATCCCAGCCCTAACAGAGTAAAACAATATCCATCAACAAGTTGATACACAAGGCGCCATCATGCATTTTTATAGGATTACTTAATACAGCCACCAATGTTAAGCTAACTACCGCGAGAAGTATTTGGACAGATCAGATTAGTTTTACTGGAGCAGCACATCAGTAAATCATTACCAGAGAACTCCCGTTTTTTATATCCACAGAACACATAAACCTAGCATAGTAGCATTTATTTAGTTTCTCCATCTTATCCAGGCATGTAGCTCCATTTCACTCACCCGGCCTAGTTTTCAAGAGAGTCAAATTACCTGGAACACAAGACCATCTGATGGATGGGACAGTTGCGGAATGAATTTATGGAGAAGTTTTGAAACAGTGGACAGTAACCAAAAACCCTTCCTCCTCACCTGAATACAAAAATAAATGAATAAATAAATCATATACACAGGCAATTACCTAATCCTACCAGACCAAGATATAAGTATCACAGGACATACACTAAATGGCTCCAAGTCATATCGATAATAAGGATTTACACTCTTGCAAAGAGCCTCACGTTCCATGTTACGAGGTTCAATCACTTCTTTCTCTAGTAATTTCCAACGTTCATAGAAAGGCAACTGCATGTATTAAGCCAAAATAAAGTTGATCAGTCCACAAACACAATGCATAGACATCACTGAAGATGCTTGCCAAGATATGTTCATACAATAATTTTTTATTAAATTGCACATCACTCCTGTAAAGTTTGAATCATATGCAAATAACCCTTTGATTTTCAAAACTTGATAATTAATCCTCTACTTATAAGCAACTAAAAATTAAGCATATAATCTCCTTACTGAGATCACTATTTCACAAACAGCAACATTACTCCACTGAAAAGAACCTCCACGGACTCCATTTTATGCAAATAACTCCCTTAAATTTTAATATAAGTGTGTATCATCCTCATAAACTTGAGGCCTTATGTATAAAACTCCCCTTATATGCGGCACTTCTGTTGGGGAATAATGGACTAACACAGTATATGATTATTTATATAAACATGTTTAGTGGACAAGAGCGGTCATTATTAAGTTTTAAAGGTTATGAGAAAATAATATTGAAGCAATAATTCAGTTTGCGCTTTGAAAGGCCATAAAGTAAAAATTGCAATAGATCTTGAGTAGTGTCTTGATATAATTGTTAGTGATACAATGATACAACAGCAGCCCCGTTAATTATCACAGCATCACAATGCTGAGTGAGAACCAGAGATATGAATTACACATCATCCTAGTTACAGACCTTCAGTCAAATTTAAAGCCCAACAATTAGATTTGTTTAACACCCAGCCAATATGTTCACTAACGTTTATTTCCAAGCCAAATCCATAATATATTTAAATAGGTGACAAACTTGAACACCCCTGCTATATGATATATTTTTGCCAACAATACAGGAACTCAAAATAATTTCTATAGTATGCTGTATGCGATCAGGCAACCAGTAAATCATAGAAATGAATATGCACCTCAGTCACAGAAACTTGATTAATGGCCATTAGATCATAAATAAGGTATCTTCTCTCCTGCTTTTGAGTATGTGGATCCATGTCAATTATCATCTCGCCATCAAGTAAAGTGTAGTGGTGATTCCTTTCAGGGGTACCCTTGAATAGGTTGTGTTAAGAAAACATTAGGAGTCGCTGATTTAAAATCCAAAATAGAACTTGATAAGCAGCCATAAATTTCCTTATGTCCAAGCAAAAATACTTTGCTTAGCATCAACTTAAAATTAAATGGCAATACCCCATTCAAATATCTGCAAGGAAACCGCATCTGGACCTTTCGAAAATGAAATTTTCTGTCAATCAAATAACATCCATCTGAGGTGATCAGCATCATATACCGTGTCCCATCAGCTTTCCATGTGGCATAGTAATACCGCTGTCTTAAGAGTTGTAGATTGTCCCTGGAAAAGTGAAAAATATAAATTGCTATCTCAATTGACAGAGCCAGGGCTAAAGATTGCTGCTGAACTTGTGTTACAGTTACTCATATCAGAAGAAAAATATTTGAAATCTCAAAATTGAACAGAAAAGATCCCTTCTATTCTATTAATATGCAGACAAAACATAATTTATCTCGGAAATAAATTCTCATCATCAGCTTATTGGGAGCAAAACTTAAATTGAAAAGCAGTTTGAAATCCCGCCATTCAAAGGATAGAAGCGAATGTTTTAATAATTGCAGTCAATGTTTTCAGTTTTGACACCCACACTGATTCATTCTCCAGAAGTATCCATTACAGGTTTTATTCCTCCTCTCCTCCCATCAGGAGTCAATCGTGGAGATTTAAAACATGAAGTCCCCCCCCCCCCCCCCCAAAAAAAAAAAAGGTCAGAGATTATGAATGTAGTAAATATAATGCCAGACAGTCATTTCAATTACGTGCTTCTGCAAAAGATGCCAAGCAAATTTATTAAGCATACCGTACATCTTTAGACTAGGAGAAATTAAATTATGTAAATCAACCTGATGATTGTCTCTAAATATATAGTTCAGTCCATCCTAAGTTGGTTATAACTCTTAATACTCTGAAAATGATATAAAATATGGCTATACTGACCTATTGAGGGAAACAGGATGTGATCCAGGAAACTGCAATCCCTTTCCCTAAAGGTCAGGAAAAAGTTTGAGAAAACTCAATGTTAATCATAATAGAAATAATAACAGGACTAGGTATTGAAGTATAAAAGAGAAGGAATCCATGGTATAAAATTGCGCAGTTAAGAAATTACTTAGAAACATACAATGAACAATCTAATAACTAATCATTTTTAAATATAATTTCAGGAATTATCAAGAAAAAGAAAAAGACAATGGAAAGAATGGCAAGAGGACCAAAAGCTACAAGCAATGGACCATAACCAAAATTCCAAAAACAAAAAATATATAGTCATGACAATGATCTGATCATTCATTTCCAACTAATTATCATATTTTCTTCTTTTCAATAAATGGATAGAATGTTTTATGAAAAAGCATCTCCTTTGTATAAAACAGCTGAAAAATTTACTTCATTAAGATGTGGCATGATGAAAATATTATTAAATACTTTTTGCCTTCCGGGTATATTGATCAAAATCAAATAACATTACTGGTGTCTGTTATGAGAAAAGTACAGTAGTTACTAATCAAGTTGAATAAGAAAGACCATTAAAAAAAATCAACAAATAAGAAGTTAGCAACACCAGAAAACACGAAATATAAGAATGGTTTACATAGATTCCTTAATAATAGGCATAAATAATTCCCCAAATGTCGGATCATATTCTTGAATCAAGAAGATCAACAAAATTCAGAAGGTGCTTGTAGTAGTGCCCACCCCTTTTCCTAACTTAAGCAGTTGATAACACTCTAGTTGCATTGAATGCAGTTGCTTTGAAGGTAAAGGATCTCCCAAAACATCATCGTTTGTCAAAACCTCATTCCTTGCGATATCCTCCTAGAATATCATGAAATTTAGGAAGATCAATATACACACATGGCTCTGATAGCAAAAGCAATAAATTAAGGTATTCTTGATGGCAGATGTGAGCTTGATGGCTAATAATTAAGAAAAACGAAAGAAATATGATAAAATAAAATAGATAAAGTACAGATGATTCTATTATCATTCCAAATCAGAAATTCTTCAGCACAATCATTTAACACAACCTGCACGTTAATGCCAATACAAATTTGTGGATAATAATATACTTCCAGGAAACCAGAAAAAATTCAAGCCAGCACCAATTTAGCAAATTATATTCCCGTGATGCCAAGAGAAATCATGCCCACAATTAGATATAAACACATACATGCAAAGGAACACCTCCAATATTTTCTACAGCTGAGTCAACTGCACATTGAAACTCAGGATCAGAAAGTCTCTTCCACTCTGGAGTTTGAGGACAAACAACTTCTTCAGGCTTGATTTCATGATAAAACATGTACAAGGCATCAATATAATCCTGCTTGTAAATTCCAGGGTCACGTGCTGTAGCAAATTTATTTATTGCCTGGAAAATAATAGCACTTGATGTCAAGAAATAAGTTATTTGGGGCAAACAGCTATTGCAAACAATTTACAAACACACAAGGTTTTGCTCACCTCAGTGACTGAAATTGATTCTGTCCGCACAAGAAAATGAACAATCATATAACCAGTGCGATTGTGTCCATGAGTGCAATGCACAAGTATATATTTGTTTGTGTTTGTTCTTTGGGATAGAAAACCCTGGACCTAAAAATATGTGTAATAAGTGAAAATTACAAAACCCCAAGCGAAGAATCAGCAAGAACAGGTAGCTTTTGTCATGGTCAAAGGAATCAGTGCTACAAAGTAGAGTCCATGAATGGTACCACTGCCAAAAATCAATGCTGCAAAAGAAAGCTTACTTCATTGCAAAATCTATTCACAGATTCATCATCAGGCACAGAATCTCTTCCTTTGCATCTTATCTAACATGTTTGTCAAGCAAGTCAGATAACAGAAAAACAACTTCGAATTGACTTTTTCCAAATCAACAGAAAAAATGGTACCCCACCTTGACATGACGAATCTTTTCTTTGGTCCAATCTGATATTGGGTAGTAACGAGTAGAATTTGTCAAATCAATCACTAGACCAATCTGAAAAATTATAAAGTCAAAGAACATCAAGATGGAAAAACTAATGCCTAAGTTATAAAAATCAGATAGTATTCAGACATCTTATGCAAGGGAAAAGATGAGAAAAGTGATAGGTACTTCTAAATCACTAAAAATCATCGTCTTAATCCTACAATCTTTAGCATGGCTACTTGGTAAGAGTTAGCATGCATATAAGCCTCACTGGATTGCAAACTTTGCCCTTTCATTCAGTATTTATTTTTTAAAATTCATTTTTACCGCATAAGAAGTAGTTCAAACATTAAACACTAATAATATATCCTACTTCTGTCTTTTTCTCAAGTCAAGAAACAGGTACCACCTGATTTTGGCATACTTACTTCTCTACCTAAATGTCTTTGTTGAAAAATAGCTTGCTTAGGAGAATATTTTTGACTTGGAATGATATCGTCAAAGGATTCACCAAGAGGAACCTTTGAAGGGATTATGCATCCTATTTCTTGACCATATGCTGGGCAGCCCAACCAACCTGGAAAATTCAAAATGAGATACCACAGAACATCATAATTATAGTCCTGTCATTACGAGTTTGAAGGGAAAAAAAGGGAATGGAAAAGGAAAAGAAGACAAAATTATTTCACTGCAGTGCAATATCCCATTATCATATAATTTTTATCAATACTAATAATTAAGTCAGTACATGTTGAAGGTACCAACCAGGAGGAAGTCTATCATAAGATCCATGATCTTGCAACCGGTCCACATGCGGGAACTTTCTTTTTAAATCTCTGCGCCTCTCTTCACCATTCTAACGTATAAATAAGCCATGATAAGCAACAAAGCACAAAAAATTGTCTTGATAAGAGATTAAATTTCCACAGTATTCTGGAAGGGGACAAAAGATAATGCCCCCCCCCCGGGGGGGGAACAAGTGCAATATATGTTTCCAAGCATTCCTGTCTGAAAATTGCACATTAATGCATAGTGGAGTTAATTGATACATGTCCTGACAAACTTATATCCTAAACTAAAATAAAGAAATTCAAAGCATTTACAGACAAGCTGGAATGGATTAAGATGGAAAGAATAGTCTCTGAAGTTTGTCATGAGGAAAAAGCCACTTTTGGCATACATCAGACCCAGTCCGTGTTAAACCAATGACAAGTGTACAAGAGAAAGATGGCAGCAAAGCTTCTGTAAGATTAGTAAAAATTTTGTGTGCCACTAAAAACGGAACATCGGTAGTTAATTTTTAAAGCGCTAAGGATCAAAAGAAATAAACAATGTTTCCCAGTGGATTAACGTAACTTATTGAAACACTTTTCGTCAACCTGGATTGAAGCAGCAGCTGAAAGCATAAATAACATCCAAAAGACGGATAAAAGTTTATGCTTTCCAAAACAAGGTATTTACCATGTCATAAGTCTCACTAAGGCTTCGGATTGAAACGGGATAAAGTGAAGTGACCGATGATACGATTAGGGGTTTAGGTTGAGAGAACGACGGAGCAGGAGAGAAACAATCGTTATAAGATCTGGCGCTCCGCGCTCGTGACAACCGACATAGCTGCCCGAGTCGACCCTGCTCCTTTCAAATGTCTTTTACTTTTTTTTGGCCGACAAAAAAAGGCTTATTTTTCTCCACTTCCACAGTCCATATAAAGCGGTGCGTTTCTTCTCGTCCTCTTTCCCGGGACGGGGGTACATTAAACGTGGTCGTTTCATTTTTCCTGAGACCTGTGCACAATTCTCCGGCTCTCCCGTCAGTGTTCCATCTTCCATGCACTGTGGTCTGTGGTGACTTGAAGGTTTGGCTCGTCTTCTCCTTCCCTTCCACGATGAAGCTCCTAAGGTCTTCCTCTTAATTCCTCCCTTTATGGATGTACTCTCGCCTCCCGGAGCTCTGTGATTGGACTACTGAGTAAGAGTAATGGGTTTGACTATTAATAGATATACTCAAATTATTATTGTATTTATTCAATTGGTTAATAATGCTAGATAGCACTTATGGAGTTCAAATTATTAATTTTTATATATAAATAGTCAATTTTATAACTCAAATTGTCTCCAAACTCCAGCCGCCGCCAGAGTCCAAGTGCCCGGCGAGGTCCGTGGTGGTGGTCAGCGAAGCCCCAAGCGTCAGCGAGGATTCTTTCATTTAAAAAAAAAAAAAATTGAAGGGTATTATGATAAATATACAACATTTCAAAATTTTAAAATATTAATTGAAAATATATCTGTTAAAAATTTTTTTGGGGTTTTCACCTTTAAAAAGTTTTTTTATTCCAACGTTATCTTAAAAGTTTGAAAATTATAAGATCTAATTAAAGAAAAATTAATAATCAACATTAACTTTTTTACATTTAACATTAATATTAGTTTCTTAACTTACGACAATATATATTTTAAAATTTTCAGACAATATTGAGACAAAAATAACAATCCAATTTTAAATATTTCATTCAGACTTATCTATCATTCATTTCCACGTTGTTAACAGATTTTTTGAAATTTCTATATGATATTTATTTAAAATTTTCTCTGAAATTTATCCGTCAGGGGAATCCGGGCACATAAGGTCCATATAATAAAACATTAAAATTAAAAATATACATCTATCGTCGCCAGAAAGAAGAGGTCGAGAAGGAGGAAGCCAGAATGGGGAAGAAAGAAGGAAATGGGGCGAAGCAAGCGTTGGTAGTGGTGGGAGGCCTCGCCTTCGTGTGGCTGGCCATAGAGATCGCACTCAAGCCCTTCCTTGAACAGTCCCGTTCTGCGATTGACAAGTCCGACCCGAATCGCGACCCCGATGACGCGGTTCCTCCCCCTCCGCCAGACGCCGCCGCCGCCCCTCCGCCGGCCGCTGATGCTGCCGCCTGATTGTTATGCTTCTAGACGCTGTTTCCGGTCTTCCTTAACTGTCACTACTACAATTATCGTTTTTCTTTTTCTGAATGTATGTTGGCCCTATTTTCTAGCCCTCTGGAAATTCACGTGTCTGAACTGAATTGGATGAGCCTCAGGGCTTAATTCCTTGTCTCTCTTCTGCAAACCCTTGCTTGTATATAAATTTTATTTTTCATCTAATAATGAATTTTCAGGCGTCATTTATGAACGTAGGGTCATATGAATTAGGAATCATCTTCTCTGCTTCGGCTTCCAGTGGTGGATAACAGTACAGTTGACGAATCAATTTGACATAATCACTGGTAGTGGTACCTTTAACAAAATTAAGGTACATCATAGTTGTTTTTTTGTGAGACACATCATAGTTTTCTCTTGAAGGCTTTTTTCTTTCCTCTATTTTTTTTTTTAAGAGAAAAATTAACATTGTTATGGAATTAATATATGCAGAAACTAAAAATAACTGGGATGCTGGCTCTATTGAATACAATCTTTAGGCATGGGGTGGTTCAGTTTTTTTGTGATATCATACGTTTGTTTGGTTGAAAAGCTTGAATGTGGGGGCAGAGACAAATTTTATCCTCTTTCTCCTCTTCCTTCACCTCATTTTTTGTTCCCTTTAAATTGGGGATTTTGGAGGGTCACAAATTTTGTGACTTGTTTATCTTCATTGACTTTTTATATTCTAAAATTACCATTTCTTCAGGGGGAAAAAATGAAAAACAGGACCAAAAAATGCAGGGGTTGATGTTTCAGACCAGACGCTATTTTAAGGAATGTTTTTTTTTTAATAAAAAGACAATACATATTAAAAAGCAGTTATAGTGTTGTTACAGTATCGAAATTAAAAAAGAAGGAACAAAAACAAGAATTATAAAAAGACATGGAATTAACATACATGCATATAGACAATTTCAAAGTAATTAGTCATGAGTTTGATATCCTGTTCTATAGTCTCCTTCAGAAATTCTGAAAGACGTCTCTTACTATAAACAACTTCTTAATACGGACGATATGTAAGCTCTTATGATTAGATATTAAAACTGAATTAAGAATCCAAGAGGGTGCAACCTTTAAGCATGATAAATAAATAAAAATCGGATGCCGAAGAACTTCTATGCCATCTCAAGTATTGTATCAGAGCTCCATTCAAGCATATAAGGCCATTGCAATAGACATTTGGCCATTTCTTTTGCTTGTAAAGAATGATAGATCATCCTAATCCTGGAATTCTTGAGATGGTTGGGGCTGAAATCAAACCAATGAGTGGGTTATTATAAAAGCAATGAAACTGAAGAACAATTTATCTGAAATTTCCGTATTAACATATGAAGGATGAGGAATGCGTCCTTCTTGAATAGCTGCATTACGCCTAAACCAAATAACATTGAGAAGCACAATAATTCCCTTTATCATGTCCATCATGTTATCAGATCTAAGAGAAAGAATTGTTTGCTTGAGCCAGGATATAAACTGAGTGAAAGGGATGTTTGGGGGCCTTATATATATAGAGAGAGAGATCCAAACCAAATAGCTTTAGAGTAAGGGCATTGATAAAACAAGTGCTCGATTGTTTCTGGTTGAGAGCAGCGAAAAGAACAAACACAAAAAAGGCAAAAACTGACAAGCGATGCTTTAAAAGAGTGTCACGGGAAGGAATCGCAGTGTGAATGATTTTCCATACCAGCTACAAATAATTTTATGGTAAGGATATGCTACAAAGAAACTTCCAAAACAATTCTTAGTTATTATTTGATGGATAATGGTGTCTCAAACTAAGAGCAAAACCATCCTTTGCTGTATATGAACCTGATGCATCACCTATCCAAAGCCAAGCCACCCTGGGTGTGAAGGAAGGAAATAGGAGTCCTCAGAATATTTTCAGTCACTGTAAAGGGTAAATATGATAGAGGAAGGAAACAGGAGTCTTGAGAATATTGTCAACTACGATATGTGAGAGGAGTTTTATCCCGATTTACGAAAAAACATTTATAAAAGCACTTTTTAGAGTTACTCAAACAAGCAGTAAGTAGATATTTAACCCTATTAATGCACTATAATTAGCCCCCACCAAAATGCAATTTTTCCCTTCCATATCCAGGCATCAACATTGTTCTGGTCTGTAACCAGATGTCTAGCCCAGTGGACTCGAGCTTTTGCTCTTGGATCAAAGGACCTCCCCTGAATATCTATGGAGTAGATACCCTGAGAGAATCCGAATCACTGGACACACACTAGACTATTCGCCTCAATGGGGGGATGGGGAATGTGTCAAGTGGGGATGTGCACAGTGATCGTATAATGACTAAGTTTGAGTTAGAATGTGTGCGCGCTTGATGTTATGCCCTTGTATATATAGGGTTTGCCTAGATATCATAACCATATGATCTATCGTATCTCCATGATCGCGGATATGATAGATTCTCCATATATCATATTTCTTTATATATGATATATTTAGTATTGGGCCGCTTAGGCGTTTGGGCCGTTAGACCGGACCGCAACAGTTGCCCCCCAGCTCGGTAGTTCAAGGGTTTGATCTACCGAGATGTATCATGCTCTGGTTCTTTCCGCCCAAGGTGCAATGCCGAGGTTGGATATTCCCGTTAGCCTACCTTGTTGGAGTTTTGACTTGATTGGGCTTGACCTAGGAATGTCGCCTAGGGCCTACGTACCCTAGAAAGGGATCAAAGCTCACGTAGTTCAAGGTATTACAAATCCTTTAGCCGGGTGTCGTTTTGTGAAGGTTTAAACCGGTTCCCTATTAACCTCGGCCATGGATGTTATGCTCTCAAGAATCCGAGGTCCGATCTCTAGATCCGAGGTCCTTAATGGAAGTGTGCCGAATCCCTGACATTGTCAGGATTCTTCTACTTTTGAGAGAATTTTACCCCAGGGGTCGAGGTATGAGATAAGACCAAGAGTCTAGGGTGTGTTTCTAGGTCACAAAACCTTCCGCCTTCTCCATCATTGCCCCCTACCATGTGGCATCCTTGGACTGGCGAGGGTTCTTAACCGCGCTGCTTCGCCGTCTTTGGATTTCGTGCGCATTTAATTCGCTCAGTGGACGTCGCACGTCATCCCTACGCCTAGGGTAACTTTCCCCTTTTACCCTCGCCGTTTGATCTTTTACTTCATTCTTTCCTCTATTACGTACATTTGCTTTCGTTTTTCGATTACTTGACATTCCTGTATTCTCCCGTTTTCTCTGTTTCTCTCTTTTCTCTGGTACGACAATTTCGTGGCAACACTGCTACCGAGGGGAAGTGCTGCACGATATCCAGGTCCGATATCATAGCCTGGAACCCTTTGTCGATAAACAGGGTCCCGTTGTCCGTGACTATCTCGGCTGGGATTCCGAATCGAGAAACAATATTGTGTCGAAAGAATCTTTGAATTTGTGCCGAGGTGATAGAGGTTAACGATTCGGCTTCGATCCATTTAATAAAATAATCTACCGCCACGATGAGCCACCTAAATTGCCCCGGGGCAGCTTTGAACGGCCCTAAGAGATCCATTCCCCATTTGTAGAAAGGCCAAGGAGATGAGATCCCGTTAAATTCTGATGGTGGAGGCCAAATGATCTTGGCGTGTTTTTGGAAACTTTCACATTTTTTGACTCGCTTCCATGGCGTCTATCTTCATAGTCGGCCGAGTATCCGGCATAAAAAGCTTTCCTAGCCGGCCTTACCACCCATGTGGTGGCCGTTCACGCCTTGATGTACCTCGGCCAACACATATTTGGCCTCAGACGAACCCAAACATCTCATCATTGGAGAATGTAACCCTTTACGGTACAACTGGTTGTCGATCATTGTGTAGACGGCGGCTTCCCGCATCAGTTTCTTTGCTTCGACCGAATCCGTGGGTATAATCCCTCTTTCCAGATAATCTTCAATAGGTCTTCTCCAATCCGTGACAACTGAAATAGTCATGACACAGGTCGGCTCCGTTAGGTTTTGCTGGATGACGGTTCGAAAGCTTCCCGGGCCCTTGGTACTAGCGAGTTTCGACAGGATGTCGGCCCGGGTATTTCCTAGACATCCTGATTCTGCCTTAGGAATTCGATCAAACTGTCTTTTAGATCCTGATTCATGTTTCCTCCTATCTTCATAGGTTTTGAGGGATCCCCCCCGAGAATTAATTCTTCCAACTCGCCCTCTGGTTCTGGACGTGGGATTTCGAGCTCGTCCTGTAGGTCGAGCTCCACCATGCTAACCTGCCGTCTGTCTCCTCTGTGGTTTTGCGCATTCAAGATTTGTTCGCCTCTTTGAATCCGAGGTGGGGACGATAGTCCCCCTTCTCCATCTCGGACCGTCTCGAAGTAACATTGCCGGGATTCCTTCTGATCTCCGTAAACGACAATGACTTTATTTTTGTTGTTTACCATCTTCAACCTCTGGTGCTTTGTGGATATGATCATATCCCAACTATGGATGGTTGGTCGTCCCAGTATGATATTGTACGGGGAAGGGAAATTGGCAACTATGAACCTTACCCGTTCTGATTTGAACGCCTCTCTGGTTCCCAATGTTAGTCTCAAGTCGATATATCCCTTCGGAGGTGAATGTTCACCGTTGAAGCCTATAAGGGTCGTTTTGCATGGTTTTAAATCTTCGGCATCCATCTTCATCATTTTATAAGCGTCCCAACTAATAATGTCTGCCGAGCTCCCTGCATCGACAAAACCCTTTTTACCCGACATTGAGCCAAGGTTGCCGTGATCACCAATCCATCCTGGTGTCCTGGTACCACGTCTTTTAATTCTTCATGGGTAAATACCAATGGGGGCGGCGTTGGTTTGGCTGGATCATCCTTGAATTTTGGGAGATCCCTTACAGAGAGCACTTCTCTCAAATATTTCTTTCGCTGGCTCATAGTATCTCCTCTCCCACCGAATCCTCCGCTGACAACATTGCAATGGAATTGTGCTTCTGGGAATTTGTCGTCCTCGTCGGCCGACTTCCGACGCTTCTCTTCTTTCTTAGGATCTTTGGCCGGACTTCTACTTTGGCCTCCTTGCTTGCGTTTGGGATTTTTACGCCCCTGGGTTTGTATCAAATATTGGCGTAGCTTGCCTTCTCTGATAAATCGTTCGATGGCGTCCCAGAGTTCAAAGCATTGATTCGTTGTATGCCCCTGTCCATCGTGGAATTCGCATAACTTAGACTGATCAGTTGTGAACCGGATCCTGGGTGGACGAGGTCTATTTATTCTTTTCATCTCGATCTGGGCCACCTCTTTCCAAATCTGGGAACGAGAGGTGTTTAAAGGGGTGTATCTTTCATATCGTCCCTTTGCCTCCGGTCTTCCTTCCTGAATGCGTCCATCTTGGTTCCCGGTACGTTGAGGGACTTCTCCTTTTGACTTACGCTGTTGGCCCTTATGCTCTGGTGATATATTTCCTCGTTTCTCAGTCCCGATAGCATTGGCTATCTTCATCTGCTCTACGTCCAAGTATTGCTTAGCTCGGGTATGAAATTCCGTGAGCGTGTCGACTCGCTTTTGAAGATATTCTTAGCCAACCGGACGAGGGATCCGTGCCATCGACTATACAAAGGTGTACATGGACGTCTTCTGGGAGTGATCGTACTTGCAGGGCCACTTCTTTGAACCGGTCTAAATATTTCTGGAGGGTCTCCCCCCTTTTCTGCTTGATTTTACTCAGAGTAAATTGAGATTTCGGCTGCTTCTTGCTTGTTGCAAAGTTTAACTCGAATTTTCGACCGAGTTCTTCAAAATGATGTATTGAATTGGCGGGTAAAGTATGGAGCCATCTCTGGGCCGGTCCTGTTAACGTTGCTGTGAAGATCTGTGAGATGACCGGGCCCTTAATTAATCGAACCCACATGCCCAGCTCGAAGGTTTCGAGGTGGACACGTGGATCCTGACTCCCATCGTATTTCGGGAGATGCGTCAGATCCAAGTGTTTTGGATACGGAGCGGTTACAATTTCCTCAAAGAAAGGGCCCTGGTTAAGATTGGTCAAATACTTCATCTTGTACTCCTCGGGCGACCCCCGAGGCTGAGATGTTCTCTCGACATATCGGCCTTCGGCTTGTACAATTTTTTCTAGGCGCAATCTTTTTGCCTCCGGTGCTGACAGCCGAGCTCGACCCTGACCAGCTTCCTGAAAAGCCCGACTTGTATCCCGATGCTTTGACCTCGTCCGTCTACTGGGAGACGGACTGCTTATATATGGAGGTGTCCTTTCCTGTTTTTCTAGTGAGTCTTCTCGATTCCTTTTTTCCGCTATTTTGTCAAATTTATTAAATCGATCCTTCATTATCTGCTGTATTATTCTGAGATCTTCTTGGCGCTGGAGGTTAGTGCGTTTCTCGTTATTCTCTATGCGTCTCAGAATTGATTCCTGCGTTTTCTGCAGAAGGACGACATCAGGATTCTGGACCGAAATCCCCGTTGCAGCTAAATTGTGAATTTTGGGAACTATCGGAGGGGAGGATGCCGTATTTGAGATGTTCCCCTCCTGGGGTTCCTCTGGTGGCTGTTGAGCCTGATTCTTTTGAGCCACCTCAACCTGTTGTGGATTCGCAGGTTGAGTGTTCCGACTGCAACTTCTCGTGTTTGCCATCGGTGGTCACGGGGATCAAAATTTACGGTCCCCACGGTCGGCGCCAATCTTCTGGTCTGTAACCAGATGTCTAGCTCGGTGGACTATTCGCCTCAATGGGGGGATAGGGAATGTGTCAAGTGGGGATGTGCACAGTGATCGTATAATGACTAAGTTTGAGTTAGAATGTGTGCACCTTGATGTTATGCCCTTGTATATATAGGGTTTGCCTAGATATCATAACCATATGATCTATCGTATCTCCATGATCGCGGATATGATAGATTCTCCATATATATCATATCTCTTTATATATGATATATTTAGTATTGGGCCGCCTAGGCGTTTGGGCCGTTAGGCCGGACCGCAACAAACATCAAAATGCATCTTTTTTTTTTTTGATACGTAAAAGTTTTGGAGGGTTCGACATCGATTCTACTGCGCGCAGACGGCCGCTCATGAAGACTTACTCGGGACTTACGAGATCGCTTACCAAAGCGAGTCCCAATGACGGAGAGGATCGAACCCACGACTCGCTGCCCTAATCTTGGATCCTTTACCATCTATGCCAACTCACATTGGCCAAAATGCATCTTTAACTGGCATCAAAATTGCCCATTTGAGCAACGAGTACTACGATATGATAATTAATTGGGCCCAAAAAAAAAACTCTGCGATTCATCACAGAGATACAAAGGACGCCTTCTTTCATTAAATAATGGACAAAGGCATATGCATGAAATTAATACGGCAATAATGCTTGCTATATTGCTTACTGGATGGACTAAAACCTACTAGATTGCTTAATATATATTAGCTCCATTATTGTGGAAAGTGACTCTGTGGCTGCTACCCCAATTCTTACATTAATTTTTGGAACGTCTAGGACAAGACAATTAAGGTGGACTAAGACTTTTAGATCCTTCCCTATGCTCACTTAAACATGCTTTGAACAGCTAATGGAGGAGTTGAATCTGGTCTAAAATAAAATCTTAATCCATTTCTATTTTATATGTTTATCAAATGGATGTCGAAGCTATCACCATAAATATTCCTCCAGGGGAGTTTAGAATTGCTCTCCTATAATGCTTCAAGCATAGGCTTCCATTAGCTAGATAATCCATGTGCCCTTTTATTCCAAAATGCAAATGATGGCCAAGAAATAAAACTTGGGATGACCCATCGTTCGGAACTTTATGAAGATGTTTATGGAGAAATCAGGAAATTTAAAAGCACATGGATTCATATAGTTATACTGCTTATGGTCCTCAGTGTAAAATAAAATATAATTTATAGTTTAAAATATATGTTATATTAAAAACTGAAAGAATAATAATATATTACCGACTATATGTAATATGAGAGTCTTGGCTTTGAATAGTTTGGTAATTTTTGACTTTTGACAATAAGAAATTTAGGTCCCTTGGGGAGTGCTTCTCTTATCATATATTCAAAGACTCTAATCAAGTTCTTACTCAACAAATAAACATAGACGCTGAAAAAATATAATAAAAAATTATCGAGAGGTGAATAAATAAATATGAGCGACAGGTGGGGGAACAAGTGCTGACGCAGAATTCAATTACTCCAATTTAATTAGCCACTTGGGCACCTACTTGTCACGTTATCGCCCCTTCCTTTTTTTATGGCATTTTTTTTTTTCCAACCTGATTATTTTGATGAGACTGGTCCCATGTAGAGTATTTCACAATAGTTCTGACCTGTTATCACCATTTTTATAAAATATATATTTATAAGTTCTTTTTGACCAAATAAATGAGATTGTGACAATTTTGTCCATATTAATTGTACCAATGAAAATAGAGAGAAAAGAAAGAGTTGAAAGATGCAATCTAATCATAAATAAGGGTAAATTGAAAATGTACTGCATGTAATCATTGAGTTAACTACATCTCCTTGGTATATATGATTTACCAAAAAAATTATAAATAAGGCACTGAGTGATCTTTCACGGTACTTCCAGCTCCAAAAATATTCAAAGGAAACAAATGATAATTGAAGCTGTCAAAAACTTGACCTAATAATCCCTGCAATCTGCCCCAGCTGTGTTTCTCCACCTACTGCTGTATTTATTTTTAATAACAAATTAGGAGAACAATCATAATTTTAATGTCTTACTAACATTCTTAACCTTGTGCTTATTTTAAACTACTTAAATTGGAATATGGTAAAGTCTTTTAGAACCCAATAGTATCGTCTAATTAGTGGACGCTTTCTATTTCTCAAATACATGAGTTGAACCTGCGATCCCCTTTTGACAACAAAATAAAATGTGCAACCTTTTACGTAAGCGAAGTTTAAGAAGCTCAGTTAAGACCACCAATCCTTTACCGTGTGTTTTATAATTTAATACTCCATCTAATCTTAATTATAGGACAACATTAGGGAGTTAGTTTTGGTCTTAATTATAGGATAACATTATGATTTCTGTCAATTTTTTTCTTTCTAAAATACTCTTTCAATAATACGTCAATATTAAAACTTGAAAGTGCTAGTGAGCAATATGTGTTGAGCTTGTACCAAAATAAAACGTGTTGCATCCGACATACAGCTTCAAAGAAGTCAACTAGCTAATTAACTTAATTTATATAAGGCATTTTAAAAAAATAAGTAAAATTAACTAATCTAACTCCTATCATTAATCTTTCCAAAATCTGTTAAATATGTCTTATCATTAGGACAGGAGATAGTAACATGTTCTATTTAGAGTGTTACTTTATACACACACACACATCTCTAATTATCTGTAAAACATCCTAATTAACTAATCAATATAGCCTTCTATTAATGACTCTTTTGTTTACCCAAGAGATACAGGTATTAACAATTTGATATGATAGGTGAGATTAAACTTGTAACCTCCCTTTTTTTTTCCCTAAATGTGACCTCCCACAAGCTTTCATGTCATTATATTACAATGATATTGACTTTGCCTCTAACCAATAACTTGTTAAGGATAATTTTAACACTATTCTAGTCTTATATATATATATATATATAACTCACTTATACGTCATTATCACATACAAATGAATGCACTAAGTATTCAAATTTAGATTGATATATTTTTTTGCACTTGCTCTCATGAACACTTTTATCTCTCTTTACATTTACAAATCATTCCCACATTTCTCTTATTTCTCTCTTTCCAATAAACATTAAATAGAGATAAAATTGGGGGAAAAAAGTCATTCAGGAAAATATATGGATAGTTACGATATACAAGATAAATATATGAGGAGAATTTTATCTCAATTTACATGAATAAATATTTTTGGGAGTCCGACTTACATTTAAGACTAAACTTTTTTCCCAACACGATACTTACATATAGTAGCAGGATGGTAACTAATTTCAGCTAACTTTTTTTAAAAAAAAAAAAAAATTAAGCAGCTAATTTAAAACTAGTTCTGCTCTTCAGGATTTAAGGAAAATATATGGATATATCTATATTTGTATATTTGTCGGTGTCACTATAAAAGTTACACGCGTGGAATTACATTGTGAGTTTTATATTAAGGAAACAATAATAGATATGAAAAAAAGAAATTAAAGATGATATTTAAAATTCAAACAAACTTTTGAAATCAGGTACTAGTAACTACTTCCTAATTATAAAACCTAGTTGACTTTTTTGGAGAGATTAAGGAAGTTAATTAAATTACTTTAAAGCTTTCTTATTTTTATTTTATTTTTCTTCAAACTAATTAGTTTGACTAATAAACTAATACTCCCCCTGATCCTAATTATAAGAACACATTTTATAGTTGGTTTTGGCTTTAATTATAAGAGCAAGTTTTAAATTTTGTCAATTTTTTTCCTATAATACCTCTATTTATATTTTCTCAATAATAATTAAAGACAATAATAATTTAATAATATATTTATATATTCTATAAAATAAATAATGTTTGCAACTCATTAATGTCATATACACTTCAATTATACTTTTTTTTATAAAACAATTTTGATCAATTTTTTTTCATATTTTTCTCATATCACCCCTACTAATACTTCCTCCACAATAATTAATATAACAACGCAATTATATTATATCATGTGGGAGATTCTACTTTATTTTTTATTTTAAAATAAAATAATTTAACTTCAGGTTTATAAGTTGATAGTATTTATAAGTTGCATATTTTCCAAAGAGTAAATACCCTTTTTGGTCCCCGACAAAAAACACGAACCCCATTTTAGTCCCTAGGGACTAAAATAGGACCTTTTTATGGACTAAAAAAAGCTTTTTGGAAATTTACGAAGGATCAAAAACCCTTATTCGTCTTTTTCATGGACTAAAAAGGGTATTTCTTTGTATGAGGGACCAAAATGGGGTCCGTGTTTTTTGTCAGGGACCAGAAAGGGTATTTACTCTTTTCCAAATTAGCATTATTAAGGAATAGCAAGTTGTAGTATTTATAAGTTGCATATTTTATGTTCAGGTTCCGCATTATTATACACAAAAATCACTTTTAGTTAGTAATTGTAGTTTCACAAAGTTCGTCCCCGCACATTGTTGTCCCCGCACATTGTTGGAGCACAGACGTAGTTTGTGATATGCGTATTTTATGTAGAATTAGGGTTCATTTGGATGGGCTTTTTTAAAAAAAAAACGTTTTTTTAATGTAAAAAAAATGCTTGTTTTATTAATTTATATGTTTAGATGATTTTTTTTTAAAGCAAAAGCCACAAAAAAAAAAAAAAAAAAAATCTTTAACTTTTTTTAAAAGCTCCAATTTAGAGTTTAAAATAAAAGCACTTAAAAAAAAATATTTTTTTAAAAGCCCATCCAAATGAGCCCTTAATGCATATTTATAACAAGCAAGGGTATTTTTGAAAAATAATTATAATTAACTAATTTAACTTCTCTCCTTAATCTCTCTAAATTCTGGTAAATAGTTCCTATAATTAGAACGGGAAGTAACTTATTTAGCTTCCTTAATCTCTCCAAAAAAAAATCAATTAGGCCTTATAATTAGGATCAGATGTATAGCTAGTACTAATTAGAGTGGGAGGGAAATTAAATAATAAAAGTGAATTGTCATAGATGGAAATTAGTTGCAGCTCACAATCATATGAATAGATACAGATGCAGGTTAGTTGAAACACTTAATCAGGACCAAGATGGTTGAGTGACGTGTCGGAGGGTCTCATTATCTTGGTGCCGAGGGAACACGATTACATTCAAGAAATTCAAAGAAATAGAAAAGAGGGTAAACTGTCAAGTGATGCAGTGGATAAAATATTGAATAAAGTCACAAGCAGCGTCACGATGAATGACTAGGTCAACACTCCAGCCTATTGCCACCTGGCCAACTTCCTCCTTCCCTCGGATTTTCCATCTTTTTGTTTGTTACGTTTTAACCTCATTTCATTTATTCTTGCATTTTCTTTTTTATTTTACCAAATTTATATTTCCATTTTGAACCATGATTATTATATGCCAGTAGTATATGAGAAATATTTAGGTACCACATATGAGATATGACCCACTCATCGCACCCGATCCTCTCATCAACTTTCTAGAACTTACTGGATGACGCCACAAATAAATTCACCAAACGTAATTACTGTCTTCACCTTCACCATAACTTCATTTTTTTACAACCACAATTCTTACCCACTTGTATATATCATATGTTGTTGTTGTTGTTCTTTTTTTTTTTTTTTTACCAATATTCTCTTTTATAGGGTGTTCTTTAATATAAAGATTTTTTTTTTTGCCTTAAATTTTAAATTGATTTTTTCATTTTACCCCATTAAATGTATGTAATTTATTATCTCTAGGTTAAGTAGTAAATTTATCTCGGAAGTATACATACAAGAGTAATGTTGTCATAGATTATTATTATTATTTTGTCTTAATATCGCGCTAAAAGTCTAAAAATTCAGTAACATTGTCTTTTTCCGTTAAAAAGTTAACGGTTAACGTTAATTTTTTAACGAAAAATGACAACATTATTGTGTTTTTAGACTTCTGGAAAAACTTATCGGACAATATTGCTCATAGGCGTAGACTTCCGGAACACATTTGCTACTTACCCTTATCTCTATAATAACTTTTCACTCATTATTTTTTATGTATTTTCTATATAAATAAAGGTACATTTGCTACAATACATATTTAATATATTTATAGCTTTTAATTAACATTTCAAATATCTAAACAATTATTTCTTATAAAAAAATTGGGCCTCGTTTTTGAATGAATATGTTTGACTTTATATCCAAAAAAAAAAAAAAAAAAGTCATGATTATTGCATACAAAAAGACTTTTTAAGGAAAATCATGTGCTCCTTTGAAGTCTCGCGGCGAAGGGTTCAGACTTCAGAGAAACGCAGACAGTGAGACGTTGCTTCTAAACACCAGCGGATTGTGACCCATACCATAACCCCATATTTTACGATCTTTGTCGGCGCGAATCCTAATTTCCCTTCTGGTGATGCATCTCCTCGGTTAGCGTTCAGCTTTATCTGCTTCATCTGTTTGATGCCGTTGACCGTTTCTCATGTCTGATACTTGAGGTGATCACTTCCCTCTATCCCTTTTTACTGAATTTGTGGCCTCGCCTTTGTTATCATGAATTCGTGATGCTCAATTCGACGAATTTCCTGTTCAATTCCCATGTATGCGCGGCATTTTACTGACTTTGTCGCCTTCCTTCTCTTTGCATGAACTCTTGATGCTGAATTAGGCGAAATATCTGTTCAATTTCCATGTATGTGCGGCATTGCTTTTGCTTAGGTAGTGTTTCCGTCTAGCCTTTGTTATGGCTGATTGGAAATTTTAAGGCGAAGGTTTTTTCACTCTGCCATACTCATATGACCTGTTGCATGCAGATTTTGTAATTTACTTCTGAAATCTGACCTATTTATGCGGAATTTTGTCATCATAACTGACTTGTGTACTAGTTAACTAGGTGGCTTTTGCTGCCACTTGAGTAAGCCCTCTCCCAGGTTTTGGTTTGGATTTTTGGATTGTTAATTGTGTTGTACTGAGCATAATATAAGGTAATTTCTAATCATGACACTCCAAGGACATTCGCACACCTGAATGATAAGTTGTCTGTGCACATCTATATCTGTAATCTGGAATTGATAAGAGCGTATTCTTGCTACCATTTAGACCTAAACCATAGACATTATGCTACTTAAACACTTATATCTGTAATTTCTTCATGCGATATGCAAATTCATTAAAGGTTGTTATTCACTACTAATATATGGAATCTTCTTTATCTTGTGTGAAATAACGGTAAAGCTTTTTTCCCCACACTTACTGTGCTGAATCAGTAAGTTGCTTTATGTTGAATGTCAGTAAGTTTTTCAGGGCTAGACTTCTCTAAATCACCTATCAGTCCCCCCAAAAAAAAAGTTTCTTAGACCCAAACTCATTAAGAACAGCTATAATTCAAACATCCTGTTCAATGTATTTTTCCTTATTATCTAAATAAGCATGAATTTCTCCAATAATCACCTGTAAATAATGGCAAAAAAAAAGTATCCAGCCATGGCATCACCATCCTAGCAGAAAACTTTAAAAAAAAAAATAGTGTTTTGGCACCATCAAATATTTCCAATCTGCTGCTTTTCTTGAAAGACTTTGGCCCAAAGCCTCCCCTCAGATATTGCATGGGAGAACTGTGGGGGGAGCAGTGTCCACCAAGTTGAAATCTTGTGGCTGCCTGTATACTCTTGTGCTCCTATAAACATGAGGCACCTAATATGGGGATATAGCATATGGTCATGCTTATGCTGCTGCAATTCTGTGATGTCAAATAGTTTACTCATTACATACAAATTCTGCATTTTGGAAGTGTTCCGCTTATATATCTGAATATGTTCATATTTGAGATTAAAATATTTTTTAATTTGGTGGTACAGATAACTTAAGTCATGATTCTCCTGGAGGGAGCCTTTTTAGAGTCCCTACTATTGCCATAAGTGTATTTCCTAGAATACTTTTTTTTAGTCAGTAGAAGCTTCTTTTCTGTTGATCTTGGATTTTTTTTTGTCTTTGACAGTCAAAAGAACAATCTCTATGTCAGTTGCACCAGTTGAGAGTATTCCCTCGCTAAGCAGTGATCTATTCTATGATATATTACGTCGACTTGATGGTCCAACTTTGGCTAGTGCTTCTTGTACTTGTGCAGCATTCTGTTCCATTTCAAAAGAAGAGAGTTTATGGGAAAATGTATGCTCATCCATGTGGCCTTCAACCAATAGAGAGGATGTCAAAAGTTTAATATCTTCTATTGGTGGGTTCAGAAAATTCTATGCAGATTGTTTCCCACTTATTGTGAACAAGGAGGTCGTGGAGTATCATCCGAGTTATGATCTTGAATACCCTGAAGACTGGACTGAAGCTGAATACTACGGGGAAATGAATGAATCTGTAAGCATCTCTCCATCAGATTTTGTTTCTATTGTAGATATCAGGTATAAAGATAAGCCAATCTGCTCCAAAGTATTGTGGGGAATTCCAAATGCAAATGGCTTCAATGGTTGGTTTCACAACTGCCCTTTCCGGATTGATCTCCTTGCTTACGCAGATAGAGATGATAACTACGATGGAGTGGTTACCCTTTCTGAATCTGATGGTCTACCACCAATTACATCCATGGAAAGAGAGAGGAAAGATGGGAAGCTGTGGCGGGAGCTTCGGGAGGGGCTCCAGCTTAGTTGGATAATTGTAAACAGAAAAATGAAACAAGCAGCTAATCTTGCCAGCTGGAGTCCTCTTGGTGGTCAAAGACATTGGCCAACTGATAAGGATTTTGTGATACGCTTTGGATCTGTTCTTCCTGCCAAGGACATTCTTCCTTGTCAGGTAGTGGAATGCATCCTTATTATGAAGTTCAGAATGGATCACGGTGAAGAGGAAGGGGCCCAAACGACTCTTAGATTAACAGAGCTGAGCATGCAGCTGGAAGATATGGAAGGAGCTCATGTTAATGGAAGAAACAGCTTGCTCATTCTTAAGGAGGCTCTTAGTTGCAGAAGGAGCAAAAATTATAGTGAAGTACTCGAGTGTTGTCGAATATATTCAAAAGTACAGAATGAGTTAAGAGAGGAGAAAATGAGGAACGAGAGTAGGCTGGATAGACTCTGTATTCTAAGTGGCATTGCTGCTTTCATGACATTCTGGTACTGTGTATTGTGAAATGCTAATGTTCCTCTAACAAATGCTCGAGCTGGGCACTCTTTTATGTAACATCTGATCTTTGATTACTTTTTAGGCTAATCATTGGACGTTCCCTGGCTTGAGCTTTGAATTCCTTTCCATGATCCCTTCACAAAGGGTCTGTATCTGCAGCAGGTATCATTAGTAAAGTACCTTTGGATGCTTCTCCGTCAATCTAAGAATTTGGAAAAAAATATTATGCACTTATTACTTCAGAGAACCCTCTGAGGTCTATGCAACACGAAAATTTTCCCCTGCTAACTAATTCTCCGGGTTAACTTCTGTTTGCCTCATGAATAATGAGACTGCTTATACATGGATTATTATATTAAGATGTGACTTGTTCTCTCATATTCTCCATTGTTTTTTTAGTAGAATTGTTCTCTTTTCCTTTGAATGCAATGGATCACAAAACCAAAGAGAAATCCCGTTAAGAAGCGTCTGGATTTTCTGCTTATCCACGAAATTGTATGCATCATATGACATATATGGAAAAGGGGACAAGTGAGGACTCTCATTTAATGCCGAGCCACTGTGATTCTAGTTTCTGGGCATCCTTTCTTCGACGTTATTCTGGATATGATGTAGGCTACACTCGTTATGAATGGCGGAGGCACTGGCTTCACGGATTCTGGATTTGTGATGCTTTTAGAAGCTGAAGAGTCCTGTTTTGTGATGGCCATGTCTTGCCGCAAGCAGGTCACGGGATCAATCTGATTCATGGTTCGGTCCCATACAGAATTAATTCGTCACATATCTTAAAATAAGGAAAATGTCTGCATCTAAAGTTTTAGAAATTCATCTTCAAACAAGCGTCATTCGTTCATGAGCTGGAACGATAACCTCGTTTGTGTTTTATAAAGCTCTATTATAACATACTCTCAAATATAAAACAAATACTCTATAACAAAGTTGACATTTTTTGGAGAGACTAAGGAACTGCCTAATTATATTATATATTGTGTATCCTTAGAATATATATCAGTTTATAAATTAATTTTGAGAAAAAAATATAAATATAAATATTCTAAAGTAATTAAATTAGTTTTATTTATCTCACTTAAAAAGTCATCTTTATCTTATATATAGGATCGGAAGTGTACCAAGTTTCTAAAAGAAGGCTCGTCCTTTCAGATATTCATTTTGTAAGATGGAGATGACTCGTACATTTAAGAAGAAAATTCATTCATGAGTATATGAAGTGACCTTCAAATAACTAGAACCAACGATATCTATATATAAGAGACTCAAACCAATGAGGTCTTCTTGAGCCAAAAAAAAAAAAAAAAAAAAAAAAAAAAACCAATGAGGTCTATATTTAGTGATTTATAAGACCAACCACGTGGAAATGATTACATCAATCTGCCCTTACCATTAACGGCACTTACAGGACCCAGCATTAAAAGGGGCGCGAAGATTTCTTTATCGTCTTTAATAAAAAAATATATTTATATAATTTGATTATATTAAAGAAGTTAGTTAGATTAATTAATATGACATATATTTTATAAAATAGTCTAGTCAGCTTTCTCAATTCTTCTTAATTATTGTTAAGGGAGTATTAATAAGAATAAATTAAAAAAGATTTAACAAATATTAAAAAAAAAATATATATTTGAGACTAAAATTCACTCACTAAATTGAGAGAGTATTGTTTCCATCAAGCGTGGACAAAAAGAAAAGAGAGAGGATATGGTAATGAAAAAACTCTCCCTCGCAGTCACAGGGCCTTCTTTTATCAAGTCTTCTCTCACCACTTCCTTGCGTTTTTGGTTATCGTTTCAGATAATGACATTTTTTTTAAAAAAAAAAAAAAAAAAAAAAAAACAGAGTTGGAAATTTACCCTGTATAATTTTTTTTTTTAAAAATTAAAATATAAATTAGTATTATTATGATATTTTAAAATCACTATTCATTTCTTAAGTCATAACTTTATTCTTCTTTTTAAGGTTAAGGTACGATTTAACCAATAAACTATTGGCTTAGGAGCGTCCAACACAATTAACTATTGATTGGATCTTAAATATCAACAAACTATTTAAAATGTCAAATCAGCACAAATCCAATCAGAAATTTACTATAACTGTGCCAGAACCTTCAACGGCGACCAAGAAAACTGAGAAAAAAATCAGGAAAAACAGAGGAGGAAAAAAAAAACACCTCCTACACCTGAGAAACCAAGAAAACGAACGTAACTGCCACCAAACCACCTCAAAGTAAAGCCGAGTCTCTCATCTCGTCATTCTCTTATATCAGAACCTTGTTCCTGGTTTGACAAAGAAGGGTCGATCACAACGAGATTTAACATTCTTCAAGTAAATTAACACACTAAAATACACTACAGAACGACATTCTTTCACATTCCTATTTTCGAACCTCCAGATCTAAACATTCAACATTTCCTTATTCTATTTTTTTTTTCCGAATGACACAAAACAATTAGCTCTGGTTATCTGATTGGCTGCATTTCTAGCGGTAAATTAGTTTTCATGAGCAACCATGAACTTGGAAACAGCCCAGAAAAATCGTAAGTGGGTGATTTATGACCAAAATACCTGGAAAATGATATAAAAGGGAAAAAGGAATGGGAGTTACACCAACGTTTGTTTAGCGTAGGACGAAGACGAAGGCACTCGCTTGTTCTGGAACATCATGTGGCCGACCGGCAATACGACTCCGATCATCATTATAGCGGCTCCGATGAAGTACCTGCTTGGTCTAGGTGGTTCAACCTCTAGGAAGATCCTAACCTGCATCGTAGGGAATTATGAAGTGAAACAGAGAAAGATTTCAGAGTAAATTAGATGGAGGATCGAAACTCGGATTGGGGCGACCAAGAGAGAAACGAGTACTTACAGGCATGCTGGCGAAGTCGAAAGCAGACAGATTCGTTGTGATTGCACTCTTTAATCGTTATCATTGCAATTGGAGAAAGGGCTGATGCATTGACGCAGAAGGATCTTGGCAGCTTTTGTTTGCCGACGCAAAGGGCCTAGCGAACCCGCCAGACCTCAAAGGTCGGCGCTTTCTGTATGAGATCAGACCCTGTGGAATTTGCTAGGATTGTCTTTCCCCACTTTCTTTTCCAACGAAACGGAGATTTGTGCTGATTTTACATTTTAAATATAGTTTGTTGGTATTTAAGGTCGCCTAATCAATAAATTGTCTTTGACGCCTTTCTTGGTACCTATAGTTTATTGGTCAAATCGCACCTTAACCCTACTTTTTTACTATTAGTTTAAGGGTTTAATGTTTTTGTTTTTGCTACAAAAATATTTTTTCTACTACATATAAAAGTAAGTGGGTTCTATTTATATTTTCTTTCTCTTCTCTTTATAATAGGATCCGCCTGGTTTTATGTGAGTATGACAGAAAAAAATTTTTCTCGCAACAAAAACAAAAACATTAAACCCTTAGTTTATTTTGGTATTACAGTTAAATAACATTTTGGCAATATAAATGACAAAAAAGTAATTTAAAAAGATAATCAACTTATCATGGCCAAGGACCTTATAATTTTCAAATCTGTAAATATGGTTTTCCTTATTTTATTTTTATTATTATTGGCCGTTACTGAAGCGAATGAGCAACATGATTAATTAGATTTGGTTTCTTATAATATTTTTTTTTCACTTTTTTTCTGCAGTTTTAAATTAATGAAGACAAAACTTTAGCAACGTGAATTTGATTATTTATTTATTTTAATTAAATAATTAGAAAAGAATGAAAATGTGAAGAAAAGAGGAGAAAGTCCTCCTCATTAAGTAGGCGGATAATATTTTTAAGGGTTAAATACCAATTTTACCATTGAAGTATTGATAAGAGGCCAAAGACCCTAAGTTTTTTTGGTATTATTTTTGCCCCGAAAGTTTACAAACATAATGATCTTACTGATCGGTTGATCTTGACTGTTGGATCATTACTCTTCTTTTAGAACTTCCGCGCAAATTTTCTTCATAAAAAAACTTTTGGGGCATATTTACTCCCTTTTGTAAACATTCTAAAAAAATGATACCAAAAAAACTTCCTATCTTGAGTCTTGCTTCTTACCAATACTTCCGCAAAAAAAATAATATTTAACCCTATTTTTAACGACGTGCTTGTTTGGGAGCAGTGGAGCACGCTTAAAATTCTCAAAAGTGTTTATTCGTGTAAATTGAGATAAAACTTATCTTACATAATTACCTCATATACTATAAATTACAATTGTAAAAGTGTTTTAAAAGATTTCAACCACTGTTTCAAACCAACACAATTCAAAAGTGGGGATGTGTTGCATTGGATAGATGAAAGGAGGACACACACATAAATGATTTTTTTTTTTTTAAACTCTCTTTCAAATTCTTATATAAGCAACAATCTGATTATATTAAATTACGGTGTAATCAATTAAAATTTTAAAAAAAATCATAAGTTAATTAGACATACATCCTAAATATTAGCCGGCATTGTAATAAAATTAAAGGATTTCACAAAATTTATTTTCCATCACTTGTGAAATTTTAATTAAGGGATTTATTTTTGTTGAGAGAAATAAAAATGTCAATCACATGAGTAACTAACTAAGATTAATATTGGTTAAGTTGATTAATTAGTGAGGGATTCATTGATATAATTGATTAGATAGATGCATACACATTTATTTTGATATTTATGAAAGGAAAGAAATAAATAAAATTGGGGGGGGGGGGGATTTTGTGGGCTAAAAAAATCAAAATGGGGCCATCAATCAATCATCAATAAAACGTGCAAGACCTTGGTGCCTTGGGTCCCCCTCACGACGTAAATTGAATTTATGACCATAAATAATAGGCACATATATTTATGAGGCCCTCTTTTAGTCTTAATTAAATTACATTTAATAGTGTCGTATAGCAGAAAGAGACATAATATGAGCGTCATTATCTTATCTCAACATTCCAAAGGTGATGATTTATATTTGAGTAATAATCAGAATTCAGAAGCAGCATGATATAAAAATTTTAGGTGAGAGACTAATTTAGCTGTGGGGAATGAGTTCATAATGGAACCTGTGAGAGGCATCATGTTCTTATGTTTTGTCCTATAAATCATACCAAATGTTATTACCTCCGGTTTTAATTATAGGAACATTTTTTTAGTGTAAAAAGTGTTCCTATATTTAGGATCGGACGAAGTATTATATATTGCTATATCTGTTTCTAAATATAACACTCAGTTAACTTTTTTAGGGAGGTTAAAGAAGCTACTTAAATTATTTTAAAATATTTATATTAATCTTTTTTGTACCAAACTAATTTATTAGCTTAGGCTAATATATTATTTAATCATATACAATATATATGACATGATTAAGTAACTTATTTAACTTTCTTAATCTCTTTAAAAAAAGTTAAGAATGTCTTATACTTAGGACCACTTAGGACCGAAGACAATATTATGATTATGATTATGATGTAATAGGAAAGTGAACATAACCCCAAGTCCCAAGAAATGAAATACTTCTTCTAATCGTTTTTATAAGAGGTCAAATTTGAACTGTCTTGATCATTGTTGTCAAACTTGCGAGTTATTGATCTCTCCGAGTTCACCGCCTTTTACGTTTCTAAACTTTACCAAATCGAGTTGATCACGATAAACTTCTTGTCAAAACTCGATTAAACTCACGAAGTTTGTACGTTTAATTTACCATTTTTACGTTTAACTTACAAAATCGTGTTAACTTATACTTAAACTCGTATTAAATTGTTTTATTTGATCACGCTTTCAATGCTTTTTATATATAAATTTTATAGAAATTTCTTTGTTAAATATGATAAATTTTAAATGTTGATGAATTTAATTTCAATCATTTGGATTTAAAATATATTTAAATCAAATTATTGTTATTTTTTTTATATTTAATTATTTATTATACATTGTCAATACCTATTTAATAGTGAAAGTAAACTTTTATGAGTTTACGATTAGAGTTTACGATACGAGTTCACATAATTATCACAAGTTTACTTAAACTTTTGAGTTTAACAACCTTGGTCTTGATCTTTTTACCATAGCCAAACAAGTTGTTTAACTATTTTATGAGTTTTTTCTTCATTTTTACCCCTCATTAACTATATTTATTACATTAATTTAATTCCCTCATAAAAAAAATGGTATAATTTTAAAAAAATGTAATTTCAGACATAGTTATTATTTTTAATTAGATTTAACTATTTTCTATTTGATTATTAAACTTTTATAAATACATGGGAGTATTTATAAGGGGTAAGTAAAAGGCTGTTTATACAATTAAAATAAAATAAAGGTAGGGTCCACCATATATAACATTAGTGATAGGATAAGACACACCATTCGGGGAACGCGGCTTGATATACGCATTTTCCTGCTCAGCGTCGGTATCCCACAACTCTTTTTCAAGCTTCAAGTTGCCACAAGGTTGCTCCATTAGGACCCAATCAAAGGCCACTGCGTTACCAATCCAAAAGGTGGTTCTCGCTATTGGAAGATGAAATGGGTTTTATAATTTATTATTCTTCTTCTTAAAAGAGCTACCGTTCACCAAAATCATTAAAAGAGTACCCAATAAATAACTTATTGGGTACTGTATAAAGTATTTAAATTGTGGGAAAGAAATATCATTTAGGCCATATTTCTAAAGGAGTTGTAAATGAATACGTAGGTTCCTCAATTATTTGATGGTTCTAGAATCGCTAAGTCTACATTATAAACAATAGTACCTAGAATTACTATTGAAAAAATATATAAAAGATCGTTGGGCCATGCGGGGTGTGCGTAATAATTATGATCCGCTTTGAGTCGAATCTTTTCTTTTTGAGTGGAAAGGAATTCATTAAGATAAATCAGTGATTGTACAAAGGGTTTCTCATGAGGTTACAAAAGTAAGCTAAATCTAGCAAAAACAATTCTGAACATTGACAACTAGAGATTTTATATGAGCAATAATCCCATCAACAGTAAAAATCTCATTAGTGAAAATTCTCCTATTTCTAACATTCCATAACTTCCACCAAGTTATGCATATGCCAATCTTCCACATGATATCCAGTGTAGAAGACTTGATGACTAAGTTTAAGCATCTCTGAATATCATATCTGAAAAAATCAGTACTAAGATTCTGAGGGAAGAATTTTCTTCCAGACAGAAGAGGCTAAGCAACATTCCTTGAAGACGTGGTTCAGATTCTCCATACCGCCCAGACAGAGAGGGAGCACCTGCTATTTGAAGAGAGTTTCCCATTCCCAAACCATCCGTTGAATGCTCATCCCGAACGGCATGTTTGGAGAATTTGGGAAGCGTGTTTATTGGAAGAGGTGATAACTCTTTGCTTTTTAAACCTTAAGAGAGAAACCTTTGATCAAATTTAAAAAAAAAAAATACTCCAGCTAATGAGTACACTAAGATTTAGTTAATTTAGAATATTTGACAGTGAAAAAATATTTCAAAATGCTAGATATACTAAAAAATAATTCTCTTAACATAAGTATCTCCTCTAGGATTCAAACTCAAGGCTAAGAGAGATTTAGTAAAATCTTACACCGTTAGACCAATTCTATATTGGTGATACGGATACAACTTAATTCTAATAAATAAAAAACATACAAAATTAAAAATTAAGGTAGGTATCCTCATACCCAAACGCCATTGTTTTGGACGATACCCATAGAATATAGATTAGCTGAACAGGCATGCATACCCAAATTCTTTCCCCCCATTTTTTCATCACAAAATTCCGCTTTTATTATTAACATTTGAAGAGTGGACTAATGGACTTAGTCTCAGTGATAAGCAGTTGGCAATAAAATCTCATGTTCTCAGCCTTGTGAATACAGAAAAGCCTCGTTGGGAGACTCACTCACCATAGCCAGGTGCGCGACCCATGTCGGATTCAGAATAGTCAGGGTGAAGCTATGGATACGGATGGGCAACCAAAAAAAAATCTCAAGTTCTCAACCATTTATATTTAGATTGCATGTTTCAGATTTTTTTTATTTATATTTTTTTTAATATGCATAGAATCTAAAATAAACCAATCACATAAATTCTTTAAAACTAAATTTTAATTTAAAATTATTAGTTGAAAAAAGAAACCTCCCATATGGAAAATAGTTTTCGGTTTTACAGATTCGATTATCTTGTACAATTCCGCGGAATATCTCTCTCGCCATCCTCGTATCTCGGTGAACGCAACAGCATAACGCCACACCATTATCTCTTACTCCAAAGAACCTCCCTTCCATTCTTGGGCAAGATTTTTCCTTATTGGGGCTCTTTAGAAGGAATCTAAATTGCTTTTTTCTTATTTTTTTTTGGTCGGATAAAGAGCGTATATATTTTTTCCCTGAAACTATTCAAGGTTCCTGTGACTTCGACTTCACTCATCACATGACACTTTACTCTAAATTGCGAACTGTTACTATTTTGCCCGTTTCCAAGGGAAACCCATAAAGGCTAAAAAACAGAGTCGTTCCGCCATTGATGCCTTCTTCTAGTTACTGGGCCCACCTTGTTCTCCTCGTCCATTCTCTTGCCCTCTGTTTATAATAACATCTCCCTCTCTTTGTACTTTTGGATATAACCTCTCAGTGTATTTCTTTTTCCTCGGATGAGATGACTAAGAGCACGCCAGCTTCTCATCACTCTGGCGACAACAACATGACCCACCCCGATACGCTGAAGAAGCTTAAGCGCTTTAGCCCTCTCGAACTCACTCTCGGAATATTTTGCTTCTTCTTGTTCACCTCTCTATTCATCGTCTGCTTCAGGAGGGGGCTTCACTCTGGACAACTTGTTTTCCTCGCATGGAGTAATTCATCCTTCTCTTTTTCTTCTTTTCCTCCTTTGATCGGCGATTCTCGCCCCGAATTTCTCCACCGAGATGGTGATAGTTGTGACGTGTTCGATGGAAATTGGGTTTGGGACGAGGGCTATCCACTGTATAATTCCACTGCTTGTTCCTTGATCGATCAAGGTTTTCGGTGCAATGAGAATCGCCGCCCTGATAGCGTCTATACCAAGTGGCGATGGCAGCCCAACCTCTGCAATTTGCCCAGGTTTCAATTTTTTTTTTTCGTTTTTTGGATTTTACTTTCTTCTTTTCATGTTGTGAGAAAATAATTGTGGAAAAGAAAACAAAATTTCCCTTTGTTCGTTCTTGAGGTTGTGTTTCGTTCATCCGTTGTGTTATTCTGTCCTACCATTTACATGATCGCCGTGAATAAGGTGAGACAAAATTTCTATGCCACTAAAACATTGTGTTTTGTGGTGTCACCTTTCAATTGTTTTGGCTCTTTCGATTCAAATCAATTGGCACGAATCAAAAAGGTTCTATAGTACGTAAATCTTTAAGCTTACGAAAACTCATCTTGGAGATTCGGGTAACGTTAATTAGAAATAAGAATAGTGACTTTTTTCTGTCGTCTCTATAATATATATCTCATCAAAAGCAAATACGAATGTGGGAACGATTTTCTGAGTCATTTCCCTCGTCGTCGCCTGTATTTCCGTAAACTATGGCGTTCATCTCTCGACTTTACGTTTCTTTTATTTCTCCGCTTTATAAGGATAAAAAAATTGTTTTGTTACTTTGGTATTTCCTCTATTAGCTGGAAATTTTACTACATTAACAATCATAAGCTTACATGATAGCTTTGTCTGTATTTTGGTGATTCTTGTTAGTATTTGGCTCTGTTGTTGAAGTAGTTATTATGCTGGGCTCTTTTTTCCCCCTCTTCACTCACACCTGTCACAGATTTGATGCAGGGAAAATGTTGGAAATGTTTAGGAACAAGCGCATTGTATTTGTTGGTGACTCAATTGGAAGGAACCAATGGGAATCACTGCTTTGTATGCTTTCTTCTGCAATTCCCAACAAAACTTCTGTGTATGAGATTAATGGGAGTCCAATCACAAAGCACATAGGGTTCTTGGCATTCAGGTTTGAAGATTTCAACCTCACTGTGGAATACTACAAATCGCCATATCTGGTGGTGCAGGGTAGGCCTCCTCCTAGAGCACCTAAGAAGGTAAAAATGACACTCAGAACTGATCTCATGGACTGGCCTTCTCACCGTTGGAGAAACGCAGATTTACTCGTTCTTAATGCTGGACATTGGTGGAATTATGAGAAGACCATAAGAATGTAGGTATTGTTGGTCTGCTTATTTGTTCTGACAAGTCACCTGGAGAGTTTTTACCTGTCTATCAATTTGAATTACATTTGTTTAGTGTCTAGGTACGGCCCTTAGTTTTGCTGGTGGTAACTTTCAGAGGATAAAATTTTATTCTTCCGCACAAGTTATAGTCAAAACGAGCAAAGCTTTTATGTTGTAAAATATCCCTACGCTAGATAGAAGATGGAATTATATTTATATCTCCAATTTAGGCCGGATAGGATCTAATTTCCAAAATTTGTGGTTGCTTCCTCAAGAATGAACATGATGGACTATTTGGTTTTTGCCATTATGGTTCAGAGGACAAATTAACAGCATGGCTCTGATCTTCAGCTCACTTTGATTTCTTAGGGGATGTTATTACCAAATAGGGCAGGAAGTACGGATGAATATGACTGTAGAAGATGCATTCAGAAGATCAATGGAGACGGTAACTAAGTGGATTGCTAGAGAAGTAAACATGAACAAGACTTATGTCCTTTTCCGAACTTATGCTCCTGTGCATTTCAGGTTTGCCCTCTTCTTACTTATTTTCTCGAGTTTTTTCATGTCAATAATGTTTTGCATGGATCTGACACATATTGGGTGGGAATATCAGAGGTGGTGACTGGAATAATGGTGGAGGCTGTCACTCGGAAACTCTACCTGATTTAGGTCCCTTGCCAGAATATCATGATAGCCATGTCGAAATTGTGTCTGATGTGTTATCAAGGATCTTGAATAGATCGAAGGTGACGAATTTGGACGTGTTAAATATCACTGAAATGACATTACGCAGAAAGGATGGCCATCCTTCTATTTACTATTATGGACCTGCTAAGGGTACCGCCCCTCTGCGTAAGCAAGATTGCAGCCATTGGTGCCTTCCTGGTGTTCCTGATTTTTGGAACGAGATTCTCTATGCACTTCTCCTTAAACGGGAGTCACACCGCACGATAAATGCAACAAGAGTTTCACAGGTTTGATCGTAATTTATCTGGAAAAGCTTGCTGAGATGTACAGAAATTTTCCAATTTTCTTCATGCACCCGTCATTATGATGGGTGAGTATAGTGAAGCTGGGTTTGAAGTTGGATTCTGCAAGATCAGTCACTTCAGTGGTCGATGCATCCAACATGTTAGTTTTGCCTTGTATCCAAACGTTGGAGTAGTCTCTAGGATTTTGTCCACACACAACCATACTTATGAAATTATATGTTGGATGGGGAATTTAAGGGGCAGCGTATGAAAGAAGTTTCACTGAGAAACCATATTGATAGATCAGAAAACACCTACAGCTCTTTGTAAATTTTAGAAGATGTAAATCTTCAAATGCATAGAAGAATGATGTACATCGAATATTTGATGGAGTTGATTTTCAAAATTTATATAATAATCCTCCTCTAGTCCCAAATGTAGGATTTAGTAGTTTGAGGTTGAGTTTTGGTCTTTAATGTAAGACCTTTTTTTCAATTCATCTATTATATTTATCATTTTTTTACTAATTTACTAAACATATATACTGATATATAATCTAAATATTTTAGAAAAATCAAGTCACATATGTTAAATTAAATAATTTATTTTGCTTTTTTAATCCACATAAATCAGATAATATTAGATTTTACGGCTATTGGTTTGGTTTTGACTTTCATTGGGGACGATCATCCATGAATTATGTATGAAAACATGTCATAGAGAAAGTAGAGTATTACATACACCAAAGAAATCAACAGAGCGTATTTGATAGAGAGTAAAAGCATTTGCCATCAAGACGAACACAAATCCTTGCACTGCAAAGCCACAGCGTTCTAATCATCAAACGGATATTGCTCATACCTGAGCCCACAATCACGGAGCGCCGAGCGAGCCCCAATCCGACTCTGACATGTGGTGAACAGAGCTGTCTTGGCGGCGGCAAGACAGGTGTTGCAATCAGAGGTTGTGAGATTGGTGTTGCAAGCAGCATGGCCATAGGCAAAGGCATTAGGGTAAGGAGAAATGTTGGAGTAATCATAATTTCTCCGAGTTGACGACACTGTCTCGAGTTCTTGAAGAACATAGTCAAGGCTAATGGCAAAAGGATCACCGGAGGTGAACACAGCGGCGTTGCAGAGAACGTTCATGATGGTCGTATCGGGAACACAGTCGGCAATAGTCCAAAGGCAGAGCAAAGCAATCGTAATTGCTGCATACTCTCTTCTCGTCATGGATCGGTTCAGAAAGGTAGTTGGTTAAAGCTTTGTAGGCGAAGGGCCTTGTTCCATTCCCCTGTTCTATATGAATACCCCAGGCTTTGTCTCTTGTTACCACTTGATCATATTACTTAAACATGACGCTATCACCTCTGTTTTATTCAATTCAAACATATGAAATATTGAACGCAACAACAAATTTATTCTACTCGTACTATTTTTTCCAGTTGAAATACTTCATTCTCTGTTTTTGACGGATTTGTTGTAGTTTTAGAGTATTAAAAGATTGGATATTGCTAGCTCGTAGCATAGGGGAAGAAACAAATCAGTGCTCCAACAAAACAGAGACATTAAAATGAAACATTTTTAGAGGCCGGCTATAAGTCATACTCGTCGGAATTAATAATACGATCAATTTTTTAAAAAGTAGTAGCTATTGGCATGGCACCACAAGAAATCGCTTTCAACCTTCTTCAAGATTGTCTTTGATTGGACCGTCCCTTACCTTTTTCTTTCTACCCCTTCGTTTTTCACTGTTGATGAAACTTCCATTACTCGCTTGTGTGTTGGCTTTTTTTTGCACAGTTGACACTCAATATGTAAATTGTTGCCGGCCAGTTTTATTATTTTTTTCTCTTTTTTAAGTGAGTATATATTGTGAAAGCACACAGTAACAGTAATAGACTTCTTTTTCCCAATTAGACATAGGTCTCATAGATGTCATAAAACATAGAGCTGATTATTTGATTCATACTATATCTCATAAAGAGTGCGGCTAATTAGAAACTTTTATATCCTATAAACCATATTTTTCCTCAAAAGTCAAAACACATTTTTACTTGGAGGATCTAGCTAGGACCTTTGACACTATTTGCCCTCAAATATACAGAATTATATATATGCCCAAACCCACCAAGTGGAGGTGCAAATATTCACTGTTTGGGGCCAAAATTGGCACGCATATGCATCTGTGCTTATTAACTAACTAGCTACTAGCTACGTTAGTATGAAAAGCAGCAATTTCTGCCAGTTGATCGGCTTCTTTTGCCAATTTCTCTACCTTGTCCACCACCTCTGTCATTAACAACACTAATAAGCTCGCTATTGCCAAATCACCTTTTTCATTGTTCTCTGTTTCTGCTATCATGGAACTCATCTCTGCTCTCACTTCTTTCAACTTTGGCAAAATCTCATTCTCTGCTTTCAGCTTCCTCCTCTGCTCTATGCTATCCCCTACTTCTCTTAAACTCCATGCAATACTTGCTCCAATTCCTTCACATGCTTCTTTCAATGATTCATTTTCCCATTCCTTTGGCTGCACACACACACACCAATTCATTATTCGAACTATTTTTTCTTGGTGCTTCTATATTACTCCCCCAGGTTCTATTTATAAAAGTCCGATAACCAAATTGCGTAGTTTAATAAAATGGTTAAAATCAATTAAAAATAATAAGTAAGGCTTAAAATAAACTTTTTTTCTTTTCAAATATATCTTTATTTATAAGGGGTAATTAAATATAAGTATTACCAACCCTTTAATTAATAAAATATATATAATTAATGAGAAGCACAAATATAAAAAAAAATACTTATTAAATGTTTAGACAGCTAACAAGATCGGAGGGAGTAATATATAACCACAACTGGATTTTTGGTGTGTGTACCTGTCTGGATGATTCGAGGCAACTGTTGAGAGCAAGAACAATGGCAGCTAACTCTCGAAGGACGTCTCCAATGCTTAAATACTTATCCCAAGGGTATGAATATCCAAATCTTCCATGCCAGGGTTCCCATTTTGCAAAATTTGCCTGAAATTATAATACACCACACGTCAAGTTTTATGCTTTTGATGGAAACGGTAGAACGATAAATGAATTTGTGAGGGAGTTTCTGGTTTTAATTAATTAAATTATCAGAGAAAAGAGTACCAGTGACTCGTCCTTTGGCTTGGAGCTCAGCACCGATTTGCAGCAACTAGTATTTATTTGAGCGTTTTTCTTTTCACTGTCCGACTTGAAATATTCCTCCAAGCAGCCTTCAATGAGAAGACAAGATTCAACTTTTAAGGTTTAGCAGTTCATAGGCATATCTAACTGAATTCCCCTGTTTCTTATGCAGTTGTATCACATCTTTCATTGTGGTCCATACTCGTAATTACTTTTTACTCCTCAGCTCCTTAATATACAAAATCTTAATCCATTTTATCTCCCATATTTATTATTTATTTCCAAGCTAATTTACCTAACTTAAAAACCTGAAATGTTACGTGAGGGTATTTCAGGGAGATTAAATTAATTTGTTATAATTTAATGAATGTTTTAGACCATGCAATAGGAAGTTTTGTTGGAAGCCTCTTAGTGGAACCATATATATATACCTTGAACTGTGTTGGCAAGGTCATGGAATTTGGAGGCGGTAGAGTGATGAAGCTCGTCGCTGGTCCACATGGGGAAGACGAACAAGCTGACAGAAATGGCGACAAGGAAACCCATGACGATGGATAAGAGACGATCCCTTGCGATCTTCAACACTTGATCTGCTCGTACCCCAGACACCACCACCAGATTGAACGTCAGTATGAATATCATCACTCCATAATCGTACCTCTTCTTTATGCTCGGAGCCTGCCTAATATACGTCGCCCCTGCCCCTGCAATATATATAATAATCATGATGTTGGTAATGATACAGAGCAAGATCCATCACAAGTTGTGTCTTAATAACAATAATCCAAAAAACTTACCGAAAATGAATATGGTAATAGCTATAACGATAGAATTGCCAACCCCACCGACTTCTTGGGCTATAAATGCAAATAAACAGCCCAGCCCTCCTCCTGATATGGTTCCAATTCCTCTGTTCAGGCCCTTCCCGAGTGTCGCTCCTGATTGTAGTATATATATATGTGTGTGTGTCATATATGAAGATTATTAATGGAAAGAAGAAGAAGGACAAGAGAGAGATGAAACCTGCGTAGAGTTCAAAGATGACGACGACGGTCATGATTGCCCACATTGCATTATCGCCGACTTGATTGTAAAGAGGGTCTAAGAGGTAGAGAAGAGAAACCAAAAGGAGAGAGATTCCAACTTTGATGCTGTGAATCACCTTCTTGTTGTTGTTGTTGTTGTTGGTATTATGCTCACTTTTCTTCTTGTCCCTCAGATAAGAAGAAACTGGGACAAGAGAACAGTGGATTTTCTTTGAGAAAACTGAGAACTTGAACCTCCTCTTGTGCTCCTCATTATTACCAACAACCTCTCCATCACCATTATTCTTAATTGAGATTACATGATGATCAGTACTGTTGGCTTCCATTTTGTCTTCTCTCTCTCTCTCTCTCACAAAACACATACACTTTGGTTTGAGACGAGCTTTAGAAGGAGAGCCATTTATATAGGAACACAAGCAAATTAAAGTAGGTCAGCTGGCCCATTCACATTTTTCTTAATTTCTTATTGTTCAAGACAAGACAGGAGATAGGACTACTAGCTAGGAAGTGAAATAACAGAAACAATTAGTCCCACATGACAAAGTATAGAAGGTACCATGACCTTAGTGACCATAGTGGAACACGTTGGCAGACACAATAAGCTAGAGAGATGACCCTTGTGATGAGTCTGCCTATAGGTAGGACAAGAGATAAAAGGTCTTGTCGCAAAAACACCTCTATGTGCGATATTTCGTAGCGTAGTGCATTAGAATTTGGATGCTTAGAAATGTCAAGTTTTTGAGGTAGTCCCACTAGAAAGCTGCAGATTTTGCACATGCTGGGCGCTGCTATATGGCAACATGCAGCAATATATATGACCTTATTGCAACAACTTTGTGAAGTAAGTGATTCTTTGTTTCTCTTTACTTAAGTGTGTGTTTCAAAAGATGATCATAGTTTAGAGGACCCTTCTGTCAACAATGTCTCAAATAGTACTCACAATTTAATGCATCAGCAGTCAGCACAGCTATTAATTATAATGGTGCCGAAAGGTTTATAAGCTAGCTACCCAGCAACATGTAGCTTATTAATTAGCTAGCTTGCTCATTTCGTATGATTCACTTTACCATGGTGCCTAAATTAGGCCATCTTTGCACTATCTTTATAATACGCTTTTATTAAATAAGAGAGGGCTTCAAAACGTGTTAGAAAAAAGACATTTGGTATGTGCATTTGTCTGAATTCCACAAAAGAAGACAAGTTTCTCCTACGCACGGCAACTTGTGTATGTTTCTATGGATGTAAATGTATGTATAGATAACATATATTGATGTAATTATGATGTTGGATTGGATTTTACTTAATGGGAGAGATAATAGAGGAAGGAATTGCCAGAACAGGTAACTAGATTATTTTCTGTTATTCATGTATAGCGTTGACCTGGCTGGAAGGACAAGAATGTATTACATGTAAACAAGACGACACGATCAAACAAATACTATTTATTAATTGTAAGTTACTATATCTGAGGGCACTAGTGATTCTCTATCGCATGACCAAATTGGCGTTTTCCTTCATATCATATATATTCAGTACTTAGCAGCTATCAAAGAGTTTTTATATCTTCTCTCTATACATCTTTGGAGTTGATGATGAACAAATTAATTATTATTAAATCAGCATCCATTCTATAGTTTCATTGTTAGAACTAATGGAGACCACATGTTTACAACATTAATTAGACATCAATAGCAGTGAGTTAATAATAAGGTAGTTCCAAAAGCAAAACCAAAGTAGAAATGATGACGATCCATGATGTTGATTCATGGATATATTTTGGTAAATGAATCTGACACATTACTTAACTAATTAGCAGACGCCGCGTATAAACTGTGTGTGTCAAATGTCAATCTCTTTAACATATTTCTATCGGCATTTGGAACTTCCCAGAAGTTGCGCTTATATAAGTGACCTGAAAATTAATCACATGCTTTCATGATTACCCTTCACTCACAAATAATCCAGAAAATTTGATAATAGTCAAAGAGCACTAAAAATGATGGGGGTTATTTTAAGCCATATAATTAAACTGCTCTTAATTATAAAATATATATTCCATCGCTCCTTAATATAAGATCTAATTAACTTTTTTGAGAGATTAAAAACAGTAAATAGATTATTTAATTATAGCATATGTTTTGTATTATTTGATTATATATCAGTTTATAAGTGAGACAAATTAGTTTGTACTTCAAAGTAATTTATTTAATTTTCTTAGTCACCTCAAAAAAGTCAGTCTTATATTAAGGATAGGTGAAAGTATGTACTCCCTCGATCTGGTCTTTAATATAAGGTATATTTGGGGAGTTGATCTTGGTCCAAAATATAAGACATAATTTTTATATTTGTCAATTTTTTTTCCTAATTTATCCATATTGATACTCCGTCAACAATAATAAAGAAAGAGAGTGAAAGAAAGAATTAAGGAAAATGAGTAATGACTAGTGCATTTTAGAAAATGCATGTCATATTAACTAACTTAACTAATATATCTAATCAAATCAAATTAGATAAATATATCTTATATTAACGATATTGACGCAAATCAAGAGGTTGATCAATGGCTGCGAGCAGGCGACGCGCATTGGTTTGTAATTAATTTAAGGGAAGAGAAAAGGAAAGGCACTATGATATGTACGAGCGAGCCACTAGCTTTTGTTGGAATCCATATTCTATGCTTTGAATTATATGTTTATTAGGTACGGGGTATAAACATTTTTTTATATATTTTTATATATTGTATTTATTTAGATTTAAATTATATCTTTGCTTTTTGAAATATTTTTTACACCTAGTATCTCAAATTAATTATTTTTCTTAATACTTGTGTTACAGACAAATGCAGAACTGGAAATTAATTAATTTGAGATACTAAGTGTAAAAAACATCTCAGAAAGCAGCATATAATTTAAATCTAAATAAATATAATATATAAAAAATTTAAAAAAAAATATGTTTATACCTCTAATTAGAGGTATAAGCGCCTAATAAGCTTGTAATTCTAAGCCTAGAATGTGAATTCTTTTTGTTGGGTTAGTGTACGAAATGTGTACCTTCTTCTTCATTCCTCAGCCCTTCACACTAATGGCTTCCTTCCACGCGTTCTCTTTGTTGGCCGCTAATATCGTTTTGGAAAATAAATATTACTCCGGACTTAATTATAAGGCTTAGTTAACTTTTTTAGAGAGATTAAGGAAGCTAATTAAATTACTTTAGAATATATTTTTTTCAAACTAATTAGTTTGACTAATAAACTAATACTCCTTCCGATCTTAATTATAAGAACACTTTTGTAGTGCAAATGTTCCTAAGATTAGGACCGGAGGTAGTATATAAGCTAAGGATACGCAACATATGAAATGATTAAGTATCTTATTTAGCTTCCTTAATATCTCAAAAAAAAAATTAATTAGATCTTATAATTAGGACAGAAGGTGGTATCACTTAAAAATTATATTTATTCATAAAGGAAAGATTATATTGTGTACTAGCTAGCCAGGCTGACCATTTTCTTCATTATGCCCTGACCTGTTCTAAGTGCGATCTTAACAAGTCTCTCACGATAATGACATTATCCTGTGTACTATCAAGGAAAGCTTCCAAATGATGATGAATGATGACAACAAGCTAAGTTGATGAAGATCTATCGTTCGGTTTCCATCTTTTAAGGTGATGATGATCAGAAAATTCATTCGTGTATCAGATAATAATCGACTTGTTAAAATCAATTAAGCATCTTTAAAGAAGTCTCTCACTTCATGTGATAGATTAATGACTCAACTCATTTATACTTATTAGTTTATATGGTGTGTGGTGCTACGTGTTTATACTGTTTTTAATGACTTAAAACAATTACGCATGAAATCCCTATATTATTGCATGAGCTAGGGAGAACATAGTTGAAATTATTGTTAAATAATATTTGTTGGTTTTGTGGCCATTGACGAAAGTGATGTTGAAGCACTCACATTAATATATATATATAGTGGTGGATCCAGGAAATTACAGAAAGAAAGGGGTATAATTGGTGGGGGATTTGGGGGTACTACCCCCGATTTTAAATAAATGTAACTACATAAATTACAATGAAGGGTGGGCATTCAATAAATTCAAGTACATATATTTTAATAAAAAAAGTATATTACAATAAAAATAATTATAATGTTATCATTCTAGGCCTTATTTTTTGGAATTTCATCATAATTGCTTTATTATCAATGCTATCAAATACATCTTTTTTCAATATAAGGCACTAAACCATCATTCAACCATTCAACCATTCATCCCATTACGAAGTGCAGTCTTGATATATTAAGGGTGGGGGCACTTAATTGAAGGGTGGACAATCATTCAAACATGTATTAATTTTACAAAAAAAATAAAAAATCCCAAATTCAAGTGCCCCTTCTCTACAACATGGGTCCGCCCCTTAGTATCGTTGGGCCCTTTAATTGTGTTAGTTCAAGATAAGGTCTTCTTTGATAGTTGGTTAGTACACTTTTTTTCTTAACCCTTCGCTCTACTCTTATTATAGGGAAATATGTATTAATTTATTTTTTTTTAAAAAAAAAAAAAAAACCAAAATTCAAGGGGCACTTGTCCCCCAATGATCAACGTGGGTGCGCCATTTTTTATATATATATATATTTATATTTATTTATTTATTTATTTGTGTTTAGTGGGATGATACCTGATAATATTATTAATTAACGGATCGTACGTTGAAACCTAATTGCTTTAATCAACTCTTTCCGTACGGAATTCTTTATCCGTACCCTTCCTTATGGTTGATTCAGACTCTCCATGTATCGAGTGTCTTGCTCCTTCCTTTATCAAAATATATAGGATTAAGTAGCAATGGACGCTAAATTCTGAAGAGGACCAATCCAAATCCGATAAAAAAGGGTTACATTTTCATTGATGAGTCATTATTGTAAAATTAAATATTAAATATAAAAAGAGGTTAAGTAACATTTTTGCTTTCCGGAAGTATAGAGTCGAAGTAATTTTACCCCGAAAGTTTTTGTATGGAGCAATTTTGCCCATTATGAACAACCCTAACAGTCAACTAACGGTTGACCGTTAGGGAATTGCTAACGGAGGGGCAAAATTGCTTCTGAGGGTATACTTCCGGGACAAAATTGCTACTTAACCCAAATATATAAATAAAGACGAAAGAAATTAAAGGGTAACAAAATCATTTTAATCAACCTTCGGCTCTTTGGTAAAATTAGATATGTTAAACTCTCTCTCTCTCTCTCTCTCTCTCTCTCTCTCTCTCTCTCTCTCTCTCTCTCTCTCTCTCTCTCTCTCTCTCTCTCTCTCTCTCTCTCTCTCTCTCTCTCTCTCTCTCTCTCTCTCTCTTTGTCTTTGAATAAATAAACCTTTATATTCCTTAACAACTGTTATAAAACGTTGCACAACAAATAATAATGTAGCTCGAACAAAGTAAGATAGAAGTGTTGTCAATTCAAGTTGAATTTCCGGAAAAACAATCAAATTTTTAAAATTATTATAAGAATGTTATCGATTTATTTTATTAAAGAATAGATAATTAAAATATGGGAAAAGTATTTCTATATTGATTGTATATATTAAGGAAGTTTTCACCCAGAGATAATTTTAATGCACATGATTAATTAAAGAAGATATTTTAGGAAAACCAACACTCATTTATTATACAAATAACTAAGCTAATTTCTTTAATATACACAAATTATTTATTTTAATCTTACACTAAATAATGGAGGTACTACTATTTTTGAAAGTAAGATATATAGAAAGAGGGTGTGTTATTTGAACATTGAAAGAATAAAATTTGTTAAATTTTACATAATGCATTTATAACTAATTGGTGCTAATAAGTCCACTAATGTCTTTGGAATCCAAACAAGCATAATGGAGACTGAGTTGAAAGCATGTAGATTTAATTAAAGCATAATGAATAATTGTTCATCAGGAATTCCATTAAAAAACAAATCGTCCAGGAACACCCAAAAGTCTGTAATCTGCTGCTTAGATTAATTAATGAGTAACGCAACTGTCCACGTTCCTTGATAATTAATTTTAATTTGTTTGAGTTGAGGCATATATAAACCAAAATAAAGTTGCTACGTACTGATGATCAAGGGCGGATCTATATACATGACTATGGAGGCAAGTGTCCACCCTTGAATTGGGGAAATATGGATTTTTTTTTTTTTGAAAAAAATTAATACATGTTTGAATAATTGCCCACCCTTAAATTGAGTGTCCACTCTTAATACATCAAGATTATCTTACGTGTCGAATAAGGAATGAATGATTGAATGATTGTTTAGTGTCTTATATTGAAAAAGATGTACTCCCTCCGGTCCTAATTATAGGAACTATTTACCAGAATTTGGAGAAATTAAGAAGAGAAGTTAAATTAATTAATTATAATTATTTTCCGAAAATATCCCTACTTAAAATTGAAAATTACAAAGTGAAATTAACTGAATCGATTGGTAGCCCCGCAATTGATACTCTTAACAGTCCGTGACTTCGATTACATGATATAACCTGGCTTTGATGCCATGTCTTGCCCAATCCCAAAACTTGAAACATTCCTTCAATCATATTCGAAGCCAATCAAATCTCAGTGCTTCATCATCCGTTAAAGCTTTAGACCACGAAACCCTCCCACTTCTATTTGATCCATGTCCCTCATTCATATACTCCCCGAAAAATGCATTACTGCAATAATTATTAAAATATATATATAAACAAACATATTTTCTCATGTTAAAATAAAAATATTAAATAAATAAAGGGGAATGATAAATAATTAGGATTAATTAAATAAGATGATTTTTGATATTATCATCGGGATCCTGTTCGATATATAGATAGACCAACTTTGTATTCATATTAAGATGATGGGTACTTTGGTCAGAGTAACAAAAAATATTTGTAAAGGAATATTAAAATTATTTTATTTTAAAATAAAAAATAAAGTATAATCTCTCACTTGATAGAATATAAGCGTGTTGTTAAATTAATCATTGTGGAGGAAGTATTAGTAGGGGTGATATGAGAAAACTATGATAAAAATTGCTCAAAATTATTTTATATATAAAAAAAGTATAATTGAAGTGTATATGACATTAATGAGTTACAAACATTATTTACTTTATAGAATATATTGGTGTATTATTAAATTATTATTGTCTTTAATTTAAATAGGGGTATTACAGGAAAAAATTGACAAAAATTAGAACTTGCTCTTATAATTAGGACCAAAACCAACTTCAAAATGTGTTCATATAATTAGGTCCGGAGGGAGTATTTGATAGCATTGATAATAAGACAATTATAATGGAATTCCAAAAAATAAGGCCTAGAAAGATGACATTATAATTATTTTTAGGGTTAAGGTGCAAATTCACCAATAAACTATTAGGCCAGGAGCACCCAACACACACAAAAAATTAAAAGGATCAAAAGTACAAAAAAAAAACAATTACAAAGGGCCAATTATCACAATTCCGTTAGGTGTAAACTCACGGCGTTGGGGAAAAAAGAGAGACTGAGGCAGAGACGAGACTGAGAGTCGGTGAGAAGAGAGACAGAGGCAGAGACGAGACTGAGAGTCGGTGAGAGCGAGAGGGACGGAGCTGAGACGGATCAGAGAGAGCGATTGAAGGAGGAGGAAGAAATCATTCCAGCCCTTATCTCATTTCTAATCGGCCAAAGCACCCGACGAAACGAAAAGAGATGGAGAGAGTGCGAGATTGAGACGGAGAGAGACGAGATCGAGAGGTAAGACGGAGGTAGAAATCAAAGAGGAAGGAGGTTCTGAGTCTTACATCCATTTTTGATGATCCAGTCGATGACAACACTGAGGAATTTCAAATCAAGAGGCACAGTAAGAAGACCCAGTCGATTTTGAAGGAAGAGTTAGGGTTCAAGCGTGACGGTTTGTGATCGATTTGGGAGTGAGTGAGTAGAGGATTCGCTTGACGCTTTCTGATCTAGTGAGCGAATTGATTCCTTCAGACCTCGACAAAGTGGTAGCTACCATTAATTTTGTATGATTCGGAGTTTGAAAAATTAGCTTCTTCTTCTCCTTCTTGCTTGAAGAATTTTTATTATTGTGGTTCAGGGTTTGGCTTCGCACGGTCGAGTCGGGGTTACCATTTAGATTTATTTTGAACAAATATATGGTGGTATTATATCTTGTGGAAATTGGATATCTCGGGAAGACGAAATTTTTTCTTAATCCAATTTTTCATAGTTTTGGTCAACTAGTTCGTTGGCTGTTTTGTATCTTACCTTACCTTGGGAATAAATCCTTCTTTTGGTGGTAGGGATATAAATATTATTCAGATTCATGTAAATTTACATTCTGTGAATGAGATGGTGTGTGCAATTAAGGTTCTGGGCGATGGGTTTGTGAAGATGGAGCAGATGAAGATGGAGATGGCGAGGGAGTTGAGAGTATGCGAATGGAGATGGAGATGAAGCAAACTAAGATGATTTTGGAGAGCAGAGGATTGTAACGCGTGCCGTGAGTTTACACCTAACGGAATTGTGATAATTAGCCCTTTGTAATTGTTTGTTGGTACTTTTGATCCTTTTAATTATTTTTTGTGTTGGGTGCTCCTGGCCTAATAGTTTATTGGTGAATTTGCACCTTAACCCTTATTTTTATTGTAATATACTTTTGTTATTAAAATATATGTACTTGAACTTATTGAGTGCCCACCCTTCATTGTAATTTATGTAGCTGTATTTCTAACAGCACTTAGCCTTGCTTTTCTAAATGACAGGTTTGTAAAATAATTGCATCTCTTATTACATCATCAGTATTCATTTGATTTCATAAATATTTTTTGATATTTTTTTTCTTGTTTATATTCTTTTGTTTTTTAATGCATTTAAAACTTTCCTTAAAAAAAAAAAAAAAAACTGGGGCGCTGCCTTGAATCTCCTCGCCAATAGTACTCCCTTCAATAATTTTTTGGATCCGCCCCTACTCCAATAATAACGGTGCATAAAGATCCCATATGGCAGGAGTATTGTACCCTTTCTAGTGGAAGATACTAAGAGTAATTATTCAACTACTTATATGAATGCATATATACAGTATTACAGTATATATGCATAAGGAAAAAAAGGTAACCTAAGATTATAAGTAAGTAAAGGCTTTACGTAGTTGATGATATGAATATAAATGATAGAAGGCGTTGAAATGAATGAAAATGGTAACTTAGCTTGTTGGGTTGGATAGCTAGCTAGCTAGTGTTAGATGACAAACAGTGAGAGTGGACAAGACGTAATGGAGTCATTTGTGTTGCTCATCAGGAGAAGCCCAGCCGTACCGGAAATAACCACCTTCCCTCCTAAAAATATCTCCCAACATTGATCACATGTTTTTAGACGTGACCTCACTACGTTATTTTCTTCCTTATGTTCTCAAAATTCATCCAATGTTATTGAATCTTCCATATGTATATATGTATTATGAATGAAAAGGGTAACTGCTTGGTTGGGATCGATATAGAAGAGTATGAATGTAGAGACTGCTCAAACTCTACTCTAAAAGATCATATATCATTGTTGTTAAACTTATGAGTTCACTCTACTCGTATACCGTTTTTACGTTTTTACCTTATAAAAATGTGTCGAATTAATCACCCTTATAGAAATAAACTTGGTTAAACTTGCCGGTTCACACATTAAGTTTATCGTTTTTACATTTTTAACTTACAAAATCATGTCAATTCACCCTTAAATTCATGCTAACTTTTTCGATTTGATCATGTTTAATGACTTTATGTATGAATTCTATAAAAAATTATTTGTTAAATATGATAAATTATGAATGTTGATAGATTTAATTTCAATTATTTAGATTTAAGATATATTTAAATCAAATTGTTGTCATTTTTATATTTTAATTATTTAATTATTCACTATTAATGTGTATCTATTGATAAATTAAACTCTTTCGAGTTTACGATTTGAGTTCACGATATGATTTTATGTCACTATTACGAGTTTGCTTAAATTTATGGGTTTAATAGCTTTACCCTTTATATATAGTATGTGATGATTCGCGACTAGTCATTCTTAGATGCATGTTAATGTTATATTATTCATTTAGATACAAATAAATCATAAATGATATATAGCATGCTAGCTTAATTATTTTTCGTCTATGCAGTACAAAGATGGATCCAACAATTTAGTTTATTTTAAATGTTATTAGAACTAATATTAAATAAACTATATGTATACACACTAATAAATTATCTCATTATTAGTACGATACCATTAGCTAAAATGCATCAAATCAAAAAATTAATATAGATAATTAACGTCTGAAAAAAAAATATAGATAATTATTGATATATCGTGAAATCAATGAAAGGTTTAATTAGCTACTTCTTATATGTATACGAGTACAATGGTGACTTATTTTCTCTACATACACACAAACACACATATGAAACTAATGACCAAATCATTATGGAGATTTCTGTTTTGTTGGAGACTTGGGGATATCTTCCATTAAAAATTTACCGAGCTATGGAGGATAGAGCCGTAAAGGATAAACTTCTCTCAACTAATTATGTAGATTTATATAATTATCTATAAATTATAACTATATTTAATTAATTATTATGATTATAATGTTTTGTTGCTTTTTCAGTAATTAAAAAGGCAATAATTAATTATAGTATGCCCCGCTCTCAACATTATCTTCATATAAAGTAAAATAGGTTAATGAGTAATTAAGGACCCACACCAAAAATGAATGTGGTTAGTGGTAAGATTAGGTAAATGTCACACACATCCTGAAAGAAAGGACATTATAAGTCAACAAACAGGAAACCTTGGAATGGCCTACACATACTTATACATGCATATATACTCTTTTTTTTTGTGTGGAGAGAGAGAGAGAGACGTCCCAAATTGATGAGATTATTTCCAGACTTGGCAGTTTCCAAACGAACATGTTAATATATGTGCGTGAATGAATAATGTCATAATTGTTCAATTTAATGTAAATCGAAACTGCCACCAACAAGCTGGGATTAAGTGGGGAGGCCACTATATATATAATGCATTCCTATGATATTGCTTTTGTTGAAAATTAATGCCATCACTTGCCTCCCACCCCATTTTCGTCTTCTCTTCAATCTTCATTAATATATTATGATTATCCTCTCAACTGAATCAATAATGATCAACAAACTATATCTCTCTCAAAAAAAATTATAGTAAATAAACGTAGATGGAAAAAAAAAGGGGGGGAAAGCAAATGGATCTCTTACACGTTGTTGCTCATATTTGCTCAATAAATGTGATATTTTATAGTAGTTGATTAAAATAACACTAAACCATATTCGAGGTATGTTAATGGTTTAAGTCAACTTTCAAATTAAAATGGCTTGTGGTCGACAATGTAGAAAAAATGAGCCTCCGTGAGGTTTAGGGAATGTAATGATATCTAATAGGACATCGTATAGTTTCAAAGATATTTTGCAGTTCTTATATATTGGCCACTATTGAAGTTCTTAGTAGTGGATGTTTCCATGTTTGATTCAATTATTGGTTTTGATGACCAATGCGCCAACTTGCCATATTATTATCAGTGATATAGCTGAGTCAATAAGGTCTCGATTGGAATGTTTCTTTGTTTGTTTTTTAGAAATTTTCCATCCCGTTCTAGGGTTATTGTTATAGTTAAGCTTTTAAAAATTAAATTGGTTATTTAATTGGGTAAACCAAGAGTTCAATTGTCAATGATCAAACTGAGACTCGTCAGGATTAATTTAATGCCTATTTTACTTTATATTTTAACTATAATATTAGAGGTAACAATTTTAATTTATAGAATGAGTTTTAAATATTTTTATTAGTATATAAAAACTGAAAGGCTAGAAGGGGTGAAGTTGTATTATCTTCAACTTAACAAAGATTTTAAACAAAGATTTTGTAATGTTAAAAATAACAGGAAAATAGTTGTGAGATGTAATTTTTATATAATGTATAAAATTATTTTCAAATTTAAAGTTTTCATTTTCAGTGCTTATAATATACCAATATGTATAAAGTATAGCTTAAAACATTATTTACATTTAAAAAAGGCATTCGGACTGGATAAACTGAATTCCATTTGACCCGTTTTAATAGAGACTCTACTAACATTAAGACAAGGACAATTCATGATTCAAAGGTGCTATTATTATAAGGGGTTATTTGGGATAGCAGTGATCGAAGTGACTTTTATCTAGATAAACTTTTAAAAACGAAAGATAGGATAAAACTTAGATTGTAGATGTGATTTGTGTTTGGGACAATGGTGGCATAAATGACTTTTTTCCAGATGGTCTATTGTTTGGATGATTATTTAAGATGAAAAATAACTGAAAATGACATAAATACTAATATTTATATTTATATATTAGTTGTATATATTGTGATAATTGAATATAAAAAATTAAAATTGATATAAAAAATAAATTATTATTTTAAAAAAATTACAAAAATTCTTAAATACTTAATTAAATATATTCTAATAGATAAATTAGAATGTAATAAAATATATATTTAATAATACATTCTTATTAAATCACCTATATCTAACATATTTCTCTAAAAGCTGAAAAAAAGTCACTTTTTTAAGAGAAGCCCATCATCTACCGAAATTACCCCAAACGTCTATTTTTCTCCAGTTGGGCTTTTACTCACCTTCATTCGTTTTTTTTTTTTTTTTTTTACCTTTGCAGCCATGCAAACAGATACGTAATATGAGGACAAGCCCACAACGAGAGTTAAAAATCTACAAAGAAACAAGGCTCATTTATTGGAGGGAAAGCCCCACAATTTATATGTCTTGCCTATGCCAAACAAGCAGCTGCCCCTTATCTATTGTTTTTGGGTTGAGTCGCATTATAATTGACTCCCGAGACTTCATTTCTTTTTGACCTTACAAGTTAAAATTTGTTATTCACACTTCAACCTGACACATTTTGTCATTAGAGTTTCTCAATGCCTCCAATCATATAAACAAGCACCTGCCTAGTGCTTCCTAAAATAGGTCCATTCCGTTCTTGTTCAGTCACCCACCCCCGCAACCCAAGCCTTGGGTTTGTTCAACTATTGTTGCCATCAGGCTTTTGCAAAGTAACTAAAAAGACATGGTTAATCGTTTTCTCCCTTCATGGGTCGTCATAACTTAATTTTAAAGAAAAGATTTCTTTAGGGATGACGAATATAAATTTAGACATCTTAGATATGGCACCTAATCATCATCCCTTGTGATTCACAGAAGATATGAGCCCATGGCTTCATCCTTTTAAGAATCTGCAGTGTTAAGCTCTAGGTTTTCGTCTTAAGTATTGTCCTAGCATAAAAATTTGCAGTCTAATGAAACTAAAACAAGGCCATATCTACATATGTTTTTCCTATTGAGCTTTCTCACGGGAATGATACACTAAGAGAAATGTGTAGCCAACACATTATGACAAAATGAAGGCATCATTCCCATTTTTAACATCTTGACTCTAGCAACCAAACGGACCCTTCATTCTTCTGGCACAGGGTTCATGGCCAGACCCTTTATCACGTGTCGACATTGAAACCTGATATGTGAGGGGGAAAAGAAGTCACTTAAAAGTGAAAGATGCCATTCACTCGAAAAAAAGTGAAAGATGCCAAATTGGTTAATGGTTATGAAGTGAGTGAAAAAAGTCCCAAGATCATACATAACATGAGAAGATGAAGAGAAATATTTATATGACAGTGTGAAATGTAATGTTACCATTCCACATGTGATCAGAAACAAGAATAATCTCAAAGCAGCAAAATGTTTGTTTCAAGGAGGTTTTGACCTCCTACTAATAAAAGTCAAGGTTAATCAGCTTTCTTTTCCTTGTTCGTTGTTCTATCATCTTTTCATTCTAGAGGGGAAGCAAAAAAAGGAGTCAAGGCTAGAGAAAACAAAGGGACGGAAATTTTCATAACAAAGGAAAATGCTATTCATACAAACAACATAAACAAAACTGTTTGCTCACAAGGTCGATAATAATATACCTATTTAGCACAAGAAAAAAAGGTGAATATAGGACTTCATTAACCCATAACATGAGACAGACATACCAGATTAAATCTTCTGAAGTAGGAGCAACCTCTTCCTGACATTGATTCCGGCACTTAAACAGTAATCTGAATGGCATAATCTGCAGTGAATATGCGATTCAGTTCATAATTTCAGGTATACAGAACGAAACAAAAACCCCCAAAAATAATACAGAAAGAAAGAAAGGTTAAAAAAAATAGAGAAAGCCTGTCATGTGGAAGCTTGCAATACATGAGATTCTATGTTTTATGTTAGGAAATTGCATGCACGCAATCAAAGAGCTAATTGCTTGACATAGCATTTTCTCTCCAGTGAAAGTGGAAAGGATATTAAACTTATGTCCTACAAAAGATGAAGAAATGGGGCTGAAGCAAAATAGCACAGGTCTATAGTTGAATTGTTTTCTATAATTTGTTAGCAATCTAAGTTCAGTGTTGTAATAAGTAGACGCTAGACTGATAGGGTGAAACAGGGATGATATACTAAACATCAGAACAAGATAAAGTACCAAATTTGAACATTAATACCAGCAAACATAAAAGCATCGGTTGATGCAGTTATCATGCCAAATCAAGAAACCATAGGAATCACAAACTTCAAAGGTTTCAAAAAACCACAGGATTCTTTCTGACAAAAAATAAAAAATAAGTGCAAGTTATTTTTATAGCCTATCTTACCTTTTTATTATACCTAAAATCACGTATTGGCAGAAAATGCTGGGGCTGATTGAATGAAGAAGGGGCCTTAATTAGCAGAAACAGTTTACTGGAGCCTGCACATATTGTGATCATTATATTATATTATATTATGATAACGGTAGGGTAAAACAATAAATGAAAAGACAACCCAGAAGTGAATCCATTTTCAGATCAGCATTTACCAACGAGCAAAATCATCAACTACCTACCTGGATAGGTCACAGAACCAGCTCCCTTTGATATCAGTGTACGTATAGCCTGTAAAACAAAACATGTACTATGACCTCCCACTCCCCTTTCTCGACAACACATGTTGAAATTTAATCCAAATGCATAAATAACACCAAAGAACCTTTCTTGAAAGTCCATCAGCTGCTTTACTTCTAGTAAAATCATTTCCACCCGAGGGACCAGCTGTTCCATGGGAAAAGCTTAAGACATAAATGTGCTGAGGACGTCGTGGGCTAGCTCCAAGAGCCAGAATAATTTTTTCTATATTGGGAATCTCATTGATAATCAGCTGAATCGCAGTTTTCATATTTGAAAGTGCATTCATCAACTTCTCTAGTCTCCTGATTCCAAGTTTGATATCCCTCATCTTGCTAATATGATATCTTCGTTGTGATGCCTTTACTTCAGTTTCTGCAAGTACTGACACCTGAAAGTGACAGTTTCTGGGTATAATTCCTTGATACAGTGACTTGAATCAATTTCTATTCAAATTACATACAGTGACTTAAATCAATTTCTATTCAAATAACATACCAACTGATTGTACTCAGAATGCATTGTATCAAATTCAATACTCATATCCTGCACTGTGCTGGATAAAGGAAAATGATCTCATGAGACAGTATCCCAATTCAAGTGTACGACTATGAATACTGAACCTTCAGCCCAAAATTAAGCTATTATCGCAATTAATATCTCTATTCAATTCCCGTACTCTCGCACTACTCAAATGAAGGGAAAGAACTTACGAGGGGATTTGCTGGTGCATGTAAAGCACAAACCCTATGACATCATAGATGGTATGAAAAATGACAGAGCCATCCAAAGCGTCCACCGTTGTACAGATTTCTGTGTGACTGACCTCCGACGCCTCAATCGCTTCCATTCTTCAAGACCGTAAAAGAGAGAATTCACGCCGGAGCCGGTGAAGAGCCTGCTCGTTTCAAATTGAATTTGGAGCGCGAATAAGGAAAACAAGCTGGCTTCTCTCCTTTGCTCGTGCTGTCCGCCTTTGCACCAAAACTACACAGTTTTGCGTAAAATAAAGGAAGTGAGTGTGAGAACTAAAAAAAGAATATTTTTTTAAAATAATATTCATTATCTTAAATTAATTTCTAGGCACTTGACACTCTAAAACATTTTTATAATATCACCCAATATCTAGTCCCCAACACTGAAGTATTTTCAACTCCCAGTATTTTAAAATGATTTTTAGTACATTTAGCATTCTAAAATATATATTTTTTACACTCAGTATCTCTTAAAATAATTTTTAGTGTAATTTTGTTCTTAAACATGTTTTTCTTAATCATCAAAAAAATATTTTAAGGTGTTTGATGCACTAAAAATTACTTTAAAATGCTAGACGTTACCGAAATAACACTTCAAGTGTTAGGTACTAGGGACTAGATAGTAGGTGTTACTAGAAAAAAAATTCAAAGTTGAGAATACTAAAAATTAATTTAGAATATTATACGGTACTTAAAAAAGTGTTGAATGCTTTTTCTTTAAAAAAGGAAAGAAAAGAAAATGAGTTTATCCTTACTTATTTTACCTCAAAACGGTGTAAAGAATGGTAGCAGATCACAAGAACAAAGAAGAGAAGCTATATTCGAATAAGCTACCCCATAAGACCATTTAATTTTCAAGGCCTAACCTCTTTATTGATCGAGAGAACTTAATCTGTCATTTTAAGATACCAAATTCTCAAACATGTATTACTTTTTGTTAACCTTGAAAGGGGTATTTTTATAGTACAAAAGAATGCATTACGCTTGTTATAAAGTACTACCTCCGGTCCTAATTATAAGACATAGTTGACTTTTTGGAGAAATTAAGGAAGCTAATTAAATTACTTTAGAGTATTTTTATTTTTATTTTTTTCTTCAAAGTAATTAATTTGATTAATAAACAAATATATAATCTAAAGATACACAACATATAAAATGATTAAGTAACTTATTTAGCTTCATTAATCTCTCCAAACAAAATCAACTATGTCTTATAATTAGGACATGAGGTAGTATATAGAATGAGCATGATTATCTCATCTAAACATTGCAGCCTCATGATTCACAGACATTATAATCAGAAGTAGCATGATATAAACATTTTAGGTGAGAATCAAATGAAGGAACTATAAAAACAATGTGAAACAATAATAAAATTAATTTATAATTTCACTATTTATGTATATAATTGTTTTAAAACTTATAGTTTTATAATAAATATACATATTTTTACGCATTTCTCCTGTCATTTTTATTTTCAATGTTTATAATGCGTAGATATACCTACAATATAGTTCAGAAACATGATTTAAACTTCTTAAAAATGTTTTTTTTTTTAAAAAAAAATAGATTCTAACTAATTCAAACTGATTTATAGTTCACCCGTTTTAATAGGGCAACAACAATAGCAAGAGGCTCTACTAACATGTTTTTTTTTTTAGAAAGCTGCAATATATTATAGAACTAAACCATTACACCACACAATTTAAGCAACCAAAACAAACAAAAGCAGAAAACAACAAAATAACTGAGAAACAACAATCTTCCAACACCAATGATTTTCTGGTTCTCTTTCATGGCAGCAGCTAAGATCTCACATAATCGGGAAGAGGAGGTGAAGAAGGAGTTCACCCAAAAACATACACCTCTTTTGCAATCAAAGCTGCAATCATAGCCCATTTAAGATAGCGATGATAGAAGTGATTTTTTTCCGGATGGACTTTTGTAAACGAAAGAAATGATAAAAGTTAGATTGTGAATGTGATTTGTGATTGATATAGCGATGCCAAAAGTGATTTTTTTCTAGAAGAACTCTTGTTTGGCATTCGTTTTAAAAGTCAATTGAAATGAAAAAATGATTGAAAATGATATGAATCTTAATATTGAATACTACATATATATTAGTTGTATATATTGTGATAATTGGAGATAAAAATTTAAATTTAAACCCAATAAAAAATTATATTATTATTAAAAATTAAAAAATTCTAAAGTACTTGATTATATATATTCTAATGGATAAGTTAGAATGCGTACGAATGTATATTTAATAGCATATTGCTTATTGAATCACCTACCCTAACATTTTTCTCCAGCTGGAAAAAATCACATCATAAGCTAAAAAAAGTAACTTCTATTAGAAATTACTTTTTTCCCAAAAGTCCATCAACCCTTGAAGCTATCACAAATGGTCCAGATTAGCTTTTTTTCTTCCGTTGGGCTTCTCCACGGCAAGACCGGTGTTTTGGTGTTACGCCAACCATGCATTAATTTAGTCCCAATCCAATAGAAGCAAAGAAGATACACACCATTTGAACATCCATCTAAGTCACAAACAACTTAGAAAAAATTGGGATTGGGGGGTATAAAACCAACCATAAAGGCCACAAACCCATTGAACAACTCCTTAACCCTTTTAATTTCAAAGAAGCTAAGTTACAACCTTGAGCCATGTTAACTAAGAAAATATAATTTGAATTCTGTGCTCATTCATGTATACAAGAAGGGTATATATACACAAGAGAGGGGCCTTAGAGTTAATAGGCCCATTATGACTAATTATGAATATTTCCTAACACTCCCCCTCAAGTTGGAGCATAGATGTTAATCAAGCCCAACTTGTTACAAAGATAGTCAACCCGAGTCCCATTTAAGGCCTTAGTCAGAAGGTCACCCAATTGGTCACTAAACCGCACATGCCCTGTAGAAATAAAGTTCTCCTTGATCTTATCGCGTACAAAGTGACAGTCAATCTCAATGTGTTTCGTCCATTTATGAAACACAGAATTCAAGGCTATGTGTAGAGCATCTTTATTATCACATTACAACTTCGCAGGTAATGACGTGGCAAGATCAACCTCCTTCATTAACTAATGAATCCACACAATTTCCTATACTGACTAAGCCATGACTCTATACTCAGCTTCTGCACTCGACTTAAAAACCACATCTTACTTCTTACTTCTCCATGATACTAAATTTCCACTCACAAACACAATATCTTGTGGTGGATCTTCTAGTAGCCTTTGACCTTGCATGATCTGCATCACAAAAACATTCAATCTTGTTGTGACCATGATTCGTATAGAGTACACCACGACCAGGTGAGCCCTTCAAGTAATGTAAGACATGCTCCAAAGCTTCCCACTGAGCAACGGTTGGTGCAGTCATGAATTAACTAAGCACACTAATTGGAAAGGTCACATCGGGAGGAGTTACTGTGAGATAGTTCAATTTCCCAATTAATCTGCGGTATCTCAGGATAGGCAAACAGCTTGATCTTCTCCGGATCAACTTTCTTTTTGACATCCTCAGGTAGCTCATCAAACGGTATGTTGTCATCAATGTCCAAGAAGGGATTAGGAATCATGGGAAAGCTACTCGGGGCTACTCCGAGTTTCCCAGTTTCTTTTAACAGATCAAGAACATATTTCCTCTATGTCAAAAAGATGCCTTTCTTACTTCTCATAACCTCTATCCCAAGAAAGTACTTCAACGGACCCAAATCCTTTGTTTGAAAATGAGAATTGTGATGAGATTTCGGAAGCATTGCTACCCGTAATAACTATATCATCAACATATACCACTAACAGAATCATGTCAGCATCTGCCTGCTGATAAAACACAGAATGGTCACACTTACTCTGACTCAACCCAAACTTCTTAACCACAGAGCTAAACTTGTCAAACCAAGCACGAGGGCTCTGCTTCAAGCCATATAAAGACTGCTAAAGATGACATACCTTCCCACGCTCCCCCTGAGCAACAAAACCCGGTGGTTGCTCCATGTATACTTCCTCAAGGAGATCTCCATTCAAGAACGCATTCTTAACATCCAACTGATGAAGATCCCAACCAAAAGTGGCTACCATAGAAATGAAGAGGCGAACAGATGACAGTTTTGCCACAAGGGAGAAGGTTTCCGAATAGTCAACACCATAGGTCTGAGCATAACCCTTGGCAACCAGTCGAGTTTTCAAACGTTCCAAGGTGCCATCAACTTTTGTTTTGACCGTGAACACCCACTTACACTCAATAGCCTTCTTGCCAAGAGGCAAATCAACAAGATTCCAAGTACCTGCCTTATCAAGGGCCACTATTTCTTCTTCCATCGCAGCATGCCAACCGAGATGGACAAGGCTTGTTGAAGAGTAGTGGGAACGGTGAGAGAGTCTAAGGATGCTATGAAGGAACATGATGGAGGAAACAAATGGTTATAGGAAACAAAGGAAGAAATAAGATAGATGCAAGTACGTTTACCTTTGCGTAAGGCAATAGGCAAGTCATCAGAAGTATTAAACACTGTGTCGCGTTCAGGGGTAGAAGCAGAAGGATCAGGAGTCTCAAGAATATCAAGCACTAGTGCTGGTTCAGAAGCAGGAGCGGAGGGAACTTATGCCAGATCAGACACCGAAGCTGGCATTGGTGGGTCATGAACCTGATTGATTACATTACTCGCCCTAGGGTGTTTCCGATAAACATGATTGATAAGTGGTTTAGCAGGTGCTGGATCAAATGCTTGCACTGGTGGTAACTGAACCGTATAGACCAAGAGATCATCAAGACTGTCGGAAGTGTCATCTGTAGAGACAGGAGATGGAGGTGGAATAGAGACAGGAAAAAATGAGGTTGACTCATGGAATGTGGCATCTATAGACACAAGATAACGCTGAAGAGTGAGAGAATAGCACTGATAACCCTTCTGAACCCTAGAATACCCAAGGAAGACACACTTAAGAGACTTGAGATCAAGTTTGGTAACAGTGGGACGAACATCACGAACAAAACAGACACAACCAAAGATCTTAGGGTCAACAGGAAACAAGGGTTTGGAAGGAAACAAGGTGGTGTATGGAGTGACACCATTGAGGACAGGAGAAGACATACGATTAATAAGAAAGCACGCAGTCGACACGACATCGACCCAAAAAGGCTTAGGAACACTCATTTGAAACATGAGAGCCCGAGCGACTTCTAATAAGTGTCGGTTCTTACGCTCTGCAACACCATTTTGAGCATGTGTATCTGGACAGGAGGACTGATGAAGCATGCCCTGCTGGAGCATATAGGTTTGAAATTGGGTAGAAAATTATTCTTTAGCATTGTCACTCCATAGGGTTTTGATGGATACACCAAACTGAGTTTTAATCTCAACACAGAAATTGCAAAAGTGAGAAAACAACTCAGAACGAGATTTCATTAAATAGAGCCAAGTGGTACGAGATAAATCATCAACAAAAGTAACAAAGTACCTAAAACCAAGCTTGGACTCGACAGAACATGGACCCCAAACGTCAGAATGGACTAAATCAAAAGGAGACGCAGCTCATTTATTAACTCGAGGTGCCAAGTGAACACGATGATGTTTAGCAAACTGACATGACTTACATTCTAAAGAAGACAAATGATGGAATTGAGGATACATCATCTTCAAAGAAGACAAGGACACATGACCTAAACGGCAATAAACGTCCAAAGGGGATGAACCACCAGGGCAAGCAACTGAACGCGATACCTGATCCTCAAGGAAGTAGTGGCCACTAGATTCATAGCCTCTACCAATAACTCGCTTTGTTGTGAGATCCTAAATCAAACAATGGTCAGGAAATATAGTAATGAAACAGTTTGATTGTCGAGTGAGCTTGCTAGGAGACAAAAGATTAAATGTAAGGTCAGGGACATTAAGGACATGGGATAAGGAAACAGACGGAGTAGGTTCAACAGTGCCAGAGCCAATAACATGAGAGTAAGAACCGTTGGCAATTGTTATACTAGAGGGATTGGCATAAGGCGCATACGAGGAAAACAAATGGTGGTTACCTGTCATATGATCAGTAGCACCAGAATCGATGATCCACTTCGAGGAAGAAGTAACAAGACTAGAAGCAATATTACCTGTAGCAAGAGCAACTGAAGAACTAGACTTAGATGCAGCCATCAATCTTCACCCAAAAAAAATAAGTTGAGTTCCACAACAAACTCTTCAAGCAAGATCACTAGCCACTAAGAAGATCCAATAAACCTCCAATTGACAAAAAAAAAAAAACACAATTTCCAACAACGAGCAGAAACCCTCACCAAAGATGACAACGCCAAAACAGAACCTTGAAACCAAAGAGAACAGCAACCAAACAATACACTAGAGACCAAACAATTCTCCAAATGATCTCACCAGGGACCAAACAAAACTTCAAAAGTCACCCTAAGAGCAAAACAGGATCAAACAAAAATGACCTAAGGGCCAAAATCAAACGAACTCAACAAGAAAAAGTTGAAACACACAAGCCCACGTCTGAAACCACAAACCCAGCGCCTGAAAACACCAGGAGCAGCCAAAAATAAGCTGTAGACGACGGAATAAGAAATCGCTACCGAAGCACCAACCGAAAAGGGAAGATCCAGATCTGCAAACCACCCGGATGAACACAAAACCACCTGAAAGGAACCGGGTTCACAGAGTCGATCACGGAGAAGCAAGCCGCGTCGCAAAAGTCGCCGGAGATAAGCCCCACGCGCCGGTGCGTGTAATTTCTGGCGAGCGTCTGGGTGGCGCGTGAAGTCACATGCGCCGTCAAAACGTGATCGGACCGCTGGGGATGGGCCGATCGGAGGGTGTAGAGTCTAATGGTACGGCGCGTGTACCGAGGAGACACCAAACACAAAAACCTAACTCTCTCACTCACTGTCACTGGAAAAACTGAACTCAAAAAAAAGACAAAAACAGAAAACGAACTCGAGGCCCGGATCGGAACCCTAGAGCTCTGATATCATGTAAACTAAGAAAATATAATTTGAATTCCGTGCTCATTCATGTATACAAGAAGGGTATATATACACAAGAGAGGGGCCTTCGAGTTAATAGGCCCATTATGACCAATTATGAATATTTCCTAACAAGCCACGTTTTCCAAGTGGAATATGTGCTCAAGAAAAGCGCTCCACCCACCACAGCTTAGCTGAGCATATCCAATGTATAGAACTAGAAGCATTTTGTCCTCTAGATTTCCAATCAACCCAGCATTTGTCTTCAAAGCCACATTAGTTGCACTCCCTGCTCTTTATCCGGAACCGGCATCCCCAAAAACTATCAAAACTTGTTTCTTAAAAACAAATGAACATCAAAACCATCCAGGTGGTACCTATCGCAAATCATCCTTAATTTTCAGAATAGTCCTTTTGAAAGCTCCAAAGAAACTCGACTTGCTACTAGACTTCCAGGGCTTCAATATTATATCAAAGATTGATGCAAACTGAACAAAAAAACTACTAAGAAATTCCAAATCAAAATCATCTCCCTCAATGACATTCCTGTCTTGGAAGAAGAATAAACTAAAGCACCCAATAACTTTTGGAAAGAGTATGGCAAGCACTGTCTCCATTAAGACCGGTAATTATTCATAGCAGCAACAATTATATATAACAGAAACCATGATTGAAATTGCACATAATCTGCACATATTCCAAGCCCACCATGACACACACATCAACCCATCTAGCACTACACTCACTCTATAAAGAGTGATCAGACCATACAACCATACCGAAATCACAAAGAGGCTATTAGAAGGGAGGGTACCAAGGCTTTTTACCTCACGAGGCCAAGACGGGGAGTACTGCTTGGACCAATCTATCCAAGCATTGTGAAAATATTTTTGCTGATGTCAGATTCTTCAACCCGTCACCCACAAGGCTTAGAGAGTGAGTTGTTTGGCTTCCTTCAAAACCCGTATTCTTGCTTCCAACTTCACCTAACCTCCCGTGCCCATATTAGACCTCAGATCTCACCATCTCCGATTTTGATTTCATCAGTCCAGATCCAGATCTTGCCCTTAGCTGTTTCGATTTCAACCCCACCCTTCTTGCCGATCCTCTTAGACGCACCATCGACAGATCTATCTCCTTCAAATCGCTAATCTGCGTGGCGTCGGATCTTGCTTTCATCTCTGCCTCACATACACACCAACACACGCACACTAGACTCACTCTCCCCCGGCAACTGCTAGGGAGAGAACGCCGATGGAAGTCGCTCACAAGAGACAATTTGCACTCTCACAGGGGAGAGGTTTTTAGCATACACGGTTATAAGATCAAAAATGAATGAATGGCTCTACAAACATTTAAATAGGACAACAATTAATGATTCAAAGGTGTTATTATAAGATAAGGACAGCCCATAATGAGAGACAGAAAGCCTACAAAGAAACAAGGGCGAATAATTGGTGACATACTTCTTTTTAGTGTATTTTCTTGGACATTTTTTCATTTTACAAATACTAAGCTATATATAAAAATAACCTAACAAAAATTTCTGGATACAGAAAGACAACTTCTTTCACCTAAGATGTACACAAATGAAGCTTCTGGAAGAGTGACTATCGCTATTACTGAACACCAGGCAGCAAACATTGGTATGATTTCATCACCCCAAAACTAGACTCTGACGTCCTTAAAAAGCAGAGTTTCCTGAACATCCTCTGATCAAATATCTCTACCGACAAATTGTATACCGAAGGGCTATCTTGCTACTTCTTACCAATGGTGACCAAAACGTTATAGATAAGAAGGAACAGTAGAGCAGCATAGCCTTTCCAGAAGCTATACGCCATACCGTCTCAGGGCCTTGCTTAAACTTGGCATTACGTTATAGGCTTGATACGATCTTCTAAGCTCAATAATGGAACCAACCTGCACCAACAAAACCAAGGGCTACTCAGTGATATTGCAGAACAAATTTAGGAAATTTCTCAAAACATTTAACTTGATGAAAATTCTAGAACATTTTACTATGAAAAATTACACTTGACGCTAGTTCAATATTTTCAGTAATATATGGAAATGAGGACATTGCACTTACAATAATCAAAACTGATGTAAACCCAATTGCAAATCCAGCATTAGTACGACGTAAATAATGATCAAGAATACTTGATGTGGTTGCAAGTACACTTAACAAAAGCCCACCTGCAAATTTCAACCGGCAATGAAACAACACGTTTTTTTAAAAGAATGATCCCAATAATTGGCATTGAAGACAAAAACAGTCAATCACCAAAAACAGACCCCAGAATCGTGTGGATGCCTGAACTTTCGAAAGGTATTCAATTGTAGCCTTCCCAGGCTTTATGTTAGGTATCCTGGCACCCATCTTATTCAAGTAATCAGCAATTTCCTTCGGCAAGTTGGCCTGGACACAATCAACATGATATATAAGTAATATCAAAACAGAACAAACTAACTTTTAATATGGTAGTGTTGCAGTAGCAAGTAGCAACAATCTAATAATGATGAGCAAAGCTATGGGTATCTTTGTAACCTCTTCTTAATTCTCCAACTTTTTTTTGACATCTAATGCAGGCTACCATAGTAGATTAGCTTATGTTTCCCTTGACAGTTACACACTAAAAAAATCAGTCTAAAGTTTAGTATAACTTGGATTAAGCAAAACTTGGTAACTTCAATTGCAAAAATGGGTTATATCAGAGACATCAGGTCATATTATTGACACTTAGTCAAAAGTCAGCTTAGCAATTTTCTTCTTCATCCAAGAAAATGGAAAATTGCCCATAGGTCCCGGGTGAGAAAATTAAATACAGAAAAGTCTCCCAAATTTCATATTTTCATTTAATGTAATAAGTTCCAAAGGATTTAATATTTACAAGTATGACTTGTAAATGATGCAACTTGACCTCAAAATATGATAGTTTTACTTGTAAACATTAAATTGTTAAATTTGACTTGCAAATGACGCAATTCAACTTGTAAATGTGAAAGTATGGCTTGTAAATGTTATATATTTTGGGATATAATAATTTAGAGGAAATTTGGGGGACCAATTTGTATTTAATTTTTTTAACCTGGGACCTATGGGTGATTCTCCCTAAAAAAAGTAATCTTAGCAAAGGTAATTCCAAAATAAGCCTGTCTCTAGTTAAATTTCAGACTGGAGTCTAGCTGTTTTCATGGTGAATGTAGCTTTTAAACCATCAATGATATTTTCATGTACTACCAGGTTACTGTAAAACTAGTAGCTCATGTCAACATGGAATTCCTTAATAGCTATTACTGGATGGCTTTGCAAAGATTGTATCATGAGAGTAAAATATATAATGATAGGGCTGCTGGATTTACTAAGACATATAAGAGGAAATTAAGGACACAAGGAATAGAAGGGAATAATCCTACTGGTCCAGATAACTATTTTACGGCTCCTGACTATAAGGATAAGGAAGTGCTGAACCAGTCTGCTCTTAGTCTAGTCTAGGGGCTTGGGATGTGTTAGGGAGTAGTGAAAGTTACTTTTTGGTTTATATGGTCCTTGAGGTTTCCAGAGGAAGTTGAGGACATATTTTGAGATTGAGTGTGGCAAGGGAGAGTTCTGGCCTATCAAACACCAGAGTATGTTCACTGTGTTAATCTTTGTTTCTGTACTTGTTGTCGCTAAGTTTACATGTTGGATTGTAGCCGAACGAGGTTTTGGCCAGAATCAGTGAAGTCACCAGTAACTCTGATTCAGTTTTCTACGTCATTTATATTTCTGCTGTCCCTTTTCTGCATTATTTTTGTGATAATTCAGCAGGGTTGCATCAGTATATAATTAAACAATAGCGGTAGAGGGAAACTTACAATATCAAATATATTGAATAAGAAGACAAAAAAAGCATAGACGGAGTAGTAAACCCAAGGCTCAGCACCAGCAGACGTATCAGGGTTCAATATCTCCTTAACATGCTCCCAGAAACGTGAACCAAGCAAACTGCATATTAGAATTAGAAGTTATTGTAGAAATCACAATAGTGAATCCTTCACAAGAAAACAAATCTCAAACAAAACCGTTCATGGAACTCGTGACAAACAACAGAAAAATCTGCTTGCATAAATTTTTTTATTTTTTGGTGGAGATGTGGACCTGAAATCATAGGCATAAGGAATTAAGAACTTTTACAGCTTTATCAGAAGATTGATCATTGATGAAGCCTTGATATCCTCAGATTATATTTAATTAAACTATACTACAGATTATACAAACCCTGCAAGAATACTTGGAAATGCCAAGAGGTAAGTGGTGGTAAGTATAGGTTGCATTCCTGACGGATTGATGTTGAAAGGAATATAGGGCTCCACTTCAGTAATCGGGGATTGCTCTCTGATTCAAATTTCAAGACAATAAAAATGTCAGTGGTCTACATGACTACATCAATATCATTGCACTAAAAATTATCATTTTGGGCCTCAAAGACATGAAAATTATCTGGCACAATAACTAAGGATTATTTAAGCTATGTCCAACTGTTAGCCAATGTGCAAACCAATGGAAGTACAGAATATGAGCAAAAGAAATTAGATTATCCTGTTTACTCTGGAAGAGTTATGGAACAGCCATCACAATATAAACAGTACAATAAAACTTTTAACAATAGATAGAACATTAATACTCTTATAATAATATCTAGACTTTCGACAAGGTTGACAAGGGTCAACTGCCTGTACTAAACAGTGCTATTACCTTGCAGCAGAAGCAAGTTTGAAGCCATAGTATTGAAGTTTCACTTTCCTGCAACCTTCAGTGACTACAACTGCCCACATAGTGACGATTGTAAATAGACCCAACACTGCAAGTACATAGGGCCACCAACTAACAGCACTCACTGCAATATCAAAAGGTATGGTAAAGGATTAATGATTTTATCAGACAGGTATATTAATAGAAAATCAAATATTTTCACCCAACAAACAGATGCACAACATCCTTGGGCTGATTTTTCACTGTCCCCACAATTGCAGACCCAACCTATATTTCAGTCTTGAGAAAATTAAAATTTCCCTCCTAGACTGGTAAGCTGGTCAAATTAGTTAGTAATATGAAATTTCCTTAAATGATCATATCCCCTCCTTTCTTGTCCTGTGTGTGTGTATGCTTATGAGAGATACGCTATTGTCATCATTGAAAATATTCAATGAACGTACATGCCAAATGAATTCTAAAATGACAAATTTATTAACTATAAGACTGCAGCTAAGATCCATGTGACCCATAAATGTTGCTACTCTAACTTGTTAAAAGTTCAGCTTGAGAAGCAGAAGAAGACAGGGGGGATATGGCGCAAAATTTCAAAAGCTTGTTTGTATCCCATCAAGTACCTGAGAGCTGAGTCAGCATTTTGTGTAATGTCTCCATATAACCCGTCAATATCCCCACACATATAATAAGTGATGAACCTTGACCTGAAGAAGGCATCAGCAATCACAACAGAATAAATCGAATGGTGATAGCAGATGTGTGTTGTCTGGTTTGTAATCATCCAAGTATTAACAAACAGAATTTACACACCATTTTGAGATAGTATCCAGCTCAATGGACAGGTAACTATACAGTTCAGAAAATTGAAATTGAGATCTAAAATAAATGCTTTCTGGCCTTAGTAATATCCAGCTCAATGGACAGGTAACTATACAGTTCAGAAAATTGAAATTGAGATCTAAAATAAATGCTTTCTGGCCTTAGTAATAATTTTTTGGCCAAAAAACATAATTTTTGTTTCAATCAGAATGCATGCACGTAAAACTATCAGCTGCATGAAATACAGATTCAACCAAAAGATTGATTATGCTCATGTAATATAGAAAATTAAGTATATTTTGAATAAAATGAAAATTTCCAATAGCAGTTGCTGGAAGGTCAAAATAAATAACAGTATAAATTATTTATGCCACTCTAATTTGTGGAGTTTCTTACATGAGCCAACAGACATGCAAAGAGATTTTCTCTCAAACAACCTTGCATTGGGAAGATGCATCCTTTTTAAGGAAATCACATGGTAAATATGCAACTAAGATAAAAATACTGGTTCTCAAGCATAATTGTGCACAAATTTCCCACACTACGCAATGGTTTATACTATGAAAATTTCCACAACTCTAATCATGGATGATGTAGCAACATATTTTGTTTAAAGATCCAATAAGAGTACCAAAGCCGGATTCTGAGATGGTATCACATATCCATGTAATAGTCATAGCACCGCACACCAGCAAAAGAGTTGTCACCATCACATGCTTGACCCTGCAATATAAAAAATTGTTAAAAAATCAAATATCTTTAAACAGACAAACACTATTTGGAGCCAGAGATCTTACACCATTGGTACAATTTAATCAGTTACAGATAAACAAGTTTATACTTTATAGGCAGCACAATATAGTTAAAACTAAAGATCCATTTCATAATGTAATGAAGGCCAATAGACCAGGATTACAGCATATAGCATATAATCTATTTAATGTTATCATATCAATTAGTGAGAACAAAAATATTGGATATATCAGTTTTTCATAATGAGTAGAATTATGCTTGAAATGGATCCCTCGGATCATAGTACCTTTGGCTGGCAGCATAAATTGAATATGGAAGTGAGTAGCAAGCAAGTATTAGACCTTCCAAAATTGCAAAGCCAAGTGACATCCACCATCTGTAATTTGTATAAGGATTAATTGGTTGATAGTCCCAAAATCAAGGATCAGATATAAAATTTGTGAAACAGATAACAAGTGTTAAGCTCACTGCTGAAATGAATAAGTGGACACACATATAACTCTTAATCTTCTCGTGTCCATCTAGACCTTCCTTTCGCAGTTTCACTAGAGAAGGAACCACTTGACAAAGAACCTACACATCATATCACATCCTATATAAATGTAGCAAACTAAATAGTGAATACTTCGAAAGAAAGAAAAAAGTTAATGCAGCCTATTTATTCAATAATTAGAATATATATATATACACGCACACTAAAATTGGCATTTTTTTGAGAATCCAGGCTCTCTTCACAATGATGTGTGATTCAAGGTAAAAATAATACTAGTAGGAAGAAATCTTCTTTCAGAGATACTTAAATATTACAATTTCACTTATAATTCAATGGTATGGCAAGAATATCAAATTCTGAAATTGCATGTAAGTAAATGGAATAAAACATCTATTAGCCTCCAAAATAACATAAAGTAAAATTTTGCCACTAATGTATATCTCTAACTCAAAGAGTAAAGAGGATAAACCTGCATAATAATGGATGCTATTATCTGAGGACTGATTCCAAGCTGGAAAAGAGAAAGTTTGAGCTCAGAGGAGTAGTCACCAAGTTCATCTGCCAGAAGCTACATGAATGACTGCTCACAGGTATAACCTCATAAACCACCTATGAATGAATCTAAGATGTTCTTGCTAAAAGCTCATTGAATTGGATTAGGTTTTCCATTTTACTTCATAAGTTGCCGTATTCACCTCAAACATTTTTTACTTTTTTGTCCTAATCTTCCACTTGCAGTTTTAATTCTTTGGTTACCAATAGTTGGAAAACAAATACACTTTAACAGCTGATTGACAAATGATGAGCACCAAATGGAATAATTTTTCGTTAAATCTAGCAAATCAGAAGCAATAGACACATGAGTGAAACTGAGTAACATACCAACAGATCCTGAGACAAAGCTCAGGTAGTCTTGAGGTATCAACCTCCTGTCAAATCCAGGTAGAGGAACAAAATACCCAACACGACTGAGTACAATTAATACAGCAGTCACAAATAACCTCCTCCGTATCTCACTTTTAAAAAATGATTCAGCAGCTCCATTCAAAACAGAACTCAAGCGGACAAAATTAAGAAACCTATTTTTAAACTTTTTGGGTCTCAAGTCTAGGTTTATGAAGTTATTGGAATCAGGAGATGCAACAATCTCTGCCCTATCACTTCGAGTTGGTGGAACAATTTCCTGACTTGAATGCGGGATATCTGGAGGTTCCACATGCAAATAGTCACTTCGGCGCTTGTCAGAGAAGTTAACATAATGCTTCCGATTTACTCTATCAAACAAAGACCCATTCAACAACAGGGATTGCCTTCTTTCAAATGCAGAAACCCTACTTTTATGGCACTTTATAGAGTAAAATTTGATTTGGTCTGCTTGTCTACCTGTGGTAAGAAACAGTTTGCAATGTAGAGCATGTTAACTCATAATTGATCATACATATTTATCCGTGGAACTAACCTATACAACCCTCATTACTTTTAAATATTCTGAGTAGATAGTAGTACTAATTACTAAGCTTGTAAAAGCACATTCTTTCTTGACCCAAAGAGTACAAAGATTTAATATGTTGCCAGTATTCATAGCAATATATTAAACAAAATAGCATTATTTGATTCAGATAAATAATTCGTGACTCTGGATACTTAAAACCACGACGTAAAGCAAATAATAAAAATGCAAATACGAATGACAAATACTTATACAACAAACTTCAGCGACATATGATAAGCAACACATAAGCGTGATGAGAAGGATATATGCGATAGTTGACTAGCCTATTCGTTCCGGCTATTCAGCGTTGCAATAAGATAGAACATATCCAAAGTCCTTATCAATCGGAATCAAGTTGCACTGTCAGTGAGAATAAAAATCTCTCACCAGATTCACGCAAAAAGACTCGAATTACCTTTTAATTTACCTATCTTTTCTTTGGGTATTTTTCCTCTTCTTTGCATCCTAAGGTTTCTGGGTAATGAAACACTGAGAAACTAACCTCGAAATATGTTAGGTTTGGTTCGAGAGCTATGTGGATGGAAGACGTGAGGGCTGAACCGAGTAGCTTCCATTACTAGGCTTCGAATTCAGGATGAGTGCCGGAAGCGGCGAGAGCAATGCGGGCTAGCGCTCTGCTTCCAGTTCAAGGCTAGCAGCCTAGCAGGTGTTCATCCGCTTAAGATCCTCTGCTTTGACCGCGATAATTTCCCCCACTGCCCAAGTTAGTACTTCGGTCTCGGTCTCTAGGAGCTTGTTGACTTTTTTTTCTTGGGATTTTTTTTTAAAAAAAAAAAATTGTAAGATCACGCAAGTTATATAAATTAGTTTGATGCCAACTAAACAAGTTCTTAGATTATATATCAATTTATAAATTAAATTAATTATTTTTAAAAATTAATTAATATAAATATTTTAAAATAATTTATTTAGTTTTGATATTCTCTTAAAAAAAAGTTAATCAGGATTTATATTAAGGATAAGAAAGATATTATGGGATAATCACATGCCACTTTTGCTGAATTAGTGCATGGCAAGGTATGATTGATTGGCGTTAGTGGGGTGAATTGATAGCAGCTATTTTTGGTTGTAATATAAGCCCTCGTTTGAATCGAAGAAAATTGGGAGAGGGAGAAGGGAAATTAGAATTTTTCAAATGATAGCAAATGTTTGGTTCAAATAAACCCTAGAAAATATTTTCCCGCCACACGTCATTCTCTCATTCCCACCAAAAATTGTGGGAAGCCATTTTCCAGCGGCCATGAAAATGGCTAAAGTCCATTTTGCCCTAATCATATGGAAGAGAAAAGAAGACGACGGGGAGAGGAAGAAAGTGACCTTAAAAAAACATTGAAGAAGGAGGAAGAAGAAGCCGCCGAAGAGAGTTAAGATGCAACTTTTCCTTAGAAATGTGGGGTATTCATAAGTTTTTTTAGGAATAATTTTGTCTCGGACGTATTTAAAAAGGAAAAAATCCATTCTAACCATTAAAAAAATGACACTAACCTTTAACATTTTTAATAAAAAGGGACAAAACTGCTGATAAAAAAACTTTCAAAATACCCCACAATATTGAGGTCATTTTCAAGACACAATTAGAGCTTCACCCTTTATATTATTTCTCTTATAGCTTGGGAATCCATCCAAAGGTTACGAGTATAGGGTAGCTTGCCATTCACTGCGTTATTTTAAGAAACGAATATTTATACCTTTTATTACTATATTTCACTGCATAATTTTAATTTGTATTTGCTAAAATTTGTACATGTAAAATTTCATTCTCACACATATTGCATGATAGTAGGCAACAATGATACACCATTAATTAATACACTGATTATGTAGAGCAACTACAATCCTATTTTTTTAATAATAAAAAAACCTATGTGCTGTTAACTATTATTGGAGAGGGGGAAAAACATTGTTAAAGAATGTAGTAACACACAGCAGCACACAATATCTAAAATATGTCACGCTTCATTTTATTGTAGATGGTCTCCCCTTGTGATTGTATTATGCTTAGTAAGTCCATTCCTTTGGAAGAAATATCCTTTCTGGGCTGTGACTTTGGTCAACGCCATCATCTTGCTTTGACCCTTTTTTCTGGTCATGTTTCTTCTTGCTTGGTTTACTGAGATCTTCTTCACATCTGGGCTCATATTTTGGGTCTGCAATATGATGATGATGAATTATATTTTCATTTATTATATTCTCAAATTAAGTTGAAGGAAAATAGTAGTAGTAGTAGTAGTATTTAATTAATGAGATTTGAGACCTTGGCGGCGGGAAATTTGCAGGCTTAAGGTGTGCACGTTGAGATTTAGAGCTCGAATCACCCTGTTTGGGAGCAGCACAGGAGCACAGCCTGCAAATTATACATAGTAATTACAGTCTCTCAAGAGTCAGAATCTCTCATTTAATTTAAACAAGAAATTTGATTCTGTAGAATCTCCACAATTAATTATAATTGATATTGCATGAATAATTACAAGAACAACCGTTGATGAGTCTAAGTCTTTCTTTAATTTAAAATATATACCAACATTAAATTAGAAGCAAGTTTACGTATATCCAACCTGGCTTCTTCTTGCGAGTTTGGAAGTTTGTGCCTCCAGTTTGGGGTAAGAATACACCCGTTCCACACGATCGCTGCCCAGATTCCAGGAAAATTGCTTGCATTCCATATCCACCGTTGGCTAGTTTCGCCCTTTGATGTGATGATGATCTTGAATACTGCGTAAAACAAAACTATACATCTATTAATCCCACAAACACTGTTGAGAAATGTTCTCACGTTTATAATATCATATCTTTTCTGTAATCCACTGAGACTATAGTATATTATAATTGTTTGGGTTTAAGCTTTGTTGTACTGTACTTTTCATACCTAAACTGTTATTCTAAACAGATAAAAGAAAAGAGGACCAGACCAATGAGATATTGGAGCAAGTTTCAGTTTCAGAATTTGGCAGATTCTCTCTACTTCACTAACTTGAAAATTAAAAAGGCGATTTTATGGTGGCTGGTGGCTTACATTATTTGTTCTCAAGTCATTGACTCAACATCGTATCCAAAGGCATTTAGCTCTTCCTATTATGCGTGTTGCTGATAATAACAAATTGATGACTTATGCCAATTTGATAACTCAAAAGGGCAATAGTGGAGCACAACTTAAAGTCCCTTTTTGATTTAAAGCAAGGGAATAAGTACCTAAATGCAGAGGCATATTCTCTGTGTTAACCAATAACACACACACATATTCAAATATCTGCGCTTTCTTGAAGTTACAATATTGAGAAGCCAATAATCGCCACCAGACTATGCGTTGACACTTTTGTTCTTTTGGGCCTAGTATATGATATAAATCAAGCCACAAATATATAATGTGAGCAACTTTAGACTTTCGTGTAATGCAAGGAATGCATCTTGTCAATGCCTAAACCTAACCAATCATACTCACATTTCACCAGCCAAACTTTATACAGCAACAACTAGAAACAAGCTTTATTTATGCAAATAAAGGAATTGAAGGAAGTAAGAGGGCTTGTGTATGTTGAAGTTCGAGCTTTTTATATATATACATATAAGCCTAAGCTAAGCGTAATCGGATCAAGAGCTCTCATGGAACTCTGGCAAGCTCGATCGAATTCTTCATACCTGTGGTTCTGCGGACGAAGATTTGTGGAAACGAAGTTGTTGATGATTTTGGAGGCAGTGCCTTGTATTATGTACCTGAAACCAAGCTAAACAACATGTGAATCCGATAATATGAACATATCTCCAACCTAAAATTGCTGAACGTGGTTTATTAATGAACAAGCTCTCAGACAGAGAAGCCAAAATACGCAGTTATGTAGTAAGAGGAAGAATAAAAGACCTTATGGAGGCATGCCTCATGTACGACATTAGAGGGCAAGCAACGACGTAGCATTCCTTCATCAAAGCCAAAGCCAAATTCATCTTCACAAACAGAAGAAGCCATGGACGAAGGAAGAAGAAGGAAACTTGTGTTATTTTCTTGACGACGTTGTAGTTGCTCTGTTCTGTCTGTAACTAGGTTGGTTGGCTTTTTAAGGTCCAGCTTCTGACCTGCCACTTAACTACAAAATATTAAATCAAATGCGAGGGAACAAAACAAACAGATTCAAACGGCATTTTGGGGGACCATCCTTAAGCAACGATGTCCACGCTCTCACACCATCGCGTGCTAACGCCGCATATCTCATTTCCTAACCTGGCCAACATCGAACGACAATGTTGCATGTCGTTGCGCGTGGGATTACTTACGTTGCTAAGATCATGGTGCCTTATGAGAAAGTATGAGGTTCTTTGACCTATTTAACCCTGATCATGGATTTAAATTACGTGTACACTCCCACCACGTAATCTGTTGTAACGTTTTCAAGTAATTTGTCCCCGATGTTGCCGTTGTTTTACCCTTTTTTTTTTAATATCATTCTAATTCTATTTATAAATTTGAATTACCTAATTTTCATATGCAAAAAGAAAGTTCATTAACTCAATAAATATAAACTACTACCTCCAGTTTTAATTATAAGACCTAGTTGACTTTTTTTGAAGAGATTAAGGAAGCTAGATAAGTTACTTAATCATTTCATATGTTGTGTATCTTTAGATTATATATTAGTTTATTAGTTAAACTAATTAGTTTGAAAAAAAAATTACTCTAAAGTAATTTAATTAGTTTCCTTAATCTCTTCAAAAAAGTCAACTACGCCTTATAATTGGACCAGGAGGAAATATTGATAAGTTTTTTTAATTTTGCTTTTATTTATAAATAGATATTTTTTACCTCTTTTTTCTCTCTCTATTTTTAATAAAGGAAAAATTGCAATATTCTCATTTATTACTTTGAAGGTGAACTTATAATTAAGACCAAAATTTTCTTCCCAAACTAGATTTATAAATCATACCAAAGGAAGTAGATCTTCTCATTAGTTTTTTTTTCCATCATCCCTCATGATCCTATCTAGACTGTTGATTGAGAAGATGAGAGAAAAATTAAAGGAGTATTGTGATCTTTCAGATTGATTGAACATACATGATTTATAGATTATGAGGAATGATGAAAAATGAATTATGAAAGAAGTCTGACTTAGATCAAAGTGGTACCTACAAAAGATTTTGTTGAGGATATGTAATTCAATGGGTCCACATTAGGTGCTTATAATTATGTGCTTATTAGGTGCTAATACCTCTAATTAGAGGTATTAGCATATTTTTTTTTTAAATTTTTATATATTGTATTTATTTAGATTTAAATTATATGATCTTTTTCTGAGATTTTTTGCACCCAAAATTATCTCAAATTAATTAATTTTCATAATACTGGTGTTACAGACAAATGCAAAACTGAAAATTGTTTAATTTGAGATACTGGGTGCAAAAAAAAAATCTCAGAAAGCATCATATAATTTAAATCTAAATAAATACAATATATAAAAAAAATTAAAAAATTTTAAAAAATATGCTAATACCTCTAATTAGAGGTATTAGCACCTAATAAGCACCTAATTATAAGCATCTAATGTGGATTCGTAATTCAATTCAGCTTGAAAGCCATTTTTACTTCTAAGTTTTAACCATCTCTAGAGAGAATAAATTAAAGTTGCTTCTTTAGGATAAAGCTGGGAATCAGGGTTAGTCCGGCCCAACAGAGCCAGGACCTAACAGGGCCTGGGGGTAAGGAAAACATATGTTTTTTAAAGGCCGGCCCGATAGTACTAGGTTCAGGGCCTGAAAATTACTATTCCAAATTTTATCTATTTTTCCTTCGATTTTTTTTCAAAGAAATATAATTAGTAAATTGCAATCACTAAAGTTCTAATCTATCAAATAAATGTTATCAACATTGATATCTAAATAATATAAATTATTCAACAAATAAACGCATTCATTAATTCGTAATAAAAAACAAATAAATACAAAGAATATGTTTTTTTCCTTTTTTTTCAAAAAATATTAAATAAAGGAATTGCTTTATGTATTCCTACAACAAAATGTCTTTCCCTCTCGTAATTTTGTGTATGTCTACAGATTTATTCGGTTCATGCATGATTTTACTGACAGGTAAAAATAATTATACTTATTTTACATAAAATATATTTATAATTTATTACTTATATAATATTGTAATACCAAAGTATGTGTTTATTTAATATGAAAACATCACATCTTTAAAATTTACAATAACTAATTATGTATTTTAATACAGAATAATAATAAGTATAAAAAAAGGGTTATAGTTTAAACTAAAAAAATCTAAGTAATTATAAATAAACACATTCATTAAGTGGAAGTCTAAGTAATTAATTATTATTATTTTTTTTAAAAAAGCTACAATTAAACGGGCCTAATAAGTAGGCTAGAGGCCTATAAGGCCAATTTCAAATTTCTAACATATTTTTCATTTCGAGTCCGCAGGTCGAGAACTTAAACGAAATACTTGGCGATGAATCTACCCGATTTCACATTCTACTCCATGATGACACATTTGTAGTTCTCATGTCTAATCAATCTTTTTAAAAAATAATAATAATAATATAGTCTTTGGTCCCTCAAATTTCATTTTCTTAAAAGTATTGGTCTTTATAACTCAATAAAATCTTGGATCATTTTGCCCTTATAGGAACTAAAACCAATGGTTTAAAGCTGACGTTAACCCTAAAAAAGGGAGGTCGGGTTTCCATTATCATCTCTCATAATCTTTAAATTATGTGCGTCCAATTAATTTGTAAAGTTACAATGCTATTTTGACTTTTCTTTCCTCTTCTCAATCAACAGTTCAGATAGGCTGATAAGAGATAATGAGAAAAAATGATGAGAAGAGGATCTCCTTCCAAAAAAAAAATAGAGAGCATCCTAACTAACGTGCCATGCAAATTTCTGAATAGGTAAGGGTATTTCTGTAAATTAGATAGTGAAAAATGTTAGTGGCAGTGAGACAGGTTGTGGGATGAGGGTTGGGTTCGGTAAACCTCTACCAGTGTGGTTGTTGCAGTTATTCTTCGCGCAACGCTCATCTGCTTGCTCCATAATCTCCCATGACCTCACGATTCTTCTGGTCGACAGTATTTCTGGTTCTGAGGTTCTCCAAATGTTATTTTGGTGATCTACAAGGAGCACATGTTATCTTTTTTTGTACGTATATGGCAGACCGAGGAAATTAGCAACCTTTTCTTAACCACCGCACCAAATCCTCCCAACGTCTTTGAAACAAAACCATGTCAAACTAACCCCCCAGGGAATAAGGCCGGTCTTCAATAACTGCATCATTTTTTTTTTGGGTCAACAACAATGCATCATATCATAGTACTATAACACTGCCTTTACATAAAGTTGGCTTTTGACCACCCAAAAAAGAAAGGAAAAAAAAAGTAGGTAAAACAAGCCTTTTTTAATTACTTCAAAATTTTAAATCTGGTCCTGGTTTAGGTGAGTTTGGAGGAGTTGAAGATTTGATAACAACGTTTGCGTATAATCTCATGATCCAATGCCACAAGTTATGCTAGATTAATTTTCTTTTCTTTTTTATTTCCAGTGTATCAAATAAAAAAATTTGCCTTCTCTTTTATTTGGGGGGATCCGATTCTTGGAGAGAATACATCTAATCTTGGTGAAGAGCTTCATTCATAACATTAAACATACAACCGCAGAAGATTGGAATCTTTTCTTGAATCATGTATATAGGAGATCCAACTAATGTACCAATCAGCATTCTAAATCTGCTTAAGATCTCAATGTTCATATTACATACTTTTTTTTTATAAGAGAATTTTAGGAAAGGGTTGGGCCACCCATGATCAAAGCAGAGACGCTTTCGAATCCCCACAAAGATTCTTGCATTCTTTCATGCGTAGGCACTGTGATCGCCTCTCACAAAGACTCGACTAACTCCAGGATCGAACCTCCTCCCTTTTGGTGAGGAAATCCGACCCCTTCGCCAGTTGAACCCAAAGACGAGGGGTTAATATTACATACTTCATTGAACTTCCTTCAGGTTGGAGGAGAGGCTAGTGGATTTGACAGAAAGAATCCGGTAATGTTTCTTTTTGCATGGGCTTCTCTTTAACAATTGCTTGGCTGAGTATAGCAAAAAAAAAAAATTGCTTGGCTGAGAATCAAATGAACCAGAGAGCATACAGAAATCTTTGCAAACTGCATCAACTTCTTTAAATATCTGAACTCCGAAGCCACATGACTAATACAAAATAATACAGGAGAAATAATAAAATCTAGCCCAAGAGTTTTGAGTACAAAACTGTGCCTTAGGGCACATTTATGCTGCATGCCCTTGTGACAAAATGCTTGAAACATCACTTACACACATTTTACTGGTTAGGTCTAAGAGCCTATGAGTCTCTTCATCCAATGGAACATTGTCCTTCTTCATCCTTTCAGCAACAATGAGAGGCATTTTACCAGCCTTAGCATACGTTTTGAGAAGTAGATTGTATATCTCAGTATTCACGTGGCCAGCATCTTGGAGGGCAACTAACAATTGCTCTGCCCCTTCAACATGGGCCTGCTCCTCTAGCATTTTGAAGATCTTCCTCACTAAACTTTGATCAGGATTCCATTTTTTCACACTAGTAATGGTTTTCTTGAAATAATCCAGTACTTTATCTACATCATTCTTTTTCAAATACCCCCAAGTAAATAGCTCCCATGTGGTGTAGCAGGGATCTATCCCTTTCTGCACAAACTGATTGAAAAAGTTTTCAGCCGTTTCCATCTGGTCTCTGTTAATGTATGAAGCAAGAAGTATATTTGAAACTCTGACATCTTTGGTCCCAGTAACTGACTCCCATTCCTGATAATGGTTTTCAGCTTCTGTAAATTCACTGAGTTTCACAAGTGATGATATCATACAAGTGTATTCAGCATCATGCATTTTGCGAAAGCATGATTTCATCTTCTTCCATATTCGAAAAACTTCATCCTTATTTCCCATGTTTGTATGCAAGCTAAGGAGAGAAGGATAAGCAACTCGAGTTTTCCTTGAGGTTCTGCTCTCCATTTCTTTCAAAGTAGTGGCCGCTTTTTTGGGCAATGCATTTTTAATGTATAAATTGGTTAATGTACTATACGTAACCCAGTCTGGATCTAATTTTGCCTTCTTGAGCTCAAGGAAAACACTTTCTGCACCTTCAACATCATCCTGAGAAGCACAAACAGTTAACCACAAATTAAAAGTTATAACATCTGGTGATATGTTCTTCTTTAGCTCCTGAATGGTTTCATGGAACTTTTCAAAGTTCCCATTTGACATGTAGAGAGATAGCATGTGGTTATAGGGAAGAGGATTTTTCAAGAGACCGCATTCAGACATTTTCAACATGAGAGCTTCAGCTTTGTCAGCCAAATTGTTTCGGACATAAACATGGAGAAGAGCAGAACAGGTTGGTTGACCTCTGATCTGATCAGGAAGATCCTCAAAGAATTTTTCAGCGCTACTTAAACCACGAACTTTTGCTATCAAGTCCAAGTGGACAGCATAATCCCCCGGCAGTAGCTTGATGTCTGGTTGTGAGGTCATCCACTCACAGATCTGCATTTGAAAAGGCAGAATTATGGTCGGGCTATACAGATAGGAGGACAGTAAAGAGATTGCCAACTAACCCATCATTTAATTTCACAAAATACACGCATATCACAAATAATTATTAAATTATTTCAACAAAATAAGTCACATTTCTTCTTAAACTTTCAAAGAGAGATGAGCACAACTAGCTAGTGTGAATTAAAAAGACAGAATACGAAGCCCCTGGCATGCATTATAAACACTTAAACAGCTAAAAACCTTGATATGCATTTCTGCGTAATTTTCTATTTCCTAATTACAAGGGAAAACTTGAGAATTCTCACCAACCATTTTCACAAGCTGACTTTCAAAGGTATGCGAATGATGAACTTAATCTGACCCTTTCTCACAAATTCTATCCATTCTAGCAAACAAACGTTAAAGATTATGTCTTAACAACTCATGCGAAGTTAAGAATTCTAATCACGTAAGCAAGGCAGGATATTAAAATCACACTGCACAGAACTGGCCCAAGTAAAAAATTCCCCTACATACGAACTCCATCATAATGAATAAAGTTTTCAACACTGTATACCAGAATATAGAGAAGAACCCAACTATAAGACAAACGGTATAGAGCTGACCCGAGAATCATAACCGTGGACATGTAGAAAACAAACTAAAGAGAAGTGATGAGAACCAACCTCGAGAGCGTGTTTGTACCGCTTGAGCTTACGGAGCTCGCGAACGATACGATTGAGCTCGTATTTGCGAGCCGTGTTGCCTTCTTCTTTCCATTTATTGATGGCAATGACGGCACTGCGTTTTGGGTAGACCAGGCTCAGAAGCCTTCGACCCAGTGTGTCTCGGCCTCGGGTGGAGTTGGGGCCAGCGGCGGTGGAGGTTGGCGCCAACGTCTCAGCCGTCGCCCTGATTGAGAAATGGCGCACAACTGATAGACATGTTTGATATGAACGAAGTAGCATTTCAACTGCGCCACTGATGAACGGTGAAACAAGCAAAACGAAGACCCTCCAGCTCCTGCCCGTGTAATCTGAACCGGCCGTGCGGATAACGGTCGCCGATGAGGCCCAATGCAGAAGGCTCCTTCTTGTGATGGGAAACCCCTCTTAAACCTAATAGGCTAAAATTGTTGCTCCCCACATTTCCTCTGTAATACGTCTGCGTCTGTTTTTTGGTAACTTGGATGGTTTGATTAAAGTCAATTAGATTTGGCTAAAAAAAAATTAAAGTCAATTATAATTTCCATCCCTATTAGTATTAAATTAAAAAGGTTTAATGTTTCAACTTTATTTTTTTTTACCACACTCACCAAAAAGTAAAAGTATATGGGTCCTATGGTAAAGAGAAGGGAGAGAAAATATTAATGGGACCCACTCACTTTTATGTGAGTGTGGAAACAAAAATATTTCTGTAGCAAAAGCAGAAATATTAAATCTAAATTGAAATATGGCTAAATTATACAAAACCTCCTTAATTTTGGTCGGTTGCATATAATCTCTAACATTTTAAAGTTTAAATTTAACATTGACCTTTTATTTTTTAACTATTAACCTTCTATCATTAATTGACCGTTATCTTTCTCACAGAAAATGTCACGTCAAATTATGTGATGACACATGACATCATATGTGGTATCTTGTGTAAATTATTGATTTTATAAAACCCCTGAACTCTGAACAGTTGCAAAAAACCTCCTGAACTTTGATTAGTTATAAATAACCCTTGACATTTAAAAATTTAAATTTAACTCCCTTCAAATTTTAATTTATAATATTTAACTGTGTGCCGTTACATTTTATCATTTTAATAAATTTACTAAGATTTTTACTATCATTTATCAATTAGAATACTAGTAGTTCTTTTTGTATGACAAAAACTATAAGAATAATATTTATAAAAAATAATAAAAATAAATGTTGAACCTCTGATTCAAAAAAAAAATATGAATTACTAATAAAAAATTAAAGAGAGAAAAAGTTATCCTCGCATATAAATGTAATATTCAAACTATCAATTCTCAATCATCCTAAGAATATATTGTTATACTATCAGTGCTCAATTATTCCAAGAAAATAAGTAAATATTATGTAAATGATGACATTTTTATTTTTATATTTTTTAAGTTTTATTCTTCTAGTTTTTGCCATACATAAAAACTATTTTAATTGAAAAATGATAGTAAAAAACTTGATAAATTTTTTAAAATGATAAAAGTAACAACATGGGTTTAATATTATAAATCAAAATTTTAAGGAAGTTAGATTTAAATTTTAAGGGGTTATCTCGTGACTTATCAAAGTTTATGAGGGTTATTTGCAAATTGTTCAAAGTTCAAGGGGTTTTATGAAATTAGTAATTTACATAGGATGTCATGTGTCATTTTCATCATCTACGTGGCAATTTTCGTGAAAAAAATAACGATTACTTAACGGTAGGAAGTTAAGAGTTAAAAAAATGAAAGATCAGGGCGATTAAATTAAAATTTGAATTGTCAAGGGGGTTATATGCAATTGAGCCAAAGTTCCTAGCAGTTTTGTATAATTTAGCCTTAAAATATTATTGTAAAAATAAAAGAGATACGGGATAAGAAATAGAGAAGAGCAAGAGGATAGAGAGAGAAAGGAAGGAGCAATTCTCATTCAGTTTTTTATGATTACAATACTTTGCAAGTCACAATTTATATACAATAAATGGTACAATTAATACTATATGACCAATAACCTTTTAGTTTTTCAACAACGTACTTATAAATGATAACTATGATATGAGTCAATGAATATCTACATAATTAATATCATTACACTTTTTCTTGGATGTCTATGATAAATGTGTCTCATTAAATACTTTAATTAAGAAAAACTCATTAAAAACTTTAATTAGGAAAAACTCAGTATGACAAAATCTAGTCAAAGAAAATAGTACATCATTCATTGGTACACCATTCAGTGTTACCTCATTAAAAAGTTTAGGAAAATTCAGTGAGACAAAATCAAAAATAAGAGGAAAAGAGTATAGCGTGTATCAATTTCTTCTCTTAACAATCATTAGTTTTACTCTCTCTGATAACAACTCACTTTCAATTCCTTTACAAGCATATCTTCCTTCAACTTGCCAAACATTATCTTGTTCATTGTGGAACGATAAACGAATTATCATGAAAATCACTCAATCTTATTTTTGTTATCCATTGTGTACCTGCAAGAGATAATTTTTCCCAATAAAATCATAATGAATACAATATTAACATGATCTCTAAATATTCTCATTAATATAAGATACTTCTAAAATATCAAATTCAATATATATTTTGCAAGAAAAATCATCTTTGTACATGCTTCTAGCATTTTGGATATTTTGAAGATTCTTATGCAAATTCACTATTTAGTAAGCCATATGCATAGGCTATATATAACAATATCTATAATTTTTCTTTCATAAACTGCTAGACTAATAATATATACAAAATTATTATATCCACCATAAAAATCATATGTCAATCACATTAGACTTTGTGAAAATATTTATTTTCATGTAAATACATAAACATTCATATATCTCATGATACTATAATATTTTCAGCGTTTGAACTGCAAGTCCTTAACTGTCACAATATAGTCATGTTTTCATTGTATCTTTTTCTATTTTTTACTTTTCCTTTTGATCAATCATCTTTATGTCTACTTCTTATGACATATATATATATAAGATCCCCATTTGATCACGTGACATCATTTTCAAAATTGTTGTCGATAACTTTATCTTTTTGGTTCCATTTTTATAGTTGTGACATAACTTACTAATATCTATATTACTTTCTAGGTACCTAAATCTCCCTGAGGTCTTTGTAATCAGTTAAGTTTCACCACTCTTCTAAAGTACCTGCATCCTTAATATAATCATCTTAATTATATGCTCCACTTTATCCATAATATCTATATTTGGAACTGAATGGTTTCTCATGCTTCAAACATGACTTACTTTTATTTATAATTGGAGCATTTTTTAGCTAGAATATAAGATTTAGTAACTCTCATCTAGGTTAGTGATTTCATCTGCCAGATATTTTATAATATTTCCTGAATGCAAAGCTTGATGAACTCCTGGATCATACTTCTATATTCGAGGATCTATACTTAATGATGCATTCCATGTGTTCTCTTTTCCTGCTAATATATTCAATTTCTCCCTCTCATGTTGGGAAAACATTTTCAAATGACAATTGACTAATCATAGAGTAAATGACTTATAAATCCATTTGTTTCCTTTAGAAACATCATCTTGTTTCATTTAGAGATAAAAAAGAAGGAGAATGTCCTTACCCAGCATTTATCCAATTTTCTTTGAATATCCATCTATGTGCAGTATTGTGGTGGAATAATAAGAATAGATATTAAACATTCAAAATTCTAAGATGGAAAATATATGACTCCTGACCAAAAGCCAATTGTAATGGGAGAATTTATAATACTTTGTTGGCTTGATGTATTTATGTATTGCAATATGTAAAATCAGCAATCTTAACAATAAAATAGAAATTTTGTTCTCATAAATTTTGATCTAGCTACTTATGAAGGCTTTAGTATATAATTTTGCTATATCATTTTTTTAAGTAGGCTTTCAAACTATTCTTTAATAAATAGTATATGATAATAACTGAAAGCTTGAGGGAAAAACACACTAGCGTTTTCAATAAGAATTTTCTATATCAAATAGTCTAGAAATTGCGCTATTAATCTATTCAAACATTATTTCAAACTTCATATTGAAAGTTAATAATAATCTCACATGTAACCATCTTATATATGTATCTATCAAATTTATAGAACAATTACATGGTTTACATGTTATTTAAATGGGCCTATATAATCCTATTTGATATATTTCCATAAATGAAGAGATCCATTTTTAATCATGGCCAATAATATTCTCATTGTTAATTTTATTTGAGAACAAACAACACATAATAATTCTTGAATTATATAATATGTTTGCTATCTATGAAGAATCTTTTAGTTCTTCAATGGATGTCACTACATTTTTTTTTACAATTTGTTGCATCATATATATGACTCGGATGATCAAGCAAGTCATATTAACAATAAATTTGTTTGAATTAGTAAAGTGTTGGTTTACTCTAACATGTTTCTTAACCAACAACAAACTTTTCAATTTCCATAAAATATTGATTAAAAATCTCAATATGACATTCATTTTAGGAAGATCAATATGCTTTGTGATGAAGCATATGAGTAGAGCTTTTCAATATCAATTCACACTTGTATTCTATCAATCTCCCCCTCAAATGTGACTTATATAAGTAGACTTCCTTTATTTTTATATTTCAAAGACAAACAAGTATATAGTAGCAAGCTAAAAACTTATCTTTCACTTGTAAGCTCAAGTACTTCATACATATAATCATGGATTTTAATCCAGTTTGAACTATCACTTTCACACCCAATTTAGCGAATCAAAAACTCTTATGTAAATTTAAGGGTCATAAATTTCATAATCAATTCTTCTTCCGCAAAAAAAAAAAAAATCTATACTAGTTCTTCATGGCATATCAATCTTGTTTCATATAGTTCTTTGGGAACTACTATATAGTATTACATCACTTATTAATAATATATTTCAATTTACTTATTTTGATATACATGCAAAGTATATAGTTCACCACATATAAGAGATTAATAATCAAAATAAATTTAAATCATATAAAAATTATCCAGCAGAAAATTCTCATATGTAACAAATATATGAGAAGTTTTCATGAAAAACACATTGTCAGAAATTCTCAAAACATAGAAAATATGACATAGCCAGACATTCGTAAATTAAAGTTCTTACGAAACAAACATTGTGAGAAATCCACACAAAAATAAATTTGTGAGAATTGTTTATTTGACTACACAACCTAACACATTTTCCTCACGGAATTACAGCTTTAAGAATTCTCACCAACATTAAATCATTAGAAAACATTATTCATAAAAACCATTTTTAGGGAAATGAAATTATGTGAAAAATTTATTGGATGACATAAGCTAACAAAAATAATTTATGAATAATTCTAGAAACACTGATTTTGCCCAACAAATCAAATTCACATCACCAATTCATAATGAATTTTCTCATGCAATTAAATAAATTCTCATTTTCTTAATTTAAAATGTCATATAAATATATGATTTTTCTTTTTCTCTCAAATGTCACATAAAACTAATTTACTTATGATACATATGTATCATATCACGATTAATGTTTGAAAGCTATGTACAAAGAATACTCACATCTCATATATTTGAATTTATACCAAAAAAAAAAAATTGGGAGAAAGAGATGAAAGTCAAAACTAAAATGAAAAGTAGGGGCCAATAATGGAAGAAAGTACCTTCATGTTGGACCATATATGAGTTGAGCATTTGTAGGAAATATGTGAAAAACTAAGTAGAAATTCCAAGAAGAAAAATAAAGGCGGGTTCGGAGCTTGACATAATAATCTCTATCAATTACAAGATTAGAAAGTTTGTATAGTTCCAATATATGCAAGTCATATTATATCAAATTATAATTAATGCATTACTAATTTTCATACACATCATATATTTAAATTTACAAATAAATTGTATCTTTATACATAAAGAAGATAACTAAAGAATTTAATTGTTCAACTGGAGGTTATATTAATAAACCCTTCAATTTGGGAGTTACAAGGTATAATAGCATTAACCATGAGATGGAATTCTAAGAGACCATAAAATTATGAACATTCACACACACCATAATATTTAATTTTCTAAATAAATTGGCATCATATATTATAATTTCAAAATAACCAATAATTAGTTTTTGGTCTATTATCTTATTTCATATATCACTCATGAACTTAAATAACAACAAAATCAAATAATTTATCTCACACAAGTTAATCACAATAAATTTCAATAACAACAAAAATTTAAACACCATATAGCGTTCTAGGCTTATTATTATTTCTCTTGGCTTCACAGTAAATGTAGGTATATTTCTCCACAACTCGTTGCCTCTTTTGATATTTTTTCTTAACATCTCATTTTTTTTCCCTTCATAATTTGGCCTTTATATCCATATTTGTCAATGACTTTTGGCCACATATAACATTTGCTCATGACTTTATATCTAAGTATCATTATTTTAATATTATTCAACATTGTTGCCTCTAATTATCAATCTGGGTAAAATATGCTACTTAATCCTCAGGATTATTAACGTGTAGAATTATCATTTTTAAGTGACATAATTCTCTAGAAGTTATTTATCTTCAAGAGAATATATATAGCAAAAATACATGTTCAAAGGTTCAAAGCCCTTTAATACTGTTCACTATTTGAACTATAAGTCTTCAAGGCTTTTATATTTATAACAATTAAATTGTCACCTTTTTTTTTGTCATACAATTGTCTCGAATCAATAGTGTTCTTTTACAAAAGGATCATTATAAAAGTGGTGAAACTGTTACGGTCCGGCCAGACGGCCCATATGTGTGGACGGCCCAACGCAGGCCATATCATATATCCGAGAACACCTACAATCCAGAAGAATCTATCCTATCCAATATTAATAAAGATATGATAGATCGAATCTATCCTATCTAATATTAATAAGATATGATAGATCACACGGTTAGGATATCAAAGCAAGCCCTATAAATACAAGGGCACGACACTAAGGTGCGCACGTTCTAACTCAAACCTAGTAAATTCTATATCACGTGCACATCCCCACTTGACACATTCCCCTTCCCCCTTAAGGCGAATAAGTCTATAGTGTACGGTGATCCCGACTCCTCCAAAGATTTCTACTCCATAGAGGTGCGGTGGAGCATATTGATCCAATATCAAAGCTTTAGCCCATCGGGCTACACATCCGGTCCCGCACGAAACATTGGCGCCAACCGTGGGGACCGTAAATTTCGATCCCCGTGACCACCGATGGCAAACACGAGAAGTTGCGGTCGGAACACTCAACCCGCAAATCCACCACGGGTTGAAGGTACTCGGGATAATCATGCTCAATGGCCCACCGAGAGCCCGGGAGAGGAACGTCTCGGATACGGCATCCTCCCCTCCGATAGTTCCCAAACCTCATAATTTAGCTACGACGGAGGTTTCGTTCCAGAATCCCGATGTCGTCCTCCTGCAGAAAGCGCACAAATCAATTCTGAGACGCATGGAAAATAACGAGAAGCGCTCTAACCTCCAGCGCCAAGAAGACCTCAGAATCACGCGGCGATCATGGAGGACCGGTTTAACAAATTTGAGTTGTTAATCGAAACCGAGAGCGGAGAGACACGCGGGGAGGACGGGAAACCGAATCCTCATATACAAGCGATCCGTCCCCGGTAAACGTCGAGGCAAGAACGCCGGACAAAAGCCGATTTTCTCGCGGGACGGGATCGCTCGGACTCGTCCTTCAAAGATCGAAGCAAAAAGGATACGCTTAGAGAAAATCACGCAAGACCGAGATCGTGATAGGAGGAAGGAACCTCGGTCTCGGGGATCTCCAGAAGAATATAAGATGAAATATCTGACCGACCTCAACCGAGGCCCCTTTTCAGAAGAAATCGCCACTGCCCCATATCCAAAGAAACTGGACTTGACGCATCTCCCCAAATATGACGGGACCCAGGACCCACGTACCCATCTCGATACATTCGAGCTCGAAATGTTTGTCCGTTTAATCAAGGGCCCGGTCATATCAAGAATTTTTGCTGCAACGCTTACGGACCGCCCGGAGGTGGTTTCATACCTTACCTACCGAATCGATCCACGACTTCGAAGAACTCGGTCGGAAATTCGAGTTAAATTTCGCCACTAGTAAAAAGCAACCGAAGTCTCAATTTACGTTGAGCAAAATCAAGCAGCGGAAGGGGAAACCTTCCCGGAAATATCTAGACCGATTCAAAGAGGTAGCGTTGCAAGTTCGTTCACTTCCGGATGACGTCCACGTACACTGCATAGTAGATGGCTTGGATCCCTCGGCCCGATTAGCTAAGAATATCTTTAAGAATCAAGTCTACACGCTCACCGAATTCTACACCCGAGCTAAGCAATACTTGGACGTAGAACAGATGGAGATAGCTAACGCGGTCGGGTCGGAGAAACGAGGAAATATATCACCGGACGAAAGGCCAACCGCGTAAGTCAAAGGAAGAAGGCCCCCAACGAACCTCCGGGGGCCGAGATGGTCGCAACCCGGAGGGACGGCTTGAGGCAAAAGGACGATACGAGAAGTATACCCCTTTAAACGCCTCCGATCCCGCATTTGGAAGGAGGTTGCCCGCACCGAGATGAAAAAATTGAATAGACCTCGGCCTCCTAGGGTTCGATTCTCGACGATCGATCTAAGTTTTGTGAGTTTCACGATGGGCCGGGGCATACTACGGATCAATGCTTTGAACTCCGGGATGCCATCGAGCGATTCATCAGGGAAGGCAAGCTACGCCAATACCTGATTCAAACTCAAGGGCATAAAGGTCCCAAACGCCAACAAGGAGGCCGAAGTAGGAGTCCAGACAAAGGCCTGAAGAAAGATGAGAAGCGTCGGAGGTCGGTCGTTGAGGAAGATGAGTTCCCGGAAGCTCAATTCCACTGTAATGTAGTTAGTGGAGGATTTGGCGGGGGAGGCGATACGATCAGCCAGCGCAAGAAATATTTGAGGGAAGTGCTTTACGTCGCAATATCCCAAAGTTTAAAGACGATTCAACCGGACCGACACCACCCCCATTAGTCTTTACTACGAAGAACAAAAGACGTGGTGCCGGCCACCAGACGGATTGGTCATAACGGCCACCGTGGCTCGGTGCCTCGTAAAAGGGTTTTTGTGGATGCGGGGAGCTCGACGGACATTATTAGTTGGGATGCTTATAAAAGGATGAATATGGACGTTGAGGATTTAAAACCGTGCAAAACAACCCTTATAGGCTTTAACGGGAACATTCATCTCCCAAGGGATATGTCGACCTAAGACTTACTATGGGGGCTAGGGAGGCTTTCAAATCCGAACGGGTCGGGTTCATAGTCGCTGATTTCCGTCCCCATATAACGTCATACTCGGCGGCCAACGATTCATAGTTGGGATATGATAGTATCCACGAAGCACCAGAGGTTGAAGATGGTAAACAATAAGAATAAAGTAGTGGTTGTTAAGGGAGATCAGAAGGAATCACGTCAATGTTACTTCGAGACAATCCGAGCTGGAGAAGGGGGCCCACCCTCCCCACTTTGGATCCCAAGAAACGAACAAATTCTGAACCTCGAAAATCAGAGAATAGACGGACGACCCGTCAGCATGGTAGAACTCGACCTCAGGGACGAGCCCGAAATCCCACGTCCCGAACCGAAGGGAGTTGGAAGAGCTCATCCTTGGAGGAAATCCAGCGAAGACAACAAAGATCGGAGGGGCAATGGACCCGGATTTAAGAGATAGATTGGTCAAATTCTTGAGGCAGAACCAGGATGTATTCGCATGGACGTCATCCGAGGTCCCAGGAATCAATCCTAATTTTTGCTGTCATAGGCTGGCCATCCAGCCGGGGTCCAAACCAGTGGCACAAAAAAAGAGAAATATCGGGGCTGATAGGCGTAAGGCTTTGGAGCAGCACGTCGAGGAGCTTTTGGAAGCCGGGTTCATCAGGGAAATACAATATACCACCTGGCTATCTAACGTAGTTATGGTAAAAAAGCCAAGTGGAAAGTGGAGAGTATGCACGGATTATACCAATTTGAATAAAGCCTGTCCCAAAGATTCATACCCGATGCCTAATATCGATCAGTTGGTCGATAACTCGTCGGGCTTTCAATTGTTATCCTTCATGGACGCATACTCTGGTTACAATCAAATACCTATGCATCCGAGTGATCGAGAGAAGACAGCTTTTATGACCGACAAGGCCAACTATTGCTATAACGTGATGCCCTTTGGTCTTAAGAACGCCGGGGCAACTTATCAACGGATGATGAACAATGTATTCGCGGATCAGATTGGGCGAAACATTGAAGTCTACATTGATGATATGATCGTGAAGTCAAAGGACCCCGAAAACCATGTCCGTGATCTCGAACGGACATTTGAAAAGTTGAGGAGGTTTCGCATTCGTTTGAACCCGACCAAATGTGCGTTTGGAGTCCGGCGGAAGTTCCTAGGTTTTATGTTAACAAACCGAGGAATCGAAGCCAATCCGGATAAATGCAAGGCCGTCCCTCGATATGCGACGGCCGAGGGACGAAGAAGGAAGTACATACGGCCGACCGGGCGGCGCGCTAACCAGGTTTCTACCGCGATCGGTAGAACGCGCTCCCATTTTTTAGGTTGCTAAAAAAGGAAACACAAGGAGGATGGAACGGGAATGTGAGGCGGCTTTTGAAAAGATCAAGCTTTGTTTGGCAACCCCACCCGGTTCTATCAAAACCTAACCCGGAGAGTCTCTATTTTTATATTTATCGGTGGGTGAAGAAGCGGTGAGCGCGGCGCTAGTACGAGAAACCGAGGCCGGCGGTCCGGTGTATTTCGTGAGTAAGGCGCTACGGAGCTCGGAAGTCCGATATCAGAAGTTGGAAAAAGTGGCCTTTGCCCTGCTCATTTCAACAAGAAGATTAAGACCTTACTTCCAGGGGCACCGTATCATAGTCCGTACAAGCCTTCCGCTCCGGTAGATATTACATAAACCCGACTGGCCGGAAGAATGACCGGTTAGGCGATCCAAATATCCGAGTTCGACATCACCTACGAAGCCCGACACGCAAATCAAATCCCAAGCGTTGGCGGATTTCGTCGAGGAACTCACCGTTATGGACGAGCCGCCGACGTTCAAAGTAAAGTGTGGAAGGTATATGTGGACGGTTCGTCAAATGCAAAGGGTAGTGGAGCCGGAGTCATAATCGAAAACCCTAAGGTGTCGCCATTGAACATTCCCTTCAACCGAAGTTCCCGACCTCTAATAACCGGGCCGAATATGAAGCCCTACCGGCCGGATTATTGCAAGCCCGAGAACATCAAGCACGAGAGAGTAAGGGTTTTCACCGACTCGCAACTTGTAGCCGCACGAGATAGAGGGCACTTATCGACGAAAGGTCCGTTATTGGCTAAGTATCTCAATAAAGTGAAGGAGTTGATCTCCGAATTTGACGAAGTTGTAATCACCCACATCCCAAGAGAAGAAAACACCCGAGCCGATATCTTGTCGAAACTTGCCGCACCAAGGGCCCGGAATCTACCGAACCGTCATCCAAAGAAAAATCGACCGAGCCTAGTTGCGTCATGACGATATCACCGCTACGGATTGGAGGAAACCGATTGAAGATTACCTCGAAAGAGGGATTATACCAATAGATTTCGTTGAGGCAAAGAAGTTAATACGAGAAGCCGCGGTCTACACGATGATGGATGACCAACTATACCAGAAAGGTATACATTCTCCAATGATGATATGTGTAGATTCATCTGAAGCCAAATATGTGTTGTCCGAGATACATCGGGGTGTGAACGGCCATCACATGGGGGTAAGGCCCCGGCCGTAAAAGCTTTGCGTCTTTGGATATTACGGCCAACAATGAAGATGGACGCCATGGAAGGCTGTCAAAAGGTGCGAAAGTTTCCGAAACACGCCAAGATTATTTGGCCTCCGCCATCGAATTATGTGACATCTCGGCTCCTTGGCCCTTTTATAAATGGGGAATGGATCTCTTAGGGCCATTCAAAGCCGCACCGGGCAATTTAGGTGGCTCATTGTGGCGAGATTACTTCACCAAATGGATCGAGGCCGAGCCTCTAACCTCGATTACCTCGGCACGGATTCAAAGGTTTTTTCGACATAATATTGTCGCTCGATTCGGAATTCCTGCTGAAATAGTCACGGACAACGGGACCCAATTCATAGACAAAGGATTCCAGACTATGGTCTCGGATCTAGATATCGTGCACCATTTCGCCTCGTAGAACATCCACAATCAAACGGCCGGCCGAGCGGCAAACAAAGTCGTCTTAGACGGCCTAAAGAAGAGGATGCAAGAAGCGAGTCCAACTGGGTCGAACAGGCTCTACGGCGTACTATGGGGATATAGGACCAGTGTACAGACGTCAACCCACGAAACCCCCTTCCGGGTTGACTTATGGATGCAAGCGATGATCCCCTGTTGAGATAGGACTTCCGTCATGGAGGAAGGCTAATGTAACCCGTGGGAGGCGAATCGAACGAGGATGCGTTGAGGACCGAGCTGGACTTGATTGACGAAATCAGAGTCAGGGCGCACTGCAAAGACCTAGTTGCTAAACAACTCATCGCGGCAAAGTACAATCGGAAAGTAAGACCCCGCTCCTTCAACAGGGGCAACCTCGTACTTCGACGCGCAGATATTGGGAACAAAAATGCCCGAGATGGCAAGGCGCGCAAAGAAATTGGGAAGGTCCGTACCGCGTAAAGGAAAAGCCGAGCAATGGGGCCTATATACTAGAAACCCTAGGAAGAAAGCTCGTCAAAAGGACCTGGAACGCCGACAAACTGAGGGCCTACCATAGCTAGACCTCGGTTCGGATGTCGTGCACGATGGAACTTGTGTCATTTTTTCTTATTCAAATTTATGTCGTTTATATTTGGTTGTTTACCATTAACGCCTTCAACTCTTTGAAATCTTATTTTAAAGAAGGAACCCGCATCGGAGTTCTTATTCAAACGCACGTGCTTGTTTATAACTTAAGTTTTTTACACCGAGGTCCACATACCCGGTTACACCGCGGTCTCGTAACCCGGTTTACGTTAACACATCTAGATGGGCCGACACTAGGGCCGATGTGCCTTGGTTTCGAGCAATGTGAACCCACCCGTAAAGGTCTTCACAAAATTGACGCGTCAATGCTCGCTCCTTGATAAGAAGATGACTTGTCATGCCGACCCCGATCGAGTCCAAATGTTCGGCTTGAGTTAGGATAATTCGGCGAACATGTGACATTTTGCCCTTATCTTGGCGATTGAACCCGGACGAGGAGCCGGAACTCCTAGTAGTGCGTTAAATAAACACCCTTTGTGGTTAACTAAGAAAACCCTACCAAACTTCCCCGATGGCAAGTCGGACGATAAACGCAGAACCGCATAACGACCCCGGCCCGGAATCAAATAAGGTTAAGCATTTATACGGTGCTCGATCAAACGTAACAAGTTAATTTCTATAAATTAATCAGCCGAACCATAGCGGCAAGATCCAGCAATTACAAACAAAGGGCATTAACGCCCAAAGAAGATAAACAAAAAGCAAAAAACTAAGCATCTGAAGTAGGGGGGATGGAAGGCTCCTCGGTAGGGACGTCGGTTGAGATGTGCTCCTCCCCATCACCCACTTGATCGCCGTCATCAAGAAGGGATGCTGAAGTCACCTCTGGAGAAGCAGGAGAGGGAACAAGCTTATCGCCCCGGACATATGCCGATGGTGAAATCCCTCAATGTTCGGCGAGACATTAGGGTTCAAGTGGCGGATCCGAGCCGGGGCCATTTTGAAAGCATCTCCGGCCATCTCCCGAACCGTGTCGGGCCGATAAGCGCTCGAGACTCCGCTAGGGCCGCCCTGGTCTCGCCCAATTCCCTCGCTAAGTCCCCACGCTGCGATTGCATCACCCGAAGCGAGTCGATGTCCTGTGCGTGGGCTTTTTGTAACCTGACCAGCTCTTCGTTAGCTCGGTCAAGGGCCTCTCGGGTCATGTTGAGCTCCTCAGAGAGCTTGCTCTTCTCAGCCTCTATCTCAGGCAGAGCATCCTCAGCCTTCTTTTTCAATGCTTCGGCGGCCTCAAGAGCCTCCTCGGCCTTCTTCTGGGCCTCGACAGCGCTATCCCTCTCCTCCTGAACCTTGTTCAGAGCGGACCGGCATTAACATAATTCCTTTTGACTATTTCAAATGCCCGCACCACCCCGCAGATTTCAGGGTAGCCTTCTGGATATTCCACAACTCGGCCTCATCAATATCGGTAAGAGCCACGGCATCCGTATAACGCCGAGGCGGGAGGAGAGAAACCGCCAGTTCTTCGGTCCGCCCCTTACTCCAAGTAAGACCACGGGGCAGTTTCGGATGCGGAGGAGGAGGTGGCGGTAGGATCAAAGAAGAAGGCGCAGCCATAATTTTAGCCACAGCGGGAGGTGAAGTCGGCCCATCAAGGCAAGAACTGCCAGAGGGTCCAAAAAGGGGGATATCCACTGATTCCAAAGGGCTCTCTTTCTGTTTCTGTTTCTTTGCCAGGGCATCCGCTATAGTTTTGGACTTGCGCGACTCCGGGCCGACCTCTTCTTCTCGACCTTGCTTCGAATGAGTGAGATAGCGAGGTAGAGGCTCCACATCTTGAGCTACAATAAAAAGATAAGGAAGATGATTAGTTATCGCATACATTAGGAAAGGAAAAAGGTTAAAGCAGGGTATATACAAAAGCCATACAAATTACATATCCCGACTTGAAGCCGGGACCGGAAATAAAGTAAGCCGCGCTCCGGCTGCCGTATGTAGTAAAATATGACACCAGCCGATCTACAAAAACAACCTCCTCGGCGGGAAGATCGTCTGGTTCAACTTGGTATGAGGTAGAAGCCACCTTGTGGTGATCATACGTCCAATACAAGGGAAACTTCCACTCTACTCCGTCCCCTCGGCCCTTTCAAAAACCGGGGCTTTTGCCCGGTTTGGCCATGACCTTGAAAAAGCCCTTCTTGAAGTGCTTGAAGGAATCCGAGAAAGCACTCAATAGCTTCCGGTCGATCACTCCGAAGGGAAGTAAGCCCCTTCAATTTATCCACTTCCTTCCCGAACGAGGGTAAAAGGACGGAAGAAGTAAAAAAGAGGGCGGGCGTGCAAGGAATGGGGTTTTTAAAAGAATTGCATAACCTCTCAAAAGCCACAATGTACGCCCAACCATTAGGATGAAGTTGCGAGGGGCCGGATGAAGATAGTCTAGGCAAGATATTTGAAACTCGAAACGGGAAGCGAATACCGAGCCGGGATATATAAGCTTTATAAAAGAAAAAGAAGTTAGTACACCCGCCGCCCTAGATGAGCAAACGGGCTCATCGATTAGGAGGGCTCGAAAACAACCCTCGAACTCCCCAAGCTTCATCCGACTAATCTCGGCTACGGTCATTAAGGATCGCGTAGTGAGGGCTTCGTATGTGACCCGGGGGAATCGGCCGGAGGAGGGCGGTGGAAGGAACAGAGGAATCTGCCTCCTCAGGGTCAGACCGGCCACTAATTTGAGAAGAGGATGACTCCATTCAGACCTAATAATAAAAGGAAAAGAAAGACATAAATTAGTTGTTGAAGGGAGTACCTGGCGTATGCAATATATTGTGAGAAGAAAAACTGAGTCCGGTAGAAGGTGCCCTAGACCTATGTTGGCAGTCCGAGGGTAGTGTCCGCCAGGAATCCCACCCGTTCGCTATGAAATACGAACCGTCGCAAAGCGCCCCAACATGGGTCGAGGTATCCTCGGGCATAGATTCGACCGGTGCTTAGAGTTGGCTCATGTAAGTTAATAGGTGCGATCGGGATGCCTTCGGGTACATCTCGACTTACGGGTTAGGCAACCCACTCGGGCGGGACGAACACTTGGGCCCCTAGACCAATTCAAACGCGACCTCCCGCACTCCCCACGTGAAGTACCATGAAGCGAGTACTAGATCTAACGTTCTCGGGCAAAGGAGAACCCGGTACCCGAAAGGGCCGGCCTTTGGAAAACGAGCGTATCGCTTCTTCTTCCTCTTCGGGGTTAGTGGTGGGTTTGAAGATGACGAAGGTTTATTCCTACCCATCAAAAACAGAGAAGGGAAACCTAAAACATGCATAAAAGGGACGATGAGACGCAAGAGGAGCCAAAAGGGGTACACAAATCGTAAAGGGGGCAAACACCTAAGGGAAAAAACTTAGACACCCATATCGACCCAAGGGCAATCGCTGGAACTCCCCAAAGCAAAACCGACCGAAAACCCGAGAAAAAAGGGGGGCGAAACAAAATGGTCGCGAAGGAAAAACAGAATAAGCAATCAAAACCATCAAAGTCGCAACACGGCAAATAAGTGGAGAAAAGGAAACAAGACTACGATAAAGAAGAATGCGGGGAACCGAGAGTACGAGCAGGTAGAGCTTCTCCGTGGCAAAAATATCGAAACAACTAAACAAAGAAAGTTAGAGGAAGAAATAACAGGTAATGCGAGAAGGGAGGAAAAAGTAAGTCGAAAGTGTAAGCGACAGGGGTAGAAAGGGAAAAATTCACCCTGTTCGTAGGGGTGACGTGCGACGTGCGCAGAGAGCATTAAATGCGCATGAAATCCAAAGACGACGAAGCAGGGCGGTTAAAATCCCCCCACCAATCCAGGGACGCCACATGGCAGGGGCAATGATGGTGAAGGCGGAAGGTCTCTTGACCTTGGAAATGCATCCTACACTCTTGGCCTTCCCTCATACCTCGGCCCCAGGGGATAAATTTCTTGGACATGGAAGAATCCAGACAATGTCAGGGATTCGGCAAACCTCCATGAGGGACCTCGGATCTTGAGATCGGACCTCGGATTCTCGAGAACGTAACATCCATGGACGAGGTTAGTAGAGAACCGGTTCAGGCCATCACTAAACGGCACCCCGGCCAAAGGATTAATAATACCTCGAACTACGTGGGCTTTGATCCCTTAAAAGGGTACGTAGGCCCTAGGTGGCAATCCTAGGTCAAGCCTAGTCAAATCAAAAATCCAGCATGCGAAGCCAATGGATCCAATCAACCATGCTATCCGCCGACGGATCTAATCAACCTCGGTATATCACCTCCAGACGAGAATGCCGGGCGGGGATACACCTCGGCGCTTCAAACCCTTGAGCTACCGAGTCGGGGCAATCACATTGGTCCGCCGCGGCGGCCCATATGTGTGGACGGCCCAACGCAGCCATATCATATATCCGAGAACACCTACAATCCAAGAATCTATCCTATCCAATATTAATAAAGATATGATAGATCGAATCTATCCTATCTAATATTAATAAGATATGATAGATCACACTAAAGGATATCAAAGCAAGCCCTATAAATACAAGGGCACGACACTAAAGGTGCACACGTTCTAACTCAAACCTAGTAAATTCTATATCATCGCAAGCACATCCCCACTTGACACATTCCCTTCCCCCTTAAGGCGAATAAGTCTATAGTGTACGGTGATCCCGACTCCTCCAAAGATTTCTACTCCATAGAGGTGCGGTGGAGCATATTGATCCAATATCAAAGCTTTAGCCCATCGGCCACACATCCTGTTCCGCACGCAACGAAACTTTTGGTGATCAAATCACAAAATTAAGAATATTACACCTACGGCTACGGGCCATTCAATGAAATTAAAATATCAATAAATATTCAATTGATTAATATAAACATATGTGGGAATAAGACTTAAACTTTAAATAATAAAATTAAAAATATAAGTATAACATCAAGTAAGGACAAAGTGAGAGGGAAACCCAATACATTAGAAATACTAAATAAATATTCACAAACATGTACTATAAATAAAGTAAAAGGAATTCTCAAAATACAAAATATAAAAACACAGTATGATAACATAAAACTCAAATGAGCGAACCATTCAATAAAGGGAATTCATAAAGTCAAGAAATAATTCATATTCATAGGGTGAGATAACAAAATTAAAACTTTATGGTTTTGGGCCATTTAATTTTTTTGACTTCAAGCCAATTAGTCTCATGGCTTCTAGCCAATTAGTCTCATGGCTTCTAGCCAATTAATCTTAAGATAAGAAATTAAATCCATATGGCTTTTGGTCGTTTATCTTCAAGATAAACAAAAGTTGTATATTACTTCCGCCATATAATAATATAGAAGATGAAAAATTATATAACTTTTGGCCATATAATTTTAAAATAGAAAGTAAAGGAATATGACTTCTAACTATATAATTTAAAATAGGAAATCAAAACAATATGATTTCTAGCCATATAATTTCAGAATATGAAATTAGAGGTGTAGGTTTCTAGCCATACTAAAAGTAACAACATCAATAATATAGAACAATAACAATTTTTAATCTTAGCCATAGAACCCAATGTTTATAACAATAGGCAAAAGAGTCTCAACTCTTTAATTCCATATAGTAGCTGAGATTATCCCAAATAGATCAAATAAAGATACTGTAAAAGAATATAATGTAGAAGAAAGCGTTAAAAAAAATATGAAAGAAAACATAACTTTGATAGGGCTTTCATGTTGACAACGCGTTGTAAAATAAAAGAGATATGAGATAAAAAAAAATAGAGAATTGAGCAAGACGACAAAGAGAAAATGGGGAGAGAGGAAGGAGGGGAACAATTCTTATCTTATGATTACAATGCTTTGTACAAGACCTCTATTTATAGTCTTGAAGAGTTACTATTAAGGGTCACAATTAATATACAATAAATGATACAATTAATATTATATGACCCATCATATTATTAAATAGACTTTTAGTTTCTCAATAATGTATTTATTTATACTGACCAGGATATGAGTCAATGCACATCTACTTTCACCATTTAAAATTGCTAAATGAAATAACAATAAGCAATAGCTTGGGTGATTAATTAAACACGAACAATAGAATAGTAAAAGGGAAGTGCCAGTGGAAGAAATAATATTCTTTGTAATAAAAAATAATATCCCCATAATATGTGCTCTAAATAGACATATGCCAGTGGAAGAAATAACGTATTACAAAGTTAAAGAATTTTTTAATAACTAAGAAAATTAATTGAAATAAACAATATCAAAAGAATAAAATAAAAATAATTAAATTTCAAATTAATCTATTGAAAAGCATAACCGATAATGAAGTCAGAGGGAAGTGTTATAAGTGATATAAGACCTGGCGATATTATATAACAATGAATTTTTTGTTTTAAACAGATAACATATGAACATAAAGTGGATGAGTAAAATAAAGATTTTGAAATAAATGTGCGGTAATAAAAATATAAAATTTGTAATAAACACGTATGAAAAAAAGTTGGGGTAACATTTATTGAAAAGAATATAGTAAAAAATCGTTTGAGATTGTGCGAACGCATATAAAGAATATTATTAGGTGTTTTATTTTACTGAGATGGTGCGAACGCATATAAAAATATTAGTTTTAAATATTTTATTAATATTTTTTAATAATTTAAATATTTTTATAAAAGATTAAATCTAAACCGTTGAGATGAAGAAGATGATGGAAAAGAAAGTGGATGGGAGAGCCAAGTCCAAAAAGGAAGGAAAGTTTACTAAGATTAACGGCGTTGCTATATATGCTAAATTTTTTTATTATATCTATTTTCACACCCCAAAATAGTTAATTATGTTGATTGTCTATAGAAAAATAGTTTGTTGCTGAATTTGCACCTTAACCATTTTCAAAATCATCAGTGAAATTTGCACAATTTATATGCAAGTTATTTATAATAAGGGTTCAGGGGAAATTTTGCGGGGACGTTGTTACTGAGAGGCAATTTTACTCTGGAAGTGTAAAAAAAGGAGTAATTTTGTCATGATTATTATCATAGTTATTTTTGATTGTTAGTTGATTAAATATGTTGAGCTAGCAGTCCATATTTCATCAAGGTCATTTTTGTTAAGGTGTAAATTTATCTCAGAAGTCCATGTATCATCTATTTCATTTTTTTTTTAAAGTTAGATTTGAAACTTAACAGGTAAATTTGCACCTTAAGCAAAATGATGTTGATGACATGTGAAGTATTAACTTAGCATATTTGGTCAACTAACAGTTAAAATTAACTGAGATAACGTCTAGGACAAAATTGCTTCGTTTATATATGATTTGGGATGAAATATACTTTCGAGACAACATTACCTTTTAACCCTTATAATAATAATTATATCATGTTTCTTTACATAGGATTTGGGATGAAAATAAGTATTATTATTGAATGAATTAGAAATAATTTGACCTCTTATAGATTGAAGATTGTGCCGGTGGTAATGATGGAATAGTTTGTTCACTTTTAATTTGTGTCCAATATAGTGAATATACCAAGCCAATCTAATCTAATTTTGAAACTCCACTAGGATAAAAATATCACGTCCATTTCTTTGACCAGAATATCCCCGTCATTTTTTTGTTCGAATAATATCCCCGTCAATTTTCAAGAAACAAAGGTATACTACTACATGCTAGTAGGACTACTCCCTACTATCCTAATTATAATTATAGGGCATATTTACCAGATTTTAAAAAAATAAGGGTAATAGTTAAACTTTTTCTAAAATGCCTTTGTTTAACCAAGCTTTATGGTTTTATAAGTTGAGAAAACAAAGGAGAAAGCTTCCTAGCAAATATGCAACCCTCGGGTAATGCATGAGGGTCGGGTCCAAAAGATTAGCTTTAATTATCATCATTTCACCATAATTCTTTTGGGTTTAAAGATAAAAAATCATTTCTAAAATTACTTTTTTTTCCCATTCTAGTCATATTTTAATTTTATTAAAAAACAGTATAATTGAGGTGTATGTAAAATTAATTAGTGATAAACATTACTTACTTTATAGAATATATAAGTGCATTATTAAATTATTATTGAGAAAGTATCAATAAAGGTATTTTAAAATGAAATTGATAAAAATTTGAATTTTATCCTAGATCAAAACCAATTTCTAAATATTGTCCTATAAGATAGGATGAGGGAATATTATTTATGAAGTCAGCCACTGAACACCAGGATTAGAGTCAAAATATAAAAAGCTTTGCTGGTTTTCTTAGAATTTTTAATCGGAATCGCCGCCCTTCGAGCGTTCGAGGTAAAAAACATCTCGTTTTTCAAAGCCCTACCGAGAGCACTAGGGCCGTGGCCACCCTCCGGGCCCGAAAATTACTATTCCAAATTTTAACTATTTTTCCTCCACTTTTTTTTTTTTTTAAAAATATAATTAGTAAATTACAACACGAATCATCCAATAAATAAGCACAATCACTAATTCATAATCAAAAGCAAACTATGTTCACAAATAGCCCACATAAAACATAAAAAGCATATCACTAAGCGACATTAGTATGATGACTATTATTATTGTCATCTTTGTCACTATCATCAATTTTAACGACATTTGATTGTTCTTTACTATGAGTAGTAGCCTCTGGCTCATGAGTAAGAATATTATGAATTTATTCTCCCGCATCATGAACACATTTATAATCTTTATTTGCAACAAATAATAAACCAAATCATAAAATTAGAGTATAGTTATTATGTATTTGTAGTTAAATAGATAAATAACTCTATAACAAATACAATATATATATAAATTAATAAATTTAAAAAGGAAAAAAAGAAAAAGCTACAAATGAAAAGGGCCGCGGGCTAACTCGTTTAAGCGGCGCTTTCGCGCTAATTTCAAATATCTCGTCCATTTTTCAAGCCCGGCCCTTGAAGGGCCCAGGCTTAAACGGACCGGCTCGATTTCCCGGCTCTAGTTTTCGGATCCAGAATGAGGTGGATTCACAATCGATGTCTTCTTGGGAAAATATAACTCAGCCTAAATTAGTAAGAAAATGTTAAAAAAGACTCAAAAAAAATTATATGTCAAAAAGACCCCAAAATCTGTTTTGGTATTATTTCATAATCGTTAACAACAATATCAGTAGACCATTAACAACTAAATCAGTCATATTAACAACAATATCTTAACAACAAAATTAGTACCCGTTAACAACTAATGATTTATGAAATAATACCAGGCCTTAGAGTCTTTTTTGATATGGATAATTTTTTGCTAATTTGGGCGTAAATTTTCCCTATGTTCTTGGCCAAAAAACAAGCTATAAATAAATTTCACGGCTTCGTGGGGTTTTGATTCAACGCAAAAAATGGACCTCTAAAATTCTAAAATTCAAGAAAATTGGCTGTGTTTCATAAGGAGAGAAGCGAGCCCGACGGAGCCACCCAGCCGGATCGCCGAATTGCCAGTATTTTGTTGCTGCCTTCACTGCTTCTACTGCCACTGTTTGTTTCCCTCACTTCGCATCAATGGCGGCTCTCTCCTCCTTCGCTGGCCCTTCTGGAGTTCGAGTCGCCGTCGTCGGTGACCGAGGTACCGGCAAATCCAGTTTGATAGCTGCTGCGGCTTCTGAGTCCTTCCCTGAGACCGTCCCCCCTGTCCTTCCACCCACCCTGTTGCCTGATGATTGGTTCCCTGATCGTATTCCGCTTACTATCATTGACACTTCTTCCAGGTCCGTCGCAGAGAGCTCTTTAAGCATGAAGAAAAATAAGTTCCCTCGCTCTCTACATTGCTAGAACCCTTATATATATGTATATTAGCCTGTCCTATATCTTTCGTTAAGCTATTGTTAACAAATCATATGCCGTGCATTCATCTTACTGACCCGTCGTTATTCTCGTTCAAACCTGATTAAGTTTGGTTTCCTGTGTTCTTTACAGTTGTTTGGAGACTTTATTTTATTTTTAATTTATTGAGTGTTACTTTTTGCCTTGGAAGAAATGATAGTTCCATCATTCTTCAGTCTAATTAAATCATTACTCTTCTTTTAGTTTGGAAAAACGGGGCAAGCGCAATGAAGAACTGAAGCGAGCTGATGTAGTGGTTTTGACATATGCTTGTGATGAACCAACGACCATTACTCGTCTTAGTACTTACTGGCTCCCTGAATTGAAGGAGTTGGAGGTTTGTACTGTCATTTCCAATGACAAACAAAGTATTGATGTCACGCAAATAACCATTCCCTCTTTTTGATTGTACAGGTAAAGGCACCTGTGGTTGTGGTTGGCTGCAAGCTAGATCTGCAGGATGAGAATCAGCAAATAAACTTAGAGAATCTCATGAAGCAGCTCCTACAACAGTTCGGTGACATTGTGACCTGCATGGAATGCTCTGCAGCTACGCTCTATCAGGCATGTTGTCTAACCCTGGGATTCTTTCTTGACAATGCCCACTTTTGTTTTACCTAGCATTTAAGAGATAGGTCAATCACTTTCTTGACAATGCCCACTTTTGTTTTACCTAGAATTTAAGAGATCAGTCAATCACATTGCTGATCATCACAATAATTTCTTATGGTAATTAAGCAAGTTTTTTAATCCATTTTTGTGTGTCAGACTTCAAACCTATGCTTTATAGAAGGCAAATACTACGCCTACTCATTAATGGGCATCATGTTGGGACGTTGAATCCTCCATTTAAAACTTTGTTTTTTTTTATCCTTTTTTGATTGAGTGGGGTACTATCTTTATTTCCAGCAGTCACCTAATGCAAGAAGTATGAAACATTCAAAAATATTTAAATTATTTTGCTTGTTTTCCTCTGCAAGTATAAGAGTTGTTCCTGCTCAAGGACATGTAAAAGTACATTGTCTCCATGATGTTGAACTTATGTTTGGCTTCCTCTATGCAAAACTGAAGCTCTTCATAATTACATATTAATTTTACTTTCCTTCAGGTCCCTGAAGTTTTTTATTTTGCTCAAAAAGCAGTACTGCATCCAGTGGATCCATTGTTTGATCATGAGAGGCAAGCTTTAAGAGATAAATGTTTAAGGGCGCTGAGAAGAATTTTTGTTCTCTGTGATAGAGACATGGATGATGCCCTCAATGATGCAGAGCTAAATGGATTTCAGGTTTTTGTTGGCCTTAATTTTTTTCTTTTTCTTATTATATTTATTTTGAATAATAAGTTTGTGTCCTATTTGTAACCTCATATATTTCAAAAATACTGAAAATCTGTAGTTCTAAATATGTCAACAGGGTAGATGTTTTGACATGCCATTGCAGCCATCTGAAATAGTGGAAGTCAGAACACTTATTCATCAGCAAGCACCTGAGGGAATTAATCAGCATGGTCTTACTTTTCCTGGCTTTGTTTATATCAATAATATGTTCCTGAAGAAAGGGCGTCCTGAGGCAATGTGGGCCGTTCTAAGAAAATTTGGATACAATAATGATTTAAAACTCCGAGATGATTTTCTTCCAGTTCCATCTAACTATGCATCTGATCAGGTCCTTTTTTTTTCCCCCACAAAGGAAGTTTGATCATTTTGAGATTCTACGTTGACCTACCTTGTTTGATTTAAATGGAAGGGGTTAATAGTATATTCAATTTCTGTATTGGCAATATTTTGTTATGCTTGAAATTGGTAAACTAGGAACACTAGAACGTTTCTCATGGTGCGTACCAGTACCTATTAGTTTTTAACCATCAGATTCCCTAGGGCTGACGAGTGCCTAAAATTAAAAGCATATATGGATGTCTGCAAAAAATTTGTTGTGAGCTTCTTGGGTAACATGGATTGGTGATTTGGAAAAATAAAAGAGCGAATTTTATCTTATCCTACAACTGACACTTTAAGTATTTCCTGGTGTTTATTGTTAGGGTTTTCCATTAGCCTTGACATTTTGTACGAATTTCATAATTTGAATCCCACTTAGTTTGCAACTGGTACTTGGTAGTGGTCATTATATATTATTTTGTGTTGCTCATGAATTAATTGAAGTGGGGGATGTGTTATTTGATGCTGTTGGTTTTACAAAGCATGGTTGTTGAATTAGAAAATGTCATACTACATTTTCCTTGTTTATAGGTTATTGAGTTGTAGATAATACTTTTTTTTGTTTAGTTGTTCCAGAGAATCACAATCCTAATTTATGTCATGTATGATAGGTAAGTAATCACTTTTTTTTGGCACCATATTACAGAGAGTGGAGCTGACAAGTGAAGCTGTAGAATTTCTGAATGGTACCTTCCGATTGTTAGATACGGATAGAGTATGTAATAGCATTTTGAATATTGTGTCACAAACTCACAATCACTAATTTGTACTATTACTATCTTTTCCCCGTTTTTTTAGGTGGTATTTTATGTCTAACGTGCTTCTCTAATCTTTGCTTTGGAATTTTGACGTTTTCCAGGACCGAGCCCTAAAACCTGCAGAGCTTGATAAGCTATTTTCTACTGCCCCAGAAAGGTCGACTTTTTTATTACCGTCTTCTCTCTCTCTCTCTAACAGTATGCATATTGCATTGTTGTGATCTTCCTAGTGAACTGACTGTTTTACTAAGGATCAAGTAGTCTAGAATTGAGTGGCTGCTTGTAATAGCTGCTATTGATGAAGTATAAAAAGGAGAACTTTGTGATAAATCCTAGGTTTAAAACTAAGGAAGAGAACTGTCCTTGTGAGGTTCTACTTTTGCTCGCTGAATATTAGGTTTTTCATTTCCTGTAAATTTTTCAAGTCTAAGCACATGAGGCTTGCTTCTTCAATTTTTTAGTGATAAGCCCATCATATTAGCTGTATTTGCAGAAGACTTTTCTCAAAGAGAGATTGATTAGAATTGGCTATAATTGTATGACAGGGGAAAATAGATTATATACAATCTCAATCACAAGACACAGGGGCCAAACTTTCAAGAGGTTGGCTCTCTTCATCATGACCTAACCCAAACTTTTCTTCCTTTCCCTTCATACCTCTCAGCTTCTCCTTTGATACATCCACTTGCAACTTTTTAACTGCTCCCTTCTACCCTCATCATTACTCCATTCTTATTCTCCTGGACTAGTAGTTCACCATTTTTTGCCTTTTTGCGACTCCCCTATGTCCATTTCTGCGTATTTTGGGGGTTGCAGGGGGTTAGGTCTTATCAAAAGCATTTATTGTATAAATACGAATTAAGAAAATCATGGTCTAGCCAATGTTCAAATTATATTTGTGATATTAAGATTAAGCAGTTCTAATTGCAAACTATTGTTTAAAAGGGTGGAATAGGTTGACTAGTACTGTTGAGTATTTGTCAATTCTACTACCATATAGGATTTGGGAGGGCTTGGTTTGGACACTGATTGGATGTATCAATGAGAATAACGAGGGAATGCTTTAAATAAACTATAAAGGGGGAAAACATTGATAATTGACACATTAGTTTATCATAAAAAATCTAGAGCAAGCCACACTATTCATAATTTATAAATAGTACTAGTATGATTTGCTTTTCAGATACCATGTAATACACACGGATTTGTGTCTGGTTTCTCTTTATTTGTTCTTTTTGTGATGGGTTTCTATGATTCAGTGTGCATTTTCCTTTATCACAATTTAATTAATTTCTATCATAGATGGTTTTGAATATATTGAATTGGTCATTTAGACACGAGCCGACTCTGTCTTGTTACGTGGCAATTAGTTGTACCTGCCATAGAAACAGAATAGTTCCACATAACAACATATTTCCCATATAAATACACACGTGTATACTCTGACTGGGGTATGAAATAAAGTACTCGCTATTACCTCCTTTTCTCTCTCTTTCACGCTACTCTGTACCAATTGGTATCAGAACACTCTCTGGCCTCCCATAGCACTAGGGATTCGATCAGCTCATGGGATTTCCGATATGGAGCAACGTTTGGCCCAAAATATTTTTGATATTGGTGACTTGAAGAACTCGATTTCTTGGATTGAAGCTTGCTTTTGTGATCTTGCGTCTTGCCAATAAGGTTGCTAACGCCGCCAGTAATAATCATATCGGAAGTTCTTCATCTACTTTAAATCGGAACCATACTGTTCCTCAGTTCGGGTCGTTCAGAACGCACGAGTCTTATACTCCTCTAATGAAACATAGTCGCGTTGAATTTCCGTGATTCAATGGCTCAGACTTCAAGGGTTGGTCCTACAGATGCTGCCAATCCTTCGCTATTGATGATACTCTGGTTGAGCACCGAATTCGTATGGTGAGTGTTCAGTTAGAGGAGAAGGCCTTGAAGTGGCATCTGAATTTCATGCGCAGACGCAATGAAGCCGATGTTCCATGGAAGGAATATTTCAATGCGATGGAAGCGAGGTTCTCGACAATCCAACGCGTTAGTGCGATGGTTGATCTTAGACATCTTCAAATGACTGGCTCTGTTGACGGTTACATTGAAAAATTCGACGATCTCTTGACTGAAGTGGATATACCGGATTCTATTGCAATGGATTGCTTCCTTGGCGGTTTACGGCCAGATTTGTAGTCACTAGTTGATGCTTTTAAACCATCTTTCTTGCTAAGTATGATACAGATGGCTCGGGTGCAAGCTCGTACTCTTTAGGCTGTCTATGATCGTTCCTTCTTCGGCTTCTACTTACAATCGTCATTTCAATTTGCCTTCTATGACGGTTGGGGTAACGACAGGAGTTTCTTCTCCTCACCAGGCTGCTTTTTTGCTTCCTCTTAAAGAGTCCTCTACTGTCAAGTCGGGATTGACGACATTATCCTTTGCTTCTAAACGTTTGGCTATTACGCTCTGCAAGAAAGATATGGAGGACAAGCGGAGAAAGGGTTTGTGTTATTGGTGCAATGAGAAATCCACAAACTCTCATAAATGTAAAGAGTCTCAAGTGATGATGTTGATTATTCCAGAGGATATCGAGAGCGATTTTGTTCATGCTGCTGACCATTTGGACACTCTAGTGGATACGAACAAGGTTTCTACCACCATTAATGCAGTCTCTGGAATTGAGGGGTGCTCTACACTCAAGGTTCATGGGTTCTTCAAGAAGCAGAGTGTCACCATTTTAGTTGACACTGGTAGCACTCATAATGTGGTTGATGCTACGGTGACTCAATGTTTGCATCTAAATTCAGACTGATGCTTCTATTCGTGTGACTATGGTAGAAGGGCGGCAAGTGTTGGTTAATACTTACAGCCGTGGGCTGCACTGGACTTTAGCTGACCATGAATTTTCTGATGATTTTTTAGAATGGACTTTGCTGGGTTCGATGTGATTCTTGGTGTGCAGTGGCTTTGGAAGCTAGACGGATTGTTTTGGACATGACCATGCATTACATGGCCTTTTGTTACAATAATCAACTCTTTGAATTGCAAGGCATTCGTTCGGAACATGCCATTGTGACTGAAGTTTTTTTCCAGGGAGCTGATTTGTCTTTAGCAAAGCAATTTTCCTTCTTGTTCATGAGCTTCAGGGTGAATTGTTTTGTGTTTCAGACCCTGATCAGTTGACTCACGATAAGCAGCAACAATTACAAACTGTGCTTGATGATTTTAGTGATGTTTTTGAGGAACAAACTGCACTTCCTCCTTCTCGCCCATGTGATAATCGGGTTCGGGTTCATCTTCAACTTGACAGTGCTTTAAGTTGTAAGCCTTATCGTTATGGCCCAGTTCAAAAGACTGAAATTGAGCGGCAAGTCCAGTAAATGCTTCATCATGGCATTGTTAGAGAGAGCCACAACCCTTTTGTTGCACTTGTAATGCTAGTCCAAAAGGAGGACGGCTCTTGGCGGTTTTGTGTCGACTATAGGAAGCTGAATGAGCATACAATTAAAAACAAGTTTCCCATTCCTCTCATTGAGGAACTTCAGGGTGCTTGTTATTTTTCAAAACTAGACCTACCTGTTGGGTATCACCAAATCCGGATACATGAGGAGGACATTCATATGATGGCATTTCGAACTCATGAGGGCCTTTATGAATTTTTGGTCATGCCATTTGGTCTTACAAACGCCCCAGCTACCTTCCAATCTTTGATGAACACGGTTTTTAGACCTTTCTTAAGAAAATTCATTTTGATGTTTTTTGATGATATATAGATTATTAGCACTTCTTGGACTGGTCATTTGTAGCACCTCACTCAGGCTTTATAGCTTTTTTGGCTCAACCACTTGTTTGCTAAGAGAGGTAAATGTATTTTTGCAGCAGCTCAAGTCGTATATCTTGGTCATTTGATCTCAGCTTGTGGGGTTGTGGTTGATCCCAAGAAAATCGAGGCAATAGCCTCTTGGCTGGTTCCTACTACTATTAAGGCCTTGCGTGGGTTTTTGGGACTCACGGGATATTATAGACGGTTTGTTCGCAATTATAGTTCGATATGCAGTGCTTTAACTGCCCTTCTATGCAAGGTTGAACAGTTCCATTGGTCCCCAGATGCAGCTGCCGCCATTGACACCTTAAAAGAGGCTATGACCTCAACTCCAGTTTTGGGTCTTCCTGATTTTTCTGATCAATTTATCGTGGAAACCGATGCTTCAAACTCCGGCATTGGTGCTGTTCTTTCTCAGAAAGGTCATCCTATAGCCTTTGCTAGTAAGGCTTTGATTCGAGGAAGCAATTTTTGTCAGCCTATGAGAGGGAGATGCTAGCCATTATTTTTGCCATTAAGCAATGGCGCTCTTATCTGACCGGCCAGACTTTTTTTATCAAAACAGATCACTTGCCTCTCAAACATCTTCTAGAGCAGAAATCTGTCTCCCGGGATCAGTTGAAATGGCTTAATAAGCTATGGGGTCTCTCTTATGAGATTGTATATACAAAAGGAAGGACAACTTAGCTGCTGATGCTTTATCACGAAAGTTTGAAGGGTCTATTTCTGCAATTTTTCAGGTGACATCTGATTTGACTACTAGGGTGCTGCGTTCTTGGGAAAATGATGATCAATTCCAACATTTGGTCCAGGATTTAGAACGTGATTCTTCCCTACACCCAAAGTTCTCTTGGCATCGTTCACTTCTTAAGTGAAATGGCAGACTTGTGGTCGGTGCTGATAGGAACCTTCGATCTGATTTATTGACCTTTTTCCATTCCGATGCTACTGTTGGGCATTCTGGCATCACGGCTACATCAAGTGATTGTCCTCTGTCTTTTATTGGAAGGGTATGGAGCGTGATGTGCATTGACTGTCTATCAGCGTTTTAAGCCGGAGCACGTGGCCTCACCTGGGTTGCTGCAGCCACTACCTGTTCCTGAGCATATTTGGTCAGAATTGTCTATGGATTTCATTAGTGGCTTGCCCTCTTCTTATTCCAAAACCACCATATTAGTAGTAGTCGATCAGTTGAGTGAGGCTGCTCATTATATAGCTTTAAAGCATCCATTCTCTGCTTCTGATGTTGCTCTGGTGTTCATGGATAATATGATCAAACATCATGGTTTTCCCAAGTCTATCGTTATGGATCGTGACCATTTCTTTTGTGGCAAATTCTGGAAAGCACTTTTCAAGTTGTTTGGTGTTAAGTTGCAATATTTCTCTGCATATCATCCTCAGATGGATGGTTAAACTGAGGTTTTAAATAGGTGTCTTGAGTGCTACTTGCATTGCATGACGGGGGACTTCCCTAAGCAGTGGGTTAAGTGGCTTTCTTTGGCCGAGTGGTGGTATAACTCCACCTATCATTCTGCGATTGGCATGACTCCCTTCGAGGCTGTGTATGGCATTCCACTACCTGTCCATTTGCCTTATCTCGCTGGTGATTCTACTAATGATTTGGTAGATCGAATCTGTTCCTCTAGGGAGGTTACTATGCAGCAGCTAAAATCGTATTTACTCAAGGCTCAAAACCACATGGTGCAGCAAGTGAATAAGCACAGGTCTGAGATGATCTTTGAGGTGGGTAATAGAGTGTACCTCAATCTTCTTCCCTTTAGGAGGAACCTGTTGAATAACTCCACTCTTCACAAATTGGCTGCCTGTTTTTTTGGTCCATTTCTGGTTGTGAGGAAGATTGGCAAGGTGGCTTATGAATTGGGACTGCCCCCTCACTCTCGCATGCACACAGTTTTTCATGTGTATTTACTCAAGAAGCATGTGGGATCGAGTTTATCTGTTTCTCCATCTCTTCCCCTACTGGATTCGGAGGACCAATTTGTTTTGGAGCCTTTAGCTGTTCTGGATAGGTGTGTCACTAGGCGCCCTAATTCTCCTGTCACTGAGATTTTAGTCCATTGGAAACATTCCAAGGTTGAAGATGCTACTGGCAAGATCTTCACCTCATGAAGCAGCAGTACCCTGATTTTCCTTTTGATGCTTCTCCTTCTTCCACATCCTTGTGGACAAGGATTCTCTTTAAGAAGAGGGTGGGGGGGGGTGTACTTGTTACCTGGCAATTGGTTGTACCTGCCGTAGAAACAGAATAGTTCCACATAACAGCATATTTCCCATATAAGTACACACATGTATACTTTGACTGGGGTGTGAAATAAAGTACTCACTGTTATCTCCTTCTTTTCTCTCTCTTTCACGCTACTCTGTACTCCATCTAGTGGTATAAAGCTCGTTGGTGTTGTTAGTCATTTAGACACAAGAAGAAGAGTATAGAAAAAGATATGTTTCCATTAGCCTAAATGCAGAATGCTTCCTTGATAGAATTGGTACATCAGAAACTATGAGGTGGAACTGATCTTACGATATTATTTTTTCTTACTGTTATCTATGTTCTGAGGCCATGTGTTCTTTGTAAATCCCTTACCTTAATTTTTATATTGTGGTGCTCACTGCTCAATATGATCCTATATTAGTGCCTTAATTTTTCTCATTGACATTCTGAAGTTTTAATCTTGTTTTTGAATTCCAGTCCATGGAGTGATGATCCTTATAAGAATGCTGTTGAGAGAACTGGTGCAGGCTACATGACTCTTGGTGGATTTCTGTCTCAGGTGTGATGACATCCATTGACTTCAATTCTTTAACCTGCCATTTTTGTTTCTCTTGTTCCTAACCATCTGTTCTGTGTTCATGTTCTATGGCTATCATAGTTATAGAGATATACATAGTCGTATTGTTTCTGCGTGACTTTCAAATTATGTGGCTGTCTGATGAACTAGCCAGAATCTTATTGGTGATAAGCCTTGTGCCCAATCAATTACCCTGAAGTTGTCATTACATTTGCGTTATGATTTCTTTCTTTAACTATCTTTTCTATCCTCACTCGTGTTTTGGAGGAGATTGGATGTTGTTTCTAGTTGGGACCACTAACTTTGTTCATTTATATAGTTCAGTATTTGCAAATTCAATATTTTGTTGAAGATTTCTGCTACTTGCCATCATTTCCTTCCATTTAGAAAAGTGAGTAATTTATTGATTTAGCTACTAAATCTGCAGTGGGCTCTCATGACATTACTTGATCCACCATCTAGCCTGGCTAATTTGATTTACATTGGATATAGTGGCAATCCAGCTGCAGCACTCCGTGTCACTCATAGGAGATCAGTAGACCGTAAGAAACAGAAATCAGAAAGAAATGTGTTCCAGTGCTATGTCTTTGGTTCTAAAAATGCTGGGAAATCTACTTTATTATATTCATTTTTGAGAAGGTGTTGCTCCTGAACCAATGTCCATATCTTTGTGTGTTAGTTTATTAGATTTGATCTTTCATTTAGTAAAATTCAATCCATAAATACTCAGTTCATGTGCCTATTTATTTTTATTCCGAGCAATCTTTGACTCCTTTCAGTTGTTGCCCATTCCTTTCACAGGCCTTTCTCTGATAAATATACTCCGACAATGGTTGAGCAATATGCTGCAAATGTTGTTGAATTAATTGGGGTGAGTATTGTGACGTGAAAATATGATTGTGCCCTAAAGGCTTATCTTATCTTCTCTTACAGTTTGTTTCATTTAATATACTCTTATTACTAATGAAAATAACAAGTCGTGATGGGAAGTCCTGGGGAAAGAAGTGCACGACGTGCAGTTTTAAGTTGGTGCTTATTATCCTTATGTGGAATGTGTAGGGGACTAGAAAGACTCTTATTTTGCGGGAGATACCTGAGGATGAAGTAAAGACTTTTTTGTCAAATCGGGATTGTTTGGCAGCATCTGATGTTGCTGCTTTTGTATATGACGGGTATGGTGCTGGTCTTCCACCATATGTTCATATCTTCTTACTGTTTAGGACACCTAAATAAGTTCTATTTTTTTAATCTTTTCTCCCGTCAAGTCTCTATATCTCTTTTACGCGCTGTTTGGATTATTATATTACTGTATTTCATTGGTTGAACCCTCCAAATTTTCTGCTGGTTGATAAAGGTTATTTCCCCCGATATTTTGCATTAGAAGGTTAATAATTGATGAACTAGATTTTCCGCCCAACTTGGGAAAAAAACCAACGAAAAAGCATCTTTTGTTGCACGTTTTGTTATTTAACAAGGCTATATTTTTAAGTCAGACTATACAGGAAATTGTTCCTCACATGATATTAGTATTGGAACAAGATTTTGAGACTGTACTCCATGTCTTTTATTCTAGGCCCTTGGATAAAATTCCATGATTGAAATAATCCGGTCTTACCTTAGGTGCTTATGCATAGACTCGTAGTGTGAGTATCTTTTGCATGTTGTCTTGTGGTTCAAGATTTTCGTTCTGTGTTCTATAGTTCAGATGAACATTCGTGGAAAAGAGCCAGAGAATTGCTCGAGGAAGTTTCTAGACAAGGAGAATTAACTGGTCATAGAGTTCCTTGCCTTCTCATTGCTGCTAAGGATGACTTAACTCCATACCCAAGGGCATTACAAGATTCAGTTAAGGTGTGCATATTCTGCTCATGACTACTTTCTCCTTGTACAAGTTTTTTCTTTGCTATTGCCCTAAGCTCAGGATCTTAACACCTACTATTTGTATGTTATCTAGGTTACCGAGGAATTGGGGATAGAGGCACCCATTCGTGTAAGCATGAAATTAGGCGATTCAAGTAACATGTATGTTAAGATTGTTAGTGCAGCAGAACATCCTCATTTGAATATTCCTGAAACTGATATTGGGAGGAAGAGAAGGCTGTACCATCAGCTTCTTCATCACACTCTCATATTTGCCTCAGGTGCGTTTGTTTAGCTACCTCTTAATGAAACTTTGCGGTACGCAGTGGCGCAAATATGCGCTCTATTTTTTCCTGTCGTCTAAACTTTGAAGTTTTTCTGTCATGAATTTACAGTTGGGGCTGCAGTGGCAGTTGTCGGTTTAGCAGCCTTCCGTGGTCATGCGATAAAGAAAAATTCTTCTTAGATCACCACTTTCCTGAGGATCTCTCTCTCTCTCTCTCTCTCTCTCAATATAAATTAGAATATTTTATGTACAGTGGTTGCATCCATTTTTGTGTGAGGATGCGTTGTTTATAAGTGTTCCTTACTAAAATAGTTATTCAATTTGTTCGGTTTTCCATCTGATTTTCGTTATGCATATTTGAAATATATCAAAACTGAACTGAGGAAGAATTGAAAGTATAAAATGAAGAGAATGGGTGAAATAAACTTAAACGAGTTAGAACCAATAACATGCGTGTTTTTTTTTTTAAAAAAATAAATAAATAAAAAGATCCTAGTTTGATTACATTTGAATAAAATGTTTGAGTAAAGGTTTTGAAACTTGACTGACTAGCTGTTTCAGCCTGAAAGTTTTTGAACCGGTCCGGATTGGATATCAATCCAGTTCACTATTTTTTATTTTTTAAATTTTCTTTAATTTCATATTAATAACTCAAATCTTCAATTTCTTATTGGTTTGACCTTGGATTTGGATTATTTCTGGTTTAATTTTGGTCTAACCCTTAATTCAAGACTGACCTATTTGGTTTAGGGGCGGTCCTGGTTTAATAACTTTGGTTTGAGTTTTTGCCAAAAGTTTGATAAAATGTTAAAATAATATAACATCAATGAAGCATATAATTAAAAGTAGATTATATATATGCATGTCAAATATTAAATAAAAAATTAATTATTTCTACGTCTTTATAAAAAATTAATAATAAGAATATTAGAAGTTCAATGTGGGTAGTGGCCCAATAGCATTTAAAGATCAAGGCCTGTGTGGCTTGGTTGGTCTAGAGTCGGTATAAGGAAGTCACTGATGAGCAGTATGACATGGCATGAAATCCTTGCTCTGCTTAAAGATTTCTTTCTTGCCTGTGCATGTTATTCTGTTTTCCTTTTATGAGCTTTTCTTTAGTAATTTCATTTGTAGTTTATGCTATGGATCCTTGTTAGCCTTTTATTTTTTAAGTAATATTATTGTCTTGATTCAAAAGAAAGGAAGTCACTGGGCTTGCACAGTACAGAAGGCAGATGGCTTCCTCGTTATAATAATAATTTATTGAGAGAGATGAAAACTCTTTACGTTCTAAACTTCAAAAAAGGAAACTCTTAACCAAATAAAATATGGGAAAAACACTTCTCATGTTGTAGGAGAAGTGTATTCTCATGTCACACACACATGAAATGGTGGGACCCATATATATATATAATTAGCATTATATATTTATATATATGTGGGTCCCATCATTTCATGTGTGTGTAAGAATCTTCTTCTTCTCATACAACATGAGAAGTTTAAACCCCATAAAATATATATATCAATTTCCATGTCCTGCAACAATAAGATTGTGAGTTTGAATCTCATATTCCCATTGTCAGTGTGAGAACCTTATTAATAGTGAGCCATCTATAAATGTTTTTTGAACTCGAACTCGGCCTTAGAGAGCCTACGAAATTGTTTCAAAAAAATATCAAGTCATCGTAGATGGCGCTCGTAGACACCAGTCTTGGATAGCGGCTAGGAATATGCTCAGAGAGGGACTTAATTGAAGTGGCTAGGAACATGCTGAGAAGAGATTGGAAGGCGTATCTCTTTATATGTGCCCGTGATTCTTTTTTCCCTTCTCTCCTTGTTTTGTGTTACCACTTTGAAGGTTTAGATAAGCATGTTAGTTTTATTAACATAGAGTTGATTTAGCGGTGTAAAGACTCGTTAAATTCTTTTAGATCTCGTGTTTGAGTCCAAGAGGAGTCACTTGTGTTGAAGGGGCATCCACAGATTCCGAACCGAATGATAATATATATATATATATATATATATAAATAAAAGGCATGTTAGTTTTTGCGCCCCTCGTTGCTAGTTTATTGTTGACTATTTCGTTGGCTGTTCTCAAGGAATTCAATGTGACCTTTTCAGGTCAACCAAAAAAAAACAAGCTAAGGTACTAAATCTGAAAATTATTTTTAAAGAGTTTCTTATTTTGTTCCAAAGAGAGTAGTTTGTAATAATGTGTATGTAAATAACAGGATTGCAACAATGCTAGCACATAAAAAATACTACCTCTAGTCCTAATTATAAGACTTAGTTGACTTTTTTTGGAGAGATTAAGGAAGCTAAATAAATTACTTAATCATTTTATATGTTGTGTTTTCTTAGATTATATATTAGTTTATTAGTCAAACTATTTAGTTTGAAGAAAAAAATAAAAATAAAAATACTTTAAGCTAATTTAATTAGCTTCCTTAATCTCTTAAAAAAAGTTAACTAGGTCTTATAATTAGAACCAGAGGGAGTAAAAAAAAAAATCTTGATATTTTTCACTCGTTTGAATTCTTGATATTTCCCCCCCAAATAAGTTCAGGTGAAATGAGTTTCATATAGCTCATCATGTCAGGACAAATTTCACAATTTATAGACTTTTTTAGTCGAACATAGTTTATAGACGTGCGTATGATTGTTAGCAAGATCAGGAAAGGTTAATTTTATTATGAATAGAATTTTCTATTATTGATGAGACGTCCTCATATTAGGTTGGGATTGCCTTCACCTTTTCATTAATTCAACATAAATATTATTAATGCTTTTCTTCTTCTTTTTCTTCCTTTTGAAATTAAAGAAAAAGTTTAGATGAATCGAATCTTTAAAATTCACCATATTAAAATAGATCTCATGATTTACAAAAGTAATGCTCAGACATTATCTAAAAGCAATATTCTCATAAGGTCAAAGGAACACTGATTAATGTTGGATAAATGTTCTGCTGTTATGAGACATATACTCGCATTGGATTCCCTGTATTCACCTCTTCTTGTCATAGTTCCCTCTCAAGATTTAGGATCCGCTCCCCTCCTCTTCCATCCTCTTCCTCATCTGAACTGTTCAGATTTTTTTAAAAAAATTAATAAAAACCGCGCGTGGTTTTTTGGGTTCCAATTTATGGGGTAAAAGAGGGCATCGGAGAGTCCACTACAGTGGACCGTAACCGCTCCTCAAGATTTAAGGGGTCTATTACCTCATGTTAACTACCTCCTAATGTCCCTATTTTGAGCCGTTGATTGCAAATCCAGCTACTACCAACAAGGTGGGAGCAATGTGTGATCCTCTCTTTATATGGGTAGCCAACATATGATTATGTGTGTGTGTACATTCGTTGTCAAATTATGTTGCTAATTGCTTTATTACTTCCTTAATTATGATTCCTTCGTATTTTCTTGGGTGGGGAAGAGAGAAACTCTAACATCATGTTACGACAAGAATTAATATTTGACCTGCAATGCCATCATCATCGGCAAAAGAAAAAAATGATAATGTTACCAAGTGGCCTTACCTACAAGACCCTATCCCTAGAGAAAGGGAAGCTACGTACACAGAACAAAACAAGCACGTACACATTAAAGGAAACATCAAAGATCAAGGAGCACTTGACAAGAAAATCTGTACAAGCCATGCAGGGTTTCGACATGTTAGGAGATTTATTACAGCACTCAAGTGCATTGGATTTGAAGTCTAGTCCTTTTTTTCCTCACTACTCCAGCATCAACCATACCATTTTGGCTAGACCATCGTACTATGTTGGCTTGACAACCGAATGTTCTACCCTCTTTGGATGGAACGAATTTCGAAGCAATCAGCAAATGCTTGTTTTATGCGAATTTCTTGTGTTTTTTCTTAGCCTTAGTCCGCCGACGAATTGGACCTTAGTTCAATCTTTGTCTGTGAGTGTATGCTTTATTAGAAACACTACGCTCTGGGTTTAGAATGTGGGAGACAAGGAAGATGAAACTGTACGCCCTTGTTTAAAGGAACATAGACAAATAATAAATAAAAAAACTCACCGACTAATAAAATAATATCAAGTTAATAAATACAAGAGTTTAACAAACTTTTACTGTGTGTGTGAAATGATACTTAGATGATTGATTCTATTTTACTATCAGGGTACAGGCAATATGGTTCATAGAGGCTATATCCCACGATTTCTCTGCATTTTTCCGTTTGCTAGTAGAAGAGGGGGCCCACATTGATCAAAGCAAAGCATCTTCACCTTCACGTTACTTTGATTTTGTACTTTCTCCCCACTGGGATATACATATTGGTGCAAAGACCTAAAGTTTTATTCAGACAAGAAGTTTGGTGAAACCGATCAAAATAATTCTTCCCCTCACACAGTACGAGGCCTCAATTGATGGGATCTGAGAATCTCAACAGAGGAACTGGACTCCCTGCCTATCCGATCTAGACCGTCCAGATGGGATTTGGATGGTCCATATTTAATTGTTTTAGTTTGATTATTTTTTAATGAAAAAATTATTTTTTTAAAAAATATTAGTTAAGAGATTATCTTTATTTTAGATTCTTAACCCATTAAAATAATTTTTTAAGAAAAATCAAAAGTAAAAATAAATAAATCTGGACCGTTCAGATGAGATAAGTTCTCCCTGCCTATCCTTGGCAGGGAAACCGGTTCCTCTCAACAGATACCTTCATTAGATTCTTTGTTGGCATCCATTTGGGGTATGCGTGTACCCATATGGGTTAATAAAAGATGCAAACCAACAAGGAATTATTTTTGTCAAAACTCTATATTCAACTGACATTATTGACTCCCCAGAGTGAAAAGAACAGTGCAATGCAATCCCCTGTAGCATTTTGTTACTCATGTAATTTCATTAATTTGCGCTAGTGGGGATCACTCTGCTTCTTCATTCCAAGTCCAAAGCCCTAATCAAAACCATCAACTTGTGTGGGTGTGAACAAATTAAAAAAGCTCAAGGTCAACCACCACTAGCATGTTCCGGTGGTAAAGACGATGGAGCACCATGAACTAGGGATGTACATGGATTAGACTGGATCGGGTTGGGGGTCAACCCGAGGTTTGGTCCGATTTGGTACGTGCCTAGAGCTCGGTTGACCAAACTGTCCAAAGGGATCGCCCGGACTGGTCCAGCGATCCAGACTGTTTCATTTTTTTTTCCCACTTTTTTGGACCAATAATTAAACATACAAACATGCAAACATCTTAAATTCAATTATACACATATAAGAATCTTCAACAACATTGAACAAAAATACAAAATAACAACATTCTATCGGGCCAGACTGAAGAAGAAGGGGAGAAGAAGAACACTGAAAAGGGAAGAAGACTCCGAATATTTTTTTAGCCGAAGAAGAAGACTCACTAATGAGTGATGAAGAATCATAAAGAAGACAATAAAGAAAGACAAAGGGTTAGGTTAAGTTGTGATTTTTTTAAAAAAATATAATATATATATCGGGCCGGATTGGACCAGTCCAGGGGGTCTTAGCCCCTGTACCGAAATCCGGTCTTGTCCGCCTCATATGGTTCCAGACCAAAAAAGTTTCCAGAGATCGGGTCGGATCAGACCGGACCACCTGGACTACCGAGTTTTTTGGACATCCCTACCATGAACTGTGGTGTCTTTGGGGTTTGGGCCTCTAACTTGTCTTTCTCTAATATTCTTTATAATGCCCAACCTCCCAAAAGTTTTTTTTTTCATGTTTCTTGTGAGTATTAGATTCAACATAAAACAAGTGACATTTTGATAACTTATAGGTATAAAATGGTAAAGTTTTGAATTTTTTTATGATTTTTTAAAGAAAAAATACTTTAAAATTGTGCATTATTTATTTATTTAGAAAAATCATAAAGAAATTCAAAACTTCATCATTTTTTGCCTATAAGATATTAAAATACCACTTATTTTTTTTATAGAACTTTAAAAAAAAAAAAAAAACTTGGAAAAGTTATCAAATTTGAAAGGGCATGAGAGAGCACACGAGGTCCTCTACCCGGTGTCCTTGCCTACAAGGACACCCTCTTTCATGGACCTGTCCTCCTTGTACCTATCTGCTTCTTTTCTTTTCTTCTTTTCCCTACCATCACATACTTGTACTAGCTCTCTCGTGCGTGTCTCCTCAAGCATACATTATTCCACGGCTTACATGCACCTCTTTTAGTGACGATCGAAGCTTTTAGCTTGGTTATAGCCTGCTACATTGTGTGGAAATATGTTTGTAATTAGGTGTTCTTTAAATTCAGCACTTTAATTAAACCCTTGAAATTAGGTTTGTAACGTTTGATTCATTAACAAGCTAGCGTATATATATCCAAAGTTTCGGAATTTGTATGTTCTGTTCATCACAGATCAGGAGGACTCGTCGGCACCATTAACGCACGCGTCCTGCTTGAGTGGTGCTTGTCTTTGCTTTTTATCCACACTTGGAGAAGGAAAAGTGTCCACACCATATATTTATATATGTACACGTACATAGATATTACTAATTATCTCCAAGGGAGAGAGAGATAGAGGAGGTGACTACACACACACACACACACACACGAAATGTGAGTAGTGTGCTTGAAAACAAAATGAGTGCAGAGGGACAAATTGGATGACAACTATATGAGTTGTCTTATCTCCGTGTGGGGCTGTGTTTCATTGATTTGTGTCCATGGTTGAGTAGACAAATTTTAGGGCTCATTTTTTAAGGCAAAAGATAAGGCATTTTCATTGCTAGTGATGGCACACAAATCTCTATTATCAACCAAACAAAACTAGGTAGCATGTAGTTGTAGTAAGGATATACATGTATTTATTGAGATTATCTTTTCATGATCATTTGCGTCCTTAATCTCAGAGGGAGAGGGATTTCCGACGTGTAATGATATGACTTGGATAATAATCCGTGCATTGGGAGGTCAACATTTTGTAGGTTTCCATGATGTACGTGGTCGTGGAGAACGAATCAGCATCGCGACCTCCGGAAAAGGTAATCCAATAATGGCAACACAGAAATATGTGTAATGTGGTAATTAATGGCATTACAGGATGGTTTCCCATCGTACCGCGTTGGATCCTTGCCAGATTATGTTAGCTACCTACTGGATGCTAAATCATCACCTCCATGACAATGCTATTCTTTCCAGAGTCAAGCGCCTTTTATACATCGTGTATAAATTCCTAGTAAGAATTATTAATTCCAAAGTCAAATGCTATCATTGTATTGTTGCTCTTCAATGACGAATTCTTAGTAAATGTGAGTCATCAGCTCGCGTTTACTACATCCTTGCCTTGTGTACACACTGACCGTCGCTCCTATCGATTGAATGGTTCGGTGAAGTGTTCGGATCATAGCGACGTGGTCGGTTTGCTATCGGCGACATCGCGAGAAATCCACTAAACCTTATCATTTAGAGGAAGGAGAAGTCGTAACAAGGTTTCCGTAAATAAACGTGCGAAAGGATAATTGTTGATGCCACACAAAAAGAGCTACCCGTGAACTGGTTGGAACAAACCTCTAGTACAAGAGGGCGACGGCACGCCCGAGGCCTCTCTCAACAACCAAACCCCGGCATTGAAACTACTATCTCTGGTCTTAAATATAAGATCTAATTTGTAGTGCAAATCACATTACAAACTTAATCTTATATTATGAACTATTGGTAGTATAAATAAATATTCTCGTTGCCTTTTTGCCAATGACACTCCTCTAGTCCAATTTGTAAAATTTTCTTGAAGGTGTTTTTATTTGTCATTTTTTATAAGATGTTTTGATATGTATTAAATATTTTTTATATACGCCCATATTTAATAAGATTAGTGAGAGAGTAAAAATTAACTAGATGTAGAAATTTTGGTGAAGTTAATAAGGATAATATTGAAAATCATTTCAATTTTATGATAAATTTAAGTTTTTTAACTGTTTTTATTAATACATGTAAATTAAGTTAGAAATATCTTACAAATGCGTTGAAAGGAGTACTTACTAAACGAGTTTGAATCCCATCTTTTTTTAAAAAGACCCTAGAGAAAAGGTGTCTTGACAAAGTATCAACTAAAAAGTACTCAAACCATTGTATAAAGTAAAGACAATTTCAATAATAACAAATAATATCCACATTTTTGTATTCTTCCACATTTAACACTTTTGCCTAATATATGTAAAAAGCTTCTCAAAGCGGCTAGGCCCATAGACCTAGCCACTTCATGTCAACACAAAATAGGCTTACTCTATGTTGACACAGAGAGACCTAAAGAATGAATTAGAAGAAAAACCTCTTCTAATATCCTATGGCCAAGCAATATCTTAGGTTGTTATTGGACTAACAGCATATGAGGGAAGAATCACAATATTGCCAATGAAGGTGATATATATAATTGAATACCTACAGCTTGAGTTTATGCTAATCCCTCAAACATGACGAACTAAGGGCCCGTTTGGTTGGCTGAAAATCAGCCCAAGGAAAAGAAAATTGGCTATTTTCCCATCATCTTCCCCGTTTGGTACGCTGAACCAATTTTCCCATGAAAAGCCATTTTCACTTGCATAATGGAAAATCGGTTCCTTCCACAAACCATGGGAAGCCTATTTTCCAATGGGAATATGGTGAAAAAAGACTTACAAAACCCCCAAAGCATCTTCGTTAGACCCGATGGGCTGCTGCACACCGTGTGAGGCACACCGGCTTATGTGGTGCCGGAGATGTTCGCCAAGAAAGGCTACGACGAAGGGAAGGTGGACGTGTGGTCGTGTGGAGTCATCCTGTTCGTCCTCACCGTCCTTGCCATTCAACGACCACAATCTAGCGGCCATGTACAGGAAAATCTACAAAGGGCAGTTTCGGTTCTCGAGATGGACGTCGCCGGAGCTACGATGTTTGTTGTGTCGGCTGCCATTGGAGGACTGTGTCGTTGAGCGGTGGATGTATGGTGGTGGTGATGTGGTTTAAAATAATATTTTATTTTTTTTGGGCAAAATCGTATTTTGTCTTATTTTCCCGCCTCATTTTCTTCCAACCAAACAAAAATTTTCTCATCAACTCATTTTCTTTTCCAGTGCGAACCAAACGTGTGGAGGAAAAATATTTTCCGTTCCATTCTATTCACTTCTTTTCCATTCCTACCTTTTCTTTGATCCAAACGGGCCCTAAGGCTTTAAATCATAGGACATTATGCAGATCTGTTTTTTTTCTTTTCATGCAGCGACAAGATATGGTGAGAGAATCTGTGCTCAAAGCAGCATCATAGGCCATATACCTCAAAAGGCTCCTAAGCACATGATGTTTTGGGACAAAGTGATGCATGTGCATCTGCTCACAATAACAACAAAAAAGAAAAAACGTTTCATTTCGCCCGTTTCATCCACAGGCCAAATATGCAACAACAACAACAAAAACCTAACGTGTGGTATCTCACAATCCACGATCACCTTACTCATCACTATATCTCTCCTTCTTGTTCCTGCAATTATTATATTCCAAAGTTTCTCCCAAGTTGCTCTTATTTGCTTTTTGGCCACCAATAATAATATTCTGCTACTGCTTTTTACTTGGGTTTGATATTAATGTGACATTGGAGTTAAGGGCGGATCGAGAACATTTATTAATGGTGGGCACTAGTGGTGGGGGTGCCCCGATTTTTTTTTTTTAAAGAAAGTTTTAAATACATTAAAAAACAAAAGAATATAAACAATAAAAGAAAAAATATCAAAAAAATATTCATGAAATCAAGTGAATACTGATGATGTAATAAGAAAGATAGTTATTTTACAAATCTGTTATTTAGAAAAGCAAGGCTAAGTGTTATTAGAAATGCAGCTACATAAATTATAATGAAGGGTGTTCACTTAATAAGTTTCAAGACATATATTTTAATAACAAAAGATATTACAATAAAAATAATTACAACGCCATCCTTCTGCGCCTTATTTTTGAAATTCCATCATAATTGTTTTATTATCAATGTTATCAAATACATCTTTTTCAATATAAGATACTAAACAATCATTCGATCATTCATCCTCCATCCAATTACAAAGTGCAGTCTTAATGTATTAAGGGTGGACAATCATTCAAACATATATTACTTTTTTTAATTAAAAAAACCCCAAATTCAAGAGGGCACTTGCCCCTCGTCTAGTTCTTGGGTCCGCCATTGGAGTAAGCTAAGGTAATAAAAAGGAGCAATAGAGATCAGTAGGGCCATTGTCTTCAAATTGAAATGGCACTGAGGAATGGTAAGGTAGGCACATGGATTATCCTACGTTATGAGGTCAGTCCATGTCACCCTTGTGGGGTCCATATGAAAGTTACCACCCACTGGTACTGACTCCGTACAATGCAACTTGCATTGCATAGTTGCCTAACCTCTCCTCTTTGTTCTGACCATGTTTTTCTCTTCTTCTTTCAATTCCAATCCCCTTTTCTTGTTCTTTAGATATCTGTTTCTGTTAGATGCAATAAAAAAGAAACAAGCCATGAATTATCATCTCTCACAGCAAAATGAACCATAAAATTTTGTGACAAAACTATCTCACATATTTAGTTCGTAAACCATAAAATCATGGTTGAAAAGTTAGATTGGGGTATCAAAACTCTAATCTGAACAAGCACTAAATTCCACGAGAAAGATTCCAATGTCAACCCCTCTGTTTCTTTAAACGACGTGGCTACAGGGGAGACTTCAATTTAGCTTGCATCACCTATTTATTTCTGTCCTCTTCACCATTAGTCACTTCACTATGATCATTACTTTCAAGAAACAAAATTTTAAACCTGCGTATCAAGTTAAAGCGTAATGGAGATTGAGCAAAATGACAATGCCAGAAGCTGAAGCTGATGATGGCTGATAATGGAGTTTACCTTGTTATGTGACACTAATAACATCAAACATGTGAAGAGGCGGTGGGAGATACTCTCATTGACACCTCCCTCATTATCCCTCATCATCCCCCATCTGGACCGTCCAATTTTTGATCCAACCATCCAGACATCCTTTAGATGGTTGGATCAAAAATTGGACGGTCCAGATGGGGGATAATGAGGGAGCTGCCAATGAGAGAAACCGAACTCGTGAAGAGGCAATAACATTAAAATAGATGCAGTGTGTTTCAGGTTCTGGGTCCACTTGGTAGTCGGTAACATGTTCAAGCATCACCATTGTTGGCTCATGATTGTCTGTTTGTCTCGCAATAAATGAAGGAGGAAAAAGTAAAAAAATATGTTTTTTTGCCTTTGCTTCTCTGTTTTTTTTTTTTTTTAATTGGGTTAAGTTTTCGGAGAATTCTAGGACCAAAGAAAGCATAATGAATAAGATAAAATGGATACAGAGGCCACACTAAAGGGTGGAAAGAATGAGAATAGCTAGGAAAGAATGAGAATGTCCAATATAACTAATAACTATAATAACTACCAATTAGGACATTCTGAGACTCCCAAGCACCAATCTTCCAATCATAAATAAGCACTGAAATCCTAGGGAACTAAAAGTGGAAAAAAAAAATGAAAGAGAAAGGTGAAGATAAGATTAGTAAGTTTCAGCAGCTGAAAGCCACACACAGTGAGGAGAAAGCTCTAAGAGGCCACCCAAAATAGCTTCCAATTGGGCACGCGTAATTTGTTTATATTCCCACTTTCGTTGCACCTTTCTGGTCTGGCCAGCTTTCTCTTTCCAATTTCATCATCTACAATCTCATTAATCTCTTCCAGCTCCTCTGCATCATCAGTATCTTGATCACCAACAACAAATTCGTCTTCTTCCACTGCCTCTTCCTCTTCTTCCTCTGCTTCTTCTTCATCAGCTACCTGTTCTTCTTCTTCTTCTTCATCATCATCAGAAAGGAATGTCTGAAACATGGTAAGAGTGAGCCTTCCATTACTCCTCTGTGCTTGAAAACATGGCTGAACTGAAGGTGTAGTCACAGCTTCCAAGATCAATCTACCATCTTCACGACGAGGCCTCACTTGAACCCCGCCAAAATCTGTAATAGAAGTCAGAGGAGGTGGGAAGCTGTTTGAACGTTTCATTCTTCTGGAAACAGAGTAACTTCTAGTAGGTTCTGAGTTGTGTCTCGAGTAACCAGTGGTGCTATTTTCTGATGAAAGGAGGGCAAATTCGTCCATTTTTTCACTTGCATTATCACTACCAGTCTCAGAGCCTAGACTTTCTGTGCACATTTCCATGCTCTTTCCAGTGAGCATGGAGGAGGAGTGTTTCTCTGAAGGATGGACATAGACGTTTTGAGGATCCTCTGTTTTTTTGAGAGAGAGCAGCAAACTCCATCCTCCAATGTCAGCATTTTTGTCCATTTTAGTGGAAATTTCACCATTGTTGCTGGGTTTCTCTTGGGATTCAGAGAGTGAGAGTGACGCTGGTGGAGCCAATTTGAGCCTAATAATTTGTGTTTCCATATGAGAAGGCTCCATCCATGATTGAAACCCTTGACACAAACTTGAAGAAGACATTTGCTTTATCCACAAATACTAATTGTAATTTAAAAAAAAAAAAAAAAAAAAAAAAAAAAAAAAAAAAAAAAAAAGCAAACGGAAAGAACAGAACAGGGGAAGGGAGACGGGAATTTTTGTTTTTTTGATGGTTTTTGCCTCACTCTGTTACCAAGTTCCAGCTAAAAACGATGAGAAAAATGGAGATCTCGCTGTGAAGAAGAAGGATTTAAACAGAACCCATCTTTTGATCGAGCTTGAATTGAGAAGATGGGTTCTGTGGAAAAAGAGAGAAAGAGGGTGTATGGGAGAGAACAGAAGAATGGGCATGAAATAGAAGTAGGAAAGGTGTATCTCATTATATAGTTGGGCAACACCAGAGTGCGTCTGTAACTTTATTGTAGTGGGAAGAAAATTCTGTAACAAGTATGTGGTAAAATTATTACCATTTAACACATCCACCGACCACCATGTTACAATGACTTAAAAAGCATGGGGGTCTGATTGTATACTTAGTCTTTGTTTCTCTGCTTATTATCAGTCTGTCTCTTAGGTTTTGGCTGTGTGTTTATGTCATACGTCCACACACACAAAATAAATAAATACATGCGAAATAATGATTAAGAAATTTAACAAGACATCTACTTTTATCAACAAGGACTTAATTGGATTTAAATTACAGAGGAATAAAGCGAAGGGAAACTCAGTGGGAACATGACTCGTTGAAAAAGGCACGAGACATTAGTGGTGGAATATATCTATGGTCAATCAACTTACACTAAAAACATAAGGTGGAAAAAATTATATATATATATATATATATGGAAGTAACTGTGTGATAAAGGAAGCTTTGTATGGTTCTGCTCATAAGCTGGTTGCCCATCAGAAGACAGAGTGATATTTTTGAGTCTGTCCAATTGGATTCGCTTGCTTTGGTGGCTTCTATTTTTCGTAGCCATTGGTTGAAAATTCTATCAATTATGGATATTTTCCATCAACAGAGCCTGAGGCTTATAGCCGCAGAAACCAATAACAGTAACTACTCTGTTCTTTCATACTCAGTACATGTCATTCCATCGTTTTGATTCTCTCTCACAAAGATCATATCTTTCCGTCCCAAATACTTTATTAGGTTAGTTTATTCTGGTGTTATTATTGTTTCTTTTCTTTTAAGATTCAAATTCAAATACTCTTATCATTTATTGAACTGACACAAAATAAATCCTCCGATAGGTTTGGAACAAACCTAACATGGAATTCAGAGAGTGGTCCAAATCAAAACACATAGTGTTTAGTTACTTGAATCATCGTAGAGAAACAATGGTTTGACATTTTAAGTGAAACTTACGTAAAGTTAATAGTGGGAATGTATTATAGGTGCTTCTTCGTAGAATATAATATTCTTAGAGCTGATAAGATCAGAGAGCTATTTATTTAATAGCTCAACCGACCGAACATTGGATCAAGAGGAACCCATGCACGATAAAACCTTAGTATAATCGTCACTTTAAAGTCTTTTTTTTTCTTGACTTGTTTCATCAATCGTGAAGTTTTTGACACGCGCTCATCAAAATCTATGGTTAGTGTATTTTTCTGGTGGAAGCAAAAAGAGAGCATCAATTCATTAGCTTTTTCCTCTTTGGACTTTCCTGGCTTTCTATTGGCCAGATCTCTTTTACACTGTCAAAATCTGTACGGGTATTGCATATATTTTGTTTGCTTCGACAAGTTGAACAACTGTTGGATCAAATCAAGCAAATCTACAAAAGCGTATAGTCTTTAAAAGCCTCATGCATGATATATACATTTAGTCCGTACATATATATGTATATATATATCTAGCTTCTTCGACAATATAAATAAAGAAAAAAACTGATTTGATCAACAGTATACTGAGCAGCATTTGGCTGTCTAGGAATCTGTCATATGCACACAAAAAAACAAGAGAATCAATGCTATTATATGATACTGTTACATGTAACACTTCTCATTCATCTTCTCATCACAACACACAACTTCAGAAATGACCCTGCATGTAGAACAATATAATAAACGTCCTAGATTTAGTGAAAAATATAATTAACGTATAGGGTACCAAAGGGTAAGAAATTTGCCACCTTCCACCAATGAACGTTATTTCCATGCTCAAAGTATAGTAATTGTGTGGCTTATACACTAAACAGTAGCTTAATTATGTCTCATTTAACAACCGAAAAAAAATCTGTCATGCATGTCTCATTACTGATGATTAAGTTAATGACAGGTAGCACATTACTATTATCGTGCCCTTGTATGAAAAACAATTTGAAACAGACCATTTTTTTTAATTTTACCAATAATATAGTAAAAACAAAGCTGGTGTTTGGTCATATTTGGTTGGTTCAATCATATATGGGTGAGTTAATTATGAGGCATGAAAGGATAACACGTGCAAATGTCCGTCTTATTACAATCTTAAATTGCTGTCATTACTACAGGGATATGAACAAAAGATTATATGAGATAGTAAGAAAAAGATGTGAGGACGCAAGTCACATGGATCATTTTTCTGTGATAACGTTGACTGATTGATTGATTAATGTGGTCCCCTTTTAACACCGCAAACCGCCAAACATATTGGTTTTGTTTTCAGACAGGAATGACGTGAAACATCAATTATATTATACGGTTCCGAGGTTAGTTTTAAGATATATATATATATATATATACGATCGATGCAAACTCTATATATATGGAGGAATCTTATTCCAACAACTAAAAGAATCGAGGACTACGTGTATGAATGCTGAATCAATAAAAGCGAAGAAGAGTAGGGGCCTATATATAGCATTCACCGTAGTTCGTTTCTAGCTAGTAACTGTACTGCTTTTATTTATTCAAGTGATGGAAGAAGTGGCGGGAAAATATCGGGGGAGGCAAGAATATATGCGTCATGATAAACACTTTCTGAGAAAAAAGGTCGAAGCTCTAGCCATCGAATTTGCTTGCTTCATACACTTTACAATCCACGTTTTGTTCTATGTTGACCAACCAGAGAAGCACAAACCCTACGGCCAGCTAGACCTCATTATGATCGTTAGTTTTATTGCCGCTAGCTAGACCATCGTTTTGCAATTATTTATATAATATTTAGGAAGAAATTAATTAAAGATGAATGATTCTGTGTTCAAGTGTGTTGACTTCTGACGAGGTTTAGTGATGAACTGATGGTAGTGGCGGTGCTTTATTTTTCTCTCTCTTTCGGTTCCAATTCTGCTGAGGCATGCATCAGTGAGATCAAAATGAATAGAATAGAGAGGATCACGTAGACCATGCAAGCTTGTCATGTAATTAATGGTTGCTCGACGCTGAGATGATGCAGAGGATGGACCAAAGAGAAAGGTACTTCCACTTACGTCGATGTATTATTTTGGATGGTTTTTTTATGGACGGCAGAGATATCATATGTTTTGGAAGCTTCACTTTCCGCAAATTTCTTCTCCGCCCTGCACTTGACCATTCTTAGATTCCAATGTAAGAAAGCAATCTTATTCTTTAATTTCTCACGTATCATCATGAGAAAAAATGTCATAAATTATAATTAAACTGGAAGTCACTCTTTCTTTCTCTATTTTTCTTTTAATAACAATGGCATTGTTAATTGGGAAAATTTCAGTAGCCCTCAAAAGAAGAGATTTTATTTCGATTAACCCCAACAAATTTTGAAATTTCAATACACCTCCTTGATAAGGTCAAAATGAAATTAAGTTTTGAGGGTAAAAAGACAATAATGTCCTACCTTTTTTCAAAAGAATATTTACAAGACAAGTAATATATTAAAAAGAAACTAGGAAATTAATAAGAACATTTGGTCATTTATAAGACAAATAGTGAATTCATAAGAAAAATATGGCCATTTAAAAAAACAAATAAAAGGATTCGAAAGAATCCAAGTAGTTAAAAGTATTTTTTTCTATTCACAAAACAAATAAAGCAAGGGCATTATTGTTTTTCACCTATAAAACTTAATTTAATTTTGACTCAAGGGGGTACAATGAAAATTTTTCAGATTTGTTTTTTGGATTTGACTTAAATGAAATTTCTTCCATAGGGGCTAACTGAAAGTTTCCCTTATTAATTTTTTTTTAATATAAATTTTTAGGAGAGAAGTTGGACTCACCCACCGTCTAAAGGCAAACGCCTGAGCCTGCTACATAGGAGGATGGTTACCCCTACTTCCCAAATTCTGGAATGCCTCCCCCAGTGACATGACCGTGTCAGATTCAAACCCTCTTTATTTGTAAGAGTTTCCAAATCGCTAACCGCTGAATCCACAGATCAATGGGTTTTCTCTTTTTTTTTTTTTTTTTTTTTGCTATAATGGGTTTTCTCTTATTAATTTGTTATAGGGGAAAAAAAATGTTTAGGAGGAATTTGGTCTGGCTGAATTAGGCCCAAGTTCTTGAGGGATTTGGGCCTGTTGGTATCTAAAACAGTGGGCCTAGCGTGGTTTTCCACAATCTCTTGCTTGATAATGCCATGCAGGGGACAAGATTCCCCTTTCTGTAAGCCTTGTGGACTCCTCTTTTCTCAACCAAAACAAAAACCCTCAAACTTAAACTTGATTAACAAGGTTTACTTCGTTTTTTTTTGGACAAAGAGCACAAAGCCTTTAAAAATGAAGTGAGAAAACCACATGAATATCCAGCCTCTGACTCCAGACACATCCCACACCTCATTCTTTATATACAAGACTGAACTGTAAAGCTAATATGCTTTTACCTTCTCACAAACAAAACACTTTGTTCTCATCCCATAATTCTTCAATTAAAGCACATGAAAAATTGTTTTAAGCGATCATTCTTTTGAATGAAAGTGGAAATATATTAATGAATAAAAGAAATTACATCAATGTAGTAAACAAGTGAGAACGGGCTTGATTAGTGACGCCCATTTGACAAAAAAATTGAAGAGCATTCCTAGCTCCAAGTGTGTGTGTGTTCTGTAAGGACATTAACAGAATGAGCTATAGCATCTGAATTGAAACATTTGATCCTGAAAACATCTTCAGTTGCTCGTGTCCCATAACTTCCAGCAGAGAAGGCCAAATTGAATCTGCCAGACTTCATCCTTGTTCGTTGGATTGAGATTGTGGAGCATCCAATCAACAAAGGAAGCCTGGGTACGTTGGTATATACAGACAGTATAAATAAAAAGACGGATCAATAATTTATAATTTCGAGTTATTAGCAACATTCCCAGTGGAATCAAAATTACAAAGGAAGTACAATATTGAATATTATAGCATCCAACATTAATGATGATGCAATAATATAATATTAATAATACGATTCAAAAGAACGACCACCCTAAAATTTTCAGTTTTTCTCATCATCTCTAGGCGAAGTAGGGAACTCGAAGAGGTCACTCCTAGGCGTTTGAAATGCTTTATTCTTATTACCATTATCATCATCATCATCTTCTTCTTCTTCTTCATCTCCGGCAATTGACGGCGACGGAGACGAGAAGTCCAAGCACAATCCCTGGATGACCTGCTCGTATGATTCAGAGAGGTCTTGAGAGGTGTGTTGATGGTACTCCACTAGCTGATGAAGGCACTGGTTTTCTCTTATCAGATTTGCGTTTTCACTGGCCAATCTTGATTTTTCTGCAAGCAGTGCTTCAAGCTGAAGCCTCACCAGATCATCTTCCTCTGGCCTTGTTCCTTTAGCAAATCCATCTCGCAGCCTGCTATTTTCCTCTTCAAGCAGAGCACATCTTTCTTGTATGAAGCTCAAGTCTGACTTTATAGACTTCAATTCTCTTGCAAGCGAGGCTGCTTTGCTTGCCATTAAAACCGCAAGCTGATATAGATGAACAAACAAGTACCTTTTAGATAAATATTGCTTTTAGAAATGGAACAATGATTGCTGTTAGAAGATGAATTGTACCAACATTTTTGGCTTTCTTTAGGTTTTTGTTTCTGTTTCTTTCTTCATTTGGCTTCTGGGAATCATCCGCAATATATTCTGACAACTCACTCGGATCATACTTTCTTTTTGTTCCTTTCTTTGATTCTTCTTCTTCTTCTTCTTTCGTTTTCTCTTCTGATATGGATTCTTTACTCTCAGCCTGCAGGTTATGTTTGCTCTGGAATATGTCGGTCAATGTGGGTGGTTGACCCAGTTCTCTGGCTCCCTTTGGCCCAAAGAAAAATGCAACAAACTTCAATTTCAATTTCAATTTCGTTGTAAATGAAAAAACTAAGAAAGTGATAAATCAACAGGGATCTGCAAAAACAGGTCAGAATTCAGAATGATACCTGCAAGGCATTGTCCAAATTGTTAGAAAGCAGAGAGAGAGTGTGGGCGATGGAGTCAAACCCTCTGATAAGCAGCAACGAACCTTCCTTCAATCTCTTAGATTTTTCACTCTGCAAAAAGAACGAAGCAAAAGAACACATAATTTAGTTTTCGCAGTACATAAGAGAATTCGTGATAAATATTTCTGGAGGCAGAGACTGACCTTGTGGGCGAGGGTGTGAGTAGAAGAATCAGGGTCGGTGGAGATATTGGGATGACGATCGTCAAGAATGGTGTCGATCCGGTTGCGGAGATTGCTCCAGAAACGATTATCGGAGGAAGGGCTGAACAGAGGAGGAGAAGCAGAAGAAGAAGCCATGGGTACACTGGCGGCATTCTGTCATAATAACAATAATTAAAACACGTAAAGCTTAAAGGAAAACTTCAAAAAACAGTGAGAGAATGAAGGAGAATAAGAAACCTGGTTTAGTTGGAGAGGAGACGATGAGTGGACAGAGGTTGCCATTGCAGGGAGGGAGAGAGGAGGAGGATGCTCAAACGGATAGTTTTCAAAAGTGAGGAGGAGGAGGAGGATTTTATTAGTTTAAGTATAGGTGGGCCCCACTCCAGTTATATCTGTGTAACGTTCGGAAATCTGAAGCTCCTTTTCTTTTATTACTTTCACTACTCTACTATTTATAGTTGCTGTCGTCCACACTCTCTTTTGATTGGTCAATATCATTTAATCTTTTTTTTATATATATAAAAATAATATCACTTAATCGTGACTTCTTGTTCGGCGCTCCTCCTCTCTTGTTTTTAATATGCATTTTTCTTTCACTCCACGAATTTTGTTTTGGAGAATTAAGTACTACTCCGTTGTGTGTGTGTGTGTTTTTTTTAACAACTCAAAATTTAAAATTGTAATAATTTCTTTTATAAGAACGTGATAAAAGTTGTCTTAGCATTTAATAATTTTTTTTTTTCCATTTTTGACCCGCATTGATACATATGTTGCATTAATTAATAGGTTGTTGATACCTATATCCACTATATTTCTCTTTTTGTTATTTGTCTCTTATAAATAAGGGTATACTTAGGAAAAGAAGGTTTATTTTAATCACATTTATTGTTTTAACTAATTCTAACCATTTTTTTAAATAATATAATTTGGTTATCAAGTTCTTATAAATAAAACCAGAGGGAGTAATTAACCTCATTCATTAGAGAGTATATTTTGTTGTTGTCATAAACTCATATTTGTAAGTGACCTCATTAATTTTTTTTTTCACATAAATGTACCATTTTACCCATTTATTTATTATTGTATGGATTGTTATTTTCTTAGAAAGTGTGTAGTTAGTTAGAAAAAAAATGAAATAAATAAATAAAAAGTGTGTAATTAAATAAGGTAAGATTGGAAAGTTGTTGATTTTTTAAGGCAAAAAAATGAGGTTTAAGTTTTTTCAAAGTATTAAGGGCCAATTTTGCTTCGAAAGTTTTCACAGAAGAACAATTTTGTCCTAGCCATTATCCCAATTAATTTAAACCCTTAGTTGAATAAATATGTTAAGTGGAAAGTCTACATGTTATAGTTGTCATTTTTGTTAGGGTACAAATTTACTCCGAAAATATATGCATCATCTACTTCATTTTTCTCATAGTTAAATTTTACTTTGTTTGTCATGGCTAATGAAAGTTACTAGGTGGTTATGTCAACCTTTTAGAAAAATAAAATTTCTAAGAGAAACGTAGTAATGTTATTTTTTTGGGAGCGGCTACGGTCCACTGCGGTGGACTGTCCGCTGCCATCCTCTACCCAATAAATGCCCAATAAAAAATCGAGCGCGGTTTTGTGCGATAGGCATTTATTGGGCAGAGGGGGCAGCGAACGGTCCACTACAGTGGACCGTAGCTGCTCCCTATTTTTTGTGAAAGGGTGAAACAAGGACTAATTGTAAGGCACGAATGGTGGTATCTTATATTAATCGGAAGTTCAAAATCACTAAATTTGATGAAGAACACAATCACCCCTTCCACACCCAAGAAACACTTGTTGGCATCCCAAAGAAATTTATCGAAGTTGATGAGTGTGAAATAGACCTTGCAAGGAAGTTACATTTGACTTAATGAGTACATATCTTTGGGGTCAAGCAAATGTTGGATATACTCGCATAGATGTGCAAAACTACCTTCCAGGCTAAAAAAAAAGAAGTTTGAAGTATGGAGAGGTGAGTGCTTATTTGAATATTTTCAACAACTTGCTACAAATCCTACATTTTATTACAAATATCGGAAAAAGGACAATTACCAATGTGTTTTGGGCGTATCTTTGGAATGTTAATAGATTATGCACATTTTGGTGAGGTTGTAGCTTTAGACACAACATATGGTACAAATAATAGTATGTCTAAAATTACGAAGTTGACAAGTTTGAAGAAGCTTAGAGCCAATTATTATCTGCTTATGATGTTCATGAAAATATGTGGTTGAAATCCATGTATGATATTAAGGAGAAATGGGCTTGGTGTTATGTGAAGACTTCTTGCACATTAGGAATGAGGAGCACACAACTCGCTGAAAGTATAAATGCTGATGTGAAGCAATGTACATCACCAAATTTAGACATCAATGAATTTTTCACCACTTTTGACAGAGTTGTTTCAGAGAAACGGGATAAGGAATTAAAGTTGGAGTTTGATTCTAGGCACAAGATACCTAGGATAGTAAATCCAAGTGCACCAATATTGCGCCAACTTTCAAAAACTTATACCTCAGGTGCCTTTGACATGTTCCAAGAACAATGGGATCTCCAATTTGCTGTGAAGTTAACTGAACATAATGAAAAAGAGCCTTTAATTGTATACACTGTCCATATGATTGATGAAGAGGGGGAGTGGAGAATTGCTTTTAAGTCTGACACAAATGAAATTTATTGCACTTGTGGGATGTTTGAGACCACAGGGATATTATGTTGTCATGCGTTGAAAGTATATGAGACAAAGGGTGTTAGAATTATGCCCGAGCAATACATTCTCAAGCGATGGACTAGGAGGCAAGGAGTGGTGTTGTGCATGACACTATAGGAAATGAGATACAATTGGATCCTAAACTTGAAATCACGAAGATATAGAGATTTAGTGCATCAATGGGTAGGATTGGCAAGTAAAGCAAAGGTCGTGAAGGATATGAGCATCTTTGGGGGTAATCAATGAAGCAAAAAAAAAAATTCCCGATGGTAATGAAGATGATATTGTTGAGCCAATTGTAGCACCAACCATAGAATCAAAAAATATGCCCAAAGGTTTTAAAAAGAGAGAAGGAAGGAAAAAAAGCAACGCTACAAGGTTGGAGGAGGAAAGGAATTTAAGCAAGCGCGAAAAGTTGCCTTTATGTATTAAGTTTTGATTTCATTTATATTTATATGAAATATAGAAGCTTTTACTAATCTTGTATTTATTTTGTGTAGGGTGTTCAGAGGCTCGCCATCTAATAAGAGAAAAAAGGTGAACACAGAGAAGGATGTAAAAAAATACAACATGCTCATCCTATAGAACCTGCACAAACACAATATGCTTTCTCACCATCTACATCTCAACCATTGTCATTTACAAGCTTATTAATGGTATGAATTGATAAAGTTGTCACAACTTAAATTTCATGTGGCTATGATATCTCAAGTCATATTCATTGATATTTACAATGCATTGGACTCTTTTGGTGGCTATTTGTTCATAAAAACAGACATTAGACTCTTTTAGTGCCTATTTTTTTGGATGCACCAACTTTGCACAGCTTGTTACACATTTCTTTTGGAGCTTCGAGTGCACGGAAGAATTTTTTGGAAGGATGGATGGAAATTGCTCTTTCTCACAGGACAGCAACCATCTCCACCTACAATTAATGTGAAGATCATCTACTTCATTTTTTTCTCATATTCTTAAATTTTACTTTGTTTGTCATGGCTAATGAAAGTTACTAGGTGGTTATGTCAACCTTTTAGAAAAATAAAATTTCTAAGATAAACATAGTAATGTTATTTTTTTCGTGAACGAGGAAATGAATGCTCGTTGTGTTCATATATACATGAAAATAATTTAGAAGTCAATGAAAGTACTCTCATCTCCATATTTCCATTAGTAGTGGATAAATAAGACGTGAGGTTGTTTGTTGTCATAAAATATATATAAACCTGTAAATAATTAGATTCTCCAATTAAGAGAAACAAGAGTTCAAAAATAATCATATTAATATTCAGGCCAAAAAAATAATCACATTAAAAAAGAATTCAGCTCACATGAAATCAAAATTTGTAAATTTATCCATTTATTCAGGGGGAGAATTACGTAAAAAAAATAAATTTGTATGAAAATAATCACATATTATTACACTGATCAGCCTTTTCTTTCCTCCCCTACATATTAATAGTACTACTTAATAAAATACAAGGAGCATTAATTTGACCTCCATCTTCTTAAAACGGACAAGTATGGTAAGTAAAAACCCATGGTGCTTTCTTCTGGGTGATTCTCATAATGCGGGAAGAGAAATTACCCGGGAAATTGACCAGAGGAGGCACGGATATAGTTAACTCTATCTTGTGCCAAAGCAATTGCTGGTTCTCATTCTCTGAGGGATCAAGAATCAATGGCCTCTCTTGCTTCTTCTTCCTTTCTGCTCTACTCTTCATCCTCTTCCACTCTCCTTCCACCTTCTCTTCCTTCTTCTACTTCTCGCCTCTCTTTCTCTTCCTTATCCTTTTCCTCCTCTCTCTCCGTTTCTCCCATCCTTCTTCCCCACCCTTCTACTTCTACTTCCACTCGTTTCGCCTCTTCCTCTGCTTTCACTCTGAGGGTTAGTGCTCAACTGAAGAAGAATGTGCTTATTGTGAATACCAACAGTGGTGGGCATGCTGTAATTGGCTTCTATTTCGCCAAAGAGCTTCTGGGTAATGGCCATTCGGTCACTATTCTCACTGTTGGTGAAGAAAGCTCCGACAAGATGAAGAAACCCCCTTTCAACAGATTTTCAGTTATAAATTCCTATCTTGCTCTCAACAACATGTTTGTTTGATTACGCAATTTCTTTCATGTCTCTGTTATATTAGTGAAGAATATTGTGAATCCTTTGTATTTACCTGCGAAATTGGGAAATATATGCAGGAAATTGTGAGCGCTGGAGGCCGCACAATATGGGGAAATCCGGCAGAAATAGGGAGTGTTGTAGGAGGGGAAACATTTGATGTGGTTTTGGACAACAATGGCAAGGACCTTGATGCTGTGAGGTTTGTTGCTTTAATTCTTGTACACTGCTTGCTTGGTGATGCTAGATTTTCATGGGAAGTCATTGCTTTGGGTTTCATTGCAAGAAAAGCATGCTATTTTGATCTTTGAGCCTATAATGATGACAATCATATCCTTGAATAAGTGTTAATGGTAGGAAATGGCAAGACAAATGCCCTGTTCTCCTGTATTCAGGAGTTCATATGCATTTGCCATCTCCAAGGCACTTATCTAACATCAATATTCACTTGAAGACCTGTGATAGACTGGGCCAAAAGTTCTGGAACCAAGCAATTCTTGTTCATCAGCAGCGCTGGAATCTACAAAGCAACAGATGAACCTCCCCATGTTGAAGGGGTATGTTATATTTATGATTATATATGTATGTATGTACAAACTCATGTAAGCCAATAGCCAGATTAGCGAGAATGAAAACCTCCTCTGATTCAGGATGTTGTTAAAGCTGACGCTGGTCATGTTGGAGTGGAGAAATACATTGAGGAAACTTTTGGGAGTTGGGCAGTATTCCGGCCACAGTATATGATTGGCTCTGGCAACAACAAAGACTGTGAAGAGTGGTTTTTTGATAGTAAGTGGAAAAATCCTAGACAGGATTTATCTTCAACATTGTATAAAACAAGATCTATCTCTTGTTATGCTCTTGAAACCTTATACAAATATTATATCCCTTAGTATATGTAAGTTGGTAGAAGATTTCATTGTATACCAACTCATACAAATATTCTGTGTTTCAGGAATTGTGAGGGACAGACCAGTGCCAATTCCTGGCTCTGGCTTGCAACTCACAAACATTTCTCATGTCAGGGACTTGTCCTCTATGCTTACTCTAGCTGTTGAGAAACCAGAAGCCGCGAACCATAGCATTTTCAACTGTGTGAGCGATCGTGCAGTGACTTTGGTTGGAATGGCCAGACTATGTGCCCAAGCTGCACAGCGTCCTGTTAACATTGTGCTTTATGACCCTAAAGCTGTTGGAGTTGATGCTAAGAAAGCTTTCCCCTTCCGGAATATGGTAATTACATCCCTTCTATCTGACACTATATTTCAAAAATTAGCACGACACTATGGTTGTAACATCAAATTTATCAAAGGTATTGAACTATTATAGATGAATGCCTTGCTCACTAGTGTATTGCCCAAATATTCATCTTTTACACGTACTAATACATGGCAAAATCATACTATGAGTGATCATATATTGTAACTGAGTTCAATTAGATAGTTAGAATAGTAGTTAGTCTAAAGGATATAAATATGGAATAAAGTTGTTTTTGTCTTTTCTTTCTCTTTCTTGGCTGGTCTAATTTGGTATGATGGCACCAGAGAATGGCTCTGATACCATTGATGCACATAGAACATGGGAAGTAAAGAGAACTATATATTGGACATCATTAGACAAATTAATACATTTGATAATCCCTATTTATACTAATACTTCTCTAACTGACTAATAACCCCTGAACTAACCTAACGGCCACTTAACACACTACATGTTTTACATATATTGAGTATGTATGATGCAGCACTTCTATGCGGAGCCAAGAGCAGCTAAGGAAAAGTTGGGATGGAGTTCCAGCACAAACCTTCCTGGGGACTTGAAAGAACGGTTTGATGAGTACGTAAAGATTGGGAGAGATAAGAAGGACATGAAGTTTGAGCTAGATGATAAAATATTGGAGTCCTTAAAAGTTCCCGTACCTGCATGAGCCATTTATATCCAAAGCATAATGTAAGAGAATACTACTTTACTTGATCAAATTCTTCTTGAAAGGAGAAAGGTTTCAATATTTTAATACGCTTATCTGTCCCAGAGGGTAGTTTATTAAGAGGATCTTCTTCAGCTTTAAAATGAATGTAACGTATCATTTCAGTTTTCAAGAATGTGCTTAAGCATTTCAAGAGCCCAAGTTGTATCACATATACGGCATTTTGATATTCACTATCAAAACTTTAAAAATCCTGGCTATCAAACTGGATAAAATAAATTCTTGGATTGTCTAGTCACCTACCAGTACTAGGCAGTCAATCAAAACTTCAACAATCACCAATAAATAATGATGATAAAAAAATGCAAACAAAAAGACTACAAGGAGGGGAGTCACCCAGCAAGTAGCAACCAAAAATTGGAGATTGATTAAAAAAGGCATAGCAGTGGCCAACAATTTCCAAAACTAAAGGTTTATGATGTTAATGAAATTAACACTTTTTTTTCCTCCAAAATGTCAAGTTATGCCGAATGAGAATCTAATAAAATACAACAGATTTATAGCTGGCTACCGTGCCTGGAGAAAGAAAAATTCTCAGCTGAAAGTACGAATAGAACTACAAGGTTAAAATTATAAGTTACATGCATCAAGGTCCTAAGAATCCTGCTTAATGTTGAGTCCCTTCAGTTTTGATTCCAATTCGTCATGATCAACATCCTCCTCTTCAGCTTCGTCACCGATGTCATCGTCTTCTCCTTCTGGATCATTTTCATCCAAGGGACCGAGCATATGGGGGCAATTTTTAAATATATTTTTCAGCTCATCAATCCCTTCATCAGATATGTAGTTCCCATTGATATTGAGCAACTTGAATCCAGGTTTTTGCACAACAGCTTGGGCCAATAGCCTTGCTCCCGACCTTCTGATGGCATTAGTGCTCAAATCAACTTCATTTAATTGGCCATGACCCTCTTCTAGTGCCTTGCTAATCAAAATTGCACCTTCATCCTTAAGTTCATTCTCAGACAGATTCAAATTGGTAAGGAACTGTTTGGAGGCTATGCAAGCAGCCAATGAAGCAGCACCTTTAGCACTAATATCATTTCCAGATATTTCCAGAACTTCTAGCGATGGTGCAGATTCTTTGAGAGCAATGGCAATTGCTTCTGTCCCCTCATCTTCTAAGTTCAAATAACTGAGATATATCTCAGTCAGATCTGCAAATGCAGGGATAACTTTGCTCAGAGCAACTCCAGCTTCTACACCAAACATGTTGTCACGCAAATCAAGCTTCTTCAAATGTGTGCAAGTCCCTAGGGCTTCTGCTAGGGCAACACCACCATCAGAACCTACTCTGGTAGATGAACAACGAAAATTCTCCATAGCTGGGGAATGTTTCAGAATGTCAGCTATAGAGATTGCCCCTGCATCTCCAGTCATGTTGTTATGAAAATGAAGAACCCGGAGCTTCTCGGTGGAAGGAATCAATTCAGAAACAGCTTTTGCAGCTTCCTCTGATATACCATCATTCACCAAATATAGCTCCTCCAAGTTAATTTGTGAACTTAGGAGGGACCCAAATGCCCTAACCCCCTTTTCACCCATGGCATTATTTGACAGATTGAGAGACTTTAGAACACAACCTGCCAACACTGATGAAAATATAGTCATCACTTCAAGAGCTTCTGCTTCAGGTCTTCCAGCAATAAAATCTGATAGATCAACTTCTTTCAATTGATGCTTAATTGATGATAGGATGGGTTCAGCAACACGAGCAGCATCCAACCCAAAACTTCGATTGCTAAAGCATATCTTAGTATATGAATTTGGTTCTCCCAGGGGTTTCAGAAGTTCCGCAGCTTCCTCCCCATTAATGAAGGCTCTGCGCCCTCCAGATATATCAAAAACAGTCTCAGCAGTCACACTGACCTTTTCATCTATCGATTCTCCATCTTCCTTCACACGAGGGCCTCTTTTCAATACCTCCAACATAAGCTTACTTGATTCTTTAGCATAAATTTGCACAGCAGAGCTCCCGTCACCATCAGGCTCCTTCTCAAAATGTTGGTCAGCTGTATTGAACACCGTTTCCTCAATTTTCTTAGCATCCTCCTCAGCCTCTTCTCTGCTAAGCAGTCCATACTTTCGAGAGAAAATGGATGGAGTTGTCAGATTCTTGGTCATTCGCTCTACAAGCATTAGCCTGGTACTCTGGCTAGGGGGCCATAATTTGATTGAAAATGGGCGATGTTGGTATGTCTGTTCTGTAGAATCCATACCAAAGCAACCTGTAACAAATATGACAGTAAGATTAGATGCTTCTGCCAAAATTAAACACCTAAGACATGAGGTACTACTTATTGGCTGAAAAAATAAAGAAAAAAGAGATGTTGGTTACTACTTACTAGAATACACCAGGAGGCTAACAAATTGTTTGTGAAAAAGTTCAACAATATAATGTATAGATTTCATTGAACCAATAAGATAATAGTAGAGACAGCTACCACAACAATGGCAGGGGGGTTGATTTGACCAGGGAAGTAAGAGCCCCTACTGATCAGAAACAGTACATCACAATAGATTACATGATAAAAATGCTTTCGGTATGGCTTGTCTAGTCAACAAGGTTATTGTTGAACTATTAGTTGAAAACTCGAGGAAATATAATACGCATACCATGACATTATTTCGAATTTACGATATCAATTTACACGTAAATTCAAAGAAACAAAAATCTAAAATCATTGGTCGGCGCAAGTCGGTAAGATGGTACAAAAGCCACAAAAAACTTAATCTCGGCAGATAAATCAAGGTTAAACACAAATCACAGACCATAAACACTTAGAATACGATAGTCCAAGTAATATAAATCCTATGAGGCACAAGGCCTGCAGTACTGATCCGGCACAGAAGAGTTATTTCAGCATCTAAAGCTACGATTTTTTTATCAATCATTGCGACTCGAAAAATAATGAAACCACTAAAAGATTGAAGGGATCGAATCCAAAGAAACTTGACCCCTAGGAGGACACGTGAAGGAGAGAAACAAAAGTTGAACGCTAATCCAAATACGAACATTTACTGAAAAGGGCGGAGGAAACAAGTGAATTATGAGATATCATCAAGCGAAGTCTCCTAACACAAGACTGACAAGAGGGGATAGAGAACAGATTCGATAAAGAAAGAAATCTCGAATATAAGAAAAAACCATAGTCATTCCCTCCAATTTGCAGACCTAAATCATAAACAAAGAAGATGATCCAGAAAAAGAGCGAACAGAGAGAGCGATAAAAAAACAAAATTGGTACCTGAGACTGAGGGTGGTGAGTCAAATTCGATCAAAGAGATCCGAATAAAACCCTAGACCGAGGGTAAGGAAGAATCGATCAAAAAAAGGGAAAAGAGGAGAAGCAGGATTCCGGGGGATTTTGAAATTCGAAATTTTGGGTGCAATCAGTTCGCCGCCTTACTGCGATAGTGGATAGTGGTAACCGGAGTGGGGGCAAAAAAATCGGGAAAAAAAAAAAAAGGATGAGATGATCAAGATGATAATTTTCTTTATTTTTCACATATATATTAACTATATAATTATATTATTTATTATATTTATAAGAATATTATTTATCATTTATTAATACCAAAACTCATGTTTCGAACTCCATACAATACATTGTAATTACAAAATATTTGAAAAAAATCATACAATTAAATATATAATAAATAATTATTAAGAAAAAAATATTTGACATACTACGAACAAAGGGTTCACATTAGGTGTTTGTTCTAATGTGATTAACACGCTTTATCCTTTTCATTAAAAGGAAAGACAATTTATTTTATTTTTTTATATATTTTATTTATTTATATTAAATTATATGTTCTTTTTGAATTTTTTTGCAGACCCAAGATCTCAAATTAATTAGTTTACGATACTTTTTGGTGTTACACGACAAATATTTCTATATGAAAAATTGGAAACTAATTAATTTGAGATACTGGGTGCAAAAAAGTTTTTAAAAAGTAGCATATAATTTAATCAAAATATATAAAATATACCCCAAAAAAAATGCTTAGAGGGACAAGCATATAAGGGAGAAGCACCTTATGTGCTTCCCTTACGAAAATTTGTGCGTTTGGTCAAACATTATCTCAACGTTATAGAATGTACAAACAAACATAAACATTCTAGTAAATAAAGCTCTATACCGATGTTTCAAGAGGTTGGTAACCCAATTTTAGGGGTGTTTCGTGGTGGAACACAAACCGGGCCACAAGATATAATGTACATACATACTTACTAATATCTTGTGTTGGGTCAGACATTATGTCAACTGTGTACTAGCATATGTAAACATTCAAATGGATGAAACACACCACCAACACTTACAGACAAAGCATACTGAAATGCGCAAACCTACCAGCCTACGAGGGAAAACACTTGTATAAAATGGTATGTTCAAATTGCAGTTGGTTTTTCAGTAACACGGACCGACACACCAAAGACGCTCAATGGCTAGAATAAAGCACTACTTTCCAAATCAATTTCCTAATGGACTTGGAGAGTAGAGGCTTAGGGTTTGTTTGGTTTGAGGGAGAGAGAGAGGGAGAGAGACATTTTTTCTCTACTCTTTACTAAATAGCCCATAGAAACTTTTCAATATTCCAAAAATATACTCTTAATAAAAAGGAATATTCTTCTCATTAATGGCAATTTGGTTAATATCATCATTTCCACTCTCTTCCCTCTCACTCCCTCCTCTCAAACCAAAGAGGCCCTTAATGTAGGGCCAAATCCCACCACCCAGAGGCTCAAATACACTACAACCATAAGATTGCCCAAGAAGGTACGTCCAGTCTAAGACCCAGTCTTTTAGCTCAAACTTACAGTCAAATGGCTTGCCTCCTAAGATTCGAAATAAAAGGAGCTAGGTCCACCCAGATCCCCAAAAAGTGGAACTAACCCACCTGCTAAGTTAGTCTAGCATTATAAATAGGAATCACCATGTACACTCAAGACACTCTCACTCACGTCCCCTATTTATTTCTTCACTTGCTGCTTTGCAGCCAAAGAAGATCCATGACAAAGTTGCTTCTTATTTTTCTTATTCGGCTCTTTTTTTATATATAGTAATTTTCTCCTTATTTTATTACATACTAATCTCTGCATTGTCGGTACCCTCTAAAAAAAAACTCACTCTTCTACAAATTTTTTCATTAACAGTGTACTGTAATTTTAGTTTCTGGATCGATTGAAGGACACCTGTATTCATTTTTAAAAAAAATGCATGATCACTCAACAATAATGGTGGCAGGCAAAAGAGGCCAAAAATTCATGTGATGAAATTAAGCGCGTTTAAGTTAGAGGAAAGCCTCGCGATGAGGTTAAAAATTAGGAGTAAGTTTGGAGATTGAGAATGATGTTGCTGTTGCTGTTGCACCAACTTTTGATGATTTCATAAATTTAATTGAAAAAAAAAAAAAAAAAAAAAAAGCAAAACAAAAAGGAAAGCTCACATTTCAGTTTTCGTGTAACGCTCATGACAACGAAACTTGATTGTCCCTGCAGAATTGATTTCATAAATTTTAATCAATCTATTTATGGCAAGTTGTTGAATTTAATTAGATTAATCTAAATTTTAACGTAGTATCATTGCTCCATATCATAAGAAGACCATGAGCATAAGCTGACATTCATTTTCAAAGAGTTAACTTGTATCAAACAATCAAATCAGATAGTCCACCAACAATGCTCAAATTTGACTCATACGGATTGAATTGTGTAACAAGAGTTCTGAATTGAGACAAAATTAGCTTTACATAAATATGAAAGAAGTTGATAAAATGATGTTGACAAGGGGATTAGAATTTTACAAGTTTTTGAACAGTTTCAAGGTTGATAAACCAGTAATAAGCTAACAGCAGCAAGAGCTTATGCAAATATTCATTGCGAAAATCACGTCATGACCTAATTTATTTATTTATTAATGTAAATAAAGAAACAAGGTAGATTAATTAAGCAAACCCCTGTATGATCTCATGGAAGCTCAATCTTTTAAGTTATTATCAATATCCTTACTGTCATTACCCTGGTGCGTCCAACAATATATATACTAGTTATTGTTTATAGGCCAATCATCAATATATTAAACTGACTACTTTCATATATGGTATTAAAAAAATTATTTAAAATTTGTTAGATGTTACACATTCTTGCAACTTTACAAATTATTACTATTTAATTGATAAAACTGATTAAAAAATGATAAAAGATAATATTATAAATAAGTAATGACATTTTTAGGGATTAATTATAAATATTACATTAAATTCTGTAAAGGAACTTGTATTAATAACCCATATAGGTATAGTATAACCTTATAGATAGGAATGCAAAATGCAAAATCAACATGAATACTAGCTAGAGAGATACTTAGAGAATCTATGAATTAAGAAGAGATCACATTACCTACCCAACTTATTCATGAGCTTAGGAGCTCCTTCCAAAAATAAGAGTGATATCACGTTGATGAAAAGGAAGTGTTAAAAACTCACATCTTGGTATCAAAGTAGAGAATACAAGGTAGTGTGTCACATTTTGGTGTCAAAGTAGAGAATATGAGATAGGTTATTACGCACCTCGCAATATGTCTTCAGCCATTGGAAAGAAAAGATGAATTCACGGGATGAATTCTTGAAGAGCAATGTCTGCGCAGGAAATGTAGCCTTGGACTTCTTGAATTAGAAGGGTGGGGTGTAAGGGTGTGTTTTTAGTAGCAGGGTCGTGAAATGTATAACCGTCGTTAAGAGTTTTAGTATTTAATGACTGTTAATGGTTAACATTGGTGAAAGAGGTAACGGCCGGGTATTAACGTTTTCTAAGTGGCGAGATGTGTTACGGCCGTTAATGCAGTGGTGAGACAAGTAACATTGGTTTCTATTATAAGAAAGAGATATTGAACATACTATTGTTCAAGATACGTTGATTCAGCGTTCCCTCAAATCTTTGTTTACTTCTCCAATCAGGTACTTCATTCCATTAGTTTGTCTCTTAGATTCTTTGTGTTCCTTTGAATTCAATCTCCATTTTCATCCCCATTGCAAGAATTCCTTTTTGTAAGTTTTCCCCTCAGTTTTTTTCAATTTAGTCTCCACAACGTCCTTCACTGTTGCCATATTCAATCAAGACTATTCTTGATTTTTAGCTTTCAGGATTTGATGCAAGATAATAATGAAGAGGTAATGGGATTTTTAGGATCAGTTAAATCAGATAATGGCTGGGTTTGATTGGAATTGGGATGAGCCTCTGCTACTAGCTTAAGAAGGAGGATGGTTGGCGCTTCATTGGTATCACAGCCAGTACGGGTTCAAATCTCACTTCAATCGAAAGTTTTGTGGAGTCGTAGGAGGCCAGTGGACCCATGTCTTATTTGGGTTTAAGGGAATTAGGGTGGCATTTGCTACCAGTTTAAGCTAATCCAACTTTTCCTAAGGGTGTGTTTGGTTTAAGGAGAGGGAATGAGAGGAAATGAATGCCTAGGAAGGATATTGATTAAATTGCCATTAATGAAAGGAATATTCTTTTTTATTAAGATTGTATTTTTGGAATATTAAAAAATTTCTATAAGATATTTAATAGATATGAGAGAAAAAATTTCTTTCTCTTCTCTCCCTCCCCAAAACCAAACAAGCTATAACAGTGGTTCCTCTAGGTGATCAGAAATGAAGGTCCCCGAATATAATCCATAAAGGAAAAAAAATTTAAATGTCTATCAAGATTTCAAGAAAGAGGTTCAATATTCACAACAAGAAAAAACAATGAATCAATCTCCAACACAAGTACCATTACGCTCGATCAACCCACCCGGCCAAGTATGAACCAAACTCTATACCTCTGGCTTTTAATAAATCTTTTCCAAAAACTCTGTTTATACTGGGTTAGGTTTTTCTCATAATCCTTTTTTTCATTATCCTTCATCATCTCTAAATCATATCCGTCCAATCAATCACAATACTACTTTAACATCTCTCTCATCTTTCAAATCAACGGCCCAAATGAACTGATAAGGGAAGAGGAGAAAAAGGATAAGGAGAATATCCCCTCCCGCCTATACTCTTGTCTAATTTCAAGAAAGTTCTTTACACCGTTTTTCTCTTTAAGATCAGTAAAATACCAAGGTTTGGTATTTGCTCCCCAATTTATACAGGTGTTTGTGATATATCACATTAGCTGTCTTTTATTCAATTATATATATTTATGAAAATAAATAGTTTCGTGAAGAATATCATTTTCAAATTATCTATCTACATACTTACACAATCTATATTAGACATAAAAAGTTTCTCGGGAGAAGCTTACCAACCACATTTATATACTTGCCTCGCCGCAAGACGTACAAAAACAATCCAAAGACTGGAGCAAGAGGATTCTAGCCTTAATTCGAAAAGCGTATTTATTAGGAAATACAGGATACAAGCACTCAGACGCCGCACACACACATGCTCACTTGTCATTGTTAATACTCCCTTCAGTCCTAAATATAAGACATATTTAAGAAAGTTAATTAAATTAGTTAAAATAACATGTATTTTTTAGTTATCTTCTTCAATTCTCTCATTCCCTCTCGTCTTTTATTATTATCGAGGAAGCATCATTACGGGTAAATTTTGAAAAAAGATTGACAAATATAAAAATTATATTTTATATTTAGGACTAAGATTAAGTCCTCAAATATGCCTTTTCATCATATAAGAGTAAAATCTATTACACAAACATACGTAAAAGAATAACATATTCTGTTTAAGGGTGACTCAGGATAAAATTATTGTTTTAACATGGGACATTACATACATAACAAACAATGAAGATATACATGTGGCTTCAAAATATTAATTAGTTGGATGCATGATACTATATATATATATATATATATATATATATATATCGAGGATTACATAAATAAATATACCGAGTGGTTAAAGTCTGAGAACGAAGATTTAGAAGATATCCAAAGATCGGGATCTAACACCACTGATTTATGAGGTCTTGAAATAAATATTAATGATGATTTGTTAAACCAACAAGTTGGAGAAATAATGTTTAATAAACTTATTGGCCTTGAAGATTGGAAGCTTGGATGGGGAATATGCCTGTTGAAATATGATCACAAATCAAAATCAAACTTAATACTTTAGGCTTTGCTTTAACTTAGAATATATCTACTTAGCCCTAAGAGCTTTTGATATGTGAAAAATACATATCGGTAAATCTGTTATGATATGCACCATTATCCTGCTCATCGCCTCTCTTATCTTTTTTGGTTCAATACATTTTGAAATAACCATTAAGGTTTAAGTTGTCTCGAAATGAATGTAGATTTTTTTCCTATATATATTTTAATTCTTCTACCCATATTTTGTCCTATTTTTATTACTTGGGATAATCTCATATAGTTTATTATTTATTTTTAATTATAGCTTGTTATAAATATTATTCTTACATTTGGAATTTTATTTTAACTTAATTTTCTATGTTTTATTTTTTCATGTGCTATTGTTTATTAAATGCATACTCTCTCAGGTAATCTAAGTTGAAAATCTAGTTTTGGTTTGTCGTAAACTTTTATTGATAATTCGAGTTAATATCTTTTTTATGTTATAGTGTTATACACACCCATATGGTTGTTTGTATGATATTTCTCATATTTATATTATATTGTAAGAATTTAAGAAGTATCATAACTCACCTATCATGCTATGTCACGTTTATATCTTTATCTTTTTTGTTTTTTTTCCAACCTTTAATTTATGGTTTATGACTTCGATCATCTAGTTATTTATCTGATTGTGCGCAGTAGGTTTTGGACATAGTGTTTGTGTGTGATAGGGCAAAACTTTATAGCCTAAAAAACTCCGCAAGTGCACGGGCCGTATCAAGTAATAAAGATGTAAGTAAGATATCGTTCCCACGGCGACTTAAAGACTACAACTTCGATTAAGCATTAATTTCACAATTTTGTTTAAGTTGAGCAACCAAATTAAATTTAATGAAGAGAAAAAAATTAAAATTAAAACAAAGAAACTACCACACTAATGAACGAGCAACCTAGAGTCACTAATCCCTTATTTGTTTCCTAAATTTTATCCCCACTAAATTAATTTTGACTTAACTTACTCAGCTAATCTAGGGTATCAATGTCTATAAATGTCTTCCGGTCCATTTATATACATATCTTAACTAATTATGTAATGCCTCACACAACTAAATAAGATCGTTTTAGATCGGGCTCACTCTAATGTGATTATGCGAGCTTCTAGGTATATTCCTATCCTAGACGCAAATTAGATTAAAACCTAATTTCACATTAAATTTAAACCTAATTCCACATTATTTATTCCCATGGTCATTTTACGATTCCCTCTTCCAAGTTCAACCATAAATCCCCAAAACATGCTCAATCAATAAGCAATAGCAATAAACACAGGATTAAATAAACTAAAATTAAATTAAACAAAACTAATAGTGGGAATAATCTCTAGAACCCAAACAAGTTCATAAGTCCTCTAGGTTGCAAAACCAATTAGCCACACATGGCTATAACAAAATCCATAACAAAAAGATGAAACTCAGATTGAAAGAATAAAGGAAAGAGATGAAAGAAAGTTTCTCCGTCGCCTCCTCCGTCCTTCCGTGGAGATGATGAAGAGAACCGAACCGCTCAACCCCTACTCCTCTACTTCTTCATTCCTTCTCGTTCTGCGTCTCTTCACTACAAAAAAACAGGGAAATTGGATCTGAAACTCAACATATTGTCTCTTCTACCTCAACTCATTCCATCACTTCTTCGGGGATTTTAACGTTCAACAAATGCAAACGAAGATGACACAAATGTCGAAAAATTATGAACACTGAAAACAAAAGAATGCACAAATGTCGAAAAATTATGAACATCTCGAAACATGAGAATGCACAACTTAAACAAGCAACCGATTTAATAATGTCGCATTGCAAGGAATGGGGATTCACTTACCCACTTTATCTAACGTTGCCAATCAAGGCGCTCCCTCTCCCAATGCAATCAAGACGCGAGAATGAACGTTAACAATTTTCATTGTTTATGATACTTGTGATTGAGAACATGTATTTTTCCTTTTTTAAGTCTTTTAATACTTTGAACTTGTGTGACATTTATCTTTGCTTGATATATTAGTTATTTCGAATTTGATGATTTCTCTAGCTATATGTACAGGATAATTTCTAATTTAAGCACTGCAAAATTGTTAAAAATGATTAAAATCAAAGGGTGAATGGAAGGAAGTAATATTGTGTAAGATGGCCATTTACCACGGAATTTGCCACGGAATATATTTCCGTGGTAAGTTGTTTGCCACGGAATATATTTCCGTGGTAACTTTTTACCACGGAAATTTCCGTGGTAAATATTTACCACGGAGACATATTCCGTGGGAAAACTTATCACGGAAGATATTTCCGTGGCAAAATTTACCACGGAGTTTCCGTGACAATTCCTTGGGAAATTTCCCGTGGCAGAATTCCGTGGTAAAATTTGCCACGGAAATATATTCCGTGGCAAAGGTGCTTTGTCACCGTTTTTTCTAGCGGGGATTGTATTCCGTGACAAATCCGTGGCAAATGGATTTTGCCACGGAATTCCGTGGCAAAATTCCGAGGCAAATTCATTTGTTTTTGTAGTGCTTGATCCTCTCCTCCGTCTTCCTTTCTTCATATATATAACCTAAATATAACTTAGGCCATAGGTCACTTTGATTCTCCTTTTCTTATTAAAAATATATCTTATATCTTGTAATCAACTCCATCGATCACGCAATTGATTTTGTTTCTATTTTTCTTGCGTGGGACCACCGAAGTTTGGCGATTGATTATATCCTCTTAATTGCTTTGTCTACTTCTTTCCAAATCAGCTACTATTTCCAACAATAAAAATAGGATATAAGTAGATTTTATGTCGATTTATTCTTTGATCCTAAGTTTGATTCAATGATGGAAAAGTTTATAAAAGATAATTAAATAGGCATATAATATTAATAACTCCAACTAATTATCATAAAATATACACCTATTCAATCATAAAATATATACTTATCAGTGTGTATTGTTAATATTGATAATGTTTGATGTTTTAACTTAATTTTTATAATATTTATATTCATGTTTTAATTTAGATATTTTATTGTTCTAACTTAATTTTCTTTGAAAAATATGTTCAACGGGCATAGAGCTCATGGGCTGGCCTTTAAAATTCTATACCTCTTCCTTATTCGGGCCTAAACAGGCCGACAAGTTTTCCTATAATTGAACAAAGAAGAAGGGGGAGAGAATACCCCGTCCCAGCCAACTCCAAGAAAAGTGGACACTCTCACCAAAGGGAGAAGATTCGATCCCTGAGTTGGTCGAATCTTGAGGAGACATCCTAACTCATAGGTCTTAGGTTAACGTCTCGAGGGTAATAGGCGCTGCATCCCGCCTAACATCGGATACTTGGAGGAAGGAGATTTCGTCCCGCTTTAGATCGTAGATGAACCCAACCCCTTGCCTAAAAATTTTATTGCCAAAAAAAGGGGGGGAGAATGGGATTTATTGGGTTAAGAGCCATTTATATATAGGCTTAGGGTTAAAGAATTGTGTTCTTGAGGGTTTAAGACGAAGGGAGATGAAGAGAAAATGAGATTCTCATGTTTATAACTGATTTTAATGGTAGTTGCTCAGGGTGGTTTTAGACTTGTATTCTTGCAAAGATGTACCAGCAGGTATATTTTTTTTGTATATGTATGTAACATAAGCACTTTTTATTAAGGGGCCATCATGCCCCATGATTCTTAGAAAAGACAGTCTCGATCGGGGGAACGAGTTCCCTACTCGTTTAAAGGATTTTGGACAAGCGGGGGCGAGGGGGCGCTCGCTTTTTAGAGCAGATTTGGCCGTCATGATGGGAAGATCTGCTCCAAAAAGAAGACGAGCGCCAAAGGATGAGTAAGGAAGCTCGTTCAACCCCTTGTTTATCAGCCTGGCCTCTTCAGGCCTCAGCCTAGAGAATAATTGCTTTAGAACCTACACATGGGCCCACAGATTGAGAAGAGAGAGAGAGAGACATAAATCTGGACCAAACCATGAGTTTGGGTCGCTAATTCGAAGCATAATTGACTAAAGCAGGAATGGTAGTGGATATATATATATATATATATATATATATATAGGAGTTAGGCAGGATGGGTCTATCCGATAATTAATATCCACGAAAGCTGCTGAAGTTAATAAAGTAACACTCTCGCGGCTGCCTTCTCTTATCCTCTTGTCGTCTTTCTATCCTATCCAGAGTCGAAGACAAGATTGGAGATTCCAGTGCTCAAGGAAATGTCGTAATCCAAATTGATGTCGCAAATACAGCAATTTACCAAGTGCTAAATATTTCTCGGTGTTCGATTATGTGCGTGGGCATTAATTAATTAAATAATTTGGTTGCAAATCTATAATCTAATCGTGGCTTCAAAACCACACCCACACTAAGTTCACATTAATGAGTATGTGATGTTTATCTCTCTAATTTTAGGGTGGAATCATTTTTTAAAATTTTATATTTACTTTTATTTATTTTGATTAAATTGTATGTTACATCCTCAAATATGTTTTATATCCAGTATCTCAAATTAATTAACTTTTGGTCCTGTATTTAAAAATATTTTTCCCATAACACCATTATCCTGAAATATTTTTTCAATACACAATATCTTAAGTTAATTAATTTTTAGTGTATAAAGTATTTTTTTTTTAAAAAAAAATCATTTTAATTTGAGATGAACATGGAATGTGGATTCAACCAACTGTATGATGGAGAACACATGTATGGCGCTCGGAAGCCATTATCCTCAAATTAATTAAGAATAATAAAGTTTGGAGGTTGAGACTGATGTTTGTGTTGTACCAACTTTTGATGACAAACATGATCGACTCCTACTGAGACTAATAAAATTGAAAGCTCACATGTCTGTTTCCCTAACGCTCTTGACAACGAAACTTGACTCTCTCCTTGATTTGATTTCATAAATATTTATTGCAAGTAGTTGAATTTAATTACATTAATCTACATTTTTAATTTGGTATTGTTGCTCCATGTCATTTGACCATTCTCTACATTCATCCTCCAAACAGTTTAAAAAGGGGGATTATTATGAGGTTTAAGGAAGGAATTTGATTACTAAAGAGTCTTCATAACATTTGAGGATCATACAATAATAAATTTCATTGTAATAAACGACAATATTTCAAGTAGTACTTTACAGTTTCATGGCTTATAAACCAGTAATAAGCTAACAGCAGCAAGGAGGTATGCAAATATTAATTGAGAAAACCACACGTCATGATCCTTTTTTAATTAATTTAATGTAAATAAAGAAACAAGTTCGATTAATTAAACCCATTTATTCCCATGAAACCTCCATCTTTTTTTAATTTATCAATATCCTTACTGTCGTTACGTACTAATTATCGTTTCTAGTCTAATCATCAACATATTAAACCGACTACATTCATGGTATTGAAAAGACTGGTTACCCTGCAAAAAATACATATAAATTTTTTTCTAAAAAAATGCACCTCAAACCATAAATTTTTGTGTGTTAAAGTAACCACCAACTTTTTAAAATGAACAAATTAAATATGCCTATGTCCACACCCTTCTGTTTTGATGTCCGGTTTTTCTCACTTGCTGTAGTTTGAAATAGATAATGTCTCTCTCTTGACGTTTGGATCAAAATTAGACGATTAAGATATAAAGATAATAAGAGACAATGAGAAAGTCACCAATAAAAATATCTGTTCCCTCTATTTTGTGGGATTCACAATATTATTTTTTTAATAATTATTTAATTTAAAAAACTTTTCACCCTATCTCCCCTTCCTCTCCGGTAAGAACCTTCCAGGTCGACTCGTCCTTGTCCCTACCCTTTGATCATCGCTGTATTTCTACCGTCCTCGTCGTCTTCGGATTTGGATAATGTTCCTTCGTCATAACCATTTAAAATTCGTTCTCCAATTTCCTTGAACCGCAGGTCAGTGGTCACATCAAGGATTTGTGACTTCATTGCGGGTGACTTTTCACGTTCACGGCCGTCAATTTGATCCCTTGATGGGGTCCAAATCCTCTCATTTACGTTTTCTCATGTCTCTCATCGGCTTCAAATCTAAATTATACATTTGACATAACTGCCCGCATCAACAACCTCCCTCTTAAAGATTAAGTCAAATCAACGGTTTGGATTCAATAATGAGAGATGAGGAGAAAGTTAGCTAATAAGAGACTTTTTTTTTCCCGGATTTTTTTACGGACAAATGTACCAAATCTGCTGGGCTCTAGCTTACTTTTTGCTAGTTTTGGTTTCTTTGGTTCTCAGGTGATGGCATGTTGCTGTTTTAATGATTTTGATTGATGATTACACTTGAATTGTAAGTTTTCTGGGAATGATTAAGTGATAGTTAGTAAATGCAAAACCCATGCCCCTGCATTTTTCGAGTTTTCCCGAATTAAAACATTATGTGAGTAGTAGTTATGCAATCTGTTTCTTGCACTTACTGTTGTGTATGTCTTCTATTTCATATCGACTATACTCCTTCGATGTTCTATGTTTTTATTTTCTGCGTTAATTTGTATTCATTTTTTGCATCTGACTTTGAATTTCCATTTAAGAAGTGGTGGGTTGAAGAAGAGGAAGGGGTGGGATGATGGAGCCATGGAGAGTTTTTTTTAATTAAATGATCATTAAAAAATAGGGTTAAATACCAATTTTACCACAAAAGTATTGGTAAGTGACTCAAAGACCTTGACGTTTTTTTTAGTATTATTTTTTGCTTCCTAAGTTTAAAAACATAGTAATCTTGCCGATCGGTTGATCTTGACCGTTGGATCGTTCTTTCTTTGTAGAACTTTCGCCGCAAATTTGCTTTCTAAAAAAACTTTTGGGACAAATTTGCTTTCATAAAAAAATCTTTCGGATATATTTGCTCGCTTTTTGTAAACTTCTGGGACAAAAATGATACCAAAAAATCTTTTGGATGCTAAATACCCATTACCAATACTTCAGTGATAAAATTGACATTTAACCCTAAAAAATAATATCATGAGTCCCACAGAACGGAAGTTTGTAGCGGTTAAGGTGTAGAAGTTGATGAGCATTTTTATATCAAAAAAAGTTTATACGGCATAGGGTATTTTTGAAAAAAGTTTATCAGTATTTTTCACTCTACCTCTAAAAAAAATGATTTAAAATTCATGCTACTTTTCGAAATTATTATTTAATGGGTAAAACTGATTTGGGAAGTGGAAAATCTCAAGAAAATATATATCTCTTCAACTTTAAAATCTTAAATAGAAGATTTCCCAACACATTAAGTTGCTAATTGCTTTACTGTTGTTGGTAATCTCATTACTGTTGTTGTCAACAAGGTTTTAAAGTTTATAATGTATTTTTCTGTCATTTTCTCTTTAAGAAAAGAGGATTAAAAATATATTATAAATAAATAATGACATTTTTAGAGATTAAATTACTGATAGTTATAGTACAAATCTATAACCTTTTTTTTTTGTCAAAAAATCTATAACCCTAAAGATAGGAATAAAGAGAATAATATATCTGCGTGTAAACACATAAACATTGAAACATTTTCTTGACATGCAAATTCCACGTGAGTGGCAGTGTATTTTTTTGTTTAATTACAGGTAAAAAGAAGAGACAGGCATAAATCAGGATTCTTTTTTTTGCCGACGCACAAATCAGGATTCGCGTGGAGAGGAAAAAAGCAAACTTGAAATAGGAGTAGTATTCCAGGTATCTTACTCATCAATTCATCCACTAACTAAAGTGCGCCTTCACTTCACTTGTGCCGTAATCCAATCAGGATCCACTATCCTTACGCATTTTTCCCTCCCATTTGCCCACCACAAATGACAACGTCAAGCACAAACGCAAAGATATTTATCCTCACGCCAGTTCATTCGGGAGTTTTTAACATAAAAGCTACGAGGTTGAATTTACTTGCGGGATCAATCACAGTAGCTTATAAGAAAAATCACTGATTTGAAATCAGAAAATTGGTTTTATCCATTGGATTTAAGAAAGACGTAGAAGAAAATTAGTGGGACCACTGTTGTCTACATAGCTTTCTTTCCCACCCACTTCAAAATAGAGTATTTATGGCAGCTGTGGAATGCATTACCGTTCGCAGACGCTATCTTTTTGTGAAGCGTAAAGAGGAAAAAAAAAAAAGGCAAGAAGAAACCCATGATATTGACGCACTTTCGTTGTGTTAATATTTTAAAAAGACAATTTTACACATAAGGTTTGCGCCGAGCGTCCCAAGTCTGTAACGTTTTTTCTAACAAAAGACACACGACGTTACGTTTTGGGAAATGCCTTGACCATGTATGGCCGTTAGTTGGCCAGTTAGTCAACGTTAACTTTGGATGGAAGTGAGCGAACGCTTAAAATTACACTTTTTACCCTTAGTTTTAAATATTATAAAAAAATCAAAACAAAAATAAAAAAATCAGCAAAAAATTAGGAATAATTCAAATAATTCGAAAAAAAAATAGAAAAAAAATTCAAAAAATTAGGAAAAATTCAAATAATTAGGGAAAAATTAAAATACCCCCTCCAAGGGGCCCCACCAGTTCTTAATCGGACTTCACACGTGATTAGATTTATCTTCGTAGGGAGAATTGATGAAAGATTATCTTAATTAATTAATATTTTTTTCAATGAGCAGTTCTGCAAATAAGATCTTAACAATGCACGGCCATTCGTGTATATATAACTCCTCCTCCACCGTTAGTTATTAAATATGGGGTAATGATGGCAATACCATAATGAAGCACGCATTCTTGTGGGGCCATCGACGGTATTTTTAATTTTTTCCCTAATTATTTGAATTTTTTTCTAATTTTCCAATTTTTAAAATTGTTTCTAATTATTTTAATTTTGTCCTAATTTTTTTTAAAAAAATCTAATTATTTCAATTATTTCCTATTTTTTAATTTTTTTTTTCTAATTATTTAATTTTTTTCATAATTTTTTTTTTGAATTTTTAAATTTTTTCTGAATTTTTTTTTTTAAATTTTTCGAATTTTATTTATTTCCTTTACCCAAAAAAACAAATAAAATTCGAAAAATTATGAAAAAATTCAGAAAAAATTAAAAAATTCAGAAAAAAATTAAAAAATTCGAAAAAAAAAATTAGTAAATAATTTAAATAATTAGAAAAAAATTAGGAAATAATTTAAATAATTAGAAATTTAAAAAAAAAATTAGGACAAAATTAAAATAATTAGAAAAAATTTTAAAAATTGGAAAATTAGAAAAAAAAATGAAATAATTAGGGAAAAAAAAAAAAAATACCTTCGCGAAGGGCCCCACAACCGATAACTGTCGCCGCCCATACCGTCATGGGCCACCCCGGCCAGCGGTGGCCGATAACTAACTCAGTGGAGGAGGAGTTGTATATACACGAAATTTGATGCATTGTTGAAGATCTTACTTAGGGTAATTGCTTATTGAAAAAAATATTAATTAATTAAGATAATCTTCTCTCAATTCTCCCTACTGCAGATAAATCTAATCGATGTGTGTTCGACTAAGAATCGGTGGGGCCCAATCGGAGGGGGGTATTTTAATTTTTTCCTAATTATTTGAATTTTTCCTAATTTTTTTCTTATTTTTTTATTTTTATTTTTTGAATTATTTGAATTTTTCCTAATTTTTTTTCTGATTTTTATTTTATTTTTAAAACTAAGGGCAAAAAGGTAATTTCACCTAAAACTAAGGCAAAAAAATGTAATTTCCCCCGCAGCGTTCACTTCCATCCAAAGTTAACGCGTTGTAGCTAATCGAAATAACAAAGTGGTCTTTGGGCCCCAAAACATAACGTCGTGTTCTTTTTTTCGAAAAACGCGTTGTGGTTAAGGGACGCCTCCTCGGCGCAAACCTTATGTATAAAATGGTGCTTTACCCTTAATATTTTTTAGAAAAGGGAATTGTGGGAAAGTCTCAGCACTTGCTGAACATATATATATAAAAGAAAAATTGGGATTCTGAATTTGGTGGGTTTTCTCAAATACTGTGCTCATTTAGTCATTTTTCACGATTTTTCCTATTTATTAATTTAAACTTAAAGCTATTCCCTCAACTCAGAGAGACCAGTTAAATCAGACCATGGCCAGGTCCGAGAGAGAAGATGATGTTCCTCGATTCAGGTCCCCATCTTCGCGCCTTATCCTTATGTAGCAGAAGAAACCTCCAGCTGTACGCTAGAGTCGTCCCCTTCAAAACTTGTGAGTTTCGTGTCTCTTTTTTATGTATTACTGCGTTTGAGGGCTTGGGCTTAGACTGTGCCTTAGTTTCCTGCTTTGATCTTAGATTTCGATTTCTTGTTTTGTTTTCTTCTTCTGGCTAAGTTTTGTGTGGTGGCTCTTTCTTGTTTCTGATTTTGTCTTTGATTTAGCTGGTCAAGATAAGTGCTCTCTTTCATTCTTCTCCCTTTCTTTCATTATCCGGGGATGGGACGAGTGTAACTGTTTGGTGGGGAGCTGTCATAGCTATCATATATTAATTGGAATGAAGCGAGTGGCTTAATAGTTGAGATTTGCTCTATTCAGGCACTATTTTGGAATCCAAGGGGGCAAGAGGAAGAAGGAAGTAAACTTGGTCCTTATAGATCTGGCCTGGGAATGATGAACTGACAAAAGATCAATGTAGTCTGATGTTGTGTAGGAAAATTAAATGTATAGTCCTTTTTTGGATATGGCCACATGATTTTCTATCTAAAGAATCTGTCATGCCTCTGAAATAGATACTGAATTGGAAAGGGTTTTTCCTAATTGCTTCATGGTATGACATAAGAGACTATCTTGTTTTAATCATGATAGGCACCTCATTAATAATAAGCCTATCAAATTCTTAGTTGCATCTAATAAACATTCTAGTTACCTAGGAAATCCATATCTAAGTGCCCCTGATGAGAATTCTCCGACATTAGGCGTTCATACACTAGATAGATATAATGGTATTTTGTTTTGCAGAGCAATTTTTTTGTGGCCGAATTGATAGATAGTTATGGATAGACTAAAATTCAGTTATCATTCTTGTAATCCATGAGTCATGACATTATGAAAATGACTATTTTTTCAAGCTACTGAGTAATTAACATCCTAATATTAATCTAAGTCTATCTCTGCCTTGATCTTTTCAGACGTTTTCGTGAATTGCAATTCAATTCTTTGAATATCCTGTTCATGATTCTTCATTGCTCTGTAGGTTGGATATGGAGACTCTAGCGCTTGAATCTGAAGATGTAAGGTCAGATATATACCATTCGTTGGGGCTCAAAGAATTGGACAAAAGAGTTGTGGGAATTCCAAGGGTTTTATCACTTATTTCTTCACTTCTAGAGCGATCAGTTGAGAGAAATGAAATGCTATTATTGGAGGCAAAACATGTAAAAGATGTAGTTACAGTATTTCATGGTTTAAGAGCACCTAGCCTGAGTATTTCTAAGTACATCGACCGTATCTTCAAGTACTCAGGCTGCAGTCCATCCTGCTTTGTTGTTGCACAAATTTATGTGGATAGATTCCTTCAATGCACCGAAGTTAAGCTGACTTCACTTAATGTGCATCGACTTCTGATAACGAGCATTATGCTGGCAGCAAAATTTATGGATGATGCGTATGTTCTTGCTAACAGATTCTCTCCTTATTCATGAATGTTTGTTTTGCATATAGCTTTTTTTCTTTTCAAGAACAAGTAGTTGAAGTAGTGCTTGACATGGTTGGTTGTGCAGATTCTTCAACAATGCCTACTATGCAAAAGTTGGAGGAGTAAGCACAAGTGAGTTGAATAAGTTGGAGATGAACTTCCTCTTTGGCATAGATTTTAGACTTCAAGTTAGTGTAGAGACATTTGGGAAATCTTGTGTGCAATTGGAGATGGAAGCTGCGGAGGCATTGCAGATTGAGCGGCCAATGCAGGCTTGTCGAATCAAAGAAAGCTGGTCAAACAAGGATGATTCTACTTGTGCTTCCACAATCGCAAGATGAAATTGTTGAAAAATAGGTCGTTTGCAATTCCTTGATTGCTACAGACAGAATCAGAAATTGTATTGTAATATTAAAAAATGGAATGATCGTTAGTTTGTTACATAAAATCCATTATTGATTTAATATAATTATTCTTAGCGATAATGTGGTGGTTGTTTATGATTTCTTCTCTCTCTTCTTGTTTACTGCTTATCTCTCCCACCTGTAAACTTGTAAACCATATAGTGTGATGAAACATCCCAAGTTGTTTCCTTGTTTCAGACTTCAACTTACAATTAGCACTCAGCACCAAAAATTTGAGGTAAAATAGCTGGAAAGTGACATGGATTTTGACACTGCTGGCACCCTTATTGGGAGCAAAGCACCGCCAGTATTTACATAATTCTTTGAGTAATGTACGTTAGCATCTCGCTTGCATTCAGTGGGCCTTTTTGAGTTGGCGGTAAGAGCAGTGGCTTAAAAGCTATCTGACTTTAAAAAAAAGCTCGGTGGCAAAAAAGTCAGGTTATAGATAATGATTTGTGTTTGAATTGATAGTAGTAGAAGTGGTGGGGACCCACATCAAAAAGCTGAGAAGCGTTATGGAAAAAGTTTGGGTTAGAAACTTTTTCCTTAACTGCGCTTTTGAGCTTTTTTTGATGTTAAGTTCAGGTGAACTTAACGTGCAACCCAAACACACCATATTAAACTTTTTCTCCAACGCCCATTAACTCTACCACTAACGCTCTCCTAACGTTGATTCCAAACAGGCACAGTAATTTCTCCTTCAGGTTACGTTCCATATTATTTCTATAGTGACACTTGTTATATCAATGAGAGAATAATTTTAATTTTTGGGTTAAATACCATTTTTGTCATAGAAGTATTGTTAAGGGGGCATTCAGCATCCGGAAGTTTTTTTGGTATCATTTTTGCCCCGAAAGTTTACAAAAGGGAGCAAATATACCCCGAAAGTTTTTTTAAAGTAAATTTGCCCTAAAGTTTTTTTTTTAAAAAAGCAAATTTGCGCTTGGAAGTTTACTGAAAGAAAGAACGATCCAACGGCCAAGATCAACCGATCAAAGATCATTATGTTTGTAAACTTCCTAACAAAAATGATACCAAAAAAACTTCCAGATACTGAGTGTCCCCTTAGCAAAACTTCCGTGACAAATTTAATATTTAACCCTTGATTTTAAACAATCTAAAGTGGGGCCTGACATGGATGAAATGTATTCAAACAAGGTTATAATCTTACATTTCCCTTATCAAAACAAAGGCATTGCCATTGGCCATCACCCATTGCAATTCATGGGCATGTTTAAATTGATATTGAAAAAATACATTTATACAAGTCGAAACACAACATTTTCACATTGGAAAAACAGTTTCTACCGCTTATCCAAATAAACATCATAACAATTTGATTTGTGCCATATTCATGTAGGCAATTTATTGTGAACTATCAAATAAAAGCTTTTCATTACTTGTGATCGCGGCCACAACCATTAACCAGCATTCTCTTGCCATAGAATGATGCCAGCAGTCTTTGTTATTGTCATATCCAAGTCCAGAAATGGCATTGAAAAAATGGTGGGATTAGCATCCTAGCTTCTAAGGAGCAAAATGCTACTATCATTACATAATTAATCTTCCCTACATCAAAATTTCATTAACTTCAAATAGCCTAATGTTTCCTATCAAAACATTTACAATTCTGTACAATTTAAACCTTCAAGTTGTTTTGTGACCCAACAAATTACGATTTTGCTTGTGCAAGCTTTGTAAGTAAGCTCCCGAAAAATTCATGTATAGCTGGGATGATGCGACGCATCATGCGGCAATACCTAACAAGACAAACATAAGAATTTAGTTTGAATTATTAAATAAGATAGCTTTACTGGGCCAAAAAGGATCTCAGGAAGGTTTTCCCGAGAAAACAAAGAAAAGAGCATTCAACTTGCTCAACAAAGCATACCATGGTTTGACGTTCAGTTTGTCAAATTGCTCCAATAAAAATAGTATACATGATTGCCTCAATGACATTGCATTGAATGTCTCAGATAACTCGTACGTAAGAGAAACATTTTCCACGGAAATATCCTGAAGACAAGATGATGAATCATGCGATTATAAAATGTTCATAGGATAATTTGAAAAATAAAGAAAAAACCAACTATGAAACTGCACCCTTGCCCTACCTGAGCAATTGCATATTCACAGTGTCGCTTTAGACTATCTAAAAGATACTGATCAGCAGCTCTTAAAAGGTCCTGAGCAACATCCAAATTGATACGTACGGTTCCAGTGTAAATAAATCTGGAAGCACCCAAAATAATCGAGTCATGTACACTACAAAATCTAGAAGACAAAGCAAATAAAAAAAAAGATGAAAAATCTATCAGTGAATGGGATAGAAATCACACCTCATCATCAACTCAAAGACATCCCATTTAATGTTAGGAATCTCTATATCTTTGGCTTCCCTTTCCTGCGTTACATATTCCGAGAAGGTTAATGGCTATTGACTTACAAATTACAATCATTCATAATTGCCCTTTTGCTAAGGAATGTCGGGAGTGTTAAATTTAGTCAGTCGAGCAAAATAATAAAAAGCAGAATAGATGCATTAGTTGAAAATTACAGAGCATAGGTTCCAGCCTCAGTTTTAACATTCAAGGGGCTAGTTATAAAGATGGAAAGAATCACAGCAAATCCACTGTTTTGTACACAATAATTCATAAGAAAGGAGAGTTTCCTACTGACGAAAAGTCACAATGAACCAAAAATAATAATAAACAAAAAACAGATTATCAAAATTAATCAATGCCTACCCGGTAACCACCATCAAACATTGCACAAAACGCATCAGAGGAAGCAAGTAAACAAATTCGGTGCGCATAGAATCGTTTGCCTGATAAAGAAACAGAACATTATGGGTACATATTGTTGGAAAATATGTTATTTAGTCACTTAAGCCCAATTGATTAAGCTGAGAAACTACTGACCCCAAAGAGCATGGCGCTTGGGTTTAGGGTTAGGTCTTGTGTAGTAGTATATAAACTTACTTTCACCCATCGGAAACCTAACTCACAAAGAGGCTCCTCATCGTAAATAAATCCCTAGAGGCAGACATTCATCATCTGAACGGTTGCCCACACAATTGTAGGAATCTCACCAGAAGCGCGGAAGCGTATCGAACCGAGACGATGTAGAAAAAGATAAATCTTCATCATTTTGATTACCTGGAAAGATGAACGATCTAAAAGCCTCTTCTCGAACAGTCCAAGTCACGAACAATCCAAGTCCGCTCTATGATCGATCTTCCGGACTACCTCTCGAGGGGATAGGATGGTTGTGTGGGCAACTGTTCGGATGATGAACGTCTGCGCTTTCTGGGATTTATTTCGATGAGAGCCTCCTCGTGAATTAGGTTTCCAATGGGTGAAAGTAGGTTTATATACTACTACACCAAGACCTAACCTTAAACCCTAAGGGCCATAGGACTCTTGGGTTCAAAATTAAGTGCAAGAAAAAATATCCATGGGCAGATTGTCTACCTTCAACTAAAAACGTGACATCAGAAAGTGTAGGATTGTTTACGTATTGCTCGCCTAAGTATACCTGCAACAAAAACAAGTAAAATTAGACTGAACCAAGAAAAAACAGCACACAAAAATACAAAATAATCCTTGTAATTATCCACTTCTCAAATTGGTCTCTAGAGAAACCGCAAGTCACTAAAATTTCCTCCCATCAAAATGATTTTTCATTAAGATCCGTTTCCCTCCTAAAGTGAGCAGAACAAACTTCAATCAAGAGATCAACAGTTTACATCATGTCTATATGATCCTTCATGAACTCAAGATGAATGAACAAATAAAAGTCAATACATGGTTGAGCCAAAATAGAGCCTCTTCTTTTGGCTCGAGTAACATTTCTCCTCCAAGACAACATACATTTTCACATTCACTTCATGAAATTTCACTGAGCATCAAGTTGAAAGAAAATGCCATCGGTGTTAACCCACATCAATTGCCATCTCAATGGCGAATCAAATCCCATTTATGTAACACTAATTTTTTTAAAAAAAAAATATTTATTTGACTAAAGAAAAGATAAATCACTCTTTCAGTGACTAAATCTATTATTTTTTTTCTAAAGAACATAAAACGAACAACAAGAAACAGAAGCAAAAACAAAAGCAACAAGGAAAACTAGTCAGGCCATGAAACATTTGGCAATAAAGCAGCAAGGGTGGCTCATCAAGTGATCTCTTGGCCAGAAGGTCCGCTTCGGAATTCAGTTCACATGAAATGCATTGCACCAAAAACATGAATAGTTGATAAAAAACAGTAATTTAAAAATAATATTTCATGAAATTCATGTTTTTAATTCACATGAAATCCATTGACTAAATTTAATATATCCTACAACTCCTACACCGAGTATTTAAAAATAGTATCGCCAAGTATCATAATTATATTGATAAAACTTCTTAACAAAAACATGAAAATTATATTAAGTTTTACTTCTGTGGCTAGATGAATGGTGTAAGCCAATGAGACATAAATAGCAGTTCACCTGAGGAGTTGGGGGTGGAGGAGCAGCATCGAAGGAAGAGGCAGATGTGGTTTTGACAGCAAGCGAGTGAAGTGCCATTGAAGCATCGCGTTTCAGTTTGGGATTTGTAGATTCTAGAAGATCCAGCAGGAACTCAATTCCTACAAAATTCAATAGCACACTGAGTGAACATACTATAGCATCCAAACAAAAAAAAAATGATATACAAAGGACACATGAATAATCTTTTACCATTGTTGTCAACAAAAATAAATTTCCGATCATTAGGGGCACATAAATGAGCAAGAGCCAAAGCTACACGTCTTTGAACAGCCTCTTCTCCAAAACGCATAAGGTACAAAAGTTGTTCCAGCACCTGCTAAAGAAAGGAAACTGATGGATCATGTCCATTGTTGAGAACAAAAATTGAAAAAATAATAGCTGCGAGAAATATATTGTGCATCTCTAATTTAAACAAACAAAAGAAATCGATAAGGTGCAAGAAAACTCACTCGTCCATGCATTTTCTCCTCTAACCTTTTCATTGTTTTTCCTACACACTCCCTGGTAGGCTGCAAGTAACAAGACTTGTTAGGCACCCATTTTCAATATACCTTAACAAATAAGTTTATCATCCTAAAAAAAATTCCATGTACACCTATTAATTTTATTTTAATGAAAAATAAATTAACATACTTGAATTTTGAAATCTACATCCTGTAGTTTTTGAACACCACCAAGCTTAACAATATCCGCAACGTTGTCCTATCAAGAAAAGGTAAGATGATTATGAAAGGGAACATATAGAAATGGTTTAGTAAAGAAGAAAGCAACAGAGTTCACCTCATTATCAACAAGACCATATAGAGCAAAGGCTGCATTATGTTGGAGAGGTCCATTCTTAGAGCAAAGAAGGTTGAGTAGAGGCTCTATACCTCCATGATAGGCAATACCAGCTTGATTATGTGTGTCCTAAAGCAAGCATCATAATAATTAAAAAAAAAAAAAAAAAAAAAAAAAAAAAACCACAAAGGAATATGAAAGAAGTGACTGGAGATGAACCTTACACATAATTTGATATTGCACACTTGATTATATCATCACTAGAATTAAAGATTAAAGTTAAAGAAGTGTATATATATAAAAGAAAATATACACTTATAATAGCTTAAACCTTTTAAAAAGCCCAAGATTAGTCCCCAATGAGTATTAGAAACTAATGCCATCAGTGTTCATAATCCTTATACAGCAAATTGGTCAACGTAGTAGCAAACTAGTAATTACCTGGGCCAGTCTCCCAAGTGCAAAAGCTGACATTTCTCGAAGCTGGGCATCTGGAGACTTGAGCATGTCAATCAATGGCTGGATAGCCCCTCTTTGAGCAATGTGAACCTGCATGAAGCACAAACTATGTGGTTACTGGTTATGACAGAAAAACATGGAGGACACAACAAGAGCATTTCATCTGTAAATGCTACACACATAATTCAATACACCTTGCAATCAGAATCCGTTGCAGCGAATTGACCAATTAAAAGAGCTGCTTCTCTTTGGGTCTCCGAACAGCAAGATCTGTCATTGAAATTCTGTACTTGAGAAAAGTGTTTTATAAAATTTTAAGGTAGAGAGCTTCAGGGCAAATCAGAATTCCAGAGTAATGTTACCTAAGTAATCCAATTACAGGTTGTAGAGCACCAGCTTGAAGAACTTCCCTCTTCATGTTTGGAGAAGAGTGAACCAGATTTCCAATCACGCCAACCTACAAAGCTCCTAATTCAGATTGCTCTAGAAAAATTATAGCATGAAAGAATAAAACAAATGGAAGATATTAATAAAATTGTTAGGGCCTAACTGCTTCAGAATGTATTGCAGCATCCTCTGATCCTAGCATTAGTATAAGAGTAGGCAGTGCATTGCATCCAACAATCTGCAATTAGTGATTCATATCAACAACTACAGCAAAATAATTTACAAGAGAAACCAAGTAGCTAAGCAATGTCATCCACCTGGGTTTTGTTGTCATCATTTTTAAATGCAAGAGTTCGTAAGGCCCCTGCAGATGCCCTTTGTACCTTTGCATCATCATATTTGAGCAATTCAACAAGAGGAGGGATACCACCTTCCATCCTGAACATACCGTCAACATCAGACAGGGAATATAATGTTTATAGAAATTATGTTTCAAAGGTTTGGAGAATAGAATACCTAACACGGGTTTTAATGGTGTTGTTTTCGTGCGCAAGGTTTGAGATGGCATCAGCTGCTCTCCTTATAAGACCAGTAAGTGCCCGTGAACTGACACGGGTCTTGTGCCTCTCTAACAAATCCATAAGACAGGGCAGAGCTCCAGCATCAACAATGAATTGTTGATGCTCTGGCTGCTCGATATGTACAAGAGAAATCAATTCTAAGTTAAAAGACATTTTGGTGATTTCATAAACAACTTGAAAGCGGATAAAAAACTGGATTCAAAACAACATTGCCATCTTTACTAGAACAACGGTAACAAGACTTAAAGTGAATAGACAGATGAACAGCAGAAATTAAAGAGTTACTACAGGCAACGTATATTCAATTCTCCTTCAATATCAGCACAAACGACAACAGACGGAGAAGCTCGTGATCAAAGCCAAAGGTTTATGCATTACTATTGATATAGACTAAAATATTAATTTATAATTTCTATGACTAACAGCAAATATACACAACGCTTCAGAGTTTCAAATAATTGAGATTGTTGAATCCTGAGAGAGAGCAAGGCTGTAGTGCTGAATTACTTTAACAGCAAGAAGCCCAAGGATGAAGGCACATCCCTTTTCCACCTCATGCTCGTAAGGCTTGGGACCACTGCCACTGTCACCTTCTCTAACTGTTTCTGGTGCTTTCAGATGTCTTAACAAAGCAGGAACAGCTCCATAGCCCACTATACTACTTACAAGTTCCTCTGCAAAAAAGATAAAGATCAAAATGATGCACTAAAAAGCAAGTAGCAGTACTAAAAACAAATAATAATGAAGATAATTAGCAACGAAAGGAAAACTACAGAAAAAAAAAAAAAAACTGGTCCTACTGGTTTCTTTTCATCTTATGAGTTTCCGTATAATGTTAACTTGCAATGAAGAGAAAATGCCGAATCTAACAATACAAAAGTGTTTCGTTGCAGATCAAGCATATGATAAAGAAGGGACGGCTTCGGTAAACTCAAGCCCCCCATGGATATTCTCTAGTTCTGAAATATGTTTCAACCCAAGGCACAAGCACTACCTCCCCATCATCTATGTCACAATGCGCCAACGCCAGAGACTGTCCAGCTCGAACCATTAAAAATTACTACGAGATTATTGGAGCTAATAATAGACTTTTACACTATTTGTCAGTAAATAAACCGACTGTAACAACTAACAAGTGTAAATGCTGTGGTCGCAAACAATAAGCCAACCTATATGTTAGCGTATTCCTATGGGATAGTTTGAGTTTTATGCAATTTTTCCCCGTCACCTGAAAAAGCTTGAAAATAAGCATCGTCACATCGAGTATCACGATGAGAACCCCAAATTAATCAAAGTTGGCAACATGGGATAATTTCCAATTCCGCGATTAAACACTCTGACTCACTCCAGGCATATTAGATAATTAAAAAGCAAACGGTTATAGCGGCATGGATACAAAAACGAGTACATATAATCACAAGGCTCAAGCGGTTACCATTCTTTGCGAGTTCACAGAGAACTTGAACCGCACGCTTGACCGTGAGGCGATCCGACTGAGACGATGAGAAACTGGAGTTGAGAATAGTGACTTGCGACACAACTTCACTCAAAAGATCCTGATGAGGCTTTTGAGGTTCGAAAACCAACCCTTTTCGATCAGCCGTTAGTTGATCTGCTCTATCTTCCTCGAATTCTTGTTCGAGCTTGCGCTTCAAGCTGCGTCTAACAGCAGAGGATGGGGGCTGATCCATCGATGTTCTGAGGGTAGAGAAGACAATAAACCGAGAATAAGAGGGTGGTGTGGGGATAAACGTGTGGGCAGCTATCAAGCAGCAGGGCGTGAAATGAAAATGTGTGTATCCTGGATGGATGCATAATGCTTTTATTTGTTGGTTTGAATCGCCCGCCAAATTATTTTCCCAAATCTTTTGTTACGCTCGCGCTGCGTCTTCCTCCCGCCATATTTTTTTCATTAATTAATGGGTTAATATAATATTTGTTTTTCTAGTTTCCTACTATTTTAGCTTTGTCCTTTAGATTTAAATCATAAATTTTAATTCTTCAAGTATTTTTCTGTTTCAACCATTATTTTTTATATTTTAATGAAAACATTACCATTTTGTAGGGATTAAAACCTTTTGTTTAAAATTACAGGCAGTATAGCTAAAATTAGATCAAATTATAAGGATCAAGTATTATATTAATTTTTAATTAATTCTTTGAAATTAATTATATATGAGCTAACTAATAATCTCTTCAATATTTTATCTATTTAAAATTTTATTTTTTTATGGTGGACCTTTAAAGTCTTTTCTATACACATGATTTATTTGAACCTACTACATCATGTTTAAGAGATCCAATCATCTATCAACTGTGACAGATCTTGTTGGTGGGAAAAAAGTTAAATCATGAGGCAAAAGACATGTTTGCACACAAAATAATTCAAATTCAACCAAAGCCTCTCCAACCAAAAAAAAAAAAAAAAAAAAAACACTCACTAGCATTTGGTTGGGCAAAAGATATTTTATGTGCATATAAAAGGCAAAACTCTGTATTCCATCCTTTTACTTTATACAAAGTTTCATTTTGATCTATTGATTTTTTCCTTGTTACATGAAGTTTGAAAAACATGTTTTATTTTTGCTAGGCTCAAATATATTTTTTATTTGAGACAATTATGTTGAAAACACTATCAAACATTAAATATAGACACGTCTATTACAAAAAATTAGAACATTGACTTGTCACGTTTTGAGAGACTAACTCTTTCTAATAGACTTAGCCGTCATTTGTTTAATGAAAAAAAGTTTAATCAAGAGGCATAGGTCATGTTAGCACACATAGCAACTCAACTTCAAGCAAAGCCTCTCAAACCCAAAATTAACACTCACCAAGATTTACACTATGTTTGATGGAAAGAAAATTAGGGGGGAGATGGAGAGGGTAGAAAAATAAAGAGATAATATTATCCCTCCTTATGTTTGGATAGAGGGGAGAAAAGAGGGAGGAGAGAAAATGCATGGTATTTACAATGAGCATAATGCCCTTATTTAATTTTTTACCCAATTTTTAAAGTAATGCCATGAAAAATAAATTCAAATAATAAATTAACACTATTAAATTCAGATTACAATGAAATTATTTTTTATATTTTTTAAATATAAGTATTAAGGAAAATATATTTCCTCAAAAACTAAAATAATAAAAATAAAGTTAAAATAAAAATGTCTTGATTACATATATAAAGTCACTGTACATTTATAATATAATTATGTTAAGAAAACCTAATATTTTTAAAAAAAATATGTTACTAGTATTGCAAACTTTAAAATATTATATATATATATAGAGAGAGAGAGAGAGAGAATTTTATTAATATACAAAAAGGATAAAAATGATATAAAAAGGTTAAAGTTCTTCCTTACTAAGCTAGCCGGTGCGACAAGGTTTGATCATATAAATTATTTATAATTATAATTGTAATAATTAAATAGGTGATTGTAATTATAAATTATTTTTTAGCTAGCTAACAAGTGACTGAATTGTGGGGAGAACCACGCGTCAGCGAGACAGCAAGTGAGCAGAAAGTCGAAAAAAAGTGTGAAGCACAAGAGGTTCAGGGACGGAAGCTGATTTGCTCAATATCCCTCTCCTCAGTATCTGTATATCCTAACCGTCCAAAAATTGATCCAAACGTCCAGAAAGAGACACATCATTTTTTTTTTAAAAAATATATTTACCGCATGCAGTCTTTTTAAATAGATTCTGAACCCTTGGATTGATTTTTGGACAGCTGATATTAAAAGCTACTGTGGGACGCTAAGGGAGCCGCTTCTGAGAGCATCCGAGTCTGTTCAGGGACAAAGGCGGAAACTGTGGTTTTGCCCCAAAATATCTCCAATTTTGGAGAGAATATTTGGGGGTGAAAATATATGGGCCCCACACTCTTTTTTCTTTTTTTCTTGGGAAAATATCAGAGGTCCCAATAAGAGAAAAATATAAAAAAAAGCTCAACGCCAAATCCCCTATCTTTGATATTAATTACATAATTCTAATACCAAAAAAATCTCGTTGTCAAAATAGTTTTTCAATATTTGTTAAAATAGATTTTCTTGTTATTAAAACTTCCCTATGAAAATATTATTGTCAAAATAGCTTTTCCAATTGCCAAAAATTTTACAGGGTTTCTAAAATTCTACACACCGGAGGAAAAAACTCGAGAAAATTTTTAATAACAGAAACGTTATTTTGACAATAATATTTTCATTGGAAAATTTTAACGATAAGAAAATCTATTTTAACAACATGAAAAGCTATTTTGATAACAAGACCTTTTTTATATTGAAATTTCATAATTAATATAAAAAAAAGTCCCTAAGAACTTTTTTGATAGGGGATTTGAGGTTGAGACTTTTTTTATATTTTTTCTCTTCCTTAACCTCATTGATATTTTCTCCTTTTTCCTCCCCGCCCTCTCTTTCCCACATTTTCTCTCATAATCCAGGTAGGAGAAAATTCATTTTCTCCCCTACTTTTCTCCCCTCTAATTTTTTCTCTTCATCCAAATACACTATTAGTTTACCGAAGGATAATTTATGTATAGCTTGTCAGAGTAGAGTATTCTAGGGTTGTTCATGGACCAGACCAGACCGGGTTGGGAGTCAACCCGAGGTCTGGTCCAAGAGAGACCTCAAGTTGGACAATCCAACCCGAGGTCTGGTTTGGTCCAGCACCAGACTGATGCTCGGGCTGGACCAAACCGGTCCAGGTGACTGCCTAGACCAATCCAAGACTAGTTTTATTTTTTTTTATTTTTCCACTTGCAAGACAATAATTAAATCAACGAACCACCTGCAACAATAATTAAACATGCAAACATCTTAAATCTAATCATAACCAAGTTTTCTTTTTACCTGTGAGACCATATGTGCGTAAAGATGTAGTAAAACATCCAAATTCACCAAAGAAAACTAATAAAAAATGGAAGCAGTCATAACTAGATATTGCTTCCCATCAATTTCATTGACGCTCTTGTTAAAAGCTTACTGATTTAACAAGACAAAAGACTATATCTAAAGCAGCAGAGAGCCATATTTGAATCCCTACAGGTAGGCGTACAAAGAGGAACACAAGGGGAGGCAGCTGATATCACCTTTAGCTTTGTGATGAATGATGAATGCAGAAACAAATTTTAAGCATCACAAATCTTATATTGCAGAGTTCAATTGCAGTTACCATCAGTATTCAGCAGGACGATACAGAAAAGACCAAATCTAGGGATAAGGAGTTGATGAGAAAAAAGAAACAAAATTACCTTGACTTGTTGTCACTGCTAGATCTTAAAGAAGCTTTTCCACCACGTCCAAAGTAAACTTCATCCATACTTTGTCCTTGACGACTGTACCTACCACCGGAAGCCACAAATCCAGGACAAGATATGTAAACCTTAATAAGCCACCACCCAAATCCTGGGACTGTTGCAACTAAATAACAGGAGGACATAAGCAACAAAAACATAAATGTAGAAAACATCTAAAAAAACATAAGCAACTTTTACCCCTACCAAATAGCAGGAGGACATAAGCAACAAAAACATAGATGCAGAAAACATAAATAACAACATTCAAGTTACTTAAATATAATCCACAACAATTAATGAAACACTTAAAACCTAACGAGTAACAAGTCCATCACATTGTCATTCATTTCTTGAGCATCCATTGTCATTCAATTTACTTAAATATAATCCACAACAAAAACATAAATGCAGAAAACATAAATAACAATTTAGTTTTCTTGAGCATCCATTGTCATTCATTTCTTTCCTCCACCTTGAATGATACTCAATCCATCTAAAAAAACAATTTGTTTGTGTTAAGAAATTATTAATAATGAAATATGTAAACTAGAATAATGAGCATAAAATTGAAAATATTACCTGAAACATTAACAACATTATCATTCTCTTGAAAGTTGTCATATTCAGTGAACATAGTAGCTAAATCTGAGATAGATTGTGTAGCCAGTAGCCAATTTTGGGCACAAATGAGGGCTTCAGTCATTTTAGGAGATAGATTACTCCTATAATCATCAACAACATGTCCTCCAGTGCTAAAAGCTGCTTCAGAGTTCAGATGCAACTGTAGATACTTGCATAGCCAATAAATCACGTGCTATCATCGCAAGCACTCTGTATTTGGTTGAATTAACCTTCCACCATGTCAATATGTCAAAATCATCATCATCAATAGGAGTGTCTTCAGCCGCATTAGCTGAAAGGTATCTATCCAATTCAGATTGAGGATCTATTGATGAGATCTTTTCTTTTTGGGATGCCAACCATCTACAACCAGGGTCTTTTTTACTAGCATTTGTAGTGGAAGTGATGGCATTCCCAGAGGAGTTCAAAGTGTTGCTACTAGCAGAAGAGTTCAAAGAGCTTGCACTATTTGACACGCCTATTTGAACACCAATTTTGCAGAATACTCTTCAAACATGCGATACAAAGTGTTCTTTGCCTTGTTTTTCATAAACATACAAAGTTGATAATCAGGAAAAAGTTGGTCAAATACATCATTGATGTAGGCAAGCTTGTATCGAGGATCTAAAATCACAGTAATAATCAACAAAGGATTCATATTTTCTGCTGCTCCCCAATATTTATCAAACTTCATCTTCATGCTTGATGACATCTCCCTAAGAAGAGGGTCCTCAAATACAATAGTCTCATTTATCAACTCTTGAATCAATGTAATTTGATGGAAACATGTGTTTGCAGTAACTGTGAGTGAGCTAGAAAATTGTAAGGTCACATCATAAAACACTTTTAAGAACCTAAGAAAGACATTTACCTTATTCCAAGCTTGTTTGTTAGGCGGGCCATTAGGAGCATCCATGTTGTCATCAACATCTTGGGTAGAGAAAGCATCCATATGTGTGTTATCACGCTTTGACATTTTTTTAAAGTATGCCACATAATCTCTATCTTCGTCCCCTATTGTTTCAAATGCACTTTGGAATTTTAAAGCGACATCTAACATTAAATATGTAGAATTTCATCTAGTTCTAAAATCTAGGACACACATATTGTTGGCGTCTAACATTTCCAATGCACATACATCTTTAAATTTTTTGAGCCAAGTTGGGGAGGAACGGACATACCTTATAGCATTTCGAATTGAATCGAAGGCATCTTTCAATTCCTTTAAGCCATCGGACATAATCAAATTGAGAATATGTGCAGAACAACGTAGTTGAAGAAAATTGTCACCACAAACAAGACCCTTCCAATTGATGAGTCGTTTTTCAAATAAGACAAGGTCATGTCATTGGATGTTGCATTATCAACCGTGATGGTGAACACATTTTTTTATACCCCATTCTGATATGCACTTCTCGATAATCTTTCCAATTGTATCTCCCTTATGATTCTCAATCAAAGTAAAGTTTATAATCCTTTTACGCAATTTCCAATCTTTGTCAATAAATTGAGCTATGAGACATAAGTAGTTGAAGTTTTGAACTGACGTCCAACAATTTGTAGTAAGGCAAATATGACTAGTACACTGCTTCAATTGATTCTTCAATATGTTCATCTCACCAATATATAATTGCCAACAATCCCTAGCAACAGTTTGTCTAGAAGGGATATGAAACCGTGGCTCTAACTCTTTCACAAATCCTTTGAAACCTTATTTTTCAACCAGTCTGAATGGCATCTCATCACATATGATGAACTCTGCTAGAGCCCTCCGACAACGTTTTTGATTGAACATGTGAGGTTGTAAGCTTCCAGTTCCACCTTCCCTACTTTGTGAAACATAATTCAACATAGACTACTTCGATATTGCAGTGGCCCTGTGTGGATTGCTTAGACATTTGTTGAAGTGTCTCTTCAAAGAAGTTGTACCACATTTAACTGGATCACAAGCATAATCTTTAGTGCAGTACTTGCATTTTGCTTTAAGCTCTCCATTTGTATCCTCCAATGGTAACTTAATGTAGTGATCCCACACTTCTGATTTTTTGTTCTCAGGTATTTTTCTCTTCTTACTACCTTTTGTGGTTTCATCTCTAGTAGAAGCTGTAGGAGGAGGAGGAGGACATTCTACAGTAGTTGGAGGTTGGACAAGACCAGTGGAATTGGAAGGGGTAGAAGATGGTCCACCTAGAGTCTCATTCTCACCAATATTGGAAGACTGTGATAGGTCAACACTTGAAGTTTGCTCTTCTTCCATGACTGAAACAAAATGAAAAGAAAGTATTCATCAATACTCAATAGATTATAGAATGAACAGATCGAACTTATTTCCACAAATTTAAAAATTTAGGAACAAATTAAAAAAGGAAAAACGAATTACGTGTGGATGAAGAAAATATCATATATATATATATATATTCATTGACCAATTAATAAACACACCCTCCTCTAACATTCAACACACAGATTTCAAAAGATAATAATTTTAAGGAGTGTGTGTATTACTATCTTCAGACCAAAATAATTCATTTATGGGAAAAACTTTTCCCACATCAAGTACTAATATTTTTATTTTCAACGTATAATCAGACGGGGGAGAACAAACAAGCGATGGCGGATTCTAATAGCATATAATCATCGAATTATTCTACTCTACAAGATGTTCTATATATGCATTGTATAAATGATTCCAAAAAAAACATTAGAATGAGTTCAATCAAAGCTCAGGATTATTAATCATATGGAAAAAAATAAACGACAAGGATGCAGCCAAAGACCTTTAAAATAGAGTACTAAGGTTTAACCTTATGTAGCTTTTCATAGGGAGTCTTATGTGGGTCCAATGCTTTAGATGGTAATCTATTTAGGAGAAAAACAGTAGTGGCAAAAGCATCTTTCCAATAAAACATAGACAGGGATGCATGAGCTAACAATGTCAAACCAGTCTCAACGATTAAGTGATGATGGCGTTCCACTAAGCCATTTTGTTCTGATGTGTAAGGGCAGGAAAACCTATGTTCTATACCACAGCTAGCAAGATAGGACTTAAAGGCTAGAAACTCTCCACCATTATCTAATTGGACTTGTTGTATTTTTGCTTGATATTTGTTTTCAACAAAAAGCTGAAATTCTTTGAACTTTGAAAGGGCATCAGATTTTTTGTGTAGGAAATAAATCCAGGTGAAGTGACTATAAGCATCAACAAGTGCAAGATAAAAGACAGATCCATATGACTGAATAGGGGCTGGACCCCAAACATCCATGATTATTAATTGCAAAGGTCTGTGATATACAGTAGATGAAGGACTAAAAGGAAGCTCGTGACTCTTTCCATACTGACAAGCAGAGCACAGACTCTTGTTTTGTGAAGCAGTAAATGAGATGTCATTACATTGGAGAACATTTTTAACAGTATCAAAGGAAGGGTGTCCTAAACGCTGATGCCAAATAAGTAAAGAACTAGTTGAAGTAGTGTATGCTTGAGGTTGCTTGTAGCCAAGAGAGTGCGAATCAGAACTCTTTGAAACAAAATTTGAACCAGAACTAGAACCAGAAACACCTTTGAGTAGCACACTTTTGAATGAGCTAGAGCCATTAGTTGATGAAGTCAAACTAGATGTGACATGTGCCAGTAATGGATACATGCCATTGCATTCAACTCCAGACATCAAGAGATTTCCAGTCCTCAGATCCTTAATATCACATTGGTTAGGAAAAAATTCAACTGAAACATTATTTTCACGTGTAAACTGAGCAATAGACAATATTTTTTTCCCATTTTAGGCACATAAAGGACTTAATTCAAGGTAAACTGAGAAGTAGCGTTGGTAAGGAAAGTTTTACCAATGGACTGAATGGAAGACAATTCACCAGTGCCAACTTGAACCATGCCAGTACATGACAAACCGAAGTAGGTGTGAAGCAAGAATCATCATGAGTGATGTGTGCTGTGGCTCCAGAATTAGGATACCAAGTAGAGTCATTGACTGTATCTGGTGTGACTAGAAAAGCTTGCGCCATAGGAGAAAGAGTAGAGTCTACTTTTGGAATGTCAGCAGGTGACGAAGGCACATATGTCACAGAGTTAGCAGCAGTTGAGTCAGAGACATGTAACTTCGAGGAGACAGGTATATTCGAAGAAGAATCAGATACAGAAGAATCAGTAAGGATTGGATAATATTCAAATGGCGAGTAAAACTCAGGAATGCTATAACCAGCTGCCTAGTTGGCTTGAGCCTCTGACGAAGGACCATAGCCATGAGGAGAGTTTGGATACTCATACCGATAATAACACCTATCGGCTAGATGTCCAAACTTGTGACAGATCTGGCACATAAACCTTGAATTATTAAAGCGACCGCGATCGCGCCCATATGTACGGCCTCCTCCACGAGGAAAGCTTGGAGGACGGGAACCTCTGTTTCCATGAGCAAAGTAGGGCCCTTGTGTATTGCAGATAATATTGAATGAGTCTTCATCAGTGAATTCATCAGAATAGACATCAGCTGAGGAAGTATTGGACGTAACCTGATTAATTGGATGCGTGGTACTGTTGGATAGAAAGACTTTGTGTCAAGACTCTGAGTCCAAGAGCATTGTAGAGATAGTTTCAAGGCCAAATCGGGGTCTGGATGCATTGATTATAGCAATAACCGGTTCATACTCTGCAGTAAGGCCATTCAGAATGTGTGAGACGTGTGTAGCCTCATCGACCTTCTCCCAGAGCATAGCTAAATGATCACATATGGACTTAATGTTGGCTAGGTAATCTCACATTGCTAAATCTCCTTTCCGTTGATTTGCTAATTGATTCCGATAGGACAGAATTTTTCCATCAGATTTGTTAGAAAAAAGCTGATTCAGCTTTGCCCAAATTTGAGTAGCAGAGGTCAATCCAACAAGATCTGGGAGTATGTTGGATGCAACTGAAGCCAGTAGCCAAGACGCCAAGGTAGAATCAAGGGACTCATGTTCTTCGAAATCAGGATTTGCAACAGTCAAACCATCATCGCATCGAATTGTTGCTGACGGAAGAGCAGCTGTGCCGTCAAGCAGCGAGTAGACTCAATGCTGCTTAACCATAAAGTAGACCTGTTGCTTCCACAACAGAAAATTGGTGTCGTCGAGTTTGATTGTTATCTTCTTGTTCGAGAAGCCACGATCTCTCACAAGAATCGCTGGAGTGACGACGGAATTTACAGATCCATACATGTATACTTTAGTAATCGATCCAAAAAAGAGGAGATCACCAAGCGTATGTTGTAAGTGCTCTAGTCGCTGGGATCGGAGCTTGACAATGGTCGTCAAGGCTCTGATACCATGAAGGAAACCAGAACTGATAAGGAGAATAGAAAGAAGGGAAATATATTTGTATTATTGAATTAGAGTCGTACAAGCCTTGGAATATATAGGCTGAGGATACACAGTGAAGTGGTGGACTTCTAATGAGTTCTGGTGTACTCGTGTGTGTAACAACTTGCTAACAGACACTCAATAGATTGCCAGCTGTACACAAGGCTACTATTCAACACTAGACAATACATGTTAATACAAGGGTCGAGAACAATTTTTGAAAAAACCGCGCGGTTTTTCAAAATTGTTCTCGACCCTTGGATCAAGATTTCGATGGTCAGGATCAGACTGTGAGGGATGGCAGAAATTTGGTGATGAGAAAATCCTCTCCCATGAAATGAGGCTTTACGTACACCTACTTTTTTTCTTTTTCTTTTTAGTTATATAGGGGCATTTTGGTCTTTTAATTATATTCAACAATCCCTTATTAGACCTATTAGACTATTAGGGCCTTATTGAAAATGTAGAACTAAATTCATATTTTAATATTTCACATGAATTTAATTAATTTTTTTTTTTTTTTTGTGTATTTCTTGTGTGGGGGATAAGATATAAAAAACATCGAAACTCGATTTACAAGGATAATGTAACAATTCCACACAGCGATACCAGATTAATACATAGGAGGAATGATTCCTATGTCGGAAAAGCAACAAACTGGAGAAAGAACTGGTAATAGAAAACCAACAACAAATTTCAGCAATTCAGATCGTCTCAATATGAGGAAATATAATGATCGAATGCTTCACAAAGAAGATATCACTACTAAAAAAAATGTTTGGAGGCAGACAAAATCCGTTGCTATAGAGAGTAAATTCATCACAAACAAGATTTTCGACAAACCAACTTCTGTCGTGGCTAAGCAAATTTGCGACGGAAAAATATTTTCCGTCACAAAAGGTAAACATTGTGATGAAGATTATTTTCATCGCAAATTTAGAAAGTTTGCAACAGAATTATAAAAATGTTTTGTCACAAACTGCACTCTCCAAAAAAAAAATATATGACGAATTTTTTTACAAAAATTGTGACGGATAAATTGTCCATTGCAAGTTCAAGATATTTACGACGGAATTTTGAAAATAATTAAATAGCAAATTTAAAAATTATATATATAAAAAATATTTATTAGGTCCTTTCCTCAACAACCACTAGAAAAAAATTACGAAAAAAAAATGTATATGATGAAAAATATATAATTGCAATCCTAAAAGAGTATACACAGAGAAAATGAAATATAAACAACAATGTTGCCAACAAAATGGACTAAAAAGAACAAAAAAATTGATAATGTCTATACAACAACAATATGGTCATCATCACCACCAGGAGCCGACCCCTTATCCTTAAATAAGGACTAGAGTAGATCCTACATCTGCTTCATCATCTCCGCTCGCTGATTCATCATCTCCTCTCGGTGATTCATCTTCTCCGCTTGCTAATTCACTAGCTATGTCGTAGCTTCTAGTTGCTATGTGGTAGGAGTGAGCTATTGTTCTAACGCTTTCACCCTTTTAAGCTAATCTGCAAAAACAATGTTAGGAAGTCAATTTATGTTTTGTACTTTATTTAACTGGATGAGGGAGTAAAAATGTAACAGTTAATATTAAAAGTATTATGTTTATCTGGAGAAGCACCTTCAATATGGCTGGATGAGCGTTTGGTAGCCTTCACTCAATTGACAAAGGCATCTAACCCGAACACTCTACCTTTTTTGTCAAATCCTCTTGCTGACTTATTGGAATGGAGCCGCCACTATATGAGGGTCCATCCATTAGGAACCAATTTAACTTATTTTGCACAAATTTCTACTGTCATTTCTCATCGAGGCGGAGACAAGGGCTAGAGGTCGGAGCTCGAGCGGAGATGAGGGTCGAAGGTCGTAGCTCGAGCAGAGACTGGAGAGTGCAAGCGTAGACCAAAGAGGAGTTGAGGCACAATACTGGAGTGAGACGACGTTATGTGGCTGAACTAATTTTAATTCACGATTTGTGACAGAAAAATATCCGTCACAAAATCCATCGTAAACTGGCGTCCCCTTTTCCTGCCAAGCCAACTTGCGATGGATTGTTGTGTCTATCGCAAATTTGCTCACAATTTGCGACGGAATAATTTTCCTCACTAATTCCCTCGCTATTTTAATATCTTCTAGTAGTGTATATGACGAGTGAGGGAGAAAAAATTCTGAATTATGCAATGAAACCTAGTAATCAACTTTCAAAATCACCAAACAACACGGAACGGAAGGATGAACGAACACACTTCAAACTTTGAATAATAACGCCCATCATGGATCCGAAAAAAAACCCACAGTAATTTACAATTTGAATGCAGCAGAGAAACAAAGAAGATAACTTGTCCAAACCATAGCAGGATCATCATTACAATTTTTTTTGTAAAGCGAACTAAACAAACAAACCGAATTGCTTGGAAACTACGAGAATATGAATGCTGCAAAGATTCAACGGACTTCCCACTGCCACTGATTTTGAATCTCTTAGCCAAAAACTGTTCCTGTTGTAAGTGTTAAGAAACAAATATTAGATTAAACAAAGTTCAACCATGCCAAGCTCGATGCATGGTACGTAATTGGATAATACGGACTTCATTGAAACTAATAAGTGTGTTGGCATTCATCCGACATATATTTACCTTTAATATTACCATTTTGACTCCAATATTACATCAAGAACATTAATAATTGCAATCTAATACTTAAACTAAACCAATTTAGATCAATAGCCATCAAAGACGTTACTTTTGTCAAGAATCTAGAAATAGAATGCCAACGAGGAAATGTAATCAAATGTTAGCTATATGGCTAATATCAGACATCTAACCATGCTGAGTGTGTCTGCCCTTCTTGGAATCCCTCCGAAGAACCTTCTATGTCTTTGAACATAATAAATTCCAAACAAAAACTAGTTTTTCTTTTCTAGTTACATAGATTTTTTTAATTATGAATTTAACAAAAAAATATTTATATTTTCTTATAAGTTTATATAGAATAAATTGACCAATATTATTTTTTTAAAAAAAGCATTGGGTAAAGTCATGAATAAATATCATACCGTTATTAATTAGAAAAATAGTAAATTATAGCTATTATAAAAAATATTTTAAAAGACCTAATATACATGAGGCGAAAGGTGCGTCTTACTTAACTTTGAGTGTTTCTCATAAAAAAGTGAATCTGAGCATGAACCATGGTTTTGAATTTTTTTTTGCCAAATACTTCCAAAAAAAGCTGAAAGTGTTTTTTTTTTTTTAGTAAAAACCATGGTTTTAGAGAAGCTGATATTTTCTATTTTTTAGAGGGTTGGTGGAGCATTTTTTGGACAGCTCATTAGTTTTCTCTTTCCTTTGTCTCTTCTCTATTTTTTTTTTTCAAAAAATCAAACGAAGTGCTGGTGGATCGAGAGTGTTTTCGGCGTGGTTGTCTTTGGCTCCAAAAGTGTTCTCAGCGTGTTTGTCTTCGGCGGATCCGAAGAAGCTGGTGGTTGGTGGTTTGTCTCTCTCTCTTACTCCTCTCCCGAAGCTTGAAGTCATGCTTGTCCCCATTTCCTCATTAAAACTCTTGAAAGTCAAGAGCGTTCTTGGTGTGGTTGATATACCAGTGGCGGATCCATCTACATGAGAAGGGGGGCACATTTTTGATTCTGTTTTTTTTTTTTTTTTTTTTAAAGAAAAGAAAAAAAAAATTGGTTGATTATTAGTGCTTTCAATCTTTCACATTGTAATTTATATACCGCATTTCTAACAAAGACTTTTCGCTTCGAATGATCCCACTCTCCTATGCTTATTTATAAGTCAGGTTTACTAAATCTTACATACTGCAAGGAGAGTTAGTTAACTCAACGATTATGGCGTAAATTTTTAACTTTGCTTTTATTTATGATTGGGTATTTTTCAACTGTTTCTTCTCTCTCTATCTTCATGAGTACAATTAATATAGGTAAAATTGTCATAATCTCATTTATTACATAAAACTATATTTATACATAGGAATAATTTTTTTAGTCCAAGTAGACTTATAAATAGGATCAGAGTGATAGGTTTGTAAAATAATTGCTTTTTTTTATTATATCATCAATATTCACGAATATTTTTTTTCCTTATTTATATTCTTTTGTTTTTTAATGCATTTAAAACTTTCATTTAAAAAAAAAAAATTCGCGGCACTGCCCCAAAACCCCCGCCACTTATGACCCTAACTATTTTTCTAGGTCGGCCACTGGATATACCTATACTTTCGAAAGGTATGATTGAATAGGGAATTGCCAAAAAGGATTTGGGCATCGTAAGGGAAGAAGACGTCGTTGCTGTCCTGCGATAGGGACTCAAGATTTGGGGATCTGGGTGCCTGAAGACGAGCTAAGCAATAACTTTTGGGATTTGCATTTTTCCTTTTTGATTTCTTTTTTCAAGAAACTGGTGTTCATCTATAAACAATATTACCTCTAATCCTAAATATAAGATATAGTTAGTAATACAACTTGTATTACAAACTATATCCTATATTTGGAACAGGATGAGTAGCATACAAAGGGGCTATTCATAGGGATTGTGACCCAATAAAAGAGTCACAAGTGTTGGAAAAAAAGAGGAAGATCGAGAATATCAGTTTCCCTAATATACGATGATATTAGCGACTTGGGCTTTCACTAAATTCAACGTCTTCCAAATTGATTTAGGATTGTTACCATTACTGATGAAATCAACCTAGAAGGGAGAAGAGGGTAACAGAGAAAGAAGAGTAAAGATTATATGTATTGAAAACTGAGAAAATAATATTCTGTTTCATTCACTTTCTCTACACGTGCAGGGTCTATATAAAACAACAACTCAACCCAACAAAATAACAACTTGATATTACTAAACTACCCTTTCTCTTTTTGTTGAGTTGTACATTCTATCATCTATATCTGAGAATAACTGTCTAAATCTTTGAACATAAGAAATTCCAAATTTTTCTTTTCAAGATACATAGATTTTTTTATTATTATAAATTTAATAAATAAATATTTATATTTTATTATAATTTTATATAGAATAAATTGACCAATATTATTTTTAAAAAAAAGCATTGTTAACGCCATGAATAAATATTATTAATTAGAAAAATAGTAAAGTATAGCTATTATAAAAAATATTTTAAAAGTTCTAATATACCTGAGGCGTCTCTCGTTTAAGGAAAAGCGATACACTGAAAATACCATACTATTCATCCATAATCAATTGCATACAAGGGTGCTATTTATAGGGATTGTAATTTGTGATCAATACAATAGTCACAAGTGTTAAAAAAAGAAAAGGAAGATCGAGAATATCAGTTTCCCTAATGTATAATGATATATATATATATATATATATATATATATATATTTTATATGAATATACAATGATATTAGCGACTTGGGCTTTAGTCTTTGTTTTGGGCTTTCACTAAATTCCACGTCTCCCAAATTGATTTAGGATTGTAATCTCCCAAATCGATTTAGGATTGTTACAAGTATAGATTAAAAAAAAAAGGGAAAATCTATATGGGGCCCAAATAACAAAGAAAAATCGAAAAAAGGTCCAAAGATTCTGAAAATATCAGAAATAGTGGTATAAATTCATTAAAACATGAGTTGTTAACGGGTTGATATAGTTGTTAACGAGTAGGTCATTAATAACTAAATCAGTACCATTAACAACAATATTCTAAAAACTAAATTAGTACCGTTAACAACTATATCAGTACCCGTTAATAACTATATTAGCCCGATTAACAACTAACGTTTTAATAAAATTATACTAAAAAATGCTCTGGGACCTCTTATGGGATTTTCAGAATCTTTGGGGTTTTCTTTGTAATTTGGGCCCAATATGGATTTTCCCAAAAAAATATTGATGAGGCTGTCAAAATAGAAACTGACCCTGTGGTTAATATTTCTAACAGGTCCTCACAAAAGGAGAACGTACGTACATGAAAACAACTAGCCAACACATACGCCAGGACGATGGAATTAGTGAAAAAACCAAATTAATTACATGCCAACATTATTGCTTTGAATCCTTATTTCAGATCTTTACGTAGTGCCATTAACGTTAAGCAATGAAACTAATTACCTATAACTGTCGGCGAGGAGGTAGAAGAAGCTTCGCACGGGGCTTCGAAGAGACATGGTACTTTCTTTTCCCACACCACCAGATTTGCTTTGCCTCACCTTTTCCCTCTTTTTTGTCCTTTTCTTCATCCACCATCCTTACTTTAATTACTTGCGTGTTTCGTCTCTAGCTGACATTTACACGTACTCTTCCCACCCCCTCCTCCACAATATAATAAAACTGCTTCTATATATATATATATATATAATTTAATAATCACAGTCGATCGCCTCGTTTTTATTGATATTTCCCTTGTACTAAACATTGATCTCTATATGAATCTAAGAGGTTCTTAAATATACATAAACAGGCTATTAGACAGCTTGCTTTGACTGATTCGAATCTCAAGTACAGCCAGTAATCTATATTAATAAATTAACTACATCGATCAAACATTAATTGATCTGATACTGATGCATGTGTTCATCTACTCAGCAAGATTTGATTCAAGAGACGATGTTTCGTGAGAGAGATTGTGATGGCTAACCTTCCTCTCCCAACTTCCAATAAGTCAAACATCTTCACCATTAATTGCACCCCTCCATAAAATACTATGTTAGTCTTGGACTCAGGTAATATATATATATATATATATATAATTAACTAGAATCACAAGAAATATTGTTAATAACATAAACTTGCCCGCACGAGCAGTTGCACTCACCGTAGTACGTACCCGCATGTGTGCCATATGTCCATACGACGATGTTTCTTAGAAGCTGATGTTTTTTTCCCATCACTCATGGGATTCAGCAATAAGTCACAACGTTTTGGAAGAGTAACCTCTGCTTCCCATAACATGTTTTTCTGCAACTTCTCAGTGTCCCCACTTGAACAGAATAATAATCACCTTCCATCTCTAATCTCGAGAGTTTTGCTACCACCATGTCTAATATCTTGTTTTTAATTATGCAAGATATTTAGTCAACTTCGGAGATATCTCAATAAATTTAATGTTTCTTGGGGTGAAGAAAAATGTGGTTCAATATTTACACTTATTGTTTACACTGAATTGTACGTACGATTCTTCACACTCTCCAATGCCGCAGTAAAGTTAACTAACTGTCAGTTATTTGTTGGCGGAGAAATTTACAATGCTGCAGAGATTTTTCTTATGTGTGATGATTATTAAATGACAATATTGCGAACTAATATATGTGTAATACAAATTCCGAGTAGAGCCTTATAGTGATGGAACGTGCACATTTTGGAGTAAGTGGGCAGGGTTTATTAGAAAGGAATAAGAGCTTCGCTGTCGGCAAGTGTGAAATTGCCCGATTTTACTTTGTTTCACGGTCAGAGAATCCTAGCTAAGATCTGAACGGAGAATTCATGGTTTGCATGAGTAGAGCCATCGCGTCCTTCTGGACTCTAGCTTATGAAATAACACTGAAACATTTGCAGATCTTTTATGTGTTTGTGTGTGTCTTATATAAGCAGAGAGAGCAGAAACAGGCCCAGAAAAGACAAGTGGGCTAGGAGGGTTTAATGACAATTTTTGTTTTATTGCGCTCTTGGATTAACGAGTATTTCTCTGATAAATTTCTCTATGAAACTAACACGTGCGTGTGTGTGTTGGTAATCTGTTCACCTCTTTCACCCATTATAACGCATCTTGTTGTGATATATATGTGCCCATCAGTATGTGATTATTAATTAAATTTTATATTGTTGTTTGTGCGTAAGACAATATAGCAACAGTTCTTTAGAGAACATACTAGTATGTATAGTATGTATAGCATATCTTCAAATTTTCGAATCGCCTTCGACTTCCGAATAGTGCGATAAAAATCAAATATGGCCATCATTATTTGGTGTATGATAAAAAAAAAAGTATGTATAGCATATAGATAAAATTATGTTGAACTCGCCGCTTAGTAGCGCACTGCTTACAAGGCCAACTAGGAGCTGGCTGCCTTGGCCCCGCCCCCTCCCCACTGATAAAAAAAAAAAAAGTATGTATAGCATATAGATAAAATTATGTTGAACTGTTTTTAATCAAAGAGTGCAGGTTTATCTCATAAAGTCATTTTCAGATTGCTGTCTATCAATCCGGGGGGGATAAAATAATGGACCACAAATTGACATTACAAGACAAAGGTTTTGTTCTGCAGTATAATATGCGGTATCCGAGGATATTTTAGGAGCATTCAAGTGAATGCATACGCTGGGGCCTGGGAGCATTAATTAATCTACGAGCCTAATTCAACTGACACAACGCAAGCATTATTAATATTATTATATAGAATGTAGAAATAATATAATTGATCTGGAAAAAGGAATCTGTAAGGCCACACCATCCCCACATACATATATAGTTTGCACAGAGCGGAATTGAATGATGACAAAAATGTCAGTAAGGATGATAATAGAAAAATACTGACATTATTGAATAATATGAGTCGTGGTACGTGGCTAGGCCCCTCTCAGGATTGCAGAGCAGAGAGAGTGACTTCAGAATATCTTGAGAAGATTTCACGTATGTGGCTGGTTTAATGGAATTACCAACTCGTCACCAGAAACATTCAATGAGGGTGAGCCCATGCCCTTCTCTTCAAGTTTTAATTTATTAGGACTCTGACATTACAGCACCAGACATGTAGTACACTATGTACCTCTTGGTACTTCAATGCCATGCTAGTTAGGTTCCTTTCCCTTGTCAATCAACATTATTCATCATCATACATATTTACATGTCCCCTCCCCCCTTTCACTCTTCAATTATGTATATAAATCATGTCCATGTCGTTTTTCTTTTCCCTATGCAATATTCCTAAAGTTTGGATCAATAGACTTAGGGCTAGCTTAGGAGAGCAAGTGAAGCTTTCAAAAATAGTTTTCCGATTACATGAAATTGAGTTTTGTCTTAATTTGATCGAATATAATTAGGAATAGCAGCTTCAAATAAACCGTTTATTTGTCTTGTACTCTTGTTGATTGCTCTTTTTTTTTTTTTTTTTTTAATCAAGGGAGACTAATCCCTTTTGAGTCTTAGATCACACAAAAAAAAAAAAAAAATCACCTTTTTCAACAAACACACTTCTTGAGATTCAAATTTATTTCTTTTATAGGAGATATGGTCGCTTACTACCTCAACCAACAACTTATTGGTTGTCAATCTCTATTTCTATAACTACATATGATTCTTAATATAAAATCCTATGCATGTTACACTACAAACAACATCTTATATATATTGAGGAGGGGAGATAGTATAATTTATTGATTTAGAAAATAGACAGTTGGGATTACTGTTGGAAGAAGGCATATGGCCTGTGTGGTGCTGGGCATTGAAACCCCACTTTTATGTAGCAGAATTATTGTTGATTTAATTAAGTTATATATGTGTAATGAAAGCGATTAGTTTGAGGCCGGTCCAAAATTAAAAATAAGACAGTGGCAAACCAAGGTGCTATTTTTTAAACAAGCAAAGTATAAACTGGTGACGACTATATATGTTACTTTCCTTTGTGGATATGCTTAGCTTTTGGTTTAGGTGAAGTCTTAATTTTTTAAAAGCAAACAAATGATGGTGATCAAAAAACGAGACAAACTTTTCAATCAGACCCACATATATACGAAAATTATTGTCTTAAGCTTTTTTCGCCAACAACTAGCCAAATAATGTCCAGGGTCTCATCATCTCTTCTTCCCCAAGTTAGATGTACGCACTGGAATATGATGATGTGGTCGATGGATATATTGGGTTTATTAAGATATTGTTTTTTAAGCAAAAGATGCCTTTTCTGGAGTTCAATCCAGATTAATTTATAATTAGTGCGGCTAACTATATATATATGTATATCTTTTGAAGTTATTTGCACGCATGGCCGACGCTGTCTTTATTCACAAAATCAAATTTAAAAATGTCCTTTAAGTGAACCTAATTAAAAAGCTTCAAGAGAAAATTAAAGACCTTCGCGACAATAATAATATCACGTAGCTTTATATATATTAAAGAAAAACATCAAAGTAGTTGCATTAATTGCACCATATATATACACAAATGTGTGCTTAGTATAACTTGGGTCTCAATCAAGTGGGTTCGAGGCTGACCCACCATTTTAATTATATTCATGTTTATAAATTAATTATATATAGCTTCACAATGCAGCTTTGCTTATATTCCGTTTGGTTATTCTAATTAATACTAAATTCCATTCGTGCTCCTGTAGTAAGCTATTAGTGATGACGAGTACGTACGTGTTCATCTCATAAATTTTGTGAATATGATTCATTAACTTGTCCACCCAACTTCTTCTGCTTTATCTCCCAATCTTGCTCTTCACTTCGATCCCACATATATGTATATATTCCTTTTTTAATGGTCTTTTCAATTTATTACAAAAATAAGCTGAACCTAGTCGTTCCACGATATAAAAGAACCAAAAACTTATAGATATGTATTGAATGGACGACACAGCCACCATTATGTTAATTAAATATACAAGCTAACCCACCTAACAATAATTTGATCACACACACACTATATCTTTAATATTATACTGATGATTGTGGGGATGCTTGAATTCCCATCACTCAATTCTATGTTGAAAAGGATAAGGCAGAGGCTTTGGAATCTACTTTATGCCAAAAGAAGATATAAAACTGCCCTTAAAATAAACAATGACAAGCAATTAGGTACCTCTCCTATCAGAGAGAGATATATATATATATATATATATATATATATATATATATTTATTGGTGGGGAACCTCATGAAGCTTTTACTGATATATTGAATTTGATTGTCCACATAAAGTTAACTCGCACTCTGCCAAAGGGCTTCACTAGCCTAGAATCTAGCCTCCCCCTCAACTTCTACCCCCATTTTATAAGGTGTAATCCTTACCAGTTACCAGACAACTCTAAAGCAAATTCTCTCAATATCTTTTAATTATAGCCGTCCAATATTTGATCCAACGACTTAAATAGAGACACATTATCTACTTTTTAAAAATTCAAATCACCACATGTGATAAAAATTACCTCATACGATGGAGATGAAATTTTAAAAAGTAGATGATGTATCTTTTTCTAATCCATTAGATTAAATATTGAACGACTATAATTAAAAGATACTAAGAGACACTGAGAAAGGGGACGTTGAGAGAATCTAACTCCCAAACAACTCTAGTTACCTCATTGAAGTCAGTCAGAGATTATTAAGTTATTGATTTTTTAAAAAATAATTACCCCTTTTTAAGAATTACAGCTTTAGATTTTAGAAATAAAATAGGTATACTATTTTCAAACTTTAAATAAAGACCGAGTATTACGAATGTAGCTATTATATGATTTATAGTAAGTATTGGACATGTTTGGAATGGCTTGTTAACTTCCCCTAACTCACTTCCAAAATTAGAAAGTCAATTTTATCCAAAAATAATGTTTGAAATTAAATGACTTTGGAGTTAAATGAGTTTTGTGTTGAAGCAATTTCTTTTAACTTTTTTTTTTCTTTCAAATTTAAACATTATAAAACTATTTTTTCAATCAATTATTTAAATAAGTATCAGTTGAACTAATTTTTCTAATAATTTTTTTTTTTGCCTTGCCCCAAATTCAATTTATAAAAATTAGTTGGGATAAAAATCATTTTTCACGAGCATATGTGTAAATGCTTCCCACTTTATATAGTCAACGGCATTGTATTTGTACGTGCCTTTAGACGTTGCCACGTAGGCAATATGACATGAGACGGCGACTTGGAGTGCAACTGAAAAGCTACCTCCTTTGGCGTTGTTTATTATTATTACTTTACCCATGTAAAGTTTAATCTGTTCGATGTAAATAATAAAAGGGTGAAGGTACTATTTTACCAACGAACTGTTAGAGAAAGAGCATCTGACACAATAAACTAATTAGGGTACCTTAAACACAAAAAAACAATTAAAAGAGGGAACCAAACACAACACCGTCAGTTTTAGTAGGTAACGGACGTTTAGGGCTGCTGAAGACGCTGATGTGGCATCTGATGTGAACATGTGGCAACTTAAGTTAGATGGATTGAACTCTGCCTTTTATTTTCCCCTCAGCTTCGACGAACAGAGCAGAGAAGATGAAGACGAAGAACAAAGAAGGGGGAAAACGCGATCAACCCCAAATCGACGTCAAGGATCCCGAAACTATGAGTGATTCTCCGAGATGGGCTGATTGCGAGCGTGGTTGTCTGAAATCGTAAACCAATCGCGCATGCTATTTCATTATCGACACTCGCACTAGGGTTCAGGGAGCTGCAAGTTCTTCACAGGTAACGGACAATTTTCGACAATAAATGGGCTTCTTTATTCATTATGTTGTGTTAATAAATCATGCACTTGTGTCTCTCCGGTTAAGATTCTTTTGGTTTTATTTATGAGATCTTGGAACTTGATGCAGGTCAAGAAGCGCCATACACCATTGCTGAAGGTTTGAGCTTCTTTCACCTCTTTTATTTATGATTTAGTAGTTTTTATGGCAGTGGTTTTAGCTGATTCATGACTTACGATTTTTGTGTGGGGTAAAGCACCTTGTGGGTTCTGTTTACGATGAAATTTTCAAATAGGCTTTAAGGTATTTTTTGGGATTCTTTACAATTAAGAACCGAATAGACGAAGAAAAATTTAAACTGAAACAGTTTATGCAATAAACGTATAGCAATTAAGTCACACCTGTCTCTCCTTCTACTCCTCAGGACTTATACGACTGCCCTTATTAATTTGTTCTACACATCTGAAATAGATATTAATGTTAAGACAATCACTCTGGTAAAGCGTGTATAAAAATTAGAAATATGAAACCAACAAATACCAGGAATATAACATAATCCAATACCTTCTTATGCCATCAAGCAACTCCTGATTGTTTGAATTATGTTTCAACCCCTCCTGGTACGTTTCCAAAGCTTTGTGTAGCATGCAGCTCTGTTACTGTAAGTCTGAAGAAGATAGAATAATTAAATACATATTAGTTTCAACATTTGCTTAAATTGCAACTCTGAGCTCCATTTTACAAGTAATATTACCCTAGGATCCTTAGGGTTCCTTCTCAAAAACTCGGTGTAATGCTTCACAACTTCGGGATAATTTGGTTGCTTAAAGAATTCATTACCTGTACATTGATGAATGGTAGTTGTATTCAATACGTAGTGAGGGATTGCTCATCTCTGGAGAAAAAAAAAAAAGCATAGGCTTACTTGAGAAGGAGGAGCATGGATAGCATGCTAAAAGAGATGGTACCTTTTTCACGCTCCTCATCAGCTAATTTTGGATCAATGGAAGGTTCATAATCCTTTGAGCATTTTGCCATTTTCACCAGGGCTATTCCCTTCCTTGTTAAAGCTCTAGCAATCATCTTAAAGTCTGATCTCAATTCTCTTCCCCTTTCTACAGCCTTGTCACAATCTTTTATGCATTCTTCTAACTGTAATTTAAGAATAGTTGTTTTGAAATGAAAATATATATTTTTCCAATGTACACCTACCTATTCTGATATCACATAAATGCATTGGGCTGGATCCAACTTTTGTAAAGGGTTATACTAGAAAAGGTGCTATAATATTTTGTGGGTTCTGAATCATGACTTATGATTTTTTTTTGTGGGGTAAAGCTTCTTTTTGTGATTGATTAGCTTGTTGTAGCGTTAATGGCGGATAAAGGCAAAGGCGTAGCTCGTTCAGAAGAGGAGACGAGACCTGTGATGAGAGGGAAAGATGAGGTACTCAAAATTAACTACTTGAGTAAGCTGAGGAAGGTAAGTGAGGTTGTTTCTGTTGAGGAAGAAACTGTTAGAACCTTTTACATAAGGTCGGGTCAGGGGGAAAATGAGCTTGATGGTGATTATATAGAAGAATTAGGTGAGGTTGATGATTCAGGTGACTTAAATGACATAGGCAGGTTAGAAGACATTCCATTGAACCAAAATGTTGGTGAGACAGAAAAAGATGATTCTGACATTGATGATGACAGCTTTATGGCACATTCACTGTCAGAATCTGCTGAGAGTGAAGACAATTTAGAGGATGATTATGAAATACATGAAGAAACTGAAGTTAGTGATGAGGAAGAGGAAAATTTAGACTATGGTGGGCCTGTAGAAGAGAGGCTGAGTTTAATGCCCTATTTCACGGTGGGAATGACATTCTTGGATAGGGTTGAGTTGAGAAGGGCTATTGATAAATATGCTATTGACAATGGAGTTTGTGTGAAAATAGTTAGAAGTGAGAAGAAGATGGTAATTGCAACTTGTCAAGAGGGCTGCCCATTTAGGTTGTATGCATCTAGAGATAGCCTTGGAGTTGGGTACATTTTGAAAACAATTGTTCACGAACATATGTGTGCTAGGGTTTATAAGAATCCAAGAGCAAGTGTGAGATGGCTAGCTGAACACTTCAAGGATAAAGTCCAAGACAATCCTCAATATAGTACAAGTGAGATGAAGAAGGAGGTTGAGCGTGACTTGAAACTGTTTGTGAGCAAATATAAGTGCAAGAGGGCCAAACGGAGAATAATGCAAGACATGGAAGGGAGTTTTGTAGATGAATTTGACAAATTAGAAGCTTACTGCAATGAGCTCAAGGTGTCAAATCCTGGATCCGATGTAAGTGTTGAGTTAAGTCCTGAAGCGTTAGATCAAGGCAGGAGGGTTTTTAGAAGAATGTACGTGTGTTTTAATTCATCGAAGGTATGACATTCTTGTGACTTTGTCTTATTTACTGCTTGTGAGCTATTGGTTTCTTAACAATTAGTCCCTTAATGGGCTTGTAAAGTTGTTAGTTTGCAAAGACCAGACTTGTATGCCTTATATTTTGGTCTGTTTGTATGTATAAACTATTGTGATTTAAGTCTATATTTACCTTGGCTTTGTTGCCTTTGTATTAGGTTGGATGGAAAGTAGGGTGTAGACCATTTATTGGCCTTGATGGTACTTTTTTGAAAGGGAAAGCTAGAGGGATTTTGTTGACCGCAGTTGGGTTAGATGCAAATGATAGTATGTACCCAATAGCCTTTGGGTTGACCGAGAAGGAAACGAATGTTAATTGGACTTGGTTCTTAGAGTGGCTTAGAGTGTCTCTTGAACTTGACGAAGGTGGTAAAGTAACAATTATGTCTGACATGCAAAAGGTAAAGTGATAATTATGTCTATCAATTATGTTCACCTTTGTTTGATAGTTACTCTACACATAAAGAAGCTAACTGTTTGGTACATGCATAGGGGTTGCAACAAGCTGTCACTGGCGTCCTACCGTTGGCTGAACACAGGCTTTGTGCAAGGCATATTTTTGCCAATTGGAGCAAAAAATGGAGGGGACATGAGCTGAAGAAGAAATTTTTCACTTGCGCCTGGAGCACCTACAAGGAACAATTTAATGACAACCTCAAGGCAATGGAGAAGGTTAATAAGGTAGCAGTTGTTGGAGCAGTAAGTTACCCTGTCAATGGATGGGTAAGAGCTTATTTTACAAATAGATGCCTCTTTATGGTTGTAGACAATAATGTAAGTCAGAGTTTTAATGCGTGGATATGTGAGTGTCGGTATTTCCCTGTAATTAAGATGTTTGATGGCATTAGGCTTAAACTGATGGAAAAATGGGCTGCTAGTGATAATATTGTTAGAAATTGGAAGGGTAACTATAGCCCTAAATGTCTTGACTTGTTTGAGACGAATAGGTACTTGGCTATACACTGTAGAGTTTTCTTTAATGGTGATGATGGCTATGAGGTGGTTGAGGGGAAGGATAGGCACTCAGTACAGCTGGATAGGAAAATGTGCACTTGTAGAGCATGGGATTTAACTGGAATCCCATGCCAACATGCCATCTGTGCGATGTATGATGCCAAGGTGGACCTCATTAGTCAAATTTCACGATATTACCATAGGGAAACATTTGTTGCGAGTTATAGAACAAAATTCCAACCTGTGAGGGGACAACAATTTTGGGAAACACACAAGTACCCTCCAATGCTACCCCCACCTATATGCAAATTACCAGGCAGACCTCCAAAGCGAAGGAAAAGGACCGAAGAAGCACAAAGAAGGCGCAATATCTCCACTGCCACTACAAGTGAAGCATCTGGTTTCAATGCCTCTGCAGCTCCGCGTGCAAAGAAATTAAGTAAAAAAGGGACAGTTATGAAGTGCAGCTTCTGTAGGAAAGAGGGACACAATAGAAGCACGTGCAAAGAGGTGAATTAAAATTTTTACTCCCCTGTTTTACATTTATTGAGCATGATAATATGTATTACTTATGACTGATCATATTTCTTGGTTGCAAATAAACTTGTAGTTGATTAATAACATATTTCCTGATTAGTTGATCATCAAACGCATGCATCTTGTAATTACATATCTCCTGGTTAGTTTTAATGCGTGGATACATGTTCATGTCCTATTTCACGTGACTTTAGATAGCTGGTTGTTTAGGTTGAATGGTAATGTATTTTTACTCAAGTGGCTTTACATAGCTGCTAACATTGAGCTGAAGGAACATGTGCTAATTAGGTTGAATCTCCACCTTATTTGTCAAACACAATTATGTCAAGACATTACAGAATTGCATCATATTCACATGAGAAATAGATCTAGTATTGCCCCTTTACTTAAAGGTAGATATATCCTTGATAGATGGGTATCCAATGTGATTTACCTATGGTACTTTATGCTTCAATATCTTTTAAAATACTTGTTTAAAACTCAATTATTATTCATTTTATAACGTATTAAGACATGTATTATGCAATCTGAAGATTTGTTGTCTCCATGCTTCATTGAAACTCATTTTCATTGAAGTCCTGAGTTATGAATAGTTACACAAAGCTTCATATATATCGTGTTTCTCTCCTTTGTCTCTTTTTTATTTCTGCTATAGTTGATCATGAAGTGGCTTTACATAGCTGATAGATGAGAAATCTTATACTTGATTTGTTACTGTTCTGCGAGATGGAGAATTTAGCTAGTTGTTTTGGTTAAATCTTATACATTTACATTTATTTCTTCGTAAATGTAAGGACTTGCAGTGGTAGGATGGGATTGACGATTTTCTTATATGTATTTGTTCATAAATATTTCTTGTTTCAGGCCCCACCCTCGAACAATTCTCATCCTGGACGGAAGAGAAGAACACCTAATCAATGTGCTACAAGTCAACAGTCTTCATGCTCACCTTCCCAACAAACACCACAAACCACGAACCAAAGGGAACCTTGCAACCAGTCAAGCAGAAGGACTCCTGTACGCAAATATGGATTTGGAATAATGGTGGATGAAGACACTGGTAGAAGTGTTTACAATGTGAGGTTTATGTAAACATTTCATTCTTCTGGTTAATTCTGCTTTTTTTTAACATACTGAGTTAAGATATTGATTTCTTTTGTTTGTTTTCCTTTAAATTTCCCTAGCCTGGCCTAAGTTCTGAACAGGTAATCGATGAGGGTACACCCATAGAGTTTCAGCACAATGCCAACCCTCAAACAAGATTTGCAATACCAAACGAGAAAGAAATCAAAAGATCTACATCTACGACATTGTCCTCCCACGAAGGTTCCAGAAAGATTGACTTCCCATCTCATACTGATTCGCCACTGCCAGTGCAACCACCTAGATTGCAGTGGAACGGGCAACCAAGTATTAGTGGCTTACAACTCAGAATGCAAAGCCAACAGATTATGTCAAGGCGAAGAGCGCAACTACAACAACAAAGCGATCAACTTATGACCAGGAATATGCCTAGCTCCTCCAAGTAGACTTCTTTAGATGGCAACTTTTTGTTGGGTGATTTCTTTTGGGATATATGTAAAATCACCAAACTTTATGTAACCTGAAAGCAAGCAAAACTGAACTTGTTTTGTGTTTGGTCCTATGACCAACTTTTTGCCTTTGAGGAATTAGGATCCCTTTGTATTTAAATCGATCCAAATAGATTGGAATCAGTGTATATACTTGCTTGTATATTTTGCCAGGTGTAAATGAAATATATCTTCTTTGTCATTGTAGATGCATAATTGTTTGTGCTGTCAAAATTTCATTACATTTTGATTTCACTAGTGCATTTTTTTTTATCAAATCATTAATGCAGCAGCTGTATCTGTATACTGCTATAAAAATGTTAGAAGGATATGCGTGTGTTTTATTTCCAACGGTGTGCAATCATTGGTGTAGCCTGTATCTGCATGCTGCTGCTAGTTTTCAGCCATAGTTAAGTAATGAGATATTGTCATAATATATTGGTGCATTGCTTTGTATAAATTGTTGTTGCATAGTCACTGTACAAAGCACCAGACTTGTCTAAGTTTGCTATGAACTAAGGTTAGGAATATGAGCTTACAAAATAGAGAGATTTTTGCATCAACCTAACCAAAACAAAATACATACATTTTTGCATCAACCTAAGCAAAACAAAATACATACATTTTTGCATCAACCTAAGAAAAACAAAGTTCTTACAAAAACCTACATCTTCAAATACAATACACACAACCAAACACATGTTACAAATAACAATGACATCGCTACTTTAAACTTCCTTTCCCCCTTCCTAACTTCCCCACCATATAGCTCATGTCTGCATTTAAGCTTTCTCAAATCAGTGTGTATTGCATCAAGCTCTTCACTCACTCTTTGCCCATGCTCTGTTCTTCGAAGGAAAGAATTTTCATCATATAATTTGTCAATGTCGTCTAATAGCTCCTTAATCACAGTATTTTCCCTCTCACCGAATTCGTCATCATGCCAAGCAAAGAATCCGCACCCGCCATCCTATATGAAAAAAGGATACGTCAGATAAAATTTTACAAACCTACATATGCAAAAAGTCAATTTTCAATAGCCAACTTATGACACATTTATCCCCACTTGAATTAAGGAAAAAAGCCACAATATTTGTATATAACCTATACCGACAATTTGTTTATGCTTATACTACCTCAATATTTGCAAGTTGCAGGAACGGGAATAATGAAAGCATAACGCATGCGAGGGTCTAAAATAAATAAATAGATAAGTAAAGAATTCACTACATGTTTAGCTTGATCGAAATCAAAACAATAAACATAATAGGAAACAATTTTCTTTTTGGTGAAGGCGGGAAATAGCTCATTTGTTCAAGCTCCTCCTGCCAATTCTCCTTCTTCTTATACTGCTAATACATCCTCTACTTCTTTTTCTTCGTCTACTTCTACATCAGTAGTTACTTTGCAAGAGCACTCCACCACCAGGAGGCCTCATCAGAACAAACACGCTTTTATTTGTTTGCACTTGAGAAATTGTCTGGAAACTAATTTTTTGTTCCTCAATTAGATTTTCGAAGGAAAACCTCCTCTATTATGTAATAGTTTGACAAAAACTCTTGTGCTAAACGTATGATAAGTTGTGTAGGAGATCTTTCTTGATATGAATCTCTCATGAAAAAATCATCAGCGATGTTTTTTCCATCATCATTCTGGATTTCATTCTAAAACCCTAGTTGCAGCATTGGCTTGTGTTCGCTAAGCATAAATGATAGAGACTATATACTTGATAAACGCTATAATTATGACTTCCAATTTTTCTCTTATTACTTAATGAAACAATACACTGAATTAGGCCTCTCGTCAATTGCACAGAAAACCAATGAGCAGAATCGAGTGTGGAAGCAACAAATACCCAAACTGGAATAATACCCAAACTCGAAAATACCCAACTCGGATTAACCTTGCTTACCTGGTAGTAGTATGGGCATCCGTAGAACCTCCGACCTGAGTTGCCCTCAGTCCATGCCGTCCATCTCGAAGCCACCATTCTATGATAACAGTACCTTCTGGGAGGTTCATAATCATCCTCACGATTGGGTTGTCGAAGAAGCACCGCCCTCTGCCTGCTTCTTGTCGTCGAGGATGAAGAAGATGATGCGTTTCCAGATCTTCGACGCATTTACCTCTGAGATCGCATTTTCGCCCTTCTTTCTTCTTTTCCGCTCTCTCGCCTTTTCTCAGGTCGCGGCTTCGTCTTCTTCTCTGCTCCCTTCGTCGAAGCTAAAGGCAGAAAAAAAAACGCAGAGTAAAATTTAATGCCACATGATCATGGCACAAAGACCCACATCAAGATCTCGAAGCCCTAAACGTCCGTTACCACAAAACCTGACGGCGTTGTGTTTCCTTTCCTCTTTTAATTGTTATTTTGTATTTAAGATACCATAAATAGTTAATTGTGTCAGGTGCTCTTTCCCTAATAGTTTGTTGGTAAAATTGGACCTTCACCCATAATAAAATAAACCAAGATTCTTATGGTGCTTAATGCTCATAATTAAAATGCTGCAGATCCTCAATAATCAGGACACCGGAAGGGGATCCTCTTATAAGCATTCATTCTCCTTATCGCTCCCCATCCTATTTAAACCATTGGTTAGAAAAATGTGAGAAAAATTAAAGTAGTATTATGATATTTTAGATTGATTGGACGAATGTGATTCAGAGATAATAAGGGATAATGAGAAAATAAATGATGATGAGAGAAACCTGACCTCCCACCTGCATGTACGTATGCATACGTGGCCCAACAAGCTTTATCTTGGATAGTGCTTAATTAGCACCATGATTGTGTTTAGAGTAAAATTTAGAACAACTCATCATGTTTTCTTTTTTCATATATATAATATAATCAAATTATGCGTAATTTTTATAATGACCGTTATAATAATTTGTGGAGTTAAGCGAGTAAGTTATAATTAATTAAAGGAGGAGGCTTTGTGTTTGTGAAGGGAAGAAAGAGGTGAGTGCGCAGTGGCACGCAAGGGAAGCAAAGGAGCTCTTGAGTCATGATGATGGTAGGGCACTAGTGAGGTGAAAGCAAGCAATTAAAAACAAAAGTAAAGATGGGAGAGACTAAATGTTTATTTGAAATAACGATTAGACCTTTTAAGAAATAATTTTTCAACCGTTATTTACGATATACAAAACAAATTTTTTTGAAAAGTTTTGTCTCGATATACCTAAATAAATGTTTTTGGGATCACAAACATGATTCAAATAAGTATCGAGTGCATGTTTAGATTAGTGATAGAAACTGTTTTTTCTAACATAATTTACGATGTATGAGGTAAGTTTGTCAGATTAGTTTTGTTTACCTAGTTTTTCACCTACAACACAGATAAGCAGTGAGAAGAAAATAACGCCAACACATCCTCGTGACATATTTTGGACTCTTGTGCCTTTTAATAATTTATTTAATTATGATCTCAATATTATAAAACGGCCTGTAAATCCCTCGCTCCCCCATTGTTGATTAATTAAATAAAAGTTGTTTATATTTTAATTACATATTTCAAGTAAATGAGGTGGTGGGGCGGACCACAAGGGTATCACCCTAGATTTTTGGGAACCGGCTGAGGTCCACTTCTCATTCCCCTCCACTGCGGTCCTCTTCTCTTCAACTACGTCGTTTTGACGCAAATAACACATGGTGCTTGCTTTTTTTTTTTTTTTTTTTTTAAAAATAATATCCAAGATACTAAAAAGATATTTCAAGATACTGATCAGTACTGAAAAATATTTCATGACGTTGAAAAATTATTTTAAGATATTGAAAAAATATTTCAGAGTCGGCGCAAAAAAAGATCTTTTCGGACGCCGACGGGGAAACTAAATGTACTAAAAAATACTTGATGACCTTGAAAAATTATCTAGGATCTTTAAAATTTTAAAAAGATCCTAAGATAATTTTTCAAGGTCATCAAGTATTTTTTTAGTACCAAATTTCACCAAGCTTTCCCCATTCAAAGATCCCGAAGTATCTTTTTAATGTACTTCGTCGATATCCTGAAATATTTTTTTAACATCCTAAAATAATTTTTCCACATCATGAAGTACTTTTGTCAATATTTTTTTAAGGGTAAAGGTACAATTTTACACATAAGGTTTGTCCGAGGCGTCGTGGGAGACACAACGTTTTTTCGAACAAAAGTACACACGACGTTACGTTTTTGGGAGCGCCTTAGACTGCATTAGTTGGCCGTTAGTCAACGTTAACTTTGGATGGAAGTGAACGATGTAACGCGGGGAAATTACACTTTTGCCCTTAGTTTTAGGTGAAATTACCCTTTTGCCCCTTAGTTTTAAATATTATTAAAAAAATCAAAAAAAATAGAAAAAATCAGAAAAAAAAATTAGGAAAAATTCAAATAATTCGGAAAAAAATTAAAAAATTAGAAAAAAATTCAAAAAATTAGAAAAAATTCAAATAATTATGGAAAAATTAAAATACCCCCTCCAGTGGGCCCCACCCGCTTCTTAGTCGACTTCACACATCGATTAGATTTATCTCTCGTAGGGAGAATTGACAAGAAGATTATCTTAATTAATTAATATATTTTTTTCAATGAACAAACTTACCTCCTACAGATCTTCAACAACTCAGACCTTGCTAGATATACAACTCCTCCTCCACCATTAGTTATCCGGCCATGCCGCCGGGTGACGGCGATAATACCAATGACGGCGGCGACGGCGACGGTTGCGGTTGTGGGGCCCACTGATTAAGGTATTTTTAATTTTTTCCCTAATTATTTGAATTTTTTCTAATTTTCCAATTTTTAAAATTTTTTCTAATTATTTTAATTTTGTCTTAATTTTTTTTAAAAAAATTATAATTATTTCAATTATTTCCTTTTTTTAAAATTTTTTAATTTTTTCGAATTTTTTGATTTTTTTTTAATAAATTTTTCGAATTTTATTTATTTCCTTTACCCAAAAAAATAAATAAAATTCGAAAAATTTAAAAAAAAAAAAAAAAAAATCAGAAAAAATTAAAAAATTCGAAAAAAATAAGGAAAAAATTTAAATAATTAGAAAAAAAAATTAAAAAATTATGAAATAATTTAAAAAATTAGAAATTTTTTTGAAAATTTAAATAATTAGAAAGGGTAATATTTGAATATTTCCCTAATTATTTAATTTTTTTCTGAATTTTTTCTTTTTTTTTTTAATTTTTTCCTAATTTTTTTTTAATAATATTTAAAACTAAATAATATTTAAAACTAAGGGCAAAAGGGTAATTTCACCTAAAACTAAGGGCAAAAGTGTAATTTCCCCCGCATTACTGTTCACTTCCATCCAAAGTTAACGTTGACTAACGGCCAACTAACGGCCATACACTTTTTGCGCCCCCAAACGTAACGTCGTGTGTCTTTTGTTCTAAAAAACGTTGTGGTCTTTAACGCGTTCGGCGCAAACCTTATGTGTAAAATTGCACTTTACCCTTTTTTTAATACTTAGTTAGTATCCCAAAGATCTTTTTAAGACTCTTGATATTATAAAAAAAAAAAAAAAAAAAAAGGCACCATGTATTATTTGCGCCAAAACGACGCAGTTGAAGGGAAGAGGACCGCAGTGGAGGGGAATGAGAAGTGGACCTAAGCTGGTTCCAGATTTTTGAGACCCACTTCCCTCCTCCTGGTACCTTACCACATAAACCGCTAAGCCGACCTCAGCTTCCAAGTCCTTGGCTTGCGCAAACCGCTTTGTTTTTTAGGGTCTGTTTGGAAGGTTCCTAAATCTAAGTTTTGTTATAAATTTGACAAACACCCTTATTTTTTCAAAAAGCTATTCTAAATCTAAAAGCTATGTTTTCGAAAATCTTTTTTTTTTTTTTAAAAGCCATTCTAAACCCGAAAGCTATTCTCCCGATTTTTAATATAAGATCTCTTTCATTGTGCTAGTTCCACCGGAACAAAATCTTATATTACAGGGAACAAATAAACAAAATTCGAACTTTTTCATCCGTCTTTCTCCATGTCTCTCAATTCTGGGAAAACCACGGAAAAGAGGGAATTTTGTATAATTTACCCTTAGGAAACGATTTTATTAACTTCGATTAATAAAATTGAGGGTTTAAATTTATAAAGGATGGGATTTGGTAATGGACTAATGGTAGTTAAAGGTCAGCGGTTTGATGTGATTAATTTGGGAGAGTTTTATATGGGGAGGGCATTAAGTTCTGTCCAGCATTATTGTTGTACTTTATTAATCCAACAACAGAATCCCTGAACCAGATCCAAAGACAAATCTCACTCCTCCTTGTCTTTTTTGTTTCACCACACTAGCCAAGTCGGCACCATCATGTGTACTCTCTCTCTCGCTCACCTTCCATCAGATTTACACTCCAAAACAGAGTGATTCAGATTCCAGAACCCATGCTTGCCCTTTCACTCACTACCAGATTAGCATAATGCAGCTAACAACCCCACTCACGCCTAGCTCTCCCAAATAAGGAAAATAGATCCTCCCCAGTAAAACTGCCACAGAAGGCAGGAGCTTCTTAAAGGGAAAGCAATTTATGAGAATATGGCTCTGTCCAGTCCAAGTAATACATTGCAAATTCTCCTTCGAAATGTAACTAAACACGCAAAGTACAGTGGTGGGAAAAAGTAGGGCAGGGTTCCCCACACAGCCCTCGATATATTTCTGAAACAACCTAATACATGGACCCCACTTATTACTATTACCATGTGAAGTCCTACATCTGTCACAGGATTGGGGTAGAAGGATGCTCCAGACACCCAATTGTTCATAGTTTACCCTTGAAAATATTGTCTTACCTTTTGTCATTATCAGGGAATATCAATGGTAACGAGCCTGAGGAGTATGTGTTTTGGAGCACAGTGCTACCTAACTTGCTGTAAAAAGTATCCTGCAGAATCACAGGAAAATATCAGAGAGTCTACGGCCAAAAACCAACAAAAGAAATCGACATAAAGTGGAAGAGATTAGAGGGGTCTTTAATGCAGGGGCCCGATCAGAGTGGTCTGAGTGTGGGTGTGGTGGGCTGGCTCGAGCGGAGGGACATAATGTACTAAGTACTAAACACTGCCATCACCAAGCTTACCTACCAGTAGAAGCTCCGGGATGATTCAGGTTGTGCGTAAATGACCATTCTCATTCTTCAAAGATCAAGCTTTACGAGATGAAATAGTTTTTTCGATTCTCGTCTTTAGAAGAGTTAAATTAAAATTACGTTTGTTAACCCATTTTATTTTTACTCCGAGAATCGAATTACGTTTGGTAACATTTTTTTTTTCCATTCCGAAATCGAATTACGTTTAACACATTTTTTTTTCGAGAATTAGAATTACTTAATACAATACAAATTTATTTCTTTATTTTTTTTGTTTACAAATTTCATCAACGATAAAAAAAAAAAAAAACCAAAATGCCAACATTTCATATTTAACAAAAAATATCTAAAAAATATAATTCATATTATAACCAAAATGTCATTTTCTTTAATAATTAATATAATTATTATACTTTACAAATAAATTTAAATTTCCTAAAAAAATTATTTATGTAATTTTTATATGCAAAAAATTATTTATGTGGCGGTGGTAGTGGTGGTGGTGGTGGGGTGGTGGTGGTGAATTAGGATAAATTTTTGCTTGAAGAGAATGAGTCTTTTTTTTGGAGAAAAATGATTCGATTAAATGCGCCTGGAACAGAGAAATTTGAAAATTTTAGTTTCTTTTTTTTACTCCTAGCATAAAAAATAAACCAGTTCATCCCGGGAGTAAAAAAAAAAAAACCGGACTTACCAATCACAATTCCCATATATTTTTGTTCCTAGGCACGAAATTAAGAAAAAATACATTCTGAGAGTGTTACCATGCACACACACTCAGAGGAAGGAGCTTTCTATGAATGAGTAACGCTGAAAAGTATAAAAATGAGAGAGGGGGAGAAATTTGACCCAAAAAAAAAAACGAGAGGGAGAGAAAAAGAAAAAAGGTGGGCTTTTCTTTGTACGTCTTGCAAATATTGCGAGCTTTTGTGACATAGTGGGAGTTATGAACAAGTGTCCTTGTTGGTCACAGCGTTGTGAATCTCTCACCTAAAGTTTGTGATTTGGGTTCCCTTTTGCTGTGGATATGAATCCTGCAAAAGGAGCAGGGGAGTGATTTTCCCTCGGCAACACGCCTTTGTGGGTCCGTTGTCGTACATTGATTTTTCCCTCTCGTAAAACAACTTTAACTAATAAGTAATAACAGAGGTATACTTGGAGGCTTGGAGCAGGTGAAATTGTTTTTACCCTCTGGATCCAGGTCAAAAATGGTCAAAAACAAATCGAGGCCATCAATTGCTAGTGTTGATCTAGGGACATGGGTACGGCCTACAGGTCAATCTTCATCGTACTATTAATCTCCTGATGGAATTTCTAAGCGCAGTAACAACACCACACAAGACATTGCAAGAGTATAGTATAGTCAATTGGTCCCAAGAATCCTATGAATTTAATGACCACCCGTGACTGCTCATCCGACGTTTAAAGATTTATCTTCACATGCCGTCAGTACTCCTCGTAACTCCTAAGTTTTATTAATAACAGATTATCCATTTTTCTATTATGATACTACTGCAAATAAAAGTTTTTTTTTTTAAAAAAAAGAAATCAAATCACAGGGGTTTGGTCAAGTCAATAAGTGGAGGAGGGTAGTGTTCCACAATCCGCGCAGACAATTATGGGGATTTGACAAGAAACGGTAATTACAAATTAGCAAGTCCAGGAGGATTTGTAGTGTCCGGAGGGTGAAGGTCATTAAAACTACCTCTTCATCGTCACTGTCATAATTAATCAGTGACAAACTGACAATGGAGCACTTTGAAGTTAACTGCTGAGACAACTGGCATATAGCCAAATTTAAAAAAACTTGAGAGGCTTTCATTTCTTTTCTTGGGCCATAACCTGAGGAAGGTTACAACTTACAACATTACAACTACAAAGGTACAAACTTAAAATCTAACCCCAAGAAAGAGAGAGAAAAAAGATAGGAATAGAACTAGCGAGCCTCGGCGACGGCAAGAGGAGTAACGGCGCCGGCGGAATGCTTGCAGGGACTAGGTGGGAGGCTGGACTTTCCAGAAGCAACAAGACGCTGCACGAAGCTATCGATTCTCTCTTCGTTACTCTCTTTCAGCAATCTCTTCCCACCAAACGCTAATGACTCTAGTCCTCTTTCTTTCAGCACTTCCTCTCTCGTCCTTCCTAAACCCAACGCCTGCACACATTCAAATTAAACAACCAGTCAATCCATTATTCATATTTCACACACAAGAAATTTGAGATTCACTTCACTGTTTTTCAGTCACTGTAGTGAAAGTGAAGGCATGTCAGGGAAAATTCTCTTTCCTCATTTTTATTTTGGAAGAAACCAATCAGTAAAAAAAGTCTCGCTTCCAAGTACCTGAATCCTTACGTAATCCGTATGGTTCCAACAGAAGGCGTTCCCCAACATTTGGTCGATCGTCTCGGAGACCCCATCCGCTACAATGTCGACCACGCACGACGTCGAACACTCGCCGTTATCACATATCTTTCGTGCTTGTGTTCCGCCGGACGCACCGTTGCCTAAGGACAGTACTAGGAGATCCTCCACGCCGTTAACCGTCGGGAAATCCCGCTTGTTGTGTAGCACGTGAGTCACGGCCGCCGCCGCCGGGTTGTTCATCACCAGACCACCGTCGACGGCGGAGCAGCTGGTCTTGCCGTTCACGGAAGTGAAGTGGAAGGGCTTGAAGAGGCTCGGTGTGGCTGTGGTGGCGCGGCATACCTTCCAGAGCTCGAAGTTGAAACTCGGCGATTCGGACGCGTCAGCTCGGGAAAACACGAATGGCGCCGAACTCTTGAGATCAAAGCAAGGGATAAGCAGGGGTTTACACGTGTCCTTCAAGGTCAACAACTTTCCGTCTTCTCTTCTCTGGAAGACTTGCTTCAACACGTTATCCGTGCTCCTGGAAGACAGTCTCCGGTGACGGCCAAAAAATCCGGTTGTCTTAGGCTTGTAGAGTTCCGAGTTCCTTTCGGTGATGATATGGACGGCGTCCTTAGCAGTATAGAGAGGCCTGCCGGAGCCATCGTCGGCGGTGATCATGGCGGCAAGGATGGCGCCAATGCCAGTACCGGCAACTATGTCGAAGAAATCGGCAATATGTGCATCGGAATCGCCGGTCTGGAGACGGATCTGTTGCTCAAGGTGGAGGAGGGAGGCTCCAGCGACAATGCCGGTGGTTCCTCCACCGTCAATGCTGAGAATGCGAGTTTTCTTGGTGGTTTCACAGTGAGAAAGCCACTTCTGCTCCAATTTAGAGAAGATCTCTAGCGTCACCTTGCTGAGCTCCATTTGGTCCCTTATCTTTGGTACACAGTGACACAAGGTAGCTATAGCAAATGAAAGCTCTGTATATATAGGCTGGAGGAGAGGGGTTGAAGTTTCAGCGTGTGCTTGGGAAACAGAGATTTAAAGGCGATAAGGAAAGGAGAGTATTCACGCTTTGGTGGTGAAGAACATTAATGGCTGAACAATGCGAGCTCTCTCTCTCTCTCTGCACGAAGGAGGACTGTGAGTTGGTGATGGCGAGAGTTGAAAAAACAGGATGAACAAGTGAAAAGGGCGTTGGGGAGTGGGGTAGTTATATAGGCGGTTCTCTCTGTCCTTGTCTCTTGATTTTGGGGTTATTTCTTTTCTTTTTTTAATATTATATTATATTATTTGACAGTGCGTTGTTTTTGTTTTGTTTTGGGTCTCAGTATTTTGTTTTAAAATATATTATAATATTTGGAAGAGAGGGGCGTGTCCACTAGCGGGAGAGTCATACGTGTGAGGACTGTGCATGCACGTGGAGGTGCGCGTGTTGTTATCGGTTTACGGAAAGCGCGAACCTCGGCTTCCGCTTCTTTTCTTCACTCTTCTTCTCTCTCCAGCCACCACCTCCTGGGTTACGGTTTTCATTATTCATGCTATTTATTAATTATTAATTATTAATTATTAATTAAGTGCTCTCAGATTCAGATTTAGAGGGAAGTTAATTGGAAATTTCTGAAGAATAGGTTAGAAACCAGCTACAGTACCGCACTGGAAAATATTTATTAATTATGAAATTGGATTCTAATATCTCAATGGCACTGTTGCCGGAGGCGAAATCCGGAAAAATTATAGAAATGGGCAAGACAATTGGCGTGGGGGATTCGGGAGCTGTGCTTTCAATTTCTTTTTTTAAGGAAAGTTTTAAATGCATTAAAAAACAAAAGAATATAAACAAGAAAAAAATATATCAAAAAATATTTATGAAATCAGTGAATATTGATGATGTAATAAGAGAGGATTTTTTTTTACAAACCTGTCATTTAAAAAGCGAGCGCTAAATACGTTAAAATGTAAATACATAAATTACAATGAAAGGTGACACTCAATAAGTTTAAGACATATATTTTAATAAAAAAAAGATATTACAATAAAAATAATTAAATGCATCCTTCGACCTTATGTTTTGGAATTCCATCATAATTGCCTTATTATCAATGCTATCAAATATATATTTTTCACTATAAGGTACTAAACAATCATTCAACGACTTATCCCCATCCGATTACGAAGTGCAATCTTGATGTATTAAGGGTGGACAATTATTCAAACATGTATTAATTCAAGGAAAGTAGACAAATAACGCTAATAGAAATTTGAAACCATTATATTCAAGTCTCCTTTAACTTGATTTTTTTTTAAAAAAAAAAATTAAAATAAAATCCAAAATCGCCAAAATTTTGGGGGGCACTTACTCCTCCAAATAAACCTGGGTCCGCCAGTGACTATGGGAGAGGGGCCTCTTCATTTCCCTTATGGTCCACTTCTATCTACTTCTTTATTTAAGCCAGTAGATCAATTCTGAGGATTATGATTTAATATCCTATAAAAATCTGATTATAATATAAAATAAATAAATTTAAATCATTAAAATTTAATCGAAACTATTCATATTCATATCTTTATACTTTTATTAAAGTATTCTATATATATTTTTTTAAAAGAATTATATGACAATAAATCTTAACCGCCTAGGTTGATGTAAAGATGTAAATGAGGAAGTAGTAGATGATAAGGGAAATAAATGGAAAGGTCCTTTTGGTGGCACCCGCACATGAGTCCAAGATATATTTAATTACTCCATTTAGCATTATTAACCAATCATGAGCTCCCAATGAACTCCGGAGGAAAATAACAGAAAATCGTGAACGACTAAAAATACTAGTAATTGATCCTAGTTTTTCCAGAAGGGGCAGAAGCCCTGTGTGAAAAAGCTCACTCAATTGTCCTCGTTCCGTCATTCTCTTAATTTGGAAACTGCCCACTTCATATGGGCAGTGCCTATGATGATCTCCTTTATTCCCCGTTTTTTCCCAAGTGATTTACGCACAACTATATCCCTAAATTTCTCCAGTAACTTAATGAGTTACCTTGTAGAGGTGAGTATAGTACTCAGATGTCCAGTACACTCGCCCAAGTCCGGTGATAATTGCCTAGCCCAGCTTTAAAAAAGTGGCTCGAAATTTTTTTGAGCAATTTTGAGCTAAGTCAATAACTGGGCAAGGCTGAGCATCGAGTAGAGGGTCTTGCCCTGCCGAGAAAATAAAATATATTTAAATTTATATTATTTTATTTAAAATATATTATATTATTATGTCGAAATATATTATAAATATATTATATTTTACTTCAGACATCTCTAAAACTTTGAAATTCTGTGAAGTGTGAACTGGAATCTTCATGGAGTAGGGCAGGGCGTCACTACTTGGCCGCCAAGGGAAGCTCGCCGAACCCAGTCCAAAAATGATTAGGACTTTAATCGGCCAGGGTCGGGCATCGAGCTGCAAAATGCAGCATGTTCATTCTTCGAGCTGGGGTTTCACCCTGCCCAACCCTACACATACTCACTCCTATTACCTCGTATGAGTTTTTTTGGGAGTGGCTCCCATCCTCTTCCCTTCCCATTCACTTCTCATCCTCATCTCAATCTCAGCCGTTGGATTGAAATCTGAACGGTTCAGATTTAATCTTTTATACAAATATTATTTTTATATTAAAAAAATATTAAATTATTAAAAAAGAAGAAGATACTTTTATATAATATTATATCTGAACGGTTAAGATTTCAATCCAACGGCTGAGATGAGGAAGATGATAGGAAGTGCATGGGAAGGGAAGAGGACTGTAGCCAACCCCAATTTTTTTGTAGGTACACATGTATGTTTACTCTCAGGGGCAACCCTATTTAAAGCGCCGTAGAGTAAAATACTTGTTACATACTTCATTAGAAGGGCCGTATTTTGATATGGCCAATTCTGTCTAAGGTGTTGTCAAATTAAATACCCGTTTCATACTTATCATCTGTGATAGCCCAGCGGTATCCACAGTAATTCTTTTCATTAAGTAGATGGGCTGATTTCAAAATGGGCCCAGCCCGGATTCAATTTAATTTACTTATTTCGCAGAGGATGTAACACTGTCTTGGGCCCACAATACTGGTGAGCCCATCTGGATAAAACTACTGCATACCCCGTTAGTTGAGGTCAGTTAAAATATAACCGTCATAAGTCAGTTAAGTACTTTTTCGTCCTACAAGATTTTTCTGGAGTAGCATTTTTCTTGCATATTAATTTATACAGCATAAATTTACTTAAAATAAGTAAGACTAAAAAGCATTGGGACGTGTTTCTTGGGGGCTGACTAGGGACAGGGACAAAGACATGGGTTGTGAAATATGAATGGTTCCAATGTTTTGATTCAATTATTCTAAAGTTGTACTACTTCCAGTCCTAATTATAAGAACACTACAAAAATGTCATTATCATTCTTATTATGTTGGAATGGTTTGAATAATATTATGGCCGAGCCATATTATTTGTATCTAACTGAGTTTAAACATGTTGATAATAATTTCTAAATAAATATATACTCCGTATATATAGGTTCTATGAAAAAAACACCTAAAATTTAAATAAAGAAAAAAACTCATATCCAATACTTTAAATCCAAAACATCCGGTTCCCAATCGGTAAGTGCCATATTTACCCTTCCTTCATGGTTAACAGTGTTCCTCCCCGCCAACGCGAGTTGGCGTAGATGATAGAAGGGATCCAAGACAGCCTTGGGTCGTGGGTTCGATCCCTCCGCTGTCACGACTCTTTGGTAGGCGATCTCGTAAGTCCCCGCAGTCTTTCATAGAGCCTGGGCCGCGTCCTGCGGGGAGATCGATGTCGAACCCCTCCTAAACTTTTTAATAGCAAAAAAAAAAAAAAAAAAAAAAACAGTGTTCCTCCTCTCACCCCTGCAAATCAGAGGAGAAAACTTTGAATGTGTAAGTTTTGGGAATTTTATTGAAAGTTGCAGAGTAAACAAATTTTCGCGCGATGAAATCTTCCTCGGATCATGATGAACAATATTGCTTTTAGGCCTATACTTCCGGGACGAATTTGCTACTTAACCTATTTAATTTTAACCAATAAATTTTTTCATTTTCTTTAACCAACAACTAAAAGAAACATATATCTCAAAGTAGAGAAATACTTACCTACTCTATGAGCGTCACCTCATCTGTATTATAACAAATTAAAATATAACAACTCATCTTATTTTAATTCTACATGACAGATAAATCATCTGAAGAAATTCAAATTTTATAATTTTAAAAAACATACAATTCTTAATTTAAAAAAACAAAAAACGCAATTCCCTCACATTATCCCTAAAATCAAAAAAATTGAATTTTTCCAGATGCATGTAGGATTATAATAAAATGAGTTTTTAAATTTTAATTAGTTAAAGTATAAATGAAGTAACATCAATCTTAGAGTTTGCAAGCATATAAATATGAAAATTATGCACAAATTACAATTGGGTTATTCTTGACCTCTTCGAGGCAATACCTCAAATTCATTCAAAAAAATTTGCCTAAAACTTTCATACTTCTCAATGAAGGAGAGTCGTTTATTTTTCCTTTTTACCTTCATAGGATAATAAGAACCATGGACATAGACTACAATCTCCACGTCATTCATCTTCATGTATATAGTGTTTTGGTTTGCGTGCTTTAAAGTGTGTTTAGTCTTAAGAAGACGTACCAGTCCTTTGAGCTGTGAATCTCAATCTTGCTCCAGATAAAGAGATAATTCGTGTATGGCCTCGTTTAGTTCTTCCTCCGATAAAGCATTAACGGCGGCAAACAAATTCGCCATCTCAAGCGGCAATGTTTTTGCAGCAGAGCTCCTGACTTCTACAATTTCCAATCATATGTGAAAGCAGCAACGATTTGATTGGGGATGAAGAAATAAATCACTGTTAATTATAATTCAAGTTGGCAGAGCTGGCTGTTGGCAATTCTTGATTGAATTCAAGTTGTTTTTATTCGCATGAAGATTAATTCAAGATTAGTGACAATGAGAGGATTGTTTAGCGAAAGTTCTACCAAATAGGGTACTGTGTTGTTCAAGGATTACCAAAACATGACACACCACTCCCTCCCATGAACATATTATGAACAAATGAAACACTCTTCTAAACAAGTGAAATTGTTTTATAAACAAATGATTTTTTTTTTTTAACAAAAGCATATTGGGGTGTGATTAACTAAAATTCCATTTATAAGTAGTGAACACAAAATAAATAAGTGGAATAGTTTTATAAACAGTTTTGAGGATGACACTTGTGAAAAAATGAATTCCACTAGTTTAAGGATTGTTTAGCAAAAGTTCTAGCAAATAGAGTAAGTATTACCGAAGCACATGCATGATGAACAAGTGAAACATTTTTGTTTTAGTAATAATTGATTATATATGATGGAAAAAGGAAAAAGAGAAGAAAGAAATAACAGATAAAGAACTCCAGAATAAAGATCCTCATTAGTACGTAAACTGATTGTATATCGTCACTAATAAACACCGGAATAAGCGATATTCATTGGGTAGGAGTAGTCCCTTGAGTAAAAGCTTCCACAGCCGGTTGACCAAAATGAGGATCCCAAATTGCATGAGCAATAGGTCTTATATGTAAAGAATCATGTACTCATGCCTCAAAATTTCCTTGCCAAGCTATATGAAAGAGATTCCCGGAAGTCCACAGAAAAATTATTGCTAATTGTCTGATTATGACATGAATTAGAGAGGGATAAAAAGAAAGTAATAATGTCGTGAACGTGTTTGTTTTGGTGTTTGCATGCATATGTTTAAATACACGCATACATCAAAAGCAAAATGCGGGTTGATAGATAAATAATTCTAATACCGTCAATGTTATTGAAATATATCCGTACATACGTACCTAGAAACATACATATGCTTTCTATATTATATTAAGGAGCTGCAAAGACCACGAAGTTCTTGCCTGGGAGCGTCCCAAGAAGTTTTTTGGGAGTTTAAAAAAGTAGGCATATAACGTTACGTTTTGGGAGCGCAGCATCACGGCCAGTTAGTTGACCGTTAGTTGACCGTCAACTTGGATGAAATGCTTTGTGGCACCGACAAGATGACGTGGCGATGACGTGGACGCCGACTAGGAATAAAAAATTTAAAAAAAATCGAAAAAAATTGAAAAAATTCAAAAAATTGGAAAAAAAATCAAAAAATTAGGAAAAAATTGATAAAAATAAAAAAAATCGAAAAAACTTAAAAAAATTGGAAAAAAAAAATCAAAAAATTAGGAAAAATTTGATAAAAATTAAAAAAAATAAATAATTAGAAAAAAAAATCAACAAATTAGGAAAAAATTAAAGGAAAAATTCCAAATAAATACTATTTGAATTTGTACAGCCCCCAGAAGTCTGTTGAATTTGTAAATACTATTTGAGGGATATGTAAATTCGGGTCAAATTACCCTTTTTACCCTTTAGTGTAAAATAAATAAAATAAAATAAATTGTGACATCCTAAAATTTGAGTTTAGGATATTAAAAATATTATAAGGAATAAATTATAGGAAATTTAGCCCTGATAAATTAAAAGGTTAATATTTGGAAGTAAAGGCATATTTTCCCGTAAAATATTTGTCCTAAAATTATTCCCAACTATTTGTCCTTAATTTTTACGGGAAAATATGTATTTACTTCCAAATATTAACCTTTTAATTTATCAGGGCTAAATTTCCTATAATTTATTCCTTATAATATTTTTAATATCCTAAACTCAAATTTTAGGATGTCACAATTTATTTTATTTTATTTATTTTACACTAAAGGGTAAAAGGGTAATTTGACCCGAATTTGCATATCCCTCAAATAGTATTTACAAATTCAACAGACTTTCTGGGGCTGTACAAATTCAAATAGTATTTATTTGGAATTTTCCCTTTAATTTTTTCCTAATTTGTTGAATTTTTTTCTAATTATTTGAATTTTTTTAAGTTTTTTCGAATTTTTTTTATTTTTATCAATTTTTTCCTAATTTTTTGATTTTTTTTTCCAATTTTTTTTTTTAAGTTTTTTCGATTTTTTTTTATTTTTATCAATTTTTTCCTAATTTGTTGATTTTTTTTTTCGATTTTTTTAATTTTTTATTCCTAGTCACCGCCACGTCAAGTCCCACGCCATCTTGTCATCTTTGTCATCGCCGCCACGTCAAGATTTCATCCAAGTTGACGGTCAACTAACGGTCAACTAACGGCCGTGATCGAGCGCTCCCAAAACGTAACGTTATGCTACTTTTGCTCCCAAAAAAACTTCGTGTCTTGGACGCCTCCAAAGAACTTCAAACTGAAATAGCTCCTTAACCCTATATTATATTTGTAATAATAGAGCTAAATGCATCGTTAATTAAGACAACGTCTTATCTTAAAATGTAGTACAATTATCATAAAAACATGATAAGAAGTTACGAGTTGACACTTACCGAAAATTTTGATGAAAATCAAAACATACCATAAAGCGAATCCACGGGTAGCATAGGGAGTTGGCTATCCTCCTTTGCGGAAAGCGTCCGCTGCCATCCGCTGCCCTAGAAGCACTGTCATTTTGTGCCAAAATGATAACCTGGTCTCTTTAAAAAAAAAAAATTAAGGTACAGTCGGGTATTAAAAAGATAATTCAGGATACTGAATGATACAGAAAAAATTCATGAAAGGTTCTTTTAGGATCTTAAAAAAATATTTCAAGATACTGGTGGGTGCTAAAAGGATATTTCAAGATACTGATTGGTACTAAAAAGATACTTCAGGATACTGATTGATATTGAAAAAATAATTCATCATCTTGAAAAAACATCCTGAAGTATATTTTTGGTAGCAATAATTATCTTAAATATTTTTTCAAGATCCTAAAATAATTTTTTTAAGATCATGAATTATTTTTTCAGTACCAATCAGTATCTTGAAATATCCTTTTAGCACCAACCAGTATCTTGAAATATTTTTTTAAGATCGTAAAAGAATCTTTCAAGATCATGAAGAATTTTTTCTGTATCATTTCATATCATGAATTATCTTTTTAATACTCGACTGTACCTTGATTTTTTTTTAAAAAAAGAGACCAGGTCATCATTTTGGCACAAAACGACAGCGCTTCCAGGGCAGCGGATGGTAGCGGAGGCTTTTTTTTTTTTTGCGCAATGGAGGAAAGCCAACTCCGTAGCATAGTGCCCCATGACTAAGCCGTGTTTAACCTTTTTATTTTTGAATTGACTATGACATGAGTTCTGAATTATGAATGATTTCGTTCATATAATGTTTTGATTTAATTATTCCAAAGTTGTATCCAGTGCACATTTATTTTCCATTTTATTTTAAAATCATCATTTGTGATTTATATAAATTTCATTTTTCTTAACTGGATTTGAGTTTTTTACCATCTATTTAATGACCCGTTTTAAAGTTATGGTCTCAATTGATGGGAAAAAATAAATGAAAGAAAAGTGAGTATTGTTCAACAATTTCTGCTTAAAAAGGTTCATTTATAATTATAAACTACCTACATTTTTTTTTGATATAAAACTACCTACATTTATATTGGTATTGAAATTAATATTAAACAACTAGGATAGAATTGGGCTAGTGGTACAAGGCCCTGCTAAATTCTTTTAGATCTCGAGTTCGGCTTCGAGAAGAATTATTTGTGTTGAGAGGGGTACGTAGTCACAAACCTCGAACTAGATGATAATATAAAAAATTAATATTAGACATTAAATAATATTTAATTATATTTATTTTGCCAGTAAAAATAAGAATTAATTATAAACATCATCATTGATGGAAATAATTTATCACATGCTAGTAAATTTTTTTCTTTGATATATTATAGTAATTCACCATTAGACTCGTTGTGGTCGAGCTAAGTGTCATTATTTGCTAAGATGTTATTTTTAATAGTTATTTTATATATTATAATTTGTATTATACTACTAAGTAGTTGGGTTTGGATTCTCTCTGAATTTTTTTTCTCCTTTTTTTCTCAGTATCTGATCTCCACCCTCAGATTTAAAAAAATAGATGGTCCAGATTTAATATTTTATAAAATTATTATTTTAAACATGAATAAATAAACATAACTTTTAAATCATGATCTACACAATTTATACCTGTAATACAAACAAAATTAATAAAAAAAAATTAATTTATAAAACACTATTATCATTATCTTAGAAAATATTAAATCTGAACCGTTCATTTTTTTTAATCTAAGGGTGGAAATGAGATTCTGAGAAGAAAAGATTCTGAAGAAATTTACTCCCCTCAATAATTGTAACGCCGGAGGAGATATCCTGCCGCCGATAATTGGCGTAAAAGCAAAATTACTTATAAAAGTCATCTAATTATTTTCAGTCAAATTATATTTTAATTATTATGTATTCACTTGCCAGCTCCATTTTTATCATTTGAGCTGGCTTAATTAAATCAGTGATCTATTTTTAACATAATAATATTTTTCTTCTTCTTAGAATGACTATAATCAGTCGCGGAACTGCTTTGTGGCCAGCTGGGGCCTTGGTCGAGGTGGCTCGAGCTGACCTTCTAAAATTTGTTAGTATATATATGTATTTATTATATGATATTTTATTTGGATAATAATTTGACCCCAACTAATTTTTTTTATCTTCTCTATACATATGATGTTTGGTTACGTTCATTACTGATTGGCTGTGAAAAGAAAGTAAAATTCTTGTTTGAGATACCTACCAAAAAAGTTAGTATCATCTTATATATTGTTTTGATTTATAATTGTCGGTTATTTTTTATTTGTATTTTCAAGATTATGTGATACTATTTAGTAAATACTTCGGCCCTCTAGTCCTTATTATAAGGCATCAACTAACAATTCTTACAAACCAATAAAAATAGTTAAAGTCATTAAATTTTTCCTAAAATTTAAGTAATTTTCAATATTATCCCTACTAATTACACTAAACTCTAATATGATATTAATTATTACTCTTTTTTTTTCTAAAAAAAGAGTAATAATTAATTTTCTCACTCACCACCTTTTTAATTATGGGTATACATACATGAAAAAAATATTTAATACTCTTTGGAAACAAGCAAGTACCTTATAATAAGGACTAAAGGGAGTAGTTCAATATGTTTATGTTTTAGTCCGAGCTATTTTTTTTTTGGTTCCGCCACTGACTATAATATGTTATTAGTAATTGTTCCGGTGTGGAACGCAGATGTCCAGCCCAGTAGGCTGGTGCTTTGATCTTGGATCGAAGAGCTTAAGCCGAAATATCTATGAGAGCGAGATATTCCGATAAGCGATGAATCACTGGACACAAGGCTTTTCGCCCAAGGGGGGAGGGGGTATGTGTTCAGTGGAGTTGTGCAGTGTGAGGCAGAAAGTAAATAGTTTGAGTTAGAACGTGTGCACCTTAGGGCTTGCCCCCTGTATTTATAGGGTGTTCCAAGATATCTTAACTGCATAATCTATCTTATCCCTGGATTACGAATGTGATAGATTGCCCCACGATTACAGGGCGAGGCCGGGATACTCGCTATCCTTCTATTGGGCCGTCCCTTAGTTGGGTTGTGAATCGGGTCCGTAACAGTTGCCCCTAGCTCGGTAGTTCAAGGTTTTGAGCTGCCGGGGTGTATTTTTGCTCTTCGGGCTAGGATGCTTCCCTGCCCCCAGGCCTACGCGTTCTCCCGGGTTACCTATTTGATTGTTGGCCCCGAGGTTATCTACCCGGCTTCCGGACCCGAGGTCGTATCTCAAAGGTCGGTGCTTCTGCCGATGATTATACGGATCTGAGGTGTGTCTGATGGCTTGCTTGATTTTGAAGCCGAAAACCCTTCCGACTTCGCCATCATGACGCCCTGCCACCTGGCATCTGTGGAATGGAGAGGATTTGCAACCGTCATTCCCTGCCGCCTTCGGATTTTGTGCACATTTAATGCGCGTGCTTCCCGGGGCACGTCACCCTGCCTTTACAGGTGAATTCCCGTTTTTGCCCTTAATTCCCCGGCGCCTCTTCGCGCTTCCTGCCATTTCAAAGGTTTTTAACCTTATTTTCCTTCTTTTTTCAACTACTTCCTTCGACTGCTCTCTGGTTTTTCTCTCATTCTACGTCTTCTTCGAAGAACTAGGGTCTCTGCTTCCGGCGGCTTTCAAGCTTTTTGCTTCCGGCAATTATCATTCCTTCGTCCTTCCATTACTCTGGTAAGTCTTTTTTCTACTGTACTCTGATTTTTACTGGATTTCTACCTTCTTCGTTTTAGTTCAACTGGTTTTAGTGAAACCCAGTATGCTTGTGCTTCGTCGAAGTTTCTGGGTAGGCTTCAAAGTGTTAGGTTAGGTTTACTTACTTCTACCTATAATCGCATGCCTTCATCCCCAGAGGAGTCTCCGCTATTTTCCTTATTGTCATTTCCTGTCTCTTTAGGTCTGCATCCTTTGGTGACAATGAATAGAACTAATCAACCTTCGACTTCGAGTCGTGACTTGTCCTTTGAAGAGGAGAAAGCACTTCGTGCTCGTTACCCTCGAATGAGCCATTGGCTGCTCGGTACTCCTCTGTCCGAGGAGCAAAGGCTAGCCTCTTTCTTGGGTGGTAGCTCGGGTAGCTTGGGTAGGAGGGCCGTTAGAGAGTCTCGTCCCCCGGTTAGACCTCTTCCAGCAGGTAGGAATGAGGTCGAGGTAGTATCTGTACAACCCATCAACCTTTACGAACCTCCTGCTCCTTCTGCTCGCCCTAGGTCTGCTCCTATGCCAGAGGGATATGCCGGCCCTTGTTGGGAGTATCTAGAATCAAGCTCATATTATGTCGCCACAGGCGAAGATTCGAGGGCCGACGCCATTTTAGGTGCCTGCCGTCATTGGTCGGCTTCTAGCCCAGCCTTGAGTTCTGGGGGTCGTCTTCCTACCCGTCTACCTATTTCTTCTTCTCGACCGGCTGTTACGTCTGTATCAGGTACTCTCGCACCTACTGACCTTAGTATTTTTGTTTTTTTTATAGGTAAATGGAGTCGTCGTCTTTGCCAAGTAGTGCCCCGTTCGGCGTTGGGAAGTCGGACTCCTCCAACCCTCCCCAAGATCTTGTGGAACAATATCCTTGGGTGACACGAGATGTGTTGAAGACCCACTCATTGATGACCGCCAATGCCATCCGCCAAATGAAATTAGGGGCCTTGGAGGGCTGTCATTTAAGCCCCCCTAGTGAAGATGAGCCCATCTGTGCCTCGAGGACTGAAGGCCTTACCAACTTTTTCTTCTTTTACAAGGCTTATCTGACTCGGCTCGGTGTTCGGTTCTCGTTTACCCAGTTTCAGATGTCATGCTTAAACCATCTCCACCTAGCCCCTTCTCAACTTCACCCCAACGGGTGGGCTTACCTAGTTGCTTTTGAGCAACTATGCCGGTCCGTCTCGGTCCCTATTTCGTGTACCGCCACTTTATTCTTTTTCTTTTTCTGCCCTTTCACTCCCCGTTCTAGTAAGGAGGAAGAAAAGTTGAAGGGACTTACCTCTCTCCGGGGTGACCTCGATAGAAAATTGCTGACCGCATTCTCTGATTCTTTTAAACACTTTAAGAATGGCTTCTTCAAAGTGGTAGCCAAACCCGGCCAACAGCCCTGGTTCTTGAAAGGGGCCGAGGCACTTAATGTAGAGTGGAGGTTTCCCCTTTACTGGACGTACGATCATCACAAGTTAAACTCCTCCTCGTACCAAGTAGAGTCCGACGACCTTCCTGCCGACGAGGTCTTGTCCGTTGACCGTCTGGTATCATATGTTAATACGTATGGTGCCAGGAGCGCGGCTTTCTTTATCACCGGTCCCGGCTCGAAGCCGGAATACGTAATCTGTATGCGGCTTGTGATTCTATCGTTACTGCACTTATATTTTGACTTTATTTTCTTGCTAATCTCTGTATATTCATTTTTGCAGCTCAAACGATGGCGGAACTTTCGAGATACCTGTCGGTTGTGACTCCTGCTCCCGAGGCTCCTCCCAAGAGGAACTCCCGCAAACGTCCGTCCTCCGAGGTTCGGAAGGGGCAGTATCGGAGACAGGGCCGCCAAGAAGTCCAAGGTCGTATCCCCTACTCGGACGCCTTCGTTACCAAGAGGTGAGCCTGCCCAACCATCAGCCGGCTCGCCATCTAAGGGTAAAGAAGTTTCTGAGGGGCCATCATCTCCACCTCTCATCCCTCCTCCCGCCCCAAAAATCAACCGAGGTCTCGCTTGGGAGAAGGGGCCTAAAGCTGAAGAGCTCGAGCTTGCTTTTTTGCCACCTCGTCAATTCATGAATGCCCTACCGTTGGCTGATATTGATGAGGCCGTGGTTCACGATATCCAGACACGCCTCTGCCAGGGTGTTGGTTTAGCCCAGGCGTATTTCCACTTGAAGTCCAAATATGTGAATAAGTTTGCCGAGGCTCGCCAGCTGCGGAAGGAAAAGAACGAGGCTGAGAAGTCCAAGGAGAAGGCTGAAGAGGACCTCGAGGTTGCGAGGGCGAGTGCTGGGAAAGCGACCGAGGAGCTTCTTCTTACCCAAGAAGCTTTTGACAAGACTTCCTCGGACCTCGCCGCTCTTCAGAAGGCTTACTCCACAGGCATAGATGCCCTTAAGTCCGTTCAGCTCCAGCGGGCGGATCTATGCTCTGAACTCGAACGCACTAATGCCGCTCTTGCCGAGGAGAAGCAAGCCCATCTTGACTGCGAGGACATTGTGAAGGAGGCCGCCTCTGATTGCTTCAAAATGGCCCTAGCTCAGATCTGCTATCTTAATCCCGAGGTAGAGCTTAAAACGGACGGGTATGACTATCGGGCATATGTGAAGGACGACGTCTTCCATCCGGCCCCTCCCTCACCCGTGGACGGCTCTGACTCCCTTATTGAGGAGGACCAGGATGGGGAAGGGGAAGATCAGGGTGCCGGAGGGGCCGATGGTGGTGGAGAAGGGAGCTCCAAGTCTATTCCGGTTGCCGGGGCGGTGGCTTCGAAAGATAATGCCCCCTCTAGTTAATTATTGTAGCGTTATACTTCTTGTACTGGTGGCTTGTACTGGATTAACTTTGTAATTAGGCGATGTTGCCACTTTATCATTGTCAAAAAACTTTGATTTCAACCAATCACATAGTTTGTTTTGTCAACTTTGTTTCGAGTTAACATTTCTTTTATGGCCGGGCCAGGGCCTTTATATGCGCAGTATATGCTAATTATTACTTCCGATAGGTTGACTTCGGGAATAGGGGTAGGGGAGTAAACCCGAGCTACCGAGATCCGGATGTTGCTGTCCGGGGTGTTTGCCAGAATAAGGGCAAAATGTTAGATGCATAAACGTGGTGCTTGAACACACGATTACACATGTTGGCCTGATCGGGACCTGCACGACAATTCACCTCCTTATTTAGGAGCATTTTTCTATGCATCTACTTTTAACAGAAATAGTGTTTTTACCATCTCGCGACCTGGGCGTGGTAGCCCGAGTGTATTCCTTTCTTTTGGGATTTTCGTTTGACCGCGGCTTATATGCCTCGGTGTTAACTTATTTAATCAATCCATAATGTATAATTGGTGCCTCCACTGGGGAGTCTTTTAAAATGTTTGTAAGAAACACTGCGTGCCGTTTTTCAGCGAAACATAAAATTGAAATTGAAAAGGCATAAAATTAGATGCGTCCATCGGTCCTAACTTAATGGTCGGACCGAGGTCTAACTGTAATAGATTTTCAGCTTGTCGGCATTCCACGTCCTTTTGATCGGCATCCTGCCCAGAGTTTCCAAGACGTAGGCTCCCTTGTCCAGTTTTTCCTTTATACGGTAAGGACCTTCCCAGTTTGCCGCTAGCTTGCCATCTCTGGCGTTCTTGTTCCCGATATCGGCTCGTCGGAGCACTAGGTTTCCCCGGTTGAAGGAGCGAGGTGTCACCTTTCGGTTGTACTTCGCTGCGATGAGTTGCTTGGTAGTTAGGTCTCGGCAATGCGCCAGGATCCTTGCCTCGTCAATGAGATCTAATTTTTTCATCAAGGCGTCACTGTTGGAGTCTTCCCCTTCCCTGTCAGCTTTCATTTTCCTCCATGTCGGTTGGCCTATCTCGACCGGGATCATAGCCTCGCATCTGTATGTTAAACGAAATGGAGTTTCCTGGGTGGAGGTTTGTACGCTAGTCCTGTAGCCCCACAAAACACTATAAAGTTGCTCGACCCAGGAAGAATCAGCGTCCTCCATACGTTTTCTTAATCCGTCAACAATGATTTTGTTGGCCGCCTCGGCCTGCCCATTGGATTGAGGGTGTTCGACAGATGCGAAGTGATGAATGATGTCGAGGTCCGACATCATACTCTGGAACCCTTTGTCAATGAATGGAGTCCCGTTATCAGTGATTATCTCGGCCGGGATCCCGAACCGAGAGACAATACTATGCTGAAAGAATCGTTGAATGCGGGCCGAGGTGATCGTTGTCAATGGCTCGGCTTCTATCCATTTGGTAAAGTAGTCAACGACGACGATAAGATACCTCAACTGTCCTGGGGCTGTTTTGAATGGTCCAAGAAGATCCATCCCCCATTTGTAGAAAGGCCAGGGGGCCGTAATGCTTTTCAGCTCTGATGGCGAACGCCAGAGGATGTTGGCATGTTTCTGACAACTATCACACCTTCTCACTGTTTTTATGGAGTCGGCCGCCATCGTTGGCCAGAAGTAACTGGCTCTAAGTGCTTTCCGAGCTAAGGATTTTCCCCCCATATGTTGACTGTTAATGCCCTCGTGTATCTCGGCGAGAACGTATTTGGCCTCGGTCGTATTCAAGCATCGCATCATGGGAGAGTGTAATCCTTTTCTATATAATTGATCATCCACCATGGTGTACATGGCGGCTTGTTGGATCAACTTTCTAGCCTCCGTCTTGTCGACGGGTATAATTCCTCTTTCCAAGTAGTCCTCAATTGGTTTTCTCCAATCCGTGGCTGATGATATGGACATGACACAACTTAGTTCGTCCAGATTTTGTTGGACCATGGTTCGGTAATTCCCCGGACCTTTGGTGCTAGCCATTTTCGATAGTATGTCCGCCCTGGTGTTCTCCTCCCGAGGGATGTGAGTGACTGTTACCTCTTCAAACTCGGCTATCATGTCCCTAGCTTTGTTTAGATACTTTGCCAGTAATGGGCCTTTTGCTTGATATGAGCCTTCTATCTGAGCCGCTACGAGCTGGGAGTCGGTCAGGACTTTGACTTTTTGTGCCCCATGCTCCTTTGCTTGTTCGAGGCCGGCAAGCACTGCCTCGTACTCTGCCTGATTGTTGGATGTCAGAAATTTGAGGTGAAGAGAGTGTTCGACGGCGACTACGTCTGGATTTTCAATTATTATTCCAGCTCCACTTCCCTTTGCATTTGAGGATTCGTCAACATACACCTTCCATTCTTTGAGGCCGACATCCCTTTAAGCGTGGATTGGGGTGAGTTCCCTAACGAAGTCGGCTAAAGCTTGCGACTTTATCGCATGCCGGGCCTCGTATGTAATGTCGAATTCAGATAACTCTATGGCCCAACTTGTCATCCGTCCGGCCAAGTCTAGCTAGCTTGTGTAGAACTTGCCGGATTGGCTGACTGGTCCGTACTACGACTTTGTGCCCCTGGAAATACGGGCGTAGGCGTCTTGCTGCCATTAACAAAGCAAATGCTACCTTCTCCAACTTCGATATCGAGTTCCGAGGTCTGCAATGCCTTGCTAACAAAATATATTGGTACTTGACCGGCTAAGGTTTCACGTACTAGAGCGGCGCTTATAGCTTCTTCGCCTACGGATAAGTACAGGAAAACCGTCTCTCCTAGGTCGGGCTTGGATAGGACCGGCGGGGTTGCCAAGCACTGTTTGATTTTGCCAAATGTGGATTCACATTCTGGGTTCCATCCGCCTCATGTCTCCTTCTTCAGTAGCTTGAAGAAGGGTAAAGCGTTTTCAGCCGACCTGGGCAAGAATCTTGTCATTGCCGCCAATCTCCCGGTTAATTGTTGTACCTCCTTTTTGTTTGTTGGTGCTTTCATCTCCAGCACCGCTTTACACTTGTCTGGGTTTGCTTCAATTCCTCGGTGTGTGAGCATAAACCCGAGGAACTTTCCTACCGGAACTCCAAATGCACATTTTGCAGGATTTAGTCTTATCCGGTGCTTGCGCAACTTGTCGAATGTCTGTTCTAGGTCTCGGACGTGGTCTCTCGGCTTTATCAACTTGACAATCATGTCATCAATGTACACTTCTATATTTCGACTGAGTTGGTCTTCAAAGACTTTGTTCATCATCCGTTGGTAGGTAGCCCCGGCATTTTTCAATCCGAAAGGCATGACATTGTAACAATAATTGGCCTTGTCGGTTATGAAGGCTGTCTTTTCTTGATCTTCCGGATGCATCGCTATTTGATTGTATCCGGAATAAGCATCCATAAAGGATAATAGTTGAAATCCGGATGAGTTATCGACCAGTTGGTCGATGCTTGGCATCGGGTAAGAGTCTTTAGGACAGGCTCTGTTTAAATTGGTGTAATCTATACACACTCTCCAATTCCCGTTAGGCTTTACGACCATAACCGTGTTAGATAGCCATGTCGTGTATTGTATTTCCCGGATGAATCTGGCCTCCAGTAACTCCTTCGCATGTTTTTCTAAGGCGTTCTGCCTGTCGGTCCCCTGTTTTCGTCTCTTCTGTGATACTGGGGCTGATGCCGGTTTGATTGCTAACCTGTGACGGCAGAAGGTAGGGTCTATCTCGGGTACTTCCGAGGCCCTCCAAACGAATAAGTCTAGGTTTGCTTTTAGGAACTCGCTTAATGTCGCTTTGAGCTCTGGGGTCATTGCGCCTCCTATCTTCGTGACCTGGGTCGGATCTTCTCCCAGGATTAACTCGTCCAGCTCCCCTTCTGGCTTGGGTCTTGGATTTTTGGGCTCCTCATCTCTTATGTCTAACTCTACCACACTAACGGGTCGGCCCTGGTATTCGCTTTTTCCCCCGTCCGAGGACCTGTCGAAATTTTGAACCTGAGATGAAGATGCCTTCTCGGTCTCGTTCTCCCTTATGGTCTCATAATAACATTGTCGGGATTCTTTCTGGTCCCCGGATATAGTGATTACTTGGTTTTTGGAACTAACCATTTTCAGCTTTTGGTGTTTAGTAGACACAATCATATCCCAACTGTGGATGGTCGGTCTCCCTAGAATCATGTTGTACGGAGAGGGGAAGTCGGCCACGATGAACCTTACCCTCTCGGCTTTGAATGCTTCTTTTGTTCCTAATGTGAGCCTTAGGTCGATGTATCCCTTTGGCCTAGACTGCTCTCCATTAAAGCCTACGAGTGTTGTTTTGCATGGTCGCAGGTCTTCTTTATCCAAATTCATCCTTTTAAAGGCGTCCCACATAATTATATCCGCTGAACTTCCTGAATCTATGAAAATTATTTTCACAAGGCAGTTTACCAGGATTCCAGTAATTACCAACCCGTCCTGGTGTCCCGGCACAACGTCCTTTAGATCGTTGGGGGTGAATTGTAAAGATGGAGGCGTCGGTCGGCCGTGGTTATCCTTAAATTTGGGGGTGGCTCTTACTGATAGTACTTCCCTCAAGTATCGTCTTCTCTGACTTGCGGTGTCTCCACCTCCGCCCATGCCTCCACTGATTACATTGCACCTGTGGTCCATGTCTATTTTCGGGAACTGCTCATCATCGGAAGATGACTTACGTCTTATTCCATCAACCTTCCGACCGAGTGGGGTCGGACTCGGAGTTCGATCACTTTGCTTCCTTTTACTATTCTTCCGACCTTGTGTTTTTATCAGGTATTGGCGCAACTTACCCTCTCGGATGAATTTTTCAATTGCGTCTCTGAGTTCATAGCACTGATCTGTAGTATGCCCCGGTCCATCATGGAAATCACAGAACGTTGTGTGATCTGTGGTAGGTCGAAACCTTGTGGGCCGAGGTCTATCGACTCTTTTCATCTCTGTGGAGGCTACTTCTTTCCATAGCTGGGCTCGCGAAACATTGAGCGGAGTATACCTCTCATACCTCGGCTTCTTTTCTGACTTGTCATTTTTTGGCCTGCTATCCCGGTTCTGACTATGGGAGTCTTCTTTACGACTACCCGGCTGATTTCTATTCCGGGGTGGTGTTCTTTGTTTATCATCGCCATTTGTATTGGCAATCTCCATTTGCTCTACTTCCAAATATTGCTTGGCCCGAGTGTTAAACCCGGTAAGGGTGTATACCCGGTTTTTGAAGATTGAATTTGCTAACCGGGATGAGGGATCCAAGCCATCTACGAGGCAATGTACATGAACACTTTCTGGGAGAGACCGCACTTGGAGGGCGACCTCCTTAAATCTGTCCAAATACTTTTGTAGCGTCTCCCCCGTCGTTGCTTTATCTTACTCAGGGTATACTGAGATTTGGGTTGTTTCCTGCTAGTTGCGAAATTTAACTCGAACCTTCGTCCGAGATCTTGAAAATCATGTATGGACCTTACCGTCAGTGTGTGGAGCCAAATTTGAACCGGTCCGATCAATGTGGCCGCGAAAAGCCGACTAATAACCGGGCCTTTGATTTGCCTTACGAACATGAGCAGTTCGAAGGCGTCGAGGTGAGCCCTCGGGTCCGACACGCCATCATACTTTGGCAAGGAACTCAACTCAAATTTATTAGGGTATGGGGCATTCTCAATTTCTTCCGAGAAAGGACTGCTGTTGTGACCCGCTATGTACTTCACGTGGTATTCCCGGGGTGAACCCTTTGGTCGGAGTGCCCTCTCTTTGTCTCGGTCTTCGTCATTTGAGGTCCCTCCTAGAAAACGTTTCTTCCGAGCCAACATATGGTCTCGGATCTTGTCGTGTTCGGAGTCCGTTTCTGGAGAGGTCGTTTTCTCTGCGTACCGGTCATGCCTTGATTGTTTGGCCGGTCGAGGACTTCCATGTATCCGGGATATCTTTACCTTCCTGGTTTTCATACCCGGGTCCTGCTCGTGTTCCGACGCTTTAGCTTGCCGGAAGTGGTCTTTCATGATTTGTTGCATTACTCTGAAATCTTCTTGACGCTGGAGGTTATTTCGCTTCTCCATACTCTCCATCCTTCTCAAAATTGATTCATGTGTCTTTTGTATGAGGAGGAGGTCCGGGTTTGGTGTGTCTTTGCATTTATCTCCCTGTGGAGGAGACGAGGCTGTGTCTGACACACTGTGGCGTCGTTATCGGGGATATCCTCTTGAGTCTACCGTTGTTGACTTGTCTCGATGGACTTTGGACTTTCACGGTGAGGATTCACACTACTGCTTCTGGTGTTAGACATTGTTGGTCACGGGGATCGAATTTTACGCTCCCCACGGTCGGCGCCAATGTTCCGGTGTGGAACGCAGATGTCCAGCCCAGTAGGCTGGTGCTTTGATCTTGGATTGAAGAGCTTAAGCCGGAATATCTATGAGAGCGAGATATTCCGATAAGCGATGAATCACTGGACACAAGGCCTTTCGCCCAAGGGGGAGGGGGTATGTGTTTAGTGGGGTTGTGCAGTGTGAGGCAGAAAGTAAATAGCTTGAGTTAGAACGTGTGCACCTTAGGGCTTGCCCCCTGTATTTATAGGGTGTTCCAAGATATCTTAACTGCATAATCTATCTTATCCCTGGATTACGAATGTGATAGATTGCCCCATGATTATAGGGGAGGGGGTCGGGATTGCCCCACGATTACAGGGCGAGGCCGGGATACTCGCTATCCTTCTATTGGGCCGTCCCTTAGTTGGGCCGTGAATCGGGTCCGTAACAGTAATTTTATCTTAAAATTAAATTGATAGAAAAAATAAAAGTCAATCAATGAAAATAACTGAATGCATGCACCTTAATTAATTAATTCCCAAGGTACATTCTGGTGAAACTGAATCTCAATCTTTATTAATGTGGTTAAAATAGTGCGTAAAAAGATTGATGTAGTTTTGAATGAATCTGTATCAGTTCATGAACGTGACTAATTAATTAATTATTGGAATATTATCAAACCAATAGTTGTACCACATACATGGAAGGCACTGTGCTGTCCTCCTTTTCCATCTCAGAACAGAGAAATGGGTAAAATACTGTAAATCTTGCATTAGCTGGACCTGAATTTGTGATATCTTTCTATGTATATCGTGCAATACTTAGTATTATGTTTTTATTGGCACTAGAATATTTAGTAGTTTTCTGTTCATGAATATTTCCAATCATATATGAGGGAAAAAGGAAAAAAAGAGAGAGAGAGAGAGAAAAAGTTAACCCTTAATTAACAAATAATTGATTATGTCAATTTAATCTATCTTACGATAAAGGATAGTGACTTGATGTAAGCAGAAGAAGAGAGATAAGAAGAAAATGATAATATATGATGGAAAAAGAAAAAAATATATAGAAGAAGTTAGCCCATAAATAACAAATAATTGATTATGTCAACGTAATTTATCTTACGAGAAAGCAAAGTGACACGAACTAAAGAGGGATAAAAAGAAAGTTATAATGTTGTGAATGTGTTTGTTTTCGTGTTTGCATGCATGCGTTTAAATGTACGCATACATCAAAAGTGAAACACGGGTTGATTAATCAAATCACGTTGCTATGAGTATACGATTGGATGCAAAATTTGATTTTTTTTTTTTTTAAAAAAATCAATGAATGAAAATAACTTTTGATGACATGTAAATGGTTAAAAGCCCAATTAATGTTTTAAATGTGCATTTAATTTTATAAATAGTGGTGTAACCGTGGTTGAACTTCGAGAGTGCCTCTCCATATATACACATTTTTCTAGAATATATATATATATATATATACCCCTTGTACTCTTCATTAGTGTGCAACATCTCAGAACAATCCATTGGAGCAAATCAAAGAGAGGATTCAGATAATTATAAACACTTACAAAGATCATCACATAATGTCTTCTGGGCTGTTTTTGCATACTTGTGCAATAACCCTTAAACCTATTTTCTGCTTTCCACCACCATTCTCTTCCAATGGCCTTTCCCCTCTTTCTTCTGTTGGTTAGTTATATTAACTCCTTGATGCTCTCTAAATTCTCCCTCTCGCTTTTTTATTATATTCTATTGGTGAATTCATTGTACTGTTCCTTTCGTCATTTGCTTAAAAATCCTGCGCACAAGAGCCAAATAAATTTGTGACTATTTGCTTCTGCTAGATATCATCATGTCTTACAGATCATGTATTATTGTTCAATATTTAGTTGAAAGATGGCCAACAAAATATGCTTATGAGAGATTCATTCTCATTTGAAATTCAATCTACCTCATTCTGAATTAGTCGGAGTCCAATATAACTCCAACCGATGCCTAAACGGTTTTATTATAAATTACGCTCAAAATAATTTATAAGAGTAAATCACAGAGTTATATATTTGCAATGTATTAAATTATGTAATAAAAGTATATATTGGAAGAAATTAAAAATGTTTGCGACGTAGGTGCAGGGATCAGGCCTTTTAGAGCCAGCCATGGCACTCGTCTCCGTTTCGGTCCTCCTCCAACACCATGCAATGCCATTTCCGATTCGCGCTCTCAAGGTCCATATCTCTTTCTTTATTTAATTTGTTTATATTTTTGTATATTTTATAAATTAACATTGGGGTAAATGTGAATTTATGTAAGAATATACTCCCTCCTATCCTAAAAATAGGATAAAGTTTGCACTGCAGAGGTAATATAATTTATATTTACATGCATCTTTATTGAAAAAGTCAATGGACTTGTTTGAATAACATATTGAAATTTCACAAGTTTAAATTTTTAGAGAAAACCCAAATGTCAAAATCAAAAACTTGAAAAACTAGCTATTTTTTTTTTATGCACTTAAAAAAATAGCTTTAATTTGGCTTTAACTTATGTTTTGGCCAAAAAGCTATTTTGTGCCCAAAGACATAAAAAAACTAATTTCGGCTTTATCTTATATCTGTGCCAAAAAGTTTATTTGTCCGTGAACTTGTGTCAAACATATCCAAAAGTTCATGAACAGCTGAGGAGGGGTTCACATTAGGTGCTTGTCCTAATGTGCTTCTTATAAGCACATTTTATTTTAATTTTTTTAATATATTTTAATTATTTAGATTAAAATTATATGTTCTTTTTGAAATTTTTTTGCAGGGATGACAAATTTTAATGTAAGAAATAATAATATACTCTTCACTTGTCATGAAAACTTCTTAGTAATTAAGTTCATTTTTTAGAACCCCATTGTAATTCCCCGACATCATTTTGGGTTGTAAAGTCAGTTTTAATGAGTTAAAAGCCATTCTCAACAAGTCTACCAGGTTTATTCATTTTTTTTTTTGGTTCCAATTATCGTTGCTATGAATTCGTTTCAATTCAACAACTTTTTCTGTTTGTTTACAGAAAAAAATTATTTATTTATGTTGATCATTCAGAAATATTTATTATTAAATAATACATAAGCATATAGTGAGAATAGTCAATAAAGTTTCAAATATAACATATTGAAATAATTCTGCAGAAAGTGATGAAAGTTGGGAGAATCTGGATGATAAGGAATCTGCTCCTCACCAGGTTCACTCTCTTCTCTCCCTTCAGTCTAAACTGCACAAAATAAGTAACACACACATTTTCAAGGAACCAGTTTCAATGCTCGTGGCAATAACAGGCACCAAGAGCTCTTTACCTTGATGAGATCTGTGAACAATCAAGTAACATTTTTACGATGTAAATTAAAGATTTTCAACTAATAAATTTTAAATCAACAAATTATTTTTTGAAAAACTGTCAGTTAAGATATTATATTCTTTTTAGATTTTAGACGCATTAAAATAATTTTCTTAAAAGGTGAAAGTAAAATAAAAATCAATGTAAACCATCTAATTTAGATCTCAACGGTGAGTGATGAAGAGCTCTTAGTGCTCTAAGCACTGAAACTAGTTCCCATGTTGAGCATGAAGATACACACACTTTTATCTGATTTTTTGGCCATATTGTGAAAGGTTGGTGAAGAAAATGAGATTACGAAGAGAAAACATGCAGTAAAGATGATGCTGAGCTCCATGGAAGATGGAGAGATAAGCATATCAGCTTATGACACAGCTTGGGTTGCTCTTGTCAAAGCTGAAGATGGATCTGATTCGCCTCAGTTCCCTTCAGCTCTTGAATGGATTGCTAACAATCAGCTCCCTGATGGTTCATGGGGCGATCCTCTTTTGTTCTCTGCCCATGACAGAATCCTTAACACTCTAGCTTGTGTTGTTGCTTTGACTTCCTGGAATATTCATCCTGACAAGTGCCTCAAAGGAATGGAATTTTTCTATCAAAACCTGAGCAAGCTTGAGGATGAGAATGCTGAGCATATGCTGATAGGCTTTGAAGTTGCTTTCCCTTCACTTCTTGATAAAGCTCGAAGTTTGAACATTGAAGTGCCTAGTGTTTCTGATTCTCCTTACTTGAAACGCATCTTTGAAATGAGAGACCTAAAGCTCAGAAAGTAAAGATTCATTCTTTATAACCCATAATGAGTGTTTTACGTAAAGTTTTGAGATATGCACATATGTTAGTGTTTTAACTTGTATGTGTTTGTGTGATTGTGGGGAAAGAATACCGAGGGATGTGATGCACAAAGTGCCCACAACTCTGCTCCATAGTTTGGAAGGAATGCCAAATTTGGACTGGAACCAGCTTCTGAGACTGCAATCCCAAGATGGCTCATTCTTATTTTCCCCATCTTCTACTGCTTATGGCCTCGTGCACACCAATAATGAAGCTTCTCTCGGATACTTGGATAGAATAATCAAGAGGTTTAATGGAGGAGGTATTTCACTTTCTATTAGTTCCATTGGCTTTTTAGGAAATATTGCTAATTATATTATCTTAGCTTGGTGTTTTTTTTTTATCATCAGTTCCAAATGTGTACCCAGTTGATTTGTTTGAGCATATTTGGGTTGTTGATCGGCTACAACGTCTTGGAATTTCCAGACATTTTCAGGAAGAAATCAAGGACTGTATAGCCTACGTTTATAGGTACATGACACTAAGCATGTCTCATAGCCCACTGATTCTTATGTTTCTCATAGAAGTGATGATATGCCTGTGACTTGAATTTCAGCCACTGGGATGAGAAGGGTATTTGCTGGGCACGAAATTCAGAAGTTCAAGATATTGATGACACTGCTATGGGATTCAGACAACTGAGGTTGCATGGCCACCAAGTTTCAGCCAGTAAGTTCAACAGAAAGTAAGAAAGTATTATTCATATATCACCTTTCTTATAATTAATCTCATTGCTCATTTTAATTTCGACAGATGTATTCAAGAACTTTGAGAAAGATGGAGAGTTCGTCTGCTTCGCCGGGCAGTCAACAACGGCTGTGACAGGGATGTTCAATCTGTACAGAGCTTCTCAGGTGCTGTTTCCAGGGGAGTACATACTTGAGGATGCCATGTATTTCTCAGCCAAGTATTTAACTCAGAAACGTGCTGAGAATCAGCTCCTTGATAAATGGATCATAATGAAGGATTTACCCGGCGAGGTTTGTAGCTTCATTAAATTATGCCATTAAACTGTTGGTTCAAACATATAAACCATATCATGAAATTTGAATTAATTAGTTAAATTCAAGGTGAAAATTAACACACTGTTATGAATCATTAGATTATATATTAGTTTATTATAAGTTAGATAAATTAGTTTGGATAAAAAATATTAAAAATAAATATAGCTTCCTTAATCTCTTCAAAAAGCCAACTGAATTTTTTATTTAATTCCGGAGGTACTATGTCAGAAACTAACAAGAGACTGAGCCTACAGGTGCGTTATGCATTGGACGTGCCATGGTATGCAAGCTTGCCCAGATTGGAAACAAGATTCTACATTGATCAGTATGGTGGTGAAAATGATGTCTGGATTGGCAAGTCCCTTTACAGGTATAATCTTGTTCTCATTTTAGTGTTATCGCTTACCATTGAACTATAATCATATCTTATATCCTTTTCATGATGAAGACTCGTATCTAAATCTAAGTCACTCTTAATTTTGACAGGATGCCGTACGTGAACAGTGAGGTTTATCTGGAACTCGCAAAATTAGATTACAACAACTGTCAGGCTTTGCATGTTTCAGAATGGAACGATATCCAAAGGTATGGGTAAAATGAAGGCAAAGTATACGTTTCAATCTATATATGCTTCACAAATAAACTAACAGTTATTGACCTTGAACCCTTTTTGACAATATATATGAATTAGGTGGCATTCGGAAAATGGACTGGAGGAGTTTGGATTAAGGAGAGAAGTTCTTCTTTTTGTTTACTATGTAACTGCGGCCAGCATATTTGAGCCTGAGAGATCTAAGGAGCGACTTGCTTGGGCTAAAACAGCAGCTTTGGTTGAGACAATTTCGCCCTTCATTAACAATGAAGAAACAAGGAGGGCCTTTGTGCAGAGATTCAATCTCGGCATTAATGGACAAGATTCCTCAATACCTAGGTACCGATATTACTCTCTCTCTCTCTGTGTCTGTACAAACTAACCTTTCAATTAATTCAAACCACACAAGTCATTTAGTGTCGGTGGGTGGCTCCTTGCTTGTCTTTTCGACCAATTGTATTTGTTTGATGTGGATGGCGCTTGACTCTGGAGTTGCAGGGAGTCAAATGCAGAAGAAAGACTAGTGCAATTTTTGCTCAGGACCATTGACAGCCTCGCCTCGCAGTCGCAGGCTTCTAAGTCTTGTGGTCATGAAGTCGTTCGTGATTTTCATCAAGCTGTGAGTATTCCTTGTTACTATCTGATCTTTAATTTAAGATATATTTATTTGATTGGATTAGATTAAATAAATTATGATATGTACATTTTAAAAAAAACATAATTATCTTTTTTAATTCTTCTATTGTTGAGTGAGCGTCAATTGGGATAAATTAAAAAATATAAAAACTACGTCTTATATTTATGATCAAGATCAATTCTCTAAATATGTCTTTATATTAAGTACCTGAGGAACTACTATACACATATTAGCAATACCCATGGCCTCGGTGTTGGCAGCCAACCATTCATAAAATTACTTGTATGGTTAATGGGATGGTATGAATAAAATAGCAGCAACAACTTACTCAGAAAATTCAGTTCGAAAATGGATATATTAAACTCGGAATCCAACACAAGTGTTGAGCCTGTTCCACTATGTTGTTGATTTTATTTCTGTACATGAAAAAAGTGGCAAAGATGGATGTCAAGTTGGGAAAATGGAGGGAACAGATCACAGAATGAAGCGGAGCTGATGGTGCAAGTGATAAATCTAAGTGCTGGCTATCGCTTAGAAGAGCTACACTCCGATCCTCACTACCAAACATTGATGGAACTCACCAATTCTGTTTGCAACCGTCTCCGTGAATTCCAATCCAACAAGGTCAGTCACAAACAACAGGCTCAAAAATGTTAAAACATATTCTAATTCTTTTCCCCTGCTACCAGGCTTATGATGGTGGAAGCAGCGGCCAGTTGAGTCCAAGCTGCAGGACTACACCTAAAATAGAATCAGAAATGCGAAAGCTTGTTGAGTTGGTGCTTCAAGTCCAGAATCCTCCGAGTGCTATGGAATCCAATATCAACAACACATTCTTTGCTGTGGCAAGGGCTTATTACTATGCAGCCTACTGTGATGCAGAGACCATCAACTCTCATACTGCCAAAGTTCTCTTTCATAGAGTGATGTAAAAATCACCATTATTTTCAGAATTAATGTCAGTATGCCACCGTACTCTCTCTCTCAAGGGCAGCCGAATCGATTATGTATTAAGCAGCTGTTTTTTTTCAGTTTCCAAACATGTGTGGAGAGGGATAATGGAGTAATAAAACTAGTTCTCAAAGACATGAAAAGGTTTATGAATAGCATCAATGTGTTTTATACTATATATAAAAAAGCAAGGGAGTATTGTCTAGGTTACAACATAGACACTATAAACATGAAGGGAAACGCAGCAAAAATTGCGAAAAGTGATCTGCGGGTCGCACCTCACGATATTCATCCGTCCATATATTTTGCGCCTGTGCAAAATGAGAATAAATACTACAATTTTACATGTCTGCAACATCATCTTAGAACATTAAGCTATTATGCATAGAAAACCATTCCTAGATTGTTCAGTAAATACCAATGATTCTCTGCATATACGGTATATTTAGAGCGAAAAATAGATAAAATAGAGAAGATGGGAATAAAGAAGGGAAGTAAAAGCCATATGCATCTATGCTTTTTTGTAACTCTCTCGATGCATAAAAGTAAAATCGCAGAAGAAATGACAAGGTTAAAATACATACACGTCACGTGGTAGATTCTTGATAATAACAGTCTATTTCTGGAGGTAAGAGGCCAGTTCGAGCTCAACGTCTTCTTTGGCTTTTTTATCAAAAGGTTCCTCCCCGATATATAAATCTAGAATTGACCGACAGAGTAGTTTACTTTGGATGCTTCCAACTTCCTTTCCATCAACTACAAGGAACAAACAACACAAAAGTGAAGGTTCTTGCTGAAGTTCAATATGACAGAGACGTATGTATATATAAAACAGTTTGTCTTAGGTCCAATACACTTTCCCAGAATGAAAACTGTTTGTCAGCTTCGTGTAACTAAGAGGGAATATGGTGGAAGGTGAAAAAACTCTGGTAAGTTCAAAATCACTACTAATGAAAGAGTCAATTAACAACTTCTCAAATCAGCCTCTACCTAACAGATGCGTGGTTTCTTTGATGAAGCTTATTAATCTTGGTTCAAAATGCCTGATCTGAAAATTTAACAAAGCATGGAGAAGGATATCTTACTTGATGTTCGAAGAACATAATCCCGATCTCTTGCAAGATGAATTACTGATCCTCTTGGTATTTTGTATTCATCTTTGAACTGAGAAGTGAACCTACATCATAGCTGGCTAGTGAAGTAATACTATATAAACATACAAAAATTAGATTAAATGAACAAAATCACTTGCACTTGCTCTTATACACAAATAATCGGAATAGAATTTCCTGTGATTTCATCTACCAGCATCAAATGAAAAGCACTTAAGCAAACAGAGAGATCCAGCAGTCCTTAAGCAGGAACGGCATTAATAACACAATATGTGCAGGCAAGTTCACACACTAGTGTGTGCATGCGTGTGGATGTGAGCGAGAGGATTAAAGACTTGGAGAGTAAACTGCAACCAACAAGATTTTATGCAAACGAGTCTGATTTTTAATGCATTGAAAAGGACACCAGCAGTTGAAGGAGTCATTCACACCTTTGAAGCAGTTCTTTATTATCTGATCCCCCAAATTTCTGCAGTCTGCTTCCTACTGATTCTTCAAATGCACTACGTACAGAGCGGATGCTCAATCTTCCATAGACTATTTGGAGTCTAACTGTCATGCATACATCATTTTCCATAAGATCTTCAATAAAATCCTTTTTTCCCTTCAATTCAGAGGCAGAAACTTTCCCATATTTCTCAGCAAGCAATTTCTTAACATCATTATCATCAGCATAAACACCTGAAAATATTATAAACACTTTTTCTTAGCTATACAAAAATAACGAAAGCTTCATTATGCCCCTTTGAAACATCCCAAGCAAATGCATCATTTAGGACCAAGGAGGGCAATAGAATTAGTGACATTGAATTTTCCCTTGAAAGAAGTTTAAGATAATGTAAAACACTTGCATGATGGAAAAAGTAAATCACAGATCAGCCAAACGGAGGCAGCATTTAGGAGACAGAAAGTTCTCCGCCACAACCTTAAATTTCCTCACCAACACACAGTAATTTAAAGGAATTTGAATCGCCGAGTTAGCATTAATATTACTACTACACACTGTGAGCATCAAAAGTAAATGGTAAATAGGGTATGCGAGATAATGATCAACTAAGATTGCAGGCATTGATCCAGAAATCATCAAGAAAAGCTTCTTCTGGCAATCAGCTGAAATATACTTTCATGGAAAAAAACAATGCTGCCATCACTTAAACCAACGATGCTGCGGTAAGTTAAATGTCATACCGAATGCATAGACATCAATGTTCTTCAATCCCAAAATGCTTTTCTTCCGTATCCCCACCCCGCAAAGTTTCTGCGAATCGCCTAGAACTGATGGAAAAGACGCTCCCGTCTTTGGCTCCGTAACGGGCTGCGGAGTATCAGCCAAACTCAGAGAACCCCATAGAGGCAGCGAATTTGGAGAAGAGAAAAGGGAATTCAAAGCATTATGAAGAAAGGGGTGTTGTGAGATTGGGTTCTGGGAGAAGGCATATGCAGCGGTGGCTCCGGCAGCGGTGGCGACGGCCACTACAGCAACTTTCGCGGCAGAGAATGGGCGTGAGTGGCTGTACCTCTGAGGGTGTCCCCAAGGCTGAGAAAACGAGAAAGGGAAGCGGAGTGACACCATGTTTTCGTCGTTAATGTCAAGGATTCTTACAGAGACGTTTGAACTTTTATAGGAGATTCAGACCGATAAAAAAAAGGGAAAATTGTAACGAAGTTCAAGTAAGACAAAATATGTTCTAAATGTCTCCTAAAATCTCTAATTTGGTTTGAGAGTAGGGAAGGGGAGGGACAAAATTTAATGGAGAAGAAAACTTTTGTGGCCCACCGCATTTAATTATGATAAAATTTTATCACCCTTCCCTTCCTCAAATCAAATAAAATCTTAATGAAACAAAAAGGGCAAACACAATTCAGTTCTTAATTATGTTTTAGAAAAATGGATCCTCACACATCCTCTCTCTCATGTAGAGTTGATTTTTCAGAAAGTTTTGACTTCCTCCTTCCACATCGCCTCTGCCTTCTCTTCTTCCTCACCTTCTTTTCCTTCCTCTTCATCCTCACCCTTCACACCAACTTTATAAGTACCAATATGAAACAACAAACTCTAACTTGAATTTCATCATTTGACAATGCCTCATCTAGACCACTCAATGTGATCCATCTCACCGAGAAGGTATTTGATATTTTAATCTCTCTAAATACATAAAATTCATTTAAGGATCTATACTTTATATGTTTATGACCAATTGACTTTATGGTCACACAATACCCTTAATGGGTTTAAATTAATTTAAAACCATATGATGAAATTCTTTAACTAGCAACCTTATAACTTGCCTCCAAGAATGACTAGATTAAGCTATTCATGGTGGAACTAAGCAATCAGTGACTACTTAGCAATCTTGTACTCCTCCATTATGCAATTTGTTCAGTAAACATAAAGATGCATTATAATGTTTCTACTTCATAGTTAACTCATCATACTAAACTAAATAAAGCTAATCATTCTTCTATATGTAGAGCATGAAACTTAATTTATCTTTAGTAATGTACTTCATGATTCACAACTTTTAAATTATTATTCAAGCAAGAATATGCTTGATAATCCTCATGAAGTTCCCTTGCAATGACATTGTCTGTTTATGCACACATTTAAACAAGCTTACGCACATGAAATTAAATTAGTAGGAATACTATGATATATATTAGAGACATGTGGACAATTTAACCATATTTTCATAATAGATGTTACTCACAACAACTACCATTTATGCTTGAAAGTTCAAATACTTGTGATCGCATGTTACTTATGACATTCTTTAGTATTTTGAGAATGATCTCTTTATGTATTCTAAAAAAATGCTACACTTGATCTAGTCATATTACAAATTCGAATAATAGTGATTTAGTCATGTGTGACACCATATGTCAAAATTCGCAAGTAATGAGTGAACCATCATTTTGTTCAATATAGATGACTCAGTCTCAACTCCAACTAATCTAGTGATATAAATAGGACTATAATGCTTTCAACCTTATCATGTATGTGATTGCACCATAACACCTTATTTATCACTAATGCGAGACATGCTTGTGAGGATAGTTTCTCAATTTTGCTAACTAAATTCTCCTCATAGTTTATGTGACCCTTCTCTTAATTCACATATCTCTTCCCCATGTCTATAATGGAAAGATGCAGATAATATTCCCTTTCAAAATAGGAATTCAACATCATGAAGACATGGAAAGATCTATACATCAACATTGGAGGAAATACCTCCCTATATTAATTCCTTCTTGAGGAACTTTCAACAAACAACTTTCTTTATATTTCTCAATGTTGCAAACCAACAACTTTACAAATATCCATATATTGTTTTCTGCCGTAAGATCTCACATATCTATCATGAATTAATGTCTTTATTCAGAATTTAGGGTCAATATCAATATTTATGTTCTAGTCAGATTACTTGAAGTGTATGATATATAATTGGTAGCAATTGCCATATTTGAATTGTCATTGGCCTTAACTCGATCTGTTGACATATTGAAGTTGTATAATAAAAGCACTATCTCTCAATTTGAAATATCCCTTGTTTGTTTTGGGATACTCTTTCTAGTAAGTGATAGAGTCTTTAATGTTGATACTTCTTATTTCAAGCTTGACCAATTGAAAATTCCAAAACTTCATTATGTAAAACCAATGTTCCATCATGATTAGAGGTTTTAATCCATTATGTGTGATCATCCTAAATGAGTTTGATCACTAATCATGTCATTTCTTAATAATTTGACATTTAAAAAATACTACTCAATTTCTAAAATGAAATGGACATCAGAATTCCCAAGACCTCTTTGCACCTTCACCAAAATATGCAGTCTTAGTCTCTCGGGATATTTTCCTTCCACACTCTTTCATTTATAAAAAAACTTTATATAAACTAAGTTTCCAACATTCATATTTTAAAATGGTTTAAACGTAAATTTGTTGGAATCTTATCTAAGATATATAGTTGTCTTGAGTTCATTCCTTAAGAAGAAAACATATAGGCTAAGTCGCTGTCTTCAATCATGTACCCATCATGTCATCTATCTCTTCTAATTGGCTTCATTATATTAATCTGTGAACGAAATTAAATTACTCACTTTTGCTTTGTATACTCTAAAAATGTCAAATGACACTATTTAATTATAAAGCGAAAGGTGTTCGGGTATTTGAAGAGTTTACTGAAAGCAGGATGAACTATTTCATCTGTTAGAACATAACCAATGGCAAGTGTATATCAATTATTGCCTCCAATTAAGCCTTTAATCATAGACACATTAAACTTTATGTGTCTATTATTTTATAACTTTCGGGTTGGTAGCTTGATAGTCCTCATTTAAAGTCTCATGGTTTTCCAAATAGGAGCAAAACTTGTATATACACATTTCCAATGAATACTTAATGTCTATGCATGTATTCATGAAAATGAGTAATGACTCATGAGATAATAAATTGAGGATCTGTTCCACCCAAATTAATAGAGACATCTAATTCTTTTACGAAAAATCACTTCATAGTCAACAAAACAATGTAATAATATTTATGAAAATTTATAAATTTGCCCTTCAACCTATAAATAACCGTTGACTTTGTTCCATTCTGTATGCACTTATGATAACTAGTTTTTAATTGAGATTACTTTATGGAGACAATAATGTCATCTCATTTCTCATGCCAATATTTAATATCAATTTTGTCCTAATGGTAAGAGTTATGTTTATCTCCTTATAGGTTTAACAAATGTTTCTAATAAATTATATCAAACTAAACAGTAAACAATTGAACAGATAACAACATATTGCAAAGTCAAAATAAAATTTAATCATACTTATAAAATTATTACAAGAGGCAAGCAGCCGTCGCATATAGGCGTATGTTTATCAATGTAAATCATACAATTATAAATTTGTATCATTAAAGTCTACTTGTGGGCAAAAGCATTAGTATAGCATTAATTTATCTCAAATTGATGAAACTATAATACAATTATATCTCCTAATACCTATCGATTGTTTAGAAAATATAATACCGTTCTATTCCACTCGGACTAAAACTATGATTATATTTATCTACCTGTGGCAAAAGATTAATTATAACCACATATTTAATTACAATTGATGTCTTTAAACTTTTGTATGATGTATTATATTTGTTAGAACAAAATAGAGTGTATTTACCTAGTAAGGATATTGTGGCTACTTCTCAATTCTAAATGCTCATCACAAAGACATCACACTATTGTATATATTAATTGTACTTATAATCATAATTTGATATGGTAAAATCTCATGTGATTAACTATGCATACAACATGTACATTAGGATGTTGTAGTTATTCCTTAAATAAAATATGTATGCTAGTTACTAATATAAATATGTAAAATTTAATTCTATACACACACACATGTCAATGAGAATCTTAATTAATTAATTTAATCATTAATGTGAATAAAATAATATTTACTCACCTTCAAAAGATTAATATCCTAAAATCCATTTGTGATTATTTATCCATGTTGTAAGAGGGTGTTGTAGCTATTACTCTAACACGCCAGTTAATCACAAATATAAATCATATGTACATTCTGTTGAATATTGGTGGAGCTTGTGGGATTGGTTAAGGTAGGACTTGTAGCCCGCAAGTGGAGCCAGGATTGCTCCTTAGTAGCTCTGAGAGATATTCCCTTATCTTCCCATATTGTTCCTTCTCACTGCCCTCAATCCCTTTTTTGGCTTTCTGCAGAGCCTTGCTCACCTTCTTCATATTTAAGTGGGTATTGTATTGAACCTTCATATGTTCATATGCTTTGGTCCTTGTCATATTGGGTTGTGTCAGAATTCGTTTCTCTAGTTTCTTGGCAACCCAATCTCCAGTGGCCCTTTTGTTTTGGAACACCTTGCAACAGGTGTGGATGTCATTGAATGTCTTGATTTGGAAAGTGTTCAGTTTGCTGTTCCAAGCACAATAGATCAACCATTCACAGTCTTCCACATTGCATCTTGCCCTTGATCTCACCTTGTCATTCTTCAACCATATAAATTGTCTTCCAAGACTAATATTATAGTCTTTGACAGCATTTTTAAACTACTGTATACTGACAAATTCCATTCCAAGTTCCAAATAAACATGTCCAAATTCAGCCTTCTCATTAAACTGTGGCCACACTTCATGTAATACCCGCATATTTATTTATCTGAAATATTACATTTTGGTAAATAAATTAGGCTATTTCTGATAAGTGAAATTATTGTTGCAAGACTTGTGTTATTATAGCCTATTTTTCTAGGATGAGTTCTGTAGGAAATTAGAGAATTTAAGGGCCAAAGTGCCAAATGACCAAAATACCCCTGTATGCAAAATGACTTAGGAAAATTGTGAAAAATCCTAAAAGGCAATGAAATAATTATTTGAGTTAGGAGAGTATATTATCTCTAATTGTGATAATTTGATAAATTGTGAGCTTGGGGAAATTGAATAAAAATGCTCAAAAAGCATTGTAATGACCATAATACCCTCTCAAATTCTAGAATAATGCGTAATACATGAAAACAGAAATGTCAGTGCTAGAATTATGAGGTAATGAGGCATTTTAATTAAGAAAATTATCAACTAGTGATAATAAAGTAGTTAAGTAATTTCGGCTAATTACTTAAGCATAAGTAAAGGAAATTCATAAGTAATTTTGTAAAACCCTAAAATTAGTGGTTTTTGGCTTAAAATTAGTAAGAACATATTTAGTAATTAATTGGAGAATTTTGTGAAAAATAAGTGAGTTTAGGTATTTTTAAGCCTAAATACAAGAATGGACCAATTAGGTAATTTTGTGATTTTTTTTTTGAAAAATGGAATAAATAAATAAATATAAAAAATACAAAAAAAAGGGCAGCCGAAAATTGAGAAAGAAAATAGGGATAAGGATAAAATTTTAATATCATGAAAAATTTTATTATTATATAATATAATTAAAGTTAGTGAATAGTAAATGAATAAATAGGAAACGGATCCTATCTAGAGAACCAGGAATAGGAATTCCAAAGTCAAGGTAAAATATTGATCAGTGAGTTTTTACCTTCAAGTGACCTCTTCCTAAGTTAATTCCGAGGCCTGGCCTGTAGCGCATTTACCTAATAAGACGAAATAGGGAAAAAATGCGTATAGTCACATTTTGGATCCGAAGAAAATAAATTATAACTCAACATCCGGAGATGAGTTTATGATTATATGGACATATTTGGAATCGTGAATTTTTGTCCAGAGGTTGATGATTCCGAAAACGATTTTCAGAATCGGACGCGCGGACACGTTTTTCGAGAAAACTTCAACTGACTGTTGGAACCCCGTAAGGGACTGGAATCTAAGTTAAATTAGATATTATTGATGAGGAAGAGAAGATCTTCAAAGTTATGAATTCAGAATTTAGAGACTACGCGAAACGGACACCGATCGGGGAAATTCTATCGACGGCATAAAGTAAGCTTAAGTCACCATTCTTGGACCAATGGTTTGATGCCACATCACCCCCTTGTGTCGACTATGAGCTGCCCATGGTCAAGAATTAACCACCATTTTGTCTTGAATTTACATGGTTATAAGGAAAGGAAAAATTACAAGATTTGGAATGTAGAAATTACCAAAGTGGCACAAATTTTGCCTATATAAAGGCATGAGCACCTCCTTCATTTCTTCACACCTCCTCTTCTCTCTACCTTGGCCGAAACTTAGAGTGAGAAGCTCTGCAAAAGTTTTGCCTTAGCTCCGAGTAAGTTCTTCCGTCCTTAGCTTTTAGTTTCCGTAGTTCTTTCTTTCGTAGTTATAGTAGAAACCGTTGTTTTGATCTAGGAAGTTTCAGAATTTGTTCCTATGTTTGTTTTTATGCCTCATTGCATTGAAATATGCCTGACGAGGTAAAAACATAGTGGGGATAATTTTGAAATGGAATACGGTCAAAGTAACGAAGTTCTAGCGAAATTCCGCCAAATTAGGGGTAGAAGGGCAAAATGGTAATTTTTACCTAAAATGTCAGTTATGATGTCAAATCACTAATGAAATTGATATTACTCTGATAGGGCATCAGAAACTCTGATTTGCTGCCGTTACGCTGCCCGACGTGCCGCTGTCGAACATTTCACGTTTTTCCGTAAAAAGTACGTTTTTCCGCCAGAAGTACCTAACGTCGTCAACGAAGGTACGAACGCGTACTGTAACACTAATCTTGTGCTTCTTAAATGCATATATGTGATAGATACGTTCGTAGACCAATATACAGCAGTATTTTACACGGGTTATAGTCATGATAACGCCGTATGTTTTTCTAGCGCCGAGAACACGAGTGGTATCGTGGCACCGGTGAATAGTGCAAGCTGTTATTGTTGTTTTACATTGTGGGGCTTTACATACTGCGTAATGCTTATGTTTTGTCGGCATAATGATCATGCATCTACTGTATGCTTATGTAGTGATATACTGTTGTATTGTCTAGAATATCTGTTATCTGTATACTGTATTGTTTGGGTTTGAGATTAACCGTTACCTGAGATTCAATGCGGTAAATTGAATCTCAGCGATAGCTTCAGGATCTGGAGGAATACGGATCGAAGATCGAGGCAAGCAAAGCAGACGTGCAGCCAGAGACTTATCTATCTTTACCGCTTTCAATTATTCACTTTCAAACTCTAGGATTAATGTAATCATTACAATGTTACACTGTGGTTGATGTTTGTCATGAATCAGTTACTCTTTAGCTCCAATGCTCTACTCTGATTACTCTGCTTGAAATATTTGGAAACGTTTTTTTTTTAAAAAAAAAATCCGCCGTTTTCAAATGGGATGTTACACTTCACTATCATGCCCCTCATTGTCACTTGAACGAGGGGTCTTCAGCTCTTCAGAATCATCTTCATACCCATTTTCTTTAAAGGAGTTATTGGCTTCCTCCTCATGAACCAAGTTTTCCTCCTGAACAAAGTTTTCATCCCGATCCAAGTTTTCCTCTTCACCCAAATTATCCTCCTCAACCAAATTCTCCTTATTATTATCCTCATTGCTCTGTCTAGCAGGCTTCTTCTTCTTCAGCCTGCAAGTATCCTCATCTTCCTCTGATAGGTCCTCCACACCAGGGGGAGGAGGCTTATATGCCTCATCTTAGCACTTTCATATGAATCAGATTCCTCCTCAGCATAAAACATCCCATAATCCTCCTCACTGTCATGGGAATGCGCAGGAGATATGATGTCAGGCACTGCAATACAATGATCAAAGTAAATATGGATCCTATTGCCATTAGCCAAGGCAGCTGCACACATGGCATTGATGTCGGAATCCAAACAAAGAGGTTGTAAACCATGCTCCAGATCAGGCTCATCAGGCTTGAGCCACATCATCCTGTCACATATTTCCTATCCATAACCCTTGAAAATTGTCTCAAGGTCCTTCAAGTTAACAAAGTCTGCGTCCACCTCAGTGAACTCATCAACTCTGCCATTTATATACACCAAGACCCCATCGTCATTCCTCACTAACAATCCCCCATGGTGATACACAATGACCATATATTCATCCATCTGTAAAACCCAAATAATAGCAATCCTGTTAATCCAAATGCATAATGCAAACCAACAAACCATAATACCAGATGTTTATGAGAAAAAATAATGGAAACCAGTCAATCCTAAGAAAGGGGGCGCATTTTACTAACACAAGACAATTGCACCAAACAGGGCCCACAGACACTAAGAAGCACTTTTCAATTTTTTTAAACCCTAATCTTTAGGAGGGATCACCTTTGGCATAAAAAATGGACCACTACACTGCCATTGTACATGGGACTATAGAATAAAAAATTTGTTTGGATTATACACTACCAGTAAGAATATTTACCTCCAACGGATACTATGCAAGTCTTCTCTTTTATTTCTGAACACACTCTTGCCAAAACTCTAGTAGCAATCACACTCACCGCGCAGAAATCAAACGGAATACGCAGAATGGCTCAGACCTACACAATTGTTTTCCTTGACGTTAGAAATTCACTGGCAAAATGGAGGGAGATAATGGAGGGAGAAGGTTGTGTTGTTTTCATTTCACCACACAAGCAACGACGTCGCTTTGTCTCAAACACGTGGGTTGCTGAGGAGTGAAGATGGTGACAGGTGGGGACGACGTCGTTTTGGCCTTCCTCTGTGGCATGTAACTGGAACAACTCACGTTACACATCAGCAACGTTAGTGATGCCATTAGGAGCTAACTGACAGAAGTACTAACGGGGGATGTTTTTTGATTTCCCAGGGATGACGGGATAAGTTATTTTTAGTTAGGGATCAAAATGGGGTCCGTGTTTTTTGTCAGAGACCAGAAAGAGTATTTACTCTTATTTTAATCAAAAAAATGTGACCAAATAATCAACAACAAAAAATAAAATTCCCACTATTTTGTGGGTCCAAATTAAATATAATATATGCACATCTTAATGGAGGATTAATCAATTAATTTGATTAACAAAGTGGTTAAACAATTAATTAAAACCCTCTCACTGTATCCAAAAATTGTTTAAATAATTAATTTTGGCATATTTCAACACTACAAAAAATTCACTCATTTGTAGCTATTTTAACTGCTATAAATGTCAGTAGTAACGGTTCAAACTGCTACAAAATCCAACATTGCTATGGATTTCTATATTTATATCCACTTGTTTATTTTTTTTTTGATTTTAATACATTGTTTTTAATGAGAGGATCACAATTTTTTTTTTGCCCAAAGAGAGGATCACAATTAAATCCATTTAAAATAGCAGAATCCAGATCCAAGCCTACGCTTTCATTATATTCCTAATCAGGCCAAAATGATCAATTAAGAATTTATGAACATTGTAAATTTACCTCAACGCCCTTCAATATTAATTGACCAATTTCCTCTCTCCTTAATCGAGAATCCCTCTTTCTCCCCCATGTCCTCTCTTTCTCTCTAATCATCAATGACTCCCTACCATCAGAAAGAATAAAAATCCGAACACAACGTGCTTGAGTTTGGTGTCCTTCCTCGGACTTTTATTATTTGAGATGGTAAAGAGGTGGTGGATAATTGGAGAGAGAGGAAGGGGTTAATAAACATTGAAGGACATTGGGTTAGATTTACAAGGTTCATAAATCCCTACTTATTTTGACTTGATTAGGAATTTATTGAAAGTATAAGTCTAAATTTAGATTTTAGTATTTCAAATGAATTTAATTTTAATTCTTCCATTTTAATTGCTAAAAATTTTGTTTTTAAAAGGAAAAATCTCAAAAAAATGCCACTTAAATTTCAAAATGTTAAATAGGTGATTTTTCAATAAATCGAGTTGTCAATTGCTTTAGTGTTTTTATTAATATAATTACTATTTTTATCATTAAAATTCAAGTAATATTTTTTTATAATTCTCTTTTTTAAAAAAAAAAAAAATTAAACATCCAATACAGGGCAAAGAAAAAAACCAATGCAATGTTGGTAGATCAAACGGGTGAGCCCATCAAAAAGTGAATCAACGTAACCTCACTCGATCCATCAATTACCGACATTGCATTGAGTCAAAACGAGTTCGAGTCATTGTGGATGCGAGAAAACTCCCTTGGAGAGGTCCCATATGCGCCTCGACGAAACCTCGATCCGTAGTCGGGCGAAGTACAAGTGAAAACCTTTTTAGTGCGAAAAAAAAAAACTAGTATTGGTAGCCAATATAAAAAACGTAGATATTGTTCTATTTCTTCAACACCATTGGGTAGAATCTTCCACTTTTATCAAATAACTATAGGTAAAGATGAGTAGAAGTACATGGGGTGATGCTATTTGAGTCAAAACTCATTGGCGGTTTGTTACCTTTTTCACATTCATCACATTGAAGAAAGGGGTATGATGAACAATTTAATGAGAGAATCTCATAACGAGTGTCACGCCCTGAAACCTAAAGGGGTGACCGGCACAGAATATGAATTGACTCACATTCCTTAAACCTTAAATTTATAAACATATGTTCTAAAATACATGGATCCTACCTATAAATTACATGGAGCATCTAACTTTAAATGTTAATACAACAATCTAGGGCCATGATTACATCCACTAATAACACTCCAGATGGATCAACGAACTCTACATCCTTAAGGAGACTCTTCACTGTTCAGCAGGAGGTACACGATCGGCAATACTATCTGATTTAAACAAATTTTTCGGTAAATAACATCTCATTCTTATAATTTAATAAAATACAAGAGTAAATAATTTAAACATCTTTATCTTTCGACAGTAACAATATAGCAATAAATTTCAATCTCTATATCATACGATCATGAATAAAATAGAACTTTATGTAAAATATCGTTAATGAAATAATTTCAAGTATGTCGTAAAACCTTTGATTTAACATAATCAATTTTGAACATAATCCTCAAACCTCATATTTCCATAGAACTTCTTACAACGAATGACAAGCGTGGCCACACAGTCCACGAGGGTAACTAACCAAGTATGACACGAGGCCATGAAACAAACATGGACACACAGTCAATGAGGGTAACTAACCAAGTATGACTCAAGGCCATAAAATAAGTATGGACACACAGTCCATAAAACAAGCATGGACACAAAGTCCATGAAACAAGCATAAGAACAAATCCCATGAATATCAAGCGAGTTCGAGGTTAACCATGGTATACCAAGAACTAACAAGATCTTCTTGTTAATGTAACCGCCGTATTCAAATCCCCTTCAAAACATTTTCAAGCATGCTTGGGGGCAATTTATCAAAGTAATAAAATTCTTCTTTCAAGATAATAACAACTCTATCTCATAGTTTATAATCAAATCCTATGCATGAAGTTTCACAAACAATATTTCAAAATTTACCTTCAAACTCAATCTGCCGATATAATCCTTTTAAAACATTAAAAACTCACGTAAAAACATTCCATTTCAAATAATAAATCCAAGTTTATAAACTTTCCAAAATCCAAACTCATTTCAATATAAAATTTATGAAAAATATCTCAAAAGTCTCATTTCCATTTAACCGCATAATCATGAATTATGCTTTTAAACAATTGGAAGAAAATACATAATAACGAATAAAATCACCGTTTTGTTTACACACATACTTTCAATAAATATTCCTTCACAAAATCATGCTTTTAAATATGGAAATAAACATAAAAGTTCAACAATAAAAAATATCATTTATAAAAATTAGGGACGCTATTCACTCACCTGTTGCTCCTTCCGAAACTATACCTTTACCAAAATCTTTTTTTTTTTGTTCGCTTTCCTCTTGAGCTCTGGCAATTGCCTATTCCTATAAATTTTGAAATCCATATATCAACCTCTAATGGAATTTACTCACGACTTAAAAAAAATATCCTTAAGTACCAAAACATCCTTCAATCACACCTATCACACAATTATTCCAACTTCCCAAAATAATTACAGGCCTTCATATTAAGTCTCGAAATTGTTTTCAGTTTTGAAATACTACCTAAACCCAAATAACATTTTCTATCATCAACTTAAGCGTCAAAATCACTTGTTTAACATCTATAGCCATCAACACAGTTAAGTTTCCAACCGATTCCCACACCCCAAATATCAGCTTCAACATGCACCAACTATCCGAAAAGCACTTGACTTTTATTAAAATTATCTATTTAAGCATTTAGGCTCTCATTTACAATCCCAAAAGAAAAAAAGTCGAACATGCAACCTCCTCTGGTCAGAAAAGTACAAAATCGAAGTTCATCTCCTCAAAACCCAAACAACGTGCAGCAGCTATATATATCAACGATTTAGGCTTTAATCCATATCCCTATGATTATTTCACTACAACATTATTTTCTCTTTACTAAAATCAGATTTTCAAGCCACAATCATCCACCAAAACGCACAAGAGGAAAGAACAAAAGGTGGAATAATGCTTAGAAGCCTTACCTCAACTCAAATCCAAGCTTGCTTGTGGATTCCAAAACCTCCTTCCTCCTTTCCTATGGTTCCTTCTCTCAAACTCTCGTCCTCTCTCTTTCTTTCTTCTTTTTTTTTCCCCGTGTAAAAGGGCGGAATGGATGAATGAAATGGAAATGAATAGGAATATAAATTAGGCGTACGGTGTGGTGTGTCTTGGCCGATTGGAATTTTTGAGAAATAAGGGGCAAATGCAATCTGCATAAACTGCAGAATAATAAGGAAGTGGAATGTGTTTTGGGTGGAGAATGGGTGGAGAATCTGTTGTCTCCTCTTAGGCGCATAAGCTACTGAGTTCAAGAGTCTTAGTGAAGCATGGGCTGTGCATGAACGCTGAGCTGTCGGTTAAACAGTTGAACAAGTGTACTTGCATGCTTTCGCCACGGCTTTTCTTATGTGCTGGAGAAATGATTATGGAGAGAGTAGTGGTGTAAATTTTTTTTGGGTTAAGGTGCGATTTGGTCAATAAATTATTGGATCAAGAGCGTCTAACATAATTAACTATTAAGTGGACCAAAAATATTAACAATTTTTTTAAAAGGTGTAGTTAGCGCAAAAAAGTTTTACCACCAGAAGACTTCAAAGACAACGCCGTTAGACAAAAAGTTAACGTCCATTATCTAAGGTGCAAATTGGCCAACGAACTTTTAACCCAGGAGCGCTCAGCACAAATTTTTTTTACTCACGAGCGCCCAGCGCAAAATTCTAAATTTTACTAAATTAAATAATTTTTTTTCTCTTAATTGTCATTATTCAAAACTACTTGTATAGATATCTATAGACAAAAATTACTCATTCTTCAATTTTGTCAAAATTATAATTTTCTAAAATAAACAAAATTTTTAATTAAAAATATAATTATATGATTTAAATAAAACTCAAGGTGTTTTATAGTTTATTATATATGTTAAACAAAAAAAGTATATGACTTATTTTTATTCTAGAAGAAATTTATGTGAGTTAAAAAATTCATTTAATATTAATAAAATTTTCGTAGGCCAAATTGCTCCTTAACCTATTATTAAATTGTCCTTCATCAAGCCTCTTAAGTTATCTTTTTTTCCCCAACAAGTCCAATATTCATATAATCAATAGATCATTTAATTAATAAATATATCATCAAGTTTCCGAATTTATATTATTAAGTATCAATGTTGATATCCATTAAGATTTTTTTATAAAAATAAAAATAAAAATAAAACTCATTTCATTTATTTCAGGATATAATAGATTTTTTAAATTTTATTAACATTAAATGAATTTTTTAACTCACATAAATTTCTTCTAAAATAAAAATAAATTATATATATATTTTTTGTTTAACATATATAATAAACTATAAAATACCTTGAGTTTTATTTAAATCATATAATTATATTTTTAATTAAAACTTTTGTTTATTTTAGCAAATTAAAATTTTGACAAAATTGAAGAATGAGTAATTTTTGTCCATCGATATCTATACAAGTAGTTTTGAATAATGACAATTAAGAGAAAAAAATTATTTAATTTAGTAAACTTTAGAATTTTGTGCTGGGCGCTCCTGAGTAAAACTTTTTTGTGCTAGGTGCTCCTAGGGTAAAAGTTCGTTGCCAATTTGCACATTAGATAAGGAACGTTAACTTTTTCTAACGACGTTGTCTTTGACTTAATGACATTTTTAAAAGTTTGTTGGTATTTTTGGTCCACTTAATAGTTAATTGTGTTGGACGCTCTTGAGCTAATAGTTTATTGGTCAAATCGCACTTTAACCCTTTTTTTTTATACAAGGTGATAGGGGAGAGGGAGATCAAACCCAGGACCTAGAGGAAATTAATCCCAATACTATTGCACTATTAGTAGTGCAGGTAAAGTAGTGGTGTAATTAAATAAAGGTCAATGAATATAATGAATGTGGGCCAAAGTTTTATTTGGATACATGGGCTGAATGAAATAATGACTTAATGGGTTGAGGGAGGGTGTACGTATTCACCATCCGAAATGCATGGGGTGTGAGTCCAAATTTGACAAATTTATACAGGGGTTTGTATGTATTATCCAACCCATAATGGCTGAAGTCCTTTCTTTGATGATTTCAAAAAGTCATAATGCTAAGAGGATCAAGGGGATTAAACTTAGTCATGTATGTCCTGTACTCACACATAGCTTTTTTGCAAATGATGCCTTGCTTTATATGAATGCTAGTAGAGAGACCTGTACGAACTTGGCAATTATCTTGGATATCTACAGTAGAGCTTCAAGGCAGATTATTAACTTGGAAAAATCAAGCTTGTTCTTCTCCAACAATACATCCAGCGAGGTTAAGGCAATGGTGGGTTCTACTTTGGGTATACCAGCAGTTGAAGACCCGGGGAAGTATTTGGGAATCCCTAGTATCTGGGGAAAGACAAAGACCCAAGCCCTTGCTTACATAAGGGAGCGAGTGGTAAAAAAGATTCAAGGTTGGGGAAACTCGCTTCTCTCTTTCGGCGGCAGAGAGGTAATGATCAAGGCGGTCCTTCAAGCTATTCCGATCTATTCCATGCAGTGCTTTAAATTCCCAATTCAGTTATGTAAGGAGCTAAACCGGCTGTTTGCTAATTTTTGGTGGGGAGGGCTTGTTACTGGTGATCGGCTTCATTGGCAAAGTTGGGAGAAACTCACTATGGGCAAAAGCGACGGTGGCCTAGGTTTTCGAGATCTGTTGATAATGAACAATGCTTTGCTGGCCAAAACTGCTTGGAGGATGATGGTAAGACCTCAGGACTTGTGGGTGAAAGTATTGAAGAGTGTGTATTTCCCTAAAGGGGTGTTAATAGATGCTAAGAAGGGAGCCAAAGCATCTTGGATTTGGTCAAGCATATTAGATGGGCGGGATCTATTGAAGAAAGAGCTTCAGTGGGATGTGGGAACTGGTGAGAATATTAGAATCTGGGGAGACAATTGGGTCCCTAATGTGACTTTCCCTGCGAAGCCATCTGATGAAGATGATCCTTTTGTTTCAAATGGTATGGTTAGCGATCTAATAGTTGAAAGGGCTTGGGACTTATCGCCAATCTCTCAATACCTTTCAACTGAGGTCCAGCAAGCTATTTATAAGATACCCATCCCCCTTAATGGCCTGGATGATAAACTTATTTGGCCCTATGCTAAGAATGGGGCTTACACGGTCAAATTGGGTTACCACAAGAAGAAGGGACAGAGCTCTTTTGGAGTTGTTCAAGCGGGGCCCTCTGTTGTTATACCGGTGGCTTCTTGGAAGGCGGTTTGGAAATTGAAAACAATTCCTAGAGTGCAGTACTTTATTTGGAGGACCTTGAAAAATGTGATTGCTACTAATGCCTCTCTATTCCGTCGAAGAAGATCAAATACGAGTAGCTGCCCTATCTGTGTTGAGGCTGAGGAGAACGTTGAGCATCTATTTTTTCACTGTTCTTGGACCAGGTGCGTTTGGTTTGGCAGTCCTTTTGGTTCTCGGGCAATTGCAACAGGCGTAACTAATTTCAGATCTTGGTGGCTGCAGATCTCAGACAAGTCAGGCTTTTCCTCAAGTGACATCTCTCTTATTTGCTGGATCCTCTGGTTCATATGGAAGCAGAGAAATGAGAGAGTATTTAATCAGGTAAACCCCAGTCCTACGGTTGTGATTAATTTCGCTCTGAATAGTAATTGTGAGTTCTGATCTTCTCTGGAATTAAACTCAGATGCTGCTGATTTATCGTTTTCTGAGGCTAATAAGTTAACTCATTGGGGCGCCCCACCTACTAGCTACTTGAAAGTCAATTGTGATGGGTCTTATTTTGCTAGATCAAATACTGCTGCTGCTATTGGGGTTGTGTGTAGAGATTGTCATGGGTTGTTTATTTGGGGTTTTGTTGACAAAGTGAAATTGATCTCTGCTTTTATGACTGAGGCTCTTGCGCTGAAAAGGGCTTTGATGTTGGTCATGGATTTAGGCAAAGATATGGTTATTTTTGAGACCGATTGTCTTCCTCTGTATAATTGTGTTGTAGCAAGGTCTCCTGATTTAGCTGATTGGACATGTAGGAGTATTCTGGTTGACATTATTTGCTTTCTTAATTCCAAGGTTGGGTTCTCTGTTTCTTTTATCCCCAGGAGGGGGAACCGTGTAGCTGACTCCTTAGCAGCTGATGCTTATAAAAAGGTGTACCCGATTGGGTGGGTTGAGAGACCATCACCTGCTTTAAGTTCTCTTCTAACTTTGGATGTACAAGAAGCGGATATTTGCAATGTGAATACGCTTGGTTCTGGTCAGGTTTTGAATGGTGGCTGATCTGTCTATTTAGTCTAGCTTTTTGCTGTTGTGGCTTCAGTGCCTTTGTGTTATCTGTTTTGTAACATGGGTAGTGTTGCTGGGCCCCTCTGATGGTAACAGTTCTGCTGGTGCTTTTTTGGGTATCTGCTGTTGCGGCTTTGTTGTTCCTGTTTTGGTTGCTTTGTAATTTGGTTAGTGCTGTTGCTGTGTCCCTTTGTTTGTTTTAGTGCTGCTGGTTGTATTTGATTTCGCATCTGTGTGGTATTTTTTGAACTTTTTCCATGTCATGTAAGTTCTTATCAGTAATATACAGGTTTCTCTGAGCAAAAAAAAAAAAAAAAAACCCCATAATATCTCTTAATTCCAAGATTCTCCTTTTCATTCCTACGTTGGGCCATTATACTTTAACAATTCCCTTTTCTAAATTTCTGATTTGGCATACCCTTGGCTCATCAAATTGGGCTTGACTATGCCTAATTTCATTTGCATCCTTGAGGTAGTAAAATTTCCATTTTACCCCCTTCTTTATAAATACTTGGCTATCAAATAAATTCCCAAAATAAATCTCTATTCCCATATAAGGATTTCTCTTTATCAGTTGGTTTCTCAATGCCATAAAAGATCACCTCCAAAATTTCTAGGCAAAAAATTATCCTTTAACTATTTTTTCTTGAATTTCTGTGAAAATAGGCCATAAATTTCAAATTATAGCTTTAAAACTTTTTAAGCCAAATTTTTCATATGTGAACCCCTCATAATATTTCTAAATCCTCAAAATAATATTTCATAATTTTCCCCTAATTTTCACAGTCTAAAAATAATCTTTAATAATTATCTTAAGTTTTTCCTCATAATAAGCTTAAGACTTTTATCTTATTGACTAGACGATCTACTTATCTCACTCTTATTCTTAAACTTCTAGTCCCAAAATTTGGGGTGTTACAACGAGGGATATTAAAAAATTACACATTCCAGATAATATATAGAATCAACATAGATAAGAATACTATTCCACCAAAAACACTATTCACAAGCTACCAACGGCTACGATTTCATCTCCCATCGAAAAAACCTGTTCACAATATATCAACGGATCATATTTTGTTGACGTGCAGGGTGAATTTGAATTTCAAATATCTCAGCTCTGTCTTTGCCTTGCTTAATGTTTACCTCCTATACTTTTGCAAGCTCATTACCTAATTATGTTTACCATTTTTATTCTTCCACCACTCCACCTCCATCGTCGAACACTCCCTTACCTCATGAGTAATCGTCTGACATCATCAACCCCTTTCGAAGAGGCCAGATTTAATTTGTAGAATGATGCTCCATAGACACATATGCTGTAAACATGTTTCTTCTTCGAAGTTTATCCAACTATAGATGCATTTAAGAGCTTTGATGAGGCTGTTACAACAGCTGCAAAGTTTGCCTAAGCAAGTGATGTTGCCATTGTTTTCAGTTCATCTGAAGGACTTTCTGCAGAATTAAAGCTTAGAATTGCTTCTGCAATAGCATCTGGTATTTGTTTTACGATTTTGTACATGGACAATCATCATTTTCTGGTAACTGAAAAACGTTTGAGCTATGATGTACAATTTAAATTTGACATATGTACTTGGACTTTGCTAGAAACTGCACTAGGAATACATGAAGATAACATGTACAAGTCAGAACCACAGAAAACAGCTCTTAGATCAGTTGACATTCTTGGTCTTGGAGCCGGACTTGAATTGCAAAAGAAACTTAAGTATGCTGAAGACGTTTCTTCTCGAATCATTTTTGGAAGGGAGATTGTGAACTCTCCAACTAATGGGGTCACAACAAGTTTGTTTACAAGTCAGAATCAAATAAAAGATATATTGCTCCCATGCCTTGCTTTTACTTGACAGGACTTGTATCCTCATTACACTCATGTGCCTGTCTAATATATTCATGATTTATTAATTGACTCTCAGAAATGATCTGACCTTTATGAATTATTTAACTCAGGGGTAGGGTATTGGCACAAGAGGCCTCTGAGACTGCTTCTGCATTATAGGGATGTTCTAACAGAAAAAATATTGAAGGCTAGAGCAAGTAAGGAATTGAAAATGGGACCCTATCTCGCAGTTGCTGCAGCCTGAGCAAATCTTCCTTATTTTATCCCTCTTTGTTATAAACCTCTTAGCGGACCTGTCAATGCCAAGTTGGCATTAGTTTCAAAGGGTTTGGCATTTGACTGGTAATTAGATTTTTTTTTTTTTTTTTTTGTATGCCACGAATGCTTCAAAACTTATTGTTGGTAACTTATATTTACTTTTTGTATTACTATTTTTTTATTCATTTATCCGTATGTTACCGGTGGCGGCTACAACATTAAAACAGGACTTGGTTGTTTAATTGAACTCATCAAGTTTGATATGGTCACTTGCTATGTTGCACCGATACCGACACGAGATAGGAGATACGACACAACTCGACACTCCAACACGTTAATCTTAAAAAAATCTAAATTTATATAAATTATAATTTACATTCAAGTTCAATTATTTTCATCTTCATTTCGTAAAATCCTAGCCTCCAGCTCTCGCTCATTATAGATTTGGCTTCATCATAAAAGCCGTGCCTCCTTTTTTTAACAAAAAAATTGCAAAAGGAAAATTCATCATCAATTCAATAATATTCAATGTCGCACATATTTTTTAAAAATAGGATTGTCGAGGAGTGTCAGACGGTGTCGGAGTACGACACTCGTCTGACACGCATATTTTAAAATATAGAAGTGTCTGTACTTCATAGGTCACATGGGTACGTGGTTCAGCTACAGTTTTGGGTGCAGCAAAAGCTCTTGCTGAAATCAAACCTCTTGGAGTGGAGGTGAGCCATTGATCATTCTTCATGACTCATGACTTTGTCCTTTGCACCGAATGACATACGAATTGATTGGTTAGGATACAGTTTACCTTCTATATTTGAATGTTCAATGGAATAAAACTACCCCAGATCTCTTCCAACGCACACCTGAAACTTGCAAAGTTTTTTTGGATGCAAAATAACAATTTCCGGCTTTGGTGGCGGAAACAAATTTGGGATCGATCTACAAAGTTATTTGGAGGTAAAATGAGGAATTTCGAGGCGGCCGAAACGAATTTGCGACGGACAATGATGCATAAACGGACGGAAAAAAAGACGCTGCCCAAGGTTTTTTTCTTAAAAATTAAACGACATCGTTTTGAATCAAAGGAGGCGCGATGGAGAGGTTCCTAACCGGAAAGAACATACAATACTTTGTTTAATGATTGTGTTGATTTTCGGCAAAAATAAGATTATAAATAACTGCCGGGGAATATTTTTATAATACAAATTATATTATAAAAATATTTCTATAATTAGAATCAAACTAAGAAAAAACCAACCATCATTTCTTTGTGTTTTTGAGTGTTCTCAAGAAGAATATAAATGGCACCCATTTTTCACTTAAGTCCCTATACATGATCCCACTGATTTGGTTCTCTTTCATAGCATTTTTTTTTTTTTTTGATATGAAAGAGATGTGATATAGGATTAAGAAACTATGGTGGGGAATTTAATCCCATTACAATCTTGAGAAACCAAAGTTCTTAAAGAAACAGGACAAGCATCTAAGAAACTAGAAGCAAATAAACCTTGTTTTGCAAGAGCATCAGCTAGACTATTATGCTCACGTGGGACGAAACTGATCTTTAACTCCCACTTCCTTCTCATGACCTCTCTAATGTTCCGGAATAAGAGATTCCCTCCAGTAATCAAAGAATCATCCGCTAACATATCCACAAGCTCCTTGCAATCCGACTCCAAGAGCACTCTGCGGAACCCAAGGTCCCAAGATAGAGAAAGGCCCTTCAGAATAGCCCATTGTTCGGCTTCAAAGGCATTACAGGTGCCCAGAAAGTGAGTAAAACCTCCCACCCATTGACCCATTGGATCACGGATAACACCCCCGCAACCAGCTCGACTAGCATACCGAGTAACATCTCTGTCAACATTTGTTTTAATCTAACCAACATCTGGACAAACCCATCCCAAGACGGTACTAGGTTGCTGTTGTAGCAAAACAGAAGGTTCCTGCAGATGAGTAAAAGACCTCCAGGTATGTAAAATAAACTCAGAAAGGTACTCAGGCCTCCTAAGAAAGGTTTTGGTTTTGGTGCCAGAGATGTCGGTAGGTTCACTTTTGGGATCATTCTTTTTGCAACCACCTTTAATGACTTTTGTTATTGGGCTTAAGAATATGCTTCAAGACTTACAACAGGATGGCAGCACTACTACAAAAAAAGGTCTTTGCATCCTATTTTTGCCCCTTTCTAAGTTCAATTTTGTAGGGATGCCTATCCGGGGAGCGTTTAAAGGCCAGGCTTACGGCATTCTAAATCTTTTAGGATGCCATATCAGGTTTATGGCGTTCTAAATATTTTGGGACGCCATATAGCTTTTTTTTAAAAAAAAAAAAAACCCCCAAACCAAGTTGGGAGGCTTGCCGTGGAACAAACAACTCTGGTAGCCATAAAAATTGCCAGCGACCACCATAGAAATCACTGGTAACCATGGAGAAAGATTAATACAAGAACTAGAATCACCATAAGCAATAAGCCATGAAATAAAGTCAACCAAAAATCAGAAAAACCAGAAAAGTCGGAGAATCAGAAAAATAAAATCAGTCAAAAATCAGATCTACAAATCGAAATAAAATCACAGAGCAATCGGATAATAGGAAAAACCAGATCTACAAAAAAGTTTGTCTTCAAGCTACAGAGATGACAGAGATCTAGAAATCATATCTATAGAAAAATCGGAGCAATCAGTTGACGAGTTGGTGTTGCCGGCGGCGACAATGGTGGAGGAAGGTGGTGTTGCGAAAATACCTTATGAATTGCCACAAGACCAGGCTCACTCTGGTTCAATCCCTCCGTCAAAGTTTCTTCCCCTGCGGCTGAAAAAGTTTGGATCAACTCACCGTCCACCGTCACCTTCATCGTCCGCGTTGTCTTCACTGTCCGCGTCACCTTCACCGTCCACCATCCGCTTCGCCTTCACCGTCCACCATCCACTTCGCCTTCACTGTCCACCGTCTACGATTTGAGCAAATCGGAAGTGACAAATGGAAATTTTGAAAAGATATTGGTGTGTGTCTCTAAGATATGATGATATGAATGGAAGCCCAAGAAACCATAAAAAAAGTAAAAGAAGTCACGGGTCTCTAAAAAGTCACGGGTCTTAGTGTGTGTCTCTGATATTGATGAAATTTGAAATAATTTGGCGTTTGAAACCTAATAGGATGCCAAAAATAAAGACTTTGGTGTTCTAAAACTAATTTAAGACGCCAAAAATATTGGTTTTGGTGTCAGAGATGTCGGTAGGTTCACTTTTGGGGTCCTAAATTTGAATTAGGACGCCAGAAGTCCCTTATTTAGACGTCCCAACTTTAAATTAGGACGCTAAAATTGGTGTTCTTTTTTAAACTTAGGACTTCAAAATCCGCCTCATAATTTCAAAATTGTCATCGTCTTTATTTTTTACTTCATTTTTTCAAAATAGGACGTCTTTTAGAAAAGTAAAAACTATTTTTTGTAGTAGTGGATGGATATGAACAACTACTGGGGATTGTTTTGCTCATTAAGTTCATTTGGTTCAAACACATGATATGGCAATTTCTGAAGGCAAAGTTTCTCACTCCACCAGTATGGTCAAGGAAGTATCAGGTATGTTAACTTCCTCACGAAGGCCTTTCGCTCATTTTGTGCCCTATGGATCAATGTCCTTCACAGGTTCTCCACTTTCATCAATCAATCAAATTTCATCTAATGAGTGGGTTATATCTTCCAAGCTAAATCAAAAGGAGACCTCAAGTTTTTGGCATGCAATAGTATCATATGTTTTAATGGTTGTCTTCTGCGGTGGTTCAATTAAAGGTTAAGGATTTAACTTCCTCGGCCTCCTTCTATATTGCATGTCTACCTGCCGTACTATCATGGATTATTCACTGATTTTATTACTAACTCATTGCCATTGCAGATCATCTGTGCCAGGAAGCAATTCATTCCCAAGAAGCTCCCATTTCACCACAGATATGACCCTATTGGATAGGACATTGATAAGCCTTTAGATTTGTTTCCTTCTATTCCTTTTACCATTGGTTCATTGCACCTTTCACAACTATTGTCCTCTTATTTATTTCAATCTTTCATCAATGTTGTATCATAAACTCGTTTTCACTTTAATATAAATTGTCCTTTTATATAAAAAAAAAAACTGAAGAAAATAATTTTTTTAAGGTGAAGAAAAGATATATTAATTATCACTGTTGATTATTGCCTCCTGTAATATAGTGATAACTGATATGGGCATCCTTTGTTCCCGCAAACCGATTTGCATTAATAGGCCTAAAACTTATTCAGATTGAAATCTCATAGTATTATTTGGATTGCATATTATTATGTGTGTGCATATTAAATAAAATTAATATATATTACCGCCCATGTTATTAATTATAATAAAAGGAGTTATGATCATATGATATCTTGAGTTTGGGTCTGTATAAACATAATTTTCCAAAATATTTTAAATTTCATGCTTTTTATATAAAATATTTTAGTTGTCCTCACTTAATATCATATGAAATCTTGGTATTGAATGTAGGGTTTTGAACAATATGAGCATAAAATAGAGATAGCCAAGGTGAGAATGCTGAAATAGATGTATACTTATAAGGTCCATCATAAATACATTTGCAAGAAATGTCGTAGCGGCATCTAATGAACATATCCTTTGTTATCTATCCTTGTACTTGTGCCCTTGGTTGATTTTTTTTTTTTTTTTTGGATTTTAGAAAATTTTAAGTGGGAGTAGACACCGTGTCCCACTGCAGGCGCAGATCTTCTCCGCTCAAAGAATCTTTCTGATGGAGTATGACATACAGATCGCCCACCAACGAAGCCCTCACATCGATCAGTGGGTATCGAATCTTCTCCTTTTTGGAGTGAAGGCTGACGCCTTAACCAACTGTGCCAATCTCGTTGGCACCCTTGGTTGAATTGAATTAATTGATATTTGTTTACAAAGTTGTACGAGGGACTAATCCTCCGGTTAGACCCAAATCCTATGGGCTGATAAGAAAAAATTGTTACTCAGATTTTGATTATAGAGCACATAAAGGGAAACTGGGATAAAGTTGGGCTAGGCCCATGCCCACTAGATTTAATTGGGCTGGATTCGTGTGCTTAAAGAGTGTAATTATACCAAATTTGGAACCTTAAAGCTGAAGGCCGTTCCATGATTTTTATTTGGGGAAGATTCTTTTCAGGTCCCAAGGGCTAAAAAAATCCTAGAGCAAATTCTGATAACAAAAAGATCTTAAAGAGTTGTCAAAACCCGTCGATTTAGTTGTTAATCACCTACTGAAAGAGTTGTCAAAAGACTTTTTTGACATTTTTTTTTTGTCCTTGGAACCTTAAAAGGATTTTTCCTTTTATTTTGGATTTGACGTGGACGACCAGATAAATTCGCATGAGTGGGTGACTCTATTCAAAGAGAATCGGGTCTTTTTCGTCTCCTTGTTCTCGAGATGGGATTCCCCCACGGATGGCTCCAATTAATTAATGAACCTTTTGTTATTTCACGAGGTATATTCTGTATAGCTAACACAGAATTCATAAGTGTTTCGTATGCATTGGCTATAAAGTATAAACAAGTGAGCCCTACGTACTAATTAGTTGGCACATACACAACTTTGTGATATCATTAAGTTAACAAATGAATACAAGTTAATGGTGTCCCACGTCACGTCCTTGTCTTTTATTTTGTTTTAATTTTCAGGAAGGCGAGCTTAAGGAGGAGAAGACGACATAGTTTATTGCGTGTCTAATGCTGTTGAGAAATGGAATGAATTAGCCGTCCCACGAATGGATGGGCTAACAGGGAGTGAAGATGAAAAGGTTATAATACTATATGTATATATATATTATCCACAATGTTATGGACTCATAAATGAGGCACATTCAACGTATGGTCCAACAAAGGACAATCTACATAACATAGATATGATGGTACATAACTTGGGCTTAAAGCACAGAGGCCTATAAGTCTAAACTTTAACCCTACAGGTAAACTCTATAAATAAGATGTAAGCCTAAAGGTATAATTCATTTTTTCTCAATTACTTTTATGCCGTCACTATGCACACATACCATTTCTTTTGCTAACACCTATTTGTGCACAGTGATCTACTATACTCATAGATATCTGATCCATAGATATCTAGGAGAGAGTTATCTGATCCAATATCAATATACTAGTCCAACGGACTGGACATCTCTGTCAATCTAGACAGAACATTGGCGTCGACCGTGGGGATTCGATAAATTTTGATTCCTACGACCAAAGATAGTTAATACCAGAAGCAACAGTCAGATGCCCTTGCACTAGCAATTGCCTGAAGATCCACCGCAGCAGAATCAGGAACAGAAGCCTCAGCGTCAGCAACAACCTGAGGATACGATTTTTCCAGATTATAACGCAGTGCAAGTTGAAGACGTATCAGACACGGCTTCCTCCCCAGCATTCGTGGCAACCCCTCAGAATGCAATTGTCCAACAAGCCCAGCAGCAAGTCCCTCCTAAACAAGTTCCAATTGTAAATCCGGACGCTCGCCTCATGCAAACCATGTTCAATGCCATATTGAGGCGAATGGAGAAGATGGAGCAGCGCAACAATCTCCAGAAGCAAGAGGATATAAGAAGAATGCAGTTGGTGGATGAGAGTTTCAGACGAATCGAGAACCCGACCCATAATGGGAATCGAAATGAGAGTAACACTAACCGGGTTAATGCCTCAGGCTCTGCTCAAGTTAATGCTAGAGATCCTCGAGTCAATAATGCTGAAAGAAACTTGGTTAATCAAGATCAGGTTCGAATTCCTAAGGTTCAGGGTTTAGTTCCTTTACTCACGAAGAGCCAGCGAGCTGAGGATAACCGAGATGAAGGAGAGAGTTATCTGATCAAATATCAATATACCAGTCTAACGGGCTGGACATCTCTGTCAATCTAGATAGAACACACAATAATAAATATGGAAAATTTCAGTTAGCACAAATTAATCTCAGCCTGCCCATAATTTTTTGAAACTTCACCGCACCTCATGGTCAAAATGGAATTAATTTTTTTTGGTGAAAAGATAATGATGCCATTATTTTATTATTATTTTAGAAGAGCATTTATAAGACAAATAAGTGTATTTACTACATGAAATAAAGAGATTTACAAAACAAATAAAGGGATTGAAAGAACATAGGGAATTGAAAACAGTTTGTTCATTTATAAGATAAATATGAAAATTCACTAGATAAACATAGGCATTTACAAGATAAATAAATGGATTCAAAAGAACCCGAGAGTTAAAAATATTTTGGCCATTTACAAAACAAAATGATCATTTGCAAAATAAATGAAGATATTTATAAGAAAAATAAAGAGATTCAAAATAACTCAGGGAATCAAAAATATTTTGGCCATTTATAAGACAAATATGAAAATTTACAAGATAAATATGGATATTTAATTTACAAGATAAATAAGATGATTTATAAGACAAATAAATTAAATGCATTATTATCATTTCATCCACAAAAATTAATTTCATTTTGACCATGACAAAGAGTAAAGTTTCAAAAAGTTTTGAGAGTTAACTGAAATTAATTTGCTACAAAAGTCTAACAGAAATTTTTCCTAATAAATATATGTTAAATATTCCATAAAATGTGGGCTTTATCATCAAGCGATGGAGACGTGTGTTTATAAAATAATAAAGTTGTAAAACAAGAATAGTGTTAAGGTGGCAGTAAAGGTCACAAGCGCGCGTGAGAGTTTAACTGTGACATGGCTCAAGCGACACGTGTCACCTTGTTAATATGACAATATTATAACTATATAGGTCCCCTACCTTTACCTTACGATTTTCGCATATACACCGAACGACAACTATTAATGGGTTTAAGATTTTTTTAAAAATATCAAAATCGAATAATATTATCAACGTCAATTTTTTAACTAATATAAGTTTTATAAATTGATATAACAATTTTATTTTGTTTTGAAACTTTCATGGAAACGTTATTTTAAAGTAAAAACTTCTAAAATAAATTGTTTGCATCTTAACCATGTTATTTATTTTTTTGCGTAGATCCGTCCAGTTGTCCTTAGAAATGACCATCTTTTAGACATATCAACGACCCTGCATAATCCAGATCGAAACCGAAGTTGATCTCTTTCGAGATAGCATCATCCACGCACGTTCGTTCTCACATCTCAAACTCAAGACCATGATTAAACTTTACCAAGACAAACTATTTATCAGCTTGGTGGTAAACGTTTTTTTTTGCTCGGTAGTAGAAGAACATTATTTAAAAGTTACCTAGAGTGGAATTTAAATGATGGGATGGACATGAGAGTGGTATAATGACATATGATTCGATGGTAGTGGGGAGGAGGAGGATAATGATATTGGTAATAACTTATGGTGCAATGACAACACATTATGAGTAGAGATGGTCAAACGTCGCTGGGTCACGGTCACGGATATATAAAATAATTATAATTAATGTGACAAGGCCACTTTCATTTGATGAGAGGCGACTCGTGTTGTGATGTTAAAAACGGGAATGCCGACTTGCTCTCAATTAGTGACCATCAAAATTCTGATGACGCCATCAAATCAAAAAAGAAAAAAGAAAAAGGAAAGACTGACGTGACATAGTGTGCGCGTCTTGATTAAGGTTGTTAAAATCACGAATTTAAGTAAACTCTTAATAATAATGTAAACTCGAATCGTAAACTAGTAAGAGTTTACTTTAATTTATAAATAGGTGTTAGAAATATATAATAAAATACTTAAAATACAAAAAATGAAAATAATTTAATTTAAATATATTTTAAATATAAATCATTGAAATTAAATCTATCAAACATGTATAATTTATCATATCCAACAAAAGAAATTATCTGAAGTTCATATATAAAACCATTGAACATAATCAAAACAAGCAAACTAATATGAATTTAAGAGTGAGTTGACACAATTTTACAAGTTAAAAACGTAAAATCGGTAAACTCGGCGTGTAAACTCGTGAGTTTAACCGAGTTTATGGCTAGCACTAGTTTAAATGCTGCAAACAGACACGATTTTGTAAACTAAAAACGTAAAATCAGTAAACTCAGAGAGTTAACTTGCGAGTTTGACAACAACGGTATCAATTGTTCTGCTTCTTGTTTTTAGTTTTAGTTAATATTATGATTTTTTATTTAATGAAAACTGGAATCCAATAATAAACTTCATCATCATGTATTCGATCCATGGAAAATGAAAATCCAGCATATTATTAATCAGCATTTATATACAATGTATTCTAAAACCTGGCAATTTAATTATGAATGGATGGAACTACTAGTGTATGATAATTCTTGGGAAGAAGGCATATATGAGTAGTGTTGAAAGATTTGTTACCTTATTTTTGAGATGCGTAGTCCACTTATCTTCCAAGTGATGGAAGAATATATTATCAACATATCATCAACCGAATCAAAACTAGATTATTGCAGGACATTTATATATATATACAGGAAAACCCAATCAAATAGATGCAGAAAGTTCATCCAATTTTAACACACGTATATATATAGAGAGAGAGAGAGTTAGAGATAGACTACATTGTTTGTAATATATGAATAGTATGGTCTCTCTCTTTTTTTAATAAATTTTTTATCTAATAGTAGAGGTGGTTCAATGTTGAGTTGTTAACGTCAGAAACAAAGCAGCTATAATGTTGAGTTTCTGAATAAAATATGGAATTAAGTATTGGTCAATATGGATTACCCAAAAAAAAAAAAAACCACATATATATGGCACAGATTTAAACATAGTTGAACACTGGAACGGTTGAACCTCTTTTTCCTTTGGTTCTTTCTTTTCTTCTTTTCTGTTTTCAACTGTCAGCCTTTTCCACGAGACCATGAGATTCAATTTAGACATAAAGGAACGACATATCTCAACGGGAGTCAAAAAGGCAAAAACACATCCTATCCTAATCCAATCAATAATTAAACAAGTTGATTGAGGAATCTTAATTAAAATCCAAGAAAATAAATACCTAAATATCTTTTACTGTATGGAGTATATCAGAGCGCCAGCTTGTTCCCCCAGTCAACGTACGCGGGAAGAATGTGAATATGTTCAGTAAATTATTTACAATTTGGTTTGAGCTTCATATTACATTTCAAATTACAAATTATTTACTGTATTTATTAATGGTGGTTGGGTGAGTGAAAAATGACTGATCATGTTCGTTTTAACTGTTTTAAGCAGTACTTTAAAGCCTTGGTATAAGCCTATAAGATGGAACTGGAAAAGACAGTGGTTCATCGTTTTCATAATTCAACTGGCCAGCGATATAATAATTAAATAAAAGTCTTAAAAAACAATTATATTCATAATTCATATATATAATAATATATACAAGAAATAAATTAATATTATATCTAATTGTTAACAAAATTAACCGAGTGTATATTGGTTAGCATAACTATTTTCTGTTACTAGTTTAGTTAGCTGGAAACTACTAGAATTAGTTTCTTGTGAATAGTCTTGTACAGATGGTGAAATATGTAAGTCTATATAAAGACATGTATTGATTCATTTTTGTTTGTCAATAATAGATCATATTCTTCATTTTCTATTCTTCCTATTCTCTAATATGGTATCAGAGCGGGATATTCTTTGACATCCTGTTTTCTTCTCAATTTTTTTTTTTTCATTTCTCTTACTTCCGCCATTACTCAATAGACATTGCAGAGTTACTTCCACCATTACTCAATACTAACAATGCAGAGTTGCTTTTCCTTTTTCCTCTGCAATTTCACGTGTTCACTGACCTCTACAATGTATTTCCCATTCAATCAACTTTTTATTTACTCTTCATTCATCTCTCTTCGTCGTATGCCATTTTTGTTTCAAAATGGCGAGCAGCACTTTTTCCGCTGAAACTTTGATTGGCACTTCACCTTTGTCTCAACCTGATCCTCTTTAATCGATTACCAACCCGTATTACTTGCATCCAAATGAGAATCCATCTCTTATTCTTGTTTCGCCAATTCTCATTAGTCCGAACTATCACTCGTGGTCTCGATCCATGCGAATGGCATTACTGTCGAAAAACAAGATCCAGTTTGTTAATCGATCGATTTTGGCACCAGGCAGTTAAGATCCGTTGTATTCGACTTAGGAGCGCTACAATATAATGGTTCTTTCATGGTTAAATCATTCAATCTCGCCTTCTATTGCGCAGAGCATACTCTGGATTGATAAAGCCAGCAATGTTTGGGAAGATTTACATGCAAGGTTTTCTCATAACGATGTTTTTCGGCGGGTTGATCTATAAGAAGAAATCCAAGCTTTTAAGCAAGGCGAACTCCCTGTAAGTGATTATTTTACGAAGTTAAAAGTTCTTTGGGATGAATACTTGCCGATGAGACCTATGCTTTGTTGTGCTTGTTTGTCAAAATACTATTGTGGTATTTTTGACACATATAAAAGGCATTTAGAACAAGATTATGTGATACGTTTCTTGAAAGGATTAAGTGATAGATTTTCCTCAGTTAAGTTTCAGATTATGTTGATCGATCCTTTTCCTCATATTAATCGTGTATTTGCGTTGGTACAACAACAAGAGAGGGAAATGAGATATCAGTTTACTGAAGTTACTACTCTGTTATCCAAGACTAATGGTTCCAGATCCCCTATGCCTGGCTTACCTAAGCCTAATCCTTCTAATTCCACGAAGCAATGCACATATTGTGGGAAATACAAGCATACAGAGGCTACATGTTACGAGAAGCATAAGTTTCCCCCTGGTTTCAAATTCCGCAACTCCTCTATCAACTCAGTTTCGTTTGAGCCTTCGTCTGGTTTGAATTCACCTACACCTGCTAAGGTCGCTAATGAAACTTACAGTTTCACACCAGAACAATATCAAAAGCTGTTGGCACTAATTCAGCATGATAAGCCTTCTCCTTCAGTTTCTGTCAATAATGTGTCCATTACTGGTAAACCACTTCCATATTTTCATTCTTTCTCTAAATCAAGGATAATAGATTCTGAAGTCACTGATCATATTTGTTCTAACCTTTCTTTATTTGCATCTTATAAGCAAATTTCTCCTATTTCTGTTAATCTCCCTGATGGTACTCGTGTACTGGCATTTTATAGTGGCATTTTTCATTTTGCTAATTCCTTTATCTTTCAATACATTTTGTACATTCCTAAATTTTGTTTCAACTTAATTTCTGTTTCTAAACTTACCCATAATCTTCCCTGTATTGTTTCTTTTCAGACCTCACAATGTCACATCAGCCTCCAGCCTTCCGGGAAGATGATTGGTTTAGTTGAAGTTATTCAAGGCTTATATCTCATGAATTCTGTAGATATTGTGTCTTCACACCTAATTAGTAATGTTTCCACTAATGCCACTTTTACACCATTTGATCTTTGGCATTTTTGCTTAGGACATTTATCCAAAAATACCTTGTATTCCATTCATAAGCAATATCCTACTATTCCTTACAATGCTTCTTTTGATTGCTGTAATGTTTGTCATTTTGCCAAGCAATGAAGGTTGCCTTTCCCTTTAAGCAATAGTTCTTCTAATAAACCTTTTGCTATGGTTCATATGGATATTTGGGGACCCTATCATTTACCTTCTGTGTATGGTCATAAATATTTTTTAACCATTGTTGATGATTATTCAAGGTATACGTGGATTTATTTGCTCAAACAAAAATCTGAGATTCGTCATGTATTTCCAAATGTAACACCCCTACCGGCCTCGCCCTTTCAGGTGGCGGATAGAGGGATTCCTTTTAATAATTACCATATATCATTTAATTATTATCTATTTGTTTGCATCAGAGTTTTATCGCGGCAGAGCATTCCGGTTGGATTTCAGACAATATTGGTATAACTAAAAGTAATTAGCAAAATAAAATCCCCAAAAGGTTAGATATACAGTCATCCATCAGTGCCAAAAAGGCCAAAATAATATACAGTCATCCAATCTCAAAATAAATGACAAAATAAACTTCCTCTGCCACCTTCAACTCCAACTACTCCTACCCGCCAGCTTTTACCCTTCTCTCCGTGCATGCCCTCGTAGTACTTCCTGAAGCTTTACAAAAGTCTGGGATTCAAAAATGAATCCCAGAGTAACCGTTAATCTCATATGTAATGCATAAACAGTGTATGTATGTAACCATAATCAGGAAAACACCAAATAGTAGCATTCAGTAACAAACGCGTAGTAACACAAATGCAACATACCATGTATACCGTGTTAACTGCGGAAGGACTACATGTCCTAGAAACAAACGAAGGATTGCTCAACAAAGCAAGCCCCGGATCCACAGCGCTAGGAAAAACATAGTAGTCGGGCTCTGAACTCAGACCACACTGAATGCACACAAACACATGTCCCTTTTCAAGAGACACGGATCCACAATCATGGATAATCAAACATACAAAAAACACAGAACACATGAGGATTAAGGTTACTACCTGATAGCTGACCACAAATATCAGTAGAATTTCCCCCGGTCGCACAAAAGAAAATCAAAGTGACCCTAAAATAACCAAAATATAATTATAAGTAACTCTGAATATTTATTTGATGACTAAAAATTTCTCAATTATTCAAAAATCTCTAAGTCCCTAAAATACTATTCTGAACACGTTGGAAAGCAGTAGACACATCAACAAGAATCAGTTCTCACGTCTTGAGGCTGGCCGAAATCATCCTCTAAAATTACTCACCCCAATTTTCATTTTCGTCAACAAATTCTTCTCACATCATGATAATCCTTCTACCGGCTTTAAATCTTGATACTTCATTCATCCATTTTATTTATTTAATCAAACTCATGTGATGAACAAAAACGCAGGATAGTATTACTCTTAACTTAAAAACCATGAAACCATAATACGTTTAAACTATAACTTACTTGTTGAGACCTTGATCCTTCACGTTTCTTCCTCTTCCTTTCGTCCTTAATCCTTCACACAGCAAGGGAAGAGCTTCCATTAACAGTGTTTAACTCCCAAGATCAAAGGTAGAAGAAGGTGGAAAGGAGTATCAAGAGACCCTACCTTCTTCTTGAGCGTTTGCTTAGCTCTCCTTGTGTCTAGCTTCCTTGTTTTATTCGATCACCTACTTCTCTTCTTCTCCAGACGTCTAGCAGCAGAAATGGGAGAGGCAAGCCCCCTTTAAATAAATCTCCAAGGCCCCTAGATCATCGTTCTTCATTATTCTAGAGAAATCTAGGGGATTATACTTTTTTTTTCCTCTGATATCTCACTTCTCTCGGCGGTGGTATGGAGAATTCTGGAGAAAAATTTCAGTTCCTCTTACTCTCATTTCTTCCTGCGTCTTGGGTAGCCCGTAGCATTGGAGAAATATTTATTACATTTTTTTTGGCTCTCTCCCATACATCCGGCACGTTGAGAGGAGTTGGAGAAAAATATGTGTATAAACCACGTCTTAGACCCACGTGATGCTCCCACTCTCCCTCTTTAATCAAATTTTATATTATCTCATCCATCACTTCTATAGGTCACAGATGCACTCAAAGTCTAGCTTTAGGTCATTTAATGCTTTACTTCTTCCTCTTCTCTCTGATCCGGCGGTTTTTAAAGGAATGAGTAGTAAAAAAATTCTTAATTTGATCTCTCTTTCACGTCCAACAATAATGGGGAATTATTAGGTAAATGTTTTGAGCTCATTTTTGCCTTGTCCCCACGTGCTTACTACTACTCTTCTTATTCAATATTAATTCACATCTCTCCTTCCTCTCATAGTCTCATGCGTCAGGTGCAGAAACATATATTATATTATATATATCTCTCCTTCCTCTCATATCATGCAGAAACATATATTATATTATATATATATATATATATATATAGTGTTTCTCTTCTCTCTTTTTTTTTTCCTCCTTGCTCCATGTGCACAAGCATTGGTGGATCTAGGTAGGAAGTTGGGTGGGCAAGTGCCCCCAATTATTTGAGATTTTTTTTTTTAAAAAAAAAAAAAATTCGTTAAAGTTAAAGGAGTTTGAATTAATAATTTGAATATAATGGTTTCAAATTTTCATTAGTATTAGTATTATTTGTCTACTTTCCTTGAATTAATACATGTTAAAATGATTTTTCACTCTTAGGTTAAGTGTTCACCCTTAATACATCAAGATTACACTTCGTAATCGGATGAGGATGAATGATTGGATAATTGTTTAGTGTCTTATATTGAAAAATATGTATTTGATAACATTAATAATAAGACAATTATGATGGAATTCCAAAACACAAGGCCTAGAAGGATAACATTGTAATTATTTTTATTGTAATATACTTTTTTTCTTAAAATATATGTCTTGAACTTATTGAGTGTCATTCACCCTTAATTATAATTTATGTAGTGCATTTCTAACAATATTTACCTTTCTTTTCTAAATGACAAGTTTGTAAAATAATTTCTTCTCTTATTACATCATCAATATTCACTTGATTTCATAAATTTTTTTTTTTTGTTTATATTCTTTTATTTTTTAATGCATTTAAAACTTTCATTTTAAAAAAAAACAATCCCCCACCAATTGTGCACCCCTTCGTAATTTCCTAGCTCCGCTACTATGCACAAGTACACACTTACACTAGATTATCATATCCAACTTTTCCCTTCTTCTATGATGACACGATGGGTAGCAGATGGGGAAGATTAATTTTTATTCTAATTTTATCCTATCACAAGTCCACACTTCTTTTTATCCAATGATTAAAACCTTACCCCATAATTTAGATTGATTTTCTTCTTCTCCGCCTGAATAATCAAAAATTGAAGTGTTGTTTTAGGATAAAAATATGCCTTCTATTAGACTTCCATCTCTTCCTAAATCCATATGTGATACCATAACATGGTGTCATATTTCTCTTATTGTGGTAAAATAATAAATAAATAATGAGGTAAAATACATATTTAACTTCTTTGACATTACTTACCTCAAATTAATTATAACCAAATTTATTTACCACCTCTTGAATAATTCCACATTATTTTCCCATAATTAATTTTCCTTGTCAAAAAAATAATATATCCTTGGCTAATACTTGGTGAGCAATTTTCATATTCCAATAATTAATTTACATAAAAATTGGAAATGTTACAATTTCTACTTTTGTTAAATTGGTTTCTACACAATTTCATACTTCTGTTTAGGTGCTTTGGTCTGATAATGGTTTAGAATTTCAAATGACTGATTTTTTTTGCTTATAATGTAGAGCTGGCAATCAGGGTCGGCCCGGCCCTCCAGGGCCCGGAGTAAGAAAAACACATGTTTTTCAAAGCCCGGCCCGAGAGCACCAGGGCCAGGGCCGGCCCGCATGGCCCAGAAATTACTATTCCAAATTTTAACTATTTTTCCTCCACTTTTTTTTTTAAAAATATAATTAGTAAATTACAACACGAATCATCCAATAAATAAGCATAGTCACTAATTCATAATCAAAAGCAAACTATGTTCACAAATGACTCACATAAAACATAAAAAGCATATCACTAAGCGACATTAGTATGATGACTATTATTGTCATCATCTTCGTCACTATCATCGATTTTAACGACATTTGATTGTTCTTCACTTTGAGTAGTAGTCTCTGGCTCATGAGTAAGAATATCATGAAATTCTTCTCCCGTATCATGAACACATCCATAATCTTTATTTGCAACAAATAATAAATCAAATCATAAAATTAGAGTATAGGGCCCGTTTGGGATAGCAGATGGAGAAGTGGCTTTTGCATCTGATGGACTTATCCTGATGGACTTATTTTTTGATGTGATTTTTGTGTTTGGGATAAATAGCGAGAGTTGTTTTTGTTTGTGATGGGAAGTTGTTTGGCATAGCTTTTAAAAAGATAGATGAGATGGAAAATGACTGAAAATGGCATGAATCAAATTCTCACACACACACATATGTATTATATAAAATGTGATAATTTGGGATAAAAATTAAATATAAATATAAATTTGCTAAATAAAATAGTAAAATTCCATTAAATAAATTACAACACAATAAAGTGCTTAAATAAATCTAGTCCCTACAAGTTCATTTCTGATTTGATCACGAAGATCATTCATTCGTGTTGATGAGGATGCTTCATCAAGTGGATCATCATTATCTTCATCACCCATATTTCCTTCTCCAACTTGATCAAATTCCACATCATTTTGAGAATATCTCCGGATAAAATTATGTATCGCCATCAAAAACTAATATATAAAATTTCAAATTCATTGTTTGGATTTTCTCCTTCCGTTATTCTACGGCGTTTTTTAATAATCATTTACATAAAATTTTCATTTTCATTTTTTCTTCTAAGGACCATTCTCAATTTTAACAAATCCTAGCTCGGTGGATTGCCAATTGTATCAAAAACATCCCAAATCTAAATATATATCATCCACCAATCCCCTCAGGTGAGAAGCAGAAAACACAAATCCTCAAGAACAATAACGAAATAAGAAAGATAAAAAATTAGTATCATAAGTATAATCCAATGGACTAAGGGGTGAAGTGTCATTTTACAAAGGGCTCCACATGTGAGATCAGAAGTAATGAGAGATAAGCTAGGGGAAGTGGCTTAACAAAAAAAACCTCATCACACCTTAAAGTCCATTAAAAATAAAAGCAACTCAAACACCTAAAAAATGAATTTTGTCTCTTAATGGACTTATTATCCCATCTAATGGGATAATAAGTCCATTACATGAGATACCCAAACAGGCCCATAGTTATTATGTATTTGTAGTTAAATGAATAAATAACTCTATAACAAATACAATATATATATATAAATTAATAAATTTAAAAAGAAAAAAAAAAGCTACAGTGACAAGGGCCTGTAGGGCTGACCCGAGGCCCTCCAGGGTTAATTTCAAATATCTCGTCCATTTTTCAAGCCCGACCCTTAAAGGGCCAGGGCTTAAACGGGTCTGACCCGTTTTGCCGGCTCTATTATAATGGCATCATTCATCAAACTTCTTGCACTGAAACTCCTGAGTAGAATAGTAAGGTTGAACGTAAGCATCAACATATTCTTAATGTGACCAGGGCATATTCCTAAGGTTTTTTGGTCATATGTTATTCTTCATACCATATATATGATTAATCGGTTACCTACATCTCTTTTGGAAAAATAAAACTCTTTTTGAACTTTTATATGGCTCACCTTCTGATTATAGCATGTTAAGAGTATTTGGTTGTCTTTGTTTTACTTATACTCTTTTACAAAACCGAACCAAGCTTGATAAATGAGCACATACATGCATTTTCCTTGGATATAAATCTGGTACTAAGGGTTATGTTACTTTGAACTTACAATCTAGAAATATTCACATTTCTTGGCATGTTAATTTTTGAGTATGTTTTTCCATTCTGTAATTCAGATTCTGAGATTCAATCTGATTCCATTCCTTCTCCACAAGCCACTCCACCCCTTATTTTTTTGACCCTGTTATCTCCTCTGTTGTTCCAGCCCCTTCTCCTCTTATAACCCCTTCTTTACCTTTACCATGCCGTTCCACTAGACCTCACTGACCCCCCCACATATATGCTAGATTATCATTTTTTTTTTGGTTACAATGTGCTTAAGCTTTACCGGATTCCTTAGAGGCAGGTATATATCATCCTCTTTCTAAAGTTTTTTCTTTTCATCGTCTTTCTCCTACATATGATCATTTTACTTGTTCCATTTCTACTGATGATATATCCAAAATTTATTCTAAAGCTATCCAACATGAAGGTTGGAGGAATGCTATTAATGCTAAAATTGATGCTTTACAGTAGAACCAAACCTGGGTAATCATTGATTTACCTTTCGCTAAGCGACCTATTGGGTATAAATGGGTTTTTGCCATGGTTTAGGAACCCGGACCGGACCGGCCGGTTCAGACAGGAAACCGGCGAACCGGCCTGAATACCGGCCCGAGTTAGGCTAAACACGGGTTGACTCGGTAACTCCGAGCCAACTCGGTCAACTCGGCCTAGTTGAGAGTCACCGAGTCAAAAAAAAAGATTCAGAGACCAGAAGTACAGAGATTTGGAAAAAAAAGAGTTGGGTTGAAATAGAGATTGAGATCGACGAAAGCACGGTGAGAAAGATGAGATCTGACTATTATTGGCAAGGAAGATGGCGAGGGTGCGAAGTCACGTGTTCGTCGACGGCGGTCCTCATATTTGCTGACGAAGGTGACCTGTGAACTGTGGAGAAAAATCTGAAATCTCTGAGGCGACGGCGGCGGTACCTCATATCCACCGAAAGAGGTCCTCTCTAGCGACGGAAAGCTGAATCACAGACGAGAGAAGTGTGAGGTGAAGAGAGAAGAAGAAGAAGAAGAAGAAATGAAGTTATTCAGACGTCCGCGTGGGAAATAGAGAAATAATGAAGGTTTTTTTTTTAACTAAATAATAAAGGTTCACTTGTGGTCTAATCATTTCAAAAAAAAAATTGAAAGGCTGGACATTGCGTGTTTGCTTTTCTGAGTTGCGGTCTAATAACTAGGGAAGCATTGAGTTGCGTGTTTGGCTTTCTGCATGTTTACTTTTTTTATTATTATTAAAATATAAATATTTTTACTTATTCTAATTAAATTATACTAGTATTTTTTAATTAGTACCGGTCTCACCCACTGACCCTTGACCCAGTACTCCCACCGGTTCAGTGACCGGTCCGGTTTTCAGAACCTTGGTTTTTGCTAAGAAATATAACTTAGATGGTACCCTTAATCATTATAAAGGTAGACTTGTTGTATAAGGTTATACACAAGTCGATGGTATTGATTATAATGGTACTTTTTCTCCCATTGCAAAATTGACTATTGTTTGCTCCTTCCTCTTGCTGCAACTCACAATTGGCATTTAAAACAGTTAGATGTCAATAATGCTTTTTTGCATAGGGATCTTGATGAAGAGGTATATATGCTCCCTCCTTCTAGGTTGACTGTTTCATCGCCAACTAAAGTTTGTAAGTTGCAGTGATCTCTTAAACAAGCCCACCGTCGATGGTTTTTTTAACTATCTAAAGCTCTGGCTTCCTGCGGTTATACACAATCCTAGTATGATCATTCATTATTTCTCAAGAAGACCACCTCTTCATTTACTGTTTTTCTTGTCTATGTGGATGATATAATTGTTAGCGGTAATGATTTGGCTAAAATTGACTCTATCAAAGCATTTCTAGATGCATGTTTTAAGATTAAGGACCTTGGTGATGTTCAATATTTTCTTGGTTTAGAGATTGCTTGTAACTCTACTGGAATTTGTTTATGTCAACGAAAATTTACCTTAGATCTCTTATCTGATGCTGGATTTTTGATTCTAAACCTTCTAAAACTCTTATGGCCTGTGATCTTAAGCTTTCTAAACACTCTGGTACTCCTTTGGTTGATTGTTCTCAATACCGTACTTTAGTTGGTCGCCTTTTGTATCTTACTAATATTCGTCCGGATTTATCTTTTACTGTCCAACAATTAAGTCAGTTTATTCAACATCCAACTGATGTACATTTGAGAGCTCTTCCCCTTGTTTTACAGTATCTTAAAGGGTCTCCTAGTCGTGGTCTTTTCTTTCCAGCGACCTCTACTGTGAAACTGAGTGCATTTAGTGATTCTGATTGGGTTGGCTATTTGGATACTCGTCGTCTATTACTGGATTTTGTGGTTTTCTTAATTAAGCTTTAATTACTTGGCGTTCTAAGAAGCAACCTACTGTTTCTACCTCTTCTTCTGAGGCTGAGTATCGGGCATTGGCTGCTACTACATGTGAATTACAATGGTTATGCCATTTGCTACAAGATTTTGGTCTTCCTCTTTCTTGTCCTGTTTCTTTATATTGCGATAACCAATCTACTCGACACATTGCAGCTAATCCAACTTTTCATGAACGAATAAAGCATTTGGGCATCGCTTGTCATATTGTTCGTGAAAAGGTTCAACAAGGTTTAATTCATCTACTTCCTATCAAATCTGAGGATCAGCTGGCCGACATTTTTATTAAGGGTTTGCCGCCTTCTTCTTTGGTTCACTTCTTACCAAGCTGGGAATGGTTGACATATATTCTTTAGCTTAAGGAGGGGTAATAGAGTGTATATTGGCTAGCATAACTATTTTCTGTTACTAGTTTAGTTAGCTGGAAACTACTAGAATTAGTTTGTTGTGAATAATCTTGTACAGATGGTGATTTATGTTAGTCTATATAAAGACATGTTATGATTCATTTCTGTTTATCAATAATAGATCATATTCTTCATTTTCTATTCTTCCTATTCTCTAATAAAAATAAGATCATAATATATAACTTTTTCAATGAAATAACACCATGTGGTACAAATGGTTTGAAAATGTTAGACCTTTTGATATAGGGTCTTTTATATATATATATATATATATATATATAATTTTTAAATTTGTTAGCATTTTTTGCTCATGCCAAAAAATTGTCTAATTTTCTAAAAGTCGTTTCGATTCTTTATCTAATCATGAGTCCGACTCAATCATAAAAAGGATTTTGTGGTCCAAATCGAGCCATTTGGGGATCCAATCATCTCTCCAACCAGTTGGACTATTCGACTCGATTATTTGATCACTTATTTTAAGTACACTTGTGACTGATTTAAACATTATGAACTATTGATAAAATTATCACATATTTAAATGTCATAATATTCAAATCCATCCATAACAGTACTATCTATGATCCTTAAGATCTTATATTAAGGACCAAATACAGTACTCCCTCCAGTCTTAATTATATGACATATTTAACCGATTTTAGGAAGATTAAGGAAATGAGTTAAATTAGTTAATTTTACCTTTTTTTTTCTAAAATGTCCTTATATAAATTTCAAATGACATAAATAAAAGTAAATTAATAGCCCCTACCTCATACCTCTCCAACCTAAAATTTTCTTTTCCACACGCTTTCTAATTAAAATAATCATCTTACTATATATATATATATGTGTGTACACATATACACACACACATATATCTACACACGCATATATATACCCACACAAACACACACACATATATATATATATATATATGTGCATATATACACACACAAAAATATATAGACACACTCACACATATTGACAGACACACATAGATATACACACACACACACTCTCACAGACACACACACACACACACTCTCACAGACACACACATGTGTGTGTGTTTATATATATGTGTGTAGAGACACACATATATACACACACACACACAGATATATATATATATATATATATGTGTGTGTGTACATATATATTGGTAAATTAATGTCAACTGATTGATAAATAAATTAAAATCTCACAATTTAAAAGTTTTATTAATTGGAAGAGTTTACGTATCTCATATACTCATAAAAAATCAAACACACTTGAGAAAACAAAATAGGGGTGTTTTAGGAAGAAAGTGACAAAAATTAGAATGTTGTCTTATAATTTGGACTAAAATGAACCCCCAAATGTTATCTTATAATTAAGACCGGAGGGAGTATTAAATATTAAAACGGCTGAATTTTTTTTATAATTAGTTAAACTTGCTTAAAGGAGCTAGCTAGAAATCCAATCCAGTTATGAAAAAGAAAACTTGAAATCGCCATCAGCCAACACTTTCCATCAAATCAGACAAAACTTATCACAATGCCAACCATAGATGTGGTGCCTTGTTGGCCTTAAAAAAGCATTAGCCTAGCTAAATATGATTGCTTATTGGAAGAGTCACTATATACAACAGACTTATTGAGAAATATACAAAAACAAGAAAACCATTAATTAAGGATGTGAGGGTATTATTACACTATGCTTAATCAATCAATTGTCGAAAATTATTGAATTGATTAATTACCTAACCAATCTGGATAAGGAATATCTGACAGAACATGCACAAACTTTCTTAAGCATCGCTAAAGTTGTAAAACATATAGCGTCGAATTTTCGATTAATAATTTTTCATCATTGGAATCTGTACGTATATGATCGATCGTTTCCAAGTTTCTTATTATTTTTTCTGGTCATTTTCGCTAATCAGAAATCCAGAAAAAGTTGTCTCTTGAAAGTTGCTCGCTTGGTCCACTTTGTGTCATATCAATAACTAGTTATAAAAGCAAGACCACTAATTCAGCAATTTTCACATTACAGAGGGTAAATCATCAGACAATACAAAAAAATTGCTTGCTTGATCACAATTAGACCACTATTGTTGTAGTTATAGAGAGGAAGAATATCAATAATTTAGCAATGTTTACCTAAAAATTACTAGACAATATTATAGTCAAAACGTCATATGATATGATATGTATTTTTTGACCAAATATATGATATATATGACATGTTAAGAATCACTAGTGTATCATAAATATAAAGAAATTATTAATGTTAATTCGATTTTAATTATGAGGTTCATATGCATGCATGAGACTCAATGAGTGTTCATAAATGTATCACACTTACATGTTTTGGGAACAATAAAAACATGGTTTCAGAAGCTTTCTTTCACAAGTCGAGACAAAACTCATTTCACATATTTACCTTATAAATCGTAAAAGTTATATATTCTCTAAAAACTAATCCAAACATGCACGAAATGATCAATGTTTTTAATTAATCATACGAGTGTTGTAAATATTGCATATGAATGTGTTAAAGAAAGAGTTTTTTCAATATTATATTATGGAATATGTCTAAATGAAGATATGCGTTTTGAAAAGTCATGTTCTTATAAATTAAGATATTTGTGTTGGTTAATAAATTTAACAGAGATAGTTATGACTTTTCAATTGAAGAGGTGTAGTGTTCAAGCACCACTTCACAGCATTGATTCATTGTCTATAAATACTCCAATTGTGACACCATTTGAAGAAGAGAACTAGAAAACATTGATAATCTTTTGCTGAGTTACTTTATCTTCCGTCAGTTTTGTTGTCTTGATTTACTTAAGACATGTCTGTTTAATCCTGAAGAGTACCGCTTCTTCTTTGCCGGTGATCGCATAATAACTCTGCAGGAATAGGACAGTGTTCTCGAACATTACTCAAGTCGTAGGCTTTTTTGTTCTTCTAGATTCTAGATTGCTTGTGAACTAAAACAATCTATAGAGTTATTAGTGATTATTTAGGAGTCTGTTGCCAGCAAATCTAAACAACACACAGATTTCCTCCCTCTAAAAGCGAATCAATCAAGGTACGCCCGAAATACGGTTTTCTTGAGGCCTGTATAGTGCCGGTACGTTCTTCCTTTAACTTCTATTTTGTTTGAGAGTATGATAAATTCTCTGCCTTTGAAATATGCATATGGTCCAGATACGCACTATTAGCTTTTACCCAGTATTATCTCTAGTGTGCATACAAATATCTATATATTGATAAAAAAAATCGGCCTCTGTTATGATTTTTATTTTTGGGTGGCACCGATATTGCTATCATGATATTATTCTCTGTGATTGGGAAATCTGTCATATAATTTCTCTTGCTTTGCTTTTCTAGATGCATGTGAGTTAGTGTTCCTTGTTTCAAATGCCTTACTGTGTTCATTAATTTTTTGCGGCTTCAAACATATATATAGTTACAGTATTATTTTAACCCAATTTCCCCTTCAACCGAACTCATTTTAATCTCTATGGTAAATATATTTTGAGGGCATTGTGATCCAATTGCAAACTATAGTTACCGTTTTCACGTCTTGAATAAAAGATGCGGTGCATTGTGGGAATTTACTGATAATTTAAGTTTAATAGTTGTGTTATCTCTCCTTGGATTTTGATGATCTCCTATTATTTTAATGAGGATTTGATGAATATTAAATTAATAAAGTAAAGATATTGTATACCTTATGCCCTTGGTTTTATCTATTGTTTTTATTAGTTAATATTTTGAATCTCAGGGTTGGCACTCAAGGACCCGGGATAAAAAAAACATCTATTTTTCAAAGCTTTCACGAAGAGCCGCCGAAGTTTCGGCCGGCCCTCAAGGCCTCGTAAGTTATTATTCCAAATTTTAATTATTTTTCCTCTGTTTTTTTTTAAAGAAATATAATTAGTAAATTACAACAATTAAAGTTCTAAATTATCAAATTGATGTTGTTAACATTAATATCAAAACAACACGAATCATCCAACAAATAAGCACAGTCACAAATTCATAATCAAAAGCAAACTATGTTTACAAATAACTCACATAAAACATAATAAGCATACCCCTAAGCGACATTAGTACGATGACTATTATTGTCGTCATCTTTGCCACTATCATCAATTTCAACGACAATTGATTGTGTTTATAACTTTGAGTAGACTCTGGTTCATGAGTAAGAATAACATGAATTTTTTCTCCCGCATCATGAACACGTCCATAATCTTTATCTACAACAAATAATAAACCAAATCATAAAATTAGAGTATAGTTATTATGTATTTGTGTATTTGTACTTAAATGGATAAATAAATCTATAACAAATACAAAATGAGAAAAGTATTTCTCCAGTCACTGGAGATAAGTTATTTCCAATGACCCCCAAAACTACGTCGTTTTGAATTAATGAAGGGTATGTTAGTAATTTTAGGTGAATTAATGAAGGGTGCAAAATTACGGAAACACCATTCATTAATCCAAAACGACGTAGTTTTGGGGGTCATTGGTGATAACTTATCTCCAGACTGGAGAAATCCTTTGCCCATACAAAATACATATAAATTAGTAAATTACCATCATATGTGAATCTATGCATCCAAAAAATAATAATAATAAATTAAAATTGCTTGCAGGGCCGCCCCTTTTAAGCCCGAGGCCCTAAGGGCCGGCCCTGCAGGGCTTATTTCATTAAACTCCTCTAATTTTTAAACCTAGTCCTTGAAAGGCCAGGCCTTAAAAGGGCCGGCCCGATTTCCCGACTCTAATTATTGGGTTCATACTTGTTATTTTATTACTTGGTTTCTAACTACAGAAAATTTTAGGAAAGGGGTTGGGTTCACCCATGATCCAAGGGCAGGGCGAAATCTCCCTTCCTCCTAGGTAATAGCGATATTGGGCAAGACGAGCCGTCTATTACTCTCAGACGTTAACCTAGGCACCTAGAAGCTAGGATGCCTCTCCCAGCGTCTTGACCAACTCCATCCGATTCGTTAATCTAACGTATTCCAGTGTCTCCGGCCAATTCGCGAATCAGAAACGCTCACATTTGGAAAATCAACGTTTCCGTGCTACATAGGTGGCTACCATGCATTTCATTGTTTTGTGCAAGAGTAACTAAAGGGTCATGCTTCTTGCTATCTGCAGGTACTTCCTGATGATATCCGTCAGGCGTTAATGATTGTGGTCGAATGTTGTATGAAGCGGGATTACTTGGCTGCAATGGATCATTATATAAAGCTGGCCATAGGGAATGCACCCTGGCCCAGAGACGGACCCACACTAGTGCAACTGTGGGCAGGTGCAGACACAAAATATATATAATTTGCAAGAAATTTATAAGAGTATGTATAGGTAGAACAGATGGTAAAGACTCTTATTCTTTTACCCTTAGGTCTACGGTTCGAGCGCCCGAGCTTCCCTTTCCCTTTTTTTTTTCCCATCCTCTCTCCTTCTCTCGTCACCTAAATACCTAATCCCGACATTTCCCCCAAAGTTCCATCGTCCGCCCTCTCCGTCCCGACATTTTCCCCCAAATCTCCATCGTTGCCCGACGCTCTTGTCCCCGTCCCCGTCCACCGTCGCTCGGGCTCGTCCCTCGTCCGCCGTCGCTCGGGCTTCTCCTCATCCTCTCTCGTCCTCAATTCCTTCCCTCTCTCGCTTCTCCCATTTCTTCTCTTTTCACCTGTTTGGCTGTTCCTTCCGTAAGACTCGTGGAATAAACCTTTCTCAACTCTAAATTTTATTGCATTATGATTCGATTTTCTCTTGATTTCATCTTTCAGTGTATTGTGGTAGAGGCGATAGGAAAACCACTAAGGGCAAGCGCTTCAATCACTCCTTCGTAAATGTAAGCACTCTTCGCGTTTCTCCCTTCGACATTTGTCGATTCCTTCTATTTTTCTAGAAATCTGTTTTGTTGTTCTTGATCCGAGAAGCACGAATACCATAATGTAGATCATGCTTGTTGAGGTAGTGGTGTTCTGTTCGTACGCTACTGAAAATCCAGTTGATGCATGAATTACTCTTGTAAGTTGAAAAATTACAGTGTCTAAGAATTCCACATTTAAGAGTAATGAGTTCTTTGCAAATCATTGTTAGGTCTAAGATAAGCCTCTTATAGTCTTATTACTTACTCTCATAGAAAAGCCATACGACAGCAAATAAGATCTGTTTATTAGTTGACTGAGTCTGATTTTTATGTTTTTGGGCATTCTATTCTTTAACAACATTTGTTGTGCGTGCTGCATAAGTTAAGAAGTAGTGGAGTCAATTATGAATCTAGGATCTTATTTCAGATGTTTTAAATAAATATTTCACGTTGTTATTCTCATTTCCTGGGTCTGTTAGTTAGTGGTTCAGACATTTTAGGAGTGTGGTACATGTTAGTGTCTATTTATAACTCATTTGATGGCATTTAAACTCATCTGGAAATTAATTCAGTAGATTTTTAATTGTTGGAGGTTCTTCTTGTCTATTAGTTCTTTGTTTTAATGAGCTCTAGTATGATTAGTAAATTTATTTTCCAGCGTTTACCCTATAATTTCTCCTAGCCATCTACCAGCCTATCGTATTATTTCATTGCAAATATTTACTGTCTCTTGCTGACAATGTTTGTATTATATTCACAATAAATATATTGTAAATTCATTTATATTATTCATAAACCTGCTGGTGAAATAACATGCATTGATTATGAAAGCAGAGATGCTGGTAATTGCCTATACTTGTGTTATATGTCAAAATAGTTTTTGTCACTTAAATATATAAACACTGCTTTAGTACTACTGCTATTTCACTTATTTACATACCCTTACAACAGCAAGTAAAATTGAGTTGCAGATGGAGATATTGAGAATGTTGTTGCAAATCCTATGGGAAAATCTTCTGGAACTGTTTTACCTATACTTGTGTTTTCATTATTTGTTTGATAAAGTTGAGTAATTCATAGTGATGTTTGGAGACCATCTAAGATAAAAACAAATAGAAAGGCCAAATGGTTTGTCACATTCATTGAGAATCATACTTGGCTTACATGGCTGTTTTTAATGAGGGAAAAATATGAAGGTTAAGAGCATAGAAAAAGAAAGGAAGTGTAGCAAGATGACAACAGGAAAGGACTGGAAGAAATCCATTTATATGTTTAACTTACCTTCTTGGTCTAAAGAGATACTCCTCATTGGGAGTATTATTTAATTCTATTTGTTGTTTAATCTCCCGAAATTCTTCATTGTTTGGAACTTTACCAACTGATCAATGTATTTTGCAGCTTAGCAACTACAATTCTTTTGAGGGAGTTATTTATTGCAAGCCGCACTTTGACCAACTTTTCAAAAGAACTGGTAGTCTTGACAAAAGTCGCTAAAGGTAACAAAGCTTTCATTGATTAGCTTTCTTTAAATTTCATTGCTCTGCATTAGCTTCATTGATTAGCTTTATTTAAATTGCTTTGAAGTTGGAAATCATAGCTTCTTTTTGCTTAGTGTCTTTGTTGCTTAGTGTCCTTGTATGAAAAAAGATACAATCTTATAGTTTTCGATAGAGAAAGCATTGACATGAGCTAGCTTATAGGTTGCAACATGTTCCCTAATCTTGTCAAACTTTTTTATCCCAGGAAAATGTCAACGATACAATCTTATTTCAAACGTCTAAAACCCACAAATACGTAACCCGAATCTCAAAATGAGCAACTTTCAAACAAAGATTTCAATTCCATCTGTCCAAGAATCCTCCCAACCACCACAAGCATCTCAATTTCAAAGTTTTCAATCACCACCTCAAGGAAAAGTTAATATAGAAAATCTTGAAGCGGATCCAGGAAAAAGACCTTCAATTTATTCAATGACATCAGATCCTACAAAGAGAGATATTCGGAGAGCTTATTTGCTCAAGGGGCCAACTCAACCAATTCTTAAACCATTCCCTCAAACGGAACTGTATGGAAGAATGCGTAGATTCAATCCTAAGTGGTATGAAGAATTTGGTTCCTGGTTGGAGTATAGTGTATCCAAAGATGCATGTTTTTGCTTGTATTGTTATCTACTTGATATGGAGGTTGGAGGTAGTGGTTCGACGCAGGAAGCATTTGTTGGTGTGGGGTTCAAAAATTGGCATAAGAAGGATAGAATCAAAGTTCATGTTGGTGATCATAAGAGTGCTCACAATAGATGTTATCAAGCTTGTCAAGATTTGATGAAGCAAAAGCAACATATTGATGTTGCTTTTTCAAATATTTCTGACCAACAAAAAATTGATTATCGTCTCCGGCTGAAAACTTCTTTAGATTGTGTTAGATTCCTATTACGCAATGGTAAGTCTTTTCGGGGAAATGATGAATCTACAAGTTCAAATCAACAAGGTTTATTCCTTGAAATTCTAAAGTTTTATTCTAAGCCAAATAAAGATATGAGTGATGTGGTCTTAGAAAATGCCCCCGATAATAACACATTGACTTCACCAAAGATTCAGAAAGATCTTTCTCAAGCTTGTGCTGATTTGACTGTTAAAGCAATAATTAGTGATCTCGGTGATGATTACTTTTCCTTGCTAGTGGATGAAGCTCGTGATGTTGCAATTAAAGAACAAATGGGGGTTGTACTTCGGTATGTAAATACAAAAGGGTCCATTGTTGAACGTTTTATTGGCATAATTCATGTTTCAGATACTACTGCACAATCACTAAAAGCAGCGATTGATGCCCTATTTTCTAAACTTAGTTTAAGTTTGTCTAAATGTCGCGGGCAAGGCTATGATGGTGCTAGTAATATGCGGGGTGAATTCAAAGGGCTTAAGAGTTTGATTTTGGAAGACAACAAATCCGCATTCTACATTCATTGTTTTGCTCATCGATTCAATTGGCACTTGTGAAGGTTGCAAAACATCACAAGAAGATTCAAGAATTTGTTGACATGCTTCAAAAGATGGCTATCTTTGTTGTGGGGGTTCATGCAAGCGGAAGGAAATTCTTCAAATGAATCAAAATAAGGTAATAGCCGAAAGAATTGCTAGTGGTGAAATACCGACTGGAAAAGGTTTAAATCAAGAGACAACCTTAAAGCGACCTGGAGACACTCGTTGGGGTTCCCATTTTGGTACGGTTACAAGTGTTATCTCATTATTTTCTCCAATAATTTCCTTGATGAACTTTATTGAAGACGAGCCGAAAAATGATACTGCAAGAACCGATGCAGGTTGCATTTTGTATGCCATGGAGGATTTTGAATTTGCATTCTTATTGCATCTTATGAAATTGATCTTGGGGATTTCTTATGAGTTGTCACAAGCACTACAAAGAAAAGATCAAGACCTTTTAAATGCAATTGGTTTAGTGAAGGTAGTCAAGTCTCGTTTACAAGAGGTGAGAGATAATGGTTTTGATGAATTGCTTCAAGAAACGAACATTTTTGCCAATAAATATGATATTGACATTCCAAATATGAATGATGCTTATTGTCCTAAAGGGAGATCGAGACGGAGATTAGACTCATTCACATTCTTTCACTACTTTAAGGTGGAGTTATTTAATACGTTGATTGATACTCGATTCAAGAGTTGAATGATCGATTTGATAATGTCAATACCAAGTTGCTTGAGTGTTTGAGTTGTCTTAATCCTCGTGATTCATTTGCTAATTTTAACAAAGAAAAGTTGATTGAGTTTGCTAGATTCTATCCTTTGGAGTTTGATGAGCTTGCAGATATTCCTTTTTTGTCTTCAAGTCTCAATAATTTTATTGTTGATGTGAGAGCTGATTCTGATTTTGGCAATTTACAAACAATTTCTGACCTTGCTTTGAAGATGGTTGAGAAGGAAAGGATATTGTTTATCCACCTGTCTATTTGTTGATAAAGTTGGCACTTGTTCTACCTAAAGCAACCGCTAGTGTTGAGCGGTTTTTTCTCGTAATGACTTTTGTTAAAGATAAGTTACGCAACCGGATGAGTGATGATTGGTTTAACTCATGCACGCTAACTTATGTTGAACGTGATATATTTGATACGATTGATGATGAAGATATAATGCAATATTTTCAGAATGAAGAATCGAAGAATGTTTTTGTAATCTTTCTGATGTAAAGGTTAGTTGATTATTGATTATTATTATTTTATGTTAAGTTTTCTTTTCTTTTATTGTTTATATTCTTTTGTTTTTTAATGCATTTAAAACTTTCATTAAAAAAAAATTTCAGGGGCACTGCCCCCGAACCCCCGAATCCCATCACTAATCGTGCACCCACAAACCTAAAATCCTGGGTCCGTCACTGCCCTGGCCTATTGGTGTTACTATGGTTGGTATTCATGAAAGATCTGCTCGCGAGAAGATTTACACCAATAGTGTAGCCCACATCATGAATGATGAGACAACACGAAAGTACTTGCAATCAATTAAGAGATTGATGACATTTTGCCAACGACGCTACCCAACATTGCCATCTAAAGCAGTTGAGTTTAACAGTTTGGCAAATGGCAGTGATTTGCAGTCACTCCTAGCTGAAGAGAGGTTTGGTGGGGTTAATCAGACGTATGAGGAAAGGCTTCGAATAATGCCTGGTCCCAAAGAGAGTTAGCGATTGAGATATGCTCATATTGGAATATAGCATCAATACTTTCATGTTATGTGATGGGAAATTATGTTTGTTTATTTGAAACCGTCTCTTTCTGCGGCAAGCAATATTGGTTCTTGTATGCCTGGATGCCAACTAGCTGCATTTTGCCACTTCACGAAAGTGAAGCGTTCCCACTTGTAGGTTGAAAACTTTGTTTTTTCTTCAAGATTGCGTATTCGTTTGGGACTGGGATGCACCTAAAAATATCCAGTAACTGTAATCTGCACGCAAATTCGTCTTTTTTTTAGAACAGTTGTAACAAAGCCATGATTGAAGTTTGGCAACTGTAATCTACAAACAAATTCGTCTTTTTCTTAGGATAGTCCTGACAAAGCCATGAATAAGAAGTTGGGGATTTTAGTTTTAATTTCGTAAAAAGGAATTATTTTCTATAAATTTCAGCTGTTTGAATTACTTGAAAAATAGTTCAATTGTCTTGTAGAATAAGATGAATTATTTTTTTGAAGGGAGAAAACTTACCTTTGGTACTTGATGTAATGAACACACCGTTCCTAATAAGTTACTACCATTTGTATCTTTAAAATATGTCATCGTTGTTTTGTAGATAAATCTTTGTTAATAGCGTAACCTGCTCGTTCTCTCTTTGCTCTTCAACATCTTCTTTCAGATTTTACACTATATCTTTTATTCACTTGCCTCTCTGTTTTTTTTTTTTTTTTTAAAGAAATATAAGTAGTAAATTACAACAATTAAAGTTCTAAATTATCAAATAAATGTTGTTAACATTAATATCAAAACAAAACGAATCATCCAATAAATAAGCACAATCACAAAACGACGTAGTTTTAGCGGTTACTGGAGATAACTTATCTCCAGTGACGGGAGCAATACTTTTCCCATATAATAAAGTATAAAACACCTTGAGTTTTATATAAGTCATATAATTATATTTTTAATTAAAACTTTTGTTTATTTTAGAAAATTATAATTTTGACAAAATTGAAGAATGAGTAATTTTTGTCCATAGAAATTTGTACAAGTAGTTTTTAATAATGACAATTGAGAATTTTTTTTTTATCTAATTTAGTGAAATTTAGAATTTTGTCTTTAGCGCTCCCGAGGAAAAAAAAAAAATTTGTGCGGGGCGCTCCTAGGGTAAAAGTTCGTTGGCCAATCGCATCTTAGATAATGACGTTATCTTTTTCTAACGTTGTCTTGATCAAGACATTTTTTTTAAAAAAAAAAATACTAACTGCACATTTTTTAAAAGTTTTTTAATATTTTTGGTCATATATTCAAATTTTGAATTCTTTTCATTTTCTAATTTTAGATTCATATTATTACTTTACTATATAACTATATATTTTGATTTCTTTACTATGTATTTCTATTTAAATATTGATATTTATTTATATTTAATTTAGATTTAGAATTAATTGAATTTAATATTGAGTTCAAGTTATTTGTGGTGGGTACTCCTGAGGTAAAAGTTTGTTGGCCAAATTGCTCCTTAACCCTATACTTTTTCATTACTTGTGAAATCTTAATTAAAGGATTTATTAGTTTAAGAAAAATAAAAATGTGAATCGCATTAGCAGCCAATTACTTTTAATATTAGTTGAATTGATGTATTTTAACTAGTTGGATTACAAATGACGTTACGAACTGGGTTCACACAAGAAATTCACTTTCCTAGATAATTGCATTAGGGATATTGCCGGTGTTTTCTAATTTCTATGATATATGTTATACATAGATAATCATACACTTAATAATTATTTATCAACAAAGTAAATTCTTATTAATTTATAGGCTAAATCATACCATCTCATGTCCTTCATATAAGAACCATCTTCATGAAAAAAATCAAACTACAAAATATATCTTATATTAAGACCAGATAGTATATAATTTTCTAAACTGTATGTCATGTACGGATGATCTCTCAAACTTTAGAGACTTTATAATAATTAGACTCCCTAAACTATAACGTTTATAATGATGATTTTTCTATTGCTTGTCTTGTAATTCATTTAGTATTTGTATATAGGTTAAAGTTTATGAGAGTAATAACCACCATGCACTTAAATTGATTCGTTGTGAGTCATTTCAATTTAACTGATAGTCTCGTGTTTGAGCTCTAAGTATGTAACCGGATAAAATCTATATTCTCAAAAGATACTCTTATTTATGGAGAGGGCAGGTCTATCCTTCATATTTATTAAGCGTATTTTATCTCCAAACCTCTCATATTGAATAAACCCACCAAATTTGCAGGAAGACTAACAAAACCTATATCCTTCCACTTTTTTATTTTCACTATTTGATCAACTCTAAACATTAAAAAAAATGTTATTATAACATCAAATAACAAAAAATGCATATCTATAAATTTAAACCATCAAAATAATTCATATATTTATACTTTTATTAAAGAGTTATATATATTTATTATTATTTTTATAGGATATTAAATCTCAAATAATTAGAGTTAATCTAATAGTGACAATAAACTCGTTTTCCCAAATTTTCAGCATTCCTTTAAAAATTGATCTTATGTTTCTTCCTCGTAACAAACTTCAATGATGAAGGATATTGAACCAACCCAAAAATTCAATATTTAATTTATTTCGTTTTGAAATCCATCTCCTCAAATGATGACAGTGACTTATATATATGTAACTTACTTTGCAAGTGATGAATAAATATCATATGATATCCTTGCCATCATTATTTAAAAATATAGTTAAGCCATTTATCTAACATATTAGTAATTAAAATATATAAAGAGTAAAACGAAGTATAAATTTTTACACGTTAGGTTTTTTGCCACTAGCTTTTTACATGTCGATTTTAAAACAAAGGAAATTTAAAATTTATTTAAATTCCCATAGTAAACAATTTTAGGAAAATTAAAATTTTAAATTTATATATAAAAAAAAAAGGTAATATCAATAAATAGGATTAAAGAAAACGAAAACTAGAGAGATGTTAACATTTAATGTAAACTGATATAGCTAATGTGGGGAAAAAAAGATATTGAGGAAATTACAAATTTTATACGAATTTTGATTAAAAAAATATTATTAGATGTTTGTTTAATCAGTATGATTTTTTAAAATAAATTTTATCTGGTTTTTTTAGTTAAATACAGGACATTCCGAGGCAAAAAGGGGGAAATTAAAGAAATTAAGAAAGGAGTGGTGAGCAGTTCATAATGGTCTTCATGACACCTAGACGTATCTATCTACAAATGGCAAGCAACACCAACAATTTTTAAGTGGGCGACACATAGATCAAAAAAGGGCTTATATTAATTAAATTTATATTGCTAACAGATACTTTACATTAATTAATCTTTGCAACCATAGAAGATAAGATTAAGGTTTTTAAACTCAAAAGTAAACTCGTAACAGTGACGTAAACTCGTAAGAGTTTGCTTTTATTATTAAATAGGTATTACTAGTGTATAATTAAATAATTAAAATATAAAAATGACAACAATTTGATTTAAATATATTTTAAATCCAAATAATTGAAAATAAATCTATCAAAATTCATCATTTATCATATTTAATAAATAAATTTCTATATAAAGCCTTTGAATATAATTAAATTAAAAAAGTTAACATAAGTTTAAGAGTAAGTTAAAGCGGTTTTGTAAAGTAGAAACGTAAAAACGGTAAACTTGTATAAACTCGTGAGTTTAATCGAGTTCAATAACTAGCTCGACTTCGTTTTTAAAAGTTAGAAGCGTAAAAACGGAACTCAAAGAGTCAACTCTCGAGTTTTACAACAATGATATCACTAGTCATTACAAAATATCAGTATGCTAATGAAAATATATTTATACACACTATTCAGATAGTATAGATCATTTAATTAACAAATATATCATCAAGTTGCGATTTATATTATTAAGTATTAACGTTGATATTCTTTGAGCTCTTTTTATAAAAACAAAAATTAAACTCATTTCATTTCTTTTCGGATATAATAGATTTTTTAAATTTTATTAACATTAAATGAATTTTTTAACTCACATAAATTTCTTCTAAAATAAAAATAAATCGTATAATTTTTTTGGTTTAACATATATAATAAATTATAAAACACCTTGAGTTTTATTTAAATCATATAATTATTTTTTTAATTATTATTTTTTATTTTAACAAATTATAATTTTGACAAAATTGAAGAATGAGTAATTTTTGTCCATAGATATCTATACAAGTAGTTTTGAATAATGACAATTAAGAAAAAAATTTATGTAATTTAGTGAAATTTAGAATTTTGTCTTTGGCCTGATGAGGAAAACTTTTTTTTTTCTTTGGTGCTTTTAGAGTAAAAGTTTGTTTATTAATCTGACCTTAGATAACATAGATTATCTTTTTCTAACGGTGTTGTGCTAATTACACATTTTTAAAAGTTTTTTTATGTTGACTACACATTTTTAAAAGTTTTTTAATATTTTGGGTCAACTTAAAAGTTATTTGTCCTAGGCACTCCTAAGATAAAAGTTTGTTGACAAATACTGGTTAATCCTTATATATATATGTGTGTGTGATACTAAGATAACATTAATACTGGTTAAGATTTATTTTTAGTTTCCGTGAAACATATTGAGAGTGTCTTATACGTAAAACGATATGAGTAGTTTTTATTTCTTGCCACCCAAAGCCGGTCCAATAGAAGTTGTTAGTGATACTTAAAGTCTTAAGTTTAAGTAGCCCCCATCTAAAAAAAAATTTGAAAAATACTAGTAATACAACGATTTATATAAAAAGGTTTAGATATATTGAGACTTCATACGACTAACTTAAAAATACTAGACTATACATATATAGTATCATAGTAATGTTTAATTAAGAAGAAGTATTAGGATAATAATTAATGATTAATGAAATTGTAAAATGATAAAAATGAAAGGAAGGGGGAAAATGACAGGAGTACCCTAGCTAGCTAGATGATCCCATGCACCCATAAGCGCGAATCTCTTGAGAAGTCGTTTCTGTCTGCTTCCTCCTCATCCCCTTCTCTCTTCTCTTCTCCCTTTTTATATGCGTTCCCCTTCTCACTCCCTCACTCACTCACTCCTCATCATGTCTTCCCTCCTTCTCTCTCCTCTCCCTTCTTCTTCTCTCTCTTTTCCTTCTTCCTCCTCCAAATCCTCCCCACTCCTCGGTAAGTATACATATAACTCTTCTTCGTTATTACTTTCTTCTCTCTTCATTATACACACAACCTCAACCGCCACACACTCACACTGGCGCAGCCTTGTTTTAATCGATTTGCAGTCCACATATCATGAGAGCTCCAATATAATGCGGTCCATTCATATATTTTAAAGCCAAATAATCATCGAACCAAACCGTCGTCGTCGTTCGTAGTATATTCAATTTTTTCTCTCTCTCTTGGCATGAACGTACACTTTTGTTCCAGAGATTTTCTAATATGGCATTCACCTTTCAACCAAGAGACGTATTTAAGACCCTTCTTCATATATATATATATATATATATATGATTTTTATTATATAGGTGTTGGGTCATCGGAAGCCAAAGACAAGCAAGTGCCTCTTGGTTTTCGCCTAAGATGCAGAGCTATATCCAGACCTGCACGCACCCAAGGCATGCCACCACCCATCACCTTCAATTCTCTCTTTTGCTTATTTTTTTCTCGTTCCTATAAATTAAATTTCTGGTAACTAAACAATTCGGTACACACTTTTAAAGTGCGCTAGCTGTGCTGTGCAGATGTCGCTGATATATTTCAAGGTGGTGTTTCAACGTTCAAGTGGCGTGAGGTTGTGCAGGATGACATTCACGAGGACGAAGCTCATAAGGTGATCGATGCCATTAATTAATTAAATCTATTGTAATTAAATATAATTAATTACCTGAGATGACTTTCTCTGTTTTGGCCTTTTTCTCTTTTTGTTTATGTACATACCCTTTTTGCTGTAAATAGGTTTGGGAGAGCAAAGAGATCAAAAAGCGAGTGGAGGGTATTAGGCGGATATTGGGTTCCATGGATGATGGTGACATCAACATATCTGCTTACGACACAGCATGGGTTGCTCTTGTTCAACATGTTAATGGAAGTAGGGCTCCACAATTCCCTTCCAGCCTCGAGTGGATAGTGAATAACCAGCTTCCTGATGGTTCATGGGGTGATAACCAAGTTTTCTCTGCTCACGATAGAATCATCAACTCGTTGGCTTGTGTTATTGCATTAAAAACATGGAATATCCACCCTGAAAAGTGCCACAAAGGTGCGTCCTACTTCCTTTTATATATATATATATATATATGCTCGCTTTTTTATATCATTTACCTGTTTGTGTCTCTTTTTCCATATATATGCACTACTTTATAACTAGTTTAAGTTTTGTTAATTACTTCAATATATATATATATATATATATATATAGGGCTGGCATTTTTCAGAGAAAACATCAGCAAGCTCGAGGATGAGAATGTTGAGCATATGCCAATAGGTTTTGAAGTTGCTTTCCCTTCACTTCTGGAGATAGCTCGTGATTTGAACATTGAAGTACCAGATGATTCCCCAGTCCTGAAACAAATCTTGGAGATGAGAAATGTAAAGCTGACCAGGTATGTGTGTGTGTGTGTAAGATGAGACTCAGTCACTCACAATATGCACAACCCTAGCAGGAAAAAAAAAGAAAAGAAACTTTCTATGGCTGTAATTATTACAGGAGAGATTGCCCATGTCTATATTTATTAGAATCAAAGCAATCTTATCTTGAGATTTCTTTTCTTTCTTTCTGAGAAAGTAAAGAGTCGACTTTTTAAGCTGTTTAATTAATTGGCACTCTGAGTATGTGTGTGTGTGTGTGATATTATTGAATTGTTGAATTGTGTGCGTGGTGGGGTTGGTGGGATAGAATACCAAGAGAGAATATGCATAAAGTGCCCACAACACTGCTTCATAGCTTGGAGGGCATGTCAGGATTGGATTGGAAACAGCTTCTAAAATTGCAGTGTGAAGATGGCTCTTTCTTGTTTTCTCCCTCCTCCACTGCCTTTGCTCTTATGCAGACTCATGATCTAAATTGCCTCAATTACTTGAATAAAGTTATCACCAAGTTCAATGGTGGAGGTTAAGTAATCACTGTTCAATTGGATTTCTGAGACGTTTTTCATAAATATTTTAAAACAAAAATGACATTGGCTTTTCTCCTTTCAGTTCCTAACGTATACCCGGTGGATTTGTTCGAACATATTTGGGTCGTTGATCGGCTAGAGCGCCTTGGGATATCCAGATATTTTAAGCAAGAGGTTGAGGACTGTGTCAGCTATGTTCATAGGTATATGATGATGATCATGATGATGGACTATTAGTTTTATCAATCTCTTCAGTGCCAATAACAATGGATACGTATATCTTCAATTTCAGATATTGGACCGATAAGGGCATTTGTTGGGCAAGAAATTCAAATGTTCAGGATATTGATGACACAGCAATGGGATTCAGAATGCTAAGATTACATGGCCGTGAAGTTTCAGCCAGTAAGTTCAATATCATCATTTTCTTTAATTTCTTTTTATTGGTAGAATCGAAGCATCTTTAGCTGATAGCTAGGGATTAATCCTCCCCAGGTGTAGAGATCACCAAAGTGGATTTTGCCTCTCCCAACAAAGCTTTTTCACATGGCTTTATTTATGTTTAAGGGACTCAGTCATCTATCAACCATGCCAGGCTTTGTTGGTTCATTTTCCTTAATTTCTTTTTATGTTATTAAATACGTAATTAATTATTTTGATGATTTTGTATTTGACAGATGTGTTTAAGAACTTTGAGAGAAACGGTGAGTTCTTCTGCTTTGCCGGGCAATCAACACAAGCAGTGACAGGAATGTTCAATCTGTATAGGGCTAGTCAAGTGGCGTTTCCAGGAGAGAAGATTCTGGAAGATGCAAAGAAGTTCTCAGCCAAATTTCTGAGAGAGAAAAGAGCAGCAAATGAGCTCATAGATAAATGGATCATCATGAAGAACTTACCTGGAGAGGTTGGGCTAATAATAATTGGTGCTTAATATATATATCCAAGGAAGAATATTGGACCACTTAGGTAGGTATATATTTACTTTGTGCTAATTAATATATGTATTTATTCATGACAGGTGGCTTATGCATTGGACGTGCCTTGGTTTGCAAGCTTACCTCGAATAGAGACAAGGTTTTATATTGATCAATATGGTGGTGACACTGACGTCTGGATTGGCAAAACTCTTTATAGGTAATACATCTTTAAAAAAAGTGGGAAAAATATATATATATATATTTAAAAAAAAAAAAAAAAGGCTTTAGTCTCAGTCTCACAACTTTTTATGGCATGTACCGAATTATTCACTATTTTTCACAGGATGGGGAAGGTGAGTAATAACACTTACCTTGAGCTGGCAAAGTTAGATTACAACAATTGCCAAGAGCTGCATCAGACAGAGTGGGGCAATATTCAACAGTAAGAGGAGCTGCTAAAACCATTTTCCCAATATGAACATGCTTTATTATACAGTGAATTCTGACATGAGTTTTAAACTGGGAAATATCAGGTGGTACTCACAGTGCAGATTGGGAGATTTTGGATTGAACAGAAGATCTCTTCTGATTGCTTATTTTGTGGCAGCATGCAGCATATTTGAGCCCGAAAGGTCTCCAGAGAGAATTGCATGGGCCAAAACAGTAGCGTTGCTTGAAACCATTACAACTTATGTTAGTGATGAAGAAATGAGGAATGCTTTTGTTGAGAAATTCAGCTACTACATCAATGGAGGAGATTTCTCCATTGGCTGGTAAATTAATTACCAGCTCCCTCCTATGTTTATATTCTCTACATAATCATTTTTTTAAAAAAAATTACACCTTACGAGACAAAACCATATTTATCTCATACCGTCCAGAATCACTTAAAATAAGTTAACCTAAGTGAATTGCAGGGTCTTTTAGTCTTAGTGCGTTTTGGCCTTGTGTGCAGGAGGTTGAGTGGGTACAAAACAGGGCATGGACTAGTGGAGGCTTTGGTTGGAACCATAGATCAACTCTCTTGGGAAACTCTTCTATCTCATGGACATAAAATTGGCCGTGACATGCAACAAAGTGTGAGTGAGCCTTCCTTTGAACTCATCAGAAACAGTTTTTCTTTTGAAAAATGAAAATTATTTCATTTCTGAAAGTTGAAGGTTCGGAACAACAAACAGTGTTTTGGAAAGGACAAGTTTGAAAAAATGGAAATGGAGAATCAAACATGGGTGGTCCAAGGATGAGCCCAACGTACTGGTTCCAATTCCTGTCAAATTTGATTATGTTTCCATTATTTTTTTTTGTGCGTTAGTGGCAAAAGTGGCTTTCAAGTTGGCATGGTGAAGGAGGAGACAAGAGGGAAGGACAAGCAGAGCTTTTGGTGCAAATAATTAACCTAAGCGCAGGCCACAGAAGATCAGAGGAACTACTGTTCAATCATCAATACAAGCATCTACTTGAGCTCACGGACACTGTATGTTACAGACTCCGATGTCATCAAAAGGACGAGGTTAGTGACAGAGCAAGCATGATGATTTATTATGCCTCAGGACAAATGCTACTTTCCAAGTTCTCATGTTTTTGGCTCTTTCCACTTCAACTTATATTCTTTTTACCCTTCCTCACTTTCTAAATCTAAACAAAACACAAACCATGAGCTGTGGGTTGAGATACTAAGCAATCTCATCTTGTCAAGAGTAAAACACAAATTCAAATGTTAAAAAACACTTGTTAGAAAAACTTTAACCTTAATGCTCTAGGCCCGATAAAGATTAGGCTCAAGTCCAAAGTGAGTTGGATAGGTTTCATGGGAAAAAACAAAACACAAGCTGGTGTTTCCATTTTTAGTGCCTATTGACTGTACTTGCTCACAGTTTGCTCTATGATATATTAGTAAAGTGAACTTAGCCGCAGCAATATCCGTTTGTGCACTATCTTCAGCTTTCACCAACCCATAATTGAACCTTCCTCTCGTGAACACTAGTAAAAGCACTTGTGTCCATCAAAAGGATGAGGTGTTCAGCATATAAGTACTGCGTCATATTTCAAATAATCTTTCGTCTTTTAGTATAGTTGTACATATTTCCATCTTCAAGAAAATGCAGAAAGATAAAAGAAATATTAGAACTTTCCTTTGACATTTTCATTTTCTGAAGTTTTTTTTTTTTTTTTTTGGTTCTGAAACCTTCAGGCCCACGAGAATGGAAGTTGCAGTGTGAAGTACAGCATAAGCACCACAGAAACAGAGGCAAAGATGCAAGAACTCGTGCAACTGGTACTTCAAAAATCTTCTGGTGACATTGATTCCAATATCAAGAACACTTTCCTCTCAGTAGCCAAGAGTTTTTACTACAAAGCTTTCTGCGATGAAAGAACCATCAACTTCCACATTGCCAAAGTTCTCTTTGAGAAAGTCATTTAATCATTTCTCCGAGGTCTGACATGGATGTTACCTTCAATGTGCATAGTTACGTACCCAGAATATAAACAAGATCATTGGTTGTAACTGGATGAACCACTTTTCTTACAAAGGAGGCAGGGGTATAGGATTAAAACCACAACAAATTGTACAAATGATTAAACCAGTGTTTTGTACATTAAATTTTAATGAGAAGTTACACTTCCAGCACGTCATTTGAGAAATTGCTGCTTCACCAAATGTTTAATAGAAATACAAACAACATCAGAACACAGGTTAAAATACAAAACGTGCATTTTTTCTTTTACTTGTTAGAAAATATGAAGAATGACGGACACTATATAGCCACCATACCCAGGAGTAGTCCACATATGGATTGAGAAAAAGGATGAGATGGAATGAGTAGAAGAGGAGGAGATCTGTGCTGCAGATATTGCCGCATAAAGAAGAGTGATGACAGAATGAAACCAACAACACTTAATAAGTTAAAACATAAAAGCATTATGGAGTGCTTTATCGCGTGGGAGTCGAAATGATGGCCTTAAATCCTTTCATAATAGTCACCTCATGGCTCTATCTCTATATCTATCTGTCTTAGCCATGAGCAGAAAATTGAGGTGTTTCTATAAGGAGAAAGAAAAGTGAAGATTAGATAGGGTGGGATAGAATATATGGGGTCATGATGAGTGGCAGGGCCAGTATAAAGAGAAGGAGAGAGATAAAGAGAAGGAGAGAGTAGTGGCGTGTCAAATTGTGAGACACAGAAGCTCGTTGTGTCGAATCTGACATGAAATTCCTTCAAACAACAACATAATTTATTCATATGTGAAATCCCAGTGTCCTCAGACTCAGTCACAGAGAGGGTACGGTTGGCACATCATGAGGGGGTTGCCGTTGAAACGGTGCGAAGTGAAGAACCAGTTGGACGATGAGGCACATGAATGAATGAGGTTCTAACCTTTTCTTTTCTCTTTCACTCCCATCATTTATCCACGATTTAATGATTCATATTTAATATTTCTTTTAATGTAATAATATTAAACATGGAGATCTTGATCCTACGACTGTAAAAAGAGTAAAGAATGGGAGCGAGAGAAAGAAAAGGAGAAAAGCAAGTCAGACTCAGAACAATCCATTTGGGTAAAGTAAAGGAAGGGTACGTATGGGGCCCTTGGTGAGCCACTTCTTTTTTTTGCTCAAAACTTGGTGAGCCACTTCGTGATTTAGATGTTGAGGAGAACAAGGGCACGTGGTCCCTGCTTTAACTCGATTTGGGTCAACATACACCAGGCGGCCTGGACCCACCCCCTCTTTTTTATTTCCTTTTAATTACAGGGATAAACAGATGTTACAAGTGGGACCCAACCATGACCGCCCATTTATACAAAAGTTTTCATCCTTTTAAGTTATAAGGTTTTTTTTTTTTTTCCGGTATTCAGAACTTCACCCCACCCTAACTAATCTGACCTGGTGTCACAGACCCACCCTGCAGTGGTGAGTCTCCCAAATAAACTTTTTTACATTCACAAGCGCCAAACTCGGACGCTAGCAACAACACAAGCCTTATCACTTATACCAATCCCCATAAGGTTTTTAACTACATCTTCCACCCACCATTCCCTCTGGAGAGTGGAGACATCACACACTTGTCATCTTTTGTATAAGATCATACCTCTCTGTTTTTCCATATAATTCTTATTTATATTAAACTGAATTCTAGGAAACAGCTAGGCAAGACATGGAGTAGGAATTAAGAAACGAAAAACAGAGATCGAATCATTGACGTTGCACGTTTCTTTTTTGAAAAAAAAATATTGACAGACACCGTTACTCCTTCCTTGTAGTTAACAATTTCAAAATCGGGGCGACAAACTTTCAGGTTCCCTTGCATCGTGTACTTTTACCCCTTTATTTTTTCTTTTTTTAAACACGGTTAGATTCCTCGAATTGCTCCAGGCCCAAATTAATAAATTTGCAACTTTATCTTTGGAGTTGGGAGGCGCCCGCGCCCCCAAGCCTAGTGCTTAGTCACATCATGCCTTGCCATGCTTAAGAAAAAGCATAGTACCTGCAATGCTTTTGGAAATGGAAATCTTTCCTATCATATTGATAACAATCTGAATTATGTTAAAGACGCAGAGAGCACATCCATGATAGCATAAAAAATTAATGAACTTTGTTATCATAGTAAAATAAAGAACATTTACTTTTGTAATTATATAAGAAAAAATTGCACTGTCATGGAGCGCAGAGAGCACACATTACATTTCACCCATCATTGAATTGTTTTTCCTTTCCATCAAAACTGCAAAGGAATCTTCAGAATGGAAAACCTTTTATACTCAGGAAGCACATCCATGCTAGAGCCAATCAATCGTCGGCCGGCCGGCCGGGCCAAAGGCCTAACAGGCCGGCTCTCCAGGCGGAGTAAAAAAACACACGTTTTTTCTTGGTCCCGAGAAAGACCAGGCCAGCGCCGACATGATAGGCCTTTTAAATTACTATTCCAAATTTTAACTATTTTTCCTCCGTGTGTTTTGAAGAAATATAATTAGTAAATTACAACACGAATCATCTAATAAATAAGCACAAATCACTAATTCATAATCAAAAGAAAACTATGTTCACAAATAACTCACATAGTAAAACATAAAAAAGATATCACTAAACGACATTAAGTTTACGACTATTATTTTCGTCATTTTCGTCACTATCATCAATTTTAACGACATTTGATTGTTCTTCACTTTGAGTAGTAGCCTCCGGCTCATGAGTAAGAATATCATGAAATTCTTCTCCCGCATCACGAACACATCCATAATCTTTATTTGTAACAAATAATAAATCAAATCATAAAATTAAAGTATAGTTATTATGTATTTGTAGTTAAATGGATAAACAACTCTATAACAAATACAAAATATATATAAATTAATAAATTTTAAAAGGAAAAAAAAAAAAAAGCTATAGTGAAAAGGGCGCAGGCCAATGAGCCTCATGCCCTCCGGTGGCCACCGTGTAAGCCCATTTGCGTCGCCGCCCAAGCCTAATTTCAAATATCTCGTCCATTTTTTCAAGCCTACCATGCTGGCGCCACAACAACGGCCCGATGGGCTGGCTACTGTTTTGACGGCTCTAATCCATGCCTAGCAAACATACCAAATCATTTTTCTTTTTTTGGCCTCTCCCTCTCCCTAAGCTCATTCCATCTTGTATGTGTACTAATAACAAGCACCAAAGAAAAACATGCATAATAATGCATCAATGCTGTTATCTGGTCCGTGCTATACAGGAAAACTTCCAAAAGAGCAGTCACTTCTTCAAGTTTCTAATATAGTACAGGTTATAAATCCAGATGAGTTAGGCACATGTAAGATGAATAACCTACACGCTTGCTTTCAATTAAATAAAAATAAACGAAGAGGCGGCTCAAGCAATTTAGTTCCTCAGAGAGCAGATTTAGTCATACTCTAATTCATCTGGAGTGATCGGCCGTTTAAGAGGGATGATAGACTTCTTTTCAGTATCACGCGATAATGCCTTCCTCATATCTAAAAACAAGGCACAAATTCATAATAAATAACAACCAGCTCGTGAAAAGAGGGGAAATAGAAAAGTAGAAGAGCAAGGAAGCACACCTAATCCATCTTCTTCCCCGGAATAGTAGCGTAGAACTCGACGATATATCACATAGCCAAGCTGATATTTTGATAAGGATGGAGGAAAAAACATAGCTAACAGTTAACACTCGTCCTTTAGTTACATCAAAAACTGAAGTAATGTAGATCATGCAAATGAAAATATGTTATTCATTCAAAATATATCAAATTATATAAACATGTCAATTTACAAATCACTTGGGCCCTGTTTGGTATGGGGGAAGTATGGAAATGGAATTGAGGGTGGAACCAAATTTTGCCTGTTTGGTGCATTGGAAGCCATCTCTTCCTAGACCCTGGTTCCATAAAAAAAGTGTAAGTGAGTTCCACCATTTACCCGATGGAAGTCTTTAAGCTTCCATGAGAGTCTAACACATGGACACTTTTGCCCTCAATAGTCAACCTCAACATCTTACCTCTCCCCACTGTCTCCTTATCCCTCTCTATTTGACCCTCTCATGACTCCTCCAACTCTCTCTCACCCGATCAACAACTGCTTATTGATCCTCCTCCTTGTTGAGAATCTTCATCAGGCTTGCCACCTCGACTGAAGGTAGCGATGGATATAAATTAAGCTCCTTTTCTTTTGATCTTCAACGATGATCTTTGAAAAATCTTTGATCTCCTTTTCTTATACTTTGCAATTTTCGCTTCAACAACTATCTTTGTTGACAATCTAATGGTTCAATAGTTCCATTTCCATTTTGATTATTGGGGGCTTTTAATTTTGCAATTGGTTTGAAATCTAACTGTGGTTGATGTTCTTTAGGATCAATTCTAGATTGTTGTTCATTTATTTTTGATTTCGTGACTTCTAGATTTTTGCTCCATGGTTCTAGTCGTCTGTAGTGGTGATTTTGTTGATCGCCAGTGTTGGTGTTTCTTCTTCAATGGCTCTTTTTTTTGTAATGATACAATGTAAAACTCTCACATCATACCAAACAGGGATATGAAGTCTATGAGCAGTCTCCCAAATTGCTATAAGAATCAGAGCGAGCTAATGATACAATGCACAATGTAAAACAAGGGGGTACCATGAAATTTATGCATTTTTTTAACTGGTTAAAGGATGGTTGTGATGTGTTAAAAAGGTGTATGATGGCTTGTGGCGAATAGAACCCTCACCTTTTCGTACATCTTTATGGCAGGTGCATTTGATGCTCTCACAAAGAGATCCACAAAGTAAGCCTTGTCACTGGAAATATCAAATTCTCACTTTAAACAAGTCCTTCATGCAAGGATAAAGCAGCTTGTAACAGTTGTACAGTGTTTTTCCAGCATAAAATGAAATTTTAAATCATTTTTTCAGATAAATCCATACTCTTGAGATAATAAGACAAAAGCAAAGTCATACTGGTATGGACAAAAATTGTTTAAATCATGGAAAACAGGCCAAAGGAAAGTTTCAGAATTTTAAGATATGGTTATCAAATGAAGGCGTGTCTTACATCTTGTCACTTATGTCTTCCAGTAGATTCATCAGTTTCTTGGCTAACTGCTGCCGACGATATTCTGGGGCAACAGTTACTGCAGTAACATGACCATGCCAGGACTCTCCTTGCCCCTCCACTTTTCCCATAACTACAGTGATGATAAATGCGTTAGGTAATTTAACTTCCAAATATCTTTCTCAAAGGAAGTACCAACATAATAGCTATGAACTGCATCCATTATATGAGATTGAAAAAACTATGAACTACATCCACTATATGAGATACTCCACTATGCAATAGTCATGTCAAAGGCAAAGAGGTGAATTGATATTCATGGCCACCACCTCTCACAGACACGCACCATGAGAGGCGCAGCCTCCAATTGGCTACTTTATGGCAAGCACCATGGGAACTAATTTTTGTCTTCACAGAACTAGAGCTTTGAGTTCTACTTTGTTTGGAAGCAAGCAACAACCGAAGGGTCAACTTATAAGCCTAGCCCAAAAATATAAAGATATAGGATAAAATAGGAAGCTACAAAAACCAATCTTACAAACCTAGCCCAGCATTAGAGGTCTAAGAGAATGGGGTAAAATTATAGACATTCTTATTTTAAAAGATCATTTAGGCCTTAGGTTATATAGGGTTTTGCAAACAAACAAGAAAAAACAAAACCACCACGAACTGCCTCCACATTACAATGCACATGATCCATAAAACAGAGAGGAAATTGAAGGTTACAAGAGGACCACAACCACACTATAATACTAGTACATTCATTATTTTTCACACCTTGCTTCACATGGGCAATGCACCATTCTAGCACCTCTTATCTAAGACAAATTAGACCTTAGAAGTCTAGCACCTTAAAGAATCTCTGTGCTTCTTAGCAATAACTACAATTCTAAATTGTCATCATTTTCATGCAACATTCCACCACTGCATCATCCACCAAAAATGGCTTCATGGTACAATGCATATCATGTGATTCCTAAATCCATATTATAAATTAAATGAAAATTTCTAAAATCTTATGAGATATTGAGGAAAGAAATTTTATCCTACACGCTTATCAATGCCAAAGGTGAATTAATTGGTTTAGCACCCACTGATTACTTGCATTTTTTGCAACCTATTACAAGTACAAAGAAATTATAAAAAAAATTTGAGTCAAGCTAATTCAGAGGCAAGGGTACACTATCTTACATTTAGCCAGCCAAGAGAGGGAATTTTTTATAATGGGCATCCCTCATATAGTTTAGCCAGGAAGAGAAAATATCTTGTGTTAATTTCCCAGGAAAAGAAAACATAATTTTACTTTTGAATCAATCTAAATGACATCTATTTCAGCAAAATTAAAAACAGAACAGCTGCCATGACCTAGCTTCCTAGCTGAAAGGTCGTTTACTACTCCACTGGACAACGGATATGCAACACCACCCACATAACTTTTCACTAATTATAGTTTTTAGGTGAAAAATCATGAGTCAGAGTGATTTATACATAGGAAAAAATAACTTACTGTAACCCATTATTTGGTTGCCAGGACCTTCGGCGACATGGAAATAGTCCGGCCATCTTGCAAGGTAGGTCATGTAGAAGGACATGTTAAACTGAAAGGGGGCAACGGAGAAGACCCAAAGGAACCAGGATCAGCGATAAACTCCTAATGCTTGAATCTTTCACAGATATGACCCAAAAAAATTAAAATCGTGCATTCTAAGTCGGGAGGAAAGGCTTACAGTCTCAGTGAGATGGTCGAGATTGACGTAAGCAAATCGGAGAAGATCGTTACAGCAAAACCTGCGAATCGTTGTCATCCTCGAATCCCTTCACTCGCTTTCAAATGGGTGCAAAGCTTCTATGGTTGCCTCGCAGCTGGAACTCTGGAAGCAGAGAAGGGGATGGATCAAGGATTCAAGGGTTATTTTGGGCTGTAGAGCAACTATGGAGTACGGTTTGTGCAGTCGAATAATCTTGACCGTTTATATAATCTAGCGAATGGAAAGTCGCCAATGCAAAGTAGTCAGGCCGGATATGGCCAGCCCGGCTGGGGCGCTAGGGTAAAAGTTAGCCCAGCTTCTTTAAATTCCTAATCATTATAAAATGGGTTAAAGGCTCCTTTGATTCAGAATTTGTCAAGGAATGGTAATTTTGCAGCCGAAATTTTTAGGGGGGTAAAATGTCAAATGTGGAGCATTTTTACCCTTTGTCATTGTGTCAATTAAGTTTCAATGTTAATTGACCAAATATATTAAGTTGACAATCTATATGTGCACGTTATTTTTGTCAAAGTGCAAACTTGTTTCGAAAGTTTTCACTTATGAGCAATACTACCTAAGAAGTTTCCGAATCGTAGTAATGTCGTCCAGATAGTTATACTAGATATGTTGACTAAATATGTTAAGCTAGTAATGAGAACAATATTGAAGAAGAAAAATTACATATGGAGGATGAGATCACATTCATGAAAGACTGATGAAGAAAAAGATTCAATCACTATATGCATAGCATACTAAGGAAGATTACTAAGAACAAGGCCATCAAAAACTCTCTGCTATCGCACCTGAATGATACCGAGATAGATAATTACTTCTTTGATTTTCTCTTCACCACACAAGATATTTTAACCTATTTGATTGTCTTTAATCCTTCAGATGCGATGCATTTTTTTTTTACCAAAAAATACTTATTTTTAAATCCAGCTCTGAAAAAACAATGAGGTGGATGACACATGGACCTGCCAAATAAGTATATTTAGTCAACGAACGAGTAAACTTAACCTGAATAATAGTTAAGGTGAAATTGCTACGACTTATAAACTTTTAGGACAACATTTCTCTCGAGTGAAAACTTTCATGACAAATTTGCACCTAAACCAAAAACAAAAATGACATGGATAACACATGGACTACCGGCTTAGCAGATTTGGTCAATTAATAATCAAACTTAACTGGAATAAGAGCTAGGACAAGATTGCTCCATATTTGATACTACAGAGGCAAAATTGCCCACTGAAAAACATTCAGGACGAAATTGGCCTTTAACCCCTATAATCATAATTTTGATTAAAGAATCAAGTTTTAAATTTTCACAGAAAATGAGCATATGTTTAATGTCTGACAATGTCTTAAATAAGTTATCTCCAATAAAAAAAATAGGGAAAATGTCATTTAAATACCAGATGAAATTCCAAAACCCCAAAACGTCTGTTAAAAAATTAAAAGGACACAAAAATGATGAGGAGGAATCCGTGATTTTGAAAATAATTGTTTTTACTAAAATACCCCTCATCTCTCCCATCTTCATCTTCTTGGCCACTCTCTTTCTCTCTCCTTTCCCTCTCTTCATTTTCACTCTCACCTACGCCTTTCTTTCCTCGCTGGCGACAGCTTCCACCTTCATCGTCGCTGGCGAGTTCCGCCATAACCACCAAAAACGTTGTGACTATGAATTTGGAGACCTAAGCTTGGAGCGGCAACTTGAGTTAGGAGACTTAAGCTTGGAGCTGCGACTGTGATTTTTTTTATGGTTTGATTTTCTAAAATTTTAATCGTTTGGGGTGTGGTGTTTGTTGAGGCTATACTCCATTGTTGGAAGGGGAAGGAAGAAGGTGAACAATAAAACGAGCTCAAGAAGCTGAAAAATTCAGTAATAAATAGTAAATGAGTTTGAGGAAGAAGATGAACAGTAAATGTGGGTTTTTAACAAAATTTGTAATAAGATTAACAAGTTCAATAATGAGAATAATAAGTGTATTGGTCAAAGGAACACATGTCATTGCTGAAACCAACTCTAAGCACAATTAACAAATATTATAATGGGAATAACAAATTTTTTAATAGTATTAATAAGTTCAATAATGAGAATAACAAAGGTGTTCGCCAGAGTGATATGTGTACAACCTAATGAATACACTTGTTATTCTCATTACGGAACTTGTTAATACCACTAAAGAACTTGTTATTATCATTACAAATTTATTAATTGTCCTCAGATTTTGGTTTCAACAGAGTGACATGTGTACAACCTGACGAATACACTTGTTATTCCCATTACTAAACTTGTTATTCCGATTACTGGACTTGTTATTTGACTACTGAACTTATTAATCTCATTATGAATTTTGTTAAAAGTCCACATCTATTGTTCACCTTCTTCTTCCTCAAACTCATTTATTACTGGATTTTTCAACCTCTTGAGCTCGTTTTACTGTTCACCTTCTTCTTCATCTCTCTTTTCTTCCCCTTCCAACTATGGAGTCTAGCCCCAACAATCACCATATCTCAAACCATTAAAATTTCATAAAACCAAACCAGAAAAAAAACTCATAGTCGCAGTTCTAAGCTTGGGTCTCCAAACTCACAATCACGGCGTTTTTGGTGGTTATAGCGAAACTCACTGACGACAGTGAAGGTGGAAGCTGTCGCCGACGAGGAAAGAAAGGTGTAGGTGATGGTGAAAATGAAGAGAGGGAGAGGAGAGAGAAAAAGAGTGGTCAGGAAGAGGAAGAGATGAAGAGGAGAGAAATGAGGGGTATTTTAGTAAAAGCATTTAAATTTCAAAATATCATATTCCTCCTCTTCACCTTTATGTCCTGTTAATTTTTAACAAATGTTTTGGAGTTTTGAAATTTCATATGATATTTAAATAACATTTTCCCTAAAAAATATACATGTCTAGACAAAATAAATGAAATTGAAAAGAGCTGCATTTTGTTATGAATTTTAAGCCAAGTTATATATAATACTTTTGCCAATAAATTATAATAGCTTTCTTGAACATGTGATGTGATATATAGCCTCCTTCGCATTTGAAACATTTCATGAATAGGAATGACCTGAAAGAGCAACTTTGTGGGAGGACCAAAGGGAGCGACAATGTGAAAGGACCGAAAAGGAGTGACGTCGTAAGAGGAACAAGGGAGCAACGCCGTGGGAATATTTGAGTGGCGCTCGTGATGATTAAGGGTGAGAGAGGCGAGGATTGAGGGTGAAGCCGTAAGGGAGGCTGTTGATATGTGCTACAACTTCTATTTGGGTTGGGTCACGTGGAGGAGAATGAGAAGTGAGGGTGGAGTTAAGTCATAAGTTCAAAAGAAGGGCTTCATAAATGATTCGGGCGAGACCAGACTAAACCATGTGAACTGATTGATGAGTGCTATTTATGCTATGTTTTCCCTATATTATATGATTGTATTGTATGGTGAATATGAGCTTAACTGCATTCAATCTGAGCAAAAAGACATTAATTCATTATATAGGGAACTTAAGGATAAATCTCACATTTATTTTAAACATGTGCTGAGAAGAGAATAAGTTTTGAGGTTTTATGAAAAATGCGCATAACATAGCCGATACAATGTTATAGCATCAGGACAGCTTCATCGAAGTGCAATACAAAGCATCCCTGAGGCTATAGCGAAGTAAGTGAAGCAATGCATACGGCATCGATTCTGACCTTTTGTCGAGATTGTTTCAGGAAATATAGTGTAGGTCATTAACGGTTAGATTGATGACGCATTGGAATAGAAGATGCGGAGAATCGAAACTAAGATTTGAAGAATCTCGCAGGATCAACAGAATCAACCTACCGAGATTGGAAAGAGAGGCCATATTGGACTTCTGTTAGACCAGGCTATCACCCAAGAGGGGGGTGAATTGGGTGTTCGATAAAAACTTTTGGAACTTTGAAAATCTTTTCGCAACTTGGTGTATGACAGTAATGATTTATAGAACAATAAACAGTCATTCAAACATATATGATGAGAATATAAGAGATAAGAGAAGAGAATATGCAAACTGAGATTTATACTGGTTCGGCCCAATCCTTGACCTACGTCCAGTCCCCAAGCTCCACTTGAGATTTTCAATCCACTATCCTCTTTTTTAATCCGGGCACAAGAGAAGCCTTTACAATCCCACAAGTTCACACAGCACTTGTGAAGCCGAATCTCTCATCGAGATACTCCCCTTACAACCCGTAAGGTTACACTGTTCCCACTCAAGATTACCCAATCTTGAGTAACTCTCAAATGATAAGATGATTACAATAAATCTTCTCTCTCAAAAGTGATAATAATAAACAGTGAAGTACAATACAAATTATTTCACTCTCTATAGTAGTTTATATGATCATTGAGATAAACAGAGAATAAGCGATATGAAAATCAGAGTATTGGCATTTCGAAGATGTAAGCTTGTATCATCTCCTTTGTCCGTCTTGAATGAGTTTCTACTTATAGACAACTGATATTAGTTCGTTGAAGCATTGGTCTCATGTAGAATATTACCATTGTAAGTTTCAGTTCGTTGGAGAAATAGCCGTTGGAGCTTCTGACGTCATCATCTGCTTTTTGATAATCCTTTGTTTGATCATCTGAAACTTGCTAATAAACATGATTAATAGCATTGAGAAGAATAGCAAGTAGAGATCAGTTGATAATAACCATTTCTGAATTTGGACGTTGCTGCTACTGAGCTTTACGAAAATGCAGAGATGAAGTTCTGGAATATTGACTCGAGGTATAGAGGAACTTGACTCGAGGTTGCATTTGGAGAGGCTCGAGTGAATTCATCGTGATAGAGTATTTCAGAAATCAACTTGACTCGAGGAACATGATACATTGGCTCGAGGTAGTAGACTCAAGGCATCATTCTTACAGGCTCGAGTTAAACAATTGGTAATATTCAAACAAAGAGATCCAGATGAGATACTAACTCGAGGTAACACTTATCTTGGCTCGAGTTACCTAACTCGAGGCGTCATTCTTCCTTGGCTCGAGTTAAATCATCGTCAAAGGTTGGCAGAGTATTCCAGCTGTGTAATTGACTCGAGGTGAACTTTCTGACTTGAGGTAAAAAGCCTTATCAAAACATCTAACTTTCTGTCTTCAATTTGACTCGAGGTGGAACTTCTGACTCGAGGCCAAAACTGCTTTCCTTTGTTCTAACTTTTTGTCTTCAATACCCTCGAGGTTTCCTATCTGGCTCGAGGCAATTTTCTTCCTCTTTGAATTCTTTTGGTATTTCTGTTGATCTAGACTCGAGGTGCATATCTGGTTGGCTCGAGGCATGTTTTACTTCTTTTGGTTGTGAGCCATATCCAGAAATCTGAAGCTATGCTGAATTGATTCTAGAATCACATGTGTCCACTTTCGAAGGCCATATCTCCTTGGTATGAACTTCGTTTTGGCTAATTAAAATCTTGATGGAACGCATTTTGAGTCTACTTTCAAATGGCACTGATTTCAACTCAATTGGATTTGTATTTTGTGAGATACACTCAAAACACCGAAGCTTGCTCTGCTGTGTGACGTGAATTGATGTGCCAACTTGTAGAATTCATAGCTCTCTCATCTAAACTCCTTTGGGATTGAATTATATATAAAAATGACGCATTGGGAGTCTAGTTTCATATTCCACTGGTTTCACCTCAATCCGATCTCTGGTTTGGAAGATATCATCAAATTACCAGAGGTCGCCCGAGCTGAACGTGAAACAGAGTGTGCTGAAGGTGCACCTGACTCGAGGCAGCTGAATTCTTGACTCGAGGCAGCAAGTTTCTTGACTCGAGGCAAATCGTTCCAGAGGCAAAAATCACTGTAGCAATCATTTTAACTCGAGGTAAACTTCCTGACTCGAGTTAAGTCATTCCAAAACTTGATTTTGCTTATTTTAAGTCCGATTTAAGTCATTCCAACTTCCATATCATCGTGGGAACTTCTAGAATCAATCTAAGAACTTGTATAATCATATTCTTATTCCATTGAGCAAGTTCTTCTTTCTTTCTTATCTTATCTTCTCTTCTCCTGATCATTCTTCATAATTCAACTTGAACTCATTATTTTCTGCAAGTTGTACCTTCTTCGATATCTCCTCTTCTTCTTGATTATCCCCAAAATATTTTCATAACTTCTTGCTTCCTTGACTTTTCTGCAAGTTCTTCTTTCCATAACCTCTTATCTCCTTCTTGATTAATCTTCATAATTCAATTTGGACTAATCTATATTAAATATATAACAGTTAATCAATGTAGGAGATAAATATAGTATACAAGCTTTTTGCTCTTAATAATGACATCTATATAATACATCATCAAAACTAATCAGATCCAACATTCTACCCCTTTTTTATGATGGCAAATAATCTAAGAAAAATATGTTTGAATATGAAAATACATTAAACCCAACATATTTTTCTTGCCATTATCTCCCCCTTATTTGTCATTAGCAAAAAGATTGAAGTAAAGAAGAAATAAAAATGAAGAGGCAAATATGAAAACAAGTTAGAAATGACTTGTCTCTCCTTAACCATATATCAAGAAAACAATTTTCTCTCCCCCTTTTGAAAGTGTTTTGATATCTAATAGGATGCAATTTGGAATGTTTTTATGAAAACAAATTTGAGAAAATTTGGAGAGATTTTCAAGAAATCTTTCATAATTAAAACAAATAGATACCAAACATGTGCAAAATGTTTACTGAATATAAAAAGAAAGAGATTAGAAATGCTCATTTATATTCTACAAATTGATGAATGAGCGATGATTCCATTTGCTTTCTTGTAGTATGAGACCCTCTGAAGTGTACTCAATAGAAGAATCATAGATATCTTGATGCGAATAGGATGAAAGTATTGGCCTCTTGAAGGCTATCTCATCTCAATGAATATGGTCAGCTTCCATCCTCTGTCTTTTCTTCATAAAGCTCTCCATAAAGCATATCTCAACTTCAATGATGGAGCGTGAAAGCATTATTCCTCAATTTGATAGTTTCTCCTTGTAATATGTTGAGGAATGTCCTTGCACAAAACGAAATCTCCTACTATAATTGTAAAATCTTCTTGCAAGAGAGAAATATGTTAGTTCATACCAAATATAATTCCGTAGTGATACCTCTACCATGGCATTACATTGGCATCTCAGCCGCTAATTTATGCATCGCCTCACGGCTTGTGCAACCAGCTGTCAAAATATCCCTTTCTATATAATATTTTCAAGATAAGATATTTTCAATTATAAGATTAACTCATCATCAACTTCGACAGATTTGGAAAGGCCCAGTTCGCTGGACGTATGCCGTAAATAGACCTGAATATATAAGGAAACAATAGCCAACCCTAAAGGTCGTTGAAGTCATCGAGAGTCAAGGACCATTCCATACGGCCAGACTCGAAAGAAGAGTGAGAGAAGTTACAAGGCACGAGAACTCCAAGAGAACCTAGCATCCTTCCTTGCAGTGAGATGGAGACAAGAAGACGTGGAGTTATGACGTGACAGGGCTTCTTCCACGCCGTCGAAACCTCTATCAAGCTTTCTGTTTTTCTTCTTTAATTCATTCTAGTTAATCTTGTGATCTTAGGCTATCCTATTGTGCTCTGTTTAGTGATTCCCTCGTCAGTCATGAACTAAACCTCCTATGGCTGAGTGAGGATGATTTCTTAAGTTTAGAATGAACCCAATTGCTAGTTTTTAATTCAATACATTCAGTTTGCTTATCAGTGATTTAAAGGCTAGATCAGTGGCCTTGGCTTACTGAGAGGGAGTCGGGGTTAGACATATGAGAAACAGTGATTGCTAGGCAGGCTGGTGCAAAGTATGACCTATTATTATAGGCTTCAGAAATGGGTCTACAGCTCATAACCATAACACATTGAATTGTAATGATAATCTAACTAGAAAATCGCCATAGACATATGGGAGAAGTAAAGTTAGGATTGTACGCATCGGACGCGAGAGCTTCGATAGATTAGAGTGGTGAGTTAACTGAATAACATTGTAAAATGTGTGTATGTTGTAGCATTGCGAGAGCTGTGCGGCATATGTGCTATAGCAATGCGTACAGGCAACTGGGGGATTGAAATGCTTAGGAAGGACTCTAAGCTTAGCCTATCTTTTTTACTAATATCTTCTTACAATTGCGATCATTTATTTATTTTCTTGTTTATTAAGTATAACTATAAAAACTCCCAACCCAATCATATTTTATACACAACTAATTCTGTAGTTTGGCGTCATCATTCGGTATCTTAGTCTCTATGGGATGATACTCTACTTACTCTTTATTACTTGTTCGACTGGTTCACTTGCCATCAAGAAATTCTACCAACACTGATCCCTTGGTCCTGGACCTTGCCCATCTTGAATAGTCAGTCTGGTCTTGTCTAGTTAGTTTGGTAGTTGTTTTTAACCATAGACCGAATCGGGTTAGCTTGCGTCAGACCGGGTACCTGAACCATTGGGTTTTTCTCTCATCCCTACTTAAAACCAAGTCATTCTGGTAGAGACCGGATGATAGATTTATTTTGAGGGGGTCACAACATGTATGAAGAGCCTAAATCATTATATTAAAGATTGAAGATATAGAGTGTGTGTTTGGATTGACAATGATAGATGTGAATTAAGCCATGATTTGTGATTTTACATATAGGTGTAATATCCTAATATACCATGAAATTTGACAAGTATTAATAGTGTTTGGAAGGGTCTTAATAGATCTAAAGAAAGCTTTGATTGGAATAGCAGAAGACGTTACTTAAACAATAATCCAGTTAGAGTCAAATGGCTTTATCCACGTCAATGGTTAATGTGCAACTTTACTTAAAAAAGTTTTTGAGCTAATGGCACAAATAAGTTTTGAAAGGAGTAATATCAATATAGAATTTAAAATAATGCAAATTCACATAGCGGTTAAATTTCATCAAATGTTTGTTAGATTTACTAAGACCAAATTTAAAGTAAAATCTAACGTACTTTTGATGAAATTTGACGGCTTTGGTGAATATGTAATATTTTAAATTGTTTATTGATTTTTTTCTTCTTCTTTTAAAATTTATTTGTGCCGATGCTTATCGAGAAAAACTTTATTTCTAAAATTGAACCTTAATCCATTTTATCTATTTAGTTATTATTTTTATTTTTATCACCAAGCGCCTAGTTCAACTGATTGAGGTTGTACTAGCTTAACTAGAGGTCTCAAGTTCGAATTCTAAGAACGCAAAAGTGTTTGATGGTAGAGCTTTTCGCCTTTGTGGTCCAATCCGGCTCGATCCGGATTAGTCTAGACCCCGATAAATCTTCGAGTTATCGGATGCACATGAAAAAAAAATCACTTTTAAAATAAATAAAGCCACGAGTCAAGACTCAAGAGTAACCAATTAATTTTGTAGGTGTCATTTTTTCCATCCCTAGGCGTCATTTAATTATTAAAGGCTGATAATTTTTTTATCCAAATTGGGTTACCCGAGATTAATCTATTTGATTAGAAATAAACTTAGGGCTCGTTTGGATGGACTTTTAAAAAATGTGATTTTTTTAAAGCTCCAAATTTAAGCTTTAAAAAAAGCAGATTTTTGGCTTTTTTTTGTGACTTTTATTTTTTTTTAAAAAAAAATATCATCTAAACCCATAAATTAATTAAAAAACATTTTTTTTTTGCATTAAAAAGTGATTTTTTTTAATCAAAAAAGCGTCCAAACGGTAGCTTAATGGCCAATTGAATTCATTATTAAAATTAAATTTATTTTTGTAATAAAAATAAATAATTTTAATTAAATAATTTAAAATCCTTTCATATATCTAAATGTTTTAATATATATATATATAACCATTATTTATCGTAAATCCCTTTTCACCCATGATATTAGTCAATTGAAATAGGGAAAATTCCATTAAAATACTATATGAATTTGTAAACCCTTTTCGTCGATTTGTAAAAAACCGAGAGGTGATAAGGGCGCCTATGAGGATATGCAAATTGGGGGAAAAAAGACCATACTACCCTTAAGTAATAAAAACATTATATCTCTCCCTCTCTTCTTCGATTGGACATCTTCGCCTGCCGTAGCTCGCTCGCGTTCTTCATCTTCACCCGCCGTCGCCCCCACGTAGTTCTTCATCATGACGCAAATCACCGCCTCTCTGCATTGACATGGACACCATTTTCGCATTTTGCCGTCGGTATCTTTCTCATCCCATTAGTTCCGAGCCCTCAACTTGTTCTTCCTCTCTGTTTTTTTTAAATTGATCTTCTAAGTTCGAACCCAGTCAAGTGAGGAGGCACATTTTCTTGCCCTAGCCCTCAACTTGTTCTTCCTCTCTGTTCTTCATTCGACCATTTGCCTGTGCGCGTTCTTCATAGGCAGGGGGAGGGGCGGCGACGTAGTGGGTCACGACGACGAAGAAGACGAACGCATGGCGAATGAATCGAGAAAACCCTTAAGGGTATTGTGGTCATTTTACATGAATTTGCTTATCTCTCAAAAGTCTCTTGTCGCTCTTGCCTTTTTACAAATTTGGTAGAGACACGGGGTTTCTGAAAATTCAGATGATATTTATTTGTCATTTTCCCAATTGAAATATCTTTAAGAATTTAATTTATACACTGATCATATCCAATTATCCCCCTATCCAAGTCCATCTATATTTACTATGTTTGTGTTTTTTGAATCAGAAACCAGACACGAAAAAAAATTATATTTCCCCCAAATCATATCAAGGTCTCGTTTGTCGTTCACTCGTTCCCATTATCATCAGTCTCGACGCCCGGCGTCTCCCAACAGAAGCAGCCCTAGATGGATCTTCTGAAGCAGGAACTTCTCAAGAAGCGCCAATCTCTGGCCGAAGAGACTGGTGGCAAGCGAGTTTTTAAGCGGTCTGAGATCGAACAGAAACGAATCCAAAAGCTTCGCGAGCAGGAAAAGCGCGAGTTAGAAGCCAAATCTCAGCGCCATGCTTCATCCTCCGCCACTAACTCTACCGACCCAACCTCCGGTTCCAACACCTCTAAACCCGCCAATTCGATCACCTCCAACGCCGCCTCGTCCTCCGCATCTACTGTCAAATCCCTGACGGACGAGCAAAACATCGACAACCTCGTTCTTCCCAAACAAGAGGTAATTCGCCGACTCCGGTTCCTGAAACAACCCATCACCCTTTTCGGCGAAGACCACGATGCTAGGCTGGATAGGTTGAAGTATGTGTTGAAAGCTGGTTTGTTTGAAGTTGACAGTGATATGACGGAGGGGCAGACCAACGATTTTTTGCGTGATATTGCAGAATTGAGAAAGCGTCAGAAAACTGGAATTCTGAGCGATAGGAAGCGGCAAAAGAAAGATGATGGGGCGGGGGAGGATGGAGATGGCGGCGGCGGTGAAGAGGATTTGAGTGCAGATGGTGGGTCGAGTGGTGTTGATGCTGACAAGGATATAAAGCGAATGAAGGCTAATTTTGAGGAATTGTGTGATGAGGATAAAATTCTCGTCTTTTTCAAGAAGCTGTTGAACGAGTGGAATCAGGAACTGAATGAGATGCCAGAGTCGGAGAAGCGAACTGCCAAAGGGAAATCAATGGTTGCAACCTTCAAGCAGTGCGCGCGTTACCTGAACCCGCTTTTTAAGTTTTGCAGGAAGAAGGTTAATTCCTTTCCTTTCCTCGTTTATGTGCTTTTGTTTGATTTTATTCACTGTTATTCTTTGTTGTTACATGGTTCGTAACTTCATTTTAGCAACCTTCTATTTACCTGGTTTTAGTTTAATCAAGATCATACGTGCTAATTAATTCCTGAAAAATCAATTACAAGGAAGATGTAGGTTGTCACTCTTTTGATTATCTTAAATGCGTAATGCAAGACTGTAATTTTAGAATAGCTTTATTATAGTCCTGTAATCCCAGGGCCTGAGTCCGTATAATAAATTCTAACTGCGTAATGCATGACTGTAATTTAATAATAGCTTTATTATAGTCTTGTAATCGCAGGGCCTGATTCCGTATAATAAAGTTTAACTGACAACTACATTAAAAAAAAAAGTGATTTCGTGCCTAATAAATGACAATCTCTTCTAAAAAACAATGTGAAGTCACAGTTATTGTTTTCCTGTTTTCCCCCTTGTTCTTTGGCCATAGTTCCTGTCAAGTAATGATAACAAAGAACAAAGATACATCTGGATCAAGAAAAAAAAGATAACAAGAATATAATAGATGATGCAAAAAAAAAATTTACCCTCACCTATACTTTTTCTTTGCCAAACTTTACTAAAAGGGCCAAATTGTAATGTAGTGACTGACTGATTTCATCTGTTATTGTGCCTGCAAATTGCTAATTATGATAACCATCTTCCATATGGATTATTGGTAGGAAACTACACGAGGCCTTATGCTGCTAAATTATTCCCTCAGCTGTTTCCATTATCAACCTTTCTTTTTCTCCGCATAAATCTAGTGCTTTGTACATGGTTGAAGTTGTTAGGGACATATGTCATATTCTGGTTTAGATACTCAAGGGAAGTAAAGAGTAGTTATTTTCTTATTCTTATCTGTTGTATATATCTGATGTATAGTTATTAAGTCTTATCTGTTTTGGGAAGTTAGTTATCATAGGAAGTTGGTTGTCTTGGAAAGGCTATATAAATATTTATATTGTGTTTGAGAAGGATTATGAAGAATATTATATGGAAATTACTGTGTCTTGGCTAGAGTACAGATTCTGTCTCTAGAGTGTTTGGCTTGAATTACAGATTCTGGCTCTAGATTTCCCTTTTCTCTACTTCTCTCTTACTTTCTTTAAGTCCTATCAAAAGGGTATTCTTTAAGTTCTATCAATTGGTATCAGAGCATGATAGAAGTACACGTCCCCTCCTGGTTTATTCCAGAAGAAAGACATAGGGTAGTTATTCAGTCTTAATTAGGAAGTTAAGAGAGGTTATTCAGTCTTATTTGTAGAGAGGTTATTCAATCTTATCTTTATAATTAGGGAAGTTACTTTCTATTATCCTATTATCTATTATACGGCAGTTGTGAGAATTAGTTATTTAGGAAATGTTATATATTGGTATTCTGTTGTAAGAAGCATTACGAAATATATGTGATATTCCAGAATTGTCTTGTTTGCTGGAGTTAGATACTGACTCTAGAATTTCTCTTCTCCACTACTTTTCTTCTATTCCTATCAACTTGGTATCAGAGCAGGTCGAACCTTTAGGCCTGTTAAAATCATGGTTAACACACGACATTCTTCCTATGAGAATGAGTCACCTTTACACCCAAATCAGAATCCAGAGAACCCACCCAATTCCAATCTTCATCCTCAAAATGATCCTGCGGTAATCTTAGTACAGCAACCATATCAGACACAACCTGATTCTAATCAGCAACAGTTGGCGGCTATCCTTGCGCAGTTGAACTTAATGAATTCTGAAATTAACACCTTGAAGAAAGCAAAGGCTCCAACAATGATTCCTGGAGAAGCAAGTCATCAATATAGGGATCCTTTCGATGAACAAGACGAGATCGATATGGATAATCTTGCATGGAACAGAAATTCAAACAAGAGACCATATTCAAAAGTCGACTTTCCAAAATATGAGGGAGGAGATCCCAGAGGATGGATCTTAAAATCTGAGAAGTATTTCAGATATTACCAGACACCTGAGGATTTGAAGGTGGATGTCGCAGCAATAAACCTTGAAGGAGATGCATTAGATACTTTTACGTGGGTCTCGTCGGGAAGAACAATCAGATATTGGGAAGAATTGGTTCAAGTCTTTCAGGAACAGTTTGGCCCTGCTGAATTCCAGAATCCTGACATGCATTTATGTAACATTAAACAGGGAAGCACTGTAGGAGAATACAAACAGGAATTTGTTCGCCGACAGTCACGCGTTCAAGGCTGGCCGGAGCATTGCCTTTTAGGGGTGTTCATTAATGGGTTGAAGGAAGAATACCAAGCTGACGTGAAAATTCAGAAACCGCGCACTGTTTATAAAGCGGTTAGTTTGGCTTTAGAGTTTGAAGCCAAGTCGCAAGCCCAGCACATGCCACGACTAAACCAGCGATCACGTGGAACGGAGAATAACTCTTACTATCGGGAAAATAGAGGTTTTCTGCCACGTCACTAGTGGGATTCCAATATTAATCCAAATTCGGCAAATTCCTTCAACAAGCCGTTATATCCGACTAGTCCCTATAATCGCTCAACCAATTCGCAAGGTTCGGCGATATCTGATCAAATTAGAATTTTCCGGCAATCTCGCATCCCTCAGTTATGAGCGACCAACAGCGACAATATCGACGTGAAAAAGGTCTTTGCTTCAAATGTGGTGAACGATTTGCGCCGGGTCACCGTTGCCGGACTTCAACTCTGCAATTAATGGAAATTGGTGATGACACGGACGAAGGCGCTGAATTTCAAGAAGATGAACAACCACCCAGCGAGAATCTGGCCGAAATCTCCCTTCACGCTATTCTGGGCAAAACTTCAGCACCTACTATGAAGGTCAGAGGTACATTGAATTCAAAGTCGGTATTAATCCTAATCGACAGTGGCTCAACTCACAATTTTGTTGACACACGAGTAGTCGAAGGGCTGCAATTACCGTGTCAACCTCTCCCAACATTTGGCGTACAAGTGGGTGGCGACCGTATGATAACTTGCAAGCATATTTGCACACAACTGAAGATTCAAGTCCAGGGTATAACTATTACCGATGACTTCTTTCCATTTAAATTGGGTAATGTTGATATGGTTTTGGGTATCAAATGGTTGGCTTCACTGAATACTGTGGAAGCAAATTGGAATCAATTGTTCATGATATTCTGGCTTAATGGGAAACGATATAAATTACAAGGTATTCCTCACAAAGTCACTGCAGCGACATTACGAGTTATGTTTGTGAAGAAATGATTCAACAATTTGACACATTAGAAGAATTGCAACTGCATTGTTCTTCGGTCTTCCAAGAGCCAACAACAGTGCCACCATTTCGACAGTATAACCATGCTATTCCTCTCTATCCTGATGCAGTGCCTCCCAACATCCGCCCTTACCGGTATCCTTTTGCTCAGAAAGATGAAATAGAAAAACAAGTGGCTACCTTGTTAGAAAAGGGATTTATACAACCCAGTGTTAGTCCTTTCGCGAGCCCGGTTCTTCTAGTCCCCAAAAAGGATTCCACTTGGAGGTTTTGTGTGGATTACAGGGAACTTAACCGGCTGACCATACCGGATAAGTATCCCATACCAACAATTGATGAGTTAATCGATGAATTATATGGTGCCAAATTCTTCTCTAAGGTTGACCTTCGTTCTGGCTACCATCAGATAAGAGTATTGCCTTCTGATATCCAAAAGACCGCTTTCCGTACACATTCAGGTCACTATGAATTTATTGTCATGCCCTTTGGACTTACAAACGCCCCTGCAACTTTCCAAGCTGCTATGAATGATCTGTTTCGTCCATTCTTGAGGAAATTCATTCTAGTATTCTTTGATGATATTTTGGTATATAGTAGGTCCTTCGAAGATCATATGGAGCATTTGAATATCATCTTCCAAGTTCTGCAGCACAATGATTATTTTGCCTACCCCAAAAAGTGTGACTTCCTTCAGCGAGAAATTTCATTCTTGGGTCACATTATTTCTGATCAGGGAGTTGCTGTTGACCCTGATAAAGTTGCTGCAATTAAGGATTGGCCACTACCTAAAAACCTTACGGAACTACGGGGCTTTCTAGGGAATTACTGGCTACTATAGAAGGTTTGTCTTTCAATATGGGCAGATTGCAAAACCTCTTGTCAATATGACAAAAAAAGGAGCATTTCAGTGGGACTCAAATTCCTTGGCTGCCTTTGAACAACTCAAGCTTGTTCTCACCCAAGTTCCTGTTTTACACCTCCCAGATTTTTCAAAAATTTTCATTGTTGAATGTGATGCTTCCTCAACGGGCATATGAGCAATTTTACAACAAGAGGGTCATCCTATTGCTTATTACAGCAAGGGTTTATCAGCTTTCCATCAACAAAAATCTGTTTATGACCGGGAATTGTTCGCTTTGGTGATGGCTCTCGACAAATGGAAGCACTATCTGCTAGGTCGTAAATTTTTGGTTCTCACTGATCATTTCAGCTTGAAATATCTTTTACAGCAGCGAATCACGACACCATCACAGCAACGTCTAATCTTAAAGCTTCTTCCATTTGATTTTACAATCACCTACAAACCTGGTGTCAACAATCAAGGTGCTGATGCCTTGTCTCGCTGCCCTCATTCAGGTGAATTTTTCAACCTTGTCGTCCCTCATGCAACTGATTTTCAAGACCTTCCTATGCTGCTACAACAAGACCCTTTCACCAATCAAATACTTCAGTCACTTCAAGCAGATCCCCATTCAGTTCCTCATTATTCCCTAGTGTCTGGGAAGCTATATTATAAACACAGATTGGTCTTACCAGCCAAATCCCACCTTACTGATCTGCTTATATCTGAATCACATACTTCCCTTATGGGTGGCCATGGTGGTGTTCTAAAAACTTTAAAAAGGCTACAACAGTATTATTTTTGGAAAGAAATGAAGGAAGAAGTAGAACACTTCATTCAACACTGTTTGGTTTGTCAGCGCAGCAAGTATGTACCAAAATCTTCTGCTGGTCTTTTGCAGCCACTACCTATTCCTCAACATACTTGGGAAGATCTTTCACTTGATTTTATCACCGGTTTACCAAAATCTAATGGCATTGATGTGATTCTAGTTGTGGTGGACCGTTTCAGCAAATATGCTCATTTTATTGGCCTCAACCATCCTTTTACTGCGAAATCAGTCGCTGCTATCTTCTGTAAAGAAATCATTCGCTTACACGGGGTACCAAAATCCCTCCTATCTGATCGAGACTCAATTTTTCTCAGCTCTTTCTGGCAAACATTGTTCAAGATTTCAGGTACCAAACTTAAGATGAGTACTTCTTACCACCCACAAACTGATGGTCAAACTGAGGTAGTAAATCGATGTCTGGAAACTTATCTTCGATGTTTTTGTCATGACCATCAGAAACACTGGTATCGTTATTTGCATTGGGCTGAATTTTCCTATAATACCGGGTTTCACACATCCACTGGGTATACACCTTTCAAAATTGTTTATGGAAAGGATCCTCCAATTCTAGTGCCTTATGTACAAGGTACTACACCTATTGCTGAGCTAGATGATTTTTTCCAAGATTGGGATGCTATTTTAGAAATGGCCAAATCAAATCTGTCCGTAGCACAGGGACACATGAAAACTCGGGCAGATTCTCATAGACGGCAATTGGAATTTCAAGTTGGGGATTTAGTGTTTTTGAAGGTACATCCATACCGCCAGACTTCCCTTTCTTCTCATAAATTTACCAAGCTGTCAGCACGCTACTTTGGGCCTTATTCAATCATTCGTCGCATTGGAGCAGTGGCATATGAACTTCAACTACCTCCTGGATCAAGGGTTCATCCAATATTCCATGTTTCCTTGCTCAAACAAGCTCATGGTTGCGATCAGGTTTCAATATCACCACCTCCTGTCAATGAACATTGGGAGTTCGCCCTTCAACCAGAAAAGGTGCTAAGCTCTCGGCTTACCACAGCAAAAGGGACACCAACCATTGAATTATTAATTCAGTGGAAAGACAGGCCGCAAGAAGAATCCAGTTGGGAACCATATGATGACATTGCAGACCAGTTTCCACTTTTCAGCCTTGAGGACAAGGCTAATTTCCTAGGGGAGAGTATTGATAGAAGTACACGTCCCCTCCTGGTTTATTCCAGAAGAACCAGAAGAAAGACATAGGGTAGTTATTCAGTCTTAATTAGGAAGTTAAGAGAGGTTATTCAGTCTTATTTGTAGAGAGGTTATTCAGTCTTATCTTTATAATTAGGGAAGTTACTTTCTATTATCCTATTATCTATTATACGGCAGTTGTGAGAATTAGTTATTTAGGAAATGTTATATATTGGTATTCTGTTGTAAGAAGCATTACGAAATATATGTGATATTCCAGAATTGTCTTGTTGGCTGGAGTTAGATACTGACTCTAGAATTTCTCTTCTCCACTACTTTTCTTCTATTCCTATCAGAGCAGTGTATCTTTGGGCCTGTTTGTTACCATGGTGAACACATGAACTTCTTATGAAAATAATTCCCCATTACAGCCAACCCATAATCCTGAAAACCCAATCCGCAAAATGATGCTGCAGTAATTATGGTGCAATAGCCACCCCTGACGCATCCGGAGTTCAATCAACAACAACTGGTAGCTATTCTTGCGCAGTTAAATATGATGAACTCAGAAATTAATTCTTTGAAGAAGCAGAAGGCACCAATGGATCGTGGAGAAACAAGCTATAACCATAGGGAGACTTACACTGAACAAGATGAGGCTGATATGGAAAATCCCTGGTGGAGAAGAAATCCTTCTAAACGCCCTTATTCAAAAGTTGATTTCCAAAGTATGAAGGGGGTGATCCAAGAGGATGGGTATTAAAAGCTGAGAAATATTTCAGATGTTACCAGACTCCTAAGGATTTAAAGGTGGATGTAGCGGTGATAATCCTGGAGGGAGACGTCTTAGACACCTTTACATGGGTTTCATTGGGACGAACAATAAGACACTAGGAAGAATTAGTGCAAGTTTTTCAAGAGCAATTCGGTCCTGCAGAATTCCAAAATTGACGTGCATCTCTGTGGAATTAAACAAATCGGCACTGCGAATATAAATTAGAATTTATTTGCTATTAGTTGCGAGTTCAAGGATGGCCTGAACATTACCTTTTGGGGGTATTTATTAATGGATTAAAAGAGGAATATCAAGCCGATATAAAAATACAGAAGCCACGCACCGTCTATAAGGTAGTCAGTTTAGCGCTTGAATTTGAAGCAAAATTCCAATCGCAACCGATTCCATGTTATTCTCCACGACCTCAATTTTCGCGTGCAACGGAACCAAATTTACGAGGCTCAGAATATTTCAATAATTGGCGAGATAATAAAGTGATTGTGTCACGTCAGCATGAGGACTTTTTGACTGGTGCAAATTTAACTAGTTCTCATCCAAATCCCACGTTGCCTTCGGCAGTTTCTAATTTCCCGCATTCGTCATATCCCAACCGCTTACCATCGTCAGCGTCGACCAGCAACGATGTTGAGAAACAGTATCGCAGAGAGAAAGGCTTATGTTTTAGATGTGGGGACCGTTATGCGCCTGGACATCGTTGCAGATCGGCGACTTTGCAAATAATGGAGATTACCGATGATAAAGGGAAAATGCTTGAATTCTCGGAAGCTGAACAGCTTGCCAACGCAAATTTGGCTGAAATTTCCTTATTTCTGCCTTGAGGACAAGGCTGATTTTCAATGGGAGGGTATTGTTAGGGACACATGTCATATTCTGGTTTAGATACTCAAGGGAAGTAAAGAGTAGTTATTTTCTGTTAGTTTCTAATTCTTATCTGTTGTATAGGAAGTTATGGTTTCTTATTCTTATCTGATGTATAGTTATTAAGTCTTATCTGTTTTGGGAAGTTAGTTATCATAGGAAGTTGGTTGTCTAGGAAATGCTATAGAAATATTTGTATTGTGTTTGAGAAGGATTATGAAGAATATTATATGGAAATTACTGTATCTTGGCTAGACTGCTGGAGTACTGATTCTGTCTCTAGAGTGTTTGGCTAGAGTTACAGATTCTGGCTCTAGATTTCCCTTTTCTCTACTTCTCTCTTACTTTCTTTAAGTCCTATCAAAAGAGTATTCTTGAAGTTCTATTAGAAGTTGTCCTAGAAAGAGTAGGGAACAGACTGGCAAGCGGAGATGGTTTCCTATCTACTCTTTGGTTGTTTGTGGGGGCTAGGGTTTGGATGGTGATTAATAAGTTTAGACTCCTTTTGGGTTTTAGGGAAAATATGTAAGTTGTTGGCCTATAGAGCAAAAATTTCGGATTTTTGAATGCTTCAAAATTTTCACACAATATTCAGTTTTCAGAGTGGAACAATTGATTACGAGATTTTCTAGCCGTGAGCATAACCAAAGTGTCTGTCTCTTTGTGTCTATTGAATATGCTGTCATTACTTCCTTATATGGGTGGGAGTTATCTTACTTTTGATGTCGGTTGGCATTGCCCATGAAATTTGATGGATTTTCACGGCTGCTTTCCACCATTTTAGTTTTCGTCTGGATTAGTGGTGGAGAATTGATTTTGCACTTTATGAGGTAAATATGTGACTGTAGTTGTCTATAGTGCAAAATTGATTATTTGAAGTATCAAACAACTTATTAGTTTGAAACTTTTGGGATGGGAGGTATCTGTATTTTTGGAGGATTTAGAGTGATCAAATCTAGTTTCTTAGCAAGCAATACCAATTCTTGAATCCAAGGAAGTGTGCAAGCTTTATGTTTATGTTACAACTTAATTTTTGATAGTTTGGGGGATGGGTTTGAGCTCTTTCTTTTGGAAGAACATGTGGAACCTGTTTGTTGGGTGAATTTTTCTATTCCTTTCAAGAATTTTGATAATTACATGTTTTGTTTGATGTTGCGGTTCCTTGTTTACGCCTTCATGTGTATTTTGCTAACAGTGATTTCCACCCTTTTGTCAATTTTTAATCAATTAATGCATTTCATTTGTCTGTTGTAAAATTATGCTTCAAATGGTGGCTACCATGCATTTCATTGTTTTGTGCAAGAGTAACTAAAGGGTCATGCTTCTTGCTATCTGCAGGTACTTCCTGATGATATCCGTCAGGCGTTAATGATTGTGGTCGAATGTTGTATGAAGCGGGATTACTTGGCTGCAATGGATCATTATATAAAGCTGGCCATAGGGAATGCACCCTGGCCTATTGGTGTTACTATGGTTGGTATTCATGAAAGATCTGCTCGCGAGAAGATTTACACCAATAGTGTAGCCCACATCATGAATGATGAGACAACACGAAAGTACTTGCAATCAATTAAGAGATTGATGACATTTTGCCAACGACGCTACCCAACATTGCCATCTAAAGCAGTTGAGTTTAACAGTTTGGCAAATGGCAGTGATTTGCAGTCACTCCTAGCTGAAGAGAGGTTTGGTGGGGTTAATCAGGCGTATGAGGAAAGGCTTCGAATAATGCCTGGTCCCAAAGAGAGTTAGCGATTGAGATATGCTCATATTGGAATATAACATCAATACTTTCATGTTATGTGATGGGAAATTATGTTTGTTTACTTGAAGCCGTCTCTTTCTGCGGCAAGCATATTGGTTCTTGTATGCCTGGATGCCAACTAGCCGCATTTTGTCGCTTCACGAAAGTGAAGCGTTACCACTTGTGGGTTGAAAACTTTGTTTTTTCTTCAAGATTGCGTATTCGTTGGGGACTGGGACGCACCTAAAAATATCCAGCAACATCTGCACGCAAATTCGTCTGTTATTGAAGTTTGGCAACTGTAATCTACATACAAATTCGTCTTTTTCTTAGGACAGTCCTGACGAAGCCATGAATAACAAGTTGGGGATTTTAGTTTTAATTTCGTAAAAAGGAATTATTTTCTATAAATTTCAGCTGTTTGAATTACTTGAAAAATAGTTAAATTGTCTTGTAGAATAAGATGAATTATTTTTTTGAAGGGAGAAAACTTACCTGTGGTACTTGATGTAATGAAGACACCGTTCCTAATAAGTTACTACCATTTGTATCTTTAAAATATGTCATCGTTGTTTTGTAGATAAATCTTTGTTAATAGCGTAACCTGCTCGTTCTCTCTTTGCTCTTCAACATCTTCTTTCAGATTTTACACTATATCTTTTATTCACTTGCCTCTCTACGCCCACTCAAAAGAACAATCCAAGAGATCAAAGCAAGCCAACCTATGAGAAGATGAGAGAGATTTGAAATCAGCGTATTGTGATGAGAGAGATTTGAAATCAGCGTATTGTCGTCCAGCAGCTTTGTACAAATTAGAAACTTGCAAGTGGATAGAAGATACAGTTAGGAGTTTGGACGGAGATAAAAGCTAAGTCGTGATTGTCAAACTCGTGAGTTGACTTTCTCCGAGCCACCGTTTTTACGTTTCTATCTCACTAAAACGAGTCGAGTCTCTAAGTAAATTAAAGCCACACCAGAACTCGCTTAAACTCACGAGTTTACACACCAAATTTACCGTTTTTACATTTCTACTTACAAAATTGTGTAAATTTTTTCAATTTTGTCATCCTCAACTGCTTTACATATGAATTTTATGGAAATTTATTTATTAAATATAATAAATTATAAATGTTGATATATTTAATTTCAATTATTTGGATTTAAAATATATTTAAATCAAATTATTTTCATTTTTTATATTTTATTTATTCAATTATACACTATTAATACATATTTTATGATAAAAGTAAATTCTTACAAATTTACGATTCGAGTCTGCGATACGAGTTTACGTCACTGTCACGAGTTTGCTTAAACTCGTGAGTTTGACAACCTTGGTCGGGAGTCTCGACGAAGATGTTGAAGAGGAAAGAGAGAAATGATAGGTTATGGGTCTGTTTGGGTTGGCGGTAGGAGCGGTGGCTTAAAAGCTATCTGACTTTATAAAAAGCTCGGTAGGAAAAAAGTCAGATTATAGATAATGATTTGTGTTTGGATTGATGGTGGTAGAAGTGGCGGGGCCCACGTCAAAAAGCTGAGAGCTTTTTTTGGAAAAAGCTGGATTGTGAGCTTTTTTAACTTAAAGTTCAGTGAACTTAACATGCAACCCAAACACACCACGTTGAGCTTCTTCTGCAAAGCCTATTAACTCTACCGCAAACGCTCCCAACGCTCTCCAAACGCTCTCACCAAACAGGCCCTATGTCGTTAATGATGATATATTTAAAAGATAACACTGATATATTTTTAAGATATAGATTGTAGTAATTTATTGGGAACTGGATATTCATTACATCAAGTGATGTACTGGATGCAAGTCTTCTCCCTTTTTAGATTATTTAAATGATCATAATTTGAATGAGTAGTTAGGGGAGAGTATTAGGCTATTTGATTGCGTTTGACTTGGAAACTGAAATATTTTAAGGGTAAAATTGCAATGTTTTTAAAAAGGAAATTTTTTTAATCCCTAAGGATGTAACTTAATTTCAGTTAATTCCAAAAAAAAATTGAAACTTTACTGCACCACCTTGGGTCAAAATGTAGTTAAGTTTGTGGATGAAAAGACAATTATGCTCTTCGTTTATCAAAAGATCATTTACAACACAAATAAAGACATTTACAAGATGAATAAAGACATTTATAAGAAAAAGTAAAGATATTTAAAAGACAAATAAAAGGATTCTAAAAACTTAGGGAATTAAAAATTTTTGGCCATTTGTAATGAGGGGATTTGAAAAGGTCTATGGAGTTAAAAACATTTTAGTCATTTACAAGATAAATATAGATATTTATAGGACAAATACGTGCATTTACAAAATAAATAAAATAATTCAAAAGACAAATAAAGTAAGTGTATCACTATCTTTTCACCCACAAAACTTAATTTCATTTTGACTTTAGGGGTGCAGTGAAATTTCAGAATCTGTTGGGGTTAACTGAAATTAAGACACATTCTTAAGGAAAACTAAAATTCTCCCCTTAAAAAATGTGAGCGTGAAATTGTTTGTGAAAAGAAAAATACTATAAGAAAAAAATTGCACCACAAATTACTTTAAATGCTTGAGTGCTAACCTTTTCATTTTTATCAGATTGTGCATCACCTTGTTATTTGTTTGTCATTTGCTGAGAAATACTCTTTCAATCTTAAATACAAGAGCTAGCTGGGATTTACTATTTTAGTTTTGAATGTAACACTCTTTCTTTAGTTGATCATAGGGCAGTTAACGAAGGGGCAACATTGCTACGTTTTTATACTTTGAGGGCACATTGCTATTTTGAAAACTTCAGGGATAAAATTGCTTCTGGCGCGTGATTCATGACAAAATTGATAATTAACCCAATATTAAAAATAAAAAAGCAGAAGAGGACAAGATACATGCCGTCTAGAATGGACGCAGTGGAGAAAAGGAAATACATGGAGAGGGGGAAGTAAAATAGAGAGGATACGCAGGCGCGTAAAGTCACGTTGATAATCGACCACGTGGCCTCAGGCACGCAAACACGTGGCGCTCCGATGGATTCCCTCTGGGCTCTGGCTATGGGCTGTGGCGGAGTGAAATATGAGCGTTGATACCATCCACCTCCACGCACCAGCTCCCGCTGAAGCCTGCTGCCATGGATACTCCTCCTCTGAACACCTCCTCCTCGTCAATGACCAAGCGTCCCTGTCCTTCCCAAAACCCAAACCCTGGATTCCATAACCTCGACCAGGTGGCTCAGCCCCTCGAAAACTTCCTCCGCCTTTCCGAATTCCCCTCCCTCTCCCTCGATCTCTCCTTGGAGAGGCTTCTCTCTTCATTGCCCACCGATGCTGATCAGACCCTTCTCATCGATCGCGCCCTTCATATGGGATCCATGCTTCTCGATGCTGCCAAACACTCTTCCCGAAAGCGAGCCTCCAACCACAATTCTCTTGCTTGGCCTCTTCCTCCCGACCTTACCGTCAAAGTATGTGCTGCTTGTATTCTGCGGTTGATCGACCGTCGGTTCCTGGATTTTTATTTTCTTTCTATTCCACAATCTTTTTCATTTCAGAAAATGTTTGTTGCATGTTGGTTATTTCTTTTAATTGCTCCCTTCTTCTTCCCCCTTTTGCCTGTGAATTTGATTATAGCACCTCGTTGCATTACGATTCTTTTATCTTTTTCCATGGGGACTTTGTTGTAGATCAATCTCGTCGATCTGACTGCCAACTTCCGCTTCTGTAACCTGGGCATTGAATGACGGCCATTACGAATATAATTTAAACTCACTTTATTCTACTATCCTTCGCTTTCCCTCGGTGCAGATGTTTCAATTCTATTTTGTGTGGCAAAGTCTGAAGATGTATTGTTTTTCCGCGACACTTTATGATTTATTTCGGACGGTTAAAATAATGTCGGAATTTTATGTTTGGGTTTGCCAGCTATTTGATTGTTTGATATTTGTGTATATGTACATATTTCTAATTCCTCGTTATCTGAGCCATGAGGACGCAAAATACATGATAGAAATGATGATTATTGTGTACTAGAGCTAATGCTTTAGTCCAAGAAAATCTTTCTGGAGGAAAAAGCGGTTAATCAGTTTATATATATATAGGTACCCCAGTTTTATAGGTTTTTAACATGCTTGCATAAGGAAGTATACTTTATGAGTATTGATCATGTGCCATGACTCATGTTGTACAGGTGTTTTCATCTCTTGATACCCAGAGCCTATGCCATGCAGCAGCCTCTTGTTCAATGTTTAACAAATGTGCTAGGGATCCTTTGTGCTACGAAAATATTGATTTGACAACACTTGTTCCTAAGGTTAACAATGCAGTTGTTTCCACGATGATTCAGCGAGCTGGAAAGGCCTTAAGGTATGAACTTTTGTAGCGCTCTGGTTCTTTCTATGCTACAATTACTTCTGTTAGCATTTAAACTTCAATTTACTGAGCAGTCAATGACAATTAAAAGGATGTATATTTTCTCATAGTGAGTTAGAAACAGGGTACAAGTTAGATGTACTTTATTTGTTTGGTTGTTCTCTCTTATCTGTATTGCTGTTCATAATTTGTAAGTGACTCATCTCTAATGATATTTTACTTCCTCCTACCTCTAAATTCTAGCTCCTGTTAGAATGTGGTGTATTAATGGTCTAAATTCAAACTTCTATGTTTTTTTACAATGTAAATTTCTTTGTCACTGATTTTCCAAAAGGAAAAGGAAAGTTGGCCATTTAACCTGATGCTGTTTTCTTGAGCATGATTTGCATTATGATGTCTTTTCCGTAATTGTCATTTTCTGTGCATCTATTTTGGTTGTTTTAATAGGTCTCTTAGGATCGGTGTTGTTGCTGGTGCTCATGCGTCAACAGGATCCTGCCAGCCATTGGTTTATACCATCAGAAATGCCACTGTAGATGTATCCAACTTTTCATGGAATGACAAGAGATCTCGGCAAGGGAGAGAGTCATCCATTCTTACTAGATCCTGTTTAAACCCTTTAACCGGATGTGATGATGCTCCAGGGTATGTCGGCTTCAAGTTGAGCCTTCTTCTTTGGATTTTTTTTTTCTTGTTTTTTTATTATGAACTTTCATATTTCCTTTCTGCAGGACTGTTCTGAGGAAGTTGCACTTGTACAATATTGAAAGAATGGATAATGCATCCCTTTGTGCGGCATTAGCAGCCTGCCCTTCTCTACTTGACCTGGAAATAGTTGGACTGTAAGTTTAGTCTCTCTTATTAAAATCCATCAGGCATAAGTAGGCTGGGAATCCATTTCCTGAACCTTCTGACCTGGATACTTCAATTGTAGTTGGTTTAGTATAAACTTGTTGCTATTTTCTATTAAAATTCATCATGCTTTATAAATATAATATAATTGGCATCATGATAGTGAAAATCCTTTGCTGGAACTAATATCTTGTGACTACAATTTGTTTATTAATATTATTATATTTTGGTATTTTGGTTTTGTTACAGAATATCAATTCTGTATTGAATAGAAAGAGAGGGAAAGAGGGAAAGAATCAGGGTTAGAGGGGTAGAAGAAGAAGAAGAAGACAGAGAAGAGGCTAAAAGAGTGAGAGGCAGAGAGCAATCACTGCTGCATAATGCTTCTGGTTTATTCATAATCTGATTTACAATAGGGATTAGGCCCTTAGTTATAGGCTAGAGTGACTTAATGACCAAGCTAAGGCTAAACTAACTAACTTTCTAATGGATATATTTCCTAACAACCCCTAACTAACTCTTAAATTTTTATTATCTTTACATATCAGATTCCTTAGTGTAAAATTTGATAGGGATCAGCTCATATGAATTTTCTCAGCAAAACTTTCTCAAGTATCCAATTATAGCTAATAATTATCTTATAAGTTATAAGTACAGTATTTTCCCTCATTTCCCACTATTTTATTTCTTATGATAAAAAAGGTTATTATAACATAATTGATAGTGAATATTTTGCTTTATGTCTGGCAGTCATGTAGAACTGAGGCAAACATTAATGTCAGTGAGTACGAACTGCCACTTGATAGAGCGTTTGTTTTTTGAGTCTTCAAAAACAGGTACAGTATGTTTCTAGCTTTATTTTGACTTTTAAGGATTTCTGCATTTACAGATATATACTTCTCTATTTTTTCTTATTAGGCAGAGATAACAGCTTGAAAACGCCGACCTGCATTCATCTTGTTAGCAGTTGTCCCCATCTAACTTCTTTGTCCCTAAGAGGGTTTAAGTTACATGATTATAAAGTTCGTATATTGCTTAAGGTATGTTCCCAAGAACTGAATGAAATTTCACATACTGTGTTGATTTAAGTTCAAATAAACTAACATATGCACATGCTTCCAATGCTTTTTCATTGTGGGTGTGTTGGAGATTGAGATTTGGTTAAATGTCAGTTTCTGGTGAATCTTGGGTAATAATTACTCCCTTTGTTTCTATTTAGTAGACAAAATTACCTAATTCTCACATAGCAATTAAACTAAACTAATTTATGTCTTAATCCTACTTCCATTTTTCCTGTTCTACTCTTATTTAATGCTCACTTTATTTGTTAACTTTTAATGGAGAAGGCAGCTTTTGTAACAAGTCATTTCATACATTCAATAGGGACATGTTAGGGAAAAATATTAAATACTCTTCAAATTTTGTAATTTTTCTTATAAAGAGAAACAAATCACACTGCAGAACTATAAATAGAAATGGATGGAGTGTCTTTTAGTAAGTTTATTCAGTAAACAGTATATGTTCCCCACCTCAATATACACTTTCTTATTAATTGTGTAAGACATCTGCCACGTAAGGAGTGGGAATGAATCTTTAAGTCAAGCTTTTTATGCTTATATGCACTTGACCGCGGTTTTCTCATGCGCTGCTTGAACATCTGCTAATGGCTGCTGGTGTACATTTTCAGTTTTGATAGACTTCGATAATTTGTTTTACATTTGTATAATGATACCAAGTTCCTGATAGTTTGCATCCAAACTTCATTTGTCTAGATTTTAACTTGGACGTGGTAGAATTTTGTAGACCTTTATATGCTTGAGTAGAAAAATGTGTGTGCAGACTTTCCTTCTTTTCCTATTGATTTGTGATTGAAACCAGCATCTAAAACAACTAGACAATCTCCTAATTCACCCCCCCCACCCATGAAAAAACATGACTGTAGTATTTTATATTCTTCTTCATGCCAGAATCTTAAAGTTTGTTCTCTGCTATTAGGGTGACTGTGTTGCTGATTCTGAATTTGGTTTGGTTGCTTGTACATGTGCAGGGGTTTCAGAAACTGAAATATGTTGATTTTTCTACATCCTATTCAATCACTGGAAACTTTTTAAGGTCAGTTATTGTAACTGGACAAATTCTCTCAAGACCTCCTGATATTATATTCTTGTGTTATGATCATTTCTTAATATCTTTCAGAAACCTTGGAAGTAGCAATGGGGGGAATTTGCTTGAGGTATTGATTTTGAGGGACTGCATGCATCTGAAAGAGGTGTGGATTGTAATTCATATTCATTTGTTCCCTTCTTGCCAAACTATTCCTCTAAAACTTTAAACCTCTCGCAGGTGGAAGTTGCTAGATTGTTGACAGCAATTCTTGCAGGAGATTTCAACTGTCTTGTACATCTTGTGGGTACACACACACACACACACACATTAAAAGTGACATAATACTGAAATTCTGCTAGACCTCTTTTTTGCTTGTAGTTTTTACTATTGGCTTTAAACAGGACATATCCAATAGGGAAGGCTTAGCATCCGAGGGGGACTGGTACCGCAGGTGCTACAACTCTAGGTAATGTTTTTATTTAGTAAATACATTAACTCTGAGGATGGCTTATGTCATTATTATCATTCAAATGTAAAGTTTGTCTCTTTGCTGCAGTATCATGCCTATTAAGCATGTTTTAGAAGCAAGGCCGGATTTGTGTTTGCTGGCTGAATATCCATCAGAAGGAAGGTTGGATGGTTCTCCTAATAAACCTTCATATTTCCAGGGGCGTGGTTTTCCTATTTTTTACTTAAGTGATGCCAACTGTGGTTTTCTGGAACATGTTGCAGTTACATGGAGACATTTGATGTTGAACTGAATGGCGATATGAGTTTTCCTAGCCATACTTCTGATGAAATAAATTGTTTTAGTACATCTGAAAGTAGCTACAACAGTGATCATAGCAGTAGACATGAGGATGGTCAAGAAGCAAGCTATGTGATTTTTGAGGAAAGTTCAGATGAGATAGACTTTCTGACCCTGTAGGGGATTCTGCATTAATTGAAGAGGACAATAAATTGAGGAACTAGGTATTTTCTTTTCTCTGTGTGGAAAATGAAATGGTCGCTTGAGTTGGTTTCTATAATAAAAGCATTTATGTGGACAGGTTCGCTTTGTTTTGTTGGTTGATTTTAGGCCACTATTAATTAGAAGTTTGGTGTGCCTCAACTGTCATAGATATTATTGATGGAATATATATCCAAGAAAACAAACGAGTTCTTCTGCGAGTGCCATGGTTTGGCTGACATGTGATTAGTTGTATTCTATCTCTTCATGCATGCTTCTATCCTCTTAAATGAGGCTCTTGCAATTCATGCATTCTTAGGAAACTGGAATAGTATTTTGTACCATCTGATTCATTTTGAATAACTACTACTACGATGCGTCAAAACTCAGTTGAGTTTGCCCTGTGTTTTTGTTCAGAATTCAATGCGTTTCTTTTACTAATATTTGTAATTTATGTTACATTTGTGCGCACTAGGGAAGCAGAAGGGCAGCAAGGATATGGCGTTTGGATTTCTGGGCGGTGAATTCTGGCAACTTTTTGTCGTGGCCTTCAACAAAATTGATATTCATAGATCTTGGAATCTACAGGAAGTTGAGTTTTTTGCTGTTGGCCGCTGTTCCATATGTGGAAATGTAAATTTTCTGCCACATTGGAAGCCTGGTTCTCTCCGTTTCACACCTCTCCAATGAACACCCCCCCCCCCCCCCCCCGGGGGGGGAGTTCATATTCAGTGAAGAAACCTTATCTATTTCTTGGGTCCTCATGTATTTGTGGGAGAGAGACAGTTTTTGTGACTTGCTCCCTTTATGTTCTGGCAGGGGCAAATTTGACCCTCGTGGAAAAATAAAATTAGAAATGGTTTTGAGACTGAACTAATTGGCTATAATTTTTTTATATGCATGTATCTATAGTCGTAGTATTCATTACTAAAGGCATATTTCCCTAAATTCTGAAATCGGAGGAAGATTGACAAAAATTAAATGGGAATTTTCCCTGTATATATTAGGTTTGTTTTGAGTTTCAAGATGAAGATCAAGCTTTATGTCCTGAAGTTAAGTTTTATGTATGGCAAATATTGGACGAGAACCTCCTTGCAGGAGCTTTTTGTTTGCGGTTGGTCCAGCAGCCTATGGTCCCTACCCTGGAAATTTTCTGCATTTATATCCCTTGGAATTGTCTCTAACGTGTGTTAGTAGCCTAACTTGGTTCGACTAAGATTTCATGAATAAACCCCTCGTCTTTGGGTTTAACTGGCAAAAGGGTCGGACACTCTCTCTTCAAAAGGGAGAGGGTTCGATCTTGGAGTTAGTCAAGGCACTAGGGGAGACATCCTAGAGGTCTACGAAGCATCGGTAACTTAGGCTAAGGTAGAGACATGTGTAGTTTTAGTTCTGAATTTCTTGCGGAGTGAGTTCCAAGCGTCCTGTCTTTGGACTGTAGGTAAGTCCAACCTCTCTCCTAAAATTTTGTTATTAAAAAAAAAGGATTTCATGAATAACATTTCATCTCTTGAGGCCATGTTTGGTATGGGGAAAATTTGAGGGAAAGGAATTTAGAAGAAGGGAAGGGAAGATTTTGAAAGATGGGGGAAGATGAGTTGTTTAATAGGAAGAAAATGAAAGGGTAGGAGTTGGTAAAAAATTAAAAAATATCTATTTTACCCTCAAAAGTAATTAATTCAAAATAAAAAAGAAATATATATATATATATATATATATATATTTTGCTAAAATATATTTTTAAAAAATATGTTCTTGTCAAGTTTGAACTCATGTAAAAAAAATTCCGGCCAAATTTAACTTTTACGCCAAGTTCAAATTTGAGGGATAAATTTGTCAAAAAAATGTGAATAGTGACGTGGGAACTTGAGATCCCATCAAAGATTTTCTCACATATGAGGGAAGATTGATGGGTCGAGGAATTTGGGTTCTCGAGAAGATTTATCCAAAATGTGTACCAAGTAGAAGGAACTTGCTAATATTCCTTTTCTTTCTACCGAATCCATGTACCAAACGAGGCTTGATGCTATAATGGGGGCAATCGGTAGTTGAAACTAGAGAGGATGGCGGAACAGACGTTTATTTGATCAATGGTAGTACCTGTAGTACCTTATATTAGATCTCCTCTCTTTGAACAGAAAGTTGACTTGGGCTCCATTATTCACAAGGCCGAAGCTAGTTGGGAGACTCATGAGTCATGACTCATGAAATGGCAAGAACTAGATTGAGAGTTTTTATTGGTGATAGTGGAGGATTTTCACTTGAGGATTGTTCTTAGCACAACACAGATCGAAACAATTCAATATATGTATTGATGATCTTGCCAATTTGACTGCTGATATGATGACTATTTTCACGTTCCGCCATTATGTTCATAGCATTTGAGTAAATCGATCTGTCTAATATATATATGCAAACACCAGAGCTTAGGTCATTCTCTAGAATGTGTAGGGTCCTCCTCGGATGTGCTGGCTCTCCAGTTACAGTAGGAATTTGGGGACTTGGGTCTGTTTCATTCGAGAGGATCGGAAGGGAGGGGGGAGGATGGAGGGATTTTAACCTCCTCCCCTCGTTTTGCTGATGATATATTTTAGGAGTAAAGGGGATTTTTTTAAAAAAAAAATTCCCCTCTCTCCCCTCAAAAACATCACCCCCCCAAATCGAACCCACCCCCACCGATCCGGTGATACCTGTCTTTTCTGATACTTGTCAACGCTGAGCCTATTATTGGAGGAGGAGAACGAGCCATTGTATATAGAGAGAAGCGGATTTTATGAAGAAATGACAGCTTATTCTACAAATTACACTTATTTCTTCAGTTTGATCATAGAGGTCGCTGATTGTCAATATCTGTATGTGTGTATGCATCTAGATACAGTTATAAAATCTTGCAGAAAGGTAAGTCTTTTACTAGGATTTTCAGACAGTATTAAGTTATAAAGAGATATAAAAAGTTGCAATTGCAAAATATGATCGTTAGTGTTGTGCTGGACTATTTTTCACCTCTAATTTGTTGTTTCTATTTAAATTTTTTTCCACTTTTTTGAGTTTGTGCATTCAATTTATATTTTTGCAGTTTGCTTATACTTGTTATTGAACTTAAATGCTTTCTATGCTCTGTTCTTCATTTTCTGGTTTCGATTTTGCCTTGATTTCTTTATTTCTTGGAAGAAACTCAAACTAATTGTTATCCCCAATTGCAGATAGTGAAGAACCAATGATTATAGCAAATACACTCGATCAATCATCAATCAATAAATATAAAATATTTTAATTTGCTTTGTGATGGCATTTGATGAGGGCCTTTTTGTCGTTAGCCTTGGGGTCAACAATAAAAATTAACCAATGATTGCATATAGGCAAACCGAGTATCGTTCTCTCTTCTCGAGGAGCTTTTTATTGAATCCTAGGTAATCTAAATGATATGCAAATGCAATGAAAACAAAGGAAAAATTGATAAGCTAAAATAAGAATGCAATTAAATCAAATGCTAACTATTATTTTTGATATTTTCTTTATAAGGGAATGAAGTATAAAAATGGGTATGAAAATATGAATAATGGATGCTTTTGGTAATGAAGAAATGACTATCCTTGCTCATAAAAGATTATGGGAGTTAAAATTCATCAAGTCTTAAGAAAAACCTCAAGATAACACTTGAGTTCAATATTCTCAATTAATAGTAGCTCCTACAAACATAGCTAACTACTACCTCTTGTGAAATTGTTTAAAACCACTTGATGTGCAATTAAAATTGGAATAATGTAACATAAGTCTTCTTGATATTGAGTACTAAACAGTCCCACAAAGGCACAAATCAACCATATTAATTAGACAACAACACGCTAATTAATATAATCTCATTGCAACCACAAGAAATTCAAACAAATATAATCTTCATACTACAAAATCCAATCTCAACTACAATTATCAAACCAACAAAGACAATTAACATCAATCAGTTCCAGATTTATACACAATAATTCTTAAAACTAGACAGTCTAAATATATAAATCTAAACTAATATAATGATAGAATAACTCCCCCATGAAGTCCATTAAGCTCAAGTATTAATCTCCATCACCAAGAAAAGGGAATCAGCCACTAATCATGTAAGCACAGTGCCAAATCGTCCAACCATGAAATTGAAGAAAGGCTTCGGCCTTGATGGGAAAACAAATGAGAGGATGAAGACAAAGGTGAAGTTGATGGTGGTGGGCGATGGATAGACCTTCGACGCTGCCTCTGTTCTGATTCAAGCTCTTCGAACCTGGTGGTTGACAGTGTAGGCTGTCTGAGAGGATCGACGGAAAGAATAGGTGTTAGTGGTTGACGGTGGAGGTCGAGAATGGTGGTGGTGGAGCATAGATGAAGGTGAGGCCTGGTGGGGAGTGGAAATCGAAGGTCTCCAAGCTCTGGTTCTCTGACTTCTCTGCTCAAACTCGGCGCTGATCTATTTCAGGTGGTGGAAGAAGATCAAAGGTCGCCGGAAGTGGTGGAGGGAGGATGGTCGCTGGCGACGATGGGGATGATGGCGTTTGTCGCCAGCGATGATAGAGTGAAAGTAGAAAAGGATGATGATCGAAGGTCTGAAGGCTTCAAAGTCGAAGGTCCAGGTTCCCAATTCGCGGCGCTGGATTTTCCAATATATCCTTTCTCATCGTCTTACGTTGCCAGGCCTAATTGGTTCCTGGGCAAAACGCAAGTTTTTGACCAGGGACCTAACTGCAAAGATTAAAAGTTCTGAAGAAGGGACTTATTTCAAAATATTTGTCTCTTACCCTTTTTTTCATTGATTTCCAATTTTCAGAAATTGTTAGGACCTTTCTTGTAATTTTCCCCAGTCCTCAAAACATTAATTCTGACCCTCAAAAATATCTGTTTTCCTCTTAAACACTTACAATGCAAGATTAAACACAATGTAGCATCAAAAGTCCAAGGAATCAATTGTATGAATAATTAACAAATTATGACTATTTTACCCCTAATTATACTTAATTCAATACAAATGTCCCTAATACAAATTAGTACTTAATCATGCAATAATGTCCGAGAAAATACATTAATAATCCCAATTTATTATGAAAAATTATATAAAAATATGGTTCATCAATGAAATTTGATGCCAGTATTTATATTTTGGCATGAAGAACTTATTATTTTGGTAAATAACAGTGTTGGTTTTATTTTGGTATGAAGAACATTTTTTACCCATTTAAAAAAACCTGTGTGTATTTTATTTCTACACTTAATTTGTCAAAATTATGGTGTCATATGCATGCCAATGCTTAGTTTTATGGTTGATTTGTATAGTTTGATAAAATATTGTGTTGATTTTTAATATATATATATGTGTGTGTGTGTGTTTTAAATGTTAATTTTCATTTTAAGGCATAAAACTGTTATTTATAATTAAACGTTATTATACATTTAATAAAATTTGGAAAAAAACACTTATAACATAAGTAAAGTTGTCTATGTGAAGTAACCAACGGGGTTGGGCAGTAAAAGCGAGCATGTCGCTTAAACATGAAGTCTCGGGTTCGGCGCGAGCCTCGAATGCAAAAAACCCCCACTGGGAGACTCTCCCACCATAGTGCGACGCGGGTGGATCCGGATTAGTCGGGGCGAAGCCGTAACATTAAAATTCCTCTTATAATATAAAGGTAAAATTGTTAATGTGAAATTTTTTTCCCTCCCTTCTCCTCCTAAACCAAAGAAGGTAACATTAAGATCATTCTCCTCTGCTTCCTTTTGATCAATCCAAATAAGGTAATATTTAAATCCCTCTTGTCCTCTCCCCTCTATTAAAATCCCTAAAGATACTACGTCATGCAAATGACCGCGGATGGATTCATTTTAGAAGGGGTTCACATTAGGTGTACATCTCTTATGTACATCTTATGTGCTGATTCCTCTATTAGAGGGGTGAATACTTTTTATTATTATTATATATATTGTATTTATTTAGATTTAAATTATATGATGTTTTCTGAAATATTTTTGCACCCAATATCTCACATTAATTAATTTTTAGTCTTGCATTCAGAAATGTTTGAACTGTAACACCAGTATCATGAAAACTAATTAATTTAAAATACTTGGTGTAAAAAAATCTCAAAAAACAGCATATAATTTAAATATAAATAAATGAAATATATAAAAAAAATTAAAAAAATTCTTCTTATAGAGATGAGCATGTAAGAAGCAGATAAAAAAAAAAAAAGGGTCAAGGTCAAAAATACACATAACCTTTTCCTCCAGGATCACCCAGCACCACGACCTTTTTTTTGGATCAAAAATACACACGACGTTACGTTTTGGGTGCAAAAATACCACGGCCAAAATTAGTTGGCCAGTTAACGACGACATGGACGCTGGCGTGGCGATGAGGACCGACACGGACGCGTAGATGCTTTGACGTGGACGCCGACGTGGAATAAAAATTTAAAAAAATAGGAAAAAAAAATAGGGAAAAAAAATAAAAAAATCGATTTTTTTAAATAATTAGAAAAAAAAAAATCAACAAATTAGGAAAAAATTTAAAAAAATAAGGGAAAAAATATAAATAATTAGCAAAAAAATTCAAAAATTAGGGAAAAATTTAAATAATTAGGAAAAAATTCAAATAATTAGAAAAAAATTCAAAAAATTAGAAAAAAAATCAAAAAATTAGAAAAAAAAATCAAATAATTAGGAACAAATTCAAATAATTAGGGAAAAATTAAAATACCTCTGCTAGTGGGCCCCACCACCGGAAACAATCAATCGGCAATTATTCAGCAATGGCGATCGATCGCCGGATAACCAAAAATACTAGGGTAAGCTATTGGAGGAGGAGTTGTATATACAAAAGCATGCATTTGTTGAAGATAAGTTGTTCATTGAAAATACCTCTTGCTATTGCATCTTCAACAAATTGTCACTTAGGCCTTTGTATATACAACTCCTCCTCCATAGCTTACCTAGTATTTTTGGTTATCCGGCGATCGATCGCAGCCAGGCGTCGCCCGGCCGATTGTTTCCGTGTGGTGGGGCCCACTAGCAGAGGTATTTTAATTTTTCCCTAATTATTTGAATTTGTTCCTAATTATTTGAATTTTTTTTCTAATTTTTTTATTTTTTTTCTAATTTTTTGAATTTTTTTCCTAATTATTTGAATTTTTTTTCTAATTATTTAATTTTTTTTTCTAATTATTTGAATTTTTTCCTAATTATTTAAATTTTTCCCTAATTTTTGATTTTTTTTGCTAATTATTTATACTTTTTCCTTATTTTTTAAAATTTTTTCCTAATTTGTTGATTTTTTTTTCTAATTATTTTAAAAAAAAATCGATTTTTTTATTTTTATTTATTTATTTTCCCTATTTTTTTTTTCCTATTTTTTTAAATTTTTATTCCACGTCGTCCACGTCGCATCAGTCAAAAGATCTACGTCGATGTCGGTCCAATCATCCCATCAATCGTCGTCGTCACAATGTCGGCGTTAACGGTCGGCCAACTAATCTAGTAGTAGTGGTATTTTTCTTACACCAAAACGTAACGTCGTGTGTATTTTTCCATCCAAAAAAAAAAAGTCGTGTCTTTGGTGATCCTGGAGGAAAAGGTTATGTGTATTTTTGACCATGGCACAAAAAAAAAAAAGATAAGGAAGAAGTACCTTGCTCCTTTTAGAAGAGTATGGGAGAGAAGATGGATCCCATTTATGAAATATCTTGGCCTCACAGGCGCTGCACCTGTTCGAGTTGTTGGTGCTTGAAAAAGAGGAGAGATGGCCACCAGCACAGGCACAGGCAGTAACGGCAACCCACAATACAAGCCTTACCGCCATCTCAAAACCCTCACTGATCACCAACGCGCTGTCTCCTGCGTCAAATTCTCCAACGACGGTACCCTTTTGGCCTCTGCTTCTCTCGACCGAACCCTAATCATCTGGTCTTCCTCTACCCTCTCTCTCCTCCACCGTCTCAACGGTCACTCCGATGGCGTCTCCGATCTCGCTTGGTCCTCTGACTCCCACTACATCTGTTCTGCTTCCGACGACCGCACTCTCCGCATCTGGGATGCTCGAGCCTCCACCGGCGGCGACTGCGTTAAAACCCTTCGTGGCCACTCCGACGTCGTTTTCTGTGTCAATTTCAATCCCCAGTCTAATTTCATTGTCTCTGGTTCCTTTGATGGAACGGTTCGGGTTTGGGAGGTTAAGACGGGCAAGTGTATTCATGTGATCACTGGTCATTCAATGCCTGTCACCTCTGTGCACTTCAACCGAGATGGTTCCCTCATCGTCTCCGGTAGCCATGATGGTTCTTGTAAGATTTGGGATACTAAATCTGGCACTCTCTTGAAGACCCTCATCGAAGATACCGTCCCTGGTGTCTCCTTCACCAAGTTCTCGCCCAATGGCAAGTTTATACTTGTTGCCACTCTTAATGACACACTGGTAAGTTTGCCCTTTTCCTCCATTCATGTCATTTCGTGAAATTTGTCCTTTCACTTGATTAGCGAATAACTTTTACCTGATAATCTTGCGGGAGATGATAGGCCATCATTTGGATCGGTCAATCAATCACTCATTGGATTACTTGAGTGCTTTATTATTATTTGAATATCCTTCTTCTCAACCGAGAACCTTCTGTTTCCTATCTATACACCTCAAACGTTTTAATTGCACGGGAAATTAATGATTATTGCATGATGAACTTCGTCAGTTGGGATTTTGCAAAATTGAACTAAATCATATCATAGATTTTCCATATCATTCTCCATATACTTCACTTCTCCCCGTTTCAGTTTCTACTTTAGCCTTCTGGCAAATCAAATTAGTTTCAATTAGAGTGGTTTCGTCCTATAGTAGGAGATTAATTTAGAAGAGAAGTACGGAGTTTTTGGCACTCTGTCTTGCCACTCAATGGCTGATTGGTTCGATGGATAGGGGCTTCTGCAAGTCTATACTTCAGTGAATTTCAGGGTAGCAGGATGAAGATGGAAAAGTCATGAACCCTTTGGGTAGTACTTGATGATAAATGAACAAAGGCTGCTTTTGAAGTGCCTATGTTTAAAACTGATAAGACGAAGTAACTCAGAATTTCAATTGTTCTGATTTTTTTTTTTTTTTAATATACTCAGATAGGACATCTTTCTATAGTTATTCATGTCAACCTTCAAGTTGAGTATTAAAACAGACGAGTTAATAAATAATTATGCTGCTAATTTTAAGTGGATATATTAAATATTTGGGATTGATCTGGGTTTTGGGGTTGATGAGATATTTCTTGTCATTCTCGTTTAAATGTCTGTGCTTATACTTTAATATGCTACTGATTTTCTTTTATTTTTCTTCCTAATGGAAACAAAATGTCTGGATGCAGAAGCTATGGAACTACTCGGCGGGGAAGTTCTTGAAAATATATACAGGTCACGTGAACAGAGTATATTGCATAACTTCTACATTTTCTGTGACAAATGGGAAATTTATAGTCAGTGGATCAGAAGATCACTGCGTCTATTTATGGGATCTCCAGGCGAAAAATATGGTTCAGAAACTTGAAGGCCATACGGATACTGTAATATCTGTTTCCTGTCACCCAACAGAGAACAAAATTGCTTCTGCTGGCCTTCACGATGATAGGACTGTGAGGATTTGGGTACAAGACCCCTGAGTTGGAGCGAAATTCTATGTGGAGTATATAATTCGTCTGTCTTGCGTTATAATTTTCTTCTAATCTTCAATTCTACGCTTCCCTAATCCATGGAATGAAAGCTTCTGTTCACGCATGCTAATATATTTGTTTTGAGGGAGGTTTCTTCTTCCCTTGTTATCATGATTTGACATTTCGCTATTTCTAAATGGTATATACTGAATCATTTGATTCTTTACATTTTTTGTTTTTGTATTTCAAAAAAATTAGTTTGTCAAAGTTCAACAGTTAGCACTGCACTTTTGATTCATCAATTCACGAGCCAAAGGCGTTATCAACGTGAATTAGATTAATAGCTCTTGGAAGAAAGAACTTGGATCAATGCAACTGACTTTTACCATGAAGTGGCATTATCAAGGGTGGCGTCCTCGAAAGCTAAATGTGAGATTCACGTCAGATTTGGATGGATTAAGGATGCAGTTACCAAGAGATAGAGATTTGATCTACTTGGGTTAACAAAGTAGACTAAAATCCTTGTTAAATTGAAAGCATCGAAAGCAAAGAATTAGCCTATAATCTTCAAGGCATGATTTGTGTTGTCAACTATTTTATCATATCCATTGTTGTTGTTGTTACATTTTTTTTTTGGGTATAAAAAAATGGTGTAAGTGTCTGCAACCACTCCTCAAGGCTCGCAAGAAGAGCGACGACCCTCCCAACAAACAGGCTCCATACAATTGGATTACGAGTGGTTTTTCTTTGCAATTCAACCCTGACATCTTTGTTGTTGTTACATTTTAGGCGGAATTAAAATTCCTTCCAAACTCACGATTGTTTATGCATTTGTCATGTTTAGCCACATTTGAATTTAGTTTGTGTACGACATCTAAGGGTTTGTTTGGTATGAGGGATTTGGAAGGGAGGGGTATGAGTTGTATCTAACAACACTAGAGAAGTGGGTTTACAACATTTTAATAAAGAGAATATGTAAGATAAAATATTAAAAAATAGTAATGAAAAACTTTTAATCTCACTTGTGTTATTTTCTTAAATCTAACTTGGAAAAATTTCTCCTTTATTCACTTTTCCTCCACTTGTATCAAATAAGCCCTATAGGTCATCCCTCCTTCAAAATTCACAAAATTTGTAGGGTTTTGAAACATTGTGTGTTGTGTCATAGAAGTGTGAACCAAATTGTACCTCTTGTTTTTTTAAAACCAAGTTTATTTCACTGCATTGCACCAAGAGGTGGAGTTCTTAGTACAATGTAACTAGGTTCATTCAAACTTTTTAATATTGGGTTTGATGGTATGATTACTTAGAATGATAGAATGTAGATTGATGGATTAAGGCTTCGCTTACCGATAGACCACAAAGATTTGAAGAAATTCTAGTTAAGGGACTAGGTTAAAATCATAGTTGAACTCAAGGGACTAAAACCAAGTTTTTTTTATTTGGGAAACACACAACTTTTTGTAGGCATAGTTCAAACCCATGGTGTGAGTGTCACAAGTATGCCTTAGTGTCACTCGAACCAAAGACTATTGGCACTAGAGCAAAGTATTGAACAACAATCTATTAAGCATGATTTTGTTTTTTGGTAAAATTTTTGTTCAAATCATTAAAGTTAGCTCAAGTGAAAATAATGGAGTTTAAGCATGTTTTTAGAGTTCAAATACTTTTGGTGTAAAAAAAGTATCATGTCCTTTGTTTTCATTGAATTTTAGATGGAATTTACAATTAATAACCATATCAAAACTTGCTTTAGAGAAGTTTTGCAAATATATCATGAAATTTTTAAATACTAATTGGTACTTGGTATGTTGGTATTAAAATTCCTTATCAAACTCACTATACATCAAGTAACTGAATACATATTTTTTCTTTTTAATCAATATGTCATATTTAACTATATTTGAAATGAGTCTAATTTGCACACCAAATTTCAAAGCTGTCTCTTGAAATACATGAAATTGTTGGGGACGTTATAAGCATTGTATGAGTCTGTTTGAGTTAGCGGTAGGAGCGGTGGCTTAAAAGCTATCTGACTTTAAAAAAAGCTCGGTATGAAAAAAGTCAAGTTATAGATAATGATTTGTGTTTAGATTGATTGTGGTAGAAGTGGCGGAGCCCACGTCAAAAAAGTTCGAGAAAGTTTTGGAAAAAGTTTGGATTAAGAGCTTTTTCCTTAACGGATTTTTTGAGTGTTAGGAGCTTTAAGTCCAGTGAACTTAACGCCGAACTCAAACGCACCATGTTGAGCTTTTTCTCCAAAGCTCATTAACTCTACCGCAAACGCTCCCAACGCTCTCACCAAACAAGCCATATATCGTGCAATGACATATACGATCCAATGATTCATAAATATCAAAGGCAACAAAAATTCAGTAATAAATTTGATTTTACTTTTAAAATCAAATAAATTCAGGCTCATACTATTTATTTGCACAGAATAAATACTCCTTCCGGTTATAAATATAAGACAAAGTTAGTTTTTTTGAAAATATTAAGGAAGCTAATTAAATTATTTTAAAATATTTACATTTATCATTTTTTTCCAAACTATTTTGCCTAACTTATAAACTAATATATAATCCAATGATACATAATATATGATATGATTAAGTAAATTATTTAATTTATTTAATTTCTCCAAAAAAAATCAATTATGTCTTATATTTAGGATCGAGCAGGAAATGATAATAATATTGTTAACCTGATGTACTTGCAGGATCCATTTCTCTTTTCAATGTTGTTGATGGTGTGGTGACCTTGAAAGCAAGGATGTGAGATTTGGATGAATTAGGGATTCAATGAAAGAGATCAATAGAGAATTTAAACTACCTTATTTAGTTGAGGGACTGAATTTTAATAGTAGTATATTATTTAAAGTCAAGGATGTAAACAAAGTTTTTGCCTTTAAATTTATGAGGCTCAGTAGTTCGTTTGCTTTCTTTACCATTTTGTAGAATATTTGTTTGAGTTAAATCTTAGACAGTATTGACATGCAGTAACTCACATGTTTAAATAAATTTTTATTACCATGTAAAATGACTTCGTAACGGTTATTATAAAAAAAATGATTGTTTAACATTTATATTTTTTATCACACACAATACTTTTACAGTTTTACGTAATAATAAGGGAATATTTTTTTTTTAAAAAAAATGCTTTTAATTTTATGGTTAAATACTATTTTTGCCATAGAAGTATTGGTAAAAGTCTTAAGACCCTAAAGTTTTTTTATCATTTTTTACCCTGGAAGTTTATAAAAAAGAGCAAATATGCCCTGAAAGTTTTTTTAGGAGCAAATTTGCTCTTGAAGTTTACAAAGAGAGCAATGATCCAACGGTCAAGATCAATCGATCGGCAAGATTACTATGTTTGTAAACTTCCGGGGCAAAATTGTACCAAAAAACTTCCGGGTGCTAAGTGCCCCCTTACCAATACTTCCATGGTAAATTTGGTATTTAACCCTTAATTATTTGATAGTGGCATTCAATTGAAAAGTGGGAAAAATAAAAACAAAGGAAAAATTGTTGGTGCACACGCTAATACTGATTCTTGGTCTTGAATCACAAGTTCAACTCAGAAGGAAGATCACACTCTAATACGGCAAACAAACAAAGTTCATAGTAGAAATTAATCAGATGAAGGCACAAGATTATAAAAGACGAATATCATAAAACAAACAAGTACATAAAATTCGATGCAAACTAATGACAATTTCCCCCCAGAAAAGGTCACGACAGTATTATTGAAACATGAGGTCTCAAAGTTCAGTTTTTTCACTCCCAGAAATTAATGAGATACAAAACCTGCAATTAATTACTGAACTATTCAATCTTCCAAGCATACAAAACGAAGGAGAATTCAGAAGCTTGATGAATCTGGGTTTGTAAATCCATAAGTTGCTGAGTATAAGCCCTTGTAACTGCAGGAGCATCTTCATCAGATTGATATGCTCTCATCTTCTGCATCGAAAAGTGAGTTTGGAACAAGAAAAGTGCATTGCCTGTTTCATCCCCAAACAGCCAATCATGAACATCCCAAATCACTTCCACAGGAAATCCATCAACCCAAATAGCTTTATTGCCTCTGAAATTCCAGTCCAATCGCTTCACCTCCATAGCCATCTTTTTGTCAACTTGAATCTCCAGACAAGGCCTTCTCAAAATTGTGTCAATCCCAAACTCAATTGTTATCTCATGTACTGGCCCTTTATCACAAAATTGAGTCTTTGCACTGTAATACCTCTTCCCATATATGTGCTCTCTCCTGGAAATTAAAACAACTTCACTGTCATGAGGAAGACGGTTATCACTAGCTTCTATCTTCTTGCAGGCCTCTGTTTTCAGATCACCCAGGAGTAAGACCAGTTCTTGGTTGAGCACAACAGCTAAATAAAACCCCTCCAATGGCTCTGGTACATAGGACAATTTAGCACTGGTTAAGTCCCAGAACAGGTCGAGTTTATTATTGTTGAAGAATAAAGTTTGGGAGCCTTTTCTTTTTGAGAAGAGCCATGGCTGTATTTCGATTTCACAGAGGCGTCGTTGATCGCCTGATGAGTCATACATTACAGCATATAGGTCTTCACCTATGAGATTTTTGGTCCATGTGACTGTGATGAAGCAGGAACAGGTTTGTGACTCACATTGATAGACACAAGAAGCCACATTTTCTGATGCTAGTGTGGCTGAGAAGGACGATTCAGCAACCTTAACATCATTTTCCCCAAAGCAAGGGTTAAATTCCTTCATGGCCTCGCTAGCTACTAGAGAACTTATTATATGACCTCTTTTCTCTGATGATTCCTTTTTGGCTTTTTTCACAAGTGATCTGAGTTTGAGCTCAAAAGATTACAAGATTGGCTTTAAAATGCTTCATTTTTTGTTTTCTGAGAATGGGATTCAAGGGGAGGAAGCAGAAAAACAGATGAAGATGAAGAGACAGTTGGCCATAACTTATAATTACTCCTACCCTTTTTTCAAGGTTAAATTACAATTTAGGCTATATCTTAATTATTCATAACTTGATTCATCTCCTATGCTAGAGCAATTATATATATTAATATTCCGAATTTCAAAGTCGTCCCTCGAAATACATGAGCAAGACGGTTTTCTTGTTAAATCTGTCAAAGCGGTTTTAAACTATCGTGTATCGTGTGATTGCATGTGCAAGAAACGGTGATTCTTAAATGTTTCTTAAATGTTGAAAATGATGACAAAATCACATGATAAGACCAAATTAGATTTTACCTTCTTTTGCATTGACAGACCTAATCTCACTAAGTGGGATTGACTACAAGAATCGATTCTAATCATTGTTCTCTATCAACAGGGTTTTACCTTCTTTTGTGACAAATAAAAAAATACTCATGTTTTTAATTACCATTAGCTTACACTAGGTGATAGTATTGTTAGTGTAATGTGCTTGGCTTTCTCTTGCTCTCCCTTTCAACTTTGATTTTGAAGGCATAGTTACTTGAAATATTAGGCTTCAATTACATAGAGATTTCGAGATTTTGAAATACTTTAATTAATTAAGGAACAAAAGTTTTAATTTGTCTATGTTGCTCAAGCACTATACTTTTGTTTACAATTTTATCATATGTGTCTTCTTTAATTTCTGCAAAGAAAAATGTCTTGATAACAGGGCGTTTATATAATTAACAAATCTTTATATATATGTTATGAAATCCTTATCTTAAATGGCATTTAACACCACAATTTCTTCCCCAATATGTCGTGTATGTCTGGTTGCATTGGAATTAAGTATGTCCTCTACATCTTCAGGCTAGTACTACCTCTGGTCTTAATTATAACTTTGTCCTTTATTTAGGACCAGATGAAGTATATTCTTTGAAACTATTAAGTATTGTCAAAAGTTGAGATGATGAATTTTAAGACTGGCTTTGACAACAATTTTAATTATCATGCGTTTATTTTCCGTCAAATATAAGAAGGAATTAACATGTGACTTTGCATGCATGTATTTTTCAAAATGTGTCTCAAAATAAATATCTTTCCCAATTTATCATGTTTGACTTCGTCAGAAGGAAGTTTATACACTTGATGTCATGAGCAAGTTATGAATAGAAACACGCAAGAATCATTAAGAGAGTTAATTAAAACAACATGTATCGCATTGTGAAATAATATGCAACAAAATGATTCTCAATCACTGAAAACAACAATAATGTTACATGAAAGTGAATCAAATTTCACCTCTTTAAAGTAGATCCCACCAGGTTCATATACCATTGAATTGCACTATATAGGAACATTGTTAATGTGCAGTTTATCGTGCTTGATTTTCTCTTCCCTTTCAGCATGTTAGATTCATACGAGAGTTGGATGAACTTAAGTTTCAATCAACATGTGACTATGAACTCTAGAAGTTGCTTTCATCGTATCGTTTGTTTTCATTAAATTTTGATCTTGCTTACTCCTATAGTACATACAACTCTGGTTCTATTTATAAGTCTATTTTAACTAAATTACACGTATCAAAGAGAGGTAGTTAACTCAATGATTATATAGTAAATTTTCAATTTTGCCATCATTTATGAATGAGTATCTTTCAACTCTTTCTTCTCTCTCTATTTTTATTAGTACAATTAATATGAGTAAAATTGTCACAATCTCATTTATTACCCTAAAACTGAACTTATAAATAGAGTGAATGGCAATATATATTTTGTTTTCATCAGAGATATTTAGTTTAGAGTTTTAATTTTTCAAAAACCGAAATCTTTTTCAAACTCTTTATTATGGATATGAAACAATTAAGATTTTTCTTAATTACAATAATCTTCAACACCACCATAAGCCAATGTGTACTTTCACTTGGTACTTCTAAAAGCTAGTATTCTAAATTCTATTTTTGTAAAATAAATTTGAGAATTTCACAAAAAAAACAGCTTATAATAATTATGTCACCTCGACAACATACACCGTAATTGCAACATAGTGTACCTGTGTTCGCGTCAACAGTTGAAAACCGATACCCATTGATTATATATTTGTTCTTCGGGTAACTCTAATTGCAGCTCCATAAGATAAACTCCACGCAACTTCATTGGGATCTGATGGATTTTCCACGAAATAGGATCGAAACCATTTTGGAAACTCAGAGTTCGTGAATTGCTCAACTTGGGACACCGACATTGAAGGATTTTTCGATCGGACCCAATTAGAGAAGTAACTGTAACAAAAAACTAAAGTTAATACTTTAATACATGCGGGCGCTGTGCTTCTTGAAGCATTTTATAGAACCTAGCGGCTTCCAGATGAGGATCCTCACCCATGTATGATGGTTGAGTATGTGTACCGGTCTCCTCTCCCATGTATGATGGTTCAAAGATGAGTAACGGATCAAAATATTGGCCGATCGATGGTCCCGCGGCATCCATAACCAACTCGCTCATATTGATTAAGCTTTTCTCGATGACTACTGTCCCCGTAATAACCACTCGGTGTCTGTTGGACTTCGCCATGACATCCCAACATTCATAATCTTTCATGAATCCCTTTTGACACAAATGAATTTTGACCGTCCCCGCATCTGTAAATCTTAAACACCTACATTTGGCACACGGACATCTGATCTCCCTACTTGAATTATTTGAATTCGCCAAAGCAAATTGGATGAACTCTTCCAAACCCGCCAAGAATACTTAAGTTAGTTCTCTTCTATCAGTTAGACGATTGTACATCCAACTTCTATCATGGTTGCCTTCCATATTTCCTAGCTAGTTCAGTTACTAACCTAATTAACATCTCAACATACCACAAATATATATAAGTCGCCTCTTATGCCAACCAATTGCCACTTAATCAAGAAAGTGAAAAACAAACACATGCATTGAACAAAGAACATATTCCAGCAAGCAATCAGAGAATGAGGATAGCACACCAAAACATGGGGACATGCATGTGGAGGGGGTAAACAAAAAATAGAATACTAAGTATTTAGAAGTTTCTAACATACATGGGCTAGATTAAAGAGATTATTTAAGACTTAATCAAATTTATTGTATAACTTGTAAACGACAGATTCAAAAAAAAAAAAAATGCAATATTTTTTTTAAAAAAATTTAACAATCATTTTTATAATAGCCTAAATCAAATAGTAAATTCCACTAATTTTTCTAACACATACAAATTTGATTATTCTTCAATGTCACACCTTCCTCCTCCCACACACCTAAATTTCATTTCTCAACACTCCACTTTTCTAATTTCAACACCATCTTATGTAAAGATTTATGTATCATTACCAACTAATACAAAATCATAATTTTATCACACCAAAATCAGAATCCAAATTTCTAAATTCCTAAAAAGTGCTAGATAAAATACTTCACATGAAATATTTCTATACGTGTATTAACTGTGTTTACTTGAAAAAATTACTTTTTAAATTTATCTTCGTCCCAAAAAACAATGCAACATTAAAAAAATCAATATCATAAATAATAATCATTAAAGCCCAATAATTAAAAAAAATCATAGAATTTCCTACAAACTATAAGCATAATTCAAATTGATAAACAACTAAGTATGAAGATCATTATGTAATTAATAGATTCAAATAAAGGAGAAACTAAAACAAAAAAGAAGATTTAAAATCATGTAACTTATAATCTTCTACTAACATATATATTTCAATTATGTAATAAAGCCAATCTAACATAGATATTTCCAAATAATTATTAAAAAAAAACAAAAATACTTCAAGCTAACCCGGTGGTGACCGGAAAGGAGAAGAGGACGCCACGCCGCAGAGCCGAGGAGGCAAAGGGGGACGAGCCGAGGGCGTGGCGGAAAGGGGACGAGCTTTGTGGGGGCAGGGGGGAGCCGGGGGCGAAATGGGGGGGGGTCGAGCTAGGGGCGAAATGGGGGAGGGCCGAGCCGGGGGCGAGCCGGGGGCAGGGGAGCGGTTGGCCGGAGCCGGGGGGCGGAGCCGGGGGTCTCGTCTTCGTGTACAGAATGGGAAAGTCTCATTAATGAGACTTTCCCAATTTGCGACGGATCAAGTATCCGTCGCAAAATGCACTTTTTGCGACGGACTATCGATCCGTCGCAAACTGTCGGTGACCACCAACAATTTGCGACGGATCCAATCATCCGTCGCAAAAAGCGAGTTTTCCTTCTTTTTGGGACGGATGACTACATCCGTCGCAAAATAGCGGACCGAAGACGGATAACTTATCCGTCGCAAAGTCAGACCATTTTGGTCCTCCCTTTTGCGACGGACACGTTGTCCGTCGCAAATTGCTACGGACTACGACGTCCGTCGCCTTATGGCGGTTCCAAAGGGGCCAATTTAGCGACGGATGACTTAATCCGTCGCAAATATTCTCCTTTTTGCGACGGATTATCCGTCGCTAATTTTTTTTTTTATTTTGCTACGGATTTAAAAATCCGTAGCAAAATCCATCACTATTGCTACAGAAAATTTTCCGTAGCAAATTCTGTCACTATTTCTTATTTTTCTAGTAGTGTTATTTGAAGTACTTTGTATCGTGAACGTAAAGTTGTACCATCATTCGCGCATAATTCTTACATTTGATCTACACTTTGACTTTAAAATTGGAAAAATCACTTGTGGGTTGCCCAGGAAAGTAATCACTAAAAAATTCATAAGAAGTTAATAGTGTTCTGCTATAGAACACAGATGTCTAGCTTAAAGGGCTAGTAATTTGATCTTGGATCATTCGATTCCGCCTGAATACCTATAAAGCAGATATCTAGGAGAATGTGGGATCACTGTACACAGGTGGGACTTTCGCCACAAGGGGTGCTGTGTGTGTACAGTGTGACGGTATGTAAATAGTTCAGAGTTAGAACGTGTGCACCTTAATAGTCGACCCCTGTATTTATAGAGAGTACCTTCGATCCGGTATCTGGGGCCTATGATCTTAGGCCGTTATATCATATCCAAGATATGGAATCAAATATACCCGGATTACCAGTAAGATGAGATTTTCCATTATCATAGGAGGATCCCAACATGATGTCTATTCCTTAGTGGGTCACCTCGGTATTGGGCCTGATTGGGGTCCGTAACAAATAGTATGCAATAATAAGTTTCTATGGGAATATGCAATGATAAGTTTCTATCAGAATAAACTGAGTGGACTAAATCAAATAGCATTGAGTTTAAAATATAAATAGCAGAAAAGCTAAGGTAGATGATTGTGATATTCCCCAATCATTATAATTTGTATCATTAAACAGATGCTATATGTCTTTTGATGAGGAGGGTTATACAGATTGAGGGAGAGGCAAATGAAACCTATACGTATGCGATTGCATAAGGGTTTAGTGTCACATGATATGATACCTAAACTACATGTTTATTCTCTTCTTTTGAATCATATCTCTCTTCTCCTAGTTTTATTTGTTATGTAATATAATCGGGTCTGCATCGGTATTCCAGTTTCATGTGGATACTTCGATGAGTCAATCGGATTTCAGGTATACCCGAAATTCTTATAGTTTAGTACAATAAATAAATAAATATAAGAGATAAAGTGGATTTAAGTCTAAGATTCAAAATTGAATCAAACTCCTATCTAACGTTATATTAAGGACATAAAGGAATAGAATATATTGGAGTTCACTAATCCACTTTATCTCTTTTGATTTTACGATTTGTAAGATAAATATGCGAGAGGAGTTTTGTCTTAACTTGCAAAAAATAACTTCTGAAACCATGTTTTTGTGGTTTAATTCCCAAATAGTCACTAAGAACACAAAAGCATCATTGGCAGTCACCACCTAACACCACAACACGCAGTGTCTCATAAAAGTCTTCATTTTTCTGACTTCTTCGCACAGATTGTGTTGGGTTTAAATCATTTACATGTGGGAAAAAGTATTGAACGATGAAGTAGCCCCAAGTCAGCATGTATGTTCGTATTTTCTTGGGTTATATATATAGAGATGTGAAAATATATAAAATTGAGAGAATAGCACTATATATATATATATATATATATATATATATATATATATATATATATATATATATATATATGCAACTCAGTCTCGTCCATTTTAGAAGCTCTGGGATTGGGATCGCCTTCACATACACCATCCATTGTCATCACCCTTCATTTACAAATTCATTTTTGTCTCTCTTCATCTCATATGCCCATCATTTGTTTCAGTAACAACAATAAAATATTGTTAAGATAATGCTGTGCGGGCGAAGAGTTTTCTGGTGCTGTGAATCTGTGATCAACACCATAACAATTCCTTAATTATTGTTGCCCTCCCACCATGGTACCACGCTAGTAAAATAGTAAATTGATAATGGCAGACATAATCCCATATATAAATGCAGATAACAGGTGAAATAAAAAGCTATATTTAAAAAAGCCCTTGGCAGCTCCTGACTAGGCTAGTGCCTGTATGCGGCCCAGGCCATTAAAAGGTGGGGATTCAGGCCCATATAAATTTTAATGGGAGAATGACAAAAAATAACTTTGAAATTGTAGAATTTTTTTACTTTTTTTACGAAAAAAATTGTAGAATCTCAAGTATTTCTTATAAAATGAGTTATGAATTGCCTTCAAGTCTCATAATTATTCGTATAAAAAAATCTCATAATTATTCTATCAATTCTTGATAATAAAAAAATGATTTATAATTTCAAAAAAAATTTCCTGTCCTTTTTCCAATTTTAATCTTGTCTATTAATTAATTAATGTGAGCGCATACAGAGAGACAGGAAGAGAAAGAATAGAGAAATCACAATACAAATATTCTTAAAACTATGTCAATTTTACTTATATAGAGTTGGTCTAACAGTGTAAGGTTTCATAAAATCATTTGAGACTTAAAGAAATCACTTATGTTGGGAAGGGTAGCCATGAAATCCGAACCGGCTATCAGATGATAATATTTTTTAAAAAAATTGGAATATTTTTTACCCCAATAAAAATACTTTCCCCGTCTTAAATATAATACAAAATTAACTTTTAATTGGAGAGATTAATGATGCTAATTAAATTATTTTAAAGTATTTATATTTGTCATTTTTTATCTAAACTATTTTGACTAATTTATAAGCTGATATAGAATCTAATGATACATAACATATAATATGATTAAGTAATTTATTTAATTTTCTTAATTTCATAAAAAATAACTATATCTTATATTTAATGCTTAGTTAGTACTATCTCCGGTCCTAATTATAAGACATAGTTGACTTTTTTTGGAGAGATTAAGGAAACTAAATAAGTTATTTAATCATTTAATATGATGTGTATCATCAAATTATATATTACTACCTCCGGTCCTAATTATAGGAACACTTTTGTAGTGTAATTTACATTATAAAAATGTTATTATAATTAGAGCCGGAGGGAGTAGTTTATTAGCCAAACTAATTAGTTTAAAAAAAATACAAATACTTTAAAGTAATTTAATTAACTTTCTTAATCTCTAAAAAAAAATCAATAAAATCTTATAAATATGACTTATGATTGTAAAGTCTACCCACCATAATAAACCAAGCGGGTTTTGAAGGGGAAATGGAGAGGCAAGATTATAAAACAAAGCGGGTTTTGTCTTCTTGATGGGGAGATCCGCCTTGCCCTTGGTCGTAGAACGAGGAATAACAAATAATATAAGTATAACATATATATATGTGTGTGTGTGTGTGAGAGTGTGAATCAAAAGAAGACAGTAGGCAGCCTCCCACTGTCTTGAATCAACTAAAATACGTACCAAGTCAGGCTCCTTCGCACCAATATAACCAATATAGTTTGTTTCTACATTCCCACTGCTACTGTGACTTCTCTTTCTCACCCTCCATTCCTTCCCTACGCCACGCCTCGCCACGGGATCGTCTTTTGCTTCTCTCTTCGTATGTGATCGTACAATTTCCTGCCTTTCTCACATTGGTAAGCTTCCTACTTCTCAACTTGCTACATTCTCTTGCATTACCCTCCTCGTCTTCTGCGACTTTCTCTTTGCTTCTACCCACCATTTTTCTTGTTTCCAAACTTCGATTTCACAGCCCTACTTTCCTTTTACTTATCGCTGAAACTCCCCTCCTACCCTCCCTCATCTGCACTTGACCTGTGCAACCTCTTGTTTAGAGTTTAATGGACGTCTTACGGGCGTGACTCTCAGCGTGCGTCAAAGGAAAGTCAATGATTGTGTCTGGGGATTTTGAGCTAGGGTTTTGTAAGCAATGAGAGGGGCGCTCAGAAAATGCCTAAAGATGGAGGTTCCTGTTTTGAAGGGTGAGGATTTGGCGCTTAAAACAGAGGCATTAAACTTGACAATTCAGGACAACCAGGTGAAGCCTGTTGTACAACAAGAAAGGGTCTTCGATTGGGATTCGAATAACAATGAAAATATCAGGTTAGCCGAAAATGGGAGCAAGAGTAGTTTAAGCTGTGATGATTGCGTTGAAAGAGTTGACATCGGGATGGAGGTGAATAAAAAAGATGATTTTAACGATCAGGTGCAGATTGGTGGTCGAGTATTGTCCTCAGTGTCCGAGGGAGCTGACAAGATATCTGATGATCAAGAGGCACTAAACTTGACGGTTGAGAATAAGGATGCGGAGCCAACTGTGCAACAAGAATGTGACTTAGATTGGGATATGAGTAAGGGTGGAAATGTGGGGTGTGTCGATGACAGGAGCAAAATGAGTAGTTTAAGCTGTGATGATAGCATTAGAGGGGTTGACATTGAGGTGGAGGTGATGAAGAAAGATAATTTGGATGATAAAATGCAGATTAGTGGTCGAGTAATGCGCTCAGCGTCAAAGAGAGCGGTCAGTAAAATACCTGAGGGAGAGATCACCGAGAATGAGGAAGTGAAGCTAAACCAACAACCATGTGACTTAGATTTGGATGTGAGCAAGAGTGGAAATGTTGGATTGGCTAAGACCAGTTTTAAAAGGAATACTTTAAGGCCTGGTCATTGCTTTGAAGGGCTTGACATTGAGATGGAGTTGAAGAAGAAAAGTAATGCAAATGATGAAGTGAAGACTAGTGGTCGAATATTGCGCTCAATGTCAAAGAGAATAGACAGTAAGATATTTCATGGTGGAGAAGCTGATGAGATGCTGGCTGGGGAAAATGGAGAGAATGAGCATGTTTGGTTTGAGAAAAATAAGGTTGAGGCAGAAAAGGAAGAAGGGAATTATTTTGTTAGTAGCAGTTATGAGAATAAAAGAGTTGATGTGAAAATGGATGGCAATGAAAGAAGAAAGTTGAAACGGAAGCGTGGCAGGCCCCCTAAATTGAAGATGGAAGAGCAAGATCAATCAGTTAGTAATATGCAGGGGAAATGTGGCAGTCCTCCCAAATTGAAGATGGAAGAGCAAGATCAACTTGTTGGTACCCTGCAACGAAAGCGTGGAAGGCCCCCCAAAGTGAAGATGGAAGAGCAAGATCAATCAGTTGGTAATATGCAACAGAAACGTGGCAGTCCTCCCGAATTGAAGATGGAAGAGGAAGATCAACTGGTTGGTAACTTGCATCGGAAGCGTGGAAGGCCCCCCAAAGTGAAGATGGAAGAGCAAGATCAATCAGTTGGTAATATGCAACAGAAACGTGGCAGTCCTCCCGAATTGAAGATGGAAGAGGAAGATCAACTAGTTGGTAACTTGCATCGGAAGCGTGGAAGGCCCCCCAAAGTGAAGATGGAAGAGCAAGATCAACTAGTTGCTAATATGCAACGGAAGCGTGGAAGGCCCTTCAAAGTGAAGATGGAAGAGCAAGATCAACTAGTTGGTAATATGCAACGGAAGCGTGGAAGGCCCTTCAAAGTGAAGATGGAAGAGCCTGATCAACTTCCTGGCAAAAAAAAGCCATGTAAGCGTGGAAGGCCTCCCAAAAGTAGGCAGAAAATTAATCATCTGGAAGTAGCACGAAACAGAAAACGAAAGAAGGGCTTTCGAAAAGGTAAGAAAGGTATAACTGTCAGAGACGGTACAAATATGAATGCAGTTGATGATATGTGCTTGAAAATGGGATCTTGTGTAAAAGAATCAGAAAAGAAGAGATTGACTTCACCACTAACATCAAATTCTGCAAATCCTCTCATTAAGAAGAAAAAAGGAATTAATAAAGAGAAGCAGTTGGTGAGGCAACACATTTTGGAGCTGCTCATGGCTGCAGGCTGGGTTGTTGATTACAGACCTAGGAATGGCAAAGAGTATAATGATGCAGTGTACGTTAGTCCGGATGGAAAGACTCACTGGTCAATTACCTTGGCCTACAAAAGGCTTCAGAAGCATTGTGAAGCTGGTGATGGTGAAGGTGAGGTATACATTCCAGGTTTTAAATTTGTGCCCATATCATTTGAGGAATTCAAAATTCTAACTAAGGTCATTAAAAAGAGAAGGAAAGGCAAAGATAAATTGAAGCAAACAGGAGGAAAAGATGGAGGCATAAATATGTCATTGAAGGGGAAAGTGAAGAAAAAAATAGCAATTGTTGAGGAGTACAATTTAGACGAAACATCACTCAAAAAGTTTCCAGCTCTGGTCAAGGATCGTAAACGGCAGAAAACACACAATAAGAAGCGAAGTGTTTTTATGGTTCGCAATGCTGAGGAGATGGATTCGGAAACTAATGGATACATACTTTACACTGGAAAGCGAACTGTGCTTGCTTGGATGATTGATTTGGGAACAGTCCTGCAAAATGAGAGGGTTCATTATGTGAACCAAAGAAGGGCTGGTGCAAAACTGGAGGGTAGGATCACAAGAGATGGAATTCATTGTGACTGCTGCGGTGAAATTGTAACAGTGTCGGAATTTGAAGCCCATGCAGGAAGCGAACTTTCTAATCCACTCAAAAATATACATATAGGGAGAGGAACCTCCCTTCTGCAATGCCTGCTGGACTCATGGAATAAACAAGATGAACTTGAAAGAAAAGGCTTCCATTTTATTGACACCACAAGTGAAGACCCTAATGATGAAGCATGTGGTGTCTGTGGAGATGGTGGAGACTTGATCTGTTGTGATAATTGCCCATCAACATTCCATCAAAGCTGCTTAAATATTGAAGTATGTACATTCCTAGCATGAATGTGTGAGCTATTTTAATTAAATTTATCATAATAGTTTTTGTTGTGTTTCTTTCACTTGGATAAATGAGGCACTTTTACCCAATAGTCCCTGCCCATTTTGTGCTATTGACGCACTGAGTAATCAATGTCTTGAATTTCTTCCAACTTGGTTGCAAAACTGCAATGTATTGGCAAAATCAACTTCCACACTTCCTATTTTACTTTGCAGTCATCTCATTTTTTCTGTTTTTGAAATATGTTGGGCCAAGATCAGCTTTTGTCACCTATCTGGCCAGTGGCCATCCATCGTTACTCTGCCTTGAAAATTATTTGTGTTTGTAGGTTTGATTTCTCACCACCAGAAAAATATCCCTTGTTATTTGCTGATACAAAGTCATTATTGCGTAAAACTTCATATGGATATGCACTCTGAGCTTTTAGGGCATTGTTTTTGAGAGAATTTACAAATAAAAGTCATTGTTATGTCTATAATATCCTGATGTATCTATGAAAAAACAGCATTTGGATAATGAAGAATATGTTTTTCCTTGCAGGAGTTCCCACCTGGCAACTGGCGCTGCATTTATTGTTGTTGTAAATTTTGTGAGTTGGTAGATGGAAATACAAATGAAAGAGATGGCTACGATGACTTTACTACATCTGCTTTACTTACGTGCCATTTATGCGATCAAAAATGTATTTTTTTTTTTCACTTACACTTATGTTGATATTATTTAGATACTCATTTCTGATTATGAATGTCTATTTTTACTAAAAATGAAGTAAACTTTTATCTTATGCAGATCATAGATCTTGTGTTGAGGTAAATGGTGTCCAAGCTGATGACTCTAGTTTTGCATTCTATTGTGGAAACAGATGTGAGGAGGTATGAGTTATTCATGTTCTTGATCTCTGCTTGTAAATTTCAGTTAGTCAGGGCTGGAAGGCAACTTGACCACAAGTTGTTCTGTAGTAGTTGTGGACTTGTGGTAACTTAAATCGTGGTAACCTTTCTATTTGCAATCATCACTTCAAGTTTCTAGAGCAGAAAAGCTGCTATATAATAGTACAACACATCTTTTAATATGGAATTAATGTTTTGTCATGACAGCATCTATAAGCTTCTTGATTCTCTTGCTTCTTTTGCTTTATGATTTAGTCCAAATAAGACCTGACACTTAATTCTGATTTCTTTTAAATTATATAAAATGTCAATATCACAACTGTTTTGACTTGAACCTTGCTTGTGTAATTGAAATCCCTTTTCAATGTTGGAGAAAAGGCCTATTTGTTATTATATATTTGTTGTGATATGAAAATTTGAAAGGAGTCCATAAGAAACAAGAGCTAGGGTTTAAATTACAGATTCTACACCTATCAGGTGTGTGCTTGTGAAGGATCAACACAATGCCATTAGTTTGAAGGCAGTGGTTTAATGCCCATGCATCTTCCAGCCATTGCTTGTTACTGGTGTTTATATTTGATCATTATCAAAAATGTGATTTAATGAAAATATGTGCCTGATTAGGGTACTAAAAATTTATTCCATTGCGATGGGAATGGTCTTTTTCCTTTATGGCTCAAAAAGATTTATAATTTTTTTGTCCATGAAGGACTTAGTTTTTTCGTACTGCAGACTACTTCTGGTCATTATGGTGAAAGTAATGTATATTGTTTATTTTGTTGTGCTAGTTATCCAAGAGACTTGAAATGCTTCTTGGGGTTAAACATGACATTGAAGATGGACTTTCTTGGACTTTCGTTCGCCGGTCACATGTTGGCCATGATGCTTCTCAGATAGAATCTCAGATGGTTGAATGCAATTCCAAACTAGCTGTTGCATTATCTGTAATGGATGAGTGCTTCATGCCATATATTGATAACAGAAGTGGGATTAATCTCATCCACAGTATTCTTTATAATTGTGGGTAAGTTCAGTTGTCCTTTATTGCTCATGTCCTTTCAACCGCACTCCCGAGCTGACTGTATGGTAGAACTTTAATTTTTCCGATCATTCCTTTTGAAACGTGGAGTATTGCATTCCTTTCCTTGACTCCCAAAGCATTTTCCTTTTTGGTTTAATGAACTCTAATTTTTCCTACAATTATGTGGTCTGTAGTTAGAGTTAGACCACAGTTCTCTAATTTTGGTTTGCTGGGTTCCTTACATATTTTTTGTCATTAATACTGGGAACTTTTTGTCTGAAATTATATCTGTGATTATATTAGTGTAGATTTTTTAATGTTCTTCAAATCATTGTCATGGATCAGTGACTAGAATTTTAGGACCAAAGTTCTCCAAATAAATTGCATTTACCAATATCTATATGCCTGTTTTTCAATTTGATCCATGGCAATATTTCCGATTGAATTTAGTATCTTTTACCTGTGGTCGTTTAAATACTTGGTTTTGTCCGGTTCTGTTAGAAATTTCCCTATTTGTTGCCTCTTTCATGGTCACTTGGACGTTTGTTGTGCTTTCTCTATCTTACTAACACACCTATCAGTTATTGTAAAATTGAAGTGAATATATTTTTCAAATGATTGGGATAGTTTTTGTACTCACATCTAAGCCATTAAACTGTGATAGTGTAATTAGACATGTTTGGGGAACTTTTTCTTTCATAGATTCGGTATTATCTTTTGTACCCCATGTTATAATTTACATGTCATTGTCTTTTTCAGTTCAAATTTTAATCGCCTGAACTATTCTGGTTTTATTACTGCTATCCTGGAGAGAGGCGACGAGGTCATTGGCGCAGCGTCCATTAGGTAAGTGTCTAATTAACTTACAGATCAGCTTATATTGATTTCGTGCTGCTTGCAAGTGGTCAGTAATTAATACAATTTAGAAGAATGAAGAATGGATAAAGAACTATATTTTTTAGGATCTTACATTGATTATTTTTTTTCCTGATTTCTATTGTATAAATGGTTGTGTTCAGTTCCCATCAACCCCCCCCCCCCCAGCCCCCCCAAAAAAATCTGGGACGGTAAATTCTCATCAGGGGATGCAGTCGTTGGCATAATTGTGAATGGTTTAGTTACTGGGCGATTAAGAATGGAACCCACTCTTAATCATGATTCATGAACATGTCATGTCATGTAGTTAAAAATTAAAAGAATGATCTGGTTTATATCCATGTCTACTATTCCAATACCTTCTTTGTGGGGTACAAAGATTGTAAAGCTGGTATGCTTTTCTAATGAATAAAAATTTCTTGTCCGGTTACACATTTGATAACTGAGATTCAAATTTTAACATTGTTTTATTCAAAATAAACAAATAAATCTTGTGATATCTACTTAACTAAAATACTTCTCATATGTGTATAACTTGGCTTGGAAGCTTTTAACTAACAGTAACTAAAAGCTTTTAGCTCAGAACATTACGGTTGTTGTCAAATGAGGTTTAGCATGTTTTAATTTTTATTTTTATTTTGAATATTCACACTTCTAAATTAATTTGTCTTTACTATTGAAGTGCAATACTTTCTTGCATATGTTCGCTTTCAAATTATGTTTGTGCAGATCAGGGTTCGACCCTGCCCGGGACCATTTGGTCCCCAATCCTAAAAAATTATGTTTGTGCAGAGACTTAGTTATGTAAACACATGTTTTGTCCGTATTTTCTATTACAATTGTTATTGACAGTGTTCTCGAGTTAAAATTTATGTCGGGAGTGGTTTATAGCTAAGTTATTTGTGAATGCCCACTAGATTGATGATTGGTCGTTATCTACTATCTACTTAAAAATTAATCTAAATCAACTTTTTGCTTTTAAAGTTACGTGATGGTCAAAATTTAAAGAATAGACAATTATGAAATACTATTTTTTAAAAAAATATAATTACTCCAAACAGATATACTGAGTACTGATTGATATGGACCTAATGGAAGTGACAAACTTAGAGATGAGAAGAATTAGAGAAGCACTTGACCGGGAAAAAATTAATAAGCATATCTTACTTCCTTTACATAAATACCCCTTTTAGCGCCTGTTTGTTTTAACTCTTAGAATTGCTTTTGTGATTTATGAGGTAAGTATGTAAGAGAAGTTCTGTTTCGCTTGCGGAAAAGTGCTTTTTAGAGACACCCAAACAAACACTTAACTTTGTTGCTATTGTTCGAATTGAGATGCAGCCATTCAATTAGAGTACAATTATCAACCAATGCTTCTCTTTTATTTACTGTCAAGGTCAAGGTACATATTTGAGCATTTTGCAAACCATTAGAGTTATACCTGGTTACCTGTTTTCTACTATTGCTGTTGTAAAGTTTCCTTATTCATCTATATCTAGATGTCATTTTAATTAACTTTTTCATTGAGTTTATTTCCTGTCGCTGTCACTATGAATCAAGTAATTACTTTGAATGTGATGGCCTATCATACATACTCTCAACTCTCAGACCAGCCTCCCTTGGCCTGCTTTATTGAATGTATTTTATGCCATTACTCCCCTCCTTGTCAGGGTGCTATTTATAAAACTCCATGTTCTTTGAACATTTCTCTTTGGGCTTGTGGAAAAAAAAAAAGTAACAAGTACATACTGATGGTTGAGTTAATAAAATGGTCAAACAGGATCCGAGGGAACCAACTAGCAGAAATGCCATTCATTGGGACCCGTTATATGTATAGGCGCCAAGGAATGTGCCGCCGGCTTCTGAGTGCCATTGAATCGGTAATTAATGAATCAGATATTTATTTACTGATCTTTGGCATTAGGTTGAGGGTGGACCCCTGGTTTAGCTACCTTCAGAAACATACCATGCATAATTGCTTGGGCTTATGCTGCAAGTGTTCCCTTGATATTGTGTAGGCTGCCTGGTTTAACTTGTATTTGCAAGTCTGATCCTCACCATGTCATTGTTTAAATTAGAAGTTTTCTGCTTATAGCGGCCTTATGTTATCTGGTTTTCTTCATTTATATCTGTGATGAGCCAAGCTCTTGCTGATTTCAAACTCTGTTTCTCTGCAATTATGGCCAGGCTCTTAGCTCTTTAAATGTTGAGTTATTGGTCATACCAGCAGTCTCAGAAGTCAAAGATACCTGGACTTCTGTTTTTGGGTTTGAGCCGCTTGAATTGACCAGGAAGAAAATGATAAAGAATTTCAATCTGTTGGTATTCCCTCATGTAGATATGTTAATGAAAGAGATAAAGAAGCCTAAAGTTGCTGATGAAGATCTGGTTCCTATAGAAGGTACATGTTGGTATCTAGGTCCCTTTCACATGGTTAAATTAATACGCCTCGACATCGATAAAGACCTTTATATCCTTTTATTGGCGTCACTGAAAATCTGATCTTGTTCTTGTGAAAATGCAATTTGGTGCAGTTTTAAATCCTAAACTTCAGAAGAATCAAAGTACACTTGACGAAGCAACTGACTGTGATGAGCCAAGTTCATTTAGGTCTGATTTAATCATTTCTGCCCCAGTGAATGACAGAGACGTAGTTGTTGAATCTGGTTCTCCTGATGAAACTGTGCGTCCTGATAGAAGTCCAAAAGACGTAAAATGTGAAGTTGGATGCCAATCTGTCAGTGATAATTTGACAGTGGAAGGCATGACTGCTGTAAAGGCCGATGATTATGATAGCGCGGCTCGTTTACAAGCTGAAGCGATCATCAATCATGATTGTGTCCAGTCGCATCCGACAGGATCGAAAGAAATAAATTCTGAATCTATCAATGGATGCGGTTCTCAGCAGAGACCCAGTGGTTATTGTACTTATGATGAAGCGAGTCTCGAGACCACCAAAGCTGATAAATCAGACGTGCGTATGGCAAAAGCAACCAATCTCCATAGTCTCGTACATTCTGGAGATTGCCAAAGAGTACAGATAGCTTCTGGTTCCAGGGAGGATATCCCAAACGGTGTAAATGAGAAGAGTGAAGCAGCCAGCACAGCTGATGGGAACTCAGATCTTAGTGATAAGCCTGGTATAAATCGGTCTTCAGAGTTACCTGAGGTTGATTTACAGGTCAATCAAACTGGACAGGGTGACGCTCCATCATTGTGTGGCGGCTCAAGCACTAGTTCCGGCATGGCTCTTCACTGTGCATCAGCTGGTGGTACTTCATGTGGTAATAGTACTGAAGTTGCGGTTCTGTCCAACGAAGCTGGTTAAAGTTGAAAACTTTGGTCTTTTTTGGTGGGAAAAACAAAGGGCACATTGATCGAAGTCCCTCACAGAGAAGCGATTTGAGGAACTGAATTTTGCTTTTGTATTTAATTTTATTCTGTAAGAAAGGGGATGTGAATATGGTTGTCAGAGAAGTAGGGCGGCCTTTGGTTTAAAGCACAGGTCTCAGGAGGGAAGGGAGGTTAGCTACAATTTTTGTTGGGGGAGTGATAATTAGGGAACACAATCAGGTTTTGTGTAATTTGTTGCTCCCTGTGGTTTTTGGCAAATGTAAATGGAGTTCACAAATGTTGTCCCCAATCTTGCTTCTATTAGTAGTTTGTACAGAATTTTAAAAGTCCTGCTTCCAATGAATTTCGACTTTGTTGACCCAGAAGTACAATTATCAAGTCTTGTTTTGCGAGTACAAGTTTTAAATTTTAATTCAACTTTGTGGATGGGACAAAGCTACCTAGTAATGACAAAATTGGGAGAAAAAGACAGCCCTTTGTTAAAAAGGGTATGCTCTACTTCTACAACTCAAACTTCAAACTTTTGGTGGTTCTGTATTTTAACTAATCCTATCACAAAAATTAAATTAATTGCACATTTCTGCTCCTTGAACCATATGGAATTATTGTCAACTTTTCATTTGAGGATATATATAAACATAATGATATTTTTTTGCCGGCGGCATATAAACATGTAGAAACCATGTATATAGAACATTTTTCTCTTCGTTGCTCTGATTAAACTACCAAAGTTCCAGAGTAATGTTAATCGAGGTTGACATTATTTTTATTTTCTAATATATTCTTCTTCAGCACATTGTCTAATTCTTGATGAGGCTTACAAGTTACAATAACCGGACATGTATGGTTTACTTTCACATAAATACAAGCCATCCCAATTTCTTCTACTCATAGAAAAGTAGAATGTCTGTCTTGTACTCTTCTTTTACCACTTCAATAGACACCCTTTTTTTTCCTTGCCTGACTTGAATAACGGAGACAGAATCTTTGAAGAGGCTTTTAAAAAAATCACTGGCTGCAATTTATGAGGGTATTGAGATATCAAGATAAAAAAATCAGGATTCCCTGACTCTGTCCCTTTTGCCAGAACTTGCTCAAATTGACTATTGATCTGCATTGGCCTCTTGCTGGATATTTGTCTGGATGCAACCATTCTTCCAAATTAAAAACTAATTAAACGATGAGCTTTCAGTTTTGTTTATTCATATCAAGTTGTCCCAGCATTCACTGTCCGACATATGGCCAATCTGGAGACTTTGATTATTGCAAATCGTCAACACTGTTTAGCTCCACTGTTTCAAAGAATTCGGATTAAAATTCTATATTTCCAAATGTATATAGGTTCGAATTTTCTCTTTGATTAACGATTCTGCTTGCAGGTAAACTCTCTACAAGCTGTAGCTTTCTTTTTCCCCCAAAAGAAAGAAAGGGGTGCTCCAAAATGATGAGATGCTATACTTGGAACTAGTATGCTAGTGCACTCAAAAGAGTTGGTATTAATTATTTCGTTAGGCACTCTTTTTACCTAAAAAGCGCAAAGAACAGTACAATTTTTGCAAGGGGTGCCGCAAAACAATGAGATGCTATACTGATGAGGAAACAGAGCTAAACAGAACTATGAAGTAAGTAAGATTGAAGCCGAAGAGGGTAGAGACGAAATCAGAATGGTACCCTCCTGACATTCTCTCAACCAAAGAAATCCAAAATAAAAAAACCCAAAAAAGAAATTAGAAAAAGAGAGAGAGAGAAGGGGGAAAAAAAAAAGATAGATGAGAAGAAGATGACAATGAATGAGGGGTTATCACCTTTATTTTTCTCAGGTACAGGTAATTTCCCAAATAGATAGGTCCATCTTAATCACAAACTGAGTAAAAACTATGGATGAGGTGGCACCCACGTCGGCGGCGGCGACGGCATGAGATTGACGAGAAGATCGGCGAAAGCACCCACAATGTACTTGTGGGTGTGTTTGGGATTGAGAGCAAGATAACAGAGAAGGAGCTCGTGCAAGACTTCCCAGTTGGAGTTCACATCCATCAGCTCCGGACGCGCCTCCACCATCTCCTGCATGGATCGCCGGAAGTCCAAATAGGGGTCCGGCGAGAAGGTAAGGACAGCCACGCTATTGTCCAAGACCTTCTTTTTCTGACCACCCGCGGCGGCGGAGGATTCTACGATGGAGTTAGAGCGGCCGGGAGAGGAGAAGAAGAAGCGCCGAGAGGCGAAGGCGGTGGCTAAGTCCGGCTCATTACCGGCGTTGACGGAGTGATCGGAAGTGGGGTCATAGAGTGAGTTGAAGTTTTTTATTAACACAGAAGAAGACGGGGTGGCGGCGGGTGAAACAGGGTTGTCTTGAAGAGTGGTGGTGGTGGAAGAAGACGAAGATTCTGGTGATATTAATGGCCGCATAAGCCTGGAGAAGCACCGCTTCAGATTTCTTCCTATTGAATTGAGCATAGTCTTTTTCTCTACTCAGCCACAAGCATGTACTATGAAAGTGTCCCACATTTATATGCATATTACAATAAAGGATTCATCTTATATTTGTCAATATTTTTATACTTCACCCTTAATGTTCTTCAACAATGGTCAAGAAAGAGAAAGAAAAAAGAAATTTAGAGTGTTACTAAAATGTTTTAAAAAATACATGTCATATTAACAAACTTTCTTAATCTAATCATTAAATTAAGTAAATATATCTTACATCAATGAGAGATGAGCATTATAATATAATGGGAAATCCAGAGTAAGAAAAATGGTGTAACCAGCACGTGGAGATCGCTTAATTTCGGGACTGTGTTAATCCCAAGCAACTGAGAAACATTGATAATGAAGTTGGAAGGTATAAACAGTAACCATAAGCAGAGGTTTAAGGCATGGTTGTTGGGAATAGAAGGAAGGGGCACATGTGGGAAGAGGGATTCCAAGTGAGAAGTGGGGATTTTATAATGAATGGAGTATCACAGTACAGTATAGAGCTGCACATAGTTGGTCCACCTCACGTACTGATCGCTCAGGAATAGGAAAGTGATCGATGCTTCATGCGTGTTGCATATATTTTATTTGTTTAACCCAATATGACAACATGGACCTGTCCAAGAACGGGTCCCACCCCCAAGGCCACCTTTTAACATGTAAATATGATTGTGTCATTATAGAGAAGGAAGTGAATTTGGAATATAGACAAGACCGAGTTCAAGTTGGGTTGGGACTGCCTAAAAGGAAATGGACGAAGTGAATTATGGAGGAGATGGCAGAAGAGTGAGAAGATAGCGTTGAGGAGAGTGATATCAACGTCAGCTGAGTAAAAGAGGAATCAAAAGATGCAGAAGTGCATAAACAAATACAGCTAATTTTCTGCTCTCTCTGTCTTTCACCCTTCCCGCCCTTTTCCACCTTCCTAAATATTCACTCTCTTTGAAATTTTCATGCTCTTGTTTTTATTATAATAAGATACCAACTAGTAAAATGCTTGTTCAACCTTTTCATAAGGCTCTTGCTTATTCTCTAAGAGCATTAATTTTTTTTTTATGTATACCCATAATTAATAAGGGTAATGGGTGATATGATATTAAAGTTTAGTACAATTAGATGGGGTAATATTAAAAATTACGTAATTATAGGATAACTTTATTGACTTTAAATGTTTTTTTTTTGTTTGTGACAATTATTAGTTGATGGCTTAAAATAAGGGAGTATATCTCACCCAAAATCATTTTCTTTCTTAAAAATATTCTGTACGTGTCATATTTTCTCCCCAGACAAGTTCATCCCATTTTTAATGACAAAATAATATTCATGAAATTATTTATTTTCTTCACCTACATTTTAACAAAGCGTTTCCTCACCTTCAAATTTAAAGAAACCTGATGTTTAAATTTTCAGTTCTCCTCGCTATTAAAATCAGTTAGTGCTAGTCTGTCTGTCTGTATATATATATATATATATATATATATATATATATATATATATAATTTCTTCATCCAGTCCTTTTTAAAAAATCCCAAAAAGAGTTGTCTAAGTATTTAATGAGTTTTATTTATTTATTTTTACCCCTCATTAATTATAGATATTGCATTAATTTAAAATTGGTTTTTTATTTACTTTATACTCCCTCTGATCATTATTATAAAGCACTAACTAACAATTCTTGCAAACCAATAAAAACAATTAAGTCATTAAATCTGTCCTAAAATTTAAGTAATTTTCAATATTATCTTTACTAATTACACTAACTCTAATATCATATTAATTATTACTCTTACTCACTACTCTTATTAATTATGAGCATACATGAAAAAAAATATTTAATGCTCTTTGAAAACAAACAAGTACCTTATAAAAAAGACTAAATACACTTGTTAGTTAGTTGGTTCTATATAATAAGAACTAAAGGAAGTATCTATCTCTTACTTACTCACCCCTAATAAATGAGAACATACTTAAAAATAAAAGTTTATTTCAGACATATTTATTATTTTAAAATACTTATTTATTTTAACTTCTTTTAAATAGGAAGTATCTTTTAATAAATCATATGAAGCAGCAAAACTACAGAGTCATTTTTTATCTTTAATTTTGATGCATCATTTAATGAGATATTTTATATTTTTTTTCTAACCTGGCCACATTCGAATGTAACATGGAAGTGTTTAAAAATAGTGTTTGTTAGGTGTAAAAATGAAAAATGAAACTCCAAATTAAAGACAATTTTATTATTTTAATAATTACTTTTTCTTAATTTTAATGAGTGAGGGAGTAGCTTGCTACTTGTGGGGTTCCTTTTAAATTTCAGGAATTAATGCATTACTTGCCTATATATTAATTAAATATTGGATTCAAAAAGACTTGCGCAGCTCTACATACTGAGCGAGAGGCGTTCCATTTCAGATTTTCCTCTTCTTTACCACAATTTCAGAGTCATATTCGGGATTGTGAATCTTGTTTTGACCAATTATCTAGCTGTAACACAAGTGTCAAACAATAATACTATTAATGCTGGCTCTGATCTAGAATCTGCAACAAAATCATCAGTTCATCAAGATATATATGCACACACGATTCCCACTTCCTTCTGCGTGGTTTTGAGCAATCACCTTTAATGTTTTTTATTGAGTGGGTGTCTGGAATATGACAACCAAACCACACGTCAATAATTATGAAAAAAATTATTTCTCATAATTCTAGGGGGAAAAAAAAGAGATAATTTTTCATACGTTTTTCATATTGAGTTATATAAATATGAGTTTTTTCTGACATCTATATAATTTTGTCCCATTTTTATTTATTTTACGAAAGAACTTGAACCTCCACTATTAGGAAGCCTCGCTCGGACATAGATACGTGCTACTCCATAAAAGAAACCATTGGGCCCTCTCTGAGCACAATGAAGACCGTTTGGAATCGGCCATTTTATTTTGAATCTCCGATCTGGTTGAGTACTTACTTATCATTGATGGTTAACATGTCGTAAAACAAACAAACTGAAATTTAAAATCGGTCCCTGTTTCTAACGAGCTAGCTTGCATTTGTTTAAACCAGAGCATTGGAATTAATAATAACAGAGAGCCTCATTTATTCTTTGTAAGCCTCTGATCTGCGGTGGCCATGGAAGCTCCCATGCCGCCAGGTATTCCACTTATAACATTCTCCTGCACCCATCATCCAACCAACATCATATCAAAATGAGTTAACCGGCATATATAGTTTAAGTTCTATATATCTGTCTTATATCATATTTGTTGAATTATTATCAAAGAACTTGATGTCAGCATGGACACACACACACATATAGCTTCACAGTAATGAAAGGAAGCTAGCTAAATCAATTAATAATAATGGGGATGATGAGGGTTACTTACAGAAGGAACAAAATTGTTGTCATCAGGCTTGCGCAGTAAGCGAGGATTAAGAGTTGCATCTCCTTGTTCACTTATGAAATCATCATCTATACTTACTCTAAATCCTGGAGGTTTCATCCTTGCTGCAGCAGAATCCCCTGATTCACTCACTACTGAATCATTATCTCTCTTGTTGGCCTCATTCTCATCAGCAGCTTGAATGTACTTCCCCACCACCTAAATGAAGACCAGCTATTATATATTAATTAAGGGTTAAAAAATTAAATGATGAATATATATAATGTAGAGGCAAGGTTTTATTTATGAACCTGGCCACCAACAGTCTGGGTAACGAGGCGGCCCCGGCCTTCATTTGGTACGGATATGGTGACGCCTTCCTTTCTGACAAGGTTAGTGACGGCGTCGTGAGAGACAAGTCCAGCTTGTTGGTTGGCCGCGGCGGCTGATTCCATGAGGGCGGCAGGGCCACCTTTTTGGGTTCCGCCCAGGACTTGGGCTTCTGCTGATTGCATGGTGGCTGCGTCTCTGGGTGTTATGGGTTTCGATCCTAATTCTGATCCCTTCACGTTGGCAAACACTTCCCCATATTTAATGGCTTCCTTCTCATCTAGTTCAGCTCCTCTCCTTGCCTGTTCTTGGTTCATACTGATACAACAATAACCAACAACTTAAAACTAATTTCTCGACTTGCCGTGTTTTTGCCGTTAATATATATGTGCAGTAAGCACAAAAACACACATATATTTATATGTACAGTGGCAGTGGCAGGAGGAGGAGGAACGGTTGAAACTTGACACGTGGACAGCCATAGTTACACGTGGTGGAAGGATATGGTACAAAGGGGTGAACGCAGTCGCAGGTGGCGAGTGCACTGAAGCTACCAGAATATAAGTATCTTGAACCGTTAAGCCGCGAGCAGATATTTCGACAGCTTGTACTTACTCATATTCTCACTCTGTTTCTTTAGATAAACATAAAGTATTTGAAGTGCCCAACAAGCTCACGGCTCAGAGAGATCGGTGCTGTATTCACCCTCAACCTGTTCTTTTTTTTCTTTTTCATGTGGTAGTCCATGCCTGAGTGAGTAAGGCAGCAATTTATAAATTATTTAGCCGTTTCTACTTCATAGAGTCTTATGTTAATAAACCCACAATTAAGGAATGAAGAAATGTATATTATTGAGAATTACAAGCCACAGTAACATCGTCACAACTGTTCTTGTATGGAACCAGATGTCTAACCCGTTGGGCTAGTGCTTTGATCTTGGATCGGATGACCCTGCCAGATCGCTTAGATTGAGATCAGGTAAGCTAGGGGAAGTCTGAAAGACTAATTTATCGTCTTTCAAGTCCTGCTAGCATCCAGCTTCAGATCAAGTAGGCCAGAGAGGAACCCCTCTAAAAGACAGTTAAGAGTTACAGCAAGAGGACTTTCCAGATTGAGCGCCTTAAAGAAGATCATTCTAGGGTTCAGAAGACGGGAGCTCTAGCTTTCGACTCTGTCAGCTCTAAAGAATCAGATTTATATAGGTTTTTACGGTCGCTTTCCCCTGCTTTGTAAGATGGCATCTATGGAAGAGATATCCAGGAAGGGTCGGGATCACTGGACACTATAGGTTATCCGCCACAAAAGGGGGGATGGGGGATGTGTTCAGTGGGGATCGTACACAGTGATACTTAATGTAAATAGGGTAAAGTTAGAACGTGTGCACCTTAGCGTCATGCCCCTGTATATATAGGGCTGGCTTTGATATCATAACCGCGTGATCTATCATATCTTATTGATATTGGATATGATAGATTCTCCTGGATTGTAGGTGTTCCCGGCCATATGATATGACTAGCATTGGGTCGTCCACACATATGGGCCGTCTGGCCGGACCGTAACAACAACAATCCACCTGACCTTGTTGGATTAGTGTATTAACCCTAAACTTTAAGATTAATGAGAGGTGAAGACTTAAATTAACCTCCATCATTTTGGTGATTAGGATTCTCCCTTTTGTCCTTCACATCCACTCACATCCTTTACCTCTCACATCCTTTACCTCGAAACTACATAGGTCTAAGGCAAAAACAAGCTAGATAAGCCATTTCCTTTTCTTTTCATTTTGATAAAAAAGTCATCTATGACTGTGATATATTTTTTTCATAGCATTCAGTGTCTCAAATTAACTTTTAAAGTGCTAAGTGTACTAAAAATTAATTTGGGATACTGAATGTTACTGAAAAAATACTCCACAGTCATAGAGGTGACATTTTCTTAACAAAAAAAAAAGGCTTCTCTAGCTTATATCTACTCTAAAACTTTGTAGTTTTTGGGGGAAAGGATGAGGGCGGATGGGAAGGGTAAATGAGAGATTATTAATCTCATTTTGGGTGAGGAGTGTACCATCTTTCAGACATTGATTCATACAATTATACCTCTATCTATATGATCTTATAATGATGAATTGCTCATTAAATTAAGACCTTAACTAACTACTACCTCCGATCCTAATTATAAGACATAGTTGACTTTTTTTGGAGAGATTAAAAAAGCTAAATAAATTACTTAATCATTTCATATGTTTTTAATCCTTAGATTATATATTAGTTTATTGCTCAAACTAAATAATTTGAAGAAAAAAATAAAAATACTCTAAAGTAATTTAATTAGCTTTTTAATCTCTCTAAAAAAGGCAACTATGTCTTATAATTAGGACTAGAGGGAGTAATAATTATAGGTTAAGGGGCAATTTTACCCCAGAAGCTTTCTCATGAAGGACAATTTTGTCCTGGCCTTGATCTTCATTAATTTTAACCATTAGTTGATAAATATGTTGACCTGACAGTCCACATGTCATCACGTCATTTTTGTTAAGATGTAAATTTGCTTCGTGTCCATATGTCATTTACTTAATTTTTTTAAAGTTAGATTTAAAACTTCACGTGACAAATCAAGACCTAACAAAATGATATAAATAATATGTGAACTGACAACTTAGCATTTTGGCCAACTAATGGTAAAAAATAATAGAGATAACGCTCATAGCAAAATTACCCCCTTTAAAAATTTCAAGGCAAAATTACCCTCCGAAAAACTTTCAGGACAAAATTGCTCCTCGGTAAAACTTTCGAAAACAAAATTGCCCCTTAACCTATAATTTTATATCACCAACATCTAATGGATTCTTCTAATTAAACTAGATATAATTAATCAGTTGGGTTGTATATACGTTGTTCGCGAACTTTATCTCTTTTAATTGTTTAATTAAAAGCATATTGTAGGCCTTAGGAAAATTGATTAAGCATCAAAATAATGAACTCTTCAATAGTTTAAAATTCAAACCGACGTGTTAATCTAAAAAATAAATGCACAAACTTTTTCGATTTTGATTTTTTAAGTTCAGTAGTTCCGTTTTTAAAAACTTTTTTTTTTAATTAAAAAAAATCGTGGAATAGCATGAAACTATTGACCACGAGGATTAAACCATGTACGTTTGCATTGGCATACATAGCTTCCGGAACTGGATTCCCTGCTCGTCCAAGGACGAGCAGGGGGAGCTCGTCCGTACGGACGAGCTCCTGGCCGTCCAGATCTGAATCTGGACGGCCGAGATCTTTTTTTTTTTTTTTTTTTTTTTATTTTTTTTCTATATGAAAAAATCATTTTTTGAAAAAATGTTAGTTGAGAGATTAACTTTATTTTGGATTCTCTACCCATTAAAATTATTTTTGATAAAAAATACAAAACTAAAAAAATCGATCTGACCGTCCAGGAAACGTTCCAGGGACGAGCTCTGAAACCGGGTCCCATAGCTTCCCTGTCTTTAATTTGTGGTTCAGTATTTATCTTGGGCTTGCAATGGCATATATAGGCTCCAGCTGGTGCAAAACTAATTCAACTGTAAGCTACAAAAAGGGAATAATAAATAGCTAGTACTACAAAAGTATAGATTTTAATTATATAATAAATTATAATGCTCTAAATCAATTATTATTATGTACTAAAAATATTCGACATTGTTAGAATATAAGAGAATAATTGATTAGTTAGTGAATTAGTTAGGGTTTATGAATTAATTAGGGCCCTAGGCTATATAAAGGGTCTTAGGCTAATGAGATTAATGAGGATCACAATTACTCTTTGTAAGAGCATTATGCTCTCTATTGTCAAATAATAGATCATTCTTCATCTTCTTTCTCTTAATTATCCTCTCTAATCATACTAATTAACAGACAGACGTGTCAAAAGTTATTTATAGAATGAGCATACCACAAATTCTCTATATCATTGCCGTCTGACTCAGATCACCGTCCGGTGGCTTCAAAACGATAAGACATGCACAGAGTGGATCTCCTTAGGGATTGATTCGTTCTACAAATACGTGTAAAAATTATTGGTTAATTAGTTGCTTTTTTATCACTACTCGTTACTCTCTCTTTTTTCCCTGTACATCCATCCCCTAAGGGCTAAGGCCTTCCTAGCTACAACATCGATCATCATCATCCATGATGATCAAAGTGAAAACTTCAATTTTAGTGCATCAGTTGGGCTTTAATTAATTTCAAAATCAAGATCGAATTCCTTGGCTGCCTTTTATTTTCTAGTTCGCCAAAAACTTACGGCAAAGACGATATATATAGTTCTTTTTTGAATTAGTTCAAGAAGCTGTTTTTTGAACATAAATTACTATTCCAACAGGCCCATAACTTCCTCACATCGTCCAGATGGCGTCCCTTACTTATATATCATTGACGAGTAAAGATTGAGCGAGAAAATTAATATTTTCTATAAAAAAAGCTATATATGTCCCGTAATATACAGGTAGGCATGCACGTGAAAGTATAAAAATCTGAAATGGAAAAGGCAAAGGTGCCTATAGTGTTCCTATATATAGGATACATCTTTGAACGAAATGTGAGAGTACACAAAACTGTCAACCCAATAAGGCTTTTGGGGGAGGGAAAAGAAAACTCAAAAGGCTTAAACATTCAAATATATCTGGAAATCCTCAACGTATATACTACTGCATATGCTTGGATCATTTGTTTTGATTAATGGTCGCCGCCGCCGCCACGGAAGCAGCGACACCACCAGGGGTGGTTTTCATGTCCGGTTTGTTTCTAATCTCGGCGCCGATCACTCCCTCTGCATCTTCTCGTGTCACCTGCTTATCTGCAGGCAGCTTTTGCTTGGCATCCTGCATACACAAAACATTGCAACGTAAACAAGAATTAAGGTTCAGAGTAATGAAATCTAAAGAAAATATGAGTTTCCTTATTTATATATTTACAGTCAAAACATCAGATAAAGTAGTTTTCTGCTCGGAAGGCAGAGTGCGAGCGTTGTGACTGGCAGCAGACTGGGCTTTGGCGGCAACACCTCCCGGCGTTGTCTCATTTCTTCCGGTGGCTCTCATTTCAGCTACTTGTATTGCGGCGGCGTCGCTCTGATGCACGGGCTTATCGCCAGCCTGGCTTACCGCCGACGCCTCAAGCGCCTCCCCTACGGTTATAGCATCAGGTTGGAGAGCTAAGCCAGGGTCTCTCATGGGCACATCAGGCTCCACAAACTGGGCCACCACCTCTGGCCCCACCTCCTCCGTGATAACGCGAGTGGACCCCACTTTTGTTTCAGAGACGCTCAAGCCTTGGTTGCGAACTACGTTGGAGACGTCGTGTGGGGTCACCAGGCCGGCTTTCCGGTTGAGTGAAGCGGCTGATTGCATCACCGACGCTGGTCCTCCTCTCTGGGTTTGTCCTAATGCTTGGTTCTCTGTTGCTTGCATCATAGCTGCGTCTCTCGGCGTGATGACGTTGGAAGCCACTTCGCCGGAGACGTTGAAAACGTCCCCGTATTTGATGGGTTGCTGCTGATCTGCTTCTGATCTACGTGGCTTCTCCTGGCTCATGGTTGTAATCAGGAACTAAAGCACGTACGACTAAGTTTAAGTTTGTAATCAACGATCACCAAATGTGGTTAAGATGCCTTTACATCACTCTACGTGCTCAGCATATATATAGGAATGGGTTTTTATACGCACAGACATGATTATGGGAGATTTATCGGTCGGAAGGTTTATACAGGTGGCGTCTAGTTTTGCATGAAGCGTGTTCATCTGACTAATGTCGTCCAAGGCTTTCTATATTTGACCATCTGGCACCGATCTCCCCGGGCTTGGCACGTGCATGAAGAATCGTAACTTCTTTCAAGACAAATAAAGTTCCAAACAAAAAACCACCAAACACCTAATTCAATTGGTTGGGATTGTATTACCTTAACCAGAAGTCTCAAGTTCGAGTTCTAAAAATGCAACCGTGTTTGATCCCGGAGTTAAAATGGGTAGATTCAGGAGGATACCGGATGCACACGAAAAAAATAAAAGTTCCAAACAAAAATAATTTTTTTATATATGGAGTAACAACAAGAATTTTGTTTTAAATAAATACTAAAACAAAAAATTCTACTCATTTTTCTATTACATATGTGTGTATTGATTACTATTAAAAAAATTTTAGAAACAACCAAACTGAAAATACTAGGAAAATTTATCTAGCTAGAATTTTCAAACGGTCCAAAGGGATTTAAATAACAGACATAAATAACTCCAGATTTATTTAGGTTATGGTATTTTTAAAAATAAAAGAAATAGTTTATCAAAAAAAAGAGAGAGAAAGAAATAGGTTTACATATACTAGTTGGCCCTCTTGACCTATTTCTCATGTAATTAACAGCTGCTTTAACTTTATTCCTTAGGATTTACGATCCCAAATCCCAAAATGAACAAGTTGGGAAACAAACTTAACTCTTTAGTTCTGCGTTTCCTTCGTGTTATGGCCATTGAGTGATATCATATGCTCACTCCAGTTTTATTTATAAGGTCTTTTTTTTAGTGGATTATAAGATCTTATTCATTAATACCATTCTGGTTCAATTTATATTAAGTCCCTTTTGATAAAAAAAAAAAATGGTCATATTTATAAGTCATGTTTCAGGTAATAATGAGATTTGTGACAATTTTTCTCATATTAATTGTACTAATACAAATATAGAGATAAGAAAGAGTTGAAAGATATTCATTCATAAATGAGGACAAAGTTAAAAATTTACTCTATAATTATTGAACTAACTACCTCTCCTTTGTATGTGTGATTTAGTTAAAAGGGAGTTATAAATAGGATTAAAGTGGTACTTAATATATAAGGTTTTTAGAAAAATTTAATAAAGTATTTATCACTAGTGAGAGGATAACTTTTGAAAAGTTGTAGAATTTTGAAATATTTAACTAGTTCTAATTGATTTTTTATTCTAAAAAAAGTACTCCCTCTAGCCCTAAATATAATAAAGAGTTCAATTTTTGGAGATATTAAGAAAGTTAATTAAATTACTTTAACATAATTATATTTGTCATTTTTTCTCCAAACTATTTTGTCTAATTTATAAACTGGTATATAATCTAAGAATATACAATATGACTTAATAACTTATTTACCCTCCTTAACCTTTCTGAAAAAAAATCAACTATGTCTTATATTTAGGACCGAATGTAGTAATTAATATAGTGAAGCTAGCTTATAAAAAGCATCAGGATATAAAGTATATAGGAAACATGAATATATCTGTTATCCGAATCATTTACGTGGAATTCATGATAAATGCAGTGTGAGAAGAGTAGTGGAGAAGTGTGTCATTCGAGAATTTAGTAAAATGGTATATATGAAGCTTGTTCATGACGACGTTACTCTGAAATCTGAATTGGGATAATTTTAAGGTTAATTGGCTATATGTAGATAAAGTAAGTGGCTTGTGACTCCTTTGTTTAATTGGCATTTTTTACATGTAAGTTATGCTTTGGGAGATCGAAAATGTCCTTTTGATCAATCTCTTCAAAGCAGGGTGTTTTCAAGTTTCAACACGCATGGTTCTAGGCTTCTAGCAGCTAGTCTAAAGTATTAAACAAATTATACTTGAAAATGTAATTTATTGATATCAATGAAAACTATTAAGTCCTTTTATAAACATGCATACACATAATATACATATCAACAAACTCTATATATAGTTGTATATACAGTAAGTGATGATGAGCACCAAAATAACTACTATAATCTAGTCATATAAATATATGATCTTTTTAACTAATTTGTAAAGTTGAAAAAAAGCAGTTATTTGTAATTAAAGTGTAGAAAATTTGTAACATTTTTCTTAAAAATACCTTTATCATCATTTAATGATTATAATTTTTGATGCGGAGAAATAAAATAAAAAAGCTCCAATAAATATATAGGGGTATCATGAAAAAGAAACTATTAATATAAAACACGATAGCAAACTAAATATGGTATTTACAACTAAGTGGAAACTTTCAAATCAACCTTAATTATAAATCATGATGATGACGGGAGTATAAATTAAAGTTTAATTTTAATAGGAGTAGTTATTTACATTCAAAGTCGTGGGGGTAAAGAATATTGAAAATTGACATCCATATATACAAACATGTGTAAGCTGAGCTCGTTTGGAGATTGAGCTGAGTTGCTTTTAATATGCATGGTCCCAATCAAAAGCTTCAGATAAACGATACATATGAATGACAGAATGTGCGTTTGTGTCATATATCGTAATATTCTGTGAACTCCTCAACGAAATAAATTACTTTAAAGTATTAATATTTATCTTTATTATGAAATAATACAGGACAGATGCTGTGATTAACATTACAGGAAGAGTATATCATAAAGTATGAGGCAGAGTCAGGAGAGTAGCAGAATCTATACCAGCTCTAATTTCTGGTTCATATTAAGAGAGAGAGAGAGAGATCGAGAGTGAGCACAAGTGAGAAGACGATCGAGATTCGCATGAGAACAGCGGAGAATAAAGAGTTCAGAGGATTTGTAGAATATGGAAATCAGAAGAGAATAACGTAACCTCATGATCGCTTCATTCTGCGACGTGGTCCTCATAAATCCATAAAGAGTGATCAAGCCAAAGGCGAATTTAGATTATATTAGTGGTGGGCCTGCCACTAGCAGCGAATCCGGATCATTCAATTCATCATCACCCTCCGCCAAAAATTGCTGCCTTCAACACTATAGATTCAAACCACTTATGATCGACGTTTATTTCTATAGTGTGTGTGATTAACATATACATCACACTCCCATTCTACTTGCTTGCTCTGCCTTTTATTCTAGCGCCCTTATCTATCAATCATTTCCTTCCAGTTTCACTCGCATATATAACGGCAAAAAATAATTTCGAAAACTAGCTAGTGCTTTATGTAATAGAACTTTATAAGCAAGTGATGCTCACTCTGCATCCTTAGCTTGGAGTGTTTGATAAATGATACTCCATCCCTCCTATCTTAATTATATGATAACAGTTGTTTTTTATTCTAATTATAGGACAAAATTCTATTTTTTGTCAATTTCTTCCTAAAATACCCCTACTGATACTTTTTCAATAATAATTTAATAATGTACCCATATATTATATAAAGTAAGTAATTCATTAATGTCACATACACTTCAATTCTACTTTTTTTTTTTAATAAAATAATTTTAAGCATTTTAATTATCAGAGAGGATGTTGAGTGAGAGTGGGAAATGAGGCCGTGTGAAGTAGTTAAAGTAGATGACGGAGGCAATCGAAGCAAGAGGCTATATGCGCTGATACATTCAAGTATAGATAATACTACCTCCGGTCCTAATTATAAGAACATTTTTATAGTGTAATTTATATTATAAAAGTGTTCTTATAATTAGATCCGGAGGGAGTAACATTTTTGCTCTTGCTCCTTCATCCTGCCAACTTTTCCTTCTTCAAATTCGGATGGAGATGAGTTGAGTCTACAGTTTTTAAATAAGGGTATACTAAAAAATGAATATGATTAACTAACTTAATTTATATCCTCAGTTTCTCCAAAGTCTGATAAATATATCTTATAATGAGAAGATAAGGGAGTAACATTTTAAATTGGATTCACAGAATGTTCTTCCGTTTTAAAACTGATTATTTAGTTTTATTTGCAAGGAGGTATTATCCGATGATTAAATGAGGCCCACTTGTCTTCCAAATTTATTCCCAGCGAATAAATTCAGATCAATCGAAAATTTCGAAATGGAGGGATGATCGTGAATAATGTATGCAGATGAACCCATAAAATTCAATAAAATAAAGATAAGGTCGATCATGTTTTGATCAAAGAGCGACAGGGAAATTGTTTTATTAGAGGGAACGAGAACAATCAATATATACAAACACGTCCCTCTTTTTTCATGACTTTTCATCATCGTCCTCAATTTCACTTCCTTGCGGTGGTTTTGGGCACCGTGACCACCAGTTTTCCACCAGAGCAAATGGCGGTGGCCATGACGGGCCAGGTCCACGCCGGCAATCGGAACCTCCAAAGATCAGCGCCAATGAAAAACTGACCGGCCACCAATTCGCCGCCGTCCGTCCCTTTGATGACGATTTTGGTCATCTCGGGCAAGATTTCAATTGCGTGGGCGCGCACGCCGTTGGGGATGCCATTGGCGGCGGCGATAAAACGAAAAGAGGTGGGCGTCTCCTCCACAGAAACGTCGGCGTCAGATCGGAGAGGGAGCTCGAGGACATTGTCGAAGACGTGATGAGGAAGTCTCCAGAGCTTCCTGGAGGCGGAGGAAGAAACCACAGAGGGCTGCGAACGCAACATGTTCCGCTTCTTGGCGGAAGAATGAACCTTCATCCCAAACATATTCTGCTAAACTCTCTGAATACTGTGGTGTGGATGCAGATCGCAGTAACCGAATTTCGCGGGAGGATGAAGATCACTAGTGGATTGTTGTATTGGACGCTGTGTGTGTATATATATGTGTAGTTGGTTGTGAATGGACAGAAGTGCCCTTGGAGGACATAGCTTTATTTGTCCGCAGGAATCGTGAAAAGGAAAAGGAAAAGGAACAAATGATGTGGCGATAAATGGGGGATAGAAATGGTAAGGTGGAGAATACATTTTATTTCTTTTTGGGGTAGATCAGAGGTAGAGGTGGGTGGTTTGAATTCAAAAGGATAAATAAATAAATAAAAATAAAAAGGACAACAAGGCATTTAGTTACTGTGTGATAGGGAGAAGATAAAAAAGATTCGGACAAATCACTGTTTACTTCGTCATTGGGGGAATCACGAGGCATATACATGAAGGGGACAAACTTAGAAGATGGAAGAAGGTTTAAAGTTGCAAAGGCACAAATTAAAAAGTGGTCAAGGTGGAAAAATATATATGGGATTTTTTTTAAAGTGCACCTAACATCAAATATTATTTTAGATATAAAAGTGGAGTAAAAATACATATTGACTGTTAGTTTGACCTTTTTGTATTTTTAAGGCAGACATAGATAATGACTCGGCTAAATTTCATCCAAGCTGGCAGTAAAAAACTGGAGAAAATTATAGAAAATAACTGATATTTTGGAAATTATAACTCAGCTCTTCTCTCCCTCAATCCCAATTTTACCCATCGAGCCGCTCATCTCCACCTCCTTGCTGCCGTTGCCGCTTTTTTGCAATTTTCAAAACTATATGAGCCTTTATTTATTTTGTAATTTTCTCCAATTCTTCACTGTCAACTGGGATGAAATTTATCTGAATCATTATCTATGTTAGCCTTAAAAATACAAAAAAAGTCAAACTAACAGTCAATGAGTATTTTTGCTCCACTTTTATAACCACAGTCACTTTTGCATTCAAGAAAAGCACTTCGTGTTAAATGCACTTTTCAAAAGACCACATGTGTATTTTTGCATCTTAACCCATGAAAAAATAGTAATAATGTTGGGACCAGAAATGAAAGTAGAAGCTCTTCGAGAGCCATCCCCATAATCTTGTTGGGCCCACTAACACAAAAAAGTCTTTTGGGACTGAATGGAAAACGCCTCATAAGACCAGATTTGGGGTCAGTCTCGATACAGGCGGTCTTAAAAGTCTATTACTTTTAACACTGGATGCGCGATTGGCCTTAAACAATTTTTATTAGATCAGACTTTAAAACTATGCGGTCTTACCAGTCATACTATATTAGACCTGACATCATTTATGTTAGGTCTAAAAAGACCAACTTTTAAGACCGGATGTTAAAAACATCGGTCTAAAAAATTTGACTTTTTAGACTGGATATTTAACTACACAGAACATGTCTTAAAGGTCTGATGTATTAGATCGGCTGTGTAATACATCTGGTCTTAAAAGTTAGGACTATTAAGACCAGCTTCGTGATACATCCAGTCTTAAAAGTCAGACTTTTTAACCTTCTGTGTAATACATCTTGTCTTAAAAGTCAAACAAATTTTTTTAGACCTGTTATTTTTATCATCTGGTCTAAATTTTCTGGTATTTTTTTCTCTGATCTATTTCTTCCTCCTACCCATCCACCAACCAATTCAGCACCTAAGACAGTACTTTAAGCTACAAGCTATGAACAATTCGTTATGAATTACAAATTGAATTATTGGGAATGAATACAAATATTATTCACCATAGTTATGTCCTCTTAATGAATATACTAAGACAACAAGCTAAATGAATATACTATAAGAGTTATAATACAATATGAGTTACAAAGACAGCACCTAGATGAACATACATGCCCAATTCTCACCATGTCTTGATCAGATTCTCACCCAACAACATTCCTTTTTTATCACGCCCCTTTCGTATCTCCCAAAGATCCTACCACCCAAAAAAAAAAACGAAAACAAAAGCTTCACAATCAATGAAATTGTTTAAGAACAGAGGAAGAATATATAGTTAAAACTTTAAAGTTTTCAAACAATTTTGCTTACAAATATATTACTTGATGAATTGTCTCTTTTATAAAGGGATATCCTCCCATATCTCTTCATGATAATCATTTCTTATGCTGGTTCATTATCCACTTCATCTTCTTCATTCATTTTCGAGAGACCCTTGAAAAAAGAGTACTCTTAGGAAGATCATAATTTGAATGAATTTCTTCATCAATATCAATGAACCTTTTTCCTTGGAGAGCTACAGACCACATTTTATTTTCCTGATTGGCGATGTAGAACACTTGTTTCGCATGGTCTGCCATAATAAAAGGTTCATATCTAAAACTGCTACTGTTGATATCGACTAATGTAAATCCCAGCTGATTGACCTGAACATCATTATTGACATTAACACACTTGCATTTGAAAATTAGAAATTTAATTTTCACATAGTTCACCTCTCAAATCTCTTCAATTACCCCATTATAAGACATGACTGCCAATTTAGGCTTCTTGTCTTTCGAACTAGAGAAGTGCATAAATTCAGCCTCTAACATAACATCACTATTCTAGATGGTGCTCCTATCATCTAGGGACTTTATGTAAAAGGTATAATCATTGATCACATATGAATTCTAAGTTATGACATCAACCTCAGGACCATGTGCTAAACATTTTATTGTATCAGAAACACATTCCTCTCCCTCGACTTTTGTTTAAACCAATTTGCAAAAGTTCTGTTATGCTTCCTAATTAATCTTTATTCAGTCATTCAACTATTTTCTTTTCTTATAGCTTCTTATGTGCATTTATACCGTCTTAAACTTCGTCAACATTAAGTGGACTTAAAGCAATTCATCAGGATCTAAACTCTTTATTAAAGCCCCTCGTCTATCCCCTTCATCACGCTGACATTTAGGAAGCCCAATATGTATTACTTTAGCCAAATAATGACAAAATTTCATGGCTCTTCATAAACATATTTCTAAACAATTGATGCTTTTGGCTGGTTTGCGTTTTTCACATACTCTTTTAGGAATATCATAGCTCTTTCAATTGGTACATCCATCGTAAATGGATAGGGTCACACAAATTTATCTCCCTCACTAGATGAACAATTAGATGAATCATGATGTCAAAAAGTGTAGGAAGAAAAAGTTTTTTAAGCTGGCAAAAGATAAGATATCCTTCATTTTCCAATTCATCCAATTTTTCAATCTCAAGAACTTTACTACAAACCGCAATGAAAAAGAAACAAAGTCTAGTCAAAATGTGTTCAAGATCATATTCGGCAATGCCTCAAATAGCTACTGGGAGCATCTATTACATTAAGACATGACAATCATGAGACTTTTGGCCTACTAATTTCAAGTCCTTCATCGATACAAGCGTCTTAAAATTTAAAGAATACCCCAAGGAAACTTTTGTGTTATGTAAACACTCACAAAAATTTCTTTTCTCATCCTTAGACAAAGTATGAAAAGATGTGGGACAATAAGTTCTTAACGAACCAGGAAAGTCAAAAGATCATCTTCAAGCAAGGAAAGATTTACGGGCCATGGGAGTTTGTCGAGACACGTGGCCAGATGAGCATGACAGATTTCAATCAGCAAAATTCACCCTAACAAAACTGAATAAGGAAATCTTCCTCTCTACGTTGAAGAAAATAAAAGTTCCTAACAGGTATTTAAGTAACATTTCACGATGTATTGACATGCAGGCTTGAAAGGTTGATGGCCTAAAGAGTCATGACTCACATGTGCTTATGCAACATTTACTTTTGTTTGCCATATAAAATACACTACCTCTCGATGTGTCGATCGTTTGGGTAGAGCTATGTTTTTTTTGGAAGTTTTGTTTTGAGGTTTTGATTGTGGAGGAACTCAAGCAGTTGCAACAGAAAATCATTCTTACGCTGTGTTATTTGGAGATGATCTTTCCTCCTCCTTTTTTCACGAAGATGGTTCACCTAACAGTACACCTTGTTCAGGAAACAAAGCTTGTTGGCCCAGTTCACTACCGATAGATGTATCCTATTGAGAGGTACTCATTTAAAATAAATTACATCAACATTACTTGCTAGTCACACATTTCAGCATTGATATGTCAACATTTTTCCTTCTTTACTTTAGAGGTTTCTTGGGAAAACAAAATCTTACGTAAAGAATAAGGCGTGGCCTTAAGGTTCAATATTAGAAGGTTATATAGGGGATGAGGTCCTATATTTATATTCAAGGTACTTTGATGACATTGAGACGTCTTTCAACCGACCGCCTCGTTTAGATGATTGTCTTGAGCTTAAGCCGTCATCAACAAATTTGTTAATCCCTCGTGTTGGTAAACCAGTTAGCAAAGTGAGAACTTCAAATTGATGGCAACTGAGAAGCTCCAAACATATAGACAAGTCTTTATTAATAACACTAAGGTTGAACCCCTCTTTCAGTAAGGATTGTACTCAAATATATGTTATCCTATATATTTCTTTACATTTTATACTTACATTTCATGATCGACATCACATGCTTAATTGCAAGGAATTCAGAAGTCATGTAAAGCGTCAACTGAGGATCTATTCATAGACATCCTCCGAAATAGATAGAAAGTTCCACAAAGAATTCCCAAGTTGGTTTACGCAAAGAATACTAAATGAGCACAACCCGCTCTCAACAAAATTCAAAGCTCTCGCACTCAACCCACTCGACCACGCCTAAAGATTTATGACATACAATGTCAATGGTTTCAAGTTTTGCATGGTTTCACGAGATTAAGGATTGCTAATCCAAAACTCGAGTGTTTATGACACTTTTGGGACAAGGAGTTATACGAGCAGCAGTGACGAGAACATGCAGTTCGGTGACGTCCCGTATTATGGAAAGCTGCTTGATGTGGTCAAAACAAATTACCAAGGCCGTTTCATGGTGATGTTATTCAAGTGTTTGTGGGCAAATACGACAACTTCCCGAGGACTCACAACTGACGACTTAGACATCACATCAGTTAATTTCTCCTGGCCTATTCACACTAGTCAGTCTCAAGATGATAGACCATTATATTCTTGCCTCAGAGGCATATCAGGTTTATTATGTCACAGATGAGAGGCACAAGGATTGGAATATGATGGTTTACTTAAAGCCTCGGGACTTTTACGACATGGGCAATGGTGATAACGTCGCCTACGAGAGTGAGCCGTTCTAGCACGCCAGTTTTGAAAACTTCTTCCCAAACTGCGATGACAATCTACCTATAGTTCGATGCATTTTTAAAAGATACGCTTTATGAAATAATATTTAATCTAAGTTTAATTTGTATTCAAACATAATAAACTCACAAGTAACATTTTCTCCACACCTTTTTTGTTAGGATAGTGACGAAGATTGATTTAAAAAATTATGCTTACGATAACATATTTAACCTATAATCCTATATATATATATATATTAAAAAAAACATAACAGCATTTGTAACGGTTCCATAACCACAACAAAGTAAACTCAACCACTACAAACACAGTCGCATTACTGCTACAAACAACAACCGCTACAAAAAATGTCATATCAACCGCTACAGGTATTACGCAGATATCCCTATATATACCCCCACCACACATCATTTTATATACTTCATCATCTCCTCCCACACACGTTTTCTCTTGTTTTCTCTCATCTGTGAACATTTTCTAAAGAGGTTAAGTGTTCGAAAAGGTTAAGTGTTGATCAAGCAGATCAAATATGATGAACATTTCTTTGAACATCTTTTTTTTTCCTTCTAACTATGTGATATTAATTTTTTTCCCTCACAATTTTAATGACCTTGTTTAACATTCCGTCTACTTTCTTATACATTAATTTCATTATCAAATATTATTTAAAGGACAACATAATTAGTTCTTATTATCTACACATTCTCATTTTTATACACCTATATAATAACCATATATAATCAAATATCAATTATTTTTAACATTAATATTTATCATTTATATTTAAATTATTAGTTAATTACTAAAATGATTCATTTAGTTTTTTTTAAAAAAATGTTATTCATTTGTAGCCGTTTTCTAACCGCTACAAATTATGATATATAAATTTAAGCTTAAGTTTGTAGCAGTTTTACAATGGCTACAAAATTGGATAAATTTTTTTAAAAAAAAAAATGCGGCAATTTTTTTTTTTCCAAAAAATGGTGACAAAAGTTTGTAGCGATTACATAACCACTATACACTAATTTGAAACATTTGCCACCTTTTTTGAAATTTCATATAATTTTGTAGTGGTAATGAAACCGCTACAAAATTTTGCAACCATTTTAAAAAAAATTCTTCATGTATTTTGTAACAGTTATATAACCACTACAAAAGTGATTAATTTCATGTTATAGCGGTAACTGAACCACTACAAAGTTTTCACACACAACGTCATCTCAGCCTCATCTCATAGTAGTGATGACAAATCGCTATAGTTACAATAGCAGTTAAGTTACCGCGGGTTTTAAGAACCGCTGCTAATGTCTTCTGTAGCGGTTAAAATCATTACAAAAATGTCTTATTAACCGCTACAAAATGTCGTTTTTTTATAGTGAAACGATATGTGAATGACAGAATGAGTGTGTATGTGTGTCATATATGGTAATATTCTGTGAATTCCTCTAATAAAAAGGTAATAATCTGGTCCTTACTCTAAGTTATAGTTAACTTTTTTTAGAGATTAAGAAAGTTAAATAAATTATTTTAAAATAACGATATTTATCTTTCTTATGAACTGATATATAATTAAATAATACAAGATATATGCTATGATTAATATACTTGTTATTGTTATTGGAACAGTGTATATCATAAAGTAATGATGCATAGTCAGGAGAGTAGCAGAATCTATACCAGCTCTAATTTCTGGTTCACACACACACACAGAGAGAGAGAGAGAAGATGATCGAGATTCGCATGAGAACAGCGGAGAATAAAAAGTACAGAGGATTTGTGAATATGGAAATCAGAAGAGAATAACGTAACCTCACGATCGCTTCATTCTGCGATGTGGTCCCCATAAATCCGTAAAGAGTGATCAAGTCAAAGGCGAATTTCGATTAGTGGTGGGCCTTCCACTAGCAGCGAATCCGGATCATTCAATTCATCATCACCCTCCGCCAAAAATTGCTGCCTTCAATACTGAATTCAAACCACTTATGATGATCGACGTTTATTTCTATACAGTGTGTGATTAACATATATATATCACACTCCCATTCTACTTGCTGGCTCTGCCTTTTATATGCAAGTGATCGATGCTCACTCTGCATCCTTAGCTTGGAGGTGTTTGATAAATGATACATTTTAAATTTGGATTCACAAAATGTTCTTCCGTTTTAAAACTGATGATGTAATTTTATTTGCAAGGAACCATCATCCGATAATTAAATGAGGCCCACTTGCCTTCGGCGAATAGATTCAGATCAATCAAAAGTTTCGAAACGTAGGGATGATCGGGAACGATGATTGCAGAGGAACCCATAAAATCCAATAAAATAAAGATAAGATCGATCATGTTTTGATCAAAGAGCGACAGGAAAATTGTTTTATTGGAGCGAACGAGAAAAATCAATATATACAAACACGTCCCTCTTTTATTTTCATGACTTTTCATCATCGTCCTCAATTTCACTTCCCTGCGGTGGTTTTGGGTACCGTCACCACCAGTTTTCCACCAGAGCAGACGGCGGTGGCCATGGCGGGCCAGGTCCACGCCGGCAATCGGAACCTCCAAAGATCAGCGCCAATAAAAAACTGACCAGCCACCAATTCGCCGCCGTCCGTTCCTTTGATGACGATTTTGGTCATCTCGGGCAAGATTTCAATTGCGTGGGCGCGCACGCCGTTGGGGATGCCATTGGCGGCGGCGACAAAACGAAAAGAGGTGGGCGTCTCCTCCACAGAAACGTCGGCGTCAGATCGGAGAGGGAGCTCGAGGACATTGGCGAAGACGTGATGAGGAAGTCTCCAGAGCTTCCTGGCGTGGGAGGAGGCGGAGGAAGAAACCACAGAGGGCTGCGAACGCAACATGTTCCGCTTCTTCGCGGAAGAATGAATCTTCATCCCAAACATGTTCTGCTAAACTCTCTGAATACTGTGGTGTGGATGCAGATCGCAGTAACCGAATTTCGCGGGAGGATGAGGATCACTAGTGGATTGTTGTATTGGACGCTGTGTGTGTAAGTGTATATATACGTGTGTGGTTGGTTGTGAATGGACAGAAGTGCCCTTGGAGGACATAGCTTTGTTTGTCCGCAGGAATCGTGAAAAGGAGAAAGGAAAGGAACAAATGATGTGGCGATAAATGGGGGATAGAAATGGTAAGGTGGAGAATACATTTTATTTCTTTTTGGGTAGAGGTAGAGGTGGTTGGTTTGAATTCAAAAGGATAAATAAATAAAAACTAAAAAGGACAACAGGGTATTTAGTTATTGTGTGGTCTGGAGAAGATAAAAAGATTCGGACAAGTCACTGTTCAGTTGTTCATTGGGGGAGTCATGAGGCATATACATGAAGGAGGACAAATTTAGAAGATGGAAGAAGGTTCAAAGTTGCAAAGGGACAAATGAAAAAACAGTAATAATGTTGGGACCAAAAATCAAAGTGGAAGCTCTTCGAGAGCCATCCCCATAATCTTGCTCGGCCTTGGTTTTGTTATTTTGTCTTCTGCATTCACTCCTGTTCCTTATTCCTCAGTTCTAACTTCAAATTCCAAAAATCATAATCTTACTGTTTCACATGTAATATGCATATATGATATATGTATCATGTCATCTTATGTCCTCTGTGTGTGTGTTCATTTGTAACTTGTCTACAAAGAAGACCATTTTCACCTCAGTATTTGTATCTGTCTCTATACGTAGGGACAAGGAGAGGGAGAGAGTGATATTTGAAGTTTTGAAAAACAACATAACCTTTTCATTTTCTGGAACTATCAGCATTTCCATAAGTGGACCTTTCATCCACCAGTCATTAGTGGTAGGAATAGGTGTTTTATCAGTATTTTCTACAACTTTTTAACGTGTTTAAGGCACAAATCTAGCTAACCTCGTTTTGTTAAAAAGGTCGCCAACGCTCTTTTAAAAGGCTTATATGTGTAAATAGGTCGAAACTATTTTGTTAAAGCATGGCCTGTTTATATATTAAATAATATATTTATATTTATATCATATGATAACACAATATTTATATTTTCATTCTTATATTTATATAGATTTTGATAGGCTCAAAGTGCATGAGACCTGTAATATGTAAGTAGGCCTTTAAAAAGCGCTTTCTGCTGGCCGACCTTATTAAAAAGCTCGACCTAAATTTTAAAAAAGCTTTACATTCAGCCAAAAAGCCTTTTAACCCCATTACGCTCAGCCTGTTTTAGCCAAAGTCTGTCGGCCGACTATTTTTTCATGCCTACGACTACGAGTTACGAAGGACAAATTACGCAAACAGCTTATTGCTATTAGAAATGCACTGTTTTCCCTTACTTCTAGAATGTTGCAACAAATGTTTTCCAGTTACCTTTGGATCTGAACCTACCACCAGAGTCTCTAGGGGTTATGATGTTATTAATCAGCGTCAAGTCCCTTGATTTTGTCAAACAGTTCAGCCACAACTTTGTTAACATGTTTTTCCTAGTTTAATAATATTTGGCTGTTCATCAAAAAGGAAAAATAACAAAAAAAAATTGGTCAGGCTTGACCAAAATGTGAAATTTGTAGGGAGAGGAAAACAAAGTGAGTAGAGGTGAGCATGGTTTTTGAGTTAGTTGGAAGGAGAGAGTTTAGAAGAGAGAACAGGTTGGGTTTATTGTAACTAGAATGATGTAGGCCTGCTGATGCTCAATATTAAGTGGTCATACATATTGGTCATTATAAGTAAACAGTTACATCTCAGCTTCCTTGATGTTGTCTTTCTTAATAACTTGTACCTACCAGGTTGTGGTTGGATTGAGCCCCTTTATTATCTTATCTTCTTTGCTGTGCAATTACAAAAGCATAACTTTACTCTCCTGATGCGTCTGTTTCAATGTCTACGCTTAACTCCAAGTTTTCTCCGTGTTAATTTTGTTGCCTAAATATGTTCTTCTTTACCCTCCACAAATTAACCACTTGATGATATTCATCGTATAAAGCATTGATCTCCACTGTCTAATGTTAAGATGCCATCAATAAAACATGTTGTCTCGGAGGTTCCTTTTGTTTTTCATCTCTTCATTTGGGCATCTTACCATGTTATCATGTGCACTTCAATTTTTTAGTCCTTTTCCTTCCCTCCAGGTTACTTTACTGCTTCTGGGACGTGTTGCTTTGCCGTACTTCCTTAAAATCTATGTTACAAAAATTGAGGAGGGAAAGAAATGTTGCTTTTACACAATGTCCTCCTCAATATCATCTAAAGCTGCTGCTGTTCATTTTGTTGCGCAGATCCTCTCCTTATAATTTTTTATTCTTCTCTCCTCTTCATCAATCCATTGGGCCATTGATTAGGAAAATGAGAGAAAAGTTGAAGCAATATCGTGACTTTTCAAATTGATTGAACAGACATAATTTAAAGATTATGAGGGATGATGAAAAAAAAACTTATTCCGAACTTTAATAAACAAATCAATCATTTCCTCGTGATTCGGTTATTTTATTTTATTTTTATATTCTCTTTCAGCAATATATTTAGTAGTGTTGTCACATGATTTCATAATTAATGTGGAAGGTGAGAGATTTTTTTTTTTTTTTTTCCTGAATATGATATTCAGATCTTCTTTTGATCATGAAACCAACAATTAAGAATACCAAGTGAGAACAGAAAACTAATAAACTTTAGTCAAGGAGATTGATACTCTTCATTAGAATAACATATAATTACTTGTACTCCAACAATCTCCATCATCATCAGCAGCATCAACAGCAACAACACATAAGGAAAAGAAAAAAAGACAGCTTCAGTATTTCACCAAAAATAAAAAACGACAGTTCCAGTCATGCATAGTCACCAATCATCTTGAACCCAAAACAGAGGGGCAAAAACATAAGCAATTCAAACATGAACTCTTATCTCTCTCTATATGCAGGGGAGATAAATGTAAAGAAAATTAAAAACAAGACTTGGAAAATTTTAACAAACAAAAGTAAGACAAGATAAGCATCGCCTCCATGACAATAGCTCTCAAACTCCAAAATCAAAATAAAAAAAGAAAAGGAACAGGGAAAACATCTGACTTGCTGATCATATTCTGAGTCAAAAGTGATGATATATATCAGATTCCGATTTTTCGTCTGTGTCCACCATCATCTCTTGGCACCGGCATTCGTGACTGCAGAAAGCTCTCTCTCTGCACAACATAAACCAACAGATCATCACTTGATCAAGAAATGAACTAAAACAAATACCAAAGCACTCATCTTCTTCCAATCAATCTATTTGTAAAATCTCTCTTTAGAGGTAACAACATGTATGCTTTTGCTATCAATAAAACTTACCTGTAAATGAAGATCTCCTTTGTGTGCTCAAGATGCTTCTTGCAAGTGTAACAAAAGCTGAGGAAATTCCCCGAAGCAGACTGAGACCTTCCAGGGAAAGAACAATGGCTCTTGACAACACAATTATCAAATATATGAGTGGTTCTTGGATTAGGGCCATGAGATATTACACAAGTGTAATCCTCAGAAAGCTCCATTTCACTCAAAGACAGAGCACCTGTGGATACTACTCTTGAAGAATCCTCTGTATAAATTTCTGAACTTTGAGACCCAGTTGGCGATACAACAGAGTTTTGCGTTTTAATTTCGGCACGATTCGAACTTGTTTGAGATTCAAATGGACAAAATGTAAAAGGTGATAAAGGAGGGATTTTTAGTCTAAGCTGTGTTCCAAACAGGACATTTCCATTGCTGGGTTTATCAGAATTCTCTTCATCGTCCCCATCTTTAAGGGCATCAACAAGAGCAAGCCCAATGCCTCTGGAATCTGTCTTGTTCCATGAACTTCTTTTCTTTTCCGAGGAAATACTGGGAAAGAATGTCCCAAAAGGAGGTAATAGCGTAGAGTCAAAGATTGAAATAGGGAATCTTAAAGCCTCGGCTCTAGAGAGACACATGGTGGTAAAGTCTCTAAATTTGGGTGAACCAAAAAAGGATTGAATAACTCTAACGTACTTATGATTGGAAGATGATTGGTGACAGCTCTGATCAGCCATTAAAGCTGGTTTTGTCACTGCTCTTGATCTTTTCATCATAAGCATAAACAAGTTCTTGTTCTGTGATCCAAACAGGAAAAAAAATATTCCTCAACTGCAAAACTGAAACCCCAAAACAAATGGATTCAGAACGAGAGAAAACGAAAAAGTAAGTGCTATAAACGGTGCAAGAATATGTGAGATGGATCATTGAGAAGCGAGAACTCACCGGGATAACTCAGAAAGCACTTGCTATATGCAGAGCAAAAATTTTTATGTATCTGACATAAAAGGCCAAACAATTGAAGATAATCTGAAACTGTCAGAATCTCTGAAACGCCTTCACAAATTCTGAGACATCCATGACTGTAAACTGAAACCGTAACAAAAGCTGGGTTTTCCACGTTTTCCTTAATAAAGCTTTCTCAATAACAAAATATGTATCTTACTATTCCACTCATCATACAACCTTTCGTAGCTCCGCCATTAACAGCAGAACTTCAGTTTCTGATTTGTAAATCGTTGTAGAAGAAAACAACATAAAAAAACAGAGAACAAGTTATATTCTGTTTTTGCGAGCTAAACTTGATTTTTGTCAGTGTAACTTCGTCACTGCTATCAATTTCCAAGATGTGTCATTCTCTTCTTGGAGTTTCAATAATGCTGTAAATTCTTCAGCTTTATGGAGAGCAAATGATAGGTTGGAAGAAAAAGAAAGGAAACTTTGGACTTGGAAAAAAAGGTACCAGTGGTGTCTGGATATGCCTTTAAAAATACAGATTTTTTTATTCTTCATTTTCATCTTTCTAATTTTTTCTCTTAAATTTTATTCCTCTTTCTTCATTCATCCTGGCTTCAACAAAAAAAACCTTCTTCATTTTCTTCGCTATTTTCGTATACGGGAGTACGCAACCAGTTGTGTCGTACAAGTTTTAACAACTTTTTGATCTAAGTACAAGTTTTAACTTCGTGTTTGAAAAAGTTTATTCTTGGCGATGGAAGCGACTTTTTCCTGAGAAAAATGGTTATTTTATTTCCGTAGTTGCGTGTATACCATTTAAAAAAAAAAATGGTATTGAAGTTTAACATATAAATGGACGGCAAATAAGAAGGTAATAGCATTATCAAGTTCAGTACATATAAATGGACGTTTAACTGAACTTGATAATGTGATTTAGGTATACAAAATAAGTTTGTGGGGGAGTTTTGTCTTAATTTACATGAATATGTCTTTTTTAATGCCAATGCAGAATATTTTCATATTTTGTTAAAATTACAATGTTTAATCCTTACACTATTACTTTCTTTTAAATTTAATCTTTTATTTGTTAATGTGTTCTTAGTAGTCGGACGGGCAATATCACCTTGGATGAGGTCTCAAATTTAAAACGGTGATAGGTTTAAATTATACTTCACGATTATAATTATAAGACCTAATTGACTTTTTTTTAAAGAAATTGAGGAAGCTAAATAAATTATTTAATCATTTCATATATATTGTGTATTTTTAGATTATATATTAGTTTATTAGTCAAACTAATTAATTTGAAGAAAAAATAAAAATAAAAATACTCTAAAGTAATTTAATTAATTTCCTTAATCTCTTAAAAAAAAACGTTAACTAAGTCTTATAATTAGGACTAGAGGAATACTACATTTCCTAAAATATAAGATCTAAATATCTAGTTTCTGTTGGTTAAGAAGTTTGTTAAAAGTAATTAAAATCAATAAATATACAAGGTTTTTACTTTCTTTTTCAAATACACCTATAATTAAATGTAGAGACAAAAATAAAATAGATCTTATAATAATAATAATTAAAAAAAAAAAAAAAAAAAAAAAAAAAAAAAACCACCTCATAAATTTAGCTCATATGTTTTGAATAAGAGGGACTAGTATTAATAAAGCACCTATAAAAATGATTCACATATTTTTGTCTCGCCCCTAATTTCGCGAGGAGCCGTTGGGTGTCTTAGTCATCCAGATGCCTATTTATTGTACTCCACATCTTATCCTACCCTTATCGTTTTTTCTTTTCTTTATTCTAACATTAAAATATTTTGTTTTGTTTTCCTTTTTAAAATTTTTGTCAACATTTTCCATGGACAGTAGAGAGTTTAACATGAATCACAATACTTTTTTTTAAGATGTAAATTTGCTTTAAAAGTCTGTATATCATCAATTTAATTTTTTTTAAAGTCAGATTCAAAAATTTCGGGATAAATTTGCATCATAATAAAGATGACGCGAAAAATACATGAACTGAACTGTCGTTAATATATTTAGTCAAATAAAAATTAAAATTAACTGAAATTACGGCCATGACAAAATTGTGCCTGTTTTAAAATTTTGAGATAAAATTGCCTCTTGAAAACTATCAAGACAAAATTGTCCCCCAACCCATCATAATATTTATAATATATTAATAATTCAAGTAAATAAAAGTTTGAATTTCTTTTTTTGGTTTTTTTGATCCTAATTATCCAGTAGCTTCGCCTATAATCCGAATCGACCTCAAATGACTGACATATGGTGGATGAGTCTCCTAGTGGGACTTTTCTACATTCATAAAGATCTAACTCGAGACCTTATTTAAACGATACAAACCACTTACTACTTATGTCAACTTTAGTAAATATAAGTTTGATATCATACATCGAATGGCAAAAAAAAAAAAAAAAAAAGTCATTGATTGAGGTGACCCAAATCTTTGAATTTGTTGTTGCATGAAGTGTAATTTTGACCGTTGGATTGAGGACGTAGAGTGGGCCCTACCCAATGAGGTTGCGTCTCTTTCTCTCCATCCATATTGCTCAGAATGGGCCCACTTCTTCCCATACTGGGCCGTCTGCCACATTTCACACCTTTCTTTGTTTGCATCAATTTACGTGAGTTTGCTTCTCCTACCTTCCTTCCTTTCATCTCAAAACACGACAGAAAAATTCCACTGGAAAAAATAATAATAATACAAAACTCGAATCCAAATCTAAATCCAAACATACCAGTAGAATGCAAAATTGCATAATCCGTACCCAACAAATATACAACTTAATGAAACAGTACTTTAAAACAAATAAATGAATTATAAATAATCAATATATATGGTAGGATGATCATGAAGTTGGTCTAATGGTATAAACTCCACTCACGAGTTCATGTCTCAAAAGAGACAAGAGGGGCATCAAAAGATAATATCAATATGCATACATACGGATGGCACGGGTTGACCCGTTTTAATACGATTCGGATAAGTGATCTACAAATCGATGTTTAGAATAAAAAGTAGATAAACCATAAAGTCTGAAGCCAGAGCTAGAATCATGGACAGAGTCTTTGTTTTATGGGGCGCCAACTTTTTAAATGAAACATCAATCTTACGATGTCTTGTTAGCCTTGAGGATGTGCGTATGTGTGGTTTTTTCGAAACCATCCTTTTCCCATTATCTCACTGTCTTTTGTTTATTAAGTAAAAGCCATGATCAATCCAGTGATTTCGCTATCAGCTTGGTTATCAAAACCTAATCCAACAAAATAAGCATATCGTTTAGGTGGTCCAGGTGTCTTTTACTGCCACTGGGTGGCATTTTATTGGAAGTAAATTATTGGGACCCATCTCACTTGGGATGCTTACTGTGAATTGCATTCCTAGACTTAGTGTCAAACAAGATCGCCCTTGCACATCACTTTCTGGTGACTCCGAAGTCTGTCGTGTTGTGTTACTGCTCACCCCATTGCACTAAGGCCTAAGCATCTTGCTTTGATTGGTGATCAGTGCAAGTTTCATGCTGGAGTTCTGGTTTACATCAATTCTTCTGGGAAAGAAAACTGATCTCTCTCACTTTTCCTTTCTCTGGTCAGAAGCAGTTTGTATCTCCCGTGGATAACTAAAGATTAATCCTTCCAAGGCATAGCGATCACCGAAATGGGTTTTATTTCTCCCAACAAAACATTTTCCATACACATGACCTGATTTGAACTAAGAATATTGTGTGTAAGGATAGTATAACCATAAAAAAACTTGGTAACTGATCTTACTTTTTAATTGAAAGAGAAAAGGAAAAAGCACACTCAAGTTGAAGGACCTTTAAAATCATAAAAAAGTCTCATAGCAGGTTCTCTTATCAAGAAGCTCCCTAGGATTATATTAATATTAATTCTGAATGTGAAATTATCTTCTTGCACCATTGATTAAGTTATATAATTAGGTGCATGTAATTGTCAATCGTCACTCTTTGAATAGTCAAAATATGCAGATGCACTTGTCAACGAGAGCTTTTTATTTAACATAAATTGGCACATACACTTATCAAAATAAGCACATAAACCCTAAACCCTTTTATTGCCAAGTTTACATAAACTTATAAAATGACAAGTTTATGTAGTTATTTTGATAATTTTATGTGCCTACTCTGATAACTTATAAAATGACATGTTTATTTTCCTATTGTAACTTGACAAATTTATGTACCTATTTTGACAAGTTTATGTGCCTATATTGACAAATTATAAATTGGCAAGTGTGTGACTAATTTGACAAGTTTATGTGCTTATTTTGACAACTTATAAAAAAGCAAGTGTATGTGCTTACTTTAATAAGTTTATGTGACTACTTTGACAAGTTTATGTGTCTAATTTGAGAACTTATAAAATGACAAGTGCATGTGCATACTTTGACAACTTATAAAATGACATGTTTATTTGTCTATTTTGATAAGTTAATGTGTGTAATGTGACAAGTTTATATAACTACTTTAACAACTTATATAATGACAGATTTATTTGTATATTGTGACAAGTTAATGTGACTACTTTGATATATGAACCTACTTTAACAATTTATAAAATGACAAGTTTATTTGTCTACTTTAACAAGTATATGTGCGTATTTTGATAAGTGCATGTGTCAATTTATATTAAGTAAAACAACTTTCATTGACAAGTGCATGTACTTATTTTAACTATGTATAGTATAATGATTGACAAGTATATGAACTTAATCATAAAACTTAATCAATAGGGGCAAGAATATAATTTCATATTTAGAATTAATATCAATAAAATCATTAAGAAACTTTTTTGATAGGGAATCTGTTTTGGAACTTTTATATAATTATTTTTGGTCAATAGGACCTGATGGATCTTCCCAAGAAAAAACGAAGTAAAATACGTCTACTAAGAATTCTTCAATTGCAACACGCCAGATGGAGTCTTCTTAAAGAGCATAGCTGGCGGCGCCACTCGAGGAAGATGGATGCGTACCCCACACTAGAACAGAATGTTAGAAAACAGTCAAGAAGCCTTCCATTCAAACATGCCTGGACAATTAGTTTTGGAAGGAACCAAATTAGTTAAATTGTTATAAAACTAAAGATAACTTAAGGTAAATGAAGAAGAATAAGAGCAGAATAATTCTAGAGAGAGAAAGTGGAGAGGGAGTTCTCATTCAAGTGTATACTTGAATGTTTACAATGGACGTCTATTTATAGAAGGAAAATGGGTCCTTAAGTGTAATTATTCAACCTGGGTCATTAGCGTAATTTTCCCCAAAAGTCAAATAAATTCAACACTTAAATTTGCACCGAAAGTGAGAAAACGCGTGGGCCCCACATGAATGAAATACGTATACATGAACAAGATCGTATATGTGAACAAAGAAAATACGTATGCATGAACAAGAATCTCGTATGAACAAGATACTCGTAAAATATTGAGGACCGAAGGTCAATGGACATCCACATAATTAGTATATTCATAACACTCCCCTTGGATGTCCATTTATGAATGTGCTCGTTAAAAACTTTAACTAGGAAAAACCCAAATGGGATAAAAACCTAGCCAAAGAAAAGAGTACAACATTCATTGATACACCGTCCCGTGTGCTTTGCCATTAAAAACCTTTCTAGGAAAACCCAAAATGGGATAAAACCTAGATAAGGAAAAAAGACAAATAGCGTGTATTGACTCCCCTCTTGACAATATCATTTGAGATCTCGAGTTTTCAAGACCAATACCACGGACCAGCTTTTCAAAGATTACTCCCGGAAGTGACTTGGTAAATAAATCTGCTAGATTTTCACTTGAACCGATTTTCTCGAATGTCTATTTCACCATTCTTTTGAAGATCACGTGTAAAGAAGAATTTTGGTGAAATATGCTTTGTTCTCACACCCTTGATATAACCTTCTTTAAGTTGAGCAACACATGCGCATTATCCTCATATAGAACCGTTGGAACCATCCTTCCCGAAGATAAATAACAAGTTGTTTGAATATGATGTATTATCGACCTCAACCATACACATTCACGACTTGCTTCATGCATTGCTAAAATTTCGCATGGTTTGATGATGTGGGCGATATAGTCTGTTTCATAGACCGCCATGAGATAGCCGCACCTCCACATGTAAACAAATAACCAGTTTGTGATTTACCATCATGTGGGTCGAAAGAAAACCGGATCTCGCATAACCAATCGTTCATGCTTGGATTCATTTGAGTAGTATAACCCCATATCAATAGTGCCTCCGAGATATCGAAAAATGTGTTTTACTCCATTCCAATGTCTCCGTGTTGGTGCGAACTATATCTTGCTAATAAATTAACAAAGAAATGATATATCGGGACGTGTGTGATTAGCAAGATACATTAGTGCTCCGATAGCACTAAGATATGGTACTTCGGACCAAGTAGTTCTTCTTCACCTTCTTCGTTAATTATTTGAGGTCGGAATGGATCTTTATCCACATCTAGAGATCTTACTATCATTGGAGTACATAATGGATGTGACTTATCCATATAAAATCTCTAGGACTTTCTTTGTATAAGTTTGTTGATATACAAAAATCCCATTTTTCGATACTCTATCTCGTAATCCAAGACAATTTCGTTCGCCCAAGTCTTTCATCTCAAATTCTTTCTTCAAACGGATAATTGCTTTTTGGAGCTCTTCGGAGTTCCAATGATGTTAATATCATCAACATAGACCGCAATAATAACAAATTCCTTTTTAGATCTTCTCATAAAAATACATGGGCATATTGGGTCATTTCTGTATCCTTCTTTCAACAAATATTCTCTGAGACAATTATACCACATGCGTCCTGATTGCTTCAAGCCATACAGGGACTTATTTAATTTAATCGAGTATTGATCTCGAATATTTGAACTAGATGCTTCCGGCATCTTGAGTCCTTCTGGGACTTTCATATAAATATCACTATCAAGTGATCCATACAAATATGCGATTACAACATCCATCGAGATGTAGATCAAGCCCTTCATTTACCGCTAGGCTAATCAAATAACGAAAAGTAGTTGCATCTACTACGGTGAATATGTTTCTTCAAAATCAATACCAGGTCTTTGAGTAAAACCTTGGGCTACAAGACGTGCTTTATATCTTGTAATTTCACCCTTTTCATTTCTTTTCCGTACAAAAACCCATTTATATCCAACTGGCTTTACATCTTCAGTGTATGGACTACGGTCCAAATACATTTCGTTTTGCCGGTGATTTTAATTCTGCATTAATAGCATCTTTCCATAGAGGCCAATCCTTTCGTTGTTGGCACTCATTGATAGATTTTGGCTCATAATCCTCATTATCATTTATTACATCATTTGCTACATGATAAGCAAAAATGTCGTCAACGTTGATTCCGCTTTCGGTCCCATTGAATACCATTCATAACATAATTTATTGAGATCTCATTATTTTCATACATTTCGGTACCTTGGTCTCTTCTCGGGACTACAATATTCTCTTCCGGAGATTTCTCTTCCGGAGATAACATCTCTTCGGAGATGACTCTTCCGGAGTTATTAACTTTTCTTGTTTATCCTCTACTTGACCATCTATACTTTTAGCTCCTTTTCTTTTTCGAGGATTTTTGTCTTTGGAACCGATGGGTCTACCACGCTTCGTGCGTACTTTAGATTCATTTATAATGGGTTGTCCTTCGGGGACATCAATTCGAATAGGAGCATTAGCGGTGGGTACATGTGACTTTGTCACTTTCTTTGGATCAAAATGCTTCGGCATTCGATTAGCTAAATTCTGTAAATGAATTATCTTTTGAACTTCTAGTTCACATTGTTTTGTACGAGGATCAAAATGAGTCAATGATAATTCATTCCAGCCTAATCTCTTTACCCAACCGCTTATTTTCTCCCCTAATGTTGGGAAAAATGATTCATTAAAATGACAATCAGCAAATCGCGCGAAAATAAATCTCCCGTAGATGGTTCTAAATATTTTATAATAGAAGGAGATTCATACCCGATATATATTCCCAACCTTCTTTGAGAACCCATTTTGGTGCGTTGTGGTGGAGCTACTGGTACATATACTGCACATCCAAAAATTCTTATATGGGAAATATTAGGTTCTTGACCAAAAACCATCTCGTGAGGGGAGACCTTTAAGTAACTTGTTGGTCGATGCGAATTAACATTGCTGCATGCAAAATGGCATGACCCTGCGTAAATTGGAAGATTAGATCTCATTAGTAAAGGTCTTGCAATGAGTTGCAATCGTTTAATCAATGATTCTCAAGTCCATTTTGTGTGTGAACATGAGCTACAGGATGTTCAATATCAATTCCAAGGACATACAATATTCATTAAAAGATTGTGAAGTAAATTCACCAAAGATTATCAAGACGTATTTTCTTGATAGGATAGTCGGGTAATGTGCTCTTAATCTGATCAATTGAGCAAGTAATCTTGCAAACGCCAGGTGCGTGAAGATAATAAAATGACATGCGACCATTTAGTTGATGCATCAATTAATATCATATAGTACCTGAATGGTCCGCATGGTGGATGTATTGGCCCACAAATATCTCCTCAGTATCCGTTCTAGAAATGTGAGAGACTCACTTTCGCTTTGCTTCAGGGAAGGCCGAATAATTAATTTTCCCTTGGAACATGCTTTGTACATGAGAATTCATTGGATTGTGGTATTTGCTTACACTTCGGGGTATGTCCACATGAATTCTCAATTATCTCGTCGATCATAATTGACCCGGATGGCCTAACCTAGGTCATGCCAAATATTAAATTCATTAGTAAACTTCTCGGTTTACATTGACAAACTTCGGTTTGTATTGGTAAACTTCGTTTACAATAGCATATGTTTCAATTGCACTTATATATGTATAATATAAACCGAAGAGAATGTAGGAAAACATTCTAATATGCTTTTTCTACCGTAAAACAATATTTGTAATAAAAAGACATTCCTGATCATTATTAGTTATTGTTTCTATATGATATCCATTTTTGCGAATATCTTTGAAACTCAACAAATTTCTTTTAGATTTAGTAGAATAAAATGCATTATCAATGCATAATTTTGTTCCTTCGGTAACAAAATATTAGCTCTTCCTAGAGCCTTCAATCAAATTTATATTACCGGATATAGTTTGAATATTGGCTTCTTGCATTACCAAGGAAGAGAAATATTTATCTTGTCTTAATATGGTATGGGTTGTAGCACTATCAACGAGACATAAATCTTCGTGATTGATGCCGAAAATCATTCTTCATTAAAGATACATGAAAAACAAATTAAAACATAATTAAAAGAAATACATAAGATAGGAAAACAAGTTTAAAGCATAGAAATACTAAAAGATAAAGGTAATTTATTCTAGGAAATCAAAGCAGCTTCCATATAATTTACATCATTGTCATTATACTCAATTTTCTCGCCATATCCACATGATTTACCTCAGTCCTTAGCCCTTTACCATTATTTTTCAAGATTCTTTGTAAAGGTCAACCAAGTGTCTTGGCGTACGACAGTGCGAGACCAATGACCTTTTCCACCACAACGATAACATGCATTTTCGAACGCTTGTTATTTCCACTAGTTTCCCTTCCTGGGTTCTTTTCAATCCTCCCTCCTTTGGGGCGAATTTGATCCACCACGATTTGGACCATGATAACGGCCACGCCACGCCACGACCACGACCACGGTTGTAACCGCCTTTACGTCCACGCCTCGGCCCTTAAAATTTTCATAGTTTACTACATTCACTTCAGGGAATGGATTCGAACCTTTGTTGGACGAGATTCATGATTTTTCAACAAAAGTTCATTATTCTCGTTCACCACGAGGAGACAAGAAATTAATTCAGAATATTTCTCAAACCTTGTCCATGATATTGTCTTCTGCAGAGCATATTGGATGCATGAAATGTGGTGAATGTTTTTTCTAACATATCATAATCGGTAATATTTTCTCCACATAATTTTAACGTGAAGTAATTCGAACACACCGAGTTATATTCACTCACAGATTTAAAATCTTGCAGACGCAGATGCAACCACTCATAACGAGCTTTTGGAAGGACGATCATCTTCTCGGTGATCATACCTTTCTTTTAGGTGCTCCAAAGAACTAGTGGGTCTTTCACTCAAATACTCAATTTTTAAATCATCATGTAAATGGTGACGAAGGAAAATCATGGATCTGGCTTTGTTTTGATTAGATGTTTCATTTTGTTCTTTAATTGTATCTTCAAGACCATGTGCATTCAGATGAATTTCCGCATCTAGCATCCAAGATAAATAATTCTTTCCGGTAATATCAAGAGCCATGAATTCGAAGTTTTGCATAGTTCGCAAGGTTTTAAATTTTGACATGATTCAAGCTATTTAAAAAGAAAAATAAGCAAGAGTTATTAAAACAAAAATATTAATGATAATAATAGAAAATTCAAAAAAGACAATAAAGGAGAATTAAAATTTTATGACTTCGGGTCATAATTTTAGAAGATTATGACTTTCCATCATATAATAGAATTATATGGCTTCCGCCATAACATACAAGAGATTGTCTTGAGTTAACATAAAATTAACAAAAAGATAATAACATAACATTAATAATAAAAGTAAAATGCTTAAAGTAAATGTTACGTTAGTAACATAAAAGTAAATGTTAGATTAGTAACATAAAAGTAAATATTATGTTAGTAACATAAAAGTAAAAGTTATGTTAGTAGGAGGTAGAACCATCCATGTAAGAGTCAAAATAATAATAAAGTGCTAGCATTAAAATTAAACTTAGGTTAGTAACATAAAAGTAAATATTATGTTAGTAACATAAAAGTAAAAGTTATGTTAGGAGGAGGTAGAACCATCCATGTAAGAGTCAAAATAATAATAAAGTGCTAGCATTAAAATTAAACTTAGGTTAGTAACATAAAAGTAAATATTATGTTAGTAACATAAAAGTAAAAGTTATGTTAGGAGGAGGTAGAACCATCCATGTAAGAGTCAAAATAATAATAAAGTGCTAGCATTAAAATTAAACTTTGGAAGTAGAACCATCACATGTAGGAGGTAATAACAATATATATTGTGCACAAGAATAAAGCATTATATAAAATAATTAAATCAAGGATGAATAGTAAAATAAATAATCTCCAATCTCACACATGGAACCCGATGTTTAAAACATTCGGTAAAAATATAATGTCTTTAATTCCATTGCTAAGATCATCACAGATCAATATAATAAACATGTAGAGAAATCATTAAAAGATAATAAGAAAATCATACCTTCTTTAGAAGACTTTCGTCTTGATAACGTGTTATAAAACTAAAGATAACTTAAGGTAAATGAAGAAGAATAAGAAAGCTAGAATAATTCTGAGAGAAAGTGGAGAGAGTTCTCATTCAAGTGTATCTTGAATGTTTACTGATACGACGTATTTATAGAAGGAAAATGGGTCCTTAAGTGTAATTATTCAACCTGGGTCATTAGCTGTAATTTTCCCCAAAAGTCAAATAAATTCAACACGGTTACAGCTGCACCGAAAGTGAGAAAACGCGTGGGCCCCACATGAACAGTAAATACGTATACATGAACAGTACCGTATATGTGAACAGAAAACGTGTTATTTAACAACAGAATCAAGAACAAAGATCTTCCATTAAAATATTGAGGACTGTAGGCAATTGACATCCACATAATTAGTATATTCATAACATAAATGATTTTTTCCCCTTATAATTATTCTACCCTCCACGCTACATGAATAATAGATAATAGGAACACTCGGTCAATTAGGAGCTGTCTGGGTCATAGAAAGATTCCACCTTAATTCATTATAGATTAAACAAAATTTGATCACACACAACTGACTAAACATAACGGTATAACTTGGAGAAAGAACCAAAAGCCGAGGTTAACTCTGTTGCGTTTTTAATTTTCTATCATTTCTGGTCCTCTTCCTAGTTTCTCTATTCTCTCTAGAGTATTGCTTTTTAATCAATAGATTGCACATTGCTGTCTTGACGGCTTCAGCAGCTGCCAAGAAAGCGTTCTCATCAACAGATGTGCTCCCCTGTAAAGTTTCCAGTAACTTCTCTCCTCCAGGGATCTTGTCATCTTCAACAACTGCTGGGTCTTGCTCGACATCGAAACCAGAAATTGCCCGAACACGTGCCACAGCCGGATAACTAGAACCCGGTACACTAGACACACCTGTTACCATCCACAATATCCCAGTACAGAAGCTGGTTCCCAAGCAAGTAGGGACAAACGCCTCTCCTGCAATAGAGATAACCTGCGGGGCATACCTCTCGTTTTAGGGCAAATATGACTACACACCTTTCAGGACAGCATCGTAGAAGTCTAATTTCAGACACTCACCTTGGCAACCAAAAGTGTTCGAGCAGAAAGGTTGCACTTCAGCAATATTATTCCATGCAAGCTACAGTTTAGTAAATCATAGCATTAGTCAGTAAACCACTCCGGCACTACCATATCTTCAAGTAAAATACAAAACACCGCGGTAAGAAAGTGAGGCTTGCCTCTGAAGGGCCACTGCAACAAGCGATCCATCCATGATAGTGCATAAGTCAGTCACAGCATAGGCATGCTCCTCCGCATCATCGTTAGACTCTGCAACTCCTGCCTTCAGAAAGTGGAAGACAATAAATTAAAATCAAGAGTAACGACAAGAAGATATAGAACCAGTGCCATGTTAAATTCAGCAGCTATCATATCATGTTACCACTAGCTACTGGCCTCATTATAAAACTAGCCACCCAGGAAAGAGAACAATGATTTTACCCTATAACTTCAGGACTAGACTATAAGATGTACTGTTTTCTAAAGGCCCGCATCCAGGAATGAATATAACAGAAAACAGAATAGTTGCATTCTGGGACACACACACCTTAACTGCAACCTCAGAGGTATCTAGGAGTTCTCCAGATGAAGGGTCCCACAAACGGACCTGCAGAAAACAATATAATTTTTTCTTGGGAAAAAAGAGAACCCCGAAATAAAACAATGGGAACCGTCTCAATCAGGCAAAGTTGTCCTAATTACTCACTGTTGAATCACCACCACCAGATATGAGAAGGCCTTGAGGGCAATCCTGATCATGAATAAAGGCAATGCAGGAAACAAACCTGCAAAATAGATAACATCAGTGTTTAATAGCTGAATGCAAACAACAGTTTCCCTCATACATCAGGAGGAAAGACAAAGAAAAACAAATCCGTTACTAACATCTCAAGTTTTTTGAGATGATAGTCATTGAAAAAATAATCATGCTCAACGACATAGGAAACAGTAAATATCTGAAATAACGAAATTGGTCATCATTATCATCAAGAATCAACTAGACTGAAAACTGTGTTATAAGTAGTACGTTTTTTCTTACTCTGTATGACCAAGACAGAAGCTCTGTATCTCATGAGCTTCACTTAAAGGCTTGTTGGGAAAAATAGTAACCTGCAACAAGGATATCAATAACAATGCACTTAGATAGATAATTCTCATTGGCAGGCAAAAGAGATAGCTTACACGGATTTTGAAATCCCGATCAGCACTAATAATGAATCGACCATCAGGTGAAAATTCCTGAAGAAGACATATTAACAGAAAGGTCGTGAGTAATAATCATGTGAAGAAATATATGAAGAGGTAGGTCATAAATAAAGTATGACAAAAGAAGAACTAGAAGGCTCGACCAAATAAACCAAAAGAGTTTTCTATTTTTAGATATCTAAAATGCAGCAAATGTGAATAATTCACTTCAATCAAGAGGTCATAGATAGGACTTCATACTTAAAATGAATAAATGAGCAGGCATCAAACAATAATCATCATCATTCTGGTAACGTGAAAATATATAATAGGGAGGGTTTTTTCCAAAAATATATTCTAGCTTAAGAACAATTAACTCTGTCATATCTTACCAAATTAGTGATGATACTACAATAATGAGAAAGAAGAGGGGTTGCTTTCTTATCAACTAATGGTTGATCGCCATCACATCCAGCCAGATCCACAACCCAGACAACACCGAATTTGTCAGCGAAACACACATAAGAACCATCATTTCTTATAGCGACTGCACTAACTCTCTTTTCTGAGGACCTATTTCAGTGTTAACATGTATTCAGTAAAAGAAATGGGAGAACTTAAGAATGGATGTTACAAAAATTAGCCACAGCCCATACAAATACAATGCTTCATATAGATTAATATATCTAATTCACGTTATGACCAGAAAGTTGGAACTTTTCCTTCACAGCCATGCTTTTTAATTCCTGACAAGTGGCCTGCATAGAAATTAAGTGAAACAGTCAACCAGAAACCTTACACAGTACAAATGCAGCGCCAATTTTCAGTTGACCATATCCTGACAGTTTTGTCATCGCCTGCGGATACCAAGAGCCTCCCTTTTGAACCAAATCGAATAGCTCTAATAGAATCTCTATGAAAAGGGACGCTGGAGTCATCAATCAATGAAGCCGCGGAACCAGCACTACATCGCCAAGTTCAATCATAAGCGGAGTTAACATTCTTATCTCCCAAGAAAAAACAGTTGGAAGAAAATAACAGAAATGACCAACTGATTGGCAAACATTCTCGTTTTTTTTTTACCCCGGAACAGCATAAACAAACTAAAGAATTCCGGTAAACTCAAAATGTATAATTTAAAGTCACTCAAATTCCAATCTTCAAATCTTGAAATATCAAGTAACACAATTTGAAAAACAAAACCTAGAAAACTTACTGTAGGTCGAATACACGTAAGGTTGGTCCAACGGCAACAGCAACAGATTTCTGGGATGGGTGAACTGCAATCAGTGCTGGAGCAACTTCGCTTTCTTTGTTGGCTTCCCCCTCTTCCATGGTACGACACTAGTTAGGGTTTAGTGGTTCCAGTAGCAAGTTCAAGGTTCCGAGGTGCCGCTTAATTTTCCGCTCTTATTTAATTTTTTTGAAGGACTATTCAATTTTAATTTAAAAAAAGGGAAAATGGTAGTATATAAATACCATTTGAACTTAGGAATCCTCAAAAAAGTTTGTTAACATATAGAAATGGGGATATGATATTGTTACTACCAGTACCAATGTTACTACTACTTTTCCACCGTTAGATCAGAATCTTAATAGGAGAGAAAAATTATAAAGGTAGATGAGATTCTGATCTAACGGCGGAAAAGTGGTAGTAACATTGGTAGTAACAAAAAATGGTAGTAACAATAATATCATATCTCATAGAAATGATAGAAAGGTGATGGGGTAAAGTTTGTGTATTCTTACCAAAATGCCCTTCAAGTTGTTTTTTAAAAGGAAAAACCTTCGTCAGCACCGAAGCTTGGTCGCTCGCTGGTGTAGCTGCCAGAAATCTACTAGTCGGCACCACCATGCCAACGGGCTGGCTGTTAGAGCTCTAACATTGGTGGTCAGAGCTCTGATAACAATTTGAGTAAAACAATTAACTATTTAGGTATAGAGATTAACAACTTGACAACTTAAGCTTCATTGACAAGTTGAATAAAGACAGTTGGCTTGTTTGGGATACCTGTTGGAAAAATGTCTTATAGTCAATCTGACTTATGGAAAAGTTAGATTATGAAATGTGATTTATGTTTGGGTTGACGATAACATAAGTAGCTTTTGATATTTAAATAAAGGTTAAGGTGCAGATTGACCAACGAAGTGTTACGCTAAGAGCATCTGACTCAAAAATGTTTTGTAAGTATCAAAAATACCAATGAACAATTGAAAGGGAGCAAAAATACTAATGAAGAAATAAATTCTGATGAAAGTAGCACAATCCCCGTTTTGGTCTATTCGCTGAAGTTTTAAATTCTTCATTGGTATTTTTACTCCTTTCAATTGTTCATTAGATTTTTGATACCTTCAAAACATTTGTGTCGATTAATAAAAAATAACTCCAAAGTTTTTTTTTTTTTTTTGCGATCGAGGCAAAAAAGACACTTCGAATATCTTTTCTAGTTACTCTTTTTTATCTCAGAAAAAAATCTAATGAATTTGCTATTATTTAATATTAATAATTTGAATATTAAGAATTCAAAATTCATATTAATATTGTATTGAATTTCATAGATTAATAATAAGAGACTGTAAGTGAAAGTCTCTTTCTCGCATCCATCAATTGCCGTAAAGAATATCCTATGCATCGATATGAAAATTTGCTACGTGAAGCCATGATTTGATAGATTTCTTTTTTATATGGATATATCATATCTTATATAAATAATATATCCTATCTAAATAATATTCTATAAATAATAGAGTAAATTGATCTTTTCTTGTGTTCTGAAAGATATTGAAAATAAAGAATTATTTGTATGTTGGGACTTGGAATAAACCTTTCTCCGTGGAGGAAGGGAATAGCAAATTTTTCCTATAGAACCTCTAGGAACAAGAAGATTTAATCGGAAATATCGACAGATTCTTGCGGAGTCCAAATCAAACAAATATAAAAAATGAAATAAAAAAAGATCCACTGTTCAAATTTTATCTCTATCGAATTTGAATATCGAATAGTTGATATAGTTCTTATTCAATGGGTTAGGTCTACTTACTTTTTATTTTGTTGATTTAGAATCTTTCTGATTTCTTTTGATTCGAATAATAAAAAATAGGAATATCTGGCATTCATTATAATGAAATAATAATAAAATGTTCTTCTTTCTAACTAGCTAACTAGAATTACTATATTCGAATTCGTAATTCCATTTTCTAATGAAATTCTACGATTCCTTAGTTTTTTTATTACAAATACCAACAATATCTCTATTCTCTCTTCAAATATTAATACTACCGGGAGTTTTATGAAAAAAAAAAGCCCCTTATCGGATTTGAACCAATGACTTATGCCTTACCATGGCGTTACTCTACCACTGAGTTAAAAGGGCCCCGTTTGGTTCAATTCCTGAATAAGGAACTAGCCACTATGAGTCTAGTGCATACAAATTCAAACTTGATTGAAAAGGATCTTTCTGATTCTCGAAGAATGAGGGGCAAAAGGATTGATCGAGAAAGATTTCTTGTTCTTATTAGAAGATCGTGATTGGATCCACATATGTTTGGTTCTATGGTCGGTCCGCGACCCCTGGATGCCGAAGGCGTCCTTGGGGTGATCTCGTAGTTCCTACGGGGTGGAGACGATGGGGTCGGTCCATGGATTTTCTTTCCTTTTGCCGCATTTTGCTCAAAGGGTTGAAGGGAGATAGTGCATCAAGCCGTTCGCAAGGGCCAACTTGATCCTCTTCCCCGTGGATCCCGCATGAGGAAACCTAGGGGAGCCACCGACTCCAACTACCGTCCATATACGATCCATACTAGATCCGACCAACCGCCCATCCTACCTCCTCTACGTTCTTGACACCCCATCTTTGTCTCGCAGAGAGTCTTTCAAAGGGCATGTTTCGGTCCTCTTCCCCATTACTTAGAAAAAGTGAGCCACCGGTTCGGTACAAGATACTATCATTACCGCCTGGACAATTAGACATCCAACCCGTAATCGCAACGACCCAATTGCAAGAGCGGAGCTCTACCAACCGAGCTATATCCCCCGAGCCAAGTGGAGCATGCATGAAAGAGTCGATGCTTCTTCTATTCTTTTCCTTGGCGCAGCCGGGCCATCCCGGACTTGAACCGCAGACCTCGCCCGTGAAGTAAATCATCGCACCTACGGTCCAACCAATTGGGAGAGAATCAATAGATTCCTTTTCGGTAGTGATTCATCCTTCCCGAACTCAGCATACAACTCTCTGTTGTATTACGCTCTCCATGTGTGCTTGTTCCCCCTTCTATCCTTACCATGGAAAGTCTTTTTGAAATAACTCCGATGAGAAGGAAAAAGAAGGCGTTAAGAGACCCTTCTGGCCCAACCCTAGACACTCTAAAATCTTTTTTCATTGTGCATCTATTTCTCGTAACATATCCGATATGTTACGAGAAATAGATATGTTACGAGAAATAGATGCACATACGCATTGTCTTACCCTCTATTCTGAGGCACGATACTAATTCAATGATATATCCTACCCATTAGATCTATAACTGAATCTTCTTATTTGAAGTCTACAATTTTGCTTTTGTGAATGCATAAATATAGTTTTTTTTTTATACCTATTTGAATTGGGATGATTAATCAAAATTTATTTGAAAAATCGGGAACTCTTAAGAAAATTAAGATTATTGTATATACCAAATTGAAAATGAGTGTCATTATTATTACTGATCAATAAAAATATCTAGACTCTATAAAATAAAAAGGGGGAAAGACAAGCTTTCATTTTTTTATGGTAAAAAAATCATTTATATCCGTTATTTCACAAGAAAAAAAAAAAAGAAGAAAACCCGGATCAATTGAATTTCAAGTATTCAATTTCACCAATAAGATACGAAGACTTACTTCACATTTGGAATTGCACGAAAAAGACTATTTATCTCAAAGGGGTTTACGTAAAATTCTCGGGAAAACGGAAACAACTCCTGTCTTATTTGTCAAAGAAAAATGGAATACGTTATAAAAAATTAATTAATCAGTTGGATATTCGGGAGCCACAAACTAATTAATTTAAAGAGTCGTTTTGAATTATTCGATTTATTAGATCTTGAATCTTGATGAACTCATTTTTGTTTTAAGCAATTCATGGAAGAATGAATCGAGGAAAAACCTATGAATGCCCCAGATACAAGAAAAGACCTCATGATAGTCAATATGGGTCCTCACCACCCATCAATGCATGGTGTTCTTCGACTTATTGTTACTCTAGATGGTGAGGATGTTATTGATTGTGAACCAATATTGGGTTATTTACATAGAGGGATGGAAAAAATTGCGTAAAAACCGAACAATTGTACAATATCTGCCTTATTTAACACGTTGGGATTATTTAGCTACTATGTTCACGGAAGCAATAACCGTAAATGGACCTAACAAATAGGAAATATTCAAGTACCTAAAAGAGCCACTATATTCAAATAATTATGTTGGAGTTGAGTCGTATAGCTTCTCACCTACTATGGCAGGACCTTTTATGGCGTAGATATTGGTGCACAAACCCCTTTCTTCTATATTTTCGAGAGAAAGATAATTAATATATGATCTATTCGAAGCCGCCACGGGTATGAGAATGATGCATAATTTTTTTCGTATCGGAGGGGTAGCGGCTGATCTACCTCATGACTGGATAGATAAATGTTTGGATTTCTGCGATTATTTTTTAACAAGGGTTGTTGAATATCAAAAACTTATTACACGAAATCCTATTTTTTAGAACGGGTTGAGGGAGTAGGCATTGTTGGTGGAGAGGAAGTAATAAATTGGGGTTTATCGGGACCAATGCTTCGGGCTTCCGGAATACAATGGGATCTACGTAAAGTTGATCATTATGAATGTTAAGAGGAATTTGATTGGGAAGTTCAATGGCAAAAAGAAGGAGATTCATTAGCTCGTTATTTAGTACGAATTGGTGAAATGGTAGAATCCATAAAAATTATTCAACAGTGCTCTGGAAGGAATTCGGAGGGCCATATGAGAATTTAGAAATCCGTTGCTTTGATAGAGAAAAGGATCCGAATGGAATGATTTTGAATATCGATTCATTAGTAAAAAGCCGTCTCCGACTTTTGAATTACCGAAACAAGAACTTTATGTGAGAGTTGAAGCCCCAAAGGGAGAATTAGGAATTTTTCTAATAGGGGATCAGAATGGTTTTCCTTGGAGATGGAAAATTGGTCCCCCTGGGTTTTATCAATTTGCAAATTCTAGCAAACACTTCATTGGCCAATCTGCACCTTAACCCATTAAACCAATAGTCAATCTGAAATAATTTTGAATTTTTAAGGGTATTGACTGGTACTAAAAATAATAAAATATACTTCAGGATGATACTTGAATGGTACTAAAAAAAATACTTCATGATCTTGAAAAATTATTTTAAGATCTTAAAAAAATTATTTTTGGTATCAGTCAATACCCTAAAATATTTTTTAGGGTACTAAATGGTACTAAAATAGACTTCAGGATACTGAACGGTATTAAAAAAATACTTCATGATCTTGAAAAAATTAATTTTAGTACTGGTCAGTACCCTAAAATGTTTTTTAGAGTACTGAATAATACTAAAAAAATACTGAATGGTACTAAAAAAAATACTTCATGATCTTAAAAGAGAAATTTTAATACCAGTCAATACCCTAAAAATATTTTTTAGTGTACTGAATGGTACTGAAAATATACTTCAAGATACTAAACGATACTAAAACAAACCCCATGATCTTGGTCCAATATTTATTAGAACAAAAGCTCTCCAAAGTAACTTTTCAAATAAGTTACTTTTGGTCCATAAGTCTGATTGGAACAACTTCTCAACCAAACATGCATTTTTCCATAAGTTTGATTCAAACAGTGCATAAGTCCAATTGGGCTCTACAAAAGTCATACCAAACATGCACAATAACAACTTGCACATAGCAATTCACAACTATGGTATAGACAGTGACAACTTAGGGAGTTCAAGTTGTCAATCTTATCATCAAGTTGTCATTTGCTTTATTCAACTTCTCAACGACGTCTTTAGTCAATACCTTTAAACCTTTAATCATTTTCACTACTCATTTCATCTATATCATTATGGGGAAAAGCACCAATGTAACAATTTTTACCAAAAATTATACCTGATTAAAGCAATTTAAAAAAGATTTACCGATCTAATGCAGTCAAACACGTCAGGCTGACTGACGCCACTAGGTAGTGACGTCAAGATGACTGACGCCACTTAGTGTGGCGTCAACAATTATATATTGACGCCACTTTTAAGTGGCGTCAATTAAAAAAATAATAATAATAATTTTATAATTATATTTAAAATTATAAATAATAATTCTAATTAATTATAAATAGTAAAAAGAGTAAATAATAATTTTAATTAATAATTAAGGGAATTAATTATTAGTCAAATGCATAATCAAGTGATTGCGGGCGCGTGGATCATCCATTTGACTAATAAAAATTTACAATAAGACAATAGATAATTAGGTCATTAATTAATTATTCTCTAACTAATTAATTAGTGAATTAATTATTTGACTAATTATTATTCTCTATTTAAGCTTATCTTATCTATCTTAGAGTACTCTATAAATAATAATATACAACATATTTCATAAAATATTTTTATTAATTCACTAATTATTATTCTCACAAATTTCTTTAATTAAATTAGCTAATAATATTTTACAATTTATATATCAAATTATTAATGTAAAAATATTAAATAATTAGTCATCTATCTTAAGGTTTAAAATAAATTTTAAATATTTTAATTTCCTTAATTATTAATTAAAATTATTATTTACTCTTTTTATTATTTATAATTAATTTTAAATATAATTATATTTTTTTAAAATAGACGCCACGCGTCAATTCAATTTCCACTAGTGGAATTGTCATCAGTGGTGTGACGCCATTAGGGCGTCAGCATTAGTTCGGTAGATATTTTCAAAAGTGCTTTAATTGGGTACAATTTCTGGTAAAAGTTGCTACATTGGTGCTTTTTCCTATCATTACGTCTTTGGTCAATACAATTACGGCTTTAGTTAAATATGATTGTGCCTTTAATTAATATCATTATTCATTTATTTAATGTCATTACGCCTTTAATAATAGTAGTCAATCACACTTTTTTTTCACATTTGGTTAAAACTTCTACAGGAGTTGTCAATCCTTTACCCTTTTAATCAATTCCTAAATTTGTTGTCCAATAGTTTAGTACTCTTCTCAAAGTTGCCATTATGTTTACAAGTTCAATGAAAATTGAAAACCTATCAAAGTTCTTCAATTCACATGACAGATGTTGTTGTCGAAATTGCCATTGAGTCTGTTTGGGTTAGCGGTGAGAGTGATGACTTATTTTCTATCGGACTTTTGTAGAAGCCCAATAGGAAAAAAAAAGTCATGTTATAAATGTGATTTGTGTTTAAATTGATGGTGGCAAAAGTAACTTTTTTTATATAAAAAAAAAAAAACTGAAGAGTATTTGGATTATTATTTGAAAAACAAGTTGAAATGGAAAATGATTGAAAATGACATGAATAATGTTGAATACTACATATATATTAGTTGTATATATTTTGATAATTGAAGATAACAATTTAAATTTAAATTTGAAAAAAATTAAATGATAGAAACCGTGGTAAAGAAAAAGAAAAGAACTAAAGTAAAAAAAATAAATTACTTGTGGCGGGCCCACGCCCAGTGTCATATGCGTATAGCGCAAACACCCCATGTGTGTATATATATATACCATAAAAAAACAAAAATGGCAGAGCCCACACGAGCCCAATTATACAACGTACCACTGCAGACGCTCTCCTCTGTAACTTTTGCTTTAATGGGCGTTTTTTTTTATAAGCCAGGTGGCAAAAAAGTCACTCTAAACACCTCCATGTGGGTTTTTTCTTAACTGTCAACTCCATTGGACTCTTTTTTCTAAAAGCTCCCCCAAAAGCTCTCTCCAAACAAGCTCATTATGTTGTAAATCCCAAAATATAAGAGTTCCAAATCCCTTTACAAGATTAGTGAATATCAAAATATTCTGCCCAAATAAGTTAAACATTCATAGCAGATGTCGAACCGTTTACAAGATAGGTAAATACCTAAAATAGGGTTGTCAATTGCTATACAAAACCAAACTTCAAAGTTTTTCTCCACCTCCCCCTCTCTGTTCTCCACAGCCACCTCTTGATTTGCCCCTCCACCTCTTTATTCATCACCCCCACCTCTTTGTTTAAGTATGCTGCACAATATTCAACAAGCTGGATCCTTGAACAAAACGCTAGTTCGGAGCAAACCTTTCACTTTAGGCTAAATATGAAACTTGAAACTCCTCGCAATCCTTGATAGAAAACCACATGAATATTGACACACTTGAAAAATCTCATAAACAAAAATTACATTTTTTTTTACAAATTTCTCCCAGGAATTTTTTTTTTTGACGACAATACAACTTCTCATGGCCATAAAGGCCGGTAAAAACACAACAATTGAATCATATTAAGGAAGTCAAAATAAGGAAGAACAATTTGAGCGTCTACCATGTTTTGGCTTCACCAAATTTATGAAAACTACCCCAAGTTAGGATAAAAGATGAAACACCCTATTGGTGAGGACAAACGATTGCAGCTTTATGCTTCACACATGATGCAATCCATAGCCTGTTTGCAGATGATGGTCATCGTGGCCTCTGGCCCATAAAGCTCTCTAGTCATTTTTGACTGAGGTTATAGCCTATTTGTTCACTCAACTCGTCAATTTGCATAAAATCAATCAACCCAAAATGGCCAATATACAATATAAATAGCAATAACCAAGGCCCACCCAAGTAGTGGATTGAGGAGTAAGTGTCCATCCTTGAATTGGGGAATTCGAGAATTTTTTATTTTTTAAATTAATACATGTTTGAATAATTGCTCACCTTTAAATTAAGTGTCCACCCTTAATACATCAAGACTATACTTCGTAATCGATGATGGATGAATGGTTGGATAATTGTTTAGTGTCTTATATTGAAAAATATGTATTTGATAGCATTGATAATAAGACAATTATGATAGAATTCCAAAAAATAAGACTTCGAAGGATGACATTGTAATTATTTTTATTGTAATATATTTTTGTTATTAAAATATATGTACTTTAACTTATTGAGTGCCCTTCATTGTAATTTATGTAACTACATTTCTAACCGCACTTAGCTTTGCTTTTCTAAATGACATGTTTGTAAAATAACTGCCTCTCTTATTATATCATCATTATTCACTTGATTTCATGAATATTTTTTTTATATTTTTTTTCCTTTTTTGTTTATATTTTTTGTTTTTTAATGTATTTAAAATTTTCCTTAAAAACAGAATTTTGGAGGCGCTGCCCTCGAATCCCCCCACTAATGATGCCCCCTTCAGTCATTTTCTGGATTCGCCCGACAATAACCCAACTTCAAATAGTCAATCGGCCAACGAGAGACACCACCCACGAGACAATATTTGACTCTAGGGAAAACACAAATCCACTCCAACAGTCTTTGACAATGGCACACCCGAGAGCCAAAAATGCTAAATACTCTCACTCTTACAGAATTTTTAGTTGATTTCATTTTGTATGTTTTGTTGTCAATCATCCTTGAGGGCAAAGATGTTTTTGAGAGGGATATTGATATGTAAAGATAATAATCCACATTCAGGGACCTAATTGCAAGATAAACCTGAGGACCTAATTGTAAACTAAATAGTTAATAAGGTAATTAATCATTAACCCTTTACTAGCCGTTAGTTAATTACTTGGGGAGGCTATAGTATTATAAATAGCCTATTCCTCCATTTTGTATCAGTCGATCGGATTGATTATGTAAATAATACATAAACTATGTGAGAATCTACTGAAGCTCTCCTATTAATCTTCTTCTCCTATTTTGTCTATGGTGTCTCTTTTCTATTTCTATTTCTTATTTCTATGGTAATAACATAATATGATGACAATAAGGTTGGGTTTTAAAAGTTTCTTTGCCAGATTCCGTAAGGTTCTTTACTAAATCGAGACAAAACTCTCTTACAAATCGAAATAAAATATATTTATACAAGTTGAGATAAAATTCTCTCACAAACTTATCTTATATACTATAAATCATATTGAAAAAACAGCTTCTACCGCTAATCCAAATAAAAACTCTCAATCGAGCCCCACAATTAAGACATAATTTTTCAAGGAAAAGAAGCCATTATTGTTTCTCCATATTCCAATAAGCTTTTGTCTGCTTCAATTAGGTTTGATTTCTAGAAAGTTCGATACCAAAATCATGTCTGGTTTTCTAGATTGCGCCTAACCTTCCACATTGATATAGATAACAATGAAACATGAATTTAGTGGCTTGAGCAAATTTTGTTGATTCTAAATATGGCAGAAGGACAGTAACACGAAGTGCAGAAGGGGAGAGACGGCATGGGTAGGGTTATAATTAGATCAAACACGCAAGTTTCAACCTACGCAAGCTCTATCTTTTTATTTTTTTAAAAAATGTTTTTTCTAGACTTTGCAAAAAATAACGAAACTGGATTTTGGGGTTAAATTCTATTGAAAGTTATTGTGTTTCAGCATCGTGAGATACTAAATATGAATACCTTTCCTGACAAAGATTTGAATCTTAGTTTGTCACATTGTGAGGGACTAACTTTTTTCCCTATACCCAACCCCATTGGTTATGTTAGCATTATTTTAAATATTCTAACCCCACTTGTTTTGGCTTTTTTACCCTTTTGCCTTTAATTAATTAATTAATAACTAAAATGCCCAAAAACATATCACCTTTAAATGTGAAAATATATCACCTATGTGAAAATATATCACCCTTCGCCTCTATTTTTTTTTAAACCTCATTTGGGGCAAATCGTGTGTCAAAAATATATCAACCCTTGTAGTCGCTAGCGCAATTTTTTTTATATGTTTTCCCCAGTGATGTGAAATATATCACCTCTATTTTTTAAAACCTCATTTGGGGCAAATCCCCTTATAGTTATTAAACTACCCAAGTCTCTCCCCTCAAAATTTTTCCCCAAAAGCTCCGATAAACGTTGGTGGGTTGAAAGGGATCTAAAATTTAGTGGCATTTGTGTTGAAATGAAGAGATATATTTTTTATATGTTTTCCCAAATTAGGGATCGTGATGTAATATAATTTATTTAGTCAATTACACCACGCCAGACTGCTTTAAAACCCCATAAAAAACCCTTATAGTTGACTAAACTACCCAAGTCTCTCCCCTCAATTTTTCCCCAAAAGCTCCTTAAAACCGTTGGTGGGTTGAGAAGGGATCTAAAATTTAGTGGCATTTGTGTTGAGAAGAGAGATATATATATATATATATAAAACGCTGCTTATATAAAAAGGGGAAGAGAAAGATTTTTGCTGATACACACATATATATATATATATATGTTGTACTATATATATCATAATAAAAATGTAGTTTTATGTTATTAGTATTTATAATTTCTGTATAATAGGATCTAATCTAACTAATTCCTATATTATTTCATTTATAATATTTACAAAATAATATATATATATATAGTGAAACATATTTTACATGGTGTGAACATTTATTAAATTCCTAATTTAAAGAGTTTAAATTAATTGTAGAGAAATAATAATAATAATAAAAGAATAAATAAATAATAATAAATAGATATTGTTATTATTATTAAAAAGGGGAATAAATAATAAAGGAAATTATTAATTAATAATAAAGAGAAAAGTGAAATAATATATTTATTATTATTTATTTATTCTTATATTATTATTATTTCACTAATTATTATTATTTTTCTACAATTAATTTAAACTCTTTAAATTAGGAATTTAGTAAATGCTCACACTATCACTATGTAAAATATGTTTCACTATATACATATATTATTTTGTGAATAATATTATAAGTGAAATAATATAGGAATTAGTTAGATTAGATCCTATTATATAGGAGTTTATAAATACTAATAACATAAGGGTTCTGATTTCCCCCAAATGGGGTTTTAAAAAAATAAATCTAATATGGTGTAACCGACTAAGTTCGAAATTTTTTTTGGCACTGTTTAGTCGACTACATATTGGATTGTAATCGACTAAACAGGGGTAGAAGGGTGATGTGTGAAAATATGTTTTCACACAGGGACATTTTAGTTATTAATTAATTAATTAAGGGCAAAAGGGTGAAAAATCCCACAAGTTTTATTCTGGCCTAAATTTTGAGCCCTAAAGGAGTGTCATTAATAATCACTTTATTATTTTGATTGAAGAATTACCATTTTATTTCCAGTGATATCAATATTAATATTGATAATGCTAAAGGTGAATTATATCGTTTAAGATTGTTGTTAATTATTTTATTTTTGGGTAATTATTATTTTTGCTCCCTCAAGTTTTCCCTTATTTTGTTTTTGGTCCTTCAAATTTTAAATCATTGATTTTGGTTCTAATAAAGGCAAAATGGTCTAGGTTTTTATTGAGTTATAAGGAATAATCTTTTAAACAAAATGAAACTTGAAAGACCAAAACCTATAATTTAAAACTAGGACCAAAACTAAAATAAGGGTAAACTTGAGGGACCAAATATTATATTAACTGTTTATTTTTTATATACATTAAAATAAGGAAAAATTTCAAATAAATACCATTTAAACTAGAAAAACCCCAAAAAATCTGTTTACACATGGAAAGGACAAATAGGTTTTAAGGCATTAATATGAGATTTTGAAATGTTGTGATTCTACCAAAATGCCCATCAATTTTTTTTTTTTGTTAAAAAAAGAAAAAACCTCGCCGGCATCGGAGCTGCGGTGGCCGTGGGGCCTCTAGCACTAGTGGCGGGAACTTCGGGTGAAAATTTGAGTAATGTGATTGATTATTTGAGCTCCCTAAACCTTATCAAGCGTCGTTGACAAATTGAATCAAGACAAGAACAATTTGAGTACGAGCCATTAATAACCTCGAGAGTGCAATTTGTCAATTGCTATATTCAAGTTGTCGTTGCCTTTATTTAACTTGTTAACGACGCCAGATAGGGTTTATGGAGTTAAAGTAATCAATCATTATACTAAAGTGCTAGTCAATCTCATTACTCAAGTTGTCACCAGAGCTCCATCTACGGGTTGTTGGAGTCCTACCAGCGTGTGTTGTTGACGACAGAGGTTTGGCAGCAACAATGATTCTTTCTTTTTTTAAAAAAAAAAGAAAGAAAGAAAGAAAGATTGAGGGATATCTTAGTAAAAGCATGACATTTCAAAATTCCAGAAATACTCTCTTAAGAACTGTTTGTAATTTTCATGTGTTAACAGATTTTTTGAGGTTTTTCAAGTTTAAATGGTATTTATTTAGAATTTTCTCGGGAATTTTTTTGGGCCAATATATTTGGGGCAAATTTGACTGTTGCTTTTCGATTTAAAATATAGAGTCAGTACCTTATATTAATGTTCTTCATTCATTTGTTACATAAGCCGCAAAGAAATTCATATACATGTAAAAGAAAATAATAATAATAAAATGAAAATAGAATCTGCCCAGAGGTTATCTAAAGAATATGCGCAGAGGCAGCTAACCGGAAGGTGAATAGAAATTGACGCAAAAGACTGCCTGGTATGATAACGCTGCACCAAAAAGAAAACAAGAATTCCATTTCGATCTGCTCAAGTCACAAAACCCGGCATTGTTTTCTGTAACTGCGTTTCGTGGGGGTCCAATTCCATCAAATTCCCTTCCTTGCGCCACTCTCGTCGTCCTCCTCCTCTTGCTACCCCTGCCACCTCAACAAGTCATCGTTTATTAGCTTCATCGTTGGTTGAGGTATACGACTTTTCTGATTTCTTCTGTGCAATTTGTTCATCTGCAATCCGAATCTCATAACTACTTGATAATGCTTTATTTTCTTGCATTTTCTTGTCTTATTTGGAGATGATCGGATGCTCATTGTGTTATATGTGATATTCGAACCGGGTTTTTTTTCGTTACGGCTTCAAATTCTTGTACCTGTCCTTTTCTGGTTAGGCTGTTGTTACATTTAGGGTCGAAATTCCAATTTTAATTTAAGCGCTATTCCACTGGTTGTGCATGAAGTGAAGGTGAACGCGAGGCAAGGTCAAATTGCAATTCTGGGGTTTCCGTCGGTTTCTGTCACTTTGATCTCTTTATGCTTAAATTATTTTTTGAAATCGTGTAACATGAGTAGAAATGCCTGTCAACTTTTTTTCGTTTCTGAATTCAGACATTTTTGGGAAACCGTGGTTCACTGGTTTTGGATCAAGAATCAAGATTGGGACTTGATTGTTATTATGTTAAGTTCTTTCTTTTCTTTGGATGTATCCTTGTGCTTCAACTCTGGATGAATCCATTCACAACCCACGAATAGAATACAGTTCCCTCGGTTTTATTCAAACGATATGGGATTAAGTTTTCTCCTTTCCTGTTGATTTCACTCTGAACTTTTCCCTGGCAAGTCCAACAGGCTAGTAAAGCTTGGTCATTTATTTTCAGTGGCATAAACATCCAATGAGATTCATATGTCCCTTAGTAGACCAATATGCATTTTAACTTTGCTTTTGATTGTGAGCATTGTGTATATGAGTCAAGAGTCAAGCCTGTATGCCATGACATTCTGAGGTTCGATTTACGCCATTCACTTTAGAAACTTGGTTCTCTTGAACGATGAGGAAGTATTTTGCTGAAGTTTGATCTTGCAAGTTTAGGATGTCTAATTTGTGCTGGCATGGCCACTTTACAAATTCAACAACCAAAACGTCCGTGACATTGACAGTTCCTTCCTTGCTTAAGGATTATTTTTTCAGTTTCTCTGTGACTCTAAGAGGTGGCCCTGGACAATTAGTGTGACATTTTCACGTTAAACTGATTTTTTTTCAAATCCTTAAGCAATAATTCTGTTCTATTAATAGAATCATGAGACTGATTTGTGAAACAAAGATCATAAACAAAGGATCTGTGGCTCTTGCCTACTGCATCAACCCTTCAAGTAGTTTCTCCTCCTGTCCACCTGAGGGCAAAATAAACTTACATGAGTCTAAGCCTGTCATTTTGTTTTCTATAGAAATTAGCTATGACTAGTCAGATTAACCACTATAGCGTGTGTTATACTTTATGAAATAACAATGAATGACTTAATTCAAAAACTTTTTTATTTCTTAGAGAGATAGAAAAGATGGGAGAGGAAATGATCCTTGAAGACAAGGCAGTGATTTGGAGTGAGGGAGTGAAAGTCAGATGTCCAAGAATGCTTCCTGCTTTATACTAGCTTCTGATTGAGTGGTTATGTGCGCAGAAACTGTTTACTTTTAATTTCATATGACTTAGTCATTATCTATTCAAGACCAAATTTGGAACTACTCATTATTCAATAATATGATGGATTTATTCCAATTGAAAATTTTCTGCAATCTTGAGAGTTTCTTTTTGTAAGCACTCTAAAGTTTTGGAGATTTTATTTTGGGTTTATAACTATAAAATATTTACTCTTTTGAGAAACTGATTCAGTAGACACAGAGTACAAAAGGCTGCATTGGCGGTTACATGTTTTGCGCTGTGTGGTATATTATTCAGCCATGTGCATATATGTTTCCAGATTATATAAATCCTTTCTACACACTGGACCTGAGGAAACAATTCTTGAGCATCAGTATATTTGGATTTGAAATTTTAAGTATTGCTGTATCAGTATGCGATAAGTTGATCTGTGTTAATATTGCAGGTGCTTTTTTTCCTTTGCTAGAGGATTGACAGAACGGATGAAATAGTGATTATCATGTCTGGATTGATTGAAGGACTTCCTGATGATGTTGCAATAATGTGCCTTGCAAGGGTTCCCTATTACCTCCACCCAAAGTTAAAGCTTGTCTGTCACTCTTGGAGAGCGATCTTTCAAAGCCTTGAACTATTTAAAGTGCGACAGGAGGTTGGTTCAACTGAGGATTTGTTATGTGTATGTGCTTTTGATCCAGAGAACCTATGGCAGATGTATGACCCTCTACGGGACCTTTGGATTACACTTCCTGTTCTTCCCTCAAAAATCAGACACCTTTCCCACTTTGGTACTGTCTCCACAGCTGGAAAGTTGTTTGTGATTGGTGGCGGGAGCGATGCTGTAGATCCATTGACCGGTGATCAAGATGGGAGGTTTGCAACAAATGAAGTCTGGTCATATGACCCTGTAGTTCGGAAGTGGGCTGCACGGGCTCCAATGCTAGTCCCACGTGCTATGTTCGCATGCTGTGTTTTGAATGGAAAAATAATTGTGGCTGGAGGCTTCGTTAGCTACAGAAAAGCAATATCTCAATCAGAAATGTATGACCCTGAAAAAGATGAGTGGATTCAAATGCCTGATCTTCAGTGCACCCATAATTCAGCTTGTTCAGGATTAGTTATTGGAGGAAAGGTACACGTATTGCATAAGGGGCTGTCAACAGTGCAGGTTTTAGACAATGGAGGGCCACCCAGGTGGACTGTTGTGGAAAGCGGGTGGCTCCAAGGTCCAATGGCGGTCGTCAGAGGCGGCCTTTATGTGATGAGCCATGGATTTGTTTTCAGGCAGGACAAAGGAGCAAGAGAGGTAGTGTGTTCAGCATTTGAGTTTCAAAAGAGAATTGGGATCGGAATGGTTGGGGTTGGTAAAGACCTTTATGTAATTGGAGGCGTTGTTGGCCCTGACTGGTGGAACTGGAACGTTGGGCCTTTGGCTGATGTTGATATTCTCACACTTGGGAGTTTCAGAATTTGGCGTAAGGCGTCTCCAATGTCACGGTGTCGTGGTACTATCCTTGGTTGTACTGCGCTGAGAATTTAGGCCATCATCTATTTGACTCTTGTAATTTTTCTCCTGCTGAGGGATCACTAGAGACAGAATTAGTTGTTTGTATGGCGGCTCTGTTTTGTTTTATGTATACGAGCTAGGCATACTATCAAGGGGCTAGCTAGGCTTCATTTAAACTGAAACCATACTATGCAAAAGAAAGAAAAAAAAAAAACAAGAAGGCAGCGAATTGATACTCCTGCTTGTTCCGTGGATGAAATGAAAAACCACCTTAGTCGTGGCCTATGAGATGGTGGATTACCTTGCAAAATTGTGTCGTTGCTTAGGGAGTGCTTGTTTGAGTTAGTGTTCAAGAAACACATTCAAGTAAATTGAGATAAAATTTATTTCACATATTTACCTCATGCACCAATAAGTATTACTTATTGGTTTTGCATTGCTCTGTTTCCACGATCACGTTGAAGCAAGAGGATCTCCCAAAAGGCAGTATTAACTATGTTTATTCAAATTTCGCTTACGTGCTTTTACCAAAAAAAAATCCGCTTGATTGCGCCGGGGTGCCGTACTGTTTAAGGTCTGCCCAAGTGGCAGAGCTTACAACCTCTTTTTTTCGAAGCAAAGACATCCTTCAACTGGAGACAATCTTATTCGGCATTAATCGTTTTTTCCGGAAGAAAGACATCCTAAATGGTTGACAATCTCATTCGGCATTAATCGCGGATATTAAATGTGCGGCTCTGACCCAATTATTATTTTTGTAGCCCAATAAGTTAATGGGGCTGTCGAGTTTCAGCCCATAAGAAATGGATAAATTGAATTTAATCAGACAAAACAGTTGATTTAAATTAGCCCATGGAGTCTGTCCCAAAGGGAAAAAATGGTTAAGGTGAAAATTTGATTTGGAATTTTTTACTGAGGAGCGATGTTGCCCCAAAAATTGTTTTATGTTCAATTTCATCTTGGAAATTTCAAAACACAAAATTTTTGCCTCATGCAATTAAAAAAATTACATTGACTATTAAAAAATTTACGTTGACCGTTAACCTTTTAAGGATAAAGGGCAACATTGCTCCATTTTTTCACTTCGGGCAACATTAAATCTGAATTTTTTTTGAGTAACATGGTTCCTCAGCGAAAATTTCAAAAGCAATTTTACACATTAACCCAAAAAAATTGGACAAAGAAGAGGATAGAAAGGAATCTAACATTTCATTATTTTTTTTGAAAAATAACACAAGAATACCACTTAAACTCTAAAAACCTCAAAAAGTATATTAAATAAGGGAAAGGACATAGAAGTCATCTCATAGGAATCTTGGTTTTGGAAGTTTGAAGCAAATGACCAAAATGTCCTTCAGACCCATTTTAACATTAGAGAGAAAACACAGACTCCTACACAACTCCCACTCCATCAAGCTGTAAATCCCTCACTGCCATTATTGCAAACTTGCTCGTCGCCAATCGTGGCTGGGATCCAAAGAGAACACTCGAATAGTAGGCACTAGGAGGGTAAGAGTGAGAGTATTCAGCATTTTGGACTCTAGGTTGTGCCATTGTTGAAGACTGTTGGAGTGGATTTACGTTTTCCCTAGGGTCGATTATCATCCGTGGGTGGTGTCTCTCGTTGACCGATTGACTATTCGAAGTTGGGTTATAGCTATTTATATTGTATATTGGCCATTTTGGGTTGATTGATTTTATGCAAATTGAAGAGTTGAGTGAACAAATAGGCTACAACCTCATCAATAATGACTAAAGAGGTTTATGGGCCAGAGGCCATGATGACCATCATTTGCAAATGAGTAACGAAAATGATTAAAGACGTAAGGGTATTAATTAAAGACGTCGTTGATAAGTTGAATAAAGAAAATGACAACTTAAATATAGTGATTGACCACTTGAGCCCCTCAAATTGTCATTTTCTATATCATAGTTGCGAATTGCTATACATAAGTTGTTATTAGATTTTTTTAAGGGTTAAGGTGCAAGAAAATGTATGTCTTTATCTCCGATATTTCAAAGAATAAACGCTTTTTTTAGGTGCAAAAGTACTATGTGGTTAAATTAGTGCAAAAAATAGCATTTGACCGTTAAGTTTGACTTTGACCGTTAAGTTATATTTTTTTTTGCCGATCGACGATGACATGACATTTCAAATATTTTTTTCAAGATCCTTTTAAGACTGTCCAATACCTGGAAATATTTTTTCAAGATCCTAAAATAATTTTTCAAAATTACGAAATATTTTTTTTGTACCAATCAAGATCCCGAAAAAACTTTTTAGTACCGCTTAAGTACTCGAAATATTTTTTTCAAGATCCTTTAATACCTGGCCAATACCCGAAATATTTTTTTAAGATCATAAAATTATTTTTGCACCTTTGAAATGCCACGACATTGTCCAAATAACAAAAAAGTCAAACTTAACGGTCAAAAGTCAAATTTAACGGTCAAACGCTATTTTTGCACCTAATTTGAACTACATACTCACTTTTGCACCTAAAAAAAATATTTACTACCTGGCTTTTCTAAAAATCACATGTCTATTTTCACCTTAACCCTTTTTTTAACTTGTCAACAAAGCTCAAGTTGTCACAAAAGTTCTAGCCATTGGCGCCAGAGTCTAACAATCGGCTGGCTTTGGGGTGGTACGGGCCAAGAGTTTCGACACAAGTGTGGTTCTTTCCTTAAAAAAAAAAAAAAACTTAAAGGACATTTTGGTAAAAACACACAAACTTCAATATATCACATTACGTTTCTGTCATTTCCATATGTTAACATACTTTTTAGGGATTTCCAAATTTAAATGGTATGTATATGCCGTTTTCCCTTTTTCATTTGCTTATAAGAAAATAGAATTTATTTATTGTTTTTATAAATATAAATGTAGGCTGACTATCACTCAATTGACTATGGAAGAATTTAGACGTTTCACTGTGATTTACTTTTTTTTTCTTTTTCTTTTTTCATACCACCAAATATCACTCGAAAAAAAAAAATACTTAAGGCAAGTTTTTTTATATCTATTAAGTATCAGAGAAGATTTTTTTTTTAAGTAGTATATTTTGTTTTTATTTATTCACATACCAAAGTAACAAACTTATATTTTTTTTTCATAACCATCTAATTCTCAACCCGTTCCCTTAAGAATCTTTCACTTTGATCAAATGAGGCCTAATTTTCTGGTAAAGTAGTAAATTATCAAAGAAACCAATATTTCATTTAACCTGCCTACCGTGATTTTAAATTCAAGATGGAGTTTAAGGTTTGTCCTTCTGTGTCTTTAATATATCATGTATTATCATTCATCAGCGACACTGTTTTCATAAAAGCACCATTTAATTTTTGAATACGGGTACATAGCAATTTATAAGCACAAAAGGGAATGAGACTGTAGCTATAATATTATAATTTTACCCTTCACAATCTCATTGTACAAGACTAGCAGCAAGGAAAGTAAAAGGATAAAACCCATCATATATATATTAATACAGAAGTAAAACCCAGATGATAACATATACTTTCTCCGATCATAATTATAGGATAAAATTTGTAGTGTAAATTATAATTAGGATTTAGGACTGAGGTAGTAATTCAAAAGGAACCCACCGACATATAGCTCAGTTCCAAGTCAATACAAAACCCAAACATGTCTCAAAGACAAAGAAGCCAACCAGAGAAGATGGCTGTTTAACGTAATTCCCATGTGACGAGCTTCTGCCACTTCCGGTACTTGATGAAAAAGTACTATACCCATTTCCTGTAACCACCAAACCTCGTATTAACATGCTTTTGTTCTCTTTGAAACAATTATAGTTACTAATTACAATCTGAAACTTCATCAATACCTGAAACTGAAGAGAAACTTGTAGTTACAGAAGCAGAATCACTTGTAGGAGAAGAAGCTGTCACACCTCAAACAGCACGAGATACTTTAAATTCAAGTTAATTTACATCTATTTATGTTGGAAACTGTGTGACAACCTTAACTCTTACCTTTACAGATGCTAAGAGGAGGTGTCTGGACTCTGCAGGCACTAGGGAGTGTCAAGGCCTGAGTCTGATTGATGCTGATACCCATTGACGAGGCGGCGCCATTAACGACCTCGCAAAGGCACTGTGGCTGTGACCTCACCACAGAGGCGAATTGTGAGCAACAAGCAGAGGAAGGAACAGAGGAGTTTCCTGTTACATAGTCTAAGCAAGGAGATAGACCTATGAGCACGTTGGTGCAGCTAGAATCATTTTGAGCAACTGTGAGTCCCCAAAGAGCCATCACCATAACGGACACTGTTAGCACAATCTGTACTCTTCTTGGTGCCATTGGATGGGTTTCTCTGGGAATGCTGGAGAGACAAAAGGGTATAGTCAAGTGTTTATAAAGAGAAAGTAAAGAATTGTGAACTAATGTGCAGCTGGAGGTGACCCACTTTATTGCTTTACTGCAGATTCTTTAGCAAACATCTAATTGTGATTGAAACTTTACAAATTTGATTTAATAAAGTTGTCTCATATGTCTCTTGCTTTTTTTAATGTCCGTGGAGAAAGAAGTTGCAATACTTTCCATGTGTCTTCTTTTTATGATGTCTTTACTTTTGAGCTAAATCCATTAACAAATTGATTTCACAGATGCATTTCTTAGAGAGCAAGAAAGATAAAAGGGGAGGCTAGGTCCAATCGACGTAGATATCACTTTCCTTTTTCCCCAACTAGCGTGTCATTCTTTTTTATTCTTGTATTTTGCCCAGATCATGGCCAATAATGTAAGGATCAGAAAAAAAGAGCGAGTTATAAAAATTGGCTTTCTGGATAAGCAAACTAAAGGGATAAATATCTATTACTATTAATAAGTTATTATTACTCTTACTACTTTTTAACAGCAGTACTACATGCCTGGCGTGGACTTGTAAAAAAGTTGGCAGGGTGCTTGATAAGACCACACTCATTAAATCTCTATATTAGTAAACCTCACATGTTGATGAACAAGCAAGGAACTGGAAAAATAACTAGGCTACAAAGTTTAACGGGGTGTCTCCTTAATGCTTGCATCATATGGTCTATGGTATGAGGGCAAAGTTTTGGACCCAGGTCCTGCAAATTTTCAGGCAAAACAAATCTATTATTATCATTACCATTTACTTATTGGGAGATAAACAATAATGATTTTTTTTTTTTTTAAGATAGTTTAGAAGTTATCATGTTAAAATCACTGTCTTCTGAAGACATCTATATATGTCTGGTATATTCCTGAAAGGTTGAGGAATGCATGTCTGAGAGGTCCATTAGCACCTGGTTCAAGTTTGACTTAGACGAAAAGTTGTAGGTCCAATTTGATTGAGCTTCGGTCCCATGATAAAGCATGGTCACTAGGACCATGACTAATTTCCCAACTTAAACCCTTTTGGTCCCATATTTCTCTTGTCCCTGGGGTCGGGTAGTGCTGGAACGAAATAGTAGCAAGTAAATGAGGAGATGGGATTTATTCTAGATTGTTGCCTCTAAGAGACACAATATCGGTTCCCAACTTTTTACTAATCATGAGTTGTATGGTAAATCAACGTCTGGACCTTAAATTCATTACTCATGTCAATTAATCATACACATGGAGAGAAATCATCTAATGTTGTAGTAGTGCTCAGATGGTTTTTCGAGGGAAATTTCGGTTGAGAAGTTATGGCTAGCATAGGTATGCAAGTAAAAGACATGGGTCTTAACCACCAAGATGGGCGAGTTCATTCTCGAGTCTTGGAATGTTGTGTATTTTTGAACAATTTATATGTATATCAATAAGAAATGAACTCGTACTAAAAAAAGCTGAGATGCTAATTTTTTAACATCTGTGACTGTTTACCCAAGAACCCTAAGTCAGCCTACTTTCAATAATCTTCCTTATTTGGTGCTGTCACATGGTATGGATTCGTTAAGCCTGAAATGTTTTAGTCAGCTTATGTACTCATGTCACTCTATTCTGAACTTGTAGTACAGATATCACTATAAAAATTAAAACTTAAAACCCATTATATATTAATTAGATTGTGGGTCTTGAATTTACAGAGTTTGAGATGAGCCATAATATTGATGAGTGGTGAATAATGTGATTTCTGAGAGATATCATATTACATAAATAATAGTATATTGATTTTACAAATACGAGTGATATCATTCTTCAACTGAATATTACAAATACATGACCAAACTCATGATTACAACCAAACATCAATCTTCTACGCCAACAAACAAAGAACTTAAAAATTGCAGCATGCAAAAAGTAAAATCTGTGTAGACTGAAACATCTCAATAAGTGAGAGCAGAGACGAAGGACGCAGTGAGGAGGAGTGAGAAAATTGAGTAGAAGGAAATTCTCATGGTGCTTCCATCTGATGAGCCACCGTCTAGTGTAGGTACTGTCTTAGAGCCTGCACCTGCACCTGCATTAGGAATGTCTGAGGCTGAAGGTGCAATGGAGCCTTCAGGCGAACCAACTGGAGATCCTGCTGGAGCATTCGAATCTGTCGTTGGTGCATTACCAGCTGCATTCACAATACCATAGCATCAGAACAGAGTTAGACTATATATGGAGCAAGAGTTTGATTGTGTAGATATATAGAGGGTGAGCCTATGTTGTTGTCATGTGATAAAGAGGTCGCGGTTCAAATCCTACAAAAACCTTTCCGGGGTAAGGCTCCCTAAACCCCACTTGGTTGCCTTGTGGCCCTTTATATATGTATATATACTATTGAGCTTATTGTTGGTGTAAAAGAAGGAAGAGTGAAATGAGTACCTGCTTTGCATTGGCTGACGGGTGGAGTTTGTACTTTGCAGGCACCAGGTAGAGACAGAGCAAGAGTTTGGTTAATGGTGATTCCCAGAGAAGAACCGCCGCCATTAAGAAGAGAGCAGAGGCACTGTGGTGAGGATTGAACCACACTGGAGAGTTGTGAGCAACAAGTAGACGAAGGGGATGACGAACTTCCCGTTATATAGTTAAGGCAGGGGCTCATGCCTGTGAGTGCACTTGTGCAGCTTGATTGTGCAGCAGTTTGAGTCCACATAAGACTAGTAGTAGCCACCAGAACCATAGCTAGACCCTGCATCATCATCATCATCGCTCTGAACGCCATTGTTAATCTTGTGAGGATTTTGCAGGTGAACAGTATAGGGATGGGCTTGTTTCAAATTCTGAATTTGAATGGTTGATGTTTGAGTGATGAGAATGGAAAGAGTTTGAGACGGGTTATAAAGGAAAAATCCATGAACGTACGAGTAAATACAGGTCGCCAACTTTCTCTAACTGAAGGCCCACCATTTGAACGTAAAGGGTAAGTAGCTAACCTTCTTTATAAAATTTATTTTCTGCGCTTACCCCAACTAATAGACTGCTGATTGTTTAATTTTTTTTAAAAAAATATGTTTGACTCTTATCATTCCTAATATGGTGGAGCAGATCAACCAAGTTATGTGGATTCGGATTCCTTTTAAGTATAAACATGTTCAATTAGGGGAGCTATTCTTTACAAGGAAATGTTAGTTAAGGTAGTTGAACTTTGACCGACATGATTTTTGGGTCAATGCCGTCTTGCCTGTTCTAGCAATCCTTACTGCAGAATATGGTTGAACCATCCTAATATATAAAATCGAGAAATTTAATAATAAAAACTCAGCGCGGTTTAGGCCACGTCATTTACTAAAGACTAAACGTGTCAAGTCATTTTCAGTTAAATTTGTTATTGGGCAGTTAACTTTTGCTACCACAGGAAGCATGATGGATGAATAGCGCTGTCTATCAAAGGCATTTTTACGTTTTAGTAGACCCTGTGTTCAATTCCAAGGACGCGGCACTGACTAAAATAATCCGACCAGGTTAATTTTCTTATGTCATGAAAAAAAAAAGGGGTAAATCCCTCCACTCGCACCAACTTGAATTGATAAGATAATTGTATTTTTGTTTTGAATACTTGCCAAAAAAAAAAGGCTTATTGCAGCTATCTTAATAAAACAACCCTGTAAAATGGTTCAGCGATCATAAAAATAGTAGTAATATATAAAGCTAGATCAACGACAGCTTATTTGTTGCTTGAGCTAGTGGCTTGAGTAGGTTATAACTTCTTGCTTTTTCAAAAGATACAAGAAAAATTAAAATTGGAGAAAGGTGTGCCGTGACATATTTTAGGGAAAATGACAATAAGGCCTTAATTAAAAAAATAATATCAAAAAAAATCTCATAACTTATCAATAATAACTTTTTTATTTAAGTTGCTTCTCTACTTGTCATTAATTATGAAACCTTTCCAATATTATTTTTTATAAATTAATACATTGATATGATTTTCCCAACATTTAGAGTGCAATAATCTAATTACCTTTCTATTTTATCTTAATTACAAATATAAACCCCCAAGAGGAAAAAATATGGGAAGCCCTTTTTCAAAATGGAAAAAAAGGGTTTTTGATGAAAAAAACCCGTATTTCCAATACGGAGCTGTAAGAAGCCTTCTGCCCCTCCATTGTTGGACCTCGTTCTTCTCCCTCTTCTCTTCTCCGACGTTCGTCTCCTCTCTATCAGTGTTGTTCTCTTCTCAGCAATAGTTCTTCCTCTTCTCTCCATCGTGTGAGTCTTCTCGTCATCCTCACTGTATTGGTCACTCCTTTGTCGAAGGTGAGCATTGCCACACCCCTCTCTTTCTCTCCCAAGTTTTAATCGAAGGCCCCTTTCACTCTGTGTTCAACATTTTGTTCTGCTTGTTCTTGGTTTCAAATTTCGATGAGGAAAAAAGTTGCCCTGCTTCCTCTAAAATGATTCTTCATACCAACCCCATCAGTTATGCTATTTAGGAACTAAACATGGTTGACTGAGCAATCTTCTGATTGAACTTTGTTATCAGTTTTGGGTATTTCGAAAAATCCTAAAGGGGAAGAAATTTGTGCAGCGATTGAATAAAGCTTCATTATTTGTTCTTTGTCTCCAATAAAATTTTTAAATTTTTAATGGGGACTTTATTATTATTTTTTGTTTTAACCGACGTCGTTTATATCACTTCCCAAGTTCCGATCACTTCAATTCAGGGAAAGAAAGAAAGAAGGGGAAAAAACTCCACAACTCATTTCCGGGCGAACCAGCCGGTCACTGATTCTGATTCTGCACTCTACCGGAATCGGTCACTAAATTCTCGGTTTTGCTTCGGCTCCAGCCTGTCCGAGCTTCCCTCTCCGGTGTGTACCATCTTAAACTATCCCTTGCTGACTTTGGGGGCAATACCATGAAATCAGTTCGTTGCTCCGCAGAGTGCTTGCAGTTCTTGCTTTCGTTTGATAACTGTTGTGCATAAACTGAGAATTGAGGCAGCAAATGAAAAAAAAACAAATTGAAGCACAATTATGGGCACTTGAGGTTGCCCGCTTTTTGTGATTGTGAATATAGCCGTATGCGTTTTTCTTTCTCCGCATTGTGATTGCACTTAGATAGTCTGCAACTCCTTTTTATTTCGCTTTATATCCAAATGTTTGAGCAATTGGCTTTTCAGGCTCAAATTCTTCCTCTACCTTTTCTGGTGATTTAGAGGGCCGTCCTAATATGGGTTGGAAAGCAGCCGAGAAACTAATTAGGCACTGGAAGATTCTCAGAGGGGTAAATGTAGGAAACTTTTTTTTTTTTGGAACGTATTTTGTCGTGCCTCTAAATTTTTCTTATCTTTCCTCACCGCTATGAGCATTATTGTTGTCATTTGTCTCAGGTAATGATTATATGGGGCGTGGAACGAGGCAAGATAGGGATTATTAAGCGCATGATTCACTCTCGGAATCGTGCCATTGTTGAGGCCAAAAATATGGTAAGACTTGTTTTAGAATTCTTGAGAAGAGAATATGTGAAATTGGCTTGTTCTATGTTTCTTTGTTTTTTAAATGTTGGTTTGGTGATTGATATGAAGAATTAAAACGATTTTCTGAGATTAATGAACTTACTTTAAGAGAGAAATACCACTGTTCTTTATTGCCCAATGAGGTCTATCCCAAGTTTGGTAAATCATAGCTCAAGTGGTCGTGTACTTGCCTGTCAGTCTAAGAAGTTTTTGAGAACTCAGGTTCAAAATCTATATTCTCTCTTAGCTGTGGTATTTCTCATAGTTGAGTTTCCCATAGTGTATGTAAATGTAGATTGGCTATGTCTTGCATTATATCTCAGACCCAAAAGGAATAGAAGGTACAACTATTCTAGCTGCCTAATTTGTTGATTTCTCTAGGGTTTATATGGTGATTATTATCTGAATCTTCAAGTTTAACTTAAATGAAATTTAATAATTATCTTATAGGCTAACAAAACCGTTATAATTTAAATTTTCTAGATGGATTATCAAGTGAATTGACTGGTTGCCTCAATTTCACGGGGAGGCATGAATCTTTCTAATTACATTTTCACTAACTGAAGTCGTGAGTGTGTTCAGTTTACTAGTCTTTTCAGTCTTCTCAAGTTCACAAGCATTTTTTGCTGAATTACAGAATGAATTCAGCGACCGAGGTCTATATTTCTCAAGTATGCCTGAAACAATCCTGGTCCAGGCTCGCGACCCTGCTAAACTGAATATGGAAATAGAAAATGCTATCAATGAGAATAAATTAGACGATACATGGAAGCTATTTGAGCACCATATGCACATGGATGGCTTTCCTAGAAAATTTATTCTCAACAAGCTTCTAACCACTTTTGTGGAAAGCCTTGATATACTATGGCTAGAAAAAGCTTATGGGTTGGTAGAAAAGGCTATTGAGGAAGGTAAACAGAACTTGTTAGAGAAGGAAGTACTTATGTATCTCTGTTTTGGTCTTGCCAAAGCTGGATTGCCAGTTCCCGCATCAACTGTCTTAAGAAAGATGATAAATATGGAGCAATTTCCTCCAGTCACTGCATGGTCTGCAGTTTTGGCCCACATGTCACAAACAGCAGATGGAAGTTATCTTGCTGCTGAGTTGATTCTTGAAATAAGTTATTTGTTTCAGAACAATAGAGTGGATCCACGCAAAAAGAGCAATTCACCTTTGGTAGCTATGAAGCCTGATACTACTGCTTTTAACATTGCTTTGGCAGGGTGTCTCCTATGCGAGACTACAAGGAAAGCGGAGCAGCTTCTAGATGTGATGCCTCGAATTGGTGTCAAGGCTGATGCAAACTTACTTATAATAATGGCACATGTATATGAGAAGAATGGGCGCAGAGAAGAGCTTAAGAAACTGCGAAGGCACATAGAGGAAGCACCCAATCTTACTGATATTCAGTTCCGCCAATTCTTTAATTGTTTGCTCTCATGCCATTTAAAATTTGGGGATCTAGATTCAATATCAAACATGGTTTTGGAAATGCTAAAGAAATCAAAGGAGGCAAAAAATTCTCTTGCAGCTGCTAAATTTATAAGTGACTCAACTGAAGTTAGTCATAAATATTCTCCTGGACTTGCTTCTATGCAAAGTTTGAGTGATGGTAAGGATTCAGACTGTTTAGAATATGACAAACCAATGAGAAACACCATCCTATCTTATGAAGAGTTCTCCGGAGATCGGAATTTCTTGAAAATTGAAGCAGAGTCAAAGGCTGTTCTTGGTTCTCTGTTAGCCAAGTTGCAGACACAGGTTGACTTGATTACAACAAAACATGGTATACTCCAACCAACTGAATCAATTTATGTGAAACTGGTTAAAGCTTTTCTAGAAGTTGGCAAGACCAAGGATTTGGCAGAGTTTCTAATCCACACAGAAAGAGAAGATTCTCCGCTTTCCAATGATAGTTCAATATTGGTTCATGTCATTAATTCATGTATTGCACTTGGATGGTTGGATCAAGCACATGACCTTCTTGATGAGATGCGGATAGCTGGAATAAAAACTAGCTCATCTGTGTATGCCTCTCTCTTGAAAGCCTATTGTCAAGCAAATAAGGCTGCAGAAGTCACTTCACTTTTAAGGGATGCTAGGAAGGATGGTATCCAGCTGGACTCTAGTTCTTATGAGGCGATGATCCAATCCAGGGTGCTTCAGGAGGATACAAAGGGAGCGCTCTCTTTATTCAAAGAGATGAAAGTGGCAAAAATTCCAAAAGTTGGACAGCAAGACTCTATTATGCAAACTAAAAGTCATGCACAGAAAGATGAATCTGGTTTGATGATGAATCTGTTGCAGGAAATCAAAGAAGGACAGAAAGTGGATTATGGGGTTCATGACTGGAATAATGTAATCCATTTTTTCTGTAAGAAGAGACTGATGAAAGATGCTGAAAAGGCTCTGAAGAAGATGAGGAGCCTAGGCCACACACCAAATGCACAAACTTTCCATTCTATGGTCACTGGGTATGCTGCTATTGGAGGGAACTATCTGGAGGTAACAGAGCTCTGGGGTGAGATGAAATCTCTTGCTTCTTCGGTCTCAATGAAGTTTGATCAGGAGCTTCTTGATTCAGTGCTGTATACTTTTGTGAGGGGTGGATTCTTTAGTCGAGCCAATGAAGTTGTGGCAATGATGGAAAAAGCAAACATGTTTATTGACAAGTACAAGTATCGGATGCTTTTCTTGAAGTATCATAAAACATTATATAAAGGCAAGGCTCCAAAGTTTCAGACAGTAGCCCAGTTAAACAAGAGGGAAGCAGCCCTGGCTTTTAAAACATGGATTGGCTTGAGTTAAAGTTTCAATCAAGTATTAGCTCTTTGAATCTTGATCAATTAGTAGCTCTATGAATCTATTGTCTTCATGACTTGAGGCTCTTAAAATTTGGTGAGACATGCTCTCAGTTATGCCCTTTTGTATTAGAGTGGCTGTTAGTGAATATATGAAGTTTCAGTTGTAGTTAAAGTCTCAATCAAGTATTAGCTCTTTGAATCTTGATCAATTAGTAGCTCTATGAATCTATTGTCTTCATGACTTGAGGCTCTTAAAATTTGGTGAGACATGCTCTCAGTTATGCCCTTTTGTATTAGAGTGGCTGTTAGTGAATATATGAAGATTCAGTTGTAGTTATTTTTCCACAATCCTGTCATTGATTGATGAGATGAAAATTATGAATTAAATTTCATATATTAATGAACTGGCTTTTCTGAAAGTTATGATTGTTTGCAAAGCAATTAGACTATGGAATTGTATTCAAAATCGAGTACCTGCTAGTTTTTGTGTTTATTCCTTAATATTGTGCTTTCTCAAAATTTAGTTAGTGGGTTGATATCTATCTCATTGGAGTTCCCTATAAATGTATATGTTGCCTTGTGGTATAATGATCTTCTCCCCGACCAAAGGAAAAATTATGGATAGAACTATTCTAGCTGTAATTATTCCATATTCATGTCTGCTCAGGTCTAAATCCAGCTCTTATTTGTTGTGCTTTTTAGTCCTTAATACTATGTTATCTCTAAGTTAGTGATTGTCTACTAGCTCATTGTGGTGGCTTGGCTTCTCTTGTTGTGAATAGGTGATAATATGTCCTTTCTCTGACCAAATAGAAAAGGGACACAACTGCACAACTGATCTAGCTGCTCACTTTGTTTACATGCGTTTACCTTAGTGTCTAGTTTCTTGGGAAATTGAACTTTAGTAAAATTGTGGCAGTTGGTTTATATGGATTAGATAAAACAGTAGCCACATAAATTGTTTTTGGAGGGATCATTAGGTCGACTGGCTTGATGGTTTAAGGTGTTAACTAGTATGTGAATCTTGATTGTTGTCTGTTTTTGAAGCCTTATACACTGATGATCCCATCAGGGCGGTGACCCTATGGTGTACAGTTCTGTTTTGTGGAATTCTTGGAGACTTTTGAATACTGAGATACTTTCGTAATGTTAAATAAATCTGCTAGACAGATAGATCATTATTTTGTTGGTTGATAGGTGTATGTATTTTTTGATTTTTTCTTCCATTATCTGGTTGTTTAGTGTTACAATAAATTAAGTAGCAAACACAGTTGTGCACTATAGTAAAATCTGCATGATAGCCATTTTGCTTTGCCTCCTTTTTGTAGGTATAACAGAAAACGAGGACAAGGTCAGAAACAGGGGGTTTTTTCAGTTGAAGCCTTGATTCATGCCTTAAACACGCCGATTCCTGATCCAGTGACAAGGTATCACATGCATTCATACACAAGACTCTAATCGGTCTACCTGCAGCAGAACATGATAATAACCTCCTTTGTCTCGCTTATGCAGGAAGCCTTGCTAGGTTGGAATAAGATATCTTTGAAGGTGGCCCATACCCCATAATCCCTCTGTCCCCATATCTTGAAGATAGGCACCACCTCAACCTATTCGTACATAATGCAGAAAGCCTTACTGGGTTTAGGGTTTAAATCCTCTTTTCTGTTTAAATGATCTATTTAAGATTGGCAATGTGGTTTCGTCATTCTTTGCTGCATCTGCATGATCTAAGGCTGTAATGTCATGCAAATAGTAGAAGGGTAAACAAAAGCATGAAGGAAGCACTTAGCTAGTACAGGAATTATTGTGGCTGCATAGACCACTTGATAAGTTGAAATGACCCACAGCCCGTCAGATCTAAGTGCTGAGTGATTGCATTACTCATTTTTCTTGTTTTAAACCTCATTGACTTATTTTTAAATTTAAAATTCACATATTAGGATTTTTTTTTTCCAAAAATAAGTCATACTACCTCCGGTCATTATTTAGTTTGTAGTGCAAAATTATATTAAGGACACAAGGCAGGAGCTAGTACAATTCATGAGCTATTTAGCTGTAGAGTACTCTCTCCGGTTCTTTTTATAAGAGTTTAGAATTTGAATTGTTTTAGTCCTTTTTATAATAATCCTACAAGAGTTATCTGAACATTTAAGGATTTTTTTTACATTTTTAGCCCTAATCAATTATGTGTATTGCTTAATTAAAAGGTTGATGATACTTAAATTTATTCTCTCTCTTACTTACCCCTTGTAAATAAGGATGTGTTTGGAAAGAAAAGTTTATTTTAGATAAGCTTATTATTTTTACTTAATTTTAACTGTTTTTTTAATCCACGCAATTTGGTTGTCGAACTCTTGATAATAAAATCAATTGGTGAATTTTTAATTTAAAACAAGTATCCTAATAATAAGAGTTAATTATAAAACAAGAAGTATATAAAAAAACCAAATTTGTTCATGTATCTGGGAACAAAGCATCTTAAATTTCGAAACACAAATAACTAACTTTTTTTTATAAATACCTTATTTATTTAACAAAATGTATCGATACATTTTTCAAAATGTGGTAACAATTTTAATTTTTTAAAATAATACATTTTTATAGTTAAAAGATAATTAATTTAAAATTCATTGGATTTAAATTTTACTTCATTATGTTCTTAATATGAGATATATTTACCTAATTTAATTATATTAAGAAATTTAGTTTACTTAGTTAATATAACAAATATCCTAGTCATCATCTTTAATTTTTTCATTCTCTCTATTTCTTGATTATTATTGAGGAAAGATCAATATGAGTTAATTAAAAAAACATGTTGATAAATATAAAAATTATATCATATATTTAAGATTAAAATCAACTTTTTAAATATTTCTTTGGCTAAAGTATCATTTGGTCGCTTTATGTTTTTTCCTGATCATTTTAGTCATTAAGTTTGTAAAGTCTTGCGTTTGGTCGGCCCCTAATATCTAACACTTAGTTAGTCAAAACGGAAAATATTATTTCAACAATTTTAAGCGATGACTATGTAATTAAATGTTAACTAAGCTCTTATATGTTAGTATTTTAATAAATTAATATTTTAAATCCTATTAATTGAAAAATATTTAATTTTCTTCGACCAAAAAATATATATTTAATCTTCACAAATTGTGAAAAACCACAAAACAGTTTGTGAAGATTTTTTTTTACAATTAATAGGATTTAAAATATTAATTTATTAAAATACTAACATATAAGACGCTTTGGTTAAGTTTAATTACACAGTCATCGCTTAAAATTGTTGAGTCAGTATTTTCCGTTAAGTCAGACTAACGGTGTTAACATTAAGGGACCAAACGTGCACTTTACAAACTTAAGGGATTAAAATGATACCAAAGGCAAACATAAAAGACCAAATGTATATTTAGCCTATTTCTTTAACATAAGAATGGGAAGGAGCATAAGATAAGACTGGGTCTAGAATATAAATTTTTCACTTTGTCTGACGGGTGATTTGTTTGACCGATGTACTTGCTATGGCTTCTGTGCCACTTGAGACTAGAGCCTCGCGGGATCGAGACCCTACCACACCCACTGGCCACTGGAGATAAGACTTCATATATATTACGTACACGGCATTTGATAATTTTCATGCATGCGTGCTTTATTTTAGGACACGTTATCTCACACTTGCCCTCCTGCATGTTATCCATTCCAACGTTCTCGTCCACCATTTGTCTCCCTATAAATCCCACACTCACTCTTATCCATATCTATCAAAGCCTCTACTCAGGACTTTATCGTTCTTCTTCTCAACGAAAATGGTCGTTATGAACACCAAGCTCCCTCTAATTCTCTTGTTATTGTTCTCCCTAATAGCCCTATCTGCATGTTTTGCACTGTCGTCATCTCGAGAAACAGAGGTAGACCCTGAGCTTATAACATGCAAGCACCAGTGCAGACAGCAGCAGCAGTATAGCGAGAGGGACAAGCAGAAATGTATGGAAAGATGCGATGGTTATTATGAGAGGAAGCTGAAGCAGCGTGAGATGGAAAAAAAGGAATGCGAAGAAGGCGGCTATGAGGAAAATCGGTTTGTTTTCGGCAATAAACAGTTTAAGACGAGAGTCCAGACAGAGAATGGCAGAGTTCGGGTTCTCCAGAAGTTTACAGCAAAATCGAACCTTCTTCGGGGCATCGAGAATTTTCGTTTGGCTATTTTAGAAGCTCAACAACAAAGTTTTGTGTCTCCACTTCATTTCGATTCTGAGCTCATTATCTTCACTGTCAAAGGTATTCGGCTCACCAAACTCTGTTGGCTTTCATTCACTTTGTATAATTTGTATTTAGGAACTTTTGTGATTTATAAACATATATAACTTTTGGTGTTGGATTTACAGGGAAAGCCACCATAGGGTTGGTGAAGGGAGATAAAACAGAAAAAATCAACCTTGAAACAGGGGACGTCATCAGAATTCCATCGGGTACTCCTTTTTACATTGTCAACAAAGATGAGAATGAGAAGCTCATTCTTGCTAATCTCCATATCACTGCCTCCATCCCAGGCCATTTTGAGGTTATTATTCCCATCTCCCCTTCTCTAGCTAGTTTCAGGAACATCGAGCTATCATTGATGATGTTCTGTAGTTTCTAACTGAGCATACAAAAATATTAATCCTAAAACAATATAATATGTGTAAGTAGGCATTTTATGGGCCTGGTGGACGAGACCCAGAATCTGTTTTAGAAGCATTCAGTTGGGACGTGCTTGAAGCTTCACTAAAGGTACATCCTACAGTTCTTGTTTTTGTTTCTTCACTTCACGCACAAATGCTTTTGCATATATATATCATAATGGTTTCTTTGTTTGGTTGCTTTATCTAAAAATGAATCAAATCAGGCACATAAGGAGAGTCTGAAGTGGCTGTTTGGAAGACAAAAGAGGGGAAGCATTTTCAGAATATCAAGAGAACAAGTGAAGTCACTGAGCAAGGGGTGGGAAATTCCCAGCCTGTGGCCCTTCGGAGGGCAAAAAACGAGTCCATTCAATCTCTTCAAGAGCAAATCCTCCGTTTCCAACGACTACGGTCGTCTCTTTGAAGCGGGTCCTGAAGACCAGGGCTCCCTTGAGGACCTCAGTCTCATGATCAACTTCGCCGACATCACCAACGTACGTATCCACAACTAACCTTAATATTCTCGCCTCAAACACCACAATAAAGGTTCGAGAATACATGTAAGTAACTAGTTTGTGGTGGGTCATAACATGTTATGTTTTGGGCTTGTGTTGAAATGGACAGGGATCCATGTCAGGTCCGATGTACAACTCAAAGGCAATCAAGATAGGCATAGTAACTAATGGCACTGGAAGATTTGAGATGGTGACACCACATCTGTCAGGGAAACAGCAGAGGAAGAGCAGCCCAAGATACAAGAGAGTAAGTGGTGAGTTAAGGCCAGGAGTGGTATTTGTGGTCCCTGCAGGGCATCCATGGGTGACCATGGCTCACAGGCAGAGCAACCTTCAAATACTTTGTTTCGAGGTGAATGCACGAGGGAACGTGAAGCTGGCTTTTGCAGGTATATATATTGTAATGTAGAGAACAAAAAACTGTGATACAATGCTGTTTGTTTATGATTATGGTTAGAGTAATTAAGGAGTGGGGTGAATGATGATGAAACAGGGAAGAGGAACATAGTGAAAGCGATGGACGAGAAGGCGAAAGAGCTGGCGTTTAACTGGCCGGCGGAGAAGGTGGACGACATATTTAGCAGAAAAGAGGAGTTCTTTTTCCCTGGGCCTCAGGATTTGGAGGAGGAGGAGGAGCTTCCTCATCGTGCTGACACCTAAGAGGTGAAGACTGGAGAGAAACAAGAAGCAACTAGCAGAAGAAGGTTGAGAATGTTTTTGTTTATGTTAGGTTATGTGTGTTTGCGTTGTATGTACATGCAAAACGGGGGATCTATCCTAATGTAGTACATAGGAAATGAAATAAATCCCTACCACCCAAATTGCTACGTCTCTTGTGTCGATCAAGTAACAAATACCGCCGCCGCCACACACCCGACTTCGCGACTGCCGCTGCCGCCGCCGCAGCCACCATCACCACCACCACCACCATTGCCACCGCCCCCACCACCGCCATCGCCATCGTCGCCGCCACATAAATAATTTTTTGAATTTAAAAATTACATAAATAATTTTTTTAGGAAATTTAAATTTAAGTTTATTTGTAAAGTATAATAATTATATTAATTATTAAAGAAAAGGACAAAATGGTAAAAATAACTCGTTAATCCTCCATCTTCCTTCCTTACTATTTTTTTAACTCCCAAACGTAATTCTGATTCTCGGAGTAAAAATAAAATGGGTTAACAAATGTAATTCTAATTCTCAAAACTCTTCTAAAACACAGAATCAGGAAAAACTGTTTCATCTCACAAACAGTGCTGGGCAACAAAATGGTTGCCATGCACACCCATCTTATCTAGACGATTCAGTTCTGATTAGCTACTAAGCACCTTCTCAGAAATATTTAAAAAATCATTTTAAAAAAAAACATATTAGTTAAGATATCATCTTTATTTTAGATTTTGTACTCGTTAAAATAATATTTTTTAAAAAATAAATTTATACCGCCTGATGACGATTCACAAAAATGGGGCCATCATGTTCTCATTCTAACCCTTTGCTGGTAAGCAATAAGAGTGACCAAGATTTATACCCAACTCTTCCAGGTGGAAAAAATATGAAGAAACTCAACAATAAGAATTTCTTTTTTCTTTACAATTTCGGGTAATTTCATTACATATTGATCATCAATTAAAAAAAGAAAGAAATTATCTGGGATAAAGTGAATATATATATAGTGAATAAATACTATCAACGTTATTTGTTTTTTTTTTTTATTAAAATTTTAGGAAAGGAGTTAGACTCACATACGATCCAAAGGGGGGTTAAAATCTCATTTCTTTCTGGGTGATATCAATGTTGGGCAGTGCAAACCGTCTATTACCCTCAAACGTTTACCTAGGCACCTAGAAGTTAGGATGTCTCCCCCAACGCCTTGACTAACTCTAGGATCGAACCTCCACCCTTTGATGAGAGTATCCGACTCCTTTGCTAGTTCAACCAAGGATAAAAGGGTATCAACATTATTTGTTATCTGCTGGGTATGTCATATATGGGTTACCTTGACCTCCACGAGCTGACCCACTAAGGGCCTAACTGGCCCGTCTCTTTTTTTGTTTAATTAGAATATTTGTTCCCGTTTAACGTTGTCTAGCCCATTATCCTTCAAATTCTTGAGAACATTTTAATATCCAATCTCAATTCTTCAAACAGAACATAATTAAATTTGATAAAGAGTATATTTGAGTAACAAATCGACAATAACAAGCCTCATGTATGTATTTCATTCGTCTTCATCGTCTATGATACACTATTTGAATACTCCTGATGTTCTATTCGATCCAGAACTAGAAGGAGCAACTACGTACGTACTACTTATTCACAATTTCGGCACCACAAGATTCTTCAACATCACTATATTATCAGTGACTAGTTTGAATATTAATGCTTTGAGATTGAGAAGATGGCATGTTATATATTGCCAAAATAAAAACAAATAATCCAACCGTACAAGGGTTTACACTAAAATAGTAGGTTTTTACAATTAGCTTGTTTTTCTTTCATGAGCTGCCCTTTTTTTTTGTGCAACCCGCTTTTTCTATATTTTCAACGTTTAATTGTAATAACACTAAAGGTTTATTTGATTTTTTTTTTAGAAATAAAAAACTAAACAATTTGTTTGGAAAATTATTTTCAATAAGTATTTTTTAAAAACAAAAATTCGTTTTTAAAAAACTAAAAAAGTAAAACAATTTTTAGGTGTTTTTTTTCCTTTTATTTTTTTGGAAGGTGTGACTTATCTACTATTGACACTGGATCCGGATTCTCTCAAAATCCCATCTCTCCTCATTCCTAGTATCTTTTCATCTTAGCCATCCAAAAATTGATCTAAGCGTCTAGAGAGAGAGACATCATTAATTTCAAAAAACCGCATGCGGTAAAAACTACCACACGTGGTAAATATAAAAATTTTAAAAGTAGATGACGTGTCTCTCTTTGAACGTTTAGATCAATTTTTGGACGGTTAAGATGAAAAGATACCAAGAGATGAGCAGAGAAGAGATTCTGAGATAATCTGCTTCCTATTGACACTATACTATTGGTGACGACCACCACCACCACGTCACTTCAGAAAATAGATTTTTTAAAACAACTACCCAAACAAATTTTTTATTTTTTCAAAATGTATTTTTAAAAACTATGTTGAAAAAAAAAAAAAGAATCAAATAGGCCCTAAATTTTTCCGTTTTAAAATCCCACAATTTATTTTTCGGAGTAGAAATGGGCAAAACCAAGCAAGAAGACAGCTGAGCAGGAGAGAAGGAGAGGAGAAGTGAATATATATGACTATTTGTTGACTAAAGTACGAAACCACTGTGACATAACTCAAACCCAAAAGCCTTGTGAGTATGATGTCAGCTGCTACTATCCACTGACACCTTCTTCTTGCTCAACAAGCAACACAAACCAGCACAGGTTTCACTGATTTGGGCACTGACCAAACGCAAACGTGACATAAAAACTTCACATTCAATATGGTCAATCCCACAATTTCATTTCAGCCTAACCCTTCATTTGGCAATTATATACGTGAGGCCTGACATCCTATATGGCTATCTATACATACATTTGGGCCCATCTGTTATTCTCCTGCTGATGCGTGCTGAATTGCTGATGAACATTATGATGAATAGTCTCAGGACAGGGGAAAAGAAAAAAACAAAGAAAGAAAGGTCATTTTCAACTTGTACTGAAATTCCAACAAATGAATCTGCAAAATGGGGCACGATAGAAAGGAGCTATCAAGGGTTATATATGAAGGAAAGTGATGACATATATATGCTTCTGCTTTTGTTGTATCAGAGCTTCAAAACGCCTTCCAAGCCCCTGCCTTTGGACCTTTCATCATCATCACTATCCCTTTGTGCTGCTTTCATGCATGCGTGCGTCAATTTTGTCAGATCCCTCTCTCTCTTTCTCTGCCATTCTTAAGTATCGCCATCAATTCATTTCACTGATCACCACTCAGCCTTGTGCTTTAGTTTCAACTTGGATTGTGCTTCTCTCGCTGCAAAAATGCCATCATAGCTCATAATGGCATTCTAATTTCCAGCATGTTTTGATAGTAACGTATTAGGGCTGATGATATCATTTAATTTATCAGTGTCAGAATTCTCCACCACTGATATGTGTGAGTGTGTGTACGTTGCATTATGGTTGGAATAATGATGATGTTGATCAGTTTGTTATACTTATACTTATTCCTATAACGATTCCGGTGCCCCACTCGTCACATAGCTTTCAACTCACACACACGAAGGCAATTTCAAATTGCAACTACCTGGAAAGCTAGTACTTTCCATTTGGTTACGATAAAGCGGCCCACTTTAATTAATGCAAATACTCAAAAAGTATGCTGGGATTTAGCATATATTTTAGTAGCAAGTCTTTTATCCATGCAACGCACCTAACTTGGATTTAAGTAAAGGGTAACTTAGAAGATTGGAGATAATTAAGAATGGAGTATATTGTAAGAAACACTAAATCTACAAAGTCAGAGATCCTATTTCATTCAAATATTTTTTTTTTTTGCCAGAACATTCATTATATATATATATATATAGTTTGACTGCAAATTGATGATGACTAAGATAAGATTCCCAGCGTCCATGTCTTCGTCCCCATGACTTCACGTGCGATCACGTGCTACAAAATAGAAGGTGGCGACCACGTTGAAGCTATAGTACGTGTCGCACCCATCCAGCTAAGTGGGAATTGAATATCTCAATCTCAGTCTAAGCATGTTTTATTTAAGGTAGGGGGAATGAGTCCCCAAGTCCATATCTGATTTACTAAATTCGTTAGTCATCTTTCTTTCTTTGTTCAAGTAAAGTGTTATCAATTATAATTAAATACAAAATATAAGTGATTGACAAGTGGAAGTTGGCCAGTTTGTTGTTGGGATACCCGGCCAGTACAGCTACAGCACATCTGCAAAAGATGGGACACCTCATTACTGCGACAGAATCACGAGGAAGAAGAAGGTGCCAAAAAAATTGAAAACTACCATAAGAATAATGTTTTCCCCCCTCAATTTGAACCGGAAAAAAAAAGGCATCAGTTGTGTGTAGGAATGGGAGATATTGAAGGTAAAAATGAGAGCCAGAAGATGGGAGTGTATCCTTTATGGCCAGGTGGTCCATTGGTGGGGAGGGCATGTTATTTGGCAAATTAAATGGTATTCAAACATGTATTAGTGTACAATAAGCTTTTGATTGAAGTGGTAAAAGGTTTGTGTAAAGAAGAAATCACAAATTTAAATTTTGATAAGAGCACTTGTTGAGAGATATAAGAATCCTTTACCCTTTAACCTCATAGAGAAACCCTTAATCTAATAAAAACAACAAGCATGAGTGTGAGGTGAGATCATGGACAAAATGAGGGAATGATATTACCAGAACAGAGAGAGAACTCACATGGTGGCAGAAGCTGAAGGAATAGTAGAATGCTTATTAATTGATGCATTGCGTATGAATTCTACTGGTGTCCTTGGACTTAATGCCCTTTTCTACTGGCTCTCTGTACCCTGCCTGGCAGCAATACATACAAGAGTTGGAAGAAAGTAGCAAGACAACAAAAGAGCTGAATCCAGAGTCATTTATTAATCTGTTTAGCTCTTGACAATCTGTGGGAAACCGAGCCTAGTTTCCACAACACCCACTCTGCTTCTCTTTTGCCTTCTTTAATTTCATATTTCTGTTTAATTTCCTGTTTCTGTGTCCTTCAAAAGTACCTTGTTTCTTTCCCTAAACACATCTCTTCTTGTCCTTGTGCCCTGCATTATACATATTCCTCAGCTTTACTGTTACATTCGAAGCCAAAACCACTAGGGAAAAACAATTAGGTTGGCATTATAATAATTGCACTTTCAAAGTTCAAATTTTAGAAAGGTCAAAGTTCTGGGACTTGAAGCTTTATCTTTTTCGCTTATTTGCCCTTATAACAAAAAATTTAGGAGAATCCATAAGTTTAACCAATTTGATGGATATGACTTATGAATAAGTTATATGAAAACTTCTTGTAAACTTTGTGAAGTTCTATGCACATTGAGAAATCTATACTTAACTACGTGAGGGAGAAGCTGGACTCAAGATCTGGTCCTCAAAATCTGGCTTTAACATTAGTTGCTTGCATAATAAAGGTTCCTTGCTGGATTACTAGTATATTTTAGAAAAAGGAAGAGCTTGATGTCGACTGAAACTGAATTATTACTATTATTTAATTGTCTTCTGCACTGCAAATCATTGAACTCAAGCCTTTAAGTGCCGGGGTTGATGTGAAAGGGCCTTTTAATCATTTTTAATGAACACCAAACTGTTGCTTTGTTCCCTGAAAAGCAGCAAACTGACACCTTCCATTACATATTCATATATGCATCACATGGGCCACCCACCACACCATTTGCTTCAACTTCACCAAAATTCACTAATAAATCACCCCATCCACCAATTAAAAGTGCAAATAAACACTCCAAAAAATAACACTGATCAATGTCAACACACTAAGCAATGAGCATCCAAGGATGATATTTAACATCCAAAAGTGACACTGACAATGGACAGACAGACCCCCCCCTTTTTTTCTTTTTAATTGTTAATGACTTAATGTCATGAATTTAGTATTGAAAAATGAAAATATTGTTCAGTTGATAAAAGTAAAGTATGTTCCCTCTTTTGGCGGACTAATTAAGAAAGTGGAAACAAGATAGAAAATTGCAGCAGAGAATCTCTTCAACATTTGTCATTTTTTATTATTATTTCAATTCAATCTCATCTTTTCTTCAAATGCACTCCTTCTGTTTAATTTGTCTGGATGGTGTAATTTATAGACTTTTTTTATTGGGAAAATTCACACTAAGGTTACAAAAATTATACAAAGTCTTCACTATTTTAGCCCTTAAAGTTGTTAGTTTAAACAAACTCGTAATAGTGATATAAAATCATATCGTAGACTCGAATCATAAATTTGTAAGAATTTTTGTATATCAATAAATATGTATTAATAGTATATAATTAAATAATTTAAATATAAAAAATAACAACAATTTGGTTTGAAAATTTTTAAATTCAAATAATTGAAATTATACCCATCAACATTCATAATTTATCATACTTAACATTTTTTTTAAAATTCAAAGTTTATTGAGTATGATCAAATTAAAAATTTAGTACGAGTTTAAAATTGAATTAACACGATTTTATAAGTTAGAAATGTAAAAATGATAAATTTGATATTTGAGTCAATGAATTTAACCAAGTTTATAATTATTATGAATTTAAAAGTAAGTGGATCCAATTTTATAAGATTTTTTTTTAATAAAAAAAAAAAAAAAAAAAACCTTGAACTCTCGAACTCGACAATCATGACCCTTTATTTGATTTGGATCTTTTCTAGTTATTGCTTTCCTTCTTTTGTTGGACCTCACGTGATTTTCTTAGTTTACAAGTTAAAATTTTTTAAGTATTAATTAATAAAATTTAAAAATAAGATTCCATGGGACTCGGTAGTAGAAGTAATGTTGAAGTGGATTGGAATAATAATGAGAGGGTGCAGGAAATAGTCCTATGGCCTAATAAATGGTCAGGCCTATTCTGAACTCCAAGGCCAGGTTCGCCGAGAGAAACCCCCACGCTGGTAAAAGTTCGTGCAACTCACGTTCCTCATTGAATATAGCGAGTATGTTTCACGCGATTAAGTATGGGGGTGGACAATGATGAGAGGGAGAATCAAAAGGGGTAGGGATAGGCACGGACAACCATTAAAGCCGCTCACACGCCTCACTCTCCCCAAATCAATACCCCTCCTTCCCCAATAAAATAGTTAAATTATTGAAATTGTCTAATAATATGAAAAATTGCTAATAAATCCCTATTTGAGTTTTTTTTTTTTTTTTAGAAAATCTCTTTAAGGTCTCAGGTACAAAAAAAAGTCCCACAAAAAATTTTGATGTCAAAAAAGTCCCAAAGAATTGTTAAAACTCACAGATGAAGTTATTAATTACCTATTGAAGGAGTTGTTAATAAGACTATATTGATATTAAAATTTTTAGTAGGACTTTTTTGTCTCTTAGGACCTTTAAAGGAGTTTCCTTTTTCTTTTTTTCTGCATGGAAGGACCTAAGTTTATTTTAAGGACCTAGATCATTTACTCATATATAAATGAGAATAAAATGATTGAAATGTCTATACAACCCTATCACACCATTTAGTTACTCTCGCACTCTCTTCCCTTGCATCATTGCTCACTCTTTATTCCACAAATCGTCGACCACACTGTTCACTCTCCTCTCTCACATCAATGGTTGTCTCTCACTCACCATCTTACTCAAACCACCTTCTCCTTGCTCGTCTTGCTTGTGATTGACATCAGCGATGACACCTCCTCCAACAACTATGACAGAAGCTTCCTTCAAGAACGACAATAAGGCTTCCAACGAGTAGACTATGGTTTCTCTGGCCTTCGATCTAATTTGGAATTTTTTAACCCTCTCCTTCATTTGTTCGATCTAATCGTATTAAACCCCTGTTCAACAAACTAATTTGTAAATCGAGATCTCTGGGTTCAATTTGTCCTATAATACTAAAAGAACTTTAAAAATGTCAAAAGACAAAAATGTATTATGAATATTCATAATATCAAAGAAGTGTTAGGGCCTACTTCGTCGTTTTCAAAATTAAAAGGAGATAACAAAATTGTCCCTCTAAATTTAAAATTAAGAAAGAGAGGAAGACGCGATTTCACAAGTTTTGATAAAGATTTCACAATTTCTGATAAGAATTTCACAGGCTGCAAATCAAAATTCTCAATATCTTATAAAGGTTTCAAAAGTTAGAATAATGGTTTCACAACTTCCTTAAAGAATTTCACAAATTACAAATTTGAATTCACAAACTTTGATAAGAGTTTCATAAATTTGGATAAGGTTTTCATAAGTTCTCAAAATAATTTTACAACTTCTTTAAAGAATTTTATAAATTGCAAATTTTGATTCACAATATCGATAAGAGTTTCAAAAGTTTTGATAAAAGTTTCACAAGTTCGTAAGGTTTTGACAAGTTCTCAAAAGAATTTCACAACTTCCTTAAAGAATTTTACAAAGTTGCAAATATTGATTCACAAGATCTAATAAGGGTTTTCACAAGTTACGATAAAAGTTTTACTAATTCGGGCAAGGTTTTCATAAATTCTTAAAAGAATTTCACAATTTTCTTAAAAATTTCATGAAGTTAAATCAAAATTCACAAGATCTGATAGATAAAGGTTTCACAAGCTTTTTAAAGGTTTTTTTAGTTCGGATAAAATTTTTACAATTAATTCTATCTAAGTAAAAATTAAACTCTGAGTGATAATTTTATCATTTTTTAAATTTTGAAAAGGACGAATTGATCCCTAATATCTTTTTGATATTATAACATTTTTTAAGTTGTTTTTAAGGGATTTTCCCTTTAAATTAACATGGCACCTGCTCGTCCTTGTTTGAATCAGGGGGTCGAATTTAATTTATTAGTACTCATTTCGTCCTTGAAATATTTACTAGTATCACTAAATATTTGCTGCAAAAAAAAAAATATAAAAATAAAAACGCAAGTACTAAATATTTGCAATCAGATAAAGTGAAGGGAAGTTGCCTTCAGGGTTGTTTCATTTCATGGTCCTAATTTGTACTATTCGGTTGCCAAATGCTACTATAAGATAATTTCTAGAATATTTTCTTGACCCATATTATAAGATGTCCTGTAGTATTATGTAGTAATTTGCCTTTTTGACCTCTGAATTATTTAATAATTATTCTCATAAATTGTCTTAGAATCATATTTCAATTGGTTGGGGCTAAACTCTTTCCATATTATGAAGTTTACATTCTTTTAATGAAAAGGATAAAAATGAAATTTTGAACCCTTTTATCACATTTTTTTTAAAAAATTTAACATGTTTTTGTTAAAATGCATGAATATGTGAAATGGCAGTAAAAAATATTCATTTTAGTCCTTTTTATAAAAGCTTAAAATTTAAATTATCTTAGTCATTTTTATAAGCATCCAACAAAGGTTGTTTTAACATTTAATAAGTTTTTTTATATTTTTCCCCTCATTAATTATACATATTATATTAATTAAAGGATTGATGATACTTATATTACTATATTTCTCTTTCTTAGTTGTTCATTATAAATAAGAGCATACTTTTTTAAAAAAGTTTATTTTAAGACATACTTCCTCTTATCCTTATTATAAGGCAGCAGAGGGAGTATTAGTTATTACTCCTCTCTACTAATATAAGGCACCAACCGCCCATTATTTTTAAACCATGGAAGGGCAATTTTCATTAAAAAGGTGGTCGCAAATATTTCCATGTTTACCCATTTAATGATACAAATTTAAAAATATTAAAATTATTATTTGTCGATTTTTATTATTGTCTTCCATTTTCCTTTCTCTCTCCCCAATCCCTTTTTGTATGCCCCTAATAAATAAAGGAAAAGGTTGGTCAAGAGTAATTTTTTGCACAAGGTTATACTTTTGGAGAACTCCATTTCTCTCAAGTGAATATAACAGTGTTAGTAAAAGTTTGAAAAAACGAAAACGAAAGGCAAGACGCACGTACAGGAGAATTAGGAGCATCAAAGAAAGAGAAATGAAAAGTTGATTTTGGGGAGAGAAACGTGCCCATTGGATATTTAGATGAAAAAGTCAATCAATATTATTGTTCTGCTTGTATGAGCAGCATTGTTATGGGCAATGGCTATTGGGGAGTTTAACCATTGGGTGTAAATATTTATAGTGCAGTTGATGATAATTACTATTTACGAGGAGTATTAAAAGTAAGGGTGAATGGATCGGTTTGGAGTATTAGTTATTACCAAAATATGTGGGCATGTTGGTCTTTATATTAAGAATGAGAGAATGAGAATCTGATCCTATTTATAAGTCTCTTTTGACCAAATTACACATACTAAGGAGAGATAGTTAGCTTAATGATTATGGGATAAATTTTCAACTTTATCCTCATTTATGATTAAGCACTTTTTAACTCTTTCTTCTCTCTATATTTTTACTGGTATAATTAAAGGCAAAATTGTCTCTATCTCATTTATTTGGTTAAAATGGACTTATAAATATGATCAATTTTTTTAGCAAAAAAAGACTTTGTAAATAAAACCAGAATAATATTTTTAACTAATTTTAATCATTTTCTTAAACCACATAATCCGGTTACCAAGGATAAATATGATAGGAGGGCTTAGTACCTTAAAGTTAAAGGTAGAAGGAGACTTAAGAGAGAGGGGCATTACGCGTGTGAGCTTTAAAGTGGATCAAAGTTGGTCAATGAATGAATTGCCCAAGGGAACGTCCTTTTCTTGTGTGATGTACGATAAAACAATAATTGGCTTCTTTATTAAGCCCCAAACTTTTGTCTCACATCTCACTTCTTGGACACTCCCATCATTCTACGCCCAACTTTGACTCTGGAAAAAGGCATTCATTCATTCGTTCATGACAATATAAAAGCAAAACAAAAAGAATGTCAAAATTTAAAATTCTCCAAATTTATAATACTAACAAATAATGATGATGAAAAGCCATTAAGGCTGTTTATGATGTTTCTCCTTCCCTTACTCAATACTTTGAACTTCCCTTCTCATTCAGGGAAAAGAAAAAAAAAACAACAACAAGAACAAGGACAGTTTTAAAGAATAAATTTTGCTCATTAGCTTTATTACTTCTCGATGAAATCATTGGAACTGCCACCAGCAACAAAAGAAGCTTCCTCTCTTTTCTAGCACAAGCAATGAGTGCCTCCGTCACATCCTTAATTCTTTAATGTTTCTGCCACACGCTCAAAAATAATCCACCACACAGTAACTGTAACTGTAACAAAAACAGGCTCTCGAGGCTGCATGCTCACCAAGTAAAAGCATTCCTTGTTCACAGTCCATGGGTTAAGAATTCAAGATATTCTCCCATAAGTTGAAGCACGATTAAACCCCAATCACATTACTAACATGAGATGTTTTTGGTTTATGAGCCAGAAGGGAAAAATAACAGAAGATAGGACTTGGGCGTGCATAAAGTTAGAGACTTGGGAGCCGCAAAAACATGTGGGAGCCAGAGGTTGTTGGACAAAAACCAGCCTGCAGAAAATGCAGATGTGACAAATATGTATGAAGAGGGATCAGAAAACTTAGAAACAAAAATTAGAGACAAGTTGTGAAAAAAGGACACTAGACAAAGAGCAACCTTGTTTAGTACTGCGTGAGTTAAAATGTCTCCATCACCATTGGGCCAGCATTCCTTGCAGCAGCGTTCATCTGCAAACATGGGGGACCAAACCGAGAATAACACTCAGACATGCTTAAATAACTTGAAGTACATAATCTATTAACTTGTCCACATCAAGGAGTCAACTGGCCCTAAATAATGCATCACTAAGTATACGAACTTAGTCCATTGGTTTAATCAATAACATGTGTTTAAACGACATATAAGCAAGATAGGAAGATATCATCGCAATTTTTTTTTACCTTACATGGTATAGTATGATGCCTCAGTTGCCTCAAGTAGTCGGATTGATCTCATGGAGAAAGAGTTATAGACTTTCATCAGTAGAAATTCGAGCCAGTGTAGCTGTAAGAATGTGAATGTGGCAACAACTCTTCTACTTCAATCCTGGCACTAGAGCAACTGGAGCTTTTTTTAGTTCGGCTTCGGTTGATAGACTCGACTTCTGCCAGGAATATGCTATACACTGGTCTATGATCAGAGAATCTTGACTCTCCACGAACATAGGATAATTGGCGGAGACCTCTTCCATTCCACAATATACGATCACACCTGTATTAACAAATGGATGGATTAGCTTTACACGTAGAACAATCAACAATATAGTTTCAACACAATAATCAGGACAATTTTTTTTTGACTTTGGTATGTAGTTTCATATTTTTGCTCTGTGGTTCTTATTTACCACTTCACTTGTAAATGAAAGGTGAAGATTTTGATTTTTCCAGAAAAGAAGAGTACCATGCTGGGGTTCTTCGCTTTTGTTTTGAGTGTCTCTCATCACCTGCATATCTGTCTGAATTATTAGAATACTTGTAGGTGGGAGGAAAATATATCTTCCCTTCACTCCATCCTTCAAAGACATGGCCATGTCTCTGCTCGATACGCAACTGAAAGCAAGAAGTATAAAATTTTCAGGATGATATTAAAAAGAAACAAAGCTTTGAAACCAGAAATAGCTGGAGGGGAATAACAAAGTAACATGCCTGGTCATTCTCTAACAATGCCTTCCAATTTCGCATCTCAACAAGGGCTTTTGCTGCACGGTAAGAAAGTGCTATCCGATAATTTAAATCCCCCAGCCAAATTATTCGACTACACCAATTACACAAAAAAATAAGTTGAGTAAACTTTATTGAGGTTCAAAACTTCAAATGTTATTTTTTCTTGGAAATGGAGATGAGGGATTACTCATGTTCCAGAATTGTCTGAGGAGAACGATCATCACCCATGCCGTGAACCCGGGGAAACCTTGTCTTTCTAAGAATCTCAAAGACATCTGAATTTCTCCTTAGCTCATCACCATCTTTTTGTCCAGAAGTCAAATGACTACAGATGAAGCAAAAGCTAGTTCGGTGCAAAGACATGCTAATCGAAATTGAACCCTGGAAAAAACCAAGATATAATAAGTTTTTCTCCTTGTTTGGTTCATTAAAAACTATACTACGTTAAAAATATACATTACAAGCTGCAATACTGTACCTTGTTTCCAAGATAACCCATCAATCCTCTGCCAACACAAGACACTTTCATGTTGTGAACTTCATCTCTGATATCACTTTTCACCCACACTGTCAAAAATATCCCAACCATTTGCTTGCTGGCTACCAAACAGTACCTTGAGTGCCCCGTCGATCTATTTCTGTCCTCTGCAGAGAAGGAGGCAGTGTATGACATTGGTGAATATTGGGTTATAACTGGGGAATCACCAGGTCCATTTTCATCATCTGAGGAACACCATCTATAAGTGGGATCATAGTCACTATTCCTATGACCAAAGATCATTCTATCACAGACACTGAGGCGGCGATTGAGCTGTGGTTGTGACAGTGACATGTCATTGTCCATTCTCATACTACGACTTAAGGATTGGAAGGACCTCCGGTGGAAGAAAGAGGTTTCCTTCTTCCTCATTGATTCCTCAAAATCAGCATCTAACTCCACAAGTGGATCAGGGACCGGTGATGGCGTGTGGTATCCACCACTCGTTCCCGGAAGACTGTTTAGAGTTTTCCTAATGAGAGCTAGCCATTTTTTAGCAGGGCCATTGTCTTCAGTGCCCAATACATTACCAGCATTAAGAGGTACGATTTCTTGAAACCTGTAAGCATTACAATGGGGAAAAAAATCTAAATCTTGATCTTTCACATAACAGAAGGGAGAACACATTATATGATCAGTATTTACCCAAGGACGTAGATATCAGCAGGTGGAGAGGTGTGAAGCCAATCTTCAAGATTCAAATAGCTTGGGGGAGATTTTCCAGCCACATTCCAAGTGGCAACGAAGATCCTGCCTCCATAAGACAGGAAAAATACATGAGAATACAAATTCATTTCAATTTCCTACTCATATTGACAATGAAGACAGTAAATTAGTGCAATAAATTGGAAGATGAAGCGTACCTATAATTATGCACATCTTTAACCTGAGAAGCATCAAGGTCAACCTTACCCCGCCGCAATTTGTTCGGGTGCCTCCTGCTGCTTGATCTCCCTATGCATCAAGAAGGTGCTAATTAGCCAGCGAAATAAAACAAGAGCAAGGGAACTACAAAACAAGTGCCTAATAAGTTTGTTTTCATCTTTTATGTTTGTGGGGTTTAAGAAAGGTGTGGTCCTAAGCAATAAGAAAAGCCAAAGGTGTCTGATACTGAACCTGTTTTGCTTCTCTTGATAGAACACGCCTCCCTCTCTGGATAGTTGTTCCTCCACTCTTCATCAACACCTGAAAAAGGAAAAAACCATATTAAAGCTGTGTTCTTTCTACTGTTAATTTATCATCCCGCCGCTCATTGAAACGCAACAAAAATGATCGCATTTTTGGGAAATCATTGAACAAATAAAACAACAGAGATCAGATCTCGAACTGAAAAGAACAGACCCGATTAAAACCAGGCATTATGTTATATATAGTTGCAGAACAATGATGCAGGTTGATTCCAGGTTCTGAAGAACATATGGAAAATTCACTTTAAAAGAGGCAAGAGAAACCTCGTTTTGGTTTGACGCACAGAAGCCAATATTCCAAATCATGGAGCCCTAAACTACATTCAAATCATGCGGGAATTAACCAATCACCTCCGTAAAGGATATCATCCGCCTGAAAGTCCTCGCCTTTGCTCTTGATATTGAACCACTTCTTCACCAATGTTTTGGGCCACGAAAACTTCACCAAGAAACAAGAGTCAGCCATTGATCTAAGAATATTAAATGCAATAGATTTTATACGAGAGCTGGTGTTTCCCAAACCTTGCTTTTCTTCGAGTTCTCATCTCTCATTGTTAAGACAACTTCATAGAGCAATCTCTAATTCAATAACGATAAGTATACGTATTCCTTCGCTGTTTACTATGTTTGATAATCTCTCGGGTCTTCGCTCAAAGAGGATTCAGAAGATGAAAAATGGAGCATGAGAGTAAAATGACTGTACTAAACTTCAGTTCTGAACCAGTACCCTTGAAATACGGACTCGTGTTCAATCCCTGGTTCTGAAGATTTATCAATTCAAACAATCCCAAATAGAGAAAAGGAAACAAAACAACGGCTTAGATGATCAAAGCAATGTGCTGAAAGTTTGGTAAGCGACCATAGGGAAGAACAAAACAAAGGAGGGGGCAAAACGTCTGTTTCTCAGGTAATATAGAGAAAAACAATTTTAAGGAACAGAGTGACACAATGTGGTATCCGAATACAGTTACAAATCGAAACCCATACTCGGTCGTTTCACTTCTATTCCCCGGTTTCTGTCTCTGGAGAATAACAAACAAGAGGAAAGAAAGTAAATTGGAAGGGAAGAAGCAAAGAGGGAGACAATGTAGAACTTGTGGGACTGTGGGGGTAGAAAAAGACGGACTACAAGTGTGTGTGTGTGAGAGAGAGATAGAGAGAGAGAGAGTTTTTCTGTCTTCCAAAACCTCGTCAGAATCGAGATCGAGAGCGGAGAATAAGTCCGAGGCGGAGTTTATATTGATCAATGTCTAGTGTCTACCCACTAACCCAAACCTTGCTTAGACACACACACACCCAGTACTATCTCTCTCTCTCCCCCCTCCACGGTCAGCAAAGGATTCTCTGATCTAATGCCCAAGCACAAGCAGTAGTACTTGCAAGTAAATCATGTTCCATTTGGCCTTGTTAAATGAGAAATCAGTTAAAGAAGAGTTAAAAGATAAAGAGGATGATGGGTAGAGGGTCTTCTCCTTTAAACACTCTTATTTTAACATATCATTTTATACACACACACACAAAAATCATGTTTGTGTTCCAATGATCTAGTAAAATATCTAAAAAGCTTTAGGTATGTTTGCTTGGTTGGGGGGAATGTTTCGTGCTTGAAAGTAATTATTTTTTATTTTTTTGGTAATTTGGTCTGTGATGAGATTGCAGATATCCAAGCCTACGTTCTGGTTTTTCATCTTTCAAAGTGCAGGGGGAGATGTTTCTATTCTCATGCACTCATTCATAAAGATCTTGAGAGAATGCAAAAATTGATTTTGAAGAATTCATTGGTTCTACAAATGTCTCCTCTAAAAACCCCATTTCTTGCTTTTTGTGTAAAACAAAACCCAAGCATGGTAATGAATGTTATAGAGTGGTGGCCAAGAAGACAAAGGGGAAAATTTATCAAATAACTGGGGAGGGGGTGTATTGCATCGAGCAATTAACATTTTGGTTGGCTAAAGCACATGGATTCATGCATTTGAAATCATGCTTTTAAGGGAGGGGACGCGTCCTCCAATGAACCCACTTGAATACAGTTTAACACGAATGTAGGATCTTGTTAGGCAACGAGGAGGTTTAATCTCGCTGCTTAGGCCACGCGATCTCCTCGAATTTTGTGAAACTATCCACAAAATCCTAGTTTATTAGCTCCTAGGCACCAAAGTAACGTCTCTGTTAAAGTCTGTAACACCCCTTTTTTGTTACGCTAATGCCACATGTGGGAGACTGTGTCTGCTATCCCTCCTGCTCTTTTATATATTTTTTTTCCAATTGATCCTTGCAGTTTTGCCATAGCAAGTTTTGAAGTTGGAATGGTGATATTTTTTTCCTTAATGAGAAAAAAAAGCAAAGGGTTTTGTTTTTAAAGAAGTGGGTGAAATAAAAGCATTAAACAAGTAAAGTTGAGGGCAGAAATCTATAGGGGCATAGTAGCAACCTCACTAGACTAACACGTTGAAGGTTCCACTGCCAAGTAAAGGATTTTAGCCCCAAGTGTTGATAGAATGATAGGTAGTGAAGCCTTTGTCCATGTGGTTCTGTTTACTTATTTTTACGTATTTCTTTCTTTTTTGGGGTCAACATGAAACTATTACAAAAACACACAGAATTATGACATCAGAGAAGGCGCATGCATGGAAGTGCCACTCCCTCCACATGAAACAGTAAAATACCATCACATAAATGTGATGAGAATGAGGTGTCAGGAACTTAACCACATGTTTGGATGGAGATAAAAGTGCGGAAAAATAGGGGAAGAGAATACTATGATTGAAAACTTACAAAAATGATATAGAAATTTACTATTTTTTAGAGTTTTCCCTCTTAGTGTTCTTTCATTTCTAATTTTTTTCACCATCTAAATACAGGTTTAAGAATCGTTCAAGGAGGGGAGTGAGTTGCAAGATTTCATTTAAAACAAGAGCTTCAGCAGTTGAAATTTATTGGAATGGGCGTATGGCATAAGGTCATTTGAGAGAGCAATATGGGATCGCAGTCCTAGAAAAATCCATATCTCGCTATCTTCTCAGGTGTAGTTGTTGTTCTTCGCTTGACTGCTCACAAACACACAGATTGCAAAATGAAATTGAAGTCAATAGCCATCCACAGGTGACACGTTATAATTGGCCTTCAATAATGAAATCTCAATCATTCCTCACCCGACTCTTTTCTTCTCTCTCTCCCTCTCGTCTTAGTCCTTTTTACCCCCTGAAATTTTTTGGGTGATAGGTTTTTTTTTTTTTTTTTTTTGAAGTTTACTTTGCTTGTATGCTACACTCTCCTACCTATATCTGATCTTGCACGTGGTTGTCATACTGATGGTGTAGCCATTCAATTATTTAAACCTTGTCTATCGCATTGCATTTCATCACTTTTAAAAGAATCCCAAATACGTTTTCTTTTTTGGGCAAAAGATAATACCATTACAAAACAGGATTTTATTTTCTTCAAAATTAGCTTTTCAACAAGTGTAGATCAGTAGATCTAATAGGTATGGGTGATGTATGGATGAACGAGGCAGTCAAAGGATGCATCTTTAATTCTACTTTGGCCAAAGTATCTTCTGTTGATGGGGAGGGGTGTATAAATTAACTGTATTCTTTTCCTTTTGCAGCTTTAAAACCTATTCATTCCCTTTCCTCCTACATTGTTTTCATAAATTAAACTTTGAACCTCCCAGATTGGGCTCTTCAAGTTTCAATCTTCCCCTTCTCGTCTAAATCTTTGAATTGATCTTTTTACCCTCCTTATGTTCTTCACAAAACCGAGGAGGTTGCACTGTACACTTAGGGACGTAATCTTTTGTTGGTATCACTTGATGAAGTTGTCCAAATTAAAGCCCATATCATATGATCACAGCACACTTTGTTCAGTGTTCTGCATATGAAGGAACTCATTATTTGTTAGCATAGGGTTAAAATACAAGGATGAAGAGGACCATAGTGTCTGATATTATATAACAATCTTTGGGTGCATAAATACCCATGATCTTTAAAAGAACATGGACAAAAATGCCAACTCCTTTAATAAAGGCAAAGGTTTGTTAATTTTTGGTTTTGAGAGCTCTACTTTAATAATTTTGAAATAATTATTCTAAGGGCAAAGATGCAAAATTACCCATCTACATATCTTGCATGTGCTAGCACCATATACAATCATTGGGATGCAAAAATACCTATGATTATTTAAATGAGAACAAAGATGCTAGTTATATTAATGAAGGCAAACAATTGTTAATTTCTGATTTTATGAGCCTCACTAATAATCATTTAAAAAAGTCTCACCCTCTCTTCCCGCGCCCCTCTTACTCTCACCCCCCCCCCCTCCAAACCAGAGTCCACCTTCACATTGGTAATGACTCTCTCCGGCCACCCACATGGTCACCACCTTGGTGCTACCCACTCCCTCCAAATGCCCTTCCATAGTCCACTGTCAGAACTTTTCCCTTCATTAATGGAGCCAAAAATTAATGAACGTTTGCCTTCATTAACAGATATGGCATTTGTGTCCACTTATTTAATGATCATAGGTATTTTTGTACCCAATATTGTATATAGTGCTAGACACACATATGAGATACGTATATGAGTATTTTTACACCTTCACCTTTAAAATAATTATTTAAAAAGCATTAAAGTGGGGTCCATAAAACCTGAAATTGACGGACGTTTACCCTTATTAATAGAGTTGTCACTTTTGTCCCTTTTTTTTTTTTTAAATATTCATAGGTATTTTTATATCCAATGATTGTATATGATGTCAGACGCACATGTACTATATGTGAATAGGTATTTTTGCACCATCACCCTTAAATATTTGATCAGCAGACATCTGTTAAAGGTGATGCTGAAGAAAGGCTGAGGGAAAGAAGAGGCTTGTCCCTTGGTAAAGATGGATCCAAGAAGAATAGGCTGGATCTAATGAGCATATGATTTGGATGCTGGCTGACTCAGTACCTCATATTTGTTGTTCTCATTGGTGTATAAGGGTGACATTAGAATCTAACTCAGGTCACCCAGTTCACCAGTCATATTGATGAAGCAATTAATGAATTCCCTAGCCAGTTAGGTCAAAACTCAAAAGTCAAGAGTTTTGGACCGTCAACCGAATTAGAATCTATATTTTTTCCTCCATTTATTAAATTTTAAATAATATCATTTCGAGTTTTAAAAAAATAGCTATAGATCATTTTTGTACCTCCTCGTTTTGCTAGATTACTTGCCTTTACATAATTTTTCCATTTACTTATGAATAAATACTTTTTTATTTTAATATTAATCTTTTAAGATTATATGTGAATCTTTTTATACATTTTAATTAAATTAAATTATTTTAATTATATTTGGATTAAGCTCGATCTATTGAACATGATTTGACCAATTGGATGACCCATACAATTTTAGCATTGATAGCACTTAAAGTATTAACAATGAGCTTTTCAATCATCATTTATAATTTTTAAATCATATATGTTCAATCAATCTGAAAGATTATAATATTACTTTGAATTTTTTCTCATATTCTCTATTAAAGACCCGAGATGAACATAAGGGATAATGAGAAAAATAGATTATGAGAGAATATGCTTCCCTTTTCAAACTATTTTAATTAGTGTTTGTTTGGATTAATGATAGAAGTTACTTTTTCAACATAATTTACAATATACGAGGGAATTTATGAGATGAGATTTTGTCTTACTTGCGTAAACGTACTTTTTAGATGACAACTTAAGCCGGCTCTAGTTAAATGAATTGGTAGCATTTGACTTTTATTTAAATGAGCTTTACTGTAGATCACCGACTCTCATTTTCAAAAAAGATTGGGACGACATCACTTGATTATAACATAGTGTTAACAAGGCCTTTATGCCTTTATGTGTTCTTGTCACAGTCAAACTTTACAAATACCATCTCATGACAGGAAATCCTAGTTATTATGAAGGATTTACCTTTGTAGCCTAATCATGTTATTCCTCAACCTATTTATTCTCTTTATTTTAGTCAATGTGTTAGTTGCATTTGTTTTAGTACTTTGTAAACATATTTTATATTAAGTAATATCATTTTGTCTTTTTATCAAAAAATAAATAAAAAGAGAACCAAACGTGTATACTACTGGTCCTATTCATAAGTTTTTTTTTTTTTAAAATCACACATATACAAGAAGAGATAGGTAACTCAACGAATATGAGGTTGAATTTTCAACTTTACCTTCATTTATGAATGAACTTTTTTTATTCTCTCTATTTTCATTTGTTATAATATGAAAAAATTATCACAATCTTATTTATTTAGTTAAAAAGGAACTTATAAATATGATCAATTTTTTTTTTGTCAAAAGAGACTTATAAATAAGACCAAAGTGGTATTTTAGTTTTAACTTTTTTTTTTTGCCAATAGTATATTTTAGCGTTAACTAATTTTATATTTTATCAAATTGATAATTGTGAAATATATTGTTGGCAAAAAAATTGATAATTGTTAATGAAATATATTGTTGGCAAAAAAAAATTATGGAAACACCCTTCATTAATCCAAAAACGTTTTGAAATATTAATTTTCCCATTAATTATTGCCCCTCAAAGGCTCAAAGCGAAATTCTTCTACACACTGATATTAATCGTTTTGCTTTTATTGAAGAATAAAGAGGACAATGTGTGGTAATTATTCTGGATGAAAATAATAAAATCCCCAAATCCTCCCCCTTCGGCCTCTGCGCTGGATCTGTTTATTGATTAACAGTTTAAGCCCGTCTCCGCTGGATTTCAGCAAGCGTCAATTCGACGTGCAGGCTTTATCTCTGTTACGGTAATCTTTCATATTTCCTTGTTTGTTCCAGCTCTCGTTTCGTGCTTTTGTTTTTTCTTATGGGTGAGCTAAAATTTACTGTCATCTTGCGTTTGTTGCTCATGGTCCTCCATTATGGTGATTGTCACCAGAGCGCTGTATTTGTGTACTTGTTCATATAATCAATCTTCCACTAAGTGGGTTCTCTTGTTGCTGCTGAAAACTGATGAGGGCTTGTTGGTTTATAATCCCTTCGCCGAATGCAAAGTCTTTCCGTCCTTTCGTTATTTTATTTCTTTTGAAAATTTGTGACTTTTTTCACATTGCTGCACGGTGTAGTTCTCCGCCTCTAATGATTCTTATGGATTTTTGAAATTTTTTTGCGGATTTTCTGTATGTTTGATGATTTATACAAGTTTTGATGGATTTATTCTTGCAAAATACTTTTGGTATCTTTTCCATCATCTTTTATAGGATCTGTTAAGTAATTGGTGAGCAATTGAATTGGAATTCCATCACTTTTCTCAGGGTTAAGAGTTAAAAATTTATATTTTGGATAAATAAAGTTCTTTGACACTCTGAAAATCAGATGTCATCCTTCATTTGCCTTTATCAATTTGCTTTCAAAGTCCTGTTATTGCTTTGCTGGTGTTGCTTTTTTTTTTTTTTTTTTTGGGGGGGGGGGGGGGGGGGGGGGGGTTTGAGTTTTTCCAATTTCATTGAAGCAATGAGAATTCCTACATGTAAAAATGCTCTTCAAGTCGCATCCTCCTTCCCCTAGGGGGTAATGATATTTCTTCCTTGTCTTGTCCCACAGATTAATGGTGGTCTCAGCAACTATGCCATCTCTTATGCTGTCTTGGATGGTTCTGTTTTGCCACTATTCTTGCATTGATATTATGAAATACATGTTTTAGACTGCTAGTATAGTCTATTTGATTCAGGGGCTGCCCTATTTTTTATAAAACCCTCATGATAGTGCTCTTGTTGAATCACAATGCTGTCCATTTGTGTGTGAATTGCGAATCCCTTATGACATTCATATGATGCATTTCTTAGCAAGAGAGTTTTTATGGTTTTAGCTTTCCGTTTCTTGTTTTGTGAGGGACATGGTATTTTTTATTTGAGTGATTTTTTTTGGACCAAATATTTTATGAGTTTCTATAACCAAGGCACAGAGTCCACCAATGTTTTTGGGATTGTTTGACAGAACCTGAGGGGCTAATACTGTTCTTTGTCTGTTTCATTCTCAAGCTCAAGTAAACTATCTGATCAAATCCTTTATATTTTATCAGAGTTTTCTTACCATGAAGAGGGCAATTCCATGGAGTGATGATGACGAGGACACATCATCAGATGAATCCTCATCATTACATCCAGATTCCGAGCACGATAGTGAAACTGGAAAGAAAAAATCGAAAGGTATTTGCCAACAATAACCTTTTCTCAGCTGATAACTAGGTGTAATGCATGCCAAAGCCTAACATGTTTAACCTTGCAATAAATCTTCCATTGTTAGTAAAATACATAACTGAATCTTAATTGTATACAGCTTCCGTATATACTAGTTCCTTGACCAATGAATGTGCATTGATGTCCACTGTGATTATGATAAATATGTGTATTTTGTGCATAAATGTGTCAGCAAAGGTATCATCCGAATTATATTTTATAGATAGATACGATCTTCATCACTGGAAGTCTGGAGTATCGATTGATGGTTATCATACTTATGACTCTTTGCTGTGGTGTGGTTTGTTGGTTTTAGGTAGTACTTTTTAACATATAGGACAGGAGTTGTTGGACTTTGACTGTGCAAGGGAAATAAAATTATCTCTTCCAAAATGGTAGCTGAAAGATAATAAATAATTTGGAGTAGAAAATTCAGCAACTGCAAAATGGTAACCTTGAGATAATAAAGGTCCCAGCTTGAGACCTCATGTTTTTATTTGATAGCTTCATGCTCCATTGCTTTCAAAGCTCAGCGTCATCTTAAAATTTTTCTCTCCGGGTCTGTTCCTATGAAATTTTACTTTGCTATCTGTGTTACTGTCTACAGATAAATCTAGAGAGCAGAAAAGCAGAGTTATTGATTTTGACGCTTTAAAGCGACATGGATTTAAAGGTGGACCTTCAGTCTTGAAAGTACCCCCACCAAAAGAAGGGGACAAGGAGCAAGATTGGTCTTGGTCCACTGGAAAGGAAAGGCGTGAGAACAAGGAGGTTGAAGAATCATACGAAGAAAGACAGAAAACAAGAACTGCTATGTCCCTTGGAGAGCAGCTTTCGACGGTTCAGACTCGGAAAGAAAAGAACGCCTCCTTTTCTCAGAAGGAGAAGAGAAAACGAGAGCTTGGTCAGGCAAGCCGAGGGAAAAATTATGTTGAAGAAGAAAAGAGGTTGTTGAGGGACAGTGGTATATACTCCGGTTTCGATACTTGATGTACACGAACTTAAAACTCTATTCATCTTGTAAAATGGACTGCTTCGAATCCCAGATTTGGTTGTAACCGTGCTTTTTATGTTGATGCTTGTAAAAGTGGGGATAATCCACTATGGTCTCAAGGGAAGTTTGGAAATGCAATTCTTGTGGTTTTTGCCTTTAGAGTTTAGATAGTACACGATTGAGATGGCATGGGCATTTTGAAGTTAAAAGTAAATGTTTTTTCCCCAAAGAAAAAAATGAAAACCATTCTTTTTTTCTCTCCTTATTAAATATTTTAATTTTACTCTATTAGTGCAATTAGCTTCTGTATAGGAGTTTACAATGCTAACAGAGCATTGTTGTAGGGGCTAACGATGCTGAAAAGGTAAAATTAAAAGATTTAATAAGGGGGAAAATATAGGTATCAAATTAAAAATTGGGGCGAAAACTACGCGGTATCTAAGAATGGTTTTCATTTTTTTCTTTCTCGTTTGTCTTTGCTAGGAGGCATCTTTAGATTAGTCAGAAGATGTGCTTCCTTCATTCGGCCTCTAAATTTCATAATTCAATTCAATTGAATGAAAAAATTATTCTGCTAGCTAGGATTGTGTATGAGAAATTATTTCTCGACCTTCCGGTTGTGACTGGAGGACCTAATATGCTCCCACCATCAAGCCAAGACTTCAAATTCAAATGGCTTTGATTAGTACGTGGCCTAGCTCTTTCATAACACCAAAACATTTGGAAGGCATAGAGATCTCCAGAAGCTAAAATGAGCAAATTTAAGATGCAGCTATGGTCCTAATTTGAACATTGTTAAGCAAAAGATAAACATGACATTTCCAAAAGGTCTACAGGTCCACATGTCAATTATCAGTCTTCTTTCTTCTAGACAATAAAATAAAACATGGGGAAAAAACCAAACATTTCTCCATTGATGCTAAGACATGATCAATGGGACCTGAACAACTATCCTCAAGTTGAACGTGGAGGTGGCATCAAAGGCAAAATGCTGTTTACGCCCAAAACACTAAGCAAGGTCCTCCCATCTCAAAATGCTCAGAGGAGCAACATTACACAGCACCATCTGCCAGCCTTGTTGGCATTTGAAACATGTTAGGATATCTCATTTCACTACATGCCTGCCTGATATGTGAGGGAAGTCACTCTGCGGCAGGAGTTGCAGATCTGCGGGAGAGTGTCCTGTAAATGCCTCTGATAGTATCTGGGGTTGTTCGGCAACAACCTCCTACAAGGGAGGCTCCCACCTCACACCATTTATTTACATACGACACAAAATCTTCATTTGAAACCCCTGTATTTTCCTGTATCAATATCCTACAATCAGTATCATATAATTCACTAACATGTCAAAAGTGATCACTTGTTTTTTTTTTTTCCTTTTTTGGATTTTTATGTTTTTTTTTTTGGGAAGGGGGTGGGCAAGAAAATTGAATGCTTTTCAATGATTAGATAGATCGCAATTTGCCATCTTTGTTCTCCAACAAATGTATAAGTGTATAACTTACAGACTTTTTACACCAGAGGAAGGGACCCTCTGATTGAAACAACTATTAGGCACTTGTAACATAAAAGAAAATAAACACAAAATCACTTGAACAACAGAGAGTTGTGTTCCAAAAATATACAGAAAACTGTACTTGTTGGACACAATTAAATAATAGCTAAGACCGATAACTTGCCTAAAAAAACGCAGGCACAGAGTAATTGCAAGCACTCTGCAAAAATTAAAAAAGGAAATAGCTTTTGAGACCACATATGTATGTGTCAAGACCATCGTACTAACAAAGAAGGATTGGTATCTCACTCCTGGTTTTATTTGCAACTCTTCCAAACTTGTTGTCCTATTTTTTTAATCATCATTTTTAGACGCCATAACTTTATCTTTTTAGACTATAATAGTTTAATTTTTGAAAAGATATGACCTTTTGATCCTTGAAAAAAGGATGTAAGATGCAACAACAGAAGCAGAGAAAAGGAACTTACTACCCACTCCTTTTTGTCACCATCGTAGCTTTCCCCACTGTTTGGATAGATAACAATTGGCTTTGTAGTCACCTGAAGGATTAATATGTGAATGAAAGATAAGCACTTTACAAAATGGCATCCTATAAAATAGAAAACCAATTAGCCCCAACACCAACATCTATTCTTCAGCAAATCAGAAATAGAAAAACAAACGTGGCAATTTTCAAGAAGCAACAAATAGCAGCACATGAACATCAAAAATGTATCAAGGTACAGGGTTTAACTTAGTAACATAAATACCAACGACCTTTATTTATGTATACAGTTTCAGAGTACACCCAATCACTTTACCATATTTTGCAAACCTTACACCCATAACATCTGTAATTATTATTTATCCAGAGAGTAACCGGGTGATGAAAAAGGAAACTGCTGGGCAAGGTAGATAGATACTGAAATTTCGGTATTCATAAAAACCCAAAGAAAAGAAGGGACTGAATGAACATGTTTAAAAATAAACGGAGAAAATGAAGGTCCATAATCTAGCTGTGGCATGCGTGAATGCACAGACTATACATACACCCGAGCAAATGATTCAAATTCAGTTAGGTCTTAGAGTGCCTGAGGATTTACCTTCTTAAGCGATAATATTAGTCCATGTATAAATCTAGGGGGAGTGCAGTTGATTCCAACAGCAATAACTCCTTTGCATGACTCGGCAATGGAGCCACACTCAGCTAAAGGATCACCGCTAACAACATTAATTCCATCCTTGGAGTTAAATGAAAACCATGCAGGAATCTTTATGTTTTCTTCTTCTAGAAGCTCTGCGTAAGCCTAAATAATAAACAAGCATAGTTACTGAGAGTCAAGGCCAGAAGGAAAAATTCATTGGAAGTAAAAACCATTAACATTCCAGGATACTGGATATGCTCAATTAACTCTTGTCTTTAGTGGCTTAAAAAATATGTAAGATTAATTGAGTAACAATTACCCCTTATCTTTAATGGAAATTTTTTCTTTTTTGGGTATTATCTTTAATGGAAAGTTACTACTTTCTCAGTTTCTGGTCATCAGTCTGAGCAAATGGCATATTTTGAGACCAAATTCTTTTGGGATGACAATTTCAGAAACAGGGGGCTTTTATAGTGAGAAAGTTAAGAGACAGAAATAAAGCCTCAGTCATGAGAAAGACTAAAATAAGGCTGTTCTAGAAATGGAAATCAGTTGTTTTCTTTTCTCTCTCCACATATCTTGCATGAAGGCTTACAAAGTTTTCTAGTTGCAGTTTAGAGAATTTTGCATGAAGACTAATAATATGTGTAAGAGTGATTCAAAATTTGCAAAACTGAAATAGAGGCCTTATTACACACATTTTCAGATTTCTCCTCCAAGAAGGACTGCTTCATGTTCTTACTGGCTTTGTTGAAAACTTTTGTTCCCATAAATCAATGGTTATATGTGGTATAGAAAGTAGTCAATGAAAATAATTCAAACAAAATTTCTGAAACCTTTCCTATCACCAAGATATTAGATTTTAATTCAAATGAAAAATGAAATTAAGTCAGGAATTCCAAATTTATCCATCAAGATTCCAGTTCACAGAATTTCAAAGCTTTGAAGATACCTGAGCTTCTAGCTTATTTGGCACTGTCTCAAATGCAATTAAGTCAGCACCTGAATCTGCTAATATTTGAACTCTTCTCCTATGAAAGTCCTTCAGAGTTTCCAACGTGATGCTATCACCATAATCGCCACTGTTAAAAAGAAAATATGAAGAAATGTGATTATTGGCAAAAGTAGTTTATAAGTGTGTCTATAAAACTCAAAACTGTTTATAGTTCTTAATAGAGAAGTACAAAAATGCACATGCGTGCAACATAGACTACTAGCTGTGTTCAACCAATATTTGTTAAGATCATCGAGACTTTCAATCAAGAAGTACAAAACTTACATGACGACATAAATAAATAAAATCAGACTTGATGCAGTGAATAGGGAAGTCTAAACATATCACCTGTACTCTGATCCATCAGCCAAATAAGCTCCATAGCTGCCAACTGATGCTGCCACCAGGATTCGACGTTGTTTGAAAATTTTACCATCATGTTCATCTCCTGAAGAACATGCAGCACATCTTTCATAATATATGCGTCGAGCTTCGAGAGCAATTTCAACACTTTTTTTGAGCAAGGCTTCACTTTCTTCATTAGAGTGGCCTTTAGCTCGAAAACCTTGAATGGTAGCCTATGCACCAACAACTGCCTCAGGTTCGGTTTTGAGAACAGTAAAGATATGAAAGCAAAGCCTTAGCAAAAAGTAATTACCTGATAAGATGCTGTGATTAAAATATCGGCACCATTTTCAAGGTAATCAAGATGTACCTGCCCAAATTATCCAAAGTACTTGAGCCAAAAAAAAGTAAATTATCCAAAGTCTATAGCTATTACTAAACAGAACAGACAACAACAAAAGAAACCCGTCATAAATCCAGTTAAAAGATAAACGGTGAAATTCAGGTTAAGAAGCCTTCCTAGAATGCCAATATTGAGAAGGAGTTCAATATAGTTTGCAAGATAGGAAAAACGGATGGATAAATAAATAAAACACGAATATGATTCAATCGTCCGTGAAGCTTGTGTATGTAAGATGCCAATAGCTAAATCAGAATCATCAGATTCCGGAGAATTGACAATCGCCATAAAGAGGGCCCACTAGTCTCTCGGAGCGGATATTGGAAACAATTTTGGATTCCAAGAACTACTACTACTAAATAACCGAAACAGCTAGTTTCAAAGTGGGAAAGAGTACATCACGAATGAGGTGTGGTGAGGCGAGGAGGCATTTGGCACTCCAAAGAGGATCGTTGAGGTTGGCACCGTGGCGTTCGAGCTCCGTGGCGAGGCCGCCGTCAATGACGGCGGTTCCGCCTGCCTGACGAAGGAAGTCAGTGAGTAATGATGGCATTGGGCGGGCGCGAGAGGGGCAAAGAACCCAAGACGTTGGAGCGCAGCAAGGATTCACGAAATGCTACACCCTCCTGTAACAGGGACCAGGTGTACTGTCCAACTCAAACAACCCGAATCGAATTATTTAAACAGAAAACACGACATTTTTAATAGCGTGAATATATATATATATAAAATAAAGTCATAAATTGTATAGTGTGTAAAAATAACTCAACCCTAATTAATTATAAAATTTAATTTTTTTGGAATTATCCCCCGGTATTTGAAAATGCATTTGTTGGAAGGAACACTCCCGACCTAATTAAGATTAGATTTAAATCTAAAATGACTTAGAGATATATTTTATTCACACCCAAAAAAGAGTAACTTTGAGCGAGGAGATTGAGTGTTTCCATTCATGGTGGAAAGAGTTTAAGCGGCGTGTCGTGTCCACTTGTGTTGAGGTCACTTTCACTCATCCCTTACACTTGAGAGACGCATGCTAACTTTTGTCACCATGCGTCATATTCTCCATCTGGATCTGGATCACATCCCTGTCTCTCTCCCATTTCATTTCAATCTTCATTTTTCAAACTTCAATAATTCTATTATTTATTCTGATTCAAACTTGTAATCATCTTTTAAGATGAAGATGACATTATTAACAATCTGTTTTTCTAACAATTTTTTTGTATTTTCTTTGGAAAACTAAAAGATAAAAAGATGTTCCGAATATTATAATTTTAAAAAAGTATGAGAGCCTCATTTGTCTTTTTGAAAATTAAATGGAAATGAAAGAAATGTTTCTATGAGTTTAAAAAACATGCTCCCATTTTTATAAGGGTTTAAGAAATTCAGATTATGTTTTAACAAAATTCTAATAAGATTTTCACAAATTTCAATTCAAAAATCATCACTTGCTACCATGACAAGGTATTGATTTCACTTCTGATAAGAGTTTCGCAAGTTCATGTAAGATTTTAACAAAAAAAATTCAGAAATTCCAATTCAAAATTTAGCAATTGCTACAATGACAAAGTATTAATTCTCACATAAGATAAGAGTTTCACAAGTTCTTTGTCAGAAGTGGGAATTAACATCTTGTCATTGTAGCAAGAGGTGATTTTTAAATTGAAATTTGTAAAAATCGTATAAGATCTTATTAAAACTTTATCTACACTTGTTAAATCCTTATAAAAAATGGGAATACATTTTCTAAACTCACAAGGATATTTTTGTCATTTTCATTTAATTTTGAAAAAGACAAACTAGGCCCTCACATTTATGTGACATTATAAATAGGAAAAATCCTTTTGAGAGCCCTTTTTAGTGTAAAAATCCCAAAAAGGTCCTCAAAATCTGACAATAAGGCATTTTCAGGTATTTTCAGAATCTTGCGTGAGTTGTTAACGGGGCTGATATAGTTGTTAACGAGTGCGATATAGTTGTTAATGTGGGCCGATTTAGTTGTTAAAAAATTGTTGTTAATGAAATGATATAGTTGTTAACTAACAACTATATCATCCAAATTAACAACTCACCGAAGATTCTGAAAATACCTGAAAAGGCCCTAAGGCCTTTTCAGGTATTGTTAGATTTTAAGGGTTTTTTTTTGGATTTTTACACCAAAAAGGGTCCTCAAAAGGATTTTCCCTTATAAATATTTGGAACATCATTTTATCATTTACTATTTTTAAGTTCTTTTTTTTAAAAAAAAAAATCCTTATTTTCTATTCAAAATTTGGAATATTTTTGTCAAATTAATGATCTGATAGTTGAATTTAAATGTACTAAAACACATTCATAAATTCTTCTTCTCATAAAGCAATCCAATGAATCTTTGAGTTGAACGGTACACAATACAGCTCCATAACTGGGAAAAACACCAAAGTACAGCTTTTTTAAGAAAAATATGCCGGATTAATGCACTTTTTAAACTTTTTACCGAAGTAATGCAGTCAAACCCCGGGTTTGACTGACGTTACTAGTGGTGTCACCACCGGTGACGCAATCGAACGATCGCGTCCATCGGTGGCGTCACCACCGGTGACGCCACCAATAATCCCGATCAGTGTCGGGGAATCCCGATTTTGCGTCGGGATTCCCCGACCACCCCCACACCCCGATCGGCCCCCACCCCACCCCCAAGTCGGCCCCCTCCGCCAAAATAGGCCTCCCCCTCTTTCAATTCAATCCTTCCCTCCCTCATTCATCCGATTCCTTCTTCTCATTTTCTTAATTTTCCTTCCCCTTCCCTCGTCCATTCAATCCTTCCCTCCCTCCTTCATCCGATTCCTTCCTCTCCATTTCTTCATTTTCCTTCCCTTCCCTCTTCCATTAAATCCTTCCATTTCCTTCATCTCGATTCCTTCCCTCTCAAAACTCCTAACATTTTTGTTCATCCTATTTTCTTCATTTTCCTTCCTCTCTCGTCATCCAATTCTTCATTTCCTTCATTCTAAAAACTCCGTTCCTCGTCCATTTTGTTCATTCTATTTCACTCTCTCCTTTGAGACATAGAGAAGAGAGAATCACTGGAACGAAAAAGAAAGAAGGAGGCTCAAATTCTCTCTCTCACCCTTGACTTCACGTTTGCACAGGTAACATTTAATTTTTTTGGTATGTTTATTGGTTAATAATATAATTTAACTTTTAACTGTGTACATTTATTTAATATAGATGGTAGGATAGATGCTTAATTACTTACAAATTATTAATAATTATAAATAAGAAAAAGAGTAAATAATAATTATAATTAATAATTTAGGGAATCAAAAGACTTAAAATTTATTATTAACCTTAGGATACAAGATTAAATAGTAAATTAATTAATTAGTGAATTAATTATTTACTTTGTATGTTAATTATAAACCTTAAATAGAGGACTAATTATTTAATATTTTGTAAAATAATAATTTCATATATAAAATGTAAAATATTATTATTAGGTAAATTTGATTTCGAAATCTGTGAGAATAATAAGGCTTTTCCCTTGGAAGCTCCAGTTTTTTCGAATTTGTTTTAATGACCATTCATAAAGATAAAATATTTGAATAAGTGATTCATGATTTTGAATAAGATTAAAAAAAATCAAGATAAAACTTATTCCAACATATTATTTTGTATACAGTAGATCATGATTATGAAATTAATTTTAAATACTCTTCCAAATAAATACATTTCTCATAATATTTGTATTATTCGAAAAAAAAAATCACAGGATTTTCAATCTCTAATTTGTACGAGTGACCTGTAAATATCATAACCATATTTATGAGCTTCTCTTGTAACATTTGTATATTTGAAAAAACACTACTGATAGTCGTACTTGGAACTTCCCAAAAAAAAAAAAAAAAACTCATATGACATAGTCAACAATTTATTAGAAAATGGTTAAACTATACATTTTTTTTAATTTGCCCAAAGGTTAAGCTATACATTTAATCATCTAAATTTGGATTAAATTTATGTGATTCATTAAATTTAAGTAACCAAGTATGATTGTAGTAACCAACAAAAATAAGTATAACTATGATTCATTAAATTTAATACTGTTTGTACCATTTATTTAAGGGAAAAAAAATTCTACCTCAACACATTTAAATTAATAACTTTACAATTAATTACTTACAGAGCATGCTTCCATTTTCATTCTATGACATAATCATGTAAATATTATTACTAGCTAAATTTGATCTGAGAAATTTGTGAGAATAATAATTAGTGAATGAATAAAAATATTTTGTGAAATATGTCGTATATTATTATTTATAGTACCCTAAGATAGATAAGATAAGCTTTAAAGAGATAATAATAATTAGTCAAATAATTAATTATTTAGAGAATAATAATTAATGACCTAATAATGTGTTGTGTTATTGTAAACTTTTAGTAGTCAAATGGATGACCAACGCGGCTGCAATATTGAGCCCGGCCCCAAAGAGTGAGGAGTTCTTAATGAGGAGGTCCAACAGTCACACCGATCACAAGTTGTCTGGAACACAGGAGATTGCAATTCTTTGAGGGTGAGGCGTGCCTCACAGGGGTCTTCGGGAGATGCAAAGGACCCAAATCTCATCCCACTAGAATTGCAGCAACACCTTATGCGTGTAGGTTTCTGGCACGTGTCTCGCATGAAGAGACTCATGGTATGTTTTAAAATTCTTTATGTAATTAATTATATGCATTTAGTTGTTTGTACATGATACAGATAATATAGAACCCTAACATATTTGTTATGTACTTTTATGTTGGTGCAAATTAACGACCCGTCGATCAACAATATACGGTCCATGTTGAATATGATAAATAGATCCCGGGGAAATTTTCAACATGTGCTCAAACCATCTTGGTAGGAACGCATATGACTCGTCCCAATCACCGTAAATCTTAGCTATTGCCTTTTGTTTTGCCTTCCATGCCTTCCTGTAAGAAACATGATAACCAAACATTCCAGTAACCCTTTCTTGTATCATGATGACAAGTACCGAAGGTGTTTCCTTGATCATGTCTGCAAAACCAATCACAAAAAGTGTAAATTAGGAATGTTATTTATGTTCCCTGATAAACATAAATAAATTCTCAATTTATCAAATGATATTGTGCATCATACCTATTATGGCCTCTGAAATAATTTTAGAATCAAGTTGTTTGTGATCTTGGGCGAGAATTTGGCTTACACAACTACGATTTCCAACCCATTTAGTTACCACCCAAGTGCTGCCATTCTTCGGTTTAATTGCTCTTACTCTCCAATCGCAACCTTGTTTAAGATTCCAACATTTCATGGTTAACTTGGCTGTAGTACTCTCAACTACTTGAGCTTCATGATGTTCCTTCATGCAATAATATTTTATTGCCGCTTGCACATCATTCTTGGACCCGAACTCTTGTTTCAGATATAATTCATCTCATCTTGCCCACGGACCCCGGCCCAAGCCTTCCACATCCAGTATATCCTCATGCAGGTAATCTTCATGAATAGTCTCATAATGGGGAATGTCGTTCCAAAACGGTGTCATATCTACATATTCACACATAATACAATTTATGCGAAAACATGGTAACTAATAAAAAAAATTATATAACAATACAACTCCGTAACTAACCTGATGATTGTAACATACCAGTCTGCTGTGACATGAGATTAGGACTATATTCGTCATCTGTATCACTATCAGTCTGATCATCGTCATTACCCAATAAAGTGTCTTCATCTTCTTCCTCTTACTCCTCATTGTTAGGTTCATCTACCATATAGTCGTTTTCTTCTCCATGCACAACGATTGATTGTGTTGGCTGAGGTGTACCAAAATGAGCCATGTAATGTGACTGATGGAGTCCATGAGTCGGTATTGGTACACCCTCCTCTGATGTCTCAATATCCACATAAAACTAAGCAAATTGGTTGTTGTCGAATGTTTGAACAAAAACATCAACATCCTCATCATCGAATATCTCAAAACCCACATATTTCTGGTTTCCACAAGGCACTCTACCCGTCATTGAATATATTACCTGATTTTGTTGCAGCTTTAACTTTTGACGGATCTTTTCATATAAATCTTCAACAGACATGCCTCGATCAATAAACATTGCTCTTCTTTCACCTTTAAAGCTCAATCTGTTTGCCCCTATAGTTTTAGAACCATTATAATATACAAATGAACAAATTTGACTCATTTTTTGCTTTTTTATATTATGAAAAAGAAGAACAAATTACAATTCAAGCAAATAACAACAACACAAATTGCAACTAAGCAGAAGAAGAAACACAATGTATATATGGATCTAAAAAAATGAATGAAGAAACTGAATGAACGGAGTTTGCAGATGAGTGAATTGTGATGGTGGACGGAGGGAGTTTGGATATGAGTGAAGGAGTGAATGATGGAGGATGGAAGGAGTGAATTATAAAAGGAGGAGAATAGGGGTTCACGGGTGCAATTTTGGGGGGGGGGGGGCTTTGTTTCACGTGTACAAAAATTTGGGGGGGGGGGGGGGGTTGTTTCACATGTGCAAAAAAAGGGGGGGGATTCTGACGCGTCGGGAATCACTGGTGGCGTCACCAGTGGCAGTCGCGTCGGGGACTTGACGCGATCGTCACTAAACCTTGGGTTTATTGCATTCTTCATAAAAAGTTTAAAAAGTCATTAATCCCAGATATATTTTCTTAAAAAAAAAAAGTTATTTTGGTGTTTTTCCCCTCCATAACCTTATAACCTTGTAACTTCAATTGCTTGACTTTTTGTGTTTTTGACCAACCAAGTTTCTCCATGTTGCACAGTAGGGTCTATTTGGAGAATTGTTCGATTTTCCTATATTTTATAATGGTTTGAATTAGAATTCGATGTTACGTTTCGCATGCTGGAGGTTGAATATTTATGTATAAAATGATTACAAAACCTGTACCATTTTCACTTCTTGTTATTTGTTTATTTCTTTTAAAAAAGCACTTAAAAATTGGCTGTCAAACGTCTTGAAAATTAATTTTTCTTATTAAAATCATGAGATTAAAATGTTACTGTCACTTATTGAAAACATTCATTGTATTTTAATTACTAAATCTAAAACATCCATATAATATTATTATTTCAAATTAAACAATAAGTTTTAAATAATGAATGAGAATATTCTCTTAATCTCTGACAGCCACAAAAAAAGAAAAATACTAAAACAAAACTGATGCCCAGAATCAGTGTTATTCTCGTTTGAATCTTCATTATACATGCATACTTCCTCCATTCTATTTATAAACAATTTTTTCTTCTTCTTGGACTGATACTTAATATAAATAATTTTTTCTACCTCTATTAAATACATTTATTTATATTTGTAAACCATTAATTATCCTTCATTTAATTATTTATTAGCCATTCTTTCTCATAATATTTTAATAAATAGGGGCATGTTTGAAAAATGCATTATATTTTGACACATTTATTATTTTTAACTAATTTTAATTTTAACCGCCAGTGCATTTTGGACAATCAAGTAATTATTGCTTATAAAATGATTGGAGGAAGTAGTATATATCACATAAGTACATCTGAAAAGACCAAAAAAAAAAAGAAAAAGGAAAATCTAAACATCTGGCTTCTACCCTTAACAAAATTGAAGGAAATTAGAAACATATTGTAAGATGAAGAGAAAGGATGGGAGAACATTAAAAAGCTCTGCCGGGACAAAAGCACCAAAAGCTAGATTGGTCTTTTGGAACCATGCGTCCTCCCTTACTTGAATCTATTGCCTCTAACATCCTAACTACTTCGGCCATCTCGGGGCGTTTATCTGGGTCTTCATCCCAACATCTTCTCATGATGCCTGCAAGTGCACTTGGGCAACATCTTGGGATTTCTGGTCGCAAATTCTGTTTACAAAAACCAAAAACAGTTTCACTCTATGCAAGAATGAATGATGCATGGTATAAGCTGAACATTTCCCTTAAAAAGATATACAAACCTGTCGGCCAATTCCAGCAAATACATGAGAAATCTTGTGATTGGGATAAGGCAAGTCACAGCAATATATCTCCCACAGGCATATCCCAAAACTATACACATCGCATTTCTTATTGTAAGGCTTACCGTTAAGCACCTGCCACCAAATAATTTGTTCATCATCAGTCTAAAATGTAGAAACCTAAACACCCAACAAAACGAGAAACAGAGAATTTCTTGAAGCCTATTAGTGAAAGGAGTTGTGTTTATTGTAAAATTTGAGCATAATGATAATCCAGTTAGCTTATATATCAGATGTTTGCAAAGTAATAAAAGCAGGATACCTCTGGCGCCATGTAACAAGGGGTGCCAACCCCCCCCGTCATTTCACATGGGTTGAGAGCCTCAATTCGAGCAACACCAAAATCAGCAATTTTTGCAGTTCCATTTTCATCCAACAAAATATTTTCTGTCTTCACATCACGGTGCACAATCTTTTTCGTGTGGAGATAACTCAAACTGAAATTGAAACCAAAAAAACACCATAGCTTTTGTCAAATGCTCAAATACACATATTTTATAACCTTACAAGAATTCATTCCTACTTTTGCAAGAAGTGATAAACTCACCCTCTGGAGAGGTCCAAGGCAAGTTTAATTGCAACACCAAAATCAAGTTTCTTCCTTCTGTTCTTCATCAGAAGCTTCTTTAGCGTCCCTCCAGGAACAAACTCAAGAACACAACAGGCCTGGGCAGGAATGAATGAATAAACTTCCCCTGATGTTTGTTCAGAAGAAATTTTCACATACGAGTTTCCAAGGGAAGCTCCAACAAACTGCATAGAAACTATCCATTTAGTCTCATCATCATCACTATATATAAAATATATAGGGCAGCGCATTATTCAAGAACCATGAATAATGTAATTCATCTCTCAACGCCATGCAACTAATCCCATATCTATGAGAATCTAAACCACATACAAAGAAGTCCATATATTCTCATTCTCTGTAATTGTGTGTTTTCTTGTCCCTCCAAAGGCAGTGGAATAGGAAGATGTATACCTTTGTAACATTTGGATGGTTAAGTTTATGCCAAGCAGCAACCTCTTGATGAAACGATGCCCGAATAGCAGCTGCGTCAGCGTCGGTGTCCTTCCAATCAAATATTTTCACTGTAAATGACCATTACCTTGTGTTGATTAAGGCACAATAGATATACATCCCAATGATCAAACAAAACACAAAATATCAAAGTGAAAAAAAAAAAAATTGAACCAGAAAATTACTGGTCCAATCTAGAATCATGAGCGGAAATAAGAGCGTGGATCGGAACACTGCAGATTGAGCAGAAATTTACCGGCAACGTCTTGGCCGTCATAAAGGCCACGGTAGACTGTTCCATAGGCTCCGTGATCTATAGCACGCTTTATGTCCAATTGGGAGTAATCGATTTCCCAGTCTTCCTTCTTCTCCCCCGAAGACGCTCTGGACAGAACCTTACTCAAGTGCCTGTCCAGTTGTTTATCCCAGTCCTTGAAATCAATCCTATCAGCTCTCACACATATTCCTCGATCGAAGAAGATTGCGCTCTTCTCCTTCACCTTCGAAGGAAAAATCTGATCTTTGGAGTCAGATTTTTCCATCGCATCGTCTTTCCCGGCGGCCATGACACCCCTTCCGATCGATCGACCTCCGCCTTGAAGTTTGGGTTAACTTTAATCTGCGATGAAGGTAACGTGAATTTACGCTCAAAACGATGAAAGATTCCAAAGAAAGTAGATAGAAAAAGTTGGGCCATAGGGTGGAGTGAGGAATCTAATTACTTACCACAAACAGCAATGATCAGATTGGGGTATACCGAATTTGGTTCCTGGTTCGCCGCGGTGAGAGAGACCAATTTCTGGATACCGAAATCCGTCAAATTTCAGTGGGGAGGACAGCTAAACATAGAGATAGATACAAAGGCTAAATGCTTCCCCTCAGCCATGGTTTTGGGCGACTCACAAAGAATGAATTTATATGTCTTGCTTCGCCCGTCGGTTATCACTGGTCACTGCCGAGTGTCTATCACCATTAAATAAAAAACGAAAAGTAAAAGTCAACCCGTTGCGAATATCCCAATATTCGAGGCGTGGTGGATGACCCATGCTGCTACATGGGGTGGTGGGGTGTATATGCAGAGACAAATAGTGTCTACCTCTATTAAATTATAAACGAAAAATAAAAGTCAGCCCGCGGCGACATACACAAACGCCCGCATTTTGGGAAAACAAAACCACAAATTGACATTTTATTTTTTTCTTAGGCGTTTTTTATGTGTTTTTTCCTCTAATTAGAGGGATTAGACATTTTAAAAAAAAAATTATATATTCTATTTATTGAGATTAGATTATATGCGACATCCTAAAGTTTTTTTTTCACCCAATATCTTAGATTAATTAATTTCCAGGATATTGGGGTTACAGGAAAAATATTTTTCAATACAAGACTGAAAATTAATTAATTTGATATATTAGGTGAAAAAAATTTCATGATCCAACATATAATCTAATTTAAATAAATAGAATATATAAAAAAATTTAAAAAAAATGGGCAATCCCTCTAATTAGAAGGAAAAACACAAGAAGACTTAAAAGAAAAAAACACCTAATGTGGACCCTAAAACCACAATGTGTTCGGTTAACACCCAAACCATGATTTTAGATTATTTTTTAAATCAAGATAAAACTCTTTCTCACATATTTATCTAATTTAATTAAATTAATAAAATTAGCTAAGTTAGTTAATATAATTTTTTGTATATAGAAAAAAAGAACAGAGAAATATCACTTGAACTTTTTTCGGTTGCCAATATCACTTGAACTTTAAAATCTTGTTGACAACAATAATAATGAGATTAACAAGAACAACAGTATAACAATTGACAACTTATTTATTTTGGGAAATCACTTATTTGAAATTTTGAAATTCAAGTGGTACTTTCTTAGGATTTTCTCTTTTTCCTCAAACACTTTAATGATTTCTCTTAATTCTTTTTATATCTCTTTTGCTTGATTATTATTGAGGGAGTATTATATTAAATCAACTATTAACTCTTCAATTAAGTCATACATTAAGGATATGAGAGAATAATTTTTATAAAACAACACTTAATTCAAATTCCTTATATTCATTATATCAAGTTCTCTAATCAAACAGGTTATGTTGTGTGTGATATTATTTTAAATCATTTAATTATAAACTAACATGAAATAAGTAAAACACATGGCAACATGTGATTAAAGAATTTGACACAATGGATGTTAGGAACTTGAATTAAGTATTTTCCCTTTTGATACTATATATATACTCATTCTTATCATTTTTTTTCTCTAAACTATTTTTTCTAACATATAAACTGATACATAATCTAATGATACACACATGATATGATTAAGTAACTTATTTAACTTCCTTAATTTCTTTAAAAAAAAGTCAATTATATCTTATATTTAAAACCGGAGAGAGTACATTTCATCATTTTATCCGGAAAAAAAGATAATGGGCATGATAAATTCTTTTTTCTTTTTCTGCCACAATAAGTGAATAAACTTTCCTGGTAAATAATATTTTTATGTCAGGTGTTAGATATTGTATTAATAAATATAACCATTGGTCATAACTCCATGAGAGCGGTTTTAAGTATATAACATTAGATATTGTATTGATAAAATAATATGAAAATATTTAAAAAAATCCATAGGCTAACGTGGAGTCACTCACGTATGGATAGAATATTTTTTCCCCCTTTTCTGTCATGATAATCCATTTTCATAATTCAGGATGTCAAACTTATGAATTTAAATAAACTCATAACAAGAATATAAATTAGGATTTTGAACTTGCAATAGTTTATCATTATTAATAAATAAGTGTTAAATAATAATATATAATTAAATAATAATAATAATTCTACAATTAATTCATTATATTTAATAAAGATTTTTTTTTTTTGGAGTTCATATATAAAACAATTGAACATGATTGTCAATAAAATTTAGCATAAATTTAAGAGTAAATTAACACAATTTTGTAAGATAAAAGTGTAAAAATGATAAAAATTTATGTGTAAATTCACAAGTTCAAATGAGTTTATAATTAAGCACGAGTTTAAGTGCGTGTTTGGCCTAGCTTATTTTTAGCTTTATAATCTACTTATAAGTATAAGCTAGGCCAAAACAATTTTACATGCCTCTTATAATTATAAGAGGCATTTTTTATAATGAAGAAAAAAGAGCTTAAAAATAAGCTCCATGAGGAGCTTATTTTTAAGCTCTTTTTTTATAAAAAAAGAAAAAGAAAAGAAAACTCGTAATCTCTTGATCGAACACTTTTGCCATACATACGCCGCCACCATATACCGCCACCATACCACATGCCGCCGCCACCACCACACCGCCACCACCACCCTATTATAATATACCTTTTATGATAATTTTTATTAGAAAATGTGCTTATGACAAAATTTTTGCCAAATAGCTTATTTTTAATTTCAGCTTTTAAGTAATTTTTAAGCTAAAAAATTTATATAATCACCAAACAGCTTTTAGTTTTTTTTTTAGCTTTAGCTTAAAAGTAGCTTTTAAAAATAAAAATAAGAGGATCCAAACGGGCTCTAATAATGATTTGTCACGATTTTGTAAGTTTAGAACTTAGAAATATGAAAACGATAAACTTAGAGTTTGACAACAATGCTTGTAAATTATAATTAACCTGTTAAATACTACATCAATAAATACAGAAAAAATGATAGAAAAAGAATTTAAAATTGTAAAATCTCAAATTAGGTTTGTTCTAAGAGTTGATAAGGGAATAACAAGATTTAATAAGCAATTCATAACTCATTTTTTGAGAAATAGCAATTTTAAAGTTCTTTTTCTATCATTTTTCCATCAACATAATCATGGGTGGATGCAAGTGTATGAGAAGGGGGCAAGTGCCCCCTTAAAATTATGTTGATTTTATTATTATTATTATTATAAAAAATAAAAATAAATAAAATTATGATGTATTTGATGGCATTGATAATAACATAATTATGATGGAATTTTTAAAAAATAAGGTTTAGAAGGATGACATTGTAATTATTTTTATTGTAATATACTTTTTTATTAAAATATATATACTTGAATTTATTGAGTGTCCACCCTTCATTGTAATTTATGTAACTGCATTTCTAACCGCACTTAGCCTTGCTTTTCTCTAAATGATAGGTTTGTAAAATAACTACATCTCTTATTACATTATCAGTATTCACTTGATTTCATAAGTATATTTTTTATATTCTTTTCTTTTATTGTTTATATTCTTTTGTTTTTTAATGAATTTAAAACTTTTCTTAAAAAAAAAAAAAAAAATCGCGTGCACAGCCGAACCCTAAATCCCCCCACCATTGTGCTACTTCTATAATTTTCTAGATCCGCCCCTAAATATAATCACTAATCACATTATTGACTTTTGAAATAAGAATATAATACTTTGACCCCCCTTTTATTTTATCTTAATGTGCCTTAATCACCGTTGACTCGTTAATAATTATACCCCCCTCATTGTCTCTACGCTCTTCTTCTGATCGTCCTTATAAGCCCTCTGTAAATGGTGGTCCATGCATGGTTCGAATATTTTAGATATCTCATACAACATCTGCAACAACAAAAAAAGTCAAAGACGAAGGAAAACCATTATCCAAAGACGAACTTTGAGGTATCAAAATCAAACTCGTAGAAATCAATGCTCGTTTCTTGGTTCTAAACCAAGCTCAGGGAAGCGTAGCTGCTTAGTTATTAGTGAGAGATTCAAAACATATACAATCTTTATAAATTGTAAGAAATTTAGCATGCTATTGTAAGGTTTTTGACCCTTTGCAAGATTCGGAAAATATTTGAGTTAAATTGAGGAGGGAAAATACAGTTTTTTCTTTTCTTTTTTAAAAATTTCTTACATTGTGAAATTAAGACACGGAACCAAAACTTTTCAATATGTTTACTTCCATTAAAAAAATTAAAATAAAACAGTTTTAAAAACTGTGCTGAAAAGTTAAAAATATAAAATTAATAATTCTTATTTTAAATGGGGTTATTTTGGTTAAACAAAAAAATTAAAAGTCAAGTTTAATAGTCAACTAACTATTAGAGCATGAAAATATAATCTTAAAAATATAAAGAAAGTTTGTTTAACATATATTTTAATTTTAAGAGAAGTTTACATCAGAATTCAAAATAAAGGGAAGGTTCATATGATTAAGGCAAAAGAAAAAGGTGATTAGAGTATTTCACTCTTAAATCAAACAGTACTCCAACTTTTAAAACAGTTTTAGTAGGAGCAAACGAGGTCTAGTTTCGTAAAAGTTATCTTTGGCTTTTATTATTAATGCATTGAGGGGTGCCCTGTAATAAGTACAGATATGTTCCCATTTGTAATTCGGGGATTGTTGAACAAAGTATCGCCATGGTGGATAAGAACTTTCATAATCTGTGTTAGAATCAATTCATTGTGAAAGCCAGATGATTGCTTCGCTCTTAATCATCCAGAACGAGGCCTCCCTTGACAAAAGCTTGGTTGGACTTGGAAGCAGTTTTCTGTGTATCCATTTATTCATCCTGCCCAAGCACAAAAACAAAATGATGGTAACTATTATAAAACGTGATATGTACATATTGACAATGACTTCTGCAAACCCAATCCCACACCTTATTTCACCAAGGCAGGCCAACAAATAAAGAAGTTTTACAATTACTCAAGCAACAATAACAAAAACAGATGAGTTTTGTCTGTACAATTTTCAGGATAACAGAAGCAAATCTCAACATAGTGGCATTGACATGGCGGTGATGACAAAAATAAGAACTTGGGAGAATTCTGATATAGAATAAAGAGATTCATAGAACCCAATGCAAGTCGTATAGGGGGAAAGTCACAGTTACAGCGGCTTATATGGGATTTTATAGATATATGAAGTTGCAAAAGGAACGTGTATTTCGTGACTAAAAAAAAGAACATAGAGTAAATACTCTTTCTGGTCCCTGACAAAAAATGCGATCCCTATTTTGGTCCCTTACAATAAAAATGTCCTTTTAAGTCCATAAAAAGGACGAATAAGGGTCGATTGCTTGACATTTTGATCCCTCACAAATTTCTAAAAGATTATTTTTAGTCCATAAAAAAGACGAATAAGGGTCGATTTTTTTGTAAGGGACCAAAATAGGGTCCATGTTTTTTGTCAGGACCAGAAAGGGTATTTACTCAAGCACATAAATAACAAAAAAATCGCCTTTCCAGAATGGTTATTGATTCATCCTTACCCAGTTATGTTCTGTGCCAATCATTTAGTCCGCAGCCAAAGTGAAGAATAGCAAAGGCAATTAACTAACCTTTACACTGAAAAGAACACTGCCATCAGAAACCTGTTCACCAGCTGTGACTTTAAGCCCATTCACGTAGCCAGATGATGGTGCCTTTACAACATGCTAATGAAAGTAAAGAACGGTAAGTAAAAACTTCATGGATAACAAAACAAAAGGAGCAGAGAGACGTTTCCCATAGATGTATGAGGAAATTTACAAGCACAAACCTCCATCTTCATTGCTTCTAAAACTAATACAGGCTGCCCCTCCTCTACTTTTGTCTTGTTCTTCACCATAACTTTAACCACCAAGCCAGCCATGGGGGCCACTACAGTACCCCGAGGGTGGGCAGCAGCTTCAAATTTGGGCTTATGTTGGGATTCGTCATCCTCAGACAACTCAAGCCCAGTGTTTTCTCTGAAATGATGATAAGACCCTTCCCACACATGAATATGCCTAATGTGATCCTGCCAAGATTAGAAAAAGCTGTGTAAATAGGTACCAGAACTTCTATTTTTATTAGTAATATGTATAGAGCACCAAGGGCAATTCCACTAATTCAGCCCCATATATACTCAACAAATGATGCATGTAGAGGAACAAAATTACCTTTACGTAGACAGCTAGATTAACTTCTTTGCTTACACCATCGGCTTCAACTCTATAACAATGGTCTCTTAAATATGTTGCTTTGACCTCTAAAGCAGGAGATCCTTGTTCTTCTGTCTGAAAGAACATGATAACATCATTAAAACTATAAAACTGGAGAACTTGTGGCACATAACAATAGGATTCTTAAATTACTACTCCGCCATGCTTGTGATACCTCAATCAGGTATCTGCCATCAGGCTGACAAGTGGTAGTAAGCTTCAAGATCTTGGAGCCACCACAATCATAGTCATTATCCCACTCAAGTTCCATACTACGCTTAGCTTGATGATGTACTCTGAAAGGCGGATTAGCATACCATATAGGGTGTAAGCTGCCACCCCCTGAACATACCAAAAGATATGAATAAGAATAAGAATTCAACAAATTACTCAGACATATTGCAAGAGAATGGGGCAATTACCCGGGGGATTTCTTGTCAACATGAGATGCTCTTTTGCAATGAGACATGCAGCAGCCAGGGACGCACTAAGTCTGGCAGCTTCATATGCTTCTCTCGCTGAAACAGAGTTCTTGGGATTAACAAAGAGATCATCTTTGTAGTTATCAATAAAATGAGTCTCCACCTTGCAATTTTCAAAAGCCTGGTGGTTGGCAAGCTTTTGAAGAAAGTTGATATTGGTTGGTAGCCCTGCAACCTGAGGAGAGAAATATTAGTAATTGACATTAGAGCAATTTTGGAAATATGATAGCCCTGCAACCTATGGAGAGAAATATTAGTAATTGACATTAGAGCAATTTTGGAAATATGGAGTACAAAGAGAAATAATGATCAATTCAAAATTACATGAGCTTTGCCAGATGGAGGACTGGCTTGATAGTAACATATTCTATCCAATTTTATTTTCTTCCTTCATCAGGGAGGGCTGTGACACCATGTCTTCATGCTCAAGCAACCTACCAAATTAATCCTTTGACCCCATAGGCTTATTTAAATGAGCAAGTCATACTCATAAAGGGTCTCACTCCAGAAGAAGTCACACTTTCCCGCTAAACACGCAACCACTATACCTCACAATGCATAGTAGTGATTTAGTGAAGGCATTATCAAGTCTTGGTGTACCTGAAATTTTGACAAACAATCCTTCAGTTTGACCAAAGCTGCAGCACGATTTTCGCCCCACACCACAAGCTTAGCAATCATGGGGTCATAGTGCATGCTGACAGTGTCTCCTTCCTCAACTCCAGTCTCCACTCGGACTGCCAAAATAGCAGAATTCCCATAAGTAAATGAGCAATACATGATAACAAAAACACCCATAACAACATATTCAAGTTTATGTCGTTGAACTGGAGAAAATAAGGGATACATGATTCACCATATATTAGTTACTTGGCTACCATATATAAGACTGTAGATGACCTGTGGAGGAGACTGGATTGTGATGATAATGATGAAGAACTCCAGTTGCTGGAAGAAACCCCTTTGGAACATTTTCTGCATATATTCGAGCTTCGAAAGCATGACCTGCCAGCATAACAAGAGATAATATAATGCCGAAACTTTAAACACTCCCCTATAATAATTTTTGTCTAAAAATTTCCCTATAAAACCAGATAATCTTTCCTTTACAAAGTCAATCAAGCAATGGCATTGGATAAATTTTGGCAGCCTTTAATCATAACATAAATATCAGCCCCTGCGGCATATTTTCATGGATGCTAAGAATATAAAGGAACTTAAGTAGGCATCCACTCCTTGTCAGGCAAAATAAATAAATAAATAAATAAAAGCCTGTGGCAGCCAGTGGGTTTGTTTGAGAGGGGGGAAGTAAAACTACCTAGTAAGGGCACTTGTGACTGGCTCAATGGAAGAACTTCACCATTGGCAACGTGGATTTGCCATTCTACAAGATCTTGACCAACAATCATCTCTGTGACTGGATGCTCAACCTAAATTAACGTGCATCATGCAACAACTCCGTAAACCATATAAAATTCGGAAAATAGTGACTCTTAAAAATCACTTAATGCACCTGAAGACGGGTATTCATCTCCATAAAGTAAAACTGGCCAGATATTGTATCAACTATAAATTCCACTGTCCCAGCATTGTAATAATTAACTGCCTTCAGACATCAGAAAGAAACTTCACGTTACACATTAGAATATGTATAGAATGGGATGAAGTTATTAGGAAAACCATAGAAGTTGTGAGAAAACAGAAGGGGAAACAAATGTTTCACCTCTTGTCAAGAAATTAGGTTTGTCAGGCATAGTCAAATGTTCTATTTATTATAAAAAGGCAAGTCTAACTATTTGTAATGAAAAAATCATATTAAATAAAGCAAAAAATATAAGCAAACAGCCTACCAAGAAAGCTGGTCATTTATATACATGAAATTTTGAAGGCTAAACACCTTAGCAAAAGGCAGGTCACTGAGAAAATTTAATATATCGAAGACACTTCACCTTTGCTGCAGAGACAGCAGCTTGACCCAAGTGTTCACGAAAATCAGTAGATACATCTGGCTGCATGACTGAATTCATTATTTTGAGTTCAAAACTACAACAAAGATTTAAAATGAAATAATCAATATAGAGGACACAGAAGGTAAATCTTACAGCTGGGGCTTCTTCAATTATTTTCTGGTGTCTTCTCTGCACACTGCAATCTCTCTCATACAAATGCAGAATATTCCCATGCTTGTCCCCAAAATCTATGATACCGAGTACAAAAAATTTGCCAGAAACTCAGGTCAAAGAAGCTAGTAAAAGATCCAATAATGACTGAGAACCACTATTTCTCTTCACGATAACATTAAAAGCCCATAGTTCCAGTAAACTTTTAAATAAATGAAAGCAAAATCTCAAAATCAAGAAATTCACTGAATCACTTTTTGTTGTGTAAGAAGAAGCACCAATACAAGAGGGAAAATGAATTTATCACAGATTTCATGAGAAAATATAACAGCAAAAATAATAACATGAATAGGAATACCTGGACTTCTATGTGCCTTGGCCGTGTAATATACTTCTCCAGCAGTATTGTGTTTACACCAAAGGAAGCAGCTGCTTCACGCTGCGCAGCTAAGAAGGATTCAACAAATTCATTGGGAGTGTGCACAATCCTCATGCCCTGAAATATTAATTGTCAGAATTTCATCCGAATGAATTTGTAATTTAATGAATGAGTCAATGATCAAGAAAAATCTTGTATGTCTTTCATACCTATCTCGCCATTAAAAAAAGTGTGATTCCTAAAATAAAATTTTCAACCTTCTAATAGTTTAGGAGCCTCAAATAGTAATTACAAATCGTAATGATGGTTGTTTGTATTTTGTATGTTATCTTTTAATATGAGAGTGAGTTAATAACTTAGAATCGTTGAGATTGATCAACATCCATTGAACTGGTGAAAACAGCCATCCATATATTATCACGAATGCATTAAGGATCATGAAGTGTGATAAATTGAATAAGAATAAATATCAGGAAACATGCACCTTTCCTCCACCTCCATGGGTTGGCTTTATTAAGATTGGATACCCAATTTTGTCAGCTTCCAACTTCATTTTATCGATATCTTGTTCATTTCCATGATATCCAGGAACAAGTGGTACCCCTGCTGCCCCCATTATTCTCTTTGATGCACTGATGGATGCATAGATTTACTAATAAGTTGAAAAGGCGTTTTATAATATATCTCAGGCTCACACAAATCAAAGTGTAAGCATGCAAATCATTGAGGGGGAAAATGATCCAAACTAGTCACACTGACTCAAAGTATTCATGACCAAGTAGAGGCATGCTTGAAAGGTTGGCTATATGATAGAGAAAAAGGGCAGTTCCATGATATTCCTAAGGTAATTCCCACCTTCCCTCCCCACCCAGATCTTTGTCACAAAGTAGAGAATGCTTAGCCGGTTGGAAACTTCAAATTTAACGTGCAAGTTGATATTTACATATAAGAGGATTATTTAAACAATAAATGAAATATGCCAAAATATCCTTCACAAAATTGGGTACCCTATGCCTAATGCTTATCATAAATAGGGCAAGCACAGTTCAATAGATTATAGCATAAAACTATTTTAATAACTTCCAAGTTCCCACCCCTAGCCTTTAGTGAGGTGCTCCTGATGCATTTGAAAGTTAGAAACCGAACTTAAAATACATATGCTGATATTAGAATAAGGGAAGGAATGAAAAGAAGGCAGCAAGCAGTCTGTCATACTCATACCTTTTGTCGCCCATATCCCGGATGGCAGATGCTGGAGGGCCAATGAATGTAAGACCCCTGTCTTCACATAGCTGGGCAAAATCAGCACTTTCGGATAGGAAACCATATCCAGGGTGGATAGCCTAATTACCAAAAGAACATGTTCGTTCTGAATAAGATGTCCAAATTTCCTTTAAGAAATTCTATCCCTTCCATGTAACGGCAAATACAGGATATTGTTGCTTAAAAATATTATATCTATTAACCAGAATTCAATTCCATCTTCCCAAACAAGGCTCACATCGTTACAGTTAAAAATATCGCATCAATCGGCTAAGTTATTATTTTCAGTATTTGAATTTCTCTGCTTTGCTTTACTGTGTTATATTTGCGTTATTTAAAAATATCATATCAATCGGCTAAGATCGTGCCACATAATTAGGAAACTAGCGGGTCATCTGAATTGCCAAGTTGACCAATATCAAAGTGGCGTCAATGCGTTAGGCTTGCGAATGCAAAGAACAGGCGATTGTTTACTGTTGACACCAAAAACATCAAGAATAATAAGCAAGAGAAAATTTTATTAAATAAAACAATGAAAGCCCAGCTAACCAATGACCCTGTTACATTGTTTCTTTTCTCCACTGACAGACTCTAATGTCCAATGAACTAAGAAACGGTTCCAGGGCTCACCTGCGCACCAGAATGTATGGCAGCATCAACAATGGAGGACCCATTCAAGTAACTGAACCGAGCCGGAGGCGGGCCAATCCGTATGGCTTCATCAGCCGATTGGACGTGGAGCGAGTCTTTATCAGCATCACTGTAAATAGCAACAGTCCGAATACCAAGCCTCTTCGCAGTCCTCATGATCCTGCATGCTATTTCCCCTCTGTTGGCTATCAGAATTTTCTCAATCCGCTGTTGAGCAGCTTTCTCGCCCGCTGAGGACAGCTGGGAGAACGCTCGAGTGTAGACATTGAAGGGTCTAGTAGTGAGCTTTCTACGGAGAATGATGAGAGAAGCCATGGAAGTCATGGTTGGGAACCGGAGCTCCGAGAGTTGAGCTTGAGTAAAGCTGAAGATCGGGCAGAGAAGGAAGATAAGAACGAGGGAAGGGCGTTTTGGTCATTTGGCGTATCCTTCCTTACCCCGCCGTGATGGATTCGATCTCTCCAATCTGCATAATCTCCCTCCTTGTCTGAGTTGTCGCCATTCCCAATCTTATTCATTAGTTGAATTATTTATTCGACTTAATCAAAATTTTAATTTTTATAACAATAATTAAATAGTATATTCAATTTAATATCACAATTAATAATTGTATTAATAAGAAGGATTTATAAACTTGTATTCCCACACATGTACACTCTCTTCCATTTATTTATTTTTTTCAATTTTCTCATAATCTTATCCTGTTAAATCCAATGAATAATTAAATAGACGAATAATAATTGAGTATGGAGGAAAATATAAGAAGAAAGTGTGGAGAGATCCAAATCACTTGTCCTATGTATTGGAATGGCCCGCTTTAGTTGGACGTGGGGCCAATTTGCTTAGTCAGCATACAGACAAAACCTAGTCAGTAGTAATCCGGGAGAAGTTTTTAAATTACATTATCCTTTTGCAATGGGCCCGATACTTTCAAAGCGGTCTTATTAGGCCCTTTGATCTGTCTTTTGAAACATGTGATGGCCTTTTCTTTTCTTTTTTTGCCCCGGGGGGTGTGGTTGTTTATAATATAGGGAAAATTTCATTGTGCCCAGGAGGATATTTGTTAGAATATAACTTTTAGGGTATATATAAATGATGCCCTTACTTTATTTAATTCCCTAGGTTTTTCCAAAATCATTTATTTGTCTTATAAATGTCTTTGTTTACCTTATAAAGACTCACTTTGGTCCTAAGTAAACAAAGTTTGTGGTACAAATTACATTCCGGTTTATCTTATATTTAGGTGACCTATGGGGTGTTTTTTTGGGGGGAAGGGTATTATTGTCTTTTCACCCATAAAATTCCATTTTTTTAAAACAAAACAATTTGTAAAAAGGCGAAAGTCACACAGGGGCGCATGAGGGATATCAAATCGGATGAAATTACCTTTTTACTTCTTTTAAATAAATAAATAAATAAAATATATAAATGCCCTCCTTTGGAGGGCAACGGGTGGGGGTGTTTTGGGGGGGGGGTTGTTTTTAAAAACAAAACAATTTACAAATCAATCATTGAAGCTATTTACAAAACTTTTATCGTTTACAATTATTTTTTGGTTTCCTTTGTTCAGGAAAAAAACAAAAAACATAATATTTACAAAACTTTAATCGCTTATTTACAACTTATTTTTTAGGTTTCCTTTTCTTGCCTCTCGAGGGGAAAAAAAAAAAACATAAAAACAAAAACTGTAAATAGCTATTTAAACTTTTGTTTTTAGGTTTTTTTTTTTCCCCCTCGAGGCAAGAAAGAAAAAACCTAAAAAAAAGTTGTAAATAAATGATGGTTGTTTTGTAATTACTTGTTGAACAAATGTTAAGAAGAATATATATATTTGTTAATGTGTATATATATATATATATATTAAAGGAACCAAGTTGGGCTACTTAGTCACACTTTCAATGAATTATTTTGTTTTAAAAAAAAAACACCCCACCCCCACCCCTCACCAGTGGCCGCCAAAAAATTGAAGTAACATATACTTAATTTTATAATTGAAGTAACACTTTCAATTTTGTTTTTCAAAAAATTGAAGTAACATATACTTAATTTTAGTTTATGAATATTGTATAATTAATTAAGTTTCAAGGACGACACTTATACTTGCTCCCCCAAAAAATAAGGGGGAAAAAAAGATCGTCTTGCCTTACCCCTTCTAATTGTAAAGGAGGAGCGCAATATTAAAATGGGAATAGAAATTAATTAAACAACTTGAACATGATCAATTTATGACGTGGTTGGTTTTGGTTGATTTGATAGTTGGAAGAACTCGAATTTTTGTTCTTCGAATCCACCTGCTCGTATACTTTTGTGCTGGCAGGCATTTGAAATAATAATGCGCTCGGTTGTTGCAGAATTGCCAGTTACTTTCCTTTAATTAAATAGACTACAATAAATACGATACATACGATTCATCAGCAGCTTATGATGAAAATCATCTTCCAACTAAAAGCTGGAACCTTTAGATATCAAGAGACCATTCATTTTCTTCATCTTCCTATGCCTAAGCCTAAGTCCTCTGTGGACATGATGAACTTGCTCCATATTCAACGAACTAGACGAAACGCCTCAACTTTGAGAGGTCTCCAACATATATATATGCTTTAATAATAATAATTTGTGGCTTATTAGACATTGTTCCAGCAGGCTTCTGATTCATCTTTCCCGGGATTAGGTTTGCAAGTATGAAGCATGTAGTTGCATGCTCTAACTGCCTCTTCAACTGTCAGAAACACCCATTTCTGACCTATAGCCTCTATGAACTTTCCTTTATTCAGCTTCTTCATCACCTCACTTCCAGGATTGACCAAAACAAGCTGAGCACATGACAAACAATAACGACTGAATTACGAATGAAATCAATTGAGAATTCAGAAAGTGCAAATATATTGCTGCAGGTAGATGGGCACTGATAAAGAGAAAGGCTTACCTGCAACCCTCTTCTATCTGCAATCTTATTCACCTCTTCAAGCATGCTTATTCCACTTGTATCAATGTTCCCAATGGCTGCCATATTGTACATTATGTTATTCAGCAAGTTAGATTGAGAAACCTGTTAATTCAATTCTATATATGTTTACTGAATTTTCTACTAGCTCCATCACTTACTAGTCATATCTAGTATTACACTCTGCAAGCCGGTTTCCCCTGCAGCTTTAATCCTGTCTTCCTCTTCATCAATCCACCTCGTGATCCTACAACATTGTACATATTCTCTCTGGTAAGTTAACCAACTTAATGAAATGCCATAATTGTGTAATCTACAAAATAAAAATTTGAAGTACAGAGAGTATGTACCTCTCTCTTAAATAGCTGGCATTGGCAAAGTAAATGGGTGAATCAATCTCTAGAATGAGTATTCCAGGAACAGGAGTGGCATTTGGGTACTGTTCAACATTTCTGTACACCACCGAATTTGGAATGTTGCCCAAAACAAAGGTCCTTGGCCTCGCAACAAACAGCAGAAGCCTAAGCACAGATATGAATACCTGCACACATATATATGCAGAGATCGAGAAGTACACATCACTATATAAAACATTAAAACACAAGAGACTTGAAGGAGGATAGTAGTGAAGAGTGATATATACTTACGGCTATGACTAGGCCAATGTCGACACTGCCAAAGACGACACCAACGTAAGCACTAATGCATACAAAGAAATCAAACTTGTCAACCTTCCAGAGATGGATGGCTGCTTCGTAATCTATGAGGCCCAGCATTGCTGACACAATGATGGCCGCCAGCACCACAAGGGGAGTGTAATAGAACAAAGGAGTCAAGAATAAAAGTGTGATCATCACAGCAATTGCCATCACTATGTTTGACACTGCAGTCTTGCATCCCGCATTGTAGTTTACAGCCGACCGTGAAAATGGCCCTGTCAAAGCCAAATTTGTTAACATCAATTGATGAAGCACATAATTAGAAATTATATTCTATCCGGCCAAACCAACACATATTTCTTATAAATAACTAACTTAACTGGCTTTTATATTAGAATACATCAAGAAAAGTCTCACATTGATTATATATATAAATATTGAAGTGAAGGTATATAAACATTTTGATAGAAAGACCAACTTAAGACATACCAAAATCCCTAAATTTAATATTTTGAATATCCACAAGTTTGTTATTCAGTTCGCATATTAAGGACTGAGTGAATATAAAACTGAAAACAACAAACAACAAACTAATTAAATGTACCTGTAGTGAGGTAACAGGAGGTGAGAGAACCAACTATGTTCATGGTCCCAATAGCTATCATTTCTTTGTTGCCATCAGTATGGTAGCCCTTGAACATTGCAAAGCTTCTTCCAACTGCTATTCCTTCCTGCACATTTATTTACATTAGATCTCTCTGGTTTATAGTCCGCATTATTAACAAATCAACCTTAATTAACATTTATTAATACTTACGGCGAGGGTTATGATGCCGGTGACAAATCCAGCTTTGACAGCTGTGCTTACATAAGGCGACACAAATACCAAATCTTTGAAGGAAAGGGGATTTAATCCTTTCTTCAACCCTCCTATCTGGAAAAAAGACACAATCATGTACAACACGTTAGTCAAAATAATAAATTACATTAATCCAAACATGCGACTGTTGGAGGAGCATATGACGCAAGACACTACTAGTGCTGGGTGGACTTGGTGGTGGTGGTGGTGGGATGTAATGGAACAGCGATGTTCACTTTGGAAGTTTTTTTTTTTTTTTTTTTTGATAAAAAAAGGTTTTGGAGGGTTCGACATCAGTCTCCCACCAAGGCCAGGAATGTGCGGCCGCCGTAATGGAACAGCGATGTTCACTTTGGAAGTTTTAACACTTAACAGGGATTCAGATGCATTATTTTAAGAGGACAATGATTCTGGCTGGCCCAGATTCAAAAAAGAAAAGAAAACGCTAGAGGCCCAATAAGTCAGAGGAACCATGAGCTTAGTGGGGTCCGCAATGGACCGCTGAAAATTTGACTAGCAATGGCCAATGGGTCGTGTTTGGCTGTATTCCTGTATGTGTGTGTGAGAGTGAGTGAGTGCGTTAGGAGTTACTGGGAGGGGAAAAAGATAAAGGCGTGTTTGGGTTGGGCAAGCTCACCACTTGGATGCCGTGCTTCTCGGCATGAGTGAGATAGACAAGGAGACTTCCCAGGATAACGGACGTCAACGGCGCCATTGCTGACACCCAAAAGAATTTCGGACGTCGTTTGCTCTGCGTGTGTGTCCAATATTCCAAGTTAGTTCCTCCGTTCATTCATTTACCAACCACATGACACTAATTGACACAAAAACTACATCTGGTTGCATCAAGAACTCATGATGACTACTTCTGTCAAACATTATCTTTGCGTTAATTATGTGAGTAAGAAATTAATTCAAACATTATCCATACACAAGAAAATTTGAATCATAGCAAATTCTATAATTAACATGCACATATATATATATAGTATCTTAGACACCAGAATGAAACTAGGTCCTCCTGATGACAACTGAAACTGCACCAGGCTGGCTGGCTAGATTCATACATCATATTGTCAACTACGTCTCACAAAATTTGCTGACTTTCTAGCAGGGATGAGAAAGGTCATCTAGATAGATCAGAGCAAGCTTATAATCAAGCATATTGAATTTAATCGTCTTTCACCGCTTAAAGTCAAGACTCTTTCTGTAAACAAACTTTTCGCTCTCTCGTTTTCCCTGTAGAGTGTTTTGGTGAAGAAATTGTGAAAAGCGCAAACTAAATATATTAATTAATCAAAGATTGAAAATGCGCCAAGACCTTCATGAATTTAATATATTTAGGTATATATCATGGCGCCATTATTTAATTAGATAAGTGAGATTATATATTTGTGTATGAGGTTTATGGGTTGTTCCACTTACGAAGTATCGGGTGATGAGCAAGAAGAAAATGAAGCCGCACCCTAACACAGCGCTTTCCCATCTCCACTGCAAACGCAAATTATTATAAATCAAATGAATGAGACCAACACTATGCCAAAGTCAAAACTCTACTTATGTGTTCTATTGCGAGTTGCGAATGGTCTACTACAACAGTTATTAAAGCACCAAAAAGTGTGTAAGCCAACTATGGAGTTCTTTTAAATAATAATAATAATGAGAGGCATGTGATGTGACACTGTGTGTTCAATCATTTGTGCGTAGTGGGGAGAAGAAATGGCAGAGAATGGCGAGAGAAGAAGACAAGGAGGGAAGATATATACTGACCTCATGTGTTTGGCTAAAAATAGATCGCATCATAGAGACAAGATCAGCGTCATGGGTAAAATGCACCAGTCCCAGAATCGATTTTAGCTGTTGCAGGCAAACCACTGTTGCTGCTCCCGCCATGAACCCTACTATTGATGCATGTGACAGGAAATCCACGATAAACCCTAACCTGTAAACCATTTTCCCCTCCCCGATCAATATATATATATATATATCATCAATTAAACAATATAAAACATGTTTATGTGTGTGTGTGTATAGTATATTTATCCAATATATATTCTCATTGCCTTTGTCTTCTAGATAGCATAGCCACGTGAAAGAAATACCTACCAATCCCACTCATTCAGTGGACAACTATTTTTTCCAGATAATTGTAATAAAGTAAACATTTGTTGCGAGAGAGAAGGGATGAATCTTTCGGATCTAATGATTTAACTGAGAAAACAACTCCTCCAGGCCATGTAGATCTAGTGAAGCTAATTAAGCTAACAAACTGATGATCTTGCTCTGGTGTCTTCTTTTAATTAATTAAATTTCGCTCCTGAGACTAGAAGAGAAGAAATTAAGTATATATAGATGAAATATGATTGGTTCGACATGAATTAGTTTCTTGTACGAAACCTATTTATTAATATAATGTTTAATTATTATAATTAACGGAGAAAACACAAGCGTGCCATTCTTGTATACTTCTATATCATTCCCTGTGTGCGTGTTGCTACATATATTATATATACAGGAGCTGGTACTAATAATTACGTACCTAAACAAACCCATGGAAGCCTGCAAAATCCCAGCGAAGAATGTGGCAGTGAAGGCAAGTTGAAGAAAGAGCTTGGGGTCGACGTTGGGATCAACCACACCGGACAGCATAGAGCCGAGCAAAAGCGACCCAATCGCCACCGTTCCCACCGCCAAATCCCTAGAACTTCCCATCATCGCATAAATCAGTGGCGGTACGAAGCTTGAATCTGCACCCATTTTTTGTTTTGTTATCATTTCACAGACCCGAAGGTTAATTAAGTCTTAAACGATACTTGGAACGTAACATCAAATAAAATTATATGCACTTAAGTTTTGAGAGGACGTGAACTCACAGAGTCCAAGAATTGGAGGGAGGTTGGCGAGTTTGGCGTAACTGATGCCTTGAGGGATAGCCAAGCTAGCGATGGTGATGCCGGCAATGACGTCAGATTTGAAGAAGCTGAGGGTGTAGCGAGGTGCCCATTCGAGGATGGGGAAGAAGAACTGGAGGCCGAGAAGAAGCTTTCTAGAAGGTGGCTGGTTTTTGAACTGCCTAAAAGGATCATCCGGAAAGAAAGTCTCCTTAAGGGAGTACATGAACGACTTAACGAATGGTTGAGGCGGTGGAATGGCCACGCGCGGACCAGGCTCCTCCATGTTCGTCGCCGCCGACGGATACACGTAGTCTGCGCTCCCCATATTGCTTCAATCAATTAATAATTGGCTTTGGCTCAATTATGGGGAGGAAGTAATGGAAGAAGTAAGGTGGTGAAGATGGTGGTGAGGTTGTGGGTGACGGGGGATATAGAATGATACGGCTTTATATAAAATTTCCAGCTCTGGGTTGTTTGGCCATGTGTTTGGATGATGTGGTGGGCTATACTCTTTTTGTAACTTGGGAGTTTTTAGAGCACTTCCAGGGGCCCACTTCAATCCCACTAATGTAATGTAAGGGTAAGAGGAGACCCTCCAGCCAAACACCCCCTACCATTTCACTTATCTGTAGCTTTCTTATTTCTTTCTTTCCTCGACGCTATCTGTTGACACGAATAAATAAATTTATTTTTATATTCATTTCTTATATAAATGACTGGTAGGAAATGATAGAGTTCAGAATATGTTGGAGATTTCTGATAAGAAGTTTCATATTGCTTAGCATGAGGGAAGTCTTAGTGCGCATGCACAGTCCATTTTATGTGTTTTAACTAGCCTGACTTTATTCTTTCATTAATCATATTGAATTACATAAATCATCATTAATTAACAATGGTAAAAAACTATATCCTATTTAATTATCATTAAGTTTTACCTTTGATCACCATTATGGATCTCCTGCATGTGTGTCCTCGATCTGCCAATAAAATGCAATGCATAGCGCAGAGACACACAGTGCACCAAGTTCTATCCCGAGCTCTCTCCTCCCTTTCAACCTCTTGAGTTATGGTTTATGTTGTTGTGTGCCTCTCTGCTTTCTGCAAGAAGGTCCTTTTAATCTATCATGGTGATGGCATTATTTCAAGTACAGTGTCTAAGAACACGACTCGATGTTTTTCCCATGTGTTTTCGATAATTGAATATAAAAAAATCAAACGAAGGCCCATCTGACCTACCACTCATTTTTAATGAAAGACAAATGTTTAAAACTGTTTAGGTTATCATAATTTTTTGTTGCCCAGAGGGGCTGGATGGGAAGCAAAATCTGGAAAGGTTACGCATCTTTGTACTGCTTATAAGAGTTTGGACTTTGGAGATAGAGTTACGTAGAATCTTGCCATTGGATCAAATCTTCAATCTTGGTAGGGTTTAATATATTTGCCGGTTATTAGGTTTGATTCGTTCCTTCTTATTTAGAATCAAGAAAGTTACCTTTAAACAAAACACGCACGCCACAGATAAAACAAACTGCCACTATCTCATCGCACTTATATCTCGATAGCTCAGTTGAACCTTTCATCAAAAAAGAAAAGAATATTCATGTTAATATGTATATATATTATTTTATTGATGTCACTCTTACTGTAATAAAACAAAACACACTTTAGTTTGATATGTAAAAGACCAACATTTTTTATGAGGCGTGATTTGATCTTAAATATGCAGGAAACGAATTATTGATGTCACATACATTAATTCATTAATTGGACTCCTTCTGGTTCTAATTATAGGAATACTTTTATAGTGTAATTTGTACTATAAAAGTGTTCCTATAATTAGGACGGGAAGTAGTAGTATTTCAATTTTGTCTCATGAAAAATTAAAAATAATAATGAATTGATCGATTATGATGTTTCTCATATATTTGGAATTTGAGATGCTGTTTTTCCCTTACCCGGAAGGTAAGTGAGTGGAAGGGAGCGATCAAGGACCTAATGTCATTATTAATCTTTTGAGTGACCCACTGTCCTTTGTTTTTAATTTTCCTTTTTATTTGCATTATAAAATTTGGTATGGTCTATGAAGGGGAAGGTCAGAAGTATTGACATGTCGGGACTACCACAAATAATTGAACTGAAATGACCATTTCATCTCTTCGATCACCTAACGACCAAAACGGGGATTTCATCTTTTAATTATGTGAAAATCATTTTCAGGACTCTTTTTAGAGAAAAAAACTCTAAAAAAAGACACTCAGAATTCTGAAATCTCATGGGATTTTCAGAATCTACGTGAATTATTAATCTTACGAAATTTGAAATAGTTGTTAACGGGGTATTGATATAGTTGTTAATGAAATGATTTAGTTGTTAGAAAATTGTTGTTAATAAATTGATTTAGTTGTTAATTAACAACTATATCATCATTTCTCGCTAATAACTCTCACGAAAGATTATGAAAATCTCAAAAAAGACTCTGAGATTTCAGAATTCTGAAGGCCTTTTTTAAATTTTTTTCTGAAAAAGAGCCATAAAAATTATTTTCCCTTTAATTATCTCTTGGCCAGATGGCTGACAACAGTTTACATTTGGACGTATATATAAGCACACACGCGTCCCTCTTATCTTTTAAAGCCTAAACACTGGTTCCCATAACTGGAACCCAGTCAGCAAAGATTCTTAAATTTTATGTTAGGTAGAAAACTTGGGATTGGCTTATGTACGCTGCAAGTAAAATCCGTTGCTGTCCTTTGCACTCCAACGACGTCGTTTTGTCTTTTATGTGCGGAGTTGCTTTTAAATTTGCCTTCGTGTCCCCCACAATCCTTACCAATATCCATTCTCTCATACTCATTCTAAAAAAAAAAAAAAAAAAAATATTATAAATATCCACTCAACTAATTATTCTCACAAACTAATAAAAACAGTTAAAGTTGTCCTACAATATAAGCAATTTTCAATATTATCTCTACTAATTGTATTAAATTTTAATATTATATTAATTATTACTCTCACCCATTACCCATATTAATTAAGGGCATTCATGAAAAAAATAATTAATGCTCCTTAAGAACAAGTAAGTGTCTTGTAAGAAAGACTAAATAAACTTGTTAGTTAGTGCCTTATAATAAGGACCAGAAGGAATAGTTAATAGTAATAATTGTATATTTTGAATTTATGTTTTTATTTTTCAATTTAACGATAGAGTAAATAAAACATGTCATCTACTTCTAACATTTTCAATTTTTTATGCTTCTTTAATAAATTTACAAACTTATTTACTTAAACAAATAAAATTATATATAATATTTTTCAGAAAAGTCTCTAGAAAACCAATATGTATTTTTTAACTGAAATTGAAAAAAAAATTACTTTTAATAATTAAATCAATTTGGCTTCATGAAATCAGGTAAGCAATTTCTTTTAAGTAAATTGACAATATATTAAAGGAGGAAAATTTTTAGTTCAGTTTAAGATTTTAAAACTAAAAATAATTTAATAAAATAGATTATTAAATTACAATTTTGTGTAAAATGAGAACAAATAAACAGTTAAGGTCCAACCAGCATCCTAAAGTATTTTTTCAGGTGCATCTAGTGCCATAAAGTATTTTGTGGAACATCCAATACCCTCAACTATTTTTTTGGTGGACCGAACACCCTGAAGTATTCTTTCAATTGTGTAGAATATCATAAACTATTTTTTCGGTATATCCAACACCCTAAAGTATTTTTGAAATGTATCTATAACCCTAAATTATCTATATTAAGTGCAAAATTGAATAAAAAATCATTTCAGGGTGATGGACACTCCAAAAAAAAAAAAAAAAAAACTTCATGGTGATGAGTGCACTACAAATTACTTTATTTTGACATTTAATGCATCTGAAAAAATACTTTAAGATGCTTGTTGGACCTTAACCCTTTATTTTTTTTTTCCCTCATTTTACAATTTAATCATCTATTTTATTAAATTATTGTTAGTTTTTAAATTTTAAAATGAACTAAAAATTTTCCTCCTTTAATATATTGTCAATTTACTTAAAAGAAAATACTTACATGATTTCATGAAGCCAAATTGATTTACTTATTAAAAGTATTTTTTTTTTCAATTTCAGTTAAAAAATACATATTGGTTTTCTAGAGACTTTTCTGAAAAATATCATATCTAATTTTATTTGTTTAAGTAAATAAGTATGTAAATTTATTAAAGAAGCATAGAAAATTGAAAATGTTAGAAGCAATGACATGTTTTACTCTATCGTTAAATTGAAATATAAAAATATAAATTCAAAATATACAATTATTACTATTAACTATGAGAGGATGAATATTGGTCAGGATTGTGGGGATACGAAAGCAAATTTTAAAAGCAACTATCCAACTAACGATGATGGGCACATAAAAGATAAAACGACGTCGTTTGTTTTATCGGATTGTGAAGCAAAAATATTTTGACTAGGGGTTGTGATCACTCCATCCCTTTAGGGACGTCATAGTTGATGCCAGGTTGTGGTTAGTTAAAGGCGGAGTTTTGATTAATCATATTCCTAGAATAGTTTAGATATAACTTCACAACATCGTTGGTAGTTTTTGCATCTTCATCAACCGCCTGGACAAAAGCCAATTAGCTCTTTGAGCTATTAATTGATTTCGAGTTTCATTCAAAAAAGCTTAAAAGATAAAACGGGAGTGCAATGGTTATTAAAATTGGACCTAAGTTATTGAACTAATCGGGATATTTGGTTAAAAATTAGTGGGTCAATGAGTTAGACCGGAGTTAAATTGAAGCTAACTCAAGGATAAACCAGTAAAAAAATGAAGATTTCAAGATTATTAATATGAAATTATAAAGAAAATAACAAAAAAATTGATTTTTTTTAAATAGCAAATCGGTTTAACCCTCAGAGCAGACTAGTTTACCCACCGATTCGTCGGTTTCCGGTCAAATGCTTTGGTCCGGGTTTAACTACACTGATTACTAGCTAGTCTAACTAGAAAATTGACAAACCGGCCACCTAGCCGGTCCGGGCAATTTGACTGGTTCAGTCTTCATACGAAATTCCATAACTTCAAAAATTCATATATAATTCTATATATTTTCAAAAATTATAAATTATTACTCGATAGAAAGCTTAAGATGTCTATTTTTTAATGTAAAAAAAAATCTAAAAAATTATCATTTGATCATTAAAAATTCTCAAATTCTAAAACTATTCGAAAAGCCTAGAGGTATAATTTTCAATCATTGTCTTTCTCGAGTTTCAAACATTCAAATTCCACTTCTTGGTACCTCAATCTCATCAATAATTAAATCTTACTTGACTATAAACCTTTATATTAAAATTTAGATGTTACAATTGAGAACTTGAGTATTTCAATTAGTAACTAGCTACTCCATTTTGATGTCATTCAAGTTTACTTCCTCATCGATTAGCTCCAGGTTAACTCCGATATGACCCACTGACCCTTAACCAACTACCGACCTATTTAGTGGCCGGTCCAGATTTAATAACCTAGCTGCTTTCAAAAGATGAGATAAACAAGCGCAAAAAAAATAAACATTTAAAGGAATTCCAACTTCTATTTTAAATTAAATAATTATATATATATATATATATATATATATATATATATATATATATATATATATATATATATATATGTTTACTTGTAATCTCATCGCATTAAGTGGGCAAAAATATCAAAATATAGAGCTTGTCAAAAAAATTAACGACATTAAACTAAAAAATTGTTACTAGAAATTTTATTAAAAAAATAGCAAAAATCTTATAGAACTGAACTTCACTTGGGAAAAGAATCTCCTATATACAAATACAACTTCATCAACCCGTACCACAACGTAAAGATTTGAGCAGATTAAAGCTAGACGAACCCATGTATATAATGTAGAATATATTTATACAAACTACAACCCTAGTTGATAATAATAATTAAAGAGGCCAGCCACGAAAAATAAAGATCATGCTTACAAACTACAACCCTAGTTAGACGAACCCATATTAATTGGTCTTTTTAAATAATTATAAGTTTTACGATCCTTCTTAATAAATATTATCTGCTATAGGTCATTGATTTTAATTTTCCCTAAATTAATCTCACTTTTAGGTGATTAGGTGTTTATGATTATTAAAATTTTCGTGACTCAATTCAAACCATTTTATGATGTAATGATTTTACATAGAATATCTGTTTTTTTTTTCTAAAGAAAAATTTATATTTAAATTCTTGTATCAATTGTAGGCATAGGAGTGTGTTAATAAAGGGTGTCAAGTCCTTATAGCCTAGGTGACACTAAACACATTCTTTTAGGCTTTTTTAAATGAGGTTTTGAGCTTAAACCCTTTTCAAAGGGAATCAGTAATGGCACCATCAACCTATTTAATTTTGACCGTCCAGATTTAATATTTAATATTTTTATTTTTCTTAAAAAGTTATTTTAATGGGTAGAGAATCTAAAATAAAAATAATCTCTTAACTAATATTTTTTTAATAAATATTTTTTTTATTTAAAAAGCATATTTTAAAAAACATCAAATCTGGATGGTCCAAATTGAATAGATTGATGGTGCCTATCCAAAGGATAGACGACATGAGTGGTTCCATTTCAAAGGGTATAATGAATGTATGAGTTGTGGTAAGGAAAAAACATGTAGTTAAAGAGTTTATCTGTTTTACTTTTCTTCCTTTTTAGAGAAACAAAAAAGAGTTTAGGGTGGTGATCGATAAAGTGGGGAGAATAATGCAGGCCACTTTGGACAAAGACATGATATAATCTCTGGTTAAATATAAGATAAAATTGATTTTTTTTAGAGAGATCAAGAAAGTTTAGTTAGATGACTTAAGATTTTTTTTTTCTCGCGAACTATTTAGTTTGATAATAAAATAATATATAATCTAATAATACATAATATATTATATGATTAAACAACTTATTTAACTTTCTTAATTTCTCCGAAAAAATGTCAACTATATGTTATATTTAATCGGAATGAGTATCTTTTAAAGATTTGACGTTGGATTTGGGTTTGGAATAATCAGCTAGGGGCTTCTAGAACGTGGCATCTCCTATAATTGCATCCTTGAATAACAGAAACTTCTCATCATCATTCTTGTCTGATAATAACAACAGATGAATAGTCTACTGTTAACTCCAACTAAACCTCGTTCATTACTCACTAATTGTATATAGAACAAAAAGACAAGCATCTCCCCTACCTTCCACGTTCCAAGTGCTATAATTATTTAATTATTTATTCAAAGTTTAGTCAAAAATATCTTTCATGTATGGGAAAATTACGTTTCAGGATTAAAATCACAAATCTTTTATATTCTCAAGGATCTCAAATATATGAAATTACTACGAAGGCTCGTGATCTTTCTCCACAAAAAATAATAATGTGCAAAGACCAGATTATCTTGTGTTAAATAATGGAACAGGACATGGTAAATTCTCAAAATATGAGTACTACTCTTGTTTTATTTATAAGTCCATTTTTTAAAATAAATCTTGTCTTTATTATTACAAAGTCCACTCTTAAAGTAATCAATGAGAGTGTTATAATTTTACCCCTATTAATTGTAAAAACTTTAGGTAAAAGAAGAAAGAGGTGAAAAAGATTAATTCATAAATAAGAAGAAAAAAATATTCATTTAGTTCATATTTATTGAATTAACTAATTATTCTTGGCATGTGAAAGTTAAATAATTTGGATTTATAAATAGGATAAAGCGGTATTAAATTATGACTGTTGCGTGTCGTAGTTATGATTTTTTGTTGTTTTGGTGTTAAATAATAGAACTGGTCCCTGTCGTACTTTTCATATAAATGGTGAATATTCAAAGTATGAGTGTTAAATTTCTAAAAGAGAAAGTTATAAACATCTGCAATGGTAAATAAGTGTCAGTTGAGATTTAAAAATAAGTGTCAGTTCCACCAGTCAACACTAAAATAACAAAAAATTTACAACCACTTCTATTATTTCACACTATAATAATAAAAACCTACAACCATTACTTGTATTATTTAGCATTGTTCGAGATTGTGGGTGACATGTTGCTTCGTATTATAGGCACTGCCATTTAAGTAATATCAGCTTTTAGCTATTAGCTCATCAATGTTACAAATCCTCTTCCAGTTACCAAAATTTTAAGGAGGAAATTATCATCCAAGAACAAAAATATCTTCAGTACGTTGAATCTTGCATATAAACAAGTGAACAATCGAAATTTACACCTACCATCACTACTGTGCAACAAGATCATACAGTTTATTATGCTCACAAACTCTATTGGTTGCTCACACAGACAGATATTATTGTTCTCGCCCGTTTCTAGATATACTCTGTTATAGTTTTAAGAAACATTGAAGGAAATTTATTTAAAGCAGTTATTTTTGAAAATACGAACCTTTCATAACAGCTCACAGATCAGGGAAGAAATTTAAAAAATTCCAAAGTGTACCAAAATTCCATAAATTTTAATTCTAAAATCAGATTTTGTTTCAAAACATGAATTTAATTTTTTAAAAGTGATATGGATTTTGAATTAGGTTTTAAAAAATGAATATAAAAATTTAAATATATTTAATGAAAGTAGTATTTGATTAAGAAATAAATAATTTTTTTAATTCTTTTTGTTACAATCTTTTAATTAAATTTGAGGCAGCTCTAATGATCATTTAGGCAACTTAAGTAATTGCGTTAGGGAATACCCGAAGGCATGATGGAAGAAGGGTGGTCCAGTTTGAGAGATCACATTATGGGCCATGGGCCACTGGGGTCCACCAATTTGTTCGGTGGAACTTGCTGCAGATGATCTAAGAGGGCCCATGATCACATGCCAATTCAACCCGTGTTTTGCTATCTTCTCCACATGGTGCCCAGTCTTGTACTCCACGCCTTCCTTCCTCTTGTCTTCATTATTTTTTATTTTTTTTGAAAGTACAGGCAAGCTAATGCTTGAAAATAAGAAGAAAGCGATTTGCACTATAAAGATCTAAGCCTTAATACAACAAACTATAGCAAAAAAGTTAACAAAAAGCATGACTACTTGGTCTAAAAAACATATCCAAAAGATCCCCTAATGTATGAAACAAGGATCACATCGATCCGTAGGATCCTCATGACCTGTTTGGCCATGTAGTCGGCCGCATGAAATGTTGTTTCTTGGAGTGTAGTGGAGCTCGGCATTCCAATCTTTGAACGTAAAATCTCTAGTCTCTCCGATAATTTCTCTAAAGGGGTGATCCGCAAGGTAGTCCCGCATAAGTATGTTGACCGCATCTAAAGAGTCCGAATACGGGACGACTTTCCGGAAATTCATCTCGGTGGCCCACTTTCAAGCCTAACATGATAGCCTCGTATCTCCGCTTCAATCACAAGTCTTTGGGCCTAGAGATTTGTGAAATCCCATGATCCATTGACCTCGAGAATCCCTCATCACGCCTCCGCAAGCCGCTTGATGTTGGGAACGCACGAGCCGTCGACGTCAATGCGGATCACATTTTCCGGGGAGGAGTCCACGATTTCTCTATATCCCTGCCAAGTTTAAAAATTTGGTGCGTTAGTGTTTGAGAAGTTGTACTCTCCATGAGAAGATGGTTACAAATGTGAAGCATCTCCCTGGTATCCGCGCTTTCGCCTTGAAATAGGAATCTGCATCTGGTAGTCCAAAGGACCCAAAGATGCATGCCAAGCTAAAGGTTCTTTGCCGGAGAAGTCTTGAAAGCGACCTTTTCCAGGATTATGGTTGATATTCCAATTTAGCCAAACCTGCAAGTTACTTGCGAAAAACTGCGAAGAGTAATTAGGCATTAAGAGTTGCTTCCACAAATTTCTTGCTCTTTCACAATCCCTGATAACATGAATCACATTTTCCTCCTTATTGCAATGGAAGGGACAAAGATTTCCATCTCGAGATGCCTCTTCGGCTCTTAAAGAGTTGGTAACAAGTCTTTCATGTCCAACTTGCCACATGAACATTTTAACTTTCTCAGGGAGCTGCCATTTCCATAGAAGGGACCAAAAGCTATTATCCCCTGCCTGATTTTGACCAGAGAGATAGATGTAAGCAGATTTAACAGAGAAGCACCCATTCTTATCAGCCCGCCAAGTGAAACAGTCTGGAAGGCTATTAGATGGGGGATACATCTTTGAAATAAAATTTATGATTGTCAAAGGTAAAATGCCCCACCATCTATTAGTGTTCCATGTTCCATTGCTCAAGGTATGATCTCTAACCGTCTCATCTACATTAACCAGGGATGGATCTTGAGCAAAGGTTATGAGGGGACGATCAAGAGGAAGCCAGAGGTCCAAATTTAATTTGGTTTCGCTCCCATTATTAATCTTTCTTCTAGTACCAAAAGAAATTTATCCCGCACATCGACCACCGCTTCCAAACGTAGGAAGAGTTTCTCTTTTTAGATACCTTAGGCACATAGGAATTGCCACAATTGTACTTGGACCGAGGCATCGGGCCCATAGAGAATCTTTTTTCGTCAAGAGATTCCAAAAGTTTCATAATAAAGGCTTTATTCTCGATGCTTGGAGGTTTTTGATTCCAAGACCTCCCCGCTTCTTAGCTTCGGTCACTTTGTCCCAAGCAATGAGATGCATCTTTTTCACGTCCTCTTCTTCCCGAGACCAAAGAAAATTTCTCGAGATCTTATCAAGCTCATTAATAATACAAATAGGGAGAAGGGTTGATTGCATATGATAACTCGGGCGGAGAGGATAGAACCGATTTAATCGAACAAAGTGCGACCACCATAGTTAAGAACTTTCCTTTCCATGTAGACAGTCTCTCACGGGTTTTTTGCACAATGTGATGATAAGTGGCTTTGGTAATCCTCTTATGAATGATCGGCACCCCTATATATTTCCCCAGATCATGCGTGATTCCAATGCCAAGAAGTTGACTTAACTCAAGAGCTCTATTAAAATTGACATTTCTAGAGCAAAACATTCTGGATTTGTTTAAGTTAATTATGTGACCAGAGACCTCACAAAAACTTTGCATCACCTGACGAACCTCAACCATTTGGTGAGCAGAGGCTTCAGTGAAAAGAATGAGATCATCGGCGAAGAACAAATGAGATATGGCGGGGCTTCCTCTTTTGAATATGAATGGTTTCCAATGCTTAGGGCCTCACATTCCTCCTTGATAAAATGCCCCACCTTTCCATGCGAGAAACAAAAATATATGGGCTTAGAGGGTCCCCTTGTCTTACGCCTCGGAAGGAGTAAAACTTGGGCCCTCATCACCATTCCGAGAATGACATAGATGAGGTAGAGAGACAAGCCATGATGAGATCAATGAGATTACTATCTAGCCTCAAGCATGCAAGAGTATTCTTGATGAACCCCAATCAAGTCTGTCAAAGGCCTTTTTCCATATCAATTTTGATAGCAACAAATCCTTTTTTCTTACCCTTCATTCTCATAGAGTGGATGATCTCCTGAGCAATGATAATGTTGTCACAACTGGACCTATTGGCAATAAAGCTGCATTGCTCAGGGTGTAAATTTGTCTAGAAGTTTTCTCTAAAGAGAAATGTTACCTCAAAAAAATTTTTTTTTGGGTTCAATAGTGTAAAAATGGAGCAATGTTGTTCTTTTCTGTTAAAAAAATTAGAAGTTAATATCAATTTTTTAACGATCAACCTTAAATGCATGAGCTAATATTGCTACGTTTTGAAACTTTCAAAGTGATAACATTGCTCTTCAATAGAAATTTTCAGAGAAAATTTGTAATTTACCCTTGTGTGTGTGTTGCGACTAGCTTCAAATTCTATCTCTAGCCTATAGGCAAGGGCAGAATCGGGGGGCTAGGGTGCCCCCTAAATTATAGAATTTGACTCAAAATTTTAGAAAATTATGCTTTTGCCTCAGAAAAATTTAAATAATTTCACTTTAATCTCTATCAAAAGTCTCATAGAGGGACTAAAATGAAAATATTGAAATACTTATGAGGCCAAAGCATAATTTCCTAACATTTTGGGTCCAATTTTGTAATTTTCTCCCTCTAATTTTAAATGCTAACTCCACTAAGATTCTATTCTATAATTTTCATCCCCCTAATTTTAAATCCTGGCTTGGCCCCCCTGTAGGGTCAACACTACTTCCTTAAAACTTAAGAGGATAGATAGCCACCACAATTATATTATTGCCAATTATGCTCTCAACTTGCTAATAAATTTAGCTGTTGGAATTCTATCTTATCAAAATGCTCCAAAGGGTTGAGTACAATGTGAATGTGTGTGGTTGTGTTCATTGACGATGTTGTAGCTTAACCACACTCTTGTCTATAGAACATTGTAAACGATTACTTGTGGTTTTATGACACAGTTTCTAAAACCAGAAGAAAAAATTTCATTAGGTGACAAGACATTCCAATTATTTAAGTTGGCACAACCGCATTAATAAATTCAAAGATTCTGCATGCAAATCATGCCAACTGTCGTTGACAATATTATCGATCGGGTCATTTCAATGTTGGGAAAGATGAGGAAAATCGAGCTTTCGCGGACTCAAAAAAATTCTTCAAAAATTCCAACACACATCACACAAACACACACACATATATATATATACCCTTCAACTTGAGATTGACCTATTGTCATCAAGTCAACGTCTTCCATTCTTATCTTGTTTCTGTGTTAGATGAAAGTATATATGGCTATCCACAGAGATGCATGCTAATTAATTATTACACTGATTGTGCTTATCTCCACTCAAGCAACTCTTTCCACGCTTTATTTATTTCTCGGTCATACTAGTGACGATGGGATTTTGACTAATTATTGATGATTGATGAACATATATATATCTATGTAATACTCGTATACATATATCTTGTAGACATATGCGTGCATTATTGGGTTGACTTGTGTGAATTATTGAGACACATACATAATAATGGAATGATCAGCGGTGAAAGTCTGTCGTATGCTTTGGATCATCGATCGATAAAGAGACAGATTCCCCAAATTTGAAACGATGTCAACAACCGGCCCACTACATATGCAATTATAATGTAGGCTCCACATAACCACAATCATAATAATATTGTAATGGAGAAACTGTACAGTTCGTTGAAATTACTATTATTACTTGATCATCTTTTTGGGTAAGTTTAGCTTTATATATCAATTAGCTTGCGGCTAAGGAGCATTGAATCGTGGGTTGAGCAAATGATGTGCAAGTTATTTAGGACTTGGATTCTGATGAGTGATTGGCCCACCACTTAGGATGGAGCAAGTGTGTTTCTGGAGGAGGGAGGCTCATCATGCACCTTGTTCATATGATATATATCTGTGCGTGCAAATGTCCTCGTACAAAATATTAACTGATATGTTCAAAGGATTTTATTAGTTTTGGACATTTCAAAGGGAATGTATGGTGTAAAATGCAGATACCCATTTTTCATAATCGAACTCTATCATAGTCATAAGTTCATGAAAAAGCAGGAATGTGTGTGTGTGTGTGTATAGCTCTCCCCACTTATATATACGTACGATGCGATTATAACCACTGAAATCGCCAGCCCTCGTTACTGTGGCGTTTTGTTATTTTTCCATTGCGGAGCATTTAGTAGTTTAGTGGAAAACTGACTTAGCTTGTATTATTAGCAGGATTTAAAAACAATAGTCTCTCCCCTTTAAATCTTATACTACCTTTAATCCTTAATATAAGATCCAATTGATTTTTTTAGTGAGATTAATGAAGCTAAATAAATGATTTTAAAGTATGTTTATTTATCTTTTTTATTATACCAAACTAATTTTTCTAACTTATAAACTGATATATAATCAAATGATACATGACATATATGCTATGTTAACTAACTCATTTAATTTCTTTAATTTTTCTAAAAATAGTTAACTAATCAGTTTTATATTAAGGACGAGATGCAGAAGTAGTATTTCTTATGAATAATGCACGTTCAATTTAATGTAGAGGTGATTCATACAAAAGAAAAGAAATTTAAATCGCTGAAACTGGTAGGTTAGATACGTATTACGTAGCTAATTATTTCGCAGAATGCATATGTATGTACGTAATTTATATATGTATCTATCAGTAGTCCCCAATATTCCCTTTTCTGCATAAAATTTTTGTTGCTGTCTGTCAACCGCACTCTTTCCCACACAATGTGGCCAGTCCACCATGTGTGACTATAAAGAACTAAAAGCAACCTCACATACTTATATACCTTCAACTTCACTGCATGCACGCCGACCCTATGTCCAGCAGTCATCCTATAGTGGCAATACTACTTTCTCAAGACGCCATCATATATCAAACCCACCCACGTACACTTCTCTTTTTCTAATATAGCTATATCACAGCATTACATCTAAGCATAGTTGGGTTTATAACTCACAATAAGACTCTATATCCCGTGTTTAAGCGGCCAAAGCTCCTTCCATTATGACCAATGCCTGTTGAATAGTGACCTGCCAGCCTCTTTTCCGATGCATGTACTCATCCATATTGTCCCCTACTTGTTGAAAATTAAATAACCCAAGTCTTCTGCCTGTTATTTGTGTTCCACACTTTTTCCCCCCTCTTCCTGTAAAGTTGTGGCTTTAGTACCATGAAAAAAAAGCGTATGACTTCTCGGTCGTCCACACTTTGCCCAAGCCACGCATAGTGCTTTCTCAATGGCATCAACTGTCTTGTCACTGTATCACGCTTGAAAGTGGGACCTCCCAGAAAAATTCTACAATAGCATGATATTGTAAAGAGGAGCTCTGTTCCTTATTATCAAATACAAAACATACAAATCAAGTAGTGAGGACCTATCTATAGCATACGCAGAGCATCCAAAATTACAACAATAAATACATATTGCGTTAACTGGGAATTTTCAACATGTCGATTCAACTTCAAACAACAGTATGGACCTTCAATCAGGGGCGGACCAAGAAAAATAGTGAAGAGGGCACCATTGGTGGGGGGATGCGGGGGTTGCCCCCGATTTTTTTTAAGGAAATTTTTAAATGCATTAAAAAATAAAAGAATATAAACAAAAAAAATATTAAAAAAACATTCATGAAATCAAGTGAATATTGATAATGTAATAAGAGAGGAATTATTTTAAAACCTATCATTTAGAAAAGTAAAATTTAAGTCTTTGTTAGAAATGCAAATATATAAATTAAATGAAGGGGCGGACTAATAAGTTCAAGACATATATTTTAATAACAAAAGTATATTACAATAAAAAAAAAAATTACAATGTCATCCTTCTAGGCTTTATTTTTTTAGAATTCCATCATAATTTCCTTATTATCAATGCTATCAAATACATATTTTTCAATATAAGGCATTAAACAATCATTTAACTATTCATCTCATATCCGATTACGAAGTGCAATCTTGATGTATTAAGAGTATGCATTAAACAATCATACAATCATTTAAACATGTATTTTTTTTATATAAAAAAAAAAGTTTCCCAAATTCAAGGGGGGCACTTGCCCCCTTCTCTACTACCTCGGTCCGCCACTTGCCTTCAATGATCAGCAAGAAGAGCAAAGACAACTACACTATTTGAGACCAAAAAATAATTTTCCGGGAATAACATCCCATTTCTAAAATTTATTGAAATGCTAATGAAAATAATTTAAACAGATTTAACTATAAATCATAATAATATGGCAATCAACTTTGATTTCTATAGTAAACAATCATAAACATAAGTGAAACAATATAAAATATCATTAATCAAATAAATCCATGTTTTAATATAATCTATTTAAATGATGATTCTCAAACCTTATCTTTTCGTAGGACTTCAACAGAACGGAATAACAAGCGTAGATACACAGTCTATGAGGGAAAATAATCAAGCGCGGCATAGAAGCCACGAAAACAAGCTTGGACACAAAGTCTACGAGAGTAAGTAACCAATCAAGTGCAACACGAGGCTACGATATAAGCGTAAGTACAAGACTCATGAATAAAAATGTGAGAACAATCCTGCGAATATTAAGCCAGCTCGAGGTTAACTATGGTATACCAAGGACTAACAATGTTGTTAGTAACCAGTCGTTCTGTATTCAATCCTCTCAAAATATTTCAAGCAGGCATGGGGTCAATTTACTAATAGCAAGCAAAGAGATTTTCCTCTAATAGCAAGAACTTAAAAAGAATATTTCATAACAGAAGACCCCAACACAAGAGTTTACAAAGTTTCAAAATATTTCCTTCCAATTCTATTAGTCAGAAAGTCATTTCATGTAATAGTAACTTGTAAGGGCATTTTCAATATTAGACCATATCACTATAAAAATTTATAAAGAATCTCATAAAAAATTTCGTATCAATTTTTTTTTGGCCCTGGGATAAGCAAAAAAACTCTCGGGTATGCATATCCGAAATTACGAAGCCCATAATTTGAGTTTGACAATTCAAATATATCATGGGCAGGCCCATATCCTTTGCTGGAAATCCAGCTATTTTTCATGCTTTGAGTACCATTGTTGGGCTTCTCGGCCCAATATCGGAAGGCTGTTGTGTGGTCTCTTTTTTCCTTTTATGACCCTTTTGACTGAGTGTTTGGGCACTTCCGTTTACACCACACAAAAAAACAATATGATGCCTTTATACAAGTAAATACATATATATACACACACACACACACAAAAGTTTGCAAAAAAAAAGAGGCTAAATTATACCCCAAAAAAAAGACCGTGCTGGCCCAAGGGCAGTGATCCATTTTCCCTAGACTTTTCTTTAGAATGGGAAATCGGCCATTTTGGCTGTTTAAGCGCCCTTCAAGACGCATAAAATGGAAGATCCAAATGAAGTTGGGGCCCAAAAAGGGCACTACTGTTAGGCCCGTTAATTTTATTTTATTATTTTTTTTAACTTGAATGTTTTATAATGATTCAGGATTATCAAAATATTTATGCGAGTATAGATCATTCTTCCATGAATAAATCTAAATTGAAAACTTATTTGGAAGAACCAATACTGAAGCCTGATAATTGGAAAGAATTGGATGTCTTGAACTTGTGGAAGAACAATCAACCAAGATTTTTGATTCTTTCAAAGATGACAACTGATATTCTTAGCATTCTAATTACTACGGTGGCCAGGTGAATCGCTTTTCGGTATTCGTTCACGTGTTCTAACAAAATATAAAGTTTCATTCTTCCATGTAATGTTCAAACTCTTATTTGTGCTCACAACTGAATGCATGAATTCTCATATGATGATAATTTATTAATTTATATGTATTTTGTTTCTGTCATAGAGTTATCTATCCCTTTAATTACAAATACATAATAATTATACTCGATTTTATAATTTGGTTTATTATTTATTGTAAATAAAGATTATGGATGTATCCATTTATCAGATCTTGGAGAATGAATTCTTGATATTTTTATGATGGTAATTTATTAATTTATATGTATTTTGTTTGATAATAAGACAATTATGAGTTATCTATCCCTTTAATTACAAATACATAATAATTATACTTTTGTTATGATTTTATGATTTGGTTTATTATTTATTTTAGATAAAGATTATGGATGTATCCATGATGTTGGAGAATAATATTCTTTTCTTTTCTTGTTTATTTTTTTGTTTTTTAATGCATTTAAAAATTTCCTTAAAAAAATAAATTTCGGGCGGCGCCCGAATCCCCCCACTACTACTATAATTTTTCCATCCGCGGAATTAAATATCTTTGAAATTAATGATAATGATAGAAGAAGAAGAAAATGATAGTCATCATACTCATGTTGTTTAGTGGTAAGCTTCTTATGCTTTGTGTGAGTTATTGATGGACAATATTTTACTTTTGATTATGAATTAGTGACTGTGTTTGTTTGTTGCATAATGCTTATTGTTTAGACCTTAATGTTAATAACATTTCTTTAATAAATTAGAACTTTAATTGTTGTAATTTACTAATTATATTTCTTAAAAAACATAGAAAAAATAGTTAAAATTTAGAAAAATAGGCTTTCCAAATTTCTATAAGATCGGCCCTAGCCCACACGCTTTCAGGCCGGACCTTTAAAAACAAATATTTTTCTTATCTTGGGCTTAAAAGGGCCGGCCCTAAATCCCAGTTCTACTTATCTCACACGTTAAGCGATGAAAAATGGGTATGCAAAGAGAACGAGAACGAGGTTTCCCCCTTAATGACAATTTTTTCTGTTTGTAAAAAAATATATAATTACTATAAAGTTATCAAATTTTATAAGATGCCACGTAGGATGTCATATGTCTCACATTGATCTGACGTGATAAATTCCATTAAAAAGATAATGGTGAATCAACGAGGGGTGCATGGTAACAAAATAAAAGGTTAGAGGTTTTATTTAAACTTTGAAATGTTAGGGAAGGAGGTTATAAGCAACTGACTTAAAGTTAAGAGGTTTGTATAATTTAGCCTCTCTCTCTATATATAAGATGTGTTATTTGCTTAAAATGTAAACTTTAACCCCGTATATATTAATCAATAATAATTGTGATATGCCTTGAAATTGAAAGTACATGGGAGGCCCATTCTTGTGGTGATGTTTCCGTTTTACTTTCTGATCTGCCATTGCATCAACTCCAGCTTTTAAGCACCAAAATTAAGTCCAGGAGTGTGAGGAATTGCCATCATCTAGCAGCAAAGTTGAATTTCTAGCTAAAGTGCATAATCATCCCTACTCATAAAAAATTCATTTATTTGCAAAAGGAAGGAATGGGCCCCGCGTGTCTACGTGGCACCACTTCCGGATAAAGAACATTGTACGGGACCATGGGCGTGCTGTAGGGAAAGCGTGCCCTTCAGCCACCCGTGCTGAGATTTCATTTTCATATTTCACATTTTCACGTCATTTCGGAATCCCGAAACAGGGACACCAAATACGTTTTGACCCCACCTCCGATCTTGATATTTGAATTTATGCGCTGCTTTTCCCTTCTTTTCAATTCTTTTGCCGCTCTCTCTCTCTCTCTCAAAACTTGAATTTGATATTAAAGAATTACGTAAATCCAATGAATAGAGAGTCTTCTATGCTGGTGTACCCTTTTTGACTCTCAGGTGTAGTAGTAGTGTAACCCCTGTAACTACCCGGGAAGCCTTGTTGCTTTACTTTCTCTTCATATTTTGAATTTTCTTCTGAGCAAAAAAAATATATTTTGAATTCTCAGGTTCTCACCAATTTTCATCTTTTGTCTCTTCGAATTTGTCCTTTATTCTTGATTCGCTTCGGGTTGTTGCATTGCTGCTCTATTCAGCTTGAATTCGTTCTTAAGAATTCTTACTCTCCAACGTTCTTGTCAGTTCTTTGATTTCCTTCGAGGAATCTTTCAACAAAGTAAAGGTTGTACTTCTGTTGTGAATGATGCATTGTAGATAGTCTTCAATTTGTTCCTCGCCCCGGAAAGGCACTGGTGCACAAGAATACTTTTCAGTTTTCATCTGGGAAGAAAGCCTAGGTTTGCTGATTGGTTGATAAAGAAGGTACGGAAAAACGCAACATTGTCAAAATTAGAAGACTATAGCTGTTCGTTCGTTTGATATTATCAGCTCTGCTCATATTATTAATAACTGCGGTGACTGAAATAATAGCTGGCTTTCTATGAAGTTCTTTTCTTTAGGGAGTTCAAACTCGAAGACTCATTCTTCACGCCTTGAAAAATTAAAAATTAGAAGTTTTTCATCTTATTTTACCTTGGTTTATTTCTTAAACATTGTGCTTTTCCCTATGAACGAGACTGGGTTGACGCACACAAGGACAACGAGTGCGTCGAGCTTTTGGTGTCTCTTCGATTATTTAACAGATGATGATTCCTTTATCTAGGGAGGGACAATTCTTGTTTAACATTTATCAATTGCTCTCCGGTCCATAGTTTGGCCCTTTTTGTTATTTTATTTCGTGATTAATTTAAGCGTTGCTACTTGCTAATACCTCCAGAAATGGCGCTCTATAAATAATCATCAGAGGGTGGAGAGATTCCAGTTCACAATGGAGCAGTATGAAATTCTAGAACAGATTGGCAAAGGTTCCTTTGGTTCTGCCCTGCTTGTGAGGCACAAGCATGAAAGGAAAAAGTGAGAATGATTCCGAACTCTGTTCAAACCTAGTGTTACATATAATCGTTTACAGGTTAAATTGTTAAGTAATGTGTAAGAAGTTATTTATTTTGGCATATACCAAATGTATATTTATTTCGTTGTCTCCATCTAATAAGGTATGTCCTCAAGAAGATCCGCCTTGCCCGTCAAACTGATAGAACCCGTAGATCTGCCCACCAGGAGGTACTCTACTAGCCCCCGTTTTTAATTCCCCCACTGTTACATCAGATATTGGCTCCCCTCATTCTGCTGAAGCTTGATTATTGGTGATACTTTATATTCCAAGATTCAAAATAAAAGATTTAGTCCCATCGGTTTTACATATTAAAAAAACATATACATTCTTACAGCTCACGTATCTCCTAATTTTTATTCATTCAGTCAGTATTGCATTAAACTGATGGCTATTTTTCTCCTCATTGGTTTATATTCTTGTCCTGGATTTATTACTTCAATTTATCAAATTGTGAGATGCTTTGCCCTTTTTTTGCAGATGGAGCTAATCTCTAGAGTACGAAATCCCTTTATAGTTGAATATAAAGATTCCTGGGTAGAAAAGGTAAGCTTATTATTATTAATATTTAATTATAATTGTTTTCTAAATTAGAACTTTCTTACTCTATTGTTTTATTCCTGCTTTTGCCTTTTTGTTTGTTTTACTTTCCAAGAGAGCTTAGAGTTTAAATTTAGGTTTATGTTGATCCAGTTGACTTGTTTTGAGTTTTGAAATTTAAAAGTTTGTTTTTCTCCTATTTGTTTATGAATGTTTACATCTTTGCTTTCTTACTAGTGGAGATGTTTATATTGGGAACCCCTTTTACAATGCATTATATGAAGGCCTAAATCATGTGCTTGATTTATGATTCTGAAATTGATAAGTTGGTGTCTTCACTTCCAGGGTTGTTTCGTGTGCATTGTCATAGGCTATTGTGAAGGTGGAGACATGTAAGTTATGGTTTACAATCAATCCAAGTCTGGGGATATCAAAACATTGTGTACTGCTTGCTTAGCTTGTTCTTGCTACTTCTGTAATCCTCCTATGATATGTCTGTGGTACAGGGCAGAAGCTATTAAGAAGGCCAGTGGTGTTCATTTTCCAGAAGAGGTTCGTCATTATTGTAGCAAGTCCTTCTCCTTCTTGCGTGATTCATGGTTTTCACTTCTATACTTTAGTAAGTTGCTAATGTTTACTGATCTATGTATACAGAAACTTTGTAAATGGCTTGTTCAACTCTTGATGGCACTTGATTACTTGCATGCAAACCATATCCTTCATCGTGACGTCAAGGTAAATGGCTTCTAGAATTTAATAATTATGGATGTTATGCAGTTAGGACTTATGAGAACTTAGAGGACCAACACATTTTCATGTTTTCCCACATTTTCAGTGTTCTAATATATTCTTGACAAAAGATCAAGACATACGACTAGGTAATGCTTGCCTTAATCCTTACTCATATTGCTCTTAAACTTCACTAATGGGCAAAGACATCCTTAAGTCTTATTTTCTAGTGTATAGTCCTTAAGCTAATCATGTTGAATGCAGGCGATTTTGGCCTGGCTAAATTACTGACATCTGATGATCTTGCTTCCTCTGTGAGTGATATGGTCTGGATATTGATTTCATTTACTGTTTTTGGTTTTTAAACTGATTAATAATTCTATGCTCCTGCTAAAATTAAGGTTGTTGGGACTCCGAGTTACATGTGTCCTGAGCTTCTTGCTGATATACCCTATGGTTCAAAGTCCGATATCTGGTCTTTGGGTAGGATAGATTGTTACTATACTCTCAAACTTATCCAAGTTCTAACTACATTTTTGTTCTCTTACCCTACTCTGAGCGCGCCTGATTTTGTATGTAATTTATAACTTATGCCAGGCTGCTGTGTATATGAAATGTCTGCCCACAAGCCAGCTTTTAAAGCTTTTGTAAGTAACTGTCTAAAATTGCAAGTCCAGCTCTTTTATGATTCGCATCTCTCCTTCTCTGTCTGCTTAAGTCTTGGGATTTTGGTGGGGATATAATCATTTATTTGACACTGAATATCTAGTTGGATCTTGAATGTCCATAGTGATATTTTAGCTATTTGGTACTTGAAAAACATCTTACATCCTATTCATTAAATATTAAGTTGGCCTATTGAATTTTGGTGAAACATCAAAACATTGACTTGAAGGCACCGCATTTAAAGGGAGAAAAGGGGAAAAGAATCTCCTCCATAGTTTTATCATCTTATTATGATTACTTGACAACTATGTAATTAGATGTTATTTAAATTGTTTTGAATTACTAAAATAGGATTGGAAATTATATTATGGAGCAATTTTAGAATCAGGGTATATTGTCACGCAATATACATTTTAATGTAGTCTGTTGTCTTCTGTTTAAACAGGATATGCAAGCATTAATTAACAAAATAAACAAGTCAATTGTGGCTCCCCTGCCAACCATGTATTCTGGCGCTTTGTGAGTTCTCTGTCTCAATAATTTTAAGTACCTTGGACATTTCGCATGTCTTTCTTCTCTCATTTTACAATTGTGTTAGTACGTATATTTGCAGAACTTTAATGATGTCAACGCCTGCTCTAGGCCGCCTACACATGTTATTAATCAAACTAAAAATCTCCCTTCTAAGTGTTTATTTTTATTACAAGGCCTGTTATTACATTTTATACCGTTTCGGTGATTGATTGACTTCCAAATTGTTGAGGAATTTGAAATTCAAGTGCTTTATGTCAGTCAAAGACTGTCAGAGCTTTAATTATACTTATTAATCCTCATATTATTACTATTCACCACTGAGATATATTTGCAGTGATTATTCTTGTTTAGCAGTAAGTAATCCTGTTTTGCTTAGCTCTTGTATACCTCCAAACCTACAATGTTGTTGTCGACTCTCATTCTTTATCTCCCAAGTTACTTATCACTTTTCCTACTCATTTGTTGACGTCATTGATTTGCGTATCTTGTGAATAACACATGTCTCTTCTTTCAGTCGAGGGCTTGTCAAAAGTATGCTACGGAAAAATCCAGAGCTTAGACCAAGTGTATGTTTTCTCTCTTCAGAATATGGAGATTAACTTGTGTTTTATTGTTTGGGTGACATAACGGTGGGCTAAGCCCAAAAGTCTGGTGGTTAACTTTGTTTTGGTCTATTTGCTCAAAACTAATTATGTGGAGTTTGTTGTGTCAGGCTTCAGAGTTGCTAAATCATCCGCATCTTCAGCCCTACATTCTTAAAATTCACCTGAAACTAAACAGCCCCAGAAGAAGTACTTTTCCATTCCAATGGACTGAATCAAACTACGTAAGGAGAACTCGGTTTGTGGAGCCAGATTCTGTCTCCACCCTTTCCGATAGGGGTAAACGCTTGTCATTCAGCAATGACAGCAGGGCCTTGAATCCTAGTGTTTCTGGAACTGAAAAAGATTCTCAGTGTTCTACTCAAAATGGTCATAGATATTCCACTTGTTCAAGGGAGAAACTCTATGAACTATCTGTTGGTTGCATCCGTGAAGACTGCATAGCTAACAAATCAAAAGCCACAAAGTTCTCAACTGTCGATAGTAATACTCCAAGATTGAGAACAGTTAAGGATTCTGCCACCCCCAGAAGGCAGACAACCCCATCAAAAATATTTCATACTGGTTCAAAGCGTGATTCAGTAAGTTTATATACTATGCAATTCTCAGCAGCTCCATTTCATAATGACGTGTTGTGAATAGGACAATGGAATTTTTCTATATGATATTAGAATTTATCATATTGAATATCATACAACCTGACTATGTATGTCAACAAGAAGCTGCACATTAAGTAACATTTTTGCTTATCTTTTCAGCTTCTGGTGTCGCATACTCCAGCAGGAAATTCTTCCCCACCATCACGTAGAGCTTCCCTTCCGCTGTCGACAAGAGTCATGACTGCAGAAACCTCTTATAGAGCCGGAGTTGGCTTCCTCCGGACTGTGGAGTCTCCAGATGTTTCTGTTAATGCGCCACGAATTGACAAGATTGCTGAATTCCCTCTTGCATCTTCTGAGGAAGCTATCTTTGCTGTCCCCAGAAGGTCATCAACATCTGCCATGCGCTCTTCTAGTTCACCAGTTGGTGCTGTTTGCTCAATCACAAAGGACAAGTGCACTGTCCAGGTTGTGGACAAGGCCATGGCAGCCCCTGCCAGCGTGAGTGATGCTTGTCCTGAAGCTTCAGGTCCAGGATATGGAAGTGAATGCTCTGAGCATGTCACGGCTGATGTTTCGAGTCGGTCATCTGCAGAGTCACAACAGCGTCGGTTTGACACCTCGTCTTACCAGCAACGTGCTGAGGCATTGGAAGGGTTGCTTGAGTTCAGTGCAAGGCTCCTACAACAACAGAGGTTTGAAGAACTTGGAGTGTTGTTGAAGCCATTTGGACCAGAGAAGGTTTCTCCAAGAGAAACAGCTATTTGGTTGACCAAGAGTTTTAAAGAAGCTGTGGTCTAAAGCCTATGGTCTGATGCCCTTGTGATCAATCTATTTGGTGGTGTACATTAACATACCGGTTTGTCGAATTTTAACTGACTAGCTTGCACCTTTCTTCTTGAGAGAAGCAAACTGAATCTTAAAATTTTATACTATTCTTACCTGAGATGTCCGCATTACTGCTGATTGTATTATCTCAGATAGTCAAATGTTAGATCATCATGCGTAATATGTTAGTCTAGTACGTGCTAAATATAAGTGTTAGGACAAACATTTTATTATGATCCTAAATATAAGACCCTAACTCACTTTATTTGCTAAAGTTATTGACTTTTGCCCAAAGTATGCCTATTGATTAGAGCTTCCAATTAAGGTGTAATTTCAAATTTTTAATGGACATAATTAAAGAGGGAGGTTTAGGGAAGTTAAAACATTTGTGACAAATAACTAAATATTTTTAATATATGTAAATTAGTTATCTAGGCCTTATATTAAAGAGCAGGGATAGTAATTTAGAATTCTTGTGGGGCGCCAGATTAATATAAAATTGTCTTATGATGACAAGTTTTTGTTTTGTTTGTTTGTTTGTTTTTTTTTTTGCATAAACTTTCTTATTTTAACACAAAAAAAAAAACATAAAAGAACCATGAAGTCTTTAAATTGTAAAATTTGAGTAAGGACAAATGGTTGTCCAACCTAATATTGGTCGTTGGACCTTGATCTGAGAACTAACTATATGTTTAATCTAAGGTAGGCATACTAATATTGGTTGAGAGCAGCCAATGTGAGTTGGCATAGATGGTAAGGGATCCAGGATTAGGCCCTTGGGTCGTGGGTTCGATCCCCTCTGCCGTCGCTGGGACTCCTTTGGTAGGCGATCTCGTAAGTCCCCAGTAAGTGCTCATGAGCCGAGCCGGGCCCGTGCCACGGCGCTTGAGTGGGGACGATGTCGAACCCCTCTAAAACTTTGTTCAATATCAAAAAAAATATTGGTTGAGAGCAAGTGGAAAGGGACTTGTTCTCCTTTAAACACGTCCTCAGTTCGGGGCGTGAAAATGGAGAAAATGGTGTTGTGAGATTTTCCCCCACGACCATAGACCTGATTTGAGGCAAACTTGGATTAGTTGAAACTAAAGGTTCTGGTGAACCGGGTGGACAATTTTAAAAAAAATCTAAGTTAGGCATTGATTTAAAATATTTTTTGTATTTATAAATTAATTATATATATTATCAATCAAGGATAGATAAAGTGAAAAATCAATTTTATAATCATATGTATTATTATTTTTATTACATCATGTATATTATTCTTTTTTTTTTCCGGCCACCATTTATATATTATTCTATTTGAGCAAGCGGAAAGAAATAGGGAAAATGACCCTATCTCACTTTATTTGCTGAAGTTATTGACTTTTGCCCAAATGTGCCCATTGATTAGAGCTTCCAATCAAGGGGTGATTTCAAATTTTTAAAGCACATAATTAAAGAGGGAGGTTTAGGGAAGTTAAAACATTTGTGATAAATAACTATTTTTTTTTAAATATGTAAATTAGTTATCTAGATTTTGTATTAAGGATTAGAGATAGTAAGCGATGAGTGCGAAGAAAGTGAGCGAGCGTCCACGCCAGTCTGGGACTGGTGGAAGGGAGGGACCGGCGGAAGGCGATGGAGATGGGGATGGGGGAAGCGAGAAAGAGAAGGGAGGTTCGGGGCCTGTCTTCGAGAGTAAGGTGGTTAAATCGCGAGTGGGGGAGGAGCCATCGAAAGGTCCAAATGACTAGGGGAAGACTGGTGTACCTCAGCTATCTTATAGAGACAAACTTCTATCTCCTGGGTGTGTTGGGTTCCTAGTAAAACACTCTAAAGAAGATGACATTGTAAGGGGGTGGAAGTCTTACTTTCAATGCATGAATGAGAAGGAAGACAGTGGTACTACAGAGGACCCATCTGAGGAGGATAATAATGATACGAGACGCATGGAGGGAAGACCTGGGATTCTGAACTTTACCGTTGATGAGTATACAACTTGGTGTTTGCCATGGATGAATTCTCTTATTATCAAAGTCATGGGGACTAGCTTTCCCACTTACCTCATTCGTGATCACATAAACTGCATGTGGCGGCCAAGGATCCTCTGAAACTCATCCCATTGAGCAATGGATATTACATCGTATCATTTTGTAACAAGGAAGATAGGGATTATGCCTTTCAAGAGGGGCCATGGATGATTGAAGATCATTACTTGATTGTGCAGCGTTGGCGTCCCAACTTTAATCCCTGGAAAGCTGATCTCCAGTGTCGTATTGCAGCATGGATTCGCCTACCGGATGTTCCTTTCGAGTTCTATAATGTTGAATCACTAAGAAGAATTGGGAACATGGTTGGTAAAATGATTAAGGTGGATCGGTCCACTTCTATCTACGATAAAGGTGGGTTTGCACGTATTTGTGTAGAGGTGGATCTAAAGCAGCCCCTCTTGACTTCATACACGGTATTTGGAGAGGAAAAATCCATTATTTATAAAGGGCTCTACCAGGTTTGTTTCACCTATGGAAAGTATGGTCACACAAAGGATGCATGCCCAACGGCCCAAAGGAAGGATGATGGCCAGCAGGATGAAGAACGAAGCCCTGTGGAAACTAGCACTGGAGGAACCGGCGATGATAGAGCAGTAAAGGAACCAGGTGTAAGCGGCGCCACCATCGTCTTCGGGGACGCGAATCTTAGCACGTGCCCGTTTGGGAAGCTCAAAATATTACGGCGTGACTTTAGTGTGTTAGTTCTCTATGTTTTGATGATAACAATTATAATGAAAATAAGTTAGAGATTCAAGTGTAAATCTTGTTTTAAAATCTAACTTGAATCTATAATGTTTTGAAGTTTCTGTCATTTTGGTGCCTCAAGTCAAATATTGTTTACCGCGAGTAAATAGTTCATTTATTTGAAGCAAAATGTTTTTACCCTCAAGTGCCTCGAGTTAAAATGTGTTTGACTTGGAGTTAATAGGTTTGAGATATATTTGCCTCAAGTTAAAATCGATATGCCTCGAGTGGATTATTTGGAAAGCTTTTAAACAAATGTTTTTGACTCCAGTCAATTATGTAATTGCCTCAAGTCATCTGATTTAATCTTAAGCTTGTGAACCCATCGTTTCTAGCTCTTGAGTATCAAGTTAATGCCTCAAGTCATTGACTCAAGGCAATTAACTTTATGCCTCAAGTTAAGAAGTCAACTTGCATTGTTTTTCAAAAGTATCGTTTTTAACTTTCAAATGGATATCAAGTTAACTTTCAAAACTTTCAAGTGAATATCAAGTTAACTTCTTATATCAAGTTAACTTGCTTCTTTTTCAATATCTTCGGTTTTAACTTTTAAACCCATATCAAGTTAACTTTCAAAACTTTCAAGTGAATATCAAGTTAACTTGCTTCTTTTTCAATATCATCGCTGGTTTTAACTTTCAAATGGATATCAAGTCAACTTCTTATATCAAGTTAACTTTCAAAATGAATATCAAGTTAACTTCTTGTTTCAAGTTAACTTTTGCTATTTTGAAGTTAAATCACTTATTGCCTCGAGTCAACAACTGAGCATATCAAGTTAAATGCTTTCTTTTACACTTATCGGGATTGAATTCCTCAAACATCAAGTTAACTTTCAAATCCATATCAAGTTAACTTCTTATATCAAGTTAACTTTCGATTAACTTGAAGTTAACACTTTCATTTTTCAAAATCACCGTCTTCGGAAATCAAAAATCATTCGGTGTGATTTCATTGCTTTTAATCGTTACTCATTACTATTCTTAAATTCTTTTAATTAGTTTGCTAAATGAGTTTCAGATGATTAAATCTCGGATTAACAACAAATTGTTGAAAAGCAGTTTGTGAGTCAGACGTATTAAATGCAGTTACCATATCGAGACAAAATCTCAACAACCATACTTCTGAACATTCGAAAGATCTTCCTGCTATTCCCATCTTGCAATAAATGCTATTTCACAATGGCAAAACAGAAGGAATGAAAGAATGTGGTAACGACACAAATCCACCTGGATCATTAAACGGCGAATGTGGCTTCCAAGCTTCTTCAATCTAACGGCTATATTTTAAAGAGTCACAACGGTTAATTTTCAAGCTTCACCAACGGTCATAAATTGCAACAACTATAAATACCAGAAGCATTGAATTCGCCAACTACCGAAACCCTGTGCATTCAATTCAAATTTATTGCAATATACTGTTTCATTAACTTCGCTAATATCTTCGGATATTTCTGTGTACTTCAATGTTTATCTTTTATCTACTCGTGAGGAGTTTCTAAACACTTATATGATTATTTGATTTGCAAAATTTTAAGGTTGTGGAACCTTAAGTGTGGGTGTACAATTACAGCTTGTAAGGGGGAGTGAGTCCTAGTGAGAGGATCATCCTGAGTACGAAGTGTGTAATTGTATCAGTGATTAAGAGTTAGTGAAAATCCCAAGGTGCTTAGGGACTGGATGTAGGTCGAAGAGTTCGACCGAACCAGTATAAATCGCTCCGTGTTCATCTCCTTTCTCTATCTCTGTTTTTAGAGTTCTTGAGCGTTTAGTAAAAAGATTTTTATAATCACCTATTCACCCCCCTCTAGGTAATATTCCACCTTCATAGTGGATCTTCAACGCTGGCGGGATTGAAGCAAGGATCAAAGGGGATACCAAAACCGATGGTTGACCAACGCAAGTCAGAGGATATCAGTGGATCTCAGAAAGTGGCCTCACAAAAGGAAGGAAAATCAAAGAATTCAAGCAATAAAGGGGTATTAATTAAGGAGAAGGACCCACAAAAAGCTGAATGGGTGCAAGTGGGAGTAAAAAGGAAAAATGCCAACAAAGGCAAATTGAAGGGGAAGGAATTAAAGCCGCCGGCACATGCTCTCCCAGATCAGCCTCTACGTGTGGGCCAGGGTGGGATAGAGATTCAGAGCAACTCATTTAATGTTCTCCAAGACATGGGCCTGATTCAACGTCAATCTAATGAGGGGCCTCACATCTTGGCGGCAAATCAGCCTTCAATAAATAACGGATTTAATGTGGAGGATTCACATGCAAAGTCAATCTCTAATTCATCGACCTTGAGCATGGATGGACATGGGACGGTGGTTCAGGTGCTTATTGAGAACTCCACGAAATAGGATAATGTGGACGAGCTCATGGTTGAACAGGATAAAACTGAGGGGGAGGTTGACACACCCCAGTAAAACCCATCTGTTTCCTAATGAATTATATGATATGGAACTCATGTGGCACCGGAGCACGTAGCTTCCCTGCTCTAATACATGATTTAAAAAATCATTATAAACTAAATTTGATTGCAATTCTGGAAACTCAATGTGCACAACAAATGGCTACAATAAGGGCCCAACAGTTGGGGTTTGCAAACATGGAAATTGTGGATTGTGAAGGGTATAGTGGAGGAATCTGGTGCCTGTGGGATGATAGTATTGGGGAAATTTTTTTGGTGGAACGCAACCATAAATTTATTCATTTCCAGATTAAAAGTACCGAAGGCACTACTTGGCACCTCACTGTGGTTTATGCTAGTCCCAATTACCTTACCCGGCGGAACTTGTGGGACAATCTTCATCGATTATCACTGACTATACAGGGCGCATGGCTGGTAGGGGGTGATCTAAATGGTACATTGCTTTACTATGAAAGGCACTCAATGACCACCTTTCGAAGTTCCTATGATCGTGATTTGGTTCGGTGGGTAGACTCGAATACCATGATAGATACAGGATTTGTTGGTCCGGAGTTCACTTGGAAGCGTGGCACTTCTGAGGCGTGCCTTGATCGTATGCTTGCAAATGAGGAGTGGATCTCGTTATTCCCCAATGCATCGGTATCTCATTTGCCTTTCTTTAAATTTGACTACAGGCCTGTTCTGATCCGTCTGAATCCTGAACCAGGTTCAAGTAAGCCCAATCGTCCTTTCATATTTATTGCGGCATGGGTCCTCCATGATAATTTTGATGAGTTTGTGAGGCAATCCTGGCTTCATGATGCCACTTGGACACAAAATATTACTCAATTTACTAATGCTTGCTCTACTTGGAACAAGGAAATTTTTAAACATACTGAGGCAAGGAAGAAACACCTCCTTAGAAGACTTGATGGGATCAACTGGGTGGTTGCTTGGATTGGGTTGGTGCCTAAATATGCGGATATACAAATCTCACTGTGGAAGGAGCTAGAGGATGTTCTATTGCAAGAGTCTCTTATCTGAGCACAAAAAGCTAGAGCGGAGTGATCAGTTTATGAGGATCGAAACACTCGATTCTTTCATGCACGTGCCAATCGCCGAAGAAAAGCCAAGAGAATTGAGGCTATCAAGGATGAGGAGGGCACATGGATATATGATATCAACAAAATAAAAAACTTGGCTACATATTTTTTCTCCCAATTGCTATCGGAGGATGTTTTGATTCGGCCAGTGTTTGAGTGCCCGGTGTCATATCCCCGTATCGACAAAGATTTACTACGTTGGTGCAGCAGAGATGTCTCCGATAATGATGTAAAAGAAGCAATTTTTAGTATGGGGGCTCTCAATTCCTTGGGGCCCGATGGATTCAACGCTCTCTTATATTAGAATCAATGGAATACGGTATGTACGTCAGTTGTGAATTATGTGAAATCTCTCTTTGTAAATCCGCAGGCTATCAGAGAAATCAATGGCACTTTAATGGTCCTCATCCCAAAGAAAGACCATCCGGAAGTAATGGGGGACCTGATGCCGATCAGCTTATGTAATGTCATTTATAAAGCAATCACAAAGATTATTGTCTGCCGGTTAAAGCCTATCCTACCTCAGGTGATAGCCCCAAATCAGTGCAGCTTTGTACCGGGGAGGCACAGTAGTGATAACATAATTGTTGCTCAGGAGGTGATCCACATCATGCGCAACATGAAGAAGAAGAAGGGGTTCATGGCTATTAAAATTGATCTAGAGAAAGCATATGATCGGGTCAACTGGCAATTTTTGTTGAGCTGCCTGCAAGAGCTACAGATTCCAAGTTCGCTCCTTGAGGTTATTTTTCAATGTGTGTCTACTCCAAGTATGCAACTTCTTTGGAATGGGGATAAAGCGGAGGATTTTCAACCATCTCGGGGAGTGCGTCAAGGAGATCCATTATCACCTTATCTCTTTGTCATATGCATGGAGAAGCTGGCCCACATTATTCAAGCAGCCATCCATGACGGGGATTGGGAACCAATCCGCCTCACCAGGATTGGGTCTCCCATTTCCCACTTATTCTTTGCAGATGACATTATCCTTTTTGCAGAAGCGTCAATGGCACAAGTTCATACGATAAATAGGTGTATTAAGACCTTTTGTGATAGCTCTGGACTAAAGATAAATCACTAGAAAACAAGAGTTTATTTCTCCAAGAATGTTAATCATATCTGAAGAAGTGAGCTCTGCTCGTCTCTGGGGTTTTCCATCACAAGTGACCTAGGCAAATACCTAGGTGTCCTTCTGCATCATAACAGGTAACCAAAGAGTCCTATCAGTACGTGGTGGACAAGGTGAAAACAAGACTATCAACATGGAAAGCAAAGTCCTTCTCCTCAGCAGGGTGCTCCACACTCATCTCATCTGTTACCACGACCATTCCAGGGTATGTAATGCAAACATCAGCATTACCTATGAGCACCTGTGAGTCTTTGGATAAATGTAATCGAAGATTCTTCTGGGGTTCCTTAGAGGATCATCAGAAAATCCCTTTAGTTGCTTGGGATTCCATTTGTAAGCCGAAGGTGAGAGGAGGCTTGGGCCTCCAACATGCCAAATCTCATAATCATGCTTTCCTCATGAAAATTGGATGGGGTCTCGTAACTAGACGGAATGATTTGTGGGTTAAAGTGCTTTGGACCAAATATAATTGTGGGCCCGATCTACTCCCAAAAATTGATATGCAAAAACTGGGTTTGAACCTATGGAGTGGAATTAAACGAACATGGTTAATGTACAGAATGGTGCTGAGGTCTTGCCATCGGGACACATTCGCTGGAAATGGACAAAAAATGGCAATTTCTCAATTCGTTCAGCATATGACTCTTTAAACGAGGATGTTGCGCACCCGGATCCTATATGGGGTAAAATCTAGAAATTAAAGGTACCAGAACGATGTAAATTCTTCGTGTGGCTTGTCTTACATAAGCGCCTGCTTACTAATAACTCAAGGTTTAAACGAGGACTGTGCAGCGATGCTAAATGCCCTGCGTGTGCAGCGGACCTGGAGTCTATTCTTCATGTTCTCAGAGACTGCCCCGAGACTCTCACTCTCTAGAAAAACCTTGTCCCCCAGCGTCTATGGTCAAAGTTCAGCTCCTTGAACGTTGATCAATGGTTCCGCTGGAATATTTCCTATAGTGGAAGGAGTTCTCGGCCCGAGAAATGGCAGCAACAATTTATTCTCATATGTTGGTGGCTATAGAGGAGGTGGAATACTCTTGTGTTTGAAAGGAAGAAAATCTCGAATGCATCTGTGCAAGCCAGCGTCAATGCCACTGTCAGTAGTTTAGTCGACGCTCACTCTCGGATTGGAACGAGGAGAGCTAGTCACTTCCCTATAGATGACCATGGATGCAAGTGGAAGCCACCTCCAGCGGGATGGATCAAGATCAATTCAGATGGGGCGTTTTCTCACTTGGATTCTAGGGTATCTAGTGGCGGAGTCCTTAGAGATGAACATAGCCAATTTCTTAAAGGTTTTATGTTCATGGGCGTGGACAGTGATTGTCTTTCAGCTGAGCTATGGGGATGCTTACATGGACTGAAGTTGGCGTGGGAGCTGGGTTATCGCAAGGTGGTTCTGAAATCTGACTCTGCGGAAGCCGTGGAGCTGTTGAAGAATGAAGTTAACGAAGTTCATGTAGACCGTGACCTCATCGCAGAAATTCATAAAATGCTTGAAAGGGATTGGCTTTTTTAGATCTGCCACGTTAGTCGCTGGGCAAACACCGTAGCTGATCATCTGGCAAAATCTGGGCTATCAGCGATGCCTGGTGTGCACATCCTCCCGGATGCGGATACGGATCTCACAAGACTGCATGATAAGGATATGAGTTAGTCTAATGTTTGGTTGCCCTGTGTATTAGAAAAAAAAAAGAGATAGTAATTTAGAATCCTTGAACGCAAAATTAATACTACATTCGGTCTTAAATATAAGACAGTTTATAGCGCAATTTGCACTATAAACTTTGTCTTATATTTAGGATCGAAAAGGGTATAAAATAATCTTATGATGACAAGTTACTTTTATTTGCAAAAGCTTTCTTATTTTAACACCCAAAAAAACCATAAAAGAAGCATTAAGTCTTTAAATTGTAAAGTTTGAGGAAGGACAAATGGTTGTCCAACCTAATATTGGTCGTTGGACTCTGAGAACTATCTATATGTTTAATCTAAGTTAGGCATATATTTAAAATATTTTTGGTATGTATAAATTAATTATATATTATCAGGATAGATAAAGGGAAAAATCAATTTTATAAACTATTTTATCACATGTATTATTATTTTTATTACATCAAGCCGAAATAAATAGGGAAAATGACACCAATGTCTCAAACAAAAAAATTAATATCATAAAAGTCTTATAACTTATGGATGAAAGATTTTTTTTTTTTTTTGGATATAAAAGAAGGCTAGAAGCCCAAGTACAGAAAATAAATTACAAAGCAAGTGGAATAAATCCCAAACATTCCTTATCAACTAAGGATCACAGATTTGGAGAGACCCCATTTAGCTAAGACATCAGCCACTTGATTAAGCTCTCTAGGAACATAGCAGAAAGAAATAACCCAATTCCTAGCTGTCAACACCTTGATTTGCTGAACAAGGAGGCTCTCAGAAGGAGCACTAGGCAGCACCAGCAGATTAACCAGATCTAGAGCATCCGAATTCCACAATAACTTTCTTTAAGCCCAAGTCCCAAGCTAAAAGCAACCCCTCATAAACCGCCCACTCCTCCGCCATACTAGCACTGCAGACTCCTAGAATCTTAGAAAAACCAGCCAACCATAAGCCTTTAGCATCTCTCAAAACACCACCACAACCCGCTTTAGAAGAGCTCAAGATCATGGCCCCATCCACATTTAGCTTGATCCAACCCTCCAAAGGAGGCTGCCAAATTCGAGCAGGAGAAGAGACAAGGCTGTCATCCGAAGCAGCAAACTGAAAAGACTGAACATTTGCAAACTTTCTCCAGATTTGTAAAATAATGGTTTCAGGCCTAGCAGGTTTCATGAAGCCTTGTTAAAAAATTAATGAATTTCTCCCACCCTACAACTTCCAAATAGTCACCCCAAAAATAAGATTCCATAAAGGTCCCAAACCAAAGCAAAGATTACCATATAGATTCATAGCCATCTAGTCGTCTCTAAGGTTAGCAGAAAAAAATTGGGCAGAGTACCTTGGACCGATCAGCTTCAACCATAGACGCTTGGCATAAAGGCAGTCCCTTAAGATATGTAAAATATCCTCTACATCACCATTACAATGACCACAAGAAGCGGAGACAGCGGACCAGGAATGGGTTTCCACTAATTAATTATTATTAACAAAATATGAAACTTTTTTAAGACTATTATTTTTCTTGGCACCTTGTCATTCTTCCAAAGAAATATCTCGGTCTGTCCAAATTTAAGCCCAAATAGCATAAACGATTTAAATCGTTGGCGGTATTATCAAAGGAGGCCCGTAGTCGTCCCGCCGTCTTGTTTACCATTCTTCATCCCGCGACTGGAGTATCAAGCAAAGTGCATAGAGAGATCAGAGATGGAAGAAGCAGAGGTACTAGAACTATACGAGCTTAGCTATTCGGACCTCGTTCTCTTATCTTCAACCAATGCTTCATTGACTTCACATGAGGAGCTCGACAAAGTCGAGTCAATGACGAAAACCATAATGGAAACCCTAGGGCCAATGGGTCCAGGCCTCCTAGCGATCACTGGTGTTCCCGGAGCTTCCAAACTACGTAAGGAGTTTCTACCTCTTGCACGAGAGCTCGCGCTTCTTGACCACGAAAACCGTAAACGCATTCTTAAGGTAGCCCCTCTGAACTAGTTTCACGACTTCCATTCTTTTCCTTCATGTACACCTCACTTTTCTCCAATTTTAAGCTTATATTTTTTCAATTCCATTTCTTTATTTATGTATAGCGTGTTCCAGGGAATATGATTTGAATTGTTTTCATACGTGAGAACTCCCCTGTCCTGTTTTGTTAGCAACTCTGCGAAAAAGAAGGGTTTTGCGTCGAATCTTCTCTCCGGTTTATCAATTACCCTTGACATCATACATGGAAATCTTAGTTTTGATTTTTGAGTTACATTTTTCTTGGATCAGAAGCTTCAGAAGCATATCGCATACTAACATTTGATTTATTTTATTTTTTGCTCGAAACATACTAACATTTGATTGAGTTTTAGCCTTTTATTTTAGAAGTTAGAACGGATTTTATAATTTTGATAAATCTAAATGGAATATGGTCAAATCTTCAAAAATAGTTCGAGCTCAGGTACCTCAAGTGAATATAATTTTTTTCGCTTGTTTTTTGTTATATGCTTGTGTCTTGAACTGCAGCGATGTAAGCTTACGCCTTTGAGCATGTCTTGCCAAGTATAATAGGCTAATAGCTATCATTCGTTAGCTTAAATTTTCTCTATACAAACTCAAGTTGCGTTATATTCAATGTTGTAGGCGTTCTCATCGTACTTCCATGCTTTTCTAGGAGCACAGCTTGGGTAGCGATGTTCCTTTAAAAAATCCAGATAGGAGCGTGTCCTCCTTTGCTATGCAACTAAAATATGCAAATGCCAGTGTGTTAACTGAAAGTAAACTAAGTAGAGGAGCAGATTACGAATTACATTCTGAAGATAATCATCAGGAGGTTGATCAAATGATTTCAAAATGTCACAATCTGAAATTTAAGAATGTAGGGAGTATTTTCAAAGAGTTGGGATTTTGTATGATGCAGCTGGGGCTTCGCCTTGCTCAAATATGTGATAGGGCCATTGACAGCTATGAGCTAGAGCTGAGCCTCTTAGAATCATGCGCAGCAAAGGGGCGTCTGATACATTATCATTCGGTTCTAGATGGACTCCTTCTTAAAGAACATGGCAGGCGCAAGAGAACCGGCAAGAGTGAGGGTAATATCCAGAGGGATCAGGAATACATAAATACAAAGGGCCAGAGACAATCAAAAGGCTCAGAGTTAAATTCTAGTGCCTATGATGCTAATTCGTGTGGGATTCATTCTAATTTGTGGCAGCAGTGGCATTATGATTATGGTATATTCACTGTTCTAACAGCTCCCTTCTTTCTTATGCCATCTTGTCCGCTGAGTGCCAAAACAGAAGAGCCATTTTCTGCATCTTGTCATGAAGAATTTCCTTCGCCAATGGGGCATACATCATTGCAGATATATGATCCAAATAAGAACAAAGTGTTTATGGTAAAGGCTCCACCAGAGAGTTTTATTATTCAAGTTGGGGAATCTGCGGATATTATTTCAAAAGGAAAGCTTCGCTCAACCTTGCATTCCGTATATAGACCTTCAAAATTCGAAAATCTAAGCAGAGAAACTTTTGTTGTGTTTCTGCAACCTCCATGGAATAAAGCATTCTCTATCACGGACTATCCTCAGACTAACAAGACATCTAATGCTCGGTGTTTAATGGCATCTGAGGATGAACCACAGTTTGGGCAGGATAAAAGTAAACAATGTGACGAAATTCAGAGAATAGTTCCACCACTTTCTTCAAGGTTGAAGGATGGGATGACTTTTGCTGAATTCTCGCGAGAAACAACAAAGCAGTATTATGGGGGTAGCGGCTTGCAATCTAACAGATAGATAGCTATATTCTGATTATCCCTCTTTTTTACTTCAATGTGTCCCTTGTCACATCAATTGATTTGCCCTAGTTCATCTAACCTTCTAAGTACATTTTATTTTTATTTTTTGTTGTTGTGGGAGGAATTACTACGAGGTCATAAATAAAGAATAAAGAAGAGACTTAATTATGTTATGAATATACTAATTATGTGGATGTCCATTGACTCTTAATCCTTAATATTATCTGTATACGGATTCACTATTCATACGGAGTTACTATTCATGTATACGTATTTACTGTTCACGTATACGTATTCCACGCGACTTCTCACAACTTCCTGAATGCTCGGCAGCGCAGACGCGTTTTGAAGACCTTGTGTTTTTGGGAAAATTACAGCTTATGGCCCAAGGAAGAAATTACACTTAAAGACCCAAATTATTTCCTATATATATGCATGCTGTCTGGACGCAGAGTGGAGTAGAAGAAGAAGTGATGATGATGAGATGAGTGAATAGAAAGAGAGAAAGACTCTGATGGGAGATCTATATGAGAGAGTTATTGTTGTGATATACATATATAATTAGAAAGGCTCTCTACTTTCTTCTCCAGTTCTTCAATCTTTTATCTTATATTTTCTTTAGTTTTATAACAAATTAATTATTAAAAAGTCCCCATGACAAGTAAGATTTTGTCATTTTTTACATTGAAACTAGGACTTAATCCCTCTTTAAGATCTCGCGGTAATGCTTCCTTCTTTGTTTCTAGTGTTTGGGTGGAAGGGGTATCATCATGTAATTGATTCCTGTTAGTTCCTGTTCAAATAATACTTTGTGCATGTTTGTATTAATTTTAAACTCAATTATTGATGATAAAATTGATTTTCTTTAAAACTAGTTTGTGTTCCTGTTGCATGACGAGCTTGTAAATAGAGTTCTTACATTTTCATGGTTCAAACTCACTCTCCTGCTCCTAAAATATGTTTCAACTCAAAATCAAGATTTTGTCATAACTCATAAGCCATCATCTGTTCAAAATCTAATCTATTTAAATATCTAAAATCAATGTTGTTATCACAAATCTAAACGACTCCTTAGTTGATCCAAACTTCAATATATCTTTTTAGTATTTGACAAATTGCATTGTGGTTTGAATCCTAGAGATGCTCTCGGTACTTTAAAGTTTAAACCTAAAGCATAGGGTAATGATTTGGGGAGCGGCTGCTAACTGCTAAGTGGTATCTCTACGGGGGGATTTTTTCTCAAGAGTCTTTTGAGTTGGTGGGTACTACAGTACTTCATGGACATCCGTGTCTGATTCTATATTCCCATAGTTTCTACATGGGAATTCCAGCAGGCAACCATAACCTTGTTAACAGTAACAATGTAACATAAATAAAACAAAAGTTTTGTTCATGTATCTATCCATTAGATAATGAAACTCACAATTCACGCTCTTCTTTTCCATCCCCTTCCTTTCGGCGTCCTTTCCATGCTTATTTCGGCTTGTTGTCGTCAAGATTTTAGTCTGTGAAGGTTCTTGCCGACTTGACATTGTGCGTCAATTTAATATATCCATTCAAAGAACTCTCTGTTTTTAAAGACAGAGGATGCAACGAGACGCCATGCATAAGAGAGTCAGGTGTTGAGTAACATTAACTTCATTACGCATGTTAGACATTAAGTTTTGACTTCCATCAGTTCCATGTCATTGTTTTGATGAGCTTACAAATTAGCATAATTTTTGACTTCCTAAAAATATGTTGTGATATAATATATCAATCATTTATCATAATTTCCTTTATCTCGTTCAATGTATTGATTCAAAAGATGATTTTTTGGAGTCCACGTAAGGTGCTTAGACCTTATGTGCTTATTACATGCTTATACCTCAAATTGAGGTATAAGCATATACTTTATATATATATATATATATATATATATATATATATATATATATATATATATTGTATTTATTTATATTTAAATTATGTGCTGCTTTCTACAATGATTTTTGCACCCAGTATCTCAAATTAATTAGTTTCCATGATACTGGTGTTACAGACAAATATTTCTGAATGCAGGACTGGAAACTAATTAATTTGAGATACTGGGTGCAAAAATCATTGCATAAAGCAGCATGTTCTGTTCATGAACAGGATGAGGCTAGCCCTAATGGACTAGCATGTATGATATTGATTGAATCGGACTTGGCCTAGGAACAATGCCTAAGGCCTACGTACCCTGTAGAGGGATCAAAGTCCACGTAGTTCGAGACACCAATAGGCGTTTAGCCACAGGGGGTGGTGTGTGTGCTCTGTGACGGCTGAATTATAAATAGCCAAAGAGAGTTTAGAATCTGTGTACCTTAGGGTTTGACCTCTGTATTTATAGAGTGTACCTTAGGTTGATATGGGCCCTATGTGATCTATGGCCCAAGTATCATAACTGCCAGATCTATATGAAGATATTCCTGGATTATAGATAAGATAGGATCTTCCTTCATTATAGATAGATCCTAATCTGCAGAATATTTCCTGTTGGGCCATTCTGCTATTGGGCCTAATATAGGTCTGTAACAGTTGCCCCACAGCCCGGTAGTTCAGGCTTCTGAGTTGCTGGGATGCATATTGCCCCCGAACGTATGATCCGAGCCAATTTTCCCTGGATCTTGCTTATCTATCTAACATTGTCCGAGCTGGGTTGCGTTGTTTGTTTAACCCGGATTTCGTATCCGAGTTGTTCCAACTTGATTTGCTTTTGTCCGAGTCTTGACTAATTCGGATTCAGTCGTATTCTGCTACCGATTTGCCTGTTTAGGCGATAGGTTTTTCCCAAGGCGGGATCTATTTGTCTTTCTCTTGTTCTTTGTTTTCGCTTGCCTCAATCTCGGTTGATGGTGAACATACTTTTTCACTAGCAACGTTCAAGCGACCGGGATAGCATTTGAAAATTCAAATAACCCTGTGAGGGCTTCCGTTAGTTCTTCTTACATCATTGACAATTGTATGGTAGTTGCCCCCCCAGATCTGTAATCCGGGTTAATTGGATTGGAGCTGAATCAGACTTGACCTAGGAACAATGCCTAGGGCCTACGTACCCTCTAGAGGGATCAAAGTCCACGTTGTTCGGGCTTCCGAGTTTGCTTGCTGCAACACCGAGTTCCCCCAATCTGAATTAACCTAAAGAGGAACAGACCGGGTTTGATTATGTTGCTGACAGCTTTACAGCTATACACATGTTGCCCCCCGGCCTGGCAGTCAAAGGCTCTGGGCTGCCGGGGTGCATATATTATATAACCCAGACTTCGTATCCGAGTTTTAACTTTAACACAACCACAGGTTGTCTGTATGAACTCGAACATTCTTTCAGAGTTCTATTGAATGACCGGGCCAAGGTCAAAAATGTATTATGCAGGATCCGCTAGAATTTTCTTCCGGTATTAAAAATCGGGTATCAGGGTAGGGCTTTTCAATTTAACCGTGCTACTGCGTTCCGGTTCCGTTCTCCGGGATCATAACCAGGATAAGGGCAAAATGTCACATGTTCAGCCGTGGTGTAGAAACACAACACTTAAACATTTTGACCTGATCAGGGTCGGGATGACAATTCACCATCTTATCTAGGAGCAAGTTTTTGATGCATCAAAATTGTGAAGGCTGGTGACAGCGGCTTCACGTAATGTGGGACTCGGGCACACATGCCTTGGTGATAATCTTCAGCTAACCCGGGGTCTAATTAAGGAGCGCGGAGTCAACTGGATAATTCTCAGTTTATCCAGGGTCCAATTAAGGCGCACGGAGTCAACTGTATGATGTTCAGTTTATCCGGGATCCAATTAAGGAGCGCGAAGTCAATTGGATAATCTTCAGTTTATCCGGGGTCCAATTAAGGAGCGCGGAGTTAACTGGATAATTTTCAGTGTGTCCGGGGTCCAATCAAGGAGCGCGGATTTAACTGTATAATTTTCAGTGTATCCGGGTTCCAAACTGATCATGGAAACGCAGATTTAACCGTTCTTTCGGTGTTACTGGGTTCCAAACGGTCATTGGAAACGTGGATTTAACCATTCTTTTGGTGTTACCAGGTTCCAAACTGATCATGAAAACGCGGATTTAACCGTTCTTTACACGGAGCCCGGATTTTAACTATATTAAGTGTAACCAGGGTCCTTCTTCTTTTTCTTTTGGAGGTGGACTCCTCCGCAAAATTTTTCCTGAATTTGTTTATCCATGATGGGTGTCGTAACTCGGAATTTGTTTATCCGAGATGGGTGTCGTAACCCTTGATTTGTTTTTACGCGGAACTTAGATCTAACAAGAATACAGTGTAACCGGGGTTCTCCTTCTTTTTCTTTTCATAGGGACGGACTCCATGCAGAACTTGAATTTTAACTAGATTCAGTTTAAACTAGGGTCCGCCTTCTATTTTGTTTTCCTGCAAAACTTTACACGGAGCCCAGATTTCAACTAGATTCGGTTTAACCGGGTCCGCCTTCAAAACTTTACATAGAGCGGGATTTTAACCAGATTCAGTTTAACCGGGTCCACCTTCAAAACTCTTTCAGCTTTACCGGATTCCCGAGGAAACACGTCTGTTCCCAAGGAAACACGTTTTAACTGTTATTTCAGCTTTACCGCATCCTGAAGGAAATACGTTTTAACCATAATCTCGGCTTTACCACATCCCGAAGGAATCTGTTTTAACCATACTGTCGGCTTTACCGCATCCCGAAGGAGTACGTTTTAACCATAATGTCGGCTTTGCCGCATCCCGAAGGAGTACGTTTTAACCATAATGTCGACTTTGCCGTGTCATAAAGGAATACGTTTTAGCCATAATCTCCACGGATCCCAGATTTTAACTGTATTAAGTGTAATCGGGTCCGCCTTCAAAACAAATGATTCCAATAAAGGAATTTAAAATAGACTTGGCGGCATAGACGTCTTCACATTCTTCAAACTCGGTTTTACCGGGTTCCCGACCTTAAAATGGAAACCAGGTTTTATCTGCTATTCTCATTTGCTCCACGCTTTATTCGAAGCCTGGTTTAATTACCTTGGATTCATTTTCGCCTTGCTCGCAGCATTAGATGGGTTTATCTCATCAGGTGCTTCTAGGGGTTGGACGCGTCGTAACAAACAAATGAAATTTACGATAAAATAGACTAGGGATGAAAATAAGATTTCAAAATACTAACCGTATATACTGCACTGCAAATCCAGTGATGCCTGAAGGAATCCGTTTTAACCATATTGTCGGCTTTACCACATCCCGAAGGAGTACGTTTCAACCATAATGTCGGCTTTGCCGTGTCCCGAAGGAATACGTTTTAGCCATAATCTCCACGGATCCCAGATTTTAACTGTATTAAGTGTAATCGGGTCCGCCTTCAAAACAAATGATTCCAATAAAGGAATTTAAAATAGACTTGGCGGCATAGATGTCTTCACATTCTTCAAACTCGGTTTTACCGGGTTCCCAACCTTAAAATGGAAAACATGTTTTATCTGCTATTCCCATTTGCTCCACGCTTTATTCGAAGCCGGGTTTAATTACCCTGGATTCATTTTCGCCTTGCTCGCAGCATTAGATGGGTTTATCCCATCAGGTGCTTTGAGGGGTTGGACGCGTCATAACAAACAAATGAAATTTACGATAAAATAGGCTCGGGATGAAAATAAGATTTCAAAATACTAACTGTGTATACTGCACTACAAATCCAGTGAGAGCAATTGGCTTGGCAAGGATTATTGTAGTCTCCGCGGCACACCGAAATTCCCCAAGTCAAATGACAAACATTATTATCTGCAAACCTTAAATAGATGATCAATTTGATTTGAGACATGGAGGCTTATGCATCCATTCTTTAGTATTTTCCTCAGAAACAAATCAAGTTCCATTATTGAATATGACATATTGGGAGATTTCTTCTCTCTATTCAACTTTAGTTCTTCAATTAACTTATTTAGTAGATTAAGAGAGCAAATAATTTTTTTCCCACTTTTCAACACAAATTGAAGCAAACCCATCCAAGTTGTCGAACTTCATACTAGGCAAGAAAGCAAGCCAACTGGAAGATGCTTTTTGCTAATGAATTCTGCCTTTGATGTTTCTACCAGTGAACTGCGATACTCATTAATGTAGCGCTCAGCTTGAGATACAAACAAAATAATGAAAAGTTCGCCAAGCATCATATTGTTCAAAAGACTCCAGTAATTCAGATATATCAACCTTTATTCTCTCGCTGCACATCATCATCATGAGAAACACCCAACAATGACCCACATTCACCCCAACTGTAATTTTCTAGGCATAAAGTTTTGAATATAATAAATGGCCTTCATCAATCCTCAGCTTGTGTAGAAGAAAGGATAAACATCTATCCCAAATCTTCTCAGCTCGGCTTTTCCTGAGTATTAGCTATCTCCATTTGCTCGTTTTCCCTGCCTCAAAACAATTTGATCCGGAGAAGGGAAATACAAATCACAGCCAAGAGTATATCTCGACATGCACTCAGAGTATATCCCGGCATTCTCTAAATCTCGGTATCTAACAATCTCGGCGTACCTCGGCGTCTCGGCATCTCCTCACAGCGTATCATCAACCTCGACTATCGTGATGGAGTCGGGACGCCATAGGCGTTGAATCAACCTCGGCTTAACAACAACCTCGGCTATCTCGATTTGCTCGTTTGCCTTGCCTCAAAACAATTTGATCCTGAGAAGGGAAATACAAATCCCAGCCGAGAGTATATCTCGACAAGCACTCAGAGTATATCCTGGCATTCTCTGAATCTCGACATCTAACAATCTTGGCGTACCTCGGCATCTCGGCACCTCCTCACGGCATATCATCAACCTCGACTATCGCGATAGAGTCGGGACACTATAGGCGTTGAATTAGCCTCGGCTTAACAACAACCTCGACTATATCGATTTGCTCGTTTGCCTTGCCTCAAAACAATTCTGATAGACCAAATAATAGTTCAATGAGACCAGACGCTATTGCTACATATTTGGAGGGTTTCAGTAATCCGCTAACTCTTTCTAATGTGTATGATATATAAAAGACAAACACAAAGCAGATATAGCAAAGGCAAACATAAAGCAGTGTGGTCCTATTATTGACCTCCCTGCATCACCGAGTCATGAAAATAACTCCTTTGAACTAAATGGTATGGAGAATTCAAATGTTGTGGTTGTTGTGATCCAAATAGGGCATCTAAATTTATGCCAGAATTGAAAAATCTAGGTTCCCAAGGAGAGAGGATGATGATCCTTCATACTATCTTCTCGTCATGTGGACACAACCCAATTGCCAAACTTGTCCAATGAGAGGAGAATGTAAACATTTTCAAAGCGCAGTTGCAAGTCCAACACTACTTGCTTTACCTCAAAACACTGCTAACAATTCTTGCCTTACCTCAAAACACTGTTGATGGAAGGCCTAGTTCAATTGCTACTAAATGTTTGGATGTTGTAAAAAATTCAACCACAATGCAGTGTGAACCTATTATTGACCTCCCTCCACCACCTAGCGGTGAAAATACCCAAAATGAAATACAATATCTAGAAGAATCTTGCATGGGTGACGGTAACTTTGAGGAGTTTTCAATATTAGAGCTTGATAAAGAACATTTGAAAGAAAGTGGCAATTACTTTGAACAAAATGAATCCAAAGTGTCGCTCGTTTAAGGACTAAGCGTATGGTTTATATGCTTCATGATACACACCCTCTCTTAAAAGAATTCCCAAAGAGAGAACCTAGTGATCCTTTCAACTATCTTCTCGTCATGTGGACACATGGAGAGTTAAAAGAAAACCCATGTAAAGCACTCAACACCAAAGCCATTGCTTAAAAACCATTGTTTCTCTGAATCCCTTCACAGGCTGCTACGGTTTTTGACTTTACTGCTGCAGATTTTCAGGAACTACCCGTGCAAAGGTATCTGACTGCTGCTTCTGGTATTGACCATCTTTGGTCGCAGGAATCGAAATTTACGGTTCCCCACGGTCGGCGCCAATGTTCTGTTCATGAACAGGATGAGGCTAGCCCTAATGGACTAGCATGTATGATATTGATTGAATCAGACTTGACCTAGGAACGATGCCTAGGGCCTATGTATCCTTTAGAGGGATCAAAGTCCACGTAGTTCGAGACACCAATAGGCGTTTAGCCACAGGGGGTGGTGTGTGTGCTCTGTGACGGCTGAATTGTAAATAGCCAGAGAGAGCTTAGAATCTGTGTACCTTAGGGTTTGACCTCTGTATTTATAGAGTGTACCTTAGGTTGATATGGGCCCTATGTGATCTATGGCCCAAGTATCGTAACTGCCAGATCTATATGAAGATATTCCTGGATTATAGATAAGATAGGATCCTCTTTCATTATAGATAGATCCTAATCTGCAGAATATTCCCTGTTGGGCCATTATGCTATTGGGCCTAATATAGGTTCGTAACCCAGCACATAATTTAAATATAAATAAATACAATATATAAAAAAATAAAAATTACATGCTTATATCTCAATTTGAGGTATAAGCATGTAATAAGCACATAAGGTCTAAACACCTTATGTGGACTCGATTTTTTGAATGCTCTTTCGCAATGATAATAATAATTTGTATCTTGTTTCATTCAAATAACTCTACATTAGCCTAACCTAAGTTCATGTAAATTTGGTGTGTTTGGGAAAAGGTTTTAGGCCCCCTAAATGTAAAAACAGATGTTTCCCCTGACACATCATGTCATTACATATAAGTGTCTTTCTTATTAATGGGTAAACCATAGTATTTGGTTCAAAAAATGGTTAAAACAGATCATTATTGTTTTCTCCCTGTGGGGATGGTCATGGACAGTGATAGGAGTTTGTGTTATGCTTGCAAGGGGGAATAATAGAGCACCAGGCCAAAAACAGAGGCTTAAAGAAAAGGAGCCTATATGCTTCTATATTTTTAGGTGAAATAATGCAGCTATGCCTTGCTTTCGCTTTTCCTAGTGGTCCAAAAGGGTTAGGCAGGGTTGCCAAATTGACTTTAAAAAAAAAGAAAAAAAAAATTTCATTGAAAATAACAAGGAAAGCACATTTGAATGGCAAATGAAGTAAAAGGAAGCACTTGATCATTGAGAAAATGAGGCAAAAGGAATAAAGTTAATGGCTTTTGTCAGTGATAATGAAGGTGGGAACAAAACACTTTGAAAACATAGAAGTGAAGGCTGTTTTATCTCTTGGCCCTTCTGCTTGTTCTCTCTGGAAAATCATGAGGAAGGATTTAAGCTCATGGGGGTGCAAAACTTTCCAACAAAAAAAAAAGAAAAAAGAAAAAGAAAAAAGCAGAGTTGATGAAGTAAGCAGGCACGCGCATTTTAGCACATGTCCCCCCCTTCTGGAATTCAGCTTTTGCGTCTATGACTGTGGCTCAGCTAAAACTTTTGTTTGGACTTGGTAGCATGTCGGCCTTGGATGTTGCCAACTCTTACTACTGCAACAAGAAACACATCACTCTCCCTCTCTTCCAAAAACCCTAATGCTCTCTGTCATATGCCATTGTTGTGTCAGATCTCAGCCTCTCTGATTCATCCCTGCCAGCCATAAATGGTCCTCCTCTAGCTTTGCTTCCCTGCAGGATGAATTTGAATACCGTCTCGTTAAATTGTACGTACGTACCAAACTGAAGCCAACCTAACTTGGGTTTAGTTAGTTTTAATTAAAGCCATTTGGATTTGAAGCTGTATCATATCTACAGTGGGAATTTGGAACCTGGAAGTAAACATATGATGAGAACAGTTCCCTTCAATTTTCATCAACAAGTTATGATTATGACTACTCGAGGCTCATGCCTAAGCTGGTTCATGTGTTTAACTATGATCAATTATGTCTTGACTCGTACCTGATCTTTTCATGTCTATTCAAATAAAAGGTGCGTGATTATTTAATTTGCCTTTCTTGAGTGCCCTCTTGTGACTTGTGAGGCGCCAGCCGTATTCAGATGTTTTAAAATGGTCTAATTGAAGCAGTCCCACACCATATCTGTTCACACTAAGTGATATGCTGTGAACACAATCCAACTGAGATTATACACCAATATATAATAATATTAAAATGTTAGCATCCAACAAAATAATAAAAAAAAGGGTTCTTGTGTCACAGTCTTCTTTGTAATGAAGTCCATTAATGCTCAATATGTTACTTTTGTCTATTTGGGGATGCGGGTATATGCTTTGATGTAACTTTAAGGCAATGTGCTCCTAGGCCCTAGTATAGTCTTGTGAATTCAATACTTCAATCGCAAATGATATGAATCGAGTGATGATTATGGCTCCATAATGATAGTTCAATCAATTAGTAAAGCTGCCTTCTAACCTTAAAAAAAAAAAACGGAAATAAATTTCAGAGTCACTAGGTCACAAAATTGAAAATTCCCCCTATGCCCTCTGTTCTCTACTATACTATATAGGCAGAAGAAGCAGAGAAAACAGAGTACTTACCCACATGTCGTTTGACCATTCCTAGATCCCTCATAAGCTTTTGACATTTTTCTGGCCAGAATTTACACTAAAGGACATTAGCAATTTAGCATTCAAACACTCCTACTTAGTTCCTCCGATTATTCCCATATTCCCACCTCGCGCACACTCATATATCCTCTAGCCCATATGCCCTCCCTCAACATCGAAGACCACTCCCTCGACTAGTTCACATCCCTAACCCTGACATGGAAGCCAAGTTCTCAATCAATCCTCGCCGGCAGGAGTACTATCCGACCACCGGAACCCATTTGCCGGAGAGCCCAAGAGTGCCAATGGAGTTTCTGTCCAGGTCATGGAGTGCCTCTGCTTTCGAGGTCTCCAAGGCTCTGGCTCCCCCACCACCTCCTCCTCATCCTCATTCTAGCAATGTAGCTTCCAAGTCTGCAAATGGGTCATCTTGTGGTACTAGTTCTATTCCTGAAGTCACGACCGGCGAGTCTGAGGAGCTATTAATCATACCTCGGAACCAGTTCTCTTTCGCCTCCTCTGCTACTTCACAGCTTGTGCTTGAGCGAATTATGTCACAGTCCGTGAGAGAGGTGTTTATTTTAGCTCTAACTTTGTGAACATTTGAATCCTCTGTTTATTTCTCGAGAAAGTAACTTAAGAGTGAAATATTTCCTCAAGTTTTGTTCTTTCGAAAGCAAAGAAGGTGGTGGTCTAACAGAGAACAAAGCAGAAATCTTTGTCACGCTCTGCTTTTCTTTCACCCATTTTAGTTACAAAATGTTTTCTGTGATTCAAACCCATATATATATATATATATTTTGTCCCTCATACAACACCTGTTTATTAGTTTGCGTCTGATGAATATGACAGGAGGTGTCGCCATTAACGTCTGGGAGACTCTCTCACAGCAGCGAACCTATGAACGGTGGTGGTTCGTTAAACGGGACAGATAGCCCACCAATTTCTCCGTCCGATGAATTTGACGACGTCGTTAAGGTGCCTCTTTAAGACTTTTCCCTTTTTGATTGTAGGAAGAATCGAATAGTGTTTTCTCGTGAGTGCAATAGTAATTTTAGTAATGTATTGGACTTATCTGACTCCCTCCAACTTCACTGTTTTTTATGCTCTGTTTTTGGCTCCTCGAGCTACTGCGGCTATTTCTTTCTTTTTCTTTTATTTTTTTCAAGTGTGTAAAGGAAAGGATAAATGGAAAACAGGACGATGTTACTTTTGTCTGTTTTTCAGGAAAGCTTTCCTTATTCTACTAAAGGAATTTTCGTGGTGTCTTGTCAAACAAGGAAGACCGTCTCAAAACTTAAAAGCAACCGAAAGAAATGAGTAAAATGTAAAAAATTTACCGGGGATAGAAAGAAAAGGAAGCTTGAGGGCCCATCTACGCCTCGAGATGGCACCAATTTACCTTCTGCATATACCTTATTTTAGTTCTCCCATCTCTGCATGGAAGATTGGTCTACTCAAATACCTACAATTTTAGACTTACTCAGTGTTTGTGTTCACTGATTTTAAAGTAATGAACTTTTGATGTGTAAAGACTAAAGAGCTCCCCTTGATCCACCAAAGTAAGGAATAATTTTATTTAGTCTGAAAGAAGTGTGAAAAGAGGGCAAAAGGGAAGGAAGGAAACGATATTTGTTGAAGTGGGTTAATTTGAAAATCTCTAACAAGTGAAGCCAGTAATTAATAAGAAAACCAAAGAAAATATTCATTTGAAGATAACACTGCTGAAGTGGGTAGTCACGAGATATATTTCAGATCAAAGGGTCAAGTCAAGTCAAGTCAAGTCATGTCTTTCATTTCCAGTCAAACTTGCTGCTAGCTAATTCAAACACGACATGGCGACAGACTCTACTGTTTCCTTCCTCTTTCACCAGGCTTAAGTGAACAGTAACTTTATTATGGGCATTTGGACTTTTACCTGAAGGAGCAATTAAATTATCTCATAGGGTGACTGGTGTGGTAGGTGCTGCGAAGGCAGAGAAAGTGGCACAAGCAGAATTTACAGTATTATTATATTCGACTGTATGTAACATAAACAAGATTGCCAGCAGTTCTCTAACGTTATGGTTAATACAATTAAAATAATGTAAGTCATTGATCAAAAGGAAAACTTCAAAGTGGTTTGGCCTAGTAGAATCCAAAGAAACATTATTTGTTTTGATTGGTTCTCAAAAGAGATGCATGCATGTTTTGCAACAGTTTTTCCGCTCCAACAATTCCATACACTCATTGTTCAATGGCGGACGAGGCAGCGGCGCCGCCATAGCTAACGGGACGCCCAGCGCAGGACCCAAGACAGTTGGGAGATGGTTGAAAGAGCGAAGAGAGAAGAAAAAAGAAGAGAGCAGAAGCCACAATGCCCAGCTACACGCCGCCGTTTCAGTGGCAGCAGTGGCATCCGCCGTGGCAGCTATAGCAGCGGCAACGGCAGCTTCATCAGCACCAAAAAAAGATGAGAAGATGGCCAAAACAGACATGGCGGTGGCATCTGCAGCGACATTAGTTGCAGCACAATGCGTAGAGGCAGCAGAAGCAATGGGAGCTGAGAGAGACCACCTCGCTTCAGTAGTCAGTTCTGCCGTGAATATTAGCTCTCACGATGATATTACCACTCTTACCGCCGCCGCCGCTACAGGTAGGCTAATAAAAACCATGAAACATATACATTTATATGATAAATGATGTGTGACTGGACGGTATGTGGTTTATGATATGCACTTATGCAGCTTTAAGAGGGGCAGCGACGTTGAAAGCAAGAGCATTGAAGGAAGTGTGGAATATAGCGGCGGTGACGCCATTGGAGAGAGGCGTACCACTTGGGATATGTGGAAAAGGCGGCAACAACACCAATAACAGTAACACAAGCACCAGTGATAGTGGAGAAATTGTGAACGTTGACAATTTTCTGGGCATCTGCAGCCAAGAACTCCTCGCTAGAGGCACCGAACTGCTCAAACGCACCCGTAAAGGTTATATCAATTTGCTGCTTATTGCACCAACTCTTAACTTTTAGTTTGTCATTTATAATGTGTGAATTAATCACAACACCATTTTCTTGGTAAATGCAGGTGATCTTCACTGGAAAATTGTTTCTGTTTATATACACCGTACGGGACAGGTGATGCTGAAAATGAAGAGCAAACATGTTGCAGGAACCATTACTAAAAAGAAGAAGAGTAAGCTGCCATTTAGCTTCCTATTTCTTATACTAGTCAGAATCGTCAGACCATATAAAACACATGTAACTGGTGGTTTTGATGTTGCAGATGTAGTTAAAGATGTGTGCACAGACGTACCGGCGTGGCCTGGGAGGCATTTGTTTGATGGGGGAGAACAACGGCGGTACTTTGGGTTGAAGACAGAATGCAGGGGAATCGTGGAGTTCGAGTGTAAGAATCAGAGGGAGTATGATATCTGGACTCAAGGAGTTTCAAGGCTTCTATCTATTGTGGCGGAAAGCAAAATCAGCAGCGGTAATTGACCTCTACTACCAAGAAACAACCAACAGAACCAACCCTGGAGCTAGTCTAAGGATTTGTACCGACCTGAATGTTGCATATTTTTAAATCTGAAACATTCGTGGATGCTTTGTAGAAAAGCAGGGATGATTTGTTGGCTGGAAGGAATGTATCAATTCCCCCTTAAGCCTGATAATTATGTTTAATGAAGTGGTCTTCTTTCCAGTGTTACCATGCCTAAAGGTTAGAATGAACTGTATTTCGCCTCCACCTTTTTAGCAAGGTTATTACAAGATTAGAAGAGCACATCATCTCCTTCCTTACCAAAAAGTTGCAGTTCGATTGCGTACATGCCATTGAATTGTAGTGACAGCAATGTGACAGACTTGATTCACTGTAATTATTCGCCATGGTTAGTTTGCTTAAATGAAAATTAACAAGTGAGGCAAATCAAAACCCTAGCACGAAACCAACACACCCCTAGGAGAAGGAAGATCTAAGAAATGCCAGAATCCGCGACTCAAGCAGGGAATGTTGACTCAGAAAAATAAACGTACGTCTTGCTTGAGGCCTTAAGCACCTTGTAGAGTCGCCAGTTCCGAAGTCAATCCATGAATATAAGGCATCTCATTCATATTCAACACATACAACGAAAAGACAGCCGCGACTAACAGTTTCAAATTTCAACTTTGCCTTTTGGAATCCTTACCTGAAAGGCTGAAACTCAGTCTTCATCGGAAATTTAGATAACAAAACGGGCACTGACGCATGCCAGAAAGAATAGTACCAGGCAATTGAACCAGGGCGCCTCCTAAATAAGGCTGATAAATTGACTCCCTCGACTTGTAACATAAGAATATATTATAGCAAATGAAAAATTGAAGACATTGAGAAATGTATTTACAATTCTGTTTCAACAACTATTGACCAGTGTAGATTGACACCACTGGTTTACATACACTGTACCTAAGCATACATATGAAGTATAAGCACGTTTTTTTAAACACCATGACAGATGCATAACAAGACTACAAGAGGAGTATTGGAAGGAACATGCAACGATGATCTCTTTAGCTATCAGCAGCTCTGAAAATAGTAAGAAGAGCGAGGAAGAGGTTGATGACGTCAGGTACAATGATACCGCTGCCCAGATGTACTCATCATAGGAGTACCTTTTAATCAGGTTGTCTGTATCATAGACAATGTAACCACAAAATATAATGGCTGCCAGACACCCATAGATCATCACTGATATCTTACCCAGGGGAAAGAGAATCTGCAAGAGAAGGAGCATGTTACTAAACTAAATTCCAGAATAGACCAGATAGGCTAAAACATCTTAGGCTGTTTTATTTTGAGACCATAGTACCTGAATCAGAGCAAAGACCATTAAAACCATCACAGCACCGAACAAAAAGGGGCCAAGGAAGTTGAAATCTTGGCCTCTCCTTGCGGCCCAAAAAGTGTAGAAGGTCAAGCTGAGCACAACCACAGCAGTTAATATGACCGCTTCAAGAATAACCTTTCCTGTTTTCAGACAGTCAATGGGAATAAGTCATGTTATTAAGGAAAAATGGCAATTAGCTGTAACTTGAGGAATAAAAATTTATGATCATACACTCATAATGCAGAAAGCAATATCCAATATCGATTACCCATGTGTTTACAATGAAGAATTAAATTCTAAAGATTAAAAGAGGAGAAACGAAAAAAAGTAATAAACCACTAATCACATTGGTATACTCATCCAATCACGCATCAATGTCCATAAGCTGATATGTAAGTAAAGTCGACCTCAGAACTATGCTCTTGATATAAACCTCCCAAACTATAGAATAGCTAAGCGATCTTCCAATCCACTTGGCACATAAAACATGCACAAAAGAAAAGGGTAATGGGTTACAATCCATGACAATGGATGTGCCCGTGAATCTCATTTTAATTTAAGAGAGATACTAAAATAAGATACACATGTTTTCATATCCGAATTCAGATTATATAAATATTCAGGAACTGATTCGAATCGCACATCAAGCATGGAAAATCCAGAGGCTCTAAATTTGCAGGGGATTACTCCATAAACCATATGCCAATTCTAGGGTTTTATGATTAAAACCAAAAAAATCTTCTCACTGTGGTAGACTTGACTTTCTACCGCAAAAATAGCAACATGTAGGAATGAATAGTTAATTATTAACAAATTGATAGCTTGGTAAATCTCTTCAGCCTTCAAATTGCTGGGTATTACACGAGAGAAAGAAGGAAAGAGATTGCTCAATCTTACCACTGGTGAAGGCGCATGTTAATCCAACAGCAAAAGCCAGAGAAATCGTGAAAATTCCAAGAAGCACATAATTTACCGGGTGCTTCTGGTGGTAATAGAATAAGGGGCATAAGACTGCAACAATTGGACAAATACAGCGTTTAGACAAATTCCAGACCAACCACATAACAAAAATGTAGTTAAAAAGTGAAATGAAAAATTGACCCAGAAAATGGAAAGAAAAGAATCAATAACTTACCAATAAAAGGGGTGATGATGAGGACGATGTAGAGAGCCAAGCCACCGCTGGATGAAACGAAGAAGTGGGAAATGGGACGGACGAAGACAACGACGGAGGCCACAGCGATTGTGGCGAGCAACTGGATTGTAATGATTGAGTAGACTTTGCGAATGAAAGACCATCGGAGTTCGGGGCTTTCAAGCATCATGGGATAGAGAGGCCTCGCTCCTCCGGCTTCCACATCATTTTTCAAGTTTTGTCGATTCCACATCGTCGCACGGTGAATGAAGCTTGTATTTGCTCGTCCGATCGATGTTCTAAAGGTAAGGACGGTGAGAAACCTCGAGAGATTAGAGGGCTTTCACGGTTTCTCTTCCTCGGTGCCGAATATACCAGACTGGCAAATTGATTCGCTTGTTAGGACTTCCGAGGCGGTTTTTCTTATAAGCCGCGGTTTAGAGATGCGGCAAAGAAACTTCGGGACACATCTCCACTGACCGCGATTCGCCGATTTGAATATTATTAAGGGTTAAGGTGTAAAAATAGTATGTGCTCATAGGAGCGTCCAGTAGTAAATGTTTTTTTGAGGTACAAAAGTGTACACGTGGTTATAAATTAGGTGAAAAAATCGTTTGACAGTTCAGTTTGACTGTTTTTGCTGACTGTAGACGACGACGTGACATTTCAAATGTGTAAAAATACATATATGATTTGTCAAAAAGAGTCTGCCAACACCAACTTTTTTTTTTCAATTTAATAATTTTACTTTAATTAAAGGAAAATTATTATTTATCTAGGTATTTTTCCTGGAGGCTAAATTTTTTCTGTTGATTTATCATTTTGAAAAAGGGGATTTATTCAATGGTAAAAACGATAAAATTTTATTTTCATAATTTATTTTATTTTATTTTAATTTTTTTAAAAAAACCTTATTAAATTTTCAAATTAATAATTGTTAAATTTTCTCCGTATTTAGATTTGGCTAGCATCCTGCTACCATCTAATACTTAAAACTGTGCCATTTTGGCACAGTTTTAAGTGAACTTTGCTTTTTTTTTTTTTTAAAAAAAAAACAAATATATATATATATATATATATATATATTCAGGTACAAAAAAAGATCTTAAAAAAGATACTTCGATATTGAAAAATTACTTACATGATCTTAAAAAATTATTTTAGGATTTTTTAAAAATATCATGAAGTATATTGTTAGTACCCTTTAGTACCCTAGAATATTTTTTTAATACCATTCAGTACCCTGCAATATTTTTTCAAGATCCTAAAATAATTTTTCAAGATCATGAAGTATTTTTTAAATGTCACTCAGTATCCTAAAGTAAATTTTGAGTACCAGTCAGAAATAATTTTTTGAGATCATGAAGTATTTTTTCAACACTAGTCAATATCCTGAAGTATATTTTTAATACGAGTCAGTACCCTCAAATATTTTTTGAAAATCCTAAAATAATTTTTCAAGATCATGAAGTAATTTTTCAGTACCAATAGCCTGAAGTATCTTTTTAATACCCGTTAGTACACTGAAAATATTTTTTTAAAAAAATGGTATTAGGCGCTCTTTTTGACAAATCACATGTGTATTTTTGCAATTTGAAATGCTACATCATCGTCCAGTCAGCAAAAAATGTCAAACTAAATGGTCAAACGATATTTTTGCACATAATTTGTAACCACATGATATAGTCACTTTTGCACCTAAAAAAGCACTTGCTGCTGGGCGCTCCTCTGACAAAAGTACATGTGTATTTTTACACCTTAACCCTATTATTAAACCTAATTTTGTCCCTCACTTGTCCTATTTTTATTAAATTAAACTTATTTAATTTTCAGGTGAACCGCTTCATTCTATTTCTGCCAAAATTGAATATTATTATGAGTTGGTAATAGCTTCATTATTGATAATTCAGAAATCAGAAGTTTCGTGCCATAAGTTAGTTACGTGTTATTATTTGAAATAATTAAAATTAGATTAGGTTAGATTATTCATATGGATTAGGTAGTCACGGTGTTCATATGCATATTGTGAAACAAATTTTGTTAGCTGACTAGCCCCTCTCTCTATTAAGGGTGTGTTTGATTTGAGGGAGGGAGTGGGAAGGAAAGGAGTGGAAAGTAAGGAATTGACCAAATTGTCATTAATGAAAGGAATATTGAGGTAAAAGATCTCCCCCTCCCCCTCCCTCAAACCAAACTAACCCTTAAGGACGCCAGGACGGTTAGGGACATGCTTTCCGTATCACCTTGCAATGTATAGATGGGTTTCAGTTTTTTTTTTCTGAAATAAATAAGTAAAATTAAAATAAACTATATAGTTTTTGGCAAAATAAATTAGCAAGTTTTTATGGAAAATTAAAATAAAAGACCTAAAAATATTTATTTTAAAGAACCATAAAAATTGTAATTATTTAAAAGAGCGGACATCATAATGTAAATTTAAAATTATTATATTGCCCCTGTCTAAACCTTCTACGTTATGTCTTGGATTCATAATTAGAAAGAGCCTAAAATTTTTTTTAAAAAAAGTATCAACCAATATTTTCCTTAAAAACAAAATGAAATTTGAATTTTTTTTAGATGAGTCATCAGCCAATTAGGATTAAAATGGTATGAGTTATTATGTTTTCATTAGAAAGAATTTTAAGTATTTTTTTGAAAACATGTTTGTGCTGATATACAAGGATTGGACGTATTTTCTATCTTGTGTCTCATCCTATTTCAATGGCGTCTTAGACGAGACTGGTACACGTCATCTAGATTGAGTTTTAAAATGGCGGTGATCGAGGATATTTAAGATGAATGAAATATTGACATGGTGGCAAATAATATAATTTCGAGACGTACACATGAAGTTGTTGAAGCATCTTTGAGTTGGTGATGAGGAAGAAAAGAAGCAAAATGAAAAGCAGACTACTTAGCTTGGTACTGAAGCCATGGTTGTGGCTCCTCCCTTCCTGTGTGCTTCACTATTTAGCTTGGTGAAAAGCAAACTACCCGTACATATATGTATGAGCATTGGAAAATTAAGGTTGAAAGATGGAAGGTAGAAGATATGTGTATACATTATGTGTTCCGTCCAGCTTTCCACGGCACACAATTGAAATCCCCTACTCACTCACATGTTCAATATAATTCGCCGTGGTCGGATTCTGTTTATGAGCAACTAACTACTCAAATCACACAAAATAATTGACAGTTAAAAATAATATTACCTTAATTTATGAAAAGAGTATAAGAGAACGAATGTGTTAAAAATATGAAAGAAATCATGTAATAAATAATTAAATGAAAGAAAACTAACGGAATGAAATTTTAAGTAAAGGGAAAAAAGCCGCGACGATTGTTCGCTCGCTCTCTCTCTCTCTCTCACGCCGCGGTCGCTCGTCTCCATCATTAGGGTTTCTCCCTCAGATGCTGCCGCTGAGTCCCAACCTAAGCCTCAGCCTCGTTAGTTTTGCAGATCTGGGTTCGGAGAACTTGATGAAGGTAGCACCGGAGTATTTTGGAGTTACGACTCTCAAATTGGCCACGCGTCGATCAAAGGCGAGCCTCCATCTTCTTTGACGCCGACCCTCCTATGTTCTTCGCCTGATCTCGATAAGCGGCGGCGGCCCTCTCTCGCCTTTGGGGCGAGTTTTTCCTCCCCCTCTCCAGATCTTTCTTAAGGCGGTGAGAGTCTTTTTCCTTGTCATGAGAGCTGTGGTAATGGCCTCTTCCTTCTCAGCGGCTTTTAGCGGCAGAGGGGACGGTTTTTGTCTTAGTTATTAGTGTTTTTGGTTTTTAGTGGTGGTGTTTTCTGTTGTGGTTCAGATTCGCGTTTTTGGGGAAAGGGTTGTGTTAATGGTGTTTGCTGTAATTTGTTTTACCTCTCAGAGGGCCATTGTTCGGATTGTTCGATGGTGGCAAATCCAAATCGCTAGTGTTAGCTTCAGTTTGTTCGATAGGTGTTTGCCAGATTTGCTTAATTGGAGGAGAAGAAGGATTCTTTAGGACTTCATTTATCTTCTTTCTAAGGTTGAGTTTTTTCTGATTCTTGCCCCAAATCGGGGCAATTGTGTAGTTGATTTATTTACAATTTATCCTTATAAGAAGATGTGCCCTATAAGGTGAGTTTTGCAACCAACACCTTCTTTTTTGTCACTTCTAACCTTAGATGTCCTGGAAGCCGGTGTAGTCACTAATGATACTTTTATTCCTACCTCTTCAGTGATTTTGGTTGTTAGTTGAGTTTCTCTTTCATTTGCTCTGTACTGTTTTATTTGTTTGTGTTCCTGTTGTCCTTGTTGTTCTTTATTTCAGTTGTAATTATTATATTTTGATGTATCTTTGATTTAAGTATTAATATAAGTATCGTTTTGACCAATTTCCTTTTTTAAAAAAAAGTAAGTGTAACGTAATTAATATAAAAATATATATTTAATAAAGTGAAAATAATGGAAAAAGTATTATACATTTACACAGACACAAAGAATGTTACCAACCAACCTCATGATAGGGAAAATTGCTTATTATTTACAATTTTTTTTTTTTACCGTTTTGTCATTTTTTAATACTTGAGACTAAATAATAGATATTGTGGATTCTAAAGTATTTTTCACTCGTACTCGTAATTACACAGATACAGGAGTGTGGTTGTCCATTTGGATATTGTTTAAGCATTACCACATTTCCCCGTGCACATGAAGAATTAAGGACCAAATATATAAAGTTAAGCATTTCTTTAAATTCTTTTTATGGAAACACATGGTTTTATACTCCTAGCTTGTCGGTCAAATTAAATTTATTTATCAGAAAGATTGTTTTCTTTTAGAAGAAGATTTTTTTTTTTTTTTTTTTTTTTTTGATAAGAAGAAGATATTTTAAAAATATAAGGATGGGAACTAGATTTGTTGGGCCTGGTCTAGAGTAATCCTTAAGCATCCCCCCACCTATGTGGATGTTCTTTGGGTTAAGCTCCTCAGCCCGATGTCCGTTTTTTTTTTTTTTTTTTTTTTTTTTTTTTAAATTTAATTATTTAATAATAACGATGGCTAGAAAGCCAGTTACATTAAATAGAAGAACAAAAAAAAAAAAAACAACAGGAGAAATTAAATGTGGATGGGACGAACGAGTTCGCTTCATCTAAGGCTAGTTGTGGTGGGGTGGTTAGGGATTGCTTGGGTAACTGGATTGTTGGTTTTTCTAAAATGATTGGTGATTGCCAGGCTAGTTCGGCAGAGGAATGGGCTATTGCGGAAGGGTTGCAAATGGTGTGGGATCTGGGTTTTAGGAAGATTATTTTGGAATCTAATGCGGACTCAATGATTAATCTTCTTTTGGATAATTCCTATAATTCCTGTAGTAATTTAATGTTGAGAGCTAGAGAGTCATTGTCTCTCAATTGACAAGTGAATGTTAGATATATTCCTAGAGAGTTTAATAGAATCGCGGATGCCGTAGCCAAAAGAGGCATTTCTTATTCTAGTATTTTGAACGAGTGTCCCGCTAACTTGAAGAGTTGGCTTGAACATGAGTGTTTGGGATTAATTTCCCCATGGGTGTAATTTCTTTCTCTGTATTGTAGGCTTCATTGCCATCTTTTATTAGCAAAAAAAAAAAAAAAAACAACACGAGAAATAATTCGCATACACTCTTGATCTACCCAGACCTTCAAAAACAAAGGGCAATCTCTCAAAATATCATATTTGGACATCCTTAATTTTGCTAAAGTATCAGGAATTCTGTTACAATTTCGGGGAATATGTTGAATCTGAATTCTCCAGTCACGGCTCAAAATGTTATAGCCTAAAAAACTCTGTAAGTGCACGGGTCGTATCAAGTAATAAAGAGTAAGTAAGATATCGTTCCTACGAGGACTTAGTACCCACAACTTCAAGCAAGATTAATCTCACAATTTCGTTTAAGTTGAGCAAATTAGATTGAATTTAATTAATAAAAGAAATCAAAACTAAAATTAAAATAATAAAAACTACCACACTAATCGAACGAGCAACTTAAAGTCACTAATCCCTTATTTGTTTCCTAGATTTTATCCCCACTAAATTAACTTTGACTTAACTTACTCAGCTAATCTAGAGTATCAATGTCTATAAATACCTTCCGGTCCATTTATATACCTATCTTAATTAATTATGTAATGCCTCACACAACTAAATAAGATGCGTTTTAGATCAGACTCACTCTAATTTGATTATGCGAAGCTTCTAGATATATTCCTATCCTAGACGCAAATTAGATTAAAACCTAATTTCACATTAAATTTAAACCTAATTCCACATTATTTATTCCCATGGTCAATTTAGGATTCTCTCTTCCAAGTTCAACCCTAAATCCCCAAAACATACTCACTAGTAGCCAATTATTAAGCAATAGTAATAAAAGCAAGATTAAATAAACTGAAATAAAATTAATCAAAACTAATAGCTGAAATAATCTCTAGAATCCAAACAAGTTCATAGGTTCCCTAGGTTGAAAAAAAAAAATAGCTACACATGACTAAAATCAAATTCATAACAAAAAGATAAGACTTCAGGTTTAAAGAATAAAAAGAGCTAGGAAAGAAAGCTTCTCCGTCGCCTCCACGGTCCTCTCGTCCTTCCGTGAAGATGATGAAGAACCCCAAAATACCGCTCCTCCTCTCGCTCTGCTGCCGACTGCTCTGAATTGCGATCTCCTCTCCTGAATATCTCGCATCTAATATATATATAGGCCTGTGTGTATATCCAAATCCATCCGCGTCCTCCTGTATGCTTTTCGTCTTTATCCAAATCTCTTCAAATCCCATATCTTCATGTCTAGATATAATTTGATATGCACGGATTCTCTTTATATATATATATATATATATTAGATGTTGTGTGTCTCCAGCTTGCGTCCCTCTTTTATTAGATATTAGAATATCTCTTCAATAACTTCATCCGTGGAAATTGCTTCATGTGGGGTCCACGCTTTGGTCACTTTATAATATAATAATATATTATATTCTATCTTTTTCAATTTAATTTGTTCCCTATCTTAGATCACATAATATCTCCCGCCCAACAAAAAATAGGATATTAATAGATTTTTTGTTATAATATTGTTTTATCCTATATTTAATTAAAAGATGGATAAATATATAAAAGATAATTAAATAGGTATAAAATATTAATAAATCCAACTCATTATACCATAAGATATATACCTATTTAATTATAAAATCTATACTTATCAAACGGCTAAGCAATTCTTTAATTCTGTCCATCAGGAAACTAGAATACTGGGTAGTTACTATTTAATAAATTAGCAACTAGATCTTGCGCATCAGACTCCAGGACCCCCTGTTTATATCCCACGTCCCATGCTAGTTTAACTACTTCAAAAACCGCCCACTCTTCAGCTAGATAGGCGTTACAGATACCTATATCTTTCGAAAAACCAACTAGCCACCGACCAAACTGATCACGCAGGACACCTCCACATCCAGCCTTGTGGGAATTAATATTAACCACCCCATCAACATTTAATTTGGTCCAACCTGCATTAGGCTTAAGCCAAGATGAAGTGCTGACAGAAACTTGCGCCGGACCATTATTGATTAGGCCACAAACCTGCATCTCAGAAAAATATAGCCAGCTATGTAATATGACAGGAAGGAGAAGCTGGTTTTACAAAGTCAGACTAAAAAATAGAGGAATTCCTCAATCTCCATAGTTTTCAAATGGCCACACCAAAAATAATATTCCAATACTACCCCATATGAACACTAATCTTACTTTGGAGATTTAGAGCAAGCGGCGTGTGGAAAGACCTGTAATAATGGGCCCTAAAAAATTATAAAGCAATTATTGGGCCAAGGTCTTCTGTATTTGTCTAGTAAATAACTACTACCTCTCTCACCAATGTGAGTTGGCATAGATGGTAAGGGATATAGGATTAGGCCCTTGGGTCGTGGGTTCGATCCCCTCTGCCGTCGCTGAGACTCCTTTGGTAGGCGATCTCGTAAGTCCCCGAAGTGCTCATAGTGCTCATAGAGCCGGGGCGACTTTTGGCAGTGGGGGGACGATGTCGAACCCCTCCTAAACATTCTTATATCAAAAAAAAAAAAAAAACTACTACCTCTCTCTGGTCTTTAATATATTACCTCCGGTTATAATTATAAGATTGAGTTGACTTATTTTGGAGAAATTGAGGAAGCTAAATAAGTTACTTAATCATATCATATATTGTGTATCTTTAAATTATGTATTAACTTATTAGTCAAACTAAGTAGTTTGGAGGGGAAAAAAACTCTAAAGTAATTTAATTAAGTTTCTTAATTTCTCTAAAAAAGTCAACTTGGTCTTATAATTAGGACCAGAGGGAGTAAGAGTTAGTTGGGGAATGAATTTGATTTTAAATATAAGAATCCAATCCACTTTGTCTCCCAAACTTATATTTTTTCCTCATAGTATCTTTGTTAATTATGTACATTATATTAAAAGATATCCATCTAAGTGTAATTATGATGAAAGATGGTATTTTAAGAAAATCAATTAAATAAATAACTAACATAATTAAGTTCCTCAATCCATCCAAATTAGTTATCTAACTATTATATTATGGACCAAAGGTAGCATATGGCATGATCAAGCAATGAGGTTGAATTTTGTGGAAGGGGCAAATTTATCACAAGGTTCAAAAAACTAGATCGAGCATTGAACCAATTTAGGTAGTGGTTCAAGGGTTTGTGGGTCAAACTGAGGTTAACTTGGGGTCATACCCGGCTACCTGCTATATTAAAATAATAGATTTTTTTTTTAAATCTTTAATTAGACATTTTATAATTTATGACCGTAGAAAACCAGAAGCCGAGAGGATATATCTCCTATGATTTAGCCATTAATTACGCCCTTGATCACAACATGATTTTTAATGTCTATTTGCTTTATTTGAATCCCTTTGATTACACACTGGATTAGGGTGAATCTTTGCACATTTATTTCTTGATTAATTGTAAATAGGAATCAGGGAATTAAATGGTATTTTTGTCATTAAATTTTTTATAATTAATAAGGGGCCTAAGCCCATGGTGAGACTCAATAAAAACCCTAATCCCTTACTCCTCTTGCATCATATTGCTCTTTCACAGCTGCACCTCCACCTTGTACTTTGGCTTCTTTGCAAATTGCAAATATGAATCTCAACTCTATTGGCATGTCTCAATTGACAACTACTGAAGGGCAATATCATCTCCATCTATAAGTCCTCGTTTGGGTTTAACAAAAAAGTACATTTTTTTAAGTACTTTTTCATAAGCTGAGATAAAACCCCTCTCTTCCTTGCCGTTCGTTCCTTTGTCTTCACCATCTCTCTCACCCTACTGGTTCTCCCCCAAATTATGATAACTGCAGAAGGATAGGGGGAGATACTATTCTTCATTGGGCAGTAATATTACTTTCATCACGTTCATTTACTGATATGGCCTTACACTCCTCAAGTGGAGCAACTAAATATATATAATAACAGTTTTATTTATATTATCTTAATGGCATATTTGGCATTCCAAATAGTTCAACTGTATCCAGAACTAGTCAACTGCGTGAACGAAGAGGGGTTGTCACCCCTCCATCTGCTAGCAGGATAGCCTTCCAATTTCAAAAGCGGTAGCTTCCCTGGACGTACGATATCAAATGATCATTTATCACCGTAAGTACTAATTCGGTCATATTATATTGTTCATGGAATGAATGCTACTATTGTAAATATCTATTGATTATCCATCTTCTTCATATATATTATTTGCGCACACTGCTTGCTTAGTTGGCAAAATCAAAGAAATAATAAAATATTCGTTTCAATTCGCATTCGAGGACACTATTCTTAAGAGATATTTTATAACCCCTCAATTGTATAGGAAACAACACTCTCCAAGATATATGGATATATGGTGATAGAACTAGTGGAACATAAAATAATTCAGTAAAATAATCAAGGCTTGTTATTCTCTTTCTATGGTGTGATGATGAGGGTATTTATAGATAATGAATTGATGCCTTGAAATGGTACCTCTTAAAATACTATACGTTTTTAATTAAAAAGTTATAACCATTTGTTAAATTCATAAACTACTATAAATTTTTTAATTTATAAGGATATGATTTCTCAAAACACATCTCTTCATTTCTGAAACATTCTAATACTGTTGGAGTGACTCTTTCTTCAACACGCCCTTACAATATTTACAACACGTTTTGCTGTTTAAAAGGTATATTTGTTGAGGAGCTTAAGGTAGCTCAGTACCATCATCAACAGTCAATGACAAAGGCAGGCAAGCAGAAAACAAATTTCAATCTTCCAGACAATTACAGGACTTGCCGAGACTTTTTTGGCGTTGTCAAATTAAAACTTCGCTCACTGCTGGTACTTTAATTTCTTTGTTATTATCATTTTCACAAGTAATTTCATTCATATTCCATTTGCCTTGTCAATTTTTATTTCCAGTGGTTAACTTTTTGAGAGGCAATTTTTTTTTCAAAAGGACGGCCTGTTATGAGTCCTACATCGGGGAGCCAAGCTCTTAGAGTAAGGTTTATAAGTCCATTGGGTTCTCCCTCCTCATAGGCTAGCTTTTGGGGATTTGGCTCTCCCTTTGGGCTTGTATTCATTACATTGGTGCTTTCATTGAGAGTCGATGTTCTGGAGAGGGCTACTCACGGAGGGTTCTGACCGGTTAGAGGCCGAGTGAAGTGCCGTGAAGTGGAGCCGCCGAGACGTCCCCTCTTGAGGGGGTGACTATGTTATGAGTCCCACATCGGGGAGCCAAGCTCTTAGAGTAAGGTTTATAAGTCCATTGAGTTCTCCCTCCTCATAGGCTAGCTTTTGGGGATTGAGCTCTCCCTTTGGGCTTGTGTTCATTACACAGCCATCACATGGAGAGGACCGGAAGTGGCGACAAATAATAACATCACAGGTGAGAATTGTTTTGAATTTTGGTCCTTATACGATTTATTTTTTTACTATTTTATAGGAAAGCCAATTTTCTGCGCACAAGATGACAAGACCACGTACGCACCTCTAATAACTTACCAATTCACAATGCACATTAAATTTCTCTAGGATCAGAATGTAGAGCTCCTGATACCACGCGTCAGTTATATTCAGAAAACTACAGACGCCGTTGTAAATTTTTCAGATTTTTGTGCTCGGCAATAGTGACGGTGATTTTTGGCCAAGGTATGCTTATCTATTCAAAGCAGATGCAGGAAAGCAAAGCATCATAGGCTTTGTGATGCATCTGTATGCATGTGTCCCTTATATTTTGTTTTTTGAGGTACACGTGTCTTTAACTTGTTACTCCCACATTAATTACTCGTAAATAATGACTCACACACACATGTCGCTTTTGACATAACAACAATCCAGGATCGAGCGAATAAAGAAGAATACGTCGAAAGAAGGAGAAACACGTTTGGTCTCTTCAAATAATGAATGAACTTCTTTGTCGTGCTTCCTTGTACGAGTACGAAAACGATGGGAGTGAACCACAAGCCATTGATTATGCCTCAGACACCGATCATGCAAAGGATGAAACAACTCCTTATTCTTTATATCAAGAAAGCAAAATAACCAGACCTGGAAATGATACCCAAGTACCCAACAACAGGACAAAGGTAAATTACGAGATTTTAGATCTTGACAGTACATTTTAAAAAGGAAAAAACCAATGGTTTTGTTCTCCAAAAAACCTAATGCTCATAATTTAACTATATTCTGTCATCGTGATGAGCAACATTTGTTGTCATGTGAAGGCGGGAAAGATTCTAAAAAGAATAGGACTGAGACAGCAATACTAATCGCTGCAAAGAATGGAGAGACAGAGATGGTTGAGAAGATAATAGAATTGTTTCCGATGGCTATTCACGACACGAATCAAGAGAAAAAGAATGTGGTGATGTTGGAAGTAGAGCACGGGCAACCCCACGTGTATCAGCTGTTGCTCCAACGGAATATTCTAAAAGAAAGTGCATTTCGGAAGGTGGATCACAATGGAAACAGTGCATTACACTTGGCTGCCAAGTTTGGACAATACATGCCCTGGCTTTCGGGTTATTTGAATTAATTAGAATATATTAGCTTAGATGGATGGAGAGATGGATTGGATTGTCATCACGTTATTAATATACATACATATGAATTTTGTTAATTGTCTGGCTACTGTTATTAAGGATTCGAGTTATCCCCATTTTTTCACCTCTTCTCTCAATCATTGAATCAAAATGGGAGTGATTGAAATTTAATATTTTATAAAATATTTTTTTAAACATTATGTTTATTTCAGTTGTATGTATATATCTTCCTAACGAGATTTTAATATTTTAAACTTTAATAACTTAACATTTAATTATTAATTTTATAAAATATTAAATGTGAATTATTCAATAGAGTATAATGCTATATTATATCCGGTCTTAATTATAATGTAGGAATAGTTTGTATTGCAAATTATATTACAAATTTAAGTCTGTTACGGTCCTGCCTAACAGCCCAACGCCCGGACGGCCTAGTACGAAATATATTATATATCCAGGTGTGCCTACGATCAGGGAGGATTTATCATATCTAGCATCAAGGGATAAGATAGATCCGGCAGTTACGATACCAAGGTATACCCTATATATACAGGGGTAGAAACCTAAGGTGCATACATTCTAACTCAACCCTATTTACATTCGGCATCACTGTGCACAATCCCACTATACACATCCCCCATCCTCCTTGGTGAGGAGCCTATCGTGTACAGTGATCATTTGCTCTCCCGGATATCTGCCTCTTAGATCCTCCGGAAGGGCCATTCGATCCAAGATCAAAGCACTAGCCCATCGGGCTAGACATCTGTGTTCTACACCAGAACATTGGCGCCGACCGTGGGGACCGTAAATTTCAATCCCCGTGACCACCGATGGCTAACACAAGAAGTTGCAGTCGGAACACTCAGCCTGGAAATCCACAATAGGTTGAGGCCAATCAAAACAATCAAGCTCCAGAACCACCAGAAGGTTTCCAGGAGGGAAACGTTTCGGATGCGGCATCCTCCCCTCCTGTTACCGCTAAAACACAAGATGTAGCAACAACGGAGGCCTTGGTTCCAAATCCAGACGTCGTCCTCCTGCAGAAAACACAGGAATCGATGCTGAGACGAATGGAGAATAGTGAAAAGCGTAGTAACTTCCAACGTGTAACATCCCATTTTCAAAAGCAGTATTTTTTTTTTCAGAGTATCATCAGAGTAGAGCATCGGAGCGATTGAGTAACTGATACATATATTTAAAATGCCGTAAGTCTGGCTGATTACAAAAGCGGTACAACGATCGAGAGTTATCAAAAGTACATAACAACGGAGGAATGTCTTCAGCCGGGTCTCTATGCGGCATGCTTGCCTTTCTCCTCGTTCCTCCTGATCCTGACGCTATGTTAAGAGATGAGGTCCAATGCATACGGACCCCAGGTAACGATTAACCTCATGTTTACATACATCATATAAGTACTACAGACATACAGGAAATTTTGACGACACTTACTACGTTCAAAGTAGGGTATACATAATCAGATATATATGGCAATAACAAAACAGTCGGATGTAAGGTTAAGGCACAACAGACATTGTACATAATCGGATATGGACGGCAATAACAATACAATCAGATGTAAGGTTAAGGCACAACAGACAATGTACTTAATCAGATATGGACGACAATAACAATACAGTCAGATGTAAGGTTAAGGCACAACAAATAAAATACAGCATGATAGAGGAAAATACATATATGCATACAATAACCATCAGAGTTAGTGTTACAGTACGCGAACGTACCTTCGTCGGTGGTATAACGGTATTTTTTCGGAAAACGGTACTTTTTGATAGCGGGTGAAACAAATGTATGACAAATGATACGTTTATCTCATATATCCTATAAGGATAATATTTATCAATATCTAGCAGCATAACGGGCATTTTTGGTACAAATTACCATTTTGCCCCCAACCCCTAATCGGCGAGAATTTCGCGAGCTTCGCTACTTTCGCTCTATCTCTCCGAATTTTGACAGATCTTTTCCCTCATCATATCTTCGAAATATATATCATATTTACCCCTAAATATGATATCTAGACTATCTTGAAAAATTAAAGATAAATCTAGCATTCCTACTATATCTACCGAAGCTAAAGACCAGAGACCGAAGAACTTACCCCGACTTTGCTCAAACTTTCTCCAGAACTTCTCTCTCTAAAACCTCTCTCTAGGCTGCATTTTTTTGGGATGAAGAAATGAAGAGGAGAAGGCTTCTATTTATAGAAGAAAGGAGGGACAATGTTGGAATTACATCAATTGTCTTCAGATCGGATTTCAACCATCGGATCGCACTTTGACACGTGGCTCGATCTTGGCCTTACACCTATTTGGATGATGCCATCCTTCTAGAAGAAGATGATGTCATGCATGACATCACATGTGCTGACTTACCAATAGCGTTTCCCATTCTTTCTTATATTCTTTCTAGGTTTTGTAGTTCCATTCTTTCTTTTTAAAACTACTGGGTTTCATTATATTTTTGATCCCATTAAGGGTATTCCGTTATCTGCCGAAGATTTTCGGACAGACACCAACGGTTACGGAAATCACTTCCGATAGAACCAGCTTCTTGGCAGAAAATCACTGGTTCGTAAGATGATCTGATCTAAGTAACCATATCCCTGGTTTGTCACAACTATTTCGTTTTCTATAGGTCTTATTTATGATATCTGCCCTATTTCTCATTTATCCTGTATCTTAATGACCCAGTTGGTTTCAGAAATGAATTCAGAGATAGTCCACTCCGAGGTATAATTTCACTGGTTTATAAAAAGTCCAGATGACTTAGACTATATCCCTATATTCGGTGTAGGATTTTATTTCTATCCATTCTCAAATGTCCCGTTGGCTCTTTACCGATTATATTATTATTTTATTCAAAATATCTAGATATTTATTTATTTTAATTTTATTTTTTATTTATTTTTCTAAGCATAAAATATTTTATTATTATTTTATTATTTATTTAATTAATAATTTCGAATTTCTCCCCTTAAATTAATTATGTACTAATTAGTTTACTTATATCATAATCTAAACAATTAGCTACTAATTACTTAATTAGCCACTTACTAATTGTTGATAATTTTCATAATTAGGATTAATTATTATCTCACAACTATTTTACTGACATTGATATTTTATATCCCATGTAAAATATTAAAAATCATGGGGCCAAAAAGTGCTTTTAATAATATTATATTTATGCTTCTCTATTTTTCAAGGAAATAATCACAAAAATTCCTAAAATTAGAGACAACATACTTCCCAAGTTTTTGTCAGTATTTGTAGCCATATGATATTTATTATAATATTTTCAGGGTATTACACAACGCCAGGAAGACGAATGGAAGAACGATTCAACCAATTCAAGGCGTTCGTTGAGCAATTTACGCTTAGTTCATCTTCCAGTAGTGGACCGAGGTCATTGCGTCGGGATGCAAGCCGAAATTCCCAGTTAACAAGCTCAGGACAAGCTCGACCAACAGCCTCGGCTTTGAAAAAATTACGCTTGGGAAAGATTTCGGAAGTCAAAAACCGAGATTCGGAGAGACTAGCTCGGCCTCGGGGTTCCCCCGAAGAATATAAAATGAAGTACTTGACCGATCTCAAACGGGGTCCTTTCTCAAAGGAAATTGCCAATGCTCCGTATCCATTCACTACTTGATTTGGTGCTCTTACTGTAGCCTATCCAAGTCTGCAAATTACACAAGGATCCAATGTACCATTAAAAACAATGCCACACGGCTTAAAAAAGGAATGTTTGTGAGTATCCGATACCTTGAATTGACACTACAACACTTTAAGAATGTTAAGAAATGCTAACAAAAGAAAATCACATCCTTACCATGTTGCATCAATATAATTTCATAGACAAAGAAACAGATATTTGACCAAAAGTCGCCAACCCCACCCCCTAAAACAACCAGCCACCACACAAAATTTATTTTAGGTCTGTTTGAACTTTTTCCCACCCGAATAAATAACATTAATCAAACAACACATCCCCTTAACCAATCATCAGAAGTTGCAGAACAGACCCATCTGGTAAATGTGCAGAAAATTTAATTCAGAGAATTTCAAACCTAGATTCAAAGCTCGATTGAACAAGTCAATCTTACCGGATTGGGAGAAGACGAAGCCCTAGTGTTCGAACCTTCTTCAATACCGCCGGAGAACAACCACTCAGAGCTGATAACGAAGGAAGGCGTCCAACGGCGAGCTCGATCAAGTGAGGATACGCGGAACGATTTGGAGGAACAAATTTGGGGTCGAGGTAGAGAGCGATGTAAATTTGGGGGAAAAAGTAGGTGACTAGATAGGGCAATGGAAATGGGGAAAAAAAAGTAAAAGGAACTTTGGGAGCTCGAACCGTTGACCTGTGAGTAAGAGGAGGGATTAGAGTTTTTACCATCTGTACCACCTATATATATTGTTACAAATTTCTTTCAAATTATATATATATTTTGTGTCTGCACTTGCCCACATTGGCACTAATGTAGGTCCTCCACTGGAGATATATATATATATATATATATATATATTGTTACACTCCTACCGGCCTCGCCTTTATAGGTGGTGGGTAGTGTAATACCTCTTTTTTATTAAATCCAACTGTCACACTTTTATAATAATATCATAGATCAGAGCAATATAGCGCAGCGTAGTGGTAAAACAGTTTGGGTGTAGTATACTGATAATAAAGTACAAACCTTGGTTAAAATATAATTACATAAAATCTCTACAACAATTCTTTGAATATTCTGGAACTGGTCCAACACCTTCATCAGCTAATATCCGCCTGGGAGCTATATCCAATGAACTGTACATCATATAGGTAGCAATAGAGGCTAGAACCCCGAAGGATTCCAGAGTAACCGTTAATCTCATATCCAGAGTATATACAAAGTATGTAAGAAAACCATAAATCATACAGCATTCAAAGGTCGCACACAGTGAGGCATACAGCCTAAATCGGAACGAGTTGTCACACATAACAGACATTGCTCAATAAGGCACATAACCATGATGGGGGTCGCACATAGCGGTTCCGGTACCCAAACGCTTGGAAACACATAACATCGAGTGCATAACCAATCATGGTAAAACATACATACAAAGTCATACAAAGCACATGAAATTAAGGTTACTTACCTGCAAGTAGTTGATAAGTAAAATAACAAACACCCAGCTACTAAATAAGAATTATAGACCTAAAATAAAATAATATAACGGTGTTACTGTCAATATAACTCCGTCCTTTAAGTTATGTAATTATACACTTGCATAAAGGGTCTTTCTACTTTTTAAACTCATTAATTTCCTTTGTTAATGAGTATCTCTCCTTTGGTGAATTTTCCCTTATTTTCGCACAAGGTGCTGAAAATTTCTAAAATTTGACCCAACTTCAAAAATTCATAATTAATTGTAGAAAAATCCGATTGGGGTGTTCCAAAAATTTACGTAATCCTTAACATGTCTATTTTTGTCTAAAAATACTTGTCAAGTCCAAAAATTCGTGAATTATTCCCAGTTTCCAAAAATACCCCTGTTGGTTTTCTACCTCCTTATTTGCATATATTCATACTTTATGCTTTCTAAATTATCCCCATACTCTTTCTCATACAAAATTCCATTTTAAACACTTTTAAACCATCAAAATTATCAAAATAAAATCATATCACCAAGTTTTAGCTATTGACGAAAATTTCCTTAAACTTTTGCAATATTTCAAGAAGTTAGAGAAGAGAACTTACTTGTTTGAAGTTCTATCTTCTTTGGCCACTTCACCTTGATCTTCCTTGTGATTATAGCTAGAACTTCCATAATATTATACAAGATTACTAATTAAAAACTTAAACATACTTGTATGAATTTGAAAGAATTAGGATAATTCTCATCACTTCCTTACCTCTTTTCTTCTAGAAATTCTTCTTGCTTGTGATTTTCACAACACTCTCCTATCTCTCTTTTCTTTAGTGTGGGTGGTGACTCTTGCTTGCTAAAAATGAAGGAGAGTGTGGTCCTATTTATAGAGGCTAAGGTGCCAAGAATATTCCCTTATGCTCTTACTATTTTGCCCTTCCAATGCTTCTTACAATTCTCTAGATTCTTCTCATTTTTTTGAGATAAAATCTGATTTTTCCTTCCTCCCTTCCATGCATGCCACGCCACTTGGTCCTTCTTTTGAGTCAAGTATATTTTCCAATCACATGCCTTATTCTTGTGGTTACTATGCTTTGCTTAATGGGTAAGATGGTTAGGTGGCATAAGTTGTCCATAAAATATATCCAAGTGTCCTCATGCTTTTTCTCTTTAAATTATATGTTGCCACCTTAGTAGCTTAGGTGTCCCCTTAATTAATTAAATATGCATATGTGTCCCCAACTTTTCTTTTTCCAATATTAAATTGCCACATGGGTGTTTAGGTGTCTCTCCATAATTATCCACCTTTCCATGTGTCCTTTTTAGTGTCCATCTCTTTAATTATGTGGTTGATGAAGGTGTCCAAGTGTCAATTGGTAATAGCATCATCCATAAAACTATTATCTTTAAAGTCAAAAATATTTTGTTAATAATCCCTTTCATCTTGCCATGTGTGTGTCATTCTCAAAGGCATAAATGCTTTTTGTTAATAATCTTCCTACTTGCCATGTGTCCATGTTCTTGGATTATCTCTTTCCTTCTTATGCCATCTCACAATAATAATTCCTTATTAGCCAATTAGATGGAAACAAATATCATTTGCCTTATTTTAATGAAAATTCCATATATCTTAATAATATAATATTAATTAGCTTCATACAATAATTTACATGAAAATGAGGATATTACAAAGTGTCCATAAGCAATTCTCAAATCTCAAGGTCCAAAATTCAGGATATTACATATATATATATTATATATATATATATATATATATATATATATATATATATATATATATTTCATGGAAGGAAGACTAACTATTACTAGTAATATATCTATTCTGAGTATACATCTTCATTTATATGATATATACGTTCACACGCCTCGTTTTACTGTTTGAAAGGTATGCTTGTTGAGGAGCTTGAGGTGGCTCATCAGTACCATCATCAAGAATCATTCTCAGGTTCAGACGAGCACAAAAAAAAAAAGCGATCTTCCAGACAATGACAGGACCTGCTTCGACTTTTTTGGGATCGTGAAAACTTGGCTTACCGTTGGTACTCTGATTTCTTTGTTACTCATTTTTCACATGTAATTTCATTCATATATATATTACTCCTTTGTATCCTTAATATAGCATTCACTTTATATAATTTAATTTCTTCATTAAAGTGGTCTTAAGGTAGTAGAAAGACATTTCTCTTATACACATTATTCCCTCAATTCCATTTTATAAGATACCTCTAAATCGGTTGATAAAAAAGTTAGTTAAAGATAATAAATAATTAAATAATTAATTTTTTTTTGTCCTAATTACGATACGATACCGTAAAGCATTAAATTAAAATGCATGATTTAACTTGTTCTTCCTCTAGCTGCTTTTTAGCTTTAACTTAAGGCAGCTTGTGGATTTTCATTTCCAGTAACAAACAGATTTCCAGTGCTTCACTTTTTGAAAAACAAATTTTGTCCAAAAGAACAGCCACTAAATGCAGAGGATCCCGAAGTGGCAAGAAATAATAACATCGCAGTAGGTGAGAAGAGAGAATTCTTTTTTAATTATCGTACAATATTTCTTTTTAATTTTTTTCCTACTATTTATAGGAAAGTGAATTTTCTGGGCACAAGATGACAAGAAAAAATCACAATTTACATTTTCATTTGTGCAGTATCGAATGCAGACACTACAAAAAAAAATGACTTTCGACGGCGACAAAAGTCGCCGCTGAAAGTCAAAAAGTCGCCACCGAAACGTTTCAGCGGCGACAAAAAGTCGCCGCCAAGTCGTCGCTAAAACAATCGCGCAAATACTTTCGGTGGCGACATTTTATTGTCGCCACCAAAAGTTTACAATCAGTGGCGACTCTCAGTCGCCGCCAAAAGTTCCAGCAAAAGCCACGAACGCTTCTGTCGCCGCTTAAGTTCGTGTTTCAACGGTGACAATTGTCGCCACAAAAACAATTTTCCGTGGCGATGGAATTGTCGCCACTGAAACTAGTTTTAGCGGCGACACTATGTCGCCACCGATAGTCTATTTAGCGGCGATTTTTGTCGCCACGGATATAGTTTTCAGCGGCGACGCTACTGTCGCCACTGATAGCCTTTTCAGTGGCGATATTATTGTCGCCACTAATACACTTACATTTTTCAGTGGCGACAAAATTGTCGCCGCGGATAGTCTTTTCAGCGGCAACGTTTGTCGCCACCAAAAGTTTTTTTTTAAAAAAAATTAAATGTAAATTGATAAAATTAAAAATTGTACCACAATTAAAACCTGTACCATATTGCTTAAAGATCATAAGAAACTTGAAACTAACCATATATTAATAAATAATGATAGTAACATAAATGTTCAAAATTAACATAAAATATTTAAATTTTCTAAATAAAGTCTAAAAGTTGCCCATTGGAAGGAAACATCAAACATAAGACTATGAAGAACGATCAGCTGGTGGGGCAGCAAGGCTAGGAGTAGATGAAGTAGGAGATGTTACTTGCCCCTATTGCATTAAGATAGCTAGAATCCTCTGCTCCATTTGTTTAATCTTGTCATCAAATTGTGCAAAATACATGAAGTAGGAACTTTTCTTCGTTGGTTGCATCATAAGGTTCGAATTTGTCCTAAAATACATATAAACAAAAAAAAAATTGTTATCAAAACATAAATATATATAAATATTTGGAAAGAGTATACCTTTACTTTCAAAATCATCTCATCTTTAAATTGTTCATAAATATTATTCCACTCAGCACCATGACCAAAAGAGATTGTGGTCCTAACAACATAACCACAATAATTTACAAGGTTTCTTGCTTCCCCACCTACTGCTCTTGTCATGTCGTCTGATAGTTTAACCGGTATCTTTGATCCAAATTTAGTCCTCAAGTCCACTTTATAACATTTGTACACTCCTCTGCCTTTTTTTTTAGGATGAGAGGAGCCTATAATTCATGTGACAGTATTAAAACAATTAAAATTGAGCAACAGCTTAAAGACACAAGCATCCATTAAGAGCCGAATATATATACACACAATGAATTATACACACATACATACATATGTAGCTGAATGTATATGCATCCAGTGCAATAAGAAGCTGCAGTGTGCATGCGTGGAGAAAGAAATTAAAGGGCTTAAAGCGTCAAAAGGAGGGTGCTATTAAGCTAAGCTAAGCATGCGTAAATAATGAAAGTCAAGATTCAAGACTTACAAGTAGCGACCATATTAATGGCGTTCAAAAATAAAAGGAAAAGAATGAGCAAGATGAACACACTAACTTTAAGCATTAACTTCAAGTCTGCAAGACATTATTGAGTCTAACACGTGTCCAAATAAAACTAACAAATTGAAAAGTATATAATTCTGATTAGCAATCAAAAAATAATGTCAATGCCACAAAGAAAATATAGGCTGGGAAGTTTATCCAGTACCACAACGTGATCCTGGAAAACATTTCAATTCATAGGACCTATAACTTAAAACCAAATCAAACATTTTCATTGATGGCCGAACAACAGCGATTTAGAAACCTAGTTCTTCAAGAGAGAGTGAGAGCTTCCCCAAGAGAACCCAAACAAGCGCCAAACGCCAATATGCCGCAAACTGCCTTATATAACAAATGCTTCCTTATTTATTTACTCGCCAAAATTATTTTAAAAAATGAGTTGGACTTGATGGCATGCGTTTTATTTATTTTAAAATTTACAACAAAAAATCCTTCCTCATGCAAAATTGGATCAAAATTCAACAAAAATGTCACATTGTTCGGTCAGCTACTTAGCTGTTTTTCATAATCTTTGTATGAAAAAAATATAGTAGTTAGCAAGGGGTTTTGCTTTGATTTTAAATATAAAATCACAATTCACCACTGTGACGTAGAGTAGTAATTTGTATTATATAAAACTAAAACAAATGTACCTGCACTACTAGCTTGAGTAGGGGCAGAGTTTGCAGGCATTTCCTCAAGTGACTGAGGTGTAGAGGAAGTACCCCCATTATTTGTGTCACCACTCACCACGTAGTCCAAAGGAATGATTTTTTCTACCCCGACCTCTCTTTAATCCTGACATATCCTGCAAAAATGCACCACATTCAAATTAAGTTTTAAGCAAGAATAAAAAGTGTGAAAGTGAATTTAAATTATAAAGACTTAATGTACAAATTAGTAAAAGCTACCATAAAGAAACAATAATTTCATTCAATTGATTCTTCTGAGCCACTATCACTTATATCAGTATCTTCTGATTCATTCTCTTGTACTTCATTTTTTGCCTTTCCATACATGCATCCCAGCTTGCAATTCCTGGCGAAGCATAGAATAAAATGCTAGTAGGATAGGAATATACAATATAGAGCAACTGTCTAATCCCAATGGAGAGCAGCAAAACACAGAAACAAAGTAAAAGGCTAGCTGGAAAGGAAATACGACTGTCATGATTATTAAACTAGTCCAACAAAAATACAGTATATAATCAAAAAGATTAGCTGACCAACGATAATTCATAAAAGAAACAAAGTAAAAGGCAAGCTGGAAAGGAAATCTTTTCTGTATATAAAAAGATTGCATGGGAAAGGAATGCATTCATCTATCAAAATATAAAAGCATGGATTCATAAGCTGAAAGATATTTCAGTAAATGAGAACTACACATAAAAAGTAGAATTAACAGCTTTCTTTTCATTTTTTAGTGAGAATAAATTTTATTAAGGAACAACAAGCAAATTAAGTTTTTTCCCTTTGGAAAGAGGCATTTCATTTAATTCATTCTCATCCTCCTTGATACAAGTCAGAAGCCCAGAACACTAACAATAACATCAAATACATTAAAAATCAACTATATCTATAAGTATCTATATTATTGTTAACAAGCATTACAATTGATAATTCCTAGTACACCAAGCAACATAACAATAATTTTTGGCAAAAAAGTAAGCTTACATACACACAAAGAGAAACAAGAATTTCGTAACTATTTCAAGAAATTTTGTTATTATAGCATGACCGAAATAGGAAGAGAGGATAAATTGAACCCACAGATTGTTAGAAGGATGTAGCAAAAAATAAGCATTGAAAGAAGCATCTCTAAAGTTTAAACAAGCATTTCAAATGCTGCCTTTGGTTCACTTCACCTCAACTTCAATCTTAACATCTTTAAGTCTAGACTCATAATATCTAATAACCCATTCTCTTTCAACCAGCTGTTCTTTTGTCCAAAATGTAAATAATATGCTAAGGACTACTTGCTAACTAAACTTCGAATTTGTAGAAGTAAACCATTGGCATATCAAGAAAACATCTGTTGTCCTGAGTTTGAATAAATGAAGTGACCATATTCTGTCGTCACGCATCATTGAATATCCCACGCAACACAGTAATTGACTTGGATCCTATGGTCCAGCAAGCAAATTATTATTTTTACCTTAGGTCGACAAGCTGAAAGACTATACTCAGGATCGGAGCAAACAGGTCACCTGGTAGAGATGGCAGAGCAAAGATAGAGCAGTGACTCTGGAATCAAACTCAGATCCAAGGTCTCTAAGGGCAAACTCCACAAGGATCTGGAGTTTTTTCGCCGGAGAAGTGGGAGGATGAGTTTTCCGGATAAGGAAGCAATGAAATGGAAATAATAGGTTGGTGCTGTTGCAACCAAAATGCTACTGCAAAGTAACTAGGGCTTGGACGTATGTGCTTTGTCAGAGTTCAGAGAATGAGGGGGAGGCGCCAGAAACAGAGCACGCAAGCCGAAGGACGGCGCGAGGAGGGAAGACCGAATAGGGAAGACGGAGGAGACCGAATGTGAGAGAGCTTTAGGGATTGGGAAGAAGGCCGAGTGTGAGAGGGATGATCCAAAATTCTACAAAAATTCCGCCAAAGTTTCCTGCCTCGCGCCCAAATATTTTTTTTTCCAACTGTGCGAAATAATTATTGGTATATTAAATGAAAATCAAATCAAACATAATAAATTCAAGTTTTGCTTTGAATTTTTTAAATCAAATTAAATATACAATTTTTCATTTGTTTCGTGATTCTATTTTATATATTTAATATTTGCGATTATTTTAATTTAAATATGTCGCGGTAAAAAAAAAAATTACATTTTCAAAATTTAAACGGATATATTTGAGATATGAAATCATTGTTTAAAATCTAGTTCCTCACTCGCAATGGTAAAATTGTTCATGTCGATATTGTAATTATATGATAATATATCATATATTCTTCTCACTCAAATTTTTTTTAATTTATTTTATTAATTATCGTTGCAAAAAATAAGAATTAAAAAATAATTTTAAAGATTTTACAATATATAGGTTGTTTTGATTTATAGCCTTATTGAGAGTGTTTGAATATATATAAATTTTTCACTTATGATCTTACTTTCTGTGTGAGTTTTTAGTGATAAGTTGGGGCTATTGAGCTTAATTAAATTATATTTTATTTATTAGGAAAAAAGACAAAAAAGAGATTTGAAATTGTAAAATATCAAATCAGATATGTTACCCATAGTTAAATTCTTCATCTCTCTCTCACACATATATATACTAGTACAAACATAATTATCATCCCTCTCAAATACACACATGTTCACTATCACAAGTGCACGAGTCACGCCAAGTAATAAAGTGATAAGTAGAGATATGGTTTCCATGAGGATTTGATTAACAATGGATCAAGCAAAAGGCTTAGTGAATTCAATTAAGTTGAGCCATGACAAATTTCGATATGGAAATAATGATAAATGCAAATGATTCTTCAACTTCAATAATTAAATGGAGCCTAAGATTATTTCTCTCATTTGCATTTCATAAAACTAGATCAATTTTCTCTCTACTAGTATTTCAATGAATATATGTGTTAGAAGTAGGTTTAAAAGCACTTGACAAAACTTTCTCAAGTCAAAATCATGTTTATCTTTTCATCAAAATGTACAATCTCTTGCTACTATTAATGAAAATCAACTTTAAGCAACAACATTAATATGACAATGTAATGTTAGTAAATACCATTCTTTTCCTCTCACTCTTAAATGCACAACACACACTATCTTTCAAACTCTCTTTATCTCATAATGATCCAAAAATTAAATTTATTTTTCATAAGAAATGACATCAATAAACATATTTATTGTATCAATATTATAAATTAAAAAAAAAAAAGGTCGCCGCTGAAACATACTTTACACAGCAACATATGAGAGTCGCCGCTGAAAGTATTGACTTTCAAAAATTCTTGTAAAAAAATTACAAATTAAACTTTCGGCGGCGACTAAATGTCGCCGCTGAAACACACTTTCGGCGGCGACAAATAAGAGTCGTCGCTGAAAGTCTTGTGAAAAAATTACAATTTAAAAAAATTACAAATTAAACTTTCGGGGACGATGTAACGTCGCCATTTGAAACACACTTTCGGCGGCGACAAAAAGAGTCGCCGCTGAAAGTTGTGTGAAAAAATTACAGTTTAAAAAAAATTACAAATTAAACTTTCGGTGGTGACCTAATGTCGCCGCTGAAACACACTTTCGGCGGCGATAAATAAGAGTCGCCGCTGAAAGTCCTCTGAAAAAATTACAAATAAAACTTTCGGTGGCGACCTAATGTCGCCGTTGAAAGTCTTGTGAAAAAATTATAGTGTAAAAAAATTACAAATTAAACTTTCGGCGGCGACCTAATGTCGCCGTTGAAACATACTTTCAGCAGCGACAAATAAGTGTCGCCGCTGAAAGTCCTGTCAAAAAATTACAGTTTCAAAAAATTACAAATTAAACTTTCAGCGGCAATAACACACTTTCGGCGGCGACAAATATGTGTTGCCGCTGAAAGTTAGACTTTCAGCGGCGACTTCATAAGTCGCCGCCGAATGTCGCCACTGAAAGTCTGATTTTTTGTAGTGAGAGCTCATGGCAATACACGTCGGTTATATCCAGAAAACTACGAACCCTGCTGTAATTTTTTCAGATTTATATATCTAGCGGTGGCTGTGATTCTGGGCCAAGGTATGCTAATTATCTATGAACACCCGTGTTTAACTTTGAGAAGTAGATAGGAAAGCAAAGTATCCTAGGTTTTGTGATGCATCTACGTGTGTCCCTTTTATTCTGTTCTTTTAGATGCATTATGGGTCTATAATTGTTAAACAATGACTCATACGTACATATATATATATATATATATATATATGTGTGTGTGTGTGTGTGTGTGTGTAAAAATAATATGTCTATTTTGACATAATAATCCAGGATCGAGCGGATTGAAAAGAATACATAAAAAGAAGGAGAAACACGTTTGGTCTTTTCAAATAATGAATGAACTTCTTCGTCGCGCTTCCTTGTATGAGTACGAAAACGATGGGAGTGAACCCCAAGCCATTGATTATGCCTCAGACACCGATCATGAAAAGGAAGAAAAAGTAGCTCCTTCTTCTTTAGATCAAGAAAGAAAAATAACCAGACCTGGAAACGATAACTAACAACAGGACAAAGGTAAATTACGACATTCTAGATCTTTATAGTATATTCTTTCAACGTGATGAGCAAAATTTGTGTTGTTATGTGAAGGCGGGAAAGATTCTAAAAAGAAGTGAGCTGAAACACCCATACTAATCGCTGCAAAGAACGAGGTGGCTGAGATGGTTGAGAAGATAATAGAATTGTTTCCGGTGGGTATTCACGATATGAATGAAGAGAAAAAGAATGTGGTGCTATTGGCAGTAGAGCATAGACAACCCCACGTGTATAAGCTATTGCTCCAACGGAATATTCTGAAAGAGTGCGTTTCGGAAGGTGGATCGCAAGAGAAACAGTGCCTTACACTTGGCTGCCAAGTTTGGACAATACAAGCCCTGGCTTATTCCCGGCGCCGTCCTCCAAATGCAATGGGAAATCAAGTGGTTCTAGGTACGTAATATTAATTATTTAGCTTATTGTTGGTGGTCGATTTCCTTGATGGAAGTGAACCAGTCGAACAAGTAATAAAGAGTAAGTAGAGTATCGTCCCACAGAGACTGGGATACCGAATGATGACACCGAATTGCAGAATTAATTGTGCTTGAAAAAAAAAATTGATTGGATTGAGAGTTTTGATAGCTATACTAATAAACAGGAAAATAACTAAATGATCATAGTCGTAAGAAGATATCAGTAATAAAATAGACTGAACACGGAATCCTCTCCAAGCATAGCAATCCTCCAGTTGCCTAGACGCATTGCTATAGCATTCATGCTGTACAACTCTCGCAAATGCTACGGCATGAACACCTTTTACAATGTTATTCAGTTAACCCACCACGCTAATCTACCGAAGCTCTTGCATCCGATACATACAATCCTATTCTGTACTTCTCCCATATGTCTATGGTGATTTTTCTAGTTAGATTATCAGTACAAATCAAGGTGTTATGGTTATGAGCGGTAGACCCATTCCTGAGTCTATAATAGTAGGTCAGGCCTTGCACCAGCCTGCCTAGAAATCAATGTTTCTAAGATGTCTAACCCCGACTCCCTCTCAGTAAGCTGAGGCCAATGATCAAGCCCCTAGATCTCGCTAATCGACAAGAAATTAAATCTCTGATAAGCAAACTGAATATATTAAATTAAGAATTGACAACTGGGTTCATTTTATACTTAGAAAATCATCCTCGTTCAGCCAAAAGAAGTTCGTTCATAACTGACGAGGGAACCACAAATAAAAGTACTACATAATAGCCCATGACAAAAGATTGACTAGAATTAGAATAAAGGAAAAAAAAAAAAAGAAAGCTTGATGGTGATTCCAACGGGGTGGAAGAAGCCCTGTCATGTCACAACTCTACGTCTTCTTCACTCCATCTCACTAAAAGAAAGGATGATGGGTTCTCTTGGAGTCCTCGTGCTTCGTGACTTCTCTCACTCTTTTTTTGAGTCTTGGTCGTATAGGATTGGTCTTACTCTCGACAACTTCCGACTCCCTTTAGGGTCGGCTGTTGTTTCCTTATATAGTCTGGCCTACTTGCAGCGTACGTTCAACAATCTGAGCCTTTCCTAATCTGTTGAAGTTCGATCGTATCTTTCTTCCAAATCTCGGTAGATTGATTCTGTTGATCCTGCGGGATTCTTCAAATCTTTTAGTTTCAATCCTCCGCATCTTCTATTTTAATACGTAAGCAATTTAACCGATATCTTCGACCTACACTACATTTCCTAAAACAATCTTGACAAAAGATCAGGATATATGCCGCATAGCACTGTGTCACTTACTATGTTATAACTTCAGGGATGCATTGTATTGCACTTCAAAAAAGCTGTCCTAATGCTATAGCACAACATTGGCTATGTTATGCGACTTTCTCATAAAACCTCAAAACTTGCTCTTTCTTAGCAAATGTTTTAGGAAGTAAATGAATTTTATCCTTAAGTTCCATGTACAATGAATTAATTCCTTTTTGCTCAGATTAACTGCAGTTAGGATCATATTCACCATACAATTCCGTCATAAAATACAGGAAAAAACATGACAAAAATCATGCTCATCACTTGTCACTAGGCATGAAAAAAGGCCAGGCCCGTTATGCAGGGAAGTGGTCTGAACCTGGCCTGTGGCCAGTTACAGGCTTATATTTTGGCCTGAGCCTGGCCTGTAACAAGCCTGAGTATATTAAGAGGCCTGTTTTTTTTTTTTAAAATCATGTACTTATCCTAACAGGCCTCAGGCCCCAACGAAAACAGGCCGAAAACATGCCTACTTTAAACAGACCAAATTACATAAATTATTTCGAATGATCTAAAATACATCATAAAAAATGAAATCAAATACAACAAAATAACCGCATTTGATTGCATAGTTTCAGGACCTATTGTAACATCCCATTTTCAAAAGCAGTATATTTTTTTTCATCAGAGTAGAGCATCAGAACGATTGAGTAACTGATACATATATTTCAAATGCCGTAAGTCTGGCTGTTTACAATAACGGTACATTGTACCAAATGTTTACAAAAGTAGATAACAACGGAAGAAAGTCTTCAGCCGAGTCCCTATGCGTGCTGCTTGCATTTCTCCTCGGTCCTCGTTCCTCCAGAACCTGACGCTATATTAAAAGCTGAGGTCCAATGCATACGGACCCTAGGTAACGGTTAACCTCATATTTACATATGCAGTATATAAGCATACCAACAAGCATATCCCAACATCATATAAGCCCCCTGGCAGATATGTCACACTTAGCAAACGTTTCACACCTAGCGCCGTTTCACACCAAGCATTTCACACCTAGCAACCGTATCCCGACACCCAAAGAAGCATAATAACAAAGATAATAAGCATACCACAGAGCTATCAACTACCTCACATAAACATAACATACATATAGAACATATACGCATACAATAAATATCAGAGTTAGTGTTACCGTACGCGAACGTACCTTCGTTGACGAAAAATGGCACGTTTGACAGAAAACGATACTTTTGACAAAAAAACAGGTTTGACAAATGCATTTACGAGGTTCGTGATTACAGATATCCTATAAGGATAATATTTATCAAAGTCTAACATCATAACAGGCATTTCAGGTACAAATTACCATTTTTCCCCTGAACATGATATCATAATAGAGGTTCGCCAGAGCTTGGCACTATTCATCACTTTATCAGACTGGTTTTCGGCCGTTGGATCGCACTTCGACACGTGGCTTCATCCTTGCCATCCATGTGTTGGATGACATCATCCTTCTAGAAGAAGATGATGTCACAAGCTTGCTTTATGTGACCGTACCGATAAAGTTCCCGCCTCAAAGTGTCTAAATCACGCAATCTCGGAGAATCTAAAAAATTCAGTAGCAAGGCACTGAAGTTTTATTCTTTCTCTTCAAAACTACTTGGGTTAACTAAATTTTTGATCCTATTAAGGGTATTCTGTGGTCTGCTGAAGATTTTCGGATAAACGCCGCGTCGATTCGGAAATAACTTCCGATAGCACCAAATTTTCCGGACAAAAACTCACTTGTTTGTAATATGTCCCGACCTAAGAAACCTAATCCCCGGTTTGTCACAACGGTCTCGTTTTGTATAGGTTCTCATTTCTACTATCTCGCCCTATTTCGATTTCTCCCGTATCTTAATGACTCATTTGGTTTCGAAATGACTTCGAGATAGTCCACTCCGAGGTAGAAATTCACCGGGTTTATAAAAAGTCCGGATGACATAGGCTAAATCCCTATATTTTGGTGTAGGATTTAATTTCTATCCATTCTCGAATGTCCCGTTGGCTCTTTACCGTGATATATTATTATTAAATTCCAAATATCTAGATATTATTTGAAATAGCCATAACCCTTTTCACACTACTTTTTCATTTATTATTTATTTATTATTTAATATTTAATAATTTCGAATTTCTCCCCTTAAATTAATTATTTACTAATTAATTTACTTATATCATAATCTAAACAATTAGCCACTAATTACTTAATTAGCCACTTACTAATTGTTGATAATTTTCAAAATTAGGATTAATTATTATCTCACAACTATTTTACTGACATTGATATTTTATATCCTATGTAAAATATTAAAAATCATGGGGCCAAAAAGTGCTTTTAATAATATTATATTTATGCTTATCAATTTTTCAAGGAAATAATCCCAAAAATTCCTAAAATTAGAGACAACAAACTTCCCAAGTTTTTGTCAATATTTGTTGCCATATGGGATTTATCATAATATTTTTAGGCCATTTTCTGCCTTATAAAAATACATTTTTCACGGATTTTAGCTCTTTTTCTTTTCCAATTTTCATAGCAATTACCTTAGAAAATAAGATAATTATTACTTATTCTTTGAGACCACATATTCACATATTTCCAATAGGTATTATTTACTAAAATATGATACTTATCATAAATACGATTTTTAGGGTATTACACCTATACCCTCAGAACTTAGAAAGAAAACCAGGTTTGCCATTTGCCTAACATTCAGCATGACAAAATAATGAGGAGGTGATTGAGGATACTATTCTAACACTAATGAAATCAGATTCGACGGCCATATCAAATAGCCCTGCAAAAGGACAAATTAATTTAATAGACTCATCGATACAAATGACACATACAATAGCTAAACAAGACAATCAACTTGATTTTACCCGGGGTGTCAAACTGTCAATAACATTCACAATTTGACCATCTCTGAGTACTGTTCTTTGCAATTCACAAGTGCTTGTTACACCCGATGCACTTGCTATTGACTTGAAGGCCTTCTTTCTAAGAATACTATTTCCTATTGCACTTTTTCCATTGCCAGTACGTCCAACCAATACCACTGTTTGGGCCTCATCAGTTGAGACAGGAAGGTCCCAATCATCATCACCTCCACCCATGATATCTCCACCCATAATATATATAAATTAAGGCTGCCTGCAATAACAATAATAAAAAATTTAGGACACATATACAAATATAAAGGAAGTCACAAGAATTCAAGTCTCCCTCTTGAGGATCAAACACAATAAACCCTAGTAAAGATAGTAATTCAACAATTACAAAACATAAATCCACCTTCTACATCAACAATCAACAATTTGAGTAATAAAGAAGGACCCAGAACAAAAATTCAGAAAAGATACAGACTCCATTAGAAAAGCAAACTGGAGAACTCATGATAACTCCATATATAATCTCCATAATCATTGGAAATCGTACAAATCATTTAAAAACTTATTACGGAATTTGAGTAATAAAGAATGGCCCAAAACAAAAAATTCAGAAAACATATAGCCCAATTTACAATTATTGAGCCTTAGACAAAAATAAGCAATATAAAAGCAAACTGGAGAACTCATGCTATCTCAATAAACAATCGACCTTGTACAGCGTCATGATCATTGAAAATCGTACAAATCAGTTAAAACCTTATACTGGAATTCATTTGAGTAATAAAGACAGACCCAAAAGAAAAAAATTCAGAAAAGATACAGCACAATTTACACTGATCGAGCCTTATAGAAGAGTAAGCGATAGAAAAGCAATCTTATACCGAAATTACTAATCTCAAGTGAACAGAGTACACGCATTTGCAGAGAATTGAACCCAAAGGAAAACAAAAGTCGAGCACTACAACTTAAACAGCAAATCGAACACTTAAACTAAAAAATGTGAGCAAATCAAACCAGCATAAGCAAACGACGAGCTTAGATCTGAGAGTTAGAGCGACGATGATTGCTGCGATATGAGAGTGAGAGCGACGACGAGCTTAGATCTGAGAGTGAGAGCGACAATGAGATTAATTATAAAATTACAATTATACCCCCAATTATAACAGGCCGCCTGTCAGGCCTAACAAGCTCATGAGAAGGCCTAGGCCTGGCCTATTTAGATAAACAGGCCTTAAAAAAGCCTAGGCCTGGCCTATTAGTCTGACAGGCCAGGCCTGCCCAGACTGAAACCAGACCAGGTCACAGGCCCCTGGCCTATTTCCACCCCTACTTGTCACGAGTGCCGGAAATGGTTTCCCTACTAAGCAAACACTAAACTATTTGCTAATCAGACCGAATCCGAATTTTTAAATATATGGATCTCAAAGATTTATTTATGGATGCAGTTTGTGAAAGAGTCAATGCCATCTCATTTATTTGCTCGACGCAACAACCATAATAAAACCCCGAAAGACATCTTTATGGAGACTTACGCTCAACTAGTGAAAAGCGGAGGGGAGTGGCTGAACAAAACCTCAGAGTCATGCTCTGTGGTGGCGGCCTTGATAGCCACGGTGGCCTTTGCGACATCGGCCACCTTGCCTGGTGGTGTTGATGACCAAATCACTGGCCACCCAACCCTGGAAAGGGAGCCAGCATTCAACGTGTTTGCCATAACATCACTCATCGCATTGTGCTGTTCCATCACGGCTGTAGTGATGTTCCTGTCCATACTCACATCTCGTTATCAGGCGCATAATTTTAAGGAAGACCTACCCATGAAGCTTATATTGAGTTTGACATCATTGTTGATGTCGATTGCTTCCATGTTGGTGTCATTCTGTGCAGGCCATTTCTTTGTGCTCAGGGATAAACTCCAATACTACGCGCTTCCTATAAATGCAGTGACTTGCCTCCCGGTGACCCTTTTTGCTTTAGCACAGTTCCCTCTCTACTTCGATCTGGTGTGGGCCACCTTTTAAAGTGTGCCACAGCGGAGCCACAAGGCCATCCCCATTAAGTTCAGTGCAGAGGATTCTACGACCCAGAAAGAGGGAGCGGGGGGGAGACAAAGAAAGAGAGTTCTAACAAGGCAGGATCTCCTGCAGGCTAAATTAAGAGTCCGCCGTCGAAGATGAAGAATGATTATGAGGCTGTTTGATTAGTTAGAATTTAAATACAGTCTAATTAATTTGTAACTTTGTTCCATAAGGTGAAGAAACAAACGGTATTACTACTGGTGTTGATATGTGCATGCACCATGCAGACATGCACGGTGCTCAATGCGAAGAATTGAAGAAAGGAACTTTGATGAAATTAATGAAATTTTTTAGTTTATTGGTTAATACTAATTCTTTATTCATAATTATATATATATAGGGTTTAAACTTCTCATGTTGCATGAGAAGAAGAAGATTCCTACACACACATGAAATGGTGGGACCTAAATATATATAATATATATATATATATGAGTCCCACCATTTCATGTGTGTGACATGAGAAAACACTTCTCCTACAACATGAGAAGTGTTTTTCCTATATATATATATATATAGCTAGTTATTGCAAAGATAATTACTTTACAAAAGTAAATATTTATTATATACTATATAATATTTTTTAATTTAATATATTGAATACGTGCTTTCAGTTTATTTTTTGAATCTTCGCTCACAATCTTTTCTTTAATACGCTGTCTAAGCACGTAACGCACAAGTGTACCTTTTATTATATACTAGAAGGCAGAAACAGATTTATCTTCACTTTTAATTTCTCCCTCGTCTCCTTTATTCGAAGCTTGTTCTCTCAATCTTCTTTCAGCAAAACCTTCTGCCTTCAGAAGTGGTAGTCTCCTTGGTCCAGTTGAAGAGATCTTATATCACCGTAAGTATCTAATACTCCTTCCGGTCCTAATTATAGGAACATATTTTGGAGTTGGTTTTGGTCCTAATTATAAGAGCAAGTTTTAACTTTTATCAATTTTTTCCTATAATACCCCTATTTATACTTTCTCAATAATAATTAAAGACAATAATAATTTAATAATACACTTATATATTTTATAAAGTAAATAATATTTACAAACTCACTAATGTTATATACACCTCAATTAGAATTTTTTAAAAAAAAATAATTTTGAGCAATTTTTATCATATTTGTTCCATATCACCCCTACTAATATTAAGTTTAGCCCCTCAACATGGGCCCACTTCAATACTCCACCTTGTGCTCTTCGACCATGTATCTAAAATCTTATCTCATCTATCTAATATACTTGTAATTATTGTCGGTACTCAAGCCTTTTTTTTTTTTCCAAAAAAATTAAAATGTCATTAATGTTTTATTTTTATATCATTAAGGGAATGTGGGGCCTGCATTTAAGAATAAGGGTGTGAGACATATAGTAAAAAAATAGGTGGTGGATATCGAACCTAATACAACAAAATGGTGGTGGTCGTGGGACCTGGAGGTAAGAGAGGTTGTGATACCTACGATGAAATTATAAATTTAGTTTATGAAAAATCAGAAGTACTGCAGCCTAATAATTTTTGTGTTTAAAATTAGAATAAACACATCATACACTGCCCAATTTTTTTTTTAATAAATTAAATAACTAATTTTTACATTTTAATAATTTTTATGTGCGAGAAACAGCAAATAATCTTTGTATATCTTGTAAGTGGCGTCGTATGTGTCACGCCCCAAAATCTAAAGAGGTGACCGACACAGAAAAAGAGTGGACTCACATTCCTTAAGCCTTAATCTTAGAAACATATGTTCTGAAATACATGGATCGTACCTATAAATTACATGGAGCAACTAACTTTAAATAATAATACAAAAGTCTAGGGCTATGATTACATCAACTACTAGCACTTCATGATGGATCAACGATCTCTACATCTTTAAAGAGTCCCTTCATCGTTCAGCAGGAGATATATGGTCGGCAATATCGCCTGAACCAAAACAAATTTTCCGGTGAATAACATCTCATTCTTTTAATTCAATAAAATACAAAAGTAAATAATTAAACATTTTTATCTGCTAAGAAAATCAATATGGCAATAACTTCAATTTCAAAACCATATAAGATCATGAATAAAAACAAAAGGATCATCAATCAATTACCTTGAAATACTTAATAAATTATTTTGTTTGACAAAACCATTTTAAAATAGTAAATCATAAATAAAGTAGAACTCCATAGAAAATATCGTTAATCAAATATTTTCAAAAACGTAATAAAACCTTTGATTTAACATAATCAATTTTAAACATAATTCTCAAAACCACATCTTTCCGTAGAACTTCTTACAGAACGAATGACAAGCGTGGCCACATAGTCCACGAGGGTAATTAACCAAGCATAACACGAGGCCACGAAACAAGCATAGACACACAGTCCAAGAGGGTAACTAACCAAGCATGATACGAGGCCATGAAACAAGCATGAACACACAGTCCATGAAACAAGCATGGACACACAGTCTATGAAACAAGCATGAACACACAGTTCATGAAACAAACATGGACACACAGTCTATGAAACAAGCATGAACACACAATCCATGAAACAAACATGAGAACAAATCTCATAAATATCAAGCGAGCTCGAGGTTAACCATAGTGCACCAAAGACTAACAAGATATTCTTGTAGCAACCAAATGCTCTCGTATTCAAATCTCTCCAAAACATTTTAAAACATGCTTGGGGTCAATTTATCAAAGTAATAAAAATTCCTCCTTCAAGATAATAGCAGCTCTATCTCATACTTCATAATCAAATCCCCCAGCATGAAGTTTCACAAACAATATTTCCAAAACTTTCCTTCAAGTTCAATCTGTCGACAAAGTCCTTTTAAAAACATTAAAAACTCACGTAAAAATATTCTATTTCAAATAATAAATCCAAACTTATAAACTTTCTAAAATCCAAGATCGTTTCAATATAAATTTATGAAAACTATCTCAAAAGTCTCATTTCCATTTAACTGCATAATCATAAATTATGCTTTGAAACAATTTTAAGAAAATACATAACAATAAATAAAATCACCATTCTTTAGTCATATGCTGTAACATCCCATTTTCAAAAGCAGTATAATTTTTTTTCATCAGAGTAGAGCATCGGAGCAATTGAGTAAGCGATACATTTATTCAAATTGCCGTAAGTCCGTCGATTTACGTGTACATTGACCGAGAGTTTTCAAAATGAATAACACCCGAAGAAAGTCTTCGATCGGGACTCGTACGGCCTGCTCGCCTTTCTCCTCGGTCCTCGGTTCTTCTGAACCTGACGCTATGATAAGAGCTGAGATCCTATTACAATTTGGATCTCAGGTAACGGTTAACCTCATGCTTAAATACGACTACATATATACGACAAACAAAGAATCAATACAACGGTCCACAACGAGATGTATGATTAAAAATACATAACCACGTATGTAAGATATATAATAACCACGTATGTAACATAACCACGTATGATACAAAGAAATAATAACCTCGTATGTGACATAACCACGTATGTGACATAACCGTGTATATAACATAACCACGTATGCTACAACAACAAACAGAACACAACAAACATATATAATCATACAATAACCATCGAGTTAGTGTTACAAGACGCGAACGTACCTTTTTGGCGGTACAACGGAACTTTTACGGAAAACGGTAAATTTCCGACAATGAAAAAAAAACAATGGTGTGACGGCGGCACAACAAATGCTCGGCAATGTACGATTATCTCGATATCCTATAAGGATAATATTTAACAACTTTTAGCATCATAACAGGCATTTTAGGTACAAATTACCATTTTGCCCCCGAACCCCTAATCGGCGGAATTTCGCGAGCTTATTGCTTTTCGCTCTATCTCTCTAGAATTTTGACAGATCTTTTCCCTCATCATATTTTCGAAATATATATCATATTTACCCCTAAATATGATATCTAGACTATCTTGAAAAATTAAAGATAAATCTAGCATTCCTACTATATCTACCGAAAGAACTACCGAAACTAAAGACCGGGACCGAAGAACTTACCCAGACTTTGCTCGGACTTTCTCCGCAGCTTCTCTCTCTAACTTCTCTCTAAGAGGCAGATTTTTGGTGTGAGAAATGAAGAAGAGGAGCTTGGTATTTATAGAAAAAAATCAGGACGTAAAGGGAATTTTCTGCTTTGTTTTTGAACCGTTAGATCTAGGGTTTTGGGAGGAGCAATCTTGGCCCTCCATCCATAGGTGCCGACCTCTTTGGCCCAAAAAGTCAAAGAATGAGTTGTCATCTTGCTTTATGGCCTCCGGTCCGATAAAGCTACCCGACGACGGTCCGTTTCGCGCGATTTCGCGAAACTCAAAAATCCGGGCGTGTAACTTTGAAGATCTTTCCATCCTCTTTCATATTATCTATTTGGATCCTCTTTTTGATCATATCCAGGTATTCTCCGGTGCGTCGGAAGATATTCGGACAAACGCGTCCGATTACTGGAAATCGCTTCCGATAGAACCAACTTCGGACAACAATTCACCAATCGTAAAACGTCCAGGTTGTTGCCTAACTTAATCTCGTGTTTAAAAAGACACAATTGTTTCTATAGGTTCTCACTTTGCCTATCTGACTCCACTCTATCCGATCAACTTTTCGTCTTATTTGAAATTAGGGTTTTCGGTTGCGGAATCGACGTCTGGTAAATTCTTTCTTCGTGTAGAATTTCACTTGTACTTAATTTGATCAGTCTGAAAAGACTTTTACCTCTGGTTTACCCGTAGAATTTATTTCTAACTTTTCCCTGGCCTCGCCTATAAGCCGACTCACCGCATTATATTATTATTTTATTCTAATTAACATTTTAATTATTTAAACAATTCTTTTTAATTAAAAATATTAAGAATTTCGACCCCTTAATTAAAAAATTCAGTTTTAAATATTTTTTCATAATTTTTTCCATTTTTTAAAAATATAATATTTTTTTACCAAAAATTCTCGTTTTACCCCGCGCTTCGTTAAGGCTTAATCGTGCCTAATTTCTTCGTTTAGTGATCTTTTTTAGGATCAGGTTTCTTCATATATTTATCTTTACCAATTTTACAGTATATTGTTATCTTGCAAACTTTTATACTTTGACATTGTCATTTTATATCCTATGTAAAATATTAACAATGTTTACCCTATCGTTTACTTTATGGTTCCGAAAATGCTTTTTAAACTTTTCTTCATGTTATTTCCTCTGAAATAATTTATTAAATTCTCATAATTAGGGATAACACTTCCATATTTTTCTCATAATTTTTCATGATCTTTCAAATATTTATCATAATATTTTTAGACCTGTTTTTATCACCATTATATCATTTTTAGTCATTCTTTCATCGATTTTCCTCAGAACTTTTTTGACAATTTACTCTATAATTATAACAATTTTCTATAACAGTTTTAAGCTCATGATTTTGCTTTATCAAAATATTCGTTAATTTCCTTTATCTCAAAACTTCCAGATTTACTAAAATCCGGGTATTACATATGCTATCAACAAATATTCCTTCACAAAATCATACTTTTAAAAATGGAAATAAACATAAAAGTACAACAATAAAATAAAAATATCATTTATAAAAATTAGGGACGCTATTCACTCACCTGTTTCTCCTTCCAAAACTATACCTTTACCAAAATCCCTTTTTGTTCATTTTTCTCTTGAACTCTGGAAATTGCCAATTCCTATAAATTTTGAAATTCATATATCAACCTCTAATAGAATTTATCTACTGATTTTTTTTAAAGAAAAAAAATCCTTAAGTACCAATACATCCTTCAATCCACCTATCACTCAACTATCTATGTTTCTAAATCTCAATTCTTCTAAAGTCAATCTTCTCCTCATTTAGGAACTCTTTGACACCCAAACACATGCGCAACACCTCTATAAGTTCTAAAAATTCTCAGCTTTATACTTATCCTTAAATCCATCATTTTACCACTCTCATATGCATCAATAACACCTTTCTATAAGTTCAGCCTCAACAATTTCAGATACCCCTTCTTCCTAAGTATAGAAAATTGTTTTACAGACTTTAAAATAAAATTACAGCTCTTCAATTATAAACTTTATCCCTTAAAGTAGCTGAGCAACTAGAAAACCTTTATGAAGCGATTCTAAATCAAACACAAAACAGATCTAAGATCTAGGAATGAACCTCGATCGTGAACCACCGAGAGAGAAAAACAAGAAAGTAAAGTTGAGAGAATCTGAAACGAGGAAAAGAAATCTTATTCAATACCCTCTCGTACAATACACAAGTGCCTTATATCGCCTCTCGTACACACGTGGATACCCAACTAAACAAGTTACAACCGAACTAAACAAATAACCAAATGCCAACTAAGTTAAATACAATTAATTAAATGAAATATTTAATCTACCCATTATCTTTATTCACATATTCTCAGCCAGTTTCCACAAGCCGGAGCAAAAGGTGTCAATCATGCCCACTTGGAAGTAAGAAAATGAAAAGGACCGAAACCAAGGGGTTTGGTAAACACATCAAGAAGTTGATGTTGAGAACGAACAGCAACAAGTGAATAACCCCTTCTTTGACTTTGTCCCTAACAAGATGGCAATCGATGTCAATATGCTTAGTACGAGCATGAAAAGTAGGATTAGAAGCCAACTGAATTGCAGACTGACTATCACAATACAAAGGGGTGGCCTTAGATCTGGAAATTCGTAAATCTGCTAACAAATACAAAAGCCATTGGATGTCACAAGTAGTCATAGCAAGAGCACGATACTCAGCTTCACAAGAGGAAAGAGATACAACACTTTGCTTCTTTGACTTCCAAGAAATGAGAGCATTGTCAAGAAACACACAAGAGCGATAATAGAGCGCCGAGAATCAAGACAAGCACCCAATCACTATCACTAAAACCTTTTAAAGATAAATCGATGTGGAAGGGAAGAAAAGGCCATGAGATGGAGTAGATTTCAAGTACCGGAGGACCCTTAGCGGCCAAGATGAGAATCGGTAGGGGCAGCCATAAACCGACTCAATTGTTGGGTAGCAAATGAAATATCGGCCGAGTAGTGGTCAAATACAAAAGACGCCCAATAAGTTGGCGATAAGAACTCACATCGCTTAAAGGAGAGCGAAGTGGTACTCAATTTGATCTTCGGATCCATAGGGGTAGAGCGGGCTTACAATCAAGATAACCTGTATCAGTCAAAAGATCCATAACAAACTTGCGTTGACATAACGAAATACCAGAATCACTACGAGCAATTTCAAGACCAAGAAAGTACCTAGTCAAACCAAGATCCTTGATCTTAAAAAGGAGATCAAGAGTGGTTTTAACAAAGACGAATTTCGATAAGTCATTACCAGTAAGAAGAATATCATCCACATAAACCAACAATGCTGTAAAACTAGAACCAGAAGCCTTAATGAATAGAGTATAATCTGCCTTAGACTCTACATATCCAGCAGAAACAAGAGCTGATGAGAGTTTATAAAACCATTGGCGACTAGCTTGTTTGAGGCCATAAAGAGACTTTTGAAGGCGGCAAACAAGAGAGGAATCAGTAGAATAAAAACCAGGAGGTAAAACCATATAAACTTCCTCATTCAAATCACCATGTAAAAAAGCATTATTTACATCAAGTTGGTGAAGGTACCATTTATTAGCAGCAGCAAGGGCAAGTAAGAGACGAACAGTGGTCATCTTAGCAACAGGGGAAAAGGTCTCAAAGTAATCAATACCTTCAGTTTGTGTGAAACCCTTAGCTACTAACCGAGCCTTGTAACGATCAAGGGAACCATCTGATTTATATTTCTTGGTAAAGACCCATTTACAACCAATGGGCTGTTTGCCATGAGGCAAATGAGTCAGAATCCAGGTCTTATTCTGTTCAAGAGCAGCAATTTCAGCATCCATAGCATCACGCCAAGGTTTATATTTTGAGGCTTGGCGATATGTGGTGGGAATAACATCGAAAAACAAATTCGGACAAAAAGTTGCGATAGGAAGGGATAAAGAAGAAGAAAGACAAGGAGAAAATGAATATTTATCACCTCGAAGAAAATGGGACAAATCGAAGTAGTCAAGGCCGAACAAGAATAATCCCGCAAATAACGGGGAGGTTTATGGGATCTAGGAGGAACACGAGAAGGGACTGAAATCGGGGAAGGTACATGGTGGAAACAAAGAATAAACGAGTCAAGGTCAATGGTAGGAGAGGAATTATCTCGAAACAGGGTTATTAGGTAAAACAGAAACAGAGCTATGCGGTGAAACAGAAACAGGATCTGGTACATCAACTGAATCAGGTAATAAAGGGGGGAAATCAAGGGGAAATATATCAGTAGGAAGAGAAACAAGACTATCATGTGATAAATGCATAGGATAAGGAAAAGTAGATTCATAAAAAATAACATCTCGAGAAATGAAAAACTGATTATTATGAATATTAAACAGCAAATATCCCTTGGTATTAGTGGGAAAACCAAGGAAAATACACTTTGAAGCCCGTGAATCAAATTTGGAACGATGTGCGGAAATAGTGGATGCATAACACAAACAACCAAAAACCTTGAAATCAGAGTATGAAGGATGTTTGTCATATAATAAAGAAAAAGGAGCAGATCGGGTTAAGAAGTGGAGAGGGTAAAGAATTAATGAGAAAAACAAAGATGTGCAATGGCAAAGCACCAAAAAGATTTAGGAAGATGAGTGTGAAACAAAAGGGCACGAGCCACATTTAAAATATGTTGATGTTTGCGTTCCACAATACCATTTTGTTGAGGAGTTTCAACACATGAAGTTTGATGGATAATACCTTTGGATTTATAAAAAGAATCCATGAAGAATTCAAGGCCATTATCTGATCGTACAATTTGTATATCAGCATGAAATTGAGTAGCAGCAAAAAGAATGAAATTTTGGAGGTGAACTCTAACTTCAGATTTAGATTTCATAGGAAAAATCCAAGTATAACGACTAAAATCATCCACAATAGTCAAAAAATATTTATAACCTCTAATAGAAGTAACAGCAAATGGGCCCCAAATATCAGTATGTATTAAAGAGAAAATTTTATTGCTCGTAGATGTGCTTACAGGAAATGAGAGTCTCTTTTGCTTAGCCATATGGCAAACATCACATGGATCAGGTTTTGAATGACATTGTATAAAAGGAAACTGTTGATGTAAAATGCGTAAGGTAAAAGGTGAAGTGTGACCTAAACGATTGTGCCACAAATCAAAGGTTGCAGTAGGCAGACTAAAAGGAGTTGATGAAGTACTCATAGCTATTGTAGGAGAAGGTGATGCAGGATTAAGGAAGTATAGGCCTTCGAAGACTTCAGCTGTACCAATCGTCTTCCAGTGAGAAAGCTCCTGAATAAAACAAGCAGAAGACAAAAATATGAAATAACAGGGAATGGCAGCCGTGAGTTTAGAAACAGAAAGAATATTAAAGGCAAACTCAGGAATGTAAAACACATTGTGGAGTGTTAAAGACTGAGATAAGCACACGGTGCCTGAGACAATGGCAGTAATATGGCTATGGTCAGGGAGCTTGATGGGAATGGGAGTAATGGAATGATATTCTGAAAAATAATCTAGGGAATGACAAACATGATCGGTTGCTCCAGTATCAATTATCCAGGATTTCTTAGAAGAAAAACTACCAAAAGGAACAGAGGTACCTGGAGATTGATGCTTGGAGGAAATATGATGAATAGACGGCACAGAAGTAGTCTGTGGAGAGGTAATCGATGCATTTTGAACAAGAGCAAGAATCCGCTGATATTGTTCTTGCGTGAACTGAGGAGAGGGAGTTGGCAAAACACCATTAGACACCTTTTGTTGCTCTAGAACAGAATTAGGACTTGGATCCTGAGTCTGGATATGATGAACCGATGGAGAGGCTTGATTTTTGAACTTAAAGCCAGGTGGAAATCCATGCTTCCGGTAACAAGTTTCAATGGTGTGGCGAGGACGATTACAGTAAGTGCAATACTTCTCATTGATAGGACCATTTGAATTCCTTCCACCAGAACCAGAGCCACGACCAGAAGAATTATAACCAGAAGAAGGCTTCATCGGTCCTTTATTAAACAAGATCACAGGCTCCGCTTCTACACCAGGTACCATTTCCCGTTCTTGTTGTAAAAGCAGAGAGAACACACGACTAACAGAAGGTAGAGGATCCATCAACATAATTTGCAATTTGACCGATGAAAAACGCTCATTCAAGCCCTTCAGTAACCTCAGAGTATAGTCATTGTCTCGGTATTTAACACACAAACAGGAGAAGTTGCAAGGACAACGTGAAATCGGACGAAGGATCATGTATTCATCCCAGAAAATCTTCAGTTTAGTGTAATAATCACTTACCGATAAAGCTCCTTGCCGGAATGAAAAGATCTCATCCTGTAGCTCAGCAACTCTGAAGATATCGCTCTGTGCAAATCGGTCTCGCAAATCGATCCAGATGTCACTTGCCTTATCTAGCCAGAGGACACTTTGCGCAATCATCAGAGAAATTGCTCTTATAAGCCATGAACATGCCATCGTGTTGCACTGAACCCAAGCTGAGTAGGTTGCACTTGATGGAGAAGGTGCTTGAACAGATCCATCAACGAAAACCAATTTATTCTTGGACTGCAACGCCGTTCGCATCGCTCTCGACCAGGAGTGATAATTTGGTCCAGTGAGAATTGGATTGACGAGAACCAAGGCTGGATTCTCATTAGGATGCAGGTAGTATGGACTCGATAGATTGGGGTTTGCTGAATCTGTCGATGTTGCAGAGATTGAATCACCGGTGCTGGAGGTTTTTTCCATGGCGGCGATTCGGCTTTGATACCATGAAGCGATTCTAAATCAAACACAAAACAGATCTAAGATCTAGGAATGAACCTCAGATCGTGAACCACCGAGAGAGAAAAACAAGAAAGTAAAGTTGAGAGAATCTGAAACTGAGGAAAAGAAATCTTATTCAATACCCTCTGTACAATACACAAGTGCCTTATATCAGTCTCTGTACACACGTGGATACCCAACTAAACAGTTACAACTGAACTAAACAAATAACCAAATGCCAACTAAGTTAAATACAATTAATTAAATGAAATATTTAATCTACCCATTATCTTTATTCACATATTCTGTCACTTTATAAACTTTGCATCTTCTCATTCTATATTTATTACATACAAATCATTTAACGAATCCTCTGATATAACAAGCTTTTAACCTTCAATAAAGTTTCAAAAAGCAGCATAACAAAATCTGAAAAATACCTTAGCTTTCAAAAATCAGAAAATTGAAATTAATTTCTCACATGCAGTCTTATATCTCAACTCAAATCCTCTTATACACTACTGATAAGCTTTCATTCTTCTTCCCAATAATTTTAAAATAAAGACCAATGCCACACACATCAGAACCGGGGAGGAGCTTTTGGATTCCAAATTCACTTAATTCTCTCGGCAAAATCAACATGCAACACTGATTTTGAACTTTAATCTTCCATAAACTAGAACAAATCAAACACATGCAGCACCAGTTCAGTCCTTAATCAATTTCCTATTTCAGAATCAATATTCAACTATTTTCCTTAATCCCCAAACGGAAGAAATTGCAGAGAATCAGATGTGGGAAGGGAATGAAGAAGCTTACCTATATGTGATTCTAGTGTTGCATGTGACTTCCTTCAACTCCTCCTTCCTCTTCTTCTTCTTCTTCCTTCACCGTCTCACCTCTCGGTTCCTTAATTTTTCAGCGCTGGCCGAAATGGAAATTAAATGAGGGGCATAGTGTGTGATGTGCGAAATGAATGATCAATGGAAAAGAGGCGTGTAAGTGCTGGACAATGGTGTGTTCTGGCCGAATAGCTTAATTGAATAAATGAGGGAGACTTAATTGATTAATTGGTCAAGTGGTTTACATGTACGTGGGTACGTGGCTTCAAGTAGTGATAAGGAAGTGTGAGGTGGCGTGAGTTTAAGGGGAGTGTACTGTCATGTTTATATTGATAGAGGGAGGGGAAATGCATTTGGTCGAAAGAAATAGATGGAATTCATTTAATCTGGCTGAATTAATTAAATGGGTAAATGAGAAGTGTGGTATTGTATGTGTATCCATATGTCTTGAAAAGGGATGAAGGAGGTGTCCGACTTTTATTGAGAGAAAGTTGAGGTGTAAACATATGAAATGAGGAAGGAGATGTATTGTAGGGTCCACTCCACAAAATAATCCCATTTGACCATCTACAAGACTCCTATTTGCAACTTAGTCTTTTACTCATTTAGTTGAATGCTAGAAATTAATACTTAATTTCATATAAGGATTTTTTTCTTCCTCAATTAGCTTCTCTAAGCCATAAAATATCACCTCTAAAATTTCTAGGCCACAATTTATCCTCTAATTATTTTTCCTTGAATTTACGGGAAAATATGTCCTAAATTCTAAATAATGGCTTTAAGACTATTTAAGCCAATCTTTCGTAATTAAACCTCTAATAATAATTCTAGATCCTCAAAATAATATTTCATATTTTTTCCCTAAATTTTCAAGGTCCAAAAATATTTTTGTTTAACCTTTTCCTCAAAATAAGCTTAAGACTATTAATTCCTACTGGTTTAGCAGCCTACTCATCTCAATTTTATTCCTAAACTCCTTATCCCAAAATTCGGCATATTACAGTACGTAATTGCTATGTGACACAAATTTAACCTTATGTTTTTATTGTAAAATTGTTTCTTAATGCTAATTTTGAGCATTTATAAAGTAACTAATTTTACCTTGATGTAATTTTCAATTTTCAGCAAGGGTATTTTTGAAAAATAATTATAATTAACTAATTTAACTTCTCTCCTTAATCTCTTCAAATTCTGATAAATAGTTCCTATAATTAGAACTAGAGGAGTATTTCATTACACACACAACACACACATATATATTGTCCACCCAATTACCACATATTGTGAGACATTTTCAACTTCATCAAATCTGCAGTCACCAGAGCTGGTCACCATTAGTGCTATTTGCTGATCTTACATTGTCATGCGGATAAATGGATTAACATTTGAAACCTAAATCTGTAGATGTAAGAAAAATAAAGGAATCTCAAGCAAATGCCCAGGATCCTGAAAAGGCAAAAAATCATCATACATCCGGTCAGAATTCTTTTTTCTTTTGGGAATTTTAGGTCTATAAACTGCAATTTAGGATCGAAACATCATGTGATTCGTTAATTGTTTCATTAACAAAATTCATGAAATAAGTATCGTTAATTGTTTCATTAACAAAATTCTTGAAATAAGATATATATATATATATATATATATTGGCCAAAGAAACTAGCTTTGCTATGAATATGAATTATCTCGAGTTGCCAGTGAAATATCAGAACGTATGGAAGCTCAAAAAAAAAAAAAAAAAAAAAAAAAAAAAAAAGCAAAGGAAATTACCTGAATCAGTAAATGGTGAAGGGGTGAGAGGTATGAGGATTAAGAGAGAATCAAATGGGGGAGGTAAAGTAAAATTATCAATTTCTGAAATTATATTTTACGATATCAGACCTAATTGTTAAATTCAATGTGCCGATTTGGAATTTGGGTAATTTAACTCTCTTTTACAATGATTTTCCCTACCATATTTAATAGAAGAAAAAGAGCCCCTGTTGATTAGTAATTACCGTATTTTCTTGAGTATATGGATCTATCTCTACTCTTCTATCCTTTCCTGTCTAAATAGTAATGCATTACTTGGCCCCTTATATGTGGTAGCCGCATGCATATTCGTACTTGGACTTTTATTGACCTAGAGAGTATATCTGATCAGAATATATAGAATCAAATCATCGTATAACTGGGTTAATTATTATTTACTGCGATGCAATAAAATGTGTAGAGACCAAGTGCAATAGAAGTAGAGTCGGACCTGGATTGCGAGTTGGCTTATATGTATCAGCGACGACTGACGACGAGGTATATGCGCACGGGAAGTAGACATGGACTTTCCCAATAATATATCAATATGCATTCTTAGGAATTTCTATATTATATTGACATATAAAAAATAAAAACACAGGCGCAGAAAAATTATAGGGTAAATGTGCCAAAATGCACATGTGCTTTACCCTAAGGAGCGCCTAACACCAAATGCCTTTTTTGGGGGTAAAAGTACCTACGTGGTTAAGAAAGTAGAGCAAAAATCTCATTTGCCATTAATACACCAAACGTCCGTTAATAACCAAGCCGATAATGAATCTCTGTCTCCTCGCATCTTTAGTCGATCTCTCTCTCCCCTCGCATCTTCTTTTGTTGAATTCGTTTTTGCCCGTTGATGGAGAACAAGATTAGGAATATTAATGTAGGTGGAGGAAGATACTCAAGCATGCACAAACACCCCCAAACCATATCCAAAATGAAGCCCAAGATACGCATCATTCACATATATTTGCACCACAGATCATCTACACCGATGTTCACAACTTCCGAGAAGCCTCATCGGAAAACACTTTTAATGTCCGTTTTTTAAAAAACAGTCGTTGAATTTCAACTTATTTAAATAACAGTTGTTATATGTTTACAAAAACAGTCGTTTAAATATGGAATAAAAACATAGTGATATAACGACTCTTTTAATAAAAACAGTCATTTTCTCCTTACTTTTAACGTCCGTTTATTAAGAACGAACGTTTAATATTGTGATATAACGACTATTTTAATAAAAAACAATCGTTATATCTTAAACAACATTTATTTTATTTTGAGACACCATCTAATTTTATTTTGCGAAAAATTAGTGCTACTTACCGTTAAAATAAAAGTTTCAAAATCACTATGATTTTATTCCATATTTATAGTTATTTCTTAGTATGTAGCCTAGAATTTCGATAGTTAAGAGAAGAAATTTGACCATATTTTTATTTAGTTAGTTCCTAATAATTAAATTTAATAAATTAAAAATATATCTCTTATATGTATATAAATGGTTTTATCCTATATTTATAGAAATTTCCTAATATGTAGCCTAGAATTTCGATAGATAGTTAAGGGAAGAAATCTAATCGTATTTTCATTTATTTAGTTCCTAATTAAATTTAATAAATTAAAAAATATACCTCATATATCTATATAAATGGTTTTATCCCATATTTATAGCAATTTTCTATTATGTAGCCTAGAATTTCGATAGTTAAGAGAAGAAAGCTAATCGTATTTTCATTTATTTAGTTCTTAATTAAATTTAATAAATTAAACAATATATCTCTTTTATACACACTCCGTATTTTCATTTTGTTAGTTTCTAATTAAATTTAATAAATTAAACAATATATCTCTTTTATATATATCTGTAGAAAATATATCAATATCATTTAGACGACTGTTTTTATAAAAAAACGAATGTTAAAAGTGTTTTTATTAAGTCGTCTAAATATTTAAACGATTGTTTATGTAGACATATAACGACTGTTATTTAAATAAATTCAAATTCAACGACTGTTTTTAAAAGTGTTTTTCGATGAGGCTCTACACCAGTTCTCGGAAGTTGTGAACATCAGTGTGGATGATCTGTGGTGCAAATATGTGAATGATGCGTATCTTGGGCTTCATTTTAGATATGGTTTGGGAGTGTTTGTGCATGCTTGGGTATCTTCCTCCACCTATATTAATATTCCTAATCTCGTTCTCCATCAACGGGCAAAAACGAATTCAGTAGAAGAAGATGCGAGGAGAGACAGAGATTGACTATAGATGTGAGGAGAGAGAGATTCATTAACGGCTTGGTTATTAACGGGCGTCTGATATATTAACAGCAAGTGGGATTTTTGCTCTACTTTCTTAACCACATAGATACTTTTGTGCCCAAAAAAAGCATTTGTTATTGGGCGTTCCTGAGGATAAAGCATATGTGCATTTTTGCACTTTTACCCAAAATTATAAGTTACATTAAAATGAGAAGGAGTAAAAGAATGATAAGTAAAATACGTCTGAATCTTGCTCAGGACAGTGGTGGCTGCGCTGGTTGCCAGAGTTTCCTTTGCAATATCAAGCACCGTACCCTGGCGGCAACGATGACAACACCGGCAAACCAACCTTAGAAGGACAACATGGGTTTGATATTTTTGCTATCACTGCACTGATTGCGCTATGCTTCTCGGTCACTGCACTGATCATGTTCCTTTCCATACTCATCTCAATCTCCAAAACAAGCCGCTGATTTTATGAAAAAATTTCCGATGAAGCTTTTTCTGGCCTTAAGCTCACTGTGTCTGTTTGTGTCCATTATCTCAATATGTTCATCTCTTTTTGCGCTGCGCATTCCTTTGTGATTGAGGACAAGTTCAAGAAATCAGGCTCCCTCTATATGTGATTGATTGTCTTCCTGTTTACTTCGTACAATTGTAGAGTTTCCGCTCTACATGGATCTTTTGCAAGGAATTTTTATGAGTTCAAAGACCTTACCCTCAGAGACGTATTTAGAGGGGGAAGTGTGGGTGCTGGTTCAAAAAATAAAACCGTTTGGATTTTGAAGAAATTTGGAATCCTGATAAAGTAGATATTTTATAATTAAATAAATATAGATTCTGAGATATATTGGATTAAATTTATTAATATTATACTTATTTAATTATTTTTTATGGGGTTTATACTTTTCATGTTACATGAGAAGAAGAAGATTCCTACACACATGAAATAGTGAGATCCATATATATATATATATATATATATATAAATATAATGCTAATTATATATATATGTTGGTCCCACCATTTTATGTGTGTTACATGAGAATACACTTCTCCTACAACATGAGAAGTGTTTTTCCCATCTTTTATATACTTTTATATTATTCAATTAAATATAGAATAAAAGGATATTCTAAAATAAAATCTATTTATATCATATTTTATCATGCAGGAGATATTAAAGAGATAAAAATGACCCAAATAATAAAGCATATGGCGTCAGCAGGATACTTACATATATCCACATATTATATAGGATATATCAATGGCAGAAAAAGACAAAAAAGCACCAAACGAAGATCCGGCCCAACGTACATGATATGGCATATCTTTAAGCAATTGGTTTTGGATTCGCGTGGGGCCCACGGCAATATACATTAAAAAGCTACACATACTACGTAGAAAATGGGGAGAGAGTTGACATATGGTAAGGGATTTGTTCAAGTCCCAAAGGGATGTATGTTCGATCCCCGCCGTCGCTAGGGACTCCTTTGGTAGATGATCTCGTAAGTCCCCATTAAGTGCTCAAAGAGCCCGGGGCCGTGCCCTGACCTTGGTGAGGGACTGATACCAAACCCCTCAAAAACTTTTTTTTAGCAAAAAAGAAAAAAGAAAAAAAGAAAGACTCACAGGAAGGAGCAAGATATTCAGCGGAGATACGCACGGACGAGAACGAACATTGCAGCGAGAGGGGCAGCAACGTTTCAGTTATTTTCATTATCTTCACGGAAGGACAAGAAGACTGTGGAGGCGATGGAGAAGCTTTCTTCTCTCTCTTTTTTTATTCTTTGAATCTTAATTTTTATCTTTTTGTTATGAATTTTAATTTAGCCATGTGTGGCTAATTTCTTTGCAACCTAGAGGAGCTATGAATTTATTTGTGGATTAGATTTTATTTTCATTGTTTATTTAAATTTGATATTAACTTTGGTTACTTAATCTTGTTTAATTTTATCTGTTTAATGATTAGCTATTATTGAATATGAATTTAAGAATTAGGATTTACCTTGACGAAGGGAATTTTAATTAAGCTATGAGATTAAGTAATATGAAATTAGATTACGATTTAATTTGCGATTAGGATAAACATATACCTAATAGCCCCATATAATTGTTGAAGAGTGTGTTCGAGTTTTATTGCCTCTTGAGTAACTATGTTAGACATAACAAATTATACTCAAGAGATGATTGTAAGTGGATCGACAGATACTTATAGCTATTTATACTCGAGATTAACAAAATTGATATTAAGATTAATTAAATTAGTGAAATCAAGGTTTATGAAGCTAATAAGGGATTAGTGAATCTGGGTTGCTCATTTAATATTTCTGGTAGTTAGTTTATTTTGATTTTAGTTTTCTCTTAATTAAATGAAATTTGGTTGCTCAACTTAAACAAAAGTGTAAAATTAGTGTTTAACTGAAGTTTTGGTACTAAAGTCCTTGTGAGAATGATATCTTACTTACTCTTTATTACTTGATACGGCCCGTATATTTACGGAGTTATAGGCTATAAAATTTTGCCCTATCACATCCCCTATTGAATAATTCCTAGATCAATCCGTTAATGATTAAGTTTATTCATGGTGTTATATGAAATTCTAGTCTACAAAATATTTGCATGACAATAAATGTGTTTTTTTTTTTTTTTGTCAACACAATGAATGTTTTATAACTAATATATTGAATATGAGTATCGATGACCACATACATATTGCTCAAGTCTTAGACGCAAACAAACTCCTTTACATCGGAACGGGATCCTCTCATAGTCCTCCCTCTCCCCATCCCTCTGCCCGACTGCATCTCAGCCGTCCAATCCAGATTTGGACGGTCGAGATGCTGTCCCCGTCCAAAATTATTTTTTTTAAATTTTTTTTTTCTTTTTAAAATATGGACTGTTGGATCAAGATTTAGACGGTCCAGATGAGACTGTGAGGAATAGGGAGAGGGGGGCTGTGAGAGGATCCGGACCCCCTTTTCATCCACTCCACCCTTGTTATTTGTGCTAGTTTTATGTGTAACCTACTAACCTTTCTCTTTCTCAAACTTTTTTTACCATTAAAAACATTTTTTATAAAATACTTAAATTGTTTTTGGACAATATAAAATATTGAATTGATTTGATTCCAAGTCACTGTATGTCGGAAATCACTTTTCTCACCTAAACACATAAAAACCACTCATTACGCCAATAAATTAAATTTGATAATTTATATTTAATTAATTGTAAAATGACAATTAATAGCATTATAATATAATAGAGACGTAAAGGTGTAAATATAGTTGAGAAAGAGACGTAATCCTCTTGTCCCACATTTAAAAGATTCAAAGGCTTCTTTTAGCTTTTAATGTATATACATAGAGGCCATTATATTTCACTAATAATTTTGTAGTTTATTATGTCATCAAAGCTCCCTTATAAGTGAGAGACAGAGAGGTTGTGGTTCTCCACTTAAACCTTAGGCTATTAGTAATTGTCCCTCTGATTCAATATATATAGAGGTCATTTCATTGTAAGATTTTCATTGATCTCGATATGTACCAAAGAAAAAATTTAGGTGTAGAAAAACTTACAAGAGTCCCTCGCTCCCTACCCTTCCCATTCTCTACCCTCATTTTCCCATCAAATTAGTGAATTAAAATTTCAATGGTTTGCGTTTACAATTTTATAAAAATAATATTCTAATTTTATTTGAAAAATTACATAAATAAATTTAAATTATTAAAATTTGATCTAATGAGCTCATAGATTATTACTATTATATAGTATATTTATTCTCCAATCCGTAAAAGAGAGAGATAGAACAAGGGAAAACGTAGCAAGGGAATCAGTTTTCCTACCCATATCCTAAGGATGGGTAGGGAGAGCTTTTCCCATCTGGACCGTCCAGATTCCATTTGAATGGTCTAGATTTTTTTTTTTTTATATTTAAGTTTTTAAAAATAATTATTTTAATGGGTAGAGAATCTAAAATAAAGATGATTTTTCAACTAACATATTTTTAAAAAAATGATTTTTTCATTTAAAAATTGATTTTAAAAAAAAAAAAAAACCGTCAGGATCAAATTTAGATAGTCCAGATTAAGAAAAGCTCTCCCTACCTACCTTGGGATAGGTAGGGAAACCGGTTCCAGAACGGATCTGGATCCTATCCTTATCACTTTTCTCCTCATCCCTCCCCATCAACACATCATGCCGTCCAAATCCAGATCCAAGGGCCCAAATTTTTTTAAAAAAAACCATACTCTGCTTTATCAGCTTTCTGGGCCCTTGGATCAGGATTTCGACGGTCAGATCTGATGATGGGAGGGATTGGGAGAAAGCTGATTAGCAGAGTATGTTTTTTTCAAAAAAAAATCTGGGCCCTTGGATATGGATTTGAACGGCAGGATGTGCTGATGGGGAGGGATGAAGAGAAAAGTGATAAGGAGAGGATCTCAATCCTATGCTCGCCAATTATTCTTTTCTTTTGTCTTTTTAATACGCTATGCCACTCGTAACACACGTTTTTCACCTTTTGCCTGCACAATCCGAGACACCTGGAACCCTTAACAGCACAAAGCTAGCAGATTAATCTTCACTTTTGTTTTCTCATCTCAGTTATTCCTGCTTGTTTTACCCTTTTTCTTTTCAGTTCAATCTCAGTAGCTTCTTCCTCATCTGAGATGGGAATAACTTGGCTACTCAGCAAACCCTCCACCGTAAAAACGGTGATATATAGTCTCTTGATCCTAATCATTCAAACCACCCACACATCGAGAGAGGTCATTAGCTAGCTAGTAACGTGATGGCCCAAGAATTAGCAGCTGGTATAGACGACGCGATGATGTCCTCGGAGCTGCGAGGCATCAAGACGAAAAAACTGTCCACATTTGCCATGACAGGCCAATGGGAACAAGTGATCAAAATGTACGAGGAGGATCCAAGGGCTCAAAAGTCCAGAATAACAAGGTCAGGAGACACTGCCTTGCACATAGCTGTGTCTGAAGGGAAGGACGAGGTGGTGGCGGAAATGGTAAGGTCAATTATGTCCCATCAGGATCAACTTCATATTAGAGAGGCCCTGCAAACTCATAACAACAGGAGAAAGACTGCTCTGCATTTAGCGGCTGAAATGGGGCAATCCACAATATGTGAGAAAATTGCAAACGTGGAGCCGTCATTGCTGGCTTGTCGTAACGTTGACGGCGAGACACCCCTCTTCTCGGCCGCTCGCTTTGGCAGAAAGCCATCTTTTCTTTTCCTTCATCATATCCAAAACCGTAACCTTCCTGACGGCTACACTCCATCCTACTATGTCAACTGTAGAAGGAACGACGGCGACACTATTCTTCACTGCGCAATCAGTGGCGATTATTTCGGTAAATTAAATCAATAACTTCGTCATCCTTCTCCTGTACGTCTTTCTGATGCATAAGAGAGAAACTGAATTATTGCCATGTATGTATATGCAAGCAGATTTAGCATTCCAAATAATACACTTGTATGAAGATCTGGTGACCTCGGTGAACGAGGATGGGTTGTCGCCACTCCATCTGCTGGCAGCAAAACCTTCCTCCTTCAGAAGTGGTACCCGCCTTGGACGACTTGAAGGCATCATCTATCACTGTAAGTAGTTAAGGAAGCGTATCCGCTTTTACTGTATTGCCTCTTAATGTGAATCCTCGTCGATCATTAAGTTATAAACTTGCAATTTCAAATGCCTATATGCATTGCTTTGTTTAATTTGTCGGCAAGGTTTATACGTTGAAAAGCTTAAGGAAGAACTGACGCAATTCCATACTGATAAACTCAAGGATGACCAAGCGCAATTTCCACCCAATTACCGCGTAGTGTGGGACAATCTCAACGTCCTCAAATCTGCTGTCAATACTGGTATTCCATTTACTATGCATGTCCTATTAAGTACACCCTACATTTTCTTTCTTTTGCCTAGCTTATTAGTTACTTGTTGCACTATTTAACATGAAACATATTTATTAATATTTACTCCCTATAGTCCTAATTATAGGAACACTTTTTGTAATACAAATTGCATTACAAAAGTGTTCCTATAATTAGGACAGGAGGTAGTATTAAATTTGATTATATTAAGTAACTTAGTTAATATGAATTTTATTTCTTAAAGTGTTAAGGAGTAGAGTTGGGAATAACAGCTGGCCCTTTACAAACATTTAGGTCTGACTTCCGTTAAACTCCCAATTTATGAAGCCCGACCCTTATACTATTGGGTTATGGCCGAGCCCGAGGGCTTTATGCCAATTTAACTAAAAAAACACTATTTTAAAAAAAAAAATTCTTAAAGAAATAAAGTTGAAATAATAAATTCATAAGTTAAGACATAAATATTATCAAAATTAAATTTTAAAGTTAAAATAACACGGTATTGTGGAGGAAAATTTCAACACTTTACACTTATATGCTTACACTATGCACATGAAAACTGTTACTAATAATCAAATGATGGTAGACATAATAATCTTTATAGTTATCTATACCTAAGAATTTATCCTAAGTGATAAGTGAAACCACAATATAATAATTTGAGCAAAACTTAACTCTTTTTTTGGGGACTTTTTTTTATACTACACATACTCATTAAGTTTTCAAGTTCCAATCTTCATTTTAATTCAAATAAAATTGACTTGCAAGTTTTCCCATTTAGTTATTATTTTGCTTTAAATTGAGATACATTGATATTAAAGCTCATAAATATCTAATTAAAATCATTATCTAATGTCTAAATTAACCTATTTTTTTAAAAGTTTAAATGAATAAATCATTGTTGAAAATCAAATAAATTAAACCATTTTATAAATTTCAATTTTTTTTTTTAAAAAAATAATAAGAACTAAATATTTACAACACCATTAATAATATAAAAATTATAGTATTTTATGAACATTTTTTTTTACAAAAAACAAAAGGGCCTAAACATGTCAGCCCTCAGCCCATTAGGGCCAGCCTTTTTAGGCCTGGTTGTAATTTGAGGGACAACTTTTTAAGCCCGGCTCTTGTGATAAAACAGTTAGCCCAAACGGTTCAGCTTGTTTTCCTGACTCTATCAAATAGCAAAAATACCTATGAACTTTACCAAAAGTGTGTCTAACACTATATACATTTTGGAGGTGTAAAAATACCTATGAACATTCAAAATGTAAGAAAAAATGCCAGTACCCCATGTGCAAAAAAGAGTGTGGGTCTCACTACAAAAAGTAATATTGTTAGGTCAAATTTAACGGTGTTGATAATATTTTTGCTCCTATTTTGAATGTCTATGGGTAATTTTGCACCTCCGAAATATATATGGTGTTGGACGCACTTTTGGTAAAATTTTATGGGTATTTTTGTACCTTTATCATTTTCTAAAATATCCTAATCATATTCCTTAATTTTTTTTATTCCATCTCTTCTTTGGTTATTGTTAAGGAGCATCAATAAGGGTAAATGAGAAAAAATTTGACAGATATGATAAATATGTCTTACATTTAGAACCGAATCAACTTTCTAAATATGTCTTATATTAAGGACCGAAAGAAGTATTTCTTAAAATTCAGCAAATAAAGGAGCACCGGGTATTTTTTTTTAAAAAAATAATATATTTTATTACTTTGATGACCTTTAATATATATATCTATATGATGTATTCTATTGTCCTTTCCTTCCTGGCTATAGTATGAAATTAAGCGTGGGTTGTCACCATTAGCTATTTGCTGATCTTATTTCCGGATATTTGTATCTTTTGACCCCTCCGGGGAAGAATTTATCTTACCGTATCTTTATCAGTATATTATTGTCCAAACCGATGTGTGCTCTGCTGCTTATGCTCTGATGTGTGACAATAATTAACCTGGGAAAAATAAGCTAGAATTAAATAAAGGTGAAGGACCACACTACCCGTCACCCGAGAGGGCGAGGCCGGTATGTGTGTAACAATTTTGGTATCAGAGCACGGTTTGGACGATACTGGTAAAATTGGTAATAAGGTGAGGAATTGATATAAGTTTGTTTTGATGGTTTAAGAGAAGATGGGAGACAATCATGTATGAGCCCTTAGAGCTATAGTTAGGATGCGCCGTGTGTTCTCCTTTGGGCTTGAAGTTGGGAATGACTCAAATCATTTATCAATAGATGATATGGAGCTGCCAGGGGTTTTTCTGGAGCATTTTGTAGACCTTGAGATTGATGAAATCGAGAATCGGGGGCTCGCATTATACCTTGCTTTAGGCATAACACGGAGCCTAATGAGAAGTTGGCGGACGTGATCCAAGTTGAGTTCGATATGGCAAGCATGGACGTACGAAATGAGTTAAATCATTTCTCTGTTTTCTTACTTCGAAGAATAGGCTATATTAGGGCACACGTATGTGCGAGAGGTTTGATAGAGGATTAGATTTTTTCCTTTGAGACCTAGAGGAACACTATCTTATATCGTATGCCTAAAACCTCTTTCTGGGTAAATATGGCAAATGTGATTAACAACCTCAATCTGGCCCCCAATTTCCTCAGTCTCATGGCACTGTCGCGATTGAGTGTTCACACCTACATGTGAAACCATTTGGAAGAAGAAGACAGAAGGAATAAGAAAGAAGACCTTGCAAAGTATTAGGTAGTATGGTAGTTTGATCATGTAATGACAGTATGTGAATTGTTGATATTTAAATATTTTGAAGCATTAGTATGTTGTAAAGTGGCATATGTAAAATATCAGTATGTTGTCCTATTATTTTATGTTAATGGTTTTTTATTGATATTGTTTTGCGGAGATGGTATTTATTTTCTTCCGTTATTGTCAAGCCAAATTTGTCAATGGCAAGGGGAAATAGGGTTCATGTTTATTGAGTTGAGGCTCTAGAAACAGATGAGGATGTTAGATTGAATAAGGAAATTTTTGAGACTAGGCTTGAATCTGATCTAAGTTGAAACAGTGCTTAGGTCAAAATGTGAATGAGGTTGCACTAAGGTTCTAATACATGAGAATATGAATCTTGAGAATATTAATTGATGATGAATTTTCAGCATATTTGGGGATGATTGAGGATTGATGTTTGAACTTGAGGTCAAATAATAGTGTTAGAATACACCCTTGTGATATTGAGGATTAGGATAGAATCAGAACCCCGTGAATAGTATTGATGTTACTTGAATGTTTCAAGGTTTAGACTAGGAATCTGAGTTATGATCCTAGTTTGTATATTGGGTATAGTCGAGTTTTTGTCGGGTGAACGGAAGTATTTCTTAAAATTCAGCAAATAAAGGAGCACCGGGTATTTTTTTTTTAAAAAATAATATATTTTATTACTTTGATGACCTTTAATATATATATCTATATGATGTATTCTATTGTCCTTTCCTTCCTGGCTATAGTATGAAATTAAGCGTGGGTTGTCACCATTAGCTATTTGCTGATCTTATTACTATTATTACTATCATGCGATTAAATGATTTAACATTTGAAAGGTAAATCTGTAGCTGTAGGAAAAGGTCAATCTCAAGCAAATACTCCCAAGGATATAGAAAAGGCAAAAAATCATCATACAGCCGCTAGCGCTGGAGGTCAGTTTCCCCCTTAATTGTTCAATGAATTTTAGGTGAATAAACTGCAATTTAGGATAAACAACAATTGACGAACACTCTGATCATTTCATTAATTAGGATCGGAAGTCAGAGATCATGGAAGTGGGTTATTTCCTGATAATTACAGAACCTGCTTTAATTTCGTCAAATTCTTTTATCTGGCACTACTGGTAATTCTTGGACAAGGTACGCCATTTGTACATTAATTCTAATCCTGTCTGGGATATTTATCAATGTTTAAATTACTTAATATACCCTGCAGGATCGAGCAGGTTAAACAAGATACGTCGAAAGAAGGAGAAGAACACTTGGTCTGTTCAAATAATGAATGAACTTCTTGTTCGTGCATCTGATTATGAGTACGAAGACAATGGCTCCAGACCCGACTCCCCTATCCCTGAGGAATTTTCATCCTTGGGGTTCGAGCCATCAACCGCCAAAGACAGGGGTAGCAATAATACACAGTTTGCATGAATTTATAAACATAATTATCAAATATATATGCATACTATTAATATTAATCTGCAGGTGCGAAAGATGGTAAAAAAAGGAAAAAGGAGACACCCATACTCGTCGCTGCAAAGAATGGCGTGACTGAAATGATAAAGGAAATTCAAAAACTATTTCCGGTGGCCATCTACGATGAGAATGAAGAGAAGAAGAACATAGTGCTGTTAGCTGTAGAGAACAGGCAACCTCATGTGTATAAGGTTTTGCTGGAAAATAATTTCTTCAAAGAAAGTCTATTTCGGCAGGTGGATAATGAAGGGAATAGTGCATTGCACCTGGCAGCCAAACGTGGAGGATTCAAGCCCTGGCTTATTCAAAGCGCTGCCCTCCAAATAATGCAATGGGAAATCAAGTGGTTCGAGGTAATTCATTATTAGTCACCGTGTCCTTGGCTATAAATATATATGACATGCATCTCACGTCTTTGTATATGCATGGAAACAGTTTGTGAAAGAGTCAATGTCGTTTGATTTATCTCAACGTAACAACCTTAATGAAACCCCAAAAGACGTATTCTTCGAAACTCACTCTGAACTAGTAAAAAGCGGAGGGGAGTCGCTGAATAAAACCTCAGAGTCATGCTCAGTGGTGGCCGCGTTGGTAGCCGGAGTTTCCTTTGCAACATCAAGCACTGTACCCGGTGGCAACGATGACAAGACTGGCAAACCAACCTTAGAAGGACAACCTGGGTTTGATATTTTCGCTATCTTTGCACTAATTGCACTCTGCTTCTCAGTCACTGCACTCATCATATTCCTTTCCATTCTTACCTCTCGAAAACAACCCTTTGATTTTTTGAAGAAATTGCCGGTGAAGCTATTTATAGCCTTGAGCTCACTGTTTGTGTCCATTTTTTCAATGTTCATCTCTTTCTGTGCCGCCCATTCCTTTGTGGTTGAGGACAAGTTAAAGAAATCAGTTCTCCCTCTTTATGCTATCATTTGTCTTCCTGTTTACTTCACAATTGCAGAGTTTCCGCTCTACATGGATCTTTTCAGAGGCATTTTTACGAAAGTTCAACGACCAGACAATTTAGAGGGGGCAGTGGGGGATGCGTTATTTTGATTCAGAAACGAAGGGTAAGAAAAATGAGGAAGCTCAAAAAGTCCTACGAAAGGACTTCAACTGGAGGTAAAAAAGAGAGGGATATCATGGAGAAGTGTGATTCAGCTTCGTGGAATTAAGAGCTGTAGAGATAAAGTCACAATTTTTTCTCTCCTCTTCTTTCTTCATTTCGGTTAAATTTGTAGACATTTAATGCTTGGTGAGAATTTGAACAGCAATTAATAAAAACTTTTACTTCTATTTCCACGAAGGATCCCCCAAAAAAAAGAATTCCAACAAGAATTTACACACTATACCTTCAACAAACACACATTGAAATTCTCTCACAATCTTACGTCACTCGCTTCATATATGAATTCACATTAGGTGCTTTTTGTAGGTTCTTCTTAAGTGCTTTTCCTTCTAATTAGAGGGATTATGCATTTTTTTTTATATTCTATTTATTTAGATTAGATTATATGCTGGATCTTGATTTTTTTTTTCACCCAATATCTCAAATTAATTAATTTTAAAAAAAATGTCTAATCTCTCTAATTAGAGGGAAAATCACCTAAGAGAAAAACACCTAATGTGAACCATTCACACACTCAGACTTGCCTCCTGATTAAACATTCTTATTTTCTCACCGCCTCTTACATTAAAATATCTAAGCTTCTGGGCATGAGATATGCACCGGGAAAGTTCTAAAAAAGGAAGATACTGCGGGGAAGGAAAAATGGTGATCTAATAACAGAGAAATTAAATGGGAATGGAGATTAATCGAGACACCCCTCTCGTCCGGTGATAATATACAATATTTATGATGTCATTATAATAGCTTTCAATTGAAGGAATTTAAATCGCAACTTCGGCACCACAAAACACACACAATTAGAAGAGATATCTACCTCGGCGGTCCCCTCTATAACATCCCAAAATTTCCGATTTAGAAATTAGAAATAATATATGGAATTAAATTGAAAAAATTGGCTAAATGATAAAAATTAATTATTTAGAAAATTAGGAATTTATTTTCCTTGTAATATTTTAAAAACAAAATCATGGAAATATTGCAAGAGACGAAATTTTGGAGCCTATCTAATCATTAACCCCAGCCCAATAACAGCAGCCCATGTCTCATTCTCATTCCCATCACTCGGCCCAACCACAACACTATGCCCAACTCCTCATATAGTCCAAATCAGCCCATTATCTCCTATGCAAATCAGTTTCTTTTTCTTCCTCGTTGCACGCACGACTAAGCAGCACTGTCAAAGGAAAGAATTTTTTTTAGCAAATCAGATTTAGCCATACTCTCTCGTCAGCATATCTCATCTCAGCCTCGATTGTACACGTCAAACCAGCAGCACCATGCTTCTCGAGCCTCACCCACGTTAAATATCTCCTGGTCCGTTCTTCTTCCTCCTCGGATCGGACCCTTCGTATATTATATATTCAGTGCTCTTCGTTTATTTTATCACTTACGTTGCCTCAAACAGCCGAGAGTGAGAAAGAGAGGGTCGAGGAAGGGAAGGAAGAGAATTAGCTGTAAATATTCCTTGCTCAATCTCCCTCTGTGTAACGCATTGGAAAACAGGGGAGTTCGGTTTCAGCGAAGATCGCATTGTGCAAGCCGGAGGTTGAAGGTGAGTCTTCGGGTCTATTTTCCTTTTGATTTTCGTTACTCCCCAACGCAAACCTATGAACCGTAGAAACAAGCCATGAGAATTCTTTGCTGAATAAACCTTAAAACAGGGGGACGTTGAATAAATATAGACTTTGGTTCCATATACTCTATATGTTAGCATTATATATATATATATATTAGCGATGTGTATATATATTTTTTGGTTCCAAAATACATATATCATGTGTTATGTACATATTAGCGTAATATATATATGAAAAGAAAAGGAAAACTTGAGTAGTATGTATATATAGATATATATGTGGGTCACGTGGAGAAGGGTATTTATAGAACCCAAAGTGTTTCTGTGTGATATATACATATGTACACGTCGCTGCACTTGGGAAGAAAGAGAAGAAAACTTTGTTGTAAGGTATATGTACGTGTGAGTGTATATATGTACACCATTGTATTTACTTGTTGTCAAAACATGGCTATCACTACTACAAAATAGGGCTATGACGTCCTATTTTTAGGACATTTAACGTCCCATTTCCACGGACGCCTATTAGGGGCGTAAAAAAGTGCAACCTACGACGTCCTAAAAATATTTAGGACGCCATAAGTCTTTTTTTTTTTAAAAAAAAAAAAAAAAAAACCCAAACAGGGGTTCGGGAGCATCTGAGCAAAGCACGAGTTGAATTCCATATCACAGATCGAGCTAAAAAATTAAACTAACAAATACTGTAAAAGAATCGAAACGAAAAATCAAAGGTCTAATAAATCAGACTCACAGATACAGTAAAGGAATCGAAACAAAAACTGAGAATCAGAGGAAAACAGATCTAACAAAAATTCCATATCACAGATCGAGCTATACTGTAAAGGAAAAAGGGAAAAAAAATTCCAGATCACAATAAATTCCAGATCTAGCAGCAGATCAAGCGAGACAGACAAAGAATTGAGAGAAACGTGAGATCTGAAAGTTTGAACAACTCGGCGTCGTTGTCACCATCCGCATATTTGAAAGAAAACCAAATCAAGCAAATAAATAACTAAAATCGAAGTCACCAACCACAGATTTGAAACCGTTGTTGCAGATCTAAAGAGGGAGTAGAAAAAAATTGAAGTCACCGTCCTTAGATCTGAAACCGCCATCGTGGATCTAGAGAAACCGACATCGCAGATCTGAAATTGAAGTGCAAGAAACCGATCTTCGCGTTCGCTGTCCGCAGATCGCCTTCGATGTCTGCCGTTGCAATCTGCCGTTGTCATGATAAAGCTGAAGAGAGCGCTGCGAGAACTTGAGAGCCGAGAGATGAGCGGGAATTTGAGATAAGAGAACTTAAAGAGGGAACTGATTAGAGAACTTGCGTGTGCCGAAAGGTAAAAATAATTTAGGGTCCACTTTTGGCGTCTAAATATTTAACTTAGACGCCAAAAGAATCACTTTTGGCATCTAATTTTTAAACTTAGACACTAAAAGTGCCGCCACGGCTAATTTTTGGCGTATTTTGGGCGCTAGGGTCCGCTTTTGGCGTATAACTTTTAAATTTCGACGCCAAAAGTGCCGCTAGGTCTAATTTTTGGCGTATTTTGGGTGCTAGGGTCTACTTTTGGTGTCTAACTTTTAAACTAGATGCCAAAAGTGTTGCTTTTAGTGTCTATTCAAAAGTTAGACGCCAAAAGTCAACTTTTTTAACATATAATTATAAAAATGTTACTGCCTTCTTTTTTACTCCGTTTTTTTAAAAATAGAACGCCAATTAGAGAGAAGTAAAAGTCATTTTTTGTAGTAGTGTCTTATATATATATATATATATATATATATATATACATATATCGCTGCACCTAAAAAAAGGGGGAAGCTTTGCTGTTTTAGAAAGATCCACACATATATATATACATCATAAAAATAAACTTGAATGGCATGTATTGAGAGTTGCTTTTATATATATATATATATATATATATACACACACATACATGTACCATAAACCCAAAAACTTAATGTTATATATATAGAGGGTTTATCGTTTGTCATATTACTTGACATAAGGTTATGTCAAGTCACCCCAAAACTACGTCGTTTTGAGAGTTAGACGAATTAATAAATGGTGTTTTTGTATTTTTTATATGAATTTTACTAAAAGATCATTCATTAATTCCCCTAACCCAAAAAATACGTCATTTTGAGAGTTCATTAATTTTTCTAACCCCAAAACAACGTAGTTTTGGGGTGACTTGATATAACCTTTTGTTAAGTGACATGACAAACGATAAACCCATATATATATATATAACGAGGTGAATGAGATGATTGAAGCCAAAAACTAGTTACTTCTATGTATTTTATGTATATCACAGTGAAGCACATTTTTATGTGGGGGATAGTGTTTATAAAACCTAAAGGTTTGCTGTCATACACACTCACTAGCTACCTTGTTCTTTTCTTAAGTAATTAGCTTCTTACGTATGCATATGTGGCTTTGTGGAGTCTAATAACTTTGCATGAAAAAGCCTTCTTATATATATATATAATAATAATAATAATAATAATAATAATACATATTTTTATGGTGTTAGTATTTATTAAACTCTTGATTTAAAGTGTTGAGATCATGCTTAAGGGAATTCTTTCTCGTATTGTGCAGCTCGTTTTTAACAACCATGACATGAGCTTTAATGGCAGCACATTTCAGGTCCTGTGCTCCATTCTAGAGAGCTTCGGTAGTTTGGCAGTGTAAGAGTTGGGCACCAACATCTTGAGTCATAGTATTGCGTAACAAACCGACAAGCAATCTGTTGACAGAAAACCAGTCCATCCAGGCACTCTGGGTTAGCCTTGTTGCTTGAGTCACCAGCGACAACTTTCACCAGAGCACGAGTCACTCCATTGATGTGACCTTCAAGCTTGTTTCCTTCTATGAGCGGTAAGACTATCGACTCCCAAACCAAGAAATTGGAGCGATCCAGCTTGATCGCTGTGGTTTGACTGGAAGAATTAAACAGAGTGAATGAGCGGCTGTTGGCGAAAGCACCGGAATCAACTGAAGACGCCGTAGACATGATAATGCTATGATTCCAAGTTAAGAGTACAACGAAATAGGTAACATAATATGATAAAGGCACATTAGAATTGCTCTGGCCCTGCACTTATATCACATTAGAATTGCTCTGGCCCTGCACTTATATTTATATAGCTCAATACACAATTCTAGAAGAATATTTACAGATTTACAATAATAACAAACCCTATGAGCAATGGACATGTATACAACAGGGAATCTTACAGTTACAGATATATTAGAATATAATTGCTAAATCATTTATACTATAACAGTAGGTGATACTAAACCTCCCGGTTTGACCCACCTGGTCCGATCTGGTTTTTAGCATATTGTCTATCATAACGAGGTAAGTTCAAGTTTGGATATTCACTGTAAGAGAGATGCTCATATTTAATAGTTGACTTTTTCTGGAACCAAAACTAAGAATTATCTCAGTGTTCCCCCAATCCTTTTTATAAGACACCTCTACGGATTGGAGGGAATGTGTGCTAAATTCATGCTAGCTCATAACAACTAAATATATATTAGTTCCTGCTGTATTTCAAAATTATTCTTCATGTTTAATATTTATACAGTATACGCGTGGCATGCACCAGGTAAATTCAATTAAGTTGAAGCAACCAAATTCTTAATGTGAAATGAGAAGTAGAATCCCATGTTTTGGAATCATGCTTGCGTAAATATATCTTGCACGTCTTCATTATTGGATAAACATTCCTCTTTTCATTTTGTGTTTAATAACCTTTCACCTTTCTCTCTAATATGGCAGGCAACTGGACCCACAATTAATTTAAGCGTCTATTAATCCGCAGGAATAACTTGATGCATGACTCAACAATTGACAACAGCTTAAGAAGTGATCATGGGGAGAAGAATCCGTTCTTGTGCTTTCCACTCCATTTATTACTTCTAACATTCGATGAATTTTCAATAGATGATATTTAAAACATTATAATAATTTTAAATAACAAAATACACACATAAATTTATATATATGGGAGCGCTAACACACGTTGAAGTCAATTGGATTCCAGAAAAGAAAGTAGCTAGCTCAGATGGCGAGAAAATAGATGCAGACCTGGAAATGAAGAAGAAGCAGCTATTTACATTCGCCATGAAAGAGAAATGGGAGGAGGCCAGGTGATTAAACTGAATGTGCAGGATCCAAGGCTTCACGAAGCCAAAACCACGAGTTCGGGAGACAGTGCCTTGCTATGAAGCATCGATTCCAACACGGTGGTTCCCGATACGGGATGTCGTTATTTCAAAAATACTATTTCGATACGTTCTGATACGTCTTAGTCTCCACCACCACCTGTGTTCTCTCCCCTGCCCCCAGTTCACTCCCCACGACCACCAATTCTCTCCTCCTCCCTCGGTTCACTCCCCACCACTACTGTGTTCTCTCCTTCGCCCCTGTTCCAGTCTCCATGCCCATCAGTGTCCTCTCCTCCACCCCCAGTTCACTCTCCACCCCCACCTTTGTTCTCTCCATCACTATCAGTGTTCTCCCCTTTGCCCCCTGTTCAATCTCCACCTCCACCCATATTCTCTCCTTTGCCCCCAATCCATTCTCTTTCACCCCATTTGACCGTATCGGATGTTGTTAACCAATCTGATAAGCAATATCCGTATCAGAAGCGTATTGGTACCGGACGCATGTCCGATACGTTAGAATCTTTTTCTTGCATATGGGTACTTCATAGATGCCTTGCACGTATAGCAATGTCTGATGGCAACAAAGAGGTGGGGAACAGATGTTGAAGCTCGCTGGAACTTGTCCCCAACATTGTAAAGAGAGTCTCCAGACTCAGAATCACAGAAAAAACAAAGCTCTCCATACAATTGCTTTCATGGGCAATCTTAGAATGTGTCAACTCCTTAGTCTTTGTTTGAAACGTCAACGGTGAGACAACTTTCTTCCTTGCCGCTCTTCATGGTAGAAAAGAAGCGTTTCTTTGTCTTCACCATCGATCTTTGACCCTAATGGTTCTCCCCCTAATTATGATAATTGTAGAAGGATAAGGGGAGATACAATTCTTCATTGGGCAATTGCATGAGACTTGTATGGTAATATTACTTTCATCATGTTCATTTACTAATATGGCCTTACACTGCTCAAGTGGTGCAACTAAATATATATTGTTAGAAGTATAAGGTGATTAGTTGGTTAAGGTCCTATTTTATAAAGGATCTAGTTATTTTGGTTTAGTGTGTTGGATGTGGCACAAGAACAAAGAAGAGTATGCATAATCTATGACGAACGACCTTGCAACGTCAGATTGAAAACTGCCAGAAATTGATCTTAATGACTTGCAGTAGAAACGATTTTGAAGAGCGATTTTGCAGAATTGAGGATAGGAATGTCGAAGCAAATCTTCACAATACTGAAACCTTGTACTCCCCCATATCGCAAACGCTGCCGCCACCGATGGATAACCAGATCTTGGAAAGCAGCGTTGAACGTACTCCTCAAGACTCTACCTTCAAAACAATGATGTGGAAAGACGATTGATAGGTAGAAGCAATGGCATCTAGACCTAAAGATTCAAGAAACGCCAAGATATGGTTGAGAATCTTCGAAATGATTTCCCTGATGTTGACTCACATAGCATGACAGCGTGAACGGACCACAGCCGAAAAACAAGAAGGCAAGATCTCAGATTTTCTTTTCGGCTGCTTATAGTGCAAAGAACCAATCAAACAACAGATTACCATGGAGAAAGAATCACAGTTCAAAAACTCAACCAACGATGGAAGACTCGTCATTTTCCAAACAAAACCCTCAATAATGAAGATAACAAATTAATTCTGGTTGCATTTCACGGCGAGATTCGTGGCAGTGGAAGAACAAGAATATCGTGAACCTTCATAAGACAAATAGAGTCCATGAGAATATGGAAATCATGCTCAAGCCAACCGGTGAACTTGGAGAAAGAGACAGTCTATGGCAAACAGATTCCAGCGATTCTCAGATGGGCGACTGCTCCAACGACGAGGCTTCAAATCTCATATCGGCAACAACTTCAACAATGATCCATCGAACCTCCGAACAACGACAACGGCTGTGACGATGCGTCGAGATGCATTAAAGAGTGCGTAGAAACCCTGAATACTCAAGTGCTTCTCTGGATTTCTGGTGTGATCGCAATGAGCTCAAAATCTTCATGAATCTTGATCGTGATTGTTGCAACAAATTGGGGGAAGGCTAGGAATTCAAACGCTTTCCGGTTTTCTTACCTTGATTGATGGCGAATCTGTCGCCAAGATCAAAGTGTCCCACGGGTTCAATCTATTTCTCTATCTTGGCCAATGTCTGTCGAGTCATGCATCGCGTGGAGTCGGGTCTCCTTCAATGTGAACCGGATCTTGGGCCTTTCTTGAAAATGGGCCTTGGCTTCTGTAATTTTTGATGATAGATTCTTTGAATAGGAAACCTTCATGAGCTTCTTGAATATCTAGCCCAACCTAAAACCAACTTGATCTGATACCATGTTAACACATATAATTGGAGAAATAATATGGATAAAGAAGATGAATAATCTTGTATTAACCAAAATAAATCCTAACTCCAGGATCTTGGAGAGAGACCAAATTAACTCTCTTTTGGAAGGAGACCAAGTTAACTCCCTCACTAAACATATATAATAACAATTTTATTTATATTCTTTTAATGGCATATTTGGCATTCCAACTAGGCATGGAAACAGGCCAGACCTAACCTTTAACAGGCCGGGCTTGTTATGCAAGGAAGTGGCCTGTTACAGGCTTAAATTTTGGCCTGAGCCTGTTAAGAGGCCTGTTAAGAGAATCCATGACCTATTTGATTTTTTCCCCCACAAAAACCACCTAATTTGGAGATAGAATGATAAATGAACAAACCATAAACACCAACAAACCAAGAAAAAAAAACATAGTACCAGCCACCACAAACCATCAAACCATTTTGAAGCAAAACGAACATAATCAAACAAATGAAAGCACAAAATAGAAATAAAGATGAAAAATTTGAGAAAGCAAACTGAAAAATCGTCAATCTCATTTTTTTTCTCCATCTCGTGATTAGATATGCTCTCTTTTTCAAACTCCAATTTTAAAATAAGATATCTCCATATGTGGTACTATGAAAATAGTTTTTTTTTTTGGCCAACCTATGAAGATAGTCTACATAATGGTCATTCAATAATACTTGTGCACGCATCCACTGCTGAAAGCACATAATAGGTGATCAAATGGGATCACTTAATACATGAATTATGGACCGATATTATGACACTTAGATGGACTGAATGTCATAAACAGACTGATACTATCATTACCTAACATCTGAAAGAACATCTGTTGAGTTTCTTTTGGGCTAACAATCAGTTAATGTAATCAAAGAAAACTCCAGGACATATCAACCCATTGCTTTTCTCAGACAAACAAGAATAATTCTGTAAGTATTCAGACAAATAAAACAATTAAAGTATCTTTGTCATGCATTGACCCAATTCTGTATAAGTAGTTGTGAAAAATCGTAGGAACCTTAAAGACTATCATATATAAAGTGAAAGCAACGTAATATACCAGCATACTAAGCAGCCCCTTAATGCATATATTATAGCACTCTGCCACTTTAAAGTAAAACACCAAAGTAAAAGTTTCAATTCAATTCATTTAAAATCTCCAGCATATTCAACTGACCCCAGTCGCATTGAACTTTCAATTTTTTTTAAACTATGATAGACCCATTGATATTATCTTAGACTTAGAATGAAACAGAAGTCACATGAACATACAGTTAAGGAGGAGGGGGAACAACCTATCACGTTTTCCCACCATCTTTCCCTTGAAGATATGAACTAAAGCACTTACAGGAGCCATGAAAATTATCATTCTCGCGAGTGTGAGCCCCGAATAAAGGCGAATTGACAAAAAAATATTCAGCTAACAAAAATCTAAATTTCACAGTAACTATACCTTCAGATGATTGCTTGTTGAAAAAAGAACAATATTGAATTGGAACCAAACCATAATGTTAATGAGACAATAGAAGACCCACCAGAAAAATAAAAAGAAAGGGGAAATGAGGACACAGAGGAAGGCAAGCCTTGAGCTTGAAAGAGAGCGGAGGAAGAATGATGTTGCCTTTCTTCTGACGGATCTTGCCAATGTCGTTGCTGTAGGAATCTCACCAGAAACGCGGATGCGAATCGTACCGAGACGATGTAGGAAAAGATGAAACCTTCATCGTTTTGATTACCTGGAAAGATGCAGCTATCTGAAAAGGAAAGATTCAGCGATCTGATAGACTCTCCACGAACAATCCAAGTCCGTTCTATGATCGATCTTCCAGACTATCTCTCGAGGGGGATAGGATGGTTGTGTGGGCAACCGTTCAGATGATGAACGTCTGCCTCTAGGGTTTGTTTCTGATGAGAGCCTCTTTGTGACTTGGCCGTCTCAATGGGTGAAAGTAGGTTTATATACTACTACACCAAGACCTAACCGTAAACCACATGGGCCATAGGGTTCTTGGGCTGTAGTCTCACTTAAGCCTTATTGGGCTTAAGTGACCAAAGAGCATATTAACTCAACAATCTCCCACTTGCTCTTTGAGATACAAAATTGAGTTCATAAACCCAAGACCATGTAGCTCATAAGCCATCATCATCTGATAATATACCCCATCCCTTGTTTCGAGCTAGCCTGGGGATCTACCATTTATCATTTATCAAGGCTCATGATAATCTGCAGAAGATTATCTAGTTCGGTGCTACTCCACTAAAAGCCCGAATATGAACTCCAAGATTAATGACAGTTTATAACACGAATATGCATTACCCCTTTATAGAATGTCTATAATTTGATTGACCAGTTTTCTGTAATCCAATCAATTATTTATTTCCTTGACTTGTGATAGTTTCTCTAATGGATTACATGCACTGGCCAGTGTCTTCAATATCCAAGTACCGAAACATATCAAGGGGATATTTCCTATAAATTCCATGTTGTTTATCTCATAAACACCGATAACCAAAAAGTCTCAATCCCAAAATACCAAGTTATTGGCCGTCATATAGATCAAACCTTACCCGTTGGTAAATCAAAGAATGAAAACTATTCGACGACCTATTTAAAATAAACTCAGGATTAAGAGCAACTACATGACTATAGTTATCTGAAGATTTGATTCCTTATGACAGAAAGAACAACCTTAATCAAATCTTTCCTTGATCCATTTAATGTAAATATTAACTCACACCAATATTTTATAACGATTCGGACAAAACTATTTCATAAAATATTGCAGCCTAAATAAAGTGCCCAACTTAATTTAATAGCTGTGAACCTATTCATCAATTGTGAGAACCTATGACCATGTCCTCTATGAACGTATCCATATGATCATATACTCCACAATTGATCCGGACCTTAGAGTTTGTAAATAGTGTGCGAAATAAATGAAAAACACCTCATTTATACCATTCAGAAAAAATGTAATGTCATAATGTCTTGCTCAAAAAACACAAAATAACAAAATGAAAATTCAACTATTTAATTCTATAGCAAATCTGGAATCCTCCTAAGACCCATAGATGTAACATGCCTCTCGAACACACGTTCAGGCAAACTCTTAGTAAAAGGGTCAGCAAGGTTCTCTTCTGATGCTATCTTTGCTACCAATGTATCTCCTTTTTCAACTATTTCTCGGATCAAGTGGTACTTCCTCTCGTATGTGTTTTTGTCTCTTGTGAAACCTTGGTTCCTTGGATTGTGCTCGCCCCCACCGTTGTCACGCAAAGTGTGATAGGACAATTAACACCTGGTATCACCCGAAGGTCTCGTTAGGAACTTCTTTAACCATGCAGCTTTCCTTTGCGGCCTCGAAGCGACTACATACTCGGCCTACGTGGCGAGTCGCCCACACATGATTGTTTTACACTTCTCCAACAAATGGCACAGCCATTAAGGGTGTACACATATCCCGAGGTAGATTTACTTGAGTCAATATCTCCTTGGAAATATGAGTTCGTATAACTAATGGTTTCAAGACTCCCACTAGAATAGACCAACATATAATCTCTCGTTCTCCGTAGGTACTTGAGTATATGTTTAACCGCTACCCAGTGTTCCTCTCCAGGATTAGATTGGTACCGGCTTACTACTCCCAGTGCATAACATATATCTGGTCTGGTACAAAGCATAGCATACATGAGACTACCTACAGCTGAAGCATAAGGTATCCTACTCGTGCGTTCTCTCTGCTCAGGAGTTTTAGGAGATTGCTCCTTAGATAGATGAATCCCATGCCTGAAGGGTATCATTCCCCTCTTGGAATTCTCCATGCTAAACCTGGCAAGTATTTTGTCGATGTATTTAGCCTGGGATAATGCCAAAACCCTATTCTTCCGGTCTCTTAAGAGTTTAATACCAAGAATATAATTGGCTTCCCCCAGGTCCTTCATATCAAAATGTTTGCTCAGCCAGGTCTTTATGCCTAACAATACCTCTGTATTATTTCCGATAAGAAGTATATCATCCACATAAAGTACCAGAAAAGACACTGCATTACCTTGAATCCTTTTATACACACACGGCTCATCAGGATGTTTCTCAAAACGATAAGACTTAATGGCTTGATCAAATCTGATGTTCCATGATCTAAACGCTTGCTTAAGTCCATAAATGGACCTTTGCAACCTGCATACCATCTCTTCTTGCCCTTTAGCTATAAACCCTTTTGGTTGCTGCATATAGATTTCCTCTTCCAAATTTCCATTTAGAAAAGCGGTTTGACATCCATTTGCCAAATCTCATAATCAAGATTTGTCGCAACAGCCTAAGAGAATCCGGATGGACTTAAGCATGGCAACCGGCGAAAAAGTTTCTTCATAATCCACATGTTCTATTTGGGAGTACCCTTTCGCCACCAATCTAGCTTTGAAGGTTTCAACCTTCCCGTCCGATCCTCTCTTTCTCTTGTAAATCCATTTACACCCAATGAGTTTTACCCCTTTAGGTGCATTTACAAGAGACCAAACTGAGTTGGAATACATAGAATCCATTTCACGATTCATAGCCTCAAGCCATTCTTGAGCATCAACATCTCCTAGTGCCATGTCATAACTCGTGGGATCATCATCTTGATCAATGATGATATCCTGATGTGACTCACCCAACAAGAGAAATCTTGCAGGTTTACGAATCAATCTCCCACTACGACTTTGTCGCACTTGATGTTGTGCATCTACAGGGGGTCCATGTTGTATGGGTTAACAATTTCTTGATGAAGACCCTCATTAAGTGGATTAACCAATTCATGATTTTGTTCTTCCAGAACTTCATCATCATGCTGAATTTCTGGTTCTTCCTTTGGTTCCTGTGTATGTTCAGGTATATTTTCCCCTCTTTGAACAACTACAGGAATAAATGCTGGAACCGCCTGAGGAGGTGGCGGTGAAACTTGATCTGAGACTAGCTCATCAAGAATAACCTTACTCTTTGGCTTATAATTTGCCATATAGTCCTCCTCTAAGAAGGTCGCGTGTGTGCTTACTATGACCTTCTTTTCTTTTGGACTATAAAACAACCAACCTCTGGTTCCTTTAGGATAGCCTATAAACATGCATACTTCAGTACGCGAGTCTATCTTATCTGGTTTCTGTTGCAAGACATGTGCCGGAGTACCCCAAATCCGAATGTTTCATGGTGGGCTTGCACCCTTTCCACAATTCTATTGGTGTCTTTGAAACCGACTTAGACGGTGCTTAGTTCAATAGATACATATCAGTTTCTAAGGCATATCCCCAGAATGAATCGAAAGAGATGAATAATCGAGCATAGATCTTGTCATTTCTAAAAGGGTTCTATTTCTCCTTTCAAAGAACTCCATTCTCATTGTGGGGTGTCCTTGGAGAGGATAATTGTGAAACTATCCCCTCTTTGATCGGGTAAGACTTGAATTCTCCGGATAGGTATTCACCCCCGATCGATCGAAGGGTCTTAATTTGAACACCAAGATGTTTTTACGCCTCGGCCTTGAACTCTTGGAATTTTCCAAAAGCTTCGGAGACTTGTGACGCATCAAGTACACATGTCCAAATCTAGAGTAATCATCGGTAAATGTAATGAAATACGATACCCTCCTCTCGACTTGGACATTTATTGGTCCACATACATCGGTATGTACCAATTCCAGCCGGGGTGAAGTGTGGCACGTTTTCCCTTGGCCTTGAAGGATCTCTTGGTCATTTTACCCTCTAAACAAGATTCACATACTGGTATCGGTTCAAAGTTCAGGGATTTTAAAATCCCACTTTTGATCAAACCTTGTATCTTGTTAGAGTTAATATGACCTAATCTCAAATGCCAAAGATAAGTTTCATTGGAAACTTTTCTTTTCTTTGATGAATTTATATGCTCAACATCTCTTAATTCAACATGATTAACTTCACAGGGAACAAGATTAAGGAAATAAAGACCATTAATCATTACACCAGAACAAATAAAAGAAGATTTACTTCTTATTTAAACTGAAATGTCAAACCATGTTTTTCCAAACAACTAACAAAAATTAAATTCCTCTTAAATTCTGGAATAAATAAACAGTCTTCTAAAATCAAAGTTCTGCAATTATCAAAAGATAAAATAACTTGTCCCACTGCTAGTGCAGACACAAGCTCCCCAGTTCCAAGCTTCAAAACTCTTTGTCCTTCAATTACATGCAAGCTATGTTTGAACCACTGCAAAAGAGTAACAAACATGGTTAGTGGCTCCTGAATCAACGATCCATTTTTCATCGTGATTCTCCACTAAACAAGCCTCAATCACATGTAAATTACCCATACCTGGTTGATTCATACGTGGGCAATTTTTCTTCCAATGCCCCTTTGTCAAGACTTGAAGCACTTGCCTTTTGGCCGCTTCATTGCAACTGTTTTGGCAACCGGAATACCTGATTTCTTCTTTTTCTTGTTCTTGTTCTTTCCTTTGGGTTTCCCCTTAGGTTTCACGAAGTTTCACTAGCAAATAATGCACCGCCCCGCTTGACTAGAGACTGTTCAAAGACTCTCAAGCTCATGCATCGGTTGAGTGAGATCAAGATTCATCTTATTCATATTATAGTTCATCTTGAAATGATTGAAGTATTCAGCGTGATTGTAATAGAAGGTCAACTTTTACTTCTTGTTCAAATTTGACACCATGATCTTCAGCCCTTTTGAAGTTTGCTATCATTGTTAGACAATGATCCCGCACACTTCCTCCATACATCACTGTCTTGGTAACTGAATTTAGCGCATTTTGCCTAGCAGAGCTGCTAGACGTAGCAAACATGCCATCAAGAGTCTGGAGCATTGTTGCTCCACTCTCAATCATGCTCACTTGCTCTTGAAGGTGACTGGCGAGACTGGCTAAAATATAGCAGCGAATTGCCACATTCGCCTTCTCCCATTTTTTCTTCTCTTGCTAAAATTTTGTCTGGATTGCCATAGACGCATCTTCAGCAGGCTGCGCTGGCATAGGGGTAGTTAGAACAAAGTTGAGCTTTTCATATTGAAGAACAATATCCAAATTTGTTTTCCATTGTTTGTAGTTTGTACCATCCATAGGTTTTTGGCTCAGGATTGTAGCTAAAGGATTGAATGAAGACATTTTTCTGAAAATAAGGATAAATCACACTAATTACAAACTATATTTAACAACAAAAAGATATTGCGCTAGTAGATTCTAATAACTACTATTCGTTTATTGTTTAACAATCCATTAGTTATCTTTACAAGGCTTACGATGGGCAAGATACTTGTAAAACTAATATTGTTATTTTGGGCCTTCAGTTCCATTGCCAGAGCCTCGATGGGAAGGTTAACAATTTTACCAAAGTTGAATGTTTTTAACCATTGTTTACTTTCAAAATTATCTTTAGTGTCTAAGTGTCGCCGATGATGGGCCGTACAAAACTTTACTAAAATTTTGAAAAATATTAGGGTTTAATCTAGCGAAATCTGATTATCCTTATCCGATGGGGCTTCAGCGATAATCATTTCACTAATAAACCCACAATTGGGGCCCGTAGGTTTTAAAATTAATTGCTTAATTTAAAACCTTCACCCATTCAATAATTTTTAAATTTAGAATTTTCAATTTCCAATAATTGTTCAACTTAGAGTGTTTTTAAATCACTCTTAAATACATAATTCTCTTAGGAAATCTTTGGATTATTTGTCTAGATTTTTAATTCCACAATTAATTAATCCAATTATTATTCTAGATTTTAATTTAAAATCATAATAATTTATAATTAGCTAAGTGGATAACCTAAATAATCTCCCATAATAACTATCATACTAGTCGATTTAAGACATAATAGCTACTATGCAATTATGACATGTGATTTATGCATCAATATGACATCTTCCTATTCTATATGACATATTATTTCAAACATCATGTTAATCGCACATGTAATTCATACAATTCAATAAAAAGCATTTAAAAAATTAAACAAATAACTTTAATCCATGGCTTTCCTATTTTAAAATAAAAAAGAAAATTACAACTTTGGAATTTCTCTTTTGTCCAGCCCTCAGTATCTGTCTCAAGCCCCTTTAGGGTATTCATGGGCCCAAAAGCCCAAAGACCCACTCTTTGGCGAGAAACCCTAGGATGCAAAAGAGGAACCCTAGCCGTCAGTACTGTCGTACCGTCTGCCGAAGTCATCTAACCACGAAACTCCAGGGGAAGGACCGCCATGGGGAGACGATCACATGGCTGCTGGAACCACCCCAAAAGGGTGTCCCACGCGCCCTCACACGCGGCACCTTTGCTGGGGCGTGAAGGCCACTCGCTTAGCTTGTGGCGGTGCGTGGGGGCGCGTGCCTGCTCCCCTGGCGTTGGTCCAACTCCCATTTTGTTCGTCTTTCCATACTCTTTCCAACCATATATGGTTCGTCCAAAACTAAGGTCCAGAAGTCCACGAAAAGTGTCATACAACGTCAAATGTTCATCTTCTTGCAGTTTCTTGATCTCGAACTTTTACAGAAATTTGGAAAAATACATAAAAATTGCGAAAAAAACATAAGAACAAGCAAGGAGGAAATCTAATCATATGGGATTAGCCTCCTTGTTACAAATCAAGAAATACATGCGAAAATCTAACCATGGATTAAAGCGATTAATCAATTAAAATTAGAACTAATATCAAATCTGAATTATAAACGAATAATACTCATGAAATAAATAACAAATATAGAAATAGATGCCATATTTTTCAAAAAATAATATTTTGAAAAATCTGAAATTTGATCGCATAAACTAAATCAAAACTGGTTCTTTTCCTCATCGCGAATCGGCTCTGATGTCAATTGTAGGAATCTCACCAGAAACGCGAAAGCGAATCGTACCGAGACGATGTAGGAAAAGATGAAACCTTCATTGTTTTGATTACCTGGAAAGATGCAGCGATCTGAAAAGGAAAGATTCAGTGATCTGATAGACTCTCCATGAACAATCCAAGTCCGCTCTATGATCGATCTTCCAGACTATCTCTCGAGGGGGATAGGATGGTTGTGTGGGCAACCGTTCAGATGATGAACGTCTGCCTCTAGGGTTTGTTTCTGATGAGAGCCTCTTTGTGACTTGGCCGTCTCAATGGGTGAAAGTAGGTTTATATACTACTACACCAAGACCTAACCCTAAACCACATGGGCCATAGGATTCTTGGGCTGTAGTCTCACATAAGCCTTATTGGGCTTAAGTGACCAAAGAGCATATTAACCCAACAGTTACCGGCAATCACAATCACCGTTAGAACAATTGATTCCCACATCCTCTCCCCTCAGCTCCAGTCTAAACGCGAGCCCAAAAACAAAGATGAAAGATTTCGCGTACAAGAAATCCAAAGAACGATAAAATTCAGATCCAAAGAGAAAATCAAACAATGACCGAAGAGAAAACTTAGATCCATCCGTTAAGAAACATCAATTAAATCAGAAACACAGATAATCCAAGAAAGGAGCAAGATGAAGAATGAAGGGCTTTACTTGGTGATCAGGAGCAGCGAGTGTGTGACTGATAGAGAGGAAGAGAGGGACAGGGACGAGGAGGAGAAGGTAACCCTTTACCTTGTGTGGCGTCGGAGACAGAGCACCGACGGTTATCGAAAGATGGAGGGGCTTGCGTGAGAGGCTGAAAGTGAGAACTGAGGAGCGGCCAAAAGTCACTGCACGAAGAAAAAGAAAGAAGGTTAGGGTTATTTTGAGAGAAGCAAGATCACCGTCCATGTGTCAAAATCTTAAGGGAGGGAAAAAAATACAAATTTATAATTATACCCCCTTAACAGACCGGCCTAACAGGCCTAACAGGCTCATGGGGAGGCCTAGGTCTGGCCTGTTTAGATAAATAGGCCTTAAAAAAGGCCTAGGCCTGGCCTGTTAGCCTGACAGGCCAGGCCTGTCCAGGCCGGAAACAGGCCAGGCCATAGGCCCCTGGCCTGTTTCCATCCCTATTCCAACTAGTTCACCTGTATCCAGAACTAGTCAACTGGGTGAACAAAGAGGGGTTGTCACCTCTCCATCTGCTAGCAGGATAGCCTTCCAATTTCAAAAGCGGTAGCTTCCTTGGACGATAACAAATGATCATTTATCACCGTAAGTACTAATTCGGTCATATTGTATATTGTTCATGGAAGGAATGCTACTATTGTAAATATCTATTGATTATCCGTCTTCTTCACACACACATATAATATTTGCGCGGACCGCTCGATTTGTTGGCAAAATCGAAGAAATAATAAAATATTCGGTTTGAGTCGCATTCAAGGACACTATCCTTAAGATATATTTCATAATTAACCCCCTCAATTGTATAGGAAACAACACTCTCCAAGATATATGGTGATTGAACTGGAGGAAGATAAAATAATTCAGTAAAAGATAACCAAGGCTTGTTATTCTCTTCCTATAATGTGACGATGAGGGTATCTATAGACAATTAATTGATGCCTTAAAGTTCGACCCAAAAAAAAATTGATACCTTAAAGTGGTTCCTCTTAAAATGTTATACCTTTTCAACTAACTAGTAATAACCATTTTTTAAATTCATAAAGTAATATAAATTTTTTAATTGATAAGGATCAAAACATATCTCTTCAATTCTAAAACATTCTGTTTAATACTGTTGGAGTGACTCTTTCTTTAACACGCCCTTACAATATTTACAACACGTTTTACTGTTTAAAAGGTATATTTGTTGAGGAGCTTAAGGTAGCTCAGTACCATCATCAACAGTCAATGACAAAGGCAGGCAAGCAGAAAACAAATTTCAATCTTCCAGACAATTACAGGACTCGCCGAGACTTTTTTGGGGTTGTCAAATTAAAACTTCGCTCACTGCTGGTAATTTAATTTCTTTGTTATTATCATTTTTCACATGTAATTTCATTCATATTACATTCTGCGCACAAGATGACAAGACCACGTACTCCTAATATCCTTACCGGTTCACAATTCACATTAAGTTTGTCTAGTATCAGAATGCAGAGCTCCTGAGATACCTGCACGCGTCAGTTGTATTCAGAAAACTACAAACCCCATTGTAAATTTTTCAGATTTGTGTGTTCGGCAATAGCGCCGGTGATTTTTTGGCCTCTATTCAAAGTATATGCAGGAAAGCAAAGCATCCTAGGCTTTGTGATGCATCTGTATGCATGCGTCCCTTATACTAGTATTTTGTTTTTTTGAGGTACACGTGTCTTTAATTTGTTGCTCCCATATTAATTAATAGTAAATAACGACTCACACACACATGTCGATTTTGACATAACAACAATCCAGGATCGACCGAATAAAGAAGAATACGTCGAAAGAAGGAGAAACACGTTTGGTCTCTTCAAATAATGAATGAACTTCTTTGTCGTGCTTCCTGGTACGAGTACGAAAACGATGGGAGTGAACCGCAAGCCATTGATTATGCCTCAGACACCGATCATGCAAAGGATGAAACAACTCCTAGCTTATTGTTTATATCAAGAAAGCAAAATAACCAGACCTGGAAATGATACCCAACAACAGGGCAAAGGTAAATTACGAGATTTTAGATCTTGACTGTACATTTTAAAAAGGAAAAAACCAATGGTTTTATTCTCCAAAAAACCTAACGCTCATAATTTAACTATATTCTGTCATCGTGATGAGCAACATTTGTTGTCATGTGAAGGCGGGAAAGATTCTATAAAGAAGAGGACTGAGACAGCCATACTAATCGCTGCAAAGAATGGAGTGACAGAGATGGTTGAGAAGATAATAGAATTGTTTCCGGTGGCTATTCACGACACGAATCAAGAGAAAAAGAATGTGGTGATGTTGGAAGTAGAGCACCGGCAACCCCACGTGTATCAGCTGTTGCTCCAACGGAATATTCTAAAAGAAAGTGCATTTCGGAAGGTGGATCACAATGGAAACAGTGCATTACACTTGGCTGCCAAGTTTGGACAATACATGCCCTGGCTTTCGGGTTATTTGAATTAATTAGAATATATTGGCTTAGATGGATGGAGAGATGGATTGGATTGTCATCATCACGTTATTAATATACATACTGACATACATATGAATTTTGTTAATTGTCTGGCTACTGTTATTAAGGATTCGGGTTATCCCCATTTTTTTCACTTCTTCTCTCAATCATTGAATCAAAATGGGAGTGATTGAAATTTAATATTTAATAAAATATTTTTTTTTAAAACATTTTGTTTATTTCAGTTGTATGTATATCTTCCTAACGAAATTTTAATATTTTAAACTTTAATAACTTAACATTTAATTATTAATTTTATAAAATATTAAATATGAATTATCCAATAGAGTATAATGCTATACTATATCCGGTCTTAATTATAATTTAGGAATAGTTTGTAGGGCAAATTATATTACAAATTAAGTCATATATTAACACATTAACGGAGGAGTATAAAATTTACGTTCTTAATTTACATACACGGTTTCCTTTATATCTATATATCTTCCAAATCGTTACCTACGTCAAGTTTTGTGATTATAAAATCTTTTAGTACTATTTTTATATATGAATAGGATGAGACGGATATTTCGTCTTGTATCCCATCGCGTCCCAAAAGCGTCATGGTCCCAAACAAGATTCCTCTTCTGTAATTATTTGGTAAATAAATATAAGGCATGATGAACCAATGAGATTTGATTTAATGGAAAGGGCTGGTCTTTTATAACATATTAAAATGACAATTTAAAATTCAAATTTTCACTGAGTGAGGGAGGTGCCCAGGTTTAATATAATAATAATCAGTGTCTCAAACCAAAGCAAAAAATGATGTTGGTACTCGCCAGGTCCTTGTCATAAGACGCCTCTAACGACAGGAGAAATATGTTGTAAATTCATACTCACAAAAATTGAGTACACACACACGCAAGATCCTTTGTTTCAAAATCATTCCTTGACTGTTATTTTTCTTAGCACATGTATTCTTTTATTGGAGACAATCATATTCGATGAGGCATTGTCAAGTATACCTTTTCTAACAAGGATTTGAACATTTGTACGTTATATTGTAAGGGATTGATCCTTTTACTAGACCCAATCCACATAGGTTGTTGATAACTAATATCTATAAATTATATGCGCGGGATACACCAAATCTTAGAGGGATACATGACCAGGTTTCAACATATGAGGCGTGTAACATTCCCAATTTTCATGTAAATCAATTAATAGAATATATGAATTTTTCACCAAGTAGTGGTTAATGGTATATTATTATTTTTTGATAAGATAAATTAATGTGGAATTATGCGAAAATGTGGTTATAAACAATTTGAGATAAGTAATGTCAAAGAAGATAAAAATATATTTTCCCCTCATTATTCTTATAATTTTCGTCCACAAAAAGGAGAAGGAAAATTCTGATAAAAAAATTCGTAAGTTTCAGTATAAGTCTAGGTTGCACTAGGAGAAAGGAAGGAGGAAACCTGTGGACTTGGTAAATATAAAAGGACATTGGATGAGACTTATATGACATATAATCTGCCAAAATCTTCCACTCTTCACTCATAAACGTTATTCTTAAGAAAAAGGTAGAGAGAGAATACCCATCTTGTCAAATATATTATGTCAAGTACAAAAGCTTAATGAGGTAGGTGAGTGACATGGGGAAAGACAATTTCTCTTCTCAAAATACTTTTTTTTCCTTTTCAAAAAAGGCCTTGAGTTTTCAAATATTTAGGGGGGAGAAAGAGAAAATTTAATCTAGTAAAAGGGGCAAGGCTTAAACCAATGAATAAAGAGGAGATTGTATTTGATGATAGGATAAAATTAAAGTAAAATTTCTCCTCCATCAGTGAAGCCGTCGCGTGATAGCGACTTCGGCAAGTGCACCGGTCGTTACAAGTAATAAAGTAATGAGAACAAGATCGTCCCACGAGGAATAGTACTCCAATCACTAATTCGTTATTTTTGCTTTAGATGGATGAATGAGTAATATGAGGTGAGTTTGATAAGTATAAGAATTTAAAGAATTAATGAAGAATGAGAATTCAAAATCAAGAAATTCAAGAAAATGTTTAGAGAATACGAGTAATTAAGAAAAACGTAGCTAGGGCTGAGAATCCCCCTATGTTCCTCTAAGTATTTAAATTGAATTCCTAATTGATTATTATTTCTACGATTGACGATCAATTCTCTAAAGTTAGACTAAGTCTCAATGTCTTGATGCTACCTTAGTCCGTTATCTTTGAAAACAACCTAATGTCTTAGTTTTGTTTGGAAAGATCATATTTATAAATCAAAATTATTAGATCGCATAAACTCGTAAGCCTATGTCTAGGTTATGCAATTCTATGATGAATTAACGGTTCTAGTTAGATGCACCAACATCTCTATTGTCATACATCAACTTATGAACAATCTAAAAGGTGATCAATCTTCAAGAAAGCATTACGCACAGATAATTCATTCAATCAAGAAAATAACAATAAATTAAGAATCAAATCAAATATTTTAAATTCGCATAGGGTTCATCCTCGCCCTAACTACTAAAAGAAAACTAGCCTAGCATGGCTATAATAAACTCCATAAAATCAATAAAAGCCAGGTTTAAAATAAGACATGAAAAGAAAAGAAAAGAGAAATAAAGACTCTAGAGAATCCTCAGTCTCAGTACTGTGATCCTTCCTGATTCTCCAAGTGTCCTCCTCGTAGCTTCTTCGAATTCTTGAATTGTTTCTTGATCTGCGTCCTCCGAGTCTTTGCGTCTCTGCGTAGTGCGTCGTGCGTATTTTTTTTGTTTTCTTTGCGTCTTCATATATATAATACTTCTTGCATGGGCCCACGTCTCGCATCTATCTGATCCAGAGTCATATCTCCTTTTCTAATATAATTCAAAAAGATAAGATATTTTCTATGCGTGGTACGTTTTTTTAAATCATCCTGGGTAGTATATTATAATAATATAATCTTTTATATCTTTTTTATATATCATATAATATAATAATATATTATATTATATCCTTTTGAATTTAATTTGTTGTCTCTCTTAGATCACATAATATCTCCTACAAAATAAAATAGGATATCAATAGATTTTATGTTATAATATTCTTTTATCCTATATTTAATTAAAAGATAGATAAGTACATAAAGATAATTAAATAAGTACAAAATATTAATAAATTCAACTCAATATATCTCGAATCTATACTTATTTAATCATAAAATATCTACTTATCAAACTCCCCCACACTTAAACATTTGTTTGTCCTCAAGCAAAGGAAATAGAATTCATTATCTCGAATGAACATTGCTCATGAAATTCCTAACAAAAAGCAATAAACCACCACACCTAGATCATATCATCAAGTTTTATTTAAGTTAATCTCTTATAAGAATAGATCACTAAGCCAATAGCCTTAAACACTTGTAATAATCTCTTAACATCCCATGATCAAAGGATCGGCACGCAATAAATTCAACAATAAGATTAGTAAAAGAATATTACGCTACTCAATTTCTCCAAAAAAATTCAAATTCCCCCACTAAACCAAGCTTTTTATTTTTTTAGGGATCCTCAGGTAAAACATAGCTCTTTTTTTTTCAATTTGTTTTTTTTTCTTGAGCCGTTGTAGGTCCCTTTTTGACGCGACCCTACACATGGGTGATGCAAGACCGGTTACTCAGTTACTCCAACGGGCACCTCAAGAGGCTTTCAGCCCAACTCATAACCCTCTTGGACTTCACCGTTTGACGCGACCCTGCACATGGGTGATGCAGCACCGGTTACTAAGTGCGGTCTAGAGAAGTCATTGGAGTTGTATTTCTTTTTCTTTTCTTTTCTTTTTTCCTTTTTTTTTGCCTGAGTCATTTCCCGATACAAAAGTTTTACTTAGCTAGCAAAGATCATCATCTAATTTTCTAAAGAAATCATGTAGCAAAATATTCATAAACTAATAATCTGTTGACCATACTACAAACTAATCTCTACTTTCATAGTTAATTTCAAGACTGCTACAAAAATTCAAGGCTTAGAGGCTTAATTGAAACATTCTTTTCTATTTTAATGTTTGACTTGATAATATTCTCTAAGATGAGGAAAGCTCAAAGTTAAGGTCAATACTAGACAATGCAAAAATCTCAAATATTAAATTCTTTTCAATTGGATAAGGACAAGCACTACCAAAGAGATAATATCCCTCCCCCACACTTAAATCGACATTATCCTCAATGTTGCAAAAATATAAAGAGGAAAGAAACTAGTACTCCCCGGTTTAGGCTTCTAACTCGATGTGGAGGGCTTCATCCGGTGCCATCCATGATGTTTCTAATTTTAAAAGAGGAAAGAGTGCCCCAGCAAGACTTGGCAGCCACAAGAGGAGTGATCATCTTTAAACCAAGAAAAAATGAAAGAAAAAAAAAACAAAATAATAATAATAATAACTACAAGAAAAACCATTGGGTTGCCTCCCAATCAACGCTTGTTTATCGTCCCGAGCCTAACGAATGTCACCTTAATTCTCAACTTCCAATGCCACAGAGGTTCTTCCTCTGTCAATGTCTCCATAATGGTAAGGCTTTAATCTCTGCCCATTCACCTTAAAAGCTTCATCTGAACCTATTGGTGCAATGGCAATTGCACCAAAAGGTGTGACTTCTTTGACTACAAAAGGTCCTGACCATCTAGACTTCAATTTCCCTGGAAAAAGTTTCAATCGAGAATTATAAAGTAGTACCTACTGTCCCGGATGAAACTCTTTAGGAATAATCCTCCTGTCATGCCATCTCTTGGTTCTTTCCTTGTAGAGGCTAGCACTCTCATATGCAAAAATTCTGAATTCATCAAGCTCATTCAACTGAAGTAACCTCTTTTCATTAGCAGATTTAGCATCAAAATTCAGCAGCTTAGTTGCCCAAAGCGCCTTATGCTCAAGCTCCACTGGAAGGTGGCAAGACTTACCATATAGTAGCTGAAATGGTGACATGCCAATAGGAGTTTTGAATGCCGTTCGGTACACCCACAAAGCATCATCAAGCTTCTTAGACCAATCCTTCCTAAACTTCCCAACAGTCTTCTCCAGAATTTGCTTCAATTCCCTGTTAGACATCTCCACTTGCCCACTAGTTTGTGGGTGATATGGAGTAGTGACACGATGAGTGACACCATATTTGCTAAGCACTAATTGAAACTGTCGGTTACAAAAGTGAGTTCCTCCGTCACTGATAATGGCCCTAGGTACCCCAAACCTGTTGAATATATTCTTTTTGAGAAAAGATACCACCACCTTAGCTTCATTAGTAGGAAGAGCAATTGCCTCTACCCACTTTGAGACATAGTCCACAGCTACAAGAATGTACTTGTTGTTAAAAGAACTTGGGAATGGCCCCATAAAATCAATCCCCCACACATCAAATATCTCAATAATAAGAATGTTGTTAAGGGGCATCTCATGTCTCCTAAAGATATTCCTAGTTCTTTGGCAACGATCACAACGCTCCACTAACTTCCTAGCATCCTTGTATAGTGTAGGCCAATAAAAACCACTTTGTAATACCTTAGCAGCAGTGCGTTCTCCAGCAAAATGTCCACCATAATCTGAACCATGACAATGCCAGAGGACCTTATGAGTTTCCTCCTCTGGGATACAGCGCCAGAGCACTCAATCTGCACACCTGAAAAACAAGAAAGGCTCATCCCAGATATACCGCTGAATAGCATGCATGAACTTCTTCCTCTGCTGCCATGTTAGTCCCTCTGGTATCATCCCAATTGCCTTATAATTAGCAATATCAGCGAACCAAGGTACATTGTTGATTGCCAAGACATACTCATCTGGGAATTCATCCCGAATCTCCAACTCTGAATCATCCTGCAACTCCTTATCCTGTATCCTAGATAAGTGATCGGCTACCACATTCTCCACCCATTTCTTGTCTCTGATTTTAATATCAAACTCTTGGAGTAGCAGCATCCAACGGAGAAGCCTTGGCTTAGCGTCTTGTTTAGTCAAGAGGTATTTTAGAGCAAAGATGATCCGTAAAAATAATCACCTTGGAACCAATCAAATACTGTCTAAACTTATCTAGTGCATAAATAATTGCAAGCATCTCCTTCTCAGTTGTTGCATAGTTCAGTTGTGCCTCATTCAGAACTTTACTCGCATAGTAAATAACATGCAACAACTTATTCTTCCTTTGCCCCAAAACAACCCCTATAGCATAGTCACCGGCATCACACATCGCTCAAACGGTAACTCCCAATCGGCGCCGTCAAAATAGGTGCGTGGTCAATCTCTCCTTCAACAAGTTAAATGCCACTAGACAATTATTGTTAAAGTTAAAGTCTTCATCTTTGACCAACAACTGACTAAGTAGTTTGGCTATCTTGGAAAAATCCTTGATAAACCTTCGATAAAAACCTGCGTGACCAAGAAAACTGTGAACGCTACGCACATTGGTGGGAGGAGGTAAGTCTTTGATGATTATAATCTTGGCTCTATCCACTTCTATCCCCTTATCAGATATTCTATGACCCAAGACTATCCCATCTTTCACCATAAAGTGGCACTTTTCCCAATTAAGCACCAAGTTACTCTCTTGACATCTTTGGAGCACACAAGATAAATTAGCCAAGCAAGTATCATAAGAAGTGCCAAAAACAGAGAAATCATCCATAAATACCTCAATAAATCTCTCAGTCATGTCAGAGAAGATAGACAACATGCACCTTTGAAAAGTAGCTGGGGCATTGCAAAGACCGAAGGGCATCCGTCTATAAGCAAAAATCCCAAAGGGACAAGTGAAAGATGTCTTCTCTTGATCCTCCTGGAGCCACTGCTATTTGATTGTAACCGGAATAGTCATCTAAGAAAACGAGAATAAGAGTGACCCGCAAGCCTCTCAAGCATCGATCCATGAATGGCAAAGGAAAGTAGTCCTTGCGAGTGGCATCATTCAACCTCCTATAATCCACACACATTCTCCAAATTCCCAACGGTTCTAGTGGGTATCAATTCATTATTCTCATTCTGCACTACGGTGATTCCACCCTTCTTCGGTACTACATGTACTTGGACTAACCCACTTTGAATCGAGATAGGATAAATCATACCCGCATCTAACGGTTTCACCACCTCCTTTCTCACCACTTCCTTCATAGTCGGGTTAAGTCTCCTCTCAAGGCTGTCTTACGGTTTCACATCGTCCTCCATAAGAATTTTATGAGTGCAAAATGAAGGACTAATCCCCTTTAAATCAGATATAGACCACCCTATTGCAGTCTTGTGGGTGGTCAAAACTTTCAGCAACTTCTCTTCATCGGTAGGTGACAACTCAGCACTAATAATAATGGGATAAGTGTCATCCTTCCCTAGAAAAGCATACTTTAGATTAGAAGGGAGCTTCTTTAGTTCCACCTTAGGAGTAACAGGTGGCGCATCATAATCCTTCTTCTTCAGCTCCTTAACCTGTAAATCAGAATTCTCATCTGCAGAAACCTTTTCTTCCACTTGTAACAATTGAGCAAGATCATCCTCCATAGACTCATCTGAACCTTCTTGAAAAATATTTTCTTGAATGACCTCATCAACTACATCAATTCTGAAGCAGTCACTATTATCACCGGGTATTTCATGGATTGAAACACATTGTAAGTGACTTTCTCATCATTCATTTGGAACTCCATTTTTCCTTCAGCTACATCAATTACCGCTCTAGCAGTAGCCAAGAAGGGTCTTCCCAAAAGCAATGGAAGTTCAGCATCTTCCTCCATGTTAAGAACCACAAAGTCCACCGGGAAAATGAATTTATCTACTTTCACAAGCACATCCTCAATGACACCTTCTGGCTTCTTAATGGACCTATCCGCCAACTGTAACGACATCATAGTAGGCTTCATCTCTTTAATGCCGAGAGCTTTCGAAACAGATAAGGGCATTAAATTTATACTAGCTCCCAGATCACAAAGTGCTCTGCCCATATTGACGTTCCCTATCGCACAAGGAATGCTAAAGCTGCCCGGATCTTTAAGCTTTGGTGGTAACTTTGTTTGAATAATGGCACTGCACTGCTGAGTCAATGCCACTGTTTCGGCCTCTTGCAACTTATGCTTCTTGGAAAGCAAATCTTTCATGAACTTTTCATAATTAGGCATATTTTCAAGAGCTTCTGCAAAAGGAATGTTAATCTGCAGTTTCTTAAAAATATCAAAGAACCTGGCATACTTTATTGCTTTCCGAATCTGTTGCTTCAACCTTTGGGGGTAAGGAGGTTTTGCATAAGAAGGAGTGGGAGACTTCTTTGTAGCTATCTCCTTCGGAACCTGCTGCACATAATCATTTTCAGCCTTTTCCTCCTCTTTTTCTAAAGCCTTTTCATGTTCTTCCACCCTTTTTTCAGATTTTTCCTTCACCGGAACAGATTTCTCAACTGGCTGAATCACTATACCACTCCTTGTAGATATGGCCTTACAATGCTCCGTTGGATTGACCACAGTATCACTAGGGAATGACCCTTGGTTCCTCTCTGCTATTTGCTTTGATAACTGACCAATCTGATTCTCCAAGTTTCGGATTGAAGCCTCCTGATTTTTGAGAGAAGACTTTGTTTCATTCCGGAAAGCTTTTGAACCCTGTATGTATTCAGTGCTGGTGTGGGTCAACCGTGTCAAAGCCTTTTCCGGATCGTAATGGTGGTGGTGGTTTGGTGGAACTGCCGAGGTCTTTGCTTGGGGTTTATAGGAAAAGTTTGGGTGAGATTTCCAGCCAGGATTGTACATGTTGCTATATGGATTAAACTAATTCCTAGGAGGATTACTCATGAAATTAACCTCAGCTATTTCTCCAGTACTACCAGCTTCACAATCTCCATTATCGTGTTCCCCTTTGCAAAAATCACAAAGTAAAGGAGGCTGAGAAGTGATGGATGAGACCCGAGAAGAGGCAAGCTTGTTTAGTGATGCGCTAACTGTTTGTTGGATCATCTTGTTTTGTTGGGAAAGGTTCTCATTGTGGGCCAAAATTGTATTGTAAGAATCTAGATAAAGAACTCTCATCTTTGGTTGTGGAGTAACAGTTTCATTCTCAAGGGACCCCATAGCCTCAAACAACTCCAATGCTTCTTCTGGAGTTTTGTTTTTGAGCTTACCACCTGCTGCAGCGTTAATCATCATCCTAGAAGACGGAAGCATCCCATTGAAGAATATTCTCTCCTGATCATAGTCTTGCAGCTCATGTTGTGGACAATTCCTAAGCAACTCCTTAAACCTTTCCCAAGCTTCACAGAATGATTCCACATTGCCTTGAGTAAAGCAACTAATATCTGACATCAGCTTTGTATACTTAGAAGAAGGGAAAAATTTCTCAAGGAACTTTGTGGTGATAATTTCCCAAGTGGTGAGACTTCCTGTAGGACAAGAACGAAGCCAAGCTCTTGCTTTCCCCGTCAGAGAGAAAGGAAACAGTCTCACACAAAGAGCATCTTCAGGAACCCCATTCATCTTGATGGTATCACAAATCTGCAGAAAAGTCTCGATATGCTTATTAGGATCCTCTAAATCACTCCCACTAAAAGAACCTTGTTGAACCAAGCTTATGAGGGATGGTTTGATTTCAAAATTATTCGCATTCACAGCAGGATTGACAATGCTAGTTGCAGTCCTGGCAGGATTAAGTGTCATGTAGTCGCCCATGGTCCTTTTTGGAGGAGGAGGGGGAGGATCTGTACCATTTTCTGCCATTATAACCAGTTCAGTCCCAGTACTAGAGCTAACAACCTTTCCTTTTCTCTGTTTAGCAAGTTTCCGGTTTCTCCTTGCTGTCTTTTTGATTTCAGGATCAAACTGCAGCGAATTTTTGTCAGTGGTACCTCGCATAAACAGAGTAAAATAACAAAAGAAAAAAGAAAAATCCAATCTAGAGTTTCAATAACTACTCTTAGTGTTGAAATAAAACTATTCCCCGAAGAACGGCGCCAAAAACTTGATAGCGACTTCGGCAAGTGCACCGGTCGTTACAAGTAATAAAGTAATGAGAACAAGATCGTCCCACGAGGAATAGTACTCCAATCACTAATTCGTTATTTTTGCTTTAGATGGATGAATGAGTAATATGAGGTGAGTTTGATAAGTATAAGAATTTAAAGAATTAATGAAGAATGAGAATTCAAAATCAAGAAATTCAAGAAAATGTTTAGAGAATACGAGTAATTAAGAAAAACGCAGCTAGGTGAGAATCCCCCTATGTTCCTCTAAGTATTTAAATTGAATTCCTAATTGATTATTATTTCTACGATTGACGATCAATTCTCTAAAGTTAGACTAAGTCCCAATGTCTTGATGCTACCTTAGTCCGTTATCTTTGAAAACAACCTAATGTCTTAGTTTTGTTTGAAAGATCATATTTATAAATCGAATTATTAGATCGCATAAACTCGTAAGCCTATGTCTAGGTCATGCAATTCTATGATGAATTAACGGTTCTAGTTAGATGCACCAACATCTCTATTGTCATACATCAACTTATAAACAATCTAAAAGGTGATCAATCTTCAAGAAAGCATTACGCACAGATAATTCATTCAATCAAGAAAATAACAATAAATTAAGAATCAAATCAAATATTTTAAATTTGCATAGGGTTCATCCTCGCCCTAACTATTAAAAGAAAACTAGCCTAGCATGGCTATAATAAACTCCATAAAATCAATAAAAGCCAGGTTTAAAATAAGACAGAAAAGAAAAGAAAAGAGAAATAAAGACTCTAGAGAATCCTCGCCTCGCATCGCGATCCTTCCTAATTCTCCAAGTCTCCTCCTCGTAGCTTCTTCGAATTCTTGAATTGTTTCTTGATCTGCGTCCTCCGAGTCTTTGCGTCTCTGCGTAGTGCGTGGTACGTTTTTTTAAAAGATAAGATCTTTTCTAAGCGTGGTACGTTTTTTTAAATCATCCTGGGTAGTATATTATAATAATATAATCTATTATATCTTTTTTATATATCATATAATATAATAATATATTATATTATATCCTTTTGAATTTAATTTGTTGTCTCTCTTATATCACATAATATCTTCTACAAAATAAAATAGGATATCAATAGATTTTCTGTTATAATATTCTTTTATCCTATATTTAATTAAAATATAGATAAGTACATAAAGATAATTAAATAAGTACAAATATTAATAAATTCAACTCAATATATCTCAGAATCTATACTTATTTAATCATAAAATATCTATTTATCATCGCGTCACATGGTAGAAGGGAAAAGTTGGTGATGATGACCTAGCCTAGCTCTAGGTGTACTTATGGGCTATGTGATATGATGGATAAGACAACTCAATATTAATAAAGGAAGGAAGTAGTGAGCACGTGAGGCAAGGAAAAGTGGCACACAAAATTTTTTCTCCAATATTCTCCATTGCTGCCGGATGTGAGAGAGCAAGAGAAAATCAGAAAAGTTTTCTTTTAAATTTCTCTAATGAGGCCAGCCAAGAGAGATCAAGGGATATATATATATATATATATATATATATATATTTCTAGGCTTTTTTAGAATAATAAAGAGGGATCTAGAGAAAAGTCCAATCAATTTTTGAGATCTATTTAAGGGACTTACCCTCCTATTTTGCCGTCGGACGCTTGTTGAAGAAGAGAAGAAGAAAATTAACAAAAGGTGCAAGGAAGAGTTCAAGCAAGCATCCAAGAGGAAGGTGAGATATTTGGGTATTTTATAACGTCCTCCATTTTACTTAACATAATAATTATATAATAGTTTGATCAATAACTTAATAATGTTTCAACATTTGTCAAATATCCAAAATAAACTAGAGTATGCAAAATGAGTCATAACGTCGCAATATACAATCATCCAACATATACCAAACAAGACGGAAGCACTACTTTCGGCTAGAGCTGGCAATCAGGGCTGGCCCGGCCCTCCAGGGCCGGCCCGTGAAGGGCCAGGGCCTAACAGGGCCAGGGCCTAACAGGGCCGGCCCTCCAGCGCCTGGAGTAAGAAAAACACATGTTTTTCAAAGCCTGGCCCGAGAGCACCAGGGCCAGGGCCGGCCCGCAGGGCCCAAAAATTACTATTCCAAATTTTAACTATTTTTCCTCCGTGTGTTTCAAAGAAATATAATTAGTAAATTACAACACGAATCATCTAATAAATAAGCACAGTCATTAATTCATAATCAAAAGAAAACTATGTTTACAAATAACTCACATAAAACATAAAAAGCATATCACTAAGCGACATTAGTACGATGACTATTATTGTCGTCATTTTCGTCACTATCATCAATTTTAACGACATTTGATTGTTCTTCACTTTGAGTAGTAGCCTCTGGCTCATGAGTAAGAATATCATGAAATTCTTCTCCCGTATCATGAATACATCCATAATCTTTATTTGTAACAAATAAAAAACCAAATCATAAAATTAAAGTATATTTATTATGTATTTGTAGTTAAATGGATAAACAACTCTATAACAAATACAATATATATATATATAAATTAATAAATTTAAAAAGAAAAAAAAAAGCTACAGTGAAAAGGGCCTGCAGGGCTGGCTTGAGCCCTTTAGGGTCGGCCCATGTAAGCCCGTGGCCCGTCAGGGCCGGCCCTCCAGGGCTAATTTCAAATATCTCGTCCATTTTTCAAGCCCGGCCCTTGAAGAGCCAGGGCTTAAATGGGCCGGCCCGATGGGCCTGACCCGTTTTGCCGGCTCTACTTTCGGCAAAAGTAGCCTAAGCTTCCAAGGTCTTCCCTGATGGACCTGCACGAAAACTATTACCTGAAAAATGTTGGTAACTATCAATCCAACTCATTATGAATACTAATATGTGCTAGTGAGGTGTCATGTGGAACAATTTATATAACAATGTATTAAAATTTATAATTCACCAATATCCACATTCTAAAATTTCATATCAGAAATTATGTATCACAGTTTTCATTAACACAATTCCTAAGATGCCTCTAATCAATCCAACCGAACCGCCTTATTTCCGCCGATTAGACCCATGGGCTAAGTTATCAACCATGTTACTGACTACTCAAAAGCTCACTGATCATGTTATGAGGACTGGCCAAAATCCCCAAAGCACATGTCCCAGACCATGGATCTTTTCCCCTCATTGAACAGGTGGGGTGTCGCAAGCCCTCATTGAACTAGTGGGCAGTTTCTCATTGAACAAGTGGGACGATAGAGAGCCAACCATCGTGCACCAATGGAGGCTACACCACGTGGTGAAATAAACTACTCAATTTCTTTCCAATTCAACCCTTACCATAATTATCACAATAAATAGTTCAACATAATTTTTTTCAAGATTTTCACGTTTATATGATGTTATTTAAATAATTCTCATATATATGTCCTAATATCTCAATTCACAATTCTTATACATATATAAATATAATGCTTATATTTCACAATTCAAATAATACGGTTCCACAAGGCAATTTCTATTAAGATATTCGTAATCATTTCACAAAATACTCACAAACAACATACTAATACACATAACAAGTAGAAAGTGGTTACCTCTCGCCGAAGCTAACTATTATTACACTGCCCTTAATCCAAGAGCTCAAATACACGCCAAAAATCAATTTTAACTTCGCGAGTATAACTACAATCTCGATATTAGAAATTCAAACTTCTTCAATGTCCTAAAGTAAGATCATCGGAATTATTAATTTTCTTTCCCATGTCCTTTAAAAATGTTAAGAAGGGTTGTCTTTATCACTTTAGAGTTTTTATAACCCTTAATAGACAAGTTATCCAAAACAAACATTTACTTTGATGGTTATGCACAAGTTAACAACTTGTGTGATTATTTTAAGATTTATAAAAAATTTAGCCTTTAACTTTTCTGAGAATTTAGAAAATTCATAACTAGACCGATACAACTCCAAATGGAGTAAATCCAATTTCTACTTAAACCTTGATAAGTCTATTTTTATAAATTAAAGTCACCAAGTTGATTTATGACTGAGAAAATTCCCAACTTTTGAAAAACATAAACAATGTCCAAAATTTTTCAGAAAACTTTCCAAAAATCATATCTCGAGCTATAGACCTTTGTTTAAGATGATCCAAAGCTCGTTTTAAAGGTTATTATGTGTACTATCAACACACCAAAATTTCATGAAAGAAATTGAAGATTTCGTATTCCAAAATGGAATCCGAAATTGATCACTATTTCTGGAACATGAAATTCGTCCAGATTTTTGGTTAAACTTCGGAAAATCATATCTCCTTCAATACTTATTGGAATTCGATGAATTACATATCAAATTAAACCTATATGTGTCTAATATTTAGCTGGAAAATTTCATGTAAAAACTCAAAGGTTCACTTGGTTAGAAATCCAACGTCATTTTACTGCTACCAAACCATACCAGGAATTTCCAGATTTTTAGCTCAACTTCCAAAAATCATAACTGGAGTTATAGACCTCCGTTTTGGGTGATTCAAAGCTCATTTTTAACATCATGATGTGTAATAAATATCCAAAAAAATTCAGGGTCAAAGAAGGTCGTTTGCCCTGGTTTTACCTTGCTCAAAGATTGGTATTCCAGCTGCAAATTCAGTTTTCTAGCAAATGACAGCAGCATGTAATTCCTGTTCATGCATGCCAACGTATCAGTGAAGTCTTCCCATCTAAACATATTTTAGATGTGGTCAAATGATTCAAATGCATGCTCCCTGAAGTTCCTAACAACACCACGTTAAGTATCTTAAACCTCGTTCAGTTTTTCATTCACAGAAACAGTAAGCCCTCACGTTTAGCAACAACTAATGAGAGCCCACTCACATTTGAATTCAACGTGAAGCTTCAAATATTCTCTGTTACAAAATACAGAGATGAATGGAGACATACAACGTTAAACGTATTCTGTTTTAGAGTCAGAGTATCTTTGTGCAGAAATGAACCACGTCATCTTAAGCTTTAAATTCGGAAGCCTGAAACTCACAAAGACTAGAAGGATGAAGCTTGAAGACTCACCTTGTTTAAACTCAAGCTTGCATGCAACAGTTGGACCACTTTCTTTCTCCAACTCTCTCTTTCACGCTCTCACTTCTGCATTTATGTTTCTGTGGAGGTCGAATGAATAAGAATGGAATGAGGATGGGCTGAGCCTCCTTCCTCTCCTTCTTCCTCCGACATTCGTTCTCGGTTTCTATGTCTCCCTCTGCTCTTGGTTTCAACTCTCGGTCTCTTTCTTTCTCTCAGCTTTGATTTGGTTTGAAGTTATAAGAAGGGATGAGGAGATGGTGTGCTGCTCGAGAAGCATGGGAAGGTCTGTTGCGTGTGGTTAGATGGGATGTGCTGCTCGAGAGATATGGCGTCGCTGGTTTACGTGATCTGTTTATTTTTTTCCCTGATCTCGTGCTGTAGCTTCATGTTTCAGCTGATATGAGCAAATAAATATGGATGTGTGTGTGTGTGTATCTATTTGCTATCTTTAATTGTCACGTTGGGCTGGAGAATGAAAAAAGGAAAGATAGAATATGGGCTGGTTTAATTGTTGGGCTTATGCTATCCAATGGACAAAACAAGTGCTGCATGTACGACGTGGTTCTTGGGCCAATGGAATTGGAAATATAAATTGTAAGAATGGGTTTTATGTGCTGTGAAATAAATAGTTATCCCACTTGATTCCCTACAAGGCTTTTATTTACAATTAGGTTCGTGGCTAATTTAATTGCAAAATATAAGATACATGTTAGAAATTAATCCTTAATTTTATATAAGAATTTTCCTTTCTCAATTAACTTCTCTAGCCCATAAAATATCATTTACAAATATTCCTTAACTATTTGTCCTTAATTTATGGGAAAATATGTCTTAAGTTCTAGACATTAATTTTAACATTTATCCAGGCTAAATTTTCCATAATTAATTCCACCATAATATTTCTATATCCTCGAAATATTATTTTATAATCTTCCCAAATTTTCAAGGTCCAAAATAATTTTAATAATTATCTTAAGCTTCTTCTCATAATAAGCTTAAGATTTTTGGACTCTATTGGCTAGAAGCCTTTTTATCTCAGTTTTATTTTCAACCTTCTGGTCTAAAAATTTGGGATGTTACATATTTATTCCACCTTCTTCTACTTCCTTTCATGTAAGTCAAGATTTTTTCTAAGGAAATTTCTCCCTTGGTGCGTGAAGGTGAAGGCTGAAAGAAGGAAGAGGAAACATTAAGGATCGAGTTTCTAGTGGGTGGAATACTAAGATTAAGTAAGTCATAGTTTTTAACTACCTTATAAATTCATGATTTGTTAAGTCAAAAATAGGGGTATCCTGCGTATGTATGGGTCTGATTCATGTATAAAATGGATGAATAAAGGATCAAACTCAAGATTTAAGGTCTATGTGGAAAGGTTATTATGATATAAGAAAAAAAATTGGTTAATAAAAACAGAAGTAAGGTTGTGTGATTCAAGGTATGATTTTGATCAGTCTCAAGAACATGGGGAACATGGGGAACTGATTCATTATTGATGTTTTAATGCTTTCCATGTGATCAAGATAGGATTTTAGTGACTTGGGGATTTTTCAGAAAGGTTGAAGACGGCTTATTTTAAGCCATCAAATAAATATATCAAAGAAGGGTTACTTATATTTATGTTTTGGTTATTTTAGGGTCATTTTGATTTTTCGTGTGCCCGAGAAATTTTTTACTGATATTTATAAACAACTACCACGTAGTAACCTTAATCCTTATGTGTTTTGTATTACTTTGTATGTTTGTTTTTTCCATGATTGTGGACCCGTGTCTCTTGAAAGGGACATGCATTTGTGTGCATTCAGTGTGGTATCGGTTCGGAGCCCGACTACCGTGTTTTTCCTTGTGTTTTTCATAGCGCTGTGGATCTGGGGCTCGCTTTGTTGAGCAGTCCTGCGTTTGTTTCTAGGACATGTAGTCCTTCCGCAGTTAACACGGTACACATGGTATGTTGCATTTGTGTTACTGCATGTTTGTTACTGAATGCTATTATCTGTTGTTTTCCTGATTATGGTTACATATATACACTATTTATGCATTACATATGAAATTAATTGTTACTCTGGGATCCAATTAGGGATCCCAGATTTTTGTAGAGCTTCAGGAAGCACCTCGAGGACTATACCTGGTGAGAAGAGTAAGACTGCTGAGATGAAGTAGTTGGAGTTGGTGGTGGTGGTGGAAGATTATTTTGTTATTTATTTTAAAATTGGATAAATGTATATTATTTTGGCCTCTTGGGCACTAGTGGATGACTGTATATCTAACCTTTCGGGGATTATATTTTGCTGCTTATTATTGTCTAAAATCTAAAACCGGGAAATGCTCTGCCGCTTTAATCTCTGATGCATGCTAATAAGTAGTAATTAGATGATATATGGTAATTATAAAAAGGAAATCTCTCTGTTCGCCACCCGAAAAGGAAAAGCCGGTAGGGGTGTAACAAGCCATCAACGAGAAGGATCACATGTTTTGGCATTGTCTTGCGTAAAGATAATCTGCACCCATAATTCCATGCAACTCCTTCATCTATTGGATAAACCATCTTTTTTTCCCCCTCCAAATTATGTTTAATCTTTCACCTGTTTCTTTCACATAAAAAATTATTTTCCCCTACTTTTCAATATGATGTGACATAAATTCAAAATGATTAAGATCCTAATTAAGTTCACTTTATTACATTCCATTCATTTTATTTATTATTATATTCAATGCTCTGATCTTTTTCCAAGTAGTTTTGATAAAATGAATATATTGTTGAACATGTACCAACTTAGAGAAAAAGGACACAAATGCAAAAAATATATAAAATTTAATTCAAATAAAAAATTACATTTATAATTTAGAGTAAAAATATAAGTTAGTTTTAATAAGAATTGTTTTTATTTTAGGCTTTTCGTTGTTTGTATAGATGCATATTTTCAATTTCATGGCTTCACCAGAACTATACATGTAATGTATACATAACTATTTTTAAAAAAAATTCCATTAGAGGCTTGCGTAAAGATAACTAATTTATTTAATCTACCTAAATTAGTCACCTAACTTTTTGTATATATTAAGGAGCGGAGATAGTAGATATTAGTCCCAGTATTTTAAAATTATTCTTTCAGGATTAATATGTATACAGTATACGTACACCATATCATAGATGGATGCAAAAGGTATGGCATGTGAGGCGTAAACGAGAAGGATCACATGCCCTGCGTAAAGATAACCTGCACCCATTATTCATCTTTCTTTTCAATTTCTCTTTAATCTTTCACCTTTTTCATTATGATGTCAAATAAAGTCACAATGATAAGATCCCAATTTAGTTCACTTTATTAGAGTTTTTACATTCCATTCATTATTATATTTTATTTTTAATTCATTTTATTATTGAGATTAAGGGTTTTTTTTTTTTTTTTTGGGCTGAAGATTAAGGTTGAAAATTCTCCGATCTTAGTCCAAATAGTGAAAATAAATTTATTATTTTTAAATATGTACCAACCATTTTAGATAAATAAGATTCAAATGAAAAACATATAAAAATGTTTTCAAATAAATAAAAAATAATAATACTAAGTTATAGTGCAAATATAAGTTAGTTTTAATAAAAATTATTTTTTTGTTTTAATTTTGGCCTTTTGTTGTTTGTATATAGATATTATTTTTATTTTTAGGGCTTCACCAGAACGATACATGTAAACCATAACGGACCTTACTTCTCTCATTTTCTTTTCACGCCTGCTCTTATCCTTTACCTTCTTTATAATTATTGGATCAAGATCTAATTATCCATATTTAATATTTTTTATATATAAAAAACACTATTACAATAGAGAGAAGGATGAGAAGGGAATATCAAATGTGAATAATTAAATCTTGATCCAATGATCATATATGAGGGCAAATGATGGAGTGGATGGAAAAAAAAAAAAAAAAAGGAGAGAAAGTAAGTCCATATATAACTACTATTTCTTTAATTTGCTTGTGTGAGGCGTAAACAAGAAGTATGGCATGATTATTGCAGAATACACTGCACCCGTAATTCCCAGCAGCGTCATCGTCCTTTTTGTCTTTAGCCTTTCACCTTTCTCTTTTAATTACCGCAGGCATCTGGCCCCACAATTAATTTAAACCCCTATCCATCCGCGGGAATAACTTGATGATTCAGCAATCGCCAGCAGCTCAAGAAGTGATCATGGATCCACCCATATATATACACGCACACGATGAAGTCAATTGCATTATTATTGCAGAAAAAGACTAGCTAGCTTCGGTGGTGAGAAAATGGCTACAGACCTGGAAATGTTGAAGAAGCAGCTATTTACATCCGCCATGAAAGGGAAATGGGAGGAGGTGATTAAACTGTACGAGCAGGATTCAAGGCTTCACAAGGCCAAAATCACGAGGTCCGGAAGCACCGCCTTGCACATCGCAGTGTTTGACGGCAACGAGGAGGTGGTGGAACAGATGGTGAAGCACGCTAGAACTTGCCCTCAACGTTGTAAAGAGGCTCTCCAGACTCAGAATGAAAGAAAAAACACTGTTCTGCATATAGCTGCTTCCATGGGCAATCTCAGAATGTGTGGACTCATTGCGCAAACACACCCCTCCTTAGTCTCTGTTCGAAACGTCGACGGCGAGACGCCTCTCTTCCTGGCCGCTCTTCATGACAGAAAAGAAGCGTTTCTTTGTCTTCATCATTTCTCTCACCGTAATGGTACTTCTACCGTCGATTACGATAACTGTAGAAGGAACAACGGAGATACTATTCTACATTCTGCAATTAACGGGGACTTCTATGGTAATATTACTTTCATAACGTTCATTTACTGATATGGTCTTATACTCCACTGATGGTGTAAATATATATGATAACATTGTTATATAATCTTAATGGCAGATATGGCTTTCCAAATAATTCACCTGTATCCAGACCTAGTAAACTCGGTGAACGAAGAGGGGTTCTCTCCCCTCCATCTGCTAGCAGCAAGGCCTTCTAGTTTCAAAAGTGGTAGCCACCTTGGACGATATGAAATGATCGTTTATCACTGTGAGGAATAATTATTAAGTCATATATATATACTGTTCATGGAAGGAAAGTGAATCCGTAATATATCTATTCTGAGTATACATCTTCATTTATATGATATATACGTTCACACGCCTCGTTTTCCTATTTGAAAGGTATACTTGTTGAAGAGCTTGAGGTGGCTCAGTACCATCATCAAGAGTCATTCTCAGATTCAGACGAGCACAAAAAAAATTGCAATCTTCCAGACAATTACAGGACTTGCTTCGACTTTTTTGGGGTCCTGAAAACTTGGCTTAGTGTTGGTACTTCGATTTCTTTGTTACTCATTTTTCACATGTAATTTCATTCATATATATATATTACTCGTTCGTATCCTTAATATTTTAAGATCCACTTTATATAGTTTCAGTTCTTCATTCAAGTGGTCTTAAGGTAGTATAAAAACATTTATCTTATACACATTACTCCCTCCATTGCTTTTTTATTAGATACCAATAACCAAATTACGTAGATAAAAAAGTTAGTTAAAATTGGTTAATGACAATAAATATGTATAAAATGTAACTTTTTTTTCCCCCAAAGATACTCTTATTTATAAAGAAGTTGGGGGGAGAGAGAATGAATAGAAAAAGTGAGGAGAAAGATATACAATTAATTAAGGGTAAAAGTGAAAAAAAAATGCATCAAATGCTTAGACATTTTCAAATGATAACTTATAAAAAGGAACTTGCACATTGAAGTAATGGTATCTTATAAAAAGGAACAGATGGAGTATTAGAGATAATTAGTTGATATTTAACTTAGTCAGAGATATGTACTCATTTAGCGCCTATATACATGTATGTCCTTCTATATGAAGCTTGATGTAAGAACAGTTCACACACGCGCGGTATTGAAGACAGACAAACAAATTAAGACACGATACCGTCAAGCATTAAAGTAAAATGCATGATTTAACTTGTTCTTCCTCTAGCTGCTTTGTAGCTTTAATTAACTTGAAGCAGCTTGTGGATTTTCATTTCCAGTGACAAACAGATTTCCAGTGCCTCACTTCTTGAAAAACAAATTTTGTCCGAAAGGACAGCCATCAAATGCACAGGATCCCGAAGGGGCAAGAAATAATAACACCGCAGAAGGTGAGAAATGAGAATTATTTTTGAATTATGGTACATTATTTCTTTTTAATTTGCTTTTTCTACTATTTATAGGAAAGTGAATTTTCTGGGCACAAGATGACAAGAAAAATTCACAATTTACATTTTCATTTGTGCAGTATCAGAATGCAGCGCTAATGGCAGTACACGTGGGTTATATCCAGAAAACTACGAACCCTGCTGTAATTTTTTCAGATTTATATATCTGGCGCTGGCTGTGATTCTGGGCCAAGGTATGCTAATTATCTATGAACACTCGTGTTTAACTTTGAGAAGAAGATAGGAAGCAAAGTATCCTAGGTTTTGTGATGCATCTGTGTGTATCTCTTCTATTCTGTTTTTTTAGATGCATTATGGGTCTATAATTGTCAAATAATGACTCATATATATATATATATATATGTCTATTTTGACATAACGATCCAGGATCAAGCGGATTAAAAAGAATACATAGAAAGAAGGAGAAACACGTTTGGTCTCTTCAAATAATGAATGATCTTCTTCATCGCGCTTCCTTGTATGAGTACGAAAACGATGGGAGTGAACCCCAAGCCATTGATTATGCCTCAGACACCGATCATGAAAAGGAAGAAAAAGTGGCTCCTTCTTCTTTAGATCAAGAAAGCAAAATAACCAGACCTGGAAACGATAACCAACAACAAGACAAAGGTAAATTACGAAATTTTAAATCTTTATAGTATATTCTTTCAACTTGATGAGCAAAATTTGTATTGTTATGTGAAGGCGGGAAAGATTCTAAAAAGAAGAGAGCTGAAACACCCATACTAATCGCTGCAAAGAACGGGGTGGCAGAGATGGTTGAGAAGATAATAGAATTGTTTCCGGTGGCTATTCACGATATGAATGAAGAGAAAAAGAACGTGGTGCTAATGGCAGTAGAGCACAGACAACCCCACGTGTATCAGCTGTTGCTCCAACGGAATATTCTGAAAGAGAGTGCATTTCGGAAGGTCGATCACAAGGGAAACAGTGCGTTACACTTGGCTGCCAAGTTTGGACAATACAAGCCCTGGCTTATTCCCGGCGCCGCCCTCCAAATGCAATGGGAAATCAAGTGGTTCGAGGTAGTAATACTCCCAGTCCTAATTATAAGAGCTAGTTGACTTTTTTGGAGAGGTTAAGGAAGCTAATTAAATTAGCTTAGAGTATTTTTATTTTTATTTTTTTCTTCAAACTAAATAGTTTGACCAATAAACTAATATATAATCTAAGAAAACATAATATATGAAATGATTAAGGAACTTATTTAGCTTCCTTAATCTCTCCAAAAAAAGTCAAGTAGCTCTTATAATTAAGATCTAGTATTAATTATTCAGCTTGTCACGGGTGACGGAAATGGTTTACCTACCAAGCAAACACTAAACTATTTGCTAATCAGATTTGGACAGTCCGGATCCGAATTTTTAAATATATGGATCTCAAAGATTTATTTATGGATGCAGTTTGTGAAAGAGTCAATGCCATCTCATTTATTTGCTCGACGTAACAACCGTAATAAAACCCCGAAAGACATCTTCATGGAGACTCACGCTCAACTAGTGAAAAGCGGAGGGGAGTGGCTGAACAAAACCTCAGAGTCATGCTCTGTGGTGGCGGCCTTGATAGCCACGGTGGCCTTTGCGACATCGGCCACCTTGCCAGGTGGTGTTGACCAAAACACTGGCCACCCAACCCTGGAAAGGGAGCCAGCATTCAACGTGTTTGCCATAACATCACTCATCGCATTGTGCTGTTCCATCACCGCTGTAGTGATGTTCCTGTCCATACTCACATCTCGTTATCAGGAGTTTGATTTTAAGGCAGACCTGCCCATGAAGCTTATATTGGGTTTGACATCATTGTTCATGTCGATTGCTTCCATGTTGGTGTCATTTTGTGCAGGCCATTTCTTTGTGCTCAGGGATCAACTCCAATACTACGCGCTTCCTATATATGCAGTGACTTGCCTCCCGGTGACCCTTTTTGCTTTAGCACAGTTCCCTCTCTACTTCGATCTGGTGTGGGCCACCTTTAAAAGTGTGCCACAGCGGAGCTACAAGGCCATCCCCATTAAGTTCATCAGTGCAGAGGATTCTACCCAGAAAGAGGGTGCAGGGGGGGAGACAAAGAAAGAGAGTTCTGGCAAGCCAGGATCTTCTGCAGGCTAAATTAAGAGCCCGCCGTCAAAGATGAAGAATGATTATGAGGCTGTTTGATTAGTTATAATTTAAATGTAGTCTAATTAATTTGTAACTTTGTTCCATAATGTGAAGAAACAAACGGTATTACTACTATTGTTGATATGTGCATGCACCATGCAGACATGCACGGTGATCAATGCGAAGAATTGAAGAAAGAACTTTGATGAAATTAATGAAAATTTTTAGTTTAGTGATTAATACTAATTCTTTATTCATAATTAATATTTATATTATGTGTGTGTATTTCATTGTCAATGTTTAATTATTTTTTTTGCAAAATCATTGATAATAAATTAGAAGTTATTATAAAGATTGAATAATTACATTGCATGTATACAAATTTTTTTTTTATCCAACATGTGTATTGTTAACTAGTATAATTGAGAGGATAATTAGGAGAAAGAATATGAGGAATTATGTATTATTGAAAATAGAGAGCATAATGCTCTTACAAAGAATAATTGTGATTACTCACTCAACCATTATTTTAGCTAGGCCTAGGACCCCTTTATATAGACTAGGGCCCCTAACTAACCTTTTAACTAACTAACTCTCTAACTAATCATTTAATCTCACCTTATATTCTAACACGCCCCCTCAAGTTGAACACTCATTAACTCAAGATGTTCAACTTGAACAACAAATACAAACTAAGGGGTAAGGTGAATTTAAATTGAATAGTTTTTTTTTTTTTTTCAATTAACAAAAGTAATACAAAGATTTCCTTCATAACATTATTCTCCATGCTTAATCTTCATAATGCTTGCATTTTGCCATTAAATGAAGCAACAACATCATCACTAAAGTTAGCTATTCCTCCTCCAATCACAAGGGCTCTCTTTCGGCCATCAAGGTTTTCAGTTGCACAATCAATCACAACGCTAGCATACTGTAACACTTCCTCTGCCTTTGGTGCCCCACTATATTCTGCATAATTTCCAAGCTCAGATGCATAGCCAAGGTCTCCTACCATATCAGCATAAATCACACTTGCAGTTACAATGAACACATAATGTGAATCCAGCTGCCACCACTTTCTTATGAACCCACAAGATGTCCTGTGAATGCACTCCAGCCTCAATATCAAACCGAAAATTTGTCTCATGCCAAAACCAAATTATTTCCCTGGTCATTACATAATAAAGAAATGAATCTTTGCTCCCAATCTTTTCTTTAATTCGCTATCTAAGCACGTAATCCTCAAGTGTACCTTTGATTGAGACACCTGCATCCCTAGTTAACAGTAGAAAGCTAGAGGACAGAAACAGATTTATCTTCACTTTTAATTTCTCCCTCGTCTCCTTTATTCGAAGCTTGTTCTCTCAATCTTCTTGCAGCAAAACCTTCTGCCTTCAGAAGTGGTAGTCTCCTTGGTCCAGTTGAAGAGATCTTATATCACCGTAAGTATCTAATATTTCATTACACACACACACATATATATTGTCCACCTAATTACCACATATTGTGAGACATTTTCAACGTCATCAAATCTGCAGTCATTACAGCTGGTAGATTTATGTCCCATCTACTATGCATGTCCAATGAAGTAACATCATACTGCCGGTCAGAATTTTGTTTTGTTGTTGTTGTTGGGAATTTTAGGTCAATAAACTGCAATTTAGGAGAAACATCAATTGATGAACACGATCCATATGATCGTATCGTTAATTCTTTCATTAACAAAATTCTTGAAATAAGCCCCCTTTTTTTTTCTTGCCAAAGGAACAAGCTTCGCAATGAATATGAATTATCTAGAGTTGCCAGTGAAATATCAGAACGTATGGAAGCTCAAAAAAAGCAAAGGAAATTACCTGAATCAGTAAATGGTGAAGGGGTGAGAGGTATAAGGAATAAGAGAGAATCAAATGGGGGCGGTAAAAGTAAAACTATCAATTTCTGAAATTATATTTTAGGATATCAAACCTAATTGTTAAATTTAATGTCCCGAAAGGGTAATTTAACTGTCTTTTACAATGATTTTCCCTACCATATTTAATAGAAGAAAAAGAGCCCTTATTGATTAGTAATTACCGTATTTTCTTGAGCATATGGATCTATATACTCTTCTATCCTTTCTTGTCTGAATAATAATGCATTATTTGGCCCCTTATATGTGGTAGCAGCATGCATATACGTACTTGGACTTTTATTGACCTAGAGAGTATATCTGATCAGAATACATAGAATCAAATCATCGTATATAACTGGTTTAATTATTGTTTACTGCGATGCAATAAAATGTGTAGAGACCAAGTGCAATAGAAGTAGAGTCGGACCTAGATAGCGAGTTGGCTTATATGTATCAGTGACGACGAGGTATATGCGCACGGGAAGTAGACATGGACTTTCCCAATAATATATTTATATGCATGCTTAGGAATTTATATATCATATTGACATATAAAAAATAAAAACACAAGCGCAGAAAAATTAGAAGTTAAATTAAAGTGAGAAGGAGTAAAAGAATTAAGTAAAATACGTCTGAATCTTGTTCAGTACAGTGGTGGCTGCGCTGGTTGCCTGAGTTTCCTTTGCAACATCAAGCACCGTACCCCGGCGGCAGCGATGACAACACCGGCAAACCTACCTTAGAAGGACAACATGGGTTTGATATTTTTGCTATCACTGCACTAATTGCGCTATGCTTCTCGGTCACTGCACTGATGATGTTCCTTTCCATACTCAATGTTCATCTCTTTTTGCGGCGCGCATTCCTTTGTGCTTGAGGACAAGTTCGAGAAAGCAGTGCTCCCTCTTTATATGATCGATTCTCTTCCTGTTTACTTCACAATTGTAGAGTTTCCGCTCTACATGCATCTTTTGAAAGGAATTTTTATGAGTTCAAAGACCTTACATTGAGAGACGCATTTAGAGGGGGAAGTGTTGGGTGCTCGTTCAAAAAATAAAACCCTATGGATTTTGGAGAAATTTGGCATCCCCTCTTGTAAAATTCCTAGATCAATCTGTCAATGATTAAGTTTATTCATGATGGTATATGAATTTGTGAAATTCTAGTCTACAAAATATTTGCATGACGTACAATAAATGTTTTATAACTAATTTATTGAACATGAATATTGTAATATCCTGATGGGCCTAGAGATTTGAGAATTAGCTTGTAACAGGCAGATGACCAGGCCCAGTTAGGGGATGTGGTAAATGTGGAAAAAGGGAAGATTAAGGAATGTAATAACCCCATTTTCATGTAATTATTGTATATAATGAATAAGTATCATATTATTGGAATATATGAAATTTTCATTAAATCCATGGCAAATGGTATTTATTTTTAACCTAATTGGCTAATAAAGGAATTATGCCATGAATATGATTATATAAAGGATAAAGACAAGGATGAGGAATTGTTTCTGGACACTTGGCTAAATAAATATGATTTTGAACACTCACAAGGAGGAGATGACAATGGAAGTCAAGTGAATAAATATAAATTTCGAACCAAGAAGAGACGAAGGGAGAAAGAAAGGTATCCAAAATCATAATTAAGTGGATATTTATCTTGACCAAATGACTAAGCAAAGGTATGAGATAAATTGACTCAATTAGAGATTAAATTGGAGTCTAGAAATGTATGCGCCTAAAAAGAAGAGGAATAAGAGAATAATAGAAAATTCATGAAAATGTACATATGGGCAAAGATAAGAGGAGTTTCAACAAAATATCATTAGTTTGGAAAATGATAGCTCTATGCTTAGGTCATTGGTGATGTCATCATAAATTGACATATGTACATGAATTCAAAAGAGATAAAAAAGGCATGAATTATCCTTTGATTCATGGAGCATCACGCATGGCTAGAAGGGAGAACGAAGACACAGCAATTTATCATATGTTATTAGGGAAAAACATCTAGAACATGGTCACATGTATTCAAGTAAATTAAAGATTGATTTTGAGGACACTTGGACCCTTTCATTAAACAAGAATTAAAGGCATAAATGACTTTCCTAAAGAAGTCAAAAAGTTTGGCTAGAAGAAGACAAGAAAGGAAAAAAATGCCAAAGACACATGGAATAATACAAATTAAAGAGGAGGACACCTAAGCACCCCAAGTGTTATCATAATAATTAAAGAAGATTAGATAAGGACACTTGTACACTTGATTAATTATATGTGACACCTAATCATCTTCTTCATTAAGCAAATGATTACAACTACAAGAGGCAAATAATTGAAAGATATTTTTTGTCCTAGGGGGGGAGACATGTGGCGTGACATGGAGAAGGAGGAAGAGACATGAAGATGTCTCTAGAATAAAGGAGAAAAGCCTAGAGATTTTAATGGATAATTATAAAGGGTAAAATGGTAAAAATCCTAAGGAGATATTTTGAAGCCAAAGCCCTCTATATAAAGAGAACTTCATTCCCCTTATTTGGCATCAAGGAGGTGCCACACACACACATAGAAGAGAAAGAAGAGAGTGGGGAGAATCACAAGCAAGAAGAATTGCAAAAGAGGATTGAGGTCAGGAAGTTATGAGATTTATTCTACTTCCTTCCAATTCATACAAATATATTTAAGCTTTTAGTTAGTGATCTTGTATTATATTATTGAAGTTAGAACCTTGAGCAAGTAAGTCATTTTCTCTAACTTCTTGTAATTTTGCAAAAAAGTTTAAGGAAATTTTGGCCAATAGCTAGAACATGATATGATTTTATTTTGGTGATTTTGATGGTTTAAAGTGTTTAAAATAATATTTTGTGTAAGGAAGGATATGGAACATAATCTTGGAAATATTAAAGTCAAAATATGAAGAAATACAAGTTAAGAACCTAAAAAACTAGCAAGGGCATTTTCGTAAACTGGGAGCGATTTACGTATCTCTGGCCTTAACAAGTATTTTTAGTCAAAAATAGACATGTCAAGGGTCACGTATATTTTTGGAACACCTCAATCAAATTTTTCTACAATTAGTTATGAATTTTTGAAGTTAGGTCAAATTTCTGGAAATTTCAGGACCCTATACGAAAACTAAGGAAAAGTAACTAATGAAGGGATACTCGTTAATAAAGAAAATTAATGAGTTTCAAATGGTGAAAGAACCCTTCATACAAGTTATATAGTTACAAATTTTAGGGAGAAACATTATATTGATGATGACACTATTTATATTGTATTACTTTAGGTCTATCATTCCTATTTAGTAGCCGGAAGTTTGTTATTCACTGATAATTTATTTGCAGGTAAGTAGCCCTAATCTCATATGCTTTATTCGTATGTTTTACCATGATTGTGTATGCATTCGGCGTTATGTGTTTTCCAAGTACTTTGGTACCGGAACCCGCTGTGTATGACCTAGGCATTGATGTGTGCCTTACTGAGCAGTCTATGCTATGTGTTATAAAGACTGCTTGTTCCGGATTAGGCTTTGTGCCTCGCTGTGTACGACCTATTGAATGCTTATAGTTTATGTTTGTGGTTTTCTTATATACTCTGTATATACTTTGAATATGAGATTAACGGCTACTTTGGGATTCATCTATGAATCCCAGGCTATTATAAGAGTACATGTAATACATCTAGGTCGGAGTAGAAGGCTAGAGGTAAGACGGTGGAGCATGATTGAAGACTTTGTAAAGATTACTGGAGATGATTTTGGTAATTTTCTTTTTATGCCCGGATGATTATATTGTATGTCACTTTTAGTTATTTTAGAATTTTATTTGGGATGACTGTAAATTAACCCTTCAGGAAAAAATATACTTTTGAGATAATTATCTACTTTACCTGTATTATATTGTCCAAATTGTTTACATGTTCTGCTGTGTATACATATTTTACTGATAGAAAGGAAAGGTCACACTACCCGTCATACATATATATTCCTCTAGTTTTAGACGCAAAGTTATTTGTGCTAATTTTATGTGTACTAACCCACTAACCTTTCTCCTTTTCAAACTTTTTTGTACCATTAATTTTTTTTTATATAAAATACTTAAATTGTTTTTGGACAATATAGAATATTAAATTGATTTGATTCCAAGTCACTATGTCGAAAATCACTTTCCTCACCTAAATACAAAAAGGCCAATTATCACGCCATTAAATTAAATTTGATAATTTAGATTTAATTAATTTTAAAAAGACAATTAATACATATATAATGTAATAGAGACGTAAATTAAAGGTGTAAATATAGTTGAGAAAGAGACGTAATCCTCTTATCCCACATTTAAAAGATTCAAAGACTTCTTTTGATGTTGCAGATGTGTATATATATATATATATATATAGAGGCCATTCTATTTCACTAATAATTTTGTAGTTTATTATGTCATCAAAGCTCCCTTATAAGTGAGATTTTGCGGTTCTCCACTTAACCTTAGGCTATTAGTAATTTCCCCTATAATTCAATATATATAGAGGTCATTTCACTATAAGATTTTCATTGATTTCGATATGTACCAAAGAAAAAATTAGGTGTAGAAAAACTTACAAAAGTCCCTCGCTACCCTTCCCATTCTCTACCCTCATTTTCCCATCAAATTAATGAATTAAAATTTCAATGGTTTGCGTTTAAAATTTTATAAAAATACTATGCTAATTTTATTTGAAAAATTGCATAAATAAATTTAAATTATTAAAATTTGATCTAATGAGCTCATAGATTATTACTATTATATAATAGATTTATTCTCCAAATCCGTAAAAGAGAGATAGAACCAGCGACATGCAGCCACAGTAAATCTCCAACCACTTGGCTCTTCTCTCTCCTCCTTTCACGGCACTTGATATGCTTGCCAATTATTCTTTTCTTTTGTCTTTTTAATACGCTATGAACTCGTAATACACGTTTTTTAACTTTTGCCTGCACAATCTGAGACACCTGTAACCCTTAACAGCACAAAGCTAGCAGATTAATCTTCACTTTTGTTTTCTCATCTCATTTATTCCTGCTTGTTTTACCCTTTTTCTTTTCAGTTCAATCTCATGAGTAGCTTCTTCTTCATCTGAGATGGGAATAACTTGGCTACTCAGCAAACCCTCCTCCGTAAAAACAGTGATATATAGTCTCTTGATCCTAATTATTCAAACCACCCACACATCGAGAGAGAGCAGCTAGTACGTACGTGATGGCTCAAGAATTAGCAGCTGGTATAGACTCGACGATGTCCTCGGAGATGGAAAGCATCAAGAAGAAACAACTGTTCACATTTGCCATGAAAGGCCAATGGGAACAAGTGATGAAAATGTACGAGGAGGATCCAAGGGCGCACAAGTCCAGAATAACAAGGTCAGGAGACACTGCCTTGCACATAGCTGTGTCTGAAGGGAAGGACGAGGTGGTGGCAGAAATGGTAAGGTCAATTACGTCCCGTCAGGATCAACTTCATATTAAAGAGGCCCTGCAAACTCATAACAGTAGGAGAAACACTGCTCTGCATTTAGCGGCTGAAATGGGGCACTCCACAATATGTGAGAAAATTGCAAAAGTGGAGCCGTCATTGCTGGCTTGTCGTAACGGTGACGGCGAGACACCCCTCTTCTCGGCCGCTCGCTTTGGAAGAAAGTCATCTTTTCTTTTCCTTCATTATATCCAAAACCGTGACCTTCCCGACGGCTACACTCCAGCCTACTATGCCAACTGTAGAAGGAACGACGGCGACACTATTCTTCACTGCGCAATCAGTGGCGATTATTTCGGTAAATTAAATCAACAACTTCGTCATCCTTCTCCTGTCTTTCTATGATGCAAAAGAGAGAAACTGAATTATTGCCATGTATGTATATGCATGCAGATTTAGCATTCCAAATAATACACTTGTATGAAGATCTGGTGACCTCGGTGAACGAGGATGGGTTGTCGCCGCTCCATCTGCTGGCAGCAAAACCTTCCTCCTTCAGAAGTGGTAGCCGCTTTGGACGACTTGAAGGCATAATCTATCACTGTAAGTAGTTAAGGAAGCGTAGGCTTTTACTGTATTGCCTCTTAATTTGAATCCTCGTCCTCTTCATTAAGTTATAAACTTACAATTTCAAATGCCTATATGCATGGCTTTGTTTAATTTTTCGGCAAGGTTTATACGTTGAAAAGCTTAAGGAAGCAGAACCGCCGCAATTCCATACTGATAAACTCAAGGATGACCAAGCCAAATGTCCACCCAATTACCACGTATTGTGGGACATTGTCAACGTCATCAAATCTGCTGTCAATACTGGTATTCCATTTACTATACTTGTCCAATTAAGTACAGCCTATATTTTCTTTCTTTTGCCTTATTAGTTACTCCCTCTAGTATCTAACCTATATTTATTAAATTTGATTATATTAAAGGATTGAGGAGTGGATTTAGGAACAAGGGCTGGTCCTTTACGAGCTCAAGCCTAAATTAGCTGCCTGTTTAGACCCGATTTCTGTAAAACTCTCAATTTATGAAGCAAGCCCGACCCTTATATTAGTGGGTCGGGCTGAGCTCGGGGGCTTTATGCATGTTTAACTAAAAACCACTATTTGTTTTATCTTCTTAAAAAGATAAAGTTGAAACAATAAATTCTTAATTTAAGACTTAAATATTATCAAAATTAAATTATAAAGAAATAAAATTAAAATAACATAGTACTTTATAGGTATTTACACCTAAGAATTTATCATTAAGGAGATAAATTGTACTTTATAGGCATTCTTAAAAAGAGATAAATTCTTGATAAGTGAAGCCGCACTATAATAATTTGAGCAAAATTTAACTCTTTTTTGGAGGACTTTTATTTATACTATATGCTCATTTAAGTTTTCAAGTTGCAATCTTCATTTTAATTCAAATAAAATTCACTTACCATCTAGTTATTATTTTGTTTTAAATTGAGATAAATTGTTATTAAAACTCATAAATTTCTAATTAAAATCATTATCTAATGTCTAAAATAGCCTCTTTTTTTTAAGTTTAAATGAATAAATAATTGTCAAAAACCAAATAAACCAAACCATTTTACAAAATTCATTTTTTTAAAAAAAAGATATTAAGAACTAAATATTTATAACATCATTAATAATATAAAAGTTCTTGTATTTTTTGTACAAGTTTTTTTTTTTTTTAAAATAAAAATAAAAGGGCCTAAACGGGTCGGCCCTTGGCCCATTAGGGCTAGTCCTTTTAGACTCGGTTGCAATTTGAGGGGAAATTTTTCAAGCCTAACCCTTGTGATAAAAGGGCCTAAACTGGTCAGCTCGATAGGTTTAGCTTGTTTCTCCAACTCTATTAAGGAGCAAAAATACCTATATGAACTTTTACCAAAAGTGCATCTAACACTATATACATTTTGGAGGTGTAAAAATATCTAGGAACATTCAAAATGTAACCAGAAATGTTAGTACCGTTAAATTTACATATGCATGTGTAAAAAAGAAGGAGTCCCACTACAAAAAATAATAGTGTTAGGTCAAATTTAATGGTGTGGGTGATATTTTTGGTCTCATTTGAATGTCCATGAGTATTTTTGCACCTCCAAAATGTATATAGTGTTGGATGCATTTTTGGTAAAAGTTTATGTGTATTTTTGCACCTTCCACTACAAAAAAAGGCTTTCAGCAGCGACAAAAGTCGCCACTTAAAGTATAAAAGTCGCCGCTGAAAACCATTCAGCGGCAACATTTTGTTGCTGCCTATACGACTGTTGTTGATACTTTTGGTGGCGATATTTCTATGCCACCGCAAATACATTTATCAGCGGTGACGAGAGCGGGCGATCAACGAGAGTGGCGCGACGGGCGAGGAGCGAGCAATGTGAGTAAATAGAGGGAAACTGTGAAATGTCTTTTTTGGGAGGGAGAAGTGAAAATATGTGAATATTTAATTGGTTTCTGATGGAAAAAAAAAAAGAATTTTCTTACATACTAAATAATATATTTAAATTTTTATAAAAATAATATATTTATATTTAAATTCTTACATAAAAATTGTATTTCATTAGTTAAAGCTTAAAATCAATTAAATATTAAAAAATTTAATTGGTATAGTTAATTGGGGAGTGGATAGAAACATCATTATTAGAAAAAAAAAAGGACTTTTTAAAGATTAATTATATATATATATATATATTATAATTTTGTATATAATTCTAAAATAAGGCTAATGAGTATGACTTCATGAGTAATTCTTTGATAAAATAAGAAATTCTTTGACTTTTTCTTGATACTTACATTTTATTCTATAAACTTCTTTTTATGTACATTTTGATTTCAAACATAGTTAAAAAGGAAAGAAAATGTACTAAAATATTATCAATTTTTAAGAATTAACAACACTATACCACTATGTTTCTCTCACTCTCTCATACACAACGCATTATTTCTCAAACTCTCTTTATCTCACAATAATCTAAGAATTAATTATTTTTTTCATAATAAATTACATCAACAAACATATTTATTGTATAAATATCATAAGTAAAAAAAAAAAAAAAATCATAAATAAGACTTTCGGTGGCGACAATAAGTCGCCACCGAAACATACTTTCTAAGTGGTGGCGACATATGAAAGTCGCCACCCGAAAGTATTGACTTTCGGTGGCGATAATAATTGTCGCCATTGAAAGGTATACTTTCGGTGGCGACAACATAATGTCGCCACCGAAAGTTATACATTTAGCGCGACAAAAATTGTCGCCGCAAAAAGTCAATACTTTTAGTGGCGACATTATTGTCGCCGATGAAAGTTATACTTTCAGTGGTGACATTAAAAGTCGCCACCAAATGTCACTACTAAAAGTCGATTTTTTTTGTAGTGTTCACCCTTTTTTAAAATATCATAGTCATCTTCCTTAATTTCTTTATTCCATCTCCTCTTTGATTATTATTAAGGGAGCATCAATAGAGGTAAATGGGGAAATAATTTACAAACATGATAAATATGTCTTACATTTAAGATCGAGATTAACTCTTCAAATATGCCTTATATTACAGACCGAAGGAGTATTTCTTAACATTCAACAATATAAAGCATCGGGTATTATTTTTTTAAAAAATAAGGCAACATATTATTTTATTTAAAAACAATATTTTTATTATTTTGATGACCGAGATATTAAAAAAATTATATGATGTATACTATTGCCCTTTCCTTCCTTTCTATAGTATGAAATTAAGCGTGGGTTGTCACCATTAGCTATTTGCTGATCTTATTACTATTATTACTATCATGCGATTAAATGATTTAACATTTGAAAGGTAAATCTGTAGCTGTAGGAAAAGGTCAATCTCAAGCAAATAATCCCAAGGATATCGAAAAGGCAAAAAATAATCATACAGCCGCTAGCGCTGGAGGTCAGTTTCCCCCTTAATTGTTCAATGAATTTTAGGTGAATAAACTGCAATTTAGGAGAAACAACAATTGACGAACACTCTGATCATTTCATTAATTAGGATCGGAAGTCAGAGATCATGGAAGTGGATTATTTCCTAATAATTACAGAACCTGCTTTTATTTCGTCAAATTCTTTTATCTGGCACTACTGATAATTCTTGGACAAGGTACGCCATTTGTACATTAATTAATTCTAATCCTGTCTGGGATATTTATCAATGTTTAAACTATTTAATATACCCTGCAGGATCGAGCAGGTTAAACAAGATACGTCGAAAGAAGGAGAAGAACACTTGGTCTGTTCAAATAATGAATGAACTTCTTGTTCATGCATCTGATTATGAGTACGAAGACAATGGCTCCAGACCCGACTCCCCTATCCCTGAGGAATTGTCATCCTTGGGGCTCGTGCTATCAACCACCAAAGACAGGGGTAGCAATAATATACAGTTTGCATGAATTTATAAACATAATTATCATATATATATATGCATACTACTAATATTAATGTGCAGGTGCGAAAGAAGAAAAAAAAAGGAAAAAGGAGACACCCATACTCGTCGCTGCAAAGAATGGCGTGACTGAAATGATAAAGGAAATTCTAAAACTATTTCCGGTGGCCATCTACGATGAGAATGAAGAGAAGAAGAACATAGTGCTGTTAGCTGTAGAGAAGAGGCAACCCCATGTGTATAAGTTGTTGCTGGAAAATAATTTCTTCAAAGAAAGTCTATTTCGGCAGGTGGATAATGAAGGGAATAGTGCATTGCACTTGGCAGCCAAACGTGGACCCCACGAGCCATGGCGCATTTCTGGTGCTGCTCTCCAAATGCAGTGGGAAATCAAGTGGTATGAGGTACGTACGCACCCTATACTCCCTCTGCTCTTTAGCCAGTCAATTTTTTTTTTTTTTTTTTTTTAATTTGTTTTATAGAGAGATTAAGAAAGCTAAATATATTACATTAAATATTTGTAATTATCATTTTCTTTAAACTAATTTATCTAATATAATTTAATGATACACAACATATATTATGATTAAGTAACTTATTTACCTTCATTTATTCATTAAGCTCTTTAAAAAAATTTGAACATACTCTTATATTAATGATCGAGGTAGTATATGCGTGTCATGTGTGTGTGTGGTGAAGCAAGCTGAAGGTTAACTGAATAGGCCTGATTAAGCATAGTATATACTAAATTCTTAGCTAATGGTTGGTGATGCAGTTTGTGAAAAATTCAATGCCAACTCATTTTTTTGCCCACTACAACAAGAGTTACAAGACCCCGAAAGAGATATTCACTGAAACTCACAGTGACTTGGTGCAAAGCGGGGGAGAGTGGCTGACTAAAACCTCAGAATCGTGCTCGGTGGTCGCGACTTTGGTTGCCACGGTGGCCTTTACCTCGTCGACCGCCGTGCCTGGTGGTTTGGAAGAGGCCACCGGCCGCCCACTTTTGGGAGCAGAGAGTGCATTCGACTTGTTTACCATTGCCTCGTTGGTGGCTCTCTGCTTTTCCATTATGGCCACCATCATGTTCCTATCGATACTCACTTCTCGCTATCAGGAATTTGATTTCAACAGGGATTTGCCGAGGAAGCTTATTCTGGGCATGTCCTCATTGTTCATGTCCATTGCTTCCATGTTGGTGTCATTCTGTGCCGGCCATTTCTTCGTGCTCAAGGCAGGGTTCCAAAAAGCTGCGCTTCCTATATATCTTTTGACTTCATTCCCTGTGACACTTTTTGCTTTGGCTCAATTCCCTCTTTATTTTGATCTTTTGAAGACTACGTTGAAGAAGGTTCCACAGCGTAGCTACAAGGCTACCCCAATAATGGAGCATGATCCAGAGACGAAGGATAAGAAAAATGAGGAAGCTCATCAAATGGAAAAGGGTCCTCACAAGTCCTATGAAAGGACTTCAACTGGAGGTAAAATAGAGAGGGATGTCATGGAGAAGTCGGATTCAGCTTAGTGGAATTAAGAGCTGTAGAGATAAAGTCACAATTTTTTCTCTCCTCTTCTTTCTTCATTTCGGTTAAATTTGTAGACATTTAATGCTTGGTGAGAATTTAAACAGCAATTAAAAAAACTTATACTGCTATTAGAATTTGCCCCAAAAAAATCAACAAGAATTTACACACTTTACTTTCAACAAACAGTCAAACACACATATTGAAACTCGCTCACTATCTCACGTCATAATCTTATTTACTCTTGATATAATAACAGAGAAATTAATAGCGATTAATCGAGACACCCCGCTCGCCCGGTGAAAATATACAATATTTAATGTAACTCCTCTCTCTCTCTCTCTCTATTACTTTTGTATGATGATGTCATTATAATAGCTTTCAATCAAGGAATTTAAATCAAACACACCCAAAAAAAAAAACATATTGAAGGATTTTTTTAACATAAAAAATTATCAGTTCCAAAAAATAAAAAAAAAATACAGTAAATCCGCGCACCGGCATTTTTATAAAAACACTATTTTTTTTTTTTCACTATATGTGTGTTACAATGTAGTTTTTGGGTTAAGGTGGTGAAGTATTTTCTCATGTGCATCCGATATCCTAAAATATTTTTTGATGCATCCACCACCCTAAATTTTTTTTAAATGGTGTATTCAACAACATAGAGTATATTTTTGGTATCACTAGCACTTTAAAGTATTTTTGTAGATGTGTCGAACACCTTTAAACATTTTTTGGTGCATCTAGTACTAAGGAAGAAAAAATATTTTAGGGTGGACATACAAAATACTTAAAAAAAAATACCTTGTGTTGGATGCTTTAAGTCTATAATTTTTTTTTTAAAACGATGTTTCTTCGACATGTAGTGTATAATTATAAGCTGTCATAAAAAAATTGTATAGTTATAAACAAATGAGGACTCCCTTTTGTTTTTTTTTTTTAATTTATGTTATTTGAGACTTTTACGCAACTTATTATGTCCTTCATAACTTAGTTTTTTTTTTTGGGGATTGTGCCCAATCAAAGTTAAGTATTCTATTATGTAGAGTTGGCTATATATTGATGACATTATTGTGTTCTATTGAAAACTACATCTTTAGATAGATTATTAATAAAAAAAAGACCGCTCTATAACCTCATTAATTAAGTATTTGTTTGGGTCTTTCTCTACTTCTCTTTAAAGAACTCTATGCTGTTTCATTCCTATTTTTAATATATTTGAGATGTATTTTGATGTATTTTGGAAGTCATCGGTGCTAAATTAAAGAGATTTTCTTAAGATTTTTAGAGATATCGGTATACATCTTTTTGGGATTTCAACATAAAAAAATAAGTTTTTTTTAATGAAGTTTATTTCAAAAATAATAATAAAATAAAATAAGTAAATAAAAAGTAGTTGTTAGTTAAATATTATTACATAATATTTGCTCATCTTTGCAGCATCCACGTGTTCATGGCTTGAATGAAGGAGAATGGAAGCACCTGGACTTAATGGAATACATTATCCACGTTCAACAGCATGTGTCTTCTACTCGGTTTGAATGGGAATTTTGGGGTCCTACGTAATAATAAATAAAAAAAATGAAAAAGAAGACATGATTGGATGAAGAGAACATGGCAACAATATGTGATCATCATCATAGAAAAAGAGGAGTGGACGACATGTCATATGGTCTTCCACAAAATGAATAAAAAAATTAAAAAGAAAGACCAACAAGAGGCACATGGACGATTGAATAAATTAGAAGAGTTGGCAATTGGAGTAATGGAAGTTGGGACCCGCGGAATTGATAAAAATGAGAAAGGGGATGTGAGTGGAGGAAAAGCACATGAAGACTCAAGAAAAGTAGGAGCACGGTGAGCATCTGGATGTCTTCCACATAATACATAAAAAAATAATATAAAAGACACAAGATGAGCATATGCGACGTGTTGAGTGGGAGAATTGTCTGCCATCATTCTTCAAAAGCTGGAACCAGAGGAGCATTAAAAGACTGGAACGGGGAAGGACATCAGAATCCATCATATATTTCACTCCTTCGTCAAGGACGCAGGACCGAACGAGTTGGCACCAAAGACTTGTTCATCGTCTTCCAAGTCCAACACCACCTGATAGCCATCGTCGCCGGCGACTCACACCTTCACCACCTTTGTCGCCGCGACATCTTTTCATTTTCTTCTCCACCATTGTCGTCAAATCGAAACGAAGAACAAAGGGATGCACAAACTGGTTTGTTTTTCTTCAACTAACGACAAAGAAAAGGAGAACAAGATTAATGACCACCTTCATATTGCGACGGCGATGAAGCTCTCCTCCATAGTACAACTCGTGTTGCAGTGGCAAAGATTTATCGACAGATTTGATCTCTGCTCTTCCTTCCTTTTGTTTCTTTGAATCTGATTTAATCTTGTTGTTGTGATGGATTTTGTTTTAGTTATGTGTGGTTAATTTCTTGCAACTAGAGTAACTATGAACTTATGGGTGGATTAGATTTTTATTTCATTATTTAATTATGATTAATATTAATTTTGGTTATTTAATCTTGTTTAGTATTTTCTATTTAGTGATTGGCCACCATTAAATATAAATTTGAGAATTAGAATTTGCCTTGACGAAGGGAATTTTAATTAAGCTCTGAGATTAAGTAATATAGGATTAAATTACGATTTAATTTGCGATTAGGATAGACATATACCTAATGGCCCCATATAATTGTTGAAGAGTGTGTCCGAGTTATGTTGCCTCTTGAGTAATTGTGTTAGACATAACAAATTCTACTTAAGAGAGGGTTATAAGTCGACCGACAGGCACTTATAGCTATTTATACTCGAGATTAACAAAATTGATATTAAGGCTAATTAAATTAGTGGAATCAAGGTTTATGAAGCAAATAAGGGATTAGTGACTCTGGGTTGCTCATTTGTTTATTGTTGTTATTTATTTTAATTTCTTTTCTCTTACTTAAATTCAATGTGGTTTGCTCAACTTAAACGAAAGTGTGAAATTAATGCTTAACTGAAGTTGTTGGTACAAAGTCCTCGTGGGAACGATATCTTACTTACTCTTTATTACTTGATACGGCCCGTGCACTTGCGGAGTCCTTAGGCATTATAAAATTTTGCCCCATCAAGTTTTTCTTGGGATCCACAAAAAATAAATAACCAAGGATTGTGTATAGACAAATCTAGGATCATTCTCTCTTCTTGAGGAGCATTTTATTGATTCCTAGATAATCTAAATGCCATGAAGATGCAATTAAAACAAGGGGAAAAATTGGTTTTGGCTTTTCAAATTAATAAACTAAAATATGAATGCAATTTAATTAAATGCTAATTATTGTTTTTGGTATTTTTCTTTATAAAATGAAATATGAAAATGAGTATGAAATGTATATAATGGATGCTCTTGGAAATGGAATAGTGACGATCACAGTTCAATTAAATGTAAGAGTAAATTTTCACTAAGTCTTGATAAAAGACCCCAAGATACCAATTGAGTCTAATATTCCCAATTAATAGTAGCTCATACAACCATAGCTAACCACTACCTTTTGAGATATTGTTTAAATCCACTTAGTGTGTGATTATGATTAGATTAATGCAACTTGTTTCCTCTTGATATGAATGCGAGAACACACCACTCAATTAATTCAATGCAATCATACTATATAATAATAAGACATAGAAAGCACAATATCATTAAATCAATAAGGGATATTATCTAACAAGCTATAAAAATCTAATTCAATCACATAGATTCAATCCACAATGTTATCCAAACGGGTAAACTAAATCTCATCAATATAAAACAACATTCCTAAAAATAGGAAATCCAAATACAATTAGAAAAAATAGATTGAACAAAATAAACTCCACTAATTAAAGCTTTGGAACTCCAGCCACTTGATCCATCTCCAGGAGGCAAAGGAATCAACCTCTCATTGCCATGAAATAATCACAGAACAAGGTTGAATGGTAAAACGTCACTGCTGTCAGATTGAAGAAAAAGAATAGTCCCTTTCCAATTTCAGCACTCTGGTCATCTTCTCTTTCAGCTCTGGTGCAGCTCCAATGGCGTCCTCTCTCTAGTTCAATCGCTTGAAGGAAGAAGAAGATCGAACAGAGGTCACGGTGATGTTCTGTGAAGAAAGAATGGAAGGAATGAAGGTAAGTGAAAACGATGCTGGTGTAATATCATGAATTTCGAACCTAGCAATTTGAGATTTAGCTTGTGACATGACCAGGCCCGATTTAAGGGATGTGGTAAAGTGGAAAAGGGAAGATAAAGAAATATATGGAATTTTCATTAAATCCATGACAAGTGATATATTTTTTAATGTGATTGGCTAAATTAAAGATTAAATTCGAAGAAAATAGATTATATCATATGATGACAAGAAGACATCTAGAACAAGACCACATGTCTTCATATAAACTAAAGATTAATTAGAAGGAATACATGTACATGATTTAAAGGATAAGATGACTCTTCCAAGAGAGTCAAAAATTGCAGCTAGATGGAGACAAGGGAAGAACAAAATAAATACACATGGAATCATGGAAATTAAAGGAGACACCTAAACTACCAAGTGTTAACACAATATTTAAAGAATATTAGATAAGGACACATGTGCACAATTGATTAATTATATGTGACACCTAATCTTCTTCTTCATTAAGCAAAGGATTACAACCACAAGAGGCATATAATTGAAAGACATTTTGTGCCCAAAAGAGGACACATGGCGTGACAAGGAGGGGGAGGAGGAGAAGACAAGATTTCCCTAGAAGATGGAAGAAGAACCTAGAAAGATTACCACGGATAATTGTAAGAGAAAATGGTAAAATTGCAAAGAGATATTTTATGCCCAAGCCCTCTATATAAAGAGAACTTCACTCCCCTCATTTAGCAATAGGAAAGTGTAACATCCCATTTGAAAATGGCGGAATTTTTTTTTTAAAAAAACGTTTCCAAATATTTCAAGCAGAGTAGTCAGAGTAGAGCATTGGAGCGAGTAAGTAATTTACATTTCATTCAAAATATGGACCATAGTGTAATTGTATTGGATTACAGTCATCCAGAATTCTTAAAGGTTAAAGAAACTAAAGAAAACGATAGATAATGTAGACACGTCTTGGCCTACTCCAGCTGCTAGCCTCGATCGCCAAACATCGGTCCTCCAGACCCTGATGCTAAATGAGATCCATTCCACATATGGATCTCGGAGTAACAGCTTAACCTTATGCTCAAATAAAACAAGATACGTACAAATGTATATTCATTTCAATACGGATATCATCACAAAAGCAACAAGAGATGTATGATCAATAACATAGACGTAACATAAGCACAAAGCGGTATGTAAAGTCTCTCTCTTGACTAGTTCTGCACATATCCAAAGGCCACGCCTCCAACGTGTCCTCGGCGCTAGGAATAACTCAAACGGCATTACCAATACTATAATCCGTGGGTAAAGTCATAAGTATCTCGACGATTCTCAACGAACCTCGCTTTATGAACGTATTTTTAACGCAAAAGTATATGAGCAGCATAGAGTTAGGGTTATAGTACGCGTCCGTACCTTAGTTGCAGATATCCGGCTCTTCCGGCTAAAAACGGTACTTTTTTACGGCGTACGTAAACAAATAAACAAAATGGCTCAACGGCAAAACGGAGAACGATGGAATTTCGACGGCGGTTTGACGTCAGAAGTATTCTAAACAAAATAATAACACACTCATGAATATAACAAGCATTTTAGGTGAAAAAGACCATTTTGCCCTTACTACCCCTAATTGGCGGAATTTCGCGTAACTTCGTTACTTTGACCGTATTCCATTTCAAAATTATCCCCACTATGTTTTTACCTCATCGGGCATCTTTCAATGCAATGAGGCATAAAAACAAGTATAGGAATATATTCTCAAACTTCCTAGATCAAAACAACGGTTCTACTATAACTACCGAAAGAACTACGGAAACTAAAAACTAAGGACGAAGAACTTACTCGGGGCAAGGCGGAGAATTTTTCCAGAGCTTCTCTCTCTAGAACCTCTCTCTAGGATTCGAATTTTGGTGTGAAGAATGAGAGGAGAGGTGCTTGCTATTTATAGAAAAGGGAGGGACAAGGTGGGTATTAACAAAAAAGTCTTCAGATATGATTCTGGCCGTTGGATCTAGGGTTTTGGGAGAAGCAATCTTGACCATTCAAGGTCTTGGTCGACATCTAAGAGCCCAAAAGTCAATGGATGAGTTGTCATCCATGATGACTCTTGCTTTATGGCCTCCGGCCCGATAAAGCTACCCGATCGGTGTCCGTTTCGCGCGATTTTGCAGAAACTCAAAAATTCGGGCGTGTAACTTTGAAGATCTTTTCATCCTCTTTCATATTATCTATTTTTATCCTCTTTTTGATCATATCCAGGTATTCTCCGGTGTGTCGGAAGATATTCGGACAAACGCGTCCGATTCTGGAAATCGCTTAGATAGAACCAACTTCCGGACAATAATTTGCGAGTCGTAAAACGTCCGGTTGTTGCCTAACTTAATCCGTGTTTGAAAACACACAATTGTTTCTATAGGTTCTCACTTTGTCTATCGACTCTACTCTATCGATCAACTTTTCGTCTTATTAGGAATTAGGGTTTTCGGTTGCGGAATTAACGTCTGGTAAATTCTTTCATCGTGTAAAAATTTACTTGTTCTTAATTTGATCAGTCTGAAAAGACTTTTACCTCTGGTTTACCTGTAGAATTTATTTCTAACTTTTCCCTCAGTCTGCCTATAAGCTGACTCACCGCATTATATTATTATTTTATTCTAATTATCATTTTAATTATTTAAACAATTCTTTTTAATTACAAATACCAATAATTTCAGCCCCCTCATTTTAAAATTCAGTTTTAATTATTTTTTCATAATGTTTTCCATTTTTAAAAATATAATATTTTTTACCAAAAATTTCTTGTTTTACCCCGCCCGTTAAGGCTTAATCGAGCTAAATTCTTCGTTTAGTGATCTTTTTAGGATTAGGTTTCTTCATACATTTATCTTTACTAATTTTTCTTAATCTTTTTATCATAATTAGTAAGTATATTTTATGCTAATTACGAGCCTTAATCTCTTAATTAAGGATTTTACCATAAATTTAACTTTCTATATTTCTCTTGTTTTACTGAATCAATTAGCTAGTAATTATCTAATCATTCTCTTACCAATGGTTGATAGTTTTATAATTTACAGTATATTATTATCTTACAAACTTTATCTTGTCATTGTCATTTTATATCCTATGTAAAATATTAAAAATGTTCACACCTTAAAGTTACTTTATGGTTTTTAATGCTTTTTAAACATTTCTTCATGTTATACCCTCTCGAAACAATTTATTAAATCCTTATAATTAAATATAATACTCCCATTATATTCTCATAATTTTTCACGATCTTTTAGTATTTATCATAATATTTTTAGACATTTTTATCACCATTATTGCATTTTTAGTCATTCTGTTCAAATGATTTTTACGTAACTTTTTCGATAATTTACTCGACAATTATAACAATTTTCTATAATAATTTTAACTCATGAATTTGCTTCATCAAAATATTCATTAATTTCTCTTATCTCAAGTATTCCAGATTTGCTAAAATCCGGGTATTACGAATGTGTGGCGCTTTACGTAATACCCGGTTTTAGCGAATCTGAATTTCTCGAGATAAAGGAAAATTAATGAATATTTTAATGAAGTAAATTCATGAGATAAAACTGTTATAGAAAATTGTTATAATTATAGAGTAAATTGTCAAAAAAGTTCCAGGAAAATCATGAAAATGAATGACTAAAAATGATATAATGGTGATAAAAACAATCTAAAAATATTATGATAAATACTGAAAGATCATGAAAAATTATGAGAAAAATATGGAAGTGTTATCCCTAATTATGAGAATTTAATAAATTATTTCAGAGGAAATAACATGAAGAAAAGTTTAAAAAACATTTCAGAACCATAAAGTAACCCGAATGGGGTAAACATTTTTAATATTTTACATAGGATATAAAATGACAATATCAAGATAGAAGTTTGTAAGATAACAATATACTGTAAATTAGTAAAGATAAATATATGAAGAAACCTGATCCTAAAAAGATCACTAAACGAAGAAATTATGTCTCGATTAAGCCCTAACGGGCGGTAGGGGTAAAACGGAATTTTTGGTAAAAAAATATTATATTTTTAAAAAATGGAAAAAATTAATGAAAAATAATTAAAACTGAATTTTAAAAAAGAGGGGCGAAATTTTAGTATTTTTAATTAAAAAGAATTGTTTAAATAATTAAAATGATAATTAGAATAAAATAATAATATAATGCAATGAGTCACTTATAAAAGCGACCGAGGGAAAAGTTAGAAATAAATTCTACAGGTAAACCAGAGGTAAAAGTCTTTTCAGACTGATCAAATTAAGAACAAGTGAAATTTTACACGAAGAAAGAATTTACTGTGCGTTGTTTCCGGCAAAAAACCCTAATTTCAAATAAGACGAAAAAAGTTGATCAAATAGAAAGTAGAGTCGATAGGCAAAGTGAGAACCTATAGAAACAATTGCGTCTTTTTAAACACGGATTAAGTTAGGCAACAACTGGACATTTTACGATTCAGTGAATTGTTGTCCAGATTATGGGAGTATTATATTTAATTATAAGGATTTAATAAATTGTTCCAGAGGGTATAACATGAAGAAATGTTTAAAAAGCATTCCAGAACCATAAAGTAACTTTATGGTGTGAACATTTTTAATATTTTACATAGGATATAAAATGACAATGACAGTATAAAGTTTGTAAGATAATAATATACTGTAAATTATAAAACTATCAACCATTGGTAAGAGAATGATTAGATAATTACTAGCTAATTGATTCAAGAAACAAGAGAAATATAGAAAGTTAAATTTATGGTAAAATCCTTAATTAAGAGATTAAGGCTGGTAATTAGCATAAAATATACTTACTAATTATGATAAAAAGATTAAGAAAAATTAGTAAAGATAAATGTATGAAGAAACCTAATCCTAAAAAGATCACTAAACGAAGAATTTAGGCCTGATTAAGCCTTAACGGGCAAGGGGTAAAACAGAAATTTTTGGTAAAAAATATTATATTTTTTAAAAATGGAAAACATTATGAAAAAATAATTAAAACTGAATTTTAAAATGAGGGGGCGAAATTATTGGTATTTGTAATTAAAAAGAATTGTTTAAATAATTAAAATGATAATTAGAATAAAATAATAATATAATGCGGTGAGTCAAACTTATAAAGGGCCAGGGAAAAGTTAGAAATAAATTCTACAGGTAAACCAGAGGTAAAAGTCTTTTCAGATCGATCAAATTAAGAACAAGTAAATTTTTACACGATGAAAGAATTTACCAGACGTTAATTCCGCAACCGAAAACCCTAATTCCTAATAAGACGAAAAGTTGATCAGATAGAGTAGAGTCGATAGACAAAGTGAGAACCTATAGAAACAATTGTGTGTTTTCAAACACGGGATTAAGTTAGGCAACAACTGGACGTTTTGCGACTCAAAGAAATTATTGTCCGAAGTTGGTTCTATCGGAAGCGATTTCAGTAATCGGATCGTTTGTCCGAATATCTTCCGACACACCGGAGAATACCTGGATATGATCAAAAAGAGGATAAAAATAGATAATATGAAAGAGGATGAAAAGATCTTCAAAGTTGCATGCCCAGATTTTTGAGTTTATGCAAAATCGCGCGAAACGGACACTGATCGGGTAGCTTTATCGGGTCGGAGGCCATAAAGCAAGAGCCATCATGGATGACAACTCATCCATTGACTTTTGGGCTCTTAGATGTCGACCAAGACCTTGAATGGTCAAGATTGCTTCTCCCAAAACCCTAGATCCAACTACCGAATCATATCTCAAGACTTTTTATTAATACCCACCTTGTCCCTCCTTTCTTCTATAAATAGAGAGCCCCTCTCCTCTCATTCTTCACACCAAAATTCGAATCCTAGAGAGAGGTTCTAGAGAGAGAAGCTCTGCAAAAATTCTGCCTAGCCCCGAGTAAGTTCTTATGTCCTTAGCTTTTAGTTTCCGTAGTTCTTTCGGTAGTTATAGTAGAACTGTTGTTTTGATCTAGGAAGTTTCATAATATATTCCTATACTTGTTTTTATGCCTCATTGCATTGAAAGATGCCAGACGAGGTAAAAACATAGTGGGGATAATTTTGAAATGGAATAAGGTCAAAGTAACGAAGTTCTGGCTAAATTCCGCCAATTAGGGGTAGTAAGGGCAAAATGGTCTTTTTCACCTAAAATGCCTGTTATGCTGCCAAATATTCATAAGTGTGTTATTATTCTGATTAGAATACTTCTAACGTCGAACCGCTGTCGAAATTCCATCATTCCGCTGTTTGCCGCTGTTTCGCTGTTTTACGTACGGCCGTCAAAAAGTACCGTTTTTAGTCGGAAGAGCCGGATATATGCAACTAAGGTACGGACGCGTACTGTAACCCTAACTCTATGCTACTTATATACTTTTGCGTTATAGATACGTTCATAGACTGAGGTTCTGTTGAAAATCGTCAGAGATACTTACAGCTTTACCCACGGATTATAGTATTGGTAATGTCGTTTGAGTCATTCCTAGCGCTGAGGACACATTAGTGGCGTGGCACTGGATATGTGCAGAACTAGTCGAGAGAGAGACTTTACATACTGCTTTGTGCTTATGTTCTGTCCATGTTATTGATCATACATCTGCTGTCTGCTTTTGTGATGATATGCTGTATTGAAATGAATATCTGTTGTACGTACACTGTTTTATTTGAGCATAAGGTTAACCGTTACCTGAGATCCATATGTGGAATGGATCTCAGCTGTAGCATCAGGGTCTGGAGGACCGATGTTTGGCGATTGAGGCGAGCAGCTGGAGTAGGCCAAGACGTGTCTACATTATCTATCATTTTCTTTAGTTTCTTTAACCTTTGAGAATTCTAGATGACTGTAATCCGATACATTTACACTATGGTCCATATTTTGAATGTAATGTAAATTACTTACTCGCTCCAATGCTCTACTCTGATTACTCTGCTTGAAATATTTGGAAACGTTTTTTTTTTAAAAAAAATCCGCCGTTTTCAAATGGGATGTTACACACACACACACATAGAAAGGAAGAAGAGAGTAGTGAACTTGAGAGATAAAGCATGAAGAAAATGGATGGAAGATTGAATTGAGGTTAGGAAGTTATGAATTTTACTTTACTTCCTTCAAATTCATGTAGTTTTGTCTAAGGTCTTAGTAAATACCTTTGTATGATATTGTTGAAGCTCTAATCATCTTTACCTTCTAAATCTCTTATGATTTTGAAGGAGATTTTGGTTAGTAGTTGGAACATGGTGATATGATTTTATTTTGGTAATCTTGATTTTTTTAAAGTGTCTAAAATAGAATTTTGTATAAGGAAGGGTGTAGAGCATGATTTTGGAAGTATTAGGGTTAAGATATAAAGAAACACAACTTGAGAATTTAAAAAACTAGCAGTGGTATTTTCATCACTGGGAATTATTTACGTGTCCTTGGCTCGGAAAGTATTTTTAGTCAAAAATATACATGTCAAGGGTCACGTAGATTTTTGGAACACCTCAATCAGAGTTTTATATAATTAGTTATGAATTTTTGAAGTTGGATCAAATTTCTGGAATTTTCTGAACCCTATGCGAAAATGAAGGATTAATGATCAATGAAGGGATACTCATTAATAAAAAGAATTAATGAGTTTCAAATGGTGAAAACACCCTTCACATAAGTGATATAATTACTTATTTTTAGAGAAAGGTTATATTGATGATGACACAATCTATATTGTATTACTTTAGGTCTATCATTCCTATCTAGTAGCCGAGAGTTTGTTATCCTATTGATCAACTATTTGCAAGTAAGTAACCTTAATCTCATATGCTTTGTATAAGTTTGTATGTATGTTTTACCATGATTATGTATGCATTCGGTGTTATTGTTTTCCAAGCGCTTTGGTACCGGAACCCATTGTGTGTGACTAAGGCTTGAGGTGTGCCTTACTTAGCAATCTGTATTGTGAGGACTGCTTGTTCCGGATTAGGCTTTGTGCCTTGTTGTGTGCAACCTACTAAACGTTGTATGGTTTATGTTTGTGGTTTTCTTACATACTTTGTATATACTCTGAATATGATATTAACGTTTACTCTGGAACCCTTCGGGATTTCAGCCTCTGCTACTACCTGTATGTGTACAGTTTATTGAATGTAGCCCCCAGACGAATGTTAGCAGATGGAGGTGTTGGACTAGTTCTAGACTATTTGGATAATTGATTTTATGTAATTATAATTTTATAACCAAGATTTGTAATTTATCTTCAGTATATTATGCCTAAACCATCTTGCCACTACGTTACGCTGTAATACTATGATGTATAATGGTATTAAGTAATATTTTTGAGAAATAGAGAAGTATTGTAACACCCCTACTGGCTTCGCCCTTTCGGGTGGCAGATAGAGGGATTCCCTTTTATACTTGTCATATATCATCTAATTGCTACTTATTAGCATGCATCAAAGTTTATTGCTGCAGAGCATTTCCCGGTTGGATTTCAGACAATACTAGTATAATTAAAAACAAGTAACAAAATATAATACCCGATGGGTTAAATATACGGTCATCCTCCAGTGCCCAAGGGCTAAAATAATATACAGTCATCCCATCACAAAAAAAAAAAAAAAAATCTTCCTCCGCCACCAACAACACCGTCTACCCGAGCTCCGCATTGTAATATCCGAAAATTTCTAAATATTATACTTTGATAAATAATACATATTAGAAATTAAAGAGTATGTTGTCTCTAATTATGTAAATTAATTATTATAATTCTTGGGCAATTTTTGCTTGGAATTTAATAAATCAAAGATCAATTTTCTAATATTCAATTTGGGATATTCCAACTTGATTAAAAATCAAGAACTAATAGAGATTCAATATTAACATGAAATGAGTTACTAAGCATCATAATTAATTTAGGAACCAATCAAATAATAATAAATATGCCTAATAACATCCTAAATTCATGTGATAATTAATGGGCCAATGAGAGGTTTTAAACATTGGACTTTAGAGACAAATGAAAAACAAAAGCAATAGGTAATTAAGGGGAAGGGGGATGTACGGTTGTTTGTGTGTTTGAGTGTAAGAGAAATTATGTGATATAATTTAGTCTTAATTGAAATCCACCAATAGAAAAAGAAGGAAGAACTTGGAGATGAAGTAAATAAGCTTATGGAAGAAGCTTAAGGGGACAAAGAAAAAAATGGATGATGGTGAGAGATGTGAAGGGGCCACGGTTTGGGAAAGGAAGAGTGAAATTTAAGAGTGAAAAGTTGAAGGGAAAAGTTTACTTGGAGGCAAAGAAAAGGGTATTTTGGTAATTGAACAAAATCCTTAACAATTTGCTATAAATAGAGACCTAAGGTTTCTTCATTTTTCACACCAAACACAAGCAATAGCATCTGAATATAGAGAGTAGGGAGTGAGTGAGGAAAGCTTGGAGGAGTAGAAGCAAGAGCAAAGTAAGTTCTTCAAGTTCTAGCTTTTAAATTCATAGTTGGTTTATGCTTTGATTTTAAATTTCCAAGGGCAATTTTATTTTCATGTTTTTATGGTTAAAAATGGCTTTATTTCGAAAGTTTGATGGAAAATATGTTGGATCAAAATTTTTGGAAGTTGAAGATCAAAGTAACGAAGTTACGCGATAATTGTTCGGTTAGAACTTTTCTGAAGGCAATGATATTGAGGCCATAATCTTATGCTGAGGATGAAGCTAATTAAAAATGAAATTTTTGATGGTCAAAGTAGACATATAGGGATTTTCAAATATACCCAGAGTGTGTCATTTTGATTTTTGTGCAAGGAGATAAAAATTCTCAAAGAAAGGCACATTTTTCTGGAAAATTCTGGGCAGCATATGAAAACGTGGAAACTGGGAATTGTTCTTAAGTTCTGGGAAAAATTTGATATTTTTTCTCAAAACTAGACATCCTAAGGAGTCCGGGAAATTTTACGGATCCTCGTTTCGATTTTGCTAGAATTAGTTATGAGTTTTTGAAGTTAGACAAAAATCTGAAAGCTGTAACCAACGTGGTTCTACGAAATTTTGGACAATAAATTGTAAAATAAATCCATCAAGGGAAAAATGGTCATTAGTGGTCAGAATATCTCTTAGGATACTATTCATAGATTAATAAAGTGATATTACTATTATAGGCTATCTGAGAACGCATACCAACCGACGTACGTACCGCAATCATCAACGAAGGTACGGACGCGTACTGTAACACTAACTCTAATGCTTATTATATGCTTACATGTGATAGATGATTTTATAGACTGAGACTCTGTCTTAGATCACTATTTGTACATTTGGCTCTATACACGGGTTATAGTCTTGATAACGCCAAAAAGATGTTTTCCTAGCGCTGAGGACACGAGCAGCTGTCGTGGCACTGGAGAGTGCAGACGTGTGTGTGACTTTACATCTGTTGTGTGCTTATGTACTGTTGTGGTGTTAATCTTGCATCTGCTATGTGCTTATGTGTTGATTACTGCTGTAATGTTATGAATATCTGTCATACATGTACTGTCATATTTGAGCATAAGGTTAACCGTTACCTGAGGTCCGATGGGCATTGGACCTCAGCTCTTACTATAGCTTCAGGGTCTAGAGGACCGAAGACAAGGGTAAGTAGCACGCATGAGGACCGGCTGGAGATTTAGTTTTATGCTGGGATGTATATGTTTTTGAATTATGGGATAAATGTACCGTTATTATGATTCTCTGGATACACCACGGTTAACGTTTTTAAAACTTATCAGTTACTCTCAAAATTGCTCCGATGCTCTACTCTGATAAAAATACATTATTCCGCTTTTCAAAAATGGGGTGTTACACGCATTCTTACCCTTCTCTCCAGATACAGCCCTTGAAGTACTCCCTGAAGCTTTACAAAAATCTGGGATTCAAAAATGAATCCCAGAGTAACCATTAATCTCATATGCAATGCATAAATAGTGTATGTATGTAACCATAATTAGGAAAAACACCAAATAATAGCATTCAGTAACAAACGCGCAGTAACACTAATACAACATACCAAGTATACCGTGTTAATTGCGGAAGGACTACATGTCCTAGAAACAAACGCAGGACTGCTCAACAAAGCAAGCCCCGAATCCACGCGCTAAGAAAGACACAAGTAGTCGGGCTCCGAACCCAGAACACACTGAATGCAGACAAACGCATGTCCATTTTCGGGAGACACGGGTCCACAATCATGGAATAACAAGCATACAAAGCAACACAAGACACATGGGAATTAAGGTTACTACCTGGTAGTTGACCAAAATTATCAGTATAATTTTCCCCGGATACGTGAAAATCAAAGTGACCCTAAAATAATCAAAATATAAATATAAATAACTCATCTTTAAAATATTTATTTGTTGACTTTAAAATAGGCCTTCTTCAACCTAAAAAAAATCTCTCAATTTTATACTATGATCCTATTTTTGAACAAAAGCATTAGAAACACCAACAAAAATTAGTTTCCCACGTTCATAAGGTTAGCACACAATAAATTCTCATTTTCAACAACTATTTTTTTTTCTATCATAATAACCTTTCTTCCCAAATTCCAAATCCTTTATTCATCCTTTTTATCTATTAATCAAACCTATTTCATGACCAAAAATGCAAGGGTACTACCGCTTTTACAACCATAAAATCATAAAGTAGTTAAAATAATCACTTACTTGTTCTTGGTATCCCACTAGCTTGAAACTTGATCCTCAAAGTTCTCTCTTCCTTCTTTCAACCTTCACCCTCACACACCAAGGAGAGGTTTCCTTAAAAACAATCTTTGACTTTCATGAATGGGAATAGAAGAAGGTGGAATAAATACCCAAATACCTCACCTTTCTCTAGGATGCTTGATTGAGCTCTCCCCTTGCATCTTTTGCTAATTTTGCTTTTCTCTTCTTCTTCAAATTTGTCCAATGGTAAAATTGAGAGGAAATGAGCTCCCTTAAATAGACCTCCAAACTATCTCTAGATTCTTCTTCTAAAAATATCTAGGAATTTCTTTTTATTTTTGCCTAATAATTTCTCCTTTGGCCGGTACTTAAGGAACTTTAGAAGTAAAAAAAAAAAAAAAAAATACATTGATTCCTCGTGCACTCACTTTTTTTTTTTTTGGATAAAATGGGCAAGCCGAAGCTTGAAAGTGAGAAATAGGAGCTAGATTATAAGACTCTAGCCCCTGATACAACAGGAAGAAGGAAACTATGAATGGCAGGATTGTTGATCCTTCAAAACCATATCTAGGCAACCTCTTGGGATAGTTGAAATCATGGCCATATCGGCACCAATGGCAACACTATGGCCTTGCTTGGCCATATAATCAGCACAAGAGATGTTTTCTCTTGGAGTATGATGAAGCTCCACGTCCCGATCTCGGAACAAAAGGTCTCGAGTCTCCCCAATAATGTCTTTCAAAGGATGATCGCGGGACAATCTCTCATAAGGATATTGACGGCATCAAGAGAGTCGGAGTAAATGACGATGCTCGTAATCTCATCGAAGACCAATCGCAACCCTATCATGATAGCATAAATTTCAGCTTCAATGACAGAAAGTAGGCCAAGGGGTTTATAGAAGCCCATCAACCATTCCCCTTTAGAATTTCTTAGTACTCCCCCACATGCAGCTTTATGATGTTGAAGCACTGATCCGTCCACATCGATGCGAACTGTATTCTCAGGAGGGGGTGTCCAAGATTCCTCGTCAATCTTGTCCAGGTTGGAAAATCTTGTGGTTTAGCTTTTGATTCGCTCCATTCTCCATGAGTAGATAGCTGCACTTTGGTGTAACATCTCCCTTGTTTCGTGGTCTTTCCCTGAAAAAGAAATTTACATCTGGTAGTCCAAAGAATCCAGCATCCCAGGCTAAAGGTTCTCGCCCAGCGAGCGTTTTGGAAGGTTTGAAAACAAAATTCCTTATTCAGTTGGTCTACTCCCACGTCTGGTTAACAATGGAGGTTATTATTAGAGAAAAAAATATGAAATTTTGTTCACCACTTTCCAATGCTTCACGTGCTCCACTACTTCCTTATTTAATGAATGTTGAATTGTCACATCATTATCAAATAATGTTTCGTTTTTTTCCCCTGATATGATAGTAAATAGAAACAGTAATTTATTTAATGTTAATTATTTTGTAAATTTTAAGATCGCCAAATTGTGAAGACAAGAAGATCCAGTACTTATTACCTACAGATAACGAATAGAAGAAAAAGATTCACACACAACACAGCTTTAAAATAGTGTAACCTATACGCACATATGGATATTTTCACTTGAGAATAAATCTTCCCCCTTTAATATGCAGCAATTTCATTTTATGTGCAATGTTCTCTCTCTTTATTATTTGCCTCTGTTCGATACATGCATATAAAAAATTTGAGGATTTTGTCCATCACCGTGCCACGACTTGTGATCAGAGGGGCTAAACTTCCAATTATTCTTTTCCATTGAACAGGAAAAGTATGTTATAAATAACAGGTTATATAGATTCATTGCTTTTTTTTAAAAAAAAAAAAATTGCTAAACTTTATTTATATGTAACCTTTATTCAAATGAACGCTACGTCCCTTCTTGTTGGGTTCTGAGACGTACGCGGGGGTATAAATAATTGACACCATCACCCTCAAATTGATCGTCATTATTATTATTGAACAAATGGAATTTTCGCCTGCAGCTTTACCTCAGAGAGTAGACACAGTGGATGTGGAAAATGAACTGTACAAGTTCACATTCAGAGGTGAATGGGAAAAGGTAGTGGAGTTATACAAAACATAACCATGGCTTCAGATAAGAGGGATCACGAGCTCAAATGACACAGCACTGCATATGGCCATCAGTGATGACAGAGAAGACGAAGTGGATGTAACGCTCCCTTATATCTCCCAATCATACATCAAAGTTAATACACAATGGAGCGTATGGATCTAGTTTAGATGAATGAATAACTGATGATTTAAACAAAATATAACTTGGTAATGTACAAAAATTAATCTCCACTGGGATATTTCATTTACATTCATCCCAAATAAAACTTTAAACTTAAACACCTTATACATCAACCCAAACTACCAAAAATATATAAAGATAAAACTTAAACTAGAACTCCTCCTGAGTTCAACCTTCATCTTCCCACCTTAAAGCACCACATTTCCCTTCCGTCCTGATTCACTACCTGTACCTTTATATAAGTCTGAGATTCACGAATGAATCTTAGAGTAACACGTTAATCTTTATGAATAGTGTACATAATATAAGAAATCAAATTACCACAACTCAGGAAACAGTTTAACATTCAGTATCAAAGCACAGCAACAATCAATAGTATATCATACATGTAATGTTAACTGTAAATACGCAGGATCGGACAAGTCCCGAATTCCACAGTGCAAGGAAGGTAAATGCAGGACCTTACCAGTCTTGAATTCCTTGATAGGAAAGATAAATGCAGGAACCGACGAGTCCAAAATTCCACAGTGCTAGGAAAGTAAACACAGGACCATACGAGTCCCGAATTCCCCTACTTGAGGAAAGATAAACACAGAACCCACCCAATTCCGAATTACTTAGCATATAAGAAAGTAAACGTAGAACCTACCCGGTTCCGAATTCCTTTAGCACATAGGAAGACACATGTTCTTGGCCAAACAACAGAATACATAAATGTAATCAATTGTATATGCAAGACACAAATCCATAAGAATGAAAATTACATATAAACATACACATGTCATAGAGAGTTAGAGTTACTACTTGACGATGTAACAACCTCTAAATTGTCCAAATGTTTTGCAATGTGTGCGGGCTTGGGAATTCCTATAATTTTGGGGGTAATGATTAATACTTAATCCATATATGTAAGCATGATAAAAGGGTCTTTAATTATCATGTTAATTCCCTTGTTAACCCTTATTACATTCGGGTACAACTTAAGTACCCAAACTTATCATTTTAGTCCCTAAGCTTGATTATCCTGAAAATCCAGTAACTTCAAACATTTTTAATAAATTGCACAAAACTCAAAACTATGTGCAATCAAAATCCATGTATTTCTTGACAAGTCTATTTTTATGGAAAAATAATTTTCAAGGTCAGAACACGTCATAATATTTTCACTTTTAAAATTTCTTCTAACTAACCACCTGACACTTCCAGATTTTGTTCTTATCTTTAAAAATATCGTACAGAGCTTAAAAAAATATCCATTATGTGTCAAATTAAATCTCTGCACGTCCTCTATCTAACTGGAAAGTTTCATAATTTTATCAAACACCAATTATTCTCAGTTTTCAAAAACACGTCAGGACTATCCAGTGAGTTTTCTAGAAACTTTGCTTAACTTCAAAAATTAATATCTCACTCCACAGAGCTTTAAAATTTACAAACCACATATCAAATTAAATCTCTATGCGTCCTCTTTCTATATGGGTGATTTCATAATTCTCTGGGCTCATTTACCCAGTCAAACATCTTACACAAGCTTACTGTCCAGTTTTATCTTCCAAAAACTAGGGTCATTTTGTAAAACTTATAGCTCCTTGAGAGCTTAGAAAATTACAAAATACCCATCATTTTAAAGCTACACATCTCTACTTTCTTTATGGAAAATTTCACAATTTATGGAGTCCATTTACTTAGTCAAAACCCACGAGCAAGCTGACTGACTCTAGAGATCAAAACTGGCAGTCTTTCATCTTTTGAAAAGCTTGTGATTTTATGTTTCAAAATACCTTTCAAAATTCATTCACCACTTTATTCCCACTCAATTTTTTGTGTTGAACACCATGGTAACCTCAGATTTACGAAAACATTTTTATATTTTCAAGTTCATCTCAAACCAACAAATCTGGATTTTACAACCAACTTCTAAAAATGTCAAGAGAAGGATTGTATTCCTTATCACAACTCTTGATCTTCAACCTTGAGTGAGAAATGGGGTTGACCGTGGAGAAGAGGAGGATGAGCATGTTGGAGATGGGAGGAGGAGATGATGATTGAAGTAGTGTGTGTGCGCGCTATGGTGAAGGTGGAGAGGAGAGGAAAGGAAATTCTGCTTAAGCGTTTGAGAGGGAGGAGAGGATTGAATCAGCAAAATGTGGTATGTGTGTACGGGTAGAAATGAGGGAGGGAGATACAAAATCTGATTTTGTAATGTGTGTGTGTTGGCACCTTGCATGGTTGCCATGTGTCATGGGGAAGAAGAGGAGATGACAAGTGTTTCATTTTTTGCATGTATGTGTGTGTTGTCTTGTGGATATGGCGCCTTATGTCATTATATGTGTATGTGTTGTTATCCTCTTATGACGCCATGTGTCGCAGTTCGGGAAGGAGTAATATGTGGCATGGTTTTCGATAAAGTTCGTATATGTTAATTTTTGGTGTTAGTAGTTTTGGTTTCTGTTTGGGTTTTGTTGTTGTTGCCTCGGCTTGCGTGTTTGGATTTTGTTGTTGTTGCCCCGATTTACGTGTTCTGGGTTTTGTTGTTACCTCAATTTGCGTGTTTGAGTTTTATTGTGGGTTTTCTCAATTTACGTGATTGGGTTTTGTTGTGTCGATTTTCACGTTATTGTTTCCCGAATTTGTCCCATAAGATAAATATTCAATAAATAATAATATCTCAATAGATATTAAATCTTGACATTTTATTTAATATTTCCTAATTTACAGGGTTTCTGGTAAAGCATAAATGAACAATGGAGATGCTGGTAATATTAATCATGGAGAAGGGCAACATAAAAGCTCTCAAGACTCAGAATGATAGAGGCGAAACCCCTCTGCATCGTGCTACCAAATGAGAGTTTGTGAAAATGTGCGAGTGCATCTTAGAGGCAGGACATCGCATGCATGGGCCTGGATTTGCTTCACGGCGGCTCTTCACAACCAGAAACCTGCCTTCATCTCCCTCCACTACTATGCTTGTGGTGACACAGACCGACATAAACCATATGATGATCGAGTTGGTTAGAAGCAAGGGCGGATCTTTGAAGGGACTAGGGGGGCCATGGCCCCCCCCCCAAATAAAATAAAATAAAATTGTTCAGACGAGACTGGCGAAGGACCAACTCCAGCGGCAAGAAGAACAGGGAATGGTTGGAGAAAGTCACCGGAAGTCCATCACTGCTTAACTTCTTGATCCCACTCTGGGTCTCGTCGTGGTGCTGAAGCTCTGTGATCTTTGCGATTTCCCCGATCTAGTCCTCTGAAAGGCGTCTCTGTGCAGAGCTTCAAGTTTGGCCTTCCTCTCTGTTTTATTCCCCTGCCCGCGCAAATCTGCTAATTCTTCCTGTCCTGTTCTCTATTAATCCAAATGATGTTGATGCTTTGTCTATTTTCTGCTAGCTTCATCTGTATCACATCTTTTACCCTCAGCAACATATCAGTCTCCTTCGCCACAATTGGTATGACTACTACTAATGCTATTTTTCTTTTCTGGCATTTTCCCTTCAGTTTTTCAAAGATCGACACTACTTAGATAAGGAGTGGGGCAGCTATTTTTCTGTGAATGGAAGGAAATGATTTCTTAATTTGTAATTTGATTTGATTTTCTGAAGCGTTGCTCAAGATTCTAATCGCCTAAGTTCCTTTCAACTCTAGGGAGCTGAAAGACAAGTGATTTTGGAGGTATACACGTACACACATATGTGCTACTCCATTCTCTTCTCGTCTCCCCATTTCTGACGCAAATATAGCTTGCCCCATCTAAACACATGTTGTTTCGGTTGGTTTTTCAATTATCATACGATGACTCAGCCCTCTGAAAGGCGTCTTTGTGTAGAGCTTCAGGAAGAACTGTGATTAAGTTAACCAGACAATCTAAAACTTGAAAGAAAATGTAGAAGAAAATGAAGAAAGAGAGGTGAAGGCAGGCCAAAAAGATGTAAAAAAAAAATTAAAAAAATTAAAACATGTTATATAATCATAAAAAAGTTTCATTAGTTAATGAGTATACATTTAGCCCCCATAATATTTATCCCAAGATCCGCCACTGGTTAGAAGAAAGCTCGATGCAGATACTGTACTTCACTATGCCATTGGGAGGGAGCATTTTGGTGAGTAAAGTTCTTAGCGGGGAGAGTTAAGCAGATTTTAGCTATCCATATCGGAGTTTTTTAAAAAAAATAATAATGATTTTTTAGATAAAATATTATTTTTGAACATATAATAGTCAAGAGGTTATCTTTATTTTAAATTCTACACCCATTGATTTTTTTATAAAAAAATATAGACTTTTAAAAAATCAGATTTGATGGTTGAGATTTGCCTAGCTCTCCTTGCAAAATTTTTTTTTTTAAAAAAATCAGTTTTTGCTACGGAAAAATTCTGTCGCAAAAAGCTTTTTTTCCGTCGCAAAATCGATTTGCGATGGAAAAGGAAAATCACAAATTTGCGATAGAAATTCTTGTATGTCGCAATTTGCGACGGATTTGGTGTCCGTCGCAAATTTTAAAAAATTTCTTTCGCGAAATTTGCGACGGATACCAAATCCGTCGCAATTGTCGAATTTTTTTAAAAAAAAAAGTAAAAAATTAAATTTTTTAGAAAAAAATACATAAAAAAATAGACAAAAAAGTTGTATACCATAAAAATATATAATAACAATCATAAAGAGTTTACATAGAGAAAAAAATATAAATAATAATGTTGCGAACAATAAGTACTAAAAAAAGAGTCTAAAAAAAGTATGGTCACCCTTGTCCTTCACTAGGGACCGTAGAATCTGCATATGTTTCATCATCTCTTGTGTTTGATGCACCAAGTATGGTCATTCCGTCGCAAAACTTGATTCCTAAAAAAAAAAAATTATATAAAAAATTACGAAATAAAAAAGAAATGTACAAAATCCTTTGAGTTTTTTTATTTTTATTATTCATTTGCCTTCACAATTTTATACATATAGATACTCTACTGATCGGTTTAGGCCGATCCTAATATCTAGGAATTATAAAAGACATATCCTAATATCTAGGAATTATAAAACAGAAAAGCAATTACAAAATTCAAATTCTATAATCTATTGATCGATTTAGGCCGATCCTAATATCTAGGATTATAAAAGGCAAATTCTAATATCTAGGAATTGTAAAAGGCAGATCCTAATATCTAAGAATTATAAAAGGAAGATCCTAATATCTAGGAATTATAAAACAAAAAAGCAATTACAAAATTCCAATTCCATAATCTGATTAGATCCTAAAATATCTCTAACTATCAAGATTATATATTATACAGAAATTTAACATATAAGAAGAAAAAAAAGGTTGGACAATGTACAAATCGAACAAAATCCGCCGCATATATGTTTAATTAAAAATAATTACCTGCGTTATATTGAGCAACCAAATCAATGTCGACATTGAACTGAGTCTTACAGAAATGTAAGTTAGAATATAATACGAATGAATTTCATATGAACAAATATAAGCAAATATAATATAATAAAAAATAGTTATTATAATTTCCTCTCTTCTAATAATAAATTAAGTTTGTACAATTTCTAATAATAATAATAATAACGTCTTAAATTCTACAATATGGCTTCCCTAGTTCACATCTATAATTTTATATAATTTAATTATGGCCAAACGTAACCAAGCAACAGGAACTTTTTGTGGCAATGGAATTTTAATTCACATGCCTTCTACATCGATGAAACTAGTTACCTTACCTTTGAAAAATTTCAACTACATACTATGCTATGTATATTTCTTTTACAAACACTTTCTATATTATTGGCGAATTAAATTTAACCAAAAAAAGAAGAAACAAAATCAATATTCATTACAGAAAACCTTGCATCAAATAGATAAAAAAGAGAGGAAGAAACGAAGGAAGCACACACCACACGGATTCTTTTATTGTAGAAAGAGGAATACATGAACATCTTCAATTGTACAGTGAGTGATGAATGCTTACCAACAATCACTTCAGATAAACAAATAGATAACCGGAGAGGGAGAGAGAGAGGGACGTTACCGGGAAAAAAACAGCAAGGAATCAAAGGATAGAGGACAAAGGACGTTGGAGGAGGCGGAAGGCCGACGCCGGAGGATGACAGGACGGGGAGGGGCGGAGGTGACGAGGAGGACCGACGAAATGAGTAAGATCGAGGTGGAGAGGAGATCGAAATGGTAGACGTCTAAATGATTTCAGAAGGCATTAAAGCCCGATTTGCGACGAAACTGAAGTTCCGTTGCAAAAAGCAATTATTTTTGCGACGAAACTCATTTCCGTAGAAAAAAATTTGCTTTTTGCGACGGAAACGAAGTTCGTCACAAAAAGGGGAATCCAGTTGCCAAATGGCCGCGGTTGCGACGGAACTTCAATTACATGCCGCAAAAAGCAATTTTTTTTTTTGCTACGGAACTCATTTCCGTCGCAAAAAAAAATTGCTTTTTGCGACGTAAACGAATTTTTGTTGCAAAAAAGGGTGAATCCAAATTTGCCGAATAACCGCCAGTTTGCGACGGAACTTCAATTTCGTTGCAAAAAGCAAAAGAGGGGAACCCGATGGCCAGAGTTCCGTCGCAAAAGGCAATTTTTTTTGCGACGGATCCAATTGTCCGTCACAAAACACTTGTATTTGCTACGGATTATGAATTCCATCGCAAATAGGCGAAAATTTGCGACAAATTTGTTTCCGTCGCTATTTGTGTGTTTTCTAGTAGAGGCAAATTTGCTTTGGCAGGAAGGAATTGAACCATTTTTAGTACTCATCACTATAATAAGCATTGAGAGCTATTCATCATTGCAGATAGTTTAGATCGAATTTGGATGTCTTTGATTGATTTTTTTTTTAACATTCAATTTTTTTCAAAAAAAATTATTTTTACAAAATCTAAAATAAAGATAATCTTTTAATTGTCAGTTTTTCAAAAAATAGATTTTTTATTTAAAAATCATTCGTTGAAAATCTAGATCGGCGATGAGCGCTGAAACTGGTCCCGATCAGGGAAACCATGTACTGAGCAATCTCTCTTCATTAATTATTCCTATAGGTTTCTTTGTGTTGTATTATTATTAATAATAAATATGTTTGCAGATTTGGCATTCCACATAGTCAAACTTTACCCAGACTTGGTTGGCAGATTCAACGAGAGGGGAATAACTCCTTTTCATCTCCTCGCCAGCAAACCTTCTGCTTTTAGAAGTGGTCACTACTAACACCACCTCACGTGGTGCCAGAAAATCATATACACTTGTAATAATTTTAATTGAAGGTCAAATATGTGTACTGATGATGATATGTAACTTCATGCTCGATGATGAGCCTTGTTTAACTAACTTTTGTGAATTGATTTTTCATTTTCCTCGCGGCGCAAAGATGCTGAATTTCATGGTCATTTTTTTTTTAAAAAAAATAATACCTTATGATGAACGGGAAATATTAATTAAGCAAGCAGTGTGCCCAGAGAAATACTTGGCATGTTTTAAGTTCTTCCGGAGTTGGTGCTCATGTGGGAATCATTCCAACATTGAATCCTGAATCTCACTGCATGCTGTGCCTTTTTCCATATTATCTTGAGTTGATGTGGCTTTTCTGAAAATTTAATGTTTACACATATTACTTTAGTTGATTTTGTAGATTGAAGAGAGTGCTGATGGAAGAAAATTAAGGGCTTAAGGCCATAAGATTATTTTTGTAGTAGGTGCTTTTATATCCTCAAATTTGTTAATCTTTATGTATCTCACTTGCCGCATAAATGACAGTTATCAGATGTCTTTCGGTATGGCGGAGCCGAGATTCAGAGAGCCTAAATAGCTCAGGTAGGGTTTCTCTCCTAATCCTTTTCTTACTATCTCTCATCATCTTGAAATCATATCCGTCTAATCAATCACAATACTACTTTAACATCTCTTTCCTCTTCCCAATCAATGACCTAGATAAGTGATGAGAAAAAAGACAAGGAGAAGATCCTCTTTCTAAATAGCTCATGTATTAAAGATATTCCACGAAACTATACTACCTGCTTTGAGTTTTTGACCGTTGTCCACAGAATATTTTTTGGTGTTATGGGTATGTCACTCAAGTTTAATTCCATTCCTTGATCTATTATATACTAGCTATTATAGTTCCTCCAATTAAGTTTCCACATTAATACTATAATTTTTTCTGCATTCCACTAAATGTATATATATTGTTGACAGTGTATATATTTAGGGTGTGTTTGGTTTGAGGTTAGGGGATGGGAGAGGAGGGAAGAGAAGGGGGAAATGATTATGTTTGTCTAAGAGGAGAGGGGGAGGGTGGTTTAAGATTTTGGATCCCCTTCCCTCCAAAATTTTAAACCAAATGAGGGGAGGGGATCATTTTCCCTTCCTCCCATCCCCTTCCCTCAAACCAAACACACCTTTAAGAACATAAAAAAAGCGAAACAAATGCATACATGCATGGAGTGTTCAGAACTCATGGCGTGGCCAGGCAAGGCGTGCGCGAGAGATATAGTGGAGATACCTTCTGATTTTCATGATGGCATTGAGGACATTATAAATCAGACGGGTAATCTATTTAATTTTCATCACCAGTTAGTTCATATTAAAAACCCAATATATATGTATCTGCTGTGTCTTGAAATAGAACAAAAAATCAATATGCATAGTTAATCAAGTAATTAATTAATAAGTATATATTTTACAATTAAATAAATATAGATTATGAGATATATTGGATTGAATCTATTAATATCTTATATTTATTTAATTATCTTTTATATATTTTTCCATCATTTAATTAAATATAGGATAAAAAGATATGTTAAGATAAAATCTACGCATATCCTGTTTTATTATGCAAGAAATATTATATGAAGAAAGAGATAAAAAGAAATTAAATAATATATATATATATATATATATATATATATATATATATATATATATATATATGTGTGTGTATATGGGGTTTAAACTTCTCATATTGCATGAGAAGAAGAAGATTTCTACACATAGTGAAATGGTGGGGCACATATATATATAATGCTAATTATTTTTATATATATATATATATATATATATATATATATATATAGTCCCACCATTTCACAAAGTGTGTGTGTATGTTAATACACTTCTCCTACAACATCGTATCGAAGTGTTTTTCATATATATATATATATATATATATATATATATATATATAAAAGGTCAAAATATAAAGGAATAAAAGCATGTAACCAATATAATGCAATTGGGATAGAGATGCGTGGGGCCCAACAAGCATAACTTAAGTCATGTATATTATTGAAGACGCACACCAGGCTGGAGGATCGAAAAACAAATCAGCAAATGGCAATTCAAGAAGCAGAGGAACGACGCACGAATAGACGCACAGAGACGCAAAGAAAAAGAATCATTGACGACGCAGGACGGCGGAACCAAAAGTTCAAGAAGCAGAGCAGAGCAGTGAACGCCTAGACAACAAGAACGGATCAGCAGCGAAGCTCCACAGTTTTGCGACTTCGTCTTTCTTCTTTATCTTGTTTCTTGAATCTGGATTTTATTTATTTTATGGATTTTATTATAGTTGGCTAAATTTTCTTTTCAACTTAAAGAACCTATGAACTTATTTGGGTTCTAAAGATTTTATCCCTACTAAATTAATTTTGACTTAACTTACTCAGCTAATCTAGGGTATTAATGTCTATAAATATCTTCCGGTCCATTTATATATCTATCTTAATTAATTAAATGCCTCACACAACTAAACAAGATGCAATTTAGATCGGGTTCACTCTAATTTGATTATGTAGAGCTTTTAGGTATATCCTATCTTAGATGCAAATTAAATTAAAACCTAATTCCACATTATTTAATCCCAAGGTCAATTTAAGATTTCCTCTTCAAAGTTCAACCTTAAATCCCCAAAATATGCTTAATAGTGGCCAATTACTAAGCAATAGTAATAATACGAGATTAAATAAACTGAAATAAAATTAATCAAAACTAATTCGTGGGAATAATCTCTAGAACCCAAATAAGTTCATAGGTTCTCTAGATTGAAAATAAAATTTATCCACACATGGCTATAATAAAATCCATGAAATAAATAAAATATAGATTCAAGAAACAAGATAAAGAAGAAAGACGAAGTCGCAAACCGTGGAGCTTCGCTGCTGATCCGTTCTTGTTGCCTAGGTGTTCACTGCTCTGCTTCTTGAACTTTTGGTTCCGCCGTCCTGCCAAAGGCGGACACAGGGGGGCGCCCCCCTAAAATTAAAAAATAAAATAAAAAAATATAAGAATCAGTCCAGCGTGAGCGTCCAACCATTCGTGTTTCATACGTATATATATTAATGGAGAATCTGATATAACCATCAGCGCATATCTCTCCTTTCCTTTATATATATATATATATATATAAGTATAATGATAAATAGATGGGGCCCACAACCATCATATATTCAGAACCTTTGTTTTGCTCTTTTTAGGAAACGCGTCTCTTCTTCCTCCCAGTGCGGCTGGTCCGATTTTTTTCACCAGCTTACGATAAATTTTGAGAATCAATAAGGTACTTAAAATTACTTACTTTCATTAAATTTACTTCATGAAATTTATTATATATAATTTTATCTTTCTAATGATACTACTTTTATACTGATTAGAGAATATTTTAGGGTTAGTGATGAGTGGATTTTTCGTCTTTAGCCTTGGGGTCCACAATAAAAAAATAAACCAAGGATTGCGTATAGGCAAACCTATGATCGTTCTCTCTCTCGAGGAGCCTTTTATTGAATCCTAAGTAATCTAAACGTCATGCAAATGCAATTAAACAAGGGGAAAAAAATTGGTTTTGGCTTTTCAAATTAATTAACTAAAATAAGAATGCAATTTAATTAAATCCTAAACTAATATTTTTGGTATTTTATTTATAAAATGGTGGATGAGTGAATGGAATGAATAAAGTGAAAATATGAATGATGAACGTTCTTGGTAATGAAGAAATAACTATCCTTGCTCATAAAAGATTATGGTAGTTAAATTTCATTAAGTCTAAAGAACAACCTCAAGATAACACTTGAATCCAATATTCTCAATTAATAAGTAAATTCCTACAAACGTAGCCTAACCACTACCTCTTGAGAAATTGTTAAAAACCACTTAATGTGCAATTGAAATTGGAATAATGCACATGAGTCTTCTTGAAATTGAGTACATACTTGATCCTCAAAGACAAATCAACCACATTAACTAGTGATAACACGCTTAATTGATGTAATCTCATTGCAACCACAAGAAATTAAAACACAAATTTTTCACACTACAAATTCCAATCTCAATCACAATTATCAATCCAAATGCAGACAAATAACATTAATCTCAGTTCCAAAATTATACATAATAATTCCTAAAACTAGGTAATCTAAATGTATAATTTTAGATTAATGAAATGATAGAAAAACTCCCCTTTGAAGCTCTAAACTCAAGTCAAATCCTCATCTCCAAGAATTTGAGAATCAGCCACACATGATTTAAGATTCTGCTCCAACTAGCTTTAACCCAACGCCATGGAAACAATGAACATGGAAGAAATTTAATGGTGAAGATGGCAAAGTGTTGGTGAGGTTAAGAGTGAAGGAAGGTGGAGGAAGAGAGGTGTAAATCGATGAAAAGAGAAGGTGGCAAAGGTGGTCGATTGAAAGATGGTGAAGTTATAATGTTGGTGAAGCTCGAAGGTCTGTTCTGTTCTCGTCTCTGCTCACGATGACATCTCCACGGTGGTGTGAGGGAGGATGCTCGCCGACGACCACGGAGGATGAGGAAGCCGCCGGCGAGGGGAGTTGAAGGATGAAGGGAGGTCGACGATGGAGTTTGATGGTTCAGTGATGATGAAGATGATGACGTCTCGATGTGCGTCTCCCAGCTCTCCTGTGCGTATGCGGCGCTCCCCCTTTTTAATTCAATCTCTCCCTTTTATATGTCGGATCCCCTCAGCTCTTTTGTGTGTTAGCGGCGCTGCAATAAAATAATTCCCCCACAGCTCCCAGGTCGCTTCTCGGGTCCTGATTTGAATCAATGAAAAACCTAATTAATCAATCAATGCCCAAAACGCACAGCTGCAGCAGACAGGGACCTAATTGACAATTTACAAAGTTCTGGAGTAGGGACTAAATTGAAACTTTTAAAACTTAAGTTCAAACTTTCATTTTCAAATTTGATTTAATCTTTTCAAACACCTACAATAAAAATCAATCAAGCCAACATCAAATATTCTCAGAAAAATCAATGATTAAGAGTAATTACATTTTTTTGACAATTTTGCCCTTTTTAGCCCTAATTTAATATATTTACTCTTAATCTCAATTTATCATAAGAAACACATTTTAAGCTCAATAACTAATAAAAATGCATTAAGAATCCCAATTTAATTATAAAAAATCATATAAAAATATGGTTCGATCAATTAAGATTTTGGGTAAGTTTTGAGTTTTGTTAAAAGATGGCTATGAGAATATAGATGATGACTAATAGTTGATTTTAATCGGTTTACTTTTATTATTAATAATATTTTTAAAATCATATTGGTCATGAAATAATTCATATTCTTTGTAGGTGATTATTATGGGGAAGAGTGCTACAATTGATACTTATTTTAAGAGAAAGAATAGTGAGTCTTTGCCCTCGTTTACTCCTAATATTGAATTGTCAAATACTGAGACTCCTTCTTCAAAGTCTCCTAGAATTGAAAATAAAGAGGTAGTTAAAGAAGTTGATCTTGCTTCATTGGAAAGAGATCCTGCACTGCGCCGTCCAATATGGAAATATCCTTTAAATCAACAAGATGAGATTCATCGTGCTTATCTTAAATTTGGTCCATTTCAGTGCAAGCTTCAAAATTATCCTTTTTTCTGGGCCAGAGAAGAATCAATGTCATTTTTGCTCTTCTTGGTTTGATTTGTTTCCATCTTGGTTAAAATATTCTCCAAGTAAAGATGCTGCATTTTGTTTGCCTTGTTATTTATTTAGTAAACCAGGCAGTGATCGTTTTGGACTTAATACATTTGTTGTTGATGGATTTAAAAATTGGAAAAAGGTTAATAATGGAGAAAATTGTGCTTTTCTACGCCATGTTGGGAAAAATGTCAGCTCAATGCATAAAAATGTTGTGAGTTCATGTAGTGATCTTATGAACCAATCTCAACATATTGAGATATTGGTTGATAAAGTTTCTTCTAAGGAGATTGCAGCTAATCGTTTGAGACTACAAGTTTCTGGGGACATGACAAGATGGCTTGCTCTTCAAGGATGTGCTTTTAGAGGTCATGATGAAAATTTAGATTCACTTAATCGAGGTAATTTTCTTGAGATGATAAAGTTTTTAGCTTCCTATAATCAAGAAGTTGTAGGAGTTGTTTTAGAAAAAGCTCCTCAAAATGCATCATATATTTCCCCTCGAATTCAAAAGGAAATTCTTCATGTTTTCTCTCAAAAGGTAAAGAACACAATACGGGAAGAAATTTCAAATGCCAAGTTTTGTCTTCTTGTTGATGAAGCTAGTGATGTATCTAAAAAAAAACATATGGCTATTGTTTTGAGATACATTGATAAAGATGGTTTTATACGGGAAAGGTTTTTCGGTCTTATACATGTGGAAGATACAAGTGCTAAGACTTTAAAACAAGGAATAGTCAATACCCTTTGTCACCATAATCTTGACGTTCAAAATATTCGAGGACAAGGCTATGATGGAGCTAGCAATATGCGAGGTGAATGGAATGGATTGCAGGCTTTAATTTGCGCTGAGTGCCCATATGCTTATTATGTCCATTGCTTTGCTCATCGCCTTCAACTTGCCTTGGTTGCTTTGCATCTCATGAGGTAAAACATGTTCATCGTTTTTTGAAAAATTGAACTTCATAATTAATATTGTTACTTCTTCTTGCAAGCGTAGTGATGAGTTAAGAGTTGCCCAAGCAAATGAAATTGCAAGAATGATTGCTATTGATGAACTCGAATCAGGAGTTGGTCTTAATCAGATTGGTACTTTGCATCGAGCTCGAGCTACTTGTTGGAGTTCTCATTACAATTCCATATGCAGTTTGTTTAAAATGTTTCGAGCCACATGTGAAGTCCTTGACAATATTTCTAATGAAGGAAAGACAGCATCACATCGTGGAGATGCAGATAATGCATACTCATCATTGACATCTTTTGATTTTATCATCATATTGCATCTTATGAAAGAAATTATGGGTATTACTGAAGTCCTTTGTCAAGCGTTGCAACGAGAGTCTCAAGATATTTCAAATGCTTTACATCTGGTTTCAACTACAAAAGAGTTACTTCAGAAATTAAGAGAGACATGATGTGATGGTTTCTTAGTTCTTGTTCAAGAATTTTGCATAAAACACGACATTGACATTCCAGATATGAGTGCAAAATATATTGGAAGGAGAGGTCGTGCTAGAAATGAACAAGGTGATTTTTCTACTGAAAAATTTTATAGGGTAAATATCTTTTGTTCTACCATTGATTATCAATTGCAAGAATTAAATAGCAGATTCAACGATAATACTGTTGAATTACTTGCTTTGAGCATGGCTTTAGATCCAAGAAACAGGTATAAGTCATTTAATAGTGATTATATTTGCAAACTTGTTGATAAATTTTATTCTAGAGATTTCACAGAACATGAAAAATTGCATTTGAAGATGAAGTTACAACATTTTGAGCTTGAAATTCCTAAGCATCCAGATTTCATTAATTTAGCAACTACATCTGAATTATGTCAAGAACTAGCAAGAACTGGAAAATCCACCATTTACCCTCTTATTGATAGAGTGATTAGACTTGTACTCACTCTTCCAGTTTCTACAGCAACTACTGAAAGGTCTTTCTCTGTTATGAAGATAATCAAGAACATGCTTCGAAATAGAATGGAAGACCAATTTCTCGATGATTCTTTGATTACATACATTGAAAAAGAAATTGTTTTGAGTTTTAGCACAGATTCAATTATAGATGAGTTTAACAATATGAAAACACGTAGAGCAAGAGTCAAGTGAAGTAATCTAAATTTTTGTAATAGATTTCTTTTCAAGTTTTTGTATATTAGGTCTGTATCGTATTTCAAGTACTTTTATTTATGATATAATATTTTTTATTTTCGCCCCCCCTCAGCAAAATTCCTGGTCCGCCCCTGCGTCTTGCGTTGTCAATGGTTCTTTTTCTTTGCGTCTATCCGTGTGTCGTTCCTCTGCTTCTTGAATTGCCGTTTGCTGCTCTATTTTTGGATCCTCCTGCCTGGTGTGCGTCTTCAATACTACCTCCAGTCCTAATTATAAGAGCTAGTTGACGTTTTTTTAGAGAAATTAAGGAAGCTAAAATAAGTTACTTCATCATTTCATATGTTGTGTTTTCTTAAATTATATATTAATTTATTGGTCAAACTATTTAGTTTGAAGAAAAAAATAAAAAATAAAATACTCTAAGCTAACTTAATTAACTTCCTTAATCTCTCCAAAAAAAGTCAATTAGCTCTTATAATTAGAACGGGAGGAAGTAATATATATGACTTAGGTTATGCTTGTTGGGCCTCACGCATCTCTATCCAAATTGCATGATATGATATATCATATATCTCGTTTTGTCTTTTCCTCCAATTGGTTACACGCTTTTGTTCCTTTTTTTGACACACACACACACACATATATATACATACATACATATATTATTTGATTTCTTTTTATCTCTTTCTTCATATAATATTTCCTGCAATGAGTAGATTTTATCTCAACATATCTTTTTATCCTATATTTAATTAAATGATGGAAAAATATATAAAAGATAATTAAATAAGTATAAGATATTAATAGATTCAATCCAATATATCTTAGAATCTATACTTATTTAATTATAAAATACATACTCATCATTAATATTAATCAATAGTATTGGTGGACGTACGGAAAAAGTTCATGACAATGTTTAGTGTACGTAGCTAAACCTTGATTTTGAATTATTTAGTTTGATTATGAATTAGTAGATGATGATTTCTTCTTTTAATTTTTATAATGTTATGTTTGTTGATTCAATTTTGAGTTTAATTGTTATGAAATTTGATTGAAATTTTCTTTAGTGTTCTAAAAGAGCCTAGATATAAGGGATTTAGACTAGACCTTCAATTGAATTGTATAGGATAAAGTTTTTTGGACTTAATTTTCTTGTAGGATAGACATATACATACTAGCTCTACATAGTCTCAATAGGCTTGCACTTAAATTAATCCAGTTAAATACTAATCGCCTAAGGAATTAGGGATTAACATAATCAAAATGCCTTTTAGCGTATCGAAAGACACTCTTAGGTAAATAAGAGTCATAGACTAGCAAATATAACTTTAGATGCACTTAAGGGGAGAAATTAGACACTAAGAAGTAATCAAAACTATAATAATCCAAGTGACCGCCCAAGATCTAGAATCATCTTTATTCTAGTTATATTTGATTTTTCACTAGTGCAAAAAATAGCTTTAAGACCGCCTCATTTAGACCGGATTATAGAGGATCCGATCCAAAAAGTATGACCGGTGGCAGTTTCATAAATATAAAGAACTTTTTGAACCGGATTATAAAGGATTCGGTCTTAAAAGTATGAATAGTGGCAATTTCGTAAATATATAGAACACTTTTAAGACCGGATTATAAAGGATCCAGTCTTAAAAGTATAACCGGTGACAATTTCGTAAATATATAGAACACTTTTAAAACCGGTTTATAAAGGATCCAGTCTTAAAAGTGTAACAAAAAAGTATGACCGATGACAATTTCGTAAATATATAGAACATTTTTAAGACCGTTGTTTTAAAAAACCGGTCTTAAAAGTATACTTTTAAGACCGGTTGTTTCAAACAACCGGTTTTAAAAGTGCAAAAAAAAATGACCGGTAGCAATTTTGCAAATATATAGAACACTTTTAAGATGAATTGTTTTAAAAACCGGTCTTAAAAGTATACTTTTAAGACCGGTTGTTTCAAAAAACCGGTCTTAAAAGTGTACAAAAGAAGAAGCTAAATTCGTTAAATCATTAAGTCCGTGAGTCTGCTTTGTCTTCTTGGTGATATAATACTTGCTTAGTTATAGATTCAACGAGTGTCCCAAGAGCCTCACGGGTCAAATCCTCAGCAAGAATGCCATCCTCTTCCTTCAACCTACTCACAATCTTCATAAGTCGTCCCAAGAGCCACACAATCAAATACTTAGCAACGTTGGTGGTGAGATGCTTCGAGGGTTTTGCGATGGCGTCGACTCTAATCCTCGGAACGGCGAAAGTGTACTACATCGAGGATTACGGACGGCAAAAGCGGCTCCTTCCTCTTCGATCTATGGCTCTTCCCACGCCGCCGCACGATCCAGACTTAAAATCGAACCCGATCTCTTCTTGCTTAAGTCTCGTTTATTCCTACCTTCACCGCTTCGCTCGAGATCTGGACTTCGATTTTGGTTGCTTGAAGCTTTGCTAGCACCGACAAGAGGTTCCTGCTCAGATTGGGTTACTTTAAGCTTGTGATTTTTTTGTAGATCTGGACTTCAATTTTACCTCTGATTTTATATTGATTCAAATTCGATTTCTATGGTGAATGATTTCTATTTCTTGTTATTTTTTCTTATTTATGGACTTTGTAATCATCTTTTTTGTTTTCCTTGTTGTTGTTGCTGCTTCCAATCTTCTCTTGGTTCTTCGTCGTTGATGACGGATGGACATTCAAAATGTTGCCAGATTTGGTGATTTGGGACCAGTTGTTTCATTTGGGGGGTTTTTTTTTTAATTATTCTGAAACACTTTTAAGACAGGATATTTCAAAAGTTCGGTCTAGAAACGATTTTTTTAAGACCGGTCGTTTATCCGGTCTTAAAAGTAATATATTTTTAAGACCGCCTGGAACGAAACTGGTTCCAGATCCGGTCTTACGAAGCGCTTTTTGTCGGTCTTAAAAGGCTTTTTTGTACTAGTGTTTTTTCCCTTTTTAGTTAGGTTGTTTTCCTATCTTTGATTCAAATTGTGTTAACTCAACTCACTCATGCAAAAGTGTAAAGTCATTACTCAACTATATTGTTGGTGCCAAGTCCTCCTAGGAAAGATACTTTTCTCATCATTTTATTACTTGATACGGCCCATACACTTGCAGAGTCTTAGGCTATATTTTTTTCCCCATCAACACTTCCTCATTTTACATTAAATTTGTTAATTAGACAGTCTTTAATTCATCACTCTCCAATTCAATTGCATCTGTTTTGGCTTTTGTGAGATACAATCTTTTCCGCTTTTCCCTATCTTCTCTTAATTTGTTTCCCTCTTTGAAACTCAGAGGTACGTAAAAGCGATAAGGAGGCTTCAAAGAGCCAAAAAGCTGGGCTTCGCTTGATTCTTGCCTATATCTATTTTTCTTTCACTGTTTCATATCACTTTATCTATTCACTACTTGTTTTTAAAAGGTTCTCATCATTGCGTGCAACTGTTATACATCCATGTTCCTCGCTGTTCTTTTTTTTAAAACATTTAATTGTTAAATGATGTTATGGTTTCTATTAGCCATATGCGTGCAAAATCACATGGGGGTTAAAGCGCATTCCTTTTTTTTTTCCCCCAAATTCTGGTTAATTGGCAAAAGCAAGCATCACTTTTCTCCCTACCAGTCTCAGATCAATTTTGTAGGTTTCAAGATGGCTATATACCGCGAAGGCAAGATGGTCAAGTACTTCAATCTACTATAATTTATGAAGAGGAAAGAATTGAGAATCACACAACACGACTTTAAAATAGTGTCTTCTGAACCCACATTTGTATCCTTTGGAATGAAATTTTCCTACGTGTAGGAATGAGTTACTGGTCTGTTTGTGCAATTTTTTTTTTTTTGGGTGCCAAAGTTTGTGCAATTAATTAAGAGATCCCAAAGACATACTATATATATTGATATGATTTAATTTAAATAATTGTATATGTGGTATTAATAATAGCTTGTAAGCTTGGCGTTGTCCCCTTGTCTATTACACTCTTTGGCCATCCATCTCTTTCTCTTTTTCTCTCCAGCTTTATTCATAAGATAAGATGTGAGTATTTACCGATATATATTTGCGCCACTTATGACAGGTTAAATCCTTTAAATTATTCTGATCCAGAGACTTGAATGCGAAAGGTGCCTGTCTTATTCAGTTCTAACTATACTCCTCCAGAGTTTCAAAGCCCCACCACTTGTTTCTAAATATTATAGGCTAAACATATGGTAGTTAATTTTCCCCAAATTTTCTCCTTCTTTGTTGCAACAAGTTGGCATATATATGATGTATATTCCACAATATTTTATTATAATCGTTAATATTAGTGAAGGTCAAAATTGAAAAGTCATACATTTTACTAATTTAAAGATAGTATATACGTCTTCTTTAAAAATGTAAAGTTAGTTCGTTCTGTCCTATAATTAGGATAAAGGGACTCCCTCTAGTCTCATGTATAGAGTATCTTCTAGAAAATGTTATTGGTATTTTTAAAAGATATTTGATAGCTTTAAAAATATTAAATATCATTTAAATGACTATCTAAGTGAGTGAGATTTGAACATTGTAGGGCTCTGAGGGTAGCTCTCTCAAAGATTTTTATTTTTATTTTTTTGCCTTCACAAATTCTCAAATTTTAGACCTTGTACCTAAGTGGTCAAAGCTTTTTTCACCAGGACCAATGTTGGTTGGTAGAAGCATTAAATATTTTTCTTCCAAATTTAGATATATATAAAAACACATACACACAGCATTCTCCCTCGGTAAGACTTGACAAGAGTTATTTAAGCATTTAATAAGTTATTCTCTCTCTCTCTCTCTCTCTCTCTCTCTCTCTCTCTCTCTCTCTCTCTCTCTCTCTCTCTCTCTCTCTCTCTCTCTCTCTCTCTCTCTCTCTCTCTCTCTCTCTCTCTCTCTCTCTCTCTCTCTCTCTCTCTCTCTCTCTCTCTCTCTCTCTCTCTCTCTCTCTCTCTCTCTCTCTCTCTCTCTCTCTCTCTCTCACATTTAGCCTTTATAAATAAGGGCATACTTAGAAACAAAATTTTATTTCTTACATACTTATTAATTTTAACCATTTTCTTAAACTACGTAATTCGGTTATCGAGCTTTCTTATAAATAGAACCGGAGGGAGTACTTAATAAGGATCATATTAGAAATCATTCAAAATTTAAGAAAATTTAGTATTTTTAACTATTTTTATTAATATGTGTAAGTTAAAAATAACTTATATATAGGAATTGGGAAATAACATAATTACACTTTATTTTTCAGAACCTTTATTCAAACTAACGCTGTCCCAATGTCTATCTTTTTCATTCCCAAAGTTAACCAAGTCATCTGGCATTCTTTCTTTTTTTGTTTCCTTGTGCTGTAAACTAAGAGATTTAAAATTAATTTAGGGAGGGAAAAATTAAAAAGAGGCAGATTTTGGTATAAATTAGGCATGGATGATGGTCTCTCAACGACGAAGCGGCGAACATTAGTACGCTGTGCTGTTGTTCATATATCGTTCAGAATATATGACTACTAAACAAATGGAGTCTCCATCTTTGGATTCACATGATATGAGCCTAGAGAGTAAATTATACATGCACACATTCCAAGGGGAGTGGGAAGAGGTAGAGAAGCTATACGAAAGAAATCGAGAGGTGTGGATCGCAGAGATCACGAGCTCAGGAGACACAGCACTGCACATGGCGATCAACGAGGACAAAGAAGATGTTATGGTCAGGCTGGTGGATATTATCGTCGAAGCAGTGGAAGGCGGTCGTGGCCAGCAAGTAGATCATAGGGAAAAAGCGGAGGCTTTGAGGAAGGCGAATGAGGTAGGGGACACCCCTCTGCACCGCGCAGCAGCAAGAGGGTCAGTGAAAATGTGCAACCGCATCGTAGATGCAGCAACCAAAATGAGCGTGGATTTGCTCAGAATAGCTAACGAATGGGGTGAGACCCCTTTGTTTGTGGCTGCTCTCAACAACCGTAAACATGCCTTCGTCTGCTTATTCAGCAAGGATATTCATGGAGCAGCGGTTGAGCTGCTTACATCTTCCTTCAGTGGAGATACTGTACTTCACTCCGCCATTCGGAGAGAGCATTATGGTACGTACGTAACACGAAAACACACTAGTTTTCTCATGTAAGCCTACGTAGCAATATAATCTTTTTAATCTTCCATTTTCTCTATATATTCAATCGGCTCTCTGATGATGATGATGATGTGTGTGTGAAGACTTGGCATTTCACATACTGCAACTATGCCCCGATCTTGTGGGCAGATACAATGAAAAGGGAATGACTCTTCTCCATATCCTAGCCAACAAACCTTCTGCTTTTAGAAGTGGCTCCCATCTCTCCTGGTGGCAGGCCATCATCTACCACTGTAAGTATATCTCTTAAGTTTTACTAGCTACCTACCTCCTCTCTCGAATGTAAGATCTAGTAAGAAGATTGGGTTTGGTATAAAATATAGGATCTTAATCTATTTTTTCCCTATATATATTTTTATTATTTTTTCTTAAATTAATTTACCTAATTTATAAATTGATATATAATTTAATGTCACAAATTAGTTTATATTGAGACGTTTGTAAATGTAAGTCATATAATATATTATTTCCATGTTAATTTAATTACACAATTTATTCTATTTCTTTAATTTACCCAAATTAGTTATTAAACTTGAGATGTTTGTAAACGTAACTCATATAATATATAAGGAGTTTATATTGGTTTTAAATACAAGACCTCAGTCCATTTTATATCCCCCAATTTATAATTTTCTTGTCAAAGTATTAAACCTCAATCCACCAAGAGTAATTACAATGCACATAATTAAAAAATGTATTCTAGGCAAAGCATCTCATATTTATCAAATAACTAACTTTATTGATATCCAAGAATTATATATACAACTTTTATAATATTAATTAAGGACAAAAGGGAGTAAATTCTTTTCAAACAAAGGAGGAAAAGATATTAACCGGTGATGGATATGATGACCGCGCGTGTGTATGGTTAATTAATAGTAGTAACCTCAAACTAAATGTGATGACAACTTTCTTTTAATCAACTGGTGTTTTTGGGCGCAAGGTATAAGGGTAGATTCGCTGAAATATGACGGTGACCCTCCGACAACAGATCAGACCAAAAGCTCTGCTGAATTTGACGATCCAGAGAACTACCTGACATGGCGTCAGTTCCTTTTAGGTTCGTCTGGTAAATAATTCGAGTTGAATTTTTAGTCTCCTATATTTAATTTGCTGTCCCTTTTATCATTGCTCGAATTGATTTTGCTTATTTGTTTTGTCAAAATAATTTTTTTATTACTCATTATAAAAGATAGAGAAAATCACACCAAAGTCCCACCAAAAAATTAATATCAAACAAATCTTATAACTTGTCACAGAAAAATAAAAATAATAACATAGACAAGTGAAAGCCACGCACGCTATTTACAAGTTTTGAAACTTTTCAAATGTTATTTTTATTAGCTAGGTCTTTGGTGTGATTTTCCCTAGAAAATGCTCCTCTTATCTAACATGTAGGACATAGCTTATAAGTAATTTGCACTGGAAACAAGATTCTACATTTAGGATGGGAGATGGTATTTAAGCATAAATCACGTCATAATAAATGTATTGATGGTAATCATCATAATCATGTTTTTGAAATAATTCGAACTTTTCTTTTAAACAGACGTTAAATTATATATTTACAATGTACATCATTGGTTATCCTCGCTTCAATTGTCTTTAATTAATTTATTTTGTTGAACAGAAAAGAATGATATATAAACTCATGTCGTTGGAATAAGAAGAATACTACGGGTCTTATGAGCTTTTGTTGTCCCCCGTGTGTATCAGATGCATCATGCTATTCATATGTTAGTTTTAATTTGGTTTTCATTTTAGAGGTTTGGACATGACAAAACAGGTTTTTTAACATTGATAACTCACGTCTAGGTTCAGACCAAACTAGTATATATTTTCGAAGGGAGAATAACAAACACATGCATCTACAATCCCTTCTTACTATATTTTGTCAATTTAAATCTAAAAAGAAAACCTAGAGCTAACAAATTCTTAAAATTTTAAATTCTACTCAAGTTATATACAGTTACAAAATTTTTCAATATGTTTTTTTTAACTAAAATATCTTCTCAAATATTTTCATATAGAGGGTAGCATAATTACAGAGTATTTAAGACAATCTAAAATTAATAAAACTAAAATATGTATTTTAAAACAAACAAAAAGAGCTATCTAATTTTAACGCAACTCTAAAAAATGTGTAGTGTACTAATTGAGTGTGTTAACTGAACATGCGCAATTTTTGGATCACCATTCATTCATAAATAAATGAAGTTTTTTTTCCTTGTTCAAAATAAATTAATGAAGTTAGTAGGGAAAATTACAAAAATACTCTCTCCGATCCTAATTATAAGATCTAGTTGACTTTTTTGGAAAGATTAAGGAAGCTAATTAAATTAACTTAGAGTATTTTTATTTTTATTTTTGTCTTCAAACTAAATAGTTTGACTAATAAACTAATATATAATCTAAGAAAATACAACATATGAAATGATTAAGTAACATATTTAGCTTCCTTAATCTCTCCAAAAAAAAAAATCAACTAGGTCTTATAATTAAGACGGAGGTAGTACTACGTAGCTTTTTTTGACATATTTATTAATCATGCGTTTAATTATCATGTTGGCAGGACGAAAAGTTAAAATGGATCCAGAGAACCAGTCTCGTGTTGAGGGAAATGTCCCACAAAATTGGGATACCTGTTTTCGGTTTCTATTCATGGTCTTGCAAAATTTGTTTGGCCTTCTAAGATTTGGTATGCCATGCACCTTCGTCAAGTTTAAATTATTATATTGATTATATGAACCGTAACTCTCCCATTGAACCAATAAGTTGATATATTAATTAACCCTACTATGCTTAATTGTCAGGGAAAGCATCATTTGATGAAATAATAGAAGCGAGACGGAAGCATGTAGGGAGTGTTCAGATACTGGATCAACTAATGAAAGATCCTTGGAAGACGTACATGGCTAAAGGTGGAGGTGACCCTGGCCCCCACCCATCGGGTTTCGAAGCACCCGAGAGGCTTTTTAAAACTGAAAACAAGAAAGGTAATCCGAAATACGATCCATGCATTTAATAAAATTCTGATGAGTTGGTTCAAATCAAGAGGATGAATATAATATAATTGACATGGCAGGAGATAATAAGAACAAAGAAGATGGTGATGAGGCTCCAATAACCGATTCACCCGAGGGGCTTCTTGTTAAAAAATTGAAAACTCCAAGAAGAAGAACTGATACCGCGTTGTTGGTGGCAGCCCAGAAAGGCGTGGTGAAAGTAGTGAACAAAATTCTTCAACGATTGCCAGTGTCCATCCACGATACCTCGTCAATGAAAAAAAATATAGTGATGATAGCTGTGGAAAATAGGCAACCCAGAATTTTAGAGGCACTATACACTCACTTATCCGTGAAATTAAAGAAGCATCAACTCTGGCTAGACCTCCTTCTAGCGGTGGATACTGAGGACAGCACTATAGTACACCTGGCAGCCAAGTATAGCCAATCCGGCGGGTCTCATCCTTGGCAAATTCATGGCTCTGCCATGCAGATGCAGTGGGAAATCAAGTGGTACGAGGTACAAAAATGCATGCCTAGATATATTTTCATGATCAGTATATACTATTATCCTCGATTCTTGATATAAAAGCTAATTAACTAATTTAAGTAAATTAAAAAAAGTTAGTTATGTTAGTTAATTATTTGCAACAAACATATGTTGGTTTTACTAAAATATACATCATCTTTCATCAAACATTTTATAGTGTCCAATGAATATGATACTTTGGGGAAAAAATATAAATTTAGGACAGAAAGTGGATTGATGTCTTAAATTTAAGATCAAATCTAACCTTCAAGCTTTTAGATAATATATTTGTTTAACAAAAGAAACTAGTTTGACGTTGTGGAACTTGATGAATATTTGCAGCATGTGAAATTGTGCACGCCACTGATACGACTACTTCATCGTGAATGTATCGGGGTAGCCGTGAGAACATGGGAAACTTCCTCCTATTTTGTAGCTTACTGTTATTCTTTTCCTATTTTGTAGCAGTTTGTTATTTATTGTTATTATTTAATTATTTAATTATTAGTTAGTGGATTTATGGCGCACTCCCTAGCCATGTATTGTTAGTAGTAGCTTATTGTTATTTATTGTCATTTAAATATTAGTTAGTTGATTTATGGAGACTGTTAGTGGTCATAGTTGAGTCCTAAGTTTAAGATTAGTGGCGTCAGTTATTATTTTAAGTTGATTTGTTTAACTCCTATTTAAGGAGATTTGTTTATTGAATGAAGCAGCGAGAACTTTTGTCTGTTTAATATTTTAATCCAGTTATTTTTCATAAGCTTATCCTTTCTGCCAAAAGGAACCCCAAGCTTTGGCCCTTTCCTGCCTAAAAGGTCCTATCCCCACTTCGTTTTCCTTACCAACAAAAACGACGAAACTCCGGAACAAATCTTCACTAGAGATCATGAAAAGCTTGTCCAGAGCAGTAGCGTGTGGCTTAAGGATACGTCTGAATCTTGCTCCGTTGTGGCTGCGCTGGTTGCCGGAGTTTCCTTTGCAACGTCGAGCCAAGTCCCCGGTGGCACCGATGACAAGACTGGCAAACCAAAACTAGAAGGACAGCCTGCATTTGAGCTTTATGCTGTCACCGGACTTATTGGGCTCTGCTTCTCTGTCACTGCACTGATCATGTTCCTTTCCATACTCACCTCTCGAAAACAACCCAAAGATTTTAGGAGCAATTTGCCGCGGAGGCTTCTTCTGGGCTTAAGCTCATTGTTTGTGTCCATTGCTTCAATGCTCATCTCTTTTTGCGCTGCGCATTTCTTCGTGCTTGAGGAGAAATTCAAGAAAGGAGTGTTCCCTCTGTTAGAAATCAAACTCAATTTAATGTTTTCTTTAATCCACCGCCAAGCTAGAAGTTTGTAGAACTATCCGGCTATGTTTCTCAAACATGAGGAAATAGAAGAAACAAGAAAGTTGCAGAATATGCTGATAAGAAAGAATAAAAAATTACAAGCTTAGGTACGAAGGAAATAATGCTGCAAGTTGAAGATAGAAGGAAAAGTGTTTGTAAATTATGTAAAGGGAGACAAAGTCAAAGTTGGTTGCTATAAATAAATGAAGTAACACGAACAAACAGGAAGCTACAAGAAAAGTTCATGGAAGTCAAATATGATGGCTAACATGAATAAGGTGGAAAATATGGAATATCCTGAAGCTACGAGATGCAACGAAGAAGCAGATAAGGCGACATAGAAATTAATAAAATATTATGTATAGGCGGTTTAGCTAGTCTATAAATATGTGTGTTGTTATTGTAAGTGTATGTATCATCCGAGAGAGAAATGAAATAGAATGAGATAAAGAGAAATAGAGAGATTTGTGATAGTGTGCTGAAGCACTATGTTAGAGAAAAGTGAGAGAGTTATTTTGTGAGAAAAATATAAGATAGTTTGTGAGACAGAAAAAATAGTGTGTGAGATAAATGCAGTTGTGTATTTTTATTTGAGTTTTCTCTTATAATAAATTATTGTTCTTCATCTGTTTATACCTCCATTTTCCTAATAAGTGGGATCAAAGCAATTTTTTCCCAACAAGTGGTATCAGAGCCAAGTTGATTAGAGATGGCGGAGATGGTGCAACCGCAAATTCCAAAATTGTCAAAAGGCAATTATGGAAACTGGAGCATTCAGATGAAGGCATTATTAGGTTCTCAAGATATTTGGGACCTTGTTGAGGATGGATACACGGAGCCCTCTAATGCAGCCGCTGAAGCAGCTTTATCAGATGCTCAAAGGAAGACGCTTAGAGATTCTCGAAAGAAGGACAAGAAGGCTCTATTCTTGATTTTTCAAGGTGTTGATGAATCAACCTTTGAAAAAATATCAGATGCAAAATCATCCAAAAATGCATGGGAGATTTTACAAAAGTCTTGTGAAGGAGTAGACAAAGCCAAAAAGGTACGACTGCAATCACTTAGAGCAGAATTTGAGAATTTGAAGATGCGAGAATGCGAGCCGATTCTGATTATGTCTCACGAGTGCAAAAGGTGGCCAAAGAGATGAAAAGAAATGGAGAGACTCTAGATGATGTCAGAGTAATGGAGAAAGTTCTACGGTCATTAACAAGAAAGTTTGATTACATCGTTACTGCTATTGAAGAAGCTAAAGACTTGTCAGTTATGTCTGTTGATGAGCTTGTGGGTTCTCTTCAAGCTTACGAGCAAAGAATGAAACTAAATGAAGGTTCTAGCAATTTGGAGCAAGCCTTGCAAAGCAAATTGTCTTTAAACAAAAACCAAGCAAGCAGTAGCAGCTATGGTCATGGTAGAGGAAATCGTGGTGGATATAACACCCAAAGTGGTTTCAACGCTCGAGGTGGTCATGGTAGACGTAGTGGATATGACCAATCAAATGGAAGATTTGAAACTCACACAGTAGAATATGAACGTGGTCAAGGATCATACAATCGAGGTCGTGGACAAAGCCGAGGTCGAGGATTCTTGTCCGAGAGAGGAGGCGAGATCTCAACAAAGAGGTGATAAATCTCAATTACAATGTTATAATTGTAATAGATTTGGTCATCTCGATTCATGACGAGTGCGAGAGATGCTGCTAAAGTTAAAGAAAGAAGTCTTTATATAGCAAATGAAGACAAAGTTGATAAACCGGCCATCTTGTTCTCTTATAAAGGTGAAGAAGATAATGGAAAAGATGTGTGGTATCTCGATACAGGAGCAAGCAATCACATGAGTGGCAAAAAGGAGTTATTCACAGAATTAAATGAAGAAGTCCAAGGCGAAGTTACATTCGGCGATCAATCAAAAGTCCCAGTTAAAGGCAAAGGTAATATTACAATATTTACAAGGAATGGAGATAGAAGCTACATTTCAGATGTCTTCTATATACCATCTTTGAAAAGCAATCTTCTTAGTCTAGGTCAATTATTGGAGAAGGGATATGACATACATTTAAAAGATAGCCGTCTCATCATAAGAAATCGAAAAGAGAATTGATAGCGAAAGTTGATATGACAAGCAATCGTCTATTCAAGTTGAATATACGATCGGGGAGGAATCAAATGCATGAAGTCTATCGTTGAAGATGATTCATGGTTGTGGCATCTCGATTTGGTCATCTCGGATTCAACGGCACGAAGTTGTTATCAAAAGCGAGAATGGTGTATGGATTGCCAATAATAAATTATCCAGATCAACTATGTGAAGGATGCATGCGAGGAAAGCAACATAGACAAAGATTTGAGGTTGGTAAATCATGGAGAGCAAAAAGACCACTACAACTAGTTCACTCGGATATAGTGGTCCAATTGATATTCCATCACTTGGAGGAAACAAGTACTATATCACATTCATTGATGATTTCGTAGGAAAGCTTGGGTGTACTTTCTCAAAGAAAAGTCGAAGCCCTTGATAAATTCAAGGAGTTTAAGGTAATGGCGAGAAAAGCAAAGTGGTCGATATTTGAAAGTGCTCGGACGAGATAGAGGAGGAGAATATACTTCCAGTTATTTGAAGAATTTTGTCGGAAACATGGAATAATATATCGGTTGACAAATGCTTACACACCACAACAAAATGGAATTGCGAGAAAGGAAGAATCGCACAATTCTTGATATGGCAAGGAGCATGATTAAAGGAAAGCACATGCCGAGAACATTTTGGGTCAAGGCTGTTCAATGTCTTGCATATCTATTAAATCGATGTCCAACAAAAAGTGTCCGGTTCAAAACACCAAATGAAGCATGGAGTGGTAGAAAGCCAAAGGTGAGCCATCTAAGAATCTTTGGTTGTATAGCATACGCTCATATTCCGATCGAAAAGGAAGAAGTTAGATGACAAAGGAGAAAAGTGTATATTTGTTGGTTACGCGCATCGGAGTAAAGCCTACAGATTGTATAATCCCTTAACCAAAAAGGTAATTATCTCAAGAGATGTAGAGTTTGATGAAGCAGACTATTGGAAATGGAGTGATGAAGAGAAAAAGAATAGAAGTAGAAGAGAGATATGAGATAGAGTGCAGTAGCACTTAGAATGTGAAAAGTGAGAAAGTTATTTTGTGAGAAAATATAAGATAGTTTGTGAGACAGAAAAAATAGTGTGTGAGATAAATATATTTGTGTATTTTTATTTGAGTTTTTTCTCTTATAATAAATTATTGTTCTTCATCTGTTTATACCTCCAATTTCCTAATAAGTGGGATCAAAGCAATTTTTTTTCCCAACACCCTCTTTATGCTGCCACTTGTCTTCCTGTTTCCTTCTACGCAATCGCACAGTTTCCACTCTACATGGATCTTTTGAAATCCATTATTAGGAGCGTTCCCCAATCACATCATTTTGGAAATTTATGATTACACACACAAATATATGTTATTATTAATTATAGCTGGGGAGTTTCTTTCTTTCTGATCTTAAATAAATGCTTTTCCTCCTACGATTGGAATTTGGAAAAGTAGAGTGTTATATTTGTGCTTTGTTTCTCGAGGGTGTTTGTAAACCCCTCCAATTAAGTATAGAGAACCAATGTATCTGATTCTTTGTTGGTTTTAATTAATGCAACGAAATAATTTATGCTTGATTTTATGTTACTTTATTTCAATAATGAGAGCTGAGATACACTATTTGAAGAAAAGAAAAGAATCCCATGCAACACAACTTTTTGTCTCTACAACTTGAGATATATCGTCACATGAGAATGAATTAATATTTCTCAACACGCATGAACTCCCATGCAAGCTCGACCTTGCGTGATTCAAATAGTCTATCTGTTTCCATTTCTTCTTTTTTGTCTCTAAAACTTTTTCTTTTCTTTTTGTGAGGCCCGGTCTGCTCATTTTCCTTTCTTCTTCTTTTTGTCTCTAAATTTTTTTCGCGTTTATCCATATAACCGCATCTATCCTTAACTTGCCGTGCTTATTATAATACTATTCCTTTAGCTTCTCTTCATTTTTTTCCATAACAAAAAAGTTAGGTGAATTGGATTCTGTGACTCATTAGAGCAGAGTCAGTTACTCCATTCTAATTTCTCACCATTATGAAAATAAGTAATACCACTTCCATAGTAAACTAATGGCAACAATTATTTTGTTACTCCTTTCTGATTTCTCATCATTATGAAAATAAGTAATACCATTTCCATAGTAAACTACTGGATGGCAACAATTATTAATTTTTTTTTCCCAATTTTCCCCCTTCAGTTGCAACAAATAAATTGGCATGCATGCTTTCAATTCTTAGATAATACTTTATTGTGGTAATCAATTTTAATAAAGAATAAATTGAAATTGAAAGTTGTACGTTTTTCTACGATTTTAATGTTATATATTAACTACCATTCTTTAAAAATTGCAAAGTTAATGAACTTTACTCTATAATTAGGATTAAATAAGGGGAGAGGTGTACTTCGCTTGAGTAAAAACTTTTTAAAAGTACAAACCCGAAGTTGGAATAAACTCTACCCTTTTCATTTCCAAAGCGAATAAAGTAATATAGCATTCTTTTCCTTTGTTTGATTTATTTTTCCTTAAATTTAATTTATGGAGGGAAAAAATTAAAGTGGAAGTGGAGGAGTCTAGTGTACATTGAGAGGGATGGTGGTGATAGAAGGACAGATTAAGCGGTGAACAGTACATTAGCAGCAGTGTGGTGTTTCTCCATCTTCAAATCCACAAATAATGAGCGAACAAGAGAGAGATAAACAAGATCAATTAGATCTTACTATTATTAGAGAATTATACATGCTCACATTCCAAGGGGAGTGGCAACTGGCAAGAGGTGGAAAATCCATACAAAACAAAACCAGAGGTGTGGAACACAGAGATCACTAGATCAGAGGACACAGCACTCCACATGGCCATCAACGAAAACAAGAAGATGTTTTGGGAAAGCTGGTGGTTATTATTAATTATCGGCCTCCGGCAAGATCATTGGGAAAAAGCGATATATTGTAACCCGCGGGTGTGTATGGTTAATATATAATCTCAACTGTTAACAAAAGTGATTAGAGAAATAATATGGAAAAAGAAGATAAAGAATCTTATTCTATTAACCACAAAGAGTAACATGCTCATACAATGAGTAACCCACTTAGGTTATCTCTAAAACCTAGATGGAAACCAAGTTAACTCCCTGTTTAAACATGGTATGGATTCCACATCGAACACTCTAATCTCAATATAGTTACACTACAAAAAATTTAGTGGCGACATTAAAGTATAGCTTTTGGCGCGACAATAGTGTCGTCGTTGAAAGTAATACTTTCGGCGGCGACATTTTGTAGTCGCCGCTGAAAGTAGGACCTTTGGCGGCGACAAAGCATTGTCGCCGCCAAAAGGGTGTTTTGGTGGCGACTTTTTGTCGCCGCGAAAAGTCTAATTTAAATTTTTAAATTTTTTAAAAAAGTTATAATATTCATACAACATCTTCAGCGGCGACAATGTTTTGTCGCGCCAAAAGGGTGTTTTGGTGGCGACTTTTTGTCGCCGCTAAAAGCCCAATTTAAAATTTTCATTTTTTTAAAAATTATAATATTTATACAAGACCTTCGCGCGACAATGTTTTGTCGCCACTGAAAGGTATTTTGGTGGTGAATTTTTGTCGCAATCAAAAGTCTAATTTAAAATTTTTGTTTTGTTTTTTTAAAACATACAACACCTTCGGCGGCGACAATGCTTTGTCGCCGCCGAAGGTTGTTTTGGTGGCGACTTTTGTCGCCACCAAAACCCTAAATTCCTAAACACGGTTGCCACGCCACTTCTTTGCAGTCCAGCGCCATTTTTTTTTCGTTTCCCTCCTGGCGAAATCTTTTGCTGAAATCTCCCTTCCCTAACCGTTAACTTTTCACTTCTTGCAACTCTTATTGCATTTTCACACAATGAGGACTCGCAAAGAGGCCAAGCGTATGGCGCTTATGGATGCTATTGCTTCTGCGAAGACTAGAGTTGAAGATCTTAAGAGTAGTGTTTAGAAGCAAATAAGCAAGAATAGTGAATATGCTGCAATTTTACATCTTCCCTCCATTTAATTGGCAAAATGAAAAAAAAAACACATTTGCCCTGTGCCTTTAGGCTGTCATCGAGCTGATCTGAAACTCTCAGGAAAAAAAAGCTGATTTGAAACGAAAACCCTACGGTGCCTGCTTCTTCTTCCAGATCATTCTTCATTGCGCATGTTCTGAGAGCCGGAGCCCCCTCTCCTCCAAGTAGGAAAAAGTACGCCTTAATCTACTCATCCTCTTCTCCATCCCAGACTGGATTTTTAGTGGAAAGATTTGGGCGTTGTTGATCTTCCAAAACCATTCCCAAACAAGCATCCTGTACATTGAGTGCCACCACTGTCTCAAAGGAGTCATTATGACCTTCATGAGCCAATTAATCAGCACATCAAATTATGTCCTCGGAAGTGTGATGTAGCTCCACATTCCAATAATGCAGTTTGGCTTAGCGGGTGGAAAAAATTTAGCATGCAGGGTGTTTGTTAAAATGACTTCATTCATTCATTTTTTTTTGATAAATAATATAGGAGATAACTATAGCTATTGACACATTCTCTGCTAGTATATAAGTCATGTTCAGCTAGCGTGTCGTAATTAAGTTGGAACTTCCTTTTTCTAGTAGATTCCATACCATGAAGATGATCTTCAAAGGTAATTTAATCTTGCATGATTCCTTCATTTTAAAAGAAATGTTTGTCCTTGTAGAGACAAACAACATGAGACCTATAGCCATCCCTAGTATTTGAATTCAACTTTATTGAGTGATCTTACCTCCCTTTTTTTTTTGTGAAGCACTTGTTAAAAGAGTTCATGTACCAGTGCCTAAGCACATACAAAGGCCTCCGTATGTTAAATATAAGATGATGCTTCGGATAGCAAGTGGACTGAAGTTAAGCCAAAGACCCATCGATTTTGGAAGGTAAGCCTAAGTCTTTTGCCTTTAATCTACGAATTGGATGATTGATAATGTGAGAATGGAAAATTTTCTAGCTTAAGAGTTTAGTTGAAAGTGTGTGACAGCTTATAGGGAGTGATAATTTGAAGATGTAGAGCTGCAAAATTTGTTATATCCTACTCTTTTGGCACTTCTCCATGCATGCTATGTAGTTTATTATATGTCTAGAGAACGCTCAGATATTATGAACATGGCATATCTATATATATTTATGTTTTTGTGCGATAGTAGGCAAAATTGGAAGCTGGAAACTGTTATGGAACGGGAAGTGTTATTTTTAAACAAAGTACTAATCTATATCAAAGGAGAGCCAGTAAATATTTTCTGCTATACTTTCATTCTTCACGTCAAGGGAGATTGTGAGACTATCTTTCACGGAGGCAAGTGGACTGCCACATCAACAATCAGTACAACTCTTGTTTCTGGAAACTTTCAGGTTTGGTGGAAGTCTTGATAAAAGCTTGAGGGTTTGGTGGGTTCCTAGGTGCAGTGATGAAACACAAGACAAGTCAACAACAATAATTCCACCAAGCTCTCTCAACAACAGAACCATTGTCGGACAAGGTTGTTGTTGTTGTTGTTTCACTTGGTAGAATCAAACCTTTTGTTGATTTAAAGAGTTATTATTGGTTTGATTCTCATCAGTGATCAGTGATTTGTTCTTGGTAAAATTAGCAAGGTTCTGTTTTGAAGCTGCAGATTCCTATTTTTCTGTATCTTCGGTGCTTTCCTCTTCATTGATCGGCATAACATACAAGATGGAAGACCAAAGTTTGATTTTTGTTTTTCATTTTTTCCCTAATTGTATTGAAGCTTCTTTGGAATTTTTTATAGGTTGTCCATGTTTGAACTGAAGTGTATGCATCTTGTTAAATTACATTGAGTTGGTTTCTAGAAATTAGGTGCTATACAATTGCTAACTCATTGAAATTTTTCCCTTTCATTTATTTTAAAAAAATTGTGACTTTCGGTGGCGACTTTTGTTGCTAGTGATAATTTTTTTTTAAAAAAAAAAATGTTATTGCTTTGGCGCGACAAATGTCGCCGAAAAAGACTATCAGAGGCAACATTTGTGTTGCTGCTGAAAAAATGTATCAGCGGCGATACATGATTCTTCAGTGAGAGTAAGTTTTCGCGTGAAGAAAAATATATTTGGCGCTTTAGTTTTAAGACCAGATGAAGTAAACGACGGTCTTAAAGGTTAACATTTAAGACCGTCATTTATTAATAGCCGGTCTTAAAAGTAATAAACTTTTTGTTTAAATTTTTTCAATATTTAGTACCGGGCACAATTTATGTCCGGTCTTAAAAATATAAACTTTAAGACCGTCGTTTATGTATATCCAGTCTTAAAAGTTTTAGAAATTTTTCTTTATTATTTTGGACAGCAGAAAATATAAGTCGGACTGTACAGTATTTCTATATAATTGTAATTTGATTATTTCAAATTTTTTAATAACATTTTTAAGACCGATTTTTTTGATAACCGGTATGAATAATATATTTAAGACCCATTAATAAATGATCTGGTCCACAGAGTTCTTGATATTTACAAAAGCGCCACCAGTCATACTTTTAAGACAGGTGCGTCAGTTTTCTGGTCTAAACGAGGCGGTCTTAAAGCCATTTTTTGCACTAGTGATTTTATCTCAACATATCTTTTTATCCTATATTTAATTAAATGATGGGAAAATATATAAAAGATAATTAAATAAGGATAAGATATTAATAGATTCAATCTAATATATCTTAGAATCTATACTTATTTAATTATAAAATACATACTCATCATTAATATTAATCAATAGTATTGGTGGACGTACGGAAAAAGTTCATGATAATGTTTAGTGTATGTAGCTAAACCTTGATTTTGAATTATTTAGTTTGATTATGAATTAGTAGATGACGATTTCTTCTTTTAATTTTTATAATGTTATGTTTTTTGATTCAATTTTGAGTTTAATTGTTATGAAATATGAGAAATTTGATTGAAATTTTCTTTAGTGTTCTAAAAGAACCTAGATATAAGGGTTTTAGACTAGACCTTCAATTGAATCGTATAGGATTAAGTTTTTTCGGACTTAATTTTCTTGTAGGATAGACATATACATACTAGCTCTACATAGTCTCAATAGGCTTGCACTTAAATTAATCCAGTTAAATACTAATCGCCTAAGGAATTAGGGATTAACATAATCAAATTGCCTTTTAGCGTATCAAAAGACACTCTTAGGTAAATAAGAGTCATAGACTAGCAAATATAACTTTAGATGCACTTAAGGGGAGAAATTAGATACTAAGATGTAATCAAAACTATAATAATCCAAGTGACCGCCCAAGATCTAGAATCATCTTTATTCTTAGCTTTAGTTAGATTTGAATTTTTTTTCCCTTCTTAGTTAAGTCGTTTTCCTATCTTTGATTCAAATTGTGTTAACTCAACTCACTCATGCAAAAGTTTAAAGTCATTGCTCAACTATATTGTTGGTATCAAATCCTTATAGTCATCATTTTATTACTTGATACGGCCCATACTCTTGCAGAATCTTTAGGTTATATTTTTTTTTTCTCTATCAACCCTTCCTCATTTTACATTAAGTTTATTAATTAGACAGTCTTTAATTCGTCACTCTCCAATTCAATTGCATCTCTTTTGGCTTTTGTGAGATACAATCTTTTCCGCTTTTCCCTATCTTCTCTTAATTTGTTTCCCTCTTTGAAACTCAGAGGTACGTAAAAGCCATAAGAGGCTTCAAAGAGCCAAAAAGCTGGGCTTCGCTTGATTCTAGCCTATCTCTATTCTTCTTCTTTTTTCGCTGTTTCATGTCACTTTATCTATTCACTACTTGTTTTTAAAAGGTTCTCATCATTGCATGCAACTGTTATACATCCATGTTCCACGCTGTTCTTTTCTTAAAACATTTAATCGTTAATTAATGTTATGGTTTCTATTAATGGGGCTACAAGCGCATTCCTTCCCCCCCCCCCCCCCCCCCCCCAAAAAAAAAATCTCTGGTTAATCGGCAAAAGCAAGCATCACTTCTCTTCCCACCAGTCTCAGATCAATTTTGTATTAATTTTCAAGATCGCCATCTACCGTGAAGGCAAGATGGTCAAGTACTTCAATATACTATAATTTATGAAGAGGAAAGAATTAATGAGAATCAACACGACTTTAAAATAGTGTCATCTGAACCCACATTTGTATCCTTTGGAATGAAATTTTCCTACATGTAGGAATGAGATACTGGTCTGTTCGTGCAATTAATTTTTTTTGGGCTGCCAAAGTTTGTGCAATTAATTAAGAGATTTCATAGACATACTATATATATTGATATGATTTAATTTTTGGTATGAATAATAGCTTGTAAGCTTGGCGTGGTTCCCTTGTCTATTACACTCTTTGGCATGCCATCTCTTTCTCTTTTTCTCTCCAGCTTTATTCATAAGACAAGAAGTGAGTATTTGCCCATATTTATTTGCGCCACTTGCGTCAGGTTAAATCCTTTTTGCTTTAAATTATTCTGGTCCAGAGACTTGAACGCGAAAGGTGCCTGTCTTAATTAGTTCTAACTATACTCCTCCAGAGTTTTAAAAACCCACCACTTGTTTCTAAATACTATAGGCTAAATTAACGTATGGTAGTTAATTTTTCCCCAATTTTTCTCCTTCTTCATAGTTGCAACAAGTTGGCATATATATGTTGTCTATTCCACAATATTTTATTATAATCGTTAATATTAGTAAAGGTCAAAATTGAAAAGTCATACATTTTACTACAAATTTAATGATATTATATACCTCTTCTTTGAAAATGTAAAGTTAGTTCATTCTGTCCTATAATTAGGATGAAGGGACTCCCTCTGTCTCATGTATAGAGTATTTTCTAGAAAATGTTATTGGTATTTTTATAAGGCATTTGATAGCTTTAAAAAATATAATATTAAATATTATTTAAATGACTATTTAACTGAGTGAGCTTTGAGCACTGCAGCGCTCAAACGAGGGTTGATGGCATCTCATTTTTAATAGATTTGAAATATATTTTGATATATTTGAGAAGTCATTATTACTAATTTAAATAGATTTTATTGAGATTTTAAGAGATATTAATCTGGATGCATTATTTGTAGGGGGTTCAATTTAAAATAAAAGTTTTTGAGATTAGGAAAGAAATAATAATAATGAAACAGAAATGGAAATTAAGTTTAGATTGTTATTATTATTATATTCCTTTTTCTTTTATTTGTTTATTTGGTTCTGTTTCTTTTCTTCTTCAAGGACATACGGCACCGTTTTGAGAATCAGACCTAAAGACCTAAAATCAAGAGAACAGAGCAGGATTGGGGAGGCGGATTGGAGCAAAGAAACAGAGAGGCACAATGCAGAGGCACAGACGGAGGGAACTGGCTCAGGTCCTTTGCGGACTCCTGTCCGCTGCGGCTTATACGTCGACGTATAAGCCGCAGCGGACGCAATAGTCATTTTTTCTTTTTCTTTTTTTTTTTTTTAAAATCAGGCGAAAAAAGGACGATTGTGTACGGGCGGCTTATATGTCGACGTATAAGCCGCAGTTGAGAGCAGTGGATGACCTTGGAAAAGGAGATAAGCCTAGTCCTAGACGGAGAAAGAAAAAAAGAAACAGTGACCTTCATCCATCCCATTCGTCTTCCAAATCCACCTTCATCTCCTCTAGCCGGCGGCATCATCCACCACCAAGGCTGCCGGCGAGCTTCGTCGTCACAGCTGCGAGGAGAGAGACGCTGTTGTTGGGCCGTTCAATCATCATCATCTTCAACCTCTAGAATTGGAGCGAACCAGAACGGAGTCCTCATCTTCTTCTCCAAGAACTAGTAGCACCGAATCAGAGGAAGAAGTTGTTGCTGAGTCTATGTTCTTTTTCTTGGTTTTGATATTCATTTGACTATGTTTCCATTTTCTTATTCTTTTCCAGTATGTTTTTGAACTTTGATCTTATGTTGCTGTGATGTTGATTAAAGTTGTGTGTGGTTAGTTTGTTTTATAACTAGAGTAACTTAGGTAGATAAAATTTGTTTTCATTATTTAGTTATAATTAATATTAATTTTGGTTATTGTTTAGTTTTTTCTATTTAGTGACGGGCTATCGTTGAATATGAATTTGAGTATTAAGATTTACTTTGATGAAAGAAATTTTAATTAGGCTTTGAGATTAAGTAATATGGGATTATATTGCGATTTAATTTGCCAATAAGATAGACATATATGTAATGACCCTATATAATTGTTAAAGAGTGTGTTTGATTTTTGTTACCTCTTGAGTAACTATGTTAAACATAACAAGTTATACTCAAGAGAGGGTCGTAAAAGGACCGAAAGGCATTTATAGCTATTTATACTCGAGATTAACAAAATTGATATTAAGACTAATTAAATTAGTGAAAATAAGGTTTATGAAGCTAATAAAGGATTAGTGAATTTAGGTTACTTATTTAATATTTATAGTAGTTAATTTATTTTGATTTTCTTTTCTCTTAATGAAATTCAATTTGGTTTGCTCAACTTAAACGAAAGTATAAAATTAATGTTTAACTAAAGTCCTCGTGAGAACGATATCTTACTTACTATTTATTACTTGATTCGGCCTACGACCCGTACACTTGCGGATTTTATAGGCTATAAAGTTTTACCCAGTCAATGGTAGCTCTCTCAATTTATTTATTTATTTATTTATTTTTTTTGCATTCACGCATTCTCGAATTCAAGATCTTATACTTAAGTGGTCAAAGCTCTTTTCGCTAGGACCAATATATTAAATTTTCTTTTATATATATAATACTCCCTCCGGTTTCTTTTATAATAGTCCAAAATTTGAATTGACTTGGTTCTTTTTATAAGACTTGACAAGAGTTATTTGATCATTTAATAAGTTATTTTCATTTTTCCACTCATTAATTATATGTATAGCATTAATTAAAATGTTGTTACTTGTGTTTACTTGATTTCTCGGTCTTACATACCTCTTCTAAATAAGGGCATACTTAGAAACAAAATTTTATTCCATACATATTTATTAATTTTAACTAATTTAAAAAACTTTCTTGAACCACATAATTCGGTTATGGAGCTCTTATAAATAAGACCGAAGGGAGTACTTAATAAGGATAATATTAGAAATCATTCAAAATTTAAGACAAATTTAATATTCTTAACTATTTTTATTAATATGTGTGTATCATAAAAGAGAGATTATATTTAATTTACGGCTGTTTTGCTACCCTTTATTTGCTTTAGTTCTTTTCACCTTCATTCAAATTAACGCTGTCCCCACCTATTTATCTTTTTCCGCTAGGAAGCTAATCAATAAATCTGGCATTCATGCTTTTTGTTTAAGTGTTGTGAATTAAAGGGCAGAGTTTGGTATAAAATGACATAACCCTGAATGAGGAACCAAGTGGGGGAACCACATGGTGGTCATCATCATATAATTCATCATCGATCGTCATCAAAACCCGAACAAATGGAGATAGCTATGAATTTTTATTGTTCCCCTCCCAATGGATTTGTTTTGCATTTGAACCTATATTATATTTTCCGGTCTTGAATGCTTGCCTTTCCACCACAAGTTGGAAAAGTAGTCTTGTTCTTTGTGATTTATCAATAAAATTGATGTGTGTGATTTGTCCTTTTAAAAAAAAAAAAAAAAAAAAACTATGCAATGTGTTGTTTTATGTTAATCTGCAAGAACTAAATGTAATATTTTGTAACAAACTATCACAATCGAAACGCCTACAAGTGTGTGTGAAGTATAGGGAACATCAGTTTCACCATCTCTCCTTTAAATTGTTCACATTAAATTAATTTTAATACTGAAACTTATAATCCTCCACGTATCTATTTAGAGAATTGATATTGATCCTAAATATAAGACATATTTTTCATATTTGTCAATTTTTACCTTATTTGATCCTATTGATGTTCCATCAACAATAATTAAGGAAGATAGGAAATGGAGGAATGAAAAAAGATTACTATAGTATTTTAGAAAATAAATGTCATATTAACTAATTTAATTAAATTCTTCAATATAATCAAATAAACTAAATATTTCTTATATTAAGGTTTACAGGACTTCAATAAATTTTTAAAAAAAACATAATAATAAGAAGAAAAAAATGAAACAATCAAGTTGGTGTTATGCTCTATCATCACAATACTCTCTCTGATCTTTTTTATATTCTCTCATAAAGGTGGTCATTAATATAAGAAACAAATCTACTTTATTTTGAAAATTTAAATTGATTTTTTTCAATTTCACCCCTCATTAAATATCACTACAAAAAAAAAACAGTTTTTTGTGGCGGAAAAATTCCCTCGCAAAACAGACATTTTCCGTCGCAAAACTAATTTGCGGCGGAAAAAGTTCCGTCGCAAAAATCGCCCTCGCAAAATAATATTCCGTTGCAAAAATGCCTTTTTCCCTCGTAAATTCAGAAATTTACGAGAGAACACTTTTCCCTCGCAAATCCTGGAATTTGCGAGGGAAACCATTTCCTCGCAAAATCGATTTTACGAGGGAAGATGCTTCCCTCGCAAATATTTCCCTTGTAAATTCCAATTAATTTTTTTAAAAATATAAAAAATCATAAAATAATTACATAAAATATTAAAAATTAGAAAATAAAAAGACTTATATATCATAAAAATAAATTGTAACAATGATAAGAGTTTACATAGAAAAAACAAAATATTACAAATTATAATGTTTTGACCAAAATGAACTAAAAAAAAGTCTAAACAAAATATTAGAAAATTGTGACAAAATTGTTTACTTTTTCTTTCTTGCATTGGTCATACTACAACATAAAGAGGTTATTTCACATGTATCCAGCAAGGCAGCAATGTCAAACAGAGCACACACATCTAGCGTAATAATTGACAACGTTTGGTAGCATTTATGGGAAAAAGTAAAACATGAGGAAACAATAAGATGAACCAAAGAGTTCTGTTAAAATCCACGACTTGAGAAAACAATGTCTCCAAGCGAGATGTGTATGATTGAAGTAAGAAAGCAAAAACCTTGAACAAATGATCGTATTGAAAACAAACTTATGAACTAACCCTTCTACCAACAACTTGAACTTCTCCATCTTTGTCACTTTATCTTCTTTACTGATAACAACACGTTCATCAGTCTTAATTCCCTGCAATTCAGAGACAAAGCTTCATTATATTTTTCCCATCTTAAGATAAATTTAACAAATAAAGGAAAGACCGGAAAACACTGTAATGTCTTCATCAAGTATCAAAACCATTGATAAAATCATAAAAACTTGCCTTTACTACAACTGATGGAAGCAAATTTTTTAGATAGTTAAGTTGGAAATTGAATTTACTTCTATCTGCATCTTGGGGTACAATTGCAAGCTTTTTGACATCCAAAACGTTAATGTGCTGCAAAACAATAAAAGCTATAAATATAGGAAGCATTGAAGGGTAAGAAAATCATAATCACTAGGGAGATCAATTACCTCTGGCTTCAATTTTAATTTTGGAGCATGCAAAATGGATTCCCTTACAATATTAGCATCTATATTCAATTGTGCACCTCGGATTATTTCCATGTCCAATGTGATAACAATCGATGCTGATCTTGATGTCATCACAATTTTTATGACAAACCTAAGGACCAATACCGAAATTCCTTGAGACGCCAAAGAGAACAGTGTAATAGCTGTCCAAAATGATCAAAGGGCATTATAATCATCCTTAATTGTATCATAGCAAATATCTCACGCAGAACAGTTTATAATAGTGACACCATACCTCTCCTCTGTCAAGCCAAAGTAGTTGAAAAGTACACCGCTTTCAGCATTAACATTAGGCCATGGATTTTTAACCTGCACCATTGAAAACCATGAAATCAACAATCAGGAGAACATCCTATGCCTGGTAGCCGGGAACTAGTCAATAGAGTTTTGATATCTAATGACACAACAAAGAACAAAAAAATGAAAGCGGCATGTGCAACAAAATTGAAGTCTTTTTTTAAGGGTGAAAAGAACCACAGGGGACCGGACTAGGCGAGATTACACAGGACAGGATCAAGAATGGACATGTGCCAACACAATCAGGGACACAGGATAACAGTTCTTTTGATGAAATGCTTTCTTTATTTTGGCCATAAAAACAATGTACAACGGAAAATTTACTATGATTTTGAGGGGACTGTACCAACAATTATGAGAAACTCAATAAACACCTAAACTCCCATGATACAATATGCAATGAAAGCCAAGGTTAAATTAGGAATTCTTTCTTCTTGATATATCATAAACTTACAATTCAAACATGCTCAAGCTTTCCAAGTTCCTCAAGAATTCTGCCAACTAGTTTGTTGCCATTCAATTGCCTTGTAAAAACAAAGTCTCATCAATAATAATCCAATAAGAGAACAAAGACAAAGGGAATTGAAAAATTGGAAATAAACTCACAGTAGCCGTAGCTCGGCTTGGACATGTTGCCAAGTTCGGGAGGTATTGGACCGTGAGCTTGTTCCCACGAGATACCTGCGAGAAAGTAAAATTTTCAGCACAAAGCAATCACTAACAGGAGGTTTCATTATGGAGTGAAATCATACTTACAGCTTGCCTGTGAAAGATAAATTGCCAAGTACATGAGGGATAGGCCCCACCAATTCATTCTCACTCAAGTCCCTAAAAAGTTTCCAATACAGTTATACATTTTCCTATGGTCAACCTATATCATTATCCAGAAATGTAGTCTCACCCAGAAAAAGTGTATACATTATCTATATATTGATCATTACACTTACAAAATAGCAAGGGCCTGCATGAAGCACATGCAACACAATTGGAGGATTTATAAAAGAAAAGATAACATTGAATAACAAGGATTTATAAAAGAAAAGATACTCACAAAGTAGCCACTTCCATAAACCCAATATTATAACATACTACATGGATTAGTAAAACATACACTCTGCATATCAGGTTCACAGTAAATTTCATACACTCGGGCTGTACTTCGAACATAAACTTGTAAGACCTCATGCTTTTGTGCAAAACTAACTGCAGAACAAGCAATCTTCCCTTAAGTGGCCAGAAGAAACATATTTTCCTTAAAGAAACAAGCAAGTAATATTCAACACTAGATATGGAAGCAAAAGGATCAGCTCAGTGGGCTCAGCTAACTTAGTCACAACAATGATACACAACGTTTCTGATTGAAGGATCTATGCTAGAAGAAAGAATGAGGAAGGAGAGAAAATGAAAGAGAACTTCCACTCACAAGGCACCAAAGTTAGAAAAGACTAGAACTACACAAGAGTTTTGCCATGTCTAAAACCCAATCCATTTAATCAAGTGCTAATCTAATAATTAATTTTGACCATTCATTCCACGTATTGAGAAATCTGAAACTTCAAAAAGGCATGTGCTTCATAAGAATAAGCATGGCTGAGTTGCGTAACTTGGACGATCACTTAAAGAAAATGTATCTAGTTCTAGCTTCCAAAGAACAACCATAAAGAAAAATGCATCTGTAAATGTATATTAATCCAACAAAAGTTTCAATTAAAGAAAGATGATACAAATCAGATAAATGACCCCGTATACAAACACTCAAAAGTAGAATTCAAACGGAACTTCACCAACTCGAATTCGCAACGCATACACAAATTTCACTAACAAGAAAATATATAATAAAAATGAAACAAAATTCAGCATCACACACGCATGTAATTTCCCACGATATTCATCCGACCTCAGGAAATTGATACTGTAGAATTTACAGCACGAATTGAAACAAAAAGGCGAATCAAACTCTAATTGGAAACATTGCCTCTAAATCATCCAAGAGATTGTAATCACTTGTTAATTTAACCCTTTTGGTCTCAACTAGGGTAGCCACAAGCTGGAAGAAAAATTATTTGCACTTACCTGGAAAACTGGCGACGGCGGAGGCAAAGACCGAAAGGGGCAGCGACGGAGACCAGCTCGGCGGTGGTGGTGGGGAACGGACGGAGCGACCACAGCGACGGCAAGTGCAGAGGGAGGAGAGGAAGAGACGGTGCGTGTAAAATGAAAGAGGAAGGGGGATTATAAATGATTCTGCGAGGAACAGTTTAGCTCGCAAAATTAAGTAATTTTGCGAGAGAAATTAAAATGGATTTCCTCCCAAAATCAAGTCAATTTGCGAGGAAAATGGGTTTCTCTCGCAAATTCGGATATTTTGTAAGGGAATCCTATTTTCCTCGCAAAACTAAGGACATTTTGCCATCATTTTGCGAAATCGCCTTTTTTGTGAGGGAAACGTATTTCCCTCGCAAAAATCTCCTTTTTGCGAGGGAAAAATTGTTCCCTCACAAAAATGGCGATTTTTGCGAGGATAAATTTTTTTCCTCGCAAATTGGGTAAAATTTGTGATGGAATTTTCTTCTCTCACAAATATGACATTTTCCAAAAGTAGTGTATATGTCACTTATTATCTCTATGCAAGAAATTTTCACAAATTATCTCTCATACATACTCTTTTTAAATAAGGGTATATTTAGAAATAAAGGTATAAAAGTTACACATTTATTGTTTTTAACTAACTTTTGATCAAACTACGTGATTTTGGTAGTTGTTCTTTATAAAAAGAACCGGAGGAAGTATTATTAAAGGGATTTATACTTCTCATGTTTACGTGAGAAGAAGAAGATTCCAACACACACATGAAATGGGAACCCACATCATTTTTATAAAAAGAAAAAACTCAAGCACGGAAATGGTGGGACCCACATCTTTTTGTATCTATGACATGAGGATACACTTCTCCTACAACATGAGAAGTGTATTTCTCATTATTAAATGCATAAACTATATGGATGAGAGGTAATTAAAGAGTAAGTGTAAATGTGTAATTAAATCTAAAGAATTACCACTCGATCTTTTTTATAGGTCTAATTTACTTTAATTCTCATATATATATATATATATATATATATATATATATATATATATATATATAAAACACTTAGTTAACTTATTGAATATACCCTAAATTGATGCATTTTAATTTAATTTTTAAATCTATCCTCATTTATGAATAGTTTTATCAACCTTCTCTTTCATCTTTTTCTTTTTCTTTTTCCAATATATATTTTTTTCAATTAGGCTTATAAAAAAATCAGACGAAATATAATATTTTTGTGAGTTAATGATTCAAGTAGCGTTAATTTGTCTCTCTAGTCTTCAACCAATTGTGCGCGCGCTCGTGAAACACATGGGTATATGCGACTGCTGATTTTTAGAAAAAGCTCGCTCTTTAATTCCATTTTGTAACTGAAAATATTTCTATACTGTGAATGCAAGGTGGTGGAGTACTTAATTAGCTATAGATAACTTGTAATGCAAGAGAAAAAGAAATAGAAAGAATTGCACGGCACAACTTTAGAACGAATCTTTCCTAACACGTAGGAATTAGAAGTTGCTCTGTTTGCGTCATCCTCTCGTCTATTCTATTATTATACTTCCTTTAATCCTAAATATGAGACATAATTAACTTTTTAGAGAGATTAAGGATACTAATTAAATTATTTTAGAGTTTTTTTTTTCAAACTAATTAGTCTAACTAATAAATAATCTAAGAATACACAACAAATGATATGATTAAACTACTTATTTAGTTTTCTTAATTTTTCAAAAAAAACCAAAACTCTATCATATTTTACGACGGAATAGTGTATTAAATATTGTTTTTTCAACACCGAAAAAAGGCCCAGGGCAGGGCCACCATAGATATGAAACACCACTCATGTTTAGTACGGATGGAAGACTTAGTATTTATTTTTTGACCTTCACACTTACGCGTTCGATTCAAGAAATTATTTCAGCAGCAATCAGTGGCGGAACCGTCTTCCTAAAATTATAGAATTCAACCCCAATTTTTAGAAAATTATATTTTTCTCATAAATATTTTAATATTTTCATTTTAATCCCCACTAAAAAATTTATATAGGAACTAAAATGAAAATATTGAAATATTTATATGGTTGAAATGTAATATCATGAATACTTAAGTTCTGTTCTATAATTTTCGCCCCCATTTTAATTTCTGGCTCCACCCGTAGCGGCAATATAATTAAAGTTGTAAGGCAGAATAAAACAAGAACTATATGAGCGGTAGAGCGTGCTGCTCACAGTTGTATTTCTTAAAAAGAAGAAGTGCTGTCTCTTACAAAAGGAGCAGACTTCAGTAAGATGACATGCATATATTCACAGGTACCCCCACATGATCTTCGATTCCCACCCCTTTCTCTTTTGTCGCACTTTTCTTTTTATATTTCTTTCAATTATCAATTAATTCAAATTGATATTAATTAAATTCATGCCAACTATTTTCACATTTTGTTGTTAACACACGTCTATAACCCAATACCTGAAGAAAATATTTCGGAAGAGTATATGTAACAAAGGGTAGGAGCCATTGTCAGACTATATGTGTATGTTTATGTGTTGTGTCCATATATATATACTTTCCAACGTCTCAGGATTTGTTTCTAGATTAATGTTGCTCACCACATTTGAAGGGAACTGGAGTTGGCGCTCATCAAATTGATAAGCACCCATACCTCATCAGATTTCAACCTTTTCGATTTCAATTTGATCTGAACAATTCAAATTTAATAATTTTTACTCGATAATTTTTCTATAAATTTTTTTTTGGAAACCGATAGCTAAGATATATCCATTAAAATAATTTCTTAAAAAATAAAGATGAAACCATTGGGATCGCGTTTGATGAGGTGGTAAAACTGGTAATTAAACAACGTGCTCCACGTATATTGTAATACCCTAAAAATCGTATTTATGATAAGTATCATATTTCGATAAATAATACCTATTGGAAATAGGTGAATATGTGGTTTCAAATAATAAGTAATAAATACCTTATTTTCTAAGGTAATTTATATTGAAATTAGGGTGAATAAAGAGCTAAAATCCCTAAAATGCATTTATGGGGCATAAAATGGCCTGAAAATATTATGATAAATCTGATAAGGCAATAAAATATTTGCTAAAAAATGGAAAGTATGTTGTCTCTAATTTTAGGAATTTTTGGGATTATTTTCCTTGGAAAATAATGAGGCAAAAATTAAATATTATTTTGGGATCATAATTGACCCCATGATTATTAATATTTTACATGGAGCATAAAATATCAAAGTCGAGTAAAATAGTTGTGAGATAATAATTTATCCTAATTAAGAAAATTATCAACAATTAGTAAGTGACTAATTAAGTAATTAGTGACTAATTGTTTAAGCATGAGATAATTACTTAATTAAGGTAATTAAGGCATAAATTAAGTAATTAGAAAATAAATAAAAAAGAAAATAAGAGGGGAAGGGCAAAAATTCAAGTGTGAAAGGGGTTGTGGATATTTCAAAAATAAGATCTAGATATTTAGAATTTAATAATAATATATTCGGTAGAAAGACCAGTTAATTAAATGAGAACCGATAGAAATTAAATCATATCTCAAAATAGGTGAACTAAGTCTTTAACATCTGGGCTTTTTATAAACAAGTGAAATTTTATCTCGGAGTGAGCTATCTCCGAAGTCATTTCCAAAACCAACGGGGTACTTAGGATACAGGATAAATAAGAAAAATGACAGATAGTCAAAATGAGAACCTATACAAAACGAGACCGTTGTGACAGACCGGGGATTAGGTTTCCTAGGTCGGGACATATTACGAACCAGCGAATTTTTGTCCGGAAAATTTGGTGCTATCGGAAGTCATTTACGTGTCGATGGCGTACTGTTCGAAAATGTTCAGCGAAACGGAATACCCTTAACGGGATCAAAAATTTAGTTAACCAAAGTAGTTTTGAAGAGAAAGAATAAAACTCCAGTGCCTTGCTACCAGATTTTTGAGTTTCTTCCAGATTACGCGATTAGAAGATCGAACTAGGAACTTTATCGGTACCGGCTCATAAAGCAAGAGGTGTGACATCATGCATGACATCACTTCTTTGACTTTTGGGGAGAGGGAGGTCGGCACACACAAGGGGATGGCTAGGATTGATTCTTTCAAAAACTCTAAATCCGACGGCCGAAATCCAATATGATAAAGTGTGAATAGTAACCAAAATTTGCCTATAAATAGCACTCTTCCTCTCTTCATATTTTCACACAAAAATTCAGAATAGAGAGAAGTTTTAGAGAGAAGGAAGAGCTCTGAGAAAATTGTAGCAAAGCCCTGGGTAAGTTTTTCGGTCCCTAGTCTTAAGCTTCGGTGTTTTGTTCAGTAGTTATAGTAGGAATATTGTTTTGATCTTTAATCTTCCAATATATTGTAGATATCATATTTTTGGGGTTAAATATGATATATATTTCGAAAAGTATGTTGGGAAAAGAGTTATGACAAAATTTGGGAAGATTAGAGTCAAAATAGCGAAGCTCTGGCGAAATTCCGCCGATTAGGGGGTCAGGGGCAAAATGATAATTTGTACCTAAAATGCCTGTTATGATGCCAAATCTTTATAAATGTGATATTATCCTTATAGGATATCTGTAATCACGAACCGCTGTCGTACCACTATTTTCTGTCAAAAGTACCGTTTTCCGTCAACGAAGGTACGTTCGCGTACTGTAACACTAACTCTGATATTTATGGTATGCATATATGTGCTATGTGTATGGTATGCTTATGTGAGGTAGTTGATAGCTCTGTGGTATGCTCATTGTACTGTTATTATTGTCCATTGTACGTTCGCGTACTGTAACACTAACTCTGATATTTATGGTATGTGTATATGTGATATGTGTGTTGTATGTGTATTGGTGGTATGTTATTTGAATGCATAGTGGTGTTAGAGGATAACTGAACATATGCATGCGCTGTGAGCAGTATATTTGTATTCGCTGGGAGCGGTATATCCTGTTTCGCTGGGAGCGGTACATTTAGGAATGATTCATTTGTTGTGCTTAAATACTGTATATGTAAATATGAGGTTAACCGTTACCTGAGGTTCAATGGGCATTGAACCTCAGCTCTTAAAATAGCGTCAGGTTCAGGAGGAACGAGGATCGAGGAGAAAGGCAAGCAAGCCGCATAGAGACCCTACGAAGACTTTCCTTCGTTGTTATCTACTTTTGTAAACACTCGGTACAATGTACCGTCTATCGTAAACAACGGACTTATGGCATTTGAAATATAAGTATCAGTTACTCAATCGCTTCGATGCTCTACTCTGATGAAAAAAATATATACTGCTTTTGAAAATGAGATGTTACATATATGACATAATAAAAGAGAAAACAGATATCACCTGATACTGTCAAAACTGAAAACAGTACTGTACAGACATAGTACATGGGAGGCGTTTGGCGGACGTTAATATGGCAGTATATAAAGCGAGTGTGTGAAAATCTGCAAGAACCGAATGTAATACTACCTCCGATCCTAATTATAAGATCTAGTTGACTTTTTTTAGAGAGATTAAGGAAGCTAAATAAATTACTTAATCATTTCATATATTGTATTTTCTTATATTATATATTAGTTTATTGGTCAAACTATTTAGTTTGAAGAAAAACAATAAAAAAAAATACTCTAAGCTAATTTAATTAGCTTACTTAATCTTTCCAAAAAAGTCAACTAAGTCTTATAATTAGGACTAGAGGGAGTAATTTGTAACAACCTATCACAATCGAAACACCTACACGTGCGTGTGAAGTATAGGGAACTTTAGCTTCACCGTATCTCCTTTAAATTGTTGACATTAAATTAATTTAAGAAAAGATTTCCATACTCAAAACTTATAAAGCCCCCGTGTCGTTTATATAAGATTTACTCCCTCCGGTCCTAATTATAAGAACTATTTACCAGAATTTAGAGAGATTAATGAGAGAAAATAAATTAATTAATTATAATTATTTTGTAAAAATATACCCCTTCTTAAAATTAAAAATTACATTAAGGCAAAGTTAGCTGAATCGGTAGGTATTGCTTGAGTGGGTTCAATCGTTGGTTTGGTTCGCAGATTCCAACAAGAGGGTCCAGAGGAACCTACTTTTCCAGCTCAAATAGCGTTTTCCAATTTCCATATTATCTTTTAAGTTCTCACTCTCTTAAAAAATTGCTTTCTTCTCCCTCCCTCTATTCCGTGTGCACACGCTTTTTTTTCCTTTTTAAATATTAGGGAAAAGCATTTAAAAAACAAATATTTATTACTCCTTTGATATTTTTAAAGGAATATTAAAATTATTTTATTTAAAAATAAAAAATAAAGTAGAATCTCTCACTTGATAGAATATAAGCGTGTTGTTAAATTAATTATTGTGGAAGAAGTATTAGTAGGGGTCATATAGGAAAAATATGAAGAAACAAATTGCTCAAAATTATTTTATATAAAAAAAGAAGAATAATTAAGGTATATATAACATTAATGAGCTACAAACATTATTTACTTTATAAAATATATAGGTGTATTATTAAATTATTATTATCTTTAATTATTATTGAGAAAGTATAAATAGGGGTATTATAGGGAAAAATTGACAAAAGTTAAAACTTGCTCTTACAATTATGACCAAAATCAACTCCAAAATGTGTTCCTATAATTAGCACCGAAAGGAGTATTTGGAGAATTGATCTTAGTCTTAAATATAAGATATATATATATATATATATATATATATATATATATATATATATATATATTTTATCGATTTTTGCCTAATTTGCTTCTATTGATCTTCCATCAACAATATGTAAGAATGATAAAGAATGAGGGAATTAAGAAAGATTACTGTAGTGTTTTTAGAAAATATATGTTATATTAATTAACTTAATTAATTTTATTAATATAATCTGTGTGCGCGCGTACATGTGTGTGTCTATATATATATATATTGTCAAATTAATATCAGCTGATCAATAAATAAATTAATATCCAACAATTTAAAAGTTTCTCTAACCGGAAGAGTCTACGCTCCCACATACATATACTTACTAAAAACCAAACACACTTGAGAGAATAAAGTAAGGGTATTTTAAGAAGAAATTAACAAAAATTAAAATTGTGTCATATAATCACTACTACAAAAAATAGATATTACTTCCCTAAAAGACGTCATATTTTTAAAAAAGGAAGTAAAATGTGAACGTGGTGACAATTTTGTAATTATGTGGAGAAAATTGATATATTAGGCGTCCTAATATTTTTTAGGACGCAGAAATTATACTTAAAACGTCCTATAATAATATTAGGACGCCAAAAGTGACCCAAAGTACGCAAAAAGCGGCGGCAAATGAAAAAATTGACGCAAAAATTGCTGCTTTTGGCGTCTAAGAAGTTTATTAAACGCCATAACTAGGCTTTTTGGCGTTTAAAAAACTTCTTAGACGCCAAAAATTTGGTTTCTGGCTGAAGGTTTCTATTTCATCGACTAGTGAGAGCAGAGTGTGATAGTGAGTAGAGAGTGGTGTGTATTGTGCTCCATAGTCTTTCCTGTGTATCATGCTCCATAGTCTTTCCCTTTCCCTCCAAGTCGCTGCCCTCGTTCTTCCGCCTCTAGCCGCTACTCCGTCGGACCCCCTCTCTCCGACCGTCGGTGTGCTCTAACTATAGCCTCTCTAGTGTCTTCTGCGTTCCACAGTCAAGTCGACACAAGGTACTCTCTTCTCTTCCAGATCTCCTAATCTAGGGTTCCTTCATTATTGATGCCGTTTTTTGTATCTGATTGAGGAATGCAAGCGTAGGGGGTTCTTCACCATAAATTTCTCAAATTCAAAGATTCTATCTCAACCCGTGGCCATCGAAGCATACCGCCAATGAACAGTGAGAACAATATCATATCATAAATTTCTGCTCTACAACAATGTCGATCTTTATATATTACTGAGTATTATGGTTCCTATCTCAATCAAACTAAACTTTGGATAATAATGGAATACATGGCTGGCGGCTCTGTTGCTGACCTAGTAGGTTACTTCTGTTGACGTGATTCTCTGTTCGCTGCATGAAATTTGTTACTATTCCTCCTTTAATGTTTACTTGAAGTACAGTTGCTGACTAGAGAAAATGGTTACACGTATAAATTTTCAAAATACATTCATAAGGCCTGCAATTGGACACCCTACTTGTAACATCCCCATATTTCTCTTATTTTTCCTTGTGTTGGGACATGAGAGGGAGCAAGTGGAGACATTGGGAAGACATTCTTTTCCCCAAAAATCTGCCCATGTCCACATGCTTCTAGGAGAATGAGAGGAGGGAACAAGGGGACAACATTGATTAATGAAAAGTGAGCATGTGGGGCAAGAGTTGAATAAATAAAAAATGCAAACTCCCTCATCTCCATCTGCAAGTCACGTAGAAGGGAAAGAGGAAAAATTTAAAAAAAGGTTAGTGGCTTGTGGAAGTTCAAAAGCTAAAGCATATTAGGGACCTAGTAGGTTAGGTTGGAGCACCATTTTGAAACACCATTTCTCTCCCATTTGGGCAGCTGGTCATGTTGAGAGGAGAGAAAGAAAGGAGCACAAAAAAACTCTAACACAAGAAGCTTAAGCAAGAGGAAGAGAAGGATCAAGACTAAGGTAAGTCCTAAGGCTTTGGGTCTTCAATATACTCTCTTCTACCCCTTCTAATGTGGCTAAGACGTTAAAGAACAATTTTTCCTTGGTGGTTTGAGGTGTAGGCGAAGTGTTTTTGGTAGAAAAAGGAGACAAAGACTCAAGAAAGCTTAAGTCCAAAGACAAGTAAGCCTCATATGAATCTTCTTGTATTTTCTTTTAGTTATTTGAAGTTACAAATGGCCATGAACTGGAATATATATTTTCTTGGGTTTGATTGGCTAGTGAAAAGTATGAGTAAAGGTTTAAAATTAATATTCATGGCCTAAAATGGTAGATCAAACTTAGTATATGGAAGATATGAAGTTGGAATGAAAATTTGATGTTTTGTTGATTAAATCATAAATTTCGTGCAGCTGAGTTTTCTTGATGATATGAATGGATTTTGGTATTTTTGAGGGTTCTAAAGTGTTTAAAATGAGATTTTGTATAAGGGTGAACTTGGATCAAAATTTTGGAACCTTAGATGAAAGTGCAAAAACGTTGGGGGTGCTGTTTGGTGAAATTCCTGTGGAGGCAGATGCCTTCTTCTTAATTTTAGACCTAGTAAATGGACTTATAAAATTATTAAATTTTATATGGAGACAGTATACATCTCAAGGATTAATTTGGTACATAAATCGTATTTTTATGAATTTTTTGTTAAGAGAAATAAATATTTCAAGATAGCCCCTGAAAACTGGGAATTATTTCGGACAGCAGGAGTATTTTGGGCTATGGATGAATTTTCGACTTGGTCTGACCCAATGAGTATTTTTTTATGGAAACTAGACATATTAATGGTCATTTTGGCTTTGGAATCAACCAAAAAGGAGTTTTCTAGATTTAGTTATGAATATTTGAAGTTGAGACTTTATTTCTGGAAATTTCTGTATTTGGACGAAAATTAAGAAAATATAGGCCCAAATTAAATTCCTTAATAAGAAAAGGAATTTAGTAAATATGGACACATTAATTGGGCTTATTTTAATTTTCCAGAGAAAATATTGTTGAGGTGGAATTAATTATTTTTACTTTTTTTTATTATTTTAGGGATAATTGTGATATTTTACACCGAGAAAGTTGTTTTTATCTGTAGTCAACTGCCAGGTAGTAACCTTAATCCTCATATACTCTGTGTGATTTGTGTATGTATGTTTTACCTTGAAATTGCATACATTTGGTTATCATTCATTTCCAAGCGCTATGGAATCGGAACATGCTGTATGGGCTTTGCTTGTGTCTTTGTGCCCGGTGGTACGTGGCTTTGTGTGCTATTAGGACCATTGCAGTCTGTGCTGTGTGCTATTAGAGCTGCTAGTTCCGGATTTGGCTTTGTGCCTTAATATTGAATGTTATGTGGTATTTGCTTATTTATGGTTTTTCTTACACGCATGATATATACATTTTATATGAGATTAACAGTTACTCTGGGATTCGAATTTTGAATCCCAGCCCTTTCTAAGCCATTTGGAAGTTCATCTGGAACAGAGCAGAGGAGCAGAGGGACAGAGGTAAGGCTCCGGAGCAGGGCTAGTATTTTGGTGGACGTTGATGATCTTCTTTGGGAATTATATCTCGATTCTTGGATGACCGTAGTTTATTATTTTGGCCGGTCTGGGCGGCATTTTCCGGATGATTTGTATCTTTTGACCCCTCCGGGAAAGAATTTATCTTACCATATCTTTATCAGTATATTGTTGTCCAAACTGATGTGTGCTCTGCTGTTTATAGTCTGATGTGTGACGATATTTAACCTGGGAAAACCAAGGTAGAATAAAATATAAGTGAAGGACCACACTACCCGCCACCCGTAAGGGCGAGGCCGGTAGGTGTGTAACACTACTTGTTGCTTACTGTTATGTCATCGTATTTGGTTCAAATCCCCCTGGGAGCAAGTAAGGGGGCTAATCTGCACACCCTTTGTGGAGCCTTTGGTGGACCAAAGGAAAAGTATTGAGAGAACTGTGTGTTGTTTCACAATCAATGGAGAACAGATAAAGATTTTATGTTTGTTGTCAGTATGCTTCATTTACCTATGATTGATATTGTTTTAGCGTGACCTATCTCACTGTCAATGACCAGATGTCTTTTTAGATTTCTGTTGGTAAATTTAGTTGCTCTGGCTATATTTCATCTTATATAATTAAAATATTGGTCTTTTTTTGTCTTATTTGTTTTTGTTATATGTTGTTTTTTGTGAAGGATTTTTTTCTTCCCCATTTTCGTTCTCCTCTTCATTTTGTTATCTAGAAATACTTAGCCTGCTCAATTTTCATTTTCTCTTTTATTTATCATTTGTGTATTTTTAGGGTTAATTTTACATATTGAATTATGATATGATGCGTGTTTTCCTGTGGAACTTATTTTCCCCTCCAATTGTAGCTCCAATTAGGTCCTCCACTTGATGAAGTGTCAATTGCTAGCATTCTACGGGACTTGTTGCATGCAATTGATTACTTACACAGTGAAAGAATCCATAGGGATATTAAAGGTATCATCCCTACTCTTCTTGATATGCACTAGTGTAGTCATGGACTTTACTCCTTTTGTTTGCCTTATCTTTATTATTGACAACTTTTACCTATCAATTTTGCAGCTGCAAACATTTTGTTGACTGAGAATGGTGATGTGAAGGTTGATGTCTTGTTCTAGGAGAACTTAAGTATCCAGTTTAATTATAATTCTTTTGATAGACAATGACTGTTGAAAAATAACACAGTTGAATATTTCGTATGCACTTGAGTATTCTGCGATTTTTGTGATTCACAGGTTGCAGATTTTGGAGTTTTTGCTCAGTTAACAAGGACTATATCAAGGAGAAAGGTAAACACATTTCATTAAGACTAAATGCAAATGGTTTATTGACATAATTGCCTCTTTTCCTTTACATTCAGATTAAATCTGACATCCATTTTCTTTTGAACTTGTTATACCACTCTTAACCTCTTTTCTAGAACCCTTTTTCTTGCCCCCTTGTGCTACCCTTGCCTCATCTATTGATAAACTAGATCATTTGTGCCAGAGTTTGTAAGCTTGGTGAATGAAATTATACATGCCTGTGTTGCTAGTTGAACCTTTGGCTCAGTGATTCAAGGTGTGATCAAACTTTTTTAGATGATAATTATTTTAGTGGAATTATATATGATAATTTTGTGGAAGAGTAAAATACCTGTCAACCTGCTTGTTCTTGTCGTAGTCTATGATTTATGTCTGCTGTATGACTGTCAATGTTAAGTTTTAATTATTAAACGACAATACTGTGTGATTTCGTATGTTAATGGTAATTTTCTGTAGTATTACTTGTCACTTTCATAATGAATTAAATTAATCATGAGTGATGTGTAACTAAGATTCTTGACACTCTAGATGAGTCAAAGTAGGTTCAGAGAGGGATGGGATTAGTGAAGTTTCATTCATTCCTTTTTGACTACTTTTTGAGCTTATGCTGAAGTTTATGAATACACCTCATGACTGAGGGCTGATTTTCTCCCACGATTGAAGAAAACAAACATTCCATAGTATGCAAACTATGTATCCTTTAACCAAGCAACTGTTGAGATTGATCCTTTGATCTCCTGACAACTGTAAATAGTAAATAACTATCATTCCTTGATAATATTAATTATTTCCATTGATATTTTCAGATAGAAGTCTTTGCTTCCTCCTTTAGAATCTGCAGAAATGCGTACTTTAGCATAGAGCTTAAGTAGGTAAATATCCAAATTCTCTTGCTCAACACAAATGGCATTCATGGAGAAATTACATTACGTGGTCTGTTGGCCATGGTTTTCATGATTTATTTTAATTTATAATTTCCATTTTTCATGCATGTATATCACTACATCATAACCTTCGGGGATAATATTTGTGGGAGTCCAGTTGTTCTGTTGGCTCTATATTTTTTATAGTTTAGCAATAACCACTACTAGAAAATGTCATATTTGCGACGGAATTTGCGAGGGAAAAAAATTCCGTCGCAAATTTTGACAATTTTGCGAGGGAACTCATTTTCCCTCTCAAAAATGTCAATTTTGCGAGGGAAACATACTTTCCCTCGCAAAAATCCTCATATTGCGAGGGAAAGATGGTTTCCTCGCTAAATTGGGGGGAAAATTCCCGCCAATTTCCCCCAATTTTGCGAGGAACGTAGTTTCCCTCGCAAAATGTCCATATTTTGTGAGGGAAGTACGGTTCCTCGCAAACGTGGCCATTTTGCGAGGGAACATTTTTCCCTCGCAAAATTTGGGGGAAATTTGGGGGAAATATCCCGCCAATTTCTCTCCATTTTGTGAGGGAACAATTTTTCCCTCGCAAAATGGGGATGTTTGCGAGGGAAAGTATTGTTCCCTCGCAAAAATTGGCCCTTTTCCTCGCAAAAGTGATCATTTTGCGAGGAGTATTAGTTCCTCGCAAAAACATACATTAACCTAAGTCGACTCTGTCCCAAATCGACTGCTTGTCGTCTTCCCTTCATCCCTCAACTCTTCAGTCTGTCGTTCGTCGCTCATCCCCGCCGTCGTCTCTGTTTCTCAACTCTTCATCTCTTCGTCTCTGTCCCAAATTAGTATTCTGTTCTTGCTTCTGGGATTTTTAACCTTGCATCCTCGCTCGTCGGCTTGACCTCGTCATCCTCTTCCAGCGCCTCTTCTCTCCAGTGATGTCTCGATCCGTCGACGGTCACCACGTGTTTCACTGTTGAGGTAAATTTTCTTCCTTTTCCTATATTGTTTCCCCCAATTTCACCATGAGTTTCGAATCTCTTGCTCTGTGTATGCGTATGAATCGTTTTTCTTGGCTTGCTTTGCTTCGATTACACAAGGGAGTTCGAAATAAGGGTTTGTTTCTTTAGTAGATAGAGCTCGAATCTCTTGCACCAAATATGTTTCTGCGGGAGTTTGAAAGAAATTGCAAAGTTTGGTATACGATATGTGATTTTCAAAAAAAAAAAGTTCTTTGTCGATCATGTGTTCTCTCGCCGTGCGTATGAATCGGGTTTCCATTTCTATGTTTTATATTTTCTTTATAACTCTTGTTGACTGGGACTACACAAATCCGCCTCTTCTATAATTTAATGTCAATGATTTTATTATGTTTTGAAGGAATTTGTCAAATTTAAACTTGGGCGATGAAATAACACTAGCCATCGGTGAATTAAGAAGCTTGCAATCCATGTATGCTGGATTGATCCTCTATGTCTACTTCCGTGTGTTTTGGTTGTAGCATAGGAAAACAGTCATTCTTGTTCAGGAAGTGTATGCATTAAGAATAGGGTTATGGAAAAAGTTGAACTTAGGAATTCAAATGGATAACTCTTAACAATTATAGTGGTTTCACTTTTAATGAGGAAGAAAGTGATCTTAATTGAATTGAATTGATAGTTTCCTTTGATGTAGTAATGGAAGTGTTCATATGAAATAATATGTTCAGCCCCATATTAGTTTGATTCAGGCCTAGATGCTGTGGCACAATTGTGATACTTGATTCCACTTTCTGAAACACTTGTATAACTGCAATATTACCAAACTCATTGATTCATTGAAACCAATTTTTTTTTTTTTTTGCTGAGCATAATTATTGGTGATTTTTCAAATTTCATCCAACTTCATGCTTTCATGAATTCTTGAAATTTTGTTTGCTATTTTGATGTGTTCTTGACTGTATAATATTTGAATGACATATTCTTCTACACTTAATTTTTTTCCCTCCTTTAACAAAGGGATTGATAAAACTTAGATAACTTTTGAAAGATATGGGAATAAGGGGGAATCAAGTATGTCTCGATTGAACATTTTCTTAATTCTTTTGATTCTATTGATTTGTCTACACCTAAGACTAGGAAATAGGAAATCATACTTGCTATTATTAGGATCCTATAATCAAAGGGATACTAATCTCCTAATGTATTTCCTAATATTCTAAAATATCACAAGCTAAATAAGGGCAGATTTTATATTTTAACGCATGCTTCTCTATACTTTAAATAAGGGCGATTTGAAAAATTGTTCCATTCTTTGACAAAGTTAATAAGTCAGCTGTTGGTCCTTAATTCCGGTATGAGATGTTAGTTAATTAGAGGTTACTTATAATATTGGTATGAAAGAGTAGTAATATAATTTACTAATGCATGGGTTAGAGACAAGGGAGTGGAAACACTACAAAGGAAGGGAGGGTAGTTGAAGAGTCTTGTTGAGATCATATCAATCTTGACATCAGCGAAGTCAGGCTTTGCAAGCAATTGCCACAGACAAATAGGGTTGCTATCCATTCGACCTATGAGCTTTTCATAATTCATTAATCTTGTATTCTTTGTCAATATTAAACCAATTTGTTTCCAAACATTTCCTAATTTTTCTCATATTACTCTTGTTTCACATGTAAGTCACTTCTATCTCATTTTCGTATAATAAGGAATGTATCAAATTAATAAAATCTTTTACATTCTCCGGTTGCTTGCTTTGGGATCTGTTCTCACCGCATGTGTTTGTTTGCCACTTTCTTGATTAATTGACAATTAGTTGGTTGGAACATTATAATTTGTAATATATTTTTTTGTTATGTAAACTCTTATGAATGTTACAATTTAGTTTTATGATATACAAGTCTTTTATTTTCTAATTTTTAAGAATTTTTGATTTTATTTTTTATTTTTTAAAAAAATTATTTGGATTTTACGAGGGAAAAAAAAATTCCCTCGCAAAATCCAAATGTTTGCGAGGAAATTGTTTCCCTCGCAAAGTTTCAACATTTTGCGAGGGAAATAAGTTCCCTCACAAAATCCAAACTTTTGCGAGGAAGACGTTTCCCTCGCAAAATTTTGCGAGGGAAATGATTTTCCCTCGCAAATTGTGAAATTTGCGAGGAATGTTGTTCACTCGCAAATTCAGAAATTTGCGAGGAAAATGACATTTTTGCGACGGAAAATCGTTTTGCGAGGCGTTTTTTGCGACGGAAGAGTTTCCGCCGCAAATCAATTTTGCGAGGGAAAAAGTCTGTTTTGCGAGGAATTTTTCCGCCGCAAAAAAATGAATTTCTTGTAGTGGACTTCTTTGCTTTTTGTCTTCTAAATGATTTGATATTTATCATGTTATATCTGAAACACCTAATTCAGCTCTTAACTATAGTAATTGTTGAACTTGGTTATGTTTTTTTTTTATATTGAGGTTTAATCGGTCTTTGATAGAATTTGCTTGACCAAAATATTAGTGAAGCTGGACCGGTGAAAGATTGACTCCTTTCTATGTGTAGGTGACATTTCATGAATTTTGAACCAAACCACTTTTGTCCGTCAGTACTTCTGATTTGTTTTACTATCCTCTAATTTCAGGTATAAAAGGCTAGAAGTTTTGTCTGCATTTACAAATACTGTAAGTATTCAAAGTATTCTTTACAACTTAATTTTTTAACCTCACATTACATTAATCAGGTTGCAGAATGATGCTTCTGTAAAACTAATGGTGGTCAATGCAAAGGAATACTATGTGCATTTTAAATGCAAAAACATGATTTTTGCTGGTCTCTCCCCCTCCTTTAATTAGTTATTTAAAATATGAAATTTTCATTTTTTGTTCTATATATACTATTTTGCAAGTACAATCTCAAAATATTTTATAATTGATGTATTCTTTTTCCTGATTGTTTTCAAATCAAAAATTTGACTCCCTCATTTTTCCTCATTTTATGTGCAGATTTTCTTGAGTACAAGGTGAGCTATCTTGTTGAATTTGCATGTTGAGATGTTTCGTCTGAACAAGTATCCTATTTGTGTACTACATTTTTTTTTTGGTACATGTCATTTCTTGGATAAACCACAATTTCTACCCCGTCTTCACTATTTAGATTTAGTATGTGTATACCTATGGGCAATGAAGGGCATGAATTATTACTGATCAATATATTTAAGGTATTTTTATGTTAACTATGCTTGATTATAATCTTATTTTACATGGATTTTTTTTTTTTTTTCCATTTATCTTTGTGAAGTTTATGTGCATCACTCTTTCTTTTACTTTTGCAGAATGATGGTCTCTTGCTGCAATAATGAAGGAGTTAACAACATATTTTCAAAAAATTTCTTCTTAGACTCGTCTTCTATTTTCTTGAAAATATGGTACTATGCATTTTTTATAAGTATATTTTCTTGTATTTACTCCAGAATTGCTTAGTGTATGAGTTGAGATGTATTATATGAATTGATGGCAATGTGCGGGTTATGTGATTCTATGATGTTATTTGAAGTGAAATTCCTGTATGGGACACGATCGATTTTATGGCATGTCTATCATGTTGTGGTCATGTTTATTTTAACGGTATTTCTTTTTTGATACAACTATCTAGTATCCAATATTACCAATCAAGAGTGAGGTATTTTCACTTGGATCTTTGAGTTTGATTTGGCCTTGGTTAGCATGTTTGCCATGTGCCAATTCTATTTGTTCAGAATTCTGTTACATTTTGCATTTCCATTCATATCATTTGATGTTTGTGTTTGCTTATTTGTTTACTCTTATTATCTTGCATACTTATGCAAAGATAAGCTTGGTGCCTTGTGACATTATACCGAACTGTGTCATATAATCCTAATTACGTAGGGTTATTTCAATGTTTCTGCTGGATTACTGTAGTCTGTTTTATTTTGGTGGTATTGTTATAAAAAAAATCTGTTACACAAGCTTAGTAATATTAATATTCAATTAGCTAATGTTTAAGATATTTTTTTACATTATTTGCGCAAGTGTTCTTCATTTGTTTGCATTTATGCATTTATTAATCATTATTAATAGTAATTAGCAATTATGTTTAGCAACCTTGTAGTATTCTGTTTGATATTTAGGAGTTAAGAATTTATAGTCCAGACATTGAGGCCGTTGGCTTGCAATATACATGTGCTGTATTATTGTTATTATCTTCATATCAAAAGCAGAAGAGCAGTGATGTCAGGATTTTCAGGTTCGTTTTTTTTAATTTGTTAGCTTCATCCTTGTTTCTATGCCCGTTCATACACTACAAAAAAATTGACTGTCGCCGCTGAAAGTCCAAAAGTCGCCATGAAAAGTGTTTCCGCGGCAACAAAAAGTCGCCGCCAAGTCGCCGCTGAAACGACTGTCGCGGATACTTTTGGCGGCGACATTTTAATGTCGCCGCCGAAAGTTGACAACCAGTGTCGCCACTGAAAGTCACAATTTTTTTGAAAAAAAATGTTTCAGTGGGAAAGTCTCAATTTTTTTTTTTAAAAAAAAAAATCTTTCAGCGGCGACAAAGGTCGCCGTTGAAAGTCAATTTTTTTTTTTAAAAAAATAAATGGCTATTTTTTTATATACTCTTGCAGCTAATGTTGTAACCCCTCCCACGGTCATAAGCAATTTGTCCCTATCAGTCAATAAGACCCTTAAGCCACCTGCATGTTTCAAGTTGACAAGCTTTAGTGACACCAAAAAAATTCTTAAAATAAAACAATATCGTACAGTATTCATCTTCCATGAACATACGTGAAGCTACAACCACAAACAAGAAAAGACCGAGGCTTATATCTCTCCTTGGAAATTCAAAACAACTTCAACTATAACAGAGTTTCAATCGCGAAGACAGGGAGGAGAATAACCACAAGTCCTTCAAGCCAATCCATGACCAATATTCTAAGGAGAAAACGACAATATTTATATTGAGAAATGCATGCCCAAACCTACAAACTAAAGGGAAAAGAAGAAAGGACATGAATACAGCACACACAGTCAAGCTCAGCATGTTTTTGCATATATTTTTAATCTACTTCCATTACTCTCAAGACTATTATGACAGTTGAAACTATATACCAACAGACAAGTGATGAGTAACTTCCAATCAATTTAAAAAAGGCCAAGAATATTATATCCTGTATTAAATAAGGGATTGCTTTGTTGTTTCTGCACCCTGTACCTGCATTCTTTTCTTAGCCAGTAAATAATCTCTCCCAGACATACAATTGCAAGTGAATTTTCAACAAGATATCACAAATACAAGTATTTTTAAAACCCAAATTTCAAGGAATAGAAGAGAATTCTAGAACAAGTGTGAAATTTAAAATTCAGATTCAGTTATAGTAGCAAGACATCAAGGTCCTTACTTCCAATCGAGTTATTTCTTAGCCTTCTCTATTGATGCATAAACAACAGTAGCATCTCCAAGACTTAGGACACATTTCAATGGAATTTTCTACAAGAGAAAGAACCAAATAAAATATGAACTTCTAACAATAAATATTTTTCAAGGTTGTATGAGCAAGATCTATAAATACCTTGCCAGAAACTTTGTCCAGCACTGATTATTTGCATACAAATTGACTTGGGTGCTATATAAGCAGGGGTTCCAAATCTTTCTCAGGTACTATATAAGCAGGGGTTCATTGCAAAGAACAATCAAGACACAGAACGACCAAGAAAGTCAACAATGCCCTGTCAAAGAACAAAAGAAAAATTGATTTACGATAAAATTTGATGTAAGCCTTAGCACGTTCATTGCAAAATTTGATTTATGTCTCCAATATTTTCCACCATGATAGTGTGAATCTGAATGACAGATTATAAGCTCTAATGACCACCAATTTGGGACAAAGGAATATTATCATAAGTGCAAAAACAGGATGCAAATTGTGCCTGGTACAGTAATGACAAGTTTTTTTTTTTTTGGGGGGGGTGGTTGCTGATAAAGAAGGGGTGCAAAAAGCTTGGTTAGAATAACACTTGCCTCACCAACTTCGCCCCTCACGCGGCTGAGAGTATTTGCACTAGAACTACTTTAAAAAAATTCCATTTGCTGATGTACAACCCTTGAAAACTCATCATTCATTGCATAAGCTGGTGCATGAAGGGCCACTCTGCTGTAATTATAATTACAATGTATAGATTTCCAATAAAATAAATCAACAGAAAAACATTAAGGTGTTTGAATCTCTAACCTCATTTGTCACTTAAGCCCATAATCATTAACATAAGAATACCTTCAGAAGTAAATGACAGTACTTGGGTAATATATGAAATTTCAACAACAATTTAAAATACACTAGGTGGTAATACAATCTAGTATTTATGGAATGAAAGATAAGTTTCAAGAAAGCACGTTGCAACAACTAGCAATCAAAATAATCAAGAAAAAAAACACTTACAGAATCTTTTAATGCAAGAAATGCTTCTTCAGGTAGTTGATCCACAATGCTGAGATCTCCACTGCCCAAACCCATGATGCCATCAGCATGCTGACTATAAATATCACCAGTCTCAAGAGTTTCACAACCAAAAACAGCATATTGAGGTTCAAGCTCACTTAGATTTCCAAAGGATACGACATCATTACCAAGTACATCACTGCTAGTACTCATTTCAACATACTGTCTCTCGTATGTGCACTGATTTCTGTCACTGTCGCAGTTGCAATCCATTGTGCATTTGACAGGTTTATAAGTGCTAGACAATTCTGGCTGGAACCTCTAGTCCTGTTAAAATAAGATCAGGCAAACAAATGAATGATACTTCAGATAATTATGAGTGTACAAGCACATGCGCAAAAAGTTGCAGATGAAATCATTATTATGCATTTATGTCTTTCAAGAGAAGAAATGAGGTGCATGGGTAGTCTAAAGCAAAACATTGAGGTTGTTGCAGAATCTGGTGCGGAGATGCTGATCGTCAGTAGCTCAAACAAAGATGTGGGCATGCTTAAATTTTAGGTTTGAATGATACTTCAGTAATTTCTAACCTAATTAGTATTTTTGTAGATTTATTATGCTTAGTATTTTGGAAGACTCTAGTTATTCAATAAGACTATAAGAGACTTGTTTTATTTTGCTTAAGGAGACCTATTCTTCGTTTGATCGGGAGGATTCCTGAAAATAAGTGCTAATTGTTTTACTATCATCCTTCTATTTTCATATTGTTGGTTTTCACAAAGCCGAACACCCACATCAAGGAATCCAAAATTCATACGCAGAGCAAACTCCCAGAGAGCAGAGCAAACCCTGGACAGTAAGATATTTTTTTTTTCCCCGAAAATCCCAGAATGTCTACCAAGCTTTGTAATTCCTTTCAAACTCCAAAATAAATAAATTTGGTGCAAGAGATTCGAGCACTGACTACCAAAGAGACAAACCCTTATTTCTAACGCCTTTGTTGTGGAATCGAAAAAGAGAAAGCCAATAAAAATGATTCATACGCAGAGTAAGAGATTCAAAACTCGCGGTGGAAAACCAAATAGGAAAAGGAAGAAAACTTACCTCAACAATGAAACTCGTGGTGATCGTCGACGGACTGAGACGTCACCGGTGAGGAGAGGAGGAGAGGCGCCTGAAAGAGCTGAAGAGGAAAACGAGGTTGAGCAAACGAGGATGCAAGGTTAAAAGGGAGACGCCGAGTGGAGGCATATTTTTTCGCAAGGGATGAGAGGGAAACGAAAAATCACTCTGAGGAAGGAGGCGCGGGACACAAAAGGGCGCTGAAACACCCTTTCGGTGGCGACAAAAAATTGTCGCCATTGAAAGTATTTTTTCCAAATAACTTTTAAAAACAAAAGTTAAAATTTTAAATTGGACTTTTGGGGGCGACAAAAAGTCGTCACTGAACACCCTTTCGGTGGCGATAAAAAATTGTCGCCACTGAAAGTATTTTTTTTCCATATAATTTCATTAAAAAAAAGCTACAATTTTAAATTGGACTTTTGGTGGCGACAAAAAAGTCGCCACTGAAACACCCTTTCGGTGGCGATAAAAAATTGTCGCCACTGAAAGTATTTTTTTCCATATAATTTCATTAAAAAAAAAAACTTAAATTTTAAATTGACTTTTGGTGGCGACAAAAAGTGCTTTCGGTGGCGATAAAAAATTGTCGCCACTTTGAAAGTATTTTTTTTCCATATAATTTCATTAAAAAAAACTAAAATTTTAAATTGGATTTTTAGTGGCGGCAAAAAGTCGGCAATGAAACACATTTTCGGTGGCGACAAAAAAATGTTGCCACCGAAAGTATAACCTTCAGCGGCGACAAATAGTTGTCGCCGCTGAAGGTTATACTTTCAGCAATGACACTATTATCGCCGTCGAAAGCCATACTTTGTCGCCGCCAAATGTCACCACTAAAAGTCCATTTTTTGTAGTGATATCAGGACTGCTCATTGGATACTTTCATATAAATAGAAAATACTCTTAAACTGATATATGTAGGGTGTTTTACTGATAATCTCCAAATTGTAGTTGCATTAGCTTATCAAGTGGAATTCTGAGTAAGGATATATGAGCTACTGTTGTAGTTATGTTTGTAAGAAGGTCTGGTTTCTGTTAAAGCTTATGATCTATGTAGTTTGAGGTGATTGTTGCCTGCTGATATGTAAGAATGTTTTTTGTAAGGGATTGTGGGGTGGTGGACATACGAAGCAAGTATTTTTAAAAAAAAACACTTAAGGCGTCTAATTTTCAGAATTATACTCCTTAAGTCGAATTAAGGTGTCTAATTCTGAGAATTAGACGCCTTAAGTTGATGACTTAAGGAGTCTAATTCTTAGAATTAGACTCTTTAAGTGTACTTTGGGAGGGCAATTGTACCACATTTAAGGCATCCTATTTCAATAGTTAGACGCCTTAAGTCTGAATTTAAGGCGTCTAATTAAAAAATAGGATGTCGTAAGTTTTGCCTATGGCGCCCCCTGGATAGGCGTCCCGCGGAAAAAGGACGTTAAAAGTACAAAAAATAGGACGCCGTATCCCTGTTTTTGTAGAAGTGAATGAGGAAACCAACTCTTGAATGTCGTCCTATAATTAGGACCGGAGGGAGTATTTTAACTAACATTTTAAATCGCGTTATTTTGGTAGTTATTCCTTATAAAATAGACCATCGGGAGTATTTATTAAATGTATAAACTGCACAGATAAGAGGTCATTAAAGAGTGAGTCTAGCTAAATTTAAAGAAATATCATTATGATCCTTTTTATAGGCCTAGTTTACCTACTTCTTATATACTAAGGAAATTTAGTTTAACTTATTGAATATGTCTTAAATTGATACTTTTTTTTAAATCTACCTCATTTATAAATAGTATTCTCAACCTTCTCTTTCATCTTGTTATTTTCCCAACATAAATTAATTCTTTTTTTTCCCAAACATAGTCCTTTTTATAGGTATGTTCACCTAAAAGAAAATTAATTAACTTATTGAATATATCCTAAATTGATGCATTTTTTTTTTAAAAAAAATCTACTCTCATTTATGAATAGTATTATTAACACTCTTGTCTTTTTCTTTTTCCAACATAAATTAATTCTTTTTTTAAAAACTAGATTTATAAAGAGGATCATTTTGGCATATACGGAAAAACAAGAGGATCGGACACGAAATATAATATTTTTGTGAGTTAATGATTCAAGCAGCTTTAATCTGTCTCTCTAGTCTTCAACCAATTGTGTGCCGCGCGTGCGGTCGTGAAACACATGGGTATATGCGACTGCTTCTTTTTTCAGGGCACGCAAATATTCTGATATATATATTAGAAAAAGCTCACCAAAGTTCGCTATTTAATTCCATTTTGTAACTTTGAAGATTTCTAGACTGTGAATGCAAGGTGGTGGAGTACTTAATTAGCTGTAGATAACCTGTAAAGCAAGAGAAAAATAAATATAAAGAATCGCACGGCCTAACTTTAGAATGAATCTTTCCCAACACGTAGGAATTAGAAACTGCTCTGTTTGCGTCATCCTCTCGTCTATTCTATGCATTATATTAAATAAAATTAGAAGTATTCTATATATCGCGATCTCTCTTATCCGCACGGGCCAATTGTGAGAGGCATAAAATGCTTTCTGCACTACAAAAAAAACACCGCATTACCCACAGACTTTTGCCACGGAATTCCGTGGGTAATTTGTCTTGCCACAGAAATTTTCCACGGAATTCCGTGGCTAATTTGATTTGCCACAGATTTGCCACGGAATACTATCTGTATCAGAAAAAACCGTGACAAAGCAACTTTGCCACGGAATATATTTCCGTGGCAAATCTTACCACAGAATTGTGCCACGAAAATTGCTGCGGGAAAATTCCCACAGAGACTCTGTGGTAAGATTTGCCAAGGAAATATATTCCGTGGTAAGATTTCCCACGGAATTTGCCACGGAATATATTTCCGTGGGAAAAGTTGCCACGGAAATTGCCGTGGTAAATGGTTACCACGGAAATATATTCTGTGGCAAATCTCTTACCACGGAAATATATTCCGTGGTAAATTTTGATTTTGCACAGTATTACTTCCTTCTGTTCGTCCTTTGATTTTAACCATTTTTGTTAACAATTTTGCAGTGCTTAAATTAGAAATTAGCCTGTACATATAGCTAGAGAAATCATCAAATTCGAAATAACTAATATATCAAACAGAGATAAATGTCACACAAGTTCAAAGTATTAAAAGACTTAAAATAGGGAAAATACATGTTCTCAGTCACAAGTATCATAAACAATGAAAATTGTTAACGTTCATTCTCAGCGTCTTCAGTTGCATTGGGAGAGGGAGCGCCTTGATTGGCAATGTTAGATAAAGTGGGTAAGTGAATCCTCATTCCTTGCAATGCTGACATAATTAAATCGGTTGCTTGTTTAAGTTGTGCATTCTCCTGTTTCAGGTGTTCATAATTTTCTGACATTTGTGCATTCTCTTGTTTCAGGTGTTCATAATTTTCTGACATTTGTGTCATCTTCGTTTGCATTTGTTGAACGTTAAAATCCCCCGAAGAAGTGATGGAATGAGTTGAGGTAGAAGAGATAATATGTTGAGTTTCATATCCAAGCCCATAGATTCAGCCTTTCTTGTTCTTACCACCAGTAACTTCTAACCATAAATTGAGTTCATCTTCATTAGATTGGACACTTTGCCTCCTCGAAGTGATTGATTCCTTTCGTCTCAAAAATTCATCCCGCAAACATTACATAAAATAAGTACCCCAAAAAAAATAAAAAATAAAAAAAGATTGAAAAACTGATAAAGAAGGGTGAACCATTTCAAAAACAATAAAGAACTACATAACTAGAAACATATGAGACTACATATCCATATAATTATGATGATTAAAGAGACCGCCAACCAAAGAATGTAGTTTTCTATTTGACCGTAAATGAATCTCAAGCATGGCAACCAAAGATAATGAATAGATCAATGTAAACAAAGATTTTCAATCATGATAAATTGGCACACAGAGACCAGTTTGTTTAATAGTTATTACTAAGAAGTACCAACTGGAATATTTTATATATCAAGATGTTAAGGAAGAAAATTTTGGAAGAACAATAACTCAATGTAAGCAAAGAAAAATATTTTAGCCTTTCTCACTTGACACACACTTCATACCAATACCTTAACCAAGCCTAATTTTATGGTTTTAGTTACTGGTGGTAAGAACAAGAAAGGCCTGAGTCGTTAAAATATATTAGGATTTTAGGTACTCCTCCTAAAAGGGAAATAGTAATTGACATGGTACGTGATTAAAAAGGGGAATAATAGGAGAGTGAGAAAAAGTTTGGGATTATGTTTGACCTACTCGCTCTTTTATATATTCACTAGTACAAAAAAGGACTTTAAGACCGGACAAAAGAGGCATTGTAAAACCGGACCATCAACCGGTCTTGTTCCTGCCGGTATTAAAAGTCCACATTTAAGACCGAACTATAACCGGTCTTAAAGAAACTCTTTCAGACTAGACATTTAAAACATTAGGTCTTAAAAGTCGGACTAAATAAGGTTGAAATATTTTTTGTTCGGTCTTAAAACTCAACTTTTAAGACCGGGCAAAACCTTGGCCGCTCTTAAAAGATCCAAATTTTAAGACCAGACAAAAATATACCCGGTCTGAAAAATAGCGGCTTCTAAGACTCGACGACTAATTATACGCGGTCTTAAAAGACGACTTTCAAGATCGGACAATAAATTGTCCGGTCTTAAAAATTGAATTTCAAGACCGGACGTATAAACACACCGGTATTAAAAAAAACAAACTTTTAAGACCGGCTTAATATCAAATATGTACACATGACCTTTAAGACCGGACATATGGATACATCTGGTCTTAACAGTTGAACATTTAAGACCGGCCTATTTATTACTGGTATAAATTTTTCCGAATGTTTTCCCTGTTCTGTTCTTCATTATCAATATTCACAAATCCACCACCCAATCCAGCACATAAAAGTCGATACTTTAAGTATAAGCTATGAACAATTATGAATAAATTGAACTGGGAAAAAGAAGACAAATAATATTCACCATGAGTTATGTCGCTTCTTAAATTAATGAATATATTATGACTACAACACCTAAATTAATTTATACAATAAGATAACTTAATTACTTACAATCCAAATACAATCAGTTACAAATACAACATACATGCACAATATAATATTCACCATGCCTTCATCTCGATTCCCACCAAACAACGTAACATCCTCTTTTATAACATGCCCCTTTGGATCCGATCCTACCACAAAAATAAAATAAGAACAAACTTCATAGTCATGACATTGGTTAAGAACGTAGAAGGAATATAATATAGTAAAAACCTTAAAGTTTTCAAAGAAGTTTTCATATGAATATTACCTTATGAATTATATTGACTCTTTTATAAAGCGATATCCTCCCATATCCCTTCTTGATGATCATTTCTTATGCCGGGTTCATTATCTCGCTTCATCTTCTTCGTTCATTTCCTAGACCCCTTGAAAAAGGAGTACTCTCGGGAAGACCATAATTTGAATGACTTTCCTCATCAATATCAATGACCCTTTTTCCTTGGAGAGCTACGAGACCACATTTTGTTTTCTTGATCGGTGATATAGAACACTTGTTTCGCCAGTCGCCAAAATAAAAGGTTCATCACCAAAACTTCTACCGTTGACATCGACTAATGTAAATCCTAGCCGATCGATCCGAACACCATTATTGACATTAACCCACTTGCATTTGAAAATGAGAAATCTAATTTTAACATAGTCTACCTCCCAAATCTCTTCAATAACCCCATAATATGGCATGACTGCCAATAAAGGCCTCTTGTCTTTCAAACTAGAGAAGTGCATAGATTCAGCCTCTAACATAACACCACTATTCTGGACGGTGCTCCTATCATCTAGGGACTTCGTGTAAAATGTATAACCATTGATCACATACGAATTCCAACTTATGACATCAACCTCAGGACCACGGGCTAACCATTTGATTGTATCAGAAACACATTCCTCTCCCTCGACCTTTTGTTTGAACCAGTTTGCAAAAGTTCTGTTATGCTCCCTAATCAACCTTTGTTCATCATTCGATGATTTTCTTTCCTTACAGCTTCTTTATGAGCAGCTATCTGGGCTTGAACTTCATCAACATTATTCAAGATGTATAAGTGGACTTGTGAAAATTCATCGGGATCCACACTCTTTACCGAAGCCCCTCGTCTACCCCCTTCAAGATGACGTTTTGGAAGCCCAATATGTCTTACTTTGGCCAAATAATTTTGACAAAATTCCATGGCTTCTTCGAAACATATTTCGAACAATTGATGCTTCCGCGATGCGTTCTTCACGTACCCTTTTAGGAATTTCATAGATCTTTCAATTGGGTACATCCACCGTAAATGGATAGGTCCGCATAACTTTATCTCCTCACTAGATGAACAATTAGATGAACCATGATGTCAAAAAAGGTAGGAACAAAAAGCTTCTCAAGGTGGCACAAGATAAGATATCCTTCTTTCTCCAATTCATCTAACTTTTCAATCTCGAAAACTTTACTACAAACCGCATTGAAGAAGACACAAAGTCTAGTAAAAACGACCCCAAGATCATATTCGGCGATGCCTCGAATAGCTACCGGGAGTAGCCGTTGCATCAAGACATGACAATCATGAGACTTTTGGCCTACTAATTTCAAGTCCTTCATCGATACAAGCCTCTTAAAATTTGAGGAATACCCCGAGGGAACTTTTGTGCCATGTAAACACTCACAAAAACTTCGTTTCTCATCCTTAGACAGTATGAGAAGCGGGGACAATAAGTTCTCTTCCCGTATGGCCTTGGATGTAAGTCTTCTCGTATTTCCATTGCTTGCAAATCCAATCTTGCCTTCACACCATCCTTGGAACTACCTTGTATGTTGAGAAGCATGCCAACAATACTATCACATACATTTTTCTCTACGTGCATGACATCAATACGAAGAACCGACATCAAGATTGCGCCAATATGGAAGATCGAAGAATACAGATCTCTTTTTCCATATATTTGTTTCTTTTCTACTCTTTGCAGTCTTACCGAAGATGACACTGATATTTTTCACCTTTTCATAAACTTGCTCCCCAATCAATGCCACCGGAGCATCTTCATACTCATGGCCACCAAAAAAGGCTTTCTTTAATCGACGATATGGGTGGTCCCATCGAAGAAATCTCCTATGTCCAAGATAAACCGTCTTTCTTTCATGTTGAAGTTGATGGTAGCGTGTACCTTCTTCACAAACCGGACATGCTTTATGGCCTTTTACACTATACTCGACAAGTTCCCATATCTTTGGGAAGTCGTTTATAGTACAAAATATCATGGCTCGTAGTTTAAACACATCCTTCTTGAAAGAGTAAAAAACATCGACACCTTCTTCCCACAACTCCTTCAAGTATTCGATCAAGGGCTGAAGGTAAACATCAATGTCATTTCCGGGTTGTTTTGGTCCCGAAATCAACATAGATAACATGATGTACTTTCGTTTCATTCATAACATTGGAGATAAGTTGTAAATAATAAGGAGCACAGGCCATGAACTATGTATCTTTTTGCTAAGGCTTCCATATGGATTCATGCCATCCGTGCTAAGGGCAAGCCTAAGGTTCCTAGGTTCTTCGCCGAAGTTCGGAAATAAATGATCGATTTTCTTCCATTGAGAAAAATCGGCCTGGATGTCAAGCTTTCCATCGAAATGCTCTCATCTGCATGCCACCTCAAATTCTTTGCATCATTTTCATTCGCAAACAACCGCTTGAACCTTGGTATGATTGGAAGATACCACAACACTTTTGCGGGCCCCTTATTTGACTTGTACCTTGGTGTTTCACATATCGGACAATTCGCTTCTCTTCAAACTCTTTTCTATACAATACGCAATCATTCGGGCATGCATGGATCTTTTTGTACTCCATCCCTAGTGGACGAGTATTTTCTTAGCATCATAGTATCTATGCGGCAACACATTCTCATCCGAGGCAGGTCCTTAAAAGCCTCAAGCATTTCGGAAAAACTCTTGTTGCTCCATCCATGACGTGCCTTCAAGCTTACCAATTTCAATACAAGCGTTCAACAATTGGTATTTTTTACAACCAGGGTATAGCGGGGTCTCTGCATCACTGCACATATTACCATATGCATGTGATTGATGAAAAGTCTCTTCTCCTACATCACGAATAATGTCCTCTATGTGATCATCCATATCCGTGTCATTATCATCAAAGACCACTTCCTCATGTTGAGACCCACTTGGTATTTTTTTCACCATGCCATACCCATACTGTATAAGTCTTACAAAATCCTTCACAAATTAAATGTGTGTAGATAACCTCGGGACTTAGTCGCTGTCATTCAAACATTTTACACAAGGGCAATAAAACTTCCCACTATCATCATGGGCATTTTGTTTAGCAAATTCTATAAATTCCTCACCCCATTCTCGATATTCAACACTCGTCCGTAACGCAGTTATCCAACCGTGATCCATAGTAGAATTCCTATTTATGACACGATACAAAATAAGGAAATACCAAATTCATATTTATGCTCAATGAAGAAACTTGCCCATTAAATACATAACGAAGAAACACTTTTGGTCATAAATATCACAGTGAATCCAAGAAGTAAAATTAAAGCATGACGAGGAAATTAAATGCATCGTGTGAAATTAAATGTGGACTCACCTGTAGCATATAAATTCAAATGGTTTGCGGAGTCTTTCTTCTTCTGCCATGAACGTTGATGTTGCAGATAACAAGAGTAACCTAAAAACATGTGTTGGTCGTTGGGTAGGTCAAAAGCTCAAATATAATCTTCAAAATACAATATTCATTAACAACGAGAAAAACCCACTAGAACATTTCATCGATTTCATTCAACCCAAAAACCATAAAGTTGTTTAACCGAAACACCTCTTACAGCTTGTCGATAGACGTTTAACTAAGGAACCGTAGAAAGTGATTGTCGAGAGAGCAACGCGAAGCAGTCGACGAAGCAACACAAAAACACTGAGTAATCACTTTCGGCGCGACAAGAGAAGTTCTAAGAGGGAAATTTGATATTCCGCGCGTCAGAGACATGTTTTAGTATTTTGGATTTTATTAAGACCGGTTAATTAAAAAGTAGACGGTCCTAAATATATAATTACATTTTAAAGACCGGACGTTTACAAAACGCCGGTCCTAATTTTTTTATTATTCATTTAATTTTAAGAACAGAGTTTTATTAAACATCCTGTCCTAAAAGTCCTCATTTTTAAAAAAAAAAGATGATTGGCTTTGGTGAAAGCGCGTGATAACTCAATGAAAAAAATTTTAAAGGAAAACTTGAGAATATGAACAAAAAAAGACACAAGCTTAGCGGTCCTAATGTTTTATTATTCATTCAATTTTAAGACCGGAGTTTTATTAAACATCCGGTCCTAAAAGTCCTCATTTTTTTTTTAAAAAAAGAGGATTGGCTTTGGCGAGCGCAGCAGCAACTCAATGAAACAAAAATTAAAGGAAAACTTGAGAATATGAATAAAAAAAGGACACAAGCTTAGTTCTTAATGCTTCATACATTACTTTTGGAGAATATGCACGTACACAAGAAAAAAATACAAAAGAAAAACAAGCGAGAAAATTATCAAAAACAAGAATCGACTAAACATCCTTGGCGATATCGGCGTGAAAAGCATTAAATTCCCGCAGGATATCGGCAAGTTCCCGTCTTATTCGCATCGCCCGCAATGCATCATTAGAGGAAAGAGGAGAGGGGTCGCGTAGGCTAACAACTGGTCGGAGAGGGGAGCAGGAACCTCTTCATGATCCGAAGGGTGGAGGAGGGGCGCGGCAATCTCTTCATCATCCAAAATAACAATGGGTCCAACGACCCGAGACTCCTCTCATCACAATAGAACGCACTCTTGATGGAGGAGCGCACCGTATAACGATTTACTAAGGCACGAGCATCAAGAGTAAGAGCACCCCTACGAGCGGTTCTCTTGTATCTAACCATGGTTTGAGCAAATTAGGCGAGAGTCACGTAGTGTGGAGTTACGAGATTGTGAGGAGTTACTAATGACAGGAGAGGTATATATGTTGAGTTACGAGGTATGAGAAGTTTAATAAGAACATAGAGGTATGAGGAGTTAATAAATATACGGTCTAAAATTTATTTCATTTTTTTTTAATTCAATTGATTTTAAGACCGACCGTTTAAAATATATCTGGTCCTAAAAATATATTATTTATTTTTTCAATAAATTCAATTACTTTTAAGACCGACATTTTGTCTTATATCCGGTCCTAAAAATCTTTTTTTTTTTCAATTCAATTTTTTTAAGAACGGATCTTTTACAATATCTGGTATTAAAGGTTCCCCGAGTCGTATCCCTACACTCTCTTTTCAAATGAATGATTCAAAATCTCTTCGACTTCCAGATAAAATTCCCAACTAGGCGTCTCCTCGTATTCTGAGGAACTATGCGTCTCCTCGTTATTGTTTCCGGCGTTTGAGATAAACAACCGTTTACCTTATTCGAATAAAAACAAACAAAGTGACTATTCTTGTCAAGGTTGGATCGTCGTTGTCTTCGGTGTTACCTCGACCTGAGTTGAATATTTTCGCTTTCCTTTCGCATCTTCCTTATTTTTCCGACAAAAAAAAAGAGACAACGAAAAGGGAAACCGATAATGTTGCTCAACATCATGAGAGGTAACATTGAAGACAACGAGGGTCCTAGCTTGAGCAGAACGCCAGAACCTCGGTTGTCTAGAACTCTAAAAATTTGTTAAACGTAAAATGCGGATGTTCAAGTAAAATGCGATCCTAAAACTCTAACATTGAAGAACGAATTTTTAGAAGACTTTTAGGACCGGATGTTTAATTAAAATGTGGTCCTAAAACTCTAAAACGAATTTTTATAAGACTTTTAGGACCGGATGTTCAAGTACAATGCAGTCCTAAAACTCTAAAACAAATTTTTAGAAGACTTTTAGGACCAGACGTTGAAGTAAAATGTGGTCCTAAAAGTCTAGCCATAGTTTTTTAGAAGACTTTGAAGACCGGACGTAATGATTTGTCCGGTCCTAAAAGTCTTGCCATATTTTTAGAAGACTTTTAAGACCGGACAAATCATTAAGTTCGGTCCTAAAAGTACATCCATAATTTTTTTAATTAACGAAGACTTTTAGCACCGCAGGTTTAATAACTATGCGGTCTTAAAGGTCTCGCCATATTTTTATGAACAAAGACTTTTCTCATTTACAACATCCTATACCTCAAATTTCAAGCATAAATATCTAGAATGAATGAACGAATTTATTCTTGAATTACACAGTTTGTTTGTTTATTTACAAATGAATGACTTATTCGAAAAAATAAAGAAATTTACGTAAAAATTATTTTTGCTACAACATATATTTACATCCACATTTAAGACTTAATTAGGCCATACGATATTCACAAAACACATTGCGTATGTGCTTCACTTCATTATCGGGATAGGGACCGGAAGCTCTAAACATCTCGTAACATCAAAGATGAAACTGAATTAACTTGTGCATATTTCATTAAGCCGTAAACTGAATTCAGCCATAATATGTAACATCAAATACATTTACCTTTGCTAACAATTTTGTCTTTCCTTCCCCGATAACATCATACATGTGTTTCATGACGTACAGTGCCACATAAGTTGGACTGTTTTTTTGGTTGCCGATGGGTCTAAAACGAACAAGAAATATAGGATAAGTGACAAGAAATATAGCATATATATAGCTTATCGACCAAGTTCACAAGGCGGTGTTTCAGTGTCCAAATATGTACTAACCTCTGGGGTGTACCAGTTAGGTTTAATAGTGGCCTCTTTCCCACGCTTTAATCTTACCTTGACTTGGTAGGTCAACATGACACTATCATCAAAATCACAAATTTATCAATAATGTTCACTGAATATGCAACGTAGAGATTTCATACAAGAGAATCAAAATGACATGCTTACTTGTTGACGGTCTCCTTCAATATAGGATCTGGCTTATTGTGAGTGGAGCATAAGAAGATAACTTTATGATCCTCCATGCACATGAGGACCAACTGCTAGTGGTGGTTGAAAATTCATAGCAATAAAGTACTCAGAGATATATGTAGATGAATTAAGTGAATTGCGAGACAAGAATTGTGATACGTACCGTGGAAGTATGGAAACAGAACACCTTTCTTATCACTTCCCACACCCCGGTTGACATGTATTCTTGTCGATCTTCGGGCCGTTGTACTTGCATAGGCCGGGCACAAGAATCCAAAATCATTGATTCCTCCATGTTTGTCCAATTCTTGATGCAAGAACCTAAAATAATGACATCGATCAGAGAATTAGTATATATGCATGTGTGTAAAATCGATGCAGTTAAATTATGTACTCATCATAGAATCAGATACTTACTTCATAAACAGTTGAATGATTGGATTACTAAGCTCCCGTCCGGAATCGGCGGGGACATTACATCTATTTTGTCAACGTAAACATCTATAGGATGAGGACGCCTACTACTTCTTGGGATGACCACGATTTATCCGTAAAATAATTATTGTTTGCCAAATCGGTTATTTTTGCTTGGCGATCAAATGAGCGATGGGGATAGAACTTGAGGAGGAGGATGCGGCTTTAGGAGGGGATGGAACTTGAGGAGGAGGGGATGCGGCTTGACGAGGGATGGAACTTGAAGAGGAGGTTGCTCCGATCGTCCCAACAATCCAGGCTCTCCCCTAGTGCTCTGCTACATAATCGCAGGAGAATGTGTGACGGGAACACTGCTTTCTGGACGAGAGCTAAAAATCAGCTTCATCTGATATGGGATTGCCACATTGCTTCTTTAGCCACTGCTTCCTCACTTAATTTGGCCATCTGGGATTGAAGCATTGCTTCTTTAGCTGCGCTTCATCACTTAATTTGACCGCGTCATTCCATCTCCTCTCGGGTAACCATACTTTGTTTGTGGCATTTGGATTTACCAAAGTATTCCTTCAGGCCTACCCGTCCTCCAACCCTCCTTACACGCCCCGCATGATCCTATTTTCCGGTGGCAACGGTCAGAACATCATTCCTCCCGTCTGACACAAAAGATCCCTCTACTTCTTTATTTTTATGATCTTCCTATAAGATACAGATAACAAAAAGCTTAGTAATGAAACATGTTTAGTAACTAAAAAATAACAAAAATGATACTTACAATTCTTTCATCAACTACACGAGTTTGTTCACTTGTGTAGGCGCCGCTTGGCTTTTGCCGAATATGCAACCACAACTCCTCGCGACGTATAGGAGATGGCTGATCAACTACGACAGAAGGATTGGATTCAGCTTCATCTTGCAATCTATTCCGCTTGGCCGCCATCAATTCTTTTTCGGCCATTTCATATCCGCCGCAAGAAGCCCTATGCGGGCAATCATTCTTTCTCCCTATCTCCTGTGCTTTTTCCCTTCTTATCTGTGAATCAAAATTGAAAAAAAAACTATTAATTATGAATTCCGGCCATTGATGTCTAACGAGAAATTAGAACACTTCGCTTCATATGAAGGTCAAACATTAATCAAATTCACTTCATCAAGTTTCAACATTTTATTTAAGAAAGATGTAGAATTGTAGAAGAAATTGGGAGAAACAGAGGAAACGGAGTTGCAGAAATGCTACCAACTCAGTCAGTTCATTCATTCATCATAATTGGTTCCTACACATATTAGACTAACCTCTTATATATAGTTAGAGGCTTGACTCTTAAGCCCCAATAACGGCTTGCATCGAAACCATTACACGCTTAACATACTAACTAACTAACAAATGTCTAACCATTACCTACTATAACAAACTAAGACTATAATAATGGCTTGACTACATATCCGCACATGAGTTAATAAGCACACTAAAGGGCAAACAAAACTAAATATAAACTCACCGAGCTTCGGGGTGGTCACTCAACAAATTGTTGCCAAGTTTGTTGATCAATAAATGTGTACTTTTCCCAAGGATGTTCTTGAGGCAAAACCTCGGCAAAAATATAGGTGTTAGCTAGAAAGGTCTTAAACTTCCTCCACCGATTAACATAATAAGACAAGGTCTTGTCTTTCAACTTTTTACAATCAGGGACAGTGTATGTAAGCATGATAGTGTCCCAAATAGGATCCTTTATTGCGCCACGGTCTACACTTTTCCACTCATCTGTCAAGATGCTAACCTTGCTGCGTGCTAGATAGCTAACAAAACTAGTATATTTGGATTTATTGGGACCGAAAGGTTGCAACTTTTCATCAAACCAATCTCTAGCCTTGAGCCTCCGTCCGACTTAGGGTTACATCCCGTTCGTGTGCCTCTTCTACCACGACGTGCGGGCGGTTACGAGGCTCATTGTGAGATGAAGAGGGTTCGTTTTGACTCACACCGCCGCACACGGCGTGGTGGCGTTCCGGAACAGGAGTAGAATCGTTTTCACCGTTTATTTTCGAGACAGGAATAAAGGTAATGCAACAGGAAGGGTTTCGCAACGTAAACAGAGGTTCTTCAGTGATAGTAACAAAAGCTTTCGCGCGAAGAAATCTATATTTGGCGGTTCATATTCAAGACCGGATATACAAAGAGACGGTCTTAATAATTAACATTCAAGACCGGTCATATTAATCTCCTGGTCTTAAAAGTAATTAATTTTTAGACGCCTTTCTTTTTCTATATTTTATACCGGCCCACATTTTATGTCTGGTCTTAAAAGAATTACTTTTAAGACCGGCTTTTATATATGCTCGGTCTTAAAACTTTATTACCTTTATATTTAAATTTTTCCTTATTATTTTGGACCTCATAAAATATTAGTCCGATTGTGTGAGATTTCTCCATAAAGTAATTGATATTTGAATATTTTTTAATAACATTTTTAAGACCGCTTGGTTTTTAACGGTCTTAATAATATATTTAAGACCGAACAAAAAATGATCTCAGTATAAGAAGTTCTTTATATTTACAAAACGCCACCGGTCATACATAAGAAGAAGTTCCTTTTATTTACAAAATCACATTAAATGGCCATACCTTTAAGACCGGTGCGTCCAATGTCCGCTCTAAATGAGGCGGTCTTAAAGCCTTTTTTTGCACTAGTGATTTACAGGCTGAAAATGGAGCCCATGCATGCAATTATATGTGTGGAATTTGCAAGTTCAGAAAAACAGACCAAAATGAAGACATGAGATGTGGTAGAGGGGAGGGAAGTGGGGAGAATGTAAGCATATGCAGTCAATCACAAGACAGAGCTATCAATAGTAATAATAATAAGAGATGGTCACATATAGTTAGATTCTCAAAATAGATGGGAAGTGACTAGTGAATGTGAATTGAATAGAGGGCGTGACACTAATAATGGCTTCCTCATTTCTAACACATGGGAGGGAGAGGGAGGAAGCCTTACTTGCCTAACTCATAGTAGTATATCGCTTCAGACACAATCATAATCATCATTATTATAAAACATTCTTTAATTAATTTGAAGCAAGGTTACAAAAGATGCGCATAGCACACATTTATTTCTTTGTTAACCATCACAAGGTAATTTTATAACAAGCAAGTAACCCACTGAATTCCCGAAAACAAACATGTATTCAATTAACACAAACATCAATTTACAATCAATTATCACAATACATCAATCTAAACAATCAGCTACATTCACAATTACCTCTTCACTTTATAAATATTAACCTGCATAGAGGCACATAACAAGAGAATAAAAGCCAATAAATTAAGTGTCGATTCTCGTTTGGTGTAGTCATGATAAGAGTCTCTCAAGTAATGGGAAGTTCCAAAGGAAAGAATGCAACCAAATGATTATGTTTTGATCTCCTCCTCAAAGGTTGATATTTAAGAATTGAGAAACTTAAACAGGACAAGAAACATATGTAAAGAATGTTTGAAATATATGCTTACATATGCTTACATGAGTTGTAAAAAATGTGTAAATGAAACATATGCTTACATGAGTTGTAGCCGCACAGTGGTCCGCAAATTCTCCAGTTTTCTCACTATAATGCGTCTTTTTGAATACTTCAAACGCCGAAGGCTCCCTTCCCAAATGTTAAGCCTGTAGGTATTTAAAGATGTATTATATGAAGCCTTGAATAAATAATGATTGAATAAATTGAGAATAAAAATCTAACCATCCTCCTTTTATGCTCGAAAATAGGAATGCTCCCCCCCTTTATGTTGAGTCCCACCCTTACTAGACGCTCGATTGGCCTTTGCTACCTCACAAATGCTCAAATATTTTGACGATGTCCATACTCTCTCTAACTCATTCATCACTTCGTGAGGAATCCACTTGGGCCTAAGCTGGAAAGTCGTTGATTGTCCATATTAGTGCAGCACGCATAGGAAAGTTTTGTCTCAAAGAGGCATCATATGTTGACACCCCTTCACCCCACAATAACTTTAGTTCATCTATCAATGGTTGCAAATATACATCTATTTTTCCTTTTGGATTATTAGGACCAGGATGATCAACGTCAAGAACATATATTCCCTTGTCATGCATATCTCGGGTGGTAGATTATAAGGAGTAACTATCACAGGCCAACAAGAATATTGCCTCCCAGATTGCCCAAATGGCGTAAATCCATCCGCACACAATCCAAGCCTCACATTTCTTGGATCATATGCAAAGTCTGGATATGTTTTATCAAAAACTTTCCATGCTTCACCATCAGACGGGTGAGAGAGAACATTGGGACCTCGCCGATCCTCATAGTGCCATCTCATTTCCTTTGCCATTTTTTCAGAAGCATATAATCTTTGCAACCTAGGAATAAGAGGTAAGAAAAACAACTGCTTCCTTGCAACCTGCATCTTTTTCTTGCATGAGAATTGTTAGAAGAATATCTATCCTCACAACAAAACTTACATTGGGTGGCATCAAGCATCATCTTTATTATACAACATACACCCATTCACACAACAATCAATCTTTTTGTAATCTAGACCTAGCTTCGACACAAACTTCTTCATTTGGTACAAGTCTGGAAGCATTAAGGTGTCTTTAGGTTGTGTCCTTACCATGAGTTGGGATACTAAATTAAAGGCATGCTGAGACATGCTAGTTGATGCCTTAAGACTTAATAGCTGCAACGTTGTTGAAAGCTGAGATTCTTCACAACCTTCCCACAATGGTTGTTGTGCGGCGCATAACATGTCATAAAATTCTCTTGCATTAGTATTTGGCATCTCATGAACACCTTCATTATAGTTATCCCTAAAACTCGGCCCAGCTGCATCCATTACCATCATCTCATATTGACTTAGATGGTTTCCAAGTGCCCCATGGGAGGCATGTAGGTCACCTGCTATTGGAGACATAGACGGATGATTTTCTACTCGTCTTTCACCATGACTAGTCCATACATAATAGTCCGGCATGAAACCCTTACTATAAAGGTGCACCTTCACCTCATCAAAAGGTAGATAATACCTACTTTTACATTTCACACATGGACACCTAAGCTCTCCCCATTTTTGAGAATAAGGTGATTGATATACATATGCAAGAAACCCATCAACACCTTGCTCGAACTCTACCATCACCCATTTAGTACTCGGATTAATTCTATTATACATCCATCTTCGATGTTCTGGGACTTCCATTCTATGAAACATGAACTCTATTTTAGGTTCAAGCTATTTGAAGGAAAGCTGGCTATATCTATGATTAACCAATTAGAAGCATCAAAATTCAATTTGTTGATAAAATTTGTGTGGGTTTCTTGTCTTTAAATTTAAAAGGTTATTACTTTTAATAAATACTCCACACAAGAAAAATTCAAGTCAAAATAGAGATATCAGTATACATATAAATTTATTTGATTTTAAGTTTTAATCATACTATTGATATCTTTTTTGAATTTGTATGGTATTCTATAAACTCCCAAGTCACAACCAATACGGATTGCACATAAGGAAAATAATGAAACTTGTTTTAAACATTTTATCGATATGAGTTTCTTTTATTTACCTTCTCATTCTTTACTCCCTTTATCATCATTGGATCAAAATCCAATGATCCAGATTTAGTATTTCATGAAAATATTGTTACGATATTATATGAAAATATATAACTAAATCTAAACTGATAAATTTAATCCGAACAATTCACAACTATAGTGGAAAAAGTAATATATATATATATATATATAATCTATAAATTTATTATCACGGATAATTCTTATAGTCTTAACACGAGTGACCTTCTTTTGATGAAGAATAGATTGAATCAGATCAATATGCAACAGCAAATATAAAATACATAACATTATCTACATACTCACATAGCATATGGCGGAATATGTATTTTCTTAAAACTCTACTAGATAGCACACAAGACCAAGACCTATCTAGCTAGGTTCTTAAAAAAAGTTAGGTATTTAGTTTAGCTTAAATATAACTTCTTTTTTCGCCCGTTGACATTCCATGAAATTGGAACCATACAGAAAATGACACACAAATCAAGATAAATACTACCTATAGTTCTAAAATGCAATTTATATTATAAAAATGATTTTATAATTAAGACCGAGCGAGTAGCTCTTTCTCTGAGAAAAAACAAATTATATACATATTTTATTTTATGAAGTGCAAAAACACCTAAAATAAGATTCATACAGCCAAAAATCAACTTACCAATAAAGCCTAAATTACATGTACAGAAATTCAAACACCAACCTAACCATATGGAAGGGGGGAAATGTAACTTTGACAGAAGAGGGAATAGATTAAAAAAAAAAATCTTATGCGATTTAACACTTACCATACAACGAGAAAGTCTAGTAACTTAGAGTGACGTTCAATGTATTCCACACAGCAATGCTTGGAGTTAGCTTTATGTCTCAACAATACAGACCAGCAGTGGACTAAATTCTTTCTAGCTTGTATCAGAATTCACAGACCCATGATGAGCAATCAGTTAAACTAATTGCACACTCTTGTGCTTAGTAGCAATTTACCAGCAATGCCATACCTTGTTTAGTTTCACACTTTATATCTCACTTCATGGCATTTATGATCATCTGAGTGATTATGAATTCTGCAGACACCAATAACCATAGATTGTCTTAAAAGTGCAATAAGCTGGTTAATATAAAGGCTCGCATATTCGATTTTCTATAGAAAAGAACAAAGATCAAGTAAAGCATCATCAAGCTCACTAAATAAATCAAGTAAAAAATAGGAAATCTCCGATAAAATGCTTGAAAATTATTTTTATGATAGCAGTAACTTTTATGGTTTTTGTGACGTTCATAGAATATATAACATTGATTTCTAACATAGCATAAAACAAGGAGTTGACCTGCATGTATTCAGTTCATAATAAGCAAACAAAGACTGTTAGATATGTTTTCATGCTCTAACCAAAGTAAGAGTGAACCAAACAGGTCCTCAAAGACTGTATACTTGCAACTTGCAAGATTTGGTGTCTACACACACCCCAATTGAAAGTTAAGTACTAGTTAATTAGAACAAAATGAATTCCATGAATCCTTGCCCACAAACAAGGTTCCGCCATAATTCAGTTTTCATTCACTAACAGCATAAGCAGGCTATGAAGACATAAGATTAATTAGAACCGTTATATCAAATAATTCACCAAAACTTCCTCTATCAAAACAATCTTTCAAGTTATCTGTGAACTTATTTGGTGGTGCTTTTCATTAAGTACCGATGAGATAAGGATCCTTGATGTTACTTTTCATGTCACGTAACTTGATGGCATGTGTAGCCTAAATAAAAGAATGACAATCCCTTTGCTTTGCATGTTTAAGGAAACAATCTTTACAGTACACGGGAAAAAGCTGTGCTCATATATCTATGATAGAGTCCTGAATGCTTTGCTTTTTCATTAAAGGTACATTGAACATGGTTGAGAAAGGAAAAAAACAACCTAATAATTCAACTATTAAATTGCCCCTTGCAACTTTTAATTTAGAAATGCAGGCCAGCAAAATTTTAGAACCTTGAACACAAATAATCAGTGAGAAAGCTAGTTTCATTCCAATAATTCCAGGATATAGAAATACAATAAAAACATGATAATGATGCCAACTTGTTTAAACAGGATGCACCCTTGCAACCTAAGGATTCTTCAAATTTGCCAACAGATGGTCATTTCTATGTATCAAGTATGAACCTGTACCGTCTTCCCCCCTCCCCTCCAACAGAGGCCACAATTAAAGCTGTGAATATATTGTTTTAAGCTTTCATAAAGGAGGTCCCATAATGTTGCCTTAACCATGAAACACACTACATTTTTTTTTTGGGTCAAAGTGAAACATACTACATAGATTCCATAGGGATATAGGACTATGAAAATTGGATAAAGACTCATCATACACGTCCTGCAAGTATATTAGAGACAACATTACTTAAATAGTAATATAATATATCTCAAGTACTCTGTATATTGCACAACAAAGACAGCAAAATGACATGAAATTTGAAACAACATTAATACATTCAATTATAGCTGCATCAGTCTGTTACGTCAAATAAGGATATCAAAGCTTCATCAGACTACTTATAACAATCAAGAAACTTTAAAAAGATTTATACATCCATATTCTTCAGCTAAAAAAATAGGAAACGAGAATTTCTGATTTAAGACCGAGCAACTGATTAAGTTTAATTATTGAAACTAAATATTCGATATAAGATTAAAGCTATGATAAATAAATAAAATTCAATTCAAAAGATGTATAGCAACACTTAAAACTTATGAAAAGAGCACGCCAGGAATGATTTTACAGATTTGTCTGGTAACAAAAAATTTCTCTGAAAACCAATCATGCAACATTGTCTCCACTTCACAAGAAAAGGGGGAAAACGAATTCATTTATGAGAAGACGCTAATGCAACTCAATAATTTCAGATGATCAATCAAGTTCCAGAAGTTCAATTCATTCACATTCTCTGCAGTTCAATATGCAAAATGCCTATAAATTTAAAAACACCACAGAACAGAGCAGAGTGCACGGGCAGCATGGCAAACGGCAAAACAAAAGCAGAGTGAACTATATGTGTGTTTTACAGAACGGCGAAGTTAACGCGAAAAGCATAATAAACTTCAACGGAGAAAACTAAACAATAAAAGCAAAACTCACGATAAACGGTGAAGAGCGAAGAAGAAGAAGGTCCAATTTTAAAACCCTGCGTCTGCCTCTGATTCACAATTATGCCTCTTCGATTTCTAGCAGGAGAACCACACCAACGGTATGTGAGTGAATATGTGAAGTTAGATCGATGTATGCTGGGTCTAGGTCTCTGGATATGCCGCTTGGAACGATTATGCCTCTGATTTAACCCTAAATTTTAAAATTTACAAATAAAAATAAATAAATAAAAATTTAAGGGGAGTGATATACATGCGTCTGCCTCTGCCCACGGCTACAGCTGAAGACTCAAAAAGGAACTGATGAACGGCGACGCATGACTGGGAGAGGTGAAGAATAAACTTCCGGAACAACAACAATACCCGACGAGAGGCGAAGAAGAAGATATGCTTTTATAGCCTTAAACCTGCTACTTGCATCATCCTGCCACGATTATGCCTGAGTCTGAACCGAAGAAGATGAAGATTTAGAGAAAATGTGATTCTGATTTTACCCTAATTCTGATGCGCTGTGATTTATCCATGAAAAGCTGAGCCACAGATCATATATGTGTGAAATTTCCGTCTCCCATAAGCCAAAGCGATGGACTCTAACACGGAAATCTTCCGTTGAAAATTTGCCCCACCTTTCCTGGGCAAATTCCGTTTGTGAGTTATGCCACGGAATTTCCGTGGCATATGCGACCAAGATTACCCAAGGAATCAATTCCTTGGCTAATTCCGTGGCAATTCCGCCTTTTTTTGGTAGTGCTGCTTTTAATTATTCTTCTGAAGATCTCATGAACACGAAAGGTATCTATTGTGTATATCATAAAAGAGAGGTTAGATTAACTTATGGCTGTTTTGCTACCATTTAATTTCTTTTTTTCTTTTCATCTTCATTCAAATTGACGCTGTCCCTACCTATTTATCTTTTTCGGCTAGGAAGCTAATCAAGAAATCTGGCATTCTTTCTTTTTGTTAATTAACGTGTTGTGAATTAAAGGGCAGAGTTTGGTATAAAATGACATAACCCTGAATGAGGAACCAAGTTGTGGTCATCATCATATACTTCATCATCGTCATCAAAACCTGAACAAATGGAGAGAGAGAGAGACGGGAGATGCTTTTCCCACATTTACTGCTTTTCCAGCGTCAGAGGTTGAATCGGAGGGTGAAGATTATCCCTTTCCTGAAGAGGAAGAAAGTATTGAATTATCACAGTCCACATTCAAAGGTGACTGGGACAAGGTGGTAGACTCATACCAAACACAATCAGGGTTTCACATAAGTGTGATCAATAGCTCAGGAGACACAGCACTGCACATGGCCATCAGTGACGACAGAGAAGAAAGTATTGAATTATCACAGTCCACATTCGTCTAGGTTTCTTTATGTTGTAGTATTAATAATATACATACAAACATATATGCAGATTTGGCATTCCACATGATGATATTATACCCAGATCTAATGGGCAAATCCAATGTGAAGGGAATTACTCCTCTTCATGTCCTTGCCAGCAAGCCTTCTACCTTCAGAAGTGGCCTGCTTTACATCAAGCACTGGGGACGAAGCTGAGATTTAGTACTACTAATCACCCCCAGATAGATAGGCAATCAGAGAGGACAATCCAGACACTTGAAGATATGTTGCGAGCCTGTGTCTTGGATTTCAAAGGAAAATGAGATCAGTATTTACCTCTAGCTGAATTTGCCTATAACAATAGTTATCATTCTAGTATACAGATGGCTCCATATGAAGCATTGTATGGCCGGAAATGTTGATCACCACTCTGTTGGACAGAGTTATCTGAACGAAAGCTAATCGGACCCGAGATTGTAGATGAAACTTCCGAACAGATTAACTTAATCAAGAAGAGGCTCCTTGCGGCTCAGAGTAGATAGAAGAGTTATGCAGATAAGAGAAGGAGACCTCTCAAGTTTGAGGTAGGTGATCATGTGTTCTTGAAGATATCTCCTGTTACAGGAGTGGGAAGAGCTATCAAGCGCAAGAAACTAAGTCCTCGATATATCGGTCCTTTTGAAATTTTGGCGAAAAGAGGGCCTTTAGCATATCAATTGGCACTGCCGCCAAGTTTGAGCAGGTTGCATGATGTTTTCCATGTCTCTCAGCTAAAGAAATATCAACCAGACCCAGAGCATGTCCTTGAGTATGAGGATGTTGAGGTGCAGGAATATCATACTTTTGTAGTAGAGCCTAAGCGAATTATCGACTATCAAGAAAAGCGGCTCAGACGTAAATGTATTCCTTTTGTGAAGGTGGTTTGGAGAGGGTTATCTGATAGAGAAGGGACATGGGAAACAATTGATTATATGAAAGAGAAATACCCAGACTTTATGTCTAGGAGCATGATAAATGTATAGACAAATTTCGAGGACGAAATTTATTTTTACGGGGAAGAAATGTAACATCCCCAATTCTCATGTAAATTAGTTTAATGGAATACAAGAATTTTTCATCAAGTAGTAGTAGTCGATGGTCTATTATTTTGACAAGATAAAATAATTATTGGGAAAAAAATGATGTGGAAATTATTTGAAATGTGGTTAATAAATTTGGTTATTGATAATTTGAGATAAGTAATGTCAAAGAAGACTAAAAATATATTTTTCCCTTATTATTCTTATATTTTTCTACGTCCAATAAAAGGAGAGGAACATTATGATGAAAAATTAGTGGGATTTCAATATGAGTTTAATTTTTTCTTAGAAGGGTAGATATTGGATGAGACTTATATGACACAAAATATTTTCCCCATATTTTTACTTAGCATCAGACGTGCCGGAGGGAGAAAGATTAGATGAGTAAGAAACTTTTTTGGCTTCCAACTCTTTAAAGAAAAGAAAAATCGCTGGACTTGAGAGAAGAAAAAAAAAGATGTGATGGTTAAAGACAATAAGCAAGAAAGTGGTGGTGCACGTGGAGCAAGAAATTATAGATCACACCATTCTCCATCAATATTTGCAACGTCCTTGTCATGAAAGTGAAAGTAAAGCCCAAGAAAATAAATAAATAAATAAATAAATATTTACATATTACTTCTTGTCCCTTTAAACCGCCGGATGGAGAGTAAAAATGATGTGACATTGTGTCATTAAGGAAGGAAAGAAGGGCAAGCACGTGAACAAGGCAATGGAAGAAGGACGAAAAAAGAAGAAGAAGAGACATTGAGAATCAAGTTTCTATTTAGAGGAATACTAAGATCAAGTAAGTCACAGTTTTAACTACTTTATAAATTCATGATTGCTAAGTTGTAGATGGAAATTCCTTGCCTATGCATTATTGAGAATGGGTCTGAATATGAATGGAATTGATGACTAAAGAATCAAACTAGTAGAAGGATTATTCCGAAATTTGTGGAAGAAAAGGATTAATGGAAAATAGGAGCTTGTTGTTCGTTAGCCTTGAGGACGTGAAAACAAAACTGATTCCTTGTGGGTGCTTTAAATGTCTTCAACGTACTCATAATAGGATTCATAATAAGATTCTAGTGCAAGAACTAAAGATTTTGGTATGGTTGAGGAAGACTTATTTTTTAAGTCAACAAATAAATATTTTTAAGAGAAGAGTTACTCATACTTATATTTTAATTATTTTAGGGTCACTTTGATTTTTCGCGTATCCGGGGAAAATATACGATAAATCTTGTTCAACTACCATGGGTAGTAACCTTAATCCTCATATGTCTTGTGTTGCCTTGTATGTTTGTTATTCCATGATTGTGGACCAGTGTCTCCCGAAAAGGGACATGCGTTTGTGTGCATTCGGTGTGGTCGGGTTCAGAGCCCACTCACGTGTCTTTCCTAGTCTTTGTGGATCCGGGGCTTGCTTTGTTGAGCAGTCCTGCGTTTGTTTCTAGGACATGTAGTCCTTCCGCAGTTAACACGGTATACTTGGTATGTTGTATTTGTGTTACTACGCGTTTGTTACTGAATGCTGATATTTGGTGTTTTCCTGATTATGGTTACATTCATACACTGTTTGTGCATTACAAATGAGATTAATGGTTACTTTGGGATCCATTTATGAATCCCAGATTTTTGTAGAGCCTCCGGAAATTCTTTGAGGGCAGATTTTGGAGAAAAAGGTAAGACTGCTGGGCAGGAGTAGATTGTGTCATTGGTGGCGATGGAAGACTATTTTGTTATATATTTTGGTATTTATTTTGAATTGGATAACTGTATATTATTTTGGCCATTTTGGGGCAGTGGTGGATGATCAGTATATTTTACCCTCCGGGACTATATTTTGTTACTTACTTTTAATTATACCAGTATTGTCTAAAATCCAACCGGGAATTACTCTGCCGCGATAAACTCTGTTGCATGTTAATAAATAGTAAATTAGTTGGTAAATGGTAATTATTAAAGGGGACCCCTCTATCCGCCACCCAAAAGGGCGAGGCCGGTAGGGGTGTTACAATCAACAGATCCTCCTTATGTCCAGACTTCTTATAGGCCATCCATAGGTCAAAGATCGTATGCATAAAAATGCAGAATAATTAGAAACAACATACTTGTTCCATCATTTGCTATAGGCACGCCATCAAATGCAAGTATGACATCATCCTTCTTCAAAATCTTGTATGCATCTGAAAGTGGATTAATTTTGCTCACAAGCACCCCAGTCATGTCAGGTCGCATGTGAAAATGGTTTCTGAGTTGAATATTTTCAGTAGGCTGGCATGACAAGCCCAGAGAGCAAAATCCACTATATTTACCAACAATACATAAATATGAATAGACGAAAATATGATCTTTAGGTGTCACCAAGTTATTTTCTCTAGATGATAGATTGCAATATACTCGTGAATGTGGACATGGCTTCATAAATGTATACATAAGATTTGCTATATTCTTATTCTTTTGCAGTATAAGATTTGATAAGTATGTTGTTTTAGCTTTCTGAATAGTAGTCCTGCTTTCTCTAACTTCAAGTGTTGTTGCAGCCCTAATTCTTTGAGCTAAATCAACGTCTCTACAAGCAAAAGAACCAAAGAAGAAACGGAAGCTCAATTCTCAAGAACAACGACATCAATTTCGTAAAGTAAGAAATTATGCTTTGCAGAGCGCAGCCGACCCTTTGCGTATAATTAGCCAACATCAAACAACTTTATAAGTTACGGCAAAAGGAAAAAAAGGACAAAATCTGAAGTCACAGATTACGAAAAAATGGACTATTAGTATCATAATCAACTTTAGAAGTTACGTTTTGCATCTTAATAAAAATCACAATTTTACAACATCACAAATTTGTTCAGTATATATGCGATGATTGAACAAATCTTATTAAAAGACCATATTGTTGGAAAATATGCTCTTTGGTCACTTAAGCCCAATTGGGCTTAAGTGAGACTATAGCCCAAGAGCCCTATGGCCCTTAGGGTTTAGGGTTAGGTCTTTGTGTAGTAGTATATAAACCTACTTTCACCCATTAAGAAACCTAAGTCACAAGGAGGCTCTCATCAGAAATAAACCCTAAAGGCAGACGTTCATCATCTGAACGGTTGCCCACACAACCATCCCATCCCCCTCGAGAGATAGTCTGGAAGATCGATCATAGAGCGGACTTGGATTGTTCGTGGAGAGGCTTTCAAATCATTGATTCTTTCCTTTTAGATCGCGGCATCTTTCCAGGTAATCAAAACGATGAAGGTTTATCTTTTCCTACATCGTCTCGGTTCGATACGCTTCCGCGCTTCTGGTGAGATTCCTACAATTGGCATCAGAGCCGGTTCGCGATGAGGAAAAGAACCAGTTTTGATTTAGTTTATGTGATCAAATCTCAAATTTTTCAAATCTCAAATTTTTCAAAATATTATTTTTTTGAAAAATATGGCATCTATTTCTATATTTGTTATTGATTTCATGAGTATTATTCGTTTATAATTCAGATTTAATATTAGTTTTAATTTTAATCGGTTAATCGCTTTAATCCATGGTTAGATTTTCTTGTGTATTTCTTGATTTGTAACAAGGAGGCTAATCCCATATGATTAGGTTTCCTCCTTGCTTGTTCTTATGTTTTTTCGAAATTTCTATGTATTTTTCCAAATTTATGTAAAAGTTCGAGATCAAGAAACTTCAAGAATATGAACATTCTGTACGACACGTTTTGTGGACTTCTGGACCTTGGATTTGGACGAACCATATATGGTTGGAAAGAGGAGGAAAGACGAACAAAGTGGGAGTTGGACCGACGCCAGGGGAGATGGCACGCGGCCCCACGCGCCGCCACAAGCCCTGTGAGTGGGCTTCACACGCCTACAAAGAAGCAGCGCATGAGGGCGCGTGGGGCCACCTTTCGGGGTGATTCCGGCGGCCTTGTGATTGACTCCCCATGGCAGTCCTTCCCCTGGAGTTTCGTGCTGAGATGACTTCGGCTGACGGCGCGACAGTATTGATGGCTAGGGTTTCTCTTTTGCATCCTAGGGTTTCTAGCCATAAAGTGGGTCTTTGGGCTTTTGGGCCCATGAACACCCTAAAGGGGCTTGAGAGATACTATGGAAATTTGGACAAAAGATAAATTTTAAAGTTGTAATTTTCTATTTTATTTTAAATAGGAAAGCCATGGATTAAAGTTATTTGTTTAATTTAATGTTTTTATTGAATTGTATGAATTATACGTGCGATTAACATGATTTTAGAAATAACATGCCATATAGAATAGGAAGATGCCATATTGTTGCATAATCACATGTCATAAATGCATAGTAGCTATTATGTCTTGAATCGACTAGTATGATAGTTATTATGTGAGATTATTTAGGTTATCCACTAAACTAATTATAAATTATTATGATTTTATATTAAAATATAGAATAATAATTGGATTAATTAATTGTGGAATTAAAAATCAACAAATAATCCAGGATATTTCCTAAGAGAATTGTATATTTAAGAGTGATTTAAAAATACTCTAAATTGAACAATTTTTGGAAATTAAAAATTCTAAATTTAAAAAATATTGAATGAGTGAAGGTTTTAAATTAAGCAATTAATTTTAAAACCTACGGGCCCCAATTGTGGGTTTATTAGTGAAATGGTTATCGCCAAGCCCCATCGGATAAGGATAATCGATTTCGCTAGATTAAACCCTAATATTTTCAAAATTTTAGTAACGTTTTGTACGGCCCATCATCAAAACACTTAGACACTAAAGATAATTTTGAAAGTAAACAATGGTTAAATACATTCAACTTTGGTAAAATTGTTAACCCTCCCATCGAGGCTCTGGCAATGGAACTGAAGGCCCAAAAATAACAATATTAGTTTTACAAGTATCTTGCCCATCGTAAGCCTTGTAGAGATAACTAATGGATTGTTAAACAATAAACGAATAGTAGTTATTAGAATCTACTAGCGTAATATCTGTTTGTTGTTAATTATAGTTTGTAATTAGTGTGTTTTTTTTTTCAAAAAAATGTCTTTCAATCCTTTAGCTACAATCCTGAGCCAAAAACCTATGGATGGTACAAACTACAAACAATGGAAAACAAATTTGGATATTGTTCTTCAATATGAAAAGCTCAACTTTGTTCTAACTACCCCTATGCCGGCCCGGCCTCTTTGAAGATGCGTGTGGCAATCCGATACAAAATTTCAGCAAGAAAAGGAAAAATGAGAGAAGCGAATGTGGCGGTTCTTTGCTATATTTTAGCCGATCTCGCATTGATAATTGAATATTTTATACACTTCTTTTTATCTCTTGCTTAATAATTTAGGACTTTCTAGTTAATAAATAATGGCTTTTATACTTATTTGGGCTTTGGGCCTTTGATTATATTTTAGCCATTTTTTATTAATAAAATTCCAGTTTTACATTGCTTCACTAATCTTACCATAACTCTTGAACCAGACATCGGATTTGCCTCATTTTTGTTTCATATTTCAGATGATTCAGAGAGCTACAATTGTTATGAAGACATGAAGGGCAAATTCGGACAAGAAGGCGGTCGATTTTGAAGCCAAAGTCGATGTTTTATTTGGGCTCGAATTTGTGACTAAAGCCCATTCTTTATTATTTTCTCGTTTTGGGCCTGGATTATTGATTGGAGCCCCATTTCGTTTTTCATCTTAGGTTAAGTAAGGCGCAGCCACAAACACTTACCATTCACGTTTTTATTCTCGTTTTGAGGATTAAACACGAAGTTTCAAATGTTCTTCGTGTTCTTCGTGTTCTTTGTGTTCTTCGTCTGTTCTTCGTTTTTCCCAGCCATGTTCGGTTAAACTTCTGTGGTTAACCCAATATTGAGGATTCCATGATTCATCCAAAGAACTCGTACTTAATCGGTAACTTTACTCGTTTCTGTTTTCATCTTATCGGATCCGATTTTTGGAAATAGTTCGAATATTAGATTTAATATTCGATTTGGTTCATCCCAAGGACTCGAGTTCGAACTAGGTTAGAGTGTTGCTGTGTGATTGCACGGTGAGACGCCAACGTTTTAGGACAGATTCTAGACGATCGTCTAGTCGAGGGATTTCGGACGAACGAGATTTCGGTTCGTCCAGAACCAAACGCAAGTTCGTTTATATTTCGTTCAATGAAGGAAGTTTATGGAATCTAAACGTTGGGTTGATCGTTTTAATCTATTTCAATCTTGTTTTTATCTGTTTCTGCATATTTCAGATTAATTTCAGTTTAATTTCGTTTTAATCTGTTTCAAATCAAAAACCTCCAATTTTTGTTTTTGTTCGTTTTTTGTTCTTTATTCTTGATTTAAACCCATTGCAAATTCCTTGAGAGAAACGACCCAGTTTACATTATACTTGCAAATCTTTTCTAATCTGGTTATTTTGGGAGATGACGGCAAATCTCTATCAAAATATGGCGCCACTGCCGGGGAATTCGCATCGGTTTCATTAAGCAACGGTAGTTTTCAGTGGTTCGGGTGGCTGGACAGAAAAATTTTCTGAACCAGATCACTTAACCCAGGTCTTATTCAAAAGGAATTGGGCATTTTAAACAAGAGTCACTCACCTTAGGAGTGAGGTCTCGCCTATTTTCCTCAAATTCCAACGTTTAGACCACTTTTTGGCTGTGGTATGCTCCGTTTTGCCAAATTCCATCGTTTAGACCATTTTTTCATTTTTTTGAATTTTTTTTATTTCATTTTTGGGTTCCCCAATGGTCTAGGAGTTGCCCTATCCAAGTCCCATAAATTTTAAAAATCATTTGATGCTGTTTTGGACTTGTTTTGGTCACATTCCAACATAGGTTTTTGTGTTTGTGTCATCTTAGTGTTTTCTACTTTCTACCACTTTTAGTGGCATTTTCGCAATTCTGATTTTTTGCAAATTCTGCCTTGTGTTTGTGTTTATGCTGCATGAGTACTAGGAGTACTATTGATCCAGAAGACTTGTTGCCACTTGATCCTGAAATTGAAAGAACAATTCTCACTGTTAGAAGAATTGTTAGGCTTAGTCGTGGGATTGATACTGAATTTGACATTGAACTTGAGTCTGAGTCTGATTGTGTCCATTCGTGATCTTGACTCGATAGTACTTCGCTAGTCTTGTTGTTTTCACGATTCTAGTAGCAATTTTGCTAACTCGAAATTATGGCGAAGAAGAGCAAGTAGCTCGTCCCACTTTGAAAGAATTAGCTACCCCGATGTGGGCAATCGAATTTGTGTATTCAATATCCCGAACTTGCTAACTTTGAATTAAAATCTGGTCTTATCCATTTGTTGCCCAAGTTTCATGGTCTTGCAGGTGAATGTCCTCACAGGCATCTCAAGGAGTTCCATGTGGTATGTAGCACGATGAAACCTCAAGCAATTGATGAGGACCACATTAAGCTGAGAGCTTTTCCATTTTCCCTAGATGGCGTGGCTAAGGATTGGCTATACAATTTGCAACCGACATCCGTTGGGAGTTGGAATGATATGCGAAGTTATTCCTAGTGAGGTTCTTTCCTTCCTCAAAAGCCATTGCTATTCGAAGGAGATCACTAGTGTTAAACAAATCAATGGGGAGACCATGTATGAGTATTGGGAGAGGTTCAAGCGATTGTGTGCAAGTTTCGTCCACACCACCGTATTTCGGACCAACTCCTTATTACATATTTCTATTCCGGTTTGTTACCGATGGATAAAAGTTTCGTGGATGCGTCCGGTGGTGGGGCCTTAGATAGCAAGACACCCGAAGATGCCCGAGAGCCGATATCTACTATGGTCACTAATTCTCGGCAATTTGGCACTAGGGCCAATGGTACTCCTTTTACCATATTCAAACACCTCCCGGTCTAGTACGATTCTCGAGATTGGAGAATAGACTTAATGATCCGACTTCCCTTGTGAGGCGGTTAGCGGTGACCCGGACAATACAATCTTCCCTCCTCGATTGGGTACTCGTGTGGATTACCGTTCGACCCTTGTCATTCTACCGATTCTTGCCCTACTTTGCATGATCCCGCTTATCAAGACCCGATCGGTAGAGCTGCGGTGGGTGTTTTTCCGGGAAAGCCACAATACCAGCGAAATAATGCTTATTCCAATACTTACAATCCGGGATGGAGAAATCACCCCATTTTCGTTGGAACCGAATCAAAATCGAGTAACCAATATCGAGCGGAATTCGGGAATTACCAACGAGAGACAAGACGGTAAAGATGACCACGAAATTTCCAACAACAATCGCGCATCCTTTGCCAAAGACCACCACCTCGACCGGCCATACGTGCACCTCCACAGCGGTGGCACAAAGAGGCTAGTACCGGTAGTGGTGGTGGTTCCTCACTTGAAGATATGATGAAGCAATTTGCCACAAACTCTATACGGTTCCAACAAAGAACCGAAACTTCCATTCGAGTTTGCAAACACAAGATTGGCCAATTGGCAACATCACCGAATCGGCTTCAACCCCGTGGATCCAACACTCTCCCTTCACAAACAATTCCTAATCCTAAAGGGAATGTGAGTGCTATCTCCCTTCGATCCGGCAAGCAATTGGAGGAACCTAAACCAGCCGTAGATGTGACTTCCACATCGAGGAGAGAGTCGAAAAATGTGAAGATTGACTCTAAAAATAAAAAGGAAATCCAAAGAGGTGAAGAGGAAGACATTCACATTCCTCTTCCTTTCCCAAGACGATTAAACCCAAGAAGTTGGCGAGAAAAAGCACAAGAGAAGGATATACTTGAGACGTTCAAAAGAGTAGAGATCAACATTCCTCTCTTAGATGCGATCAAACAAATTCCTAAATATGCCAAGTTTCGAAAGAGTTGTGTACCAACAAGAGGCGGCGAAGGGAAATGAACGAGTGAGTTTGAACCCGAATGTATCGGACTCATCCAAATTTACCATGCCTCGTAAGTGCAAAGATCCAGGGACGTTTTCTATCCCTTGCCTTATTGGTAATTATAAATTTGATGATTGCATGCTAGATTTAGGTGCTTCTATAAATGTCATGCATGCATCTATTTATAGATCTCTTGGTCTTGGTCCCTTGCGTCCAATTGGTGTTATTGTTCAATTAGCTAATAGGAGTAATGCCCATCCTTCTGGCTTAGTTGAAGATGTATTAGTCAAAGTTAATGAATTGATATTCCCGCTGATTTTTACATATTAGATGTGCGGGATGAGTCTTCTAGTAGTAGGTCACCAATCATTCTAGGGAGGCCTTTCATGAAAACAGCTAGGACGAAGATAGATGTGTATTCTGGTACTCTTTCCATGGAGTTTGGTGATATTTCTATAAATTTTAATATCTTTGATGCCATGATACATCCTAGGGAAGAGCATTCTATTTTCTGTATTGATGTGATTGATGATGTTGTGGAGGATGTTCTTGCTGATTGTGCTGATTATCCTGATTTTTCATCTGAGAGTGATTCTGCCATTTGTGTATGTGTTGATAATGAATGGTGCTTTCTTTGTACTCATTTGGTTAATGTTGCATTATTTGGTGATTCTGACTTCTTGGGTGATGATTCTGCATTACTTGTGGATTCTGATATTGATTCTGAGTTTGAGCTTCATCCTGATCCTGATGTGCATCCTGATTTTGATTTTGATGAACTTAACTCTGATTTTGATGAGCTGAATTCTGATGTTAACATTGAGCTGTGTAGACATAGTTCTTCTGCTTCTTTGAATGTGGTTTCAGGTGTGATGACATCAGAATTGTTGCAACAACCACCCAAGTTTCTCCCATATATTGAGCAACCACCCAAACTTGAGTTGAAATCACTTCCAGATCACTTGAAATATGCATTTCGGAGGTGGATGAACGTTGCTGATCATTGTGGCAAATAACCTTATGCATGATCAAGAAGAGAAGGTTTGCTAAGCTTATTGAGGGCGAACAAGAAAGCCATTAGGTGGACATTAGGCGACATAGTTGGCATCGCCCTTCCATGTGCATGCATCGAATTCACGTTGGAAGAGGACTCTAAGCCGGTGAGGCAACCCGGAAGACGCCTTAATCCCCTTATCCTGGATGTGGTGAAGAAGGAGGTCACTAAACTTCGCAAGCCGGTATCATCTATCCCATTTCTGATAGCCAGTGGGTTAGCCCGATCCAGGTGGTTCCCAAGAAGTCTGGTGTCACTGTGGTGGCCAATCAGAAGAATGAGCTCATTCCTACTCGAGTTCAGAATAGTTGGAGAGTTTGTATTGACTATAGGAGACTCAACCAAGCCACTCGCAAGGATCATTACCCTTTACCCTTCATTGATCGATGTTAGAGCGATTGGGCGGCAAGTCTCATTACGCTTCTGGATGGCTACTCCATACTTCCGCATCCATATTGCTCATGAGGATCAGGAGAAGACGACCTTCACATGCCCCTTTGGAACATATGCCTACCGAAGGATGCCTTTTGGCCTCTGCAACGCACCTGGTACTTTTCAGCGTTGTATGGTGAGTATTTTCTCTGAGTTTCTAGAGGACTGCATGGAGGTCTTTATGGATGATTTCACTGTATATGGGTCTGATTTTGATGCATGCTTAGCTAATTTATCTAGAGTTTTGCATAGATGCATTGAGTCTAATCTTGTGCTAAATTATGAGAAGTGTCATTTTATGGTTGAGTCAGGTATAGTCTTGGGACACATAGTGTCTAGGAAAGGGATTGAGGTAGACCCCTAAGATAGATGTGATTTACTTTGCCTTATGTAATACCCGGATTTTTAGTAAATCCGGAAGTTTTGAGATAAAGGAAATTAACGAATATTTTGATAAAGCAAAATCATGAGCTTAAAACTATTATAGAAAATTGTTATAATTATAGAGTAAATTGTCAAAAAAGTTACGGAAAATCGATGAAACAGAATGACTAAAAATGATATAATGGTGATAAAAACAAATTAAAAATATTATGATAAATACTTGAAAGATCATGAAAAATTATGAGAAAACTATGGAAGTGTTATCCCTAATTATGAGAATTTAATAAATTATTTCAGAGGAAATAACATGAAGAAAAGTTTAAAAAGCATTTCGGAACCATAAAGTAACCTGATAGGGTAAAAATTGTTAATATTTTACATAGGATATAAAATGACAATGTCAGTATAAAAGTTTGCAAGATAACAATATACTGTAAAATTGGTAAAGATAAATATATGAAGAAACCTGATCCTAAAAAGATCACTAAACGAAGAAATTAGGTCTGATTAAGCCCTAACGGCGCAAAACTCGAATTTTTGGTAAAAATATTATATTTTTAAAAAATGGAAAAAATTATAGAAAAATAAATAAATCTGAATTTTTAAAAGAGGGGCCGAAATTCTAAGTATTTTTAATTAAAAAGAATTGTTTAAATAATTAAAATGGTAATTAGAATAAAATAATAATATAATGCGGTGAGTCGGCTTATATAGGCGAACCGGGGAAAAGTTAGAAATAAATTCTACAGGTAAAAACCAGAGGTAAAAGTCTTTTCAGACTGATCAAATTAAGTACAAGTGAAATTCTACACGAAGAAAGAATTTACCGAGCGCGATTCCGAACCGAAAACCCTAATTTCAAATAAGACGAAAAGTTGATCGGATAGAGTGGAGTCGATAGGCAAAGTGAGAACCTATAGAAACAATTGTGTCTTTTTAAACACGAGATTAAGTTAGGCAACAACCGGACGTTTTACGATTCGGTGAATTGTTGTCCGAAGTTGGTTCTATCGGAGCGATTTCCAGAACGGACGCGTTTGTCCGAATATCTTCCGACGCACCGGAGAATACCTGGATATGATCAAAAGAGGGATCCAAATAGATAATATGAAAGAGGATGGAAAGATCTTCAAAGTTACACGCCCGGATTTTTGAGTTTCGCGAAATCGCGCGAAACGGACACGTCGATCGGGTAGCTTTATCGGGCCGGAGGCCATAAAGCAAGATGACAACTCATTCTTTGACTTTTTGGGCCAAAGAGGTCGGCACCTATGGATGGAGGGCCAAGATTGCTCCTCCCAAAACCCTAGATCTAACGGTTCAAAAACAAAGCAGAAAATTCCCTTTACGTCCTGAATTTTTTCTATAAATACCAAGCTCCTCTTCTTCATTTCTCACACCAAAAATCTGCCTCTTAGAGAGAAGTTAGAGAGAGAAGCTGGAGAAAGTCCGAGCAAAGTCTCGGGTAAGTTCTTCTGGTCCCCGGTCTTTAGTTTCGGTAGTTCTTTCGGTAGATATAGTAGGAATGCTAGATTTATCTTTAATTTTTCAAGATAGTCTAGATATCATATTTAGGGGTAAATATGATATATATTTCGAAAATATGATGAGGGAAAAGATCTCACAAAATTCTAGAGAGATAGAGCGAAAACAAAAAGCTTCCGCGAAATTCCGCCGATTAGGGGTTCAGGGGCAAAATGGTAATTTGTACCTAAAATGCCCGTTATGATGCTAAAAGTTGTTAAATATTATCCTTATAGGATATCCGAGATAATCGTATCATTGTCGAGCCATTTGTTGTGCCGCCGTCACACCGTTTTTCCCGCCGTCGGAAATTTCACGTTTTTTCCGTAAAAGTTCATTTATGTACCGCCAAAAAGGTACGTTCGCGTCTTGTAACACTAACTCGATGGTTATTGTATGATTATATATGTTTGTTGTGTTCCGTTTGTTGTTGTAGCATACGTGGTTATGTTATATACACGGTTATGTCACATACGTGGTTATGTCACATACGAGGTTATTATTGCTTTGTATCATACGTGGTTATGTTACATACGTGGTTATTATCTTACATACGTGGTTATGTATTTTTAATCATACATCTCGTTGTGGACCGTTGTATTGATTGCTTTGTCGTGTATATGTATGTCGTATTTAAGCGAGGTTAACTTACGAGATCCAAATTGTAATTGGATCTCGGCTCTTATCATAGCGTCGGGTTCGGGAGAACCGAGGACCGAGGAGAAGGCGAGCGGCCGTACGAGTTCCGACGAAGACTTTCTTCGGGTGTTATTCATTTTGAAAACTCTCGGTCAATGTACCGCTCGTAAATCGGCCGGACTTACGGCAATTTGAATAAATGTATCGCTTACTCAATTGCTCCGATGCTCTACTCTGATGAAAAAAAAAATATACTGCTTTTGAAAATGGGATGTTACACCTTACCCCGTATTTGTGCGGGAAGTTCGCTCTTTTCTTGGTCATGCAGGTTTCTATCGGCGTTTCATTCGGGATTTCAATAAGACTGCCCGACCCTTGTCCAACCTTCTGCATAAGGACACTGACTTTGTATTTGATGATGCTTGCAAGGTGGCCTTCAATCATTTGAAGCGTTGCCTGACTACAACCCTGCTGATCCGATCCAAATTTGATTGGTGCATCCCTTTTGAGTTGATGTATGATGCTTCCAACTATGCGGTTGGTGCTATCTTGGCACAACGGGTCGATAGGGCATCTCATGTGATTGCATATGCCTCCAAGACTTTGGATCCTGCCCAGCCTAATTACACCACTACCGAGAAGGAGTTGTTGGCTATTGTATTTGCTTTTGATAAGTTTAGCTCATATCTCGCTAGCTAGTAGAGTAATTGTTTTCTCGACCATGCCGCTTCCGAAATTTCTTTTGAAAAAGGCAGATGCTAAGCCACGACTCATCCGATGGATGTTATTGCTCCAAGAGTTTGATGTTGAGATTCGAGATAGAAGCGGAGCACAAAACTGGGTAGCTGACCACTTGAGTCGTATAAGCTATTCTTCTTCTCACCCCTCTTCTATTCGGGATGATTTTCCTGATGAACAGCTTCTACAGCTACAAGGTAAGCTTCCATGGTATGCTGATCTGGTTAACTACTTGGTAGCTGGTGTTTTGCTCCAAGATTCTACTAGGGACCAAACCTTTAAATTAAAGAGTGAGTCTAAATACTATGTTTGGGATGACCCTTACGTGGAAATTTTGTAGTGACCGAGTAGTTAGGAGATGTGTGCTTGATCATGAGTTTCACTCTATATTGCATTTTGCTCATGCTTTCGCTTTTGTGGTGGTCACTTTGGACCACAAAGAACTGCTAGGAAAGTGTTAGATAGTGGATTGTTTTGGCCTTCCTTGTTTCATGATTCCCATCTCTGTTTTGTAAGTCATGTGATAACCGTCGAGAGCGGTAGTATTTCCGTAGGCATGAGATGCCCCAAAACCCTATATTGTTTTGTGAGATCTTTGATGTTTGGGGTATTGATTTTATGGGTCCATTTCCTGTTTCTCATGGTTATACTTACATACCGCTAGCCGATTATGTCTCTAAATGGGTTGAGGCGAAAGCCACTCGGACTAATGATTCTTCCGTGGTGGTGGATTTTGTTAGGTCTAACATTTTCTCGCAGTTTGGCATTCCTAGAGCTATTATCGGACCAGGGCTCCCATTTTTGCAACCGAAGCATGGGTGCCTTGTTACGCAAGTATGGAGTGCTTCACAAGTTCTCCACAGCATACCATCCTCAGACCAATGGTCAAGCTGAAGTCTCAAATAGAGAGATTAAGCAAATCCTTCAGAAGACTGTTAACTCAACCCGGAAAGATTGGAGTAAGTGATTAGAGGATGCTTTGTGGGCATATCGCACCGCCTACAAGACTCCGATTGGGATGTCTCCTTATCGGATTGTCTTTGGTAAGGCATGTCATCTTCCTATTGAGTTGGAACATCAAGCCTATTGGGCCATTAAGCGATGTAACATGGATTTGGCTAAGTCTCGGCATGGAACGGAAGCCGCAGTTGCAAGAGTTGGATGAGCTTAGATTGATGCCTATGAGAGTTCGCGGTTGTACAAGGAAAAGACTAAGGCATTCCATGATAAGCATATTCGAGGAAAGAATTTTCTCATGGGCCGAAAGTTCTTCTGTTTAACTCCGTCTTAAGTTTATGCCTGGTAAGCTTCGATCTAAATGGGATGGCCCTTTTGAGATCACTAACATATTTCCATTTGGTGTCATGTTGAGCTATGTGATCCACCCACAGGGAGAACCTTTAAGGTAAATGGGCATCGGCTCAAGCAATTTCATGAGGATCCCAAGAATGCCGAGGAAGCAAAGATTCTCCTCATTGATGCCACTTATCCTCCTTAAACCCTTGGGGAGTATTCTTCTTTCTTCTCCCTCTTTCTCTTTTATTTGTTTTCATATTTGCACTTTGCTTTTCAAAAATAAATACAGTCTATCTTTTTATGATTGCTACATATTTTGAACTAGGACATTTTGATTTTAATGGATCATTTTGTTTGGTCTGCGATTCTTGACTCTTCGATTACATATCTTGGTAGTTGATTTGATGTTGTTGATTGCCTAAGTTGGTATTGACCTTGTGAGGTTTTGGGCCTGCATGAATGGGATTCATCTTTTGCCATTCTTTCTTTCATGTGTGCATCTGCTCCTGATTTGTGTTCTCTAGAACTTGCTCCTTTTCTTTTTGAAACTACATTTTTCACTTGCATGCATAAATATGATAGAAGCTTGTTTTCTTTCTTTTTTATTTTCCCCACTTTGGCCAAATAGCTTTCCCTTGCATTATGTTTCCTTTGCTAGCCCATTTGTGCCTTTTCGACTCATTCTTTTCTAAGCCACATTACAAGCCTAAGCGTAAAACCATTTTATTCCGCACCTTGGAGATTGATTGAGCATTGGTTTCACCTTGGTTTTGTGTTTAAGTGTGGGGGTTGCTCGAGTGCAACATTTTAAGTGTGGGAGATGTTTGATTTTGTCATTGTGATTATGTATATAGTTCTTCAAAAAAAAGAAAAAAAAAAGCATAAAAAAAGAAAGAAAGAAAATGCTTAGAAAGAAATGAAATTTATGAGTAAAATAAAAGTTTTTATATATAGAGAATGATTGTGTGAATCAATGCTCTTTTTAATTTCTTGGGTGCTTAGCCTCTCATTCCATACTATTACCTACCTTCACCCTAACACCATTACAACCTTTAATTAATAAGCTCTCTTGATTTGTGCATGCATGTGTTATGAGTGGTGGAGACGTAGAAATTGAGCAAGCTTATGGTAGAACAATTTTCTTGAGTAGAATTTGAGCGATACACTTATTTACCTTAAACACTTGAGAGATTGATTGATTGAGCGCATCATTTGAGAGACCATCATTTGTGATTAGCATCATTGATTGAGATTACCAGGAATTGTAATTTGAGATGAAGGGATTTTGGGTCTTGATTGATTGGTTCTAATGAAGCTTTGTTTCCCTTGTTCAATTTCTGCATTGTTAGCAATTTGTAGAAAAGAAGAGTTTCTCCTTTAGATCTTTTTCTTTGAATTTTGCTCAGGAGTGCAAAAAGATAAGTGTGGGGGAATTTGATAATTTAATATTTTATACACTTCTTTTTATCTCTTGATTAATAATTTAGGACTTTTTAGTTAATAAATAATGACTTTTATACTTATTTGGGCTTTGGGCCTTTGATTATATTTTAGCCATTTTTTATTAATAAAATTCCAGTTTTACATTGCTTCACTAATCTTACCATAACTCTTGAACCAGACATCGGATTTGACTCATTTTTGTTTCATATTTCAGATGATTCAGAGAGCTACAATTGTTATGAAGACATGAAGGGCAAATTCGGACAAGAAGGCGGTCGATTTTGAAGCCAAAGTCAGATGTTTTATTTGGGCTCGAATTTGTGACTAAAGCCCATTCTGTATTATTTTCTTTTTTGGGCCTGGATTATTGATTGGAGCCCCATTTCATTTTTCATCTTAGGTTAAGTAAGGCAGCAGCCACAAACACTTACCATTCACGTTTTTATTCGTTTTGAGGATTAAACACGAAGTTTCAAATTCTCTCAAGTGTTCTTCGTGTTCTTTGTGTTCTTCGCTCGTTTCTTCGTTTTTCCCACCATGTTCGGCTAAACTTCGTGGTTAACCCAACATTGAGGATTCCATGATTCATCCGAGAACTCGTACTTAATCGGTAACTTTACTCGTTTACTTTTCATCTTATCGGATCCGATTTAAAATAGTTCGAATATTAGATTTAATATTCGGTTTGGTTATCCCAAGGACTGAGTTCGAACTAGGTTAGAGTGTTGTTTGTGCGATTGCACAAGAGACACCACTGTTCGGACAAATTCTAGACAATCGTCTAGTTGAGGGATTTCTGGACGAACGCAGAGATTTCGGTTCGTCCAGAACCAAACGCGAGTTCGTTTATATTTCGTTCAATGAAGGAAGTTTATGGAATCTAAACGTTGGGTTGATCGTTTTAATCTATTTCAATCTCGTTTTATATCTGCATATTTACATATTTCAGCTTTAATTTCGTTTTAATCTGTTTCAAATCAAAAACCCCTAATTTTTGTTGTTGTTTTGTTTTTTTCAGTTGATTTAAACCCACCGCAAATTCCTTGAGAGAAACGACCCAGTTACATTATACCGCAAATCTTTTCTAATCTGGTTATTTTGGGAGATGACGCAAATCTCATCTGCGTCAATCCGATCACCTTCAGAGAGAAGTGAGCATGATTGAGAGTGGAGCAACAATGTTCCGACTCTTGATGGCATGTTTGCTATGTCTAGCGGCTACTCTGCTAGGCAAAATGCTTTGAATTCAAATCACCAAGACAAGTGATGTCTAGAGGAAGTGTGCGGATCATTGTCTAACAATGATAGCAAACTTCAAGAAGGTCAAGATCATGGTGTTAAATTTGAACAAGAAGTAAAAGTTGACCTTATATTGTAATCACCGCTGATTACTTCAATCATTTCAAGATGAATTATAATATGAATAAGATGAATCTTGATCTCACTCAACCGATGCACGAGCTTGAGAGTCTTTGACGAATGCCTCTTAGTCAAGTGAAAGTTTTGTGAAACCTAAGTCAACAAGAACAAGAAATGCATTATTTGCTAGTGAAAGTTCTGAAACCTAAGGGGAAACCCAAGGGAAAGAACAAGAAAAAGAAAAATAAGAAATCAACCAGTATTCCATGTGATTGAGGCTTGAAAAATAAGAAATCGTTATTCCAAACATAGCTTGCCTATAAGTGAAGGACAAAGAGTTTTGAAGCTTGGAACTGGGAGCTTGTGTCTGCACTAGCAATGTGACAAGTTATTTTATCTTTTGATAATTGCGTAACTTTGGTTTTAAGACTGTTTATTTATTCTAGAATTTAAGAGGAATTTAATTTCGTTAGTTGTTTGGAAAAACATGGTTTGACAGGTTCGCTTTAATTCTCGCAATAAGAAGTAAATCTTCTTTTATATGTTCTCGGTGTAATGATTAATGGTCTTTATTTCCATAATCATGTTCCCTGTGAAGTTAATCATGTTGAATTAAGAGATGTTGAGCATATAAAGAAAAGAAAAGTTTCCAATGAAACTTATCTTTGGCATTTGAGATTAGGTCATATTAACTCTAACAGATACAAGGTTTGGTCAAAAGTGGGATTTTAAAATCCCCAACTTTGAACCGATACCAATATGTGAATCTTGTTTAGAGGGTAAAATGACTAAGAGATCCTTCAAGGCCAAGGAAAACGTGCCACACTTCAGCTAGAATTGGTACATACCGATGTATGTTGACCAATAAATGTCCAAGCCGAGGAAGATATCGATTTCATCACATTTACCGATGATTACTCAAGATTTGGACATATGTACTCGATGTCACAAGTCTCGAAGCTTTTGGAAAATTCCAAGAGTTCAAGGCCGAGGCGTAAAAGCATCTTGGTGTTCAAATTAAGACCCTTCGATCCGATCGAGGGGTGAATACCTATCTGGAGAGTTCAGGTCTTACTCGATCAAAGAGGGGATAGTTTCACAATTATCCTCTCCAAGGACACCCCGAGAATGGAGTTCTTGAAAGGAGAAATAGAACCCTTTTAGAAATGACAAGATCTATGCTCAGTTATTCATCTCTTTCTGATTTATTCTGGGGATTTGCCTTAGAAACTGCTATGTATCTATTGAACTTAGCACCATCCAAGTCGGTTTCAAAGACACCAATATAATTGTGGAAAGGGTGTAAGCCCACCATGAAACATATTCGCATTTGGGGTACCCCGACACATGTCTTGCAACAAAACCGAGATAAGATGGACTCGCATCAAGTATGCATGTTTATAGGCTATCCTAAAGGAACCAGAGGTTGGTTGTTTTATAGTCCAAAAGAAAAGAAAGTCATAGTGAGCACACACGCGACTTTCTTAGAGGAGGACTATATGGAAAATCATAAGCCAATGAGTAAGGTTATTCTTGATGAGCTAGTCTTAGATCAAGTTTCACCGCCACCTCCTCAGGCGGTTCCAACATTTATTCATGTGGTTGTTCAAAGAGGGGAAAATATACCTGAACATACACAGAACAAAATAGAACCGAAATTCAGCATAATGATGAACGTATGGAAGAACAAAATCACGAATTGGTTAATCCACCTAATGAGGAACAAAATCACGAATCGGTTAATCCACCTAATGAGGGTCCTCATCAAGAAATTGTTAACCCACAAAATATGGACCCCCCGTAGATGCACAACATCAAGTACGCAAAGTCAAAGTCGTAGTGGGAGATTGATTCGTAAACCTACAAGATTTCTCTTGTTGGGTGAGTCATATCGATGTCATCATTGATGAAGATGATGATCCCACGAGTTATGACATGGCACTAGGAGATGTTGATGCTCAGAATGGCTTGAGGCTATGAATCGTGAAATGAATTCTATGTATTCCAACTCGGTTTGGTCTCTTGTAGATGCACCTAAAGGGGTAAAACTCATTGGGTGTAAGTGGATTTACAAGAGAAAGAGAGGATCGACGGAAGGTTGAAACCTTCAAAGCTAGATTGGTGGCGAAAGGGTACTCCCAAATAGAACATGTGGATTATGAAGAAACTTTTTCGCCGATTGCCATGCTTAAGTCCATCCGGATTCTCTTAGTCATTGCAAAAGAAATCTTGATTATGAGATTTGGCAAATGGATGTCAAAACTGCTTTTCTAAATGGAAATTTGGAAGAGGAAATCTATATGCAAAGAACCAAAAGGGTTTATAGCCAAAGGGCAAGAAGAATGGTATGCAAGTTGCAAAGGTCCATTTATGGACTTAAGCAAGTGTCCGGATCATGGAACATCGATTTGATCAAGCCATTAAGTCTTATGGTTTTGAGAAACATCCCGATGAGCCGTGTGTGTATAAAAGGATCCAAGGTAATGCAGTGTCTTTTCTGGTACTTTATGTGGATGATATACTCCTTATTAGAAATGATACAGAGGTATTGTTAGGCATAAAGACCTGGCTGAGCAAAATTTTTGATATGAAGGACCTGAGGGAAGCCAATTATATTCTTGGTATTAAACTCTTAAGAGACCGGAAGTATAAGGTTTTGGCATTATCCCAGGCTAAATACATCGACAAAATTCTTGCCAGGTTTAGCATGGAGAATTCCAAGAGGGGAATGATACCCTTCAGGCATGAGATTCATCTCTCTAAGGAGCAATCTCCTAAAACTCCTGAGCAGAGAGAATGCATGAGTAGGATACCTTATGCATCAGCTGTAGGTAGTCTCATGTATGCTATGCTTTGTACCGCAGATATCTCATTATGCGGTGGGAGTAGTAAGCCGGTACCAATCTAATCCCGGAGAGGAACACTGGGGTAGCGGTTAAACATATACTCAAGTACCTACGGAGAATGAGAGATTATATGTTGGTCTATTCTAGTGGGAGTCTTGAAACCATTGGTTATACGGACTCGCATTTCCAAGGAGATATTGACTCAAGTAAATCCACCTCGGGATATGTGTACACCCAATGGCGGTGCCATTTGTTGGAGAAGTGTAAAACAATCATGTGTGGCTGACTCTGCCACAGAGGCTGAGTATGTAGCTGCTTCTGAGGCTACATGGTTAAAGAAGTTCCTAACGGACCTTCAGGAGATTCCAGGTGTTAATTGTCCTATCACACTTTATGTAATATCCTGACTTTTTAAAAGCAGTATAATTTTTTTTTTCATCAGAGTAGAGCATTGGAGCGATTGAGTAACGATACATATATTTATAAATGTCGTAAGTCCGGCTGATTTACGAAAACGGTACATTGACCGAGAGTTTTCAAAATGAATAACACCCGAAGAAATTCTTCACCGGTCTCCCGTGCGGCCCGCTCGCCTTTCTCCTTGGTTCTCGGTTCTCCGAACTCGACGCTATGATAAAGAGGCGAGATCCAATTGCAATTTGGATCTCGTGTAACTAACCTCATGCTTAAATACGACTACATATACACGACAAGAAAGAATCAATACAACAGTCCACAACAGATGTATGATTAAAAACACATAACCACGTATACAAGATAATAACCACGTATGTAACATAACCTCGTATGATACAACATTAATAACCTCGTATGTGACATAACCTCGTATGTAACATACCGTGTATATAGCATAACCTCGTACACTACTACACAACAAACAACACAACAAACATATATAATCATACAATAACCATAAGAGTTAGTGTTACAAGACGCGAACGTACCTTTTTGGCGGTACAACGTAACTTTTACTAAAAACGTGAAATTCGACAAATGAAAAAAAATGTATGACGGCGGCACAACAAATGCTCGATTAGCTCGGATATCCTATAAGGACAACGTTTATCAACATTTGGCATCATAACGAGGCCATTTGGGCGAAAATTACTATTTTGCCCCTAGTACCCCTATTTGGCGGAATTTCGCGAGCCCAGCTTGTTTTCGCTCTATCTCTCCATAATTTTGACAGATCTTTTCCCTTATCATATTTTCGAAATATATATCATATTTACCCCTAAATATGATATCTAGACTATCTTGAAAAATTAAAGATAAATCTAGCATTCCTACTATATCTACCGAAAGAACTACCGAAACTAAAGACCGTGGACCGAAGAACTTACCCGGACTTTGCTCGAGACTTTCTCCAGAGCTTCTCTCTAACTTCTCTCTAAGGGGCAGATTTTTGGTGTGAAAAATGAAGAAGGTGCTCATGCCCTTATATAGGGAAAAATTGTGCCACTTTGGTAATTTCCATATTCCAAATCTTGTAATTTTCTCTTACCTTATAACCAAGTAAAATCAAAGCATAATGGTGTTTAATTCCTAGCCATGCAGCATGTTGGTCGACATTCAAGGCTGATTTGGCAGCAAACAATTGGTCCAAAAATGGTGAGTCAACTTGCTTTATGGCCGGTTCGACGATTTTCCTGTTCGATCTCCGTTTCTCTCTTCGGAGAAATCTCAAAATTCTGGATTCATAACTTTGAAGATCTTCTTTCCTCATCAATAATATCTAATTTAACTTAGATTTCGGTCCCTTACGTGGTTCCAACATCTAGTTGAAGTTTTCTCGAAAACGTGTCCGAACACGTCCGGTGTCGGAAATCGCTTTCGGAATCATCAATCTCTGGATAATAATTCACTGACTCCAAATATGTCCAGATAATTATAAACTCATCTCCGGATGTTGACTTATAATTTATTTTCTTCAAATCCAAAATGTGAATATCTGCATTTTTCCCTATTTCGCCTGATTAGGCAAATGCGCTACCTACCTCGGAATTAATTTCCTAAGAGGTCACTTGAAGGTAAAAACTCACTGATCAATATTTTACCTTGACTTTGGAATTCATATTCCTGGTTCTCTAGATAGGATCCGTTTCCTATTTATTCCATTACTATTCACTATATTATATAATAATACAATTTTACAAAAATATCATGATATTTATTTTTTTCTTTTATTTTTTATTTATTTTTCTAAGCATAAAATATTTTATTAATATTTTATTTTATTTTTTATTTTTTATTTATTTAATAATTTCGAATTTCTCCAATTAAAAATAATTATTTAAATTATTTTTAATTCATTTACTTTATACCTTAATTATCCCATTAATTACCAGATTAGCCACTTACTAATTTTTGATAATTTTCTTAATTAGGATAAATCATTATCTCACAACTATTTTACTTACATTGGTATTTTATATCCCATGTAAAATATTAAAAATCATGGGGTCACTTATGATCCCAAAATAATACTTAATTTTGCCTCATTATTTTTCAAGGGAAATTATCCCCAAAAATTCCTAAAATTAGAGACAACATACTTTCTAATTTTTAACAAATATTTAATTGCCTCCTGGGATTTATCATAATATTTTTAGGCCATTTAATGCCTCAAAATACATTTTATGGATTTTAGCTCTTTATCTCTCCTAATTTCCATAGAAATTACCTTAGAAAATAAAATAATTATTACTTCTTATTTGAGACCACATATTCACCTATTTGCAATAGGTATTATTTATCGAAATATAATATTCCAGATAAATAATTACCCGGGTATTACACTTTACTGTGACAATAGTGGGGCAGTAGCACAGTCCAAGGAACCAAGGTTTCACAAGAGACAAAAACACATACAGAGGAAGTACCACTTGATCTGAGAAATAGTTGAAAGAGGAGATACATTAGTAGCAAAGATAGCATCAGAAGATAACCTTGCTGACCCTTTTACTAAGAGTTTGCGAACGTGTGTTCGAGAGCATGTTACATCTATGGGTCTTAGGAAGATTCCAAATTTGCTATAGCTTTAGGTAGTTGAAATTTCATTTTGGTATTTTGTGCTTTTTTGAGCAAGACATTATGACATTGCATTTTTCTGAATAGTATAAATGAGGTGTTTTTCATTTATTTTCGCACACTATTTACAAGACTCTGAAGGTCCGGATCAATTGTGGAGTATATGATCATATGGATACGTTCATAGAGGACATGGTCATAGGTTCTCACAATTGATGAATAGGTTCACGCTATTAAATTAAGTTTGACACTTTATTCGTAGCCGCAATATTTTATGAAATGGTTTTGTCCGAATCATTATAAAATATTGGTGTGAGTAAATACTTACATTGAATGGATCAAGGAGAGATTTGATTAAGGTTGCTCTTTCTTGTCATAAGGAATCAAATCTCCGATAACTATAGTCATGTAGTTGCTCTTAATCCCGAGTTTATTTTAAATAGGTAGTCGAATAGTTTTCATTCTTTGATTTACCAACAAAGTGAGGTTTGATCTATATGACTGACCAATAACTTGGTATTTTGGGATTGAGACTTTTTGGTTATCGGTGTTTATGAGATAAACAACATGGAATTTATAGGAAATGTCCACTTGATATGTTTCGGTACTTGGATATTGAAGACACTGACCAGTACATGTAATCCATTAGAGAAACTATCACAGTCAAGGGAATAAATAATTCATTGAGTTACGAAAACTCAATCAAATTATAGACATTCTATAAAGGGGTAATGCATATTCGTGTTATAACGTCATTAATCTTGGAGTTCACATTCGGGCTTTTAGTGGAGTAGCACCGAACTAGATAATCTTCACAGATTATCATGAGCCTTGATAAATGACAAATGATAGATCCCTCAGCTAGCTCAAAACAAGGGATGGGGTAAATTATCGATGATGATGGCTTATGGGCTACATGGTCTTGGGTTTACGAACTCAAGTTTGTATCTCAAAGAGCAAGTGGGAGATTGTTGGAAAATATGCTCTTTGGTCACTTAAGCCCAATTAGGCTTAAGTAAGACTACAGCCCAAGAGCCCTATGGCCCTTAGGGTTTAGGGTTACGTCTTGGTGTAGTAGTATATAAACCTACTTTCACCCATTGAGAAACCTAAGTCACAAGGAGGCTCTCATCAGAAATAAACCCTAGAGGCAGATGTTCATCATCTGAACGGTTTCCCACACAACAATCCCATCCCCCTCGAGAGATAGTCTGGAAGATCGATCATAGAGCGGACTTGGATTGTTCGTGGAGAGACTTTCAGATAATTGATTATTTTCTTTTAGATCGCGGCATCTTTCCAGGTAATCAAAACGATGAAGGTTTATCTTTTCCTACATCGTCTCGGTTCGATACGCTTCTGGTGAGATTCCTACACATATATCTCACATCACAATTTTAGAACACTAGTAAACGAATAAAAACGACTATTTTTTTTTCTTAAACTCAATCTTTATACAAAAACGTCAAATCTTCAAACAATCAGCCGAAAAGATTCAAAGGAAAATTCAAATGAACAATTGAAAAACAAACTAAGAAACGGTGCTACGGCGTCAAACACAGGCTTGACAACAACGCAGTGAACATATGACGTGTGGAATACATTCAAAGCCGATTGAAAAAACCAATCTTACCGGATTTTGGGAGTAGATAAAGCCCTGTGGTTCGAACCTTCTTCAATACTTGCCTCGAGAACTAGCACAAAGACAACGGTGGACGGGGTCCGACGGCGGTGACGGGGACGAGATCGACAAATGTGCGACGGGGACGAGAGAGAGTGACAATACAAGAGAGAGAGAGAGAGAGAGAGAGAGAGAGAGCGATTTCAATTTCGCTTCTCTCCTTATGGTTTTTGGTAATTTCACTTAGCATTCGGATGTCAAAAAGGGCCCCGAGGCCTTTTCTAGGAATTTCAGATTCTTAGGGTCTTTTTTGGGGTTTTTTTGGCCTAAAAAGGCCCCCATAGGGATTTTCCCAAAATTTTGACCCCCAAAACTTCTCCATGAGAACTGTTCGGGGGTAGTTTTTTCTCTTTAACCCTTAAAGTATTACATATGGTCCTAATTATAAGACATAATTGACTTTGTTTGGAGAGATTAAGGAAGCTAAATAAGTTACTTAATCATTTTATATGTTGTGTATCTTTAGATTATATATTAGTTTATTAATTAAACTAATTACTTTGAAGAAAAAAATAAAAATAAAAATACTCTAAAGTAATTTAATTAGCTTCCTTAATTCCTCCAAAAAAGTCAACTATGTCTTATAATTAGGATCAGAGGGAGTGTATTATATGATCTGCTGTTCATGTTTTGTTGTACAAATCAAAGGAGGGATGCAGAAAATCCAAGTTACATGGGATATAATAATGTGGCGCCACCAAATTATTGGACATGTTGATAATTCTTCAATTTTAATGTATTTTAAAGTATATTTTGAAGATATTTAGAAAGTTATCTATACAATTTTAAGAGATTTTTGAGATTATATTATTCTAAGAAAAAAATCAAAATGGTGCATTTTTTTGAGGGATTTTATTATAAATACCATAGTTTCCAACTTTAAATAGAAATAGTTTAGTTCAAATACAATAACAAGTAGTTACTGAAATAATAATAAAAAAAATAAAAGATTTTACTTTTTATTTGAATTGTTTTATTTTCTTTTTCTAAGAAGCGAAACGGCAACGTTTGGAAAATCAAATGGAGACCTAAAAAAAGAAAAGAGAGGCACCCGAGTTGGGGGCTAGAGCGGAGAGACACAGGGAGAGGCGCGATTCGGAGGGAGGCACGGCTGGAGCAACGAGACAAAACCTGCAGTGAGAGGGAGCGGCGGATATAACGTCAATGTGCACTGAACCATAGGGTAACTCCGTCGCCACCATCGCCGGAGGTAACTGAGAAGAGGGAGTTCGACTCTCATCGTGCTGAATCAAAGGAGGCTGGAACAGAGGAGCAGCGGCGATTACATTGTTCATCCTTCTCTTCTTCGGACTGTGAACGACAGGATTGAACGAGCAGCGGCGGTTTTGGGAAACTGTTCATCATCTTCAAGCTTGAGCCCGATGCCGACAGTGAGAACCAGATCGGACCAAAGGTAGATGATGCTACTGTTCTGTCTTTTGGGAGCCGAGTTCGACAAAGCCAGCCGAAAGAAGGCGATACGAGACTGGGTCTTCATTTTCTCCTTCCTTGAGAGCAGTAGCAAAAAAACGCTGAAGTTGTTGCTTGATTCTTTGTTCTTGTTCTTGGTTTTGTTATCTCACTTGACTCGGTTCCGCTTTCTCATTCTTTTCCAAGATGTTATTGAACTCGAATTTTTCTCGTCTTTGAGGTGGATTTGGTTAAAGCCATTTGTGGCTAACTTTTTTACTTTCAACTAGAGGACGTATGATCTTATTTGGGTTTTAGAGATTTGTTTAATATTAATTTAGTTTATTTAATCTAATTTTTATTGTTATTGCATAGTGATTGACCAGGCCACATTCAACATTTTGGGATTTAGGATTGAACTTGATGAAGACATCTTAAATTGATCTGAGATTAAATAATGTAGAATTAAATTTTAATCTAATTTGCGTCTATGATAGACATATACTTAGAAGTTCTACATAATCAAATTAGAGTGAACCCGATTTGAATTGCATCTTAATTAATTGAGGTAGGTATATAAATGGACCGACAGACATTAATAGACATTAATACTCTAGATTAGCTGATTAAGTTAAGCTTAATTAACTTAGTGGGGATAAAATCTAAAAAAACTAATAAGGGATTAGTGACTCTAGGTTGTCCTTCTTGATATTGGAATTTGTTCTCTGTGAAAAGTCTTTGTTGTTATTAATTTCTTATTCTATTTGCATTTCTTTTTACTCATCTTGAAAACAATTATGGTTTATTCAACTTAAACGAAAAAAGGAAATTTAACACCTAATCACTAGTTAACGAGCCTCTTGATTTACCGTTAAGTTTTGATAGCATCAAGTTTTTTATGTTGCTATTGACATTTTAGTGCGTCTATTCATCTGCTTTATTCATCCCGTCGTTGGAAACATTGGTAAGCTTTCTCCGCATATATAGTTATAATATTAGTAATTGACAAGCTGGCTTGTGCTCATATAACTATATGTAACGATCTAATTCTCTCAATGAAAGTATTTGTGATTTTGTTATATTAAGGGTTACAGGATATAGAGGATTTGAAGAAGAAGAAACAAAAGCACGTTTGGTGTCGCCAAATACTGGATGAAATTTTGGTCTATAAAGATGTAGCATACGTCGGAGGTGGAAGTGCCTTCCAATGCCATTCCTTATTTTGAACTATCGAAGATTTTCCCAAGCTTGGTGATCATCAGATCGGTGATGCCATACAAGGTTTTTCACTTTTCATTCATAACCATATCATTAATTTCATATTAGATAAGTTATATGCAATAACGAATCGCTCAATTCTTCTTGGCCGGGCATGTGGTACTGGGGATTTTGTCCATCCTACTTTCTAACTTGTTGGCTCCTATGTTTTGATGATAACAAATGTTTAAACAATTAAGTTTTGAAACTATGATTGCATTCGCGCTTCATGTGTTCCAGGAATGACTCTCGAGAATCGATCTTGAATTCTCGAGAATGGCCGCATAACCGTGTTACTAAGTCTAATTTATTTTCCATCGCAAAGAAAGCATTCTCGAGAGTGTTTATTGGATTCTCGGAGAATGGTTCTCGAGAATACCAAGTAATTCTCGAGAATGATCGATTTGAAGCGAAAAGAAATATGTTACTTGAGTGATTCTCGAGAAATGATAATCAATTCTCGAGAATGATTCTCGAGAATCGAAAATAATTCTCGAGAATGGTCGATGATCCTTACGATATCTTCATTATTGAGGTGATTCTCGAGAATGGGAAGTCATTCTCGAGAATGATTCTCGAGAATCGAATGGATTCTCGAGTATGATCGTAAGCTTCGCTTCGAGCTCTCGGTTTGCAAGTAATTCTCGAGAATGAGAAGTCATTCTCGAGAATGGTTCTCGAGAATGAGCAAACAATTCTCGAGAATGCTCGATCGCATTAACTGAAGTTTGCTTCTGTCTACTGGATTCTCGAGAATTGAAATTCAATTCTCGAGAATGGTTCTCGAGAATCACTAGGTAATGCTCGAGAACGATCCGTGATCAATCTGGGAATGATTCCTTGAGTGATTCTCGAGTATGGCTTCGCAATTCTCGAGAATGGTCTATCAAAGATCCATACCGGTTAGCGACAAAGAACCCATTCATCTCGTAACTTTCTATAGATGATCTAGTTAATTGTTTTAACCTCTCAAACATCATTCCTTATTAACTATGATATTACTAATCATCTTCCTAAGTGTTTTCAGATTTATACATTAAGGTTTCACATTCGGACGAAGAACACCGAGGATGCCTACCGTTGCCGATCCGCAAATGATTGAATATGCCTTGCTTGTTTATTATCATTGATTTATATATCTTCTAACCATATTTAACAAGTTTGTCAATGAGATTTTAGAAGATCAAGGTTTGCTTCTCAATGTTCAAATTGTGACAAGTCGGCGCACCGAAAGTATCGGAAAATAGAGCCGACATGATTCAGATGACCCATAACCGAAAAGCATCTTTAAAGTTTCTCCTCACCCAAGGTGACTACAAGACGACCCAACCGAAGAGACATTTGATAATGGGTAAGCCGCGCGAGTGCTCCATTAATGTCGTACATATTCAAATGTTCCAACGGACACATTCAAATCCTTCAACGGTCTTCAACTTCAACCACTACAAATACACGAAGGATTGAATTCAACAAAAAGGAACCGGTCATACATTGATAAAGCTTTCAAATAGTTCAAATTGTATTCTAATTATATCTTCGGATATACTAAGCTTCAAATGTTCATTATCATATCTACTCGTGAGAGAGTTTTACTACTTGCTATTACAATTCGTTCAAATCTCAAGATAGAGGTATCTTGAGTGTGGGTGCATTAATTACAACTTGTAAGGGGAGTGAGTCCAAGAGTGAAAGGATCATCCTTCGTTTACGAGTGTGTAATTGTATTTGTAAGATAGTCGAAATCCCGAAAAGTGTCCGGGACCGGACGTAGGTCGAAGAGTTTGACCGAACCAGGATAACTTCTCTCGTGTCCATTATCTTTACTTCCTTACGCTTTCATCGCTCACCTATCATACAAATAAAAGATTTTTGAGATCACCTATTCACCCCCTCTAGGTGATATTCCACCTTCATTTGGTATCGAGCAAGGTTTCTCGGTTGGGCTTAACATCCCGAGAAAGATCATGGAAGGAATATTACCCGATGGTGCCTCCATTAATCGACCCCCGGATTCAACGGAGAAAACTACTCCTTTCGGAAAGGAAAATTCGGAGTATTCGTAATGGCTACGAATATGGTCTCGGGAAGTGATAGAAATTGGAAACTATGTACCTATAAAGATTGAAGGAGGAATCTCTGTTCCAAAGACGAAAGCTGAATTCGATGAGAATGATAAGAAGAATGTCACTCTCAACAAGAAGCTATTTTGATGCTTCGAGTGCTCTCACCAAAAGGAGTACTTTCGAATGTGCAATGTCAACCGCGAAGGAAATGTGGAAGGCTCGGAGATTGCATATGAAGGCACTTCCGATCAAGGAAAATCGTATCAATACTCGACCACGAGTATGACTTATTGCGAATGAAGTCGGAGAAACCATGGCCGAGTTCCAACTCGATATACTCATTTGACAAATCAATTGGCGGCTCGGGTAAAAACTACGATCAAGGTCCTCGTGTCGGGAAGATTCTCAATGTTCGACAAAAGACTGGGAAGCTAAAGTCACCGCAATAGAGGAGGCTCGTGGAGAATCAATGGTTTCGATTCTTTGCATTATTTGGAAGCTTGTTTGAATATGAAAGCAAACCGAAATTCAAAAGGACCTAGATAATGTTAACAAGTCGGAACAAAGGAATTGCTCTTAACACTATAAAGGAAAAAGAAGAAAAAGAAGAAGATGAAGAGGACGATGACGAGATGGCCATGTTTGTTCGAAGATTCAAGAAGTTCTACGAAAAAGATCGAGGCTTCGAAACAGATTTCAAAAGGTGACACAAGTAAGACATGAATTCGGAGGCAAAGACCAAATCATCTCGTTACGAATGTGACAAGCCGGGACATTACAAGTCGAATGTCCTCAACTAAAAGACAAAACAAAGAAAAAAGAAGCACTATCAATTCAAAAAAAGGGCTTATGTATCGACGCAATATGGGGAGATGGCTCCTCGACGAAGAAAGCAAAGAAGAGAAAGAGACGCCAACGTACGTACGGGTGGCGAAGAAGAGAGCTAGCGAGAAAACAACAATGAGGTACATGATTCGCAACCAACCTATAATGAATTATTTGATGAATATAATGAAATTCAATCTGAATTTGAAAAGGTTGTTGATGAATGTTTTGCCCTGAAAAAGGAGAATATAACTCTCAAACTACGTGTTGAAAACCTTTCATGTGAAAATCTTATCTGTGATGAATGCCTGGATTTAGAGAAAAGAAATCTTCATCTTACGAAAACACTTGAGAAATTCACTAAGGGAAGTGAAATGCTCAATGTGATTCGAAAACTCAAAGAATTACAAATGATCGGTCGGGCATAGGATATAATCCTATCTTTGACAAAAGGAAAGGCAAAAAGAAAACTCGGCGGAAAATCTTATTTGAACTACTTCCGAGAAATCAGTTCATATTTCAAATCAGTTTTGCTCATTGTAACTATTGTAATCGAAAAGGACACTCTACTTCATCATGCTTTCATAGAAAGAATCGAAGAAATAAACTCCGTTGGTAATTACCAATGGGTACCTAAGGGAACTTATACTTTCCCCGAGGCCCGAGCTAACCCGAAAGGACCCAAGAAACGTTGGGTACCTAAAGCTTAATCTTATTTGAATTATAGGTTTGTCTCGAGAGCATCAAGAACCAACAAGTGGTACATTGACAAAGGATGCTCCGACACGACGGAGATCAATCCAAATTCGTTGCAATGAGATCAAGAGATGGTAGCAAAGTTACTTTTGGAGGAAACCAATCTGGAAAGATCTGCGGAATTGGAGAGATTGGTACAAAAGATGGACCTCGAGATCAAAGACGTGTATCTTGTTGAAGGTCTCTACCATAACCTCCTAAGTGTGAGTCAAAGTGCGATAAGAACAACTGGATTATCTTTGACTCGGAAGAATGTCTCATTGTCAACAAAGATGATCTTCCAATTGATAAAGGTAAACTCAAGGTATTATTTAAAGCTCCTCGAGAAGGAAATTGCTATACATTAGATTTACCTAAAATTGACTCGAAAAATGCTTTGTTAGCAATTTAGAAGATAGTTGGTCATGGCATAAGCGTCGCTCATGTGAACATGTTCCAACTGGATAAGCCGCTAAGGAAAGATTTAGTTCTTGGTTTGCCTAAACTTCGTTTTAAAAATAACATGATTTGTGATTCCTGTCAAAGAGGTAAACAAACTAAATCATCTTTCAAAAATAAAATTGAAATCACGACCAATCGACCTCTTCAATTACTTCATATGGATTTGGTTGGACCAAAGAAGAGTTAAAAGCCTTGGTGGCAATTTGTATACTCTAGTCATTGTAGATGATTACTCTCGGTTCACTTGGACTATCGTCTTATCTTCTAAGGATGAAACATTTGATCTGTTTGTTGTGTTTGCCAATAAGGTGCAAAATGAGAAAGGTATTTGCATTACAAATATTAGAACGAGATCATGGAGGTGAATTCGAAAATCAAGCGTTCGGAGAATTCGTGATGCTCACTTGGATCAATCATAATTTCTCGGCTCTAGAACACCACAACGAAATGGTGTGGTGGAAAGGAAAATCGAGTGCTCACGAAATGGCTCGTGCCTTATTGAATGAGAATCGGACCTCACAAGTCTTCTCGGGCATGCAATGAGCACGACCAGCTATATTGCCAATCGAGCATATCTCGTAAAAGAAGCTCAATAAGACTTCTTACGAACTCTACAAAGGAAGGAAACCAAATCGCGGCTTATCTTCATATCTTTGGTCAAAATGCTTCGTGCATAACAATGGTAAGGACAACTGGGAAAATTCGATCCCAAATCGATGAAGGTATTTTTCTCGGATACTCTAATAGAAGTAAAGCATATAGAATCTTCAATAAGCGCACTCGTTCGTTGAAGAATCAATTCATGTAGTATTTTGTGAATCTAAACCGCACGAATCTTTGGATGATGATGAACCCATTGATAAAAACCAATTCTTTTCAAAAACTACTCCTGCTTCTATTGAAAGTCCTGAAAATGTTTTCGAGGCTGATCCTCAAAATGATTTAGAAAACTCAGATCAATCTCAACCTAGAGCTTGGAGGTTCATTAGGAATCATCCTCTCGACCAAGTGATAGGTGACTTGAATCAAGGTGTAAAAACTAGAAACAAGACCTTGAATGAAGTAACATTTTCTCGCTTTTATATCACATATAGAACCTTCTAAAATAGATGAAGCCCTTTCGGACAATGATTGGGTGATAGCTATGCAAGAAGAGTTACACCAATTTGATAGGAATCAAGTTTGGGATTTGGTACCTAGGCCTAAAGACCATCCGGTCATTGGCACTAAATGGGTATTCAAGAACAAACGAGATGAATCAGCAATCATAGTCCGTAACAAGGCTAGACCTGGTTGCCAAAGGCTATAATCGGGAAGAAGGGATTGATTATGAGGAAACATATGCTCCAAAAGAGCTAGATTGGAAGCAATACGTGTACTCTTAGCCTTTGCGTGCATCAAAGGATTCAAACTCTTTCAAATGGATGTTAAGAGTGCCTTTCTAAATGGATTTATTCGGAAGAAGTCTATGTTGAACAACCTCCTGGTTTTGAAAATGATCATCATCCAGATCATGTCTATCGTTTGAAGAAAGCCTTATATGGTCTCAAACAAGCTCCTAGAGCTTGGTATGAAAGATTAAGTAATTTCTTATTAGATCAAGGCTTTATCGAGGGAAATCGAGATACAACTTTGTTTATTAAGACTAACAAACTTAATGAGACTTTAATTGTGCAAATATATGTGGATGATATTATTTTTGGTGCTACTAAAGATTCTTCTCATCTCGCGAGGAATTTTCCAAGAAAATGCAGGTGAATTCGAAATGTCTATGATGGGTGAATTGAACTACTTCCTTGGTTTACAAATCAAACAACGGAAGGATGGTATATTTATATCTCAAACGAAGTATCTCCGTGATTTGCTCAAGAAATTTGGAATGGAGCATTGTAATGGAGCCGACACTCCAATGAGCTCAACTGCCTCTAGATGCCGATGAAGAAAAAGGAAAAGACTTCAACATAACCAAATATAGAGGAATGATTGGATCCTTACTATATTTGACCAAGCAGCGAACCCGGACATTCAGTTTAGTGTGGGAATGTGCGCAAGATTCCAATCAGCTCCTAAAGAATCGCATGCGGAACATGTCAAAAGAATTTTTCGATATCTTTCGACACCAAGGAATTGGGTCTCGGGTTCCCTAAAGGTCAACAAGAATTTCAGGCTGCATATTCGACTCGATCATCTTGGATACAAGACCGATGTAAAAAGTACCAGCTGGAAGGATGTGAATTTCTTGGAGGATCACTTGTATCATGGTTTAGTAAGAAACAGACCACCAGTGGCCGTATCCTCAACCGAAGCCGAATATGTAGCTGCATCGAGTTGTTGTGCTCGTTACGTGGCTCAAGCAACAACTTCAAGACTTGGGAATTCGTTAAAAGAAATTCCAATCCTCTCGTGACAACACTAGTACAATAAGTTTGGCAAAGAATCCGCTTCAACATACAAGAACCAAGCATATTGATGTTAGACATCATTTTATCAGAGATCATGTCCAAAAGAAAGATGTAAAGGTAATGTTTATCCCTACTCACTTGCAACTTGCTGATATCTTCACTAAGCCACTGGCTAAAGAACAATTCACATTTATCATAAGAGAATTGGGAATGGTAAATCCCAATGAATTGTAAGTAAAATGTTGGCTCAATCTCGTTGATTATGTTTTGATGATGTTTGAAAACTGACTTAAGCATCGGAGCTTCTAGATATTGTTTTTGCGGGTTTTCGGTCCAAATTGTAAAACCGATATAAAATGATAGTTCTCAAGAATGAATTTATCATTCTCGAGAATTGATAAGTGAAGCTTTCATGTTCTTCCTAAGCACTCTCGAGAATTGGAATCTACTCGAGTAATATCGGGATTTGGTAAATAAGGATCATTTCTGCACATTAACATTCTCGAGAATACAGGCTCATTCTCGAGAAATATCGGATATTGTCTGGTGTTCTATGTCGATTACATATGTCATTCTCGAGAATGGCTGAGGCATTCCCGAGAACTATATCAGAAAAATATGTTCTGCGTAATCAAAATTCCTTTTCACGAGATAATTCTCGAAAATGAAGTGTCATTCTCGAGAACGGCTCTCGAGAATCATCTACTGATTCCCGATAATTATAGCAAACAGTGTTCTGCTGAGTCGATCCCTTTTCAGAAATACTTATTCACTGAGTTCATTCTCGAGAATGAAGTTTCATTCTCGAGAACAACTCTCGAGAATCACTCACTGATTCTCGAGAATCATCGCAGGGGACTCAAGCGTCGCCATCCTTCGTGTCGTTTCATTCATTCTCCCATGTCGTTTTACTTCTTCACTTTTAAAACCCTTGTTCATCACATCTATTCTCTCATTTCACTCTCTCTAACTCCCGAGAATCTCTCTTCGTCACTTCATCTTCTCCGTCGTCGCACTTTGTCGATCCGATCATTTCTCTCCATCATCTTCTGTGATCCATAGCTATCTTGTTCCTAGTTAGCAATGGCAAAATCCTCATCTTCTGAATCTCCTGAACAACCTCTCAGGAAGAAGCCGCGCACCAAGTATCGTCCTAAAGTTCAAGTTTCGGAGAAAACCGAACCATCGAAGAAGAAGGCTAAATCGGTAACGATCATGGACTCTCCTCATGTGACTCGCACCAAGACTCACTCTCGCCATCCGACAAGGCCAAAAGCAAAGAAAGCTCCCGCCTAAATCACAATCCTTCGGTTAGAAGCAAACGAAAATGCAAACTCAAAATCCAAGTCTTGCTCTCAATCTCCGTCCAAACCCGTAAGTTCCGCAACAACCAAGTCGTCCAAGCCTTATTCAAGTTCAAAACCACATTTTTATGAAAGAAGAACTAAGGAAATTGAAGAACGGATTCGAGACCTCCCCACACTCATCATGAGATTCCTCTTTCAACTCTTCCTCCGTTTGCTTCCAAGCTAATTGGGCAACTCAATGTTCTTGATTGTCCTCCAGCTTCGTCAAGCTCCTCTGGTAATCCCATCTGATCCTGATTTTGTTCTTTCATATGAAGGAAGACCGTTTTGTCCTACTGTCTGGTTGAATCTAGATGACTTTAGAAAGGAATGCAATTTAGATCTTTCACCATGGTTGAAATCCTATATGCCTCTACTAAATATTCAAACTCCTATTCCCCTCAAATTGTCAAAATTTTCTATTTTAACATGTTTGAGGAAAAGACCAAGGATGATGAGCTTGTCTTTGCGCACACCGAGGTTAGAGGGAAACCCATCAAAATCACAAATGATATAATTAACACCTTCCTTGGTGTCATTGATCCCCCAAGATCCTCCTACATTGTCCGAACATGAATGCTATAGGTTCCTTCTCCCTACAAAGCCATATGATGGAAACCCCTTGAAAGTTAAGCCATCGTAAATGCCGATACTTACGAGTCCTTTGGTACCTTTACGGTCGTAATATTGTTAACAAAGGTCAAAGTTTTACCCACTTTGTGAACAAAGACTACCAACTAATGGGCTCCATCATTGCCAAGCAACCTCAAAATCTTGGAAAATTAGTCATCTCAGAGATGTCCAACTTTATGTCCAACTCTGAAGTCTCCAAGAAAAATACCATTCCGTATCCTAACCTAGTTTCTAGGATTCTCGGGTTTTAACAACATCTCGGTATCTTCTTGAAAATGACAAGACCGTTTTTCCCAAGAAATTTGGGAAGACTCATCTTTTATACATGAAGATCTCATTTACGAGGCAACCGGGAAGCAACAAGTCAAGTCCACCACGATCCTAAGCCATCTACATCCAAGCAACAAGACGAAGGCCAATCTTCACAAAGACTCGCCGACTTCGCCTTCTTTTGCGCAAGCCGCAATCCAAGCTCGATCAACTCGCAATTCGGAAGCTATGGCTCCTGTAATACAATGTTTGGACTCTTATGGCAATCTAATAAAAGCAATGATCAAGGCCATAGGTAATGAGATGATCAAAGTGGATGCCCATCTTGAACAACATGTGAACTCAGCAGTGGAAAACCTCAAGAAAGAGATGCATCTGAATTCTTCTGTCCTCTATGATCAACAACAAGAAATTAAGAAATCAGTTCAACAGACAGAAGATTGTCTTGAAGCCCTCTTATTGAGTCTTCGGAAACATGCTCAATCGTCTGCTGTGCCTCAGAACCCGGATCCTGAGCCTGATTATGATATTCCCATTTCTGATCCTGTTACTGCACCTCAAGATACTGATCATGTCCCTGAGTCCACTTCCCCTATACCATCAGTAGCTGATCCTGAATCTGGCTCTCAACCTGCTCCTGATTCTGTGTCAACTCCTCCTGTTGATCCAGCTGTCTCTGATCCTGCACCAGAATCCCCCTCTTTGATGGATGACAAAGGGGGAGAAGAAGAAACAGCAGTAGCAAATTGATTGGAGTCTAGTTGTTTTTAGGTTTATTTTGATAGTTATCTGCTTAGAGTTGAAATTCATTTTCGTGTAAGTATATTATATATGAATGGATTTGCTACTGAGAGAAACTACCTGATCATTTGAAATTACATGACCTGTTGCATTTATGCTTTGCATTACGCATTCAATGAAAAAGTCTGCTATGTTCTCTATCATTGTATCAATCAATTTCTTTTTCAAAACTTCAAAATGATTTTCTCTATATGTTGTCATCATCAAAAAGGGGGAGAATGTTGGCTCCTATGTTTTGATGAAAACAAATGTTTAAGCATTTAAGTTTTGAAACTATGATTGCATTCGCTTTCATGTGTTCCAGGAATGACTCTCGAGAATCGATCTTGAATTCTCGAGAATGGCTGCAAGACTGTGTTACTAAGTCTAATTTATTTTCCATCGCAAAGAAAGCATTCTCGAGAGTGTTTATTGGATTCGAGAATGGTTCTCGAGAATACCAAGTAATTCTCGAGAATGATCGATTTGAAGCGAAAATGTAAATATGTTACTCGAGTGATTCTCGAGAAATGATAATCAATTCTCGAGAATGATTCTCGAGAATCAGAAAATAATTCTCGAGAATGGTCGATGATCCTTACTGATATCTTCTGTTGCTGAGGTGATTCTCGAGAATGGGAAGTCATTCTCGAGAATGATTCTCGAGAATCAGAATGGATTCTCGAGTATGATCGTAAGCTTCAGCTTCGAGCTCTCGGTTTGCAAGTAATTCTCGAGAATGAGGAAGTCATTCTCGAGAATGGTTCTCGAGAATGAGCAAACAATTCTTGAGAATGCTCGATCGCATTAACGAAGTTTGCTTCGTCTCATCGGATTCTCGAGAATTGAAATTCAATTCGAGAATGGTTCTCGAGAATCACTAGGTAATTCTCGAGAACGATCCACTTGATCAATCTGCAATGATTCCTTGAGTGATTCTCGAGTATGGCTTCCAATTCTCGAGAATGGTCTATCGATCCATACCGCTTAGCGACAAGAACCCGCATTCATCTCGTAACTTTCTATAGATGATCTAGTTAATTGTTTTAACCTCTCAAACATCATTCCTTATTAACTATGATATTACTAATCATCTTCCTAAGTGTTTTCAGATTTATACATTAAGGTTTCACATTCGCGAAGAACACCGAGGATGCCTACTCGTTGCTGATCTGCGCAAATGATTGAATATGCCTTGCTCGTTTATTATCATTGATTTATATATCTTCTAACCATATTTAACAAGTTTGTCAATGAGATTTTAGAAGATCAAGGTTTGCTTCTCAATGTTCAAATTGTGACAAGCTGGCGCACCGAAAGTATCGGGAAAATAGAGCCGACATGATTCAGATGACCCATAACCGAAAAGCATCTTTAAAGTTTCTCCTCACCCAAGGTGACAGCTACAAGATGACCCAACCGAAGAGACATTTGATAATGGGTAAGCCGCGCGAGTGCTCCATTAATGCATATTCAAATGTTCCAACGGACACATTCAAATCCTTCAACGGTCTTCAACTTCAACCACTACAAATACATGAAGGATTGAATTCAACAAAAAGGAACCAAAGTGCATACATTGATAAAGCTTTCAAATAGTTCAAATTGTATTCTAATTATATCTTCGGATATACTAAGCTTCAAATGTGTTCATTATCATATCTACTCATGGAGAGAGTTTTACTACTTGCTATTACAATTGCTCAAATCTCAAGATAGAGGTATCTTGAGTGTGGGTGCATTAATTACAACTTGTAAGGGGAGTGAGTCCAAGAGTGAAAGGATCATCCTTCGTTTACGTAGTGTGTAATTGTATTTGTAAGATAGTCGAAATCCCGAAAGTGTCCGGGGACCGGACGTAGGTCGAAGAGTTTGACCGAACCAGGATAACTTCTCGTGTCCATTATCTTTACTTCCTTACCGCTTTCATCGTTCACCTATCATACAGCGAAAAGATTTTTGAGATCACCTATTCACCCCCCTCTAGGTGATATTCCACCTTCATAACTTACATTAAATAAATATTAAATAACAAACATCAAACATGATAAATAAAATAATAATGAACTAAGTAATACTCTTTCATTTCTAAATATAAGACATAGTTTGTATTGCAAATTGTACTACAAATTATGTCTTATATATTTAAGACCAGAAATAGTATGAACTATCAAATGAGGAGAATGTGGGTGGTTCTTGAATCATTACTCAACATATCTTTGACAACTTTAATCCCTCTTACATTCTTCTCCTTACTTGATTTCAACCCACACAATTAAGTGCTTGTTCTTACCATTTTGCCTTTGATTCCAATGAAAATTATTGCCACTTTTCTCAATTTCTAATACGCACACAATATGAACTCGAATCGATAAGTGTACGAGCTATAATAATAATAATAATCACTACTAGAAAATGCTGAATTTGCGACGAAAATTTTTCGTTGCAAATTTTTTTTTTTTGCAAGGGACACAAAGATCAGTCACAAAAAAAAAAATCAAATTTGCGACGGAAAATTGTTTCCGTCGCAAAAAAAAGTCGTTGAGGGAGAGTTTGCGATGGACGCATATGTTCGTCGTAAACTCAAGAGGGATTTTGTGACGGATCCGGGGATCCGTCATAAAAAGCGGACTGGGTCCGCCCAATTGCGACGGTTCCGGTCCATCGCAAATAGGCAAACCCTAGGTCCGCCATATTGCGACGGATCTGGGTCCGTCTCAAAAAGGCGGACCCTGGTTCCGCCTTTTTGTGATGGATCTTAGTATTCGTCGCAAAATACCCGATTTGCGACGGATCTATTTCCGTTGCAAATCGTGTTTTTGCGATTGATCAACGTGATTTAAGTCCCCCCCCTCCGGTTTTCTTTCACTCTCTCCGTCGATTTTCTTCCTCTCCCGCTCCCCTCTCTCCGGTCCGACTTCCTCCTCCGCCTCGTCCCATCGTCCGACGTCCTCCCCCTGCACGTCGCTGCCGGAGCTTGCTCCTCCAACGTCCGACCTTCCTCCCTCTGCTCGATGCAGGTCCGTCCTCCACCTCTCGCCTTCTGGTTTCTATTTCCGGCCTCTTCACCGTCTTCAATAAGGTATGTTTGTATTTTTTTTGCTTTTTGGTATGTGGTTCCATTTACATGACAATTTTTTGATTCAACGGTGTCAATAATACTATTTTTAGCAATGAAGGCTTTAATGTTTTACAATTATATATGTTTGAGTGTGTGTATATCTTGTAAATTGGTATGATAAAAATATATCTTATTCATATATAAAAGGAATTGGGAAGTTAACTATTTGATGTTTGAAAATTTAAGAGAAAGTGCAAAGTTTGACATATGCTTAAGGTGATAAAGGAAAGAATTAATAAGATGTAGTTTTTGTGGATATTCATTAGTGTATGTAGATAAAAAGGTGCTTGATGTTAATAATCATATTACTTTTTAGGATAATGTTTAGTTTGTTGGGATTTTAAAATAATTGTTATGATATTGTATTAGTTGGTAATGATATATAAAGCTATAAATAGGATATAGTTGAAATGAGAAAAATAATTTGTTAAAAGTGATATTGAGGGATAAGAGAATTAATTAATTAACGTAAAGTAGAAATAAGATGTGAGTTTAGGGAATGGTAAATTCTATATGTATTATAAAAATTAGTTAAATTAGCTAGTTGAGTTAATGTCTTATAAAAATTACTGTTAAGTTCAATGATACCCTTTGGAAAAGCTAAACTTCAATTAGCTAGTCAAGTGTCACGTGTTGGTTGAGCTTCACCCAGTTGCAATTTTCTGAACACAGATAGTGGCATCAAGTTAATACTTGATCCTAGATCACATAATGCTCTTCCCTGAAACTTTTCTCCAATTATGCAAGGTATAGAAAAGCTGCCTGGATCTTTCTGTTTAAGGGGTAGCTTGTTGAGAAGAATGGCACTACACTCTTCAGTTAAGGCTACGCTTCATAATCACCAAACCTCGTCTTCTTACTCAACATCTCCTTTAGAAACTTCACATATTGAGGCATCTCCTTATAATGCTTCAAGGATAGGGATGTTAATGTGTAGTTGCTTGAAAATCCCCAAAAACTTCTTATATTGCTCCTCTAAAGCTTTCTTCTGAAATCTCTGAGGGAATGGTAAAGGCGGTACCCATTTAAGATTCTCATGGTTTGCCTTCTTTTTCACTTCACCCTCTTTAGACTCAATCTCAACTTTCTCTTCATTGACTTTTTCATTTACTGTCTCAACAACCTCTTCATTATCCTCTATAGTTACTGTAAGGTTTGTTTGATCATTAGAAGTTGAGGGTTTTTTCATTGGTTGTGGAATCTCAAGTAATTCTTTTCCACTTCTCAGTGTAAGAGCTTTGCATTCCTCTTTCCCATCTCTACTAAGATTAGGCACAATATTACTTGGCAATTCTCTCTGTTGTAAAACATTCACAGTATTTGAAATTTGTCCCATTTGTACCTGAAGAGTCTTGATAGATGAGTTTATACCTGCAACAGATGAGTATACTCTTGCAATAGATGAGTCTACTGTTGCATTAATAGCAGTTTGTTCCTTAGTACTCTTTAATTGAAAACTCATAAGTCGAGACATCACTGCCTCTAGATCAGATTTAGGTTCTTGGGCAGGAATGACTTCCTTTTCAAATTGAAAGAACCCAAGAGGTGGTACTTGTTTTGTACTAGAGGTTGATGCTTCATTAAGAGTCGCTCCATACTTCCAAGAGAGATTGGGATTTTTACGCCACCCATAATTGTATGTATTTGAGTAGGGATTGTTCTGGTTATTGCCCTAGTAATTTCCTACATAGTGTGCTGGCTCCACCTGTTGAGATATGAGGTATTGTCCATTATCATGACCATTTCCACAGTAATCACAAGAAGCATGAATAGCATTGACTCCCATCTGCCTACCATTAGATCGGTTTACTTGAGCTTCTAAGTGATCAATCCTCTTGTTGATTGTAGTCAACATTGCCATCAACTGTGAAAAAGGTTCCTCAATAACTTTATCAACTAATTTCACTGGTCTTCTTTCATTGTTGTTCTGTATAAAGTCAGCTGATAAGTCATCCAAACATTTCCAGACATGATTCATCGGTTGCTTTGTAATTCCTCCATTAGTGACAGCATTTAATTCTGATTTAGATTCAGAAGTCAACAGAGTACTGAAAATTTGAAGTAAGACCCACTTTTCTAGATTGTGACCAGGGCTCTGCCTAACAAGCAACTTGAACCTCTCCCAGGGTTCATACAGATGTTCCCAAAATTGTTGACAGAAATTAGTAAGAGCAGCTCTTGCATCCACCATCTTGTTATGTGGGAAAAATCTTGATCTGAACTTTTCTTCCAATGTCTCCCAAGAAGTTATAATGCCCTCATCTAAGTTGTTGAGCCATTCTTTGGCTTTCCCTTGTAGAGAGTAAGGAAAAAGTCGAAGACGGATCACACCATTAGGAACTTCATTCGCTTGAAGGAGTTGCAAACATCAAGGAATTGTATCGGATGCGCATTTAGATCCTCTCGCATCGTTTCTTGAATACTCGACCACGTAGTTCAAGCATCTTAAGCATAGTCTGCTTGATTTCAAAATTGTTGGCTTGAAAATCAGGCACTCTGATTCCTGACTGATAGCCCCTAGATTGTCTTCCCAGAAAATCATTGATACACAAATTATCATTTTCATCCTCAACCATCTCTTCAGTTTTAGAATGTATTACTTCCTCCTCTTGAATATGAGGTGTTGTAGCTTCCAAAAGCTCTTGTATATTCCTTGTTTTCTGTGGTGTTTTAGTAGCTTTGGCTTTACGGGTCATATATCAAAGAACCTTCAAAACCAAACAAATTTCAAAGCAAACTAACACCAAAAGCTTAAAAGAAAGGAAAAAAAAAAATACTCAAACTAAAACTACTAAAGGATTTCTAATATTAATCACTAATTGCCTTGAATCACCAGCAACAGTGTCAAAAACTTGATGCTACCAAAAATTTAATTAAGCACCGCAAGTGTACAAGTCATGAAAATAGTAGTGGCAAATCAAGGTCATCCCACAGAGACTCAGTCAAACTAATGATTAGGTGTTAAATTTCCTTTTTTTCGTTTAAGTTGAGCAAATCAGAATTGTTTCCAAGTAATAATAAAAAGAATTTTAATAAAAACAAGAACTTTCAAACAGAGAGAATTCAAATATCAAGGAGGACAACTTAGAGATACTAATCCCTTGTTTGTTTCTTAGATTTTATTCCCACTAAATTAATTCTAACTTAACTTAATCAGCTAATCTAGAGTATTAATGTCTATAAATGCATGTCGGTCCATTTATATACCTATCTCAATTAATTATACAATGTCTCATATAATTAATTAAGATGCAATTTAAATTGGGCTCACTCTAATTTGATTATGCAGAGCTTCTAAGTATATGTCTATCTTAGACGCAGATTAGATTAAAATCTAATTCCACATTATTTAACCCAAGGTCAATTTAAGATTTCCTTCGTCAAGTTTAATCCTAAATCCCCAAAACATGTTTAATGGTGGCCAATCATTCAACAATGAATAATAAAAACAAGATTAAATAAACTGAATTTACATTAAGCAAAAATAATTAGTGGGAACAATTTCTAAGTCTCAAACAAGTTCATAATACTCCAAGTTGTAACATCCCAAATTTTGGGATTTGGAATTGGAATATTATATTGACATTTAATCATGAAATTTTCCCTAAAATAATTATGAAATTAATTATTGGGATTTAAGGCATATTTTCTCATAAATTAAGGACAAAAAATTAAGGAATAATTTTTGACATACATATTTTAGAAATAATATTTTAAGGCCAAAAGAAAATTAATTGGGAAAGAAAAATGTCCTTATATAGAATTAAGGATTTAATCTTGATATTTATTCAATATCTAACTTTCATTGGGATAAATACTTATAGCCCATAAGCATTTTTTTTTTTTACCGCACCTGGTTGGCACTGTAGTGGCACTGGGCCCTGGATCGAGTGCGTCGGGCTTATACGCGGCCTCTCTCGGAGGAGTTTTTTGCACAAGCGACTCGAACTGAGACCCTTACTTCTTAGCCCCAAGCCCCTTCCCTCGAGCCAACTCCCCGGTAGCCCATAAGCATTATAATTAGTCGTTATTATTTCACACATGGTGTGCAAATAAGCTCAGAAAGGATTTCTATGAACAAGCCCAATACTCCCTCATTAATTAACGCTACAGGACAAAAAAAAAAAGGGGGAACAGAAACAATCTTCATTAAAAAGCAACAACATATCTATCGGCCAAACACGTTAAGCAGAGTCAGGGAAGAGTATCAACCCAGATCACACCATGCTTCCACGCTAGCAAACTTTACTTTTGGCTGTCCACTGTTCACGCAAGAACAGAAAATCAGAAACGCCATGCTTCTTCTTGAAACTCAGCACGTCGCGCACGAGCTACGTTTCCTCTCTTATTTGCAGCAACCCATACTGTCTCTCTTGGAACTCAGTAGTGCGCCATATACTCCTCCACTTTTCTTCTTCGTTCTTAGTCATTCTTCTGCAAAAACTGAGCGAAAGTGTGAGAGAAGGAACCAGTCTTCACTCTCATTTGCCTCTGCACAGAAAACAACAGCAGAGACCAAGACTGAACAGAAATGAGAGTCGAAGGAAGCATCGGAGAAGGGAACCGAAGGTCATACCTCTCACATACTCCTTCATATTCATCCAGCTCCACCTGTTCAGCATTCACAGAAGAACAAGAAAAGAGCTGAAACCAAGAGTCACGATAGTTGCAAGGAAAGGAGTATGAACGTTCATGCAAGCTTTAGTGTTAAACAAGTGCTATGGTTCGTTTCTGCATAGAAACGAAATGAAAGCAGAAGGAGTCGAATGTGAGGAAGAAGGAAACACTGAAAACTCAGAAACTAAGGTAAGTTCTTTGAGCTTCCTTCCTTCTAAGTTTCTGCAAGTATTCTATGTTTATGAGAGCTGAGACAAGGAAGTTTCAGCATGTTTCTCACGTCTGGGAATTTCAGATTGTGTCTTAAAGCTACACAAACCATTAAAGAATAAAAGAGGATGCTTAAATGGTGTACATACATGTGCTATGTGTTCTGGATGGTCCCTGCTGAACCATGGCTTGCTGTTTTGGTGAATAATATACTGCTGTTACGTTTCTGAAAAACTGAACTTGCTGCTGGAACAGTGATCTTTAAGCAAGGTAAAACCAAAGTAAACGACCTCCTTTGACCTTGAAATTTTTACAGAAATTATTAGACTCAACAAGGTTTAGATCGAGCTTTGGATCACCTTAAACGGAGGTCTATAGCTCGAGATATAATTTTTAGAAGTTGAGCTAAAAATCCAGAAATTTCTGGTATGCTTCTAGAGTAAGAAAATGACGTTGGAATTCGGATCAAGTAAACAAAATCATAAAAATGTGAAATTTTCCAGATAAATGGTAGACACATAGATGTTTAATTTGATAGGTAATTTGTCGAATTCCGATAAGCATTGAAAGAGTTATGGTTCCTCAAAGATTGGTAAAAAAATCTGGGAAATTCTGGACATTGTTTATGTTTTCTGAAAATAGGGAATTTTCTCATCCATAAATCAACTTGGTGACTTTAATTTATGAAAATAGACTTATCAAGATTTAAGTAGAAATTGGAATCACACCATTTGGAGTTGTATCGGTCCAGTTATGAATTTTCTAAATTCTCAGGAAAGTTAAAGGCTGAATTTTTGATAAGTCTTAAAATAACATACACAAACAGTTGTTAAATTGTGCATTTGGAAAATTATAAGGAAATGTTGATAGTTTGGAAAACCGTGAGAAACATCAAAGCATGATTTATATGGTGTTAGTATTATAAACTCCAAACTTAAAGTATTAGGATAGCCTCGAGAGAGTTTAAATTAATTATAGAGAAATAATAATAATTAATAATAAAATCGTAAATTGGCAAAAATTCGGCCTAAGAGTAAAAATGAAAATAAGGCCCAATAGCCTTACACTAAGCCTAGTGCCATGACGTTGGAGATTGAGAAGAGTTTGGGCAATTAATAATCCACCGTCTATAAATGTACATTTATAGGACGCGATAGTGGCCGAGACAATTAAATGGACGTGGAACCAATTGAAGATTTTGAAGCAATCAGGTAGTAACCTTAATCCTCATATACTCTGTGTGACTTGTGTATGTATGTTTTACCTTGAAATTGCATACATTTGGTTATCATTTATTTTCAAGCACTATGGAATCGGAATATACTGTGTGGGCTTTGTTGTCACGTGCCGTGTGGTCTCGTCTTGTGTGTGCTATTAGGACCACACGCGATCTATCTTTGTGTGCTATTAGGGCTGCTAGTGGCTTTGTGCCTAGATACTGAATGTTATGTGGTACTTTTTTAAAATTATGGTTTTTCTTACATGCATTGTATATACATTTTATATGAGATTAACGGTTACTCTGGGATTCAATTTTGAATCCTAGCCCCATTTAAGCCCTCATGCATTTCATTTAGGTCTGAGCCAGGAGACCGAGGTAAGACGGCGAAGCAGGGTTAGGATTTTATGATGGTGGTTGCCGGAGACTTGCTTTTGGATATATTGGGTCTCGGATGACTGTATCATAATTATATTAGGTCTCAATATTCGAGAAACTGTATACTTGATCCCTCTAGGGAAATTTACCTTTCTGTATTTTATCTTACCAGTACATTGTTGTCTAAACCGGTGCATGCTCTGCTGCTAATACCATGATGAATGACTTAAATTAACATGAAAAATAATCTTATATTGAATAAAAGTAAAGGATCACACTACCCGCCACTGAAAGGGCGAGGCCGGTGCGTGTGTAACACAAGTTGCAAAGGAAAAGTTAGCCACACATGGCTTTAAACATCATAGCAATACAAATAAAATCAGAGTTGTTCAGAGGCATAATGGAAGAAACAAGATACTGGAAAAAAAAAAACTGGAAAGAGAGTCAAGTGAAATAACACAACCAAGAAAAAGAATATTCCAGAGGTTGAAGACGATGAGGATTGAACAATGGAAATACAACACCTTCTCTGGTTCTGCGATTAAGATTCGGACTCCCAACTCACGCTCAACATTGGTGTCATCTGAGTTCACGGTCGACTCCTCTGGTCCCACGACACAGAATCTCTCCTCCTTGCTACGCTTCTTCCAATCGTGCTCCCTCGAAGAACCGGTGATGAACCGTGAAACCAGTTGCTCTGTTCTCTCCTCTTTTTCTTCCGTCAAACACCAGCGAGAATGATGTAGAAATATGCCGCCTTTCCCTGTTTTGTGCGCCTCTGTTCCTTTCTTTCCATTTTTTCCCGTGAAGGTCCGCCTCTCAATTCGTAGCTCCCCACTGTGCGTCCCCAAAATGCTTTCTTTTTAGGTCCTTTTTTTCCATTCAATCGCGGGGCCCACCTATATTCAAATCTTCAATTGTCGTATATATCTGTCTTGGGCTCTCTGGACATTGTTTTTTTGCTCAGAACTCTGGACATTGTTAAAAAACAAAAGATAAATATATAATAAAAATAAAAATAATAACTAAATTTTTATTTCTTCTTCTTCTTGTTTTTTTTGAAAGCTTTCTACAACTATTATTTATTTCCTAAACTCAAAAGCTTTTATTTTAAATTGAAATCCCCAAATAATGCGATTAAATTGATATCTCTTAAAATCTCAATAAAATCTCTTTAAATTAGTGATAATGACTTTTCAAATATATCAATATATATCTCAAATCTATTAAAAATGAGAAGCCATCGCACTCCCACACTTGCATCAAATCTTGTCCTCAAGATTTTTAAATTCTAAAACAACCAAATCCAAGAAAATCATAGAAGCAAGATTTTTAAAGCAAGCACTATCAAATTGAAATCAATTCAAATATTCAAGAATCAAATTTTCTCAGAACTCTTTTCCACCTTCCAAAAATGCAAGTAGCAAGACAATTAATTTGGCAAAGATAAATCACAATAGAATGTCTCTCACAAGTTAAGTGTTTACACTCATCTCTCAAAATATTCAAGGGCTTGTGTTTAACTCAATTCCACATATTGCAACTTATCTACCATAAGCTTGTTTATCATCTCAATCTCCACTTTATACATTATCCAATTGCACACTCAAATCAAAAGGACTTTCTCTAGGTTTTAATGATCAAGGTATGATAATGAAATGAAAGTGATCAAATGGTATGGGAGAATACTTTAATTAGTGCTAAGTAATTTAATGAAATCTCATGATGAAGAATGAAGGAATACCCACCAAGAGAAAACAAACTCACTAACACTATATATAACCTTTATTCTTTTGACCTCAAAAAATATTTTTTTTTGGATCTCTATTTTCTTTTTCTTTTTCCTTGTTCTCTATTTTTTTTTAAAATATATTCCTTTGTTTCTACCTTTCTTTTCTTTTCTTTTTTTTTTCTTTTTTTTTGCTTTTCACTACCCACAATACTCTTATGATGTTGACTTCCTAACTCCTTCACTCTTTTAAATTGGTTAAACTTAGCACTTACTAAAGTAACAAAAATGAATGGGAAGAAAAAGATATAAAAATTGCATATCTCAAAACAAATGGCTATTTATTCTATGCAAATTTCTTTTTTTTAAAAAAACAAAATAAAGGCTCAAATGGGGTAAACAAATGATTTTCATGTGATAAGGATAGACATTTGGCCGAACTAGCTATGAAATGAATGCCTAAATCATCTTTGTGCATGCAAAAGGATTTCAAATTTCAAAAGAGATTCAAGACAAGTTCTAGAGATGAAATCACAATAGGTGTACTCTCTCTTAGAAAGATAAAATTAAGGCTCAAATTCCTCACAAGTTCTTCAACATCCTAAAGTAAAGTACCAAAACCAAATCTTTACCACTTTACTAACATTCAAAGAACATAGAATCAATTCCCAATCAAATTCACTCCTCTTCATGTTCAAATCAAACCAATTGTGATAATGCTCACGAATAGTATTCAAACTTCCATAAGAATTTTTTTAAAAGAAAATATGAGGACAAGGAAAGTCATGTAAAATCCAGGATACCCTTACCCTCACACTTAAATGTCACATTGTCCTCAATGTGAACAAGGAACCAAAAGTAATGGAAGTGAAGAGTTCATCCAGGATACCCTCACCCCCACACTTAAATTAGTAATAATGACTTCTCAAATATATCAAAATATATCTCAAATCTATTAAAAATGAGAAGTCATCAATGTACAATCGTCTAACGATGAAGACAACTAACTCAAGCATTCTTGGTGGGTTTGGAAGAGTTCATCCAATTTTCTTTGGTGAATTCAAATATCTGGCGATCAGTATCCGTGTGCCAAATGTAGGTGTTTAAGATTTAAAGATACGGGCACGGTCAAAATTCATTTATGTCAAAAGGGATTCATGAAAGATTATGAATGTTGGGAATGTCATGGTGAAGTCCGACAGATACCGAGTGGTTATTACGGGGACAGTAGTTATCGAGAAAACCTTAATCAATATGAGTAGTTGGTTATGGATGACGCGGGACCGTCATACATGGGAGAGAAGACCGGTACACATACTTAACCATTATACATGGGTGAGGATCCTCATCCGGAAGCCGATAGGTTCTATAAAATGCTTCAAGAAGCACAACGTCCATTATGGGAAGGTTGTGAACACTTTGAAAATAGTGAATATTCTTCGCTATCGGCTACCCTAGCAACACTAAGCTTGAAGACTGATCACCATATGAGTGAGAGGAATTACAACGAAATGATGCAGATCAAGAGTAAGGTTGTTCCCAAAGACGATAATTTGTTGAAGGATTTTTACCAAGCAAAAAAAATGGTGAAAGAGCTTGGGCTTGGATGTCAAAAAATTCATTGCTGTCCCAGAGGATGTTTGTTAACAAAGATGATGCTGAGCTGACCAATTGTAAATTCTGTGGACATGAGAGATATAAAGTTGTGGGGAATGGAAGGAAAATGACCCGTCAAGCATTAAGCAAGATGTGGTACTTTCCTCTAGTGCCCAGACTTACGAGATTGTATGCATCAGAACAAACAGCTGCTCACATGAGATGAACCGAGAGATGATGAGGCAGCAGATGATTCAGGAACAAGAGATGATGAAGCAACTGGTGATTCAGAAACGGGAGATGATGCGGAAGTAGATGAATCAGCAAGCGGAGATGATGAGGCAGACGCAACTTCAACTCCTGTCCCTAATGAAAGAGAAGGGTTCGGGGTCGGCTTCTGGTGATGATGACCATGCTGGTGATGATGATGATCACAATGCTGTTGTTTAGACTACTTTTTAATATTTGCTCTTTGCAACATTATTTTATATATCTTGTTTTCTCTATGTAAACTCTTTATGATTGTTATTATATATATATATATATTCATGGTACACTACTTTTTTATTTAATTTTCTAAAAAAAAAATTATTGCTTTTGCGACGGAATTAGAATCCGTCGCAAAATTCAAAAATTTACGAGGAAAATATTTCCGTTGCAAATTGCGTCGGAAAATACTTCCGTCACAAATATCAAAAATTTGCGATGAAGTGGTTTCCCTTTTCCGTCGCTACTGCGACATGGTTTTTTTTTGCATTGATTTTGCGACGGAATAAGGCTTTTTGCGATGAAATTTTTTCCGTAGCAAAAATTGATTTTTTTGTAGTGAATAATAATAATAAGATATAATATATCCATATCTTTATCCTAATAATAATAATAATAATAATAATAATAATAATAATAAGATAATGATTAATCTAAGATAATCCCTAATATTCTAACACTCCCCCTCAAGTTGGAGAGTATATGTTGATTATTCCCAGCTTGCCTCGAAACCTTTCAAATTTTGTTCTGCCTGCTTCAATCTTCAAAATCTTTAGGCTTGTACTTCTTGAGTCTCAGCGACCCATTTATTTTGTTTGGGCTTGTACTCCTTTTTAAGTCTCAGAGGTCCCATATTTTGTTTGGGCTTGTACTTATTTTTAAAGTCTCGGAGGTCCCATATTTAGTAGCAGAACTTTTCCAGAAGAATCTCGAGTCCTATTCTCTAGAAGTCCCAATCGTCCTCTTCCCTTGTAAATTTGGATTGTACCCGATTCACACCGGGAATAGAGTTTGACTTATTCTCGCTTCTCAAGTATTCTATGAAGCACTGTAGTTCTTCCTTGCTCAGGCGATCACCATTCCCAACCATTAGTTCAGCTGGGATAATGTGACTTTGGAAGTTCGAGATTCCACTTGAAGGTTTTCCATGGAGTTTCTAGCATTCTTCTCTACTATGACCCTTCTTCTTGCAATAGTTGCACTTCCCTTAATTGCAAGAGCTGAGCTTTCATTTTGGCTTGGGCCACTTTGGTTCAGAAGTTTTCTACTTTCCTCAAATTGTACGATGTTGACAACCTCAAAGAGTTGTGGTAATGGCTTTAACCCCATGATTCTACCCCTTATTTCTTCGAAAGCATCATTTAGGCCTAAAAGAAAATCGTGTATCCTTCCTTCTTCCACAATTCGCTTGTACAATTGTCCATCTTTGAGGCTTTCCCAGGGGTGAACTTCAAACAAATCCTGTTGTTGCCACAATTTTAGCACATAATTATAATATTCGATTCTTGTCATGTTACCTTGTCTTAGATAACAAAGTTGTTGTTTTAGGTGGATCAAGGCAGCGATGTTATCATGTGAGGAGTAGGTTCTCCGAGCAGTATCCCATATTTCCTTTGATGTGCTGGCAAGTAGATAGCCCTCACTGATCTCCACGATCATCGAGTTACACAACCAAGTCATAACTTGGTTATTTTTAGTGAACCAAAATTTGGGTCATTAGGGATTTGCTGAGGTGCTGCCCCAATAATATATTTCTCTTGTCTCTTGCCACGAATATACCTTAATACACTTTGTGACCACTATAGATAATTTCTACCATTAAACCGATGGTTTATAACCATACTGTGATTTTCTGAGAAATTTGGTGTCATCTCTGTGGTTCTTAAGGGTACTTTTTGGTTTGGTGGTTCTAAAGATGAAAAGTCTTGAGTTTCAGAATTTTTACTGGTCATAAAAGCCATGGGATAAACACCAGTTGGACTAGAACTTTGAGGTATTGAACCGGATAAAGGAGGGTCCATTGTTCTGGTCAAAAGAGGTCGCAGATGTTACTATTCGCGACGGCGCGTGGGTGTCACGCGCAGGGAAAGAAGGTGGCGCGTGGGTGTCATGCGCCGCTTCTTTTGCCGTCGTCTCTCCGGGATCGGCCGATTGGCGAGCTTCGACTCTGTCTGTGGTGGCGGTGATACGCCACTCGCCTTCCCCTGCTTAGATCGAAGATCTTGTTCTCTATCACTGTTCATCTGTCACTGTGTCTCGTTCTCTCTCAGGCTCGCATCTCCCCTTCTCTCTTAAGCTTGGGTCCCCCCCTCTCTCTTGCCTCTTAGGTCTGGCGCGTTGGAGTTACTTTGGGTCTAAAATTAGACCTAGCTCTGGTACCATGTTGATTTTAGAGGGATTAAACGCACTCTATTAAACTCAATAAATCAAAGAGAGTACATAGGGCCTTTATATAGGCAAACCTAGAGCTAACCCTAGGATCTAATCTTATCAAAAATAAATTAAATCAAATCTAAATGATTAAGATATATTATTATAAGATATAGTATATCCATATCTTTATCCTAATAAATATCAAACTTCTTAATAATAATAATAATAAGATAATGATTAATCTAAGATAATCCCTAATATTCTAACAACTTCTCACCTTTTTGTTCTCTTCATGTCTAAATTGATGTTTCAAAACTCTCAAGTACTGCAAGGTCTCCTCACAATATTGAACGAAGACAAAACTAGCGGATCTGCAAGCAGGGCTTTAACCGGATGCAGCATACGCCTAGGTTAATGGTGTATATATCCTCTATTTCCTTATTCAGATCCCACTGCACAACGCCTCTACACCATATTCATTGGATTTATTTGCAGGCGACCGAGAGAAGAAAGAAGAATGGGACAAAAAGGAGTCAGCATTTTTTATTGCAGCGAAAATTATGAAGGATAAACCAGGGGCCATCCACGAAATCAAGTCGCAAGGCCAAAATGCATTGCATGTAGCAGTCGAGTCCAGGCAACCCCATGTTTTTAATCTTTTCAATAAGCTTCTAGGTAAGCTGTGGCTGTGGGGTAACCTAATTAACACAGAGGATAATGATGGCTATAATATATTGCACACAGCAGCAAAATCCAAATTATTAGTTATCCTTGGAGGTATTTAAATTTAACTACTCTTACGATCGAATTTGAATTGTAGTTTGTGAAATCGTTTCTGCCATACCCAATAACACTCCTTAATTACAAACCAAGAAGGTGAAACTCCGGAAGAAATCTTCCTTAGAAATCATAAAGTTCTTGTCGAAAAGAGTGATGAATGGCTTAGTCGTACATCTGAATCTTTCTCAGTGGTGGCCGCGCTAGTTGCTGGAGTTGTCTTTGCAACATCAAGCACGGTACCCGGTGGCAACGATGACAAGACTGGCAAACCAACTTTAGAAGGACATGCAGTGTTTGATATTTTCGCTATCACTGCTCTCATTGCTCTCTGCTTCTGTCACTGCACTCATCTTGTTCCTTTCCATACTCACCTCTCGAAAACAAGCCGCTGATTATATGAAAAAGTTGCCCGTGAAGCTTTTTCTGGCCTTAAGCTCACTGTTTGTGTCCATTTTCTCAATGTTCATCTCTTTCTGCGCCGCACACTCTTTTGTGCTTGAGGACAAGTCCAAGAAATCAGTGCTTCCTCTTTATGCTATCATCTGTTTTCCTGTTTCCTTCACAATTGCAGAGTTTCCGCTCTACATGGATCTTTTGCAAGGCATTTTTACGAAAGTTCAACGACCATACGATCAGAAAAGTATTTAGACGGGTAGTGGGGGCTGGTTCAAAAATAAAACCCTATGAATTTTTATTGTTCCCCTCCGAATTGATTTGATTTGATTTGCATTTGCACCTATATTATATTTTCTGGTCTTGAATGCTTGCCTTTCCTCCCCAAGTTGGAAAAGTAGTCTTGTTCTTTGTGCTTGATCAATAAAATTGATGTGTGATTTGTCCTTTTAAAATATATATATATGCAATGTGTTGTTTTATGTTAATCTGCTAGAACTGAATGTAATAATTTGTAACAAACTATCACAATTGAAAACCTACAAGTGTGAGTGAAGTATAGGGAACATTAGTTTCACCGTCTTTCCTTTAAATTGTTCACATTAAATTAATTTAAGAAGATATTTCCATACTCAAACTTATAAACCCCCGAGTGTCATTGATATAAGATTTATTTGGGAAATTGATTTTATTTTTAAATATAAGACCTATTTTTTATATTTGTCAATTTTTACTTAATTTGTTTCTATTGATGTTCCATCAACAATAATCAAGGAGAATGAGAGAATTAAGAAAGATTAAAATAATGTTTTAGAAAATACATGTCATATTAACAAACTTAATTAATCTCTTTAATATAATCGAATAAGCTAAATATGTCTTATATTAAGGTTTACAGGACTTCGATAAAAAAACATAATAATAATAATAATAAGGAGAAAAAAAAAATCAAGTTGGTGTTATGCTCTATCAACATAATACTCGCTCCAATCCTTTTTATAAGGAACATTCTCTCCCATAAAGATGACCCTTAATATAATAAACAAATCCACTTTGTTTGAAAATTTATATCGATTTTTTCATTTTTACCCTCGTTAAATATAGGTTACTCATTATCCCTCTGCAATAAATTTTCACAAATTATCTCTTATACATACTCTTTTTAAACAATGGTATTATTGGAAATAAAAGTTACACATTTATTGTTTTCAAATAACATTTTAAACTGCAAGATTTTGGTAGTTATTCCTTATAAAAAGGACCGAATGAAGTATTTATTAAATGCATAAACAAAATGGATGAGAGGTAATTAAAGAGTGAATCTACCTCCTTTTTATAGGTCTAGTTTATCTAATTCTTGGGAAAAACACTTCTCATATTATAGGGAAAGTGTTTTCTCATGTTACACACACATGAAATGGTGGGACCCACATATATATATAATTTGTATTATATATATGTGTGTAGGAATCTTCTTCTTCTCATGCAACATAAGAAGTTTAAACCCCCTAATTCTTATATATCAAAAAGTTAGTTAACCTATTGAATATGTCATAAATTGATGCATTCTTTTTAAATCTACCCTCATTTATGAATAGTATTCTCAATCTTCTCTTTCATCAATTTCATTTTCCAACATAAATTATTTTTTAAAAAAATTAGATTTATAAAAGGGACCGCAGTGGCATATACAGAAAAACAAGAGGATCAAACGAAATATAATATTTTTTGTGAGTTTTAATGATTCAAGTAGCTTTAATTTGTCTCTCTAGTCTTCAACTAATTGTGTGTGGGCGCGCTCGTGAAACACATGGGTATATGCGACGGCTGCTTTTTTCAGGCACGCAAATATTCTGGTATATATATTAGAAAAAGCTCACCAAAGTTCGCTCTTTAATTCGATTTTGTAACTTTGAAGATTTCTAGACTGTGAATGCAAGATGGTGGAGTACTTAATTAGCTATAGATAACTTGTAAAGCAAGAGAAAAAGAAATAGAAAGAATCGCACGGCATAGCTTTAGAATGAATCTTTCCCAACACGTAGGAATTAGAAGCTGCTCTGTTTGCGTCATCCTCTCGTCTATTCTTATTCTATGCATTATATTATATAAAATTAGAAGTATTTTATCTCTCTCTCTCTCTCTCATCCGCACCGGCCACTTGCGAGAGGCAAAATGCTTTCTGCTTTTAATGATTCTTCTGATGATCTCATGAACACGAAAGGTATCTATCTATTGTGTACCGTATATCATAAAAGAGAGGTTAGATTTAATTTATGGCCGTTTTGCTATCCTTTATTTTCTTTATTTCGTTTCACCTTCATTCAAATTAACGCTGACCCCTCTTATTTATCTTTTTCCGCTAGGAAGCTAATCAAGAAATCTGGCATTCATTCTTTTTGTTAACGTGTTAGTGAATTAAAGGGCAGAGTTTGGTATAAAATGACATAACCCTGAATGAGGAACCAAGTGGGTGAACAACATTGCGGTCATCATCATATAATTCATCATCGTCATCAAAACCTGACCAAATGGAGATAGAGATGGAAGATTATTTTGCCTCATTTGCTCCTTTTCCAGCGCCGGAGGGTGAAGATTTTCCAATTGCTGAAGAGGAAGAAAATAATGAATTATCACAGTCCACATTCAAAGGTGACTGGAAAAAGGTGGTTGAGTTATATGAAACAAAAGCAGGGGTCCAGAAAAGTGTGATCACGAGCTCAAAAGACACAGCACTGCACATGGCCATCAGTGACGACAGAGAAGATGATGTGGAGAAGATGGTAGAATCAATCTTCAAGAATAAGAACAACGAAGCTCTGAAAATGAAGAACAACAGAGGCGAAACCCCTCTGCATCGCGCAGCCACAAGGAAGTCGGTGAAAATGTGCAAGTGTATCTTAGAGAAGGGACAACACATGGGCCTGGATTTGCTCAGTATCACTAACAAATGGGGCGAGACGCCCATCTTCACTGCGGCTCTTTACGACCGTAAACCTGTCTTCATCTTCCTCCACGACGCTGCTAAAGATGCATACCCACAAGACACAGAAAAACCGTATCAGTTTCTTAGAAGAACAGATGGTTCTGGAGATACTGCCCTTCACTCTGTCATTAGAAGGGAGCATTTTGGTGAGCATATCTCATCATTCGTCTAGGTTTCTTTGTGTTGTATATTAATATACATACATACATATATGCAGATTTGGCATTCCACATGATGATATTGTACCCAGATCTAGTGGGCAAATCAAATGTGAAGAATATAACTCCTCTTCATGTCCTTGCCAGCAAGCCTTCTGCCTTCAGAAGTGGCCTGCAGCTCTCTTGGTGGAATCAAATCATATACTACTGTAAGTAATAATGTTTGTAATTAAAGCATCATTTGTGTGTGTAGCTGGTATTCTTTCCACGAAAAAATAATAATCCTCCAGTCATTAATATAAGATATATTTACCTAATTTGATTAAATTAAAGAAGTTAGTTAAGTTAATTGATGTAACGTGTATTATTTTCTAAAATACTCTAGTAATCTTTTATGATGCTTTTGTTTCCTCTTCATTTTAATTATGGTTGAAGGATCATCAATAAAGATAAATTAGGAAAATATTGACAAAAATAAAAACTGTGTTTTATATTTAGAATCATGATCAACTCAGCTTTAGTCAAAGTTGTATGTGTTGCTATAATTAATAACTCAGAGTTTCTGCGAGATAATTTTTTTTTTTTTTTTGGGAGGAAAGGTATCCGTGTGGATAAGCTGAAATATGATCCGGGACATACTTTCACTTCGAGAATATCAGTTAAGAAACCGGAAGACAAGTGTCCGACCCCGGATAACTACTTGACATGTTTTCAGTTCCTTTGGGGTGCCTACTCTGGTAATATATAGTACTTCCTTCAATCCAAAATATAAGCCTGAGCTGATTTTTCTTATAGATTAAAGAAGCTAATTAAATTACTTTAAAGTATTCATATTTATCGTTTTTTATTATATTAATTTGTTTGACCTATAAACTGATATATAATTTAATCATACACAACATATAATATAATTATGTAACTTATTTAGCTTCCTTAATGTCTCTAAAAAATGTTAATTATGTCTTTTAGGATATATTCAAATTAAAGATTCCTCTTAGTAATTATGTTTTCAAATTTATGACAGTTGTCAAGAAAATTAAAGAGTGTTGGCCGAAACAGGCCAAATCATCAGGCGGCGAATTGGGAGGTAAATGCCAAACAAATTCACGATATGACTTTTGACTTAAAAAGTTATACTTTGACTTCTGATCATGCATTCTTGATCTGTTATGCTGCGCAGGAAAGAAGAAAGGAGAGGATCTAGAGGCCCCAAATAACTCCTATGTTAATACAAATATTCCACAGAATTATACTACCCTTTATGAGCTTCTGGTCTTTGTCTGCCTAACTTTGTTTCGCTTCTCGGGATTTGGTATATATACCCAATTCAAGTTTCATTTCTTGCACTCATCGTTATATCTAAAATTCACAAAAGGCCTCGTGAATAATGTTTGATCATTTTTAGATTTTACGTAAATCCACAAGTTGACTCTAATATTTAATTCTAAATAAGTCAAGAAAAATTATATTATTTATAACATGCATGTAAATATAGTGTGGCATGTGTTGGAGTTAAATTTATATTAACAGTTTCATTTTGTATGAAATGAATTATTTGACAGAGTTGATAGTTAACAAAATAAGGGATGAGAAAGAAAAGCATAAATGGAGCGTTCAGATATTGAAGGCACTCATGGAAAAGCATAATACAGCATACATCACAGAAGGAAGAGATCCAACCGGAAGAGGAAAGGTATTTGATCCGAGACAGCAAAAATCGCCATCAACCAATGCTCAAGTTCAAAAGGGTATTACAGTCTCTCCCTTGAATTTCCACTTCTTTCAAATCAAACATGCTATATACCTGCTGTGTTAATTAATCCCACACAAACATTTTTGTTTTTAAAAAAATATGTTTTTGAAGTGATGTGGTAGTGGTTTGCGCGGTGAAGTGGTATAGATAGTGTATAGTTAAAGGCTTCACAAAAATAATGAATAGAAAAACAAAAACAAGAAAACACCAAAAGATTATTTTGACTTTTTAGTTTTTAAAAACAAATTTATATATTTTTTGTTTTTCAAAAACAACTTATTGAAAACAGTTTTTTTTATTTGTTTTTTTTAAAAAAAAAAAAAAACTGTTTTAAAAAACAAAATCAAACAAGCCCTTAATTTGCAGTTGGTGATAGTATTGATGGATTTGAATATGAGCAGGCAATAAGGGTGAGGACACAGATAATAAGAAGAATCCAAATGAGGAGCCTGAAGAAACACATACACCCTTGTTGGTGGCAGCCCAGAAAGGTGTAATTGAAGTGGTCAACGAAATCCTAAGCCAATTACCGGTGACCATATACGAAACCACATCAAAGGACAAAAATATATTGCAGGTAGCAGTGGAGAACAGACAACCCAGTGTTATTGAGGCAGTTCGGAAACAAGTTAGCAAAGAATCAAAGCTTAATCTTTGGGATGACCTCGTTAAGTCAGTGGATACTGATGAAAATACTATATTGCACTTAGCAGCCAAGTACGAGAAATCCAAGACTCATCCTTGGCAGATTCATGGCACTGCCATGCAGATGCAATGGGAAATCAAGTGGTATGAGGTAATTAATTGACTTACAAACCAGATCGATCATAAATATAGTTAATTAGCGACGGAATTCAGTCGTTAATATGACTAAGCGACGGGGTTCTAGTGTTAATATGACTTGGCGATAGAATTCCGACGCTAATTAATTAATGATGGTCTATTTGATAAGATAAAATCGTACAATTCCGTCACTAATATACTATTTTTTATATAATTATGTTTAGTTACGTGCCATCCTCACAATTAATTAAACTCATTCCAATTATATATATGTTCATGTACGTACGTATTTTAACGATGAAATTTGAATTGCAGTATGTAAAATCGTTTTCACCACACCACTTCCTTCTCCTAAGCAATGCACAAGACCAAACTCCGGAACAAATCTTCCTTAAACATCATAAAGATATTTTCGAAAAGAGTGACAAATGGCTTAGTCGTACGTCTGAATCTTGCTCAGTAGTGGCTGCGCTGGTTGCCGGAGTTGCCTTTGCCACATCAAGCAACGTACCCGGTGGCAACGACAACAAGACTGGCAAACCAACCTTGGAAGGACATGCTGGGTTTGATATGTTCGCTGTCACTGCACTAATGGCCCTCTGCTTCTCTGTCACTGCACTAATCATGTTCCTTTCCATACTCACCTCTCGGAAACAACCCGATGATTTTAAGAAAAGAATTCCGGTGAAGCTTTTTCTGGCCTTAAGCGCATTGTTTGTGTCCATTATATCAATGTTTACCTCTTTCTGCGCAGCACATTCCTTTGTGCTTGAGGACAAGTTCAAGAAATCAGTGCTCCCTCTTTATGTTATAGTTTGTCTTCCTGTTTCCTTCACAATTGTGGAGTTTCCACTCTACATGGATCTTTTCAAAGGCATTTTTATGAAAGTTCCGAGACGTATTTAGAAGGGGCAGTAGTAGTGGTGCTGATCCTCTTGTATAATTCCTAGATCCCCTCCAATTATGTCATAATTATAAGAATATTTTTGTAGTGTAAATTGCACTACAAATAGTATTCCTATAATTAGGACAGAAGGTAGTATTAGTATGATAATATATTTAAACCTCGCGAGAATTTCTGATCTTACGTGACTGCTGATTTGCCCTTCAATATTTGACTTTGTGATATTCTAGTTCTAAAAATATTGCACGCACGACAATGCTATTGCACATGCATGTTTGATGATATGAAACTAGAACATGAGACAAACCCGCATTTTTCTGATCAAGTTTTAAACACATAAAAAATCATTTACTTCTTTGGACTCTTTTTATAATATGAAAACCTATCAAAATTTCATATAAAAAAGGTTGAGGTTTTGCGAAATTTCGACAAAGTCTTCCTAATAAGTTAGGCCTTTTGAAAACTTTGCAATAACACAACAATCCACATGGAGAATATGGAGCGGCCTAGCTACACAACAATATATTCAATATTTTTTAATTCACAACACGAATTTTGATTCTTGGGTTGAGACGAAAATAGGTAAACTTTTCAATATTTTTAAAATATACTTTCAATAAGAAAAAAAAAATTCCTTTCATTAATAGTAATTTGGTCAATTCCCTATTTTTCACTCCCTTCCCTCCCACTCCTTCCCTCAAACCAAACAAGTTCATCACTTTTGGCTTTTGTGAGCTACTATCTCTTCTGCTTTTACCTTCTTTTATTTTTGTGTCGCAGAGTCTCGTTTGAATTTTTTTTCCTGGATTAATTAATATCTCAATTTTTCTGGCTCCCATGTTTGTAAGTTTGCTTGATTGATTGAACTCTATTAATTGCTCTGTTCTTCGAGGTTTTTAATAAAGCAATCTATCTGCATTAGGGTACTCTGTTTCTGGGTATAAAACAGAGTCAACCAAACTCATATCAGAATCACAGAACCCATCGAGTCTTGACGATTAATTATCCGTATACAATAAAAGAAGAGTACTGGGAACCATCTTCATCTGAAGTAGGAGGTGAGCTGGCAATGGTTCTACCTCCACAGCCAAAGCAGGGACATCATGAAACAGGACCACCTCTATTTCTCACCAAGACATTTGATATGGTGGACGACCCTTCAACCGATCACATAGTCTCGTGGGGCAGAGGAGTATCAATTTTTGTTGTTTGGGATCCATGTTCTTTGTCTACCAATCTCCTTCCCAGATTCTTCAAGCACAACAATTTCTCAAGCTTTGTTAGACAATCAAACACCTATGTAAGTATCATTCTCAACCCTGCTTCTTCTTCTTCTTCCTCTATTACTTGTGCTTACTTGATATTTAGCGAAGGATATCATCATTCTAATGTGACAGGGTTTTAGAAAAATTGATCCAGACAGATGGGAGTTTTCAAACGAAGAATTCATAAGGGGACACAAGCATCTACTGAGTGTAACACCCCATGATATACCAACATTTATCAGAGTTGTAACGCACAACTTAATGAGCATAAACGTTCTAGCATAGTATTACTGATATTAGGATCTAATTACATAACTAAAAACCCAACATAGTTATACAAATACCTTTTAAAATTCTAAAGTAGGCTATTTAAAATAACCTACATCACCTCTTGTTCAGCTAATCTCTATCTTCTTGTCCTGGGAGTCGTGTCTGAAATGCTATACATATCAAGGTAGCAACAAATACTAGGACCCTGAAGGTTCCTAGAGTAACAGGTTAATCTCACATTCAAAGTATAATACAGTATATGACAGTTAACCATTACTTATACATTAATCAATTCATTCAATACATATATAGATATATACAGAATGGTAAAAACAATCATATAAAGATATACAAAGAATGTAAGATTAGAGTTACTAGAGTTACTACTGGCCATTTTATCAATCCTTGCAATGGCTCCCCAACACTTAAAGTCATTCTGGACAATTGTCAAGTCCTATAAATATGCATTTATAGACTGCGGATTATTACTTATCCAAGTTCTTTATTTTCTTATTCTCGAATAATTTCTAAAAAGCTAGGAGAATTTTCAATTCACTTTGAAAATTCATATTTAATTGCACAAAACCCCAATTGGCGTGCTTCCAAAAATCACGTGTCCTTTGGTAAGTCTATTTTTAGGTAAAAATATATTTCACTGTCAAATATACGTACACTATTCCCAGAATTTTCATTCATCTTCACTGATCCAGAAAAACGTTCAGATTCATGGTCTAAATTCAAAAATCCATATCTGGAGTTATACATGTCCGATTCAGGTGGTTCAAAATCCTATGAACTCCTTATTAAGTCTAGTTTCTATGAAAATTGGTTTCAGAATTTAATCATACTCCAATATTTCTGAGTTTTCAAAAAAGTAAACACTGTTCAGAAAACGTTTGAGAAAACGCTGCAGGTTTCATTCTTAACTTCGAAAATTCATAGTAAATTCTATAGAACTCCGTTTACGATGGTTCAAATTTATATTCGAAGCTATTTAATTATAGTTTAAGGTAAAAATAATCACCAAACCAATTAGTGGCTGTATAATTCCCATAAATTCAAAAATTGAACGTTGCTTGATTTTGAAAACATGATTTTCCCAATTTTCTGATCAAATTTAGAAAACTCATAACTGGAGTTCTAGACGTCGGATTAACATGTTCTAGGACTCCTTTTAAAGCTTAAGAAATTTACTTTTAACTTACCAAATTTCATGGTCAAAGGAAGTCATTTGCCTGATCAAAACCTTGAATGAATCTGACTAACTCCTCAGAATTCTCCAAACACACTCGCTTTTTCTCGGATGATGCTTCCATTCTCTCTTCTTGGCCTCTCAACATTTCTTTCTTTCTTCTAATATTAATCTCTCATATGTACTTGTCTCTCTCTCTTTCTCTACTCAGTCATGCCAATCAAAATGAACAGATAAGGAGGTGAATGTGTATATCATTGGCGTGAGAGAGAGAAATGAGTGCATGCGTTGAGCCACCCGTGAATGAATAAGAGAAAGTAGTGTGAAGGGAATTGTGCTCTCACATGTCTCATTTGCTATTGTGCTTGGCCGAATGAGAAAATGAGTGGAGAATGATTTGCATATGACATCCCCTTTTTGTCTTTATATGCATTATGAGTGGAAAAATTAGTGCATGCCCGTGAATTAATAAGAAGGAGTGTGAATATGTGAGTAATTAAGTGTTGTCCGGATAAGGAAAAATGAAGCATGACTGGAATTGTTAGATGATAGTGGGAGACATTAACCAAAAGCAAAGGATAAGCATATAATAATAAAAAGGAGGAGTGTGATAATGCATGATACGAAAGGTGGAATAAAGAAAATGAAGTGGAACATTGAATAAGACCATTGTGAATGAAAAAAGAGAGAGTAAATGCACCGCTGTCCCATATGTCTCTCCATTGCTCTAATCAACATTAGAGATAAGAGATGTATACGTGTGCTATCTTTCACCAAATATAATAATAGTGAACATGTTTATTCCAATAAAATAATATAATGTATGTTTATTCCATGCATTGACAATATCCACCGAAAGAAAATACAGTGGAGGATATCACTTTGACAACTTTATATGCTCATTCTTACTTGTATTCCACAAATAAAATTTCCAATTGATCTTTTTTTACTCTCTACAAGGCTTTTGTTTGCTGATATTTCCCTTATTTAATTGTAATCAATAGATAAATATTGGAAATAAGTCCCTTATACAATATAAGAACTTTTCCCAAATTTAAAACCAAAAAAATACCTTCAAGCTTTTCTTTTAATAAGCTTAAGAGATTGGAATTTTGCCGGCTTAGAAGCCTATTCTTCTCGATCTTATTTCTAAATTCTTTGTCCCAAAATTTTGGAATGTTACACTGAGGGAACATCCAAAGAAGGAGAGCACCTTCTCATCAAACTAAGGAACATACTAAGTATAGAGAAGAATCAATGTATCTGATTCGTTGTTGGTTTTAATTTATGCAACGAAATAGTTTATGTTTGGTTTTATGTTACTTTATTTCAATAATGAGCTGAGATACACTATTTGAAGAAAAGAAAAGAATCCCATGCAACACAACTTTAAAATAGTGTCATCAGTAAGCAGCATAAATTAAAGATATATTGTAACCCCTGAGTGTGTATGGTTAATATATAATCTCAACCTTTGTGTTATGACAACTTCTTTTTCCTATTCCTGAATCAATTGTTCTTTTTAGGCGCCAGGTATAAGGGTAGATCCGCTGGAATTATGTGATACTTCTCATCCGGAAAGAAGCTCGGAATTAGAGTGTCCAGACAACTACCGGACCCGTTATGAGTTCCTTTCAAGTTTGTGCTTTGGTAATCAATTCCAGTTGAATTTTGAGAGCGAGTTTAGAGCACTGAATCTCTCTCTCTCTCTCTCTCTCTCTCTCTCTCTCTCTCTCTCTCCCCTCTGCCTTCTGTTTTGTTAAAATCATTTTTTTATTATGAAAATATTTAAACAAAAATCACGTTACCAACTTATCATAAACGTATTGATAACCAAAATCATGTTTGCAAAATAAGTTGATTCAAACACATCATATTTATTTACAATCTATATCATTCATTTATTGGTGTTAAAAAAGTACGTCAGGATCAACCTCCACCACCTCTTTCCTTCTCTTTCAGTGTCACCTCTTTCCTTCTCTTTGCCTTTCAACCATTAGCAACAATCAACCAGAATCGTGCTCCAAATGGTGGATCCGGTCAACAAAGACTTTATTGGAATATTTAAATAAATAAATAAAAGAAACCACTCCATTTCCTGGACCTCAATTTGTGAAATCATATAAATAAATTAAAGGAATCAGATCCACTCCGAAGCACACTCCTTCACAATCTCTAAATATGATTTCACAAATTTGAAGCACACTCCATAATGCAATATGATTTGACAAATAAGTGGTTTCACTCGTAACAATTTCAAGCAATATATGTAAAGCAAGAATAAGAAAATCAATCTCAGGACCTGGAATCAAAAAAGATAGAACACATTTGAAACAAGAGGCAGATAAGAAATTTCACCGGAATCTGGGTCAAATGGGTTTTATTGGCTCGATGTGTATTCGGAGGAGGTGGCAACGGCGGAGGCAGGGTAAAGGAAGAAGCTGAACTAAAAATTTAATCAATACTCCCTCTTCCTCTCACAAATTTCTCATTCCACATTTATAACTTGGGAATCCCTACTCACAATCTCACCTCTAAAAAAACCCCCAAATTCATCTCTAGTGAGCTTGAAGCTTGATTTCTGAATTTCTACCTTCTGCGCTGATCAGTCTTCATTGTCAAGCAAGTAATCAACGGCGACGAAGGTGGAGAGGACGTGATCAATGTGATCACCGGTGGCGAGGATGGCGTTGTTGCAGGGCACCTAGGCGGAGAATCAATGCCTGAGATGATGGAGGAAAAGTTGGATGCTTGGCTTTTTGACCAATTTGCCCCTTATTAAATAACTATCAATTAAAATGTCCATGTTTGGAAACTATTTACTTATATGCTTCTATTTAGTCGACTATACCACTAATGTAGTCGACTAAAACGCGGGCATTCTTTTTTTTTTTTTTTTTTGAGAATTTCCCCTCTGTTGCGCTACATCGCAGGGAAATTCAAAAAAAAAATGCCATGCGTTTTAGTCGACTACATTAGTGGTGTAGTCGACTAAACATGGGCATATAGATGAATACTTTCCGGACAAGGGGTATTTTAGTAAATAGTTATTTAATAAGGGGCAAATTGGTCAAAAAACCTTGGATGCTTTGGGGAGGGATTAAGGGCATCTTTGGTATTTCCTATTTTTTGTTTTATTTCTGAGGATGTAGCCTCACATGTGGAATAACAAGTGGCATAATATCTTATGTATCACAACCACATCAGCATAATTTGACAAAATGATGTTGACCGGAAGGGAAAATGCAACGTTGTTAATACTTCTTTGAGTATTTTTGTCCCCTTGAAAATTTTTGGGAAAATCTATATGGGGGCCTTTTTAGGCTAAAAAGGCCCAAAAAAAGTCCTAAGACTTTAAAATTCTCGAGAAAAGGCCCGTGGCCCTTTTTGACATCTGAATGTTAAATGAAATTATCAAAAAGACCCACATCCCACACTTCTCATTCAGTTCGGCCATTCACAAAATCATAGAAGGCGAGAGTGAGAGTTGAGTCCGAGGGTGGGAGTCGGCAATCAAGAAGGGAAGAGGAAGAAGGAGGACACTTATTAAAAGATTGGATTAGGGTTTAGGTAAGCTTCATTCCATTCCCATCTCTGATTTTCAGTCGTTGCTGCTGTTTAGGTTAAAGGAAATAGCAGAAAATTGATGTACAATAACAGTAACATGGGCGTTAACAACAATAAAAGTACCCACTAACAATAATAACAAGGGGCGTTAACAACAATAACAGTACCCACTAACAAAAAGAAAAGGGGGCGTTACTAACAATAACATGGGGCACTAACAACAATAATAGGGGGCACTAACAACAATAACAAGGGGCTTTAACAACAATAACAGTGCCCACTAACAACAATAACATGGGGCGTTAACAACAATAACAGGGGGCACTAACAACAAGAACATGGGGAGTTACTAACAACAATAACAAGGGGCGTTACTAACAATAACAGGGGGCACTAACAACAATATCAGAGGGCGTTAACAACAATAACAAGGGACTTTAACAACAATAACAGTACCCACCAACAACAATAACAGGGGTGTTAACAACAATAACAGAGTGGCACTAACAACAATAACAGGGGGCGTTGCTAACAACAATAACAAAGGGCACTAACAACAATAACAAGGGGCTGCTGATGTTGTTGTTAATGGAGGCTGATGTAGTTGTTAATGGGGGCTGATGTTGTTGTTAAAGGGGACTGATAATGTTGATAAACGGGTACCTTATTATATCTTATTTTCCTGCTTCTGCACATACAACTAACAATGACCATAGATGTAGGAAACAATTGTTGTTCTCATTCATATTAAAATATCATGCCACCTATATAAGAAAATTTACAAAACTTTGTCCTAAATGTGAACTCAAGTGTTCTGTACAATTAATGTAATAAAATCTATCATACAACCACTGAAATTTAGATACACTTAAAAACAAGTCAGCCTATGTACATAAATACATATTTATGGTCAACTACAATGTGTCCTAACAATATGCCCCCTAATGTCTCTTCTTCTACTTGTGGTAGTCCTCAATCAAAGACAACACTTTTTGGCTATGGTTGTTGTGAGGATGGGTGACCAGCCACCACAAGAAGCCCACCTTCAAATCACAAATTTCGTCCATAGAGTAGATTTCAGCATGTTCTTGCTTCTTCTTATATTATAGCCTTCTTGCTTGTGTACCTACAACAATTGTAAATGAAGTTCATTTAAATTTACCTTGATCATAATTAACTAAAATCATGAACCTGGTAAAGAGAAACAAATAATAAAACATTGATTTCAGGGCTCTAGAAAACAAACTTTAAAACAGAGAGCACTAAAACACATGTTCAATTGGGATGTCACAATACTAGAGTGTCGACCATCCCAAGGGTAGGTAATAAGGAATAATGATAAAGAAGATTAAACACCATTAATAAATAGCTGGATTCTTGCTATCAGGGATTAATTATGAGGCCTTACTGCAACACAAGGAGCAAAAGTATAGGAGTGTATATACTTAAAGGCTCATCAGAAAATGAACGAGCTCATAATCATGAAAGTTCAATAGATATAGGGCCCTTCAAAGGTTAATAGTTGTTAGGATATTACTTTTAGTTGTTAAATTCATCTTCTTAAGGAATTATATTTGTTACCATTTCTTTTATTTCCAATGTATCATGACCTCACTATAAATAGCCATGTATTTTTATCCTTCAATACAATAAGATGTGTACGCATTTTGTCATGGTATTAGCGCTTCAGGCTTTAATGTCAATGTAACATCCCCAATTCTCATGTAAATTAGTTTAATGGTATACAAGAATTTTTCATCAAGTAGTAGTAGTCGATGGCCTATTATTTTGACAAGATAAAATAATTATTGGGAAAAAATGATGTGGAAATTATTTGAAATGTGGTTAATAAATTTGGTTATTGATAATTTGAGATAAGTAATGTCAAAGAAGACCAAAAATATATTTTTCCCTTATTATTCTTATATTTTTCTACGTCCAATAAAAGGAGAGGAACATTATGATGAAAAATTAGTGGGATTTCAATATGAGTTTAATTTTTTCTTAGAATGATAGATATTGGATGAGACTTATATGACACAATATTTTCCCCATATTTTTACTTAGCATCAGACGTGCTAGAGGAGAAAGATTATATGAGTAAGAAAATTTTTGGCTTCCAACTCTTTAAAGAAAAGAAAAATCGCTGGACTTGAGAGAAAAAAAAAGGATGTGATGGTTCAAGACAATAAGCAAGAAAGTGGTGGTGCACGTGGAGCAAGAAATTATAGATCACACCATTCTCCATCAATATTTGCAACGTCTTTGTCATGAAAGTGAAAGTAAAGACCAAGGAAATAAATAAATAAATAAATAAATAAATAAATATATATATATATATATATATTTTTACATATTACTTCTTGTCCCTTTAAACTGCAGGATGGAGAGTAAAAATGATGTGACATTGTGTCATTAAGGAAGGAAAGAAGGGCAAGCACGTGAACAAGGCAATGGAAGAAGGACGAAAAAATAAGAAGAAAAGACATTGAGAATCAAGTTTCTATTTAGAGGAATACTAAGATCAAGTAAGTCACAGTTTTAACTACTTTATAAATGTTGGAAAATATGTTCTTTGGTCACTTAAGCCCAATTGAGGCTTAAGTGAGACAGACCAAGAGCCCTATGGCCCTTAGGGTTTAGGGTTAGGTCTTGGTGTAGTAGTATATAAACCTACTTTCACCCATTGAGAAACCTAATTCACAAGGAGGCTCTCATCGAAATAAATCCCTAGAGGCGTACGTTCATCATCCGGTTGCCCACACAACCATCCTATCCCCTCGAGAGATAGTCTTGGAAGATCGATCATATAGTGGACTTGGACCTTCGTGACTTGGACTTTTCGAGAAGAGGCTTTTAGATCGCTCATCTTTCCGGGTAATCAAAATGATGAAGGTTCATCTTTTTCTACATCGTCTCGGTTTGATACGCTTCCGCGCTTCTGGTGAGATTCCTACAATTGGCATCAGAGCCGGTTCGCGATGAGGAAAAGAACCAGTTTTCATTTAGTTTATGCGATCAAATCTCAAATTTTTCAAAATATTATTTTTTGAAAAATATGTCATCTATTTCTATATTTGTTATTGATTTCATAAGTATTATTCGTTTATAATTCAGATTTAATATTAGTTTTAATTTTAATCGGTTAATCGCTTTAATCCATGGTTAGATTTTCTCGTGTATTTCTTGATTTGTAATAAGGAGGCTAATCCCATATGATTAGGTTTCCTCCTTGCTTGTTCTTATGTTTTTTCTAAATTTCTATGTATTTTTCCAAATTTATGTAAAAGTTCGAGGTCAAGAAACTTCAAGAATATGAACATTTGACGCTGTACGACACGTTTCATGGACTTGGACCTTGGATTTGGTCGAACCATATATGGTTGGAAAGAGGACGGAAATACGAACAAAGTGGGAGTTGGATCGACGCGGTGGAGCCGCTCGCCCACGCGCCGCCACAAGCCCTACGAGTGGGCTTCACGCGCCGCAAAGAAGCGAGCGCGTGAGGGCGATGGGGCCACCTTTCGGGTGATTCCGGCGGCCTTGTGATCGACTCCCCATGGCGGTCCTTCCCGGAGTTTCGTGCGAGATGACTTCGGTGACGGCGCGACAAGATCGACGGATAGGGTTTCTCTTTTGCATCCTAGGGTTTCTAGCCAAAAAGTGGGTCTTTGGGCTTTTGGGCCCGTGAACACCCTAAAGGGGCTTGAGACAGATACTATGAGCTGAACAAAAGAGAAATTTTAAAGTTGTAATTTTCTATTTTATTTTAAATAGGAAAGTCATGGATTAAAGTTATTTGTTTAATTTAATGCTTTTATTGAATTGTATGAATTATATGTGCGATTAACATGATTTTAGAAATAACATGCCATATAGAATAGGAAGATGCCATATTGTTGCATAATCACATGTCATAAATGCATAGTAGCTATTATGTCTTGAATCGACTAGTATGATAGTTATTATGTGAGATTATTTAGGTTATCCACTAAACTAATTATAAATTATTATGATTTTATATTAAAATCTAGAATAATAATTGGATTAATTAATTGTGGAATTAAAAATCTAGACAAATAATCCGGATATTTCCTAAGAGAATTGTATATTTAAGAGTGATTTAAAAATACTATAAATTGAACAATTTTTGGAAATTAAAAATTCTAAACTTTAAAAATTATTGAATGGGTGAAGGTTTTAAATTAAGCAATTAATTTTAAAACCTACGGCCCCAATTGTGGGTTTATTAGTTAAATGGTTATCGTGAAGCCCCATCGGATAAGGATAATCGGATTTCGCTAGATTAAACCCTAATATTTTCAAAGTTTTAGTAAAGTTTTGTACGGCCCATCGTCGGCAACACTCAGACACTAAAGATAATTTTTGAAAGCAAACAATGGTTAAATACATTCAACTTTGGTAAAATTGTTAACCCTCCCATCGAGGCTCTGGCAATGGAACTTAAGGCCCAAAATAACAATATTAGTTTTTACAAGTATCTTGACCATCGTAAGCCTTGTGAAGATAACTAATGGATTGCTAAACAATAAACGAATAGTAGTTATTAGAATCTACTAACGCAATATCTGTTTGTTGTTAATTATAGTTTGTAATTAGTGTGATTTTTTCCTTATTTTTCCAGAAAAATGTCTTTCAATCCTTTAGCTACAATCTTGAGCCAAAAACCTATGGATAGTACAAACTACAAACAATGGAAAACAAATTTGGATATTGTTCTTCAATATGAAAAGCTCAACTTTGTTCTAACGCCCTATGCCGGCGCGTTGTAGACGCTGCAGATGCGTACGTGGCAATCCAGAAAAAATTTCAGCAAGAGAAGGAAAAATGGGAGAAGGTGAATGTGGCGGTTCGCTGCTACATTTTAGCCGATCTCGCGCCGCTTCAGAGCAAGTGAGCATGATTGAGAGTAGAGCGAAATGCTCCAGACTCTTGATGGCATGTTTGCTACGTCTAGCGGCTACCGCTAGGCAAAAATGCGCTGAATTCGATCACCAACACGGTGATGTCCGGAGGAAGTGTGCGGGATCATTGTCTAACAATGATAGCAAACTTTAAGAAGGCTGATGACCATGGTATCATTTTGAACAAGATTTAAAAGTTGACCTTCTCTTACAATCACTGCCTGAATACTTCAATCAATGCAAGATGAATTATAATATGAATAAGATTCATCTTGACCTCACTCAACTGATGCATGAGCTTGAGAGTGTTGAACAGTCTCTAGTCAAGCAGGGCAGTGCATTATTTGCTAGTGAAAGTTCTATGAATCCTAAGGGGAAACCCAAGGGAAAGAACAAGAACAAGAAAAAGAAGAAATCATGTATTCCAAATTGCCAAAACAAATTGTAATGAAGCAGCCAAAAGGCAAGTGCTTCAAGTGCGGACAAAAGGGGCATTGGAAGAAAAATTGCCCACGGATGAATCAACTAGGTATGGGTAATTTACATGTGATTGAGTCTTGTTTAGTGGAGAATTACGATGAAAAATGGATCGTTGATTCATGAGCCACTAACCATGTTTGTTACTCTATGCAAATGGTTCAAACATAGCTTGCCTATAAGTGAAGGACAAAGAGTTTTGAAGCTTGGAACCTGGGGAGCTTGTGTCCGCACTAGCGGTGGGACAAGTTATTTTATCTTTTGATAATTGCAGAACTTTGGTTTTAGAAGATTGTTTATTTATTCCGAATTTAAGAGGAATTTAATTTCATTAGTTGTTTGGAAAAACATGGTTTGACAGATTCAGTTTAATTCCTCGGTTTCAATAAGAAGTAAATCTTCTTTTATTTGTTACGGTGTATTGATTAATGATCTTTATTTCCTTAATCTTGTTCCCTGTGAAGTTAATCATGTTGAATTAAGAGATGTTGAGCATAATAATTCATCAAAGAAAAGAAAAGTTTCCAATGAAACTTATCTTTGGCATTTGAGATTAGGTCATATTAACTCTAACAGGATACGGGGTTTGGTCAAAAGTGGGATTTTAAAATCCTCGAACTTTGAACCGACACCGATGTGAATCTTGTTTAGAAGGAAAAATGACCAAGAGATCTTTCAAGGCCAAGGGAAAACGTGCACACTTCACCGAATTGGTACATATGCGATGTATGTGGACCAATAAATGTCCAAGCCGTAGGAGGGTATCGGTATTTCATCACATTTACTTGATGATTACTCAAGATTTGGACATGTGTACTTGATGCATCACAAGTCCGAAGCTTTTGGAAAATTCTAAGAGTTCAAAGGCCGAGGCGAAAAGCATCTTGGTGTTCAACTTAAGACTCTTCGATCGATCGAGAGAGAATACCTATCTCGGAGAGTTCGGTCTTACCCGTTAAAAGAGGGATAGTTTCACAATTATCCTCTCCCGGACACCCAAACAGAATGGAGTTCTGAAAGGAGAAATAGAACCCTTTTAGAAATGACAAGATCTATGCTCGATTATTCATCTCTTTCGATTCATTAGGGGATTGCCTTAGAAACTGCTATGTATCTATTGAACTTAGCACCGTCCAAGTCGGTTTCAAAGACACCAATAGAATTGTGGAAAGGGTGTAAGCCCACCATGAAACATATTCGGATTTGGGGTGCTCCGCACATGTCTTGCAACAAAAACCGTGATAAGATGGACTCGTGTCGAAGTATGCATGTTTATAGGCTATCCTAAAGGAACCCGGAGGTTGGTTGTTTTATAGTCCAAAAGAAAAGAAGGTCATAGTGAGCACACACGTGACTTTCTTAGAAGAGGACTATATGGCAAATCATAAGCCAAGAAGTAAGGTTATTCTTGATGAGCTAGTCTCAGATCAAGTTTCACCGCCACCTCCTCAGGCGGTTCCAGCATTTATTCCTGTGGTTGTTCAAAGAGGGGAAAATATGGAAAATATACCTGAACATACAGGAACCGAGAACTAAATAGAACCGAAAGTTCAGCATAATGATGAACGTATAGAAGAACAAAATCACGAATTGGTTAATCCACCTAATGAGGGTACTCATCAAGAAATTGTTAACCCACAAAATATGGACCCACCGTAGATGCACAACATCAAGTGCAACAAAGTCATAGTGGAGATTGATTCGTAAACCCTTACAAGATTTCTCTTGTTGGGTGAGTCATATCGCCTCCGGATGTCATCATTGATGAAGATGATGATCCCACGAGCTATGACGAGGCACTAGGAGATGTTGATGCTCGGAATGGCTTGAGGCTATGAATCGTGAAATGGACTCTATGTATTCCAATTCAATTTGGTCTTTTGTAGATGCACCTAAAGGGGTAAAACCCATTGGGTGTAAGTGGATTTACAAGAGAAATAGAGGATCAAACGGGAAGGTTGAAACCTTCAAAGCTAAATTGGTGGCGAAAGGGTACTCCCAAATAGAACATGTGGATTATGAAGAAACCTTTTCACCGGTTGCCATGCTTAAGTCCATCCGGATTCTTTTAGCTGTTGCAGCAAATCTTGATTATGAGATTTGGCAAATGGATGTCAAAACTGCTTTTCTAAATGGAAATTTGGAAGAAGAAATCTATATGCAGCAACCAAAAGGGTTTATAGCCAAAGGGCAATAACAAATGGTATGCAAGTTGCAAAGGTCCATTTATGGACTTAAGCAAGCGTCCAGATCATGGAACATCAGATTTGATCAAGCCATTAAGTCTTATGGTTTTGAGAAACATCCTGATGAGCCATGTGTGTATAAAAGGATCCAAGGTAATGCAGTGTCTTTTCTGGTACTTTATGTGGATGATATACTCCTTATCGAAAATGATACAGAGGTATTGTTAGGTATAAAGACCTGGCTGAGCAAAAATTTTGATATGAAGGACCTGGGGGAAGCCAATTATATTCTTGGTATTAAACTCTTAAGAGACCTGGAAGAATAGGGTTTTGGCATTATCCCAGGCTAAATACATCGACAAAATACTTGCCGGGTTTAGCATGGAGAATTCCAAGAGGGGAATGATACCCTTCCGCATGGGATTCATCTCTCTAAGGAGCAATCTCCTAAAACTCCCGAGCGAGAGAAACGCATGAGCAGGATACCTTATGCATCCCGTAGGTAGTCTCATGTATGCTTTGCTTTGTACCAAACCGGATATCTCTATGCAAAGGTGGGAGTAGTAAGCCGGTACCAATCTAATCCTGGAGAGGAACACTGGGTAGCGGTTAAACATATACTCAAGTACCTACGGAGAACGAGAGATTATATGTTGGTCTATTCTAGTGGGAGTTTTGAAACTATTGGTTATACGGACTCAGATTTCCAAGGAGATATTGACTCAGGTAAATCCACCTCGAGATATGTGTACACCCTTAATGGAGGTGCCGTTTGTTGGAGAAGTGTAAAACAATCATGTGTGGCTGACTCTGCCACAGAGGCTGAGTATGTAGCTGCTTCTGAGGCTGCAAAGGAAACTGCATGGTTAAAAACGTTCCTAACGGACCTTCAGGTGATTCCGAGTGTTAACGTCCTATCACACTTTACCGTGACAACAAAAGGGGCAGAATACGGTCCAAGGAACCAAGGTTTCACAAGAGACAAAAACACATACAAAGAAAGTATCACTTGATCCGAGAAATAGTTGAAAGAGGAGATACATTGGTAGCAAAGATAGCATCAGAAGAGAACCTTGCTGACCCTTTTACTAAGAGTTTGTCTGAACGTGTGTTCGAGAGGCATGTTACATTTATGGGTCTTTGGAGGATTCCAGATTTGCTATAGCTTTAGGTAGTTGAAATTTCATTTTGCTATTTTGTGCTTTTTTGAGCAAGACATTATGACATTGCATTTTCCTGAATAGTATAAATGATGTGTTTTTCATTTATTTTCGCACACTATTTACAGACTCTAAGGTCCGGATCAATTATGGAGTATATGATCATATGGATACGTTCATAGAGGACATGGTCATAAGTTCTCACAATTGATGAATAGGTTCACAACTATTAAATTAAGTTGGGCACTTTATTTAGGCTACAATATTTTATGAAATGTTTTTGTCCGAATCATTATAAAATATTGGTGTGAGTAAATACTTACATTGAATGGATTAAGGAGAGATTTGATTAAGGTTGCTCTTTCTGTCATAAGGAATCAAATCTCCAGATAACTATAGTCATGTAGTTGCTCTTAATCCTGAGTTTATTTTAAATAGGCAGTCGAATAGTTTTCATTCTTTGATTTACCAACAAAGTGAGGTTTGATCTATATGACGGCCAATAACTTGGTATTTTGGGATTGAGACTTTTTGGTTATCGGTGTTTATGAGATAAACAACATGGAATTTATAGGAAATGTCCACTTGATATGTTTCGATACTTGGATATTGAAGACACTGGCCAGTGCATGTAATCCATTAGAGAAACTATCACAATCAAGGAATAAATAATTGATTGAGTTACGTAAAACTCGGTCAATCAAATTATAGACATTCTATAAAGGGGTAATGCATATTCGTGTTATAACTTGTCATTAATCTTGGAGTTCACATTCGGGCTTTTAGTGGAGTAGCACCGAACTAGATAATCTTTAGCAATTATCATGAGCCTTGATAAATGACAAATGATAGATCCCTGTGCTAGCTTGAAACAAGGGATGGGGTAAATTATCGATGATGATGGCTTATGGGCTACATGGTCTTGGGTTTACGAACTCAAGTTTGTATCTTAAAGAGCAAGTGGGAGATTTTTGGAAAATATGCTCTTTGGTCACTTAAGCCCAATTGGGCTTAAGTGAGACTACAGCCAAAGAGCCCTATGACCCTTAGGGTTTAGGGTTAGGTCTTGGTGTAATAGTATATAAACCTACTTTCACCCATTGAGAAACCTAATTCACAAGGAGGCTCTCATCGAAATAAATCCCTAGAGGCAGACGTTCATCATCTGAACGGTTGCCCACACAACCATCCTATCCCCCTCGAGAGATAGTCTTGGAAGATCGATCATAGAGTGGACTTGGATTGTTCGTGACTTGGACTGTTCGAGAAGAGGCTTTTAGATCGCTCATCTTTCCAGGTAATCAAAACGATGAAGGTTCATCTTTTTCTACATCGTCTCGGTTCGATACGCTTCCGCGCGGTGAGATTCGCACAATAAATTCATGATTGCTATGTTGTAGATGGAAATTCCTTGCCTATGCATTATTGAGAATGGGTCTGAATATGAATGGAATTGATGACTAAAGAATCAAACTGGTAGAAGGATTATTCCGAAATTTGTGGAAGAAAAGGATTAATGGAAAATGGGAGCTTGTTGTTCGTTAGCCTTGAGGACGTGAAAACAAAACTGATTCCTTGTGGGTGCTTTAAGGGTGTGCATGGTAATCATTACGTTCTCAAAGATTGTTTCGAGATGAAACATTTTTTTCTGATTCTGTGCCTTGGAAGAGATCTAAGAATTAAAATTACGTTTGTTAACTCATTTTATTTTTATTCCGAGAATCGTAATTACGTTTGTTAACACCTTTTTTTTCATTCCGAGAATCGGAATTACGTTTGTTAACATATTTTATTTTTTATTTTGAGAATTAAAATTACCTAATACAATATAAATCTATTTTTTTATTTTTTGTTTACAGATTTCATCAACTATATAAAATAATCTATTTCTACTTTTGCTCTCATTTTTTAATACCATATTATTACCTTAATATTAATTATACAAATGAATGAATAAATCAATAAATATACATAAGTCACATGACTCAACTAAATTTTCATTATATCACAATAATCTAAAGCAAAAATAATTGATGTTGTATTGAACTAAAAATATGACAAGTCTCCAATGTATTTTGAATATGTCTCTTAATGTCAACATCATATGGGGGCAACTACAAACAATTTTATCTTATAATTAAGACTGGTAGTATATTTTATCACGGGTTTACCAAAATAAAACCAGATCATAAACATAAATACATAATATAAAGGTAAATACAAGAAACAACTTATTAGGAGTTAAATATGCATCACAAATAACCATAGTAAAATTAAAACCATCTAAGTGGTAGTTTCAAAACATGTAGAGGAACACAGATTCTAGTAAAGATGGAAATTACAAAGATTAGGAGAATTTTAATGATTTTTCATAGCTTTAATTCATTAGGACTTGGACACACTTGAGTTGCTTCTCCATAAATAAAGAAGGATTTGGCTTAAATCGGGAGAGCTTCCTTGAACCAAACTAGACTCACCAGAAGGTTGGTTTTAGTTGGCTCAGTTTGGACAGTTTATATAACAAAATAATATTATGATATCTTGATGAGATAATGTAATACAAATAGCCTTGAACCATGTAAAATTTTGAGGAAGAAATTCGTGAACTCGGAATTTTTAACAGATTCATCCTTTGGAAGGTTATTCAATGAAAACAAGTTAAATGCAGAACATATTAAAGAGAAGACTGCATATGAAAAATGCTAATAGAGTCGTGATGAAATGAAACTCCATGGCTACATAAATTGAAGCATCTCTTCTCTTCCTCAACTTGTTCAAGCAGTGCTTCTAGCTCCGCTTCTCTTAGGCCCTCTAATCGTTTCTGCAGATTCAAAAGAGACAACATAAACTGATGAGATTCAGTTTTGGGTCATTTGTGGATGGGAAAATAATTCAGGGTTTGTGGCTAGCACAATTTTCTAGCACAATAGTTTTCTACATTCATGAACAGGGCTTGTGGCTTCATTAATCTATGTGCGGAGAGAAACAGTTTGAAAAATAGCTTACCATAAACTGCAGTATGCTTCAAAATGATGAGTAAAAACCAATGAGAAGTGTAGAGGAAAATTTAAGTCGCACATAATGGGTACTATGTGGTGAGATGTGATTGGCCCATAAACAATTTAGAAGGTACTCGTGCGGAATTAGACAAATGAAGTTGCCAATCAATACCGAGATATGCACTTGAAGATCTTATATTGTGGCAAACCATGTATTTTAGCTAGAAACAATAGGAAAAAGAAAAGCCCTTGTCATTTTGTATACCTCCATCACTTTGTATTCATAGTCCCGTAATTGTTGAGCGTATGTCATCTCCTTGTTTGAAACTCTAAAGATGTATGTTGCGATCCATCCGACCGTGAGTCCCAAAACCAATACCAATCGAACCACATTCCCGGCTTGCAGTGGATCCACTCCTACAAACCGCATAAAACATGGCAAAAATATTTTCCCGAGAGAAATATCAATGTGTTATTGCCGACATGGTCTCATAATATCAAGGGTTAAAACAATTATAAGAATAAAAAAGCCACACCGCAATTTTATTTATTTCATAATGCATCCGATTTATTTGTCAAGAGGACAAGAGCCATCTAAATACAATCTCATTCTTATATCTGAAAAAGCTATGGGGTTGAAGGAAATCATGAGATAAAATAAGATGGAAAATGTATGCAAATGATCGCATTACACGAGAAGCACAAGAAAGAAAGTACCTCTAATCCACTTTTTAAGGCAATGCCTAAGACAGTAACTTTAAGTCCAATTAATAGAACATCCTTTCTCTTATAACCAAATGGTGTCTTCTGTAAGGTGGAAAAGATACAAACACAATTTATCATTCCAAAATTTACTAGCTAAATAATGGGAGGCTTACTATGTAATGAGCTTACTCGCAGAGCCAATAAGAAATAATTATCCAAAGAATCCCATTCTCCCTCCCTCCCAAAATCATCATATAAAAGAGCTGGGAAAAAACAATCTAAAAATATGAAAAAACTTGAACCAAAATTTCGAAACATGATGTCATTAATTAAATTCACACAATAATTTGGTTGAGCTATCTTCAGATTTTCTTTCTATCCTACATATGATGATTCTTAGTCAATGCCCATTGTAGTGCAAGGCTGATTCATTATTTGATAACTTCAATATAAAAAGTTTCCAAATGCACCACCCTCTCTATCTTGTTCACAGAGAGAAAGTATATAAAATTGCATAAAATAAAGAAACAGATTGCACCTAGAAAACACTAGAAACAAAAATGCAGACATAAACGAGTTAGGGGAGAAAATGAACTTCGGTATGAGTGACTTTCAAATTCCAATGGGTTTTGTTTTCCATCCTCGAAAGTTCAACATCAAGTCAAGTAGATAAAATCAACGCACGGGAGCCTTTAAATTAAACTATTATGCCTCCTAAAAGGAAACAGAGAATCTAAAATAAAGCTCACACAATTTGGACTCGGATCAACCATTCTCTCATTAATTTAGAACCGCTTCGTCTTGAAGCCTCACCCATTGCTTCAAGAGTTGCTTTGGTGTTCTCATTTTTGGTCCATAAGAATGAAGGCCTAAAGTCAAAGACATGTAAGCCCTTTCCCCATTTTGTTATTAATCCACTTGAATGGGAATGAATCACTGACTTTATAGACTGCTGCAAGTCGGGTCCATTGAAATATGCTCCCAAAATTGTTGATCTAGCATCATCGAGGTTTTGAACCAAAGATGACTAAATCAGCAAATTATGACAGGCATAGAACTTTAGAGAGAATTGTGAAGCGCCATAATTTCCCAATGTCAGGAGCATTAGAAAAGTAACATCAGGCCAAATGATCAAACATTCATGAGAATATCTACTGCAAATGTTCAACTAACTCTGATGATAAACACAAACTTAGAGTTACAAATGTCTTTGTCACTTTGGTCGGTCCTCCTAGAAAACTGCAAATTTCCATGTTTGATCAAATTTTGTGCTTATACAATGCACGGCTCTAAGTTGAACATTTGTAAACTCAGAATGAAAACTGCAAATTGCCATGTTTGATGGTAGCAAGAGTCGGACAAAATAAGCACCTAGCCAACAAAATTGCCATTGTATAGGCCATCGTCGATGAACCAGAATTTCCAGGTAATCACGCTCACCCCTCAACAATACCCAACCAGTCACAGCAACCCAAACAGAGAATCACGGCAGAAAAATAAAAATTACTAGAATGCCATCAGACGATCTGAGGTTCGCGAAGTGAACGTTGACAAATGAGGCTTAAATCTCAAATCATGAAACCCACGCTAAAACTCCTCTGGATATTACGATGAGACAGAGAGCAATACAGATACTCTGGACGCCATCGGACGAACAAATGTGAACAAAATAAGACAAATCGAGAGCTCTACATGCGCCGTCGTTATCGGAGCCCTCGCTTTGCCCGCCACAAATCGAAAGCCGGGTCAGAGGAAAAATTCCTCCGGCCCCGTGATGAAGAACAAAGATCAACTCGAAGAATGTCGAAGTGGCTATGGCTTCTTGGTACAAGACCTCATGACCTTTCCACGGCCATGGCGGCTCCCGAAATGATCGCGGGGGTGAGATGGTGTGAGGAAGAACGGAGATTGGGACTACGGAACTTTTCTTCAACAATGAAGGAGGAAGGAGTCGAAAAAAATTGATTCTCGTTTTACGGCCAACGAGAAGGGAATTTTCTGGTTTTTTTTTTCTCTTTCCAAGCACAGAAAATAAACCGATTCATCCGGAAACAAAAAAATAAACCAGATTTACCAAACACAATTCTTATCCATTCTTATTCCGGGGAACAAAAATTAAAGAAAAACTCATTCTGGGAGCGTTACCATGCACACCCTAAATGTCTTCAACGTACTCATAACAGGATTCATAATAAGATTCTAGTGCAAGAACTAAAGATTTTGGTATGGTTGAGGAAGACTTATTTTTTAAGTCAACAAATAAATATTTTTAAGAGAAGAGTTACTCATACTTATATTTTAATTATTTTAGGGTCACTTTGATTTTTCGCGTATCCGGGGGAAAATATACTAATAAATCTTGTTCAACTACCAGGTAGTAACCTTAATCCTCATATGTCTTGTGTTGCCTTGTATGTTTGTTATTCCATGATTGTGGACCCGTGTCTCCTGAAAAGGGACATGCGTTTGTGTGCATTCAGTGTGGTCTGGGTTCAGGATTCGACTACTGTGTCTTTCCTAGCGTTGTGGATCCGGGGCTTGCTTTGTTGAGCAGTCCTGCATTTGTTTCTAGGACATGTAGTCCTTCCGGCAGCGGTTAACACGGTATACTTGGTATGTTGTATTTGTGTTCTTGCTGCGCGTTTGTTACTTGAATGCGATATTTGGTGTTTTCCGATTATGGTTACATTCATACACTGTTTGTGCATTACATATGAGATTAATGGTTACTCTGGGATCCATTTATGAATCCCAGATTTTTGTAGAGCCTCTGGAAATTCTTTGAGGGCAGATTTTGGAGAAAAAGGTAAGACTGCTAGGCAGGAGTAGATGGTGTCATTGGTGGCGGTGGAAGACTCTTTTGTTATATATTTTTATATTTATTTTGAATTGGATAACTATTATTATTTTGGCCATTTTGGGGCAGTGGTGGATGACTGTATATTTTACCCTCCGGGGACTATATTTTGTTACTTACTTTTAATTATACCGGTATTGTCTAAAATCCAACCGGGAATTACTGCGCGATAAACTTCATTTGCATGTTAATAAATAGTAAATTAGTTGGTAAATGGTAATTATTAAAGGGGATCCCTCTATCCACCACCCGAAAGGGCGAGGCCGGTAGGGGTGTTACAGTCAACAGATCCTCCTTATGTCCAGACTTCTTATAGGCCATCCATAGAGCAAAGATCGTATGCATAAAAATGCAGAATAATAAGAAACAACATACTTGTTCCATCATTTGCTATAGGCACGCCATCAAATGCAAGTATGACATCATCCTTCTTCAAAATCTTGTATGCATCTGAAAGTGGATTAATTTTGCTCACAAGCACCCCGATCATGTCAGGTCGCATGTGAAAATGGTTTCTGAGTTGAATATTTTCAGTAGGCTGGCATGACAAGCCCAGAGAGCAAAATCCAATATATTTACCAACAATACATAAATATGAATAGACGAATATATGATCTTTAGGTGTCACCAAGTTATTTTCTCTAGCTGATAGATTGCAATATACTCATGAATGTGGACATGGCTTCATAAATGTATACATAAGATTTGCTATATTCTTATTCTTTTGCAGTATAAGATTTGAGAAGTATGTTGTTTTAGCTTTTTGAATAGTAGTCCTGCTTTCTCTAACTTCAAGTGCTGTTGCAGCCCTAATTCTTTGAGCTAAATCTGCATCTCTACAAGCAGCAACCAGTAAGAAATGGAAGTTCAATTCTCAAGAACAATGGCATCAATTCTGGTAAAGTAAGCAATTATGCTGCAGAGTGCAGGCCGACCCCTTTGCGTATAATTAGCCAACATCAAACAACTTTATAAGTTACGGCAAAAGGAAAAAAAGGACAAAATCTGAAGTCACAGATTACTAAAAATGGACTATTAGTATCATAATCAACTTTAGAAGTTACGTTGTGCATCTTAATAAAAATCACAATTTTACAACATCACAAATTTGTTCAGTATGTGATGATTGAACAAATCTTATTAAAAGACCATATACCTCACATCACAATTTTATAACACTAGTAAAGGAATAAAAACGACTATTTTTTCTTCTTCTTAAACTCAATCTTTATACAAAAACGTCAAATCTTCAAACAATCAGCTGAAAAGATTCAAAGGAAAATTCAAATGAACAATTGAAAAACAAACTAAGAAACGGTGCTACGGCGTTAAACGCAGGCTTGACAACAACACAGTAAACATATGACGCGTGGAATACATTCAAAGCCGATTGAACAAACCAATCTTACTGGATTTTGGGAGTAGATAAAGCCCCGTGGTTCGAACCTTCTTCAATACTTGCACGAGAACTAGCACGGGACAACGGCGGGCGCGTCCACGACGACGGATCGTACGGATTTAGACGAGATCGACAGTGCCTGACGGGGACGAGAGTGAGAGTGACAATACGAGAGAGAGAGAGAGAGAGAGAGAGAGAGAGAGAGAGAGAGAGAGAGAGAGAGAGAGAGAGAGAGAGAGAGAGAGAGAGAGAGCTGATTTCAATTTATGCTTCTATCCTTAGGGTTTTTGGTAATTTCACTTAGCATTCGGATGTCAAAAAGGGCCTTGAGGCCTTTTCTAGGAATTCCCGAGTCTTAGGGCCTTTTTGGGTTTTTTTGGCCTAAAAAGGCCCCCATAGGGATTTTCCCAAAATTTTTTGACCCCCAAAACTTCTCCATGAGAACTGTTCGGGGGTATTTTTCTTCTCTTTAACCCTTAAAGTATTACATATGGTCCTAATTATAAGACATAATTGACTTTGTTTGGAGAGATTAAGGAAGCTAAATAAGTTACTTAATCATTTTATATGTTGTATATCTTTAGATTATATATTAGTTTATTAATTAAACTAATTACTTTGAAGAAAAAAATAAAAATAAAAATACTCTAAAGTAATTTAATTAGCTTCCTTAATTCCTTCAAAAAGTCAACTATGTCTTATAATTAGGATCATAGGGAGTATATTATATGATCTGTTTGTTCATGTTTTGTTGTACAAATCAAAGGAGGAGATCTGAGAAAATCCAAGTTACATGGGATATAATAATGTGGCGCCGCCAAATTATTGGACATGTTGATAATTCTTCAATTTTAGTGTATTTTAAAGTATATTTTGAAGATATTTAGAAAGTTATCTATACAATTTTAAGAGATTTTGAGATTATATCATCATAAGAAAAAAATCAAAATGGTGCATTTTTTTGAGGGATTTTATTATAAATACCATAGTTTTCAACTTTAAATAGAAATAGTTTAGTTCAAATACAATAACAAGTAGTTACTGAAATAATAATAATAATAATAATAAAAGATTTTACTTTTTATTTGAATTGTTTTATTTTCTTTTTCTAAGAGGCGAAACGGCAACGTTTGGAAAATCAAATGGAGACCTAAAAAAGAAAAGAGAGGCACCCGAGTTGGGGGCTAGAGCGGAGAGACAAAGCGAGAGGCGCGATTCGGAGGGAGGCACGGGCCGGAGCAACGAGACAAAACCCCTGCGGTGAGAGGGAGCGCCGGAGATAACGTCAATGTGCGCTAAACCATAGGGTAACTTCGTCACCACCATCGCCGGAGGTAACTGAGAAGAGGGAGTTCGACTCTCATCGTGCTGAATCAAAGGAGGCTAGAACAGAGGAGCAGCGGCGGTTACATTGTTCATCCTTCTATTCTTCGGACTGTGAACGACGGGATTGAACGAGCAGCGGCGGTTTTGGGAAACTGTTCATCATCTTCAACCTTGAGCCCGATGCCAACAATGAGAACCAGATCAGACCAAAGGTAGACGATGCTACTATTCTGTCTTTTGGGAGCCGGTTCGACGAGCCGACCCGAAGAAGGCGATACGAGACTGGGTCTTCATTTTCTCCTTCCTTGAGAGCAGTAGCAAAGAACGCTGAAGTTGTTGCTGATTCTTTGTTCTTGTTCTTGGTTTTGTTATCTCACTTGACTCTGGTTCCAGTTTCTCATTCTTTTCCAGTATGTTATTGAACTCTGAATTTTTCTGTGCTGAGGTGGATTTGGTTAAAGCCATTTGTGGCTAACTTTTTACTTTCAACTAGAGGATGTATGATCTTATTTGGGTTTTAGAGATTTGTTTAATATTAATTTAGTTTATTTAATCTAATTTTTATTGTTATTGCATAGTGATTGACCAGGCCACATTCAACATTTTGGGATTTAGGATTGAACTTGATGAAGGAATCTTAAATTGATTTGAGATTAAATAATGTAGAATTAAATTTTAATCTAATTTGCGTCTATGATAGACATATACTTAGAAGTTCTGCATAATCAAATTAAAGTGAGCCCGATTTGAATTGCATCTTAATTAATTGTGTGAGACATTGCATAATTAATTGAGGTAGGTATATAAATGGACCGACAGACATTAATATTCTAGATTAGCTGATTAAGTTAAGCTTAATTAACTTAGTGGGGATAAAATCTAAAAAAACTAATAAGGGATTAATGACTCTAGGTTGTCCTTCTTGATATTGGAATTTGCTCTCTGTGAAAAGTCTTTGTTGTTATTAATTTCTTATTCTATTTTCATTTCTTTTTACTCATCTTGAAAACAATTCTGGTTTATTCAACTTAAACGAACAAAAAGGAAATTTAACACCTAATCACTAGTTAACTGAGCCTCTTGATTTGCCACTTATTATTTTCATAACTCATACACTTGCGTGCTTAGTTAAATTACCGTTAAGTTTTGATAGCATCAAGTTTTTGATGTTGCTATTGACATTTTAGTGCGTCTATTCATCTGTTTTATTCAGCCTGTCGTTGGAAACATTGGTAAGCTTTCTCCGCATATATAGTTATAATATTAGTAATTGACAAGCTGGCTTGTGCTCATATAACTATATGTAACGATCTAATTCTCTGCTGAAAGTATTTGTGATTTTGTTATATTAAGGGTTTCAGCAGGATATAGAGGATTTGAAGAAGAAGAAACAAAAGCACGTCTGGTGTCGCCAAATACTGGATGAAATTTGGGTGTATAAAGATGAAGCATACGTTGGAGGTGGAAGTGCCTTCCAATGCCATTCCTTATTTTTAACTATCGAAGATTTTCCCAAACCTGGTGATCATCAGATCGGTGATGCCATACAAGGTTTTTCACTTTTCATTCATAACCATATCATTATTTTCATATTAGATAGGTTATATGCAATAACGAATCGCCCAATTCTTCTTGGCCGGGCATGTGGTACTGGGGATTTTGTCCATCCTACTTTCTAACTTACATTAAATAAATATTAAATAACAAACAACAAACATGATAAATAAAATAATAATGAACTAAGTAATACTCTTTCATTTCTAAATATAAGACATAGTTCGTAGTGCAAATTGTAATACAAACTATGTCTTATATTTAAGACCGTAAATAGTATGAACTATCAAATGAGGAGAATGTGCGTGGTTCTTGAAGCTTTACTCAACATATCTTTGACAACTCTAATCCCTCTTACATTCTTCCCCTTACTTGATTTCAACCCACACAATTAAGTACTTGTTCTTACCATTTTGCCTTTGATTCCAATGAAAATTATTGCCACTTTTCTCAATTTCTAATACGCACACAATATGAACTCGAATTGATAAGTGTACGAGCTATAATAATAATAATAATAATAATAATCACTACTAGAGAATGATAAATTTGCGACGGAAAAATTTCCGTTGCAAATTATTTTATTTATTTTTTCGGAACGGACACAAAGATCCGTCGCAAAAACAAGTCGTTGAGGGAGAGTTTGCGATGGACGCATATTTCCGTCATAAAAAGCGGACCTGGGTCCGCCCGATTGCGACGGTTCGGTCCATCTCAAATAGGCGAACCCTGGGTCCGCCATATTGCGACGGATCTATTTCCGTTGCAAATCGTGTTTTTGCGACGGATCAACGTGATTTAAGTGCCCCCCTCCGGTTTTCTTTCACTCTCTCCATCGATTTTCTTCCTCTCCCACTCCCCCTCCCTCTGGTCCGACTTCCTCCTCCGCCTCGTCCCGCCGGTGGTCGGCCCTTCGCCTCTCCCACCGTCTGACGTCCTCCCCCTGCACGTCGCCGCCGGAGCTTGCTCCTCCAACGTCGGACCTTCCTCCCTCTGCCCGATGCAGGTCCGTCCTCCACCTCTTGCCTTCTGGTTTCTATTTCCGGCCTCTTCACCGTCTTCAATCATGTATGTTTTTTTTTTCTTTTTGGTATGTGGTTCCATTTACATGACAATTTTTTGATTCAACGGTGTCAATAATACTATTTTTAGCAATGAAGGCTTTAATGTTTTACAATTATATATGTTTGAGTGTGTGTATCTTGTAAATTGGTATGATAAAAATATATCTTATTAATATATAATAGGAATTGGGAAGTTAACTATTTGATGTTTGAAAATTTAAGAGAAAGTGCAAAGTTTGACATATGCTTAAGGTGATAAAGGAAAGAATTAATAAGATGTAGTTTTTGTGGATATTCATTAGTGTATGTAGATAAAAAGGTGCTTGATGTTAATAGTAAGATTACTTTTTAGGATAATGTTTAGTTTGTTGGGATTTTAAAATAATTGTTATGATATTGTATTAGTTGGTAATGATATATAAAGCTATAAATAGGATATAGTTGAAATGAGAAAAATAAATTGTTAAAAGTGATATTGAGGGATAAGAGAATTAATTAATTAACGTAAAGTAGAAATAAGATGTGAGTTTAGGGAATGGTAAATTCTATATGTATTATAAAAATTAGTTAAATTAGCTAGTTGAGTTAATGTCTTATAAAAATTACTATTAAGTTCAATGATACCCTTTGGAAAAGCTAAACTTCGATCGGCTAGGCGAAGTGTCACGAAATTGGTTGAGCTTCACCCGGTTGCAATTTTCTCAACACGAGATAGTGGCATCAAGTTAATACTTGATCCTAGATCACATAATGCTCTTCCCTGAAACTTTTCTCCAATTATGCAAGGTATAGAAAAGCTTCCTAGATCTTTCTGTTTAAGGGGTAGCTTGTTGAGAAGAATGGCACTACACTCTTCAGTTAAGACTACGGTTTCATAATCACCAAACCTCATCTTCTTACTCAACATCTCCTTTAGAAACTTCACATATTGAGGCATCTGTTCTAACGCTTCAAGGATAGGGATGTTAATGTGTAGTTGCTTGAAAATCCCCAAAAACTTCTTATATTGCTCCTCTAAAGCTTTCTTCTGAAATCTCTGAGGGAATGGTAAAGGTGGTACCCATTTAAGATTCTCATGGTTTGCCTTCCTTTTCATTTCACCCTCTTTAGACTCAATCTCAACTTTCTCTTCATTGACTTTTTCATTTACTGTCTCAACAACCTCTTCATTATCCTCTATAGTGACTGTAAGGTTTGTTTGATCATTAGAAGTTGAGGGTTTCTTCATTGGTTGTGGAATCTCAAGTAATTCTTTTCCACTTCTCAGTGTAAGAGCTTTACATTCCTCTTTCCTATCTCTACTAGGATTAGGCACAGTATTACTTGGCAATTCTCTCTGTTGTAAAACATTCACAGTATTTGCAATTTGTCCCATTTGTACCTGAAGAGTATTGATTGATGAGTTTATACCGCAAATGGATGAGTCTACTCTTGCAATAGATGAGTCTACTCTTGCATTAATAGCAGCTTGCTCCTTAGTACTCTTTAATTGAAAACTCGCAAGCTGAGACATCACTGCCTCTAGATTAGATTTAGGTTCTTGGGCAGGAATGACTTCCTTTTCAAATTGAAAGAACCCAGGAGGTGGTACTTGTTTTGTACTAGAGGTTGATGTTTCATTAAGAGTCGCTCCAGCTCCATACTTCCAAAAGACCCTGGGATTTTTACGCCACCCAGAATTGTATGTATTTGAGTAGGGATTGTTCTGGTTATTGCCCTGGTAATTTCCTACATAGTTTATTGGCTCCACATGTTGAGATATGAGGCATTGTCCATTATCATGACCATTTCCACAGTAATCACAAGAAGCATGAATAGCATTGACTCCCATCTGCCTACCATTAGATCGGTTTACTTGAGCTTCTAAGTGATCAAACCTCTTGTTGATTGTAGTCAACATTGCCATCAACTATGAAGAAGGTTCCTCAATAACTTTATCAACTAATTTCACTGGTCTTCATTCATTGTTGTTCTGTATAAAGTCAGCTGATAAGTCATCCAAACATTTCCAGACATGATTCGCCGGTTGCTTTGTAATTCCCGCATTAGTGACTGCATTTAATTCTGATTTAGATTCAGAAATCAACCGAGTACTGAAAATTTGAAGTAAGACCCACTTTTCTAGATTGTGACCAAGGCTCTGCCTAACAAGCAACTTGAACCTCTCCTCAGATTCATACGAGATGTTCCCCAAATTGTTGACAAAAATTAGTAAGAGCAGCTCTTGCATCCACCATCTTGTTATATGGGAAAAATCTTGATCTGAACTTTTCTTCCAATGTCTCCCAAGAAGTTATAATGCCATCTTCTAAGTTGTTAAGCCATTCTTTGGCTTTCCCTTGTAGAGAGTAAGGAAAAAGTCAAAGACAGATCACACCATTAGGAACCTCCATTCTGCTTGAAGGAGTTGCAAACATCAAGGAATTGTATCAGATGCCGATTTGGATCCTCTGAATCGTTTCTGAATATCGACCACCGTAGTTCAAGCATCTTAAGCATAGTCTCGCTTGATTTCAAAATTGTTGGCTTGAAAATCGGGCACTCGATTCCTAATTGATAGCCCCGAGATTGTCTTCCCAGAAAATCATTGATACACAAATTATCATTTTCATCCTCAGCCATCTCTTTAGTTTCAGAATGTATTACTTCCTCCTCTTGAATATGAGGTGTTGTAGCTTCCAAAAGCTCTTGCATATTCCTTGTTTTCTGTGGTGTTTTAGTAGCTTTGGCTTTACGGGTCATATATCAAAGAACCTGCAAAACCAAACAAATCTCAAAGCAAACTAACACCAAAAGTTTAAAAGAAAGGAAAAAAAAAATATTCAAACTAAAACTACTAAAGGATTTCTAATACCAATCACCAATTGCCTTGAGTCACCGGCAACAGTGCCAAAAACTTAATGCTACCAAAAATTTAACTAAGCACCGCAAGTGTACAGGTCATGAAAATAGTAGTGGCAAATCAAGGTCATCCCACAGAGACTCAGTCAAACTAATGATTAGGTGTTAAATTTCATTTTTTTCGTTTAAGTTGAGCAAATCGAATTGTTTCCGAGTAATAATAAAAAGAATTTTAATAAAAACAAAAACTTTCAAACAGAGAGAGAATTTAAATATCAAGGAGGACAACTTAGAGATACTAATCTCTTGTTTGTTTCTTAGATTTTATTCCCACTAAATTAATTCTAACTTAACTTAATCAGCTAATCTAGAGTATTAATGTCTATAAATGTCTGTTCATTCCATTTATATACCTATCTCAATTAATTATACAATGTCTCATATAATTAATTAAGATGCAATTTAAATTGGGCTCACTCTAATTTGATTATGCAAAGCTTCTAGGTATATGTCTATCCTAGACGCAAATTAGATTAAAATCTAATTCCACATTATTTAATCCAAAGGTCAATTTAAGATTTCCTTCGTCAAGTTTAATCCTAAATCTCCAAAATATGTTTAATGGTGGCCAATCATTCAACAATGAATAATAAAAACAAGATTAAATAAACTGAATTTACATTAAGCAAAACTAATTAGTGAGAACAATTTCTAAGTCTCAAACAAGTTCATAATACTCCAAGTTATAACATCCCAAATTTTGGGATTTGGAATTGGAATATTATATTGACATTTAATCATGAAATTTTCCCTAAAATAATTATGAAATTATTTATTGGGATTTAAGGCATATTTTCTCATAAATTAAGGACAAATAATTAAGGAATAATTTTTGACATACATATTTTAGAAATAATATTTTAAGGCCAAAAGAAAATTAATTGGGAAAGAAAAATGTCCTTATATAGAATTAAGGATTTAATCTTGATATTTATTCAATATCTAACTTTCATTGGGATAAATACTTATAGCCCATAAGCATTATAATTAGTCGTTATTATTTCACACATGGTGTGCAAATAAGCTCAGAAAGGATTTCTATGAACAAGCCCAATACTCCCTCATTAATTAACGCTACAGGACAAAAAAAAAAAAAAAGGGGGGGGGGGGGGGGAAACAGAAACAATCTTCATCAAAAAGCAACAACATATCTATCGGCCAAACACGTTAAGCAGAGTCAGGGAAGAGTATCAACGAAAGCAGATCACACCATGCTTCCACGCCAGCAAACCTTACTTTTGGCTGTCCACTGTTCACGCAAGAACAGAAAATCAGAAACGCCATGCTTCTTCTTGAAACTCAGCACGTCGCGCACGAGCTACGTTTCCTCTCTTATTTGCAGCAACCCATTTTGTCTCTCTTGGAACTCAGTAGTGCGCCATATACTCCTCCACTTTTCTTCTTCGTTCTTAGTCATTCTTCTGCAAAAACTGAACGAAAGTGTGAGAGAAGGAACCAGTCTTCACTCTCATTTGCCTCTGCACAGAAAACAGCAGCAGAGACCAAGGCTGAACAGAAATGAGAGTCGAAGGAAGCATCGGAGAAGGGAACCGAAGGTCATACCTCTCACATACTCCTTCATATTCATCCAGCTCCACCTGTTCAGCATTCCCAGAAGAACTAGAAAAGAGCTGAAACCAAGAGTCACGATAGTTGCAAGGAAAGGAGTATGAACGTGCATGCAAGCTTTAGTGTTAAACAAGTGCTATGGTTCGTTTCTGCATAGAAACGAAATGAAAGCAGAAGGAGTCGAATGTGAGGAAGAAGGAAACACTGAAAACTCAGAAACTAAGGTAAGTTCTTTGAGCTTCCTTCCTTCTAAGTTTCTGCAAGTATTCTATGTTTATGAGAGCTGAGACAAGGAAGTTTCAGCATGTTTCTCACGTCTGGGAATTTCAGATTGTGTCTTAAAGCCACACAAACCATTAAAGAATAAAAGAGGATGCTTAAATGGTGTACATACATGTGCTATGAGTTCTGGATGGTCCCTGCTGAACCATGGCTTGCTGTTTTGGTGAATAATATGCTGCTGTTACGTTTCTGAAAAACTGAACTTGCTGCTGGAACAGTGATCTTTAAGCAAGGTAAAACCAAAGTAAACGACCTCCTTTGACCTTGAAATTTTTACAGAAATTATTAGACTCAACAAGGTTTAGATCGAGTTTTGGATCACCTTAAACGGAGGTCTATAGCTCGAGATATATTTTTTAGAAGTTGAGCTAAAAATCCAGAAATTTCTGGTATGCTGGAGTATGAAAATGACGTTGGAATTCGGATCAAGTAAAAAATATCATAAAAATGTGAAATTTTCTAGATAAATGGTAGACACATAGAGGTTTAATTTTATAGGTAATTCGTCGAATTCCGATAAGTATTGAAAGAGTTATGGTTCCTCAAAGATTAGTAAAAAAATCTGGGAAATTCTGGACATTATTTATGTTTTCTGAAAGTAGGGAATTTTCTCATCCATAAATCAACTTGGTGACTTTAATTTATGAAAATAGACTTATCAAGGTTTAATTAGAAATTGGAATCACACCATTTGGAGTTGTATCAGTCCAGTTATGAATTTTCTAAATTCTCAGAAAAGTTAAAGGCTGAATTTTTGATAAGTTTTAAAATAGTCACACAAGTTATTAAATTGTGCATTTGGAAAATTATAGGAAAATTTTGATAGTTTGGAAAACGGTGGGAAACATCAAAGCATGATTTATATGGTGTTAGTATTATAAACTCCAAACTTAAAGTATTATGATAGCCTCAGAGAGTTTAAATTAATTATAGAGAAATAATAATAATTAATAATAAAATAGTAAATTGGCAAAAATTCGGCCTAAGAGTAAAAATGAAAATAAGGCCCAATAGCCTTACACTAAGCCTAGTGCCATGACGTTGGAGACTGAGAAGAGTTTGGGCAATTAATAATCCGTCGTCTATAAATGTACATTTATAGGACGCGATAGTGGCCGAGACAATTAGACGGACGTGGAACCAATTGAAGATTTTGAAGTAGTCAGGTAGTAACCTTAATCCTCATATACTCTGTGTGACTTGTGTATGTATGTTTTACCTTGAAATTGCATACATTTAGTTATCATTTATTTCCAAGCGCTATGGAATCGATATATGCTGGCTTTGCTGTGTGCCTCTGTGCTGTGTGCTATTAGGACCACTGCAGTCTGTGCTGTGTGCTATTAGGGCTGCTAGTTCCGGATTTGGCTTTGTGCCTAGATACTGAATGTTATGTGGTATTTTTTTAAAATTATGGTTTTTCTTACATGCATTGTATATACATTTTATATGAGATTAACGGTTACTCTGGGATTCAATTTTGAATCCTAGTCCCATTTAAGCCCTCAGGCATTTCATTTAGGTCTGAGCCAGGAGACCGAGGTAAGACGGCGGAGCAGGGTTAGGATTTTACGATGGTGGTTGCCAGAGACTTGCTTTTGGATATATTGGGTCTCGGATGACTGTATCATAATTATATTAGGTTTCAATACTCGGGATAACTGTATACTTGATCCCTCTAGGGAAATTTACCTTTCTGTATTTTATCTTACCAGTACATTGTTGTCTAAACCGGTGCATGCTCTGCTGCTAATACCCTGATGAATGACTTAAATTAACATGGCAAATAATCTTATATTGAATAAAAGTAAAGGATCACACTACCCGCCACTCGAAAGGGCGAGGCCGGTGCATGTGTAACACAAGTTGCAAAGGAAAAGTTAACCACACATGGCTTTAAACATCATAGCAATACCAATAAAATCAGAGTTGTTCAGAGGTATAATGGAAGAAACAAGATACTGAAAAAAAAAAACTGGAAAGAGAGTCAAGTGAAATAACACAACCAAGAAAAAGAATATTCCAGAGGTTGAAGACGATGAGGATTGAACAATGGAAATACAACACCTTCTTTGGTTCTGCGATTAAGATTCGGACTCCCAACTCACGCTCAACATTGGTGTCATCTGAGTTCACGGTCGACTCCTCTGGTCCCACGACACAGAATCTCTCTTCCTTGCTACGCTTCTTCCAATCGTGCTCCCTCGAAGAACCGGTGATGAACCGTGAAACCAGTTTCTCTGTTCTCTCCTCTTTTTCTTCCGTCAAACACCAGCGAGAATGATGTAGAAATATGCCGTCGTTCCCTGTTTTGTGCGCCTCTGTTCCTTTCTTTCCATTTTTTCCCGTGAAGGTCCGCCTCTCAATTTGTAGCTCCCCACTGTGCGTCCCCAAAATGCTTTCTTTTTAGGTCCTTTTTTTCCATTCAATCGCGGGGCCCACATATATTCAAATCTTCAATTGTCGTATATATCCGTCTTGGGCTCTCTGGACATTGTTAAAAAACAAAAGATAATTATATAATAAAAATAATAACTAAATTTTTATTTCTTCTTCTTCTTGTTTTTTTTTTTGAAAGCTTTCTACTACTATTATTTATTTCATAAACTCAAAAGCTTTTATTTTAAATTGAAATCCCCCAATAATGCATTCAAATTGATATCTCTTAAAATCTCAATAAAATCTCTTTAAATTAGTAATAATGACTTCTCAAATATATCAAAATATATCTCAAATCTATTAAAAATGAGAAGTCATCGCACCCCACACTTGCATCAAATCTTGTCCTCAAGATTTTTAAATTCTAAAACAACCAAATTCAAGAAAATCATAGAAGCAAGATTTTTAAAGCAAGCACTATAAAATTGAAATCAATTCAAATATTCAAGAATCAAATTTTCTCATAAATCTTTTCCACCTTCCAAAAATACAAGTAGCAAGACAATTAATTTGGCAAAGATAAATCACAATAGAATGTCTCTCACAAGTCAAATGTTTACACTCATCTCTCAAAATATTCAAGGGCTTGTGTTTAACTCAATTCCACATATAGCAACTTATCTACCATAAGCTTGTTTATCATCTCAATCTCCACTTTATACATTATCCAATTGCACACTCAAATCAAAAGGACTTTCTCTAGGTTTTAATGATCAATGTATGATAATGAAATGAAAGTGATCAAATGGTATGAGAGAATACTTTAATTAGTGCTAAGTAATTTAATGAAATTCATGATGAAGAATGAAGAAATACCCACCAAGAGAAAACAAACTCACTAACACTATATATAACCTTTATTCTTTTGACCTCAACAATTTATTTATTTTTTGGATCTCTATTTTCTTTTTCTTTTTCCTTGTTCTCTATTTTTTTTTAAAAAAAAATATTCCTTTGTTTCTACCTCTTTTTTTCACTACCCACACATACTCTTATGATGTTGACTTCCTAACTCCTTCACTCTTTTAAATTGGTTTGCTTAGCCCTTACTAAAGTAACAAAAATGAATGGGAAGAAAAAGATATAAAAATTGCATATCTAAAAAAAAAAAAAAAGGCTATTTATTCTATGCAAATTTCTTTTTTTAAAAAAAATAAAATAAAGGCTCAAATGGGGTAAACAAATGATTTTCATGTGATAAGGATGGACATTTGGCCAAACTAGCTATGAAATGAATGCCTAAATCATCTTTGTGCATGCAAAAGGATTTCAAATTTCAAAAGAGATTCAAGACAAGTTCTAGAGATGAAATCACAATAGGTGTACTCTCTCTTAGAAAGATGAAAATTAAGGCTCAAATTCCTCACAAGTTCTTCGACATCCTAAAGTAAAGTACCAAAACCAAATCTTTACCACTTTACTAACATTCAAAGAACATAGAATCAATTCCCAATCAAATTCACTCCTCTTCATGTTCAAATCAAACCAATTGTGATAATGCTCACGAATAGTATTCAAACTTCCATAAGAATTTTTTTAAAAGAAAATATGAGGACAAGGAAAGTCATGTAAAATCCAGGATACCCTCACCCCCACATTTAAATGTCACATTGTCCTCAATGTGAACAAGGAACCAAAAGTAATGGAAGTGAAGAGTTCATCCAGGATACCCTCACCCCCACACTTAAATTAGTAATAATGACTTCTCAAATATATCAAAATATATCTCAGATATATTAAAAATGAGAAGTCATCAATGTACAATCGTCTAATTGATAAAAGACAACTAACTCAAGCATTTTTTGCGGGTTTGGAAGAGTTCATCCAATTTGCTTTGGTGAATTCAAATAATTCAAGTAGGGCGATTAGGTGTCCGTGTGCCAAATGTAGGTGTTTAAGATTTAAAGATACGGGCACGGTCAAAATTCATTTGTGTCAAAAGGGATTCATGAAAGATTATGAATGTTGGGAATGTCATGGCGAAGTCCGACAGACACCGAGTGGTTATTACGAGGACAGTAGTCATCGAGAAAACCTTAATCAATATGAGCAGTTGGTTATGGATGCCACGGGACCGTCAATCGGACAATATTTTGATCCCGTTACTCATATTGAACCGTCATACATGGGAGAAAAGACCGGTACACATACTCAACCATCATACATGGGTGAGGATCCTCATCCGGAAGACGATAGGTTCTATAAAATGCTTCAAGAAGCACAACATCCGTTATGGGAAGGTTGCGAACACTTTGAAAATAGTGAATATTCTTCGCTATCGGCTACCCTAGCAACACTAAGCTTGAAGACTGATCACCATATGAGTGAGAGGAATTACAACGAAATGATGCAGATCAAGAGTAAGGTTGGTCCCAAAGACCATAATTTGTTGAAGGATTTTTACCAAGAAAAAAAATGGTGAAAGAGCTTGGGCTTGGATGTGAAAAAATCCATTGCTGCCCCAGAAGATGTATGTTAACAAGGATGATGCTGAGCTGACCAATTGTAAATTCTGTGGACATGAGAGATATAAAGTTGTGGGGAATGGAAGGAGAATGACCCGTCAAGCATTAAGCAAGATGTGGTACTTTCCTATGGTGCCCAGACTTACGAGATTGTATGCATCAGAACAAACAGCTGCTCACATGAGATGGACCGGGAGATGATGAGGCAGCAGATGATTCAGGAACAAGAGATGATGAAGCAGCTGATGATTCAGGAACGGGAGATGATGCGGCAGCAGATGAATCAACAAGCGGAGATGATGAGGTAAATGCAGCTTCAACTCCTGTCCCTAATGAAAGACAAGGGTTCGGGGTCGGCTTCTGGTGATGATGACCATGCTGGTGATGATGACGATCACAATGTTGTTGTTTAGACTACTTTTTAATATTTGCTCTTTGCAACATTATTATATATATCTTGTTTTCTCTATGTAAACTCTTTATGATTGTTATTATATATATATATATATATATATTCATGGTACACTACTTTTGTATTTAATTTTCTAAAAAAATTATTACTTTTGCGACGGAATTAGAATCCGTCGCAAAAATTCAAAATTTGCGAGGAAAATATTTCCGTTGCAAATTGCGATGGAAAATAATTCCGTCATAAATATCAAAAATTTGCGACGAGAGGTTTCCCTTTTCCGTCGCAAGCGTGACGCGGTTTTTTGCAACGGACGAAATCCGTCGCAAATCGATTTTGCGGCGAAAAAGGCTTTTTTGCGATGAAATTTTTCCGTAGCAAAAACTGATTTTTTTGTAGTGAATAATAATAATAATATATAATATATCCATATCTTTATTCTAATAAATATCAAACTTAATAATAATAATAATAATAATAAGATAATGATTAATCTAAGATAATCCCTAATATTCTAACACTCCCCCTCAAGTTGGAGAGTATATGTTGATTATTCCCAGCTTGCCTCGAAATCCTTCAAATTTTGTTCTGCCTGCTTCAATCTTCAAAATCTTTAGGCTTGTACTTCTTGAGTCTCAGCGACCCATTTATTTTGTTTGGGCTTGTACTCCTTTTTAAGTCTCAGAGGTCCCATATTTTGTTTGGGCTTGTACTTATTTTTAAAGTCTCAGAGGTCCCATATTTAGCAGTAGAACTTTTCCAAAAGAATCTCGAGTCATATTCTCTAGAAGTCCCAATCGTCCTCTTCCCTTGTAAATTTGGATTGTACCAGATTCACACTGGGGATAGAGTTTGACTTATTCTGCTTCTCAAGTATTCTATGAAGCACCTGTAGTTCTTCCTTGCTCAGGCGATCACCATTCCAAACCATTAGTTCAGCTGGGATAATGTGACTTTGGAAGTTCGAGATTCCACTTGAAGGTTTTCCATGGAGTTTCCAGCATTCTTCTCTACTATGACCCTTCTTCTTGTAATAGTTGCACTTTTGTTCCTCGTATGGTCCCTTAATTGCAAGAGCTGAGCTTTCATTTTGGCTTGGGCCACTTTGGTTCAAGAGTTTTCTACTTTCCTCAAATTGAACGATGTTAACAATCTCAAAGAGTTGTGGTAGTGGCTTTAACCCCATGATTCTACCCCTTATTTCTTCGAAAGCATCATTTAGGCCTAAAAGAAAATTGTGTATCCTTCCTGTTAGATATGATTAGTTTTGATGATGTCTAATATAGAAGCCATTATTAAGAGCAAAAAGTTTACATAATATATTTATCTCCTACATTGACTAACTATTATGTTTAATGTAGATTATTCCAAGTTGAATTATGAAGAATAATCAAGAAGGAGATAAGATTAGTCCAAGTTGAATTATGAAGAATAATCAAGAAGGAGATAAGGTATTAAAGAAAGAAGAACTTGTTGAATGGAATATCATTATTAAACTTCTTAGATCGATGCTAGAAGCCTCCAAGATCATATGGAAGTTCAAATGACTCAATTCAGAGTTAAAACAAGCAAATATAAGGTTTAGGACGAGAAAACTCGAGGTTTGAGGACAAACCTCGAGGTTTGAGTGTCTTCAGCATCTTTGGTGTCTCTGGACTAGAAAACCTCGAGTTTTCAAGTGAAACCTCGAGGTTTCAGCGGTCTTCAGCAACTCTGTTTCACGTTCATCACGGGCGACGTTTGGTACTTTGATGATATCTCCTAAACCAGAAATCTGATTGAGGTGAAACCAGTGGCATATGAAACTAGATTCCCAATGCGTCATTTTGATATAAAATCCAAGCCCAAAGAAGTTCATATCAAGGAGCTATGAATTGTGGAAGTTGACATTGAAATTCACGCCACACAGCAAACCAAGCTTCAATGTTTTTAGTTTAGCTCACAGACTACAAATCAGATTGAGATGAAATTGATGGTATATGAAAGTAGACTCAAAGGGCTTTCCATGAAGACTTGAATGGACCAAAATGGAGTTACGACCAGGGATATATGGCCTTCAAAAGTTGACAGTCGGTTCAAGACGTTTCAAAACGCTGGTTAAGAACAGTCTTCATTCATCGGATCATAACGGACATAATACAATGAGTTTGGAGCTGATTCTTCTTGCATTGGATTCTTACCTCAAGCTTGGACATGTAAACTTGAGTTTGAGATTAGCCAAGAGGTTTGGCCTTACAGAGAAAAACGGACTGAGCAAAACTCAAGGTTTTCAGAGAAACCTCAAGGTTTCTTCATTTAGAGACTTCTCATCAATTTTTTGGAAAATGAAAAACTCGAGGTTACTGTTCAAACCTCAAGGTTTTGACTTACAGAGAGTCTCCTAAGTTTTGAACTCTTGAAAACCTCCAGTTTTTGTCTAAAACCTCAAGGTTTCGTTTTAACATGAAAATCTCAGATTTCACAAGTTTTTTGAAACCTCGAGGTTTGTGAATAAACCTACAGGTTTTAACCTACCTAAGAAAACTCATGTTTTGGCCAGTTTTTCAAAACCTCCAGTTTCATCAGAAACCTCCAGGTTTGAGCTAAATGAAGTTTTCTCAAAGTTTTCCAAAATTAAGAAAAAACTCGAGTTTTGGGGACAAACCTCGAGGTTTGTCCCGACGAGAAAGTATATATGTTTTCCAACTTATAAAACCTCCGGTTTTACCTCCAAACCTCAAGGTTTTTACGTTAGCGCAAAAACTCAAATTTTCACATTAAAGAGAAACCTCGAGTTTTGATACAAAACCTCCGTGTTTTGGCATCCGAGAGCAAACGACTTTTCACGATTTTGAAAACCTCCGGGTTTTCGGAAAACCTCCGGGTTTGCACTTGGCGCGATTTTGCAAAGTTTCACATTCAAAGTGAAACCTCGAGGTTTCGTTAAAACCTTGAGTATTTGCCAAACAGAAGGGTGTCGCTTTTTCTTTGTGTTAAAAACCTCCGATTTTGGTTCGAAACCTCCGGGTTTGATGTTTTGGACTTAAATCTCTTTCACTTGCTACTGAAGTCCAAAACTCGAGGTTTGAAGAACAAACCTCGAGGTTTCAACGCATCTTTGGAATTTCAAATCGACGAATTTGCAATGCCTTCTTGTTTGATCTTAATACTTCCAATGATTAATCTCTAATGTTCCTAGATATGTTTAACCACTTTTTTAGTGAGTTTCGGATGAATTAGAGAATGTTTATTGAAGGTTTAAAGCTAAAGCAAAAGTGATGTCGAACATTAAATGCAAAACCCGAGAAAGTTGCATACTTTTGGGTCATCCATCTGCACTCGCTTACAAAGAATTAAAGAATGATTTCCACATCCAAAGAATGCTACTCCAACGGATTAATTTGCGAGAGAGTCAACTCGAACTTCTGCACAGCTGAATTAAGTGGAGATTGGAGAGAGAAGAAGACCAAAACTGAACCAGAACCTTGTCTAATAAAGGCAACGGTTATATTGAAGATTACAACGGTAATATATTGATCTCTACCTATAAAAGAAGACAGATTCAAGACAGAAGTAGCAAGACACTAGCCTACATCTTCAGAATGCTCATACTCTGATCTTCATATCATTTACTCTCTGTTTTTCAATGTTTACATAGTTTATCATAGAGAGAGTGAAATTATTTGTAATGCACTTCAGTGTTTATCTTATTCACTTCTGAGAGAGTAGATTCATTATAAACATTATATCTGAGAGTTACTCAAGATTGAGTGATCTTGAGTGGGAAACAGATTGTAACCTTACATTGTGTAAGGGGGAGTATCTCGGTGAGAGATTTGGCTTCACAAGTGTCTGGGTGAACTTGTGGGTTTGTAAAGGCTTCTCTTGTGCCCGGATTAAACAAGATGATAGTGGATTGAAAATATCAAGTGGAGCTTGGGGACTGGACGTAGGTCAAGGATATGGCCGAACCAGTATAAATCTCAGTTTGCATATTCTCTTCCTTAATCTCCTTTATTTCCAGCATATATGTTTGAATGACTGTCTATAGTTTTATAACTCTTTACTGTCATACAAACTAATTTTACTGAGTTACAAAAAGATTCTGAAAGTTCCTAAGTTTTTATCATCCTAGTTCATCTTTGTTTTTAGTGTTCAAAAACAGAGCATTTTTGAAAAGATTTTTAAAATACCCAATTCACCCACCTCTTGGGTCCAGCCGGTTCTTACACTTCCTTCTTCCACAATTCGCTTGTACAATTGTCCATCTTTGAGGCTTTCCCAGGGGTGAACTTCAAACAAATCCTGTTGTTGCCACAATTTTAGCACATAATTATAATATTCAGTTACTGTCATGTTACCTTGTCTTAGATAACGGAGTTGTTGTTTTAGGTGGATCAAGGCAGCGATGTTATCATGTGAGGAGTAGGTTCTCCGAGCAGTATCCCATATTTCCTTTGTTGTGTGGGCGAGTAGATAGCCATCACTGATCTCCACGATCATCGAGTTACACAACCAAGTCATAACTTTGTTATTTTTAGTGAACAAAAATTTGGGTCATTAGGGATTGGCTGAGGTGCTGCCCCAATAATATATTTCTCTTTTCTCTTGCCACGAATATACCTTAATACACTTTGTGACCACTATAGATAATTTCTACCATTAAACTGATGGTTTATAACCATACTTTGTGATTTTACGAGAAATTTGGTGTCATCTCCGTGGTTCTTAAGGGTACTGTTTGGTTTGGTGGTTCTAAAGATGCAAAGTCTTGAGTTTCAGAATTTTTACTGGTCATAAAAGCCATGGGATAAACACCAGTTGGACTGGAATTTTGAGGTATTGAACCGAATAAAGGAGGGTCCATTGTTCTGGTCAGAAGAGGTCGCAGATGATACTATTCGCGACGGTGCGTGGGTGTCACGCGCAGGGAAAGAAGGTGGCGCGTAGGTGTCAAGCGCCGCTTCTTTTTCCGTCGTCTCTCCGGGATTCGCCGATTGACGAGCTCCGACTCTGTCTGTGGTGGCAGTGATACGCCACTCGCCTTCCTCTGCTCAGATCTTGTTCTCTGTCACTGTTCGTCCGTCACTGTGTCTCGTTCTCTCTCAGGCTCGCGTCTCCCCTTCTCTCTTAAGCTTAGGTCTCCCCCCTCTCTCTCTCTCTCTTGCCTCTTAGGTCTGGCGCGTTGGAGTTACTATGGGTCTAAAATTAGACCTAGCTCTGGTACCATGTTGATTTTAGAGGGATTAAACACACTCTATTAAACTCAATAAATCAAAGAGAGTACATAGGGCCTTTATATAGGCAAACCTAGAGCTAACCCTAAAATCTAATCTTATCAAAAATAAATTAAATCAAATCTAAATGATTAAGATATATTATTATAAGATATAGTATAGCCATATCTTTATCCTAATAAATATCAAACTTCTTAATAATAATAATAATAATAATAATAATAATAATAATAATAAGATAATGATTAATCTAAGATAATCCCTAATATTCTAACAACTTCTCACCTTTTTGTTCTCTTCATGTCTAAATTGATGTTTCAAAACTCTCAAGTACTGCAAGGTCTCCTCACAATATTGAACGAAGACAAAACTAGCGGATCTGCAAGCAGGGCTTTAACCGGATGCAGCATACGCCTAGGTTAATGGTGTATATATCCTCTATTTCCTTATTCAGATCCCACTGCACAACGCCTCTACACCATATTCATTGGATTTATTTGCAGGCGACCGAGAGAAGAAAGAAGAATGGGACAAAAAGGAGTCAGCATTTTTTATTGCAGCGAAAATTATGAATGATAAACCAGGGGCCATCCACGAAATCAAGTCGCAAGGCCAAAATGCATTGCATGTAGCAGTCGAGTCCAGGCAACCTCATGTTTTTAATCTTTTCAATAAGCTTCTAGGTAAGCTGTGGCTGTGGGGTAACCTAATTAACACAGAGGATAATGATGGCTATAATATATTGCACACAGCAGCAAAATCCAAATTTCAGATTCAGGGCTCCAGCGCCTTGCAGATGCAACATGACATCAAATAGTATCAGGTAAATATGTATATATTATATTTATTTTCCACTATGAGATATATGTATTAGTTATCCTTGGAAGTATTTAAATTTAACTACTCTTACGATCGAATTTGAATTGTAGTTTGTGAAATCGTTTCTGCCATACCCAATCACACTCCTTAATTACAAACCAAGAAGGTGAAACTCCGGAAGAAATCTTCCTTAGAAATCATAAAGTTCTTGTCGAAAAGTGTTACACACCTACCGGCCTCGCCCTTACGGGTGGCGGGTAGTGTGGTCCTTCACTTATATTTTATTCTACCTTACTTTTCCCAGGTTAAATATCGTAACACATCAGAGTATAAACAGCAGAGCACACATCGGTTTGGACAATAATATGCGATAAAGATACGGTAAGATAAATTCTTCCCGGAGGGGTCAAAAGATACGATCATTCAATACTCCGATAAAATTCCCAAAAGAAGATCATCAACGTCCACCAAAATACTAGCCTTGCTCCGGAGCCTTACCCCTATCTCTGCTTCTGCTCCGGATGTCTTGCGGATGGCTTAAAAGGGGGGGATTCAAAATTTGAATCCCGGAGTAACCGTTAATCTCATATAAAATGTATATACCATGCATGTAAGAAAAACCATAAATAAAAAAATACCACATAATATTCAGTATCAAGGCACACAGCCAAATCCGGAACTAGAAGTCCTAATAGCACATAGCACAGACTGCAGTGGTCCTAATAGCACACAAAGACCACAGACTTGGGCACAAAGACACAAGTCCCTTTATGCACACAGCATGTTCCGGTTCCATAGCGCTTGGAAATAAATGATAACCAAATGTATGCAATTTCAAGGTAAAACATACATACACAAATCACACAGAGTATATGAGGATTAAGGTTACTACCTGGCAGTCGACTACAGATAAAAACAACCTTCTCGGTGCAAAATATCACAATCATCCCTAAAATAATAAAATGAAAATATAATTAATTCCACCTCAACAATATTTTCTCTGGAAAATTAAAATAAGCCCAATTAATGTGTCCATATTTACTAAATTCCTTTTCTTATTAAGGAATTTAATTTGGGCCTATATTCTCTTAATTTTCGTCCAAATACAGAAATTTTCAGAAATAAAGTCTCAACTTCAAATATTCATAACTAAATCTAGAAAACTCCTTTTGGGTTGATTCCAAAGCCCAAATGACCCTTAATATGTATAGTTTCAACCCAAAATACTCATTTGGGTCAGACCAAGTCGAAAATTCATCTATAGCCCAAAATACTTCTGCTGTCTGAAATAATTCCCAGTTTCCAGGGGCTATATTGAAATATTTATTTCTCTTAGTACAAAATTCATAAAACTATGAGTTATATACCAAATTAATCCTTGAGATGTCTACGTTCTCCATATCAAATTTCATAATTTTCTAAACCCATTTAATAAGTCTAAAGTTAAGAAGAAGGCATCTGACTCAACAGGAATTTCACCAAACAGCACCCCCAACGTTTTTGCACTTTCATCTAAGGTTCCAAAATTTTGATCCAAGTTCACCCTTATACAAAATCTCATTTTAAACACTTTAGAACCCTCAAAAATACCAAAGTTTCATTCCAACTTCATATCTTCCATATACTAAATTTGGTCTACCGTTTTAGGCCATGAATATTAGTTTAAAACCTTTACTCATACTTTTCACTAGCCAATCAAACCCAAGAAAATATATACTCCAGTCCATGGCCATTGGTAACCTTAAATAACTAAAAGAAAACACAAGAAGATTCATATGAGGCTTACTTGTCTTTGGACTTAAGCTTTCTTGAGTCTTTGTCTCCTTTTTCCACCAAAATCACCTCAGCCTTAATCTTAAACCACCAAGAGAAATTCTTCTTTAAGTCCTAACCTTTATTAAGAAGAGTAGAAGAAATTAGATTAAGAGTTTAAAACCTACCTAGCTTCTATCTTCCTTTGCTCCTTGTATTATTTTGTGTTCTTGAGTTCCTTGCTAGATGATTTTCTTGACTCTCACCTTAATTTCTCTCCAAACCGTCCAGCAGCCCACTAAGAAAGAGGAGTTGAGTTGTATGTAGAGGAAGCTATCTTATTTCCCCTATGATTCTTCTTGTCTAGCACGTTGGGAAAATTTTGAAGGGAGTACAAATAAATAAATAAAAATCTGTGTAAACTCCCATGCTCACAACTTGCTTCCCACATAAATATTAAATGGTCATATCTTCACTACTCTTGTAGCCGACGGTTTTCAAGGGAAGGGAAACTATTATTATTATAATTGTTGTTCCCTTTTGCTTCTTTTTTTTTTTTTTTGTATTCCTCTCATGCTCCACGTGCTCACTCTCCATATTCCAAGTTGTCCCATTATTCCCTTCTCTAGCCGGCGGTTTGCAAGGAATAAGGGGAATTATTCTTATTATTTTATTATTCCCATTTGCTCCTTCCATACGTTGGGGAATTAATCCCTTTAAAAAAATGTTTATTGTCTCACTCCACCAATGCATTTGTCAAACACAATGAAAAGCTCTTCTTTTCCTCATCTATTAATCTAACGCAAATGGGAGACAAAGAGACATGGGATTCAATGAATATTGGGGAGATGAATGTCGGTCAAAGCATAAGGAAATTCATTAGACTCCAACTTGTCACTAATTACAACCCTACCATTGAATACTCATTCCAATTGCTTGTTATTCGAAAATTCTGACTTTCATCAAATGAAAATGGAGACATTGGATATTAAAATGATCTTATTTGATCCTCTATAAGAGTTTTATTTGCAACTTGATTCCTTACTCGAATAGTTGCAAATATTGAGTTGGGGTTTAGAAATTAATCCTTTATAAGGACTTTTCATCCTTAATTAGCTTTTCTAAGCTATAAAATATTATTTTGTCATATAAGTCTCATTTTATGTTCACCTTTTAAATAATTCCACATTATTTTCCAATAATTAATTTATCTTGTTGGAAAATAAATACAACTGATTACTACCACTTAATGAAAAATTCATATATGTAAATGAATTCACATTGAGGCGCATGAAAAATTGGGATGTTACAAAAAGAGTGATGAATGGCTTAGTCGTACATCTGAATCTTTCTCAGTGGTGGCCGCGCTAGTTGCCGGAGTTGTCTTTGCAACATCAAGCACGGTACCCGGTGGCAACGATGACAAGACCGGCAAACCAACTTTAGAAGGACATGCTGTGTTTGATATTTTCGCTGTCACTGCACTCATTGCTCTCTGCTTCTCTGTCACTGCACTCATCTTGTTCCTTTCCATACTCACCTCTCGAAAACAAGCCGCTGATTATATGAAAAAATTGCCCGTGAACTTTTTCTGGCCTTAAGATCACTGTTTGTGTCCATTATATTTTCTGAATGTTCATCTCTTTCTGCGCCGCACACTCTTTTGTGCTTGAGGACAAGTCCAAGAAATCAGTGCTTCCTCTTTATGCTATCATCTGTCTTCCTGTTTCCTTCACAATTGCAGAGTTTCCGCTCTACATGGATCTTTTGCAAGGCATTTTTACGAAGTTCAACGACCATACGATCAGAAAAGTATTTAGACGGGTAGTGGGGGCTGGTTCAAAAATAAAACCGTATGAATTTTTATTGTTCCCCTCCGAATTGATTTGATTTGATTTGCATTTGCACCTATATTATATTTTCTGGTCTTGAATGCTTGCCTTTCCGATCCCCAAGTTGGAAAAGTAGTCTTGTTCTTTGTGCTTGATCAATAAAATTGATGTGTGATTTGTCCTTTAAATATATATATATATATATATATATATATATATATATATATATATATATATATATATGCAATGTGTTGTTTTACTATCACAATTGAAAACCTACAAGTGTGTGTGAAGTATAGGGAACATTAGTTTCACCGTCTTTCCTCTAAATTGTTCACATTAAATTAATTTAAGAAGATATTTCCATACTCAAACTTATAAACCCCGAGTGTCCTAAGATTTATTTGGGAAATTGATCTTACTTTTAAATATAAGACCTATTTTTTATATTTGTCGATTTTTACCTAATTTGTTTCTATTAATGTTCCATCAACAATAATCAAGGAGAATGAGGGAATCAAGAAAGATTAAAATAATGTTTTAGAAAATACATGTCATATTAACAAACTTAATTGATCTCTTTAATATAATCAAATAAGCTAAATATGTCTTATATTAAGGTTTACGGACTTCGATAAAAAAACATAATAATAATAATAATAAGGAAAAAAACAATCAAGTTGGTGTTATGCTCTATCAACATAATACTCGCTCCAATTCTTTTTATAAGGAACATTCTCTCTCATAGAGATGACCCTTAATATAAGAAACAAATCCACTTTGTTTGAAAATTTATATCGATTTTTTCATTTTTACCCTCGTTAAATATAGGTTACTCATTATCCCTCTGCAATAAATTACCACAAATTATCTCTTATACATACTCTTTTTAAACAATGGTATTATTGGAAATAAAAGTATAAAAGTTACACATTTATTGTTTTCAAATAACATTTTAAACTGCAAGATTTTGGTAGTTATTCCTTATAAAAATGACCGAATGGAGTATTTATTAAATGCATAAACTAAATGGATGAGAGGTAATTAAAGAGTGAATCTACCTCCTTTTTATAGGTCTAGTTTATCTTAATTCTTGAGAAAAACACTTCTCATGTTGAAGAGGAATTGTTTTCTCATGTTACACACACATGAAATGGTGGGACCCACATATATATAATTTGCATTATATATATATGTGGGTCCCACCATTTCATGTGTATGTAGGAATCTTCTTCTTCTCATGCAACATAAGAAGTTTAAACCCCCTAATTCTTATATATCAAAAAGTTAGTTAACTTATTGAATATGTCATAAATTGATGCATTTTTCAAATCTACCGTCATTTATGAATGGTATTATCAACCTTCTCTTTCATTTTTTTCTTTTTCCAACATAAATTATTTTTTAAAAAAATTAGATTTATAAAAGGGACCGGAGTGGCATATACAGAAAAACAAGAGGATCAAACGAAATATAATATTTTTTGTGAGTTTTAATGATTCAAGTAGCTTTAATTTGTCTCTCTAGTCTTCAACCAATTGTGTGTGGGCGCGGCTCGTGAAACACATGGGTATATGAGACGGCTGCTTTTTTTCAGGGCACGCAAATATTCTGGTATATATATTAGAAAAAGCTCACCAAAGTTCGCTCTTTAATTCCATTTTGTAACTATGGAGATTTCTAGACTGTGAATGCAAGATGGTGGAGTACTTAATTAGCTATAGATAACTTGTAAAGCAAGAGAAAAATAAAATAGAAAGAATCGCACGGCATAGCTTTAGAATGAATCTTTCCCAACACGTAGGAATTAGAAGCTGCTCTGTTTGCGTCATCCTCTCGTCTATTCTTATTCTATGCATTATATTATATAAAACTAGAAGTATTCTATATATCGCGATCTCTCTTATCCGCCCCGGCCAATTGCGAGAGGCAAAATGCTTTCTGCTTTTAATTATTCTTCTGATGATCTCATGAACACGAAAGGTATCTACTGTGTATATCATAAAAGAGAGGTTAGATTTAATTTATGGCTGTTTTGCTACCCTTTATTTTCTTTATTTCTTTTCACCTTCATTCAAATTAACGCTGTCCCCACCTATTTATCTTTTTCCGCTAGGAAGCTAATTAATCAAGAAATCTGGCATTCATTCTTTTTGTTAACGTGTTGTGAATTAAAGGGCAGAGTTTGTTATAAAATGACATAACCCTGAATGAGGAACCAAGTGGGTGAACAACATTGTGGTCATCATCATATAGTTCATCATCGTCATCAAAACCTGAACAAATGGAGAGAGCTATGGATGATGATTTTGCCTCATTTGCTGCTTTTCCAGCGTTGGATGGTGAAGATTTTCCAATTGCTGAAGAGGAAGAAAATAATGAATTATCACAGTCCACATTCAAAGGTGACTGGGAAAAGGTGGTTGAGTTATACAAAACACAACCACGGCTTCAGAGAAGTGTGATCACGAGCTCAAAAGACACAGCCCTGCACATGGCCATCAGTGACGACAGAGAAGATGTTGTGGAGAAGCTTGTAGAGTCAATCGTCGACTATCACAACAAGGAAGCTCTGAAAATGCAGAACAACAGAGGCGAAACCCCTCTGCATCGCGCAGCCACAAGGAAGTCGGTGAAAATGTGCGAGTGTATCGTAAAGGCAGGACAACACATGGGCCTGGATTTGCTCAGTATCACTAACAAATGGGGCGAGACGCCCATCTTCACGGCGGCTCTTTACGACCGTAAACTTGTCTTCATCTTCCTCCACGATGCTGCTAAAGATGCACCAGACACAGAAAAACCGTATCAGTTTCTTAGAAGAACCGATGGTTCTGGAGATACTGCCCTTCACTCTGCCATTAGGAGGGAGCATTTTGGTGAGCATATCTCATCATTCGTCTAGGTTTCTTTGTGTTGTATTATTAATACATACACATACAAACATATATGCAGATTTGGCATTCCACATGATCATATTGTACCCAGATCTAGTGGGCAAATCCGATGAGAAGGGAATAACTCCTCTTCATGTCCTTGCCAGCAAGCCTTCTGCCTTCAGAAGTGGCCTGCAGCTCTCCTGGTGGAATCAAATCATATACTACTGTAAGTAATAATGTTTGTAATTAAAGCATCATTTGTGTGTGTAGCTAGTATTCTTTCCTGGAAAAAAAATAATAATATAAGACATATTTACCTAATTTGATTAAATTAAAGAAGTTAGTTAAGTTAATTGATGTAATGTGATTTATTTTCTAAAATACCCTAATAATCTTTTATAATGCCTTTGTTTCCTCTTCATTTTAATTATTGTTGAAGGAGCATCAATAAAGATAAATTAGGAAAAGATTGACAAATATAAAAATTATATTTTATATTTAATACATAACTAACTTTTAAATATATTTTATATTAAAGAACACGCTCACGGAAACATAAAATTAATTGTCAGCTTTAGCCAAAGCTGAATGTGTTGCTATAATTAATAACTCTGGCGATTCTGCGAGATGATTATTTATTATTATTATTTCTGGAGGAAAGGTATCCGTTTGGATAAGCTGAAATATGATCCGGGACGTACTTTCACTTCGAGAACATCAGCTACGAAACAGGAAGACAAGTGTCCGGCCCCGGATAACTACCTGACATGTTATCAGTTCCTTTGGGGTGCCGACTCTGGTAATATATATTTCCTTCAATCCAAAATATAAGCCTTGATTTTTTAGAAGATTAAATAAGTTAATTAAATTACTTAAAAGTATTCATATTTATCGTTTTTTCATTAAACTAATTTGTTTAGACTTATAAATTTATATATAATTTAATCATACACAACATATAATATGGTTATATAATTTATTTAGCTTTTTTTAATTAATCTAAAAAAATTAATTATATCTTTTAGGATATATTCAAATTAAAACAACTCAAGATTCCTCTTAGCAATTATGTTTTCAAATTTATGACAGTTGTCAAGAAAATTAAAGAGTATTGGTCGAGACAGGCCAAATCATCAGGCGGCGAATTAGGAGGTAAAAGCCAAATAAATTCATACTTTGACTTAAAAAGTTATACTTTGACTTCTGATCATGCATTCTTGATCTGTGATGCTGCGCAGGAAAGAAGAAAGGAGAGGATCTAGAGGCCCCAAATAACTCCTATGTTAATAAAAATATTCCACAGAATTATACTACCCTTTATGAGCTTCTTGTTTTTGTCTGCCTAACTTTGTTTCGCTTCTCGGGATTTGGTATATATACCCAATTCAAGTTTCATTTCTTGCACTCATCATTATATCTAAAATTCATTCACAAGAGGCCTCGTGAATAATGTTTGATCATTTTTAGATTTTACGTAAATCTACGAGTTGACGACTCTAGTATTTAATTATAAAATAAGTTAAGAAAAATTATATTATTTATAACATGCATGTAAATATAGTGTGGCATGTGTTGGAGTTAATTAAAGTTTTATTAACTGTACTCATTTCGTATGAAATTGAATTATTTGACAGAGTTGATTAACAAAATAAGGGAAGAGAAAGAAAAGCATGAATGGAGCGTTCAGATATTGAAGGCACTCATGGAAAAGCATCATACAGCATACATTACTGAAGGAAGAGATCCGACCGGAAGAGGAAAGGTATTTGATCCGAGACAGCAAAAATCACCATCAACCAATGCTCAAGTTCAAAAGGGTATTATAGTCTCTCCCTTGAATTTCCACTTCTTTCAAATCAAACATGCTATATATCTGCTGTGTTAATTAATCCAACACAAACATTTACATTTAGAGTTTGTTTGTTTCTGTTTTCTATTTTATTGTTTTAAAAACAATTTTATAAAATTATTTTTAAAAACAAGTTTTTTATAATAAAAAAAATAAATAAAAAATATGTTTGGATAGTTGTTTTTTTTAAAACAAATATGTTTGGATATTTGTTTTAAAAAATCTATTTTTGAAGTGATGTGGTAGTGGTTTGCATGGTGAAGTGGTATAGATAGTGTATAGTTAATGGCTTCACAAAAATAATGAATAGGAAAAAAAAACAAGAAAACACCAAAAAATTATTTTGACTTTTTAGTTTTTAAAAAAACTTTATAAATTTTGTTTTTCAAAAACAAAAAAAATTATTGAAAACAGTTTTTTTAAAAATAAATATATATATATTATATTTATAGCTATTATATATTTGTTTTTTAAAACAAAACAAAAAAACTTTTTAAAAAACAGAATCAAACAAGGCCTTAATTTACAGTTGGTGATAGTATTGATGGATTTGAATATGAGCAGGCAATATGGGTGAGGACATAGATAATAACAAGAGTCCAAATGAGGAGCCTGAAGAAACACATACACCCTTGTTGGTGGCAGCCCAGAAAGGTGTAATTGAAGTGGTCAACGAAATCCTAAGCCAATTACCGGTGACCATCTACGAAACCACATCAAAGGACAAAAATATATTGCAGGTGGCAGTGGAGAACAGGCAACCCAGTGTTATTAAGGCAGTGTTTAAACAAGTTGACAAAGAATTAAAGTTTAATCTTTGGGATGACCTCGTTGAGTCAGTGGATACTGAAGAAAATACTATATTGCATTTAGCAGCCAAGTACGAGAAATCCAAGACTCATCCTTGGCAGATTCATGGCACTGCCATGCAGATGCAATGGGAAATCACGTGGTATGAGGTAATTAATTAACTTACTTACCAAAATCGATCATTCCGTCGCTAACTAATTAATGATAGTCTATTTGATGATAAATTCGTACAATTCCGTCACTAAACTACTATTTTTATATAATTATGTTTAATTACGTGCCATCCTCACAATTGATTAAACTGGTACCAATTATATATATGTGATATGTCCATGTACGTACGTATTTTAACGATGAAATTTGAATTGCAGTATGCAAAAACGTTGTCACCACACCACTTCCTTTCCCTAAGCAATAAACAAGGCCAAATTCCGGAACAAATCTTCACTAAAGGTCATGAAGATCTGGTCAAACAGAGTAGCGAGTGGCTTAAGGATACGTCTGAATCTTGCTCAGTGGTGGCTGCGCTGGTTGCCGGAGTTTCCTTTGCAACGTCGAGCCAAGTCCCCGGCGGCACTAACGGCGATACTGGCAAGCCAACCTTAGAACAGCAGCCGGCGTTTGAACTTTTCGCTATCACCGCACTTATTGGGCTCTGCTTCTCTGTCACTGCACTGATCATGTTCCTTTCCATACTCACCTCTCGGAAACTACCCAGAGATTTTAGGAGAAATTTGCCACTGAAGCTTCTTCTGGGCTTAAGCTCACTGTTTGTGTCCATTGCCTCAATGCTTATATCTTTTTGCGCGGCTCACTTCTTCGTGATTGAGGACAGATTCAAGAAAGCAGTGTTCCCTCTATATGCCGCCACTTGTCTTCCTGTTTCCTTCTACGCAATCCTTCAGTTTCCACTCTACATGGATCTTTTGAAATCCATTATCACAAAGGTTCCCCAATCGCTCCCTTCGGGCCATATATGATTGATTATATGTTTTCTCTGGCCAAAGGAATTTCGCATGTTTCTTGCGTTCATTAGTTTGCTTGCTCCCCTCTCAATTGGTTTTCGTCATATTTGAACCTACCTTTTGTGATGGATCTACAATAATGGCTTTTCCTCCACCGTTTGGAAAAGTAGTTGTTTTCTTTGTTCTTATTGTTTGCTTATCAAGGGAGTGATCCAACCAAAAATTTCATTGTACGGCCGCGACAGTTTTAATGGTAAATAAAAGTACTTGTTCTCGTGGAGAATCAAATTAATTGATTATTAATTAAAAATTACATTTCTCAGTATTAATAAAGTTGAGCAATTAAAATTAAAAATAATAGATTGAAATAATATTTAAATCAAATAAAAAAAGTCTCAGGCTAAGTTAACAACCACAAATATAAAAATATTTACTTTTTGGATGTTATCCCCACTAAATTATTTATAAAAAAACTTAATCAGGGTCTTAAAATGCTTGTTGTTCCACTTATAACCCTACCTCAATTAATCATGTAATCTCTCACCCAATTATACTACCTAGGTGCAAATCAAGACAAATATCACTCTAATTTGATTATATGGAGCCTTCATGTATATGTTTATCTTAAGTACAAATTAGATTTAAAGCTCTGATTCCACGTTACTTAATCTCAATGTAAATATGAACGATGACTTTTAATAATTGTAACTCTAAAATTTGAATTCTCTCATCTCTGCCTCACGACCCTCATTCATCTCTTTCTTACCAGCGGCTTGTGGCACCATTACAAGCCACTGACCAGTATCATTATATGCCACATCTATGTTAAAGTGGTAGATCGGTTCCCAGATCTTTGATCTATAGCCTTCTCCCTCTGATTTCTGGCGGTTGTAGACATCTCTCATCCTTGTGGCGAGTTTTTTCCTCTCCTTCTTCAGAGCTGTTCTGCGGCGGTGAGAGCTATTTGTCTTTTGTTTCTGTTTTTGTAGTATTGGGTTTTGTGGTGGTGTTTTTGTTTTCTTAGGAAATAAACAGATATGTGAGATATGAGTATAAATCCTCTTGATTAGATTGTTATTTGAACGTTATTAGATGCGACAATCACCTAGTGGCTTGGATCTGCATTCTTGGGGAAGATTTCAAGAGGTGTTGTTCGATGTGTGGTCGAGGTCACCATATTTGTTTGAACGGAGAAGCAGAAGTGATTTTCAAGATATCATGGGTTTTCTTCCTTCGAGATTGGGTTTTCTTTGATTACCTCAAGTCGGGGTATACGTAACATTCTTTCTAATTGCAGCTAATGCTTATAAGGAGGTGTGCCCGTTAGGGTGGGTTTTACAAACAACACTTTCTTTCATATCACTTCTAACCTTGGATATCGAGGAAGCCGGTTTTGTCCATGCTTCTACTTCTACTCTTAAATCTTTAATGTACGGTGATTGACTGTTCTTGCATTTGGCTTATTTTGTTACATTTGATTTGGCTTTGTTTTATTTCATCTTCAATTTGTTTTCATATATTGCATTAGTTTGCAATAATAATATAAATAGCTTTTGACAAAAAAAAAAATCTCAATGTAAATATAAGCTCGTATAAGTATCTTTAATTTTTATATGCATTATAAAATATACTTCAAATTTACTAAATCATGAGGGATATTATAAACCAAGTTGATATGAGCAACCCCAATGTAAGCGGTTCGTCGTTGTTTTTGAATTATAAAAAATCATATACGTATAGATAAGATGGTTTGTATCAAAACTTAAATTAAGCTAAGCATGAAAGGTTAGATTAAAGTGAGACATTAAAATTAGGTAACAAATTCAACACAATTTTTTTAAAAATGACAATGTCTTTCTAAAATTAATTAATTGCTAGTGACTTTGTGGCATAATGATGAAAAATGTCAATGTCGCGAATACATAAGTTTTATAATTTTTATTAGGTAAATGATGAAAAAAATTAATAAATTACTTTTTCATATCTTTTGCCATGTATTTCATTAATGTGATATAGCAAATGGGTTTAATAAGATAAACAGTAAGGGGACCTTTGGGTACATAAAATCAAGGTTCTGAAACCCGGACCGGTCATTGAACCAGTCGGGGTACTGGGTTAAGGGTTAGTGGGTTAGACCGTAGTCAGTCCGGAGTCAACCCGGGCCTAGACCGGTGAGGTATAAAAAATCGGAAAATAATTAATTTCTCATCACACTAACCTAAATTTGACATACTATATATCATTTCAATACTTTGGATCAGTAGCAAAATAATCATATACTCCAATACTCGTGACATATTCAGATATTCTTAACAATTTTCTTTACAACCTACATTTGAGACAAAATATTCATGGCAGCAAAATATCAAAAACAAGTATATGATGACAAAATATTCTCACCTTTGATAAACTAATAATATAATCATCATCATTGAAATCATCATCAACATCATTCAACTCTCTAGGTATTGAGACACCAGGAGGTGGAGTTGTAGGAGGAAAAGTAAATGCATTAGAAGCAACATGATCATCAGTTAAAGATGGAGGCGCAATACTAAAATCATCATCACCTATATATGAAACAAATAGAATTATTAATACTTATGTAAAAACATAGTTATATTATTTTGTGTAGGAATATAATCTTATATTATAGAAGAGATAGTTAGGACTTAGGAACCTCCAAAATCCCTTGCCATTTGTTCAAGTTGAAGATTTGTCACATCCTACATCATCAAATTCAGGAGTTGAATCTTCCTCAAGCACCCAAAAGTCAACTTTATCAATTGATTCATAATCAATGGGATTATAATTATCTTTCTTCTTCTTCAATTGATTCCTATAATGCCAAACATGATAGAATACCAACATTAATAAAGTGTATATTTGATTATTTGTCTATATGTTATAAAAGTATAAAACAAGTAATCAAAAGTCAAGTTTACCTAAACTTTAACCTCAGATTATAGTTTGTGAAAACCAAGTCATCAAGCCTTTGATGCTCCAATCTATTTCTTCTTTTAGTATGGATACGCTCAAACAAGCTCCAGTTTCTTTCACATCCAGAAGAAGTAGAAGTTTGACTAAGAACGCGTAAAGCAATTTTTTGCAATTCTGGTATTGAACCCCTGTAATACAACCACCAGTCATCTGTAAAATAAAATAAAACATTTAGTATATATTATTAATGTCGGATATCTCAGTATGCGCTTTTGAATATGAAAGTCAATGTAATTACGTGGGACTAGTGTATGGGCTGTTTTTTCACATGAAACTTTAGCAAAGGATTCTTTACGTTCACGGTATACACCAATTTGCTTCATTATTGTAATATAATAATCAGAATCGTCAGATGAGTTTGCCTCGAACAAATCAATCACAGCTTCCAAACATCGATGCTTTCGACAAAATCGGGACTATACAAGAATGCGGGATTCAACAAATACGACCCATGAAGTTCAGGTTTTCAAATGCTTATCCCAACGACTTTGGATAATATTTGTATAAGGCTTGTATAGTTCCTTTTTCTTTTGAAACACGTCCTTGATCACATTTTTAGCCCTCTGCATGCCTTCATAGACATATGGCATTGAAGGCTTCTCATCTGAATCAACAATTCTCAACAATTTGATCAATGAAGAGTGGAGACACAAGTCTCACAATTTGAAAGCAATCGTTCCAAAACCGTTATCTAGAATGATTGCACTAAAAGTTTTTCCGGCTTCAGATGTTGCTAACTTATGCTGCAAAAAATGCCCATCAATAGCCAAAGCTTGTAAATCTTGCTTGTGTGAATATATGCTATGAAGGGTGATGAATGTGGTGGAAAATCTTCTAGCACCAGGACGCACAATTTCCTTCTAACCAGGTCTTTTTCTTAGCCATGACAAGAAGATCAAATGGTTATAAGCGAATACAGTGATTTTGGATGCCTTCTTCGCAAGGTCTGAAACATGATGCATTGATGCAATATCTTTCAAAATCATATTTAAACAGTGAGCAGCACAAGGTGACCAATAGATGGTTTTGTATTTCTCTTTTATCAATCTACCACGTGCTACATAGTTTGTAGCATTGTCAGTCACAACATGGACAATATTTTCAGGACCTACCCACTCAATGACTTCTCTGAACAATGAGAATAATGTATTGGCATCTTTAATCAAATATGAAGCATCAATTGATTTCACAAAAACCATGCCATGTACAGAGTAGACTAAGAAATTGATCAAAGTTCGTTGTCTCACATCCGTCCAACCATCAGCCATAAGTGTGCAACCATTTTCTTTCCATTTGGCTCGATGGCTATCAATTAGAAGTTGGCATTCTTTTTTACAATCACCCAACAAGCTAACTCTATACTCATGATAACTAGGGACCTTAAACCCAAGCCCAATTGCAGTAGCAGCGTCGATGGCTTTTTTGAAATAAAGGACAAGTCAATGCATTAAATGGAATGCAATTCGCATAAGCCCATTGAGCAAAAGCTTTTTTTGCATTATGTTGAGCTTCTTGACTTTCCCAAGCACTCTTGATGCTTGGTTGAGCACCATGAGTTGTCCTAGGTACAAAATAATTTTCAACCCCCACAGTATTAGGCACTTTCCTCTTTGATACAATCGGTTCTTCACTTTCCCTAGCTGCATTTCCTTCATCTACATTATCACTATGAACAGGATTTTTCTTTGAACCTTCTACCAAAAATCCTTTCATTCTAGCACGTACATCATGAGAAACCTTTTTACAAGAACTTACTTGACTACTTACACCAGCTAAATGTTGTTTCAACCTATTTATCCCTCCTCCCCTATATGATGAACCACATAATAGGCATGTAAACACGTTTACTTCTCCGCTTTCTTAAAAGATACATATTCCCAAGCAGGATCAGTTTTTTTAAAACTAGATTGTGTGGGAGGATTGCTAGACTCGGGATTAGGGGTGGTAGTATGCTGGGCACCTTCATTGTTATTATTTCCCCTTCATTAACAACTTCATGAATCCAAACCAAACCAAACAGAGCACGACAAGCAAACCAAATAGATATATATATATATGAAAATAGAAGTGTGTTGAACAGCACAATAGAAATGAAGCCTTCAGGATTAAAAACCAAGTCAGACTGAAAAGCAAACCAATCCTTCAGAAATCAAAACCCAATCGAACAGAGCACAACAAAAACGAAAATGCAAATCAAAAGCCAACAGAAGACGACAGCTTATATGAACCCGAAAATAGAGCCAACCACGACGACCGGAAATAAAAAAAAGAACCCCAATCAAACCAATATGACATCCAAAAGTAAAAAAGTAGACACCAGAGCAGTAGCAGAACAAAGAACTAAAAAGAAACTAAAATATTCAAAAATAAATAAATAATAAACCTGAAGCTCTGCAGAACGAGCGAAGCTCTGGAAAGGCACGAACGAAGCTTTGTAAAGGCAAGAACCTGAAGAAACTAACGGCATTGAGGAAAAATTTCAAAAAAAAAAACTAAAAAGGAACTCCAAAGACAAAAAGGGCAAAACCTCTGTAAAAACTAAAACTTACCAGCGACGGCGAAGCTCCTTCTCAAGCTCAACCTTGCGACGGCAAAGGGCTTGTCGGACAGAGGGAGACGCTTTCGGTCGGACGGAGGGAGAAGGAAGATTCGAACAAAGAAATGGAGCGAGGACGAGTAGGGAGAATCGAAAGCGGTGTGAGCGGCTGAGTTTGACGGGAAGAGTCGAAAATCCCGCTAAATCAAATCAATTGATTTGATCGGATCGTTTGCCTTCCCCGCCTTCCATACAAAGTTTAAATAATAATAATAATAATAATAATAGCAAACCACATCGTTTCAAATTGGGTGGGAAATAAATAAAAAATATGGCGACTCGGTGACCACTGGTGACTCGGCCGGTTTCACCGATCGATCCGATTTTGCACCAAACCGGACCGGTTTCGACCGATTAGGCCGGTTCCGTCTGAACCTACGGTCCTGGTCCGGTTTCACAAACCATGCATAAAATTAAAGTTCACGAGTGTTTAAACTTAAAAAGTGAATGGAGATGGAGTTATTTGCGACTTATTCAAAATTTAGTGAAAGTTTTATTATTTTTGCTTAAATTGAAACATACGATTAAACTTCTACAAAAATATGCCTTATATTATATTTTAAAAGAGAAATTGATACAATCTGATACCATCATAATTAGATATTAGGCCTATTTTTATTTATTTTTTATTCAACGCTCTCTCGCCTCCCACCTTCCTCCCTGAAAAAAAGAAAAAAGAATAACACAAAATATAAATTGATTTATATTTTATAAACTAAGGGATGGTTAATAATTAAAAAAAATATTAATGTTGACTAACGGAAATATAGTACTACCTCCGGTCTTAATTATAAGACATAGTTGACTTTTTTTGGAGAGATTAAGGAAGCTAAATAAGTTATTTAATCATTTTATATGTTGTTAACCCTTAGATTATATATTTATTAGTCAAACTAAATAATTTAAAGAAAAAAATAAAAATAAAAATACTCTAAAGTAATTTAATTAGCTTCCTTAATCTCTCTAAAAAAGTCAACTATGTCTTATAATTAGGACCGGAGGGAGTATATAATAAAAAGGGGGCGTCTTCAAAATGTGATTAACCGCCCCTCCAGTCCTTAATATATAAGATAAGATGTAGATGATCTTAGGAAACAAAGAAAATCAAGAGGATAATCTCTGAGTGCTTAGGGGTTAACTCAATACGATTCTATGAATATTTTCGATTTGAGATTCATGTTATAATATAGCACTGTTTCTTGTTTGTCTCGCCCAATCTACAACTATTTCAAAGACATATATATTAGTAAAATCAATAAATTTAGAAATCTCTAATGACGACTCTTGGCTTGATTAGGGATATGATAAAAGTGCAGGTCTAAATCTGAATTGAGGTATTTCAAATGGATTTAAATGGGATTTGTCATTTTGAAAATGCATATCATATTAACTAACTTTAACTTTTTTTTTTAATCTAATTAAATTAGATAAATTTATCTTATATTAACGACAAGAGGGAGTAATATTTAAATTTTATTAGAAAAATGTCTATATTTAACATCTCCATATCACAGCTCAAAATATAGGGGATACATGGCCGGTGCTTTTTTCCTCCGCAGGGCAAGGCGAAAGCTCTCTCTCAAAGTGTCAATTCAATTTTGTAATTTTCAAGATTGCTAATTTGTGAGGGCAATTAAATTAAAGCACAATGGAAGGAAGATTTGATTTGGGAGTGGTGTCTTTAGAATGAAATAGCTATAATTGCCGACACGTATGAATCAGAAGCTGGTCTGAACCATATATATTTTGCACATATATCCTTTTTTTTCAACAAGAAAAAAGGCCCGGGGCAGGGCCACCATATATATGAAACACCACTCATGTTAGTACGGATGGAAGATTTAGTATTTATTTTTTGACCTTTACACGTACGCGTTCGGAAGAGTATATGTACCAAAGCAGTGGCAGAGCCAGGATTTTATGTTTGTGGGTGCACAATTAGTAGTGGGATTTGGGGCAGCGCCCCCGAAAAATTTTGTTTTAAGAAAAGTTTTAAATGTATTAAAAAACAAAAAAATATAAACAAGAAAAGAAAATATGACTATCTTAGACCATAAATTTTTTAAAGTCAGTTTCAAAGTCATTTAAATAGCTCTATTGAAGTAAGTCACATTGTTGCCTAAAAATTGAAATGGAAAACCTCGAAAGTCATTATAAACAGTTTGATTTTAAGTTTCAACTAGGCAAAATAAGTAACATGAAAAAGTTATAGCTGGCTATCTTTTCTTCCCTCTTTTCTATGTAGTTCAAAGCTTCAGACCAAGTAAATTTCACATGGAATCTCAAGTGCTTTTGATGAGTAAACTAAAACAGAGGCACAATACCATAAATAAGAATCGAAAGTTGAAAGAGAAACAAAGGCACAAATAAGAATTGAAACTTGAATCAGAGTCAGAGGCATACAGTGAAGACTGAAGAAGTGTGGCTCCATGCGGACATGTGCGTAAGTGTGGCTCCGCCACTGTCTCCAAGTTCCAACTAAACAAACCTGAAAAATAGAGTTTACGAAACTAGTTAAAGGATTTAGTACCACAAAGAAAGTTGCTAAGATAGAATCACAAAATAATTGAGTATACGAATTTGAATTGATTGATCTTTTCCTGCACAAACAGAATGAATTGACAGTGCATCACAGAGGAGAGCATCCCTATCAAATCCAAGAATCATTTAGACAAGGCATCTGCATTTCTTTTCTTTTAAGGTTCATTATGCTTTGACCAAAGGGAAAGCAGGCCATAAGCAGCTACAATATATTTAGAATTAGAGTTTATATCCTTAACAACCATAAAGAATTTCATAAAGGATCTTGAATTGTACCCATCTTCAATCAAAGGAAGACAAAATCAAAAGTGCCTCATAAAACATCCGAACTATTCTCATATAAAGGCTTAGTTCACTAAGAAAATTGCTCTTGCTGAGTTCCCAATATGCATCACGATATCAACACCACATCGCTTTACCTTTCGCTCACTTCCACTGTAACATCTCATTTTCAAAAGCAGTATAATTTTTTTTTCATATATCATCAGAGTAGAGCATCAGAGCGATTGAGTAACTGATACATTTATTCAAATTTCCGTAAGTTTGGCTGATTTACGAAGCGGTACGTGGACGGAGTTTTCAAAATGAATAACAACGAAGAAAGTCTTCGGCCGGGTCTCGTGCGGCTGCTCGCCTTTCCTCGGTTCTCCCGAACTGACGCTATGATAAGAGCGAGGTTCAATGCACATTGAACCTCGGGTAACGGTTAACCTCGTGCTTAAATATGACAATATATATACACGACAAATAAAGAATCAATCAATACAACGATCCCACAACGGATGTATGATTAGAAATACATAACCACGTATGTAAGATAATAACCACGTATGTAACATAACCACATATGATACAACAATAATAATAACGTATGTAACATAACCACGTATGATACAATAATAATAATAACGTATGTAACATAACCACGTATGATACAACAATAATAATAACGTATGTAACATAACCACGTATGTGACATAGCAACGGGTGTAACATATCCACGTATGCTACCACCATAGTGTGAATACAACAATCATATATATCCATACAATAACCATCAGAGTTAGTGTTACAGTACGCGAACGTACCTTCGTTGTCGACTACGGTACGTTTTACGGAAAACGGTAATTTTGACAGCGGGTGAAACAGCGGTACGACGGCGGTACAACAATGTCGATTATCTCGATATCCTATAAGGATAACATTTATCAACTTCTAGCAATATAACAGGCATTTTAGGTACAAATTACCATTTTGCCCCTGAACCCCCTAATCGGCGGAATTTCGCCAGAGCTTCGCTGTTTTCGCTCTATCTCTCCAGAATTTCGACAAATCTTTTCCCTCATCATATTTTCGAAATATATATCATATTTACCCCTAAATATGATATCTAGACTATCTGGGAAATTTAAAGACAATTCTAGCATTCCTACTATCTCTACTGAAAGAACTACTGAAACTTAAGACTAAGGACCGAAAAACTTACCCGGGCTCCGCCGATCTTTCTCCGGGCTCTTCCTTCTCTCTAACTTCTCTCTAGTTTTCGAGTTTGGGGTGAAGAAGAATGAAGAGGGAGAGCTCCTATTTATAGGAAAAGGAAGGGACAAGGTGGAAATTACTTCAATTGTTTTCAGATCGGATTTCAACCGTCGAATCGCACTTCGCCACGTGGCTCCATCTTGGCCCTCCATGTGTTGGATGACATCATCCCTTCTAGAAGAAGATGATGTCATCTTGTTGACTTACCGATAAAGTTCCCTGATCGGTGTCCTAATCGCGTAATCTTGACGAAACTCAAAAATCTGAAAGCAACGTTTTGAAGTTCCATTCTTCCTCTGTAGGAATATCTGGGTTAATGAAATTTATGATTCCATTAAGGGCATTCCGTTGCTGCTGAACATTTTAGGACGGACACCCAAGGGTTACGGAAATCACTTCCTAAAGTGTCGGCTTTCTCGATTATTTGGTTAAGTAATATGTTACGACCTAAGAAACTTTATCCCCGATTTGTCACAACTATTTCGTTTTCTATAGGTCTTATTTACGCTATCTCGCCTATTTCTCATTAATCCTGTATCTTAATGACCCATTGGTTTTGAGAAATGAATTCGGAGATAGTCCACTCCGAGGTAGAATTTCACTGGTTTATAAAAAGTCCAGGATGACTTAGACTATATCCCTATATTTTGGTGTAGGATTTTATTTCTATCCATTTTCAAATGTCATGTTGGCTCTTTACCATATATATTATTATTTTATTCAAAATATCTAGATATTTATTTATTTTTCTTTTTTTCTTTTTTTATTTTTCTAAGCATAAAATATTTCATTAATATTTTATTATTTATTTAATTATTGATTTCGAATTTCTCCTTAAATTAATTATTTACTAATTAATTTACTTATGTCTTAATCTAAACAATTAGCCACTAATTACTTAATTAGCCACTTACTAATTGTTGATAATTTTCATAATTAGGATTAATTATTATCTCACAACTTTTGCACCGACATTGGTATTTTATGTCCCATGTAAAATATTAAAAATCATGGGGCCAAAAAGTGTTTTTAATAATATTATATTTATGCTCTATTATTTTCCAAGGAAATAATTCCAAAAATTCCTAAATTTAGAGATAACACACTTCCCAAGTTTTTGTCAATATTTGCAGTCATATGAGATTTATCATAATATTTTCGTGCCATTTTCTCGCCTTATAAAATACATTTTTCAAGGATTTTAGCTCTTTATCTCTCATAATTCTCATAGTAATTACCTTAGAAAATAAGATAATTATTACTTATTATTTGAAACCACATATTCACCTATTTTCAATAGGTATTATTTACCAAAATATGATACTTATCATAAATACGATTTTTAGGGTATTACATCCACTACTAGAAAATTCAATATTTGCGATGGAATTTGAGAGGGAAATTTTTTCAGTCGCAAATTTTGGAAATTTGTGAGGGAAAATAATTTTCCCTCGCAAAATGGGAGAGTTTGCCGCCAATTTCCCCATTTTGCGAGGGAAACTCGGTTCCCTTGCAAAAATGACATTTTTTGTGCGAGGAAATAGTTTTCCCTCGCAAAAGGATCATTTTGCGAGGGAATATTATTTTCCCTCGCAAATTTACTTAGGGCCCGTTTGGATCGCGGAAAATGAAGCAATGGAATAGGAAAATGGAGATTTTCCAACAGCGGCGAGCGTTTGGATCAAAATTCCATCGGAAAACATTTTCCTGCGTCTGCCGATTTTCATCCTGATGAATGAAAATGGGTTCCCACCAAAAATATTGGGAACCATTTTCCTACGCATTAAGAAAACCACCAAAAGACCCAAATGCCCCGAAGCTTCCATTTTTGCTGTGTTGGAGGTCTAGGACTTTGGTGTTTTCCGACACGAACGGCACAACCCGTCGATTCAAATTAACCCATTATTCTTTCACAATCTCTTCACTTTCCCCTAAACAAGCAAAGTATTTTGGTGAATCAGATTAGCCCTTCTTGGTGAATCAAACACTTTCGTCGAAACAGTGTTTTCCCCCAAAATTCAGTCAAACCAACAAGTTCATTGCTCCCTCCATGATTTTGATTCACAGGTTAATTAGAAGAAGAAGCGGTTTGAAGTGAGTGAAAGAAGAAGGAAGAAGAGAAGGAAGCGGAAGAAAAAAAAAATGGAGTGCAGGAAGGCATTCTCCAGAATGCCTTGCGACCCGTTAAGCCATTTAGAGAATGCCCGAGGCATTCTCGAGAATTCCTTGAAGGCATTCTCAAAAGAGAATGGACATTCTCGAGAATGCTTGAGGCATTCTCGAGAATGCTTGAGGCATTCTCGAGAATGCATTGAAGGTATTCTCTTTTGAGAATGCCTTCAATGCATTCTCGAGAATGCCTCAAGCATCTCGAGAATGCCTCAAGCATTCTCGAGAATGCCATTCTAAAAGAGAATGCATAGGCATTCTCGAGAATTCCTTTCAAATGTCTTGCGAATTCGCAAGGCATTCTCGAGAATGCCTTGCGAATTCTCGAGAATGTGGCATCCATTTTTTTTATGGGTAAAATGGTATTTTACCTCATTTTCCTACCTTATTTTCTTCCAACCAAACAAATTTTTTCCTATCAACCCATTTTCTTTTCCAGTGCCAACCAAACGCAACCACATAAATATTCTCCATTCCATTCCATTCTTTTCATTTCCATTCCTTTCCATTCCCACCTTTTCTTTGATCCAAACGGGGCCTTACTTTTGCGAGGGAAATAGTTCTCCCTCGCAAATAGTGGGATTAAAAAAAAAACCCCCACATTTCTCTTTCACTCCTCCATTTCGTCATGTGAACCCTACACCATTCAGAGCATTTCACCGCGGCCGTGGCACATTCAGGGCATCTCACTTGCTCATTTTTTCCTCCACAGTAACTAAACTCGTCGACGACAGGCACCACTGCAGGTAAATGATACAGCTTCTTTTAGCTCCAGTGAAGCTGCGTATGTGTAACACCCCATTTTTGAAAAGCGGAATAATGTATTTTTATCAGAGTAGAGCATCAGAGCAATTTTGAGAGTAACTGATAAGTTTTAAAAACGTTAACCGTGGTATATCCAGAGAATCATAATAACGGTACATTTATCCCATAATTCAAAAACATATACATCCCACATAAAACTAAATCTCCAGCCCGGTCCTCATGCGTGCGCTTACCCTTGTCTTTGGTCCTCGGTCCTCTAGACCCTGAAGCTATAGTAAGAGCTGAGGTCCAATGCCCATCGGACCTCAGGTAACGGTTAACCTTATGCTCAAATATGACAGTACATATATGACAGATATTCATAACATTACAGCAGTAATCAACACATAAGCACATAGCAGATGCAAGATTAACACCACAACAGTACATAAGCACACAGCAGATGTAAAGTCACACACACGTCTGCACTCTCCAGTGCCACGACAGCTGCTCGTGTCCTCAGCGCTAGGAAAACACCTTTTCGGCGTTATCAAGACTATAACCCGTGTATAAAGCCGAATGTACAAACAGTGATCTAAGACAGAGTCTCAGTCTATGAAATCATCTATCACATGTAAGCATATAATAAGCATTAGAGTTAGTGTTACAGTACGCGTCCGTACCTTCGTTGATGATTGCGGTACGTACGTCGGTTGGTATGCGTTCTCAGATAGCCTATAATAGCAATATCACTTTATTAATATATGAATAGTATCCTAAGAGATATTCTGACCACTAATGACCATTTTGCCCTTGATGGATTTATTTTACAATTTATTGTCCAAAATTTCGTAGAACCACGTTGGTTACAGCTTTCTGATTTTCGTCTAACTTCAAAAACTCATAACTAATTCTAGCAAAATCGAAACGAGGATCCGTAAAATTCCCCGGACTCCTTAGGATGTATAGTTTTGAGAAAAAATATCAAAGTTTGCCCAGAACTTAAGAAAAATTCCCAGTTTTCACGTTTTCATATGCTGCCCAGAATTTTCCAGAAAAACGTAGCCTTTCTTTGAGAATTTTTATCTCCTTGCAAAAAAATCAAAATGACACACTCTGGGTATATTTGAAAAACCCTATATGTCTACTTTAACCATCAAAAATTTCATATTTAATTAGCTTCATCTTCAGCATAAGATTATGGCCTCAATATCATTGCCTTCAGAAAAGTTCTAACCGAACAATTTTCGCCAGAACTTCGTTACTTTGATCTTCAACTTCCAAAAATTTTGATCCAACATATTTTCCATCAAATTTTCGAAATAAAGCCATTTTTAACCATAAAAACATGAAAATAAAATTGCCCTTGGAAATTTAAAATCAAAGCATAAACCAACTATGAATTTAAAAGCTAGAACTTGAAGAACTTACTTTGCTCTTGCTTCTACTCCTCCAAGCTTTCCTCACTCACTCCCTACTCTCTATATTCAGATGCTATTGCTTGTGTTTGGTGTGAAAAATGAAGAAACCTTAGGTCTCTATTTATAGCAAATTGTTAAGGATTTTGTTCAATTACCAAAATACCCTTTTCTTTGTCTCCAAGATAACTTTTCCCTTCAACTTTTCACTCTTAAATTTCACTCTTCCTTTCCCTAAACCGTGGCCCCTTCACATCTCTCACCATCATCCATTTTTTCTTTGTCCCCTTAAGCTTCTTCCATAAGCCTTTTTTTTTACTTCATCTCCAAGTTCTTCCTTCTTTTTCTATTGGTGGATTTCAATTAAAACTAAACTATATCACATAATTCCTCTTACACTCAAACACACACACAACCGTACATCCCCCTTCCCCTTAATTACATATTGCTTTTGTTTTTCATTTGTCTCTAAAGTCCAATGTTTAAAACCTCTCATTGGCCCATTAATTATCACATGAATTTAGGATGTTATTAGGCATATTTATTATTATTTGATTGGTTCCTAAATTAATTATGATGCTTAGTAACTCATTTCATGTTAATATTGAATCTCTATTAGTTCTTGATTTTTAATCAAGTTGGAATATCCCAAATTGAATATTAGAAAATTGATCTTTGATTTATTAAATTCCAAGCAACAATTGCCCAAGAATTATAATAATTAATTTACATAATTAGAGACAACATACTCTTTAATTTCTAATATGTATTCTTTATCAAAGTATAATATTTAGAAATTTTCGGATATTACAGTATGAGCTCTCGAATCGGGGGATTTCTTGAAATTTGTTGCTTCGAAGTCTGAATTTACACTTTCCATCTTCATCAATAAAGCTCCATAAACTCTAACCCTACCCATCCTCACTACAAACGACGTTACTCCCTCTGTCCCTCACCTACAAACTCCATCAATCTCTCTCGGCTCTTGCTTTCTAGTTCCAGCTCTTCCTTTTGTTCTGTTTCTGTCACTCACGGCTTAATCTTCTTAATCTCAGTCTCTTGTGATTCATAGGCAGAAGTCTCCATTAGATCTTCGATGGTGTAAGTATGACCCTACTTTGCGTGCCCCGCCGACTTTATTTCACGCAATTTGATCGTCACCTATATCGCCTTCTCCAGTTTCGTTCAAATCCAGGCTTTCTTTTCGGTGTTCTCTTCACAACTCCTGTACAGGATAACAATTTACCCTTCTCCTGCAAAACCCTAATTATCTCCTGCAATCCGCCACCATGACCGTCCTTTCTTCCAAGAATTGTGGTCTATATTGCATTTTGATTTACCATACCTCATGCTCTTGTGTGATTGCAATATTCTTAATCTTAATAATTATACTGTGATTCAATCTTGTTTTTGCTAGTCTTATTGATTGATTTTCTAGTTCGACTATTTCGCCCTATAATCATAACAATACTACTTGAGAATACTGGTATATATATTATGTTAGTTCTGGGGAGTGGTATGATGGTCATCATTATGTACTGGTTATGGAACCATATTATGATCTGTTTAATTGATAATCTGAATATAACCGCCATGTATGATGATTTATAAGAGCTATTGTTGTGTGTTTTGATTTCGCAGATGATGATGTGAAAAATGAGATGCCTTCCTATTTTAATTTGCCATCACTGGATATCTCTGTAGCATTTCCTCAAGCAACTCCAGCCTCTACATTTCCTCCGTGCGGTAAGAATTGTTTATCGTAGTTCACATTATGTATGGTGGTTCATTGTATCTTTGGACTAACATGCTGATATAAAAAAATTTCTTAGTGATGATGCCCTTATATGTGTGATCTAATAGACTATATTTGGTTCATGTTCTGAGGAATTCATTGCTCCCTCTACCTTTCCTCTGTTACTGTAATACTTGTAATACTTTTAACTGTTTTGTAAGTCTCAACTCGTAGTTTATGGTAAATAAATCTACTTTTTCACCCTTCTGAACGGAAACTACCCTCTGCACACCAATAATTTCTCAAAATTGTTATATCTAACTTCTGCCTAGAATTTATTGAATTGAAAGTAGGATAATATATTATGCAACAGTTTTTATCAATAACTGACAAGCCATGGCTGTGCCTTTATCCAAAATGTGTTGAAGCTTTTTTTCTTTTCTGTGAGTACTTGTTAATAAATTGAAAGTCAATTACTTTTGGAATGGGGATTGGTTGTTAAACATAGTGGAAGTTGGAGATAAGTTTTGGGGTGAAAATATCTAAGAAAATTGCCTTCTTTTCTACCTTGATACGGAGAGAAATATGTGTCCATTTTGTAATTACTCCATCTGATTCCAAACTATAAAATATATTCACATGAATAAAAAAAAAGGTTAGTTAAATCATTTAATATATTTTAAATTGATTAATTTAATTTAATTTACAAATAAAAATATAATTTTAAATGCAAATTTATTATTTGTATTTACATTTTGTGATCGAAATATATCATACTGAGGATAGAGTCTTAGCTTGTGAGCACCAAAAGCTAAATGAAATTTGCGTTAAATCTCATTCTCGCTTTTTCCTAGCTTATATCATTGTCAATGGAAGATGCAATAAATCATACTTTGGATTTGTCTTTGTTCTTGAATTGATGCTTTTATACACCCATCTTAGTACCGTTGGAATCCTCAATAGTACTATCTAAAAAATTTGCTTCCATCAGTTGTAGTAAAGGCAAGTTTTTATGATTTTATCAATGGTTTTGATACTTGATGAAGACATTACAGTGTTTTCCGGTCTTTCCTTTATTTGTTAAATTTATCTTAAGATGGGAAAAATATAATGAAGCTTTGTCTCTGAATTGCAGGGAATTAAGACTGTTGAACATGTTGTTATCAGTAAAGAACAAGATAAAGTGACAAAGATGGAGAAGTTCAAGTTGTTGGTAGAAGGGTTAGTTCATAAGTTTGTTTTCAATACGATCATTTGTTTAAGGTTTTTGCTTTCTTACTTCAATCATACACATCTGCTTGGAGACATTATTTTCTCAAGCTGTGGATTTTAATAGGAACTCTGCTGGTTCATCTTATTGTTTCCTCATGTTTTACTTTTTCCCATAAATGTTACCAAACGTTGTCAATTATTACGCCAGATGTGTGTGCTCTGTTTGACATTGCTGCCTTGCTGGATACATGTGAAATAAAAGCAAACAATTTTGTCACAATTTTCTAATATTTTGTTTAGACTTTTTTTTTAGTTTATTTTGGTCGAAACATTATAATTTGTAATATTTTGTTTTTGCTATGTAAATTCTTATGATTGTTATAATTTATTTTTATGATATACAAGTCTTTTTATTTTCTAATTTTTAATTTTTTTATGTAATTATTTTTTTTTTCTGATTTTTTATTTTTAAAAAAAAAAAAAATTTGCGAGGAAGAGGTTTCCTCGCAAAATCCAAAATTTTGCAAGGGAATGAATGTTCCCTCGCAAATTCTGAATTTTGCGAGGAAAAAACATTTTTGCGACGGAAAATTGATTTGCGATGGCGTTTTTTGCGACGGAACTTTTTCCGCCGCAAATCGGTTTGCGACGGAAAATAGCTTTTTTGCGAGGAGTTTTTCCGCCGCAAAAAACTGTTTTTTTTTTGTAGTGTTCCCTAAGGAATAATTGTTCTTTTAAGCTTTTTAGGATGTCTTATGTAAGGGGATTTTCTATATTCCTCCAGTGCATAAAGTTAAACCATATAGCAAGTCATTATCAATCATCAAGTTCATAAAGTACAACTCCTGAATAACAAAGTCAACAGAGCAAATATTCCTCCAGGCCTTATAGTTAACAATAATCTCATCCCATGAAAAGAACACATTAACAACTTCAAGAGGATCTCCAGTAATGAGATAATTAAATTAGTAATTACAATAAAGAACACACCAGCATGAATACCTCTTGCTGGAACGTTTTCTTTGAAATCCTGTAACAAAACGTTTATTATTTCCCAATCTCAAAACAAGAGTAGAAATCAGAAAGCAAGCTTTAATTGATTTCAAGAGTTAGAGAGGAAAGATGCAAAATCTACTCACCATCAGCTGATTGCTCGAAAAATTAAGCATGACCAGCCCTTTTATCTTGCCAAACCCTCAGGAATGAACCTTAGCTGCCGGACTAGCGGACTCAACGGTGGAAGACAGGGCTGAAAGACAGAGAAGGGGAAGCCGAGCGACGGCGGACCTGGAACGGACAGGGAAGAGGGCGAGAGGGTTAAGCGAATGGGGAAGAGGGCGACGAGGGTTGAGACGTTTTTTGAGCAAACGAGGAAGATCAACGGTGGAAGACAGGGCTGAAAGACAGAGAAGGGGAAGCTGAGCGACGGCGGACCTAGAACGGAGAGCGATGGCGGCAGTAGCGAACAGGGAAGAGGGCGAGAGGGTTGAGCGAATGGGGAAGAGGGCGACGAGGGTTGAAACATTTTTTGAGCGAACGGGGAAGAGGGAAAAAGAAGGGGAAGAGGCGAACAGGGTTGAGACTTTTTTTTTTGCTGAGAGAGGGTTGAGTTGAGCGGACGGGGAAGAGGGAAAAAAGAAGGAGCGAACAATGAAAATGAAAAAAAAAAGGAGAGGAGGAGAGCAAGATTCGATCCAGGGACCTCTAGTCAAGTATGAAAACCTCTAACCAACTACACCACATGAAAACTTGATAAGATATTCCTTCACAATATATATCTATTATTAAAATTTTAATGGGTGCACTTGCCCACACAGGCACCAGTGTGGCTTCGCCCCTGTACCAAAGGTTAGGAGCCACTGACTGTCAGAATATTTGTGTATGTTTATGTGTTGTGTCCACATATATGCTTTCCAACATCTTCGGATTTGTTTCTAGATTAATGTTGGTCATCATATTTGCAGGGAACTGGTGTGGATGCTCATCAAATTGTTATGCACCACCCACACCTCATCAGATTTGGATCCTTTATATTTGATCTGAACGATCCAAATTTAATAATTGCTCATCATAATTTTTATTCATGGATTTCACTTGACACTGTGAAAACTGAAAAGAGCTTCCTCTGTACTGTACAAACACTGAACCTGTTTGGGTTGACGATAGGAGCGGTGACTTAAAAGCTATCTGACTTTAAAAAAAGCTCGGTAGGAAAAAAGTCAGGTTATAGATAATGATTTGTGTTTGGATTGATGGTGATAGAAGTGGCGGGGCCCACGTCAAAAAGCTGAGAGCATTTTGGAAAAAGCTGGATTCTAGAGCTTTTTCCTTAACTGACTTTTTGAGCTTTAGGAGCTTTAAGTCCAGTGAACTTAACTCCAAACCCAAACACACCACGTTGAGCTTTTTCTCTAAAACCCATTAACTCTACCGCAAACGCTCCCAACGCTTTCCTAACGCTGATTCCAAACAAGCCCACTGTAAATGGTCGGCGTTTGGCGGACGTTAATGTGGGAGTATATAAAGCGAGTGTGTGTGAATCTGCAAGAACTGAATGTAATAATTTGTAACAAACTATCACAATCGAAACACCTGCAAGTGTGTGAAAAGTATAGGGAATATTAGTTTCACTGTATCTCCTTTAAATTGTTGACATTAAATTAAGAAAATATTTTCATACTCAAACTTATAAACGCGGGCGTGTCGCTCATATAAGATTTATTTAGAAAATTAATTTTGGTCCTAAATATAAGATCTATTTTTTTATAGTTATCTATTTTTATCTAATTTGCTTCTATTGATGTTCCATTAACAATAATTAAAAAGGATAGAGAACGAGCTAGCTAGGGAGTTAGGAAAGATTATTATAGTGTTTTAAAAAACACATGTCCCTTAATTAATTTCCTTAATATAATCAAATAAGCTAAATATGTATTATAATAAGGTTGAGAGGACTTCAATCAAAGAATATAATAATAAGAAAAAAATTGAGGTGTTGTGCTCTATCAACATAATACTCTCTCCGGTACTTATTGTTTTATAACTTTATTAAATATATCTCACTCGTTATCGCTTTATAATAAATTTTCACAAATTAGAAAAAGCTCGTCAAAGTTCGCTCTTTAATTCCATTTTGTAACTTCGAAGATTTCTAGACTGCGAATGCAAGGTGGTGGAGTACTTGTAAAGCAAGAGAAAAATAAATAGAAAGAATCGCACGGCACAATTTTAGAATGAATCTTTCCCAACACGTTGGAATTAGAAGCTGCTCTGTTCGCGTCATCCTTCTCGTCTATTCTATGCATTATATACTTCCTCCAATCCTAAATATGAGACATACTGGTAATTGACTTTTTAGAGAGATTAAGGATCTTGGTTAAATTACTTTAAAATATTTTTATTTTTATTTTCCAAAATAATTAGTCTAACTAATAAACTAATAAATAATATAAGGATACATAACAAATGATATGATTAAGCAACTTATTTAGTTTTATTAAATGTTTTTTTAAAAAGTCAACTCTATCTTATATTTAAAACCAAATAGAGTACTCCCTCCTGGTCTTAATTATAAGGCGCAGTTGACTTTTTTGGAGAGATTAAGGAAGCTAATTAAATTACTTTAGAGTATTTTTATTTTTATTTTTTTCTTCAAACTAATTAGTTTGACTAATAAACTAATATATAATCTAAGAAAACACAACATATGAAATGATTAAGTAACTTATTTAGCTTCCTTAATCTCTCCAAAAAAAGTCAACTAGGTCTTATAATTAGAACCGGAGATAATATTTTATTTTTTTCAACAATGAAAAAATGCCCGGGGTAGGGCCACCATAGATATGAAACACTACTCATGTTTAGTACAGAAAAAACACCAAAGTAGCAACTTTTAGCAAAAAAATGTACCAAACTAAAGCAGCTTTAAAACAATTTACCGGACTAAGGTAGTTTTGGGCCAATCACGTCAGGTCGTGCGACGCCACTACTGGTTGCGTCAGGGTACCTGACGCCAGCATCAGTGGCGTCATGTCCCTTGACGTCACTGGTGGGTAGTGTGGCGTCAGTACCGACGCAGCGTCGATCTCGATGCCTTGTGCCGTCAGCCTCCGACGCCACCGAGCACCGGTGGCGTCAAGTACCCGACGGCATTACCATTGCCGTCAGTACAAACCAAATAAGTGATCGCCCTAAAAACAGCCTTTACTTACTTCGGTAAATACGTTCAAAACTACGTTATTTTGGTACATTTTTTTGCTAAAAGTTGCTACTTTGGTGTTTTTCCCTGTTTAGTACGGATGGAAGATTTAGTACTCCATCCGGTCCTAATTATAAGAGCTAGTTGACTTTTTTGGAGAGATTAAGGAAGCTAATTAAATTAGCTTAGAATATTTTTATTTTTATTTTTTTGTTCAAACTAAATAGTTTGACTAATAAACTAATATATAATCTAAGAAAACACAACATATGAAATGATTAAGTAACTTATTTAGCTACCTTAATCTCTTCAAAAAAAGTCAACTAACTCTTATAATTAAGACCGAAGGTAGTATTTATCTTTTGACCTTCACACGTGCGCGTTCGTGTCAAGAAATTCTTTCAGCAATCAATGGTGGAACTCGCCCTCCTAAAATTATAGAATTTGACCCCAATTTTTTAAAAATTATATTTTTCTCATAAAAATTTTAATATTTTCATTTTAATCACCACTAAAAATTCATATAGGGACTAAAATGAAAATATTGAAATATTCACTACAAAAAAACATTGTATTACCCACGGAATTACCCACGTAAAAATTCCGTGGGAAATTACCTGAATTCTGTGGGTAATTTTCGTGGGTAATGAAAATTACCCACGGAAAATTTCCGTCGCAAAAAAATATGTGATAAAATAAGCCACGTCTGTTTTTGAGACGGAAATTTTCCGTGGGTAATGAGAGGAATTCCGTCGATAATTCCGAGTGTAAATTTTACCCACGGAAATCCGTGGGTAATTTCCCACAGAATTTTTTCCGTGGCTAATTCCGTAGGTAATAAGATGTTTTTTTTGTAGTGATTTATAGGGCTAAAATGTAATATCATTAACACTTAGGTTCTATTTTATAATTTCTGCCTCCCTCCCAAACTTTAATTTTTGACTCCACCCCTGGCAGCAATATAATTGAAGTTCTAAGGCAGACTAAAACAAGAACTATATGAGCAGTATGAGAGCTTGGTACTCACAGTTGTATTTTTTAAAAAGAAAAAGCGTTGTCTCTTACAAAAGGAGCAAACTACTGTAAGATGACATACATATATTCACAGGTACCCCTACATGATCTTCGATTCCCACCCCTTTCTCTTTTGTTGCACTTTTCTTTTTATATTTCTTTCAATTATCAATTAATTCAAATTGATATTAATCAAGGTTATTAAAACCAGACCGGTCGGGGTATTGGGTCAAGGGTTAGTGGGTTAGTGGGTCAGACCAGAGCTAAACCGGTGAGAAAATAAATTTTTTTGAGTTATTAATATGAAATTAAAATAAAAATAAAAATGAGGGATTGCAAAAATGAGGTTCCAATTTCAAATGGAAAAGGGAGGTTGAAATTTCAAACTAGGAAATAGACGCAATGAGACTATTGAAATGACCCATCAAGCATTTTCTCTCGCCAAACACATTCACCAATGCTTCGAATCTTGTGAACACATTAACCCATGCCTTCAAATTTATTAACCAGGGGTAGCCTTTAAACTAACTGATATAACTTTTAACCTTAACCAAGAAACGATATTTTTCTTCTTCTGTGTATCTTCACTTTTCTCTTCGTGTCTCTACCGGTTCAGCGCCTCTCCACCATCTTACACCCTAAGAGTCGTCGGATCGTAGCTGAATCCTTCACCGAACGTTCTAACTCGATGATCGAGCTTCTTCAAAACATTTCTCTTCGGGTTCTTAGAATCTCAACATTTTTTGTGTTCGATCTATTGCATGTCACCGTCGTTCTTCTCTTTTGATGTTATCTCTTCCCACCAGATCTGTTACTGCTCTGTTATCACCGGATCTGTTTCTCTTTGGTTGTATTTCTCTCCATCTCTCTTTCTTTTTTTTCCTTTGTAAACGTCTTCAATCGCCGTTTTTTTTGGGGGGGGGAAAGCTCTGACCCCGGTTTCTATGGCAGACCGGACCGGTTACACGGCCGGTTCGCCGGTTTCCGGTCTAGGTTTGATAAGCATGATATTAATTAAATTCATGCCAACTATTTTCACATTTTGTTGTTAACACAAGTCTATAACCCAATACCGGAAGAATTTATTTCGGAAGAGTATATGTACTAAAGGTTAGGAGCCATTGTTAGAATATATGTCTATGTGTTGTGTCCATATATATGCTTTCCAACGTCTTAGGATTTGTTTCTAGATTCATGTTGCTCACCACATTTGAAGGGAACTATTGGTGTGGGGCTCATCAAATTGATAAGCACCCATACCTTATCAGATTTCAACTTTTCAGATTTGACCTGGACAATTTAAATTTAATAATTTTTAACTGATAATTTTTCTATAATTTTTTTTTTCAAAAACGATAGTGAAATATATTCATTAAAATAATTTTTTTAGCTGAAATATATCCATTAAAATAATTTTTTTAAAAATAAAGATGAAACCATTGGGATCGCGTTTGAGGTGGTAAACAAAGGGGAAAATCACTTTAGAGGCCCATTTAAGCAAAAAAAAAAGACAAACAAAGGGGCCTATCATTCGCAATTACCGAGAAAAGGCCCTAGGGCCTTTTCTCGGAATTCAATTGTTGTGTGAAATGACCAAAAAGCCTAGAAGGAAAAAGAATTGAAATCAGTTCTCTCCCTCTCGAATTGGCACTCTGAACCTCCTCACGGTCTCTATCACTCTCACACTCACTCTCACTCTCGTCCCTCACTCTCGTCTCCTTCAGGACCGTCGATCTCGTCCCCGTCAGCCACTGTCGACCCTCTAAAGCGGATAGCGTCGCCGGCACCGGTTGAAATCCGTAATCGAACTCCCTCGCTCGCTCGACTCTTGGCTGTGCTCGTCGACCTTCTGAAGCTCACTCGCCGCCTTCTCTGTGCTCCGTCGACCTTCTGAAACTCGTGTGTGTTGCCGTCGCCGTCGTGGTTCGGCTGTAGGTAAAATTTTGGGGATTAGGGTTTTTCATTTTTTTTAAGAAATGTATAATATGCCGGTTTATTTTTTATGAACTTTGTTTAATTTTTGTGTGCATTCATACGTCTCCCACTATCTTTCAGTCTATCAAAGCCAAGCATCGATCCTGCGAGTACAAGTTCTTTGGGTGTTCGAGTTTCGGTTGAAGAACAAGTTCTTTTGTTCTTTGGGTCCTGCGAGTACAAGTTCGTTTTCTTCTTTTAGAGGTAAATTATCATGTTTTCAAGCTTTTAGAGATTTGTGTAGATGTCTAGCAGAGTAAAGCTATGTGAATTTGTGTGATTTTTTTTGTTTGCTGCAATAGGTCTTGGTGGAACATGATATTATAGGATGCTTTTCACTATTACCGAGTCTCTGCTTACTCAACTTTGTGGCATGTTGGACATCTTGTTCTTGAAATTCTTGTTCATGAGTTCCTTCTTTCTTGCGTGCATTATCACAAAGGGGTCCAATCATTAATACCTAAAAAAGGTAGGTTTAGTGACATCGAGAGAGTGTTAAATTCTGAAATGAATTGATTTGAAAACCTTGGAAGTTGAGTAATTCGTCTTTGGGATTAAAGAGCCAATTATGTTGTGCATCTCTGCATTACCCTTTGATGCTCTTGGTTCATCGAAGATTTGATAACTCATATTTGTTAATAGCCCTGCAAATCATATGAATCATTTAAAGTTTTGCTGCTGGTGTGATCTTTGTTTTGTATTGGCATTGAAATGGAGCTGAAAGTTGAATTTTTGGTCAGTTTGAGTAATAATTTGTTTTTGACATTGTGCGGTAATTTCAGCCAAATTCTGCTTAAATGTGATATTGAAAAATTGAATTAATTTTAGGAGAGTTACTATCTTGTGTTGTATTGAATTTTGAATGATATGGTTCATGTCATATGCTATCATTGAAGTGTTGACAATGTGGCTTTGGAGGTTGGAATTCGTCATTGTTGTAACCATCGTTATTACAAAAGTTTAGAAACTAAAGTTCGAAGTTGTTGGTCACTTGCTGCAGAATTTTAAAACTCTACTTTGTTGCTGTCAATGCTCCTTAATTGTGCATTACTTGAAAACATTAAATTGGCGAATTTTCGCATTATACTCTGAAAATTTTGCTGCTGCATTTTGGAACTTCATCTCTGGATTTCATGAGCTGCTATGTTCAACTGTGGTCTTGCTGGTTGCCAAGTGCATTTTGGTCTAAACTCATTTGTGCATGAATTTCTACATATTTGAAAGAGTTTTGTTGTCACATGCCCTTACAAACTTTAGGGAGGAATTATTGAGAGATTTTGCACTTTTCTTAAAATTGCCCTACGCATCACAACACTTGCCTCTCATAAACAACTGGGTAACCCTCCTCTGTCAGAAATACATGGCTTCCAAGTGTTCCAAAATTGCCTAATGCATTTGAACAAACCAGCCCACTACAGAGTCATAATAATTTATTCCAACTTATGTCCATAACAGAATTACACATAGCTCCATTCTAATCAAGGATCATCTTTGCATACACTACTCGTTTTGGTTTAATCAAAAGCTTGCACTTGCTAGCTAGTTAATCGACATGAATGCGGTTTTCTGGTGATCCAAAACTTGTACGAGTGGTGCAGAAATTAAAGCCACCAACAAGTAGTATTTTGGAAAGTTTAACCTCTTCAAGAAAGTTTAAAAAACATTGTTCCAAAGCAATAGTAGTATTTATGATTGCTTAACTTCATTATGTTGTATGAAAAACCAGAATTTATATTGTTCAACATTTTTTTCGCTCTAATTTTTTGCTGTTTCTATTAGTGTTGATTTTTATGATGAATTGAGCTATGGGAATTATGATCAAGGGTAATTTTAAATGAACTTCATTTACAATTGTTGTAGGTACACTAGCATTTGTCTATAATACAAGAAGAAACATCATGTCTAAATCCTCACAAAGGGATCCAAGGTTTTCTGGATACAACCTATTCACAGAGGAATTCTACAAGAAATATGAGGAACGCCACAAGGGTAAGGGCAAGGGCAAGGGCAAGTTAAGAGGCGGATTGAGTATAGAAATGACAGAAGCCTGGAAAAGGCTAACTTCTAATGAAAAAGCTGAATACACAAAGAGGGCTAAACAACCGAGAGCCCCGGTGAACGAAGAAGTATGTGGTGCCCTTCCAAACTAGATGTGCGCCAAAGACATTCATCCAAGTTTGCAAAAACTTGAAGGGAAGACCCGAGGCGATGAGAAGGCTAAAGGAGATCGGGTTTGATAGGTTGGTTAGTATAAGTTGCCGACAGATCAACCGTTCTTTATGTGCTCAATATATGACCTGTTTTGATCCCCCTACAAAGGAAGTGTGCATTAGGGGGAAACCCAAGTGATAGGGGCAGAACACGTCAATCAATTGATGGGTCTTCCTGTTGGGAGGAAGGCCATAAAAGTTAATATCAACGACCAAGACACCACTCTCAACGACTATAGGAAAGTATACAAGGATGTTCCTTACAAAAAAATTGGAGATATGTTGGGAGAAGAATTAGATGAAAATTTTGAGTTTTTATTCGTCTTATTCGCCTTGGGTACCCTATTGGCGCCCGTGCATCAATTCTTGTCGGTGACCGTCTTTTGAAGGTGATGACGGTGACTAAGGATGCACTTGTTGATTCCGATTGGTCCTCCTTCGTCCTTAAAGAACTCGTGAAGAGATACATGAGTTCAAGAAGGATTCCCAAAAGTCCAACAAAAAAGAGCAAAACCGTAGGCGGATGCCTATACTTCCTCATGGTAAGTTGTCTTTACTTATATTTGCATGTGATGCTGACTCATTAATGGTAAACTGTTGTTAATAATTGTTTGATTTCGTTTTATGAGCAGCTGTTTTGTTTCCAAAATTTCCCGATCGGTGACAGTATAGATAGGTCATCAACATGAGTCGGCCATGGCTTTTTGGACCGACGAAAAGGTGAAGAGCAGAGTGTCAATTGAGAAACGAAGCAAAAAAGGCCTCTTGCATCGCGTCAAGCCTCATCGACCACATCCATCATCGGTCCGTCAACATCGTTTGATCCCGATACGATGCTTACACACCTGAATGTGTGACAAATTAATCCAGCGGGGTTTCAAGACAAATTGATGTTGTGATAAATGTTGTAGTAAGCGATATATTTTTTCCGGGTAGTGCGCACGACATATGCACGGCTGCTATTGAACTTGCAACAAGAAATGTTGGCGCTTCAAAATACGTTGGTTGAAGAAGGCCCGGCATGAAGGTGATGCACCAAGCAAAATGACCATCTACATCCGGGGACTCGACGATGACAATGGACATGACACGAGGGAAGGAGATGATGTAGACGAGGAAGATGAACCTGAAAATATTATTGATGTCGATGATATCCCTGGACATGGAGAGGAGACACCCAATGTGGACGCCGGTCGTGCGGGGAAATATTTGAACACGTTCTTTGTTCCAAAACATGTGAAGGAACATGTACAAGAAGAGGTGACCGGACAAGGGGTTGAATTGAGGAGATCTCAACGGGTCGTAAACCCTAGTAGCGTGTTAAAATCCCCGTGGATCGATCCAAAGCGGAAGTCCAAGGGGAAGAGGACATACGACGAGAAGGACACTCTTTATGATTTGTGCACAAAGACCGTCAGTGAAGATGAGGCCGAGGAGTAAGTTTCATTTTGTTTCCCGTTGAATCACTTGTACTCGTACACAAAATGCACATTCGATTAAGATCTTCATATGCTGTAATTTAGGGAATTTGTGGACATGCATCGCTATTTTCTCACAAGGAGAGACCTACAATGTCTTGATGCACGATCTTGGTTAGGTGATCGGGTACGTGACGTTTAGTAATCAACCTATATCATCGTTATTTCGATCGATGGATGCAATGTGACTTTCCTTTCCATCCATATTTGCATCAACCGACCATATGTTTGCATGCACATGACCATATTTTTTTGTTGGCTTATTTATCCCAAATGTAGCTGATGACTATGGTGGCAAGGACTTTGGTTGCCGATCAATTAGAGAATGATGGTGTAGTCCAAAGATACATTTTCTCAGTTGAATTAATGGATAAAATGATTAGTCCTAGCCTGAAATGGACAGTCCAATCCATTCTTCTGCAAATTGCTCCTCAACATTTAGGTTACAACATTGGTGACTGTCGTTTCATTTTTGGCCCATGTCTTTATGTAAATCACTTGTTTTGTTATGTTCTCGATACGTCTACAATGACTTTCTACGCCCTTAACTCCTTGGTTAACATAAATACATATTATCGGATGGAATATGAAAAGGAACATCCAAACATACAGCCAACCAAGAAAAAGCCAACAAAGAAACAAGTCCAAAAAGAACGGAAATGATGGCAAATAAAGTGGTAAGTGCAACCGAAATTCAATGTCTGTTTAGTTTGTAAACTTGTAAACATTTCTAAATGTGTGAACTTTGTTTTCAGTGCCATCGTTTGTTGGAAATACTCCGAACAATCAAGCCAGAGTTGTTAGAAGATGAGGCCAAAATCCCCAAGGATGTTACATGGGCTAAAGTCCATGTCCAAAGGGACACATATGTTTCTTAGATGGTTTATTTTTTTGTGGTGTCTTGTTAAGTTTGATATCTGATTTTACTAGAACTCGTCTGTCTATTTTATTTCAGGCACTCATGTGGGCTTCATGTCATATCTTGGCTACAACAATGGGATGGCTCAGCAGAATAGGGGGATGGGTATACAATGCCACACTTCACCGAGGAAGAACTTCGTGAATTGAAGGTGGGCTTATTATGGTGGCTCGTCACCCATCCTCGCAACAACCATCGGGAAAAAGTGTTGGGGCTAATGGAGGACTACCACAAGAAATTGAAGAGACATTAGGGAGCATAGTTGTTAGGACACATATGTATTTATGACTCATTTGTATTCATTTGGATGACATTACACCTTGTTATTTTGTAAATTGTCTACTGATGCTAACTTGATAACCTTTATTCAATGACAACATAAATGTTTTGATTATGTTTTGATGTAGTCATGGATGAGAAGAAGAATGTTTTGATTCTTGTTTTGATGTTGTCATGGAATGATAACAAGAATGTTTTGATTCTGTTTTGATGTGGTCATGGATGAGAAGAAGAATGTTTTGATTCTGTTATGATGTTGTCATGGAATGATAACAAGAATGTTTTGATTCTGTTTTGATGTGGTCATGGAATTAGAATTGCAGAAATAATGGACAAGATTAACAACTTCAACAGGGGTCATTTACAACAATAACAGGGGTCATTTACAACAATAACAGGGGTCATTTACAACAATAACAGGGGGCGATTACCACAATATCAGGGGTCACTTACAACAATATCAGGGGTCATTTACAACAATAACAGGGGTCATTTACAACAATAACAGGGTCATTTACAACAATAACAGGGGTCATTTACAACAATATCAGGGGTCATTTACAACAATAACAAGGTCATTTACAACAATAACATGGGTCATTTACAACAATAACAGGGTCATTTACAACAATAACAGGGGGCGATTACCACAATATCAGGGGTCACTTACAACAATATCAGGGGTCACTTACAACAAAAACAGGGGTCATTTACAACAATAACAAGGGTCATTTACAACAATAACAAGGGTCATTTACAACAATAACATGGGTCATTTACAACAATAACAGGAGTCATTTACAACAATAACAGGGATTACCACAATATCGATAGGGTCACTTACAACAATAACAAAATCATTTACAACAATAACGGTGGTCATTTACAACAATAACAATTCGTTTACAACAATATCAGGGGTCATTTACAACAATATCAGGGGTCATTTACAACAATAACAGGGGCCACTTACAACAATATCAGCACATAATGACAACAATATCAACAACTAATAACAACAATATCAGCACCTAATCACAACAATATCAGCATATAATGACAACAATATCAGCAACTAATAACAACAATATCAGCACATAATGACAACAATATCAGCAACTAATAACAACAATATCAGCACATAATGACAACAATATCAGCACCTAATTACAACAATATCAGCACATAATGACAACAATATCAGCACCTAATTACAACAATATCAGCACATAATGACAACAATATCAGCAACTAATAACAACAATATCAGCACATAATGACAACAATATCAGCAACTAATAACAACAATATCAGCACATAATGACAACAATATCAGCAACTAATAACAACAATATCAGCACCTAATTACAACAACAACAACACCTAATTACAACAAAATCCAGCTGCATATATTTTTCAACGTCATTTACATTTGGAACAAAATATGAATATGTGTACATAAATGACACTTGGATACAATTGTGACAACAATATCCAACCTTCATTTACAACACCAAATGCATCTACAAATTCATAATGTCAACATCACACACCATTTCCAAAAATAATATGGTGTGGATTTCTATCTAAAGCCATATATAACAAAAGAGTGTGAGACGCAATGCCTAAAAAGAAACACCCAAGGGACCATCGATGATCAACTTGGATTTGGATTCTTGCAAGTCTTGATGGAGTGTCCTGGCTCGTGGCATCTACCACAATGATAAATTTGCTTGTTTTGGAACTGAGATTCGTCTTTTTTTGGCGGTCTACCTGGCGCCCTTGTAGTAATTGGGGCTCCAATAAAGTCTCTGTTAGCATTTGTGTCACCGTGGGCGCATCAACAAGTGGACAATCATATGTTGCAACTAGCCGCATGCTTTGTGCATATATTTTCTCTTGTGCTGAAAGTGTAAAGCAATCATCCACAAATGTGTACACATTACCATTAAGTAACTTAATTGATGCACATGCGTGCGGGCAAGGTAGTCTACTCATTTGCCATGCTAAACAAGAGCACTCTTTTGCAACCATATCAACAACAACATAACTTAAGGCATCACCGCGTCTAGTTTCAACCACACACTGGTTCTCCCCATAATATGTGGCATGCATATTTTCCGCATAGTTCACATGTTGCAACAATTTTTTTTCAATGTTAGGTCCTACACCATTTTTCCAATTCACCAAAGCCATCTTGCTTGCAAGCAACTTGCACCAACTTCTCCCTATGCTCATGTATTAACATTGACACCGTGTGCTTCCTCTCTTTCACCATCCATGCGTTGAATGATTCAGCAATGTTAGTGGTTATGTTATCCCACCTTTTGAAAGGAAACTTACTCATAGCCCATCGATCAACGTCCCCATGAGTCTCAACCCATTGTGCCAATGGTGGATTGAACCATTTTAATTTTCCCATCGCAATAGTGAATTCCCCAACCATCCTTGCGCACGCAATTCCATCGAGGAGGTGCAATGCAATATCCTTGCTATTCCCAGCGGTACGTGGCATCCCTTTCATGATTTTGAGGAACTATGCACTATAATTTTCCTTCACATGCCTGTAACAAAATGCATGTCTCTCGGTGCCAAATATATCTCTTACAGCCCCAATAATGGAATTGTTTCGATCAGACACAATTGTTATCATCATTGATCCTGTAATATGTTTTACATTGTTTAGAAACCAAGCCCAATCATCATAGGTCTCACCGCCAACAATGCCATATGCTACGAGAAACATTTGGTTGTCTGCATCATACGCACAAGCTGACAACATTGTACCCCTATAAGGGCCACTCAGATGACATCCATCTATATAAAGGATTGGTTGACAAGCATCTACAAAACCTTTAATGGAGCAACCATATGCAATAAATAGTCGGACAAATCTATTATCGGTGACCCTTCCCATTTTGCCACCGTGTTGGGATCACTCTCTATGAGTCTTTGACACATCCAAGGAATGACCTTGTAAGAGTCCTCTACTCGTCCATGTAGTAGCGTCACCGCTCTTTCTTTCGCCCTATATATGTTTTTGTAGTTCGGGCGTACCCCATACTCACTGTACATGTCAGTTCGGATTTCATTCGCTGTCTTCTCAATATTATTTCTCAAACCATCCATTACAAGGGATGATGTCAACCTACACTTGGGTGGATGAGATACAATAAGGCAATCCTGTGCATGGTGTTTGTGTGCTCCTCTACGTATGTTTTGATGGTTAGGAACTCGTATCTTGACGTTCTCCCGCTGAATATGCACCCATGTACCGGGGACAACCGTCAACCTTGCACTTAACTATTATCTTCTTTGCCTTGTTCTTCACAAATTTGTACGAAAACTTGTGTGCAATGCTGAATTTGTACAACATTTCAAGGAGGTCACGACGTTCGCGAAAAATTTGTCCTTCTCCCATTATCAAATCCTTCCATTTCGAATGATTCATTTACGGCATGCTTAATGGTACACTTTGCGAAGAACACGGCAATGATTGCAAGGCTTGCGTTTCATTCAACACTTGAGGGGAGGAATTGACAACCCACTGCGCCTTGATAGACTTCATCCCTCCTGCGACAAACAACAATTATTAGTGTAAGTAATGAGAACCAAGTAATGAAAATTTATATAGGAACAAATTACATTTCTTAACACAACAACACTTACACTTCTTGTTCTTCCATTTGAGCATTCATTCGTTGTGGACTATTGTCATTATTCCCATTTTCTTCAACGTACACATGACAATATGTTTCATTATACCTTATTAAATGTTCAACCCCTTCATCATCTACAAAATCAACGAATGTAGATGTATCCATGCTAAGTTTGAACTTAACACAAATTTCAGTATTTTCTTCCCCAATTAAAGATGCTATGATTCTTTGCATCTCCTCGTATGTAGTTCCTTCCTTGATATCTCTTGTTCTTATCGTTCCACCAAGATAATCACTTTGTTGTCCTCCCCCATGTTTAAAGAAACCCCATGGAAGAAACATAATATGTTCTTCCCCGAAGTACTAGCCATCTTTAATTATCTGCAACATAAAGTTAGTATTTACAGCATCAACAGTCAAATTAACAACTTCAACAGTCACATTAACAACTTCAACAGTCAAATTAACAACTTCAACAGTCACATTAACAACAATCTCATTTCATCATTTTCACATTCAGTCATTCCCCCTAACAAACAGACCTCTCTCTGTTTCCATGCCCAAAAACAGAGCAACCTACTGATGTTTTAACATTCAGCTCGTATTAACAACTATAACTTGATCATATTTACAACTAAAACAGTCCAATTAACAACTAAAACAGTATGTATTAACAACTACCCATTTCAACGTTTTTGAACCAAATGTGGCTTCATCCCATTCACCCATTCCCACTTAAAAACACACCTTCCCCTCTGTTTTCATGCCAAAAAACATAGCAACATCTTTCCCACCCAACCCTCCAATGATTAAAGACCAACTTGAATGGTGATAATGATATCTTGAGCAAAATCTTAGTATCTCTTACCTATTTCCTATTTGTTAATAACATAAAATTGGCCAAGCTCCAACCTTTCACCACCCACCTTCTAAATGAAAAAAACGTTCGGGAGCGACAAAGTGTGAATATTTACGAGTTCGGCCTATAATGCGGTGGATGATTGGGAATATAAACATTCTCTCCCTCGCTTGTCTTTGAGCAAATATAAAGCTTCGGAAAAAAACTTGTGTTCTCTCGCGTTGTGAACGTCTCTTCCTCATTCTTCTGAAGGCGCCAAAACGAGTTACGTTTGCAATGTCATCTTTACTTTATAATATCCGAGTTCTTTTTTACTTTTTCGGTCAAGGGTATTCTTGTCATTTCCTTTAGTAACTTCAATCCCAATTAGGGCCCTAGGGCCTGTTTTGGGAATTTCAGAATGCTTGGGCCTTTTTTGTCTTCTTTTTTTTGCTTAAATGGGCCTGTGTATAGATTTTCCCTAAACAAAGTGCTCCACGTATATGACATAATAAAAGAGAAAACGGAGATCCCCTGACACTGTCAAAACTGAAAAGAGTACTGTACAGACACAGTACATGGGAGGCGTTTGGCGGACGTTAATATGGCAGTATATAAAGCGAGTGTGTGAAAATCTGCAAGAACTGAATGTAATACGAGTAATTTGTAACAAACTATCCCAATCGAAACACCTGCACGTGTGTGTAAAGTATAGGGAACTTTACCGTACCTATTTGACTGTTCCGAGCAAGACTATGTACGCCCGATTGACTGAAGCGTATCTCCTTTAAATTGTTGACATTAAATTAATTTAAGAAAATATTTCCATACTCAAACTTATAAAGCCCCTGTCTCGACTCTCGTTCATATAAAATTTATTTGAAGAATTGATCTTAGTCTTAAATATAAGACATATTTTTATATTTATTGATTTTTACCTAATTTACTTCTACTGATATTCCATCAACAATAATTAAGAAATAATAGGTCTCGAGAAAACAAGAAAAAAAAAACAGGATCAATCGAGATAATAGGTCTCGAGAAAACGAGGAGACTAAAAAAAAGGATCAATCGAGATAATAGGTCTCGAGAAAACAAGGAAAAAAAAAACAGCATCAATCGAGATAATAGGTCTCGAGAAAACGAAGGAATGAGGAAATTAAGAAAGATAATTGTAGTGTTTTAGAAAATACATGTCATATTAACTAACTTAACTAACTTCATTAATATAATTTGTGTGTATACATACATACATATATACACGACACATATATCATAACACTTTAAATTAGGAGTTTATAAATACTAACCATCATATAAATTATGCTTTAATGCATATAATGTTTTTCATGGTTTTCCAAAGCCTTTGATAAATACTAATATTATGTAAAATATGTTTCATGTGTGTGTGTGTGTATATATATGTATGTATGTATGCACATTGCGTGAGTATATATACATATTAGTAAAAGCTTTCCCTTCTTTTATTTTCAAATGCAACAACACACATGCATACATAAAATATATATATATATATATATATATATATATATATATATATATATATATATATATATATATATATATATATTTTTTCATGATAGCCAAGCAAAGTTTCTCCTTCCGGTTGTTAAGAGTGTCGGTGTAAATATGAGGGTTTATTTGTAAATTGTTATGGTGGTAATTTGGGTCGATTATGTTCCTATATAAGAGGAATATGGTTGTAAATGAACTATCTTTTTGGATCTAATACATACTAATATTATTTACATGGCATCGAGCCTAATAGGACGCGTGGCAATTTTTTCTCTACGATCGGTGTTTTCATTTACGGTGGACAAAGAGGCCATTTTTCAAGATTCCTGTGCAAGGCACTTTCTTTGCTTTCTTTTTCTACGGTGGATACGGGGCCCATTTTCAAGCTTCCTCTCTGTTTCGATTGATATCCTGATCCCCACCCACGCCTTTTCTCCGTATTACGAGAGAGCTTGCCGACGTCACAATCGCGCCTCACGGAAGCCATAACCTCGGTCTGTTTCCTCTTCCACTGTTTCTCAGGCGCCAATCGTTCACTGATTTTGGCGGCGATTGTTCACTGATTTTGCCACCGTTCATTACCATCTCGCCATCAGATCTGTTTCTTGTTCCCGATTTTGGCGATGCAATTTCTCTCTGTTTCAGCCACGGTTTTCTTGCTTCATCGCCTTGATCTGCTCTTTTCTTTGTCGCCGAAGTCCAATTCCGGCACTGGTTTCTTGCCCATAATTGGTTGTCTTCCGCTTTTGTAACTTTGTTTGGAAGTTTTCTATTCATCTTCCAATAGTTGATCATCGCTGATATTTTGGCCTGGGTCAGTCTTACTCATTTGGTATTCACTTTCCTCTGGTTTGATTTCCTGTTTGTTTCTTCATCATGAGCAAAGACGTTGACGCCTCATCTGCCCCTGCCTCCACCATTGATTTCTCTCATCCCTTATTTCTCCGTGCGTCGACACACAAGCTAGCACACCGGTGTCTCAAGTCCTCCGTGGTTCGACAATTATGAGGTATGGAGCCGTTCTATGCGTATTGCCCTTTACGCAAGAATAAATTGGGAATTATTGATGGCACGTGCACTCGTGAGGGCCAACCAGCTGCTCTCCGTGGTTTATGGGATCGCTGCAATTCTGTGATTCACTCATGGCTTATCAATTCGGTGGATAAGCAAATTGCCACTGGAATTGTTTTTTCTACCAATGCACGTTAAATGCGGTTGGAGCTTAAAGAACGTTTTCATAAGGCGATGGAACTCGAGATTTTTCCCTACACAAGGCCATTGGTGGATTGGTGCAAGGGGCGATGACTGTATCTGAGTATTATACTACTTTAAAAGACTTATGGGATGAGTATGATTCTCTGGTTCCTTTTCCCACTTGTCAGTGTTCCACTACTCAAGAGTACACTAAGGTTTTGCAGCAACAACGTCTTCTCCAGTTCCTTATAGGGCTTAATGATAGCCACCACTATGCTCGAACATAAATATTACTTCAAGCGCCTTTACCCCCGGTGAACCAAGCATACTCCATCATTTCTCAAGATGAGTCTCACAGATTGATTTCCTCTCACTCTACTTTGCCCACTGATGGGATTACTATGGCTGCTAGAGGGGGCCGCACTGACCAGGGGAGAGGACGAGGACGATTCTCTGATTTATGTTCTTACTGTAACAAGTGTGGTCACAAGAAGGAGCGTTGTTATCGACTGATTGGATTTCCTCCCAATTTCAGAGCTACGACCCTCCAGCCTACTTCAGTCAATCATCTTTCCTCCTTTGGGACATCTTCCACACCATCCCAGCCATCAGCTATGTCTTTACTACCTTTTGGTTCACCTCCCATTACGCAGGCCCAATATGATCAGATTCTCCAAATTCTCAAACAAGACTCCAATGACATTGTTGTTACTACTATTGCTCACATTGACGAATCCTTTTCAGGTCAGCTTGCTGCCTTACCTTCTATAGTGTCTAGTTCTCTTTGGATAATTGATTCTGGAGCCACATGTCATGTAGCTTGTAGCCTAAGTATGTTAGATTCCGTCCGCTCTTATGTTGGTCCTCCTAGAAGAATTAAAATGCCTAATGGTGAGCACATGCATGTTACCCATAGTGGTACTGTTAAACTTTTTGATGCTATTACTTTGACTGATGTTTATTATGCGCCTGGCTGTTGCTTCAACATTGTCTCCGTGTCTAGGCTTACTAAAGAGCATCAATCTGTTGTATTATTCTATCCTGAAATGTGTTTACTGCAGGACATCTCCAAAGGGAGGGCAAGCCCGATTGGTAGGTTACATAGTGGTTTGTACATAGTTGACAACTCCACGTCCATGAATACTGTTCTACATGCTAAAAACACTTACTCTTCTGCTCCGAATCAAGATCTTTGGCATCAACGGCTAGGCCATCCTTCCCTAGATAAACTTAGACATTTAGACCTTGTCAATATTGATATTTCTTCTTCATGTATTCGGCATTGTGATGTATGTGCTCGTGCTAAACAAACTCGGTTACCTTTTTCGTCTAGTCATTCGAAAACTTCGCATTGTTTTGAGCTCATTCATGTTGATGTATGGGGTCCCTATCGGGTACCCACCTATAAAGGCCATCGCTACTTCTTGACTATTGTTGATGATTTCTCTCGTTGTGTATGGATTTTCTTGATGCTTAATAAAAGTGAAGTTTCGTTACATCTTAAGAATTTTGTTGCTTATGTCCATACTCAGTTTTACGTTTTTACGTTAAACTTATCCGAAAGTGACAATGGCCTTGAGTTTCTTAATACAAATCTCACGCAATTTTTTCATGACAAAGGCATTTTACACCAGCTGTCTTGTCCTTACACTCCCCAACAAAACGAGGTTGTTGAGCGTAAGCATCGTCATCTTATTGAGGTGGCTAGGTGCTTACTCTTTCAATCCGGGTTACCTCTGAAGTTTTGGGGTGAAAGTGTCAAAACAGCTGCCTTTTTGATTAACCGTACGCCGTCTAAGGTTTTACATAATCACACTCCCTTTGAAATCCTCTTTGGTCATTCTGCTGATCTTTCTACTTTAAAGGTATTTGGTTGTCTTGCTTTTGCTATCACATCACGGGTTCATGATAAATTTCAGCCTCGAGTGACCCTTGTATCTTTATGGGATATCCCCCTCATCAAAAGGGCTATTTACTTTTTAATATTCATTCTAAAGCCTTTTGTGTTTCTAGACATGTGTCATTTGATGAAACTCGTTTCCCCTATAAAGATACATTGGGCATCAATCAAGGGGGAATTCTACTATTATGATTGATCCCTTCCACTATGAGTCAGGGACACATTCTCCCATACATATAAGGCAGGAATCTGTTTCAAATAGACAGCCACTTGAACAAGGAGAGTCGGAATTAGATGATGATAATGACGGTGATGGGGACGCGTGTAACAACCCGAATCCAAAACTCACAAACTTGGCCAAAATCAAATCAAATCAAGTCCTATTTTAAAATCAACGTAGATTCCCAAAATATTTCGGAGAGTAAAAATTATCTTTACGGAAGATTTAGGGTCATGGCAAATAAAACAACATAAGCTATGAGTGTACCAAAGAGCCCGTGGCTCCTCCATATGTGCCTTCCCTTGTCCTTTACTAGTACTTTCACCTGAAAATGTTAATATGGGGTGAGATTTCCACATCTCAGTAACTTCTGAATACCTCTACCGTACACAAGCAAATTACATATGATAAAATAGGAAATAGTTGAATATATTTATATAAATATTTAATTGTTTAAAGAAAATTCTCACAATGTCTTTGAAAATACCATGTGTGCTGTAAAATCATGCAATATGCATCCTCCCTTATATCCTCCCTATACCGCTGACGGGAGCCATAGGCTAACACATAGTCCAACAGGAACACATCCGTTTAACTGGATAATCCCAAGCTCACCATAACTTAAGTTATACCCGGCCAAAGGTATAAAGCTCAAGCTTGGACTATGGCTCCCTCCTTAAAAATAACTAAGGAGGTGTCACAAGTCTCCCAGCTCCAATGTTATCCCGGCTCAAGGAAAAACATGGAAGAAGGGGCAATGAAAAATAATACCTCCCACTGTGCACCGAGTGGGGCAATGAGCCATATCATATCAATCATATCAATCCCTCCGAACTCCAACCCGTCACAATTACGGCCGCCATGATAAATGCATTCTTCTCAAAAATACAAGACACATTAGACCATAATTTCACAAGTAGTAAGTAAAATAGTAGATATCGTGAATATTAAACGGTATCACTTCTCGTATTTGTGAATAGTAATTTACTATGCGTATACGTGAATAGTAAAATACAGTATGTATATAAAATTAGTAAGCATAAGTGAATAGTAAAATATGGTATGTATATGTGAATAGTAAAAATACGGTGTATAAGTGAATAGTGAAATACCATACATATACGTGTATCATGAATAGTAAAAAATAGTGAATAGTAATATACCATACGTATACATAAATAGTAAATCAGTTTAAATAGTGAAAATACAGTATGTATACGTACATAAAGTATATTTATAAATTCAAAGCTCCCGCATCAGATTTCAAAATCAGATTAAAAATACATATATATTATAATCATACATAATTCACAAGCATAAGGAAAAATATTCAGAGTTACCTGGCATCCCCTAGCTCCCAAATAATTACCAAAATGCTATTATGAGGCTCCCAAATAATTGTTACCCTAGTCCCTTTTCCCCTCTCTTTTCTCTCTCTACTGGACTTCTGTGTGTGTACGAGTGTGGTGTGTGAGTATGAATGTGTTGTGGTGTGTGTGTGTGTGCTGGGTTGAGGGGGTGGGGGTATTTATAGAATTCCCTGCCCCCTTTATTTTTTTCATTTGGTGGGCAATTGCCCACCCTTTTAATATATATGGTGGGAATATCCCACCATATATATGTTTATGGTGGGCAACGTTCTGCCCACCATTTTGAAGAATTGTGGTGGGCACGACCCACCACATATTCTATATATATATATATAATATTATAATATAATAATATTAAATATAATTAAATTTTAATAAACTAAAATAATATTTTATGAGTATAAATAAATATTTAAAATTAATAATATATTATTATAATAAAAATAAAAATATTTTAACAATCTATAAAATATATTTTAACTCTACTTTATCTTATTTAAACCTTAAAATAAGATAAACCTCAAAATGTTTAATAAATCTTACTTGAAATATTTTAATAAAATTTTGGGATATTACAACGCGCATACACAACCCATAGTCCCTAGACCATCTAGAGAAAGAAAGACTCCCACGTGGATGAATGACTACACGTGTCTTTGGCAATCTAGAATATAAGGCATTGGTGGGTTATGCATGCACCGTTGATTGTTGTCTTACTACAAATACCGGTAAGAATAAGGTAAAGTATCCCATACATCATATTTGTCATATTCCAATATCCCTCATGATTATCATGCTATATTATCTAGTATTGATGCTACTTTGTTGAGCCAAATAGTTTTGAAGAAGCGGACAAAAAAGACCCTAGATGGATTGATGCAATGAAAGCCGAAATACAAGCATTGGAGCAGAATGGCACATGGGAACTTGCGGACCTCCCCAAAGGTAAAAGACCCATAGGGTGTAAATGGGTTTACAAGGTAAAATATGATGCTAGCGGTAATGTTGAAAGATACAAGGCAAGATTAGTTGCCAAAGGATACAGTCAACGTGAGGGAATAGATTATTTTGAAACATTTTCCCCAGTAGTTAAAATGGCTACAGTAAGAATAGTGCTTACCCTTGCTGCGATGAATAGTTGGGAAATATTTCAAATGGATGTGTACAATGCCTTTCTCCAAGGTGATTTGAATGAGGAAGTGTATATGAGAGTCCCATGAGGTTTGGTAAGACCGAAAACAAAGTTTGCGGGCTTACCAAATCATTGTACGGACTAAAACAAGCATCGCGGCAATGGAACGCTAAGCTTACACAAGCATTACTTGAAGGGGGGTTTAGGCAAAGCAAATATGATTATTCTTTATTTATTAGGGAATCTGATTATGAGACAACTTTAGTATTGGTGTATGTGGAAGATTTGGTTATCACAGGCAATAAAGTAGAAAGGATTAATGAGGTAAAGGAGTATTTACATAATAAATTCAAAATCAAGGATTTAGGTCAACTAAAATATTTTTTGGGAATAGAAGTGATGAGAACTAAGGAAGGAATAATACTGAATCAAAGGAAGTATGCTCTTGATATTATTTCTGACATCCGTTTAAATGCAGCAAGACCCCTTGGAGTGCCAGTTGAGCCAAATATACGTCTTAGGATGTGCCCAAGGCATGAGAAGGATGATCCACTCTTGAAAGAGCCGATTGTTTATAGAAGGTTGATAGGTAGGTTGTCTTACCTTACAGTAACTAGGCTTGATATTAGTTTTGTTGTGCAGAGGCTAAGTCAATTTATGCAAGCACCAAGAAGATCACATCTTAGTGTCGCACAAAGAGTGGTGAGATATCTCAAGACAACTCCCGGACTTGGCATTTTGCTTTCAGCGGAGGAAGAAACAAGCTGGACATTATGTTGATTCAGATTGGGGCACATGTCAAGACACTAGGCGGTCCGTCACTGGGTATGTTGTGAAGTTTGGCGGATCTCCAATTTCTTGGAAATCTAAGAAACAGAATACAGTTTCCACGTCTTCCGCTGAAGCAGAATATAGAGCTCTTGGTTCAGCCGTTTCAGAGGTTGTTTGGCTTACTAGAATGTTGCACGACTTAAATGTAAGACAACTGGAACCTGTAGAGGTCTTTTGTGATAGCCAAGCGGCGATCCACATAGCAGGTAATCCGGTATTTCACGAGAGAACTAAACATATCGAGATAGATTGTCACTTCGTGAGGGAAAAATTGCAACAAAGATTGATTAGTCTACAACATGTCCGGAGTAAAGAACAACAAGCAGATATTCTTACCAAGGGCCTCGGCAAAGAGAGTCATGATAGCATCATGGGCAAGTTAGGAACTATAAATGTTTATAGCCCCCAACTTGAGGGGGGGTGTTAAGAGTGTCGGTGTAAATATGAGGGTTTATTTGTAAATTGTTATGGTGGTAATTTGGGTCAGATTATGTTCCTATATAAGAGGAATATGGTTGTAAATACATACTAATATTATTTACACAGTTACCATGCAAACATGTATATGTATATATATACTATATATACTTTATTACTTAGTACCTATAAGTCAGCAAAATAACTTCCACATATATATATACACATATATATATGTATGTATGTATGCAGTAACATATATCTGTATATATATTATTTTTAACAGCAAACTCTTTCCTTTTTATAAGCTATGATGATGATATATATATATATATATATATATATATATATATATATATATATATATATATACACACACGCACTCACTACACACAACACAGTAGAGTTTTATTTTCATGAAGTTCACATATATATACACATACTTAGATCAGCGACTTTTTCATTTGCATCACTATATACATATAAATTAGCCAGGTCTCCTTCTCTCTCTCTCTATACACACACACACACACAAAGCGTTAATATATACATAATTACCTATATTTGATAGCATAGTCCTCTTATCATTTTTTTTTTAATATACAAACAGCAAGCCCTCTGGTTTAATGATAACCATTCAAGTTTCCTATTATCTTCTAAGTGTGTTGCGTTATGTATATATATATCAGCAACCCCTTCTATTTTCCTAAGTGTATGAACAACTCAGAGATGAAAAATAGATATCAACAGCCCCTCTTTTTGGTTTCTTTTTGCAGCAAACCCACCGCTTATTTCTTATGGTTTCATGCTCTAAACTCACGCCGGAAATATTGGAAACAAGAAGGAAGGAAGTTTAAACATTACCTTCAGTTGGCTTCTACCTTATACGGTTGAACTCTCTGCTTCTCACCATCACCTTCACCTTTGTTTTGAGAGTTTAAAACAGAGCAGCAAGAAGTGAAACTCTTTCACTCTCGGCTTTCCCTGTCTCTCTCGCTTTTGGTTTTTCAGTTTTGGTGGAAGTAAGTGAGTGAATGAGAGCTAAGGAAACACTTTAAATAAAACTTAAGGGTCTGGTTCGACGCAAGAAAATGACACACCGAAAGAGAAAGACCGATGGGGGATGATCTGAGATGGGGCTCAAAAAGCATGGAAGAGTATAGATTTACTGATAGGCTGTCGTGGGAGATATGGCTCAGTATGCGTCTCTGGTCCTTCAGCGTTTTCTGTAACAGTGCTAAGATTTTGCCAGTCTTACGCGATCTGATTTTTTCCGCGATCGAAGCTGCTGTGATATGGTTTCAGTTTTCCTCCACTGTGACTTCTCTTTGTTTGCGTGTTGAACCGAGATGATATATGGACAGATGAGTTTTTGGGTCAAAGAGATTAAATGAATATATATATGGGCTGAGAATGAGAGAGTGAGGCTGAGTGTTGTGGTTTGTTGATATCCTTTCCTGCTGTTGGGTTTTGTACAGCTGAAGTTAAATGAATTAGGCTTTTGTGCTTTGGTCTGAAATTGTTTTCCTGTTTCTCACGTGTTGGGCCAAAAGGAGTTAATGGATTGGAAATTTTGAAAATGAATAAATGGGCCAAATGAGTATATGGATTTTAGGTGGTTGGGCTACTTTAAAAAAATTATCCCACTTAATCCTCTTCAAGACTTATATTTGTAAGTATTGGATAATTATTAAAATTTAATCCTTAATTCTCTTTAAGAATTTTCTTTCTCAATTAAATTTATTTTGGCTTTAAAATATTATCTCTAAAATATTTATGCAAAAAATTATTCCCTAATTATTTGTCCTTAATTTATGGGAAAATATGTCTGAAATTCCAATAATTAATTTCATAATTATTTTAGGGCAAATTTCACAATTCAATTTCCCTTATAATATTCAAATTTCAAATCCTAAAATTTGGGATGTTACACCTGACTAAAAATAAATTTCAAAACAAATAACTACAACTAGACTTCCGGGAATGTCCCTCGGTGCAGGATATGCAAGAGGGGCTTAAACAGAATAGATCCTGAAGGACTATATACACACAATAAGGGAAACGATTTGAAATTAACATGGAAGAAGTAATATGTGAAGCAGCATAAATAAGACGAAAACTGGCCAAATGGTACGATTGAATCTCAAGATAGGGGAGAGATGTGAGGATTGAGATTTGAGACAGATTTAACCGAAAGAGAAGACGCGGAGAAAATAGAATAAGGACATATTAGTAAAATCAATAAATTTAGAAATCCCTAATTATGACTCTTGGCCTGATTAGAGATTTTGATAAAAGTGTAGGCCTAAATCTAGATCTGGATTGAGAGGTAATTCAAATGGATTTAAGTGGGATTTTCCCTTTTGAAAATTCATATCATATTAACTAACTTTAACTAATTTCTTTAATCTAATTAAGTTAGATAAATATATCTTATATTAACGATAAGAGGGAGTAATATTTAAATTTTATTAGAAAGATGTAATATCACCAATTTTGGGCGGGAGACTTGAGAATAAGCGTATAATGCAGACGAACAACTAGACTCTATTCGGGGAAGTGTGACATTAAATTTGGAAATATTATATGGGACTGCTATGAGTATTTGGACCGAGAGTTCAAAAGCCATAGAAATTAAAGTATCAATGCAGAAGAGCATAAAAACACTTATACGGTGTTAATCAATTAGTAAAAATGACATTTAGCTATGTCCTAAGGTATAAGACAATTAGTTGAGCAAAAATGTGCTAAAATAAGTGTGCACATGACATTTCTTGGTCTGGTGAGGATTTCCTGCGTTTTTTGAAGAAATAGAAAGAGGAAAGGACACTGAAAAAGTCATATACCAAAAAGCAAAAGTCAGTGTAATGATTACATTGGAACACTTGTCACTACAGAAGTAAAAGAGGAAAAGTAAGGGTAAAATGGTCAAATCCTTATCCCTTAAGACATAAATTTCGTCCACCCAGGAGAGAGAAGAAAATTCAGATGATTTTATCCATACTCAGGCCTAAACACAAGATGCGGGTCCCACAGGTGATTAACCGATAGAAAGGGGACCGATAGGGACCAGTTAGGGACTTCTTTTGGACTGAATGAGACAAATGTAGGGCCATATTGGGAAGTCAAGATGGAACCACATATGTATGTCCATTCAGGGGGAAATATATGAAAAGTTGAAGAAAAGTATAAAAGAAAAGACCCATTAACTAGCGGGGCGCAACGTGGGCCGTGGAAGGAGTTTGACCTAGGTTAAAGTGGAAAAAATAGGGAAAAGCATGGCGGCAGATTTGGTGGGCCCAAAATGGCGCCACCCAGCCCTTATAATTATTTTAAAAAAATCTTGGAGAAAGAGAAAAGAAAAAGCAATCCAAAAGTCAACTTGTGGGTCCCACTTTTTGGATAAAAATGGATAAATCAGATAAATTGGGAAAAATAAAATAAAAATCAAGGATCCGATTTGTGGGCCCAAGATGGCCACCTAGCCCTAGAAATCATCTAGAATGCTTGGGGAACAAGAAAAGAATAATAAAGAAGTTTCATGCCAAAATTGGTAATTAACATAAATTCAGGGCCAAAACAGGTAATTTTCACAAAATGAAAAGTAAAAATCTAGATATTATGAAGGGGAGGCGCCACATGGCAGACCTGGAACCCTCTAGAATTTTTCAAGATAAATTTAAAAAAACCATCAAATTAACTAATTACTGGACATGAATTTACTCCAGTAATTCATGACTGTTTGACTACCTTTTAATTATTTTAAAAAGGACATAACTCTTCATTTTCCCCTCAAAAGTGGCGTGCTCCAGCTGAAGAGAAAAGAATTGTCCAGCAAGCTTCCACAACTAAGATCAAGAACCCAATCACTCAGACCACCAAGCCAAAGCTCCGAATCGGGTAAACACCGAAAACCCAAATCTTTGAAATTTAAACTTGTGGTTTTCGTTCAAATGGTTTGGGATTGGTGTTATGATCTGATTTTAGTGTTTTTGATGGTCTCAAAGTGTTCAAAATGTGATTTTGTATGGGTTAAGTTATGGTTTAAGTTTCTGAACTTAAAAACACCGAAAAAACCTTAAGAACAAGCTTGTTTTCAATTCTGGAAATTCTGGCAGCGAATCTTCAATTGGGTTTTAAAAATAGTAAATGAACTTGGATGAAGCTGAAATTTTACACGAAAAAGTTACACTTCCTAAGGTTCATCGTGATGTATAATTTTGTGTCTCTTGGATTTTTCTAATAAGAGATAAAAATTGATGAAGTTGGCTCTAGAAGCAGCAAGGCGAATCTGGACCAGAGAGTGAAAAATAAGCTACACGCCAAAATATGAGTACTTTCAGGGCCTGGAAATATTTTTCCTGAAAACTATACATTTTAATGGTTCATATGGCGTTGTGTTCATGCAAAAATGATTTTTTTGGAATTTATTAAAAATCCTTGAATTTGGGCCAGATCCACTGGATTTTTGGAGAAATTGGTGTACGCTCGGTTTTAGCAAAAAATTGCAAGGGTATTTTTGGAAATACTAAAAATAATGTATTTTGATGTTATTAGGTCAAGGGAATTTTTGGAAAAGTCTTCAGGCATAATAAATATTAAGGACAGTATATGCCATACCAAGTAGTAACCGCTTTATTCAGATATTTTTATGTGTTTTATTGTATGTTTGTTTTTCCATGTATGTATGTTTTTGTATTGGTGCCAAATATGCAACCAGAGCGTGTTGGGGTTCAAGTCCCTAATTATGTGGTTCCTAGTGCTGAGGACGATCAGTCTGAGGCTAGCCTTAATTGGCGGGCATGCGGGTTGATAGGTCTAGGGTTGTCCTGGTGCAGGCGGCTCTACGAGTCGTGACTCCAGTAAGTCTAGGGCTTGCCTTGGTAAGGCAGCCTGATGGCAGATGATAGTCGGTGATGTGTATGTTCTGTTTGCATATGTGGTATAATCGGCATATTACATGTACTTTTATATCTGGCATGGTTACGTACATACACTTTACGCTTGTAGTATTTGAGTATTGACGGTTACTCTGGGGGCCACTATCGGACTCTAGACGCTTTTGTAGCTGCAGGGGAGCGTGTCTGATAGAGAAGACCCTTTTTGGAAAGGTAGGGCCCGGCGGTGCAGAGAAGAATAGGGAATGCCCTATCATTTTTGTACTTTACTTTTTTGGATGACTGTATTTATTATTTTGGTATTTATCTTGGATAACTGTATCCTTAACCCTTCAGGGACTTATGTTTTCTGTTGTTTTTACTTTTATCAGTACAGTGGATAGTCCAAACTGGTCCTGTGCTCTGTCACGCTCATTCTGATATATGCTAAAAGGACTTAATAATGATGGAAAGGTAATTAATTAAAGGAATCCCTCTAACCCGTCACCCAAAAGGTGTAACAAAAGATGTCTATATTTAACATCTTCATATTGCAGCTCAAAATATAGGGTTTATATTAGGGATGTCTAAGTATCGGGCCAGACCGGGTTGGAGGTCAACCGAGTGCGCTCGATATGACCTCAAGCTAGAAAAATCGGCCGAAAGTGCAGTCCTAAGTCGATACCGGCCCAAGACTCGAGGCGGGCCGGGCCGGGCCGGTTGGACTACTGGACCCGATCTAGCGATCCTTTTGCCTTCTTGGGATGCAATATTTTAGCTCTGTTTTCACATAACTTCCCAAATTAATAAAAAGTGACATAGTGAAAAGTGATTCCTATAAATTCAAAAGCACATTAAGATGTCTAAACTCCAGTGTGCGGCTCAATGTAGTAGTGATTTACCACAAAAAAAGGACCTCAAGTTAGACCATACCAATCTAGGGGATCTAAGCCCCTAGACCAAAGTTCAGTCCAACCCGAACAGTTTGGTCTGGTCTAGTCTGATCAAATTGTTTTAAACCAATTTTTTTTTACCCTAGACCGGATCGGACCAGACCAACCAGAGCCCAGATTTTTTGGATAACCCTAGTTCATATGGCCGGTGCTTTTCTCCGCAGGGAAAAGCGAAAGCTCCCTCCCAAAGTGTCAATTCAATTTTGTAATTTTGAAGATTGCTAATTTGTGAGGGCAAGATGGGGAGGCAATTAAATTAAAGCCCAATGGAAGGAACATTTGATTTGAGAGTGGTGCCTTTAGAATGAAACAGCTATAATTGCCGACACGTATGAATCAGAAGCTGGTCTGAACCATATATATTTTGCACATATATCCTTTTTCTCAACAAGAAAAAAGGCCCGGGGCAGGGCCACCATATATATGAAACACCACTCATGATTTAGTATTTATTTTTTGACCTTTACACCGTACGCGTTCGATTCAAGAAATTCTTTCAGCAACAATATAATTAAAGTACTAAGGCAGACTAAAACTAGAACTATATGAGCATTATGGGAGCTTGCTGCTCACAGTTGTATTTTTAAAAAAGAAAAAGCGCTGTCTCTTACCAAAAGAGCAAACGATGACATACATATATTCAAAGGTACCCCTACATGATCTTCGATTCCCACCCCTTTCTCTTTTGTCGCAGTTTAATTTCTTTTAATATTTCTTTCAATTATCAATTAATTCAAATTGATATTAATTAAATTCATGCCCACTATCTTCACATTTTGTTGTTAACGTAACACACGTCTATAACCCAATACCGGAAGAATTTGTTTCGGAAGTGTATATATGTGTATATTTATGTGTTGTGTCCATATATATGCTTTCCAACGTCTTAGGATTTGTTTCTAGATTAATGTTCCTCACCACATTTAATTTGAAGGGAACTGGTGTGGGTGCTCCTCAAATTGATAAGCACCCCATACCTCATCAAATTTCGACCCTTCATATTTCTGGACAATCCAAATTTAATAATTTTTAACTGATAATTTTTCTATAAAAAGTTTTCTTTTTGTTTTGTTTTGTTTTGAAAAACCTATTGTTGAGATATATCCATTAAAATATTTTCTTTTTAAAAAATAAAGATGAAACCATTGGGATCCCGTTTGAGGTGGTAAACAACGTGTTCCACGTATATGACATAATGAAAAGAGAAAACGCATATATCACTTGGGAATTGGTTTCCCTGCCAATCCTTTGGTTTAGCCAGGAGGAGCTTGGCTCCCTTAAGACGTTCAGATGAGATCTGGACTGCTTAGATTTATTTTTTTTGTTTTTTCAAAAAAATTAATTTTAATGGATAGAGAATCTAAAATAAAAATAATTTCTCAATTAACATTTTTATCAAAAAAGTATTTTTTAATTTAAAAATAACTAAATAAAAAAAGTAGATCTGTACCATTCAGATAAGATGTGGACCATTCCAAAGGATAGGGAGGAAACCTTCAAAAGTGAAAAGAGATTCCTCTGTACTATGCACACACAGTACATGGCGTTTGGCGGACGTTAATGTGGCAGTATATAAAGCGAGTTTTGTTTTGGGAGCAAAGCGACCACCACTCCATACCACCATCTTAATCAATTAATTACGTTATTGGTTGCGTTCTAGTGCAACATAGTAGTATTATGGATCCTGCTGATATGGACGTTAACGTGGAACTTCAGATGATGGCGCTGAGTTTATACCATTCCACCCTACAAGGAGATTGGAAGGAAGCTTTGACGACGTTCAAAAACAACCCAGGTATTCACAAGATGCCAATCAACAGCTCCGGCGACACCTTGTTGCATGTGGCGCTGAACGACTACAAAGACGATTGGGCGGAGGAGATAGTCGATGAAATCAAGAAGAATCGGTCGTGGTCGGTGCTGAAAACAGAGAACAATCGACGGGATACCCCACTGCACTCTGCAGCATCAACAGGGTCCCTCAAGATGTGCAAGGTCGTAGCCGAAGCTCAAGGCGGCGGCGACAACCAACTGATGATTGAAGCTCGCAACAAGGAAGGAGAGACTCCTCTCTTCTTGGCTGCTCTTCACGGCCATAAGGATGCTTTTCTTTACCTTCACTTTCGTTGCCCCGACCAGTCCAGTAGGCTCTGGAGAAGAACCAGCGACGGAGAGACTGTCCTTCACTGCACCATTCTTCGAGAATACTTTGGTTACTTACTCCTTATTATGAATCAATGTTATCTTCATCCTTTGTTCTTAATTAGTAATCATTTATTAATTAATTGATTTTTGTTCACATTCACAGACTTGGCATTTCAAATCATTCTTCTGTACAAAGATGATATTGTGGGCTCTGTGGATGAAAAGGGAATCACCCCTCTGCATATCCTGGCCAACAAACCTTCCGCCTTTGAAAAAAGCAGCAACTTTAGATGGTATAACAAGATTGTCTACAATTGTAAGTATACTTCTAGTATTTTTTTTTTAAGAAAATAATGTTGGAGCCAACGTTGATGAGATCCATGGGGCCCCGCATTTCATTACATGTGATCCCTTGTTGGACTTGGACCTCTTCCACATTACCGGCCAAGAGAAAAGCTTAGTTCATGAAAAGGAAGAAAAAAAAAAGTGAGAGAAAAATAATGAAAGAAAGAACATGCATGAGCACGTTTGCATGGATGCCAATTTGTAAATTTTTAGAATAAAAATGAAATTGTCATTAGTGTACTGGATGTTTTAATAATTGAAGTTTTAATTATTTTACTTTTGTGACGTAAGGCTTAATCGTGAAGCCATTGATGGGGAGCCTCGAGCAGCAGTCAAACAACAATGACACATTGCTCAACTGGAGGAGAAAATCATCTCATAATACCCAGACTGGCAAGTTTATTAATATTAATGAATACATATTTTGTATATCTTTATTTTGCTCAGCTTTTACTACCTGCGGTCCTAATTTTATGGTCACTTTTGTAATACAAATTGCGCTTTAAAAGTGATCATATAATTAGGATCGGAGGAAGTAGTTAGTGGAATGTTGTACATACGTTCGTAGGTGAGTTAGTCTAGCTAGGTGAATGGTTCATTGGATTTTGATCTTATTCTTCTTTAATTTATAGTTAAAGTATATTATATGATCTGCTGTTCATGTTTTGTTGTACAAATTAAAGGAGCGGATGCAGAAAACCCAGGTGTGGGATATAATAATGTGGGGCCGCCAAATTATTGGACATGTTATGACATTTTAGTGAGTCTATTCATCTGTTTTATTCAGCCTGTCGTTGAAACCGTTGGTACGCTTTCTCTACATAATTATAATATTAGTAACTGACAAGCTGACTTGTGCTCATATAACTATATATGTAACGATCAAGGTTTTAATAATTCTCTGCTGAACGTATGCGTGGTTTTGTTTATATTAAGGGTTACAAGATTTGAGGAGAAGAAACAAAAGCACGTTTGGTGTCGCCAAATACTGGATGAACTTTGGGTGTATAATGATGTAGCATACGTTGGAGGTGGAAGTGCCTTCCGAGGCTATTCCTTACTTCGACCTGTCGAAAATTTTCCCAAACCAGGTGATCATCAGATCGATGCCATACAAGGTTTTTCACTCTTAATTCAAGCATATATTATTAATTTCATATTAGACAAGTTCTATGTAACAAAAAATCACCCGATTCTCCTGGGCTTGTGGCACTGGGGATGTTATCCATTCCACTTTCTTACTCACATTCAAGAAACCAGACTTCGTTTCACTAAAATTGAAGGAAAAAGAAAGAAATTATACTCAAAATAATGAACTCAAATAACGTGCCTCATTATTTAACAAAAAAAAAAAAAAAAGCCTCATTATTGTGTGTGTGTGTGTATAACTATATAGATTATGGATTGCTACACTAGCTAGGGCCAAAATTTCTAAATAGAATGCCACCGATCCATCATTTAATAATTGCAAATGCAGGTGGTGGTGAGAACATAACAGGGAGACCAAATGATGGTGGCAATCACAACCAGCAGAAAGGTAGTCTAAATTTCTCACTCTCCCTAGAAATACTATAATTAATTGTACGTCGGTCAAAACATAGGACCCAGAGTTTGGGTCGTGGTATTATTCTCATTGAAATCTCTATTATATGAACTGCAGATGAAGAGAATAAGGAGATTAAAAAGTAGACGTGGATCACAACAAATTAAAAGGTAACTACTCTCTAGCATTAGTTATATCAGGCAATGATTTTAAAGCAGGCCCGACCGGTGCCGGAATCCACAGCGGCTCAGATTTTATGTTTGGGCCGCTTTAGGAGTTAAGCCGTTCAGAACCGGCTTTTGAGCCGGGAACTGTAGTTAAGCCGGAACCGGAGCGGTTTTCATGGAGTTGCTCTGAGTTTTTAGTCACAATGAAGAAAAAAAGAAGGAGAATGGGAATAATCTAAAAGGGGAAAGGCAGATACTTTTTTCTTATACACCTGATAGGCTGATGTTGAGAGTTGAGACAGGTGAAGGACTCGGCAGAGAAAAGAAGCACGCTTGAAGAGTTGAAGTGTTTCATCCTCTTTTCTTTTCTTTTTTTTCTTCCCGTCGACACCTATGGAGAAGGAAATCAGACTCCGGAACCATTTATTTCCATTTGACTATATTTTACTAGAAAATAAACAAAAAAACAATTTGAAAAAAGGTTGCTGTGCCCAATGACTGAGCCTTCATTTTTCAATAACTGAGCCAAAGAAGGAGAAGAAGAAAAAATTCAAGTCTATATATATACCTCACGGATCACGTCTTTAGGTCTTTTCGTTTTAATTGTTTTTTTTTTTCAAAAGAAAAACAATATATCTCACCTCTTTTATGTCTTCTTGTTTTTTTTTTTCTTCAATATTGTTATCTTATTTTTAGTTTTTATCTATAAGAATTAATTATTTAAAGTTGAACTCGTTCCAGTGTGTGTGTGTGTGTATATATAATTATTATTTATTAAATGTATATTCTATTATTATGTCACCTACCTACCTGATCACATGGCCCGACCTTTCAACGGTTTGAATCATAAACCGCTGATCTTTTAGGTTAGAGGTCTGATCCGACTTTAATTTTAAAACACTAATATCACGTTGAATTTTGAAACCTGGAAGTCTTATTCACAAAATACTCAATCAATTAAAGTATTTGTCAGCTCCTTTTTGTTCTCTTATTGTCTAATAAATTGATGTTTCAAAAGAACTGGGAGAACTCCTCACAAGCTTGTTCAAAGGCAAAACTAGTGTATCTGCAAGCAAGGCTTTAACCGGATGCTGCATATGCCTAGGTTAGTGAAGTGTGTGTGTATCCTTTGTTTCCTTGTTCAGATCCCACTGCACAGCGCCTCTACGCTATATTCATTAGGATTTATTTTCAGGCGACGGAGAGAAGAAAGAAGAGTCGGACAAAAAGGAGTCAGCATTTTTTATTGCAGCAAAAAATGGAGTGTTGGAAATACTGGAGAAAATTATGAAGTATAAACCAGGGGCCATCCACGAAACCAACTCGCAAGGACAAAATGTATTGCAAGTAGCAGTAAAGTGCAGGCAACCCCATGTTTTTAATCTTTTCAGAAATCTTCTGGGTAAGGAGAGGATGTGGAATGCCCTGGTTCAGAACGTAGACAATGAAGGCAACACTATCCTCCACTTAGCCGCCAAGCTCTCACAGTACAAGCCCTGGCACATCCCTGGTGCTGCCCTGCAAATGCAGTGGGAAATCAAATGGTTTTTGGTAACATCTATTTCTCATCTTCTTCCTCCTCATCAATCAAATCTGACATATTTTAAAGTTAAGGCGCATCCATGCCTTAAAATATTTTGCTGCATCCAACCGTCTTGAAGTATTTTTTTTAAGTGTGTCTAGTATCTATAATATTTTTTGTGCCTGGATGTTAGATGTATCAAAAAAAAAAATTAAGGTGTTAAATGCAACAAAAAAATAATACTTTTTAGGGTGTTGAATAATCCAAAAGAATATTTTGTGGTGTTGAAGGCACCTAAAAAAAAACTATATGGATGCTTCATATAATACTTTCAAATGAGGAATGCTCTTGAAAAAATATTTTAATATGCTAGATCCATCTAAACCCTGTATTTTAATCTCATTTACATATAATCTACGGTTTTTTTTTGGCAGTATATAAAGGATATAACGCAGAGCTATGTGCTATTCCTGCCCAACAACCATAATAAGACACCGGTGGACCTTTTTAGAGAAGATCACGAAAATCTAGTCAAAGAAGGTACTGAATGGCTCAACCACACGTCGGAGTCGTGTTCTGTGGTGGCCGCACTTATTGCTGGTGTGGCCTTTACCACCTCCACCACCATCCCCGGCGGCACTCAGGAGGGGAACGGCAAGCCTTACTTGCAACGCCACCCGGCTTTCAACATGTTTGCGCTCACCTCCCTCCTGGCTCTCTGCTGCTCCATCACCTCTCTAGCCATGTTCCTCGCCATCCTCACTTCCCGCCAGCAGCCTCGAGATTTCCGTAAAGATCTGCCTCTCAAGCTTTTTTAGGGTTGAGTTCGCTCTTCATCTCCATCTCTTCCATATTGGTTTCTTTCTCTGCCGCCTTCTTCTTTGTGCTCAAGGACAGCCTCAAGGAGGTTGTTTTCCCGCTCTACGCTGCCACCATCTTGCCTCTTACTTTTTACACCATCGCCCAATTCCCCCTCTACGCCGATCTTGTCAGAGCTATCTTCAGCGAGGTTCCCCAAGCCAGTAATAGGGAATCTGGGAAGCTTATTCTCTGAGACTCTAATTCCTTTTCCATTGGTTCTCCCAATTCCTGAATAGTGCTCTGTTTTGTTATCAACAGCCCCAGCAAGTCTTTTGAATTTTGAAAAGATGATTTTATTGTTTTCTTATTTCAAATTTTATTGATGTATAAGAAACTAAGAATCTCCCATGATCATCTTGCGAATATGAATTGCTTGTAGAGTTCCACCTCGATCATATATTCCAAATCGCCACCTTTATTGAATGTCAATTTCTCATACGTCAACGTTTCCCTTTATCAGAAGCTGATTTGGCGCCATATTTAAGATATGTGAAATGAGTATAGTCTTTATTCCTTACCGTTTACATGAATCCAATTCAGGAGTGTTTTAGTATTTAAAGTATGTGCATGGCAAACAAAATTGAGAACTACGAGCGGCATCGAGTTCAGAATTTTCTTTTAAATGAGAGCTTGCTTGTCGCAGTTAAAGTTATTTTTAAAAAGAAATCAAGCTGTCTTATGAAAGAAACAAACTACATGAAGATTATATATATATCACAGGACGGGGATCCACATTACCTGCTCGTCCGTACGGATGAGCTCCCAGCCTTCCGTAGTTAGATCCAAAGATTTGACGGCTCAAATCTTTTTTTTTTTCAGTATGAAAAAATCATTTTTTTTCAAAAAAATGTTAGTTGAGAGATTATCTTTATTTTAGATTCTCTACCCATTAAAATTATTTTTGATAAAAAAATAGAAAATTAAAAAAAAAAATGATCTGGGCCAGATTAAGAGTACCGTCCGTCGACGAGCACCAAAACTGGGTCCCACAGGACAGCTGCTTTGGCTTTTTATGGGAAAAAAAAATAGAAAACGAGAAATGTATTCGAAAAGAAAAGTCTAGTACATAAATAAAAATTATTTTTTTAAAAAAAAAAAAAAAAACTCAATCCTTTATCTCCCCCTTTTCTCAGTTTTCAAATAATTACTTCCTCCCGTACTTAATATAAAATATATTTGGAGAGTTAATTTTAGTTATAAATATAAGAAAAAAAAACTATATTTATCAATCTTTTCCTAATTTACCTTATTAATATTCCTTCAAAAATAATCAAAAAAGAGAGGGATGAAGGAATTAAGGAATATGACTAAAATATTTTAAAAATATACATGATATTAACTTTAACTACTTTCTTTAATTAATATAATCAAATGTAGTAAATGTCTCTCCTATTAAGGATAGGAGGAGTAGGAGTAGAATGAAAACTAAATTAGAATCAATTATACACACACACACATTCTGTTGTTAATATTATAAACATGCCTATTCTAGTGTGAGTAAATGGCGGCGGAACATGTTATCTCATAATGAGTCAGTTGTCAGAATATTTAACCTAGTGTTCTGGTGTACAACATAAATGTCTAGCTCCAATGAGCTAGGGAATGTTAATGTAGGATCAATGGGCTCCTCAAGGATGCTTTGTGGGATAATCACCAATGGGAAGACGATGGCTCAGTGATATCTATGAAGGAGATATCAATGAGCACACTCAGATCACCGTGCAACATAGAGGTGGTGATTCGCCTGAGGGTGGGGTGTGTGCACATTGTGACTGAATGATAAATAATGGAATAGAGAATGTAAAGCATGCACCTGGTGGGTAATCTCCTATTTATAGGGATTACCTAGGGTTTCACTCTCATGTAGATGAATCCGTTCCTCAGGCATTGTGCGCTTCCCCCGATCTGCTAATGTCTGCTTCACTACCTGTACGGTCCTGTGTTACAGATACGATGGAGTAGTGGTTAACCCTTTTCCTGGTTAGACAGGAATTCTGCCATAAGCGATTTAATTGGGCCGCATATCTGCTAGGCCCAATATATGAGTCCATATCACCTAGGAATTCTAAAAATAAATTGATAAATAAAAATAAATTAAGATATAAGATTTTATGAATTTAAATTAAGTTGAAGATTAAGGGTTTTCTTTAAAAAGGGAAATAATAAATCATTCATGATCTTAAAAAAAGAAAAAGAGAGAGCAAATGCAACAAAATGGAAGGTGTTTAAGTGAAAATTATGCTTGTTTTCTACCTTCAAATTGAGTTTGAATTATTTACGTTTAAAGAAGCAATTTCATTTTTGTTTTAAAACCATAACAATTATTAAAAAAATGCTTCTCTTTATATACAACATAAATTGTCTAATTTGGGCTTGGGTTTGTTTTTAAAACAAAAACGCAAGATATTTTTTATTGCATCCCTATCTTTTCCATTTCCTGTCGATGACAGCAGAGGAGAGAGGGAAGAAATTTCTAGAAGTTCCTGTGTGTTTGGTCTTCTTTCTTTGCTTAGCCAAATTATATTGCTGCTCTTGTACGTCTATCCATCGCCTATGTAAGAAGGGTTGGGTTATTTTTATTGTCCCTTTCTCTTTTTCTTCTCATAATCTTATATCCACTGTTGAATCAAAACAATATATGATTCCTATTCAATCTTTTATAAAATTATTTCTATAAATATATATAAGTAAATTTAAACTCTTAAAATCTAATTTATATTATTCATAATTGCAATTCATACAAAATAAATCGATTTTAATTTATAAAATATAATAATAATAATAATTTTATAAAATATTAAATCTAAACTATCTACTTTAGAATCTAAAATGGAGATGAGATAGTGAGAAAGAGGACCATAAGAGTATCCTCTTCCGATGTGAGAATCGTTGACTATGTCCATCGCAACTTTTCTTCCTTTATTGCCGACATTTGTGTGTGGTAGGCATGGGTTGTGTGAACTCTTTTCTTGGTCACCATTGGGCCAGATTAGTTGAGATCCTCTCTTTTCTCCGCTATGATCAACACATGTAGAGCTTCAAAACCTATTATCCAATGCTACGATTGTGTATGTATATGTTTGAATCTCTCTTATCCCTTATTTGTTCTGGACGTTGCTGCTGAGTATATATGTTTGTCTCTTTGAATGCCCATAAGATGTTTGAGGAAACTTTGTAAAGCTATTTGGATACTTGAATATGTGTGGTTGATAATTAATAACTTATGATGTTGTTTTATGTCTTAAATTTGAAATGCATACAAGATGTTTGTTAAAATGCATAAGAGAAAATTGGGTCTGATTATATGGATTGTTTTAAATTCATTGTTGAAGTTGTAGAGATGTATGTAGATGTAGTGTTGGTTTCTAAGTTGAATCTTGAAATATGTATAGGATAAAGGGAAAGGGGTAAATGTTCTTTCAAATTAAAAATATTGGGTTTAATAGTTAAGAGCAGTAAAACTTAACTATTATTTGGACTTGTGACTTTATTATCTATGCAGAAGCAAGGGTTTAAAGCTCACGTTTTTCTTTTATTTTGAATTGTTACACATTGAGGATTGAGATGGTGTATTATTCTGTTGTTGATATTATTTATTGGTTGGCATAAGAAACAATTGATATTAGTAAAGAAGTTGATAATGAAGCCAAGGACTAAATTGAAAATATTTGGCATATAATTTAAGAACTGACCCGCTTTCTCTTATGTTAGTATTTAGAATGTATATAACTTATATGCAAAAATGTCTAAGAGTGATGCTTGGATGTTAACTACAATAGTTATGAAATAGTAACAAGTAGTAAAGGATTTGTATAAAATGGATTTTGTAAGTTTCTGAGTTAAGTAAAAGTAAATGACAATGACAGGACTTTGGGTATTAGGGGATGAAAGAGTGAACATCTATGCGAAAGCGGTTAGGTAGGAGTATGTTATATATTTTGGAGCACAATAGGTGAGCAAATAACATTCCACTTGAATATAGACATAGTATTTTTAGTCAAATTTTATTTTAAATATTTATAAAGATTTTCTTGAGTACAAGCACTTTGAAATGATAAGTTAAATCTTTTGAAAAGAATTGAAGCAAGAAAGAATTTGGTTTATCAAAATATTATATTTATCTTGAAACTTCCATACGTACATGAAAGGGATAGATCTTGTTGAAGGAAATGCTCGTTTATTCTGTATTGAAGCGATTTGAATTAAAAGACAGTTTAATTCCATGTACGCCAAAAATGAAAATGTTTTCAAGAGACTCAAAGCAAAATAGTGACCTAGGAATTTTAATGACGGCGGCGAAAATAAGTAATGACGGATGAGCAGCGGCAACGATGATGGAGGATGACCGATGGATTGCTACCGATAGAGGGAAGCTCACCTGAACGGATAAGTTATCAAACAGCAATGCATTATGAGTTACCTACAATTTGCCCAGAACGGAACAAATATCACTTTCAAGATTATTAAGCGTGCGCGTATGCATACTGAATTTTCTAGTGTGCACATCACTCCATAGCACTTCTGAATTTACGTTAAACAAAATGGTCACAACCTTCCGTTTTTCAGCCACTCTCTCTAAAACAAGCGGTAAAAAAATCCATGATAGCATTGCAATAATATTGGTTCACTCTCTTGCATGGCCAGAAACTAGGAGGGTTCTCCGTCTGAATCAAACTTCATTTGACTGAGGGGCAATGAATCTATAGCAATACATAAGCAACCTTGGAATATTTGACACAATCGGCCGTCCTTACAGTGGCTCAGGAGAAAATACGTCAAGACAAAAATTATAAACAAGCTGGAAAGAAAGTTAGATTCTCTGGTATGCATGTCCATGAAGGAGAAGGACAACCAGTCTTTGAAAAATGAAAACAGAGGCCCACGAGGGTGGCCTTTGACTATCTTCTCAAATATTCTAACCTCTCATTGGATTTAGAATTTCAAATTTTAATTTTCTCAATCAAACAAACTATTTTATGTTTTTTTCCTTGATACAATATAAATTAATAGACACATGCACGTCGTAATACTGTGGCCAAGAGACACAATTCAGATTGATTTGAAGGCCAATTAGATGGAAAATGAAAGAGAAAACTCGCATATTGGGGGAAAATCATAACAAGCAAAATATGTATAAATTTTAGTATCACTAGGTCAACTATTCTACGGAAATTTTTTTGGGGACATTGATAAATATACCTATAAAGAGATATGTACAGGAATAAACAATATTTGCGAGAAAGAATTTGGCTGAAGGCTAGAAGAAAGTGGATTACAAGAGAGGTGAAGAGGGAAGGTTTCAATACGTATGTTAAGCCATCCAAAACATCCAAACGCAGAGAGTTGTGGACTTGACTTAATGTGTATTGTTTTATATATAATTTTTTTTAAAAAAAAAAATCCCCCAGGTCTGCCCTTGTTGCTAACGGCAATTCTATTAGCTAGCCCTTAGCGTTCCATGGCACACTCAGCTAGCAGGGTGATTAGGAGGTGCTAGCCCCGTGTGACGGCCAACACAGGTGGAATAGAAGGAGGATTTTTGTGATCACTCACGCTTGTATTTTTTTTCGTGGGCATGCTCGCGCCTGTTTTTCACTACAAAAAAAAAAAAAAAAAGACTTTCAAATGGCGACGTTAAATGTCTTTTCGCGGCGACAAAAGAGTCGCCGCCAAAAAAGTATTGACTTTAAATGTGATGTTGCCGGCTGAAAGTTATCTTTCAGCAGCGACATTACGTTGTCGCCGCTGAAAGTATGACTTTCAGTGGCGACAATTTTTGTCGCCGTTGAAAGTTATAGTTTTCAGCGGCGACTCTTATAAGTCGTCGCTAAAAATGTGTTTCAGTGGCGACTTAGGGTCGCCACCGAAAGTTGTTTTAAAAAAAATAGTTTTTTTTTTTAACTTATGATATTTATACTTTCAACGGCAACATTTTGTAGTCGCTGCTGAAAGGAGAACTTTCGGCGGCGACAATGTTTTGTCGCCACCGAAAGGGTGTTTTGGTGGCGACTTTTTGTCTCTACCCGCGCGTGCTCAGTCTTCTCATTCTCCACTTTCTTCAACCCTTGCCTCTGGTCGCTCCGTGTTATGTTGTATCATCTCTCAATCCGCCGACTCCGCCGTTGCTCCGCCGTCGCCCTCTCTACCGTAGCTCCTCCAATCTCCGTCCTCTTTCTCACCGTCCTCCTTCCTTCCTCTCTCACGTCGTCGGACCTCCTGTGCTCGCGAATCCTACCTTATTCGGCCCCTTCGGTTTGTTCCTCCTCCTCGTTCTTCTTCACCTCTGACTTCGAGCAATGAGGTTGAGTTACTCCCTTCTGCTGTACTGCTTACCTGATTCAATCGGCGACCCTTCGTCTTCACCAGGTGAGTCTGTCCCCTGTTCTCAAAATGTCTGCCCTCATTCTACAAAAATTGCTTTACGACTCTTGTTTTGTGATTTGTTAGGGGTCAATTTCTTGAATTCTAGACAATTTTTTGGTGGAGCTCTAAAACCCACAACTTTAGGAAAACCAGTTGGTTGAGTCCGTCTTAAATAAAGTGGTACAGGAGTTTGAGCATCGCATTGCTGATCATTCTGGGTCCTATAGGTAGATGGGATAAATAAAAAATTTATTTAATACTAAATTTGGTGTGTTGGTGTTATACCTTGTTTGATATTGTCAGTTCACTTAGTTCGTTCTTTCTGTGAACGCAGGGATTGTGGGAAGCAGGTCTATTTAGGTAAGTGGATAATCACTTGCTGTTACGTTTTAGTTCAGTGGATATTTCATTTGGTTCTTTGGTTCTTCTGTTGTTGATTTAGCATATTGGGTTTGGGTTAGGTAGATTTGATACTGCACAAACTGCAGCAAGGTGAGGGTTGTAATCCTCTGTTGTGAGTGAAGAATGTTATTTTAAATTCTCCATTTTAATTTAAAGTTGATGTTTGTCTATGCAGAGCATATGATAGGGCTGCAATTAAGTTCAGAGGTGTTGATGCTTATATAAACTTCAATCTGAGTGATTATGAACAAAGTTCAGAGGTGTTGGGGCCATCTTGTTATTCTAATGTCTTCAAGTCCTGATTTCCTGAACAAATTTTTCATTGCAATGCAGATGAAAGTTTTGAATAAAGAGGAGTTTGTCCAAGTCCTTCACTGCCAATGCTCTAGTATCCCAAGAGGGAGCTCAAGATATAGAGGTCTATCTCTCAACAAATGGGGTCAGTGGGAAGCACAAACCAGCCCTTTCCTTGGAAAAAAGTGAGAAACCCTCCTTCCAACAAATTCACGCTTCAACTTTCATTTTTGATTGTGATTAAGGTGTTTTCAGACTTAGTCTTGGCTTTTGTCGGTTGTACTCGATATTAAGGACATTTATCTCTCATTACCTTGGTCCATTCAAAATTTTTATTACCAGTATTTTGTAGAGAAATCAACCTCAAATGTTGAAGAGAGATTATACCTCTTCTTACCAACTAAGCTAATTTCTTTGGGTGATAATTTTATGTTGTTTAATCCACCCAAATGGGTATTTTTCATTTTTCTTACATGTAGGCGTTATGACAAGCTACCCATCAAGAGTGATGGAAGAGGATTGGTGACTAGCTTTGAGCCTAGCAAGGGAGAGAGAACTATTGAGTCAAGCAGAGGAGGTATATGAACTATGAAAATATCATTAATGTTTTGCTCATTCATTTGCTTTCATAGGTGAAAACCATGTTCTCATTTAAAACTTAATGTTGCATATTAATGCAGGTAATTATCAAAATCTTGATTTGAGCCTTGGAATTTCTCCACCTTGTAATGAATCCAAGAAGAATGATGCTGCAATAGGCTTTTCTTTTCGTTACACAGCTTGTGAGCCACCCAACAAAGAAGGGCCAATGGTATCATTCTTGGCTTTAATTTGTTAAAGTTGCATCTGGATCATTTGGTGAACTGTGAGTAATCTATAAATATTTGTCTTCCTTTATGACACTTTAATAGTTTTTTTTTTCATATCATTGTCAGATATTGTTTTTATTCTTCAAGTAACCAACTCTTCCATTTAAAACAGGTTTAAAGGCACATATTGTAGTCAAGACGTGGCCATTAAAGTTCTCAAGGCTGAGAATGTAAGTTCAGATTAGAAGAAAGAGTTTTCCTAGGAAGTCTATATCATGAGCAAAGCATGCATAGGAAATATATCCTTGAGTTTTTGCTGTGTCATAGTCAAACCATTGGAATTTTGGCAAAATTCTTCTCTGAATTGGTGTTCACTTGCTAGTTACTTCACTACACGTGAGTCTTGTGAACTTGCTGATTAGTGCGTTGGGGTAGGTTGAGTGGAGTCTAGTGCATCTATATCTGAATTTGGTGCATAGGAAATATTCATCATTCTTGGAAAAAGTTGCATCATACCATTCAATAGTGCAAAGATGTTTGCTTGGAAGCTAGCATCATACCATGAAGATGATCATGTTTCTCATATTGGATGAGAACTTCTCCTTCAGTATGTCTTAATGCTCCAACCCCTTATATTCAAATGGTCAAAAGCTTCTTCCTTTCTCATTAATTTCTTCAGTTCAATAATTAATTCCTCTATCTGTCGTCCCTCCTTATTATTAATTTTTTTATGCCCTACATATATATCTCAAGTGGGGTGTTAATAATGTATGTTAATGGGAGAAAATTATTCAAATAATTCTAAGGCTACATGTATAGCTCTAATCTTGTTCCAAATGGATTGAGTTTTAGCCGATTACTTAAACAATCGTGATTTTTTTTTTAATAGTTAAGGGTATGGTCTGGAACCTTTCCTTCTTCTCTTAATTCGTCAATTCTTTTCTTTGATAGGTTAATACATTCAATTTTTCCTCAAGATCCAAAATTTAAAGGTTGACGAGTAGTCACTTTCTACAACTAGAGAGACTTCAAATTCTTCCTAAGATCATCGGTATGTATCCACAAGACTTGAATAACTAATCCACATTTTTATGTCTACGCATTTTCTTTAAATTTTGTTGTGCTGGGAACTAACTGATGTAAAGAGTGGACTTTAAAGTTTGATGTGGATTGTTCCTTGACATTTGGATTCTGTTTATAATAGGAAATTTTAATTGAAAATCTGTGTTTGTTGTGGATTGTTTGCTGATGTAAATTTGTGCTTGACATTTGGATTGTTGCTTGACATTTGGACTTTAAAGTTTGATGTGGATTGTTTCTAATTAAATTTTTATTGAAATAGGAATGGATAAAAGTTGGTTAAACATTAAAGACAGAGGAAACATAGCATACATTAGGGAAGTTGGAACAAATGGACCAGAGGATTCTAGCCGTCTTAATGCAACAGGGCAAGTAGCAACTCCTACTTTATCTACTCCTAGCCTGCATGTCCCACCAGCTAATCGTTCTTCATAGTTTTATGTTTGATGTTTCTTTCCAATGGACAACCTTTAGAATTTGTTTAGAAAATTTAAATATTTGATGTTAATTTTGAACATTTATGTTAGTATCATTGTTAGTTAATATATTGTTAGTTTCAAATTTCTTATGATCTTAATCCATACGGTACAACTTTTAATTTTATCAATTTACAATTTAATTTTTTTTTTTAAAAAGTATCACTTTTGGTGGCGACAAATGTCGCCACTGAAATACTATCAGCAGCGACAATTGTGTCGCCGCTGAAACAAGTATTAGCAGCGACAAAATTTTCGCCACCAAAAATGTTATCCGTGGCGACAATTGTCGCCGCCAAAACCCTATTTTCGGTGGCGACATTGCTTTCGTGGCTTTTGATGAACTTTCAGTGGCGACAAAAAAGTCGCCACTGATTGTCTACTTTCGGCGGCGACATTTTAATGTTGCCGCCGAAAGTATCTCGCGACAACGCTTTCAACGACTTCTTTGTCGCGTTGAAAGTCAATTTTTTTGTAGTGTTTGTAGCTTCTAGCAAAACCGGACTTGTTACTTACCCTTATGAACTATATGTCCACGCCTGTTATTGTTCTATTCAGGTCTAAAAACAATAATAACAATTGTTCTCAATATTGTTTTTCCAATTTTCAAATTGTTTTAATTTTAAATAGTGTGTTCACTTATTTCTTTGTTTTCTTGCTCTCCTAGTTGCTTAAACGTCTCAAAGATGAATATTTGATATTTTGTTATTTAGACATCAAGTTACCTTATCCTGTTATGGCTTAATGATAGGGCAAAACTTTATACCCTATAACTTCGCAAATATACGGGTCATATCAAGTAATAAAGTGATAAGAAAAGTATCGTTCTCACGAGGACTTAGTATCACAAACTTTAGTTGAGCATTAATTATACACTTTAATTTAAGTTGAACAAACCAAATTGAATTTAATTAAAATAAAAGAAATTAAAACTAAAATTAAAATAATAAAAACTACACAATAATCGAACGAGCAACCTAGAGTCACTAATCCCTCGTTTGTTTCTTAGATTTTATCTTCACTAAATTAATTTTGACTTAACATAGTTAGCTAATCTAGAGTATTAATGTCTATAAATGCCTTAGGTCCATTTATATACCTACCTTAATTAATTATGTAATGTCTCACACAACTAAATAAGATACGTTTTTTTAGATCGGGCTCACTCTAATTTGATTATGCGAGCTTACGGGTATATCCTATCCTAGACGCAAATTAGATTAAAACCTAATTCCACATTATTTAATCCCAAGGTCAATTTAAGATTCCCTCTTCCAAGTTCAACCCTAAATCCCCAAAACATGCTCAATGATGACCAATCAATAAACAATAACAAATAAAAAAAAATTAAATAAACTGAAATAAAATCAAACAAAACTAATCCATAGGAATAATCTCTAGAACCCAAACAAGTTCATAGGTTCTCTAGGTTGAAAAGAAAATTTAGCCACACATGGCTCTAATAAAATCTATGAAATAAATATAGCAATTCAGGTTCAAAGAATAAAGGGAAAGAAAAGAGAAATCAAGACTGTTAAAGATTCCTCTAGTCCCCTGCGCTCTCATGCTGAGGAAGATGGTGACTTCTGCAATCTGATTTTTTATCACTGATCTTCTCGTCTGCTCTCCTTGCTCCTCATTGATCCGTTGTCTCGCGTCTCTCGATTATGCGTCTCGGCTCTACTAATTAATAGGTTTTCTCTGCGGCTGTGCGTCCTAATATTTAGGGCTCTGCTTGCGCCTTCCGTGTTTATCCGAATCTTCTTCAAATATTTTATTATATCTTCCCTTCAATTAATATCAATATCTTCAGAGATATATATTTGAAGACAAATGTCCTTGTGGGGTCACGTGGCTATTCAAATTCTGTTTCTTCATTAAAATATGCATCAGGTGCTTGGCTCCAATTGTGAATTTCCTGAGCAATCAAAAGGTCAAGACTTAAAATTAAAATGAAACCCGCTCTCTCTGCTAGGGTTTACACTCACGCGCTCTCTCTCGTCTTCTCCACCAAGGCTTCTGTCTCGCTAGCGGCACCTCGCACCACATCCGCGGTAAAAGTGTAGATTGGACCTCGAAGAGTTAGGAGCATGCAGCAAGTTTTAGCTCGAAACAGAGACACAAAGCGGCAACCTTCCTTCTTCTCTGGCGCCGACTTTCCTCTGGTCTCCATCCTCATCGTCCCTCTACTTTTTGGGTGCAAACTCGTAGTCTTCTCTAGTCTCTGGCAGTGGGAGCTTTTGTCTGGACGTCTCCCTCGATGGTGATCTCCGGTGTGGCGGTGGTCTCCGACGGAGGGGTAGTCTGTCTTTTTCTTTTATTTTTATTTTTTATGTTTGTGTATTTCTTCTGATGTTGTTGTGGATTTGGAATTTTATGGTGGTGTTTTCTGTTGTGGTTTGGATTTGCGATTTTGGGGGAAGGGTTGTATCGATGGTTGATAGTGTTATGCGCCTTACCTATGAGAGGACCATGTGAGGATTGTTCGATGGTGGCGAATCCAAAGCGCTAGTGTAAGCCAAAATTTGTTCGGTGAGTGGTTGACGTCACCAGATTTGCTTCAATGGAAGAGCAAAAGTATTCTTTAGGACTTCACTTGTCTTTTTTCTTCTGAGGTTGGGTTCTCTCTGTCCTGTGCCCCAAGTCGGGGTGATTATGTAGCTGACCTATGTGTAGCTTTTTCTTATAAGGAGGTGTGCCCTATAGGATGGGTTTTGCAACCAACACCTTCTTTCATGTCACTTCTAACCTTGGATGTTTAGGAAGCCGATGGAGTCTTTCATGTTACTTTTATTTCCACCTGTTTTGTGGTGATTAGCTTTCCTTACATTTAGTTTGTTCTTGTTGTATTTATTAGTCTTTTTGATACGGTTTGTTTTCGTTTAGTGTCATTCCGATTTGTTTTCACGGTGTAATCGTCAAACTTTGTTGTAACTTTTAATATTAGTATTAATATAGTTTCCTTTTGACCAAAAAAAATTGTGAATTTCCTAGCGTGTGGGGTCCACGTCTTTTTTGACCTTTTCTCTTTATACACACACACACGTGTGTGTGTGTGTGTTATTTGATTCCTTTTTATCTCTTTCTTCATATAATATCTCCTGCACAATAAAATAGAATATGAATAGAATGTCAAAATATCCTTTTATCTTATATTTAATTAAATAATAGAAAAATAAATAAATATATATATATATATATATATATAAGATAATTAAATAGGCATAAAATATTAATAAATTCAATTAATTATATGATAAAATATATGTTTATCACTCAACAAGTTTATCATTATCATTTATTTATATTTTACTGTGGGGACGTTATTTACCAAAAATATATTTTGGCATTCAAATAGTAGAAGTGGTGGACATGCCCCTCCAGTTGACTTTTGAAGACGCCTTGGATGAGAAGCTTTTGATTGCTACCTATGTTGCATAGACTGATGTAAATATTTAGCATATACTTTTGTGTATTGTTCTAGTGTCACTCCACGTATTCTATAGGTATGATTATCGTCTTCATTTGATATTTTAAAATATATGTACATGTACGTGTTGTTGTGGAGCAGAGCTCCATACGCTGTGCTGAATTAATGGGCTGTTGTAGAACTTTCGGTAAGTCTAACTTATAGAGGAGATTGCCGAAATTTCTACAAAAGCTTTATATTTTTCTTTGTAAGAAATGTGTTTATATACGAATTAGAAATGGTGTGTGTCTGCGTCCCTATATATATATAAGAATATTATGTTAATTATACTATTGTAAATGCTATTATTTAAGGGTGACCGACATGGAATACGAGAAAAACTCACATTCCATAAGCCTTGAACATAATAATATTTACCTAACACACACACACACATATATATATATATAGCGGTTATTATGAGCAGAAACTTAGACATGACAGCCCAAAATTCATAAGTGGTCTTTGAACGATGGGAAAGAGTGTGATGATGCAGTGAACACGTACAAGAGAGCAAAAGATAACAGATACCTTGCTCTTTCAGAGTGAAAGGATATATATATATATATATATATATATATATATAGTAAGGGAGGAGTTTAGAAGCACAGTGGGCAATGTTAATCTAGTAAAAATAAAATGCGAGCTTTTGATGTAGATGTCGGTGAAGGCGGAGAGTCTATATTTTGCCGCGATAGAAGGGAAATGGGATGAGGTTGTGGCGGAATACCAAAACAACCCCAGGATACACAAGAGACCAATCACCTAAACGAACGACACTGTGTTGCATGTGGTGGTGGTCTTCGACAGAGCTGACGACGTGAGATCCAAAAAGTCGTTATCGGCACTGAAGATAGGGAATGAGAAGGGCGATACGCCACTGCACTGGGTAGCGTGGAGAGGGTCCCTCGAGATGTCCTAGTGCATTGCGCAAGCTCAAGGAGAAGACTAAAATTGATCGAAGCCTCTCTAGCTACTTGGCTGCTCTTCACGGCCATAAGGGTGTTTTTCTTTATCTTCAATCTCCCTACCGACGAGGCATATGAAACCATCCGTCTGTTCGGAGGCCAGATTGTGGACTCAGTGGATGAAAAGGGAATAACTCCTCTACACCTCTTGGCTGGCAAACCTTCCGCCTTCTAAAGCAGCCGTAACTTCAGATTGCATAATAAGCTTCTCTGATCTACAGCTGCAAGTATAGCCCTAGTTTTACTCTTTAGAAAAAGGAAAACAAAAAAAAATCCGTTTTTGCTTTCAATTGCTCACCTCCCCCTTTCTAAAATAGTAGTAGTAAATACTACTCCTTCAGTCTATGTACATAACTAATAAGGATAGAAGGTGAGAGTAATGATTAATATAATATTAGAATTTAGTATAATTAGTATGGGTAATGTTGGAAGTTACTTAAATTTTATAACAACTTTATTGACTTTAACTGTTTTTATTGATTTGTGAGAATTGTTAGTTGGTACCTTATAATAATGACTAAAGAGAATACAATGTGACCTGCAGGGATTACATAATAATATTGACTCAGGGTTTTGGAAAAGTGGAGTGGTTACAGTCATTACATTAGGTTTCAAAAGGTCCTCATTAAGGTAACATTTTCCTACATACATATCATTTTTAGAAATTGCAAACTTATCAGAAACAAATTCAAGCTTAAAGCCATTCTTGCTTAAGAAGGATCCAGATACTAAATTCCTGCGAATGTCAGGCACATGAAGCATATCATTAAGTGTCTCAACTTTCCCAGAAGTCATCTTTAAGGCCACCTTCCTAACACCTTCCACCTTAGAAGTAAACGAATTACCCATATAAAGTTGTTCATCTTGCTTCGCAGGGGTGTAAGAAGAGAACATCCATATGTTGGCACACACATGCCTAGTGGCACCAGTGTCCACCCACCACTCCTTGGTATTTCCAACCAAGCTAATTCCATCACAACTGCCGAAAGGTTTATGTTTTCAATCATGTCAGTAGCAGTTTCAACCATATTGGCTTGAGTGTTCTTCTTTTTGAGATTCTTTGCCTTCTTACAATCCTTAGCACGGTGGCCAAGCTTCTCGCAATTATAACAATTTCCTTTGAATTTTTGGCATTTTCTATGGCCTTGCTTAGATAATCCCTGATTAAAAATGTCACGCCCCGAAACCTAAAGGGGTGACCGGCACGAAATATGAGAATACTCACATATTCCTTAAGCCTTAGACTTATATAAAAATGCTAATTAATACTTATAATACCACAATTTGAAATATTTATGTGTTCCAAACAACAAAAGGGAGGTAAGGATCCTACCTATAGATTGTATGGAGCATCTAGCATTAATAATAATACAAAAAGTCTAAGTTTATAATTACATCAGCTAGTAGAACTACCAAATGAGACCGCAAGCTTTAAGGCACCAAGAAGGCTCTTCACCGCTCAGCAGGAGGTATAGGATCAGCAATATCATCTGAACCGAAACAAATTTTCCGATGAATAACGTCTCATTCTTATAATTTAATAAAAAATACAAGCAAAATAACTTAAACATCTTTATCTTTTGCTAAGAACCATAAAGCAATAATTTGTAATTTCTAAATCATATGATCATGAATAAAGTAGAACTCTATATAAATGTCGTTAATCACATAATTTTAAGTACGTAATAAAACATTTCATTTAACATAATCAATTTTAACCTTAATTCTCAAAACCACATCTTTTCATAAAACTTCTTACAGAACGAATGACAAGCGTGGCCACACAGTCCACGAGGGTAACTAACCAAACATGGCTCGAGGCCATGAAACAAGCATACACACAGTCCATGAGGGTAAATAACCAAGCATGGCTCGAAGCCATGAAGCAAGCATGGACACACAATCTATGAAACAAGCATGAGAATAAATCCCACGAATATCAAGCGAGCTCGAGGTTAACCATGGTGCACCAAGGACTAACGATCTTCTTTGTTAGTAACCAGTTCGTATTCATCATCTCCAAAACATTTTCAAGTATGCTTGGGGTAAATTTATCAAAGTAATAAAAATTCAAGATAATAACAGCTCTATCTCATACTTCTTAATCAAATCCCCAGCATGAAGTTTCACAAACAATATTTCAAAACTTTCCTTCAAATTCAATCTATCAATAAAATCCTTTTAAAACAACAAGCACTCACGTAAAAACATTTCATTTCAAATAATAAATTCTAACTTATAAACTTTTCCAAAATCCAAAATCATTTCCATATAAAATTTATGAAAAATATCTCAATAGTCTCATTTCCATTTAACTGCATAATCATGAATTATGCTTTGAAACATGATGATATTTGATTATGTAAAGAATGTTGCTGATGATAGAAGGAATATTGAGGAAATATACTTAAAGTTCTGGATAAGGAAAAAAAATAGTATCAATATTATAAGAAGGAAAAAATAAAATATTGAAATCAAAGATTTTGTAAGGGGTGGGAAGAAATAAGAGAAAACGAGAGAGAAGGGGGTGGGAAGAAATGAATAAGTGTGTGAAATGAGGTGTGGTGGGGATATTTATAGAGATATGCGTAACATTTGTAGTGGTTGATGTGACGGATTTTGTAGCGGTTTTATGTTTTGTAGCGGTTAAAAACCGCTACAAAAATTCATTAGTATTTTAAAAAAAAATTCAAATTTTGTAGCGGTTACACAAAAAACCGCTACAAATTAATGAACATTGGCGGGATTTGAAATATTCAAATTTTAATATTACACACTTTGTAGCGGTTTATGTGACAGTTTTTATAGCGGTTTCCGTTTGTTGCGGTTTTTTTTGCGTTTTGTAGCGGTTACAAAACCGCTACAAAAATTCATTGGTATTTTTTTAAAAAAAAAATTAAAAATTAAAAATATCGCATTTTGTAGCGGTTATACGACAACCGCTACAAATATGAACATATTTAAAAAAAAAAAAAAAAAATTGGCGGGATTCGAAATATTCAAATTTCAATATTACACACTTTGTAGCGGTTGATGTAACGGTTTTGTAGCGGTTCACATTTGTAGCGGTTTTTTTGCGTTTTGTAGCGATTACAAAACCTCTACAAAAATTCATTGGTATTTTTAAAAAATAAATAAATTTTAAAATATCACATTTTGTAGCGGTTATACTAAAAACTGCTACAAATATGAACGTATTTTTTTTAAAAAAATAATTTTTTAGTATTTTTTTTGTATAACTTCTATTTGCGACGTTTTTAAGGACTTCACATTTGTAGCGGTTTAACTAAAAAACCCGCTACAAACTGTTCACCGCTACCACAACCGCTACAAATGAAGAAACTCTACCTCGTGCGTCGTGAAAATTTGTAGCGGTTTTCTATAACCGCTACAAAAGTTCAGATTATTGGCATTCTGCAGCAGGTTTTTGATATAAACTGCTACAGATAAACCGCCACTAATGACGCGCCATAGGGCGCCAAACTGGCGCCATATTTGTAACGGTTTGTATAAATAAACCGCTACAGATTTGGCGCAAACTTAGCGCCATATTTTGTAGCGGTTAGTTTATGATAACCGCTACAAATGTCGTTTATGAACCAGCGCGCCACTTGGCGCGAGTCATACCGCTACAAATTTGTAGCGGTTTCGGTATAAACCGCTACAAATTTGCATATTTGTAGCAGTTTATTTTGACTGCTACAAATTAACCGCCACAAAGTGGCATTTTTTTTGTAGTGACAAATGGAAGAAAATACATAATAACGAATAAAATTATCATTCTTTACTCATATACTATCAACAAATATTCCTTCACAAAATCATACTTTTAAGTATGGAAATAAAAATAAAAGTTCAACAAGAAAAATATTATTTATAAAAATTAGGACGCTATTCACTCACTTGTTTAACAAAATTCCTAAACTATACCTTTACCAAATTCCTTTGGGTTCACTTTTCTCTCTCTTGAACTCAAGCAATTGTCAATTCCTATAAATTTTAAAATTCATAGAGATATGTCATCATTTGTAATCTCTTATCCTTATACATATATACTCACAAAGACATAATTAAATGCCTATTATCCTATCCAAAGCTCTCAACTTGTGTACGAACATTAACCTACACAAAAACCTTTTCTAAACACATTGAGAGCATTAAAGCAAGGAAAATCCAACTCCCTCATAACTAAACAGAGGCTGACCGAAAACAGGGAAAAGGCAAACAATAGTTAAATTCAACTATATTTCAAATCAATCACCTAATAGGAGCTTCTAAACATATTACACATGTAATTTTTTCAATTTAGGATAATTCTAGCATATTCTTAGGCATAATAAAACAACCGAACAGTAGGTATTTCCTTCCACCTTCAGCCTTAAAAATTGTGTTCCACGAGCATCCCATCCGCAATTCACCATATGACACGTATGCCAAACTATTTCAATTACCTATGAACACTAGCATCTTTAAAAAACATTCAGACATCACTATTCATCATTCTGGAATTTCCATATCTAAAATGCGTACCCAATGATTTGAACAACACTAGCATTGTCATTTACTCTTACACAATATCTCATATCATCTACATAAGCCTCTCTCTTGATTATCTATGTTTATTTCACTAATTCCTCCATTTTCTCTCAACATATCATAATACACATATATGATTCATGATCAATTAAATACCATATTAACTCTTCTAAATTCACCCAACCTTCACCTCAAATATGGAAATTCCATATTTATAAAATTGTTCCAGCTTTGACAACATTGCTCCAATCATTAATATTTTTGAAGCTTTAAAACATTATTTGTCATAGCATTTAAACACTTTTAGAAACTTCTCACAATATACAGAATAAGACTCCCCTGCTACAAGAACTTCATATTCGAAGTTCTCCCATAACCAATATTAACATGCAAGCTATGAAACAACTAATACGCCCTATATTCCATCTTCCCATATCATTAATTTAAGCATGTCTTTACGTTCTTTATTTTCTATCCCTAAGTTAGATTTTCAACCTACATTTTCCCCCATTAAACATATACCAAATTAAGAAAACAGAGATGGAATGAGGTTCTAATTATTTACCTTAGTCAGATTTTAGTGTTGCATGTGGGTTCAAACTCTTCCTCTTTGATTTCTTCCTCCGTTTCTTCTCCGACTCTCACGCTCTCACTCTCTCTTTCACAACTCCCTCTCGATCTCTTAATCTCTTTTCAAAACGCAGAGAAATGGCGGTGTATGGGATGGGTTGAGGACACCTTAGAATAGGTGCTACGATTTCTTGCTGATTCTCCTTCTCTGTCTTTTTTTTTCCTCTGTGTATTCTGGTTGAATGGCCGACTAATAAAGGAAAAGGCGCTGACGTTTCAGTTGCGTATATGGGCCGAAATGGTTAATTGCTGATTGAGGAAATAGTGTGCTGGCACCGATTTGAATTAATGAGAAATGAATTGAATGAGGGAGTATGTATGTTAATTGACAGAAAGTGGGATACGTGGATGGAAGTTGGAAGAATTAGTGTGGTAATGTGGCAGATAAATAGAGAAAGGAAGGAATGAGATATTGTGCTGTCATGTTTATATGGGGTTTAGACCAAAAATAATCTCATTTGACCCTACAAGACCCTTATTTGCAACTTGATTCTTTACTCAATTAGTTGCAAATATTGGATAAATAATAGAATTAATCCTTAATTTCATATAAGGATCTTTCTTTCTCAATTAACTTCTCTGGACCATAAAATATTGATTCTAAAATTCTTGGGTCAAAATTTTATCATCTAACTATTTTTCCATGAATTTAGAAAAATAGGCCCTAAAATCCAGAAAATAGCTTTAAAACTATTTAGGCCAATTTTCATAATTAATCCTTTCATAATATTTCTAGATCCTCAAAATAATCTTTCATAATTATTATTTTTTCTAATTTTCACGGTCCAAAAATAATCTTTAATAATTATCTTAAGCTTTTATTCATAATAAGCTTAAGACTTTTGACTCTTACTAGTTTGACAACCTACTTATCTCATCTTATTTCTAAACTTTTATTCCCAACATTTGAGGTGTTACAACAAACCTTTTTTTTTTCTGGAACTTCAGACCATCTTCAACAATATTAGCCTTTGAAACTATAAGATTCCTGCTAAATTTCTTTTCATAAATCTTTTTATCTTCCTCTATTCTCAATCTTACAATTAGATCTTCAAGTGACATCTCCTTGCGCTTATGCTTGAAATAATTCTTGAAATCATTCCAAGATGGTGGCAATTTTTCTATAAATGTAGCAACTTGGAAAGACTCACTAAGGGACATGTCTTCGGCGTGAATTTCATGCACAATCAATTGAAGTTCTTAAACTTGACTTACCACAGATTTAAGTCAAGCATTTTGAAGTCCAAAAATCTGCTAGCTATAAAATTTTTAAGCCAGCATCCTCAGTTTTATACTTCTTGTCTAAACTTTCCCATAATGCCTTGGTTGTATTTAAAGTACTATATACGATATAGTGTATTGTCTAGACCATTAAGAATATAATTCCAACATAGGAAATTAGAATGCTTCCAAGCATCTATTGCAGCAACCTTTTTCCTTGTCTAATGGTTGTCCTTCTTCCAATTCCGGAGCATCTTCAATGAGAAACAACCATTCCACGTTCAAGGTAGTTATGTAGAAAAACATTTTCTCTGTTGCTATCTTTTGAAATCATTCCCATTGAACTTTTCTAGTTTTTCACTATACATTGGAACATAACCACTTGGATCCATCAAATTTGTACTTGCACTTGCCATTTCTGTTGCTAAAACAAAAACTCTGATTAATCACACAGATTAATCTACAAACGATATAATAATAAAAAATAAAGATAATAAACACATATTCAACTCAATATTTCTACCAGCACATAAAACCAGTTTTGTTGATTATATCAATTGGCCAGGAAAGTACAAATCAAGTGGGAGTCTCTCCATGCTGTTGCAATGATGACTAATTAAGTAACCACTAAGATCAAGGCTTGGCCTTTAAATTACTTTCCTAAACACTAATGATATAAATTAACCTTAACTGATCCTAATAACAAATTGTCTTAAGATTGTTGTCGAAAATACTTTTAAGGTAGAAATTGAACAAAGACAAGAATATGTATAACTAAGATGACATAATCTGTGAACATACAACAATTCTGTATACTATGCAAAACAAGAAAAAACTCACAAACTGTTGAAAAATGATTATGAACTTTGATGAAATATGATCCCAACGTACGTTGTCTCCTTAAGACAATTTGTTCCTTTTATATGGATGCCCAAGGTTTACAAACAATTGTCTCCCATGATAGAATGAATTGTGTCTTCAGAATGATAACACTATCAATCAGAAGCCCGAACGAACACAATGAGTCTACTTTTGTAATCCACATAATATGATTGCAGGATGCAGTATGCAGCATATGAGAGAGGATTGTTTGAGATTGATTGTCACTAGCACGTCCTATTTATAGATGATGGAAATTGATTAGATAGACTCGACTCTTGCAGGCAAACTGGTGCGTCATGCGAATTTAAACATACCAGAAAAGAGATAACGGAAGCAAACGACAACTCTTGCTAGCGAACTGGTGCGTCGTACGAACAGATACACCAGAACGGGGCGAACGACCCAAAAGGATCGGTCACAACGTTTCAATTCGATATTACGTATGGTCCGCTGGTTGGGAGAATCACGGAGGGGCAAAAAAGGAATTAATAAAAGTTCAGGGACTATTTGGACAAAATTAAAAAATTATTTTTAATTTAACACACATGCGAACCGAGCAAGCTGAACGGCGGCAGCGCATGTGTGGTAGACCAAGGCCCACCTACGTTCTCACCCCTCCACAAAAGTGGGTTGGCTCAAGGGCCTAATTTATAAGTTTAAATTTAAGGCTTATATACCTTTTAACTTCCCTTTATTTGTCCTGTAACACCCCTACCGGCCTCGCCCTTTCGAGTGGCGGATAGAGGGATTCCCTTTTAATAATTATCATATATCATCTAATTACTACTGATTAGCATGCATCAGAGTTTATTGCGGCTGAGCATTTTCCGGTTGGATTTCAGACAATACTGATATAATTAAATGCAAGTGACAAAATATAATCCCCGAAGGGTTAAATATACAGTAATTCACCAGTGCCTATAAGGCCAAAAAAAATATACAGTTATCCAATTTCAAAATAAATAACAAAATAGTCATCAACCTCCACCAATGACTCCAACTACTCCTGCACAGCAATCTTACCCTTTTCTCTAGAATCCGCCCTCAAAGAACTTCTCGAGGCTCTACAAAAATATGGGATTCATAAATGGATCTCAGAGTAACCATTAATCTCATATGTAATATATAAACAGTATATGTATGTAACCATAATTAGGAAAAACATCAGATGATAGCATTCAGTAACAAACGTGCAGTAACACAAATACAACATACCAAGTATAGCGTGTTAACTGCGGAAGGACTACATGTCCTAGAAACAAACACAGGACTGCTCAACAAAGCAAGCCCCGAATCCACAGCGCTAGGAAAGACACAGTAGTCGGGCTCTGAACCCAGACCACATTGAATGTACACAAACGCATGTCCCTTTTCAGGAGACACGAGTCCACAATCATGGAAAATACAAACATACAAAGTAACACAGAACACATGAGGATTAAGGTTACTACCTGGTAGTTGACCAAAACTATAACTATTAGTATATTTTTTCTCCGGGAGCACAAAATCAAAGTGACCCTAAAATAATCAAAATATAAATAACTCCTTCGTAAAAATATTTATTTGATGACTTAAAATAAGCTTTTCTCAATTCTTCAAAACTTCAAATCCTTTTTCAACATTTCTAAAACTTTTGTTCTTGATTCTAAAAAAAATATGATCCAAGCTTACTCTTATACAAATAATCATTTTAAGCACTTCAGATACAATAACATTACTAAAAATGAATCAGATCATGGTGTTTAGGAGGCTGGCCGAAATTCTTCCTCTAGATTGAACAATCAATCTTCCATATTTAACCACCAACTCTTCTTATACCATACTAATATTTCTTCCTAAACCGTAAATTTCATGTTTGATTCTCTATTCACCCATTTTATCAACTAGTCAGACCCAATCACGTATATATACTCAGGGAACAGATATTTCCAACTTAGCAACTATAAGATCATAGGGCTATTACTTACTTGATCTTGGTTTTCTACCGACTTGAGACATTGATCCTTAGTGATTCTTCTTCCTCCTTTTCAGCCTCAACCTTTAACCCACCATGAAAGATTTTCCTTAAGGTCTTAGTTTACATGAGAGGAGGTAGAAAAAAGTGGTATAAGAATCTAAGGATCTTACTTACCTCTTTGAACATTTTGCTTAGCCCTATATGTATCTTCTTATTGATTTTTGATCTTCTTCTTTTCTCCTTCTCCAGACGTCCAGTAGCAGAAATAGGAAAGGCAAGTCCCTTTAAATAAATCTCTAAGGTTGTTTCATTTAGCCCCTAGATTGTTCTTCATCATTCTAGAGAAATCTAGGGAATTTTTTTCCCCCTAATCTCACCTCTCTCTCGACCAGCGATTGGAGAACTTTGGAGAAATTTTTTTTCCTGATTCCTCTTATTCTCACTTACGTCAAGGAGGGGCGGGGCTAGAAAACGACATTAAGGGGGACAAAAATTACAGACAAGGACCCAAAATTTCAGAAATCATATTTCAGCCTCATAAAAATTTAAGTATTTTCATTTTAGTCCCTGTATGACACTTATTAGGAACTAAAGTGAAAATATTGAAACTTTTATGAGACTGAAATATAATTCCATAAAATTTTGGATCCTTTTTTATAATTTTAGCGGGGGCCACCCCTAACCCCCTAAATCCGCTCCTGCGTCAAGCGTCCCCGATGATATTGGAGAAAGGTTATTACATTATGTTTATTTTTATTTTCCTTTGGCTTTGCTCACGTGATCACTACTACTTTCCTTCATTAAATGTTGAATTGACTTTTCCATCACTTCCTTACCTTTTTCACGTCCGGCAAGAAATCTTGGAGAAAGATTATTATATTTTCTTTTATTTCATTTGCTTTGAACCTTTCTCACAAGTCCACCATATGGGAATTTTTGAAGAAATAATTTGTGTGTTGCTGGCCTTGCTTGAATGACGTGCATATCTCCCTTAATTAATATTGATCTATCATTTCCATCCCATCCCTCTTTTACTCTCTTGTCCGGCGATGTTAAGGGGAATGGGAAGTAACATTATTATTATTATTTTTCTTCATTTGATCTTCCATTCTCATCAGATGCCTAAGGAATTATTGTAGAAAAGAGAGGAAAAAAAATGCATTTTCCTTGTCTCACCCATGTGCGCCACTTCTTCATTAATTTATTTAATCTCATCCATCATCTCCTTAGACTGCAGATGTGCTCAAACTAGTCTAAGCCCTAGGTCATCACTTCTCTCTTCCTCTCAACCGGCGGTAATAAAAGGAGTAGGAAGTAATATATAATTTTTTTTTTATTATTCCCTTTTGCTCCTCCCTCACGTCTGGCACATTAAAATATATATATATATATATATTGATTTTGTCCAATCAATCTCTCTTTCCTTCATTTATATTGATTTTGTGTCATGTCTCCTAGGGTAAATTAAACTCATATTGAAACTTTACTAATTTTTTATCAGAATTTTTTCCTCCTTTTATTGGACAAAAATTGTAGAAATAATGAGGAAAAATACTTTTAAGTCCTTTAGCATTATTTATCTCAAATTATCCATAACCAAATTTATTAACCACGTTTTGAATAATTCCTCACTATTTCCCAATTATTAATTTATCCTGTCGGAAAAATAAATACTATTGACTACTACTTGGTGAAAAAAATCATATATTCCATTAATTGACCTACATGAAAATTGGAGATGTTACATGTCCAATATGAGACTTCTATCTACACACTCATTTCTTCTTCCTTTTTCCTCTTCTTCTCCAACCTACTTCCTATTCATAACCCATGTGATTTAGACCCAAAATTCCAGCGGTAATGTCATAAAATTAAAGAGAGGTTAGATTTAATTTCTGGCTGTTTTACTATCCTTTATTTGCTTTATTTCTTTTCACCTTCATTCAAATTAACGCTGTCCCCACCTATTTATCTTTTTCCGCTAGGAAGCTAATCAAGAAATCTGGCATTCGTTCTTTTTGTTGACGTGTTGTGAATTAAAGGGCAGATCGAGTTTGGTATAAAATGACATAACCCTGAATGAGCAACCAAGCTAGTGGGTGAACAACATTTTGGTCATCATCATATAATTCATAATTGTCATCAAAACCTGAACAAATATGGATAACTAACTACCTGACATGTTATCAGTTCCTTTGGGGTGCCTACTCTGGTACTACCTCTTGTCCTAATTATAAGATTGTGTTGATTTTTTTTTTGGAGAGATTAAGAAAGCTAAATAAATTATTTAATATATCATATGTTGTGTATCCTTAAATTATATATTAGTCTATTAGTCAAACTATTTAGTTTGGAGAAAAAAAAACACTCTAAAGTAATTTAATTAGTTTCTTTAATCTCTCCAACAAAGTCAATTTGATCTTATAATTAGAACCGGGGAGTAATATATGCTTCCTCCTCTGATCCTAAATATAAGACTCAGTTGAATTTTCTTAGAAAATTAAGGAATCTAATTAAATTACTTTAAAGTAATATATACTTCCTCCTCCGATCCTAAATTAATTAATGGGATAAGGGTCTTATTTGCCACAGTTATTTCAGAAGACTCGGACCAAAGTTTTTTTAGACCAAAATTGTCCCGGAAGTTTAAAAATATAGCAATCGTACCTTCCTTTAATCTTGACCGTTAAATTATTGCTCTAATTTGTAAACATCTAGGGTAAAATTGCTCCTAAAAAAACGTCTAGGGCAAAATTGTTCCCTTTTGTTGACTTCCGGGGTAATTTTGGTCCAAAAAAAACTTTTGTGTGCCCAGTGCTCCTGAGCGAAAACTTCCGAAGCAAATAAAATCCTTATCCCTTAATTAATTGCTACTGACTTTGTGGCATAATGAATCTAATAACATGCATTGAGTATTTCTTTAAGTATGAATTTGCAAGTTTAATTGTTTTAAGTGTCGTGTCTCAAATACTTAAGTTTTTATTAGGTAAATGATGAAAAAAATTAATAAATTACCTTTTCATAACTTTTGCCATGTATTTCATTAATGTGAAATAGCAAATGGTGTTAATAAGATAAACAACAGTAAGGGGACCTTTGGGTACATAAAATTAAAGTTCACAAGTGTTTGAACTTTTAAATGTGAATGGAGATGGAGTTATTTGCTGACTTATTCAAAAATTAATGAAAGTTTTATTTATTTTTGCTTAAATTGAAACATACGATACATAAGACTTCTATAACAAATATGCCTTATTTTAAAAGAGAAATTGATACAATCTGATACCATCAATCTGATAAAATAAATTACTTTTTCTTTATTTTTTATTCGATGCTCTCTCGCCTCCCACCTTCCTTCCTGAAAAATAAAATAAAATAAAAACACAAAATAGATATTGGTTTTTATTTTGTAAACCAAGGGATGGTTAATAATTAAAAAAATATTAATGTCGACAAAAGGAAATATAGTATAATAAAAATGGGGTATTCTTCAAAATGTTATTAACCACACCTCCAGTCCTAAATATAAGATAAGATGTAGAGTGATCTTAGACAACAATGAAAATCAAAAGGATAATCTCGGCGTGCTTAGGGGTTAACTCAAAAGGATTCGATGAATATTTTTTATTTGAGATTCATTTTATAAAATAGCCCTGTTTCTTGTTTGTCTCGCCCAATCTACAACTATTTCTAAATCTTGGGTTGCCTCTAACACTTTCTTCCAGACCGTCCGCTTCTTCAGCAAGTTTTCCATTTGCCAAGTAAAACTCAACTTTATTCTAGGGTGTGCTTGATAGGAGTGAAAAGGGAAAAGCAAACTGCCAGAGCTAAAGAAAATTAAAACACTCACCAATATAATAATGTCCCTTATGACTAAAAATAAATTTCAAAACAAACAACTACGGCAAGACTTCCGGGAATGTCCCTTGGTGCAGGATACGCGACGAAACCTGGCCAAATGGTATGACTGAATCTCAGGACGGGGGAGAGGAGAGGTGAGGATTGAGATTTGAGACTTCGATTTTACCGGAAGAGAAGACGCAGAGAAAATAGTATAAGGACATATTGGTAAGATCAATAAATTTAGAAATCCTTAATGAGGACTCTTGACCTGATAATGGATTTGATAAAAGTGTAGACCTAAATCTGGATTGTGATATTCCAAATAAATTTAAATGAGATTTTCCATTTAGAAAGTATATATGATATTGACTAACTTAACTAATTGCTTTAATCTAATCAAATTAGATAAATATGTCTTATATTAATGACAAGAGAGAGTAATATTTAAATCTATTAGAAAGATGTCTATATTTATCATCTCCATATCACATATCAAAATATAGGGGATATATAGCCGGTGCTTTCCTCCGCAGGGCAAAGTGAAAGCACTCTCTCAAAGTGTCAATTCAATTTTGTAATTTTCAAGATTGCTAATTGTGAGGGCAAGTTGGGGGAGGAGAATAAATTAAAGCACAATGGAAGGAAGATTTGATTTGAGAGTGGTGCCTTTAGAATGAAACAGCTATAATTGCCGACACGTATGAATCAGAAGTTGGTCTGAACCATATATTTGCACATATATCCTTTTTTAAAACAACAACAACAACAAAAAAGGCCCGGGGCAGGGCCACCATATATTTGAAACCCCACTCATGATTTAGTACGGATGGAAGATTTAGTATTTATTTTTTGACCTTTACACGTACGCGTTCGATTCAATAAGTTCTTTCAGCAGCAAGATAATTACAGTTCTAAGGCAGCTGTAGCGGAGCTTCTCAAGGACCAAAGGGAGCCATGCCTCCCCAAAAAAAAATTGTCTTAGATATTTAATATAAAATGGAATTTTTTTATACAAAATTTATATATTTGGCCCAAAAATTTTACATTTGGCCTCCAAATATTTTTTTTTTTTTTCTTAATTAGTTAATGAGTATACATTTGGCCCCCAAACATTTATCCCAAGATCCACCACCACTGTAAGGCAGACTAAAACAAGAACTACATGAGCAGTATGAGAGCTTGGTGCTCTCAGTTGTATTTTTTGAAAAAGAAAAAGCGCTGGTCTCTCACAAAAGGAGCAAACTACAGTAAGATGAGATGCATATATTCACAGGTACCTCAACATGATCTTCGATTCCCACCCCTTTCTCTTTTGTCGCTCTTTTCTTTTTATATTTCTTTCAATTATCAATTAATTAATTCAAATTGATATTAATTAAATTCATGCCAACTATCTTCACATTTTGTTGTTAACACACGTCTTATAACCCAATACCGGAAGAAATTGTTTCGGAAGAGTATATGTACCAAAACTTAGGAGCCACTGTCAGAATATATGTGTTGTGTGACTTTATCAACATAAAATTTATGGGTAAACTCGATGGACAGAAAGAAGTAAAGAGTAAACCTAGATTTAAAGAGAAGGTAAATATACGTAATACGCATAACAAGAAATAGCTCTAAACTGTCCCTCAAGTCTTCAGCCATATATATATATATAAACACAACGGTATATGTGACTGCTGCTTTTTTTCAGGGCACGCAAATATTCCCGTATCAGTAAAAGCCAGCCAAAGTTCTCTCTCTAATTCAATTTTGTAACTTTCAAGATTCCTAGATTGCGAAGTTAAGGTGGGGAAGTACTTAGTTAATTAGCTAAATATAGTTGCAAAGAAGAGAGAAAGAAATAGAAAGAATCGCACAGCATAACTCTAAAAAAGTGTCATCCGTGTTGGCACATATATTTATGAACATCTTCACTTTAGAAAGAATCTTTCCCAATACGTAGGAATTAGACGCTGCTCGGTTTGCGTCAATTTTGAAACTTTCAAGTTGCTAATTTTTTAGGGCAAGATGGGGGTGGAGGCATTTAAAACTTCTCTCATCTTTTTATAAGATTTAAATAACTACATTACGTGGTTTAAAAAATCTATTGAAATTAGTTATAAATACATAAGAAACGTACTTCTATTTTAAAATAAGCCCTTATTTATAAGAGGATAAGTAAGAGAGAAGCAGTAAGAAAAAAGATGAAAAAGAATGTATAAGAAAAAGCTAATGAGAGAGCATATTAATCACAGGTAAAATTATAAAAAATATTAAATGTTCAAACAACTTCAAATTAAATCTTATAATAATGACTGAACTAATTAAAAATTTTGGACCTTATGAAAAGTACTGTAGCAGGTTGGAAGGCACATTTGATTTGAGAATGGTGCCTTTAGAATGAAACAGCTCTGTGCCGATACGTATATATGAATCGGAAGCTAGTATGCACTATTCGCATATCCTTAAAAAAAAAAAAAAAAAAAAAAAAGCCCAAAGAAGAGGTACCAAATGAAATACCACTCATGAAATTTAGTGTACAGATGGAAGATTTAATCTTTATTTTTTTAACTTTACACGTACGAATTCAATTCAAGAAATTCTTTTAGCAGCAATGAAAGCTCCAAGGCAGACTAAAATGAGTGTGAGAGCTTGCTGCTCACGGTTGAGTTATTTTATAAAAGAAAAGGCGCTGCCTCTGACGAAAGGAGCAAACTACACGAAAAAATGACATGCATAGGGATTTGGTTTTCCTACTCCGGCTAAGAGATTTTGGGCTGTCAGATTTGATCAGGACAACCTAGGTTTGATTTATTAAAAAATATAGCTATGAGATTTTGGGCTTTCAGACAATCCAGGTTTAATTTATTAAGAAAATATAGTTAGGAGATTTTGTGTCGTCAGATCTAATTAATATGGACGGCCCAAATCTGATTTATTAAATACTAGATTTTTCAGTAAGTCAGATTTGGGTCATCTAGATGAAATCTGACGGTGCAAAATCACCTAGCTCTCATGCTAATTGGCAGATTGCTGGGGAGGGACACCGGTCCCATGCAGACACCTACGTGCTCTTTAATTCCCAACCCTTTCTCTTCTGTTGCACTTTTGATTTTATATTTCTTTCTATTATCAAATAATTTGAATTCATATTAAATCCAGCTAAACTATATTCACATTCTGTTGTTAACATGTCTCTTTATATATATCGCCCATATATATACCGGAAGAAATTGTTTCGTGAGAGTATGTAAGGTTAATTAGGAGTCATTGCCAGCATATATGTGCATGTGCTTCGTAGAATTTGTTTCTAGGTTAACAACGTGTTCCACGTATTATTATGGGACACAAAATGAAAAGAGAAAGCGGATATCATAGTCCATCACCTTGCCCTTGCACTGTGAAAAGAGAGATTCCTGTGTACTGTACAAGAGTTTGGCGGACGCTAATGTTGTACTGTTGTAGTATAAAAAAGCGAGTTCAGGGAGCAAAGCGACCACCACTCCGTACCACCATCTTAAGTAATTACGTTCTGGCATCACTGCAAATTAGTGCACCATAATAGTACTATGGATCCTGCTGATATGGAACTTCACATGACGGCGCGCAGTTTATACCATTTCACTCAACAAGGGGCTTGGAATGAAGCTTTAACGACGTTCAAAAACAACCCAGGTATTCACAAGATGCCAATCAACACCTGCGGCGACACCTTGTTGCATGTGGCGGTCAACGACAACAAAGACGATAGGGTGGCGGAGATAGTGGATGAAATCAAGAAGAAGCAGTCTTGGTCGGTGCTGAGAACAAAGAACGATCGAGAGGATACCCCACTGCACTGTGCAGCATCAATAGGGTCCCTCAAGATGTGCAAGGCCATAGCCGAAGCTCAAGGCGGCTACAACAACCAACTGAAGATTGAAGAAGCTCGCAACAAGAATAGAGAGACTCCTCTCTTCTTGGCTGCTCTTCATGGCCATAAGGATGCCTTTATTTACCTTCACTCTCGTTGCCCCGACCACCAGTCCAGTGGGCTCTGGAAAAGAACCAGCGACGGAGAAACTGTCCTTCACTGCACCATTCGCCGAGAACACTTTGGTTCCTTACTCCTTATCATTTTTCAATTTAATCTCCATCCTTTTTTTCTTATATATTAATCATTTATTAATTCTTAATTAATTGATTTTGTTCGATCACATTCACAGACTTGGCATTTCATATTATTCTTCTGTACGGAGGTGCCATTGTCGGCTCTGTGGATTTAAAGGACATTACCCCCTCCACATCCTTGCAACCAAACCTTCCGCCTTTGATAGCAGCAGCCATTTTAGATGGTATAACAAGCTTGTCTATAACTGTAAGTATACAACTCCTACTCGGAACCAGCTACGGTGCCAATCCTTTGTCAACTCAGCCTATCAGACCGTCCAGATGAAATCGGTCTAAATTTATATTGTTTGAAAAATGATTTTCCAGAGAAAAATTATTTATTGAAAAAATATTATCAGTTAAGAAATTATTTTTATTTTAAATTCTTTATCCACTAAAATAATTTGAACAAATAAAAAATATATATCAAATATGGATCGTTCAGATACGCTGAGTTAATGGTGTCATGACTGGTTACACTTGTACGTACCCAGTTTTTTCAAAAAAAAAAAAAAAAAAAAAAAAAAAAAAAAAAAAAGGAAAGAAAGAAAGAGGTTAAGTTGGAGCCAACATGGATGAGATCGATGGGGCCCCACATTTCATTTTTTTGTCTTTCTTGTAGAACCTCTTCCATTACAGGACAAGAGAAAGCTTAAGAAACAAACTCAGAACCATGAGCACCTTTACATGGATGTCAATCCGTAAATTTTTTAAGTACAAATTAAATAGAGTAGTAATTATTGTGTTTATACTTTTAAAAAATGTACAATCTCCTGGTTATATTAATATTGAAGTATTTATTTACTTTCCTTTTGTGGGGGAAGGCATAACCGTGAAGCCATTGATGGCGAGCCTCGAACTGCACTCAAACAACAATGACACATTGCCCAACCGGTGGATAGAATTATCGCAACAAACCCAGACTGGCAAGTTCAATTCATTAATATTAATTAAAACATATTTTGTATATCTTTATCTTGCTCAGTTCTTAGTCTTAAAGTAGTTGCATGCAGTAAGTAGAGTGTAGTCGAGCTAGCTAGGTGGCTTGTTTGAGTTTGATCTTATGCTCCTTTATAATTAAAGTATCGGGTTAAAGGGTAAAACTACTCCAAAAGTTTTCATAGAGGAGTATTAGGTGTCTGGAAATTTTTAAATGGTCAAAAATACCCAGAAGTGTTAAAAACGTTGGCTTTTTGCCCTACTCTTAAAGATCCTAAGTTCCTAACAGTCAACTGTTAATTAACTAACATATGCCAATGTGGCTCTGCCTTACAGGATATTATGCCACATATTATTCCACGTGTTCTTTTCTTCTCTTCATTATCTTTCACGATCAACCACCACCGCCTCTTTCCTTCTCTTTCCTTTCAACCATTAGCAACAATCAATGCCTGAGATGATGTGGATAGGACATGATCTGACATGGTCACCGGCGGCAAGGATGGCGTTGTTACAGTGGGCGCCTAGGCGGAGCATCAATGCCTGAGATGATGGAGGAAAAGTTGGATGCTTTGGGGAGGGATTAAGGGAATCTTTGGTATTTTTCCTATTTTTTGTTTTATTTCTGATGATGTGGCCTCATGTGTGAAATAACAAGCAGCATAATATCTTATGTGTCACAACCACATCAGCGTAATTTTGTCAAATAATGTTTGAACGTTGGGGAAAATGCAATGTTTTTAACACTTCTGGGATATTTTTACCCCCTCAATAACTTTCACTTTCAGACCCCCAATACTCCTCCATGAAAACTTCCGGAGCACTTTTTCTCTTTAACCCTTTAAAGTGTAGTATATTATATGATCTGATGTTCATGTTTTTTGTACAAATTAAAGGAGCGGATGCAGAAAACCCAGGTTACGTGGGACATAATAATGTGGCGCCGCCAAATTATTCGACATGTTGTGACATTTTAGTGCGTCTATTCATCTGTTTTATTCAGCCTGTCGTTAAAACCATTGGTACGCTTTCTCTTCATAATTATAGTAGTAGTAACTGACAAGCTGCCTTGTGCTCATATATATAACTGTATATGCAACGATCTAATTCTCTGCTGAACGTAGTGCTTTTGTTTATATCAAGGGTTTCGGTTTCAGCAGTATATAGAGGATTTGAAGAAGGAGAAACAAAAGCACGTCTGGTGTCGCCAACTACTGAATATAATTTGGGTGTATAAAGATGTAGCATACGTCGGAGGTGGAAGTGATATCTTCCGACGATATTCCTCACTTCGAATTGACCCAAATTTTCCCAAACCTGGTGATCATCAGATCAGTGCCAAACAAGGTTTTTCACTCTTAATTCACGCGTATATTATTAATTTCATATTAGACAAGTTCTATGTAACAAAGAACCCGAGTCTCCTGGGCTTGTGGCACTGGGGATGTTATCCATTCTACTTTCTTACTCACATTAAAGAAACCAGACTTCGTTTCACTAAAAAAGAAGGAAAGAAATAAATTCTACTCAAAATAATGAACTTAAATAACCTGCCTCATTATTTACCAAAAAAATAACTAGCCTCATTAATGTATATATATAACTATATAGATTATGGATTGCTAGACTAGCTAGGGCCAAAATTTCTAAATAGAATGCCACCGATCTATCATTTAATAATTGCAAAATGCAGGTGGTGGTGAGAACTTAACAGAGAGACCAACTGATGGTGGCAATCAGAACCAGCAGAAAGGTAGTCTAAATTTCTCACTCTCTGGAAATCCTATAATTAAGTATACATCGGTCAAAACAGAGGACCCAAAGTTTGGGGCGTGGTATTATTCTTGTTGAAATCTCTATTATATGAATTAATGAGGAGATTAAAAAATAGATGTGGATCACAACAAATTAAAAAGGTAACTACTCTCTAGAATTAGTTATATCAGGCAATGATTTTAAAGCCAGCCCAACCGGTACCAGAATCCACGGCGGCTCGGATTTTATTTTTAGGCCGCTTTAGGATCAAGTTGAACCGTCTCACTCTCTCTGCAAATACTATAATTGTACGTAGGTCAAAACATAGGACCTGGGTCGCCGTCGTATTATTCTTATTGGAATCTCTATTATATGAATTGCAGATGAAGAGAATAAGGAGCATAAAAAAGTAGATGTGGATCACAACAAATTAAAAGGTAACTACTCTCTAGCATTAGTTATATCAGGCAATGATTTTTAAGCCCGACCGGTGTCGGAATCCACAGCGGCTCGGATTTTATGATGATTCTTACTTGTACCCATTACACCTTCATCTTCTTATATACGATACATTATAATATAATCTTGAAAATTTTATAATTAAAATCATTCAAGTTATATTATTAAAAAGTGTATATTTATAAAATTAAAGAACTGATCAATAACACATGTTTATACATCTGTATGTAATTTATTTTTTAATCTAAAACTTTCGATTCAATATAGTAATGGTTGTGGGAAGCTGACATAATTGGGCACCATTGATTCCATTTCTTTTAATTTTCTCCATTTTGCTCTCATATGTTGGCACTAATTGTTCTTCGTCTTGTTACGGATAATCAATGATGTTTCAAAACTCCCAAGAACTGGTTGAATTCCTCATACGCTTGTGCAACGGTAACGCCAACTAACGTTGAGCAAGGCTTTCAGCGGATGTTGCGTATGCCTGTGTGAGAGTTTTGTGTGTGCTCAAAATGGTTATATATTCACATCGCACTCCTCTACTCATATACTAATTGCCTGAATATAATATATGTAGCGGGGGGTGAAGGGAAGAAAAATAGTGGTGCGGACACAAGAGAGTCAGCATTATTTATTGCAGCCAGAAATGGAGTACTTGAGATAGTGAAGAAAATTTTGAGGGATAAGGCAAGGGCCATCCATGAAACCAATTCGCATGGCCAAAGTTTATTGCATGTGGCAGCTGAGCACCGCCAACCCTATATTATTGAGATCATCAAGAAGGAGAAGTTGGGGGATGGCCTTATTCACTCACTGGATAACGATGGCAATGGTATATTGCACGCGGTAGCAAAGTCCAAATTCCACATTCAGGGCTCTAGTGCCTTGGAGATGCAACATGAAATCAAGTGGTATGAGGTAAATATGCAGATATTATGTGTGTATATTTGTTTTCCTATCCCAGGTATATACATGTACTAGTTGTCCTTGTAAGTATATATATTTAAATTTAACCATTCTGATGAACCGAATTTGAATTGTAGTATGTGAAATCGTTGGTGCCATCCTACGTCACATTCCTTCCAAACTATAAAGGAGAAACTCCTGAAGATATCTTCCTCGGAGATCATAAAGATCTTGTCCAAAAGAGTGACGAATGGCTTTGTCGTACGTCTGAATCTTGCTCTGTGGTGGCTGCGCTGGTTGCCGGAGTTGCCTTTGCCACATCAAGCAATGTCCCCGGTGGCAATGATGATAAGACTGGCAAACCAACCTTAGAAGGACAACCTGGGTTTGATCTTTTCGCTATCTTAGCACTAATTGCGCTCTGCTTCTCTGTCACTGCACTGATCTTGTTCCTTTCTATACGCACCTCTCAAAAACATCCCGCTGATTTTATTAAAAAATTGCCGTTGAAGCTTTTTCTAGCCTTAAGCTCACTATTTGTGTCCATTTGCTCAATGTTCATCTCTTTCTGTGCAGCCCATTCCTTTGTGCTTGAGGGCAAGTCCATGAGATTAGTGCTCCTTCTATATGCTATCATTTTTCTTCCTGTTTCCTTCACAATTGTAGAGTTCCCGCTCTACATGGATCTTTTCAGGGGCATTTTTATGAAAGTTCAACCACCATACAATCTGAAACGTATTTAGAGGGGGCAGTGGCAGTGGTATTATATTGCTGGTTCACTAAAAAAAATTAAAACCCTTTGATTTTTGGAGAAATTTGGCCTTCCCTCTTGTATAATTCCTGGATCCGTCTAGGGCTATATTTATTCGTGATCTTATGTATCTAAGGATTCTCTCCCTCTCTTTCATCTTGTCAATGAATTTAGACCATGCTAATGAATATAAATTGCTTGGTCAGTGATTGATTATTATTTTTTTTTTTTTTTTTTGGGGGGGGAAGCTGGGTAAATGATTTGAAACTAAGAAACTTCTATATTTTTATGCACAGTAAATGTTGGATAAAATGTGTAAGAAAATAATTTTAATTAAAATAAGTTTGCAAGTGTATTAATTAACACAATATGGACCAAATTTTATTGTAAAAGCGGTTCAGTAGTTTTTACGTTGAAACAAGTTGTATGTGCCGTGAAATGATTGTTGTAAAGTACAAGTAAGAATTTTGTTACGGCATATATTTTATATGGTAAAAAAAAAAAAAAAAAAAAAACCTAAAGTTGGAGCCAACATCGATGAGATCCATGGGGCCCCACATGCATTTCACTTTTCTGTCTCCCCGCATGTTGGACGTTTGGCATTATCGGATAAGAAAGATTACACAATTCTCACACACCAAAGTTAGTTAATTCAAATAAATATAGTTAAATTGATAATTTTTTAAACTTTATCCTAATTTATGAATGCATATTTTTCCTTCATTTTTTCTCTCTCTACTTAAAATATATTATAATTAATAAGGATAATATGAAGATGGACTTATAATAAAAATTAAAATTGTTTCCCTAACTAAATTTATAAATAAGACCTTAGTGGTAGTTTAAAATATAATAGTTGCATATAGTAAGTATGACTGTATGAACATAGGTGAGTGTAGTCTAGCAACGTGGCTTGATTCTCCCAATTACTGTATAATAATACTCTGTTTTGTTTTCATCAACAGCTCCAGCAAGTCTTTTGAAACGATGATCATTTTTTGGGTAAGTTTGAAATGATGATTTTATTGCTGTCTTGTTTCATATTTTATTGCTGTATAAAAATCTCCCATGATAATCTAACGAATATGAATTGCTTGGAGAGTTGCACCTCTGCTATTGGTGTCTTTATTCTTTACCGTTTACATGAATCCAATTAAATTGTATTTTAGTATTTAAAGTATGAGCATGCATGGCAGACAAAATTGTGAACTACGAATGGCATCGATTTGGGAACTTTTTTTTCTTACAAAAAAATGAGAGATTGCAATCGCAGCTAGAGTAATTTTTTTAAAAAAGAAATCAAACTGTGTTGTACGAAAGGAACAAACTACAGGAAGATGACATATATCCCCAGGGCAGAAGCTTTCTTTCTTTTTTTAAATGAAATATATATTCCGAAAAAAAAGTCTAGCACATATCTAATGTTTGACCTAATCCTTTCATCACGAGACCTCTCTACTGCAATTTGAGAAGGTGGATGATACTTTTCTTTTCTTTTTTTGGACAAAGAGAAGGTGGATGATTTAAAGGAGCTGCTTTCGCTTTTCTCACTCATTAATTGACTCATAGGGTAACAACCTTCGGTGGAGTGGGCTCTATTGCCGTTTTGGCCCCATCTATCTTTTTGCTTTAATTTCATTAAATTTTTATAATGGTTAACATAAAGTACTAATTTTTCTTGTGAACAATAATAGTTATGTTAATTTTCGATGTAAAAATTAATATCATTACATTTTTATTCTCTCTCCGGTCATAAATATAGGATAAAGTTTGTAGTATAAATTCACTAAAACTTTTTGGACATTTTTGGAATAACATTTAATATTATTTTAGTTTCATTTATTCAAAAAATTGTATAATGTGAAAAAATGTTAATTTTAATAAATAATAAGAAATATTATGTATGTCTTTTAGACTAATTTCTTACATGTATATTTTTAAAGCAAAACATCTCACATAACATTTTATCTTTTCATCAAAATCCTCCCGTAAAAAACACTCAACCCTGTTTCCATCTGCCCTTCTCTCTTTAGAAGGCACTCCTACCTTTTATTTTCATTTTCAGTTCCCACTTAATAAGAATAAAGATTAAATCCGTATTAATTATATATTCACTTTTGTTGTAATAATTATAACATGACTGTCGATATATATAACTTTTTTTCCTTTTTGGCCTTCAGTCTATACATATAACATGTGTGTGTAAATGGCAAAATAAGTGATCTCATAAGAGTCAGTGCAGCTATTGCCAGAATATATATTTTTTTAAAAAACATATGTAAGCAATTATAGGCTTAAACTTAAACATGACAAAATTCAGAAGAAGGAGCGGAATCAACGTGGTAGGATATGTTTTTTGGCTTGCTCTTGAACTGTGGCACATTAAACAGCGTGATCTAGTGAACACACCCAGGAGAGCAAAAGATATATAATACCTTGCTCTTTCACATTGAAATGTCATATATTCTTGCTTCGCCGACGCCACTGCTTACTGTAGAGACATATGTGGGAGGTGTTAATCTTGTATATAAATGCCAGTTTTTGGAGTAAATGTGACCACCACCTAGCTCCCTAGAGTCGTCTCTGCAAAATGCAGATGTTGTTGACGACCGAGAGTTTATATGTTTCCACACTAGAAGGAAGATGGGAGGAGGTGGAGGCGGAATACAAAAGAAACGCCAGGATACACAAGAGACCAATCAACATAACCAAGGACACCGCCTTGCATGTGGCGGTGAACGACGACAGAGACGACGTCGTGAAGAAGCTGGTTGAAGAACTCAAGAGATCCAAAAAGTCGTTATTGGCGCTGGAATTAGGGAATGACAAGGGTGATACGCCGCTGCACTGCGCAGCGTCCAGAGGGTCCCTCGAGATGTGCCGGTGCATAGCGGAAGCTCAAGGCGGCGGCGACTGCAAACTCATCGAAGCTCGCAACAGCAATCAAGAGACGCCTCTCTACTTGGCTGCTCTTCATGGCCATAAGGATGCTTTTCTTTATCTTTACTCTCGTTGCGCCGACAAGACTGTGGGGCCCTGCCGACGAGGAAGCGACGGAGACACTGTCCTTCACTGCACCATTCGCCGAGACTACTTTGGTAATTTCATTCTAAATCTTCCATGAACTGATGATATTTTGGCTTGTTGTTATAATAATCATATACCAATACCTCTGGTTCATAATACAAGATCTCGTTTGTTATATATGGAGAGTTAATTGATTAATGTTAATGGCAGAGTTGGCATATGAAATCATTCATCTGTACAAAGACCAGATTGTGGGCTCTGTGGATGAAAAGGGGACAACTCCTCTGCACATCCTGGCCAACAAAACATCCGGCTTCGAAAGCAGCAGCAACTTTAGGTGGTATAACAAGCTTCTCTACAGCTGTAAGTACAACACTAGTTTTACCCTCTCTACAGTAAATGATTGGTTTATATAAGCAGACGGTAATTATTGTTTACGTTTTGTTTTCTGGCGGAAGGCATAATGGTGGAGCCATTCATGATATGGGAACAGGGCTCAGAAAACAAAGGCACATTCCTGAATAACTTGTTAAACTCACCAAAAACCCAGACGGGCAAGTTCCTTTATGAAAACATATATATTTCGTTTATTTTAATTTGCTTAGTTTTAAAGTAAGTAGTAGTAGATTCGTATAGTAAGTATATATAATAAGTAGGTTAGGATGTAGTTGGTGTTTGTATGAGTTTGATGTAACTCCTTAATTTTATACTGAAATTTTGCTTTGTTGTAGGTTATGGGACCAGAAAAGAAGCAGATACGGAAGACCCAGGTTACGACGATGGATATGAAAATGTTCCGCCAAATTATCGGACATGTAATATTTTGGTGCGAGCATTATTGGCCTTTTTTATTGGGCTTGTCTTGGGAGCCTTTGGTACACTCTCGACTTAATAATAAATGTTTAACAGCGTATCGTGTTTTTATTGAATTGAAATCTCTATGGTGGGTATGGTTGTTTAATTTAATGATTACGGTAAATAAGGAATGGAGGATATAAGGAAGAAGAAAGAGAAGCACGTGTGGTGTGGTAGAATACTGGAGGCACTGTGGAGGCATAAAAATACAGCATACGTTGGTGGTGGAAGTACCCCTCAAGGCCGTCCCATCCTGTATGCATCTCACGGTGATGACAATAAAGAAGAAGAAGATGAAGAATTTTCCAACAACCAAGAAGAAGAAGAATTTACCAATCCTTTTGACATCAATCGTCACAAACCTGGTTTCTCACTTCACCCTTCCTCTTTATTTTCTATCCTTTCTTCTTTTGACCCTTGCTGATAGACAATGTGACCTAACGTAACAATGCAGCATTAAATATTAATGTTGAGTTATTGCGACTCATCGATCAGGTTTTAGAAGAGTGGATGGGAACGGGGGAAGCAATTACATTAAAAAGAAATAAAACTTTCGATTTTTTGCCAAATAAAATTTTCGATTAAAATTTCGTACAAAGATAAATAGGAGCTTGCAAGCCCAACTCTGCTGTCATTCTAATAATTGAAATAACAGGCGATCATGACACCAACAAAGAGAGGAAACCAAATGTCAAGGGCAATCAGAACACACAGGAAGGTAACCAAAATTTTTCAGTACTCTCTCTGCAAATATATAGTATATACTCGTATAATTGTATGCTAGGTTGGTCCTAACCATTAATTAGGCCTTCATTCATTTTAACTTTAATATTTATCATTTTTCCGAAAACCAATTTAGTTTAACTTATAAACCATTATATAATATCATGTTAAATATGAATATTCTAAAGACCATCACATCATATATGTTACAATTAAATCATTTATGTAAATTTTTAATTTATACAAATTAATTAAATAATTCTTATATTGTACGGTCCAATGAATATTGTGTATCTTATATTGTATCTCCAATGGTTGATAATATTATATATATATATATATATATATATACACACTGTACACACACATACAGCAAAGTCGGGGTTGTGTTTCTCATTAACTATGATATATTAATATGATTTATATTCTAAACCGTCATCATAAATGTGAAGGATGAGTAAGCTTCATATGTTATACATTGGAATATTGCAGATAAAAAGAACGAACAGCAGACCCAAATTGTTCCTGTCGATCAGAGCAAACAAAAAGGTAACTCTAGCATTATACATATCAGGAACTGTTTAATATATAGTTGCGGGAAGCTGACATTTGGAACGAATACTTTAATCCACTACTGATTCCACATTTCCTTTGTCCCCTTTATTTTCCTCTCACGTTTTGGCTAATCTCGATGCTTAAAATCTCCCAAGAATTGGCTGAATTCCTCAGACGCTTGTGCGACGGCAACGTTAAAGAATCTGCAAGCAAGGCTTTCAGCAGTTGCTGCGTATGCCTATGTGAGAGTTGTGTGTGTGTGTGTGTGTGTTTATATGGCAGTCATTATATTCACACACCTTATATAAATACGCACTAATTGCATGAATATATGTAGCAGGGAGTGAAGAGAAGGAAAATAGTGGCGGGGACAGAAGAGAGACAGCGCTGTTTATCGCAGCCAAAAATGGAGTCCTGGAAATAGTGAAGAAAATTTTGAGCGATAAGCCTGGTGCCATCCACGAAACCAATTCCCAAGGCCAAAATGTGATGCATGTGGCTGTTGAGTACCGTCAACCCCATGTTTTTGAGCTCCTCCGGAAGGAGAGGTTGCAGGATAACCTCGTCCGCGGCGTCGACAATGACGGCAACACCGTTCTCCACGTCGCTGCCAAACTCTCCAAGTACAAGCCCTGGCACATCCCTGGCTCCGCCTTGCAAATGCAGTGGGAAGTCAAATGGTTTCTGGTATCACTCTCACACACACATATATCATTTTCCTTCTCTTTATCTCCTTAGTTTCCTCACCCAAATTAATTTGCAGTATATAAAGGATATAACCCCGCGCTATGTGTTGTTCCTCCAAAACGACCACGGCGAGACACCGGTGGATATTTTCAGAAAAGATCATGAGAATCTAGTCAAAGAAGGCACTGAATGGCTTAACCACACGTCGGAGTCATGCTCTGTGGTGGCCGCACTTATTGCCGGCGTGGCCTTTGCGACGTCCACCACTATCCCCGGCGGCACTCAGGAGGAGACCGGCAAGCCTTACTTGGAACGCCACCCTGCCTTCAACATGTTTGCGCTCACCTCCCTCCTGGCCCTCTTCTGCTCCACCACCTCTCTCATCATGTTCCTCGCAATCCTCACTTCCCGCCATCAGCCTCGGGATTTCCGGAAAGATTTGCCTTTCAAGCTTCTCATGGGGCTGAGTACGCTCTTCGTCTCCATCGCTTCCGTACTGGTTTCTTTCTCCGCAGCGTTCTTCTTTGTTCTCAAGGACAATCTCAAGGAGGTTGTTTTCCCGCTCTACGCCGCTTCCATCTTGCCTATTACTTTCTACGCCATCGCTCAATTTCCCCTCTTTACCGATCTGGCCACAGCTATCTTCAGCAAGGTTCCCCGGTCCAGTAATCAAGAGTCTGAGAAGCTCATTCTCTGAATCACTCCGTTTTTTTCATCAACAGCGTGCTCCTCTGTTTTTTTGGAATAATGATTTAATTTCACTCTTATCCTGTTTCAAATGTTGTTATTGTGTAAAAAATATCTCATCATGATGTCATCAATAACTGGAAGCTTGCAGAGTTTCGCCTATGTATTTCAAATCAATCTGAATCTCTGTTTCACAAACATTTCACGGACTTGAATTGGTGCTTATCATTTTTAAACGTGTCACCCACCACAATAATTATCACTCTTTTACATAATGAAATTGAATATAGTTTATCAGCAGGTGACAACGAATTTGAATGAAAATTAAGAGGAAGCTTTTTCCGCTGTGGCCCTCGCTACTCACATGAGATTATAATGGATACAGCTTACATTCTGATTTCTATGCATATACAGCAAACTCTTTGAAAGCAGAACATAACGTAATGTAACGTGGCACAATATAATGGGTCTAACTGGTTGGTGGTAGGAGCGGCAGCTTAAAAGCTATCCAACTTTAGAAAAAATTTGGTAGGAAAAAAGTCAAGTTATAAATTATGATTTGTGTTTGGATTGATAGTAGTAGAAGTGGCGGGCGTGTCGAAAAAATCGAGAGAACTTTTTGAAAAAAATCTTCATAATAGAGTTTTTTCCTTAACAAGCTTTTTTTGAGTTTTTTAACTTAAAATCCAAATAACTTAAAAATTTCAACTCAAACACACCACGTTGACTTTTTTTCTACTAAATATTTAACTCTATCGCAAACGCTCCCAAAACGTTGACACCAAACAAGGCTAATGTTGTTTATAATAAAAATATAAGAAAAGACGGAAAAATATCTGAATCTCTGCGTATTAGTAAATCAGCAAGTTGAATAGTGAAGGAAGGACGGGGATGATGCCACGAATGGCCCATTTCAAGAGAAAGAAATGTAAAAATCCAAACAAGGACGCGAGTGTCTCAGTTTTGTTCCATTATATTCAGACCTAACCTCAAGTATTAAAATAATAAGATTTCATTTGATTTGGTCTAACCCAGATCAGTTCATGTATTCACTGAAGCTTTTACCTAAAAGCGAGATCACACGCCGTGTAACCCGACACCAAATCCCTCGCTATTAAATTATATAGATATATCCAAAAATATCTTCTTCTTAGCACGATGACCAATATTAATATAGGTTTTGGACACACCAAACTCCACTTTGTTAAACCTGTGACTATTTGACCCGCTTGAAGTGAAGGATATAGACATATGGCTAGGCGTGAGCAATGGATCACTGTCAACTTTTCAATTGGAAAACGAAATGGATTCTATCATACTCTCAAAAAATTAAACTGAATAAATTAAATAAAAGAGAGCCACCAATAATTTGTGTACAGAATTAAATAAAATAATACAGAGATCATGTCTGTCTGATGGAATTCATAGAAATCTAGTACCTTCCGGAACGTTGTAGAAGTTCCACAGGGACATTCTCCCCATTATTTAAATGAAGTTTGGTTCTCCTTTACGTGTCATTAGGGTCACCCCACTTTGTCAGCATAAATTAATCAGTATCTTAGTGAAACTTGAAATAACACGATCCTAACAATGTCTCTGGAATTAAAAAATGATACAGTAGTAGTATATCATAATAACATCATCCTTGAAGGTAACAGAGTGATATTATATATTATTACTATCTTCGGGGACACGTCTCCATGCTCTGGGAACATGAGTCTCTGAGTCAGTCATACACTCATAGTGGCCATGGAGACGTGTCGCCGGCCATGCCCGCCATCTGCGTTCTTCTCTCATGTTTCTCCATACTATAGTTTTGCCTTTAGTAAGGTTATATAATATACTAGTATATACTATTATAGTTAAGGTAGTTATTTATTAAAAAACGGTATTACTTTTTTATAAAATAACTCATTTAAATCATGGGAAAATTCTTGATAAAGAACTTTAAAAATAGTACTCCCTCCGGTCCTAATTATAAGACACAATTGATTTTTTTTGGAGAAATTAAGGAAGCTAATTAAATTACTTTAGAGTATTTTTATTTTTATTTTTTTCTTCAAAGTAATTAGTTTGACTAATAAACTAATATATAATCTAAAAATACACAACATATAAAATGATTAAGTAACTTATTTAACTTCCTTAATCTCTCCAAACAAAGTCAACTGTGTCTTATAATTAGGACCGGAGATAGTACACATGACAGAGAGATGCTTCTAATTTCAATAGTCGTATACGATGTGAGTTCTTAAAATGGGATATTCAAAATTCATGCAAAAAGCCACAAATGCCCTCATATTAAAAAAATAAAAACATATCAAACAAAACTACTCCACTTTTCTCCCATGGTTCCTTTGCAGAGCCTTTGACTGACAATTATTCTAATTTATCGTTTTTTCCCACAACCGCGACAATACTTTCCCGAGGGGGCTAAGACCGGTAATGCTTCCACTTCACTGCCTTCTCTAACAAAAAAACAAGTGCACCTCCATTAACTTCAACCACATTTACAACAAAACACAGTAGCTATGCTTCTAACTCCAACCTTGCTAAGAACCCAGGTTTATTGCTTCTTCCTCATCTTCGCTTTCAAAGTGAAGTGTTAATGTTTTAAGGTTTTAATTTTAATCCTCTGATTATTTTTTCCATCTACATTGGTTTTAAAATGTTGAATTAGTGGATTTGGAGTGTGTTTTGTACAACAATACATTCTATGACACTTCTTCTATATATTCGCATATGTTTTTTTTTCTTTTACTTGCTTGATTATAAGTTCTATATGCTTCTCCTTTCATGCCTTGAAGATGTTTAATGAAATGTTCCTGGCTCTAATTTCATTTTTACGCAGGCATATCGTTCGAGAAAATTCGTAAAGCATTTTTATACACTGAAATGCCTTGTAATATATTTTGGTTTGGGTTTTAAAGTGTGTGTGAAGTGTTGTATCAATCATGGATACAATTTCATCTCGTTGTGGATATACTTTAATTAATTCACTTGCTTGTGAGGTATGTGGGTTGCACTACTCTTAGTTAAGCGAGTATGTATTTAGGTTAATTTGAAAAATTATGGATGAATTCTTTTCTTAGTGGTTTATTAGGTGTAGTAGTCTAAGGAGATAAATGGATCTGTAGTTTTTAAATGAGTATCCGGAACATGTTAGAACATGGGTGTCATAGATGCTCATGAAGATGGAAACTATCCTGTGATTTGATTTTACCAAGTTTAAATATGAAATTTACAACTGATATCCATTTAAAATTAAACACTTGTGAAAATGAGAAAACAAACATAGATTAATTCTTAGGCTTGATGTGCGATTACCAACTTGAGATCCTCCTTGTCCTCTTTGTCACCGTTGTTCTCACTACCGCCGTCGTCGCCACCATTGTTGGAGGGGGCTGTCTCAGCCATGTCATTAGAGAAGAGGATGGAGAAGCGTCAAAGGATGGAGAAGATTTTTGTCAATAGCATGTGTTATTTCCTTTTGATTTCAAAAATGATAAATCAGGCTCTAACACTTCTTTGATATTATAAATATTGTGAACATTTCTCTGTCTTTTAGTATTTTTAAATTTCTTTATAAAGGTTTTTCCCTTTAATCATCTGTATTAAAAAAAAAAAAGTCTATTAAAACTCTTTTAATATTTGTCATTAATAAGAATAATTTTAAGAAAATTATAAATTTAAGAAATAATGTAAATTAAAAAGAGTCATATAATCCATCATGTCCTTAATATATGACATACTTGAAGGCTTAATATTAATTTTAAATATAAGATAAAAAAATTTAAAAAAATAATATATCTTTTATAATTTACCATATTGATGTTCTGTAAATAATAATCAATGGTGAAAGAAAATAAGAGAATTAAGAACTATTATTAGAGTATTTTAAAAAATATATGTCATATTTACTAATTTTTTAATCTAATTAAACTAATTGGTAAATACTCCGTATATGTTTTATATGAAGGATTGGAGGAATATTTATAATTGTATTAGTACACTACAGAAATGGTTAGAGATTAGTGTATTTTAAGTGGAGCCATTCAGAGTTCAAACCCCTATTATCCAACACGTGTGTGAACCCCACAAACAGTATTCCCCACTATGATCATAATTCATAACCATCCCTCCTGGCTTGGCTTTCTCCGTGTAATTTCCAGAACCTTCCGATCTCAAGGACTACTTACACTTAGCTCTTGCTCTCCTTCAATCTACATGATTCGTCCACTTGCTAAGAGCCATTGGACACAAGGTTTTGTATTAAATGAGTCTAGAACTTTCTAATTATTTATTCCTTCCTCCATTTACGTCACACCATTCCCTTCTATTTAATCCCCTCAACAACTCTTCTTTAAACTACTCTATATAGTCCTAAACGAGCTTCCGCGGACAAAATCTCATTCCTCTGCCTTCTGATCACTCAGTGTGGCAGAGTCTCGTTTGATTTTTTTTTTTTCCTGGATTAGTTAATATCTCCATTTTTCTGGTTCCCCTGTTTGTAAATTCGAGTTTACTGACGACAAGGTCACGTAAGTATCTTCAAGCCCTTTCATCATCGCGATTGAACTCTGTTAATTGCTCTGTTCTTCGAGGCTTTTAATAAAGCAGTCTATCTGCATTAGGGTCCTCTGTTTCTGGGTATAAAACAGAGTCAGCCATACTCATATCAGAATCACAGAACCCATCGAGTCTTGACGATGAATTATCCGTATAGAATAAAAGAAGAGTACTTGGAACCATCTTCATCTGAATTAGGAGGTGAGCTGGCAATGATTCTACCTCCACAGCCAATGCAGGGACTTCATGAAACGGGACCACCTCCATTTCTCACCAAGACATTTGATATGGTGGACGACCCTTCAACCGATCACATAGTCTCGTGGAGCAGAGGAGGATCAAGTTTTGTTGTTCGGGATCCATGTTCTTTGTCTACCAATCTCCTTCCCAGATTCTTCAAGCACAACAATTTCTCAAGCTTTGTTAGACAATTAAACACCTATGTAAGTATCATTCTCTCCCCTGCTTCTTCTTCTTCCTCTATTACTTGTGCTTACTTTATATTTAGCGAAGGATATCATCATTCTAATGTGACAGGGTTTTAGAAAAATTGATCCAGAGAGATGGGAGTTTTCAAACGAAGAATTCATAAGGGGACACAAGCATCTACTGAAGAACATACGAAGAAGGAGAGCACCTTCTCATCATGTTACTCCATCTTCCCAAGCACAAGGTCAATGTGTTGAAGTTGGTGGGTTTGGAGTAGAAGAAGAAATTCTACGTTTAAGGCGTGACAAGCAAGTGTTAATGATGGAGCTCGTGAAGCTTAGACAGCAACAACAGAACACCAGAGCCTACCTTCAGGCGATGGAACAGAGTTTACGAGGAACAGAAATAAAGCAGCAACAAATGATGGCTTTCTTCGCTGGAGCATTGAAAAATCCAGCCTTTCTCCACCAACTACTTCAACAGAGTAACAGAAAGGAACTAGAAGAAGCCATGAGTAAGAAAAGAAGGAGGTCAATTGATCAAGGACCAATTGATGTTTCTGAATCAAGCAGTGAAAGTGAGGGAAGGAATCATGTTAAAGTTGAAGTGTCTGAACTTGAAGTTCTAGCCATGGAAATGCAAGGTCTTGGTAGGGGTAAGAGAGAACAAGAAGCACTTGAATCGCCAGAGAGGCTGGAAAATGAACTTGATGAAGGATTTTGGGAAGAGTTTTTCAGTGAAAATGTTGAGGGTGAACTAGATATTCCAAGCAATGAAGGTGAAGAAGAAGATGAACATATAGTAGATATCAACGTCTTGGCCAAGAGCTTAGGTTACATGGGTTCAAGTCCTAAGTGAACCTCAATTTCTGAGACTGAAACTATGGAGCAGTGTATCTGTGGAAATCGTTCAGTTTTGGTGTTCTAACCCAATTCATGTCCTTTTTGCAGCATTTTGTAAAACCCACCAGTTTCTCATTCTTTTCTAAATGTTGATTAGGTAGGTAGCTTGAAGCCGCTGCTTCGACAAGAACCTGTTTTAGCTTTAGCAGTCAATTTTAATGCCAAGGTTCAGTTTTTCAACCCCTTTGTATTCAATATTTGCATGTTATATTGTGTTCTAGCCTCTCTTAAGATTCTAATTTTTTGACTTCAATTGATGTAGATTATCAGAAGCCGTGGAATGGACAAGAAGTAACTGCAAGAACCATCTGTTCCTGAACATTGCTTTTGAAGCAGAGCCTGAATCATAGTTTACTTTTGTCCGTTTGATTTTTTTTCCTTCTCCCCTTGATTTTTATGTTCATCTTTGTCGTTGGTCGTTGGTCAGGAATAAATGAATACCAAAGTGGACAAAATCTATTATGTTACATCTGTATCATGTAAGCACCCTCCATGTTCCCATGTCATGAACTATTATTTCATTAATTAATTATGGACAGTTGCAACGAAACGTGTCTCCCTCTAGAGCAGTAGAGCATAACCAAACCATTGAAGTTGCACAAAGAAAATGACAGCCTCTGGATGAAGAAATTTTTTCATGGGACATTAATTGTGATGCTAAAATTGCATGGCCCTATGTGAACTACAATTGCAACAATCTCATATAACCTCATCCCTGATGAAAGATAAGATTAATGGAAGTTGCAAATGCATGTCTAGACATGTTCCATGATCCTGTCTTGGAATTGTTCAACAGTGCAGATGAATGTTTTACAAGTGGCTTCGAAGCATATTTCAAGTCAAGTGGTTGCTACCACTGAAAACTAAAACAGTGGTCCAAAAAGTTGTAATATTGTCTGGTTGATGATACCTCACTTGTAATGGCAGTGGCCTACAGGCAACAAGTCTAGTAGGTAGCAAACATGGGATTTTTGTGAGGTCACACAATTGATATTGATATTTACCTGAATTTCCCAGGATTGCGTACTAAAATTGAATAGGGCAGCGTGTAGAATTATGGGAGGCCACACTTTGACAGACCAGATACTTCCCTGTCAAAATTTCAACAAAATTAAAATATATTTTAAGTATCATTGGATAGCTGGTAAGGATTTTGAACTCAATCATCTACGTGGCAGGAAGTTATTGTGATCCATAGTTGAGAATTGAACGTGTCAGAGAGTGGGATTGGGAACTAACTTTAGGATAAAAAGAGGAGAAAAATACGTTTAAATACTACTTTAACTTTAAAAATTCATAAAAGATGATTAAAACTTTTAAATGACAAAAGGAATAAGTGAGAATCTGGATTTTTTATATTTTGACTTAAATATCAAAATGTTATTTTCACACATTTTTTTAGTACTTAATAATTTTTTCAAAATTATTACGATTTTTGTGGGATGTGACCGATTGAATAATTGGATTGATTAAAATAATAAAGATTTTGATAAAATGGTTAGGTACTAAAAAAATGTGTGAAATAAATATTTTGGTTTTTAAGCCAAAACATGAAAAATTCAGACTCTCACCCCTCCCTTTTGTAATGGTTTTTTTTGGATTTTGGATGTTAAGAGTATTTAAATATCTTTTTCAAAAACAAAACAAACAAAATTAACTGTTTGATTTTTTTGGTAAAGAGAATTCAAATTTAAAGAATAATACGTCGACTGCTCGTACAGTACAGTTCTTTGAAGTTTGAATTGAAACAGTCAAGATTGTCATGCCAGGCAGACATGGACGATGAACGAGGGTAGGTGACAATTTGTTCTTTGATTCGAGTTTAAGCCGCCAAACCTAGCCGACTCAATAGTCAAGACACTACTACTACTGTAAATGGCGACATATTAGCAAAAATAAAACATAAAAATAAGTCATATTATTTAAAGTAATGATTAAGATACTTGTTTTTTTTTTAAATTACATAATTATGCGAGAAAAATATTCTAAAAGTTCAATTTTTTCTTTTTATAAATTTTATAATAATTAGTATTGGTCAAAAAGAGGGCTTTAAGAAGGAGACAAGGAAAATGGGCTCAAACTAACTCGAATACCTACTAGTCTCTGCATGGCAATTGAAGAAAATGAGGGTCTTTTCTAAGGAGACTGGTTCTCTCACTATATATCGGACCATTTGGGCCTTGTGAAATGGGTCTAAATGAGTGAATATAATAATGACAAGTTGCCTATTTAACTTATTTTGATCGACGTCTTACCTGCTTTTTCATATCATCACTTTCAACTTCAAGTTTCAAACTTTCAACCCACCAACTACACGTTGCTCTGTATATATTTTAAAAAACAATTTTTTTATGATTTTAAATTGGATATGGAAAGTTGGAAACAACGGTGACTTCTTACGCAAATATATACTATAGGGTTATAGGGCTAAAATGCTATGAAAGTTTTTATGAATAAGTATTGGGTGTCAAGTAATTTTTTACGGGACGATTTTGCTCCAGAAATTTTAAAAATAGGGTAACATTACTATGACCTATAACCTAATAGAACTAAAACAGTCAAACGTTAGTTTACCGATTATACTGAGATCCACGTCAACTTTTTTAGGTTAAAGATCATCACAAAAGAGTTGGAAGACTAGGAATTTTTTTGAGGGGGTTATAATTCCTGAAAGTAACATATCGTTTTGCTCATTTTCTCATATCTAGGGCACTACCATCAAGTACCAAACAATTAAATAAATTGAAAAATCAACAAAAATAAAGAACCAATAAATCAAAATACATATGTGAGAGTAGAGAAACCTATAAATTAAACCATAAACTATAAAAACTCAAAAATAAAAGCAAACCAAAAAATCCTCAAATCCAAAAAAAAAAAAAGCAAATAAAAATTTTAGATTTAGGAAATCAAAAGCTACAAGAGAAGAAAATGGAAAACATATAAGAGATCAAAGCCTCTCACTGGAAAATTCTTCACAATTTGTTTGGTGAAGCACACCCATATCTGTTGTCCCGCCGAGATAGATATAGGCGTGCTTCACAAAATAAAGTTGTGAAGAGTTTTTAGTAAGTGACATTCCCTTCTTTTTCTTTCTCTATTTTTTTTTTTTTTACATCTTCTAGTCTTAGACCCAAAATTTCTGTTTGCATTTTTGGACTCAAGAATGTTTCTTTCGCTTTAGATTTTAAATTTATGGTTTATGAGTTTTTATACTCATAGATTTAGTTTTAATTTATGAGTTCTTGATTTTTGTTGATTTTTCATTTTATTTGATCATTTGGTGCTTGATGGCTTTCCAGATAGGAAATAAATCAACAACAAAATGTGTGACTCCTGGGGCGTTATTAATATTATCCCCTTGAAAAACTTTCTGTGTCCACGGCTCCTTCATTGAAACTTTTGAAGCAAAATTGTCCTTTAACTAATGTGATATGGATGTCACGTGGGCAATGGCGGATCCACCTACATGAGAAGGGGGCAAGTGCCCCCCTAGATTTCTGATTTTTTTTTTTTTTGTTTTAGAAAAAAGAATTGGTCAATTGGTTGATTATTGAGTGCTCAGTGTTCATATTGTAATTTATATAACCGCATTTCCAACAAAGATGGCCTTTTTACTTTTTTCGAATGATACCACTCTAGTCCTATTTATAAGTTCGGTTTGGTAAATCTCACATACCAAGAAGAGTTAATTAACTTAATGATTATGGCGTAAATTTTCAACTTTGCCAATTTATAATTGAGTATTTTTCAACCTGTTTCTTCTCTCTCTATCTTCATAGTACAATTAATATGGGTAAAATTGTCATAATCTCATTTATTACATAAAACTGGACTTATACATATAACCAATTTTTTTAGTTAAAGTGGACTTATAAATAAGACCAGAGTGGTAGGTTTGTAAAATAATTATTTTTCTTATTACATCATCAATATTCACTTGATTTCATGAATATTTTTTATTTTTCTTATTTATATTTTTTTGTTTTTTAATACATTTAAAACTTTCCCAAAAAAAAATCGGAGGACCGCCCCCCGACCCCCAAAACCCCCCACCACTTGTGTCCCCTAACTATTTTTCTGGGTCCGCCACTGCACATGGGTATGCCACCTGAGCATAGTCGGTCAACTAATAGTGTTGGCCATTTATATTCATTAGATCAAGGTGATATTGGCCTATTTTTAAAACCTCTGGAGTAAAATTGCCCCTTCAAAAACTTCTTCATACCCTATGTGTATTAATAGAAACTTCTGGACTAGGAGAATTTCCTCGCCAATTCCCCTTTCTCTTCTTATTTTGGCTCATGATCTCAATTTTGTTTCATTCCTCAGACCATATAAACAATCAGTCTTGTTTCCTTGCCGGCTTGAAGGATGTGTCGTATTTATTTATACTGAATTACTGATATTCGTCAAACCGTGAAAATTAATTCAATATTTTGGTACACCTTTGAAATAACAAACTATATTGCCAACATTACAGTTATATGATTTTCCTATTTAAATGAAAAAGAGTGTTAGTATATTACATTAATGTAGTAAACAGTAAATTATTTCTTTACGTTATATGCCGGTTCAATTTTATATTTAAGTCATAAAACGAAATAATAGGAATACTTATCAATTTATTTCCTGACAGCAGCCAAATTATTCTTCCAATATTTTCTTTTGAGTAGAGGCATATTAAAGGTGTTCGCTTCTTCTCTTTAACTGAAGGTGAAATCGTACCAAATTTAATTCGAAATACGTAAATGATATTTAGAAAGAAATCTCAAATATACTACATATAATTTTTTTGATAAACATATAACACAAATTATGGCTATTCAAGTATCTTTTGTTGCTATATAGCATTATGAATTGAAACTGATGACACACATATAAACACATACAAATAAATGATAATATCCCTCAATTGTTAATAATAACATAGGTGTTCAAGTAACGTACACACACTCACTGCAACTCATACTTGTTACATATATATAATACACAGGGAAACAACATATAATAGGATGAGATTATAGTTGCATTAATTTAACCATTAATTGGTAGTAATATATATGGTAGGCACTTGAGAGAGCTATATATAAATTTTGTAGTCTCTCGTGTTGATGGGAGAATCTAGTAATAGAAGAACCCGTGAATTAAGTATGGCCCGCAAGTGGATGCTGCCGTATTCCTTTCCACTCATTAACATGCCTTCCCTTTCTCTCTCTCTCTCTCTCTCTGCATGCAGATTTCAGAATACAGTGTAGTATATATGGAAATTTGAAAACCCAAAGAGTAGCGCAGAAACACTATCCTGAGCCTGTTACCGTAACCCTCTTATGTATGCCTTTAATCCCTTGATATGGAAACTACAAACACACACACACGATCTGTCAGTCAAACTTGGCCATGAGATTTACACTTCGCTCACCCATAATCTGACTAAGCGTAATGTGTTACCTATTTTAGCTTCTCTGTAAATGTCAAATTAATCATTTACATTTGAAAGCGTCCGCTATTATATATACTCCATTTAATATTTTATATATATCCTGTTCCACCTTAAAAGTAAAAAAGCAAGAGATTTTTCTCTTAAAAAAACAAATGCAGAATTTTCTACAAAATTATTAGAGTTAGGTCCCCGTATCTCGAAAGGACATCTCTCTTGAGCTAATTAGAGTCAACGGACCAATCCCCAACATAATCTTCAGAGGCGTACCAATTAAGGTTTCCCCATAAAACTAACTTATATTTCTTCGCGATATTTAATCAATTTCCTGCAAGATTTTTGAGGAAAAAACGTAACCCCAAGAGACCAACTTCGAAAAGTTTGATTTTACAGGTCAAATTATGTTCTCTCCGTTCTTGAGTTACATGATTCTCCCAACACTACTTTTATGTCTTTATTTCCAAATCATAGCGTTAGCGTGCTTTTTATTTACATGCAGCTTATATACGTTCTAGATATATACATTAGCTTGAACTAGTTCACAAACTCATTTACGTACGTACCTACAAATTAACTCCTCGAATATTTGTCTATGTGCATTCAAAATTCGCTAAGGTCTAAAAAATTATGATGGGTCCTGTTGTACATGCCAAAGGTATTTGGAATTGCTTGCATGCTTCTGCTATAATTCATAGCTATATCTCACGCATGGACCCTGGCTAAAGTAAGTTTACAAAGACAATTTTGACCTCCAAGCCCAAGGATAGTTACAAGCAAATCTTTGCTGAATTTTTAGTGCACGTAGGGGATAGAATGGACAATGCATGCTGTATCCTTTCCTAGATTTAGAGTTGGATTTGGAATAAAGAGAGTTAGATAAAGAAGAGGGGGAAAAAAGGAAAACCATGCAAATTCTCTCTAGTGGGGTTCGCTTGAGCACTTTCGCTGCACATCACTAGGAAGCAAGAGCATGATGATACTAAAAGATAGGAGGGACATGAGAGAGAGAGAAAGAAAATCTTCAAGAGTATAATGGGAAACAATTATATGATACTGAATTCCACGAAGCACATAATAACTAAGGAAAATATATATACACAATTGGCAAGATAATTCATATATATTGTATATCAGTGTCTATCTGTAATATATATATGTGTGTGTCTATATGTCTGTGTGTGTTAGGATACATATATGACAACATTAATTTATAAATTATAACTAAGAATAACCAACAATATTACAGTATTTGGGTATGATAAAATAACAAGTAATCCCTAATTCACCCAAGTGATCGATTATAAAGAGACCAATGGCTCTTTGCAGTCTATGAAAATTAAAACTAAGGTACGTAATGAATATAGGCTATTTATATATAAGCCTAAAGTCAATCAATGAATCAATCATGTTAGTTGTGGGGTTATCTCTTGAAATTTGCCTTTACTCTTACAAGCCTTTTCTAGCCCTTCTTCATCTCTTCTTTTAAATTTCTTTTCCAAAATAAAATACATAAGAAAAATTGTTATTCTTCAATAATTCCCCTTTTTTTTTTAAAAAAAAAATCATTCTTCTGATTGGCCAACAAATATTCACGCCTCCTTGAGTTTGGGTGTTTTGTTACAGGGAAAAGAGAGAGAAGACAGAAAACGCCAACATATTAGACCCAGCTCTTGCAGAACCCTTAAAACAAAGAAATTAATTAAGAAATCAAGGAATGAAAGAGAACTTTACTGAGTCTTATGGATTTTTCTTTTGGGTATGGATACTTCTTGGTCTTTTCCCTATCGTTCTCATCGTCCCTCTCTATATCTCACTCTATCTCCATATTTTCTCAACTCTTATTTGTTTTTTAGTCTCCTTACCTTTTTTTTCTGCCAGCCAACGTTTTTTTATTTTATTATTTTCCACGTATTATTTGCTACCTCTTCCTCCATAGTCTGCCATGGTCATCATCACCTTCTCTTCTCTCCTGGTGGCCAGTAGTATTGATCAGTTTATATAAATGCATAATTCTCTCCTTTATCTTTTGCCACACTCCAAAATAGTTACAAAAAGTAGAGAGGGTTATTGGGCATAGTGGGATTATTGTGCTGAAGAAAGAAATCTTCTCAAAACCTGATTATTGCCATGTTTGATTGCATCTTTACAAATATAGATACACTCATACAGAGAGACTAGAAGAGATATATATGTCTGAAATTACTTGTGCAGAGTTGCTCAGACAAGCAATCCATGACCATAGATAGATAGCGACTTGGAGAATAATCCATTGTCATCGTCGTCATCATCTCTTCACGAGATTATTAATTCTTTCTTTCTTTTTCTTCCCACCAACTGAATCATCCCTTTCTCTCTCCCTCCTTCAGTTTAATTAGTTCTCTCCTAAAACTAAAGCAAGGTTTTTGCGTTTTTTTTTTCTGGGCCCGCCTTCCTTCTTAATTAGTTTTCTTTCCCAAAAGTTGCGAGCGAGAGAGAACCTGAGTAGGATATAGGATTTCAAAGTTCAAACAAACAAAGACACAATATAGAGAATATCGTATCTCACTTTTTTCCCCTCCTCTCTTGTTTGTCCCTGTTGGAGTTTTCTCCAAAGGCAAAAATGTTTCCTGCGGCTATATCGTCCAATTCTACTGCTTTGTCCGTAGACTCCTCTGTCTCTTCTGCTTCTAGACTTCATGACCTCTCTGGACTAAATCTCACAATTCCTCCTCAGCTGCCTCCAAAGATCAAGAAAAAGAGAAGCCTCCCAGGAAACCCAGGTAATTTAATTTATTAATTAATTAAGCTCCTTCCTATTTCTTCAAATCAGTATCTATACACATATATGTGTATGTATAGGTTTTCTGTTTTCTGTCTTTGGTGTTTTTGATAAGTTGGGGTTCATGGCTGTGCCTCCTAACACATACATGTGGCTCCTCCAGGACTTAAACTCTAGGACTTGAACTCTGTCTCGATTTGACTTTGAATTCTAATCCCTTTGTGTTACTAATTTGACAAAGATTTCTCAGTGTTACGTTAGGTTTTCTAGTAATCTCTTTGTCTTATGGCTTTTGACGGTGTAGTTTCCTTATTTCAGACCCAGATGCAGAAGTGATAGCGTTATCTCCGAAGACACTTTTGGCGACCAACAGGTTTGTGTGTGAGATCTGCAACAAGGGTTTCCAGAGAGACCAGAATCTTCAACTTCATAGGAGAGGCCATAACCTGCCATGGAAGCTGAAGCAAAGGAACAACAAAGAGGTTAAAAAGAGAGCCTACGTTTGTCCCGAGCCTACATGTGTTCATCACAATCCCTCGAGGGCTCTTGGGGACCTTACTGGAATTAAGAAACATTATTGCAGAAAACATGGAGAGAAGAAGTGGAAATGTGAGAAGTGCTCAAAGATCTATGCAGTTCAGTCAGATTGGAAAGCTCACACTAAAACCTGTGGAACTAGAGAATATAGATGTGACTGTGGAACTCTCTTCTCCAGGTATCACCTCATTCTTTTCACGGCTACTATTTTCCTGATTTCTGACACACACACACATATATATATATAGATTTTCGCGGTAATATTTTGTGACCTACTTGGTTTTTGAAGTAATACTATATGCATACGCCTACTTTTAACTTAGCTGAGAGTCAGGTGTAATTTTGTGAAGAGGGAAGCCTACGTAGTCAGGAAAAACAGTCTTGGTCTTAATTTTGTTTTTCAATGGATTATTAATTGCACTAGAGAGGTAAAATATATATGTGTGTCTCCGTAGAAACACATTCTGGGGATTATAATGCAATGGGCAGGTTGCATGCAAGTGGACACCGATAATACAATTGTCTCTTACTGGATATATTGCAATGGATATATATATATATATATTGATATTTTTTTGACAGTTTCTGACTCCTAAAACTGCCAAATGAATGTGTGCGGCAGCTTCAAAAAAGCACAATCCACGTATCTTTTGTTTTATATACTGTATTGTCTGTGACTCGTGCAATAATAATTTTGTGTAATTTTTTATTACTCATTAGTTCTTTTACAATAATATTGAATGCATGTATGCACTTCCACATATATAAACCAAATATAATTAACCCATGACATGTGAATAGTTTTGCATGCATGATATATAGATGTCCAATTATATAATTGACAAGTAATAGGGTTTTAGCTGGGTTACACCAAAATTGCCAGTCTGTCAGACAGTAGTGCTCAATTATCTTCCAGACTTCAATATTCTCTCTCCTGCTGTACTTATATATATATATATATGGTTGTGTATGGTGTGGCTGCATTCTCAAAAAATATGATGGCGAGCTATTTTTGTGTTCTGAAAAAGCGAAAGGATGAGTTTGATACTTGAGAAAATTTTGAAGACTTCTCTCTCTCCCTTTTTTTTCTTCTTCTTCGGAAGTTATGTGCATTTTTGGTCTGAGCCCTTCATCATTGTAAAATCTGCGAGGTCTGCGAAAATATCTGATATGCCAAGTTGCTTTCTTTTAGCTTCAGATATGCATCATCATATATTCTTGGGGTATTGAATTTGAATATCGATTGATTTCAATTGCTTACCTTTTGTTTTCATTTCATTCATGCATGCGCTCCAGTTTCAAAGAAAAACATCGTCATCATAACAGTATTTACGAATAACCTTGCAACATTTTGAGCCAATAACTATCGTATAGTAACTCTTTTTGCATGCATAAAGCTTAAGCTTATTATCCATGTCCTGTCATTCATCTCTCTTTCTCTCTCCTCCTTCTAATTTGACCCTCTGCAACATATCAATTATCTTTTTGGAAAACGGGACACGCTCTACCAAGACATTACGTATATGCTAATGCAACTTCACAAATATGCATGCATTACTATTTCACCCCACATTTGCTAAGATCAATAGAAATAAAGATATCAAAGCCTTGCAACCTAGTGGCATGAGATCAACTCCCTTCTAAATAGGAAGTCATGGGTTCAATCTCGACTTGTAACGTCATGTTGTTAGTATCTGCCCCTTAAATTCAAAAAACAATAGAAATGATATATATTAATCTCATTTCATCTTTGGAAAGTTGAACAGCTATTCATATATAGTTTTCATGAAAGTCTCTTAATTTCTTGAAAATTAATGTGCCCGTGGTCATCATTAATTAATTTACTTATTCATGTATTAATCGCTTCAGTATTTTCTTGTTGTATTCAGGAAGGACAGCTTCATAACTCATAGAGCATTCTGTGATGCATTGGCAGAAGAAAGTGCAAGACTCTCAGCAAATCAGCTAGCCTCAGCCACCACCAACCCACTGGTCCAATCTCTCTTGCTATATCCAAACCAACATAGCTTCCTCAATAATCCATGGAACCCACCAATAACTCAAGAAAACCCTAACCCTAGCAACCTTTTCCAAGTGAAGCCCGAAGCTCAACATTTTCAGATGCCTCATTCGCTTCTTCAGGAAACTCCTCATCTCCATCCTCACCACAAGAGCGCTCTGATAAACACACCCTTTCGGCCACACATGGCCACGCAATCTTCCTCAAACGCTGCCACGTCAGCCCACCTTTCTGCTACTGCTCTCCTTCAAAAGGCTGCCACCGTCGGGGTCACTCCGATCACGCCCCAGCCATCTCATCAGTCTCAGACTCATCACCTGACTCAGCTTGGCATGAGCGAGTTTGGTTCGGTAAACCAGCTCGACTCGGTGGTGCCTGACTATGTGAGAGGTTTCGCAACTCGGAATCTTAAGAATGAGGATTTGACAAGGGACTTTTTGGGTTTAACCTACGAGGCCAACAACGGAGGCGACGGTGATAACGGCGGTGGTGCAGTCAACCTGAAGAATGTCATGACGACGTTCACGGGGGACGTGTACGAGCACCACCATCACCCCTCGCTCTTCAAGCCCCGACAAGGTTTCGGATTCGTTGGGACTTCCAATGCCCCCGAGACGTGGAGCAATTATTAAGCCCGAGGAGAAAATACTTCCAAAAGGCAAGGGTAAAATGGGCAAGAAGTTTTCTCTACTATAATTTTATATGTATGCTTGGATGAGAGTCAGAACAATTTTCAGACGTTTGATATCAAGTTGTCCAATTAAAAGATGGTGTGTGGAGAAGTTTTTCAAGAAAAAAAAAAGAATTATATAAAAATTTAAAGTTCAAAAAAAAAAGAAAATTCTTCACTTGTCATCTTTTTATTGTGGAACTTATAACAAACGTCCAACAGTATAATTAGGGTTTGTTGTTACGTTTATGAACGTGATATTAGTCAAGGTTTGATTTTTCTTTTTGGTTTTCCCTTTTCTTTTTGTAGAACTACGTACTATACTGTCATATTCAGATCTTCGTGACCTGAATATATTTACATGCTTTATTTTTTTTTCCTACCTTCAAATATTGAACTAGTTCTGTAATTTTATTTCTATGTCAAAACTATAAACGCACATTCACACACATTTAAGTGAGTGTTTGAGAAACTATAAAGCTGTAGTTTTATAAGTTCCTTTTTTGTAAGGCGAGACAATCATCTCTCATATATTTATTTTCTACCTCCCTTAATTATAAGACATAGTTGACTTTGTTTTGAAAGATTAAGGAAGCTAGATAAGTTACTTAATCATTTTATATGTTGTGTATCTTTAGATTATATATTAGTTTATTAGTCAAACTAATTACTTTAAAGAAAAAAATAAAAATAAAAATACTCTAAAGTAATTTAATTAGCTTCCTTAATTTCTTTAAAAAAGTCAACTATATTTTATAATTAGGAGGGAGTAAATCATAAAAACTATTTGAGGGTGTGTGCATGTGTGTGGTAGTGGAATTGAAAACACACACAGAGAGACTGCTTTTCCTTGTCAGTAAGGCAACAGAGAAAATATCACATGCAAAATTGTAATCATTAATCCTTTTGTTGCTATCACTACTCATGTCTTGTCTCTTTCCCCGACAGCTTTTCTCTTTTAGCTTACAAGTTACTTATGTTGTGTATTAATTTATCTCCTATTTTCAACTCCATTTTACAATTCTTGTAAACAAGTAAAATCTCAAGCAATCCTTAATTTTGCAACTTAACATCATAGAAAATCATTTAATGATTAAGTTTGTTTAGAAACTAAAGGAGGGCGATCATTCATGTTTGCTTAATTATACATATATAGCTTTTGTTAGTGAATTGCAAAGTAGAATTTGTTTTTCCATGTCATCGAAAAACAATTTGTCTTTTCATTCCTTAATTTTAGATATAGAGGCTATTATTATTCTAAATTCCATTTCCTTCTAATCGTTGCCAACTTAATTTGTACCACTTCCTCTCCCTAATATATCAGTTAGTTTGGGATTAAATTTACTCCTAATGTAATATCTCAGTCAATTTTATTTCCTATATTTATCATTTTTTATAAAATATCTATATTAATTACACATGTTAAAAGAGAGTTTGCACTAAGAGGTAATTTTAATATAAATTATTTAAGAGGTTATTTTAAGGAAATGAATACGCATTTTTAATAAATAACTAATATAACAAATTTTTTCATCTACTTAAATTATTTAAGTAGATCTTATATTAAGAAAAAGAGGTAATATTTAATTAATATAACCAATTTAACTTTTTCTTAATCTACTTGTTATAAATTTTTTGCGCCTACATATATATACCAGCCACTTGTTATAGTTATATGACACGTTTTCCTTATTATTTCTTTATGGCGCACAGCCTGAGACTTAATTAGGTAAATATATATGAATGACTGTTCATATCATGATGTGAAGTGATTAGTAATCTAATTGCTCTATGTTTCTAAAGCGAAAAAAATGACCCAACAAAAGAATTATCCAAAAAATAAGAGAACTATAAATTAATTACTAGAGATTGAAAATAATATATACGAACAGTCCCTCAATATGAATTCATCGTCCAACCCCACAATAAAATAAATAAAATTGTCATCGTGTGTAACAATTTCTCTCACACACTACAATAGTTAGATCACTCAATAAACTAATAGTTCAAGTTCAAGTAACGCAAATCCAAAAGGCAAGTCTAATGTTAATAATATGTCTGACATTTAAAATTCTTCTATATGCTCGGAACAAAATATATTCGTAACAGAATATTTAAACTGAGATTATCATACATTATGCCCAATCGTCTTTTCATCTCTTGATGAGGTTATTGACCTTCTTTATGCCGTGTTAACTAATTACTACTTCCAGTCCTAAATATAGAAATAGTTTGTAATGTAATTTGTACTACAAACTATATTATATATTTAGGACATGAGATCGATCAATATACAGACTAGGTTAAGTCCCGTCTGGGAACATTTGAGGGGCATTTGTTTTACACGTTTTCCTCAATGATTTTTTAAAAAACAAAAATGAGATGAGACCTAGAAAATTGGTCTCATATCATTACCTAATTATTAATGTATAGCATGGAGATAATTATGATTAATAATTATTAATTACGAGGGTATATATGGCGATATTTTATTGATGGCGTCCCCATCACGGGTGGTGTCTTACACGTATGTCTTTTTTTTCTATTATTATTTACATTGATCCCTTCAAAGTTCACATTCATGAACGTGAATTCAATCATAGATTTTGACTGGGATATCGCATTCTGTATTGAGATAAAGTGTATATATGTATGTGTGATAGAGAATGCAGCAAGTAGGATCCAGAGAGATGAGTTTTTTTTTTTTTTTTTTTTTTTTTGGCCAAAAGAGAGGAGATGAGTTGAAGTGATCACGTGTCGGTGGACACTTGATACAGTGAGTTACACACACAGTAAACAAACTTCCTTATTTATACAAGTTCCCTAATCAGCCACTTTGATTCCATAATTTTTTGATATCAAAATAAGAATTAACCTTAGGTAGAATAGAAGTATAATACACTTGCAACGTACCAAAGGTTCTTAGAAAATATATGTACAGTAAAAATGTTCATTTTATTATATACGCCCTCCAATTCTAATTATAAGACATATTTATCTAATTTTGAAGAGATTAAGGATAGTAGTTAAATTAGTTAATTATGTTTGTTTTCCCAAAATGCCCTTATTTTAAATTTAAAATGGCATTTAATTACTCTGTTTCTCTGTTCTTTGTTGGACCTCTCTCTTACTTTACACACGACTTCCCGAGCTCTCGCATAGTTTGGCGTTGTCGATTTCCCTCAACAACTTTCGGTCTACTCTTAGAGGTTGAAAGTGTAATTTAATAGTGATGTCATTATTAAATATGACAAAAACTGCTCAAAATTATTTTATTCAAACAAATTAAAAACAATAGAATTGAGGTGTATGCGTCATTAATGAGTTGTAAGCATTACTCACTTTATGCAATATATAAGTGTATTATTAAATTATTATTGTATTTAATTATTATTGAGAAAGTATCGTAAGTGTATTTTAGAAAAAAAAATTGACAAAAAATATAACTTTGTTCTATAATTAAGTCCAAGATCTACTCTCCAATGTTATCTTATAATTAGAACCAAAGGGAGTAATGTACGTACTTCCTCGGTTTTTAAATATAATAATTAAATAAGCGATTTGTAGATATTAAGAAGTTATTGGTAAAAAAAATGTAAATTATTTTTTTACCTGAGTAAAAAATGTATGTTAGTTTCTTAAAATGTTCTATTTAATCATTTGCATTGAAATTACTCCTAGATATAAACTCTCATAATAAATGCAATCAATATAAATGATTTATCAAAAACTTATAAATTTGGGAGACAAAAAATTAGCGTATTTACATTAAGAACCAAAGCAAACTCACCCTAGCTAGGCATGGGGCCTCTAATGTGTCTCCCTCTCATCGCCATCTTTTAGTAATGTAAAGAGCATGAGATAGAAAAATGTGTCTCTCTCCAATGCTCTTTATTAATATCCATTGTAATACCTCAACTTCTCTCTGTTTTTTTCCTTACATTTTTTTTTTTTTAATCCTTAGTAAAATGAGTGACATTTGGTTTGATTAGAGGAATAAAATAGTGCAGCTTTAAATTTTTAATGATTGTTAAAAAAACATAAAAAATCCAAAACAGTACAAATAAATAAATAAATAAAAACCGCATCATTTTATACTTTTAAGATATTAAAATGTCATCACTTATTCCATGTAGAGTCTAATTATTAAAAGAAAAAAAAAATTGAGAAGTTGGGGCATTAGAGAGAGAGGCATGATGTTTGAGAAGTTGGGGCAATATAAAGAGGCACATTTAGGACCATGTAGTTTAAAAAACATATCTAAATTTGTTGCTTTAAAAAAATAATTCAGATCATCCTTGATGAACTAAAATTATTGGTATAATTCAAATGAAGGAGCGAGCTTGTGGTTTCGAATATTATTGATATAATTTTTTGGATAGCGAAAGACGTGAACTGTGAAGCAAGAAGTGACGCAAGTTTGGATTTAGCTAGCTCAGCTAAATGTCACAAGGATTCAAATCGGTAGCTTTTTTGTCTGCATGTCGCCAAGACTTGGCTCCACAAGCCCTCAACTTGGCCATTATCAATCATTCATATGCCTCACAATTTTACCTAAACACCTTTTTTCCAAATGTTTCAGACCGAAACAGCTCATCATCAGATCAGCTCTCCAAATCCTAGTCCGTGAGTCGCCTGTGAGACCACACAAAATGATGATGACATTGATCGTGATCACTATCCTCCCGTGTGGGTCCCCCAAACTATAGAGTTAAGTGATAAAAAAGCTTCGTATTATGATTAATGCAACCAAGGTAACAACCCTAAAAAGACAAGTCAAACAAAGTGTTCCTTCATGGCGAGGTTACCAAGGTTTATAGGTTTATACAGACACATGCATGACTTACTATAAAGGAAAAATCTTCTGCATAATTCCATTTTAAGTCCACGTCTGCAAAATCCCTAAGAAACTATAGACGTATGTAATGGGGAAGTGCTGGGCAAAGGAATTACCAAAAGCACAAATTCAAATTCCAATAAATTCTTTTACCTGGTCACTGGACACTTTTTCTTTTGAGGGGGTAGCCATAGCTAGGGCAAACAAAAACTGGGATGGTGTTATCGAAGAAGTGGTGAAGCTTTTGTAAAGAGGATCAAAGGAAGGGGATAAAACCTGCCATAAGCGTGAGTGAAAAGGGAAACTGTAAATTGATGGCTTTTGTATGTGTATTTGTGCGCAGTGTGATGGTGGTCCGATACCATTACGTATATATGGTGGTGCTAAACCTAAAGGAAAAGAAAAAGAAGAGAGAATTGAAGATAAAGAGTGCAGAAAAATGTCAACGGCTGTTAAAAAGATGCTCAAAGCTTCAAAATTACTGTTCCTCAGCCTTCTTTCCTGTGGTGTGTGAACCCTTTATCAAATTCTGTGCACAGTTGGACCTTCAATTTTTATTTTCCGCTTTAGTAACGACCACATATAATCTTCAACATATACACACAGAGATGATATTGTTGGTTGTTTATGGTTTTTTCAATTAGTTCCAGTATAGTGTTAGTACTTGGTTGTTAAGAACTTAATTATTGGAAATGGCAGCAAGAGATCAGAAGAATTTGTGAGGAAAATAGTTTATGCGATGGCTTTAAAGTTCTACTTCCATGCACAGCATCTTAGGCTAGCAAATGGGAAACGATGCTTGTAATTAAAACATTATATCCATTATCCACTGGGGAAGAAAGTTAAAGGCCTAGGGATTAACAAAAGCAGGTTTTGGGCGTTATGGTGTGTGTCTATGTGGTGAAGCTTTTAGAAAGTAAATCTATAAGTTGCAGGGTTAGGAGGTACTATACATCTCATTTGCCTACTTAAAAAGACTGTCTCTTTTCATTCTCATCACTCCCTCTGCATCTGCACAAAGAGACAAACCAAAAGCTTCCCTTCTCCCTTCTATTCCTTCATACTTGCTCATGTCATCTTCCACTAAGGAATCTCTTCTCAACTCAACTTCCCTTTTCCTCTTTTTCTTTCTTTAATTCCTTATTATTACTATAACTTTCTTTTCCATGCTTTTGTTCCCTTGTTTTTTTACCTCTTTACTTCTTCAGCAAATCCCCACGCAATACACTGATCATTGCAATCAGATTACACTCTAACGTAAAAAAGAATCTTGGACGATGATATTCCCTGTTTAGTTACTTCTGTTTTAATTTTTGGGTCAATCCCTGTTTAGTTACTCGGAAACTATTATTTGGTTGTTGTCCGATATGTTAATTTACAATCAGTGAGTACGATAAAAGTTCATTGGAATTTTGAGGGCTTATATTTACCCTCTCTGTCTGAGTTTTAGGCTCTCAATTTTTTCCTACCAAACTAGTAAGCCAACTACAATAATGCTGAAACATAATGCTAATTAATACCCGTCAAATTTGTGCTTCTGATTTATCATGTTTTGAAAACTAATCACTTGAATGAAATTTTTCGCAAATGTACAAAAGTTGCAAGGTGCAATAGAAATGCTCATACCAATTTATAAGCATGTTAGGGATCACTTTTGAGGTCCAAAAAATGTTTATTCATGTCAATCGAGACAAAGCTTCTCTCACATATTTACTTCATATACCAATTGAAAAATTACTTTTAAAAGCTCCAATCTCTAAGATTATATTCCATATCCCGTGCTCTTACTTGGCCCTTCAAAGCATCATTTCTTTTGCGCAGCCACTCCATATAATATACAGAGTTTAATTTTAATGGGGGAATTACTATGAGATCCTAAGAAATGATGCGATTTCTTACATTGTAACTTGTTATTACACGCTCCTCCTCAGTATAATTAGGACTTCTTTCGTATTACATCCTTTCTTTTAAGACTTGATAGTAATTCCCCCAACTTCATCTACATAGGAAGAGTCCATCCAAACTCCAAACTAGAAAATGCTTATCTTGCTAAGGAGACATAAATTATGGGGTTATTGGACCAGCCCGATATTTCAATGTATTTAGCAAGCAGCACGCTAATAAGATAGCTTTAAGCATCTGACATATGCAACACCATTCAAAATAGTAATCATAATCTGTTGAACGTTGGAAGACTGACGAATTAAAGTACGTTACCAAAATGGAAAAGAGGGGGAAAAAACAACAAAAAATCAGTTTCGGATATGCATCAATTCGCTCTATCAAGATTCCCAGTGGGCCAATTAATTCACAAAGTTCACACCACCAGGCATCTCATCTGAACCCTGGTTTTGAACTTTCCGGATTCACTCCCACATGTTTCTCAAACACATTCTTGAATGCCTGTAACAAACAGCATGGGGAGGATATGAATATTTTCATTACAAAAAACTTCAAATGAATCTTTAATATCTTGAATAATTAGCTTAAGTTAATCTGATGTGCATAATTTACCATTAAAGTTTTGCATCTATTTCCTCGCAAAACAGAATATCTCACAATCGAACTGCATATTCTATCGTGTAACAAAGTGAAACTAAAGTTAATGCACATGCAGAGCAACCAATGCCAGAGACCCCTGCACTCAGATCATAATGATGATGGAGAAAATCAAAAGGAGAAAATGTCATCATCAATGTATTTTTAAAAAAAAAACAAAATCTTTGCATCTCAGGGGGAAGATAAGATAAAGAAACATCACAGTAAAATATGTCAAGATCACTTGATATCAAGAAACCCAACCAAAAAAGTTGTTTAGTAAAAAATAATGATGGGTTCAAATCTAATTTGAAAATGACATGCATGAAAATTGTTAGGGAAAATGACATTAAGGTCCCAATTAAGGAAAATAATATAAAAAAGTCTCAAAACTTGTCAATGGTAGTTCCTCCACTCATTAATGGTTGCTCATTCACTTGTTATTAACAAGCTATGGGACTTTGCTGATATTATTTTCTTTAATTAGGACCTTGGCATCATTTTCCCAAGATGTTATAGACGTAATGGATAGACATCTGCTAATATAAATAGTTATGAATTAGGACCCTGGATACATATCAAGGTCCAAATCAAGAAATTCGGGCCGCACAATAACAGCACAGGGTAGCTTGCACAATTTTTGCCTGTTAACCTTCCCACTTATTTTTACGATTGATTGATTTAGCAGCAAATAAACTGAACTGTGACTAGTTTCCTGCAGTAGCCAATTAGAAATATCCAAGCCACTCTAGCACTAAATCGCATCAACCAAGTAACAAGTGGAGGGACTACCAAAGGAAGCAAACATAATGTTCAAAATAAGATATTTCTTATGCAAAGCATCATCACCAGTGGGAGTTAGTAGTTGATAATTCAGTTGCATGCAGACCAATGGTCCTAATTTAGTTGATAATTCAGTTGCATGCGGACCAATGGTCCTAATTTAACTCGATATTTTCAGCATCATTAGGTATTCACAGCAACAATATAGGAAATATAGGACGTTTTATCGTTCACGTACAAACAAATTTAAGTTACAAAAAATCACTTTATTTTTTCCATGGTAAAACTATTTGCATGAACCACTGGGACAATTACAATGGATCAGATCAGATTTCCATAATAAGCACTTCTAAAGCTGATTAAATGGCTCATTGTCCCCTATGAGAAATAAGGGATCATTTAAGTTCTAAGAATCTTGCAAATGTTGAAGCTCATGCAAAGATCAAATTCATCATAAATAAATGACTAACACAACAGGTTGAATTTCACAATAAATTTAAGAGAAAGCACAGGTACCTGCTGAGCAAATGACTCCTTTCCTTTCAGAATAGAATTCATTGCCATGGATTGGTCATCAAAAGCACTATAAAAGGCTTCATAGAATCTATTCCTGAAATCACAAGTCACAATATCAATGGAGTTGGCTGAATAAGTTGATGCTATCTATATGACAAGCAATCACATGGAAGACAAGATAATACAGCAAGTACCGGTCTTCTGCAAGAGTTTGTTGATCCATCTCATCAAACTTACGAGTCAGAACTTCTGCTCCCACAGGTGAAAGTACATGCAGTACAAGAGCCTCTAATGTCCTCGGGAAGTTTTGCTGAAAATATTAAATCATCATTATACAACATGCTTGAAATTGAAACTGAAAAAAAATGCACTATGACTTCTTGGAACTATTTCAAAATTAAACATCATCTATAAATGGACATCAAGGAGCTTATGTGAGCTAAGTCATAACTTTTGGAGTGCAGAAGCTGAAGCAGCTTCAATATCATATTACTAGGAAGACCAATAGAATGCACAATGCAAGAGACAGAAAAAAGTGGCCATAATGCACCTAACTTTAGACAACTAAATATATCCAAGTCAACTACCTCAAGCATTAGAGGAAAGGATAAGCGGAAATTGGCAACTCAAGTTCTCATGGCAAGGAGAACCTCATGACATCATTCCCAAACATGAGTAAAATGCCACAAATGAAGTCAAATTGCTTAAAAAGGTTCGTTTATATGACCCAGTAATAATTCCTTTATATTGATTATACCTTTGTCTAATCATGATATAAACACCAAAATCATAGTTCAGAAATGTATAAAGAAGATCAGATGTTTTAAGCTGGTAAGTTTTCAAGGAGCTCACTGCCATAGCTAGAAAGACATTTCTGAGAGTGTGTGGTTCAACATCCCAAAGAATGTTAGCCACAGGATCATCTTTCAAATTAGCAGTCTCAAACTTCTCAAAGTCATCACTCAGTCCAAGCTCAGAATCTATCGAAGTTGACAGCAATTGCTGCTCCTGATCAGCAACACTCACATTGTTGTGAACCAAGGAAACAAGTTCATGAAGCACCTGGGCGGCGGCAGGTTCCAATTCAAGCAACACGTTCTTCTCCCCTTCAAATCTTTTCCCTTTCAAATTCATCCCTTTTAACATCAAAGTATCACTATCATCATCATGATCTGGTAATCAGAATACCAATGCCCCCACTGGCAAAAAGAAAAGCTGCAAATTTCTTTCTCTTTCAAGGTGACAACCATAGAAAATTAAGGCATCAATTAATTATATTTCAGCCATCTTATAATAAACTGACCTGGTTGTCCATTATCAGGCTGCTTGTATGCACATACCCTAGTTTTACTCATCCCAGACTTATCAAGTAGCTGATCCTGTCCTAAATTAAAAATATCCATCACAAACGCAAGCCCCTTATAAAATGTAATTGATGAAGAAAAGGAAGAAAGCAAGGAAAAAAAACAGATGACTTAGCTCAACAGTTAACTTTTCTAAGTTGCAAAAGGAAAAAGCTAGAAAGCCCCTCATTCTCCACTCGTAAGAAAGAGGGACAAAAGGTACAGTATATGATAATGGACGTCCATGAGAATTTAAGATTATTTATCAGCAACCAATATTCAACCCTAGCTGTGAAAATTTTCCGACAACTGTAATCCAATGACAAAGAATTATCAATCGAAGTCATTGACTACTTCAAAAAAATTAACTCCATTAAGTGATACTTGGAAAACAAAAAAGACAGGAAGGATAATGCCAGTGGCGGAACGTCTTGATGGCCCAGGGGCCTGATCTTATAAAATTTGTTAGTATATATATGTATTTATTATATGATATTTTATTTGGCCCCAGCTAATTTTTTATCTTCTTTGTAAGGATAATGTTTGTTTCATTACTTATTAGGCTGTGAGAGAAAAGTAAAATTCTTGTTTGAGTCTTTGAGATACCGAAAAGATTAATATCATCTTATATATTGTTTTGATTTATAATTATCTATTATTATTTGTTTGTATTTTCCAGGTTATTTGATACTATTTAGTAAATACTCCCTCTGGTCCTTATTTAAGGAACAAACTAACAATTCTCACAAGTCAATAAAAACAGTTAAAGTCATTAAATTTGTCCTAAAATTTAAGTAATTTTCAATATTATCCCTATTAATTACACTAAACTCTAATATCATATTAATTATCACTCTCTTTTTTCTCGAGAAAAAAGCTCACTACCTTTTTAATTATGGGTATACATAGAAAAAAATATTTAATGCTATTTGGAAATAAGCAAGTGTTTTATAAAAAGAACCAAATATACTTGTTAGTTGGTGCCTTATAATAAGAATTAAAGAGAGTAGTTCAATATGTTTATTTTTTGGCCCGGACTAAAAAAATTTCCTGGTTCGCCACTAGATAATGCATTTAAAAAGTAACATGCGTGATGAATTGTACAAGAGGGTTCACTGCATAAATGTTCAAAGGTATATATGAATACACAAATGAAGAAGTAAAGATATAAAGGTTCAGAAAAACACAAATCAACAAAAGGAAACACAGAGAACATTTTGTCATAGATGGATTATGTAAGGCACATACCATTTCTTTGTCTATCAATCTTTGATTGCATCCATTGATTTCCCGAGCAAATGGTACATGAAATAAATATAACTTTCAAAAGTCAGTTTATCACATATGAATGTAAAGTGATGCATTTTTAACAAGGAACTTGTTAGGAACCAGAGAATAAGTCTCAACAAATAATAAATATTGCTGGATTTGATTGAACAGTGAACCCTTCCAACTCAGTGAGAGTAGGAAGTTACAAGGAATCAAAATACAAAACTGAACACAGTAAGACCTAGCAGTTCGAGAGGCTAGCACTCTCCTCACAATCACTCTCTACAATTATCTTGCTTGCCTTTCTTCCTGACTTCAAGCGGTTAAATAACCACCAAAACTTAAGGAACAAATTGGTCAATCACAGGACCCAAGAAAAGTCTGCTACAAAATATCCAGCTATCCTTCCTAAACAAAACAAAAGTAGGTCTGATATTATAACCAAAATGGGAATAAGTTCAAAAGTCAACTTCTGACCCTTCTAAAGCATCTTCCCTCGTGTGTGTTTCTGCCTTGGTCTTCTTTTGTAACTATTTTTAAATAATTCGGTCCTATCAGAACTAAATCACCAGTACCTTCTCAATATTCTGCGCAAATAATATGTATCCATGTGTTCCAACATGCAAGAGATTAATTGGGATCTCCACCAAATGTTAATAGCAATAGTCAAATCATCGCTGTCAACCTGATGGAACCTACAGCAAAAGAACATTCATGACATTAATAGAAACTAATAAAGTTCTCTGCATTTGATTCTAACACCACTACGTGTATGAATAAAAAAATACATTTTCAACAAGAAGCAGCCTTATCATAGTAGGCGTAGTGATCACACAACGCCATTGTATTCTATCAAAATAAAATAATACATTTGATAAAAGGATATTTTCCATGAACCAGATATTTCCTAACAAAGTGGGTTGACCAAGAACTACATGTTCCCTTAAGCTGGTGAGTGGATATCTTCCATCCACAACTCACAAGTTATTTTTCAAAACATTGTAGTTGACAGTTTAATTAAAACATCTGCTAGTTGATTTTCTAATGGCTTGTGTGGTGTGCTGATTAAGCCAAAGGCAAGTCATGTGCAGTCTTTTCTCACGACTTATTTGACTTCTTCCTAAATTCTAATCTATTTATGTGATTTTTTACACTAAATTAATGTCTTTTGATCAGGAAGTTGACTGCATTGGACCAAAAGAAAGCAAATCATATAACATATTCATGTTTTTTTCTCCTCATGGACTGTGTTTTAGAGAGGTATTGAAGAAGCCAGCACACATGAGACTACACATTCTTCTCATGAGAGACTTCACAGAGGCCATTTGTTTGAAGAGACAGCATAAAAGTTCTGAGCATAGAGTTACTCGGGACTCAGCTTATTTTAATTGTTTTGCGATCTAGTTACTGAGAGTTTTAAGGGGCATCCTTGGAAAAAGATTTAGACCAAACGGGAGATTAAAAGAGATCTAAAAAGCTTGTCTGAGGAACACAACAACCAGGGAAACCACTCTGAAAGTGCTGACACCGTTGTAACTTGTGGGATTCTTCTTGAGGCTCTTACCATGAATTCTGTTTAATCATTTCTGATCTCTACCCTTCCTCATGAACTCTATTAGATTAAATTTTAGGATTTCATTTCCAATCATCTATAGCAACCTTTTATTGGTGTTTCACAGATTCATTTACCTAATGTAATTATGATAAAATTCTTGTGAACAGATTTCTATGATGATAAGTACAGCATGTTGTTTTCAAACTCTTGCGGATGGCCAACCACTATTTGCAATTCTGGCTTATTGATTGTAATAAGTACTGAAAGGTGAATCACAATAGTATATCGTCAATATAATACACTTAGGTAGAGTTTCATAGAGATATTGATAACATCCGAGTGGCCTGAACAGATGATAATGGTCTCATATGAATAAATACGGTCAAGTAATGGTGACAAATGCTGAACATGATGAATCTGTCCATAAAATTGCCGCGCAAAATGGTCATGAGGTGAGCAAAACAACTCCAATCCTCATAATCATCACAGGCCAAACCATCTTGATAAATGTCAAGAAGAAAGAACACACTAAAAATACCACTTCAACCGACTTTGGAATTAGTGTAACTACCCCAGCTCAACAAATAATGTGAGGTGAAGATGCCCAAAACCAAGACCCTCACCACAAAGTGAGGTAAGAATACCCAAAAATGAAGACCCTCACACAAAGTTACAGTAAAAAAAAGCAATGGCAAAGTAGGGACACCCCAAACCCAAACACCTTTTTAAAACAAACCAGCCTGGCCCATTTTGCCTAGATCAGAGGAGGGAGAATCTTCGTAAGAACTGAGAAAGATTTCTCCACAAAGACCTTTTTGTAAGAAAATGCATGAGACCTTACCAGCCTTCAGGGATGAAAAGTGCATCGCCTGCATCGAGAACAGCTTTCTGGGCAAACTTCATTGAGTCTTTTGCCCTTGGATAAAGTGAGTAATCAGGGTTTTCTAGAGCAACAGAACTGCAACACAATTCTTTTTAGAGAAAGGGAGTGCAAAAGAACAGAAGAGAATATAGAATAAATTAAAATATATATTTATAAAGAAGACATCAAGCTTAGCATTAGTAAATATATTCCAAGGCCCAAGGGTGGAGGGAAAAAATCAATATTCATCGGATTAGACTTATATGCAATTCATTCTATGCTTACTTTGAGGATCCTCAATCAAAACAAAATAATTTTGAATGGTTCTCCAATAATAATATGACATATATGTGGTTTAATTGGGGAAATATAAGGAATGTCTGCAAAATCCAAACAGATATCATAATATTATTACAGAACAACACACTTGCCAGTTTTGATTTGAAAATCTGACAATAAAGATACAAGGAGCTGTAAATAAATTTTTTTCCTATTTCATTCGGCTGTTAGTCAAGATTGCAGCATACCTGTGGTTAGAAGCCTCACCATATATAGGCATTGGGTAAAGTAAGGGGCTAGCTGAAGGAGGCCATAAAAGAACTGCAAAGAATATAAACTAGTATATTTATTATAATTTCCAGCTTAAGTTGTCAACATTCATTTGAAAGTATATCCAAATATAACATTTAAGCTATAAAAGAAATTGAAAGGCCAGAGTAAAATTAGCTCTCCCAACATTTCATTCCCTGATGCAGATTAGAACAGAAAATCAATACTAAAGCAGGTTGACAAAATGCAGATAAAAAAATATCCAAAAAAAAAAATGCAGATCAAAAGTACCAAAACACCATCAGTAGAAATATCCACTCTGCTACATTACTTTATAGTTTAGACACTAACCAGATTAAAATATAAGCAAGCCATTCAGTCTATTGAAATGCGTAGATAACTAATAGGTTGCACCTGACATGAACTGCCAGTGTATGACCACTAATAGGATGCACCTAACTTCAAGAAGGCATATCTCTTACCTTGTTTGCGCCCAGAAACTATGCACAGAAGATTATGGTGTGGATCATAGTGAGTACTTGACCTAGCTTGAGCATTGTTCATCCACAGGTTAATAGAAGATACCTCTTTTGCCTCCAAAATCGGAGGCTGCAGTAAATAAATATCAATAATCAGAATTCTTGAAGAAAAATGCATAATATGTAAAACTACAGATGCATGAAAATTTTGTGAGGAGAAATGAACTAACTATCTCGATGTCTTCCCTCAATGCTTCCAATTGAACCCTGTCCTCGTGATCACTGTTCATAATTGCCACCTGAAATACAAGTCATTAGATTTCATTCAAAAATTATGGCACTATCAATCTCAAATAAATCAAAAGCAGACACAAGCAAAACCAAGACAAAGATGTACATAATTACTGAACACTACTAAGAAATGGAAAGAGCTGGAGCTTTCGACCAAAAAAAAAGAAAGAGCTGGAGCTGCATATATTTGTCAGGATCAACAGGTTCTTTTGTGAATCTATAGAAAAAGTACCCATCATCTCATAAATCTTGAATTTTCAACCTGCGCTAAATAAATCTGATCAGGAACATCTTCCAAGAGCAAGGAGCCATGTTCAGTATTAGAACCCCCCGGATTGTGTCTTTGAGGCCCAAAACAAGCATCAAGGCCTACACCTTTATTTCGTATGTGTTTCTTGCAAAATCCAATGAAAGTAGAAAATAGTATAGGAACCTGTTCATGATGGAAAATAGTGTAATTGATTCATTAGTACAATTATAGAAGTACCAACTTTCATGATTAAATTGGAGACCATAAGTAATTACCCTTTCATGGCTACCAATATCACCATAGAAAATAGGTGCAGATTGAGAAAGCATAGCCTCCACCATGAAGGACCCTACCCGTTCCTAAATTGGAGGTACAACAAAAATAAAACTATTAATAATTAATAAAAGATATTGGACAAGATTATCAGATAATCCGAAACAAGGAATGTCTCAGTGTGTTTTTCATCCATAAGATGCAAGCAGTAAATCATGCATCGAAATTTGCAACGCAAGCCAGGTGAATTTTACACTTGAAAGGTTTACTTATCATAACAACTCAAATATCAAAGGGAAATCTTTTAATTTAAATCAGAATTAACTGTGCTGATACAAACCAAGAGCTTCAGGTAGACTAACATTTTCGTTGTACCTTGCTTGCTATACAATTCGAATATAGGATTTGGAAAAGAGGAAAGGGAACTTATAATGGGCAAGAACGCAAGGAAAAAAAAATCTCTACCATGGACTATACAGAGCAGTAAAGCAAAAGATGAACCTGCAAGTAGTCAAGGCCTCCGTTTGATGGATTCCAGTTGCAGAACGCTCTCCAACCCTTGATGCATCCACTAAACACCTTTTGAGTGTCAAGAACAGCGAAGAAACGGATGAATACGCAGGTAAGCAACAAAGACTTCAGATTTTTATTCTGTTGAAGCCATTGGTGAGAAAGTGAAGCAAAAACTCAAAGCGATGAGTGTTCTTACAGCAGGAACATTTCTTGCTTCGATAAGAGACTCAAAATCAGTGGCCGTGGGAAGTTCTTCGAATCTTTGGATCCGAATTGACTCCTCTGTGGACATTGGGCGCCTGCACAACCCCACCGTTCTTTCCGGCGCGACGAGTCGAACGCTCTCTTTTTTCCGGTCACTGTAACGGTTTTGCTTTTTTAATTTATAACCTTTTGGGCCATGAGGCGCTTTTTCTAAATCCTTTATCCTTACAACCCACTGATCCAACTCGGCCAACAAAGCTTGTTCCGATTGGTTGTGCCTTCAAGTTTAAATCATGTTGGGAGAGGTGTTAAATTCTGTATTTTATACCTAGCAAAAAAAAAAATCATAATCTTGTTGGTTGGCCATTTACAAGACCTCTCTATAAGTACTATTTGAACCAGGAGACATGTCCCATCTATAATAAACCTCGGTACCCAACTCACATATACTTTCTTGTAAAAAAAGTCCTATAAGGGAAAAAAACAAAAGAAAACGTTGTTGCTTTTTTAAGCCAGGATTTTTATTTTTTTTGGGAAGCTGCCCGAGGTTTTTAATTGGGAATATATCAATGAAAAAAATCAAAAAAAATCTTAACCCTAAATACCTCATCAAAAAAGTCCCTAAGGACTTTTATAATATTAATTATAGAATTTCAATATCAAAAAAATCATGTTGTCAAAATAGGTTTTTCATGTTATTAAAATAGTTATTCCTATTGTTAAAATTTCCCTATAGAAATATTGTTATTAAAATAGTTTTTCATGTGTAGAATTTTAGAAACCTAGAAAAATTTTTACAACAAGAAAAACCATTTTGACAACAATATTTTCATAAGGAAAATTTAACAACAGGAAAAGGTTCATTTTATCAACATGAAAAATCATTTTTAAAATAGGGCTTTTTTGATATTGGCATTAATTAATATCAAAAAAATTTGTAAGAACTTTTTTTTATAGAAGATTTGAGATTAGAACTTTTTTTATATTTTTCTTCTTCACTGATTTTTCCCCTTTTTAACTTGGCGTGTAAAAATATATACTGGGCTGAATCTGCAAACATCCCTCTAAATTTCATGTTAATTGCGTATAACACTGTCTTTAAAGTTGAAAGGGTAAAGGGTAAAGGGTGCAACACCCCAACTATTTTTAGAGGTGCAATTAAGGGCCAATACCCAATATATTAAAAATGGAGCATCCTCACCCCATAATTAATGGGCTTGTTTGAAGTGCAGCGTTAGGAGTATTAAGACCAGCAATTTTGAAAAAAAAAAAAAAATCAGTAACGTTGCCAACTAATTTTTGGTCCGTTTGGCAACATCGTTAAATTCACTGAACTTTAAGTCAAAAAAGCTCAAAAAGTCAGTTAAGGAAAAAACTCCACCATGGAGCTTTTTCCAAAAAGCTTTCAGCTTTTTGACATGGGCCCCACCACTTCTACCACTATCAATCCAAACACAAATCATTATTTACAACCTGACTTTTTTCCTACCGAGCTTTTTTTAAAGTCAGATAGCTTTAAAGTCATCGTTCCTACCGCCAACCCAAACATGCCCAATGTTCGTTTCAGTCTCTGCCCGGTTGATGAAGAAGAAGACGAAGCCAATGAAAAAATATTAGACATAACGAAGTTATCCTTGGGGTATTCCTCATATTCCTCATGAAGGCCTCATCAACATCACTTTGCTTCAGTCGTCGAACAACCTCCGTGGTCACACCCGCACACGCTCTAAAGAGGTTCGGGGACAAAACTCCTTTTAAGAGGAAGGGATGTATGCGAGGGGTAATATTGTTAGCGCTTCATTTCTAAGATTTGGTATTAAAGTTAAGGGGAGGATCCATAAAATTTATGAGGGGACATTTTTTTTTTTTAAAGGAAAGTTTTAAATACATTAAAAAAATAAAAGAATATAAACAAGAAAAGAAAAGAATATAAAAAAAATCATAAAATCAAATTAATACTGATGATATAATAAGAGAAGCGGTTATTTTATAAACCTGTCATTTAGAAAAGCAAGGCTCGGTGCTGTTAGAAATGCAGCTACATAAATTACAATAAAGGAGGGCACTCAATAAGTTTAAGTGCATATATTTTAATAATAAAAGTATATTACAATAAAAATAATTACAATGTCATCCTTTTAGGCCTTATTTTTTAGAATTCCATCATAATTGCCTTATTATCAATACTATCAAATACATCTTTTTCAATATAAGGCACTAAACAATCATTCAATCATTCATCCCCCATCCGATTACGAAGTGCAGTCTTGATATATTAAGGGTCGACACTTAATTTAAAGGTGGACAATCATTCAAACATGTTTTATTTTTATTTTTTAAAAAAAAAAATGCTCAAATTCAAGGGGGCACTTACCCCCTTATCTTATAGGTGATCCGCCTATGAAAGGGAGACGAGCCTCCTTTTGACCTGCATGGCTTAACAAGTCCATCCTCCCATAAATGTCTATTGAATCCTTTTGAGATTGACAAATTCAAATAGTCCATTTCCTTCATGAGGTATTTTTTTTTTAAAGGTTAATATGCATATTTACCAACAAACTATTACGAAAGGAACATCTGACACAAACATTAATTGAGGGTACCTTAAATAAAAAAAAACAATTAAAAATTGTTAAAAAACACAATGTCGTTTGTTTTTTTTTAACGGACGTTTATCTGACTTTCACATGTCTAGGTGGCTGCTGCAATTTGTAGGTGCAATTGAGGATAAGAGAGAGAGAGAGAGAGAGAGAAGTGTAGAGAGGGAGGGAGAGAGAGGAGTGGCCCAGTAGATCGAAATCTCCTTATATTCTCTCTACCCTGTTAGGATCAAAGCTTCATTCAATGGAGTTCCAAAAACACCACCACTTCGTTATTTGCTCGATGATTATCGGTGTTGGTTTTTTTTTGGCTTCGTGTAGTGCAAGTTGGAGACTCAAATTTTCTTTGATGTGGTGGTTTCGTTGATGGCAAAATCCTTGGCGGGAGATGATATGAGGATATGGATTTGAGGTAATTTTACTTGAATTCTCTGATTAATTTAATTAATTTTTCTTAATTATTGACGGATGGTTCGGTTTGATTTTGCTAAATTTGGTTTTAGTCGTTTTATCATCCCTAGCTCTTCTTTTTGGAGTGCGATGAAATTCCTAGTTCGTCACTGCTAAGGGTTAAATTTCACTGAGCTTCTGAGCTTGTTGTCTGTTTCTCTTATTTAGCTTTTAGAAATTTTTATTTAGTTTGATTTTGTCTATTTGAAATGGTTCCTGTATTTGTTAATACCTGCTACTATTTTGCTTCAAATGATTGTTGTATTGGATCTATTTCGTTAAATTTTGTCATTCATTTGAGTACTCTAATCCTAACTGAATGCCTTCTATATTTATTTTTCTTAGCTCTCTCTTCTTTTCTCTTCAACGTTTCCGTTTGTCCTTTGCTTCCTGTCTTCCTTGAGACCTCTGATAAAAAATAAGCCAGAGTCAATTGTTTCTAACACAATTTTGCCACATCTTCTTTTTATCTTCACCACATCATCATATCAAATGAGTTAAACGACCATTAAAGAAAAACAAACGGCATTGTGTTTTTTAACAACTTTTAATTTATTTATTTTTTTGTATTTAAGATACCCTCAATTAATGTTTGTGCCAGATACTCCTTTCATAATAGTTTGTTGGTAAATATTTGAGGGAGACTGGAATAGCCTCTGGCATTTCCTAGAGGAGGAAGAGAGAGTTCATTCAAGCTTTGGTTTCTTTCTTCTTCACCCATCGCATCTTGGATTGAGACCTAGAGTTCAGTGTCCCGTTGGGAAGCTAAACTTTGGATCTTGCTAAAGGAGTAGTGTTATACACCTACCGGCCTCGCCTTTTCGGGTGGCGGGTAGTGTGATCCCTTAGTTTAATTCAATTCTAATTCATTTCTCCCAAATTAAATCACCAACTCAAATCCACTATAAGGAGGTTCAAGAATCACTAACCTTAGCTTGACCTTTGATGTTCTTGAAATTTCTTCTTCCTTGTTTACCAAAATTTTCGACCTCCCCTTCATGAACACCATAAGAAGACAGATTTTTGGGTTAAGAAGAGTTGCAAAAGGAAGCTTAGAAGAGATAGAAGAGATTACTTAAGGTTTACCTATTGACTTCTTGAGTTCTTCCTTCTTATTTTCTCCTAGAAATTTCCATCTCTTCCTCTTTTCCCTTTTCCTGCGTGCTGGCCGAACCTAATAGGGAAAGATGGATTGATTTAATGCCAATTAAAGGGTCCAATTCGGCTGAAACAATGAAGGAAAAAAAATGACCTCCAACTAGCCCAATATTTACCAATATGCTATCATGTTAAAATCCAACCATTTAGTTGAATGGGTTTGATCATTTTCCTTCTTCTTTCTTTTATTTTGGATGAAAATGGGGCCTCTCATATGGGCTAAAAAAAATTATTTTAACTCTTAGCCCATTTATCTCAGGTTCTTGGATAATTACTTGTCACTTTCTTAGGCATATTTGGAATTTTATGCTCTATTTCTTCCATTATGCATTTTGCCTAAGGGTAAAAAGGGAAAATATAAGATGTTTTGACTTCCATTGTCATCTCTTTCTTGAGGTTGTCCCTAACCATAATTATTTAATTACACACCAACAAATAATTTTACAACCTTATCCTATTTCGATTATTTCATGCAAGTAAATATTTATCATACATGACTTCATAAAAATTCCTATGCGCAAATGAATTCACATTGATGCAAATAAAAAATGAGGATGTTACATTTCTTCACCCGTAAAAATAAATTTAGTCCTCGAAATTGCTTATACGTACCTCATACTCCTGGACATGAACTCTGGATATTGTTTCTGCATATCCTCAACTGTCTCCCACGTAGCTTCTCTGGGAGATAATCATCTCTAGACCACTTTTACAAAAGGAATACTTTTACGCCTAAACTGCTTTTCAAGATGATCAACAATTTGCTCTAGCTCGATTGTAAAAGTATGATTCTCTTGAACATCAATATTTTCATACTCAAGAACATGTTTTGAGTCCGGTTGATATTTCTTCAGTTGAGAGACATGAAAGACATCATGCAATTTACTTAGATTTGGTGGCAAAGCTAGCTGATAAGCTACTGGTCCCCGTTTCGCCAATATTTCAAAAGGACCAATGTACCGAGGACTTAATTTCTTTCACTTATTGGCTCTACCAACTCCCGTGACAAGAGATATTTTTAGGAATACATGATCACCCACATTAAATTCTAGAGGTCTCTTTCGTTTATCTGCATAACTTTTTTGCCTGCTCTGAGCTGCAAGGAGCCTCTTCTTGATTAAAATGATTTTCTCAGAAGTTTCATCCACCATCTCCAGCCCGAACAATTCACGCTCAGATAACTCTATCCAAAAGAGAGGGGATCGACATTTCCGTCTGTATAGAGCCTCATAAGGAGCCATCTGGATGCTAGCATGATAACTATTATTATAGGCAAATTCAGCGAGAGGTAAATATTGATCCCAATTTCCTTTAAAGTCCAGTACACATGCACGCAACATATCTTCCAATGTTTGAATTGTCCTCTCTAACTGCCCATCTGTTTGAGGATGGTACGCTGTACTAAATCTCAACTTTGTTCCCGTTGCCTGATGTAGAGCTTGCCAGAATCGCGAAGTAAATCAAGGATCTCGGTCAAAGATAATACTTTTTGGTGTGCCATGGAGTCTGATGATTTCTCGAATATAAATCTCTATCAGTTTCTCAGGAGAATAATTGACACTGATAGGAAGAAAATGTGCAGACTTAGTGAGTTGATCAACGATTACCCAAATTGCATCATGATGCCTGATCTTGGGTAGACCCACTACTAGATCCATGGTCACGTTCTCCCATTTCCACTTTAGAATCTCCGCACCCTTCAAGAGTCCTCCTTAAATCGTTGATGCTCAATTTTGACCTTCGGCAAGTCGACATTTAGCCACATATAGAGTTATTTCCTTTTTCATCCCCGACCACCAAAATTGCAATTTCAGATCTCGATACATTTTGACCACACCAGGATGAATAGTGTATTTGCTTTTATGAGCCTCATCAAGAATTTTCTGTCTCAAATCGTCTTTAGGTGGCACATAAATTCTTTTCTTATATCGGATCAATCCACTCGGTGAGATGTCATAATTTGTTGTTTCCCCCCGTTCAATCTTTTCTCGAATAGACTTGGCTAGATTATCTTGCATCTGAGCTTCTTTTATTTCAGCACTCAGACCCTTCTCCTCTTGGCTAACAATGAGACTAGCAATGTAGGCTTCATGAGGTGCATTTTTGTTTGCGAAGATCTGATTTGACAAATTCAAGTCACGGAAATCTTCTAGCAACTGTTGTTCTTTAATCATCATAAATGCAACCTGCACAGTTTTTCTGCTCAACGCATCTGCGACAACATTGGCTTTACCCAGATGGTATTTGATTTCGAGGTTGTAGTCTTTTAGCAACTCCATCCATCTGTGCTGCCTCATATTAAGTTCTTTCTGATCAAATAGATACTTGAGATTTTTATGGTCATAGTATAGCTCAACAGTAGTACCATACAGATAGTGTCGCCATATTTTCAAAGCAAAGACAACAGCTGCAAGCTCCAGATCATGTGTAGAATAATTTAACTCATGAGACTTCAATTGATGAGAGGCATACGCTACAACTCCGCCCTGCTGCATCAGGACTAGGGGTGAAATCAGGCCATGCCAGGTCAGGCTTCGCCCTTAACAAGCCTGGCCTGTTAAGCAACAAAGTGACTTAAGCCTGGCCTGTAGCATGTTACAGGCTTTTTTTTGGCCTGAGCCTAGCCTGTATACAAGCCTGGCCTGACCAATGGCCTATTAAGGCCTGTTTTTCCTTCCCATCTCAATTTAGCAGTATGATTCAATAAATTGAAGATAGCAAAAATTCTGAATTTGGAAAAGAAGAATTAAAGCGATATAGCCAAATAGTTTCAGATGCAATACACACATACACCATTTGTAACAAAACAAAATTAGGTCACAATGAGAATGTTGAAACTGTATGCTACTAATATCCATTTTGTCCTTAACATAAACATAATATCATGAATTGCATCATTTTGTCCATATGAAGCAACAATCAAGCGCATTTCTACCAAAGAAGCCATGCACTTAATAACATCTTTGTGCAGTGATGCCTTAACATTCATGAACTTATGATCTGTAATCAAGACTGAAGTCACACCTGATTACCTTCTAAAGGGTCCATATTAAATTTCATGCAACAAATATAGAAAATTGATCAAAAGCTGCATTTTTATAAATAATAAGCATACAGAAACTTTCTTGTCTCAAAAAAGTATAAATCAAAAGCACCTTTACCAATAAAATTTACCTTCTACCTCATTTGCTTTATCAAAAACAAACTTTGCAAGTTTTGGAATAACACGTCGTGTCGGTTTGATTCAAATGTGAACCCATGCCGGATCAATGTTTCCTTCAAAACCGAATATATAACCAACTATAATGAGACTTAGCAAATGAGATAGATATATATATATATATATATATATATATCACTACTCTGCAAAAGAAAATCAAACCATTTGTAACAGAGCAAAATTAGGTCTATCTCTCTGGTCAAATTGTTATACAAGCAAATTTTCCTGTAGAAGGCAAAACTTGTCACCTCATGCAGTGGTTGATTATGGCTTAGTTAGTAGCCAGGTGAAACAAAGAAAAGTTTTCATGATCCAACAGGGAAAAATCATTGATCTTCAACTGTTGCTTGGAGAAGTATTTTTCTTATTGTTACTGATATTTCTCTTTGATACATTTAAATATAGTATCAACATAATTCATACAAAAGCCTCCCGGTCTCTTATTGCAAATTGTTTAGTCACGTGTTTGAGCACGTTACCCCTTGCACTCTGAGTTTTAATTAAGACCCGTCATAGTAATTATTCAGTCAACAAGGATACTTGTCAATAACTATTGAATACTTAGGAAAACCATTTAGGATAGGCTACAACGTACAAAATAGCACAATCTAATGAATACATAGAGTATATCACTGCAATGACGTTGGCCACACACACACAAAAGGTCACTACAGTGACTGCACAAAAAGCACATTATCAATACTCAAGCTCCCAGTGTTGAAGAAAGCCGTAACAAGCTCATACAATTCATAAAAGAAAATCGAATTGGTTATAATCACAGAACCTGGTGCAATCCCCACGTTGTTATATAATAATAGGTTAGAATAATTTTCCCATCTTTATTCCAATAGATCGAAACATAATTCCTTATTTCAAGATTACAGGCAACTAATTTCTCCAAAGGATAAAAACGATCAAGCAAATTAGAACAATAGATCCATACATCGTTATCCCTAACAAATCCTCAATTTTCCGGATGACAAACACCATAAAGCCAGAATCATCAAAATTCACACAAAGATTTGAAAGAAACCACCAGATCTAACGAAACCCTAACGAAATTCTCAAATCCTAAAAAACGAGATGAAAAATTTACCATGAGCAACTCTTCGTAGTCCTGCAATAGGCTCTGATGCCAAATCCTTGCCCTTGATCTTCGTACGAAGCATACGGAGACTCCATAGGAACAACCCCTTTCATCTTCTTCATCGTCAGATTAGCGAGGTATCATAGGAAAACACACAAAATAAAAAGGGAAAGGGATAAATGAGAGGGGAAAACGCAATAGAAGAAGAAGGAAGAAGAAGGTGAGAGAGATAACAAGAGAAGCATACTACTCGGCTGTGATTAGGCACCGTGAGAGGCTAAGAATGAGTGTGAGAGCGAGAGCGAGGAGTGGCCGAATGTGAGAGCGGTGAGTGGTGAGTGGTGAGCAGTGAGCAGCGGCCGAACGCTGAACCACCACAAGCGGCAGAGACTGAGACGAGATTGACGAGGTTGAGTGAGATCGACGAGACTGAGAGTGGACTGAGCGTGGAGTGAGATCGATGAGAATGAGGCAATTAGGGTTACTTGGATTATTTTGAAAGAAGAAAATATTAATTATATATTTACAATTTTACCCCTCTTAACAGGCCGACCTGACAGGCCTAACAGGCTTATTGGGAGGCCTAGGCCTGACCTGTTAAGACAAATAGGCCTTGGCCTGGCCTTTTAGCCTGACAGGCCAGGCCTGACCAGGCTTTTAACAGACCAGGCCACAGGCCCCTGGCCTATTTCCACCTCTAATCAGGACACATCCAAATCCCTATAAACTAGCATCGCTGTAGACCACATAGGTCTAGCTCGGATATGGGATAATCAACACAGGCGCTATCGTCAGCCTTTCCTTCAGTATCTGGAAGCTCTCCTCACAATGCTCATCCCACACAAATGCCTGGTTCTTTCTCAGGAGCTTCGTCAATGGCAACGCAATTCGGGAAAATTATGTATGAATCGGCGGTAATATCCCGCTAGACCGAGAAAATTGCGTATTTCTGTAACAGTCTCATGCCTTTTCCAGCTCAATACTGCTTCCACTATACTAGAATCCACTAAAACACCATTTTCAAAAACTACGTGGCCCAGAAATTTAACCTCAGAAAGCCAGAATTGACATTTACTGAGTTTAGCATAGAGTCGCTTTTCCCTCAGAATATTCAATACAAGCCACAGATGATCCTCATGTTTCTCGCAACTCTTTGAATTGATCAAAATGTTACCACCACAAACTGATCTAGATACGGTTGGAAAATTTTGTTCATGTAATCCATAAAGATAGCAGGAGCATTTGTCAAGCCGAACGGCATCACAAGAAATTCATAGTGCCCATACCTAGTCCTGAAAGCAATCTTCAGAATATCCTCAGCTCTAACTCGTAGCTGATGGTACTCCAAACGTAAGTCAATCTTTGAAAAGATACAGGAACCAAATAATTGATCTAGCAAGTCATCAATTCTAGGAAGATGATATTTATTTTTCACAATCACCTTGTTTAATTCCCGGTAGTCGATACAAAGTCTCAAACTGTCGTCTTTCTTTTTCACAAATAAAATCGGGGCTCCCCAAGGCGAAACACTAGGGCGAATAAACCCCTTTTCAAGTAATTCTTCTATCTGCTTCTTTAACTCAGCCATTTCATTCGGTGCCACGCGGTAGGGCGCTTTAGAAATTGGTCCAGTACCAGGCGCAATGTCAATAGCAAACTCCACCTCTCTCTCCGGTGGTAACCCGCTGATATCATCAGGAAACATGTCGAGAAATTCACTTACCATTGGTATGTCATCCAGAGACGGTTCTGAATCTGCCTGTACTGAAAAGAATACCACATATCCTTGACACTCTTGCTTAATACACTGTTCTGCCTCAATAGTGGTAAGAAAATCAAGACTTGCTTTAGCACTGACATTTCGTTGTTGATCGGACAAATGACCTTTCTATTGCCGAAGTCTAGTACCACATTATCAGCCGTCAACTAGTTTAATCCCAAAATTACATTAATATCATGCAACGGTAAACAAATCGATCCACAAAGTGGACTCATGTCCGTCCACGATCACAAGGCAATTTGTGAAATTTAACTCCCAAATTAATACATCGTAAGGCAATTTGTGAACATTCAAATTCATACATCTGACACAGTCATATGCTATGAAAGAGTGACTGGTACCTGAATCAAATAAAGCATTTAATAAATAACCATGAAAAGAAATCGTACCTTGCAGCAGTTCAGGGGATTTACGAGCATCCTCTCGAGTCAAAGCAAATACCCGACCTTGACTCTGGGGTCTCCTCTTAGCGATCCGTGGACGTGACGATCCACGATTGATATGCCCCGCTTACTTCAGCGGACATAACAAATGATTCGCCCCTCCCAATTAGATCCAGGGTGTGATTTCCCACATTTATTACAGATCTGAGGCTCTGCAAGCCTCCTAAAATTTGACTGACCAGATTGAAAAGGCTTTTTAGAACTACCACGATTCTTATTCCATGGCCCTTTCCTTTTCTGTGATGAACTATCGCGAGTAGATTCACTACGGTTCATAGTATTTCTAGAAGCATGCAATTCATTAAGATTTCTTTCAACAATACGACATTCCTCAACAGCTTGATTAAGCTCACGGAATTGCCGAGCAACTAGTTTTTCTCTAATTTCAAATTTAGATCCCCGAATCAATACATCTGCCAAGTTACCCTCAGCATTTGGATTCATGTGATAAGCAGAATACCGAGATAAACAACTAAATCTTGCATAATAATCCTCAAAAGATTCATTGGTTCCCTGCTGAATAATTAAGAATTTAGAGTCTTTTGCAACTTGAATTGAGCGAGGGAAATATTGCTTATTAATTTTTTCTCGAAAGATCTCCCAAGTGATAGGGATATTGCGAGCATGAAGAGTGGTTTCAATATTTCTCCACCATCTGTTTGCATCGCCCTCTAATTTATAAATAGCCAACAGAGGCCTTCTGTCTTTAGGGCATTCTAGAACCTGAAAATTTTTATCAAGACGCAATAGCCAATCCTCTGCACTATCAAATCTGCCTCTAAATATCGGAGGTTGATGTTTACATAACTGTTTAACCCAGTATTGAGGAGTCTCAGCTTCTTTGTTGTTTACTAGCTGTTGTGAATGCTCATCATCATCATCATCATCATTATTATTATTATTATATGTGCCATCAACAGTTCGTTCTTCTTTATGATCACGAGCTCTCATTTCATTGATCTCAGCTCGCATTTCTTGAATCATATTTCCTTGTTCTCTTATCAGACCCATCATTTCTCGCACCAAATTGTTATCTTGAGAATTAGGTATTTGTGTCTCCGGCTCTCTTCTAGGCCTTCCTGGCCCTTTCCCTCTTGCCATCTTGAAAATTAGTCTTGACACAAACAAGAGAAAATGTTATTTCACATAATAATATTAAATTATAACCATTTTAAGCAACCATCCTGATAACTTGCATAATACGTCATTTCCCAACTTATCATTAATTCAAAATATCAAAACATTCATAGTTTATATATTGTTCTACATAATCGTACAATCAAGCTACTTCTTACAAGGCTATCATGATATACTACCATACACTGATAATCAGATCAGGATACCAAAATAAGTTTGCAGAGACTGATACATATCATTTTAAAAGACTTGAAACTCCAAATTAGACCTTGGTTCATAACACCATTCATATATTCTCCTAGCCGCGCTCCTTCTACCATAGTACTTCCCAAATCTTACACTTATCTTCTTTCTATTACAATTAACCACAAGTATGTCAGTCTCAATTTTATTTATCAGTATCGTCCAAACCGTGCTCTGATACCACAACTGTTAAACACCTACCGGCCTCGCCTTTTCGGATGGTGGGTAGTGTGGTCCCTTAGTTTAATTCATTTCTCCCAAATTAAATCACCAACTCAAATCCACTATAAGGAGGTTCAAGAATCACTAACCTTAGCTTGACCTTTGATGTTCTTGAAATTTCTTCTTCCTTGTTTACCAAAATTTTTGACCTCCCCTTCATGAACACCATAAGAAAACAGATTTTTGGGTCAAGAAGAGTTGCAAAAGGAAGCTTAGAAGATATGGAAGAGATTACTTAAGGTTTACCTATTGACTTCTTGAGTTCTTCCTTCTTATTTTCTCCTAGAAATTTCCATCTCTTCCTCTTTTCCCGTGTGCTGGCCGAACCTAATAGGGAAAGATGGATTGATTTAATGCCAATTAAAGGGTCCAATTCGGCTGAAACAATGAAGGGAAAAAAATGACCACCAACTAGCCCAATATTTACCAATATACCAACCATTTAGTTGAATGGGTTTGATCATTTTCCTTCTTCTTTCTTTTATTTTTGACGAAAATGGGGCCTCTCATATGGGCTAAAAAAAATATTTTAACTCTTAGCCCATTTATCTCAAATTCTTGGATAATTACTTGTCACTTTCTTTGGCATATTTGGAATTTTATGCTCTATTTCTTCCATTATGCATTTTGCCCAAGGGTAAAAAGGGAAAATATAAGATGTTTTGACTTCCATTGTCATCTCTTTCTTGAGGTTATCCCTAACCATAATTATTTAATTACACACCAACAAATAATTTCACAACCTTATCATATTTCAATTATTTCATGCAAGTAAATATTTATCATACATAACTTCATAAAAATTCATATGCGCAAATAAATTCACATTGAGACACATGAAAAATAAGGATGTTACAAGTAGGGAGAGTTGCTGCAAAGATTGGTTTCTTACTTCTTCGTCCACTGTATCTTGGATCAAGGCCAAGAGTAGAGGGGCCCTTGTAAGGCCATTGGCACGCCCAAGAAAAGCTAAGTATGACACTCCCTGAACCTCGCAGAAAAAAGAGAAATTAAAGTTCAAGGGGCGATTATGAAAAGATTTAATTACAGAATCACGTTAGTTTAGAAAATCAGAGACCTAAAAAGCATAAAGAATGAGTGAGAGTGGTGCAAGATGAATCAAGAAACCGAATCGGATGAGGATATGAATCAATTAAGGGTTGAAGATGAGGTAATGGGGCGCAACATCAAGAGAATGCCCAAAGACATTGTAAGGAAGGAGTGTTCTCAGGCCAATACTCAACAGCCACAGCATAAGGATGAAGCCATGTAGACGCCCCCATAAGAGACTAAGAGAGATGAATCCAGGGTCACCAAGCAAAGCACAATGGTAAAAAAACTCAGAATTCTTGCAAAGCCAAACCGCTTGATCATCAAGAAAAGGCTTTTGCATGGACTTTGAAGATCAAATGAAAGAATGGCTTAACGGCTCGATGGGGCGGAGGGAATTTTATTTGTTTTGGTTTGATACTTTGATGGGAGGGAAGGGGAGGAGATGGGAGGATGTTATTGATATTAGTTTATATGTTAATTAAATTAATTTACTCCTTATCTAATTAATATAATAATATATTTATCTATAATTAATATAATTATATTTTTATTTATTTTTGCATGTGCATCCGGTATCATGTATCTACCTTCTTTTTAACTCGAATCCAAACTAATCTAGGTCGAGCGCGCAAATACTATTCATTCTTATAGTCAATCAAACTCGAGACCTTTGGTTAAGCTAGTACAACTCCTAGCAGTTGAACCAAGTGTTTGGTGGAATATAATTATATTTTTTATAAAAGTGAGTAATAATTTGTATTTGAAATAATATATTTTTATTTCCAGTACGTTTTCAACACTTAAGCTGATCATAATAATCTTCACAATATGATTAAAATTAAGACAAGAAGTACACCAGTGCGATTAAATGGTAATGAAACAGATCATGGGAGAGTTAAATAAGACCATTTAAACTGCGAGGGTGGCCAAAAGGTTAACATCTAATTAACTTACCCCTTAAAAGAAATGAGGTTTGATCCTCTATTTGAAACTCATCCATAAACTTTGATGCGGCAATTATTAGGGGATATACTACTCATACATAGTAACATAGACCTCGACTGTATCACTAATGTGGATCATGTTTTCTATCCCAGTTCACTAATGTATCTAGCGATATCTATGAACAAAGAAAAATGAAGTTAAACTTATTTCAACCTCTCATGACAGATTTCTCAAACCCCAAAAATATTTCCAACATTCCATTCAGGCTATGTTAGGTGCATAGTAAAAGTGGAAGGAATGGGAATCAGAACATGAGTGTGTCAAAAAAAATGTTTACTTGCTGAATACAATGTTTCTCATACCTATTACCATTCATTACTACTCAACAATTTCCTTCCTCCTTTTAGTAAAGGTACAGGAATCAATTCTATTCAGATTATCATTCCCTTTTCCTTTCCGTAAGTAACATTCCATTATAATTTATACCAAACGTAGCCTTAACACGATTCTCTTCCACACATATATCTTATATCCGTAAACAAAATCCTAGTCAGTAAAAGACTGGTAGTACATTTACAAGGTAAGAAACTCGAAAGATAATTGGGCTTGTTTGGATATCGGTGAGCAATCGTCGGACTTATAGATAAGTCCGATTGGGTAAAAGTTCAATTGGGTAAAGAAAGATCGGATTGATCGCAAAACATGATTTATATTTGGATTGATGATTGATAAGTAGCTTTTAAAATAAACTTTGTTTGAAATGAGCATAGATAAGTCGACTTTTATAAGAGAAAAAACCACAAGCCCGATTCAAATAGTAAACAAGCCAGGAAATTGAGCTTATCATGCTTTCTTCATCTCATAAGCCTAATGCTCGATTGGACAGCTTTTTCTAGCCAAATGAAAAAACCAAAAAATACCCATAAAGACTTTTCAAACAAGAAATGTTCGATATTAATGGCATTGAGTAAATAGTACATCTAGAAAACCGGGCTTATATTTGTAGCCAGTGAAGAGTCCATAATTATTGAAGTCATATAAGCTTTGAAGGACTGCAGAGAACGACTACTCACTGCAAAAATACGCTACAGCAGATCAAACTGGTTAGATGTTAATGAAAAAAACAAATTGATATGAACAGACAACAATGGTAAAGATGTAACGACGCTTTCTCATACAGACACTTGAGGCACACAACGATAGCGCAGTGTAAATAATTAGGCAACATTGACAGACAAATAACACGGCCCTCGTCCACAGACAAAAGGGACAAAATACGTACTCTCTCTCCTCAAACTCAGACCAGAACCCACTTTTCCCTTGTTAGAAAAACGATCAAATAGTACCATACAAAAAGCGAAAACGAGTTAAGGCTTTACCAATGAGTGCCTGCGCTGCTGCGCAACACCACCGTTCTTTTCCTGGTCGGAATAACGTTGAAGTCCTTCTTTTTGGGAGCTGCCCTGTGTTTTTTTCTTTTGGCACGTAAAAATATTATTTCGAACATAGTGGATCTGGATCACATGCTAAACTAATCCAAATGGGTCTCAGACTACAAGTCTTTTTGGGCCTTACTCTCAGTTTACGAGTTAAGAAACAAAAAGAAGTTTAAAAAAAAAAACAGTTGAATCTGTACTTGATTTTTAATGCTGACCGATTGCTGTGGATGTGTTTTTGCGCAGGCAGGAGGGTTATGACTATTTTCTCTCAAGGATGTTAAATGAACATTTTTGTCATCTTGTTAGTGTTCTTAATGCACTGGGCTCTTGTAAGTCTCCATCATCATCCACGTGTTAAAAATCTACGGACACTCATAACTGAAGTAATACCATTCCCTATTTTACTCTTCTTTAATTCTTAATATAAAATATATTTACCTAATTTAATTAGATTAATAAATTTAATTAAATTATTTAATATGATATATTTTTTCTGAGACATTATAATCATTTTTTTAATTCCCTTTATCTCTTTTAATTGATTATGATTAAGGAAGCATCAAAAGAGTAAATTGAAAAAAGATTGACAAATATTAAAAATATGTCTTATAGTTAATAGCAAGATCAACTCCACAATTAGAGGTCATGAAAATGGATTGGGCTCATTTTTAGTTTTTGGCGTCCCTTTTCAAATTGAGACAGTAAAAGTAGGGCTTTTGGAGTCCCAATTTTAAATTGGGACGGGGGACTCTCGTCCTCGTTCCTCCTCTATCAAATTGTCTCATCCTAGCTCCTCCTTTCTCACTTTCCTACTATCGTCACGCTCGTGGTTCCTCTCTCCCTCTCCACCATCGTCGCTCCTCTGTCCTCCCTCCTCCCTCTCCATCATCGCTCCTCTGTCCTCCCTCCTCGATCTCTTCCATCATCGCTCCTCTTTCCCTCCTCCATTGTCGATCCTCTGTATTCAGTGGTAGAACACCGTCGCTCCTCCTCCTTAGGGCCCGTTTGGGATAGCGGCATAGAAGTGACTTTTTTTCTCGATGTGCTTTTATTCTTTGACTTTTTTCCATCGACGCTCCACTTTTTCCGATGTGATTTGTGTTTGGAATAAATGGCGTAAATGACTTTTTTCTTGATGGGCACTTGTTTGGCATAACTTTTGAAAAGATAGATAAGATGAAAAATGACTAAAAAAAGCATGAATCATATGTATGTGTGTGTTGTATAAAATGTGATAATTTGGGATAAAAAAATTAAAATTAAATATAAATTTGCTAAATAAAATAGTAAAATTACCATTAAAAAGATTACAATACAATGAGGTGTTTAAATAAACCTATCCCCTACAAGTTGGTTTCTAATTTGATCACGAAGATGATTCATTTGTGTTGAAAAGGGCATGAATCATATATATATATATGTATGTATATATTTGGACCTTATCATGAAGAGTTTAAGATAATTATTGAAAATTATTTTTGGACCTTGAAAATTTAGAAAAAAATATGGAATATTATTGTGGTGATCTAGAAATATTATGAAAACATTAATTACTAAAATTGGCTTAAACAAATTTTATAGCTATTTTATGGAATTTATATGGTATTAATGATTAATTTTTAGAAATTATTTGATGAAATTGGTATAATAAGTAATAGATAAAGTTGTAAATAAAGATTAGTTGAAGGGTGAAATGGTCATTGGGCATAATAAAATTGATGTGGCTTTTGGTGATGGGATAATAAGCAACAAAATGTGGCTTCATAAAAAAAATCACATCAAATCATGAAGCACATCAAGTTTACAGTCATGCCAAACACCCATTTATCTTGCTTCTCCTTTTGCTGTGCGTTTGATGTGCTTATTTCAGCATCCACAGTCATTCCAAACACACCCTTAGTAGTGGAACATTGCAGGTTTGGGTTTTTTTTTTTCAAAAAAAATACAGTACTTTATATTTTTTTGGGAATAATTCTTATGTTCTCTTTATTGTTGTTAAGGTTGAGTAAAGAAAATAAATTTGAACTTGCGGTGTCCGTTTAAAAAAGGAACGTCGTAAGTCTCTTCGAGCTTCCCATTTTTAATGGACGTTATTCCCAAACTTTACTTCATCACTCATATAGGCATCCCCTTAGAGAGGGACGTAGAAATTGCCTAAAATCGAACGTTATAAGTGCTTTATGTAGTAGTGTCATGGTCTTCTGTGGCATGAGACACTACCCACCAAAGTGCATCCCATGAGTTTTCATATGCCACTGGAAGAGGATGCTCTAGCGCTAATCTATAGTTGACAGACACATCAATGAGGTTAGCGTCCGCCACAAGGCTGTTGAGGGAGTTATGGCGAACCGTGATAGTAAAGGAGTAACAAAAGCTTTTGTGAGGAGTTTCGAAGGTGGAGTTGGGACGATAAAGCCTGGAGGTCACACTGGTCTCGGGGTATGATGAGGATGTCTTTGGATATAACATTGGTAAGAGGATCCAAGCTCGGAGGGGCAACTTGGGTACCAGCTATTCTCCCGACGGGCCCGTCCTTGCATACTCGAAGAACCTCGATCGAGATACAAAGTACAAATTAAACTATTGAGTTAGGGATGTCCAAAAAACCCGAGGTCCAGTCTAACCCGACCCGGTCTGCTAGCAAAAAAATTTGGTCCCAGACACTTTGAGCAAACCAAACCAAACTGGTCTGCTCGGGCCGGACCAGATTTCGGGCCAAGTGCTCATTCTCCCTTGGACTGGTCCCGTCCAGCCCGAATATATATCTATATTTTTTTTACACCACCACAGTGTTGGAGGCTTAGAGCGTTCGTGACACAACAAAGTCAAATTTCTAGCAAAAAAGATAACATTAACACTCACAAAAAAGTGCGATGTTCATAGGAATACCCAAATCGGTTTCCAATTTCCATCAAAAGCATCAACTTCTTTCATATATGCAACAGAAATAGGGAAAAAATTGTAACTTTTACTTACTTACACATACTATAAATCCTCATAAAATCAATACTCATACAAACATCGACCCAGAATCATAAACCCAACCAAAGATTAAAAAAAATGAAGACAAATACGAAATTCGCAACCTAAGCACCCTTCAGAGAACACAAGCAGCAGCGAATAGCACAAACCTTAGCGAAATTTTCACCCGCCTCTCCCTGTGTGGACTCGCCTCAAAGAAAGGAAGAAGAGACAAAATCAATCAATAAAGCGAATATTTTTACAGATATGAAACTCCATCGTTATTTTCTCACACGGATTTGATCTCCAACACAAGAGGCGTTCCAGATCTTCAGTTCTTCCAACCGCCGCCGCTAGCTACGCCCTCGCCAATGTCGCCAAGCCAAATCCGCCCCTCGGGCTCTTTTGAGAGTGAGAAGACGAGGAAAGAGAAAAGAGATGATTGCCAATGTCGCCAAAGCCAACCAGTCCCTCGTCTTTTTGAGAGTGAGAGAGAGCGAGGGAAGAGAAAAGAGATGATTGAAAAAACAGTCTTGGAGCTAGTGAGAGTGAGTACGAGAATCTGGCAAAAAAAAAAGTAAGTCATAGACTACCTGGGTTCCTCCGTCTTTGCGTTGTCCGAATATATATAGTCTCTGCGTGGTGTCGGGTCCAGTCTTTCAATTCAATTCTTTGCCTTTGTTTATCGCCTTTCCTATATTTTTTCTCCCCTCAGTATCACATAATATCTCCCGTAAAATAAAATAGGATATCTGATGCAGTCCAAAAGACCTTAACATCCCATACGATCAAAGGATCAGATTAGTATGTAATATCCTAATTTATTTTTAGGATTTAAAAATAAATAAATAAATAATAAAACCCAAGTAACACATAAAAATATAAGCTCAATTAATTATTATATAAGACCCATAAATACAACCTTACCGAAAACACATAGAAGCAAAAAGCAAAGCGAAACACGTAATGAAGAGTCGCCGAAAGCAAAGCAGGATATCAACGAGAATGAGAAATCCCAACGCCATACTCTCATGTCAGAAGCAGAAAACCTCAATGCCATTCACGCAAACACAGTGAACACAACCTTCCCTTACCTCTCGAGCACCACGTTATTTAACCGTTGTGTTCTTTGTAACATCTCAGGCACTCACTTGTGGATATTGACCGCTTTGGTACACAAGGCCTCACGGTTTTGTTTTCGACTGGGCCTCGTTAAACCTATCAAAACGCTTCCACAAGGGAAAGGTCTCCACACCCTTATAAGACATGCTTCGTTCGCATTTCCAGTCGATGTGGGACTTCACACTCCACCCCCCTTGGGGCCAGCGTCCTCACTAGCACAACAACTCGAGCCCTGGCTCTGATACTAACTTGTAACATCCCAGGCGCTCACTTGTGGATATTATCCGCTTTGGCACACAAGGCCTTACGGTTTTGTTTTCGACTGGGCCTCGTTAGGCCCATCAAAACGCGTCCACAAGGGAAAGGTCTCCACATCCTTATAAGGCATGCTTTGTTTGCCTTTCCAGTTGATATGGGACTTCACAATCTACCCCCTTGGGGCCCAGCGTCCTCACTGACACAACGACTTGAGCCCTGGCTCTGATACCATCTATAACATCTCAGGCGCTCGCTTGTGGATATTGTCCGCTTTGGTACACAAGGCCTCACGGTTTTGTTTTCGACTAGGCCTCGTTAGGCCCATCAAAACGCGTCCACAAGGGAAAGGTCTCCACATCCTTATAAGGCATGCTTTGTTTGCCTTTCCAGTCGATATGGGACTTCACAATCTACCCCCTTGGGGCCCAGCGTCCTCACTGACACAACGACTCGAGCCCTGGCTCTGATACCATCTATAACATCTCAGGCGCTCGCTTGTGGATATTGTCCACTTTGGTACACAAGGCCTCACGGTTTTGTTTTCGACTAGGCCTCGTTAGGCCCATCAAAACGCGTCCACAAGGGAAAAGTCTCCACACCCTTATAAGGCATGCTTTGTTCGCCTTTCCAGTCGATGTGGGACTTCACACTCAATTGTAACATCCTAATTTTTCTAATAGTAATTAAGTGCTATTAGGATATGATTTATTAAGTAATCTGGGTTTAGAGAAACTCTAGAAGTATAAAATTAAGAGTTGAAAATAATAATAAATAAATAAATTTTTAATTTTTAATAAGTTGATTAATTAACAATGATAAATGGTACTAATAAGAATAATAATAAAAAGAAAATATGTGGGAGAAATATCTTCATAAAATAATTTAATCTATATCTAAATAAAAAGAAAGAGATAAGAGAAAAAGAATAAATAAATATTATTATTTTTTAAAATAATAATAATAGTATTATATATATATATATATATATATATATATATATATATTTTTAGGGTCAAACCCTAATTCACTTCCTTATAAATACCCTATCTCATCTGTCTAGTAAATTCCTAGGCGCCGCAACTCTCCAACAACCCTAGGTTCTCCTTTCGTTGTTTTATTTTTCGGTAAATTTCTAGGCGCCGCAGCTCTAAAACAGACTCTGATTGAGAGTTTTGGAGTAGCTCTTTGTGTGATTTACCTGTGAGCTAGGAAGTAACAGGTAACTCGAATATTCTTCCATATACTTGTAAAATTGTGTGTGATTGTGAGTAACTATCTTTTATTTAAAATTAAAGGACTGAATCATATGTATATATGTATGTATTGTAAAATGATATTTTATATGAATTGAAGTATGATTTATTGTTACTGAACATATTTGTCATGGCGGCTGTGTTTGTGATGGGTTGGAGTAAGAAGGGATTTGTATGTTAAGATCTTTTACCACGTGGTATGTCATCACTCTGTGTATAGTGGATGACACTTATCAGGGCCCCTTCTTCCATGTCTTCCTTTGGCCGGGATTGCATTGGAGCTGTGGGACATGTGACACCTCCTTAGTTATGTTGTTTTAAGGAGGGGTGCCATAGTCCATACTTAAGCTCTATACCTTTGGCTGGGTGTATCTTAAGTTTTGGTGAGCTTGGGACAATCCAGTCAAATGGATGAGTTGCTATTGGACTATGTGTTAGCCTATGGCTCCAGTCAGCGGTTGAGGATGGACGGTGATATAAGGGAGGCTGCATATTGCATATTGTATAATTGTACGGTTCACATTGACATAGTGATAATTAATGCTATATGAAATTATGGTATATATAAATATATATGTAATCAGCTCCTGCTTTTTGTCATATGTGATTTGCTTGTGTACGATAGAAACTTTCAGTAGTTACTGAGATGTCAAATCTCACCCAAAATTAACAAATTTTCAGGTGATTGTTCTAGTAGGAGTAAGGAAAAGAACTTATGGAGTGAGCCTTGAAGGCTCGGATGTGATCTTAAAACTTATGTTATGTCGTTTTATTTGCCATGACTCTAAGACTTCCGCTTTGTATTTTATTATGAAATATTTTGGAAATTTATGTTGACTCAAAAATGAATTTTGATTTGAATTAGTTATATATTTTAATGATTTGGATGTTGATCGTCCTTGTTGGAGATATCTCAAGTGTTTTGGCCAAGATTTTTTTGGGTGTTGGATTTGGGGTGTTACATTTTTGGTATCAGAGCTAAACGTTCAAAAGCTATTGGATTGTGAAGTCCCACATCGACTGGAAAAGGGAACGAAGCATGTTTTATAAGGGTGCGGAGACTTTTCCCTTGTGGACGTGTTTTGATGGGCTAAGCCCAATCAAAAACAAAACCGTGAGGCCTTGTGTGCCGAAGCGGACAATATCCACAAGCGAGAGCCTGAGATGTTACAATTGGTATCAGAGCCAGGGCTCCAGTCGTTGTGCCAGCGAGGACGCTGGGCCCCAAGGGGATGGATTGTGAAGTCCCACATCGACTAGATAGGGGAACGAAGCACCCTTTATAAGGGTGCAGAGACCTTTCCCTTGTGGACGCGTTTTGATGGGCTAGGCCTAGTCAAAAACAAAACCGTGAGGCCTTGTGTGCCGAAGCGGACAATATCCAATATCCACAAGCGAGCGCCTGGGATGTTACATTCTTCTCCTCGACCAGACCCTTTAGCTTGTATTAATAGTTGCCTTGTGTATTCCATTCCTCCACTTTGTTCCAGCCGAGAGTGAGAACGAGAAAGCTGAGAACGCAGGTGAGAGAGAGAAGGAGAGAGTTTAACCATTTTGCTCCCTCTGCAAAACGTTTCTGAATCAGGGGGCGTGGTGTTTCGGAAGAACTCACAATGTACAAACGAGAAAGCTAATCTAGGTAAGTCTTCAAGTTTTGCTCCTTCTAAGTTTCATGATTCCAGCGTGAGTTTTGAATGCTAAGCCGTAGGAATAAACCATACGAGGTCTCTGCTACATGAAGTTTAAAACAAGGGCAGCATTGAATGGAAATAAACTCTGGCTTCATAAATATGTCAGCGTTGTATAGATATGAAAAGAGAATGAATACATAAGTGTGTGTGTGTGTATATATATAAACAATGCATATATAGAAAAGAGGAAACTGGTTGAAAGTATATACATATATATGTGTTTGTATTAGTAGGTGAGTTGTTGCATAAGAATAAGAAAAAGGAAAACTTTTGCTATTAAATATAGATATATATACTTATACGATGGCATATATATATATATATATATATATATATATATATATATATATATATATATATATATATATATATATATATACTCTGATGCTATATATAAGCAAGAGAAGGAAATAATATATATATATATATATATAGATTATGCGTGGCTGTGTGTGTTTATATGTGTAGTTAACTTTGCACATATAACAATAAAAGAAAGCTTGCTGTCATCGTGTTTGTATATATGTATAATAATAATACGTTGCTGATATTAATGAACAAGCTGAACCAAATAGATATATAAACATTGCTTGTTATATCAACGTGGCTGACTTATTGTTTCTTTTATAAACATTTTTTTTATAATTGTCCATGAACCTTAGAAAAATAAATAAATAAATAAATAAATATATTTTATATATATATATATATATATATATAAAAGAGCATCTAGGGAATTTAAAATTTAAAGAGACAGAATCGATACAATTTACTCCTCTATAATAGGATCTAATCTAACTCATTCCTATATTATTTCACTCATATATAATTAACAAAGGGGTTATTGATTAGTAATAAATGAATAATAAAGAGATATTGTTATTATTTTTAGTAAAAAGAGAATAAATAATAAAGGGAATTAGTGATTAATAATAAATAAAAAAGGAGATTACTAATTATTAACAAATAGAAAAGGGTATTATTAATTAGCAAGAAATAGAAAGAGAATTAATAGTTACAATGGTTTCACTAATTTTTCAATCTTGTCATAATTTGCCCACTTCAAACATTCTAAATGTATTATTATTAAAATTTGTATGATTTAATTTTATGACATTATAAGTTATAATTTTGATTATGTAGTGTTTTAGAATAGTTATAAATGGTTAGTAAATTGGTTGTGGTATATTGATTTTTGACATGTGTTTGAGCTCTTGGATTAGGAGCGGTCTAATAATAATTAGCTTCAAAATGAGAGGACCATTTTCCACTTGTTATGCGTATTAGTATGTTGTTTGTGAGTATTTTGTGAAACGATTATGAATATCTTAATAGAAATTGCCTTGCGGAACCTTATGATTTGAATTGTGAATATATATATATATATATATATATATATATATATATATGTATAAGAATTGAGAATTGAGATATTTTGACATATATATGAGAATGATTTAAATAACATGATATGAACGTGAAAATCTTGGAAAATTCTTGTTGAGCTATTTATTGTGATAATTATGGTAAGGGTTGGATTGGAATAGATGGAGTAGTTTATTTTACCACGTGGTATAGCCTCCATTGGTGCATGATGGTTGGCTTTCTATTGTCCCACCTGTTCAATGAGTGACTAGCCCACTAGTTCAATGAGGGCTTACGACACCCCACTAGTTCAATGAGGGGAAAAGACCCATGGTCTGAGACATGTGCTCTAAGGATTTTGGCTGGTCCTCATCACATGACCAGTGAGCTTTTGAGTAACCAGTAATATGGATGTAACTTAGCCCATGGGTCTAGTCGGAGGAAATAAGGTGGTTCAGCTGGATTGATGAGAGGCATCTTGGGAATTATGTTAATGAAAACTATGATACGTAATTTATGATACAGAATACATGACATGAAATTTGTGACGTGTATAATAGTGATTTTTTTTTTACCATTGTTATATAAATTGTTCCACATGGCACCTCATTAGCACATATTAGTATTCGTAATGAGTTGAATTGATGGTTACCCACATTTTTCAGGTGATAGTTCCCGTATGGGTCCATCAAGGAAGACTTCAGAAGTTTATGCTACTCTGCCGAAAGTAGTGCTTCCATCTTTTTGGTATATGTTGGATGATTGTATATTACCACGTTAGGGCTCATTCTGCATACTCTGACTTAATTTGTATATTTTGGTAAATGATAAAGCATTACTCAGTTGTTGATAAACCCTTAATTTGTCATTATGTTAAGTTAAGTGGAGGATGTTACACCAGACTTCGGGCTGGCTTATCCAGTTCGAGGTGCTATTAGGACCAAACCTCGGGTTGGGGTCAAACCCGGTCCAGTCTGGTCCATGGATATCCCTGTATTAAGTCTCTTTATGTGAGGTCAAACTTGGTCAAAAGTGCCTAGAAATGGCTGACATGTGTAAAAAATATGGGCCCAATATCAGAAAATGATTGCGTTTGGCCCTAATAACGGCCCTGGCGTTTTTGTGCCCTTTTACAACGATGAAAAGCAATTTTGCATTTGAGGATTGTACATGGGGACTTGGTTTCAGTGCTAAGGACTGTATTTAGCTCTTCTAGCTTATCATATTTGACGATCCATATCTAAAATTTTAAAAGTCTATATTTTTTAACAAAAATGATTTTAATGGATAAATAATATAAAATAAAGATAATATTTTATTTTAAAAATCATCATTTTAAAAAACTCAAATCTGAATCGTCCAAAATTAGATTTGGAAAGTCCAGATCTAATAAGCTGGGAGAGCTAAGCACAATACTTAACACTAAAATCAAATCCTTGTATATGGTGGCAAGCACACACATGAGATAAGTACATGGATTTCTTTGCCCCTTTGCCATTTCTAACTCATCTAACTTAGAACAAGTAGTAAATTGAGTTCGACCGGGTTTAAACTCAGTAGAAATTACAAGGTGAGTGAAATATGTTTTTGCAACTTAAAAGCATAAATATAAATATGGGGAAGCAAATTGTACACTTTTTTTTTTTATATAAAAAGTGAATTGTTAAGAAAAAACATATTGTATTGTCAAGAAGAAGAAAAAGTGGATGCTAAATACAATTTCCATTATGTGACCGAAACAAGAAAAAAAGAAACTTGAGAAAATTGGAGATATATCCCTTTTTGACAAATTGATTAGAAAATGAGACATCAAGCATTTAGGTTTTTGAAAGTTAGTAAGTGTGAGAGGTAAAAGACCAAATCACCCTTAATATAAACTCATTTGCAAATAGTGGGTACTCATTTACAATTAGTGAATGCCCATTTATAATTAACAAATGCTCATTTGCCATATTGGGTAGTTTTCTATCATCTAAGATCTCCACACTCACAGCCGACAACTTTCTTCCTCACCGCCGTCAACATTTTAACCCACCTTCTCCCTCCACCCCATCCCATCATATATTTGCCTATCTCCAAACTTCATGCACCCCATCACTAGGATCTTATCGTCAATTTCTTCATTGTTGATTCTATCATTGGGAACAAACAATCTTGTTCTTGTAGATCTATGGCCCACTGAATCATTGAGGGTGAAGCGTCATCAAGATCGAAGTCATTGGCCTTAGTTAATTTAAAGAAGATAAAGAGAGTGATCCATTATCGTTCATCAAAAAGACTTGTTGCCATTCATTAAAGACCCATTGTTGTTGCTATCGTCTCTGCTCGTCACTATCTATGAAGGAGAAGAAGCTTGATAATTAAGAATGGAAAACTCATCGCTGTTCAATAAAGACCCGTCACTATTTTGTGATTTTTGGATCTTTATTTTTAGAAAGTTATATATTTTGTTTCTTTTGTGCCTTTGTGAATTAATAGTGTATAGGGTATTCAATTGTTTTTCATTTGTATGGAAGAGGTCGATCTTTTTTGCCTCTGATTTGTGGGTTCACCTCTACTGGTTCAATTTCACGATGTTGCGGATTGGAGACTGGAAAAAGATGTATTTTTTTTTTTAAAAAAAAAATAATTAATGAGGCAATTTTTTGCCATTTTTAAAAAGGGTAATATGTTCTTTCCCCCTTCACATTTAGTGACATTCAAGAACTTAAATGTTTCAAGTATCATTTCCCAATTAACTTGTCAAATAAGGATTTAGAGAGTTATATTTTTTTTTTTGTTTCTTTTGCTTCTTTGTGGATTAATAGTGTATAGGGTATTCAATTGTTTTGCATTTGTGTGGAAGGGGTCGATCTTTTTTGCCTCTGATTTGTGGGTTCATCTCCACTGGTTCAATTTCACAATGTTGCGGATTAGAGACTTGAAAGAAAATGTATTTTTTAAAAAGTTTTTAATGAGGCAATTTTTTGCCATTTTTAAAAAGGGTAATTTGTTCTTCCCCATTCACGTTTAGTTTAGTGACATTCAAAGATTTAAATGTTTCAGGTCTTATTCCCCAATTAACTTGTCAAATAAGAATTTATCCCCAAATTTTCAAAAAGTAAAAGAAAACATTGATAAGTACAGCTAAGACGAAGGCAAAAAAAATTGTGAAAAATATAAAAATAATTTTCTTAAATCTCACTGTGCAATTTTTTTTAAAAAATAGGAAAGAGTGGATGGCCCCCTGATGTAGGGTTGTCCAAAAAACCCGTGGTCCGGTTAGTGCTTGGCCCCGTCCGGCCTAGTATAAGAAAAAATGGTTCAAGGCAAATCTGACCTGACCGGATGGACAAATTGCTCGGGTTGATCGGACTTCGGTCCAGGGGGCTTAGATCCCCGGGCCGGTCCCTTCGACCCGAGGTCATTTTTTTTTTTAAAAAAAAAGCACTACTACATTGAGCCACTTACTGAGTCCTGACATCCTAATGTGCTTTTTAATTTATAAGAATTACTTTTCACTTTTTATTACTTTAGGAAGTCGGTGAAACTAGAGCTAAAATATTGCATCCCAAGAAGATTAAAAAAAAAAATAAAAAAAAAATTGGAAAAAAAAAAATCGAAAAAAAAAAAGCTGGGTCCAGACAGTCCCGGCTCATGGTAGTCAAAAACGCGTTTTAAACGGTAAAACGCCGTTTTTGCGTTTTATTTTGGGCTAAACGTGTTGCGTTGTGGAAAAAACGCATCCGAGTAAAAACGGTAAAAACGCGTTTTTTTACGCAAAAACGTAAAAACGCAGCGTTTTTACAAAAAACGTTGGGAAAAAAAAGAAAGAGTAAATACCCTTTTGGATCTCCGACAAAAAACACGAGACCTTATTTTAGTTCCTAGGACTAAAATGAGATTTTTTATGACTAAAAAAAGGCTTTTTAGGAAATTTGCGAGAACCAAAATGTTCACCAATCGACCTTTTTCGTTCTTTTCGGGACTAAAAAGGCATTTTTTGTGTGAGGGACCAAAATGGGGTCCGTGTTTTTTCCAGGTCCCCGATAATGCTTCGTCCGTGACCCTGTTATATTTGATTGAGTGATTTTAAATCTTTCTAGTCAATTAAAGCTCATTCCTGCTGCAACTTGTTTTATTTCTGCTATATTTGAACTCAGAATATTATTTTGAGTTGCTATGAATAATATTGGGTGGCTGCTCTAAATAATATTGGGTGGGTGGGGCGCTCGAATAATATTGGGTGGTCATAAGAATCTAGGATAATATTGGGATTCTGAATAATATTCTCGTGAGTTTTCTTGCTATTGGGAAAGTTGTTGTCGATGAGTGCGTATACGTGCGCCTGAACTAGTTGTTATATACATATGGAGGTAAAAACTACGTTTATATTACGATTTTACGTTTTACGATTTTTCATTCTCCTTCCGTTTTTAGGTAAAAACTACGTTTTCACTACCTTGTCCAAATCCGGTCCGGCCGGCCCAAATTTTAGCGAGCTCTGGGCCGGTACCAGATCGGACTGCACCTGACGATTTTTCAAATCCGAGGTCATATCGAACCCGACCTCGGGTTGACCTCCAACCCGGTCTTCGCCTTGGCCTTGGACAACCCTACCCCGATGTATGGAGAAGTGCTCATAAAGAACCTGAGAGTCACAAAGAATTAAAAAATGGATTATGGAGCAATTTTGAGCCTTAAAGTTTTTCGGGGGTTAATTTTATCTTTGGAAGTATAAAAATTTTATCATGATCATTATCCCATTAATTAGCTAAATATGTTAAACTGACCATCAACGTATCATTTTTATTAAGGTGAAAATTTGCTCTAGAAGCTAAGTCATGTGTCATCTACTTTATTTTTTTTTCAAAGTTAGATTTTAAAATTTTTGAGGTAAATTTACACCTTAACTAAAATGACACATGTACTATCAATTCAGTATATTTAATTAATTAATGATTAAAATTAATTAATAAATATGATAAAAATAATCCATTTTTAACATTTTCAGGCAAAACTGCCCCCGAACAAAATTACCCTTTCAATCTTAAAAAATTAGAGAAATATATTAACAAAGGCACAGCTGCCGCGCAATCCGCGAGAATCGCGATTTATCAGATTGAGCCGAACAACAAAAAATATGGGTCCCACTTTCACGCTCTCGAGTTGGCGGCAGGGGAGCCCACCCACTTTATCTTCTCGTCACCGTCTACTCGACTCAGGTGCCTTCCATTTTCCTCACTTCACGCTCAACACAACACAAGAATGATAATTTCTTATCACTTCTTCCCCAAACAATAATATCCAGCGCAGGGCTGGTTCCCAAAAAAAAAAATCTAAAATCAGCTTTTGTGGCTATATATATATATACTAATTACATAATCAAAGCCTCGAGCAAAAAAAAAATTACATAATCAAAGCTCGAGGTAATTCATGCTCTCGCAACCACGAATAAATTCAGGAACAGAATTTATATTCATTCATGGAGGGACGACCGTATGATTGGTTGTCTTTTGCATCTCACACAAGTTGCTGCGATTTTTTTATTTATTTTGCGGGATTGGGGGTAACGGTGACATACATGTGAGTTTGATATTTCATTAATTAAGGAATATTTGTCAATGTCAGCGAGAGCTAAGAGGGGATGGACCGAGGATGGTCGTATAAAAATATATTACTACATTCGCTCTTAATTATAAAATCGGGTTGATTTCTTTTTAAGAGATTACAGAAACTAAATAAAGTTCTTGCCGTTTGGATCCTCTTATTTTTAGGCAAAAGTAAAGTTTTAAGTTAAAGCTAAAAAAAGAGATTTTTTTAAAAAAACTAAAAAGCTTGTTTGGTGATTATATAAATTTTTTAGGCAAAAGCTCTTAAAAATTAAATTAAAAATGAAATTTGTTTGAATTATTATTATTTTTGGTCATAAGCAATAAAAATTATCATAAAAGGTATATTATAATAGGGTTTATGGTGGTGGTGGTGGTGGCGCGACTAATTATAATGTTCGATCAAGAGATTACGGGTTTTTTTTTTTTAAGAAAAAAAAAGGCTTAAAAAATAACAAATATATAATAAATCATTATAAAAATAAAAATAAAATTGCCAAACACGACTTAATCATATTATATGTTGTCGTCCTTACATTATATATTAGTTAAACTAATTAGTTTGGAGAAAAAAATACAAATATAAATACTCTAAAGTAATTTAATTAGCTTCCTTAATTTCTTTAAAAAAATTAACTTAATTTTATAATTAGGACGGACGGACGGAGTATGATTTTGGATCTTGATGCAGTCAATTGTTTTGCAAATAAGGGGTAATATTAGGATTTGCAGGACGTCCCTTTCAACTTTTATATTTAATTCCTAAAAGGAAACCCATTGTTTTGTTTAAAAACCGAAATTCACAGCTAAAAATGATTTTTTTTTTTTTTTTTTTACATTTATTTCAATATCATTTATCAATTGACGTTTCACTATAAAACATATTCATACTAATCATATTTTTTTATTTTTAATAAAAATATAAATTAATTAAAATTTACAACGGCTTATAGTCAGCACAAATAATACTCAACTTAATTATCATCCAATATTTGATTATGGACCGTAAATTCTTGAAAGTATTTGGGAATTCTATAGGGGAAGCTACTTTAGGCAGGTTTGGAACAAAAGCAAAAGCAAGCGTGCATAAAATACGACCTTGCCCCTCCAACAACTCCTTAAAATTGCTTAGTCATTAAGGACCCATTCCAATTTTAAAAAGTACTAAAAATTAAAACACATAATAACTTCATCTAGAATTAAAAACATATAACAAAAATCATAGTTAATCAAATAATAATACAAATACGTGTCCGGGGAAAAATTATCAGGCTCTCAAAAATATTCATACAGCACTACAAGCAAGAATGTCATATGTCTGAAAAAGTAAAAGTATATTATTTTTCTTATCTTGATAAAAAATATAGTATTATTTATCTGACCAACCCAAGAAATAGGAAAAAAATACATAGTTGAAGCACTATGACAGATAATCATAAATCAACATAAACTAATCAAGCTTACAAAATGCTAATGGAGAAATTTAAACGACTTCAATCACCTCCGTTTTGCAGATGAAACACGAAGGCTTTCATCACATAGAGTGTTTCAATCAGGGGGTTCCACGTGGAGAGAGATTTCATACGTGGACCCCACGCTGACGTGGTGGACGTCTGTGTGGGAACACGGATATGCAATATGCATACAAATTCTAAAGAGCAAAGGATTGTGAGAGAGGAACAAGGCGCGGAGTGGCCGTCCGAAACAGGCCCAGACACACAGACACGGAGGCGGAGAGAGAAAACTTTCATTATTTTTATATTACCAATTACCAATACCAATATGGATATTTATTATTAATACGTAGTACCCGTATTTTTTATTGTTCCACAGCAGTCATAGTTTGATTTCTCGTTTAGCTCCCCCTGACGTTAAGGGCTGCGAACTGGAGGAAAATCAGAAAAAATACTAAACGATTAAACGCATTTTTTCAAAAATGGCTTTCGGAAGGAAAACAGGGGAAGACCAGAAGCCATGAGCGAAATATCGATCTATTGCCCGCGAAAGTACTAAATTGGAAATCCAAAATAGACGAATTAGAATTTAGTAGATCTTGCTGATTTCAACGTTCTGGCCATTTTTGATCGGCCTCGTTGAGTGCATTTCCAGCTGTAATTACGGGGTTTTTTAAATACATATACATTTTTCGGGTTATCTGAATATTATTGTTCCCATCTGATGGGGGAAATTCGGAGCCCAGACGTTAGGGAAAGATGTTATATCCTGTAGATTGTCGTGGGAGGGGTTGGATCTAGTGAATGTTCATTGGATGAGAAAGGTCTGTATATGTTGAGAGGATCAAGAGGGAAAACGATGAAATGGACTTCATTGCTTAAGGACTTCAAAGAGAGGGTTGGCCTCAGTCAACCGCCTTCCCCCGCTTCTGCTACTTCTTCTGCTTCGTCATCGGCTTTTACCTCGTCACCTCGTGTTAGCAATGTCATTTCAGCTTGGCAAACCTTGGGTTCATCTCCTGACAGGTTCAATATATTACACCTATTTCTTCTCTATACTTTTTCCCCTTGGCTTAAGATATGAGATGGCTTCGCTTTGTGATAGACTTATTGTATGATTATTTGAGTCCCGCATTGCATTGGCTTTGATTTGCTTACGAGAGCGAAAAGGAAAAAGATTGTAGCTCGGCCGTCTTGACCATATCATCTCTACTAGGTTGAATTAGAAATATTTTCTTCTTTCTGGTTCTTCTTTTAATACTGGCAAAATGTACTTAGGTACGTCGATTACAGAAGATAAACCAATCCCAATATTCCGTTTTAAGTTCCCATAGGTCTCTCCTAGTTCTCAGGTTTGTCAGCACTACGTTAAAAGGTTTTTCTGAGCCTGATTAACTTTATGAAGGGGAAGCGGGATGTGAGTGATATAAAGGTTCATTACTCGTTATAGGCTCCGGCTCCCATCTCCATGACTTCGGACATTACTATGTTGTCAGGAAATGGATAATTAACTTCATTAATACTGGCACTATTTTAATTTTGCACTACAAATACAATGGTTATTTTTAGTTATGGATCCATAACTGTTTATAGGCTGATGGGTAATCTTTACATCATGGTAGCTCCATTGAAAAATTAGGCTTAAAACATGGTGACAATTGGCTTCTCTGCTCAATCTGCAGCAACTGAAAATGCAGTATCTATTGACTATCGATTAGCAAGTTTAAAATAAGCAAATGATCCAAATATTAAATGAAGAGACATAAATAGTTAAATTCACAAATCCATTTCTTTAGAAGAGGTCTCTTGTTTTATATTCTATCTTCTTTGAAACTGTTTATTAATTTCCTCTAACTTGATGTCTCTGATTTCAAATTATTGAGGCGGTTCTTTGATGATCAATGAAAACTGATTTTCAATAATTTTTTTTTTTTTTTTTTTTTCAAAAAACATCCTTTGGCTGTGGTGCTGCATGTGATTATGACATTTTCAAGATTTTAAATCAGGGACAGGCATGAACTGGAATTGGATTTCAAGAGGTTTTGGGAAGAGTTTCGGGCATCCACTTCTGAGAAGGTTCTTTCTTGCCAACTTGTGTGTGTGTGTGGGTGTGTTCCATTTTTTCCTTTCATAATGTCATCTGGAATGGTTGATTACTAATAAACTATAAGTTGCTAATTTTCTTACATTTTCTTGCAGGAAAAAGAAGCGGCCTTGAATTTGACTATAGATGCATTTTGTAGATTAGTAAAGCAGCATACTAATGTAGCTCAATTAATTACCATGTAAATAAACAACTCCATCTTATTTCTTACTCTTTTTGTTATGTTTATTAATTTATTTGCTATGGCATAGCTGTGAACAGATGACTAATTACCAGGGGTTGCATTGACTTTGAAATGGAGATATGTTTTTGTCTTAAGCTCTGCTTTTGAATAAAAGCATAAATGTTATTAGATGAGGAACCCTCTCCTTAGCCTAGATACAAAGAAGAAACAAAGAAAAGACAACTGAAACTTGTATACACAGCTTTCTAAGCCAGCTGCCAAAAGAAGAAACCTCCTTGATCAATAGCATGTTTTTATTTCTGTACATAGATGCTATTTTTTTTTAGGAATATAATGATGTCATGATATTTTGTTTTTTGAGTATACATGGTGGTGAAATGTGCCTCAAATAAACTTAAGAGCTGGTTCATGGCTTCCCATTTTCTTTAAGCTAGGAGTTATAAAAAAGATTCTTTTCCTGCTTGAAATTTCAAAATTTCTTAGTGAGCTAGCTGAGATATCATCTTACATATTATTCTTCTGTTTCGTTGTAATATATTTATTAACTGACTTTTAATAATGATGATTTACAGGTTAGTTGAAACACACATATTCTTATTTGTTGTTGGAAGAGCATTTGTAACAGATATAGAGAAGTTAAAAATGAGCAGCAAAACAAGATCTCTGGATGTAGCTCAAGTTATAAAGTTTTTCTCTGTAGCCACAAAGGTTAGCCTTGCGCATGCATTTTTTTTCATACGGTCATTGTTTTGCTGATTCTTTGATTTTCTTAATTCTATTTGTTTCACTTCTTGGCAGGATGGCATCGGTCCTGGATCAAATTTGTTATCTGCTGTGGAAGCCCTTGTATCTGGGGTATAATTCTTAAAAGTTGTATTTAGATTAGTGATTTATTAGGGGACATATATTTTGCTTACTCTATTGATAGCATCCATACAACTCCTTGCTGGTTGACATCTCTTTTGTGCCGTCGTAATCCCATTTGTGATACTTGACTCATCAGTGGTTCTCTGTAAAATCTATGCTAAAAAAAATTGCTCACATGTTATGGATTAGAATAATTAGATTAGATCTATGATGTATTATGAAGAGTGATTGTGGTTATATTCAATTATGATTTTTAACTGATGACTTATAACATTTTTGTCACTATCTATTCCTGTATGTGAATTTAATCTCTTTCTTTTGTGCAGTAAGAAGATGTTCTTATGTGTATATTTTTTGCAGCCTACTGACAAGCAATCCCTGCTTGACTCTGGTATATTTTGCTGTCTCATTCATATTCTCCACGCCCTTCTAGATCCTGATGTAGCTACTCAACGGGCAAATGTTGCTATTGATCAAGAAGTGTTGCAAAAAGGATATAATGGTGACATTGGGCAAGTTCGCCAGCTTGAGGTTTCTTTCTCTCCATGTTATGCATGCACGCACGTGTGTGTGTATGTGTGTCTGTTTTTGCATTTGCACAAGCTTAAATTATGTTAGCATAAGGACTGATGGCCATAATTTACGGAAAAAAAGTTTATGGTTATTTGCAACTTAATTTTAACTGTGTAGATGAGTATATTATGCCCTATATGGTTCCTGGAATATTTTTAATGGGAATGTGATTTGTAATGGGGTATGAGAATGGGTTTTGATGGAATAAAATAGTTATAATTGGTATGCCATGGAATGCAATGAATTTTTAAGTAGGTATATGTATTTCGTTGGATGAAAATAGTATAAGAATGGAAAGGGAAGTTGACCAAATGTCCATATTACTCCTGGTTTAAAAATGTATTAAAATATATTATTAATTAATTTTTAATTTCTAATTAGTAAAAAAATCCATTCTACTCTATATTCTATATATCTAATAAATCTAGAGGAAGCCAAATGGCTTATGGAAAGTACCAATCTGGCTTCTTTTAGATTCCATGACTTTGTATTTTTTCTTTTGTTATTCTTCCATATTTTTATATCACACATTATTAATCTCAAATTTTTTTCAGCACTTCCTCTTCCAATTATTTTTTACTCTCATTTTTTATCTTTGATTGTGCTTTTCCCTCAAAAGTTTCAATTGTTCAATTTTTTCCTTTATACAAGTCAATGAAGATATTAATTATCTGGAAAAAATCTAGTACATAGTTAATATCAATGTTTAAAGTATTTTTTAATTATTTGAATTTATGAAATATTGTTTTGGATTATCATTGACAAAATAATTTTTATTTAGTTATTAAAATAAAATTTTAGTTACCAATGATAATAGAGTCTGCATTTTATTTTCAGATTTGTTGCCATAAACATGAATTCCATTAGTTTCCTTGTTAACATAAAAAAGAAATCCAAAATCAGTTCCATAACTGAATTTGGCTGCCAAAATGACCTTCACTCTCCTACTAAATGATGACCAACAAAGTGTGCATCTAGGGATTTAAGTTTGCAGGATAAAGAAGGCTTCTGTTTGCATGATGGCTTTTTGGTGATTTTGACTTTTTTATGATGGTATGATAATTTTAACTTCCATTCCCAGGAATGAGATCCTTTCCATCCCAGGATGATAGGGATCATCATTCCCAAATATGGGGGAATAAGTTTTCTGGCTTCTGTTCCACTGAAGCCCAAACAAATATTTCCATTCCCTATCCCACCTCAACAATGTAAAGTAAGCCAAGCAAATGAAACTTGAATTTCAATGTAATCAACAATATTTGATTATGGACCGTTTTATTATTCTATTGCATAACCTTTCCATGGTGTTTCCAAACCTTTCCTAAAGTACTGGGCATCAAAATTATGTCGTTGCCTACAATTGGGATCCCCCAAGGTTATATTTGTTTTCTTGATTAATTTTCATTTGAACTACTTCACTTATGCAGATAGAGGGAAGTGTTGTGCATATCATGAAAGCACTTGCAAGCCATCCATCAGCGGCGCAGAGTTTGATAGAGGATGATTCACTTCAGTTGCTCTTTCAAATGGTTGCAAAGGGGTCTTTGATAGTTTTCTCGAATTACAAGAAAGGACTTGTTCCATTGCACAGCATACAACTTCATAGACATGCTATGCAGGTAAAGGGAAGTACACGTGTCTGCAATTAAAATTGCTAGAAATATGTGATAATTTTGCTATGGATGAGTAGTTTCAGTTGATTTTGTGCCTTTGATGGTTTAATATTCATGTCGCTGCTGCTTATATATATTTAGATTCTGGGTCTACTTTTGGTCAATGACAATGGAAGCACTGCTAAATACATCCGCAAGCATCATCTGGTATGTTCTTAGCTTTCAAATCTCAACTATTCATTGTAAGTCAAAGAACTTGTATATAGTGATCTCAGGCTTTTTTTCATGTTTCATTATCATTCAGTTGATGTTTCAACTCAACCTCTTTACAAGCATAGGCCAGTTGTTAACAGCATCAAATGGTTGAGGATTTTTTCGGTGAAAAATGCTTGAGGATGTTTATTTTTCAATTCTCCCAGGATAGGAATTTATTATTATTCTTTCTAGTATTGACCATAAAACTGTTGATCTTGGATGTGAATTGTGACCATAGGGACCCCTCAGGCCCTCACTGCCCTTATTTCATTGTTGAATGAAGAGAAAAAATGTTTACGAAATTATTGGAGATTGAACTTTTGATAAGGATTTATGTAACGTTATCCCCCTTGTTCCATGTTCAAGAACTGCCATTATTATTATTTTTTGAATGAAGATAAACACAGTCTACAAATTTATCAGATAATGAATTCTTAACAAGGCTGTCTGTAATATTGTCCTTGCACTGTGTGCTACAGTACACGGACACATCTATCAGTATATAGTACTAATGAAACTCAAAGAAATCAGTACTTGGGTTTTGTTTTGCTTAACAAAACCAAAGACATTTAGTGTTTGGTCATTAATATGTGATAAATCATAAAGCTATATATAAAATCACTCTCCTGTTGAAATTGTTCTACACGTTAATAAAATAACTCAACTGTATCAAGCAATCTTGACTATTGTTTGATGTTATTCCTTTTCCACTAAGCCAAGTTAAACAATGCTATGATTTCCTTTCAATCAGTTACCAAAGTAGCATCCTTGTTGTGGTATAAATGTATAATAGTTCAGCAGTCATAATGATGATTCTCATGATGCACAGTATCCACTTTTTGTCATTGATACTGAGCAATTCCTGTGATATATATTTCTACCATGCAGATAAAAATTCTTTTAATGGCTGTCAAAGATTTTGATCCTGATTGTGGTGATTCTGCCTACACCATGGGCATTGTTGACTTGTTACTCGAGTGTGTGGAATTGTCCTACAGACCTGGTAATTTGTGAATCTGTTTTTTTAATAATATACTTTAATTGCAACGAACAAGGTTTTGATAAATCTAATAGTTACTGTGGTCTAGAAACTTGTCGGACACCCCCATTGTTTCTTCTATTCAGACTCTAAGGCTTTCTAGTTGTGTACAACTCTTGGTCCTGATGATTTTTTTTTTTTTTTTTTTTTAAATTCTGGTTTTTAGAGGCTGGCGGCGTCAGACTGAGGGAGGATATACATAATGCACATGGATATCAATTCCTTGTTCAGTTTGCACTAACTCTATCCAACATGACGAAAAGTCAGGGAATTCAGTCTGTTCATCCTGAGTCATCTACAGACAAAGATATTGCTTCAGCTGGATTCAAGGCACTGGATGATGGAGGACAAAATTCTGGAGGACAAGAGGATTCTTCCCTTCATCTTTCACCCACATTATTCAGGTTGCTTGATGTTCTTGTTAGTCTGGCTCAAACAGGGACAAATGAGTCTCCACAGTCCTCTGGAAGCAGAGGTTCTAAAACTTCTCAGACAAAGGCAGGTTCTCATAACAGAAGTCGTACAACATCCTCTGATCGGCTTGGTGATGAAGTGTGGGAGAAGGACAATGACAAAATTAAGGACCTTGAAGCAATCCAGATGTTACAAGATATTCTGCTTAAAGCTAAGAACAGGGAATTGCAGGCTGAAGTGTTAAATAGAATGTTCAAAATTTTTTCAAGTCACCTAGAGAACTATAAGTTATGTCAACAGTTACGGACTGTTCCACTTTTCATCCTTAACATGGCTGGCTTTCCTTCATCTTTGCAAGAGATAATATTGAAAATTCTTCAGTATGCTGTTACTGTTGTGAACTGTGTTCCTGAGCAAGAGTTGCTTTCACTTTGCTGCTTACTGCAGCAACCGATTACGTCAGAACTGAAGCAGACAATACTGTCTTTCTTTGTAAAACTCTTGTCTTTTGACGACCAGTACAAGAAAGTTCTCCGTGAAGTTGGTGTATTGGAAGTTCTGTTAGATGATCTGAAACAGAACAAAATTTTGAGTCCAGATCAACATAATGACCCTTCCAATCAGCTGGAGAGAAAATCTGGCTCAAGCAGTTTCAAGAGACATTTGGACAATGAGGATGCTATTATTACCTCACCCAAGCTCATGGAATCTGGCTCTGGGAAGTTTCCTATTTTTGAAGTTGGAACTACTATTGATACTGCATGGGATTGCATGGTCTCTTTATTGAAAAAATGCGAGGCTAATCAAGCTTCCTTCCGTTCAGCTAATGGTGTGACTGCTGTATTGCCTTTTCTGGTGTCTGATGTACATCGTTCAGGGGTTCTTCGGATATTGTCATGTATTATAATTGATGATGTTTCACAGGTTAGTTGGCATTCATTGTTCAATTTCATGCTCTGCAAATGTTTCTTGTAAGAGCTACCTTTCTTTTCTCTTCAAATTTCTATGATTTCTATATTTCAGCTGTGTTTGCCCATTTGATACTGGCAATGAATAAGGAATCAGAAATGAACAACTTTTTTAAAATGTCTTTTATTCTTATGTTGTTTATTCAATTATTGTTCATTTAGAATCATCAAGTTGATAATCTAATCATTACTTGTACTAGGCTCATCCTGAAGAACTGGGTGTGGTGATTGAAGTTTTGAAAAGTGGAATGGTAACCAGTGCTTCAGGGTCCCAATACCGGCTTTCCATTGATGCAAAATGTGACATCATGGGAGCTCTGTGCCGGATCTTAGGATTCAATCACTCTGCTAAGAAGGTTTTTGGTGAAGCAACTGGTTTTTCACTTTTGCTTACCACATTGCATGGGTTCCAAAGTGATGGTAGCGACATGGACCAATCTGCATTGAATGATTCTGTTAAGGTGCTTACGTATTTGCTACGTGTGGTAACTGCTGGAGTGTCTAACAATGCTGTTAATAGGATCAAGTTGAATGCTATTATATCTTCACAAACTTTTTATGATCTCCTATCTGAATCTGGCTTACTTTGTGTGGAGCATGAAAAACAAGTCATCCAGTTGATGTTGGAACTTGCCCTTGAAATTGTAATTCCACCTTTCCTGACGTCTGAAGGTTCAAAACTGATAAATGCAATTGAGGATGAGTCATGTCATACTCTTTTATTAACTCCATCTGGTCCAATTAATCCTGATAGACAGCGAATTTACAATGCTGGTGCTGTTAGAGTTTTGATCCATTCATTATTGCTGTTTACTCCTAAGGTGCAGTTGGAAGTGTTACACTTAATTGAAAAGCTTGCTCATGCTGGCCCCTTTAATCAGGAAAACCTCACCTCAGTAGGTATGTACCGCACTCACAACCCCCCTACTCCCCCCCCCAAAAAAAAAAAAAAACAAAAATGAAAAACAAAAGAAAAGAACCTCGGATGCTCATTGGTAATTTAACCACTTTTTCCCTCCATATGTTTAGGTTGTGTGGAACTTTTGCTGGAGATAATCCATCCTTTCCTTCTGGGTTCATCTCCCTTACTCTCTTATGCATTGAAGATTGTGGAAGTTCTTGGTTCCTACAGGTAGGATTTTTTTTAGACCCCACTTGGTTGGAGCCTCATGCATTGGGCTGCCCTATTTATTGTTTAGAATTTTTTGCTCTCATTTAATGTGGTTTGTTATGTATAATATTGAATAACATGTTTCTGTTTGGTTAGGTTGTCTCCATCTGAACTTCGGATGCTCATCAGATATGTTTTGCAAATGAGGCTTAAAAATCATGGTCAGAGAATCATTGAAATGATGGAGAAGTTAATTTTTATGGAAGACAAGGCCTCTGAAAATATTTCCTTGGCACCATTTGTGGAGATGGACATGAGTAAGATTGGCCATGCTGCCATTCAGGTTTCCCTTGGTGAAAGATCGTGGCCTCCAGCTGCTGGTTATTCATTTGTGTGTTGGTTCCAGTTTCAAAAATTTTTAAAATCACCATCAAAAGAAACAGATCCTTCCAAATCCATCTCTTCTAAGAAGCGATCTAGCTCAATTGGCCAGCAGCATGAGCGGCACATTTTAAGAATATTTTCAGTTGGTTCAGCTAATAGTGATAATACAACCTTTGCTGAACTTTATCTTCAGGAGGATGGTGTTCTAACTCTTGCAATCAGTGACTCTTGTTCCTTATCATTTTCTGGGTTAGAACTGGAAGAAGGAAGGTGGCATCACCTTGCAGTTGTTCACAGCAAACCAAATGCTCTTGCTGGTCTCTTCCAAGCTAGTGTTGCCTATGTCTATCTTAATGGAAAGCTCAAACACACTGGAAAGTTAGGATATTCACCATCTCCGCTGGGTAAACCATTGCAGGTTACTATTGGGACTTCAATTGTTAATGCAAGAGTTAGTGACTTGACGTGGAAACTACGATCTTGCTACCTTTTTGAGGAAGTGCTTACATCAGGGTGTGTTTGTTTCATGTACATACTTGGTAGAGGATATAGAGGGCTTTTCCAAGACACAGATCTTCTGCAGTTTGTACCTAACCAGGCTTGTGGTGGTGGTAGTATGGCCATACTAGATTCTTTAGATGCTGATTTGGCTGTGGCTTCTAGTGGTCAGAGGCTTGATGCTGCTAGAAAGCAAGGTGACCTTAAGGCAGATCGGAGTGGAATTGTGTGGGATTTGGAGAGACTAGGAAACCTTTCTTCACAGCTTTCTGGGAAAAAACTTATATTTGCATTTGATGGGACCTGTACAGAATTTATTCGTTCATCAGGGAGTTTTTCAATGCTGAATTTGGTTGATCCAATGTCTGCAGCTGCTTCTCCCATTGGAGGTGTGCAACTACATTTACAAGTTAGAACTTTATATCTTTCTCCATTGCTTTTCTTTTGTTGATTTTCTGTCTTGGAGGTTTGCAGGTATTCCTCGTTTTGGCCGACTGTATGGAGATATCTATATCTGCAAGCACTGTGTGATTGGAGAGACTATCCGACCTATTGGTGGCATGGCAGTTGTGTTGGCTCTTGTTGAAGCTGCAGAGACTAGGGATATGCTGCATATGGCCCTGACATTGCTTGCATGTGCACTTCATCAAAATCCTCAGAATGTCAAGGACATGCAATCATTAAGGGGCTACCATCTACTTGCGGTTTTTTTGCGTTGTAGAATGTCTCTATTTGAGATGCAATCTCTTGAGATCTTCTTTCAAATTGCTGCTTGTAAAGCTTCATTTTCTGAACCAAAAAAGTTGGAAAGTACTCAAACTGTTTTGTCCCCTGAGGCATCTATGCAGGAAACCAGTCTTGAGGATCATTATCTTTCTAAGTTTCAGGATGAGAATTCTTCAGTGGGATTTCCTGGAGATATGGATGATTTTTCCATTCAGAAAGATGCATTTAGTCATATTTCAGAGTTGGAAACTGCTGATATTGACGCTGAAACTTTGAATTGTATTGTCTTGTCAAATGCTGACATGGTTGAACATGTCTTGTTGGATTGGACAGTGTGGGTAACGGCCCCGGTTTCAATCCAAATTTCATTGCTGGGATTTCTTGAAAATTTAGTATCTATGCACTGGTACAGGAATCATAACCTTACAATTCTCCGGCGAATTAACCTTGTTCAACATTTACTTGCGACTTTGAAAAGGGGTGATGTTGATGTTCCTGTGCTGGAAAAATTGGTTGTGCTGCTTGGTGTCATCTTGGAAGATGGCTTTCTGTCTTCTGAGCTTGATAATGTGGTTAGATTTGTGATTATGACATTTGACCCCCCTAGGTTGGTTCCACAAAGTCCAATAATTAGAGAGTCAATGGGGAAACATGTGATTGTCAGAAATATGTTGCTGGAGATGCTTATTGATCTTCAAGTGACTATAAAATCAGAAGAGTTGCTTGAGCAGTGGCATAAAAATGTTTCTTCCAAATTAATTACATATTTTCTTGATGAATCGGTTCATCCCACAAGTATGAGATGGGTCATGACTCTACTTGGTTTGTGTCTGACTTCTTCTCCTACTTTTGCTCTTAAATTTCGAATGAGTGGAGGTTATCAAGGTTTGGTTCGGGTGCTTCCAAGTTTCTATGACTCCCCAGACATTTATTATATATTGTTTTGTTTGATATTTGGCCAGCCGGTTTATCCTAGGTTACCGGAGGTTCGGATGCTGGATTTTCATGCCCTGATGCCAAGTGATGGAAGTTATGTAGAACTAAAATTTGTAGAATTGTTGGATTCTTTGATTGCTATGGCAAAATCTACTTTTGCTAGGTTAAGCATGCATTCAATATTTGCTCACCAAACTGGTAATCTTTCCCAGTTTGGTGCAAGCCTTGTGGCTGAGCTTGTGGAGGGATATTCAGATATGGCTGGTGAGCTTCAGGGGGAAGCTCTGGTGCATAAGACATATGCTGCTCGTCTAATGAGTGGTGATGCATCAGCCCCTGCTGTGGCAACTGCAGTTCTTAGGTTTATGGTTGATCTAGCTAAGATGTGTCCCTCTTTTACTGCTGCTTGTAGGCGTGCAGAATTTCTTGAAAGCTGCATTGATTTATACTTTTCTTGTGTCAGGTTTGTTATGAAACAACTCTATTTTCTTGCTCTGCTTCTGTTTAACTTCCTACCTGTATTTGTAAGCTGATTACTTGCGTAGTTTTGTTTAAATTATTTTTTGTCCTGCTAAAATTTCTCCTTTTCAAATGAACTGCTTGTCATGTGCTTTTCAGGGCTGTCCATGCTGTGAATTTGGCAAAAGAACTCTCTGCTGGCATGGAAGAGAAAGCCTTGAATGATTGTGATGATACTTGCAGTTCACATAATACATTCTCTAGCTTGCCTCTTGAGCAGGAACCATCAGTCAAAACCTCCATTAGTCTTGGAAGCTTTCCTCAAGAACAGGTAAGTACAAGTTCTGAAGATATGGTTGCACCTGTGAACTCTATGGATGCTGTGAGATCAGATAATGGTGCTACTACACCCCAGATGGAGTTAAATAAATCTGTCAAGGTGTTGGACAGTGATAATGCAGATCAAGTGCCTGACCACAAGGGTGCAAATGAGTCTGGCTTTCACAGTTTCAAAGGCACTTTGGACAATCTCCAGACAACAGATTTACAAAGCTCTGCATCTTTTACCACATCTGACTCTCCAATTTTATCTCAAAAGTCTAGTTCTAGAATTCCTCTTTCACCTTCATCACCAGCTATGCGATTGACATCCTGGCTGGGAAGTGCAGGCCAGAGTGAATCTAGATCTCCCTTAGCAGCAACTCCCTCTTTTGATTCTTCCGTGTCTGTTGGGAATTTTGATCCAGCTTCAGATTTGAAGTCCAGTGCTCAAGGTCCATCTGCCACAAGTGACTATTTTGCTGTAACTCCAAAGTTGCTTCTTGATATAGATGATTCTGGATATGGTGGTGGGCCGTGTTCTGCGGGAGCAACTGCTGTTCTAGATTTTATTGCAGAAGTTCTTTCTGATTTTGTGACAGAGCAGCTGAAGGCGTCGCAGGTTATTGAGAACATCTTGGAAAGTGTTCCTCTATATGTTGATGCTGAATCAATGTTAGTCTTTCAAGGCCTGTGCCTGATTAGATTTTTGAACTTCCTTGAAAGGCGATTGTTACGTGATGATGAAGAAGATGAGAAAAAGTTGGATAAAAGTCGATGGTCCTCCAACTTGGATGCCTTGTGTTGGATGATAGTAGATCGTGTATATATGGGTGCTTTTCCTCAGCCTTCTGGGGTAATAAAATGTCTTGACTTCTTGTTATCAATGTTACAATTAGCAAACAAAGATGGTCGAATTGAAGAAGCATCTCCTGGTGGAAAGGGGCTCTTATCAATTACTAGAGGAAGTAGGCAACTTGAAGCTTATATATATTCCATTCTTAAAAACACAAATCGAATGATATTATATTGCTTTCTCCCATCATTCTTAAGTAGTATAGGGGAAGATGGTCTCCTTTCACGCTTGGGTTTGCTCACTGAGTCAAAAAGGAGATCGTCCTCAGATCCTCAAGATGATTCAGGAAATGACATCTGTACAGTCTTACAATTATTGGTTGCTCATAGAAGAATTATATTCTGTCCCAGCAATTCTGATACAGATATCAATTGCTGCCTTTGTGTGAATCTTTTGTCTCTTCTCTGTGATCAAAGACAGAGTGTGCAGAATATGGCCATTGAAGTGGTCAAGTATCTTCTAGTGCATAGGAGGGCTGCCTTTGAAGACTTGCTTGTTTCTAAACCTAACCAAGGGGAGCAATTCGATGTACTTCATGGTGGTTTTGATAAATTATTGACTAGAGGTTTATCTGAGTTTTTTGACTGGTATCAGAATAATGAACATATTGTAAATAAAGTATTAGAACAGTGTGCTAGCATTATGTGGGTGCAGTATATTGCTGGATCGGCAAAATTTCCTGGTGTAAGAATCAAAGGCATGGAAAGTCGTAGAAAGAAGGAAATGGGGAGGAAATCTCGAGAAGCTGCAAAACTGGATTTAAAACATTGGGAGCAGCTAAATGAGAGAAGATATGCACTGGATTTAGTTCGTGATTTGATGTCTACTGAGTTGAGAGTTGTCAGGCAAGATAAGTATGGATGGGTTCTGCATGCTGAGAGTGAATGGCAAAGCCATCTTCAGCAGCTTGTGCATGAACGAGGGATATTCCCTCTCTGTAAATCATCTATGACTGAAGAACTGGAATGGCAGCTTTGTCCCATTGAAGGTCCCTATCGGATGCGCAAAAAACTTGAGCGCTGCAAACTGAAAATTGATACCATTCAAAATGTTTTAGATGGACAGTTTGAAATAGATGAAGCAGAGTTGTCTAAAGGGAAAATTGAGAAGTGTCTTGATGCTTCTGATTCTGATTCTGAGCCATATTTTCAAGAAGTAACAGATAATGTTAAACAGAATGCTCTTGACAATGAACCATATGATGCACCTTTATTTAATAAGTTGAACAGTATCAAAGATGCTGTTTCTGATGGGAATGAGTGGAATGATGACAAAGCTAGCAGTATAAATGAAGCAAGCCTCCATTCTGCACTTGAGACTGGTGCCAAGTCTAGTACAGTGTCAATTCCTATAGAAGAGAGCATCCAAGGAAGATCTGACTTGGATTCTCCTCAGCAATCTTCTGTGAAAGTTGATGATGCTAAGTTTGCAGATGAGAAAGTTGATAAAGAACTGCATGATAATGGTGAATTCTTAATCAGACCTTTTCTGGAACCATGTGAGAGAATAAGATTTAAATATAACTGTGAACGAGTTATAGGTCTTGACAAGCATGATGGAATATTCCTGATAGGTGAACTTTGTTTGTATGTGATTGAAAATTTCTTTATTGACAACTCTGGCTGCTTCTGTGAGAAGGAATGTGAAGATGAACTTTCAGTTATTGATCAGGCTTTGGGTGTAAAAAAAGATGTTACAGGGAGTGTAGATTTTCAATCTAAATCAACTTTGTCTAGGAGCACAACAGCTAAATCATGGGTTGGGGGAAGAGCATGGGCCTGTAGTGGTGGTGCATGGGGAAAGGAAAAAGTGTATAGCAGTGGGAATTTACCTCACCCATGGCGCATGTGGAAACTTAATAGTGTTCATGAGATATTGAAGCGTGATTACCAGCTCCGTCCTGTTGCTATTGAAATATTTAGCATGGATGGATGTAATGATCTCTTGGTTTTCCACAAAAGGGAACGAGAAGAAGTTTTTAAAAATCTAGTTGCCATGAATCTCCCTCGGAATAGCATGTAAGCATATTTATTTTGCTTTATGTTCTACTGTCTTTGTGTTCACTCAATCTACTTTTATGTATATTTTTAGGAGTTGATGCTTTTGACATGGTTGGATGTATGAAAACTTGACACGCATGCAAAGTATGCTTGACATATTTGATGTTTGATTATTCATATATGCACAGTCACGTGAATTCTGGTCTCCTATCCAAGTATTGGTGTACACACACACACACATATATATGAGCTCTGTTTTTATGTCTCATAATTGTAATTTTGTTTGTGCTGTTTACTTATCCATTTTGCTTTGGAACCATATTTTTCTGTGTTGCTTTAGGTTGGATACGACTATATCCGGAACCTCAAAACAAGAAAGCAATGAGGGTAGCCGCCTTTTTAAAATAATGGACAAATCCTTTAATAAAAGGTGGGAAAATGGAGAGATAAGCAATTTCCAGTACCTCATGCATCTCAATACCTTGGCAGGACGTGGGTATAGTGATCTTACGCAATATCCAGTCTTCCCATGGATCCTTGCAGATTATGAGAGTGAAAATCTTGACTTGTCCAATCCAAAAACATTTCGTAAGCTGGAAAAGCCAATGGGCTGCCAGACACCTGAAGGGGAAGATGAATTTAAGAAAAGGTTGGCTCCATATCAATTTTATCATAACTTCTCTCTTATAGGTTGGAATTTTTCATTGATTATTTACGGCATGTTCTTTACAGTCATTGCCATATAATTAATTCACTATATGTCTTGCTGAGTTCCAAGGAGCAAAATAAATTTAAAATGACAGAAATCATGTGATACGTTTAATATACTCAAGAGGCTAGAGAATAATTATCCTATGGTTTCTTTGCATTCACAGTGAATTGATACTGCCAGTCAAGTTACAATATTATGACATATATGTCAAGAAAAGACTATGGCATCTGATCTTATAAGGTAGTTTCTTCTAAATCTGATATATGATTTTAATTTTTCTTTGCCAGATATGAGAGCTGGGATGATCCAGAGGTCCCTAAGTTTCATTATGGATCTCATTATTCTAGTGCGGGAATTGTCCTTTTCTATCTTATCCGCCTGCCCCCATTTAGTGCAGAGAACCAAAAGCTTCAAGGTGGTCAGTTTGATCATGCTGATCGTCTTTTCAATAGCTTAAGGGATACTTGGTCAAGTGCGGCTGGGAGAGGAAACACATCTGATGTGAAGGAATTGATTCCAGAATTTTTCTACATGCCTGAGTTCTTAGAAAATCGTTTCAATCTTGACCTTGGAGAGAAGCAGTCTGGGGAGAAGGTAATTCTAGTGCTACTTTTATACTGTTGATTTATGAAGTTCCAAAAGACGAAGAGGTTGGAGTGACTGGTAGTATAATGACTATGGTGTTGCTTTCAGGTTGGGGATGTTATCCTACCTCCATGGGCCAAAGGTAGTGCAAGAGAGTTCATCCGGAAGCATAGGGAAGCCCTCGAATCTGATTATGTCTCAGCAAATTTGCATCATTGGATAGACCTCATTTTCGGATATAGGCAGAGAGGGAAGGTGGGTGTCCTGCCTAATTAGTAATTACAATAGATAGTTGTCCCCATCTCGACAGGCCATTCTTGTAATTTCTGAATCTTTCTATCATGTCAAAAATTCTCTTTTCCTGATTGTCATGAGTTTAATTTAATATATGCATCAAAATTTATATTAATGGACTGAAGTGGAACTTATCATTTCTCTACCATGTGTCAAACATCGTTTTTGCCATGAATATGTTTTTTTAATCTGCTTCTAACATCTTTTCTTTCTTGAAAAACTTGACAGGCTGCTGAGGAATCTGTCAATGTGTATTTTCACTATACCTATGAAGGGAGTGTAGACATAGACTCGGTTACTGATCCTGCAATGAAAGCATCCATTTTGGCGCAAATTAATCATTTTGGCCAGACACCCAAACAACTATTCCACAAACCCCATGTGAAAAGGCGAACTGACAGGAAACTTCCTCCTCATCCCCTTAAACTTTCCACTCGTCTTGTTGCGCGTGAAATTCGCAAAAGTTCTTCACCTATCACCCAAATTGTTACTTCTCATGATAAAATTCTTGTGGCAGGAACGAACAATTTGCTTAAACCAAGAACATATTCCAAATATGTTGCTTGGGGATTCCCTGACCGCAGCCTGAGATTTATGAGTTATGATCAAGACAGGCTTCTTTCAACCCATGAAAATTTGCATGGGGGTAACCAAATTCAGTGTGCTAGAGTTAGCCATGACGGTCAGATCTTGGTTACTGGGGGTGATGATGGGCTAGTAAATGTCTGTAGAATCAGCAAGTCTGGGCCCCGTGCCTTTCTACGCTTACAGTTGGAGAAGTCACTCTGTGCGCACACAGCCAAGATCACCTGTCTTCAAGTTAGCCAGCCTTACATGCTTATTGTGAGTGGATCTGATGATTGCACAGTTATCATATGGGATCTTAGCTCCATGGGATTTGTTCGACAGCTCCCAGAGTTCCCAGTGCCAGTTTCGGCAATTTTTGTTAATGACTTGTCTGGGGAGATTGTTACTGCTGCAGGTATTCTTCTAGCGATATGGAGCATCAATGGAGATTGCCTGGCAATGATCAACACGTCACAACTCCCATCTGATTCTATTCTCTCAGTGACAAGTAGTTCATTTTCCGATTGGATGGGCACAAACTGGTATGCCACAGGTCATCAGAGTGGAGCTGTCAAAGTGTGGCATATGGTTCACTGTTCTGATCCTGATAGCTCCCTAAGTAAAGCGTCTAGTGGGGGAGTTTTGAATCTTGGTGGAAAAGAACCAGAATACAAGTTGGTTCTACGCAAAGTGCTGAAGTTCCATAAACATCCTGTTACTGCCCTACACCTGACAAGTGATCTGAAGCAGTTATTGAGTGGGGATTCCGGCGGGCATTTGGTTTCCTGGACAATACCAGATGAGAGTCTGCGAGCTTCATCGAATCGGGGGTGAAACTGGTAGTATGACCATTAATTTTGATGACTTCAGCTTCTGGGCCTGCCTTTGATTCTTGAATCCTTATATTGGGTTCTGTGTGAAACTCAATAATCAAGAAAACGGATTCGTATTCATTCATAATTCTTGAAGATTGTAAAATGGCAAGGAAGCAGGGCTCAGATTCTAACTGGGTGAACCAAGTTGACGCAGAGAAGTTGGGAACCTCGTGGCAGACATGAGCGTTGAGAGCTAACTTGCATCAGGATTCACGCGTGCTCACACGGAGGGTGAAGCATCTAGTTAACACAGCAGGTGGGTCGTATAAAGGAAAAAAATGCAATTGTTGCCTGAGGTATTGCTTCTTTTTTGGGTGAATGGTGGAGGATTCTTTTGGTTGTATGTGTCTATTGGCTTTTATTTGATGTATATAGACACACATGAAGCTTTTAGTGTGTAGTTAAGCTGTACAGGTCAAGAATTGGAATGTGATTTAAAGCATAGGTCTGAGATACGGATGATGGAATGAGGGTAATCGTTTCTCGGAAGCATTTTTTTGGCATAGGGAAGTTGGGCCATTTTTCTTCTACTAAGAAAAAGAAGGCCGTTTCTTGTGAATTGTACATGTGTGTTCGCTATATCTCTGTGACCTTCTATCTTTCCAATTATGTTTTTTCTTCTTTTCGCACGCAACATTATCAAAAGACAAACGTTAGAGCATCGGACTCATGTCGATTGAACAAATGCCCACTCTCCTTTAAAACAGCCCTTCTTACAACTTATGCCTTTAGTTCTTAACAATGTTTACATGTTACATTATCTCTACATAACACTTGTGCTTTTTTTAAAACTCATTTCAAATTTCTTATTGTTATTCAAATAGAAACGTTTGTGAAATTCGATATGTGCCAGCAAATTTTTAGGTTTCGAATAGTTCTAATACTTGCTCATAATATTAAAAAAAATTGGGCTCAATATTCGTCCAATATAATATTTGTTATGTTCTTACTACCATATTCTTACTACTAATAAGCAATAACTTTTTAATTATTTTTATTAGAAGACATGAATATTCTTCACTAAGAAAATTATTACATGTTTATATTTTATTTTACCTCAAGAAACAAATTCAAGAATTTAGATTCTGACTTTCCTCGGCTAGTTTGCAGACCGTGTGCCATCTGTAAAAGACTAAACTCTGTTTTGATGGAAGGAAAAGTTGGAAGAAAATGTGGGAAGAGAATAGGAGGTAAATAGAAAAACCTAATATAGGACGAAGGGCTGAGGCCCCTTTTGCACCCCAAAAAAAAAAACCTAATATAGGATGTAATTAGAAAGTTTATCTTAGTCTTAAATGTAACGTCTACTTTCTACATTTGTCAATATTTTTTCAATTCATCATTTCTATTGATGTTCCCTAAACCACAATCAAGTTTAAAAAAGATAGGGAAATTAAGGAAGATGATTAGAGTGTTTTAGAAAGGAAAAAAAAAACATATCATATTAATTTTTTTGATTTAATAAAATTAGATAAATAGGTGTTACATTAAGGATCAAGTGTATTTTTAAGAGTCTTCTCTCAACAGCATTCTTTCCTTTCTAATTTTCTTCCCATCCTACATAGGATAAAAGTTAATTTCCTATTTCTCCTTTCAGCTTCAATAATTTGTTTCATTGTTGGCCCATAAACTAGCAAGAGGTTAACCTGCGTCGTGTGCGCTTATACTATTATATACAGTATATTGCAACAAATTATATACGGGTATATTTTAATCGAGATTTGAAACTGAATATTTCCTTAACTCATGTTTTAGTACATGTACGTACTGTTATATACGTGTACGGGATATATGGCTCTATAGTTGAAGAGAAGAGTATGATCGCACAGAAAGCAAGTCGTACAACTATGCAGATACGATTCAGTGGGCATACCCCGTGAGACGAAGTCAATATACTGGAAACTTTTCTCATGGAATAATGTGAATTCCCCATTCTGATATATATTGTTAAATGGGGATGACTCTGCGTGCATCTATTGCTTCCATGCATCGATCTCCCAAAGACATCACAACAACTCGAAATAAACACCATCTCAAAATCACAGCAAGCCTCACGATACTAAAATATATTACTCTATTGTTTTTCTTTTTAGTTCCTACCACCTTCCTCAGGTACATCATGCATATATGTGCAGATAAAAATATTGCTTTTTTATTTAATTATTAATGAACCCTAAATCGAAGCCAATTAGAATGCAGATAGTTTTGTGTCAGACAGTAAGCATATACCTCATGTTCAAAAGAGAAATAAGAGTTATCATCGCACGCATATATATCATATTATCCATTCATAATGCATATGAAGTATATTTAAGATGGTGCCATTGCGGACAGAGAAAGATAGTTAATTAGAGTCACTGGGTCTTGTTATATTTTATTTTATTTTGTTTACACATTTCCAAACATGACTGGGTAATTAGGATATATATGCGTTTAGTGAATTTTCTTTATAATGTTGGAATTGTAGGAAGCCATGCAAATGGTCCCCCATTAACTTAGTGACATGCACTTTTTTTCTTTTGGTTGATGTGTACTCCAAGATAAACTTGGAACCACTCAATCGTGCCTGTAATGAAATGTTGGGAGCATATTGGTCATGATCATACTTTTTTAATTTTTATATTGGCTTTAGCTTTGGACCACACTGACACATGTCATCTCCTAATTAACAACACTAATATTTATTTATCATCAACTAAATCACCAACATGGTTAGCTTTTCAGTTCTTAAGCTTTACAATTCTCTATTTATATCCCTTTACTCTCCCCTCTCCTTTCTATCTCCCTTAGTCATCTCTCATTCTTCTTCTTTTTGTGTTTCTCTCCCTCCCTCCCCTCCGATTTCTGCTAATTAATACATGTCGTGCACCAGTAACAGATGAAGCTGCCAGCATGATCTAAACTTTTCTTTCATATTTCAGTCTCAAGGAAGGATTGGATCATGTGGCTGCTTCATCTGTTGGTTAGGATCACGAACAAATCCCTATTCATTCATCATATATATAACCCATTATTCTGGGCAGTTTCTCCTGCATGAAAATGACAGGTAGTATATATATAATATATATAGCAGCAGCTCCTTTTGCTCTCTTTTTCTTTCCCATTTGGTTTTGGTACATTTCAAGTTATCGTGTGTTCAAATAGTTAATTTTCCAGAATACGGTTTATTAATTTAGCAGAAACCGTCTTGTTTATCAAATGATTAAAGAATGTTGACATGATACGTGTAAATATGGACAGTTAATTAGTGATCTGATGAAGATATGCTTTTATATTATAATGTGGATATATATATATATGTTCGGTGGAATCTGGGTACAACACGTGAAGGTATGAGTGTTAGGGTTTCAAATGACAAATCTCTCTCTCACGCACACACTGACGTATTTATGCTTTTGAGATCTCATAATCTTGCCTCCTTGTGTGAAGTCTTGCTTTCCATTTGTTACAGCATTTGAGAACCAATAATGTTGGTTCTCGTCTATTTGCCTCTCTAATCGATATTCTGTAACAATATTAAACTCATAATGTGTTGGTTTTGGTGAAGGGCAATTAATTATTCCTGGCATGCATCACTGGGTCATAATTCGAAGGTAACATGTATGATGACAGCTATATGCGAATAAATTAAAATATTTTTTTGAATTAAAGTAGTTGATGATATGATATCAAAACTTGCCTTGAGATCGATTCTAATATGTGTGTCACTTAATTTTATTAGGGGCTCAACGTCGTTTTTATGCTAAGAATGTCAGATTAAGTTTAGCTAAACATAAACATTACTACTTCTTTAATTTAGTCTCAATTTAATCAACGAAGCAAGGCAAATTAAGTTAACGAGAAGAACATCAAGTTCAAATTTCACGATCAAAAAATATATATCGATGGCTTGCTAGCAATAGCATGCGCGCTTTTGTGTGTGTTTTTAAAGGTTGTGTCTATATAGTACAAGTTATGATTCTTATAGGAGTTTTCAAGCTTCTTCGTGGGAACCGGTCATTAATTTTAAAAAAAAAACGCTAATTTGATTAGATTAATTAAGTTAGTTAATATAACATGTATTTTCTAAAATACCTTACTCATCTTCCTTAATCTCCTTATTCCCTCTACTCCTTGATTATTGTTAAGAGGAGGATCATTAAGAGCAAAATAGAAATTTTTTTACAAATATAAAAAATTATGTCTTATATTTAGAACCATAATTAACTCCCCAAACATGCTATTAAGGACCAAAGGGAGTAATAATTAATATTGTTGTGAGCTTCATTGGAAGAGAATCAATTATATATAACAACTCTGGTGGTGTTGAGTTTAGCCGAAAGAGCTAATTAATTAATTACTTCCAATGTAGCAGATCAAGATTCAAATCTCTTTGGGATTAATGTCCTCATTTAGTGTGTAATGGTGTCTCGAATAGAACTAACTCCAATAAAAAGATACGTGTGCTTATTAAAAAAAGTGATAACTTCTCTTAATACTCTAATATCCACCAATTACACGAACAATGTGCTTATTAAAAAAAGTACTTGTGCTTATATTATATGGCCAAGAAGTGCTTATATCGTGATAACTTCTCTTAATACTTTTGAATATCCATCATTACAATTTTTTCTTCTTCTTGTACACGAATAATGGCACATAGACATTTGAATCTCCTACACTCGATCCACATATACCTATACAAACTATTGACACAGTCAAATTGGGGTGATTTATTCTGCTTCGATATTTAATATAATACATATTTAAGGAGTTGATTTTGGTTCTAAATATAAGGTATAATTTTTATATTTGTTAATTTTTTTCCTAATATACACTCGTTGATGCTCCTTCAATAATAACCAAAGAAAAAAGGGAATGATTAAATTAAGGAAGATATCCAAAGTGTTTTAGAAAATATAAATGACATATTAGCTAATTTAACCAACTATCTTATAATCAAATCAAATTAGAAAATAATGTGTCATATATTTAGAATCGGATAATAATTTGTAAAAGATTTTGGGTTCAAAATAATCTTCTGGGTTATATGATATCTTGTATTCAATATTTAATTATACGATGTGTGAACTGTGAAGTGATATATAAAGAGTAAAGAGTTCGATATGGTGGCCAAGGAAAAACACACACACACAGACAGAGAGATAGATGATATAATTGTAATTAATATTCTATTTCTCATTCGATGGGTTTTCTCTTTTTCCTACTAATAATATATATCATCATCCAAAACCACATTGAGTTGATTAAGAAAAAGAATTTCAGACCAAATAAATAAATTAAGAAAAATAAAAAGAGAATGAGGCTATCACAACTTAAGAAAATGAAATATATAAGTATTACTATTGGGTTTGTTAAAGCTCCACTATTCTTTTTATAGGTTATCTCATCACTGCCATGATTGATCATCATTTGTTACACATCACTTGTTGCCGTAAGAATATGATTAGGCGACTTTAAATCACATTTACTCGTTCTGCTTAATCATAATAACATTTTTTTTATTAAAAAAAAAAAAGAATCTTACGGTACTTGAAATCATTCCTCCCTCCTCCTTATAACATTATAATTTAACTCCCTACGCACAGACATCATAACTTAAAATACATGTCAATAATCTCCTAGTTTTATTCAACTTTCAACCGGAGAAAACCATGTTAATAATCAACACACACACACATATACATACTATATATATTACACCGGAAAAGAAGTCAATGATCAATATATGATAATATAAAAAATTGTATGTGTTTAGATAATAATAATAATCCTTTTGAATACTGCTCTTCATATATATTGTATATGGCTACAAGTCCTTTGTTTGTAAGCTGCGCTTTGCGTTTTCCCCCCCTGATTTTCTTGGGAGCTTGCGTAAATATTTTATGTCGAGTGTTGTGCCTAAATGTAGAAGTTTGCATCACAAAATTGTACATTTCCTGTCAATAATCTCCTTTTGCGTGTAGGAGATTATTGTTTAGCTGATTTTTTTTTTTAAAAAAAAAAATGTATATTTAATTTATAGATTTATTTAAAAAATATTTTCCTTTGTGAATTAATGAGGATTTCTCCCTGGGAAATAAATATCTCCACTAACTCTTCTCTTTACTTAAAAATATTATTGTAATATTAAAAACCAATCTAATGGAGTAGAACTTAAGTTGAGAGAAGAGTTTAAAAACCACCTCAAATTATGGAGAAATTAAGTGAAGAGGAAATGAAAAGAGATGTTAGTGGAGATATTCTTTTTCCAACAACTTTTGTGAGAATAAATTGTCTAGCTAGGTAATTAATAAAGTAAATGATAAAGTTGAAATATGATTTTTCTTTTGGCATCGATGGATGAACATTTCTACCACTGTCTGTTGTGTTTTACAACACATGCACACACAATCACCAAATAATTTTTTCGAAAATAAATGTTAGCTGTGATTTACTTAATTACTATAATTTTATCTTGCACAATTCTAGTTGATATTTACTAATTATAATTTTATCCCTCTATGTCAGTATTTTTATACTAAACAAAGATTTCAATTCCAATTAAAAATGAGTCGCATTGTAACTATAAATAATATGACTTATTGGAGTTTGTATATTATATATAGATAGATTATCAATAAATGAATATTCTTATTCATAAGATGTAGACAACCTTCACTTTTTTATTTTTGATATAAAGGAGAGGGCTAGGAGGCCAAAGTACAAACAAAAAAGCATTACACAAAAGAGGAAATAAATCTCAAACTTTCTTGGCTAACCCAAGACCTCAAACGATAAGAACAATCATATAAAATAGAAGAGGCAGAAATACCCATCTTGGCCAATGTATTAGCTATACTCACGATCAATTACAATCAACTTGGTTTGCCAATCACGATCTAGAAGCCTCTTGATTTCCTTTAGCAGCAAGCTACTAGGCGTGAACGAAGAATTAGGCTCCGTTTGGTTTGAAGGGAGGGGAGCTCCCCTCACTAGTACGAAAAGACATATATAACCCTGATCTACCTCGTTTTTTGCATAAATATTTAAAATTAAGGTTAGATATGTCTTTTCATACTAGAGAGGGGAGCTCCCCTCCTTCCCCTCCCTTCAAACCAAACGGAGCCTTAAGGATTAGCTTAATTACTTCCCCAGCATCAGATTCAAGAATCAATCTCTTTAAACCCAAATCCCAAGCTAACTGCAAAGCTTTATAAATAGCCCACTCTTCAGCCATATTAGTTTTGCAGTAGCCTAATTTTTTGGTGAAACCGTCAAACCAGAACTATTTCTTAAAACAGTTTAGAAAAAGGGAATCTCCCCCAAATGAACAAAAAAAACAACCTTTGGGGCCGAAAGAATTTATTCTTGGGACAATAAACTGAAGAATCAATTATGATGTGTTGGGTTGGCCCATGTTATTTGGGCTGGGAGTTAAATTTGGGCTTAGGTAGTGTCCAAAACCATTTTGGGCCCGAAAGATGATTCGACCTAGGCTATGACTTTCCCCACCCAAGAATCACTCATCATCTTCTCTTTTCGCTTGGCATCTCTCTCCTCTCCAGAGTAGCGTAGGACTGCAATTTTTCTGAGCTGTGAGCAGTAGCTGCTGCCTCCAGCCACGGTGAGGCTCCTGCTCTCTCATTTTCTCCCTGATTCGTATAATGCCCGATTTCTCTGATTTTTCTCTATTGAGCACTTTAGCAATGAGAAGTTCGTGAAATGTGATTTCTTTTCGTCTCATAATCCTCCCTGGAGGACGCAACGACTTCCTCTTATGCTTTTTCACCTTCGAAAATTTCAGTTAGACTTATCTCTTTTGCAGTATTTACTAATGGATGGTTTGGTGAGAGGGGTGGGGAACATAACTGGCTCCTCCTTCTATAGTACAAATGTTGCTTTGAATGAGTATTACGGTTTGGGTCTTTATGGGTTTTATTCAGACGTTTTTTCTACTGAGCTTAAATTTGTATGGAAATAAAAATTCTGGAGTTATATGGAATTTAAATGCTGTTTGATTGGATTCTTAGGGTTTAGGGTTTTGTAGCTTTATTGCTGTGTAATTAATCTCAAGAGGCTTTGCTAACTAATTGTATCTGCGTATCTTAGGAAGTTCTTTTTTCATTTTCGAGAAGAATGATCTTATTTGACTTTCTTTGCCCGGGCCTTAGAGCAACTCAATTTTAACTTTGATCTAAAATGTCAATGTGATTCAAATGCAAAACAAAATGGTTATTGGGAACTGGACAGGGATGAGGCCTGCACGGTTCTTTATTGCCACGGAGAAAGAGTCTGTAGTAAGAATTCAAACGCTTGTAGGTTGATAGAAGAATTTGACACCTCTGACTCACAGTAGCCTTCTGTTTTAACTGTATCACGAACATGGATGCTTTCTGTTATAGGCCATTATGGTTATGTTGAAGATCATTCTTGAATATTTCTTCTCCTAATTCCTTTTCTGAAACATCCTGAGTTAGGCGATGAGTCAGAAAAAGAACCCTCTTGTGTTTCTAGACGTCTCAATTGATGGGGATCCTGTGGAAAGAATTGTTATTGAGGTAATAAGTAAAGCAGAACTATGCTCTTTTGCATGTCTGAAATTTCCCCCTAATTTCTAACGTTGATGTAAATGTCCTTCTTGTAATGGTGCAGCTTTTTGCCAGTATTGTTCCGAAGACAGCTGAAAATTTTCGGGCACTCTGCACAGGTATCTTTTGATTGTTCAGAAGTAATTCTCTGTTACTGTTATAATCTTTTATTTGGAATTATTGATGGCGGAGCATGTCCCTTGATTAATTTCAAATGTTGGAACATCTTGGCCTAGAAGGCCTGTTGTTGAGGCAGACACCATTTGCGATGGGGTTGGAAGATTATCTACTTCCTGATCAAATCCCCAGCCCTACCCAACATTGGGGCCTCCTATTTTCCTTCTTTGTGAAAGCCCCCGTTAATAGAATGTAGATTTATATGAATACAAAACGTGTTTAATTGAATTATTATCCTTCCCATTCTATTTATTTTCCATGTGAAATTATGCAGACACGAAAGCATATTCCCCATGGAAGGGGCAGGGGTTGGGAGGCTCTTGCTTTGATAATCGATATTAGTTAAAAACTATAATTTGCTAATAAACAGTGCATGAGATAGTCCTTCGTTTTCAAAGAAATGAATACTTTCTTATAGGTGCTATACCTTTTTTATCTCTCTGTAATTGCATAGATCAACACAAATGCTACAGATGTAGTGTTGAACCCTTTAGGCTTTATCTGAAGAAAGTTGTGGCTGCTGAAATTTTTAAGCATGATATTTTAACATGACAGGTTTCTTGTAGAGTTTTAGGTTTTTATTGAGTTTGAGATTTCCTAATTTGTGTGGGTACGAATTGCAAATTATAATATACTGGAGTTAAGAAATACTGTATATTTGGTTAGCAATCAAGCATTGCAGATTTTTTTATAATAAAAAAAGCATTACAGATTTACAAAACTAAGAAAGGGGCGTTCTGGAAAGATGATAAACTTTCACATCAAATTGTTTAAAATTAGGATACCATTACCGTAACTGATTGTCTTTTATATGAAGGTGAGAAAGGCATTGGAAAATCAACTGGAAAGCCTTTGCATTACAGAGGAACTAGTTTCCATCGTATAATGAAAGGATTCATGGCCCAAGTAAGCTTTCCTGCCTCCTTTTAGTAAATTGGTCGTTGAAATTAGTTTTTCATGAATACTAATTTAGTCAACTTTACCACCTCGTTGCACTTTCATTAGGATATCTTTTATAAGTTTTGAGTCAGCTGCTTTCCATCAAATAGCTTAGGAGATATAAATTGGCGTTAATTTATCTATAAGTATTCGCTTGTCATAAGTAAACCAGAATTGTTAGACAATTCACCATTTAAAAGTTGACTTTTATGATGCCAACTCATCCTCTGTCATGTAACATAAGTGGCAACAGTAGCTGTACTTTCTATTTATTTTTATTTTTTATGTTTGGGTAATCATTGTCCATCTTCATTGGCTGAGGAACTTACATTATTTAATTTTTCTTTTCAAATATGTGATCATTCATCAGTTTTTCCCCAATTTCCTAACAGGGTGGTGATTTTCAAGGGGCAATGGTATGCTTTTGGCAAATGCAGATTCCCTATTGACTGCTATATCTTTTTGGAGACTCATAACCAACAACCTTTGACTTGTTTACAGGCACTGGTGGAGAAAGTATATATGGAGGAAAGTTCGCTGGTAATTTTACTTTCCATTAGAGAAGGATTCATATCCTATGATTCTGTTCTCTAGTAGAGAATCTCTACTCTTTTAATAAGTTCTTTTATCTTTCACTTTTCTGAAAATAGCTTTACATAAAAACTTATGCTGTTGGAGTTCTTTCATGATTAATCATTCAAAATTATGCCTTCCCTCTTAATTGCAGATGAAAATTTTATATTAAAGCATGATGGACCTGGTCTTCTATCTATGGCTAATGGTGGTCCAAATACAAATGGTTCCCAATTCTTTATTACCTTCAAGCGCCAACCACATCTTGATGGGTATACAAGCTTTACATGATTTTTTAACTGTTAGTTTTTTTCTTTTTAACATGTGCACCATTCTCACTTAAAACTTGCAGCCCTTGTTATGGTCTCTGACCCTGTGTTTACAATTAAGGCTGTTTTCGTTTGTTGTTTTTGAAATTTTCTCAACAAAGTTCTCTTTGACCCCTTGTATTTGCTTTCCTCATGCTGATGAGGTTGGATTGCTGATCTTCTCTTTGTTAAATGATGAGATGATTATTTGTTATCTGAGTTAATTTTTTTTTTTTTCATGTGACATTGCAGGAAACATGTTGTTTTTGGAAAAGTTGGTAGTGGATTGGATCTTCTGAAGAAAATTGAACTGGTGGGGACATCAGATGGGAAACCTCTTCGGCCAGTTAAAATAATCGATTGCGGTGAAACCACTGAAGCAAAAATTCAGCCAAAAATTGGGAAAGAGAAAGGTACTTGATTATAAGGAAAAACGTATATGAATGCATTATACAACTCTGATTATTTTATTTTTCTTTGGTCCTAAATAAACTCTGCCCAGCTTGGTTATTATGCACTTTATATTTTTTCTTAACCAAATGGAATGCCACTATTTCTTATTTTAGGTGAAAAGAGAAAATCTGTTGAATCCTCAACTTCTAATGATAGTTCGGATAAAAAATCAAAAGGAAAAAGGAAGACGTCTTCCAAGGATTTGAGGAAGAGGAGGAGATACTCAACATCTGATAGCTCAAACAGTGATAGCGACTCTGTTTCTTCAGACTCTGACTCAGAATCATCGCTTTCTGACTCAAGTTCTTCCAGTTATGGTAAACATCGTAAGAGGAAACCTGTGAAAAGATCTAGGCACAAGCAGGGGAAGAAGAGAAGAAATGGACGAAAGCAAAAGAGAAGCCGGCATAGTAGACGATCTAGACGCAAGTCCAGATGGTATGTATCTAATCAATCTGTGGCATGGCCTTTCTGTTATAGTTTTTTACTTTAAGCACCTGCCTGATCTCTGCCTTTATTAAATTGATTTCCATGGTTTAGGAGCTCAGAAGATTCAAGTGATACTGGAAGTGATAGTACTAGTGGTAGTGACAGCAGTTCTGATGATGAGAAAGCTCATCGCCGTGTCTCTGGTCGTAAAGCACACGCTGAGAACAAACAGAAAAGAAATTTAGGTATGCTATCTTTTTAAATTTTGCTGTGTATCCTACATCTCCCCCACAAAAGAATAAGAACTTCAAATATTATATTGTGAACGGTGTTCAAAACTAATAACTGATCATGCTACAGAAACTGGGAAGCAATCTCCCAGCCCTCCTTTATTTAGAACTGCTTCAGATCGGGGAGAAGATTCTAAGGTCAGAAGAACTGAGGACAAGCAATCACATGAAGAAGGTGAATTGTCTCCTGAAAATTCCGAGTTTCTGAATAATGGGCATGATACTGAAGCCAAATTCAGTAAAGCTGCTATACAACCCACTCATTTGGATGATTCTAATGACAATAGGTTTCACTTCTTTGCTTTCCTGTCTTCTAATTAATGATGACCTATAGTACTAATTTTTTTCTGACGTAATTTCTTGTACATCCTTGGATTGGAATGCGTATCTGATTGAGGTTTTGTGAACATCTTATTTGTATCAGAGGTGCAAGTCCTAGAAGAAGTGATGCTATGAGTCCCGATAGGAAGTTAGTTGAGCAAAACCGAGGAGGTGCTTTGTTGAGGAGTCCCCGCCAACCTGCTGCCTCCAAACATGGTCAGGGTTTGTCAAAAAGCCCTTCACCAAATGGTGAACCAAAGCGTATTAGAAAAGGACGTGGCTTCACTGAGCGCTATGCCTTTGCACGCAGATATCGTACTCCATCTCCAGATCGGTCACCCCATTCCTATCACCGTGGTGATAGAAATATAAGGAGAAACTTCGACAGGTATGCCCATTGCATTTTGCAAGACTGGACTTATGGAATGGATGTTGTTTATTGTTTTGATAATTTTATTTGTTACATGTCTTTGAAGACATACAAGCTACAGAAACTACTCTGAGCGTTCACCACAGAGACGCTATGGAAGCCCTCCAAGGCGCAGGAGCCGTCCGAGGTCATTTTTTTCTTATGATTAGACATGTTATTAGTTAGACCTCATCATATTTGTATTGTTCCTCCATGGATAAAGTAAGCATTTTACTGATGTATAACTGGGAAAACATTCTTTTGTATTCATTTTGATAGATACCAAAGCAGAAGAAGCCGGAGTCGGAGCGTCTCTCACAGTCCAGTGCGTGGCCATTTTAGGGACCGTGGTCGCAGCCAGAGTCCAACACGTAGCCCCACTCCAGATGGCAGGCGAGCTCCAATAAGTGATAGACTAAAATCCCGTCTTGGTCCTCAAAGTGTTCGGCACTCTCCAGACAGAGGAAGGGCCAGGTCCAATTCCAGGGATCATTTGTCACCCCCTAGATCCCCCGATGCCACCCCACCTAGGCGTCATGATAAAAGGACTTCTGTATCTCCAAGCAGGTCTAGATCTAGTTCATCTGGACAGAAGGGATTAGTTTCCTATGGAGAGGCCAGTCCTGATTCCGGGGCAAGGTAGAATGATATGGCATTTTCATGCCGAGATCATCTGTGCTTGTTGGTTTTTCATGGTGAAAGGCTTCTCGAAGCTGTTCTTGCTTTACACTGCCAACTATGATGGGAATGGTATAGGCTGAGTTTCAGTTTTTCATCTTAATATTATGTTGTATATTGGACAAATTCTGCTTCCAAGTTGTTCATTAGGTGATGTGTTTTAATTTTATGTCGATTTTGAAGTCAAGAAGCAAATTTAAGTTTATGCCAAGCTCAAAATCATACAACAGTGGTATCGCGCTTATCTCAAGCATGCCATCACACGCAGCTCACGGCTTTGGAAATGGAACTTGTATCAGAACTTGAGGCGGTCCCTTTTTGGGAAAATTGCTATAGGAAATCTCTAGGAAAACCCAAAAAGTCCAACAATAGACATAAAACTGAAGTTAATTAGGTCCATTATGTCCTTGTACCCAATCAATTTCTGCCACCTGTATAGTTTAACACATCACCATTAAACCCTTTGCTACCCATCTCGGGCATTGGGGTTTCTCGATCAAATTAGTCTGGGGATGGCGAACAAGATAATACTGGGGAAGTGCCGATGTGTCCATGAACCCAATCAAACTAGCCTTGAAATATCATGTTCTTATGCCTGGGGTTTTCTCATAACAGTATAAATGTAAATATATTCCTTCCTTACGATCTTGGTCAAAACTTGATACTACCATTTACAAGCGGTGTCCAGAAGAATCATCAATATAAGATATACATATAAAAATGTTATATTTTATGAATAATATGACTTCTTAAATTTAATACATCCTGGTGTTTTTAAGTTTGTGCGAGACTGATAGGCTTTTGCGTGCTGGTCTCCATGAGAGTATAGATTTGAACGGCCTTTGTTATGCAACGGTGCTTAAATAGTTTGCTTATTATGCGCGAGTTTTATTCAAGTGTTCTTGTTTTTTAACTACAAATTCAAAGGGGTTGGCAGAACGTGTTTGCCAAATCTTGGCGAGGAGGATTACAGAATTCGATTAGCAGAGACGTTGTTGACATATGCGTATTCAAACGTGTTGGCGAGTCCATATTTATTATGATCTCCACCCAAATACGATTTGAACGGCATCTAAAAATCAACCGAAAAATAAAGTAGAAATAGTTGTTTTTTTGCGTTAATTGAAGGGCGACATTAAAAATATCAAATACGTATGAGACGAACAAACAGTTTAATAAGAAATATTCAAGATCAATTTATTGTGTTTATCGGTTACTCACCTAGCTCCAAGGTTTGTGATCCCTGTTGAGTGCAGTTTGATAACATGGTTTGCAAAAGCATGCGACAATACTGAAGCTTAACTAGTTGAGACTAACAAGTGACTGTAAATTAAGTGACCAAACCAACGATGTATGATTAAATGTTTCTCGTTTGCAGATGTAATCTTGGCTAGAAGAAAAGGTGAACAGAATCACTGAAAGTATAACAAGGTTCCTTGGCTAACAAGGACTCAGATTGGCTGACCTTTGGGAACAAGTTGATCTTTGAGCCACATGTAAATAGGAACCAATACAAACCATGTAGCAGCCATGGCACCCAAAAGCAGACGCATCAAGAAGACAAGAGGATTTACAGGCTTTTTCACATCTTCTTCCTTTGGACCAAGCTGCAACAAAATTGCAAAACTTCCTTATTCTCAGTGCAATTTTACAAACCAAAAAAAAAAAAAAAAAAGAAAAGAAAGCAGGCAGTAAAAATATATTATTTGTCACAGTAGTCCAGACACCTGACTTTTGATAGAAGTATATTGACATGAGTATCACTTTGCTTTCTCTAAACATCGGGATTTTTATCCTTATAACCATACTAGTGAGAAATATTTGAAAATGCCACGCATCCAAGTTAGAGTTAAAGGACACCACCCTTGGAGGGTAAATGAGGAAGAAAACATTTGAGGTCTTGCCTGAAGATCCAGAATCTATGCCAAAGAACTAATAAAAAAAGGAAGAATGGATCACAATATCCAGAATCTTTGTGCAAATAGTTTGTAGACAGAAGCTGTATTGTAAAATGAAGCTTCAAGCCATTAAATGGATCACAAACAGTAGAGATGAGAATGAAAGTTGACCAATATGTGGAAGTTAAATCAAAAGTTCTATTAGAAACAACAGCATAAGTACATCAGACAAGGGATATAAAAACACCCTTTTCCCTTTTTTGTTATTGACACTGATCAATGGTTAATTCTTTATCATACAACCTTTCCACAATATCATGATCTCATTAGTTTGCATTGCTAATTCATAGTGGTTTGTGGCGCAGCTACTTTCAACTACATCATCATGACAATCTGCTTACTATTACCGCTTAGAAGAGAAGATTCCAAAAATTTGACTTGATCTCACAACATTCAACATATAAAAACTCTATTGATCAGATCCACTCACAGAATATTTGTGTGTGTGTGAGAGAGAGAGAGACAGGCAGACAATGGCACAGAGAAACTGCCTTTGATTCTGTGTAAAATGAAATTGCAAGCAAAACCCCAAAGAAAACAAACATAAATTGAGAAGCCAAGATGACAATTACCTGCAAAGGAGAATCTCCAGATGCAGGTTTAACACCAGTGACAGAACAACCCATAATCAAGCCATGACGGCGAACCCCGCGATACCACTTTGGGCCAATCCTCTTCAGTTGGACATCCTTGAATCCTGCTTTTTCAAACCACTCAATGTACTCTTCCTCTTTAGGGAAAAGCATCCAAACATCAGCAAAGAAGCGTGACAACCAAAACGTTGGGTAAACTGGTCCAATTACACACGCTTTGCCGCCAAGTTTCAAAACCCTGTATGCTTCCTTGATGCCTCGTTGTGGATCTGGCCAGTACTCAATACTGAGAAATGAAAGCATATCACGGCTTAGGCAATCCGCTTCTTGATTTAGACACTGACATATAAACAATTTTACCTATCTAACGTGAATGACAGAATAGCTAAGCATACTCAGTGAAAAACATATTTTCAGTAGAGGCATTTTTATAGAACTTCATTTTTCATTCCACGCGGACAAATGCAATAGTATACAATGCAGTAAGAATATGTAAACATAGAATTCAAAGAAGACCAATTGGTGAGGATGGTGAAGTGTACCTTCCTGCAGATACGTATCTGTCAGCATAATCAGTACGAAAAGGAAGATCCTCAGCATCACCCTCAATTATTTTGCATTCCTTCAGTGGTTCCTTCTGCTTGGCCTTGGCAAGTTGATGAGGCGATTGGTCTAGAATGGTAACATTCTTCGCATCCACATGTTTCACTATACCCAACGTGGTAAAACCCGTGCCACCACCAACATCTACAACTATCATATTTCTATTACTGAGATCAGCTGGTTCAAGTGCATCATCCCTCATGTCCTCAGTCCAATGCCCAGGATTTATAATATGGTCATATACAATGGACAGAAACCTATAGAACCAAAAAGCCTCTTTCTTATGTTGTATGAACCTTGGCTGTGAGCTTGGCCTTGAAGGCGACAGACTACACTTAGGTGCTATGGTCCTATAATTTAGAACTCTAGCAGAACTAACTAAACCCACTCTTGGGAAGTTCTTTCCGCGCAAATCCGACCCTATAAAACCTAACTTATTCGGGTTTCTGTTAGTTAAAAGCGCAAGATTTTCAGCTCCACTGAGCATTATTGAAGCCATGAATGAACCTGACAAGAGAGGATAACAATGAAAATAAAATTGCACTAAATTGAATTCATAGATAGGAAAATGGCGTGCCAGAAGCGTTTGGGCATAATTATACCAAAAATTGGAAGAAGAAAAAAACTAAGCTGCAAAGTGAGCTTACCGTGACTAGGTGGGGCTAGGTTGTCTAGACTGAAACGCGAAAGAGCCCGTGAACCACAAAATTCAGCTTGCTCGGTCACAAGCTCCAACCACAAACTAGGATGTAGTGGAAGAGTGGAAGAAAACAAGCAAGAATAGGACCATTTTCTTCTCTCACCGCTAGCCACGTCAACACCAGATTTTTTATCGGTTGGGAGAAAGAAATGTCAGTTTAGTGGTATGCGCGATCAAAATACTTTTTAGTTGAAGAAAAAGTACTTTTTGTTTTGGTTCTTAAAAAACAGGAAATTTATACGGACATCCAAGACAAAATACAATAAGTTAACAGTGCTTGGTTTGAGAGGAGGTAGTAGGAGGGAGGATGTTGATCAAATTACTATTAATAAAAAATATTTTTTTATTGAAAAAAAGTTTTTATGGACTACTTTCCTGATTCTTATGATAAAGACCAATTAATTTTTTCTCACAAACTAATAAAAACAGTTAAAATCAATAAATTTGTCTTAGAAATTTAAGTAATTTAATATTACCCCTACTAATTGTCTTAAACTATTATTATATTAATTATTACTTTACCCACTACCCTTATTAATTATGAAAACATAGGAAAAACATAATTAATCTTTCATTAAAACATAATAAAAAGGACCAACCAAACTTATTAGTTGGTGCCTTATAATAAAGACGAGAAGGAATATTTAGTAAAGACGAGGGAACAAAAATTTCTCACTTCTCTCCCTTCCCTCAAACCTATCAGGCAATAAAATATCTAATTTATGAGCAAATTTCGAGGGACATTTAGATAAATATAAAACAATTGTGAAAATAACTCATTACCTTAGTGAAACTAAGAAAAGGACGGGGTGCTTAGGCTTCTATGAACAGTTCTTCTTTCCTTTCCTTGATGATGAAGAAGACGAAGCTGAAGATCCACTTGCTCTCTCACTATTCCCAGGTTTAGCTCTCCATAATATCCACTTCCCATCTTCCAATAATCTCTTTCTTTAATTTCTTCACTCAGTGTGAGAGGAACAACAATAAGCACCAAACCAAGAGAGACACAGAGAAAAATAGAAGCTTTTTGATTTCTGGGAGAGAGAGAAGATGGAAGAGAATAAGAAATCTCTCCAAAGCTGGTTTTAAGCAATTGTTGGAGGAATTATTGCATTGATGGAGCAAATTATGCGTAGATTTGAATGTTATACTCCCTGCGGTGCTAGACATATAGTTGGCTTCTTCTTTTTTTATGATTAAGGAAGTTACTAAATAAATTATTTAATTATATTATATGTTATGTATTTTTAATTATATATCAATTTAATATTAAAGTTTTGTTCAATTAAAATAATTTAGAGAAAAAATGAAAAAAAATGATAAATATAAATATTTAAAGTGATTTAATTAATTTTTTTAATCTCTTTTAAAAATTCAACTTTATTTTATATTTAGACCGATTGTATATACCTAGATTTTATCCCCGGTGATTGACTTTTCTCTCTCCCATCTGAATAATTTTTTATTGTTCTAATGCTAATAATGATGATTACATTATTAATTAATTTTTTTAAAATTTCCTGCCTCATTTATGAGTTTTTATGCTCTCCAATGGGATGCTATCTCTGATAGAGAAAACAGGCAAAGTTAGTTGAGCCGGTGAATTTGTAAAGATTGAGTCTAAGATTTTTGCTTTAAAGATGTAAACAAGCCAATAAGGGTTGGCTATGTAGGGTTAAGGGCCGGCTTTTTTAGGCCCGTATATATATATATATATATATTAAATTATTTATATGATAGCGATATTATTGATTTTTTATACTTTATTAATCATATTACAAATATTTAATTGTTGTTATATTTTTTAGGATTAAGTTTCATAAAAAACATCTTATATTAATAATCCTAAAACTTAAAAACCTTATAAAAGATATTTCTTATTTTATAAGTATTCTTATTGATTTTATATTTTTAACTTATTTTCTATTGATTGTTTTGTTCCTATCTTGTGTTGTTTATTTTATTGACTAATCACACTTTTCAAACCATATTTATAAGAAGTATTTTTAATTTTGTTAAGTTTTCTAATTAATTATTTGTAATTGGGGTATGTGGACAATAATTTACCTTTGATTATGACTTAGTAATTGTGTATTTTGTTGTATGATGTGTATCGTTTGCACATTAATTTTGACAATATTTATGTGTTAAATTAGGACCTTTATTGTTCTAATTTTATTTCTTTAAAAGTAGCCGAAAAAATAGTAAAATAGATGCAACCCTAACCCTAATGCTTAAAGTCCCAAGCATCGAAAAATGAGTTCTCTTTATTGGGGTATAAAACTGCCTCGTGCAAATTTCTTTATGGTGCTTAAAAGTTATTTGTGCTAGGCGCTTTTGGAGTAAAAGTTTGTTGGTCAATTTGCTCCTTAACTCTATTTTTATTTATGCTGAGGTTGAGTGAGAGAGAATAACTAGTTTAAAGGATGGTTAACTTTTGTTTTTCAAATTAGAAGGGAAATCAGTAAGGGCTGTTTGGGAAGAAGGGAAAAAGCACAGTGCTAGTAAAATTAGGTGTCTGGTTGGCTTTTTTCAAATAGGTTTTTAGGCTAAAAGATATTTTAAAAAAGAAGCCATTGAGACTGGCCTTTAACAATGCAGATGGATTTCTATTACCGTCAATCCATATATAATTCACATTTACAATATCACTTTTTATCCTATTTTAAGTTTGTAAAAAAAACAGTTTAGAAAAGTCACTTCTACCACCGTTAATCCAAATAAGCTACTAGTCATAACCTCTAGTTAAAGAAAAGTTTTGTATCATTATATTTTTAGATCCTACTATTAAGAATTCAGTCAATCAACCAGTCCAAATTTGAGCTTTGTGATCGGGCTGTCTCCCAAAGGATTTTTTTTTTTTTTTTTTTTTTTTTTTTTTTTTTTTTTTTTTTTTTGATTTAGGTGAAATTCGAACTCAGTGCTCACTTTACGATCTAGTTAGGACTTGCTACTTTTGTTACTAAATATAAGATTCAATTTATTTTTTTAAAGATTAAAAAAAATAATTAAATCACTTTAAAGTATTTATATCTATCAATTTTTCTCTAAACTAATTTGTCTAACTTATAAAATAATATATAATTCAATCATGCATAACATATCATATAATTAAGTAAATTATTTAATATTTTTTTTTATAAAAAAATCCACTAGCTTTTATATTTGACAGTAGAGTAGTAACTTATATGGTACGGCAAGTGGAGTGGGTTGAAACCTTTCCTTTCTTCCCTGAGCACAGATCTTCACAAATAGGCTATGGTGAATTGTGATTCCCTTTTACCCCCTGAACTTTGATTGAAGACCTGGCTGTTTATATTTTGCTTTTAAAAATGGGGAACATATATGAACACACAAAGATTCCTGGTTCCAAAACTTGGCTAAAAGGAAAATTGTAAATTCTCGAGGAATGTAAAAAACCATAGTTATTCTTGTTTTATAAATAGAGCGTGTTTATCCAACGAGTTTTACTTGAATATGAAGCTGTAAATTGAAATTTGTTAAGATGAAGAAAATAACTCACTAATTTGCTTTCCAATCGTGAAACAGGAAAAGTAATCGTTAGCTGGGTCATCTCCGAGTTCGCAAATCGGATGCGGAAAACACAGGACGAGTTTCTTACACCTGGAACGTTCTTCCCAATACTCTATCGAGTCGGCAATATCAGAAATTAGTAGTGGGTATTTAACCTTTCAAGCGCTTCCACTTTCTAATCTCCTTCCATTTGTTTAAATTTTCATATTGGACAGAGTCATTAAGGACGGCTATTACATCACTATGATGCATGCTAGGCACTAACATGCATTATCAAATGTGTTATAATCTATTATTTTCTTACCCCATATTTTGATGATATTGTTGCCTAAATGATCAGTATCCCTCTGGCTTCTGATTTGGGGTATGAGTGGGGAGATAGGGTTTTTCAATACATGGCCACTAATGGTGCTGAAGAACGAGTACCCTGTTGGCTTTTGCTTGGCTAAAACCATTTTTTTTAGTCCACTTTCATGTGCTATAACGATACAAGGATGGGTTTTTCGGAAAGGGCTCATTGACTATGATATAAATAAATATACTTTTGTCCACTTTCTCTGCTTTTACATATTCTAATGACTCCAAAAGGATTTTCAAATAATTATCATGAAGTTATTATTCCACTTTCAACTGAACTCTTAATGGGTTGAAGTGGGATGGAGCACTTAACACAGAAGGTGGGAGACACTCTTGTAACTTGTTCTATCACTGCTGACCTGAAAGCCTACAACAATTCTCAAGTCAAAAAATACTTCTTACTATTTGGCTTTGCAATTATAGATGAAGGATATTGATGCTTGTTTGGAATAACGATTGGAGCATTCAAAAATAATTTTTCAATCATCGTGATTTACGGTATACGAGATAAGTATGTGAGAAAGTTTTGTGATTTATATGAATAAACACTTTTGGGATCCCAAATGTGATGGGACACGGACTCCATCGCAAGGTGGAGAAATAACTTGAAATTTAATTTTTTTCATACATATTATGCTCTAGTACCATCTTACAACTAGTTTTTCAAACGTTTGGAAACCACACTCTCCTTTTAGTAAACACCAAATAAATCACCCAACGTAACCTATGTCTGAGTGTAAAATTCCAAACTGAGTTTTGAAATTTAAGCGGTTTGCAAATTTATGCATTCTGAAAAACAGTATCCTGTGCTTCTTTCTTGTGGATGACAGCAGTTGCCACTCATCATTCTTTCTAACTAACATTGAAACCCAGCTAGCGGATATTAAACATCTCAAATTTCTTACATTTATACATAAATTGACGAGTCTAAGGTTTAGAAACAAAATAGATCCATGTGGCCATTGGTAATTAGTATGAATTGATGTTATTCACAAGCTATTCATTCCACACCTCAGCCATTAATTGAGGCAGTCCATCCCATGCTTCTTCTTTACCGAGCCTGCATGATATAGAGTATGCGTTAGGTTCAACTGTCTGCCGTAATTTACATTCTTCTACTCTAATTTCTTAAGCATATTTGACCATTCTCACTTCTGCAGAGCAAAATGACATGCGACTTTGGTATTCCAATAGTATGTTTCTAGCCAGGCATAATAATCCTAAAGCCTTTTTCTTGTTAATCTTACATAGTTTTCCTGATTAATAGGCTTCAATTTTTTCCGTTAGAAAATGTAAATCAACATAAAAAGGTCATAATAAGGTCATTACATAGTTTATAGCATGGTTGCTTAAGTGCTGGATCATCTGTTGATGCTGCAGGATCCTCGCCAAATATCATCTCACAACTCATGTCATCAAAATCTGTAAGTTAAAAGATGCGATCAAGTTTGGACTGATTATAGGCACTTCAAGTTTCATCAAGTTATTAGAGTGTGGAAAGTTTTTCAGAAAGAAGTGGCTGGTACTCTAACGTCAATTATGTCATTATGAATACATTGCAATTTTAATGCTTTTGATGAACGCAACTAATAGATATACTATGAAAGAATCATTAGAGGCAAGATACTGTATATGAAAGAAAAGGTACATAGTACCATAAATCATATCGAAGATGTTTATGGCATACTTGAGGGATCAATTTCTTGATGAAATGCATGCAATGTATTTAGGTCTTCTCAACTGTGTTCTATCCCAACTCTGCATCCCTAGTGGCATATGAGTGGAGCCCTCCGTTGAAATGATGAGGCTGGCCTCCACGATCTAGTGGATGCTATGATACTCTTAAGTATGAAAAATGTTTCTTTTATTTATATTATTAGTGGAACTTACTATAAAAGGAAACCTCAGAATAAATTTTGTTGCTGAACCAACCTTTCCTGCTTAGTTTTAGTTTTGGTGTAACATAGGTGACTTTTTCTTAATGGTTATCATGTATTGGCATTTCGCTAATACGAGAAACAAACACATAATGCATCATATTGTTTACTTTTCTCCATATATTTCCAAACAAGTTCATGGCAGAGAAGTTAAACAGAGACTCTTCAAGCAAGACCATGTCAAATAATAGAACTGTGCTCATGCAAGTAGTTGCTGAATGCTAATACTCACTTGGAACCATGTTGACTGGCATGCCCAAAGAGTCCTTTATAAATGATTGAGATGGCATTTTGCAGAGATTAACACACATCCCGACACAATTTGTCTGTTCCAAAAACCTGTACATATTGTTGTTAAAACCAATTGGAAAAAAGAAGAAAATTGTTAGGTTGCTTAGGTGAAATGATGAGAGGGATGGAAATAATAATCATCATTTTAGTTTTGACAATAATGTTGAAGGTGATCATGGTAGTCATGGTGGGAATAGAGAATACAATATTGGAGCTGCATCATCATTGAAGCAAGTTGTTTGAGGCCAGAACGTATCTTAGGTTGTTGAATTGGGGACCATCTTGTGTTATATATTTGAAGTTAAAATATAAGAGAAAAGGTCGAGTTACCTGCACTTTTTTATGTGGACAACATTTTTTTCTCTTATCCCGTTGACCTCTGATTCCCTCACCTTATTCATAGTGAAAACAATAATGAGGTTAATTCTACAACGATATCATAGGTTGGGTTTAAATAATTAAAAAAAAAGTTGCATACACAAGTCAATTTCATTATATATATTTTATTAGCCAAAAGTCAATTATGTTATATGATTGTGTGTGTTTGTATGATATGGAGTTGATTTCACTATTTCCACTTCCTTAGTCTGCAAATCCTTATGCTCGGCCACGTTAGTCTCTTCTGTTCTGTTGGTTAATATCTGCTGCTAAGAAGGTTGTGTTGTGAAGCTTGATTAAATACTACAGTTATATTATTCTTCACATCCATTTGAATGATCTATGTAGTTGTGACATGTGTACTAAAAAACTCAGTGGGGCAAGATGTGCGAATGAAATTATACGCTTCTTGTGGAGACTAATTAGTGGGCTCCCAACAGTGAAAGAAGATAATTGCCTAGTTCTTTTCAGCTCTTCTAAGTTGACTTCCTTCCCTATTGTCCAGCTTATTCATTACTACTCTTCTGCCATGCAAGAATCTATTTATAATTTTTTTTTCTTTGTTGTATTAGAAACTGTGTTGCCCAGATTCTACAGTGAGAGGGCCACTTTGAAGGTTGCTTACCATCAGGTATACACACACACACACGCCTCTGCTTCTGATTAGCTAGTTACAAAAAATAATCTCCAGTATCTTAATCAGCTTCCACAAAGATTTTCTTCAATATGTTTGAACAGACTTATCACCAATAAAACTCCAGTCTTATCACTAGTGGAAGGTGTAGTGTGCCATGATTCTCTGCCTATGAGTTCCCTTGAGGGGCTTCTACTAATTATGATTTAGATTCAAACGCCAATATGACATCAGATTAATTCCAGCCAACATTGACACTATAGCATCGGATGTTTACCTCGCAGCGCCCGACTAACCAAGCAAAAAACAAAGTAGTAAAGGCGGCAAAATATTCCCTTGCAAATCTAGATGGAGGCGTCACTGTCCTTATCTGCAATCGGTTATAACAACGTATGCATTAAAGTCAATCAGAGTTTTTTTCCCAGGAAGAATAAAAAAAAAAAAAAACCATGCCTGCACTATATTTCATTTTTTGTCCAATGCTAATATCTGTGACCGAGAATTGGCATAACAGGAAGAAGACCAGAATGGTGGTGAACTCACAAAGGAGAGTATTGGCCTTGGGAAGCTTCTTTCGAGAGCTTGGATGACAATTTCACGTTGCTGAAAAGGATTGAATTTCTGAGAAACCACAGTAGCTGCCTCAACCAAGCTGTCATATCCACTCTTGCTGTTAAAGAGTCCTGTGTAGGATTGAAGGTAAGAGAAAAAGGAAAATTCATGAAACTTATGTGTTGTTGCATACAAAAAAGATGGAAGAGGGTGAATGAACCTGAAGCCTCTTGAACGTTCTTAGAAAGATGACGTATGGCCAAGCGATCGAACCAGTTGTCTTTGTAGACAATGGTTTGTCTTGTTTCTTCTGTAATGTCATTTGCAGGTCTTGTCAGCACCCCAACCACACAGGAATATCTTGGTTTATGTTTCAACTTCCGGTGTGCTGCTGTTACTGCTGGATTTCTGCTCACTGTCAGAATTTTGGCTTCCATTTTTGTTTGGGGTGTGATTGCTCTATTGGTGAGTGAGAGAGAGAATGAAAGAGTTTAACAGGGGATAATGACGGATGAGTTTTTTAGAACAAGGAGTGCATGGAAAGAATATATAGCAAAAGTCGTCCAATAGATTCTGTAGTTGTAGCTTGTTCGGTTATTTAGATGCTCTTTTGTTCTTTTATGTGCTTCATAATACATACCGCTGTGGTTTTATTTATAAGTTATTTTTTTATCAAAAAATTTAGTCATATTTATAAGTTCTCTTTTAAGGTATAAATGAGATTGTAACAATTTTGCCCATATTAATTATACCAATGAAAATGGAGAGAGAAGAAAAAACTAAAAGATACCCATTTATAAATAAGTGCAAAGTTAAAAATTTATCCCATAATCATTGAACTAACTACATTTTCTTAGTATATTTGATTTAGTTAAAAATGACTTTAAATAGAAGAGAGTGGTACTTCATTTTCCATACCTCAAGTTAAGTTATTTTGAATTATTATGATGAAATTATGCACCTTGTTTTGTGTAATGAAGTTTAAGAATGTTTTAAACCATCAAATGCTTAATAAGTCATATTTTAATGATTGACTATAATTGAACTAGTGACATAGTAATTATATAAAAATATAATAGGAATTATAATATTACATATGAAAGAAATAACATTAAATTGTTAGATAACATGAGAAAAAATTCATAGAAACAACATATATTGTGTTCAAAAAAAAAATTATAAAGAAATAAGATTATTATTTTCTTAAAGTAACAAATATGTAGGGTAAGTATTACTAAGTAATACTCCCTCCGGTTCTAATTATAAGAGCTAGTTGACTTTTTTGGAGAGATTAAGGAAGCTAATTAAATTAGCTTAGAGTATTTTTTTTCAAACTAAATGGTTTGACCAATAAACTAATATATATATCTAAGAAAACACAACATACGAAAAATGATTAAGTAACTTATTTAGTATCCTTAATCTCTTCAAAAAAGTCAACTAGCTCTTATAATTAGGACCAGAGGTAGTAATTTGTACTTTGTGGTCAGAATAGTTTTTTGTTGTAATTTTTTAACCAAGGTTTGAACAAGTTAACTTGGATTCAATCCTAAATGACATCATTATTTGTAATTAAATGATATAAATCGAATTAATAAAAAAATATGGTAGAAATTATTGGCTTTACGACTCTTAAGAATAGTAATTGATATTTTAAAACTTGTAAAAATATGTGATATTTTTTAATTTTATCCTTAATTGAAACTAATAATCATAATAAAGTGCTGTCCTTGAATTAAAAACGATTTGGTAACTTATAAAATTAAGAAGCGTGAGTACATGATTGGGAAAATAATTTTAATTACTGCATCTTTATTCTATATTTGAGAGTTGAGACCAAAGAGAGCTTTAAAACTTTATCTTATAATTAGGAGTTGAAGTAGTTTTTCTATTCTCCCATTTTTAGAAATCTTAACCACCAAAATTAGGTTAATCCTTCAGGCAAAAAAATTAATTAAAAAAAAAAAACAAGTGGATCATCATAGGCTAAGGACTCTTGTACATTTAATAAATAAGTTCAAGTGGTTTAGATTCGATTGTTTTGTGAATCACAAAAGGTCAATATACCCAGTTAACTTATTTTGACCACTATTTTATAAGGATCATATTATAATTTAGATCTGTTTACATTTTCTTTTAAAAATTGAAAATGTACACACAATAATTGTGTTTCATACATTGGATTAGGACCTCCATATTCTGATCACGTCCCTCCATATTTAAAGAACATTTTAATTTTTGTCGAACTGACAATTGCTGCTGCATCAGAACCCTGTCCCACATTCTACAAGAATAACAACACCAAGAAATTCTAAACACAACCATAAGCATAAGCAGAATTCATATTACATAATGACGAAGGCTAAAGTAATTGCCTATGAAACCATCCAGCAACATTACAAATTACACCTCTAGTTAAAAGACCGATCATCACATGACCATTTACACACTACCGTTTCAGTTCTAGACAAAGGATTAAGATTAAATTAAACAGCCTACGCTACCAGTAACTGTGATAAAGTCATCATGAACACAACCTAACTTGATCATAATAAAAACAGGCATACAAGCTGAGAATTCGGGAGAAAGCTGGTCATTCTTTAGAGGTCTTGTTGATGAGGGACTTGTGAATGTGAGGGATTACACCCCCACCAGCAATGGTGCCCTTAATAAGGGTATCAAGTTCTTCATCTCCTCTGATAGCAAGTTGCAGATGCCTTGGTGTGATCCTCTTCACCTTCAGATCTTTGCTGGCGTTTCCAGCAAGTTCCAGAACCTCGGCTGTGAGGTATTCAAGAATGGAGGCCAGGTAAACTGCAGCTGTAGCCCCAACACGCCCATTTGCTTGGATCCTTTGTTTCAGCTGTCTATGAATACGACCCACAGGAAACTACACCCCAACCAAGGAAACATGTATGTATTCAGAATGAAAATAGTAAACAAAACTTGGATGTATACTAAAAATATAGAATCTCATCGTTTCCAAGAGACATTTAATAAGTGTATTGTTTTGTTGTTTAAGTAGCATTGTGTATGTCACCACTTATCTTACATGGTCTCATTTTTTTTAACTTAAAAGAAGAAACAGTCGAATACAATTCTTTGTGGCACTCATTTGGCCGTCATCCCTAAACCACAGCCCAATAAAATAACGAACAAAAAGGCAGAGGTGGGACTAATCCATGAATTCCACCGAAAAATATCGATACGCTTAAAGCCAAAGGTTAAATAGTTAAAATATCCAAAAATCCCAGCTAAACAGAATAACTTGGTAACCACAACGGTAATTTAATACTGATGAAAACAGAGTAAAAGGGCGGTGGGTTACCTGGATTCCGGCTCGGGATGACCTGGAAACAGGCCTTTTCTTATCCTTATCTTTGTCCTTGTTAGCAGTCGTGGTTTTTGCAGCCAAAAGCCCCTTGCCTCCTTTTCCCGCCATTGCCTAAATAAACGTAAAAAATAAATACTTCATGAATCGAAAATGAGGAGAACACGTCCAGATCTAAAGAAAAGAACAAACAAATGAATTAAAGAAAGAAAGAAAAAACACTGCAATTTCTTCCTCTGTACATGGCAAAGACATTTCAGGGAAATCCAAGAGCAAAACAAGAGGAATTGCATTACGTATTTGTGCATAAATAGGAGCAATTCAGCAACTAAAAATAAGAGATCGAACACAAGGATCGTCACAATAAGTTAAAGAGGAAATTGGGGGTCTAGTTGAATTTGTTTTTTCAGCGAACAGAGGAGAAATTTGATGCCAGGAACAAAAGAAGAGATGATCTAGTTCAAAGCGACATGGCAGAGAGAGAGAAGAGAATCTAGAAAGTGAGGATGACGAGCATACCAGAGGAGCTAGGCAGAGGAAAAGAAATTACCAGAGATTTTGAGAGCGCAAAAGCCAAAGAAGCAAGAGGAGCTGTTGGGCAGTCAATAGCAAGAGCACGCCAATTGCCAGACGGGGATAGACGGGACAGATGCTAATAGCTTCAATTTTTTTGAATCTGCCAAATCTATAGAAATGGCGCTCAATCTTGCGTGGGAAAAATTTTCCCAACTCCAATTTTCAAAAAACATTTGAAACCAATAAACACGAGCCCATCAGGCCCACTTTCAAATGGGCCTCCGCTCCTTTTAAAGCCCAAAGTTCAGGATAAGGATTGATTGGTTCCACATCTTCAGTTCCATTCCCTAACACAGAAAATGAAGAGCCATCATATTTCAGTGGTGAAGATCTGAATGGAAGCCATGACTGGGACCTTATTTTCTCCAAATTCAAGTATAATTAGCTCTTCTAGCTGTGGAACGGGATGCTTATTATCCCAACACACAACGTTGTTGGGTGTTCCACAACAAAAGATATTTCTAGGGACTAGAATTCGGAACCACTGTCAAGTGTTTGGTAAGAAGGAATCTTCGAATAGAATTGTGGTGGTGGGTGTGACTAAAGGCTCTGCAGATTCAAGCAAGTCAGAAGAAACCATCCCTTCGTGGGCCAAACCAGATTCAGATGAACCCCCACCTTGGGCTCGGAACGAGGCCAACAACAACAGTGCTTCCCAACAAGGGTTTGTCATCCCTTTCTATGTCTATCTACTCGCTTCTGCCATCACCGCCATTGCTGCTGTAAGCTTTAGCATTTTGTAACAATATTCTGTAGTTCACTTGTCCGGTTTTACCTTTTCCTTTGTTGTGTGATTCTGGTTGGTTAATATGCTCGCTTTGTTTAATTTCTAATTGTAGATTGGTTCCATATTCGAGTACGTTAACCAAAGGCCAGTTTTTGGAGTGTTGAGCACCGACAGTGTATTTTATGCTCCGTTGCTTGGATTCTTTACATTCACTGGCATTCCCTTCTCGGTGAGTAATTCAATAATTTACTTGATCATTATTATTACCCTGTGAATAGTGTGCGCTTGTGGTATTAACGATTTTAGTGTAGTCTATTATTGGGACTTGATAAATTTTGTCATCAAGATCGTCACTTTGAACTTAAATGACATTAGTCGAGTGGTGAAGCTAATTGAAGTTGATATTAATGAAACAGGGATATTTGTGGTTCAAGTCCGTTCAAGCTGCTAATAAGGAAGCTGAGGAACAAGACAGGAGGGATGGCTACTGATGATCGACACCTTCTCTTCTCAAAACTCAAGCAAGCATTCCTTCACCAGATTACATACCTTTGTTTTTTCCAGTCTCTGTTTTGCTCAAAATATACTAAGTGGAAGAGTATTGATTGAGTTAATATAAGGAATCACCGAGTCATAACATAATAACCATTAATCAGATATCGAATTGCTTCTAATTATGATAAGATGCCGTGCTTCTGGGGAAAGAAAAAAATCATCGACAGCATTTACAGGCGCTATTCTACCTTTTGGTTCTAAACTGTCAGCCATGGGCTTTTCCCGCTTATGACAGGGTTGGAGGATTTCAAGCAATTCGCCTTGCCCACTTCATTATTGTTCCTGCGTTGGTTTACAAGGGAAACTGCATTTTGTTCGTGCAAAACTTGCTGTGACTCGTTTTGTCGTCCTCATACTTCGTGGTGCCCTGCTTTTACCTACTTCTAATTGCAGATAGACTAATTGGTAGGAGCCTAGGAGGTATTATTCTCAAGTAGATGGTGGCACCTTCTCTGCGATTTATCAATCAGACTATTAATTGACCTTCGCAGGGAAGATTTCTAAAATTTTATCGCATTTATATTATATTTAAAAGTTTTTAAATACCCTATAGCATTACTGGTTTTAACTCATTTATTGATTAATGACTATGGATATGATTCATAAATGACGCAAGAGTAACTTCAATTCAATAGTTGATTCCAAACGTGTCGCTTGTGCAGAGACTTTTTGAGATGTGATATGGCCTTACTCTTCTCTTTTAATTCCTTATCTTCCTTCCCAAGCACATCTTTGACATTCAAAAACTGAGGTGGTGAAAATTTTTCGAACTGAAAATCAATAGGCCCCCCCGCACTTGATAAGTGCTGTGAAGAAACTGAATATTGGGGTTCCAGGACTTTACCTTTTTTCCCCACTCCCTTCAACACATGAAAGTGATCATCTGATGGAAGATACTTGTGGTGGCCTGCTAACTATAAGGGATCCTGGATTCTTGGTTCATCAAAAAATTGGGTTACACTTACTGCTATGGAGATTATGGGGATCATGAAGGATTTTGCCTTAATTGAAAAAACGGTTATGGCAAAATTGCCGTCTTTAGCAACTTTGCAGAAGCCTTGTAGATAATCAATAGTGACCTATTGCAAGATCATCCTCTCAATGGCCATATCAAACAAATTCGCCGTCTTAGATATGTGACTAGACTGTCACTTCTAACCTCATGCCAAGAGAAGTCAATATTTTACTCGTCAAGATATCAAATGGATATTGAAGCTGTAGTCATAAATGTTCCTATAGCAAAGTATAGACCGACTCTCTTAGAAGACATTAGTTGTAGTCTTTTTTTTTTTTATAAAGCACATGCATCTGTAATGAGAGAGGGTGAAATGGGCCAGTCTAGTGGAGATCCAGTCCATATAGCATCAGATGATGGGCTAGAAGCAGTAGATGGGCCACAACCCATAAGAAGAAGTAAGAGGATGAAGAGAAGATCCTGGAAGCTAAGGGAATTAGAGGAATAAATCTATAAATAAGAGATAAAAGGAATAGAGGGGTGTCGAATAGATTATGAAAGATTCTCTCTCTCTCTTGTGGATTTCTCCTTTCTGTTATCCTATCAGTAACGTCCTGATATTTAGTATTTTCCTATTCTCTCTATTTGTAATACTGGATTTCCAATCTTGAGCTAAGAAATGATACTGTGAATATAGAAGTTTTACCTTCTGTTTCTCTTATTGCGTTGTTTTTGCTATATTTCTATGTTACTTGTATTGTGATCATAGCAATTGGTGCTTTCATTGCTCTTACTCCATGGCCGAGAACACGCGACTGAAAGAAATTCTTGCCGATCAAAAGGAGCTTCAGGCCGCGCAACAGAAAACCAATGCCTTCATGGACACCGCCGATGGTCGCTTCACCCGTTTAGAAAGCTTTATGGAAGCCGTTTTACTCAAACTGGACAAGCGACCGGATGCCTCGGGTTCCAGTAGTAAAACCGAGTCCACCCTGTTTCCACCGAGTTCTTCATTTTTTCCCCAGAATCGCCAGGTCAAGCTCGATTTCCCACGTTTTGATGGCACAGACGCACTACAATGGATTTTTAAGGCCGAGCGGTACTTTAAGTACTTTGACACACCAAACGCACAACGTTTGGTCATTGCATCGGTTCACTTAGATGGGGATGTCTTGTCGTGGTTCCAAATGTTGAATCGTGCTAATCGGTTCCCTCACTGGCTTGGCTTCATTCAAACCGTTGAAGAACAGTATGGCCCATCGCAATTTGACTGTGCACGCTCCCAGCTGTTCAAATTGGTTCAACACGAGAAATTGGATGAGTATAATAGCCACTTCATGGCTTTGTCCAACCGTACATTGGATATCCCAGAGATGGCTCTACTTGACTGTTATATTAGGGGTCTCAAACCGGATCTGCGTCGTGATGTATTGGTGCAAAAACCAGGGTCCGTTTTGCAAGCTATGACTCTCGCCTGATTGTTTACAGAGGCTCTGGAATGGAGCAAAGCGACGAAGCCACACGGGTTTAGTAGTTTTAGCGGCGTCAACTCCAACAACAAGCCATATTCTGCTTCCGTACCCGCCAGTAGTGGCACGTCAACATTGACAAGCAGCGAGGGCAAATCTAACCTGCCGCCATTATTACTCACTTCGACCCTCCTTCCTCTCAAGCGAATGACATCGGCCGAAATGTAGATCCGATGGGAGAAGGGGTTGTGCTACACTTGCGACGAGAAGTTTTCGCCCACCCATCGTTGTGCTAAGAGACAACTTATGATGATGGTGGAAGATGATGAACCAGAAATTTGGGTTGAACCTAAAACAGAGGAGCCGACAGTGGATCGTACTTTGCATCATCTCTCATTACCTGCGTCCAAGGGCACTCATGGTGCTGCCACCATTCAATTCGCCGGTACCATCTTTGGAACAGAGGTGCAAATACTGCTCGATGGGGGCAGTTCGATAACTTCATCCATCCTCGTATAGTCCAACACCTGCACATTCCAGTTGAATACACGAAAGAAGTATGCATATTGAGTGGAATTGGTCAAACCATGCGTACCAATCAGCAGGTAAATCAGGTACCAGTACAAATTTGTGGCTATACATTATTTTTAACCCTGTTAGTCCTGCCTATAGCTGCAGTGGACATGGTCATTAGCGCTGGGTGGTTAGAAACACTGGGTGCTCATGTGGCCAACCACAGCACTCCAACCATCAAATTTCTGAAAGATGGCTCATGGGTTACATTGAAAGGCTTTCGCGGGAATAATATGACGCAAGCCCAGTACCATCATCTTCTCCGAGTACATCACACGGCTACCTGGGCTGAGCTATTTATTGTGGAGCCCATTAATCGCCCAGTCCTTGAGGATGATGACGACATACCTGATGATTTAACAGAGTTATTACAATCATTTTCCTGTGTCTTTGACATTCCTCATGGGTTACCACCTCCGCAGGGACATGAGCATTGCATTGAGTTATTACTCAATTCTACTACTGTCAAGGTTCAGCCACATCGTTATCCGGTCAGCCAGAAATCAGAGATCAAGCGAATTGTTGAGGACTTGCTACAAGAAGGCCTAATCCAACCCAGCGTTAGCCCATTCTCTACTCCAGTCATCTTGGTCAGGAAGAAGGACGACACATGGAGGTTCTGTGTCGACTATCGTGCCTTGAACGCCATCACCATCAAAGATGCGTTTCCAATGCCGACTATAGACGAGTTACTCGATAAGTTGTCGGGCTCAGTGTTTTACTCCAAGTTGGACCTCAGGTCTAGTTATCACCAAGTATTGATGAAGACAGTGAATAGGGAAAAGACAGACTTTTAGAACACACCAGTGCCTTTACAAATGGCTAGTAATGCCATTTGGCCTAACGAATGAGCCGGCCACTTTTTAGGCGTGATGAATACAATTTTCCGGCCTTATCTTTGGAAGTTTGTACTGATCTTTTTCGATGATATCCTGATTTATAGTTCCACCTGGAGTGCGCATCTTGAGCATGTCCGCATAGTCCTGTCTACTCTAGCTGATCAAAGTTTATTTGCCAAGAAGTCTAAATGTGAGTTCGGTCGTCAGAAAATCAAATACCTGGGTCATGTAGTCTCTGCTCATGGTGTAGCGATGGATAATGCAAAGGTAGAAGCAATAACGCGATGGCCCAATCCACAGTCGGTGTCTCAACTAAAGGGCTTTGTTAGGCTAAGTGGCTATTACAGACGATTTATAAAGCAATATGCACATATTGCTGGCCCATTAACCCAACTCCTGTGCAAAAACGCGTTTGTTTGGACTCCAGATGCACAAAAGGCTTTCGACGATCTCAAGTATGCCGTCGCCGGTGTTGACCTTGCCGGATTTTTTGAAGCCCTTCATCTTAGAGACTGACGCGTTGGGCGTTGGAATTGGAGCAGTTTTGAGTCAGGAAGGACACCCGATTGCATTCTTTTCGAAGAAACTATCTAATTGAATGAAAACCAATCGGTCTATGTGTGTGAATTGCTAGCCATCACTGAAGCAGTATCCAAATTTCGACACTAGCTGTTCGGGCATTTCTTCATCATTCGGATCGACCACGCTAGCCTCAAGCATTTCGGCACTCAGGTGATCCAAACTCCGAAGCAAGAGGCTTGCCTACCCAAATTATTAGGGTATAGGTTTCGCATAGAGTATAAACCAGGACGGCAAAACCAAGTTGCAGATGCCCTCTCACGCATGTTCCACATGGCTATTTCTTCCGTTCAAAACTCATTTATGGATACTGTGTATGCGAGGGTACGCTCAGATTCCTTTATTCAAACATTGAAGCCGAGAGTTATCGACGATGCATCAGTAAGGGGGGAATATCAAGTGAAGCAACAAGACTTGTATTGGCGAGCCAGGTTAGTTATTCCAGCCTCGTACTCTGCACTTATTCAGGATATTTTGGATGAATTCCATTCTTCGAAGGTAGGGGACATGCCGGATTCTTAAGAACTTTTTATCGGATCTCCCATTTGTTTTATTGGCCGAATATGAGATCTGATATAAAACAGTATATTCGAAAGTGTGTAGTCTGTCAACAAGCTAAGAGTTCACAGATGCATCCCGTTGGTTGTTAAAGCCATTACGAATCCCTGCTAGGATTTGGGAAGACATTTCAATTGATTTTATTACAAGCTTACCTGTTGTTAAGGGCAACTCTGTTATCTTTGTGGTAGTGGATAGGCTCTCTAAGTATGGCCATTTTATTCCGTTGACTGCCAATTTTTCAAGCCAGACCGTAGCTGAAGCTTTTGTGCAGAATATTGTGAAACTACATGGCATTCCAAATACTATCGTATCAGATAGGGATAAGGTGTTCACTATCGGATTTTGGAAACATCTGATGAAGTTACAAGGGGCTTAACTCTGTTACACCTCTGCATACCACCCACAGTCAAATGGACAAACTGAGGCTCTCAACAAGTGTGTAGAATTATATCTAAGATGTTTTGTGTTTGAGTATCCAAGACAGTGGCTTACTTACTTACCCTGGGCTGAATATTGGTACAATACCACATTTCAAACAACCATCGGTATGACTCCATTCAAGGTAGTTTATGGTCACGATCCACCGCCAGTACTACACCATTCTTCGACAGATGATACACCTTTTGATGTTCATTAGCAGCTCTGTCAGCGGGATGAAGTGTTACAATCTCTAAGGCTCAATATTCAGAAGGCGCAAACACGAATGAAGCATTATGCAGATCAGAAGCAAGTACACGTCGAATTTGAGATAGGTGAGTTTGTTTGGATAAAGTTACAACCTTACAAACAACACTCGGTTGCTCTTCGCAAGTATCATAAGCTAGCCTTACGCTTTTTTGGCCTTTTCAAAATATTGGCTCGCATTGGGCAAGTAGCTTATAAACTGGAGTTGCCCACTTATACTAAAATACATCCCGTTTTCCATGTGTCTCTGCTTAAGAAATTTGTGGGTTGTTGTTCCGGGTCCTTAGATTCCATTACCCTTAGTGACTGTGCCAGAGGGTCCTATAATTACTCTCGCCAAGATCTTACAGTCCAGGTTTATTCAGGATGGCAATGTATGGATAAAACAATTCTTAGTCCGATGGGATGGTACACCAGATGCTTCGTGGGAAAATGCAGAAGTGCTAGCTTCATTATACCCAAATATGGACCTTGAGGACAAGGTCCCTTTTGATGGGGGAAGTAATGTAATGAGAGAGGGTGAAATGGGCCAGTCTAGTGGAGATCCAGTCCATATAGCATCAGATGATGGGCTAGAAGCAGCAAATGGGCCACAACCCATAAGAAGAAGTAAGAGGATGAAGAGAAGATCATGGAAGCTAAGGGAATTAGAGGAATAAATCTATAAATAAGAGATAAAAGGAATAGAGGGGTGTCGAATAGATTATGAAAGATTCTCTCTCTCTTGTGGATTTCTCCTTTATGTTATTATGTCAGTAACGTCCTGATATTCAGTATTTTCCTATTCTCTCTGTTTGTAATACTGGATTTCCAATCTTGAGCTAAGAAATGATACTGTTAATACATAAGTTTTACCTTCTGTTTCTCTTATTGCGTTGTTTTTGCTATATTTCTCTGTTACTTGTATTGTGATCATAGCAGCATCCTTTCATTTGAGGTAATCATATTTAAGGCAATATCGAGCACTAAATGTGGGCGCCTCTTTCCATGGAGATTCAAACATGTGTACGTCGGAACTAGCTCCTTCCGTTAAATCCAACTCTCAGTCAATAGACATAGTTTTCTTTTAGCTAGCAAGTCCCTAAGCGTTTTTCTGGTGCCTTTTTCATTCCCAAAAAAAAAAAATATAGAGTGAGACCAAGAGTCTTGTAAACATAGACCCCTTTTTCACTTTTATACCGCTCACAGCCTTTTCCTTCTTCTTTCATGTTTTCATCTAATGAAGCCCAAACTCTGGCTGATAGTGATAGGACGGATAATGGCCTTCGAAAGCCTTTACTGTTATATGAAGTGGGCTAAAGAAGTGTTTATGTCTTATCAAAAATGGGAGAAATCGAATTCAAAACTAATATACCCCTCATCCTTTGGTTTAACTAACGAAAGGTCAAATATTCTTATCAAAGGATGTTCGATCTTGGAATTGGTCAATGCGTTGGGGGGAGACATCTTAAGGTTCTGCGAAGCAACAGTAACTAGGGATGTCCAAAAACCCTAGTCCGGGTGGTCGTCCGGCCTGACCGGTCTCCGAGAATTTTTTTTTGGTCTCGGGACCATATGAGGTGGACCGGACCGGACCGGACTGGTTCGGGTTAGACGATTTCGATCCGGGGGCTAAGACCCCCGGACTAGTCCGGTTTGATATATATATTATATATTTTTTTAAAAAAAAAAATCACAACTTAACCTAACCCTTTGTCCTTATTTATTGTCTTCTTTACGATTCTTTATCACTCATTAATGAGTCTTCTTCTTCGGTCAAAAAAATATCCGGAGTCTTCTTCCCTTTTCAGCCTTCTTCTTCTTCCTTCTTCTTCGATCTGGCAGATAGAATGTTGTTATTTTGTATTTTTGTTCAATGTTGGAGATTCTTATATGTGTATGGTTGAATTTAAGATGTTTGTATGTTTAATTATTGGTCCAAAGAAGTGGGAAAAAACTTTTTAAAAAAACGAAATAGGTCCTGGACTGCCTGGACGGGTCCACAGGCAGTCCATTGGACGGGTCCAGGTAGTCCACCTGACCGGTCCTGTCCACTCGAGCTTGGTCAGTGCTAAGATCGGACCAGGACCTCGGGCCGCTTGTCTCCCAAGGTCCTCCTCCTGGACTGCACCTCGGTTGACTTTCAACACGGCCCAAATCTCTCTATGGACATCATCCCTAACTGATGAATCAGCTTTAAAGTGGAGGACGTGTGCTTTGTAGTCTGCATTTTTTGGTATGGGTGAGTCAACCCTTCTCCTAAAATTTTTATATTAAAAAAAAAAATCAAACCTAAGATATAGTGGGCTACAAAATTTAGCTATTTAAAATCTATTCATCTTTTTAACACACACATATATAAATATATTTCAACATGATTAAGATTAATAGTAAATAATTTAATTTACTGGTTAAAAGGTAATAATTATGCTAAGAAAATTAAAGAAAATAGACTTAAAATTTGAAATCAACGAATAAGAAGGAATGGAGAAAAATGACTGCGAAGGCATTAGGATCATTCGGCTAAAATCCAAAATACCATTTCATTTTTAAAAAAAATTTTTAAAAAAAATCCCAAAGCCGACACACAATCGACAGTTTTTTCAAAGTTGGCAGGCTTGGACCCATAATGTGTGCCAAAAACACATAGAGCGTCTTCTTGTACTAAATCGACACGTGGTTATTTATTTTTGGAAAAATTTCTTTCAAATTTCAATAGACTAAGAAAATGTTAAAAAAATCATAAAGAAAATTTAAATATTAAAAAAGTCCTAAGAGAAATTCAGATGTCAGAAAAATCTCATTAACAACTGCGTATGTAGAATTAACAACTCTCATCTATAATTAACAACTCCATATGTGGGATTAACAACTCTTTGAGGCTTTTTCTAACATCTGAATTTCTGTTGGGATTTTTTTGACATTTTCTTGATCCTTTAAGACCTATAAAGAATTTTCCCTTCAATTTTCCTATTTTTCTTTTCACATTACTCTGCAGTTTTTCTCTAATTGAGCCTAGTGCGTAGAAAGTAACCTGGTTTCAAAAAGATGTTCCAAACCCCAAACTGATCAGCCGACTCCAAACTCTGTCACCAATTATTTATTTATTGCTTCCCGCTTATTTAAAAAAGAAATACAAGTTCAGCAAATCGGATACGTTGGGCACTCATTAATCAGGGCACTGTTGTGTTATATTCCAAACTTAAACTAGTGTTTGGAATATGCTTTGAGAACCCTATTATGAACAGGAAAAGGTTAAGCATAAGTCCCCATCACTTTTATATTTTGATAAGCCCTAACATGAGCTTCCAACTCTTTCTCTTTTGTTATCATCGATGGAGCGTAAAATGCGGCAAGTGCTTTTGTTGTTGTTGTTGTCTTGCTATGGGCGAATGAATCAACTTCTACAGCATGTTTAAATTAACGTTAAAAAAAATACATTTATATAAATTAAAATAAATTTTTTTTCTCACATATTTACTTCATAACCGTTTGAAAAAGTTGAAAAAGCATACCGTCAATCCTAGACACTACATTCACTCTAAAGCCTAAACTACTCCTTTTATTTCTCTTTATCTTTCCTTTCAAGTTTTAAAGCATACATTCTTTCTGGGAAAAGAATCAAATGTTTCCTAAATATTCTTTTAAAGTTTTTTCATAATACCTTTTATCTATTGTCTCCTTAACTATCCCTCATACTTTATATTAAAATTAGTAAAAACAGGGGTAAGATTTAAAAACTGTAATCAGCATTGTTAGACCATTGAAATCATAAGTAAATAAACATTGTTTTTTTTTTTCAAACCTTATGTTAAAAAAAAAAAAAAAACCCAACAAGATGTTGGTTGAGGCATTAAGCAACCTCACCCTATAGAAAAGATAATACAAGTTTAAATCCCTAAAAACATATATATTTGTGGCAAAAATCTAAATTTCAAGAGGAAACAGTCTCAAATCGAAAGTGATTAGGGAGGTTCAGTGAAATTGTAAAAAGAAAAAGGATTGGGAAGGGCAGGTATTAGGAGAAATGAATGGATGGAGAAGAAACCATTGCCAACTGGAAGAGTGATTGAGGTGACATGGATAGGGGTCATTATTGTGCATTTGCTATTTATGCGCCAATTGTCTCCGTATTATTATAAGCTTGGCCCACTGGGCCCGCCCATAACCACATCACTGGGCCCGCCCATATTAATTAACCTCGACTTACATCGCACCGTAATGAGCACAACTCCACATTTAATCAGTCGACAGGGAAGTGTCATGATTCAAATAACAAGCTCATGATTTTCCCCCACCCACCGTTAAAACTACAAAAGTTTAAAGGGTGGATTTGGATTAACGGTGACAAAAGTATCTTATGTTCAATATGACTTTTACAAATGTAAGATAGGTTAATTTTTGGAAAAGAATATAGGATTCAACATCTTTTCTCAGGAGGATAGAAAATTCTTCTCTTTTCACCATGAAAAAGCCAAAAACATGAAATTTTGGCTTATAGTAAATCAAGGTTTTTATCCTCATTAGAAGGGGCGTACACTTTTAGTGTCTAATAATACTTCGAATAGGATTAGAAAGATAGGAAAAAAGGTTTGATAACCACACATATTTTCATTCCATAATATCCTGAATTCATAGAGGCTACATGAATGATGAGGGGGGTGGTGTTTTTGTCAGGACCTGGCGAGCATTACATGGTGTAAGGGTTTGTGTGGAAAGAATTGGACCATAGGAAGGACGCTGAACATGGGCCACACAGGGCAGAGACTATTTGTCTTGGGCCTCACACTCCCTCTTGTGGGCCCCGCCCGACATAACTGCCTCCTGTGGGGCCCCCTCCTTTAGTCACCCCCCATCAAACACTCCCTTGCCTTTCTCCCTATTCTCTCCCAATCAAGGGGGGTTTAAACTTTCAACTTTAAACCTAAACCTTTCATCACACTCTACCTACTCTTATCACTTCACATTCATTCATAATTTTTTTTAATAAACTTCTTATTTTTATTTTAACCTATAATTGATAAATCCAATAAAACAAATTTCTCGATAATCACAATTATTGCTTTACTCGCCAGTTTCAGGTAAAATCCAGAGGGGGATATATGTATTTATCAGTTATGTAGATGTATAATAGATAAGTGACCCTGAAATAGGACAATGACTTGAGTTTTCCCAGTAAACTAAAAGACAGGACACTGGAGCGGGACTCGTATCGAAAGGAGCGTTTTTTGCTTTTATTTTGAACCCTGGAAACGAAGGGATCCAACGGGCGAGGACCTATTCAATACACGTGGCACCATCGCGTGATTTGAGTCTGAGGTCAGAAAACGTTAATGTAGGCCGTTCAAAGGGAAAACTGCACGGTGGAACAGTTTTTAACGTTTTCTTTTTTCCAATTTGTTTTAATTAGAAAAAAAAAGAACTACTTTGGAAAAAGCAAGGTGGATTGGTTCCCAAAAATAGCCCCAAGCTATTGAGTAGAAGTGACCCCACCTTCTGATGGGTCCCCAAAATGTCACACAATATCCACTCTCCAAACTGCCACCTACATGCGAGCAAAAAAAAAAACTGCCACCTACAGATGCGAAAGCCCCCTAGTACCCTCCCGTAATCTACATTTCATGCTCATCTCTAAATAAAAAAGAGTTTTTTTTTAAAGAAAAAATACTTTATACACTAAACATTAATTATTTAACATATTAGATATTAAAAAAATATTTAAGGATACTGGTATTATAAAAAAAAAAAAATTGTTAATGCAGGACTAGAAATAATTAATTTAAGATATTGGGTCAAACAAATATTATAAAATGCATCACACAATTTAATCCAGATAAATAAAAATATAAAATATCTCAACCTCAAAATTAGAAGAATAGCATCCCATACTTATCTTCATCTTTTGTGATGAGAATTCATTTTTTATCTTCCTACTTTCACTTCATTATTTCATTTACCATCGTCATCCCTCCTCACGCATCTTCCACCACCAGGGCTATCCCATTTTCAACCTCCCCACATCATCCCTCAAAATTCTTAAACTTGATATCGACACTAAACCAACTAACCAACCCACTTCATCGGTTCCGGGGGCAGTTTCGATGTCCTATATTGTGTACGACTCTGGTCACTGTAAGTTTATTTTAACTAAAAAATTTGGTCCTATTTATAAGTTTAGTTTTATGTAATAAATGAGAGTGTGATAATTTCACTCATATTAATTGTCTCCATAAAAATAAAGAGAAAAAAATAGTTAAAAAATACTTAATCATAAATAAGAGTAAAGTTGAAAATTTACCCATAATCATTGAGTTAACTATCTCTCCTTGGTATGTCAGATTTGTTGAAAATAGACTTATAAATAATATCGAAGATATGTTACAGCCTTTCTGGCGAAATCTGGTATCGACACGTACACGGATCGGCCGGGTCTTGGAATCTGCCACGCATGATTCACCCGTGTCCCACTTCTCTGCTCATCTTTTTCCCACCCCTCGCTGTTAGTTCCCTTTAAATACTCCACGCCCTCTGATCTTCTCCTTATCTTTGCCTCCCAAAGAAGTCATCTCCACTCCCAAACAAAACAGAAGCTCTAGCTTCTTTCACCGATCCTCGACGGTGACTCATCGGAGAATGCCTTTGGCGAGCCGGCAGAAATGACGGCTTTCACGTCACTTTTTCCCCTTGATTTTCTGAGGATTCGCCTGACTTCATGCCGTCTCTTATTTCGGAGCTCTTGCCGTATTTGGTACAAGCCCTAAGCAAAAGCGACTTAGCAGAGTTTTCAAGTTATTCCAAGCCATCTCCCCCAATACCGAGTTCTATGAAAACTATATAATAATCAGTCAAGTTGAAGGGAGCCTGCTCATGTTTCTGCGTTCCGAGTTTTCTACTGAAGCGCATTGATTTTTTTTCCCTCCCGATTTTGTGTGAATCATTTGGTTTCTCGCTTCGTCCTCAAATTTTGTACTCGTACGCGGAGAATCGAGAAAGTTATTTTTACTGTGTTCTAGAGATTCGATTAGCTTTTGGTAGTTGTGTATTTTGACTCCCGAGTAATTGAAAATTCAGTTCGGAGTTTACAAATGGAATAGTGGAATTGAGAGACTCTGAGCCCCTCGATGTGAGTCTGCCCAGAGTCCCACATCGACTAATTGTTGATGTGGGGGGCGCTCATTTGGGTATAAAAGGGAGCCTCCCCCCTCCCTTATACCTCACCCCACAATCGTTTCTTAAGACGTTTGTATATCTTCCTCTCTTGTAGTATTTCACTTATAAATTATTTGGAGTGAATTTAGGATCTGATATTTCTCTTATATTTATGTTTATTTATTATTTATTACCGCGTTTATATATAGTAGTTGTGCTTATTATATTATTAAATTACGTCTGAAACTTTGTTTTATTGGGTAATTTTCAAGATAATCATTCTTTCTATATCAAGTCTTCCGCAACAATTGAGATCGTGTTTATGCTTATTCGAAGATGCTTCTGTGGTTGCAGCAATACCGAGCTTCCACATCGTAAAAAAAAAATTACTTTTGGGCTTTTGTTTTGGCAGCCTATTAAATAATTTTTTGGAGCGAAATGGCGTAGACAAAAAGAGTGATGTGTCCACAAAGAAGTGCCGGTTCGTTCGCATCTTCGTATTTGTCAAGAATAGTGTCCAATGCGAAATTTGCAGTTGAAATTTTTGACTAACTGGGGCATTTTGGCATGTGGCAAGGCGAGATTCTGATGTCCTTTTTCGGCAAGGACTAGACTTTGCCTTGAAGAGAAAAAACCAGATAGCAGTGGAGGAAGAAGAATGGAGGGTCGTCAATCGTGTCTTTGCTTGTGGTACTATTAGATCGTACCTTTCAAGAGAGCGAAGTATCCATACACAAAGGAACCTTCGCATGTAGACTATGGAAGGCACCGGAGGACAAGTTCTTGAAGAAAAACTGCGAATAAACTCTATATGAAGAAAAGACTGCTTTCGCTTCACTTATGTTCCTGTACCACAATGAATGAGCATATCACTAGCTTCAATAAGTTGGTGACGGATTTGCGAATATGGACGAGACCTTTAAAGATGAAGATCTAGCCTTAATAATGTTGGGATCACTTCCGATGAGTACGAGCACCTGGAGACTACTCTTCTTCATGGCAAGGAAAAAGTTTCTCTAGAAGAAGTTTGTTCTTCTTTGTACAAACCATGAACAAAGAAGGAAAGAGAAACAAAAGGGTGGAGATGCAGAGGCTCTAGTAGTAAGAGGACGTCTCGACGAGAAGAAGAGATCAAAGAAAGGCCGATCCAAATCAAGGTCCGGACCAAAGAAAGATGAGTGTGCCTTTTGTCGAGAAAAAGGACACCGGAAGAGGGACTGTCCGAAGAACAAGGGCAAACTTGGATATGAGAAGGCCGCTATGGACTCAAATGTAGCTGATTGTGATGATGAGAATTCAGATTTCTCATTGGCTACAACAACGTCGTCAAAACCATCGGACGAATGGTTGTTGGACTCGTTTGCGCCATCATATGTGTCCTAACAGAGACTGGTTCACTAATTTTGAAGAAGCAGAGTATGGAATTGTTCACACAACAGATAACTCTTCACTTACCGCATATGGCACTGGTTCAATCAAATTAAGGAACCATGATGGATTGATCAGAACATTGACAGACGTTCGATATGTACCGGATTTGAAGAAGAATCTCATTTCTGTAGGAACTCTCGATTCAAAAGGGTTCAAGATCACTGCAGAAAATGGAGTTATGAAGATTTTCTCCGGTGCATTGGTGGTAATGAAGGGTATTCGGAAGAATAATAACACGTACCACTATCATGGTAGTACGCTTATTGGGATAAAGAAGGTGACATCCAAAGAGTGAGAAGGATGCGAAGCAACCAGGTTATGGCATATGCGCTTGGGACATGCTTTGAGGAAAATCCTTGAAAGCTCTAGCAAATCAAGGATTGTTGAAAGGATTGAAGCATTGCATCATGGATTTTTGTGAGCATTGCGTAAAGGGGAAACAGATAAGGGTTAAGTTCGGTACGACCATTCATAATACAGAAGGTATTTTGGATTATGTACACTCTGATGTTTGGGGTCCTTCCAAAACAGCTTCATTAGGAGGAAAGCATTATTTTGTAACCTTTGTTGATGATTTTTCCCGAAGAGTTTGGGTGTATACGATGAAGACCAAAGATGAAGTTTTGAGAATTTTTCTCAAATGGAAGACGATGATAGAAGCACAAACAGTAGAAGGATCAAATGTCTTCGCACGTATAATGGTGGAGAATACAGAATGATCCTTTCCATAAGGTTTGTGAAGACAATGGCATCGTCGACACTTCACCGTGAGAAATACACCACAACAACGGGGTGGCGAACGCATGAACCGGACTCTGCTGGAGAAAGTTCGGTGTATGTTGTCCAATGCCGGCTTGGGCAAAGAATTTTGGGCCGAGGCAATAACATATGCGAGCCATCTCATTAATCGTCTACCATCTCGCGCTATTGTTGGCAAGACACCATTAGAACAATGGTATGGTAAGCTTTAATGATTATGATTCTTTACATGTGTTTGGTTCAATTGCATACTATCATGTTAAAGAATCAAAATTGGATCCGAGAGCAAAGAAAGCCATTTTCTTGGGGATCACTTCTGGAGTCAAAGGATATCGTTTATGGTGTCCAGAGACGGAGAAGGTTATATTTAGCAGGGATGTTACTTTTGATGAGACTCGCTATTTTGAGAAAGGTAGCATCCGAAGATACCATACGACCGATGATGGTGCTTCAAAGCGGTGGAGTTTCAAGGAGAACCGATTTTCCCAAAGACGAGAGAATGACGGGGAAACGAGGGAAGATTCTCCCATAGAAGAAGAGTCAATTGAAAGGGAGGTTTCAACACGGAACCTCAAGCGAAGAACATGAATCAATCGCAACAAGCGGGCCACGACGAACGCAAGAAAGCCTACTCGCTTCATGGATATGGTGGCTTGTGGAACTTCAATTGCAACCGATGGCATTCCTTCAACTTATAAATGGGCTGTCCGGGGGCCTAGAAAAGGATAAGTGGATGAGTGCCATGAATGAAGAAATGCGGTCCCTTCATCGAATGGTACGTGGAGATTGGCTAAACTCCCAAAGGGTAAGAAGGCAATTGGTTGCAAATGGGTCTATGCGAAGAAAGAAGGATTTCCTAACCAAGGTGATGTACGCTACAAAGCAAGGTTGGTAGCTAAAGGCTATGCTCAGAAGGAGGGAGTTGATTACAATGAGGTATTTTCTCCAGTTGTAAAACATTCCTCCATTAGAATTTTGTTGGCTTTGGTAGCACAGTTGGATTTGGAACTAGTTCAGATGGATGTAAAAACTGCATTTTTGAATGGAGACTTGGAGGAGGAAATCTACATGACTCGACGGAAGGATTCAAAGTTGCCGGAAAGGAGAATATGGTGTGCAAACTTGAAAAATCGTTATACGGATTGGAAGCGTCTTCGAGACAATGGTATAAACGGTTTGACAAGTTTATGTTGCAACATAAGTACAAGAGAAGCGATACGATCATTGTGTGTATTTGCGAAAGCTTGAAGATGGATCTTTTATCTATCTCCTTTTGTATGTTGATGATATGCTGATTGCTTCAAGAAATCAAGTAGAGATTGAGAAGCTAAAGGGTCAACTGAAGAAGGAGTTCGAGATGAAGGACTTAGGCGAGGCAAGGAAGATACTTGGCATGGAGATAACAAGAGATAGACAATCAAAGAAGCTCTTCCTATCTCAAAAGGAGTATCTGAAGAAGGTGCTACATCGTTTCGGTATGAATGAAGAAACAAGATCGGTAAGCATTCCACTTGCCCCGCATTTTAAGCTTAGTGCGATATGTCGCCAAAGGATGAAGATGAACGAGCATATATGTCAAGAGTTCCATATGCAAATGCTTGTTGGCATTGATGTATGCTATGGTTTGTACAAGACCGGATATTTCACAAAATGCGGTTGGAGTAGTGAGTAGGTATATGCATGATCCCGGAAAAGAACATTGGCAAGTCATGAAATGGATTCTACGTATATTCGTAATACCGTAGATGTTGGATTGGTCTTTCAAAGGGATGTTGATCAACGTCTAGTAGGGTATTGTGACTCGATTTTGCGAGGTGATTTGGACAAACGAAGGTCAACTATCGGTTATGTGTTCACTCTTGCAAGTGCACCAGTTAGTTGGAAGTCAACTTTACGAACAACGGTAGCTTTGTCTACAACAGAGGCGAGTATATGGCAATTACGAGGTCATGAAGGAGGCGGTTTGGCTTCAAGGGTTGCTCGGAGAACTTGGTATTGGTCAAGAAAGCATCACGATTTTGTGATAGCCGAGTGCTATTCAGTTAGCAAAGAACCAAGTCTACCATGCAAGGACGAAGCACATTGACGTCCGATATCACTTTATAAGAGAAATATTGGAAGAAGGTGGAGTCACGATACGGAAGATACGGACAGATGATAATCCTGCTGATATGTTGACGAAGGTGGTGACTTCTATTAAATTTCAACATTGTTTGGATTTACTCAACATTGTTGAATATTGAATTTTGAGTAGAAGTTACAATTAGAATTTGTAAATAGGAGAAATTAAACGATATGGGAATCGGGGCAAGGTGGAGATTTGTGAGTTCTGCGCAGTCCCACATCGACTAATTGTTGATGTGGGGCGCTCATTTGGGTATAAAAGGGAGCCTCCCCTCCCTTATACTCTCACCCCACAATTGTCTCTTAAGACATTTGTATATCTTCCTCTCTTGTAGTATTTCACTTATAAATTATTTGGAGTGAATTTAGGATCTCGATATTTCTCTTATATTTGTCTTATTTATTATTTATTAGCCGCATTTATATATAGTAGTTGTGGCTTATTATATTATTAAATTACGTCTAGAAACTTTGTTTTCTAGTTGGGTAATTTTCAGATAATCTTCTTTCTCATATTGTGCTTCCGCAACACTCGAATCATGCCTTTTCCAATGAAAATTCAGCCGATCGATCGTCAGATAAATGCAGAGGGGCCTAGGCTTGAGCAGGCCAAACCTGTCGTCAAATCGCGATTGAAGAGACTCTTCGAGCGGCCGTTCCACGGTGTTCTGAGAAATTCTGCGGCAGAAAGGGCCGGTGGCGAGGAGCTGCATTTAGTCAAGGACGTTCTTAACGACTCAAATGATTTTGAACCGAGTTCGGTGTGTTTGGCGAAAATGGTGGAGAATTTCATCGAGGAGAATCAGGAGAAGCAATCCTCTCTCGTCAAGTGTGGACGAAACCGCTGCAACTGCTTCAATGGAAACGGTGATGATAGTTCTGACGAGGAATCCGACGTATTTGGCAGTTTCGGTGACAACAACTATTCTTCGACTGCTGAAGCGTCCGAAATTCTGAAGGTAACGGTTTTCAAAAGGGATTAAATTCAGAACGCCATTTTTAAAAAAATAAATAAATCTTGGTGATTTATGTTTGGGAACCATACGTTTTATTTTTAAATAACTTTCCTTATTTAATTTGGATAGGATCTGGTGGCTTGTGCAAGTGTTTGTGAAAGGAATTTGCTAGCAGACACTGCTAAGATAGTTGAGAAGAACAAGATCTGCAAGCGAAAAGACGATTTTTGCCGAAAGCTTGTAACTGATGGGTTGTTGGCTCTCGGATATGACGTGTCGATCTGCAAATCTCGCTGGGAAAATTCTACCTTCTATCCCCCTGGTACGATCTCCTCTACTTCTGCTCATCGTTTTGAATTGAAAAATTTTCAAACTGTGCTTGATTACTGGAGATTCGAACTCTGTTTTTCTTTTGTGGGGGAAAAAGAACGGTACTTTATAACTGGAGAAAGCTCCATTCAAACGGGAAAAGTGTTTCTCTTCGAAATGGTTTAATCCTGAGATTGTGACATGAATCTCTGGTGTTCACCAGGAACGAGTCGTTTTATTCACGTTGGGAAAAATTGTTTACCAATTATATCATGGAATGTAGAATTTTCGGCGGCAGAAGCGGAACTATATATCTTTCTTTCAGATAAACAGTTTGTTCACTGAAGAAATTCAGTTAAATGAATAAAAAAAATTCGTAATTCAATTGAATATTATTACACAGGCGAATATGAATTCATTGACGTGATCATCGAGGGCGAGCGAGTGCTTATAGAGATCGATTTCAGGTCAGAATTCGAAATTGCTCGATCAACCAAGACGTACAAGACGATTCTTCAAACTCTGCCTTGCATTTTCGTGGGCAAGTCTGATCGATTGCAGAGCATCATAGCTATCGTGTCGGAGGCAGCTAAACAGAGTCTGAAGAAGAAGGGTATGCACATCCCACCATGGAGAAAAGCCGAATACGTGAAAGCAAAATGGCTCTCTCCTTACACGCGAATCACACCCACTAAACTTGAGTCACACGAAATTAAAGAACCGTCGGAAAAGCATCTGCCTTTGGTTGAAAGCAGCGAGTCTGGGCTGAGTAAGGGAGAAGGAAAATCTGATGATGACGACGAGGATCGTGGCCCTGTGTTTTCTTTGCCTGAGTCTTCTGGGGAAGACGGTAACGGTCCGTCGGGTTGGAAACCTCCGGCGCCGATGCCCAAGAGCATCCCATCTGGGGCTAACATCGTGGCTGGTTTGGCAGCAGTCTTGGATAACCTGTAGTGCCATCATGAACATCAAGTTTTGATTTTTCTTTGGTTTTTTTTTTCCGGCTTCTTTTTGTTAACTGAGATGAGGGCTTAAGACGATATAGCTGTAACAGTTCTATCCCTTCTCTTTTTTTTTAATGTAAAGGGATGAATTTACTTTACTGATATGAATGAATTAAATAAAACTTGATACCCTATATGATTGTCAAAACTCATAATCCGATTCTTTGCTTAGAACTATAACTACGTCTACGGGGTTTGCTGTTTTTTGATGCTCTGGGCTTTAAGTAATCTTAATGACAAAATTAGTCTATAATTTTTAGCGTAGACTTTGGGTTTTACTTGATTCACTGTTATTCTTTTCTTGAAGAAGAAGGAAAATGAGTTGACAAATGAAGGTGGGATTTTAAAATGGTTTCTCACTTTCTCTTATCCAGAGTCTGAATGCAGCAAAGTCTTAGATCAAACAGCTGTATCTCTAAAACCTACTGGGATAAGATATTATAAATGAGAGGAATTAACAATAAACAAACACGGGTATTAATTATTTGCGTGATGCTGCATCTCTGATATATTTTAGATGCTGCTTTTATTAATCATGTCGTATTTATTTCTCAAATCTCATTCATCACCCTCCTACTCATACAATACGACAGAGTCTCTCTTCTTTTTGAAATGAATTTTGACAAGGTCCCTTGCTTTTTACGCTCAAAGCTATCATCATATCAGAAAAACGTAAGCAATCTCATAATTAAGATTTAAGCTAGACCGTGAAAAATTTTTGGGTTCAGTCACATATTATTTACCTTCATAAACTTTGAAAATTTCAATTAAGAACTCTAATAATTCTGGTTTTACTATCAACTCTATTGCTTTTTTACTAATCCATATCAAAATTTAAACTTTTAAATGTCAGGAGGAGTTTTGAGACCAATCCTAAATTTAGAGGGATTTTATGTATTTGAACCTAAATTTTAAGATATCTTCTCCCATCATATAATTGCAGGAGAGATTTGCGTTGAAACGCTATGATGATGGGGCCACCCCTACGTCTGAGTTGTTTGGTTGCGCAGAAAACAGAATAGCTCTCTCACTATAAGAAGTGAGAATCAGAGTCTGTTTCGCATTGTCCCATCAATGGTTGTTTCTTTTGCCTGCCCTTTTCCTCAGTTTCAACACACAGTCTGTGGTGCTTGTGCTGATGTAAACCTTATTTTGTCGTTTACCGACCTCGGACCTAGTCCCCATTTCCACATACCAGCATGTTGGAAATTGCACCTCTTTTTCATCCACTATTTTTTTTTTTTATTATTATTTAAAAAAATAATTCAGATGCAGTCAATTCTCCATTCTGTGCCTTGGTTGGTAGTATTAATTTAATTTCTTAATTAAAGCATTCAGTAGCAGTCAATTCTCTCGTGCCTTAGAATACTCCTAGAATAGTCACCCCCGCTTATTTTAATCAACTTTTATTTCATCTTACGATGCATCTGACCTCATTCTATTTAATTACTCCATAAAATATGCTCACTGTACCTTTTTAAAAAAAAAATTAAAAGGAAAATTAAAATGTTAAATATATGCGGAAACTCTGAGGGTAAAAAAGATATTGGCAGATCGTATTCGTACTATCCACGAGTGCTTGTCCGGTTACCGTATTTTTTTTATTGATGTCAGGCAGAAAAAAAAGGCAGACTTACTATTCATTAATTGATTAATTATTAATTAATTTAAAATAAAAAATAAAAAAGGGAAGCATTATAAGACTGAGTCAGGGAAGCAATAATAGAGTTTGTTGGGGGTGATATTCTCTAATAATGATTTTTTTTTCCAGAACCATAATTTACTTCAGGATGCTAACATCTCACCCACTTAATTTATTTAACCCTTCTGCGTCTCTTTCTATCTATCCTTGCTTCACTTCTGACATGTGTATCGTATTCGTATGATTCACCATACGGTTATACGGTTAGTAGTTTCTTCTATTATAAATAAGATAAGATATTGTTACTACTACTTTTTCACCGTTAGATTAACTCATCAGGAGAGAGAAATAATAAAGGTAGATAAGATTATGATCTAACAATGAAAAAGTAGTAGTAACAAAAAGTGGTAGTAACAATATCATATCTCATTATAAATATATGTATTCTATAATTTCTTTTAATGACTCTCGAATCATGAAATTACAACAAATTCTGACTAAAGAGTAAGAGACGCCTAATCTTCATCAACGTCAGTCTTTTCTATAAAAGAAGCGGGTTGATCAAGAAAATATTTTTTTTATTATTATAAGGCATCAACTAATAAGTATATTTAATTTTTTTGATAGGACATTTGCTTGTTTCCAAACAACATTAAATATTTTTTTCTTGTATGTCCATTATTAATAAGGGTAATGGATGAGAGTAATAATTAATATGATATTAGAGTTTAGTACAATTAGTAGGGTAATATTAAAAATTACTTAAATTTTAGGACAAAATTAATATCTTTAATTATTTTTATTTATTTATGAATCAATTGTTAGTTGATGTCTTAAAATAAGGATTAGAAGAATTATCATCTATCATGTAAGAGTATTTAGCTAACTGGTCAACAATAGTTATGGGCTTAGTATACCTATGATTGACCACAATCTATCAATCTCCCCACAATGTCCTTAAAAGGATCATTTCTATCACATCCTCTCAGAATATAGTTTATAGCCTCTAAACAAAACAAACTTCTTTTACCTAAACAATTGTACGCTTTTAAATACATGCAAAAACTGGAGAAACATTGACTAATTTGCAGCAGAAGCTGCCAGGCCATTTATCATTGTGGTTGCGAAAATTTCCATGGCATGAGTCGTTTTGTGGGTTAATAAACTTTTTTTTTCTGTTACAATTTATTAAAAAATGATTTCAAGTCCAATATTATGTTTTTTTAAACTTAAATATGGGTAAAGTTAAAATAAAATTTATTATCAGGCAAAGTTAATGGATTAACTGCCCCTTTTTAATTATAGTGAGATAGTTATGTATGACTTATAACTGTATAATGCTCTGGATTTTTTTTTTTGAATAATGGTATTGATATGGATACATACGGCACACAATTAGACATACAAAATGTCTTTATTTAAAATTTAAAATGGTTTCAAGAAAAAATTGTTGAATTAATAGCCGCATGCGTTTGTACCTCTCCGACCTCACATAACTTCTCCGAGTCTGGCATCGTCAACTTCTCTAAGCTTTCACACAATCCAGCATCATAGACTTTTCCAAGCTCTCACACAGTCCAGAGAATATTTATAAATCCACAAGGTGTAGACCTTTTTTTTCCTAATAAAAATGTGTGATATGTGTTTATCATCCCATATATGTGTGTGCAAGCGCGCACGCATACACACGCACATGTATATATCGATATATAGACATACCTATATAGACTCACACACACATATATATTGTAGACTTCTCCGAGTTGTGATAAAAAAACAGTAGAATTGATGTGTATGTTATATTAATGAGTTGTAAGCATTACTTACTTTTTAAAATATATATGTGCATTATTAAATTATCATTTTATTTAATTATTATTAAGAAATTATCAATATGGGTATTTTAAGAAGAAATTAACAAAAATTAGAAAGTTGTCGTATAATTAGGATCAAGATAAACTCCTAAATGTTATCTTATAATTAGGATAGGAAAGAGGAGTATATGTTAATATCCTAATCGATTTGGATGAATCCCAGTCTTGCTGAGATTTTTTTTCCCCCGGTTGGGCGTCTTAATTCACAAAACTGAGTTGTTGAATGTACGTGATTACTGGAATTAAACACAACTAACGAAATCGAATTTTTAAAAATAATTATACAAAAGCAAAACGTCAACCCATGAAAAATGACCTTATTTACACAACTTGTCTTATATATGGTTAGGGCAAAACATATACAGTGTCCTCACATATTTTGTTTGTTTATTTATATGGAACTCTCTGAATGAATAATCATTAATTACTAGTAGATTTTTTTTTTAAAAAAATTACTTTTGTCACTTGTGAACATTTTTTATTCTATGATCGTTTAACACGTTTTTTATTCAATAATAGTAATAATAATTCATGTGGCTAACCCTTAACAAAATCCTACTTTCTTTTTTATAGTTAAAATATATATTTCCCCCAATTTTATCAAATTAAAGATTAAATACTCCGTTTTTAATTCTATCCGAAGTTTGCTTTCGCTTTAAAGCAATCATATTAACTGTTACGCTTTAGAAACAACACAGACAAGTTTGTGAAATTTTTATAATTTCTGGGAACTCATTATAAAATGTTTTTTTTTTTAAAAAAATAGTTTGTAATAATTACTAAATAATATTTATTTTCAATCTTATTAATATTTTGAAAGTGTATCCTTCTGGATTTTGACACTTATAACCGGCTACATCATTGTTCTACTGAAGCAATGCAAACTGCCTCGTCCCACATGTGGTGAACTGGTGGTCATGGGTCAAGGTCTGAGGAATAATGCAATGAAGGTCTTAACGCCAAAATAATACTCCATCTTCGCTTGAATAATTAAGGATTAAAGTGTTAAATTTATTAAAAATGTAAAAGTAATCATAAACTTTCAAAATTTGGGTAAAACCGTTAAATCTAACTAACTGATATTTTGTACTATATAAAGAAAAATCTGGACCATACAAAAATATTGATCCTATAATTGAGCCAAAAAATTAATTTTTCCCATTTTAATAGATGGAAGTTAGTTGGATTTAACAATTTTACCCCAATTTTAAAAATTTATGATTATTTTTGTACTTTTGATAAAGGTTGAAGGTTATTTTAGTACATTAACTCAATAGTTAATTATATTTATAATTTATAATCGGTACGTTATGAGACTGACAAAGATATGCAAATTACTAATTAAATAATACTCTCTCTATCCCATATTATAAGAAACAACCACCACATATGTTCCGTCCAAATTATAAGAAACATTCAAATAATGTTTTATTTTATTACTTCTTACTTTCCCATTTTGCCTTTACTTAATTATCCTTATTGAATGCCAATATTATAATTTTTCACAACCTCCAAAAAGACCTATTATTTTTACCATGTTTATTTCCGTATTTTCTTTCTTGTACAATCCTTCTTATTATAATAATATTCTTATTCTCCCTCCTATTCCCTATCTCTTTATGAATAAAGGTAATTTAGTTAAAATGAGTTATAATGTTGACACATTTATTATTTTTAACCGTCAAAATTTCGTTAATTTTTCTTACAATAAAAAGACGGAGGAGAAAAAGGTTAAACTCACAAATGAAAAATATGCCTAATATTGGAGAAGTTGAGGAGGTACTTTAAAAATGGATGCACCAACTTTTTAGCTTTAAGCATGTTGATTTGCATTAGAGATCTGAGCGAGGGAGACATGAGGAATGAAAAGACGAGCCCAAGGAGGAGGAGAATAACGTGCCTCACAGTTATACACTTGTAAACATTTTACATGTTATGTGCTTATTACATGCCCAAATTGAGGTATAAATATGTAATTTATTATTATTATTATTATATGTTTTATTTATTTATATTTAAATTATATGCTTTGCTTTCTAAAAAAAAACTAAGATCTCAAATTAATTAGTTTACGATACCTTTTGATATTACGAAAAATATTTCGAATACGGACCAAAACTAATTAATTTGAGATCTTTGAGTGACAAAAATCATCATTCAGAAAAGTTCCGCATATAATTTAAATATAAATAAATACAAAAAAATTACATGCTTATACATCAATTTGAGGTATAAAGATGTAATAAAGAATAAAGACGCGTAAAGCCTAAGACCTTATGTGGACTCGTGTAAAATATAAACAAACACATTCAAATTTTAATTGTTAATTAACTATTAATTAAATAGCCTCCATAAAGATAGAGTAGTATAAAGAAAAGTGAGAGGGAACAAAGTTAAAACAAGGGAAATTTCCCAAGAATTATGAGTGTGCATGGAAAATTAAGATGGAATATATAGCTTTGGGCAAAGGGGTAAGAGTAAGGGTGCTTGCAACACAAGTCAAATGGTTTTTTTGTCTTTTCATAACTTTGATGGGATTCTCTGTTTTTTTCCCCCTTTCCTCACTTTCACTAACCACTCTTCTCATTTTATTCATATATGCTTCTTTTCTCTTTGGTCTTGTTTTGCTATGATGGGTTTATTTCACCTTTCTTTTTTTGTCTGCATTTCCATCCGTTCCACACAGGCTTTGATTTAGAACCCTAAAAAAGGTAGAGAGGGAACCTGCAAAGAAGGACATGTTTTTTTTTTTTAAAAAAAAAAAATTGCATTTGACGGACAGAACAAGAAAAGAATAAATTATGTGGGGGAAGAAATGTGAAGAGGAGACTGTATAGAATAGGAGAGTGAGGAGTGAGGAGGGAGGTGGTTATTAATTATAGGATACGGGTATGTGTAGTGGTCATAGTTAGACTTTGAATGGGAGGCAGGGAGGGTGAGGGACCAGTCTTCAACCTCATTCTTCAATATAACATTACTGTCTATCATATTACTACGGATATGAATTCACCTCTGAATGAGTGAGAAGTAGGGTTTGAAAAAGGGTTTACATCTGTCATGAAAGTTTTTTCAGATTCAGTATCACATCGGAAGTTTCAAGATATAGTAATATTGTTCAATTTTGTTAAAAAATTCACGTTAACCATTAAATTTATAACAAAATTAAATAATATTGCTTCATTTTAACATTTTATGCTAACATTGAATCTAAAAAACATCTAAGATAATATCAGTTCATCGCACCACCCAATAAATCAGCCACTTATCCATTTTGTTTATAGGAAATAACATTATAAAGGTGAAACAGAAATTAACAGATCTTAGTATACAAATATTTTTAAAACCAATTACGCATATTTGCTCTTTAAAAAAAAAAAAAAAAAAATATATTTAAGTGTAGAAATGTTTGATGTAGGTATGAATTTGTGCTATGTTTTTCACACCTCAAGTTTTAAACTTTATATGAGTTTTAGTTCTTTAAAGGTAAAGTGGTTCAAGCTTTTATCAAATTATATGAACCAATGTTTTAAACAAAATAGAACTTGATTAATCAAAACATGTAATTTAAAATTTAAGAGATCAAAACTAAAATAAAACGAGAGTAAACTTAATAGATTAAAGATTATATAAATCCCATAATATTTTCTAAGGAATTGGGAAAAACTATTTCTCGTGAGCTTCAACCTTCAACTCGTGGCAACAACAGAGCGACACATCACTTTTCATAAAGATATAATGCATATCAATATATATAGAGTAGAGGGTTTACATTTCTCAGTATTTGCGTGAGAAGAAGAAAATCCTACACACACATTTAAATGGTGGACACACATATTATATATATATATATATAAAAAAAAAATCAAACGCAGAAATGGTGGGACACACATCTTTTTGTATCTATGATATGAAGATACACTTCTCCTGCAATATGAGAAGTGTATTTCCCATATATAAAAAAATTATAATAGTACGGACCATGTATTCACAGATTGCGGATAAAAATATCAAACATGCCTCCCCGAAGCTATGGGCCGCACAAATATTAGATTAACCAAATAATAGGCCCAACCCCCACCCTAAATAACAATCCAATAAACCCAGCCCAATCTATATTCTCTTGTTAACAGAACTTCATTGGGATGAGTCTAGTGGAAGGGGCTAGTCAGTAGTCTCTCACAACTAATATTTGAATCACTGTTGGAAGAGATACTCACATTTAGTATCCGATAGTACCTCGGACATGATTGTCTTTAATAATAACATACATGTTTTTAAAGGAGGGGAAAACAAACTTGGTCAATACTTCCCATTAATGGCCGATTCTGGTCAACTTCTTCTCTGTGTCCTAATAAAAAGTACCGGCGACTGACTACAGTGGACTAGCATTAATTATTAATTACCAAGCAATTCAATTCTCTATTGACCAGTCTTCGTAATTCCACACATACCAACAGATTTAACTCCTCTTTGACCTTGGGCTCACTTATTGCCGGACATGTACATAGTTATGAATTAAAATGTCATTCATGAATCAATTAGTACAAATCAAACGAACGAGAAAGGTGAATATATTATGTGTTACGAGTTATTCTGTTTTAATTATAAGTTATTTTTAACATATTTTATTAGAATAAAAAATCCTTAAATTTTATTAACTCTACATAAAAATTTAACCATTTTTCAATTTTATCAGCATTTAATATGCAATATGTCGCATGAGAACAAAATCTACATTGTAATATATGAAAAGTAAAATTATATATTTAATTAATGAGGCTTATAAATATATTAATTTTTTTTTTGTCTATCTTATAAATAAAACTAAATGAGTGTGTTATGCCCGCGGCTCATTTTGAAGCCAACTTTTTTTCATAGGCCCATACTGTAATATACTCCCTCACTGTAATATATGTGTGTATATGCAAGACACGTTTCATATTTCATTTTTATATTTTTTTATCTGGAAGAATAGTGTAAAAATTATGCAATTAATCCAAATTCAAAGTTGAGTTTGAAGAGTAACATGATGTGCGGTCCGAATCCCTCCCATCCCCTTCTTAGTTTTCTTCCTTCATCTTCTTAGATTTTGCTTTATAGAGTACAAAATATTTTTATTTTTTTAATTGTAGTAGTATCGAGTTATTCATATCAAAATTTAACAAATTATTATTCTTTTTATAATTTAACATTTTAATAATAATTTTAGAAAAGATCAAATCGGAACCATATAAATGTTGATCTAATGGTTGAAAAAAAAAGAGGAGGGAAGAGAATCAGAAGAGAAGAGGAGGGGTTTCAATAACACGTCATATTGAAAATTCATTTTTTTTTTTTATCTATCTATATTGCAGGTTGCAGCCACAGGAGGAGGAAGTACTGTTGTGTGAGTTGCTGATGGATATATCAGTAGATTTTTGTTTCTGTTAATGTGCATGTCATCCATAATGTGGTTTAGTCATGTACTAAACCTGATCAATGTGTTTCTGTCGGGCTTTTTTACCAAAATATTTTTTTTTAAAAAAATAATTACCGGATTAAAGCACTTTGGAAACCATTTTCCAAACTAATGCTTACGTTATCAAAGCGCGGGGAGAGGAAACGTGACTAGGCTGCGCGCGAGGATTTGGAACGAGGCCGGAGCGTAGGGTAGGCTCGCGGTGCGATGACGTGGAGCAATTCGCGCCACGTGGGTGGCGTGAAGTAAGCTACGCCACCTTGCCACAAGGTGACATGACAAATATTCACGCCACACATGTGGCGTGGATAACCAAAATCAGACCCACTAAGTGGGTCTGATTCCACATATTTTAAAAAAAAAAATTAATATTAAATATAAAAATAAAAATAAAAATATAATAATAAATGAAAAAAAAAGTGGAATAATTTAAAAAGTTATTTCATTTAATTTGAAGTCAAAAGAAAGAAAGTATGGAAATTTGAAATAACCCATTAAAACGCCTTTTAAAAAAATTACGCGGTACATTTGGTTATAACAACGGTATTGATTTTGGGATTTGTATAAAAGAGTGTACCGCGTAAAAGTGTATTCTAATAAGTTATACAAATCCTGAAACACTTTTACGCGGTACACTTTTTTATACAGATCCCAAAATCAATACTCGTTGTTATAACCAAATTGTATGCGTAATCTTTTAAAAGCGTTTTAATGAGTTATTTCACCCATACTTTCTTTCTTTTCGACTTCAAATTAAATGAAATAGAGCTTTTATTAAATTATTTTTTTACATTTATTTTATATTTATTATATATATTTATATTAATATATATATATATATATATATATATATTATATATATTTATATGTGGAATCGAGACCCACTTAGTGGGTCTATTTTGGTTATTCACGCCACATGTGTGGCGTGAATATTTGTCTCGTCACCTTGTGGCAAGGTGGCGTGTGCTTACTTCACGCCACCCATGCGTGGCGTGAATTGCTCCACGTCATCGCACGCGAGTCCCGCTTTATGCCTCCTGGGCTCGTTCCAAATCCCCGCGCTGTAGCTTAGTCACGTTTCCTCCTTGCGCCTTTGATAACGTAAGCATTAGTTTGGAAAATAGTTTCCAAAGTGCTTTAATCCGGTAATTATCTTTTTTTTAAAAATTATTTTGGTAAAAAAGCCTAATAAACTCTGCTTGCCTTTCTGTCTCGCTCTGATCTTTTGCTGGCTTATTTTATATATTTGTGTGTAGCAAAGTTGTTTTTACCGTTGTTAATTAACTATGCCTCTTGATGAGGAAAAAATCCACGCCAGATTTTGATCTCTATATTATCTCTTTTTCTTTTGTTAATCTTTTCCTAACTGTTTAACGAAATTTCAAAACTTGCATAAATACAAAATATATACTAGTCTTTCAATATGTATACATCATGGCAACGATTGTTATTTATTTGATAAACTTACATAAAAATTATTCAAAATCGGCCATATACATGCGCGGCTGGACTATTAGATTTATGGGTTAGTTAATAAATATTTGTGGTTAACAATTGAGTTTAGTTCTATTCTAATTAAGTATTTAAGTCTATCTGAAAAATCTTAGATTTAAATGTCTAATAAAATCGGAGAAGAAAGGTTAACTGGATGGGTTTGTTATTATGTAATACTCGTGTATATATGTATATTTCAAATTTAGCTCTTCAATGGCCTAAGACATTAATTTGCTCTAATATTTCCAAACAAGGCTTCCAGCTGACTAAACAACCCCCGTTATGATAAATTAAGTTTTTTCCAAGCAATTTAACATTTCAAAAGCAATAATTAGCTTTTAATTCAACAAATTTCTTAATTCATATGAAGTTGCTATTAGATTAAGTTCTTATTAGAAAAATACAGAAGTAACAATAACTATTGATTGACTGATCAATTGCTAAGGGAGATATTGCAAAACTCTCAAATAGTCCCACATTAATTGCCTGATCGCAATTTTTGTTTCAAAAACTGAAATATATTATAAATATATACTACTTTAATCCTTTTTATAAGTTTAGTTTGAGCAACATCGCATAACACATGTTCGAGCTCTCTCAATAATTTTATATATAGTTCTGGTTATTTATACGTTCAAGTTGGTCATTTTATCTAATTTTTAAAATGTATGTTCTATTTTGACGTAGTCATGATCAGAACCTGTTTATATGTTTGGTTGAAAGTCCATGAGCCAAGTTACTCAACTATTTTATGTATTTGATTAGTTACGTTGCAGGTTAGGATACTTTATATATGATCTGATATTATTTTGCGTATCCGATTTACTAATGATAATACCTTAAATAACATGGTATCAGTCTCTCCTTTCCCTCGAGCAACATGGTAAAAGAGCCCTCTGATTCCCCCTTCTAACTATTCTCATTTTTGACACCTGGTTCCATAACTTGTTTTAGAATGAATAGTAGTTTCTTTAATTTAATTAGCAAGATCAATATCAAATTAATCCATTAAAAGAAACTGAACGAAACTATCTAACTTTTGGAAATTATTGTTAGTTGCAATTGAACAAAAGAAGAATGAACAAGTAAGAGGTTGGAGTTTGCACCTACACTCTCTTCCCTATACTCTAGCTGGCGCTTGAGGTTGAGCCAGCTGCAGACTCCTATTGCTTTGGTAATATCCAAGAATTACAACAAGAAAACTGATAGGTTACTTGCCGTTTCTATCACAGTGGGCCTCCTATCGTTTTGATAATATCCAAGAATTATAACAAGAAAATGGATAGGTTACTGGCCATATCTATCTCATAGTGAAATTACTTTTATCTTTTGCACATAGTGAAACAACACTGCACTAGCGTCCACTACTGCATAAATACACACTTATCGAAGTCAATTGACAGAAGCACTACTATGTGCTTTAACTTTTAAAAGCTAAGAAGATACAAGAGTGTAGTACATTTTAATTCCTAGGAAAATCAATCATATGGTAACCCTTGGTTGTTGGGTCTAGGGAGATGGAAGTCCACAAATTGCCACACAATGACAGTCCACTGTCCCAGTAATCTATGAGACATATATATACTGCAAAGCCGGCTCGTGCCCATCATCCATTGCTATCGTTGCCACCGCATGAGACCTTATAACTCGGGTTCTGGCCCCACTGTATAATGGCATCATCATCATCACCCTCACTACAGAAGATGTCGCATAGGCTTCGACTGCATTCCTCAGCTTTCATTCTTTGAAGTTTTGTTTCTAGTTTTTCTATTGATATTTGTGAATCCACTCACAAGAATTACATACTTTTCTACCAGATTTAAAATGGAGATGAACCACTAAGAAAGAAATTTTTTTGGGTGAACAGCGGATGAAATATGGTATCAAATTCTGGCTTTGGTGGATTACCCGGGTTTTCTTTATGTTGTTTTGGCAAAAGGCAAAAAAGATTGCTTAAGTTAGTAGCAAAGACAGGTATATCAGTTTGATATGATTTTACGATTCATTAGGTCAGTTACCTTTCATGCTTGGGAGGCATTATTCTCTTCTCCTTAAAGAGAGAGGCCTGTCTTTCAATCTTTTGGTGGGAGTGAGATTTGAACCCGTGCTGACTCTGATACCAACCCTTAAGAGAACAAATGCGAGTTCATCAATCTCCCATAAATCCCCCATAAATCCACCAAGTTGAACATGATCCATACCTCCTCCTAAATTCATGACAGATCAAAATATAAAATATAAAAGTTTAAACTTATTTACTTAAAAGTTGAAACTTCATATAAAACAATTGTCCAAATCATCTTTATGGAGCTTGTGTCTCCCTACGGAACACCTCTGCGACTTCCTGTGCTACTTCAATAAATTTATGACCTATGTTTTTCATTGTATCTATATATTGAAGTATACACACTTCTTTTTTCACTTATTAATGACACTTTTACAAGCTTATATTTTTTTATGGGAAGGAGTTTGTTCTAATTCTCAAGTAAGAAATTGGCTATACATGGTTATAGATAAGCTGTTTGATTATATGTGGTTTATAATACAGAGAATTGTAGATATAGATAATCTTCACAAGGGCGACTAAACTTATGTACCTGTTTCCCACTACATCAGAATCAGCATTCAGCTAGCAAATCAATCAGATACAGTTCTGTTAATGAATTAACTGTGGCTTGCATGCCATTGTACTGATGGATATATATATATATATATATTGAATATAATGATGCGCTTGGCTCTCTATAATTATACTTAGCAACTGGCTGACCAACTCATGTATTGGTTAAGTTTACAGAATTGCTGTAATTGCAAATAAATGCAAATATATCTAACAACTTCATTCATATAACTTCATTTCATGCACATTCTCCATTAAAACCAAGGTGTTATTATTAACTAGCTCTTGGATACTTTCTTGGATAAATACTAGGTACATCAGCATTCAGCTTTTACGGTAATTAATATCTATATATACACATTATACTGTATAAACTAAGCAGCCTTTGGGTTTTTGGTTTATCGAACTAATAGAGAATTCCTTTTTGCCTGGTCAACTCATCCACAGTACACGAGTTGATGACATGAACATGACTCTGCTTTAACTATAAAGCTATTTATTTTCAAATAGGCTCAAATGAGGACTCATCCATATGGACCAGTGTTTACCGAAATCACATTGGTACAAGACTCTCCCAATGGCAGTTTCTCTATTCATATACTACTACCTTAAGATTTGAATCCAAAAACCTACTTGGAAAGACAAGTGCTGAACCCCTCGATTTAAGTCAATCAAGCACAAGAGAATCAATTGTATAAAAAAATAATTTTTGGGATTGAAGTACTAATGTGCGTATCATCTAAATCAAATTATATAATTATTCTTGCTGTAATTAATTACCTATGATGCAAAATAGAAAACAAAAATATTTTTATTTGCCTGAATATTAATACTATTATTATTTATTACGTTGTTTCTAAATGAGAGAAACATTCTAGTTTTTTTTTTTTTTTTTTTTTTTTTAAAATACAAGGTCTGAATCATCAACATCGGTTACGGTGTATTTAGTACTCACTTCGGTTCTAATTATAGGAACACTTTTTGATACGTATATATTTTATGATTAAATATGTGTATATTTTATGAGAATTAGCTAGATTTATTAATATTATATGTCTATTTAATTATCTTTTATAAATTTTTCCATCATTGAATCAAATTTAGGATCAAAGAATAAATCGACATAAAATCTACTCATATCCTAATTTTAATGTGCAAGAGATATTATATGAAAGAGAAGAGACAAAAAGCATATGGAGCTTGCAGCCATAAATTAAATAAAAGGAATAAAGACGTGGACTCCACATGCTAAAAAGTAAGTTTGAATCCTAAGCTTGGTGATTAAACTTGGATCCTAAGCTTGGTGATTAAAATTAAGAGGAGAAGACATAAATTATAAATAAGCAGGCAGAGACACACACAAGGAAAAAAGATCGCGGAGGAGCAGATTAAGAGACGCAGAACGACAAGGAACGAAGAAGTAGAGAGCGTTTCGGTTCTCTTCATCATCTCCACGGAAGGACTGTGGAAGCGACGAAGGAGCTTGCTCTCTCTCCTCTCTCTCTCTCTCTCTCTCTCTCTCTCTCTCTCTCTCTCTGTATTCTTTAAATCTGAGTTTCATCTTTTTGTTATGGATTTTCTTATAATCATGTGTGGCTAATTTTTCTTTTCAACCTAGAGAACCTATGAACTTGTTTGGGTTTTAGAAATTATTCCCACTGGTTAGTTTTGCTTAATTTTATTTCAGTTTATTTAATCCTGTGTTTATTGCTATTGCTTAGTGAGTGGCCACCATTGAGCATGTTTTGGGGATTTAGGGTTGAACTAGGAAGAAGGAATCCTAAATTGACCTTGGGATTAAATAATGTGGAATTAGGTTTAAATTTAATGGGGAATTAGGTTTTAATCTAATTTGCGTTTAGGATAGGAATATACCTAGAAGCTCCGCATAATCAAATTAGAGTGAGCCTGATTTAAAACCCATCTTATTTAGTTGTGTGAGACATCGCATAATTAATCAAGGTAGATATATAAGTGGGCCGAAAGGCATTTATAGACATTAATACTCTAAATTAGCTGATTAAGTTAAGTCAAAGTTAATTTAGTAGGGATAAAATCTAAGAATCATACATGGAATTAGTGGCTCTAGGTTGCTCGTTCGATTATTGTGGTAGTTTGTTATTTTGATTTTCTTTTCCTTTGTCTTAATTAAATTCAATCTGGTTTGCTCAACTTAAACAAAAGTGTAAAATCAATGTTTAACTGAAGTTGTGGGTATTAAGTCCTCGTGGGAACGATATCTTACTTACTCTTTATTACTTGATACGGCCCGTACACTTGCGGAGTTTTTAGACTATAAAGTTTTGCCCTACCACTTTTGTAGTGCAAATTGTACTACAAAAATGTTCTTATAATTAAGGCCGGAGGTAGTATGATCTGGTCTCTACTGCTCCCACTTGACCAAACCGCCTCCACAATATATAGTAGTTTAAAAAATAACTTCTTATTTAATTGATTCTTTTTTTTTCTTGTTGATAAATAGCCATTATCATTGAAAGTAAAATGATTATACATTATAATTCTACAATCATGTTCATGTTGGGGCATGATTGCAGAGAAAGAAATAAAGTTTGGTTAATATTATCTATCTCACAGACCCTATCAAAAGTAAATAAATGAAGATAACTTTCAATGTCTTGGAAAAGGATATTAGCCGAGTTAGATTTTGTCCTTAATGGTGGCAAAAATTGCTTTCCAATGTAGAAGATCACTTGCAAACCTCTATCAGATTTTGATTGGAAGAATGGAGACTTGGAAATCCATTAAATTAAAAGGGATGCTCCGAAGCAATAGAGAGAAATGAAGTGCTTACCAAAAACACTTATGTAACAGAAAGATTGAATAGTTTGTTCTTCAAAATATATCCATTATCTGCAAATAGTTTTCCTTCCATTCTTCAAAGTAATTGATTCATTCATCCTTCGCTCTGGCTATTGAAAAAGACGATTCACACATTCGGGAATCTCAAATACTCCCTTCAGTCAATTAATTTGGTTCTTAATATAAGACACACACATATATATATAATTTTATTAGATTAAAGAATACTAAGACATATACTCTAAAACATCATAGTCATCTTCATTAATTCTCTTATTCACTCTTCTCCTTGATTATTGTTAAAGGAACATCAATAGGGATACATTAAGAAAAATTGACAAATATAAAAAAAAAGTATTATATTTAAGATCGAAATCAACTCCCAAAATATGTTTGATATATTAAAGATTAGAGGGAGTATAAGTGATAAAAGAATTACCCTATGATCCTTTTAATAGGTTTGAAGAAAATACTTTAAATAAGTAATAAAAGTTGGTTAAAATTAGCTATCCCCAATATATAAAATTTCATGTTGGGGGAAGTTATAATTTTAAAAAAATGGATTAAAGTAATATATTTAGGATAAAAAAGCAAACCCTTCAAATAGCTCTTACATCCATTTAGGACAGTAAGGAATATCATTCAAGAAAGAAAGTAGTTTCTATAATGAAAACACCTATTGCTAGTCACGGAAATTCTCTGATTGTTAAAGAGTATATTATAATTAGCGCGTATCAAAATGAACACTCACAATTTATTGATTTTTCCCCTGAAAAATTCACAATTTATTGATCACTTATACAAAAAATAGGGATATTTCTGTCATGATTCATAAGCCTTAATTTAGTAATCATAATTCATAAGTAATTGAATTAATGAAGAGATATGAAGCCGCAACTCAAGTACGTACCATAAATAGGGAAATAAATCAATTCGGAAGATATATGGATATATAATGCAAATTTTGCTCCTAATTATTAAATTCTATTTGGCCATTTATAAGTAAGGCAAAAAAAAAAAAAAAAGATACTGTTGGATGAGCAAGATATATACGTTGGTGCTAGTTTGATAATGACCATATATCGTTAGGCCCTACATGAGCCTTGAATTAAAATTAACTCAAGCTAGCTACGAACTATTCTAAAGATTATAAACTTAATTGGGTAATTTTTTTTTACACGAGAGAGATATGTATGAATAGATAGGATATATTCAACATAATTGCTTCCTATTAATTGAAGTCTGGAGTAAAATTATACTGTCAGGAATAGATATCTAATAAAAGACCATTAATTACTGATAATACCTTGTCATAATTAAAAAGAAATTAAAACAAGCGAATAGACACGTCCGTAAAATAAGGTTTCTATAGTTGCAAAGAGAAAAAGGGAAGGGTGTTGCCTATTCAATCACAATCCAAAAAGCCATCCTTTGAGAAGATGGAATTGGCTTTGCTCTTGGCAGTCCAGACCCAGATCTCGATGGCCCAGATCTTTTTTTTTATCTATAAGAAAAAAATCATTTTTTGAAAAAATGTTAGTTGAGAAACTATCTTTATTTTAGATTCTCTACCCATTAAAATTATTTTTTGTAAAAAAAAAAAAAATAGATCCGGATTATCCAAACCTCGTCCGTACAAACGAGCTCTCTGTGCTCATCCAAAGGACGAGCACACTAACCGGTTTCCTGAGAAGATACAGTCAACAAAATTTGAAAATATGGTAAATACAGAAAAGGCTGACAAAAATAACAAATTACGTAGCATATTCTGAAGTTTTATCTCAAGCTAGTGAATTGGATTGGGACAATTTCTAGAGTCAAAACAAAAGGAAAGAAATACTGCTGAAGCAAAAGTATCAGTCTCAAAGGAGTCGCGTGAGAAATTACTCCAAGAAAGCTACTTGTTACACCCGATCACCATGGTAATTCTCCTTCATACAAAATACACGTGGCAACGTATGAGTGGACAAGATAGAGTAAATTCGTGTTCATGCATTGACTCGACCGCCTTGAAGTTGACACAAGCAAATTGAAGAGTAATTGTGGTCTGTAAATACTCCTTTCATCTTAAATATAAAATATAGTTGTTGTTTTATTAGAGATTAAGGAAGCTAAATAAGTTACTTAATCATATCTATGTTGTGTATCTTTAGATTATATATTAGTTTATTAGTCAAACTAATCAGTTTAAAGAGAAAAAATATAAATATAAATACGCTAAACTAATTTAATTAGTTTCTTTAATTTCTCCAAAAAGTCTCTCATATATTTATCACATCCTCAAAACCTGAAATTAAACTCATGAATATTTATATAATTTTATAATAATTGGGATAATGAATGTGTCCGTGTCTCGTGTGTGAGTGCTTGGGTCTGTGTGTGTATAAATAACCTCATTTTATTGTGAGTGCAAACACAAGTTTCTTGGTGGTCGAGGGTCATCACACTGAGTCTGACTCAATTTCGCTGTTGCAGAGGTGGACCAAGTAAGAGTGTTAGGGTTTAATTTCTGACATTTTCCCCCAATATTACTGATCTGATGGTCGCAAATGATTGGCTTGACTTTATAATTTGTAGGGGTATTTGACAAGTTCGGCTGAAACAAAAATGGCTGACAATAACCTGTTCCACCAAAACGCCATGAATGGTGAAATTATCTTTAAGCCCCCTAGTCGATTTTCATTTTTCTCTACTCAATTATCTCATTGCATGTTATCGATCTCCTTCTTTTGTGCCTGAGAATTTTTTCTGTGTGTTCGCTTCGTGATTTGATTCTTGTCCTTCATTAAAGTTTGAGAAGCGGTGCGTGACAGTCCATTATATATATATATATATATATATATATATAATCCAAGGTTTTTTATTTTCTTTTTAGTGGGTCCAGATCTAGATCTACTTATGGAGAGTAACAAAAGGAAGAAGATCGTCCCGAAAATGGAGTTGATTTCTTACATCAGACACAACACTCTAAAATCTTTTCAGGGAGAAAATGAATAATTCCATTGAAAGATATGTAATTCTATTTATTTATTTTTTTAAAAAAATAAGGCTGTGTTTCTGTTTTGATGCCATATAATTACATACCGAAGAGTTGGTAATGGTCGGTGTCTTTACAAATCCTGAATGGATAACTGAAAGTTGACGAAGGGTAGCAATTGCTTGAGGAAACCTTCGTCAGAAAATGTGTAATGGTCAGCTAGCGATGATTAATATCTTCATTATGTGATTATATTATACTCTTTTTTTGTTCCTCCTTAGTATAAGATATATTTGTAGAATTGATCTTAATTCTAAATAAAAAATACAATTTTCTTATTTATCAATATTTTGTGCTCATATGGTCACACAGTTAATTACTATACAGATATGTGCTCATTGCAAATAAATAAATAAATATATATATATATATATATATATAAAACATTTGTGTGCGCGCGTGTGAGTGAGAGTGAGAGAGAGAGAGGTTACCTGACACACACACATCATCTGTGTGTGTAAATATATCAATAAACTTAGACATGAGACTGTGTTATTGTTCAAAAGTTGTCTGTTCATTGTGTTTAAATGTTAAATCCCCATGACTGTAATCTTCCTGAGCAATACATACATATAAACCACATAATTGATCACCGTGCGTGTTATGGGGATAATCCCCTTGATGATTATGAAAGTTCTGCTTTTATCCCCTTCAACATGTGTTTGTGTATTTAAGTTTATGTAATGTGTATTTGTAACAATATTGTTGATTATGTTTATCCGATGAATAGTTGAAGATGCATATTCATGTATTGAAGACCCACAGAAGCCCCCAAAAATAGTTGAACAAGAAGTGGATCAACCCATTCCAAGGATCGACATCCTCTTAAATTTCAATGGTGTAGTGCGACCTGCGGTATGCACTTGCTTTTGATGATGAAAACAACTTCATTTATTCATTTCTAAAACTTTGATTGCTTTCTTAGTTAATTAATCTTTATATATATATATATATATATATATGATCGATGCCTTCAGGGAAAGGTATTGCCTCCTCGTGCTCAAGCACTCATTGGTCGAATGATCTATAAGGCATGTGGTGGAGTTGGGTACTTAGGAACTATTGTCGACTATGATGTTAACAGACGCTGGTTTAGGGTACGTACCAGTTTAATTTCTTCTTCTATCTCTTTTTTTCTTTTTTTCTCTTATACTAGCAGCACAGTCTATATTTATAATTACAATATTTATGTTTGTTGGTGTTGTGCAAGCTAAGGTCATAAAGTTATTTGGTTGATACAGGTGGAGTACGACGATGAGGGATCAGAAGACTTGTTGGAGCCAGAAGTGAGAAACATGTTGGCCACCTCGGCTCAAATCGAGGGACATCTCCAACGGTAAGAACCCGTTATCTCCCTACGTACGTCTTTTAAATAGCTAGAACTTAGGCCTTTTGGATTTCAATGACTGTATATGAATGGTTATCCCAAATGAAAACTAACATATGATTTTTTTTAGAGATTAAAGAAGTTAAATAAGTTATTTTAAAGTATTTATACTCATTATTTTATCTCAAATTAATTTGCTTCACTTATAAACTGATATAAAATCTAATAATACACAACATATGATATGAATAAGTAAGTTATTTAGCTTCATTAATCTCTAAAAAAAAAGTTCAACTAATCTTATATTAAGAATCAAAGGAGTATATATAAATATTCCATTTAGGATCGTCAAGTTACAAGTCTAAACTCTCTCAGGCAAATGTATCTCGTTCGTGCGTGCGTGCGTATTCATACGCTACTTACATATATGTCACCCTCATGTGTTATAGTGCAGCCGAAGAAAGCCGATGTCTTTGAATTCCCCTTTTATATATGTTCTCATTTCGACTCTCACTCGATAATCTTTAGTCAAGACATCTGCACTCCTAAGTACTAAAAAACTTGGATTCACTTATCTTCTTTACCCCTTTGTCTCCTTTTTCTTTTTTTACTATTGGATTAAGATCTCAACAATCTAGATTTAACGTATTATAAAAATATTATTATAATTTTACCTTAAAAATATAATATGTTAAATTTGAATCTTTGTGATCTTACATCAATGGTGAAAAAGGGAAAATAAGAGTAAGGGGTATAAGAGGGAAGCCAAATCCAAAAAATCTCTCCAGTCTCCATCATTTGTGATTTCTTCTGTGTTTCTGAGACAGAGAGAGAAGGTTTAGAGAGAACCATGCATTGAACCAATAACAAGAATAGACAATGAGTATCATTGAACCAAACCTAGAGGCCGACCAGTGCTTATATAGTGTCGCTCCATTTAGGTTTGTCTCGCTCTTACTTGAAGCTTTCTAATTTCAACTCCTTATATACTGTCACAAAAATTACCCCATCTATATTTTCAACCAGAAACAAGTTTAATTTGAGAAGGAAAAGTAGACTCTCAGACCTTTTTGTGCTACTCTTACGCTCTAAACACATAACGGCTACTGTAGAAGATGTACCACATACTTATAAAGTATCTTCTTCCTGAGAAAAATAAAAATCTAATATGCCAAACATGTTATTTGAGCGCCAACTAAGGAATATTGATCTAATATAGTTATAGATTGCTCGGAAAGGATATAATCGATCATGTGTTCTTTAAAATTTCTACAAGACCATCCTCTTAAATATTTTTTGTGGAGAGAATTTTAAAATCGATTATTTATTAATGAGTACTATATATATATATATGGATACTTTCTCATGATTATATGCACGTACACGCGCCGACATTCAAACATGAAGATTTTTACTTGACTTTCTTACTATTAATTACGTACGAGAAGTAGGGTTCAACCTATATATATAACTGTGGTGGCCTGGTAGGTATTGCAGATTGAGAGCTTCTTTGGATAATCATAACAACGAAGGAGAGGGAGCTTCAACTTCAAAACCCAAACGCAAGAAAATGGGCATGTCTACTACTGGAGGCAAGGAAAAAGGTGATGAAGGTCCTTATGTGCCTTTGTCCAAGAGAACCAGCAAGAAGGATGACTACATTTATTTCTGATCCCTCCATATATATATCCCCTACTGGTAACTCATCTTTCATTTCTGCATACTACTCTAGATTTCTGAAAAATACTCTTCATCCATAATTATTATGTTAGTAATGTTTTGTCAATCCTTTAGTAGTACCAACAATATGTTTTGAAGCTATCTGATATTTATAGAATTCAGTTACACAATACACACACACACCCACACAAGAGTAATTTTATATTTTTTTATCTGGAAGTATTCTAGTGTAAAAAACATGCAATTAATCTAAATTCAAAGTTAGGTTTGAACAGTGTAATACTATTGTCATACCCTTAACATGTCATGTTGAAAATTCATTACATATATGCATATATATTGCAGGTTGCAGCTACCAAGCAGCCAAAGGAGAAGGAAGTACTGTTTGAGTCGCCGATATCAGTAGGTTTTATTTCTGTGAATGTGTCATCCATAATGTGGTTTAGAAATGTACTAAACATGAATGTGTTTCTGCCATCATAAGTATAGTTTATACCTTCCCGTTTGTAAGTCGTCGTCGTCGCCTAATTCCTTTTAGTCTCCTTGGTTGGTTTCAACTTTAATTTTTTTGTCGTCCTATGCTTTGAATATAATAATATGCTCTGCTTGCCTTTCTTTTGGAACCAGTTATAATGCCTAACCATAACCAAAGGATAGGCACCATCAACCTATCTAATCTGGACTATTTAGATTTGATATTTTTTAAAATATGATTTTTAAATGAAAAATTATTTTTTGAAAAATATTAGTTAATAAGAGATTATTTTTCATTTAGATTCTTTACCCATTAAAATAATTTTTAAAGAAAAATAAAAAGAAAAAAATATCAAATCAACGTCCAGATTGGATAGGTTGATGGTGCTTTTATCCTTTGGATAGGCACCATAACTGATTCGGTCTTGGCTTGTCCTAAACTTTTACTTGCTCCGATCCTTTTATATAGTTGTGTGTGTAACAAAGTTATTTTCACCGTTGTGAATTAACTATGCCTCTTGGTGAGGGAAAAAAAAAAAAGAAACTCGCCTGATTTTGATCTCTATGTTCGTTTCTTAATCCACTTCCTAACTGTTTAACGAAATTTCAAAACTTGCATAGAAACAAAATAATACTCTTTCAATATTTATTTATCATGGAAATGTTTTTTTTTTTATAATAAACTTACATAAAAATTATGCATTTATTTGTATAATACATGACATGCGATATTTACTAGTTATCATCCAAATAAAATATGTTGTATTGTAATAGGGATCAGTGGTCACGTAAGATCTTTATTCATACACACACGTGTTTTCAAACACACTATGTAAGAGAGGAAGTACGATGAAAGACTAAAAAGAAAATAAAAATAGTTACATTTATTGATGATTTTTAAAAACAGTTTTGATATCAACTAGAGCGCAATATATATAGCTTATTCTAGATTGTTTTTAATCATCTTTTTAAAGACATGCCTTATATAAGTGTATATTATTATTGGAAATCGGCAATGCATGTGCGGTTGGAATATTAGATTTATGAGTTAGTTAATAAATATTTGTTATTGTTAACTATTGAGTTTATTTATTTTCTAATTTTTCCAACTATATTCTCATTTGGTTGCCTGAATTTTCACCCGGTGTAATATCTCCCAAATTTGGTTATTCATTTGCCTAAAACATTAATTTCCTGTAATATTTCCTAACACATCTTCAAGCTAACTAAACAACCTTGTGGCTAATGAAATTTATTCAAAGCAATTTTAAATTTTAAAAGTATTATAAACTTTTAATTAAACGAATTTCTTAAATCATATAAATTAAAGTTGCTATTAGATTAAATTCTTATTAAAAAAAAAAAAAAAAGCAGAAGAAACAATAACCATTGATTGACTGATTAAACGGTAAGGGAGGTATTGCAAGTCCAACATTAATTGCCAGCTAGCATAAAAGTTTTCAAACAAAAATATATCATAGATATGGTCTTTGAGCTCCTTAGTAACATCAGTTTTTCAGCGTGAATACGCTCCATCGCATAACACCTGTTCGAGCTCTCAATAATATTATAAGCCTGGATATTTATACCCTCAAGCGGTTCACTTTATCTAATTTTCAACTATCTGTTTTGATGTAGTATTTATTAATAGATTGAACCTGCTAAGCTGCTCATCAAGTATTTGATTAGCTGCATCGTTAGGATACGTTATATATGATCCTATATTATTTTATGTATTCGATATATTATTCATAGTAACTACAATAATATGGTATGAGAGCCCTCTCATTGAGTGACATACATCAGGGTCCTCTTATTTCCTTTTTTAAACTATCCTCATTCTTGACACCTTGTAAAATAGCAGTTTCTTTAATTTAATTAGTAAGATCAATATCAACTTCATCCATTAAAAGAAATTGAAAGAAACTCGATCTCTAACTCTTGATGGCTTCTGAAATTGCCTCTAAATACTTAGTTGCAATTCAATGAGGGAAGAGTGAACAAATAAGAGGTTGGAGTTTGCACCTATTTTCTATAGATGGTCTCATTCTACCACTCAAAGGGATCAACTCATTCTGCCAAAATATAATAAAGCAAAGTATATCTAGAACAAAGCAAATTAAAATATACAAGGTCCATAAATAATATAAAACTAAACAATACTAAGCAGTTAGAAACTACGGCCGATGACCCTAGTGAATGCGCAATAACATGCAGGTCTCAGAGGTCTACGGCTCGTCCTCAAACCTTTACATGAAAGTGAGATTTGAACTTAAGTTGGCCTGATAACCAACTAGTAGCAGAGAGGTACTCCAATTAGGGTGTGTTTGGGAAAGCAGTGCATCAACCCAAAAGCCTATTGGGTGTGAAAAAAAGTCCAGTGAGTGAAATGTTGGTGTTTGGGAAAGTATCTGTGTGGCTGATGGGTTTAAGGAAAAAAAAAAGTTATTTCTCAGATAAGCCGAAAATGTGAGCTTCAGCCATCACTTGCGACGGTAGTGGGAAAAGCTAAAAACGTGAGCTACTGGTGAGGAGAAAAGCATCCATACCTTTAGAAACAATAATGGAAGTTCCACTCTCCTTTTCTTTTTTCTTTATAATACATCGGAGTTCCAGGACAAGCCATCTTTTAGACACATCAACGGCACTAATCCGAATCAAGACCGGGTTGGTCCTTTTCGGGGAGAAGCCTCTACCATCCACCCACATTGCATTCCCACATCTCGAACTTAAGACCCATGGTTAAGTTAGAATAACCCTTTACCAACTGACCTAAGTGTTTGGTGGTCACTCTTTTTTTTTAAAGTACGTGTTTGAGCTCTTAGGGAAACGGTGAAGACTGAAGACTGTAGGGCGCAAAAAGAACAAAACGACACAGCATGGTGAGGTCAGAGTCATAGATTTTACATCTTGGAGGGCAAAAAAAAAAGTCAATTTGCTTCATTAACTGTACAGGATAGCAGTGTGAAATTTATGGTAACTAAAAAAAAAGTGCAAAATCTGTAAATTTACAATATATATATATATATATATATATATATTTAATAAGATTTATGTCATTCAAGAGCCCATCTATAAAAAAAAAATTACTTTTGTATCGGTATCCCAAACTCAAATCAAATTTACAATATGACTTTTAGAAAAAAGTTCATCTAAAAAAATTACTTCTGCCACCGCTATCTCAAACGGGCAGTTACAAGGTGGGAACTTTTTTAGTAGAATGGTGCATTATGGTCTCGTCAATAGGTTTTGTCAAATCTAGATTTAGATACATACTTCCTCCCTCTGGTCCTTACTATAACGCACCAATTAAATTCTTACAAACCAAGAAAAACAATAAAAGGTGATAAAGTTGTCCTACAATTTAAGTAACTTTCAATATTACTTCTCCTGATTGCACTAAACTTTAATATTATATTAATTATTACTCTCTCCCACTACCCTTATTAATTATAGGCATATGGAAAAAAAAATTAATGCGCTTTGGAAAAATGAAGTCGCTTTATAAAAAAGCCAAAATACAATCGATTGATAGTTGGTATAATTATAATAAATTCAGGAGGGAGTATATTTTATTCTTTATTTTTTAATAAACAATGTTTAATTTATTTTAATTAACGCTCCATTAATGTGGATAGATATGTGACAAACTGACAATTCTTAAAAGCAAGGATATTATTCATAATCTATAAATAATTTATTTAGTACTTTTTATTATTAAAAATTAATAACCTTTAGATTATTTCAGAAGCCAAAAATAAAATAAAATTTGGATTATTTTGTATTTTTTATAATAATTAATGTATTAGAATAAATTGAAATTTATTCAGATGGCTGATGTACGGTAGATCTATTAAAATCTTTTGATATTTATCTTTGTATTTAAAATTTTATGACTCGATATTAAATTTTGAATCCGGTATATAATCAATAATTATTAGATAAAAATAAACTCTTATCAGCAATTCAATGATAACCCTGTTTCTCGGCGCGAATAAGCTCCCGGCGCATTACCCTGTTCGAGCGCTCTGACTAATTTTATAAGCCTGCTTGTGGACAAAGTCGATTGGATCGATCGACTTCCTTCTGTTCAACGTCATCACTCTGAAACCTAACAATTGGTAAACGCTTGCCCAATTTACTTATGCGCTGCTCACTTTATCTAATTTCTAAATACGATATGTATTTTGTTTAGACTGTTTTTATGTTTTGTTAAAAGTCCATGCGGTATTTTGTGTGATAAGATTTAATTCTTGATTAAGAAGACTGTACGGTAGTTTAATTTTACATAATAGAACTCTTTGTTGATTGCTAAGCATCTGATTAAGTGGTGTTTGATCATAGATCTACGGTTGTGTCTCTTTATTTTGGTAGGATTTTGTTTCAGAATGAACCCTTGTAAGTACAAACACAGATCAAGTGAATCTCACTTGTCACAAGACTTGCGCAATTTTCTACCTAAGAGATAGAGGGAAAAAAAATGAAACCACTTGCTACCACTGTATTTATTTTAGTTGTACAACTAGTTTCAAGTAGTTTTTTAATCTTTTGACTAAAAAAAAGTAGTTGTTTACCCCATTTACATGGTTTAAATTTGTCATTGTATACAAAAATCAAATTCATGTGTTTCATTTTATAGTTGCACAATCTATATTCTAGAATATTAGTGGCTAATTAACTTATGGTCACTTCATTTTTCTGTTTTGCCTTTCTTTATCTAGTTTAGCTCTATTTCATACTAATGGCCGGCAGAGTTCAGATTCCTTCACGAAATTCTGCGCTCATTGCAATGATTGCAGATGAGGTAAGAATGCCACATTTGCTACTCATGTATCTTGTAGAGCATAAATGTTTGCTTATATTGGCATGGTCTGGAGACATTTCTGTGACTTATGAAAGGTTTAGTAGTTCATGTCGTGTTTTATCCATATACTCGTAGCTTCAGTAGTTAAGTGGGTGGGCAGCCCCGTGCACAAATGACGAATGCTGATGCGATAAAATACCATTAAAACAGATGACATCAGTTTAGTTCATGAACTTTAATCTAGATAACCTCAATAAAGTATGTGGATTGACTGACGGTATATAACAATCTTGAAGAACGTTATTTCAATTCTACATGTATATAAGAATATGTTTATTTGATATGGCTGTATGGGATGTAAGTAATCATGTATTATCCTAGACTACTATTAAGAGATTGTTGATATGTTCTTTAAATTCTCCATTGTATTGTTTTATTTCTGATCCAAGTTATGTTTTTCTTACAAATATTTAAAACATACTGAACTCTTACAGCAAGTGAATTGAATTTAACCCAGGATACTGTTGTTGGATTTTTGCTGGCTGGGGTGGGCAATGTTGACTTGCGTAGGAAGACAAACTACCTTATTGTGGACTCAAGTAAGCCTCTGAAATTTGGGTCTCTTTAAGTGCAACTAATTTCATTTTCTTATGCAGCAATTCTTTTTTAAAAATAATGTTAGGACAGCGGAATAACTCCGTTTTATCTCAAATATCATATGACTCTCTCTCTCACACACACACCTACACACATGAACATGCACATCACAATTCTTTAAGCGATTTGAAAGTTGTTGAAGATGTCAGTTGTCAGAAGTTCAGGCATATGACCTCCTACATGGATCTGTGATAAATTTCTAGATGTCCTTTCCCCTTTCGTTGCAAGGCTGAATATTCATTGAATAGCTGTCACCAGAAGTGAATTGTTTGTTTATTTACCATGCGGTTTGCAGGAGATTGCATATTTGCATGATGGTGTCGGCTGCTATTGTCGTTTGTTTTAATGTCTAACTAGATGGGCCGTGTGCATTGTTCAGAATCTGGAAAATAAGTTATATTATTCAATATGTAATTTGCTATGGATTTTACATTGATATATCGCTTTGAACATATGTTGAACATGCTCATGTTTTATATCTTGTGTTGCCTTTGTAGAAACCACTGTCAAACAAATAGAAGATGCATTCAAAGAGTTCACAACAAGGGAAGATATTGCAATTGTGCTGATTAGCCAATATGTAAGGTTTTTTGTATCATAGGACTTTTACATTTTTACCTTAAAAATAATTGCTAAGGGTATTCAGCATATCTAATATTGCAAAAACTTGTGACTGCCCATTTTGCTGAAGTAAACATGTTTGAGCATATTGCTAGATGCCAAAGTTATTTAACCATATCATGGCCAAGAAAAAAGTCCTAACCGAATGGTGTATAGTTATTTCTCAACTCATTACATGTTTAAGAAACCCTTCATAGAACATTCTTATTCATATTATTGGTTTCCCCTCCATATAGCCATTATTTTGAGCTGAAGTTTCTGATTCATTTAGCATTGCAGATATTATGCTCTTATGTCGTGAAATTTTTATATTGATGATCTGGTACAATTAATATATGTGAAGTCTGTCCCGTACCATTGACCACTGACTTCATTCATGACCATTCAATGGAGTTGTCTTTCATGTAATATGGTCTTGGAATTTTGTTATTACGATTCGCAATGAATTTTTGTTTTCCATAAACTTATAGTTTTTGGTGTCATATGGAGGATCTAACACTGTTATCAACTAAACAGGTTGCAAACATGATAAGGTTTCTAGTTGACAGCTACAACAAGCCTGTTCCTGCTATATTGGAGATTCCCTCTAAAGACCATCCTTATGATCCTGCCCATGATTCAGTTCTTTCGCGAGTGAAGTATTTATTCTCTGCTGAATCTGTGGCGTCTGGGAGACGTTAGGCATATGACTGCTTTTAGAAACATATTGTTTGGAATGATTGTTTCAAACTCAGTAATTTTATCCATGTCCCTGTTTGCTGTACATTGAAGACTTCACTCCATAACCCCGTGAGTAAATCCAGCCTTATGGTGATTGCTTGATCTATTAATAAGCAAAATGGATGGACGATCAATTCATTCTTTTTTTTGCCCTCAACTCGATGTACTACTTTACCAGGACCTGTGCTAGCGCAAATATTTGTCTCAGGTTATCCTTTTGTAATAAACGTACTTGTGCAATTGAAAAGGGAGTAATATGGCCAGGATGGAACCTACTCTCTTTCTCTCCCTCCCTCTCGAGCTGCACACAATATATGATCGTTTCTGGTTCAACCTTGCTGAGAACCTTGAACACTTAACCCTTTTGCGTTTGTTATCAATTTGTGACAAAGCTGAAAAATAGCATTTTATTAAGTATTCAAGGGATCAAAATGAACAAATGGGTTCGTGACTTGGCTATATCCGTCAAGACCTCCCATCATGTTCCTCCCAAATATGTGCATTCAACGGTCCCTTAAAAAAGAGAGACAAAATGGTATATTAGCAATATATTGTAGATTGAGGGTTTTTTTTTTTTTTTGAAAAAATAAAACCTCAATGAATGCACCTGGTGCCATTAATTCACGACGTGTTGTTATCCTAAATATCACCAATGCGCTTTTAGTTACGTCTACGTAGCAGCCGTGTTTATGCTAACAGGTCGCAAATGAAATAATCTTATCGAAGTTCGTATTATTGTCAAGCTACATTAAGATCGTAGCTATAGAGGCTACAAAAGGCTAAATTATTTTGTCCAAGGTAGTTCAAAGAGATGGAACACCTAGTCAGGCCAAAAAAAAAGGGGGGATGGAACACTAAGGAATAAAATTTCAAGCTCACCAACTCGTTTTCAAGGAAGTGCAGATTTTAATGACTTCGTGAAGTTTTCTAGTTCCTTCAACCCTTCCAGGGGAGTTTTGGCCTCACCCAACAACTTCACCAAAGCACTGCCAACAATCACCCCATCAGCTCCCCATCCGGCTATCTGTATCAAATCATATTAAATGAGTCAGTATTAAGTAACTGCATCAAGATAGAAACACCAAAAGTTATGGGCAAAGAACAAACCAGTTTTGCATGCTCTGGTTTTGATATGCCAAAACCAACTGCCACAGGCTTCGTTGTTGCCTGATAAGAAAATAAAGGTAGTCAATAACAGGTTTAGTCATGATGAAAGAGTGACAAGAATTTTGGAAGTATTCAGATTACTTTCATAGCAAAACATGACTTCATAAAAAGATTAAACAGACAAACCTCTTTAATTTCACACAAAAGAGCCTGAACCTTATCACTTACTGATGCTCGAGTTCCAGTGACTCCAACTGAACTCACCTATATTGCAAATCAAGAAATGGTCTATGAATCATGATATTTCATCGGCATAATAACACCAAATAGATGAAAGACATTTTCTCTTTTTAACACTTTTGTATATTATATTCAATATTTTGGGACATGATGCAACTAGATGTTGCTGTCAATCCGCTTAAGTGCAAATGAAAAAAAAATTATGATAGGTTTCTTGATATCGGTGATGCATTTTTCCTACTTCTGATAGCCACTGATTGACTCGCCAACCCTCATTCTTTTGCTTATCTTTTTAAAACGTTTCTTTTGTCTTATTATTTAAAGATCCCATGACAGATAGAATAAGATATGTCCTCAGAGAATATCTAATCTGTACGCTTTCTTCTTATTTTCTTTTGAGAGTTTTATTTCAAAACCTTCAAATTGGTATCAGAACTATGTCCTTCAAATTGATATCAGAGCTCTGTCCTTCAAATTGGTATCAGAGCTCAAACTTTCAAACTCAATCATTCATTCTTCTTTAACAGCTAATTACAATAGCGCATCATTCAAATGGGACAAATCCAAAATGTCCACAATTTAAGGCCTAAGTTAAATTATTTGCCACTAATAAACAAAAATAAGCCAAATTAACAAAGAACTTATGACAAGGCCTCAAACACAAGACCATAGATAAAGTACCTAATAACCTAACTTTTGACCTATGCCTACAAAAAAGTAATAATACATCTAATAGCAAAGGAATTTGAATTCCATTCTGCTACATTATGTCCTTAGGTTCGTCAATTATGCAAAATTCAATTTTGTGGTGGTGTTGTGGGGCTCAAAAGGTGCAAAGTTATAGCGAATAGGGGGAAAAGGAGCAACAATGGTTGAAAGTTGAAACAGATTCTTACCAGATAAACAAATCCCTCTGAAGCTTCAACAATGGCTTTCATCCGATTTATTGGAGTGGTGGGTGTTGTGAGGAGTACCTAAATCACATCAAAGAAGCATGTTTTGAAACAACACCATTGACTAACAAATACATTGCAACATGTAGAGTCCAAAATTAGAAGTGAAGTTTATCATAACAAGCATTTCATTGTTCCACCACCACTGTAAAGTCTTCTCTATTCTGCTTGACTCGAGAGTTCCATTTAATTCATTCATATTAGAAACTACAATAAAAAATAAGTTTACCACTACATCTCTAAGACACCTCATCAAGAATTTAGGAACAAAGCGAAACAGCATTTGAAAGGTAGACAAACCAATTCAATCCCATTCTTCTTAGCTTCTATCCTCAAAGCTGTTGTCTCCTCCAAGGGAACATCAGGAACCACAAGCCCTGAAACGATAGGGAAAAGTAATCTAATATTCAAATACCTAAACTGGAAAGAAAGAGATAAAATGTTGCTTTTGTTCAAGAAAATGCCAAAAGCTCTCATGAACTTTGGTTCACTTGAAAATGGTCCCCTCTACTTTCAAAGTTAGGTCCTCGCAGTTACACATTCCAGTAAATAAACCTTCCCCTGATTATCTGAGATTTTCCCCCTCATTGATGTTATCTCACTCACAACTACAAACATCTCCATAACTGATGAGGCAGGTTTCGATGTATTCCCAATGCTAACATAGTAACATGTCAGTTGTGGGATTCTCTGATATGGCAACTAAATTAACATCAGCAAGTGAAAAATAGAAGAGACTGAAGGACCTAGCTGCCAAAATATGATAGTTCAAGAATCTAATTGCCTTTTTTGAATGTTCAAGTTTGAGGGATTATTTGCATGTGGCCCAAAGTTCAAAGGGTATTTTACTTTTCTTTTTTTTTTTTTTTTTTTTTTTTTTTTTTCCATTTTTATTTCCTAGGCATATTTTGATGTTGGCCTCATATAGCAATTCAAACCAGGACAAGGCAGGAAATCGCTGAAAATTTCTATTTTATCCTTTAGAAATCAGAACTGTGCGTCTAATTGTACTTGCACAGTGAATCCTGAGCAGGTTACACACATCCTGCAGCTCCACAATTTTGGCACACTAAAATAACAAAGAATGTCTTTTAAGGCATAATTTAATATGCTACATCGGTTTAAACTTCAATTTTAAGTGTAGCACATGAAGTAAGAGATTGGAACTGCTTTCCTGATCTCATTCATGTTTCTATCACATTATTTGGCATAAGAGTCCCTAAAAAAGCAGGCTAATCAGAATGATATAATGAACTTCAGGAAATTATTGAACACTTACCATGTACACCAACGCTGCTAACAGTGGACATAAATCTGTCAATACCACGCTTGAGTATTGGGTTGTAATAAGTAAACAATGCAATTGGACAGGACATTTGTGGAACAACCTGTCAAATTGACAATTCAGGATAGTCATCCGAATATGAATCCAAAATTAATTTGACCTAACAACTTTGAGTAAAAAATCCAATCACAGGTCCATAACAACTTTGAGTATTGCAAAGCTGCCTTATCAGTTATCAAGGAAAAATAAAAAGAGTAAAGAAAATTTATAAGAGTAGCAGGAAAGTAATTGAAAATAGGTTTTGATGTTAATATTAATGAATAGCAGGAAATTTCAACAGTTTTACCTCCTTCAACATAGATATAATTGCATCAAAATTGGTACCCCTTGCCAAGGAACGGGTAGCAGCAGCCTGAATAGAAAGACTCATCGGTATGAGAATTGGACATTACAAGTCACCAAAGTGCATCAAACTTCCAAACCTGGATAACAGGACCATCCGCCAAAGGATCAGAGTACGGAACGCCAAGCTCAATTATGTCAGAGCCACATGAATCGAGCACTTTCAGTGCTTCTGCGGTGGTTGAAAGGTCAGGATCACCGGCAGTGATGTATGGGATAAAAGCCACCTTGACACAAATAGACTTCTTTGAGGAACAAAATCATTTGCAATTTTGAAAACAAAAAGATTTAAAACTCATATAGAATCAAATGCAATACTTCATTTTAGGTGGTCAAAGTGTCAGTGTTAAAAATAGTCAACCAAGTTGTCTAGTCTCCATTTAAGCTACAGACTAAGAAATGACACTGCAATAAAAGTAAGTTAATTAGCATAGACCAAACCATTTTATTATCTGCTTACTCTCATTGTGAATAAATGTGCATAAAATTAGCCGTTTCTTTTATTAATTTGGTTCTGAGTAGGATTCATCAATGCGCACAATATACTATAATCTCTTAAGGGAATCAGCACTCTACGTGACCCGTGGTATAACTTTAAACTCCAGAATTCTTTCATCCGCACTCATAAATTTATGCTACTCTAACATGCAGTTGACCATTTCTTGAAAATCAAATGCCAAAAAGCTAAGTTCATGTCCCAGGATCTTCAAAATGCTCTGGAAAGATTCCAATACAGAAAAGGAGTATGCATGATTCGTGCATGGCAGGCAGAATGCCACATGGATGAGGGAGAGAAACAACAAATCCAAATATATTTAGCTAAGCATACAACTAACTCTGGGAGCCCTACATCCAAGAGTGCCCAACTAAAATCTTTGCAACATAGACAAATTAGCCAGTCAGTGTATGAAAGTAATCAATAATTCAACATATTATATCAAGGAACAAGTTGATAATCCAGTATTATTGAAGTTGATCTGTGACATAATAAAAAGTCCATGATACGCAGCAGCAATAGAAAAAAGTTCTTACTTTTCCCTCTCTTTTTAGCCTGATGAATGTTTCGGAGAGCCCAACTGATTTTGTTGTGCCGACAGCAGCCATCGGAGTGAATCTTCTAAATGATACAATAGGTTTCTTGGATGGGTTAAAAGGCTGGAAATTGACCTCGTATTTCTTCAGTTGCAAGAAACTAGATTTCAAAGCAATAGCCATAAAGAAGGATCGTCTGCCACTGAGTCACATAGTTTTAAGCAGAAGATTAGTTAGATTAACAGTTTAATAACGCCATATTCATGAAAACGAGAATTAAGGTTTTTTTTTTTTTTTGGAGTACAAATGTTAATGTCAGTCTCTTAAACAGGTCATGCAACACCCCCCCCCCCCCAAAAAAAAAAGGATGTGAAGGACCCGTTTGGTTGGGCGAAATTTTAGCGCCGCCGGAAATCAGCCTCCTTTTGGACCTGCACGCCCGTTTGGTTGCACAGAGGGAGAGAACAGTGCGACACCGAACTCTCATGCCGCTGCCACCTCCGGCGCCGATTTCCTCTTCTCCGTGAGACGTTGCTGCATCGAACTCTCTCACCACGGGCTTCCTAGCCGTTCTCAACCAAATATTGGCCCGAACCACTGATTCTCTCCCACCCCCGGCAATCAGCCAAATGAAGGGCATTCGTAAGCCCCGAAATATATGTGTGTGTGAAAAACTTCCTACTATCGATACTTATCCGAATAGGAGAAGGGTAAACGAAAACTAAATTTGAGGCTATTGATCGATTTACCAGTATTGGGCATTCAGAGAACGCGAGGACAACAAACCTGTGAGATGTAAATGAGGCTGAAAGCAAGATCTGTGCGGCCTTTCCACCGGAGGCGAGCTCGAGCGGCCTGAGAGTAGATAAAAACAGTTCTTTCCTCTCCCAGTGAAACAGTAGGGGGAGGGAAGAGGTCAAAGCGGATTTGCTGCTCTTTTTGGCATGTATGTGAAATTAGATGGTAAAATGACACGAAAATCCCATCTGAACTTAAACTGTAGGTAAAACTCGCGAGTTGATTTTACCAGTTTACCGTCTTTACGTTTTTAGTTTACCAAATCGAGTCGAGTCATTAGTAAACTTTTGACCGTTGTAAACTCGGTTAAACTCACAAGTTTATACATCGAGTTTACCGTTTTTTCGTTTCTAATTTACAAAACCGTGTTAACTCACATTTAAACTCGTGTTAACTTTTTTTATTTAATCACGCTTTCAACAAACTTTATATATAAGTTTTATAGAAATTTCTTTATTAAATATGATAAATTTTGAATGTTGATGGGTTTAATTTCAATTATTTGGATTTGAAATATTTTTAAATTAAATTATTGTCATTTTTTTATATTTTAATTATTTATTATACACTCGTTAATATATATTTAATGGTGAAAGTAAACTCTTACGAGTTTACATCACTGCCACGAGTTTATTTAAACTCGTGAGTTTGACAACCTTATATGTATGTGAAATTAGATGGTAAAATGACACGAAAATCCCATCTGAACTTGAATAAATGTGTTTGGTTTGAGTGAAGGGGAGAAGATGGGAAGAGATAAGATATGATGAAATTGTCATTAATGAGAAGAATTTTTTTTTTTGTTGGAGTGTATTTTTGAAATATTGAAAAAATTTCATGGGTTATTTAGTAAAGATAATCGAATTAAAGTAGCCTATGTAATGTGATCTTTAAGACTATTACTAAAGTAGTCGCTAATCGAATTAAGGCGGTGTTACCACAAGTCATTAGTCCCCATCGATGCAGCTTCATTCCTGGCAGGCATAGTTCTGATAATATTATTGTTGCTCAGGAAGTGATTCACTCCATGCGAAGTAAACAGGGGAAGCGAGGGTTCATGGCTATTAAAATTGACCTGGAAAAAGCATATGACCGAGTGAATTGGTTCTTCCTCCGGGATTGTCTCAAAGATCTTGATATGCCTAGTTCCTTGATTGATATTATTTTTTCTTGTGTATCTACTCCAAGCATGCAGCTTCTATGGAATGGTGAGCGTGCTGGCTCAATTAACCCTTCTAGGGGCGTGTGCCAAGGGGACCCTCTCTCTCCATATCTGTTTGTCATATGCATGGAGCGACTGGCCCACTTGATTCAGGAGCGTATTGGAAATGGTGATTGGAGACCTATTAATTTATGTAGGGGTGGTCCTCCTATATCTCACTTGTTTTTTTGCAGATGATGTGGTTTTATTTGTAGAAGCAGATGTGATTCAAGCGTCTGAGGTTAAGAATTGTTTGGACCAATTCTACTTGTCTTCTGGGCTGAAAGTGAGTGCGAGTAAGACTCGCGTGTTCTTCTCGAAAAATGTTAATCATATAAGAAGGACGGAGCTATGCAACGTGTTGGGTTTCCAAGTGACTCCAGACCTTGGGAAGTATCTTGGAGTACCTCTACACCATAAGCGGGTAACCAAGGGCACCTACCAAGCGATCGTTGATAAGGTGCGTACTGGGCTCTCTAGTTGGAAAACAACTTCTTTGTCTCTTGCCGGAAGAACCACGCTTATCGCATCTGTTACCTCTGCTATACCAGGGTACACTATGCAAACTGTCTCATTGCCTAAAGGGACCTGCGAAGATATCGAGAAGCAGAATAGAAAGTTTTTATGGGGCTCTTCACCAGAGAAAAGGAAGACACACCTTGTGGCTTGGGACACTGTGTGTACCGCAAAGAAAAATGGGGGACTTGGATTAAAACATCTTCAACGCCAAAACCAAGCGTATATGATGAAGTTGGGATGGAACATGATCAAAAAGCGGGATGACCTATGGGTGAGAGTGTTACGGAGCAAATATAGATGTGGGGATGATTTAGTTCCGATTATTAACCCTTCCAAACGTGGGTCTAACGCTTGGACTGGGATTAAGAAGTGCTGGGAAGAATTTTCCGCAGGTATCACGGTGGAGGCTCAATCGGGTGTTGTTCGTTGGAAATATGAGCGAGATGGGGAATTCAGTATTAAATCAGCGTACCAAGCCCTGTCTAGGAGTCCGGGTAGGGAGGAACGGACATGGTAACGTATCTGGAAGCTGCGTACTGTACCTCGGTGTAAAGCATTTTTGTGGCTGGCCTTCCACAATAGGCTACTCACAAATGCTGAAAGACTCCGTAGAGGCATAGGGGAGGATGGCAGTTGCTCCTGGTGTGGGGTCGCATCAGAGAGCCTAGTGCATGTTTTGCGAGACTGCAGGGAAACTAGGAACCTCTGGTTGGAGGTGCTGGACCCATTGTTTAGAAGCAGGTTCTTCCAGTCAGATTGCCAAACATGGATTATGAAGAACATTCATCAGACTCAGAACTGAGGGAACGAGGGGTGGTGTGACTTTTTCTCTACGGTATGTTGGCTGCTATGGCAACACCGGAATGCCAAAATATTTGATAATACGAGGGTGAGTAACGAGTCAATTATTTACAAAGCCGAGGCAATTATTGCTACTGTCGCGAACGCAAGAAGGGTGTTGCAAGGGGTTAATCTGAACGGACACCACGTCCGGCCTAATGTTGTTGCTTGGGATCCACCGGGTGTAGGCTGGGTCAAGATAAACGGCGATGGGGCATGTGATCAGAATCATGTGGCGACTTGTGGGGGGTGATTCGGGACGAAAACGGGACTTTTCAGGAAGGATTCATGTTCAAAGCCGAGAAGCCTGCAGATAGCTTTCTAGCTGAGTATGGGTTGTTCTCTTTGGTTTGAAATTGTGTTGGGATTCAGGGAAGCGCCGAGTTGTCCTTGAATCTGACGCGGAGGGGGTGGTGTCGATGATTAATGGTTCCAGTCCAACAAATCACCCTGATGCCGAAGTTTTTCAAGAGATCATGAGTATGTTAGTCAGAGAGTGGGAGGTGCAGGTGCGGTGGATCTCTCGTAATGCTAATATGGTTGCTGATTACGTTGCAAAGCATGCTTTTGACGTATGGCCAGGTCTGCATTAGTTCAGTGTCACGTTTGCTGGTTTAGCCGAGATCCTGGATAAGGACAAGAGTCAGGTCGGGGTGATTAGTGGCATAGGCTGAGGGAGTTCCCTCCTCTCTTTGTATCAAAAAAAAAAGATAAGAAGAAGAAAAAATTCTCTCCCCCTCCCTTCCTCCCCTCTCAAATCAAACAGGACATTAGGGTGTGTTTGGTTTGAGGGGAGGGGAGAGAAGCGAGAGAAAGAAATTCTTTTCTTTATATTAATAAAATTGTCTATGAAAAAATTTCAATATTCCAAAAATTCACTCTCAAAGAATATTCTTTTAATTAATAACAATTTGGTCAATATCATTATTCTCATAGAAGACATAGGCTTCTTCACAACTCCAACTCCATCATGCAGTAATTCTTCCCCACCGTTGTTTGATTGTGGCCGTGTAAGCTATAAATTGTTGTCGTAAGATCAAGGAGGCCCATCCCATTGACCTTCGCACATTGATTTTGCCTCGTTGCTTGTCCTATCGCGGTATCTGTGCTTCCCCTAACATCATCTATGGTTGTCTTAGGTTATCAGGTAAGTTGGTTTGATTAATTTATTATTTGATTTGTAAACAAGAAGTTTACTAATGAATTTAACAATTGGCATGACCAGTTAGGCCATCTTGAGTCACTAAATAATTGAGAATTCATATAGGTATGTCTTGAAATGTAAACAAATACCAATATCCCGTGAGAAAATCATGTGCTACATTTTCTATGAAAAAGTTGATCATTCGGCCCTTACCAAGCAAAATAGAAAGTGAGTCTCTCACTTTTCTAGAGCGAATATAGGGACATATTTGTAGGTCAATACCTTACCATGTAGACCATTTAGTTACCATATGGTTTTAATTGATGCATCAACTAAATGGTCGTATATATGTTTATTATCTTCTTGCAGTTTAGAGTTTGTGAGATTGCTAGCTCATATGATTAGATTAAGAGTATGTTGCTCTGATTATTCTACCAAGGAAATAAGTTTTGAAAATGCTGGGGAATTTACTTCATAAACTTTAAATGAATATTGTATGTCTTTTGGAATTGATGTTGAACATTCTGTAGCTCATATTTATATGCAAAATGGAATTGCATAATCATTGGTTAAATGGCTGCAATTAATTATAAGACCTTTGCTTATGAGATCTAATCTCTCAATTTCTGCTTGAGGTCATGCCATTTTGCATTTAGGCCAACAAGTTATCTAAAGGTATTCCCCTTACAAATGATTTTTGGTCAGGAATCTAGTATTTCCCATCTACAAATTTTTTAGTGTGCAGTATATGTGCTTGTAGCACCACCACAATACACCAAAATAAACCCACAAATAAGGATGAAAATATATGTTGGGTATGAATCTCTTTCGATAATAAAATATCTAGAACCATTTACAAGAAATTTATTTATGGCTTAATTTGCCGATTGTCGTTTTGATAAATCATTATTCCAACATTGGGGGAGAAAATAAGCAATTAGGTAAAAATATTAGTTGGAATGAATTATCATTTGCTCACTTTGATCCTCGTACAAAACAATGTAAATTGGAAGTTTGAAAGATATTTCATTTGCAGAATTTCACTAATAAAATTCTAGAAGCATTTACTAACTAAAAGAAAATGACAAAGTCACATGTCTCAGCTATTAATGCTCAATTAGAATTGATGTCCCTGGAGGACAACATATTGTGAATGAATTTAGGGTTAAAGTGCAAAAATATACATGTGCTTTGGTCAGAGGAGCGTCCAATAGCAAGTGTTTTTTTGAGGTGCAAAAGTGCACACGTGGTTACAAATTAGGTGAAAAAATACTGTTTGACCGTTAAGTTTGACTTTTTTTGCTGACTGGACGATGATGTGGCATTTCAAAGGTGCAAAAATACACATGTGGTCTGTCAAAAATGAGCGCCCAACACCAAATTCTTTTTTTAAAAAAAATTAATAATTTTACTTCAATTAAAGGAAAATTATTATTTCTCTAGGTATTTTTCCTGGAGGCCAAATTTTTTCTTCTGATTTATCATTTTGGGAAAGGGGATTTATTCAATGGGTAAAAATGGTAAAAATTTTATTTCCATAATTTATTTCCTTTTTTTAAAAAAAAAAAATCTTTATTAAATTTTCTAATTAATAATTGTTAGATTTTCTCCTTATTTGGATCTCGCTAGCATCTTGTCGCCATCCAATACTTAAAACTCGTGCCATTTCTAGCAGCTTTTAAGTGAACTTTGCTTTTTTTTTTTTTTTTTTTTAAAAAATATATATATATATATATATATATATATGGAAAAACATTTCTCATGTTGTAGGAGAAGTGTTTTCTCATGTTACACACACATGAAATGGTGGGACCCACACATATATATATAATTAGAGAATTATATATATATATATATGGGTCCCACTATTTCATGTGTATGTAGGAATCTTCTTCTTCTCATGCAACATAAGAAGTTTAAACCCCTATATATATTCAGTTAAAAGGTTTTATACTTCTTATGTCACAGGAGAAGAAAACTTCTCCTGCCAGCAACCAAATGACACCGTTTGAGAAGAAACCCGTTTTATTATTTTATTTCCTTCTTTCGGGCGTTCGAATCTGCTCGACTCTACCAGCCTCATTGCTTCTCGCCTTCATCGTCTTTTCGGCGAAGAATATTAAATCATACGATCCAGGATTCATGTTTCGATTTTTTCCTTGCGTATTGTCAAAATACGACTTCAATCAGAGTATAGGCTATGTTTTTGTGTTATGAATCAAGTTTAGTGACATTCAGAAACTATCTGCCCAACAAACAAATCAGTTATATATATATATATAATGTTCTCTAATGCCGAGCTCTTGGGATAATTATCGTCTGAGTGGCGAGGTTCTGGTTGTTTAAGCTTGATGACAAAAAGTCAATTCAACTAGGTTTTAACCCTTGGAAGATGTTGTATTGTCCTTGTCAGAGAGGGCTTTAGCATTCTGTATCCTGGTTCCTGGGCAGTCTAAGAATTCCTATGTGGACTGTTTAATTCTGCTTGTAGAAGTTCTAAACAGTACTGGATCACTCTGCCTTCTAACCATGTCTTTGCAAAATAAATTAAAACCTTTTTGGATTTAGTTTCTATGAAAATAACAAAATTTAGAATTATCCACAATATTGTTTGGGATCATTCTTAATTAATAGAAAATGAATTTTGGGGTTTGGATTTTCTGATATACGATAAAAATTGTTTGTACTTGAAGCTGAGGTGCCTGCTTTATGTGTTTGTATCTGACCGTTCTGAATGATCTGGAAATTGGTGGCTAAGCAATGCTTCTTATCATGTTAAAAGATAGATCCCATAGTGTTGTACGTGTACTTGTCATGATTTCTAACTAGATTAACTCTTATCTTTTATGGCTTTCTCCCTCCCGCAAGGAATCAATAACAAAAATGAAATGCCTACATTATATCCCAGTCGTGATTTCTAACTGGATTTGTTACTGTTTCATTGAAATTGTATGCATACATTATATCCCTTTCATTATATCCATTGTTCTGAAATTCGAATAAACACGAGTGTCCAAGTGTTTTTGTTTGATTCATTTGCTTCTGAATTTTGTTTTCTGTTTGCTTTTGATGAAATGCCTACATTATATCCCTGTCATGTTTGATTCATTATATCCATTGTTTTCTGTTTGCTTTTGTTTTCATTGAAATTGTATGCGTACTTGGCCCTTGTTTCTGCTTGCTTTTGATGGCTGTGGTTAATTCGGTGTGAGCAAAGTTTTTCTTTCTTCGGTGAGCTGAAGTTCTTTGACTTGGGTCGGGAAATGCTTTGCGAATTCTTTATTATTTGCTCGCTTTTTATACTTCTCTTTTCATAAGCCTATTATATTTGATTTAATCTCTAATTTTACTAGAGAAGCCTATCATGCAAATATATTTGATGATTTCCCTTTGTCCTTGGCATAAAATTTTAATATATTCATTTGCGGTAGAAATCGAGTGATCCAATTTCTATAGAAACAATCTAGAGTGAACTGGTTATATTTCCTTAGTTTCGGTATCCTATTTACGATTTTTCATGCATCAAAATTCAAGCTAATTCTTGAAATATAATATTTTGTAGAATTGAGATTTTTCTCCATGATGGATCACTCTCAAATTATAACTATTGAAGATATTGACATGAGTAAAAGTTTAGTACGTGTAGAAGATATTGTTGATTTAGAAAAAAAAATACGGCTGAATTTGGAGAAGACGATCTTAGTGAAATCATGGCAAACAAAGATGGTGAATGTGGGGAAGATAATGCACATGAAATTGTGGGAGGTGTTGATACTGAATTTAGCGAGACCCTTATTTTAACTAGAGTTTTTGAGACATCAGAAGAAGCTTATGCTTTTTATAATGCTTACGCAAAAGGTAAGGGGTTCGGAATACGTAAGCAATACCATAGCAAGAGTTCAATTACAAAACAACCATATAGGTGGAATTATGTGTGCTCGAAGCAAGGTGTCAAGAGACTAGATGATAAAAGAATTGATGTTGACAATGTCAAAAGGCAAAGGGATACAAGGACTAATTGTTTGGCGATGCTACAAGTAAAGTTGGTGGATGGCCTATGGAAAGTGGAGAGGTTCAATGATACACACAATCATCCATTGATTAACACTCCAACAAAGGTGAAGAAGTTTCTTTCTCAAAATGAAATGAGACGCTCGGATTTGACAAAATCTGTTGTTTCTAAGCTTTATCAGGAGGGTTTAACATCTTCAAAAATTTCAAAGGTTGTGAGCGCTATGAACAAAGAGTTTGATCTTACTCCAGTTCAAATCAACAGTATTATATCTAGCCAGCGAAAGAATAATGTGGGGCAAGAATGTCAGGGCATCATCAAACACTTTCAAAGGAAGTCCATGGTTGATGTAGCATTTTATTTTGATATGGATTTAGCAGAAGATGGAACATTAAGAAGCGTATTCTGGGCAGATGGTAGGTCGAGAGTTGCATATGCTCATTTTGGTGAAGTCCTTGTCTTTGATGTAACTTATAAAACAAACAAGTTCAAGTTTCCTTTTGCTCCTTTTGTGGGGGTTAATCACCATGGACAGACAATTTTATTTGTTGCTGCTTTGTTGGAAGATGAAACGGAGGCAACATTTACATGGTTGTTTGAACAATTTCGGACATGTATGTTTGACAAGTCTCCTGTTGCTATTATCACTGATCAAGATAAAGCTATGGGAAAAGCAATTGCCAAGATATTTCCAAGAGCACGACATCGTTTTTGTGCTTGGCATATAAAGAAACATGTTATGGAGCATAGTCAAGCACTACGCGCACAATTTAAAGATAGTTTTGATGTTGACTTCCGTGCGTGGTACAAAATTCGAAACATTGATGAGTTTGAAGGCAAATGGGAAGTATTGAGGAATAAATATGATATTAAAACAAATAGTTGGTTAGCTAACATGTATGCTTCACGTCATCATTGGGCAAAGGCTACTTGAAAGATACATTTTTTGCAGGAATGACCACAAGTGGCCGAAGTGAGAGCATCAATGCATTTTTTGATGGATATGTTAACTCTAACACAATGTTAAATGATTTTTGCATCCAGTATGACAAAGCAATCAAATCTAGGAGGGATGCGGAGGAAGATGAGGATTTCAAAACTAGAAATACAAAAGCAATTTTGGAGACTAATCATCCTATTGAAGCAATAGCTGGAGAACGGTACACAAGAAAATTATTTCAAATTTTCAAAAATGAGTGGAAGGCTGCCATACTTGTTATTTTCATGAAAAAATTGCAACAAAGGAAAACCTTATTACGTACCGGGTTGGGTCTCCTGAAGTTGATAAAGAATGGTGGGCAATTGCCGAGTACCATTTGACAGAAAGCTTCACAGCTCAATGTTCTTGTGCAAAGTTTGAGACTATGAGGATTTTGTGTAAACATATTCTACACATTATGAAGAAGAAACAAATAATGACCCTTCCTGAAAAATATGTCTTGTCTAGATGGACCATGAATGTAAGCTATAAGGCTGAAAATCTTCTATCCATTCATGGTGAAACAAATCAAAATGAAATTAGTGCATTGTCTTTGTGGTCGATTCATTCGAAGTGCACTTTGGCTATTTCTGAAGCAAGAGATTCTATTTGTGAGATTAAAAGGTTTGATGCTGTGGTTGCTGAATTTGTGCAACAACAGTTGGAAAGAAAAAGAAAGAGAGGTGAAGATTAACTAGTTACCCAAACGATTCCACAAGCTTCACTCATTAATGATGTGCGTGATCCCACTCAACCAATCAAAACTAAAGGGCGTCCAAAGGTTGCTTCACGAATGAAATCAAGCATAGAGTTGTTGACAAAACAACAAAAAACTTGCAGTTATTGTCAAGGGAAGGGTCATAATAAAACAGGTTGTCAGATGCTAAAGGTACTTATTTCTAAATTTTCTATTTATGTTTGTGATTTCCTTTTTAAACTTGATGAAAATTTTGTGAAGTTTCATTTGTAGATGGAAGTTGCAAGAGAGAAGCTAAAAGAATAGGAGCGATTGCAAGTGTTTCAAATGTATATGGATAAGTTTTTTTTTGTGTATATACAATCATTATGATATGGTTTTTTTTGGCGACTTTCATTAGATTTGATAATCAAATGTGAAGTCAACTTGCTGATTTTTTATTTGTACAAAAGAACTTCAATGCATACAGCAAGTGTAATATATTAAAGTTAGAAATGAATGAAGTTGCTGAAATTGTAATTGCTCAAACCGAAACTTGCTATCAACTATGCCCAAAATGAGTAATAGCTAATACAATTAGAAAAGTCATTATACATATCAAGTAACAATTAGCTTCATTTATTTGTTTAGCCCAAAAAAGGAAGTAAATAATTACAAGTTTCCAATTCATCTATGAAAACTTCGGTTGGTGATCTAGAATTGGCAATCACCATCCACTGCTCTATAATCAAGTAAAACCAACAAGAGTATACTATGTATCTAAATAATCAATCATCTGGGTCCTCATCAAAATCTGGCTTCTCATCATCTGAATCACGAAAATATATAATCTCACCCATGGTAGAATCCTCCTTTTTACCACTTGAAATGGGTGTTGTCTCATTGCTGCTCTCTTCAAGTGATCTTCTGCCATCATAAATTTGTATTCATCTATAATTTCCTAGAAGAATAAATAGTATAAGATGATATACATCATGGAAACATCTGTAAGAAAAGGAACAAATAAGTGAGGAGCAAGCAAGAATAAGTTCGAGTGAAAGAACTGACTTGTTAGCAAGACTTTTTTATAACCAACCCTTCCTTGGACCTGATAGTAATTCTCCTAGAAAAATGTGATATACAGTACGACTTAAATTTTAACTACTGTGTAGTACTCTATACTAAAAACTAATCATTTTAGCTTTGGTACATTATTCTATCATATTTATATACCAAACTACAAATTCGTCTCATCTTTTTTGGATATTCATTCTTCCTAACTTGTTACTGACTCTTCAACCAGAAATTGCAGCCAACAAACCACATCAAGGGGAGTAAACCATCAATACAGTATGGTACCAAATGGCATCATTGGAGGGAGACATTTATTTTCTACTTTCATATCGTTTTTTCAGCTCAAAATCTACAAACTTCCTCATCATTTGAGTAAATTAGGTATGGCTCAGAACAAGTTCATACTCATCAACAGATTGATCAAACATATTCATGCCACAGGATTCAAATGTAATAAGATTCAAGGAAAAAAAAAGTGCAACTCTAGCTGCAATATTTGCATCAGTATGCAGGCAATTCATCACCCTAAGAACAAGGAAGCAGAAGACACAATTTGCAGCAATCAAACCAAATAGTAATGCACATCAAATTGAACCCGTTATTACAAACAAATATGAATTATCAAAATTCCTAGAAAAATGGTCAAAAACGAAGGCTTACAAGAAAAGACAGGATCCACAAATAAGGAATATCAGTATGATATCTCAATAAGACTGTACAATGGTTAACCTAAAATAACAACACAACATAAGATGCAAACAAAGTAAAATACGAAGTGAAAAGCATTTACCAATATCCTAGTTCTTCCTTAATACAATCGTAAGCCTGCAATCATATTCTTTTCAACAGCAAAACGATACACTGCAGGTATAACATCTCCTTTGTAGAAGTCACAAGGAAGAGCACATGCAAGAGATTCCAAAGGAGTGCATAGACAAACAGACGTGTGAAAAAAATGACAGAAAAAAAAGAGATGAAAAAATCACTAAGAACTCTTCTTCTTAGACCTGGAAGAGTACTCCTGATACCATTGTACGAACTTCCTGAGTCCTGTCTCCAGATTAGTGGAGGCCTATAGCCAAGCTCACTGTGTGCCAAGCTAATATTAGCATGTGTGAATTTAACATCACCATTCCTAGGCATCGGTAACAATTTCTTCCAAGTGAAGGCGCAAACCTTGATGGTGCGGGCTTGTTCGGCAGTGAGGGAGGCTTTGGCAAAAGTCTCATCGTCCACGAAGACAGCTTTCTTGAGGAGAAGCTTCTGGAGAGACTCCAAATTGGAAGCCATCTCCGTCAGATTCGTTATTGCTCCGCTCCATCTCTCGTTTCCTCTTCCCCTCTCCATCGCGGCATTGCTAATTCAATAATGAATTCTTATTAACATAACAACAGAACAGTGAAGCATAGGGCAGATAGTTTCTGAATGTCACTAAACTTCACTTCGTGGATTCATAACACAAAAACATAGCCTATACTTTGATTGAAGTCGTATTTTGACAATACGCAAGGAAAAAATCGAAACATGGATCCTGGATCGTATGATTTAATATTCTTCGCCGAAAAGACGATGAAGGCGAGAAGCAATGAGGCCGGTACAGTCGAGCAGATTCGAACGCTCGAAAGAAGGAAATAAAATAATAAAACGGGTTTCTTCTCAAACGGTGTCGTTTGGTTGCTGGCAGGAGAAGTTTTCTTCTCCTTTGACATAAGAAGTATAAAACCCATATATCCAGGGTACATAAAGGTACTAAAAAGATATTTCATGTACAAAAAAATTATTGCATGATCTTAAAAAATTATTTTAGAATCTTTAAAAAATATCCAAAAGTATATTTTTAGTACCAGTCAGTGCCCTCGAATATTTTTTAATACCATTCAGTACCCTGAAATATTTTTTCAAGATCATGAAGTATTTTTTAAATGTCACTCAGTATCCTGAAGTAGATTTTGAGTACCAGTCAGAAATAATTTTTCGAGATCATGAAGTATTTTTTCAGTACCAGTCAGTATCCTGAAGTATATTTTTAATACGAGTGAGTAACCTGAAATATTTTTTGAAAATCCTAAAATAATTTTTCAAGATCATGAAGTAATTTTTTAGTACCAAATCGAGTGTAAGTATCTCGTTTAGTACCCACAATACCATGAAAATATTTTTTTAATTAAAATAAAATTATTACTTTTTTAAAAAAAAATTGGTATTAGTCGCTCTTTTTGACAAACCACATGTGTAGTTTTGCACCTTTGAAATTCCACGTCATCATCCAGTCAGCAAAAAAAGTCAAACTTAACGGTCAAACTGTATTTTTGCACCTAATTTGTAACTACATAGTCACTTTTGCACCTCAAAAAAGCACTTACTACTGGGCGCTCCCCTGACAAAAGCACATGTGTATTTTTGCACTTTAACCCATGAATTTAAAGCATGCCTGAAGTATAGAAAGCCTATCAGTTCTAAAGATAAAGCTAAGAATATAAATGGTCATATAAAGGATAATTAAGAAAAGTTTGTAGCTCCAGAAAAGTCATTAGCTCCAAAAGAGCTATTTCTTGAAGAGTTATTATCTTTAAAAGAGAATGTAGTAGTCCCATAAGAGACTAAGGTACCTAACACATGTAAAAATAATAATATCTCAATAAATTATAGAATCTGATGGGGCCGAAATGAAGTCAACATTGACGACATATTTAATTATAATATAGCATTTGATATCATGAATTATAATGAAGATCATGAGCCAAAATTCATTAGCAAGTGTCAAAAGCACAAATCCTCAAAGGACTCAATGTATCAGAAGTATAAGTCCCCAAAGGATATAAAGTGTTAGAAGGACAAGTTTCCGAAGGACTCAATGTGCCATAAACACAAGTCCTTAAGGACCCAAGCTGCTAGAAATATCAAATACAAGTTCATGAGAACAATACTCAATTAAGTTAACTAAGTCCTTGTATGGCTTGAAGCAATCAAAGTGCTTGTGTTATAATCATCTCAGTGAATATTTGTTGAAAGAAAGATATAAAAATGATCTAATATGCCCATGCATCTTTATGAAAAGATTTGGAAGTGAGTTTGCTATAATTGTTGTTTATGTTAATATCATTGGAACTCTTAAAGCGCTTCAAAAGACAATTAATTGTTTGAAAAAAGAATTTGAAATGAAAAACTTCAGAAAAACAAAATTTTGTATTGAATTACAGATTGAGCATCTGAAAAATGAGATCTTTATATATCAAGAAGCTTACACAAGGAAGGTCCTAGAGTGTTTTTACATGGATAAGTTACATCCATTATGTACCTCAATGGTTGTAAAGTCTTTACAAGTGGATAAAGACCCATTTAGACCTGGAGTAATGAGCGAAGAAGGTGATGAAAAACTATTTGGTTTAGAATTACCACACCTTAGTGCTATCGGAGCACTAATGTATCTTACTAATCTCACACATCCTGATATATCATTTGATGTTAACTTATTAGCAAGATATAGCTCTTCACCAACACAAAAGCATTGAAATAGAGTAAAACACATTTTTTGTTACTTCAGAGGCACTATGGGCATAGGGTTATGTATCCAAGCATGGGTTGGTTGGTTATGTAGATGCTTGATTTTTGTCTGATCCACATGATAGTTAGTTAGAAATAGACTATTTGTTTACATGTGGAGGTGCAGCTATTTCATGACCATCTATGAAATAAATTATATCAGCCACACCATCTAACCATGCAGAAATTCTAGCCATCCATAAAGGAAGTCGATAATGTGTTTGGTTGATGCCAGTAATACATCATATATGAACCACATGTGGTTTATCTTCAGGAAAAATGATCCGAATAGTCATATATGAAGATAATGCTGCATGAATTGCCCTGCTTAAAGAAGGATATATCAAGGGTGATAGAACAAACATATTTCGCCAAAATTCTTCTTTACTCGTAGCTTTCAAAAGGATGTAAAATATATATCCAAGAAATCCGTTCTAGTAAAAATCTAACAGATTTATTCACCAAGTTACTTCCAAGTACAATCTTTGAAAAGCTTATCCAGGACATCAATTTTCGCAGACTTAAAGATATCAACTGATGTTGTCAAAAAAGGGAGAATCGATACAAACTATGCTTTTTTTTTTTCCCTTTATCTAGGTTTTGTCTCACTAAGTTTTCGTAGAAAAGGTTTTTAATGAGATACATTTATAATGGATATCCAAAAATGAGTGTTATGAATACATTAATTATATGGATGTCCTTGACTCTTGACCTCTCATATTCTAGTCATCATTCATGAGTTGTAGTTAGAAAACTAATAGGCTATATAATGTATATTCAGATACATGAATGATATGAAATGTCATATTGTGTACATTCATATGTATTAATTGTCTATATTAATTGTACTATTCAGTGTATCTTAGTGGTGATTCTGGTAGTGACTCTTGGCGGCCTACTAATAGAGGCATTGCACGAAGTATTGTAATCATATAGAACACAAAAGAAACTGAAAGAGAGTTGTTCCCCTTTCTCTCTCGAATTTTTCTCTTAACCATTGCTCTCTAGATTTGTTTAATTTCTGTGACAATTTTATTTACTTATTTTTTAAACTTTTTATTTTGTATTTTTCTAAAATCTTTATGTGCGGCTTTGCAGAATTTATACTCATCATAATTAATAAATAAGGAGCATAAACACTATTATCTATAACTAACAAAAGTTAAAGGAACAAATAACAATATTGCCTCGAAACTTAATTAAGAAGACGAAAAGAGAGCTGAGATGTTCTAATTTCTAAAAGACGAAAAGAGATGGTATACATGTAAATCACTGAAAACGAAGCCCCTTTTTAGACAAAGAGAGACGTTTTTGTTGCTGGCACAAAAGAGCAAACTTTTTTAACCGAGGATAAAGCCACTACTCTAGGCCTCGGCTCTTCTTAGCTTAGCTTTCCCAGAGAGAAGCCAGTGTAGAAAAAAAGCAGAACTTAGAACAAAAAGCACAGCTCTAGGTTGCAGCAATTCTCTCTCCTTCATGTAGATAGGAATTGGTTCCCCTACGCGTTTTCTCAACTCGACTCATCTCGCTCAACTCCAAACTCATGGCAAATAATCCTTCCGACGCCCCCGCCGACGACTTCCTCGAACAAATCCTTGGGCTCCCAACTTTTGCTTCCGCCGACTCCGGCTTAGCTGGTACGGCTGCTCCCCCTCCGATGATGCTGCAGCTCAACTCCGGCGACGGCACCGACCACCTCACTTCTGTTGGCGCTGGCGGCGGCAGTGGTGCCTTTCATGCACCGGTGTATCAGCTAGGCCTAAGCTTGGAGCAAGGGAAAGGAGGTTTTCTGAAGCCCGAGGATGCTTCCGGAAGCGGGAAGCGATTTCGTGAAGACATCGTTGATAATAGAGCGAAGAATGTAAGACAAGTGTTGTTGCTTTTTTCTTTTTTCCTTTTTCCGTGTGCATGGTCAGCAATCCGCTGAAATGAATGAAATGATTTTCACAAAAGAGAATTCATAGGCACCTTGTTTATCGATTTTGAGTTATGATCGTCAATTGAAAACGAGTATAGCGTTTCAATGGTTTATACCTCTTACGTTCACTGAGAAATATCATATGGTATATAGTTAGTTTGTAAAGCAGATTATTCCCCACTCTCCCCTTCTCTTTTTCATTTCCATCTCGTGAGAAGACTTATCATTTCAGCATAGTTAAGCTTCCATCACGCTGTTATGCAGTAGAATAGTTTTGGTGTGTATCAAAGTGAACTGGTGTTTGGTTCGGTCAAGTTAAATCTCATATTTTGTTCAATAGCTGACATGACAGGGATGTAAATATAAGGTTTCTAAGCATTTAATCGTAAGAGCTCGGATTTTGACTATTTGAGTTGTGTTAGATTTATTTTTGTTTATTAAAGAAGAAATAAATACAATAGCATTCGACTGATGTTTAATGATGGAATTACTGGATGGCCGGGGTCTAATGCTATAATACAATCTGATGCGTATGAAAGTGGGAAGGGAGACGAAGTTAAGTGAATCTATCTTTAGTGCCCAGCAATGGTTAGTGGCTTGGTCATGTTATGCCACCACCACCAGGGTCCCATAACTCCTACATGGTGCAGAGAAAGCATATGATGATTTAACACCCAAGCATTAGTATGGTTTTCTCCTTTGCAATTGTTGAATCTCAGAGATGAGATTAAATTGGTCGTCATATCAAAAGCTGGGTCTTTGCTGACTTACTGTTGCCAACTAGATATAGATTGTAGACATTCAGGATAGTTCTCATCAGATTGCCATGCCTGGAGTGGATTTTTTTTCCCGGAGGACTTGGAGTTCAACTATTGAACAATTTATTAGAATTCAAATTTAAGGTTAGATCTGGACTGTTAAAGACCAGAGGTCAACCTTTGCCAGTAGCTCTAACCTTTCCATGGGGTGGTTTAAACTGTGCAGGATTATGACACAATAGAATATTGGGTTATTTAAACATTTGAATTTCTGCTTGTGATAAATTTCCTAGGATCTTTGAACCTGTTGATCATAAAGGAGATTACTTGATTTTGAATAATCAATAGATAAAAGTTTTTTGTTTTGTGGCTAGAATCTAATTCTTATAATGTTCTTGGTCATCCCCCTTTGGGAGGGAGTGAGGGACTTGTTGATCAAATAGCTATTGGTCCTGATGATAGATAATCCTTTTGCAGGTTTTTCATGGTCAACCCTTGCCTACTACCATTCCAACAGCTCCACACCCACCAGCAATGCGTCCAAGAGTCCGAGCTAGAAGAGGACAAGCTACAGATCCACACAGTATAGCTGAACGGGTGAGCTTCAGAATATTTACTTGAATCAAGATTGTCTGACTGCCGTGCTCTTTAAAATTGAAGATGGGCACAAACTATTGAAAATTTGCAAATGCTAGTTCCTTGATTATGCTCATGTTTCCTCAATATTTGTTTCACCTTTGGCTAACAGTTGCGCAGAGAAAGAATAGCTGAAAGAATCAGGGCTTTGCAGGATCTTGTTCCTAGTGTCAATAAGGTATTGGCTTGCCTACATGACATTTTCTTAGAAAATGTGGTTTTATGTTTGTTTAATCAAGGGGAGTATCGATGTAAATAGTAGAAAACTCAGGATTTCTGTTTTTGGTTTCGTGTCTGACCTGAAAAATTGGAGTATAGATAGGGATTGGTTGGATAACAATTGTGGAGATGTATATAGTATCATATGCTGCACTTGACTTATAACCGATTGGGAAAATAGTCCCCAAACTTTCCTTCAATTATTGATTTAGTCCTTGAATTTTGACTTCTTATAACTCAAATCTTGTAGTTTATTGAGTCAAGGAATGGTAGCGGTTCACTTGTTTTGAGTTAAAAACTAAAGGGGCCAAGTAGTTACGAGTTAAAAAAAGCATAAGCAATGAGTTGTTTTGAGTTAAAATTTAATAACTAAATTGATAATTGAGGAAAAATCAGGGACCGAAAGTTATATTTTTCCTAACCAATTTGTGAATATCTAGAAGTTTATCCTGAGAAACATAACTGACTTTACCTGTCAGCTGCAATAATAATAATAAATAAATAAATAAAGCAGGGCTGAAATTATAGCTGTTAGAGGTGTGCATTTGATTGATATTTTTGGTAGTTAATGTTTTATTGCATACTTGTGTAGGGCATAACCATCTCCTCTTTTCCACTAAGCTTGTTGCCTTTCTTTTTCAGCATGAGTTTAATTCAGTAAATGCTGTTATTGAGAAAAATGTGAATTTCGGACATTGTTGGACGCAACTTACAATGCTAATATATGGATTTTTTTATTTCTGTTATCTTCATTCTTTTTGGAAAGGAATGATAGATTACATGATAACAGAACTAGGCAATATCAACAACAACAAATGTTGAGGAAGGAGTTTTAATTGATATTCTACTATTTTCTTCCTAGTATTTGATGTGTGAAGAATGTGGTTTTATGTACAAAGTGATTTGAGGGAAAAATTTGCGAATTCCTCTTGACAACTGATAGGATGCCAACTAGTTAAGTTCATCAAGCACGGTAGTTCTGTACAGCTAGTCCTGAAAATGGCACTTAATTAGATGTTTATATTGAGTGTGTGCTATTATTATATACAAGATTTCTTGATCTACATACCCATTATGTTTTCTTGCTACACGTTAAATTTTGCATGCACCATGTTGAAAATAAAGGCTATGTGTGAATTTTGCATGCACGATGTTTTCGGCTACACTTTAGTGGGATAAGACTTTGTTGTTGTATAAGTAATCGAGAATTATTATTTTTGTGTGGTTCTACTGAGATGCCCGGCATAGTTATTGTTATAATTGAAACATGGAGAAGTGATTTACAATTTTCAAGGCTCAAGTGTGTGGTGTCTGTGTTTCTCTATTACGGCTATGTAGTTTCATAAGAAAATCATTTTCAAGATTCCATTGATTCTAACATTGTTCTGCAATTTGTGCCTTATTCAGACAGATAGAGCTGCCATGCTTGATGAAATTGTGGATTATGTCAAGTTCTTGAGGCTTCAAGTTAAGGTAGATGCTCCTGTGCTCCTTATATATTTTATATTCTATGTTTTAATGTCTTCACACTGATCTTAATATTATCCGAAGCACCCTGTCTTTTGTATAATGAACAACAGCCTTTAATGTGATTTCATGGGTTCACCGGTTACGCAAGTTGCTTAGTCAATGAATTTAACACTTCTCATCGGGCTCTTTGATTTGAATTCTACTCTTGGCTGTGAAACCTACTAAAACGTGGGGTACCACTTTGGATAGAGCCCTTTGATCCATGCATTTTTAGGGTCCAATTTAAACTTTAAACCAATCATCTTGGATTTGTTGGTGAGTGTTGAAAACTTCTAATGACAGTTGTTTATCATCTGGTTTTTCAGGTTTTGAGCATGAGTAGATTGGGCGGAGCTGGTGCTGTGGCACCGCTGGTTACTGACATTCCATTATCATCAGTTGAGGTAATTAATCCAAAGAAATATGATTTGCCAAGATATATTACTAGTTCATGTGTTAACGAGTCTAGTATTGATTGGTCAGGAAGAAGGAAGTGAAGGTGGAAGAAATCAACCAGCTTGGGAGAAATGGACAAATGATGGCACAGAAACACATGTGGCTAAGCTTATGGAAGAAAATGTTGGGTCTGCCATGCAGTTTCTTCAATCAAAGGCTCTTTGCATTATGCCCATCTCTCTGGCTTCAGCAATATACCAGTCACAACCACCGGACACCTCCAGTATAGTGAAGCCGGAAACTAACCCTCCTTCATAGAACGCAGGCACAGGGGTCTATGATTCAGCGGTCCCACTCATGGCTTACCTAATACTGCTGGGACCCACAGGTTATTTGTCTGTTCCAAATCCCCCCATAATTTTAGTCATTGGCTCGCATCAAGTTGCAATCAAAGTCAGATGCCATAGCCCTCTTTTTTAGCCTTTTCTTTCAGCTTTTGTCAATACGGGGTTCGATGCAACGCCCAAGAAAAAATATAAGTGGACCCCACCATGTCTGATGAGATTTCAATTATAGGGTAAGAAATTGTCAAAGTTCATTTTAATATCGATTTGCTTTTCCTTTTTAGCATGAATGCGTGGGGGTAGTGGAACATGATGGAAGCGCGCTTTTATAGTGGGGCTTAGTTTTTGTAGTGGGTTGTGGGACCTTGTTAAAAGGTTAGAGTGGTGTGTAATATATATAATATATATTTATTAATAATTAATGATGTAATTCTAGAGATATTTAAAATGCAGAGCCGAAATGGATAATGGTTGCCTTAAGAATGCTGGGTTTCGCAAGTCCAGCAGAAAATGATGGTGCTTTTTGTTTGTTTATGGTGTGCCTGCGGAGTTGTTTATTCAAAAGTAATTACCCTTCTTTTCTCTATTCTCCTCGATCATTATTGGGCCATCAACTATTAAAAATGGAAACACCAATAAGGGTTCTCTCTACGCACCCACACTATTTTATATAATCATATCATTGTAAGAGTCTTCCCTGGTCCAATCTTATTTAAAATTTATAAAAGGTGGTTGCGACACATTTTGGAGTGTACAAGTCATGAGGCTTATGATTTTATTCCAAGACCCAAATGAAAAAGCTTAAGCTTTTCTATCAAGTTACGTACACGCCCCCGTATGGTATAGGTAAAGTTTCACTAGTAATATCTCTTTCCAAGGGAGGGAATCTTCATTTTGTCAATATCAGATCTTTTTATCCTTTGGATGGATAGATTTACACTTTGCTCAGGCCTAAAAAAGTTACACTTTCGGCACCTTTAAAAATTCAACAAAGCTGAATGTTTTCCTTTTAAAATTTGATTACCATTCATGTTAGCTGGTTATGAACTTAAAAATCAAGCTTGTTACGGACTTATATCAAGCCCAATAGTATAATGGCCCAACAAGGAATATACTGCATATTAGGATCCGCCTATAAAGAAGGGGAACCCAACTTATTTATAATCGAGGAAGATCTAAATCTAGATTTGGTAGTTATGATACTAGAACCACGAATTACAGGGTCCATAAATCTCAACCTAAGGTACATTCTATAAAGACAGAGGTCAAATTCTAAGGTGCACACGTTCTAACTTTGAACTATTTACATACAGTCATCACTATGCACACACATCACCCCAGCGAAAGCCATCCCTTTACATACTGATCATCATCTTACACACATCACCCTCGGCGAAAGCCATCCCCCGTGTCACGATGATCCTAAGTTCTCCGATTATCTACCTCATAGATATTCAGGTTGAACCCTCTGATTCAATATCAACGAACTAGCCCGCCTAGCTAGACATCTATGTTCTTGTACTGAACAAAGCTTAATACGTTTCTTTTGATTTTCCCTCGCCTTTGTCTTCCACAGCCTTTCTAGCGAGATCCTCATACCCATTAGATGGTTTATTGTTGTCGGGGTAAGGACCAATTAGACACTCTTGCGCATCCTTGCCTCCTGTGCACACTGCAGTGTGTTGTGTTATTTTAATTTTAAAAAGTGAGAATCTTGGAATATTCAAAACATTAACCTTTTATTTTTCTCTTAGTTGCCATATTTTGTAAAACTCGAGATTGAAAATCAATATTGATATTTCACCCAAAAAAGCAATATTAATAGAAGTTATTGCGGCTTATTTTTAAGACTATATAATTAAAAAAGGTGCATTACTGTAGAAAAAAATCAACATGTTTATTTGCAACAATGATCAAATATGACCCTATTAGCCCTTGAAGTAAGATATCTCTGTGAATGTAGAGAACTACTCCTAATTTGGTCTAACAAACAATGCTTAAATATGACCAAATTATATATTCATACAAAAAATAATTATATTTAATGTCTCAAATTTAATAAAATTATTGAACCAAAATACTTTTTTTTTTGCTACGTCAAAATACATAGTTAAGTTTTGGAAAATACTTCCTTATATTTATTTCGCTCAGTTCTCCAATCACATGTAATCATGTGTTTTATTTTATTTTTGAATTATTATCATTTAACAATAAACCAATATGAAAAAAAGATACATTGTCATGTGTAATTGGAGAACTTGATGTAATAGATATAACAAACTTGATATAAGTATGATCCTTAATTTGTTCTTCAATGGTTTTATAAATTTATGTATTGAAAAATATGGGAAGAAGTAAAAGGCGCAAAGCAAACAGCCCAAAAATATAAGGCCCAAATAAATGGCCCAGGGTTATTGAATTTGTAGCGCAATGCCGATGTGGCCCTCGTTTGAACTCTTCGGGGCTCCTTTGCTCCTCGCTGCCGCCATATTTTGCGGCGCCAGGATTTTTTATCCACCTGACATTCCTGGTTTGAGCAGCAACATCCTCTCCATTTCGCGCGCGTTTGCTTAAATTTGATCTGGTAAATGTAATGGCTGTGTTGGAGCAAGCAATAGCGTCAACTAGCTTAAGGAACTTGCTCCACACCCCTCAAAACCCTAGCTCAAGACTTACTGTCCCTTCTCGGATCCAATGCTCAAACCATTCTAGAGCTTCTGTGCCTTTCATCTATTCTCGCTGCTGGAGGCAGTCCAAAACGAAGTGGAATAGCAGCTTGAAGTGCTCAATGGACTATTTCAAAGAGCAATCCTATGGCAGTGACCGCTACAATCAGATTCCGGTGGCCTACCCTAAGCCCTCGGAGATTCCTTGGAATAAAGAGCTTTTTGCAACTCCGTCAGTCTCATAGGCATTGTCGCCACTCCCGTTGAAACTAAGCACTTTTCTTCGGGCAAAGTTACCGCTTGGACCCGCCTTGCCGTCAGGAAAAACGCCACCCAGACATCCTGGTATTTTCATTTGCATTTTCCAGGACTTGTGTTTCATTTTGCTGATTTCTTTTTGTCCGTTGTTTTTGGCACAATTTGCTTTCAGATTTTTGTTTCCTTGCTCTTCGGTTTCTTTATTGCCCAACCATTGCAGAAGTCTGTAGAATTCCTGATAAACATATAGTCTAGATGGGAAGATTGATTTTTTTTTTTTTTTGGGGGGGGTAAATGGTGGTTGTCACATGGAGTTTAACGTGGAGGGAAAGAATATACGTATGGCACCTCTAACAACGAACGAAATATGGAAGGATCTGTGTGAGGTTTCTGAAATTTTATAAGCAAAGCACGCTGGGGAAAAACACCAAAATAAGAATTTTTTTTTTTTTTTTTTAAGTACTGGACTGAAGCATTTTTTAAAATAATTACCGGACTAATGCAATCAAACACGTTAACTGAGAGGACGTCAGAAAGTCTGACGCCATTGGGTAGTGGCGTAAGACTCTCTCACGCCACTGGTTAGTGGCGTAAGACTGTCTCACGCCAACGCCACTAGTCGCGTGATACAGCGTGCTTGTATTCCCTGTTGCTTGTTGCAATCTGTTAGATTCTTTTTTACAAAATTTTATGTTAGGGATGACGTGTTGAATACTCTCAACTGAAGTGGGAGGTGGTTTTGCTGCTAATTCCCGGCCAATCCCTTATTAAATGTGTTATTATTTGAAATATAGGATTAATTTGACATTCTGGGATGAGCTGGCACATGTTGCTTTTCAGCATTTAGAGAAAGGGCACCAAATTTATGTTTCTGGTCGTTTAGTTACAGATACAGTTGAAAGTGATGACGGGAAACAGAACACCTACTACAAGGTTTTGGAATTGCCAATATATAATTTATTTTTAATATTTGTGGCCTTACCCCAAGCAGATCAGTAAGCTTTAGAACTTGCGCAGGTGGTCTGCCAGCAACTGAATTTCATTGAAAGGAGCTCCTTGTCATCATCTTCATATAACCAGGAATCTGATTCCATGATATCCGGCAAGTCTTGTATACTTAACAGTCTGATTTCTATGATAGCTAGCTAGTCCTGTATACATGATAAAGTGAAAGTATCAAATTAAGCGGTTGTTCTGTTTATTATCGTTTACATAACTTCCTTTTTTCTGTTGGATGATTCCAGGTAGCAAAGGAACCTACGCTGCGCTTAATACTGGCTCTACAGAAGAATTATGGCAAGCATTTTTTGCTAATCCTGTAGAGTGGTGGGACAATAGGAGAAACAAGGTAAATCGATTCTTAAACTTTTAGGGTGTGCTTGATTTGAGGGGAGTGGAGGGGATAGGAGGGGAATAGACCCTTGGGAGGATATTGACCAAATTGCCATTAATGAAAAGAATATTTTTTTTTGTTAAGAGTGTATTTTTTGAATATTGAAAATTTTCCGTGGGCTAGTTAGTAAAGATGAGAGAAAAAATTCCCCCCCCCCCCCCACCGAAACCAAACATAGTGACACGTGAAGGATAGAATTATCTCACGAGTATTGAATTTTGCAACTGTTTGAATTCACTTCTCCAATGACACCTGCGAGACTCTTCTTTCTCAATTTGCCTTCCTTAATTTCCCCATTTCAGTGCCTAAAGTAGTAAATCCATCTCAATGTCGTAGCTCTTTGTCCGTGCTCGTGTTAGTATACCTCTCTGCGTTCCTGCCTTAATGTGGTCATGCATATTATACCCTCGAAATCATCCAAAAAAAAAATTTTGTTGCTTGTTTGCTTTATATTTAGTTCATTATTTATTTTAGGTGTCTTGCATGGTATCTAAGTTATTCGATGAATCACCATAAATTATGATGGTTGAAGGATATTTGTTCTAAAAGATTATTTGTGAGTTCTAAGTATCCCTTACTTGGAGTGTTGGCCTAACACCGATAGCTTCACATTTTGTATAGCCATGCGTAATTCATAATTCATGATCACTGATTTTTTTTTTTTGTTTGTTGGTGAACACTGGAATGGGATTTTGATACAACTGAGATCCCTCCATATTTGTTGGATATCCTGTATAAAATTTTACGTCCTGGTTTTAATCCTTTATTATAATTTGCAGAGGAATCCAAAGTATCCTGATTTTAAGCATAAAGATACAGGGGAAGCTCTCTGGGTAGAAGGCAGGTCCAATCCACCATGGGTCAAATCCCAACTGGAAATTCTTGATGCAAGGATGGGGTCCTTTGTTGACCAAAATGACAACATGTCTGCAAATATGGTGACCGTTGACGAATTATTGTCTTTCTAAGAGCTACGTGTGCTAAATATTGATCATTAAACTTTAGCAACATTTTTTTTAGTGCGCTCAAAATAGATTGAGCCTACCACTACCAGGGCGGCTTATTTAACATAGCGATTTGGTGGGTCGGGTTTATCGTTATCTGGAAATTTTCAGTACAGGTCCTTTTTAACCCGACTTGCTGACCACCAAGTTAATGTAGTAATGTACCAAGTCATTAATACGTTGGCTTGTTTGTATGTAATATGTGTTTATGTGTGGTCAAGTCTCCCTTTTAGCTTTTCAAGTTTCCTTCAATCCATCAACTTCCTTTGCCTCACGTTTACCTCAAAGTTTCCTTTTCGGCTTCTTGAATTTTCACAAAAATTTTAGTTGATGAGAAAACAAGGTATAGTTGATGGCAAAGAGAGTTAAATATAATGGCTGTGGAGAAACATGTATGTGGGAGCTAGGGCACAAAAATAGAGACTAACTTAACCCTGTTGCGTCATGTTTGTAAAGCGCTCATGATTTTTAAGCACAATACAATGTTCCAAAAAGGTGAAGATTGAGGTGTAGACTTGATTGGAACAACTAGGAGAATTGAAGTATAGAAAAGGTAGTGATAAAACGTGCAGATGTTGTTTTCGTTGCCGTTTAGTGACCTTGATTTTTCAGGTTCAGTTGTTAAATTTAGGTAGGCAAGATAGAAGTAACTTTTTCAAATTGTACAATCTCGATGTGAAATGTACGCTACATATACTCCTATATGCAAGGCAGTTTATAAAGGCACCTTCGTAGTTCTTTACGTGAACTGTTAGTTTGTCAATGAATATGTGGTTTTTAAAGTTTGCACACCTATTGCATTTTTTTGGTGTGCAATTTTCGATGCAGTTGTGTTACGCTTGAGTCCACATTAGGTGTCTAATTATGTGCAATTTTCGATGGATGCAGTTGTGTTACGCTTTATTAGAGGTATGATCATTATATATATATATATATATATATATATATATTTATTATATATTGTATTTATTTAAATTATATTATATCTTTAACTTTTTGGAAAAAAATTGCCAAGATCTCAAATTAATTAGTTTCCAATCTTGCATTTATCTGTAACATCAATATCATGAAAACTAATTAATTTAAGATATTAGGTGAAAAAAAAAATCAGAAAGTAGCATATAATTTCAATATAAATAAATACAATATATAAAAAAAAAAAATATGCTCATATTAGAGGTATGAGCACATAAGAATGGGAACCTAATATGCACCCGTTACGCTTCTCTATTTATTTCTTTTCAACTCTGTTGTTTTGCGTGCCTTTTCATTTTTTTGTTCTCAATATAAATTTTGGCGGGATTAGGAATCAATTTTTTAGGGAAGTACTAAAGAAATATGATTAAGATGGATATAGAAATTAATGGGTGTTAAGAGAGATAATTAGTGAATGGAGGATATCCATTAATAAAATAAAAAAATTTCATACTAGTAATAAAGTAATTTGGGAAAGTTGACATAGTTCTAATAAATTTGAAAATTTTCATTAGTTTTAACTGTTTTCTTAATTTATGTGAATTCATCAAAAGTGATTTATGAATAGGAAAGTGTATCAGTAAAAATACCACTAACGACGTAAACTCAAACTCGAATCGCTTATCAAAATAGAAGATTTACTAAAAAGGAATTTCTGCAATTGGATAGGGTACAGTCATCGGGCATAGAAGTTTCAGGGATACTTTTGGGATTGAAAGAGGAGCCTCTTCATGGTTTTTTTTTTTTTTTTTTTTTTTTTTTTTTTTTTTTTTTTTTTTTTAACACTTCTAGGATATTCATTAGCTGAAAAAACAGGAGATACAAGGAGACTAGGACGTTACATGACAGAGGGCTCTAGGCCAAACAGCAAGTAAAGACCAAGATGACAGTAAGAGACAAAAACACACTGAAAAAGACACACATAAAAACTACAAACAGAGACAGTAATCGTGAAACGTGGCAGATACAATGTCAATAAACCAGGATCCACATGCCTGGGCTGAGTCGAGGTATTATCCAACTGATTCTTGGAGCTCTTCATGTCATCTTCCAGAACCGAAAACAAAGGGGGTAAGGGTATCTCTACCTACTCGGTTGGGCATACCCCCTACAAGTAAGGGCAGCAATTTATTCCCTTGGCGAGGGATAAACTGAACTGAGAAGCTAAAATCGGACTCAAGCATTCTAAGAATATCATCAATGATACCACGTGATTGCCACTCACTGAGATCAGGTTGGCTTTGTTCCATGCAGCACACTAGTACTTGACAGTCTGTCTCAAAGATAACATTTTTGTTTCCCAGGTCTTGAACGATCATCAAGGCTCTTCTTAGAGCTAGTGCCTCAATCATAAACGCTGAGAGGGACTTAATCTTATCAACGAAAGCCCATTTCATGGTTCCCCAGTGATCACGGCATATAATGCCTAGTGCAGCTGTCTTAGAAGCGTCTTGAAATGCTCCATCAAGGTTTACTTTTAACTGATGCTCAGGTGGAGGGACCCAGTACACAGCTGGTTTCGTTGCATTGCAAGCTTCGTTGCTCTTGTTCTCGGGATAACATGCCTTCCAGTGGTCAACAAGTGATCGATTGGCACACTCAATCACACAGTAGTAGGGTCCGGGTCTGTTCCATGAAATTTTTTCTCATTACGGCCTTTCCAAATAAATCATAATAACCAGTTGATATAAGCAATATCAAAGTCATTGAGGCGATCTTGAGAGAGCATCAAGTCTAGCCACCACTTTCTGAAATTTAGGATATTGCCCAGATAATATTTGATGGATAAACTGCACCCAAACCAATTTGATGGACCTAATGGCAGTGGAAGAAGAGGTGCTCTGTGGTCTCTTTTGCGGATTGACAGATTGGGCATAAGTCCGAGTGCCCCCTTCGACGATCTACTAGCGCGGCATTGGTAGCTATGGCGTTTGATAGGATGCGCCAGATGAAGTTGGCAATTTTGGGGGCACCTTGATTTTCCATTTTTTTTTTTTTTTCAAATGTCATTCGAAAGGTAGACCGAGGGACCTGTAGAGTGATTAAGCACAGTAGTCGTAGATCCTGTGAGATAATACCCCATTTTAACTGAGTAGCTACCTTGTGTTGACAAGACCTACCTCAGCCGATCTTCATGAGGAGCTCGGGGGATTGGGATAACAAGGATAGCCTCATAGATATGATCCTCCACGTGGGGCTTGAGCATAGATAAATCCCAACCCCCACCTTCACTAGATAGAAGGGATGATACTCTTTGATTGGACAGTCTTAACTCTTCATCATCGGTATTTAATTTGCAAGTGGGCAAAGAGGGAATCCAATTATCCTGCCATATACGTACAGATTCCATTCCCTATTTGCCAACATAGATCCACTTTTATGAAGTCCCTACCTTCCAAAGTTCTAATATACTTGACCAACACCAAAAGGCTCAGCTCTATGACCTTTTTTAGCATCAAGCAGGGTTGTGTTGGGAAAATAGAGCCCTTTGAGGACTTGAGCCCATAGGTCATTTGGACTTTGTGAGAGCCGCCAAACTATCTTTGCAAGTAGAGCATTGTTGAATTTGATGAAGTCCCGAAACCCTATGCCCCCCTCAGTTTTGGGCCTTGTGAGTTTGTTCCATTCAACCCAGTGTGTTTTGTGTTGGCCTTCCCACCAAAAGTTTGCCACCATACTGTTGAGCTCTTTACAGGTTTTGATGGGGAACTTAAAGCACATCATGGGGAATATTGGAATGGCGTTGAAAACAGCCTTGATCGTGATCTCTCTCCCTGCAAAGGATAAGTGCTTACTACTCCAGCCAAGTACTTTCTTGCTCACTTTTTCATGGACATATGTCAGGGCTTGGTGTTTAGTTTTTCCCCAAACGCTCGGGATTCCCAAGTATTTGCCTTGGTCCATGCTTTCTTCAATGCCAAAAATGTTGCAGATGTCATGCCTGAGTGGTAGCAGGGTGTTGTTGGAGAACACAATGCTTGATTCCTCTAGGTTTGCTAACTGTCCTGAGGCATTACAGTAGCTTTGAATGATTCTCGCCAGGGTTTGGCAATTATGTATATATGCATTCATAAAAAACAAGGCATCATCTGCGAAGAAACTATGAGATAATACTGGGCAAAGGTTGAAGTGGATAAATGTTCTAATTAAGAAGGGTTATGTGTCCATTAGCGATTAGTTGTTGATGTGCGGCCAATGAGAAAACATTTTTTTTTTTAAAAAAAAAAAAAAAAAGCACAATAATGGTGAGAGCATTCTAATCACGAGTCCACATTATATGCAAATAGTTTACATGCTTCTTATGTGCTCATACCTTTATTAGAGGTATGAACATTTTTTTTTAATTTTTTTTTTATATATATTGTATTTATTTATATTTAGATTATATGCTGCTTTCGACATATTTTTTGCACCCAATATCTCAAATTAATTAGTTTCCAGTTATGCATTCAAAAATATTTGCCTGTAACACCAGTATCATGGAAATTAATTAATTTGAGATACTTGGTGCAAAACAACATATCGAAAGAAAGATATAATTTAAATCTAAATAAATACAATATATAACAAAATTAAAAAAATGCTCATATAAAGGTATGAGCACATAAGAAGCATGTAAACTAATGACCAAGGTTTGAGCATTCTAATCACTAAGCCAATCAGAATTATGAAGGGGGCGTAGATATTTATGAGAGGGATGGGACAATATTTGAAATATCCATCCTAGGAAAGCATGCTTTCTGGGCAAAACAGAATATTTCATATTGTACGATGATGCGACTGTGGAAGGTCCCTCAAGAGGGAAGGACACTCTTTCTTTTTTGGCAAGATTCAATACCTGGAGGTATAGATTCATCTTTTTCTTGATTCTTTATCATCTTGTAACTTGTTTCTTTGTCATTTCTCTGTTGTTAGTAAATTCTCTGAGCTTTCACAAGATTTTAGTGCCGTACAACATTTGCAACTATTTCTACCTTTGAAATTAATGGAAAGAGAAATGAACCTCCATTGAATTTTTTGTTACTCCTGTTTTTTAAAATAAAATTCAAGTTTCTATGTCATTGGTTCATTTTATTATTGAGCATAATTGCAATGCTTTGAGTAGTTGCATTTCTATAATGAAAGAGGAATTCATTTTAAACCCTTTGACCCAAACACAAACCTTCATTTATCTATTCTTTGCTTGACCTTCTGATAACATTCTAAAAATCAAAGTGATTTTGTCATCAAAGTTGATATATGTGCATATTGAAATGCCATGTACATAGAATATAATAGAAAAGAAAAGAAAGTCAAAAGAAAGAAAGAAAAATTGTATATAGTTTTGAAAAGAAGAAAATGAGTAGAAAAATAAAAGAGAAAAAAATATATTAAAAAATTGTATATAGAAAGAACAGCAAAAGAAAAATGTTTAAAAAGGCATTTGTTCAAAAGTTTGTGAATTGGCAAGAGTTTGTATAAGTTAAATTTCAATATTAGATGCTACGGAGATATTCATCATTAATTTGTGATTTGCGTAGCAACTATATCTTTTAAAATCAATTCATTTCATTTAGCCTTCCTACAACATTACAAAGTCCTATTAATTCATTAAATCATTTGTTATTAGTAGCACAGATACAAAATGTATTACAAGCTTATAGTGAGTGTTGCTCTTTTGCATTCAAGTGTGAAGTTAGCTATTCTCTTTGCATTGCTTAGTGATTGATGCTAGTATGAGAAATGTGATTACTTCACTCATTGTGCATAATTAACAGAAGTGGAAGAGCTGGAGAAGTATGCCAAGGAGGGAGATGAAGTTTGTCATCATGCTGCGGAAGTGTTCTTTATTGGCTAATTCGTTGCAGAGCTTGATCAATGTTGCTGTATAATATGCTTTTATCAAGCTTAAAGATATGGAAGGCTTTTTAAATTTGATTCAAAACTTAAAGATGTTGAAGATGAATGAAATACGGTCTGTCTCATTTGTGTCGTGCGATTAGTCTAATATCAAATTGCTAAATATGACCTTTGATTTACATATAAAGCTGTGAATGGGATGATATATATATCTCAGATCTTCTCCTCAATTCTGAATTAAAATCTTTATATGCAAAACTTGAAACAAAAAAAGCATCCTTCTATGTGCTCTTGTATGATAATTGATAATTTGATATATATATAGCTTACCTGAACGAAAATCAAGGACAAAATGAGAGATATGCTATATACATATATATTGTCTGTACAATTGAAAATAGAAATAGTTTTTCCTTCTTGTTCTAGTTTAATGATTCTCAGCCTCTTGCAAGATGACATGAACATGCTGCAATAATATCACCAGAAACAGCTCCATAAGATGGTTGAAATACAAAACACACAATAATATAACAAATATCCGAAGCTTAAAAGGTAGATCTCAAAAGAACAAATAAAAAAAAAAAAAAAAAAAAAAAAAAAAAAAAAAAAAAAACAGAAAAAGAGATCGATGAATTATTATATTCAGATCCGTTGTATCCTCCCTTTCTGAGTATTCATCTGCACCATATCAGATTAACCCAAAATCATCAGTAACACGTCGTCCTTGATATCTCAGAACAAATAAACTGATTGTAGAAATCGTAATTAGTAATTAGTATTGTAATCTGGTTTGTAAGTTCTGGATTTCAGGTTATTAATTAGTCTAGAGGGTCTATTATAAGAGTTGGGCAATAAGGCTTCTTAAGCCCAATGAGTGTCTCTATATAAGAGAGCCTGGAAGTCTTTATCTTGTATGATTCTTTTTTTTTATAAATATCTTGTATGATTCTGCCTATTACAATCAATAAAGAATTTCAATTTCTGGGCCACTTCAAGTTGTTTTACTTGACAACAGAGCGGGTCGGCAGGATCCATCGAGATTTCAAGAATCAATATTTTCATAAGGCCTAGATAAGAATCAACGTATTATTATAGGCACGAATAGAAATAGGTTAGACCCTGTTTGGAAGACCTATTAAAAGTTTTACCAAACACCTAAAATCATTTTCCACCCAAAACCTGTTTTAGGCCTAACCAAACCAATAGGTTAGACTTAGGTTTAGCCTATTGTTAGGACTTTTTAGATAAATAAGACAAACTTATTTTCATAAGGTCTAACCTACAGGTCTGATATATTTATTTTGTTAAAAAAAGTATTATTATGCATAATTATATATAATTTAATCTAAATTAATTTTTTATAAAATTAATAACTTATTCTTAGTCTTTAGTTTCACATCTCATCATTTATCAATGAGTTTAACTTTTTCATTTTTAATTGATCATATCCGCTTCTTTTTTCTTTTCTTTTTTCATTCCTTGAGATGACAATGTTAGCTCACTACCTCTTCCTTGATTTATGTCATTTGAAGCAACATAATAATTACAGTAAGTTTATTTTAGTGATGCCCAAATGAAAATAATCACAATAGGAGGAGTTTGTTTCATTTTCTACACACAAAAAAAACAAGAAATAAAATCTAGTTTTACATGCCACTTATCGTGCTTGGTTGATTTTAAAACATATATATCTATAGTCAATAAATGATTAATTTTTCTTATTCTTACTTACTTAGACAATTGTTGTTACTATGTTCTTTCATTTCTCTTACTAACTCTTTTATTTTATATGAGAATAAAATCCTTAAACTTTTAAGATATAACGTAGACATTTAAATAAACTTAATGAATTACTATATGAACTTAAATGTATAGACTTTAAACCTATTTAAAGGCTTACATTTTAAGTAAGACTTTAAACAAGGTTCAAGCCTTAAAAAAAACTTACATACATACTAAAGCTAAAGCTTTATATCTCTATCCTAGGTACATGCCCACTTAGGTAAAATCAAACTTATTTCCACCCCAAATTATGGGTTCAACAATTATTCGAGAGTCACCTAATTAGGAACCTGACTCGTGTAAGGGTTTTCAATTTAAGCAAGATAGAACGATGGCGACGAAAAGAAGGGCGACGATTCATCGACAGAAGCGACCAGATTCGCCCATCCGTTGTTCCTCCACCCATCCGCCACCCAAGGCGGCCCAATCATTCCTTAGGTTCTCACTCTGGTAGAGAGAATTTCAGCGTCTGGAACAAAGCGATGATGATCGCGCTCCGTGGAAAACAAAAGTTTGGCTTCGTTAGCTAAAATAGAATTGCTTCCACAAGTCTAAATGGTATTTTTCCATTTAAAAAAGAAAATGTTTCTAAAAACTACATTAAGATAACAAAGAGTTAGAAGACTGGTGGAATTTACAATTCAAAAAGTAACGGAAATTAATAAAGGTTAACGGCGTTACTATAAGGTGCTGCTAAATAAATTGATTATGTCTACTTTTATACTAAAAAATAATTAATTGTGGTGGGTGCTCATAGGAAAACAGTTCTTCGTTAAATCTACAATTTACCCTGTAATTAAATACCCATGGGAGTTAAGAAGAGGAAGTCAAGCCCCTATATCTGAAAACCGAATAACTTTAAATTTGCATTTCATTCTCTCTTTTAGTCATAGTTAACTTTAAATAAGGAAAATAGTGCATATTTCTTATTTTATCCCCTCAATTAATTATCATGAGTTAATTAAGGTGTGACTCCATTTCCATTTAATTAATAACTTTAATATAAGCATTAAAAAAAATCAATTCGTGACATTTAAAACAGTCATTGTATAAAACTAATATACAAAACTAAATTTTGTTAGTATTGAAAGTATAATTATTATTTTTATATATATATTCAAGGGGGGAGTAGTTATACAGAAATTAAATATAGTTGGCAAAAAAAAGAAATTAAATAGAAATCATATTCTGGCATTATTTAATGCAGGTATTATGTATGCCAACGGGGTAGCGAACGTCTGAAATGAATATATATATATATATATATATATATATATATATGGGAAATGATGTATCAAGTGACTGGAGGTAACGTTTTTTCCAGTGAGCTCTATATTGTGCCGTTTTGTCTAATTCTATGTCACTGAAAAAAAAAGAAGAAGCCCAATAATAGGAATCAATTTCCAGCAAACCGGCAGACTTCTCTGTTCAATGATAAAATCAATTTCTAGCAAACCTAATTCATCGCAACAATACGTGGGATCAATTTCCAGCAAACCTAATTCCTAAATTCTCTGTTAAATCATTGCAACAATAATTCATTGGGACAATATGAATAATTCATCGCAAGAGAGTAATCGGGACAATAATCCCCGATTATGGATTATGGATTATGAAACAGAAATCCAAAATCCCGATGAAACAGTAATCGGGACAAAAATCCATAATCGCCGTTTCATTAGGATTCATCGCAAAAATCCATAATCCCGATGCAGAGATTGCTAACCACACAAAGACGACGCAGGAGATGAAGATGCACATGGTGGCGAATGAAGAGAGGAAGACGCTGGCAATGGCTCCGATTTCTGGAGGGCAATTTTTATTTTTTTATTGTTTACTAGACCAAACGACGTAGTATATTACTCACTGGACAAAGGCTTATATCCAGTGACAGGATACATCATTTCCCCATACATATATATATATATATATAAAAGGGGTCATGACAACGTCAACTTGGAATGAATTATAAACCTGCAAGTACTGTGTTCCATTAATTCGAATTTTGCTTCCTAATTAGTTTTCTGCTCTTAAAGCCTCCATGCATGTGGACCAAAATCGTGATTGACCTGTATGTGTTTATTTTAGGGAAGAGGTTTGACTGATTCTGCTGCTTTCTATTGTTTGGCTGGTCGATCAGTATGTATCATTAATGAATATTGGTGTAATTATGGCATAAAGATTGCTGAGAAATACGCAAACCAAACTCTATAGTTTTTGTGCATAATTAACACAAGTTGGGAAGATGTATATATATTATTTATATGGAGAGAGAGAATGTAGATAACACGTCTGGACGTAGAACCAGTGAATATATATGAATGGGTCAGAGTCCTACAGCACAAACCTAGTTGTTCGGATAAGGATTCATGCATTTAGAGATATAGCTTCGTCTTCTTGTTTAGATTTGAACAGTTTTAGGGCACATATGCCCATCCCCTCCCAGCTGTGTAAGACCCCATGCCTTGCTCATGCTCTGCTGTTATGCAGTATAAGGACCGTGTCCCACCTCTCTCTCTTTCTCTCTCTCTAACCCCAAAAAGTTGATGTTACGTAATCATAGCTCATTGATGTGAAGGCTCCTTCTATCACAATTCCTTCTTCTAATCCGTCTTTCTTCTTTTATGTGCCCGCTCGACATGGCTATAGAAGAAAAAAAAAAGGTTCGGTGGGAGTGAGTAAAAGTGGAAAATAGGCATTATTATATCTACAATTTGATTTTTATCCTATCTTTCGTTTGTAAAAGTTCATATGAATAAAAATTATTTCTATTATCGCTATCCCAAAATGACCTAGAAGAGTAGGTCAACCTACCTTTCTTTCTCATTCTCTGTTTTGTTGACTAACAATATACCTTATTTTAGGTGCTATAGTCCCCTATATGCCTACTTCTAAATCAATATATATGATGAGGAAATGCATGAGTGGTATTTGCCAATGATTCACTAACTATATATTGAACTAATAACCAATGTAAAATCATCCCATGTATACAAGTTCATGGCTCCGTAAGTAAGGGAGAATGAATTTTGGGTCTCAATCAAGAAAAATAATACATTGACAAGTTTCATAAATTGTTAATGATAATTGATTCACTTATTAATCCTCTTGTTCATTTGTCAATTGAGATTTTTCTGATATTATTTTTCTTAGTTTGGAACGTAAAAGTCATTCTTTCAATAATTAAATAGTACCTCTGATCCTAATTATAGGACTAAGTTTGTAGTGTAAAAACTTAGTCCTATAATTAGGATCAGATGGAGTAGTATATAACTTATAATCACTTTTATAAACTCACCGAAAACTTGTATGATGAGTACGAGGCACATATGGATCGGTGGCAAAGGCAGCGGTGTCTGGTACTCTGACTGCTCTCTTTATATATAGATAACTACTTGAACTATAAAAGAGCCTAATCTAATTGAAGTATTATAATTTCGTTGGTTTAAAAAAAAAAACCTATAGTAATTTTTTTTTCTTGGAGAGATATACGAAACTTCCGTCTATGTCCCTTATTTAGTGGGTTGGGTTTGTGAATATGTTCTTGATGCTGATGATCCCAATCAAATTTACGTACGTAGACATCTCAAATTTCTCAAAAGTAGGGAATCAAACTTAAAGATATGGAAAGGCTTTTTCAATTTGATCAAAAGCTTATAAAGATGTTGAAGCCGATTGAAATAAGGCCTTTTTCCTTATTTGTGTCGTGCTATTGATCAAATTTTAAATTGCTAAATATGAATTTTGTTTGATTTACATAAATCTTTTCCTCAATTCAATTCTGAATTAAAATCTTTGTATTCAAAACTTGTTTTATTTTCCCATTAATTCGTTGGATCAATATTAGAGAAATAAAGAAAGCACCGATATGCCCTTTTATATGCTCTTGCATGACAACGATAATTTGATTTATATATATATATAACGAACAAAAATCTAGAACAAAATGAGAGATATACTATATCTATTGTCTGTACAATTGAGAATAGAAATTGTTTTTCTCTCTACTTGTCTTTGCCTCTGGCCTCGCTGTGTTTTCGAGGATTTATGAGGGAAGACTATGAAACGAAACTGGAAGTCTGGTTTAATTTCTCGTGAGGTTGCAAGCTTTGATGGATGGTCCTGTGGGTCATAAACAACCACCCAATCCTTTAGCGTCAGATCCTTTCATGATTCTCAGCCTCTTGCAAGATGACATGAACATACTGCAACAATATCACCAGAAACAGCTCCATGAGTTGGTGGAAATACAATACACACAACAATAATAGAACAAATATCTGAAGCTTAAAGGGTAGATAGATATCTCAAAAGAACGAATCAAAAAAGGAGATCGAACTTACTTCCATGGAACATCTCCAACCAGCATCCAGTCGCCATCTTTGTCTTGGTAAGTAGGAGCGTATTCAGATCCATTGTATCCCTCCCTTTCTGAGTATTCACCTGAACCCAAAATCATTAGTAACAGGTCCTCTTTGAGATCTCAGAAGAACAAACAGATGTGTAGAGAAAGTGATGGGTATGTACGAGTTCTTACCAAAAGTGCACTTGAACATGTTCTGCAAGGCCTTGAGGAGCTCTTGATAGCTGTTATAAACTCTGAGATGTATCTTCCTGAGATAAGGAGCACCATCCATGCTGACTTTCACATATTCAGCTCCATCACTACGCTCTTGACATCCCTTGTTGTTTTGTTGTTGAACACAATTCTTCCTGTAAGATCGAATGGGTGGCCATCCCACTACTTGCGCCCTGCACCAATCATCATCATAAACATATAAATCCAACCGTGCCTACATACATCATGTAATAGAGTAATGAAATATATATATATATATATATATATCACTTACTTTGCAGGTGGTGGCACGTTGTCTTGGTCATCAGAACCGTCACCGGCGTTGTTCTTCTGGGTTACCGATGGCCCCTCCTCCTCACTTGATTCATACCGACACCTCTTGTTGCTCTTGACGACGCTGCATGAACGTTTATCTTGTTCCTCATCTCTTCCGGGCAACCCCAACCTCAGCTCTGTGTCCTTCAGATTCATGAGCTCACCCTCAAAATTCATCCCCATATCTCGATAACAAATTACGTTGTCTGTCTATATATATCTTGTCCAAATCCAAACTACGTTTCGTTCTGAATTCTGAGTTGCAGCGTACGTGTTGGTGGTAGAGAGAGATTTTGATTGATGATGGCTAAGCGCTTGATGAGATGGAGGGCTTGGTTGGGAAGGTGCTTAATTATATAGCAATGTTAAGGGCAGGGACAATATCGAGCTCACATATTCTCTCGGCTAGTCGGCAAGACAGAAAGCATAGGCACGAAGCCCACCTGCGTCTGGTACACGCGACACCTCACCGGCCAACCAGATTGGGACAGGGGAGAGAAAGACAACCACACGAAGGGAGAGAGCGTGAGGGGAGTTAGGGAGAGGCCAGATATGAGTGTCGGGGGAGGAGTGGGACAGGAAAGAGGAGGTGGTCGAGGGAAGAGTGGACATTGAGGAATGGGGGGTGGGGACCACAGATGGAGGGCTGGGATTGGGGCGGTGAGATTGGGAATAGGGGACAGGGGCATGTGATTGGGTGGGACCCATGTGAGTTTAGTTGATTGGAGGGACAAAGCCATGTGGGAGGATGTTGTCTGGGACGGAATTTCAAGGTAGGCTGTGACTCCATCACATGTGGGATCCCATGTGAACTGGTCGCCCAACCCCTCCCCTGCCTGTACTCTCTTCCTTTTCTTCACTCTCCTCATTTATAATATAAATATATATGTATATTAAAATATCTCTTTATTAATTGCATTTACTATGGATTTTTTTTTTTTTTTTCGGTGAAGAGAGTACTTTTGTAACGGGGCCATGTCTAAACTTGCTTCCCAAAAGACTTGACCATATACATATATATTATTAGGGCTATTTATGATGCCCACGACTCTGTACGCCCACCCGCGTCCACTGAAAAATCGCCCTACCCAATCCAAAGAAAAGCCACCTAAAGAAAAAATTGGGCTAACCTACATTTTTTTTGCGGCCAGATCGATCGCATCGGTATGCCTTACGCCTGTGAAGATATATATTATATATTTTTTATTTTTTTATAAAATAGTGTTATATATTTGTTATAAATTATATAACCTATTTGTATCAATATATATATAGGGTTAAATACCAATTTTCCCATGGAAGTAATAATAAGGGGTACTCAGCACCCAGAAGTTTTTTTGGTATAATTTTTGCCCCGGAAGTTTACAAACATAATGATCTTACCGATCGGTTGATCTTGACCGTTGGATCGTTGCTCTCTTTGTAAACTTCCAGGGCAAATTTGCTCCTAAAAAAACTTCCAGAGCAAATTTGCTCTTCAAAAAAAACTTCTGAGACATATTTGCTCCCTTTTGTAAACTTCCGAGGCAAAAATGATACCGAAAAAACTTTCATGTCCTAAGTGCCCCCTTACCAATACTTCTGTGCCAAAAATGGTATTTAACCCTATATATATACACACACACCTGAATGCATATATTCTTGAACACAAATTCTTTGTGGTTGATCATTTGATATATACATTCCTAAACATATATATTACTTCTTATTTTGTAATATAATTCTTGTTTTATTTTCTTCCTAGATGCTGCACATGGAGAAGGGGGAATGTAATAGTTACAGTTGCTGATTGGCTAATGGTGGATGAAGTAGGCAATTTGCAACCTTTAAAGTTTAAACTAAGGCTAAAAGCCTATAATTAATTGTTACTTTTACATGTAAATGATGTAATAATATACTTTCTTTTTTGATTTCTTGTAGGTGATTCCATATGCTTAATCCTTTTGACATTTTAGGGTCTTGATGCAACCTCTAGGAATTTTGGATGTCTACAAGGCTTTAATTTCTATTTTATGACGCCTTGTATTTAATGGATTATGGACTATTTTTTGATGCTTTGTTAAGACATATAGTTGTCTTTTTAATTTTAAGACTTAATTTGAAATATTTAAAAGTGTAAAATTATTAATGTTATTTAATTTTTCAGTTACCTAAGCTAATTTTTTCACATAGGATATGACAGACTAGCAGGATATCGCTACTTGGGCATGGAATGACCGCCTTGCCCAACCCATTATTACCTTGCCCAAAAATGTTAGACTTATCGGGCGCCAAAGACTTTAACATTTTATTCGTTCAAAGATCTTTCTGCGGGCGTCGGGTAAGGGTCTCGCCACGCCCATCGCCTATTGAACACCCCTATATATGATGCAATAGGATATCTTTAAATTCTTAATATAAGACATATTTACTTAATTTAATCAGTTTAATTAAAAAGGTTAATTAAGTTAGTCAATATGATATGTATTTTCTAAAATACCTTAAACAACTTCTTTAATTTTCCCTTACTCCTTGTTTATTGCTAATGAATCATCAATAGAAGTAAATTATGAAAAAATTTATAAATATGAAAACTAAATTTTATATTTAAGATCAAAATTAATTTCTTAAATATATTTTATATTAAGGTGGTTAGTTTTGGGTAATTAATTGAGGGGCCACTAAGCCCCTTATCTTTTTGAAACGAATTGAATAACCCGTGGGCGGCATGATATAGTATAAAATAACAAAGAAAGGGATCAACATGATCATATCAAAAGATTAGAAGTTGTTGGTTGGATTTAGATGCATGGGACTGATATATAGAAGAAGCACCGAAAGTAGAGAATGAAAGCATATATACATATCTCTCTCTCTCTCTCTCTCTATATATATATATATAAGTTAGGACCACAGTTTAGATATTGAATTAAGACACACAAGAGCAACAACTCATCACTATCGCATAACAACTATGATGACTAGCGAGATCGAATGATCGATGAAGCCGGCCTTTAAATTGTACGTACTTGATTATAAAGCCACAAAGCACTACTCTCCTCTTAGCCCTACCCCAGCTCCTCACTTCTCTTTGAAGCTAAATTCCATGGTTACTAAAATCGGATTGGACCGACTGAATCGATCATGAAACTAGTGAACCGGTCACCTAACTAATTCGGTCTGACCAGTTCACTATGTATTCAGAATTTTCTGACTTCAAAAAATTCATATCTAATTCTATATATTTTCAAAACTTACAAATTAAGATTCTATAAAAAAGTTTAAGATGTCTACTTTTTAATACAAAAAGAATCATTTAAAACTATTATCGTTTTATCTTAAAAAAATATCAAATATCAAAACAATTCTATAAAATATTATCATTCAAGTTCACTTTCTCATCTAGTTTAAGTTAGCTTCGATTTGATTCACTGACCCTTGACCCACTATCAAGACCTGTTCAAACGTCCTATTGCTTAATTCATACACACACTACAGTTACGTTCTCCCCACACCCAAACTCAGTTAATAAAGAAAAGAAACAATAATATTATTGTAGAGGAAGAGAGGTCAATTTTTTAGGGGATGGGGAAGGAAAGTGAAAGGAGAGGGGCACACGTGTGAAGGAGAAGGACGTGATGGTGAAAGGTGGGGCAAGAGCCACACGTGGGTGTGGGAGATCTCTGTACGTTGAGGTTAAAACATGGTAGGCTAACTCGACTCATCAAATAAATGAAATAACACAATTCATCAACAGTTTGGTTCCTATGATGTAGGACCCTCTTGCATGCCTCTCTGTTCGCTCCCATATGCCTAATAATCTCTCCAAACTAACCCATATAGTATCTCCGGTCTTAAATATAAGAATTAGTTGACTTTTTTTTATGAAATTTAAGAAACTAAATAAATTACTATTACCTCCGGTATTAATTATAAGAGCTAGTTGACTTTTTTTTGGAGAGATTAAGGAAGCTTAATAAGTTACTTAATCATTTCATATGTTGTGTTTTCTTAAATTATATATTAGTTTATTGATTAAAATATTTAGTTTGAAGAAAAAAATAAAAATCTCTAAGCTAATTTAATTAACTTCCTTAATCTCTCTAAAAAAGTCAACTAGCTCTTATAATTAAGACCGGAGGAAGTATAAGGTATTTATTATATCCTTTTATCTTCAAATTAATTTGTTTGACTTATAAACTAATATATAATCTAATGACACACAATATATATCATGATTAAGTAATTTATTTAGTTTACTTAATTTCTCAAAAAAAAAAAAAAAATAACTACATCTTATATTTAATATACGAAGGAGTCTTATTTATTCATTGTTTTGGCCATTCCTCCTCAGCTTTCTTCAATACCATCCATCTCTATCCCTACATCAAATCAACATGCAACCTCCTCCTAGCTATTTAGCAATTTTGGTTCCACAGTTTGTTTTCATTCATCCCAACCCATTACTACAAAAATAGCACGAACGTACCACAGTACCAGTGCTTTAAAAAAATGCCACGGAAAATTAAAGAGTGAACAACAATATAGAGAATGGGTATATATAAAGAGGGAAAATCAATATAATGTCACATTCCACTACATGTGATTTCAGACTTCACGGTTATTGACGGCGGGGCCAAAAGCAAGAGGAAGAATACGGTAATAATAAGTTCAGTTTAATGTTGGATCCCACATTGCAAAGGAGTGTTAAGTTGTAATTAGAACTACGAGAATGGTTCATCCAGATAGCAATCTACTTCATTTCTTACCCAGTCAAATGAAAATTCTCTAATATATACAAGTCAAAGTCTTTATTTTATTGTTATCATGTTGATAGAGTAGATTTTGATCAGAAAGTTGTTCTGATGGAGATCTCTAAAACAATTTTGAATTCTTTCATGAATGAGTTGCAATTAAGCTCTTGATCTAGCTAGCTATATAAAAATGATTACATAACTTATAATATAATGCCGTGTCCCGTGAGAAAGCCGATTGCTTCTCCCCCAAGTTAGCTTAGAATTAGGGTAAGAGTGAAGCAAGAACAGTGGAAGTGACTCAAGAATATATCTATCGACTGTTAATATGTTTAAAATCAGGATCCGAAATTAATCAGAGTCTTCAATAACATACCTAAATATACTACTGCCCTGTATATAGATAGCTCAATATTGACTTTGACTGCATACTCTTGAATAATGCATGTGTTGGTGGGGTTTTGAAGTCAGATTTTGGGTCAAAACCGACAAAAATTTAAAAAAGTTGGCCAGCTTCTGGTACAAGTTTAATCACCAAAGTTGACCAGCCTATGCGTCTATTCATCATAAGCTCGCATTACACACATCAATAATATAATGTCCTTTGACGGTTCTTGTAAGCCAATGAGTTGAGTTGTCACCCATTAATTTCATATACATTGGATCCCATGCATGCATTATTGCTTTGCATGAACAATGAATTGTCCTAGTTTGTGTTCTATAGAATAGAATGCCATAATAAAATTCAAAACCCTTAAACGATCCCTACCATTGAAGACATCTCGCCTCTCTCTCTCTTTTTTTCTTTCTGGTACAAGGGAAACCACATCACCCGGTATCCGGCATTTTTTCTGAACTTGGCCTTCAACATGGGCCAAACGAGTAGTTCGGGTTTGAGGAGATAGTGTGCATCGTTTAAAGATTTATCGATCAACTGACAAGTGCGCTTTTTTCAAGATTTAAACTTGTGTTCTTATCTTTACGGAAGGCAAGACTACTTACTATCCCAACCAATCGCTTAATAGTATAAGTGATCAAATAATCTAGCTAGTTGCATGTATTAGGGCCGGCACACAGAGTTTGCTAGATTGATTGAAGAAGACTACGTTCACTGTTTCTTCTTCCATATGGTGCATATGAATCTATATATATTATATACACAGTGGTGTCTGATACAAAATTCAGCCAACTTTCTGGCCAGTTTCTTAATAATATACAATTATCGAACCATAAGTTATATTTTTTTTCATTGTTGCAGAAGTCAAAATGGAACCTTGCTAGGTCATCAAGTTATAGTTGCCAGGTTTGATAATTGGCAATAAGTGACTGTGTCTAAGTTGCCAAATATGAGCGAGTTTAGGCATGTGATATAACGAGTAAAACGTACAAGACGAATCCGATTTCACAGAACAAGGTCGACCCGGATCATGTGCTCATCTGACACAAAAACTGAATGCAGAAACACATATTGACAAATTTAAATCCATGGAAATTAAGTTATGGGCACTCGCGAATTTCGAGGATGATGTAATGGAAAGGAAAGATCCAAGGGAAACCTTAATCGTTGTGTGTACATTTCAGGCAAAGAACCGTATCCAATTTGCACTGTTGCAGAGACCCATGAAAACCGCACTTGGATCCCATAAAATAAAGCTTCTAGATCCAAGAAAAAGTAACACAACTGTTAATGCATTAAAATAGTAAAAAAATTATCAAACTTGTCAACGGGCTGAGAAAATAGTAAAATACAGCCTTGGATTGTGTCTGCGACCACTTTTTTCTATGTAGGGTTTTCTTTATTGTCTTCTGAGACTAAATCAACCCCTCTTTTTTCTCAGATAAACCAACTCCTCTGACCTCAACATCGTTCCATGTTTTAAGACAGAGTTTCAAGTTAACCACCGTCCGTGAATAATAAACTAGCAATATCTCTCTGATCCATAATGATTGAACAATTATTTGAACCAATATAATGCAAAAGAAATAATAAGAATTAATCATATCTATAGAACAATTCTAGTACGATGTGTGTATCTCTTTCTCTTCCCACCTCCCCAGAAACTGACCTTCCCATCCTTCAGTTAGACGAGCATGGTGCAGAATTGCAGGTACACTTAACCTTACTACTGAAATTGATGAAGTGGATGGATATGTTCATTGTAGGAGGAGGGCGAAGATCTCAAGGCATTAAGTTCAGAGCCCTTAAAAGGGTTTTGAAGTTAATGAATTATAATTAATTGAATTTAGAGAAATGCTTGTGGACTTAATATTTTGGTAATGCAGAAAAAGAAAAGTACTGAAAAAGATGAATTGGGAGGGGAGGGGTGGGGTGCCCTACAGCGGCGCACATGGGAAAGGGTCGTTTGATATACATGGAACAAATCACATGTCCTCTTGGCCCTCTCTCTCTCACTCGCCCCAAATGAATCTCACCACATGCCATTGAATGTCTCTCACCCTCGGGGTCCCACCTGCTTCCTCTCCTGTCCTTCTGATCAGTTCTCATTTTCCATTTACGGGATATGTAGTGAAATCAGCTGCCATATGCCATGCCATCCCATTTCTTGTTCCAGTAGTTTAGCAGTTTAATTAGTAGAAGTATCTTATGCTTTTAATTCCCATAAAAACTCTTCTTTGCCACATATTTGCTCTCAACCTAAATATATTCAATGTTTTCTGCGTTCATAATTGAAGGTTAATACTTAATAAAGTATTGCTGCTACAAGAAACCAATTGCAGCATTTATTAACATTTTTCTTGTAGAGACTCATTAAAAAGAGTATTTATTAATGAGATTAATTGTTGAAAGTGACCAGCCAATTACTAAATTAGGGTATTGTTGGAAAGAAAATTATAATTTTAACATGTTTATTTATTTTGGATAAAATAGCCAATTATATTAATTATATCAAAAATGAGTAATCACACTATCACACCTAAGACGACAAAATCAGACACCAACTTGCAGATTATTTAAAAAATTATTTTTAGTTACAAATAATTAATTAACTCTTTGTAACCGCTCGGGTGTTTTTATGGATTTAGTTCAATTATCATTTACGTTCCTTAAAATAATATGGGATTGGGGATGTTTATGTTATGTTCATTTATCTTTTCTGTGAACCGCTCTATCTCTTTTAGAACCCGATGTTGTTCCCTTTGATTCATATATATAAAAAATAATTAACTCTGTAACAAACCAAGCAACACGCACACACACATATACATATATAGAGGATCAGTATCTGCATATAAAGAAGTAAGTTAGGTCTGCGAAATTCTAACAGTACCTGATTATTGCTTTATATATCAAGCGGGGGAGGTTGGATGAAGTCTTCAAATTTCCTTGAACTCGAGTAAATAAGGATCACAGAATCATTAGCGACCAATTAGTACTATCAGACAGAAAAACCTACTCAATCTTTAATTTCATTCATTATTCTTCTCACATCCCAGTTTGGTTGGGTTTAGATAGATAGATACGTCGTTGAGGAGAGAAAAATGTACTCATATTTTGGAATAGAATTGGTAAACGTGGACACCATATGTGCCCTGCAATTCTGAGAAAAACATGGCACACATCGACACCACAAAATCCCACATATCTGCACTGCAATTCTGAGAAAAACATGGCACACATCGACACCACAAAATCCCACATATCTGCACTATTTCTAACTACAAAAACAGTTTCCTGCGCTTTTCGAATAATTGCATATATATATATATATATATATATATATATTATTGTGTGTGTGTGTGCAGTTGTAATTCGCACGCACATTTTGTTTTTGGCGAACCACCTTTATCACATAGCAAACTAGGGGGTACAACCCAACAAAAACACTTTAACTTGTCCACCACTTTAAAAGAACTGTGTAGAACTATAGTTAAAAAAGACCGTATCAAGTAATTAATTAATGAGCATACCTTTTATATTGCTGCTTTGATCCATATATATGCATATGTATGTGCGCGTGCGCGCCACGTTAGCCACGAAAATGCAGTCACAAAGTTAAATCAGGGAAGAGACCATTCTTTTCAACAGCTTTATACGTTTATATCATATTGGGTATATACATAATTAATTAAAACAAACCAGAAAACAATATGGTTGTTGAGATGGAAAATCCCGTAATTGAGCAAGGTTTATCATATTTTTTTCCTGAAATTTGGTCAATTTAATTTACGTGTGGTTCATTTTGTTTTGAATAATCTATCTGCGACAGATTAGGAACATTGAATGAGAATAATCCCATGTTTATATCTAATAGGCGACAAGGCTTACTTCTGAAAGAGCCAACACATTAAGTTGGATAAGTACTCTCGCAACCATATGTTTAGATTTATTTGACGACTATTATCATGGGCCATATATAATAGATGCTTCTGTGTTATCCCAAGGGTAACAAAAAAAATCCTCTTTGTCATCAGAGTTTAGAAATCGTCATTTTCAACATGCGTTTTGATTTAATATGTATGCTCTCTCTTATACATGGTCACTGTTTCTTGACAAATATTGATCTATAGCTATAGAAAATTCAATGCTACTTCATCTGGAATTGAGATTGATATTTTTTACTATGTCAATTCCCTTTAAGTTGGTCCATTTTGGATCATTATTTTAAGTACCCAAGAGTTCATTTGGGAAGTGAAACTTCGTGAGTTTTACAAACTTTTTGATCCTACGTGTCTAAACCTTGGATTGATCCATGATAAATAATAAACTCGTTGCTAAATCCAAAGATGATAAACATATCGGTTCATCTGCAAATATTGATCGACAACCAATTGATATATACACTATATCAAAACCCTTTAAATTAAATATAGACGAAACTGTTAAATTATACGGATAAAATAATATGTAGTGAAATTCGATATAGGAGTATTACTAACTGATTTGACCATAGACATCTGGGTCATGTGTAGTATTAATATTATTGACATAGATGGCGTCATGATCAGGTCAAATAAAAAAAGTCACTTTACATTAAAAAAAATGAAAGAGGAATAATCACGATATATGCAATGGAATAAAGAAACCCTAAGGGTTGATTTTTTTTTGGAAAAAAGAAGGATTTAAGCAGGCAACATGGGGTGTCCGTATTCACATCTTGCACAGAGCAAGCACAAGGAGATAACATCAGCTTGTCGTCACCTATCCCAGCAAGCTGGGAAAGTCCAGCTCACGCATTGGGCCACGTGTCACAAACCCACTAAGGCGCAAGAGGAAAAAGACAAAAAGGCCCATGCGTGCTCAAGCACACCCTCCTTCGTTCCCCTCACCAAACTATTAGTATATTATCATCACCACTCAGAAATTAAAAGGCAACCGATAGAGAGAGAAGGCAGTGAATGGTTAGAGAGAGAAAGTGAATTATTATTGTTATTGATGGACATGATAGGTGTGAAGAAGGAGAAGATGGGTTTCGAGGAAACAGAACTGAGGCTGGGATTGCCCGGAAATAATGGCGGCGCCACCGAATCGGAAGTGGCTAGAAAGAGAGGTTTCTCTGAGACTGAATCTGAGACTACTGTGGACTTGATGTTGAATCTCTCTTCTTCAAAGGAATCTGCAGATCCAACTGATACCCTCAAGAAGGAGAAGACCCTTCTGTCCTCTGATCTTACCAAGCCTCCCGCCAAGTAATTACTTTTCATTAACTCTACTTTAATTTCCTCTTTAATCATCTTCTCTACCACAATATATAATAATTTACCTGGGTTAGGTTTTGTAATCATGAGATAGCTTGACACTGATCGACAGAAACGAGTGGCTAGCTTTTTGAAACAAAAAGTTTGGTAATATATATATATACATATACACACAATATTACAAATTTTGAAAGCTCCAGGTCCAAAACTCAAACTCATGCACGGTTTCTTTCTGCATATGATATTTGTTATATATGTACGAAGTCAAGTAGGGGGAGGCAAATATATTTAGACTCATACAAGTTTTGATGGCTTTTTTTTATATATGCTTTTTTAATTTCTTGTTCTTATCGCATGTATTGTTCCTTCTTTTTAGTGAAAGGATTACATATAATAATAATAATAATTGAGACAAAAAAGTGAGCCTGCACTAGCGAGCAGGATAAGTGGATATGAACAAATGAAGAAGCAGTTCTAGTTTATGTATGTTGACTTTTTGGAGCCGTTGAAAGAATAGGAAGTTTGAAAAGCAAAATTTAAACTAGGTTCTTGGAAAATTAATCACTGATGTCCGTCGGCTGAAACCAATTACCTACTATATATATAAATATATAATTAACCCTATGAATGATTAATTAATTATTACATGAATAGGGCGCAAGTGGTGGGTTGGCCACCAGTGAGATCGTTCAGAAAGAACATATTGAAGAACAATAATGGAGAAGAGAAGGAGAAAGGAAGCCCTAATAATAATGGAAGCTTGGTGAAAGTAAGCATGGATGGAGCTCCTTACCTTCGCAAAGTGGACCTCAAGTTGTACAACACTTACCAAGATCTCTATGATGCTCTTGCCAAAATGTTCAGCTCCTTCACCATTGGTACCCTATTACATATACTATATATATGCCCCACCACTTTTGTATTTTTTCCTCTCTCCTTTCATAACTCCCACCAAAGAAAATTCACTATATTCATCCATCATGTGCATCATTATTATAAACAGATCACTTATAAATAAATTATAGAAGAAGAAAAATAGTTGAAGCAGTAGTTGCATATACATATTAATGTTGCGTTGTTGATTGAATAGGTAACTGTGGATCCCAAGGAATGAAGGACTTTATGAACGAGAGTAAGCTGATGAATCTCTTGAACAGCTCAGACTACGTCCCAACCTATGAAGACAAGGACGGCGACTGGATGCTCGTCGGCGACGTCCCTTGGGAGTAAGTTAAAACAAACAACCCTATATATATATATATAGCATTCTGGTTTTTATTATAAATCCACTTTTAAAAGAAATTTTTTATCTTAAATATAAGTCCACTTAGAGAAAAAGGAGAGACATGTGAGAATAATTTGTAGATGTAGAAAAAGAATCAAGGTAAACAACTTGTGAAATTTAACGGACTTAAGGTATATTTAATAAGTTAACTATCATTGGTATATGAGAAATTAGTTAAAATAGACTTATAAGAAGGATTTATATATCCTTAATTATAACAATGATGATCGTACTATCTTTGGCTAATTATTACCATTTCCCCTATGTCCACCCAGGATGTTTGTTGAATCATGCAAGCGTTTGCGTATCATGAAAGGCAAGGAGGCTATCGGACTTGGTTAGTGATCATTAACACGTTTATATATATATTTTTCCTTCCATAATTAATCATCTCTCATCAAACATGTTCTGATATTGAAAATTTCTGTGTTTATATATTATTGCAGCACCGAGGGCCATGGAGAAGTGCAAGAACAGAAGCTAGAATATACATAGTGGTTACAGCAGATGTGTCCATGGCCTACTCATAATCCTTTGTAATTGTGGTCCGACCGTGACTAAGGAATATGGAGGTGGCCGGTGAACATGGACTATAGTTTTTTTAATATATGGATGGTTTGTTATGTAATATTTTCATACCAGAGGCAGTGAGATGTCTTGATAATTAGTATTGATTGAGAACAGATAAACAGTGGTATGTGTTTTGCAAGACTTATTATTGGCCTTCTTTGAGCCAGAAAAACACAAAGGCTTGGCTTTCTTTTATTTGTTTCTATTGTCTGCTTTTCTTGCTTGTTTTTGTAATAACAACTACAAGCTTAATAATGTGCTTGGCTGTACTAATCATTTATATCCTTCATATTCGATTTTTAATTATTATTATTATCATTTTGTTTTCTATGTATGATAAAAAAATGAACTTTCGTATGGATTTTAGTTTGGGATCGAGAATCGGTTAGTAGTGGGGAAATTTTCCTAACAAATTGGACGAGGAGGGAACAAAATCATGTGCGTTAACATTAATGCTTGCCAGCCAATCAGGTTTGTGATTGAGTATATTATTGTGACATGCACTCATAACTAGTTTCATAAATTAAATGACCTGGCCTCTCATATTTTAAGTTTAGTATGCCTAATTCCTAATTTCAGACACATACGTACACTACAAAAAAGCAAATTACCGATGGAATACCCTTATACGTCTCGTGCACATTCTGATACTTTTGTCTGTTGAGCTGCTTTCATTTTGTGTTATTTATTCACATAATAATATATATAATGTAAAAATTGAAAAACATAATAATATAAATATATATTTATATATTCTCATATATTTCATATTTTATAATATAAAATATTAACTTTATAAAATTTAAGCATTTGTACTTTTATTATTTTATAGATTATTTTTATTTTATTAAAATATAATAATAAAATTTTATCAACGGAATTTCATCGGTAATTTCTCGCGAAAATTACTATTGAAATTCTGTAGGTAATCCATCAGTAATTAATGACAGAAAAAAGTTCATGGATAATCTATCCATAATTCCGTCAGAAAATTTATTTTCCAAACTAATTTACTGAGGAATCATTTTTCGGTCAAAAATTCATCGATAATTTCCTTGATGGAAAAAATTCTATGGATAATTCCGTCAAATAGCATCTTTTTTTTTTTTTTTTTTTTAGTGGTAGAAGGCTCCTCTTCATAGCCACTAGAGCGTTTTGATTAGGAATTAAAAGTTATAATTGTCCAATTAGAGTGATGATAAGATGAAGCCAATGGTGCAACATGATATTCCATTAAATATTTAAAGTATCATATGTTCATATTGTTTAATAATTGCGAGCAAAAAAAATATATTGTTTAATAATTAATAATTTTAATGTAATTTTTAAAATTCTTGTATGATTAATGAATGCAATTATATAAATAAATTTAAGTAAAGGAAAAATTTAGATCAAATTAAATGGCTCAATCACATTTTTTATTTTATTATTATTAGTTGTTAAAAACTTAAAATACGTATATGCAGTTGTACAATAAATTTTCATATAGACACTTGTTATTTTACTATAGTTAGTAGTTAAAATTAGAATTCACAAATTTTCATATGAAAGCCTATTATTTTGCGATTGTTAGTGGTTAAAATCAATATATACAATTGTAAAAATTCGCAAATCATTTTTTTAAAAAAAAAAATCCCAGTTCTTGTCAGTGTACTTAACTATATTCATAATCCCATATAAACTGATCCCTCTTTCACCATGTGGTCCTCCTATATTATTTATATCTTACTCAGTGTAGTCATATTAAAGTTGTTAATGAGAATAAGATGACATTTTTTAGATTAAAATTTTTTACTTAGCGTCTGTTTGGGGGTTACATTTTGGAAAGAAAGGAAAGGGTAAAAAGGGTTTTGGTAGTCCATTCCTTTATTTGCAAGTTTTAAAAATAAGAGAGGAGGAAATCAAGGATTTTTACAAATCCCCCAAAACCCTCTTTCTTTTAAAAAATAAAATTCCCCCAATATAGGAGGTTTTAAGAGATAAAATAGATTAATTATTTTTTTACCCTCGTTCGAATAAAACACTCTCGTTATTTTTTATTTCTTTTTTATTTTCTATCGTTCGAATGCACACGAATCATTATGTACTAAAAATATATATATATAAATAATTATAGAGAAAGAAAAATAAATCATTATATATAAATTTTTTTGTTTTTTTAACTTTATTTTTTGAACTAAATGAATCCCCTGGCCCTCCGAACACTCGTTGGGAATTTTAATCCATGCTAATGTTTGAATGGTTTTGATTTTATTCAAACCAACACTTGGAACTGTCTAAAAGGAATTTTGGCCATAAAAAATTGTTTTGAAGGAATTTCTAGACTGGTGGCTCTATTTCTTGAAGAGCGTTGTGACTTGTCTCTAGCTAGTTATGGAATTATGTATAATTTTATATTTTAGGTTGTAGTTTTATATACTTAAATCATTATGTACTAAAAAAATATATAAAAATCATTATATAGAGAGAAAAATAACTATTAGAGAGAGAAAATATTTTTTTAGGGGAAAATATTTTTTGAATATAAAAATTACATAAATAACTTTTTTAGAAAATTTAAATTTATTTGTAAAGTATAATAATTATATTAATTTTTAAAGAAAAGGATAAACTGGTAAAAATAACTTATTAATCTTCTATCTTCCTCCTTTACTATTTTTTTAACTCCTAAACAAGGGAAGGAAATATCATCTATTTCCCTTCCTTCCCTTCTCCTCGCATCCCATTCCTTCCCCTACCCTCCAAACTCTCCGTTGCTAATTTATTAATTTCAATGATAGCCTCAACCCTTGAAATGATTTTAAATTTGATCCTTACTAAATTAGCAATTGGTTCTTGACCACGTCATCTTTTACCCATTTCCGGTAATAAATTAAATAGAAAGGCCAAAAACATTTTTTGATTAGCTTGCTAATTAATTCATTAGCAATCCTTCAAGTAACAAGTCCTTCACTCCAGTTTCTTGATCCATGGTGGAGCAAGTTCTGAATGTTCCAGAGACGATGACGCTCCAAGATAGGCGCACGATCAGGTCAATGCCCTCCGGTTGGCACAACTTTATAATGTTCTCAGGCAGAACAAGATCCGGCTCCGGCCAGATTTATCCTTCTAACCTCCCTCAAATTGAAGAAACTAGAAAGAATACAACTTACACAACAAACTAGGTAATATGAGAGGAAGCATGTTAAAGGAAAAGGCACGTGATCTTTTATATCCTAAAAGACACCGACTATTTCTTCATTCAAGCGCCAAATAGTTCATTATACCTGCCGAGGAGGACCAAGGGCAAATAACAAACATTCTTGTGCATTTCCCATACTAACCTATTCTCAATTACAAACTTTCATACAAACCCTTGTTAGTGGTTAAAAACAACTTCAAGAGAAAATGAATTGAGGTTTATAAATTGGAATTTTTAGGTTGGAACTGTTTGGCAAGTAAAGGAAAGTTTATAGAATCTATATCTATAATATTGTGAAATTTGTTTGACACATGTATTAGAATGACAAAATAACCTCCATCAAAATAACAATAATTGAAAAATGACAAAATCTAAAGCATTGTAAAGCCTAAGCATGAAAGAACCGTAATTTGCATCCAATAGAAGGAGAGGAGAGAGAAGGCAGGGCAGAGCATAGAGGAGAGGAGATTAAAGTAGGAAATACCAGAATGAAAGAGAAGAGTGTGTAAACAAACTTATAAGTAGAGAACAAAATGGTCTTTAAGTTTTGAAGATGAGGGCAGAACTATCATTAGATATAAATTTCCAAAAACATAAAAGAAAATAAAATGAGGCTTCTACAGAAATGATAGAAAAAGGCTTCCATGAATTTTGATTCCAATAGAGTGAAGATCTTGTTTTTTTTTTTTATGGCTTTTCACACTACTACAAAAAAGTACTTTTAGACCGTCACATTTAGACCTGATTATAGAGGATCAAGTCTAAAATGTATGACTGGTGGCAGTTTAAAAAATATAAAGAACTTTTTTAGACCATTTCCTTTAATATAAAATCTAAAATATATTATTTAGACATGTTTCCAAACAACCAATCTAAAAAGTCAGACTTTTTAGACCAATCATATAATATTACCGGTCTTAAAAGTCAGACTTTTTAAACCTAAAATAAACGATGTCAGGTCTATATTATCCAAATTTTTAGACTTATTATTTTATTAACCAATCAAAAAACAATTTTTTAAGAACCGTTGCACAACCGGTCTTAAAAATAGCAAACTTTTAAGATCAATTGTATCGAGACGAGTTTTAGAACCAATCTAAGAAGAATTTTTTATCCCGTCTAAAAAGTTTTTTTTTTTTAAGTAGTGTGATTTCCATTTCCAGAGTCATAGTTCACTTTTGACCAAAAAAACAAGAGTCATGGTTCACTCATGCAAACGGAGATCTCTAAATCAGTGCAAATTAGTATACAGAAACAGGTGAATCAAGGTTATAAAGGAATTATTCCAGAATGGTCCCTCATTTTTTGTGGCATTTATGGATGGAATTTGGTGATAGCTGGGGTTGGGCTGTTGATAGAGAAACACTTGTGTGTCAAGATCATTCTCTTAAATTTCCACAACATGTATTAAAGGTAAAAGCAACAGCAACAGCAACCTAACAAGTTTCATGCAACCGACATAAATAAATGACGGCCACTGTTTTAGATGTTTGTAATGTTACCCACTGAATAAAGAAATTGATATTATGGTCCAGAGAATGTTGCTAAATAAATTGAGATAAAGCTCAATGACCAGAAGTGAAAGCAATAGCAAGCACTTAAATGAACTGAAAGGCACAGCCAAGGCAAATAAACAGTTAACAGTCTAAAATAATGCTTTCATCTGACCATATCTAATTGAACAACCCAAGCTTGGGAAGCCTTTTAACAAATTGTGATATACTACTAGTGCTTAACTCTGATACAAAATTAAACTTGAGAGTCTAATGTTTTGTTTGGGTGGGGAAAAAATCAGAGAGGAAAGAAAAGTGGGGTGGAAAATGGGGAAAGAATGGACTTTTCCCTTGCTTGGATGGGAGAGAAATTGGGGGAGGAAAATGCGGTGGGTCCCAAGCCCCATTGTCCTCCCAAAACTTCTCTCCACAAGTGGGAAGAATTTTTTTTTTTTTTTTTTTTTGGGGGGGGGGGGAATGTGCTGTCATGGTTACCCCTCACATGCCTTTTTCCCTATATACAAAAAAACCAAATAAAAAAATTGTTTTATTGATTTTCGTTTTTTTTTTTAATGCCTTTTCTTCCTGAGTGAAAAGATTAATGGTATTACTCAACAGATACGTACAGAAGTTCAGACATGAAAATTATAAATACATCAAATTAGTTATAGCTGCTAATGGTATTGGTATTCGATGATCAAGCAATACATGTGTTTTCGAAGGCCTACCTCGCCTGGACAATGTGCGTTAGATGTGTTTAATTTTTTTATAATACAGTTTAATCCTTTCTATTTTGTTTTAAATTTTTATTAGTTATTAATAAAGTTGGATAAAGCATACTTTATTTATTTTCTTTTACTATATTTAATTTTTTAAAAATTATTCACTTTTTATTTTTTATCATGAACATTTTTTTTTTTGTCAACAATTTTTTACCTTAAACATAACAGGTAGAGTGATAACATTTTCTCCTTATTTTCTCTATTCATTTTCTCTTCCCCATTTCCTTCCCTCCCAACTTTTCCTCCCATCTAAGCGGAGGGTAAAGATGAGCACAACAAGGAACAGGGTTTCACATATCAAGAACTGAAATCACAAACCTGATGACTTAAAGCTAGCAATTGATTCTACGGGTTCTTGTGCTAACTGGCGAGTCTTGATACTTCACTAGACTTCATATTTTATGCACTATGCCCACATTGTCTAATTATTTTAGCGCCTTGTGATACTTTACATTTTCAGAGTAAGATAACACGAAACTTACAAAAATTAACTACGAATACCAGATACCTTATAAAGCAATGTCTATATTGTCAAAGGAATACTTCCATGTTCCATCAAATACAGTGTCCATGACTTTAAACTTGTTGCAATAAATTTCACTCTAGCAACAATCAATCCAAATGAAACTTGTTGCAACTTATTGACTTGGAAGAACTTCATGAAAAAAAAAAATTAAAATGATGGGATCTTATTAGAAAAAATGAGACAATCATCAAAATTTCCATATAACCCTCAGCTGATAATCATGCTCAACAAGTTTACCATAAAATGGGTAATGCTAAGGGACAAATTTCATACCCTAACTAGAGAAGATTGAGTATGATATGACCTGTTCCGCGCCTATGTGATACAGCCTTTGGAGTTTAAACTACAACAAACAAGAATTGAACATTATCAGTAAAATCAGTCGACATGGACATTGCAGAGTCTTTTCTCAGCCCTCCTCCGCTTCTTCCCATCATGAAGCAACTGTATAAAGAAATGAAACTATATTCAAATTCAACAGAACATCTACATCTGCAGAAGAGCAAGGAGCAGAATGGGCTACAAACAAAATGTAGACATGGTGAAATCCATTTTGTGGTGAGGGAATGAGAAAATATGAACAAGATACACAAAATTCGATGCGCTGTTACAGCATGGATGCTGCACCTCCTTGTACAATGCACAATTATATTATTAAAGCCCAAGATGACACTTCAACAGTTAATAGCCTATCTCAATTGTATGCATGGTATTGGAGTTGCTACCCTTCTAATTTTACTTTAAATTTCTCAGGAATAAATTAAAAGTACACTATATCACGCTCAGTGATGTTTCTTTTAGCTTTACCTCATTGCTGAGAAAATGCGGAACCCTAACCCTTTTGGAGCCATCAGGCAGACGTTTACAAGGTGATAGGTTTTCCATAGCGGTAAAAGCATTGCAGACCTGCAAACAAAGTGAAGACCAATGTTTGGTTAAATAAATTTGGGTTTAGAGCCCCGCAGAATACTACAGAACCCAAAAAAAAAAAAAAAAATCAGACCTGCTTTCTTACCTGACTTTGAATAGCCCCAATTAGCATGTCCTGACAACCTGATGCATATACGTTTCCTAAACTGGTGCACTGAAGCAACAATCTCTCTGAATAATTTTAAAATGACAAAGTTAATTATCAATTTTTTATGAAAACCCAGAAAAGTTGAATAAAATATGCAACCAATATTTATCTAAGAACAGGGACATTAAATCACTACCTGGATGCAAATTTTTACAAGAATTTAGATTCAGATCATTGAGCTGTGGACAGTTTAAATATAGAGCCTGCACATTAATTGAGGATAAAGATTAACATTAAGAAGCTTGAGAGAGAATATACAGCTTCTTCAGAGTAGTAAAACTCACATCTAAGCCAGAACAGCCCCATAAACTTAGTTTCTTCAATCGGTTATGTTTAATAATTAATTTCTGATTCACAAGGTGAACGTTAGAATTGGATGTCTCCCGTGATTTGCAGTTTTCATCAGCAGTTTGATTTTCAGAATTAGGATCACATATGGTCATGCCACAGTCCATAAGTTCAAGAAGCGGCAATTGGGCTGAAGCAAATTGAATGCCACCTAAAACATATGGGCAGCAGATTAGCTGGTGGAAACTCAAGCAAGCATTGAAGTTTGTGAAGCAATAAAGGATATAAAAGGACACTTACTTGAGGTCACGTTGGGACAGAGAGCAAGGAGAAGTCTTGACAATGTTTCAGGGAATGCATTACAGATTATCCCAATTCCACTGTCACTGATGCTAGATCTGTAATTAAAGCAAATGAATATACATAGCCAAAATATGCATGCTCTTATTTGACTTTCGATTATATTTGTGCACTATGCTGAGTTGTTACATTTTAGTTGTCTCCAAATTAAAAGCATTTTCTAAAATCCAAAAAAAAAGGACAATTAGAATAAGGACATAAACTTACCCACTGAGATCAAGCAATTCTAGATTTGGATAACTGGAAGCAATTGCGGCAACAGATGCATCAGTAACTTCAAATCCGAGAACAAGAGAAAGCATTCGCAACCCTCTGAATGATGAAATATATAAACAATAGTCATAAGGCTTATTAAAGCATGTGGGCGCTAAGCAATTAACTTAACATAAAAATAAAAGGCATATAAACAGTACTATAGTTTAACAATAGAAAGCCAACTCTATGACCTATAAACTGCCTACTGATTTATGGGCCACAATCAAACAATGTGCGGAAAGTTGGAGAATAAGAATGGTAAGAATCAAATCCTTAACATCAAACATTATAATACCTTAGTACTTTACATCATAAAATTTGAAGGTAGCAATAAACGATAAACCCACAATCAAGAACATGGACACACCATAAAATTCAAAAAGCTCACGTAATTTTAAAGCCTCAGACATAAACACAACTACAAAATGGAAGTGCATGTGATGTGCCTAATAAAGATGTAAATTGTACTTTACATCAAACTAACTTCTTGACATTGGAATTCGTTATGATTTTTATGAACTAAATATTTTATTTGCAATGTGATAAGTGTTATTGTCTTTACCTGAAAATTTTTAGTCATGTGACTAAAGAAGGTGTTTTAACACATGTATTATTGTCTAAGCTTATTGAAAGAACGCATATAGCGCATTAAGTTATCTAGAAAAACAAAGCATTATGGATAATTTAGTTCAATGAACCTTAATAAGATATTGTTTATTACAATTGAAACAACAGAGTTACAGAGCGAATGACTTTGACAAACCTCAACTGAGCAGCCGTTAGGGCAAGCACAGCAGCATTAGAAAGTCGCATTGAAGCAATATGTATGTTTTGCAACCTCGGACAAGTTCGTCCCAAATTTTCAATCATAGCAGTGATATCAGTAGCTTCATTTTCTTGTCGAGAAAATTCCAATGATATCTCTCTCAGCTGGGGACAGTTAAATACCTACCAGTTCAATGTTACTGTTAGTAATCAGAGAATAGTGTATCCCAACGACAAGAGACGAGAAAATGTCATATGCTGAGAATGATCACACCTTTAAAAATTAAGCTAGAAAGGAAAGGTAATCACCATCTTAGAAAGAGAATGGAGATCCGATAGCCAAAGTGTTGAAAGACTAGAAGAACACAGAACAAAACCCCCCAGATTATGACAACCTTCCATCTTGAGGCATTTCAGGCTTCGTTTATCAGCAACAAATCGACTTAATTCATCCCTGAATTTTTGAATTTGAACCATAGGGTTATCTGATCAGAACACCCAATATAGTTTATATATTGTAAACTTTCATTAAGAAAAGGAATAGAAAATAAGTTCAAGAATTTTACAATGTAAGTTTGAATAACATTTACATTGGCATTATGGATATATCCAGCAATGAGACTTGAGTAACTTAACTCACATTCTAACTAAATTTCACTCAGTGCTACCTTTTACTTCTCAGGATAAACTATTTGTGTATAGAACACAGCGCTTGAGAACTGGAACGCTTATTATACATTCAAAGCAAGAAACAAGGCGCATTAACACAAAAAACATAATAGTACAAACTATGACACGAATAATACCCATTGATCCGAGTGATTGCATTATTAGATGTCGATATCTCCATAGACTCCAGATTGGGGCATGAGAATGCAATGCAGGCCAGCATGGTTGAATCCAAATCGCTGCAACATCAAAGAAAAAAATCTAGAGTTAGGACATAAAGAACTGGTAATGTCATTGGGTTTTGTCAACATAGCGACTGCTAAGATTGATTCTCAATTTCAGTCACGGTTATTTCCCCATTCACAAAACCTATGTTTCATTAGATCAATCTTCACTTTCCCAGCTTATATTTTTTGGTCATCTTTGTGCGATATATGACCAATAACTTCAGATAAATTTTTTATGTTAGATTACGTTTTTTGTATATCATCTTGTTAAATTAATCGATTCGGCAGTACAGTTCTGCAGATCTGGAAGAGTCCGGCGAGTCCAACTAAATCCACACCTTTCCATTTTAAGAGATAGCTTCACGATCCCCGGACATTTCTGCAGCATCGATGTAACAAATCCCAGTTGAACGCCTGCCGGAACCCTGAGATTAAGCTCTTCCGCTGCCCTCCACAGCCTCCTTGTCATATCCCGCCATCCCTTGCAAACCCTCGCCGCTGACAACAGTCCCGTCGGCGGTAGCCTCCTCAGCACTTCCCACAAAAGGCTTGCCGGGAACCCAGACGAATCCAGATCCGGCTCTGAGTCAATAAATAGATCTTGATCCTCTCCGTCAGACAACTCCGACGGATCGAACCCACTGGTATGGTCATCGACGTCATCAAATGATAACGCGCGACGCAGGCGAGGGTAAGGCTGTCGAGGAGGCGGTTGACGAACTGTGCTGAAAGATGAAGGACCGGAAATGGCAGAAAAACTCGAAACCGATACATCAGTAGGAGTAATAGCAGAAGCAGATGTGGGAGTTCTTAGATGGCAAACATGGCCCTTCTTAGGAAGACCGCAGCGTCCACAGTTATAACTGCCGCGCTTTTTGCCGAGCTTGACGTCAGAAATGACGCTGCCGGCGCCATCGGGGGTGGCGGCGATATGGGATTGAGGGTGAGAGTGTTGCATAGAGAAAAGTGAGTGTCTTTGGAGAAGGCAAGGAAGGGGGAAGAAAATGAAGACAACAAGTAAGTAAAAATAGAGAGGCGCGGCGGGAGAGTTGGCGCCATTTTCATGTCTTTTTTCTGCGTTGCGCGTTTTTAATTTTGGAACCGCTCCAGTTTTTGAAAAATATTTTTTAAAAAAAAAAAAAAATCATTGCAGATTTACTGATTTAGCGGCAAAACCACGCATTTTTTTTTGAATTAATAAAACAAAAGTTCTTTTCTTGGGATGATCATAAAGATACTACACAAACAAAAGAAATAATACATCACGAATGAAAATAACCTAGATCGATGATATTTGATCCAAACAACAGTTGGAGGAATCTATAATAAACTCAAATTCAAGATTTAAGCGCCGTGTGCCATTTTGCCAAAAGATCTCAAGACATTTCAATGCCTATTGAATGAATTATTTCGATATCCCAAGTAGAAAAATCAAAGATCTAATTTCAAATCTCTTGAGGCAAAGGATGATAGATGTCTATATTCGGATGTTAATAAAGCGAATAGTGTCACATTAGAATCGAAGACAACTTAATTTTTTGAAATCAAGTTGCCTACAAATCATCATACCAGCTTTAATTGAAGTGAACAACCATAGTCATTGCGAGCAAAAAAAAAACAACCATAGTCTGAGGGGTTAAAGTAGTATTAAATATGTCCTTTTTTATTTCAGGGCATTAAATGATGGATCTAAATTAAGTCGAAGTTACATTCATGTATGATGTAATTTTAAAATGTAGAAAGATAAACTTACAGGAGTATCAAAATTGAACTACTATTATTGCCTTGAATTTATTTTGTTAATGCAATTTAGTCTGATTTAATTAAGCTTTTACGACTATATAGGACTTATTATATAGCAGTACAAAATTGCATGTGTATAGAAAAATTAGTAAATTAATGAACCATAAATCAATACTCAGTAAATACTGAATACAAGTATTTTGATACGCGCGTAAATAAAAGACATTAAAAAAAAATGCATCCTTCCAAAGAAAAAACTATGCATCCAGGAACAGCCCAGTTGGATGGCATGTGAAAATGTGAAATGATGCTTTTTATTTTTAATAAATTTCACTTAAAAAAATTAGGCTACGGTAAATTTAATATATTTGATCACCTAACAATCAAATTTAACATTGCTATGAGTCTATGACTTTAGAAACTTTTCGGGGGTTGCATTAAATTTAAAACAAGTCTAGATGTCCATTAATTTTAAGTGAAAACTTCCAAAAGAAATGTATACTTTGACGTGTGTATATATAATGAATCCTTTGCATTCTTAAGTGGCCAGTTGAAGTTAAATGGAGTGTGTAGGAGTAACCGCAGTTTTGCCTTGGTATAATGACACGTATATATTATTCTAATTTAGACGTGAGATTGTGAATTCGATATCAATTATAACTATTATTGTTAAATTCGTGAGTTAACTTTCTGAATTTACCATTTTTACGTTTAAAAAACGAGTCGATTCAGTAGTAAATTTATGTTAGTCATAAACTCGGTTAAATTCATGAGTTTATATACCGAAGTTTACTTTGTTTTTACGTTTTTAAACTTACAAAACTGTGTTAACTTACCCTTAAACTCGTATTACTATTTTGATTTGATCATGTATATATAAATTTTATAGAAATTTTTATTAAATATGATGAATGTTGATGAATATAATTTCAATTATTTGAATATAAAATATATTTAAATTAAATTGTTATCATTTTTATATTTTAATTATTTAATTATACATTAATTATACTTATTTAATAATAAAAGTAAACTCTTACGAGTTTATGATTCAAACTCACGTTATTATCACGAACTTGTTTAAACTCGTGAGTTTGACAAACTTAATTATAACTACATGCTATATTAGTGCATGTTTTTTTTAAGAGTATGACTTTCACACTTAATGTGAAATGAATCGTATTGTACGATTTTCTATATTATATATGCAAAACAGTTCACTGTTTTGCAGATATTAGTTGAGTTAAATGTTAGTTGTAATAAATTATTCATTTTAACCACGTGCATGGTAACTAATTTATCTTTTTAATAGAAACCCTAATTTACTGTATATGTGCAAATACTTTGGAGAACTATAAATTTAAGAAATAGAGTGGAGTGAGATCTATATTAAAAACCAAAGCAAAACATATTTGGCTCATGTAATTAGAAGTGGGGCCAGTAGGTAATCCAAGTTGTCCGAACTAAATGAATTTAAGGGGATCAAAAATATTGTGAGGGACAATAATGAAATTCGACGATATTCATTTTAGTTTTGGGCTCAACTCAACGAGTCCACGTTCAATGTTTAGAGTTATATGCTTATTAGGTGTTTATACCTCTAATTAAAGGTATAAATATATTTTTTAAAAAAATTTATATATTGTTTTTATTTAGATTTAAATTATATGTTCTTTTCTGAGATTTTTTTTTTCAGACGTATCTCAAATTAATTAATTTTCGATTCTGCGTTTTGTCATAATACCAAATTATTATGAAAATTAATTAATTTAAGATATTAGTGACAAAAAAACATCTCAAAAAAGAACATATAATTTAAATCTAAATAAATACAATACATAAAAAAATATAAAAAATATGCTTATACTTCTAATTAAGGTAAAAGACCTAATAAGATATAACTCTAAGTATGGAATATGGACTCCAACTCAACGGTCAAATGAGGCAGACAATAAGCAAAGGACAGACACTCGGCAGTCGGCAGCAACGAGGCATTAACGACATGAGACCATCTTAAAAAAATGGTGGTATGCTTCACACAATCCAACGTTTCAGACACCTAAATAATGGTATCCCACAACGGTCACAAAATCACTCTAAATAATTGGATTTAGTCATTTTTATAAGATATTTATTTGTTTTCCAAAGCGTATTAATTATTTTTTTTATATGTATGCCCATAATTAATAAGGGTAGTGGGTGAAAGTAAGTAATTAATACTCCTCCCTTCTTTATTATAAAGCGTACCAACAAACAAATATGTTTGCTTTTTTATAAAGACTTTGTCTTTCGATGAACATTAATTATTGTTTTCCATTTATGCCTCTAATTAATAAGGATAGTGGGTGAGAGTAATAATTAATATGATATTAGAGTTTGGTGCAATTAGTAGGATAATATTGGAAGTTACTTAAATTGTAGGACAACTTTAATGACTTTAACTATTTTTATTGATTTGTGAGAATTGTTAGTTGGTGCCTTATAATAAGGACCAGAGGAAGTATAATATTACAGTTTAGTACAATTAGTAGGGGGTAATATTATAAGTTATTTAAATTTTAGGACAACTTTATTAACTTTAACTATTTTTATTAGTTTATGATAATCGTTAGTTGGTGTCTTATAGTAAGTATCAGATGGTGTATATTAATAACTCCCACCAGCAGATTGGATTTAATCTCCCGTGACAAACTAAATTTCGAGTCCTCATTGAAAAAAGTGTCTACATTCAATATAAGATAGTGTCTTAAACATGATTATCTCTATTAAAAGGATATAAGTGCTTATTTAATTAAGAGTAAATACCCTTTCTGGTCCCTGACAAAAAACACGGACCCCATTTTAATCCCTTACAAAAAAATCGACTCTTATTCGTCCTTTTTATGGACTAAAAATGACATTTTGAAAATTTGTGAGGGATCAAAATGTCAACTAATCGACTCTTATTCGCCCTTTTTATGACTAAAAATGACCTTTTTTTTTTTAAGGGGCCAAAATGGAATCGTGTTTTTGTCGAGGATCGAAAAAAGAGTATTTACTCTTTAATTAAAAAACCTCTACCTAAATTGCATTTTTATTTTTATTTTTTTAATACTACCTCCGTAAATATATATTTTAAAATTGAGGATAGATCTGACCCAAAAAAACATAAAATTTGTTTCAGTTTTGTCTCAAGTCTCAACATTGATTACTTCTTTTTTTATCCTTCCAATTTTAACTTTGTTGGCTGTGTGTATATATATATTGCAGTTTTATTTTTATTGGCTATTTGTAGCTTTCTGAATTATATGTATTAGTCTCTACAATAATAATTTGTTAATGAGATGGATACTAACAAAGTTACAAAATATAAAAATTATCTATTATTAATAAATAAATTACTACTCGTATGTTCATGACCCTCTCATTACATTTAAATAAAAGAGTAAATACCCTTGTTATGTCCCCAAAAAAAAAACACCCCATTTTCGTCTCTGGACTAAAATGAGACTTTTTTTGACTAAAAAGGCTTTTTGAAATTTGTGAGGACCAAAATGTTCACAAATCAACCCTTATTCGTCTTTTTCAGGGACTAAAATGGCATTTCTTTGTGTGAGAGACCAAAATAGAGTCCGTGTTTTTTTCCAGGGACCCAAAAAGGTATTTACTCTAAATAAAATATAACACGCTCCTGGATACAGTACGTTATACCCATGATATCAAGGTCAATAATAAAATGAAGAGTAAATACTTTTTTGGTCCCCGACAAAAAACACAGACCCCATTTTAGTCCCCCGACATTTTATGGACTAAAAAAAAGCTTTTTGGAAATTTGCGAGGGCCAAAATGTTCACCAATCAACCATTAATCGTCCTTTTCGACTAAAAATGCATTTTTTGTTTGATGGACCAAAATGGGGTCCGTAATTTTTTCCAGGGATCCAAAAGGGTATTTACTCTAAAATGAAAGAAGATTTAATTTGTATACTTATATAAAAAAAATTCAATTATGCAACTTACAAATATGACTACAAATTTTATTTTTTTGGAAAAATCCCATAAAATTTGTAAAAGACAAAGAAATATATTGAATTTCAATAATTCCAAATGACTAATTTAGAAATTTGAGATGTTATTAAGTTTAAAAAAATTACCTAACTACCCTTAGTTTTTGGTTTAAAATAAAAAATCTTCAACCGCCTTGTAGGTTGCTAGAATTCCAACAGCGACTAGCGTCACCAGAGCCCTGATGAAAGTTATTAGGAAATATTCAACAAATACAATGTTTACAACTTTAATATCGTTATTAACATCTCAAATATTTATATTAACAAGTTTAGCCTGTGAAAGTAAAAATAAAAAAATTAGTTATTTACAACTCAAGTATAAATATTAACGACTTTTGTTTGAGAAATTTTAAAAAAATATTAGGCCACAATTTACAACTTTAGTATCGCTATTAACAACTTAAATATTTATACTTGACAACTTTTATTTGAGAAATTCAAAAAATATAAGTATTTATCCATTAGAGCTTTAGCGGCCGGTCGCCAGCAAAAGCACTGGAGCACCCCACAAGGGGTTAAGATTTTTTTATTAAAAAAAACTAGGAATAGTTAAGTAAATTTTCAAATAAGTCTCTTTAGAATTATTGAAATCCAATATCCTTCTTTATCTTTTATTAATTTTGATGGTATTTTCCTGTCCCTATTTTATTTTTACTTGAATAACAAGACGAGTGGCTGATTTTTTTAAACTCACATAATTGAGGTGTATGTTGTAAGAACCACGTCATGAACTACCAACATTATTTCTTTTTTTTTATTGACCATGAATAAACATTATTTCTCTAAAAATTAACGAACTCTGGGTATAAACACCAACACATAAAATTACGGGTGAGCAAATCATAACCAAAACCAAAAACCAAACTGATTTTTTTTTTTTTTTTTTTCGGTTTATAAAATAGGCTTATTTTGGTTTTCAGTGGGTGTTTTTAAATTTAGTTTGGTTAAAACTGAATAACTGAATTACCTCTAAAAAACGGTGTCCGTCTTGTATGTGTATTTTTTCTTTCCTTTCAATTGATAGGCCCACGACCTACTTGTGCCTTGTGCGATGAATACACGGCCCACCTCAAGTCGCACCCAACCCAATTCCTCACGACTGAAAACCCTACCTCATATCCAAAAAAAGAAAACCCTACCCGTCGTATCCATCGTCATCGCAGGATTGCACATACAGTTACCCTCTCACCCACTTCGCCTTCTCTGAATCTCTGTTCTTCACTTCCCGTCGTATTCCTCGCACAGTCACCCTCTCACTTCGCCTTGAAGACTCGAGAGCCGCAACCTGCCGGTCTGCTTTCGTCCCAAGTCCCAATTGGGCCTGAACAATAGTAACCAACAAACTCCCTCAAAATATTAGTTAAAAACCTAATCTCTAAATCGGCCAGACCTACCTTCATCCATCTCTTTCTTCATTCCCCTCTTCACCCTTCGCCGCGCCTTGTTTTTGGTGATATCCGCAGATTTCAGCTTCGCTCAGGTCAGCCTTGTTCTTTTTCTTTCTACGGCTCTTGTCCATCCTCCTCTTTGTTCTGTTTTTTATTTCGTGCCTAGTTTGAATTGGACTACGAACGGTTTCTCCACAGGACCATTAAAATGCATAACTCAAGCTAAAGTGAAAAATGTGTTTTAAACCATATTATATGTTCTGTTCTGGTGTTAAATTGGAAGAGTCACGGTTTCTTTGAAGAGAAATTAAGCATATCTTTCACAAAAGTGAAAAAGGGATGCAAGTATACAAGTATTTCCTCATCACAGGTGCAAAAAGTCTCTAAGACGTTCATCGATTCATTATAAGCCGAAGAATGATCCATGCATTTGCGTTCAATTCTTTATTTTTCCATGTATGCATGCTATCGAACTGAATATTTTTCTGAGAATGTGACCAACCCTTGTTTTTTTTCAGTTTTCGCACTTATGTTGCTACATGGTTCTGTCTTAGAAATGATTATATGTTCAATTGAAATATTTTAGTAGGGATGACTTCAATACTGTATTTTAGAATATTCTTTCATGTGCAAAAGCTTTTGCACAGTGATCTCATAAAAGTTTATCACGAGTCTAAATCAAACTGGAGTGACTAAGCTGTTTTAATTAGTCTAATATTATATAAGTTGTTTATTTTAAAATTTCACGATGTCAATATTACTACTGAGTTTTTGCACTTTTGTTTATTCCACAGCCTGGTTTTGTGAAAAATGAGTTTAATATCTCAAAATGTTGACCTTAAAAATGAGGTCAAGAAGACCAAAAGACTGGAGACCGGTGAACTTACATATCTGGAAGAGGCTGAAGGTGTAAAAGAATCTAAGATTGATATGTTGAAAATGAAAAAGAGGAAGAAAGAGAGCAAGAACGAGCAGTTGCAAATGGAACAAGTAAAGGAAATGAAAACGCTAGAAAATTTTTTGTTTGGATCTCTCTACTCCCCTATTGAATTTGGAAAGGGAGATGACAGCCTTCAAGATGGGATTGCAAAGGGTTCTGATTCATTCTTCACTGACCGTTCTGCAAATAGTGTGCTATCTGCTTATGACGATGCAGATTATTCAGAGGAAAGTGATAATGATAAGGATGCTTTGCAACGAAAACCAGCTTGGGTAGATGAAGAAGAGGAACTAACTGCCGTAAACATAACTAAAGTTAGCAGATTAAGAAAACTGAGAAGGGAAGAGGATGAGAGCTTGATTACTGGTTCAGAGTTTGTATCAAGATTGAGGGCACAGCATATAAAACTCAACCCTGGAACTGACTGGGCACAGCTTGATTCAAGGTCAAAAGAAGATATATCTTCTGATGATGAATCAACAGATGAAGAAAATGAGGTTGCAGTGGGTCACGGTTACAAGGATGTTGATGATATCCTCAGAACAAATGAAGACCTAGTCGTGAAGAGCAGTTCAAAGGTTTTACCAGGACATTTGGAGTACTCAGGACTCGTGGATGCAAATATACAGGATCCTTCTAATGGTCCCATTAATTCAGTCCAGTTCCATAGAAATGCCCAGCTGCTTCTTGCTGCAGGACTGGATAGGAGGCTTAGATTTTTTCAGATTGACGGGAAGCGCAACACTAAAATTCAAAGCATCTTCCTTGAAGATTGCCCTATTCGAAAAGCATCCTTCTTGCCTGATGGATCTCAGGTTATTGTATCTGGCAGAAGAAAGTTTTTTTACAGTTTTGATTTAGTTAAGGCTAAAGTTGACAAAATAGGCCCTCTGGTAGGTAGGGAGGAAAAAAGCTTGGAATCTTTTGAGGTGTCCCCAGATTCTCGTTTGATAGCCTTTGTGGGTAATGAAGGCTATATTTTGCTGGTTTCAACTAAAACGAAGGAATTAGTTGGTACTCTAAAGATGAATGGGACAGTCCGTGCCTTAACTTTTGCTCAAAATGGACAGCAGTTGTTGAGCACTGGTGGCGATGGCCACATCTACCACTGGGATCTTAGAACTATGACATGCATACACAAGGGAATTGATGAAGGTTGCATAAATGGTACAGCTCTTTGCACATCGCCTGGAGGGGAACTTTTTGCCACTGGTTCAGATGTAGGAGTTGTGAACATTTACAATAGAGAAGAATTCCTTGGGGGCAAGAGAAAACCCCTAAAGGCAATTGACAATTTGATTACCAAAGTCGATTTCATGAAATTTAACAATGATTCCCAAATACTTGCAATCTGTTCGAATATGCAGAAGAGCAGTTTAAAGTTGATACATATCCCATCTTACACAGTATTCTCCAACTGGCCGCCACCAAATAAGAACCTACACTATCCCCGTGCTATTGATTTTAGTCCTGGTGGTGGTTTCATGGCTGTGGGAAACGCTGCAGGCAGAGTTTTGTTATACAAGTTGCATCACTACCAGCATGCCTGAAGAGGATATTAAATACTGTTCATCTGATGAACATAGCTTCAGTTGGTGGGGGAGATTGGTTAATTTATTGGGAGATGAAATGTGTTGTACCAGCGTTTGCTGGTGCTGAACTGCTGATGGCTTGTGGGTTAGTTGTCTTTTTGAGTCAATTCATCGAAATATGCGCTCGTTAGTTTCTAGATTATTTTGTTTTCATGGCTAACACATCAAAATCTTCTGGGCAAGGTTTTCTTCTGTTGTGTGTTGTATTTCACGAGAGGGGGAAAAACCGCTGGGTGTGGTGGTCTTACTCGAGAATATATGCCTTGTTACTTGAGATGTAGTGCCCTAATTATGATTATGAAAACTGTAAACGCTTCCTATTTCTTGATGTGAATTGTAATAGTAACTAAGAAGAGGATAAAGGAAAATACCGAGGATATATATACCCTATGTTTACAATCTAGGATGCGTAATTTTACAATAATGTGGTGTTATGTGGGGTGTTGTTACCTGGTGGATGGAGCTCAACTTCAATAATGTCAAAAGGCAGCTGACTCTTAATTCATACCCTTGGATGCTCAATTTTCCGCCGGGTAAATCTTGTGGTCTGAAGGGCTTGTTTGGAAGAGCTTATATGAGGAGCTTATGGAGCTTTTCAAAAGTGCTTATGAACTTTTTCTCAAAATTTATGTTTGGATGAAAAAAATTGGCAACAGAGCTTATGGTTGAATCTGAGCTTATTTTAAAAGCTCAAACTCTTAGTCTTATCATAAGCTCTTATTTGGGAAGCTGTTGGAAGATTTCTTTGCTACTCGATTTGCTACGGTTGTTTCTTATCATTTTATTCTGTTTTTACTGTTTTTTCTCTATGCACCACATTTACTAAAATATGCTTATGTCTAAAATATGCTTATTTGGGAAGCTGTTGTTTCTTGGTCAATTTTCAATTACTAAATTTTTGTTATTCTCCTTTTCCTTTTTAGTTATCTTAAGTTCTCTTTGATTGACGTGTTTCTTCTTGATTCCAATTTCTTCTTGATTCCAACTGTTGTATTATTATTTATTAAAAGAAAAAGAAAGAAAACATCTTATGCAATCATCCATCCAAACATGTATTTTAGTATTGCCAAATTGTACAGAGTCTAATTTCCTAGTTACTTAAGTAATATTTATTTGATCAAATTATGTTTTTAGTATTGTCAAATTTTGTAATTTAGCATTTTTCATACTTTTGGTTTTGATTTTTTTTTTATATAATTATCTCAAAAGTCACTTATCTATGTCATTTCCAAATAAGTTTGTCTTAATCTGAACTTTTCCATGCTCTACTTATCGCAACCACCCATCGAAACATAAATAACGTTTAGCATTGAATCGGGTTTTTACTTAATCGAATTTTTCATAAATCCGATCATTCTCACTTGAGATCCCAAACAAGCCATGACTGAGGTTCCATTGATACAAGTTAAAAGTTCCTTTACGTTTTAGTATTTTCACTTGCAGGGTTTAGGTATACAAATTTGGTGGAAGATAATGACTTTTAAGACTCGTTAGTTTAAGCTTAAAAATTGTTTTTTATAATATTTGAAAGATTGGTGGTTGTTTAGCTCAACTCGTAATATCTTTAAATAATAAAGGACCTAAAAATGTACTTCTAGAAAAATAATTATTTTAGAAACAAACAAATCATTTATGTTTAGTTTGATTAAAAATAACTTTTCTAATGTTTATTTTGATTAAAATAACTTTTCTTCAGCTGAAAACAAAATGTTTATTAGAAAAAATTTAGGCAAATTCAAAAGTGAATTTACAAGTGTGCATATGATACTTTTTAACAATTAATCATGAAAAAATAACAAGTGTTTATATGAAAATTTACAAATCTTAATTTTAATAACTAACAATACCAAAATAATAAGTATCCATATAAAAATTCACAAATATTAATTTACATCGTAAAACCTTGTATAAAAAATTACACGTGTTTCACTTTCACATGTGAAATTTAATTGTCAATAATAGCAAAATAACAAATGGAAAATGGAATTGGAGAATTTGACTTAAGTTTTGTCCCATTTATTTAAGCATTCATAACACTTTATACACATATATTACACACAAATACATGTATGTATTTGCGTGTAAAACAAGCGATTATTTATTTACTCTGCATATAACCTCATCATGGAACTCAACATAGCAAGATGGATGAACGGATTAATGATGACTTTAGAAAATCAAGATGGATGAATTGATGAAGTATCACATGAGAGGCATGTATTAGAAATAGTAGGTGACGAGTTCTATATCTCTTCCAGAGGGTGGGGAGGGTAGTTCACAACTTGTCTGCATATAATTAGTTTAAAGGTTTCAAGATAAACTTGTGTTTTGTATCAAAACAATGAAATGGATTTGAGGAGCCATTTTTTTTTTTTATAATAAAATTTTAGGAAGGGATTGGGCCACCTACCCCCAAAGCAAGAAGACGCTGGGCCGTCACAAGCGTGACATACTTGCTTGAGAAAAGATACACGCATCCACCTCTACCAACGTTTCCACTTTGTTTCCTGACTCCTGTATCGCCTCCCGCCGCCGACTAACACAGAATCGAATCCCTTCCTTTTAGATGAGGAAGTCCAACCCCATTCGCCAGTTGAACCCAAGTACGAGGGGTGGATTTGAGGAGCCATTAATCACAAGACAAAGACTCGATACTTATTTGAGAAGAGGCCCAGGTATCAAAATATCAAATTGCTCCCGGTCAGTTGGGAAAGAAGAAAAAAGGATGGGACATGTAATTTGAACTTCGAGGTATAAGGTTACCGCGTTGGCTAAGATTTAAGAGGAAGACGAAATTGTAGTTTCAAAGTTGAGGTGCAAAAGAAAAGGCTGGTCTCTCGACATTTATCATCATTAGTGTTACTAGCCTCCGCTAACTACCTTTACATTTCAAATCCTCAAAATTCAACTTACGCTCCTAGGCTGAACCTGGTTGGGATACAATCTCCAACTCCACAAGTTGAATAACAAGTGGCATGATAAACAGCTTAGAAATTCAATTCGACTTCTTCCTAGGCTTCAGAACATCATAAGCCTAATTACAATGTAAAAATAAATCTCTCTTTTGTGCTTGTAATCCCCTAAATAGCTCCATTGTTGGGGAACATTTTGACCTTCGAACCGAGTACAACCAACGCCGCCAATTCAAGTAAGACATCAGGCTCTGCCTGGTTCTGGGATGTATAACAACTGCAGCAGGGTGACAACCTTAAACCCCAGCTGCTGTTTTTACTCCAGAATCTGTTTTTCCCTAAAATTAATTCAATACAACGGTCAGTCAGGACTTGAATGCATCTACTGGCGTCAACAAAGCAAAAACAAGACGATTTCATAATCCATTTGTTTCTAATATCTTTCATCCTTGTTCTTTCAACTTTAAAATGCATGATTCACGCACTGTGGAAAGCGGCATATTGAAGATAGACCAAAAAAATCATATCTATATATAATCTGTAGCAAGTTAGCGAGGCTTGTTTTTCAAACTCCATATAATACTTTGGCCCAATATTCATTATAAATAAATTACATAAAGTTCTTTAAAAATGCAAAACCCAGTAAGGATGGACGATCTATCTTTTAATTATCCACAATGCAAGACCACATAACTCACAAAATGAGAATCAAGTACAGGATGGGGATACCTCAGCGGGATCGCTCTTTCGAATCCTCCTAGTGGGAGTCCTCATTGTAACAAACTCTTCAGCTGCAGTTGGGTGAACACCCACAGTGGCATCAAAGTCTGTCTTGGTCAAGCCAGCTTTAACGGCAACGGCAAATCCCTGGGCACCATTAGATATATAATCAAGTGAATTCATAACTCACAGATCATTGCCCAAAAAAAAGAGTTATAGGCAGCTTAAGCAACTACACAAACCTGCACAATCTCAGCTGAATCTTCCCCACACATGTGCAAACCCAAGACTTTATTTGTTTTTGCACAGACTATTAATTTCATATAAGTTCGGTCTGGTAGCCCTGAGAGAGTAGCTTTTAGTGGCCTGAAATTAGATGTGTATATGTCTACATCTCCATACCGCTGTACAGCCTGTAAAAAACATCAGAGCGTTAAGCATAACATCATTCTGCACAAGTTGTTAAAAGCTCATTAGTCTTATGGGGTGTGAACATTCTGTTACCTGTTCCTCTGTAAGACCAACTTGTCCAATTGGTGGTTGAGAAAACACAGCAGAAGGAACAGCTCTAAACAAGGGGAGAAAGATAATTTAATTAGGAGGCAGATAACACTGACAAACATAGGTTGATTAAATTTAAGTGACCGGGCTGACATTAGATGGAAAAGGAAACAAAAGGCTATCACACAAATGTATGCCCAGAAATATGACAGAACAGTTGGCCTGTTAACAATCCAATCCATTACAACTCTCATTTCCCCAATTCCGTAGAAATATCCAGCACTAAATAGAATTTTCAACTAATGTGTACAAGAAATAGAAGCAATTACATTGACTTATAAAGAAACAGATGGTTCAAAAATATAATTTCTCTGCGGTATAGAAAATACTGCATCATACAATGAAACATCTCAGTATAGAATGTGTACAGAAAGGATGGAATCTTATACAAGACCAAACTAGGAATAAAAAATAGCAAATATCAAGATGATTTCTGTAAGGAACAGAAACACAAACAGGTCAAAAGCTAGAATTCCACAAACTTAAAGTAAAAAACTCACAAAGCAATCTGATGATTACAGAAGTTACTTGTTTGGCAAGATGCATGTCTCATACCTATAATCAGGTTTTGTTGGCTTATTCTGAAACAATGTATTAGCTAGTGCCATTCCCTCCATCAATGCAACCGGAGTAAGATTCATCCTATCTGTGACATCTCCAACTGCCCAAATGGATGGAACTGATGTTTGAGAGTATTCATCAACCTGGGTGGCAGGGAAGTTTTGTAGAGAACAGTTAGAATATAGAGCTAAAAGTTATTTGAACAACCAAAGAGAAGTTTAAACTACCTCAATCGCTCCATTTTTAGCTGTTTTCACACCAACAGATTCCAGCCCTAGGTTCTGCAGTGAAGTTTCAGTTCAGAAATATACTCACCAGCTAGCAAGATAAAATTATAATTTCATGACTAAACAACCAGCTGCTTGGGCATAATGACAATGAGCAACTCTAAGACTAACTGTTCAAGAAAACCAGGCTAACTAAAGGAATTGATCTAAAAACTTACCCTCCCTTTGAGAAATAATAAATCTTAAACTTAACTCCCATTTTCTACTTATGTGTTGTTTATATAGAGTTTTTTGAAGAAGATGATGAGAAGGCGGAGCTGCTTTTTCAAGCTCCTACAATCCCAGTGAGCTACTCTATGGTCCAACAATTTAAGAGCTCTAAGATAAACAGCACGGAAAATGAAAAAAAGTAGGATACATTATTGAAAATCTAACCTTGGTATTTGGTGTGCGTCCTGTTGCAAACATAATATGTGAGAAACCTTCCACTGTACCTTTGTTGGTCTTTAAAGACAACGAGCCATCAGCTGACTTGATGATGGCTTGGGGAGATTCCTCGACATGAAACTCTATTCCTCTTATTGTCATCTGTTCTGAAACAAAATCTCTAATCTGCACGGTTCACAGTTTGAATGTGAAGAGTTTGCGTTGTGTGGTGATTTTTCAATACTAATATCATTTACGGTCCTTACCTCTTCATCAAATCCCCGTAAAACTTTTTTCTGCCGTATAAATACATGGACATCACTAGCTAAACCATTGAAAATACCAGCAAACTCCAAGGCAATGTAACCACCACCAACAATAGCTATTTTCTCAGGTTTCGAAGGCAAATCAAGGGCAGCATCTGAATCTATTGCATATTCACGTCCAGGGATATCAGGAATGAAGGGACGACCCCCTACTGAAACTAGAATGTGTCTGGCTGAATATAGCTTTCCATCAACATCTACTGTGTGAGGATCTACAATCTGTAGGTGAAAAGGCATTAGCACCAAAACGAAAAACATTCCTATGATATCCAATGTAATTAGAAAGCCAATAAGTACTATCACTTCACCTTTCCACGGCCTTCAATCAGCTTGACACCAGAATTATTCAGAATATTCTTGTAGATGCCAGTAAGACGTTGTAACTCAGCATTCTTATTAGCCATCAGAGTACTCCAATCATGCTTTGGTTCGCTATCATATCTCCAACCAAATCCATTACTTTCATCAAATTCATGAGCATATTTTGATGAGTAAACAAGCAACTTCTTCGGCACACATCCACGTAGTACACAGCTGCATGGAAATGACAGGTTAAAAAAGAGAGAATAAAGAGGTTTATTTGAATCCTCACAATGACAGAAACACTTAAACAAAGATTAAGTGCTTCTTGAAACATGCTACAGTTGCTGTATCTTGCATTTTCTTTCAGTGTACTACCCACCCAATTCTTGAAAAATAGATATGTTATACCTTAAAGATACTTTTATAATCAAAACAACAAGCGAACCTTGTAAGACTCTGATTTATATAAAATATTACACCTTTAATGGAAAATTATGGGAAGTATAAAAAAAAAAAGGGGGAGAAAACCTTTTTTTTTTTTATTCTGTCAAAACAGTGCCTTTTTTCACTTCTTTATTTTTTCCACCCATCTTGCAAGTTGGTTTGGTTCAGACCTGATAAATAATCACTCCAATCCTACCATCCCCAATCAATCGCCTAGGAATCATTTAAGTTCACCACAACCAATTTAGTCTTGTTCCCCTCTCCCAGACCGTACAATCAACACCTTTACTTGACTTAACAGCACTACTGCTTTCTATCTTCTCGATTCCCTGACGATTTTCTACTGGTGCAAAACAAGCCATATGCCAATCACAGAAAGTACTTCACACCAGCTTCAATGGGAATGGGAGTCTTTTTTTCGTAGGAAAAACAATTGTTTCGAATACTGAAGAATATATTTTTGCACCGTAAAGCCATTTATATTTTTCAAATTGTATTAGTCTCATAAAACAGAAAATAAGTAAGTTTCAGTCAACCAAATTCACCGTTAATCCCCACTCAACGGCATAATATTAATTGATTGCTTAGTTTCCACGGAAACTCGAAGGCTATACTCAAATCCTAATACTACGAAATAAACAAGACAGATATCGAGACAGCACTCACGTTCCGCCAACTCCTCCGGTGGTGTCGGACGAGATGGTGGAGAAAGGGAGCTCGCAGATAGCGACTGAAGCGCCGAAATTGGCAGCAAAGCGAGAGGCTCGGACACCGCCACTACCGGCACCAATAGTGAAAAGGTCGAAATCGTAGTGGCGGGCAGCATCGGTTCCATTTTCAGACTGGGAACGAACGGTGAAGATGCAGCGGCGGTGGTAGTGAGAGGAGAAGCGGGCATGATAGGAGAGAGAGAATAGGGTTTTGGGAAGAGAAATAAAAGAGGAAGGGATTAAGTGAGGAATAGGGGGCCTTTTGCAGAAAAGGCTCTGGAGAGTCGGGGAAGAGAGGAAGAGAGCTTGGGGCTTGTGAAGGAGGAAGCCATTGGGTTCATCTCTCTCTTGGCAAGTTAGCGTTGTCAAGAAATCTGTTTTGTTGTTGGCTCAGTAGGTTGATTTCCTTCCTGTGAGACATACTCATTTACCTAATTAAATTAAGAAAATTATTTAATATAAGACATATTTATCTCATTTGATTAGATTAATAAAATTAATTAAGTTAATTAATATAACATGTATTTTCTAAAAAAAATATACTTACATCAGGTTTCTTATACTAGAGTTGAGAAATAAGACCGGCCCTTGAAGGGCCTAAAATGGGATAAGAAAAATATTTATTTTTCACCTGGCACGTAGCCATTTTTCCAAACTTTAGATATTTTTTGTACTTTTTTCTAAAAACATAATTGGTAAATTATAACAATTAAAATTTAATTTAACAAATAAATGTTGTCAACATTAAAGTTTAAATAATACGCATCATGCAACAAACAAACAAACACAGTCATTAATTCATAATCAAAAGTAAAATATTGTCCATATTCACTTTGGTGTCGACAGTGTTGGTGGATTTTGGACTGACTCACTGAGTAATCGCGAGTCCGCGAACTGAAGAAGATGAGAGTAACTGAGTAAGAGATTAAGAGGAGAAGAAAATAATACAAATTTAGGGTTAGTGAGAGGCACGATCAAGGGCAACCGAGCACTGGTAGAGTGGCAAGGCAAGTTAGAATAAAAAAAAACGGGCTTAAATAGGCTGACTCTTTTAAACCCACGGCGCTACGGGGTTGGCCCTGACTTCCTTTGAAGACTCCAATTTATAAGCTCGACCCTTCTATTATATCAAGCTCTCCAATCCCTAGTCATTTTTTTAATTCACTTGTTCACCTCTTTCTTAATTATTGTTGAGGGAGCACCAATGAAAGTAAATTAGAAAAAATTACAAATGAAAATTATGTTTTATATTTAAGATTAAAATCCAACTTCCCAATATGTCATATATTAAAGACTGAAGGGAGTATGTTATAAACTCAAGTCTGCGATATGAAAGAACATTGTTGGTGGACAATCAATAAATAGTTTTGTGTAAGTGTTTTTTGAGGTTGAAGATATACCCTATCCATATCGGGTCAAGACCCAACTTACTTAAACTTTTTCTTAAAATAAAAAGAAGTACTTTGTCCCCCTCCCCCAAGGCAAGAAGTACTCAAACTTTTTATTTATTTAAGCACGTATTCCATTTTCAAAAGGTTTTTTTAAAGGAAAATCACGTAAAAATCTTCCATTTTCAAATATCACCTAAATTAACAGGTTTTTTAATGATAAAGATAATTGTCACTCTTAAAATTAAATTTAATACTCAAGTTCTTAATATAAGATATTATTAGTAGTGTAATTTACAATAGGAAAGGTATCTTATATTAAGCACTAGGTAGCATATTACTCCCTCCGGTTCTAATTATAGGACATATTTAACCGATTTTGGAGAAATTAAGGAGAGGAGTTAAATTAGTTAATTTTACTCATTTTCCTAAAATGCCCTCATATAAATTTAAAATGACATAAGTAAAAGTAAATCAACAACTCTTACTACATATTTCTCCAACCTAAAATTTTTCTTTCTACACGCTTTCTAATTGAAATAATGATTTTACTATATATACATATATGTGCGTATATATATGTATATTATACACACACATATATATAGACACACACATATTTATATATATCTGTACACACACATATATATTGACAACCACACAGAGATATACATATATGTACACACACAGATACACAAATATACATATAAGTATAAACACACACAATATATATATATGTATGTATGTATGTATACATACACACATATATTGACAAACACACACAAAGATATACATATATGCACACACACATAGATACACAAATATACATATATGTATAAACACACACACATATTTATATATATCTGTACACACACATATTGACAAACACACATAAAGATATACATATATGTACATACACATAGATACACAAATATTCATATATGTATAAACACACACACACATATATGTGTGTGTAGACACACACACAAATCTGTGTGTGTCTATATAATATATATATATATATATATATATTAAAAAATTAATATCCCGATTTGATAAATAAATTAAAATCCAACAATTTAAAAGTTTTACTTCTTTGTAAAAGTCTACACATCAACATACATACACTCACCAAAAACTAAATACACTTGAGAGAATAAAATAGGGGTATTTTAGGAAGAAGTTGACAAAAATTAAAATATTATCTTATAATTGGGACCAAAACCAACTCACAAATGTTGTCTTATAATTGGGACCGCGAGAGAGTATGACATAAAAAGACACCTTATAAAGTTAAAAGACCAAATTATCTAAGTAGGGGCTTAAATTCTGTAATGGAGTCCAAAAATACTGAAAAAAGAAGAATCAATTTAATAAATGTGAAATGATCAAGGGGACAAGCATCCTCTTAAAATAATTTATAATATAAAAATTGCTAGTATAGTATAATAATTAAAAATTTAGAAGTTGAATTTGATCCCTAGTGGATAATTAAAAAGCAATGAGTTGTATGAGAATATAAATAGGGAAATGTTAACTTTTTTTTTTTTTGATAAGAAAAAGGTTTAGGAGGGGTTAAACGTCGTCACACCAAGGAGGGTTGACTTAGACGTTGACTTACGGAAGACTTACGAGATCGAGATCAACCAGAAAGAACATCAAGTGACGGAGAGGGATCGAACCACGACCCAAGCGCTAATCCCGATCCCTTACCATCTACGCCAACTCACACGTTGGTGGGAAATGTTAACTTGCTTGCTCTCCCATGTCAGGGGTGGCTTTAAGATTTTTGTCTAAAAAAAAAGTGAAAGTGGGCCAAAAGGATTAGTCGCCGTAGTAAAAGGTCGCCTTTGGCTCGCCTTTTAGGCCGTAAGTTTTTTTATATAAAAAAATTATTTATATGATAATAATATTATTAATTTTTTATATTTTATTAACGATCTTGCAAATATTTAATTATTACTATATTTTTTAGAATTAAGTTTCATAAAAACATCTTGTAGTAAGAATCCTAAAAATTAAAAACTTATAAAAGATATTTTTTATTTCATAAGTATTCTTACTAATTTTGTATTGTTTGACATATTTTCTAGTGATTGTTTTGTTCCTATCTTAAGTTGTTTATTTTATTGACTACTTACACTTCTTAAGACATATTTATAAGAAGTATTTTTAATTTTGTCAAGTCTTCTCATCTATTATTTATAATTGTGGCATGTGGACAATAGTTTACCTTTAATTATGACTTAATGACTGTGTTTATTTATTGCATGATGTGTGTTATTTAAATCTTAATGTTGAGACATTTATTTGTTAAATTAAAACTTTAATTATTATAATATACTAATCATATTTCTTTAAAAAAAATATCAGGAAAAATAATTCAAATTTTAGAAAAATAGCTTCAAGCCCTGCAAAACCGGTCTTAACCCCGTAAGCTCAAGAACCGAGTCTTAAAAAACAATTGTTTTTTTTTATCACATACTTAAAAGAACTGACCCTAGTCCTTTAAAAACCGGCACTAATTCCCAATTCTAGCTCTCGCAGATAAAACTGCTGGCTTCACTCATTTAAACCAAGAAATGTGATAGGCCTCACTGTTGCTTGGCAGAAGATATCCATTTCATTCTAGCTTCTAGGATACGATAATATTCGCTACCCCATTTAGGTTGTCTGAGAATTCCATATAAAAACCCACTTTTTAAAAAATTTCAAAGTTGCCGGATGTCCAGGATTATTCAAATTTAGATTTTAAAATCAAAAGAAACACTTATTTCTTATGTTTGTTTATCTGTAGTAAAAAGAAGGATTTATTTTAAAGAAAGAAGCAGCCCCTACAAGAATGACACTGAAAGAAGTGTACAGATTAAAAGAAATTGAAAATAAACTTATTATTACACTCTTCTATCTTATTTAAGGAGACAAATCATGTGGATGAGAAATATACCTAGCTGTTAGATTTAACCTGTTACATGTAAACGTATTCCTCTATATTTCAATCGACGAGAATATTTTAAACGATGAAAAAACTGTTATCACTTGGCTTGGGATGTGATATCAAGATTTTGTTAATGTCTCCTTGTTCCTTTCATTTACTACGTGCTGTTCATTAATGAGATTCTAAATACAGAAAATTAGAGTGTGTTTAATAGTAATTGTGACTGTATGCATGAAATCTGCTACGGCGGCTCCATATATCTATAGTGATTTATATACCTTGAATCACTTTTCATTGTAAATCTTCACAATTACAGTAATCCTTTGGCAGGTTGCACGTTTGGATTTGGAGGTGAGAAATGAAGAAAGAGCAGAGTAAGTGTGAAATGAAGAAAGGAAGTGGTTTTAGAGAAGCACAAGTAGCTAGTATTGATGCAAAGATTATTATGAAATATTTAGGGAGGGAGAGGAGTTTACATTTTAGGGGGTTGCATATGAAGAATCAATGGAAGCAGAGGGATTTAGAGAGACAATCCAGACTCTTCGTCCTCATCAAGTTCAGAAGTGTAGACAGTGTAAAGAGTCCAAATGAGAGCGAAGACAGCCAAGAGGATCCATCCCAGAAGGTTGTTACTGAGGCCGAAGGGAAGACCTGTTCCTTCAGTGCTCATTCTCTCGTCCACCAGAGCCATGGCCGGGCTTGACATGGTTGCTGCCAGTAGGGCTGCTCCCATCCCCATGTTTGCCTTTGACTTGCTCTCCCTCTCCATGCAGCATCTCACTCTCCCCACCTTAGCCATAGCCGGCACACCTGCACCAACCATATTCCCAATTCTTCAACCAAATTGCATACTCTTTCCGCTTCTTGATATATGATTCAATTAATTTTTTTTGAGAAATAAAACAAGCTAAATAAATTACTTAATTATATTGTTATATTATATATTAATTTATAAGGACGAGAAAAACCATAAAATGAACCATATTAATGACTGGAGGAAGTATTGTACATTACTCTCATGGAAATCCAAAGCACCATTTCCTCCTTAAAACATGAAGATGTGCCTCCAAAAGAAATGGAAATATTGGTTTTAGGGTGGAAAGAAAAGGCTTACCAAGAACATGGGAGGAGGAACGCTCTAGGGGTCGCTTGTATGCGAGACCAGCGTGGGTGATGGAGGTGCTGGCGGAGATGGTTGCCATTTTACTTCAATAAGACTGGATCAAGCTGTGGGTGGATTATTTCATGTTCTTTCTAGCAAACGTTTTCCATTATTATTATTACTATCATTGCAACAAAAGCCACTCTCCTACACCACACAATATGGATTGCCCCATCTCTACCAGTCCAATTACTTTCTCCCACGTGTCACACATGATCCTTTTGACAGCCCACGTAGTCTTTTATTCTTCCATGAAAAGAATATCCACAACCTTAATTAGCCGTTCCTGAGTCTACGCTCAAACCCTTTAAGGGTCCTCTTCAAGCCCTAGAATAAAATTTAGGCCATGTAAAGTGTTGAGAAAAACGATAATCAAACCACCCGGTTATATGAAATACACTTCAAGGGGCAAAATCTTGAACAGCTGATAAACGCCACTGAACACTTCAATCCCATTAACTTGTAGCATCATGTTTCACAAGATAAAGTAAATCGATGATTAATACACATCAATTCAACAACACGACTCTCATTTTAACAAATAGCATGTAAATTTGTTCCAATGGATAAAGTATAGATTTGCTACCAATCCCTCATACTAAGGTGCGAAGATGAATTATTTACAAAAGAACCAATAGAATCTTGAAACAGCTAGAATGCCTCTGACTCTTATTTCCATCTCAATTGGTCATTATAAACTGGCTAAGCTTTCCAACAAGTCAATGTATAGAAGATTGTTGTGAAGGTACGAGGGGCTTTACAACCAGAACTGCTAAAGAACAGGAAAGAATAGAGTGGAGAAGCAAACAATATGCCATCAGATTAGTCAATTAACTCAAGCAACGTAGGAATATTTGACCTACTCGTGTAGATTGCACTGTTGCAATAAAGGGTGGTCATAATTAATAAATTTGGTCCAATAACCCTTGTATCTTCCCATTGCAATATCCAGCCATGGTTTCCTAATTCCATCATAGTGTATAACAGCAGCACGCTCAATTTCATTTCGATCTATGACTGAGTTATAACCAAGGCCGAGAACATGCCCCCGTCTGTCCAACACCATTGTCTTGTTATAGAAGGTGATCCACCCTATAGGCAGACTTCCGGCATTCCATAATGGCCTCTTAGAACCCTGAAATCATTACCCAGAATTGCATCACAATTCAAATATGGATTTGGATGGACACTGGAAAAGGAAAAATAATAGAGCATAAGTTGCTCGAGTTAACATGCATGCCCCCCATCTATAAAAAGCAATATAAGCATTAGTGTAGTGACATTGCTGATCAGAAATTTAACCAAAACATCTACAGAGGTAAAGAACCAGCACTTGTTTACCAACAGGGAAAAAAAAAAGAACCAGCATTTGGAAATAATGGATCTGGCTAGAGGAGGAATGTCAGATACTTAACTCCAGAAAATAGCCTCACAGTGAGGTATTAATTCACGACAGAAGTAAAACTACTTGCCTAACCATTCGTGTAGCAGGGAAAAAAATATTGGCTAAGGCTGATTCAATTCAACTTCAAGGAAACACCACCTCATTAAAAATAATTTATCCAGAAATGTCAGACTGCAAAGTTAAGAGATATAAATGCAGCATACATTGAATGCCAAATAAATGCTGCAAGGGGGAAAAAAGAATGGAAGGGAGAAAAAACTTGATGCATACTACAGAACTGACATTTCTTGTTTTTTTTTTTTCTTTTCCATACCATTTCCAAGTATTTGTGATAGACAGCAGTTAAATCCAGTCTCCTCCACTGTTGCAAATCAAACAAGTTCATCCCAAATGCCCATGTGCATGCATTGTCATCGAACCTTTCTGCAATAAATGGATCTGAGAAGTTGATGAGCATATTGATCCTGTAAAATGAAGTATCACCTTCTTGACAAGTCCCCACTGCTCCATTTACTTTTTCCTTCATATTGGAATTCCATAGGCTACTTAGATCTCGTTGCACCACCACATCATGATCAAGGAGAACAATCTTATTAAGAGCAGGGAAGATGTCTGGTAGATAGAAGCGAAGGTAGTTGAGTTCAGAACTATATCTTGGATCACTGAAATTTTGTTTCTTGAAGCCACTGTACTTGGACATCCATTTAAAGTTGTCAATATTTTGTATGTGGAGTGTGGCTTTGCCTGGTGGGTTTAATAAAAACCACATCGAGATTGCTGGAAAGTAGAGTGAATTGGTCACCAAATGGAAAACAAGTTTCTCAGGTTTCTGCATGGTAAAAGGCATAGTCAGAGATTTGAGTGGGCCTGTTCTTACTACACCACATGCAGAATCAGATTCAGGCATAACCCCAAGTTTTTGCCCAGTCAGATTAAAGACGGTTTGAAGCAATTGCAGCAGCTTACATTCTAATAAAGAACTGTTCATTTATCATGGGTACTTATATTCCCCCTCCCCTATCTTGTTCTCCTTGTATTTGTTGAAAGTCAGACACTTCCATACAAAACAACTCTTTATTGATGAGGTAAAAAGATACTGGATAATCAAAATTTCATTCAAAGTAATTAAATCTTCTATGTTCATTAGTTGTTTCATATAGATAAACAATAATGAAATGAATTCTTCTAGAAACACATACTGCAAAGAAAAATGTATTGAACATCAATATATCAATGTCAACATTCAATCTACAAAAGAAGCCATGGATTGTGCAATGTATACTTTAGACTTCGCATAACACACACAAAATATGTCTAATTGAAACAAGGGAACTTTTTAACTTTGACATAAGTATTATGTAATTACCATACAAGGCAATAAATGAAGACATGCTCTCTTGACCCACGAGGAGGAAACTAGAGAAACAACAGCTATGCAAAATAATAGCTGAGGTACCAATAACATGCTACACAAAAATAACTTAGATACTTTCAGTAAAATTAAAATAAAACCGGCCTTGATACTGGATAGCTAAGCTCAATATTCAATTGGCCATATTAATTTTCCATTTCAGCAATGGTGGATGGTCGGTGACTTATTGGCCCAAGATAAAAATTGAAGAATGATTGCATTAAAAGGGAAAAGGAAAAGGAAAAAGTTGATCCATTTAACAAAAAACATTTACCTTAGCAGTAGAAACAGTGGAGTTAACAACCACTGCACATGCCAAGACATTGTCAGAGAAGACAGCATAATGATAAAGCTTAGGATCATTGATCTTATTTTCATTTGGAAACTTCCTCTCCTCAGGCCTCAGAGAATAGTATTCCGCAGTCAGCCGCATAGAAAGACAATGGAGGCCTTTAGTGGTGGTCCTTGCAGCAAGATGAACAAGATATGACACTTGAGCTTGCTGAGTCCGAACTTGCTCTTCAGCGTTATAGTTCATTGCACGAAGCTTTGAAGCCATAAGATGGCAGTGTGGGTAAGCACGGTCAGCTTTGGACAATGTACCATCCATGTGTTTCATCTTCTGCAAAGCACTGTGAACTTCACTTGTTTTTAGATTGAAATGAATATCACTTGACTTTGATTGTTGAAACTTGAGATTAGAGCAAAGCATTAATATAAATGTTTTTGTTATTTTTGAACAGCAAGACAAACCATCATAGAGTTTTAAGCCATAGTTGAAGTTAGAGATTTCTACATCATATTTAGCACAGACTGGCAATGGCAATTAATTGGGAGATGAATGCAAGTAGGGAATATTAGACTAGAATATACCTCCTTGGTAAATCTGAATCCTTATTGGCTTCTCCAACTACATGTTCCATCTCTTTAATTCGCAGCTTCAACTCCTTCACCAAGCGTGAGGTGCTGCTTGGTGGTGCAAACAGCAAGTATGCTTTGGCTCTAATAATTTGGTCTTTAATCTCCATTACCCTCTCATTTGATGCTTTATGTGACTGAGAGTGTAAAGTCAGATGATTATGTGATGCTTTTCGATCAGATTGCTCAAGTCTCCCTACAACATTTTCATGTTTTGTTCTTTGTAATTGAGTGTTCATTCTCTGATATTGTGAAACTGTTTCATTAAATTTTTTCTGCAAATACAACCACATTAAACAGTGATGTAAGACTGTAAGCATGTAAGTTCTTTTTCATTATTTTAAAATAATTCAACTGTAATGATAGATTGCAGCCCACCATTCAAGTTATGATTATGTATTTACTCAATAAAACTAGAAAAATAGGACAACATTTTCCCACCATGAACCACTGCTTTTTCATTGTCCTTATATATTATTCGCTACCCATATCAACATATCTAGTTAGAATCACATAGATATGAACATTATGATTATATCTATCTTTCCTGAAAAATCCTGAAAGCATTATTGAAGAAGTGAAAATTCTACTACAGTGTGAAATTTAAGAGCATTATATCTATCTTTACTGAAACCACAGAGATTAACCTTCCAATTAGGTTCACTCTTTTTTTCTATACTAGGGGAAGAAATTGAAGCACGTGCCCCTAAAATCTTTGATGATGCGATTCACTAAATAGCACAAACCTTTTCTCCAGAAATGGAGGAAGATCCTTTCAGCTGAATTTGATGGTTTTCCTTTTTGTCATCATTGAATCCTGGAACTCCAGAACAGTAGAGCAAACTTTAGCTAGTCCCAAACTGTTGACATTGCATGGAAAAAGGAAGAAGATATTCAAAATGCTCCAAGAGGGACCTACCATTTCTTATCAGAAACTTACTTCTGTTCCCTGCAATTCCAGATTCTTCAGTATCATTATTCTGTTTGGAGCTGTAACTAATCCTGGGGACAAATTCATTTTCTTTGTAAACAACTTGTTTTGGCTCTTCTAACCCTCTAGCATCTTCCTGAAAGGTCAAAAAACAAAAAACAAAAAACAAAAAACACAAGCATTAATTATTATTAAATATACTGATTTTCCAATTCAGTGTAGAGAATGGCAATCAATTTAAATACTGAGGAAGGATCTATCAGATGTGCCGCTACCTTTTCTATGGAATTCAATTTTAAGGTATCTCTCCTGTATGTCTGCAAGAAGTAGATGAAATTCAATTCAAATCACAAAAAAAAAAAAGAGCCTAACAAGCAGTTCAGTTTAATTCCAATGAAGTATAGCATAACTTTTTTCCCAAGGTTCAGAAAAAAAAAATCATAATAAATTAGAATCTTCCAGCCCATAGTTAAAAGCCAAAAGCACAATAAGTTCAAGTTAGCTGTCCATCCGAAAAAATGCATCTCACCGACACTATAAAAGTAGAAATCAGAAATTTCAAAATTGCCGAACTCTACTCCTCTTACTCAATTTTTGTGGTCAGCAAACTGACTGAATGAACGAGAAACGTATTCGTTTAAACGGGAAAAATAATGATGAGAAGAGCAGGATTCTTACAATACTCGATAGATCTTCCGCAAACTCATTCCGACCTGAAAAATGAAGTTTACACAATAAGAAACAATAACGGATAACTTCATGCCATATAAAAGATATGTATGATTGCAAGCAGGCAAGGCGTGTGAATTTACCGTTAAAAGCGATAAGTTTAAGCCGGTCAGAGAATAAAATGAGAGGAGCAAAGACAGTAAGAGAGAAAGAGAGAGGATGAAAATCCTCTGGCGTCGACGAAATTGAATCATCGACGTAACTATGGAGAAATAGAACTGACTCTGGCCCCGGAACTGAAGAAGCACATTTCAAAGATTCAGATCGCAGAGAATTTGTCGATGCTTGGGTGAGAGGAAAGGAAGACACATGCCTAGGGTTTCAGTGATGCGCCGCGTCCCTTTTTATTAGCTTGTGATTGTCTGCGCTGTCTAGAAAGAGAAGAGGAGAGGAGGAGCTGCGACCATGATCGTACCTGTGTGAGAAGGAGCAGTTTTACTTTCCCTCATTTGTTTAAATTTAATTTATGGAGTGAGATATTGTAAGTTTTTGGAGTGACATCACATCGAGATCTGTGGCCCCAATGTGAGTGGGACTAGGAATGAACATACAAGATGGATGATAAGGACGATAGGTGCTTAGTGCTTACTGATATAAATGTAACCGACCTTGGGGGGTTGGATACTCCACGCTGTTGTTACATCAAGTCATTGTCGTTCAATTATCATTATGTTTTAGAACGATTAGGCCGAATTTACACTAATTACAATCTTCTTTGTTTTGCCATGTCACCCTAATCACAATTATCTGCAGCATCAATGAACATATGGAAAGTTGGTATTTTTTGTTGACAGTTTTAGAGGAAAGGGTGCGGTGAAACCTACAATGAGAAATAAGAATGACTCCCAAATGAATGAATATACTCCCTTCTATTTGTTTAAGATTGTGTTTGGTTTAAGGGGGAAACTTCATTTATTGATGTGAAAAATCATATATGATTACATCGTTTTCCATATAAACATATTATATCATGGTTATATCTTTAACTTTTCACACTAAGAAGGGAAACTCTCCTCTCTCCCCTTCAATTAAGGTAAATTTGGTTTGAAGGAAAGGGAAGGGAGATGAGAGAAAAAAATGAGGGGAGGAGAAAATTGTACCAAAATTTAGTGTAGTGGGGCTACAAAGTTTTCCTCTGCATCACATTTTTTCCCTCCCCTCCCCTCCTTTCCCCTCCCTTCAAACCAAACTTACCCTAAACCAACACAGCTTGAAGGATAACTTCTTCTTTTTTTTAATTGGGGTTGGTCCTTTTTATAAGCAACATTTTCCTAGTAACTCAAAATTTAAACTACTTTTTATTTCTCTCTCATATTTTATACATATACTCTATCCTGTTATAAATCTCAAGGAAATAGAAAAGAAGAACAGAGAAATTCTAGAGAAAGGAGAGAGAAATTCTCATTTAAGTATATTCTAAATGTTTACTGCGCCTATATATGGCGTCTTTAATAGTTCTTATCTGATGACATCCATATAATAATATATTTATAACACTCCCCTTGGATGTCCATTTATGAATGTGCCTTTCATTAAAAACTTTAACTAGGAAAAACCCGAGTGGGATAAAAACCTAGCCAAAGAAAAGAAAAGACATCATCCATTGATACACTTTCTAATCTTTATTAAAAAAACCTTTCTAGGAAACCCAGGTGGGACAAAAAACCAGATAAGGAAAAGAGTACAACGCGATGTGTCGATTCCCCCTCTTCATTACAACATGATTTTTCTCCCCCCGATGACAACATTACATACAATAACTTTGTAAAGATGAAGAACTATATTTTGCTTGATAATCAAGATACATTCGTGCTTTATGGTACTTACGGACCATGTAGTTCTTCTTCATCTTCTTTTCAATGTCTTTCTTTCGATGATCGAATATTGTATTGTTCCCTATGGAACAATAAAAACATTCATTCTTATCATTCATTTGTCTATTGTGTACCTGCAAATTCTAAGTTTGCCAATAAAAGCATAACGAATATTAACATAATCACTAAATAATCACATAAATATCGATACTTGAGATCCTTTCATAAAGATGCATGGACATATAGAATTATTTTGTGCATCATTCTTTCAATAAATATTTAAGCTTCAGGGCCATATATAGACTTATTTAATAATGTTCTCGAGAACTTGAATTAACCGCTTTTAACATCTTGAATCCTTCGGACTTGTCTTCGGCACCTTATGTCGCCCTTCTTCCGGGACGTATCTTCTCACCTTCTTATTAATTTTGTCTTATGATCCACATTATCATTCATTATATCATATGCTATATCATAAGCCAATATATCGTCAATGTTGACTTTCTTTTGGTCTCATCGAATAACATTCATAGTTTATTGAGATCTCATTATTTTTACATTTGTCATGTATCTTGGTCTCTTCCTCGACTACAACATTCTCTTCGGAGATATCTCTACTTGGAGATAATAATTTTTTTTTCGGAAATAGCTCTTCCGGAGCAACTAACATTTCTTAATTATCCTCATTTGATCACGTGATATCTTCATCAATATTGTTGTCGACAACTTTATATTTTCGGTTCCATTTTTTTTTTCAATTTGACATAACTTATCAATATCAATATTATTCGTGCATTTTAACCTCATGAGGTTTTTGGTATAAGTTATGTCTCAATACTCTTCGGAGTATTTATTTCCTTTCGGCGTGTCCATCTATACTTTCGTGTATTCAAGCTACACCCAAGAAAGTACACTGTTATCCCCATATTTCAGGATAAAGTTGTACGATCAAAGATATAACTCTAAGACATAGTGTTAGATGACATCCTACTTTAATATGATCATCTAAATTATTGCTCCAATTTATCCATAACATTTTTTGAACCGAATAATTTCTCATGCTTCGGGCATGTCGCATTCATATTTATACTGATTGGAGCATTTTTTTATTATTAAATTTGAGTATGAGATTTAATATTTAGGTCAATAATATTATCGGCAAATAATTCATGAATGCATAATCGGATGAACTTCGTTCATACTACTTTATTCGAGGATATATATTTTGTTATAATGCATTTCATATATTCTCTTTTCCAAATATCCAATATCTCCCCCTTATGTTGAGATAACAATGTCAATTATCAATTGACTAATTATACAATATAAGTCTCCTAAATACATTTGTTTCCTTTAGAAACAAACAATTAAAAGGAGATCTTCATACAACTTGTATCTCAACTTTCTTTTAAATCCATCTATGTGCATTGTGGTGGATTAATAATCATTGCACATTCAACCCTTTTAAGGTGGAATTTGTTTGGCTCCTGACCAAAAACCAATTAAATCGGGAGAATTTTATAAATCTTTGCAATATATAATATCAAATATACCAACATAGAAACTTTGTTCTCATAAGCATTGATCTAACTATTTAATGGATGTTTTAATACATGATTTCTGGATCGTACAATCTGGAAATAGTGTACTTAATATATACAAACATCATTGCAAACTTCAGGTTGCATTCTTACAAACTTCGGTTGTAAGCTTAGAATATCACATGTAATCATTTTGTAGATGCATCTTTCAGATTTACATGCTATTTTGATGGGCCCATATAAATATGTTTGATATATTTCCGAGATCTTGAGATCCATTACTAATCATGATCAATGAGAACAAGCATCATATAACACATAGACAATATGTTGGTTATTCATGAAGAATCTTCTAGTTCTTCAATGGATGTCAATACATAATCGTATTTGCATTATGTATATATGACTTGGATGATCAAAACAAGTCATACTAACAATTAATTTAAATTAGTAAACTTCTTGTTTACTGTAACATATATTTCAATCAATCATAAATTTTTTCAATACTATGATATCCATTTTGGGAGATCTATAAGATAATGTGAGAAGTATATAACTTTTCAAACATTATCTCACACTTGTATTCTAACTCACACTTGTTTTCTAACAATCTCCCCTCAAGTGTGAGTCATATAAACATTTTCAAAATCATTTTCGAAAAATTTATGTTTAGTCTTCAGGAGTAAACATGTAATGTTGCATCACTAAATACGTAGTCCATCATATATGAAGATATTCATAATTAAAATAATGTAGAATCACACAAATTTAAAATCGTTACATTACCTTCTGGATTACAAAAACATATATTTTCTATATGATATCTATTTCTGCAGATATCTTAATACATAATTTTATTCCTTCAGGGTAACAAAATATTAGCTCTTTCGAAGCCTTCAATCAAATGTATTCTAATGTGATTAGAATACAAACTTAAAACTTATGACTTCAGGTCATTTAATATTCATGTTAAAGGATCTCATTTTATCGAGGATATGATTAGAATATAATGCATTTTAATGCAAATCAACTTTAGTCATATTTTGATCTATTATTTCACTTAGATCGATTCAAACCAATCCTCAATCATACCATATTAATTCTAATATTCGCATACCTCAATGTAATCAGATCTTAAATCAAGAAGTTTCAAATTTTCAAATATTTCCCAAAAACTCACATTTCTTGAGATTACTATCATCTTAGCACGCTTAAGATCAGAATTCCATTTTCAAAAACCAAATGACATCTCAAATCACCGCACATCCAAGATAGATTTCCCTAGATACGATCATAAAATAATCACTACGTGCGTACAAAAATCCAAGCGATTTAACTAGCAACTACTAGGTTGCATTAGGTTTCATTTAGGGTGCGGTGCTGTAAATTTCTGCGTGATCAAAAGTTTACACGGTTCTGAGCTAACGACATATTAGAAAACGGCGTTGCTTAATTAAAATAAATCCAAACGTTACAGGCTCAGCTATAAATCGAGGAAGACGAAGGGTAAATGCCTTACTCACTATCAAGTATTTCAAAACTTCAGCATACCCATTTCCTCTGCTGCATTCATACTTTTCTCTATATCTTTCATATTATCTTTAAACATGGCCAGTCCAAGTAACTTCATTCCAGTTTAAGGGTCATACAACCCTTTCTTTCTTGAAGCTTTACTAAATGATAACCCATCTAATATATTGGCTGATTTATCTAACAATGTACGTCATTCCTTACCTTCTTATAATCCCTTAGAGGTATACGTTCCTCCTTTTACTTCAATGTCTTATGTTCCGAGGCTAATGAACCTCATCCATCCCCTAGGATTCAAGATCCGACTCCTTTAATTACAAACCAAGAAGTATCTGAAGCAGTCCATCAAGGCGACCAGTCAAAAGATGTCGTAACATGGCCGAACTTATGGAATCAACCAAGCCCGCTCAACCAAGGAATTCCCGTCTTCGGTTGGTGAGACTTCTAATCCATTCTCATGTAGTTCTTGCCATGTTCGAGGGAGATCATTCATACCAATGGGTTTCAATACCATAAACTTGAAGTTCATGGGAGGATCGGTATGATAAGCCATGCTATCTTTCACCAGGACGTACAAGGAGGTTCCTCCAGACCTCAAATGTTCGATTTTGGTAAGAAAAATATAGAAGAAATCAAACATTTTCCCGAATAGTTATTGTTTGAATCAAAACTCTTTAGGGTATGTCCTGGTGTCGATCCTCTATCGCCCTACTATGAGGCTCTTTGTGTTGGTTTGGAATGGACCAAAACTCAAAATGAACCCATCGGTAGTTCATTTCCAACCACTACGAAAACATAACCAATAAAGGTAAAGAACCCATGGTTGTAAATAATAATCCTCCTATCCCTATACATAATAATCCTTTAGTCCTCATACCTAGAGATTCATATAGGTCAAGGGCCGAACAAAACATTAGGGGTGAGTTAATGTCAATAGATGATCTAAAAGACTTCTTCCATTTACCTCAACAAGAAGCGGCTAAACGAGTCCGTCTATGCAAAAATGTTATACAGAAAATATGTCGTAGGGGAAAAATACATTGGCCTTACGTAAAGGTGCGAACTACCATGAGTCGAATCGCTGGATTGAGAAGAACACTTTCTTCTGGTGATCCTGTCTCAAGAGCAACTACTGAAAGAGAAATTAGTCGACTTAAACATGAAATGGTCAAAACTTGTGGTGGGATTGTACCAACTGTTGCTCTTGATATTTGAAATAGCATTCTTTATTTTATTTTGGTAAATATGTCACATTCTAATTTTCTTTTCAGTCCAACATTCATGATCTATTACTATCCGAATATGGGGTGCTCTATAATTTATTTCTCATATCCCATTATTCTAATTCTAATACATATAAATGGAATTATGAATTGACATCATATGGCATTAATTACATAATAATAACTATAGTAAGGGTAGAATAATATTTACTATAGTAAATTAATGCACTAATGGTAATTTCCATATAAATAGTAATTACTATGTAAATGGTAAAATAATAATTACCATTATATTTTACTGCATCAATAGTAATTACCGTATGAATAGTAATTACCCAATGGTAATGACTATACAAATAATAATAAAATAATCAAATAGTAATAATTTTAATAAAATATGTAAATAATAAAAATAAGTAAATAGTAATAATATTAATAAAATATGTAAATAGTAATAATAATAATAATATAATAAGTAAGAATAAATAATGTAAGGTAAATTGAAAAACATAATAGAATAATAACCCAATATCATAACCATTTTTTAAATTATTAATAATCGGACCCACAAAAATTTATTTATTTGACTTTCTCAAAATTTTCTTACCCGATCCATTCCAGTAGCATACACAATATGAATTAGGTTCATTCATGTTGACTTAATTGGCACAAGAGACAGAAAAGTGTACCGGCGCATAAGATTTGAAAACGTACCGATTTGAAGACATTTTATTTTACCTCCTTCATATCAATATTTTCGGCGTGTATCCACCAACTACCTCTCAAATCCCTAAAGGTGCACCGTGTTAAAGAATCAAAGTTTTCGCGCATGCGTCCCCTTCAATCAAGCGAGGGTCCTAGAATAAGCTTCACATGCAGAAGAATCAAGAAAAGATATCATGAACCTAGACCAGCTCAACATCGTGTGAAACACCAAAAACCACCGCCAGCTCATATGGAAAAGCACAAATCGAGTTTGATCTGTAGAACAACAAGGAGAAGAATACACGGCAGGTCCGAGAATAGAAAGCTGAGAGAGATGTTTTCTTCTTCCTCTCTCAACTCAGCTTCGGTCCGATAACAGGGAGCTCAAGCTCGGCGATGACAAGGACATGGGGGAAGGAGATGGAAGCGAGGCTGAAGGGGATTTCGAGTGGAGAAGGGACGCCGAATTCATCGAGTGGACGCGAGTGGACCGGTGGTGTTGTTCCTGGAAGAGACCGAACCCAAGGATTGGGTGGCGCAGGTGGAGTCCAGGCGTTCCGATCACATTAAGAGAGAAAATGAAAGATGACGAATAACACAAGAAGCTCGATTCTTAAAGCCGTGCGATAACGTGTTATAAATCTCAGGAAATAGAAAAGAAGAACGAGAAATTCTAGAGAAAGGAGAGAGAAATTCTCATTTAAGATATTCTAAATGTTTACACGAGCGCCTCTATATATAGGCTTTTAATAGTTCTTATCTGAATGGACATCCATATAATAATATATTTATAACATATCCTATTTTATATTTATACTCTCTTATATTTGTTAGTATTTTTTTTCCTATGCTCTCTTTATAAATAGGGGCATATTTAAAATAAATAAATAAAATATGATATTTTTTATGTATAGTAATTTTAACTAATTTTATATATATTATTTGTAACTAATTTTAACCAACAATATGGATAAAAATTGTTTATAAAAAGAACAAGAGGAAGTGTATACGCAAGCAAATGTGTCCTGAATTTAGAAGAAGCTTGTCCTTCACGCCCCTCCGCTGTCTATGCCCTAACAAAGCAAACAGTCAACCTACTTAAAAATAAAAATAAATAAAAGATGAAGCATGCCCATGTGAAGCCTTTGGCAGTTTGCTCTGGGTTTGGTGACCAGGTTTGAAAAACTGATCGGTTTATAAAATATTACATTATTTTTATTATAAGGTACTGAGTATTATTAATTTTTTGTGCATCAACTGCCTTGAACAAACTCATTATTACTATTTTCTTATTATACCCTTATTTTTAACTAACTTTTTAAATTCACATCACTAAAATAAAGGTAAAGTTGAACATATTTACCAATTTAATGACTTAACCTTCATTTACGAGAAATAATAGTTTGTGTCGGATAAGAGAGTAGGGTCTCAGTCTTATTTTGTGTTTATACGCATTCTATAGTTGGGGAAAAAAAATCAATATGTACCAAGAAAATAGCATCAATGCTGTGAGCTTTTCGTTCCGCGTGACCAAGAAAATTTGCTGCCTTACGTGTCCTTTTATGTGTGTGCAGATCGTATTTTCCCAATCCCATTTGTGCCTTTTTGGGCAAAAAACAAAAAATCCCATTTGCGCCGCAAATTATCCCATAACCATATTTACAAAATGGCCATGCCTTTCAAATTGTGCGAATATCTCTCCATCTATTATACTCCCTTTATCTTTATTATAAAGTAGAGTAAATACCCTATTGGTCTTTGGAAAAAAACACGGACCTTATTTTGGTCCCTCACATAAAAAATCTTGCTTTTTAATCGCCCGAAAAATTTAATAAGAGTCGATTGGTGAACATTTTGGTTCATCACAAATTTAAAAAAGTCATTTTTAGTCATAAAAAAATCTCATTTTAGTCCTGCAGGGGCGAAAATGGGATCCGTGTTTTTTTCGGGGGACTAAAAGCAAGGTATTTACTCTATAAAGCACTAACTGTTAATAATTTTAAATCTTTATTATAAGACATCAACTACCTCTAACTTACTGATTTATTGGGTTCTTCCCATTGTGCCTTCATTTATAGGCCAATATTTTTCATTGACCATTGTATTCTCAATCCATTTAATATGTTTCTCTCTCCCCCAATTAAGTTTGTATATTTCCAATCCAATCAGTATGTTTCTTTCCCCCTCATTTAGTTTGTACTCCTCTAGTCGTTATTATAAGGCATCAACTAACAATTGTATTTGGTCATTTTTATAGAACATTTGCTTGTTTCAAAAGTGCATTATTATTATTTTAAAAATGTATGCCGATAATTAATAAGGTAGTGGGTGAGAATAATAATTAATATAATATTAGAGTTTAGTGCAATTAGTAGAGGTAATATTGAAAATTATTTTTTTTATAATGCACTTGCTTGATTTTAACTGTTTTTATTAATTTATGATAATTGTTAATTTGTGCCTTAAAATAAGGACCAGAGGGAGTATTTCCAATCCAATCATCATTTTTCACTCCCCACCCCCAATAAAGTAGGGGTAAATGCGGAAATGTTTATCAACTAAATACTAATTTAATGATTTAATTGTCTTTCCTTGGCATAAGAGAAATTATAGTTATTAGTTGGTACCTTATAATAAAGATCAGAAGAAGTACGCTAGTATAAAATTTGACAGGGTTTAGCTTGATGTTAAAGACAATCATCCAATTACACGTGCACACGGACTAGACAACTAATCTACGTAAATTAATTATTTATAAAAATATGTGTTAGTTTTTATAAAATACATTTTTGTAATCACTTGTGTTAAAAATAATAAAAATAAATAGAATAATAAAAATAAACGATCTTTATTAATCACACACACATCGCATATGCAATTAAAAGAAATAATTTAAAAACAATAAAAATAAATAGAATAATATGTTTATATTCGTAAATAAAAACAAACTATTATTATGATTCTTATTATAAGTCCACGGGTAGAAAAACAAATTTCTTCCCAAATATAAGGTAGCTTAGAGGTTATTCATAATTATTTTTCAATTTTATCCTTTTTAATTTAGTTATCATTGAAAATAAAGAAAGAAAAGAGAAATATGTGAGGATTATTTGTAGATGTAGAAATAAATAATTTTTCTAAGGGTAAATGGAAATCAGTTGAAATGAACATAATGAGGTTCAATTAACTCTTAAAATGTATTAGGATTAGAATAGACAATTATTTTTACATTATTTTTTTAATGTTATTTCTTATTCATTTCTCCTTGGTGGAGATGTTTTATAAGAATGAAATATGATTCCTTAAACTTACGGCCTTCCCCTTCCATTGAAATGAGTAAAAACTGAGACCCCTAAATTACCATTTTTGTTAGAATCTATCTTGCTTCTTTATATATCCATTCCTTTATTAAGATAATTTAGATTTTTAACTTTAAAAGAAGCATTCTTGTGCGAAAATATCTATATATATATATATAATAGTGTTCCTTGATAAATGAAAAAACATATCAACAGTAATTTAATATTTGACCTGAATCTAAATATAAAAATTAGATAGTTAATTTATAAATATTAAAAAAGTAGTTAGATTAGTTATTTGTGATTAATAAATGTGTGTTGATATTTTCTCTAAATGCCCCTTAATAAGTGCCTTCATGGATGAAAACTCATATATCTTTAATATATGTAATTGAGAGGGTCTGTTTGTAAAAAAAAGAATTATAAATTTGTAAAGATAAGAGATTAAATTAGGGTCTTATATTTAAAATGAGATCAAACTTCCTCAATAAATTCATACATTCAAAAATTAAATGGAGGATGGTGTATTGATGATGTCTTAATTATCCCGACCCTGGCAAAAACAAAAAAGACCCCGATCACTTATATTCATATGGAATGATATAGTAATGTTTGGAATTTTCAATTTAAATTAGGGAAAAACTTCCATAAATTTTGCGGCAATTATACTGAACTTCAAAATTTAAAACCTCCTAATGTAAATAACTCCATGACATCATCCATTAGTTTATCATTTTCCTGATAAAGTATGATCCAGTATCGTCTTTTTTACATGTTGGCAAATCAAAAGTCCCTTTTTCCAATTCAATCGTTTAAAAGTTTTTGGGTTATGGTGTAAATTTATTCCAAAAGTATCACTGATGAGGAATATTACTTTGAAAGTTCTTTTAGGTTCAATATTACTTCGAAAGTGTTGAAAATGAGTATTGTTGCTATTTTTCGTTAAAAGGTTAATAGTCAACATTAATTTGTTAATTGTATAAAGCGACATTGCTACGTTTTGAAACTTCAAAGGTGACATTGAACCTGAAAAAACTTCTAAGAAAATATTACTCCTCAGTGAAAACTTCTAAAGCAATTACATCTTAACCGGAAGTTTTTTTTTTTTTTTTTTTTTTTCTGGGAAAATCATTGTCAAATCCGAAGGATCATAAACAATTACAAAAAAAAAATCCCACACATAATTCCTCTATCAAAAAAGTCCCCAGGGATTTTTGTGTGATCAATGTGAAATGGTTAAGTTGCCCCTAAGGAATATTGAAGCAAAAAGCATATAGGAGAAGGAGGGTTATACTTAGATTAACAAGTGATTTTACCTATTTTGACAACTTCATGAGTCAATTGTGACTAACAGTATTTTCATACCTAGAGAATTTACAACTTCAGCAAATTTTCCCCTCTAGTGCCATACATCGAAGGGATCTACACCGTTGAACACGGGGAAGATTCCTCTGTCGTAGAGCTTTTTGGCTTCGACGATCTTGTGCTCATCGAGTCACCACGTGGAGGAAGTGTAGTTCTAGGAAAGGACAACGATAGAGAACAAAGATTCTTCTATTGCTCAGAGAAGTTCAGTAGAAATGGATGGTCTTTTCTTAAGTCCTTGGTTGTCCATGAAAGTTATGATTCCTCGTCGTGGTGAATTCTATGGGGTTTCTTCTCCTCTAAAGCTCAAAAACACGTGGTAGCTCCGTCGTGGAATTGGGTTTCTACTGATTTGTTGTGCCATTGTATGAAGATTCAATTTCTTTGATTCCTTAATGTCAACAACTGATTTATGTTTTAATAGGTTCTTCAGCTTTTTTTTACAACTTCATGACTCATATTAACAAGTACATGATTTTTTATAATCATTTCTTTTTTTATATGTTTTGCTCCCAACTCAAAACAAGTTGTACATGCTTTTCATAGTAACTTTTTTAGTCATTGTGTCTGTATACACTTAGGCTGCATTTGGATGAGCTTTTTTTTTTTTATTAAAAAAGTCCTTTTCTTTTATAAAAAAAAAAAGTGTTTTTTTTTTGTTATTTTATGTGTTTGGATGGGGGCTTAAAAAAAAAGCAAAAGTCACAAAAAAGTCCAAATTTCTCATTTTTTTTAAGCTCCAATTTGAAGCTTAAAAAAAAAAAGGAAATACGCTAGATGAGAGAGAAAGAACAACATTTGACCGGCTATTTGGATTTGGGCACAAAATGACCATTATACCCTGGAGATTTCGCGCCGTATACTCCCTCCTCCTTCGTCGTCCTCTGTTCGCGCCGTGAATACTACTTCTCCTTCGCGCCAGTTCCTGTCGTTTCCTTCTCCTTCTCCTCTGTTACAGGTAAACCTCCTTCTCCTTCTCAGTATCAAACCATCCGCACAATTATACGATTAGGGTTGTTTAATGGCCGCAGTAGGATTCATGGCTAATATATGGGGAATTCTTAAATTTTGAAGTGCTGGGTAATTTGCCGCGTTGTAATTTTGAATTTTTGGTGGGTGGATAACAATTAACAAGGCCCTTTGAGGAGAGAGGCGTGCAGGTTGTCTGTGTTAGTTTGGATGTTTATATGAATACTTGTCTTTGTTCATATGTAGCCTGTTCCCTTTGTTTTGCGGCTGTACTATAGCTTCAGTTTAAGTTATATTAGCTTCTTATGTATCTTTCTCACACAACTCTTTTCCTGGCTTTCTTGAGGCTTTTAACCATCTCTCTTGTTGCCTGACTTATGCTCAAAAGCTTGAAATAATCCCACAGAATTGCACTATTATGCTGTTTAAAGTAATTTATGTGACCCTATATTCCCAAATTGGGAGCTATTAACATCAAAAAGGATTTTCTTACAACGCATAATCTTGGTTTCTCAGTTTCTGAGATCCTTTTGGAAGTACTGGGTTTGCAAATCTAGATATCCATTATAGGATATGTTAATTATGTGCTACATTAGACAATCTAATTAAAGCTGAATTGCTTGACTGATTAGATTTTGGTGGTGTCTGTTGCCATAACTCTTTGCATTTGTGGTGTACATTATTGTTTCTTGTTTATTTTTAAGGTTCTGGTCTTGAATTTGTAGTATGGGAAACAACTATCCAATTATATCCCTCTTTTCGTTGTCTATTTTTTTTGCAGATTGAAATCCAACTTGGCTAAGGATTGCATATAGTTTAGCTAATGTTCAATGATTCATACATATCTGTGATATGCTGCATTGTGTAGATAGATTTTTACCCAATTAGTAATGGGTTTGAAACATAAGATGTGGAATCTGGGATAAGTCAAAGGATCAAAGAGTGAAAAGATGAAAGCATATATTCAGAGTTAATCTGGGCTAATTGATGCATATGAATTTGCTGTCATTTTATTGTTGTGACAAGGATCTTGGAATTGAGGATTTGAATATGATTGTGTCCTAAATTGATAACTTTGCTGTTGTGAAAGTGTTCCGAGAATCCTGACTTTAACTTAATCTCATTGTGATGAAGTTGCTTTGAATCTGATTTGTTTGTGTAAATCATGTGTTGCTGCTGCTGTGATACATTTGAATTCATACATATGATGTTTCTTGCTGATTCTGAAATTTTCTGGAAGCTGAATCAAACTCGTTTTTGAATCCTCATCTGGTTTTCACTGTGCATCAAAACACTTTGCTTGATTTTTCAATTTGTACATGCTTTTCATAGTGACTTTTTTAGTCATGCTATCTATATACATCTAGTATTAGTGACTTCTTGTAACACCTTTTTGTATTTTGATGGGTCGATAAGTTGGTGTAATTACAACATACACATGGATATGAAACTATATTTGATATTTTGAAATAATATGATATTAAGTTAAATGAGTACACGCAAATAGCCACCTACTCATACAACTTAAATTTGGATATGATATGATATTCACTTGTCAGCCTAGGCTGATACAGTTGTCAAAGTAGGCTCATGAAGTTGTCAACGTTGGCTGATGAAGTTGTCAAAATAGGCATAACCACTTGTTAATCTAGGCATTATAACATCCTTCCATAACTACCATTTAAATAATTATTTTATACCCAAACATATTTAAGTCCAGCCAAAATAAATTATTCCACATTAAACATCATACCAAAAGGCTCTGTTCATAATACAAATTCTAGTATGCTGCAGAATATTCAAATTATGCAATGTGCCAAAAAGGCCTTAAAGTTTGATAATATACATTAGACTATACTCATGTAACAAAACAAGACATACAAGATTTGATTACTCATATCAAATCTCGGATGTCTCCCCTTAGTATCACTGCCTGAATTCTCGCCTGAAAAATAAACAATGACGAGGTGAGTCACGAGGACTCAGTAACCACATATCTAATTTAACAAGTATACATAGAATGATTACAAAATAGTTAAGCGGGTCAAATACACCTTCGTATAATAATAAGTCTGAGTAGTTTTCCAATCCATTTAATAGTTTAAAATTATTCAATATGCATTTAACTCTCTCGACCATCCTTATAACTGCTGACATAACCCATAGGCTATAACATAATAGGTTTGATCTCTTTGATAAGATTGCACCAAGCTCACCAATGATGAGGTGTAGCTCAGCCAAAGGCTATAGAACTCATATTGAACCATGGGTTCCTTTTTATTCGAATAGAGAAAGGTGTCACTGTCCTAAGGGTTGACACTTATCCTGGCCAAAGGAAAAGAGTGATACCAAGGCCCTAAAAATGTCAAAGTCATCCACTACGCACTCAGTGGCGACTATACCACATGGTATAAAATCAATCTTGCTCCTACTATCACATCTCATCACAATCCAGTACACCTTAATATGCAATGCAATGTCACAATTCTTACATCAATAATTTCTATTTATCTTCAATATTCAATACAATGCATAATATATCATAATAACAATATAAACAATTCAAGCCCACTTAACTAAGAAGTTTACTATAAAATATATATACACATTTTTCATATGTAAAATACTATAACATATTCATATCATTTGCAAATATGAACATACACTTGTAATCATCTCAACAAGTATACAAGATAAATTGAAAAGTGGTCACATCAAATTCTTGACATAAAAATTAAGCGTGAGACAAATCAAGTCCACTCTAAAATTAATTAAATATATAATTATAAGTTAATAGAATTAACAAAAATAACCACTAATACAATAATAAATAATTAATTAAACTATTATCTCACTTTAGTTTTCCTATAAAAATGACAATTTATTTATTCCTCAAATTATTATTACAATCCAATTTTCTTCCTTCATAAATTATTTCTCACTAATTATAATCATCAAAATATCACTATATCCTCAATTTTTCAACCTAATACTAACTTTTATAAGTATAACCCAATTTATTAAACAATATCCAAAAACTCTAATTTAAATTTCAAATCCCAACTCATAATTGTATATAGCTCAAAACTTAGCAAAACGAAACCGATTAAACCGACAACAATACCTCAAGTAATCCAAATAAATGCCTTAAATCTTATTTAATTGGTAGAAATATCCTCTAAAACGTAAATCCTATATTCTTTTAGATAGAAAAATTAAATTTAAATTTTTACAACTACCTTCTAATAAATCTAAACCGATTAAAATTATCTATTAATTATGCTCTTCATATATATACGATAATCTATTATCAAAACTCAAAACTTTTTCAAAATTCTAACATCAAAATTTTCACTAATCAGTACTATATTACCTTCGTTAGAAAGATAAAAATACATAGAATAACTTTCATGAAGAAAGTTTGTTGAAAAAAGAAATAATTTAACTACCTAAATAATCTTTATAAAATAAATAATTTACCTTAAAAACTCAAATAAGCTCTCTTTCTCTCTCTCTCCCTCCCCCACCACCCACTCAAACACAAAAATATGATTATTTCCCCATTCCCCACGCCATATATGCTAATCTCCAAGTATACGTGTATAGTTTTTTTAAATGTTTTTTTATTTTATTTTAAGAATATTACACGCTTAAGCTACTAATGTGAAATTTCAAACAATACTTACTGAATTTTAAAAATTCTCCAGGTATGAAAATATTATTATCAAAATAGGCTAATGATGTTGTCAAAATAGACATAAGAAGTTGAGAAAATATGAATAAGCTACTAAAACTATATTTGAGACAATAACTACTGAAGTTATAGAAATTTTCCAGGTATGAAAATATTGTTGTCAAAGTAGGCTAATGATGTTGTCAAAATAAGGATAAGAAGTCGTGAAAATATGTTTAAGCTACTGATGTGAAATTTGGGACAATAACTACTGAAAATTTCAAAAATTCTCCAGGTATAAAAATAGCGTTGTCAAAATAGGCATAATAAGTTGTGAAAATATGCATAAGATACTGATGCGAAATTGGGACATTAAGTACTGAAGTTTTAAAAATTTTCCAGATATGAAAATAGTGTTGTTAAAATTACGAAGTTGTCAACATAGACATAACCACTTGTTAATTTACGCATAACCCTCCTTCTCCTATATGCCTTTTGCTTTAATATTTCTTGTGGGTTATTTAGTCATTTCACATTAACAATTAATCACATAAAAATCCTTGAGAATTTTTTTGATAGAGGAATTAGGTGTGAAACTTTTTTATAATTGTTTATGGTCCTTGGGACCTGACAATGATTTTTCTTTTTCTTTTTTCTTCAGAGATACAAATTTGGAAGAAAACTCTTCTATAAGGTTTGGATTTGCTATCAAGGCCAATCAGTACAGTTGCTAGTATGGAAAGAAAGTATCTCCAACTCTCTCATTTTGGTCTTCGCTGTTTTAGAGCATGTTTCAACTGGATTACAAGTTCAGCTCTCTTTGACAACAATTGGGAGTTTTAGACTAACAGTTAGAGCTAGAGCATGTTTCAACTGGGTTACTTTTTTCTTTTTTATCAAATTTATAAAATGCTTATTTGTAGTAAGATTTTTTGAGTAATTATATAATTACTAATAATTTTATCTTGAATACTGGCGGATGAAGTGAATGAAAGAGAGAAATGAGACCGCCAACAACGATCCCACAAGCTCACAAAAACTACATCACATTTTAATTTTACAAGTTCCATCGGCCACAGACCCATTTATTACTACATCACATTTATTACTTCAACTTACATATCTCTTAGGCTTAACTGGCAAATGGGTCAAACACTCTTATAAAAGGGAGGAGGTTCGATCCTGGACTTGGTGAAAGTACTGGGGGAGGCATCATAGCTCCTAGGTGCCTAGGTTAACGCCTGAGTGTAATAGATGGCTCGCCCTGCCCAACATCGGTATCACCTAGGAGGAAGGAAGATTACGCCCTGTCCTTGGATTGTGGGTGAACCCAACCTCTTTCCTAAAAATTTATATAGCAAAAAAAAAAAAAAACTTACATACAGAACCTAATTGATTCTTTAAGGAAGATTAAGGAAACTTATCAAATTATTTATATTTATCATTTTTATTTAAATTAATTTGTTTGATTTATAAATTACTCCATTAAGTCTTATACATAAAACAAAGTTGACTTTTTTTGGAGATTAGAGAAGCTAAATAGGTTACTTAATCATATAATATGTTCTATATCCTTAGATTATATATCATTTTATAAGTTAGGCAAAATAGTTTGGAGAAAACATAACAAATATAAATATTTTAAATTAATTTAATTAGTTTTCTTAATCTCTCCAAAAAAATCAATTATTTCTTATATTTAAGACCAGAGGAAGTAATATATAATTTAATTGTTCACAACATATAATATGATTATATAATTTATTTAATTTCTTTTATCTCTCTAAGAAAAAAGCCAACTATGAGTGTTATATTTAAGACAAGAGGTAGTATTTCACCGACCCGGCTTTGTTCATTTTCTTGCTTTGCTGCCCTCCTTTACGCCAAAATTTCGCACCCAATAGTCCAATGCAAACAACACGCACAATCATTTAGATTTCAGGTTAAGTTATTACTTTCTTCTTGTCACAAATATAAGATAAAGTTGATCTATTTAGAAAAATTAAGGAAGTTAAATAAGTTACTTAATCAGATCATATGTTGTGTATCCCTAAATTATATATCACTCTGATCTTATTTATAAGTCCCTTTTCAAGAGAGTGAAAGTGGAATTTATAAATAAGGCAGAGATCGATTTATTACCAAACTAATTAGTTTGAAAAAAAAAACTTTAACATAATTTAATTAGTTTTTTTAATCTCTCAAAGAAAATTAATTTTATCTTATATTTAAAACCGATGACTTATAATATAATTATAAGTATTAAGAACAACTTGGTAGGTCAGCACTCATCTTTCCCACCTCCAAATCTCCAATCACTCTAACCGTGCGTTGCAGGTGATGAAGGGTTTCGTGTGCTGCTCTATTGCTGGATTCCCACTAAAATTTGTTGCCCTCTCAAGCATTCCATAAAACCTGGGTCCAACTTTTATTAATTAATAATTCATGTTGAAAAGGTCCATTAATTAATTATCCGTACGTTTCATTCGTAAATTCGTGGAATCTTGTACGACTTCGTTTCAGTACTCCCATAATAATGATGCCCATTGGACGCATAAATGTCTGGGGACTCGTATTTAACCCAGAAAATTACCATTTATCTCTTTCTTTTTGGAGGTGATGGGCCTTTATTTCCGAATAGGTTGTGAGAGCTCTTTTTCTTTGAATAGTTTAGATCAGATCTGAACGGTTTAGATCATATTTTTTTTTATTTAGATAATCTCTCAACTAATATTTTTTTAAAATTAAATTTTTTATTTAAAAAATAATAATTAAAAAAATAAAATCTGCGACCGTCTAAATCTTTTCTGGACGACTCAGATGGACTAAGGTATGGTGTCTATCCTTGTTACACGAGAGTAATGGAGATTTTCCCGTACAAGCTTTCAGTATTTTCAAGTCATAAACCCAACCCCTGGACGATCACTTTACCCCGGCCCGTTCAGCGATGCAGATATCTCTCCAGCATTCTGATTCGTCCGCATGAAATCATTGCCTTCTTCTATCTCCTCTACCACTTCTTCCCAATTCCTCACTCCCTCGCTCAGAGCCTCTCTCTATCTTTCCCACGCTACAATTTCAAAGCTGGTCTTGAGTCTTGGGTCTTTTGAATGGCGCTTTCGGGATCTGCGGCGGTGGATCTTCAACCTAGTTTACAGAAGAAAACCGCTGTTTCAATAAGCTGGATTCTGCTGGACCGCAATGGCAACGTCAATGTGTTGGATGTGGACAAGTACGCTATTATGCGCCGGGTTGGAATTCACGCAAGAGATCTTCGAATTCTTGATCCAATGTTATCGTATCCTTCAGCCATTTTGGGTAGAGAGAAAGTCATTGTCCTCAATTTAGAGGTAAATGCTCTGCTCTTGCTCTACCACGTGCTTTCTTTTAGCTTTGTTCTTTCTGTATCTGGGCTTGTTCAATCATTGATGGGATTATCTCCGTTGGTTTCGACTCATTCTTACAGCATATTAAAGCTATTATCACTGCAGAGGAGGTACGTTTGATTTCAATGTTTAGTAGATTATATATTGGAATGACTTCTCCAGGTTATGCTCTGTTTTTAAATTTTGGTTTCATGCTGATGGTAGGTGTTAGTTAGAGACCCGATGGATGATGATGTTATTCCTATTGTTCAGCAACTTCAAAGAAAGTTGCCCAAAGAAGCTGTTACGGGGCAAGGCCAAGGAGAAGAAGAAGAGACACGTACTCAAGAAGTTGAAGGCGACGAAGAAAATGGTACGATTCTCGGAAACTTCAATTCGCAAAGGTTTTAAATTTTAATTTGAAGTTATTGCTGTTGAAGATTTACCTATATATAGTTTGCCTAATTATATTGTCTCATTTTTTTAGTTTATTTTAATTGGCTGCGTTTGACTTGTGCGTTGTAGAATTTCCGTTTGAGTTCCGTGCCTTAGAGGTTGCATTAGAGGCAATTTGTAGTTTTCTTGATGCACGGGCGAGAGAGTTAGAGACTGCTACTTATCCAGCTTTAGATGACCTCACCTCTAAGGTAAAAAGCCTTGTTCGAGAATCTTTCTTTTATTTGGTTTATATTTTAGCCGCGTTCAAGTGGAAGAATATCAGAACAAGACTACTCAATTTTGTAATACTCTTTTGACAATTAGAAGGCTTGAAGATCGATTTCAATTAAATAGTCCTAGATGCAGCTTTAGCGAAGGTTGATGCCAAGTGAAAATTATTTTCTCTCGCAAATATTTCAATTCATCTTCATTGGAACAAAGACACTTGATGACTAACCCCTGATTCCTTTGTCTGGCCGGTTTACAAAGATTCCAATTCCAGAAGCTAACAAACACCATTTTGTTATAATTGAAATGCTTTCCTGTAGTTCATTTGTTTTATTCTCCCTTCTCTATAATTAAATGGAATTTATCATCTAAAATTTGACTTCCCATGCATTTTCCATTGGACCTGTTCTTACAAAATTATATTCCTTCTTCTTCTTCTTTTCCTGGCCTACCTTCTATGTCCAGATTAGCAGTCGTAACTTGGATAAAGTACGCAAACTGAAAAGTGCAATGACCCGGTTGACAAATAGAGTTCAAAAGGTATTTTCATATGATTTTTGTAAATGTCAATTCCCTTTCTAGTTTCTGCCCGTTCTTGCTTATATATAGGACAGCTGCTTCTGATAGATATTATAGTTTAGGTTATGAGTTAGAACATGTTTAAAAGTAAACCAATTTCCATGAAAGCTGAGTCTGGGAAGATGAAAAAGAAACCTTCAACAAGTGTCCTAAAATATGAACTGGATGCCTGCTGTTACAAGTTAAAGTCACATTTGTGTACCTATCATTATGGTACTTTGCACACAGATAAGAGAGGAACTAGAAAATCTACTGGATGATGATGATGATATGGCTGACCTTTTCTTATCGAGAAAGATGGCTGTCTCGTGTTCCTCTACCAGTAGCTGTGATGCTCCCGATTGCATTCTTAGCTCTTCAACTATAGGCTCAAGGGTTCGTAGATCAAGCAGAGCAAGTGCAACAACATTTGAAGCGGAGAATGATGTTGAGGAGCTTGAAATGCTACTTGAGGTCATTAACATCTTCAACTTAATTCTGACTACTCACATAATGTCGGGTTGCTTGAGTTGATGGTGCTAATAGATTGAATACTGTTACATGTTTTGCAGGCTTATTTCATGCAAATTGATGGCACATTAAATAAACTGAACACAGTATGAGCCCTGCTTTCTATTTAAGCTTCCCCTCTTGTCTTTCTGTTCTCTACCATGGCATATTGAAAGCAAGTAATTATATGTATTATGTAATAAGCTTTGTTCCTTTTCTTTCTTTGTTAATCTAATACAGCTGCGAGAATATATCGATGACACTGAAGATTACATCAACATACAGGTAAATATTGTTGCATGGAGATAACTTGTTTCTTCCATTCTAGTTCGCTTTGAATAGATCACATGCCTCATTCGTAAATAAATTCAATATGTGTCAACACTGCGAGCTAGCTAGCAATAGATAATTAGTATCAGTGGATGACGTTCATTTATTAATTATTATTGTGTGGCATGTGCATGCAGCTCGACAATCACCGAAACCAGCTGATTCAGGTAAACTCTTCTTAGGTTATCCATTCATTTCAAGACATACTGCTTAATGCTCTCGCTCGCTCTGTGTGTGTTTTATTCTGTGAATGCTCTTGTATTCTTAATTACAGCTAGAGCTCTTCCTCAGTTCTGGGACTGTGTGCCTGTCCATATATTCCTTGGTGGGTGCAATATTTGGCATGAACATCCCGTACACCTGGAAAGAAGGACACGATTATATGTTCAAATGGGTATGTACATATCTTTTACTAAAAGTTTCCCATCTTCTAACAATCTCTTTTTGCCATATATGCGAATAGAATTATTCATGATATTTGATTGCCTTCTGATTTCTTTTAAGTGAAAATTCGCGCCTGTAGGTGGTAATCTTCACGGGAATAGTATGTGGATCCTTGTTTTTGTCCATAGTATCATATGCTCGACGCAAAGGTCTTGTTGGGTCTTGAAACAAAGTTGACATTGCAACGACACTCAGGATAGGCTCAGCACTGCAAGTAGACGGGATTCGCGGGATCAAATTGTATAAGAAATAAATTGCTACCTAGTTTTTATATCTAACATTTTTCTTGATTCTTTATTGATACTCCCTTAATAATAATCAATGAAAAGGGAAAATGAGGAAATTAAAGAAGATGATTGAGATGTTTAAAAAAATACTCATCATATTAAGAAACTTTATTAATATAATCAAATTAAATAAATATGCTTTATATTAAGAATCGAAAGGAATATCATTGGTGCTGTTCTGCGCAAGGATGGACACCAACATCAAATTTGGAGAAATTACTCATAAATCGCATATTAGAAGATTTATAAGTAAGTATCTTGAATTTTTTTTTTTTTTTTTTTTTTTTGTAAAAATTGGGGCTTAATTGCCCATTACTTTACTATAAAAAAATTAACCAGGATTTAGTCGTGGGTAAACAACTTCCACAATATCCCTGAACAGAAAATCTACTACCCTTGCTAGAGGAGAATCTAAGATAGTAAAATCATTATTACAAATAAAGCTATCTTGCCGGCTAACCGAGTCTATGCGTCACGTTGCCTTCTCGCAGAATGTGAGAAAAACAAATTTGTAGCTCATTGATATTGTCTCGAAGCCATGCAATTAGAATTTTGTCTCTGGTCCTTCCTTGGATCCAAGCATCCTGAATCATGTGTAAAGCCATTCTTGAGTCTCCTTCGTAAATGATCTTGTTGAACCCCAAACTCGTGCCAATCTAATACCCCGTACGAACCCCCAAATCTCGGCGGCCCAACGCCTTTTACATCGTCCTAACTTCCTACCAAACCCACAGATCCAGCCTACCATCACTCCTCCTCAATACCCTCCACAACCCGCCAAGCGGGACATCCTCTAAGCGCCCATCAAAATTTAGTTTCACCCACCCCTCTTCCAGGAAATTCCATTTAATTTCCCTTGGTTTCTTCAACAACCCAAGGTCATCAAACCTGTTTAGCGAGGTAACACACTCTCTAACATAACTCTGGATAATAAATTCAGGATGATCAAGCATATTAAAACCTTCTTCAAATAATAACTTGTTCCTCCATCCCCAAATCATCCAGATGCACACCGAAAACACCATACTTCATTCTTCTCCAGTTTGCAGATTATTTAGAAGCCAACAATTCTTGAGTTTTGTAAAAAATTGCGGACGTACCTTTAACACCTTTAAGGCCAGCCATATCTGATGAGATACCAGACAACTTCTCAATACATGATCAGGGTCCTCAACTCCTCCACCACACCTGCTACAAGTAGGCGCACCTCCCAGGATACGTGCTCTTCTAGCGGCTGTGAGCAGCCGATCATGTGTTACCAACCACAAAAATACCTGGATCATTCTTGTGGTTTTCACCTTCCAAATCACTTTCCAAATGGCCCCTAGCTCCATATTCACATCTCCTCTCAATTGCTGATACATTTGGGATACCGAAAACATGTTTCCATGTCCCCCTCTCCACACAACTATGTCGTCCCCATCCTCAGGACACGGTGGGGGAATGGCTTTTAATAGTTGGGTAACCTCACGCGGTAAAACCCCCTCAAGCCATGACTAGTTCCAATTCTCTTCTCTATTTAAAGTTTGACTCACAGTGAGACCTAGATTTAACATTCCCAACTCCCCTACAAAATAGCTCCTCAATTTATCCACCCCATTCAACCATCTATCATCCCAAAATTTCACACTCCTACCATCCCTTACTTCCCATCCAATACCCTTAATGACTTCAGACCATAATCTAGCAACATTTTTCCATAATCGTGAATCGTGTTGCTTCACAGCACACTCAGCTAGCCAATTAGTACTCCTTCCATATTTAGCTTTCAAGATTATAGAGCACAATCCTTTGGGTTTGGCTAGTAAATTCCATACAATTTTCCCTACTAGAGAATCATTCATCCCTTTCAACCTACTTATACCTACACCTCCTTCCTCCTTAGGCCTACACACTCCTTCCCAACTAATGGGATGTAGTTTCTTCTTCTCCCCATTTGAACCCCATATGAAATTCCTTTGGATTTTTTCAATCTCATCACAAACTTTACCTGGAATGTTTTCATGCTGCATTTGGAAGTTTATAACCTGTGATGTTACTGATTGGTGAGATTTCTAGACGAGAAACTTACAATAATCTCTGCAATAACATGAGGCTACCTCAATGGCTTGATGAGAAAAGCCAGACCACACGTGACGATCACCACGAGACAGATTTGTAAGATGGCAAGAGGAAGATCGAGCATAATCAACACGTGCTAGGAATTATTGGATGTTGTCGTTTTTGAAAGCGATGAAGAACTCGATGAAGATGAATATGAATGCTCTGAATCAAAGCTTTTGTTCGAGGGGAAGAAGATCTCAAACACCCATTTGCAGTCCAGTGTCAATGTAATACCCTAATTTTCATAATTCATGTAAACATTGTATTTTGGTAAATAAATAGCAAAATACAAAGGTGAATATGTGTCTCAAAGAATTATAATCTATTGATTATATTTTTGTGCAAATTTCACTTTGAAATTAATTAACCAATGGTTGGATTTGAGACTACATATTTAGGACAATAAAATGTGACATAATTAACACATTAAATAATGGTTAATTTATGATCAAAAGAAGCAAGAAAAAGGGATAGGGAAATATTTAGTTTAATTGTTATCTATTAACAATTATCCTTAGCAAAATAAACTTGTACTAATTGAGATTAGTTGTATAATTCTTCAAGATGATTAGAGACAAATTAAAAGTATCAAATGATGGCTAATTATATTTAAAAATAATTAAGCCAAACATAATGAGATGATATCTCAAGTAATTAAGTCTAAATCTTCATGTAATTGAGTTAGCTAATGGCAAAATATAATTAAGGAGCACGTAAACACTTGATTAACATGATAATTAAGAATTGTTAATTAATGTTGAAAAGTCAACTAGTCAATAAAAAATCAAGAAAATAAGCTAAATCCTTAGGTAATTTATTGGACCAATGGGAGACTTGAGCCATGGATTAAAGGTGAAGATTGAACTTAAACAACACAAATTAGATCCAATGGTTGAGAAGAAAGAAAATGTGTTAGATTAGCACATGGGAGAGAGAAAGAGAGAGAGAGAGAGAGAGAGAGAGAGAGAGAGAGAGTTTATTATATTTAATTAATAAGAGCACATGCGTTTTAAAATAAAAATCTTCAATAGTGTTAGGATTTTTCTAACAACAATGAAAGGTTAGGATTAAGTCTAACAAAGTGAATTGGATCCAATGGATGGGGATCAAAGTGATTGGGTATGGAAACTTCATATAAGACCAAAATACTCAGGGAATATGAGCTTGAAATAAAAGAGTATGAGTAACATTAAGAATGTGTTGATTCTGTTTAGGAGTTTCAATACAAGAAGTTTAATGAATAATGTCATTTTGAGTTAAAAAAAATAAAATAATCAGACATTTGAAATTCAATGTCATTATCAGATCTAATGATTTGAACAGATGAATGAAATTGAAAAGAAACTAAGTTTATAAATGTTTGTATACAAGATGAGTCTCATATTTGTATCTAAGTAAATATATCCATTTATAACAAGAATGATCATCAACAATAGTTAGAAAGTAAAAAGGTAAATGATATAAAGTGAATATAAAGCATGTTGGAAACGAAAATACCAAAAGTTAAAAGGTAAATGATATATATAAAATAACAAATTATATTCCAGAAGTTCCTTTCTTTTTTTTCTCAGACAGAAGTTCTTTTCTAACAGAAAATATAACTAACTAGTCAACTGACTATACACTCTAATAAGAGTAACGGAGACTTTTTATTCTCAAGTCATGGGAAAATCAAGCTTTCAGTATTTTTATATCAAATTTCCATTAACAACAATTTTTTAACAAGTCATAAAATCATTGCCTTCTTATATCTCCTCTACCACTTCTTTTTTACACCAAAAAGCAAAAAGATTTTCCCTAAAATCATTGCCTTCTTATATCTCCTCTACCACTTCTTCCCAATTCCTCACTCCCTCGCTCAGAGCCTCTCTCTATCTTTCCCACGCTACAATTTCAAAGCTGGTCTTGAGTCTTGGGTCTTGGGTCTTTCGAATGGCGCTTTCGGGATCTGCGCCAGTGGATCTTCAACAAGCTGTTTCAACAAGCTGGATTATGCTGGAGCGCAATGGCAACTACAATGTGTTGCAAGTGGACAGGTACGCTATTATGGAACGGGTTGGAATTCACGCAAGAGATCTTCGAATTCTTGATCCAATGTTATCGTATCCTTCAGCCATTTTGGGTAGAGAGAAAGTCATTGTCCTCAATTTAGAGGTAAATGCTCTGTTCTTGCTCTACCACGTGCTTTCTTTTAGCTTTCTTCTTTCTGTATCTGGGCTTGTTCAATCATTGATGGGATTATCTCCGATGGTTTCGATTCATTCTTACAGCATATTAAAGCTATTATCACTGCAGAGGAGGTACGTTTGATTTCAATGTTTATTAGACTTTATATTGGAATGACTTCTCCAGGTTATGCTCTGTTTTTAAATTTTGGTTTCATGCTGATGGTAGGTGTTAGTTAGAGTCCCGATGGATGATGATGTTATTCCTATTGTTCAGCAACTTCGAAGAAAGCAAAGAAGCTGTTACGGGGCAAGGCCAAGGAGAAGAAGAAGAGACACGTACTCAAGAAGTTGAAGGCGACAAAGAAAATGGTACGACTCTCGGAAACTTCAATTCGCAAAGGTTTTAATTTGAAGTTTTTGCTGTTGAAGATTTCCCTATATATAGTTTGCCTAATTATATTGTCTCATTTTTTTAGTTTATTTTAATTGGCTGCGGTTGACTTGTGCGTTGTAGAATTTCCGTTTGAGATCCGTGCCTTAGAGGTTGCATTAGAGGCAATTTGTAGTTTTCTTGATGCACGGGCGAGAAAGTTAGAGACTGATACTTGTCCAGCTTTAGATGACCTCACCTCTAAGGTAAAAAGCCTTGTTCGAGAATCTTTCTTTTATTTGGTTTACGTTTTAGCCGCGTTCAAGTGGAAGAATATCAGAACAAGACTACTCAATTTTGTAATACTCTTTTGACAATTAGAAGGCTTGAAGATCGATTTCAATTAAATAGTCCTAGATGCAGCTTTAGCGAAGGTTGATGCCAAGTGAAAATTATTTTCTCTCGCAAATATTTCAATTCATCTTCATTGGAACAAAGACACTTGATGATGACTAACCCCTGATTCCTTTGTCTGGCCGGTTTACAAAGATTCCAATTCCAGAAGCTAAGAAACACCATTTTGTTATAATTGAAATGCTTTCCTGTAGTTCATTTGTTTTATTCTCCCTTCTCTATAATTAAATGGAATTTATCATCTAAAATTTGACTTCCCATGCATTTTCCACTGGACCTGTTCTTACAAAATTATATTTCTTCTTCTTCTTCTTTTCCTGGCCTACCTTCTATGTCCAGATTAGCAGTAGTAAGTTGAATGGAGTACGCAAACTGAAAAGTGCAATGACCCCGTTGACAAATAGAGTTCAAAAGGTATTTTCATATGATTTTTGTAAATGTCAATTCCCTTTCTAGATCCTGCGCGTTCTTGGTTATATATAGGACAGCTGCTTCTGATAGATATTATAGTTTAGGTTATGAGTTAGAACATGTTTAAAAGTAAACCAATTTCCATGAAAGCTTAGTCTGGGAATTTGAAAAAGAAACCTTCAACAAGTGTCCTAAAATATGAACTGGATGCCTGCTGTTACAAGTTAAAGTCACATTTGTGTACCTATCATTATGGTACTTTGCACACAGATAAGAGATGTACTAGAAAATCTACTGGGTGATGATGATGACATGGCTGGCCTTTACTTATCGAGAAAGATGGCTGTTAGCTGTGTTGCTCCGTATTGCTTCCCTAGCTCTCCAACTCTAGGCTCAAGGGTTCGTAGAGATGTCCAGGAGCTTGAAATGTTACTTAAGGTCATATATTAACATCTTCAACTTAATTCTGACTACTCACTTAATGTCGCGTTGCTTGAGTTGATGGTGCTAATAGATTGAATACTGTTACATATTTTGCAGGCTTATTTCATGCAAATAGATGGCACATTAAATAAACTGAACACAGTATGAGCCCTGCTTTCTATTTAAGCTTCCCCTCTTGTCTTTCTGTTCTCTGGTATGGCATATTGAAAGCAAGTAATTATATGTATTATGTAATAAGCTTTGTTCCTTTTGTTTTTTGTTTTTTTTTGTTAATCTAATACAGCTGCGAGAACATATCGATAACACTGAAGATCACATCAACATACAGGTAAATATTGTTGCATGGAGATAACTTGTTTCTTCCATTCAAGTTCGCTTTGAATAGATCACATGCCACATTCGTAAATAAATTCAATGTGTCAACACTGCGAGCTAGCTAGCAATAGAAAATTAGCATCACTGGATGACGTTCATTTATTAATTATTACTGTGTGACACGTGCGTGCAGCTCGACCATCAGCGAAACCTGGTGATTCAGGTAAACTCTTCTTAGGTTATCCATTCATTTCAAGACATACTGCTTAATCCTCTCGCTCGCTCTGTGTGTGTGTTTATTCTGTGAATGCTCTTGTATTCTTAATTACAGCTAGAGCTCTTCCTCAGTTCTGGGACTGTGTGCCTGTCCATATCTTTCTTGGTGTGTGCAATATTTGGCATGAACATCCCGTACACCTGGAACGAAGGACACGATTATATGTTCAAATGGGTATGTACATATCTTTTACTAAAAGTTTCCCATCTTCTAGCAATCTCTTTTTGCCATATATGCGAATAGAATCCATGATATTTGATTGCCTTCTGATCTCTTGTAAGTGAAAATTGCGCCTGTAGGTGGTAATCTGCACGGGAATAGTCTGTGGATCCTTGTTTTTGTCCATACTATCATATGCTCGACGCAAAGGTCTTGTTGGGTCTTGAAACAAAGTTGACATTGGAATGACACTGTGGATAGGCTCAGCACTGCAAGTAGATGGGATTCGCGGGATCAAATTGTATAAGAAATAAATTGCAACTTTGTTTTCATATCTCTGAATATATTTTTCTTAATCGCATATAAGAAGATTAAATATAAGTAAGTATCTTGAATTTTATTTGACATAAACAGTTTCTAAAAAAATTAATATCTAGAATTTTACCTTGCTACTTGACATATACATATTAAATTATTGAGACCGATTATAATTAAATAAAATCTGGGGAGTTATTGATATTTAATTTTATTACCTACGACCTATGGATTATTCGGGTAAAAGAAGACCTAAATCCTTAACTGACTTCTATTTACCAAATTGGATATTTTAGATGCAAATCGCTTGTATTTTATTTGTATCATATTTTTTAAAATATCAGGACTAGATTGAACTTTTTGAATTGATTTACAAAAATTTGAGGAATTTTCGAACTAGGGTAAAAGATGATCAAATCCGTAGAAACGCAGAAAATTGAGCATGTTAGCCATTAAATGGGAGTTTTTTTTTTTTTTTTTTTTTTTTTTTTTTTTTCCCAATTTTCCTGCTTTTTCAATTTCTTAATTTTTTTTAAGTATCATATTAGTAATAGTTCTATGTCTGGGGATTGCCCATGCCATAAGAAGATAAAATTTAAACTCGTAATTTAATAAAAAATAAATATGTTGCCTATTATAAGCTCATTTTGACTAATTCTACATATTAAGAAATATATGATAGTTAAGAAATAAATATTTTTTAAATTAAAAAAAAAAATATCCTTATTAAAGTTTTCTCTTTTTATTTACAAGTCATCGTCATATATTTTTTTTTTGGGTAATAATCGGGGCACTCAACCCATTCTCATTATTGAATCAAGACACAACGTGGGTATGAAATACCCATATAATCTCTGTACATGACAGTTCTAACTAACAAAGGAGGATTTTCAAATATAACATGATCCTCCTCCTGAACAAAACTTAAACTAGCAATTACATCTGCACAACCATTACCTTCTCTGTACACATGTGAGATTATTAACCTGGTGAATTTTCCCAAAGCAGAACGAATTGCCTTAAGCATCCGTGAATCAGCTTCCTCATCAGTCTGCAGCTGTCTTAGCTTCTGCACCACAGTGATTGAGTCACTTTCCAGCACAATACTATCTAGTTGTCTGCTCCATGCACTCTCTAAGGCAGATAAAACAGCCCATAGTTCAGCAGTAAGAGCTGAGCAAATTCCCAGCTTTCGTGAGAACCCCCAATCCAGCGTCCATAATCTCCACGCATTACACCCCCACATCCAGCCAGACTATCCTTCCCCCTCGACGCCCCATCTACATTGATTTTAGGGTTAAGGTGCAGATTCACCAATAAACTATTAGGCCAGGAGCACTTAGCACAAAAAACAATTGAAAGGACCATAATTACCAACAAACAATTAAAAAGTGTCAATTACCACAATTCCGTTACACTTAAACTAACGGCGTTAGGTGTCAATTGAAGATGTCCAATATGCGTGTCTGGTGAGAGGATTGAAGGGAACACAGCCACTCCAAAAACAAACAATCAACCCAAATTTGCAGATTCTTGTTTAACTACTTAATCTCTTACTACTAAACACAACAAATAAGAACACGCCGATGACAAAGCCATAAACAGGAAAGACAAAAATTTCTAACACCAAAAGTAGAACACAAAAATTCCAACTTCAGCTTCGTCGCATAAAAGCAGAGCATTGTTGGCAACTGTAAATACAACAACTATAATTTCCTTTAATTCAAAACCCAAACACAAAAGCTATCTATGACAGACAAAAGCAAAAACTTTGGAATTCAGAGTTGCAAGGCGACGAGAATGGCGGACCTTATGGAGGATATCTTCGGGATAAACAAAAGAATCAGCTTTCACAGATGATGAAACTAGAAAGGTGATGTTGAATGGAATATGAAACCTTCTCAAAGGTTTGAACTAGAACCTGTAATTTTGGCACTTACTATGGAAAATCACAGTTCCGGCGACTTCTCCATCAACCACGCCGACAGACGATCTCTCTTTCCACCATTAGCTTCTTTAATTCTTCCAACACCGTAAGACCCAGTGGTTTTTGGCCTTTAATTTTCCATTTGTATAGATCTGGAATATTTGGGATCTCAAAAAGGACGTGTATTGATTTCTGGGTTTAGATGTTTTTTGCAATTTCTGGGTTTCTTCCAACACCGCAAGACCCAACCGCTGCTTCTTGCAATTCTTCGGTGACATCGTCGTCTTGAGGCAATTTTCATAAGGATCGATCTAGAGGGCACAGAGGTTTTCAGTCGTATTGTTTAGGAACAACATCTGGGTCTCATGACAGTGACAATGACGACCAAGTAGCTCACTCTGCTATTCCTCAATCTTTGTAATCTTTCTCCCGTTGACGATGACGAAGATGTCCCATAGAAGCTAAACCCTTGTTTTCAGATCGCTTTCGCCTTTACCTCCTCGGTCGCGTATTCCACTATTGCAGCGGAGCTCTTCGGCGAAACTGAGAAGGTGGAGGAATGGAGGTGATGATAGTGTGGTGATGGGAGAATCTCACCGGCGGTGATGAAGGTGAGGAGTCGCTGGAGAGGAAGGAGAGAGGCGAAGGGGAGAGGTAGGGACGATGCTTTGACCCAGGCAATCCCCAGCTCAGAGTTGCTTCTCTTTCCTTTTTCATTGACACCTGTATATTACACCTTTCTTCCCAGCCCCGTTAGTTTAGGTTAACGGAATTGTGATAATTATCACATTTTAATTGTTTGTTGGTAATTATGTTCCTTTCAATTGTTTTTTGTGTTGGGTGCTCCTGGCCTAATAGTTTATTGGCCAATTTGCACCTTAACCCTTGATTTTAACCCACCCTCAAGCGGTGGCACCCATCGGACATCAACTTCCTCACATGCCCTACATGCTTTCCCGAACTCAAGTCTTGCTCTTTTAATTTCACGAACGTGTCATGCCACTATCAAGCCTTTGTTTATTGGCATTTTAAATCCCTCTTCAAAGCATGATTTATTTCTCCAGGTCCACAAAAGCCAGCAGGTTACTCCAAAGATCAGCCTCCATTCCTTCCGTGGATGCTGCAAGTTCCACCCAAACTAGTCACGTCCCTGTTTACTCATGAATTCAGCTTCAACTCTTCCATCCCATAACTCCAGCCACAGCTCTTGTGCTATACCATAGTCCCTCATTACATGCATGAGGCTTTCACACTGCTCCGGGCACCTATAACAGTTAGGCGTACCCCCATTAATCTGCATTTTCTTTCACTAGTTAAGAGTCGACCGTGCATTGCCAACCATAGGAAAATTTGTATACGCTTCGGTCCCTGCCATTTCCACAATATATTCCATTCCCCTTCTCCCTTATCCATCTCCTTTCTCAGATTATGATACATTTCAGACACCACATAAGTGTCTTTCAGGTTTTTACCCCGTCTTACACTATCTTCATCACTACGATCTACAGGAGGCAAAGTAGCCATCAAGAGCTTGCTGCCTTCCTCATTTAATTTTCCTCCAATCCTTTCTAAGTTCCACCCACCATCAACCCCTACCATTTCCTTCACTGTGATTAGTTCTTTATCTTCTGTTAAAGCTACAGAGCACATGTCTCCTAGCCTTCTTCCTCCCTCTATCCATTTATCCTTCCAAAAGCTAACTTTCTCACCATTTCCAACTTCCCAGCCAATATTTGCTATCAGCTTTGGCCATAATCTATTTATGCCTTTCCATATTTCAGAATCAGCATTCTTTATTATGCATACAATGTCTACTGTATTTCCCAATCAGCACACTAGAACATAGGCTCTGTGGTTTAGATATGATATTCCATGCTACTCTCCCCAACAAAGCCTCATTCATTGTCTCCAACTCTCTCAAGCCTAGACCACCATTCCTTTTTTCATTACAAATCAAGTCCCAACTTACAGCAGGAATTGATATTTTCCCCTCCCCTCTTTGCCATATAAAATCTCTTTGTATCTTCACCATTTGCTGCCTAACTCCAATAGGAATCTGAGCATGCTGCATGGTGAATCTTTGCCGCCCGCCGATTCTCAGAATCGCCTACACCAACGTTAACCTTCCAGCCAAAGACAAGGTGTAACTTTTCCAACCACTCAATTTATTCTGCATTTTATCAAGTAGATGCTAAAAATGTCCCTTACTACTTCTCCCCCTATACATGTAAGCTCCAAGATATTTCCCCAAATCATCTAATTTTTTAAACCCTGAGTATGTACATATTTCATTCTGCAGCCTTCGCTCAACATTTGGTGAGAAGAATATACTAGTTTTACTAGCATTAACTTTCTGTCCAGAGGCAGCACCAAATTTATCTAGAACCTCCATAACAGAACATATTTGGTCCATATTTGCTTCACAAATCAATAGCAAATCATCAGCAAATAGAAGGTGGGATATTTCAGCTCCATTTCTACCAAGCCTCATCGCTCGCCATTTTCCATTACTAACAGAATCAGATATAAGGTGGATAGTTTTTCCATTCCCAACATAAACAAATATGGAGAAAGAGGGTCACCTTGCCTCAAACCCCTAGACGGCACAAACCCCTCCCTCTTACATCCATTCCATAAGATAGACATGCTAGCCAATTGCATATAGCCCATAACAACACTTTTTAACTGTGCAGCCAGTCCAATCTCATCTAACACCTTCCCAATAAATTCCCAAGACATCCTATCATAGGCTTTCTCTAAATCAATCTCTACAACCATATAGCCTTTTTACATCTTAATTTGTTCATAGAATGCAACACTTCTTTCGCAATTATAATGTTGTCATGAATACTTCTCCTAGGCACAAAACTAGTTTGGTATGGAGACACCAATTTATCCATTAAGGGTTTTAATCTATTAACAAGAAACTTAGATAACCCTTTATATATGACATTACACAAGGCTATAGGTCGGAATTGACTTACTTGTTCCAGCGATCTACTTTCGGGATGAGCACCAACAAAGTGTCATTTACTTCCCCTATCTTCTCCGGACATCTCCACAGTTCTTTTATGAATTTAGTTACCTCCGGCCCCACAATCTTCCAATTTTGTTGGTAGAAGATTGCAGGAAATCCATCTCCTCCGGGTGCCTTGAAACCATTCATCTGGAAAAAAGCTCTCCTCACCTCCTCATCATGCACCTCTCGGCTAGCACGCCTTTTCATTTCTATATCTACAGCCCCCCATTGTTGATTTGTACAGATCCACTTTCTATTTCCATCTTCCTCACTGAACAGATTATAGTAAAAATTCTGAAACATGCTTGCAATGGATTCTTCATTCTCCACCCACTCACCGCTGTTGTTTCGTAGCATTCTAACTTTGTTTCGTCTTCTACGGACCAGAATTTTGGTGTGATAGAATCTAGTATTTCTGTCTCCCTCCTCCAACCATCTACCCCTTGATTTTTGAAACCAAAGGATTTCTTCTTGTCTTAAGGTACTCATTAATTCCTCTTCTAGCTCAGCCTCTAGCTTGATTAAAAAAGGATTATTCATGCGCTCCATAGAACATTGAATTCCATTCAGTCGGTTCAATAATCTGCGTTTTCGACCAGCAACATGGCCAAAGACTTCTTTGTTCCATTTTATGAGATCCTGTTGTAAAATAACTAGCTTAGCATGGGCTTCATCATTCCCTCTCCAACTATGCCTCATTACTTCACCAAAGCTCTCATGCATTTGCCACATGGCTTCATAGCAAAAATTCCTCTTTCTAGACCCCTGATTATCAGCCTCCAACTTGATAAGGAGAGGATGATGATCAGAGCAAACTCTTGGACTAACTCGTACTTCAGCATTTTCAAATTTTTCAATCCACTGTATGTTACACAAGCATTTGTCCAGCCGCTTATATACTCTATCCAGCCCTTCCCATTTTGGTCCTTTCCATGTATAAAAAGGACCCTTAGCTTCGAAATCAATGAGTCCACACTTTTGTATCCATTCATTAAACCTTCTACATCTCGTTTCATTCACTTTACCACCACCTTTTTGCTCCAAAGGCGTTTTAATTTCATTAAAATCACTTGCAATAAGGCACGGTTCAGCAACATTGTTTGCTAGCTCATGGAAATCCTCCCATAATCCTCGTCATTTTGTTCACAAGGGCTAGCATAAACAGCAGAGAACAACATTTCCTCACCATTCAGACCAATCCTACAGTGAATGAACTGCTCCTTATGTACAAGCACATTCATAGATAAATCATCCCTAGTCCATACTAACCATATACCCCCGGAAAAACCATCAGCTTCCACTCTAACTGAATGTTTAAATCCCCAGTTCTTAATAATTCTACTAGCTTGAATTCCACTGACTCGAGGCTCCAGAATTACAACTAGGTCCAGATTATATCTAAATTTCATATCTTTCACAACAGATGCAAAGCCCTTGCTAGCTGCTCCTCTACTGTTCCATACTAATAACTTCATCATTAACAATCTATTAAAAGATGAGAAACAATAGGAACTGCCTTAATCCGCTAGAGCAGGCGTACGATACTCCTCTTCCATATTTACCTCTACAATCTCGGTCAACACCTTCTCGGTCCCAACTCTCTGCCTTACTCCAATATGGCCATTCGAGTTTGTCATCCCTACACCATTTTCCCCCGGATGGAGATTTTCCTTGTCAGCCATACTCAAACTTAGCCCCTGCCTCATATCCATTATGCTCTCAGGGACCCATTCAGGACTCACTTCCTCTGCTTGCTTGTCCCTTCGGTCACTAGTTACCAACCCATTTTGGGCTCTAACTGGCCCTTTTTTAACCCTTTCAACTCTCTCCTTCCGTCCCTCCTATGAACTTCTTTCTACTCCACTAATTCCAATTCGTTCCACCCCTTTATTACCACCTCCTTTACAACCATACTTCTCTGGTTTTTTTTTTTAGTTTAGGTGATGCCTCATGCTGCCCCCATCCTGTTCTTCCTTCAAGCCTAATTTCTCTTTGGAACTCTGTCTCGCCTAGTGGCTGCTCCACATCTTCTGGTTTGCCATTAAGCACAGAAAACCGTGATCCACCAGGTATTCCTTTGCTCTCAGTTACTTCTCTTTGCTGCCGTCTCCCCCGCTGTACAATCTTCCATTTTCCCCCTTCCTCACTGTTATCATCTTCTTTTAGCGCTTGTTCTCCCTTATCCTCTACATCCATATCACCCTGATTATCTCTCTTGTGGAAAGCCTCACAACCCTGTTTATTATGGCCAACCCGTCCACATTTACTACATAGAGACCCCAAGCTTTCATACTTCACACTCAATATCTGCCCCTCTACATTAAACTTAGGGATCAACGGCTTCGTAAGGTCCAGCTCAACACACAAACGCGCGAATTTTCCCCTAGCCCTTTGCGCCGTATGGATATCTAAGAAAATGGCTTTGCCTATTGAATTCCCAAGGTTCAACAAAAAAATTTTGTCAAATAAAGGAACAGGTAGGTCAGGTAGCCTTACCCAGGCCACAACAGATTCAATTCGTTCATTTTTCGGATTAAACTCAGGCTTCCAGCGGGCCACATTTAGGTAAGCATCAATTATTACCCCTGGACCCCCAATTAAGGCTTCCATGTAATCATCTATGTGTTGGAAATTCACCAAATAAAAATGATTTTCACAATCAAATACCTCAATCTTTCCTTTGCGTTCCCAGAGTTGTCTCAGTTTCTTCAGCATAAATCCATAGGAGAGTTGTCCCCTTAACAGCTTGACCACCAGCGTCATGCTAAATGGCTTTATCAGTCGTTCGCGTTCCTTTTCTTCAAACTCAAATCTCGGGCATAGGGGATTTGAGAGATCCACTCGGATACCATAAGCCGGATTAAGTACTTTAGCAAAGTCCGTGTCTGCTCCATAGTCCTCCAGATCATCATCTTCATCTGTCTTAACCCATTCCCACCAACAAGTCTTCGCACTCACATTTTACAAGAGCGATTCGTGATAAGACTTAACTGGAACTCCTTTCTCATCAGGTGCCATCCATTTTTCCTCACGAGGTTTCAGCAACTCGCTTCCAGTGAATTCGTCCCCCACACCACTAACCTTCCTTTTCCGTCGATTCCCTGCTTCGTAATCCTCCGCCATTAAATCCTCACTCTCCCCTCCTTGCAATACGCGAGGCGAGGAGACACTCATATTCTCCGTCGCAGTGGGCGACGAAGCCTTCCTCTCAGTTTGAATCCCTAGATCTATCTCCGCCACTTCCACCGCAGTGGGCGACGGACTCTGATTATCGTCATATCTCTTTTATTTGTTGAGTGAATGCATTAAATAGGACGATTTAATTTCCTGGTACAGATGCAAGTGAATGGACATTAACGAATCAACGTTATCGTAGTAAAACGAGTCATAGAATTCATCGACGTCCATGCGTAAGTGGTCTGGACAATATTAAGTTTATGAAATTCATGAATATTACTTTTTATATTTTTTCAAGAGCGAACCTTAAAACTTAAAATAAAAATATACTCTACCACTCTGATCCTATTTATAAGTTTATTTTGACAAAAAAATTGGTCCTTATAAGTCTTCTTTAAGGTAATAAATGAGATTATGACATTTTTTCCCATTAATTATACCAATGAAAATAGAGAGTGAAGAAAAATTTAAAAGATACTCATTTATAAATGAGAGTAAAGTTGAAAATTTACCTAATAATCATCGACCTAACTACTTGTCCTTGATATGTGTAATTTGGTTAAAAAGAACTTATAAATAAAATCGATCAAAGCGATGGTTTGGCCACAAGGAATCCATCACAATTTGACTGCAATGAAATCAAATGGAGTAACACTATGTGTCTAAGTATAAGTTACTTCCAGGGAAAAAAATTGATTCATATTATAAGTTACTTGTAGATAATTAATGATATTTTGTCAATTTTATCCTTATTTAAGAGAAAAGGTAGAAAAATTTATCTATTTGGCATTTGCTATATTTCTTACTATGTGAGGATGAGGTACAGATGATTAATGAAGAATGTTGTACCATCGTTATCATATCAATAATGAATTAAGGCCTGTTTGAGTTAGTGTTAAAAAAACATGTTTATGTAAGCTGGGACAAATATCCTTTCACATATTTATTTCATAGGCGCGTATATCGTAAATTACGTTAGAAAATTAGCTTATATCATTAATCTAAACATACACTTAAATGGGGACAAATTAAATTTGGCATTCAACTGTGATGGCAATAGCAGTAAGTAAAGGATGATCCAGTATCATCCTCTTTATATGTTGGCAAAACAAAAGCTTTTGGGTTATGGTGTAAATTTGTTCCAAAAGTTTCACTGAAGAGGAATATTACTTTGAAAGTTTTTTTAGGTTTAATATTGCTTTGAAAGTGTTGAAAATGAGTATTGTTGCTATTTTTTGTTAAAAAGTTAACGGTCAACATTAATTTTTTAATTGTATAGAGCGACATTGCTACATTTTGAAACTTTCAGGGTAACAGTAATCCTAAAAAAAACTTCTATGAGAATATTGCTCCTTAGTGAAAACTTTCAAAGTAAATTTACATCTTAACCCAAAGTTTTTTTGGAAAAAACATTGTTAGGTCCCAAGGATCATAAACAATTACAAAAAAAACTCAGCTAATTCTTCTATCAAAAAATCCTACAGGTATTTTTATGTGATTAATTGTTAATATGAAATGGCTAAGTTTCCCTCAAAGAATATTAAAGCAAAAAGCATATAGGAGAAGGAAGGTTATACTTAGATTAACAAGTAATTATACATATTTTGACAACTTCATGAGCTAATTTTGGCAACACTATTTTCATACCTGGAAAATTTACAACTTCAGCCAATTTTCCCCTCTAGTGCCATACATCGAAGGGATCTACACCGTAGAACATGGGGAAGATTCCTCTGCCGTAGAGCCTTCTAGATTCGACGATCTTGTGCTCATCGAGGCACCACATGGAGAAAGTGTAGTATTGAGAGAGGACAACGATAGAGAACAAAGATTCTTCGATTGCTCGAAGAAGTTCAATAGAAATGGATTGTCCTTTCTTAAGTCCTTGGTTATCCATGAAAGTTATGATTCCTCGTTGCTTTATATAACGTCCTCAATTTAAATTAACATAATAACTAAGTGTTGATTAACAACTAAGTAATGCTTCAACATTTATCAAAATGATACAAAATAAATCAGAGTATGTTGAATGGGCCCTAACGTGGCAATATACAATCATTCAACATAAACCAGAAAGACAGAAGCACTACTTTTGGCAGAAGTAGCCTAAGCTTCCAAGGTTTTCCCTGATAGACCTGCATGGGAACTATCACCTGAAAATGTGGGTAACCATCAATCTAACTTTATTACGAATACTAATATGTGCTAGTGAGGTTCCAAGTGGAACAATTTATGTAACAAAGTCTTAAAAATATAATTCACCAATATACACGTCACAAATTTTCATATCATGAATTCTGTATCAAAATTATGTATCACGGTTTTCATTAACACAATTCCCAAATTGCTTCCCATCAATCCAACTGAACCGCCTTATTTCCTTCGACTAGACCCATGGGCTAAGTTACACCCATATTATCGGTTACTCAAAAAGTTCACGGTCATGTGATGAGGACCGCCAAAATCCTCGAGCACATGTCCGGACACTGGGGTCTTTTCCCCTCATTGAACTAGTGGGTCAGTCCCTCATTGAACATGTGGGACAATAGAAAGCCAACCATCGTGCACCAATGGAGACCTCACCACGTGATGGAATAACTACTCCATTTCTTCCCAATTCAACCCTTTCCATAATATCATAATAAATAACTCAACATGAGTTTTTCCAAGATTTTCACATTCATATCATGTTATTTAAATAACTCTCATAACCATGTCATAATATCTCAATTCCAAATTCTTATACATAAATAAATATATGCATATATTTCACAATTCAAATCATAAGGTTCTACAAGGAAATTTCTATTAAAATATTCATAATTATTTTACAAAATACTCACAAACAACATATCAATACACATAACAAGTGGAAAGTGGTTACCTCTCGCCGAAGCTAACTATTATCACACTGCTCCTAATCCAAGAGTTCAAACATACGCCAAAAATCAATCTACCACAACCAATTTACTAACCATTAATAACTCTTCTAAAACTCTACATAAAATTATAACTTATAATTTCATAAAATTAAAAATATACAAATTATAATAATAATTTTGGAATGCTTGAAGTGAGCAAATTATGATGGTACTAAAAAAATCAAAGAAACCATTATAACTATTAACTCTTTTTCTATTTATTACTAGCCGATAATACCCTTATTTATTTATTATTAATTAATGATACCCTCTTTTATTTATTATTAATTAATAACCCCTTTATTATTTATTTCCCCTTTTAATAATAATAAAAATATTTATTTATTATTATTATTATTTTACCAATTATTATTATTATTTATTACTTATTTCTCTATAATTATTTTAAACCCTTAGAGGCTCTTTTAACATTTTAAATTAGGATTTTATAAATCACCATATAAAAATATGCTTTAATGCATAAGATTTACTGTTTCTCATGGTTTTCCGAATGCACAATAAATTAGTATATTATATAGGGTTAAGGTGTAAAAATATACATGTGCTTTTGTTAGAGGAGCGCCCCGAGTAAGTGCTTTTTTTGGGTGCGAAAAGTGTACACGTGGTTACAAATTAGGTACAAAAATATCGTTTGACCGTTAAGTTTGACTTTTTTAAGTTTGACTTTTTTCTTTGATCGATGATGACGTGGCATTTTCAAAGCCGCAAAAATAGACGTATGTGCTTTGTCGGAAGAAAGCCCAAGAAGTGCTTTTTTGCACATGTGAATTTTTGACAAACCACATGTGTATTTTTGCCCCTTTGAAATGCCACGTCATCGTCCGTCGGCAAAAAAAAAGTCAAACTTAACGGTCAAACGATATTTTGCACCTAATTTGTAACCACGTGTACACTTCTGTATCCAAAAAAAGGACTTGCTACTGGGCGCTCCTCTGACAAAAGCACATGTCTATTTTTGCACCTTAACCCTATTATATATATATATACTTCACTGGTATACACACACACCTTAACCCTATTTTTGCACCTTAACCCTATTATATATATATATATATATATATATATATATATATATATATTTTTTGCACCTTACCAAGGTAGGAAATCATGTACAATGGACTTTTTCTTTTCTAATATCAGCAACGCATGTGGGTGTGTGTACATGAATTTAAGTATGAAATTAATTTATGGGTAAAGGACTAATTTTACACCTGACCTTTTTCCCAGGAGCGCCCAGCACCACGGCCGTTAGTTGACCGTCAACTTGGATGGAACGCTGACGTGGAATAAAAAAAATTCAAAAATAAAATAAAAAAATTAGGAAAAAAATTCAAATAATTAGAAAAAAAAATAGAAAAAAATAGGGAAAAATTCAAATAATTAGGAAAATATTAAAATACTTCCCGCCGCTGGGCCCCACCACCCGCAAATCGTCGGCCAATCGCTGCGCTCGGCGGCGGCAGTCGGTTTGCGGTGTGGCCGCCCACACGGCGACGATCGGTCATTGGTGGCGGCGGCCGGATAACCAACTGGTGGAGGAGGAGTTGTATATACACGGGTCGGTGTAGTTGTTGAAGATGCATTAGGGTAAGCTGTTCATTGAAAAAAATATTTATTAATTAATTAAGGTAATCTTCTTGTCAATTCTCCCTACGAGATAAATCTAATCGATGTGTGAAGTCGACTAAGAACCAGTGGGGCCCACATTTCTTTGGGGTATTTTAATTTTTTTCTAATTATTTTAATTTTCCTAATTATTTGAATTATTTTAATATTTTCTAATTATTTGAATTTTTTCCTGATTTTTTGATTTTTTTTTCTAATTATTTTAATTTTTTTTCAATTATTTCCTAATTTTCCTATTTTTTTCGAATTATTTTATTATTTTCGATAATATTTAAAACTATGGGGTAAAAGGGTAATTTCACCTAAAACTAAGGGCAAAAGTGTAATTTCACCCGCGTTCATCGCTCACTTCCATCCAGTTAACGTTGACCGTTTGGTCAACTAACTACTGTAGTCTTTGACACTCCCAAAACGTAACGTCGTGTGTATTTTTACTTTCCGGAAAAAAGTCGTGGTCTTTAGCAAGACTCCCGCAAAAAAGTTCATATGTAAAATTGCTCCTTCACCCTTAATTTATTAAGAAAAGACCCTTGACAACTTTCAACTCTTTTGTCACTATTTTCATCATTTAAATGTTTACACTAATCCATATATATAAAGCTTTGTATATACATTTCAACACACAACAACGTTTTATCAGTAAAATAACCAAGTTTTGGTTCCATGTTTATATTTATCTACATAAGTGTGCAGCGTTTTTTACAGCAACCATATATGTGTTTATATATATATATATATATATTATAGAAACAATAAGCTTTTTACTATTTCTTCCACATGCAACACGCATACACGCATTTATATCACTACGTGATAGAAACTCATGACAGCAAGTTCCCTTTTCTCTCCACATGCAGCGACGCCTATACATACACATATACTACCTGATAGCAAAGCAAGGTTTTGACAACAACTCTTCCTTTCTTTTGGTTTCATATGCATTCACACCCATATTTAGACACATGTCGGTAAAGCTTCTATATTTCTCATGTGCAGCGTTTTATATATGTCAGTTAACAACTAAGTTATTGTGCAGTGCAGCGACATACCTCTGTTTTCGGACTTAAATGCAGAGCAAGAAATGAGTGAGAATGAACACTCTCTCTTTTTCTTCATTTCTTCCATGCTCTCGTTCTGGGTCTCATCCCCAACGCTCTCACTCTCTCCTTCTCATTCACTCTGTTTCCTTGTTCTAAAACATGGTGCACACACACACACACCCAGCTCCAATGCTTTCTTTCTTACTTCCGGACTCTCTTTCACTCCAACTCCATCTCGGTTAAGGCAACGTGAATGAGGGAAAGTTTCAGGACCGATGGCTATATATATATATATATATATGCTAATGTCTGGTCCGAGAAGGGAGAGAAGAGTGGACCGAAGGTTATTTGACTCTGGGCTCGAGACGCATGGCGAAGGGATGGCGTGCTGCAACTGACGCAAGAAGGAATGGTGTGCATGCTGTTTCTGATCCCTCTGCGATTTCGTAACGGTGCTTGATCTGGTTTTACGGGTTTTGACGGATAAGAGTATATAAAAAAACGTTGAATTAAGGGAAAATTACGCTCAGGGATGGGTAGAGTTTCTGCCAAGGAGAGGAACAGTACCCGTGCTTGATCTGGTTTTACGGGTTTTGACTGATAAGAGTGAGGGAAAGTTGAATTAAGGGAAAATTACGCTCAGGTCCTAATGAGCAAAGAAAATTACAAGTAGGTCCCTTTAAATGACAAAATTACATAGAAGTCCCTGTAATTATTTGTGAATGTAAATTGATCATTTTGACCTTCCCTCTCTCCTGTCTCTCTCCTTTTTCTTTTTTTTCTCTCTTTCCTGGAAAGGGCTGCCGCTGGTCATCCCCGACCACCACAATCGTCAGAACCACCACCACCGGGGATTCCGACGGAGAAGTGGAGGCAGCCGAACAAGGCGATCCCAAGACATGGGCGGTGTTTAACAAGAGCTTCCAGCAGGTGTAGTTGGTGTTGGATCGTAATCGACTTCTGATTTAGCAGGTGAACGAGAACCACCAGTCTAGGATTGCCGACAATATGGCGAAGAACATGTCCTTGATTCCGGAGCTCAACGAAAATATCTCCAAGGTCGTCTCTCTTTACTCTTATCTCAATTCTAATTTCTCCACCATGTGCCAGCAACACGCCGATAATCATGACGAAAGACGAGAGAAATGAAGGGCTTGAAGGATTGTGATAGAATTCGTTCCTGTAATTTCAAGTTCATTCTCTATATATAAGTTTTGGGGTTGATTAGTTCTATAATTGCTAGCAATTCTCTAGCTGTGTTTGTGTCCTTTCTGGGGTTGATTAGTTCTGTAATTGCTAGCAATTCTTAGTTCGCTTCTATTCTTTTTGTGGTAGAGTTGTTGTAAATAAATGTTTTTTCTGTTGTTAATATAGCATTTGTTGTTGTAAATAACCTCTCGACGTTAGAAATAACAAATTACAGGTTTTCAAAAGTTGTTATTAAAATATGCTTTTTCTGTTGTTAATATATCATTTGTTGTTGTAAATAGTTTCTGGAAGTTAGAAATGACAAATTCCAGGTTTTCAAAATTTGTTGTTAAAATATGTTTTTCTATATCAATTTTTGTTGTTGTAAATAGCATCCAAATTCCAGGTTTTCAAAATTTGTTGTTAAAATATGCTTTTAAATAGCATTTGTTGTTGTAAATAAACAAATTCCAAGTTTTCAAAAGAAGTTGTTAATATATATATATATATATATATATATTTTTTTAATATAACATTTGTTGTTGTAAATAACCTACGAACGTGAGAAATGAAAAAAATCCAGGTTTTCAAATGTTGTTGTTAATCTATGTTTTTTTTTGTTAATATAGCATTTGTTGTTGTAAATAGCCTCGGACGCGTGACCGGGAAGTTAAGTTCGAACTCGGAAGTTAAGCTCGAACGTCCTAACCACATTTGAAAACCTGGATTTTTTTTCATTTATCACGTCCAGAGGCTATTTACAACAACAAATGCTATATTTACAACAGAAAAAACATACATTAACAACAACATTTGAAAACCTGGATTTTTTCATCTCTCACTTCCAAAAGCTATTTACAACAACAAATGCTATATTAACAACATAAAATACATATATTAACAACAACTTTTGAAAACCTGGATTTTTTTCTTCTCTCACTTCCAGATGCTATTTACAACAACAAATGCTAAATTAACAACATAAAATGCATATATTAACAACAACTTTTGAAAACCTGGAATTTTTTTTCTTCTCTCACTTCCAGAAGCCATTTACAACAACAAATGCTATATTAACAACATAAAATACATATATTAACAACAACTTTTGAAAACCTGGATTTTTTCATCTTTCACATCCAGAGACTATTTACAACAATAAATGCTATATTAACAATAGAAAAAGCATATATTTACAACAACCTTTGAAAACTTGGATTTTTTTCATTTCTCACGTCCAAAGGCTATTTACAACAACAAATGATATATTAACAACAGAAAAAACATATATTTACAACAACTCTACCACAAAAAGAACAGAAGCAAACTGGGAATTGCGGGTGGGATTAGCAAACACTTAAGGGAGATCTTCGGTAACTTCAGTGTTGCCAAGCACATACTTCCCACAAGCAACTAGCACATCGTTTTCTACCCAGTTGCTTTCATCCTCGTCATCTGGATCTGCTTCAAACGAGATTTTCCGGTGCGTTGAAGAAGGCCCTTGATTGAATGGAGCTCCGAGTCTGCGGATGGCCAGCGGGAGAGAGAGAAGGGTGGAGACGATGCAAGAGAGCGAGTAAGGCGAGAGAGGATAGAAGAAAAAATATTGGAAGAGAGAGAAGAAAAAGGGAAAGAGAGAGAGAGAGAGAGAGAGAGAGAGAGAGAGAGAGAGAGAGAGAGAGAGAGAGAGGAAGAAGGAGAATGGGCAATAATGTATTTTACTCATATGAAATAATTACATACGTGTCCCTGGATTTCGTGATTTCATGATTTGAAGGGACCTAATTGTAATTATCTTTGCTCTTTAGGACCTGGGAGTAATTTTCCCTTGAATTAATTGATATTGTTTGGCTCATGGAATATTGTCACGTGCTGGGCTAAACATTAGAGGTAATGGGCCGAATGGTTCAATGGATATTAAGGCTTAAAGTGTTAAGTTATATGGACTTGTTGCTTCTGTACGTTGGGCTCATTTAAAAGAATGAAAAAGTGGATTAAATAAATAATAGATGAATTTGGTTCTGCATAATGTGCTTTGAGTCTTTGAGTAACTAATATAGTTTTACATTAAGGGGGTAGAAATTACCAACGCATAATAGCACCAATATTAGCTTCTCCTTTTCTTTTTAATATTAGGCCATTAACTTCAATAATTCTTTTCCCAAAAATTCATGGAAATTAGGCCTTAACTTCCAATAATTATTTTAGGTCATAATTTACCCCTTCCAAATATTCTTTGACTTTATTATTTTCTCAATTAATTTATTTTGTCCATAAAATATCATCTCCAAAATATTCTGGCCAACTAGATTGCCTTTAATTTATAGGAAAATATGCCTTAAATTCCTATTATTACCTTTATAATAATTAAGGCCAAATTTTTCATAAATAATTTCATCATAATAATTCTACATCCTTGAAATATTATTTCATAATTTTCCCAAATTTTCAAGGTCCAAAATAATTTTAATAATTATCTTAAGCTTTTCCTCATAATAAGCTTAAGATTTTTGGACTCTACGGGCAAAAAGCCTTCTTATCTCAGTTTTATTTCCAACCTTTTGGTCCAAAAATTTGGGATGTTACACTTTAGCTTTGTGTATAGGTGATCGGTGAATCCATGGCGAGTGTCTTCTCCTCTAAAGCTCAAGAACATGTGGTAGCTCCGTCGTGGAATTGGGTTTCTATTGATTTGTTGTGCCATTGTATGAAAGATTTAGTTTCTTTGATTCCTTAATGTCAACAACTAATTTATGTTTTAACAAGTTCTTCAACCTTTTTTTACAATTTCATGAGTCATTTATAAGTGCATGAGTTTTTATAATCAGAGGGTCTGTCAATAACTGATTTGTGTTTTAACAAATTCTTAAACATTTTTTTATAATTTCATCTCATCTCATCACAATTCAGTACACCTCAATATGCATGTAACTCCTTCAACAATCCTTATAACCTCCTTATAACCACTGACATAACTCATAGGCTATAACATAATAGTTTTAATCTCTTTGACAAGATTGCACCAAGCGCACCAATGATGAGGTGTAGCCCGGCCAAAGGCTACAAAATTCATATCGGACCATGTGTTCACCTTCTTTCGAATAGAGAAATGTGTCACTGTCCGAAGGGCCGACCCTTATCACGGCCAAAGGAAAGAGTGATACCAAGGGCCCTTAAAATGTCAAAGTCATACACTGCGCGCTTAGTGGCGGCTATACCACGTGGTATAAAATCAATCTCCTACCATCACATCTCATCACAATTCAGTACACCTCAATATGTAGAGTAATGTCACAATTCCAACATCAATAATTTCTACTTATCTTCAATATTCAATACCATGCATGATATATCATAATAACAATATAAACAATTCAAGCCCACTTAACTAAGAAGTTTACTGTCAAAATATATATATGTACACACATTTTTCATATGCAAAATACTATAACATATTCATATTATTTGAAAATATGACATACACTTGTAATCACCTCAACAAGTATATAAGATAAATTGGAAAGTGGTTACCTCAAATTCTTGACACAAAAATTAAGCGTGAGAGAAATAAAGTCCACTCTAAAAATAAATATATAATTGTATGTTAATAGAATTAACAAAAAGAACCACTAATACAATAATAAATAATTAATTAAACCATTAACTCAATTTGGTTTTCCTAGAGAAATGACAATTTATTTACTCCTCAAATCATTATTACAATTTCATTTTCCTCCTTCATAACTTATTTCTCACTAATTATGATCATCAAAATATCACCATATCCTCAATTTTTAACCTAATACTAACTTTTATAAGTATAACCTAATTTATTAAATAATCTCCAAACCTCCACATAATCAAATCATATCAAATTTTAATTTATATTTCAAATCCAAACTCATAATTTTATATAGTTCAAAACTTAGCAAAACTAAACAGGTTAAACCGACAACAATACCTCCTTGTAATCCAAATAAATGCCTTAAACCTCATTTAATTGGTAGAATTATCCTCTAAAACATAAATCTTATATTCTTCTAAATAGAAAAATAAAATTTAAATTCCTACTACTACCTACTAAAAAATCTAAACTGATTGAAATTATCTATTAATTATGCTCTTTATATATATAAAGTCATCTATTATCAAAATTCAAAACTTTTCCAAAATTCAAACATTAAAATTTACACTAATTTGTACCATATTACCTTCATTAAAAAGATAAAAATACATAAAATAACTTTCATAAAGAAAATTTGTTGAAAAGAAATTAATTTAACTACTTTAATGATCTTATAAAATAAATAACTTACCTTAAAAACTCAAATAAGCTCTATTTTCTTCTTTTTTCTCTCATTCCTTCCTTGTCTCTCTCTCGTTCTCACTCTGCTCTCCAGTTCTCTCCCGGTCTCACACTCACACACATACACTATCACACACACAATCACCAAACATACGCATACATATATATAGGGGAGAAAGGAGGTGGTTATTTCCCCATTCCCCACTCCATGTGCTTCCTTCTCCTATATGCCTTTTGCTTTAATATATTCTTTATGAACAATTTAGTTATTTCACATTAAAAACTAATCACACAAAAGTCCTTGAGAACTTTCTTAATAGAGGAATTATGTGTGAAACTTTTTTATAATTGTTTATGTCCTTATGATCTCACAATGATTTTCCTTTTTTTTTTCCCCTTCAGAAATACAAATTTGGAAGGAAACTCTTCAGTAAGGTTTGGATTTGCTATCAAGGCCCATCAGTACAGTTACTAGTATGGAAAAAAATATCTCCAACTCTCTCATTTTGATCTTCGCCGTTTTAGAGCATGTTTCAACTGGATTACAAGTTCAGCTCTCTTTGACAACAATTGGAGGTGTTCTGGTGTAGAACACAGATGTCTAGCCTGGTGGGCTAGTGTTTTGCTATTGGATCGATAGGCTCTACCTGTATATCTACGAGGCAAATATCCAGGAGAGCGTGAGATCACTGTACACAAACGAGGCTTTCTCCAAAGGGGGTGATGTGTGTGCACAGTGATGACTGTATGTAAATAGTTCAGAGTTAGAATGTGTGCACCTTAAGATTTTGCCTCTGTATTTATAGAGTATACCTTAGGTTGGGTATCTCAGGCCTTGCGTGATTTCTGGCCGTTATATCATATCCAAAGATATAGATTCAGATATTCCTGGACTATAGATAAGATAGGATTTCCCATTTTTATAGGCAGATCCTGAGATAGGATATATTTCATCTCGGGCTACCTCGGTGTTGGGCCTAATGGGGGTCCGTAACAGTTGCTCCCCAGCCCGGTAGTTCAAACGTTTGAGCTACCAGGATGCACCTTGCCCCAGACCGGGATGTATTGCCGTGACCCTTACCTTGCTCAAGGATCTGAGGTCGTATCTCAAAGATCCGAGCTCCCGCTAGGGCGTTCGCGGATCCGAGGTAGTGTCAGGTGGATCGGTTGACTTTGAGGTCAAGATCTCTCTTCATTCACTATCATTGCCCCCTGACACCTGGCTCCTCTGGATTAGCATGGGTTGTAACCGCCAGATGTACTGCGTTTGACTTCTGCGTTGCAGAATTTCCGTTTGAGTTCCGTGCCTTAGGTTGCATTAGAGGAAATTTGTAGTTTTCTTGATGCACGGGCGAGAGAGTTAGAGACTGCTACTTATCCAGCTTTAGATGACCTCACCTCTAAGGTAAAAAGCCTTGTTCGAAAATCTTTCTTTTATTTGGTTTATATTTTAGCCGCGTTCAAGTGGAAGAATATCAGAACAAGACTACTCAATTTTGTACTACTCTTTTGACAATTAGAAGGCATGAAGATCGATTTCAATTAAATAGTCCTAGTTGCAGCTTTAGCGAAGGTTGATGCCAAAAGAAAATTATTTTCTCTCGCAAATATTTCAATTCATCTTCATTGGAACAAAGACACTTGATGACTAACCCCTGATTCCTTTGTCTGGTTTACAAAGATTCCAATTCCAGAAGCTAAGAAACACCATTTTGTTATAATTGAAATGCTTTCCTGTAGTTCATTTGTTTTATTCTCCCTTCTCTATAATTACATGGAATTTATCTTCTAAAATTTGACTTCCCATGCATTTTCCACTGGACCTGTTCTTACAAAATCATATTTCTTCTCCTTCTTCTTTTCCTGGCCTACCTTCTATGTCCAGATTAGCAGTCGTAACTTGGATAAAGTACGCAAACTGAAAAGTGCAATGACCCGGTTGACAAATAGAGTTCAAAAGGTATTTTCATATGATTTTTGTAAATGTCAATTCCCTTTCTAGTTTCTGCCCGTTCTTGCTTATATATAGGACAGCTGCTTCTGATAGATATTATAGTTTAGGTTATGAGTTAGAACATGTTTAAAAGTAAACCAATTTCCATGAAAGCTGAGTCTGGGAAGATGAAAAAGAAACCTTCAACAAGTGTCCTAAAATATGAACTGGATGCCTGCTGTTACAAGTTAAAGTCACATTTGTGTACCTATCATTATGGTACTTTGCACACAGATAAGAGAGGAACTAGAAAATCTACTGGGTGATGATGATGACATGGCTGGCCTTTACTTATCGAGAAAGATGGCTGTCTCGTGTTCCTCTACCAGTAGCTGTGTTGCTCCCGATTGCATCCCTAGCTCTCCAACTATAGGCTCAAGGGTTCCTAGATCAATCAGAGCAAGTGCAACAACATTTCAACTTAATTCTGACTACTCACATAATGTCGGGTTGCTTGAGTTGATGGTGCTAATAGATTGAATACTGTTACATGTTTTGCAGGCTTATTTCATGCAAATTGATGGCACATTAAATAAACTGAACACAGTATGAGCCCTGCTTTCTATTTAAGCTTCCCCTCTTGTCTTTCTGTTCTCTACCATGGCATATTGAAAGCAAGTAATTATATGTATTATGTAATAAGCTTTGTTCCTTTTGTTTTGTTTTTGTTAATCTAATACAGCTGCGAGAATATATCGATGACACGGAAGATTACATCAACATACAGGTAAATATTGTTGCATGGAGATAACTTGTTTCTTCCATTCAAGTTCGCTTTGAATAGATCACATGCCACATTCGTAAATAAATTCAATATGTGTCAACACTGTGAGCTCTAGCTAGCAATAGAAAATTAGTATCAGTGGATGACGTTCATTTATTAATTATTACTGTGTGGCATGTGCATGCAGCTCGATAATCACCGAAACCAACTGATTCAGGTAAACTCTTCCTAGGTTATCCATTCATTTCAAGACATACTGCTTAATCCTCTCTCTCGCTCGCTCGCTGTGTGTGTGTGTGTATTCTGTGAATGCTCTTGTATTCTTAATTACAGCTAGAGCTCTTCCTCAGTTCTGGGACTGTGTGCCTGTCCATATCTTCCTTGGTGTGTGCAATATTTGGCATGAACATACCGTACACCTGGAAAGAAGGACACGATTATATGTTCAAATGGGTATGTACAGATCGTTTACTAATAGTTTCCCATCTTCTAAGAATCTCTTTTTAATTTGCCATATATGCGAATAGAATTCATGATATTTGATTGCCTTCTGATTTCTTTTAAGTGAAAATTTGCGCCTGTAGGTGGTAATCTTCACGGGAATAGTCTGTGGATCCTTGTTTTTGTCCATAGTATCATATGCTCGACGCAAAGGTCTTGTTGGGTCTTGAAACAAAGTTGACATTGGAATGACACTAAGGATAGGCTCAGCATCGCAAGTAGATGCGATTCGCGGGATGAAATTGTATAAGAAATAAATTCCTACTTCTAATTATAAGACATAATTAACTTTTTTAGAAAAATTAAGGAAGCTAATTAAATTACTTTAGAGTATTTTTATTTTTATTTTTTTCTTCAAAGTAATTATTGAGACCTATTATTATCAAATAAAATTTGGGGATTTATTTATATTTAATTTTATTACCTACAACGTATGAATTATTCGGGGGATAAAAAGCCCTATGGATATTTTTTCCTGGGAAAATCTTTTTGAGGGCCCTTTTTAGTGTAAAAATCTCAAAAAAGGCCCTCAAAATCTGACAATATTTTTGGAATCTTGGGGGAGTTGTTAATGGGGCTGATATATATAGTTGTTAACTTAATCGATTGATATAGTTGTTAATGTGGACTGATTTAGTTGTTAAAAAATTGTTGTTGATAGAAATGATATAGTTGTTAACTAACAACTATATCAATCAAATTAACAACTCGCAAGAAGATTCTAAAATACCTGAAAAGAACCTAAGGCCTTTTCAGATTGTCGATTTTTTGAGAGCCTTTTTTAGGATTTTTACACCAAAAAGGTCCTTAAAAGGATTTTCCCTTTTTTCCTTAACTGACTACTACCGTTTACCAAATTGGATATTTTAGATGCAATTAGCTTGTATTTTATTTGTATCATATTTTTTATTGTCTTAGTTTTTCAAATATCTGGACTAGATTGAACTTTTTGAATTGATTTACAAAAGTTTGAGGAATTTTCGAACTAGGGTCAAAGATTATCAAAATCCGTGGAAACGCAGAAAGTTGAGCATGTTACTCATTAAATGGGAGACTTTTTTTCCAATTTTCCTGCTTTTTCAATTTCTTAATTTTTTAAGTATCATATTAGCAATAGTTCTATACTTGGGAATTGCCCATGCGATAAGGGAATGGCTAGGTGAAGATAAAATTTACACGTTTAAGACCTCCTAATTTATTTTTTTAAAAAATATGTTGCCTATTATAAGCCTATTTCAACTAATTCATAGATATTAATAAACGATAGTTAAGTTAATAAATATGTTTAAAATTAATAAAAAAATTAATTTATCCTTATTAAAGTTTTCTCTTGACAAGAATTAATAATGATTAATAATGGTTTTAAATATGGTGCATGTTTGGTACGCCCATTGGGTCAACTTATTGGATTTATGATTAGACTTATGAGATTTTTTTTTTTAATGTTTATTTGAGAAGTTGTTTCAATCGGACTTATATACCAAAAATTACTTATTTGAATAGTTACTTTAGAGAGCTTTTTAAAAGTTACTTATGGACTTATAAGGTATTTTTTTTAGTATCGTTTAGTATTCTATAGTATATTTTTAAGTACCATTCAATACTCTAAAAAATATTTTATGGTACTGACTGGTACCAAAAATAATTTTTTCAACATCTTAAAATAATTTTTCAAGATTACGAGGTATTTTTTTAGTATCATTTAGTATCCTGAAGTATGTTTTTGGTACCATCGAGCACCCTAAAAGCTACTTATGCTACCGCTAAACCAAACATAAAATCATATTTCACAATCTGACTTTCCATAAGTTAGATTGACTATAAATTATTTTTTCCACAGGTATCCAAAACAAACTCATTATTTGGGTTTAATATTTACTGCGATTCTTTGTGGAAATATTTTTTTTTCTAAAGACTCACATAAAAATGAGTGGGTCCTATTATAAAGAGAAGAGAAAGAAAATATTAGTAGGACCCATCCACTTTTATGTGAGTGCTGCAGAAAAAATATTTCTGCAGCAACTGCAGATATATTCAAGGTTGTCAAACTCACGAGTTTAAACAAACTCGTGATAGTATCGTGAACTCGAATCGTAAACTCGTAAACGCGTTCTTTTATCATTAAATATGTATTAACAATGTATAATTAAATAATTAAAATATAAAAAATGATAACAATTTGATTTAAATATATTTTAAATCCAAATATTTAAAATTAAATATGTCAACATTCATAGTTTATTATATTCAACAAAGAAATCTCTACAAAATTTATGTATAAAGTTGTTAAGGAAGACAAATTGAAAAATTAAACACGAGTTTAAAAATGAATTAATACGATTTTGTGAGCTAGAAACGTAAAAACGGTAAATTAAGTGTGTAAACTCGTGAGTTTAATCGAATTTACAACTAATAAGAGTTTACCAGTGACTTAACTCGATTTAGTAAGATGGAAACGTAAAAACTGTAAATTCGGAGAATTAACTTGTAAGTTTTACAATAGATTTATTAAACCTGAACTTGACAAAACAATTTCCGACGATCCTTATAATTGTAGCAGAAGTAAAAATAGGAAGCGGAATGCTTGAGGCTGATTTGCCATGTCTCATATTTGGGCAGCATATCGGTTGGTGCCAATTTTTATTTGTTGACTGAATGCATTAAATAGGACGATTTAATTTCCTGTTACAGACGCAAGTGAATTGACATTAATGAATCAAAACGTTATCGTAGTAAAACGAGTCATAGGATTCATCGACGTCGATGCGTTAGTGGTCTGGATAATATTGGGCCTGTTTAGGTTGGTAGTAGGAGCGGTGGCTTAAAAGCTATCTGACTTTAAAAAAGCTCAGTAAGAAAAAAGTCAGGTTATAGATAATAGGCGTGTTTGGAGTAGTTTATTTTTCAGCGTTGGTGTGTAAAAATTTCAGTGTTAAGCCACCCCGGTGAGAAAAAAAACATTTGGATTGCGTTCGCGTTGGGCTTAACTTTAAGTCAAAAAGCTCAAAAAGCGGGTTAAGGAAAAAGCTCTTCGAATCCAAACTTTTCCCATAACGCCTTTCATTTTTTTTGACGTGGCCCCACCACTTCTACCACCATCAATCCAAACACAAATCATTATCTATAACCTGACTTTTTTCTTACCGAGCTTTTTTTAAAGTCAGATAGCTTTTAAGCCACCGCTCCTACCGCCAACCCAAACAGGCTCAATGATTTGTGTTTGGATTGATGATGGTAAAAGTGGCGGGGTCCACGTCAAAAAAGCTTAGAAGCGTTATGAAAAAAGTGGATTAAAGCTTTTTCCTTAACTTACTTTTTGAGCTTTTTTGACTTAAAGTTAAGCCAACGCAATGGGTAATCCAAACAAGCTTTTTTCTCACTGGATCATTGGCTTAAAAGCCACTGAAATTTTTACGCACTTAACGCTGAAAAATAAGCTACTCCAAACAGGCCCATTAAGTTTATGAAATTCATGAATATTACTACCTCCGGTTCTAATTATAAAATCTAGTTGACTTTTTTTTGGAGAGATTAATGAAGCTAAATAAGTTACTTAATAATTTCATATCTTTCGTATCATTATATTATATATTAGTTTATTAGTCAAACTAATTAGTTTGAAGAAAAAAATAAAAATAAAAACGATGTAAAGTAATTTAATTAACTTCCTTAATCTCTCCAAAAAATTCAACTAGGTCTTATAATTAGGATCGTAGGAAGTACTTTTTATTTTTTTTTCAAGAGCTAACCTAAAAACTTAAAATAAAAATATACTCTACAGTAGTTTGGCCACAAGGAGTCCATCACAATTTGACTGCAATGAAATCAAATGGAGTACCACTATATGGCTAAATATAAGTTATTTCCAGGAAAAAAAAAGTTTGATTTAAAATATAAGTAACTTATAGATAATTAATGACATTATGTCAATTTTATCCTTATGAGCAAAAGTAGACAAATTTATCTATTTAGTATATTTCTTACTATGTGAGGATGATGTACCGATGACTAATAAAGATTGTAGTATTGTCATTTCAATAATAAATTAGGGTTTATTTGAATTAGTGTTGAAAAAATAAATTTATGTAAGTCCGGACAAATATCTTTTCACATTCTAGTATTTATTTCATAGGCTCGTACGTATCACTCTAGTTCTATTTATAAGTCTACTTTGACCAAATCTCACATACCAAGGAAAGTTAGTTGATTCAATGATTATGGGGTAAATTTTCAACTTTACCCTCATTTATGATTGGGTATTTTTCAGCTGTTTCTTCTCTCTCCATCTTCATAGGTGCAATTAATATGGCTAAAATTGTCACAATCTCATTTATTACTTGAAACTGGACTTATAAATAAGACCAATTTTTTTGATCAAACTAAACTTATAAATAGGACTAGAGTGGCACCTCGTAAATTAGGTTGGAAAATTTGCTTAGATCAGTAATCCAAATATAGAGAGAAATTAAATTTGGCATTGAACAGTGATGGCAATAGCAGTAAGTAGAGTAGTGGGAGAATTAGGTGGGACCCAAGGGAAGTGGCACGCCACTATAAATTGGCCCATAATCACGTTATGTTGCGCCCTGTCTCAACGCCTCCCATCATTCCCAATAATATGCATGTCTTCCTTGTTTGATTGTGGGGTATCCAACATACCGCTTATGTTCTTTATTATAAAGCACTAATTAATAAGTATTATTTTTATCTTTTTTATAAGATACTTTAAATTTTTAAAGAGTATTTAATTTATTTTTTCATGTTTGCCCATATTTAATAAAGGTAGTGGAAGAAACAATAATTAATATAATATTTGAGTTTAGTGTAGTTGGTAAGAATAATCTTGAAAATCACTTGAATTTGAAGATAACTTTAATAGTTTTAACTGTTTGTACCACTATGGTCCTATTTATAAGTCAACTTTGACTCAATTTCATATACCAAAGAGAGATAGTTAACTCAATGATTATGGGGTAAATTTTCAATTTTGCCTTAATTTATGATTGAATGTTTTTCAACTGTACGTTTCTTCTCTCCTTATCTTTATAGGTACAATTAATATAAGTAAAATTTTTACAATCTCATTTATTACATGAAACTAAACTTATAAATAGGATCAGAATGATATTAGTTTATGAGAATTAGTAGATGATGTTTTGTAATAAGAATGACAAGACGTAGCATGAACTTTCCCCTGCTTGGTAGCTTCATACTTTCATACAAAACACTCGTACTCTTTTCACTTCAAAATATAAGTCAAGTTTCAGGGGAAAAAAACTCTTGGTCCATGCTATAGAAAATGTTTTCTTTCAAAATCTTATTTAAAATAAATAAAGTTATTTTTTTTTAAAAAAAAAAGTAAGACAGATATGAATAGGGCTGAGCATTCGGTGTTCGGTTTTGTTTTTCGGTGAAAACCGAAATACACCTATTTGCACCACCAAACCGAAACCGAAAACCGAAATAAACCGAAATATTTCGGTTCGGTTTTACAATGATTTCGGTTTTGGGATTTAATTGGGCCTTCTTGTGGGCCTTCCTATTTGGGTTAATTGGCCAATCTTTTTTTTTTTTTGACTCTGTTTGCTCTTGCTCATAGTGTATATCTTTTTTTCTTTTTTGGTAAAAAAGAAGGCAAAGCCTTAATACTTAAATTAAAGAGGGTGGGGAAGAAATTCCCAAACAATCTTTAGTGACCAAAGTCCTCAAATGAGAAGGACATGAAGCATAAAAGGAAGAGCACGATAAACCCTCCTTAGCGAGCTTGTCAGCAAACCTGATTCTGCAACCTGTTAAGTGTTAACATAATAAACTTCCAACGTCCAGCAATATTCACATAAACTTCCAACTTCAAACTTCGATAGAAAGTGGGGCGAAAGCCCAAACAAACTACAACATTACAGATCTACAAGTCTACAGCATTACAAATAATGGCGTTGCATTATTAGCTTTAGAATTTCATCATCCTCGTTGCACAGGAAAAAAAATATGAAGTGAATAAATAATTATGACTCTCAGAATTCAGAAATGCTAATAAAACAGAACTAGATATACATCTGGTTATGGAAGGGATTGCAACCACAATATGTAGCTTCACTTTGAGCTAACGAACAAGGATGAATAATCCATTCAAAACAATCCCTAGCACACAAGGCCAAATAAATCATTAAACTAGGAGTAAAAAATACTGACAGGAGAGAGTCTAATAAATACTAACAAAATACAAAGATAAAGAAAAATTACTTACCAAGTTGCCTCCAATGCATCTACAATATGTCAACAGTTGCCTCCAATGCAATTTTTTGAAAATCTAGAAAAAAAAAAACAAAATTAGACATCCCTTGAAAGATTATAAAAAATATAGTTCTAATAAAAATAGAAAATAGATATAAAAAGTATTACCAAGTTCTATTTGCTGAAAATCATCGTCTCCTACTTCTCGCAACATAGTTAAGTGAGTGCTTAACCCAATCTTGAGCACAAATTAGTGATTGTACAGCTTTAGGTGTTAAAGAGCTCCTAAATGAATCCGAACTCTTCCTCCAAAGGTCTTGAAGGTAGACTCGAAGCAACAAGAGAAATTGGGATAGCCAACACATCTCTTGCTACTTGAGAAAGAATAGGGAATCTAGGACTATTCACCCTCCACCAACTTAATATATCAAAATCATCATTTCTAGGCTCAATTTCTTCATTTAAATATCTATCCACTTCTGTTCTACTAGTCCTTCCACCAAGATGCTCATCCATGAATAATTGCTCCTCAATATCAAGCAATTTTCTAACTTTTAGACTAGGGTCATCATCGTCAAGAAGATCTTGTGTGTCATTCGATGGTCCCATTTCAGTCAATTTGGGCAAGGAGAAATAACCCGATTGTATTCGTTATATAAAGAAATCAAGACTTCTTTAATATGCACCCCCAAATGTTCTCCAACAAAGACGTGTATGCATCTTACAAAGAGCAAATTGCACCCAATCTAGCTTATATCGGGGTCAAGAACAAAGTGGCAATATAAAGAAGTTTATTGATCTTCATAGGATCTCCCCATACTTGTCATATTTCTCCTTCATTCTACTTGCCACATTAGATAACTCCACCAAATCACTTTTTGTCCACTCATTCAAGAAACGATAAACCATGTAAATTTCACGGAAGAAGTTATTGGAAGTGACATATAAAGATCCAGAAATTCGATTAGTCAAATCATAAAGATGACTCAACACCATAGTCATCCTCTTAACATTCTTCCAATCTTCCTTTTCAGGCACCCCATCTTCAAGATCAAAACGAAAGTATGGATCTTTGTCCTTATACCTCTTAAAGGCTGCCTCAAATTTTTGGGCAGTCTCTAACATCAAATAGGTAGAATTCCACCTAGTAGGGACATCCAAGCATAACATTTGCTTGCTCTGAATTTTCTCATCAACACAACTCTCTTTAAACTTTCTCATTATTAGTGGTGACTGTCTAATAAAGCGAACAACCTCTCTAACTTTTTTAATTGATTGTCCTACTTCTTTTAGCCCGTCACTTACAATCAAATTGATTATGTGTGCCACGCATCTCATATGCAAATTCTGACATTTCAGAACTGAATGCCCCCACCTTACAATTTTGCCTTCCAAATATTCAATTGACACATCACTAGAGCTAGCATTATCTACAATTATTGTGAGCACCCTTTCAATACCCCATTCAAGCAAACACTTCTCAACTTCAATTCCAATGTCCCTCCCCTTGTAACTAGATATAGGAATGAAATTCAAAACCCTCTTTTTCATTGACCATGTGTCATCTATAAAGTGGGCAGTAATAGACATGTAATTAATTCTTTGGATAGATGTCCAAGTGTCAGTAGTAAGACAAACCCTTTGTTTTTTTTGGTCCAAATAATCTTTAAATCTCATTTTTTCATCAATATAAAAACTAAAACAAATCCACGAGCTATTGTCCATCTTGATGGAATTTTAAATCAAATTTGGGCATACAACATAAAATTCTTAAACCCAACACCCTCAACAAACTTATAAGGCAATTCATCAATAATTAGCATAGATGCCAAGACTTTCCTAATACCATCTTGGTCAAATTTCCAATTCAAAAGGCTGAATTTATCATCTTCAGCATTAAAGCTTAAATGACTTTGTTTAAGTTCTTCAAGAGGGGGCCTCTTCTTACAAACATTTGCAAAATGATTATTTAGGGCAGTGGTTCCATTCGATTTTGGATCACAAGCAAGAACACTTGGACAGTAATTACACTTAGCTTTTACCTCACCAGCATCATTCACAAATTTGCTGAAGTGGTCCCACACTTTGGATCTTTGCTTCATAGCTTTCCTTTTCCTACACGAATCGGTGAAGAAGGCTTATTGGTCACACTTGCACTTGCACTATCCCCAATAGTTGGTACAGAAGCAACTTGGTCAGCCATAACTTCACCTGGAGATGAATAATTATTTCAAGTTAAAACAGAAAAATGTAATCTTCAAAAGATAAACCGAAAAAAGAAATCCAAGAATGCAAGTAAACAATAAAACCATATGCGGACATAGTCCGGGAATCCCTTCTCTCGTTGTCCAAAAGGTAGAGGCGAACCATTTTAGGAAACACTCAAACTAAATTGAAAAAAAAAAAAGAACTTTGCCTTTGCCTTGTTTGAAAATTTTCTCAGATTCAGCATCCCTCAAAATTGACCAAGCAGAACCTGATGAGTGATGACTCTATTCAAAATTTCAAACTACGTTAGACACTCATACAAATGCGAGTCTCAAAACTGAATTCTATAAGAAGCGAATGAAAGATATGACATTAAATTAAATTAAATCACAAATATTTAGTCTCTAACAAACTGAACAAATCAATGCATATGATTCCAGCAAAACCAAGCAACAAAATCTAATAAACTTAATCGGATCCTAAATTGCTAGAAATCAAGACTCAGGCCAGGAATGCGCGACACCCATTGAAAATACGAGCATACCGAGGAAGGCGAAGCAGAGTTTGGCAAGATGGAGCTTCGATCGAAGAACTGGAGAAGAGGCAGATCGAAGTCACAAAGTGAAGCAAAGCTTTGATCAACGCTCTGACAGTCGACCGGAAGTGAAGCGAGAAGGCGAATCGAGAAGGTGACTGCGACTCTTTGAGGGCCGACGGATACGAGGTTAGGGTGACTGTGAGAGAGGAATACGACGGTCGACGGGAAGTCAGAAGAGCTGAGATTCTGAGACGGCGAAGTGAGTGAGATGGTGAGCGGAGCGATACTGGGAAATGGAATCTGGGATTCGCCGATTAGGGATGAGCCGTGCCCGTGAGGTTGTGATGAGTGATGACTGATGAGAGGAATACGACGGGTTGATTGATCATTGATGGGTAGGGTTTTTTGGCAATTGGGTTGTGACTTGTGAATCTCTGAATTGGGCCGATTAAGGATGAGCCATGGTCTGCTTTTTTTTTTTTTTTTTTGCTACAAGCCTAGAACGTCTGGACATGGCACATGGGTTCAATTGAAAGGGGGAAAAAATACATGCTATGCCTATACGACGTCGTTTTGCATATAATTCGGTTATTCGGTTAACACCGAATTAAATTTCACAAAACCGAACCGAAAACCGAAATTAACCAAATTAAAAACCGAACCGAACAAACCGAAAATCAAATTAGTCGGTTCGGTTTTCGATTTCGGTTTGGATTTGCTCACCCCTGGATATGAAGAGTTTCGCTTTTCCTGAATTTTGATGAAATATAATGCATGATTGAAAGTGGACTATATTTTGAACCTGTACTTTGGATTTGGATAGGAAGGAGTTTACACATGAGGTTGACAAAAACAAGATTAAATAAACATGAAATTGAGCAGCATGATGTGAATGTTAGTAAAGGATTCGTGTTCATACACAAGCCGCCCAACAAAAAACTTGAATTAACTACTTTATTAGAAGGGGAAAAAAAAAGGTATGAGCTTTAGAATAAGACATATATACAATAGAAAAATGACTTATAATCAATCTGATTTATGAAAAAGTCAGATTGAGTAATCATATTTATATTTGGATTAGCAGTAACATAAGTAGTTTTTGTGATTTAAATTTGTAGTACTTTAAAAATACTTTATGATCTTGCAATAATTAAGAATATTGAACAACACTAAAAATATTTTTAATACAATTAGACTCGAAACATTTTATAGGTATCAAGGGTACTAAAAAATATTTCGTGATACTAAACGATCTTAAAAAAATACTTCATGATCTTAAAAAAGTATTTTAGGATCTTAAAAAAAATATTTTTAGTACCAATCAGTAGCCTAAAAAATATTTTATGGTACTAAATGGTACTAAAAATGTACTTTACAAGATCTCACATATATCAGATTCTCTCTCTCTCTCTCTAGCTGAAAAAAGAGCTCCGAAGCTTTCCAAAGAAACTTTTTAAATAAGTAACTTTTGATTTAAAAGTTCAGAGACAACTTCTCAATTAAATATCACTATTTGCATAAGTCTAATTCAAATAGTGCATAAGTGATTGCACGTTCCAAAACGATGTACCAAACAAGTCCTAATAAAAATGTTGAAAGATGGAAGAAATAATGGACTCGTGAGTCACGGGACATGGGCACGACGCGGTCAGACTCAGACATGTAGGAGTACTTAGGAAAGGAATCGAGAAGACTTTTACAGTTAGCTTACGTTGAATGCCGTTGCCACCTCACCAACATCACGTGCCCTTTTATTCCTCCTCCTTCTCACATTTCCTATTGGACGACTTAGCCCTTTCTTTTTTTCCTTTTTGACCTCCTTCCTTCATTCACATCCCAACTCACTTTAATGTGAAGCGAATGATGTTCGTTGGCTCAAATTTGACATTTCCACACCTCACTGTCTCCCATCTCAACACCCTCCCTCATCATTACCCTCTTATTGCTACACATATATATAACTACCCCTCATTTTTTATTAACAGAAGCTCTATGATATTTTTTTAAAAATGTCAACGTAATAGAACCTTCTTTAGAAAAGTCTAAGGGATAACTGACATAAGCAATGCCAGTATGTTATAATTATCTAAAAGTTCAGCAGCAAGTAAACAGTAAACAGTAACAAGTTTCAGTGTATGAAATTATGTGTCCATGCTATTTATTTGTCGGGGGACTTGTTGGTAATTATTCATTCCTTAGCAGTTCATAACGATGATTCTTCTGATTTTATCTTACCAATATCTTTTTTTGACTGAAAATTTAGTATGATCTAATTGTAACTGAAGATTTAAGATGAGAGGTATGTGCTCAGACATGTGTGTCTCGATAATCACTCCCAAACCATGAATTCATCACATTTAATTCCCAAATTTCATAGTGCATGCATGTAATTATATTGTAGGTTTATGGTAAGAGTTTTATGGTGTCCTCAGGAAATTCAATGAATGTGAAGAAGATACAGAATTCAGATCTAACCAGCAAATTAATACCTCACAGGGGCTTTGAATCTTATTAATACATACACGTAGACCCACTAGAAAAGAAAACAGAAATCTACAGTTACAAAGGTTTTAATTTCATGTGCATGAACTAATGCTTAATAAGGTAGAACATTAATTCTGTACATGATTCAAAATGAATCCTGCTGTTCATGAACTTGGTCAAGCAAAGTGCAATGTAAAATAAAATTTATGGTAATTCATAATGATTGGAAGAGACAGGAAGGGGAAAATATGAAAGAGGTTGCCTTTCTTGTAGGAGGTCTTATGATAGATTCAGAGGAGCGCATGTTAGCATCTTCCCCCACCGTCCACAGCACGAAAGGAAATGCGCATGTTAGGGCACCCAGGCGCACGTTATCACATCCCCTAATTCTATTAGCTGTCGTCGTTGGTTGGAGTGTTGGTACCCCTCTATAAATAATTTCGTTTTGAAATTGTATTTACCAAGTCCCCGAAATAAAAAGGGAGAAAAAGAAAAGAAAAAACAAATAAAAGACAGAAACTTCAGAGTTCAGACTCTCTTGGTTCATGCTCTTCACGCAGAGAGGCCCCCTCGATTCGGATCATCCACACCTCTCTCTGTACAAATCCACCAAAACCGACGTCAAATCTTCACAAATCAGATCAACCCATTTCATAATCCCGCCCCAAAAATCCCAAGCTCCTGTTTTTTTTTTATCCGTCTTCACCGAACGCTTGGTCCGTTTTAATTTATTCTTTCTTTTTACGCACGACGCGTATTGTGCTATTTCTTCCACGTTTTCTCGTTTCTTAATCCATGTCATCTTTGCATCTTTCTCTGCTTCTCAGGTTAATGCCGATTATTTACAACGAAATGGACGTAAATTTCGCTTGCGTGAGAGCTTAGTAGTATTCATAGCATGCACTAGTTGGATTATATACGTGCGTGAGAAACGAGCTGCGAGCTGAGGGCGAAGCTTTTTGTCGGAGGTAGCGATGGCGAATCAGGTAGTCAAAGTGAAGAGGGAAACGATTGCAGCATGCATGACCTGCCCACTCTGCAACAAGTTGTTCAAGGAGGCCACCACTATATCTGAATGCCTTCATACGTGTGAGTCCTCTTATCTTTCGTTTTCCCTCCCAATCCTGTTTCTTTTACTTTAATCTCTTGTTAATTCCTCAAATTTTCAATCTTTTCTGCTTTTTTAATCACTCACTATCTTAGCTATCCTTGTTTTGCATTATTCTTATGGCTCCCGCTCTCCTTGTTTTTGCATAGCCAGATATGGGTAATTGGTGATTTAATGCTTCTGAAAATCTTCCTTTCTGTTTCTCTGTAACGATGTTTCACTATTGGTGACGCCAATGCTCTATGGAAGAGCTTTATCCTTTTGATTGACCAACTATTCAGAGTTGTGCCTTTATATTTACTGTGCGGACCGTGAAGCTGTTTAAACGTTTGACTTCAAGTGACCATCACATATACACAATAATAAACTCACGTTCACTCAAATATACACGAAGCTCGGATGCTAACACATGCATTTGTGTCGAGACGGCGAGCACAAATATGCAATCCCCCCGCTCTGACCTCGTAACTAGATCTTGTATATAGCGTGGTTATATAATCTTCTGTTCTGTGTTTTTTCTTGCTCGTTTCACTCCTTCAGTGAAGTTTTAGCTTTGAAATTTTCCTTCATGGATTTTACTTTTTGCGCCTTGGTGCCTAAAAAAGTGTAGGAAATTCTGTCCTAGTTAATCCCACCTGCTCAATATTCCTTGTTTACTTGGCCTTGTTTTCTATATCATGTGGAGTTTATTACTCAAAATTTCTCTGCCTAATGGATTTTTTCATCGACATTGCAGAATAATTTGTTTAGTATTTGATAATGTGAAGGTTATATTTCCAATTGAATGCAACGATGACCAGATTCACTGAACATGTGATTGCTGAGAGATTATTTCTCTGAACTCCATACAGTTTGCAGGAAATGCATCTATGACAAAATTAATGATGAGGAACTGGAATGCTGCCCAATATGCAACATTGATTTGGGATGTGTTCCTCTCGAGAAATTAAGGTTAGCTTCCTGCGATTGAGCCAGTCTACCCTCTCCTATACTTTTTAAAATAAGGAATTGAAAACTCCTCTCTTTCTCTTTATAACAAGTTTGCAAATTTGTTCAATATACATGTTAGGTGTTATTTTAACATATGCCAATGATGTTCATGTCCGGTAAACTGCCCCCTTTTTGTTATATATATAATGCTGTTACAGTAGAGATACAAGATGGAACGTTTCTTTGAACAAGCAAATCATATTTTGGATCTGTCTTTGCACGCACAGTAAAGAGTTTGGATTTTCCAAGTTGAAAAAGTTATTGAAACACTCTGGTTGGGAGGGAGGGTGAGCAGAAAAAGGTAGGAGAAATATGTGCGACAGATCATAGTACTATAAGTCTGCGACTTGATCTTCTTTTATGGTGCTATTCTCCAGGATCAACATGTAAAAAGGATTGTTGATGCCTGTATGTGATTTCAAGGTCGGTTGTATCAATTTTTTTAAATTTGAGATAACTTATGGCAGAAGGACTCAATCCTGCATGTCAGTAACTCGTCATAATAATAATGAATATGAACTATAGCGTATGAGAAAGTATAATGAATTCTTTTTTATCTTCATCAGTGATTTAATTACCTATTTAGTTATAGAAATATAAACAGTCGATTTTTGTTATCTTTCCTGGGAGACTTCATATGAATACAATCAATAAGAATGGACCATGACCATGAAAGAGAGCCTAAAATGTGGGACCAGGAGAACCTATAATGTTATATGTGGATGAGAGACTTGGCTTATGAAATATATGATTGTATAGAGAATTAATTCTGATTAGAAAGTAAAAATTCGTTAAATATACGTAGCTCTTTATTTGTTTGTTAACCTTACCATGAGAAAGTTAAATTGTAAAATGCTGTTTTACACAAGCCTTTTGTAATGAAGCACTCAGCTTCTGGAGTAGGGGTTCTCTTTTGGACTGTTGCATGCTAAAGTTGCTGTCCTTGTTTCTTGACTACCAGGCCAGACCACAGTTTGCAAGATGTAAGGGCTAAAATTTTCCCTTTGAAGAAAACAAAGGCAAAGGAACCAGAAGTTGTCCCATCAGAACCATTACCAGCTAGAAGAAAGGAAAAATTACTTTCGTCTTTGGTTGTCAGCACTCCCAGAGTGCCAACACAGCCGACGGGCAGAAGGACAAAGCCTACAAGAAAGGCTAGCGCTCAACGCTCCACTAGTTTTCCCATTGAGAAACCCATTATAAAAGAAGAAGATTCAGTTGGAGATCATCCAGAGAGTTCAAGCTCCCCTGATACCTCCAACAAGGTTGCTCAGACTACTAGACAGGTAGGATACAATTAGGCTCTTTTCGTTCCTGTCATATATGATTCCATGTCCCTTTTTTACTAATGTTCAGTGTTTTTGTGCAAATTTGTTTTCCCTGGTTGTATTTGCTTTGCTTTACTTATATTATCATGCTTCTGTATTTGATTGTTGTAGAACTCGTCCCCTCATGATGCTAGCCAACCTGTTCCCAATAAGGAGAAAAATAATGGGGCTGAACCTTGGGAAGCAAAAGTGGATCTGTGGAAACCTTTGAATTGTTTGGTGGAGATTGCGAGTAGGAGTAAATCTTTCAAGTCCAACATGCAAGGATGTGACGCTAAACAAGAACCTAGTCAAATAAATGAGAGTGATTCTCAAGTACAAAAGTCCAAAATTAAGGATAACAGACGAAAGCCAAAGCTTGAGGATGAAAAGATCGGCACAGATCCTGCTTCTACAGATACAGCAAAAACCAATAAATTGCGCAGAAATCGCCGAAAAAAGGAACCTGTTTTGGGTGAATCAAGCGTATCACTCCAAGCTGTGGTGGATGCAAACAGTGCTAAAATGAAAGAAAGAACTGCTCAAATATGGTTCTCCTTAGTAGCTTCTGAAGACCAGTGAGAATGCAAAACTTTGAAACTTGAATTAATATAGAATATTTTGAATTTTCATGCATAAAGTTATCCTTTATTTTTTTGTTATTTATATACTATATTTGAACTGCTGATTTAGGGACAGAGATGCGTCACTACCCCAAATTTCTGCTAGTTACTTAAGAATAAAGTAAGTTCCTTCCTAATCACAACTACTTAATTTTTACACTATTTCTCTAGTCTTGGTTTGATGCATTGATTTATTATAAGAAGTACAGCATGGAGGAATTTATGATACCATATTACTGAGTAGAATGTTCTATATCCTATACGTTGCTTGTTACTGAATATTCATGTTTATTGTAATATTGGTATAGTAATATCTTGTGTATATATGGGCAGTAAGTAAATGATGTATTGAAGAGTATATCTGTTTAATATCAATGTCTATGATATTGGCTAACCGTTTCAGCAAACATGTTTAATTACATGAATACGCGTTTAATATTTCTTATTGTCTGTCTGTATTGCTTAGTGGTTAATGCTTTCCTTATCATCAGCATTTCCTTTTTAATAACCCTCCCATTATTCAAATCTTTATGGTTTAGCCTATTACTGGGGAGTAAACTTGGCACAATAAGAGATCTCTTTTCTTTTACACATTCCATGCATGGAATTCAATAAATGTATGTGCGTTGACTTGATTGAAAGACACATGATGAGCTGTTGAGCATATGACGACGTAGAAAATTGCAACAATAATAGGATAGAAAGTAGGAACTCAGATGCAAATCATATTAGATTTTCCCTTTTAAGCTCTTTTTTTTTTTTTTTTCTGTTTCTTTATTAGTCACTTGATAGTATAAAGATAAGCGTCTTCATGTGAGCTTCCTAAGTTTTTCATAAAGAGAACGTCATCCTTATGTTGTTAGGACAGGGTAACTCGTTTTGTACTTGTCATTTAGTATCAATTTTTTTGTTGCCATCCCTCCAGTGGAATGAAGACCATTCCCTAGCCATATCTCTTACCATTTAATAGCAAATCATGGCAATACATAACCTACGCAGTCATAAAAACCGGGAGAGGGGCGGGGCGCTAGAGATTGTCTGGTGAATTTTAAACAGTTGTATATTTTCCATTTTCCAAGAGTTCCTCAATCATGGAGATTTTTTCTTCCCTCATGTTTCAAAAGTTGTGAATTTCGCACTTTATATAAAAGACTATAACTTTCTCTTTCCCACATGAACAAGAGGCATTTTGAAAGAACAATTATATCTGCGACTGAGATTCTGACTCTGCTGCATTTACCAGGATCACGTATGTGCATATATACATGCACATGCTCATTTTGTTCTTCTCAGCTAAAGAACTATCAATCGGACTATAATATATATCTTGCTGATATCTCACACATCTCTTTTGTTCCTTTTGCCGTAGGGATGGAAACATGCCAGTCTCATATATCCAGAAGTACCTGATGAAGAAATTAGATCTGACCAGTGAAGATGAGGTGACTCACTCCCTCTCTATTCTGTTTGTGACACACCTAACATGCATCGATATTATTAAAGGGAATAGCTTCACGTGCATGATTTTGTTGTTTTATTTGGCTCTGGTTGGATGCATAAATTTCACGTGTTTTAGGTTTCTATTTTTCTGAGAGACAAGTTAATATCATCTGCTTTTATGTAATATTCACAACAACAATAATTTGACACCCTTTACCCCCAAACCATCCGTACAACTTACAGCTTATGCAGGCACCTCCATCATATGACAGGGCATTAACGTAACAGTGTCAGATTCTTGGTCTCTTTCTGAATATTATACTTTGTCCACTACTCGGTTGCATCAAACACAATGGAAAAGACTCTAAACCATGATATAGCGCATGTTGGTCTGATAAATACTGAAGTTTGTCAAATAAGAAATCATTTCTCTTATAGGAAATCGTTACTGCATAAAAGTTCCCTTATTTGTATTTATTCATGACAAGAACCAAGAACTTTTATCTTCCTTACGACATTTGGTGATGCATAGGGATGAAATCAATATACTTGTAATTAGTTCTTCATGTTAGTTTCCTAACATGTTTGCTGACACTTAGTTGACTACTTTGCAGGTTGAGATTAAATGTATGGGACAACCAGTGGTCCCTACATTGCAGCTAAATAACTTGATCGACTTGTGGCTGCAAACAACATCAACATCACAGAGAATCCCAGCAGCCATTGGATCATCAGCTAAAGATTTTGTTATGGTCCTGACCTATGCTCGCAAGGCAGCGGCCCCGCCTCCTTGATCCATCTGCGTCTGCTCATTCTGTGTCTCTGTTGCAGTATAATCACCTCCTTCACCTTCTTCTTCCTCATGTCGTCTCCGTCGCGTCACAAATCACCTCCATCTCCAGGCATGGTATGCTGAAACATGCCTTTGATAATGGTTCCTGTCCTGTCACACCATATGCTGCTTTTAGCCGCATTACTGAGGATAATAAGATAGGACGCATATGTTATGCCTTCAATATATAAAAACATGTTTTTCCTGTTGATGATTAATAGGTCTTATTATCAGGTGCATGTGCTTTGGTTTTGCATTCGCTTATTTTAATTTATTTGATGATTGGGCAGCCTGCATCGTTTCTTAGATAAACGCATACTAGTTACATAAATGTCAGCGTATAACTTGAATGCAACAGATGATTTCTTGGGAAGTTTCACAGTTTAAGATTCGATTTTGAACCCTTCTGATTCTATTAGTTTCCTCATAGAACTGGAAAAATAACACACTATCCTGTGTTTATAGTAGAATCCATTTTCTCTTTCCTTTCCTTATTGGTTTATACTGCATTTTCTCATCTAATTAAATTTCAATTCAGTTCATTAAGTTTATAAAGGGTATTTTTAGTCTCTAAATCTTGATCAGCATATTTATTTTAATCTTATGTTATAAAAAGTAACTATAAACATGTCTTATCAATATTTAATTGCAAAGGCACCATTGAAATTTGCCAAGTTGGCATTTTTTTTTTATTAAATGAGACTAACGAGGGGGTTAAGATTCAAGAATTAAAAATGCAATTTATAATGGGTTAAATACCATTTTCGCCATGAAGTTTAGCCTAAGGAGCATTGGTCACTCGAATTTTTTTTTTTGTCTCATTTTTGTCCTAGAAGTTTAAAAACATAGCAATCTTACCCATCCGTTGATCTTGCCCGTTGAATTGTTGCTCGTCTTTGTAAACTTCCAGGGGCAAAATTGCTTCTAAAAAAACTTTCAGGACAAATTTGCTTCTAAAAAAAACTTCTGAGGCATATTTGCTCCGTTTTGTTAACGTTTGGGGGTAAAAATGAGACAAAAAAACTTCCAAGTGACCAGTATTCCTTAGACTAAACTTCCATGGCAAAAATGATATTTAACCCATTTATAATCTTAGAGGTATACTTTAACTAAAATAGAGGAATGTTTGGTAAAAAAAAAAATGATCAGATAAGCCGTATCATTTTTATCACCTGACTAGCCTTAGATCAGATAACTCTGCTATTTTTGTGAAGCAGTACGTATTTGTAGCTTCTCTTCTGGTTTCCGACAGTTTTACTTTTACATGCTAATTTGATGAAAATGCGCACACGTAGTTGCCAGTTGTCATCAATGGCACCAAACTAGAACATTATTGATTTTGGCAAAAATAGAAAACATATCAGTTAATAAAAAATTGTTTAATATGTGTTATGGACTTATAATTATGGTCATATAATGTGATGCTCAGACTTCACAGAATCAAATTGTCTGCTCTAAAATAAAACATGAAAGCCAACTCTTGTAGGTGAGTATGATCCCATCCTTAAATTATGCAATGCGTTGGCGTTTTGGCACTGCTTGTGTGACTTCCAATATTTCTCGTTTTAGATAAATCAAGGCTATTAAACCCAGTCTAGCCACTAAACTAGCTGAGGTACTGGATCAAGAGTGAAACCGGAGCTAACCCAGAAACAAACTAGTGAGAAATTAAAATTTTCAGGATTATTAAGTTGAAGTTCTAAAGAAAATTTAAGAAAAAATAATTTTTTTTTTTTAAAAAAATAGTGAACCGATTTGATGCCCCGACCAAACCAGTTTACCAACTAGTTCGCTGATCTAGTCCTAGTTTCAAAACCCTGAGATAAACCCTTTTTCTAAATCTGCAACACGTGCTATAAACATACTAACAAGATTCTGAATTCGGACTACTACAAATTTATGGACACGCATAAACCCTTACATTTGGTTCAATAAACATACTAATTTATTTTACTCGTTTTTTATATTTTATTCATTTTGTGTGTCAAACTAATACTCCATCTGGTCTTTATTATAAGATATAAACTAACAATTCTTACAAACTAATTAAAGTCAATAAAGTTGTCATAAAATTTAAGTAATTTCAAATATTACCCTTACTAATTGCAATAAATTTAATATCATATTAATTATTATTCTCAAACCCACTACGCTTATTAATTATGGGCATACATAATAATAAAAAATGTTCATTGGGAACAAACAAGTGCCTTATAAAAAGGACTAAATACACTTGTTAGTTGGTGCTTTATAATAAGGAAGTAGTTTATATTTAGTCTCCAATTTAACCAAATGAAACTGATAATATATCAACTGACGTGTGAACATCATTATTGATATTTAACACTCATAGATATAAATCACTCTTCAAACTAACCCCATACAATACATGGGCATACAATACATGGGCAAAATGTTCAGTTTTTTTTTTTTTCCGGAAAGATATTTATATTAATACTAAAAACATGTACAATATCTAGATATAAGTAAAGCCAGATCCAGAAACAAAATACATCCAAGAGAAAAACAACAACAAAAACAGTCAAATCACCGTACATAAAATATTTAGCAGTAGAAGTAGAATCATAGACAAAAACAAATTCTCCTCAATATCTCGGGGTTAGAAGTGACAAGGAAGAAGGTGATGGTTGTAAAACCCACCCAAACGGTCACACCTCCTTATAAGCATTAGCTGCAACGAGAGCAGCTGTACAGATACCCTATATTGGGGTTAAGAACACAAAAAACCCAACCTCAGATGTAAGAAGACCCATGATGTCCAGAATAAATCTTATGCTCCTCTGTTCAATCAAATCTAGTGACTATGGCCACACAACAAGCAACGCCTCTTTAGATCTGCCTCCAGGAACGCAGATCCGAATTACCAAGGGAGAATCGGATCTTATAACGTTCATACAGCCGTCCACCCAAGAGGATATGCACGCAGATCTTACATATCTACTTATTACAAGAGACAAAAACACCACCAGACAACCCATAATCACAGAAAAGTAATAAAAAACAGATAAATCTCACATCCACATATCAGATCTGGAGAGGAGAGGAAATGGCTCGCCACAAGGACGAGAGAAGGCCACGTCTGACAGAACTCTGAGGGAGATAACCATAGATCAAGGATCTGGACTCTAAAACACCTGGACCGCAGATCAAAGATATGGACTCGCAACAGCCACTCGGACTCGTCTGTGGCACAGAGGCGGTGGTCGCCGGCGGCTTGTGTGGAAGGCACAAGCCACCAGCGAGGGAGCATGCGATGAAGAAGATGAAGTGCACGGAGGATAAGAGAAGGAGGAGAAAATCTTGTGATGAGGGGATTCCCTCAATACATAACTCCTTAATGGCAAAATGTTCAGTTGAATATTGTTAGAGGGAGAATCACAGTAGCTAATAAGCCGACAGAATTTGGTTCAATTAATAAATTTATATCCTCAAATGACGGATTCAAAGCTTATTGTCAATCTGAAAATCTTTTAGTATGTGATATGTAACTAAGATCCAGCTCAAAAAAACTATTTTCATGTTTTTTAAAAAACAAACGCATTCATTTCATGGAAAAGAGGGAAAAAAATAGGGACAATCACACTGAGGTCCCAAGGTACATAAAGAATAACAAAAAAGTTCCAACCCAAAATCACATATCAAAAAAGTCTTAAAGAAGTCCCTGGGACTTTTTTTTTGTTGATTAGTTGTCAATATGAAATGACTAAATTGCCCCAAAGAAACTAGCCTTCATGATCGAACCTCTCTTGACTTTCCCGGCTCTGTAGTTCGATCTTACCGGCGACAACTTTTTTATCTTTCTATTTTCTCTCATTCAGTTCAGTGACTTGCTGCGAATTGCATGTTCCCATTTTTCTCCTGTTAAAATTTATTAGCTTTGGAACAATTTATCCGTTATTCTTTTAAATTGATTGATTCTGAATTCTAGTTTGTTTGTGAGTTTTGGAATTACATTCGGAAAATGCTTTTTTGTTTTCAGATGAGGATTCTGTTAGAAAAATCATCTCGTTATTATGATGTTCTTCACTTTTTATTTGTTTTTATTCTCTTTAATTTTGTAGTCCAATGGCCAGTCTGAACTTAACATAAAGAAATATTCAAAATGTTGTAAACATATTTACCTCAGCGTTTTCTACTTTACCGTATTTGCTAGTTTGTTCTTCAACTATATCCGTTCCTTAATGAGCTGACGAGCATGTTCGAGCGAAGCACTACAAAGGGATCGGTTTGGGTCACTCTTGAACGATGTATGTATCATTGTTGTCTTCTTAATGGAGTGATATTTTATCTAAGAATTTATTTTTGTTTTGTGTTTGTTGTGGTTTAGCCTCATTAAAGTCTATAGCGCAAAGGAATAAATTGGCTTCGCAGTCGCAGTGAAACAATTGAGTATAGATGTCTCATTCGCGCTTCGATGGGAAAAAGACAATTTCTAACCACTTGCTTTCTCTCGCAATCAACATAATAATTTCATTTTTTTTAATAAGTTAATGTCACTTCGATAAGTACGCTTTTCCAATTGGAAGGTTGGACAAAAAGATCACCAAAGTGTTTTCAATCTTCCTATACAACCATACTAAAAGTTCACATGACTTCCCTGAAGAAGAGAGAGAGGAAGGACAAGAAGAAGTCTACAGAAACCGATAAAAGAGAAGGCAGTCCAAAGAATGCCAAGAAGGTTTGAATTCAGTCCAAACATACAGGAGGACTATTGTACTGAAATGCAAGGTACATGGGTGCATATTCATCGGGAGAACATCAAGATACAGAGTTTCTTACAATCATAACATACCAAAGTGCACACATCCACCAAGTGCAGGATATCCTAATTGTTTTTCATCCACCTCGATCCACCTTAACATCCTCAATTGTGGGAGATGCCATGAGGCTGGACACACATTGAAGACATGCAAAAATTCAAATCTCAGCTGAAAACAAGATGTACATGCTTTTGATAGTTTCTTTTTTAAGTCATTCTGTCTATATACACCTAGTTTTAGTGACTTCTTGTAATACCTTTTTGTATTTTGATGGATGGACAAGTTGTTGTAATTACAACATACACATGGATATGAAGATGTTGCCAAAATAACTTTTATTGTTGTTAACGCTTTCTGTGCATTTGGGAACAATCAAAATACTTAAGTTTCAAAATGGCTCCAGGTTACAAAATTTTGTTGTCAAAATAACATTTCATGTTGTCAATATAACTTTACTGTTGTTAAAGGCCTGTGTGCATTTGGGGACAATTAATATACTCTAGTGTAAAAATGGCTCCAGTTTGAAAATTTTCTTGTCAATATAACTTTTTACCGTTGTTAATAGCCTCTTTGCGTTTGGAGACAATCAAAATACTCAAGTTTAAAAATGGCTCCAGGTTTGAAAATTTTGTTGTCAAAATAGCATTTCCGGTTGTAAATATAACTTTTAATGTTGTTAAAACCTCCTGTGCGTTTGGGGACAATCAAAATACTCAAGTTTAAAAATGGCTCTAGGTTTGAAAATTTTGTTGTCAAAAAAGTATTTTATGTTATCAATCTAGTTTTTACTGTTGTTAGGGACGTTTCAATCTAGCTTAGGCAACATAGTAATTTTACATTCACAACTAATATAAAAAAAAAGTCCCTAGAGACGTTTTTTATATGTGATCTTGGGTTGAGACTTTTTTATTATTTTTTATGTATATTTCCAAAAAAAATATTCATACAAAGAAGTAAACACGGCAACAAACCAACATTTTACCAATTTACTTATAAATAAGAAATTTCACTGAGCTAGGTTATAGGTAAGGGTGGAAATAGGCCGGGGCCCGTGTGGCCGGCCTTTGTTAAAAAAGCCCTGGTCGGGCCCGGCCTGTCGGGCTAAAGGCCAGCCAAGGCCTATTTCAAGGCTGTTTGTCTTAACAGCCAGCCTAGGCCTCCCAATAGGCCCGCTGCCAAGCCCGTTAAGAGGGTAAAATTGTAACTATCTTTTTTTTTAATTAAAGTGTCTCTGCCCTAAACCAAGGGATTTTTTTTAAAAAAAAAAAAAACCAAGTCTTTTCCCATTTCACTCTGCCCGCGACTGGTGTAGGCCTAACCCTAATTTCAACCCGCGATTCGCCTTCTTCCTCACCATCCTCACCGTCGGCCGTTGCACGTCTCAGGCCTCGTCAAGTCATCGATCTCACTGTCGGCAGTCGCACGTCTGCTGGTAAGTATTCGCCTCGTTCTGTTTCTTCAACTGCCCTAATTTGTTTAATGTCGTTAAAGCCTTCACGCAAAGCTTTCTAAAACAAAAAAGGGTTTTCGCTACAGCCTTTACACGAAACTTTCGGAGAATCTGGGAATAGATCTACTCGTTGTTATGGGTTTTCTGTTGGCTTTTGGTCTTGTCATCTTTTGTCTTTCGATTTATTGTTCAACGGATATATGCTAAAATTACTAAATAAATTGCTTTGTTTCAAAGTTTTGAGGTGTGGGTTGTGGAAACATCTTGAGAATATATTGGGTTTTGGGGTTTGGATTTGTGAAGTCTCTCTATTTCCTCTTTTTTTTTTTTTAAGTTTTTGCATTTTTCTTCTTTGTACATTTAGGATTTTCATGCGTGGTCAACTGTAGCTCCGATTCTGATACATTAGACATTATTGTGACATTATATGTGTGTTTTTCGATTTAGTTCTTGCAATTAGTTCATTCCTTGTTACTTTGAATTTTTAGTGTGCTATTATTAGTCTTTGATAGAAACAATAGGAGGGTCTGAATATCTTATTTATGGCTTCATCCGATTGATTTTGGCATTTAAGATTGAACTAACTGTGATTTGGTGTTCTTGGTTGTTTGTGAGTGTTTCACCGTAACTCCGTAAGTGAACTTTTTGAAATCAATAGGCCAAACCCATTTATGTGAAAATCATTTTAATGATGAAGTATAAGGATGGTGAAGGTCGAGATCTCAACCACTTTTCATAGATTTTCAAATACTGTACCAAAGACCATTAAACTTCAAAAGCATGAATGGTTAGAAAACTAATAAATACTTTATGAATTTAGATAAAAACTGTTCTGATTTTATTGATTACTTCTTGATAGTTATGTTTGTCATCCAAGCCTCTCAGATATGGTTCTTGATAATAACTATTTGCCCTTCTTGACATTTATGCAAATTTGATCAGGTTACAACTGCTCGTCTTTTTATTTGGGATGATGTACATCAAGGAAGAATTTGACAAGCTGCTACTGCTATATATTTATTGCTCAAGAATCTGTATGTTGGTGGAATGTTGTAAACTTTATTCATGGGATGTTGGATGTTGAATCGATGTTAGATGTTGTAATTGATTTCATTTTTTATGTTGTTGTAGAATTTGTTATGTTGTTGTAAAGTATGCCTGTTTTTGGTCTGTTTAAGGTAAGCCTGTGTTCGGCCTGTTACAGGAGGCCTGTTTTCGGCCTGTTTACAGGAGGCCTGTTTTCGGCCTGTTTTCTTTGGGGCCTGTGGCCTGTTAGGCTAAGTACAGGATTTTTAAAAATACAGGCCTTTTAACAGGCTCAGGCTTGTTACAGGCCAGGCTCAGGCCACTTCCCTGCATAACAGGCTTGACCTGTTTCCACCCCTAGTTATAGGGACTCGCCAAAAACAAAATATATTTATGGGCTTAAAGAGCTGTTTACATATCACCCCATAAGATACTCAGATCGACCGTGGAATTATGGGTTAGATGGTTCAAATCGGATTAATTTTTGTTGGCAACATTTTATTGATTTACTATGAGCTAGCTGTTCAAAAAAAAAATATGAGCTACATTTTTTGGGCCAAAACATGAGATAAATGAAAGAGCCCATTGTCAAAGGCCTCGTTATTTTGGTCCAAAGGCCCACTTAGCCACCAAAAAGTCCGATGAGTGAACAGACCCAACTTTCAGTCATGCTGCTCCAGCTCGAAATTTATAACGACAACGGCGCAAAATTCATTTGGTAAGATTCGTCACAATAATCAATACATAAGCACACAGTAGATGTAAGATTCGTCACAATAACTGTACATAGCACACATCACATGTAAAGTCATCTACGTCTGCACAAACCAATGCCACGACAGCTCCTCGTGTCCTCAGCGCTAGGAAAACTATCTCACGGCATTATCAAGACTATAACCCGTATAAAGCTCAACGTATGTAAACAGTGACCTAAGACAAAGCCTTAGCCACGGTACATGATCCAAGACATAGTCTTGTCCATGACCCTATGAATCATACCACCACATACATGCATACAAGACACATCAGAGTTAAAGTTACTGTACGCGAACGTACTTTTCACCGTGTAGTTACCAAAATGCCCGACTTTTGATCCGACTCCGGACTTCCCGGATATCCTATACATTATCGTCGGATTATTATATGATATTTTCATAAATATCAGATTGCTTAGAATAATATCCTAAAGGTTTAATTTACCTTTCTACCCTTTGTGGGCTTATTATTCCATTTTTACCCTTACATTTTCTTAAAAACGTAATGCTGGATTTTCTGGGAAGATTTTGCAGCAACTTTGAAAAATCATAATTAATTCTAAAAATATCATTTTGAGGTTCCGTAAAATTTCTCATGACCCTTGGCATGTCTATTTTCAAGGAAAAATATTCCAATAACCGTAAAATCTTAAGTGTTTATAAGCCTTTCATTTTAAATGTCATTGCCTAATTGGTTTGCTACTTAATCAAGGCCATTAGTACTTATTTAGACAAGTATTATTTCATTCTCTTTGGCTTAGTTATTTTCAAATATAATTATCCCTCTTTAATTTCAATAATGATGACTTTAATTTACCCATAATTAAATTAAAGAATTATGCCACTAATCTCAATTAGTGCAAAGTTTATTCACCTATTATTTGCTAATTGGCACTTGATTTAATTAAGTGTTTTTATAGTTTTTTCCATGGCTCTTTTAAACTTAAAATAACCATTATTTTATGTGACTCTATGTCACATATGTTAATTAATTTAATATGGTCACATATTCCTTTAAATACAAGATTTTTGGTAAACCGAAAATCGGGTATTACACCGTAACTCCGCACATATTTTTCAAATTAACACTATTAATTTAAATAAAACATTGTTTTTTTAAAAAAAAATTTGAATGATGAAAAGTTCATATTTTTAACTTTCCAGGTTTCAATTCAAAATATTACTTTTTGCTAAGGGTTAATGTACCATCTTTGGTCTCTTAAGTTTACTCTTATTTGGGCTTTGATCCCTCAATTGTCAAACCATTGGTTTTAGTCCCCGTACAAGCAAAATGGTCAAGGCTTTTATTGAATTATAGGGACTAATGTTATTTTAAACAAAATAAATCTTGAGGGATTAAAACCTATGGTTTAAAACTTAAAGGATCCGAACGTCGGAAGAGGATCCTCTTCCCAGCTTCCTCTCCCCATCCCTCACGCCTCATCTCGGCGTTGGATCCGCATTTGGACGCCAGCCGAGATGCCGTCCAAAAAAAATTATTTTTTATTATTATTTTAAAAAAAAAAAAACATTCTAGGCCGTTGGATCTAGATATGGACTGTCGAGATGGGACCGTGAGGGATGGGGAGAGGGAAGCCGGGCAGAGGATCCGGACTCGCTTAACTAATGGTCTCGTGTTTGAGCCCTAAGTATGCAACCGCGATAATAACTTGGAGGTAGCAAGGTTCCCCTATTGTGGATCTACGTTCCCTTGAATTAGACTAGTCGGTTGCTAGTAGTGCTGGATACTGGTGGATTAATAGGGGAAAAAAACTTAAGGGATCAAAATCAAAATAAGGAGAAATTTGAGGGACTAAAGATCATATCAACCCTTTTATTAAACTGCCAGTTAAAACTTTGTTATATCATATTTGCCTTAAGTAAAATAACGATATCAATTTAATTCACGAGAATGGTTTACGTGTCTATTTGTTGTGTTCAAAATGTCGATGTACACATTGATAATACGCTTAGCCGCATGCAAAGTACTTGATATCTTGTATAAAATAATGAGCGTGAGTTTGTGCTGAATTTCTATAGTAGTTTATTTTCATGCAAATTACCATGCTTTTTAGTTTGTAGCAAATACTCATCGGGATAATATTTTACAAAAGTCAATTAATGCAGAGAGAGATTGATTTCCACTACTTATGAGTCTTTATCTTGTTAATTATTAGTGATTTGCAGCATTATGGATTCACATATGTCGTGTTCCCTACCAGCAGCTTCAGATATATGCCTGATGAGTAATAATTAATTAAGCTCCAGCCATTTAAAAAAATCTTGTATTTGCCTAACTAAAAACAAGTATTGAAATGAAGCTAGTGTTGGTATTTTGGTTCTTTAGACGTCGAACAAAATCTTGCCGATCAATTACGATGGTGCACTTGCCAATTATATGATACTTAATTGCATTAACATTTTAAAATCATCCAAAATATAAACCCCCACTCTCTTGTCCACACACACCAATAAATAAACATATTTAAAAACACTTGGGCGTCTTAATTTTTTTCCTCCTATTTTGCCCATTATTAAAACAGTTGAATTAGAATAATCTACCATTACATATATAATTCTTAGAAGAACAAAAATTCTTAGCAAATTGTTTCTTATAGTATTTGTTTACGGATAAAGTTCTTGCATCATATTAATTAATCGGTTGCTCAGATCGAAATTAAACGAGAGCCGCAAGAGCCCCGCAGCCACCACATTGTTTAATATCTTATATATATTGACAACAAAATATAAATCTAAAATTCATTTAGAGATATGAAATAATAGGTTGATACAAAGAGAGCACGCAATAAGGGGAGAAGTTAAAATGAAACGTAATTTATTTTATTGACTCACTCGGCTATATATATAAGTATCAAAGAGTACATGGAATATTAGAGATACATCAGTAGGGATGACACGTACGTTTGGAATACAGGCAATGAACAATTAAAAAATATAGCATAGCATGATATGAGAGAGCATTAATGTAATGGAGGCAAAGCTTTGAGAAATGGTAAGGCGTGGTTGAGGATAGAATATATATATATATATATATATATAGAGAGAGAGAGAGAGAGAGAGAGAGCTAATTATGAGCAGAAAAATGAGGAGGTATGAAGGAGAAGGAGAAGTTGAGGGAGGATGGGAAAGAGGAGGCTTGGTGGGTAACTTGTGCTTCATGAGGCATTCTCCCTTGTGGTGTTTAGGGATGGTGGTGTAGGAATCTCACCAGAAACGCGAAATCGTATCGAACCGAGACGATGTAGGAAAAATGAAACCTTCATCGTTTTGATTACCTTGAAAGATGCAGCGATCTGAAAGGAAAGATTTAGTGATCTGAAAGCCTCTCCACGAACAATCCAAGTCTCTCCACGAACAGTCCAAGCTCGCTCTATGATCGATCTTCCAGACTATCTCTCGAGGGAGATGGGATGGTTGTGTGGGCAACCGTTCAGATGATGAACGTCTGCCTCTAGGGTTTGTTTCTGATGAGAGCCTCATTGTGACTTAGGTTTCTCAATGGGTGAAAATAGGTTTATATACTACTACACCAAGACCTAACCCTAAAACCCTAAGGGCCATAGGGCTCTTGGGCTGTAGTCTCACTTAAGCCCAATTAGGCTTAAGTGACCAAAGAGCATATTTTCCAACAATCTCCCACTTGATCTTTGAGATACAAACTTGAGTTCGTAAACCCAAGACCATGTAGCCTATAAGCCATCATCATCTGATAATTTACCCCATCCCTTGTTTCGAGCTAGCACAGGGATCTATCATTTGTCATTTATCAAGGCTCATGATAATCTGTGAAGATTATCTAGTTCGGTGCTACTCCACTAAAAGCCCGAATGTGAACTCTAAGTTTAATGACAATTATAACACGAATATGCATTACCCCTTTATAAAATGTCTATAATTTGATTGACCAGTTTTCTGTAACTCAATCAATTATTTATTCCTTGACTATGATAGTTTCTCTAATGGATTACATGCACCGGCCGTGTCTTCAATATCCAAGTACCGAAACATATCAAGTGGACATTTCCTATAAATTCCATGTTGTTTATCTCATAAACACCGATAACCAAAAAGTCTCAATCCCAAAATACCAAGTTATTGGCCGTCTTATAGATCAAACCTCACCTGTTGGTAAATCAAAGAATGAAAACTATTCGACTACCTATTTAAAATAAACTCAGGATTAAGAGCAACTACATGACTATAGTGATCTAGAGATTTGATTCCTTATGACAGAAAACTATTCGACTACCTATTTGAAACCGACTTGGACGGTGCTAAGTTCAATAGATACATAGCAGTTTCTAAGGCATATCCCCAGAATGAATCAAAAAGAGATAAATAACTGAGCATTGATCTTGTCATTTCTAAAAGGGTTCTATTTCTCCTTTAATTTCAGCAACTCCATTCTGCTGGGGTGTCCTTGAAGAGGATAATTGTGAAACTATCCCCTCTTTGATCAGGTAAGACCTGAACTCTCCAGATAGGTATTCACCCCCTCGATCAGATCGAAGGGTCTTAATTTGAACACCAAGATGCTTTTCTGCCTCAACCTTGAACTCTTGGAATTTTCCAAAAGCTTTAGACTTGTGACGCATCAAGTACACATGTCCAAATCTAGAGTAATCATCAGAAATGTGATGAAATACGATACCCTCCTCCGGCTTGGACATTTATTGGTCCACATACATCGCATGTACCAATTCCAAATGAAGTGTGGCACGTTTTCCCTTGGCCTTGAAGGATCTCTTGGTCATTTTACCCTCTAAACAAGATTCACATACGGTATCGGTTCAAAGTTCAGGGATTTTAAAATCTCACTTTTGACCAAACCTTGTATCATGTTAGAGTTTATATGACCTAATCTTAAATGCCAAAGATAAGTTTCATTGGAAACTTTTCTTTTCTTTGATGAATTATTATGCTCATCATCTCTTAATTCAACATGATTAACTTCACGGTGGTACGATTAAGGAAATAAAGACCATTAATCATTACACCGAACAAATAAAAGAAGATTTACTTCTTATTGAAACGAGGAATTAAACCGAACATCAAACCATGTTTTTTCAAACAACTAACAGAAATTAAATTCCTCTTAAAATCTGGAATAAATAAACAAATCTTCTAAAACCAAAGTTCTGCAATTATCAAAAGATAAAATAACTTGTCCCACTCGCTAGTGCGGATACACAAGCTCTCCGGTTCCAAGCTTCAAAACTCTTTGTCCTTCACTTACGTGCAAGCTATGTTTGAACCACTGCAAAGAGTAACAAACATGGTTAGTGGCTCCTGAATCAACGATCCATTTTTCATCGTGATTCTCCACTAAACAAGCCTCAATCACATGTAAATTACCCATACCTGGTTGATTCATACGTGGGCAATTTTTCTTCCAACGCCCCTTTTGTCCGCACTTGAAGCACCTGTCTTTTGGCTGCTTCATTGCAACTGTTTTGGCAACTGGAATACCTAATTTCTTTTTTTTCTTGTTCATGTTCTTTCCTTTGGGTTTCCCCTTAGGTTTCACAGAACTTTCACTAGCAAATAATGCACTGATATGCTTGACTAGAGATCGCTTCAAAGACTCTCAAGCTCGTGCATCGGTTGAGTGAGATCAAGATTCATCTTATTCATATTATAATTAATCTTGAAATGATTGAAGTAATCAGCAAAGATTGCAATAAAAGGTCAACTTTTACTTCTTGTTCAAATTTGACACCATGATCTTCACCTTCTTGAAGTTTGCTATCATTGTTAGACAATGATCCCGACACTTCCTCCGCACATCACCGTCTTGGTGACCGAATTCAAATGCATTTTTCCTAGCGAGCTGCTAGACGTAGCAAACATGCCATCAAGAGTCCGGAGCATTGTTGCTCCACTCTCAATCATGCTCACTTGCTCCCGAAGGTGATCGGCGAGACCAAGCTAAAATATAGCAACAACCGCCACATTCGCCTTCTCCCATTTTTCCTTCTCTTGCTGAAATTTTGTCGGGATTGCCACGTACGCATCTTCAAAGAGCCCGCGCCGCATAGGGGCGTTAGAACAAAATTGAGCTTTTCATATTGAAGAACAATATCCAAATTTGTTTTCCATTGTTTGTAGTTTGTACCATCCATAGGTTTTTGGCTCAAGATTGTAGCTAAAGGATTGAATGAAGACATTTTTCTGAAAAATAAGGAAAAATCACACTAATTACAAACTATAATTAACAACAAATAGATATTGCGCCAGTAGATTCTAATAACTACTATTAGTTTATTGTTTAACAATCATCCATTAGTTATCTCTACAAGGCTTACGATGGGCAAGATACTTGTATAACTAATATTGTTATTTTGGGCTTTCAGTTCCATTGCCAGAGCCTCGATGGGAGGGTTAACAATTTTACCAAAGTTGAATGTATTTAACCATTGTTTACTTTCAAAATTATCTTTAGTGTCTAAGTGTCGCCGACGATGGGCCGTACAAAACTTTACTAAAATTTTGAAAATATTAGGGTTTAATCTAGCGAAATTCGATTATCCTTATCCGATGGGGCTTCAGCGATAAACATTTCACTAATAAACCCACAATTGGGGCCCGTAGGTTTTAAAATTAATTTCTTAATTTAAAACCTTCACCCATTCAATATTTTTAAATTTAGAATTTTTCAATTTCCAAAAAATGTTCAATTTAGAGTATTTTTAAATCACTCTTAAATATACAATTCTCTTACGAAATTTCCTGGATTATTTGTCTAGATTTTAATTCCACAATTAATTAATCCAATTATTATTCTAGATTTTAATTTAAAATCATAATAATTTATAATTAGTTTAGTGGATAATCTAAATAATCTCGCATAATAACTATCATACTAGTCGATTCAACAATATGGCATCTTCCTATTCTATATGGCATGTTATTTCTAATATCATGTTAATCGCACATATAATTCATCTAATTCAATAAAAGCATTAAATAATTAAACAAATAACTTTAATCCATGGCTTTCCTATTTAAAATAAAATAGAAAATTACAACTTTGGAATTTCTCTTTTGTCCAAATTTATAGTATCTGTCTCAAGCCCCTTTAGGGTGTTCATGGGCCCAAAATCCCAAAGACCCACTTTTTGGCTAGAAACCCTAGGATGCAAAAGAGAAACCCTAGTCGTCACTATTGTCGCGCCGTCAGCCGAATTCATCTCAGCACGAAACTCCAGGGGAAGGACCGCCATGGGGAGTCGATCACACGGCCGCCGAAACCACCCCAAAAGGGTGTCCCACGCGCCCTCACGCGCCGCTTCTTTGCCGGCGCGTGAAGCCCACTCGCAGAGCTTGTGGCGGCGCGTGCCGACTCCCCTGGCCTCGGTCCACCTCCCATTTTGTTCGTCTTTCCGTCCTCTTTCCAACCATATATGGTTCGTCCAAATCCAAGGTCCAGAAGTCCACGAAAAGTGTCGTACAACGTCGAATGTTCATATTCTTGCAATTTCTTGATCTCGAACTTTTACAGAAATTTGGAAAAATACATAGAAATTGCGAAAAAAAACATAAGAACAAGCAAGAGGAAACCTAATCATATGAGATTAGCCTCCTTGTTACAAATCAAGAAATACACGAGAAAATCTAACCATGGATTAAAGCGATTAACCGATTAAAATTAGAACTAATATCAAATCTGAATTATAAACGAATAATACTCGTGAAATAAATAACAAATATAGAAATAGATGCCATATTTTTCAAAAAATAAGATTTTGAAAAATCTGAAATTTGATCGCATAAACTAAATCAAAACTGGTTCTTTTCCTCATCACGAACCAGCTTTGATACCAATTGTAGGAATCTCACCAGAAACGCGGAAGCGTATCAAACCGAGACGATGTAGGAAAAGATGAAACCTTCATCATTTTGATTACCTTGAAAGATGCAGCGATCTGAAAGGAAAGATTCAGTGATCTGAAAGCCTCTCCACGAACAATCTAAGTCTCTCCACGAACAGTCCAAGCTCGCTCTATGATCGATCTTCCAGACTATCTCTCGAGGGGGATGAGATGGTTGTGTGGGCAACCGTTCAGATGATGAACGTCTACCTCTAGGGTTTGTTTCTGATGAGAGCCTCCTTGTGACTTAGGTTTCTCAATGGGTGAAAGTAGGTTTATATACTACTACACCAAGACCTAACCCTAAAACCCTAAGGGCCATAGGGCTCTTGGGCTATAGTCTCACTTAAGCTCAATTAGGCTTAAGTGACCAAAGAGAATATTTTCCAACAGGTGGTGCATGGGTTTGGACCTGTTGGTGTCACATCTCCTCTTAGAGATTCCAACACAAGTAATGGTCTCTCCTCTCCAACTTCCACTAACCCTAATAACATCACCATTATTATCACAACGCTCACCACCAACTTTCTCATCTCCATGATCGATCGATTGATTCTCTCTTTGTGTGTGTATGAGATCAGTTTTGGGGACAGATCAAAATGAAGCTCTCGTGTTTTAGGCAAGGGATGAGTATGGCAGCTGCTTGTAGCATGGATGCCTATTTATATTGGTTTATTATATATGTTAAACAAAAAAAAATGATTTGAACAATATTTTCAATTCTTATATTCAATACTACCTCCGGTCCTAATTTAGTCATGGTTTGAACAATATTTTCAATTCTTATATTCAATACTATCTCTGGTCCTAATTATAAGAGCAAGTTGACTTTTTTGGAGAAATTAAATAAGCTAATTAAATTACTTTAGAGCATTTTTATTTTTATTTTTATTTTTTTTCTTCATCCAACCTAATTAGTTTGACTTATAAACTAATATATAATATAAGGATACACAACATATGATGTGATTAAGTAATTTATTTAGCTTCCTTAATCTCTTTAAAAAAAAAGTTAACCCGGTCTTATAATTAGGACCGGAGGGAGTAACATTTTTTATAAATAATAAATTTTTAATTTATTTATTTAAAAAAGCTTAGTAAATTTTACTCAAAAAAATTAAATTAAATTATGGTATTATTTTTAGGAATTAAAAAAAAAATCTGTACTTTTTTGTGACTTTTTCAATACTCTTTTCACACTAAAATAAATTTTTATATAATTTTGATTAGAAACAGCTTGTATTGACGCCGCATTGCTACGGTTTCTATAAACAGATTTGATTACTTCCCTTTACCTGAAGTTAACTCTCCGAAGTAAATTCAAACAAAAAAACTATGCGAACCAAATTCAAATCACGAAAAAAATCAGGAAGCAAACATCCCAAAAAAAATCAAGTTAATCTCATCCTCTCGTGTGAGGTTTTAATATGTCACTATGATCCTATTTATAAGTTCATTTTTACTCTCGATAAAAATGAACTTATAAAAAAGAGCATAATAGTATAAAGGGTTAAGGTGCGTCCAACACAACAAACTATCTACTCAGAGAGCGTCAACACAATTAACTATTAAGTGACCAACCAACACAAAAATTTTTTTAAAAAGAAAGACTCAAGATAACAAACTTTTAAAAAGGAAATGCTAAAGACAACGCGATTAAGAAAAAGTTAACTACATTATTATCTAAGCCATGCGTTAACACAACAAACTATTACTCCAAGAGCGTCAACACAAAATTCTAAATTTTACTAAATTAAATAATTTTTTCTCAATTGTCATTATTCAAAACTACTTATATAAATATCTATAGACAAAAATTACTCATTCTTCAATTTTGTCAAATAAACAAAAGTTTTCATTAAAAATATAATTATATGATTTAAATAAAACTTAAGGTGTTTTATAGTTTATTATATATGTTAAACAAAAAAAATGATTTAGTTTTATTTTAGAAGAAATTTATGTGAGTTAAAAAATTCATTTAATGTTAATAAAATTTAAAAAATCTATTATATCCTTATAGAAATGAAATGAGTTTAATTTTTATTTTTATAAAAAGAGTTTAATGGATATCAACTTTGATACTTAATAATATAAATCCGGCAATTTGATGATATATTTGTTAATTAAATGATCTATTGATTATATGAATATGAGACTTGTTGGAAGAAAAAAAAAAGATAACTTAAGAGGCTTGAGCAAGGACAATTTAATAATAGGTTAAAGAGCAATTATAATGGGTTAAGGAGCAATTTGACCTACGAAAGTCTCATATCCATATAACCAATACATCATTTAATTAACAAATATATCATCAAGTCATTTATATTATTAAGTATCAATTTGTATGATTTATATTATTAAGTATCAAATATTATTAATGTTGATATCCATTAAACTATAATTAATATATTTGCTTTTTTATAAAAATAAAAATTAAACTCATTTCATTTCTTTAAGGATATTTTAGATTTTTTTATATTTTATTAACATTAAATGAATTTTTTAACTCACATAAATTTCTTCTAAAATAAAAAACATAAATCATATATTTTTTTGTTTAACATATATAATAAACTACAAAACACCTTGAGTTTTATTTAAATCATATAATTATATTTTTAATGAAAACTTTTGTTTATTTTAGCAAATTATAATTTTGACAAAATTGAAGAATGAGTAATTTTTGTCCATAGATATTTATACAAGTAGTTTTGAATAATGACAATTGAGAAAAAAATTATTTAATTTAGTAAAATTTAGAATTTTGTGTTGGGCGCTCTTGGAGTAATAGTTTGTTGGTTGGACGCACCTTAGATAACAGACGTTAACTTTTTGCTAACGTTGTTGTCTTTGGCGCTCATTTTTAAAAGTTTGTTGTCTTTGGTTGGTCTACTTAATAGTTAACTTTGTTGGACGCTCCTGAGTCAATAGTTTGTTGTGTTGGACGCACCTTAACCCTAGTATAAAAGCATATCCCTACTGGGGGCCAAGTGGTCAACTGTTTTGAGTCACAAATGGCAGCCTATATTTAATGTTATGCTCCCTTTATTCCTTATTATAAGGCACTAACTAGCAAGTATATTTAATCCTTTTTTATAAGACACTTGCTTGTTTACAAAGAACATTAAGTCTTTTTTCTATGTATACCCATAATTAATAAGTGTAGTGGGTCATACTAATGTAATAATATAATATTAGATTTTAGTGTAATTAGTATGAGTAATATTCAAAATTACTTAAATTTTATGACAACTTTATTGACTTTAACTGTTTTTATTGGTTTGTGAGAATTGTTATTTGGTGCCTTATAATAAAAACTAGATAGAGTATTCATCTTTCACTTGAATTTGGTATCCCTCAATCCCTCATGTTGTTCTCACCATCCCGGCCACAACACTATTCATCATATTTAATGTGTTCATATATTATGAAAATTCAAATATTATATTCAATAAAACAGTGCCACCTTAGGTAATGATGATCCAAGGGGATGCCAAGCTATCACTTTCTTCTCTTTCTGTAAGAAACTTTGCTTGCAAAACTATTTTTTTAAAAATAAAAAAAATCATTTGTAGCGGTTAAAATGACTTATTCGTAGCGGTTTTACTCTCTACAAATGACATTAGTAGCGATTAACGAAACCGCTACAAAATATACCGTTGCAAGTTATTTTGTGGCGATTATAATTACCCGCTACTTCATATACTTTAACCGCTATTGAAACTGTAGCGGTTTCAAACTACCATTACTATATGAGGCTGAGATGACGTCGTGTGTGATGAATTTGTAGCATTAGTAAACCGCTACATTATGAAATTAATATATTTGTAACGGTTACTTAACTACTACTACTACATATATCACCAAATTTTTTAAAAATGGCAGAAATAATTAGTAGCGGTTCTCTTAACTGTTACAAAATATGATGAAATTTTAAAAGAGGCGCCAAAGTTTTAAATTATAGTGTAGCGGTTAAGTAACCACTACAAAATATTCCCGCCATTTTTTTGGAAAAAAATTTCCCACAATTATTTTTAAAAAAATCTCTGATTTGTAATGGTTTAGGTAGCGGTTGTAAATCGCTACAAAATGATGGATAAATTTTTATGTTAGATTTTGTAGCGGTTATGTAATCGCTACAAAGGAATAAATAAAAAAAAAATTAGATTATTTTATTAATTAACTAATACTTGTAATATAAAATATTTATATTTTTAGTAAGAATAATTAATATTAACATATGATATTTGATTATATATAGTTATTATGTATAAGTGCAAAAAAATGAGAATGTGTAGTTATAATAAGTTAATAACAACTAATTATGATTTCATTTAACTAATATTTAATTCTTAAAATAATGTATGTGAAAGTGGAAGAAAAGTTGAAAAATGTTCGTAAAAATGTGAATTAAAAAAAACAGTATCACAAAGTTAGAAGAAAAAAGATATATTTTGATGATCTTCATATTTGATTCGGTTGAACAACACTTACCCTCTCCAAACACTTAACATCTTTGAGAAAATGTAGAAATATGAGAGAAACCGAAAGAAAATGTCAGCAGAAAACGAAACTTATGCTTATAGAATGAGGTGTGGTTGTGGTATTTATATTGATGTCCGCGTAACACTTGTAGTGGTTGAGCTGACGTTTGTTGTAGTGGTTTATTTAGTAGCGGTTAAGACGACAATGTTTGTAGCGGTTTTGTGTTTTGTAGCGGTTGAGTTTATTTTGTAGCGGTTTTAAAACCACTACAAAGCCTATTATGGTTTTTTTATTAAAAAAATAGAATATTACGATTAAATCGTAAGAATAATTTTTTATCTCAATCTTCATCGTCATCCCTACAAAAAAAGTATAGAGAAAATATTACTTGTGATTTTAATATGTTTTAATACAAATTAAACTTTATTTAAATGTTATTATTTCACAAAGCGTATCTTAAAAAACGTACTTAACTATAGGTAAATTGTCATTGCTGTATGCTAGGAAAAAGTTTTCGAAACTAGCGAATTGGAATGGCTCACTCTCGTAGGCGACTGGTTGTTTTTTTTTTTTTTTTTTGAGTCAAAACTCTAAACAATATTATTTACAAATAAAATGAATAATATATTATAATGATCGACCAGATAACAATTAATATTATTTCTTAGTAATATACATAGTACCGTCCGGTCGGGTTTTCATGGAGACTTCGTAGCAAAAGTCGCTTATGAATCAGTCAACGGAGCCGCATATATCAGTGTATATCTTTTTTTTTTTGTCAACAATATATCGGTATATCACTGGCATATTAATTTCCCAAGTGATCAATGTCATGCTTGAAAAATGAAAGGAAAAATAATAATATAAGAGCTAGATTAGATAAGTAGATAACTAAATTTTAAATATTTAAAAAAAAAATTAATTAAGTAAATTAGTTGTTGCAAACAAGTGTTGTTTTTCCCCCCTAAAATACGTACCCTTTTAATCATATACACTACATCAGAACTATCCTTTAATAATAAGATTCTTTAGATAGAAAAAAAAAATTATAAAATTAGGAAATAAAATATATTGATGTATTATATTTAGATTAGAATAAACACCCTATATAGCTCTTATATCAGAGACAACAAAATGGAGTATTAATTTTTTTTTTATTGTGTTCAATTAATCAAGATTTTTTTTCCCTTTTTTTTCTTAATTCCAAAATTCTGAGATGGTTATTTTTTTTTTTTTTGATTTAGTGAGATGGCTATTAAGATGAACACAGAATTCAAACGCGAGGAAGTTTGGGTCCATGTGGTTTGTAAGCCAAATCCAAGAACACGGTCACTGGCCAGCTGGGCTATACGTAGGCATAGGAATAGGTAGGTCGGGCCCTACCGTCTGGCTTGGCTAGGATCAGGTTTGACCTGTTAAATAAGAGAAAACCTATTTTGTTAAGGTCTTCAAGCAAGACTAGTTTTTTTGTTTAATTTAGTGGACTGAGGAGAGCTTAGTTGGCACCCATGTTGTTAAAATCGAGATCCTACACAAGATTGAGACGGGGTGTAAAGAACGTAAATCGTGGGATCGACACAGATCGTAAGATCTTATTATCTAATATATAAAGTTATATTCCACTATATATATATATAAATTAACTAACATCAATTATAATATCTTGACCAACATACTTATAAATATAGTACTCATACTAAACAAAAGTTTTAAAAAAAAAATGTAAAAAAGAAAAAAAGAAAAAGATATATAGCTACAGTGGGAACAGTAGTGGGCTAGTGGCTATTAAAGTATTAAACTATAAAATGAGAATAGTGAGAGAACAGTAAGAACACTCGTATTTTTTTTTTTTTTTGGCTCAAAGAACACTCGTATTAAGTGTTTATATCAACAACAAAAAAACTATTAAATGAATGTTTGGACTTAGAACACTCGTGACGTGGGGACGAATTTTTGGATGGAAATTGGAAAGTTGGAAACTGTTAGCTATTAAATGAATTTATTTCCCGTTTTCTTTTGCTCTGTTCTTATCTAGTTATCTTTTTTTTTTTTTTTTTGCTCGGGCTTATCTAGTTATCTAACCATTTAGATAAAGTCATAGTCTTATAGAGAGAACATCAGAACAGTGAGAAATTGAGAACACGTGGTCCAGCGAGAACAAGAAATATATCTACAGACTGTAATTTCGTCCTGAGAAATATATCAGAACAATGAGAAATTGAGAACACGCGGTCCAGCGAGAACAGTTATCTGACTATTTCGTCCTCCTTGAGCGGCGGAGCGGCTCGTGATCTGGAATCATCTCCAGCGGCGGCGCTTCTAAAGTGAGGAAGAAAGAGCGTTGAAAGCACAGCAACAACAGGTGATTTCTCAAGCCAGCAACACTGCAATACTGCAACAGAGCTCGTGTGGTTCCTGAAATTAGGATTCTTAATTTTTTTAATTCCATTTTGGGTCATGGGATTGGGCATGGCCTCATGATTTGAGCTTTTTTCCAGATTTAAGAATCGTAACAGGATCGTGCGATCAACGATTTGTACGATTTCTCGTCGATCCTATCATTCCTACTCCATCTGCGATTTTTGTGCATAGCTGGATCGTGTGGGCTCCTGAAAATCGCGATTGAAGGCGATCTTGCGAGTTAGATCGCATTTTCTTAACAATGGTTGGCACCGATCATATAAATCAGTGAAAAAAATGGAGAATTAGAGGGAAGGGCCAAGAAAGCAAAATATTTATTAATAAGAATTTTAAAATTTATAATTATTTTCAGGAACAAAAATTAAAATATAAATTTTCAATTATGAAAGCAACTTTCTCTAACTCCATTTTAACTATTTGACCGTTAGTAAACAAATTTGATGATATCTCCATGTATATGACACTTATATGCACAATATTTTTATGATATTTTGTTTGGTTCATATTGGATTATCTTAAAAGTTACTCAAATTAAAATAACGTGTAAAATCTACAAATAATTAGATATCTCCCTCTTTTTAGGTTTTTATTATTTTAAAAGGCTTAAAAATCACCAAAAAATATAAATAATTTAAAGTAATTTGATTAACTTCATTAATCTCCACAAAAAAATCAATTGAGTCTTATATTTAAAACTGAAGGTAGTATAGACTAATATGTCGTCTTTAGAATTTTTATAATATCATAAGCATGGATAAAAAGTAATCCATACAATACAAGGGGAAAAAAACTTAAATTAAAGTAAGAATAACGACAAGAGAATTAAATCCAAAATAAGTAGTATAACTTTCCCTCCCAAGGACATCCTTTCCAACCCTAGTAAGAATTAACCTCTTCATCTTTTTCAAGTAAATAGAGACTCTCTGTGTGATAACGAAAGAAAACACTATTTTTCATAGTACCCACTAAGAGGACATCGGTTGGACTTGCTGGATTGTACCTATAAATCTGCCCTTCTTCCATTTCTAATATAAGATCACCGTTCTTCCTTGCGCCTAATACGTGTTCAGGACCCATCTCTATCTTCATCTCCAATGAGGAGGTTTTCGTCCATGACTCATGGTTCCCATAATGTTTCATAGTCCAAGTGTCAAAAATGCAGTCGCTGAATCCTCCATCATCTTCATCCTCGAGTAGAAAGAGTTGTGTAAAGAGAAGCGAGTCACCTGTTGTTGCAACAAAATTCAAGAAACAATGACGACGTGCGTCCTTAGGAAGCAAGATTTGTCCAAATATTTCACGTGACAGATCAAATGTAAGTATAACACCACAATGTATCTTATTGCTATGAGCAATCCAATGAATTATACCATTGAAGTATACGTTGGGTTTGTGACGATAAATTTTACATGAATGAAGGATACTTCCATATGTACTGAGACGTTTCCATGACCATGTAGTGTATGAGAAAATCCACACTGAATCAAAGTCTTCCCCCCAAAAGTAAATCGAAGGAGGACTAATAATATTTACGATCTTAAAGTTATTGTTGCTACCATCAAAACCAAAGCCTATAATAGAGAACCTTAAATCCCAATCCATCATGGGGGGAAGCCATGTATATTTTCGAATAGTTGGGTTCCAAAGAATGAATTTGAGAGGCATGTTGCTGGCAAGACATATTAACCCATTGCTCACGCCTCTCACTTCTGCACCTCTAAAATCATCAATGTTATTCTCTATTGTATGAGCTAAATCGAATTGGTTGTTATCCCAATGCACTGAATAGGTTACTCTACAGGATGGAAAATAAATATATTCCCTTTCAAAATTTTGGACGCTCTCTCTGTTGCAGTAACATGCTTTAATAAGGAGGATTTGGTTTCTCGAACCAAAAGACGAGCTGCGAAACATGAAGTCGGGGCTTGTAATAAGTTTATTCCAATCTCTGCAAACAAATGATGATTGAAACAAGGTTTGGACATCTAATCTGTCGAAAATTTCTTCAACAATATGGAGGGGAAGGTGAGGAATATCACCGTTTGAGGATGCGAGTTTGGCTTCCATGCTGATTGTGATTGAAGAGTCTAAGCGGCAAGTTTATGGTGAGTTAACCTCAAGACTGCGCTATGTATATATATAGACATGGAAAGATGATATTAATAATTTAATAATATTAAAGCATATCACTTTGGATTCCGACTGAAGCTAACTAATATATCTTTTCAGTCATCTATATTGATATATTTTTAAAAAGATAGGCTTATTGAAAGTATATTATTTTAAGAAAATAAGGGAGCGCTTTATCAAATCAAATCACATCATATATATATATATTTCAAAACATCACATCTATCTTTTATCAGCCTTAAATTTATCTTAACGAAATCGTATTACATAATTTTTGATTTAATTTTTTTTCCTGATAAATAAAACTACGCAATATACAGAAATCATTTTAAATTCAAACTCAATAGAATTTAAAAAAATATTTATTTTTTTCTCCTAAGGGGGTTATTAGTGTGTGTATGTGTGCACCGACATAATATATAAATTTTTTAATAGAATTATTCCACAATTATGAAAAGAAGACATTTGTTGAAAGGGGAAACGGCGGCGTCGGTATAGGAGCACCAGATAGTTTTGTTTTTTGTTTTTTAACAAGCGCCAGATAGTTTATTAGAAGAAAAAAAAAAACGGGAGAATTATGGAGAGGAAACAAAATATTTATCAATAAGATTTTAAAAATTGTAATTACTTTTGAAAATCAAAAATCAAAACATAAATTTTTAACTACGAAATTAACCTTCCGTAACTGCTGGTTATAAAATTCGATTATATCTTTATGTAAGTATATTTTGATAAAAAAATAATATCTGTAAGCAATTCCATAATTTTACGACATTATATCTCTTGTATATATTAGATTATCTTAAAAATTATTTAAATTAAAATAGCTTCTAAAATCTATAAAGAAAATCTACTTCTTTCTAGATTTTGATTATTTTTAAACTTAAAAAAATCATGAAAAAAATCTTATAATATATATCTTTAAAAAATTTCGTGGAGAAAAGCTTAAATAAACCTCAATATATAAACAAAATTTCATTCAATTTAAGCACGCTTTTGAGAAGGGAATATCACCACCAAATAATTGAGATGTAATTAGATAAAATGTAGGGAGTTTGATCAAGATTAATTTCGTAATTAAATATTTATATTTTGATCTTTGATCTTTTAATAATTATAATTTTGAATGTCCTTATTAAGAAATATTCATTTTTCTTAATCATTTCCCCTAATTTTCTAGAAGAAAATCCCATGCTCAAAACTCCCAAGTCCAAACGTAAAGCAGAAAGGATAAAACATGCACACACACCAAAACCCGTAGTTGCCGGGGATCGAAACCACAGGTGGGAATACTGCAGCCATTTTACTAATATTTATAAATAATACTACCTCCGGTCCTAATTATAAAAGCAAGTTAACATTTTTAGATAAATTAAGGAAGCTAAATATATTACTTTAGAACATTTTTTTTTCTCCAAACTAATTAGTTTGATTAATAAACTAATATATAATATAAGGATACACAACATATGATGTGATTCTGATCTAACGGTAGAAAAGTGGTGGCGACATTGGTAGTGAGCAGGATTGGTAGGGACAATATCCTATCGATATGAAAACAAGATGGGCTTGGTGGATATAATATCAGAAGAATTTTCTGAGCATATTAATACTCTTTATAACTTCATATACCTTAATTCTGGTCCAGACCTCATGCACATCATCACTCCCCCTCAGTCTCAGCGATTTATTTTTTATTTTATTTTTTAAAAATCACATTAAGGTCCTAATTAAAAAGAGTAATATCAGGAAAGTATCATTGATTGTGAATGATGAGTAAAGAAGCAATTATTGACAAGTTAAATTATAGGATTTTTTTCATATTTGTTTTTAATTGAGACTTTTTATCAAAATATAAACAAATGAAAATATGGTACTCCCTCTGATCCTAATTATAGGAACACTTTTAGTGTTCTTATAATTAGGACAAGAGGTAGTATTGATTATGTAACGGTTTTTTAAGCTCTTAATAGGTTATTTTTTTAAAAAAAAATTGAGTTTAATTTTTTTTTTTAGTGGACTGGGGAGAGCTTAGTTGGCACCCATGTTGTTAAAATCGAGATCCTACACAAGATTGGGACGGGGTGTGAAGAACATAAATCGTGGGATCGACACGGATCGTAAGATCTTATTATCTAATATATAAAGTTATATTCGACTATATATATATATATATAAATTAACTAACATCAATTATAATATCTTGACCAACATACTTATAAATATAGTACTCATACTAAACAAAAGTTTAAAAAAAATGTAAAAAAGAAAAAAAGAAAAAGATATATAGCTACAGTGGGAACAGTAGTGGGCTAGTGGCTATTAAAGTATTAAACTATAAAATGAGAATAGTGAGAGAACAGTAAGAACACTCGTATTTTTTTTTTTTTTGGCTCAAAGAACACTCGTATTAAGTGTTTATATCAACAACAAAAAAACTATTAAATGAATGTTTGGACTTAGAACACTCGTGACGTGGGGACGAATTTTTGGATGGAAATTGGAAAGTTGGAAACTGTTAGCTATTAAATGAATTTATTTCCCGTTTTCTTTTGCTCTGTTCTTATCTAGTTATCTTTTTTTTTTTTTTTTTTTGCTCGGGCTTATCTAGTTATCTAACCATTTAGATAAAGTCATAGTCTTATAGAGAGAACATCAGAACAGTGAGAAATTGAGAACACGTGGTCCAGCGAGAACAAGAAATATATCTTACCCAATGCCTAGCATTGACCAGTTGGTCGATAATTCTTCCGACTTCCAATTATTATCGTTTATGGACGCTTATTCTGGGTATAATCAGATAGCAATGCATCTAGAAGACCAGGAAAAGACAGCCTTTATAACAGAAAAGGCTAACTACTGCTACAATGTGATGCCTTTCGGGTTAAAAAATGCCGGGGCCACATATCAACGAATGATGAACAAAGTATTTAAAGATCAACTCGGTCGGAACGTAGAAGTGTACATTGACGATATGATCGTTAAATCAAAGCAGTCGGGAGATCATATCCGGGATTTAGAGCAAACATTTGATAAATTGCGTAAACACCGGATACGTTTGAACCCGGCCAAGTGTGCTTTTGGAGTCTTGGCAGGGAAATTCCTTTGATTTTTGTTGACAAACCGAGGCATAGAAGCTAACCCGGATAAATGTAAGGCCGTGTTAGATATGAAAGCGCCAACAAGTAAAAAGGAGGTGCAACAATTAACCGGGAGATTGGCAGCCTTAACAAGGTTCTTACCAAAATCAGCTGAAAAGGCCTTACCTCTATTTAAGTTGCTGAAGAAGGAGGCACGAGAAGGATGGAACTCGGAATGCGAATATGCATTTGGAAAGATTAAACAATGCTTAGCAACCCCGCCAGTCTTATCCAAACCCGACCCGGGAGAGACGATCTTCTTATATTTATCGGTAGGGGAAGAAGCCATAAGTGCAGCGTTGATTCGAGAAACAGAGACCGGTCAAATACCGATATACTTCGTAAGCAAAGCACTACATTGCTCAAAGCTTAAATATCAAAAACTTGAGAAGGTGGCCTTTGCTTTACTAATGGCGGCCTGACGTTTGCGTCCATACTTCCAGGGCCACAGGTTCATGGTACGAACAAGTCAACCTATCCGACAGGTCCTGCATAAACCGGACTTGGCCGGACGAATGATCAGCTGGGCAATAGAGTTGTCCGAGTTCGACATCACATACGAGGCTCGTCATACTATCAAATCACAAGCACTAACAGATTTCGTAAGGGAACTCACCCCGGCTCACAATAGAGAAGTTATAGATCGATAAGAATGGAAGGTGTACGTAGACGGCTCGTCAAATGCCAAGGGAAGTGGGGCTGGAATAATAATAGAGAATCCCGAGGGGGTTGCCGTGGAGCACTCCCTCCATTTCAACTTTCCGACCTCAAATAACCAGGCGGAATATGAAGCAGTATTGGCCGGCAGCCTCCTTCAGGATGTCCTCACACTCAAGCCGGGATCTCTTCTCCTCGGCAAGGGCGACGTTGGCCTGCTCAAGCTCACCACAGAGGTTTGCCCGTTGATTCTGGAGGACTTTAACAGCCTCAATACCCTTAGCATGAGCCTCCTTGAGAGCAGCAAGGTCTGAGGTGGTTTTTTCAAAAGGTTCCTTGGTCATAAGGAGCTCTTCGGTCGCCTTCCCGGCACTCGCTCGGGTAACCTCCAGCTCTTCCTCGATTTTTTCCTTGAATTCAGCAACCTCCGTTTTCTCCAATCTCAGCTGCCGTACCTCGGCGGTTTGCGCGACGTACTTCCCTTTCAAATGAAGGAAGGCCTGAGCTAGCCCGATGCCTTGACAAAGGCGTTTTTGCACATTATGTACTAAGTCTTCATCAATATCGGAGAGGGGCGTGGCGTTCATAAACTGACGAGGGGGCAGGAAAGCAAGGTCCAACTCAGTAGTCACCCCTTCTCCCACGCCAGGCCGCGGTTAAGCTTTTGGATAGGAGGGAGAGGAAGAGGACCATGGTTAGGGGACGAGGATATAGTCCGATCCAAGGAAGAAGCGAGCTCTTTGCCTTTAAAAATCGGTATGACGGATGGCATGTCCGGGTCGACGGGGTGAGAAGAGGATTCCAGAATTTGGGCCGAGGCCTTTGTTTTCTTGGAGGCGCGGGCAGAAGACTTCTCGGAAGTTTTCCCTTTCTTGGTCTCAGTAGAAGGCCGCTTCCGGGTATTCTTCTTCTTAGGAGGAGCACCGGCGGCAGGGGCAACCACGTTCAAATATCGAGGCAACTCCGCCATTGGTTGAGCTACAAAAAGAAATGCAAGAAATTAGCAAGGGCTGCGATTAAAATACCAATTTTGCAGAAAAGAGAAGACAGAAAGAAACTACAAGAATCATACAAATAACATATCCCGGCTTAGAACCGGGGCCGGTTATGAAGAAAGCAGCGCTCCGGGCACCACACGTATTAACGAATGATACCAGACGGTCTATCGATAAGACCTCCTCAGGAGGGAGATCGTCGGATTCCACCTGGAAGGAAGAAGTCGAGTACATCTTTTGGTGGGCAAAAGTCCAGTAGAGGGGAAACTTCCACTCCACATTTGTGACTCAGGCCCTTTCAAAAACCAGGGCTGTTGGTCGGGCTGCGAGACCACCTTAAAATAACTACTCTTAAAATGCTTGAAGGAGTCAGAAAAGGCCGTCAGGAGCTTTTTGTCAGGGTTTCCTCGGAGGGAAGTCAACCCTTTTAAATTATCAGGTTCTTTTTCGGACCGGGGGGTAAAAGGGCCGAAGAAGTAGAAGAACAAGGAAGAGGTGCATGGAATAGGGGCCGCAAAAGATCGACATAGCTGCTCGAAAGCCACTATGTAGGCCCACCCGTTGGGGTAAAGTTGCGAGGGAGCAAGATGGAGATGGTTTAAGCAGGAAATTTGAAATTCGGTAAAAGGGAATTGAATGCCAAGCCGGGTCATATAGGGCTTATAGAAGAAAAAGAAGTTTGTCAGGCCTTCCGCCCTCATAGCACAGATCGGTTCATCCTCGCCATGGGGACTCAGAAAGCAACCCGCTAGGGCCCTTAACTTCAGTTGTGAGATGTCGGCCACAGATATGAGAGACTGGGTCGTCAGTACATCATGAGTCACCCAAGGATATTGACCGACTAGATCCTTGGAGGGAGAGGAGGAATCCGACATCCCGGCATTGGATCGGGCGCTACTGGTTGAGGATGATGAGTCCATATTACCTATAAAAACATAACAAAGAGTTGAGATCAGTAAAAGTGGGAATACCTGATACAGGCAGACAAGCCGGCCGGGGGCGAAGAGACGACGGACTGGCAAAACGCTGACTGTCGGAACCTAAGTTGGAAGGCTGATGGCGACAAGATCCCAAAATGCTTTCAGCCCGCCTATCTTCGCCTCTCGAAAGGTAGAACTGGCTCGACTCTAAACAGTCCCAACAGGGGCCGACGTACCCCTCTGAAACAGGATTAGACCTAGGACGGATGGGTGGCATACAGAAATTAATGGGATGCAAAGGTATGGCAGGAATCTCAACCCGGTGTTCAGAAATGGTTCCGACAAGGGACCCGGTACCAAGCGACCGAGCAGAAGGGGGGCGAGACACTCCAGTAGTCCGCCTCCCGGAGGTACCACCTAGAAAAGAGGCAAGCCTCTGCTCCTCGGACAGAGGAGTACCCAACAACCAGTGACTCATACGGGAAAACGAGCACGAAGGATTTCCTCCTCAGCCGAAGTAAGATCACGACTCGAGGAAGAAGGGTGATTGGTTCATTCATGATCACCAATGAATTCCTATCTTAAGGTATAGGAAAATGGCGGGAAACTCCCCCTTTAGCAGAAATAAACGGCTAAAGGAGAAAGCAAGAAGGATATTTCCAAAGAGCTACCCAGAAAACCAAAAATAAAACTCAAGAAGAAAAGCTCCCGCCTAGGCCAGACCACGACACTACAGTTGTAGAAATAAAGGAAAAAACTAGCAAACAGGGCAGCAAAAAGGAACGAGATGAAGGGGAAGAAATGGGAAAAACATATGTACCAAGAGACGGGATAATGATCAAAGAGGTATAAATGGCGTAAACTTGCGATAAGAGAAATCCTTGCCTCACCAAAGGGAAGAAGCTGCAGAAAACCAGGGCTTGTTCCGCGAAAATCACAGAGTTCTCACAGCGAAATACAAAGTGGCAGGAAGAAGGAATAGTTGAAAGGACGATAAAGGAAATTAAAAGGAAGAAGTGAAGAGGAATATGGAGAGGCGCCGGGGAATTAAGGGTAGAAAAGACAAAGCGCTTGCTTAGGATGGATGACGTGTGTCGGGAAGTGTGCGCATTAAATGCGCACGAAAGCCGGAAGCGACGCGCAGAGATAGGGGCGCATCATTACTAACCTAGGCAGAATAGGGATCAGGGGCAGGTGAAGATGAAGAGGTGAACGGCCTCGATATCAGAACCAGATCCACCTGGTTCATGGTAATCTTATGTTAATCACATTTGACTGTGGGATTTGAAATAATCTAAATAATCTATATAATAGATAATATATCAAGGTGGAAGAGCTTATGTATGTATTACAACAAGGTTGTCAAACTCGCAAGTTCAAGTAAACTCGTGACAATTACGTAAACTCGTATCGTGAGCTCGAATCGTAAACTCGTAAGAGTTTACTTTCACTATTAAATAGGTACTTGTCGCGGTCCAGCAAAACGGCCCACATAGGGGTACGGCCCAACACAATTGATATCCCATATCTAGGAGCACCTACAATCATGGAGAATCTATCATATCTACTAGCGATCAGATAAGATAGATCATACAGTTAGGATATCGGGGCAAAGCCTATAAATACAAGGGCACAGCGATAAGGTGCACACGTTCTAACTCAACCCTAATTACTTATCATATCACCGTGCACAATCCCCACTAAACACTACCCCCATCCCCCCTTTGGAGAGGAGTTCATCGTGTACAGTGATCCAGTGCCTTCCCGGATATCTCCATTATAGATACTCCGGAAGGCCATTTGATCCAAGATCAACGTCTTAGCCCAAGTGGTGGACATATCTCGCTTTCGAAACGGAACATTGGCGTCGACCGTGGGGACGCGTAAATTTCGATCCCCGTGACCACCGATGGCCAACACAAGAAGTTGCAGTCGGAATACTCAACCCGCAAATCCACCGTAGGTTGAGGCTACTCAAAACAATCAGGCTCTACCTCCACCACCGCCGGAGGAGCCGCGAGAGGGGAATGTCTCAGATACGTCGTCCTCCCCTCCTATAGTTCCCAAAACTCATGAGTTAGTTGCGACGAAAACCAAGATCAACTTACTAGCCCAAGTGGCTGGACATATCTGTTTTCATAACGTGTACGATCTAATAGTGTATAATAAATAATTAAATTACAACAAAATTACAGCAATTTGATTTAAATATATTTTAAATTCAAATAATTGAAATTAAATCCATCCATATTCAAAAATTACCATATTTAACAAGGAAATTTCTATAAACTCACATATAAAGCCGTTGAACATAATCAAATAAAAAAAGTTAACACGAGTTTAAGGGTGAATTAACACGGTTTTGTAAGTTTGAAACGTAAAAACGGTAAACTCAGTATATAAACTTGTAAGTTTAACCGAATTTACAACGGTCACGAATTTACCAAAGACTCAACTCGATTTGGTAAGCTAGAAACGTAAAAATGGTAAACTTGGAGAGTTAACTCATGAGTTTGACAAGAATGTTTACAACCCCAAACCATCGGATAACACTATAAAAAAGAGCTTACGTACTATAATAATATTACGTATTAGAACCCGGAACGGTTGCTTTTATATAAAAAGAGATTTATTATATATATGTTAAAAAAAGGCATGTGTCTAGAAAATAAAAATATAATTTACGAAATTTTAAATCTATACTACTTCCTCTGATCCTAATTTTAAATATAATTTATTTTTATTTCACGCGATAAGTTTTAAAAATAAAATGGTTAATGCCATGTTAATAAAATATCTGAAAAATCAGGTAATATTTTATAAATGTTATACAAAATTAATTATATGGAGTTCCTCCCTTCGAAAATATTTTTTAGATGAATAATAAAGAAGCTGTTACTGCCACTGAACAAACTCCATGCTATTTGATTTTAATAAAGGAAAAGAAGTTTTGACCCAAAAAAATAATAAAGGAAAACAAGCACCCACCCACCCATTCCTCACATCCCATGGGGATCTAGTGGATTTGCCTATCTGATCTATCGTCTAAATTAGATTTGGATGATCTAGATTTGAATTTTTTACTTTTTATTTTTTTAAAAAATAAAAAATAAAAATAATCTCTTAACTAATATTTTTTTTAAAAAATAAATTTCTTATTAAAATCACCATTTAAAAAAAAATCAAATCTTCCTATCCTTAAAACAGGCATCAAAACGGATTTGGATTCTCTCACATGTCATTTTTCTCCTCATCTCTCATTGGCATTAAATCTCGCCATTCATTTGAAATCTAACTGCTTAAAAAAGTCACATCACCAAAAGTATTTTTTAAAGTACCAGTTAGTATCATGAAATATTTTTTCAAGATCATGCCGTATTTTTTTTAATACCAATCAGTATCTTAAAATATTTTAATATTTTTTTAGTCAGTATCCTGAAGTATTTTTTTAGTACCAGTTAGTATCGTGAAGTATTTTTTTAGTACCAGTTAGTATCGTGAAGTATTTTTTTAGTACCAGTCATATGAAATATTTTTTCGATTTAAATCGAAAGATCACGAAATATCTTTTTATTACCCGTCAATATCTTGAAGTATTTTTTTAGTCTTATCATTACTGAATTTTTTTAAAGATCCTAAAATAATTTTTGGATCTTAAAAAATAATTTTAGAATTTTGAAAAAATATTTCAGAGCGCTGATTGATATTAAAAAGATACTTCAGGATGTGAGATTAATTTAAATCAACATCTAGATTAGATGAAGAGAGAAATTAATGGTTTAGATTGGATGAGGAGAGACTATGAGAAGATATGCCAATGAGAGGATCTCATTCCCATCAAAACTGGATCCTCCCTTCTCGTAGGCATCAAGAGCCCATTTGATCTGGACCGTCCAGATTTAATTTTTTTTAATTTCTACTTTTTAAATAAAAAAATCATTTTTTGAAAAAATGTCGGTTGAAAGATTATCTTTATTTTAAATTCTTTACCCATCAAAATATTTTTTTTTAAAAAAAAATAGAAAGTGAAAAAAAATTAAATCTGGACCGTCTAAATTTAATCTGATAGTCTAGATCAAATAGGCTCTTTGGATAGGCAGGCAATCTCATTCCCTCCCTTCCTCGAACCCTAGATCATTAATTCATGAATTCCTCCCAGCCGGCGTCTCAAATATTCTGTTCGACCTCTCTCTCCTAGTGCCCTAGTACTATTCAACAATGTGACCTGCACTTAGTGATCCATTTGTTTGGATCCCTGAAATTCCTGCTACTTTTCCCTTAATTGAGGCCGTCCAACTCCTTTTTCCCGTCCAATAGTTATTTGAAAACCATCGGTTACGTTACTCCGGAGTCACCATGTCGGATCTTAATCTCAACGTTGTTTCATCTGATTCCGCGTCGAATCCCGTTGACGCGCCTGTGATAATTTCTGGTAGCCTATGGATAGCTCTGGAAGCTCTAATTCCTCCATGGTCAATGCCGATACCTCCACCAATACTTTTGCTGAAGAACAATAACATAAATGATGCCACAAGATGTCTGTGATCGTACCATCCAGCTTTTCCCGAACACCGGTGCCGAAGAAGGTCAGTTCACTGAATTAAGATTCCCTCAGCGATTTCCAGGTTCGATTTCAAGTAAGGGATTGTATTTTCTATGCCAGGAGGTGGGTCCCCGTGGAACGCCGAAACAGAGGATGCCGCCGCCCGCGGAGCTCACAGCTGGAAGATGGGAAATGGGAATCAGTTATCGGTATGCGAACCACATATGGTTATAGTTAGTTAGTTAAGTTTAAATTTTTATTTTTGTCTTATATAATATAAGTACACCAGTCCATTTCATTCCCACCCTGATTCCGATTCCGAGATTCCGAGATCATGGCCGAAGCCGAATTGTCTGTTGTCCTCAACTCTACGACTGAACCACAAGTTCTTGAAGCGTTGTCTGCAACGCTTCTTCGAGATCCTCGTCATGAGATTGACGGCCTAGTTTCATATGGGCATATTAAATATCACGGGAAAGATCTTCCTTCAATCGATCTGCAAGTTCACTCCTCCTTATCTACAAAGAAAGGTGTTATTTACCGGGCAGGAAGATTGTTTCCGGTGACCCCCAACAAAAAAAATACTAAAACAGCTACGTTGAAACTTCGTAAATGTGACATAACTGAGTTCTGGAGTGAATTCCAAAAAAATGAGAAATGTACACTTTTGTTAGTACAGGGATTTCTTTATCGGGATCGCTGCCTTTATTTATGCGTCTGAGTCTGAATATTCAATCGTTGAGTTTTCTTTTTGTTTTTGGCATTCTTTTTTGGACATTCCATTGGTTTTGGTATTTTTGTCTCTGATATCAGAGGAAAGACTGGAAAGACTGGAGCTCACCCGTGAAAAAGGTATGAATGTCTCATTTTCTTTTCATCGGGGGCCTCTCTCAATTTTCTCTATCTATATCTGTATTGCCCGTTTACTCCTGTTTATTCCGATACATGTGCATTTCTATGCGTGCGCGTTGTGTGTGTGTGTGTTTTTTTTTATCTGAGATAATCCAGTCTCTTCATTAGGTTTCACCATGGCATCGAAGCGGATCTTGAAGTAGGATTTGCAGAAGGATCCGCCTACTTCTTGCAGCGCCGGTATCAAATTATGTCTCTCCTTCTTTATCGTTATTATAATGTTTCAAACTCACTTGATTTTGTAAATTTTAATGGTAAAGAGCTGAAAAAGATTCGGAATCTCCGAGATATTATCGATTTTGTCTGCTTTCTCTTTCTCGGCCATGGATGGAGTTTTATAATCTCATCCCCATTGACTAATTTATTCAGCTATGTTGACTTATCTTTGCGTCATCTACCATGCAAGGTTCTGGCCGGCCATACGCCCGCCCATATCTTCTCTAGGTTTTATTAGCTAATGGTCGATCAATTTGATCGAGAATTGGGAGCTATGGCGTCTGTACTTCCCCGCGACGAAGAAGATTATTTTCTTTATGCTATGTTCTTTACTTTTTATAGAATTAGTCCTTTTATTTATGCTTTTTTGGGGAACAAGGTGATTTCCCATAAACATCTTTGTTCGCCTTCTTTTTCCATACCTAGCCAAACATAGGTTTAAGGATGAAGAATTGCACCTTTTGAAAGGTGTACAAAGAAACAAACTACATGGCAGAGAGAACGCTTGGTCTGAATTTTGCCAAATTAAAATATTAATGATAGATACATTTTTATCAGAGCGATGCTTTAATTCTTGAAAGATTGATGTAGCATTAGGGTAATTGGGTTATGGTGTCAAACATTTGATATAGCATTAGTCTGCTTCCTGTTTGTTTTCATTATCATGTTTATTTTATCTCAAAGATTGAAAATTTATGCTCCTTGAACATATATTAATCTATATAATATGAGAAATCTCTCAAGGAAACACAAATATGAGATGTGTTTTTCCTTTCATTGATCAATAATAAATGCTTTTCTCAAATATCAACAAGCTTCAGGCTTGGATATTTAGTTTGTACAAACTAGGGATTAAATTATTATTTTTCCATCACTGCAGGGAGGAAGTACCAAAGGCACGACGTTATTATTTATTGTGTTCCTTTGCGTAATGGCCTTAGGTGTGGCACTTATGTGCTTACTGAGTAGAAGGACTGGTAATAAAGAGGAAGAAGAGGAGCTATCAGATACTGATGTTGGGGTCTATTCATCCTGAAAGTCTCTATCTAAATCACTTGCCATTTCAATTTCTGATGTAAGAATGCTGTTGATCATTCCTCTCATTTCATATTCAGGACTACAACAAGCATTTGTGTGGTAAGCGTTATCTACTTATCTCTTGCTTATTAATGAAATGTGGTTTTGTTGTAGGGCTGAATTTAATAAGTATGTTGTAACTCCAACCCTTGGCATAGAATGTGACCTTAACATCCTTAACCATGCGTGTTGTTTAACCAAAGTAATTAACTTGATGCTTATTGTTCAATTTGTATGCATCATGCTAAGAATGAGCATCTTTAGATCTTACTATCTTGGGGGCTGGGTTTTGTGGGGTAGGGAGCTGCGAAATAGAGACTGTCCCATTTGAAATTATGGAGGCCCTTGCCATATAAATATATGTAATTGTGGATTGATTTGATTTCTTTCATATTTCCTTATGTGTTCAGTGTTCTCTGGCTGCTGGTCGACTTACCTCTGGCCTTACATCTATTACATCAATAGTTTCTGTTGGAGCTTTTGTTCAGGCAGTCGCTATTGTCCTGCTTCTGCTAGATTTGAGGTCAGTAGTAAACACTCCTCTGTTCTGAGGTTACACACACACACACACGCAACCTTGCGCACACACACACACCCGTAACTTCATCTTCTCAATTTCTTATTTAAAACTCGTAATGCAGGATAAGCAGTGGGTTTCTCAGTAGTGTGTACCCACTTTTTTTTGGCTGCTTTATTGGGCATTGGTGATGGGGTTTTGAATACACAGCTCAGTGCTTTGATTGGAATGCTATTTAAGCATGACACGGTAAACTTGATTAAACGATTCTCCAATTATGTTTTATAACTAGTTAGAGGATTTGGACTCTGATATTTCATGTTGGTTTTACGAGAGCAGGAAGGAGCATTTGCTCAGCTAAAGATATGGCAAAGCGCTACAATTGCTGTCTTGTTCTTTTTAAGCCCTCACATCTCTTTCCAGGCAGTGGTTGTGATTATGCTTGCTTTATTAATCTTCTCATTTGGCTGTTTTCTATTGGTGTCTCTCAAAGTGGCGAAGACATCTTCCACTCCTGCAGAGTGAATCAAATCTTTTCTACAACTCCGAGCTTCCTAATAGATCCTCGCATTTTTTGATATCTCTGTGCCTGTAAAATACTCCTATATCACAATCTTCAGTACTTTTTTCTTTCTGATGATATTCCTTGCTGCTGAATAGCTAAATTTTGTGACTCGTTTTACTTAAAAATTGCGCATTTTTTCTACATTACATCAAGCAAGAGAAATGAGACGCATTGATTATTATTAATATGAAGTTCTAAAGAAAATTTAAGAAAAATCGATTATTTTTTTAAAAAAAAAAAAAATAGTGAACCGGTTTGATGCCCCGACCAAACCAGTTTACCAACTGGTTCGCTGATCTAGTCCTAGTTTCAAAAACCTGAGATAAACCCTTTTCTAAATCTGCAACACGTGCTATAAACATACTAACAAGATTCTGAATTCGGACTACTATAAATTTATTGGCACGCATAAACCCTTACATTTGGTTCAATAAACATACTAATTTTTTTTTCTCATTTTGTTATATTTTATTCATTTTGAATGTCAAACTAATACTCTATCGGGTCTTTATTATAAGACATCAACTAACAATTCTTGTAAACCAATTAAAGTTAATAAAGTTGTCATAAAATTTAAGTAATTTCAAATATTACCCCTACTAATTTCAATAAATTCTAATATCATATTAATTATTACTCTCAAATCCACTACCCTTATTAATTATGGGCATACATAATAATAATAAAAAAGTTCATTGGGAACAAACAAATGCCTTATAAAAAGGACCAAATACATTTATTAGTTGGTGCTTTATAATAAGGAAAAGAGGGAACAAAGCTTATTGTCAATCTGAAAATCTTTTACATTTGTGGTGGTGACAACTAACAAGTGTATTTGGTTGTTTTTTTAGCTAAAGATTTTCATGTTTTTTTAAAAACAAACGCTTTCATTTCATGGAAAAGAGGGAAAAAAATAGGGACAATCACACTGAGGTCCCAAGATACATAAAGAATAAAAAAAAGTTTCAACCCAAAATCACATATTAAAAAAGTCTTAAAGAAGTCCCTAGGGCTTTTTTGTTGATTAGTTGTCAATATGAAATGACTAAATTGCCCCAAAGAAACTAGCCTTCATGATCGAACCTCTCTTGACTTTCTCGGCTCTGTAGTTCGATCTTACCGGCGACAGCTTTTTTATCTTTCTATTTTCTCATATTCGGTTCAGTGACTTGCTGCGAATTGCATGTTCCCATTTTTCTCCTGTTAAAATTTATTAGCTTTGGAACAATTTATCCGTTATTCTTTTAAATTGATTGATTCTCGAATTCTAGTTTGTTTGTGAGTTTTGGAATTACGTTCGGAAACCGCTTTTTGTTTTCGGATGAGGATTACATTAGAAAAATCATCTCGTTATTATGATGTTCTTCACTTTTTATTTGTTTTTATTCTCTTTAATTTTGTAGTCCAATGGCCATCGAACTTAACATAAAGAAATATTCAGAATGTTGTAAACATATTTACCTCAGCGTTTTCTACTTTACCGAATTTGCTAGTTTGTTCTTCAACTAGATCCGTTCCTTAATGAGCTAACGAGCATGTTCGAGCGAAGCACTACAAAGGGATCGGTTTGGGTCACTCTTGAACGATGTATGTATCATTGTTGTCTTCTTAATGGAGTGATATTTTATCTAAGAATTTATTTTTGTTTTGCTGTTTGTTGTGGTTTAGCCTCATTAAAGTCTATAGCGCAAAGGAATAAATTGGCTTCTGCAGGCTGCAGGTGAAACAATTGAGTATAGATGTCTCATTCGCGCTACTGATGGGAAAAAGACAATTTCTAACCACTTGCTTTCTCTGCAATCAACATAATAATTTCATTTTTTTTAATAAGTTAATGTCACTTCTGATAAGTACTGCCTTTTCCAATTGGAAGGTTGGACAAAAAGATCACCAGCGTTTTCAATCTTCCTATACAACCATACTAAAAGTTCACATGACTTCCCTGAAGAAGAGAGAAAGGAAGGACAAGAAGAAGTCTGCACAAACTGATAAAAGAGAAGGCAGTCCAAAGAAAGCCAAGAAGGTTTGAATTCAGTCCAAACATTCAGGAGGACTATTGTACTGAAATGCAAGGTACATGGGTGCATATTCATCGGGAGAACATCAAGATACAGAGTTTCTAACAATCAGAACATACCAAAGTGCACACATCCACCAAGTGCAGGATAGCCTAATTGTTTCTCATCCACCTCGATCCACCTTAACATCCTCAATTGTGGGAGATGCCATGAGGCTGGACACACATTGAAGACATGCAAAAATTCAAATCTCAGCTGAAAACAAGATGTACATGCTTTTGATAGTTGCTTTTTTAAGTCATTCTGTCTATATACACCTAGTTTTAGTGACTTCTTGTAACACCTTTTTGTATTTTGATGGGTGGACAAGTTGTTGTAATTACAGCATACATATGGATATGAAGATGTTGCCAAAATAACTTTTATTGTTGTTAACGCCTTTTGTGCATTTGGGAACAATCAAAATACTTAAGTTTCAAAATGGCTCCAGGTTACAAAATTTTGTTGTCAAAATAACATTTCATGTTGTCAATATAACTTTACTGTTGTTAAAGGCCTATGTGCATTTGGGGACAATCAATATACTCTAGTGTAAAAATGGCTCCAGTTTGAAAATTTTCTTGTCAATATAACTTTTTACCGTTGTTAATAGCCTCTGTGCGTTTGGAGACAATCAAAATACTCAAGTTTAAAAATGGCTCCAGGTTTGAAAATTTTGTTGTCAAAATAGCATTTCGGGTTGTCAATATAACTTTTAATGTTGTTAAAACCTCCTGTGCGTTTGGGGAATATCAAAATACTCAAGTTTAAAAATGGCTCTAGGTTTGAAAATTTTGTTGTCAAAAAAGTATTTTATGTTATCAATCTAGTTTTTACTGTTGTTAGGGACGTTTCAATCTAGCTTAGGCAACATAGTAATTTTACATTCACAACTAATATTTTAAAAAAAAAGTCCCTAGAGACGTTTTTTATATGTGATCTTGGGTTGAGACTTTTTTATTATTTTTTATGTATATTTCCAAAAAAAATATTCATACAAAGAAGTAAACACGGCAACAAACCAACATTTTACCAATTTACTTATAAATAAGAAATTTCACTGAGCTAGGTTATAGGGACTCGCCAAAAACAAAATATATTTATGGGCTTAAAGAGCTGTTTACATATCACCACATAAGATACTCAAATCGACAATGGAATTATGGGTTAGATGGTTCAAATCGGATTAATTTTTGTTGGCAACATTTTATTGATTTTACTATGAGCTAGCTGTTAAAAAAAAAAATATGAGCTACATTTTTTGGGCCAAAACATGAGATAAATGAAAGAGCCCATTGTCAAAGGCCTCGTTATTTTGGTCCAAAGGCCCACTTAGCCACCAAAAAGTCCGATGAGTGAACAGACCCAACTTTCAGTCATGCTGCTCCAGCTCGAAATTTATAACGACGACGGCGCGAAATTCATTTGGTAAGATTCGTCACAATAATCAATACATAAGCACACAACAGATGTAAGATTCGTCACAATAACTGTACATAGCACACAGCACATGTAAAGTCATCTACGTCTGCACAAACCAGTGCCACGACAGCTCCTCGTGTCCTCAGCGATAGGAAAACTATCTCACGGCATTATCAAGACTATAACCCGTATAAAGCTAAATGTATGTAAACAGTTACCTAAGACAAAGTCTTAGCCACGGTACATGATCCAAGGCATAGTCCTGTCCATGACCCTATGAATCATACCACCACATACATGCATACAAGACACATCAGAGTTAAAGTTACTGTACGTGAACGTACTTTTCACCGTGTAGTTACCAAAATGCCCGACCTTTGATCCGACTCCGGACTTCCCGGATATCCTATACATTATCGTCGGATTATTATATGATATTTTGATAAATATCAGATTGCTTAGAATAATATCCTAAAGGTTTAATTTACCTTTCTACCCTTTGTGGGCTTATTATTCCATTTTTACCCTTACATTTTCTTAAAAACGTAATGCTGAATTTTCTGGGCAGATTTTGCAGCAACTTTGAAAAATCATAATTAATTCTACAAAAATCATTTTGAGGTTCCGTAAAATTTATCATGACCCTTGGCATGTCTATTTTCAAGGAAAAATATTTCAATAACCGTAAAATCTTAAGTGTTTATAAGCCTTTCATTTTAAATGTCATTGCCTAATTGGTTTGCTACTTAATCAAGGCCATTAGTACTTATTTAGACAAGTATTATTTCATTCTCTTTGGCTTAGTTATTTTCAAATATAATTAGCCCTCTTTAATTTCAATAATGATGACTTTAATTTACCCATAATTAAATTGAAGAATTATGCCACTAATCTCAATTAGTGCAAAGTTTATTCACCTATTATTTGTTAATTGGCACTAATTTAATTGAGTGTTTTTATAGTTTTTTCCATGGCTCTTTTAAACTTAAAATAACCATTATTTTATGTGACTCTATGTCACATATGTTAACTAATTTAATATGGTCACATATTCCTTAAAATACAAGATTTTTGGTAAACCGAAAATCGGGTATTACACCAGAACTCCGCACATATTTTTCAAATTAACACTATTAATTTAAATAAAACATTGTTTTTTTAAAAAAATAATAATTTGAATGATGAAAAGTTCATATTTTTAACTTTCCAGGTTTCAATTCAAAATATTACTTTTTGCTAAGGGTTAATATATCATCTTTGGTCTCTTAAGTTTACTCTTATTTGGGCTTTGATCCCTCAATTGTCAAACCATTGGTTTTAGTCCCTGTACAAGCAAAATGGTCAAGGCTTTTATTGAATTATATGGACTAATGTTATTTTAAACAAAATAAATCTTGAGGGATTAAAACCTATGGTTTAAAACTTAAGGGATCCAGAACGTCGGAAGAGGATCCTCTACCCGGCTTCCCTCTCCCCATCCCTCACAGTCCCATCTCGGTCGTTGGATCCAGATTTGGACGGCCGAGATGCCGTCAAAAATTATTTTTTAAAAAAAATATATATTTTATTTTATTTTATTTTTTTTAAAAAAAAAAAACCATTCTGGGCCGTTGGATCCAGATATGGACGGCCGAGATAGGACTGTGAGGGATGGGGAGAGGGAAGCCGGGCAGAGGATCCGGACTCGCTTAACTAATGGTCTCGTGTTTGAGCCCTAAGTATGCAACCGCGATAATAACTTGGAGGTAGCAAGGTTCCCCTATTGTGGATCTACGTTCCTTGAATTAGACTAGTCGGTTGCTAGTAGTGCTGACATCGGGTGGATTAATAGGGGAAAAAACTTAAGGGATCAAAATCAAAATAAGGAGAAATTTGAGGGACTAAAGATCATATCAACCCTTTTATTAAACTGCCAGTTAAAACTTTGTTATATCATATTTGCCTTAAGTAAAATAACGATATCAATTTAATTCACGAGAATGGTTTACGTGTCTATTTGTTGTGTTCAAAATGTCTGATGTACACATTGATAATACGCTTAGCTGCATGCAAAGTACTGATATCTTGTATAAAATAATGAGCAGTAGTTTGTGCTGAATTTCTATAGTAGTTTATTTTCATGCAAATCACCATGCTTTTTAGTTTGTAGCAAATACTCATCGGGATAATATTTTACAAAAGTCAATTAATGCAGAGAGAGATTGATTTCCACTACTTATGGGTCTTTATCTTGTTAATTATTAGTGATTTGCAGCATTATGGATTCACATATGTCGTGTTCCCTACCAGCAGCTTCAGATATATGCCTGATGGGTAATAATTAATTAAGCTCCAGCCATTAAAAAAATCCTCTATTTGCCTAACTTAAAACAAGTACTGAAATGAAGCTAGTGTTGGTATTTTGGTTCTTTAGACGTCGAACAAAATCTTGCCGATCAATTACGATGGTGCACTTGCCAATTATATGATACTTAATTGCATTAACATTTTAAAATCATCCAAAATATAAACCCCCACTCTCTTGTCCACACACACCAATAAATAAACATATTTAAAAACACTTGGGCGTCTTAATTTTTTTCCTCCTATTTTGCCCATTATTAAAACAGTTGAATTAGAATAATCTACCATTACATATATAATTCTTAGAAGAACAAAAATTCTTAGCAAATTGTTTCTTATAGTATTTGTTTACGGATAAAGTTCTTGCATCATATTAATTAATCAGTTGCTCTGTATCGAAATTAAACGAGAGCCGCAAGAGCCCTGCAGGCCACCACATTGTTTAATATCTTATATATATTGACAACAAAATATAAATCTAAAATTCATTTAGAGATATGAAATAATAGGTTGATACAGTAGAGCACGCAATAAGGGGAGAAGTTAAAATGAAACGTAATTTATTTTAATGACTCACTGGCTATATATATAAGTATCAAACAGTACATGGAATATTAGAGATACATCAGTAGGGATGACACGTAGGTTTGGAATACAGGCAATGAACAATTAAAAAATATGGCATAGCATGATATGAGAGAGCATTAATGTAATGGAGGCAAAGCTTTGAGAAATGGTAAGGCGTGGTTGAGGATAGAATATATATAAAGCTAGTTATGAGCAGAAAAATGAGGAGGTGAAGGAGAAGGAGAAGTTGAGGGAGGATGGGAAAGAGGAGGCTTGGTGGTTAACTTGTGCTTAATGAGGCATTCCTCTGTATGTTTGTTAATAGCCTCTGTGCGTTTGGAGACAACCAAAATACTCAAGTTTAAAAATGGCTCCAGGTTTGAAATTTTGTTGTCAAAATAGCATTTCATGTTGTTAATATAGCTTTTAATGTTGTTAAAGCCTCATGTGCGTTTGGGGACAATCAAAATACTCAAGTTTGAAAATGACTCTAGGTTTGAAAATTTTGTTGTCAAAAAAGTATTTCATGTTATCAATCTAGTTTTTACTGTTGTTAGGGACGTTTCAATCTACCTTAGGAAACATAGTAATTTTACATCCACAACTAATATTAAAAAGAGTCCTAGAGACATTTTTTATGTGTGATCTTGGGTTGAGATTTTTTTTTGTTTTTATGTATATTTCCAAAAGTAAACACTGCAACAAACCAACATTTTACCAATTTACTTATAAATAAGAAATTTCACTGAGCTAGGTTATAGGGACTCGCCAAAAACAAAATATATTTATGGGCTTAAAGAGCTGTTTACATATCACCCCATAAGATACTCAGATCGACCGTGGAATTATGGGTTAGATGGTTTAAATCGGATTAATTTTTGTTGGCAACATTTTATTTTATTTTTTTGGGCTATAACTGGCAACATTTTATTGATTTTATGAGCTAGCTGTTCAAAAAAAAAGTATGAGCTACATTTTTTGAGCCGAAACATGAGATAAATGAAAGAGCCCATTGTCAAAGGCCACGTTATTTTGGTCCAAAGGCCCACTTAGCCACCAAAAAGTCCGATGAGTGAACAGACCCAACTTTCAGTCATGCTGCTCCAGCTCGAAATTTATAACGACGACGGCGCGAAATTCATTTGGTAATTTGGTGAAATTGACTTCCCTCAGCATCCCAATGGCTTACTTAACTTCCTGGGACGAGTTTGTGGATCGATCCGTTCAACTATTCCGAACTGCTGATTTAGGGACAGAGATGCGTCACTACCCCAAATTTCTGCTAGTTACTTAAGAATAAAGTAAGTTCCTTCCTAATCACAACTACTTAATTTTTACACTATTTCTCTAGTCTTGGTTTGATGCATTGATTTATTATAAGAAGTACAGCATGGAGGAATGTATGATACCATATTACTGAGTAGAATTTTCTATATCCTATACGTTGCTTGTTACTGAATATTCATGTTTATTGTAATATTGGTATAGTAATATCTTGTGTATATATGGGCAGTAAGTAAATGATGTATTATTTGACCCAAAAAAAAGTAAATGATGTATTGAAGAGTATATCTGTTTAATATCAATGTCTATGATATTGGCTAACCGTTTCAGCAAACATGTTTAATTACATGAATACGCGTTTAATATTTCTTATTGTCTGTCTGTATTGCTTAGTGGTTAATGCTTTCCTTATCATCAGCATTTCCTTTTTAATAACCCTCCCATTATTCAAATCTTTATGGTTTAGCCTATTACTGGGGAGTAATCTTGGCACAATAAGAGATCTCTTTTCTTTTACATTCCATGCATGGAATTCAATAAATGTATGTGCGTTGACTTGATTGAAAGGCACATGATGAGCAGTTGAGCATATGACGACGTAGAAAATTGCAACAATAATAGGATAGGAAGTAGGAACTCAGATGCAAATCATATTAGATTTCCCTTTTAAGCTCTTTTTTTTTTCTGTTTCTTTATTAGTCACTTGATAGTATAAAGATAAGCGTCTTCATGTGAGCTTCTTAAGTTTTTCATAAAGAGAACTTCATCCTTATGTTGTTAGGACAGGGTAACTCGTTTTGTACTTGTCATTTAGTATCAATTTTTTGTTGCCTTCCCTCCTGTGGAATGGAGACCATTCCTTAGCCATATCTCTTACCATTAAATAGCAAATCATGGCAATACATAACCCACGCGGTCATAAAAACCGGGAGAGGGGCGGGGCGCTAGAGATTGTCTGGTGAATTTTAAACAGTTGTATATTTTCCATTTTCCAAGAGTTCCTCAATCATGGAGATTTTTTCTTCCCTCATGTTTCAAAAGTTGTGAATTTCGCACTTTATATAAAAGACTATAACTTTCTCTTTCCCACTTGAACAAGAGGCATTCTGAAAGAACAATTATATCTGCGACTGAGATTCTGACTCTGCTGCATTTACCAGAATCACGTATGTGCATATATACATGCACATGCTCATTTTGTTCTTCTCAGCTAAAGAACTATCAATCGGACTATAATATATATCTTGCTGATATCTCACACATCTCTTTTGTTCCTTTTGCCGTAGGGATGGAAACATGCCAGTCTCATATATCCAGAAGTACCTGATGAAGAAATTAGATCTGACCAGTGAAGATGAGGTGACTCACTCCCTCTCTATTCTGTTTGTGACACACCTAACATGCATCGATATAATTAAAGGAAATAGCTTCACGTGCATGATTCTGTTGTTTTATTTGGCTCTGGTTGGATGCATAAATTTCATGTGTTTTAGGTTTCTATTTTTCTGAGAGCCAAGTTAATATCATCTGCTTTTATGTAATATTCACAACAACAATAATTTGACACCCTTTACCCCAAACCATCCGTACAACTTACAGCTTATGCAGGCACCTCCATCATATGACAGGGCATTAACGTAACAGTGTCAGATTCTTGGTCTCTTTCTGAATATTATACTTTGTCCACTACTCGGTTGCATCAAACACAATGGAAAAGACTCTAAACCATGATATAGCGCATGTCGGTCTGATAAATACTGAAGTTTGTCAAATAAGAAATCATTTCTCTTATAGGAAATCGTTACTGCATAAAAGTTCCCTTATTTGTATTTATTCATGACAAGAACCAAGAACTTTTATCTTCCTTACGACATTTGGTGATGCATAGGGATGAAATCAATATACTTGTAATTAGTTCTTCATGTTAGTTTCCTAACATGTTTGCTGACACTTAGTTGACTGCTTTGCAGGTTGAGATTAAATGTATGGGACAACCAGTGGTCCCTACATTGCAGCTAAATAACTTGATCGACTTGTGGCTGCAAACAACATCAACATCACAGAGAATCCCAGCAGCCATTGGATCATCAGCTAAAGATTTTGTTATGGTCCTGACCTATGCTCGCAAGGCAGCGGCCCCGCCTCCTTGATCCATCTGCGTCTGCTCATTCTGTGTCTCTGTTGCAGTATAATCACCTCCTTCACCTTCTTCTTCCTCATGTCGTCTCCGTCGCGTCACAAATCACCTCCATCTCCAGGCATGGTATGCTGAAACATGCCTTTGATAATGGTTCCTGTCCTGTCACACCATATGCTGCTTTTAGCCGCATTACTGAGGATAATAAGATAGGACGCATATGTTATGCCTTCAATATATAAAAACATGTTTTTCCTGTTGATGATTAATAGGTCTTATTATCAGGTGCATGTGCTTTGGTTTTGCATTCGCTTATTTTAATTTATTTGATGATTGGGCAGCCTGCATCGTTTCTTAGATAAACGCATACTAGTTACATAAATGTCAGCGTATAACTTGAATGCAACAGATGATTTCTTGGGAAGTTTCACAGTTTAAGATTCGATTTTGAACCCTTCTGATTCTATTAGTTTCCTCATAGAACTGGAAAAATAACACACTATCCTGTGTTTATAGTAGAATCCATTTTCTCTTTCCTTTCCTTATTGGTTTATACTGCATTTTCTCATCTAATTAAATTTCAATTCAGTTCATTAAGTTTATAAAGGGTATTTTTAGTCTCTAAATCTTGATCAGCATATTTATTTTAATCTTATGTTATAAAAAGTAACTATAAACATGTCTTATCAATATTTAATTGCAAAGGCACCATTGAAATTTGCCAAGTTGGCATTTTTTTTTTATTAAATGAGACTAACGAGGGGTTAAGATTCAAGAATTAAAAATGCAATTTATAATGGGTTAAATACCATTTTCGCCATTGTGAAGTTTAGCTGGGAAAGACTGGTCATCTCGATTTTTTTTTTTTTGGTCTCATTTTTGTCCTAGAAGTTTAAAAACATAGCAATCTTACCCATCCGTTGATCTTCGCCTTGTTGAATTGTTGCTCGTCTTTGTAAACTTCCGCGGGCAAAATTGCTTCTAAAAACTTTCGACAAATTTGCTTCTAAAAAAACTTCGGCGTATATTTGCTCCGTTTTGTTAACAAAGGCAAAAATGAGGCAAAAAAACTTCCGATCTTTCCAAACCCATTTATAATCTTAGAGGTATACTTTAACTAAAATAGAGGAATGTTTGGTTAAAAAAAAAATCATCAGATAAGCCGTATCATTTTTATCACCTGACTAGCCTTAGATGAGATAACTCTGCTATTTTTGTGAAGCAGTACGTATTTGTAGCTTCTCTTCTGGTTTCCGACAGTTTTACTTTTACATGCTAATTTGATGAAAATGCGCACACGTAGTTGCCAGTTGTCATCAATGGCACCAAACTAGAACATTATTGATTTTGGCAAAAATATAAAACATATCAGTTAATAAAAATTTGTTAAATATGTGTTATGGACTTAGAATTATGGTCATATAATGTGATGCTCAGACTTCACAGAATCAAATGTCTGCTCTAAAATAAAACATGAAAGCCAACTCTTGTAGGTGAGTATGATCCCATCCTTAAATTATGCAATGCGTTGGCGTTTTGGCACTGCTTGTGTGACTTCCAATATTTCTCGTTTTAGATAAATCAAGGCTTATTAAACCCGTCTAGCCACTAAAACTAAATTTTAAGACTTTGGGTCAAGAGTGAAACCAGAACTAACCCAGGACCAAACTAATGAAAAATTTAAAACTTCATGATTATTAATATGCAATTCTAAAGGAAATTTAAGAAAATTCGATTTTTTTTATAAAAAAAATAGTGAACCGGTTTAATGCCCCGACCAGACCGATTTACCGACTTCTGATCCTAGTTTCAAAACCCTAAGATAAACCCTTTTCTAAATCAGCAACAAGTGCTATAAACATACAAACAAGATTCTGAATTCGCACTACTATAAATTTATTGGCAAGCATAAAAAAAAATGAATTTTTAAGTATTTCTTTCATAACAAATTTAGATGATATTTACTTTATTCATATTAACAAGATTCTGAATTCGCACTACTTTATATTTAAAATTCTTAAAATAGAATTTGTCTTTTATAATTTTTTTAGCTCGTTACAAATAGTAGAAGCCTAAACCCTTACATCTGGTTCAATAAACATACTAATTTTTTTACTAATTTTGTTATATTTTATTCATTTTGCGTGTTGAACTAATACTTCCTCTGGTCTTTATAATAAGGCACCAAATAACAATTCTCACAAATCAATAAAAACAATTAAAGTCAATAAAGTTGTCATAGAATTTAAGTAATTTTCAATATTAACCCTACTAATTGCACTAAATTCTAATATCATATTAATTATTACTCTCAAACCCACTACCCTTATTAATTATGGGCATACATAGGAAAAAAAATTAATGCTCCTTGGAAACAAACAAATACCTTATAAAAATGATCAAATATACTTATTAGTTGGTGCCTTATAATAAAAATCAGAGGTAGTTTATATCTAGTCTCCAATTTAACCAAATGAAATTGATATTTAACACTTATAGAACATTATAAATCACTATTCAAACTAACCCTATACAATACATGGGCAAAATGTTCAGTTGAATATTGGTAGAGGGAGAATCACAGTACTCCCTCTGGTCCTTATTGTAAAGCACTAACTAGTAAGTGTATTTGGTCCTTTTTATAATGCACTTGCTTGTTCCCAATGAGCATTAATTATCTTTTTCCATGTATGCCCCTAATTAATAAGAGTAATGAGTGAGAGTAATAATTAATATGATATTAAGGTTTAGTGCAATTAATAGGGGTAATATTGGAAGTTGCTTAAATTATAAGACAACTTTATTGACTTTAACTGTTTTTTTTATTTATTTGTGAGAATTGTTAGTTGGTGTCTAAGGACCGGAGGGAGTAGTAAATAAGCTGACAGAATTTGGTTCAATTAATAAATTTATGTCCTCAAATGACGGATTCAAAACTTATTATCAATCTGAAAATCTTTTAGTATATGATATGTACCTAAGATCCAGCTCACAAAAACTAACAAATAAGTAAACACTGCAACAGACCAATATTTTTACCAATTTACTTATAAATAAGAAGTTTCACTGAGCTAGGTTATAGGGACTCGCCAAAAACAAAAATATTTATGGGCTTAAAGAGAGCTTAAAGAATATCACCCTATAAGATACTCAGATCGACAGTGGAATTATGGGTTAGATGGTTCAAATCCTTAGTTACTGGATTAATTTTTGTTGGCAACATTTTATTGATTTTTGTAAGAGCTAGCTGTTCAAAAAAAATATGAGCTACATTTTTTGGGCCAAAGCATGAGATAAATGAAATAGCCCATTTTCAACGGCCTAATTATTTTGGTCCAAATGCCCACTTAGCCACCAAAAAGTCCGATGAGTGAACAGACCCAACTTTCAGTCATGCTGCTCCAGCTTGAAATTTATAAAGACGACGGCGCGAAATTCATTTGGTAATTTGGTGAAATTGACATCCCTCAGCATCGCAATGGCTTACTTAACTTCCTGGGACGAGTTTGTGGATCGATCCGTTCAACTATTCCGCGCCGATCCTCACTCTGTAAGATTTTCTCTTACACTTCTTACTATCTCAGATTCTCGATTTTCTCTTTATTTCTTTCCAGTATTTTGGTTGCCGAGAAAATATAATCTCATTGAACGGAATGCAATTTCTATCAAAATTGTCGTTCTCCATCACTTTTATTCATATTGGATTCTTCTCTTGGAAATAATTGTTGGACTGAATTCGGGATACAGGCGAGATATGTCATGAAGTACAGGCACTGTGATGGTAAATTGGTGCTCAAGGTCTCCGATAATCGAGAGGTACAAATCCTTATCTGTTGTTGTGTCTTCACCCTTGCTGTTAGAATGAATTGCAGAAATGGAGGTCTGTGTTTTAATTGTTGTAACGCAAGCCAACTTAGATGTATCGTATAATGTTGCCTCCTCACGTAATGCGATAAAGATTGACGGTTCAGGTAGATGAATACAGAATTGGTGGGAGTGTTTCGATTTTGTATGCTTTCCATAAATTTATTCAACAGAGCCCTTGTTTCCTTGCCGCTTGATTATTCGAGTTAGTTCAAGACTCCAGTTGATAGGCTTTATTGACTATTTGCCTCAGTCTCCTCAATGCTTCTCTTGATTTTTGACTTTTACTCTGAGTTAATAAAATTGCTTCAATCATTCGTGTGTAATCCGAAGGTTTGATTTAAAATATTTTATATAACGTTATTAACTTCTGTTCATGTTCTGATTGTTGCAATTTGTTGATGAACTTTCCTTCTCTTCTTTATAAGTGCATCCCACTTTCTGCTTATGATCGATCTTTTTTTTTTTTCTCTATTAGAATTTCATACACCTATGTAATTTCCATATTTTTATTTCGTATGCTGATTTTGGGGGAATTCTCTTTTTACCGTTTGCAGTTAGAGGCCTTTCTGAAAAAGTTCCATACAGACAAATCTCTATAACTATAGACGTGCTTTGTAAAGTGTGGACTTGTAGAAAAATGAGTTGTCTTCATGTTAGACACTTGTATTAAAGACAAGAAAGAACTTTAGAATTTGTTGTATGGCATATTTGTATGAGTGAGTGCCCACGTATCTTCAGTGTATCGGTCATAATCTAGTTTAATTCCATCACCACTAGAGATTCCTAGAGCTTTCTCTATCTCTAGTAGTGATGGAATTAATTCAGTGGCACTATTGTTCTTTTTTGGATGAACAAGTTGTCCACCATTGGTGATCCTAGCATGTTCCTTGCTTCATTGGCCGAGAAAACTATACAAATTTAGAATTGTCATTGGTGTGGCCATTGCTATGGAAGAGTGAGACATGTTAAACTTTGTTTTCCTTGAAGGAAAAAGTATTATTCTAGCCGAATGTGACTCCCAGCATCAATTAAATTTGCATGAGCTCATCTATGGAGCCACTTAAAAAACAGATTCCAAAGAACATCATTATCGTGGCTTGTATGAATGATGCGATGCAGTGGGTGATTTGCCATAAGTTTATTCCTTGCACTTTTTCAAAAGCTTTTTGAGCTAACATCTTTTCTTATATGCGGATGTCAGTGTCTGAAGTATAAGACAGACCAAGCACAAGAGGCCAAGAAGATGGAAAAACTTAACAATATATTCTTCACTTTGATGGCTAGGGGACCGGAAGGTATGTCTTATTTATGCTTCTGTCAGGCGTGACATAACGGGGCATCTGAAACTCGTTCTCCTTTGTTTTCTTTAAAATTTAGATTAATAGAATGATTTGTCACTATGGCCGGTTTGTAAACTTGACTATGCATTAATTGTGCAGTGGATCTATCAGAAGTCACTGGTAAAGAACAAATGGAGACACACCCAACCAAAAAAGGAAGAGGAAGGAAGCAATAATCTGAATAACTGGTGTTTCCGGTTGGTTGGTGATTTTTAAACCTCCCCTTTAAACTTGTTTTTTCCATTAATCATCCAATCAAGTTTATGTATTTTTCACAATATATACACACATGACAACATATATTATATATATGCATTATTTAATAAGATTCATATCTTTTTCAGTCATTTTTCATTTAAACTTGTTTTTCAAAATAATTATTCAAACAAGTGTCAGTTTCAGAAAAATCATTTATATTATCACTAATCCAAACATAAATCACATCACACAATCTGACTTTTTTCCAATCGTTTGCAAAAGTCAGATTATAAAATAGTCATTTTTTCTATCGCTATTCTAAACACGCTTATTGTTTTGCCTAAGCTTTGTCATCGTGAATGCAATTGTTGCCCCCGACAAAAGTGATTTTCTACTTTTCTTACTTATATTGCTCACTGATAGTCTTTCATGGCCAAGTTCAGCAAAAGCAACCTGATTTTTTTGGACATAAAAGCAAACCAATTTAAGTGCAGGGTGTAATTACAGGATGAGTCATGCGTATTTTTTATTTAAATTTCCATTGTTAATCTAATCTGGAGTTGCATTGCATGTTATACTTTACTGTTGATCAATTGGATAATTGAATTTTAATGGGGAGTTATTCCTTTTGTTCTTGAATATATAACGACTCCATCTCGTGAAGTAATGATCCCAACATAGTGTATCGTTTAATCAATCAGTTATGTATCTTTAAATGTATTCAACATCGTTAATTAATACTCTTAAGTCATAGATCTTGAGTAAGAATTCAACCAATCCAGGATTGGTAATTTCACTTTGGTCCGTTTACTAAATCTGTGCAACGTCCTATTAGAGTTTAACCTCAAATAAAATCAAACATAACAATAAATATTCCAACAACTAACAAGTTTGCATCGTAAGAACAACTTTTAAGATCGTTTGAGCTAAAAAGAGCTAATATAATCTTTGGTTCATTAAGTTTGTCCTTATTTTAATTTTAATCTCTCAAGTTTCAAATTTTTAGTCTATCAAAGTTCATTTTGTTTGAAATATTAATCCCTATAATTAAATAAAAATAAAATAAAATAAAAGCAAACTGAAGGGATTAAAAATTATATTATCCGAACTGAAAACAAAGAAACTGTAGTTCATCGTCAAATTGCGTGGCATAAATGAATGAAATTTTGTGGTTTCCAAAGTAAAGCTGTTAGGAGGCAGGGAATGAGATGACTACAATATACGTGCACGGCAGTTCAATTCAAAACAAAAAGATGCAGATGCAGTAATGAGCTACGAAAGTTTTGCACTTTTACCAAGTGAACCTGAATTGTATTTAGGCGAATCAAATCGTAGAACAAGCTCGGATCCAGAACAAAATTAGATTGGATAACCCCAAAATGTAAGGTTGCAATCATAGGAGGCCATATTCGAATGGTTTAAAACCTGCTTCAGCAGATCCCTAGGTAAACAACTGTTTGCTTTTGGGTGCTTAAAAAGTTAAAGTGTAAAATGCATGTGCCACGAAAACACAAAAAGCTTGTAAATTTGCAATACCCTTTTTCTCTCTCCCGTGAAAGATGATATACTGGTAAAGAAGCAAAGGCATTTGGGGAAATTATTCTTATTCTTCAATCAGATAAAGCGAAACAGATGGACAGAATGGTGTTTTTGGTGGGCAATAAATAATAGTATGAGAGGACAAAGTGCATCGTTTTTGCTTTTTAATTTCAATATGGTCTTTTTTTTTTTGGTTCCAAGCTAAGTGGGGTCCTAATCTTGAACAAAAATCCCAAGCTACGAGTAGCTTACGATCATTAGTCGCTAATCTTTGCTTCTCCCTTTGAGAGAAAGATCAAAAGGTGTTTGCTTGCCTTGTAGATTCTCACTTGCGTGACATTTGAGGGCTTCAAGATGTGGAATTGTCTGAGCCTGAGTTCGTTCTTTCTTTAGCCACACACTAAAAAGGAAAAAAAAAAAATAATAAAAAAGACAATATCTATTCCCTTTCTCCTTTATTATAAGCTTCAAATTTATAAATAAGTATGTCTCAAAATATAAGCTTTATTTTATATTTATCTAAATATTAATTGCATTTTTTAAAACCTTTTTCATTGTTGATGGTATTTATTGCATTTATTTTATCTCAACCATCTTCTTTACACATAAAGGTATAATTGGAAAAATAATACATATTTGTTGTAGGTAAATAATTTTAATTGTTTTCTTATCTAACACAAAACAGTTATTTGAAGCTTGTAATAAAAGACAGATGGAGTATTATATATCCAATTTATAAAGAATCGAGAGAGGGAGCTAAAGGAATTATGAGAGATATCCAACTGTTTTAGAACTAAATGCACGTTATGAATAAGTTCATAGATAACGTGGGTCACTTGTAACTCTTGTTTTACTTTTATTAAAAACTTGTAAAAGTATAAAGCGTGTTACAGTAATTCACTCTTATCATCTGGATTTTAGTTTGTGAGAGTCAATTTGAATAAAAGTCATTTTAAGATGGAAGAAACGAATAGTAAGCATACGAGATGATTGGTAAGATGAAGAGGTGGTATCATTATATTTTGTTTGCAGGTGGGTAGAGAGAGCACAAGAGATTGGGCAAATCCAACAAAAAAGCATAGATTGTGGTATTTTTCAACGATTTGATTAATGAGTACGCGGTTTTATGAATGAAGCACGTTACTTTCAAGTTTCAATCCACTTCTTCATTACTCATTCATTCCACAAAGCACCCATCAAACTCCCCAAAATCAACTCAAGTCGACGACGCTGGACCCACCCTGGGGGCCCCCTTGCTTCTGCCTCACTATATGCTGGACACGTGTTCAGACGTATTTGGCAACTCTTTCTTCCAACGGCTATTCCCCCAATGGCCAATACCCCCTCCTAATTTATTGCATAAGGTGTACGCAGAAAATAAAATTTATTCGTAAGTTAGGGTAGGAATAAATCAGATCCGGCTAGGGCCTGGTCTGATTTAGCTTATTTATTAAAAAAATCAGGTTAAAGCCTTATAAAGGCCTAAATCTATAAATAGTTCCGACATTATAGTCTTTAGGTGCCCTGCTTTTTTTACACATTAAATAAATATAATTATATTTATATTATATAAATAACATTTTTTTATATATATTCTAATTTCAAGTTATATTTATATAGGTTTTGATAGCCAAAGTGTCAAAGCTTTATTTATGGCGCTTTCTTCGAGCGCCCGAATGATGTGAGCATTTTTAATGGCTTACATTATAAGTAAGTATCTTTAAAAAGGCTTGTTTCGACTGGCGCTTATGAAGGCGCGGGCCCGAGCCTAAAAACCCCGAATTTAGCCAGCCTTCTAAATTTATTATGCTTTTTACTGTTTGGTGGCCAAAAGCCTAACATGACCTATTTCCATGTATATTTTGTACATCCCGGTAAATAAATGGGTTACGGTTCAAATCCGCTCCTCAAATATTTGCAAAAGAGTAATGTTGTCATAGAATTTTTTTTTTTTTTTTCTCAATATTGCCTCAAAAATTTAAAAAAGTTGCAATGTTGTCTTAGCCCATTAGTAAAGTTAATTTTAACCGTTAAATACACGTGGCACTCTCAAGTGACACTAAAAACGCCGCCTCATTGCCACCTACTTCTTCCTCCTTTTACACCTTGTCATATCCCGGCCCCTTCCTTTCTCTCTCCTTCATCCCATGTTCATCGTCTTCACCATCTATCGGCATTGCAGAAATTCAACCTCTTGGCTACTGGCACTAAGTGCTCCGTCAGCAGTAGCCCCACCATCAACCCCGTCATTCCCACTCAGTGTGTCAATTTGCTCGCTGCAAGGACTCTCTTGTAGACCACAACAATGAAGATTAGACAGGAATAAACCAAATCGGCCCTCTCTGGATTCCGTGAATGAATTATTTCACTATGTGCCAGGAATAACCGTGCCTCAAAAAGGATTATCTCTAATAAAGGAATACCTATGTCTAACAAAAGGTCTATCAATTGTTTTAAACATATTAAAAATGTTTATTACAATTATTTAATTTCATTAGATTTGTATGTATTTAAAACATTTTTTCTAAGTTATTCTTATTTGATAAAAGTATGAAGCACATGAGTGCTATCTCGTCAGGGGTGGAATCAGGGGGCTATGGTGGCCCTGCCCTCTAAAATTATAGAATTGGACCCAAAATTTTTAGAAATTATATTTTAGCCTTATAAAAATTTTAAGGTTTTCATTTTAGTTCCTATTAAAAAATCTCATGAAAGGACTAAACAGAAACATTGGAATTTTTATGAGGTTAAATTATAATTTCTAAAAAATTTGGGTCCAATTCTGTAATTTTCTCCCTCTAATTTCAAATACTAACTCCCTTAGATTTCATTCTGTAATTTTCGCCCCCTGATTTTCATTCCTGGCTCCGCCCCTGTATCTCGTGTTATGTTATGTGGGATCTCCAACTGACTCCTCATGGTAGATAAAAGGATATTTTGAGTGAGAAACAGTGACTTTTTTTACAAAAGAAAACAATGATTTAAAGGATTCCTAGTAGAACATCTTATATATAAAAATGTCATCCTGCGTGCAACCCAAACTAACTCTCTATCGTGAAGAGAGAGAAGGTCCAACTTCTCTCTTCTCTTCTCTGCCTCTTCTCCTCTGCAGTTCTGCTGCTTGGTCTTCCTCCCGCCGGCGGCATGTAGCTCCTTCACAAGCCGTCGGCGGAGCTCTCGTCCTCGTCCCTGTGGCGATTTTCTCCTCTTCTTCTTCGGATCGATCTCTGTGGAGGTAAGAGTTTCCTGTTTTTCGTGGTTTTGTTTCTTTTTATGTGGTTCCTTTTGTGGTGGTGTTCTTGGTCCAAGAAATAAATGATCTGTAAGATTTGAGTTCAAATCCTCTTGGTTGGTTGGTTTTTGGACGGTTTGTTATCCGGTTATCCCTTGGTAGCTTGGATCTGCGTTACGGAGGGAAGATCTAGAGAGGTTTTGGTTGTTTTGTGGTCGAAGTCACCGGATCTGGTTGATCGAAAGAGCGAAGTGTTCTTCGGGACATCAAGAGTTTTCTTTTCTTCGAGGTTGGGTTTTAAGTGCTCTTTACCCCAAGTTGGGGTACTTATTTAAATGATTTAATTGCATTTGCTTATAAGATTGTGTCTTGCTTTGGGGTGGGTTTTTCAACCAACACTCTCTTTTTCGTCACTTCTAACCTTGGGTATTAAGGAGGCAGATGTCGTCTCACGATTCTACTTCTACTCTCACATCTTTATTGTACGGTGATTAGCTATTGTTGTATTTAGGTTTCTTTGTTGTATTTGTTTTAGCTTCCTTGTTATTTCTCATTATGTATTGTAACGGTTTGCAGTATTAATATATTATATATCCTTTGACCAAAAAAAACTAACTCTCTATCATAATCTAATTCCGAGTTGGGACAACAATCCTCCGGGTTCACATTAGGTGCACATCCTTATGTGCACCTTATGTGCTTGTCCCTCTATTAGAGGGATGAGCACATTTTTTTTTAATTTTTTTTAAATTTTTTTATATAATATATTTGTTTAGATTTAAATTATATATGGCTTTACGGAATTTTTTTATACCCAATATCTCAAATTAATTAATTTCAGTCTGCGCATTGAAAATGTTTCTCCCGTAATACCAAAGATCCTAGAAATTAATTAATTTGAGATGGAATTCAAAAAACATTCCGAGTCATATAATTTAAATCTAAATAAATATAATATAAAAAAATTAAAAAAATCCCTCAATCCTCCACTTCCTCATCTATGGTCCACTTCCTCATCTATGGTCCACTGTACTTTTTTTCATTTATTTATTTTTATTCTTAGATCAGCTCTAAATGATTAATATCATATAAAAATATTGATATAATAACAAACAACAAAAAAGTGTGTATAAATAATTTTTTATTATTAAAATTTGATCTAAATAGTTCATATTTTTATACTTTTATTATAGTAAGTATGTGTTAAGGTGGAAATTTGATTCAAAAGTTTTCGCTTAATAAGCGAGTTCTTGTGAAGTTTTTTTATGTGCAATGTCACATCATAAGTTTTAAAATGTAGCAATATTGTCCCATACCATTAAAAAACTAACATTGACCGTTAAAAAATTGACGTTGATTGTTAACTTTTTAACGAAAAAGATCAACATTACTCTATTTTATATTGTTTTTACGATTCTAAAACAAAAACGAAATCGAAATAATGATAAACTCGTGTCAGTTGTAAACTCAGTTAAATTGACAAGTTTAGACATTGAGTTTACAGGTTTTACATTTCTAACTTACAAAACCGTGTTAACTAACTCTTAAACTTGTGTTAACATTTTTTATTTAATCATACTCAACGGCTTTATATATAATTTTTATCGAAATTTCTTTTTTAAATATGATAAATAATGAATGCTTGATGGATTTAATTTTAATTATTTGGATATAAAATATAGTTAAATCAATTTTTTGTTATTTTTATATTTTAATTATTTAATTATACACTAGTGATACCTATTTAATAATAAAAGTAAACTCTTATGAATTTACGATTCGAGTTTATATAACTATCACGAGTTTGGCAACCTTGCTTCCAATGCAATATTGAACCTAAAAAACTTTTCAGGGGAATATTGCTTCTCAGCAGAAACTTCCAAAGCAAATTTACATATTAACCCTTAAGTATTATATATTTATATTTGAAAGGAAGTGAAACGTAAAGGAGGTGGAGAGACTCCTTTCCTTTCCGAGTTTCATGCTTATCTATTCGTTTAATAGGGTATTGGATCAATGTAGACATTTTGTATTTTTACACTATGAATTTTCCATTAAAAATTAGAAAGCAGATATATACACACACAAATTACAAATTCCTCTGTTTCAATTTAGTTATAAGATAATTTGTACCATAATTTTATGTTTCATAACATAAGGTGTTCTGGAAAAAAAGAAAAAAAAGACTCATTGAGACCTCGTTCTCAAAATTTCCCTCATTGATCAAGTGTGTTAATTAAGAGTTATAATAGAATGAGAGTCATTTTTAGAAGTTTATACTTGATTTTTTTAAAAAAATAAATAAGGTTTCTGATTGCAATTTGCATATAATTAATAAGGTTCACTTGTCTTCACAGTTTTCGCCAAGAAAACATCTTAAAATTTACTGTCCCCATCCTAATTATAAGCCATTTTATCTTTCTTAGGGCTAGTTTTGAATATAAACGATTTTTTTTTCTATCCTATTAAATACATATTTTTATATTAATGAATCCCTAATTTTTTCGTTTAATATTTTATTACCAATTTTGTCTATTCATTCTCTCTTATATTTTTACTCATCCTCTTGCTATACTCTTTTCATAAATGGGTGCACATTAAAAAAAAAAAAAAAACTTACATTTTTTGATATATTTATTGTTTTTAACAAATTTTAACCGTTAGTTAGATATATGCAATCAATATAAAAGGGATCGAATGGAGTAAAATAAAGGAAGTATTAAATACTACTACATTTGGTCATAAATATAAAACCTAGTTGATTTTTTAGAGAAATTAAGGAAACTAATTAAATTATTTTAAAGTATTTTTTACTCCAAACTAATTTCTTTGACATATAAACTGATATATAATATAAACATATATAATATTTGATATGATTAAATAACTTATTTAATTTCCTTAATCTCTCCAAAAAAAATCAACGGGATGTTTTATTTAGAACTAAATGGAGTAGCATGCAAGAAAATATGTACTCATCCACTTTTAATTATAGGACAAAGTTTATAATACGAATTACCTACCTAGTAATATGTTACCACCCCAACCTTAAAAACTTTTATGAGTACTATGACAATTAGAATTTATTTCTAAAATTTCACGCGTCACTGAAAAATGTCATATTTGGTTTGGGAGGAGGGAGTGAGAGGGAAGGGAGTGAAAATGAGTATATTGACCAAATTGTCATTAATGAAAAGAAATTTTTTTTTTTTTGAAAGTATATTTTTGGAATATTGAAAAGTTTTCATGAACAATTTAGTAAATAATTTCTCTCTCCCCTCCCTCTCCCTCAAACCAAACAACCCAGTAATGCGGAAAAGAAGGGAATTAAGAATGGAAGCCTGATTTTGTGCGGCGTATATGTAAAAAGAGACCGCGTATATATCGAGTATAATTACGCATTTAATTATATAAAAAAAAATTACGCATTTACGCCTGTAATCATTGACGTAAAAGTTATGTCATGCATTCGCATCTTATTTTATTCCATGTCTTGTCATTTGCATTCATTATTGGGAAAATTATGTTCACGTCAATTAATCAATCATAAATAAGTTCCTTAAAATCACAAAATTACATGTAAGTCCAAGACTTTTTTGATATTATTTGTATTAATAACGGAAATGCATATATTTACAACAAGAAATACCTATATTTACAACAACATTTAAACACCTGACCATTTACAACAAAAAAACTATATTTACAACCTAAAATCTTATATTTACAACAACATTTAAACACTTGGATTTTGAGCAACATGTAGAGTCCATTTACAATGAAAAAACATAGATTTACAACAAGAAATCTTTGTATTTACAACAAAATTTAAAAATCGACCATTTACAACGAGAAAATGTATGTATTTACAACAACGAAATGCGTGTATTTACAACAACATTTAAAAATTTGGATTTTATTTCCATACAAATAATATCAAAAAAGTCCATGGCCCTTTACAACAGAAAATACATGTATTTACAACGGAAATCGTGTATATTTACAACAACATTTAAAAACTTCCATACAAATAATATCAAAAAGTTCTCGGGAAACACGTGTAATTTGATGATTTTAAGGACTTTTTGTAATTTTTTTCGCTTGGGACCTACATGTAATTTTCCCTTCATTATTGCTATATTTATTATACCTGATTTTTTTTGCCAGGATTATTATATCTAATTATAATTAATATTTAACAACTCGAGAGCTTAAGTAAATTCATAACAAGAAACTCATTATAAACTCAAATTGTAAATTAAGTAAGAGTTTATTTTTACCATTAAATATATATTAATAGTGTATGATTAAATAATTAAAATATAAAAAATAATAATAATTTGATTTGAATATTTTTAAATCTGAATAATTGAAATTAAATCCATCAACATTTATAATTTAACATATTTAACAAAAAAATTCTTTAAAATTTACATTTAAATTCACTGACCATTCTTTAAAATTTACATTTAAATTCACCTGACCATGATCAAATCGAAAAAGTTAATGCGAGTTTAAAGATAAATAAACACCATTTTGTAAATTTGAAACATAAAAAGGGGAAACTCAATATATAAAGTCATAAGTTTAACAGAAGTTTACTGAGTTTACTAATAACTTGATTTAATTTTGTAAAATAGAAATATAAAAAGTCTTTAATTCGGAGAATCAAATTTGACAACAATAATTATAACTAACAAGTAAACGCGCAAAATAAAAAGGGAGCCAAATATGTTTGTTAATAACACCGCATAAAATATTTTTTCAGAACATAGTACTGAGCCACTGCCCACTAGTAAATATACAGATATTAATTGAGAGACTAAGGAGAAAACTTTGAGATAAATATGTTGAAAATAATATATTTTAAAATTATTACTAATAAAATTATTTACCTTAAATGTTTCTCTCATTATTCTTCCCATTTCCCCTCACTTTCTTTACTCCTCAACAAAAACTATATTTCTTAAAAAAAATAGAAATAAACTGACCCTTAATTAAAGCTGAGAATAGAGTGAGGAAAAAATAACAAAGGTCTTCGCGTGGGACCCTTTCAAGTCTTTGACAGAGACGGCACTTTCATTCCTCTCCAGCCTCCCTTGTTTAAATTCCTCTTTCCCGTCTCTCTCTAGTTTTTCTTTTTGTTCTCTTTTTTTTTTTTTCCAAACTAGTTTCTCTCTTCTCTCTCTCTCTCTCGTTTGTCTACCTAGTATAATTAATGATTTTATACGGGAGGATATAAATTTTTTTCCTTTTTGCTGGAGAGGATAGTGAGCAGAATTTTTAATTTAATTAACTGAAAGTTGGAGGTTTTGTATTCTCGTCGTAGTGTGAATTCTCCAGCCAAGCAAAGTCCTCTTTCACACTTCAATCTCATAACCATGGTGGGAGAATCTAGGGTTTGAAAGCACCGAGTCCTTCAAAGGTCCGTGCTTTGGTGCTTTTATTATTATTTTTTCCACTTGAAATTGGGGGCACCGAGTGGGCGTAGATATGTCGCAACCTCTATTTGGTGGTTTGAATCAACTTTGGCAGAACCATTTGGTTCCGATCTCTTTGTCTATTTTACTCTGAAAAACCTATTATTTGATGAAATGAATCAATCACAGTTCCTAATTTGGCTCCGTGTGTGATAGAAAACGGGCTTTTGTCTATCTGGGTCCTTTTATCTGTCACGCTTGGTCGAATGTCTGATATATCTGCTTATAAATGGGATTTTCTAGTTTTCTGCAGTATTTGTGTTAGGTTTCTGTCTCTCTGTTCTCTGGGGAATTAGGTCTTGTCTTCTTCTCTTTCGCCTTTTAGGCAGATAGAAGCTAAAATGGAAGAGGTTGAAGAAGCGAACAGAGCAGCTGTTGGAAGCTCTCATAAGGTGCTTAGCTTGTTGTCTCATCCCCAAGATCAAGTTCAGCATAGGAACTTAATGGTAGAAACTGGCGAGGCTGTGGGAAAGTTTAAGAAAGTTGTTTCTCTGCTCAGTAACGGTTTGGGTCATGCAAGAGTCAGGAAACTCAAAAGACTTCAAATTCCTATTCCTGAAAGCTTGCTCTTAGACAACCCTAATTGCAGAACAAATTATCAATCAAAAAATTTGCAATTTCCCCAAAACAGCTTTAGGGACGAGTCGATTCAGGAATTGAGAAATTCACTCTCCCTGGGAAATCCATCATTGGAATTGAGCTCAAGTGGGAAAAGTCCTCTCCAACTTACCCAACAAGCATCTGCGCAGCACTATCACTTCCTTCAGCAGCAGCAGCAAAGGTTATTACTCCAGCATCATCAACAACAGATGAAACACCAAGCAGATTTGATGTATCAAAGGAACAATAGTGGCATGAATCTGAATTTTGATAGCTCTAGCTGTACACCTACAATGTCATCAACTAGGTCTTTTATTTCTTCCTTGAGCATGGATCGAAGCGTAGCTAACATGGATGGAAATGCCTTTCATTTAATTGGTGCTCCTCTCTCTTCAGATCAGAATTCACTACAGCATAAAAGAAAGTGTTCTGGCAGAGATGAGGGCAGCGTCAAGTGTGGGAGCAGCAGTACCAGGTGCCACTGCTCAAAGAAGAGGTTAGACTTATTCTGAATTTCCTTGGTTGTTATCTCTTTTCTAAGTTTCTGGTATTAGTCACCTACACTAACATCTGTTACTGAAAAGGTTTAAATTTTGTTACCATGCACCTTTAATTTAGCTTGCGTTTCTCCTCAGGAAACACAGAGTAAAGAGATCAATCAAGGTTCCTGCTATCAGCAACAAGCTTGCTGATATACCCCCCGATGATTATTCATGGAGAAAGTACGGGCAGAAGCCAATTAAGGGCTCTCCTCACCCTAGGTATGTTGAAGATTTACTTTGTGAAATTTATTTGAGCAATTTACGAGGTATATGGATAATTTTGTTGAATTGATAAACCATTGGTCGGTTTTGAGTACTATGATGTTGAGATTGCCATATGGATTTTGCCCCATTCCTCTCTTGGCTGTAAAAGAGTAGATAATGTATCCCCCTTGTACTTAAGTTTCTTTATTTTTGGGCGTGTTTTTGTGGTGTTCATGTTAATGCTTTATTTAAGAGTTGGAAAAGCATGTGCATATGAGCGTCATTTGTTCTTGAGAAGTCTTGAGGCAGATGAAATGATCATCATTTGTTCTTGTGCGTTCGGGCTGGGATGCTAGTCTCTCATGATCTTTCTGTTTAAATCTCATATCCACGGTGCCATATGGTGCTGTGTTGTAGATTCAAACTTGAAATCAATTTAGATTTGCTCATAGTTTTGTTTCCACAAACGTGTTTGAAAAATTAACTTGTCATTTTAGTGGTGTCAACATGGCCACACCTATATAGGTTCATGATTATTTATTCCTCATCAGCAATCACAGATGTGAAATATTTATAACTGATTATTAACTATGATTTCTGATTTAATGTTTTATCCCATAGTATGAACTGCAAGATTTATCTGAGGAAATTGGCTGGAATTGTTTTGTTCAGGGGATACTATAAGTGCAGCAGCATGAGAGGTTGCCCTGCTAGGAAGCATGTTGAGAGGTGCTTGGAAGACTCTTCCATGCTAATTGTTACCTATGAAGGCGAGCATAACCACCCTAAAATACCAACACAATCCGCAAATGCATGAACCTGATAGAGAGCTTAACCCAGATCAGTCAAAGCCCAGCATTAAATTTTGTCTCTCTCTCTCTCTCATTGGCTTCTGATGCTGCTGTACATATGTTGAGCTGTGCAAGCAGAAATGTTCTCAGCACAGTTTGTCAATCTTGGTTTAACTGGCTGATGAGCCGTTTGGTTGGAACTGGGAAGGCAGGGATGAGGACCGATAGCCCCAAAAAAGAAATGTAAAATTGGGTAGTGTCGATTCGAAGGAACCGCTTTTATCTTTCCTAAGCATGTTATAAACATTACTAGGTTTTTGTTAATGAATGAAGTGCCTTCTCAAATCGTTAATTTTGTCTGTGGAGTACTGTTATAACTGCCGTATAATTGAGTTCTCTTTGTCTAGATTCTAGCAAGTTCGTCGTGTCTGTAGCAAACTATGCTCCACATAAAGCTGGTGATGAGTGCCAAAAAAGTTGTACGCAATTACAATTTCTGTATTAGGTATTTCACTTTGTAAGATAAAAGGTGGTTTGGACCATCAAGCTACCAACAAGCGCACACAGACAAGCCTGCTTCTGGGACTATAGATGCAAGTGAGAAGATTCAGATGGTTAAGCCAGATGAGCTAAAAGCCAGGATCTTTCTAGATTTGAAAATGAATCCAAGCAAGGATTATTTTCCCAATCTATCGTGTCTGCTTTACTGAAAGAAATGAGGCTGAAGATGTGAGAGTTTATGGGCAGAGCATGTGAATGTTAAGGGGACCAATATGGGCGGTCATGCTCCATCATTAGTTATCCTGCGTCCAATACCAACTGTTGTCAATATTATTAAAGAATCAAATCCATCTTTTGCCTCCCTAATCTCTCTTGCCACCACCTAACTGTTTAGCCATTTTTTGGGACGTACTTGCCTTTGTGGCTGTATTTCGAATCAGGTATGAAACTCGTAAATGTGCACCCGGGACCAATTCAGTTGCCAGGGGCAAATATTTTAAGGAAAATACTCTCTCCGATCATTAATGTAAGAATGATCTGATATCTGATTCGATCTTTCATTTGGCTCTTATAAATTATGAAAATGAGAATATATGTATGTACGTACAATATTTTTAGTGGAAAGCAATCATGTATTAATGTAATGGGGAGAGTTAGGAGTGTCCAGTAAGCTTCCACTTGAAGATATTTGTAGGTGGGGGTGCGCGCGTGTATAGTGGCGATGCAGTGACGAATGGGGTTAGGATTTGGATGAAAGAGAAGAAAACGAAAGCAACATTAATGGTATTGGTGGTGTAATTCAAACGTGGGATGGAAATGGATTCGAGGAGAGCCGGGTTTCAAAGGAATGATCATGATGGGCACCGACTTGTACGGGCCAACTATTTTATTTTTATGTCAGCAATTCAATTCTCAGTAAATATGGGAATTAATTAATTATTCAAAAGGCTTTTGATTACTTATGGCGTCACTGTAAACCAACTCCACCACTACAGGGGAAGCGATTTTTGCGTTCGAATGAGTGTTTTGGACAACCCATTGGGCCAAAAAATAGATTGTTGGCTCTGGCTTACTGTACTGCATGAAGTCACTAAGGTTCCCTTTCTTTTGGATAAGCAGAGAAATGCTTTGGTTATGGACTATGGATAGGATATTCTGTGAAAATGAAGTGTTCTTGCATTGTGGTTTGTGTGATGATTATAAGCCCAAGAGGAAATATCAATCCTAAAAGACTAGCTTATTAGGAGTGAGCTCATTGAACTTATAAATCGCACCATACTTGTAAGACTTTCTAATATGAGACTCACAGCAGTTTAGTTGTGTGTTAAGTATGGGATGTTCCCTTATCTTTACAAATTGGGCTCAACTGCTCAAGGAGATGCTAACTAGTTCTTTTTTAAAATTGGAAGTATTAAGTATTTGATACAGTGCGGGTACCATAGAAATCAGAAACTACTACCCATGTTCTTATTATCAGACCCCTGACTATTAATTCTCACAAATCAATAAAAATTATTAAAAGTATTAAAGTTATCCTAAAATTCAAGTGATTCCCAGTATTACTCTTATTAATTACACTGAACTCAAATATTATATTAATTGTCACTCTCTCCTACTATCTTTATTAAATATGAGCGGATATTAAAAAAATAAGTTTAATGCTTCTTAAAAACTTGTAAGTGTCTTGTAGAAATATCAAGAATACTTATTAGTTGGTGTCTTATAATAAGAGATCGGATGGAGTACATGGTAAACCTTGATGAAAGTCTTTTTATTATCAATTTAGAAAACAAATACTACCTTCAGTCCTAATTATAAGACTAATTGACTTTTTTTGGAGAGATTAAAAAAGCTAAATATGTTACTTAATCATTTCATATATTGTGTTTTCTTAGATTATATATTATTTTATTAGTTAAATTATTTAGTTTGAAGAAAAAAATAAAAATACTCTAAACTAATTTAATTAACTTCCTCAATCTTTTCAAAAAAGTAAACTATGCCTTATAATTGGGGACCTAGGAGGAGTAGTATATAATTGCCAAAAAAAAAAATGTCACGTTCATAATAAATAAATTTTATTCTATGGGTTTTATTTGCTTAAATTTACTTATTTTATATTTTATGACCATTTATATGTCGGGCAGTCAACATCCACATCCGTCAAACTTAATGGATTGTGGGCATAATGACTTATGCCTATAGTTTTAGAAACAGCAAGGATACAATCCATAAAAATGAGATAAAATTATATGGACTGAAGATTTTTTTATATATATATGAAGAAATATAAATGAATAATGATAATAAGAGTGGTATAATGAATGAGTTTAATGTTTTTATTTTTGCTACATAAATTTTTTTCTTACCATACTCACATAAAAGTAAATGAGTTACATTGTAAAGAGAAGATAAAAAAATATTAGTGAGACTCAGACCCACTCACTTATATATGAGTGTAATAGAAAAAATATTTCTGCAGTGAAAATAGAAATATTAAACCTATAATAAATTGGACAGAATATTGATGATGGGCAAGGGAGAAGGGAACATGGGCGTCGTCATGGTCAATGTTGAAAGGCCCACGTTTTCAATATTAGACCGAGGCCGAGGCTGAGAGCATCTGTTTGTGTCTGTCTGGTCCTCCTTCTTCCTAGACAGCTCCTTGTGGGGCCCTCCCCCGTGTTTCATATTTGCCCACTCACTCCTTTGGATTGGCTACGGTCCTCTTCCCTTCACATCCACTTCCCACGTTTTTCTTTCACCATGTAGTTGGATTGAAATCTTGCTCGTTCGATTTAATATTATACAAAAAGTATTATTTTTATATATTTTTTAATAATTTAATATTTTTTAATATAAAAATACTATTTTTATAAAAGATTAAATCAACCGCTTAAATTTCAATCCAACTAAAGATCGGTAAGAGGATGAGAAGTGGATGAGAGAAGAAGAGGATGGGAGCCACTCCCCACTCCCTCAGGGTTTAGTTTTTCTTTTTAATCGTCTGATGCTTAAATTATATCTGTCCAATCAATATGATACTACTGTAACTTTTCTTTCATTTTTTCAATCAATAGTTAAGATGAGAGAAAATATTAGAAAATAATCTCATTCCCTCCTTCACTCTTTCTCTTTTTTTTTTTCCTTCCATTTTCTTAAAATTAAAACGAGTTAAAACAGGTTCTGATATTTTGAAGGAAGATTTGATTCTGGTTTCTATATTTAGTTTGGTTTTCTTGTTTCTTTTTGGTTCTTGTACCTCATGCATAGTACGAGTACTTACTTGTGAGAAAACCGTAGGGTGCATCAATAAAAGCTGTGGGCTCTGCAATTTCTCTACCGCTCCTGTCACCTTCTGCTCATCATCCCTTCCCCACTATCCTCTATTCCAATTAATTTACTCACTATTCACATCTCATTCAATATATAATTCCCAAAATCACTATTACCATTTCATCACTCCACAAAGCATTTAAACAGCTCAAGTTAGAGTATCAGTTAAACAAGTTTACTTTGTTAAAATAACCTTCATATAAAATCTTATCACAACAACATCAATGACATTATACTTTGATTTCTTACCTTAACTATAATTAATTAATTACAATAAAAATAACTCTTTTATTTGATTTGCAACCAAACCCTACAGTAAAAGAAGAGAAAAAGCCTCAGTGTAGCAAGACGAATCTACATTCAATGGTCACTAAAATATGAGCATGGGATGTTCATCCCCAAATAAAAGAGGTTTCTTACTTTTTATTTTTTTAAAAAATACTCTACCCACTAAAAAATAATTAATTTAAGATACTGAGTGTTAAAAAAATATTTTAGATATAAGAAAAATATTTCTAAATACATGATTAGAAATTAATTAATTAGAAATACTTAATACAAAAAATATTTCAAAGTGTACTATGTAATTTAATCCAAATAAATAAAAATATAAAAAAAAAAACAATTAAAAAAATATCTACACTCCAAAATTAGAGGTATGAGTACGGCATACTTATCTTTTAGAGCATGAAAAGCGAAGGCGTAGGAAGACAGCGTCAAATCCCATGCCCATCAAACCTCCGCATTTAATGAGCCTTTCCATTTGATTTATTATTTTGACCAAAATCAGAAATGAAGGCTGTCGGCGTTAACCCCGACTGTCTCCTCCCCCTATTTATACCCTCTTAACATCAACCCTCCCTCACTCTGTCCCTCAATTCTCCCACACTCATGGCCGTCGACGCCCTTCAACTTCCTCGCGATTCTCTCCCCGATCCTCCCCCTCTCCCGCCCAACTCCCACCGTTTCGCCGCTCCCCCCTCTAAGGAGGTGCATTTTAGAGGCGTCCGTAAGCGTCCCTGGGGTCGATTCGCCGCCGAGATCCGCGATCCCTGGAAGAAGACGCGCAAATGGCTTGGCACCTTTGATACCGCTGAGGAGGCCGCTCGGGCCTACGATGAGGCTGCCAGGAGTCTTCGTGGACCCAGGGCTAAGACTAACTTCGTTTATGCCCCTGTTCCTGTCGCTCCCTTGGTTCCGATGTCGCCGCCCAACTCCTCTTTTTCTTGTGCCGGTGATCCTGATCGTGGACAGATGTTCGGGAGGCGCTTGGAGTTTTGGAGGGCTCCGGCGTATTATGCGCCGGACGCCACCGCAGGAGTGCCGGTGAGATCGGAGTACAAGGGATACAAGCTGGAGAATGTGGACGTGGTGGTGGGCGAGAAGAGAAACATGCGGACAGAGAAGAAACCGCTGATGATCGATCTTAACCAACCACCGCCCTTGTTCTGAGGCCGTAGATGCTGTCGGGCAGCATTATGGTCTCGGCTTCTCGACGATTGGCGATAAGGCCTTCAAAAGCTTTCTCTTCAGTTGTTTTCTTTTTGATTTTGTTTTCAAATGACTGAGAACAGAGTATTGCCCTCGTGATGTACAGTAAAAAGTGCAGGATTTTGTTAACTGAAGTCACCGTAACCTGATTTAATGGTCCAAATGCATGATGTATCCATATATATTGTCAGGGTTTATGAAGCAGCTGTTTTGTTAGCAGTATTTGTACCCGTGTGTTTATTGTTTGATTAGCGGTAGAAGCTGATGTGGTTTAGTTTGACCCAAACACGAGCTTTATTATTCAAATCCGTTTTGATCTTCCAGGCTGAAAAGCTACATACATATAGAACGCAGTTTTTATGAAGTTGGTGGAAGCTAGTATTGATGAAGAAAATGGGATCTGACCTGCTCATACGGACAATTAATTAGGGACATTTCATTTTCGGTTGGTTTGACCAAATATTGAATGAAACTGATGGGGGCATTGACTATACTTTATGAAGGGGGACCAGGTAAAATCAACGGTAGAATAGAGGGGGGTTGGAGGCAGTAGCTGTAGTTGTCACACCCAACTCTTGGGGGTCTCATTTCCTTGACGGATGGATATAAATTTAATTCTACCGAGCTACAAGAGGCTTAAATTGGTACATGTAGACATGTAGTAGAGGCTGTAGCTAAGTGAAACCAAACAGATGGTCGTATCGTCAAACTGAGTGATGAGACATGCCCTTCCCAATATGACTCAATGCCAATCTTCTTTTTGGTTTTCTTGTGTGCATAAAAACAAAACCGTGTGAATATTGGCAGGAGACTAGGTGGAAATTTTCGAATATGGCGTGAGACTCGTGGTGTTAGAGGTAAGAATGGCAATGATGGCTGAGTTTCGGTATTCACAATTGTTACTGTGCGTGTGTGTGTAGAGAGAGAGAGAGAGAGAGGAGTAAAGAAGGACGGTGCGGCGGGTAGAAGAGAGTAGGCGTAAGCATAGGCATGGCCCGCCCACCTCTCCTATATACATAATTGCAGCCGAACTCTTGAATGAAATTCTGGTGGTGTGGTGTGGTGTGGTGTGGTGTGGTGTGGGTGTGTTTATTTACGGGTTAGTCAAGTTTTTCTCATTATCTTTCATTTTCTCTAAATTACATCCGTCCAATCAATCTAAAATATCATAATACTACTTTAATTTTTTTTTTTTCAATCAACGTCTAGATGGGATGAGGAGAATAAATGCGAGAGAATCCCCTTCCGTTTATTTACTTATCTTTTTTCTATAAAAAAGATTTAGGATACGAGCTTAAGGGTTAAAATTAGTTTAAAGTTAAGACCCGTCAAAATCAATCATTCTTTTTTTTTTTTCATTTTCCTTAAAAAAAAATCATATATTTACGTTATATTCTATGCATTATAAATAAATAAAAAAGAAAAATTAATATAAAAACGTGTGTGTATTATAAAACTATAAATTTGAATTTTAAGATAATTATTTACATCACACGCATATTACATTTCATGATTAATTTGTATTTTTTTAAAAATTATATTGCTTTTGCTTTCCTTTTGTTTATCAAATAAAAACCATTCCCCGATTTTTCTTACTAACCACGTGTTGAGTGTTATTTAATGAATACCACGAAGAACACTGTACACAAAGGAATAAAATGTGAAAAAGTTGGATTGCAACGGAGACGCTGGGAGGAACACTTTCTTTTAAGGAAATTCTCACTCAGTCCCAACTCCCAATACCAGAAAATAGGGATGTCCAAAAACCCTGTCCAGATAAGTACCGACCCGTCGGTCAGCCGACTTGGTCCGAGACCATTCACGCATGACCAGACCAGAGACTTTTGGTTTGGTCGGGCCGGACTTCGATCCCGGGGGTTCGAATCACATGGGTATTTGGCCGATCTGGCTTAAAAGTGTTTATTTATTTATTTTTTTAAAAAAAAAAGCCACATCAATCTCTCACTGGACACCCTAACCAAATTTGCGACTTCACTCCCTTTCACTCTAGTATTGATCTATGGTTTGACTTATAAAATTTACTTGGCTTTATAAAAGTATGCCTCTATTTTATATTGTATTCTTGTTCAATGACATGTTGTTGGAGATTATTATCGGTTTAGGATTGGATTTAAGATGTTTGCATGTTTATTTATTGTCCCGCAGGTGTTTCATTGATTTAATTATTGTTCTGGAAGTGGGAAATTTTTTTTTTTTAAAAAAAAAAATTAGTCTTGGACTGCCTGAACTGGTCCAGGCATCCCCCGACCGGTCCGCACTCAGCCGGATTGTTCACCTCAGGTCCCTCCCGGACTGCACCTCGGGTTGACCCCAACCCGCCTCGATCTGGTCTATGGACATGCCTCAGAAAACATGTGAAAAAACTCTGTAGATTCTTGTTTCAAAAAAAGTTCATATAAATTCCAAAATATAAACTTTCCTTATTCACAAGTGTATGCACCTATATTAACAAATCATTGAGTGACTACAAGTTCATATATATTAACTAAAGCAACTTTAGTTCAATATGTAAAATAAAACAACTCTAGTTGACAAGTATATGACTTGTATTAACAAGTTATAAAGTAACCATTAACAAACTCATTTATCTTAATTAACCTACCATGACAAGACATGGTGGTGATTGTCAAGCCCACCAATGTTAACTAACAGCTCCCCCCCGTTAACAATCCCGTTAACAAGTATATATTGTAAAATTAACAAATGATGGAATGGTCATTAACAATAACAAACCTATCTATCTCAATAAGATAACTTCATATGGGGATGTCCAAAGACTAGGCCAGAATGGGTTGGAGGTCAACTCGCGAGTCTAACCTCTAGATATGACTTTAGAAATTTGGAAAAAGTCAACCCGTCGATCCGTCTGAAGCCAGCTCGAGCTCGGGCCGGATGGGATCAGCTTTAAGCCGGATCTAGACGGTCCAGTTTTTTTTTTTTCTTGGCAATATTTTAGCTCTAGTTTCACCTAACTTCCAAAAGTAATAAAAATGACTTAGTGAAAAGTGATTCCTATAAATTAAAAAACACATTAGGATGTTGAGACTCCAATGAGCGACTCAGTGTAGTGATGATATTTTTTTAAAAAAAAAAAGTCCTCAAGTCACACCGGACCAGTCCAGGGGTCTAAGCCTTTAAATCGAAGTCCAGTCCAACCCGAGCAGTTTGGTTCGGTCCGACCAAATTGTCTTAGACCAAATTTTTTTCACCCCAGACCGTGTCGGGTTGGACCGGGTCAGACAAACCTTGGGTTTTTTATACAACCCTAACTTCACATACGAAATTTATATTACTATCCACTAAGGTCCGCAGGGATTTTTTTATTTTTTTTCAGAATGAAACTTTTTTAAATATTTTTCTAGTCCTTGGGACTTGAACCGTTTTAAAGCATTCAAATTATTGAAAATTCTAATAGTTTAAAAAAAATCAGTTAAATTTTGTTGTTTAGTTTTCTAGTCCATAAACCAAACATTTTCCACATACATCAACATACTAATTCCGATAAGGAGGATAAGAAATCTCAAAGCTCACTAATTTTTATGTTAACATCCATACCTTAAGTTCAGAGATATCAAGAAAAAGCATTGCAAAATCATATAGAAACTATATAAATAGTTTGGTACAAGAAGAGAAAAGTACTTCCATAACTAGAAAAAGATGAGTTTGCAGTCTTCATTTAAGAGGAATAAACCTTGAGGAGTGAGTAGCACCAATACCGGGCCTTCCGTGCTTAACAGGCTTGTAACTGATTGAGAATTCAGCAAGATAGTGACCGATCATTTCAGGTTTAATTTCAACTTGATTGAAGGTCTTCCCATTGTAGACACCGATAATGCTGCCAATCATTTCGGGAACAATTATCATGTTCCGGAGATGAGTCCTTACTGGCTCTGGCTTCTCACCAGGTGGGGCCTCACGTTTCTGAATCAAAATAAAGACCAAAATTTAAATAAAGCCAAGGATAAGGTACAAAAGACTGTAAATAGACAATCTTAACTCAGATGAAGGGATGTGACAAGAGTTTATGGGTCCGATATAATCCTTTTATCTTTACACGATGGGAAAATGTATTCTAACAAATCAATAACTAGTCGGGAAAAGAGCTGAATGACCCAAAAATATATTATAGATACAAAATCTTTTAATTTTAAATTGAAGAAACCCATGCTAGTATGTCATTTGATCAATGATCAGAAAATGCTTCATCCGTCTTATTTTCAAACTGTGTGCCCCCACATTAACCAAAAATAGAGCCAACAAAACGATTACCACAAAATGTTCAACAGAAGCTTGGAGAAACAAAATTACTCTTCATGACCAGGCACAAGACACCGCAAAGGCACTAAATCTCTAAATATCTTAGGGAAGGAGTGACAAAAGGCAAATGCTGAGTGACACAAGGCCCTGAAGTTAAAAAGTATAATATATTTATGTAACAATAGACAGATAGATGCACGTAGCAATTTTAATTTGAAACCTTATACATGATCTTTCGAAATAACAGTTTTCTATTAAATCTTAGTTTAGTCTTGACTTTTAAGGCTGAGCTTTGAAACTTCTATTATCTTCTTCCACTCAAGCTAATCCTTCTCTTATTGCTGGCAAACTGAGGCACCAAAGATATTGACAGGAATGACAGAAAAGGCATCAAAGGCACCTGATTGAGGGGGGGTGCCTCTCCTATGAATAACACTTCAACTAAGTGTCCCAGATGCTGAAGTGATCTTCAGAATCAGTTAAGAAACATTGAACAATACTACCAAGGGCATTCAAGATAAATAGAAAAAAAAATCTATTTACTGTTGAACAATTACTACCTCAGCGACCTTTTCAACTAAAAGTCGCCTATATTTCCATAGTTTCTGTTCCCCTTAATGCCTTTGTTTTTAAGTATGCAACAATTGTAGTCTTATCCCATTCAAGTTGGCTATAAGGATTGGAACACACCCTTAGGTTACGCCAATGCTAAGGTGTAGTATATAATACATATTTCCTACTTTATTATAACCCGTCTAGAACATACTCAAAGTGTCAGTCAACTGATATGTAACAGATGTATCTTCACAAAGTGACAGATGATTCTAATTAGGAAAAGCTAGTCTTCAAAATCAGACAACCCAGACGTCGCTGATTTAAAAAATAAAGGTTGACAAATAACAGAGTTATCAGCATGACTAATCTTGGAAGTTTCCGGTTGATAAAAATGTAAGACCAATCATTCTAATATGTCGATCAGTGTATATCAGAAGCAACTACCATGTAAATCATAAAAACTGTTGGATGAATAATAAAAACATAACTTACCGCCTTACGAAGCTTCTTTATCAATGCCATAGGCTTCCGTTTCAAACCACGTTGAAACCTGAAATAAACATAAAACGCAAAAGGCAACCGTAAGAGTATGTCTTAATTAGATCGTGAACAGACTAATTAGATGAATACAATGGAGAGAATGCTCGGGATCAATCACCTTCTACGAGCGCGAGCTTGGAAGAGCTTAACAAGTTCATCAGTAGACATGTCCAAGAGTGCATCCAGATCAACTCCTCTGAAACTGAACTTCTTAAACGTTCTCTTCTTGGGCAGTCCTGGGGCAACATCTGCTTCAACATCCGCCTGAAAAACACAAGAAAAATGACAATGGTGAGTAATGAACGTAGGTCAGGGGAAAAGAGTAGCGTATTTGAGAGCTAAGGGCTTTTACCATGGCTGCAACCTGCAAACAAGAAGATTGGGGTGCTGATAGGGGAGCTCCTCACTTTAGGTTTTCGGAGTGGCGGCAATTGTCGCGAACATTTATAGGTGTCCTGAATCTATGATGGGTTAGGTTTTCATTACCTCAGTTTCATCTGCGTGGCCCAATTGGACTTTAATTTGGGCCCATGAGGTACATCATTGGTATATAAAGCCCATTCCAATAGTATGGGCTTTTCTTTCGGCAGTAAGTTTTAAGTTTTTCTCCCCCCACACATGTGAGTTATCTCTAATCTCTAAATTTTAAGAAACGTGACATACAAGGACCCCAAAATGAATTTTATGCGCCTTAAGGATTATACTTCAAAAAAGTTCTACTAAAAATCTAAGAACATGGAACTTTAAAAGGTAATAGTAAAATTTCCCTTAGTTATACTATGTTGTTTTGCTTTTTTAGAAGTGTTTTTACCATGTTTAAAATAAGTATGAGAAATTAGTTTTGTCTTGACTTGCAGAAAAAATGCTTTTGAAACCATAGTTTTAAGATTTCCCAAACAGGCATGTAGGCACATTGATGGCCTCTTGACCAGCCCAATATATATATGTTAATTTTTTTGTTTGTATGTTTTCTATAAATATTGACTTATTCTATAATATTATTTTTTGATTTTTATTATTAAAGTTTTAGTTTTATTTGAGTTTTTAAAATGATTTTTGACTAAGTACACTGTACATAAATTTTATGCAATTCTGAACATTTTTAATTTGAATTATGTTACTTTTGATCCCAACACGTTTTGAAAGTGAATATATTTTGAATGAAGATGATTATATTTTTTATTACTACAATAACATTATTATAAAGATCTTTGTATTAATTTTTTGATGCCTCATCTCTGTCAACCATGTTAGCTGCAAAAGTTCATTTTTCATGGGCACTTCTCAGTTCTCACTGCTATTCTTTCATCTTACCATATCATGACACTTTCGGGCGCCTTGGCAAATTTTGATTTGTAATTCGAAGTCACAGGTACATCAACCTTCATTGTATGTATATACGAAGGGCCCTCCTTTGGCTCATGGACTACAATGTGTGTTGTTTGGTGTTAACCAATTGAATTCAAATCTTCCTGGAGAAAAGAAGAAGATGAAGAAAAAGGAAAAATGACATTAAGCTGCATAGTTAAAGGGCTGTGTAAAGCTGAAAACATCTGTACTGTAGAAAGTCTATGCATCTGATACCAGTATATGGCTCTTGTTAACTTTGTTTATATATGTGAAATCCAAAGCTAGCTTGGTGGCACCTCCTTACTGGTTGGCACATATTAAGAGCAACATTTTCATCATCTTTTAAAGTTAACACCATGTTATTTAAGGATTTAGCTATCATCTTCTACTTTTTTCGTTATCCTCCCGTCCTCTTCCTCTCCTTTATTCATTTCAACCCTTAAATTGAAATTTGAATGCTTCGAATATAATGTTTTATAAAATTACTTTTTTTAAAATATTTTTTTATTGCAATTTTGAATTATTATAACTAAAATTTAGTAGTTTTTGAATTTATTTATTTTTTAATAATTTGATATTTTATTAAAAAATTTATCAAGATCATTATATCCATTACATCAAATTCTTCAATTAATGTAGCTATGTATTCGATTTTTTTTTTATAGGCTTACTGTGATTGGAGAACTTGACATAATGGATATAAGGAATTTGACTTAAGTATTTTTTGTTTTATAAAACATTCAATTTCAACCGCACAAATCTCAATTTAAAGAGCAGTGAAGGGGATGGGGATAGGAGGAGAACGGTAAGAACAAATGAATACTTAGTTTAAGTTGGAGTTAGAGTAGTGCACTATTAGTGAAAGCCCATGCACAAGAAATATAGAGTAAACATGACACCACTCAGTCTTATTTATCGTTGTGAACTTATGCGTTGGGTTTGGTCCTATACTGTGGGCATAATCAGTGTATTTTAGTATACCTGCATTCTGCTCTACTGAAAAATAAGTTGAACGATCCATATGTGATCAACATTGAACTGGTCAAATTTTCAGTGTCATATACAAAATTTTCCTTGGTTGCAAATTGTTGAGTGGGAGGAGAGGAACCTCAAATGCTGAATAATACTCTTATTATAATTGAATAGAATGAATTTACAATGGATCAAAGTCATCACTTATATATACTAACACGCTATTAGTTGAGATAGTAAATGATCTTACCTCCAAAAGGAGGGGATCACAAGTTTGAATATCGGAAAGGACATTTGTCGAAAGAGGCAAAACCCAGTACTCTTAATAAGTATCCAAAAGAAAAACCCTTATCCATATAAAAAAAAGTCACATATATATACAGTCACGACACATCCGAATTAAGCCTTAACACATGGCCCAATATAACAAAGATGCAAAAATGCTATTCCTCACACAAATTTTAAATTAGTGGATGCTTGTTGAGCTAGCTCTCCGCCTTCCTATTACATGAAGTTGTCATTTCATCAATCTCTCAGCTTTTTGAATTGCATACTTGAGCTCTTGTTGGTTGTTTAGCCTGGTGGGCGATAACACAATGTCTTTCCATGTTCCAGCTTGATGAGCTGGGTGGGGGTGCTTGCAAAGTTCATAGATGGAGTTGGCTTCCTCATTCAACTTAGCCACTTTCTTCAAGCAGTCAATTTCATCTGGATCAACCAGTAATGTCTTGTCTCTCTCCTTCCACCCTATCAACTATACATTACAACCATCATGTCAGATACAGAAAAAGTAGCTAGCAAGCATAACAAGGAATTATACTTCTATTGGAAATAAGTTTCAGGATTACAAGTTCATTTGTTTGCATGGAAACAACAAATTTTGCATCTAACACACGAAGCATGTATCTTTTTAGTAGCATCTAGAAAGGGAAAATATGTGTACCTTATGAGGGCCTCCCAACGCATTAGTTAAATAAAGTCGGGCGTTGTCTACCAGTTGACAGTAAGTCAGAAATGCTGCAGCAAATCTCTTGTGGGACTTCAATTGAGAGTGTACTCTTACTGCTCTTCTACTCATGATAGCTCTCCTGTTAATATTCAAAGGTATAGAAACATTTATCAATAGGCGAGTAAGATTGTCAAATAGAAAGATTCATGCTCCATATGTATGTATCATCACTACCTTATTCCTCTAACCACTGCAAGGTAAGCATCACATACTACTCCAACCAGCTCTATCCTATATGGCTTTCTCCTTTTGCCTCCATTTTGTTCTGGTCCTACTTCTTCCATTCGTTCCCAATAGTTTTCAGTCACAGTTCCATCATCGGCCACCCTATAACCAGGTCCCATGCGATAACGGTGGCGATGAACACATCTAGTCATGGTTATAGTCTGCACAACAAATGGTACCCAAGAGAGAGTGCCATCCATAATCACATCTCGCCCTTCGTTTAATGCTGTTACCAGCAGGGATGAGGCTGCATCTGTAGATGATTGGTGTACCTGTTTGTGATGGTGGTTAGTTTCTCTTGCCAGAATTAAAAAGAAAACACACACACATTATACAACTTTGAAATACTATAACCAGAATGGAAAAGCAGAGGAGAGTGTCAACTATCTCACCAGCTCAGCTGTTCTAATCATGTCATGATGATGACCTCTTGAGCTAAGGGCCTTATAGAGGACATCTGATTCTTTAAAGGCATCTGCTTCAATCACTACGGCATTCCCTGCTGCTCCTGACCAGAAAGGGCTGTTTAAATTTCATTCATAAATAAACGATATTAGCTTCTTGGTGCTAGTTTTTAGTGGTTTCAAAACATAATTAAATGATGGTTGAAACAAGACAGCAAGAACGTTTATGACCTTCCTGTAACAAAATTATCCACATACGATTTGTTTCTATGCATGTTATCATATTTATGGACCTCAGTACTTGCCATAAGCAGCTTTGAGTTCTCGATTCATTAAACTGGCTAATTTAATTAGATTTAGCAGATTCTGATTTGACTTGAATTATGATTTTGATATTGTCATAAAATGGAATGTTTAGCAGTATATTAAATGGAGTCTTTATTGCAATGCTTCAGATATTGGGAGTTCTGTGTTGGTGATGCTAATGTACTAGAATAAAAAATGCAAAAGCAGGTGTAATTAAAAACAACAACAAAAGCTAAACTTGTAAGCCAACACATAGTTGGTCTAGCAGTAGATTCTCTTGATCTCTAGTTTGAGTCTCAGAGAAGACACATGTGTTGAGAGAGGCAGTCACGAACCCCAAAACTAGATACTCCCTCTAGTCCTAAATATAGGACAGACAAATTTTGCATTATAAACTTTGTTCTGTACTTAGCACTGAAAGTAGTAATAATATCATAAAAAAGAAGCTAAACTTGTGAAATTTTGGATCAGAAATATTATTGGATCATACTCTTTAAGAATGTCTTGAAGCACAGTGCTCTTCCCTGCTCCCATGCCACCACCCATGAGGAGGAGCACTGGACTCCTATCGCTGTGAGCTACAGGAGCCATCACCTCCGTACATTGAGAATCATCATTTGTTGCCAGCCCCATTGCTCTCATCTCTTCCACTAATGTATTGAAAACCCTAGCCACCTTCAGATTCTTCGTTGCCCTCTCGAGCCTTTGTTCCCTATAAACAAGAAGTAAACATCAAAACAACATGATCTTCCAATCATATGAGAATTGGCCAAAGTTGGCGGTTTCAAACCTGTTATGGAATTAGCTAAGGCAAGGGAGATCACAAAAGGAAGTGTTGATTTTTAGTGGATGTTCATATTATGCTTGATCACTTCTAAACTTTGTTCAATTTTTTCAAATACCGCTAGATCAGAGTTAGAAGGAGATTATTAATTCTGACCTGGTTGCTGCCATAACTATGTTTTTGAGCTTCCTTTTGGGTTCGCTTTCGCAACTTAACACCTGAAACACCGCTATAATACTGATATTTATCTGCAACAACTTTCATTTGTAGGAATGATGAGGGTGAATTTGAATACCTGACTTATCATGACATCAGCATTGTTCCAATGGAATGCAAAGTAACTGAGAATACATCTCTCAAATTCCTCAACAAGTTTCACATATAAAGAATCGGCATTTGGTTCGCTGTCAAAGTAAGCGTATATATCATCTTCATAATCCTCGGATTTTCCCACGTACTCTGATGCTAGTTTACATAGTTGTGGGCAATTTCTCCTATCTAACCCCAGTTGCCTAGCTGCACCAAATCACAAAATCTCACATAAACCAATTCAATCCAATTTCTATCTGTCAATATATGTACCGCTAATCGTGGATCCAGAATAGAGTAATTCAAATTCAAAGACATATAATTACCTACATAATGGGAGAACCTTTCCAGCTTCAAGGGGTGCCCTGTTTTTGATGATCTAATTCGTGGGATGATCCTCTGATCTCTTATTCTTTTCAGAAAATAATGCAATGTGAGAGCAAACATGAGCCCGATGCAAGAGGCTACGAGGACCAGTGTGAAGGAGGGCTTGTAGTAATCATCTGATCAAGAGATTTGAACAAGGAAAGATCAAAATATAATTTTGAAATAGTTGCAGCAAATAATCAAATTGGCTTTTGACGTACCTTGCTGCATTTCTTTGAGAAATGAAAGATGGAGATCACCTCAAGTATCGGACAATGTCAATCCGTTGCGAAGTATGATTATCTTTGTTACAAATGATCGAATCAATTTCTTCAGAACTCTTGTGGTTTGCACGCTTATCGTTACATTTGATTAGAGTCCATGGAAAAGTGGCAGAAGGAAGCTAATTTCTTTGCATGGCAATATGATTTACACGTATGCAAATTTTTTAGTGGCTAGAAATTCAATTTGTTTAAGTTTTTTTTAACTAAACATTATTGTTCCATATTTTTTTTTAAGGATCAACATTTTTTTAGAGCGATATTAATAATAATTTTAGTTTTTTTTTTTTTTTGGAACTCACCCAGTTTAATTAAACTATGAATAAGCATTTCGTAAATGATAAAACGAGGGAATGTTTGTACGAATTTTAATGAATTAAATAAACATTATTTCATATTCCTTGATTGGATATACTTACTGCCCATTCACAATGGCCGAACCGTTCTTCTCGTTTCTTGAGCAGGTACCTGGTTTTTTACAAAGTTCTTTGATTTGATATACCTACGCAAAACTCATTTCTTGGTGAATATTTCGGTCTGCTTGAAGATAACTCAAAGACAACATTCAAATCACTTTTTTTTTTTTTTTTGATTTGTTGTTTCTTGATTATAACATGACGAATTTACATTTCATCGATCAGTGCGTTACTTTATTTTGCCCTTATGTATGCTTACCTGATATTGGCTTTGAATTAATGTTTAAGAACACATGAGATTGGTTTGGCTCTGTGTATGCTGTCGAAGATTGAAATCTTTTTATTCCTGGTGGAGATTAAATGTGGGATTATTTTGTGCACATTGAGATGCAGTTCTTGTTGAAGGTGAGATCCCATCGCAAGAGATGAGGATGGGAAGTAATCAATGTAGATGTCAAGCAGCATTTTGTTAAGATAGGATTATTTGTAGGGTGATGAAGGGTCTCAGTTTGGGTTGACTTGGAGACCTTCAACTTGGGTTTTGTTTCTTTCTTTGTGAATACAGCATTATTAATATTTCTTCTGTCACATTTGAACCTGTTCAGTTAGACTATAATCTTCTTCTTTTTTTGGAATTAAGATGAATTAATCTTTTTACGTTACCTGCCCTTTTTTAAAAAATAAAATAAAGCCAATTAAGGGGATCTAAGAGTTTTCAAGAACTGAGTGTGTCTGAGCCTATTGAAAACTTATTATAAATGATAGCAAACTATTTTAAATCTCATAAATGAGTGCTAAGATAGTTAGCCACTGATGTTGTTCAGTATTTTAATTAAGTAACGCTTATACATGTTAACAACCAGATGATCCATGACTGATCAAACGGCTTGAGTTATGCACGCGTTTCATCAAACCCAATTGAAATTAAATTGATGTCAACGAACTCGATCGATGGCTTAGAATCACGTACACAGGAAGGAATTGAACAGACGCGTGATTCAGATAGTTTTCCCAGAAAATGTACAAAACAGACCGTATGATAAAAGTATGTCAGATCTCAAATGAATACAGACAGAATTTTGTCCCACATCAACTGGGAAAGGAACGAAAAACACTTTATAAGGGTCTGGAAACTTCCTCCACTCGACGCATTTTAAAAACCTAGGGGTGACAAGGGCTCCAAAATAGGCAATATCCAGAACAAACTCTTTATAAGGGTCTGTATACTTATTTAGAAACTTTTTTTTCAACATGATTTACGAATTACGAGGTAGTTGTGAGAAGAGTTTTATTTCAACTAGCTGTAGAAACTTTTTTTCAACATAATTTATGATTTACGAGGTAGTATGTGAGAAGAGTTTTATCTTAATGTAAACGTGCTTTTCTAATTCTAACGCCACTCAAACAAACACTGATGTTTGGCAGCAAAGCCAAAAATCTTGACCAAACCCTGCATAGGTTAAATATTAGAGGGGGTCCTGCAGTTATCCGGAAATGACAGCAGAAAATAGTTTGCTTGATATATTTATGTGCGTGCTTGAGAGATAGCTTACCTTTTTCAAATGTTCATATGTAAGATTCAGCTGCAAAACAGTTTTTTACAACATGGGAAATGGAACTATTTCCAAGAGATGTGCTCAATATCATATATCATGTTATGGATATATATATATAGTAGATATATAAACTAGGGACAAAAAAAAAAGTTAACTTGGAGGTTGTACGTGGACATTTTGGTCAGTGACGTGCTTTGATTTCATATTACCAACAAATTGACATACACCAAACGAAGCATGGGCCTACCATAAAAAGCTGTACCGACTTCAATAGGTTAATCAGAGTTAGTCTAGGACCTAATCATGGCATCTTGGACCTCTTTTCTTAAAATTAAAAGGCGTAGGTTTGGTAGCATAGAGGACTTGACATCTTCAATGTTCACATCACAGTTACCAAGTCCGATCTCCTCCCTTGAAACCCGAATAGGCCCTTCTCTTGTTCAACTATAATGATCACAAGTCATCACCTATAAATGTTTGTCCAGTTGGTAAATAGTTGACTTATAACTTAAAAGATCATAAATTCAAATCCTACTATTAATATAAGGACCTTATTGATGTGCGATTTATAAGTACTTCTTTAAACGCTATGAACTTAAAGGTATATTCTCATCTTGGTAAAACCTCAAAATCCAACTCACATAAATTTTAAATTGTTAAAAAAAAAGTCACCCATAAGCTTAATTAGATGCAGCTTTTCCCTCATCCCCTATTGACAATTCATACAAGTGGCTTCTGTCTTTAATTTACGTATAGACCCACAGAACTTTCTAACTTCTATACGTATAAATAAACTATGGATCACATCATAATATTAGTCTCTTCATGTTTCTACTTTGATATCTGCTTAGTCGAGAGCCTGTCTCATCCGGAGCCAAATGATTGGATAAGGAACATGTGACACACACTCAATAATTATTAAGCTAATTGTTATCTGCATCAGTATTAATGACAGATTGTCCAGCTTTATGATAGCAATCCCAATAAAAACCTATCATTTTAATACTTATGTCTGATGGTGAGTGCAATTAATTTTCTTAGTACTATTTGAGTGCGTGTCAAACAAACTGGTTAAGCAAAATAAGGTGATAATCTCAGTTACATCATAGGTCCGCTAAATAGATTCCATGCACCTTCAAAACTGTCCCCACTCTTATATCGGCTATGTCCTACCTTTTGTTTTATTTTCCATTCTTCTTCGGACTCACAATAATAAGTTAGGAAGTTAGGTGAGTTTCTTTCTTGGGTGGGTACCTTCTGAGAAGGACACGTAGACTTTAAGTTTTAGCGGACAGTACTTTATCTTCAGTTAGTATCAAAGCCAAGTGACATACAAGATAATTGTACTTCTGATCAAATCCATCTAATCTTTCATCATACACTCTCTGCCCATGAGACCCCATCGAAAGAACTGAATGACCCCAACTTTTTAACCTCACCCTCTTTTTTTTTGACAAGATGTTATCTCAAAACTTGTTAACATGTATAAATAAAATATACGAACCCAGTCTTAATGTGAAAATAATTAACCTTTTTAAATTTTTCATGGCATGTTTTTTAACATTAGGAGGATTTGAATCTTGGATCTCTAGTTACACCTGACTCTACCATTATCATCTACTATCAAGTAACTCTTTGTGGGGAATTAAACTTTCTGTCGCTGCTAGATTCGTGAGCATTGCACTGAATTATAGCAGAATTCTCACTTGAGTTACACTAATGGCTAGCTTAAAATTACAAGGTGTGCCTCCAGACATTCCACGAGGATATGGCAACGCCCAGAAGACCTGACCCACTTGAAATAATGAGCTTCACACAAATACAATCAAATACCATTGTTTTGTTTTGTTTCTTGATGCTAAAGTTGACCAGCAAAGGTTAAAGACCGGACCTATCTGGTAGAAATACTTTGGCTAAAACGGAATGACATGTTCTGATGAATTCTGAAACAGATTTTCTGCCCAACTAAACACATGCAAGAGCTACACAGAAGCAGAAACTTCCAGTTCCAGGCCCAATAAACTAACCTAAAAAAATTTAAGCTTGTTGGTGAGAAAGGAAAGCAAAAAGTAAGAAAATTTGAAAGTTTTAGTCATACCCGCCTCAAATCTGATCCAACTGAGAATTAATCTTTCATATTTGTTCTTCAACGCTCACTGTTTTTGCACTATCCACTTCTGGTCTCCAATTATCTGAGGATCTGGCTTGCAGCAGCACAAGGAAATAGTCGTGTATATATATAAATATATTTGTGTATATATATTTCTAATGCTTATATATCATCCATACAGCTGGAAGTGAACAGGGGAGTGCTTGGTGGCTGAGGGGAATGAAGCCTGGTCCGAAATCACTCAGAGAAGCTATGTCTGAGAGCTTCACGAATGATCTCGAACCAGACGACATTCCCCTCAACTTTTCATGTTTATATCATGACACACAGGGGAAGAGGTGGGAAGAGAGACAGAGAAAGAAAGAGAAATGGCTGAAGTTTTTGATATGATCACGCATTACTTTTCATAGAGGCCTTTATATATAAGTTTCAAATGAGACTCTTTATCGGGACACATGATTTGGAGTCCATTTTCTACACTATTTTTAATTTTCTTTTCCCACGTATGGCTTTAGTCACAAAAAAGAGAATAATAATAATAAACTGGTTTTGCCATCTGTACAAGTAAAAAACTTTATCATCATTTTACTTTCTGTTTTATTAATCCAAGAAGAGAACGCTATTGATAGTCAGGTCAACCCCAACCCCTGCAGGTTCCCTTGCTTGCCTTCAACAGTTTTCTTCAAACATAGCGACCCGACCCGCTTTTGCAATTTATTTGTCAATACCTAATTTGTCGTGTTTGATGTTAGGCAGCAAAGCCAACAATCTTGACCAAACCCTCCTGACATTAAATATTTATGTAATACTTGGGACCAGCTAATACTCTAATTTGTACTGAAAGTGAAGATTACTGCAGACACTTATTTAATGGTATTGTATAGTTTAGAGGCATAGATCGTGTGAACCAATGTCTCTGACCTTGAGTTTATCCCTAGCTCTCAAGTAAAGTATATGTCTTTTGATTGCCACTTGGGTAAAGAGAAAATGGTGGTGGAGATCCATCACTAATATGATGTCCTATGGTGCAATATTATTCCAACCTTGAATTGTAAGCTTAACACAGAAAGATCGTTTAAAGGTATTTAAGCATATATGTAAAGAGGAGAAAAGTGAAATAGAAGTTGGAAAGATTTGTATTACAACCCACTCTTCTGTACAATTGCTGTGTGCCATTGCAGCCTACTCTCATTGACATGCCCATAAGCATATTCTAGATGTAACATATATAAAAAGCAAATTCGGATTCTTTCACTGAGTAAAGTTGCCTTCTCATAAAAGTGTGACAGAAGATTGTTCCATGCTTTTTTAACAGTCACCTCACAAGTTTTTTTTTTCCTTTGCCTCCTAACAATATTCTCCAATTAGCTTCCAGAGAATCTCGCCTATGAAATTTTATTTTTCATTCAAGGTATAACTAACCTTTGTAATTAATTCTGCTCTAATTGCATGAGCATTCTTGTTATCCATAGAACCCAGTCTTAGCTCCATTTCCAATTCACTGTTCAGAACTTCTACTGTGATTTAAAACCAAAACAAAATTGCACTAAAATGATCAATATTTTATATTTGATTTTGTTCCAAAGGGACTATATATTTCATTTTGTGGATTGAGACAATTTGTTAAATGCAATACCTTGAACGCAAAGCAAGATATGTACTACCAGATAAGGGAGACAAAAATATGAAACATGTGAATCCAGCTAAGGGAAACACGTACCTTCACATATTCATGTGGACACAAGTCATGGTGAATTTCCACCATCAAGTTCGTTATCAGAAAAGCCAGAGTTGTTGAATATATCATAGACATGTCTGAAATAGTGCCAAAACCCTGTCTGGCCCAGAAATAATGTGAAGGATAACACATGTAAGAATAATGTTAATTTGGTGACATTTTCAACTTCAAAATGAGATTTAAAGGGGGTCCCACAGTTGTCCGGAAATGCCAGCTGAATAAAGCTTGCTTGATATAACTTCCAAGAGCAATAGATTAATATAATACACAACAGGAAAAGGTGGGTATGGAATCATGACCATGAAGCCAGTTAAGATATGCTTTATTAATCCCAACTTAAAGTCAAAATGTCTTTTGTTTACACAATTCTGTTCTAACATTTCCAAGTACGTTCTTTTGAAAAAACATTGTCTTGAATTTTAAATTAGGAAAAAGGCGACAATAATTGAAAGCAATTCTACAAAGGAGTATATGGTCCTTTTTTTGAATTTCTGGAGGAATATATTTCCTCTTGCTTGTGGAACTTCCTATGGTTAGGCGGATTGTCATCATTACATGAGCAATAATTTTTTGTTTCCTGGCTGAATTGCTGTGTCATTATCATTCACATCTTTTCCAAATTGTGAACCCTTCAGTGTGCCTACGGATTGTCTTTTAACGTTCAAACTTTGATGGAGTAAATAATTGGCTTGGGTTAATGTGCAAATTTGTCATGAAAGTTTTTGTTGAGGAATAATGTTATCCAAAAGTTTTTTTAAGTTCAATGTTCTTCAGAAGTGTTAAAATAGAGTAATTTTACCTTGTATTATTTAAAAGTTAATGGTCAACATCAATTTTTAACTTTTGAAATTTCCAAGGTAACATTGAATCTGAAAATTTTTTAAGGCAACATTGCTCCTCAGCAAAAACTTATAAATTAGCACCTTCACCAAAATGGCTTTTATTTTAGACGTGTTCAAGCGGCTATTTAGTATTTTACAGGTTCAGCTTCTTTAATAGCAGCATCAGATTAGAATATTCCTCTTTTCAGCCATTTCAGCAACGGGCCTACCCTCATGCTTTCTTGCCTATGCACTCGCATAAGTTGTTGTTAATAAACTTGTGTTGTTACCTTCTTGGGAGATCTTATAGGATATTGCTAATGCCTAATCAATCTGAACCTGGATTGTTAGGTTCCTTCAATTTTTTGCCATGCCGCAAGAAGTTATGATAGGATTTTACATGCACAAATTGTGCTTTTAACTAGGTGAACAGTCGTAAAAGGAATCTGTAATCTGAAAGGTTGGTACTTTTAGCTGCAGTTATTTGATTGGAGACTTTTTACAGGCATAAACAAAAAAAATGAGGCATTGCAATCTTAAGAAGCTTAAAGGGTAAAGAAGACTAACTTGGGTTCAGGGATATTTAAAAAGAGCTCCAAAATTACCACTTGACTTGCTGTCCATATTTTGAGTATGATGCTTTAAATCACTGGAATCTTCCCAAAGGCAATGCTTTTGCTTGGTTTCAACATGTTTTGCCCATAATTTTCTATATTTGGGAGTTCAAATCAGATTTAAATAGTTCAGGATGGATGTACGCTCCGGGTATATTCCACTAATTCTAGAAGATCTGTGCACAAAAATGATTGACAATAAATGAATGGCAAAAGTTTATTAATTACTCAAAAGTGTTTCTTAACAGATGAGAGGACATATAACAGAATACAAGGGCACGAAGTCTCTGCCTCACCCACCGAAGAACAAGGAACCGGCTTCTAGCTGGGAAATTTGACTGAAAGGGGGCAGTTTGATCAGCTTGATGTTGACTCTTTAGATGTGGATAATTTCAAATGATCTCGTCAAGGACGGTGCTGGGCAATCCTGCAATTTGACATTTTGGATAAAAAAAATCCATGTTTTGTTAAGAAAACTTCAAACTCGTGCTCTTCTGATGCATGGTGTTGCATAACTAACTAATGATTTTCTAGTTGGACTTTTATCAAACAGCTGGAGTGAGAGAGCAGGAGGAAAAAAGGTATACGCAAAGAAAGAATGCTTCGTGGATCACTATTCTTGAATTATGTTGTATTTGTCAATTGACATGGAATTTTGTTGGATTTGCTCAAGGAAAAAATTGCTTTCTGTAATTATGCATGGGGTTTGGATTTTCTGAAATATGCACTTCATTCTTTTATCTCGCCCAGGAATAATCATGGGTGCTCGACAATATAGAAGTGCTGGCAGTAGCATGACTATGACTAATGATAATAATAACTACAAACGGAATGATAACTACTTAAGCTGATATGACATATTTCATACATCTCAATGACCGACATTTGGAAACTTGTCCAATGAAAATATGATGTAAGGAGAAATGCATTATTATGTCAAGTAATTACTCAAAAGTGTTCCTTTAAATGACCCATTGGTCTCGAGTTCCAACTCTCACAATGTTGCAGTGTTAAATACTTGGTGTTAAAAGAAGGTGGGTCCAGAATAAGGAATGATTTTTTCGACTACAAAATAATTCTTAAAGAAAAATCAAAATCAAAGAAGCCCTTTCATTTATCTTTGTCTCATTTCCCCCTCCAAACTTTATCTAACCCTCGTTTTAGGATTCAACTGGCAAAGAAGTCGGACACTCTCAAAAAAAGGAGATAGTTCGATCCTAACATTGGTCAAGACGCTGAGGGAGACATCTTATCCTGAGTGTCTAGGTAAATACTGCAAAGATAATAGGCACGCTCGTCTTACCTGCAGACGTGGAAATAAAGTGAAACTTTTTTACAAGCAGTCACGAACACAGTAATGAGAAGCGGGGAGGTCGAACCTGAATTTAAGCTTTTTTTTAGGTTTAGGCCTGAGCTTTTGTAAGGCCTAGTCGAGCCTGAAGTCATTTTAAAGGCTTACTTACAATGTAGGCCTTTAAAAAGACCTCATATTACGAGTTTGGAAGCTATAAATAAAAGCTTTTTATACACTTTGAACTTATAAAAAACTATATAATTATAACTTAAAATTAGAATATAAGAATGAAAAGTAATAAATATTATGTTATTTATATGATATAAATATAATTATATTTATTTAATGTGTAAACAAGTCAAATCAAGTTTTAGCTAAACAGGTATGAGCCTGTAATGAGAGTAGGAAGCCTGAACCTGGGTTTGAACATGAATTCAAGCCTTTTTTAGACTCAGGCCTAAGCTTTCATAAGGCTTGGTGAGCCTAAAGTCTTTTTAAAGGCTTACTTACAATGTAGGCATTTAAAAAGGCCTCGTATTATAGGCCCTGGAGGCTATAAATAGGCTTTTTTACACTTTGAAAGATATCAAAAACTATATAAGTATAATTTGAAATTAGAATATAAGAATGAAAAACAATAAATATTATGTTATTTATATGATATAAATATAATCATATGCTTGAAGGCTTACAGGCCAAACTTTAACAAAATAGGCCTAGCCTATTTACACATTTCGGCCTTTAAATAGGACTTAGCCTAGCATTTTTAACAAACAAGTCAGGTTAGACTAGGGGCTAAACGGGTGTAGGGTGCTTTTATAGGGCTTGGCTCAAAGGCGGATCCAGAAAATTACTAAAGAGGGTATCATTGGTGGGGGATTTGGGGGTTCGAGCGGCGCCCTTTTTTTTTAAATATTTTTTAAAGAAAGTTTTAAATGCATGAAAAAAATATAAACAAGAAAAAAAATAATATCAAAAAAATAATCATGAAATCAAGTGAATATGTAATAAAAAAAGAACTATTTTACAAACCTCATCATTTAAAAGCAAGACTAACTCATTTTGTTAAAATGCATTACATAAATTACAATGAAGGGTGGGCACTCAATAAGTTCAAATACATATATTTTAATAAAAATAATATATTACAATAAAAATAATTACAATGTCATCCTTTTAGGTCTTTTTTTGGAATTCCATCATAATCGCTTATTATTAATCTTATCAAATACATCCTTTTTAATATAAGCCACTAAACAATCATTCATCCCCCATCTGATTACAAAGTGCAATCTTAACATATTAAGGGTGGACAATCATTCAAACATGTATTAATTTTTTTTTTTAAAAAAATCTTCAATTCCCCAATTCAAAGGCGGACACTCCCCCCAAAATTATATATGTAGATCTGCCTATGGCCTGGCCTATTCCTATCCTTAGCCTTACTCAATATTGGTATTACTTAGGAGGAAGAGAGATTTCGCCTTATCCTTAAAAAACTCAACCTATTTCCTAAAATTTATATATCCCTAGGGAGCTCTATCTAGCTTCCTTCCATTATATCAAGCAGCTCTCTCCTTTTGGTTTTATTCCTCAGCGCCGAGAATTTGGATACCCTCCTCTCATAATGCTGTAGTGTTAAAGAAGGTACGTCCATAATAATAAGAATTTGGATGTCCTCCTCTCAAACGCTATCTAGCTTCTTTCCATTAATTCAAGCAACTTTCTCTCCTTCTGGTTTTATTCCTCTGCGTGGAGAATTTGGATGCCCTCCTCTCTCAATGTTGTAGTGTTAAATACTTGATATTAAAAGAAGGTGGGTTCACAATAACAGATGATATTTTGTCGACCACAAAATAATTTAAGAAAAGAAAGAAAGAATCAAAGAAGCCCTTTCATTTATCTTTGTCTCATTTTTTATTTTCCCCCTTAAACTCTATCTAGCTTCCTTCCATTAATTCAAGCAGTTATCTCTCCTTCTGGTTTTATTCATCTGAGTGGAGAATTTGGATCCTCTACTCTTCCAACGGTGTAGTGTCAAATACTTGGTGTTAAAAGTATGTAGGTCAATTATCAAGCACTTAGTTTAACTGCTTGGGGTTGTTCTAATTTAACTAGAGGTCTCAAGTTCAAATTCTGAAAACGCAACAATGTTTGGAGGTAGAGTTTTCCGTCTTTGTGGTCCAACCTGCTTGATCTGGATTAGTTTAGACCCCGACAAATCCTCCGAGTTAAAAGGAGGTAGATGCAGAATACTGGAATCTTTGATGCAAAAAAAAAAAAAAAGTATGTAAATCAGAAAACGGATGATTTTGTGAACTACAAAATAATTAAAAAAAAAAATTCAAAGAAGCCATTTCATTTATCCTTGTCTCATTTTCCCCATTAAACTCTATCTAGTTTCCTTCCATTAATTCAAACAGCTCTCTCTCCTTCTGGTTTTAATCCTCTGGGCGGAGAATTTGGATCCTCTCCTCTATTTGGGGGAAGTTCTTACCCTGTCAAAACAACATTGTACTAAAAATGTTTTTTTTTTTTAAAAAAAAAAATGTATACGGTACTGAGTTTAAGAAAATTTACATTATTTACGCCTTATGCTTGATGTAGGATATATTTTATATAATATGTAAAAATAAACATTGTCTTATCTCCGAGAAATGCCCAAGAAGAAAATCTTTTTTTAGGTGCAAAAGACTATGTGCATAAATTATGTGCAAAAATAGCGTTTACCGTTAAGTTTGACTTTTTTCTTGACCACGATGACGTAAGATTTCAAATATTTTTTTCAAGATCCTTTTTAGTACGGTCAATACCTGAAATATTTTTTCAAGATTTTAAAATATTTTTCAAAATTATGATTTTTTTTTTGTACCAATCGATCCCGAAAATACTTTTTAAGTATGTCATTATCCTCAAATATTTTTTTCAAGATCCTTTTAGTACCGGTCAATACCGAAATATTTTTTTAAGATCATAAATTTTTTTTTGCACCTTTGAAATGCCACGTCATCGTCCCAAAAAAAAAAAGTCAAACTTAACGGTCAAAAAGTCAAACTTAATGGTCAAACGCTATTTTTGCACTTAATTTGTATCCATATAGTCACTTTTGCACCTAAAAAAAGCATTTTCTTGGCGCTCTCGGAGAAAATCACACGCCTATTTTTGCACATTAACCCTTTATATAATATGTTAATGATAAATATTAATTAATTATTAATTTTATACATTTAATTAATTAGTTAATATTGATTGATATTTAATACATAAATACATGCTTAATGTCTCGAACTCACAACCCCAAAGCATCAATGAAGAATGATCCACAAACCTACAAGTGAGACTGGCCTCATTTATTTCTAATGATATAATTAGAGAATGTAATTTCACCTGCATGTACAATGCACGGGGAAAATAAAAATTAACACGAGCGTATAAAAATAAAAATTACTACATTCGGTCCTAATTATAAGACCTAGTTGACTTTTTTTTTGGAGAGGTCAAGGAAACTAAATGTGTTACTTAATCATTTCATATCTGTGTATTCTTAAATTATATATTAGTTTATTAGTTAAACTAATTAGTTTGAAGAAAAAAATAAAAATAAAAATACTTTAAAGTAATTTGTTTAGCTTTCCTTAATCTCTCCAAAAAAATCAATTAATCTTATAATTGGACCTGGGAGGAAGTACTACAGAGGATAAAATATACTTTAAGTTTTGCACCAAGTTTACTTTTGATCATCTAACTTTATAAAATATATTTTTGGTTTTATATTTCTAACATCGTTAATATTACTAATGAAAAATGTTGACGTAACAAACTTGAGTTATATTTATGCGGTGATAAAAATAATTTCATTTTTAATTTTATAATATAATATATTTATATTATCAAACTAAAATAAACTAACAAATCGCTATAAATGAAATTGAGGTTTTAATATTTAGATATTAAACTAATATATTTAGATTATTACAATAATTTTTAAAAAATATAATGGAGGCTTTAATATTGATAGTTTCATTAGGTTTTTAGATATTTTTCAATTTACATATATTTTAAATTTAAGATTAATATTCTGTATCATTTAATTCCACAATAATCAGTCATTACTTAAGTTTATACAATCATTATTTGAGTCTGTTGTGTCGAATTTTCCATTAAGAATATTAATTGTTATAATTATAAGATCAAAAATATATTTTACAAAATTAAAAGACCAAAAGTATATTTCATGTAAACTTAAAAGAATAAAAATATACTTTAACCTACTATATATTTATACAAAAAATAATAATATATAATTGCTTAATATACACAGACACATACAACTCTATATCTTATTATAAGTCACTTTTATCTCATTTTTATAAACTAATAAAAGCATTGCATGGATATATTTTTTTTTTTTTTTTCATATTTACTCTTATTTTTTAAAGGGTACACATTTTCTCTTTTTCTCATATACCCAATTAATAATAAACAGAGAAAAAATTGACAAAACCTCGTTTATTGTCCTACAAATAACTTTAAATTTTAAACAATTTTTTTTGCTCGGATAAAAGGAAATATATTCAACTTGGTATTAAAAAACACTTTTACTACAATTATATATACACATATATAAATCAGGAGTGCAGATAATATGACATAGTGAGCTTTCGTCCTTTCGAAACCTAATTCTGCTGAGCTGATAGCCTCCACATCCAAACGCCATTTAACCCTCCGCGCACAGACCTCGAATCCCGGTAAGTTTGAAAAGCAAACTACACTTCATACTCAATAACCATAGCTTGTACATTCCTTCTCTATCCTCTTTCTTTGCTGTTCATGTAATCTTTATTTGATTTGAGTTCATTCTAGGGTTTTCACTTTCTCCTACATATACGGTTATTATGGGCTTCTTTCGTGTTCGAATCTGTTTTCTAAATCACTTACTTTTTATTTACGAGTCAAGATTTTGGGTCACAGAGTGCCAATTTTTAGAGTTGCATTCATTCTCAGTCTTCGAAATTTCGACGAGAATTTGAGTTTTAATGCTTCTATTTTGCTCCACTGTGTATGGGTTTTTATTTAATCAAACGAAGAACTACGGTGCTCTTATTGGATGAATGATGGGTTCTATTTTTTATTTATTTTCTCTTTGGCCGAGGCTGGGTGGTCTGCTTCGGCAGGGTTGAAGATGGAGATGCGGGCTTTGTAATTTAAAGTGTTAACAGTGATTCTGGTCATTTCGCTTGTCATGGTTTTCAAGTCATTGAAAACCTGTGAAAATTTGGGTTCTTAAAAATGTTTTAATGAATTTGTTTCTATTCGTCGTCATCATGAAGGGTTGAATAAGCGGTTATCCCAATGTTCTTGGAGTTTTTGGTTATTATGGTTTATTTTCAAATTTATTTTGCACTGACAATTTGTTCTACATTACTGAATTGACAGCAATTATAGTTGGTATGTCTGGGGAAGGCTTTGATGGACAGGATGCGGGCTATGTACCTGAGAACCCCAATTTTCCACAAAATCATTCTGATGAACATGATGCAGGAGTGATTGATAATACCGGATTTCCTGAACAAGAGTCTGTAGAACATGATGCGGGCAATGTAGTTGAGGAATACAATCCTCCAGACAATCATTTGGATGGAGTTGATGCTGGAGATTTGCCCAAAAATTCTGAATCTCCACAAAAGCATATTGATGAACATCATGATGTTGGAGATATACCTGAGAGTTTTGATTCTCAGAAGCAGGAACATGACTTAGATTTAAAAGGAACTGAAATAAAACGGTGGCCTGGTTGGCCTGGAGAGAATGTATTCAGAATGTTGGTTCCTGTTCAGAAGGTTGGCAGTATTATTGGCCGCAAGGGGGAATTTATTAAGAAAATTACCGAAGAGACAAAAGCTCGTATTAAAATACTTGATGGTCCCCCTGGAACCTCAGAAAGAGCTGTGAGTTAACTGCCCTCTATATTTTTATCTTGTGAGGAATAAAATTGCATGTATCTCCCTTTCATGTGAAATGTGTGCATTGTGTATGTTGATACCTGTTGATTTTTGGAATGTGTTGTGATATTATCTGTTTTGGAATTTAGTTGTATCTGGTGCTTTATTTCTGGCGTGAATGATAAATCTAAGGATTTAATTGTTGATAGAGTCCAATGGCGTTGTGTGATTGCTCACCTTTCTTAGTGGGATAAGACTTGTTCTTGGTGTTTTATTTTTGGTGCAATCATGCCTTTATCATTTTTCCCTATTATCTCCTTCCGTCCTTCCTTCCTTCCTTCATTTCATTTTGTTTTTTTTATTGTCTGCAATTGTGTGCTGTGAAACTGATATTACTGGTGAAATCCTGTTGGTATTGCATTGTTTGGGATTTTATATCTTAGGTATGTTATTCATGATAGTGTAAGAGTGGGAGCATAACTAGGTCTTGTCAAGTTACATTTGGGGAGCTTCACTTCAATATGGAAATCTTCTACTTGGTCAAATAAACGTCATATAACTCATTTGAAAGTGCAACTTAATGGGGTTGCTGATTTATGATAAAACGTTCACACGTATATTAATATTGTTATCAAAGAATTTTACTTAAAAAACAACATTTGTTGAGGAACTGAAACTATAAAATAATCAAGCATAACACAAGAAATAATAAATACTATAACAGGATAATATTTACAAAAAGATGTCTTTTGTCCCGATAACCAAAATCGATGTGTGCAGGTGGTCAGCAAATATGAATGACCAAAGTGGCTTCACACTGAAGGCCAGGGTTGAAGTTGCAGGGAAACAGCAATGAGCATATACAAGTGCTGAAACGTTGTTTTTGTGTTAAACATTCAGAATAGTTTGTGCAGATTTTGGTAGCAACAAGCTTTCACATATTCCTGGTAACTTCAGAACTTGGTCGACTGGTGTCTTGCCACACTCCCTGAAAATATTCCCTAGAAACAACTCTTAACATCATTAAAATGGTAAAACAACAACAAAGTGAGTTAAGAAAAAAGAAGCCAACTGAAATTTGATCAACATATACTAAGCAGAAACTTTCAGACGAATGCATGAGAATGTGTCAATAAATTATATAAATTTGAAATACATCTTGATTCCTTGAATCACAAGAGTGGTCCCTAGAAATATCAGATTACTCTTTTAAGATGTAGGATTACTAATGAAATTTAACATTTGAATCATCTATTCCTCTTATGAGTTTGTCAGAGTACAAATTAATTGCTGATCAATTCAACAGGAGATTCATGGGTCCAAAGAATTGGGAATCAAATTAATATTTTTTGATTCAAGTGTGATAACTTTGATGAATAATTACGTTCTTGTGATGTTTAAATGAAATAATTGATGAGTGAAATAGATTTAGCAAGTATGATAGAAACTTTGAAAGCAGATCTGTTTTTGTATTTTATAAGTACCCACTCCATGGAGTGTTTCTGAATATTCCCTTTGATGCTTTTAAAAGGTAATGGTATCTGCAAAAGAGGAGCCAGATCGCACCATACCGCCTGCAGTTGATGGTTTGTTAAGGGTTCATAAACAAATTGTCAATGTTGACCGTGATCCTGCTGATGGCACATCTGTTGCTGGGCGCTCAATTGTTACAAGACTTCTTGTTGCTGATACTCAAGCAGGAAGCTTGATTGGGAAGCAGGGGTCTACTATAAAATCCATTCAAGATACATCTGGTTGTACCATACGAGTCCTTGGATCAGGTGTGCTTACATGCATCATCTACTGCACAAAGAAACAATGCTTTATTTGGCAATACGTCTTGTTGATAGTTTCTTTGCAGGGGGAAACAATGCTTTATTTGGCAATACATCTTGTTGATAGTTTCTTTGCAGGGGGCTTTTTAAGCTTATCTCTTAAACTCTGGTATTCAGTCATTGTGATTGTGTGCGTTATTGCTAGATATAAGCCCTCCATTTGCCAAATTTTTATAATTCAATTGTTAAATCAGCTTTTGTTAACGTACAAATGTACTGGGGCATCATTTAGGATATCCTTTTGTGCATCATGAGTATACTTTGACTATTCTAAAATATTTGTGGTTATTGTATCTGAAATATGTTTGATTTGCAACAGAGCACCTGCCAGTTTTTGCTTTGCGAGATGATAGTGTTGTTGAAATACAAGGCGAATCTTCTGGAGTTCACAAGGCGGTTGAATTAATTGCAACTCATCTAAGAAAATTCTTGGTAGACCGAAGCATAGTTGGAGTATTTGAAACACAGGCAAGGCTATTTTTGAAGTTGAAATCAATATAACTTGTGAATGGGCATATTAGAAATTTTTTTGGGGAAGTTATCCTGACCAGTTCATAATTTCTTGAAGTCATTAGTCTGATTTAAGCATTATAGGCTTATCGAATGCATGTTTTAATGCATATGGATTGCATGCCAATTTCTTATTTTGAGTTATCCTTGGTTTCGATTAAAGCTGAAGCTAGAAATTACATAAGATTCTGGTCACAGGCTAGTTTGATGTTCCTTTCTATTAACAAATAATCCGTATACTTTCAGAGGATGCTAATTTACTTGAGTGGTTGTGTGTGGTCACAGTGAAGATAATTATTAATTCCAATGTAATTAATGGCTTGTGTCCATTCGCTGGCCTAATGTTAATGACATGGATATTTTGTTCAAACAGAACAAAATAGAAGGTGATAGCAGAAAACGATGAATTCCTCCTGTTCCTCAAGAGAAAAATGCATGCTGAAAAAGGAGGACTTGTACGGTTTTGTCAATGAAAAAGTCTCATCAGGATAATATTACAAGGGGTTATATAACTTATGTAATTGATACGTGCTTTTGTTTTTGTAAGCTGACATTTGAAAATATGTTCACGTTCAGAAGCCTGGCTTGATCTTTGAATTTTTGAATTATATTTTAGGTGCTCGTTTATTTGTATGCTATTTGTATGCTTACTCTCTGTTGAGAACAAAATTGGAAATGGGAACTGGATGAGTTAAGCTATCGATTAGATTAGCATTCCAGAAGGACATCAAGGCTTCTCTATAGTTTTTATTGGATTTATGTTTTTTTTTTAAATCTGAGGTGATGCTTTCTTGGGTTTTTTTGGGGTATGCTGTATTCACTCTGCATAATTATTTATCTTCATCTTCAGATGCAATCGCCAGATGTTCGAGCCAACCAGAATGTGCCACCACACCAACCATGGGGTCCTCCTCCTCAAGGATTTCCAGCTCCTGCAGCTGGTGGACCTCCATTTGCTCCTAACCCGCAATATATGCCACCTTCGCATCACTACGATAATTATTACCCACCTGCTGATATGCCTCCTATTGACAAGCACCTTCATCAGGGACCGCCGGCCTATGGAAGGGATGCTTCTATGGTCCCCGGAGCGCAACCACAACAATCTGTTGTGACCAAGGTTTTTTATTATTCATAATAAAGAAGTTTAAATGGTGAAGCATGTTTGCTTTTTCTTGCCTTATTGTATTTTTCCCTTTCTGCCATGTAGGTTACACAGCATATGCAAATTCCTCTGTCCTATGCAGATGCAGTTATTGGAACATCAGGTGCAAACATCAGTTACATTCGGCGTGCTAGTGGAGCAAGTATTACAATTCAGGAGACAAGGGGTGTGCCAGGGGAAATGACTGTTGAAATAAGTGGGGCTGCTTCACAAATACAGACTGCTCAACAGCTGGTTCAGGTATTTGATTATTTTCAAGGAAAGTTTTCTGATTCTGGTTGTTTCCTGCTGCCTGCTGTTTTCTGAAAATAACTGCATCTAGGGATTGATGTTCCGTCTGCTTGGATCAAATATTGTTCTTGGCATTTTGTGGTGTGTTAAGTCTGATACTGGGGCTAAAGTTTAGGATTAGTCTAAATAGATGCTGTCTGCGTGTGCTGTGATTGTGACTAACGTTCTTTTGCGAGCTATAATACTGTGCAGACATGCACTTCTTATGTCATTAAAGATTATAAAATATTGTAAGAGTGTCTGGGAAAAGAAAGTGCGGAATGTGGCTAGCAGCTGCTTTGAAATGCAGACACAACACAGCAGTAGATAGCGTGTATAATTTTTGATGCCATCTGCTGCATTATGTTTGTGTAGGTTTAGTGAGTCGTGGCGATGAAAGCATTTGCAATCTTTTATTAATTTGTTTGAATGTACAGAATTTCATGGCTGAAGCTGCAAGCGCGGCACAGGATCAGATGGGGGGATCAGCAGTTGGGCAAGGCTACAATTCGTATCCTGCAAATGCTCCTGTGTATGCATCTCCACCCTCAAGCGCTGGTGGTCATACAGGCCACGCCCCTGCTGCTGATTATGGTCCTGTATACGGCACCAATTATGGCTATTGAGAACATTGCGTTAAATTGTAATGGAGGGGAAGCTCCTGTTTCGGTAAACACCGTTGAGTTCTTAATTGGAGTGGGGTATCTAATTAGACCTGTGATTCTGTCCCTATACCCCACAGCTTTGTGTTGTATTATGCTTGGTACATGACACTGCGTAGGATTCAGGAGATTATTTGGTAGGGTTTTATTGGTAATTTTTAAGAGTTTTCCCTGGTTTAAACATTCGTGTTGCTGTGAGTGCGTTTTTGTTCCAGATTTGGAGCGCATAGTTTGAGGAATGAGGGTGTAGGAAAACAATGATAGGAACAAGTGTGCGAGTGCGTCTAGTTTGAATTCCCCTGATTTTGTTCCATTCTGCACAATAGGATATTAATAATCTCGAGCAAAATTTCAACGTGTGAGCCAAATTTAGCGACCCCTAACAGGATACTGGATATTCCGTTTATTTTTCGACTAATGTAACTTGTAATCATACTGATTAAATGCTCCCACTAGATATATTACCTACTAATACCTTACTTTTATAAGATTTAATACAACATTCATTACCCATTTTTGAAAATTAAATTTGATGAATTATTTCTTATTTTTAAAAGATGTCCTTATCACTTATTGTTTAACTAATGCTTGTTTTTCATTCATTCTTTTCAATGAACTAATCAAAAGGGTATTATAAAAGATTAAAATAAAGTAATTAATCGGGTCTTGTACTCTTATAAAGAACATTGGAAGAGATACTAATTAAAACATTCGATTGAAAAAGTTTATAATCCAGTTCTGACCTTGTCCAAGGAATACTTACCTAGCTTTGTTTTCTGCAATAAAAGGATTGGCCTTGGGCTGGTGCAAAATTCTCCCTCAATCCAAACAAACACAAAAACGTGCTCCCGATAATGTTGCCACTAAGACGGTTCACAATCATGCTTTAAAACAGAGGCCATAGCAAAACTCGTCTTTTTAATAAAACAATTTTATTTTATTTTCTTGAACTTGAAATCAAATACAAATTATCAGATGTAAAATATTTAAGTCCAAATCTCGCGGCTACCTCTTCGTCAAGGGGGCGGGTAGCCATCAAAGACAGCTCTGAAACCTTGATCTTCTTGTCACCATCAGCGTTCAGGAATGAAGGCCCGTCAACGCCGAAGCCTAGTTCCATTAAATTGAAGGAAGTTGACTTCCGTGGAAAGTGAAGATGCAGAATACCAAACGTCTAAAATTGAGTTCCTTCCACCTCCTGACGTCTCAATTTCTCATGTCCCAAACGGGGCCTTTATGAAATTCGCATTCAAATCAGCCAGCACAACAGCAAATTCAAAATTGACATGTTCCCCAGACCCAACAATGAAACGGATTATTTTACTGAGTTTTGGTAATGATGAGTGACTTTGAAACAAAGGCTCTCTAATTTAAACTCGTACTCTTTGGTGGCACTGCACAAAAAAGAAGTAAACATGCAAAATCCTGCCATACTTGGGTGGTTTCAGGAAAGAGCATATCTAGTTATACGCCAGTGTAGACAGCACAAACCGTCCATGTCTCTTACTCTGAATATCCCTGCTATAAAGGGCAAGGGCAGCCCCTCATAGTAAATTTTCAGATTGGGCTGGTTGATCCTTGAGTCTCTGAACAACTTTTCGAGCAACATCACCATATGCTTTGGATGCGGCAGAATCAGGGTTGGATAACACTATGGGGTTCCCATCATCACAAGCTTCTCTAATATGCTCTTCTAGCGGTATCTGGAGTCATAAAAAAGGCAATAGGAGCTTGTTAACATATGCAATAGATGAATGTTGCAGGCATCACTTCAGAACATCAAGAAAAACATGCTGGTCTTCTTAACTAACTATTTCACATGCAAATATTAACATCACAAAATTTAAGCAAATACCTCCTCCTTTGTAAAAACTAGTGTTATCATGGCGACTGCCATGGCCATGCCTTTTGGATTTCTACAGAGGAAACCTCCAAGATTGCCATATCATTCCGGCATGCGCCCGCCATTGACAACACTGGTAAGAACTAGAATACTAAACAGCCAAAATACTATACTGACCTCACCCAACAATTCTAATCCCATGTCAGCCGCTGTCATACGAGCCCCACCTTTCCCAAATATGTATGAAGGTTGGCCACAATGCGGACACTTAAAGCAGCTCATGTTCTCAACAATTCCCAGAATCTGCGGTTACAATGGAAGATCCATTAAATGAGGCTCAACACCAGAATCCACTTCCGATTATTCTGACTCAAAAACCGATCTACATGACTATATCAGTGTAAGTACATGCAAAGATAAGTACGCCAATTATGACCATACAGGAACATGAACTTTACTGAACATATTTGCTCCTCTTCTAGCATCCATTAATGCAACATCTTGAGGAGTTGAAACAATCACAACACCTGCAATAAAGGCAGCTATGCAATCAACAACCAAATATTTTTCCCCTTTAATGTAAGCTATACAAGAATGATGTATGAGTCATTATAAACAAATTTTTGCTTGTCTGTTCATGTACTTAACAACTTTATATGATGAAACTTGGAAACAGCAAGTCATAACGCTTTAAAACCAGTTAATTTCCCTTCAACAGTGCTTCTTTTTCTAAGTAGTAAAGAAAAGGGAAAAATTGTACAAAACACTATCACCGTTGGGGCTTTGGCAAATAAGCCATTTAACTTTCAGCATTGCCCACTAATAGTCTTCAATTGAGATAAAAGTCCCAATACTCAAACGCAACACAATTTTCTTTTTTGAGATTTTGGTTTAGGTTTGAATTTTTTCACCAAGGCCCTGTTGGGTTTATTGATGGAAAAGGAATTGAAAACGTATGTAAAATGTCTATTACTCATCAGTCTCTATTTTAAATATTTTTTAGAGAAGGGTACAAGAGTCATTTTCCTCCAAAGCATCATTTTTTTCATTCCATTGGTGTCTGAAGAATTTTAGAATAATCAGAAAGAATTTTGGCAAGAGAAGTAGTTAAGATGAACAAAATAAGAAAAAGAAAGGATAAAATCATAAAATTGGCTATTGAAACATTTTGCAAGCTGCAAAGTTGAAGGGATTAATTGCCAAAATTGAAAATTGGAATGTATATTTTTCCAAATTCCTTAGTCTATTTCAAGAGAGGGGAGTGTCCATATGTATGTTTTCCCTTTAAAAGGTGATGAGAAATAGAGGAAGAATTCACTCTTATTGATGTATGATATGAGTACATAGCTAAGGTATATATAGTCTCCAAAAGGAGAGTGAACATTCAGCAATGAGTGGAGCAGATAGTGGAGGAATTAGTGGAGGAATAAAGTAAGGATAGTGCAGCACTAAGAATAAAGTAAATAAGAATCCTATAATTAAAGGGATATGCCATAATTGATGTCCGATATGCCATAATTGCTGTCGATTTCTAACACTCCCCCTCAAGCCGGAGAATATATGTCAATCATTCCCAAACTTTGCCTCGAAATCCTTCAAACTTCGTTCGCCTAGTGGCTTAGTGAAGATATCTCGCAATCTGTCTGCAGATCTTATGTGAGATAAAGTCATAATGCCTCGCTTCAATCTTTTCTTTAATGAAGTGCTGTCTATCTCAACATGTTTAGTTCTATCATGATATACCGGGTTCTTGACCATTTCAATACGGCCTTGTTGTCACACCAAAGTTGCATTGGTCCATCATGTTGAATCCCCAACTCCTTCAGCAATCTCATAACCCAGATTCCTTCACATACTCCTTTCTCAAAAGCTCTCAGTTCTGCTTCTGCACTACTTGTTGACACAACTGTCTGTTTCTTACTTCTCCATGTAACCGATTTCCCCACACATATGTACAAGACCACGAGGTTGACTTCCTAGTTTCTCTATCCCTTGCATGGTCTCGCATCGGTGTAGATTTCGATGTTTCGGTAGTACTTTTCTTAAAGAATATTCCTCTTCCGGATTAAGCTTCGATAGCTCAAAATTCTGTGTACGCTTGCATGTGTTCTTCTTGTGGTTGATGCATAAACCGACTTACTATTCCAAGCGCATAACTAATATCGGGACGTGTGTGGGTTAAATATATCAATTTTCCCACTAGTCTTCTCGTATCTTTCTCGAATCGGTTGGAACACCTTGTGGCTTGATCTCCAAATGGCATCCCTCCTCCATAGGTGTCCCCTCCGGTTGGGCACCCAACATTCCCCCGTCTCATGTAATAGGTCTAATGTATACTTTCTCTCGAGATACATTGATACCGTTCTTGGTTCTTGCCACTTCCATGCCTAAGAAGTACCTTATTTGTCCAAGGTCTTTCACGAAATTCAAGTGGATAAGTCCCGTTTTAGTTGAGCTATAGATTCTTCATCATTTCACCGTAATGACTATGTCATCAACATAGACAATCAATATGGTGACTTTGCCATTAACACGTTTGATGAATAATGTGTCATCTCGCTTGTCCCCGAGTATACCCAAGCTTTTTCACCGCTTTGGTGAATCTACCAAACCATGCCCCGGGAGATTGCTTGAGACCATACAATGACTTTCGAGTTTACACACGAGTTGTTGGGAGCTAAGACTCCTTCGGAACTTCCATGTATACTTCTTCCTCTAGGTTTCCATTCGTAAATGCATTCTTCACATCTAGTTGGTGTAATGGCCAATCCAAGTTTGCTGCAATTGATAATAATACTTGGATGGTATTGAACTTGACTACTTTGAGCGAATGTCTCCCGATAGTCAATTCCATATGTCCGGGTATAGCCTTTTGCAACAAGTCTTGCCTTGTATTTGTTGATACTACCATCCGGATTGAATTTTGGGGTGAAAATCCATCTCGCATCTCACTGTTTTCTTTCCTTTAGGAAGAGTTGTAATCTCCCATGTTCTATTGTCTTTGAGTGCTCGTAGCTCTTCTTTTGCAATTGCTTCCAATTTGGGTCAGCCATAGCTTGTTGAAAAGAGTTTGGAATTGTTATCTCGTGTTACCGTTTACAACAAAACTTTGCATTTTTGCAGATAGATTACCATATGAGACAAAGTGTTGAATTGGATGTTGAGTACACGATCTTACCCCTTTTCGCGAGCTATCGGCCATCCTAACTCTTCGGATTTATTCCTGGATTGGATTCATGGTCGTTCCTTTGAATGGGAGAGATAGTTCTACCGATCTGGTTCATCTTGAACTTGTGATCTGGACTCTACCTCTTGTCGTGGTTCAAAGATCTATCCCGAATTGATCTCAACATGTGTTTCCAGTTCATTATGTGCAAGTTGAGGTGGAATTGGTTGGTTTGTTGGAGCAAGTGATTCAAGTGTGGGTATAAGGCTAGGTCAGATGGTGATGATAAGTCGGGTGAGCTTTTGGGATTGGATGTGTCCAGGTTTAGCCATTCAACGTTAGAATACTCCCCCGAATGGGTAATTTAGGATAATATGCTTCTTCTTCCAAGAATACGGTATCGCGGGAGACAATAAGTTTCTTAGAAGAAGGACGAGAGCATTTGTACCCTTTTTGAGTAGTGGAGTAGCCAAGAAAGATACATTTGTCGGCTCGAGCACCAAATTTGTTGCCATCCTTTTTGTGCACAAAGACAACACAACCAAATACCTTAGAAGGTAAAGAATTGATTAGAGGGCAATTTGGAAAGAATCCAAGGAGTTTTTGAATTGGGGTGTCATAATTGAGAACTTTGGATGGCATACGGTTAATGAGATAAGCTCTTGTTTTGATGGCATCATCCCGAGAAGATTGTAGGGACATTTCGCTCCATTAGCAAGGCTCGGCTTACTTCCAACAGTGACGATTTTTTTCGCTCCGCCACTCCGTTTTGTTGGGGGGTGTAAGGACATGAAGTTTGGTGATGAATTCCGTGTTGATCAAGAAATTCTTTGAAGGCAAGACTCATGTATTCCTTTGCATTATCACTTCGTAATACCTTAATGGAAGTGTTGAATTGGGTTTGCGTAAAGGTATAGAAGGTTTGAAATACTTTGGCTACTTCCGATTTATCTTTCATCAAATAAACCCATGTTGTTCGGTGTGATCATCAATGAAAGTAACGAACCATCTAGTATTGGAGAGGGTAGTTATTAAAGCCGGGCCCCAAATATCACTATGAATTAGTGTGAATGGTGAGGAAGGGGTATAGGGTTGTTTGGGATATGAAGAACGAGTTTGTTTTGCAAATTGGCAAGTTTCACAATGAAAAGGGGTAGATTTTTTATTGAATAGACTAGGAAACACATGCTTCATATAATCAAAACTAGGGTGGCCCGACCGACGATGCCACAAAAGTACATCATTGTTTTGAGAATTCGAGCTAACAAGTGCCCGCCTTGTCAGTTCGTGCAAGTTTATTCTTCAAATTCAAGCCTTCAAGGTAGAATAATCCATCCCATTCTCTAGAAGTCCCAATCGTCCGCCCCGATTTTAAATCCCGAAAAACACATAAACCATCATCAAAGATCACTCGGCATATTTGACCTCTAGTCAACTTGCTCACGATATCGTGTTACACGTGAGTTCGGTACAAAAAGGACATTTTGTATGGTTAATTGATTAGATAATGTGACCGTGCCAATACCCTCTACCCTTGTGAATATACCGTTAGCTACTTTGACTTTGAGGTGTTCATGACAGAATTTTAGGTTGTTGAATAATGTTTTGTTACCGGTCATATGATCCGTAGCTCCCGAGTCAATAATCCAGGTACTAGTCATCACAAAGATTGAGGGCTACAATAGAATTACCCGATTGAACCAAATTTACGCCGGGAATAGAGTTTGACTTATTCGCAGCATGCGAGTATCTGCGAAGCACCCGTAATTCTTCATGACTCGTGCAACCATCATTCTCAACCTTAGATTCAGCATTAGTCGTGACTTTGGAAGTTTGATTTTCCATTGGAAGGTTTTCCATGGAGTTTCCATTCTTCTTTATTATGGCCTTTCTTCTTGCAATAGTTGCACCATTTGATAGGCCTTCGTTCCCCGTGTGATCCCCGGGTCGCGAGTGCTTGAGCTTTCAATTGGGTTATGTCGATTCAAGAGTTTCCTACTTTCCTCAAATTGCACAAAATTAACAACATCAAAGAGTTGAGGAAGTGGCTTCACCCCATAATTCTGCCCCTTATCTCTTCGAAAATGTCATTTAGGCCTAGGAGGAAGTCATGTATCCGTCCTTCTTCCACGATCTTTTTGTATAGTTGTGCATCTTCGAGGTTTTTCCGGGGATGAACCTCAAATAAATCTTGCTCATTGCCACAATTTCAGCAAAGTATTATAATATTCAGTTACGTACATGTTACCTTGTCTTAGATCCCGGAGTTGTCGCTTTAGGTGAATCAAGGCAGCGGTGTTTTCAAGTGAGGAGTAGGTTCTTCGAGCAGCATCCCATATTTCTTTTGCTGTGTGAGCAAGTAGGTATCCTTCGCTGATCTCTAAAGTCATCGAGTTGCACAACCAAGTCATGACTTGGTTGTTTTCAGCAAACCATGTGTCGAAATTGGGAGCATCAGGGGCTGGTTGAGGGGCTGCCCCATTAATGTATTTCTCCTTTCTCTTACCACGAATATACCTCAGCACGCTTTGTGACCACTGGAGATAGTTTTTACCATTAAACTTATGGTTAATGATCATACTGTGATTTTCTGAGAAATCTCGGTACCATTTACGTGATTCGGGTGGTACTGGATTTTCCGAGAAATCTGGTGGTATCTCTCGTGGTTTCGGGTGGTGCTTGTTTGGTTTGGTGGTTCGAAGATGAAGAGTTTGGAGTTTCAGAATTTGTACCGCATAAAAGCTTGGGGAATCATTCCTGTTGCGTACGATTTTCGTGAATTGAGCCAAACCGAGGAGGGATTTGAGAGAAATCCATGTTCGACTGTTTGCCGGAAAAAGGATTCAGATTGCCGGAATCTGGAATTGATGCAAACATGATATATTTCAAACATTAGATAGACAAGAACCACATAAAGATTAAGAAATAAAAGGTCAGATACTCAGGTAAAGCAAGACTCCAAAAAGCCTATAATTTATGCCAGGCCTCCCTGTCTGATTTCTAACAAAAGGCAAACATGATATCCCCCATAAAATTAAGAAATAAAAGGTCAGATACTCAGGTAAAGCAAGACTCCAAACAGAACCTTCATAAAAAATCCTTCTTCAAAATTCTCAAACTACCTGATAATTGCAGATTCTGTGATATAGTTATCTGGGCATCACCAGTTCCAGGAGGCATATCCACCACAAGAATATCAAGGCTTCCCCAGTCAACTCCCTGTGTCAATTTTCTAAGAGCGCTTGCTACCTATTACAATCCAGTAACAAAAACTCAAATAGTGAAGAGCTATATCAGAACACTACAATCAAACATATACAGTAGGAATTTGCCGGAACCAAAAAAGGATTGAAATAACTAACTTCTCAATCATAAGAGGACTGATATATACTAAATATCTTTGAAGTAAATGAGATCTCAAACATTGACAGCAGAAGCATTAATACTTGCAATTTCATTCTGTCATTCATGAGATATCAAGTACATGCAACAACTGTTGAATTAAGTCAGTAAGTGCAGATACCTACAAACATATGTATGACAAAAGACAGATTGATATTGATGTCACTTCGTCATTACCATCTATTAGCTGATTTCAGTACAAAATTATTGCCTCACCTCCCCCTCCCCTTATTTTCTCAGTCGCATTGGATACAAGCTCATAAAACTCCTCTGTCCAATACAATTATATCATGCAACTTATCAGATTAGCAAATGTTAAAAGTTTTCCACTAAACACTGGACTCCATAGCAGAATTAAATGGCTACCTTCTCAACTAAAAGAGCTTTAAAATAACAAAGTAAAGCTGCATAATTTCACACTTAAGAAATGAAAAAGTCAAAAATTGAAATAATGAATTATTGTATTAGAATGAGTGGATATTTCATATTCTATGCTTTTAACAAGTAGCTAGCTGCTTTTAATTAATCTTAGACTCATATATTTAGCAGGAACTTAGGATCTTATCATGTCTTCCAGACACATTGAAATATAAAGAAAATAGTTTCTGCTAAAGCTTAAAATTGGAAACACTGTGAGCCAGTCTTAAAAACAAAAACTTCAACATGCATATAAGACCTAAGATTCACTCTAATGACGAACTTAAGTTATCTCAGCCCTTATAAATGTTTTCATTCCTTTTGGTTTCAATTAAAGTCTGGAACAAAAATAAAAATGCATGACAGAAACAAAAATCTACTCGGAAGGAGAACAACACAGCATACCTTTACATGAATACAAAAGACACTAAAGTTTAGGATCTGCCAGTCTGTTTGAAGACTGTAATCCCAGATATTGAACAAGTATACAAATAAAGCTGAAATACAGAAAAGAAGAATAGACAAGAAGGTACCATGGGACCTCTCCATACAATTGGCGCATCTTTCTCCACAAGGAACCCCATTGACATACACTTTATCCCGTAATTTTCAACCGGAATCATTTTCTTTTCTGAAAAGAAGCAAATAGCTGAATATAGCAATGGAGTAAACTTATAAATATGATTTAAATATGTTCAACAAGTTGACACCTGGCAATATAAAATTGCCATCCTAAGAATAAATACTTGGAATCCAAAATGGGAAGGAAAACGAGAGAAGTTCAATCATTATTATTACTCTAGTTGTTTCTATCGACTATAGAAACCAATTTTAAGTCAATGGTTTTAAGCAACTCTCTCAAACATTAAGAAGTTCGATGCCAGGAAGTTAATTGAGTAACCGTTGGCGTGTTTAAAGCTGAATAATTTCTCTGCACCTTTTGTTTTGTCTTGCATACACTTCTCGGGTAAAGCATATATATTTTTTGGGTTCTGGGTTTCTTTTTTTGGGGGGATTATAGCTTTATCTTATCCCAGGTATATGTAGCTGTACAATGGTTGCCCCGTAGTGTGTTTGCTCCGTTCCCCTTTCCTGTTAAACTACTACTGCGCCTCAAGGAAGATCGACGGTAGGAAAGGAATAGCAAATACCTGGGGTCACTTCTGGCTTTTCATTAATGTTCATCATGGTGGGAATATTTGGACCGTATATGTCGGCATCGAGCAAACCAACCTTAAGGTTGCACTTACTTGCAAGAGCAACAGCTAAATTCACTGCCCATCAAAACAGCAAATCATTAGACTAAACAATGCACAGAAAGGAGAAATTGGCCCTCACACCAAATTATTAACATCTTCAAAGTTAAAAAATAAGAATGCTAATAGAAGAGAGACAAATTTATAACTTTTGCACGGCCCAGGAAACGAACTAGGCCATTCAAAAAAAAAAAGTTTCATGTATATACAACAGAAGACAAACATAAGAAAACTGGGAGAAGATGAGGAAGAAAAATACCTGAAGTAGTAGACTTGCCCACCCCACCTTTACCAGAGGCGACGGCAATTGTATCTCTGATTCCATCAATACGCAGATGCTTCGCGTAGCTCCTAACACTACCAAGCCTCTGAGAAAAAATTGGGAATTCAGTTTTATACACGGAACCACAGTAGTCAAAACCAAACCCGAAAGGAACAGACAGACTTACCCTTAAGGAACTGAACACCTCCTTCATAGATCCCTGCCAAGAAGACAATGAGGACTGGCCAGAATGAAGCGTGGCGTTGGAGTCTGGTAAATAAAGAATTAGAAGGAAACGGTCTGACGGGGGTTTTAACTTTTTAAAAGTGTTCTTCTAAAGGTAATTACCAGAGATGAGTTTTATCTCTATGTATCTTATGTGAATATTTTAGGGAAAATCCACATGGGGCCTAAATAAAAAGAAAAATCTAAAAAAGTCTAAAGATTCTGAAAATCTCAGACCTTTTCTGGTATAAAGTCATTAAAATGTGAGTTGTTAACGGGGCTGATATAGTTGTTAACGGGTAGGTCATTAACAACTAAATCATTACCATTAACAACAATATCCTAACAACTAAATCAAGATCTTGTTAAGTGTTAACAACTATATCAAGATTCTGCTATATATTAAGCGCCGTTAACAACTAACGTTTTAATGAAATTATACCAAAAAGGCGCCTTTTTAAGGATTTCTGCGAATCTTTAGGCCTTTTTTGAGTTTTTTTGTTATTTGGGCCCCTATATGGATTTTCCTATTATTTTATATATTACTAGTATTAGATTTGATTTTTCAGTAGATTTATTTAAGAGTTAAGATATAAAAATACACATGTGATGTGGTTTTTTTAAAAGTGTGTTCAACATAAGGTGCTTTTTTATGTACAAAAGTGACTACGTGATTACAAAAATAGAGCAAAAGTCATATATTCCGTTACTTTATATTGGTGGGGCTCATAATCATTTTAACGAAATATGTGATTTTTGCTCCACATTTGTAACTACATAGTCACTTTTGTACCTAAAAAAAACATATGGGTTGGACATACTTTTAAAAAAACCATTGGTCTATTTTTGCACATTAACCCTTTATTTAAATTAGTTGGATTAGTTTACAAGTTTAAAACAATTATAAGGTCTCTTGGCCATCTAAAATCATCAACATTTATCTCGTAGTTAAAAAATCAAAAGTATATAGATAATGCATCAAATTTTCAAAATAAATCAGAGTATGCACGATAAGCCATAATGAGGCAATGTACAATAATCTAGTATAAACCAAAAAGATGGAAACACTAACTCTTTGCAAAAGTAGTTTAAACTATCGAGGTCTTCCCTAATGAACATGTACAATAACTATCACCTGAAAAAAAATGTTAAATCAACAAGGTGAGACAAAAGTCTCATCAACCAACAATCCATGTCATTGAGCATATGAGTAAGTGCTCGTGAGGTGTCAAGTAGAATAGTTATAAATACATAGCATTATAAAAAAATATCACACGATTACATATATATCAATTTACAATATCATAATATCATTCTCTTATTTATCATATGGGTGCACAAAAATCAATAACAAAAATTTGTTCTCAATCCTCCCTTATTTCTTCTGATTAAACTCATGGGCTACTACTCACTGACATGAATGGTAGTTCAACTCAATAAGCTTATCGATTAAGTGATATGGACCAGTCAAAATCTACAAAGTACAAGACCAGACCATGTGTTCCTCCTCTAATGTATTAGTGGGGTATTATGGCCCTACTAAACATAAATGAGCTAAAGGACTAACCAATGTACACTTGGAAGCCCACCATATTATTTCCTCTTTTTGTACAATAATTCACCTCCTTATTTCTTCTATGAATAGCCTCCTATTAAATCAACATCAACTATTCACTCTCATATCAATACTCAAGAGATACAATCATAATGGGATATTACATGTCATTATCAATTCAAAAGTTTCCAATCTCATAAATCAATATCAATATATATATGGCTAAAGTCTTGAGATTTTAAACTAACTATTACCTGAGAGCGTACCGCACAAAAAAACAATTGAAGGGACCAAATCGGCCAACGAACTATTAAAAAGTGAAAAAAAAAAAACATAATTTTGAGCAGATTCGCCAACGAACTATTACCCCGTCACTGTCTTGGTGTCTTCGTTTTCCATTGACTGTCACAGTGTCGACAGGTACGGATGTATATTTCTACTATGTTTTGTTCATTGCTTTTTGAATGCCGGGCTAATCGTCTTCGACCTTGCAAATCTGCCTACGGACGAGCTGCCCGCCTTTGCTCTTGCTCTGGCCAACCCTGGTTTCACACAGCCCGGGGCTACCAAAAAGAGGATGGCACCATTGTTCATCTCTCCGAGCACTAAAAAGTGTTTCTAATAAGTTATATAAATCCCAGAAACACTTTTACGCTGTACACTTTTTTATACAGATCTCAAAATCAATACTGTTGTTATACAAATATTTGGTGTATAACAAATATATAAATCCCCCTTTGTATTGAGATATGTTGTTCTTACCAAATTGTACCGCGTAATATTTTAAAAGACGTTTTTAGTAAGTTATTTCAACTCTATGTTTTCTTTCTTTTGACTTCAAATTAAATGAAGTAGAACTTTTAATTATTTCACTTTTTTTTATCATTTATTATTAATTTAATTTTTTTTATATATGGAATCAGACCCACAATTGAGTGGGTCTGATTTGTGAAGTTCACACCACTGACATTTTTGTGTCAGTGGCGTGAACCCTATTTACGCCACTAATGACGTGACCTGTCCTTACGTCACCAACTGCATTAGTTTGATAAAATGTTTCTAATCTGCTTTAATTAGGTAAATTTTTAGAAAAAAAATCTTATTTTGGTGCTTTTCCCTAGATGATTGTGGGTTTTAAAGGTTTAGGTAGGAATGATGATTGTTGTGGTCATGTGGACATATATGGTAGTAGGAGGAGGTGTGTTAAAATTACAAGTGCTTTAGATTTTTTAGGTTATCTGGTTATGTATTTAATTAGGATGGTGTTATTTTGTGGAGGAAATTAAATTATTACTATGCTTATTGATGCTAACTGTTGATGGTGTCTTGCGGTGACATTGTGCTCTACAACCCTTTTGACCTGAGATTGTTCTCTACAAGAAGGAAGAGGCACATTGTTGGGAAGAAATTAGATTAAATGGGCTTATTTTTTAAAAAAACAACAGCTTTATTAAAAATTTGAAATCAACAAGAATTCTTTGTTCTCCAATAAATAAATCACCTTTGTTAATATTTTGTTAATGAAGTCTTGCGTTAATCACTCCTCTTCGAGCTGCACCTCCATGGTAAGAAATTAGATTAAATGAGGTTTTTTTTTTGGTCGACATTTGAAATTAGTAACGACTCATTATTCTCCAATGATATATAGAATAAGACGCATGGATACAACAAAACAGGGGCAAGCCAGGAAAGTGTTATGCTCTATCAAAGGAGAGCTACAGATCTGGGGTTAGCGCAGAAGTAAATGAGCCATGTCGACTAAGTAAGGTCTCGAGTTCGAGCGCATGTGAATGCGAAAAAAGCGCCATTTGGGAGACTTACCCACCATAGTTAGGTGCGCGACCCAGGTCGGATTCAGATTAGTCAGAGCGAAACTCTGAATACCGGGCAACCAAAAAAAAAGGAGAGCTACAGTGGTGGACGAAGACGAAAAATATAACTTACCGGGTTTGGATATGAAAGTTTGATCCCTTGGAATTCTTGGCGGGGACCGTACAAAAAAAGATTTGAACTTTGAAGGAGGAGACGAGGACTGAGATTGAAGAGTTCTGGTAGGGCATGGCTCCAGTGATTTTTATACCACCTCCACTACTGAGCTGATTTTTTTTTTTTGGAAATTAAGAAAACTAAATAAATTAATTAATTATATCATGTATTTGTGAATCCTTATATTATTTATAGATTTTAGATGTTATTTTAATTGGGGTAACTTTTAAGATAATTCAATATGAACCAAACAAAATATCATAAAAATAGTGTGCATATAAGTGTTTTTTTATTGACATATACGTGGAGATGTCATCAAATTTAATAACTAACTGTCAAATATAGTTAAGATGAAGTTAGATAAAGTTAATTTCATAATTGAAAATTTATATTTTAATTTTTGGTCTTTAAAAATAATTATAAAATTTAAAATTCTTATTAATAAATATTTTGCTTCCTTGGCCCTTCTCCCTAATTCTCCATTTTTTTTTTCCTGATTTATATGATCAGTGCAACTAAGCTCTCCCCAGTCCACTAAAACAAACAAAAAAATTAAACTCAAACATTTTTTTTTAAAAAAAAAACCTATCAAGAGCTTAAAAAACCATTACATAATTCATACTATATCCGGTCTTAATTATAGAAACACTAAGGGAGTACCATATTTTCATTTTTTTATATTTTGATAAAAAGTCTCAATTAAAAAAATAATATGAAAAAAATCCTATAATTTAACTTGTCAATAATTGCTTTTTTTACTTGTCATTCACAAACAATCAATGAGACTTTTCTTAAATTTCTCTTTTTAATTTAATTAGGAACTTGATATGTTTTTTTTTTTAAAAAAAAAAAAATAGCTGACACTGAGAAGGAGTGATGATGTGCATGAGGTCTGGACTGGAATTAAGGTATATGAAGTTATAAAGAGTAATATTGTCACTACCAAGCTCATAACATTCTTCTCATATTATATCCACCAAGCTCATAACATTCTTCTCATATTATATCCACCAAGCTCATGATAGGATATTGTCACTACCAATTCTGCTCACTATCAATGTCACCACCACTTTTCCACCGTTAGATCAGAATCACATTATAGGTTGTGTATCCTTATATTATATATTAGTTTATTAGTCAAACTAATTAGTTTCAAGAAAAAAATAAAAACAAAATTTTTTAAAGTAATTTAATTAGCTTCCTTAATTTCTCTAAAAATCTCAACTTACCCTTGGAGATAGTATTATTTATAAAAATTAGTAAAATGGCTGCAGTATTCCCACTTGTGCTTTCGATCCCGGCAACAACGGCTTTTTTTGTGTGTGCATGTTTTATCCTTTCTGCTTTACGTTTGGACTTTGGGAGTTTCGAGCATGGGATTTTCTTCTATAAAATTAGGGGAAATGATTAACAAAAATGAATATTTATTAATAAGGACCTTTAAAATTATAATTATTAAAAGATCAAAATATAAATATTTAATTACGAAATTAATCTTGATCAAACTCCCTACATTTTATCTAATTACATCTCAATTATTTGGTGGTGATATTCCCTTCTCAAAAGCGTGCTTAAATTGAATGAAATCTTGTTTATATATTGAGGTTTATTTAAGCTTTTCTCCACGAAATTTTTTAAAGAAATATATTATGAGATTTTTTATCATGATTTTGTTAAGTTTAAAAATATTCAAAATCTAGAAAGAGGTAGATTTTCTAATTCTTTATAGATTTTAGAAGCTATTTTAATTTAAATAATTTTTAAGATAATCTAATATATACAAGAGAGAATGTCGTAAAATTATGGAATTGCGTACAGATATTTTTCTTTTATCAAAATATACTTAGATAAAGATATAATCGAATTTTATAACTAGCAGTTACGAAAGGTTAATTTCGTAGTTAAAAATTTATGTTTTGATTTTTGATTTTCAAAAGTAATTACAATTTTTAAAATCTTATTTATAAATATTTTGTTTCCTCTCCATAATTCTCCCGTTTTTTTTCTTCTAATAAACTATCTGGCGCTTGTGTGTGTGTGTGTATATATAAAATTAAAGAAAAAGAAAAACAGAATTGGCTTCTAATAAACAATGGAACTACCCTATGTATACATGTTTTCTTACTTCAATTTGGCGCGAATAACCAACAGATTCCATACTGATTATATTTTCCCACCCAAATGCCAATGTATATAAAGGGCATAGAACAACATACATCATCAGGAAAAAACCAAGCATAAGACATTACTTTTGTCAAAGCTATATCTGACACGTTATTGTTAAAAATTATTCCCGTAAGCCAATACGATTTCATTTTCTTGTCTCTCTCCTTCCCCCTTCTCTGCAACTCCTCTCCCAGCCATCTACACCACCTTCTCGCCGGCGGTTTGTGGCTCCATCACAAGCCGCCGGCGGATATCCTTCTATGCCACACCTAAGACTAAGTGGTAGATCTGATCCCAGTGGTAGATCTGTTCTCAGATCTGTGACCTGTGGCCTTCTCCCTTTGAGTTGCGGTGGTGGATTGTCGTCCCTGTGGTGACCTCTTCCCTCTCCTTCTTCAGATATGTACTGCGGAGGTGGGAGTTATATGTTTTTTAGTTCTTGTTTTGTTGTACTGGGTTTCGTGGCGGTGTTCTTGTCTTCTCAGAAAATAAACAGATATGTGAGATCTGTGTCCAAATCCTCTTGGTTGGATGACGGTTTGAGCGTTATTCGATCCGATTATCATCTAGTAGCTCGGACTTGCTCTCTTGGGGGAAGATCTAAAGAGGCGTTGGTTGATGTGTGGTCGAGGTTACCAGATCTACGTGAATGAAGGAGTAGAAGTGTTCTTCAGGACAATATAGGTATTCTTTCTTCTGAGGTTGAGTTTTCGTTCTTTACCCCTAGACGGGGTTCTTGTGCAGCTACTTTAATTGCAGCTTATGCTTATAATGAGGTGTGCCATTTAGGGTGGATTTTACAACCAACACTTTCTTCCTTATCACTTCTAACCTTGGATATCGATGAAGCCGCTTTTGTCTACGACTCTACTTCTACTCCTAAATCTTTTATGTTTGGTGACTGGCTATTGTTATATTTGGATTTTTCTAGTGCATTTGATTTGATTTTGTTTGTATTTCATATTCAGTTTGTGTTAAGTTTTTATACCAGTGTGTTATATTAATATAATTATCTTTGAAAAAAAAAAATTACGACTTCATTTTCTTCCTCGTAATTATACATTTTTATTTTATTTATCAGCAGCGTACTTTTCATGTGTCAGGAAATGAATAAGACATTATTTTTTGAACAATAGCAAGGATACTTGGTCAATAGTTGCAAAAGTTTTGAGTAGGAAAAATTAAAACAATTTTCTGAATGGCTACTACTTGTAGGAGATGGCGTCATTGGATTACCGCACGACGGTATTACGAACTTGACATTACCGTCAGATATGTTGCTTTATGATGATGTTAATCCAATGAGGTGTATCGTTGAAGCTATGTACCCAATTTAGTGGAGCTTATATTCGACAAAGATTACCTAAACAACAGGTCCATTCTAACCCCAACAACGGAACATGTCAATTCATTATTGAATGACTATATTTGTTCTTTATTGCCAGGAGATGGAGTAGAATTCTTATTGCTGACTTTATAAATTGTATAGATAATGCAAATTATAGTTTCAATGATCTGTATGACACAGAGTGTCTAAATTCAATTAAATGTTATGGGATGCCTCATCATAAATTGGTATTAAAGGTTGGAGTACCGGTCATGTTGATAAGGAACATTGACTAGGCCTCAGGGTTGTGCAATGGTACAAGGCTTCAAATTACACAACTTGGCAAGAACGTCATAAAGGCTAAGGCGTTGAATGACACTAGCGCAGGTGAAGACATTTTGATACACAGAATGGACATGAACCCGTGTGAATCTAATGTAGGTCTTTATCTTCCAAGTCCAGTTTTTTCACATGGACAACTCTATGTTGCAAGGGTGAAGAGTTTCAATGGTTTAAAAATATTGATTTTGAATGAGTTCAATAAGTGTATTGATAACTTAGTTAATGTTGTATACATGGAAGTTTTCCAAAACATTTTACCACATTAATGGTAGTAATTGTAAACTTTTGTCGACTTTGTTATTTCAATGGTTTGCATTTCATTCTTCTATGAATTATTTTTTGGGGTTATTTCATCAATGTTTCTCTTAACGTCTATAATTTATGTAGCACCTAATAAAACTATTTTGTTATCACATTTAAGGCTTTGTTGTACTTATTTTAAACAGAATTGGATTACATACTTCGTGCAACGCACGGGTCAAAAGTCTTGTTTTCACCTAAAAGCGTAGGCAACGAAAGGATTATGTTTTTTTTTTTTAAAATAAAAGTAAATATATTTTCCAGGACACCTTGCCCGATAATTAGCCCTGCCTAAAAATTCCAGTATTCTTTCATGCCACTATTTTTGGATAGGGGCATAGGGCTGTCCATTTTTCTTACGGGTCGAGTGGACATTGCGGGCTACGGGCCACATGCACACCCTACGCTAGCCCAATTTTTATCCTCTGTCCACTGAACTGCCAAAAAAAAGAGTTCAGGGCAAGGCATGAGCTGTAAGATTAATTTGAGAAATACTTAACCTCACATCATCTGTATTATTATGACTAATTAAATACAATAATTCATTTTATATTAATCCTACATGGCGGATGAGTCATCGGGAAAAATTCAAATTTTATGATTTTAAAGATGATGAGAAGAAATTGCATTTTTTATTTTACTGAATTAAGAAGTTTATGCCTTTTAAAATCATAAAATTTGAATTTTTCTGATGACTCATCTGCCAGGATTAAAATAAGATAAACTGTTAAATTTTAATTAGTTAGATATTAATTATGTAAATATTTCTCAATTAATTTACCCTTTTGGAGAATTACTTCTTACTCGTACCAAATGAACTAGAGACAGGTGGTTTCAACGGTTAATCGATCTTTTAGAGAAGGGGCCGCGAGTAATTTCGCGCCTTATTCTATTTTATACATTTTTTTTTTCCTTCGTTGGGTCTCTTTGAATTTTGTACATTTTTCATTTGAGAAATTTTATCTAATTATACCGTAAATTAGATAAAAAGAAAACAAAAGGAGAAATTCATTACGGCGTTGTTTGATCTCAAATTGCCACTTTACCTCTCTTCCTCTCCCTCTTCCTCAAGCTCCAGAACAGGTATCGCAATTCTTTTCGTTTCTCCGTGAACCAAAAACAAATATGGACGAAACGAATGTGTTTTACAATGAATTTTTACCTTTGATTTTCTAACAATTTGGGTGGACTCGCAGTGTGATCAGAATGCACATGACGCTGGATTTTCGTCTTTGCTACCTTCATTAACGAATTTTGTTTCTAATTTTGCTAGACCAGATCATAAATTTTTTATTGTTTGCGGGTCTTTCTTGTAATCATGATATTAGCAAATTGAAGGAAAAATGATCTCTCCTCTTTATGTTTCTCTTGTATCTATACCAAAGAACGGGAGTCTTGAATTTATTGTGAGTTTGGTTTTCAATTGATAAAATAGGCCTTTGATGTTCTAGTTTACTTTTCCATTTAATTTTTGCGCGTGGAGATATTAAATTTATTGTTTGTTGTTATCATAATAAGGCACTTTATGGCACAGTTGGGTTGGTTTAAATTTATTTTCTTGTTCTTGTTCACATTTACAGCTGCACTGGTATTTGAAAAAAAATTCAGCAATGACATTGACATTTAGTAGGGTCATAGTTTGTCTGGATCAATTTATCGAGCACGCTTCGTTGTTTCTTTGCCAAATGCTCTGGTTCTTGGAGGATTTTTCCTGATTTCAGTCCACAGCTAACATATGGACTTTCATGTGTCTTCTTTCTACAAATTCTCCTTTTCACTTCAATGTTATTGAAACATTGATATACCAGACACTATATTTGTTTGATGTTGTTCTTGGGCTGTCTGAGCTAAGTCTGTGTCTTTGTTTTTGAGATTGGCCTATTATTAAATGCAATAGCTCGGATTATAGTTTCATTGCGTTGGTTCATATACTGTTTATCCCTGGCTCATTGAAATTCATGTTATACAATCAATTTTCAGGGTGTAACATACCGCCCTGTCTTGAGTTATATGAATTAATTGAGGGTTTGAGGTAGAGATGGTAGCAGCTAAAATTTCCTTTGTCAAGACAAAGGGGGTGTGGGAATTTACTGCTCTGCTCGTATCTGCAGTTTGTGAGTGGGTTTTGATAATACTATTGCTTGTTTATGCCGTGCTGGCATATCTACTAACAAAGCTTGCAAGTTTCTGTGGATTGCAAGCACCTTGTATATTGTGCTCTAGGCTTGAATTTGCATTGGGCGGTCAAAAGCCTGAGTTATATCAGACACTGCTCTGCAGCAATCATATATCAGAAATTACCTCTCTAATATCATGCCATATTCACAATAAGGTTGCAGATGGAGGGGGCATGTGTGATGACTGTCTCTTGTCGTTCACAACAAAGACTAATGCCAATTCAAAAGCTCATAGATTGTTGATGTCTAAACTTGGTCTGGCACATGGAGGCCGTAGTTTCCCGTGCTCATTAAAGGAAGATTCGTGCCCTGGTTCTTCAGATTCAAGGCCTTGTACCTGTTGTGGATCAATAACGTCTCACTATGTGGGAAAAAACAGTTGTGATTCATTATCTTGTGTTGGCTTCACTGAGTTGAAACTCCATTCTGATTCTGAGTCAGAGTTTCCATTTTCTGCTGATGATGATAATGTTTCTACTGTAATTTATGAAAACAATGAAGCTGTCACTCCTAAGCGTCAATGCACATCATCAAAATTTCTTCCAAGTGACTCAAATCCAGAGGAACCAGAAAAGAATAGAGGTAATTGTTGTGTTTCTCATAATTTCCTCTCTGTTGGACAATCTGAACCTGTTACTTTGGATGTTACTCAATCAATTGTTGGAGTGTCACCAGAGGAATGTAGCCTCCTTTTCCTTGTCTGCCTATTTTTATCCAATATTATTAGAAAAGTTAATATTTACTTTCTGCTATATTTCCAGCTGTAGATGTTTCTCAAGAAAGTGATAATGGATTTCAACCAATCGGAGATCATGAGGCCAGTTTAATTACTACAAATGCTGAATTGTTTGAAAAAACTGATCTGGTCATAAATGACACTTCTCAAACAAGTCATAGGCACAATGACAAGGAAGAATTGAAGCCATCACAAAAATCTTCTACTCAAGATTCCAGTAACTCATTAGTTATTCCATTAGGTGATGCCACTAGCTTCAATGAAACTAACGTACTACGAAAGTCAATCTCATTAGATTCTGGTATTGAATCCATAGCTGGAAGCAATGCCAGTAAAATTGAAGAGAACTATCTCATTGACCAATTGTATAGACAGATTGCGTATGACAAGCAATTCATCAACTCCTTACATAGGGAACTGGAGGAAGAAAGAAATGCTTCTGCTATTGCAGCAAATGAAGTAATGACTATGATTACAAAGTTACAAGAGGATAAAGCAGCACTCCGAATGGAGGGCCTTCAGTATTTAAGAATGATGGAAGAGAACGCAGAACATGATGCAATTGCATTGCAGCAAGCTGATGATTTTCTGTCAGAAAAGGAAAAAATAATACAAGATTTGGAAGCAGAGCTAGACTTTTATAGGTTAAATTTGGGAGAAGAACATGAGGAAAGTGGTCATTTGAATGCGGAAAACATGACATTACAAAATGCTGGCCTACCTCACATCACGAATAACTTAAACTCTCCTTATAATTCAATACAGGCTCAGAATTCATAGTCAGAAAAGATTTATTTGTTTTTATCAGGCAATAGTTGGGACCTTTGGGCAAATGCCACAGAAAGATTGACGTTTCATTCATTTGGTTTGGCTCCCAATTTCGAAGAATCAGGAGAGTGTCAAGAACAGGTATCTCTAGCTTGCATGCAACAAGATAGTAGAGTACAAAAAAAGAATAGTAGGCCTTCGCTTTAACCGCTTGTTCCTTCTGTAACCTGTTAGTTTTGAACTGCCCATTGTTCTTTTAACTGAAGAGAATCATAGGTTTCAGTCCCCTTGTGTTTGATAAGATGGTGAGTTTGATGTTTTAATGTAAGTTCATGTGACGGGAAAGCACATGCTCTGTAAATCCAAAGTCCAAACAGATTGGACTCACTGTGTACGGTGGTTATAGGAGGAGATTATCCCCAATTGTGCCAAGTACCCACCAGAAATTAGAAATTATAACTGTGATAGATACCATCTAATCAAGCCGAAGCAGAAAGCACTTATCAAATATGGAAGGAAGTGAGGCACAATTCTGAAGTGGTATAGAAGTTCTTTTTTAGTTTTTTTGGGAATATAGTTTGGTATTGTGAATTAAAACGGTACTGGTCGAATCAGGACTGTGAAACATGTCTAATATGTGTATCATGTAAACATCTTATTTTAGATGTTTCGAGTCAATTCGAAAAAGGTATAAATCCCATGATTTTTTAATTAAATTTCAATATTATTTTCTTTAAAAAAGTATTATGTAGATCAATTAGTAAATAGCAACATATTTTGACTTTCAACTTAAGAAAAGAATGATTTAAATTAAAAGATATGCTGTCAAAAGAGAGTCGACAAATACAAAATAATATAGAGTTGTGGTGAATATAATAATCAGTCATGAGTCGCTAAGTTTGATGTTTGTATATGAACCTAATTGAAAATGATGGACATTGTGTCTAAAATACATGTATTATAGCTCATGCATGTGCCTAATATTAATGTATTCAAGTAAAAGTATAGTGTCAAATCAGGGGCAACTGTTTTTCTTAAAACTATGGGATGGATAAGCTATGGTATTAATTGCGAGCTGTGGGATGGATAGGCTATATATGCATACTATAAATAGCACTTAATTGTGTGGCTTTCAAGGCCCACTTCCATGGAGAGCTGTGAGTGTATATGCTGAGTAAAACAGGGAATAGTGGAACAATGGCCGGCAGTAATGTGGCGATGAGGTTGACGGTGGTGCTGATTCTGGCAAATATTGTGGTTATAACTTTAGAAGCAGCAGATTATTGGGGTTCTGCAGATGATGAAGTTGGTGCAGGTAACAGAATAACTACCAGAAAAGCCCTTGTTCCCCCTTCTGCGGCTTCTTCCTGCTCTTACATTCCCAATCTCACTCACTCTTCCTACTGTCCCAATAACCCCTAACCATATCGCCCCTCACACTTTCACTTTAATACATTCACACAATATATATTATATTGTGTAGTGTGTTAGGTTGTTCAAGTGTGAGTGGGCTTGACTTGACATGGGAACTCGGAAGTTCACATGCTAGAGTTTTAAGGTTTCGAGTTAACACGGTGTCCTTCATTGCTCATGACCCCTTTTGTTATTTCTCCCCATTTTTGAGTTTCACTCCTTGTTCCTAACATATGTACTTTATTTTGTCTGTGTGTGGGGTTGTGGATACATGAAGCTTTCTGGTGGGATGTCCCAGCGTTTTCAGTTTCGATTTGTTGTACTTACGCATGTATTAAGGAGAGAGTGTGTGTGTGGGGATATGTTACGATGATAGCTATGCTGTAAGAATGATGAAGGGTTATATGAAGTAGATAAGTAGGCCTTACACTTGCTTAATGAGTGTCTCAGTACTGCAATTAATGGATATTGCCATTTTTTCTGGTGTTCCAACCGCCACTTTTAATATTTTCTTCGTCGCTTTAATTATGGCTCTAGCTAATATATGAGATATATATTAGCTGGTTGTTGAAACTTCATGGAAGCTAATTAAATCAACAAAGAGTTTAAGAAAGAGACAGTGAGCTCTGTGGGTGTGTGAATAATGTGATTTTCTTTTTTGCTAATTAGATTTTAGCTTCCTTGTCATCCTTGTGAGTATTAAAAGTTTATAATTACATTACATTTTTAAATGCAGGTTTTAAAAATGTTTATAGTACGTGCTCTACTGTATCAACCTATTATCTTATATCTCTAAATGAATTTTAGATTTATATTTTGTTTTCAATATATATTAGATATCAAATAATGTGGTGGGAATATCATGCATGCGGCTCTCATTTAATTTTGATACAAGCACCTACTCAATTAGTATAATACAAGCACTTCATCCGAAAACAAATATAATATAAGAAACAATTTGTTAACAATTTTTGTTATCAAATGTAAAAAAAAATTATTGCAGAGTTCAATAAAAGGCGAATGTGCAAATTTAACAATCAACAATTTCGTTATGAATACAAATAAGAGTTAAATAAAATTTGGGACACATTTTAGTAAAAAAAATAAAATAAAAATGAAATGAAGCTTAAGATGTTATGTTTTGGGCCGATGAGAGAGCATCAGGTTTCATCTGTTCATTGATCAAAGACTATGCAAACAAATGGGCTTGTTGTGTGATGCACCATATGCAGAACCCATTGCTTACTTATTCACTACTCTCTTCCATTGAGCAAGTCAGCCACGTGTTCTTCCCTCCTCTCTCATTTGACACGACATCAGTTCCCTTCAATTCTCTAATATTCATTCTCCACTTCCACATCATATATGTATTTCTTCTCATCCATAAACCATACGCACAAATACTCCTCCTTCAGCCTTCTCTCATCCGACTCCTTCCTCCACGGCACACACCTCCAAACTCTCTCATCCTTCCATCAGATCCCACCTCCTCTCCATCAACCTCCGTCATACACCTACAACACACCCAACCATCTCCATTTATTCTCCAGTCTGAGACCACCGAGAGAGGGAGAGACTGTCAGATATCTTAGGAAGAGGAAGAAGAAGCAAAGTAAACGTGCATGCAAGAACATTTCTGAGTCTAGGTGAGTTTTAACTTATTTCCATATGGTTTTTTGAAAGTTGCTGAATGTTTAGAGAGCTTATGGATGAAAACGATGGTCTGGAAAGTGAAAGAGAGTATAACAACATTTGAAGTCCATGCATGTTGGTTTTGATCAGGTTTCTGATCATCTCTGGATCTGTAAACAAGCTTTAAAGTCTTGCATGTCTGTTAAAAGTGCCTAAAGACTGATTTCAGATAGCTGAGTCTCAAAATGAGCATGGAAGTTGTTTTTCCTACCACTGGACTTTAATCCGAAAACAGGGGTGGATTTTTGCATCTGTTGCAGGGGTTAAAGGTTGATTTTTTTCTCCGAAATTTTTACAAGAGATAGTACTCTCCTTAAGGTTTAAAATGAGCTTTGGATCACCTAAAACGGAGGTCTATAACTCCAGTTATGATTTTTGGAAGTTGAGCTAAAAATCGGGAAATTTTTGGTATGATTTTGGAGCATGAAAAGGACGTGCCATTTCGTACTAAGTAAACAAAATAAAAAAATGTGAAAATTTTCAGATAAATAATAGAGATATAGAGGTTTAATTTTATAGGTAATTTGTCGAATTTCGATAAGTATTGAAGGAGTTATGATTTTTCAAAGATTGGTCAGGAAATCTGGAAAATTCTGGACAGTGCTTAAGTTTTTGAAATCTGGGAATTTTTCTCAGCCATAAATCAACTTGGTAACTTTAATTTATGAAAATAGACTTATCAAGGTTTAAGTAGAAATTGGAATCACTCCATTTATTTGGAGTTATATCAGTCGAGTTATGAATTTTCCAAATTCTCAAAAAAGTTAGAGGCAGAATTTTTGATAAGTTTTAAAATAGTAACACAAGTTGTGAATTGTGTGTATCCTTCAAAGTAAAGGTTTTTTTTTTTTTGGATATATTTAAGGGTTAAATGGTTGAGATGATATTTATTCCATAGTGAATAGTATCTAATTAAATAAGTCTCAATTAGTATACATCCCTAGTCATAAGGATACTAAAGGATAAGTATTTTGAGGTGGGTCTAAAGGAGCTAAATCTTAATTATATTATTAAGATTGCATTTTTTAGTGACTCATCTCTATAGGTAAATGTTAATTATAGGACCTGAGAATCGCCCGTGCCTGAAGCATAAGCATAGTGATAAGAATCTGGTGGAAGGGGTTTTGTCGGTAAGACCAACATGTAGTAGCTCTAATCTCACGTTCTTTGCATATCTATATATGTTTGTGTATGCCATATTTGTATGTTTCGCCTTATGAGGCCAGCACCACTCGTGGCTTGATTGAGCGGAAGGGTCGACCATGGGGCTAGCTTCCTGATGGCTAGGCAGGGCCTAGTGCATTCAGTATTTTTGGTATTGAATTACCTGAAATGAATTTCCTTGCGCTAAGGTATTTGAAAATCTTTGAATGAATTCTTGTATTACAAATTGCATATAGAATGTAATACTTGAATTTGAATGCTTTATATGCTGTGTGGACTATTTTGTTTGGTTGATTTACATATATTGCATATTGATCGAACCATATTTTGATGTGTTATTTCATGATTAATTTGGGATTTAATCATGTTAATTGGGCTAAAAATGTATTATTTAAGATTAATTTGAATTAATGAGTGATTACATGAAAAATGTGTTAAAAAAGGTAAAATTGTCATAATTATTGTAATTACTCTTATTCATTATTTCTTAGAAAGATTTGATATTGGCTTGATTGGTTTACATTGTAGGTGCTTGGAGAAAAGGACCCAAATTTATTTCAAAATCACAGTTGAGCCCCAAATACATTTTAAAAGTTCACACTTTAGTCCCTCCTGAAATACTTTTGAAAGTTTCAATTAGGTCCTTGCAGCAATGAAACACAGCGTTTTGAGTGAAATTAATTAGGTCCGCAGCTGGAAGGAATTGAATGGAGGCCAACACATTGAATAAAAGGAACGAGGGGCGCCGCGAATGAAAGACTTCATTGTCTTGAACCATAGACATTCGGACACTTGGAGCATCGTCTTCAACCTACGACCTTCTTCTTCTTCTTTCCTCTCCACGACCTACCCTCTCGCCGGTGACTCCTCTGCCACCACGGTCGCCGGCGAACGACCTCCACCTTCACCATCGTCACTCTCTCACTCCTACACCGTCATCTTCCACCTTCGGCCACCACCGGCTCTGTTTACACACGCAGACCTTCAAACCTTCTATTCTCATCCTCCCTCTACCACTTCCGGCGAGCTTCCTCCAAAACTTCCGGCGACTGACCTACACCGTGAGTGGGGGCTGGTTTTCACAGAACAGAGACTTGATAGAATTGAAGGAGGGACCACGCCTCAGCAATCTTCGACTCTGGTCCTTCGTCCCTCATCTTTCAACCACCACATTCATTCTTTCGCTTCCACTATTAGCTCCACCCTTCACTCAAATCCATTATTTCACATTCCAGCGAGTTTAATTTCATGGTTGGTCAGTTTTGGAGACACTGAGCTTTGGGTATTTTAAGACAATGTGTGGCTGATTTCTTTTGGTTCTTGGAGATGAGGATGTGTACTTGAGTTTAGAGCTTCAAAGGGAGTTAATTTGTTCATTCTATTAGTCTAGATTTATATTTTTAGGTTGCCTAGTTTTAGGAATTATTGTGTATAAATTCTGGAACTGAGATTAATGTTTATTATCTTTGTTAGTTTGATAATTGTAGTTGAGATTGGATTTTGTAGTGTGAAAAATATGTGTTTTAATTTCTTGTGGTTGCAATGAGATTATATTAATTAGCTTGTTATTGTCTAGTTAATGTGGTTGATTTGTGTCCTTCAAGGGACTGTTATGTACTCAATTTCAAGAAGACTCATGTTGAATTATTCCAATTTTAATTGCACATCAAGTGGTTTTTAACAATTTCTCAAGAGGTAGTGGTTAGCTATGTTTGTAGGAGCTACTATTAATTGAGAATATTAAACTCAAGTGTTATCTTGAGGTTGATCTTTAAGACTTGATGAATTTTAACTCCCATAATCTTTTATAAGCAAGGATAGTCATTTCTTTATTACCAAGAACATTCATCATTCATATTTTCACTTCAATACTATTCCATTCACTCATTCTGTAATACCCGAATAATTATTTATCTTAAGTATTATATCTTGATAAATAATACCTATTAAATAAAAGTGAATTTGTGGTGTCAAAATTTTGAAACTTATTTATTGTAATTTAGGAAATTTGCTCTTGGAATTAATTAAACCAAAGACCAATTTTTAAGACTACATATAAGGAACATAAAATATGATATTAATATCATATTAATTGTTGGTTTTTATTCAATAAAATTTGGTGGATGGAATAGGTAAATGGAATGGTAGTTTTTGGTGGATGGAATAGGCAAGAGGATTGGTAGTTTTTGGTGGATGGAATAGGCAAGAGGAATGGTAGTTTTTGGTAGATGGAAGAAGAGTGTTTGGTTTATAAGGAATGTTTGGTTAAGGAAGAATTATGGTTGGAATAGGCCTTGAATTTTCACTATAAATAGAGGCCTTTGCTCTTCATAATTCTCACACCAAACTCAACCAAAGTAGATGAGTTTAGAAGCAAGAGTAGAGAGGAAATCATAGTGGGAAGCAAGAAGGAGGAGGAAGTTCTTCAAGAGGTAAGCAAAGCTTTTAGTTTCTAGTCTTAAGTTTTGTAGATTTTAGTTTAAATGTTGTTTTGATCTTTAATCTTCCAATATATTTTTGTTATCATGTTTTGATGGTTAGAAATGGTTTTATTTCAAAAAATTCTGGAGAAAGTGATATAGCAAAATTTTTGGAAGATTATGATCAAAGTAGCTAAGCTTTCTGGCGAAATTTTATCGGTTAGAAATTTATGAAGTCAGGGTACAAATTCCAGTATTTTATATTGAAAATGAGGTTCTAAAATTCTGAGAAAATTCCTGGTTAAAGTAGACATATAGGGCTTTCCAAATCTACCAAGAGTGAATTATTTCGAGTTCTGTGCTAAAAGATAAAAATATCCAAAGTTGGGCTATGTTTTCTGGAAAATTTCTGGGCAGAAGATGAACACGTAAAAACTGGGAACTATTCTTAAACTCTGGGCAAGAACCAGTATTTTTCTTTAAAACTAGACATCCTAAGGTTTCCGAGGAATTTTTCGGATCCTCATTCTGAATTCTGTAGAATTAATAGTGAGTTTTCAAAGTTAGGCGAAAAATCAGCCCATATGTTGTCAAACAGCATTTTTACGAAATTGTAGAAAGTAATTGAAAAATAATTACACCAGGGGTAAAATGGTCATTTGTGACTAAAATATTTACTATAATATTATTTATGAATTAATAAATGCGATATTACCTTTATAGGAGATCTGTGATCGCATTCTTACCGACAAACGTCACCGTATTCATCAACGAAGGTACGGACGCGTATTGTAACCTTAACTCGATGCTTATTGTATGCTTATATATGATGGTTGTATTCATAGACTAAGACTCTGTCTTAAGTTCTTCATTATACATTCAACTATACACGGGTTATAGTCTTGATAATGCCGTTGAGTTTTCCTAGCGGAGGACACGAATGTACATCGTGGCACCGGTGAATAGTGCGGACGATTTGGATAACATACATGTGCGATGGCTATGTGTGGTTATTGTTTTACATATGTGATTTTGTACTGCTGACATGTCATGAATAAACTGTCATCCATATATTGTTTACATAAGCATGAGGTTAACAGTTACCCGAGGTCCGATGGGCATTGGACCTCGGCTCTTACCTTAGCTTCGGGATCCGGGGAATCGGGATCGAGGACAAGGGTAAGGAGCCGGCATAAGAACCGAGATGGAGACGTTATTGTGTACTTTATTAAATACTCGGATGACCGTACTGTTGTATGAACAACCAGATACTCTGCAAACAATGTTATTCAGTTACTCTTTATTTTGAAAATAATTCCAATGCTCAACTCTGATCAAAACGTTATGGAAATGTTTATGAAAATGGGGTGTTACATTTTTGGTATCAGAGCAAACATCCTGGCATGAGCTTAACTATGTTATTACGGACGGTTTGGTGCCGAAGGCAAGGCTAGTCTATGTGGGTCGGCCAATCGATCACCCTAGCACGGTGAGGCCCCCATGATAGACACTTACACAGCCGTTACGTTCGATTAACGGAGTTAGGTTCAAAAGCCTTTAAACATTGAGCGATTTTGTTTTCAAAAAAAAAATGGGACATGAATAGTAATTTACTATTAAAAAAATACGTATTTAACTATTTAAAAATACGTATTTACTATTCATGTGGGACCCACATTTTAAAAAAAAAAAAAAAAATACGATATAACCCTGGTGTTATTGTTCTAGAGATGGACGGAACGAGTATCCCTACATTAAGTATTACGGCCGGATGAGGCGTATTGCACGTAGATCCGTAGTTCCCAAAAAATAGGATTAAAGTGAACCCGGAGCCGGTATACCCACCTCCCGTACCTTTGCCGATGCGATCGGGAACACGAGTATCATCCCGACACGAATGCCTCGACGAGTACCTCTATGACTCGGCACCTATCCTTGCGAGCCCCTAAATATTGTATGTCCACGGTACACAGGTAGCCACGATAATTCACAACACTCGTCGGTGGCGACAACCCGACTACCCGGAAATCGAGATCTTGAAAATAACTCGACGCCAACTCCATTGATCTCCGGTTTGTCTTGAACAACAACACCATTTTGACACGAGAGCACGTATGTGGAGTTCATCCATGCTAGACTGACCTCTATGACCGACAAGGAAAAGTACATGCAGTATTTGACTAATGTAAAGAACTCCTATCAGAGGAACTCCCGTTACATATTTCCGTACCCTTCAGGAGACTGGATCAGATCCACTCTTCATCATTTTCCTCGTACCCGTTTTTGGGTAGATAAAACCAAAGAAATCTTGAACGAGGGAGATATTGTGGATGTCTGTTTTATATCTCTACGCGTCTTAAATGCCTAGTATACCTAAACATGTAGACGGAGGAAGGAGAGCGGGAGCCATATCGAGAAAACTGCGGTGGTAATTATAGTAGTAACGTTGTAAGATAACGGTATGAGTAAGCGAAGTTACTTATGTATAATAGTTTTCCTAGAAAACCCTACGATATAAGAAAACCAATGAAATAAAAGGGTTTGTAGTGTAAAATACTAGTGCGATATAGTGAAAAACCTAGACTAATGTAATTTATGATCTATGAATCTATAAATGTTTGTGATATGCTAATCGTTGTTTTAAGTATGACTAACGTTTTCCCTAATAAAGGAAATAGAACGAAAAATGGCAAACTTACGAGAGCCGGAGCTCCCGAAGGCCGAGGCGAGGGCCGAGGTAGAGGGCGAGGAAGACAACCTCGAATGATTCCAATACCGTATTAAACCCGGAGCAACAAGCTCAAGAACCTAACCCGCCAAATCAACATGCCTGGCAAGAGGTAATGACTATGTTACTTGAACAAAGAACAATGATAGAGGAACTCCGTGCGGAGAGACAAGCGGAAAAGACAAGCGGAAAGACGGGCGGAGAACAACAACAAGCGAGAACGAACAAAATGCTTTGAAAGAGAATTAGATGAGAGACATGCGAGGAAACAGAGGGGTTAGAAAGATCCCGGTCACCACCTAGACTCAACAAAGCAATGGTGAATCTAATTCAACCCGAAGAGAAACGAGACTACACAATATTGGATTACTCAATTCGCAAGCTAAAACCACCGAACTTTCCGAGGTAAACTTGACTCGGTGAAGATTGGTTAATGAGGCTAGAGAAGATCTTTGAAGTGATGGAGTGCCACGAGAATCGCAAAGTTCAACTTGCGATCTATAAATTAGAAGGAGATGCTTGACCGATGGTGGAGAAACGTGGCGTCAACATTACGGGTGCGCTAACGTCCCGTCACATGGGAGAAATTTCTAGAGAAATTCAACGAGCAATACTTTCCTCCCTCTCGTGCAAGTGACCAAAGAATCGGAATTCCTCCACATCCGACAAGGTCAAGAAGAGTCATTTGATGACTACTATGCCCGATTCACCAACTTATCACGATACTCATCGCACTTGCGAAGGAACAATGATGAGAGTAGTATGGCAAATATCTTGATTTACGGACTAAAGTACGAGATAAGGGAAAGACTTGTGTCTCGGCGGTTCCGGAATTAATCCATGCTTTGTGGAAGCATGTCGGTTAATGAGCGGAATTTGAAAGAACTAAGGAGGTCCGAGACCCTTTAATAGCGCGGTACCGGTCGTAGCGGATTTAACCGCGGAAGTTCCGTTCGAAGAGGAAAGCACCTTGGAGTAATTTTCGTGGAAACAAGAGGCCGTTTCAGCACAGTCGATCAAATTTTCCAAGGTCACAAGGACCCGGACCGTGTCCAAAATGCGGGAAGTACCATCAAGGTACTAAGCTGCGATGGGAAGATAGTATGCTATAAGTGTCAAAAGCACGGACACATCGGCTGAATCTGTCCTCAAAGAGTCTGCGGAGATAAGGCCTCAAAACCCGGGCCGGGTTTTTACTCGACAAACGAGGAGGCTAAGAAGTCTCCGAGAGATGATCCAAGGTACTATCTCTCTTAATGGGAATTTGTTGCAAGCATTGTATGATTCGGGTGCTAGTCACTCATTTATTTCCTATGGTTTGTGCAAAACGTTTAGGATTGCATGCCTATAAATTACCTTATGATTTGGTAGTAGCTACACCACTTGCGTAAAATCCCTAGCTTCGATGCATGCTTAAATTGTATTGCGAGTGTGGATGGACGAGTTTCAAATATAGACCTTATCCGATTACCACTTCATGGCATTGACGTCATACTCGGTCTTGATTGGCTAACGGCAAACAACGCAATGATCGATTGTGGTAATAAGAAGATATCGTTCTTACCTTCATCCGCGAGAGATAAGATTGATGTGAGCCTTAATTTTATCTCTATTGCGGAAGCGAAAGATGCGTGAAACATGGATGCCAAGCGTACATGGTGTTTTTCTCAATCAAAGCGGAAGCGAACTTTCACTCCAAGACATCTCTCTCGTTGTGAATGAATTTCTGACGTGTTCCGGAGGATCTCACTAAGCTACCGCGAAAGGGAAGTCGAGTTCACCATTGAATTGATGCACTGGCACAGGATCAATATCAAAAACGCCGTATCGTATGGCACCAAATGAGATGCGGGAGTTGAAAAAGCAACTCGAAGAACTTCTAGAGAAAGGGTTCATCCGACCTAGCGTATCACCATGGGGAGCCCCGGTGTTGTTTGTAAAGAAGAAGGATGGAAGTTTTCGACTTTGTATCGATTATCGCGAGCCGAACAAAGTGATTGTCAAGAACAAGTACCCACTTCCCGGGATTGATGATCTGTTAGATCAATTATCTCGGTTCTAGTATCTTTTCGAAGATTGATTTACGTTCGGGATATCATCGGCTACGAGTTAAAGCTAGTGATGTTTCCAAGACGGCTTTCGAACCGGTATGGGCATTACGAATTCCTTGTGATGCCATTCGGTTTGACAAATGCACTGTGTTCATGGACTACATGAATCGTATTTTCCGTCAACACCTAGATAAGTTTGTAGTGGTGTTTATTGACGATATCCTCATCTATTCTAAAAGTAGAGAGGAGCACGAAGAACATCTACGACTAGTATTGAGTATACTCAGGGAAAAGCGACTCTTTGCTAAATTAAGCAAATGTGAGTTTTGGTCTTGGGAAGTTAGATTTCTGGGCCATGTCATATCACGCAACGGAGTTGTTGTTGATCCCAGCAAAGTGGAAGCAGTTCTAGACTGGAAAAGACCAGAGACGGTGACGGAGATACGTAGTTTTCTGGGTCTAGCAGGATACTACCGCAGATTTATACAGAACTTCTCACGTCTTGCCTTACCATTGACAAAGCTCACAAGGAAAAACCAACCCTTTGTATGGGGTGAGGACCGTGAGGATAGCTTTCGAGAGATCGAGAGAGAGGTTGACCACGGCACCGTATTGATAATCCCAGATCCGGGTGAGACTTATGTAGTCTATAGTGATGCCAGTGGGCATGGATTGGGATGTGTCCTGATGCAACAGGGCAGAGTGGTGGCTTACGCCTCTCGTCAGCTGAAGCCTCACGAGTCGAATTATCCTACGCATGATTTAGAACTTGCGGCTATCGTGTTTGCTTTGAAGATATGGAGGCATTATCTTTACGGAGCGGCCGTAGAATTATCTTTGCGACCACAAGAGTCCGAAATACCTTTTTGATCAAAAGGAACTCAATATGAGACGTCATTTGGATGGAGTTACTCAAAGACTATGACTTGGAGATTAAATATCATCCAGGTAAAGCGAACGTCGTTGCGGATGCTCTTAGCGAGAAAATCGGTGCGGGTATCATACATGATGATTCAAGAACTGAAGTTGCTTGAAAATTTCAGGGATTTGAATTTGTCAAATCAAGTTTACGGAAATTGTGATGTGCCTGGTGAAGCCTTTCTTGCACGTCTTCTTGTTAGTCAAGGAGAATACGATTTGAGAGACGAGGTCGAGGAAGCTCAAAAACAAGATGATCAAGCTATTGCAATGCGGGAGATGATCGCTCGAGGCGAAACTCAAGACTATGACCTATCACTTAGTGGTCTAGTCAGATACAAAAAGCGGATTTACATACCGCCGGTCGATGATTTGAGGCGTAAGATACTGGATGAGGCTCATAAGAGTAAGTATACTCTACATCCAGGAATGGTCAAAATGTATCAAAACCTTAAGTCCGAACTCTGGTGGCCCGGATCAAGAAAGACGTGACCGAATACGTGGCTAAATGTTTGACTTGTCGAAAAGTTAAGATTGAACATCAACGACCCGCTGGTCCTCTTCAAGTACTAGAAATTCCCGAATGGAAATGGGAGTGCGTAACCATGGATCTAGTTGTGGGTTTGCCTAAGATCGGGAATCACGATGCAATGCGGGTAATTGTTGATCGATTAACCAAATCATCACACTTTATTCCCATTAGCATTAACTATTCTCCGGAGAGGGTTGGCGAGATTTACATCAAAGAAATCGTGAGACTTCATGGTGTACCAAAGAGCATTATCTCCGATCGAGATCCACGATTTACATCTCGTTTTTGGCAAGCTTTGCACAAAGCATTGGGAACGAAGTTGAGGTTCGGTTCAGCTTATCACCCTCAAACGATGGTCAATGCGAAAGGACAATACGAGACACTCGAAGATATGCTTAGAGCGTGTGTATTGGACTTTAAAGGCCATTGGGACCAACACCTACCATTGCGGAATTCGCGTACAACAACGGTTACCATGCAAGCATACGAGATGGCACCATTTGAAGCGTTGTACGGCGAAAGTGTCAATCACCTATATCTTTTGGACGGAACTATCTCGAGCGAGAATTTCTCGGACCGGATATAGTTGACAAGACCTCCGAACAAATCGCGGCGATAAAAAAGAGACTCCTAGCAAAGACAAAGCGAGACAAAAGAGCTATCTTTGACAAAAGGAGACGACCTCTAGAATTCAATGTCGGAGATCATGTATTTCTGAAAGTATCACCGGTTCCGGTGTCGGTAGAACACTGAAAAGGCGAAAGCTAAGTCCTCGTTACATAGGACCATTTGAAATCTTGGCAAAACGTGGACCGCGCTTACCGATAGCCTTACCCCCAAACCCGAGTAAACTCCATGATGTTTTCCATGTTTCTCGGTTGAAAAAGTACCAATCGACCACGATCATATCATTGAATATGAGACCGTTGAATTACGATATGATAATACTTTTGAAGTCGAGCGAGCAAATTCTTGAGTATCAAGAGAGCGGCTCCGGCACAGGAGTATTCCAATGGTAAAGGTAGTCGGAAAGGATTTTCACCTAATGAGGCAACTTGGGAAACGAAGGAAGACATGACGAAGAGATACCCAAAGTTCATGACTCTTAGTCTAATTCGAATAGAATAAATTTCGAGGGCGAAATTTTATTTAACGGGGGAGAAATGTAATACCCGAATAATTATTTATCTTAAGTATTATATCTTGATAAATAATACCTATTAAATAAAAGTGAATTTGTGGTGTCAAAATTTTGAAACTTATTTATTGTAATTTAGGAAATTTGCTCTTGGAATTAATTAAACCAAAGACCAATTTTTAAGACTACATATAAGGAACATAAAATATGATATTAATATCATATTAATTGTTGGTTTTTATTCAATAAAATTTGGTGGATGGAATAGGTAAATGGAATGGTAGTTTTTGGTGGATGGAATAGGCAAGAGGATTGGTAGTTTTTGGTGGATGGAATAGGCAAGAGGAATGGTAGTTTTTGGTAGATGGAAGAAGAGTGTTTGGTTTATAAGGAATGTTTGGTTAAGGAAGAATTATGGTTGGAATAGGCCTTGAATTTTCACTATAAATAGAGGCCTTTGCTCTTCATAATTCTCACACCAAACTCAACCAAAGTAGATGAGTTTAGAAGCAAGAGTAGAGAGGAAATCATAGTGGGAAGCAAGAAGGAGGAGGAAGTTCTTCAAGAGGTAAGCAAAGCTTTTAGTTTCTAGTCTTAAGTTTTGTAGATTTTAGTTTAAATGTTGTTTTGATCTTTAATCTTCCAATATATTTTTGTTATCATGTTTTGATGGTTAGAAATGGTTTTATTTCAAAAAAATTCTGGAGAAAGTGATATAGCAAAATTTTTGGAAGATTATGATCAAAGTAGCGAAGCTTCTGCGAAATTTTATCGGTTAGAAATTTATGAAGTCAGGGTACAAATTCCAGTATTTTATATTGAAAATGAGGTTCTAAAATTCTGAGAAAATTCCTGGTTAAAGTAGACATATAGGGCTTTCCAAATCTACCAAGAGTGAATTATTTCGAGTTCTGTGCTAAAAGATAAAAATATCCAAAGTTGGGCTATGTTTTCTGGAAAATTTCTGGGCAGAAGATGAACACGTAAAAACTGGGAACTATTCTTAAACTCTGGGCAAGAACCAGTATTTTTCTTTAAAACTAGACATCCTAAGGTTTCCGAGGAATTTTTCGGATCCTCATTCTGAATTCTGTAGAATTAATAGTGAGTTTTCAAAGTTAGGCGAAAAATCAGCCCATATGTTGTCAAACAGCATTTTTACGAAATTGTAGAAAGTAATTGAAAAATAATTACACCAGGGGTAAAATGGTCATTTGTGACTAAAATATTTACTAGAATATTATTTATGAATTAATAAATGCGATATTACCTTTATAGGAGATCTGTGATCGCATTCTTACCAACAAACGTACCGTATTCATCAACGAAGGTACGGACGCGTATTGTAACCTTAACTCTGATGCTTATTGTATGCTTATATATGATGGTTGTATTCATAGACTAAGACTCTGTCTTAAGTTCTTCATTATACATTCAACTATACACGGGTTATAGTCTTGATAATGCCGTTGAGTTTTCCTAGCGAGGACACGAATGTACATCGTGGCACCGGTGAATAGTGCGAGAGGGGATAACATACATGTGCGATGGCTATGTGTGGTTATTGTTTTACATATGTGATTTTGTACTGCTGACATGTCATGAATAAACTGTCATCCATATATTGTTTACATAAGCATGAGGTTAACCGTTACTCCGAGGTCCGATGGGCATTGGACCTCGGCTCTTACCTTAGCTTCGGGATCCGGGGAATCGGGATCGAGGACAAGGGTAAGGAGCCAGATAAGAACCAGATGGAGACGTTATTGTGTACTTTATTAAATACTCGGATGAGCATCTTGTTGTATGAACAACCGGATACTCGCAAACAATGTTATTCGGTTACTCTTTATTTTGAAAATAATTCCAATGCTCAACTCTGATCAAAACGTTATGGAAATGTTTATGAAAATGGGGTGTTACACATTCACTATTTTATAAAGAAAATACCAAAAATATTAGTTAACATTTGATTTAATTGCATTCTTATTTTAGTTTATTAATTTGAAAAGCCAAAACCTATTTTCCCCTTGTTTTAATTGCATTTGCATGACATTTATATTACTTAGGATTCAATAAAAGGCTCCTCGAGAGAGAGAACAATCCTAGGGTTGACTATACACAATCCTTGGTTTATTTTTGATTGTGGACCCCAAGGCTAAAGACAAAAAGGCCCCCATCAAATGGCGCCGTTGCCGGGGAGCTAAGTAATTGGCTCCATAGGTAATCTAATTGTCAAATTCACTTTTGACAAAGGGTTTCTTGTGTGAAGCTTTTTAGTTTTGCATTTTTGTTTTTTGTTTTCATTGCATATAGTTTAGGAATTTTTGCATTTAGGTAGCATTCATTGCATTATTGCATTGTCTTGACTTGATAGCTTCTGTGTGGTGCTTTTGTATTAAATTTGATATGATGTTGAGCTTAATTGTTGAAATTCACCTTGTCTCCAAGTTAATTCATAGATACTTGCATCTTTTGTCATTTTTAAATTCCTTTTTCTTTTTCATTTGCATTTGTAATTTTTTTTTAAAAGATTACTTATCTTAATTTTTATAGTTTATAGTTAGATAGTGATCTTGTTTTTCATTGGGAATTTATTGTGTCGAATTCTCACGGCTTGGTTTAATGGTAATCAAGATTCACTCTCTCAATCCCACTCTTCTGTAGGAGATTCGACCAGAAGGGAAGAGTCCATCTCTCAAAACATCGATTCCATTCAACATACAATACGGGCTCTTCAAGCTAACTTGGGAATTCAAGATAAGAATTCAATTGGTCAAGAATGTCATGGTCCATTCCACTACCCATATCATGAACCTTACCACCAACCTCTATTTCAACCAAATCACTCACCACACCTACCCTATAGATCATACCATGAGCCTTCTCCACCACCATACAACCCATATTATGAGCCTTCTCATAATCCTCCACCAAACAACCGCATGCCATACCATGAACCTCCTCCTTTATTCCATGCCACTTCCCGACCATGTCATCTATCTCATGAATCCATATACCCATTTGATCCACCTTATGGACCTCATTCTCAACCATGTGTGCCAAACCAAAAACCTACCATTCGTGAAGTCCTTGGAAAATTGCAAAATCAAGTGACTCAGACGATAGACGAGGAGCGGTCATACAAGGCCAACTTTGACCATCAAATGGACTCTATAATGAGACGAATGGAACATCAAGAGAAAGAGAATGAGAGAATGGAAAAGGAAATTGAGCGTCTCACTCAGCAATCACAAGTGTTGAAAACTAATTTCCAAGAAAATCCTCTTCCCATATTCACACATACACAAGAAGTGGAGCAACTAGAAGAAAGCAATGAGAAGTTGGAGAAAGCAATGGAGTGGACTGCACAAGAGTCTTCTAAGTGCCATACTTCACAAGAGACTCACCCACCACATGCACTTCCATATGAGCCACCTACTCCACAATGCCAGGAACATCCATCACAACCCTCCACTCCTCAACCTTCCGGACTTGATGCCTTCCTCACCTTGCCATATATGGATGCTCAAACCCTTACCCTAAGAAGAATGTATGACCAACTAAAGGTCCGGCATCTATATTTATTCAATCTCAAAGAAGCTCTTCCTCGTGGGTTCTTTGAGGAAATGGAAGAGGAAATGAAGGACATTGAAAAATTCATCAAGGAATTTGTTCACCATGTGCTATGGATATGCTTTTATACTATTATGCTCCTATTTATAAGTTCACTTTTACATAGCCATAAATAGAACCATAATGGCATATTAAAACCTCACACGAGAGGATGAGATTAACTTGATTTTTTTTTGGGCTGTTTGCTTCCCTGATTTTTTCATGATTTGAATTTGGTTCGCATAGTTTTTTTTATTTGAATTTACTTCGCAGAGTTAACTTCAGGTAAAGGGAAGTAATCAAATCTGTTTATAGAAACCGTAGCAATGCGGCGTCAAAACAAGCCGTTTCTAATCAAAATTATATAAAAATTTATTTTAGTGTGAAAAGAGTATTGGAAAAAGTCACAAAAAAGTACAGCATTTTTTTTTTTTAAATTCCTAAAAAAATTACTATAATTTAATTTACTTTTTTTGAGTAAAATTTACTAAGCTTTTTTAAATAAAATAAATTAAAAAATTATTATTTATAAAAAATGTTACTCCCTCCCGTCCTAATTATAAAATCAGGTTGACTTTTTTTTGAAGAGATTAAGGAAGCTAAACAAGTTACTTAATCACATCATATGTTGTGTATCCTTATATTATATATTAGTTTATAAGTCAAACTAATTAGGTTGGAGAAAAAATAAAAAATAAAAAAGCTCTAAAGTAATTTAATTAGCTTCCTTAATTTCTCCAAAAAAGTCAACTTGCTCTTATAATCAGGACTGGAGGTAGTATTGAATATAATAATTGAAAATATTGTTCAAACCATGACTAAATTAAAGATGACGAAGTGTGTTGTGGCCCTGATATTGGTGAGAACAAGGTGTGGGGATTCGTAATCCGACTGAAAGATAAGCTGTCATTTTATTTTATAGTATTAATCTGTCCAGAAAATCTCTGTAAATCAAGTCCAGTCCTCGTTTTATTAGTCTGATAGCCACGCCTTATATTTTATTTAATTTTTTTTTTTTTGGCCGCCGCCTGGACACTGTATATATAGTGGGTATAGATATAACATGAAGAGAAGTTTTCTAGGAGGACTAGGGAGACGATTGGTAAGAATTGAGGCAGCTTTTCTTCCCTTTTTCTTCCTTCCTTTTGCGTTCATGCCTTGACTTTCATGGTATGAAATAAGAAAAAAATAGAGTAGAAGGTTTTCCAAATAGGATGACGATATATACATGCAGAGATCATGAACTGAAATATTATATTGCAATGTAAATGCATTGAAAATAATTGCCTTTGAAATGGTCTTGATCATTAATTCTGATACTTATGAGAGAGTTTGTGTGAGAGATGGTGCCAGTTAGCCCAACTTATCAGAGTTTCTTATCACGAGGTGGCAACAAAGTTTGAACTCCACCATCAATCTTCAAACCCCAAACATATATTCCAGTTCTAGGTAAAAATCATACTTTTGAACGCATGCACAAGTCAAAATAAATTAAAGGCGCTGACAAGTTTGAGATGTACAGTGAGGATGCATAAACCAATATAAATAGGCATCCATGCTACAAGCAGCTACCATACTCATCCCTTGCCTAAAACACGAGAGCTTCATTTTGATCTGTCCCCAAAACTGATCTCACACACACACACACACAAGAGAGAATCAATCGATCGATCATGGAGATGAGAAATTTGGTGGTGAGTGTTGTGATAATAATGGTGATGTTATTAGGGTTAGTGGAAGTTGGAGAGGCGAGACCATTACTTGTGTTGGAATCTCTAAGAGGAGATGTGCCACCAACAGGTCCAAACCCATGCACCACCATCCCTAAACACCGCAAGGGAGAATGCCTCATGAAGCACAAGTTACCCACCAAGCCTCCTCTTTCCCATCCTCCCTCAACTTCTCCCTCTCCTTCACCTCCTCATTTTTCTGCTCATAATTAGCTATATATATATATTCTATACTCAACCACGCCTTACAATTTCTCATAGCTTTGCCTCCATTACATTAATGCTCTCTCATATCATGCTATGCTATATTTTTTATTTGTTCATTGCCTGTATTCCAAACGTACGTGTCATCCCTGCTGATGTATCTCTAATATTCCATGTACTGTTTGATACTTATATATATAGCCAGTGAGTCAATAAAATAAATTACGTTTCATTTTAACTTCTCCCCTTATTGCGTGCTCTACTGTATCAACCTATTATTTCATATCTCTAAATGAATTTTAGATTTATATTTTGTTGTCAATATATAAGATATCAAACAATGTGGTGGCCTGCAGGGCTCTTGCCACTCTCGTTTAATTTCGATACAGAGCAACTAATTAATTAATATGACAAGAACTTCATCCGTAAACAAACACTATAAGTTTGCTAAGAATTTTTGTTCTTCTAAGAATTATATATGTAATGGTAGATTATTCTAATTCAACTGTTTTAATAATGGGCAAAATAGGAGGAAAAAAATTCAGACGCCCAAGTGTTTTTAAATATGTTTATTTATTGGTGTGTGTGGACAAGAGAGTGGTGGTTTATATTTTGGATGATTTTAAAATGTTAATGCAATTAACTATCATATAATTGGCAAGTGCACCATCCTAATTGATCGGCAAGATTTTGTTCGACGTCTAAAGAACCAAAATACCAACACTAGCTTCATCTCAGTACTTGTTTTAAGTTAGGCAATTAGAGGATTTTTTTAATGGCTGGAGCTTAATTAATTATTACTCATCAGGCATATATCTGAAGCTGCTGGTAGGGAACTCGACATATGTGAATCCATAATGCTCCAAATCACTAATAATCAACAAGATAAAGACCCATAAGTAGTGGAAATCAATCTCTCTCTGCATTAATTGACAATAGCCAATTTCAATAGTTTTCATTTTCAATCACTTTTGTAAAATATCATCCCGAGTATTTGCTACAAATTAAAATGCATGGTAACTTGCATGAAAAATAAACTACTATAGAATTTCAGCACAAACTACTGCTCATTATTTTATACAAGATATCAGTACTATGCATGCAGCTAAGCGTATTACAATGTGTACATCAGACATTTTGAACACAATAAATAGACACGTAAACGATTCACGTGAATTAAATATATATCGTTATTTTATTTAAAGTTGTAATAACCTCATTTTCATGTAAATTATTATGTAAATTGAATTAGAATCATATTATTCGAATATATGGGATTTTCATTAAAGCTATGGCAAATGATATTTGCTCTAATCTAATTGGCTAACAAAGGATTATTATTATGCCTAAAAGAAAAGGCATAAGAGGATAATAGAAAATTCAAGAACATGTGTTACAACCCTACTGGCCTTGCCCTTCTGGGTGGCGGATAGAGAGATTCTCTTTCTATTATTACCATATATATTACCTAATTACTACTCATTAACATGCATCAGATGTTAACGTGGCAGAGCATTTCCCGATTTGGATTTTAGACCATACTGGTACAATTAAATCAAGTAACAAAATATAATCCCCACAAGGTTAAGTATATAGTCATCCTCTCTGTGCCCACAAGGCCAAAAAATATACAGTTATCCAATCTTAAAATATATATCAAAATAATCTTTTCCACCACAATCATCTCCACCTACTCTAGCTCTGTAGTCTTACCCTTGTCACTAGCTACAATCCTCGCAATACTTCTTGAAACTTTACAAAAATCTGGGATTCATAAATGAATCCCAGAGTAACTATTAATCTCATATGTAATGTATAAATAGTGTATGTATGTAACCATAATTAGGAAAATACCAGATAATAGCATTCAGTAACAAACGCACAGTAACTCAAATACAACATACCATATGTACAATGTTAATTGCGGAAGGACTACATGTCCTAGAAACAAACGCAGGACTGCTCAACAAAGCAAGCCTCAGATCCACAGTGCTACGAAAAGCACAAGAAAAAACACGGTAGTCGGACTCTGAACCTAAACCACACTGAATTCACACAAACGCATGTCCCTTTTCAGGAGACATGGGTCTACAATCATGAAAAAACAAACATACAAAGCAACACAAGACATATGAGAATTAAGGTTACTACTTGGTAGTTGTTTATAAATATCAGTAAAATTTTCCCTCGGGTGCATAAAACTCAAAGTAACCTTAAAATAACCAAAACATATAAGTATCTCTTCTTTGAAATATTTATTTGATGGCTTAAAATAAGCCTTCTTCAACCTTTCAGAAAAATCCCTAAGTCACTAAAATCCTATCTTTGAACATGTTGAAAGCATTAGACACACCAACAAAGAACTAGTTTCTCACGTGCTTGAGACTGACTGAGATCATATCTTGAATCACACAACCTAGCTTCCATTTTCATTAATCAACTTTTTCTTATATGATATTAACCTCTCCATCTAGACCTTAAATCTTGAGTTTGGCCCTTTATTCATCCATTCTATTCATCACTTAGACCCATACACGCAGGATACCTCTATTTTATTATTATTATTTTTTTACTTAGCAAATCATGAATTTATAAGGTAGTTAAAAACTATGACTTGATCTTAGTACTCCACCAACTAGAAACTTGATCCTCAATGATTCCTCTTCCTTCTTTTAGCCTTCACCTTCACGCACCAAGGGAGAAATTTCCTTTGAAAAATCGTGACTTACATGAAAGGAAGTAGAAGAAGGTGGAATAAATACCCAAATACCTCACCTTCCTCTTGGATGTTTGCTTGAGCTTTCCCTTGCACCTTTTGTTAGTTTTCTTCTTCTCTTCTTCACTGCGCATCCAACAGCAAAGTGGGAGGAGATGAGCCCGCTTAAATAGACCTCCAAACCTGATTCATTTTGCCTCTTGATCTCTCTCCATTAATCTAGAAAAATCCAGGAAATTCTTTTATTTTCTCTTGGCCGGCAATTTTTAAGGAGATTTGGAGAAAAAGGAAAACAAATTCTTGTTTCAATTGGTCTCTCACGTCCGGCGCCATGTGGAAGTATTGGAGAAATATTTTGGGTTCATTCTTGCCTTGTTCCACGTGCTCACTTCCTCTCTCCTTCATTAACATTGTCTTGTCCCATCCATAATCTCACATCTCTCTTTTAGTCCACAAGTACACCTAGGGCTAGGTCATGATTACCTACTTTTTCCTTCTTCCACTAGACGTGATGGCTACAGATGGGGAGGGAGTGAGTTCATTTGATTTTATCCTATTATCTAGCAGAATCTCCCTTTTATCCATTGGTTAAAGCCTTGTCCTTTATTTCAGATTCAAAATTTTCTCTTTCTTCCCTCTGAATATTTGAAAATTGAAGGGCTTTTTGGAATAAAAATATGCCTTCTAGTACACTTCCACTTCTTCCTAAGTCCTTATGTTATACTATGACATTGTGTTATATTTCTCCTCTTCCTTTCCTATTTCAAAAATCTGAAGGTATTTTGGGAAGATAAATTGTCTTTCCCCATGTCATACACCAACTCATCAGCTTTTATACTCAACATAATGTACCTAATATCATGGCTCTTCTCTTTCTTCATTTTTCTTAAAAACGTGCATGAGTGAGGAGTGGAAGATTTTTAGTAGATTATATGTCATATAAGTCCCATCCAATGTCCTCTTATATTTACTAAGTCCACATGTTCCCTCCTCTCTCTTCTCTGGAGCAAATCAGACTTACATTGAATTTTCAATAATTTTTCATCAGAATTTTCCCTCTCCTTTAGGATGAAAATTATAAATATAATTAGGGAAAAATATATTTATACCTCTTTGACACTACTTATCTCAAATTATTTATAACCATATTTATTAACCCCATTTTCAGATAAATCCACACTATTTTCCAATAATGAATTTATCTTGTTGGGAAAGAACAAATACCATTTAATACTACTTGGTGAGAATTCCTATATCCCCTATCTTTCTTTTCCTTTAATTAATTATTCATGTTGAAGGAAAACAAATAAATAAATAAATATCCTTGACTATAGTCTTGATGAAAATTCATATATCTCATTTATTAATCCAATACATTAGTTGCACGAAAAATGGGGATGTTACAACATGTACACATGGAAAATAGGAAGATTATCAACAAAAGTATCTTTGTATTTGAAAATGACATATACAAGCATGGCAAGATTAAGATGACTATTAGTAAAATATCTTTGACTTTGGAAAATAAAAGTTTAATTGATGATGTCATCACTGTAACACTTCAAATTCAACACCCGAAAACTTGATCAAAATATTTGAAATACCTCCAGCAGGGATAATCAATATCCAAATCATTAAATTACATAACCATTTCAAATAAAATTCATAATACATAATCAAAATAAATTTCCAAAAATATTTCAGAGTTTAATACAAAGCGGAAGTGTTAGGGTCATGGCAAATAAAATAACATAACAATACAAAAGAGCTTTCGCGACTCATTCCATATGTGCCTTCCCTGATTTTCCTACTAAATTAATCACCTGAAAAAAAATAAACAAAGTAACCGTAAGATCCCTGTAACCATTAGTTATTCAGAAATATCCATGCAAACCAAGATCAAGAACTTATAGTTAAAATTCACAATAATTAAATTATATCACTTCATATAAAAACTTTCACAAAATAGTTCTCGACTCGGTTACCAAAAACTCCCTCCCAAAAAGGGTTCCAAAAAAACCATCATAATTTATTTTCTAACATTTCACAAGAGATCTCACATATACAATCTGCCAAACAAATATTGATGCATAGATCATCCTTATTACCCTGACCATCTCTTATAATCGTCGACTGGAGCCATCTAACGCATAACACATCCTCCAACAAAACATACCCATTACACATAACTTCAACATGGCTCTCCTCCTTGTAAAAACACAACCAAGGAGATGTCAGATTTAACCCGGTTAAAGAAAAGTGATACCAAGGGTTCCAAGAATATCCAATCTCATCAAAATAACATTATGAGGGTCCAAATCAAGCCTTCCATAGGCACAACAAATCCCAAAACAGTTGATATATACAAACACACATATATTTGACAAGTATATAAAAGAATAACCAAGGTTACCTCAATTCCACACTTGTTTTTACCAATACTTCAATACTCCCAATTTACTAACACCAAATAATTTAACCTCAAATTATATCATCATTCTCCATGCTTCTCTCTTTCTTTCTCTTTCCTTCTCTCTTCCCTCACTCCCTCTCTCGTCTGGCGCTGAATGAATGAAACCGTGGGGTGTTTATATAATCATTGAAAATGGTTCTTTAAGCTAAGTGTAATTTTTACCTCTGGGTACTTTCTTGTAATTTTCCCCTGACCAAATATTCAAAACCTCCCGTGAATTTCGTTGCGGTGGAGTTGAAAATATAAAAGGTGTGGGTCCCACATGATATATTATATAATATATAATAATATAATAAAAATAGTAAGAAAAATCAAACGGTGCGGCGGAAGAAAAATAAAAGTGTGGACCTTACGTTAATATTATATAAATATATTTTTTTAAAGAAAAATGAAATCTTATAATATAGACAAACACTATTAAATTTAAACCTCTAGATCTCTTCTAAACCTCAGAATACTTAATAAATCATATCTTAAATATATTTAATTACTATTAGAAAAATCGGGATGTTACAATCACAAATTGACACATGAGCATGAGTCCAAAATGAATAAAAGAGCATCAAATACTCCCTTGGTTCTTGAAAGTGGCGTATGGATAGGAAGAAGAGAAGAAAACAAAGCAACTTACATAAAGTTGGAGATAAGAATTATGTAGAAAACCCTAGAAGGACAAGTGTCCTAATGTGAGATTATCTAGCTTCATAAAGAAAGACATTTATCTACTTATAATTAATATAAGTTGGAAACATAATTATCTCCCAAGAAGACCTATAATTTCGAATTAAGTAAGGCAAGAGGGAAAATAAAAGAATTTATCACATGATTAACAAGAGAGAATCTAGAACATATCCACATGTCCTCTTATAAATTAAAGATTTGCTAGAAGAGACACTTGGGTACCTTCATCAACCAAAGAATTAAAGAGATGGATACATGGAAATGTGAGTAATCATGGAAGGGACACCTAAGTATCCATGTGTCAATATAATATTTAAAGGAAATTTGTTAAGGACACATGTACACATTTAATTAATTAAAGGGGACACCTAATCACATTCTTCATTAAACAAAATATTTCAACCACAAAATGGACATGTGATTAGGAGATATTTTTGAGCCAAAGGAGGCAAGTGGCGTGCTCACAAGGAGGGGAAGAAAATCAGATTTTTCTCTAGAAAGGATCTAGAGATTTCAAGAGGCAATTGAAAGGGTAAATTAGTAAAAGTACAAGGGAATATTCTTGGCGCCCTTGCCTCTATAAATAGGACTTCATTATCCCTCATTTTGGGCAAGCAAGAGGTGCCACATACACCCAAGGAAAGAGAAATAGAAGAGTGTTGTGAGAATCACAAGCAAGGAGAATTTCAAGAGAAGAAGTAAGGAAATTATGAAATTTATTCTACTTCCTTCAAATTCATACAAATATGCTTAATTTTCTAATTGGGTTAAGGTGCAAAAATAGACATGTGATTTTCTTCGAGGAGCGCCCAGTAGCAAATGCTTTTTTTAGGTGCAAAAGTGACTATGTGGTTACAAATTAGGTGCAAAAATAGCGTTTGACCGTTAAGTTTGACTTTTTTTGCTGACTGGACGATGACGTGGCATTTCAAAGGTGCAAAAATAATTTTATGATCTTAAAAAAATATTTCAAGTATTGACCGGTACTAAAAGGATACTGAAAAAATATTTTAGGGTACTGACTGGTACTAAAAAGTATTTTCAGGATACTGATTGGTACAAAAAAATATTTCATAAATGTGAAAAATTATTTTAGGATCTTGAAAAAATATTTCAGGTATTGACCGGTACTAAAAGGATACTGAAAAAATATTTGAAATGCCACGTCATCGTCCAGTCAGAAAAAAAAGTCAAACTTAACGGTCAAACGCTATTTTTGCACCTAATTTGTAACCACATAGTCACTTTTGCACCTAAAAAAAGCATTTGCTACTGGGCGCTCCTCGGAGATAAGCACATGTCTATTTTTGCACCTTAAACTCTTTTCTAATTAGTGATATTGTATAATATTATTGAAGTTCTAGCTACAATCACAAAGGAGATTAAAGAGAAGTAGCCAAAGAAGTTAGAACTTTGAGCAAGTAAGTTCTCTTCTCTAACTTCTTGTAAATTTTAAGGAAATTTTGGTCAATAGCTAGAATTTGGTGATATAATTTTTTTTTGGTGATTTTGACGGTTTAAAATTGTTTAAAATGAAATTTTATATATGAAAGGGTATGGAGAATATTTTTGAAAGTATAAAAGTATGAATATATATGCAAATTGAGAAGCTGAAAACCAACAGAGGCATTTTCGTAAACTGGGAATGATTTATGTGTTTTTGGCCTTGGAAAGTATTTTTAGTCAAAAATAGACATGTCAAGGTCACTTAGATTTTTGAAACACCCCAATCGAATTTTTCTACAATTAATTATGAATTTTTGAAGTTGGGTCAAATTTCTGAAATTCTCAGCACTTTGTGCAAAAATAAAGGAAAAAAATTACTAATGAAGGGATACTCATTAACAAAGAAAATTAATGAGTTTCAAATATTGGAAAGTGTAATACCCTAAAATTTCTATTTATCATAAATACTATATTTTGATAAATAATACATATTAAATACAAAGGTGAATATTTGTCTCAAGAAATTATAATCTATTGATTATATTTTCATCCAAATTCCACTTTGGAATTAATTAACGAATGGTTAATTATGAGACATTATTTTGGAGCCATTTAATATGACATAAATAGCACATAAAAAGGTAATTAATTTATAACCAAAAGAAGGAATGTAATATCCCAAATCTTTGGATTTGGAAATAAGAAATATTTTATGGGAATTTATTATGAAAATTTGGCCTAAATAGTTTTAAAGCTATTTTCTGGATTTTGAGGCCTATTTTCCCAATAATTCAAGGAAAAATAGTTAGAGGATACTTTTTGGTCTAGAAATTTTAGAACCAATATTTTATGACCTAGAGAGTTAATTATGGAAGAAAATTCTTATATGGAATTAAGGATTTTATTTTCCAATACTTATTTAATATTTGTAAATAAATATTAAATGGTAGTTGGATATTGGTAGATATGTATAAGGTGGTATGAATGTTTGGTGTAAGAGAGTGTTTGGTTTGGGTGTTTGGTTTGAGTGTTTGGTTAAGGAAGAAATGTAGTTGGAATAGCCTTGAATTTCTTCTATAAATAGAAGACTCTTCTCTTCATATTCTTCACACCAAAATCAGCTCAAAGCATCTGATTTTAAGATTAGAGAGTGAGTAGAGTGAAGTTCTTGGAGCAAGGAAGAAGTAGTAGCAAGGTTCTTCAAGGGTAAGTTCTCTAGTTCTTGAGTTCTAGTTTTAAATTCATAGATAAGTAGTGTTTTGATCTTTAATTTTCCAATATAGTTTTGTTATCATGTTTTTATGGTTAGAAATGGTTTTATTTCGAAAAATTGATGGAGAAAGTGATATAGCAAAATTTGTGGAAGATTATGATCAAAGTAGCGAAGCTCTAGCGAAATTTTATCGGTTAGCAATTTCTGAAGTCAGGGGTACAAATGCCAGTATTTTATATTGAATATGAGGTTATAAAATTCTGAGCAAATTCATGGTTAAAGTAGACATATAGGGCTTTCCAAATCTACCAAGAGTGAATTAGTTTGAGTTCTGTGCTAAAAGATAAAAATGTCCAATGTTGGGCTACGTTTTCTGGAAATTTTCTGGGCAGAAGATGAACACGTGAAAACTGGGAACTATTCTTAAACTCTGGGCAAGAACCAGTATTTTTCCTCAAAACTAGACATCCTAAGGATTCCGGGAATTTTACGGGTCCTCGTTTGAGTTTTCTAGAATTACTTATGAATTTTTAAAGTTAGAAGTAAATCTGGCCATAATGCTGAAAGTAACGTTTTTATTAAATAAAATGTAATGGCAAAATGGTAATAACAAATCCACCAAGGGTATAAAGGTAAATTAACCTTTTGGATATTATTCTCTTGGTAATATGTTAGGATATCATTCCGGAGTCATATTACTATTCATAAATACCCGTTTTATGAATAGTACAATACATAAATAGTAAATTACTATTCACACGTATGTCTTGTATGCTTATATGTGATAGATGATTTCATAGAGTATAATCACCGTTTATATACATTCGATTTTTGATACGTTATAATGCCGTGATTGTTTTCCTATTTTAAAGTTATACTTTTCATATGAGGTTAGTTACCTAAGATTCAATTTGTTTTGAATCTTAGACTTGACTAAAGGTTCGGAAAGGAACCAGGATTTATGAAGACGTTGTGAATGGAGCCATGAGAAGGAGCATTAATGGACGGAGCCGTGAGGATAAAGGAAATGCAGGAAGAAAGTTGTTACTAGATATGTGGTTCACACCACTAGACCTACCCGGACCTGTGAGATGATTTAACTTATATTATTTTAAGAATTGTAATTATAAAGTTTTGTATTATCTATCATTTTTATTTGGTCAAAGCATATGTCCGAGTATTCTTATATCGATTACTCAATTGTTCAAATTTTTAGTTTGTTTCTCCTAAAACTAAAATCAACTATGCTTTTGCAAGAAGTAACATATTTTAAAGGAAGGGGTTATATTGACAATAACACTGTTATATTATATTATTTTAGGTCTATCATTTTTATTTGGTAGCCGGGTGTTTGTTCTCCTACTAATCAACTACTTGCAAGTAAGTAACCTTAATTTCATGTGCTTTGTATGACTCTGTATGTATGTTTTATCATGATTGGTTATGCATTCGATGTTATGTGTTCCAAGTGCTTTGGATACCGGAACCTGCTGTGTGGGACCCCTGGCACTATTATGTGCCTTATTGAGTAGTATATGTTATCTGTGACTGCTTGTTCCGGTTTAGGCTTTATGTCTCGCTGTGTACGACCTATTGGATGCTGTATGATTTATGATTATGGTTTTTCTTACATACTTTATACATACACTGGATATGAAATTAACAGTTACTCTGGGATTCATCTATGAATCCCAGGACATCACAAGAATATAGGTAGTGCATCTAGGACGGAGCAGGGGACTGGAGGTAAGACTGGAGAGCATGACTGAGGATTTTATGGAGGATGGAGACAACTTATTGTTATTACATCTTTTACCTTGGATGACTGTATATCACTTTTAGTTTATTTTGGAGATTTATTCGGGATGACTATAAATTAACCCTTCGGGGAACTAGTTCTTTTTGAATACTTCTTTACTTTACCAGAATTATATTATCCAAATTATTCTCATGCTCTGTTGTGTAAAGACTCTCATATATATATATATATATATATATATATATATATATTTTCTAAAGATAAAGGTCACTCTACCCGCCACCTGAAAAGGCGAGGCCGATGTGAGTGTAACAAAGGCAAATATGATATAACAAAGTTTTAACTAGGAGTTTAATATAAGAGTTAATATGATCTTTAGTCCTTCAAATTTGCCCTTATTTTTATTTTGATCCCTTAAGTTTTTTTTTTTTTTGGATTAATCCACTAGTATTAGGCGCTACTTGCAATCGACTAGTCCGGTTCGAGGGAATATAGGCCCAAAATAGGGGAACCTTGCTACCTCCAAGTTATTTTCGCAGTTGGATACCTAGGATTCGAACACGAGACCACTGGTTAAACTAGATCCGTTAAGTTTTAAACCATAGGTTTTAATCCCTTAAGTTTTATTTTATTTAAAATATTAGTCCTATAACTTAACAAAAACCTTGACCATTTCGCCTGTACAGGGACTAAAACCAATGGTTTAAAAATTGAGGAATCCAAGCCAAAATAAAGGCAAATTTAAGAGACCAAAGTTGATATTAACCCTTAACAAAAAGTAATATTTTGAATTGAAAATTAAACTGGAAAGTTAAAAATAAGAACTTTGCATCATTCAATTTTTTTTTTTTTTAAAAAAGGGATAAATACCAGTTTTGCTATGGAAGTTTAGCCTAAGGAACACTGGTCACCTGAAAGTTTTTTTGGTCTTATTTTTACCCCGGAAGTTAACAAAACAGAGCAATTTAGCCCCGGAAGTTTTTAAAAGGAGCAAATTTGCCCAAGAAGTTTTTTTTACAGAAGCAATCGTGCCCATGAAAGTTTACAAATTAGAGAAAGAATTTAATGGTCAAGATCAACGGAAGGGCAATATTGCTACGTTTTTAAACTTCCGGGGCAATTTTGATATTAAAAAAAAAAAAAAAACTTCCCGGTGACCAATGCTCCTTAGACTAAACTTCCATGACAAAAATGATATTTATCCCTTTTTAAAAAAAAAAAATACGTTTCATTTAAATTAATAGTGTTAATTTGAAAAATAGGTGCGGAGTTCTGGGGTACAAAATAAGATAAAGTAATGAATTTCCACGAATAGAAGTACACAACAATAATAAAATGAATCAAGACCAAACTGTATGGGGTTGGTGTTGGATAAAGCTAGAAATCCCGACTATGTTTTTTCCATATGACATATGAGGAAGTCATACTGATACGCGTCAGACCAATTCCCAGCTTACTGTGTTTTCATTTTGACTCGGATTATGCCATTTCAACGTTTTAATTGGAATTACGGAAAACAAAAACAGAAGGAGTGGTTTATTTTTCCCTGACTAGAGTTTAGTCAATTTGAGTCCGGTTTATACATTAAAATTGACTCTTAAAATAATTTAAGTAAAAAAAAAAAATAATATAATGTTGATGTGGCAGGTTGGCAGCAATGTTTGACAAATGATAACGATAGAGAGTTGATTACGAGTCCAAAAAAATTAATTCTTAAATGGGAGATCTGTAACCTATATTCATGACAACATTAGTAACAAAAGCCATATTTTTTGCATAGGACTAAATTTATTTCAGTCAGGAGTAAGATATTCTGAAATTTCATTGTAAGACCAAAGCCAAAATGAAAATAAGTTTTATAGGTAAAAAGATAATAATGTTCTTACTTTATTTCTTTACCTCTATGATTCTTGTCGTAGAACTTTTTGATAATCTCTCTTCTCCTACCATCCTTTTTGTTCTATTGCACTCTTGTGCCAACCATAATTAGGCTCTAGTAGTCTAATATTTGCATGATCTCCAATTACCCGCTCGGCATCTCTCTTCTACCTGTCTATTTTTTCGCAACACTAACTATTATCTGCTTCATATAATATTAATTATTAATTAGTACTATAAATATTGTTTAATTAATTATTAATTAGTACTATAAATCTTGTGTAGATATTTAATTTGACTCAGATGAAAAAAAAACCCTACTAATTTCAATTTTTCTTTTAAAACAAATTAAAATCGAAATCCAGCAGTTTCTGCGTAGCTGGGTGTTTGGTGTAAAAGAAAAGTTGATCCATTCAATATCTGGTTTTCGACTTTCTTCGCCCAGAATTTCAGTTTTCAAATTTCAAACTTCAAACCACGAGAAATCAAACTACACCGGCCATTTTTTCCTCAAAACCGCAAGAGCCTCTGGTCAATTCCCAGTATATATACGTTTTGTGCCAATTGCTACTTCCATTCCATATACATATCTCAAATTAACTCTCTTTCTCTTCCAAAACTCTATCCCTACCTCTCAATTACTGCAGACAGATGGCTTTCTCTTACAGGAAAATGATGTTGACGGTGCTGTTCATTTTGGTCATTGTGGTTTTGAGTGCACCAGTAGGATCAGCAACAAGGCCATTTCCAGAGGGCTTCTTGTTGCAGATTCTTCGAGGAGAAGTCCCACCCACCGGTCCTAACCCTTGCAGTACTATTCCTGGACAAGGAAGCGGTCAATGTAACTGAACTATATATTTTTCACGATTTCGAAAACTTTGTTACATTTTTCTTGTAATTTTGCTTTATATATATATATCAACATTACTCCTGTGTAGTAATTAATTTATCAGAATAAATTTTAATACACAGGCTTCGTTCTGTAATAATCTTATACCATAAATAATCCAGGTGACCGAATTCATTCCGATTGGTTATATATGAATTAATGATTTTTGTTTCTACTTCAACTTTAATCATCAGCATGCGGGTGGCTGCAATTATATTCAGGTTTTAGGAAATCTATTGAACATATATACATGCAGGTTTTAAACTTCTCATATTATCGATGTCTCTGGACTGACTAGGAGAGACAAGTGAGACACGAGTCACACTCTTGGAGCAATATAATATTAATGGCGATGGGATTCACGTGGCAAATATTTTGGACCAGCACGTATATATTAAAACATTAGAATTAATCAAAGTTGATAGATTTCATAAACTCTACTATTGATCTGGCCCCCCAAAAAAATACACTTGTAATATTTATGAAGCCTTCATGAATATTATATTGCACTGATACAATAACTTTTTAATGTGGATCATGTTGATTAATAAATAAACCGATGTATGTCAAGAAATAAATTGACTAGTAGTATTTTAATAAATAAAAATGAGCATTTCACCTTGATCATTTTAAAAGTTGCTATTTAGTAAAAGTCAAAAAGAACTTGGTGCTTTCCTGTTAAACGTTATCTATATATGGGCTGTTATCCTCATAAATTTCTAGCTATTGTTATATATGGAGGCCAATTTTTTTTAAAACAAAAATTTATGAGTAACACAAAAAAGACATACACTCTCTTTACATCAAGAAACATCTAACTATATTAGTGAACCGACAGCTGGTGAGTCAGATAAATGAAAGAACTCGGGAATAAGTTTTAAACATCTGATACTCTCTCAAAACCATGGAAATCATAATCCTATTTATTTATTTTTGTGAAACACGTTTGGGTCGTAATTAATCACAAGAATATAATTATAGATATAATATTGTAACTATGATTACATATCCTCCCTCAGGTCCTTTTTATAAGAGTCTAAAATTTGAATTGTTTTGATTCTTTTTATGAAATCCTAATAAGAGTTGTGTCAACATTTAATGAGTTTTTTTTTTTTCATATTTGTGTGCCTAATTAATTATATAAATTGCATTAATTAAAGGTTGATGATACTTATATTTTCTCTATTTCTCTCTCTTACTTGCCCCCTCATAAATAAGGGCACACTTGAAATATTATTTATTTATTTATTATTTCAAGACATTTTTATTACTTTTAACTAATTTTAACTACTTTTTTAAACCATGTAATTCAGTTATTAGATTCTTATAAATAAGACCGGAGGGAGTATATTGTTTATGATGGTGAAGAATGGGCATGTTCCATTAATAATGTTTATTAGAAGACCATGATTTCTTTTTATTAGATCTAGGGTTGAAGACAATGATATTAATTCGATGTTATATATGTTTTTGGAAGAGGATACTCTCCAAATCTGTTTTATCCTTTTCTTGTCATAATCTCATATCCACCTCCGATTCATAAAATGAATGGTTTATATTTAATATTTTCGAAAAACATTATTATAGTGTTTATAATTTATTTTTTCAAAATTTTGTTAGTATTGCAGTTATTAATTGTGTGGATAATATTTTAATAGTTTAAATTTATTTATTTATGCTTAAAATAATATTTTGATAAAATATGAAATTTGAACCATCTATTTTCTTAAATATGAGGGTGGAGATGTGATTCTAAGAAGAAGATGAGATAAAAGATTCTGAGAGAACCCATACCCTTTTGTGTTTTCATTTTTCAAGTTCAGCGGTTCATTTCTAACAACTTCATATTTTAAAATTTTAAAATATGAAGTTGTTAGAAATGAACCGCTGAACTTGAAAAATGAAAACACAGATAGCAAAGTAGACTGAAAACTTTTGGAGACGAACTCTAGCTATAGTACCACTAATATATGAATAGATACATCTGGTCCTTAATATAAAATCTTGTTTGTAGGGTAAATTATATTACGAACTGGCCGGGATCTTAGGACCGGAGGTGGAGGTAGTAATATAGATGAGGATGCATGAAAGAGTATTGAGAGGACTTCACAGAAACTTCCTGTGTTGGACCAACGACAAAGATGAGACTTTAGAGTTGCGTGAGTGAGTGGTCTCCTAGGAAGACCTTATCTATCATCTTCTTCTTCGATGGATTTGCTTATTGTTGATTTGGTTACCACCAGTCACTCCATATTTTCCTATACGCTTCCTCCGTATATTTAGAATTCAAGTGATTTCATTTTTACTTTGGTAGGCGTCTCGATCCATATTCTATCTTCCAACAAATGCTGAGTCATATTTATCCAAATTCCAAAGTAAAAACCCTTAATTTCAACGTATGAGTCAAAATAAACCCGCTAGCAAGTCAGGATAAACAGTGAGAAACAAACTTTGTATATAGTACGTAGCTTCCTGTAATGAACCAGGTGGGCTTGAACTTGGGCTGATAATATTGGGCTTATGGTACAAAAGTAAAGATATATATAGACATAGAGAAGACTAGGAAGGGTGTGGAATTGTATTGGAATTCTTTCTCTCTGGCTCCCTCATTTCTATTTCTGTTTTTGCTGTCACTATCAATCTGTTATTTTCCTTTCTAAGCTTTCTGTAGAGAACGTTATATGTGATATATTACAGATATTATAGTTGCATAATACAATATAGTTCAGATATTTGGTACAGTGTGATTACTGCTTTATTATTATCCGAATAGTCATAACAAATGGTGCTTTCATTGAGAGTCAAACCTTCCGCCATGGCCGACGAACTGGAACAACTGGAGGCTGATATGGAGAAGGTGAATAAATTTTTTGAGGATTCCTTTGGCTGATTTGATCGCCTCGAAGGATTGATGGAAGTTATTTTCCAATCGCTCGACAAGCTAGATTGAAAGATGTTATCGTCAGGCACAGGGTTTAAGGTTGGGTCATCCTCCTATGAGATTCCGGCGGTATACAATCGACGATCAGGATTAGTTGATGAGCCTCCATCTTCGAAAACTCCAAGCTCGACCGTATGTCACCCATTCTCTTCACAGTCAGATATTGAGATTTTGCGGCATACTCTTTCTTTGACCTCTATTACTTCTTCATGTTCTCTCTGTGCGGACGGTATTGTGAATGACGAGACAGAGTAGGGATCAGATCTGTCACCACCAGCCGTTGACAAGCGGGATTTCTTTGCTTTAACTAAGGCAGCAATAGGTGATGATGTCGGTGATCCTCTCAAAGTCGAGGTCGAACCAACCCAGTCACTTACGGAGGATTCTGGTTCTGCGGTGACTCTAATGCGAGAAGCCAAGTTTCCTTCCCTTTACAGTGAGTTGTTAACTCTCCTTGTTCCTCCACTCTTCCTTGCCGAGTTTCGAGAGATCACTATAGGTCTTCTATTCGAGGCATCGCCAGCAATACACTCTTCCTTCATGCTTTGTTTGGTTCCATTTCTGTATTTTACAATTGATTTTCAAGGTGGGAAGTCTATTTATGACATGCCTACAATGGACATCATATGTTTGTTGTGTCATCTGCCTTCATGTCTCATTTGCTGGATTTTCATCATTGATGATGTTTTGTATTTATGTGTTCGATCCAGGAGTTGCTAAGTCTGTTTTGGGTTTATATTATGTTCATGACCTCCTTTAATTTTTGGCCATAGCTACTGTTTTTAGGATTGACATGATGCAACACTTTTCTGATCTCTCAACTCCAGTATATTGCCATTTCATTTTAGACCAAATCATGAGTTGTTTCAGCTGTTGCGAAGAGGATGAACACCTCAAAGCTGCTGAGAGTGGAAGACCATGTGGTAAAAGGCTCAACAGGAAATGATGGAAGCTATCATGCTTCCGAAGCTGCAAAGTAGAGTGCTCAGACTGTAAAACTCCAGCCCATTGAAGTTCCTGCCAATCATCAAATGAATTAAAAGAAATTTCAGATAATATTGGGACAAATTCTCTTATTGGGGAGGGGTCATATGGAAGAATATATTATGGCGTTCTTAAAAATGGTGTGGCTGTAGCAATAAATAAGTTAGACGCTAGTAAACAACCTGATGATGAATTTTTATCCCAGTTTTCCTTGGTGTCTAGGCTGAAGCATGAAAATTTTGTTCAATTACTTGGTTATTGTGTTGATGGAGGTTCCCATGTTCTAGCTTATGAGTTTGCATCTAATGGATTTCTTCACGATATTTTACATGACAGAAAAGGTGTTAAAGGCGCCCAACCTAGTCCTGTCCTGTCATGGACACAAAGTGTAAAGGTTACCGTTGGAGCTGCAAAAGGGCTTGAGTACTTGCATGCGAAGGCCAATCCCGACATTATCCACCATGACATCAAATCAAGCAATGTACTAATTTTTGATTATGATGTTGCTTAGATTGCATATTTTGATTTGTCAAATCAGGCTCCTGATATGGCTGCACGTTTTCATTACTGCTTTATATGGGTTAGGCCTTACAATCATCTGGTCTTTGTTGAAGGCATAAGGAGGCTAGAGTTTGTTCTAAACCATTATTTGTTAATTCTCATTGATGAGCTCCAGCATTATGGAATTGCTATAGGAAATTGGTGCTTAGTTGGCATAAACCTTCACCTTTTGTTTTTATGCTCAGTGGTTGTGCCAGAAACTACATTAATGCTACTGATTTCTGCTATTGTGCTTTCGGCCTGCCTTGTCTACTCAAAATGGAATAGTTTGGATTTCCCTACATGGCAAGTCTTTTTCTGGGTCATAGTGCAAGATGGTATTTTAGAATCATATATGCATCTTCAACACTTGCTTCATTGTTTTTTTTTTTTCCAAATTTTGACCTTGAGGACAAGGTCAATCTCCCAGGAGAGAGTAATGTAATGAACCAGGTGGACTTGGACTTGGACTTGGTTTGATAATATTGGGCTTAGGGTATAAAAATAAAGATATATATGGACATAGAGAAGACTAGGAAGGGTGTGGAATTGTATTGGAATTCTTTCTCTCTGCTTTCTGTCTCTCTGGCTCCCTCATTTCTATTTCTGTTTCTGCTGTCACTATCAGTCTGTTATTTTCCTTTCTAAGCTTTCTGTAGAGAACGTTATATGTCATATATTGCAGATATTGTAGCTGCATAATACAATATAGTTCAGATATTTGGTACAGTGTGATTACTGGTTTATTATTATCCGAATAGTCATAACACTTCCGTACCAATAGCAGCATATATTCAATACAAAATAAAGAAAGAAACTGATGGAGATGGGAAAGTTAGTGAGAATTGCTGTATTGTTGATTGTGATGATGGCCATTATATTAGGGTTAGTGGAAGTTGGAGAGGCAAGGCCATTGCATGTGTTGGAGTCACTACCGGGAGGACCTGTTCCAGTGCCGGCGACTGGTGGAAACCCATGCACTACAATTCCTCACACAAATCAAGGAATCTGCGCCGTCAAGCATATGAATGTCGCCGCCATGCCTCATTTTGCTGCCAATTAATTCTATATATCATTGATCACGCCTCTTTTTCTTCAATACTCCATATAATAAATGCTACCGATTATCAGTATACTCCTACTCTACTCTCTTTGTCTTCAAATCATGGTTCCCTCTTTCTCCAAATGTTTGACAGCCAACGAGCCAATAAGTCAATAGATATTAATTAATATATTATGTTTTATTTAATTTATCTCTCTATCTCGGAGTGTATAATAATTACTATTTATTTTTTCCAATTAATTTCTCAATGTTCATGTTAATTATCATTCGAATTGAAATTTTATAATCGCCAAATTATTGATCGGCAAGATATCTTGTTTAACACAGAACACCGACACTACTACTTCACATTTCGTAATTAGCTGGCGAAAAAACTGAGATTCAACTTAAACAGCAATTACTTTATAAAGATTAATTATCACACAGATCATCATAATATACAATGAATCGACACAGAATAATTAGGTGCTAATCTCAACGGGCCTGTTTGGGTTGGCGGTGGGAGTGGTGGCTTAAAAGCTATTTGACTTTTAAAAAAGCTCAGTGGGGAAAAAAATCAGGTTATAGATAATGATTTGTGTTTGGATTGATAGTGGTAGAAGTGGCGGGGCCCACGTCAAAAAGCTGAGAGCATTATGGAAAAAGATGGGTTCTAGAGCTTTTTCCTTAACGGGCTTTTTGAGCTTTTTTGATGTTAAGTCCAGTGAATTTAACGTGCAACCCAAACACACCACGTTGAGCTTTTTCTCCAACGCCCATTAACTCTACCGCTAATGCTCCTAACGCTCTCCTAACGTTGATTCCAAACAGGCACATTAGCATAAGCTAAGGTACATCTAAATTTTGCGCTCATTCATCAATTTAGATGGTTCAAAACTCCAAATTTAAAATATAAAAATGTAATAATGAAATATAATAAAAATTGGGTTAAGAAGTAAAAATGTTTATGAGCTTTTATCAAAAGTGCTTACAGTGCCATATCCATTTTGAAGGTGCAAAAACACCTATAAACATTCAAAATAGAGGCAAAAAATGCAAACACCTTAAATTTGACCTAATGCCATCATGTGCAAAAAGAGTGTGGGTCTCACTAAAAAAAGAAACGGTGTTAGGTCAAATTTAACGGTGCTGACATTTTTACCCCCATGTTGAATATTCATGGGTATTTTTACACCTCCGAAAAGTATACGGTGTTGGATGCATTTTTTGTAAAAGTTAATGGGTGATTTTGCACCTTTATTCCCATAAAAATTTATACCATCTAATCTCATATTACGGCTCAAGCTATAGACAATGAACATATATACCTATGTATACTTGCCGATCTTGGATGGTGAAGCAGAGCATGAAATGCTAATCAAGTTCGAGATTGCTTAGAACGAACTAATTAAATTATTTCATTTTTGTATTTTCAATCTTTCCTAGCTAGGAGTATAATATTAATACTTTGTCTGTTCTCAAATGTAAGTCACTTGTAACTTAATTCACACATATCAATAAAATAGTTAAAAGTGTTAAATTTGTCATAAAACTAATAAATTGATTTTCAATATTAATCTTATTAACTTCATTAAACTCCAACAATGTACCCCTTCAGTCTTTTTCATAAGAAACATTCTCTCATACAAGAGTGGTCCTATATATAAGCAACAATTTGTGTAAAGATTCAATGAACTTTTTTCCACTCATAACCATCATCTCCTTAAACAAGAATATATTTGGAGAAATTTACATTTCTGACATATTTATTGATTTTAATATATATTTAACTAACAGTTTGATTTGCATAATTTTAGTAGTTGTTGCTTATAAAAAGAGTGAGAGCTAGGGAGTATTAATTTCTACTCTTTCTCACTGTACTTATTAAATATGGACATATATAAAAAAATTATTACTCCTTCAATCCACTTATTTACCTAATTTAATTATATTAAGGAAGTTAGTTAATATGATATGTATTTTCTAAAACACTATAGTCATCTTCCTTAATTCCCTCATTCTTTCTCCTCCTTGATTATTGGTAAGGGAGCATCAATAGGGGTAAATTAGGAAAACATTGACAAATATAAAAACTTTGTCTTTTATTTAGAACCAAAATCAACTCCATAAATATGTCTTATATTAAAGACCAAAGGAATACTTTACAAAAAAATCAATAATGGCCAGCTATTTAAAATGTGACTTGTAAGAGGGATCGGTGTGTAACCTATTTAACAATGGCTAACTAAGAGAGTTTATGTAAAACAGTAAAACCAAAAATTAATTAATAAAATAATGAGTTGAGCCCAAACTATATGTGTTGATCTGATCACTGTGGAAGCTGGGAAACCAGATGCAAGACATGTTCCAATTCTATAATTCCATGTTGGTAAAAATAATATATAGTAGTAAGTCATTGGCAAAAAAATTACTGCGTTTGATCTTTATTATAAGATACCAACAAATAAGTATATTTAATCTTTTTTATAAGGTAGTTGCTTGTTTTCAAAGAGCATTATGTATTTTTTCCATGTATACCCATACATAATTAATAAAGGCAGTGGATGAGAGTAATAATTTATATGATATTAGAGTTTAATGCAATTAGTAGGGGTAATACTGAAAATTATTTAAATTCTAAGACAAATTTAATGGCTTTAATTATTTCTATTAGTTTGTGAGAATTATTAGTTGGTATCTAGATGGAGTATATAATTAAGGAAGTCATATATGATCCAAGACACTTACTGTGTTCTTGACTTTGACTCTCATACCAATGGCCCTAACATGACTTCCTCGTTTTTGAATTCCCTGTATTCAACTTCGGATCATGCCATCTCAACATATTGGAACTAAGAAAAACAAAATCTGACTTGACAATCACGAGAAGAAAACAAAGAATTGATTCATATTTTCAAACATGACATTCACTTGGTAAACACGCCTCATATATATATATATATATATATATATATATATATATTGATACGTCATACTTATTGCATATGTGGCTGCTTTGACCCTTTTGTATCGTGATTCATAAGCAGCTTTTGCTACGAAATCTCCCACCACCCAAACCGGAACTGGCTTCCCTGCTCGAGCAGACGGATGAGCTCCTAGCCGTCCAGATCAACGGCTCATATTTGTTTAAAAAAATTTTCGTTTTTATTTTTTTCTACATGAAAAAATATTTTTTCAAAAAATGTTAGTTGAGATATTATCTTTATTTTAGATTCTCTACCCATTAAAATTATTTTTGGTAAAAAATACAAAAGTAAAAAAAATCAGATATGGACGGTCCAGAGCTCGTCCGTACGGACGAGCTCTGAAACCGGATCCCACCGGGAACTCAAGCACGAAACTCTCCTTAATTTTTTTTTATTTTAAAAAAGACAATAATAATTATAACTAAATTTCTTTCTTAAACGAAATTGAGATGTGATTTTTTTTTTTTGATATAAAAAAGTTTTGGAGGCGTTCGACATCAGTCCCCCACCAAGGCCAGGGTACGGCCCCGGGCTCTATGAGCACTTACTGGGGACTTACGAGATCGCCTACCAAAGGAGTCCCAGCGACGGCAGAGGGAATCGAACCCACGACCCAAGGGCCTAATCCTGGATCCCTTACCATCTATGCCAACTCACATTGGCATTGAGATGTGAATATATGCAGCTGTGTTAGATGTGCCAGCGTCCTTTGGGCCTATTTGGATCACCATTTGATGGACTTATAAGTCCATCATATGGGATAATAAGTCCATCAAGAAGAAAACTGGTGTTTGGGAGAGTGTTTGGGAGAGTTTCTTTTTTGATAGACTTATTGGTTTGATGGGCATATTTTGTTGAAGCTGGAACCCCAAGCTTATAAGTCCATCAGCTTCTTCTGCATCAAAAACACAAGTGGGGCCCATTTGTATAATGACTGTCCTACCCCTCCCACTTACTGTTTTTGAATATGCCATTTGCAAATCACGTAGCTTCCGGACTCTTCTCCTAATCACTCTCTCTTCTATAGTTATAAAGTCTTCTTAACAAAAACTCACAATTCTTTGTTTTTTAAGAAAAAACACTTCCTTTTTTTATTATTTTTTATTTTTTTATTTATTTTATTGCAGGTTCTCTTGTTCTTCTTCGCGGCTCTTACTTGTTGCTTTCCATCCGAATTTATCATCGTATCAGTGTATTTTCTTCATCTCCATATGAAGTAACCATCAGCGATCGCCTATCACAATTCTGACAAGTTTCACATCTGAAGTAAACAAACACACACTTGAGCTCTGGCGATGTGTGTGTGATTTATTTAAGCAAATTTATTTAAGGACTTCATTGTGTTGTAATTTATTTAATGGAATTTTACTATTTTATTTAGCAAATTTAAATTTAAATTTAATTTTTTATCCCAAATTATCACATTTTATACAACACATATGTGTGTGTGTGTGTGAATTTGATTCATGCCCTTTTCAGTCATTTTCCATCACATCTATCTTTTTAAAAACTATGCCAAACAAGTTCCCATCACAAACAAAAGTCACTTCTGCTATTGCTATTTGAAACACAAATCACATCAAAATAAGTCCATCAGAAAATAAGTCCATCAGGATAAGTCCATCAGATGCAAAAGCCACTTTTCCCACCGCGATGCAATGATGAAGCGATACTGTGAAGTTGATAAGTGGCTAGGCCTGCTACTTGATTAATGTGTATTTCAGTACTGCAATTAATTTTTTCTAGAGTTTCAACGACCCCCACTATTAATATTTTTTTGGTCGCTTTAATTATGGAGGTAGCTAGCTAGCTTATATAAGATATAAATTGGCACATGTTGAAATTTCATAGAAGCAAATTAAAGCAGCATAGAGTAGAGCCATCAAAACGGGCCAGGCCCATCGGGCCGGCCCGTTTAAGCCCTGGCCCTTTAAGGGCCGGACTTAAAAAATGGACGAGATATTTGAAATTAACCCTGGAGGGCTTGCCCTGACGGGCCTCGGGTTTAAACGGGCCAGCCCTGCAGGCCCTTTTCACTGTAGCTTTTTTTTTTTTTTTTTTTTTTTTTTTTTTTTTCCCTTTTTAAATTTATTAATTTATATATATTTTGTATTTGTTATAGAGTTATTTATCCATTTAACTACAAATACATAATAACTATACTCTAATTTTATGATTTGATTTATTATTTGTTGCAAATAAAGATTATGGATGTGTTCATGATGCGGGAGAAGAATTTCATGATATTCTTACTCATGACCCATATGCTACTACTCAAAGTGAAGAACAATCAAATGTCGTTAAAATTGATGATAGTGACGAAGATGATGACAATAATAGTCATCGTACTAATGTCACTTAGTGATATGCTTTTTATGTTTTATGTGAGTTATTTGTGAACATAGTTTGCTTTTGATTATGAATTAGTGACTGTGCTTATTTATTGGATGATTCGTGTTGTAATTTACTAATTATATTTTTTTAAAAAAGAGTGGAGGAAAAATAGTTAAAATTTAGAATAGTAATTTCCGGGCCCTGCGGGCCGGTCCTGGCCCTGGTGCTCTCGGGCTGGGCTTTGAAAAACATGTGTTTTTCTTACTCCGAGCCCTGGAGGGCCAGCCCTATTAGGCCCTGGCCCTTCACGGGCCGGCCCTGATTGACAGCTCTAGCGTAGAGTTTAAGAGAGAAACGTGAGATGTACATATATGCATAAAAATGATGTCATTTTATTGTGCTAACTAATTAAATTAAATTGAATGTAATACAGGGGACATATTAGTATACACTGTTTTGATAATTTAATTACTAAGCTGGTAAAATAAAAGAACTTGAATGTTATTGAATTTAATATTTGAAAATATTCTTTAAAATATAAATAAATCAAAGATGATGAAGAGTGTTGTGCCTTGTGGGCGATACAAAATCCGAGTGAAAGATGGGTGTGGGTTGTTATATTTTTGCTATAATATTAATAATCTGTCCAGGCAATCCCTCTAAATGAGTCAATGAAGAAACCTAGCTAAAGAAAGATATGCTCCTTAATCAATGTATCATCAAATAGTTTTCGGCCAAGACCTTCTCAAAGCTACTGTTCACAAGCGAACTCAGCTCCTATCGGCTCTATCTAAGCCGTTTGCAATTAAAATCGCCTCTGGCTGCGTGCCATTTTAGCCTGCAAAGTCAGTTTGCTTTTAGCTCCAACCAACCAACATTTCTTTGTTCAAGCACCGTTGACACCGGACGCCCTATTCAGGCCAAATCGAAGGCCCTGTGCATTCAGTGTCGTCTTCAACACCTAAGCTCCTCAGGTCAAATGCTCTGTTTATATGTAGTGAGTCTCTCAATTTGGTCGACCATAGTCTCTTCATCCACTGCTTTGCTGATTGCTTATACTGTTGCCTGCCCTTAAATATTGCTTATATGTAGTGAGACTTACTCTGTTTTGCCTCTTCAACGGGGAAGCGAAGCGAGGCTGTCATTGTCAGACACTAACGCAAATCACACGAATAACTCTTGTACGTGTGTTAATCACCCTGCTCCTTCATTCGTAGCTCTTGGTGAGGTAGGTATGACCTTAATGGCCATGGTTTAATGCTCTTATATATATATATATAAACCAGACATTGCGTTCTTTTTATCTTATCATGAACTCTTGCATCTTGACGTGGCATCACTTATTAGACACACAGGCAGCCCAACACAAAATAAGGCCGCATAAATACAAATATTCCAACATAATAAATCCAAGAATTGAAATAGCAGCTTGACGTGGGATCACTCATTACACTTCTGAAACCCACAAATTCAAAAATCTTGGCATAAACTTAATTATCTTGAATTTGTCATAACCATACAAAAAGGAACGACACGTGGCTCTATATAGAGTCATCTAGCTCAATAACACATATCTCGACAAGGTTGGAGACTCCAGCCTTTCACAAATGTTACTTTTACATTCCTGAGGCATTGGGATATGAACAAAGTCAAACCGGTCATTCATTGTACCTGGGCCTCTTTTGTGTTCTGCTGCAAAACAAATCTCACGCTCATTTTGTAGGGTCATTCACCCATTTTGCTTCGTTCACGAAGTTAGAAGCCTAACCTTTAATGGCCTGCTAAAGCAAGCTCAAACTGTTGCATATATAGTAATCCTTGAGGAATAAAGTGTTTATATGAGGTGCTCCCATGTTTCAGTTCTGTGCAAAAGGCGCCCGCACGCAGAAGTGGAAATTGTGTTAAGTAGCTCTCTTTTTAGCTGAATCTATATATTCTTCAAAATGTTTGAGGCTTTGAGCATTCAAATCATGCAAGCATATAATTATTTAATCTTCTTTCAGTTTTTTTCTAGCAGCGTGTAGGTTTGGCTTAATTGAAACACCAACCATAAGCCCGGAAAAGGAAGATTCCAAAACTTCTCATGGATAACTACAATCTGGGGTGCTGGATTCTTTGGACCTCCAAGGGCAAATTTCTTTTTCAGGGGGAGAGCATAGAAACCATAGAGATGCTGCACCGGTGCAACTACATTCTCATGGAAAATGGAGCAAACCAGAAGATAAATAACCTGATTTTCCAACTGGACAAGCTAGAAGAGGAATCGTGGACCCCTCCTCCTGCAAATTTAGTACGCATTGATGTGGATGGCTTGGTGTGTCATCAACACCAAGCGGCTTGCGGGGGAGTACTTAGGAACTGATCTCACGGAGATTAGTTAATGGGATTTTATAAATCCCTTGGCATTCGTTTTGTCATTGAAGCTGAAATTTATGCTATCTTATTAGGGTTACAGACTGGTCTCCAGATGGGTCTTTAGAGAATTCTCATCTACTCTGACTTTCTTGATGCTGTCAATATCCTTATGAGGGATTCTCCCACTGGTCATCCCCTTAAAGACATCATTGGGGAGACTTGAGACCTTTTATTCTGAGACTGGGACGTGGAACTCCATCATACTTCACGACACAACATCGTCTGTGCGGATTACATGGCCAAAATGGGCCATTGTGTTGCTATTGGTGTTGAGGTGATTATGACTCCTACAATTCCCAGAGGATGTTTTGATATGGTTTTGAAGGATCAGTGATCCTGTCATTCATAGTTTCTCTATTTTGTTGTATTAAGGGCTAGAGTTATATCATCTAGCTCATATTTTTCTTTTCAAGCTTTGGCTTGCCTGTTTTATTCAATAATAATAATAATTATTATTTAATCAAGTTATTATTTTTAATATATTCTATTGACAATAATATCTATCATAATTACAAAGATGACTGTCATCTTATTACTAAGCTGTTCACCTCATTTTTGAACATGTAAGTTACCTTTGTTTTCTTTCTCATCTCGTTCGTATTCAATGGAAAATATAATTATGGTCTTATCCTTTCATTTTAAATGTCATATACTGTAGCCATTTGATAGTCTGAGCAATTAGCCATGATTGACAACAACATATCTGTCTTATTTATCCCTGCCAATACATACAGCCTACTTGGCACCTAATAATCTGATTCTATAATTGTTTTTTTTTATAAAAATAATACATGTAAGCCGAAGCTTGAAAAACAAGATAGAGACTAGACTGTAAAATCTAGCCCTTACAACATAGAACTAGAAATAAACTAGCACTGGCAAGACAATTGGTCCTTTATGACCATATCAAGACATCCTCTAAGGATCGCAGGGACTAGAACCACCCCGGCATCAGCAGTAGCACCATGGCCTTCCTTGGCCATAAAATCAGCACATGAAATATTATCTCTTGAGGTATGATGAAGTTCCACGCTCCAATCCTTGAATAGTAGATCTCTAGTCTCCCCAATAATGTCTCTCAGCAGATGATCTGTGGAGCAGTCTCTCATAAGAGTATTAATAGCATCAAGGGAATCAGAATAAAGAAAAATGTTCTGTAAGCCCATCTGCTGGCCGATATGTAACCCTATCATGATAGCATAAATTTCAGCTTCAAGAACCATATAGAGACCAAGGGATTTATGAAAACCCATAAGCCATTCCCCATGAGCATTCCTTATCACTCCTCCGCACGCCGCTTGGTGTTGGTGTCATACTGACCCGTCTACATCAATACGAATCACATTTGTAGGTGGAGGCCTCCAAGACTTTTCCTGAGTCTTGTCAAGTTGAAAAATCTGGTGAGCTAGAGTTTGATTTGTAGCGCTTTCCATGAGGAGATAGTTGCATCTGTGAAGCATCTCTATGGTATCTGTGCTTTCACCTTGAAAGATAAATTTGTATCTGGTTGTCCAAAGGATCCAGCACCCCAGACTGAAGATTCTTGGTCAAGAGATATTCTGGTATCTACCTTTGCCTGGGTTGTGATTGGTGTTCCAGTTGAGCTAAACCTGCAAATTACCTGTGAAAAACTGAGCAAAATGGTTAGGCTTTAAAATTTGTTTCCACAAGTTTTTAGCTCTCTCACAATCTCTGATATGTGGATCACGTTTTCCTCACTATTACAATGAAAGGGACATGCGCTCTCATTAGTAAGGCCCCTTTTGGCTCTGAGGGAATTAGTAACCAATCTCTCGTGACCAACTTGCCACATGAAGAATTTGACTTTTTCAGGAAGTTGCCATTTCCACAACTGATCCTAGAAATTGTTATTGTTGCCTCCTCCTCTGTCAGAGAGATATTGATAAGCAGATTTAACATAGAAACATCCGTCTTTCGAAGCTCTCCAAGTAAAGCAGTCATCGAAGTTATTGCAGGGGCAATTTGGTAATAATCTTTATAATTTTAGGAGGTAGAACTCCTTGCCATCTAATAGTGTCCCATCACCCTTACAGCAAAACTTGATCTTTTACAGTCTCATCTGCGTTCACTAATGTCGGATTTTGAACAAAGCTTATAATGAGTCAATCAAAAGGGAGCCAAAGATCAGACCAGAACTTGGTTCCTTCCCCATTATTAACCTTTTTCCCAACACCACTGAAGAATTTATCCCAAACTTCAGATATCGCTTTCCACGCAGAGGAGGAGTTACGTTTCCTGGATACCTTAGGTATAAGAAGATCGCCACAATTATATTTAGACCGAAGGCATTTAACCCAAAGAGCATCTTTTTGCGTAAGGAGGCTCCAACATAGTTTCATAACGAAGGCTTTATTTTGGCGCCGCAAATCTTTGAAGCCAAGCCTCCCTTGCTTTTTTGGTTGTGTAATTTTGTCCCAAGCAATGAGATGCATTTTCCTCACCCCTTCCTCCTAGGACCAAAGGAACTTCCTGGAAACTTTCTCTAATTCACTAAGGGCCCGTTTGGTATGGGGAAGATTTAAGAAGGGAAAGGAACTTAGAGGAGGGAAAGGAATGGAAGGGAAGATTGGGAGGAAACTTAAAAAGTTGGGCTGTTTGGTAGACATGGGAATGGAACTTAAGTTGAGAGAAAATAAAATGTTTGGTAGAAAGAAAATGAAGTTTGTTAAGTGGGAAGGAGGTAAAAATACCTTTACTACCCCTAAAAGTAAAACCCTAAAAAATAAAACCCCTACTGCTTCGTCTTCTTCCTCGCGCCTCTACGTCTTGTCTCTGCGCCTCGTCTCTCACTCCCGTCTCTGCTTTATCCACACCATCGCCGGCGCCTGTACTTCCTCCACCATCAACGGCGCCTATGATTCCTCCACCATCAATGGCACCTCCTTTCCTCCACCATCGCCGGCGCCTCTCTTCCTCCCCCATCGCCGGCGTCCTCTTGCATCTCACCACCATCGCCGGCGACTCTTCTTCATCCACCATTGCTGTCGCCTCTCCTTTAGATTGGACTTTGGTTTCTCATACAAGGGGGTTTTTTGTCTTGTCAAATATCTCTCCCAGGAAGATCATGAGATCCCACCACTTTTGGAGGGATTTCATCTTCCCATGTTTAAGAGAAGATGAGGCTAGCCGGGAACTAAGATTGGAGGGAGAATGGCGCACCAAACGGATTTTTCCATGGGAACCCTATTAAGTTCCCATTCCCTCAGCTGAGTTCCCTGTACCAAACGGGACCTAAGATTGCAAATTGGTAGAAAATGGTTGCACTACATACAATAGCTAGGAAAAGATGATAGGACAGATTTGATAAGAACCGAGCGTCCAACAACAGTCAAAATTTTTGTTTTCCACATGGATAACTTCTTTTTAGCATGTTGGATAATGGGGTGATAAGTAGCTTTGGTGACTCTCTTATGAATAATCGGCACCCCCAAATATTTCCTGAGGTCAGAAGTAATATCAATCCCAAGGAGTTGACTTAGTTCTAATGCTCGGTTAAAATTAACATTTTTCGAGCAGAACATGCAGGATCTGTCTAAATTGATTCTATGACCTGAAACCTCACAGAAACTTTGCATGACTTTGCGAAATTCTTCCATTTGGCTGCAGGAGGCTTCGGTGAAAAGAATGAGATCATCAGCAAAAAATAGATGAGAAATGTGAGGACCATCCCTTTTGAATTTGAACGGTTTCCAGCGCATGGCCTCACATTTAGCTTTAATAAGCTGCCCTAGACGTTCCATGTAACGGCCCACCACCGGGGTTCCACCTTGGAACGCGAGACCACCGTCCCCAGAGCACCGCTTCGATGCCTGCGTGGTGGCCGGCCCCCACTGGGGCAGGTATTGTCCCCTCCTCTAGGGGTTTTGTCCCTTGGGAAATTAATTCCCAAGAGCGCCTCCCCCAAGTCTCGAAGCCATGACCTGAGGCATTAGTACATGCTTCATGGAGACTTGGTAACCAAGTGAGCCTCCAAACCGGTTAAATGCTCTGTTGCGCTCACTCTGATACATGTTAAATGGACCTAATAATGAAATAAAGGTAACTAAGTAACGGAATCCCTCTAACCCGCCACCCGAAAGGGCGAGGCCGGTAGAGGTGTAACAGTAGTGTAATGGATACCAAGTGGCCCTTAAGCTTTGGACTTATGCCTCAGGTCCAAGGTTCGAGCCACTGGGGAGGCGCTCTTGGGAATTAATTTCTCAAGGGACAAAACCCTTAGAGGAGGGGACAATACCTGCCCCAGTGGAGGCTGGCCACCACGCAGGCGTCGGAGCGGTGCTACGGGGACGGTGGTCCCGCGTTCCAAGGTGGAACCCCGATGGTGGGCCGTTACATTCCATGCAAAGAACAAAAATATATGGGCTTAAAGGATCTCCTTGTCTCACACCTCTAGAAGAGGTGAAAGTCAAGCTTTCATCACCATTCCAGAGAATGAACATAGAAGTGGTAGAGATACAAGCCATGATGAGCTCAATGAGATTAAAATCAAGCTCCAAGCAAGTGAAAGTATTCCTGATGAATCCCCAGTCTAATTTGTCAAAAGCTTTTTCCATATCAATTTTGATGGCCACATAGCCTTTTTTCCTACCATTTATTCTCATGGAGTGAATGATCTCCTGGGCAATTAGGATATTATCGGAACTGGATCTGTTAGCAATAAAACTACACATCTCAGGGCTAATAAGATGGGCCATGACCTCTTTAAACCTATTCGCCAAGAGCTTAGTGATAATTTTGAAGCTCATATTACACAGAGATATAGGTTTAAAGTCCTTAAGCGTAGAAGGGTTATCTATCTTTGGGATAAGAACAACCTTGGATTGGTTAATGCTGGACATTTTTGAGGGGTTGTGGAAGCACTCTTCGATGAAGTCACAAATCTTGTCACCTACGACATTCCACTGAGTCTGAAAAAAGTGAGCCTGAAGACCATCCAGACTCGGGGCTTTAAAGACTCCCATAGCAAAAGTTGCATTTTTAATCTCAGTTCTACTGACTTCTCTCGAAAGGATGCTCAACTCATAAGTATCAAGAGGAGGAAAATGTGAGATCTACCCCTCAGGGTTCGTCACATTAGCATCCCTAGTATAGAGGTTGTGAAAGAAGTCATGAGCCATCTCTTTAGCAATGTCATGATCTTCAACCCATTCACCCATATCGTTCATAATGACCCTAATTCGCTGCTTTTTTCTTTTAATCATGGTTGAGGCGTGGAAGAATCTTATATTTTTGTCACCTCCCTGAAGCCATTTACTTTTGGATTTTTGAAACCACATAATTTCTTCCTGAGTTGCCACTCTATGGTATTCATCCCATAGTTTTTTCTCAAGACGAAACAATCTAGTTTGTAAATTTAACCTCCTACTTCTGTCAATCCCCTCTAAACGCTGTAACAATTCTTTTTTCTTTCTGGTGAAGTTACCCACCCGGTTATCATTCCATTCTAAAGCAGATCTACGAAAGATTTGAAGGCCATCAGGCCAATTCTGCCCTTGCCAAGCATCTTTGGTGATATCCTTAAAATCATTTTCCAAGGTCCATGCAATCTGGTACGAGAAGGTTTTATGGAAGCTTCTCTGATGGGATGAAGGTTTAGAATTCACCACCACAATCCTATGATCAGATTTAAATTTAAACTCGTGATGGACGGTGGAGGTAGGAAAGCAATTAAGCCACTTTAAATCGTAAAAGACCCAATCCAATCTCTCTTTCAATCCCTGTCTTTCCCAAATGAATTTTTCTCCTTGAGCCCTAGCCTTAATAAGCCTGGTGTCTTCAATATAGTCGTCGAATTGTTGCATCGAAGCCTAAGACGAGTCAGCCCCTCCAAGTTTGTCATCAGGCGATAGATAGGTGTTGAAATCACCCAAGACAAGCCACGGGAGGGTAGAGTGAGAAGCGATCAAACAAAGGGAATTCCAAAGTGAAACTTTGCCAATTGAATTAGTCTCCCCATAGACCACAATCACAAGGCTAAGAACATTACTCAATGATTTTTAACTTGGAAATGGAGAATTTGAGTAGTAGAAGTCAGATAAGTAATGTCAAAATCATCATGATTCCACAGAAGCCAGATACCTCTAGAGAAACCAGTAGATTCCACCCGGATCCAATGACTAAAACCAAGTTTCCGACACATGTTGTCAGCTCTATCATCACTAATTCAAGGTTCCAGAAGATAAAGAATATGAATAAAATATTTATTAACAATATCTTTAATAATTAAAAGGAAGGTCCGCTACCGGCCCCTACAATTCCAAGAGGCAATAATCATTAAAAACATAAAAATGTACAAGGTAGGGATATGCATACTTACCTAGAGTCTTTAGCCTTCCCATCTTGTTCCAACTCACATTGAGTTTTGGCCACAAAAGAATCATCTCCTTCCATAAAGTCCATAGCATCCGTAGGAGGGCTTGGGATGAGCATCTCGGATGAGCCCAGAGATTGCTCCGAAGATGAGATAGCAAAAATTTGCTCTTTATGTGAATTATCATAGGCCCTAGCATGATCTGATTTTTCCTTGTTCCTTAAAGTGGAAATATTCCCTTCAACCACGTTATGAGAGCGCTGGCCTTTGATTTGTTTTGATAACATTTTCCCTGAGCTTTTCTCCTTAATTAGAATAGTGCTAGGCCTAGCTGCAGAAATGAGGTCCGAATTGTGAGTCACGCTCACGACTTGGCCTTTAGAATTATCAAGCCCAACCTGCGCCACTTTAGAGTCCATTAAATTCATTTGGATATTTCCTGTGTCCATATCAGAAGTCTTGTTCTACCCAACTAGCTTGGACCCAAATTTATATTGGGCTTTAGTAGTGAGCCCATGATTTAGCCCTAGGTCCTTCTTTTGACTCTTTGAATTGCCAATTGGAGTACCACGTCTCTTTCCCTGCACTGTTTGCCTATTATCCGTTCTGATGGGTTCGGCGCGACTGACAGAAGCTTTCATGAATTTGTCCTCTGATGGTAGATATCCTTCTTCCTCAAAATCGTCTAACGCCACAAATGCGGATTTTTACCCAAAATGGGGTTCACACAGCGTCTTGGTTCTCGCACCCGAGGAGATATGCTAACCATCCTTGAGGTCAGGACGTTTCGGAAACCGTGAACGAGATGTCCAACGATTAATTAGCATCCAAGGTCCAAAGGCTTCATCGACGTCTTCAGAGGTACTCATCGGAGGCTTCACCTAAGGCTTCATCGACGATGCACGGTCTGATTGATGCGCATGGCTTGCTCCACCCTGAGAATCAGTGGCGTGAAGTTTATAAGGGCATTGCTCTTTCTGATGTTCAAACCTACTGCAAGTGAAGCAAATCAGGTGAAGTCCCTCATATTCAATGTTGAAAATCGAACCTGCTGCTATTAATTTTGGGACTAATTTCTTTCGGAGATTTAACTCCACACAAATTCTCACAAACTTTCCTCTTTCAATTTTTGGTGTTGAAGCTTGAAAATCGTTGAGTGTATTCGTATCGACCTTTAGAGTCCTGCATATTCTGTCTCCAAGTCGTGAGATGAAGTGCTTGTTATAACAGTGAATTGGTACATCTGGGATACGAACCCAAGTAGCCACTCTGCCTAGAGCATTCTGGTAAGGATTGAAGTATGGGGTCCACCGTTGAACTAGGACGCAGTGTTGTTTAAGCACCCAGGGGCCATCATATAGCACTCGTCGGTAATGTGTTCTCCAAAGCTCCTGATCTTGGAAACGAACAACAAAGTAGTTATTTGGGAGGTCTATAAGTTCAAAACTTGAGAACCCCCAGATATTTTTCAAAAGATCCTTAGGTACGTAGAGATTAAATTTCTTGCCACAAACAGTTAGGATCAATGCATAATTCCAAGGTTCACACCACTCATTATACTCTTCCTGTGTGCACGGCGCCATAGGGTACACTTCCATGAGTTTTTTTTATCTCCTCAGATTCCTCTGGTAATTTCCAGCAAATTTCTTTATCATCAAAGAATAGATCTTCCTCTTCCATTATGTGATTACTGTGGGCTACGCCATTGAATCCCATAAGTGAAGCCCGATAAGAAGTGAATTTTGAGGTACTTCCTTCCTTCTTGCCCTTTGATTTGTCATTATCAGAAAGTTTGTTCTGCTCAATTGGTTTCTCTACTGCATGATCAGGCATATTGTCATCCATTATGGCTTGTGGAGCATTTTCCACTTTCTTCTTCTTTTTCCGATCATGTTGGCCTTCAGCCAGTGGTCTGTCTGGTGGGAGATTACGCTGGCTGGAATCAGTCATGGAAAAGTGATGCACCTTCTCCCTTGACTTTTCCCAGGAGACGTTTTTTGCTAGTATAATGATTCTATAATTGTTGACCACACATAGGTAATGTTGAATTTTTTAAAATAACCTGTCTATTAGTTTAACGAATATATTCATTATAATTTTTTTAAAATATATTAAATGTAATAAATATTTTGTCCCACTCCTAGGTGACACATATCTCCACAGGGTTCGAGATTGAGTATCAGGTATACATATTGCCTCAACTATGCAAGAGTTGTAGCAGCTTTGCTTTTTGTTGACTGTATCCAGCATGGTAACGTTCAGCTCATTCATTAGTATCTATTTCAGCCTTATTTGTCTTCTGCTGCACAACAATTTCAATGCTCTTTTTGTAGTGTCAACAGGCTATTTTATTTCATTCACGAGGTTGGAATCCTAGTCTTTAATGGCGTGCTAAAGCAAGCTCTCAAATTGTTGCATGTATACTAATCCTATAGGAAGAAAGTGTTTCATTGAGATGTTCCCATTGCGTAGTGCTGTGCAAAAGTCGCCAGAACTTTACGGAGATTTTGTCTGTTACTACGTTATTGAATCTATGCTTCAAATTTCCATATATTTGGGATTTCCAAATCAACCATGTCTAAAATTATTCGTGATTATTATTATAATATTATTTCTACTGAATGCTCTTGCCAAAAATAGGAGTTCTAATTACAAAATGGCCTGTCTTCTTATAACCAAGCCGGTCACCTCATTTGTTAACATGCAAGTTACCTTTGTATTATTTTCTCTTCTCCTTCGTATTCATCAATGGAAAATATTTTTATGGTCTCATCCTTTCCTTTTAAATGTAACTATTCTTCATGTCATATACTGTAGCCATTGGACAGTCAAAGCAATTACACTTTTCACGAAAAAAGGTCAGTCTTCTTTATCCTAGTCAAAGCTGTAATACCCGGATAATTATTTATAAATAATATTCCATAAATATCATATTTGAGTCATATTACCCATTTAAAATAGGTGAATATGTGGTCTCAATATTTCTTAATATTCTTATTTTATTTCTAACTGATTTATTCTTAGAAAATAGATAGTTGAAGATTTAATTCTCTAATTTTTTTAGGGATCATAAAATACCCTAAGACTATCATAATTAAGTAGAAACTTAATTATATCATTTTAGCTATTAAAATCATCAAAGGATGACAAAATCAATTAGAGAAAATTAGCAACAATTATTGGGCAATTAAAATTGCAATAATTGGAATTATTTTTATAATTTTCGTAATTAATTAATTAAATAATTAAAAAGGCATAATTAAGAAGTATTTGAGTTGAATTAATAATTAAAGGCTAACAAAGACCCAAGATTAATATTAAGGGAATTTCTAATAATCATAATTGACTTAAGAACCAATCATACTTTGACAAATAAGCCTAAAAACATCTAATACACAATATTAGGGATTTTTACCAAGATTAAATTAATTCCCCTATTTTTATGCAAAAGGGGCGAAATTCACCACTAAATTAGGCTAGGTAATAGCACAAATTATTAAATCCAAGAGCATCATAAATCTTAAACAATATATCTAGATATTAAACTAGAACAAGTCTTAACCACACAAATTAAGCAAAGACTTTTAAGGTATTGTGATCAAGACATAAAGAAAGATAAAATGCAAATGAAATGAAAACAAATTGAAGTTAAATGATAAAGAGGGGGCAGCTTTTTTGTGGATGAAAAGATGAGCTAAACAAAATATCACGATATTTACTCTTAACATGTCATAATCCATAATAAGTGCATGAAGACTTTTGTGGCTAAATGACATAAGCTTGTGTAATAATTAGTAATTAGTGGTAAATTGATTAAAGATGAGATAAAAACCATTAGGATGAATTCAAGACATAAGTGAATGAGAATCCATAGAAAATAAATCATATCTTGAAATCCATGAACTAAGTAACAAATATAAGTAGATATTATGAATAAGCAAAATTCAAGCTTGAACATAGTGGTTTCCAAAGTGATTTTGGTAAACTTTTGAAATTCATACTATTATGAAAATGAAGTTTAAAAATACCATAAATCAAGTCATAAAGTTGTGATTCCAAAAGTACAAGTGAATCCTTAAGAAAAACACCAACTTACACCTAACTAAATTAGGATTTGGGAATGGAAGAAAGATGAAGAAGGGAAGTCAGTTTTTGAAGATTAGAATGAGAGATAAAATTGGATTCAATTAGTGTTTGAAATCCACATATAGGTTTGATTTGAGTTAAGTTTGAAATCCACCAATTAGAACCATCTTGAGATTACTATAAATAGGGGCATTAGCCTTCACTAATTCTCACACCAAAATCAACCCCAAGAGGTGATTTTCTAAAGAGAGTAGAGAGAAGTGAGAGCTAGTGGGAAGCAAGAAGGAGGAAGTTCTTCAAGGGTAAGTTCCCTAGTTCTTAAGCTTTAGCTTTGAGTTTATAGCTTAAAATGTTGTTTTGATCTTTAATCTTCCAATATATTCTTGTTATCATGTTTTTATGGTTAAAAATGGCTTTATTTCGAAAAATTGATGAGGAAGAAGTTATAACAAAATTTTTGGAAGATTATGGTCAAAGTAGCGAAGCTCGCGAAATTTTGTCGGTTAGCGACTCCGAAGCAATTTCAAAAACGCTGTTATCTTATATTGAAGATGCTATGCCAAAATTCTTAGAAAATTCATGGTGAGAGTAGACATATAGAGCTTTCCAAATATACTTATAGCATGTCGTTTTGAGTTCTGTGCTAGGAGATACAAATGTTTAAAGTTAGGCTATATGGTCTGGAAAATTCTGGGCAGAGCATGAAGTTACGAAAACTGGGAATTGTTTATATAATCTGGGCAGTAACCACTATTTTTCATTGAAATTATACATCCTAAGGATTCCGAGGAATTTTACGGATCCTCGTTTCGAGTTCTGTGGAATTAATTATAATTCTCCAAAGTTATGTGAAAAATCAGCCTATATGCTGAATAATAGCGTTTTGTACGAAATTAAATAGGATTAAGTTGAAAATAATTAATCCAAGGGTAAAATGGACATATATAGCCAAGATATCTCTAGAGATGATGTTTGTGAATTAATAGAGGCGATATTACCTTTATAGGATATCTGAGGATTCCGAGTCGATTCGAAGGACGGACGTACTCCGTATATGTGAATAGTATCGTATACGTGAATAGTAAATTACTATTCACATGGAAGGAAGGTACGTTCGCGTCTTCGTAACACTAACTCGATGCTTATTGTATGCTATATGTGATTGCCGTGTTCATATGCTTTGAGATTCTCGTTTGTTTGAAAATGGTGAAATCATGAATACACGGGTTATAGTCTTGATAACACCGTTTAGAGTTTTCCTAGCGCGAGGAATTTGGGGTGTTACAATGGAAAATATTATTATGGTCTCATCCTTGGTACCTATGCTTTCTTATTTCAATTAATTTTTTTAGACCCTTACAATCTGATCTTTAATTGTTGATTGATCCTTACATAAACGCACTGAAGAGACAAGGAAGAAGAAGGGCTGCAAGAAGGATCCAAGGACAATTTTCTAATGGCCAAAATGTACTTTCAGTCCCCTAGGTATGTCTGGTCTTCTACAAAAATGCATCTAACCATCTGTATTCATTGTTTATAAGATTTTCGTTGTGAATTAGTCACCCAGTTTGAATTTTTTCCAGGCGTACAACTTCATAATAAAATTTGAGCTGCTTCACTTACCCATTCATTGTTGATTGGTTATTATTATTATTATTTTTTTAATGTATTTTCTGTATTGGATGGGCTTCATTTGTAGTTGTTCCACAAGAAGAACATTACAAGAACATAGAGTTCAATTTTGATTTTGAACAATGTCAAGATATTGAATCAAACAGCAACGATGAGGAGATCAGCGAAGGTTGCTATCCCTTACTTATTATTCTTCAGTTACCATGTACATCACGCCATTGTGAAATATGGTTGGTTCAATTTATTGTACTAATCATGTGGAGTAATATTAACAGATGAATCTCTGCAAACCAGGCAATTGAGAAACAACATCATATTCATAGCAGCAAGAACTGAAACGACTCTGGACAATTTTCTCATCAAGGTAAGGTCATTTTACTAAATTTCCAAATTTCTTATTCAGACGTTTTGTTTTAAACATACAAGTACGTGTAGTGTACTTTGACCGTAGTTTTGATTTTATCCACATGTAGGTGTTTATTTTTCTTCATTGTAACGTTAACTGCAGAATGAGAGCGTGGGAGTGAAGTTATTTTTGTAAGCTAAATTATGAAGCTGCACGGATAGCCCGTGCTCGTTCCAAAAAAAAGCATAAATGGGGGAACTGGACACTCTACAGTGTGTATATATATAACATGAAGAGAAGTTTCGTACGAAGACTAGGGAGACCATCGATAAGAATTGAGAGAGATAGAGAATTGATAAGTATATATTTTATAATTAAATAAGTATAGATTCTGGGATATATTAGATTGAATTTATTAATATTTTGTACTTATTTAATTATCTTTACGTACTTATCTATCTTTTAATTAAATATAGGATAAAAAGATATTATAATAGAAAATCTATTGATATCCTATTTTATTTTGTAAGAGATATTATGTGATCTACGAGAGAGAAAATATAGGAATGGCGATAAACATGGGCAACAAATTAAATTGAAAAGGATATAATATAAGATATTATTATATTATATTATAATATAATATATGAGTATATTATATTTAATTCATTTAATAAAGATGAAACAAACTAATTGTGGCTACTGAGATACGCACATGCAGTTGAAAGTAAAAAGGATATAATATATCTTTTAGAGATTAAAAAAGGAATCAATTTATATATATATATATATATATATATATAAAATATTAAAAGATAAGGAAAGAGATAAGCGATCACGCGCCCACGGCTGAAGTCATTAAATAGAGAAGGAGAATTCCTGAGGCACGGATTCGAACGCAAAGAATACACAAATTCACTGAGAGATCAGCAGACGCAAAGAAGACGGACCGCGGAATTCAAGAAGGAATTTCAAGAAGCGACGAACGAGAAGGGAGGAGCACTGAGACTGAGGGATTTTCCAGGAGTCTTTATTTCTCTTTCTTCTTCCTATCTTACTTCAACCTGGCTTTGATTTATTTTATGGATTTTATTATAGCCATGCTAGGCTAGTTTTCTTTTGTAGTTAGGGCGATGATGAACCCTATGCAAATTTAAAATATTTGATTTGATTATTTATTTATTGTTATTTTCTTGATTGAATGAATTATCTGTGCGTAATGCTTTCTTAAAGATTGATCACCTTTTAGATTGTTCATAGGTTGATGTATGACAATAGAGATGTTGGTGCATTTAACTAGAACCGTTAATTCATCATAGAATTGCATGACCTAGACATAGGCTTACGAGTTTATGCGATCTAATAATTCTGATTTATAAATATGATCTTTCCAAACAAAACTAAGACATTAGGTTGTTTTCAAAGATAACGGACTAAGGTAGTATCAAGACATTGAGACTTAGTCTAACTTTAGAGAATTGATCGTCAATCGTAGAAATAATAATCAATTAGGAATTCAATTTAAATACTTAGAGGAACATAGGGGGATTCTTAGCCCTAGCTGCGTTTTTAAATTACTCATCTTTTCTAAAAGTTGTTCTTGAATTTCTTGATTTTGAATTCTTATTTTAATTCTTTAAATTCTGTTTGGTTACAACTCATATTACTCGATTCATCCAACTAAAGCGAAAATAGCGAATTAGTGATTGGAGTACTATTCCTCGTGGGACGATCTTTTTCTCACTACTTTATTACTTGTAACGACCGGTGCACTTGCCGAAGTCGCTATCAAGAATCGATCATGGAGATGAGAAAGTTGATGGTAAGCATTGTGATAATAATGGTGATGTTATTAAGGTTAGTGGAAGTTGGAGAGGCGAGACCATTACTTGTGTTGGAATCTCTAAGAGGAGATGTGCCACCTAAAGGTCCAAACCCATGCATAACGATCCCCAAACAAAAAAGAGGAAAGTGCCTCATGAAGGATAACAAGTTGCCCACCAATAAGCCTCCTTTTTCCCACCCTCCTTCCCCTTCACCTCCTCATTTTGCTGCTCATTAATTAGCCATATTCTATCCTCAACCACGCCTCACCATTTCTCAAAGCTTTGCCTCCATTATATTATTAGTGCTCTCTCATATGCTATATATGCTCTATACTTTCATTTCTTCATTGCGTGATGTATTCCCTACATACGTGTCATCACTACTGTACCATCTCTATTATTCCATGTAATAATGTTTGATATATATATATATATATATAGCCATGTAAGTCAACAAAATAAATTACGTTTTAACTTCTCGAGCGCTCTACTGTATCAAACTACTATTCACATCTAAATCAATTTTAGATTTATATTTTGTTGTCGATATATAAATATAAGATATCAAACAATGCGGTGGCCTGTAGGGACTCGCGCGGCTCTCATTTTATTTCGATACAGACCACCTATGCGTAATTAATATGATACAAGCATTTCCTCCGAAAACAAACATAAGAAATAATTTGTTAAGAATTTTTGTTATCAAATGTTTAAAAAAAAAATACTGTCTAGTTCAATAAATATTTAATGTTCTTTTTTCAAAAATGAACATGAGCAACCTCCGATCTCCATGATTTCCCACATGTAATGCTAGATTATTCTGTTTCAACTGGTTTAATAACGGGCAAAATAGGAGGAAAAAAATTCAGACACCCAACTATATTTTTAAAGTATGTTGATTAATGTGTGTGTGGACAAGGGAGGGTTTATATTTTTGGATGAAATTATAATGTTGATGCAATTAACTATCATAGGAATGGGATGGCACAAAAAGAAAAAAAAAATCATATGAATGGCAAGCTCACCATCGTAATTGGTGGGCAAGATTTTGTTCGACGTCCAAAGAACCAAAATACCAACGCTAGCTTCATTTCAGTACTTGTTTTTAATTAAGCCAGTAAGCACAAGATTTTTTTAATGGCTTGAGCTTAATTAATTATTCCTGATCAGGCATACCTCTGAAACTGTTGGAATGAAACACAACGACGACATATGTGAATCCATAATGTTGCAAATGACTAACAGTTAACAAGATGAAGATACCAATTTCAATAGTTTTCATTTTCAATACCTTTTTTAAAACAGCATCCCCGAGCAGTGGCGACAAAATGCATGGTAATCTGCATTAAAAATAAACTATTACAAAATTTGAAAACAAAATACTCACATTTTTTATACAAAATTGTATCAATACTTTGTGTTAATCAATAGGATAGGGACCCTGTACACATTATCTTTGAGAGAAAAAATATATCTTTATTAATGAAGAATGTAATGTGATTACACATAATGAGTATATATACCACACATATATATAAAATGAACAGACCTCAATGTAAACTAATTACAGCACAAAAATTACTAAAATGACCCTCAATATAATATAACTGTTTTTACACTCCCCTCAAGTTGGAGGTTGAAACATATTCACAACAGACAACTTGAACAACATTCTTTGTTGAATCTCCTTTCCCACTGTCTTAGTCAAAAGATCTTCTTCTTGATCTTCAGACTTAACATGCTTTAGATCAATTAAACCTTTCTTCAACTTTTCCCTCACAAAGTGACAATCCACTTCAATGTGCTTGGTTCTTTCATGAAATACAGGATTATTGGCGATGTGAATTGCCGCAATATTATCACAGTAAACTTTTACAGGATTGTGATGGCTAATGTTTAGGTCTCTGATCATTCCTAAGGTCCATACAATTTCCAATACAGCCGTACTCAATGCTCTATATTCTGCTTCTGTTGAGGACTTTGAAATTGTAGGTTGCTTCTTAGTTTTCCATAGCACTAGATATCCCCCAAACTTTATCAAATAACCGCTAACAGATCATCCTATGGTAGCGCATGCTGCTCAATCAGAGTCACTGATGAGGGCCTTTTTGTCTTTAGCCTTGGGGTCCACAATCAAAAAATAACCAACGATTGCGTATAGGCAAACCAAAGATCATTCTCTCTTCTCGAGGAGCCTTTTATTGAGTCCTAGATAATCTAAATGCCATAAAGATGCAACTAAAACAAGGGAAAAAAATAGGTTTTGACTTTTCAAATTAATAAAGTAAAGAGAAATGCATTTTAATTAAATACTAAACTATTATTTTTGGTATTTTCTTTATAAAATGGAATGGAGTATGAAATATATAATGAATGAATGCTCTTGGAAATGGATAAGTGACTATCATAGTTCAGTTAAATATAGGAGTAAATTCTCACTAAGTCTAGATGAAAAACCTCAATATACCACTTGAGTCCAATATTCCCAATTAATAGTAGCTCATAAAACCGTAGCTAACTATTACCTCTTGAGATATTGCTTAAAACCACTTAGTGTGTGATTAAGATTATATTAATGCAACTTAGTTCCTCTTGATATGAATGCGATAACACGCCACTCAATTAATCCAATTCAATCATACTATCTAACAATACCACGTAGAAAGCACAATATCATTGAATCAATAAAGAAAATACACACATATGTAAATCCAACAAGATACAAAATCCAATCCTCAATCCACAAAGTTATCCAACTGGGTAAACTAAGTCTCAACAATACAAAACAATATTCTTAAAACTAGAAAATCCACGTTCAATTAGAGTAAATAAATTGAACAAATAAACTCCCCTATTTTAAGCTCTGAAATTCCAAAACTCCAGCCACTTAATTCATCTCCAAGAATTGAAAGCCTCAGCCACGCATAGAGATTGGAGAACCCCACACAATATGATATAATGATTGAAAACTTCAGCCACAACCTGGTCTTTGTCTCGCCTTTTTGAAGAAGAAGGGTTACTGTGACGATGGGTGTTGAAGAGAGGGCGAAAGTGGTTCAGTGGTGGTCAAACGACGGAGAGGGAGTGAGTTTGGTGGTCAAACTCTCACAGCGCCTCCCCAAATCCCCAGTCGCGGCGCTCCTCTGGATCTCCATCTCGGCTCTGTCGATCTCGCGGCTGTGGTGGAGGTTGAAGGAAGGAGGTCGTCGGCGGTGATGGTGGTGAAGGTGAAGACCGCCGGCGACTTCGAGGAGGTGGAGGTGAAGATGAAAGATGAAGGTGGGGCGAGAGTCAAAGCAAAGTCGAAGGTTCAGAGCGTTCCCCCTTATCTCGTGACGCGATGTGATATATAAATTAATGGATGTTCTTCGCGGCCTACACTTGCTGAATCCAAATGAAGATGAAACCTAATTTACTCAAAACGCATAGCTTCACATAAGGGACCTAAGTGAAACTTTCGAAAGTATTTCAAGAGGGACTAAATTGTGAACTTTCAAAATATTTGTGGGGCTCAACTGTTATTTCCAAAAACATTTGGGTCAGGTTTGTAATTTTTCTCTGACCGTTTTCTTCATTGATTTCTAATTTTCAGAAATTGTTTGGGCTTTTCTTGTAATTTTCCCCAGTCCTCAAAACATTAGTTCTGACCTTCAAAAATCTCTATTTTCTTTTTAAACACCCGCAATGCAAGATTAAACACAATGTAATATCAAAAGTCCAAGAATCATTTGTATGAATAATTAATAAATTATGACCATTTTGCCCCTAATTTCAATTAATTCAATACAAATGTCCCTAACTCAAATTAGTGCTTAATCATGCAATAATGTCCAAGAAAATGCATTAAAAATCCCAATTTAATTATGAAAATTCATATAAAAATATGGGTCGATCAGTCACAAAAGCATTCAAGATCAAGGTCTCTTGTTGAACTCAACAACACTCCAAGTCCAGGTGTTTCCTTCAAATATCTCAACACATTTAAAGCAGTAGCCATGTGCTCCTTTGTTGGCATTTACATGAATTGGCTTAGAAGTTGCACAAAAAAAGATATATCAGGACGTGTCATAATTAAATAGATCAACTTACCAATCAATTTCCAATAACGTTTTGGATTCGGCAACAAATCACCCACAGTATTCCTTCCTTCATCATATGGCACAAGTTTTTGATTTTGTGCCAAGGGAACTCCAAGCGTTTTACAGCCACTCATCCTTGTTTCAGCCAGAATATCCAAAACATATTTTCTTTGACATAAAGGGTTTGTTTGGGATAGCTTCAAAAGCTCAAATAAGTCAATCAGAAGCCCAGTGAAAGTAGAAACTAAATTATTGACTATTTGGCATAGCTTTAGACCTTGAAGCCACTTTTTTTGTGAAGCCACATCTCCTTGCTTTAGGCCTTGAAGCCACTTCTACCACCGCTATCTCAAACACAAATCACATAAAAAAAAGTCCATTAGAAAAAAAGTTCATCTAGAAAAGTCCATAAAAAACAAAAGTCACTTCTACCACCGCTATCCTAAACGGGCTAAAAACAATCCCTTTTTATGATCTAGCAACTTCTGTTCCTAGAAAATATTTCATAAAACCAAGATCCTTGATTTTAAAATTATTATGCACAAAGGATTTGGTTTCATTTATCCCTTTTATATTACTTTCAGTTATCAACAAGTCGTCAACATAAACAAGTATTAGAACAAGACCATCATTAGAATTTCTAATGAAAAGAGAGTAATCATTCTATATCAATCAAAGCCTTTGAAAGCTTGTGATTCCTTTGTCTTGAAGCTTGTTTCAAACCATATAAAGATTTTGTTAACTTACATACCAATTGCTCCCCCTTACTTTCAAAGCCTTGGGGAATCCTCATGTACAATTCTTCATCTAAATCCCCTTGTAAAAAGACATTACATAATGTAATTCCCACCCATACATTGTTGCCAATTTAAGGACAAGTCTAACAGTTAACATTTTAACAATAGGAGAAAAGGTTTCATGATAATCTATACCTTCTCTTTGTTTATATCCTTTGGCAACTAATCTAGCTTTAAATTTATCTATGGTGTCATTCGAATGATATTTAATCTTGTATACCCATTTACATCCTATAGCTCTTTTTCCTTTAGGTAGAGACGTAATAGTCCAAGTTCCATTATCTTCTAAGGCCTTGATCTCATTATTCATGGCCTCTATTCAATGTTCAACGTTGATCTTTTATGGCATCCTCATAATATTTAGGTTCGTGCATAGAATCAATTGAATGCAGAAGGCACATATGAGATGGAGATATATGATCATAGGAGACATATTTATGAATGCTATAAGGACACTTATCTTGCTCAGCTTGCACTAGCGAACATACATAGTTTTTTGACCACATTGGTGCCTGTCTATTTCTAGTGGGTCTGCATAATACCTCAGTGGATGTTTCAGGCAGAATAATGGACGATTCCAGCCTTGAATATGTTATGGTTTCATTCTAAACATTGCCATTAGCTGGCTTGTGAAGATCATGTGCTAAAAAATCATAATCAAACCAAAACATATGCTAAAATTCCCTGCAGTCTTCACTCAAGTCGTATGGGTTAGTTTCTTTGAAAGGAAATTTGGTTTCAAGGAAACTCACATGCCTACTAACAAATATATTGTTGGTTTTCAGGTCAAGCAACAAATATCCTTTCTGATTATTAGGAAAACCAAGAAAAACACAAGGAATAGATTCTGCTTTCAGTTTATCATTACCTCTTAAGTCTATTGCAAAGGCCAAAGAACAAAAAACTTTCAAGTTATCAAAAACTGAAGGTTTCTTGTATACAATCTCAAAGAGGGTTTTATAATCTAGAATTCTAGATGGCAATCTATTAACTAGATAAGTGGTCATTTTGATACATTCCCCCCAATACTTTATCGATATACCAGATTGCAATATTAGACCCCTAGCTACCTAAATGATAGTTCTATGTTTCCTCTCAACAACCTCATTTTGTTCTGGAGTATAGGGACATGAAGTTTGATAAACGATACCTTTACTCCTGAGATATTGCTTTAGCTCATTGTTTGTGAATTCTGTACCATTGTCACTTCTAAGCATCTTAACTGAAATTGAAAATTGAGTGAACATATAGGCAATAAAATGTTGAATACATGTTGTAACTTCAGTTTTATTTTTAAGCAATAAATTCCAAGTTGCCCTAGAAAAATCATCAATAATTGTTAAAAAAATAGGAATATCCTTGATGTGTTGGAGTCCTATATGGACCACATACATCAAGATGCAATAGCTCAAAATAACGAGTAATCTTAATGCAACTTGAAGTCAAATGACCCTTAGTAATAATAGTTTTTACACTTTGGATGCTGCTAAGCGTATTATCAATTAGAACATCAGACATTTTGAACACAACAAATAGACATGAAAAACCATTCACGTAGATTAAATAGATATCGTTATTTTATTTTAAGTATAAGATAACAAATTTCTTACTGCGAGTTTCATAAAAAAATATTTTGGATGGAAACTGGAAAGTAAAAAAATTGAACTTTACAAAATTAAATGTAAACAATCTACGTTTTATTTAAATCAATATTGCTAATTTGACAAACATGCCCCGGCGGGGTGTTTTGGAGTACAAATTAAAGTAAAATTGAGGGCCATCAACGATTCTCACTATTCATCAAGAAGAATTGCAAGATCTTTGTTCACATCGCTTGGATCACTTTGCGCAATCTTTGGGCTCGCTTGATTCTTGTATGCAAGTTTAGGGTTTGCACGACTCTCCTATGCATCTTCACTCCTTGAATCTCTGGGTTATATTTTACCCAAGAATCTCGCAAGAAAAATGCCAAGATTGTGAAAGGGAAGATTTGCATATTTCAGTTCCTTAATTGTCGCGATCATTTTATCACCAAAATCGGGATCCAAGATCTATGAATTGCTGTTTCTCACATGGAACTTATTCCTGTTTCAAACAAGCCTGGACACTGTTGGTTGGTTTGCAAAGAATCCTAAAGTTTTGAGCCGTGTTGGCCAAATACTGCTGCCAGCATCATTTTTGAACACGACTAATAGACATGAAAAACCATTCACGCAGATTAAATAGATATCGTTATTTTATTTTAATTATAAGATAACAAATTTCTAACTGCGGGTTTTATAAAAAAATGTTTTGGGTGGGAAACTAGAAAGTAAAAAATTTGAACTTCACATCATTCAAATTAAATGTAAACAATCTACGTTTTATTTAAATCAATATTGCTAATTTGACAAATATGCCCCGGCGCGGTGTATTGGAGTACAAATAAAAGTAAAATTGAAAATAAAATAAAGTAGTGAATTTCCAGGAAAAGAAACACAATGAATTAATAAGACCAAACTGTATGGGTTGGTCTCTGATAAAGCTGGAAATCCCGACTTTCTTTATTTCCATAAGAGGAAGTCATACTGATACGCGTAATCCCAATTCCCAGCTTACTGCGAGTTCTTAATTTTGACTCGGATAATGCCGTTTCAACGTTTTAATTGGAATTGTGGAAAACAAAAACGGAAATAATACTTTATTTGTCCCTGACTGGATTTATAGTCAATTTGAGTCTGGTTTCTTGTAATTTATATATTAAAAAATCAACTCTTAGAATTGCGATCAATTTTAAGTAAACAATAAATAAATATAATATAATGTATGTAATGTAGCCGGCTGGGAGCAATGTTTGATAAATGATAACAATAAATAGTTGATTACAAGTTTACAACTCTAAAAAATTAATTCTTAAATGGGAAAACTACAAAAGCTGTAACTACATTTAGTAAAAAAAAAAAAAAAAAGCCACATTTTTAGGGGGAAATAATCAATCTGTGACTTGAGAAACATATGTATACAGGACAAAAAATATATGATTTTTTTTTTTTCATTCACTTGGGAAACATGCATGGCATATACTATTGAAAAGGATGCCATATATGTATGTACGTACTGTGGTTTCCTTTGACTTCGTGTCGTGATTCATATGCGACTTTTGCTACGAAATCTCCCAGCTGACCGAAAAAAGCACAATCAAGGACGAAATTAGCTCCGTATATTTCTAAGAAAAATAATACTAACTATTATCTGCTCATTATAATATTAATTAGTCCTATAAATATTGTTTAAATATTTCATAATTTGAGTCAGAAGAAAAAAAAACCTACGCATTCCAATTTTTCTTTTAAAACAAATTAAAAAAAAAAAAAAAAATCCAGCAGTTTCTGCGTAGATGGGTGCTTAACGTAACAGTTAAGTTGATCCATTCAATATCTGGTTTTCAACTTTCTTCGCCCAGAAGTTTAGTTTCAAATTTTAAACTTCAACCCACGAGAAATAAAGCTACACCGGCCATTTTTTCCTTGAGAACGCAAGAGCCTATGGTCAATTCCCAGTATTGTGCCAATTTATTCCTGGACAAGGAAGCGGTGGTGAATGTCAATGATAACCAAGGTTTTGAAACTCGGACCAGCCACTAAACCGGTTAGAATACTGGGTCAAGGGTCAGTGGGTCAGACCGCAGTCAAACCTGACCGAACCCGAGGCCAAACTAGTGAGAAATTGAAGATTTCAGTATAATTCATCTGAAATTATAAATAAAATTTTAAAAAAGTTGATTAAAAAAACAAACAAACTGGGTTGATGCCTGGACCGGATCGGTTTACTGACCGGTTCGTCTGATTTGGTTCGGGTTTAAGAACCTGGCTGATAACTACTTTTCAAGTTTGAAAACTTAATTTGTTACCTCCTCAATTTTGCTTTATAGTGTGTGTGTGTGTGTATATATATATATAAACTACTCCAGTATAGTAATTGATTTATCAAAATAAATTGTAATATACCGGCTTCTGTAATCTTATTCCACAAATAATCCAGTTGAAATTCATTCAGATTGGTTACGATGAATTAGTGCTTTTCGTTTCTACTTCAACTTTAGCATGCGGTTGGCTGAAATTATATCCAGTTTTTAGGAAATCTATTGAACGTGCATACCGCTTTTAAACTTACTTCTCATATGATCGATGTCTCTTGTCTGACCAGGAGAGACAAGTGACCCATGAGTCACACAATAATGGCGATGGGGATCACGTGGAAAATATTTTGTACTCGCAAGTATATTAAAACATCATAATTATATTAATTAACGGTGATAGATTTTATAAACTCTACTATTGATCATGAATATAATAAATTGACTTGTGGTATTTTTATAAATAAATATGAGCATTCCATCTCGATCATTTAAAAGTTGCTATTTGGTAAAAGTCTAAAAGAAGTACTTGGTACTTTCCTTTTAAACGTTATCTATATATTCATTTTTATATATGGAGGCCCATTTTTTGAGTAAAACAAAAAGATATAGACTCTCTCTACATCAAGAAACATCTAACTTTAGTTAATGAACCGACAACTGATGAGTCAGATAAATGAAAGAACTCAGGAATAAGTTTAAACAACCGATACTCTCTCAAAATCATGGAAACAATAATCCTGTTTATTTATTTTTGTGAAACATGTTTTGGTTACGACTATTCATAATTAATCACAAGAATATAATCATATACTCCCTCTGTTCTTTATTATAAGGTATCAATTAATATAATCATATACATGTATGTATATGTGTGTGTGTATGTACTACAAAAAAAAAAAGACTTTTGGCGGCGACAAAAGTCGCCGCTAAAAGTCTAAATGTTCCCATCGAAAGATTTTCAGCGGCGACAAATAATACGATCATCGCCGATACTTTTGGTGGCGACATTTCTATGTCGCACTGAAAGTAGACAATCAGCGGCGACATTTTGTCGCCGTTGAAAGTATATCGATGTCGTCAAAATTTTTGTCGCCGCTGATTCCTCTTTCAGCGGCGACTAAAATGTCGCCACTGATTCTTGTTTTAGTGGCGACTAGAAGGTCGCCGCTGATACTTCTTTCAATGGCGACACTTTTGTCGTCATTGATTCCTCTTTCAGTGGCAACAATTGTCGCCACTGAAAGTAACAATTTTTTTTTGGCATATAAATTGCTACAATTAAAACCTAGCCGAAATGTAAGGATAAAGATCAAAATAATGTTAAATTAATAAAATACTAATTAGCAAGAATACTAACATTCTTCAAAATTAACAAGCAAAGGTATTAATATTCTTCAAAAAAATTAACAGCAAGTATTTAAATTTTCTAACTAAGGCCTAAATATTGTCATCAAACATGAAAACTATGAAGGACTTGTTGGTGAGACAAGTCCTTCAAACTTGCGGCCTAAATTTTCTAACTAAGGCCTAAATATTGTCATCAAACTTGCTGGTGAAATTAAACATAAATTTTCTTCAAAATAATTGCTACAATTGCTGGTGCACGCTCTGCTCATGATATAGACTTCCTGGGAAAACTCTTTCTTCCAATCTGAACTTACATTCTCAGCCTTGAGAACTTTAATGACCACATCCTGACTACAATATGTGCCTCTAAACCTGTTTTAAATGGAAGAGTTGGTTACTTGAAGAATAAAACAATATCTAACAATGATGTGAAAAAAAAAACTATTAAACTGTCATAAAGGAAGACAAATATTTCTAGATTACTCACAATTCACCAAATGATCCAGAATCAACTTTATTTCCATACTTCAAATGTTTAGGCTCTATTTCCCAAACATCTAACCCATCATTGGGTATCACCAAATGACCTTCTTCACTTTTCATCTCCACTTGATCAGTCTTACAAGCATAAAATTCTGATGATTGCTGAGTACAATAGCATGCCTCTGAAAACAAACCCATCCAAGTCGGATATAACTCAAGCATATATTATAGAAAACAAGGAATACTGAAATCCAAGAGGGATAAAATATCTGTATGTCATTTGACAGAAACTACAGATTTCACATGCTAGATATTAGTCAAGTAGTCATCTATGAACACAATATCGGAGAACACATCTGCTGCAACACAATAATAGATGAGATTTTAATCTATGTTTAGATTTACAAATTCTAGAGAAACTGGAAAAAAAGAATCAAACCTTGGGTTGCAGATGGTCCAAAGACTTTGTTGAAGTTAAAGGATCTACGTCCTTTCCCATTCTTTAATGAGAATGGTCCTATGCAAGTTTGTCAGAAAATCCAGTTAGAGTAAAAATAATAATAATGATTACTGAATACACACACCCTCGCTCACAAAACTCTCACTACTACAAAAAAAACGTTTTTAACGTCCTAAATTTGACCCAATTAACGTCCCTTTTTCTTTTTGCTTTGTTTCTGCCAACTGCCAATCACTGTATATTCCTTTAAATGATACTGTAAAGATAACATACCATTTTTTCTGTTTTTGTTCTTTCTGTTTTTCTGCTTCTTGCTTCTGTTCCTCTTCTTCTGTAATATCAGCCCAAGATTTCTTTGTATCTTCTACAGGTAGTGGAGGTGATTTAGAAGAAATATTACAAAAATTAGAACAAATGAATGAAAAGATAGAAAAACTTCATTAAGCAAAAGGAAAAGAAAATATGGTCTGTACAAAGGATACTAGTAAGATTATACAAGAATGGAACAATAGAATTAATGCCTTAATACAACTGAATGAAGAACTAAAACACCTTGTAAGACAACAGGAGTAGATGTAGTAATATGAGGATGAATAAGTATTGAGAGGAGTTCACAGAAGCTTCCTGTGTTGGACCAACGACAAAGATGAAAGTGAGTGGCCTCCTAGCAATACCTCATCGATCATCTTCTTCTTTAATCGGCTTGCTTATAATTGTTGATTTGGTTGCGACACCACTCACTCCATATTTACCTACACGCTTCCTCCTTATGTTAGAATTCAAGTGATTTCATTTTTACTTTGGTGACATACATACATATATATAATCATTAATTAGTTTTAAGAAAAATTGTTGAAAAACTTTCCATTGTATAATTTATTGTCCACTTAAAATTTCTTTAACGACTCATATGCAATCTATCTTAAGCAGATGCAATATATGCAACCTATGTTTAACTATATGCAAACGGAAGACATTTTTCACTTTTATATATAATTAAAAATTGGCATGCGCCAACTAATATGTTTTAGTTTAGGTTTACTGAAATCTTTATTTTTATTTTCCTCAGCAAGCCATACACTTGCTGATATCAATTAGAGTTGCTTTGCTGATACATACATACATATCTGTTCTGTCATAAGAACACATATGTCGAGCCCTAGATGGACTAGTATATTGATATAGGATCAAATAGCTCCCTCCTAGGTATCCAAAGATGGGATACCCCTGAGAATAGAAGATCAATGTGCACAAATATGAAGGCTTTCGCCAAAGGGAGTGGGGTGTGTGCACAGTGTAGGCAGTATTGTAATTGAGAGAGAGCATTTTAAGATGTGTACCTTAGGGTTTACCCTCTATTTATAGAGTGTACCTTAGGGTTAGGGTTTGGACTGATGGGCCTCTTGTGTCTCCAAGCCTAAGTGTTGTGCTATCACATCTGTGCCACATTGGTTGCCTCTTGTTGGGCCATACCTTGGTTGGACCTCATATTTGAGTCCATAACAATATCAATTACCCACACATATATTGTATAGTGTGTTAGGTTGTTCAATTGTGAGTGAGGTGGACTGGACGTGGGAATTGAGAAGTCCACGTACTTGAGTTTTAAGGTTTAGAGTTGAGTAAGATGGTGTCTTTTCAATGCTCATGAACCCTTTGTTCTATCTCCCCATTTTGGGCTTCACTCCCTGTTCCTAATATGTATATTTTGTTACGTGCAGTGTGTGAGGATGTAAATATATCATTGCAGCTTTCTGGTGGGATGTCCCAGCGTCCTTCTGGATTGGTAGTCAATTTGCTGTATATATTAATTTTGTGTGTGTGGAAGGGGATATGTTATGATGATAGATATGCTGTAACAATGATGGAAGCGAGATATAAGTTGATAAGTAGCTAGGCCTGCCACTTGCTTAATGAGCATTATTTCAGTATTGCAATTCATTTTTTCTACAGTTGCAATCGTCCCTTTTAATATTTTCTTCGTCGCTGGTAGCTAGCTTAATTATGTGAGATATATATTGGCACATGTAGTTGAAATTAGGTTTCATAAAAGCTAGGAAAAATTTATTATTTAGTCCCTATAGTTTTATCTGAGTTTGACTCGGTCCCTATAGTGCCTATAATTTGATTCACCGCGATTCGGTCCTTGTAATTACCCTATTTTTTAAAATCCATTTGAGTTCCTCGAAACAATGCCATGTCAGATGATGATGATTAAAGGTGGTGCCAAGTTGTCACTTTCATCTTTTTCGGTAAAAACCTTCGCCCCAACATTGTCCGGTGAGGTGGGCTGCTCCACCACTATCCCTCCATGGAAACTGCAATGCACTCACTATTCCTTTTTATCTTAATATATCCATCAACTAATCGATGAGAAACAGAATTATTCCCATACCTACAAACAAAGCTTACGGGTGCTTCCATCAACTTTCAGCACAGTTCCATATATTCAAACTCATCAGAGAAAGGGGAAAAATGAACCCCTAACAAGGAACAATTTCTTTAGAAACGAAACTAATAAAGATGGAAGATCAATATTTAATTTTGAGGATTAAGGGTGAAAATGGTAGATGATGGGAAACAATAAAATTAGAAATATGAAGTTGCATATCGAGAAAAAAAAATCGACAAAGCAAGAAAGAAAACAAAGAAACCACCCCATTCCTACAAATAATAGATTTCAACTTCAACTAATTAATGCTTCCAATCCCTTCAATCCAATGCAAATTTTTATCAACACAGCACAACGAAATCTCAAATTTCAACTGTAAAGAGATGCAGAATCTAAACTCTCACTCCACCTTCTTCGCCCTTAGCACTACGAGAAATGTCTACACTGTCGTTCTCTCCACCTTGCCCTCTTGCACATGCCCTAACCCTGTAAACCCTTGCAAGCACATTCTCATCATCTTTATCTGAGTCCTTGGCGTCTCTTTGGGCAATGTCTGACTCCGCCAAGGCAATCTCTTTCCCTCTGATTGAGCTCCGCCTCATTTTGGATCATCCCACCTCGCCGGACGCTCTTGCAAGCAAAGTTTTTTTACAGAAGAAAGTGATAGCTTGGCATCTCCTTAATTGGGTCATCATTACCTGACGTGGCACCGTTTTATTGAATATAATATTTGAATTTTCATAATATATGAACAAATTAAATATGATGAATAGTGTTGTGGCCGGGATGGTGAGAACAACATGAGGGATACGAAATTCAAGTGAAAGATGAGTACTCCATCTAATCCTTGTTATAAAACACCAACTAACAATTTTCACAAACCAATAAAAATAGTTAAAGTTAATAAAGTTGTCACAGAATTTAAGTAATTTCAAATATACTCATACTAATTGTACTAAACCCTAATATTATATTAATTATTATCTTACTCTTACTCGCTACACTTATTCATTATGAGTATATATACATGAAAAAAAAACACTTAATGCTCTTTGTAAACAAGCAAGTGCTTTATAAAAAAAAAGATTAAATACACTTGTTAGTTGGTGCCTTATAATAAGGACCAGAGGGAGCATAACATTAAATATAGGCTGCCACTTGTGACTCAAAACAGTTGGCCACTTGGCCCCTATAGGGATATGCTTTTATACCACTCTGGTCCTATTTTACTTTTACACCGTAAAATTAGACTTATAAATAAGACCATAGTGGTATATTAAAACCTGACACGAGAGGATGAGATTAACTTGATTTTGTTGGGCCGTTTGCTTCCCTGATTTTTTCGTGATTTGAATTTGGTTCGCATAGTTTTTATTTATTTATTTATTATTTGAATTTACTTCGCTGAGTTAACTTCAGGTAAAGGGAAGTAATCAAATCTGTTTATAGAAACTGTTGCAACGCGGCGTCAATACAAGCCGTTTCTAATCAAAATTATATAAAAATTTATTTTAGTATGAAAAGAGTATTGAAAAAAGTCCAGCATTTATTTATTTTTAAATTCCTAAAAATATTACTATAATTTAATTTAATTTTTTTGAGTACAATTTACTAAGCTTTTTTAAATAAAATATATTGAAAAATTTATTATTTATAAAAAATGTTATTGAATATAATAATTGAAAATATTGTTCAAAGCATGACTAAATTAAAAGATGACGAAGAGTGTTGTGGCCCTGATATCGGCGAGAACAACATGTGGGGATTGGAAATCCAATTGAAAGATGAGCGTGATTTGTCATTATATTTTATAGTATTAATCTGTCCAGAAAATCTCTCTAAATCAAGTCCAGTCCTCGTTTTATTAGTATGATAAGCCACGCCATATATATATATATATATATATATATATTTATATATATATATATATATATATATATATATATATTTTGGCCGCCGCCTGAACACTGTATATATAGTGGGTATAGATATAACATGAAGAGAAGTTTTCTAGGAGGACTAGGGAGACGATTGGTAAGAATTGAGGCAGCTTTTCTTCCCTTTTTCTTCCTTCCTTTTGCGTTCATGTCCTGACTTTCAATGTATGAATTAAGAAAAAAATAGAGTAGAAGGTTTTCCAAATAGGATGACGATATATACATGCAGAGATCATGAACTGAAATATTATATTACAATGTAAATGCATTGAAAATAATTGCCTTTGAAATGGTCTTGATCATTATTTCTGATACTTGTGAGAGAGTTTGAGAGAGATGGTGCCAGTTAGCCCAACTTATCAGAGTTTCACGTCACTAGGTGGCAACAAACTTTGAACTCCACCATCAATCTTCAAACCCCAAACATATATTCCAGTTCTAGGTAAAAATCATACTTTTGAACACATGCCCAAGTCAAAATAAATAAAGGCACTGACAAGTTTGAGATGTACAGTGAGAATGAATAATTAATATAAATAGGCATCCATGCTACAAGCAGCTACCATACTCATCCCTTGCCTAAAACACGAGAGCTTCATTTTGATCTGTCCCCAAAACTGATCTCACACACACACACACAGAGAATCAATCGATCGATCATGGAGATGAGAAAGTTGGTGGTGAGCGTTGTGATAATAATGGTGATGTTATTAGGGTTAGTGGAGGTTGGAGAGGCGAGACCATTACTTGTGTTGGAATCTCTAAGAGGAGATGTGCCACCAACAGGTCCAAACCCATGCACCACCCTCCCTAAACACCGCAAGGGAGAATGCCTCATGAAGCACAAGTTGCCCACCAAGCCTTCTCTTTCCCATCCTCCCTCACCTTCTCCTTCTCCTTCACTTCCTCATTTTTCTGCTCATAATTAGCTCTCTCTCTCTATATATATATCCTCAACCCCGCCTTACCATTTCTCAAAGCTTTGCCTCCATTACATTAATGGTCTCTCATGTCATGCTATGCTATATTTTTTATTTGTTCATTGCCTGTATTCCCAACGTACGTGTCATACCGACTGATGTATCTCTAATATTCCATGTACTGTTTGATACTTATATATCTAGCCAGTGAGTCAATAAAATAAATTACGTTTCATTTTAACTTCTCCCCTTAGTGTGTGCTCTACTGTATCAACCTATTATTTCATATCTCTAAATGAATTTTAGATTTATATTTTGTTGTCAATATATATAAGATATTAAACAATGTGGTGGCCTGCAGGGCTCTTGCGGCTCCCGTTTAATTTCGATACAGAGCAACTAATCAATTAATATGATGCAAGAACTTTATCCGTAAACAAATACTATAAGAAACAATTTGCTGAGAATTTTTGTTCCCAAGTGTAAAAAGATATTGTGGAGTTCAATAAATATTTAATGTTCTTTTTTCAAAAATGAACATGAGCGATCTCCGATCTCCATTACTTCCCATATATGTAATGGTAGATTATTCTAATTCAGCTGTTTTAATAATGTGCAAAATAGGAGGAAAAAAATTCAGACGCCCAAGTGTTTTAAATATGTTTATTTATTGGTGTGTGTGGACAAGAGAGTGGGGGTTTATATTTTGGATGAATTTAAAATGTTAATGCAATTAACTATCATATAATTGGCAAGTGCACAATCGTAATTGATCGGCAAGATTTTGTTCGACGTCTAAAGAACCAAAATACCAACACTAGCTTCATTTCAGTACTTGTTTTTAGTTAGGCAAATACAGGATTTTTTAAATGGCTGGAGCTTAATTAATTATTACTCATCAGGCGTATATCTGAAACTGTTGGTAGGAACACGACATATGTGAATCCATAATGCTGCAAATAACTAATAATTAACAAGATAAAGACCAATAAATAGTGGAAATCAATCTCTCTCTGCATTAATTGACTTTTGTAAAATATTATCCCGATGAGTATTTGCTACAAACTAAAAAGCATGGTAATTCGCATGAAAAATAAACTACTACAGAAATTCAGCACAAACTACTGCTCATTATTTTATACAAGATATCAGTACTTTGCATGCAGTTAAGCGTATTATCAATGTGTACATCAGACATTTTGAGCACAACAAATAGACACGTAAACCATTCTCGTGAATTAAATTGATATCGTTATTTTATTTAAGGCAAATATGATATAACAAAGTTTTAACTGGCAGTTTAATAAAAGGGTTAATATGATCTTTAGTCTCTCAAATTTCTCCTTATTTTGATTTTGATCCCTTAACTTTTTTTTCCCTATTAATCCACCAGTATCTGTCACTACTAGCAACCGACTAGTCCAATTCAAGGGAACGTAGATCCACAATAGGGGAACCTCGCTACCTCAAAGTTATTATCGCGGCTGCATACCTAGGGCTCGAACATGAGACCACTAGTTAAACTGGATCCCTTAAGTTTAATCCCTCAAGATTTATTTTTTAAAAACATTAGTTCTTATAAAGTTATAATTCAATAAAAGCCTTGACCATTTTGCTTGTACTGGGACTAAAACTAATGGTTTGACAATTGAGGGATCAAAGCCCAAATAAGAGCAAACTTAAGAGATCAAAGCTGGTATATTAACCCTTAGCAAAAAGTAATATTTTGAATTGAAAACTGGATAGTTAAAAATATGAACTTTTCATCATTCATTTTTTTTTATAAAAAAAACAATTTTTTATTTAAATTAATAGTGTTAATTTGAAAAATATGTGCGGAGTTCTGGGGTACAAATTAAGATAAAGTAATGAATTTCCACGAAAAGAAGTACACAAAAATAATAAAATGAATTAAGATCAAACTGTATGGGGTTGGTGTTGGATAAAGCTGGAAATCCCGACTTTGTTTATTTCCATATGACGTATGAGGAAGTCATACTGATACGCGTAACCCAATTCCCAGCTTACGTACTGTGTTCTCATTTTGACTCGGATTATGCCATTTCAACGTTTTAATTGGAATTGCGGAAAACAAAAACAGAAGGAATTGTTTATTTGTCCCTGACTAGAGTTATAGTCAATTTGAGTCCGGTTTATAAATTAAAAATTAACTCTTAAAATTGAGATTAATGTAAGTAAAAAATATTAATACAATCTTAATGTAGCAGGTTGGCAGCAATGTTTGATAAATGATAACGATAGAGTTGATTACAACTCCAAAAAAATTAATTCCTAAATGGGTAAACTGTAACTTATATTCAGGACAACTTTGTAACAAAAGCCATATTTTTTGGGGGACTACTGACTTGAGAAACATATGGATACAGGACAAAAATTATAGGGAGAATTTCATTGAAGAATTGCAAGACCAAGTTTATTTTAGTCAAGGGCTAAAGCATTCTAAAATTTTACTGTAAGACTAAAGTTAAAATGAGAATAAGTTTTATAAGTAAGAAGACAATAATACCCCTTTCTTTATTTCTTTTACCTCTATGATTCTTGTCGTTGAACTTTTTGAAAATATCTTCTCTCCCACCATCCCTTTTGTTCTATTGGATGGGCCAATCCTAATTAGGCTCTAGTAATCTAATATTTGAATGATCTCTAATTACCCGAATATTCAACCCAGTACGCATCTCTCTTCTACCTATCTATTATTTTCAAACACTAACTATTATCTGCAACATATAACATTAATTATTAATTAGTCCTATAAATATTGTTTTGATATTTAATTTGACTCAGATGAAAAAAAAACCTACTCATTCTAATTTTTCTTTTAAAACAAATTAAAATCAAAATCCAGCAGTTTCTGCGTAGATGGGTGTTTGGCGTAAAAGTAAAGTTGATCCATTCAATATCTGGTTTTGAACTTTCTTCGCCCAGAACTTCAGTTTTCAAATTTCAAACTTCAAACCACGAGAAATCAAGCTATACCAAAGCCATTTTTTCCTCAAAACCGCCAGAGCCTCTGGTCAATTCCCAGTATATATACGTGTTGTGCCAATTGCTACTTCCATTCCATACACATATCTCAAACTAACTCTCTTTCTCTTCCAAAACTCTATCCCTATCTCTCAATTACAGAAAGATGGCTTTCTCTTACAGGAAAATTATGTTGACGGTGCTGCTCATTTTGGCCATTCTGGTTTTGAGTGCACAAGTAGGATCAGCAATAAGGCCACTCCCAGAGGGCTTCTTGTTGCAGATTCTTCGAGGAGACGTCCCACCCACCAGTCCTAAACCTTGCAGTACTATTCCTGGACAAGGAAGCGGTCAATGTCACTGAACTATATATTTTTCACGATTTCGAAAACTTTGTTACATTTTTCTTGTAATTTTGCTTTTTTTTTATATATATATATATAACAACACTACTCCTGTGTAGTAATTAATTTATCAGAATAAATTTTAATATACAGGCTTCCTTCTGTAGTAATCTTGTACCATAAATAATCCAGTTCACCGAATTCATTCATATTGGTTATATATGAATTAATGCTTTTCGTTTCTACTTCAACTTTAATTAGCATTGGGTTGGCTGCAATTATATTCAGTTTTTAGGAAATCTATTGAACATATATACATGCAGGTTTTAAACTTCTCATATGATCGATGTCTCTGGTCTGACTAGGAGAGACAAGTGAGACATGAGTCACACTCTTGGAGCAATATTAATGGCGATGGGATTCACGTGGAAAATATTTTGGACCAGCACGTATATATTAAAACATTAGAATTAATCAACATTGATAGATTTCATAAACTCTACTATTGATCTGGCCCCAAAAAAAAAACAGACACTTGTAATATTTATGAAGCCTTCATGAATATTATAGGGTTTAATGTTTCTTGTGTTGCAAAAAAAAATTCTGCCACACTCGTTCACTTTTAGGTGAATATGACCAAAAAAAATAAAAAATTTACAGCAAAAGTATAAACATTAAACTCATATTATATTGCACTGATACAATATATTTTCAATGTGGATCATGTTGATTAATAAATAAACCGATGCATGTTAAGAAATAAATTGACTGCTGACATATTTTTATAAACAAAAATGAGCATTACACCTTGATCATTTTAAAAGTTGCTATTTAGTAAAAGGCTAAAAGAACTTGGTGCTTTCCTGTTAAACGTTATCTATATATGGGCTGTTATCCTCATAAATTTCTAGCTATTGTTATATATGGGGGCCATTTTTTTTTTAATCTTTTTAAAAAAATTCAGAGTAACAAAAAAAGACATGCACTCTCTTTACATCAAAAAAAAATCTAACTATATTAATTAGTAAACCGACAGCTGATGAGTCGGATAAATGAAAGAACTCGGGAATAAGTTTTAAACAACCGATACTTTCTCAAAACCATGGAAATCACAATCCTGTTTATTTATTTTTGTGAAACACGTTTGGGTCGTAATTAATCACAAGAATATAGTTGTCGATATAATACTGTACCTACGACCTGTACTTTTTATGAGAGCCTAAAATTTGAATTATTTTAGTTCTTTTTATGAGATCCTAATAAGAGTTGTCTCAAATGAGTTTTTTTTTTTTAAAAAAAAAATTTGTACCCCTAATTAATTATATATACATTGCATTAATTAAAGGTTGATGATACTTATATTTTCTCTGACTATTTCTCTCTCTTACTTGTCCTCTTATAAGTAAGGGCACACTTGGAATTTTTTATTTATTTCAAGACACGCTTATTACTTTTAACTAATTTTAACTACTTTCTTAAACCGCATAATTCAGTTATCTAGTTTTTATAAATAGGATCAGAGGGAGTAAATTGTTTATGATGGTGAAGAATGGGCATGTTCCATTAATAATGTTTATTGAAGACCATGGTATTTCTTTTATTAGATCTAGGTTGAAACAATGATATTAATTCGATGTTATATATGTTTATGAAAGAGGATACCCTCAAAATCTGTTTTCTCTTTTTCTTCTCATAATCCCATATCCACCTCCATTCATAAAATGAATGGTTTATATTTAATATTTTCTAAAAATATTATTATAGTGTTTATAATTTATTTTTTCAAAATTTTGTTAGTATTGTTGTTATTAATTGTGTGGATAAGATTTTAATAGTTTAAATTTATTTATTCATGTTTAAAATAACATTTTGATAAAATATAAAATCTGAACCATCCATTTTTTCAAATCTGAGTGTGGAGATGTAATTTTAAGAAAAAATGAAACAAAGGATTCTGAGAGAGCCATACCTTTTGAATTTTCATTTTTCAAGTTTAGCGGTCCATTTCTAACAACTTCATATTTTTAAATTTTTAAAATATGAATTTGTTAGAAATAAACAGCTGAACTTGAAAAAAAGATTAAAACACAGACAGCAAAGTAGACTGAAAACTCTTGTAGACGAGCACTAGCTATGGTACCACTAATATATGGATAGAAACACAGTAGTTTTATCTATATACTATGTCTGCTTCTTAATATAAAATCTTGTTTGTAGTGTAAATTGTATTACGAACGGGATCTTAGGACTAGACGTAGTAATATATATTAGGATGAAAGAGTATTCAGAGGACTTCACATAAGCTTCCTGTGTTGCACCGACGACAAAGATGAGACTTTAGAGTTGCGTGAGTGAGTGGTCTCCTAGGAAGACCTCATCTATCATCTTCTTCTTCGATGGATTTGCTTACCACCACTCACTCCATTTTTCCTATACGCTTCCTGCCTTCCTCTGTTAATTAGAATTCGGGTGATTTTATTTTTGCTTTGGTAGGCGTCTCGATCCATATTCTATCTTCCAACAAATGCTGTGTCATATTTATCCAAATTTCAAAGTAAAACCCCTTAATTTCAACGTATGAGTCAAAATAAACCCGCTAGCAAGTCAGGATAGACAGTGAGAAACAAACTTTGTATATGGTACGTAGCTTCCGTGCCAATAGCAGCATATATTCAATACAAAATAAAGAAATTAAAGAAACTAGTCCATGTCTTGAGAGGACAAAATCACAGAGGTAGTAATTGTTAGTAAGGATGGAGGGGAAGCGGTTTCTCTCATTATCACTTCTCTCCTCATCATCCATCATTTACATCATTGATTTCATCTAAATGTTAATCTTTGCCATCCATTTTTACCGCATGCGGTAAAGATGAAATGGATAGCCAAGATTAACATTTAGTGAAATTAACGGTGTAGATGAGGGATGATGAGGAATGAGGAGAGAAAAGCTGAGAAGAGAAATCGAACTCAGATGGAGAGGAAAGTTGGTGAGAATTGCTGTATTGTTGCTTGTGATGATGGCCGTTATATTAGGGTTGTTAGTGGAAGTTGGAGAGGCAAGGCCATTGCATGTGTTGGAGTCACTACTGAGAGGACATGTTCCGGTGCCGGCGACTGGTGGAAACACATGCATTACCATTCCTCACACAAATCAAGGAATCTGCATCGTCAAGCATATGAATGTCGCTGTCGTGCCTCATTTTGCTGCCAATTACTCCCTCCGCTTCTAATTATAAGACATATTTAACCGATTTTGAAGAGATTAAGGAAAGAAGTTAAATTAGTTAATTTTACTCATTTTCTTAAAATGCCCTTATAGAAATTTAAAATGACATAAGTAAAAAGAATCAATAACTCCTACCACATACCTCTCTGACCTAGAATTTTCCTTTCCACACGTTTTCTAATTAAAATAATGCTCTTGTTATATATACATATATGTGTGTATATATATGTATACATATAGATATATGAACATATATCTACACACATATATATGCACACACACAAACACATGTATATATATCTATATATAGACACACACATACAAACCACACACAGAGATATGTGTGTGTGTTTTTATATATGTATGTGTGTGTGTACATTTATGTACACACACATATATATTGACATAAACACACTCACATAGATATACATATATGTACACACACATATACACAAATATACATATATGTACACAGACAGATATATATATATATATATATATATATAGGTCTATATATATTTGTGTGTAGACACACACATATATACACAGACACATATATATATAGACACACACACACACATATATATATATAGTGTCAACAGAAAAGAATTAGGTTCATTTTTATGAACAATTTGATCTTCCTTCTTGTAAAAGGCCTAAATCTAAGTCTTACAAAACTTTTTGTTTTAATCCCTCTTTTTCAAAAAATAAATATTTTATAACAAGCGTCCTTATCAAAAGGATGATAATTACACTCCTCCATGAAAATACAAACGAAATTTCCATCCTAAACCAAAAAGTTATTTTCAAAAGGATTTTCCAAAACGGGATAAAGTAACTTGTTATAGGTGGGTAAAATTGGTCATTATGCCAAATACTGCCGTCTTTCCATATATATATATGTGTGTGTGTGTTGGAAAATTAAAGTTAGTTGATCGATAAATAAATTAAAATCCAACAATTTAAAAGTTTCACTGACTAGAAGAGTCTACGCACCTACATACATATACTTACCAAAAATCAAACACACTTGAGAGAATAAAATAGGGGTATTTTATGAAGAAATTGACAAAAATTAAAATTGTGTCCTATAATCAGGACCAAAATTAACTCTCAAATGTTGTCCTATAATTAGGACCGAGTAATTCTATATATCATTGACAACGCCTCTTTTTCTTCAATACTCCTTGTAATAAATGCTACTGAATATCAGTATACTCCTACTCTACTCTCCGTCTTCAAATCATGGTTCTCTCTTTCTCCAAATGCTTGAAAGCCAACGATTCAATAAGTCAATAGATATTAATTAATATACTATGTTTTATTTAATTTATCTCTCTATCTCGGAGTGTATAATACACTACTATAAAAAATGGTTTTTACTTCCATAATTAGCGTCATATTTTAAAAAACAGAAGTAAAAAAGAAGGCAGTGACATTTTTGTAATTATATGTGAAAAAATTTTACTTTTGGCATCTAACTTTTGAAATTAGACACCAAAAACAACACTTTTGGCGTCTAAGTTTAAAAGTTAGATGCTAAAAGTGGATTCTAGCGTCCAAAATATGCAAAAATTTAGCCCTGTGGCACTTTTAGCGTCTAAGTTTAAAAATTAGACGCAAAAAATGCGGCACTTTCTATTCTTGTTCATTTCATTCCCGTGACCCTCTCTCATTTTTAGAGCTCGCATTTTACGCTCGCTTCTCTCATTTTAGACCTCTCTTTCGCTCTCGCCTCTACTTTTGATTCCTTCGCCGTCACCACCGTAAGTCGCTCCTTCTCCTCGTCGGCGATTTGCGAGTTGCAAATCGGACGCGTGCTCCAGAAAGCTCCGGAATCTCGTCCGCATCCACGACCCACTAGCCCACCAGTAACGGCGATGGCAGCGGCCTCCCTCTCCATCCCTTACAGCGACGGCGTCTCTGGGTTGCAGATATACAGATCTGGGTTGCAGATCTGGCAGAGGATGCTCGAAACCATGAGGAAGCTGAAGGATATTAACAATAAACTCATAAGACAAATAAGGTAAATAGATCTCAAGAATGTATTTATGTGCGTTTTATACTCCAAAGCTGATTCATGAAGTTGTGATTTTTCATGGCAGAGGATAGGTGAGGATTTAAATGATTTGGACTTCTAGCAACTATGCAGTCTTGAGGAGGATATGGTTTATGCCTCAGCGATCATACGTGAACGAAAGGTTCAAACTTTTCTTACTAATGTACTAGTTTGGTTTTTATTGTGTATCTGATCACGGTAACTGGTTATTATGTTTGATGATATGTGATCTTGCTGCTTGCGCTCGTGATATGTCTGCTCTGTTTGTGCGTTACGTGGAATTTACTAATGCTCTGTTCAGTGGCGGAACCAGAAATTTTTTTTAGCCTTGGCCAAAAAAACTTAAACATATTGAACTATTTACTAAATAGTACAACATAATATTAAAAATGTAAATAAATAACAACCGACAATTATAAATCAAAACAAGATATAAGATAATATAAATCAAAACTAACAGTAAGATTTTAGCTTGAAAATTTAGCAATAACAGAAGTCGGCTTTCATCTTTTAGGGTTTTGCTTGAATTTCTTATGATAAGTTTGTTCATATAGGTCAAGATGAAACCCATATCATATACTTATATCATAAACCGTAAAATATCGTGGGTTGAAGCTTTCACAACACCAATCCAAATTATTTTTAACTAAATATAGTTGGAGTTTGAGGTTTTTTCTTATACAACTATGCACCCAAATTTATTAAACAAAATTCCTTTTCATGCATTTACTTGATACAATTAAAATCATTTAAAATAAATTAATTCAAACACTCATTAGCGTATGTGTTTTTTTTTCCTAACCTCTGGTATTTTTGAATTGAAGAATATAATTCCTTTTAATCTGAGAATATGCAAATTTTCTATAGCATTTTTAAAAGAAAAGAGAGAAGATTTGATGTTTTATAGAACTGTGATAGAATGATAAAAACATAATTTTTTTTTTTTTAAAAAAAAAAACCCATAAAAATGCATTTACCAGAACTTGGATTTGTTACCCAGTTGGACAGTAATAGGCACATTTGGGACTTTGGCCTTGGGAAGTCAAATATTGATAAACAGTAAAATCCTAAATGTGTGTTTTACTTTACGATATAACAGCTGGACCCGTAGGTTCGTAGCTCGGTGACACGCCATTTACTGTATTAGGTTCGTATTATGCCATTATCCAATCCAAGCGAACGGATTGCGATTTGCGATGGGTGTTCAATGTAGCCTGGTCCATGGTGGTGTCAATAGTCACATTACGTGTTGACTTTTTATATAATAAAGTAAAATATTAGAAAACCAAAATTATAGAGAAGATAAGATATTAATTCGGCTAAATTATTGGTCAAAATAAAATATCATATAATGAATACATATATTTTAATAAATTTTAGAAATTTAGTTGAGACCTTGATAAGATATTAGTTGGGGTCAAATTAGTGGCCAAAATAAAATATTATATAATACATATGTAATACCCTGAAAACCCTAACTAATATAAGTAAATATTATGATAAATATCACATGGCAACAAATACTTGATAAAAACTTAGGAAGTGTGTTCTCTCTAAATTTAGGAATTTTTGGGATTATTTCCTTGGAAAATAATAGAGCATAAATATAATATTATTAAAATCACTTTTTGACCCCATGATTTTTAATATTTTACATGGGATATAAAATACCAATGTAACTAAAATAGTTGTGAGATAATAATTTATCCTAATTGAGAAAATTATCAACAATTAGTAAATGGCTAAATAGGTCATTAATGGGATAATATAAGAGGATTAAAATATAAGATAAATGAATTTGAAAAAATATTTAATTAAGGGCTGAAATTCGAAAATAAAAAAATATAAAATGCTTAGAAAAAAAATATCTAGATATTTGTAATATAAAAATATTATATATGGTAAAGAGCCAACGGGACATTTGAGAATGGATAGAAATTAAATCCTACACCAAAATATAGGGATTTAGTCTAAAACATCTGGACCTTATATAAACCAAAGTGAAATTCTACCTCGGGTGGACTATCTCCGAAGTCATTTTTGAAACCAACTGAGTCATTAAGACACGGGATAAATAAAGAAAAGGGAGATAGTGCAAATGAGAACCAATAGAAAAACAAATTGTTGTGACGAACCAGGGATTAGGTTTCTTGGGTCTGGACATATTATGAACCGGTGAATTTTTGTCCGGAAAATTTGGTGCTATCGGAAGTTATTTCCGTAACCGAAGCGACGTTTATCCGAAAATCTTCACGGACTACGGAATACCCTTAACGGGATCAAAAAGTTAGTTAACCCAAGTAGTTTTAAAGAGAAAGAATAAAAATTCAATGCCTTGCTCTCAGATTTTAGAGATTCTCCGAGATTACGCGTTTCGGACACCGAACTAGGAACTTTATCGATGCGGCCATAAAGTAAGAGCTTGTGATGTCATGCATGACATCACATTCTACTTCTAGAAGGAGGGAGAGGTCGGCACACACACATCCAAGGGCCCAGGATGTGCCACGTGTCGAAGTACGATCCAACGGTTGAAATCCGATCTGAAAAAGCATGAATAGTGCCACCATTTTCTTCTATAAATAGCACTCTTCCCTCTTCACTTTCTCCCACCCCAAACCGTGTTTAGAGAGAAGTTTTAGAGAGAAGGAGGAGCCCGGAGAAAGTCTGGCGGAGCCCTGGGTAAGTTTTTCGGTCCCTGGTCTTTAGTTTCGATAGTTTTTTCAGTAGATATAGTAGAAATGCTAGATTTATCTTTAAATTTCCCAGATAGTTTAAATATCATGTTTAGGGGTAGATATGGTATTTATTTCAAAAATATATTGGGAAAAGAGATATGTCAAAATTCTGGAGAGATAGGGTCAAAATAGCGAAGCTCTAGCGAAATTCCGCCGATTAGGGGGTCAGGGGCAAAATGGTAATTTGTACATAAAATGCCTGTTATGCTGCTAGATGTTGATAAATCTTATCCTTATAGGATATCTGTGAAAATCGTATCACTGTCGTACCGCATTGTTGTACGCCACTGTTGGGCTTATCAAAAATACGCTTTTTTAGTAAAAACGTCCGAAAGTACCGTCAACGAAGGTACGTTCGCGACGTCTTTGTAACACTAACTCTGATAATTATGATATGCTTATATATGATTGCTGTGTTCCTGTACTGAGACTCTGTCTCATTTGAAATTGATGAAATCATGAATATACGGGTTATGGTATTGTTAACGCCGTTGAGAGTTTTCCTTAGCGCTTTGGATACGACTGTACATTGTGGCACTGGGAGGTCGTGCAGACTGGGATAACAAACATACTGCAGGGGCTTTGTATTGTTATTGCCTTACATACATATATGTATTTCCTACATCTGTTATGGCCTTTTGTAGTGATTATTGCGAAAATGTCATGAATACCTGTCATACATATACTGTTTACATAAGCATGAGGTTAACCGTTACCTGAGGTCCGATAGGCATTGGACCTCAGTCTGAATGAATAGACAGGAAAAGGGTCATGAATCAGAGGAGGCACCAGGGGATGGAGCCGTAGATAGATACCGATAGACGGAGCGTGAGAAGGCACTTGGTCAAAGTAAATGCGGGAAGAAAGTCAACGAACCTACCTTATGGCATAAATCTAATAAGGTTACTTCATATCATTTGGTGCTTAAACTAGAAAGGGTCGTCTATGTAGTTCAGTCAATCAGTCACCCTAGCACGGTGAGACTCCCACTAGACCTACCCAGCCTGGCCAAATGGGATGATTTAACTGAGTTAGGTTCGATGCCCCAAGTCTACTCAAGGCTTGGATGAAGAGGGTATAGTTACATAGAAGATTTGTAATTATGAAGTTTTGTATTACTGTATCACATGAACATTCCTTCGGGAAATTTTTAATATATCAGTATACGTCAGGCATCATCATATGTCTGAGTATTTTATATCAGTTACTCATTGTTAAACTCAGTGTTATACTTGTTGTTCAAATTTTTAGTACATGCTCTCCGTTTCTGCAAAACGCTAAGCGGTAGCACCTCAAAACTCTGATGAATTTTTATAAAACCACGTGTCACTGGCACAATTTATGTTACGGAATTTGGGGTGTTACAACATACATATATTTTAACAAATTTTAGAAGATTTTAGAAGGCCAGCTGGGGCCAAGGCCCCAGCTGGCCATTGAATACTTCCGCCACTGGCTCTGTTTGATGAAGGAAGCCATGAATTGTTGTAAATTTGTCAACACCTAATTAATTTAGGTAGCTTCTTATTCTGAGATCTTAAAATTCTTCTAATGTTTTGCTTGCTTTCTCTTTAGTTTATTGATTTTGCATAGAAGTAAAATAGTTCCCTCATTGTTTCAGGAAAATAAATTTCTAAAGTTTGTGGAGAATCAACAAATCACATATGATGCTCATAAAATGGTCAAAGAATTGAAGAGAACAAACAGTTGATGGTATGTAATGCTTAACTTATTCAGTCCAGCTTACTGAGTTACTTAAGCCAACTCGGAGTATATCTACCTCCAAGCTTCATTTGGCGAGCAAAACCATACTTACTCTTATGCTGAACTTGTTCAGCTTGTACTGTAGGAGATAGTCTATTTATAGCAGTTAGATAGAAGTAAGCCTAAGCTATAAGTGACGACAGTAATTATACTGCTGTTGTATAAACTTATTTTCTTAAATTTTGCTTGAAAGCCTCACTTATGAATGCCAAAAGCAAAAGAAACTTGATGGTTGAGCTAAAGTCCTTAATAGTATTTTAGTGTATGCAGTGAGTTCATCAAACACTTACACCAGGACATTAACTGGGATAGATAGAGCTGGCAAGAGATTGGCTTATGAAGTGAGTCCTGAAATCTGCTTGTTTGCATTTGAAATTGCTGACCTAATTGATTATGTTGTATTGAAGAATTATTTAAACTAATTCAAGTTATATACAGGTCATGCAGGTTGTAGAAAAGACCAAGAGCCTGAAAATAATTTCCTTTCTAGCCCATTCTCTAGGTGGCTTGTTTGCTAGATATGCCATTGCTGTCCTATATTCACCCAATGCCAATAATTGTGACCAACCTGATGATCTAAAAAAATGCAAGATGGAGAGTTCAGAGAGAAAAAGCTTTTCAAGGGGAGGGTTGATTGCTGGATTAGAGCCAATCAATTTCATAACCTTAGCAACTCCCCATCTTGGTGTCAGGGGAAGAAAGAAGGTCTGTCTTGGATGATTATAATTATTGGTCTACTATTGTTGACAAATGGTTGACTTCTATCTGAGCTTTGCATTGAGGTATTGTTTTCTTTTAAATATCTTTTTTAAAAAAAACTTATTGCCACTTTACTTTTGCTTTGTGATTCTGTTGCACTCATTTGCTTTTATGGTTGGCCATTGCTTATATTATTTCTAGTTTGGCTCCATATTCAATCAGTAGAGAACCTTTCATGCTTCCTAGCGCCTTGGGTGGTCTCAGAATTAGTGTTTTGAGGTTGTTCCTTTTTTCATAATTCTCATGGGGCTATTTGATACAATAAGATAAAAAGTTAGTGGAAACATATTAGATCAAGATCTTTTTAGTCCCTTAAGAAATCATATGGAATTTCTGTAAAAGCAGCATGAGTTAAAGCCCACAGATCACAATGAAGGCGGAAGGGTAAAGCTACACTATACAATTAAAATTGCAAATGTAAAATGAAGTCAAGTCACCCCTTTTTTATGCTGAAGCTATTCTTTTCATTATTTTGTTACAAATTTTGTGGTAGTGTAAAATTATGCAAAATGTCAAACATTTGCTTTTTTTTTTTAAACATTTTAGGATTTACAGGGGTATTTTATTTCAATATTAAAGAAAAGATGACAAAACTGTCAATATGACTCAAATTTACAATAGGACCTGTTAGCTATATTATTTTGCAGTAATGATGTTGGCCCCAAAATAATTTTAACAAATTGCTGTGAACCAGACAAAGAAAAACCTAATGAAATTAATATTAAACTATCCTAACTCCAGCCATTCACATTGATTGCATCCATATTGTAGTCTCTCACTTCCTTTCTCATGCTCTTTATTAAATTTTATGAAAAATTTATGTTAAATGAGATTTGATTATTTACCAAGTTTATTTTTCAACTTCCATTTCTTCTGGGTGTTCCAATCCTCGAAAAACTTGATGCTCCATAGCTCCAATTTTTGCTGGACGGACTGGCAGTCAGCTGTTCATTACTGATGGTAAACCAAATAGGCCACCTCTTCTTTTGAGAATGGCTTCTGATTGTGAAGATGGAAAGTTCATGTAAGTAAGAAAATACTCCTGTTCTTATGTGGCTATGTATTCTTCTGATTTTTCTGAGTGATAGTGAATTAATATTAATAAAGTTTTCTGTTTTGTAGATCTGCAATTGGATCATTTAGATGTCGTATTGTTTATGCTAATGTATCTTATGATCGTATCCTCTTGGTATATTTACTTAATTGTAGCTTCATAAATTTTTAGCTCTCTCCTTTTCACTTTCATTATTTTAACCTGTCTTAGATATTGTTGGATGGCGTACATCTTCTATAAGGAGGGAAACTGAACTTGATAAGGTGATTATGATAATTTATCCTCTTGATATCATTTCTTCTTCTTTCAGTATTGATATCTAAAGTAATTGTTGTCATAGTGAGGTCTCATTTGTTGTTTTGGATTAGATTTTGTAATCTGAATCTAATTCAATTATGCTGAATTTGTTGCCTCTTGAATTGTTAGAAATTGCTTTGTTGCTTTTGTGATAAATATAAATGCATGAATCCCATGTTACTTGTTGCTTTTCTATATCCTGTGGTATTTCATGTTGTCATTGACATTAATTGCAATTCAGGATTGAAAACAAGCGCACAACACTGCAAGTTCTTAATCTAATGATAACTCTTCATTGATTTTGTGAAAATTCTGTCACTTTTGCTACATTAAGTAATTTCTTCTTCCATATTAATTTTTGTTGCATGAATGTTACCTTGGTGTGAAGCAATGACTATTATGCCATTGGCTCATATGGGAGCTACTGTGACGGGAGTTGATGCTGTAGAGAAGAATATCAAGATTTCTCGCCTTCATGTATGCTTATTTTATAAGAATTTGTTAACAATATGTCTAAGCAAATGGTGTATGTTTTAGTTCTATAGCAATAAGACACAACTGCGAAATGTTAGATTGAATTTATCAACTGTATTTGCAAGTTTGAAAATTCTTAGTAGTGGTGGGAGCAATTGTTAGATAGTTATTAGTTTTTAGCCATTGATATTATCTTCACCATAAGCTGAATGACTAAGTGACTATTTTTTTGTTCTTTATAGAATTTGGATCCAGTAACTTCAACCATTGAGTTTTGTTGCACAACAATTGGTACATATGCAAATCTTGTTTATTTCACGTTTAGACCAAGCATTAATTTATACTTCATGTATGCATCCAAGTTGGGCATGTTTATCTATAATCATGTTGTTAGTTTCCTTTTAATATTGAAAACTGCCTCACTTGTGATTTGTGGTAGTGGATTCATTTTTTCCCTACTTATTATGCCCAGCCAGTTTGTGTGCTGGAATTATAAGTGGCATAAGTGTGCAAAATCTATTTCTATTGTGCCTGTGTTTGATAAGTTGGGTAACTTATTGTTGAAATGCTATAATATAACCTATGTTTAGATCTGTAATACGTTTGATTCTAGCATTTCCTTCTGTCTCTGCTCTTACCTTTTGATTTTCCCTTGCCGTAGCTTTTAAGTGTTTTCTATATTTTTTATGGTTTTGAATCCTGATCTGTGATGGCACTCAGATCTTTTTTAAAAAAAAAAAAAAAAAAGTGGACTTACGGCGTCTAATTTCTAAAATTAGATGCTTTAAGTTCTGATTTAAAGCGTCCTATTTCGATAATTAGACGCTTTAAGTATAATTTGGTAGGTCATTTGTGCCATACTTAAGGCGTCTAATTATTAAAATTAGACACCGTAAGTTTTACCTACTACGCCCCCTAAACAGGCGTCCCGCGGAAAAAAGGACGTTAAATGTGCAAAAAATAGGACGCCGTAGCCCTGTCTTATAGTAATAATAATTACTATTTATTTGTTTCCGATGAATTTATCAATGTTCATGTTAATTATCATTTGAATTGCAAGTTTATAATAGCCAAATTATTGATCGGCAAGATATCTTGTCTAACACAGAACACCGACACTACTACTTCACATCTCGTAATTAGCTGGCAACAAAAACTGAGATTCAACTTATCAGCAATTACTCTATACAGATTAATTATCACACAGATCATCATAATATACGATGAATCGACACAGAAAAATTAGGTATGCTCATCTCAACGGGGTAAACATTACAGATGTTAGCATAAGCTAAGGTACATCTAATTTTTGCGCCCATTCATCAATTTAGATGGTTCAAAACTACAAATTTAAAGGTTTTCTTTTTATTTTTAAATTTATTTTTTTACAAGATAGTAGTTAAATAATTTGGATTATTTATATTTTGCATTTTATTCATTTTAAAATATAAAATATAAAAATGTAATAATGAAATATAATAAAAATTGGGTTAAGAAACAAAAATGCCTACGAACTTTTATCAAAAGTCCTTACAGTGCCATATACATCCTGAAGGTGCAAAAACACCTATGAACATTCAAAATAGAGGCAAAACTACCAACCTTTAAATTTGACCTAACGCCGTCATATATGTATGTGCAAAAAAAGTGTTGGTCTCATAAAAAAAGTAATGGTATTAGGTCAAATTTAATGGTGCTGGGATTTTTACCCCCATTTTAAATATTTATGGGTATTTTTGCACATCCGAAACATATACGGTGTTGGATGCATTTTTGGTAAAAGTTCATAGGTATTATTGCACCTTTATTCCCCATAAAAATTTATCTCATCTAATCTCACATTATGGGTCAAGCTATTGTTCGCCTTGCAAGTGCACGAGTCACACAAATAATAAAGTAATAAGTAAAGTATCGTTCCCACGAGGATTTGTATAACAAATTGGTCAAACAAGAGGCTTAAAGAATTTAATCAAGTTGAGCTAAAACAAAGTTTTAATGTGGAATTTTTTATCTAAAACTAAAAATTGATAAAGACAAATGATTCTTAGCTTTGACTTCAAGTATTAAATAGAGCCTAAGATTCTTCATCCCTTTTTGCATTTCATAAGACTTGATTAATTTCCTCTCAGTTTTTCAATACATGTATGTGTTAGTTTAAGGTTCAAAAACACTTGACAAGCTCTCTCAAGTCAAAAAATCAAGTTTATCTTCTCATTAAGATGCACAATCTCTTACTACAATTAATGAGAATCAATCTTTAAACAAGAACCCATAATGTGACAATGCAATATTAGTAAATATATCTCTATTTTACCAACAAACCGTCCATTTATCAAGTAAACTTCATGACAAGCATGATTTCAATAAAGTTCTACACCTAGATAAGCTCTCTCAAGTCAAACTCAAGTGAATAAATCATCTAAATGAAGGCCAATCACTTAGAAGCATTAAGCCAAGGTTGAAATCAACACACACACACACAAAAATACCAAAAGAGAGGAATATTCAAGTGTTAATCCATACAAAGGGTCAAAAGAATCCTAAATGAAAGATTTAGCTACTAATGTCCAAATACAAAGAGATTCTGAACAAAGTTACTAAATATACATGAAAAAGCTAAGTGGAAAAGAGGAAGAACCAAGGTGAAAACCCCAAAATCTCTCTTGAAAAGAGCACCCAAACCTCCAACGTTGGCAAGATCTCTCTCCCAAGCTCTTCCTTTGTTTGGCCAATGTTCCACAGTGTCAAGAATGTGTTTTTTGGCCCTTTCCTCCAGGTTGAGTAGTGTTTTTCTACTGCTAAAATCAAAATGTGCAACTGTATTGTTCACAACTGGTTGTGGCCAGTTTGTCAACTTGCTGTGGCCATTTTACACAGAGAGCTATTTTTCTTCGAAGTCTCGACTTGCTATGGCAAGTTTGTCAACTTGTCGCGGCCAGTTACATAGAGAGTAAACTTCCTGACATTGTTCACTTGCCACGGTCAGTTGGTCAACTTGTTGAAGCTAGTTGTACAAGTTCCTTCTAACTTTGTAATGTTTCACGGCCTCTTTTATTTCTTTCCTTATTTCTTGGTTTTTATAGAGCTTCAAAACTCTTCTCCATCATCCTACAAAAAAGGGAGGAATTATCAATTCTCAATTGAATCACAAACTCTATAGAATATAACAAATATTTCTTAGATTTTTGCATAATGCTTTGATATGCACATTTTCTTCTACACACTTCATTTCCTATGCACATTTTGAACCCAAAAATAGGTAAAAAGAGACAGAAAATATGCTGGAATGTTGTCAATTTCTAAGAGTTAACAGGACTAGGGAGACTATCAGGAAGAATTGAGGCAGCTTTTCTTCCCTTTTTCTTCCTTTCTTTTGCGTTCATGCCCTAACTTTCAATGTATGAATTAAGAAAAAAAATAGAGTACAACGTTTCCCAAATAGGATGACGATATATAAATGCAGAAATCATAAACTGGAATACTAAATCGCAAAGTGAATGCATTGAAAATAATTGCCTTTGAAATGGTCTTGATCAGTATTTTTGATACTTGAAAAAGAGTTTGAGAGATGGTGCCAGTTAGCCCAACTTATCAGAGTTGCGTCGTCAGCAGGTGGCAACAAACTTTGAACTCCACCCTCAATCTTCAAACATCAAACATATATTCCAGTTGAAGGTAAAAATCTTACTTTTGAACGCATGCACAAGTCAAAATAAATTAAAGGCGGTGACAAGTTTGAGATGTACAGTGAGAATGAATAAACTAGTATAAATAGGCATCCATGCAACAAGCAGCTACCATACTCATCCCTTGCCCAAAACACGAGAGCTTCATTAATTGATTTGTCCCCAAAAGTGATCTCATACATATATATAGAGAGAGAGAATCAATCGATCGATCATGGCGATGAGAAAGTTGGTGGTGAGCGTTGTGATAATAATGTTGATGTTAGGGTGGGAGGAAGTGGGAGAAGCGAGGCCATTACTTGTGTGGGAGTCTCTAAGAGGAGATGTGCCACCAACAGGTCCAAACCCATGCACCACCATCCCTAAACACCGCAAGGGAGAATGCCTCATGAAGCACAAGTTGCTCACCAAGCCTCCTCTTTCCCATCCTCCCTCACCTTCTCCTTCTCCTTTACCTCCTCATTTTTCTGCTCATTAATTAGCTACACACACACACACATATATATTCTATTCTCAACCACGCCTTACCATTATGCTATATTTTTTATTTGTTCATTGCCTGTATTCCCAACGTACGTGTAATCTCTACTGATGTATTTCTAATATTCCATGTACTGTTTGATACTTATATATATAGCCAGTGCGTCAATAAAATGAATTACGTTTCATTTTAACTTCTCCACTTAGTGCGTGCTCTACTGTATTAACTTATTATTTCATATCTCTAAATGAATTTTAGATTTATATTTTGTTGTCAATATATATAAGATATCAAACAAATGTGCCCTGCAGGGCTCTTGCGGCTCTCGTTTGCTTTCGATACAGAGCAACTAATTAATTAATATGATACAAGCACTTTATCCGTAAACAAATACTCTAAGAAACAATTTGCTGAGAATTTTTGTTACCAAATGTAAAAAGATATTGTGGAGTGCAATAAATATTTAATGCTCTTTTTAAAAAATATAATGAACATGAGCGATCTCCGATCTCCATTACTTCCAATATATGTAATGGTAGATTATTCTAATTCAACTGTTTTAATAATGGGCAAAATAGGAGGAAACAAATTCAGACGGCCAAGTGTTTTTAAGTATTTTATTGGTGTGTGTGGATATTATATTTTGGATGAATTTAAAATGTTAATGCAATTTTTTTTTGCTCGAAAAAATGTTAATGCAATTAACTATCATATAATTGGCAAGTGCACGATCGTAATTGATCGGCAAGATTTAATTTGTTCTACGTCTAAAGAACCAGAATACCAACACTAGCTTCATTTCAGTACTTGTTTTTAGTTAGGCAAATACAGGATTTTTTTTAATGGCTGGAGCTTGATTAATTATTACTCATCAGGCGTATATCTGAAGCTATTGGTAGGGAACACGACATATGTGAATCTATAATGCTGTAAATCACTAATAATTAACAAGATAAAGACCAATAAGTAGTGGAAATCAATCTCTCTCTGCATTAATTTTTGTTTTTCGCTTGAACTCTCTGCATTAATTGACTATAGCCAATTTCAATAGTTTTCATTTTCAATCACTTTTGTAAAATATCATTCCGAGTATTAGCTACAAATTAAAATGCATGGTAATTTGCATGAAAAATAAACTACTATAGAATTTCAGCACAAACTACTGCTCATTATTTTATACAAGATATCAGCACTTTGCGTGCAGCTAAGCGTATTATCAATGTGTACATCAGAAATTTTGAACTCAACAAATAGACACGAAAACCATCCACGTGAATTGAATTTGAATATATATCGTCATTTTATTTAAGGCAAATATAATATAACAAAGTTTTAACTGGGAGTTTAACAAAAGTGTTGATAAGATCTTTAGTTCATCAAATTTTCCCTTATTTTGATTTTGATCCCTTAAGTTTCTTTTTTCTTTTTTATTAATCCACCAGTATACGACACTACTAGCAACCGACTAGTCCGATTTGAGGGAATGTAGGCCCACAATAGGGAAACCTCCCTACATCCAAGTTATTATCGCGGCTGTATACCCTAACTAGGGAGACGATCGGTAAGAATTGAGGTAGCTTTTCTTCCCTTTTTCTTCCTTCCTTTTGCGTTCATGCCCTGACTTTCAATGTATGAATTAAGAAAAAAATAGAGTACAAGGTTTTCCAATACTTTGCATGCAGCTAAGCGTATTATCAATTTGAACATCAGACATTTTGAACACGACTAATAGACATGAAAAACCATTCACGCAGATTAAATAGATATCGTTATTTTATTTTAATTATAAGATAACAAATTTCTAACTGCGGGTTTTATAAAAAAATATTTTGGGTGGGAAAGTGGAAAGTAAAAATTTGAACTTTACATCATTCAAATTAAATGTAAACAATCTACGTTTTATTTAAATCAATATTGCTAATTTGACAAATATGCCCCGGCGCGGTGTATTGGAGTACAAATAAAAGTAAAATTGAAAATAAAATAAAGTAGTGAATTTCCAGGAAAAGAAACACAATGAATTAATAAGACCAAACTGTATGGGTTGGTCTCTGATAAAGCTGGAAATCCCGACTTTCTTTATTTCCATAAGAGGAAGTCATACTGATACGCGTAATCCCAATTCCCAGCTTACTGCGAGTTCTTAATTTTGACTCGGATAATGCCGTTTCAACGTTTTAATTGGAATTGTGGAAAACAAAAACGGAAATAATACTTTATTTGTCCCTGACTGGATTTATAGTCAATTTGAGTCTGGTTTCTTGTAATTTATATATTAAAAAATCAACTCTTAGAATTGCGATCAATTTTAAGTAAACAATAAATAAATATAATATAATGTATGTAATGTAGCCGGCTGGGAGCAATGTTTGATAAATGATAACAATAGGTAGTTGATTACAAGTTTACAACTCTAAAAAATTAATTCTTAAATGGGAAAACTACAAAAGCTGTAACCACATTTTTAGGGGGAAATAATTAATCTGTGACTTGAGAAACATATGTGTACAGGACAAAAAATATAAGATTTTTTTTTTCCATTCACTTTGGAAACACGCATGGCATATACTATTGATAAGGATGGTATATATGTATATATGTACGTACTATAGTTTCCTTTGACTTCGTTTCGTGATTCATATGCGACTTTTGCTACGAAATCTCCCAGTTGACCAAAAAATGCACAAGGACGAAATTAGCTCCGTATATTTCTAAGAAAGATAATACTAACTATTATCTGCTCATTATAATATTAGTGAGTCCTATAAATATTGTTTAAATATTTAATAATCTGAGTCAGATGACAAAAAACCTACTCATTCAAATTTTCTTTTAAAACAAATTAAAATTAAAATCAGAATCCATCAGTTTCTGCGTAGATGTGTGCTTGGCGTAAAAGTTAAGTTGATCCATTGATTCCATTCAATATCTGGTTTTCAACTTTCTTCGCCCAGAACTTTAGTTTTCAAATTTTAAACTTCAACCCATGAGAAATAAAGTTACACCGGCCATTTTTTCCCTTGAGACCGCAAGAGCCTATGGTCAATTCCCAGTACTATATACACATTTTGTGCCAATTTATTCCTGGACAAGGAAGCGGTGGTGAATGTCACTATAACCAAGGTTTTGAAACTAGGATTGACCACTAAACCGGTCAATTCGAGTTAAGTCAAGGTTAGTGGGTCGACCATAGTTAAAATGGAACTAAATTGGTGAGAAATTAAAGATTTCAGTGTAATTAATATGAAGTCATAATTTTTTTTTAAAAAAAATATTTAAAACAAACCAACCGGTTTGATGCCTAGACCGGATAGGTTTAGTGAACGGTTTGTCCGATCTAGTCCAGGTTTCAGAACCTGGCTGATAACTACTTTTCAAGTTTGAAAACTTAATTTGTTACATCCTCTTGTAATTTTGTCAAAACTACTCCTGTATAGTAATTGATTTATCAAAATAAGTTGCAATATACCGGCTTCTGTAATCTTATTCCACAAATAATACAGTTGAAATTCATTCAGATTGGTTATGATATAGTGTTTTTCGTTTCTAATTCAACTTTAGCATGCGGTTGGCTGCAATTATATTCAGTTGTTAGGAAATCTATTGGCCATACATACCGCTTTTAAACTTACCTCTCATATGATCGATGTCTCTTGTCTGACCAGGAGAGACAAGTGACACATGAGTCACACAATAATGGCGATGGGGATCACGTGGAGAATATTTTGTACTCGCACGTATATTAAAACATCATAAATAATTAACGTTGATAGATTTCATAAACTCTACTATCGATCATGAATATAATAAATTGACTTGTGGTATTTTTATAAATAAAAATGAGAATTCCATCTCGATCATTTAAAAGTTACTATCTGGTAAAAGTCTAAAAGAAGTACTTGGTATTTTCCTTTTAAACGTTATCTATATATTCACTTTTATATATGGAGGCCCATTTTTAAAATAAAAATTTCTGAGTAAAACAAAAAGATATAGACTCTCTTTACATCAAGAAACATCTAACTTTAGTTACTGAACCGACAGCTGATGAGTCAGATAAATGAAAGAACTCAGGAATAAGTTTAAACAACCGATACTCTCTCAAAATCATGGACATAATAATCCTGTTTATTTATTTTTGTGAAACATGTTTTGGTTTAGACTATTCGTAATTAATCACAAGAATATAAGCATATACTCCATGTTCCTTATTATAAGGCATCAACTAATAATTCTCAAATACTAATAAAAACAGTTAAGAATTTTAAATTTGCCCTCAAATTTAATTTTTTTTTTCAATATTATCCTTATTAATTACACTAAACTTTAACATTATATCAATTATTATTACTCTCTTACTACCCTTATTAAATATAGCCATACATGAAAAAAATATTTAATGTTTTTTAGAAACAAACAAGTGTTTTATAAAATGATCAAGAATACTTGTCAGTTGGTGTCTTATAATAAGGACCAGAGATAATATATAGTACTGTAACTACAATTACATTTAGATTTTTATGACGGCGAAGGATGGGCATGTTCCATTAATTTTTATTGAAGACTATGATGCTAATTCGATGTTAGGCATTTTTATTTGTTTCTGTCAACAGTCTAATGCTATTACAACGAATATAAGTTTTAAAATACGAAGTTGTCAAAAATGAACCTCTGAACTTGAAAAGTGAGAACAGAAAGATAGCATAGTAGAAACACCACCGTTCTATCTATAAATACTATCTCTACTTCTTAATATAAGATCTTGTCCGTAGTGTAAATTATTCTAATTAAGAACAAGATCTTAAATATATAAAGGACCAGATGTAGTAATATGAGGATGAATAAGTATTTGATGAGATGAGTTCACAGAAGCTTTTTCACAGAAGCTTCCTGTGTTACGTTGGACCGACGAGTGGTCTCCTCGCTATACCTCATCGATCATGTTCTTCTTCAATCGGCTTGCTTATTGTTGATTTGGTTGCGACACCACTCACTCCATATTTACCTATACGCTTCCTCCTTATGTTTAGAATTCAAGTGATTCCATTTTTACTTTGGTGACATACATACATACATATATATCATCATTAATCAGTTTTAAGAAAAATTGTTGAAAAAATTTCCATTGTATAATTTATTGTCCACTTGAAATTTCTTTAAGGACTCATCATCTGCAACCTATCTTAAGCAGATGCAATATCTTCAACCTATCTTTAACTATATGCAAAACGGAAGACATTTTTCACTTTTATACTTAAAAATTGGCATGCGCCAACTTATATGTTTTAGTTTAGGTTTACTGAAATCTTTATTTTTTTCCCCTCAGCAAGCCATACACTTGCTGATATCAATTAGAGCCGTTTTGCTGATACATACATACATATTGTATAGTGTGTTAGGTTGTTCAATTGTGAGTGAGCTTGACTGGACGCGGGAATTCAGAAGTCCACGTACGTGAGTTTTAAGGTTTTGAGTTAATTAAGATGGTGTCTTTTCAATGCGCATGAACCCTTTGTTCTATGTCCCCATTTTGGGCTTCACTCCCTGTTCCTAAAATGTATATTTTGTTATGTGTGTGTGGATGTGAATATATCAACGCAGCTTTCTGGTGGGATGTCCCAGCGTCCTTCTGTGTGTGTGGAAGGGGATATGTTATGATGATGGCTATGCTGTAACAATGATGAAACGATATAAGTTGATAAGTAGCTAGGCCTGCCACTTGCTTAATGAGCATTTCAGTACTGCAATTAATTTTTTCTAGAGTTGCAATCGTCCCTTTTAATATTTTCTTCGTCGCTAGTAGCTAGCTTATGTGAGATATTTATTGGCACAGGTCGCTGAAATTAAATTTCTAGGAAAAATTAATTATTTAGGGTTTATAGTTTGACCGAGTTTGACTTCGTCCTATAGTGCCTATATAACACCCCTACCGGCCTCACCCTTTCGGGTGGCGGATAAAGGGATTTCTTTTTATAATTACCATATATCATCTAATTACTACTGATTAACATGTAATAGAGTTTATCGCGGCAGAGCATTTCCCGATTGGATTCCGGACAATACTGATATAATTAAATGTAAGTAACAAAATAAAATCTCCAAAGGGTTAAATATACAGTTATCCACTGGTGACTACGAGGCCAAAAGAATATACATTTATCCCAACTCAAAAATAAAATAAATATTCCTCCACCATCAGCAACACCAACTACTCCAGCTTCGCATTCTTACCCTTCTCTCCAGCTACAGCCCTTGAAGTACTTCCTCAAGCTTTGTAAAAATCTAGGATTCATAAATGGATCCAGAGTAACCATTAATCTCATATGTAATGCATAAACAATATATGTATGTAACCATAATCAGGAAAACACCAAATAATAGCATTCAGTAACGAACGCGCAGTAACACAAATGCAACATACCATGTGTACCGTGTTAACTGCGGAAGGACTGCATGTCCTGGAAACAAACGCAGGACTGCTCAACAAAGCAAGCCCCAGATCCACAACGCTAGGAAAGATACAGTAGTCGGGCTCTGAACCTAGACCACACTGAATGCATACAAACGCATGTCCCTTTTCAGGAGACACGGGTCCACAATCATAGAAAATACAAACATACAAAGAAACACAGAACACATGAGGATTAAGGTTACTACCTAGTAATTGTTGACCAAAATATCAGTAAGATTTTTCTCTCGGTGTACAAAATCAAAGTGATCCTAAAATAACCAAAATATATAAATATAAGTAACTCTTCTTCGAAGTATTTATTTGTTGACTCAAAAATAAGCCTTCTTCAACTAACAAGAATCTCTCAATCTTATACTAAGATCCTATTTTTGAGTACTTAAAAAGCATTAAAAACGTCCCAAAATTTATTTCACACGTCCTTGTGATTGGTTGTTACAACAAACTCCCATTTTCTACGACCATTCCTCATCTATCATATTAATCTTTCTTCCTAAACTCCAATCCTTAATTTTAATCCTTTATTCATCCTTTAACCTATTATTTAGTCCCATTTCATGCACAAAAATGCAGGGGTACTACTACCTTCACAACCATAAATTCATAAGGTAGTTAAAATAATCACTTACTTGTTCTTGGTATCCCACTAGCTTGAAACTTGATCCTCAATGTTTCTTCTTCCTTCTTTCAACCTTCACCTTCATGCACCAAAGGGAGGTTTTCCTTAAAAAAAATTCTTGACTTACATGAAAGGAAATAAAAGAAGGTGAAATAAATACCCAAAAACCTTACCTTCCTCTTGGATATTTTGTTTGGCTCACCTAGTGTTTGCTACTAATCTTTCTTCTTCTTCTCCTCTCCTTCTCAACGTCACCAACAAACCAAGGAAGGATATGGCTTCTTAAATAATTCTCCCAAGCTGATTATTTTGCCTCTTGATTTGTCTCTAATATTCTAGAGAAATCTAGGGAATTCTATTTCTTGGCCGACGGTTTTTGAGGAGACTTGGATAATTTTTTATTTTTTATTTTGCCGAGCCAACCTTCCCCCTTACTTCATTAATTGAATTCCATCACATCCATCCAATTCTCCCTCACGTCAGGCGCCATGGGAATTGGGGAAATATTATGTTAAATCTTCCTTGTTTCACGTACTCTCTACTTCTCTTCTTATTCAATATTAATTCACATCAATATCCCACAACGGCAAACAGATCAAGTCCACTATTGACTCATGACCATCAACAACCACAACACAATTTAAACATACATCAGCAGTCTCAGATTTGACTCTGAGTGGGGTAGACACAATCAAATCATAAGGTAATTTATAAACACTCAAATTCATACGTTTAGCACAATCATAAGCAATAAATGAATGACTGGCACCAAAATCAAATAATGCGAGTAACATACATCCATGGAGAAAGATGGTACCTTGAACTAACTCCGGTGATCTGCGGGCGTGATCTCGTGTCAAGGCGAACACACGGCCCTGGTTCTGAGGCCTCTTCTCAGTAGCTTGTTGAGGACATTCACGGCTATAATGTCCAGGCCTATGGCAAGTATAACAGACCACTTGCCCACTGCAACTGACTCCAGGGTGAGTCTTGTCACACTTGTTGCATATCTGAGGCTCTATAGGCCTTGTAATACCCGGATAATTATTTATAAATAATATTCCATAAATATCATATTTGAGTCATATTACCCATTTAGAATAGGTGAATATGTGGTCTCAATATTTCTTAATATTCTTATTTTATTTCTAACTGATTTATTCTTAGAAAATAGATAGTTGAAGATTTAATTCTCTAATTTTTTTAGGGATCATAAAATACCCTAAGACTATCATAATTAAGTAGAAACTTAATTATATCATTTTAGCTATTAAAATCATCAAAGGATGACAAAATCAATTAGAGAAAATTAGCAACAATTATTGGGCAATTAAAATTGCAATAATTGGAATTATTTTTATAATTTTCGTAATTAATTAATTAAATAATTAAAAAGGCATAATTAAGAAGTATTTGAGTTGAATTAATAATTAAAGGCTAACAAAGACCCAAGATTAATATTAAGGGAATTTCTAATAATCATAATTGACTTAAGAACCAATCATACTTTGACAAATAAGCCTAAAAACATCTAATACACAATATTAGGGATTTTTACCAAGATTAAATTAATTCCCCTATTTTTATGCAAAGGGGCGAAATTCACCACTAAATTAGGCTAGGTAATAGCACAAATTATTAAATCCAAGAGCATCATAAATCTTAAACAATATATCTAGATATTAAACTAGAACAAGTCTTAACCACACAAATTAAGCAAAGACTTTTAAGGTATTGTGATCAAGACATAAAGAAAGATAAAATGCAAATGAAATGAGAAACAAATTGAAGTTAAATGATAAAGAGGGGGCAGCTTTTTTTGTGGATGAAAAGATGAGCTAAACAAAATATCATGATATTTACTCTTAACATGTCATAATCCATAATAAGTGCATGAAGACTTTTGTGGCTAAATGACATAAGCTTGTGTAATAATTAGTAATTAGTGGTAAATTGATTAAAGATGAGATAAAAACCATTAGGATGAATTCAAGACATAAGTGAATGAGAATCCATAGAAAATAAATCATATCTTGAAATCCATGAACTAAGTAACAAATATAAGTAGATATTATGAATAAGCAAAATTCAAGCTTGAACATAGTGGTTTCCAAAGTGATTTTGGTAAACTTTTGAAATTCATACTATTATGAAAATGAAGTTTAAAAATACCATAAATCAAGTCATAAAGTTGTGATTCCAAAAGTACAAGTGAATCCTTAAGAAAAACACCAACTTACACCTAACTAAATTAGGATTTGGGAATGGAAGAAAGATGAAGAAGGGAAGTCAGTTTTTGAAGATGAGAATGAGAGATAAAATTGGATTCAATTAGTGTTTGAAATCCACATATAGGTTTGATTTGAGTTAAGTTTGAAATCCACCAATTAGAACCATCTTGAGATTACTATAAATAGGGGCATTAGCCTTCACTAATTCTCACACCAAAATCAACCCCAAGAGGTGATTTTCTAAAGAGAGTAGAGAGAAGTGAGAGCTAGTGGGAAGCAAGAAGGAGGAAGTTCTTCAAGGGTAAGTTTCCTAGTTCTTAAGCTTTAGCTTTGAGTTTATAGCTTAAAATGTTGTTTTGATCTTTAATCTTCCAATATATTCTTGTTATCATGTTTTTATGGTTAAAAATGGCTTTATTTCGAAAAATTGATGAGGAAGAAGTTATAGCAAAATTTTTGGAAGATTATGGTCAAAGTAGCGAAGCTCTGGCGAAATTTTGTCGGTTAGCGACTCCCGGAAGCAATTTCAAAAACGCTGGTATCTTATATTGAAGATGCTCTGCCAAAATTCTTATAAAATTCATGGTGAGAGTAGACATATAGAGCTTTCCAAATATACTTATAGCATGTCGTTTTGAGTTCTGTGCTAGGAGATACAAATGTTTAAAGTTAGGCTATATGGTCTGGAAAATTCTGGGCAGAGCATGAAGTTACGAAAACTGGGAATTGTTTATATAATCTGGGCAGTAACCACTATTTTTCATTGAAATTATACATCCTAAGGATTCCGAGGAATTTTACGGATCCTCGTTTCGAGTTCTGTGGAATTAATTATAATTCTCCAAAGTTATGTGAAAAATCAGCCTATATGCTGAATAATAGCGTTTTGTAAGAAATTAAATAGGATTAAGTTGAAAATAATTAATCCAAGGGTAAAATGGACATATATAGCCAAGATATCTCTAGAGATGATGTTTGTGAATTAATAGAGGCGATATTACCTTTATAGGATATCTGAGGATTCCAGAGTCAGATTCGAAGGACGGACGTACTCCGTATATGTGAATAGTATCGTATACGTGAATAGTAAATTACTATTCACATGGAAGGAAGGTACGTTCGCGTACTGTAACACTAACTCTGATGCTTATTGTATACTATATGTGATTGCTTTGTGTTCATATGCGAGATTCTGTTTGTTTGAAAATGGTGAAATCATGAATACACGGGTTAGTCTTGATAACACCGTTTAGAGTTTTCCTAGCGGCGAGGACACGACGTACATCGTGGCACCGGTGAATAGTGCGACTGGGATAACAAACATACTTTGCGAGGGGCTGTGTATTGTTATTGCCTTACATACATTATTATGTATTTCCTACATCTGTTATGGGCTTTTGTAGTGATTATTGTGAAAATGTCATGAATACTCATACATATATTGTTTACATAAGCATGAGGTTAACCGTTACGAGGTCCGATGGGCATTGGACCTCGGTCGAATGGATAGACGGGAAAGGGTCATGAACCGGAGGAGGCACCGGGAATGGAGCCGTAGATAAACACCGGGAAATGGAGCCGTGAGAAGGCACCGATCAAAGGAAATGCGGGAAGAAAGTCAACGAAACCTACCTTATGGCATGAATCTAATAAAGTTACTTCACATCATTTGGTGCTTAAACTAGAAGGGTCGTCTATGTGGTTCGATCAATCGGTCGCCCTAGCACGGTGAGACTCCCACTAGACCTACCCGGCTGGCCAAATGGGATGATTTAAGCGAGTTAGGTTCTATGCCCCAAGTCTACTTAAGGCTTGGTTAAAGAGGGTATAGTTACATGTAAGAATTGTAATTATAAATTTTTGTATTCTTGTATCACATGAATAATTCCTTCGGAGATTTTGTAATATATATATCGGTATACGTCGGGCATCATCATATGTCGAGTATTTCATATCGATTACTCGGTGTTATACCATTTGTTCAAATTTTTAGTACATGCTCTCCGTTTCTGCAAAACGCTGAACTGTAGCACCTCAAAACTCTGATAATTTTTATAAAACCACGTGTCACCGACACGATTTATGTTACGGAATTTGGGGTGTTACAATTTTGGTATCAGAGCTAGTTTCACAGCTAGTCTCAAGAGCATTGTATGAACAACAAGGACAAGAGTACTGATATAATACCGGTTTTGTGATACAATAAAAAAAATACCCTAAGGAAAGGTATGAGTTGTTGAAAAAAAAAAAAAAAAAAAAAAAAAAAAACTCTGAGACTTCTGATATGGAAAATTAGAGTCTACATGAAATTCCTGAAACGAAAGCAATAATTGAACTTAGTTGACGATACTACCTAAGTCTTCCTTAGACAAGGTAACCTATTGTTTAGGTTTGTTTGTAAAACACGGTGACTTCTCGGTTAAAAGTCTTCCGGTATGAATGGTAACTTATACTTGGAAAATGTTTGAGTGTCATGTTGGAATCGAGTAGAAATTCTGGAAAATTGTCTACTCAAAAATTTAAAAGTTCAATCGAATATAGGTTCTAAGAATAAGTCGAATAACCAGTTTAAATAGATAAAGATAAGTTTGGCGGGAAAGTTTGAAAATCCCTATGAATCTTAGAATAGAAACATTAGCAAGAAGACTAAGAATAAAAGACTATATGATTTCAAGTAAGAAGAGCAACAATCGGAACAACCCCATTACAAAGACGAATCATCTCTTGATGACGTTTGTAAATTTCTTCTTGCGTAATTTCTCTTGAGCTAGGATCTTGATGAGGTAATGCCTTTCTCAGTGCACCAACTCGCCTCATAAGTTTTGAAAGCCTTCTGTGAGGCCAATCTCTTAACCCTTCCTTGTGACATATTCTTTTTATCGTACCTATACTCAAATTTATCTGTTGACTCGTTTCCTCAAGGGTCAAATGAAAGAAATTACAAAAATCTTTCGAGTCAATGCTTCGCTTTCTGTGGTGTTGCTCAAGTCTTGCCCTATAAAATTCACCCGGTTTATATAAATCATCTTCAACCGCGGGTTCTTTTCCTTTAGAAGATTTATCTTCCACGTTGATTGAACTACCAAAGAATTCATTATGAGACTCGACCATTCTAAACCAACACATAGAGCCTCATAATATGATGATAATGGATCGGCACTAAGACATACCCGATGCATTTTGTTTTATGCAATATTGTGTCGAGAAAATCTTTGATTTCCTCCGTATTCTTCTTCTTGCGAGATCATACATTTGAAGGTTGGAAGAATCTTTTTGTACATTTTGGTGATGTACGGTATGACATATCATGCCAATCCTTCCATGAACTTCAAGCCTCGATGATGAAGACCATTGGTATGAATAATTTCACGTAGAACATGGCAACAACCACATGAAAAAGGGTTAGTGATTTTAGCTAGAGTGGAAAAAAGGGTAGTGGTTTCTTCTAGGCTCGGGAGCGGGGGTTTCTTGGAGAAGAAGGTTTAGTAGACTCCATAAGTTCGGCCATGTTACGACATCTTTTGACTGGTCGCCTTGATGGATCTACTTGGATACTTCTTGGTTTGGAGTCGAACCTTGAACCCTTGGGGATGGATGAAGTACATTAGCTACTTTTGGAAGAGAAGTAGGAACATGAAGCATTGAGGTAGAAGGAGGAACGTACACCTCTAGGGGATTGTAAGAAAGTAATGACGAATATGAAAGTGGTGCATTACTAGATAAGTCAGCTAATATGTTAGGCTGATTATCATAGAATATAGCTTCGAGAAACGAAGGGCTATTTGAATCAGAAACTGGAATGTAGTTGCTTGGACCTGCCATGTTTGAAGTAGTAAGAAGAAAGATTTGAACGAAGGAAAATTTAAGATAGTAACTGGTATTTTGAAAGGTTGAGAATGCATGAGAATGATACCTGTATCATCCTCAATTTATAACTGAGAGCAGTGCTGTGAAAATTTTGAAATTTAGTAGCGCCAAATTCAAATTCAAATTGTCAGTTCATAACCGTATGGATTTTTAATTAAGCAGTAATCCGTAGTGTTGCTCCCTAATGCATCCTAGTAACTACTAGTCTTACACCGTTTGGACGTTTGTACGTCGTATGGTAATTGATTGATGGCCGTGTCTCCAGGAAATTTGAGTTGGAGAGTGTGCCAGCGATTCGTGATGACGGGTTGGTTAATGAGATATTGATGGATCTCTGTAGTTAAGTGTATTCGGGTGAGAGTAATTTCGAAATGGATTACTTACTGGAATTGGCCACGCATCAACGTCTTGCCAAAAGATATTACATGTGGATCCTTCTATTTTAATTTTAGATGAGGGACACGATCGAAGAATGACAATATTAACATAGTTCGAGTCCCTTATCAAAGTGAAAACTCCTCAAAAAGTTGTGTTGTTTAGAACGTTATATCAAAATCATGTCAAAGAGGTGTTTAACATTTTAAACATTGTGTGTCCAAATTCTCTCTATTCACGGACATCTCACCAGGTGCATTAATAAGTAGAGTACATGTACCAAGTATGTAGCATTTACGTATTGATCGAGAACACTTTACGAAGGACCTTGACTTCAAAAGGAAAGTGACCATCATTCAAGATTTGCGTGAGATGACAAGTCGGGTACTTCATTACTACAAAGGAGATAGAACCTTAGTAGCCATGGGTTATAGTTTCAATGTGGGACCAATAACCGTAGAGATATTAGTGGTAAATAAATTCCCTAAGAAGAGGGTGATTACCCGATAGAGAAAGTTAAGCTAAGGATTATGTCGGAGGTAAATGGATAGTGACATCCACGAATAGAATGACCCTGGATAAGATGGCAAACATAGAGACAAGAGATTACGAAACCACTAAAGGGTAGGAACCCGATAGAGATATGAGTTCTTGTTATAATGATTCGAGACGATCAACGACGCTACTTGTGGAAAGTTTTGATTGGAGAAGGCTACCTACGGGAGTTCGATCGAGGAGGTTTTACCTACAAAGGATGCTGACCGGAGAAGCTGACCAGTCAGAAAAGACTGTGTGAAGCACCGAGTAAAGTGCCGTAGAGCAGAGCCACCGTGATGACGAGCCGTAAGGTGCAGCCGCCATGACAACGAACCATAAAGTAGAGCTACCAATGTATCGGTTCTCAAGGTAAGTACATTATAATGAGTCTCACATTTAATAGGTTCCCTAGAGAAAAAGGTTTACATAATCTAGTATATCACTAAGAGGTGCTCTAGTGTTGTATGACCTTCTAAGATTAGTTGCCCTGGTTCCCTAGTAAAAATGAAATATTTTCAACGAGAGGATTTGACCACATTGATAAATTGTTAAAATTTTGTGAAATAAGTTATTTCCTCAGAAGATACCAACATGTAGTAAATAATTTTTGAAATCATATTGTTAGTGAATGCGTTTTCGCAAAATTACTTTAGTAACAAATAAAATGCTAAAGTATGAAGAGTTTAAGATTTGATAAACATAAAAAGTTTTTGGAAGGTGATGACATGTTTGTCAATATCATTGTGTTAAATTAAGAAGCAGTTCTGGACTCGAAAGAGCCGGAGATAGTAATATAGATATGTAGTTTCTGGATCTAGCGGGATAGTACCGCATATTCATATAAAATTTTCTCGTAACTTGCTTTACCATTGACAAAGTTCGCGAATAAAAATAAATAAATCATTGTGTGGACCAAAGACGCGAGACGAGCTTACATAGGCGAGAAGGAAGTTAGTCACAGCACCAAGAGTTGGTTATCCCGGATCCAAGTAGATTGTATCTAGTCTGTAGTGGTACCAATAGGTATGGATTGGGATATGTCTTGCTGCAGCAGGACAACGTGATGACTTACACCTCTCGTCCGTTGAAGATTCTCAAGTTGAACTGTTCTACGCATGACTTAGAGTTAGTGATTATCGTATGTGTTCTGGGAACATGGAGGCATTCCAAATTTTCTTTATTGTGTTAGATCATTTTTCGAATTTTCTTGTTAAAACAATCGAGATGTTAGAGAAAGTATGGATCAGATACTTACCAGTTAATTTACCCCCAAAACTTTAATGAATTTCACAGTATTTTCTATATTTCTCGGTTGAAGAGATATCACCTAGACCGTGATCATGAGATAGAATACGAAGTAATGAAATACAAAATTTCAATGTCATTATAGTCAAACTTAAACGAATTCTCATTTTCAAGAGAAGTAACTCAGGGATAAGAGTATCCCAGATATAAGTTTTGTTGATAGCGGGATTGTCTCCGAATAAGACAATTTGGGAAAAGACGATAGTAAATCTGTTCTGAAATTATAGACTAGAAGTCTCGTTGGGATAGAATAAATTTCGGGGACGAAATTTTATTTAACGGGGGGAGAAATGTAATACTTGGATAATTATTTATAAATAATATTCCATAAATATCATATTTGAGTCATATTACCCATTTAGAATAGGTGAATATGTGGTCTCAATATTTCTTAATATTCTTATTTTATTTCTAACTGATTTATTCTTAGAAAATAGATAGTTGAAGATTTAATTCTCTAATTTTTTTTAGGGATCATAAAATACCCTAAGACTATCATAATTAAGTAGAAACTTAATTATATCATTTTAGCTATTAAAATCATCAAAGGATGACAAAATCAATTAGAGAAAATTAGCAACAATTATTGGGCAATTAAAATTGCAATAATTGGAATTATTTTTATAATTTTCGTAATTAATTAATTAAATAATTAAAAAGGCATAATTAAGAAGTATTTGAGTTGAATTAATAATTAAAGGCTAACAAAGACCCAAGATTAATATTAAGGGAATTTCTAATAATCATAATTGACTTAAGAACCAATCATACTTTGACAAATAAGCCTAAAAACATCTAATACACAATATTAGGGATTTTTACCAAGATTAAATTAATTCCCCTATTTTTATGCAAAGGGGCGAAATTCACCACTAAATTAGGCTAGGTAATAGCACAAATTATTAAATCCAAGAGCATCATAAATCTTAAACAATATATCTAGATATTAAACTAGAACAAGTCTTAACCACACAAATTAAGCAAAGACTTTTAAGGTATTGTGATCAAGACATAAAGAAAGATAAAATGCAAATGAAATGAGAAACAAATTGAAGTTAAATGATAAAGAGGGGCAGCTTTTTTGTGGATGAAAAGATGAAATAAACAAAATATCATGATATTTACTCTTAACATGTCATAATCCATAATAAGTGCATGAAGACTTTTGTGGCTAAATGACATAAGCTTGTGTAATAATTAGTAATTAGTGGTAAATTGATTAAAGATGAGATAAAAACCATTAGGATGAATTCAAGACATAAGTGAATGAGAATCCATAGAAAATAAATCATATCTTGAAATCCATGAACTAAGTAACAAATATAAGTAGATATTATGAATAAGCAAAATTCAAGCTTGAACATAGTGGTTTCCAAAGTGATTTTGGTAAACTTTTGAAATTCATACTATTATGAAAATGAAGTTTAAAAATACCATAAATCAAGTCATAAAGTTGTGATTCCAAAAGTACAAGTGAATCCAAGAAAAACACCAACTTACACCTAACTAAATTAGGATTTGGGAATGGAAGAAAGATGAAGAAGGGAAGTCAGTTTTTGAAGATGAGAATGAGAGATAAAATTGGATTCAATTAGTGTTTGAAATCCACATATAGGTTTGATTTGAGTTAAGTTTGAAATCCACCAATTAGAACCATCTTGAGATTACTATAAATAGGGGCATTAGCCTTCACTAATTCTCACACCAAAATCAACCCCAAGAGGTGATTTTCTAAAGAGAGTAGAGAGAAGTGAGAGCTAGTGGGAAGCAAGAAGGAGGAAGTTCTTCAAGGGTAAGTTTCCTAGTTCTTAAGCTTTAGCTTTGAGTTTATAGCTTAAAATGTTGTTTTGATCTTTAATCTTCCAATATATTCTTGTTATCATGTTTTTATGGTTAAAAATGGCTTTATTTCGAAAAATTGATGAGGAAGAAGTTATAGCAAAATTTTTGGAAGATTATGGTCAAAGTAGCGAAGCTTCGCGAAATTTTGTCGGTTAGCGACTCCCGGAAGCAATTTCAAAAACGCTGGTATCTTATATTGAAGATGCTCTGCCAAAATTCTTATAAAATTCATGGTGAGAGTAGACATATAGAGCTTTCCAAATATACTTATAGCATGTCGTTTTGAGTTCTGTGCTAGGAGATACAAATGTTTAAAGTTAGGCTATATGGTCTGGAAAATTCTGGGCAGAGCATGAAGTTACGAAAACTGGGAATTGTTTATATAATCTGGGCAGTAACCACTATTTTTCATTGAAATTATACATCCTAAGGATTCCGAGGAATTTTACGGATCCTCGTTTCGAGTTCTGTGGAATTAATTATAATTCTCCAAAGTTATGTGAAAAATCAGCCTATATGCTGAATAATAGCGTTTTGTAAGAAATTAAATAGGATTAAGTTGAAAATAATTAATCCAAGGGTAAAATGGACATATATAGCCAAGATATCTCTAGAGATGATGTTTGTGAATTAATAGAGGCGATATTACCTTTATAGGATATCTCGAGGATTCCGGAGTCAGATTCGAAGGACGGACGTACTCCGTATATGTGAATAGTATCGTATACGTGAATAGTAAATTACTATTCACATGGAAGGAAGGTACGTTCGCGTACTGTAACACTAACTCTGATGCTTATTGTATACTATATGTGATTGCTTTGTGTTCATATCTTTGAGATTCTGTTTGTTTGAAAATGGTGAAATCATGAATACACGGGTTAGTCTTGATAACACCGTTTAGAGTTTTCCTAGCGGCGAGGACACGACGTACATCGTGGCACCGTGAATAGTGCGGACGGGATAACAAACATACTGCGAGGGCTGTGTATTGTTATTGCCTTACATACATTATTATGTATTTCCTACATCTCGTTATGGGCTTTTGTAGTGATTATTGTGAAAATGTCATGAATACTGTCATACATATATTGTTTACATAAGCATGAGGTTAACCGTTACACGAGGTCCGATGGGCATTGGACCTCGGTCGAATGGATAGACGGGAAAGGGTCATGAACCGGAGGAGGCACCGGGGAATGGAGCCGTAGATAAACACCGGGAAATGGAGCCGTGAGAAGGCACCGATCAAAGGAAATGCGGGAAGAAAGTCAACGAACCTACCTTATGGCATGAATCTAATAAAGTTACTTCACATCATTTGGTGCTTAAACTAGAAGGGTCGTCTATGTGGTTCGGTCAATCGAGTCACCCTAGCACGGTGAGACTCCCACTAGACCTACCCGGCTGGCCAAATGGGATGATTTAAGCGAGTTAGGTTCTATGCCCCAAGTCTACTTAAGGCTTGGTTAAAGAGGTATAGTTACATGTAAGAATTGTAATTATAAATTTTTGTATTCTTTGTATCACATGAATAATTCCTTCGGGAGATTTTGTAATATATATATCGGTATACGTCGAGGCATCATCATATGTCCGAGTATTTCATATCGATTACTCGTGTTATACCCGTTGTTCAAATTTTTAGTACATGCTCTCCGTTTACGCAAAACGCTGAACCGTAGCACCTCAAAACTCGATAATTTTTATAAAACCACGTGTCACCGACACGATTTATGTTACGGAATTTGGGGTGTTACAGGCCTCCTGAAGTTCTGTTGACTAGACCGGAAAGGTTTCTTGCCATTGCCACGATTTTTGTTCCATGGTCCTTTCCTTTTCTGAGAGGAGCTTCCACAATTAGAGTCATTGCGGGGAATAGGTCTCCTGAAAGCATATAATTCCTTTAGATTCCGCTCAACAATTCTACACTCCTCTACGGCCTGGCTCAATACATGAAATTTCCTGGCTATGAGCTTTTCTCTGATCTCGAATTTTAGGCCGCGAATCAAGACATCTGCAAGACTACTTTCAGCATTAGGGTTTCTGTGATAAGTGGAGTAGCGGGACAAACGAGTGAACCTGGAATAGTAATCTTCAAAAGACTCGTTATCCCCTTGCTTGATATTCAGAAACTCTGACTCCTTAGCGATACGGATGGAAGGAGGATGGTACTGTTCATTGAACTTTTCCAAGAACAGTTCCCAAGTGGTAGGGACATTCCGTACACGTAGAGTCGCCTTTTTATGTAACAGCCCACCACCGGGGTTCCACCTTGGAACGCGGGACCACCGTCCCCAGAGCACCGCTCCGACGCTTGCGTGGTGGCCGGCCCCCACTGGGGCAGGTATTGTCCCCTCCTCTAGGGGTTTTGTCCCTTGGGAAATTAATTCCCAAGAGCGCCTCCCCAGTGGCTCGAACCTTGGACCTGAGGCATAAGTCCAAAGCTTAAGGGCCACTTGGTATCCGTAGTGTAATGGATACCAAGTGGCCTTTAAGTTTTGGACTTATGCCTCAGTCCAAGGTTCGAGCCATCTGGGAGGCGCTTTAATTAATTTCCCAAGAGACAAAACCCCTAGAGAGGGGACAATACCCCCCTGTGGGCCGGCCACCACACAGCGTCGGAGCGGTGCTCCAGGGACGGTGGTCCCGCGTTTCAAGGTGGAACCCCGGTGGTGGGCCGTTACAGCCTATATGGTTTGATTCACTGCGACTAGTCCTTATAATTACCCTATTTTTTAAAATACATTTGAATTCGTTGAAACTATGCTACGTCGGATGATGATATTAAAGAAGGTGCCTAGCTGTCACTTTCATCTTTAGGAAAATTCTTTTTAGGTCGCAAGGAACTAAGAAAATGTCAAAAAAAGTCTTAAGAAAAATTCAAATGTCATAAAAATCTCAAAGAGTTGTTAATCTCACAGATGAAGTTGTTAATTCCACATATGGGAATTGGTAATCCCACAGAATGAGTTGTTAACAGGGGGACTTTTCTGACATCTGAATTTCCCTTGAGATTTTTTTGACATTTTCTTAATCCTTTGGAACCTTAAATGAATTTTCCCTTCAACTTTTTCTGTAAAAACCATCGCCCCAAGAGCGTCCAGCGAGGTGGGCTGCTCCACCACTGTCCCTCCATGGAAATTGCAATACACCCACTATTCCTTTTTATCTTAATATATCCATTAACTAATCCATGAGAAACAAAATTATTCCCATACCTACAAACAAAGCTTACCGGTGCTTCCATAAACTTTCTGCACAATTCCATATATTCAAACTCATCAGAGAAAGGGGAAAAATGAACCCCTAACAAGAACCAATTTCTTTAGAAGCAAAACTAAAGATGGTAGATCAATATTTTGAGGATTAAGGGTGAAAATGGTATGATATAATGGAGACAAATGAAATTAGAAATCTGAAGTTGCATATCGGGGAAAAAAATCGATAAAGCAAGAAAGAAAACAAAGAAACTACCCCAGTCCTACAAGTAACAGATTTCAACTTCAATTAATGCTCAATGCAAATTTTTATCAACACAATACAACAAAATCCCAAATTTCAACTGTAATGAGATGCAGAATCTAAACTCTCACTCCACCTTCTTCGCCCTCAGCACTACCAGAAATGTCTACACCGTCATCCTCTCCACCTTGCCCTCTTGCACATGCCCTAACCACGTAACCCTGTGCAAGCAAATTCTCATAATCTTTATCTGTGTCCTTGGTATCTCTCCGGGCAATGTCTGACTCCGCCAAGGCTCTCTTTCCCTCTGAGCTCCGCCTCCTTTTGGAGCAGCCCACCTTGCCGGACGCTCTTGCAAGCAAAGTTTTTTCCAGAAAAAGAAGAAAGTGATAGCTTGGCATCTCCTTGGATCATCATTACCTGACGTGGAACCGTTTTAAGGAACTCAAATGTTTGGTTAAACTATATATAAGGACTAAATAATATTAATTTTTCCTTGAAGGTAGTTAATTAAACCAGCATAGAGTTTAAGAGAGAGACGGTGAGATGTATATATGAATGACGTCATTTTCTTGTCCTAACAAAATTGCATGTAACACACTGGACATATCTTAGTTAGTATAAACTGTTATGATAGTTTACTAATCTTTTTAAATAAAAGAAATTGAATGTTATTAATTATAAAAAATTAATTGAATATTATATTTGAAAATAATTTTCATGACATATGAACAAATTAAATATGATAGAGTGTTGTGGCAGGGGATGGTGAGAACAACATGAGGGATTGATGGGATACGATTTTTTTTTTTTTTTTTTGCCCGGATAACAAACTACTTGTATTACCATAATGTTAACAATACAACTGAGAGGAACAAATAAATAGCACAGTAACCGAATACAAATTACATACGCATAATCAGAGGGAAAATAACTTCCCACTGAGAAGAAAAGTCTAGAACAAAATAAATCAACCCTTCTCAAAAATAGAATGCGATGAAAGACATCATCCACGATAATATTAGCCTCCTGAACATCCAAGGTTAGAAGGGACGACAAAAAAGGTGTTGGTTGAGAAACTCACCCAATCGGGCACACCCCCTTATAAGTATTTGCTGCTAATAAATCAGCAACTCTATTACCCCGTCGGGGATAAAAGACAACAAGAACTCAACCTTGTCAGAAAGCATACAAATAATATCATGAATAATACTCCTACTCTGCCACTCAAATAAATCAGGGGATTTGGCATCAATACATGAAAGCAAGGGAATACAATCAGTCTCAAATATCACTTTATCAAGGCCTAAATCCAAGGCAATCAATAGGGCCCTCTTAAGAGCCAAGGATTCAATCATAAATGCAGAAATAGATTTTACCTTGTCCACATAGCCCCATTTAAAGAGGCCGAATCTGTCCCTGCACACTACCCCAATTGCAACCAGTAACTTGTCAATTGAGAAGGCACCATCAAGATTGACCTTAAGAGATCCTGGAGCAGGTAGGGACCAGCAAGCATAAAACGACGAGGACCTACCCGAGATGCCTAACTCTGACTGCACAACCTCTTTTTGCAAGCTCCAAAACAGTAAAGGGGTTTGGGTTAACATGATTAAAGACAAATCATTCCTCTATTCTAGATAGACCATAGAGTCCAACTAATTAATGAAACATCATGATGAGTGATAGAATCCACACCCATAATAAGTAACCACCAGGCATTAAAATTGGTTACCTTAGCAAGATCAAAATGAGTTCCCAAACTGCTACCAAACCATACACAGCGAGTCCATGTGCAATGAAAGAACAAATGTTTAATACTTTCCTCAACCTTATCACAGATTGGACAAGAGCTTACTCGGGACTGCTTTCTCCTAAATAATGCTGCATTCAGGGACGGACCCAGGAATTTCACCTGCGGGGGGCGAAAATAAAAAATGCTACTTCATGAATAAAAGTACTTCAAATACGATAAAGATCTAATATACAAAAAATTGAAAGAAATATATTACAAAAATTAAGTTTATTTCACTTAGCTCTTACTCTACGAATTTCATCTTGTTGATTTATCGGAGGGTGCAGTGCAAGATCTCTTTCAAATGAGGCAAGATCAACTTCTTTACCTATCTCTACATTTTCAATTTTAGGAGACTTTGAAGGAGTCTCAATATTTGACAATTCAATATTAGAGGTAGATGAGGGCAAAGACTCACTATTCTTTTTCTTAAAATAAGTATCAATGGTAGCACTCTTTCCTATAATAATCACCTACAAAGAGTATGAATTATTTTTATGACCGATATGATTTTAAAAATATTATTAATAACAAAATTTAACTGATTAAAATTAAATATTAGTCATCATCAATATTCACATAACTATCTATTAACAAAACTCATTCTAAAATACTAATCCTAAAATATTCTCTAATAGGTATAAAAGTAGTATCATTAGAAAGATAAAATTATATATAATAAATTTTATGATGAAAAAATAATGAAAATAATTTTAATTACCTTATCAATTCTCAAAATTTGACGTAAGCTATTGAAAAAAACGCATTTGGACTAACCGCCGAAAGTTGGGAATTTCCGTGCAAAACCAAACGAAAAGTGGAAAAGAAGTAAGGTTTGAAATATATATTAAATTTGTGGGGCCTACCTATTTACGTTTTTTTAAAATATATAACCAAGCACACCTGTGTCCGTCAGTCAGTGAATATATATGAAGCAAAACGAACTTGTGAATATATATAAAAGTAACAAACAAACCATGTTAATATTTTTTTAAAAAAAAAAATTAGGGGGGCGGGGGCCACCCCTAGCCCCCCCTTGTGTCCGTCCTTGGCTGCATTAGTAGCCGAGGCGTTATTGAGAAGACGCCAAATAAATTGTTGCACCCTTGGGATAACCTTAATATTCCAAACTCCTTTCCAAGAAGAGGGAGAAATAACAGTAGAGATATGTCTTCAGAGAGCCTATCTTTCTTACTATGACACCCCAACTTAACTAAATATTCCCCATTTTTAGCACCGGTCCATACCAATTTGTCCTCCAAGCCATTACTTGGAATAGGGATTGCATAGATAGCAGCTTTGACCTCGTCCGGTAGATAATGAGAAATAGGAGAAAGGTTCCACACACCATCAACAATAAGATCCTTCACATTCCCATGCGTCACATAAGGATTATCACAACTCTGAGGTATGGCAGGGAAAGAGACACCTGGAACCCAATTATCGCCCCAAATCTTTATAGCCCAACCAGAACTCACATCCCAACGGAGATCAGCTTGGAGAAACTCTCTACCATCAATGATACTAGACCAACACCAAGAGGCTTTATAACCTTTATCCACATCAAGAAATTCATCCTTTGGATAATACACACTCTTCAAAACTTGGGCCCATAGATCATTAGGCCTCATCATAAGCCTTCAAGTTGTCTTAGCCAATAGTGCTTCATTCATAATACTCAAATCCCAGAACCCCATGCCCCCTGGATCTTCCCTTTAGTTAGAGAATCTCAAGCTTTCCAATGCGTACGAGTTCCAAAGGCATTCCCATCCCACCAAAAATTGGCAATAAGATTGTGAATCTCTTTACATGTTTTGAGGGGGAAATCTAAAGCAGTTCATAGGATATATAGGAATAGCAAAGGAAAGAAAGAAGTGCCCCCACCCCTGGATTTTACTAGTAACTCTTTCCCTTATATAGGCCAAGGCTTGATATTTAGTCTTCCCTCAAATACTCAGAATACCAAGGTACCTCCGAGGATCCTTGTAACATTCTAATTTTTATATTAGGATTTAATTACATGTAAGAAAGAACTAATCATAATACATGAATTTGTCATATAATTATCAAGATAAAAGTTTTTATTTAAGATATGATTTATTAAAAAGAAATTAGTTGCGATGAAAGGAAGAAAAAAAATGATGGGTCTTTTGTGGTAATTTGTTCAAAAATAATAGTAATTTTAATATAACAAAATAAAATAAAAATTAAAAAAAAATGGCAGGATTGGAGAATGTGGCAGCAAGCTGCCGGTTTACTTGGGGGAGAGGTAAGTAATCTAATCTGTTTATGGGTCTGTTTGGATTGGCGGTGGGAACGGTGGCTTAAAAGCTATCTGATTTTTGTAAAAGTCCGGTAGGAAAAAAGTCAAATTATAAATGTGATTTGTGTTTGGATTGTTCATTTAGCTTTTACAGAAGTGGCTTTTTTCTAAACTGATGAGTGTTTGGATTATTATTTTAAAAGTCAGTTGAGATGAAAAATAACTAAAAAGGGTATGAATTTTAGTAAATACTCCCCTTGAACCTAAATATAAGATAAAATTGATATTTTTTAAGAGATTGAGGAAGCTAATTAAATTACTCAAAAGTTTTTGTATTCTTTTTTTCTTCAAATTAATTAGTTTGACTAATAAACTAATATATAATCCAATAAATCATGATTTGTTAAAGTTTTTGTCATAAATTAATAAAATAAAATTCTTAATTGACAAAAGAAAATCCCAGTATAACTTTTTGTTTTTTTTTAAGAAGGTCTTATGATGATAGAGAGCAAGCTTTCAAGCCAGAAATTACATGGGCCCCACGAATGCTCCCACCAAACCTCCCCTCTCTCCATAAAAACGGACAGTCCTGTCAAAAAATGGTGGGCCCCAAAAAAAGCTGCGTTCCAGGGGTAAAAAAGCTAGAGGAGGAGCTTTTTTATAAATTGGCGTTTACATAAAAAGCCTAGTAGTAATTAAGCCAATTCAAACACACTCAATTTGAGCAAAAAAAAACACACTCAATTGGATTTTTTTTTTTTTATCAGTCGTTGGCTTAAAAGCCCACCAAATTTTTACACACCAACTCCAAAAGAAAAGCTACTCCAAATTACATAAAATTTTATTTTAGCATTAAAATAACATTGAAAAAAGTCACAAAAAAGTCCAGCATTTATTTTTTTAAAATCCTAAAAATATTACTATAATTTAGTTTAATTAATTTTTTTGAATAAAATTTACTAAGCTTTTTTAAATAAAATAAATTGAAAGTTATTATTTATAAAAAAAATGTTATTGAATATAATAATTGAAAATAATTTTCAAAGCATGACTAAATTAAAGATGATGAGGAGTGTTGTGGCCCGGATATTGGTGAGAACAACATGTGGGGATACCAAATCCTATTGAAAGATGAGCATGGTTTGTCATTATATTTTGCTATAATATTAATCTGTCCAGTAAATCTCTGTAAATCAAGTCCAGTCCTCGCTTTTATAGTACCATCAGTGACGGAGCTTTGAAGAGACAATAGGGGCCATGGCTCCAAAAGAAAAAAAAAAATTGTCCCAAATATTTAATGTAAATTGGATTTTTTTTTATACATTTGGCCCAAAAATTTATACATTTATCCCAAAACTTTATACATTTGACCCTCCAAATATTTTTTCCTTAATTAGTTAATGAGTATACATTTGGCCTCAAATATCTCAAATATTTATCCCAAGCTCTGCTACTGAATACCATAGCCATGCCTTATATTTTTTTTGGCCGCCTGGGCACTGTATAGTTGGTATAGATATAACATGAAGTTTCCTAGGAGGACTAGGGAGACGATTGGTAAGAATTGAAGCAGCTTTTCTTCCCTTTTTCTTCCTTCCTTTTGCATTCATGCCCTGACTTTCAATGTATGAATTAAGAAAAAAAATAGAGTACAAGGTTTTCCAAATAGGATGACGATATAATAATGCAGAGATCATGAACTGAAATATTATATTGCAATGTAAATGCATTGAAAATAATTTCCTTTGAAATGGTCTTGATTAGTATTTTTGATACTTGTGAAAGAGTTTGTGAGAGATGGTGCCAGTTAGCCCAACTTATCAGGGTTTTGTCAGCAGGTGGCAACAAACTTTGAACTCCACCATCAATCTTCAAACCCCAAACATATATTCCAGTTCTAGGTAAAAATATTAGTTTTGAACAAATGCATAAGTCAATATAAATTAAAGGCGTTGACAAGTTTCAGATGTACAGTGAGAATGAATAAACCAGTATAAATAAGCATCCATGCAAGAAGCAGCTACCATACTCATCCCTTGCCCAAAACACGAGAGCTTCATTAGTTGATCTTTCCCCAAAACTGATCTCATACATACATACATATATATATATATATAGATAGAGAGAGAGAGAGAGAATCGATCGATTGATCATGGAGATGAGAAAGTTGGTGGTAAGCGTTGTGATAATAACGTTGATGTTAGGGTTAGTGGAAGTTGGAGAGGCGAGACCATTACTTGTGTTGGAGTCTCTAAGAGGAGATGTGCCACCAACAGGTCCAAACCCATGCACCACCATCCCTAAACACCACAAGGGAAAATGCCTCATGAAGCACAAGTTGCCCACCAAGCCTCCTCTTTCCCATCCTCCCTCACCTTCTCCTTCTCCTTCACCTCCTCATTTTCTGCTCATTAATTAGCTATATATATTCTATCCTCAACCATGCCTTACCATTTCTCAAAGCTTTGCCTCCAATACATTAATGCTCTCTCATATCATGCTATGCTATATTTTTTATTTGTTCATTTCCTGTATTCTCAACGTACGTGTCATCTCTACTGATGTATCTCTAATATTCCATGTACTGTTTGATACTTATATATATAGCCAGTGAGTCAATAAAATAAATTATGTTTCATTTCAACTTCTCCACTTAGTGCGTGCTCTACTGTATCAACCTATTATTTCATATCTCGAAATCAATTTTAGATATATATATTTTGTTGTCAATATATATAAGATATCAAACAATGCGGTGGCGTGCAGGGCTCTTGCGGCTCTCATTTAATTTCAATATAGAGCCACTAATTAATTAATATGATGCAAGCGCTTTATCTGTAAACAGATACTATAAGAAAAAATTTGCTGAGAAGTTTTGTTACAAGTGTAAAATGATAGTCTGGAGTTCAATAATTATTTCACGTTCTTTTTTCAAAAATGAACGTGAGCGATCTCCGATCTCCATTACTGCCCATATATGTAATGGTAGATTATTCTAATAATGAGCAAAATAGGAGGAAAAAAATTCAGACGCCCAAGTGTTTTTAAATATGTTTATTTATTGGTGTGTGGACAAGAGCAGGGGGTTTATATTTTGGATGAATTTAAAATGTTGATGCAATTAACTATCATATATGTTAACAATTGAAGAAGAAGAATTAAGATGAAGAATCTTGTATTATTAACAACAAAGAGCAATATGCTTAAACAATATAACCCACTTGGGTTTAACAATGATCATCTCTCACTTGAGGGTGATTAACCACAAACCCTAACTCTAGGGATCTAGGAGGGACTTCCCTCTCTCTACAGAGAGAGACTCAAATTAACCTCTCTCTAATAACAAGGTGAGAGATCCACACTCAACACAACTAAATCATGATGATTAAGCCTTTTTAGATAGAATGAGTCTTAACCAACTAATCAATAATTCCCTTATATTCTAACAATATAATTGGCAAGTTCACAATCGTAATTGATCGGCAAGATTTTGTTCAACGTCTAAAGAACCAAAATACCAACACTAGCTTCATTTCAGCACTTGTTTTTAGTTAGGCAAATACAGGATTTTTTTTTTAATGGCTGGAGCTTAATTAATTTTTACTCATCAGGCGTATATCTGAAGCTGTTGGTAGGGAACACGACATATGTGAATCCATAATGCTGCAAATCACTAATAATTAACAAGATAAAGACCAATAAATAGTTGAAATCAATCTCGATCTCTCTGAATTAATTGACTATAGCCAATTTCAATAGTTTTCATTTTGAATCACTTTTGTAAAATATCATCCCGAGTATTTACTACAAATTAAAATGCATGGTAATTTGCATGAAAAATAAACTACAATATAATTTCAGCACAAACTACTACTCATTATTTTATACAAGATATCAGTACTTTGCATGCAGCTAAGCGTATTATCAATGTGTACATCAGAAATTTTGAACACAACAAATAGCTAGACACGTAAACCATTCACGTGAATTGAATATATATAGTTATTGTATTTAAGGTAAATATGATATAACAAAGTTTTAACTGGGAATTTAATAAAAGGGTTAATATGATCTCTAGTCCCTCAAATTTGCGCCCTTATTTTTTATTTTGATACCTTAAGTTTCTTGTTTTGGATTAATCCACCAGTATCTGATGTTACTAGTAACCGACTAGTCTGATTCAAGGAAATGTAGACCCACAATAGGGGAGCCTCGCTACCTCCAAGTTATTATCACGGCTGTATACCTAGGGCTCAAATACGAGACCACTAGTTAAGCTGAATCTCTTAAGTTTTAAACCATAAGTTTTAATCCCTCAAGTTTTATTTTGTTTAAAACATTAGTCCTTGTAACTCAACAAAAACCTTGACCATTGACTAAAACCAATTGTTTTAAAATTCAGGGATCAAAGCCAAAATAAGAGCAAACTTAAGAGACCAAAGATGATATTAACCCTTAACAAAAAGTAATATTTTGAATTGAAAACTGGAAAGTTAAAAATATGAACTTTACATCATACAATTTTTTTAAAAAAAAAAAACTACGTTTTATTTAAATTAATGATGTTAATTTGAAAAATATGTGCGGAGTTCTGGGGTACAAATTAAGATAAAGTAATGAATTTCCACGAAAAGAAGTACACAAAAATAATAAAATGAATTAATACCAAACTGTATGGGGTTGGTGTTGGATAAAGCTGGAAATCCCGACTTTGTTTATTTCCATGACATATGAGGAAGTCATACTGATACGCGTGATCCCAATTCCCAGCTTACTGTGTTCTCATTTTGACTCGCATTATGCCATTTCAACGTTTTAATTGGAATTACGGAAAACAAAAACAGAAGGAATGGTTTATGTTTGTCCCTGACTAGAGTTATAGTCAATTTGAGGCCGGTTTATACATTAAAAATTATGATTAATTTAAGTAAAAAAATATTAATATAATGTTGATATGTGGCAGGTTGGCAGCAATGTTTGATAAATGATAACGATAGAGAGTTGATTACAACTCCAAAAAAATTAATTCCTAAATGCGAAATCTGTAACCTATATTCACGACAACTTTAGTAACAAAAGCCATATTTTTGGGAAAATTACGCGTAGGTCCCAAGGAACAAAAAAATTACAAAAAAGTCCATTGAAATCAAAAAATTACACAGAAGTCCCAAAGGACTTTTTTGATATTATTTGTATTAACAACAAGAAATGCTATATTTATAACAGAAAATGCTCATATTTACAACAACATTTAAACACCTGGATTTTGAACGTAAAGATGTCATTTACAACAGAAAAAGCCTAGATTTACAACAGGAAGTGCTGTATTTACAACAAAATTTAAAATATGGTCATTTACAACAGAAAAAACCATATTTACAACAAGAAATGCATGTATTTACAACAACATTTGTGTAACATGCATTTTAATTTTAAGGGAGGTCTATATGTGTTTTCAAAATAGAGGAAAGATAAGTGTAATTAAAGTAAAACAGAGAGGTGGTTAGAATATTTTACTCAATAACTTTTTAATGCGGATCATGTTGATTAATAAATAAACCGATGTATGTTAAGAAATAAACTGACTAGTGGTATTTATACCCAAAAAAAAAAACTGACTAGTGGTATTTTTATAAATAAAAATGAGCATTTCACCTTGATCATTTTAAAAGTTAAAAGAACTTGGTGCTTTCCTGTTAAACGTTATCAATATATGGGCTGTTATCCTCATAAATTTCTAGCTATTGTTATATATGGAGGCCAATTTTTTTAAAAAGAAAAATTTCTGAGTAACACAAAAAGGCATACACTCTCTTTACATCAAGAAACATCTAGCTTTATTAATTAGTGAACCGACAGCTGATGAGTCGCATAAAGAATTCACATTACATGCTTCTCTCTTACATGCTTCTTAGGTGCTTGTCCCTTTAATTAGAGAGTTGAAACATATTTTTTTATTATTTATTTAGATTAAACTATATGATGCATCCTGAAATTTTTTATACCCAGTATCTCAAATTAATTAATTTTCATGATATTGGTGTTACAGTGAAAATATTTCTGAATACATGATTAAAAATTAATTAATTTGAGATACTGAGTGCAAAAAAAAATTCAGGATGCAGCATATAGTTTAATTTAAATAAATAGAATATATAAAGAATTTTTTAAAAAAAAAAATGTTTCAACCCTCTAATTAGAGGGACAAGCACCAAAGAAGCATGTAAGGAAGAAGCATGGAATGTTAACCCCGGATAAATGAAAGAACTCGGGAATAAGTTTTAAACAACCGATACTCTCTCAAAACCAAGGAAATCATAATCCTATTTATTTTTGTGAAACACGTTTGGGTCGTAATTAATCACAAGAATATAATTTTTTTTAGGCCGAATCACAAGAATATAATTATAGATAAAATACTGTAACTACGATTAGATATCCTCCATCCGGTCCTTTTTATAAGAGTCTAAAATTTGAATTGTTTTGATTTTTTTTATGAGATCCTGATAAGAGTTGTTTCAACATTTAATGATTTTTTTTTCATATTTGTGTCCCTCATTAATTATATATATTGCATTAATTAAAGGTTGATGATATTTATATTTTCTCTATTTCTCTCTCTTACTTGCCCTCTCATAAATAAGGGCACACTTGGGGGAAAAAAAGAGAGTTTATTTTAAGACATGCTTATTACTTTTAACTAATTTTAACTACTTTCTTAAACCACATAATTCTTATCATCATTTAGGATCGGTTATCTATTAACTTTTATAAATAATTAAATGCACAAAAATCCAGGACCGCCTATTTTCATGGAAAAATAGTAGATTGTTTATGATGGTAAAGAATGGCATGTTCCATTAATAATGTTTATTGACGACCGTGATATTTTTTTTTTAATTAGATCTTAGGGTTGAAGACAATGATATTAATTTTTAGAAGTTTGAGCGATATCCCCATAGTTATAAAAACTATGTTTATGGAATAGGATACTCTCAAAATTTGTTTTCTTTTTTTTCTTCTCATAATGTCACGCGCCTAGCTCATAATTGGTTCACGGAGGAGGATATAATTGAAAGGTAGTATGAAATGAAGAAAATTCAGGATTCATTATTGCTTTTCCTCTCTTGCATATCCGTGAATGGGTAGGGGAAACATGATTAATTGATAGTCAAAGATGTCTCCACAAGTGGACAAACACTAAACTAAAGGCTAAAATAATAATAGTTTAATATAGTGGAGTCACGGATGTTACACCCCCCATAAATAAGGGCACACTTGGGGGAAAAAAAAGAGTTTATTTCAAGACATGCTTATTACTTTTAACTAATTTTAACTACTTTCTTAAACCACATAATTCGGTTATCTAGCTTTTATAAATAGGACCAGAGGGAGTAGATTGTTTATGATGGTAAAGAATGGCATGTTCCATTAATAATGTTGACCGTGATATTTTTTTTTAATTAGATCTAGGGTTGAAGACAATGATATTAATTCGATGTTATATATGTTTATGGAATAGGATACTCTCAAAATTTGTTTCTTTTTTTTCTTCTCATAATGTCACGCCCTGAACCCTAAAGGGGTGACCGGCACAGAATATGAGTGGACTCACATTCCTTAAGCCTTAAACTTATAAACATATGTTCCAAAATACATGGATCATACCTATAAATTACATGAAACATCTAACTTCAAATAATAATACAAAAGTCTAGGGCTATGATTTACATCAACTACTAGCACCTCATGATGGATCAACGATCTCTACATCCTTAAAGAGGCCCTTCAACGCTTAGCAAGAGATACAAGGTTGGCAATATCGTTTGAACCAAAACAAATTTTTCCGGTGAATAACGTCCCATTCTTTTAATTCAATAAAATACAAGAGTAAATAATTTAACATATTTATCTTTTGACAATAACAATATATCAATAAATTTCAATCTCTATATCATATGATTATGAATAAAAACAAACTATATAGATATTGGATCATCAATCAATTACCTCGAAATACATAATAAACTATTTTGTTTGACAAAACCGTTTTAAAATAGTAAATCATAAATAAAGTAGAACTCTATATAAAATATTGTTAATCAAATATTTTTAAGTACGTAATAAAACCATCGATTTAACATAATCAATTTTAAACATAATTCTCAAAACTACGTCTTTCCGTAGAACTTCTTACAGAATGAATGACAAGCGTGGCCACACAGTCCACGAGGGTAACTAACCAAGCATGACACGAGGCCATGAAACAAGCATGGACACACACAATCCGTGAGGTAACTAACCAAGCATGACACGAGGCCATGAGACAAGCATGAACACACAGTCTATGAAACAAGCATGGACACACAGTCCATGAAACAAGCATGAGAACAAATCCCATGAATATCAAGCGAGCTCGATGTTAACCATGGTGCACCAAGAACTAACCGTCTTTTGTTAGTAACCGCGTCGTATTCGAAAACATCCTTTCCAAAACATTTTCAAGCATGTCTGAGGTCAATTTATCAAAGTAATAAAGATTCTTCCTTCAAGATAATATCAGCTCTATCTCATATTTCATAATCAAATTCCCCAGCATGAAATTTGACAAACAATATTTCAAAAATTTCCTTCAAATTCATTCTGTCGATAAAATCATTTTAAAACATCAAGAACTCGTATAAAAACATTCCATTTCAAACTTTTCTTCAATATGAAAACAAAATCTTTCTCAATTAATAAATTCTAACATATGAACTTTTCAAATTTCAAGATCATTTCAATTGCAATATCATTTATATATAAAATTCGTGAAATATATCTCAAAAACCTCCTTACCATTCAAGTACATAATCATGAATTATTCTTTGAAACAATTAAAAATAAATACATAATAATAATAATAATAATATTATTATTATTATTATTAATAAGAAAATAAAACCAATATGATAAAATTTCCTTCACAAAATCATACTTTTCAATATGAACACAAAATACAACAATTAATAAAAAAATCTTATTTATAAGAAATTATATTGGGACGTTATTCACTCACCTAGTGCTTTTTATGAACCGTACCTTTACCAAATATCCTTTTGGTTCATTTTTCTCATGAGCTCAAGCAATGGTCAATTCCTATAAATTTTGAAATAGGTCATCATTAATAATCTTTTATCCTTATATATTATATAATCTCTAAGACATATTTAAAAGCCTATTATGCTACCCAAAACTCCCAACTCATGGCTAGATACATTTATCCAAAAATATTATCATTTTCGAACTTAGCAGAATCTAACTTGATTTTTGAAGGAACTTGAAAAAATCGTAACTTATGCTAGAAAACTCCAAATTCCTAAAATTCCATTTTCAGACATATTGGTTCCAAACTTGTATTAGGCATGCTCCTACACAAAAACCTCTTCTAAACTCATTGGAAACCTTAAATTTAGGAAAACAAATCCCCTCCATGCTTTGATAGGGCTTGACGAAACAGGGGGAAAATGAAGATTAATGGAATTTAATCTTCTTATTAACACCTGTAACATAGGAGCCTCTAGATACCTTGTGAATAGTTTAGTACCTAAAAACAAGGGGTTGTTTTCTTAATTTCAGTTTTAAAACATAATCCCAAAGCTTAAAATACATTTATGACAGCATTTGAGTATAATAAAGCAACCAAACAGTGGACATTTCAGCCTTGATGATTCAAACCCATAAATCTATCATGATGATACATCAACCACATTTATACTGGTTAGCTTTGTTAATGTTTAAGCATTCCTACAGTGAACCTTGATTCCAAAAATCATCCACCCTCAGCAAAATCCAACATGCAACACCAAATTATATATTCCCTTTAGCATATGGAATATCTAGCCTTTATATAAGTTTCAAACAGCTCTGCCCTTATCTAAGAAGGCTCAAAAATTTGATAGGGCAAAACTTTATAACCTAAAACTCCGCAAGTATTCGGGCCGTATCAAGTAATAAAGTGATAAGAAAAGTATCGTTCCCACGAGGACTTCGTACCACAATCTCAATTAAGCATTAATTTTACACTTTTGTTTAAGTTGAGCAAACCAAATTGAATTTAATTAAGAGAAAAGAAAATAAAATAAAAATAAACAAACTACCACAATAATAAAATGAGCAACTCAGAGTCACTAATCCCTTATTAGTTTCATAAACCTTGTTTTCACTAATTTAATTAGCCTTAATATCAATTTTGTTAATCTCAAGTATAAATAGCTATAAGTGCCTCTCGGTCCACTTACAATCCTCTCTTAAGTATAATTTGTTATGTCTAACATAATTACTCAAGAGGCAAATAAAATCAAACACACTCTTCAACAATTATATGGGGCATTAAGTATATGTCTATCCTAATCGCAAATTAAATCGTAATCTAATCCCATATTACCTAATCTCAGAGCCTAATTAAAATCCCCTTCGTCAAGGTGAATCCTAATTCTCAAATTCATATTCAATGATGGCCAGTCACTAATAGATAAATCTGAACAAGATTAAGTAACCAAAATTAATTAGTCATAACTAATTAATAAAAATAAAGTTCAATCCACACCTATAAGTTCAAAGTTCCTCTAGGTTGCAAAAAGAAATTAGCCAAACATGGCTTAAATCAAAATTCAGAACAAAATTCAGAGTTCAAAAAAACACTGGAAAAGAATAAGAAACTGGAAACAGAGTCAAGTGAAAGATAGAAACGAAGAAAAAGAACATAGACTCAGCCAGCTTCTTCCTCTGATTTGGTGCTATGTTCTGCGCCTCCCTTTCTAGCGGCTGTGAAGACGAGACTCGCCGGCGGCCGTGGTGGAGAGGGAAGCCGCCGGCGAGAGAGGAAGAAGAAGGTCGAAGGTTTGAACCCACGGCGCTTGCTCCTCTGCCCTATTCGCTCAAGTCCCAAAACCAAATATATATCATGCTTTTCGCCGCTACTCTGTTTCTTCGCTCCAGTTGCTTCCAGCGAGAAGAATGATAAAATGCCGCCTCCGGTCCCTTTTTGTTCAATTCGTCCTTTTTCATTCCATTCCATTAGGTTTTAGTTTTAATTGCGGTGCCCAATCCATTCAATGCCAAAGCCATGAATCCGAAGTAATGGTGCACCTGACGCTTCTCTAATTGTCAAAATGAAAAGAAAATTATATAATAATAATAATAATAAACTGAATTTTTTTTTATAGAAAACTTCTTATTACTATTATTTATTTTCTAAACTCAAAAACTTTTATTTTAAATTGAAAACCCACAAATGATGTATCCAAATTGATATCCTCTTAAAATCTCAAGAAAATCTTTTTAATTTAGCATTGATGACTTTCTAAATGTATCAAAATATATCTCAAATCTATTAAAAATAGGAAGTCATCACTCCACATCTGAAAATACAATCCAAGAATTTCGGACCTCTACATGCAATAGCATATCTCACTTTTAGAAATCCCAATCTAATCCTAGGTATTCTGGGTTTACTTATACCTTCCTTTTTCTCTCATTACAATTAGACATACAACTACAATCTCCCACCCCTGTTTGCATTAATCGAAGGAAATAATGGTGGGATGAAGTTCTAGATGTTTACCTCCATTCAAGACTAGCCTTGCATATGGGCGATCAACCGTTTTCTCCTTCTTCGGCTCCTCCGATTCCTCCCCGTCTCTCTCTCTCTCTCTCGCCCTCTCTTCTTTTTGTATTATGGCCGAGCTAGAGATAATGAAATGGGAGGAGGGTATTGTGTCGTATATATTGGCTAAAGGGAATGGAAATAAGAAAGTTGGATGGTATGTTGGGCCGCAAGGAATATGAATGAGGATACTTTGCTGTCTGAAATGCTTTTATCCAAATTGGTTTAGCAATGAATTGAAACACGCGACTTGCATGCATTATCCAACTTATAATATCTCTTAATTCCAAGATTCTCCTTTTCTTTCTAATGTTGGGCCATTAGACTTCAACAATTCTCTTCTCTAAATTTCTGATTTGGCATACCCTTGGCTCATCAAATTGGGCTTTGACTTTGCCCAATTTTATTTGCAAGCTTGGGGTAGTAAAACTATCATTTTATCCCTTCTTAATTTAGGCACTTGATAAATTCCCAAAATAAATTCTTAATCTCATATACAGATTTTTCTTTCTCAATCAACTCCTCTAGGCCATAAATTATTTACTCTATAATTCCTGGTTTATCCTCTAACTATTTTTCCTTAAATTTTTAGGAAAATAAGCCCTAAAATCCAGAAAATAACTTTAAACTATTAAGGCCAAAATTTTCGTAATTAATACCCTTATAATGTTTCTATATCCTCAAAATGATATTTTCATAATTTTTCCCCTACTTTTCACGGTCCAAAATTAATCTTTAGTAATTATCTTAAGTTTTTCCTTATAATAAGCTTAAGACTTTTAACTCTTTTTGACTTGACAATCTACTTATCTCAGTCTTATTCCTAAACTTCTAGTCCCAAAATTTGGGGTGTTACACATAATCTCATCTCCATCTCCGATTCATAAAATGAATGGTTTACATTTAATATTTGCTAAAAATATTATTATAGTGTTTATAATTTATTTTTTCAAAATTTTGTTAGTATTGCCGTTATTAATTGTGTGGATAATATTTTAATAGTTTAGATTTATTTATTTGTATTTAAAATAACATTTTGATAAAATATGAACCATCCATTTTTTAAAAAAAAAATCTGAGGGTGCAAATGTGATTCTAAGAAGAAAATGAGATAAAGGATTCTGAGAGATGTTGGGATCCGTACATGCAGCGGAAGGATTTCATCAATTTAAAAATCTTACGAATCCCATTAAGAGGATCTATCAACGGCGTTTAAATCAGGTTCGTTAGAAACCGTACCTTTTCAAACTCTTGTAGGTGCTTTGCGAACTGGTGTGTCTCCATGCGATCAGTTAGAAGCCGACTCTACGAATCCACTTCCTCTACCGGTATCCATACGAACAGCCTCCAACACCGACGGTAGCGTGCTAGCGCCTTCAATATTTTCGCGTCTCTTCTTTTCTCTCTAGGGTTTCTCGCGGATTTTCTAATACGTCTTGCAAAATGTCCCGTAGGTTTTTCAAAACCCAATTGGCGTATCATATATTCAAAATTAATCCTTATTAATCTTGAAATTTGAATTTGGATTAAAATAATATATTAATTAAATCTATCTAATAGATCTAATTTAATCTATTTATTTAATCCGAATTAAAAGTCTCGCGATTTAATTTATCTCTATAAATTAATTTATCTCTATAAATTAAATCTGAGAATGATATTTATCTATTTAATTAAATCTGAGATACTATATCTCGATTCAAATTAAATCAGATATATGATATCTTTATTCAAAAATTAAATCTGAGATACAATATCTTTATTTGTTTTAGATATTTAATTTATCAAATAAATTAAATACAAAAAAATATTATATAATAATATTATAATCTCTATTAAATAATATTATTATATTATTTTCAAATTTAATATATATATATATATATATATTCATCCTAGATTAAATACAGTATTCATTAAATCTTAGACATATCTAAGATTCAATGAATCTGGACACTATTGCTCATGTTTGGCTATTCTTGTGTGCGATCCTACAGGCCCACATGAGATTGGCAGCGGGCCAATACTGTACCATCCCATAAGTAGCAAGCGGCCTCTAGCAAGACATTGCGACTACCCAATTCATATGGGGTCGATAATACAATACAACCTATCGTACAACCATGTCACATCCCTTTTGTCACACGATAATTTGGTCAAGGACGAGGCATGGATAATATCAACTTCATGTTCTTGACCATTACTTTCTCGATTCTTGAGTAGTCTAATAATTGAAATGGAAACTCCTTTCCATCGTAGTATGGCCATACATTTCTCAGACTCACTCATCGAGGGGCCCAAAGATTATCTCTCTACAAATGTAAGGGACAAATTCCATCTTGACCATTCACATTCCTCTGCATGAAAACCACTGATCCCGATCCAAGCCTTTATCATCACCCGGTCAAAGGTGACTTTTGACTAAGTCAAAGATCAGCGACTCTCATGTAAGAATCTATGATGATCTCAGGTCAAAGGGCGTTGTGACGTGGTTATACATGAGAAAAGCTTATGACTTAATCTATGCAGCTTTCTCATAGTGGGTCGGTCAAACACTTTGTACTCTTACAAGTGTCTATGACTTTGATTCGTATCTCCATACCTCATCAAAGTCATACGGTCTTATTTCATTTAAATCAATAGATTATAATTTCTTGAGACAAATACAGATACTTATCAAAATATAGTATTTATGATAAATAGGAATTTTAGGGTATAGAAATTAAATTTCGCCCTCGAAATAAACTTTTCCGCAGACGACCGACTTGCGACATTTAGTACCACTAACTCAATCAATTACCACAAAGATTCTAGCTTTATTACCTAGGAAATCATCCTAGGGCAAGCACTTTCAACAGAATCAATGTGTATCCGGCTTAACTAGTTCAAAGGTTGTTCTAGACCTTTCTAATAGTTTCTTCCAAATTTTCCAACTACACCGCTTTTCAAACACAATAGCATTGACAAATCGTTACCCAAAAACCATTATGTTGTCTCGTTTTCAAATTTTCAAACATTGAAAATTTTCCGTGGACTAAAGGACATTTCATAATCTGCACTATACCAAAAAGTAATAGTGCTATCATTTTCATACTTAATCGCCGCCATAACAAATTCATGAAGATACATTCACTACGGAGCGGTTTCAAAACTTTTACTACCGGTATATACCTTTAAGAGGATAACTCATTTCACAAAATTCAACTAAGAGGCACACACCACCACTTTGTTCGCTTACCGTAACATATCTCAATCCTTTCATACAAACCATCACAAGAATAACGATCTAACCGATTAGGACATTTAGATTCCCATACACTAGCATATATAATAATGGCTCTCCACCGCTTCCCGATCAAACCTAGTTCGTAGTCACGCCACTCATCGTGCACCGCTTTCCTAGTCGACCAAATCGTAATCACGGCTACCATTGTGCATCGCTTTCCAGTCAAGTTAGTCCGTAGTCATGGTCACCACCGTGCACCGCTTCCCCTTGACCGATTCGTAATCACGGTTAGTGCCAAAGCAACACAAAATATGCGCCCCTTTTAAGGCAGAACTACTCAGTTGGGAATATTAACCATTGGTGCGAGTGTCAACCTCTCATATCCCATCAAACAAATTTTCAATTCAAATGAGCTTTATAACCGGCCAGCGATTTCAAACACTTTAAAACATCTCCAAGGCAAGACCCAATAAACCGTGTATATCTACAATGCTTCCGTACTTCCGGAAACTCGGGTTTAAACTAACCCTTTTTTATAAGACAACATCATTTCAAAATAACCATCACTGTGGTATCAAATTCTGTTGGAAATATTTCATTCGAAAACTCAATTTCAAAATTCACTAGTTCGAAAATCACCTCCGAAAATATAGCGGGTGTATTGGCAAGTTCAAAAATTCAATTTTTAAACGTTCTCGGGAACTGACAACTAACCTTGAAGGTCATACAACACTAGAGCACCTCTTAGTGATATACTTGATTACGAAAATCTTTTTCTCTAGGGAACCTATTAAATGTGAGACTCATTATAATGTACTTACCTTGAGAATCGATACACTGATAGCTCTACTTTATGGTTCGTTGTCATGGCGGTTGCACCTTACGGCTCGTCATCACGGTGGCTCCGCTCTACGGCACTTTACTCGGTGCTTACAAGTTGGTCGGCTTCTCCGTCGACATCCTTTGTAGGTAAAACCTCCTCGATCGAACTCCCGTAGGTAGCCCTCTCCAATCAAAACGTTCCATAAGTAGCGTTAACTTCGCTTAATAATTTCTCAATTAAAGTATTATTATAACGAGAACTCAAATCTTATCGCCCTTGATAGTCTCATATTCCACTATCTTAATTCCCAATGTCACCAGACATTTAGACATTATTTTGTTACCTCAAAGGTAACCATCAATCATACAAAACATTGTAAACAATGTAGTATGAATTACAAAGGTTCACACAATTATAGTTTCATGTACTAAATCTATAAGCAATCTTGATCACATTTTGACCTAAACATTATTTCATGTTAGATCATATACAAACCTATCCTCATAAAATTCAACAGTTTTTATGAAGTTCCAATTCTATCCCTTTTGTAGTAATGAAGTACGACTTGTCATCTTACTAATTTTGAATGAAGACCACTTCCTTTTGAAGTCATGGTCCTTCTATTCTCGATCAATACACAAATGCTACATACTTGGTACATGTACTCTACTTATTAAGCCTCCGCAGATGACCGGGAATGGGACATTTAGACATTTAGAATGTTAAACACCTCTTTGACATGATTTTGATATAACGTTCTAAACAACACAACTTTTTGAGGAGTTTTCACTTTGATAAGGGACTGAACTATGTTAATATTGTCATTCTTCACTGTGTCCCTCATCTAAAATTAAAATAGAAGGATCCACATTAATATCTTTTGGTAAGACGTTGATGCGTGGCCAACTCCAGTAAGTAATCCATTTCGAGATTACTCTCACCCGAATACACTTAACTACAGAGATCCATCAGTATCTCATTAACCAACCTGTCATCACGAATTAGTGGCACACTCTCCAACTCAAATTTCCTGGAGACACGGCCATCAATCAATTACCATACGACGTACAAACGTCCAAGCGAAACTTTATGATTAGCTTCCAAAAATTCTGCTATATAACCTTTTCCATCATTTTTTCGAAATAAAACCATTTCTAACCATAAAAACATGAAAATAAAATTACTCTAGCATATTTAAGATCAAAGCAACTTCTATCTATGAATTTAAAACTAGAACTCAAGAACTAGAGAACTTACCCTTGAAGAACCTTACTACTACTTCTTCCTTGCTCCCAGAACTTCACTCTACTCACTCTCTAATCTTAAAATCAGATGCTTTGAGCTGATTTTGGTGTGAAGAATATGAAGAGAAGAGTCTTCTATTTATAGAAGAAATTCAAGGCTATTCCAACTACATTTCTTCCTTAACCAAACACTCAAACCAAACCCTCAAACCAAACACTCAAACCAAACACTCTTACACCAAACACTCACACCAAACACTCATACCAACTTATACATATCTACCAATATCCAACTACCAATTAATATTTATTTGCAAATATTAAATAATTATTGGAAAATAAAATCCCTAATTTCATATAAGGATTTTCTTCCATAATTAACTCTCTAGGTCATAAAATATTGGTTCTAAAATTTCTAGACCAAAAAGTATCCTCTAACTATTTTTCCTTGAATTATTTGGAAAATAGGCCTCAAAATCCAGAAAATAGCTTTAAAACTATTTAGGCCAAATTTTCATAATTAATTCCCATAAAACATTTCTTGTTTCCAAATTCAAAAATTTGGGATATTACATTCCTCCTTTTGGTTATAAATTAATTACATTTTTATGTGCTATTTATGTCATATTAAATAGCTCCTACATAATGTCTCATAATTAACCATTCGTTAATTAATTCCAAAGTGGAATTTGGATGAAAATATAATCAATAGATTATAATTTCTTGAGACAAATATTCACCTTTGTATTTAATATGTATTACTTATCAAAATATAGTATTTATGATAAATAGGAATTTTAGGGTATTACATAGATGACCGACTAGGGACATTTAGAATAATCTATAAGATATATCCAAGGATACAGTTATCACTATAAACATGCAAATGAAAATGATAACTAAATGGAGAATACTTTAAATGACGTTAACGTTTAAAGTACAATGACTTGCCCCTAGGGCATACTTTCCAACAGAATCACGTATTGATCCCGATCCAAGCCTTTATCATCACCCGGTCAAAAGAGACTTTTGACTAGGTCAAAGAGCAATGACTCATCATGTAAAAATCCATGATAATCTCAAGTCAAAGGGCGTTGTAACGCGGTTATATATGAGAAAAGTTTATCATACCCTTTTGTGTTTTCATTTTTCAAGTTCAGTGGTACGTCATATTTTAAAATAAAATATGAAGTTGTTAGAAATGAACAATTGAACTTGAAAAATGAAAACACAGATAGCAAAGTAGACTAAACTTTTGGAGACGAGCACTCGCTATAGTACCACTAATATATGAATAGAAACACAATGGCTTTATCTAAATACTACATCAGGTCTTTAATATAAAATCTTATTTATAGTGTAAATTATATTACGAACCAGATCTTAGGACCGGACGTTGTAATATATAGTAATATATATGAGGATGAAAGAGTAGGACTTCACACAGAAGCTTCCTGTGTTGGACCGACGACAAAGATGAGACTTTGGAGTTGCGTGAGTGAGTGGTCTCCTAGGATGACCTCATCTATCATCTTCTTCGATGGATTTGCTTATTGTTGATTTGGTTACCACCAGTCACTCCATATTTTCCTATACGCGTCCTCTGTATATTTAGAATTCAAGTAATTTCATTTTTTACTTTGGTAGGCGTCTCGATCCATATTCTATCTTCCAACAAATGCTGAGTCACATTTATCCAAATTCCAAAGTAAAAGCCCTTAATTTCAACGTATGAGTCAAAATAAACCCGCTAGCAAGTCAGGATAAACAGTGAGAAACAATCCTTGTAAATGGAACATAGCTTCCGTGCCAGTAGCAGCATATATTCAATACAAAATAAAGAAAGAAACTGATCCATGCCTTGAGAGGACAAAATCACAGAGGTAGTAATTGTTAGTAAGGATGGAGATGGGAAAGTTGGTGAGAATTGCTGCGTTGTTGCTTGTGATGACGGCCGTTATATTAGGGTTAATGGAAGTTGGAGAGGCAAGGCCATTGCATGTGTTGGAGTCACTACCGGGAGGACATGTTCCGGCGCCGGCGACCGGTGGAAACCAATGCACTACCATTCCTCACACAAATCAAGGAATCTGCACCGTGAAGCATATGAATGTCGCCGCCGTGCCTCATTTTGCTGCTAATTAATTATATATATCATTGACCACGCCTCTTTTTCTTCAATACTCCATATAATAAATGCTACTGATTATCAGTATACTCCTACTCTACTCTCTTTGTCTTCAAATCATGGTTCTCTCTTTCTCCAAATGCTTGAAAGCCAACGAGTCAATAAGTCAATAGATTTTAGTTAATATATTATGTCTTATTTAATTTATCACTCTATCTCGGAGGGTATAATAATTACTATTTATTTGTTTCCGATGAATTTATCAATGTTCATTTTAATTATCATTTGAATTGCCAGTTTATAGTCGCCAAATTATTGATCGGCAAGATATCTTGTTCAACACAGAATACCGACACTACTACTTCACATTTCGTAATTAGCGGCACAAAAAACTGAGATTCAACATATCATGATAATATACAATGAATCGACACAGAATAATTAGGTGCTAATCTCAACGGGGTAAACATTACAGATGTTAGCATAAGCTAAGGTACATCTAATTAATTTTTGCACCCATTCTTCAGTTTAGATGGTTCAAAACTCCAAATTTAAAGGTTATATTATTTATTTTTAAATTTATTTTTTATAAGACGGTACATAATTTGGATTATTTCTATTTTGCATTTTATTCATATTAAAATATAAGATATAAAAATGAAATATAATAAAAATTGGGTTAAGAAGCAAAAATGCCTATGAACTTTTATCAAAAGTGCTTACAGTATCATATAAATTTTAAAAGTGCAAAAATACTTATGAACATTTAAAATAGGGGCAAAAAAGGCTAACACCTTTAAATTTGACTTAATGCCGTCATATATGTATGTGCAAAAAGAGTGTGGATCTCGTTAAAAAAAGTTATGGTGTTAGGTCGAATTTAACGGTGCTAACATTTTACCCCATTTTAAATATTCATGGGTATTTTTGCACATTCAAAAAGTATATGGTGCTCGATGCATTTTTGGTAAAAGTTCATGGGTATTTTTTTATCTTTATTTACCATAAAAATTTATACTATCTAATCTCATATTACGGCTCAAGCTATATAGACAATGAACATATATACCTATGTATACTTGCCGATCTTGGATGGTGAAGCAGAGCAAAAATGCTAATCAAGCTTAAATTGCTTAGAACTAATTAAATTATTTGATTTTTGTATTTTCAATCTTTCCTAGCTAGGAGTATAATATCAATACTTTCTCTGCTTTCAAATATAAGTCACTTGTAACTTAATTCACACATATCAATAAAATTAGTTAAAAGTGTTAAATTTTTCATAAAACTAATAAAGTGATTTTCAATATTACTCTTATTAACTTCATTAAGCTCCAACAACATATCCCTTCAGTATTTTTTATAAGCAACATTCCCTCATACAAGAATGGTCCTATATATAAGCAACAATTTGTGTAAAGATTAAATGAACTTTTTTCCACTCATACTCATCATCTCCTAAAATAAGAATATATTTGGAGAAATTTACATTTCTGACACATTTATTGATTTTAGTATATATTTAAGTAACAATTTGATTTGCATAATTTTAGTAGTTGTTGCATATAAAAAGAGTGAGGGGGAGTATTATTAATTTCTACTCTTTCTCACTGTACTTATGAAATATGGACATATATATAAAAAAAATTTAACACTCCTGACTAATTTATCTAATTTGATTATATTATGAAAGTTAGTTAAGTTAATTAATATGATATGTATTTTCTAAAACACTTAGTCATCTTCCTTAATTCCCTCATTCTCTCTCCTCCTTGATTATTGCTGGAGGAGTATCAATAGGGGTAAATTAGAACAATATTGACAAATATGAAAACTAAATCTTATATTTAGAACCAAAATCAACTCCCCATATATTTATTATATTAAAGACCAGAGGAATACTTTGTAAAAGAATCAACAACACCTTCTAAAATGTGACTTGTAAGAGGGAGCGGATGTGTAACCTATTTAATAGTGGCTAGCAAAGAGAGTTTATGTAAAACAGTAAAAGTCAAAAATTAATTAATAAAATAATGAGTTAAGCCCAAACTATATGTGTTGATCAGATAACTTTGGAAGCTGGGAAACCAGATGCAAGTCCAATTCTATAAATTCCATCTTGGTAAAAATAATACTCCCTCCGGTCCTAAATATGAGACATGGTTGATTTTTTTTTTGAAAAAAATAAGAAAGCTAAATAAGTTACTTAATCATATCATATGTTGTATATCATTAGATTATATATCAGTTTATTAGTCAAACGAATTAGTTTTGGAAGAAAAAATATATAAATATAAATACGCTAAAATAATTTAATTAGTTTCTTTAATCTCTTTAAAAAAAATCAACTTTATCTTATATATATCACCGGAAATAGTATATATATATAGTAGTAAGTAATTGGCAAAAAAACTATATAATTAAGGAAGTCATATATGATCGTAGACCTTTACTGTGTTCTTGACTTTGACTCTCTTACCATTGGCCCTAACATGACTTCCTCGTTTTTGAATTCCCTGTATTCAACTTCGGATCATGCCATCTCAACATATTGGAACTAAGAAAAACAAAATCTGACTTGACAATCACGAGAAGAAAACAAAGAATTGATTCATATTTTCAAACATGACATTCACTTGGTAAACACGCCTCATATATATTGATACGTCATACTAATTGCATATGTGGCTCCTTTGACCCTTTGTATCGTGATTCATAAGCCGATTTTGCTACGAAATCTCCCCCCACCGAAACCTCGAGCACGAAACTTTCCTTTTAAAAAAAAAGAAAAGAAAATAATAATTATAACTAATTAAATTTCTTTCTTAAACGAAATTGAAGTGCAGAACTTTCCGCGGAGATGGGTATCTGGAGTAAGAGTTACTGCAAGTTGATCCATTCAATATTTGACTTAATTAGTTTTCAACTCTCTCTCTCTCTCTCTCTCTGCCCAGAAATTTCGTTTTAAACCTTCAAAACGAGAGAAATAAAGCTAAACCATTTTCTTACAACTCCCTATATATACACGTTGCTCCAATCGCTGAACCGACCATATCTCAAACATTAACTCTCATTTAATTTCTCTCCCAACACGCTATCCATAGCTCTTGATCTTCAAGAAGGAAAGCGCAAGACGTACATCTTGAAGAACGATTTTTTTTTAAAAAAAAAAAAAGTAACTTTTTTCAGGTTTATTCATAAATTTACAGAGAGACAATGGCTTTCTCTTACAGGAAGATGATGTTGAAGATGTTGTTCATGTTGGCCATTGTGTTTTGGAGTGCAGAAGTAGGATCGGCAATAAGGCCATTCCCCGATGGCTTCTTGTTGCAGATTCTAAGAGGCCCTGTACCACCTTCCTCTCCCAACCCTTGCAATACCATTCCTGGACGAGGAACTGGTCATTGTCCCTAAACCTTTTTCTCTAACTTGCATTCTTCTTGTAATTTTTCTTTTATTGTTTTTTAAGTCAGGATAGCTCGACACTCCTAGAATAGCACATTGTTTATAGTGTAATTTATAATAATTTATGGTTTATATTACAAACTAGGTCTACGTTTAGAAATAAAAGAGTAATTTATGGTTTATCCACATAATTACTTTGTGGTAATATACGGGATCATAAATTGTAATACGTAATGGATTTCTGTAATATGACAGAAATCAAGCTGAAATCCATTCATTAGATTGGTTATGAATGTTTCTCGTTTCTTCGACTTTAATTAACGTTATTAGCGCGGTGGCTGCAATTATACTGAATCTTTATTAAGAAATCTGATGAAAAGCTTTAAAACTTACTTCCATTTATTGATATCGACTAGATAAACAACTAAGGATCAGACATGAGTCAAGCATAGAATAATGGTGATGATCCTGGATATTCATGGGATTCAGTTTCAGAGCTCATCAAAGATTTTTTTTTTCACTTTTCATATTTTTTGAAAAAATATATATATAATGTGTAGAAAATCTAAAATAAATATAATTTCTTACCTTTTTTTTAAATAATTGGTTAAAATTTTTAATATGGATTGTTAAAATTGAATTTAGACATTGCATATATCACCGTAACAGTGAGCACCAAAACTGATTCTGAGATAAACATGAAACGTCATGACTTGGATTTTTTTTTTTATATATATATAAGCGCGTGTCTATATGGATATATGGATATATATATATATATATATATATAAAAATTCCTTACACTATATATTTATAACTTATGAAATAATGCGCAGCTTCTTGTGAATTACGTGTATATTGATGATATACTGAAATATTTGGTTATTTACTTTTACATTATCATATTATATATATAGGGAATGTGGATTATACATTTATACCCATTTATAAATATATATATATATATATATACACATTCCCTATATATATAATATGATAATGTAAAAGTAAATAACCAAATATTTCAGTATATCATCAATATACACGTAATTCAAGCTGCGCATTATTTCATAAGTTATAAATATATAGTGTAAGGAATTTTATATATATATATATATATATATATATATATATATATATATATATAATATGGGTGTGTGGGAGTCCCAAACTGGGCCATGTTCGTACCAGATGGCTTCCTAAGCAAAGCTATGCGAAGCTTGGATCAAATTGACTTTAATAAGATGATAAATAGTAACTACTTAATATATATATTATTCAAAACGCGTACGTTAGAATATAAAACATTAGAATAGATGTTGATTTTTTTTTTTGCCAGTAAGATGTTGATTTTATAAGCTATAAACGCGTACGGTAATATTTATGAAGTTTTCATAAATATAATAACACTAATATTCAAGTAGTATTTATATGAGGGTTAATAATCAATTGATGTAAAAATTTGATCGGTGGTGTTTTCATAAATAAAAATGAATATTGTCCATTGACTAATTTTAAATGACTTCTTTATTATTTTAATTCCTTCAATTCATGGGAGAAAAAGAACTTGGCGCTTTCCTTTTAAACATTATCAATATCATCAGCTTTGCTTATTGTTGATTTGGTTTATGTCTACTCAATACATACACTTTCCTATGATTCTTCCTCATATCTAGAATTTGTTAGGAAATAGTCCCACATTGGGCAACTCAACGAGGAAAGGGGGGACTTCATGCTATAAAATGGACTCGGCCTCCTCCTTTCTTCACACACTTATGTGAATATACCTCTTTCTCTCTCTCTAGTTTACATAGTATCAGAGCTTGGGTAGGGAATCATCTAAACTTAATTCATATCGTTGGTGTTTAGGAAAGTGGTTCAAAGTCAAGCATTGATTTATTGATTATTTAATTACTCACCGTTACAATAGCACAGAAAAACTCCCAATAGATTTGCACTTACCTGGCCAATTGATATAGTTAATAGACTGTTCATGGTACTCTTACTAAATTTTCACTTACTTGGTCAATTAATATAGTTAAAAGAGTGTTGAATTCTTGTTGTTCGGATTGTTCATGGTATTGTTTGGGTGTTGTTCGTGGTGTTGTTCATCAGCATTGTTCGGATGTTGTTTGTGGTATTGTTCATGTACTATTCATCAGCACTGTACGTGGTGCTAGTCGCGTTGCTGTTCATCAGCCTTGTTCACGCGGCATTGTTCATCCGGTGTGAGTTTCCTAACTCTGAAACTATTTTTTTCCTTTGACTTGTGCAAATTTGGGATTTTGGTGTGGTTAGAGATTGTGCTAACCGTTTGGTACTTCTGTTGATTGTTAGTTCTTCTCTTGAACGTGCTTGTTGTCTTGTTATTGTGATTCTTTGGTTACTCTTCCATGGCTGAATCTAAGGCATCTGATATGTTGCTCATGTCTGCTAAGATTACTGATTCAAAATTGAATTGGACAAACTATAATTATTGGAACAAAACTATTAGGGTTTACCTCTTAGGTATTGGGAAGGAAGCCCATTTACCTCAGGATCCCTCTTCTGATGATATTGAGAAAAGTTTGGCTTGGTCAAGAGCGGATGCTCGTCTCTTTTTTCAAATTCAGAACTCTATTGAACCACAGATTCTGTCTTATGTTAGTCACTGTAATATTGAAATAAATTATGAATTATCTTGAATTTATGTTCCCAGCTGGTAAAGGGAATTTCACTCGGATTCACAAAGTCTGTAAAGGATTTTATCGCTCTTAGCATTAGGGTTGTCCCTTGAAGGATTTCTTCTTGGACTTTAAGAGGTTGTATGAAGAGATGAAGGTACTTATGTCTCCGCAAGCGGATCTTCAGTCCCGTATCAAGAATCTAGAGTTTCAGGCTATCATCAATTTCTTTGAAGCTCTTGACTCGTCTTATGACGCCATCTGATCTCAAATTCTGTCAAGTTAAGAGCTTCCATCTATTGAAGATGTGTTCTCATGGGTTCTTTGTGCTGATAGTTTGATTTGTTCGTCTGTTGATCTAAATACAAGTGCTTTATCTAGACGTTGCCCACTTGAAAATAAGAATTATGGGCCCAAACAGGGTGTAAGTGTTCCTCACATGACTTCAAGTAGTATTATCTGCAATTATTACAAGGAATTGGTCATATTAAGAAAATTGTCGTAAATTGCAAAACAAATAGCAGCATGGTCTTGCTCATATTGCCCAAACACCTGATCAGTCTGATTCTGGTTCATCATCTACAAGGGCCCTAACTACATGTACTTTGTCCTCTTGCCTTGCTACTACTTCCACAAAGTGAGTCATTGATTCTGGTGCTACCGACCACATGACAAGTAACTATCATTTATTTTCATCATATGCCCCCTATGCCAACTCATCTTCCATATTCGTCGCCAATGGTTCCTCGGTACAAGTACTTGGATCAGGCATTATACCAATTACATCCATTTTGCTATTTTATGTTCTTAATGTTTCTAATCTTACGTTTAATCTGTTGTCTCTGAGTAAACTAACTTGTCATTTGAACTATTTTATCTCACTATTCCCTTACCATTGTTTAATTCAGGATCTTTCGACTGTAGATTATTGATAGAGGCTATGAATATGGTGGGCATTACATCCTTGATGATCAGGTGCCTCGTTCTGTTGCTTGTTCTGGTGGGTCGTCTCCTTTTGAAGTCCATTGTCATCTCGATCATGTGTCCCTTTAGTCCCTTAAAAGGTTGTATCCTCAGTTTCATCTGTGTCTACTTTAGATTGTGAGTCGTGTCAGTTTTTCAAACACCATCGTGTTCATTTGGCATCTCGAGTCAATAAACGGGTTGTGTCCCCATTTGAGTTAGTTCATTTTGATGTTTGGGGTCCTTGTTCACTTTTCCCGAACCACTTGGTTTTACTTAATGAAACATCGTTCTAAATTGTTTACTCATTTTCGTAATTTCTATGCTAAAATTCAAACCCAGTTTAATATTCTTGTGAAAATCCTTTGAATTAATAATGCAAAGGAATATTTTTCCGCCCCATTCACCAATTATGTGCATATTCATAACATTCTTCACCAATCCTCCTGTGTTGATACACCTGCTCAAAATGGTGTTGCTGAAATAAAAAAATACCATATCTTTGAAACTGCCCGAGCTCTCATGTTTCACTCTTGTGTCCTTAAATCCTTTTGGGCTGATGTCGTGTCTACTTCATGTTTCCTCATCAATCTCATGCCTTCGGTTGTCCTTCGTGGTGACGTTCCATATTTCGTTATGTTTCCTACCACTAAGTTGTTTACTATTGATCCAAAAAATCTTGGTTATGTCTGTTTTGTTCGAGATGTCCATCCAAGTGTTAGTAAACTCAATCCCAAGTTCTTGATGTGTGTCTTTTTTGTTATTCTCGAGTTCAGAAAGGTTATCGGTGTTACACTCCTGATCTCTGTCGTTATCATGTGTCCACTGATGTAACCTTTCCAGAGTCTTCTCCTTACTTCAAGTCTTCAGTATTATCTGAGTCTTCCTCTGTCGTTGATAAGCTTGATGATATCCTGGTTTATCGTGTCTCTATCTCACCATATCATGCTGTCGTTCTAGAACCTGATATCATCAATAATGCTGATGTTGCCAATGATCTACCTCCTCCAGTGACTACTTTGCCAACGGATTATGTTCATGACTCTATGGTTTTTTATCCTGATTCCCCAGATCTTGTCGTTCCTATGCCTGACCTAATTATACATGATTCTGCTATTGACCCACCTGTAACCTGCCTATTGCCATCCAAAAAGGCACCCGTCCTCATTGTCCTCCCAAAGATATGCTAATTGCACCTATCCTATATCCTCATTTATGTCCTACCAGCGTTTGTTCCTTGTTTCCTCCTCCCTTGTGGCCACCCTTGAGTCCATCTCTACCCTTACCACCCTTCACGAAGCCTTGACTCACCCGGGTTAGCGTGCAGCAATGGAAGAAGAAATGATGGCCCTTGAAAAGGCTAGCACCTAGATTCTTGTTGATCTACCTTCTAGGAAAAAGGCCATTGGATGTAAATAGGTGTTTGTTGTTAAGACTGAGGCTGATGGTTCCTTAGAACGGTTGAAAGCTTGATTTGTTGCCAAAGGGTATGCTCAAACTTATGGAATTGATTATTTCGAGACTTTCTCCCATGTGGCTAAGCTCACTTCAGTTCGTCTTCTTGACTCTCTAGCTGCTACCTATTATTGGGATTTGCATCAGTTGGATGTTAAGAATTCTTTTTTGAATGATGACCTCCTGGAGAAAGTTTATATGGAGCAACTACCTAGATTCGTTGCTCAAGGGGAGCATAAGAAGGTGTGCTACCTCTAAAATTCATTTATGGTCTAAAGCAAAGTCCTCGTGCCTGGTTCGATAGATTTTGTGGTGTGTTCAAGAAGTTTGGGTTGAGCCAAAGCAAATGTGATAACTCTGTGTTCTACCAGCAGTCCGATGAAGACATGATTCTTCTAGTAGTGTATATTGATGACATTGTGATTATTGAGAGTAACATCTCTAGAATCTCAGAACTTAAAGTCTTTCTTAACTCCTACTTCTAGACAAAAGAATTGGGACCATTAAAATACTTTCTTGGTATTGAGGTGTTAAGAAGCAAGAAGGGCATCCTTTTGACTCAGAGGAAATATGTTCTTGATCTCTTAAAAAAGACTAGAAAGCTTGGAGTTGCACCAAGCAGCATTCCCATGATTCCGAATTCGTTCGTGGATCTTAATGATAACATGTTTGATGAACTTCCTGGTGACTTGAAGAAGAAGATTGATCAAGAGAAACTGAAGCTGCTTGCATCTTCTAAGAGATATAGAAGACTCATTGGGAAGCTAAATTATTGACAGTAACTCATCCTGATATAATCTTCTCGGTCAGTGTACTTAGCCAATCATTGCATTTCCAACAGTGGCACAATGAGAAGCCTTAGAGCATATATTGCATTATTTGAAAGGTTTCCTAGGTCTGGCATTCTCTATACAAATTATGGGCACACTAAAGTTGAGTGCTTCTATGATTCGAATCACACAGGATTTAAGGCCACAAGATAGTCCACTACGGGTTACTGTGTGTTTGTTGGTTGAAACTTGCTATCTTGGAGAAGTAAGAAGCAAAGTGTTGTGTCACTACAAGAAAATTTGATTTTTGCTACGGAAAAAATCCGTAGCAAAAAAGGCTTTTTCCGTAGCAAAATCATTTTGCTACGGATTTTAAAATCCGTAGCAAAAAAGGCGCCGCAAATCCGTCGGATTTTTGCATTTCGTAGCAAATTCGAAAATTTGCTTAAAATTTTCCGTAGCAAAATTGAAATTTGCTAAATTTGCTTCCGCAAATCTTTGCTACGGAAAAAAATTTTCCGTAGCAAAATCGAAATTTGCTACGGAATAATTTTCCGTAGTAAAATTAATAATTTGCTACGGAATTTTTTTCTCAAATTTGCTACGGAATTTTTTCCGCAAAATTAAAAAAAAATTGTAATTTTTTTTTTTTTTTTATTTATTTATTTTTTTTAGAAAATTGAAAACAAAAAGTAGTGTGTCATAGATATATAATAACAATAAAAAAGAGTTTACATAGCGAAAACAAAATATATATAATCCGTAGCAAATACAAAAAAATAGTCTAAACAGCAGCATTGTGATCATCATCATCACCGGCATGGTCATCATCACCAACATGGTCATCATCACCAGAAGTCGACCCGAAACCTCTGTCTTTCAAAAGGGACATGATTTGAAGCCGCATCTGCCTCATCATCTCCGTTTGCTGAGTGATCTCCCCGCCGTATCATCGTCCGTTCCTGATTCAACGCCCGCTTCATCACCTCTTGTTCCCGAATCATCTCGCCTTGCCTCATCATCTCCGTTTCCCGAGTCGGCCCGCCGCCTCATCATCTCCCGTTCTTGGGTCATCTGTGTTGTTTGCTCCTCCACCAATGCCTTCATCTTCTTCAGCTCATCTACAAAATTGATTAGTACATTTATTATTTGTACTTCATTTAAATGGACAAGAGAATGAAAACTATCAATATCAAATGTATTATGTTTACCCGAAGAAACCCCTCCGGTGCGAGATGAGGCGCTTTGTTTGCTTTGGGGGCGCGGGCAGACACCGTATCCAAAGACTCTCCCTTTCTTGTCAAATCCGCCGGTGGCCTCAAAGAACAGACTCTCGTTATCGGATTGAGAGGATGAGGGGTCAGTCTCACGCTGCGAGGCTCTCTCCTCCGACAGCTTCTGAAAGTTTTCCTACAAGCAAACAAATACATAACAAATAAGACATGTAAAATGAAATAAATATGGTGGTGCATAAAACAATTAATAAAGGCAATAAATGTCTAACCGCTATTTGTTGCGCCCTTGGGTTAATCCATTGCCTCTCACTCCCTTTAGACTGTCGGGAATGGGTCCGCTGAAAGGTAACCCACTCAACCGATCCTGCTGGAGCTTCCCCAGACTCTATCTGCAAACGCAAATGATGACCTTAATTAATTACTTCAAAGTACAAAATATTGAATACGTAAATAGAAAATAATGTGTACTTACAACTTTGCGTCGATGCTCACTAATTGATATGGAGCCGCGGATATGAAGGTCCGTCCATTTTGGCCCTATTTTCCTTATTTTTCGCACTTATGTTCTTAAACTTCTCATTGTTTTCCCAATTGCCCAATAATTCCTCTTTAGTCTCTGTGGAAGCCAATCTGTCTTGCCTCTTGACCTTCTCAATGAATAGAGCTTTCGACACAACAAAGCGCCGGCCCCGTGGTTATAAGCTTTTTTCGCTTTTCACGATGTTCGTGCAACGTCATATACTTATCCCGAAAATCAATAACGAACAATTAGTGCTCCAAATTTTAAAAGTACTTAATTAACACGAATAAAACAAATAACTTACCAAGAACTCATCGAACCAAACATCTCGTTGTGTCACGGAATCTCTCGTCCACGTGGTCCAAGGGTGATTGTAATTACGGAATATTTGGGTCGAGATGAAAGTCGCCACCGGATTATCGCACAAATCTGAAAACAGAGGACATCATGCAAATATTAGCATACAAAACAATTAGAGAAGAAAATTGTAACATTATTGGTAACTTGACATGACTTACTCGTTGCCGTCAGGACAGATCCAAAGCATCCCTGTCGAAGGATCTGTTGAGCCCCAGATTGGTGTATCGGAGGAACTACCTTCTTCCCCGACGTGGCTCTGAGGCGACGCAGTGTGCTAAGGAAGGAATGTGAAATATTGAAGATGTTTGTACATAGATGGTTTCAAGAAACTAAATATATGTAAATCAATCAGAAATGGTAAAGTAAACATGTTGTCTTCCTTGCTGTGGATCAGTGGGGGTAGACGGTGACGACGATGTATAAAGCGACGGTGAAGATGACAAATAACCCGACGGTGACGATGACATATCAAGTGGTGGGGAAGCGCTGAGCCCTCTGCCTCCATAGGGAGCAGTTGGCGTCGCCCTACCCCCTCTTATAGGACGGGGTCGGGCTCGACCACTACCACGTCCACTACCTGAACGGCCTCCTAGATGCTCCATCTCTGAATCCTTATAGACATAATGTCAAAATATATATATATATATATAAGATATTTACTAAATATGACAGTAGCGAAGTAACACAGTATGTAGTATAATAGATCGTCATAAACAAAGAACTAACACAAATCAACCGGACGATTCATGTTCATCGACATCTACTTGAATGTCTTTGTCTGAACTCTCATAGTCGTCGAACTCATATTCACTATCAGAGAAGCTCATTTCTGCCTCATCCTCATCGTCTGATTTCTCATCGTCAATTTGTATAGGAATCAACTCTAACTCCGCACGAGAATCAAAGAGATTGCTTGGTACTTCGTCGGTTCCGCGGCATCCATAACCAACTGCTCATATTGATTAAGGTTTTCTCGATGACTACTATCCCCGTAATAACCACTCGGTGTCTGTCGGACTTCGCCATGACATTCCAACATTCATAATCTTTCATGAATCCCTTTTGACACAAATGAATTTTGACCGTGTCCGCATCTGTAAATCTTAAACACTTACATTTGGCACACGGACACATGATCTCCCTACTTGAATTATTTGAATTCGCCAAAGCAAATTGGACGAACTTTTCCAAACCCGCGAAGAATGCTTGCGTTATTTGTCTTCTATCAGTTAGACGATTATACATCCAACTTCTATCACGGTTGCCTTCCATACTTCCTAGCTACTTCAGTTACTAACCTAATTAACATCTCAACATACCACAAATATATATATAAGTTGCCTCTTATGCCTACCAATTGCCACTTAATCAAGAAAGTGAAAAACAAACACATGCATTGAACAAAGAACATATTCCAAAGACAAGCAACCGGAGAATGAGGATAGCACACCCGAACATGGGGACATGCATGTGGAAGGAAACAAAAAATAGAATACTAAGTATTTTGGAGTTTCTAACATATATGATGTAGATCAAAGAGATTACTTAACACTTAATCAAATTTATTGTATAACTTGTTAAACATAGATTCAAATAAAAAATTTAAATGGAATATTTTTTAAACAAATTACTAACAATCATTTTTATAATAGCCTAAATCAAATAGTAAATTCTACTAATTTTTATAACACATACAAATGTGATTATTCTCCAATGTCACACCTTCCTCCTCCCACTTGACATTAATTAATTAATTGTCTTATCCCTAAATTTCATTTCTAAACACTTCACTTTTCTAGTTTCAATATCATCCTATTTAAAGATTTGTGTATCAATACCAACTAATACAAAATCTTAATTTTATCACACCAAAATCAAAATTGGAATTTCTAAATTCCTAAAAAGTGCTAGATAAAAATACTTCACATAAAAAATTTCTATACGTTTATTAACTTTGTTTACTTGAAAAAATTACTTTTAAAATTTATCTTATGTCCCCAAAAAAAAGATTTAAACTCATGTAATCGATAATCTTCTACCAACATACATATTTCCATTATTAAAGCTAAGCAAACATAACATAAATATCAAATTGTGATAAAAAGAAAATATACTTCAAGCTAACCCGCAAAATCGAAGTGCTAAGATTTGTTTGATAATTCCCCTTCGAAGATCTTAGTGCTAGGATTTGTTTGTAACCTGCAAAAAATGGAAGGTTAAAAAAACCCTGCAAAAAGGGGGGGAAAAAAGCTTGCAAATAGGGGGAAAAAACCTTGCGACCTTGCAAAAATGGGGGCCGTTGAGCCGAGGGAGGGGGGGGGGTGGGGACCGGTCGGGTAGGGGGGAGGGGGGCGACGGAGGGACCGTGGTGGGAGGAGCCGAGGGAGGGGGCGGGGGAGATGAGGGTCGGGGAGAGGGGAGGAGGGGGGGAGGGGGGCCGGGGTCGGGGGAGGGGGGCCGGTACGCCGGGACGGGGCCGAAGACACCGGGGAAGGGACGCAGCGGGCGGGGGCGGGGAAGTCGGATGCGGCGGGGGGCGAGTGAGAATTAGGTTTATGAAAAGTTGCGGCTTTAAGCTGCAACTTTTTACAACGGATCAAAGATCCGTCGCTATTTATTGCGACGGATCTTTGATCCGTCGCAAAAAGAAAATTCTCGGCGGCCTTTTGGCCGCCCGGTTGCGACGGATCAAAGATCCGTCGCAAAAAGAGCTTTTCTGGCGGCCTTGTGGCCGCCAGTTTGCGACGGATCAAAGATCCGTCGCTAAAAGAGCTGTTCTGGCGGCCTTTTTGGCCGCCAGTTTGCGACAGATCAAAGATCCGTCGCAAAAATAGCGACGGATCTTTGATCCGTCGCAAAGGCTATACGGATATTTTTTATTATCGTCGCTTTTTTTATTTTGCTACGGATTTAAAAATCCGTAGCAAAATCCGTCACTATTGCTACGGAAAATCTTCCGTAGCAAATTCCTTCACTATTTCTTATTTTTCTAGTAGTGTGTCAAAATCAAGTTTAGAATAAGTATACAGAGCCATGTCACAACCAGTACAAGAAAATGTGTGGGTATTTCAACTCATGAAGGAAATTGGCATCGCCACGACATTGCCTGCAAAACTATGGTGTGACAATAAAACAACACTTCATATAGCATCAAACTTTGTTTTCCATGAGCGTACGAAGCATATTAAAATTGATTGTCATCACTTTATTCATGACAAGATCAAAGAGAATGTTGTATCTATGAGGCATGTACGATCAAACGACCAGCTGATAGATTTTTTGACGAAAACCTTAAATAGGATACGGGTTGAGTATCTTTGCAAAAAGTTGGATATGATTAACATCTATGCTCCAACTTAAGGAGAAGTGTTACAAAATAGTCCCACATTGGACAACTCAATGAGAAAAGGGGGGGCTTCATGCAATAAATGGGACCCTCCTCCTTTCTTCCAAACACGTACTTGTATATACAAACTTCTCTCTCTCTCTCTCTCTCTCTCTCTCTCTCTCTCTCTCTCTCTCTCTCTCTCTCTCTCTCTCTCTCTCTCTCTCGTTTATAGAATTCAAGTGATTTTAGGCTTCGATCTCCATCCAATCATCTTTTCAAACAAAGTCTAAGCTCGCCATAGAGGAAAAAAAAAGATTGATCGATCAATATACCTCTCTCTCTCTCTCTCTCTCTCTCTCTCTCTCTCTCTCTCTCTCTCTCTCTCTCTCTCGTTTATAGAATTCAAGTGATTTTAGGCTTCTGATCTCCATCCAATCATCTTTTCAAACAAAGGCTAAGCTAAGTCATAGAGGGAAAAAAAAAAGATTGATCGATCAATTCACCGGTCTCCACTCTCCACACCTTCTAGCTATTGAATATTGTTTGAGTTTTTACTCTCACTTATTCTATTTTCTTTTCTTTTTAAATAAAATTGAAATTCAGCACTTTCTGCTTAGATAATGGGTGTTTAGTAACATCGTAAAAAATAATGCAATATAATATGAAAATGGTATAAAAATTTGAATTATGAACGAGCAAATTAAATTATTAGAGCATTTTGAAAGAATAATTCAATTTTTTTTATATTTATAAGTATGAATATAAGCATTAAATAATAATAATAATAATAAGTGGAGCCAAAGGACTTTTTTTTAGATCTCTTAATTGTTGTGATATTGTTATTAAGGTGATAAAACTCAAGACTTGTCTTGAAGATTTAGAAAAACAAAAAATGTGAAGTTAGTACTAATGAGAGATATATCACATGTCATGCACATTTGGTTGTAGATCCATTAAACAATAAGCATATACAAGTTGGGATATCATTCAAGTGCCAAGGATTTATAATTGCGTACATAAACATATGCGACCCAAATCGGAATTTTTTTTCCCTTAGTCTCCAAAGATTTCAGCAAAAGAAATGTTTATAGGCATGAATATATGCATGGCGCAAAAAACAACATTATATTAATATAAATACAAGCTTAATATGTATCTAAGTTTTCAAAAGTTTAATAGAAAAGTCCCGCCATCAATAACCACAAAATCAAAAACAAATTGAAGTTTGTTTCTCAAATATGGTTTGACCATTAAGAGAAGTTGGCAGAAGTTTCGGTTTCTTTCGTTGTTTCTTGTTTTTTTTTCCCCCCCACAGTTGGACCGAGAGAAGAATGTTGCGTGAGTGGGTGAGAATGAGATGAATGGTGTGTTATAGGAAGACTCCATGGATCATCCGCTTTCAATATTGTTGATTTTGTTGCCACCTCTGAAAATTATGTGTTTCCTATGCTCCTTCCTCGTGTTTAGAATAATTCAAATGACTTTAGGCTTCTTTCTCCATTCAATCTTCAAGTGATTGTAGTTAGTTGTAAAGGTGATGTTAGGGTTTGTGGAAGTCGGAGAGACGAGGCCATTGCTTGTGTTGGAGTCACTACACACCGGAAAGACATGTTCCGGCGACTGGTGGAGACCCATGCATTACCATTCCTCACACAAATCAAGGAATCTACACACCATCAAGCAGATGAATGTCTCCGCCATGCGCCCTCCTCATTTGGCTGTCAATTGTCAATTGGTTCTATTTACATGGCACTTTCAATATTTTACACTCAAATCGAGAAAAACTTTAAATTTCATTGCCTCTGCCATAAAATTCAACAACTTTTTAACTTTATCCCTATTTAATATATATAATACCAAATGAAAACAAAGTCAATACAATAATAAGTAAATGGTTAAATTGTACATACACCTCAAAATTTTATTAAGATGCGTTATAAATAGTACCAAAAAAACTTCTCTCTCTAGCCTCTATATATAAGACGCGAGGAGTATATTGATTCTATCATGAACCACGCCTCATTAATTCATCACCCTCTCTTCTTCTTCAATACTCAATATATATACTGATTAGCAGCATACATTAGCCTTTTCTTTGTCCTTAATTAATCGCTTGTACCATGTAATCCTCAAAGTATGTTTCTCTCTTTCTCAAAATGTTTGATATATATACTGGGTGAATTCAATGTTCGTGTTATTAATTGTCATTTGAATCGCATGCAAGTCCATAATCTTCGTCACTCATTGCCAATATTATGTTCAACACACAACAAAATACCAACACTTGTTGGCATTTTTTTATTTGCCAGAAAAAGCTGAAATTAATCAACCGAAACACAAATTACTGATTTTTTTTTTTCTCGAGATTAATTATTACATATCACCAAGATCATTTCTATCATTTTTTATTTACATTTAAATTTGGATAATCCAGTCCAATCTTATTTATTAGGGCATGATAAACACTGGCGATGAACATATATCCTATGTGCCCATTTTTAGCAATCTCGAATGGCGACACAAAGTGTCAAAGTATAAAATGGAAATCAAGCTCTACTTTGTTTAGAAGTTAGAAATAATTTCTACATAACGTATCATGTTTATAGGGGCAAGCAAGTATATGTAAAAGCGAAAATATAAATATAATAATGCGTTAAGGCCACAGTATATGCTGTTCTTTGTTGAAGCTGGAAACCAGATGACAAACGTAATACCCGAATAATTATTTATCTTAAGTATTATATCTTGATAAATAATACCTATTAAATAAAAGTGAATTTGTGGTGTCAAAATTTTGAAACTTATTTATTGTAATTTAGGAATTTGCTCTTGGAATTAATTAAACCAAAGACCAATTTTTAAGACTACATATAAGGAACATAAAATATGATATTAATTTCATATTAATTGTTGGTTTTTATTCAATAAAATTTGGTGGATGGAATAGGTAAATGGAATGGTAGTTTTTGGTGGATGGAATAGGCAAGAGGATTGGTAGTTTTTGGTGGATGGAATAGGCAAGAGGAATGGTAGTTTTTGGTAGATGGAAGAAGAGTGTTTGGTTTATAAGGAATGTTTGGTTAAGGAAGAATTATGGTTGGAATAGGCCTTGAATTTTCACTATAAATAGAGGCCTTTGCTCTTCATAATTCTCACACCAAACTCAACCAAAGTAGATGAGTTTAGAAGCAAGAGTAGAGAGAAAATCATAGTGGGAAGCAAGAAGGAGAAGGAAGTTCTTCAAGAGGTAAGCAAAGCTTTTAGTTTCTAGTCTTAAGTTTTGTAGATTTTAGTTTAAATGTTGTTTTGATCTTTAATCTTTCAATATATTTTTTTTATCATGTTTTGATGGTTAGAAATGGTTTTATTTCAAAAAATTTCTGGAGAAAGTGATATAGCAAAATTTTTGGAAGATTATGATCAAAGTAGCGAATGCTCTGGCGAAATTTTATCGGTTAGAAATTTATGAAGTCAGGGTACAAATTCTAGTATTTTATATTGAAAATGAGGTTCTAAAATTCTGAGAACATTCCTGGTTAAAGTAGACATATAGGGCTTTCCAAATCTACCAAGAGTGAATTATTTCGAGTTCTGTACTAAAAGATAAAAATATCCAAAGTTGGGCTATGTTTTCTGGAAATGTTCTGGGCAGAAGATGAACACGTAAAAACTGGGAACTATTCTTAAACTCTGGGCAAGAACCAGTATTTTTCTTTAAAACTAGACATCCTAAGGTTTCCGAGGAATTTTTCGGATCCTCATTCTGAATTCTGTAGAATTAATGGTGAGTTTTCAAAGTTAGGCGAAAAATCAGCCCATATGTTGTCAAACAGCATTTTTACGAAATTGTAGAAAGTAATTGAAAAATAATTACACCAGGGGTAAAATGGTCATTTGTGACTAAAATATTTACTAGAATATTATTTATGAATTAATAAATGCGATATTACCTTTATAGGAGATCTGTGATCGCATTCTTACCGACAAACGTACCGTATTCATCAACGAAGGTACGGACGCGTATTGTAACCTTAACTCTGATGCTTATTGTATGCTTATATATGATGGTTGTATTCATAGACTAAGACTCTGTCTTAAGTTCTTCATTATACATTCAACTATATACGGGTTATAGTCTTGATAATGCCGTTGAGTTTTCCTAGCGCTGAGGACACGAATGTACATCGTGGCACTGGTGAATAGTGCAGACAGGGATAACATACATGTGCGATGGCTATGTGTGGTTATTGTTTTACATATGTGATTTTGTACTGCTGACATGTCATGAATAAACTGTCATCCATATATTGTTTACATAAGCATGAGGTTAACCAGTTACCCGAGGTCCGATGGGCATTGGACCTCGGCTCTTACCTTAGCTTCGGGATCCAGGGAATCGGGATCGAGGACAAGGGTAAGGAGCCAAAGATAAGAACCAGATGGAGACGTTATTATGTACTTTATTAAATACTCGGATGACTGTACTGTTGTATGAACAACCAGATACTCTGCAAACAATGTTATTCAGTTACTCTTTATTTTGAAAATAATTCCAATGCTCAACTCTGATCAAAACGCTATGGAAATGTTTATGAAAATGGGGTGTTACAACAAACATACCCTCCCTATACATATTTGTGTTCTTAGAAATTAAAAAAAAAATGATAATTAAGTCCCTCATTAAAAAAAGTAAAGATTAATACAATTTTACGACTTTTTTTCTTATTACAATAAGCTCTGAAAGTCACTTTAGCCTTATTTCTAATACAAGTCCAAAATGTTATTTGACCACTTCTTTTGACTGCTTTAGCTACTGGTCAATGGATGGGGTCATATGAGTTATTTAAAATATTAATAATTTATTATTTAACTATTAAATATCATTATTATATTTAAAAAATTTGGGGAAAAAATCGTCATTAAAAATTTTTATACACAAGATATTTATATTCTACAAATTAATTTTGTACAACATAATATTCGTACTTTGTTTTAAGCTCTCTCACCAATAAAATTTCTAATGAGACTCTTTCTCAATATTCCCTATAATCTGTAAGACCTCTTACACAATTTGTACAAACAGCTGTGAGGTTTACAAGTTAACATGCGTGTGACTTTGCATAACTTTTTCATATTTTACTGTTGATCATCCAGTGACCAGCACCACTGACCAATGAAATTAGTCAAAGAGAATGTTTAAAAGACATTTCGTTAAAATCCCGTAAAATGTTATATATTAAAATAAACTAGATTTATGAGACTTAATAATATTAATTTCCTTTGCTAAAAAAACTAATTTAAATTCCTTGTAGGAACTGAATTCTCCTCTCCCATAAACAGAAGTAAACAATGATATGGAAATAGGTTAAGCTTAGGCTAAATATGTTTGAACCTATGTGCAGAATCTCTTTTGAGCTCAAGCCTGAGCTATAAAGCTTGTCAATGCCTGAAGCATTTTTAAAAGCTTACTTATAATATAGTAGCCTTTTAAAAAAGCCTTATATTTTTCCTCAAAGGCCATAAATAGGCTTTAAACTTACTAAATCCTACACTTATGTAGTTTTTTTAGGATCTTTTTTTTTTTTTTTTGGTAAGAAAAGGTTTTGGAGGGGTTCGACATCAGTCCCCCACCAAAGCCAGGGCACGGCCCCGGGCTCTATGAGCACTTATTGGGGACTTACGAGATCGCCTACCAAAGGAGTCCCAGCGACGGCAGAGGGGATCGAACCCACGACCCAAAGGCCTAATCCTGGATCCTTACCATCTATACCAACTCACATTGGTAGTTTTTTTAGGATTGAAAGCCTACATATTTACACTTATGTAGCTTTAAATATTATCAAAATAAAACTTGATTTATATATTATTATAAAAAAATTATTAAATTATATTTTTTAAATGCATATACGTACAGACTAGGCTTGAAGGTTTGTAGGTCAGCCTTTAACAAAATAAGCCTTACCATTCTAGTCCTATTTATAAATCCCTTTTGACTAAGTCACACATATCAAGGAGAGGTAATTAGCTCAATGATTATGAAGTGAATTTTCAACTTTACCCTTATTTATGATTGGGTACCTTTCAACTCTTTCTTCTCTCTATTTTCATAGATACAATTAATATGGGCAAAATTGTCACAATCTCATTTATTTGGTCAAAAGTGACTTATAAATAAGACCAAATTTTTTGATCAAAGGGACTTATAAATAGGATTAGAATAGTATCTAATTATGTATATTGGCATTTAAATAGGCCTTAATCTAACCTATTTATTAAATAGGTCAGGACAAACCAAATCTTAATTAAGTCATGCTATAGGCGGTTACGTACTCACATCCCTCCGCATAGCCCAGCTGGCAAGTGACCGTGTTCTTGAATTTGACTCACAAACCACGTGGACCCAAAACTTCCTCGTCTTTGAATTCTGGGTTCAGCTTCCCATCTTAATTGCCGTCTTTGAATATCTCTCGGTTACATGAGCTGGGAATCAGGTCAGCCCAGTCCAACAGGGCTTGGTACGACAGGCTGGGTAAGAAACATCTATTTTTTAAAAAGCTCTACCCGATAAGATGACAAGGCCCAGAATACTGGGCCGAAAATTACTATTCCAAATTTTAACTATTTTTCCTTCGATTTTTTTAAAGAAATATAATTAGTAAATTGCAATAATTAAAGTTCTAATCTATCATATAAATGTTATCAATATTAATATCTAAACAATATAAATCATTCAACAAATAAACACATTCGTTAATTCGTAATAAAAAACAAATAAACACAAAGAATATGTTTTTTCCTATTTTTTCAAACAATATTAAACAAATGAATTGATTTATGTATGCCCACGACAAAATGCATTTCCTTCTCGTAATTTTGTATGTGTCTGCAGATTCCTTCGGTTCATGCATGATTTTACTTGATAGGTAAAAATAATTATACTTATTTTACACTAAATATATTTATAATTTATTACTTATATAATATTATAATACTAAAGTATGTGTTTATTTAATATGAAAACATCTCTTCTTTAAAATTTATAATAACTAATTATGTGTTTTAATACGGAATAATAATAAACATAAAAAGGGTTATAGTTTAAATTAAAAAAATCTAAGTAATTACAAATAAATACATTCATTAAGTGAAAATCTAAGTAGTTATTTTTTTAATAATAAAAAAAAACTATTTAAACGGGCGCTGAGGCCTACCCGAGGCCCTACTGTGGCTGGCCTGACTAAGCCCGAGGCCTACTGGGCCCGGCCCTCGTGCCAATTTCAAATTTCGACATATTTTTCAAACCCGAGCCTGCAGGCCAGGGGGGAAACGGCGGGCCGTGATGGACTTGGCCCGATTTCCCGGATCTAGACATACACACAATAAAAAAATAATAATACCCCCTTTTGGAGTCTCTAATATTAGAACTAGATAAGGAATTTATTCTAATCTAAAATATAATACATCAACCCATTTTATTTCCTAATTTTATAATTTTTCCCTATCAAAGTATCTTATTATTAAGGAGTAGTTCCTTTAAAAAGGTATGTATTTTAGAAAAAACCAACACTTATTTACTACAACTAATTTACTTAACCAACTTTTTTTAAAATATTTACAATTTAGTTATCTACTTATCTAATCAAGCTCTTATATTATTATTATTTTTAATTTTTCAAGCATGACATTGATCACTTGGGAAATTAACATGTCTGTGATATACTGATATATGCGGCTCCTTTGACTGATTCATAAGCGGCTTTTGCTGCGAAATCTCCATGAAAACCAGACGGACGGTACTATGTATATTACTAAGAAATAATATTAATTGTTATCTGGTTGATCATTATAATATATTATTTCTAAATAATATTGTTTAGAGTTTTGACTCAAATAAAATAAATAAATAAATAAAAAACAACCAGTCTAATTTCTTTTTTCTTTTTTTATTAAAAAAGAAAGAAGGGAAGAAACCCAGCAAGTAGTTTCTGCGTAGATGGGTGTTTGGCGTGCAAGTTACTGTTAGTTGATCCGTTCAATATCTGGTTTAATGTATTTTCAACCTTCAAAGCACAAGAAATGAAGCTAAAACATTATCTCAAATCCGCCAGCCTCAGGTCAATGCACATAATCCTATATATGCATATGCTTGTTGTCCCAATTGCTATACTACTTTCATATCACAAATTAACTCTCATTCCCTTCCAAAACTCTATCCATAGCCCTCAACTTCAGGAAGAACGAAACAGCACACAAGGACGACGACGTACGTCTTCAAGTACAAAATAAACACAACTTTCTTCTGATTTATTATTCATAGATATTCACAGCGAGAGATGGCTTTCTCTTATAGCAAAATGGTGTTGTTCATGCTGGTCGTTATGCTTTGGAGTGCTGAAGTAGGATCAGCAATAAGGCCATTCCCTGGTAGCTTCTTGTTGCAGATTCTAAGAGGACCTGTACCACCTTCCTCTTCCAACCCTTGTAGTACTATTCCTGGACGAGGAACTGGGCAATGTCCCTAAATTATTATTTTTTGGGTACGTTTTCAGGATTGGAAAACTTACATTATTTCTTCTTGTCGCTTTTGTCCTCATAGGGACAGCTCAGCGCTTCTTTGCAGATATGGAATTCATTTATTCTTTCACAAATTTTTGTAGTATTGATTATCTAAATGGAATTGTAATACTGGCTTCTGTAATCAGATTGATCTAGATATTATAAGCTGAAATAATTCCTCCAGATTTGTTATGATTTGTTCGTTTCTTCCACTTTATTGTGCGGTGGAAGCAATTATATATATTGTAAAATGAAGAATTGTCTGATGAGTGTTGAAATATAAAAATTATTTTAAAAAAATAACGTTAAATATTCAGGAAAGGTGAACGGTTAAGCTTGCTTTTCATGATGCTCTAGTCTGACTAGGATAGAAAAGTCAAACACGAATCAGATCACAAGTCAACACGGGATGACGTTGATGGGGTAACATGAATTTTGGACGCCGGTTTGACTAATTCATTTGAACTCAACAAGAAGAGAAAAAATCATCGTTTGAGTTTCTAAATCCCTCGTTGAATCTTGGCAACTAGGTAGCTTATGTTAGACACGTTTAATGTTTTTCATTTGGAGAAGAAAACCACCGGTTTCCACATGTCTGCTGCCGGCTTTATTTGCTGCTACTTAATTTTCAACCCCTACTCAGTCAAGGTGAATCATTTTCATTTTATTTTTAATTGTTAATTGTTAAATGAAGTCAAGAAATAACAAATGAAAGTCACTTAACGGAAGCAGAAAAAGGGAGGCTTTAGCAATATCTAGCTACTTGCTTCCCAAACCTCACAAGAGTACTCCTTTTCAGACCAGACCCAAAACACAAATGAGCATTAATTTGTCTTTGTTCATCATGAGTTTCAGAATCAATACGATGAGTTTCTTGTATCATGGGAAGATGCTCTTTTAATAGTTGCAACCGTTTTGATATAGAACCAACTTCCATGCTCATCATTTGAATGAAAGAGAATGAATGAGTAGGAGGAGCTCTTCCCATCTAGACCGTCCAGATAAAGTTTGGACAATCTAGATTTAATTTTTTTTAATGACTCATTTTTAAATGAAAAATCATTTTGAAAAAATATGTTAGTTAAAAGATTATCTTTATTTTAAATTCTCTACCTAATAAAATAATTTTCATTTAAAAATCAACAGTAAAAAAAACTAAGTAAAAAAAACTAAATCGGGATCGTCCAGATCCCATCTAATGGCCTATATATGGGAAGAATTCCTCCTACTCATCTAAAGAATGAGAGGGGAACTAGTTCCGTTTTGATATCGCTTAACGTGGTACTCAAACGTTGGAGGAGAAGCAAGTTCTGCTATCTGTACTTAGGACTTGGCTCAGGTCCCATACTTTTTCCCTTCCGCTGCGTCCTTTGTGCCAAAATAGCGCTGTTTTGGCGCAAAATTAGGGCAAAAAAAATATTTTAGAGTCTTGTGATGCTAAAAAAATAATGAACGTACTAAAAAAAGACTTCACAATCTTGAAAAGTTATTTGAGGATCCTGAAAGAATATCCTAAAGTATATTTTTAGTACTAGTGAATATCCTGAAATATTTTTTCAAGATCCTAAAATATTTTTTCAAAATCATGAAATATTTTTTTTACTGTATCTTCAAATATCTTTTTAGTACCAGTCAGTACCTGAAATATTTTTTCAGGATCCTAAAATAAATTTTCAAGATCATAACCATTCAGAATCCTAAAGTATATTTTTAGTACCAGTAAGTATCATGAAATATTTTTTCCAAAAAAAAAAACAGCTGGCCTCTTTTACGCCAAAATTGTGCCGTTTTGGAGCAAAGGACGCAGCGGATGGGAAGAAGTATCGGAGCAAAGTCAGGTCCCTGTACTTACTACTAAACTCATTTCATATGCTGCGTGCTTCATTCATAACAAGCCTCTTGCACCTTACTTCGTCAGATTTAACATTCCTATAACAAAATTTTGTTCCGCAAGAATTTCACTTTTTTAAATCTCTACCTGATAATGATGTGGATACAATGGCGCACTACTAATAAAGCATGCAGTAATCACGTGTCTCTCTAATTATGTTTGTTGGGGGGGGATTGTAACAATCAATCCTGTACTGAAACTTTTCTCAGAATGCCATAAAATTTTCTTTAATTTGTGAGAAGAACGTAGTTTGCTGCAAACCCCTTATGTAAAATGGAACTAGTTTTTTGCAGGCTACACCGTATGAACGCTTGAACTTGCACTGTACGTATTTGGTCTCGACATGTTAGGCGGAAAAAGGAGAATCAAATGAACTTAGTCCACCTAAACCATGTTTATTTTTGAACTTGCACTGAACAATTTTTGACTTTAGATTCAATGCCTTTCCCTGCCCTCTAGGAAAGGGAATAGAAGCTGTTGTTGATCAGCGCCATCAAATTGACTTGTCTGTTTCTATCATTGCTAAGCATTAATATGGAAAATTGCAAATTCCCAATTTCGGATGGAACATTGGCACCATCTTTAACTCCAAAATTAAATTTTTATCATAGTTTCCTTGATATATTAAAAAAAAATAACAAGAAAACAAACATCCTAAATTAAGAAAACTTCTCTCATAGAACACGTGAAATTAAGAAGAAGAAAAAATTCGATATCAATTTGGTGTCAAGACAGGTAACAGAGGATGGAGACGCAAAAGGCAGAGACCTGTTTGGAGTAAGAACAAGCATTCACCATTAACACATCATTCAATTCAATTTGAGCCACTAGAAACTACTTGTCTAATTGAAAATCATAAAGAATTTTTAATTAATTTACACCTCCAATAAGGTATTTTAAAATTACACATATTGTCTTACATATTTATCCTTATTTAATAGGGTGACTTAATTAGAAAAAGATTTATTAATTATTCTCCAAATTTGAGGCACTTTTTAAAAACCTTATTGATTACCTCTTGAAAGACCAAAAATGCCTTATATTTTTTTAATATGATAAATCAACAAAACCGTCTCATAATTTTAAGCAGAGGGAATATATCATATTATTAATATGATATTGAAGGGTTTGATGAGCTTGTAGTTTTTCTCTTCCTTAGATTTTCATCTTTGGTGAATATATAAGGGGTGAAAAATCCAAATTAAAGAAAGAAAGCAAAATGCAAACAAATTGGCAGACAGCCCCAACATCCACAAGTAACGGATCAAGAGTAAATATCACCGTACAGGGGTGTAGCAATTTGACTGGAGCCTATTTCTTGTCTTGGCCTCTTGGGCTCTACGAAGCAACCAAATCGGCCCACATTGATTACAGACAGAGACTGTTAAAAGGCGTCACTAATTGCAGAGGCTTTAAATACTCTTAATTCATAGAGTAGATTATCCACATTGAAGCTTTTAAAATAAGCTCAGATTCAACTATAAGCTCTGTTGCCAATTTTTTTCACCCAAACATGAATTTTGAGAAAAAATTTATAAACACTTTTGATAAGCTTCATAAGCTCCTCATATAAACTCTCCCAAACAAGCCCAATATGGCCCGTTCCAACCATTCTCAAGTATAAAATTAAGCAGCATATGTTATATGCGATCCGTTTCATTATCTATACAAATATCTGTACTTCAATGTTCACAAACTTTATGTTCCTTCTACCAAAAGTACAGACTAGTCCCTGCTTATTAAAAAAAAAAAAAAAAGAACTATACACTACTCAACACTCAATATGTAGATTAGATACATGTATGTACAAATATATCAGCAAATAAGAATGGGGATCATCAACATGATTCCAACAGAATTTCATGAACATTCCTAAAACTTCAAATTCATAGACAGATTGAGCTCAATACTATATTATTAATATCAATGGGGTAATTGAAGGGCAACTTGGTGACTAGAGACCTCCACGTCTTCTTCTTGGGGTTATAGATTTGTATAAACAGGGTGCCTTTCCTCTTGTGTTGTCTGGTCCTTCTCCTTGTTTCAGTCATGTCAACTACACTTGAATGCGTCATCACATACAGCTCCCCGTCTAATGCTACGAACCCAAATGATGAGTTATGAGGAGCTTTTCTTGGTACACGAGACTCGTATAGCCAGTGATTCAAAGACATGTCATATCTGCAAGGAGCATTCCACATTAGAGTCAGAAAGATTACTGTCACTTTTAAAAGTTTTGAAATTCTAATTTACAAGAAGGTGCTATCAAGATAGCTGCCCTGCTACACTATCAATGCCACTATCTGTGTACATGGCAGTACAACCCAATAAAAGGATTCTGACCAAAAAGAGCAATAAATTCAAGAGCACAGAAATCGTATTGGAAGTGGAAGCAACATTGAACAAAGCAGTAGTTTTGTCCCCACAAAAAGAGAAGGGGAAAAAACATAGAACAACAAATTCTTGATGTTAAGCTCCTTTGCAAAATCAGAATTGATTATTGCCCAACAAACAAATAAATTTACCTAGTTTCTGCTTATAAAAAATTTACTTCTCATCCACACAAAAAGGATTGGCACAAAGAACCAACTTTTTTTAAAATTATTATTATTTTACACATAAAAGCAATTATGAATCTTGATGACTGATGACTGATACACAAGCTTTGAATTAACAAAACAGTAGTTTAGCCGGGGTGGAAAAATATGAGTATGATTACTTAGATCTTCACCTAGTATGTTAAGGAACTTAAAATGGATCGAGCTCAAACAGCCTGGAAGGCCAGAATATTCCAAATGCATATTTAAATGTCAAGAATCAAGTTTAGAATGCATATAATACTTCAAACTTTTAAAGGTGATAATCCTCTAAATGTCATGGCCTCATAGAACCCTTCTAAAATAGTATTAAAACACCAGTCTCAGTTAAGAAACAGCATTAAGAACTCCTGTTGCTCATACTTACAACATACAAATTATAGCGCCACCTTTTTCATATCATGATGGATTTATTGGCTTAATTACCGAAGAACACAGACACTAGGTGGAAACATAGCGAAGGAAATCAAACTCAGATAGATGATACATAAGGGGCGTTCACAAATATAGAAGACACTATAAGAATAAAGAGCAAGTTCAAAGACAGAAACATTAGAGCAACCAGAAATAACTCAACAACTGAATTTATAATCCATTAGTTGGAACGAATTACTATTACTATCAACAACCATTACGAACAATAACTTAATAATTGTATCCTCACAGTTAAGACACACAGAAGTTAGAGAGTACCTCAGAATCTCATTCCCATCGAGCATGAAAACGCTAGGACAGTCTTGATTCTCGTCCTCAACAACAACAATCTTTCCGAGTCTCATCCTCTCCCCTTCTCCCCACATGTCCCCAGCTTCTCTCCACTTGCCACCATCAAACCCATTCTTCAATTCCATCACCACCGCGTCCCTGTAATACTCATCCACGGGGAAAACCCCTGAAATGGTCCTTGAAGCACCATATCCACCCATGACCCAGAACTCCCTGCTATCCCCTTTTCGATTCCGAGCAAGAAATCCAACGCAACCCGCTCGGTAATTCGGTAATCCATCCATGGCAACCCACTCATCCTTCACAATATCGTACCTCTCCACGGAACGAATTCGGCTTCCAGCGGCCGCAAACATCGTATGCCTTGACCCACCACCGGCCACAAGAATCTGATGAGAATCAGGGACGGCGGCACAGGCAAAGCTGCCACGTGGTGAGAGCATAGGGGCAAGGCGTTCCCATGAGAAATTGTAGAAATTGAAACGAAAAGTGGAGGAAGTCGGGGAGGGGCGATCAATTGGAAACGATCGGGTGTCGAAAAGGGAGCCTCCGAGAACATAGAGATGAGGGCCGATGGAAATAGAGGAGAAATTACAGAGACCATAGACATGAGGGTTACAGGGTATAAGGGGAAGAGGGCACCAAGCGAGGGAGGAGGGATCAAAGAGGAAAGGGGAAGCTATGGAAGGGTCCTGAGGGAAGATACAGAGGAGGTGAGAGAGGTGATGGTGGTGACGGCGGAGAGAGATGAAAGTTCGGGAGGAAAGGAAGAGGTTCCATGATTTGCAGGTGGGCTTGAGGCGAGCATGGTAAGAATAAGGGATAAAAGAGAGGATAAGGGCGGCGACGTCGATGGGGAGGCCCGGAATCAAAGTGAAACTGCGATCGATAGTCGGTGGTGAAAACGGCGGCGAAAGAGATTCGATCATTTGGGAGTGGCCCTCGGCCGTCTGACTTGCTCTCCAAGACAATCTTCAGTCACCACCCACCGACCACGTTGCAAACTGAGAATGGCAATTTGGCAAATGGAAAGGGCTTTGCTTTCTCTGACGCTTTGAAGTATCTATATCTACGACATTCCGGTCCAGCTCACTTAAGAAAGATATAAAGGAAAATTACGTGTAGGTCCAAGGAACCAAAAAAAAAAAATTATAAAAAATCTCTTGAAATCACTAAAAATACACAAAAATCCTAAGGGACTTTTTTGTAATTATTTGTATGGAAAAAATCCACGTTTTTAACGTTGTTGTAAATACGACTTTTTTACTTTGGAAATAAAGATATTTTAAATTTTTTTATAAATATAACATTTCATGTTGTAAATATAGCATTTTCTTGTTGTAAATGACCTTTTCTACGCTCAAAATCCGGGTGTTTAAATGTTGTTGTAAATATGGGCTTTTTCATTTGTAAATGACGCATTTTAAATTTTATTGTAAATATAACATTTCTCATTGTAAATTACTTTTCTACGCTCAAAATCCAAGTGTTTAAACGTTATTGTAAATATGCTTTTTCATTGTAAATGGTCCGATTTTAAATTTTGTTGTAAATATAAGATTTCGCATTGTAAATATATGTTTTTCTATTGTTATACAAATAATTCAAAAAAGTTTATTGATCGGCTACTTGTAATTTGGTGATTTTCAGGAATTTTTGTAATTATTTCTTCGCTTCTAGGGACCTATATGTAATTTTCCCAAGATATAATTTAGTTGCTTAACAATTGGCAGAAGGAAGCTCAATAGGTTAAATACCCTCAAATATAACCATGGAAGGATATTATATCAATATTAATATTTAATATGACTAAAAAAATTTATAATACATCATGTTATTTAAATATTACTCATTTGTAAAATTTAATAAAATTTAGGACTATGCATCGAATTTGTGTTAAAACTTAAAACACTATTTTTTTTTCTTTTTTACCAACTTAAAACATTTTCAAATGAGCGTTATCCAATCCAGAGCCCATATTTAATGGTGTGATAGCTACTCTTTTTTGTGACAGTTATGGCAATACAAAAATTGTCCAACAATAAAATATGGGGCCGAATAGTTCGTTTTTCTTTGCAGAATGGGAGCTAGAGGTCCAGTCTTATTGGAATATATAGTCCAATATGCTTTGAACTAGTTAGGGTACCCAATGGGGTTTAAGTTGGGCCAGAAATAACATCAAGATTGAAATTGAGGTAAATAACATCAGAATTCGGAGCAATATTGTCAACCTGGTGTTCGTAAATCTTCCCTTCCTTGTCAAGTTTATATTCAGAGGTTCCATCAAACCTTCCACGACTCTCCCATGGAACTCGAGCGATTCCATGAATGATCCAGCGAACCATTATCGTGCTTTCAACAGGTTGCCATACTCTAATTATATCAACCCACCAAGCCTTGAAAAAGATCCTTCCATGGAATCGTAATGCCCATAAGATTGATTTGTAATTCTCGTTGTCATTGTTTGATTATGGGTTTTCTTGATTTGATAATAAACGCTATCACGGCCTGTCTCTTCCCTACTCTGATTTGACAAAAAACACTCGTTACTGTGAAGTGGAGGCGTGCCCCTGCTCGTGCTCTGTTCTTCGTGTTCCTCTCATATGATAAATTATGCTTGAAAAAAGAATTAGGAGTGATATATTACCAAAGGGGAGAAAAGAATTATATATTATTAAATAGCAAATCCACTATATGCCTAACAACAATATTAATATTGCCTTAGAAGTTTTTTTAGGTCGTCATGAAAGTTGTCACTCCTCTTTTAACTACAGTTTATGTTGACTATTAGTTTTGACTGAAAATGCTTACTAACCAGCTACCAGCTACATATACTCTCTTTTTCCAACTCATCATCAAATAACATCCTCTCTCTCTCCTCCTTCCTTCCTTCCTCCATCCGTCTCTCTCTCTCCGTCCTCCATCCCTTCCTTCCTCCAGATCAGGTTACAAATTAAGAGAAAAAAGTCAAACTAGAAGCGGCATACTAAGATGAAAAGAGCCAAGCAAGTTCAGTTCGACAATGGAGAGAGAAGACCAATGACAATAGCAAATGGGGAAAATGATGGAGAAGGAACACACTTGCAGCAACAGGATGGACAATTGCAACTTCCACCCACGATGTCGGATCACAGCACCGTAAGATAGAGAAAGAGAGACGATAGATCTCCACATTTTCACGATCCAAATAGAAAAGGGGAAGGAAACCATCACTTAAGATAATGGAGGATTATATTGTAAGGGGAATTTCAAGATCAACGACGACTAGAACATTGGCGATAGTGACTGATAGGGATTAGATGGTGGTGGAGGCGTTATTCTAGAGGAATCGTGCGCAGCCACCTGAAGAAATTGAAAAGCTTCTGAATCTGCTTCTTATTTTTGGTCCTCCTTCCTGCAGCAAAACCCCTCTATTTTTTCAGTTTGCTTTCAATGTCACAATATCATCACTATTAAAAAAAAGGTCATGTTTTGCGACGGAAAAAATTTGTCGCAAAACAAAGATTTTCCGTCACAAAAATGGTTTGTTGTTTCCGACGGATTTATGTCCGCTGCAAAAAACGGTGTCGCAAACCTTTTTTTGCGACGGAAAATTAATTTTTCATCGCAAATGTTGAAATTTGTGACGAGATTTTTTTTCCATCACAAATGTGGGAATTTGCGACGGAAAATTATTCCGTCGCAAATTTTGAATATTGCTCTAAATTTGCAACGGAAAACATTTTTTTTCCATCAAAAATTTCATTTCATTGAAAAAAATATAAAAAAAAAATCTGAAAAAAATACATAAAAAATAATTTTAAAAAAAGACTTGTATATCATGAAAATATATTGTAACAATCATCGAGTTAATATAGAAAAAATAACTTAAATAATATTGTTGCGACCAAAATGAACTAAAAAAAAGCAAAGATGGTCATCATCATTACCAAGATGGTCATCAACTCATCATCACCAGGAACCCACCCCCGTACCCTTGTCTGGGGGCGAGAAAATATTGAAGGAGGCACCCGGTGGCGGGGGGATTCGGGGGTAGCGCCCCCAAAATTTTTTTTTTTAAGGAAAGTTTTAAATGCATTAAAAAAAATATATATATATCAAAAAAATATTCATGAAATCAAGTAAATACTAATGATATAATAAAAGAAGTTATTGTTTTACAAACCTGTCATTTAGAAAAGCAAGGCTAAGTGCGGTTAAAAATGCAGCTACATAAATTACAATGAAGGGTGGGCACTCAATAAGTTCAAGTACATATATTTTAATAACAAAAGTATATTACAATAAAAATAATTACAATGTCATCCTTCTAGGTCTTATTTTTTAGAATTCCATCATAATTGTCTTATTATCAATGCTATCAAATACATTTTTTTCAATAGAAAAAATAATAATTAAACAATCATTCAACCATTTATCCTCCATCCAATTACGAAGTGCAGTGTTGATGTATTAAGGGTGAACACTTAATTTAAAGGTGGGCAATCATTCAAACATGTATTAAATTTTTATTTTATTTTTAAAAAAAAATCTCCAAATTCAAGGGGGCACTTGCCCCCCTTGTCTAACACTTGGATCCGCCTTTATGCCCTTGTCCTTCATTAGGGACTGGAGTAGATCCTATATCTGCTTCATCATCTAAAAAATAATTAGTATTTATAGAAACCAATGTTTTAAAAACTGCACTAAACATTAAAATACTATAAACTTTTATATAGAAAATTAAAAGCTATCAATAAAAAATTGATAACTAAGTATACAAATGTAAATAAGTTATTTTATGCAACTAAAATAAAAATACATGAACTTGAAGTGCCCATTTATGCAACTAGAATGAATGAAGTTCAAAGAAGCGTCACAGTAATTTTTAAACTAACATTTACGGTATTGGCCTCAATAACTGAAGCTCTGATAAGATGACAATTAAACGACATCTAAATTTTAAATTATTTCTCTTCACTCTCCCTCACATTTCTTTCTCAAATTTGGCTGTCAGGCTATTTCAAGCTATGGCACCAAATCCATTTTCTTTCAAGTTGTATCCCAGAAAAATTGAAATCAAAGTAGAACATTTCAACAACTTATGGGATGTTCAATGGTACACCAGTTAAGTTCAGTCAATTGTTTATCTTTAAAAAGAGAAGAGCAAGGACTTGTCAACCAAGAGCAAGGACTTATGGCCATTATTTTTTATAACATAATTGAACCAATTCGTATTTTCTAAGATAATTAATGCAGAAACTTTGTATCATACTTTTCAAAAACCAATGCTGCTAACCAGTAAATTTCTACCTTTTCAATATTCTCCATCATGACACCTTTAACTTCTGAAACCTGAGCTTTCACCTTTGCAAGCTTGCTTATCTCTTCAGGGTGCTCAACACAGTACTTCATATGTTCCTTCAATTTTGGCCTGCATTAAAAACCATCTTATACCAGCTAGCGCACAGGAAAAGTCCTCCAACATTTAACTTATTAATCATAAACAAAAGAAAAATACCCCAACTCCTAGTTAAGGCTGTTGGCAGTAGCAGTAGCAGCTTTTCCACCACCATATTTGGCCACAAAATCATTCTTGACACGCTCGAGAAGAGCCATTGGTACCTGTCTTCCAATTGATAAGGGAAAATGAAAATACTATGGACAAGGGAAAATGAAAATATTGTTTAAAACTGAATTAAAAATGAAAATTTGATTCAGTTTCAAATCTCACAATCCAGGCATAAACCCCAATATTGTTTTTCTTTCTCCTTCTTCCATAATACGGGCATTAGTTCATGCCAAATATGTCTACAATGTTAGAATGCAACTCTTGTCCTCCCAACAAAACATATATCTTCAAATTATGTAAATTTGTAAAGGTTAAAAAGATGAAGAAGATAAAGGTGCATATGATTAAATAGTGTAAGAAAATGATAGTAAAGCCCTCTAAGAATTGCAAACGTACAAAGGCCAGTTTTTCTACTTCAATTTTCGCTAGCCGATAATCTGAGTAATTTGAAAGCAGCATTTATTAAAAAATTAGAGTACTGTCCAGTGTGATTTTGCCACACGTAACAAGTGATTAACTCGTTGCTTAGACATGATGTAAAAGCAATCATCATCATCAATCATCATCATCATCATCATCAATATAAACTTAATAGCAATAGCAACATACGCCATGTACTGTTTCTTCTCTCACAAATTACTGTTTATTTCAACAGTGTGGCTCAGTTCGGCTTCGTGCATAGTAAATAGCGAGCATGTTTGATTTCAATTTTGAAATTCCCTCCTCTGTCCATGGTTTCATCTCTCTCCTCCTCTTATTTCACTTTCTCACCTGCTCTTTCAGATTTGCAGAGGCTTTTCGTTTTTTTAAACGTTCTCCTCTTTCCTTCTTCCTTTGAGGGAAGCCGAAGATGAGAACATCTATCTTAGCGAGGTCGAAGATCGGGCCATCTGAGCAAAGTTGAAGATTAGGAGGGAAGACAAGTTGAGAGTGAGAAGCCGAGTTGATGATGATGAGAAGATAGAGGGGCTCTGGAGGTGCTGCAAGTCGGGCCATAAGTGATTTTTTTTTTTAAAATCTCTGCAATGTGAGTGTTCATTACAAGTTTAGCTCCTACTCTACCTGCAGTTATACAAAGTCTAGAGCATGAATAATCACAACTGGAAAAAAGAAGCAACACAAGTGGGAAAGAACATAAAGCTTTGGTTTTTATTTAGTTTTGGTTCAGTCAAACAGAAAGCTTTGGCTATTTTACTTAGTTTTTTGCATTTTGCTGTTTTTTGTTTCAATTCTTCTGCTTGTGATCTTGGAAAGCTTTGATTTTTATACTTTTTAACGAACTCTCAGGACGGCAAGGTAGTCTTTAATTTAGCGGGCGGAGAAGATAAAGAGAATATGATTTAGTTGCTTAGAATATTTTGCTTTATTTACAAAATGAAAAAAAAAAAAACGTTATATTCTATATGGCCCATACCCTGTTTTAACCGTAAAAGTTATCCTAAAAGTAATCCCAGAGATTCAACCAATGGCCATGATTGCGCATCATGCAGAAGCTGGGTTTAGTTTTTGTTGATTTAGTTTGGCTGGGAAAAGACAAAACAGAACTGAATTAGGAAGAAGAGTGAGAAAGGGATGGAGAGAAAGAAGGTATGCTTACTTGGATGCCAGTGCTTCAAAGTATTAACTATAGTTTTTTGATCAATATATGCTTTTGACCGTTCAGTATGTACCTTTCTACCTCTAAACTCCATTTGCTGATTGGCAGGTTGTCAATTAATTGATAAAGCATGAAGGATCATTGTCTGATATGGTAAAACTTATTTTGCAAGTTTTACAATAATTGCTAATATTACTATTCAAGACATTCTGCTTGACAGTTTATTTACAGGAACACTGACTTGCCTAAGATATACTAAATCTTTTTGTGTCTCCCTGCATTTGTCTTTAGTCTACAAAGAAGATTTTTCCCAGAATCTTTTTGTGCTGCCTATATTTGTGTATGTTTTTTTTGGGAGAAAGGTTTGAGCAACTTACGTCGTGGACTAACTGATTTTGGCTTCTCCTAAGTTTTAATCTACTAAATTTCTAATGTGCATGTTCAAACTATAATATAATGGGAAATGGACACTTCATCATAATTGAAAGTGTGTTCGCAGAAACTAAACAAATTCTCAACTATAAGAATAAGATAGACCTCTTCCCTACAAATTTGGATTCAGTTATATATATATATATAAAAACACAATTCTAAACTATATGAATGCATTTTGTGGTTCTTATTTGAACTTTAGCGCTAAATGGAGCCTCATTTTTTTTTTGTGGTGTACTTGGATGCTTTTGGAATCATTACCATGCTTTACCTTGAAAGTTTACTATCCTATTTAAATTTTATGCTAGAGCTGTTAATAGGAAACAACATGTTAATTTTATGTTCCAACAATTAAAACTTTTGTCTATTTAAATTTGGATCCTCACCTCCAATAATTAAAACTTATGTAGTTTGTGAAAATATTTTTGATGCCTACATGAGATCTGAAGATTAATTCAACTTTAATCTTGGGTGGTATGGTTTAGGGAGAAGGATGAAAAAGTTGCTGTAAGGGGGCTGAAGTTTTTGAAATGGTGAGCGCATGATTTCAGGTTCCAATCAGCGTTATGATTACAGTGGTCCTATATTGCTACAATTAATGTTTAAGCACAATCTTGGAATACATGTAGGTGATCAATGAGTATTAGGAGGATCTTTTAAATTCTGTCACTTTTGGCGTCTAAATATTTAACTTAGACGCTAAAAGTGTTGCTTTTGACGTCTAAGTAAAAATGTTAAACGCCAAAAGTCAACTTTTCTCACATCTAATTACAAAAATGCCACCGTCTTCTTTTTTACTTCCGTTTTTTAAAATAGGACGTCAATTAGGGAAGTAAAAACCATTTATTGTATAGTGATGGCACCAAAATCCATTGTTTGGATGGATCTCGCATTATTCTTCTTTTCATTTCCAATATGCGAGTAAATTATTTTTCAAGCAAAAATGTGTGTTACCCATTAAAGGCCGGAAATGGCCATAACCAAGGGTCTAACTTCTTTCTCCCTCGAATTTCCTTATTGGTACAGGTTATGGACACGTAAAGAGAAGGAGATAGCAATTGTTTCTCGCAGTGGTTTTCTATATCATGCTCTAAGCGCCTTTGGAAATGACTGTGATCCAACTGTGAAGAGTGAAATATGCAAACAGTAAGCCTTCCTTAGAAAATAATTGCTAAACTTGATTGTACAGCTTATACGGATTTTAGTTCTTTATCTCTCCTAATTCTCATAGTAATTACCTTAGAAAATAAGATAATTATTACTTATTATTTGAAACCACATATTCACCTATTTTCAATATGTATTATTTACCGAATATAATATTCCGCACGACACATGCGTGCGTTTGAAAGAGTAATCAATAAGTATGCTTTTCCTTGAGTTTCTAATTAGCACTGAAGATACAATTCCAATCCTTTTAGCAAGCAGATGTGCTTAGACAAACCTCTTATATTTATATCTATAACTTTGACATTTTCTTAATTGAATTGAAGTATATGCATACATGAGTTTACTTAATAAAATTCTTCACGGCACTGTTAGAATGAGAGATGTGGAAAAGAAGACATTACTTGGGGAAATTGTTACCTGGCGGAGAAGTGCCTTGGTCTGAAATGTTTGGTACATTTGCTCTCTCGGTTGGTGCTGCTGTGAATTCCATTTCCTTTCGCAAATTCTTTATTTGACAACTAACCAATTTGAAATTAACTCAATTTGTACTACTATTTCAATGCTTGGTTTTTTTTTTCTTCATTCTCTCCTCCAAGTTTAGATAGTTCCTCTGTAAGTATTTCAATGCTTGGTTTTTCTCAGTTTAGATAGTTCCTCTGTAGTGAAATTGCTGCTCTTATTTTCTATATTTGGCAAATTATTTTTTAGGAAAACGAGAGCTGTCAAGAATATACATTACATAGCAGTGGGTCTGGGCAATATGTCAAGAAACTTGGCTGTGTGAGGGAGGAAATGCTTGCAGGTAATTTGAAGGAATATGGGATCTCATTTTTTTATGAATTGTGAGTTCTAATTTATTTCTCTATGCAGCAAACCCAAAAAGGGCTTACATTGTTTCATGATAAGTCTCTTGCTGATGTAGATACCTATGAACCCTTCTTTAAGTTATATAAATCTCTTTTGTGCTGCAAAAAAATATTAAAAAAATCATTGTTTCTGTTAATTTGTTTATGATCTTCTTGGATCAGCTTACCGCAAAATGGTATTCTTGGATCAGCTCATGCAATTTATTTTGAATAAAAAATGATTTTATTTTTCCTGGATCACTATTCGAGTGTGTTCTGCATTGCTTATAGTGAAACTTAACTATCTATTTCTATTGCATCATATTTTTAACTCAGCAGGCTTTGAGCAGATTGTCTGCCTTGGTGATTTGAGCAGATCTATGAACAGGTATGCATATCCTTACATTTGAGAGGAATTATATTCCTTAATGATTCTTAATGCTTTTTTGTTAAGAAAAAAGAAAATTTACTACTTTTGTGTTTTAATCTAACTCTTGCTTCCTAGGATAAAACACTACTTCTGTGTTTTATATAGGTATTTTGTGTAATTCATTTGCTAATAGTAAGTCAGTAGCCGTGTTTTGAGTATGGAATCAAACAAAATTGAATTACATAAAGCCTTTCGAAATTTAATGAGTGTATAGCGTGATATTGATTAATTTTTGCTCCATATGGACTGAGACTGAATCAACAAGAGAACATTTTTATTGGTTGGTTTTTATTTTGTTGTTATTATTTCGAGATTCCATTAAGTTTGAACTGTTGGCATTTTAGGTAATTAATTTTAGTTTAGGGTATTGGGTCTGTTTAGGTTAGCAGTGATTTATTTTTTGTCTGATTATTTTAGAAGCTCAATAGGAAAAAAGTCATGTTATAAATATAATTTGTATTTGGATTGATGGTGGTAGAAGTGGCGGGGCCCCATTAAAAAATTGAGAGCCTTTTGGAAAAAATTTACCCCATCAAGCTTTTTCTTTAACTGACTTTACGGAGCTTTTTATATATATATATATATAAATAACAAAAAACAAAAAACAAAAACCCAGTGAACTTAAAGCTCAACTCAAACACTTCACATCTGGCTTTTCTCTACTACTTCTTTTTTGTGGCTTTAAGATACTTAAAGCTCTCTCCAAACAGGCCCATAATTTGTCTGTCTAATGTCTTGCACTGAATTTTTGCTATATACTCACCTTCATTTAAAGTGTGTTTTGCATAATGTCTTGGATATATCAAAAGGTCTTAATGGAACAAAGTCAATGGACTTCACATTTATTTATTTATTTTACATTATAATTAATCCTTTTGACTTTAGACATTGCAGAGGTTTTGGTCGGCGGTAATTCAAAAAAAGTTTAATCTATTATCAGTTTCTACTACATAGATTGCAACAAATTGGTACCATTAGTTATATTGGGATGAATTTGATCACCTTCAGCTTACATTCCTCAACCTGCTGATATTGTATACAATGCTCAAGCAATTATTGTTACTTTATTGTAACAATATTAGATGATCATGTAAGTTAACACATGTATGATCATCTAAGTTAACACATGTATAACCCTTTATTTCATTATTGTGACCAGTGTGCTGCTATCTTTTTTTATGATAGCATTGTATTACTATCTTTTTTTTATGATAAATAATGACCAGCAGTGTGCTGCCACTACTTTTGTTAAGATTTGAGTTGCTTTGGGTAAAACCAAGGGTTCCTATCATTGTTCAGTATGCTGCAGGAAGGCTTTACATGGATTACGTTGTGTGTTTTATATTCTGCTTTTTTTAATTTATTCTCTTGGGTTTTCTCCCATGAATATGTCTGATATATAGAAGTTATCATTTTTGGTTGTAGGATGGGGATGCTTTCAATGTTAAAAGCATGTTGGTTGGTTGATAATGGATATAAATGTTAGTTGATGTTGATTAAAGTTGAATTAATGTTTTTAAAACCATACCACAAAATGTTAGGTTATTTTTGTCAAAGCCAATGTTCACACATGAACAATTATATGTTGTTTTATCAAGAGTCAACAATATTGTTGGTTTGAAGATTTTTATACAAGACGGTGCAAATGGTGGAAAATATACATCCACCAATGTCGTATACAAGGAAATATTTAGAAATGTTTTAGTGACATAATTGAAATATATTTGTCGTTCATTTTACATATTCAAAAGTTTATGTATTTTGATATCTACTATGTTCATGTACTTTTGTCCATGTTTTTGTGTTGCAACATAGATTGCTAAATTTAAAAGAGTAGAACTCCCTCAAAGTCGACTTCTCTTATTTTTGTTGATTGATTTGAAATGCAATTCTTTTTTTTTTTCGATACTTTTTTTAATTCAAATACTTGAATATTTCAATGAATTTACAGTCACGATGCTGTGTAATTTTCCTAAACTGTTGCGTTGTGCGGGGATGTCGTGCTTGTTTCAATAACAGAGGGATTTCCCTCTTGTACGTTTATGGGCAATAAGTACACAAAAAGAAGATCAATGAAAAAGGTTTATGCAATTATGGTCCGCTTTGTGTCTCATTTCATGCCCATATATAAGAGCAAAAACTCCAACGTTGGCAAAAAAAAAAAAAAAAAGGAGCTAATACTCCCTTTTTCTAGATATATTTTGTTCATAGGGTTACAAGACAACTTTTGGAAGAGACATTTGATGATCACTAGTATGGAATATATAATTCTTTTTTATCAAATTCAAATTTAAATCTTTATGTTCAATTACCACAATATATACAACTAATATATATGTGTGTGTATTTAATAGATTCATGCTGTTTTTAGTCATTTTCTATCTCAATTAACTTTTTAAATAATAATCTAAACAATAATCCATTTGGAAAAAAGTTACTTCTACTATTGTCAATTCAGACACAAATTACATTTACAATCTAACGTTTATACCATATTACGTTTGCAAAAGTCAGATTGAAAATAAATCATTTCTAACACCGATATTCCAAACAGACCCAGTACTATGATACAGTTGATGTCTGCCTAAATGTTTATTATTTTTTAATTTTCATTATATATCTGCTTCTACCGTAACTCTGTGTGTGTGTATACATATATTTTTTTTATTAAAAACAAAAACTCCCGTTTTTTCCTCTATTCTTAAAGGGCGTGTATATATGTTTAAATAAATAATAAAACTCATTCTTCCTATCTAATCCTCCTTTGTCGCTGGTGATGGCGGGATTTTGTGTGTATATATATTTTTATTTATTTCCTTAAATACCTTCCGTGAAATCCTACTTTTATATACGTGTGTGTCTATATTTATTATAATTTTTATTTATTTTATCTTATTCTGTTGTTGGATTTGCTGACTTTGAGATATGATTATTTACATGGACATTTAAAGAAGAGTTAAGGTGTAAAAATACACATATGCTTTTATCATAGGAGCGCCCAGTAGCAAATACTCTTTTTAGGTGCAAAAGTGACTATGTGGTTACAAATTATGTGCAAAAATATTGTTTGACCGTTAAGTTTGACTTTTTTGCTGACTGGACGATGACGTGGCATTTCAAATGTGCAAAAATACACATGTGGTTTGTCAAAAAGAGCGCCTAATACCAAATTTTTTAAAAAAATTATTTTATTTTAATTAAAAAATATTTTCGGGTACTAATAGGTACTAAAAAGATACTTCGTGCTTGACTAGTACTGAAAAATTACTTCAAGATCTTGAAAAATTATTTTAGGATTTTCAAAAAATACTTCGAGTCTTGACTCGTATTAAAAATATACTTTAGGATATTGATTTGTCTTTGAAAAAAATACTTCATGATCTCAAAAAATTCTTTCTGACTGGTACTCAAAATATAATTTAGGATACTGAGTGGCATTTAAAAAATACTTCATGATCTCGAAAAATTATTTCTGACTAGTACTCAAAATATATTTTAGGATACTGAGTGGCATCTAAAAAATACTTCATGATCTTGAAAAATTATTTCAGGATCTTGAAAAAATATTTTAAGGTACTGAATGGTATTAAAAAAATATTCTAAGGTATTGATCGATACTAAAAATCTACTTGATATTTTTTAAGATCCTAAAATAATTTTTTAAGATCATAAAGTAATTTTTCAGTACCTGAAGTATCTTTTTAGTACATTTCTTTACCCTAAAAATATTTTTATTTTTTTTAAAAAAATACAAAGTTCACTTAAAAATGCGCCAAAATGGCACAGTTTTAAGTATTGGATAGCAGTAGGACGCTAGCCAGATCCAAATAAGGAGAAAATTTAGAAATTATTAATTAGAAAATTTAATAAGGATTTTTTTTTAAATAAAATAAATTTTTACCGTTTTTACCCATTGAATAAATCCCCTTTCCGAAAATGATTAATCAAAAGAAAAAATTTGGCCTCCAGGCAAAATACCTAGAGAAATAATAATTTTCCTTTAATTGAAGTAAAATTATTAAATTAAAAAAAAAAATTGGTGTTGGGCGCTCTTTTTGACAAACCACATGTGTATTTTTGTACCTTTGAAATGCCACGTTATCGTCCAATCAGCAAAAAAAAGTCAAATTTAACGGTAAAAGTCAAACTTAACGGTCAAACGGTATTTTTGCACCTAATTTGTAACCACGTGTGCACTTGTGCACCTAAAAAAAACACTTGCTACTGGACGCTCCTCTAACCAAAGCACATGTGTATTTTTTTGCACCTTAGCCCTTTAAAGAAAATAAATACATAAAATGCTCTTATCAAATACTCAAGTTTTTGTTTTTTGTTTTAATGTGTCTATCTAAATATATATATATACACACACACTATAATGTCCGTTGCTAAACCATCTTGGGAGACGTTTCTTTGCTCGCCGGCGCGCACACACATACAAGACACACATATAAGGACTTCATGTTTAAATCTCACACATCTGTAATGATTTTATTATTATTTCTATAAAAATTAAACATAAAATTTAAAAATGAATCTGTGGCAACTGATAAATATATATTTATATAATATTAATTTTTAGAAGGGAATATTTAGTCTTTAGAGTTGTTTTGAGAAATATATTAATAGATATTTATGTTTATAACGACGATATTGAGAGCTTTAGAGTAAGATCATACTTGTATGATTATCTGGACAGTAGACGATAGGGAGTAACATGTAACTCTAAATATTCTTTCATATACTTGTGAATTGTCTATGAATGTGAGTGACTATATTTTTTTAAAAAAATGGATTGAATTATATGTGTATGTATTGTAAATTTATCAAGTAAGTAATGTTACAAGTAAATTTTTTTATAACTCACTTTATTCACATAGTTAATAATATAATTATAATTAATGTATTGTTGGATCATTGTTTTCTTTTTGGCGTGTTTGAATATGTGATGATATTTGATACTAATAGAAGCATAGTTTATTGCACATTGTCTTATAATGATATTATATTTATTGGTGATTGAATATAATTGTCATGATGGTTGTATTTGTGATGAGTTGGAGTAAGGAGGAATTTGTATGATGAAATTTCTTACCATGTGGTAAGTGATCACTTAATGCATAGTGGATAACACTTATCAGGACCCTTTCTTTCACGTTTCCCTCTAGCCGAGATTGCATTGAAGTTGTGAGACATGTACACCTCCTTAGTTGTGTTCTTTTAAGGAGGGGAGCCATAATCCAAACTTAAACTTTACACTTTTGATCGGGTGTATCTTAAAGACTGGTGCGCTTGTGACTATCTAGTCAAATAGATGAGTTTTTGTTTGACTATATGTTCGCCTATGGCTCTAGCCAGCAGTATAAGGATGTACAGTAATATAAGAGAAGTTGCATATTACATATTGCATAATTGTATAGTACATGCATGTTGTGATTATTAAATGTAATTGATTTTGTATTAGGATTATGGCACATACAAATATATACTCAATCAATTTCTTCTTTTTATCACATGTGGTTTGCTTGTGTACAGTAGAAACTTTTAGTAGTCACTGAGATGTAGAATCTCATCCTTTATATTAACATTTTTCAAGTGATTGTTTTAGTAGGGAGCAAGGGAAGACACCTATAGAGTGAGCCTTAAAGGCTCTTTTGTGCTCCTAGAGCTCATGTTATATCAATTTTATTTGCCATGACCTTAAAACTTTTGCATTTTATTTTGTTTACTGAAATAGTTTGGGAATTTAATTTGACACTATAATGTGGATTTTAGTTGAACTAATTATGTATTTTGATGATTTGGATGTTGAAGATCATTATTGGTGACTTTTGAAATAGTTTGGTTAAGCATAATATTGTTTGATTTGAGGTGTTACAAACAGTATGTCTTGGAGCATGAAAATCACCGGCAAATTTATTAGAATGACAAGGAACAACAAGACAAGTTTTTGGAAAGATTATTTGTTTTTTCTTGGGCAAGTGTTACGTTATGTCTCACATTGGTTGGGAGAAAAATAAAAGACGTTTTATAAGGGTATAAAAATCCCCCTCTCGATGCATTTTAAAATTGTGATGGGTGATAGGGCCTAAAGCGAGAAATATCGAAAGTACAAATGATATCAGAGCCAAGTTTCAATTGATGTAGGCCATGGGTCGATTTAAAACTATAAGGGGTGATGGGGCTCCTAAAACGGACAATATTAAAAACGAAGTGCTATGATATTACAAATTATATCAAATCTAGGCTCAAATTGAAGTGGGCCAATATGTCACCGAGGACAATGTGCAAAAGGTGGGTGGAGCGTTGGCACGTACATATTTGGCATATTATAACACTACGAGTACGACGCTTAAATTAGATTCTACGTTTTCCACCCATGTCCCAATTAGATTTTTTGATATCCTGCGGTAGGTATGTGCAATTTTTTTTAACAATAATAGGGGAAAACAACAAGTACTTAGGCCCCAACCAATTTCTGAATTTCCCCGACTGTGTAAAAAAAAAAAATTATGAGAATGATACGTTATAAAATATGGAACACTGCAAGATGAAATGATCAAATATATATTACCAATCTCCTTTTCGTTATTCTATGTTTAATTATTTTCTTAAAGGAATTAAAATATTAAGTAAATTAATTCCATCAATGTCAAAATGTGTATGATTTTCATTTTGTCCATGTTATAAATAAATGCAGAAATAATTTAGATTGTGGACTGATCCATCACTACGTTATTTACGTAGAAAGGTCCATTACTGGGCCTACTGGGCTTCCATCGCATCACCATCTTAATCAATATATAAGTTTAAGTTACTTTGTTATTGAATTAGACCGATCCATCTCAATTATCCATTATTAACCATAATTATTTAAGTGATTGATTATCATAAATAGTCTGAGGTTAATCTATCTGATGTGTTTGCACACAGAGCTAGAGATCCAAATGGGTGAAGAAAAGACTGATGGGATCTCATCAAGGTGATGAAATTTGCTTTAATTGCAAACAAAGCCAAGGAAACTAACACTATACGATAATAAAACATGTTTGTGAACATATGTTTGTTCAATAAAATCAACAAGAAAATTTGATTAATAGAAGACAAGTATTTGGTAGTACTCATGTTATTGTCTCTCATTTTTCTTCTTTTTGTCCTTGTCTTTATGATATTATTCTCCTGTTATTTTCTTGAAGGCCAAGTCAGAAACGTAATGATTGTCTCTAATTTATTATGCGCCAATTAATTATTGAGGCTATTCCCTAAATAATTAATTGGCACATTTTAATTCTTTCATTATATTTTGAATATGTATGACTTAGTACGACGGAATCCAAGAATGCAAATAATAATAGTAATAATTGAACCATGCGACTCCTCACTACCATCCAATTATATACTACTCATTGACCTGCGTAGATTAGAATTAACGAGTACAGGTATCATCAATAAGTAACCACAAGTTGTTGAATTGATTTTATTAATTACTGTAACAAATAATACTGTTGTACCTCAAACTAGGCTCAAAGGCTTAAACTTTCTGCATCACATATAAGGAAGAAACACATATCTTTGATTTTTTAATAAAATATTGTTATGCTAAACCCGTGTAAAATGATACATCTTGTGTTGGATATTTTTTTTAAAAAATTATATAATTATATACTTCTTAATGTAGGATCTAGTTGGAAAGTTGATTGTAGTCTTAAATGTAAGACTCACTTTACATTTTTATCAACTTTACATAATTGATATTCTTTCAACAATAATCAAAATTAGTAAGGAAGGAGAGAATTAATAAAAATGATTAAAACATTTTAGAAAATACATATATACAAAAATCGTAATAACTAACCTAACTTGCATCCTTAACCTATTCAAATTAGCTAATTAGTACTTATAGGTTCACAGAGTAGCTGGGGATTTTTTTTTATTTTTTATTTTTTTATAAAAAAAGTTTAGGTGGGGGTAGATACTAGGTAACCGTGGACACGCCTCCCGACTCAAAGAAGCTTTACGAGAATGACTTATAGATCGCCTACTAATGAGGCCCTCAAATTGATCCACGGGTATTGAACCTCCTCCTTTTTGGGGTAAAGGTCAACACCTTAGCCAATTGTGTCACTCCTCATTGGAGGAAGTTCGGGATTTGAAGTAATGGTGCATATGACAATTGGCATTTGACAACTTCTTATTAGTACAAGGCCAAAAAAAAAAAAAATCATCGACGACAAATAACTATCGGAATCATGGAAAACACACACTCGCTGTATGAGTGTATGCATTCTATAACATCTTTTCAAATCAAATTATTCATTAATTACCAAACCGTTCTGACTTTGAGATTATATAGCATTAATTGGTATTTAATTTGTCATCCAGACAACAAAGGGCTAAAAGTTGTAGTAAACAATGGGATCGCGGATAAAATTAATACCCATAGAATTACACATATATATATAATATATATAACAAGAACAGGAGCAATATAATGTATGGGATTAAAGTTCAAATATAAAGAAGTTTATGTGAGTTGGGTCTTATTAAAGCCTAACCAAGGTCAGGGCATATTTTTGGGTTCAAAGAACACTTACAGATGTCCATCGTTTACCAAACACGGTCAATCAAGATGATGGATATATATAGGCAGACGAGGCATTGTATACACACGTATATGAAAATAAATAGATCTGAAGCAAAATGTTGAAAGACAAGAGAAGTATATAAGCTACAAAAAGGATGATCGATATCACGTTTTTGAAGCAAAGAAGAGGGAAGGTTCCTGATTGTTTCCTCCCAAAAACAATCGATACAGTAAGTAATAAAGCGTGAAATATTGATCTCTGTATTGGGTTTCTCTGTACTGTTTCCCGTCCCTGTCAGTGTCATCACAAACGCCCCATTGAGAGATCATACTCTCTCATTCATTCCTAGGTACGCAAGATCTCTCTCTCTCTAGATATATATTTGATACCTTTTTGACTTTGTAGTTGTACGTAGTAAATTGGCTTTTGTATATATGTAGGAGTGAAAAACCCTTTTAAAAAAAAAACCCCCGAATTTAGTTATTCCTGAATGCCGAGGAGCCTTTTTAATCTTTGGAAGCATGTCGGGGCTCTTAACTCTATAATTAGATACGTTTGCATGAATGTATCTTTAGATTAGTTGTTGATGCATCCAAAAAACATTATAATTAAAGCATACAATTAATTAACTTAGTGTAGATATCATAATTATAGCTTACAATTAATTTAATTTACTGTCGAGTGTGAGAAAGAGAGAGTAATTGATATTTCATATTTGTCAGTTCATATGCATGCATATATAGTACCTTTGAAAACTTCCGAAGAGGGTATCTTTATTTACTTTCATCCCCACTTATTATCTCCGTCATTGGATTAACTTCTAATATAATTGAAATTTAATATTTTATAATAATAATATTATGATATTAAATACCAATAAATAAATAAATAAAAATTCAAACTAATTAAAAAATTTAAGATAAACGTACATTTCAGAAGTGCATGGGATAAATGGTAAAAAAATTATAAAATATTTTAATAAAAGTTTACAGTGTTAAATAATATAATTTTAACCGTTTAAATTTACTTATATGTATTTTTGTATAAAATATTATAATAATATTGTTATAAAATATTAAATATCAATCATTTTGATCCAATGGTAAAGATAGTAAGTAGAGAGCCCTCCTATTGTTAGAAGTTCATGATATTTCATTCACTACTACTCACTCGTAGACTGACTTTTGTGTTGTGTTTTTTCTCTCCTTGAGAGAATTATATCAAGTCAATTAGGCGCGTTTTGGGTTTAGTGTTAAGACAAGACAACTTGGACAGTTATTGATAATTAATTAATTACCACTTCAAACGTCTTAAAAATGCGTTCACATACATCTCCTGTCTAGAAGTTTTGATGATATGAACGTACATAAAAGATATGTTTATAATTGTTCCTTGAATTAATAGTCACATTTGGGATATTGATGTTGTGTTTTCATGAAGGTACTACAGTTTATGAGCAGAGAAGAACATTTTATCTAGGAAACAGATTAAAACTGTGACAACAATATTTTATTAAATAACAGGCGTACACAAGAATTTTTTGGCGGCATTTTAAGCCTTATTATTTGCTATCAATTTTGATTACTTCATCTATTATTGTAGCAACTTACAAATTAACATTTCTAATTAAATGAAATAAACCTTATCATCACTGCATACGTAGAGAGAGAATATATATATTGATATGTGTCAACATGAAATACAAATATAGGCTTTGCGTACGTAAGGGAAAAAGGTAACGGAAGACAAACAAGAATAAAGAATAGAGATAGCAATAGTATATAAATGACCTGTTGTCTTATATATAAAGTGAGATGAATCCTAGCCGGCTGCGTTATTCCTCAATTAATAACCATACTTTTACTAGTCAACAAATATATTTGTGGAGTTGATTTTGGTTTTAGATATAAATATATTTTTTATATTTATCAATTTTTTTTCTAATTTATTTTTATTGATGCCCAACAATAATTAAGGAAGAGAGAAAATGAGAAAATTAAAAAAGATGATTTGGGTGTTTTAGAAAAATGTATATCATATTAACTAATTCAGCTAACTTTTCTAATTTAAACAAATTAGATAAATTTATCTTGTATTAAGAACCAGCGGGAGTAAAGGCATATTCTATATTCTTCAACTTTTTTCTATATATATTAATAAACACATGCCCCTCCCTCTCCCTCTCCCTCTCCCCCGATTACTCTAATATCTGTCATAGGAAGCCAGAATGGAGTTCAGGTACACAGAAGAGTCAAAGAGCTGGAGCGAAGAAAGTGGTGATGATCGATCGGAGCATAATGAAGAAAGGGGAATTAGTACAGGAAGATCATATGAGTGTGTGTTTTGCAAGAGAGGGTTCACCACAGCACAAGCCCTAGGTGGCCACATGAATATTCACAGGAAAGATAGAGCCAAGTCCACCAAACCCAGTTTTTCTGCTTCCTCTTCAACCAAAATGATTGAAGACCACGAGATCGACCGTGCTATTTCAAGTTTCCCACCTGGGAATTACTTTTCTTCTGAGGTAGATAACAACAGCAATTATACTTCTAATTACCCTCCCTCCCAATTTGCTTTTCCTGCAGAACAGTACTGTGATCAAAGGGATCGGGATGTGTTTGGAGGAGATTATAATTGGATGACGGGTTTGAGTTTGTCTAGTACTCCACTTTATGTGAGCGATAATAAAGAGAAGATAAGAAGTAGCAGTGAAGAAGATGGTCTGGATTTGGAGCTTCGATTGGGTTATCATTCCTAACACATACATATATATTCAACTTCTCCCAATCAAATCAAGAGTGTATATATATCTATATTCCGGAGAGTTGTTACGCCTATATACATATCTATAATTGTACAGCTTCAAATCTGTCACGCCTATGTGTCTGGTTTCTGAAATCAACTAAAGGCGACGGTAGCTATATATATATATATATAGCTAGCATGTCTATCTCCTTGATTAGTGCATGGAATTGTATAAAGATGGCCTGGAGAGGTTGGAAGCTGTTGAGCTACTTGCCTAAAGCTGAGTTAGGGCCTTTTCATTGATGATATATATTAAGGTTCCGCTGAGGAAGGTATCCAATAGATATTCATATTTCTCCTGCATAAATCCATCTATCTATCTAGCTAGCTTGTTGTTCTATTATCGATCACAAATTGTTTTATGTTTCTTCATTGCCTCTCTCTATATTATCCTTTCTCCCTCTTTGGTTCAATTTCTGTATGCAGCTTCATGCTGAAGACAACAATGATTAGGCTAAATTAATCCTATTGCTCACTTATAAAGTTTTGGAGGTTTAATTTAATTCTGCTAGATTATGCTTGACTTGTTTGTCCTTTCCACCAATCTACCTTTTCATGAGTGTATTTGAATATTTTTATAGCATCATTACGAGCAATTTCCAAAATTTATGAAGTGGTTGTTTTGCTGCTGAGGAATTAGTGGAACAACAATCAGGGCTTTAATTAATTTTGACTAGCTATTTTCTGAATATATATGTGATCGACTAAAGTGTTTGTGTTTGACATTGATAAACTTAATTCCTACTATGAAAATAGGTCTTGCTCATCTCCCTATTTCCTAATAATCGTATACACGACAGGGATTAATTTAAAATTAATGACAACCATACATTATATCTTTGTGAGATTAAGCTTCTGACCAGCGAGCAAACCAAGCATGCTTGCATTTTTGCTTAAGTGCTATATATCCTCAGTTAATTAGCTTATCTCAAGTTTTGGATGCATCCAACGAAGTTCTAAATTAAAGCGCTTTTATGCTTATGTTCATGTCACAATTGATGTTTAAATGAGCTTGAGCAAATAGCAAATGTATGTATTATAGTTAATTTTAGAGAGAAATATTTGCTGTCCTTGGTTTTTCATATACATAGAACATATTACTTTCAAAGAAAATGCATTACACACGATCTCATTAGTTGTCTTGATATCGAATTTATTAAGACTTTTGTTTTTGGCTGCTTCTATTTGGCAGATCGAGCTATATTTTTAGAGAATGAATCGATGGTGCCAATTCTTAATTGAAGATATGTTTATATACAAGTACACACGGGTGCGCACGCAAACAAACTGTATAAATCACTTACATATTTGTGATAATGAATTGTAATATTGCTGTAAAAACTAGTGTAATTCCCTGTGTTTAATTGAACTGTAAAAACTAGTGTAATTCCCTGTGTTTAATTGAACACATAGGTACTCCCTCCTTAATATAAAATTCAATCTGCAGTTTGATTTCTTTATTAAAGAAGTGTATCTTATATTAAAGACTGGAGGAAGTGTGTGTGAAAGGGTATAGCTAGAGGGAAAAGCAACATTTTGTTGATTTATTTGCCTTGATATACTAAAAATGAATGGCTGGGAATCAACAGGTTAGTTAGAAATGTCACCTTCTCATGATAATATAGAAGTTATATATATATGTATGGGAAGACTAGCTAGCTCGATTCTCTTTTTTGGTTCAATGAAGTTATAATTTACAATAGACTAATTATTTTATCAATTAGCTAGTAGTTGGTATACATGAGAGACATCAGGTTAATGAATAATTATTTGAAGAAGGATTTGAAAATTAGGAGAGAAAAGTAAGAGGGAGATGCAGGTCGCACCTAAATGTAATTTAAAAGTTATAAATAGCAGGCCGTGGATGGAGGCATATTGATGCTTGTTTCTAACGTATGACGTAGATCCTAATTCTCAGTCGTCCCTCTCTTTCATATTTTAAACGTTTATGTGTGTTTTGCTTCGAACGTTAATATAATAATGCCATATAACTAATAACTGGCTGGTCCTCAACGAGAATTATATTTCTCTGCCATCGATCGTCTTGCATTTCGTTGGTTAATTAATTATTAGTTTGTTTGTATTGTTGTGCTTACAATAATTTGACTAAGACAAGTCATCACGAGGATATATCCATGAAGCAAGAATAATGGTGCAGGTCCCCACTTGCATAAATATGAGGGGAATGCGACAGGTTTCCACCGGAATCTTATGAATCAAGATATATACTATATAGAATAAGCGACAAAAAAAAAATTTATCGATTATTCCATTTATTCTTTTTCATAAAATGTAAAATGATGTTAATAATAAAAATATTTTGTATGGTAGCAATATAGACCGTAGAGAGAAAATTATTTACAAGATTACAGAATAGGGAGGGAGAGCTAAAAAAAGAAACGGAGGAAAAAACCTTGAATAATGAGTGTTAGGCCGGCCAAATGAAACTAGTTAAGGTTAATTCACCTCTTGCTATTCGCTAATGTGCCAATGATGAACAATGAGAGACTCTCATACATAATCCAGATCTTCTCTTCTGCAAACTAACAAGAATAGCGCAGCACAAAGGTACAAAGAGGTATAGATTAGGGGGAGATCTAGAGAGAGTTTGGCTCCTTTTTCAACAAAAATATGTCATATTGGAAGGCCAAACCTAGCTACAAACTAAGATTCGATGCACCTTCCTAGCTTTAAGCAAGCTAAGATATGCGCACATTAATATGGTCCCAACTTATGAGTTACTACCTCCGGTATAAAAACTTTGTCTTATATATAAGATTGGAGGAATTTTTTTTTTCCCCCAATATGAGTTTAGGTAAAAAAAAATTGAAGTGCGATGAGAAAGATGAAGTAAAATGGGATGATAGGTGACGTAGGTGTTGATGTATAGGAATAGAAGGAGTAGGAGAAATGGGATTGTCAAGGGGTTGAGCATATCGAAGATTCCTTGCCCTACAAAAGAATGTTGAAGTTGGCCAAAAGGGGAAGGGAAGGAGGTAGCTTTTGTGTGAAGGATGACACCCACCCCCACCTGCTGCAATGTGAAGCAACCTGTTTCTGAAACCAATGCTTCGATCCCGACAAAACCTTCCTTCTCCTTCCCTCACTCATCCCCATCTCCCGCCATTTTTATCCCCTACCCTCTCATTTCTCCTTCATTCAAATCAAGTTTTTTCCACATCAATTTTTTTTTTTATTATTTATGTAGAATTTCCGTTTCAAGACTTAAAGCGAAAAGGTCTTTGCCTCTCCAAATAAGTGCGTTTTCTAACATTTAAACTTGTGTTCTCTTCTTTATAACGTGAGACTGCTTACTATCTCAACTAACAGCTTGTTGGTCACATAAATTATTTTTGTCAATTCTACGCTCACAGCCGAGCCAACTTAGATTTGGCTCAATCAAAACTCATTTTTAATTATCAAATAAAACATAGAAAAATAATAGTCATATGTCAATCAAAACAAATATCCTTCAAAGTACATTCTTTTAAGGGTTAGGAACAGATTGACTAAAAAAGTTTTACACTAGGAGCACTTAGCACAAATAAGTTTTAAAAGGGGGTAAAAGTCACGAGTGGAAAAAAGGTTTTTAAGACCGGACGAAAGAGGTATCGTAAGACCGGATCTGTGACCGGTCTTGTTCCAAGCGGTCTTAAAAGTATGTTACTTTTAAGACCAGATGCGCGTCCGGTCTTTAAAAAAACACTTTTAAAACCGGACTTTTTAAACATCCGGTCTTAAAAGTCCATTTTTTTTATAAAAAAAATGAACTTTTAAGACCGTATATATTTTCAAGTCCGGTCTTAAAAATTCCTTTCTACGAAAAAAAATGTGAGATTGTAGATGCTTGAGCCGCCGCCTCAGAGAAAACCCTGTTTCCAGATCTTTCACCGGAGGAACTAAAACAAATAGATTCGAGAGAGGAAAGTACCTAAGCCGCCTTAGAGAGAACTCGAGAAGAGGTAGACGAAGAAGAAGGAACAAAGAAAATTTTGGGTGGAAGCAAAAAAAACGATACAAGGACGAGAGAGGAGGTCGGGAGAAGAGTAATACCATTTTGCGTCCTCGAAGAAGTTATGGGAAGCCATTAATCTATCTTCTTCTACTCCTCCATTCGCTTATCTATCTCATTTTTGTGTGTGACATCTCAATATATTCAAAAAAAAAAAATAACAACAAACAAAAACAATCGATCGAGAACGCGAAATAAGCAAAACATACATAATAAGTTTACCTCAAGAGAGGCGACGATTACGGGCCATCGAGACTCGTTCCCATGGAAATCAAGTTTGGAGCTTTGTCGTCGGCGAGAATGAGGAGATGAGCAATAAAACAAAGAAATAAGAAATTGATATTTAATTTCAAACTTAAGCCAAAATCTACGTCAATGATTTACTACCGTTGCGTTTCTGTTTCCGTGGCTCAACAACAATATAAATATATATATATATATTGTTGTTGAGATATATATATATATATATATATCTTGAGATACATATATATATATATAGATATATATAATATATATATATCTCAACAATCCGAGAATGATTCTCGGATTGTTGTTGATATATATATATATATATATATATCTCAACAACAATTTGTTGAGATATAGATATATATATATCAACAACAATATATATATATATATATATATATATTTATATATATATATATATATATATATATTTTGTTGTTGAGCTACGGAAAGAGAAACGCAACGAACACGAACTCAACCGCACGAATCATTCTCGGATTGTTGTTGATATATATATATATATATATATATATATATATCTCAACAACAATTTGTTGAGATATAGATATATATATATATATATATATATATATATCAACAACAATATATATATATATTTTGTTGAGCTACGAAACGTAAACGTAACGAACACGAACTCAACCGCACGAATCATTCTCGGATTGTTGTTGAGCCACGGATCTCCGAAATGCGAGGCTACGGTAGCCACTTGTGAATGCGCGGGGTGGGGAAGTGAAAATGAGAAGAGAACGGAGAAATCAATGGGAAGTGGAGGGAACTAGAAAAGGAATAATGAAAATTCAATTTTCGTTTGCCGCGCTAATGAAAATCTTTAAGACCGGTTGTTATCAAATTGAAGTCTTAAAAGTTAAACTTTTAGACTGGTTCTTTGTAACATCCGGTCTTAAAAAAATAGACATTTTATTTATTTTTAACTTTTTAGACCGGATATTTAAAACATCCGGTCTTAAAAGTAATATATATATTTTTTAAAAAAAATTAGATTAGTTCTTTTTAACATTCGGTCTAAATAGTTCTTTTTATATTTACAAAATTGTTACGGTCATACTTTTAAGACCGGATCCTTTTTAATCCGTTCTTAAAAGTGTTCTTTATATTTACAAAATTGGCACGGTCATACTTTTAAGACCAGATCCTTTTTAATCCGGTCTTAAAAGTGTTCTTTATATTTACAAAATTGGCCACGGTCATACTTTTAAGACCGGATCCTTTCTAATCCGGTCTTAAAAGTGTTCTTTATATTTACAAAACTATCACCAGTCATACTTTTAAGACCGGATCCTCTATAATCCGGTCCAAAAAGTTCTTGATATTTACAAAACTGCCACCGGTCATACTTTTAATACCGGTGCGTCAATACTCCGGTCTAAATGAGGCGATCTTAAAGCCATTTTTTACACTAGTGAGTACCAATCAACAATTAAAAATAGGGCAACTATCACAATGATATTAAAAATAAAGAGTTTGACTGTTAAATAATTAGTGGGGGAAAAAGTTTGACTTGAATTGTTGACGTGTCGGAAAGCAAACAATGATATGGCATACACGTGTAAAAAAAAAAAAACAAAATCTTACCTTCACCGAAGAGGCTGAACTAAAAAAACAAAAGATGGGGAATCAAGAAATCGATAAGCTTCCTTAGTCAAAGAAACACAAAAGCGAAGGAGTTGAAATTGACGAGATAGAAGGAATGGGGAGTGGCTCCCATCCTCTTCCCCTCCCGTCCACTTCCCATCCTCTTCTCAATCTCAGCCGTTGGATTGAAATCTAAACGGTTCAGATTTAATCTTTTATAAAAATATTATTTTTATATTAAAAAAATATTAAATTATTAAAAAAATATAAAAATAATACTTTTATATAATATTAGATCTGAACGGTTAAGATTTCAATTCAACGGCTGAGATGAGGAAGAGGATGGGAAAGGAAGAGGACCGTAGCCAACCCCGAAGGAATGGGAGTGAAAGTGTGCGAGATTCTCCAACCTGGGTTGCAAGCGAGTGTGGTTGATCAAAAGCTGACGAAAATCGCGCATGGAAAGAGAGAATCCACATTCAACTAGGGTTTAGGGTGTTGACAATGTAATATTCTTAAAATAATATTTCAAAAAAAAAAAAAAAAAAAAATCGACCTTTTCAAGGCATGACATGTGTGATCTTTGACTGATTTAATAGTCAAATTTAATATTGGGGGACAGAAGGGCAAAATTGTTATGTTTTGTAAACTTTTAGGGCAAAATTGCTCCTCAGTGAAAACTTCTGGGGTAAAAATGATATTTAACTCTTATTTGATTGATGAGGTGGTATGCCACGTGTGCACTCAGTTAAACTTAACGGTCAAAATTAACTGAGGGGCAAAATTGCTACGTTTTGTGAACTTCTGTAGCATTTTTTGTCTAAAAAAAAACTTCCGTCCACCCAATGCTCCTGAGCGAAAATTTCCATGCCAAATAAGACCCTTATCCCTTATTATTAAAAAAAAAGTAATTGTGTGTGTGTTTAATAGAGAAATAAGTGTGTGTGTGTGTGTGTGTGTGCGCGCGCGCGAAGAAGAGTGATCCGGAAGTGAGTGCTGGAGAGAGAGATGACGGGATTGGGAGAGAAAAGAGAAAAGGAACTTATTTAAGGTACGTTATTCATTTTATAAGATTATTTAGATAGCTAAATTAAATTATTTTCAATAAACTTTCTTCATGAAAGTTGTTCTACGTATTTTTCTCTTTCTAATGAGGGTAAAATAGTATTGATTATTGAAAATTTTGGGACTAGAATATTGGTAAAGTTTTGAGTTTTGATAATAGAGGACTGTATATATGAAGAGTATTATAAATAAATAACTTTAATCTGTTTAGATTTGTTAGTTTGTTGCTGTGGGAATATTTAAAGCACTACAAAAAACAGCGAATTACCTATGGAATTAGGGACGGAAAAAATTCCGTCGGAAATTACCTACGGAATTCCGTCGATAATTGAAATTACCCACGGAATTCTGTGGGTAATTCCGTCGGTAAATTTCCGTCTCAAAAAAACGCCGTGACAAAATCAATTCCGTGGGTAATTTCAGTTACCGACGGAATTCCGTCAGAAATTTTTACCCACGGAATTCCGTGGGTAATTTCCGACGGAATTTTTTCCGTCCCTAATTCCGTCGGTAATTCGCTGTTTTTTTGTAGTGAAGTTATTTTCTATCTAAAAGAAATTAGGATTTGTGTCATATAAGATATTTTTACCGATTAAATGAGAATCTAAGCATTTATTTGGATTACTAGAAGTATTATTTAAGATTTAATCGGTTAGTTTTGCTAAATCTTGAACTATGTGAAATTATGAATTGTGATTTGAGATTTTAAATTAGATTGATATGATTTTGAGTACGTGAGTTTTGGAGATGGTTTAATAAATTGGGTTATATTTATAAGAGTTAGTATTAGGTTAAAAATTGAGGAATAAATAAATTGTCATTTTTCTAGGAAAACTAAAGTGAGATAATAGTTTAATTAATTATTTAATTATGGTATTGGTGATTATCTTTGTTAATTCTATTAACGTATAATTATATATTTATTTTTAAAGGGGACTGTTTCTCTTACGCTTAGTGTCATGTCAAGAACTTGAGGTAATCACTTTCCAATTTATCTTGTATACTTGTTGAGGTGATTATAAGTGTATACTTATATATTTAAATGATATGGATATATTATAGTTTGTTACCTATGAAAATGTATATATGTGTGAGATATTTGTTTGAAGGTAAATTTTTAGTTAAGTGGGCATAAATTGTTTATATTGTTATTATTAAAATTGTTTATTTTGTAATTATGAAAGTTTATGCATGGTGTTGAATATTGAACATAACTGTGAATTGTTGATGTTGAAAATTGTGATATTGCATTGCATATTGTGGTGTTCTGGATTGAGGTGAGATGTGATGGTAGAGATTGATTATATACCACGTGGTATTGCCGCCACTGAGCGCACAGTGGATGGCCGGATATTTTCAGGTCCCTTGGTATCATCCTTATCCTTTGGCCGGGATAAGTGTCAGCCCTTAGGACAGTGACACCTTTCTATATTTGAAAGAAAGGAAACCCATGGTCCAATATGAGTTCTGTAGCCTTTGGCCGGGCAACACCTCATCATTGGTGAGCTTGGAATAATCTCGTCAAAGAGATTAAACCTATTATATTGAAGCCCATGGGTTCTGTCAACGGTTATAAGGATGGTTGAGGGAGTTACCTGCATATTGAATAATTTTGAATTATTAATTGATTTGGTAAATTACTCAAAGTTATTGATATACGAATGGAGCCCACTTAGCTATCTTATAATTATTCCCTGTATACTTGTTAAATTGGATATGTGGTTACTGAGTCTTCGTGACTCACCCCATCTTTATTTATTTTTCAGGAGAGAATTCAGGTGCAAATACTAAGGGGAAGAAGGCATCCGAGACTTTATCTAAGTTATCAATTTTGTATGTCTCTTTTTGTTACATGAGCATAGTTTGATGTATATTGCCAAACTTTAGGGCTTCTTTGGTACGTTGCATATATATTTTGATTATTCCGCTGCATACTAAAACTTATATTATGAATAGAGCCTGGTGATATAATGTTTAATGTGATATAATTTATTTTGACCAAAATTAAATATATTTAGGTATAGAATAATTATTTAAATGGTAATTTTGGAAGGATGTTACAGACAATGTTGACCGGTAACCATCGATTTTCCCAAAAAATTGTTGTTGTTTAGGGTTTAGGTGTATTACCGTGGAAGCCGTTTATTAATTTCTTGATTTAGTTATTGCATTTGTAATGGCGAAAAAAGGTAAAGAGAAAGCCAATTTTTGTTTTGCTTTTGTTTATCAGGTTTCATTTTTTAAAACTTATATACCACATCCTGCAACTTGCCAATCTCATAATTACTAACAACATAATGAGTGCAAACGCATAACACAAGACAACAAACTAAAATTGCTTGTACCTTAATTAAAGAGTAAATAAGTACTAATTACATATACATACTCTCTATATGGTTATATATAAAGACCACATAGGAACTGGTTAAATGTCCATACTCTACTCATTAACCATTACAGATTATAAGTACCCAATTGACACAACAAATTTCATACTACTATTACATTTTCATATATAACACACAACCAAATACATGTAACTAACAACAATGACATTGTTGCTTTAAACTTCATTTCTCACTTCCGAAGTTCCCCATCATATAGCTCATGTCTGCATTTAAACTTCCTCAATTCGCCATGTATTGCATCAAGCTCTTCGCTCAGTCTCTACCCATGTTCTACTCTCTGAAGAAAGCAATTTTCATCATGTAATTTGTCAATGTCATCTAAAAGCCCCTTAATCATCGTATTTTCCTCTCACAGAATTTGATATCATGCCAAGCGAAGAATCCACACCCCCTCTCCCCATCCTTTGTTCATAATAAGTGTCAAATGAAAATTTTCACCAAGGACCCACCCACACCCTTTCCAATTTCGATTTCACATGATTACCTGGTAGTAGTATGGGCAGTTGTAGAATTTCTGACCTGAGTTGCCGTTAGTCCAAGCAGTCCATCTCGACACCACCATTCTGTGAGGACAATATCTCTTCAGAGGTTCATATTCATCCTCACGACTGGGTTGTATCTTCCCATCAACAATGACAAAGATGTAGCCATCGAAGCCCACTTTTTCATATCGTCTTTCCCTCCTCAATAGCGTAATCGACACTTGCAATAGAGGTAGGGGCGATTATTAACCTCTTCGTTTAAATCTCTTTAACACTCTCACCTTCCAGGTCTTATCCCTTCAACCCTCTTACCAGCCACCTAGGCAACGTTCAATTCGCACCAAACTGCCGTTAGGCTGATTTTAACGTAATTGTGATAGTTGCCCCATTTTTAATTATTGATTGGTGCTTTTGTCTCCTTTAAAACTTATTTGTGTTGGGTGCTCCAAGTGTAAAACTTTGTTGGTCAATCTATATCTTATCCCTTCTTTTAAAAACTAATATTGAGGTCAATGTAACCTTTCTTAAAATTATAGATACAATACGAGCTTAAAATATATAAGAATTAGTTCTTTTGATATATGATTCTTCTCATGAGTTGGCAGAGATTCATTTACCATTATTACCATAACATCTTTTATCTACATACTCATCTCGTCCTTAATATAAGACATATTTATTAATTAGATTAGATTAAAAAAGTTAGTTAATAAAATATAGATTTTCTAAAACACCTTAGTTATCTTTCTTAATTATTCCTTCCTTTCTCATTTTCCATGATTATTATTGAAAATGTATAAATTTGGAAAAGATTGACAAATTAAAAACTATGTTTATATTAAGACCATGATCAACTCTCTAAATGTTTCTTATATTAAAAATCAAAACAATAAACTGCAATTAAATTGAGTATGAAGAACTCTTAAATCTCAATTCCCCCGTGAAACATGAAATTCTATTCTAATTTCCCCAAAAAGTAGCAAGTGTAATACAAATTATGGCGCGCATAACTTCAAAAAGGAGCACGACTAACCTGCATTGGACCGGCTCGTTGACCATCTACTGGTCTCCCATCCCATAGTTCAGTCCAGATTTTACAAATGCCATATGTTGGATCCTTGAGGGCTAAATTAGGGCAGGCAAACAGCTATTGCACTTCCAACATTGCAAACGACAACTCAACGAGGTCTAATTATTGCTCTTCCCAGAAAAATTCTTGTAATGCACCTCAAAATCTCAAGGTCAGTCGTGCAAATCTTCCCATAAAAATTCTTTTGCCAATCTATTTGCTCACCGTGATCATCAAGGGTACCATGTACTGGACAATAAACTCGAGTCACCGAAAAAAATGCTGGAGACGTTTCAATAGCGCTTAGCCGTACGATCTCATGTTGCAATCTATTTGGAAAATCTCTTCCTTAAAAATGTTACTCTCTCTGGGACAAAATTATTTTTTTTAAAAAAAATTAAAGAAGCTAATTAAATTACTTTAGAGTATTTTAATTTTTATTTTTTCTCCAAATTAATTTGTTTGATTAATAAACTAATATATAATTTAATAATACACAACATATGATATAATTAAGTAATTTACTTACTTTCCTTAATCTCTCCAAAAAAAAAAAAGTTAACTATGTCTTATATTTAAGATCACAAGCTCTATTCTTTCGAAAATCTTTGGCTCAATCAGAAAGAGGAGATAACATACAGCTAAATAAGTATGAACATTGCTATTCGGGTTCAATACCTGTTTATATTATCAAAATCTTTATACAAACACAGGAGTATCTTACTAGTAACGTTAATTACAGTAAAATCAAGAACAGCTCCTTATCAATCCTAACGCAGATGACAGTTACCTAGTTAGATAGTACACTATAAGAAAAACTACGACAAATGACACCACAAGTGTGAACATTCTCCGGCTCGATTTTGTCTCGAATACCTGAAAGATTATACAAGATAATCAAGACCTTTATCCCAACCCTCATCCATTTTATTCCCAACAACAAAAAAATAGGAGAAGAATTAATTAAATAATGTGTATAAAGAGAACCAAAAGAAGAATCAATCCAACAAAAAGCATACATTATTTTTAGAAAGATACCATTTTAAATTTGTCCATAGTGCCTGAAAGGACTCCTCTTGATGAATCCATATCATTGCCCTAAATCAGTACCACAAAATTATACCACAGCAGAATAAATAAATTAACAGAGCAGAAATCAAATTAGGTATCAACTTCCAACAGTTGCAGCTTACATACCATTTGGTCCAGCGTAAGGTTATGGTTATCCACCTCCTCATTTATATCACCTGACAGCTGTTGCAATCATGACCATTAAAAAGAACAAATCCAGTTAATATTCAGTTAAAAATTCCTAAATAATCTAAAAAATGCATGCTAATCATATCAGTACGAAATACAATCTGACTTGCTACATGTTTATACATTTTGAAAGGTCCATAAAAACCAGATACAGAGGCAAATATTATCCAAAATGGACAACACCTCTTACTGAATTAGAGAACAAAATGTTACAAGTGCCTCCAGTCAGCAGTGAAAAAGATGGAGGCAAACACAATGTTGAAGCGAAGATAAAAGAAGATAACACCTCCGCAGCAGCCACATTAACAAGAAATGTTGACAAAGAAAAGGAAAAGAGAAGGAAAACAAGAAGGCTGAGATGGTCACGGATGGCATGAAAGAAAAGCATGCCATATGATTATCAAGAATTTTTACCATAAGGTCAGAAGGAAACCGGACAAGTTATGAACCATGATAAACTTACTCTTTTTAGAAGAATGACTCTGTCTTGCAATCCCTCTAGTGCTCTTTCATTGTCATGTTCATCAATTTCATGAGTAGAGTAAGAGGATGATGCCCTGATGCCACCTTCTTCAATGCCATCAAAGAGGGCAACCCTGTTGTTTCGGAGATCCCTGCAAGGATTAAGAAATAAATAAAACCCATAACAGCCAGATAACAAGCAAATTATATAAACAACATAAATTTCTTTCTAGCTATTTAAACATTTGAACAGCTATAAACTGAAGCAATATCTCCATCATAACATAAAACATAAAATTACATGAGAGAATACGCCAAGAGAATTAGCTCTAGACATATCTTTGAGTAACAATCTTAAGATAAAAATCCTGACAAGCACAACAACTATTTATGGTTTCCAGTAGTGTCATGTTGAAAATGTATTGTAAAAATATTTTCTTGAAAACATAAGTATTACTCCACAGGTCCTAAATGTAGGGCCTAGTAAAGAAGGTTGTGTTGATCCTAATTGTAAGACCTCAATCCAATTTATCTCTCATGTTTACCCAAACTACACCTATTTATACTGCCTCAACAATAGTAAAAATCAAATTCAAATAGTAGAAATTTTTAGGAAGAATAGGTCACATTTGTTACAATTAACTACTTTACTTAGCTTCCTTAATCTACTCAAATTAATCAAATAGCTCTTAGCCTCTTACATAGTTACATGAAGGATCGAAGGAGTAGCAAACATATGACATGCCCCAAGTCCAACACAGATGCACCCAATTCTGTGAACTCTCCTACACATTTGGTTGACTTGACTGGCAGTGGACACAAGTGCAACCCATGACTTTCAATATGCGCCTGACACAGCTAGGCTATGTCCCATGGTATGTACGGAAATTTAGGAAAGTGAAGAGTTGGAGTACCAGGAACCCAAGTCCCATGGCATGGACCTTGAACAAAGACTCAGGCAGTGATTTTAGAGAAACCTACATAGATTTTAGCAACTTCATCCTCATCTCAATTCTTGTTGGCACATAACAAGCTAGACCAACCAATTGAAACCAGTTAAATCGAAGACATTCTCTATCAAGAAACAAACATCACATTTAATATCAATAATCGACATGCAACCCATAGCTCAGTCATCGGATCAACAATGACTGGAACAACAATTGGAAGACGCAAGGAGCAGTGAATTTGGGAGGACGTCGACATTGACACTCTATCTAGATTCCACAAACAGAATTTCCATCCAGCCGAGCAATCCGAAGTGTATGACCAAAATTTAAATAGAATCAGGGTTGTGAAATTGCAATTTGTCAATCAATAGCGTTAAATTTTATAAAGCCGATAAAAATTCTCATCGGACGGAAACCCAAACTATGGCACAGGGATCCAAATTACCAATAGCTGACTATCAAGTCGAATAATAAAAAGTCTATTTGAAGAAATAAATCCACAGATCGATGCATCTACAGGCAGACACAATAGATCGAATTTTCAAAAAATAAAGGTAAGCATCAATCGATAATTCACACTGACCTCCTAGAATTCATGGTTGACAAGATCCTAGATTCGTGAGCACTCGCAATTACCCGATCGTCCACTCTGTTTACAATAAAAGAATTTCCACATATAATTCACCGAAAATTCTCGCGATGAAATAGAAAACAGAGCAGAAGGCAAATGAGCGAAGAACAAACGCATAAACCAGCGAATGATGCAACAGACATGATGAACAAAAATCAGATCTGACGAATTTTTTAATGAAGAAATAGAACTAAGAAAGAACAGGGAAACCCCGCCCCGAACGCTAACCTTAGGAAAGGAAGCCCGGAGATTTTCTCCTTACGAACGTATGAAGCAAAGAAACGAAACAGAGAAGTAACGGAAATTTATACAGAGTGCAACCCTGACGAGTGTCGCTTAAGTGGTTAAGAAAGGAGTCCAGTGCGGTAATACGGGATTACTCTTCTCTGCCTCGACTGGGCCCCACTAATGATTTCAATTTTCATCTGCACCGTCCGTTCAGCACTTCAGCTTCATCCTCTTCATGCAGTCCACCTATCGGGGTAAGTTTCACACTATTAAAAATCGGATAAGATATTGTCACTCTTGTCACTACCACTTTTTCACCGTTAGATCAGAATCTTATCCACCTTTATAATTTCTCTCTCCTATTAAGATTCTAATCTAACGATAAAAAAATGATAGTGACATAAAATCGGTAGTTACCTTAAAAATCTCCTACAACACTAATTTTGGATGATTAGTAGAAAATGTTTTTTTAAAAAAAAATATATATATGTTTAAAGTCTTACCAACCAAGAAAATGTCAAAAAATCCCATAAAAAATTCGATATCAAAAATATTAAGGAGTTATTAAAACTCATGAAATGGAGTTATCAATCCCCTATTGTAGGAGTTGGCGATGAGACTTTTTTATATCGAATTTTCTCTGAAACTTTTTTATATTTTTTTGTCCCTTGAGACCTTAAAAAGATTTTTCCCCCTCTCTCAGAAAAAATGCCTTTTTTTATTTTTATTTTTGTTGATATCAAATTCCTTTTTTATAATAATAGTAGTAGTACATCAACACACTGTTTGATGATAGAAGTGATTTTTTTTTTCAATATGATTTTTGTAATTTTAAAATAGGATAAAAGTTAAATTGTAAATGTAATTTATGTTTAAATTGACGGCAGTAGAAACTCATTTACATTATAAAAAACATATCTTAGTTACTTCTTCTTAAAAGTAACTTTTAACTTAAAAACTCATTTTAAAAAATAATACTTAACTCAAACATCTTATTTTTCTCTTCTTACTGTGCTTTTTCAACCCACCGTCTTCTCAAACAATCCTCTTTATGTAAGGCGAGGCATTGCGATGTGGCACACAGGTAGGCCTGCAGACATCAGCCTACCATCATCCCTATAATATATAATAATTAAATAGTTTGATTTATGTCACACGAATCGCTCCCATGTGGCACATAATTAAGCTTCCAACTTGTCACATGTCCCGTCTGGTTGATTTTTTCTTTTTTAAAGATTAATGAAGTTTAATAAGTAAAATAATTATAGTATATATTATATATTATTAAATTATATATTAGTTTAAAAATTAGACAAATTAATTTGGTATAAAAATGATAAATATGAATACTTTAAAGTAATTATTCAACTTTTTAAATCTCTTTAAAAAAAATTAACTAAATTTTATATTAAAAACTAGATGTAGTATTATATAAGAAAGATTATAGATAAGATAGATAATGATTTCGCCAGACTGTAATAAAAAAAAAAAAAAAAAAATCCCTTTCACCTAAAATGAGTTATCGTGTAGGCCCTGCCATTTACTCGCCATAGTAATAAAATTTGTATGGAATATTAGTGAGAATTCTGTGATGTGCGCGTTTCCTCAAGTAGTACTATTGCTCTTCGAGCAAAAAAAAAAGTAGTACTATTGCCATTTTCAAATGTATTTTTTAAATTAATTAAATTTTAGTGCATTGAGTCTTTTTTAAGAAAAAAATATAAATAAAAAAGCCTCTTTTATTTAGGGATGAACACATAAGAAGTACATAAGCAAAAATCATAAAATATGAACCCAACTCATTGAAGTGTGGATGGGGTGGACAAGTTAAACTTGTCACTGACTCGTAGTCTTTCTCTAAAATTTTCAAATTTTAGAGCTTATATATATACTCCCTCCGGTTTTAATTATAAGACATATTTAACCGATTTTGAGGAGATTAAGGAGATGAGTTAAATTAGTTAATTTTACTCATTTTCCTAAACTACCTTTATATAAATTTAAAATAACATAAGTAAAAGTGAATCAACAACCCCTGCTACATATCTCTCCGACCTATAATTTTCCTTTCCTCACATTTTTAATTGAAATAATGATCTTGTTATATATACATATGTGTGTGTGTAATTATGTATACATATAGATATATGGGAAAATCATTTGTCCAGTGACTGGACCTGAGCTTCTGTCCTGTAAACCACTGAAACTATGTCGTTTGGATTAGTATAGTGATGCATCGCCTTAATTTTTTTTAAAAAAAAAAAAACAACAAAACACACACACACACACACAACCCATGATGTGCTTTTCGATCGAGCGCTATCAAATCTGTCGAGAACCCATATTGTGAGAATCAATAGCAAATTGTGTATCTGTCGAGAACCTCCAGCTAATGAATTAAAACCTTATATTTAAATTTAGAAATCAAATCGGTACTCTTTGTGCCTTGAAGAACCCTTAGGACATACTGCTCCCTGGATTTGCTATAAAAGACGTCACAGAATGGGTTCTTCTTGAATTTGATGTTGATTCTCACAATATGGGTTCTCGACATATAGCTAATGAATTTTTGTTAGTCATTTTATAAGAGATTGATTGACAGATCTTGGAGTACCTGTTGGAGGATGAATTGTTGGTCATTTTATAAGAGATTCATCGACAGATCAAATCGGCTACAACTTGGGTTCGAATCCTTACGGGCAGATTCTTCTTTATTTATCTGTCACATTCCAGGATCACATTGCATACCTCACTTCTATTTATCTGTCAAGAGTGAATAATTTGAATGAATAAATATGGACAAATTGTGTCACACTAGAATCATCAATAAAGACGAAAAACAAAAATGGCGTAAAGACTACATACTGCTCCCTTCCACCAGATTTTTTGACCACCTCTTTGTGCCTTGAAGAACCCTTAGGACAAGGATAGAGCTGTTAATTGATGGACCAATAGGTTTACATCACGAGCATTAATTGACAAAAGTAAAGCAGAAATCAATTTGTCGTATGAAGCACAGAAAAGAATGACAAGTGATCGGCATTAATTAAATCATCTCATACAAAATAACTTGTGGCATGCCCTGTTTTCACTTGTCTACATTGTGGTTCAAAAGTTTGCATTCATGTTGTCTACAAAATAAAGTAGGGATGATGGCTATGCATAAACAATGATCACGAGATCTTTCTCTCTTATAAACTGTTTTTTTCCCTTAATATAAAGTATAACACAATAGGAACCTGTACATATGTTTTTATCTTGGTTTTCTTTCATATTTATTAAGATTTGGATATCTTCAGCAAATTTAATCATGCTTATTTTGGTTTATGATGTAATTATTATACAGGCTAATGGTCAATTTTTTCACATCTTTCTAATGGATCACTCCCAAATAACAACTATTGAAGACATTGACATAAGTGGAAGTTTAGTATATGCAGATGACGTTGTTAATTTGGAGAAAGACAATGATGAATTCAAAGAAGATGATCAGTGTTAAATCATAGAAGATGAAGATGGTGATGATAGTGTACAAGAAATTGTGGGAGATGATGATAGTGGATTCAATGAGGCACCTATTTTAGGAAGAGTGTTTAAGACAGCAGAAGAAGCTTATGGTTTCTATAATGATTATGCACAAGGTAAAGGATTTGGAACACGTAAGCAATATACTAGCAGGAATATGAAAATGCAGCAAATATATAGGTGGAATCATGTGTGCTCAAAGCAAGGTGTCAAGAAACAAAATGATAAAACAGTTGGTGATCACAGTGTCAAAAGGCGTAGGGATTCAAGGACAAATTGTTCAGCGATGTTACAAGTAAAGTTAGTGAATGGATTATGGATCGTAGAGAAGTTTAATGATGCACATAATCATCCATTGATTATGACTCCTTCAAAGGTGAAGAAGTTTCCTTCTCATGGTGATTTACGACGTTCAAATTTCACTAAATCACTTGTTACTAAGCTTTTCGAGGAGGGTTTAACGTCTTCAAAAATTTCAAAGGTGGTGAATGCTATGAACAAAGAAGTTAATATTACTCCTATTCAAGTCAACATTATTCTATCAGGACAAAGAAAGAATAATGTAGGGCGAGAATGTCAAGGCGTCATCAAACACTTTCAAAGGAAGTCTGCTCTTGATGGAGCTTTTTATTTTGATATGCATCTGGCAGAATATGGTACACTAAGAAGCGTTTTTTGGGCGGATGGTAGGTCGAGAGCTGCATATGCGCATTTTGGCAAAGTCCTTGTGTTTGACGTGACTTATAAAATGAACAAGTTTAGGTTTGCCCCTTTTGTGGGGGGTTAATCACCATGGGCAATCAATTTTATTTGCAGCCGCTTTGTTAGAAGATGAAACAGACGCAACATTTACATGGTTGTTTGAACAGTTTCGGACATGTATGTTTGACAAGTCTCCTATTGTTATTATCACAGATCAAGACAAAGCTATGGGAAAAGCAATTGCCAATATATTTCCAAAAGTACGACACCGTTTTTGTGCATGGCATATCAAAAAACATGTTTCGCGCGCCATCCACTGGAGAAGAAGACTCGTGCACTATTCCTATTTTTTCTTCAGATTTGATAGCGCTTGATCGGAAAGCACATCATGGGTTGTGTGTTTTTTTAATTAAGGCGAGGCATCACTATACTAATCCAAACGGCATAGTTTCAGTGGTTCACAGGACATAAGCTTAGGTCCAGTCACTGGACAAATGATTTTCCCTAGATATACACACACATATATACATATGTGTGTGTGTGTCTACATTCATATATCTACACACACATATATAGACACACACTGACACACATATACACAGACAGATATACATAGATGTATATACACACATCCATATATGTGTGTGTGTGTGTCTATATATATTTGTGTATAGACACACACACATACACATATGTGTGTGCCTATATATATATATTGGAAAATTAATGTCAGCTGATCGATAAATAAATTAAAATCCAAAAATTTAAAAGTTTCACTGATTGAAAGAGTCTACGCACCCACATACATATACTCACCAAAAATCAAACATACTTGAGAGAATAAAATAAGGGTATTTTAGGAAGAAATTGACAAAAATTAAAATTTTGTCATATAATTAGGAACAAAACCAACTTCAAAATGTTGTCTTATATTAGGACCAGAGGGAGTAATATTTTCAACAACGTTAAAGGGACATTTTTGCCCCAGAAATTTTCACCGAAAAATAATTTTGCCCCCAAAGTTTTTCGAGAAGGCAATTTCGCCCCGGATATGTTAAAAGGGAGGCAATTTTGCCCCTAATTGTTATCGCAGTTAAATTTGACCATTAGTTGACCAAATATGCTGAGATGACAGTTTACACATCATTCATGTGATTTTTGTTAAAGTGAAATTTGCGCCAAAAATCTTTATGTCATCTACTTCATCTTTTTTTTAAGTTATATTTAAAACTTCTGGGCTAAATTTTCACCATAACAAAAATAACGTGAATGACATACAAACTGTTAGCTCAATATATTTAGTCAACTAATGGTCAAATATAACTGGGATAACATTCCGAGCAAAATTGTCTTATTTTACACTTCTAGGACAAAATTGCTCTCCAAAAAACTTCTAAGATAAAATTGTCCTTTGGTGAAAACTTCCGTGGCAAATATTCTCCTTAACCCTTTTCAATTTCCATAGTTACTTTTGCTTTTTTTACTTTGGTGGAAAACCCAAAAAAAAAATCTTTTTTGAATATTTTTTTTCATAAGTCGAGACAATACTCTTTTCAAATACTTACCTAGTCTATATTGTTAAAAAAACTTTTAAAAAGCTCAACCAAATCGAGACTAACAAAACAGTTGCTTCACATTCTGGTAAAAATGTTTATAACCCTCTAGTTAACGGAAGGATTCTTAAGATTACGTGGATAGATTTAGCGTGGTAGGAAAACTTATTGAACAAAGTTTGTGTTTTCCAAACCTGCTGAAACCACAATCTTGTGTCAGTTGTAAAAAACTATCGTTATTGGGCATGTTTGGGTTGGCGGTATGAGCGGTGGCTTAAAAGCTCAATAGGAAAAAAGTCAGGTTATAGATAATGATTTGTGTTTGGATTGATGGTGGTAGAAGTAGCGGGGCCCACATCAAAAAGTGAGGCGTTATAGAAAAAGGCTGGATTACGAACTTTTTCCTTAACCGACTTTTGAGTTTTTTGACTTAAAGTTGGCCAACGCAATGGGCAATCCAAACAGGCTTTTTTCTCACTTGGTCATGGGTTAAAAGCCATCAAATTTTTACATACCAACGCTTTGAAAAATAAACTACTCCGAAGTTTCCATTAGTTGCACCATAAACGATATTTCAAAGTGCGTGTTTGCGCGTCATTGAATACTTGGAAAAAAAAGTAAGCCAAGTAACCCCACAAAGAAAAAAAAAACAAGAAAAAATATAGGAATGAGTTTTCCTACTCATCTTTTGGATAAGTAGAGGGAGTTTTTTTCATTTGGATAGTCGCAGATTTTTTTTTAATAATTTTTTTAAAAACAATTATTTTAGTAGGTAGAGAATCTAAAATAAAGATAATCTCTCAACTAATATATTTTTTTAAAATGATTTTTTTCATTTAAAAATCGGCAGTTTAAAAAAATTAAATTTGAACCATTTAGATGGGAGAAGAGCTCTCCTTGCTCATCCTTTAGATGAGTAGGGATATTGGTTCCGAAAGTACATGGGCTATAACAGTGACTTTGTGACGTCATGGCATTGTAATTAATTTGCCTCAACCAAAGCTTTGGGTTAGAAATTAGGTAACCTTAATTAAACCATGTTAATCCCAAAATAAATCATTCTCTGTCGAAAGGCATTCATAACACAATCAACTGTTAAGTAAGCCAACTTGTACTTCAACCTAATGCCACATCCAATCCCAAAGCCTGACCCTGGTTTGCCCTTCCTCATTCCTGGATTTCCTGCAATATTCTCATTCTAATAAGATGCTTATTATAACCAAATATATAAATCTATTAAAACACCTTCCAAGGCAGGTTTGTTCCTAAATTGAGTTTCTGAGCTATATATTAAAAACTCACCAGGAACCCTGTGGCTACTCCTTAAGTCAGATCCACAGTCCATGAAAACAACACCTTCTGATCTTTTGTTCTTTACAAAGACAAAAAAAGATTATCAGCTTCATATACAACTATAACTTCACCTTGTTCTGAGGAATATTTAAATGAAAAACTCATACCAATGGGAATGTAAGTTCACTCCTAGATATAAGACATGATTGTCCTGAACCAACAGCACCTTCACCATAGCCTCGTACACTATCAGGGCCTCCAATTGCAAATGCAAGATGAGGAGCTATGGATCCCACAATTGACCCACCTGTTACCCTGTTAAAAAAAGCTGGAAGGATTAATTAACAATTTTGGTGATTAATACAAATTAAAGAGTGTGTGTTGAACATGAAGGATGATTATTAATATTCAATCACCTTGTGGAGAAAAATGTTGGCCCAAGTTTGAGTCCTCTCGAACCAACAAGTTTGAGGCGATTGAAGGTTAACAAGTTGGTATGGAATGGAATCCCTTGTTCCATTTGTAAACTCAACTGAATATGAAGTAACTTGTAGTTAGCGAAATAGAATTTTATATGAATATGATATTTGCGAAACCGTATATCTTACATAAGAAAATCGGTCATTGGTTATTCTTTCGTACTTAGATTCTTGCTTGAAAACTATCATGTTGTCTGATGAATTTCCACTGCATTATAACGAAATGATTAAAAAAAAAGGTGGTGGTAAAAATACTGAAATAGATTGTATGAAGACAGAGATTAATAAAGTTTGAGCAAAACCTGAAGGACAGAGGAAAACCATCTAGGTCTCTGCTAATAGAACGGCCACAATCATTCATGAAATGAATATGCTGCAAGGTGATGAAAACGAAAAAGAACAGAACTTTGAGTTTAATTGGATGCAGGAACTGACATGAAAACTGAGTAAGGAACATTATTAATTCCCCCAAAAACCTTAAAATTCACGCCGGTTCTACTGCTCCAATTAGAGCTTGAAGAAGATTCATCCATATAGTCAAAGCCTATAGAAAACTTGGACGACCTGACATCTCCAATTGCAGAACGAGAAAATTTGCGTATGGGAATTCCGTGGATCCCAACTTCCGGCGAAATTTCGTGCTGAACATGAAACAGTACAAATTAAGGAAAAGTTGTCATAATTCTACAACCGAAGCCTGAGCTAGATGAAGTACTCGTATATAGTAAATGCAAATAAAGTAACCTGGAGGGTTAAACAAGGCTGGCCAACATGTAAGGGAAGAGGCCTCCTAAATGCTATTAAAAGGTTTGAATCATGCAGGCCCTTGTGCCACGACACGTCAAGCATTTCGTTTCTACCCAATAGATTATTGTGCTTCACACAAAATCTGCAATTAATTAAACCAAACCAACTAGTTCCTGGCATGTAATGTAATTACACTTTGTCCATAGCAAGAACTAAATCAAATTCCATGTACCTGCCGATAGCCATGGGAAGGGTGTTGGAAATAATGAGACTACGCCACCTACAAAGGGGACTAGCAGCACATGAAGAAATGGAGAAATCATCAAATTAGTCATCAGCATTTAGATCTGAAGCAAAAAGCGGTGAAGAACTTGGAAACCTGAGTGGGGGGAGAGTATAAGAACAGCATTGCTTTTGTAAGAAATTGACTCCAATTTCAAGCTTCGCTGTTTTGCACAAAAATCATAGCTTGCATAATTGGTATTAAAGAAGACACAGAAGAAAAATTGTGCAGAAAAAAGCAATATTGAATTAGTGGGTAAGATGGAACCTTTCCCAGCATGAATGCTGTTGTGAGCTCCCATCTCTGTTTCTGATCAGCTGATCACAGGCATCACATTATCGACGACTGCAATATGGAGGATTATAGAAGAGAACAGTTACGTATTTTGGCGGCAACATGATTTCATACATGTCACCAAGTAATAAGAGAGAGAGACAAGGTTCTAAGCTTCCAAGCTTTGACATTCCTTGTTTTACAGAAACTGGAAGATTGTCATCATTTTGCCATATTCCATTCCCTGTATACTTTATTGTTGTTCATGGAGTTTTTATTCCATAGTTGATATGATTGCATATATACATATATAATATCTATTTATTTATCTTTTTTAGTTCCAGTTTTGTAAATGTCCCCACAGACCGCATTATTTTCTACGCATATCTGTTCAACTTATAAAATTCGGGCAGCAAAAAAAATAAGGGAAAATTTCATATAAAGAACACTATAGCAAATTAATTTCTATTAGTTCCCAAAAGAAATCTAAAATTTCACTGCAGTCCAGTCCTGTGGGGCTGCATTGAAATTAATTTTTAAAATAAAAAGACAAAATTAACCCTTTCAAAATCAAAACAGACCTGATTTGCAAGTGACAAACGTATTATTCCATTTTTCAGAGTAAAATTAACCCTCTCAAAATCAAAACAATTCCTATGAACTAGTAAAATTAATTTCTTAATAAAAACACATTGGAGCATGATCAAATAAAATTCTATTTTTAGGTAACGAAAACATCATGAACAAATGGAATTCCTATTTTTCGCCAAGTACCATCCTGAAAATGTTCATAAGACTATTTCACTTGTTGATGATGCATTCGCTACCAGCCCAAGCTCGGGCTGGACTAGACCGGGCCAGTGGACTGCCTAAATCAGTCCAGGACCTATTTGGTGTTTTTTTGTTATTGCCTTCTTTAAGAGGCAATATTTAAATCTATTAAGACCATAACAATACCTATAATCATATAAAACACATAAAAAACATTAAAACCCAATCATAAATCCATAATAATTTCCAACAACATTAAACAACAATAAAAATCAACAATATTCAAGTAACTTTTTTAAAAAAAAAAAAAAAAAAAAAGCCAGATTGGACCAAATCAAGGGGGTTTGAGGCCTTGGTCCAAATTCTAGCCATACCCGAGAAGACTAGTCTGATTTGCCCAATATTGCTTCGGGCCAATTTTTCTTCATCGGGCTAAGTTGGATAAGACCAAATTACTTGGGTCACCCGGTTTTTTGCTCATCCCTAGATGAGAAGCAGAACCTTTCCATCTAAATTATTATTCAGGAATAATATGCATTTTTGAGAATTCGTATATTATATTGATATATAAATAATAAGTTAAATTAAAGTGAAAGGGACATAGGGCCAAAGGGATGATTAAAAACCTTGTAAAAGAATTAATTAGGAATAAGAACACTTAAATTATGAATTTGAAAAATCTGGAAAAATGTCAAACATTTCATTCTCCTAGTATAATCTATCTGACGAAGAAAAATTACGGAGTAATCAAGTCAAATAATTTGTTCAGCACTAGTAAGAATTAACATCTTTTTCCTTTTCAAGTAAATACAAACTCTATGTGTTAACGAAATAAAGCAGTGTTTTCCACAGCTTTTGTTGGGACATATATCGGAGTTATTGTTGGATTGTATTTACGAATCTCCCCATTTCCCATATCCAGTATGAGGTCACCATTCTTTCTTGTCTCTAATATCGAATCAGGTCTATCTTCATCCATGACACATGGTCCCTATATTGTTTCAAAAAAAAAAAAAAAAACTTAGATACTAATCCATCTTCATCTCTTTCATCATCATTTACCTGCCATGCGTCTCTTGTACCAAGAGAAGTGAGTCCCCCGTTATCACAATAGAATTCAAACAATCATGATATGCACTATCAGGAAATAAGATATATGTTCAAACATTTCATGTATCAGATCAAATATAAGTATAAAGTTATATTTATATATATCCATCTTCTCTGCACTGAGCAATCCAATGAAGCAGGCCATTCAAGAATATATACGGATGAACCATAAAGGAAGGATACTACATGTGAGACGTTTCTATGACGGATGTAACATATGAGAAAACTTAAGGTGATTCAAACTGGATACGCTGATGCTTAAATTTATCATGATAACAAGAAACAGCTACTACGATCAAAGCCAAAGCCTATGCTAGATAGTCGAGAAGGGAAGAGTATTTTGTTAGCTAGACATACGAAACCATTGCTGACATAGCTATCACTTCTGTGCCTTTAAAATCATTGACGGGAGGACTCTCCAGTGTGCGAAATAAATCGAATTGATCATAATCTCCCAGTGCAATGAATAGGTTACGTTGCTGGCCGGTGATGGATAATATGGAAAATGATCGTGTTCCGTTTCATGAGATAATTTGTCAAGAACTCTGATCTTTTTGCAGTGACAGGCTCTAAGAAATTAAAGAAGACTTGTTTTTTTTAAAAAAATCAAGAGCATAGTTTGAGTTGCGGGATATAAGATCGGGACTCATAATAAGGGTATATATTCCAGTCTCGGCAAGAAGAGATAAATTGAATTAGGGTTTGAGTATCTACCCTGAGCAAAATTTCTTCAAAAAGATGGCCGGAGAGGAATAAAAGGAATGATGTTGCGATTCGGGTATGTTGCGTTCTTGTGAAACAGTGTCGCTGTCTTGCGAGTTCTCATGTGTTGAACAGCCTTGAAGGGAAGAGGAGGAAATATAGAATAACAATATCAAATTTAAATGTTTCATGAAATAGATGAATCCACAAGGTGAGGCCTTGGTCAAGGAGGCCAGGGTCGGGCTATACATATATATATATAAAGTCGCTGTTTTCTTTACCATGTATGGTCGGCGGTTAAATAGATGTAATATTACCTCCAATATTTCAACATTAAATATAAGATATAATTGGCTTTGTAAAAATATTAAGAAAATTAATTGAATTATTTTAATATATTTATATTTATCGTTTTTTCCAACTATTTTGCCTAATTTATAAACTTATATATAATTTAACAATACATAAAAATCGATATAATTAAGTAACTTATTTAGCTTCTTCAATCTCTCCAAACAAAAAAAGTCAACTAAATCTTAGATTTAAGACTAAAAGAAATAATATATTTTTTATCAGATAGACGTGGCCAACTAGATAAATAAAAGATTCAGGATATTTCATCTCTTATCTGTTAATAACGTTGATAATTCTATTTTATTTTTTTATTACTAAAATATCAATTTGCTACTAAAAATGTAATTATCTATTTATCTATATTGATATTTGTTTTTAAAAAAATAGGTTTATTATAAAGATAAACATAGTTTTTTAAAAATATGGGATCTTCTGATCATATTATTTATATAATACGCACCAATAATCTTTGGTTTAAAAAAAAGTTGTACAGTAATTATTATTATTATTTTTGCATAACCCTGGAGAATTTTCCTATACATGATTTAATCACAGCTAACATTCTAGTCTCAGCAATGCCTGTATCCTGCAAATTCTTTAGCAGCTGAACCACCGCAACTGAATCACATTCAACCTCTACACAATCAAATTGTTTTAACACCGCTACTTCTAAACCAGTTAACACAGCCCACAATTCAGCTTCAAATGTTGAACACATGCCTAGCTTTCTTGCAAATCCACATTTCCATTTACCATCGCATCCTCTGATCAAGCCACCACAACCAGCCATTTGGTTTTGACCTCTAGCTGCCCCATCAGTGTTTATTTTGACCCAGCCCACCATCGGACAGCACCAATGGATACTTACTTCCCTTCTCGGCCTGTTTACTTTCCCACAGTCAATTCGAGCTCTCCTTACTTCTGTAACATACCATTCCACTATACAATTCCTATTTTCAGGCATACAATAACCAGCCTCAAACCTACATTTATTTCTCCAGTTCCACAAATGCCAGCAAGCAATAGCAAAAATTAAATGCCAATCATTTCTTGTTTGTTTTAAATTCCAAACAAACCACTCTTTGCCTTGCAAATTCACAAACTCAGGTTTAAAAATACCTTTTAACAGATCAGCCCACAGCTGCATTGCCACTGTAAAGTCTCGTAGAACATGCATCATGGTCTCCACAGCCTCTGCACATCTATAACAGTTAGCACCGCCACCCATTATTCTGCTTCTCCTGTCACCGGTCAGCAACCTGTCATGTGCAGCTAGCCATAGGAACAATTGCACCCGTTTTGGTCCCCTCCATTACCACAAAATAGACCATATCTTCTCACCCATATCATGTTCATTACGGATGCTATGGTACATCTCAGCAACAACATATTTCACATTCAGATCGGGTCCCCACCATACACTATCATCCCCAGCCTGCTCATCAGGAGGTAATGAAGCAAGTAAGCATAACACCCCATTCTGGTTCAATCTGCCCCCAATCTTACCCATGTCCCATTCACCAGCGTTATTAACCATATCCTTCACCCTTGCGTTTCCCTCTTCCTCTATAACTTGCCCATTGCACATTTCTATTAAACTCTTTCCACTCTCTAGCCATTTATCATACCAGAAATAGACGTTCTCCCCATTGCCTATTTCCCAAGTCAAGTTATTCTTAATCATTGGCCATAAACCAGCCAGACTTCTCCACATTTCCGAATCAGTCTTGACCACTATCCATTCTCTTCTAATATCTTTTTGCCTTCCATATTTTCCTATCAGCACCCTAGAGCATAAGCTCATAGGTTTTGCAACTAGGTTCCAGGCTACTCTTCCAAGTAAAGCATCATTCATGGCCTCCAAGTTACGAAGCCCAAGCCCCCCATTCTTTTTCTCCTTGCAAATTACCTCCCAACTAACTGCATGAACTCTCTTCCCCCCCTACTCTGCCAAATAAACTCTCTCTTTTTTTTTGGATAAAATGGGCAAGCCGAAGCTTGGAAGTGAGAAATAGGAGCTAGATTATAAGACTCTAGCCCCTGATACAACGGGAAGAAGAAAAACTATGAATGGCAGGATTGCTGATCCTTCAAAACCATATCTAGGCAACCTCTCGGGATAGTTGGAATCATGGCCATATCGGCACCAATGGCAACACTGTGGCCTTGCTTGGCCATATAATCAGCACAATAGATGTTATCTCTTGGAGTATGATGAAGCACCACGTCCCGCCCTCGGAACAAAAGGTCTCGAGTCTCCCCATAATGTCTTTCAAAGGATGATCGGCAGCGCAATCTCTCATAAGGATATTGACGGCATCAAGAGAGTCGGAGTAAATGACGATGCTCGTAATCCCATCGAAGACCAATCCGCAACCCTATCATGATAGCATAAATTTCAGCTTCAATGACCGAAAGTAGGCCAAGGGGTTTATAGAAGCCCATCAACCATTCCCCTTTGGAATTTCTTAGTACTCCCCCACATGCAGCTTTATGTTGTTGAAGCACCGATCCGTCCACATCGATGCGAACTGTATTCTCGGGAGGGTGTCCAAGATTCCTCGTCTATCTTGTCCGGTTGGAAAATCTTGTGGTTTAGCTTTTGATTCGCTCCATTCTCCATGAGTAGATAGCTGCACCGGGTGTAGCATCTCCCTTGTTTCGTGGTGGTTCACTGAAAAAGAAATTTACATCTCGTAGTCCAAAGAATCCAAAGCATCCCGTGCTAAAGGTTCTCGCCCAAGAGAAGTTCATAAATCTCCCTTTGCCCGGGTTATGCTTGGTATTCCATTGAGCCAAACCCGCAAGTTTCCGAGAGAAAAACCGAGAGAAAAAGTTAGGTTTTAAAATAAGTTTCCATAAATTTACACACGCTCACAATCACGAATTATGTGGATCACACTTTCCTCACTATTGCATTGAAAAGGGCAACCATTTTCGTTGGTGAGGCCCCTTCTTGCCCGAAGAGAGTTGGTGACAAGTCTCTCATGACCAACTTGCCACATAAAATATTTAATTTTTTCAGGAACTTGCCATTTCCACACTTGGGCCCGAAGTTATTAGTACTTGCTTCAACGTTGTCGAGAGAAAATGATAGGCTGATTTTACAGAGAAATCCCCATTCTTAGCTGCTCTCCAGGTATAACAATCCGGGGAGTTGTTGGAGGGAGGATTCGATTGTAAAATGAAATTAGTAATATGCTGAGGTAAAACTCCAAACCATCTGTGATAGTCCCACCGTCCATTAGACAGTAGGTGATCCCTAACCGTCTCCTCTACGTTGATAGAGGAAGGATGCTGAATAAAGGAGATGATGGGTTGGTCAAGAGGAGCCAAAGGTCGATCCCGAACTTGGTACCCGCCCCGTTATTGACCTTTTTACCCACACCACGAGAAAAGTATCCCAAACTTCGACAATCGCTTTCCAAGCGAGGGAAGAGTTTTTCTTTTTGGAGATAATAGGCGGTACGGGTTGCCACAATTATATTTGGACCACAAGCATTGAACCCGTAGGGCATCTTTTTTTGTTAAAAGACTCCGGCAAAAGTTTCATAATAAAAGCTTTATTCGACGGCGAAGATTTTTGAAACCCAGGCCCTTGTTTCTTTGCTTGTGTAATTTTATCCCAAGCAATAAGATGCATTTTTCTCACGTCATCTTCCCCGCGACCAAAGGAAATTTCTGAAATTCGCTCAATTTCTCTAATAGTACAAATTGGGAGGAGAGATGATTGCATGCGGTGGCTAGGCGAGAAGATAATACAGACTTGATAAGAACAGAACGTCCTGCCATAGTCAAAAATTTGCTTTTCCACGAGGACAGCTTTTTCCTGGCTCTTAGCACAATAGGGTTATAGGTAGCATGAGAAGCTCTTTTATGGATGATTGGAACACCCAAGTATTTACCTAGGTCAGCAGTAATCCCAATCCCAAGGAGTTGACTTAGCTCGAGAGCCCTATTGAAGTTGATTTTTTTGGAGCAGAACATTCGTGATTTGTCAATGTTGATTACGTGCCCCGAGACTTCGAGAAGCTTTGTATGACTCTTCGGACTTCAATCATTTGATCACTAGAAGCTTCTGTGAAGAGAATGAGGTCATCGGCAAAGAAGAGGTGGGAGATGTGTGGGCTACCTCGCTTGAAAAGAAAGGGTTTCCACCTACGCCCTTCACATTCGGCTTTAATTAAGTGGCCCGGACGCTCCATGCAAAGAACAAATATATATGGGCTCGGGGATCACCCCGTCGACTCCTCTAGAAGGGTTAAAGCTCGGGGTTTCATCCCCATTCCAAAGGATAGACATAGATGTAGTAGAGATACGGGCCATGATGAGATCAATGAGGTTGTTCTCCAATTTAATACATTCTAGGGTATTTCGATAAACCCCAATCTAACTCCGTCGAAAGCTTTCTCCATGTCAATTTTGATTGCCACAAAACCTTTCTTCCTCCCGCTCATCCTCATGGAATGTATAATTTCTTGAGCAATAAGGATATTATCACACTAGATCTATTAGCAATAAAACTACACTTTCTTTGACTAATAAGATGGGGCATGATTCCCTTTAACCTATTAGCCAGGAGCTTAGTAATGATTTTGAAGCTCACATTGCAAAGGGAGATAGGACGAAATTCCTTCAACGTAGGCTGGATTATCAACCTTGGGAATAAGAACAACTTTGGAATGATTTATGCTAGACAACTTAGAGGGATTGATAAAACAATCTTCAATGAGGTCACAAATTTTATCACCTATAACGATCCACGAGAATGGAAAAAGTGAGCTTGGAGACCATCGGGACCGGAGCTTTAAAAGCTCCAATGGCAAAAGGCTGCATTTTTATCTCGACTTTGCAAACATTTTTAGACAGAAAGTGAAGCATATTCTCGTCAATGGAAGGAAAGTTAGAACACCAACCCACGGGATCTCTCACCGTTGCATCCCTTGTATATAAATTTTTGAAGAAATCATGGGTTATCAATTTCAAAGTGTCGTGATCATCAATCCATACCCCTTCATCATTTTTGACAGCTTCAATTCTCTGCTTCTTCCGTTTAACCATGGTTGAGGCATGGAAAAACCTAGTATTTCTGTCACCACCCTGAAGCCATTTACTTCTGGATTTTTGGAACCAGACAATTTCTTCCTGAGTTGCCACCTTATGGTATTCTTCCCAAAGCTTTCTTTCTAAGCGAAATAAACCAGTTTGGAGATTCATTTTCCTGCTTTTGTCAATGCCCTCTAAGCGCCTCAACAACTTTTTTTTCTTGCTGGTGAAGTTTCCCACACGATTCTCATTCCATTCCAGAGCTGATTCTTTAAAGTTGTGAAGACCATCTAACCAATTATTATCCCGCCAGGCTTCAATGGATATCTTTGAAATCGTTCTCGAGGACCAAGCAACGATAAGAGAATGATTTACAAAACGGTAGCAACGGGGAGAGAAGTTGGAATTGACAACCACAATCCTATGATCGATTTAAATTTTAGCTCATGACGGACGGTGGAGTTTGGTAAGCGGAAAGCCAAGAGAAGTTGGTGAAGACCCAATCCAATCTTTCCTTCAGCCCTCTTTTCCCAGGTAAACTTCTCCCTTGAAACCTAGCTTCAATAAGTCCCGTATCATCAATACAATCTACGAACCGTTGCATTGAGGTCCATGAAGGGACCGCCCCTCCCAATTTGTCCGATGGGGATAGATATGCATTAAAATCGCCAAGGACTAACCAAGGAAGGGTAGAGCTATTGGCTAAGTGACGGAGGGAGTCCCATAATATATGCCTGCCAATAGAGTTAGTTTCACCATAAACCAAAGTGATAAAGCACGAAAAGTTACTTACCTGATTGTAAACTTGACAGTGGAGCATTTGGGTGGTAGATGATATATATGTAATATCAAAATTTTCCTTGTCCCACAATAGCCGATACCCCCGGAAAACCCACTAGATTCCACACGAATCCAATTGCTAAAACCAAGCTTACGACAAACAATATCGCTCTAGTGCCACTAATACGAGGCTCCAACAGGCAAAGAATATCAATGTTATATTTTCTGACAATATCTTTAACATCAATAGGGAATGTCCGTTTACCGGCTCCCCTACAATTCCATGAGGCTATGATCATTAAATAGATATACTTCAAATGCAAGGAAGCAAGGACTTACCTGGCCTGCCCGACGTCCAGCTCCCGTCCAAGCTCAAACTGGGTTTCTGCAACCAAGGATACTTGTCCCTCCATAAAATCTGCATCATCTGCAATCTGAACAAACGCCTCGGCAGGAGATAAGGATGACGACACAACTGCTGAGTCTTCAATTCTTTTATCAACATCATCAATCTTCCCATTTTTGGTTGAAGAATCTGCGATGTCAAGGTTGCATGGCACTATTTCCTTTTCTTCATTAGTCTTCTTTTTTCCCGCATGCTCCTTCGTTTCCCTGGTTTTCGAAATTTCAAGTGGCTTGGTGGATCCAAAGACAACATTGTGTGCCCTTGCTTGCTTTCTTCTTATTTCGTACATGAGGATAAACCGTTGGGCCTTAGATTGTAATCGTGAGTAGAATGACTCGATTGTCCCACGAGAACATTGGATGGCTTACCCTCTTTTTCTTTCACTTTCGTCACCTTCTCTTTCTTTTCTCCCTTCGCAGCAGGCTCTAATTGAGGCTCCTCAATCACCAAAGGACATTTTCCATCTCGTGTCGAGATTCAAATTTTCCTTTTCAATGTGGCCACCACATCTTCCTTATTTCCGCTCTCCTTAGATGACTCTATTCTCTCTTTAAACACAAAGCCTCCTTCCTTAGTGGAAGGTAGGGTTCACCCTCTTTCCTTCTCCATGTAGTCGTAGCTACTTGTCTTTTTAAGTCGATCCACACCTTTCGAAAGATAGGATCTTTCACCTCTTGCAAAGACATCAAACCTTGAACTCAAAAGATGTCTTCTCCTTCCCAAATGACTTATTATTCTCGTGTATTTTCCCCAACTTCCTCTCTGGCTCGAGCTTGTGGATTCTTTTCCTGGAGTATCTCTTTGCTATCATCCATGAGCCAAATTCTTCATCAGAGTTAATTCCTGGTACGCTTACAAGAGGCTTAAGGTGAGCAAGGCAGTTCATTGAGTTTTTTGAAGTGTGACATATGTTCATTTGTGGAAGAGGTTTCTCTGGCAAATCCTCCCCTGTGATCCGAGAAAGCGGGCACTTCTCTTGAGAATGTCCATACTTACCACATTTAAAAATGATCGGTCGAGCCCCTCGTATTCCACAAGTGTAGATAGTAGATCTAATAACAAACCTAGATTTCGGCTTGCTTCAAGTCTACTTCAACACTAACCCCGGCAAACTTCCTCTTTTCCACCATCATGCTTTGATTATTACATTGTGCTAATGTATTAACATCAACCTTGATGGCCTTACCAATCATGTTACCTATTTCAAGTAAACACTCTTCGAATAAACATGCATCGGAAGAGTAGGAATACGAACCCAAACTGCTACTTTTTGAATCTCATTCTTTGTAGGGGTTGAAGTTTGGACTCCATCTCGCACCGCTAGGTAATGTCCTTGTATCACCCAAGGACCATCAAACAATAATCTCAATCGTAAATCTGCTTTCCCGTTTTAAACACAAAGTAATTGTTTGGTAGATCAATGAGCTCAAAGCTTTTTGATCTAAGGATCCAAGCAATCCATTGTCTTTCATCATTTCTAAGTTTGCCGACTTTCCTAGCGGAGCGAGAATTAAGGCATCCTTCCAAGGGCGACAAAGACCCATCAACCTTTCATCTGACATGCTTAGCTTTGGTAAGGAAGCAAGAAGAGTTTTCTGTTCTTCAGTAAGAGGTGGAGAAATCTCCTTCTCCTCACAAAGCCAATCTTTCATTTGGTCCTCTAATTCCCCGAGAAAACACCTCTTCCTCCTTCTCCAAAAGTTTGCTTCTATAGGAAATTTGGTTTCTTTGGTGAGCGGGATGTGGAATCCGTAGTTACTATTTTCTTTAGTCTTCTCGGATTACTAACATTACCAAGTCCCTTCTTTCGACTGGACCCTTGCTTCTCCATTGTCACAACTAGGCCAAAAACTCGCAGATATAGCAACAAGAGCAAAACTAAGAAAGCACGAATCGAGCATAACTTCAAAAATTGGCGGCCACGAGAGGATACCGAACACGTAAATAAACAGATGCAAGACCAAAACACGAGATCAAAAAAAAGACAGACAAAGACAAAGCCATTCCGGGGCCCATGGCAAACCGGATCGAGATATGCTTTAACAAAAGAAAAGTCACAAAGCTTTTGAGGAAGCATAAAACCGCACGCACTCGACGAGCTAAGGCGAGTCGATCGTAAAGAAATCGAAAAACTACGGGGAAACAAAACCTCGTAACTTCGACTACGAGCGAGGAAACGGTAGGGGCGTAGTTAGCTTCGGAAGCGGCGGGCGGTGGTCGAGATTGATCGAACGAGCTCTTGCGCCGTCGATCTCTTCTCCCGGTTCCTCAGATCTGTGCCTATGGGTCTCTGTTCTGTGTCTCTAGGTTCTCAGATTTGCGCCTCTAGGTTCTCAGATCTGCTCCACAGCTGGACGCTTCTTCCTTCCGTTGCGACACGACGCAGGCTCTCTCACGGCGAGAAGAACTTCCTGGCGTGGCGGAAAAACGGATGTGGCAGTGTGCGCAGACCGTCGCATGGGCAACGGTCCGAAGGCAAGCAACGGTCGGGAGTTTTCACAAGATACTATCTCAAAATTCCTTTTCGGGGTCGCCGATATCTCTGCCGTCACTCCTCTTCCTCTGTCTATCACACTCAATCTTACTGAACACACTCGGTTTCTCTCGTACTCTCCTCTCGCTGGAGTGTAATTTTTTTTTTTAAAACTCAAATAAACTCTCTCTGAATTTGCTCCATACGCTGCCTTATTCCCTTAGGAATGTGCGAGTGCTGCATTTGAAATACAGCCATTTGTACAGTAATTATTTAATTGGTTGAGTTAGCATTTCTCTGCCTGTGAAAGCAATTCTATGTTGAAATTAGATTAAAAGTACATTTTATAATTTAAAAGAGTAAAATGAAACATTATAAAAATTTAAAGTATTTTTTTAACCTTAAAAACTTAAAGAGTTAAAAGATACTGTAGTTCTTTGTACTTTTATTTTAGGAATATCTTATTCGTGTTATAAAACAAATAATCAGATTAAGATCCAACTTTAATTGGCCCCTGGGCGTGGCTTCCCTGCTAGTCCTTTGGACGAGTAGGGAACTCGTCGATACGGACGAGCTTCCTTTTAAAAATTTTGATTTTTTATTTATTTATTTTACATAAAAAAATCATTTTTTAAAAAAAATATTAATTGAGAGATTATCTTTTATTTTAGATTCTCTATACATCAAAATTATTTTTAATAAAAAATAAAAAAAAATAAAAAAATCATTTGGATCGTCCAAACCAGCACTGAAATCGGTTCGTGGGCTCCGGCGGAATCCGCATTAAAATAAAAAACTACAGCATCGGAGGGCTGAAGCCTGAAATCGACGCTATTGTCTCCATGGCTTCCATCGGTGACGGCGCCTTTGTTTCGTCGCCGGACATGGAAAAGTTCCTCTGTCAATTATTATTGGATTCCAAGCAACCGATTTCTGAGCGCTTCCGAGCTCTCTTCTCTCTCCGCAATCTCAAAGGTCCCTCCCCCCGCGACGCCCTTATTCTCGGTCAGTCGATGCTCATCCTTTTCTGTCATTCTTTTTCTTTCTCTCCCATGTTCTTGAATGATTTTCTGAAGAAATTTCGAGCGATTTTTTCGTTTAGCACTATCCTATTTGGGGCTCTATTTTGTATGTCGACTGTTGTAGTGATTTTTGTTAGAGACGGAAGGAGGCAAAGAGTTTTAAATGCTTGACTTGCACGATAAGGGAGTAAGGAAGTTTTGCATCAGCTTAATGGAAAAAAATGCATTTTTTGTCTTCAGCTCAGAGCTTTATGCATACTCGAGTTCAATTTTTCTAATTTAGATAGTTAGTTGAGGCGGTCGAGGAGGGACATACAAGCTTTGTGCTATTTTATTTCATTGTCGTCTGTTTCATTCTAATTGATCCAAGCTGATCTTTTGTAATTTGCAGCCACAAGGGATTCTTCAAATTTGTTGGCTCACGAGGCTGCGTTTGCACTGGGTCAAATGCAGGATGTGGAAGCCGTCCCTGCTTTGACGTCAGTTTTAAATGATCTTTCTTTGCATCCCATTGTTCGCCATGAGGCATGCGCTTCTTCAATTTTGTGTGTGAATCTTCTTTGCTTTTTGATACCCTGCTTCCTTTATATAACAAAAGATTTTGTTATAATTTCATAGGCCGCAGAAGCTCTTGGTGCTATTGGTTCAGATAGTAATGTTCCTCTACTGAAGAACAGTTTGGATTTGGATCCAGCTCAGGAGGTTCGAGAAACATGTGAATTGGCTCTTCAACGTATTGAGCATTTGAAAGATTCTGGCAGTAGTCATGAATTGTCTGTAACTGACACATCACCTTTTAAGTCTGTTGACCCCGCAGCACCGGCTGCCTCATCTTCTTCTGTGGATCAATTAAGGTTTGTTTAGTCCATTCTAGTAGTTAAAGGTCCTGTGAGCTTAAGATCAAAGACTATGTTGCTAACTCATTTCAATTGACATTAGGAAACTACTTCTGGATGAAGAAAAAGGAATGTATGAACGGTATGCAGCTCTTTTTGCCCTTCGAAATGATGGTGGGAATGAAGCTGTTGCTGCTATAATTGATTCTTTGGATTCTAAAAGTGCTCTCCTTCGTCATGAGGTTTGTAAAGTATTCTCTTTTTTTTTTTTATCATTTGAAGTGATTTTTTTTTTCTGCATGTATAACCGCTTGAATAAATGGCAAGTGATGTGCTCATTTCTTTTATACATGATGGCGGCGTAGTAGCTTTTTCTTTCCTAAAAATAGATAAATTTGATATTTGTACATCCGATCTGATAATTGATAAATACGTGTGCCTACAACTTCTTAGTTTGGGTAGACTGATAAAAGCCATAAATTGATGATCTTATTAGATGAACCATGTTGGGTTAGAGGTTGATATCCGATCTGATAATTGATAAATACGTGTGCCTACAGCAGTTGTATACTCATGACTTTTCTTGTCTTTTTTTTTTTTTTTTTTTTTGCCAATGGATACTCCCAATTTTCTATGCTGACAATTTCTGTAAAATTTAGGTTGCTTATGTTTTGGGCCAATTACAAGACAAAGCTGCTTCGGCTGCACTATCCAATATACTTAAGGATGGGAATGAGCATCCAATGGTTAGACATGAAGCTGCCGAAGCTCTTGGTTCAATTGCAGGTATTGCCACTGATGAAATCAAATGACCATCCTCTTGCAAAATCATAAACATCATGTGCTTCATGAAATTCATAACAGTTAATGCAATACATGTGAATTTAGTAATAGGTGAAGGAAAATCACTCCTCCGAGAGAGACGCGTAATCTGTTTTAAGTACAGAATTTTTTATTGATTAGTTTTCGTGGATGTGGATGAGCTCTCCTTTCCTGTAAGGAGTTGAAGTCCACTTTCTATTTGCCTGAAACTAGCAAAAAAAATTACGTGTTCCTGCTACTCTCTCATCTTTCATCTCTCAAATTCTAAAACAAATAAACATGACATTATGATCTTTTCTCCTAATCTAAATGAAGTACATATGCTAAGGTCCAATCTAATTTGAGAAAATATCATTAAGGTCGTAATCAAGGAAAATAATATCAGAAAAGTCTCATTGACAAGTGGAAGAGCTACAATTGACTAGTGAAAAAGCTACCATTGACAAGTTATAGGATTTTTTCTGATATTATTTTTCTTAGTTGGGACCTTCATGATATTTTCCCTCTGATGAGCTACTTGAGTAGTAGTAGTTTACTGTCACAAAATCGGTATCAAATTAAAACGTAAAATTTATGGCAAGTAGCACTATTCATATGCTGTGGACAATGCAACATATTCTTTAAATTCTTTACATTATGTGTGGCTCACATCCTTATCATTAGTTCTATTTATTCTGAGTTTAAATCTTAACTGGTATACTTGTTTAATTAACGCATCTGTTATCTTGGATTCTTTCTAGATGACCAAAGTGTAGCACTTCTTGAGGAATTTGTGGCTGATCCGGAGCCTCTTGTCTCACAAAGCTGTCAAGTTGCTCTGAGTATGTTAGAATTTGAACGATCAGGAAAATCATTTGAGGTATGTAAAGGAACTGTTAATACTAGGGGATTTTGCTTTTCTGTTAACTGACACAGCCTAATCTTTTTATGGTGCAGTTCCTCTTCATGCGCACGCCACTTGTAGAATAAATTTATCAAGTCACATTTTCTCATGAGGTCTTTTGTCATGCCGATAATTTGATAAGTTGACGCATGAGGTGACAAATGAAAAAATGAGGAACAAATTTGTGCCTGTTGGATTAGCAGTAGAAGCTACTTTTCTAACGTGATTTACAGTATACGAAATGAGTTTGTGAGAAGAGTTTTGTTTCGACGTGCGTGAATATGTTTTTCCTACGCCAACTCAAACAGACCCTAGATTTACAGGATTTTCAACAGAGGAGTGATACTTTTTTCCAAAAGAAATGCTAATTATAATGGTTGAAAATAGGAAATGTTTAGTCTTATGTAAACACGGGTTTTGATTATTTAACAATGTTTTTGCTTCTTGAATGTGGTTCTGTCACTTATAAGATCTATTACGGTGGAAATGTTAACTGATCAAGATTTTTCGCTCCTTCCAAAGTAGGGTAATATTGAGCTTCTTGCAAAGCAACGTTAAAAGAATATTTTGTTTCTCGAATCATTTTTGCTAGGGGTGAGGACTAAATTTTTATCTTTGGTACTTGCCCCTATGATATCAACAATGCGAGAGAGATGAGGTGTTGACCTGGGTCGATGCCGACCGGGAGGAGAGGGAGAGATGAGGTGTTGACATGACATAATAGGTGGATTATTATGTGGCATTTAATACTATATGGTAGAGCCACGTTAGCATAATTAGGTTAACTAATTGTTGACTGTTTGAGTCTGTTTAGTCGAGATGAAATTGCTCCGTTTTCTAAACTTTCGAGGCAAAAACGATACTTAACCCATATCATAATCTAAGTTGAATGATTAGGTGGTGTGCCACGTGGATTTAACAGTTAGACCAATTATCAACGGTTAGGGTAAAATTATTCTGTTTTCTAAACTTTGGGGGCAAAAATTATCCCCAAAAAAACTTCCGTGCCCAGTGCTTCTGAGGCAAAACTTTCGAACAAAAATGATACTTAACTTTTTTTACATTTTTGGTACAAGTTAATGGTTATTTTAGCAACTTAGTCTTTAATTAAAAAGCTCGCAATAACAGGCGTTTGAGATTATTAGTATCATTGTCATTTTTCCCCCTCTTTTATAATATTTATGATTACTTTTGTATTTTTGGTATAAGTTAAATGACTATTGTAGTACCTTAACCCTATTTTCTATAAAAAATGGTAACATTTTCTTTTTATGAATGTAAAAACAAGAGGTCAATAAGAGGAGAAAGAGACATGTAAAAGAAAGATTGGGGATTTACTTTTAGCTTTCAATCCTCTTTTCCATGGGATTTAATAATTGGGAAAAGACAGAAAAATACGATGAAAATTAGTAAAAGATAAATAAGTATGTTGAATTTTAATAATCTCAAAATAACTGATTTAAAAATTTATTCATAAATATGGAGTCTAATGAGTTAAACGCATAAACCATCTTCCGTTCTTATGGTGAGTGATCAATTAAAGAAGACAAAACCATTGAAACTCTTAAAAGCCTTGTTATTAATTTCAGGGCAACTCCACCTAATTAATCCTCCACCGGCAGTTTGACTGGCCTTTGTTTAAGAATAGATATATCCATTTCCCCGGGATTCAAGCACATGCACTGTGAACTGAAGCATGTTACCCTTTTTCAATTGCAATATTCCGGGCTTTGACTCCTAAAAATTAAGATAAAATTATCCTAACAGGGTTTTCCTTGTTGACTAAATGAATTTATCAAATTAAAAAAAAAAATACTAATAATAGAAGTTACAATTATAAACTACCAAATATTTACAACAAAACAAGAAACCTCTTGGTCAAGATCCACATAGTTGGTTTCCCAACTTCCACAAAGTTTGGCTTTAATCCAAACATACATACATGACATGAAACGTCGCAGTATGGTGTTCTTTATCTACTGTGTTAATTGTGTCATAAATTATGACGATGTTAAGTTATCTTATTGCTGAGTTCAGTCAATAGCCAAGACAATTATGTACTCATTTTTTCCTCAAAACATACTCTGAAGTCTGAACTGACTAACATGGGCATCATAGCCTTTGGTAGGTAAGTTTGAAAATGAACGAATGAACATTAGCTACCCTTGAAGCTTCTTCAATCTCAACCCGGTCTGCATCTGGCCGAGCCAACAGTATGTTTTCTCTGATTGTGGTGGCAAATAATGCAGGCTCTTGGCTTACTAGTCCTATTTGCTGCTTCAGCCATCTAAGCCCATCAAGCAGAACTTGTCCTGCACAACAGAGTAGCTCAATAAGTAATCAAACAAAATTATAATGAATAAAATGAATCTGAACAAATTTTCAGTTTCCCAGAAGTGGGATCATAGAATCTCTCAATGAGAGAGATGACGGTGCTCTTGCCGGAGCCACTACTACCAACCAAATGAGAAATCATTGATGGGTAGGAGAAGTCTACATTTTGAAGCTCCACATGTCTTTTAAATCCTATGACGTGATTGATCTGACAAGGTTAAGTTATCTTATTGCTAAGTTCAGTCAATAGCCAAGACAACTATGTACTCATTTTTTCCTCAAAACATACTCTGAACTGACTAACCTGGGCATCATTGCCTTCGGTGAGTTTGAAAGTGAACGAATGAGCATTAGCTACCGTTGCAGCTTCTTCAATCTCAATCTGGTCTGCATTTGGCCTACCCAACAGTATGTTTTCTCTGATTGTGGTGGCCTCCTATTTGCTGCCTCAGCCATCTACGCTTCAATGTTTTAATGTCATGTCCATCAAGCAGAACTTATCCTGCGCAACAGAGTAGCTCAATAAGTAATCAAACAAAATTATAATAAATAAAATGAATCTGCACAAATTTTCAGTTTTCCAGAGGTGGGATCATAGAATCTCTCAAGGAGAGAGATGACGGCCGGTGCTCTTGCCGGAGCCACTACTACCAACGAAGTGAGAAATCATTGAGGATCCGAACCTCAATGATTCCTTCAGATTGGTGATCAATCATTTTCGCTTTTCAACTTTAGCGTGCGGTTGGCTGCAATTATAGAAGTCTTTAGCAAAATCTGAACGTACCACTTGTAAACTTACTTCTCATATAGTCGATGTCTCATGTCTGACTAGGAGAGAGAAATGAAACACGGGATCACGTCGAGGGGTGAATGTTTGCGTCAGAGCAAAGGCTGTTACGACAGGAACTGGCTTCCCTGCTCCTCCTTTGGACGAGCAGGGGGCTTCATCACTAGCTCCTGGATGGTAGAGATTTTTTAAAAAAATTTAATTTTAATTATTTTCATATGAAAAAATCATTTTTAAAAAAAATGTTAGTTAAGAGATTATCTTTATTTTAGATTCTCTACCCATTAAAATTATTTTTTATAAAAAAAAAAATTAAAAAAAAAAATCATATCTGGACCATCCAGATCAAATTTGGACGGTCCTGAACTCGTCTGTACAGACGAGCACAGTAACCGGTTCCTGTTACGACATTGATTACAATAATCTAAATGTAATAATAATATTAAAGACAATTTTTTTCACAGAACATGTGAAATTAAGAAGAAATTCGGTACCAATTATCTTATTGATGAATATCTTCTCTATAATTCAAAGGATGATCTAGTAAAATAATAAACGATATATGGCGTAATATGGTTCATAAGTGAATTTAAGAAAAAAAAATTGTTACCAATTTGGTATTAGGACAAGGATATCAGAGGATGAGGATTGAGGACGCTAAAGGGAGAGACGCACTTGCAATATTCCAAGAGAACAAGTATCCTCCATTAGCCCATCATTCAGTTCAAGCTGTTGCTCAATGTCACTTAGCCACTCATGAGATCGTGTGTATGTTTGGAGTTCAGCGTTAGAAGCATTAGGACTAGCAATTTTAAAAAAAAAGTCCAATAACGCTGCCAATTGATTTTTGGTCTACTTGGGTTAAGCGTTAAGGAAAAAGCTCAAAAAGTCCGTTAAGGAAAAAGCTCTACCATGGAGTTTTTTCCAAAAAGTTCTCAGCTTTTTGACATGGGCCCCGCCACTTCTACCACTATCAATCCAAACACAAATCAGATAGCTTTTAAGTCACCGCTCCTATCGAGCTTTTTTAAAAGTCGGATACTACCTTCGGTCTTAATTATAAGAGCTAGTTGACTTTTTTTAGAGAGATTAAGGAAGCTAAATAAGTTACTTAATCATTTCATATGTTATATTTTCTTAGATTATATATTAGTTTATCAGTCAAACTATTTAATTTAAAGGAAAAAATAAAAAAATACTCTTAACTAATATAATTAGCTTATTTAATCTCTCCAAAAAAGTCAACTAGCTCTTATAATTAGGACCGGAGAGAGTAGCTTCTAAGCCACCATTCTTACCGCCAATCCAAACAAGCCCCGTGTCTTTGGCGTCATGTGGCTAGAGATCAGAGGGAAGCTTCTCAAGGGTCGGGGGAGCCATGCCTTCCCCTCAAAAAAATAAATAAATTGTCTTAAATATTTAATATAAAATAGATTTTTTTATACAAAATTTATACATTTAGTCCAAAAATTTATACATTTGGCTCCTCAATTTTTTTTTCCTTTAATTAGTTAATGAGTATATATTTGACCCTCCCAAACATTTATCTCAAGATCTGCTACTGTCAGAGATGACTCTAATACCAAATTCCGGTACAAAGTAGCATGAATGGAACAGAAGTAGAAAAGAAATTGACTTCTTTATTCAACCACTCAAATGGGAGTGTCTTATAATAACTACTTTTATGTTGTTATATTGCTTATATACGATTTTTTTTAAAAAAAAATCCATGCAATATAATAATTTTTTTAAAAAAATCAAGATATTCTACCGAGATGTTTGCATTAGTTTTTGGAAAACAATTTTTACGATTTATGAAATAAGTATATAAAAGAAGTTTTATTTCGGCTTGCGGATAAAAACTTTGAAACCATAGTTTTGCACCTATACTTTTGATGCAAAAGTGGTTTAATTAGCATCAGTGTTTAATTTTTGCTCATATAAATCACTGAGTATGATTAGATATGAAATCTTCTATATATAAAAAAAAAAATGATAAGTTTAATTTTTTTTTATTTTGCTCGGTGATTTTAATTAATATCAATGTTGATAATATAAATTAAAAAAAAAACTTTATTATATAAATGGATAAACACGCATATTAATAATTAAATGATATAGATTATATGATACGCATCTTGATGAAAAATAAAGATTAGAAAGGAAAAGATTTATATATACTGATGCCCACCCCAGTGTATAAGTCCTTTAATTGTTACTGACCTCATTCTGTTGAGAGCCAACAATGTCTGATTGTGGACTCATAGTTTCTATAATGGACCGTAAAAGACCCTAGTAAGCAAATTATGACGAATCACCAAAAAAAGTCCTTATAAGCAAGTAGAGTTCACTCCACTCGGCTTACTCTTTAATGGCTCTGAACCACGTTCTATTGGGACTTGGCAATATTTGATTGAATATTTACAAGTTCGAAAGTAAAGCAACATTGGAATACTTAGGTTGTGTGCAAATTGATGTTTATTTAATTGTTTATTTGTTGGACCATGAGGTCTTATTGTGTGCTTATTTAGTTTTTCATGCACTCAGTGTTGGTTGTTTGGAAAGGGAAAAACACCTTTCAGGAGTATCAACTTCACTGTTATGAGACTTATAATTATTTGCCTTACACTGTTTTTTCTTACTACTGAATTTTCTTTACATTGTATTGAGTTCTGAAAAACCGCATACCATTGTTTTTATCCACAATGGTCTGAGTTAGTATAGCCTTTTTACTGGTTATAATAATCTTTTGTGGTTTGCAGAAAAAGTTTATTAGTGTTCTCTTAGCTGTTGAATTTTATACATTGGCTTTACTATGGAGGAAATGTGGTAATGACTGTAACAATTTTAGCCAGTTACTTCAAACAATAGCTATCATGTTTGTACGTTTCATGAGTTTAATCAGATCACTTGGACTTAAAAGGCTTTTGATTATTTCTGCTTTAGTTTTCTTCCAAGATTTTAGCTCTGCTGTTTTTTTATTCCTTCCTGCTCTTATGTTGGGCCTGTTTGGGGTTAACGGTGGGAGCATTAGTTTATTTTCTATCTAACTTTTGTAGAAGCCCGATAGGAAAAAAGTCAGGTTATAAATGTGATTTATTTGATTGACGGTGGCAAAAGTAGTTTTTTTTTTTTTCCAAACGAAGACATGTTTGTGTTAGTGGTTGAAAAGTCAGTTGAGATATAAAATGACCAAAAAGACGTGAATCTTATTGAATACTACATATATTAATATTAGTTGTATATATTGTGATAATTAAAAGAAAAAATTGTAAATTTAAATTTGAGAAAAAATAAATAAAATATTATTTAAAAAATTAATAAACAATAAAGCCCTTAAGTAAATATATTTAATGTAAAAAATTGCATATAAATTAGAATGTGTAGAAATGTTTTTTTCTCCCTAAATTATACCAATTTAACTGATTTTACATATTTTTCTCCCTAAATTTATTTGTTAGGAAAAATAGAATTTGTAATTGAAAGAAAAGAAATAAAAATAAAAAAACAAAGAGATAATGCAAGAAGCATGGGCCCTACATGAGTGAAAGGATGGCAAGAAGACGTCTTAAACGTGTAACAGCGACGCGTGGATTCAAACGGACAAAAGCTACCAAAAGCTTGGGGGAGTGGCTTTTCAAAAAAAGTCACTACTTTTTAGGGAAAAGTGGGATGAGAAAAAAGCTGACCCAAACAAATAACATAAGGTTTTTGTTTTTTTTTTTTTTTTCTGCTACTACTTTTTTCTGTCTTTTTTTGACCTAAAGCTCATCCAACGCTCTCTCCAAACAGGCCCTATGTTGTCTCAATAATAAGCTAACTTTTTTCTACTAGGCATAGCTACTACATTATCCAGCTTATTCATATCCTTGTTTCTTTTTATGATGTAAATCATTCTTACTCATCAGGTAGATGTTCAACTGGTGCAGTTGTTTTATAATCTTGACTCTGCAGGATTATGGGGTTAACGAACCAGGGTACAAAGAAAAATAAAAATGAAGCAGACAGTAAGCTGGCCCCTACATTATTAGAATTGATGAAGATGCTTTTCAATGTGGTAGCATACAGGTATCAAAAAAATGATATGCCCTATCTTATTTCTGGTTATGCATGACAGAATACTGAATGTTGACTTACACAGAGCTACCATGATGGAATTTGACATAAACATGTCTGAAATGCCACTTGGGAAGCTGAGCAAAAGTAATATTAAAAAAGGTATGATTATGGTTTTCACTTTTTTTTATATAAAATTTTAGTTGATTATTTTTTTCTTTGGCAATGGCAACATTAGAATATCTAGAGTGTGTTATTATTTATTGACTGACTGATAAATACTAATTGTATGTGGACTTGCTCCCTTGTCCCAGGGTTTGAAGCTTTAACAGATATATAGAATCTGTTAAGTAATAACAGTCTCAACCCTTCAGTCAGAGAAAGCTTACTTATTGATGCTAGCACTCGATTTTTCACTGTAATCCCTTCTATTCATCCGCATGTTATTAGGAATGAGGAAGTTTTGATGTCAAAGTTACATAGACCATGCCTACAAAGTTACTAGGTTTTCTTGGTTATGGAAAATGAAATTAGGTTGATGCCAAGAGGTTTTTGTGGCTCTGCCTTATTTTCCTGCTTAAACTAAGGTACAAGGAAGTTAATGATTTTTTGCATTCAATGTTTAAAATGATAATATATTTTAATATAATAACTTGGAATCCACTGAATCATCTCAAAAGAGCGCTGAAGTGTGCTATCCTTCTGGTCAACAACAGTTTTAATAACTACAAAGTAATAAGGGACATGTCAAAAAGCAATGTGAGGTGTTCTAAGTTCGTGGAAACTTGGATTTTTTAGGAGTATTAATTGGTTTTAATGCATGTTGAATGTGACTGGAAATAAGGTGTGAATAATATTGTATAAAAGTTATTTAATTCTATTGGGACTATAGCTGATGAATGCCGATGCTTTAACTTGATGCATTCTGAACTCTCTCATGAATTTTACTATGTTGTTCTTTTCGGTGAAGATGTTAGAATCACTTCAAGACATTGAAATAGCTTCAAGATTAATTGGATTTGTTGAAGAGGGTGATAAAGACATTGATGATAAGTATGAGAAACTTCACCGTCACATTGCTCCACTTCCTCATGATAGTGAAGATTATTGTCTGATCAGAAGTTTTTCCATACTACTCAAGCCCCTACACATATGGTGTGTTTGTAATTGAATAGCAGAGACTAGCGAGTTGTATTATGCATGTGTCTCTGGATCTAGCTCTTCCATTGTAACAATGTATTGATTACCGGCCTGCGTTCCACAGGATTCTTGGAATGTTGAGCTAGTAGAAGTTTTTGCACTTGAAAGGGAAGGAAAATTTGACAAGTATGCCCCTTACAAAGAAACGCCATTGGGATGTGAAGAAATCCTAAGACCTGAAGAGTTTTTAAGCTGAATCTTCTTAGTATTCTCACATATTTCTTCAATTAAGCTGTGTATGAAGATATGATTGAAATATAACCATGGTTGACTATTCTTGCTGCTACATGCTATACACCAAAGTTCACTACAGCTTGCTGGAAGTCAACATTTAGGAGAATCAAAGTAATAAAAAACAAAAAGAGCTAGTCATATAACTAGAATGTTCTCTGTTGCAGGGTCTAGGCCCTAGGGTGACAAATTTTGTGGGCATACTTAACCGAGGACTGAGAATTGCACCCCCTGAAGCCCCAAGATCTGGCTATATGGTTCTTTCACTCTTTTCTTAGTCTCTTCCATTTTTTTTTTTTTTTTTTTATAAATGTGCACCTAATCACTACCCAAATCTGAATTTCTGAATAATTTGCTCTACAGTTTGGCAAAGGGATATACTTTGCTGACCTGGTCAGACAAAGTGCTCAGTAAACTTGCACTGATAATAAAAATCCGGTTGGTCTGATGCTTTTGAGCGAAGTTGCCCTTGGAAATGTCTACGAGCTTAAGAATCCTAAGGTCAGTCCGGTTTAATTCCAAATGTTCATATGGGTTTATAACGGCATGTGGTTGTTGATTGTTAGTCATTACCTTGTTGTGCATGCCTTCAAAGTAAGAAATAGCTTTTGCATTTTCTCCCCTCCATTTGTGTATCTGATGAATATGTTGGCAATTTCCTTACCTCTGACAAGTCTTTGCCCACTGTTCCATAAAGTATATGCATAAACCTACGGAAGGAAAGCATTCTACTAAAGGATTGGGCAAGAAGGTACCTGAAGAATCGGAATTTGTAACGTGAAGAGACGACGTCATTGTTCCTTGTGGAGAACCAGTGTCATCAAGAGTCAAAACTTCTGGGATCTTGAACAACGAGTTTATTCTTTACAATACTGCTCAAGTAAGTTTTCGAGCTTTGGTTATGTTGTTCTTGTCTTACCATGACTCGTAAATTTTCAATATATAGCAGTATAAAATGAATAGGGAAACTTCGATGAAATGCAGTAATGCACGTCATGGACTGGTATGCTGATTTGTTCATGAGAATTGTGGACAACTTTAAGCCATAATGAATGACATGATTTGCCTTGATTATCATTATTTTGAATATAGGATTCTTGGAGGGTGATGAAGGGTCTCATTTTGGGTTGACCAGACACCTTTAACTTTTGTGTATGTTTGGATAGCGGTGGTAGAAATGACTTTTATTTCTGATGAACTTTTCTTGATGGACTTTTTTTGATGCGATTTGTGTTTAGAATAGTAGTGGTAGATATTATCAAAAAAAGAATAGTGGTGGTAGAAGTGACTTCAAGATCTAAAGCGAAGGAGATGTGACTTCACAAAAAAAGTGGGCTTTAAGGTCTGAAACCCATCAAGGTATGAAGCTATGTCAAACAGTCAATAATCTAGTTTCTACTTTTGTTGGGCTTCTGATAGACTTATTTAAACTTTTGAAGTTATTCCAAACAAACCCTTTTGTTTACTCTTTTTCTTTTTGGTTGCAAGGGTAGGGATGAAGTTGAATGAAACCATTCGAAATTTGAAGGGGTTGGTTACGGTCATCTTCCCTTCTCATCCACTTCCCATCCTCTTCTTCATCTTACTTAGTTGAATTAAAATCTTAACCGTTCGATCTAATGTTTTATAAAAGTATTATTTTTATATATTTTTTAATAATTTAATATTTTTTTAATTCAGTATAAAAATGGCATTTACTTAGAAAAAATTATCTATTTTGGGCACAAACATAATACAATAGATTAACTGGTTTTTCAAAGTCTTGATGATAAGCATGATAAAAATGTTGTGTTTAATTCAGCAAAGGGACCCTGGAGAGAAAGACATTTAGTTTCATTTCTATTAGAAGTGGACATGAGTACCATCATCAATGGTTACTCCATCGGATTAAGTACAATTACCAGGCTAAAAACAATAAAGCTAAATCACATTAATGTTTTCCAGTCATCCATCTAGAACTCTTATAACGCTAATTGTAAACTGTATCGCCATGTTATTCTTACCATGTTTTCAAGAAAACTATAATCTGACGAGCATGAAAAAAAAAAAAAAAAAAACATGACTACAAGTCCTTCTAATATGCTAACCCAGCACATTTGATCTAGAAATATAGGCAGGAAAACAGAGAGAGAGAACAAATAAGGATCCAGATAACTCTTCCAACTCAACATTCATGTCAATCTTCTTAAACAGCAGCAACCGCTAGAAAAGCACGTCAAGAGGAACACATAGATCTAGGAAAATCGGTAAAATCGAAGCAAAAAAGGAGAGACAAACCGCAATCGCTGCTTAAAGGTATGTTGGAACGAGAGTGGAACGCCGAGGTTAAGCTTATTAGTAGATGGGCAAATGCTGCCGCTGACCATTTAGCCAAAGTGGGGTTGTCATCTATGCCAGGTCTCCAGGCTATCTCGCATGCCTCTATGACGTTGAGTAGGCTTCTTGAAGTGGATAACTCCTAGATAATGTATGGTTGCACTTTATATATATATATATATATATATATATAAAATCACTCCCTCCTTTATTCTTACCTTTCTCCGTCTCCCTCTGCTAAATTTCTCTTATATTTTCCTTATTTTTACAATAAAAAGTTACTCTCTCCTAGGTTTTTAATTATAAGGCTAAAGTTGAATTTTTTGGAGAAATAATGAAGTTAATTAAATTAGCGTATTTTTATTTTTATTTCTTCAAACTAAATTGGTAATAAACTAATATAGGAGATAATCTAAAAAAACACAACATATTTAAATGATTAAGTAACTTATTTAGTTTACTTAATCACTCCAAAAAAGTTAACTGCGCCTTATAAGGCAAGTAGTAATACTTTAAAGGCGAAAGTATACCTTTGATCCTTTATGTTTTTTCCCTAAGATCATTTTAGTTATTAAGTTTGTAAAGAAAGCATAGTTTGGTCCCTTAATGTTAACACGTTAGTCCGATTTAACTAAAATACTAACTCAACAATTTTAAGTGATGATCATAACGATTAGATGTTAGCAAAGTATCTTTATATGTTAGTATTTAATAAATTAATATTTTAAATTCTATTAATTGAAAAATATTTAATCTTCTTCAACAAAATATATATATATATATATATATATATAATTTTCACAAACTGTGAAACACCGTAAAACGATCTGTGAAGATTAAATATCTTTCAATTAATAGGATTTAAAATATTAAAATACTAACATATAAAGCGTGTTTGGTCAAAGATTTAATTGTACAGTTATGTGTATAAAAAAAAATTTGTACAGTTATCTTTAAAATTGTTGAGTTAGTATTTTTCGTTAAGTCAGACTAACTGTGTTAATATTAAGGGACCAAATATACACTTTACAAACTTAAAGAAGTAATACCAAAAACAAACATAAATGAGCAAGGTACACTTTAGCCTACTTTAAAAACAATCGAGAAGGCTGTGTAAAGTGGATTTCAATTGATTGACAGGGTGATTGAGAGAAAAGAATGATTTTCCGATTGACGAGGGTAAAAGAAAATTGAAGAAAGCGTTCGGTAGAAGCTAACTCGCAAAACTGCTGGAGTGTCGGAACTCGGAGATTCTTTCCCTTCCGAAGCATATTCTGTAGTGTAGTGAGCCCAACACTATAAATTCATCTGCCCAGAAAACCGACAGTGAAAGTGAAAGAGAGAAAGGTGAGGTGGGAAGGGAACAATGGCGAATCCTCAAAAGCCATGGAAGGCAGAGTACGCGAAGTCAGGACGATCGTCTTGCAAGACTTGCAAGAATACTATCAACAAAGAGACGTTTCGCCTTGGCAAGATGGTTCAAGCCACCCAGTTCGATGGTTTCATGCCGGTCTGCGTCCACTCATTTCTACTCTGTGCCCCATTCACCCCCTCACTCTTTCTTCTACGCTTCTTGTTTCTTGAAACCCTGAAATCATGTGGTTTTGTTACATTCCTCGCATTATTCTTGCAGATGTGTTTGCGTTGATAACTGGGTGGGTTGTCCAGTTTCGCGTGCTCCCCTTGCTTTCACCCCTTCTTTTTTTGGGGATTTTACTTGCATTCTGGTCGTGACTACTTTTTCTTTTTCTTTTTTAAATTGTGGAGATTTCTGGTACACACTGTTCTACCTTTCTTGTTTGTTGAACCAAATGTTTTGTTTTTGCTTATTGTTTCTCAAATGCAGGGAGGGCTTTATAAGTTTGACGAATGTGAAGCCCCCCCAAAAAACCCTTTTTTGTTGCGGGAGTCGAAGGGGTTTGAGAGATTTGCTTCAACTAAAAGCCTGTTCTTGCATATGATGTATTTCTCAGTCTGATAGTATATTCAACACCTTTAACCTCAGAAATGCTGATAACATCTCATGGACTATTGGAGCTGTTCTTGTCTATATTGAGATTATTTAATCTCTTATTGCTGAGTAATACGTTTTAATGGGTACAAATAGTTCCAATTTATATTATTAGAAAAGAGGTGCAACATGAGGATTCAATAGATAAAAGCTGAACAACAACAGAAAAAAGTAATAATTGATGTCCTTAAGAGAGAATGTTGACAGCACATACTCAATGAGGCTTACTGTCTGGTACTGGTTCTTTAAGCAGATTATCAACTTATTATTCGTGGTGGGATCATTTTGGGTACGTGGTCTGTATGAAATTTCATTGCTAATGGCATTGTGCATTATAAAGTCTCGTGCAGTTCCAAGTATCCGAAAAGTTGCCTTGGCACCCTTTACATCAGATTGTATGTGGTTTGTGGGTCCTAGTTATGTCGTTGCTTTCTGAAACTCCTTCATTTCACGTAGAAAGATATTTCATACGTTTTAAGGTGATGATCCAGTTGGCTTTCTGTATCTGACTGAAACTTTAGCGAAGTTCATGCTAAATAGTTGTACTACAATTGATCTCCAGATGGTTATATTTTTAGATGAAATGATGTGCTATAATTTCCTTCTGTTGGTTATTTATTTTACCTTCATTACATCATTGGTTTGATCTGTGTTTTTTATCTATCAGATGTGGCATCATGCTGATTGTATATTGAAGAAACCAAAACAGATAAAATCGTATGAGTTTTTCTCCTCAGTTGTTGTTTGTTGGATGATTTGACATGGGAAGGAATTTATTTCTATGCTATACTGTTCTTGTAGAATTGATGATGTTGAGGGCATAGAGGGGCTCCGTTGGGAACATCAACAAAAAATCAGAGAATATGTAGAGTGCGCTTCACAACAAAAGTCAAATAGTATTAAAGATATGGAGCATGGTATTGAAGTTTCACAAACTTCTCGTGCTACGTGCAAGCATTGTGCTAAAAAGATAATCAAAGGAGAGGTTGGTTTTAATGTTTCTTTGAATGCCATAGTATTTGTATTAACTTACTGGAGCATGTAAATTGCTTGTGGGCATTGTGTGGTGCAAAAGAGATGATAAGTGAAGGCATAAGTTTGTAGTTCAGATGTTTCTTTTTATCCCACTTTCGTCTTGTTTATCTTTAAAGTATCGGTGAAAATTAACATGTATGAGATCTAGTAATATCCTGAGCATTTGACAGAGTTTTTAGATAACACTTCTAGGAATCTAGGATCACACGTAGTATCATACTTTCAATTTCAATACTTTTTTATGGGTAAAATTCCACTGTTGATTTGGTTAAGGAATCAATCTTCATGAATTTGCTACCCCTCCCTTTTATCTTGGGGTGGCTATTGAGTTCTTGTATCAAACTGCTTAACAAGCAGAGGTACATGGTACCAGAATAGTTATGTGGGCTCATTTGCAGTTTCCATTCCTGAAAATCATGCTGTATGACCAAAAACCTTTACATGACTACATGCCACTCATACCCAATTTTAATTTGAAAGATTTTTTTTTTTAGTATCAGGTTTACTTTTTGAAATTAGTTGATGTATATAGATATTTTCAAACATCAAGCTATCACTACCCAATCTTTAAGAATATAATTGTATGTTAGAAGAGGATAGTTGATAAGATTCTTATGAGACTCTTAAGACCCCAGAAATAAATATGTTCCTTGATCTGTCTGGGTGATTTTTGGGCTTCCAATGGGTCTTTACTTCCTTTATTCCATTGTTATCCTAGCTCGACTAATACAAGCCTTCAGGGCTTTAGGCTCTGGACAGAACCTGCATTACTGATTGGGAGTTGGAGAAAGTGCTAACAAGCCACTGAAGCATTTCTAATTCAGATTACTTTTTTTGAGTGCACTTGGGAATTGGCTTGCAACCTATTTCTTTGTTCTCTTTAAAATATGCACTTCCTGAAAGAAGTTTTAAAAGTTTGAATCAGTGAAGGAGTAGTGAAGTTGATCTTTGATGTCCTATTTGCATTTTGTTGTTGCATGAAATCTGCAGAAAAACCCAGTTAGGCAGCAAGAAGCCTGTTGTAGTTTCTTCCACTGGCAAGTTTCTTCAAATTGACTGCCTTCATCAAATTACAATAATGTGTATTTTATGTTGATATGTTTTAATTTTCAGACTGTTCCGTAATAATTTGTAATCACACTGTTCCATGTAGATGTGCCATTTGACTTTTAGTATCTCTTCTTGCTAATAGTTGTATTGAATTTATAGGTTCGTATATCTAGTAAGCCTGATGGTCAAGGTGCTAAAGGATTGGCTTGGCATCATGCAAACTGTCTTATGGAATTATCCCCATCAATACAAGTTGAAAAGTTGTCTGGATGGAATGCTCTCTCACCTTCTGATCAATCTGCTGTCAATGCCATGACAAAGAAACTTCATTGTAAGCAGGGAGGTATGAGGATCAAAATTTTTAGAATATCTTATCTATTCATGCTGTAGCAATTGCATCTAAATATTGCCTTTTTTGTTGCTTTCTCATTATTGTTCTCAGACATTGAGGGTCAAGAGGTTAAGGATTCTGGATGTGAATCAACTTCTAAAGCTGGCTCAAAACGCAGGAATGAAGCCAGTAGTAATCCCAAGTCGAAAGTTGTTAAGGCTGAGGGAGATGCTTCTGATCTGAAGAGTAGACTGGAGGCCCAAACCAAAGAATTCTGGACTCTTAAAGATGATCTGAAAAAGCATGTGACAACTGCTGAGTTACGTCTAATGCTGGAAACCAATAGTCAAGATTCAACAGGATCAGAACTTGATTTGCGTGACCGCTGGTAATTTATTATTTCGCTCACTTTCTTTTGCTTATTTTAGAGAAGCTCTTGCTTTCACCCTGCCTATATGGGTCGTTTTCCTATGAATGAGTAGTTGTTATGACTGAAATGTCAAAAGATGCTGTTTATTTTTTCTTGGATGTCCTTCATCATGCTTGCGCACTGATAATACTGCTTAGATGTGTAACTGTGTTTCCAATTTTGTTCTTTTTTCCCCTCGATTTATGATGTAATTTACAAATATTTTCTGTGAAATGTGAATTTTCTTAAAGGTAGTGATAACTTAATCTTTTTGTTTTGAAAGTAATCCATCTTATATCTCTATAATATTTAGTGCCGATGGAATGATGTTTGGACCACTTGCGTGTTGCCCAATATGTTCTGGTTCTATCCGATATTCTGGAGGAATGTACCGGTGCCACGGTTATGTTTCTGAATGGAGCAAGTGTTCCTACTCTACCAAGGAACCCGTACGAGTTAGACAGAAGTGGAAAGTTCCTGAGGGAACAGACAATCAGTACCTTAAACAGGTGTGGGATGAAAAGTAATTTTATAGACATATATAAAGCAGATATCTGACTTTATGTTACACTGACTGTTTCCAGTGGTTCAAATCACAAAAGGCTGAGAAACCAGTTAGGATGGTGCCTCCAAGTTCATCATCAAATTCTGAAAGTCAAATCATTGCTTCCCAGCATCAATCTGCAAACAGTGAAAATTTGGGAGAATTGAGAGTTGCTATCACTGGATATCCTAAAGAATCTATTGTATAATGTTCCTTCCATTTTTCCTTTTGTATTTGTGCTTTGACATCCCTAGTTGAGAGATTCTTTAGAACCATCCTGGGAGTCTCATGTTTAAATTCATTTAGTCTTAATTTTCTGAGATATGATTATGCAGGTGAAGTGGAAAAGCAAAGTTAAGGAGGTTGGCGGTGTGCTTCATGCTAAAGTAAAGAAAGGTATCTCCTATATTGACTGACATATGGAGATGCGAAAAAGAGATTTGTGTATCTTTTTCGTTTTTTGACAAAAAGCAAAAGGATTTGTGAAAGTTTGGCCTGGTCACTTGCAGATTCTAGCTGCTTGGTTGTAATTGGGGCACTGGATGAGCAAGATGCTGAAATACAGAAGGCAAAGTATGGTGTTTCAGTCAGTTCCTAGTGTTCTTATTTCGGATTATTAATAATTCACTGACCTTGAAGAGTTTCCTTAGGAGGATGAAAGTACCTATAGTCAGAGAGAATTATCTGGTTGATTGTGTGGAAAGAAAGAAGAAGCTTCCGGTTGCCTTATACAAGCTTGAAGCCGTTAGTGAAGCCTCTAAAATGGCCACCATCAAAGTGAAGGGTCGAAGTGCTGTTCATGAGGCCTCTGGCCTACAGGATTCTGGTCACATACTGGAGGAAGGAAAAAGCATATTTAATACAACTCTGAATTTGTCTGACTTATCTAGTGGTGTTAACAGGTGCTTGATTATATTCTTCTTTTCGGTTTTGTTACGCAAAGCCATACGAGTTCCAAAACATCTAGTTCCCTATAACTGATGTCTACATTATATGATTTGATCATTCTTAAGAATTTCTCTGATATGCCTTGTTGGAACATTAGCTGAAATTATGATATTGTATATGACGTCATTTCAACCACCTTTAAGTATCTAAAGATATTCTTAAAATTCTCCATGAAACATAGAAAAAGGATTTTTACGTTTATACGCTTCATGAGTTTAATCAGACCACTTGGACTTAAAAGGCTTTTGATTATTTCTGCTTTAATTATCTTACAAGATTTTAGCTCTGCTGTTTTTTTATTCCTTCCAGCTCTGACTATGTCATCTCAATAATAAGCTTTTTTTTTTTTCCCTACCATGCATAGCTACTACATTATCCAGATAATTCAAGAAGATAAAGGATCAGATTGCTGTGTATACCGTAAATGGGGTCGAGTTGGTAATGACAAAATTGGGGGAGATAAGCTGGATTGGATGCCAAAAGCAGCTGCCATTGCCCAATTCAAACGATTATTCTTTGAGAAGACTGGAAACCCTTGGGAGGCTTGGGAACAAAAGGATTTACATAAGCAACCAGGAAAATTTTACCCATTAGATATTGTACATCTTATTTCATATCCTTATTTCTTTTTATGATGTAAATCATTCTTACTCATTAGGTGGATGTTCAACTGATGCGGTTGTTTTATAACCTTGACTCTGCAGGATTATGGGGTTAAGGAACAGGGTACAAAGAAAAATAAAAAAGAAGCAGGCAGTAAGTTGGCCCCTCCATTACTAGAATTGATGAAGATGCTTTTCGATGTGGAAACATACAGGTATTAAACAAATGGTATGCCTTATCTTTTTTTAGTTATGCATGACAGAATACTGAATGTTGACTTTCACAGGGCTGCCATGATGGAATTTCAGATAAACATGTCTGAAATGCCACTCGGGAAGCTGAGCAAAAGTAATATTCAAAAAGGTATGGTTATGGTTTTCTATTTTTTAAAATAATATTTAAGTTGATTTTTTTTTTTTTCCTTTTGCAATGGCAACAGTAGAAATTATAGAGTGTGCAATATTTGTCGACTGACTGATAATTACTAATTGTATGTTGTCTTGCTCCCTTGTCCCAGGGTTTGAAGCTTTAACAGATATACAAAATCTGTTAAGTAATAACAATCCCGATCCTTCAGTCAGAGATAGCTTACTTATTGATGCCAGCAATCGGTTTTTCACTGTAATCCCTTCTGTTCATCCGCATATTATTAGGGACGAGGAAGTTTTGAAGTCAAAGGTACATAGTAAGATGCCTAAAAAGTTACTAGGTTTTCTTGGTTATGGAAAATGAAATTAGGTTGATGCCAAGAGGTTTTTGTGGCTCTGCCTTAGTTTCCTTATTTAAAGTTTATACTATGATACAAGGAAGTTAATGACTTTGTGCAGTCAATGTTTAAAATGATTATATATTTTAATATAATAACTTGGAATCCACTGAATCATCTCAAAAGAGTGCTTTAGTTTGTTATTCTTCTGGTCAATAGCAGTTCTAATAACTACAGAGTAACACAGGACATGTCAAAAAGCAATGTGAGGTGTTCTAAGTTCTTGGAAACTGAATTTTTTTCAGGATTATTAATTTGTTTTAATGCATGTTGAAGGTGATTGGGTACAAGGTGTCAATGATATTATATAAAAATTATTTAATTCTATGGGGTTTATAGCTGATGAATGCGGAAGCTTTAACTTGATGTATTCTGAACTCTTTGTCATGAATTTTACTATGTTGCTCTTGTAGGTGAAAATGTTAGAGTCACTTCAAGACATTGAAATAGCTTCAAGATTAGTTGGATTTGATGTAGATGGCGATGACTCCATTGATGATAAGTATGAGAAACTTCACTGTCACATTGCTCCACTTCCTCATGATAGTGAAGACTACCATCTGATAGAGAAGTTTCTCCATACTACTCATGCCCCTACACATACGGTATGTTTGTAATTGAATAGCAGCAACTCGCAAATTGTATTATGCATCTGTGTCTCTGGATCTAGCTCTTTCACTCAAAATGTATTGATTATCTGTACTCTCCACAGGATTGGAGTCTTGAGCTAGAAGAAGTTTTTGCACTTGACAGGGAAGGAGAATTTGACAAGTTTGCCCCTTACAGAGAAAAGCTCGGTAACAGAATGCTTCTTTGGCACGGTAGGTTTACTACTGGTTTACATTATTGCGCACACTTGTAAATATTTTTCCATGACTTCATGAAAAAGATAATACACATCTTTGATATTTCTAAAATAATATACATCAGCTGTCTATGAAGATACAATTGAAATATAACCTTTGTTGACTATTCTTGCTGCTACATTTTATACACCAAAGTTCACTACAGCTTGCTGGAAGTCAACATTCAGGAGAATGAAAGTAATTAATAAATAAATTGAATTAGTCCTATAACTAGAATGTTCTCTGTTGCAGGGTCCAGATTGACAAATTTTGTGGGCATACTTAGCCAAGGACTGAGAATTGCACCTCCTGAAGCCCCAGCAACTGGCTATATGGTTCTATCACTCTTTCCTTAGACTCTTCAATTTTTTTTTTATTTTAAAATAAATGTGCACATAATTACTACCCAAATCTGAAATTCTGAATAATTTACTCTACAGTTTGGCAAAGGGATATACTTTGCTGACCTGGTCAGCAAAAGTGCTCAGTATTGCTTCACTGATAAGAAAAATCCTGTTGGTCTGTTGCTTTTGAGCGAAGTTGCGCTTGGAAATGTCTACGAGCTTAAGAATGCTAAGGTCTTTCTGGTTTAATTCCAATTGTTCATATGGATTTATAAGGGCATGTGGTTGTTGATTGTTAGTTATTACCTTATTGTGCATGCCTTGAAAGTAAAAAAATAGCTTTTGCACTTTTTCCCTCCCTTTGTGTATCTGATAAAATATTCTGCTGAATATGTTGGCTATTTCCTTACCTCTGACAAGTCTTTGCTCTCTGTGCCATGAAGTATATGGATAAACCTCCACAAGGAAAGCATTCTACTAAAGGATTGGGCAAGAAGGTACCTGAAGAATCGGAATTTGTAACGTGGAGAGATGATGTCATTGTTCCTTGTGGAAAACCAGTGTCATCAAGAGTCAAGACTTCTGAGCTCATGTACAACGAGTTTATTGTTTACAATACGGCTCAAGTAAGTTTTCAAGCTTTGGTTATGTTGTTCTTGTCTTACCATGCCTGTGAAGCAAAAGCTAGTATACTCATAAATTTTCAATATTTTCTAGTATAAAATGGATCGGTCGGTATGCTGATTTGTTCATGCGAATTAATTTTAATTTGTCATGGAATTGTTATGTGGACAACTTAAAGCCATAATGAATGACATGATTTGCCTTGATTATCATTCCATTAATTGCTACGATTGGAACTTCTGCTGGGACAAAACAACAAAAATGGAGAATTCTTGTGTTGCCTTGTTTAATTTAGTTCTTTGTAGGCACACTTGGCCAGTTAGTTAAACGTTGATAAACAATGCACTTGCGCAATGCTCTATTATTATTTTGGGTCTAGTCGATGGTATGCCCGAATTAAGGGTTGTATGTTTTGGAGAGAGGCGCATGAGATTAAATGTGGGATTATTCTGTGCAGGTTAAGATGCAGTTCTTGTTGAAGGTGAAGTTCCATCACAAGAGATGAGGATGGGAAGTAATCAATGTCAAGCATTTTGAGTATTCACTTTTGGGGTGATGAAGGGTCTCATTTTGGGTTGACTTAGAGACCTTCAACTTGTGATTTCTCTCTCTTTTTGGTTGTAAGGGCAGGGATGAAGTTGAATGAAACCATTCTGAAATTTGTACAAGTTTGTCCTTAGGTGGTGGTGATGGATATGAGGTGTTTGTGGGGCCCTGAATGCACAAGATACTCTTATATAGTTATATACTTATATGGGGCTTGCATGTGTGTCATATGGCAAAGCTGACGCTGTTAATTGATGTTGATAACATCATAAGAGGATTAGGTGTATATAAAATCTTCCGTGTTAATTGTTATCGTTTGGTCAGAGCCTGTTGAGCTGAGGGTTCCTATGGTGAGGAGATGGCAAGGGAAGCCATTTCTCTCTGTCAAGTACGACGTTACGGTTTTCACAGATGATATACAGATTCATGAAATGGATTTATTATGATTGCTACAAAGGTCAACCAACAACAAAAAATGTAATTGGTTTAGTTGGTAAACGGCCTCATTCCTATTGTCGTGGCGAGAACAACACAAGTTTGAATATTCTGAAAGGCACCAGTGAAAACTCTTCCCGCTCCAGATCTCAAGAGAATATGGCCTTGGCCTAATGAAAAATCAAAAGTTAACCTTGAAAAAAATGTTCATGAGCAGAAGAGCAACTGTATTTCTTCTCACAATTTTGTGAGACTGCGATCTTGATATCTGAATCAGATGGAGTGTATTTTCTTGGTGAGGCCAACAACGAAAATGTTTTTATATGATTTTCATACTTCACGCAAAGTTGGATTGTGATTCATAACCATGAACTAAGGGTCCATTTGGTACCGGGAAGATTTAAGGAGGGAAAGGAATGGAAGAGAAGATTAAGAGGGAATTTAAAAAGTTGAGCTGTTTGGTAGATATGGGAAGAGAACTTAAGTTGAGGGAAAATGAATTGGTTGGTATGAAGAATTGGGTGTTGGTTAAATGGGAAAGTGAGGTGAAATTCCTAAAATGCCCTCTGTTCGTTCGAACGAAAAAGTTACGTTCGAATGTAATAGGTACCAAATCGCTTGTGTTCAAACGTAAAATGTGACAATGACTTGAGGTTTACATCAGAAATTTCACAACCCCATAAACAGAAAACCAAACCACCAGAACACATAAACAACAGAGATGCATGTAGAGGAATAACCTAATGCCCTATTCCAGCTGCCTCTCTCATTTATTAACCCACAAACAAACGTATTATGACACCAAAGAATGAACGTAGGGCATCGGCTTTGGAAAAAAAAATCATCACAGGGCATTGGCAACGACGGATAAAACTCAGTCCTTCCATTCAAGCTTCCACTGTCGTCTCAAGCTTCTTTGACTCCTCCTTCTTCCAAATCCTCGATCACATCTGGTTTAGAGGGGCTTTTTTGTCCCAATTATTCACTCTCTCGGGAAGATTTGAAGATCCCTCCAATTTTAGAGGGATTTCAATTTCCCGCATTTGTGGGAAGATGTTGCCAAGTGGGAACTCGATATGGATAGAGGCTTGTGCACCAAACGGTTTTGTGCGTAGGAACTCTGTTATGTTCCCAGGAACTTTCGCCAATTCTCCATAACAAACGGGTCCTAAGGGTGTAAGTTGCTTAAGGGTCTGTTTGAGTTAGCGTTATAGAAATACGTTTATGCAAGTTGGGATAATTTTTTTGTCACATACTTATCTCGTATACTGTAAATTACGTTGAATAGATAGCTTCTACTACTAATTCGAATATGCACTTAATGTGAGCACATACATCATTGTAGAAAATTTGGAACATTGAAGTATTTAGTGGCAAAAAAATGTAACATGAGTGTGTTTATTAAGGAGGAAAAATCACATAAGAGAGCCTTTGTGCATTACTTAATGCATGTTTGGATTAGTTTTGGGGGAATAGATTTGATGAATTACGTGATACGTATGTGAAATAAGCTTTATCTTGACTTGTGGTAAAGGGCTACTAAAATCATAATTTTGTAATTTGTCAAACATATACTTAACGCTGCACATTTTCACGTTTCTTTGATTGTAGAAATTGAAGCCGTCCACCAATGGGGGTTGGCACAAGTGGTAAGCGTCACTTAAGTAAGGTCTCGAGTTCAAGTTTTGTGAATGCAGAAAAGCTCCGTTAGGAGACTCACCCACCATAGCCAGGTGTGCGACCCAAGTCGGATCGGATAGTCAGGGCGAAGCTTTGAATACCGGATGTGCAATAAAAAAGAAAAGAAAAGAAATTGAAGCCGTTCTAGAGAATGATGGCTGGCAAAGCAAGGCAAGAAACCAACGTAATCTAGAAGCATATTATTATTTGTAATTATTATAAAATGATCTATAATGCCGTCTAAACTCATCTCAACATTTTTATTTAATTATACTTGTTATTTTACTACGATTCGATTCACATTTGACTACTACTTTTTCAATTGCGTCTGCTCTATGTAGTGGAGCCAATACCAGAAAAACAAGTTCTGTAGAATGACCATATGCAATAATTTTCATTTTCAGCCTCATTATGCTCAACCTTATTGTATTGACTTCAATTCTTCAAATAAACAGTGGTTATTAATTTTTAGGAAAAATCTCTGAGATCCCAAAATATAATCACTAAAACCTTTCACAACAAATCGGGAATCGGGAAGTACACACTAAGTGCTTGTTCGAGAAGTACCAAAAAAAATATATATTTTAAAGTATTTTTTCTCTAGTCGAAACAAAATTCTTCTTATATATTCACCTTAAACATTGTAAAAACGTTTTAAAGAAGTTAAAACAAACATCCACTAATAAGTTCTAATGTGAAATGTTAACAAATTTATTGCTTTATATTACTTATAAAGAGAAGGGAAGAGGGAACAAAACCGAAAGGTGTGGTTGAAAGGTGGGGACAGGTGGCGGTGAGAGTGAGTCAGCGTAAAAAAGAGAAGGCTGTCACAGGTGCGGCGTTCGGCGCAAATTATAAACGAAGCCAAACCAAACCAAATGACATGATGTACTCTAATATGCTTAAACAAGTAATTAAAATGAAAACCCCATCCCACTAAACCAAGCCCCACAATTCATGCTCCATTACTCAGTGTCTCCTAAGAACCCTACACCAAAGCACCCCAATGTCTTCCTTTCACATTTCTCTCTCTTTTATGTCCCTTATTTAATTCCCCTTCCTTACCCCTCAGACTCAGATATCAGTTCGCACCATTTCCTAGTTTGCCCGTGCGCTTAAACTTTTCCTAGTATTTCATTCTTCTCTCTTTTCTTTATGGCTTGTTCTGGAAGTAATACTAGTGGAGGGTCGTCTGGCGGGTCTCCTTGCGGGGCATGCAAGTTCCTGAGAAGGAAATGTGCTTCTGATTGTATATTTGCTCCTTATTTCTGCTCTGAACAAGGCCCTTCTAGTTTTGCTGCCATACATAAGGTTTTTGGAGCTAGTAATGTTTCTAAGCTGCTCTTGAACTTGCCTCCTCATGATCGTTGTGAGGCTGTCCTCACTATTGCCTATGAAGCTCAGGCTCGTATCAGAGACCCTGTTTATGGTTGTGTCTCCCACATTTTTGCCTTACAACAACAGGTTTGTGTGTGCGCCCTTCTAACTTGCTAGCTCTCTGAACTTTGTATTTCGGTTTACTTCTGAGTTGAGTCTTGCCTAAGAGTTACATTGATTGAAGCTGAACAAGTTCTGTGTGTTTTTTTTTTAAAACTTTTCTTAACCACTCCTTTGAGAGAAGGAAAAAAGGGTATTAATTACTGTTATCTAGTTTTATAACTTTAGAACTCGCAATTAAATCTACTTCTTTATCATTTCCCCCTCATTTTTTTCTGTCTATATATGTTTACACTGAAAATTTGGAATCAGTGAGGCCATTTAATTTATATTCGATACTTCCATTCTGCCTTTCTCTTGTATACTTGTTGCTACCTTGCTAAGGTTTGGGTTCTATATAACCCCAAACCTACTAATTGTAAGCTACAAGGCCATGTATATGTATACAATACACACATTAGCCACTTATCTAGAGAGCTAGGGAAAATGTTGTTTATGACATCTTAGTTCTAAACTTAGAAATTTGCGTATTGATGAAATAATGCAGGTGGCATGCTTGCAAGCACAGTTGATGCAAGCGAAGGCACAGTTAGCTCAGAAGAACATAGAGAATAATGAAGATTACTGGGGAAGAAATATTAATAATGCTTATGGGCAAACAGTATTGAATCCAATCTATGGCACTAATAATTACACCAACATGAACCCTATTTCTCCTCAGAGTTCTCTTGACTCTATTGATTACTCTACCATCCATGATGGCTCATCTTCCACGAGTTTGCAACAGGAGGGTTTCTCTTTCTACCAGCAACCTCGCTCCAAGAAAAGTCCATCTTATGATAGCAATGACTTGAGCGAGCTTCAAGAGCTAGCTCTCAGAATGATGAGAAATTAGGCAATGCTTATCAATTAATGAGCTATGATCTCTCTATCAATCTGTCTTTGTAACGTTAACGTTTTCTTCAAGGGCATCCCTTGATGTATATACTGAGATTATTAGTTTCCTTAACTGTTAGGCCTAAGATAGGCACATTATATTTAGCCTTTTTCTATCTGCGGCTTCCAATCCAAAACTAATTAAATTTTTGCACTCTTTATATATGTCAATCTCTATGTTTTTATCTATTTATATATATATATCGTCATCTCAGTCACTTTGTTTACTAAAATACTAGCTTCCATAGTTCCATCAGTGTTGAAAATAATGTAGCAGTTCTTTTGTGAACTACAATAATAGGGACAGCCTCAGACCATAAATTAAAGAAAGCCTATAACAGTAGGGCTTGTCTTGCATTATTATTATATATATATATGCATTCTTTACCTGTCAAACTTCAATAATGATACATATCTTGGAATTATGAGGTGTCCTGAGTTCTTACAGATATGGAATTGGCATCTTCGTCTCAAAATTAAATTATTCCCTTCGTTTAACTATCTAATAACTTCATTTAGAAAAAGTAAGTAAATTTGTAGTGGGAGAGAGCTACCCATCTGATGATCAGTTTATTTGGTGGCATTCTTAAAAGACAAACACGTAACCTGTCCTTATCCCATGTCAGTAAATGTAAATAAAGTTATTATTAATTTTTTAACTAATTAACAAAGTCAAGTAACTAGCTAGGTTCTCTTAATCTCTTCCACAACCTGATAATATGTTTTCTTTTTTCCGAAAAGAAACCTGGAGGGGACCAAAAAGAGATCGTGCATGAGCCACAATCATGGCTTCTAAGACCTTGGCTAGGAATTTTATCTCTTTTTTGCTTTTTTATATGGAAAAAGATTTGAAATAAGGAACTCTCAAGTCAAAAGTGAATCGAGTTGCCCTATTGATCTCAACGGGTTCAGATCCAAATGCAATGTCTGCTTTGAGCGCATTGATAAGACAACTTTTTTAAGATTTTGTTATTGCACAGTCCAAAGAAAAGGACTTTGATGGTATCATTATAGAGCTAAAAGCAAACACAAACTAGGGATCAGTACCTAACCGACCCCACTTCTCTCCTAGGTTTTATATTTTAACTGGTAGCTTTACCTAACTTCAGTATTTGTTCATCATATATCGTTTAATTTTTATCTTATTTCACTCTTTGTTGTATTCCTACGACTAGACACAGTGTCCCCTCGATTGAAAGCATACCCTAGCTACCTCACTGGCTTTGTTTCTCACATTTCTCGTATTACAAAGAAACATACCCCTGTTTGTGCTCTTTGAAAAATATGTTCACATGAGTCAAGACAAAATCATTTTCATCAACTTACTTTATATATCATAAATTATGTTAGAAAAATATATTTTACCCACAATCCAAATATACATGCATGTTTGGGATCACTTTTGTGTTCTAAAAGTGCTTATTTAAGTAAATCGAGACAAAACTCATCTTACATACTTACCTCATATATCATAAATCACGATTGAAAAACTAATTTTTAAGATTTTAATGGCGATTCCATACGAACAAAGATATCTTAATATAAGACTTATTTATCAAATTTAAAGTTGGCAACATGATATGTTTTTTTAAACTCCATAAATTTCTTCTTCAATTCTCTTTATCTATTTTTTATTTGATTATTGTTGAATGAGCACGAATAAAAATGATAAATTAAGAAAAGACTAACAAATATATTTTATATTTAAAACCAAAATCAATTCTTTAATTAAATCATACATTAAATATTCATCTGATTCTAAATATATGATAAAATTTGTATGCAAATTATATTATAAACTTTATCAGGATATGAGGTGATATATAGGAGGGAGTACAATTAATACTTCCAACATATGAGCTTTTAATTTGTAGCACGTACCTAATTGAGTGAGAGGAATTGACACGTAAGAGAACTAAGGCCAATTTGAATTTCATAGAGTTCTATGCTTGTTGTTATCATAATAATTAATTAACCTACAGATCTATGAATTACTTTAAAAGTTGACTTTTTTTATGTGGGAAGCAGTAAATATCACTGTTTCATTGTCAATGACAAGTATCATTATTTTTTCCATGCGACTGAAATATTATTGGTGAAACAAACAATAATTGGATAGACAAAACTAAGCATGCAGGGTACAAGTTATAAATTCTTCAAAAGATAAAAACGAAAGAAACTATAATTTTGTCCGAGGGATTATGAATAAAATAATAGTAGACGAAAGCTCTCCATGAGAAGGAGACAAGTGATTCAACAGGAGCATGAATATGAACATGCTGTGGCAATATGATATTGTTCAACATCTCATTATGTGGTACTCTCTTTCTCTTCCAGTCTTAAAGATAAGATAAAGTTAATTTATTTTTTTTTTTTTTTTTTTTAGATTGAGGAAGTGAAATAAGTTACTTAATCGTATCATATGTTATGATTCTTTAGATTTTGTATCAATTTCAGTTCATAAGTTGGACAAAATAGTTTGGAGAAAAAAATGATAAATATAAATATTTTAAAGTAATTTAATTAGTTTTTTTAATCTATCCAAAAAATTCAACCATATCTTATATTTGAGACGGAGTACCTGTTATAGCTAGGGGACCATAGGATCCAAGAAAATCTGCAAGTGAACGAAGCAAAAGATACTAACTGAAAACGCCACCCTTTTTATTTCCTCTATTATTTATTTCTACGGATGACTACAATATGGATTATTTCATATGCATATAAAAAAGGCATAGACTCTTGTATAGCCCATCCCCTCCCTAAGTTGAAGTTATTAATTAACAGATATAATGACCATTGGAGGGTCTATTAGGGACGATATATAATTATCATATCAGGAGCCTGTTGAAGCTGATTTGTCAGGTGATCATGCAAATTAAGAGAGATATGACTTATGGAACATTCAGAGAGTTATATGTTCCAGATGCGAGATCTATATATATATATATATATCAAGCTCGCCCAGGCCACTAATGGTTGTTATTTAAGTCGTAAAATAAAGAATGAAACCAGCTAGGCCCTTAAAAATCTTGCAGGTGAAACAGAAAAATGATTTGTGGAGAATAAATAAAGTATAAGCACTAATTAAATGATGAAACAACATATCCGATCAATTAATAAAATACAAATGCCCATTAGTTAATATAAATGACCATAATGTATCTAGCACATGTATATATATATATAAACAAATTGCCAGAGTGAAGAGGCAAGTGAGTGAGATCCATACCTGATGACCAGAAGCTTTAAAGGATTGGTAAAGTAGGGAAAAGGGAAGAATAGAAAATAAATGCAGGCTTTAAGATCTGGACTCCAATAGGTGAATATATTAATTACATATAAATTAATTACGTGTATAATTAGAATGCATTAGCTTGTATCTGGAAAAGTGTTTATTATTATTCCCACTAATGAATTTAATTGGGAGAGAGTGATGATTAGCTGAACGTGACAGCGAGATAATCAAATAAAGCTGCCCTAGAAAAGTGGAAAGGAACCAATATATACATTGTACAGTGAAGTTAAAGCCAAGTAATTGTATTGGCCTTCTCTTAATTATTGGGTTGCTAGGTACCTCATTAAAAAGAGGTCAAAAAATTGCACAAGTGTGGTGTCTTACTGAGTTATATTACCCCATTCGGTCTTAAATATAAAATAAAATTGATTTTTTTAAAGAGATCAAGAAAATTAGTTATTTTATTTTTTTTCAAACTAATTAGTTTAACTAATAAATTGATATATAATATAAAGATATACAATATATAATATGATTAAATAACTTATTTAACTTTCTTAAGTAAGCAAGTCCATGGGAAGAGCTGGGCTAAAGCTATTTTTCTAAAACCAAAAAAAAAATAGAATAAATGGAATATTAATGATGACAATATTATGTTGGTAAAAATAATAAAAATATGATGGGCCTAGGCACATGATCTTGGGCCTAAGCTTATAATAATTGGACTGTGGTTATTTTCCTTCACTAAGTCAGATTAGAGCATAATATACACACACATCAAAAAGTATGGAAGATGTGCCAACATTTAATGCTTGACGGTACTTCAAATACGATTGCTTCAAATTGGATGATACCTATGCTTAAAAGAAGAAGAAAACTTGTATTCAAGTAACATTTAACTTGAAGTATATTATATGACAGGACGTTGATTAAATTCAATATTTCAGCAGCTGAAGTTTTAGGAGAAGCATATGCATATGCATAGGCCTAGCTAGCTAGGTTTTGGAGTGGTTATCTATTGCTTTATTTTAAATAAATGAAAAATATAATCTGAAAATATTATCAACCAATTCCCTCTTATTGACAAGGGACATCGGTCAATATATTATATAATTAATAATTAATTTATGTCTTTTTCATTAAGATTTGATTTTTGAATTAATAGCTACAAAGCCTACAATTTATTAAGAGAATCCACTTCAGGTTTCTTTAGGGCTGCAACTTGGGTGATTTATATTTGGATCAGGTGAATCATGGATGATTCAAACGTGTTAGACCGAGTCACTAATTGAGGACTTTGGTCCCCTTATAAGTTATACCCACTCTTATAACTAATTAATTCTTTATATATATATATATATATATAAAAACCTGCAAGTTGAATTAAGCAATTAAAGTTGGCCTGCCTGATGATAAGACTAAAATTCCTCAAACACAGAGAGGGAGAGACAATACATACACGATGGATATGAAAAACTACAATTAGAAATAGAATATTCTTATTGTCCTCTTTCTCATCATCTTCTCTCCACCCTTAGATGTTTAGATTTAATATTTTATGAAAAATTATTATTATTATTATATTTTATAAATTAAAATTTATTTATTTTTTATGGGTTGCAATTATGAAAGATATTGATTAGACTTTAAGAGTTTAAACTTACTTATTTATGTTTATAGATTAATTTTATTTAAAATATGAATTTGAACCACATATTATTTTAATCTAATGAATATGAGATTGAGAAGAAAATGATAAAGGGGACAATGAGAGAAACCCAACCCCTAAAATTAAAGACATTCATTTTGTAAAATGGGTTAATATGATCTTTGAACTTTTATGTTTGCCTTCATTTTGGTTTTGGTTCCATAAGGGGCAAAATGGTCCGTATTATTATTTAATAATAGAAACCAATGTCTTAAAAGGAATGAAACTTGAGGGACCAAAATCGGAATAAAGACAAAAGATTATATTAATCCTTATAAAAGTTATATTGAACAACTTTATCATTATCATTTTTTAAAGTAGCATCCTTATCTTCTTGAAATTACAAGTTTCTTATCCATCACTTAACCACATCTCGCGAAGCCCTAGCCCCCTTTTCTTCACTATTGCTCTTGCCTCGCCGGCGGCGGCTTTGCCGCCGGCGAGCCTCCTTTCAAGCCACAACCACGGCAGAAACACAGTTCGGTTCTCGATGAGTAAGGTTCTGACGAGTTTTAGGGCGGAACGGAGAAATAGAGCGGCGACCTTCCTTCTTCTCCGGCGCCGGCTCTCCTCTGGTCTCCGTCTTCATCGTCTTCCTTGCTCCGGCGTACCTCTTTTTCGGGTGTGGGTGTAGCCGTGGTCCTCTCTCATCTCTCGGTGGTGGGAGTTTTTGGCTCGACATCTCTCTCGTTGGTGGCCTCTAGCTCGTCGGTGGTCTCCTCGCTCGCCGTGGCCTCGACTCGTCGGTGGTCTCCAGCTCGCCGGTGGCCTCCAGTTCGATGGTGGTTTCTGACTTAAGGGATGTCTCTTCTTTGCCTTTATTTTTATTGCTTAATGTTTGTATTTCTGTTCTATTGTTGTGGATTTGGGTATTTAGGGTGGTGTTTTATGTTGCTGATTGGATTTGCGATTTTGGGGAAGGGATCTATGGATGGTTAATACTTTTATGTGCTTTACCTATGAGAAGACCATTGTTAGGATTGTTCGATGGTGGCGAATCCTTATCGCTAATGTTAGCCAATATTTGTTCGGTGGGTCGTTGATGTCACCAAGTTTGCTTCAATGGAGGAGCAAAAGTTTTCTTCAAGACTTTAAAGGATTTTCTTCGAGGTTGGGTGTTCTTCGTCCGTACCCCATGTAGGGGTGATTATGAAGCGATCTATTTGTGGCTTTTTCTTATAAGGAGGTGTCTTGATCGGGTGGGTTTTGAAACCAACACCTTCTTTCACGTCCCTTTCTAACCTTGGATGTCCTGGAAGCTAATGAAGTCTTTGCAGTTACTTTTATTCCTATTTGTTTTGTGGTGACTAGCTCTCCTTACATTTGGTTTGGGGTTGTTGTTTTTGTTAGTCTTCTTTCTGGTTTGTTTAAATTTAGTTTGTTGTTGTATTAGTTTCTTGTTGTAATCGTTTGTTGTAACCTTTATTATTAGTATCAATATATGTTCCTTGTTCGAGCAAAAAAAAAAATTACAAGTTTCTCGAGCTGTACGTTATAGGCAAACAGATGTGTGCTTTAATTCGGTTGGATTTGAATTAAATGATATAAATAATACTGATTAGGTTCTGATTCCAAAAAGTAAATAGCCCTGAAACTGTTAGTGATTATATACCAATCAGTCTGTGCAATTTTGTTTAAGATTTTTTTTTTTTAAAAAAAAAAAGTGATGGCCAATAGACTCAAGCCTTTATTTGCTGGGACATATTATATAAGAAAATCAGAGAGCATTTGTTGATTCAAGATAATATTGTCATTGTGCATGAATATTTCCATCATTTAAAGGTTAAGAAGAATGTCTCTGAGTTTGCGCTTAAACTTGATATGAATAAGGCATATGATAGAATTGAGTGGGACTTTTTGATAGTTATGTTGATGAAAATGGGTTTTTGTGAGGAATGGATCAAAAGAATTTATTGGTGTATTAATTTGGTTAATTTTTCTATTATGTTGACATGGGCTTAAGACAGGGGATCCTCTTTCCCCTTATTTTTTTATTCTTGTCAGCAATGTCTTATCTAAAATGTTGGAAAACTGGGAATTGCAAGGGAAGATTGAAGGCATAAAAGTGGCAAGAGGCTGCCCAAATATTTCTCATTCTTTGATTCTGTTTTTTCCCCCTGAAAGCTAGTGTTGACAATTGCATAAATATGAAATATCTTCTTGATTTGTATTGTCAAGCTTCAGGGCAAATGATCAACATGAATAAATCTTGTCTATATTCTGAAGGAAGAAATTGGGCATATTTTTCAGATACCTGCAACAGATGTTCCTGGTAATAATCTTGGTCTGCCTATTACTTGGGGTTGATCTAAGTTGAAAGAACCCCATCAGCTGTGGGTTTAAGATGTTAAAAGGAAAATATTTTGGCAAATGGTGATTTTTCAAGTGCAAAAAAAGGGAATAGACCCGATCTTGTATTCGTTTCTAATCAAGCAGGAGTTTTACTTAAGGAGTTCTGGGAGGTACAGGGCTGGGGCGAAAGGCAACAGAATTCTGGTGATGCTGGTGAACAAAATACATCAAGGAATGTAAGATGGATCCCGCCTGAAGTAATTTTTTGAATATAAATTCTGATGGAGCTTTTTCCAGTGATACTGGGCTCGCTGCTACTGCATTTGTTGCAAGAGATGTGAATGGAGGGGTCTTGAATTGAGCTGGTAAAAAAAAAGCGCTGGCTAAAGAAAAACAGTCATTTTTCGAGCTTCGATCCTACAAAGTCGAAGCTATTTTAATAATTTATTATTATTTTTTCAGTTTTTTTGAAAGGAATAAAATTGGAAGAATGAAAGTCCTAATGTAATATATAAATATTGTCAAAATTAAAGTGTAAATGATACACATCATACAACAAACAAATACAGTCACTAAGTCATATTCAAATGTAAATTATTGTCACGTACCACAATTACAAATAGTTAATGAGAAGACTTAACAAAATTAAATATAAAAAAATGTATAAAAAATCAATTATATTATTATCATATAAATAATTTTTTTTTAAAAAAAAAAAAAAAACATACAAGCCTAAAAAGCCGGCACTTAGTCCTACAAGGCTTATCTTTTTAGTCCTGCTTTCACTTTTGAGACAAAAATATTAGATCCGACCCTTTCAAATTTAAGGCAAGGACTAAACGAGCCAGCTCGACAGGCTCGACTCGTTTTCACGGCTCTAGTTTTAGATGGTATAAGTAAAGTAGGAATGACATAGTCTCCCTTTAATGTATGACTATGCCATAGAGAATCAACTTGAGGATGTTGTTTTCAGTCTCATAACCTCTCTCAAGTGAATTGTATCAAAAAGCTTGGCACCTCTCATGATTGGAGGTGTGATATTATCATTGACAATATCCTTTTCAAAAGGAATCTTATTTGAAAACACTCTATTATTATGTGGATTTTCAGGGAAACGAATTTAGTTGCCGACTTATCATTCTAGTCCTATTTATAGATCATTTTTTACTAAATCACACATACCAATTAGAGAGGTAGTTAGCTCAATGATTATAAGATAAATTTTTAACTTTACATTCATTTATAAATATGTATCTTTCAACTCTTCCTTCTCTATCTATTTTCATTAGTACAATTAATATGTATTTAAAATTGTCTCATATTATTACCTAAAAGATGAATTATAAATAAAATCAAATTTTTTGGTAAAAGCAAATTATAAATACGATCAAAATGATAATTGCTAAAGCTTTGTTGAAGAAATCGTGTGTGCTCTGTAGATTGGATGTGGAGACCTCCTTCTAGTTTACCGTAGAGTTGACTTTTGGACAGTGATGCTTCTGTTACAGTAGATGATCATGGTTAATTGTTTAGTTTTCTGCAAAAAAAAAGCTGTTAGGTTGGCTTTGTTCCATTTTCAGGAATGTTTGTTTCAAGACTGATGTTGTTATGGTATTTTAGTAATGAAATTATCTTTGCGGGCAAAAAAAAAAAAAGTCTAGCTGTTCTTTCTTGTGACTTGTGAGTGTCATGTGTGTGCATTTATTTCATTCATTCATTTTTTTTTAACAAAAAAAAGAAAGAAAAGAAAACCAGAACTGTGTTTTTACCTATCTGTTCTTTATTTTATTTTTTTAACGATTTGATTGGCCAGGAAAAAAAACAGTTGGAAGTTGAGTGGGGGGGAAAAGAAACTCATGATTATTGAGATTGTACCACTGTCTTATTTATAAGTCTCTTTTGACAAAAAAATTGGTTCTATTTATAAGTCTCTTTTGACCAAATAAATGAGATTGTAATAATTTTACCCATATTAATTGAACCAATGAAAATAGAGAGAGAAGAAAGAGTTAAAAGGTACTCAATCATAAATGAGGGTAAAGTTAAAAATTCGCCTCATAATTATTGAGCTAACTACCTCTCTTTAATATGTGTGATTTGGTAAAAAAAAACTTATAAACAGAACCAAGAAGGGAGTGTAAGAGCGTATGGGTAAGGGTAGGGTATGGCTTTAAAAACATTCCAAACATTTCTTGCAGCTTTTATTAGAAAAACTACCGTCCGACACGGTCCTTTATTAACACAGACAATAAATAGGTACAACATGGTACAAATGTACTCATGCCCTGTACATTTTATTTAATTTAATAAATACTTTTGCCTCGTTATTTTTGTATGAAAATAAATTTTTTATATTTTTTATATTTGCTCGCATTTAAGAACATAGAAAAATACTATATTGTGGAGGACTCGAAAAGGATTTTGGCTGGCGACATTGATCATGTAGCCACGGATTTGATTTGAACATTATTTTTCTTTATAAAAGAAAAATAACTCACACCAGACTTTAAGTTTTCTTCCGGTAAATATAGGGGTAATATTTAGGAAAAAAATATTAATATCCACCAAGTGACTTATTTAAATAAATTAATGAAACTAAATAAATTACTTTAAAACATTTATATTCATTATTTTTCTTCAAGTTAAACTAATTTTCCTGATTTATCAACTAATAGATAATCTAATAATAGTAGAATATGTATAAGTATTTTAGAGAGTTCATGTAATAAATATTATAATTAAGTATTACCTCTGGCATTAAATATAAGAGTAGTTTATAAATGAATTTTGGTTATAAGTATAAGACATTTTTTTTTTCATTTTATCTGTTATATTTATTAATTTTCTCTCAATTAATTTGCCTAACTTATAAAATGATATATGATTTAATGAATAATGATACATATAATGATATAAGTATTTTATAGAGATAATGTAACATATATTATAATTAAATAATTCATTTAACTTCTTTAATCTCCTCAAATTCATCAATTAAACCTTATATTAATAACTGAAAGCTAGTAGTAGTTTATTCAAATTCTTTAATCTCTACAAATCCCATTGGGAAGGCAGTTATAAATTAAAATCTGGATCCTTATCTTTTTTTTTTCTTAATACATAAGAAATAACATTAAACTAAACGAAAATTACAATGGGGATTAATCCCAGAAACTCTTGGATCCTTATGTTGTTTTCGGTCTGACTCTTTTTTGATGTTGTTTTCGGTCTGACTCTGAAGTCATCATTTTTCGCTTCACTCGGTTATGGGCCTGACTTTTACACGACTCACTACTCTGGGCCCAAAGTTGATGGACCTAGACCAGCTATTGGGCCTGTTTTCGTATAGATTCATTGATTCGTTCTGCCATCACACATCCAATAAAGAAGACTAAAGTAGGAATGAATGAATTGTATCTGATCTGTAAGTCACGTACGCAATATTTTTTTGATTTTTTTTTTCCCCAGATGCACATTGACTCATTGAGCCTTGGAAAAGTTTCGTGTAGCTTTATGCTTATAATTTGTTAATTCATTTCTTTTGGATAATTTAACTTGTAGTTTAATTCATTCCCTTAAATCTGACCAAATTGACAAAGTTTGGAATCTTCTCGATCACTTTATCTTTTCTAATCTCTCTTCTGTTTAAACTTTAAAGGATGTTTGCTTTTCCCTATAAAGTAGTAATTCATAATTCACCAATATAAAATACAGAAAGTCAATTTAATCTAAATACTGGAATTGAAAATTTGTTCAAGTTTCCCTCGAGTTCATATATGTACATGATGGCACATATATATATATATATACATACGTGCGGGAAGGCACTTTTGGGTGTACGAATATTGAATTAAAGCAGCTGAATAGTAGTCAAAGACAATACAAGAGCAGGCTGGCTGGATTCGATAATTAAAAAAAAGAAAAAGCAAAAGCGTGTGCATCTATGGTAGATGCCTTTGTAATGTAGCTACCTGGCCTCTAATAAAGAAAAAGTACTGGAAATGAAAAGGGAATGCGAAACAAGTAGTGGGGAAGGTAGCCAACAACTTCAAAATTATCGTAAAATAAGTCATTATGAGAGTAAGGACCACACCACTAATCAAGAAGAACCAGAAACCAAGAGGAGAAAGAAACTTAAAAGCCACTAATTCATCAATATATACTTCATACTCACCACCACAGTGATTCAAGTCTCAGAATGCAAACAAAAGCATTTCACCGACTATCATATCATTCTCAAAAATTACCATGCATGCATATAATTATACGGGAAATTCGCAGTTACAATCTTAATTTTTTTATCCTCTAAACCAGAAAAATGGAAAAACAAGAAAGACCAGTTTATATTATTTAACGAGAATGATAGAGCATCCTTAGCTCTTAATATTTCCAAACTTTTCAAACTCTCGTGCATATATAATACTTAGCGCACACACATATATAGACACACACACATATATTGACAAACACACACAAAGATATACATATATGTACACATAGATACACAAATATACATATATGTATAAACACACACACACACATATTTATATATATCTGTACACACACACATATATTGACAAACACACACAAAGATATACATATATGCACACACACGTATATACACAAATGTATAAACACACACACACGTGTGTGTGTGTATCTTTATACCTTGAGTTGTGATTTACGCGAGTTTGTTAAGATCAACATTTCCTGGTGTTCTCTCCTTATAGTCAGCGATGGTACTGTCTTGACTAGGATCCGGTTTCCCTGCTGAGCAAAGCTAAGCAATCTTAGCCGTTAATGAAGTTAGAGTGAGAGAGCAGGGGGAAGAAGGTGGCCGTTGATTCGGTGCTTAGCGCTCTTTGCTTACCAGAAAACCGGTTCCGTCTTGACCATGAGATAAATACTTCCAACAGCATCATTTAACTCCTAAAACTCAAAATCCTAATGAAAAGTGAAAACAATAAATTAAATACTAAGCATATGAAGAGTTTTGGAACCGAATATGATAGCTTGTATGTGAGTTGTTTTACATCCGTTCTAAAGAGCATGCTTTGGACAATTTCAGCATCAGCATTCAGCAAGTCAAATTCATGCATTTTGAAATGGAAGCGCGACAGCAGATAGTCAAAGTTATAGAAGTCATGTATCTGGAAGAGTAAGGAAGCCATTGATCTTTGGATATGATGGCTAAGAGAAGATGAATTAGTGTCTCTGATCTGATGGGAAAATTGAGGGTAATAAATATAAAAGGGTATTTTGGTAACTTTATGGAGTTACAAAATTTATATTTAGTTGATAAATAATTGCAATGAAACAAATAAGTTACTTGTAAAATATTTACCCCCATGATTTTTTTTTTGGGTTAAAAAAAGCTTGGAATAATAAAGCAATTCACAGTTGTTATCGTATAGGATCATCGCTTGTTTTTGCCAGTACATAATTAAACTTCTCAATTCTCAGTGTGTAATTCTTGGCATTTGTTCTAAACACATGCAATTGAAGAATCCATAGCACCTGCCAATAGATTCATTTCTTCTTTCTATATTGGCAGCCTTGATGAGTTACAAAAGACTAAGTACATGAATATCTAGATTTCAATTTAATTAGGGTTAAGGTGTAGATTGGCCAACGAAGTGTTACGCTAAAAACATCTGACACAAAAATATTTTAAAGGTATAAAAAACACCAATGAATTATTGAAAGGATGCAAAAATACCAATGATGAAAGTAGCACAACCCCATTTTGGTCTATTCGCTAAAGTTTTAAATTGTTCATTAGTATTTTTGATACCTTCAAAACATTTTTGTGTCAGATGCTCCTAGCGTAACACTTAGTTGGTCATCAATCTACACCGTAACCCATTTAGTTAGTACAAAAAGTCTTTAATCCGATTCACCGTACCATATTTTAATGCAACTTTGTTTTCTCCTCAGATTTGATTGGAGCTGTGTGATCCTGGAAGTTGCAAGCACTAGATGAATTCAGTTTCGGTGCCTATCCTTTGGATAAGCACCATTTGCTTATCTCATATGGATCGTCCGGATGGGATCTGACTGATCGAGATTTGATTTGTTTTACTTTCTTTTTTTTTTAAATATTTAAATAGGTAGAAAATCTAAAATAAAAATAATATTTTAACTAATATTTTTTCAAAAAATGATTTTTTAAATTAAAAATAACCATTTTTTAAAAAAAATTAAATCTAAAATTTGGATCCTCGGATCTCATCTACGACGATCCATATGGATAGGTAAATGGTGTCTATCCAAAAGATAGGCACCAAAACCGGTTCCAGCACTAGACAGTCCTTCAAAAAAACCCTATATTATTCTTGGTACAAATTAAAGACTGTTAAGACGCATTGAAGTTCTTCCATGTAAATATATATTGCCCTACATTTCCTTAATCCAACATAATCCCTCACCACTAATTCTATTTCATTGACTCATTTATTACACACTCTCTCATATTTTATACTCATATTTGTTACTTATTCTCTCTCCTATACTCTTTTCATAAATTGAGGCATATTTAGAAGAAACATGACATTTTTTACATATTTATTGTTTTTAATTAATCTTAACCATTGGTTCGTTTTGCACAATAAGAATAAAAGTTACTTATAAAAAAGACCGGATGAAGTATATATTAGCAATCCTTCCTTTCCTCTCTACTTTTTTTACATATTTATTGTTTTTAACTAACATTAACCATCGTTCGTTTTGCACAATAAGGATAAAAGTTACTTATAAAAAGGATAAAGTATATATTAGCAATCGTTCCTCTCACTCTCTCTCTACTTCTTCCATTTTGATTCCCAACAACCAAGCACACACTTTAACTTTAGATTGAGAGAAAATTAGAGGGGAATGAAAATTTTGAGGGAAAACTCCCAAAAATAGTAAAAAAAAAAATTTAATACTATTTTTAGAAGTTTCCCAACCTAATATCTCCTCCCTCCACTTTTCTTTCTATCCAAACACAGGGTAAATGTTATTACCTCTAATCTTAAATGTAGGAACTAGTATAAATTATACTATAAACTAAGTCTTATATTTAGGATGAGAGAAATATAAAGGGGTCCACATAATATAGATACCAGAGTATTGGGGAATCTGTGTACGTGAGGCTTCATAAACAAAATGAGCATCTCTAGTATTGTCATCATTTTAGACTAGATACATAACACACACGAGGTGCAAATACAGTTATTTTCATCTCTGGCATGGTGGAGAGAGATAAACTCATTCTTAAACAAAAAGTGCAATAAGAAAACACCGGAGTGTGAAAAAACGACCAAGTTGGTTTTCCCACTTACCAAACAGCAGATAATAGTAATTATATAGTTCTTCGAGATGATATCTCCAATTAAATGCAAAGAACGTATTTATATAGCAGAAGGTTGTACTTTGATATAGAATGTACTGTAACTATTCTATACATATACGTGACATGGTTTTATATCAAATACGCTTTTCTGCTAGTAAATGAAAACAAAGGTGGAATAACAATGGAGGAAATGAAGGAATGCGCCATTATATTTTAACTGAGCAATAAAAACGTGTCTTTATATGTGTGTGTGTGTGTGTACCAGAGCACTTAATAATATAGCAAGTCAGAACCAAGAAGTCATAACCAAGGAAATGTCTGACTCTTTCTATGTGCCTTTTGCCCTGTAGATAGATAATTAGGGATTACTTATTTCTCAGAGGAAAAAGAAAAGAGCAACTTTGCTCCACATATAGGGTTTCTTAATTAATTTACTTTGGGGTCCTAATGTCAATCCAAAGTTCTCGTGTGCATATCAGAAAGGTAAAGTGTATATCAGAAAAGCAACTAGGTGACCGTTTGCATCAGGCTAAAATTTTAGATCATTACTATAGGTCCATAAAAAACAATTTAACCGAAGAAAGAAAACCAGAGTATCTAGTTATCCATAAGAATTACACTACTTTTTTTTTTTGTCAAATAAGAATTACACTACTAATTAATATCAACATAGCAAAGTTATAATAACTAGGGGGTAAATTTCCAAACATTCCAAAATAGTATATATAGATATATGAAAATTTCTAGACTTCCTAGCTAGCTTATTTATATATATGGAAACACGTACAGAAGGATATTACTAGTGCATATATATATGTATGCGTTTCACAACACATATATGCAGAAACTAGCATTCAAAATTGATGATACGTTGGTTCACCATTAATTTTTCATGAAGCTGATCTGATCTTTAATTTGATCATCCACTGTAACCAAAAGCCACAGATTGAAGATTATCCACTTCATGAAAGCCCCACTGCCTACTGCTTGTTGCTTGCATATTGTCGAAAGACACAGAGTTACAATGGGTCTGATCCTGATCATGAAAGCTCGAAAGTGAACCACTTTCTTCATTAATAGGGTTTGGATTCACAAAGGTACTTGTATAATTTCCATAGCACTGTGTTGCAAAAGAATTCATATCAGACGAGCTGGGAAGAAATTGAGTCCCTCCTGTGTTTGAATTCTCCGGCTGAAACCACTTTTGAAGATTGTGATCAGAGAAAGCAGCTAGTTTATTAGGGTTTTCAGGGACAGAGACATTCATAATATTGCTCTGAGCAGCTTGTTCCCTCAGATAAGCTAGCTGAGCTTGTAAATTAACCACCTGCAGAAGTTTAAGCAAGAGCACAAGGATGTTAAATTTAAATCCAATCATAGATTAGGGTTTTCGATCATTTTTTGAGTTTAGACAGCAAGAGGTGGGGACAGAACCCCAGACCCAGTAGTGCCACAAAGGGCACATCTTGTACTACCACTAGACCCAAGGGTCTTTGGTAGGGTTTTCGATTATTAAGTAAATCATTGCTCGTTGCATCGAACACAGACCTGTTGCTGAAGGGCGAAGATATGGGAAACACAGCCATAGATAGGATCCTGAAGCCTAGCTTGAGCTTCATATGAGATGGTAACTGCAGCTTCACATCGGTCACTTACAGGGAGATGAGCAAGAAGCTTAGAGACGTTGCTTGCACCAAAAACCTTATGAATGGCTGCAAAATGAGTAGCTCCTTGTTCATGGCAAAAGTAAGGTGCAAATACACAGCCTCTCACACATTTTCTTCGCAAGAATTTGCAGGCTCCACAGGGAGAACCAGAACCTGTCATCTTCTTAATAATTTTTGGGAGGCGTTTGATTTTGGGGTTTTTGTGGTTTTCTGAGGTAATGTTGTTTTGGTTGTTTCTGGCTCTTGTGCAATTCACAATCATTTATCACCATCTTTATATACACCAAAGCAAGAGGAGGGGGTGGATTGGAATAAGGAATAATTAATTCCGTTAGGTTCCCCTATTGGCCTACAGTACTTGTTTGTTATATTATATTTTTTAATTCAAAAACTACCATATCATCATACTAAAATTTTATTCAATAAATTAGATTGATTTCTTCTAAATTTTAGTTTAGGGTTATACTTCATACTCTTCTTATTTCAAAAATAATTTTCAACTTCTTTTTCATTTCTGGTATACCACAGAACTTAACTAACTTTCCATTACACAAGTAGCATTTCTTTCAGAAATTAAAACTATTTATTTTTATAATCATATTTATCAAAATGTCAAAACAAAACTTAATTTCTAAAAAGTAGTACTGTTCTAAGCAATTAACCTTGTGACTCACATACATTTAAATATTCTGTATAAAGTGCAGGCTTATATATTTTTAAAAAGATATCAATCATAATTTTCTGACACATAAAAATGGTTAGCCTAATTTATTATTTTTATCTGTCAGAGAAATGAGATTCGTTCGACCAACACCTTGAATACGACAAAAAAGAGCTAGTATTGATTAGTAATTACCAAACCCAATTGTAATTGCTTGATGACCATTTGGATCTATCTGCTCTTTTGTCCTTTCTTTTCTCAATAATAATGCATTAATCGGCACCTTATTTGTGGCAGCCGCAAGTACTTCGACTTTTATTGACCTAGAGAATATATTTGATCAGAATATATAGAGCGAAATCATAACTGGGTTAATTATTGTTTACTCATTGTTACAGCTTTATGGCAAGATAAATTTTTTAATATAGATATCCTATCCTAGCTCTTCATTAACTTTTTCCATATTTCTGATATCTAAAAACTTGGAAGCGAGAGTTATCTGCCACTATCCGACAAAGAAATTACTCCATAGAATGCCCTAACAGCTTCCCAACCCAAATTAATTAAGAATCTCCAGATCAACTTGTGTTGCGGTTACATTACATAAACTATTTGGATCGTTAACCAGAATTTAAAAACAGGAGCATGAGATTGAAAGGCTCAATATTTAGTTAATTAATATACGTAGCGGCACACATTACTATATAGACATCAATATCATATGTCAATTAAAGAGCATAGTAAATCAGGCTTATAATAATACTATAAACAAGTCATTTCAGTACTTAACGAGTTGAAACCAATAATGTGAGAGTTAAGTTCAATAATATGGGGACACTGCGTCTCCAATTAACAAGCTAGTGGGGGAATGGTGTTTTTCATTGATTAGACATGGGTTATATTTAGTTATTAAATAAATAGGATTGATGACAAGAAATTAAATATCTAATTAATCACAAAAAGGACCAGCATTTGGTGGAGGATTATACTCTTGTTATGGGAATAATAGCTGTCCCGTGAGTACATGTTAAAGCAGCCAAAAAAGAAGGCAGATTCCCAAGAAAATGAATGGAACAAAAGAAAGTGCACTGGTTTAGTACATACAAGAGGATAATCTATGAGGGATGAAGGGGATGAGAAAGGGAAGATTTTGTTTCCCTTTCCAGACTTGGAATTGTTTAAGCCTTTCAAGCCAGGGTTTGTCGAGCAATTATGAATATAATTATCATTAATAAATATTTTGCAAACTCATTCATAACTTAAATCACTTTCTTGTGTCCAGTATAATCACCAACATGTAGACCCTCACTCAGGCAAAATCAGGTCCCACACCCTCCAACATAGCTAATAATGACACCCTAACCAAAGCCAGCCCTCCTAATTAAATAAATATTAGTGTATAGATTACTTTTCTTTCTTTATTTGAGTACAAATGTTTAGACAAATAAACGGTCCTGATCAATTTGGAGTTTTCAAATTTTGAATATAAGAGTAAAAATTGAGAATGTAGAAAACAAGAGGGAAATTGTAACATCATAACGTCTTGCTTTTAATATTGTTTGCTTTAGAACCCATCATCCCAGACAAATTTAAAATGCATTGAGGTGGGAGGTATTCAGACCCTCACCCTAGCTGGTACATTGACCCATTTCGACCCGAACCCGACTCTAATACTATTTGTAACATTCAAGAGGAGGAAAGATATAGATCTTTATAAGGCATTTTTTTGCCTTGATATTGTCCACTGTGAGCCTCATCACTCCTCATAGTTTTAAAACGCATAGAGATGATATCTAAACCCTTATAAGACGTTCTCTGTTCCTATTCCCGGCCGATGTAAACTTCACTAAAATGCAACCAATTTGTTAAAAGTTAAAACCAAACTCTCTTTTAGTTATATATTCGAACTGGATTATCAATGAAAATATGGATGGAGTGTTTTTCTTTCCTTTGAAATCAAACTAACCACTAATATCCAGAGAGCACATTTTGGTTGAGCCGGAAAGGATTACAACAGTGGCAAAACTCTTCTAAGGAATATTTAACATATATGCATTCCTACAATTTGAACTTGATACCAATTGTTATATATATTTTAATTAGCACAGACTCTTATCAGCTAAACTACACACATACTCATTAATTATTGATTAAGTGGCTTCTATATATAATAAGGAAAAATTGGTGAAAAATATCTGTATGAAAATTTTACATAAGGATATGAATTCGAGAACCGGTATTTTCAGTATATGAAATCCTAAAGAATGTCGTGCTTTATGTGTATAAAAACATATCTTGTCATTCTACTCAATAAAATTTCTAATTAGGGACTTTTAACAAATTATGAACGAAAAGGTTTCACAATTTTCTCAACAAATTAAACTGAGACAATAAGACATGCTTATCTCCCACCACAATATATTTTATTAACTAATTTGTAGAGATTATAATATAAAGTGGAACTTTTTTTGCTCAAAAACAAACGCTCTAATTGGAAGGACTGCTGTAAAGTGCTTTTGAGAAAAGTTTATTTTGGATATATGCATAGGAGTGATTACAAGGCTAGCCTATAGATAATATGGGCACCATTTATTGGAGAAACGAGAGAGAAGCAAGTGTAGAATTGTTAACATTGCATGGCCCTTAATTAGTGGAAGCCATTTTCTTCCCTCAATGAGAAATTGCTTTGCATCGTGCCATTTTTACTTGTTTCCCACTTTCTTTCATCATATCGACCAAATTAGTATCCTTCCAAACAACAACTAAACGTAACATTTTTTTTGTTTTGTTTAGTAAGGGGTGGTTTTATTGACTATTGTTAGGTAAACTAACTAGGGTTATCATCTATATGTTGTAAGCCCAAGAGACTCAACCCTTGATGAGCAGTTATGGGCAGACTACTACTAGCTACTATTATTAATATTATTATTTTTTCCCTGTATCTCTATTGGTTTCCATCACCATCGTGTATGTTGGTTATAGACAGTATGGTTGCCTTGTCTATTTTCTCTGGTTTGACGCGAGTGATTTTTATATTTTTGCGTTTTCAATGTTTTTGTTTCTATTTGATATGTTGGTTTGAGATATCTCTCTCCGTGTGGTTTTTTTTTTTAAAAAAAAAAAATTAATTTTGATAGCATAATTTAAGATAATTCTTGTTTATGATAAGGCATGATGGTGCGCATATATATGGTTCTGCCGATGCAATGCTAACCAACTATTTTTTTTTTTTCAGATTATAATGTTTATTGATCTATGTATGTATATATATATACATTGATTCAAATAGGTTTATATGTAAACTCTCATTGGATTATACTTGAGTAACAAAGATTGAGTAAATTATCACGCATGCAGCAAATAATCACTTTATTAAAATCTGAAAGTTAAAATAGTTATCTGTGATGGAGGTAGTCTGTTCATCAATGAATATTGTTACAATCATGTAATTAAAAAATTTAATCAAGATTACACAAAAACATTGAAGTTAATACAAACTTGTGGTTTAAAAGATAAAGAATATATTTTTCATTGTGCATGAGCTCACACATTAACTTTGGCGTCAATGGACATTGAGCTTTTATTAGAAAATGGGTATTACGAGAGCAACTAAACAAGCATTTGAATGATTGGAGAATCTAAAAACAACATCTGTGGCAGACCAATAATTAAAAAAATACATCTACTTATCCTCGAGCAAATCAATAATTAATAGTTAGTCATAAATTATAATTCCCACTGTTATGTAGATATAAATAAAAATAATCTTAGCTTTCCAAGAAAGTTTTGTATACGAAATAAAAGAATGCTTATTGAAATTATATTAGTTTTTCATCAGATGATCTTGATCTTTGTTATAAAATTAATTTTCAACAAAAAGTATATGATGAGTTAGGTTGTAATCTATGCACTCCAAATTCATGCCAGAGTGGAGCTACATTTTGAGCTTTTTTTAAAATTATTATTATTTTATTGTCCAAAAGGAAATGCAAAGTGCTTAGAGCTAAGTAGCACTTAATTAAATAAATAAGGCTCATTGATATGTAATTTCTTAAGATGTAAAATTGATATATAAGCTATAGGGATCTCAAGGACATTATGTACAAATAAAAGCACTGAGGGTTTTATTTAGGAACCCAAATGCTAATTAATATATGCAACTCAAGTATTTAAGCTAGCCTTGAGTTACAGATAGTAATTGGCATTTGGGTTCCTAAATAAAACCCTTTGTGTTTAATGTACATATTAGTTCATAACAAACTTACTTAATAATTAATGAAGCGTTTAGTTATATATAGTAAACAAGTAGAAAATTGGTTAAGTTTGGGGGGTAATTTGATGATGTTTTTATCCGTTTGATGCAATTTATTATTCGTAAATTGTTTTTTAATGAGGAAGATCGATCTTTTTCTTTTTAGGTAAAAATGAAGAAGGTCCTTACTTAAACACTGATACTGGACCATATACAAAACATATAGAATTTAAAATGATTTTTTTTCCATTGGGATATATATATATATATATATATATATAACCACTTTAGTCTTGAAATTAACCAATTTTAAGACTTAGAGCGTAAATAATTTGCACCTTTCCTTACAAGAACAATTATTGATTTGAACATTGCATGACACTGGCAAAGAACTCTTTATATCCCTGTTGTATGGAATTTATTTTAGTAGTTCTTTATTGTTCAATGACATCATGATTAGAGAAAAAGAATGGGAAAGTCATGACCAAGAAAAGAAAAAACAAAGTGAAAAAAATCTAATGAGTCCTCCCTCAACAATGGTAAAATTAGAGGTATGTTTTAGACTGTGTGTGTGTATATAAATATATTCATGTTGCAGTATTTGACAAAAGGAAAAAATAATTAATAAGATATTTTTGTTTAATTATGGTGAGAAAGTCTTATAAGCCAGAGAAAGTGGCATACGTATAAGTGTATGGGTTTGGTTGATACATAATGCCCCCACCCCCATTAATGAATATGAGAAATTGAGACAAAGTGCAGTACATGTTGTCCAAAATAAAAAGAGCACTGATGTGAGCATGTTCTGGATTATCTATTATTAATTAATTAATTAATTTATAATTATGAATATGTATGTTTGAGGCTTTGAGTAGTTGTTTGAATTGTGGAAAGGAAATGAATAAAGAAAACTCAAACATTAGCTACTTTACAGATGAACTCATCGCGTCCTCACACTACATCTTGTTAATGCGCTTATAATTAATAGTGTCCAGAGAGGCTTCCATGTCTTCTTCTCATCGATCAAAACATAACCTTTCAGAATATTACACACACACACACACACATATATATATATATATCATGAGATATATGTGCTCATTTGGATCCGTGGACAATCATAATCATGATTTGTACAAGTTACATTCGTTAAAAGTGCCGTTGGTCAATCATGATTTTTGTTTGGATATTTTTTATTACAAATGACTTTAATAATTGTGATTATGTTTGGATTTCATTTATTAAAAGCACTTACGAATGTATAATTACCAAAAAAATGTATGAATTTTATGAAGTTATATTCAACGAAGGAAAGAAATGAAATTGAAAGAAAAATTACATATGTTGAAGTATATTTCAGAGAGCTTAATTTTTTTGCTGCAATGCGATTTAATTTTTAAATAGAAAAATAAATTGATAAATATGATAGCTAATTATTTTGTTGGAATTGTACCAGATTATGTAATCAAGTTTATTTCTTCAATAAAGCTATTTACATTTTCATGATTATATTTAATAATAAATATAATTGAATATTTAACAATTATTATTAAATATGGTTTAATTAATGACATGAATATTTAAATATTATTTTTAGTTTATGACAGTTATTATTTTAAATAATTTAAAAATTATTGGGCAAAACAATACTTAAAATAATATTGTTTGAACTACTTTAGTTGAGAAATATTAGTTAAAAGACATAGCTAGAGAATATGCCAAGAGAATTTTGGAGAATGGGTCATAAGGTAAATAGAAGACATCGTTAGGAAAGTTTTAATCGGGATTTTTTTATCCCATAAGCAACCTCCTCATCACTTATGCTCAGTATGCGGTTGGAAGATGAAACTAAATGTAAAACTTTCATATACTTCGACTTGAGTTGTGTTTTCTTTAAAATACTAGTATATGGTTACATAAATATGAGAATTTAATTGAGAAAATTGCTTCAAAGCAAGAAAAAATATAACAAAAAGGTCTCTTAAGATCTTAAATTTGTAGAGAAGTTTCGTGAGGCATTTTTGCAATATATTCTAAACATAAAAAATCCAAAATATACTTAATGAATACACAATCATCCATTTCCCCATCTCTATTTAATCAATAAGGTTATTTTGGATTTTTTACATTTAGAATATATTGTAAAAAAGCCCCATGAGACTTTCCTGAAAATTTGAGAATTCAAGAGAATTTTCTATTATATTTTCTCTTATTTAGAATATAGGTGCAATTTTCCCAATTTAATTCTAGCTAAGATTACTTCCTAGGTCTTAATTATAAGAAATTTAATTGACTTTTTTGGAGAGATTAAGGATCTTAAATAAGTTCTTAATCATTTCATATGTTGTATTTTCTAGATTATATATTAGTTTATTGGTCAAACTATTTAGTTTAAAGAAAAAAAAAAAATACTCTAAGCCTAATTTAATTAACTTCCTTAATTTCTCTAAAAAAATCAACTAACTTCTTATAATTGTGGATTGGAGGAGTATATCGTTGTTGCAGGACCTAGTTTAATATTTTTGTTAAGGAGAAAAATAAGTTCAGGGGGCATAGACCGTACGTAATAATTCATGGGGGTATGATTGAGGTGCACGTGCCCAATAAAAGCCTTAAGGCACAGGCAACATCTGTTTGTGGGAATAATTGGATGATAATGTAATCAATTCAATATAATAATATAATATTCATATTAATTAATCATAGTCATTCGTGATTCCTCGATTCTCATTTGCTTCCCACCCCGCACGAGTGCTCCTCTACTGTTCTCATTCTTGTTCTTATGCGCCATTATTTAACTCCTGCGGGCCCCATGTCCCCCCCATCCACGTCACTATCTACTAGCCACTTCCTAAATTACGCCCCTCCTTAATTAATTTGGCTCAGTTTCCTCAAGCTTTTTTTACACTCCCCTGTTGATGTTAATTTTAAATATAAAACATAAATTTTTTACTGTTGATACTCCCTCAACAATAATTAAAGAGAAAAATGAGGAGATTAAAAAAAAAAAGATCAGGGTGTTTCAATGTGGAATCAGAACATATTTTTAGCTCGGGCCAAAAAATGAATATATTGAACTATTTACTAAATAGTATCCCATATAACATTGAAAATAAACAAGATATATGAGGATGCTAATATTTTCAGTAGGTATCTCAAATAAGAATTTTACTTTCTTCCCACATCCCAACGATAAGTAATGAACTGAATATTGTTCTTATAAAAAATAAGATTTAGTTGACATCAAATTATTGGCCAAAATAAAATATCATATAATAAATACATATATATACTAAACAATTTTAGAAGGCCCAAACTAGCCAAAGTGATTTCGCCAAGATGTTTTAAAAATACATGTTGTAATTTAATTTAATTTTTTTAATTAAATTAAATTAAATAAATATGTCAAAAAAATAAGATGGAGTATATGAATTCATTAAGTAATTAACTCATCAAATGAATATATTGACATCGCAACCTCCCATCCACAGGTGGAACGGGGGATAGGGGTGGCCCCCGTCCCCCCTAAAATTATAGAATTGAACCAAAATTTTTAGGAAATTACATTTCAACCTCATAAAAATTTCAATTTTTACTTTAATTCTCATTAAAAGTTTCATAGAGGGGTTAAAATGAAAATATTAAAATATTTATAAAGTTAAAATGTAGTTTCATGAAAACTTAGGTTTATTCTATAACCCCCAAAAAAAAATTACATTTCGCCTCTCTCCTCCCATCATCGATCGCTACACGATAAAACAAGGGTCAGTATATTCAGGCTCCTCCCTCCTCCATGTATATATCCTAATTAATTAATCCAAACACGTACGACAAAACTCATTCATTTCAGTTTCAAAATCTAGTAACCCTCACAAATACCATAAAACACATATTAATATTTCATCTTCTCGCAGCTACCTAGGAAAGCTATATACATAAGCTTCGCTATGATTCCTCAATCAAAAGTTACATGCGTGCATATATATATATATATATATATATGAAACTTATTGCCTGATGCTTCTTCCTCGATATCAGATTAAAGGAGGGACAAAGACGCGGTTGTTGAACGGACAAAGACGGTGCTGGAATATGATGCTGACTGGTCTGTCTTTGTAAAGACCAGTCAAGCCGACAACCTATGGGGCCCCTCCACGTGTCTTCCCTGTTTCCTGATATCTAGGGTTTATATCTTCCTCTTATATATATTCTTCTCCTTCTATACAACATGTACAGGTACAGCCACGACTTTAGGTAACTTCTCTCTCTTAATTGCTTCTATCAATTCTCTCTGTCTTATAATTATGCTTAATTAGTTATTATCATGTCTTCAAGCAACCCACCTTTAATTTATTATACACCATATATATATAAGATATGCGATATAATAAATCAGTTTGGTCGTTTGTATTTATGCGATTAATCAACTGTACAACACGCGCTGTGATCAGATTTTAACACATATTTTACGCTAGATATCTCGATCGGATTAATTAAGATATTAATATTGATGATGCAAGAAAAAGCGACTTTGCCTAGATGTTCAGCCTAAGAGCTTTGAGATCTAAATAATACCAACTACAAACGAACATGATGTTGCTTCGTGACTTAGGAACATCTGCAGAAAGCTTCACTTTCAACACCATATTATAAACAAAATGTTATGTTCATATTGCATAAACTAAGTTCATTCACAAGACACTTTTGCCTTTTTAAAATTCCTCAAATGTAGTTTGAACGGGAGGCAAATGTTCAAAGTTGAACCATAATATAAGGACTCCTTCGCTTCCAAGCTATTCATTATAATAAACATATTTATATATATAATTAAGAGCGAGGAGCTATAATAATTATAGGTTGTCAATTCAGGAGGTTTTAACGCGGTAAAGAGAAACATTTCATGACCAGGACTTGTGATCACACAGGTGGAGACAACCTGGAAAAAGAGACTTGAAATATATATATAGTTCAAATGCTAAAGCTGTAACCTCATTTTGGAAAAGCATTTGACTGGAATCAGCTAATAATGTGAATGACTATAACGTTAGGGTATAAGATTAAAATCAGGGTAGGTCCTACAAAATGATCACAGTATCTAAATGACAGAAACATAAACTGTTTTAAACAAAGAACACCACCATGTGTAGCTAGCTAGACTACTACTTGGTTTTTATTAGGCTTAATTTGTTTCGAACAAGCTAAGTTATCTCCAATTGATTTTCTCCATCATCTGATCTTGACCGAAATTAATCCTGGCCCACTCGAGCTATATGCAAAAATATTAATTTTTGCCTACCCACTTCACCGTATGTAGACTTTTTATGGTTCATATAGTTAATGGGGAAAAGCAGACATTAGTTCCTTAATTTAGTAAAGAGGCGTCGAGTACGTTAAAAGAGGAGCAAAATGAAGTTGTTACGTGTTATCTTTAGAGAGATGGAATTTCACATCAGTTTAGGTCCTTCTTCCCTTTCGGTCTCTATTATTTTTCAAGCTACACCTAACTACTATAATAACTTTTCCCAAGCTTTTGATTTTTGAAACCTTTCCCCTTAAAGTTGGATTATACATAATAATATTTGTTTACTGGATTAACAGTACTGTTCGTGTTTCTTCCTCGATCGGTCCCTCTGCATGTCGTTCGAGCAAAATAATCTAGACATTATTGTCGCATCAATTGGGTTGGGCCTTAGTATTGAGATATATAGGCCCATATTCGATTTGACTAGCTTGACTTAGAGCTGGGAATGCAGGCCAACCCAACCGATGGGCATGTGCAGCCTGCACTTTTGCGGGCTGGGATTTTTCCAACCCTAACCCGTAAAATAGGTTGGTGGGCCAGCATTTAAAAAATAATAATCATATTTTCTTTAGATGGCCGAAAGTCCACGGTACGTATATATAAGTCATCAAGTTTGCCTTTCTAGCATCAACTATTCCACTTACAAAAATTTAAAGACATAATTTACAATTCAAGAAATAAAGTTATCAAATTTGTTAAAGTTTACAAACAAAAAACATTAAAGCATCCCCGACCAATTAAGATATAATAATTTGGTTTAAATGAGGAGGGGAGAAGGCTGATATTTTTTCTCTTTGAGCTTGAAAGGTACCAAGGTGGGGAGTGTGAAACTTATATGTTTTGCGATATTAGCATATAAAAAAAATTGTGTGGGCCGCTTCTGGGTTGAGATTTTCCCAACCCTAACCCTGCCCCAACCCACAAGCTTGTGAGTTGAGCCCATATTACCGACTCTACAGGCTCACTCAAATGAACAATATACCACTTTTGGCCCTTATTTTAAGTCTAGTTTATCAAAAGCATCTTTGTCATAAAACAAATCCATTCTAAGAGTTGTCAACTTGTTGGGTCTAATAGAAGGGGTTAATCTCTTACAATGGCGAATCAAGGTTTGAATTTGTGTTGGGAGAGGTCTTTCACATTTAATGCCGACATTGTCTTTAATAAAATTGCCTCAAATAAGAGAATACTTATGCTTTGCCAAAAAAAAAAAAAAGAGTCCATTCTAAGAGTCTAACTAATTTCCAATTTTACCCCTATTAAAAATATAGGTAAGAGAAACATCTTTTATTCAATAATTATTAAATAAATATGGTAAATTTAAAAAATTCAATCAATTTAAGATATATTAACCATCTTAACTTTTTTTTTTTTATGTGAGATTTAGGGGTGGAAATAGGTTAGGCTAGGCTATAGCTAAGTAGACCCGGGCCTACGATGAAAATCCAAAACCTAAACTTGGGTCTGAGCCTTTGAGTAAGTTTTCTTTTAGGCCTGAAGCCAATTTAAAAGCCTACTTAAAATGTATGCCTTTATATAGGCTTAAAAAACCTATACATCTAATTAAGTTCATATATAATTTATTAAGCCTATTTAAATGCCTACGTTATGTCTAAAAAATTTAAAGATTAATTCTCATATGAAATAAAAAAGTTAGTAAGTGAAAGAAAAGAACACTTAGTGGCAATAATTGTTTGAGCAAATAGGAATAAGAAAAATAAATCATTTATTGACTAAAGAGATATATATTTCTTAAAATCAGCCAAGTACGACAAATGATATGTAAAACTAGATTTCTCCTTTTGATTTTCTTGCAGAAAATGAAATAAACTCCTACTATTTTGGTCATTTTCATTTTGGCATCACTAAAATAAACTTACTGCAATTATTATGTTGTATCAAATGACATAAATCAAGGAAGTAGTAGTGAGTTAGCATTGTTATCTCGAGCGATAAAAAAGAAAAGAAATAGATGCGATCAATTGATGATTGAAAATGATTAAGTTATTAATTTTATAAATAATCTACAAAATTAATTTAGATTGAATTGTATATAATTATGCATAACAATACATTTTTTTTAAGAAAAAAATAGGCTAAGCCTGTAGACCTATAGGCTAGGCCTTTTAAAAATAGGCATGGCCTGTTTATGTAAATAGGTCTGACAAAAGGCCTAACCCTGATCTATTTACTAAATAGGTTAGGTCAAGCTTAAAGTAGGTTAAGTCGTAGGCCCCTGATAAGGGCCTAGCCTATTTTCACCCTTAATGAAATTTGGTCAAACTAGACAAACTTATAGTAATAAAGATAGGAGTGGGATACATATATTCCCTCCCATCCTAAATATAAAAGATATTTGAGGAGTTGATATTGATCTTAAATATAAGACATTTTTCATATTTGTTAATCTTTTCCTAATTTACCCATGTTGATGCTCTCTTAACAATGATTAAGGAGGAAAGAGAATGAAATAATTAATAAGAAAATTACTATGGTGTGTAATAACTAGTTTAACTAAGTTCCTTGATCTAATGAAATTACATAAATTAAATATGTCTAATATTAAGGATGAGGGAGTGTGCCAATGAGAAAAAGAACACGAGCTAAGCAAAAGAGCGATCACCTAGAAGAAAAAAACAAATTGATGGGAACATGCACAGGGACGTTTCAGATGAGGATATGAACGAAGGAAGAAGACAAAATTTATAGTTTAGGTTTGCAGTTAATCTAAAGTATGAATCAAACAGGGGTTGATTTCAATCCAGAAAGTGGAACACATTGATGTTACTCTCTAAACTTTTTAGATTAGATGCTATAATGGCTGAAGGGCCTGCCTAGCCACGACAACAAAATACAGCCAAATTAAACCTTCCTGGGCTAAATAATGCAACTTATATATATCATTTGATATATATAGCTTGGTCCTGCTCTACCAAACTACAAAGCATATAGGCTTTGTAATGATGGACTCTTGCCATCAAAATTGAAGTAAACAACAAAAGAAGGACTCGTCCTCATCGCTTTTGAACGCAATTATCCTAGCCTATTAAACCTAACTGATCCATTTTTTTAAAACCAAATATAGGATTATACGCTACAGACCAATGGGCTTATCATTAGCAACGTTAATAATAAAGTCCAAAGGGCCTTTCATAGTCTGGTATCACCAGCAGCCCTGTAGCATCGCACTACTCAAAATGGTTTGTGCTTTTTCCATATATAATATTCTAATTAACGATATGGCCACACACGCATCCTCATACTCAAATAATTTATTTAACGCAAAACTGATTATCGTTCACTACAGACAAAGGATAAACGTACAAAAGGGAAAATCACACTTAGGTTCCAATGATAAGAAAAAATAACAAAAAGGTTTTTTTGTAGATTCCCCTATCAAAAAAGTCTCTAAGATCTTAGTGATATAAATTTTCAATATGAAATTAATCAAATTATCTTCTTGCTCTTAGTAATTTATATTTTTATATTATATTATATTAATTTATATGGCTAAGTTCAAATACTTGTCAATTGCCACTCAATGACTTGTCAATATAGACATATCCACTTGTCAATGAAAGCTGTTTTAGTTCACATAGATAAACTTGTTAATTGTCACTCTATGATTTATCAATATATATAGTCATGTTTACTTATCAACGGGAGCTATTTTAAATTGTAATGAAAAAATTGTAATAGTTAATATAGATGAGTTTGTCAATAGCCACTCTTTAATTTGACTTGTCATTATAAGTATATAAACGCATCAAAATAGGCACATATACTTGCAAATATATAACTTGTCGTTATAGGTACATAATCTTGTATAACTTGTCAAAATAGTCACATACACTCGCCAATGTATAATTGTTATTATAGACACATAAACTTGTCAAAATAAGCATAAATACTTATCAATGTATAACTTGTCAAAATACACACATTGACCTGTTGTCAAAACCCTCTTCTCCAACAATGGTTCACACATACAAGGATTAACGTATCAATGTGTATATTTTGACAATTTTTACATTAGCAAGTGTATATATGTTCCTATTTTAATGAATTTATAAGCTTATTTTGACAAGTTTATGTGCTTAAAATGACAAGTTATACATTGGTGAATATATCTGCCTATTTTGATAAGTTTATATACATATTTTGACAAGTTTATCACTACAAAAAAAGTTCGGATTACCCACAGAATTACTGACGGAAAAAATTTCTGTCAAAAATTACCCACATAATTTCGTGGGTAATCCGAGGTTTTTTTGTAGCGTATGTGCGTATTTTGATAAGTTATGCATTAAAAAGTGTATGTATATATTTTGACAAGTTTATTTGCCTATTTGACAGATTTATGTGTCTATAATGACAATTACACATTGGCAATTGTATGTGCTTATTTTGACAACTTTATGTGCTTATTTTAATAAGTTTATGTGCTTATAATGATAAGTTAAAGAGTGGTCATTGACAATGTACATCTATGTTAATTATTGTCATTTTTCAATACAATTTAAAATAGTTCATGTTGACAAGTGAACAAAACTACATTAACAAATCATAGAGTAACTATTGACAAGCACATCTATGTTAACTAAAACAGCTCTCGTTCACAAGTGGATATGCTTATATTGACAAATCCTAGAGTGACGATTGATAAGTATTTGAGCCTAGCCATATAACTTAATATAATATAATATTCAATTATCAATTACGAAGGATAAGAAGGTAATTTTACATTCGGATTTTATATCATTGAGGTTCATAGGAACTTTTTTTATAGAGGAATTTGTAATAGCACTTTTTTGTTATTTTAAAGAGGGGATTGGTTATTTATATCAGTTAATGTGGAATATCAGTTGAGTATCATGTTTTAAAGAGGGAGGACAAGTTTTTCTCATTTTATTTAATGGTTAGAGCGAATTGAAAGCTAAACCACGATAATCTAAGGATTCCATCAGAATGCTATATGAAGGACATAAGAAATGATAGGACAATGGCCATCAATGCAAAGCCCGGTATGAAAAGCAAGACATGATGAAGATCATGATTTGACGAAACCTACGCTTCGCAGTACAATTACAATTTACCAATTTACTACACTTAATTAAAATGCAATATAGTGCAAATAACTGGGATCGTTTCTCTTATCAAGGAGCCAAATTTATTTTGAATTCCTAGGTTAAACTAAGTGCTAAATACATGATTAGAAAATGAGATTTGTAATTGGTTTTCTCTAAATTTAAATTCATAAAAAAAATAAAGCAACTATTTCTACTCTTTTTGGTATTTTTGGAAAATAGTGAATAAAGCTTTGGATTAAAAGGGATTAATGAGGAATGTTTTTTGGAATGAAGAAGATGGTATCATTCTAAAAATATATATATGGGAGTTAAAATTTCATTAAGTTAAAAGAACAACCTCAAGTTAACACTGAAATCAATAATCTCAATTAATATTAGCTCCTACAAACATAAGAAACTACTACCTCTTGAGATATTGTTAAAATCCACTTAATGCGCAATTTAAATTGGGATGATACAAATTGTTCTTCCAATTAACGTTTCTAACGAACTATTCAAAAGCCTAAAATCAACTATATTTACCATTCATAAACATGACACAGCAAACATAATTCCATCAAGCCTTTTAAGAGATAATTATAAATATGCACTTCAAAATAATCATCCAATTAAAATTGCAAAAAAAATCAATCCACATGGACACATAACAGTAATCCAAGTCTCACAACTAATTAATGATAAACCTAAATCAGGAAATCAAATAATTAGTCTAAGCAAAAGTTTGAATTAAATAACTCCCCTATTGGAGCACAATTGCTCAAGCCACAATTCTTCATCACCAAGAAGCAAAGAGTTTAGCCACTCATGGCAATCAGAGCACCCCACAAGATCTGTGAGAATGAACTAGCCATGGAAAAACTAGCTCGCCGGAATCTGGAAATACTCGCCGGAAAATGCAAGAACTCGCCGGAAGATTCAGAGTTCACCGGAAAAATCACAGCTCACTGGACTATGGAGAATGACGCTGGAAATTACAGAGGAGAGGGAAGAAAACGATGGTGAGGTCGGTGAAGAGAGGGAAAGTCGGAAGATGGTAGGAGGAGAAGGCCGTGTGTCTAGAATTTTTTTTGGTGAAGACGCTGTCTGCGTTTTTTCTGTCCGACTGAATCTGTTTTCTTCCTCTCCCAGCTCTGCGTTTTTTTTCTGCTCTTTCCCTCAGCTCCCCCTTCAATTCCCAGCTGAAGGTCCGCCTGTGTGTGGAGAGAGTCTTTTTTCTGTCCGATTGCGTGAAGTCTCCTCCTTCTTCTTTTTTTCCAATGTGAATGCGCCCCCTCCTCTCTCAGCTCTGTGTGTTTAATTCATTCATTAAATGTGTCGGCCCCCATCCTCCCCTCAGCTGCTGTTTATAACCTAAATCAAAACGTTGCAGTTTTCGTGTTTGGGCCCTATCTGACACAATCTTTGATTTTGGGCCCTTTCTGACAGTGATGTTTGGGCCCTAGTTGTCAATATCTCTGATTTTGGGCCCTTTTCTGACAGCGATTTAGGACCTTCTCTGACATTAATTCTGGTCCTCAAAGATCCCATTTTCTTCTTAAACACCTACAATGCAAGATTAAACACAATGTAGATCAAAAGTCCAAGGAATCAATTGTATGAATAATTATCAAATTATGACCATTTTACCCCTAATTTCACTTCATTCAATACAAACGCCCTTAACTCAAATTAGTGCTTAATCACGCAATAATGTCCCAAAAATGCATTAAAAATCCCAATTAAATTATGAAAAATCATGATAAAATATGGTTAGATCAATTCCCCCACACTTAGACCTTTGTACTCCTGAACAAAGGCAACTGAGTACAAAATTCAAATTCAAATCACTAATGCATTTCAAAGATGAGCAATTTCATTATTAGATAGCAATGAATTAATTAATCAAATTCTTCAAGCCAACACCAGAGATAATCAAGCAATGTAAAGAAATTAGCTGACCACACAACTTAAAATACTAGAATGAAGCATAAGAGGATTCTCAAGGTATTTTTATTGTTTCACTCATCTCATCTAATTGGAATAATTTCACTCTAGTTCACTTAATCAATACCCTTCCATAAGCTTGTAACAACTCTAACATCTCCACTACTAATAGCAATTAATGAAATGAATTAAGAGGACTTAAAAGGCTTGTAGTGATGGATGAAGGCTAAATGAAATGGATTAATTAGAAAATGAATAGTTGATATGCAAATCAAAATTAATGACCAAGTTCATAGCATCTAAATAATTTCACAAACTTTTGCCAATTCTTTTGAAAGTCATGAACAAATGCCTTCTTCATATTTCCTCTTTTTTTTTTTTTTTTTTTTTCCAAATACTTTTACATATTTTTTTTTTCAATACCTTTATTTTCTTTTTCTTTTCCTCTCTTTTTTTTTTTCATTTTATCTACAAAACACTTGCTTTTTTTTTTTTTTTTTCCTACACAAGGCATTTCTATATATACATTGTTCAACTTTTTATTGGCAATTCACTTTTGATTTTTAGAATACTATGAACACTATGAATAATGACAAGCATACAACATATGAATGGCTCAAAAGGGGTAAACAAATGGTAAACAAAGGTGGTTTGTGTTTGGGTAAAAATGAAAATTGAATGCCTCTTTCATTTTCATAAAAATGGTGTAAAATTGAATGCCTCTTTCATTTTCATAACACTAATGCAAACACTGTTTCGAACAAGAGTTGAAACAAGTTCTAGAAGGTGAAAAACTAAGTGAACATGCACACATGAAAAGACATTAAGGCTCAAATATTCTTCCAACAAGGTTTTTCTCTAATGCTCACTCTAACACAATCAATTGCATAGTGAACTAACCACAAAACATCTACTTAACAATTCCAAGTGCTAACCTTACAAATACAACCAATAAAAACATTGCAATCAATTACAATCATGCTCAACTCTTAAATGCACTAATGATTTATAAACTCTCATTTTCAAAATAATGAGTAAGCAAAAATCCAAATGTGGGTTCATTTCTCTTACCATTCACTTAAAAAGCAAAACATGGTTTAAAAAGTTGCCAAAACACTAGATCTCATGAAAGCTCAAAGAAGGGCATGCATTAGAGCAAGTCATTCTTGAAAAAAAAATTCTAGTTTAAGGCATTTTCTCATTTAAAAACAACCAATTAATTGGGACTCAAAATGTATTTCCCTCCCCCACACTTAATCAACACATTGTCCTCAATGTAGAAAAATCAGTTCTATTATTCTAACTTGTTCCTCAATGAAGTGGAAAGTTGTGAAGTCCAATTGCAATTGAAGCACAACACATCAACATCATAAAGAGAGAAGAGAGAAGAAACAAGCTATAATAACAGAGAAAATTAGAATGAAGAGGCACAATGGTAATCAAGCAAGGTAGTGGCTAAGATGCAAAGCATACATTGGGAGTTTTTATTCTAATTATTAAACTATACTACTTCTACTTTTCTATTGAGATAGTCCCTCCCCACACTTATTTCAAGCATTCGTAATCACGTATGAGTTAAAAAAAAATTCAAATCGAAAAATGTAAGTGAAGGAAAGAGACAACCCGGCCTCAAGGAGGCTTTGATGATGAATCACGGTAGAGCTTGAGGAGATTTCCATTGACTTGAAATTCCTTTCTAGTAGATTCTTCAAGCAGCTCTACCATGCCAAATGAATGCACTTTGGTGATAGTGAAAGGACCATACCACTTACCTTTAAGCTTCCCATCAAACAATTTGAATCGGGCCCTATATAGCAAGACCTTATCACCAACTTTGAAATCCTTTCTTATAATCTTCTTATCATGAAGTAGCTTGGTCTTTTCTTTGTAAATGCGGGAACTCTCATAAGCTTCTAGTCGCATTTCCTCAAGTTCTTGCATTTGTAACTTCCTTTCCAAACCAGCTTCTTCCATATCCATATTGCACATTTTCACAAAATTTCAATAGGTTTTGTGCTCCAATTCTACCGGAATATGACATGCTTTACCAAAGATAAGCCGGTAAGGAGACATTCCTATTGGTGTCTTGAAGGCGGTTCTATAGGCCCATAGTGCTTCCTCCAACCTTGAGCTCCAATCCTTTCTTGAAGGCTTAACAATCTTTTCCAATATGTGTTTGATCTCTCGGTTGGATACTTCGCTTGCCCATTCGTCTCGTGGATGATAAGGGGTGGACATTTTGTGGGTTACCCCAAGCTTAACAAGTAAGTTATCAATAACCTTATTGCAAAAATGGGTACCTCTATCACTCACTATAGCCCTCGGTACTCCAAATCTACAAAAGATGTTAGACTTGAGAAATTTGGAAACCGTTTGGGCATCATCTTTCCTAGTGGGAATGGCTTCTACCCACCTAGAAAGGTAATCCAAGGCTAAAAGGATGTAGGTAAAGCCAGATGATGGTGGAAAAGGACCCATAAAATCGATACCCCAAACATCAAATACCTCACAAAAGAGCATAGGTTGTTGTGGCATCTCATGTCGCTTACCTAACCCCCCAAACCTTTGGCATTTATCACATGCCTTACAATACAAATATGCATCCTTAAACAGGGGTAGGCCAAAAATCCAGCATCTAACACTTTCCTAGAGGTCTTATGAGCACTAAAATGTCCACCACAAACCATTGAATGACAAGCGAAAAGTATGTCCTTAGACTCGGTCTCGAAATACACCTCCCGATAACTTGATCATTGCATAGTCTCCACAGATAGGGCTCATCCCAAATGTAGTGCTCGCCTTCTCGTTTAAGTTTTTGAGCACGAAAAGAAGACATATGCTCGGGAATGAGACTCGGTCACAATATAATTCACTAGATCAGCAAACCAAGGAACATAGAGAGATATAGACATAAGAGATGCATCAGGGAAATCATCACAAATAAGTTCAGAGTCAAGTACTCCCCTGGTACCATCCGGTAGTCTACTCGGGTGATCTCGCTACAAGATTTGCGCCTAGGCCTATCCTTAATGCTTATATCGAATTCTTGTAGCAAAAGCATCCACCTAATAAGCCTTGGTTTGGATTGAGGCTTAGTGAAGAGAAACTTCACAAACCGCATGATCTCGTATACACCACCACCGTAGAATTGATTAGATATTGCCGAAACTTATCTAATGCAAATATAACAAAAAAAGTTCTTTTTACGTGGTCGTGTAATTTTTTTGTGCACTATCCAAAGTTTTGGATGCATAAGCAATCACATGAGATAACTTGCTATGCTTTTGTCCTAGCATGACCCCCACAAAGAAAATTGGAGGCATCGCATGCTAGTTCAAAAGGCAAGGTCCAATCGGCGCATTTAAAATAGGAGGAGATATCAAGTGTGCTTTTAACTCATTAAATGCTTGTTTGCAAGAAGTATCAAAGTCAAAATCAACATCTTTTTGCAATAGTTTAGATAAAGGTAGAGCTATCTTGCTAAAATCTTTTATGAATCTTCGGTAAAAACCCACATGCCCTAAGAAAGAACGAAGTGTTTTAATATTAGTGGGGTAGGGCAACGAGGAAATCACCTCAATTTTAGCTCTATCAACCTCAATACCCTTGCTAGATATCAAGTGACCAAGTACTATTCCATGATCAACCATGAAATGGCACTTCTCATAATTCAAAACCAAATTTTTCTCAATGCATCTAGCAAGAACATTGTCCAAACTATCTAAACAAGCATCAAACGAATTGCCATACACTGTAAAATCATCCATAAAAACTTCCATGCAATTTTCAAGAAAATCAAAGAATAGTGACATCATGCAACGTTGGAAAGTGCCAGGTGCATTGCATAAACCAAATGGCATTCTCCTATAAGCATAGGTACCAAATGGACAAGTAAAAGTGGTCTTTTCCTGATCTTCAGGAGCTAGTGGGATTTGGAAATATCCTGAATAACCATCTAGGAAACAATAGTGGCTCTTACCCGCCAACCTTTCAAGCATCTGATCTATGAAGGGTAAGGGAAAATGATCTTTCCTAGATGCTTCATTCAATTTCCTATAGTCTATGCACACTCTCCAAGCATTTTGCACCCTAGTAGGTATCAACTCATCATTTTCATTCTTTACCACAGTTATCCCACTCTTCTTAGGCACTACATGCACCGGACTAACCCACTCACTATCGAAATTGGGTAGATGATACCCGCACTCAATAGCTTGGTTACTTCTTTCTTAACCACATCTAGAATTAGAGGGTTGAGTCTCCTTTGGGGTTGCCTAAGAGGTTTGGATTCCTCATGCAAAAGGATCTTATGGGTACAAACAAAATGGACTAATCCCGGAATGTCGGCTAAAGTCCAACCTAGAGCCTTTCTATTTTTACTCAAAACATCAAGCAATCTTTCCTCCTCATTAACGTATAAAGAATTTGAAATAATAACAGTAATTTTCCATCAAAGAAGGGAAAACATATTTCAAATTAGAGGGGAGAGGCTTAAGCTCTAAATCAGGAGGTTGAACAATAGAGGGAATTAGTCTAGGAAGATCAAGGGTAGTAGAAATACTCCCCTTTGCAAACTTAGGAAGTGCATGACTTGTGCTAAGCTCCATGGACTCTACCACTTGTTCATTAGTCTTCCCAAGTGTTGAACCAACACTAGGTTGGCTTACAAGAAGAAACGAGGCTTGGGGAAAGTAGTCTCCTTCATACCTACTTCACAAGGAGTGATTAGCTCATTCAAAAATCTCAAGGTATGAGGAGTAATCCTAGTTCTCTGATTAGGGGATGAGTTAGAAGGTGGCCCTTTAACCACATTGTGTTTAGGTCCAAAGTAAGTCACATGAGAGGATGTCTTTGTCGGTGTAAGGGCTATCCCCTTGGAGAACAAATCATTCAAGTCTTGGCTACCGACATCAAACTCAGCTTCCTCCACCAGTTTGTGACCTGAAACATTAACAAAAACACCTTCCTCACAAGCATCATCACTGAATACTGAATCATTGGAAGAATTAAGCTCTAACGAACTAAGAGAAGTAAGAGAAAAATCATCAAGGGATGATAACCAACAATCAACCATCGATGAGTCGAGGTTGGAAATCTCACTCCCAAGTGAATAAAAATTATCAACGAAGAAGAAGAAGGAAATTTATCACATGAATCCAATGAAATTCCACATTCAAGATTACAATTTTCAGTGTGCAAATTAAGCTCATGTTCATCAACCAAATCATCTATAGTAAAGTCAATTGAATTCACACCTAATAAAGAGTAATCTTCAGAAGGATGCTTCATGGCTTCATACATGTTAAAACTCAGCTTATTGTTACCCACTTCCATAGTGATTGAACCATCTCTCATGTCTATAAAGGTACCAAATTTGTTCTCATAAAGGGTCTCCCTAAAATAAGGGTGCATTCACTAGAATCATGAGACATATCCAAAACATAGAAGTCACGGGGAAAACCAAGTCTTTGACTTTAACAAGCAAATCCTCAATGATGCCTAGTGGGTGTCTAATACTCCTATCGCCTAGTTGGAGAACCACACTAGTCCTCTTAAGCTCTTTGACACCAAGAGATTTAAAAATGGCACTAGGCATGACATTAATGGCTGCACCTAAATCTAACAAGGCTTGAGCTACATTCACATTACCTATGGTACAAGGTATAGTGAATGAGCCGGATCCTTGCACTTAACAGGAGTTGGGGTTTGAAAAGGGCAGACACATTAGGGCTAATTTGCACTCTCTCATTAGGCCTAAACTTCCTCTTGTTAGTGCAAAGCTCTTTCAAGAATTTGCAATAACTAGGCATAGACTTAACAAGTTGAAAGAAAGGAACATTGATATGCAACTTGCTAAACAAATCATACATTTCTTTCTCATTTTGTTCATCATGCATTTTCTTGTCTTGAAAGTAAGCTTTAGGAAAAGGGAGTTGAGAAATTTTTACCTCCTTACCATTAGTACTAGGTAAGATGCCTTGCTCGCTTGTCTCACCTTCCTCATAAGTGCTTCTTTCCTTGGAGCCAACTTCTCTCAGAAGTGGTTGTTGTTCCACTTGAGGTTGGTCAATTGCTTTGCTATTCTTCTTCTTGAGGATAGCCTTCTCTTTAAGGCTTTCGATTCGGAGTAACTTCATTGGGCTCAATGGTGGACTTTCAACCTCCATTTCCTCATCCACATCATCGTCAACCTCTTCAGGGAAACGCACCTTCTTACCACTCCTTAACTCAATAGCATTGAGTGTTTTAGGATTGATGACGATTTGAAGGAATGGAACCACTTGTCTTAGCATGCACATCACTCACGGAAATTTGAGAGTTGAGTCAAGTGGGATTGCACATTGTTATTCTTCAACTCCAATTCTTCCAACTTCTTGCACATATGAGCCATTTGTTTACCATCACTTGCCACATCACTTTGTAGCTTTTGTAAGGTATTGGAAACAGAAGAGAATTGACTCTCATTCACAGCTTTATCTTCCACCATTCGGTTGTTCATACTAGTAAGTTGAGAAACCACACTCTTCAACAATTGATTGGTCTCATCACCCTTTGACTCTTGAATAGGCACCATTTGCCCACGGTTTGACCCATATGGTTGGACTTGATATGATGAACCTTCTTGATTTCTCCAACCAAAATTAGAATTAGGTCTTCTACCTTCATTGTAGGTGGTAGTGTTAGAATCTCATCTTGGTTGTTGTTGATTGGGCCTTCCTTGATACATAGCATTAACTTCCTCAGGATGATTAGGGCATAAGCTAGTAATGTGCATCATTGAACCACAACCATCACAACTAGGTGCAACAATAGCTTGTGAAGTAGGAGAATGAGTTGCTTGATGAATACTCGGATTATGAAGCTCGAGATGTGATTAGAGAAAGTTGTGAAGTAACGTATCCATCTTAGACTCAAGTGAGACCATTCTTTGGTTGGAACCTATATCACAAACTCCTCTTATCTCTCTCACATTATATTGTTGAGTATTTCGAGCCCTCATTCGAATTTGAGCCCATGCCTCTTCGTGTGCAATCTTCTAAAGAACCCCTATGAAGCATCTATAATGCCTTTCTCATTAGGCAGAAGACCATCACGAAAATATGTAATTAACTGTTCATCAACAATTTGATGGTGTGGACACTTAGCTAAAAGTTCTTGAAAACGACTCCAATATTCATAGAAAGACTCCAAAGGGTCTTGTTTGATAGAGTAAATCTCTTTTTTAAGCTCCCCAACCCTTGAATCCGGAAAGTACTTTTCCAAGAAGGCTTTCTTCAAATTAACCCATGAATGAAGAGCATCATTAATATGCCTGGGTAACATCATGTACCACTCTTTAGCTTTCCCTCCGTAAAATAGAACACCTTTAATTGCACATCTTCTATGCGAGCACCAACAGGCTTCATATTCGAACAAGCCACGTGCAAAGCATTGAGATGGCTATAAGGGTCTTCCTTTTCAAGTCCATGGAAACGAGGTAATGCATTAAGCAAAGGACCTTTAAGCTCAAAATTGACCTCAAGGTTAGGGCATGCATTGTTGAAAGGATCATGAGTGATATCTGATCTTGTTACATCCCTTATAGTTCTTCTCCTTGGTGGAGGATTGTTTTCACCTTCCATAGCTGTACCTTGCGAAGCACAATCACTTAAGTCAATGAAAAAATCAAGATTAAAAGAATGATCAGATTCCCCCTCAAATAGGTCGGACATATAAAGCTGTCAAGAAAGCAGTGAAACAATGGAGTACCAAAGCTATCTCGCACACAAATTCAAGCAAGAAAATGTGCAATGTGCAAAGTCGTTGAATGCAAATGCAAATGCAAAAACAAGTAAATCAAAATATTTGGTGGTTTTTTTTTTATGCAAGTAAACAAACTATGAATATTTTTTTTTAATTTAAAATTACGAAAAATAAAAGAAAACCTAATAGGCTCACAAGGGAAAACCCCGGTCAATTAAAACCAATTGACACTTAGTAAACCAAAGGAGTCAAAATTGACTCCCGACAACGCGCGCCATTGATTTGACAAACCTTAGTCGCCTTTCAGGTCAAATCACAATTTACCACGAATTAAAATGCAATATAGTGCAAATAACTCGGGATCGTTCTCTTATCAAGGAGCCAATTTATTTTGAATTCCTAGGTTAAACTAAGTGCTAAATACATGATTAGAAAATGGGATTTGTAATTGGTTTTCTCTAAATTTAAATTCATAAAAAAAAAATAAAGCAACTATTTCTACTCTTTTTGGTATTTTTGGAAAATAGTGAATAAAGCTTTGGATTAAAAGGGATTAATGAGGAATGCTCTTGGTAATGAAGAAGATGGCTATCATTGCTAAAAATATATATATGGGAGTTAAAATTTCATTAAGTCTAAAGAACAACCTCAAGTTAACACTTGAGTCCAATAATCTCAATTAATATTAGCTCCTACAAACATAGCAAACTACTACCTCTTGAGATATTGTTAAAATCCACTTAATGTGCAATTTAAATTGGGATGATACAAATTGTTCTTCTCAATTAGAATGTTCTAACGAACTATTCAAAAGCTAAAATCAACTATATTTACCATTCATAAACATGACACAGCAAACATAATTCCATCAAGCCTTTTAAGAGATAATTATAAATATGCACTTCAAAATAATCATCCAATTAAAATTGCAAAAAAAATCAATCCACATGGACACATAACAAAGAATCCAAGTCTCACAACTAATTAATGATAAACCTAAATCGGAAATCAAATAATTAGTCTAAGCAAAAGTTTGAATTAAATAACTCCCCTATTGGAGCACAATTGCTCAAGCCACAATTCTTCATCACCAAGAAGCAAAGAGTTTAGCCACTCATGGCAATCGAGCACCCCACAAGATCTGTGAGAATGAACTAGCCATGGAAAAACTAGCTCACCGGAATCTGGAAATACTCGCCGGAAAATGCAAGAACTCGCCGGAAGATTCGAGTTCACCGGAAAAATCACAGCTCACTGGACTATGGAGAATGACGCTGGAAATTACAGAGGAGAGGGAAGAAAACGATGGTGAGGTCGGTGAAGAGAGGGAAAGTCGGAAGATGGTAGGAGGAGAAGGTCGTGTGTCTAGAATTTTTTTGGTGAAGACGCTGTCTGCGTTTTTTCTGTCCGACTAATCTGTTTTCTTCCTCTCCCAGCTCTGCGTTTTTTTCTGCTCTTTCCCTCAGCTCCCCCTTCAATTCCCAGCTGAAGGTCCGCCTGTGTGTGGAGAGAGTCTTTGTCGCAGCCTCAATCCGATTGCGTGAAGTCTCCTCCTTCTTCTTTTTTTCCAATGTGAATGCGCCTCCTCCTCCCTCCGCTCTGTGTGTTTAATTCATTCCTTAAATGTGTCGGCCCCCACCCTCCCCTCAGCTGCTGTTTATGACCTAAATCAAAACGTTGCAGTTTTCGTGTTTGGGCCCTATCTGACACAATCTTTGATTTTGGGCCCTTTCTGACAGTGATGTTTGGGTTCTCTCTGTCAATATATCTGATTTTGGGCCCTTTTATGACAGCATGTTTGGGCCCTCTATGTTAATATCTCTGATTTTGGGCCCTTTTCTGACAGCGATTTAGGACCTTCTCTGACATTAATTCTGGTCCTCAAAGATCCCATTTTCTTCTTAAACACCTACAATGCAAGATTAAACACAATGTAGTATCAAAAGTCCAAGGAATCAATTGTATGAATAATTATCAAATTATGACCATTTTACCCTTAATTTCACTTCATTCAATACAAATGTCCTTAACTCAAATTAATCTTAATCACGAATAATGTCCTTAAAATGCATTAAAAATCCCAATTAAATTATGAAAAATCATGATAAAATATGGTTAGATCAGATCACTATAATAGGCATAATTTCTTAGAAACACCATACCCCAAAAGTAAGCTACTGAAGTTGAATTGATGAAGATCACTATAATAGGCATAATTTCTTAGAAAAACCATGCCCTAAAAGTAAGTTACTGGAGTTGAATTGATGAAGATCACTATAATGGGCATAATTCTTTAGAAAAACCATACCCCAAAAACAAGCTATTGGAGTTAATGAATTGTCCACATTAAGCTTTTAATAAATCCAAATCCAAAGTCTTATACGACCTCTCATTCAATAAAACCCCCTCGATGTAAAACTCATTATACAACCACCTTTATTAACTTCTGAAAGTGGAGCTAAATCACTAAGAGAGGGGTGAATTGGGGATTTCAAAAATCTTTTCGACTTGCTCTGTTTTTTAACACTAAAAACAGAGATGAGCTAAGATAAGAGTAGAAGAGCAAGACACAAGGATTTATACTGGTTCGGTCCAATCTCTTGACCTACGTCCAGTCCCCAGACTCTCTAGGATTTTCACTATCTCAATTGATTACACACTCTATACTCAAGAGTAATTCTCTTACTAGAACGTACTCCCCCTTACAAGTTGCAATCAATGAACCCAATCACCAAGTCCCTTGACTTGTGATTCCTTACAATAAATGATTTACAATTAAGAAACTCTCTCTAGGAGTAGATAATGATAAACACTGAAGCTTAATGTATCAACAGATACTTTACACAAGAAAACTCAAGAGTAGTTGGAAACTTGAATATATGATTTTTGTTTTCTGCAGTCTTAGTTGTTGAGAAGAATTGAATGCTACTCTATTTATACTAAGAGAGCATTAAATGACCGTTGCCAACTCCATTATATCCGTTGGTAGGCTAATCTAGGCATTGGAGGCACTTTGGTGTCTTCTCTCTATAATCTTCGGTTAATTTCTTTTGCCCGGAGGATTAGTGTTGACTTTCCTTGTAATAGATCCGTTGGAAGAGCAAGTACTGCTTAGGAAAGCGGAGACATTAATCCTTTTGCGGATGTGTAGAGAATGTGGGCTCAAAAGGATGCAAGCTTCTGGACTTGCATTTAATGTTCTGACATGTTTTTTGCTTTTGATCAAATCTTCATTTAATGTTCTCTAAGCAATCTGAAACTCACTAACAAACTCATTAAACATAGTTAAGTATAGTAGTGAATGTAAAGGAGAAGCATTGAGATCAAACAAGAAGATTCCACAAATTCGTCAGACTTGATTTTCAAACTCTGCGACCAATACTCGAGTATGTTCATCAATACTCGAGTATGTCACTGTGCACTAATATGAATACTTGAGTATACATGTCCATACTTGAGTATTTTTCTTCCAGAGAGGCACTTCATGTTTTGAGCTTTGGACCATTTCTTTGAATAAGAGTAATACTCGAGTATTTAAATCCAATACTCTAGTTTTGAACTTTTTATGTGGAAATGAGTTTAAGTCCAAAACCTCAATATTTAAGTATTCAATTCGATACTTGAGTTTTCAAATCATTTGAAAAAGAGCAAAGCTCTCTATATGCCTAATACTCGAGTTTCAAACTCAATACTAGAGCATTAAAATTATTTGAAAAACTTTGTGAAATCTTTTCCAAGTCAATACTTGAGTATTCAAGCTATACTTGAGTATTCAAAACATTTGAGAATAGCAAAGCTTTCTGTATGGCCAATACTCGAGTTTCTCAATCAATACTCGAGTATTCAGATATTTTCAAAACTTTGAAAAGTCTTTGCTAAGTCAATACTTGAGTTTTCATTTCAATACTTTAGTATTCATAAACATGTGTAAAGTTTGAAAACTTTTTGTTAACCCAATACTCGAGTATTAGAACTCATACTCGAGTATCCACATGTTGGAATACTTTGGTGACTCTCACCTATGACCAATACTTGAGTATCCAAATGAATACTTGAGTATTGAAAGTTTTGCCTTTTATTGAAAGAGTCTCTCAGATGGTCAATACTCGAGTATTCAAACCAATACTCGAGTTTTGGCTCATAGTGAAAACTTGGAGTCTTTCTCTGTGAGTTCAATACTTGAGTATTCGGAGGAATATTCGAGTATTGCTTAGCTTGATGAAAATGAAGCTACTCTAAGTCAATACTCAAGTATTGAAACCAATACTCGAGCTTGCCTTTGACAAGTTTTTCAACTTAGCAAGACAAAATTTAACTTATGTTTACAATTGTCAGTTATCATCAAAACACATAGAGAACTAAAAACTTCAAGTGACATTAATTTGACTTGGAAAGAGTTGTCACTGAAGCCTTGAAAATATCGCATCAACTCAGAGGTAGAGGGAAACGACCGAGTTGAATTGTCAACATTAAGCTTTAAGGATTCTACTCTGAACAACTATAATTTCAAGACCTTACATTTCGGATGATGTTTCTTGGAATGGATGGCCTGTCCCTACCTATGAGCACCTTTAACCTGTCCAGTTATGGCTATTGGTAAATCAAGTCTCTTGAACGTTTTTTTTTTGATAAGAAAAAACTAGGTTTTGGAAGATGGATACTGTAAAAGCCAGTTGTACGGTCATCCGAACCACAATAAAAAAGCCTATCGTTTCCCTGGATGCTAATTGCTAGCTATAATGGGAATTGTTTGGAAGCAGATTGATCGTACCATATTTTATCATGATTTTTCATAATTTAATTGGAATTTTTAATGTTTTAAGGGACGTTATAGCGATCGACAATTTGAGTTAAGGATATTTGTATTGAATCCTGAAATTAGGGGTAAAATGGTCATCTTTGATAATTATTCATACAATTGATCGTAAATTCAATAGTCGTTTGCCAATAAAAAAGATCCTACTAGCATGTTATAGGAAGATGGATAATGTAAAAGCCAGTTGTACGGTCATCCGAACCACAATAAAAAAGCCTATCGTTTCCCTGGATGCTAATTGCTAGCTATAGATTATAGGAATGGGAATTGTTTGGAAGCAGATCCTTTCATTAGACATCAACTTGAAGCCTTTTTTTCTTCCTCCAATTATCGTCGCCGGCGGTCTTCACCCTCGCCACCATCACCGCCGGCGACGAACATCTTCATCATCCATCCACTGTTCCAGAATTACCCTGTCAACACCAATACTGTTTATGCCGCCACAGTACCTTCATCATAGCCTTCATTTTCCCTCTCAAAAGATTCGACACTTCAATCCAAGTTCTGTGGGAGTTGGCATTTTGAAGAGCTAATGTTGCATATTTGAAATCATTTGTGGTGGCTGTTCTGTTTCATTTAAATTGGTTGGTGAAGTTGTGATGACAAATTCCAATGGCTAATTCCTTTGTTTCTTGGTGATGAGAAAAATGAAAATTTATCATTTCATTTGTCAGATTTATATATTTAGAAAGATTGATTTATTGTGATTGTGATTGGATTTTGTAATGTGAAAAATATATGTTTTTAATTTCTTGTGGTTATGAGACTGAATGTGATTTAAAGATTATAAAGGATGATGAGAAAATGATGATAAATGAAACCGAACCCGACTTGTTTCCGATTCCGTCTTCAGCATGGCAGCACATCACTTTAACTTGTCCTTCACTATCAGCGAATTAATTAGAACATTGACGAGGCTATATATATATATATATATTCCTTCTACTCCAAAGTATCCGTCACTTCTTAGAAGAATTTTTTATCCATAATACTAGTATAAGTCATCATCTGGAGACTAATTGATGTTGATTTATCAATTTTTTAAAACCTCCTTTAATATAGGTAATAATGCTGGATTTTTTTAAAAAAATTAAGACAGATTATTATTATTATTATTATTTTGGTCAAAAGACAGATCAAATGAACAAACAACACTTTCCTAATTTCGGTGAAGTAATTGTTGAAAGTGTCTTATGTTTTGGACGTAAAGGAGTATATATATGCAGTGAAAAAAATCTTGAGTTCAGACTCAACAAAAAAAATCAATAATGTTAGTTAATTCTCCAGAATAAATGACATGTAACTGCTATTTTTTTTGATCAATTACTATCTGTGCGTGATGTATCATCTTTTGTTGGTAGTTTACAGGTCGGGCATTTAATTGGGATAATAAAGAAAGTAACTTCAATTTTGTGAGTTGTAACCACCATGCTATTCAACTTCATTATATATCGTACTCTCAATTCAGGCAACAACACACTCAAAATGGTTTGTGCCTAATTCCATGATTTGGGTCACACACATAATTATATTAATTTAACCCAAAAGCGATTATGTTTCATAAAAAACAAAAAGAGCACCATAGAAAGAACTGAACCATGGCTTCACAAACTAATAAATGTTTTTTTTCCTCACCCAGTTTACTAAAATTTTCGGTTCCAACTAATCAGGATTCACCCCGAATCGGGCCTACAGTTGCTGGAAAAGAGCTCCCAACATTATTTTCTCCATTCTCACACCTCGAACCGAGAACGTGATTAAGGAAAAGTAAATCCCTTACCACTTGCTTCTAACATATATTTGTAACTAATAAATGTTTAGTTGAGATAGGAGAGTACATGTTAATACTGGACTGGAATATACACAAAGGCCTAGATGGCCCATCAACCTCCCGGATTAGTTACTGTTTTGAAGCTCATGTCCTTTTTCAACCCAACCCAAATAAATGAAGTACTCTTTCTCACTGTTCATATGCCCAGTCTATTATATTTTTTAAATGTATTCAAAATAGGAAATGGAACATTAATGCATATAAATAATGCATCAAATAATAGTTCATATTTTATACCAATTTTATCATGCACCAATAGCCAGCCTGCATAATTAAAGTTCACCATTTTTCTCCACCTAACAAATATTTTTCCCTTTACATAAGATACGCATGTTTTTTTTTTTAAAAAAATAATTTTTGATAAATTATAAAGATATTTTATGTAAATCATATAAGAATATATAAAAAACAGAGTAAAAAGAAAAGAGTAATATAACTCAAAATTGAAGAGGAAACAATTAAATTAAATTCGGTCGTCGGCCCATCCCTGCGCAACAAAGCAGCCTACATCGGCATTCGCCATCGTAAAGATATTGCATCGCGGGACCCATTGAATTGCGAGAGGACTAAATTGCCCTCCCTTTCAAATCTCGTCTCGCTCGCTCTCTATTTCTCTCTGTCCCGGAAAATTAGTAGAAGACGAAGACAGCATTTTCAGGTCGTCTCTAGATTTCCTCTCTCTGCATAGCCTTTGCGTGAAGCCGACTATGGCCTTCGCCTCCTTCCTTGGCAGAGTCCTCTTCGCCTCCGTTTTCATACTCTCTGCTTACCAAGAGTTAGTATACTTGTTCCGTTGACTCATTTTTCTTTCTTTTCCTTCTTCATCCTTCTTGAGATTTTTGTTTATTGTTAGCGTATGTTCCTGTATTTTTGTTTTTTAGATAAAAATTATGATGTTTTTAGTAAGTTCTTCAGTTGATTCTTTTTAGTAGTTGCTTTGCTCGGATCTGTTGCGTTACAGTTTTGAACTTTATCCGATCTGTTTAGTGTAAGAGGCCGTGATAGATCTATGTTTCTTACTTTGATTTTCCGGGAGAATACTATGTGTTCTTGCAACCTGACCAATTTCTGTAAATTTCGAAGCTGGATGAAACTTTTCATATGCCTTTTTGACATCATATGTAAGGAATGAGTTAGTCAGTGACATTCGTCAATCATTCATTAAAGGGGTTGCACTTAAAGAAATTATCTTGAAGTTTTGATTTTTCCCCCCACTTGTATATCGTTGTCTAGAAATGAGTTAGTCCGTATGGGATGTCCTTGTCCCTTGAGGCCTGGGTCGTTATTCTTGTGATACGTTTGATGTGCTGGGAAGTGAGAACGAGACATAAAAAGAGATCTTTTCTATTTCATAGTAATTTAGTACTAAATCAAGTAGCCATGGGAATGTGCCTATTACATTGTAATGATACATGATCAAGTTATTTAGGGTTTTCACCTGCACCCAGATTTATGATTTAGGATCATGTAGGGTTTGGTTGGGACACAAGGGTCCAAATAGAATAGGAACTGCTTGCCATGGATTAAAAACCATTTTTTACATGCTGTATCGACTGAAATGGACTTGGCAGCTTAACTTTTCATGATGGCAGATGCCTTGATTGTATGCTGTACTACTTCTCCACGGCTCTTTAGTTCTATCTTTGATCCCAACTATTCAAAGTCAATCTTGGAGTCTCAGAGTCCTAGTTATTGCACACGAATTATTTAATTTTAATTTGGATGTTGCAAAACTAATTGAACTTTCTTTTTAAATGTTTCTTCTTTGGTCTGGCCTTGTAGATTCAATGAATATGGGGTAGATGGTGGTCCTGCAGCAAAGGAACTCAGACCAAAGTTTGATGCTTTTACACATCGGGTGCATTCTCATGCTGGCTTTCAACTTCCAGAAATTGATGTTAGTCTCTCTCTTTCATTTTCTTACTATCTCATAGTTCAGGGACATGATTAAAACACAATGAAACATAGACAATAGAAAGCTCATGGGTTGAAAAAGAAGAATGTGGGCAAATTTATTATGTTATAAGCCGGAGAGCCTGGACTGAAGTTGGAGACTGCTTATGATTTCAACTACGTTTTTGAATTTTTTTCTTCCCTTCTAAAGCAGGGCTTAATATATCAGATGGATGAAGTGTTAACTTATATAAGGATTTCCATTGGGCTTTACTTAAGGGTCACTGGCACTTTTTAATGCCTTTACTTACAGATTTTGGCTCTCAAGAAGCTTGGTGATTGTGTTTTTTCTGGTCATGAATCTCAAAGGATAACTGACAGAATGTAATTGGCAGTAGTGAAACTATAAAACCTTTTAAGTTTCTTTCATCAATATTAATCTATGTTGCACCCGACACCGACACGGCGTTTTATTAATGATATGCATGCTGTGGATCACAAGTTGGTAGCTTTAGAAGAAATACTCTGTTTTTCATGCAGCATGCGTATTGCTCAGTTCCTTTATTTCAGTAGATTTTTTTAAAAAAATATAACTGATGTCATGAGCAGATCAAATTCTTGGTTGTGGGAGCTATTGCACTCAAGGGAATTGGGGGGCTTCTTTTCATCATTGGAAGCACTTTTGGAGCTGTCCTCCTGGTTTGTAGTCAGATTTTACATAACGAATTAATTTACTCTGAAATCGGGTTTCATCTTTCGGTCCAGCTGGCTTTACAAGATATGGTTCCTTTTTGCTGTAGCTTCTGCATCAGATGATTACAACTCCAATACTGTATGACTTCTACAATTATGATAATGAGGGCAAAGAGTTCAATCAACTTTTCATCAAATTTACACAGGTCAGAGCAGTGTTCCTCTTTTTTCTTTTTTTTTTTAAATAAAAAATTTTGGTTCCTTTTCATCTCTGCATGCCAAAATTCAAGCTGTTGCTTGTGTAACGATTGCTAAAATTGTTTATCTGATTGATATACATCTTGCAGAATATGGCTCTTTTTGGGGCTCTGTTGTTTTTCATTGGAATGAAAAACTCCATTCCTAAAAGGCAACACAAGAAGAAGGTCCCCAAAACAAAAACCTATTAGAAGCATCAATCGGGAGGCACCCACATTGCATGGAGTATCTCAAGTTACTTGCTGGTTCTTGCCATTCTTTAATCCGCCAGGATATGGCCAGGGTTTTGTGGCTGGTTCAGAGCCAATCTTCACTCTCACTTTGAGTATTGTAGTTGCCTACAATTTTTCTCTCTTTAATTTATGGATTCTCTCTTGGGTAGAGGTTAGGAACTATCTTTCTATTGCTAGACTTTTGTCTGCCAAGAGAGTAAAAAGAGCAGTTCAAAGCCTGTGCTTTTCAAACTTAGAGTGTCATTCTTGATTTTTGTTCTGTTTCGGCGATCTTGGTCATAGTTTCAGGCACAAGAACTTTGGAAGTTATCGTTGAACCTCACTGGATTTGTTGGTCGGCTGCCGTTTTATTTGGCTTTATTTGTAGTACACGCTCTTTCCAACCTGTCGGTGATTCATCCTCTTGATCGAAAACCTAACGCTATATACGGAAGGAGATCCTCTCCTTATCTTCTTTCTCATTTTCTCTTTTGGGCCGCTGATTAAGAAAATGAGAAAAAAGTTATAGTAGTATTGTATTAATTAGACGGATGTGATTTAGAGATTATAAGGGATAATGAGAAAATGATGATGAAAGAAACCCAACCCATATTTTTCCAGTTTGACTTGAGTGTATCTGACTCCAGTCACTTACCAGTGAACGTGTGTAATACGTTATGGAGAGGCGCAGTAAAATTACAAGTAAATTAATTAATTTTAAAAGCCACTCACCAGCAACATTCACAAAGGCTCGGGCTGCGATCTAATCTTCGTAAGAATTGAGGAATTCTACCATATATATATATAGAGGACAATGTGTAGCACAGTATCTAATTTACCTATGTTGTCCCATCTACACTATTTTTCTACTGGTTTTCTTAATCTAATACGTAGTAGGTTTTTAAAAAATTGTCCTAGGGTCGAGGAGAAGAGGGAATTTGTCTCACACTCTGTCGAAGGTCAAACGCTTTTTGACTGTCAATGATTTAATAGGAATAGGCATCATTTTATCAACGCCGAAATATATACGACAGAACCACAAAAGAGAGAAGTGTATTACGGTGCACAAAGAAACTGGATTCTGATACAAATTAACAAAAGGAGAAATATTTTCCTGAATTCATTGTATCTGATTTTTTTTTATTTTTTTTTGTCTTTTTCCTTTCCACATTCCTGATTTTTCAGCGATAAATATGAAGGTCGTAAAGCCAACAACACATGATATATCGGGCAAATCCGAAATAGAGATCCGTTTGCAATAATGTTGGGGCTCCAAAAACCCGACGGCCATGAAAAAAAGCCCAGTGGGAGAAAAGTAGGTGTTTGACATGACTTTTATTTACGATAAGCTTACCGTAAAAGTAACTTTTGATAAAAACCACAAATTACAGCTTCTCCCACAAAAGTCACTTCTTTCACCATCATTTCAAACACAAATCACATTTTATAATCTGTCTTCTATTCATATCTTACTTCTGCAAAAGTCATATTGAGAATAAGTCACTTCTACCACAACTATCCCAAACCAGCGACAGAGTTCCTCCTTACCCTACTCTTTAATGCAGTGAAGCACAAAAATCAAAATGTTATGAAACCCTGAAGAAAGAACAAAGTTGAGTCTGATACCAAGCTTTGAATTTAGGCACGTAACCAATTAAACTAGTACGGTAGTTTTGTTTACTAATATGGGTTGCATTCTGAGCAGTTCTGGCTACTACAGAAGTTCTGAACCAGACCAGCACATGAGAAACCTACCAAAGTAATTTTCCAAATACAGTTCCAAGCATAACACACGGGCAAATGAAACTCGTACTGTTATTTTTAATATCAAACCTTATAATCAACAGCAACAACAAGCTTAATATCAGAGCTTATAAACAAATTGTGAAAAGATTCCAATCATACATCAAGACAAACAACATTTAAAATCACGACACACTTTCAATCCTCTACTTATTATAGCAACCATCAAATGTAAGGCAATATTTTCCCTTTCCTTGACCTCCATTGCCAGAGAAACTGGGATTGATGAATACAGAGAGAGATGTCAAGCATCAATTCATAGATCTTTGGGAGGTACAGCGGTCAGTGAAGGAACAAAGATGCTTCCCGAGAATCGACCAATCATTGTGAATACATAGTACTCTGGGATTGCAGTATTTGCACGAGTGGCCATAATATATCCAATCTGTGTACATTTCTGTTGTTTTGGCCCTGTGACAGGTTAATTGTTATGAGTATTTGCAAGTGCAAACTTCAACCCAGTTTTGATATATTAATGAAATAACTCAAGTAAATTATCCCAACAAGATTTGGACTCAAATTCCATGTACCGAGTTGGAATACAATTGAGTGGAGTTGGGGAAATAGGATAGGCTTCAGGCAAACAGATGGCCCAAAAAAGAAGGAATAGAAATGACGCATTAGATGCAATGAACAATAGAGTAAGAGGCAAATAAGAGTTGTGTAACTTCTAACATGAATGGATTTAACTTTTGATAATTATTAAAACTTGTAGAACATCAGTCATCATAACACCAAAATATGTGGATCAAATTTTCATTAGAACTACAGGAACACACTGCCTGCAATTCTATGTTATTTGTTCAATCCTCTAAAAAAGAAACGGATTTGCAAGTTTGGATTTACTAGAGAGAAAAAATTATCGCTAATCATTCTGGTCCTACCTCAACCACAAAACATATCCATGTCTTCTCACCATGAGCTTCTGTTGCACCTGTCAAAATTGTCAGACCCAAGCTTCTTATGGCTTCTGCTATCTCTAGAAAATGTGTGCACTCCTCACACAGCATCTGCAGCGTAGGTAAATAAATAAAAGATTCAGCATAGGCCCAAGAAATTATCTTCAAAGAACCTCCAACCTTTCTGTCAACTAGCCCATTTTCATCAGTTTTTCAACTGCTCCTTTATATATTAATTTCTAATCAATCAAAACAGTAATCTTCAACTTTCACACACCTCAATGAGCATCTGCCCATTCTTGTTAAGATTCTCCACTAATATTGAATGAACTTTCAGATGGCCTCCTACTTCCATTGCCCAACTTGAACCTTGTTCATAACCAGATGATCCAAGAACATCTGCTTCCATGCGATGTACCTGCAAAACCCGAGTACAATTTTACATTTGTGAACACTTTCCTAATGCATATAACAGAGGAGAAACCTGTTAGTTCGTGAGGTTATTTATAATAAATGCCTTAACGTTCAGTTCAGGCATCACGTACTTTGTTTAGAAATGCAGTAGTTACCATCGGTGAGAAAGGTAAATTACTGAAATCCTATTAAACCTTACCTTTGTCTTAGAGTTTGCGAATTTATTTAGCTTATCAGCATGCTTAGTTATGCTCTGCAAAAAGAGCATGTGCTTTATTGTGCGCTCCAGCAGCGAATCAATACTGCACTGCTAGTTATCACAAGATTTTAGACAAATGAAATCAGAAAACCTGATGTGATTAACAGAGACAGGACTAAGAAACATGGATTACTGGGACATACCTTTGCTCCATTTGGCACTAGCTCTCTCAACTCCTTAATACGATCTTGAATCAGTTGTCTGTCCCTTGGCCTTGGCCTACAAGATTCCCCTGCCCTAGCCCTCTTCTTGTTCTTAGCTGGTTCAGAAGACCTTTCAAACCGTTCACTACATGAACTAGGACCTGCAGAAGAAAAACCTTTGGGGGAAATTACAGCACAGATTCCAGATGAACTCAAACAGGGCTGTTTGTCTTCTCTGATAAGAGAGGATTGATCAATAGAATAATATTCTGAATTAATAGTGCGCCTGGTGTGAATAGAAGCTTCAGGATTTCTTTCAGATGCTATGCCAGACTGCACTGATGTACAAAACGAGTAGTCACTATTTGCATCATTATTACTGTGGTGAATATTGGACACTACTGCCTCCAAAAGATGTTCTTGACGAGATTCTGAAGTCAGCTGGCTGCAGCTAATCTCATCTGGCATCTCTGCAGTTTTAACATCTTGATTCACCCATGCCCCCCAATCACAGTATTTACTCCGTTTCAGAAAAGCTGGTCCAAGCACTTCATGCAGCTCACAGCCAGCAGGGAACTTTAACATTGTGAATGGGACATCCTTGTAACAAGGATCAGCCCGAAACTCTGACTTCAATGTGTCCTTTTCTGATGGACATATTAAATCTTGGACAGAGTCTGCAGGGATGCTGGCAGAATGAGCTCCAACCTTTTCTAATGGATATATTAAATCTTGGAGGCTATTATCATTTGAAACAGAATTGAGTGCCGAGGATGACAATTTTTTTTCTGATTCCACCCTCATGTCTTTGCAGCCACTACTGCCCACTTCATACTCTTTCTTGTTTAGAGATTTCATCTCCAAGAATTTCTGATCTTCCAGATCCATCAAATTTGACATTGACTGAAGTAAAATGTAACTTTCATCAAAGTTAAACTCAGAGCCCCCATGCTTGGCCATATCAACAGCCATTTCCTGAGTAACACAAGAACGTGAAAAGCTCTTTTCAGAACATGGGAAGGACATCAAATTATTTAGTGTCTCACTCTTTCTGATATTCTCCACATCCTGTAACAAAGCAGGTAAAATATTCAGAGAAAACACTGAAATTTTGATTAATTGAATTTGAATAAATAATGGCATTACACTAATTGCTATATCAGTGTTGGCACATGCTTGTGTCCACAAACAGCAACAATCCCCACTGACATTAGCACATTGATGTAGTACAAATACACAGAGAATTGGAGGTAGAAAGTTACCAGAGGTGAGACATTCTTTGCACCACTTTGTATTTGATCAAGAGAATGGCCTATTGTGTAATGCTTAGCAGCCAGAAAAAGATTTCTGATATGAGTTACAAACTCTGTATCTTCTATCACCTGCTATCAGGGATGGCAGAAGCAGAGCATACTGTTAAAAATTTCAATTAAAATGGACCTCCAAATAAAACATTCAATATATGTATGAAAGAGACTTAACATCCAACAAAATCTTAGGTCAGTGCATGATAAGAGAGAAATATCTAATTTTCTAATGGAAAATAAGGCTAAAGATCCAGTAGAATTTATAACAAAAACCATCAACATAAATACGTTTGAGACTACTATCTTCTTCCTCATCAGCAGGGATAAAGAGTTTAATCAAAGCAAATAATAAAAGAGCTTTGCCTTACATTATTTAATGAGCCAAGTTGAACAACTCCAAGTGGAACTACAGCTACAACAACAATGGTCTACAAGACAAGAAAAGAATTTTGTTGATAAAAGATCTTTATACACAACCAAGTTGGTAAAGCAATGCAGCCAACAAAACCATCTTTGATATATAATCAGTAATTTTCAAACACGTTGTACAACAGAAGTCTAGATACTAACTCCTATCATCCTTCATTTTTTTGTCCTGTGACAGCCGTTTGATTATATGTAACATAGAAAGGTTCAACTCTGTTTCCTTTTAATTTTACAAAAATAAATCTGACCAAACAAAAAGTATTATTCGGCATCTATTCTACAGCTAACATTTAATTAGAAATAAAATTATATATCAAAATATTGATAGCATGCATCATACTTAGCAAATCAAAATATTTGAAATGTCAACAACACCAGTCTGGATCAATAAAGAAGACCTCCTTGCTGAACCATGAAACAAGAGACCACAGATAAAAGTACATAACTTTGCAAATACTATACTCCATATACAACATAAGGGTTCATAAAAAATTTGGTTGAATCCAGTGAAATAGTAATAATGAGTCTGCGCCCTGTGTTTGCATGACCATTTATGGTCTTGAGTCGATAAACATATTAATAATTATTTTCTGATATGTTATTGAAAATTGAAATTAAAAAGTTCACAATTCTTATCAAGTAAATCTTCTCTATGGAAATCTATAGCAAGTCACAGTGTTCACAGGCCATGAACATAGCAGTTTGCTCTCTTGAGTTCCATGCAATGCATGGGACCGAGATCTAGTTATTTCTAATTTCTTAGTAAATATGGAATGTTCTCTCTTGCAGTAGACAAGGTTTTGAAGTGTTAATGGATGATATGTGGCTTACCTTGAGTCCAGCAGAAAACTGGGATTGCCATTCATCAATGAACTGAAAATTAAACCAGGGAGGAGGGAGGATAATAAATCAGTATATTAATGACCAAAATACTAATGGTAAGCCTTCCAATCTTATTAGCATTACTTTAAAAAGAATCCCCACCTCATATGATGAGCCAGGACCTGCAACCTGATTACCTGCACAGATCCACTGATGTTTTCCAGTAATAGCTACCTGTCCAACAATACTGTAAAACAAAATATAAGTACAGTATGAGATGTAAACTTATTTCAGTAAAATAATCTTAGTTCATCTGCTGTCATAATTTTGAATAGTAGACATTTCCCATTATGACCAGCAAGAGTTTGAGTGTTCATAGAGGCTGAATCAGAGAGTACAAACAAGAAACAGTAAAAAGTTTAAAGAAAGAGGAATCCCTATAATTTTTGTGGGACAATTATTGATTTAAAGCTTCAGGTAAGAGCTTTATAACAGCTAAAACAAATTTTAAATAGCATCATACATGTTGGGCTAGTCATACCCTTCCCCTAAAGTATATACACGATATGACATCTTTGCCACAGCTAACCCTAGAGGGTCATGTGAGAATTGACCGCCATCAACCTGTTCCAAGGCCTTCTGGTTGGGCTTATTCTCTAAAGAGTCATGTTCATCAGGATTGTCAAAGTAACCATCCTCCCATGTCAAGATCCTGCAAGCAAGTACCATGCTCAGAAAGTTATTCAAGGGAATGCATCATAAACTATTTCCTTAGACAATAAATCACTTGTCAATTACTACAAGAAAAATTATATTACCATCTGAGTTAAGAATAAACAACAAATACCAATAACTAATATAAACCTCACCCCATTGGATATGTTATAATGAAAGTAACATAAAGACCCCTGCCTAGACAGAAGGATCACAATTCATCAAACAACATGCGTTTAGGAAAATAAAAGTTTTATTTCCAAACGTAATGGATGACACAAGCAAGCAGCACTAAAAATGTTATTGTTGCAAGGATTCTAAATAATCAAGATCTTTAAAGTTCAAAACCAAAATCAAGCATTATATGCTTGAGTTGCCTAAATAATTAAACACATTAAGCATGATACATAAATTCGGATACCTCAAAGTCAAATTTCATATCAAATATGCAAAAACTACGTAAGTACTCAAAGTAATTAACATTCAAAAAGAGGGCATACTTGTATAGTCACCAAGAAATAGATGTAATATATAAGGTGCTGAACAAGGAAATGTAAAATTGGACATACATGCGAGCATGATGTTTGAGTTTCCAAAAGATGGCGTACTTCCAATCAGAGTTGAAACAGAGGCTTTTGAGTACTTGCTGCAAGTTGGTACCCATCTTACTAAAAATTTCTACACCCAAACACTAGAAATTGGCCGTTCAGTAACACCCCAGAAAAAAAAAAACACCAAAACACTGATTAACCACAATCCCCGTGACCTAGCTTCCCCTGTAAGATCCTCTTCCAGCTTGCTTCCTTCTCAACCCTGCTCGCCGTTTTAATGGCGGTCCAACTGTTGGCGATAGCAGAAGATCCGTACCCATCACTCGCACAATACGTGCGAATTCCAGTACAAGTCCCACTACCCAAAGCTTCGAACTCTACTTCAGGAAGGATTTACACACGAAGAAAGAGAAGAAAATCCGCTATACTAAGGACTATAACAGAAGTATCCTTAAGCACACACATAACGCAATTATCCATCGAATGCGTACGGAAGCTCCTTAATTCTTCAAGGAACAAGAGCATAAAGTTAAGTGGGTAGAAACAGATTCTAGCTTATATCCGAAGACATGGGTTGACCGCAGAGTTGGAAAGCTGCTAGTGCCGAATGAAACTCTCAAGGAAGTTGCTGATTAAAAGAAGCGAAATGAAAACTGTTAAAAAGTGGGATAAAGAGACACAAAAAGCTTTGAACTCAGAGCAATGAGAATTGAACGAATAAAATTGAGCTACATTTGTCGAAAAAGAAAATCTCAGCTTTTTCGCGGTTGGCTTTATCAGAGAGGAATGAAGTTCCTAAACTTCCCAGTCGCTCCTCTTTCTTACTTTGTTGGTTGGAGGAAGAGAATGTCAATGGTGGAAAATACTCCTGAGGGGAATATGGTTACAATAGAATAGAGGAATGATGTAATATAGGAGTGCACTCTGTTTCCTTGTAGCTTTTTTTAGTAGGGAACGGACACCGTTGATCTATGCAATGATGAGCAAAATGGCGTAGCCGACCTTGATAAAGCTTCCTCCTTTCCCAATTACCCTTCTGTTATCGTACATATCCTACGCAAAGGTGCATTCTAACTCCAAGGGCAAAGGTTGGGCATAAGCCCGAGGACTAATGAAGGATTAGGGGACTAATTTGAGCTTTTATTTACCATCCACATGCCCGTGAAGCTCAAATCAAGGGGAAAATAAAAGAAATTATCCAATCAGGGTACGAGGAGATCTAATCATCATTTGTCACTGTAAGTTTTTTTTTTTTTTTTTAAAAGTATCGTTTTATTTAAAAGCAATCATATTTGAGACACTTTCTAACATTAAATATGGATATTAGTGATGATTCAACTTTGGTTCACGTAAGTTGTGAGAAACATGCCCCTTTTGTTCAACTGTAATTTTGTTTTAAAAGAAATTACTACAACTCAATATTTAAATTATCTTAGTTCTTTTTTATAAGAACGGCGATAAAAGGTTGTCTAAATATTTAATGAGTTTTTTAATTGCCCCTTATTGATTATCTATGATGCTTTAATTAAATTGTTTGTCATACTCATAATTTACTATATTTCTCTCTCTTACTTAACCCTCATAAATAAGGCCTACTTAGGGAAAAAATGCTTACAGTAGACATACAATTTTTAATTAATTTTAATAATTTTTTAAACAGCATAATTTAATTGTTGGACTTTATAAATAGGAGTGGAGGGAGTATCTCACCTGTCATTATAAAAAATACATCAATTTTGGTTTCTTGAACTGTAAAATTGATATTCTTCCTTTTGTCTCATATACAAGGCATGTGATAAAAATTAAGATGGTCTAAATGATAAAGTTGTAGGTCACTAATCCAAAAATAGTCACATGATGGACATAAATACTCGTAAGTTTAAACTTTAAATGCTTTTATAAGAGTTTTTTTTTTTTTTTTTTTTTTTTTTAAAAAAAAAACATTGGGATATACAGTTCGTAGGCTTTAACTAGTTAGGTTTTTTGAATTAGGGCACAACTCATCAAGACCATTTAAAATATATGACTTCAACTTTGTTTTTACGTTTGAGTTTGAATGGTGCCCTAAAAAAATTCAAACATTGTTGACTGGATGGGCATTTTTATTAATATTTTTAAAAATATTCAACAATTATTTAAAGAATAAAATACTTTAACTACCCTTATATTTTGCCTTAATTATACAGACCTCCCTTCTATTTTGAAAATTCATATAAACCTTCCTTTAAATAAAAAGCACATTATACAAATCTCCCCTAAATTTTGAAGATTCCATTTATATCCATTCAACCGTTAGTTGACCGTTAACTTTGACTTATAAACACTTTTTTGACCAAAATACCCTTATTTAACATAAGAATTATTTAAATATTTATATTGACTGAAAACATTATACAACCAAGAAATAATTTTAATATGTTTTTTTTTTCAAAATATCTACTATATTATAGAATTTATTTATTTTTATTATATTATAAAATTTTATAATTTTTTTGGTATATAAAAGTTTATAATTTTAATTTTTCATCATATTTGTTTGAGATGATAAAGGGTAATTTAGTTAATAAAAAATATAATTAAAATATATATATTTGAAATCATTTTAGAATATTCTTAACGGGGTTAACATCTTAGACTTACAGTGTAGGTTTTAAAAATAGAGGGAAGGTCTGTGTAATTAAAGCAAAACGCAAGGGTAGTTAAAGTATTTTACTCTTATTTAAACAATAAAATGAAAAAAGGAACACTTTTAACCATAGCAATACCAGGTCACCGACATTAAAAATCTTAAGATCATATTACTAAGTTTGGTAAAAAAAAAAAAAGCTACTCTCAAGCCTTAAACAAATATTTCTTTCATTCAATATAATCCTTGTTTTTTAAACAGCATTATTGATATCTATGTAATTTTTTTTACCACAAACTCGTCTGACGAAAAAAAAAAAAAGAAAACTAACCCGTTTGTTTGCTTTTAACTTGAGGTGAAATATAATTATAAATAGAGACTTTATGGATGGTATCATTTGATGGCCAACAAAATGATGTCCTGACTGAGGAAATGATCCTTATCTCCTCAATTTTCAATCTTGCCTTGAAAACCCTTCTGAACTATACTCAACTTCTTCCTCTCTTAACCTCCTTTTCTCAACCATCATCTCTTATTCCCCTAAAGTTGTGACAAACTCCACCCTCTCTCTCATTACACATATCTTCTTCCTAAATTCACCCCCTCTCTCTCTCTCTAAGGACTGATCTTTTAATTTCTCTTGTTCAGTGGTAGCCATGCCGTATGATCATGCACCGATTTGATTGGGCCACCTTTCATTTCATTCATTCAATCCATATATTCTTGCTTCATTTGGAACAAATCAAGCATGTTTGCAATCCCACCATCACTATATATATATATATAGTTGTTTGATGAAGACCACCTTCACAATATTGATCTCTATATAAATTCTCTTGCCCCACACCAACTCATCAGCATCATTCTAGGAATCCCCATTATTATTCGTTTCTATACACATACACACACACTGTGATCTCTTGTGCCATCGCATTCGAGATCATGCATTATTATGATTATATTTCGAATCATTTTATGTCCTTTTTTTTTTTATTGTCGCCCTTTGTTTGATCCGTTTGTGACTGTGTGAGTGTAATTATATAGGGGTCTGTAGGTTGGATTTAGTCATTTATTACCCCATAAGGGACAAGAATACAAAACTCTGGTTAAAAAGTGACATTATCATCTCACTTTGTTCTATTACACCAATGTAATAACTTTGTCTACTGTGATTGTTAAAAGACCCATTTTGTCGGAAGTGGTTAAATACAGTGCCTTTAACTTGTTCCTTAGCAGCATGAAGAGGCTCAACAAAATATTGCGTCTTTTTGCTTTCTTGCTTCACATCGATCGATAGGATCAGATATATATAGTGAACTAGTGATGATCCATCATGTGTGTATATGAACAACTTGATTTCGAAATTTGACTGTCAGAAAAAGTCAAGTGGGTCTCTAGTTTTATTGCCTGAAATGTGTTTTACTTACCTTATTGGTCGATAAACCCACAAACAAAATAATTATATAGGCCCATAAAATATAGGAGGAAATACGGAATTTTGATGATTACTAATATTCTTTGATGTTGGAAAAGGGGAAAAAGGAAGAAAAACTTTGGACTGCTCGCATGTTTTTGCAATTAATTAAGGTCTAGGGTTATCAAAAGCTTACGAGAATGATATGGCCAATGGACAAAGTCAACTAGGCTAGGCTATTGCATGAAGGTGTGTATTGCTGTGATTTAGTGATTCTAATGATAGGCTTTCTGGATAAAGACTATAGAGTGAAAAGGACCATGAGTATCATAAATCATGAATGCAAATTAAAGTGACCAAGAAGAATGATTTCTCTCTCCTTTTTCTGTCAAGATTGAATTTTTACTACTACCCACACACGCAAAAATGAAAAAAAAATCGGTTAACTTTCTTATTCTGTGAATAATGTCTTTATTCCTACTACGAGAGGTAAGTTAATTAATTAATTAGTTCTATATATATGAAATGACAATGTAAGGAGGAAGAAAAATGTTGTTTCTTCAAGGAATGAATTTTGCATTAAGATTCCAAAGGGAAACTTTTTAGCATGCCTATGGTCATTTCTTTTTTTCTCTTGCTGTATATTTGCTTTTCCTTTCTTCTCATAGTATATGATCAGATTTAGGGGACAAAGTCAAATCTTACAGGCAATCTCTTTTTTTCTTTTTTTCTTTTTTTTGGCAACACTTCATCTAGAAAAGGATATATTAGACCCAAAAAAACCTAGAAAAAGGATGACTCAGTCTCCAAAGCCATGAGTACAAGTGTCTTCTCACTGAAATTGCTTCCTCTCTCTTAGTCAAAATCGATGGGCGTGAAAATGGATCACTACCCACATGAAAATCTAATATATATATATATATTAAACACACGAAGAATAATATATTGGTGAAATAAACTAGTGGCCACTAACTAAATAAACTATATCTTCTTTAGCTTTTAGCTACGAATTAAGCAAGTAGGGCTAACACACTTTACAAGATTTCCTTCTCTACTGATAAAACGTGCTCATAAGAAAATCTATCAGTTATATATCGTGTATATTTGGTTTGATTATGCTTCTTTCCCTATATGCTCTCTTATCTTATCTCTAACCATAACGGTGATCGATTGATCGATGATGCAAGCTCGAGGAATCCAATGATAAAACGCTTTATTAGGGCCAAAATCTTTCTTTGGTTGAAGGAATAATGTTTCAGTTGTTGATCAGTGTTAAAAGGGAAAGGAAAAGGAAAAGTCGATATTGTCATCTTGCGGTTATTAGTAGAGTTAATATATAAACTATTCAAGGAATATCATAATTGGATTTTGTAAAACGCTGTATTCTATTCTTCAGCAGCACTAATCATATTGTTTGAAGGCTGTCACTTTCATCGGCAAAAGGTACATTCGGGGAGAATTATGAAATTCCATATCTCCAACAGCATAAAATCTTATCAAATGATACTGTTCCAGGGAAAGTCAAGCATTAGTTTTGTAAAAAAGATATTCCTAATAACACCATGAAAGGTACAAGTCGTTTTTTTAACCACAAGTAAATTGTTTTTGGCGAGAGATTAAGTGCTTAATCCAATAAGTAGCTCTAAAAGATAAGGTTGGTTTAGTGGATGTTGTCGTTTAGTATGGCTTAGAGCTTCACTAATTTTGTGTATGGTGTGAGAGATAAGATGCTTTCTCTTCTCTTCTTATTATTTATCTCACTTTCAATTCCTGTACGTAAACCCATCTCCTTCTTTCCTCTATTTTCTCCACTTAAAATTAATCTCAATTCAATGATTACGAAAAGGGAATATCCTCCAAAAATAAGATGGAAATCTGACCATATAGCAACAATTTTATTTGATTGAGAAGGTAATTAATTTTGTCATCCCCAAGCAGCACTCATCAGTATAAACTATAAAGTATAAATTAACGGTTGTTGAAGAAGATTCGCAGTCAGCCACTAATCAAATATTCTAAAAGCAAGAGATCGAAACAAACCTATTGGATTATAAGTCATAAAAATTTCTAAATAATTGTCCAAAGCATAAATAAAAGAGAATGACAGTGGTATATTATATATATACTTTGCACTATCCTTTTCTTGGGTGCTAGCTAGCTGCTGGTTTTTTTTTTTTTTTTGTTTAATTAAACATAATCCTTGAGCAGTAGTAAAATTGACAAGTATACACACACATGCACACACATATCACTACCATAATTAAATTTGATATTATCTATCCTAATTATAAAATCTAGTTGACTTTTTTGTAGAGATTAAGGAAGCTAATTAAATTATTTTAAAGTAATTAAATTTATCATTTTTTCTCCAAACTAATTTATTTTACTTATGAACTGATATATAATTTAATAATACACAATATATTAAATGATTAAGTAATTTATGTATTTTTCTTAATCTATCAAAAAAAGTGAATCATATCTTATATTTAGGATCAGAGAGTAATATATATGAGAATGGTTGAGATTTTGTTGGTTGAGTGGGCGTGAACTGTAGTTAGTGATGAGGATATTGAGGTGTTGTTTTGTCGTCAGACTAATCAACAATCTTTAGCTGTATGCAATCATATAAATGAGAAATTGCTCAGCAATCTTTGGCAAGCACTAGCCGCAAAGCCAGGATATATGTATGGGGCTTTATTCACCAGTAGTCATAATTTTATAACCAGTTTTAACACTCAGGACCGTATACTTAATTTAACAGATCAGAGAAATGATAACTTAAAAGTGAGAAATCCATGTGTAGGAGCTGTTCTCAGAGAGATTAGATATACACATGCATACGTATATAAATATATATATGGAAGAGCTATATATAAGAGCTGAGAATATATATATATATATTGAACTGAGCGATGTACGTAGTATGTGATGAATTCCGATATACAGGTTAAATGGAAGTGAAGTTTCCTGTTTGTTTTCCTTTTTTCTCTTCTTTCTTATCAGAGTAATCATTGTGAGGGATGAACCTTGGACACATTTTAAAGTGAGTTACATACGGCTCTATCAGATATGGGAAAATTACTCATAGCTCCTCACTAATATTAAACATATATAATTTTTTCCCAATATATCTTGAGAGAGGTTAAATATTGTTTATCAAATTTCTTATCCGTGGCTTTCTAAATATCATCTACACATCAGAAGTAATCTTGTTTGATGCCTTCTTTTGACTCTTTTGATCCCACTAGCTAGTGATGGAGGTTGGGGTATTGTGCTGCACAATTAAATTCAAGAGATTGTCAAACCACTAGGCTCGAAACACAAGTCTTATTAATCTTAATCCCCTCCGGTCCTAATTATAAGATCTAGTTGACTTTTTTTTGGAAGAAATCAAAGAATATAATTAAATTAGCTTAGAGTATTTTTATTTTTATTTTTTTCTTCAAACTAAATAGTTTGACCAATAAACTAATATATAATCTAAAATATAATATATGAACTGATTAAGTAACTTATTTAGCTTCTTCCTTAATCTCTCTAAAAAAAGTCAACTAGGTCTTATAATTAGGATCGAAGGTAGTACCATTTGTCATATCTTTTGTGTAAAGAAAAACTCCTTACACTTTCCTACTAATACTTACTCCAAACACAATATAACTTGGCAAGAAATTTTAGCTTTGATTATTGTTTAGTTCGCTGTTAGCATCAATATTGTTTAATTACTCCATATTTTCTCATGCTTTTTAGTTCAAATAGTAATTCTCTTACTGTTTGTAATATGTTATCTTGACTTGGTATTTTAATATCATTTTGTCTTGCATTAAACTGAGTATGTATTGTGTGTGTGTGTGTTTTTTTTTTTTTTTCCAAGAGTTTGCCAAACCTGTAATTGTACCATTGTGTAAAAGAATACACATGTATGTGATTAGTTGTGTAAGATACAGCTCGACTTATAAATGTGAAATTAAAGTTTTACTTTTGAACAGTAAATTGTAACTTGTAAATAAGAAAGTTTAACTTATAAACATTAACTTTTAGATATTCAAATATTAAAACTATTAAACTAATATATATATGATATGTTATTCTGTCTACCCTTATTTTGCCTACGTTTATCTATTCCTCTCAATACCGTTAGATTATAATCTCATCCAACAACGATGGAGATTTGAGGGATAATATAAACCTTTTACCCCTTCCTCTCTCCCACCGCCTCCCACCCCCTCTCTCCCATCATGTGTACGAACTCATCCCTTACAAAAAGTGGAGAAGTACAAAACTAAACTTTCTTGATTAATTCATTTGTACACAATCAGAACATTGGAGCAACTAAACTATCTTTCAAAGCAAAACCCAGAGCATATGAAGGTGCGCAAATGCAAATTCATTCACCATTTATTCTGGAAACAACAGATTTAACCCGAAATTAACAAAAAGTTAACATAATCCCAACCAAACCAAATTCGAATCATTTACGAGTTAAGAAATAGGTTATGGTGAATATAGAAAGGGCCCACCAAACTATTCGGACCTTACACTCTTCAATCAGATCATATATAGTATTCATGGGCTTCATTGTTCGAAAAGCTCCCAATTTTCCTGCGTTATTCACTTACTAAAGCGAATCCCCAGTTTTGAATTCAAAAAAGAGACCCCTCCTCCTTGGATTCAACTGGCGAAGAGGTCGGACTTCCTCACCTAAGGGAAGGTTCGATCCTGCGTTGCTTTCAAGCCTTTGGGGAGAGCGTTAGGGTGCAGAGAGTGCAGAAAGTGTGGAAACGCCTTTGGTAGAGGTAGAGCGTGTGTCTTCTGGCCGATCACTTGTGGATTGGGAACTTTAAGCTCTTCCGCTTGGGTCATGGGTGGCGCCCTTTCCTAAAATTTTCTTATAAAAAAAAAATTCAAAAAAGAGGCCAAAACATTAGAACACCAAATCAGGAAAACGAAGCTAATTGTGTGGCATCCAGTGATCCAGGTCTAGTTCGATTTTCCTCATAATGGGGCTTTCCAGAAAAAATTAAATTAAATTAAATTCCCAGGAAAAAAACAACTGGTATTTGGTTTGTCAGCCTTTTCCAATGATGTTGTTTGTCACTTTGGTCTTTAATTGTTGGAAAAAGATGTCACTCTGGTCTTTAACGTTTAAGAAGAAAGAAATTTTCAAACTGCTCTTCGGGAAGATATTTTCGCAAGGGATGTGTTTGTCCATGCCATTAGAGGAGAGAGAAAGGGAGGGGGGCAGTGGGAAAGAGGAAGGGATAAAAGGGTTTATTTTATCCCTCAAATATCCACCGTTGGATAAGATTATAATCTAATGGTTGTGAGAGGGATAGACAAATTAAAGGTAGGCAAAATAAAGGTAAACAGAATAACTTATCCTTATATATATATATATATATATTGACCGGTCAACCACAGTAGTTGAGAGGTCAATATGGCCAGACTAAGAACAAGGAAACTAAGGTCATTTCACGCTTGTTCCAAAATCCAAATTACTTCCAAATCCTTGGGGACCTCTTAATAAATAACTAAAATTTGGAGAACTTTTTATATTTAATATTCTTAGTTTGAGACTTACAAGTAATTTTTCTGAAAAAGTTTCAGATTATATAAACTAAAGCGATTATGAGCTTGACACATGCAAATTCATCTTTGCCCCACAAATTTTAAAGATGCCTTCCCTTCCTGATAAAGAGTATCGGAATTATCTGAACTCATGACACTCTTACACACACCTTTTAATGCAGAAACCACCTCTAGTTTTTCGATACCTGTATTTATTCATTACTTCCAAAAATCCTCGTTTTTCATATTTTCCACAAATCATGTCTCAGATTTTCCCTTGTCCACATCAATTATCATAGTTTTAGCTAAAAAACAAACACAGACATGGTTACTAGAATCAGTATCTTTATAGTCAGTTTGGTGAAGAATTTGACTCTGACAAATTGAATTTGTGGTTTTCAATTGAATTCTGGGGTACAAGGTGAAATCAGTTTTATATAACGGGCTGTAAATCTCAGTCAGAGTCTAGGATTTGGGCACTTATCTTCTGGGCCTTAAAGTCCAAGTTGACTGGTCTTTGGCCCAAAATTTCGCCGAACTCTGTAACCAGCATAAGGCCCAAATTGCATGCATGAGTGTTATTTTTCTGATTTGTTGTCGCGAAGCCAATTCTTTGGACCAGAATGGAATCCTGCAGTTACCTCATGTGGAATCTGCAAGACAGCAACGATAGTAGCATCGATTTGTGGACCAACATTATTCTCTCGTGATCCTTTGCTCTGGCATCTTGGAATCTTTTTTTCCGTATTTTGAGGTTAAATTGCACAAATATTCCAATAATTCAATTTGAACTGACCTTATTGGGCTTCACGCATTTTTTTTTTAAAAAAAAAAAAATCCAGTTGAATTAAATTAAATTAAATTAGAGATAATGATAAGCACCGACAATGTGTAGTGATGGATATATTTATTGAAATGGAAAGAAAATAGAATTGATTGATTGAATTGTGTGTACAGGGTGCAGTAGAGAGCACCAAAACAAAATGGGTCAGCGAATAAATTCCATTGCATTTCTTGCAAAAACAACACGAGATGGAGTCCAGAGTTCAAGAATGGCCAATGAGTTAATTCACAAAAATATATACATATCTGTTGGGAACAAAGCAGAGCATCCAAGTTATAAAGTGTTGCTGATGAAATCATGAGGTCAAGAAATTTCAAGTCTCCTTTTTCCTTTTTGGCCGACAAGAGCCCTATATATATACCATTCCTTGTTCTTCTTTTCAATATATACATACAAACATGCGTATACATCGAGCTCATCTGTCTGAATACTATTTACATAGGAAACAATCAATCACCAAACACAGTTAAAAACAGCAGAGTCATGAGCTGTCGTTTTAATTCAGTGTAAATTTAAAGACGGACCAATCTCTACGAACTCTAACTCATAGAATAGCTTTCATATCACCCAACTATTAAGACCAGCTGTCCATTATGATTTTGATGAAGTCTCCCCATCACTTGAGGGGGGTCTCCTTCTAACATGGATGTTACGTCTATAACATGATGAATACATGAAGAGGTATTGTTTTTTGTAGTTTTAAAAAGGGGGTAAGGTGCAAATTTGTTCTAAAATTTTTTGTTATGAAGTAATATTATTCTTTTCTTTCTTTTTTTGTTTTTAAGATTTTGTGTTGTTCCGTGAAGTGTTAAAATATAGCGATATTATCTTTTACCATTAAAAAGTTAAAGATCAACGTCAATTTTTTTATTGTTAACATTAGTTTTTTAATATTATAGGGCATCATTGATTCATTGCTACGTTTTAAAATTTTTGGATCAACATTGAACTTGAAAAAACTTTTGGGACAATATTAGTTCTCAGCGAAAAACTTCTAGAATAAATTTGTAAATTAACCATTTTAAAATATACTTCTTTAATGGAATGAAACAACGTCTCAAATATATTCCAAAAACAGCTAATTATACACAATTAAGTCAGGAATGACGTAAAAATGTTGGGATTCTCATATTGCTTTTGAATGGAATAAAAATCTTCCATCTTTAGTGGAAAATTTGATCAACGAAGCCAATATCTTTCTGAGTCAGTTTTCCATTTATCATGCTGATACACATATTACAGAGAGACCAAAAAGAATACTTCCAGCGGAGGCCCTATACTACACGTAGACATTCTTAAGGGTCGTCCTTCTTACTATATAAGAGCGTTTCTTTGCTCAATTATCTACTTATTCTATCTTATGCAACTTCATGTACTCCCCTTCTATCCACTCACATACATATGTATCACTCTGGTCCTATTTATAAATCATTTTTGATCAAAAAATTTAGTTATATTTATAAGTCCAATTTCAGGTAGTAAATGAGATTGTGACAATTTTTCTCATATTAATTGTACCAATGAATATAGAGAAAGAATAAAGAGTTGAAAAATACTCATTCATAAATGAGGACAAAGTTAAAACTTTAACCCATAATCATTGAGTTAGTTGTCTCTCCTTGGTATGTATGATTTAGTTAAAACAAGACTTATAAATAAGATTATAGGATTGTTGGTTTGGGAAAGATGAGATTCGGGGGAATTTCAATAACAGTACTAACAATGTATGCAAAATAAATGCTAGTGCAAGATATGATTGTCTTATACAGGCTCATGTTCACATGATGACATTTTACATACTCAATGTTTTGTGCACATACATATGATAACAATATAAACAGAAATAGAGCTTCATTCATTCATACATGCTTCACATAATCCAGCAAAGCAATACTACACATCATACATATCAAATACATGCAAGTTAAGTAAATTCATTACCTTGTGGACTAATGTCTTTCCTCGGTTTTCTCTTATTCCAACCATTGGAGTTGCTTGAGATATCTTCTATTCTTCTTCATTCTTGACTTCTCATGGCCCTAAACACATATTTATATTATTAAAGTCATGCAAAATGATGCCTAATGGGGCTGCCCTGGCCTCATAGGCTTATTTTCACCCTTGGAATTTATACTTATTATATTTAACCATTTCCTTCTTAAATTCACATAGTAGCTAAAAGCTGTTAACATTTTGACCAAACTGTGAAAAATCATAATTAATTCTATTGAATTCCAATTGAGGTGATTCAAATTTCTATTCAAAGCTCTTTGAGTATATTCTAAAGATAAAATATTACCCAGAGCCAATTCTTATTAAGACATTCCTAAACTACGTTTAAAGCCTTTGCAGAATTCATTTTAGATTCAATAGCTAATTTTGAAAATTCATAATTCTTAATGTACTAGTCCAAATGGCACAAATGACCTATATCCAATTCAAGCTTAATAAGTCCATTTTTAGGAAAAAATATGACCACCAAACCAATTTATGGTTGTAACCTCCCTAAAATTTTGCAAAGACATACACTCAAATCTAAAACAAGATTTCCTCAGTTTTCAGGACCAAATTTAGAAAATCCATAAGTTTCATTATACACATGTAATTAATGTGTTTTTTGACTCATTGTATACCAAATATCATGGTCAGAAGAATTCGTTTGCCCTATTTTTATCTCACAAGAACATAATATGTGTACTAATTAACATGATTTAAGATTCTTTTTAAAGATTAATGTGTAAAAAATGTCCATAAAATTTCATAGTAATTCCTAAAATTCCAATTTCAGTAAAACGGGGCTACACCTCTCATGGAATTTACCTATTCTTCATCAACTGTATATACTTTAACAAAACAGGGCGTTCGGTCATAACTAAGGCAGAACCATCAGATTCAGAAATCACAAACCAAAGCCAATTAAACACATGCAAACTAATCTTGATTACCAACTTTAATCTACCTTAATGTTAGTTTGATTGTTACTTTTCCTCTACTTAGCACCAAATTCCAATCGCACATCACTCTTAAAATAGCCCTCAAATGGTGAAATATTATGTAGAGGAAGTGTGCATGTGAGTTTTCCGACCACCTTCTTCTCCGGCGACCGCTGTTCCCTTTTCTCACTCGGACTCTCTCGCTCTCACCCTCTGTTTTCTGTGGGTGTCTGGTCGAATGGGAATGAATGAGGGAGGGTGTGAGGTGTCATGGATATGGATATGGGATTGAGAGTTGTGTGTGTGACACTGGCCGACTGGGAGAGGGATAGTGAAATAGAAGTGTGTTGTAGGTGTATGTGGGGTCCACTCCACTAAAATATACCTAATGTCTATCAAGCTTTTGTTTACAACTTGGTTATTTACTTATTTAGTTGTAAATATTGAATCAGTATTAGAATTTAATCCTTTTGGTTTCATATAGATATTTTTCTTCCTCAATTAGCTTCTCAATGTCATAGAATATTGACTCTAAAATTTCTAAGCCAATATTTGTTCTCTAACTATTTTTCCTTGAATTTTCGAAAAAATAGACCCTAAATTCCAGAAAATAGCTTAACAACTATTTAGACCCAATTTTTATAATTAATCTGTCCATAATATTTCTAGATCCTCAAAATAACATTTTATAATTTTTCCCAATTTTTCTGAGGTCCAAAATAATTTTAATATTTATCTTAAATTTTCCTCATAATAAGCATAAACTTTACCTAAAATAGCTTCTTATCTATCTATTTATTTCTACCCTTCCCGTCGCAATATTATAATTAATCTGTCCATAATATTTCTAGATCCTCAAAATAACATTTAGTAATTTTTTTTTTTAAATTTTTTAGCTGAAAGTAGTAAAATAATTTTAATACTTATTTTACATTTTCCCTATTTTTATATCTTTGCATAATAATTCACTTTAACTTTTATTAGTCTAACAGCCTTCTTATCTATGAGTTTTATTTCTACCCTTCCTGTCCCAATATTTGAGATGTATGCATGCATGCATGCATCATCTCTATTTATATGCCTGAAGATTTTGCCGACAACTTCAGAAAATAAGCAGGGACGCATTAGTATTATATCTTGTCTCTGCTCATTACAAAGAAATGTCTCAAAGAGAGAGTGCATTTTTGTTGATCTGTAAAAAATACAGGCCTCACATTCTCATGGCTTCAGTTCAAGGAGCTGTCACACTTCTCTATTTTCTGATAGAAGGTTCCATCAACAAGGGCATGAACCTTCATGTTTTTGTAACTTACCGGCATGCGCTTGGTGGTATTGTAGTTCTTCCTTTTGCCTATGTTCTTGAAAGGTACATCCTATATACCCTCCTCAGCTTTTCACTGTAAGAAAACTCAGATGATATCACAGATCATTTAGCAGTTTCAGTGTTGCAACTTTTTACGAGCATAACAGTTGTAGTGAAAATATATACTATTCTCTAAGATAACATGTTGAACATAAGATCTGTTGTGCTTATTTCCTGATATTATTGAATCATCTTGGCAGAAAATCTAGGCCGAAGATGACTGTGGCAATATTCGTGGAGCTATTTTTGCTTTCCCTTATAGGGTACTGAACTCAAGTTGAATTCTTGTATCTATTTAAAGTTTAAACCACAACATAGTTTGATTGAATTTTGACTGATATTTATCTTCTTTCTTTCATCTTTACTATGGAATAGGGTTAGCCTTACCCTAAATATGTATTTCGCAAGCTTGAAGTATACGTCTCCTGCCTTTGTCACATCAATGGTTAACACAATATCAGCTCTAACATTTATAATAGCAGTTGCACTCAGGTAAGTACATGAAGTAAAAGCACCATTTGGATTCATGTATGAGATTATCTTTCGGCTATAAAAGAAAGAGCTCCATTTTTTTCCCTTCATGTCTTTTTTGCACGTAGGTTAGAAGCTGTTGATATTAAGAACCCTCGTGGGGTAGCTAAGATCTTGGGAACCCTTCTATCTTTGGCTGGGGCCTTGACTATGACTTTATATAAAGGGCATGCCATACCAAACTTGAAAGCTGCCCCAATCTTAATCAGAGGCCAATCTGCTCATACTAACTGGATTAAGGGGCCTATTTTAGCTGTTGCAAGTTGCATAGCATGGTCCGTATTCTACATAGTGCAGGTAAACTTGTCTATAACAGAAACCAATACATGAAAGACTGGCTCCTGAAAAGAATAAATACTCTCAGATTGAAAATTGTTGTGTGAAGCATAACATCAAATAGATAGACGTGGGGAATCTTGTCTGCGTGTGTTGTAGGCATTTACAGTGAAGAAATATCCAGCACAGCTTTCGCTCACGGCGTGGATAAATTGTATCGGTGCAGTACAATCAGCAGCTTTCGCTGTAATCGTCGAACATAAACTCCATGCCTGGTTCATTACATCCAGAATCGAACTCTATTGCATTTTATATTCTGTAAGTATAGCTCTACTGCAGAAACTGCAGAAACAGCTGAAGTCGTTGCAGGATCTAACTAAGTGTTATGGCATTGGCAGGGAATAATAAGTTGTGGTTTGAGTATTTTCGTTCAGTTCTGGGCTATGGACCAAAAGGGACCTGTCTTTGTGACTATGTTCAATCCCCTTGGAACAGTCTTAGTGTCAGTCCTAGCATATTTGGTTATGGGAGAACAGCTTCACATGGGCAGGTAACGTTGGACCTTCTTTTCAAGCTTTCAGGTAATGTCCATGTCCCAGCAGTTTCAGATTTGTTTTGGCTGTTTCAGTATACTGGGAGGTGTCATCGTTATCATGGGCCTTTACTTGCTTTTATGGGGAAAAGAAAGAGATCAAGATTACAAATCAAGACAACTATCAAGTTCAACATATGAGCAGAAGGAAAGCAGGACGCAGATAGAGACTTCAAGGCAGACACAGAAGTTGAGTTCTGAACAAGATATAGCCGTGAACGATGAAATTTTATGACGCGGAAGTCATGATTTGTGTGTACGAGTCTCGAGGGTTCATGCAAAAGATGGCAGAATTACAATAGTAAATCGCCAAAGAGTGAAAATAAAAAGGATATGATTCCATCCGCGTGTTTCATAATATATACCCCAAAATGGCAGAGCCGGTATACTGTGAATTTTTCTCATCTCTTGAATAATACCAAATAAATTAACATTTACAAGCAGCCCTAAACAAAAGGGCATTTGTACATCGCTTGTCTTAATAAATAAGATGCAAGATACTCCAAAACATTGCCACCTTCTAGCTCACTTTGCTTCTGCAAGCTGTGACCGAATGGTCTCAGGGTCCTGCATTTTATTTATGCTGCCAAAAGGAAGGATAGTTACATCAAAAATGAGGAAAGGAGAAAATGCGTTAAGCATGCGGATTTCAGAATAAAGAACATACGCAATCAATGCAATCCATGTCAATGTACTATGCTGACATTTAATGGAAACTCACCAGAATAGCAGATCTCCACTAGATGCCAACTTTTCGGAGATCCATTCTGGAACTAGTTCTAGCAACAAATTCAGCTGTTCTTCAACTTCTCCTGAGAATACAATGAGAAAGATTAAGCACAATGAAAATGACTGCATATCTGAAAATTGATTGAATAAATCGTGTCTTACTCCGGTCAACAATATCACAGTGGTTTGAGATTATCTTGCTTAGAAGCTCCGCTTTTGTGACAACAGAACGATTCATTGAATGAATCAAGAGATGAATCATGTTAAATAGTTTCGGCAGGCAGGTGATCATTTTTTGCCGTCTTTTTGCTTGTGCGATAGCCGGATTTCTTTCCTCCATCGCCGCCCTCTCCCTTTCTTTAATCTGCAAGTGAAGGATAAACAAAGGATCCATTAATCAGTGAACAGAAGAATATAATCACTCTTCCACGGTTGATGAGAATTACCAAGCAGACCTAATAGCAATCAAGCCTATCACACATGTCAGCCTCGGGACAAAGAAAACACGGTCATTTTTTTACATATCAATTGTTCAATTTTTGAATTATATAAAACATTTAGTATAGCATGACCATTCTTTAGGACTTCTGCTAATTGGTAGAAATGTTAAAACCAGATTAGTAAAAATTTTGCATGTAACAATGTATAATGTGGTTTTGGACATACCGATTGGAGAAGAGTCTCCGGTAGAATATCAAAAATATCATCATCAGTTGATAAGCCACCAGCATCACCAGCTTCATTCTCTGTCATGCGATTTTTAACCGGAGTGTCAAAGTTCAATGACTTCTTCAAACTAGTTGCACGCCTAACCAACTTGTTTGGTGAGCTGCAAGAGCTGTCATCGGGGCTCATGTAACATCTCTTAGGGGTAAGCAATGAAGGTGTATGAGTCATCAATCTAGATGGAGTAGACACAACTTTATTTGGAGTGGAAACTGAAACACCAGATGATTCAGGATTAGCTGGAGAAGCACATATTGTTGGGCACATAGTAGTATCTACACTTGATGAATTTGTCTTCATGCTTGATTCTGAAACTGGGACAGATTGAGGAGGTAATGAGCCTGATGGTGACTTTTGTTGCACAACATCTGCTTCATCTTTTCCAGATTTCTGAGAAAAGCGCCTTCTGAAAGATCGAGACATATGAGTGGCTACTGCTGGTTGTTGATGATGTGCTACTATTGACCTGTTAACAGGCACTGCCAAGTTTCCTTCTCCCTCAGCAGGCTCTGAATTGGTTACCATGGCATTATCTTGCATGCAGACAGGTTCTGCAGCCGGAAGATGAGGTGCAACTGCATCATTTGATGGTATTATAGCAAATGATGAGGAGGTAGTTCCCAATGTTTTTAAAGGACGATCTTGCTTACGGTTATTGAATGGCTCAGGCAGTATTTCTTCTGGAATTTCATCAACCTGAACATAGAAGCATTGTTTAGGTCTATATACATAAAGTTGAAAAGGAGGAGTTGTTGAAAATGCAGTTGATCAAATAGTACAGTAGATTCAATTCAATTAAGTTCCATTAATATCATGTTTTCACCTATATTTATTCAGGTTCCACTGATATTTGTAAAAAAATTGGGGGTAAAGTATGTGACAGCTAATCTCAAGCAACCTGATGCAGAATATATTAGAGCCACGATTATGATGCCTAGCTAGTGAACAATAAGAAGCTATAAATGTGTAAATGTGCTTTGCATAAGTAACTTTATCAACAAATAATAATTTCAAAGAATTGGAAGCAAAGGAAGCAATCGTACCTCAGGATGTGATTCATAAAAATCTCTCAACCGTGTGCGAAATAACTTTCTCAAGGACACACTTCCACCTTCAGAAAGCAACTTTGAATCGGGATTTAATGCAAGATGGAGGTCTGGCTTCATACAACTTGTTCGTTCATCAAACCTGAGCACCTTCTTTACAACAAGCGCCTCGGGAAAGATATATTTCAACTGGGCCAGATGACTATGCGTAAATCTCCTGCAGAAGTTTCAGTATACAAGGAATAAATGAACCAACAATGCATTGCAGGAATACAAAGCAAATATCATTCTTGAAATCCACAATTCGTAGAATGAAGAATGAACAAGTAATAGTTTCACACGCAAAATGAAGCGAGCATCAATTAGAGACACATACCTATCAGTTAAACATTCAACTTTGGGGCAGACATTCGTAAAAGTTGTTGAGGAACCTTTCAAATGCAACAATCGGATCGAGCTATCCAAGCTGTCAAAGAACTCACCCAAAATTTCGTACCTGAGGTTAAACCCAAAAGTTAGTTGAGACAAAAACAAACAATCAATTACAGATCAAAATTCAGATTTACTGGCTCAAACACCAATGAACACATCATACTTCTCCGGCAGCTTGACGGGCTCATCCATAGGTGCCTTGGATTTGCGGGGGGAGATTTCGGCGAAAGAAGGTGCAATCTTCCTTCGAGCGGACTTTATATGCTCCGTACGATCATGATTCTGTCGCTGGCCTTTCTGTTCTTGGAGGCTTTCAGCGACTTTCCTGACTTCTCTAATGGAGAGAGCAACACCGCGGTTTCGGGTACGGCGTGAGAGCTGTGACGCCTTCTCTGGAGTTTTGGAGTTCAATGAAATGGGATCAGGTGATTGGGATTTGGAGGCTGAATGACAGATATGGGGCTTCTTAGACTTAAAGGGCAAAGACTTGGCCTCAGAGGAACTCATACTATGGGAAATCGAGATTCCGGCGAGGAGATCTGAGATTTCTATCAGAAATGAAGATTGAGCGGTTCGATATTGAGCTAATTTCAGAGCCTTTTGTTGACTTCGTCCGTACCAGTGAGAGGGGCTTATTGGGATTGTTTGAGCAACTCGAAGCCGTTCAAGGTCGCCGGCTTGCCCGTGGGTGGTGGTTGCGGCCACAACCAGCGAGATCAACTTTTTTTTTTGTTTTATGACCAAAGAGAGATCAACCTTTCCACTCACTCGTCAAGAGAGCAAGCTGTGTTATAGGGCTCTTTTTGGCGGGAATTCTAGCCTGCTCCTAGCGTGACTCGATGCCACGTGGAACTCCCGCCAAAATGACCCGTTAGCTCCCGCGAGTTCTCTAGGGGAACTCGACCTCGAGATTCGATATAAGGCCCATCAAACGGTCTTTTGTTTTGGGCCTCGTATCCGGTTTATTGCACTAGGGGATTGCAACTTTGCAAGCCTCCTAACGGGCCTTATTGCCCAAACTCTAAAACAATAGGATCTACCCATATTACGGAAGACATCCTACCAAAGACTACTAGTAGTGCAATAGTATTGAGATTCAATTCTCCCCCTAGGTCCTGGGTTCGATCCCCCCTCCCCTATCGCCTTGTATAAAAAAAAATAAAGTGCTTGTCCTTATGCCTCTCCCTCTAATTAGAGGGACAGGCACATTTTATTTTTTTATTTTTTTTATATCTTTTATTTATTTAGATTAAAATTATATGTTCTTTAAAATTTTTTTTTACCCGATCTCAAATTAATTAATTTTCAGTTCTGCATACATAAATATTTGTCGTGTAACACCAGTATCCTGAAAACTAATTAATTTGAGATACTGGGTGTAAAATTTTTTTCAGAAAGCAACATATAATTTTAATCTAACTAAATAAAAGATATAGAAAAATTTTAAAAATAAAATAAAATGTGAAGGGACAAGCACATAATGTGGACCCCATATTACAGTCACAAATTCTAAATTGAAAATTTCAAAAATATGATAAATGTTTCATTCAGTATATTATATAAATGTATGGTATATAATGGAAAAGGAGTGTTGCATTGAAGAGTAGAGACCAAGTAATATTCATTTTGTGGATCTTGAGAATAAAATTTATTTGTAAGGACCAAATGACCTGATATGGGCTGTAACTTAAGCCCAAAAACTCCACTTATTTGTAAAACCCACTATGTGATTAGGGCGTTAATTAAATTTCTCTCAAGCAAAAATGCCAAATTCAATTGAGGAATGTCATTCATGTATGAGTTTTTTTTTCAGGAATAAAGTACTTTTATGAACAGGTCCTTTGGGACTTGTATGGGATAATAGGTCTTATTTTTCATGGTCTTGATTAGATCCTTCAATGAAACAATAGAGGTGGTCATTTGCATATTATGGTGACCACTTGCATATTGAGAATTTTTAGGAAGATCATTTGCATTTCAGGGGAGGCTATTTATATTTTGAGAAAGATCACTTACATTTCAATGAACGTCACTTGCATAAGGGTAGTGTGGTCTTTTTCCTATCAAATTTATCAACACTTAAGCACCTTTGCATTATTAGTGGTCCCATTTCTGAATAATTTATGAATTATAATTAATAAATAATTATTTATTTATAATAAGTAGATTTATCATATATTTATTAAAATAAAAGGGTTTATTTAAAATATGATTTATAAGAGTAAGGAAAATTATAAAATAATAGTATCGAATTGAAATAAAAATGAAATAATAATAGTGTTATTTAAAAGTGGGAAATGTTTGATTTTAAAAAAAAAAAAAAAAACGGAAAAGGAAAAGGATAGAGAGAGAGAGAGAGAGAGAGAGAGAGAGGCACGAGGCCATTTAGACCAAAACACGTGGGGTATTAAACTATTAATATATAGCCCCAAGTCTTTGCAAACATCATTCTGGCAGACAGTAACGGGTACTCCGTCTTTTTTCTCTCGAGCCCACCATGGTTCCGCCATTATTGAGGGAGAAACTTTGTTCAAACTTTTTTTCACAAATTAAAAAATTATGAAAAGAACTCAAAATCAACTTTTTTTTACAAAACTACTTTAAAAAAAAAAAAGTTTTAAATATTTTTTAAAAAAAACTTATTCTATGTAATTTTATATTTCTAATCATAGTAAAATTATACTTATTGGAAAAAAATCTAGGGTTAAAATTTAGGATAAATTTTGAGTTTTGTTTTATATTTCTAATCATAGAATTATACTTATTGAAAAAAATGACTTTTGTGAGAAGTGTAGATTTATTATTTGGTTATTATGAGAATTTAAAATTGTTTTTCTATATAAAAAGTTTAAGATTTATTTCATATATAAAATTTTTATCAATTAAATTTGGGTTAAATGATTTATTTGGATTATTGAAGGTATTGTTAAAGTTTTAATTGATTTAGAATATTGAATAAAGTGAATATTTATAATTTAACAATTTTATATTTGAAACCCTAAATTTTAAATTGGGGATTTTGTACAACTGGATAAATTGGTGTTAACTCGTAATTCAAATGAATTATTAATTTGTAGTAAATTGATTATTATAAATTGATTTGAGGCTTGTGATTGAACTTTTGGATTAGGAGTATTAGGGTTTTACGTAGTACTTTATTTTGGCAAGAAGTTAAGTCACTACTTTTCTTTTATTTTACATGCTTATAATATATTTGTGAGTATAACTATAAAATTTGCTATTGGTTATGGTATGAAGTATGAACCATGAAACTATGTTTTTAATAAAGTGTCTTGCAAGACTTATTTTTTTTCAATAAATGGCTATTGACATGATATATATGAATTGATATTGATTTATAAGATTGAAAAAATTATTTTGACAACTTGTGAATTGATAATGGCACATGATAAATCATTGTGATCATACCTATTGAATATTAACATGAGAGGGGATAAAGATATTGATTTGATGAGAGGTTATTTATAGAGAAAATGAAAGGTTGAATTATGGTACAAAAGAGAAAATAGAGTAGGGATGCCTAATGTGCCTTTGAGGTTGCGCTCCCTGCTGTCCCTCAATTTTGGAGCCACTCACAGATGTTTTTTATGGTTCTTTTGTTTATTAGATTATATTTTATATAAAATAAGTGACATTTTAATTATGAGCAAAAAGGTAGTTAATTTTTTTTCCGATTTTTCAAAGATTAAAGACTCTAAAGTTGTGTAGTTTTTTTTTAATGTAAAGTCTTAAATCCTTGAAAAAAATTGTATAAAAAAGTAAAATTGTTCCATTTTTTGCTCATAAAGGTATCAAAATATCACTCATTTCATTTAGAATATAATGATCAATAGAATCATGAAAAAACATATGGAAAGGAGCCCAAAATTGAGGGGTAGTGACATCAAAGCCACAAGAGGCACTCCTTTCCCGAGAAAATTAGATAACGGGCTTCCAGTTGTACATTGGTTAATCCTTTAACCCATTTGTATTTAGTAGGACATTGACACCCCACTAATACATTAAAAGGAGAACACATAGCCTAGTTTTGTGCTATGTGGATTTTGGCTAATCTATATATCACTTAATTGATGAGCTTATTGGGTTGAACTATCATTCACATGAGTGAGTACTGGCTTATGGGTTCAATTAGAGGAAATAAGGGAGGTTAGAAAATCAAATTTTGTGTATTGATATTTATGCTCGTGTGATAAATATGATGATGAGAATGATATAGTCAATTGATATAAATCTAACTTGATAATGCTATAAATTTGTGACTGTTTCATTTGACATTTTATGAGCAATTCATTATATGTCTAATGAGATTGATTTTTGGTTGGCTGAGGCTTTTTGTCTTGCCTCATTGGTTTAACATTATTCGAGGTGGTAATTCCCATGAAAATCCATCAGGGAATACTTGAGGAGCTCAAGCTACTTTTATTAAGAATAGTGTTTCCATTCTTTTGGTTTGTGCTAGATCATTATATGTTGCCACATTATGGCTCATTCGGTATACTTTGATTTTTTTTGAAGATTTGATATATTAACTATCTACTTTTAATTTTAGTTACTGACTGATTCTTGATGATTTTAGGAGGCCTTGAGACCTTACTGTTGTGTTTTAAACTTGTAGATTCACATATTGGTTTGACTTGAATATTTGTTATGTAAAGTATTATTGAGAAAAAAAAAAGTTTGGACTTGATGGTGAATGTTATTTTGAGTTTCGTGAAGTTTCAAGCCCAACTGTGTGCTTAAGTTACTATTAAGGAGTTTTTATTCTTCTAATCATGATAGTGTCTGGATGATTGTTTGATTAAATATCTGATTAATTATTATTATTATTATAAGGAAATGATTTTACAAAAAGTACTTTAGCCTATTCACAAGAATAAATGGGATATATATAATTGTGCTAGCTATAAAGGGATAAAGTTTATAAGCCATACAATGAAATTGTGAGCAAATATGAATGAACAAATACATAATGAGATTGGAGACTCATGGCGAACTAATTTGGATTCATGTCGAGAAGGTCCACAATATATAAGTGATTTATTTGTTGAGGGGGTTAATGGAGAGGTGTTGAAGCAAAGTAAAAGACTTGCATATGGTTTTATTGACTTGGAGAAAGCTTGTGATTGCATGGCAAGAGATGTACTTTGGAAAGATTTAAAAGATAAGGTGTGTGAGTTGCATATACTATTAAGGTATTCAAAATGTGTATAAGGGGGTAACAACTAGGGTGATGATAACGTATGAAAGTGAGACAAAGGATTTTCTTGTTAGAATTAACCTATATTAGATATTAGCCTTGAGCTTTTATTTGTTTATCATGATCTTAGATATTCTAACTGAGCTTATACTTGAAGAAATTTCTAGGTGCATGCCTTTTGTGATAATATAGTTCCAGTGGCTGAGTTGAGAGAAGAGATTAATTAATTATAAACTTCAATTATAGAGAATAAACTTAGAGTTAGAAGGATTTCCAACCAAGTAGGAGTAAGACATAATATATGCATTGTAATCTTAATAAGAGGAGAGTAAGAAGTAATTTAGAGGTCAAAATGGGAAGCAAGTCATCCCACAAGCGACAAAGTTAAGATATTTATGATTAATTTTAAAACAAATGGTGAAATTGATGGAGATGGTGATTATATAATTCAAGTTGGATTTTAGAAAAAGAAAAGCTATTTATTTGTAACCGTAAAATACTGATGAAGTTAAATGGATATTTTATCATACTGCTATTCGACTAGCAATGCTTTATGATAATGAATGTTGGGATTTGAAGGGACTACATAAGCACAAAGTATGGGTAGATGAGATGAATATATAATCATATAAGGAAAGATGAGATTCATAAGGAATTTATACAAAGAAGGGTTGGAGAAACACATATTGAAGAAAAAATGATATAAAAAAATGTAAAGTGGTTTGGACATGTGCAAATAAGGGCAATGAATGCATCGGTAAGAGGATTAAATCGAGTTGTTTGGAGCATTAAAAAAGAGTAAAGGAAGACTGAAAAGAACATTAAAAGAAGTTATTGAATGAGATATCTTAATTAATAATTTATCCTGAGATTTGGTTTTTGACAACAATCGTTTAATCTATGTAATTGACCCCATTTAATGGGATAAGGCTCAATTGCTGTTGGCCCTTCTAATTAATTTTCCCTTAACAAAAATAAGTACACAAGATTGGGCTAGTTATTTTTCAATATCGTAATAATTATAATTATACATGTTAAATTTTAGAAAATATAACCTTAACGAATTTTTTTAATTTATATTTCAAACTCAATAACATTATTTTTAAAAATTAATATTTTTGATATAAAGGTAATTTTAACATTATTTATATTTTTTAGGCATTACGATTTAAAGTTTATGAATTTTAAATTTCTAGTAATCGTTTTCCAATCTATTTTGCAGAAAACCCTGAAAATCGTTATTGCCTATATATTTTAAAATATCTTAAAATAATTCTAAATTTATCATTTCAAAATGAAAATATCTTTAATTTCACATATTAAATACTCCTTTCGGACCTAAATATAAAAAAAAATGATTTTTTTAGATATGTTAAGGAAGCTAATTAAATTATTTTAAAATATTTATTTTTATCATTTTTTCTAAACTATTTTTCTAAACTTATAAAATGACACTCCTCCTGGTCCAATTATATGACATATTTACCCGGAGAGATTAAGGATAATTGTTAAATGAATTAATTAAAATTATTTTTCCAAAATGCCCTTATTTAAGATGGCATCCAGTTACTCAGATTCTTTGTTTGTTGGACCTCTCCTACCTCACATACGACTTTTCTTATCTTTCACATTTGTTGGACCTTTCCTACCTCACACACAACTTCTCTAATCTCTTGCTCAAAATTATTTCATTAAAAAAAAAAACAGCAAAATTGAGGTGTATGTGACATTAATGAGTTAAAACATTACTCACTTTATAAAATATATAGGTGCATTATTAAATTATTATTGTATTTAATTATTACTAAGAAAATATATCAAGAAGGGTATTTTGGGAAGAAATCGACAAAAGTTGAAGCTTTGTCTTATAATTAGAACTAAGATCAACTCCTAAATATTACCTTATAATTAGGACCGGAGGAGTATATAATTAAATGATACACAACATAAATATGATTAAGTAACTTATTTAACTTCCTTTAATGTCAAAAAAAGAAAAGAAAAGTGCAACAATTAATTTTAATAGCACACTTATAGTTTTATAAGCAACTCGGTAGTCAACCATTATAAAACCACCAAGCAAAAATTAGTATAAACAATATTAGAAGTTATCCCGGCTCAGGTTTATGACGTGGAATTAAAAAAGATTTTTTTTTAATATAAAACTTATACTCCCTCCGGCCTTAATTATAGGACATATTTAACCGATTTTGGAGGGATTAAGGAAAGAGGTTAAATTAGTTTATTTTACTCATTTTTCTAAAATGCCCTTATATAAATTTTGCACTTCAACTACTTCATTGATTTCACATAATCCCTCATTCATATCAATAGGGTATTTTAGGAAGAAATTATCAAAAATTAGAATGTTGTCATAATTGGGGCCAAAACAAACTCCCAAATAATGTGGAATTGTACCAAATTTTTTGCTGGCTTAAAAAGGCTTCTAATAATTTTCAATTTTCAATTTTCTAAACATATTTTAAATTTTTTTGATAACATTTTTTTTTTAAAATTTTTTATATATGAGGTTTTTAGCCCTAATGTCCGTAAGTTTCCAGCCCTAGTAAGTTTCCTATAGACTTCCAATTTGTTTATGCACTCAGCACAAATGAAAAACCCAATTTTTGGAAGTCCGTTTTATAAAAACGAGATCACAGTGGCGTGAAGGCAGATAACGAGTTGGAAGCCAAAGTTTCACTCATCCTCACGTCTCCTTATACTAAAATAAACTTTCTTAGGGAAGGAGAAGGAGGCGAAGAGAAGCACAAAAACTCAACAAGCCTATGGTTTCCAAAGTCATATTAAATAAAAGAATCTACGTGTCACTGTAATTTTATCGTCTTCTACGCAATCAAGTCCTCTTCTTCTCCTGCCTTCATTCTCTTTGTAATCTGCTCCGCTTTGTTTATCTTCTTCGCTTTGTGGATTAACCTTCAATCTGCTAGTTTCAACCCCTAAATTTCTTAATTCTCCTGGTTTTTGTCCTAATTTCATTACTGCTATCCAGTACTTCACCTATTTCGCCGGTACGGCGTCATTCCTAACTTCTTCCATGAGTGTTGCTTCAGGTAACCCTGTGTTTCCTCGTACCTTTAGCTAATATTGTTTTCTTTTCTTTAATGCTTATTTTTTTTTGGTATTTTATCCAACTTTCTTGTTGTGTGACAATGGGTATGGATGGTTCCGGTTGTATTTTGTATTTTTATTAGCTAAAATTTGGTTAGCATTTTTCTTCTTTTGCTTAAAGTCTTCAATCCGCTATCAGCAGCGTGATCGTTCTTGTTTTGGACTAGTCTGTTTCGCAAGTCAGTCGTACTTTACCACCTCAAATAGTTAGTTGATTCGAATCATCAAAGTCTATGACTGTCCATTGTGATTGATTTTTGTTTTTGTTTTTTCTAATACACGAGAATATTTCTTGCACAACCCCTTCCTAAAGAGAGAATGCTTCTCGCGCTACGTAGATACAAATTCTGGTTGGATATTTTCTCAGCAGGGAGGCTGGGTTCAATCGAGCGGGTGTCGTGTGTTCATTTTGATCGTTTCAAAATATCCACCCAAAATTTCATCAAAATGAACTGAGGCATATAAAGCCCACAACTGACATATTTATCCTTTAGCTTAAGTTGGATAAAGATTGATGCCTATGGTTTGACGTTGACATGAAATGCCCCCTTCAGCAATTCACTCAATGTATCTTAAAATAACTTTTCTCATGTTTGTTGAATTTTAATCTTGACTCTTTACCCTGTCCTAACCATTCAGGTCTCTAGGTCATGGGCTGGCTGTTTATGCCTACTGTCAGTGTCTGTGAACAATGTTTATCAGGCCAAGGGGTCCTAGTGTTTTCAACATTTTCAAATGGAAGCGTCAAGATGGACCATCTCTGACTACAAGTTTGCTTCAGGATGTTCCACCAGAGATTGAGCTGTCTCATTATGGAAGGATTCCAAGTCCAGGCAGTGAGAGCCCTTCAGGGCTTCTTAATGGTGAGAGTTTGAACATAGAGTCAATTACTGATTTGGACCTCTTCGTCGACAGGCTTTACAGCTACTACTGTGAGAAAGGGCTTTGGTGCATTATCATAAAGTGGATTGTTGAACTTCTTAGTCTAGGATTTACCATATGTTTCTCAGGATTTTTCTTATTATATGTTGATTGGAATGGACTTCGTAATGCAAAGTGTGGGATGGATGCAGTTGAATCTGGAATTAAGCCTTGTGATCTTGGTAAAGAAGCTATTCATCAACACCCTTTAACGCCGCTAACACTTACAAAGGTTATTATTGTTGGATATTTAGCAATATTTTCCATCTATTGGATATTCTGTTTCCTGAAGTTCTTTGCTCAACTCAAGGACATTCTGGAAATCCGTCACTTTTATTACAATAGGTAAGCACTAATGACGTACCTTCAAGTTTAAGATAGAAACGAAGACTTTGGGATGACTGACATGATTTTGTCATAATTTGCCATGATTTTCTTGCAGTCTTCATGTTACTGACAATGAAATTCAAACTATGCCCTGGGCTACAATTCTTGAAAAGGTTGTTTCGGTGCAAAGTTCACAGCAGCTCTGTGTGATAAAGGATCTCTCTGCTCATGACATGGTAATGAGATTGATGCGGAAAGAAAACTACTTGATTGGAATGATCAACAAGGGAGTGCTTGCTTTCCCCATTTATCAGTGGGTTCCAGGTGCTGGTCCTACAGTGAAATGTGGTCCTAACGGAACACGATATCGTCTAATACTGACCAAGACCCTTGAGTGGACTTTGAACTGGTGCATCCTGCAAAGCATGTTTGACCGGTGTGTTAATTTCTATACTGATGCCTTTTTGTGTATATTCATATTGTTTATCTGTTTTGTTAAATTGTGTGATATGCATGGACCCCTTAATTTTACTTCATCTAAGGAGTGGTTGTTGAAACGTTTCTTCAAATTATTATGACAAATGATTTGTTAATCTGGTGATTTAGTGGCCATTTAGGGGATGTAGGATGGTGGCTCATAGAATGTTAAACTTGGCAGATATCTGATTATTTGGTCATTTATGGTTCACAAGAGAAACATGCCCCACATAACTTTGGACGTTATGCTTGAAATTTATTGGTCTGTTTCCTTGCCTTAAACGATTATAATCAATAACCTAACCTGTTTTCTGTTTTAAAGTAATAAATTACTATACAATGCTGTAAAATACTAATTTTTTGTAGCCTTAACAACCATGCATTCAGATATCTATAAAAAGGGTTTCTATTTAACCTTTTATCTTCAATTTCCATGGTGACTAGTGGTTACTTTTTTTGACAGATAACGAGTTATTTTTTTGACACTACTGAACACTAAATAATGTTGTCTGCTGCATTATAATTTTAAGTTCTCATAAATCAGGTTTTTTTGTGAAAAAGCTGTATTAGTTGCTGCAGAAATTGAGATTTGACCCAATACTTTGTATAGGTGTTGTAAGCCAATTGATTAAAAAATAATATGATATTGCTTTTCTTTATTAGTTTCCTATTTTGACATGTTGTCTTTGGCAAGAAGCTTCTTGATGGTTGCATGCATGTTAAACATCACATTTTCAAATTGTAAATTATTTAAACTATAAAGTCCAAATTTAAACTTGAATGAAACTAGATGGACCAAAAGTATAATTTTTACATATTTCAGTCATATATTTATGAGCCAAGGCGTTGGGGCTGTGCTTCCATTCCCCATCTAGGGAGAAAGAGGATGCATTGTTGACCCCATCACAAATTCAGATATGAAGATCCGATTATTCAGGACCCTTTTTGAAAGCTTTGCTTTAGTTTATGCTTGTTTTCTGGGTGTTCTGATGAACTTTTATAGCTTTTCTCTTTGTTCATGGGCTGGGAGGATGGGGTGGGGGGCCCTATCACATGTTTGTAGCTGTATGATCAGTAATATAATGAAATTGGCAGTAGATTGGACTTTGTCAATTCATATCGCTATAATTAATCCTAACAAGTAAATGGTATTCTAACCTATGCTTCTTGCTTCCTAGTTAATTGCTATCCATTTTCAGTATAGACAATATTACATATGGTGACAAATGGAGATTTTATAAGTCATGTAAATGTGGAGGGCTTTCTCTGGTTTGAGTATCCCTTCAGAAAGGGTTGGGGGGGTAAATATCAAATTTCTCTTGTATTTATTCATGTTTCTTATTATATATGGTATCTTGATTAGTTTCTTAATGTTAATTATTATGCACTCATTTGTGTTACAAGTATTTTGTGTCCAATACATAATGACATGCTTTCTCTGCAGAAACTTTTGTGTTAAAAGGGATTTTGTGTCCAACCCACAGACATTGAAGAAAAGGCTTATGGTAGTTGGGTTTGCAATGCTTTTACTTTCCCCATTTCTTGTCATATTCATGTTGGTGTATCTCTTTCTGAGGCATGCTGAACAATTTTATAATCATCCAAGCTCAGCATCATCTCGAAGATGCTCAAATTTGTCAAGGTGGATCTTTAGGGAATTCAATGAGGTATCACTATTCTTTTTGTTCTTTTATTAAGTTAAACCTTCAGTTCATCTGCTTTTTGCGCATTTTTTCCTGCTGGTCTGAAAATATACATTATTTAAGGAGTTTAACATGAATGCTATTTTATAAGAAATCCTTATCAGAGATGGGTCCAGTTTTTCCTCTTGGACAGATGATATTTTTCTAATCACTAGCATGCTTGTCCTAGCAAATATTCTAAGGACCCATTTGGTTTAATTACAGACCCTCTTGGTAATGGAATGGATTGCAATGGGGTGCAATGCAATGGATATTACCATTAACATGTTTAGTTTGTTATTAACAAGATGGGGATAAATTATTTTTTATTTTTAATTGAAATTTAAAAAGTCAAAAATGTCCCTCAGACAGAAACATCCCCAATCGTCTTCTTCCTCAGCCAAACTTCCCAGAATTAGTGTCAATCTCTTGGCAATATCCACACATCTTCAACAAAACAAAACTGAGAATCACCATAACAACAAAGGAACATGTGAAAATTGAAAAGAATGACCCAAGAATCGTTACAGCTTGAGGGGAAGGGGGAGATTCATCAATAATTGATAATTACTAAGGTGTTGGCAACATTAATGGTTTCGATTTTAGAGGCAGAAAGCTGAAATTTAATATTCTCAGAATCTTTATTAAAAAAGTTGAATTTGCATCCCTTTCTCAAGGTTTAGCCATCGTGGGTTTTTCACATATCAAACACCCAACTAGTTCGCAAAAATTGAAGAAAATAATTAAGCAAGAAAATAATCAAAGACAATAAAATCACATAAATTTCATCCACACGAGTAACAGAAGTAGATCCAGAGGAAGAAGACAATTTAAAAAAAAGATGGTGTGATTGCACCTTTTGTTTATTGAGGGAAATCTTGTTTTTTCATTATATTATTGAGGTTAAAATTAAAATTTCATCATGATTGCAGGCCTGCAATGAGTATTCATAGGGGCCCCCCTGTGAATATATATCACCAAAAAATATGCAATTTGTTTTACCATTGCAATATGTACTACCGTCAATAAGCCCAACCAAACAAGCCACATAAGGTAATGCGATAAAGATTACCATCGCAGGTGTGCAATGCGATCCAACCAAAGGGGCCCTAAATTTGTTAACTAGTTCTCTTGTAAAATTATTGAATATAATAAAGCCTTGAGGGCTGTTTGGTGTGCAAAATGAACTGGAATGGAAATAGAAAAAAGTACTCCCTCCAGTCTTAAATATAAGACTCATTTGACTTTTTTTGGAGAGGTTAAGATAGTTAAATATGTTACTTATTTATAGTATATGTTGTGTATCATTAAATTATATATCAGTTTATAAGTCAGATTAATTAGTTTGGAGAAAAAACAAGAGATATAAATACTTTAAAGTAATTTATTTAGCTTCCTTAATCTTTTAAAAAAAGTCTACTAGATTTCAGAGGTAGTAGTTTTGTAGTTTAGAAATGTCTTTTTGTGCCCTTGGATGTAAATAAGATGCAATCATTGAAAAGGAGAGTTAGTGTTAATTAATGATGACAAGTATACTTGATATTATATATCTCATTTTTATGTGACAGAAAAGGAATTCTTTTCCATGGATTATACCAAACTCTCCCTTGTTTCTAATTTTTCTTCCTCAAAATCACTACACTTGTTTAATGCAAGCTATCTTATTTGAATGGCTTCCAATATTAGTTAGCACATTCAAAGGTATGATGTTTTTGAGGAGATGATGAGATAAGATTATCTATTGTAATCATTTGCTATTCATGTTCCATGGTAATTAAAATTTTATGTCTGTTTGTAAGTGCCAGTGCCTAGTGGTCATTTTTAACATAGCAAAACTTGTTTCTCTTATCCTTTTGCTTGAGCTTACCTTTACTTCTACTATAGGTGGACCATCTCTTCAAGCATCGGATAAGTAGCAGTGCAATACATGCTTCTGATTATCTCAATCAATTTCCTTCGCCTATTATATCGATCATTGCAAAGTTCATATCTTTCGTATCAGGTGGATTTACTGCAATTCTGATGATCATTGCTTTGCTTGAGGAATCTCTGCTTGAGGGCCATGTAATGAATATATACTAATTTTGCTTGGAAGAATTTATGCATATGCCCATCACAATGATTGTTACTGATAACTATATACAAAAACTTACAGATATTTGGTCGAAACTTGTTTTGGTATGCTGCTGTTTTTGGAACTATAACAGCTGTTAGCCGGTTTGCTGTGACAAATGAGCTTCTTGTTCTAGATCCTGAGGGAGCAATGTCGATGGTGGTTCCCCATACACACTATATGCCAAAAAGATGGCGTGGCAAAGAAAGTACTGAAATGGTCCGCATTGAGTTTGGGACACTATTTCAGGTATTCTCTCCAATTTTTGCGTTAATGAAATTGCATTAATTTTGACAAGCCTTTATGAGTTCTTTTTCTTTGTTCTATATGATAACATATTCTTTATTCTCATGCTACTACATTTTTATATGGTGCAGTACACTGGGATGATGTTAGTTGAGGAGATGGCCTCAATTTTCCTTACTCCATATTTGCTTTTATTTGTTGTCCCAGAGGTCAATGCTTTACTTGGACAAGAAGTTTTCTTTGTTTACTCCATATATTATAATGTTGTAACTTTTTTCTGTCCAACTTGCAGCGAGTTGATGATATTCTGCAGTTCATTGCCGATTTCACAGTGGATGTTGAAGGGGTTGGCCATGTTTGCAGGTTGGTATTGACATGATAACTTCCATCTTTCTTTGATTTGCATCCTGTTTCTCTCTGGCATTCACTTGGGGCTGCTTAAACTGAATATTTTCTTGTGTGAAATTAATTATTTTCTGTGGTATCCTCAACATTGCCAGTTTTAGTGTCTTTGATTTTCAAGCCCATGGAAACAGCAATTATGGTTCCCCATGCAATGTCCCTCGCAACAGGAGGAGTTCCCAGGGGAAGATGGAGAAATCATTTCTGAGGTATTGTTTTGGTAGAGTTTGTTATATGCACAATACTACTATGACTTGAATTTCTATGGTTCATGTTTGTTTAGGTTGAGCTTCACTGTTTATAGGTATAGATGTTAGAAATTATATATTTATTTGGATTGCTTTCCTGTATGCTTGTTTCAACCTATATCGACAATTGCTTTGGGTTATATACAATACCTGTGTGTGTTATTTTTGGGCCTGGAATGACTGCAGTCGATGGAAAGGGAAAAAGAATGAATATATTGGAAAATACAAAATTAGTTAGTTATCTACCTATCAGCTAACGAAGTTAAAAATACTTTAGTAGTTTCTGTGGTATAAATACTTCCATCTGTTTCTGTTAGTTTTCCTTTACCGATGATATTATTTTCAATTTAGTCATTACAAACTTTCAGTTATTCTGTGAACCACATTTTTCTATGCACAAATATCAATATTTCAATTATTCCCTCTCATACTACTGGAAAAATCACAGATTTTATGTTTGATGTGGATTTTTTTGGTTCTGACTGGATAACTTAAATCTCATCAACTCTATTCATGTTGGATTGATCTATCTAATAACTTCTATCTTTTGCTCATAGTTAAGTTTTCTTTCTCACCTTAACCGCTTTTGAAAGATGTGTTATTGAAAGACAGATGTGGCATCATGTCATGCCATCTCATTTTTTGTGTTGTGTAGAAACAAAATTTCTGGAAACCTTCTGTATGTCTCCAATTCCTAATATCAATGACTCCTTTTGTGGTTACAGCTTTCAAAGTACCTACCAATCGTGGGAGCCAAATATTCAGGGGAAGCAGTTTTTGCTGAATCTTAAAACGTTGAGAGAGCAAAATTTACCAGGACAAGGAAACAGATATGCATCTTCCCCTCCCAAAATGTGGGTGGGTGGTCCCTACATGAGGAGTAATGGAGACAGAAACTTGTTCATATCCAGGGAAATGCCCCATAATACTTTCAAAGTTGGTAACCACTTGGGTTCATTATGGCCTAGTGATGCCAATCAACACAATAATCTCTATATTCTTGATTGCTACTATACTTCTCGACCTCATCATGTTCGAACAGAACCACTTGAGAGGACTGAGCTCCATTCTAGGGAGTATTGGATGCCCTCGGAGAATGAACCTGGGTATGATGAGTACTTGGGAGAGTATAGTGGGGATCGAGCTGAATCTCATTTTGGGGCATCCACATCAGCTCCCCTTTTCAGGGATACTCTACTTGAGGAACGAAGGAGTAGTGATCTGCCAGAGTCGAGCAAGAGTCATTGGTGGGCTAGAAGTCGACCTCATGGTGGGCAAGCTCAGGCAAGCTTTTTTGAGCCTCCAGATTTCAATCTCCAGACATTTAATTATCATGATAGGTTATCTGAGAGATGTTCAGATGATCAAGAGCAACACCTGGACTGGAGAGATTATCATAGATTATCCAGAACAACACACACAGATGACTTAGAGGCAGGGGAATTGAATCTTCATTTTGATGATATTTATAGCAGACCCCCAGAAACTCCCACTTTTAATCCAAGCACTGCAAGCCTTTAATTGATGACACTTGTTCTTTGATTATTTGTTTTGGGATGCTGTTGCTTTTGAGCGTCTGGAATGTATTAGAGTTCCTACTTAGCAAGTGGTAACTGTGCCTTCTGTTTCACAAATGGAAACTCTATTCTTTGCTGTATATAAAAATCCATTGAATTGTTCTATTGGTTTATATTTAGTGAACCCAGCTTCTCAGTTCGTAGGGAAGTGGCTGGAGAGGGGCTTTCAAGGGCTGCCTTCCTAATGTAAGAACATGAAGAAAACAATAATAAGTAGGCATTCATCATTCTTTGTGTTTTTGGGTTTCTGTGGTTAATATTATGTTATATGTTGTGTATATATATATTTTAAATTTTTGTAAGTAGACGTAGACATGCTCAAAGATATCAGGAATGAGAATTAAGGTATTTTTGATATCCAAAAACTGCTAAGCAACGGTATAACAAGTGGGGAATGTCGGATGAAGTAGAAAAATTTGGGTAGAGCAGGATCTAAATGTTGCCTAGGTCTTCTGTGATAAGAGTAGTTATAAACCATGTACACTATCCCATGGGTGGTGAAGGGAGGGCCCGATTGATAGGGAAAAAACCCCATATCCACTTATCCTACACTTGGAAGTAATAGAGATGCCAATATTCTGTCATCTTGCTTTTGAGGAAGATGGTCATCCGAGGTCACGTGTTCGAATTGACACCTGACATCCCATAACGTATCCCACATGCAAGTAGTAGATGATTCATGGGGGCTAGATGTGGTATTATTTTTTTTCCCAACTAGATGGGGTGATTTATACATTTGTGGTATTGCGTATATACCAACTCAAAATTGAAACTTTGCAAATAAATCTTTCATACATTTTTTTAAATTATTATGTTGTTTAGAACTCATGTATGGCCTAACACCTGTTATTTTTTGTGGTGCAATTCACATTCTTTTTGCTCATATATACACCTGTATGTATGTATGTATTTTGCCCCTGAAGTATGCGCCTATGAGTAATTTTGCGCCTTTTTGAAGTTTTGGCAGAAGATGATATTTAACAAGTATAAAAAGCGTAAGATGCCGCTTCTTCGTTAAAAAACCTAACAATCCAACTAACGTTGACCATGAGTTGACCGTTAGGATTTTTAACGGAGGAAGGCAAATATCGTTTACGCTTTTATATTTTAAAAAATTGCTTCGCGTTTTTTTGGAGTAATGTTGCGCGAAGTATAAAAAAACGTAAGAATATCGCTTCTCCGTTAAAAACCCTAATGTTGATCGGTAGTTGACCGTTAGGGTTTTTAACGGAAGGACAACATTACTACGTTTTTATACTTTGGGGGCAATATTGCTACGCCTAAAACTTCAAGGACAAAATTGCACGCGTATTTCAGTAGTTTGCGTTATAAAATTGAGGGAGCCGCGCATTAATATCCTGTAAACGACTGATTGTCCAAAAAAAAAAATATCCTGCAAACGACTGTGTTTTTGGCTGAACTCCTCCCCCGCCTTCCATTTCGCTCTGGTGTTTCCCCTTCATGGAGGACAAGGGTTTTGCAAAGGTTTAACACAAACTCAACGGAGCTACTTGATATCACCATGAAAAAGATTTCAGTCGCATTGTTCCAGCATTTCACTCGTCGCCGACTAAATTCTTTTGCTCCATTCGCTTCCCAATTATACAGCTCGGCTCCTTCAACTTCGTCCTCTCCGTCTCCGCCAATTAAGCCACCCACCCATCTCAAGCACTGCATTAAAAGCCATGGATTACTTACTAGAAACAAGTTTCAGGCAAACTCTTGTCGAAACATGGATACTCTTGTTGACACGCGCACTCAAATATCATCTAGGCAGCAAAAAATAAAGGAAAAATCTGAGCTTGAGGAAGCTTTTGAGTCTGCAGAAACCAGTGAGGACATGCTCAAAATATTCAAGGATATGGAGGCAACCTTCGATGAGAGAGATCTGGGGTTGGCTTCTTTAAAAATTGGCCTCAAACTTGATCAAGAAGGTGAGGACCCTGAAAAAGCCCTATCATTCGCTGACAAAGCTTTAAAGGCATTAGACAAAGATAACAAGCCTTCTTTACTTGTTGCAATGACATTACAGTTAATGGGTTCGGCTAATTATAGCTTAAAGAGATTCAATGATAGCTTAGGGTATCTTAACAGGGCGAATAGGATATTGGGTAGGTTACAGGGAGAGAACGTTGATGCTGGTGATATTTGGCCAATTCTTCACGCTGTGCAACTTGAGTTGGCTAACGTCAAGACTGCCATGGGCAGGAGAGAAGAAGCCCTTGAAAATCTTAGAAAGTGTTTAGAGATCAAAGAATTGAGTTTGGAAGAAGATAGTAAAGAACTGGGTAAAGCTAACCGTGATTTAGCTGAAGCTTATGTTGCGGTTTTGAACTTCAGGGAGGCACTGCCTTTTTGTATGAAGGCATTGGACATACATAAGAAGCAATTAGGGAATAATTCTGTGGAGGTTGCACATGATAGAAGGATCCTTGGAGTTATATACAGTGGGTTGGAGGAGCACGAGAAGGCACTGGAGCAGAATACTTTGTCCAAGAAGATTTTGAAGAATTGGAATCTTAACTCTGATTTGCTGCGTGCTGAAATAGATGCAGCAAATATGCTGATTGCTCTGGGAAGATATGATGAGGCTACTGGTACTTTGAGGAGTATTGTGCAGCAGACAGATACAGATAGTGAGACTCGGGCACTTGTACTTATATCAATGGCAAAAGCCTTATGTAATCAGGACAAGTTTGCTGATGCCACAAGGTGTTTGGAGATTGCTTGTGGGATTCTGGACAAGAGAGAATCGATCTCCCCTGTGGAAGTTGCTGAGGCATACTCAGAGATTTCAATGCAGTATGAAGCCATGAATGAGTTTGAAACTGCAATTTCACTGTTGAAGAGATCACTGGCTTTGCTTGAGAAGCTTCCACAAGAGCAGCATTCTGAGGGAAGCATTTCTGCAAGAATAGGGTGGTTACTCTTGCTGACCGGTAAGGTTCAGCAGGCTATTCCTTACTTGGAAAGTGCTGCTGAAACATTGAAAGATAGCTTTGGTCCCAAGCATTTTGGAGTGGGTTATATTTACAACAATTTGGGAGCAGCATATTTAGAGTTGGCAAGGCCTCAGTCAGCAGCACAAATGTTTGCGGTAGCTAAGGACATCATGGATGTTTCTCTTGGTCCACATCATGCAGATACAATTGAAGCGTGTCAGAATCTTTCGAAAGCTTATGGTGAAATGGGAAGGTATGGATGGCTTTTTGGATTTCGTTATGTTGATTGTGTACATGTGTGGTAATAGAATTAATTTTTTGCGTACTACGATAGTACGATTGTAATTGTAATTTACTTGAGCCTATTTAAGTTTAACCACTTAAATGGTGAGCATATACTTTGAAGTTTGCCATCCGTAGAGAGGTGGCAATGGATATCCGAGATCTATAAGTCTGCACTAAAATACCCACCCAATCCACTCTGGTCCACCCTAGACCCAAGTATGAGTATTTGTATATTTAGATGCATGCATCTGCATATGCAAATGTGTAAGTTTATACAAATATCCACATGCTCGTCCGCACAAAGAATTATGTTCAGAAGCAAACCTGCATTTAAAAAATTCGGATGCTCGAAGTTCAGATCCTTGACTGTGTGCCATCATTGGGTGTCCAACACTCCAACTTAACCCAAGGTTTTACTGGTCCATTTTATATTCAATTACTAATTTTATATGTGGTTGACCCAAATTCTAATTGCTTTAATTTTTTAAATGTCGTATCTTCTGGTGCTTGTATGTTAGAACTTATATCCTGCATGATGCGTTTGCAATTTATTGAACATGTGAGACGGATGTAAAAGTCTCAAATTCATTAAGGAAAATATTGATTTATTGCTGCCATCTGCATATAATATATGTTCGGCATTTCTGCTGGTAAATACAGTTTGATATTAAATTCATGAAAGATTGACATTTTATATGATATATTTTCTTTTAAAGCCTTAGCATCCAAACCAATACTGTGGATTAGGAAAAAGACAATTGGTTTTTTACGCTTCTTGTGTCAATAATCAAGTGTATGATAGATTTCCCTACTCCTGACCAGTTTGGAATGGACTAGAATTTCTCTTGCAATTATTTTTTTAAAAGGTCTTGGAAACATTTATGTTCCGATCAAAGGTTGCTTCTAGACTTCTAGTTCATGGAAATGTATTTATTATCCTGGTTGTATTAGATGCTGAACTTTCTATGTTTCTTGTAATGTTAGATTTGCTCTTTACATTTTGATTCATATCAGGGATTATGTAATGGTTGTTATTTGAAGTAAAATAAGATTTAGGGGGAAGTTGTTTACACTGTGGAGGAATTAGTTACTACTATATCCTCTAAATGGGCGGGTGAACACCAATTCCTCTTGAACGTGCTAGCATGCTTCTAAAGACAAGGTCTTTAATATAAGATATATTTGGGAAGTTGATTTTAGTCCTAAATATAAGACAGTTTTCCTATTTGTTAATTTTTTCCTAATTTACCGTATTAATGCTCCTTCAATAGTAATTAACGAAAAGAGGGAATGAGGAAATTAAGGAAGATGACTAGGGTGTTTTAGAAAATATATGTCATATTAACTAACTTAATTAACTTCCTTAATCTAATCAAATTAGGTAAATATGTCTTATATTAAGGATCGTACTTATTAGTTTTTGATCTTTGTCTTGAGAAAATGTGCAAATATGTGATGTTATTTGTCATGAAAACTGATGAAATGAAAATATGGTTAAAGATATTCGTTGTGTTTTTGGAATTGCAGCTATGGCCTTGCAATAGAATTTCAGCAGCAAGCTATAGATGCCTGGGAAAGCCATGGAGCAGGTGCTGCAGATGAACTCAGAGAAGCCCACCGACTTCTCGAGCAATTGAAGCAAAAAGCCAGTACTGCTTCTTCAAACGAGTTTCCCACAAAGGCTCTGCCCTTACCAGATACTCCTCAACCACCTAGCAGCTCCCAACCCAACATCTCACTTCAATCCCGCGGCAGAGATTAGTAAACTTGGCCTTTATGATCATATGATATACTGTGTCTGGGTATTCGGTTGCCAGTTTTGAGTTTTCCTCACTTAGAAAATAGTTTTTTGTTTTTTCAGAACTTAGCAAATAGAGCTTGGGAATGTCATCATAATTAAGAATTTTCTTTCATTCACATTCAAAATTGAACCTTTTGTTAAAACTTAAAAGTAGTCAGCTTTCTCTTCATATTCTTTACCTATTTGTTTTCCGAGCTTATAGAAGCAATGCAAGCCGGCACCTTGTCATGCATACCATGTAATAGTGACATTACTCTCTGATTATGTTGTCTTCAAACCTTGAACTAAGAATGAGGATGCTTTTTGCATGTGTTTTCTCTGTCATAATTACAATAGCTTCTATAGAAACTGGGACTTCTTTGATACTCCCTCCGGTCCTAATTATAGGAGCTATTTACCAGAATTTGGAAGGATTAATGAGGGAAGTTAAATTAGTTGATTATATATATTTTCCTAAAATACCCTTACCTAAAATTTAAAATGACATGGAAACGCTCGTTCAATCAGTTGAAGACATAACATGTATATACGTTGTTGTTGGGCGACGGATATTCCTCGATCGGGAGATGGAGCGATGCTGGATAGAAATTTAAATTATTCGTGGATTTAATATAAACTTGATTTCATTTTGGATGTGTATGAAATACTTATAGCATGACTATGGCAATAATAATTTTGGATGGTGTATATAACATTAATGAATTGTAAATATTATTTACTTTATAAAATAGATAGGTGTATTATTAAATTATTATCATCTTTAATTATTATTGAGAAAGTATAAATAGGGGTATTATAGGAAAAAAATGATAAAAGTTAAAACTTGCTTTCTTATAATTAGGACCAAAACCAACTCCAAAATTTACTCCTATAATTAGGACCAGAGGGAGTATCTAATTAGTTGTCGAGAGATGTCAACTTTATGGCGCTTAAGGATAGATACTGATCTAAATTTTATTTCTATTTTTTTTAATAAAAAACTTTGAAGAGATAACATACGAAGTAGTGGTTGAGAAATATCTTTCCATGAATAAAAATAAATTCGACGGGAGCGAACAATTGTTGTCTGGTTCGATTAAAAGATGTGAGGATTAACGCCTTGTAACTGTCAGATTAGTGACAAATAATAATTAAAACATCCCACACATATTTATAAAATAGAGGAGCAAATAGAGCTATAAACTACGTATTTCTTGCGTGAAAGGTACAATATGCATGTTGTTAACTACTATAATTAGAGAAGATATCATGGAGAAAGAAGAATGATGTATTATTGACAATAGAGAGCATGCTCTTACAAAGAGTAATAGTGATACTACTAATCTCATTAGCCTAAGACCCTTTATATAGCTTAGGGCCCTAACCTATTTACTAACTAATCAACTATTCTCTTATATTCTAACACGCCCCCTCAAGTTGAACACTACTTAACAAACAAATTGTTTAACTTGAACAACACAAAAATAAGGGGATAAGGTGAATTAAATTGAATAGTTTTACAAACAACAAAATAATACAAAAACTTCTTCAATTCACAACAATCTTCTTCCATAACATTCTTCTCCATGCTAAATTGCTAATCTCATGCTCATTGTTTCAATATGCTTGTAGGACAATGTTACTGTAAATGTTTGCTGCTTTGATTATAGCATAATGCCTTCGAGAACTTGGCCTTTTTTTTTTTTTAAATGTTTGCAGACTTCGAGAACTTTTTTTTTTTTTTTTTTTTTTTTCAGCATGCATCACTCGTAGCAGCAGTAAAAGGAGAACTAGTGACTACATAACAATTCCATTTAGCAACAAAGACCCTTAAACTCTAAATTTCAGCAGCTGGAGCCAAACCTAAAGCATATCCACGATCATACAAAGGCACAGAATTACCATCTACAGGAGTGAAACACCTATTCTGCTCCTCTGATGTTTGGTTATCCATCCAAAATGACACTGCAGATGCCTGGTCAAGGACTTGCTGCATCACACCATTGCTTGGAGCCCCTTTTTAGCTGATGCTTACTTGGGAAGCCATAAATGCCTCTCACTTTATCTTGCTCACCAACCTTTTCCAACTAGTAACTGATATGTTCCAAAGGATCTGTGTGTCGACAGCCCAAAAATTGATCCCCCATTGTATCCACTTTCACAAGCCAATCTCCATACACCTTATAGATCTCAATCTCAAACTTAACCATCAAAATATCAACTTTAACCTCCTTACGACTTTGCATCACAAGAAAAGGATTATTCACTTTGAGACTCAACCATTATATATATACCTGAAATGGTCACTTCGATGGTGCATTTTTGTCTTTGAAATTTAACCAAGACAAGAAACATATCAATTGAGCATATGATTCTATCCATGAACCTAACCAGCACTTCACAAGGCTTCCTGCTGCCCCCTTTCCTACTTCCGTATCGGAGATCATCCGTTCGTGGCGGATTTCGCTGGAAATTGCAGGGGCGAGGATGAGAAGGCTCAGATCGCCTTTCGTGCGTCTTCGACTCCGGTTCTTGGTTCTGGGCAAAGAACGTGGTGGAACTCGGTGCTCGCCGGAGATCCCAGGGGCGAAGCCTTTCGTGCGTCTTCCGTTTGTTCTTGCCGGAGATCGCAGGGGCAAAGCCTTTCGTGCGTCTCGCGTGCGTGAGTCAGCCGATTTTTCCATCTTCGCCGGAGAGATCGATCTTTCCGACGGGGGTCTCTTTCCCTCTTCGCAGGCGTCGATCTTTCTGACGTTGGTCTCTTTCCCTCTTCGCCGGCGTCGATCTCTCCCCTCTTTGGAGATGTCGCGCCGAACGTGGGGATGCTCTTCAATCTTGAGAGAACTCGCCGAAGATCGCGTTCTTGATTCTCAGTTTAGCAGGGGCGTATGGAACACGCCTTTCGTGCCTGGCAGAGAAGGAATCAGATGTGCTTCTTTCATAAGTCGTGGGGTCCACCACCAAGCAATTGGATCTTGATTAATGGGCTTGGAGTTCTGTTTTCTTCTCACGTCTTTCTTGCAGCTGGATCTTGAAAGTCCACGAGTCTTGGGCCAGGCCAATTCTTTATATTCGAGCCTCTGATTCAAATGCTGCAAGAACAGCCTGCTGCTTTTGACAATGTCAGGACAATTGAAGCACTCATATGGTGGAAACCCAAGAATTTCTTGATAATCTGGCCTAACCCAAAATTAAAACAAAACCTAGGCTCATGATACCATGTTAACTAATATAATTAGAGAAGATATAAAGGAGAAAGAAGAATGATGTATTATTAACAATAGAGAGCATAATGCTCTTACAAAGAGTAATTGTGATACTACTAATCTCATTAGCCTAAGACCCTTTATATAGCTTAGGGCCCTAACTTATTCACTAACTAATCAACTATTCCCTTATATTCTAACACATGTGGTAGAGATCGTCAAACTACAATCACACCAAAGATAATAAAGATTTGATGCTACAGGTCTTCCACGCAAAGTTTCAGCCAAAACAAAATCACCACTCAATTGCCTTCAAAATCACAATAAATCACCGTCTAATTGTTGATTTGATCAAAATCGCTTAGATTGGACTACTATAGACGTGAGCCTTTGTTCACAAAAATTCTGGAAAATCTTGAGGACTCCAATGGCTGATCTAACTATCTAAAATGAAGATCCATATGTCCAGAACAAAAACACCTATTGATCATCACTGAGGTCAAATAACGCTCAGGCTGAAAATGAGAGAGAAACTATATTCTCAGGAGGGACAAATATATAAGAAAACTCTCTTTTTCGCATATTGTTATCCATCAACCTTCCCCTATTTCCTCTTTTTTTTTTTTTTTTCATAAAATAATAAATACATAAAATTGAACAATTAAAATTTGATCCTCCACATAGGAGTAAAATCAAATAGCCAACATTAATGACAGCTCTTCACTATCCAACATTAATTTGAGTTGTGACAACCATTTCTTCATTCTAATCCAAAGCTTATCCCCAGATGGACCTTCTTCCCCACCTATGCATTTCCTGCTAAGTTTTCCGGCACATCTCTTTCTAATTTCCATGGCATCTTCACTCCTTTATTGATCATTCATTCACAGAGATCTCAACAGCTTCATATTGAGATGGAAGAACGGATGATGATTTTAGGAGAGAAGGTGCCGAGGTGGGCTAGAGACTGAGAATAAAGAGAAGCCGACATATTTTGTTTTATAAATAATACGGTGGCATTTTTGTTAAATGAAGGCTAAATGAAGAGAGAATAGATGGAGAAACTTCACGCGAACTAAGAGTATAGCCATAATTAAAATACCCCCCACATCTGAATTGTGATTTGGACTACATAAAATATAGTTTATGGCTAATAAGACGGCAAACTAATGTGTACGTCTCATTTATTTTACGAATCATTATGGATCTCGTGGTTATAAAATATAAGAATCTGGCATCCTGACAAAGCATGCATTATTGATGATCATGAACTCATTGTGCTTTTAAGTCTCTGTTTATGCAGTCTGGTCTATCTAGTTATCACAATCAAAGTGATGGAGAAACTTGTCTCATCTTGGTACAATAATGTTCAACGTGTGCCACATGATTACATTTTCCCACCAGAAAAAAGACCCGGGGACCTCCGTGTTCCTGTCGATGAAGTAATTCCAGTGATTGATCTCAGTGAAGCAGATCAAGGTGATAGAACACCTACTATTCAGAAAATTCTCAAAGCTGCTCAAGAGTTTGGATTCTTTCAGGTTCATATTGCTTTATTTTTCTTCCATCTTGGTCTAAGCCCAAGGTTTGAAAAGTTCGATTGCCTGTTATATAACTGTTGGTAACAAGAGCAATTAGAGAAATGGTAGAGAAAATTGAAGAATCGTATTATTTATTGATATCAGAGAAACATACTCATACAATATAATAACTCTCTTGGGTTAGCCCTAATCATCCCTAGGATGATAAACCACTAACCCTAGCTAACTCTAGGGATATGACTTAACTAGGTGAGGATTTTACATTTCACACCCTCAACTCATTAACTAAAGCCCTTTATATAGACTGGGGCTTTAACAAACTAACTAGTTAATTAATTTCACTTTTAATTTCTCTAACGTGTGTAATAAATTGAAAGCAGGTGATAAATCATGGGTTTTCACAGAATTTAATGAATGAATCAATGGTTGTATGCAAAGAACTTTTCGAGAGGTCTAATGAGGCTAATAGAAAATTGGACTCATCAGAGGATGTTAGCAAGAGTTGCAGGGTTAAAACGTGCGGTATACGTTGTAGTCCTGATAAGGTTCATCTATGGCGGGACCTTCTACTACACCAATGCCATCCTCTAGAAAAATGGCAGCATACCTGGCCTCAGCACCCAACTAGATACCAGTGAATGATTCTGCCACTTTAGCTTAAATCTAAGTTTTTATTAACATATTATATATTTATTGGGTTTAGTCATAACTAATTGATTCTTGTGTGTTGTCAGAGAGTGCATAGGGGCACTTTCAGTCGAAGTCAAGAAGTTGGCTTCAAGGATTCTGGCATTAATCTGTGAAGGACTTGGGCTAAAATGTGGATATTTTGAAGATGAACAAATTAGTGGAAGAATGTTTCTTTCAGTGAACAACTACCCACCCTGTCCTGAACCAAGCTTGACTCTAGGTTTATCTAAGCATGCCGACTCGAATCTGATTACCATTTTACTTCAAGATGGCGTCTATGGACTTGAAGTGTTGAAAGAAGACAAGTGGATTGGTGTTGAGCCTAATCCTCATGCATTTGTGGTCAATATGGGTTGCTTTTTGCAGGTACAAACATATGAATTTGTATAGTCTTTTTTCATAGCTCTCTTGGATAGAGCAAATGAGGTTAATCATGTTGTTGGGGCGATCAGGTGATTAGTAACAACAAACTAAAAGCTGCAGAGCACAGAGTTGTGACAAACCCAAATACTGCTCGAACATCAATTGCATTTTTCATAGCTTCTTTAGAAGACAGAATCATAGAGCCAGCAAAAGATCTTACCAATGAACTCCATCCTCCAATTTATAAACCCTGCAAAGCTAAGGATTTCCTGACCCAATTCCTTGCAATGGACGGTGACTCAGGGGCAGTATTAAGATCTTTAATGGCATAGCATCTGTGCAATGGAAGAATGTTAATGTTTTTCTTTTTTAATATGCTTGTGTGTGTCTGGTCAACAACCAAATAATATCATCATTCGATCTATGTAGCCAAACTCATCAAGTGGGATGAGGTGTTGTTGCGTGTGTTTGGAATACATGTGTCTGGTTATGTACTGCCTCTTGTCTTTAATATAAGACACAATGTACAATGTTGTTCAATTTCTTCATTAGAGTGAGTCTTGTATTAAGAACAAGAGGGATAAAGTGGAGCTCTACTACTTCTAGCACTATGTTATCAATAAAGTCAAAGTTGTGATGTTATGAACCCGAATGCAGTAAAGTCGAAGCTTTTAAATTGGGGAAGTAGAACTCAATATACCCAGCAATTGTGTTCAAGTGTATTGAAGAGTTAACAGGGAAGAGAATTGCATTTTCTGCTTACGTATAATAGGTCTGGAAAATAAACTGAACCCTATCTTCTGGCTTTCAATGAAAATCATAGCATAAAAACTTAGAATAGTACAAACAGATCAAGCTGGGCAGTTAAAAATCATTAAATCATTACAAAAATAATTAATTAGAGTTATTCACATGTTGTCTGCAGATTGAAGCTTGTACTTTTCGATTGGATGATGTAGTTTATAGCACAGCGCATTCTCCAAAGCTAAAGTACAGGGGACAGCTTATCTTTGTAATTTTATTTTGAAGGCGAAGATGCGGCAACAACTGAAGCACGTGATCAATAATAATGAAGGACTTACTTTCCAGATTTCATTTGATTTCTTGCTATCAAGATTCTTGCCTTGTTCCATTTTTTCTGTTTCCCCCTCTTTTTCTGCTCTCATCAAGTCACTGAGAGGTCAAAATAATGGAGAAACTTGTTGCAAATTGGTACAATGTGGGACCTGTGCCTGAGAATTACATATTTCCACCAGAACAAAGACCAGGAAACGTTCATGTCCCAATGGGTGAAGGCATCCCAGTGATTGATCTCAGCGAAGCAGAGAAAGGTGGCCGGACTCTTACCATTCAGAAGATCCTCAAGGCTGCTCAAGATTTTGGATTCTTTCAGGTTCAAGCCATGGTTTCTTTTTCCTTTTTGTGTTCATGCCATAAGATTTCCTCCAATGTGTGATGAATCCTGAGCAGGTGATCAATCATGGGGTTTCTGAGAATCTAATGAATGAAACAACAAGTGTGCTGAGAGAGTTTTTCGAGATGCCGAACGAGGCCAAGCAACAAGTGTACACTGAAGAATTCAGCAAGAGTTGCATCCTTTTTACCAGCAGTATAAGTTATGCAAACGAGAAGATTCATCTCTGGCGTGACTTCTTGAAACATCCCTGTCATCCCCTACACAAGTGGCAGCATTTTTGGCCTCAAACCCCAACCAGATACCAGTATATATGAAACTCCTCTGCTCTAGTCACTCACAAATCTTATCTGATATCTGGGTTTAGTGACTTAATCTCAATTGATTTGTTTACAGAGAGATTGTTGGGGCATGTTCAGTGGAAGTTAAGAAACTGGCTTCAAGGATTCTGGGGCTGATCAGTGAAGGACTTGGCCTGAAATCTGGATATTTTGAGGACGAACTAAGTGGACGTATGATAATGACAGGTCTTCACTATCCACCATGTCCAGAACCAAGTCTGACTCTAGGAACATCTGAGCATGTTGACGCTGATGTCATCACCATTCTGCTTCAGGATGAAGTAAATGGCCTTCAAATCCTGAATGAAGACGAAGACAAGTGGATTGGCGTTGACCCTATTCCTCACGCATTTGTGGTCAACATAGGAGCCCTATTGCAGGTAAATCACACACTCTTAGACTATGTACAATCTCTAGTAACTATATCAGATTTGCTATATATGAATGAATGATTTGTTGGTTTGTGTGTGGGAGTGCAGGTTGTAAGTAATAATAAGCTAAAGAGTGCGAAACACAGAGTGGTCACAAATAAAAGTAGGTTTCGAACATCGGTTGCTTTTTTTGTGACTGCTTTAGAGGACAGTGTCATAGAACCAGCGCATGTTGATCAAGTCCATGCTCCTGCCATATATAAACCTTTCATTGCTAAGGATTTTGTTGCTAAATACCTTGAAAGTAACGCTGACACAGAAGCCACCCTTAGTTATTTCAGGGCATAAGACCATCTGCCTCTTAGTACACATGAGGTTTTTTTTTTTTTTTTTTTTTTTTTTTTTTTTTAAAATTATTTTTTGATCTTTTGGGATAATCAGAAGCGACCTTCAATTTGTGATAGCCTCCTCAGCTGGATTTTTAAACTGTCTTTTGCTGGCTTAACTATTGTCCACCGTGTCATATTTGCATGTATGCGTGTTAATATTGATTGTCACGAAAGATTATTTTCATTTTAAATATAACATATTTTTGAAAAAAAAAATCTTATGCTTCAATACGTAAATTCATTTTACTGAATTTTAAAGGAAATTAATATCCTTTTACCTATCATTTTAACAAAAGTATATTAAAATTACGTACAGGACTTCTTATTAGAAGAGTAATTAAAAAATAATATTTTGTATAATTATTCACGTGCATATTAAAATCTCCTTGTTTCCAAAAATTACCTTACATTTTAGATAGAGGTAGCAGATATACTACGTACCATCCTTTAGTATTCTCCTTATTATCACTATGAATGTATTCATACACGTCACATACAATTATATGTGTGCCACTTGTTTTCGTTATTGCAACCAGATCAAGCTTTGAAAAATCTTATTACTGTAGTCCTATTTATAAGTCTTTTTTTGTTTGGTATAAAAAATAAGTTCTTTTTAGTTAAATCACATATACTAAGAAGAAGTAGTTAGCTCAATAATTATGGGGTAAATTTTCAATTTTGCCCTCATTTATAAATGAATATCTTTCAATTGTTTCTTCTCTTTCTATTTTTATTTGTACAATTAATATGGGAAAAATTGTCACAATCTTATTTATTATTTGAAAAAGGACTTATGAATAAGATTAATTTTTTTGGTTAAAAGGGATTTATAAATACGATCATAATGATATTCTTTCAAAAATGAAAAAAGAAAGAAAGTGAAAACATATTACAAATACTGCCACTTGTTCAACACTTATACCCAACCCTGCAAAGACATGGGTATTAAGAGAAGATATATGAAATTAGTCATTTTCGGAAGTCAAGAAAAAAAATGAGGGAAGAAATTTTATTTTTCATCATTTTTCTGGTGATGAAGGATAGAGAGTTGAACATGCAACTTACTATTCTACTATAAAGAACATTATCTCCTATTGAGATAATCCTTGATATAACTAACAAATCTACTTTGTCTGATTTTTATTATTATTATTTACTTTTACATTCATTAAATACTTGTCACTAATTATCTCTCTGTAATAAATTTTCACCTATTATTTCTCATAGATGTTCTTTTTAAATAAGCGTATAATTAAAAAAAATATACAAAAATTATATATTTATTGCTTTTAAATAATATTTTGAACCACGTGATTTTGATAGTTATTCCTTATAAAAAAACCAGATGAAGTAACATTTAAGAAATACTTAAAAGAGGCATAAAAGGCCATGTGTAATTAAATTAAAAATGGGTTTGCACATACTAAAACAATACTGCCTCTCTAATATAATACTACTTCCGTTCCTAATTATAAGACAACATTTAGGAGTTGGTTTTGGTCATAATTATAGGACAACATTCTAATTTTTGTCAATTTCTTCCTAAAATACCCCTATTTTATTCTCTCAAGTATGTTTGGTTTTTGGTGAGTATATGTATGTAGATGCATAGAAGCTTATAGTTAATGAAACTTTTAGATATATATGTGTATGTGTATCTATATATGTGTGTAGAGTATCTATATACGTGTGTGTCTACAAATATATATTCTCACACACACACACATATGTGTGTGTCTACATATATATGTATGTATATACATGTGTGTGTGTATACCTATATGTATGTATGATGTGTGTGTGTGTGTACACATATATGTGTGTGTATACATATATGTGTGTGTGTGTGTGTCTACACAAATATATATAGACATACACACAAATATATATGTGTGTGTCTGTCAATATATATGTGTGTGTATGTGTTTACATGTGTGTAGATATATGTGCACACACACACACATGTATATATAGCAAGACTATTATTTTAATTAGATAGCATGTGGAAAGGAAAATTCTAGGTTGTAGAGGTATATGGTAGGAGTTGTTAATTTATTTTTACTTATGTCATTTTAAATTTATATTATGACATTTTAAGAAAATGAGTAAAATTAACTAATTTAACTTCTTTTCTTAATCTCCTCAAAATCGGATGTCTTATAATTAGGACCGGAGGGAGTACATATTTGATGAGTTGATCTTTGTTATAAATATAAGATATAATTTTTGATTTGTCAATATTTTCCTAATTAACCCCTATTGATGCTCCGGCAATAATAATCAAGAAAGAGAGAGAGAGAAATGAGGAAATTAAGGAAGATGATTAGGATATTTTAAAACATACATATTAAATTAACTAACTTTCTCTATATAATACAATTAGGTACATATGTTTTTGGAGGGAGTATTATGGAATTGAATGATTGCTCTTTAATTTTTTTTTTTTCCCGTTTGTTTGTCCAAAACTGTGGCCTAACATATTTGAAAACAACTTGAGAGTAAAAAATAATTTCCAATAATTGCTAACTAAACATTGGGGAGCTAGTTAATGAGGAGTGACACAGTTGGCTAAGACGTCGGCTTTCACCCCAAAAGGAAGGAGGTTCGATACCTGCTGGTCGATGTGAGGGTCTCATTGGTGTACGATCTGTAAATATCTCTGTAAGCGCTCTTTGAGCCTGGAGGCATGCCCTGACCCTGATGGGATAACGGTATCTACTCTCGCTCAAACTTTTATGTATATAAAAAAAAACATTGTGGAGCTCCTTCCTAAATTATATGAAACTTACGGTGACTCACAAGCCACGCTAGAATTTTTCAAGGCGTAACACCGAAGGATATATATATTTATCAGGATCTTTTTTATGGGTGTTCCTTTTAATAAGATGATTTGTTTGTAACTTTGCTTGATGTGTTTAATTATGTTAGCTTTCAATGTAATATGCGAGAGCATGAAGCAAAAGATTCTGATAATGACTCCATGAAGTTATAGTCTTATGCTATGATACTATATGCCTTCTTATTAAGGATGAGTTTTGTTTTGTTTTTAGCCTTATCTGTTTGCAAGTTGTCTTTTGCTGCTTTAACTATGGTCCTTCGCAAACGGGGTTTGGTTCTAATAGAAGAAGTTAGTTAGTCTCTTGCAGTGTAGCAAATCAAAGGGAGAGGTTACCATATTTACCCTAGCGTTTGGGTATTGGATTGAAAGAAAATGAGGGATTTTTTTTTTTTTTGGGGGGGGGGGTGGTTGAGAATTTGAAAGATGAACTTTTAAAAATGATAAAAAAATTTATTATTTTTGACAAATTTCCTTTATAGTATTTTTTATTCCCTTTCGTTTCATCCAAACATAGGTTAGTACTCGAAAGTGCATCGAATATAATTACCCTTAAAAAAAAAACTATGTAGCCTAGTGAGCTTAATAAAACTTTTTGTGAAATGGATCACATTAAAGGGAAAATCCCTTAAAAAGAACTTTAAAAATGTCAAAAAACAAAAATGTGTTTCGAATATTTATAATGCCAAAAAAGTGTTAGGGCATGATTTGTTCTTTTCAAAAGTAAAAGGAAATAACAGAATTCTCCATCGACATTTTAACAAAATTAATTGTGAAAACCTTATTCGAACTTTTTGAAACCTTTATCGAACTTTGTAAAACCCTTAGCAGATCTTGTGAATCAAAATTTGCAACTTGTGAAATTCTTCAAGGAAGTTGTGAAATTCTTTTGAGAATTTGTGAAAACCTTATCCAAACTTGTGAATGCTTTATTAGAACTTGTGAAACCCTTGTCAGATATTGTGAATCAAAATTTGCAACTTGTGAAATTCTTTAAAGAAGTTGTGAAATTATTTCAAGAACTTGTGAAAACCTTATCCAAACTTGTGAAAACGTATCCGAACGGCCGAACTTGTGAAAACCTTATTATTAGATCTCGTGAATTTAAATTTGCAACTTGTGAATTTTTTAAAAGAAGCTAAGTTGTAAAATTCTTTTGAGAACTTGGTGAAAACCTTATTAGGACTTGTGAAACTCTTATCATTTTTAAGGTAATAAAGGATAGAGAGTTGAACATGTAACTTAATCCCCTTTGGTCCTTTTTATAAAGAACATTATCTCATATAGAGATGATCCTTGATATAAATAACAAATCTACTTTGTCTGATATATTTTTTTGTTTTACTTTTACATTCGTTAAATATATGTCACTCATTATCTCTCTGCAATAAATTTTCACCCATTATTTCTCATACACGTTCTTTCTAAATAAGGTTATAATTGAAAATAAATGTACAAAAGTTACACATTTATTGCTTTTAAATAACGTTTTGAACCACTTAATTTTGATAGTTGTTCCTTATAAAAAAGATTAGAGAGAGTAACATTTAAGAAATACTTAAAAGAGGCATAAAAGGCCATGTGTAAATTAAAAATGGGTTTAAGCATTGCACATACTGAAACAATACTGTCTCCTTAATAAGGGTGGAAATAGGCTAAGCCCTATTGTTTATGGGTATGTGCCCTACATGCCTTGTCTACTTTAAGCCTAACCTATTTAGTAAATAAACTAGGCTCAGGTTTAGGCCTATTGTCAGACCTATTTAGTTAAACAGGCTAGGCCTATTTTCATAAGGCCTAGCCTACATGCCTGGCCTATTTAGTTTTTTTTAAAATTTAAAAAAACTGTATTATTATGTATAATTATATATAATTTAATCTAAATTAATTTTGTAAATTATTTATAAAATTAACAACTTATTCTCAACCCTAAGTTTCACATTTCATCATTTATCAATGGGCTTAACTTTTTCATTGATCAATTGATCACATCTATTTCTTTTTTTTTGATCGCTCAAGATGGCAATGCTATCCGAACAAAAAAAAAAGATGGCAATGCTAGCTCATTACCTCTCCCTTAATTTATGTCATTTGATGCAACATAATAATTGTAGTAAGTTTATTTTAGTGAGGCCTAAATGAAAATGATCCCAATAGGAGGGAGAAGTTTGTCTCATTTCCTGCAAGAAAAAGAAGAGATAAAATCTAGTTTTACATGCCACTTGTCGTGCTTTATTGATTTTAAAAAATATATCTCCTTAGTCAATAGATGATTGATTTTTCTTATTCCTACTTGCTCAGACAATTGTTGCCACTAGGTGTTCTTTTCTTTTCTCTTAATTACTAACTCTTTTATATCATATGACAATAAATCCCTAAATCTTTAAGACATAAGGTAGGCATTTAAATAGGTTTGATGAATTATATATCACTAAAAAAATGATACTTTGTAGCAATTAAAATGGCGTATTTGTAGTAGTTTTAATCGCTACAAACAACATTAGTAGCGGTTGTCCAAACCGCTACAAAACACACCGTTGTAAGCAACTTTGTAACAGTTTACTAAACCTACTACTACATATAACTTAACTGCTACTGTAACTATAGCAGTTTGTCACCACCGCTATGAGATGAGGCTGAGATGACATCGTGTGTAAAGACTTTGTAGCGGTTTAGTAACCGCTACGATATGAAATTAACCACATTGGTAGCAGTTACATAACCGCTACTAAATACATCACCAAAAAATTTAAAAATGGCGGCAACATTTTGTAGCGGTTTATTTACCGCTACAAAATTGGATGAAATTTCAAAAAAGTGCCAAATGTTTCAAATTATTGTGTAGCGGTTGGGTAACCGCTACAAAATTTTGTGCCTTTTTTTTAAAAAACAAATTTTATCCAATTGTGTAGTGGTTGTAAAAGCGCTACAAACTTACGGTAAAATTTATATGTCAGAATCTATAGCGGTTAGAAAATTGCTACAAATAAATAACATTTTTTTTAAAAAAACTTGAAGAGTTTTAGATTATTTTATTAATTAACTAATAATGTCAATATAAATGATAAATATTAATGTTAAAAATATTTGATATTAGTACATGATATTTGATTATATATGGTTATTATATAGTTGTATAAAAATGAGAATGTGTAGATAATAAGAATTAATTATGATGTCATTTAAATAATACTTAATTATGAAAATAATGTATATGAAAGTAGAAGGAATGTTGAACAAGGTCCTTAAAATTATGAATAATAAAAAAATTAGTATCATAGAGTTAGAAGGAAAAATATATATTTTTAAATAGATGTCCATCATATTTGATTTGCTTGATCAAGCACTTAACCTCTTTAGAAAATGTTGATAGATGAGAGAAAACATATGTAGGAAGAGATGATGAAGTATATAAAAATGAGGTGTCGTTGAGGTATTTATAGGGATATTTGAATAACACTTGTAGCAGTTGATATGACGTTTTTTGTAGTGGTTGGTGTTAGTAGCGGTTATAGAACCGCTACAAATGCTATTATGTTTTTTTTTTTTTAATAAAAAAAATAGAGGATTACAGATTAAATATGTTATCGTAAATATAATTTTTTATATCAATCTTCATTGCCATCCCAACAAAAAAAGTGTGGAGAAAATGTTACTTGTGAGTTTAATATGTTTGAACACAAATTAAACTTAAATTAAATATTATTTCATAAAGCATATCTTAAAAAACGCACCGAACTATAGGTAAATTGTCATCGCTGTCTGGGAAGAATTTTTTGAAACTGGCGGGTTGGAACGACTCAAACTCGTAGGCGACGTTATCACCATCGTCCATGTTGTAAAGGTCCCAAGGCTTTAAGTGAACCACCATATTCCAATCCATGTGCCTCTCGTCCATGACATAATAAATCTGATGTGCCTCTGAGGCAAGAATATATGGCTCATCATCTTCAGACTGCATAGTGTTAATAGGCCAGGAGAAATTTATTGATGTGATGCCTAAATCATCAATTGTGAGTCCCGGGAAGTTGTCATATTTGCCCACAAACACTTGAATAGCATCACGGTGAAACGACCTTGGTAATTTATTTTGACCACATCAAGCAACTTTCCATAACATGGGACATCACCGAACTGCATGTTCTTGTCACTGCTGCTTGCATAACTCCTTGTCCTAAAAGTGCCATAAACACCCGACTTTTTGGTTAGCAATCATTTATCTCGTGAAACCGTGCAAAACTTGAAACCATTAACATTTTATGTTGTAAATCTTTGGGCGTGGTCAAGTGGGCCGAGTGCGAGAGCATTGAATTCTGGTGAGTGCTGGTTGTGGTCATTTAGTATTCTCTGCGTAAACCAACTCGAGAATTTTCTGTGGACCTTTCTATCAATATCGGAGGATGTTTGTGAACGAATCCTCAGTTGACGCTTCACATGACTTCTAAATTCCTTGTAATTAAGCATGCGGTGATGATACTACCAAAATTTAATTAATCACTGCAAGTGTACGGGTCATGAAAATAGTAAGTGGCAAATCAATGTCGTCCCACATAGACTCAATTAAACTAGTGATTAGGTGTTAAAGTTCCTTGGTTCGTTTAAGTTGAGTAAATCAGAATTGTTTTCAATATGAGTAAAAAAAAAATTAATAAGGAAATAATAATAGCAAAGACTTTGCACAACGAGCAAATTCCAATATCAAAAAGTACAACCTAGAGTCACTAATCCCTTGTTTATTCCTTAGATTTTATCTCCACTAAATTAATTTCAACTTGACTTAATCAGCTAATTTAGAGTATTAGTGTTTATAAATGCATGCCGGTTCATTTATATACCTACATTAATTAATTATGTAATGTCTACATAACTAATTAAGATGCACTACTATAGATCGGGCTTACTCTAATTTGATTATGCGGAGCTTCTAGGTATATGTTTATTCTAGACGCAAATTAGATTAAAACCTAATTCCAAACTATTTAATCATAAGGTCAATTTAAGATTCCCTTCGTCAAATTAAACCCTAAATCCCCAAAACATGCTCAATGGTCACCAATCAATAAGCAATAATAATAAAAACAAGATTAAATAAACTGAAACAAAATTAAGCAAAACTAATAAGTAGGAATAATCTCTAGAACCCAAACAAGTTCATAGGTCCTCTAGGTTGAAAAGAAAAAATTAACCACACATGGCTGTAATAAAATTCATGAAATAAAGATAAAGTTCATATCCAATAAATAAAGATGAAAAAACGAAAGAAATCAAAATTGTCTAAGGCTCCTCTATTCCTCACTATTGCCACAGGTGTTCGACACCTCTATTCCTCGTTGCTGCCACAGGTGGAGGAAACTCTGATTGTTGTTGCTCCCTAGAACTCTTCCAGCTTCGTTCTTGTTGCCTTCGCTTTCTCTCGCTGCTGTCCGTCTCTCTACGTCCCCGTTCAATTGCGCCTATATAATATATATAGCCCTGCTTGCGCCTTCCGATCCAAATCCCCTTCAAATATTTTATCCATTTTATCTTTTAATATATTTGGTGCGAGTTGATATTTCTGATTGTTTTTTGTCTATTTAATTGGAGTAGTGTCCACGTCTTCTCTCTCTTTTATATATATATATATATATATATATATATATATATATATTATTGTTAGTTTGCTTTGTTGATATCTCCTTCAAAATAAAAATAGGATATGAGTAGATTTTATATCAAAATATTTTTTTATCCTATAATTAATTAAAGGATAGAAAAAATATAAAAAATAATTAAATAAGTATATAATATTAAGGGTTAAGAAGCAAATTGACCAATAAACTTTTATTTCGGAGCACTAAGACACATAACTTTTAAGTGGATCAAAAATACCATTTTTTTTTAAAAATGTGTAGTCAAGACAACGTTAGAAAAAGATAACGTCCTGTTTATCTAAGGTGCGATTGGCAAACAAACTTTTACTTCGGAGCGCTAATTACAAAAAGTTTTACTTTCGAAAGACAAAATTCTAAATTTCACTAAATTAAATTAATTTTTTTCTCAATTGTCATTATTCAAAACTATTTGTATAGACATCTATGGGCAAAAATTACCCATTCTTCAATTTTGTCAAAAATATAATTTGCTAAAATAAACAAAAGTTTTAATTAAAAATATAATTATATGATTTAAATAAAAATCAAGGTGTTTTATATCTATTAACAAATATATCAAGGTGTTGAAATGAGTTTTTTTTTTTTTTTTTTTTTTTTTTTTTTTTTTTCAATTTTTAAACAAAAGATAACCTAATTATATGATTTAGGTTATCTTTTTTATTTTTTTTCAACAAGTCTCATATTCATATAATCAATAGATCATTTAACTAACAAATATATCATTAAGTTGCTGGATTTATATTATTAAAGTATCAACATTGATATCCATTAAGTTCTTTTTATAAAAATAAAAATTAAATCCATTTCATTTCTTTCAGATATAATAGATTTTTTAAATTTTATTAACATTAAATGAATTTTGTAACTCACATAAAGTTTTTCTAAAATAAAAATAAATCATATAATTTTTTGTTGTTTAACATATATAATAAATTATAAAACACCTTGAGTTTTATTTAAATCATATAATTATATTTTTAATTTAAACTTTGTTTATTTTAGCAAATTATAATTTTGACAAAATTGAAGAATGAGTAATTTTTACCCATAGATATCTATACAAGTAGTTTTGAATAATGACAATTGAGAAAAAAATTTATTTAATTTAGTGAAATTTAGAATTTTGTGCTTGGCACTCCTAAGTAAAACTTTTTTTGTGCTGGACGCTCCTGGAGTAAAAGTTTGTTGGCCAATTTGCATCTTAGATAATGGATGTTATTTTTTTCTAACGACGTTGTCTTGATTACATATTTTTAAAAGTTTTTTGGTATTTTTGGTCCACTTAAAAGTTATTTGTCTTTGACGTTCTTGAGGTAAAAGTTTGTTGGCCAATTTGTTCCTTAACCCAATATTAATAAATTCAATCCAATATATTCCAGAATCAATACTTATTTAATTATAAAATATATACTTATCAGATAACGATCATGAAATGTAAGGAAATATATAGGATAACATATATTTGTGTACAATCTTTATAGGATAACATATATTTTAGTGCAATTAATTAATACAAGTCTATGTGCTTAAAATTTCTCAGTTGCCGTCAGTTTGAAGTTCTCACTTCCTCCAACTGGTTTACCAACACGAGGGATTAACAACTGTGTTGATGATGGCTCAGGTTCAGGACAATCGTTTACATGAGGCGGTCGGTTGAAAGACGTCTCAATGTCATCAAAGTACCTTGAAAAAAAATACAGGACCTCATCTCCTATATAACCTTCTGCTATTGAACCTTCATGTCACACCTTATTCCTTACGTAAGGTTTCAATTTTCTAAGAAACCTATAAAGTAAAGAAGGAAAAATGTTGGTATATCAATGCTAAAATGTGCGACTAGCAAGTAATGCTGATGTAATTTATTTTAAATGAGCATATCTCAATAGGATACATCCATCGGTAGTGAACTGGGCCAGCAAGCTTTGTTTCATGAATAAGGTGTACTGTTAGGTGAACTATCACCGTGAAAAAGGACGGAGAAAAGACCATCTTCAAATGACACAGCATAAGAATGCTTTTTTGTTGCAGCTGCTCGAGCTCCTCTATGATCAAAACATTGAAACACAACTTCCGAAAGAAAGAACACCACCAAAACGATTGACACATCAAGAGGCAACGTATTTTTTATGGCCAGTCGAAGTAATTTCTGCATAAGCACATGTGAGTCATGAGTCTTCTGCCAGCAACCTTTCAAGCCTGCATGTCAATACATCGTGAAATGTTGCTTGAATACCTGTCAGGAACTTTATTTTCTTCAACGTCGCGAGGAAGATTTCCTTATTCGGTTTTGTTAGGTGAATTTTTTTGGTTGAATCTGTCATGCTCATCTGGCCACGCGTCTCCACAAACTCCCATGTCCCATAAATGTTTCCTCGCTTGAAGATGATCTTTTGACTTGCCTGGTTTGTTAGAATCGTGTATAGCACATTGTCGCACACATTTTTTTCAATGTGCATGACATCAAGACTGTGTCGGAGCAAATTATTTTTCCAATATAGAAGAGTGAAGAAGATGCTTATCTTCCGCCATTGCAAAGGTGCAGAAGCAGAAGTCTTGGTAGTCTTTGTCCTGGCTTTTGTTGTATCGTCCTTTTTCTAAACTCAAATTCAACATCCTGAAGCTGCTCTAAGATTTTTGCACTGGATAAATTTTGAGGAGGTCCTCTTTTTTCGTTGCCAATTGAAATGATTGTATTGCACCTAAACTTGTGCTTACCATCGAGAAACCTTCGATGACCCATGAAGCACCACTTACGACTGTAGGGAAGACGCAATGAGTGAGTCAAAATTGCAAGCTAGACACGCAAGGCCGGTATACACATTCCACCCGGATAATTTTTCCAGGCCAAGAAAGTCACTTATCGTTCACATCAAGGCTGCGTGCAAGTTGAATATTGTCTTCTCGTGCGCGTCATACGTCTCGATGCCTACATTCCACAAGTCCAACAACTCTGCAATAAGTGGTTGGAGATACACATTGATGTCATTTCCCGGTGCCTTTTTGCTTATTATAGTCATAGACAAAATAAAGAAGCTTTGTTTCATACACATCCAAGGGGCAAGTTGTAGGGTATTAAGACAATTGGCCAACTACTATAGCTTGTGCTAATATTCCCAAACAGATTAAAACTGTCAGTAGCCAAAGCAAGCCGAACATTTCTAGGGTTCACCGCAAAAGTTAGAAAGTATGAGTCGAATGCTTTCCACGCTTCAGCATCCCGTGGATGTCTTAGTTTACCATCTTCGTTCTTGTCAGCTTCATGCCACCTCATATGCTCAGCTGTCTTAGATGACATAAACAATCTTTGTAAAGGAAAGTACCTGAGAATCTTTGCTAGTTTCTTCTTTTGCTTTTCCCTCTTTCGAACTGTCCTGAACCTCGAAGTAGGACACATCTTACAAGTCTCCCTGCGAGCTTCATCTCCACAATAAAGCATACAATCGTTGGAGCATATATCAATTTTTTCATAGTTCAAGCCTAATCTGTTAATTATATTATTGGCCTCGTAGAAGGTTGTGGGAATGTCCATGTTAGGGAAAACATCTCATAGTAATTCCAACAACATCGACATTGCCTTATTAGTGATCCCACACAAGCACTTGATATGATACAATTTGATCAAGAAAGATGATTTGGAGTATTTTCGACAACCTTGATACAAAGGACGATCAGCCTCATCCATGAGGTTGAAAAATTCCCAAGATGCATCATTCCAGAAGAAAACAAGTTTTGCACCCTAAACTTCTATGGTGAAATTGTCATCTTGAAAACCAAAAGCATCACGAACAACTTCATTAACCAGATCATCTTGATCTAATTGATTTCCTACTTGTGAACTTAGAGGAAGATGATCTCCATATCTCATACCATTTATCTCACCATGAACTCTCAGAATGTATATTCTTCTGGGAAAGGCTTCAGAAGCATATGTTCCTTAGAAACTTCTCATGTATGCCACTTCTTAAACTTGCATGACAACACAGACACATGACCCTACCATTACAGCTAGCGTGAGAGAATGCGAAATCTAAGAAAGTGTTCAATCTTGTCAAATATGTGGGAGAATTGCGCGGCAACTTGATCCATGACTTATCAATATGTAGTGAACAAAGCTAGGATAAAATATAGGTGAAGAGAGAAAGTTTAATTATCTTCACAACGTCTGTTGGGCTTATATGCAACATTAGATCATTTGTAGCGGTTTAAAAACTATTACACTAATCGCTACAAAGTTAAAGACATTTTGTATACAAAGTTATAAATTTGTAGCGATTTTTGTCTGTCAAACCGCTATAAGATGTAGACCATTTACATTTGTAGCGGTTTAGGATTAAGACCGCTACAAACGTCTGCGTGGGTTTTTAAAAACTTTGAATTTCAAACTTGTAGCGGTTTTTGTCTAACAAACCGCTACAAAATGTAGACCGTTTTAAGAAGCTTGGCGGATACGTAAAAAGTTTTGATTTCAAATGTTATACTTTAGTAACGGTTTTTGTAGTTAAACCGCTACAAACTGTAACAATTTATATTTTATCTATCTAAAATATATTCTATTACTATGCTTATGATAAATATTTTTAATTAAATATATACCATCTTTTCTATTTTCAATAACAATTGTTATATAGTATAATTAACATTAATAATAATAAATTAATATATGGATTAAAATATTATTCCATTATCAAATGTCTGATCATATAATAAATAAAAGATAACAAACATTTTAAATACATAAAATTGTCCAAAAACAAAAATAAAAGATAACAAACATTTTAAATACAAAAAAGTGTCTACAAATATAACTAAAAGCTAACTATCAGGAGCCTGATGATCATGTCTTGTCTCAGGGGGTAGGATCAGCATGCTGACTAGAGGTAACAACACCTTCGTTATCAATAGGAGGAAGCAAACAGGACACATAGAAGGTGAACGTAGGAGGAGGCGGGAGAGGTGGCAACTGCTTGTTAGGAAACATCTGCGTGAAGGCACTGGCCAGAAAATCCTAGCTCTGCCTCTGATGAGCGTACCAAGTGTTGGCCTAGTCCTGAAACTGCCTAGCAAGCTCCTGAGTCTTGGCGTCAACCTTCGCATCAATCATTGCCTGAACCGCCTCAACTATCGGCCTTCTCATGCTAGAGGTTCCGGCCTCAAAGGCAGCGTTATTGCCGTAGACCATGCTAGGCTTGGCGCCTAACCCCATACCCCTAACATGCCCAGGATGCTCAATTGGGCCCATGGTAGCTTTTAATGGGACAGTAGGATCTGCAAGCCCTTGTGACTTCGAGGTCTGGGATTGTAACAACTCCGCCTAAGTCTCGCTCGATCCACTCCTAGCGCACACATTTTATAAAACATTAATGAAACAATTTAATACAATTTAAATAAATTAAATAAACCATATAAATTACTTGTATGTAACTTACAATAACTTCCTCTGCTTGTTGAGAGGTCACCGTCCCCTCACGGTGTCTATGGGTGTATGTGAACAGCTCCCCATAGTCCGTCTGACGGTTCTCCTCCTGAGCCTTCCTTTCTTGAAAGAATTAAAAGAATATGAACTTTGTTATTTCAAAAATAAAACAATTAATAATTTTCCAATATAAAGCAAAAATTAATTTATTTAAAATTACCAGCTCACTTTAGGTCACATGAAATGTTTTAGATCCTGCCGTGTGATGGATTCTCTACTGCGACCGGCTTCTAATGTTCCTTTAGGATAGAGCCTGTAGAAGGTATGAAATATTACAATAATTACAAAAAATATTATTTAATAAGAAATTAATAATTCTTTAAAAATGTATCTATCCCTGTGGGCTCCTCTTGAACTAGACAAAACTTGCCCAGTCTAATGTAGGGACCCCGTCTAGCACGATCTCGATCAGCTCCTGCAGAGGAATTGTCCTATCCTTATTCATTGAGTTGTAGAGACGACCCCTCCAATTCTTTCAGCCGTCCCCCATCTTCATCAATGAGTACCTCTTCCTGTTGCTGTGGACTTTAAACTTATGCTGTATCATAATTTAATTATTAATTAATTGATAAATAAACCAAAAATTATAACTATGTACATCTAAAATATTAATTAAACAAAATTACTTACATGCACAACTTCCTCAAACGCTCTGTTCTTTAGCTCCCTCAGAACATGCTTCCAACTCTCGAAGTGGATGGGGAACAACACCCAATTCCCACCCAGGTGCATCAACCAGCGGTTGAAGAGGTGACCATCGTTCCTGATCGGCTGGTCCATCATTCAATTCCAGTTAACTACGACGCATGGCCCCTCCAATAGATTTACATTGGGAACATCCAGCTTCCTCCTGCTGATGTTCCCTTACGGATCTACACAATTATAAGCACATTTTTGTATTAAATTTAAATACAATTTAATTAACCGTATGAAATTTAAATTTTGTCACAAAAATAATTAAATTTACCTTCAACATCTACCTCAAATTCGGTCGAGCGTGAAAGACGACGGTCAGAGGTTCCCTTGGTCCCGCTCCTTCTCCCGATCAAAAAATCGCTCCGCCTCACCTATGGGAAATTGAATGTCTATCTCAACATTTTCGTCGATGTCGCTAAGGGATAGATGTACGTCCTATTGAGGAATATTTCCCTGTAGGGTCTCCGGCTGTGGGCCTGCTGTGGGATTGGCTCCTCTGAGAAGAGCTGATCTATTTCGATCCCCACCTACAAGTGGCAGAGGGACATTTCTACCCCCAGGGCCCTCCCCACGACCCCTTCTACTACTGCCCCCTTTAACACTCTACCACGTACCACCTCTTTCCCTTTCCCTATATGTCTCCTAGAATCCATAACTAATATTGCAGCTAAATGTCGTAAGAGAGCGTGACATAATGAAACTTGAGAGGCGATAACTCTTACCTTGCATGGTTTACTTTGTGGAGGTGGCATGATTTTTGTAGCGGTTTCATGACCAAACTGCTACAAAGTTTAAACATTTGTAGTGGTTTACAAGAAACCGCTACACCAATTGCTATAAAATACGAAACCCTACCTCGTCCAACATGAACATTTGTAGCGGTTCTATAGACCCTCTACAAATGTCTTGACTCTTTGCATTCTGTAGAGGTTTTTGAGTTAAAACCGTTAAAAAAAAAAACAAAATCCTATAGCGGTTATATAAAACCGCTACAAATATCTTGACTCCTTGCTTTCTGTAGCGGTTTGAAGTCAGAACTGCTACAAGGTTTCGTCATTACTGAAGATAGTGCAGCATAAGACGGAAATATTAGTCTGGAAGGTAGATGCCAATCTCCAATGAAAAATTCACAGACTTATTTTCATTAGAGAGAGGCAGCTACATTGCGACCAATATTTCGCTGGATGCTGCACTATCTTCTAAAAATGATTTGAGGGTAACTTTTGTAGTGGTTTTTGCCCCAAACTGCGACAAAATTACATTCTGTAGCGGTTTTGGACTTCAAAACTGTGACAATGTTGTGACTTTTCGAATTTTGTAGCGGTTCTTTTCCTCGAACCGCGACAAATATAACCGCTTTAACCTTCGTGCAATTACACGCCAAGATGGCGCCAAGTTTGTAGCGGTTTATTTTGATAACCGCTACAAAGTTCGTTACAAACAAGCACAGGTTTTGGCACAAGTTGTGCTGCTGCAAGTTCGTAACAATTTTAGTATAAACCGCTACAAATATCAGATTTTTTAGCGGTTTTTTTGCACCGCTATATAGTGTCGTTTTTTTGGTAGTGTATGAACTTAGATGCATAGGCTTTAAACCTATTTAAAGGCCTACATTTTAAGCGAGCCATTAAATAGGCTTTTGGCCTTGTCAGGCCTTTTAAAGGCTCAAGCTCAGGCCTAAAAAAAAGCTTGCATACATGCTCATGCTCAGGCTTTGGATCTCTATTGCAGACCCAGGCCTACTTAACTAAAGCCTAGCCTATTTCCACCCTACTCTTTAATATACTACATATTTGATGAGTTGATCTTTGTCATAAATATAAGACATAATTTTTAAATTTGTCAATATTTTTTTAATTTACCCTATTGATTCTCCTGCAATAATAATTAAGAAGGAGGGAGGAAAATGAAAGAATTAAGGAAGATGATGACTAGGGTATTTTAAGAAATACATGTTATATTAACTAACTTTTTTAATCTAATAAAATTATGTAAAAAATATGTTTTTGGAGGGAGTATTATGGAATTGAATGATTCCTCTTTACCCCCCGTTTGTTTGTCCAAAATGGTGGGCCTAACATATTAGAAAACAACTTGAGAGTAAAAAATGATTGCCGGCCGGCCGACCCCAATAAAATAATGGACTGAGTGAAACAATCTGAAGTTTGGAATTCTATAGTTAAAGTTTGGGATAAGTTCAAGAAGAATTTGGGAAGTAAGCTCAGAAGCGGTAATAATACTAATGCTTGGTGGGAATTATGGTCTCCTCTTGATAAACCATTGATTCAATATGTGGATAAGAATCATGATTGGGTTAGTCATGATGAAACTGTGAGGGCTTTTGTGTCTTCAAATGGTTCTTGGGATCTTACGAAATGGAGATTCTTCTTACCTGAATGGGTGATTGATAAAATTAAGATGGTTAAACCTCCAATCATGGAAGGAAATGATCTTTTTTACTGGAGGGTCTCTAATGATGGAAATTTCAGCATTAGATCAGCTTACAAAATGTTAGAGAAAAATAATGACACTATCGGGGAACCTTTACTCGGCATATTTGGCGTTGGCCAATTTCGAACGTGCCAAAGTCTTCATGTGGCAAGCTTTTCATGGTAGATTACCTACTAACTCTGTCAGGAAGAAGCGAGGTTTGAGTGATCAAAATGATTGTCCCTTTCAGTGCCTTGGTGAGGAAACCATTCTTCATACTCTGAGGGATTGTGAGATAGCATACACTGTGTGGCTTGATTTGATTAACCCTATATATTATAGTACTTTTTTTAGTGGTAATTTGCAGGATTGGATATTATGGAATAACAGGCATGAACCGGGTGGCAAAAAGGTTAAGCATTGGCCTTGGATGCGGATATTTGGATTGGCTTGTTGGCTAATCTGGAAGAATAGATGCATGAGGATTTTTGAAGGTGTAGGTGTTCATCCTCGTTGCATTGTTCACAGTTGTCTTCATCAGCTAATGGAAGGTGTGGAGCAAGGAAAGTTCTTTCATCAGATCTACCGAGTCCCCGACAGAACAAATGCCCAGTGGAGTGTCCCTCCTTTTGGATATGTTAGGGTGGATGTAGATGGATCGGTGTCCAACCATAGTATTGCAGCTTGTAGTGGTATTATTAGAGATAGCAATGGAGCGTGGCTTGGAGGATTTCAACAAAAAATTGGTCTCTCTTTAGTTACTTTTGCAATGTAACTTCAAGCAATTAAAGCGGTATGATGATCCGTAGGCAGCTTGGTTTCACAAAAATTAAGCTGTATTCAGATTCTACAGAGGCTATTCGTCTATTGATATCAGAGTATGGTCCATATCATCCTTTGACACAAGAGATTTCTGAAATTAGATCGTTGATTTTCTCAAACTGGAATATACAGATAATTCATTCCAATAGAGAGGTTCTGAAATGTGCAGATTTTATGGCCAAAATGGCTTATGACGCGAACACTGAGCTAACTTTGTTACAAGTTCCGCCATCTTGCTGTTTGGCTCAAATGTTAGTCGATTTAGGCTAATACTTTCTTGTTGTATCTTTCTGTGTTATGTAGTGTCGTTATGACTCATCCCAAGGGGTAACTCTTGTCTTATTGATTATAAAAAAAAAAGTCAATAACTCATGCTAATTCATTTATAATTTCCAATTGCTAACTAAACATTGTGGAGCTCCTTTGTTTCATCAATCAAGGGATCATGGAGAAACTTGTTTCAAACTGGAGCAACAATGTAGGAGCCGTACCTGAAGATTACATAAATCCACCGGAAACAAGACCAGGAAACATGCATGTTGCTATTGGAGAAAGCATCCCAGTGATCGACCTCAGCCAAGTAGACAAAGGAGATCGAACCCTTGCCATTCAGAAAATCATCAACGCCTCTCAAGAGTTTGGATTCTTCCAGGTTCGATCCCATGCCATATACACACACACAAACCCATACATAGTGTTTTTTTTTTTTTTTTTATGAAAGAATAAGATTTTTCAAAGCTTGATCTCGTTGCAATATTTTACAGGTGATAAATCATGGGATTCCGGAGAATGTATTGAAGGAAGCGATGAGTGTGTGGAAGGAGTTCTTCGAGTTGCCAGCGGAGGCCAAGAAAGACTTGTACGAAGATAGTTTCACGACGACGGATTGCAAGCTCTATACGAGCAGTCTAATGTATGGAAGAGAGAAGGTTCATATGTGGAGGGACGCTCTCAGACACTCCTGCCATCCTCTACAGAAATGGCACCATACGTGGCCTCAAACCCCACCCAGATACCAGTAACTAATTCTCTCTCGGGTCCTTAATATGCCTGGAGAAATTAATAAAAAGCTACTAAATCATATGATTGGATTATATATCAATTTATAATTTATAAGTAGGATAAATAAGTTTCAAGAAAATAATAAATATAAATACTTTAATAATAGAGTAAATACCCTTTTGGGTCCCCGACAAAAACACTAACCACAGGACTAAAATGAGATTTTTTTATGGACTAAAAATTGCTTTTTGGAAATTTGTGAGGGGCCAAAATGTTCACAAATCGACCCTTATTCTTCCTTTTCGGGGACTAAAAAAGTATTTTTTGTGTGAGGGACCAAAAATGGGGTGTGTGTTTTTTCCGGGGCCAAAAGAGTATTTACTCTTAATAATATAACTCATTTGACTTCCTTAATTGCTAAAAAGAAGTCAACTTAGCTCTTATATCAAGAAAAAGAAAATGAGATAGTACATATCTTGACGAACCCTATATATGAACCCTGTTACCCTGAATGCTTCTTAATTAACTGGGTTTATTTAACTTGTATCAGAGAGTGTGTTGGGGCGTGTTCGGTGGAAATTAAGAAGTTGGGTTCCAGAATCTTGAGATTAATCAGCGAAGGACTTGGATTGCATGTCGAATTTCTTGATGATTATAGCCAAGCTATGGTACTAGTAGCTAATTACTATCCAGCATGTCCTCAACCAGAATTGACTCTAGGAGTAACCAAGCATGCTGATCCTTCCATTATAACCCTTTTACTCAAAGATGGCGTCTCTGGACTTCAAGTGTTGAAGGATGATACCTGGATCGGTGTTGACCCTAACCCTCACGCAATAGTCGTCAATATAGCCTCCCAGTTGCAGGTACATGTATACACACTCTAAAATTCTTCATTCATCAGATCAGCAGGTTTTCACAGTACGTAGATGATGTTAAATAAAGATAATTTGATTTAGTGTTGGGGTTGCAGGTGATTTGTAACGACAAACTGAAAAGTGCAGAGCACAGAGCGGTGACAAATTCACGTCAAGCTCGAATTTCGGCTGCATTTTTCATAGCTGCTTTGGGGGAGAGTATTATAGAACCAGCAAAAGCTTTGGTTGATGAACTCCGTCCTCCCATTTACAAGTCCTTCAAGAGCAAAGAATTTGTTCCTAAATTATTTGAAACTTACGGTGACTCACAAGCCACGCTAGGATTTTGCAAGGCGTAACACCGAAGGATATATATATATATATATATATATATCAGAATCTTTTTTATGGGTGTTCCTTTTAATATGATGATTTGTTTGTCATCACTTTGCTTGATGTGTTTAATTATGTTAGCTTTCAATGCGATATGCGAGCATGAAGCAAAAGATTCTGATACAAGTTATAGTCTTATGCGAATATGATGGTGTAGGCCTTCTTACTACCGATGAGTTTTGTTTTGTTTTTAGCCTTATCCGCTTGCAAGCTGTCTTTTGCTGCTTTAACTATGGTTCTGCGCAAACGGGCAAATGGGGTTTGGTTCTAATAGAAGAAGTTAGTTAGTCTCTTATAGCGTAGCAAATCAAAATCAAAGGAACAGGTAACCATATCTACCCTAGCGTTTGGATATTGATTGAGAGAAAAGTAATAGAGGCGTGAGAATTTGAAAGGACGAACTTCTAAAAATGATAAAAAAAAATTATTATTTTTGACAGATTTCTTTCATAGTATTTTTTCTTCTATAATTTTTGTCTCATCCAAACATAGGTTAGTACCCGAAAGTGCATCAAATATGATTGCTTCTAATGAGAGAGGATACATGTACCTAAAAAACCTATATAGGGCTAGTGAGCTTAATAAAACTTTTTATGAAATGACTCAACATATTAAAGGGAAAATCCCTTAAAAAGAACTATAAAAATGTCAAAAGATAAAAAGGTGTTTCGAATATTCATAATACCAAAAAAGTGTTAGAGCATGATTCGTCCTTTTCAAAATTAAAATGAAATGACAGAATTATCCATTGACACTTTAACCGAATTAATTGTGAAAACCTTGTATGAACTTTGTGAAATCTTTATCAAAACTTGTCAAACCCATATCAGATCTTGTGAATCAAAATTTGTAACTTGTGAAATTCTTTAAGTACAATGAGATCAAGCTGGGCAGTTAAAAATCATTAAATCATCACAAAACTAATTAATCAGAGTTATTCATATGTTGTCTGCAGATTGAAGCTTGTACTTTTCGATTGGATGATGTAGTTTATAGCACAGCGCATTCTCCAAAGCTAAAGTACAGGGGACAGCTTATCTTTGTAATTTTATTTTGAAGGCGAAGATGCGGCAACAACAGAAGCACGCGATCAATAATAATGAAGGACTTACTTTCCAGATTTCATTTGATTTCTTGCTATCAAGATTATTGCCTTGTTCCATTTTTCTCTGTTTGCAGTCACTGAGAGGTCAAACTAATGGAGAAACTTTTTTCAAATTGGTACAACAAGTGTGCTGAGAGAGTTTTTCGAGATGCCGAACGAGGCCAAGCAACAAGTGTACACTGAAGAATTCAGCAAGAGTTGCATCCTTTTTACCAGCTGTATAAGTTATGCAAACGAGCAGATTCATCTCTGGCGTGACTTCTTGAAACATCCCTGTCATCCCCATTCCCCTACACAAGTGGCAGCATTTTTGGCCTCAAACCCCAACCAGATACCAGTATATATGAAACTCCTCTACTCTAGCTAGTCACTCACAAATCTTATCTGATATCTGGATTTAGTGACTTAATCTCAATTGATTTGTTTACAGAGAGATTGTTGGGGCATGTTCAGTGGAAGTTAAGAAACTGGCTTCAAGGATTCTGGGGCTGATCAGTGAAGGACTTGGCCTGAAATCTGGATATTTTGAGGATGAACTAAGACACTAAGTGGACGTATGATAATGACAGGTCTTCACTATCCACCATGTCCAGAACCAAGTCTGACTCCAGGAACATCTGAGCATGTTGACGCTGATGTCATCACCATTCTGCTTAAAGATGAAGTAAAGGGCCTTCAAATCCTGAATGAAGACGAAGACAAGTGGATTGGCGTTGACCCTATTCCTCACGCATTTGTGGTCAACATAGGAGCCCTCTTGCAGGTAAATCACACTCTTTGACTGTGTACAATGTCTAGTAACTATATCAGATTAGCTATATATGAATGAATGATTTGTTGGTTGGTGTGTGGGAGTGCAGGTTATAAGTAATAATAAGCTAGAGAGTGCGAAACACAGAGTTGTCACAAATAAAAGTATGTTTCGAACATCGGTTGCTTTTTTTGTGACTGCTTTAGAGGAGTGTCATAGAACCAGCGCATGTTGATCAAGTCCAGGCTCCTGCCATATATAAACCCTTCACTGCTAAGGATTTCGTGGAGCCGGCTTTGGTCCTTGTCAAGGACCGTCCGCTGCGGCTTATATGTCGACGTATAAGCTGCCACACACACAAAATGATCCGCTGCGGCTTGTGTGTGTAACGGCTTATATGTCAACGTATAACCCTTCACTGACAAGGACCAAAGCGGGCGTCCAGATTTCGTTGCTAAATACCTTGAATGCAACTCCGACACAGTCACACATACAGAAGCCACCTTTAGTTATTTCAGGGCATAAGACCATATGCCTCTTATTACACATGAGGTTTATTATTATTATTAATAATATTTTTTGGGATAATCAGAAGCGACCTTCAGTTTGTGATAGCCTCCTCGGCTGGGCTTGTAAACTGTCTTTTGCTGGCTTAACTGTTGTCCACCGTGACATATTTGCATGTATGCGTGTTTATATTGATTGTCATGAAATACTATTTTTATTTTAAATATGAGATATGTTTTTGCTTCAATACGTAAATTCATTTTACTGAATTTTAAAGGCAATTAATATCCTTTTACCTAACATTTTAACAAAAGTATATTAAAATTATGTACAGTACTTCTTATTTAAAAATTAATATTTTGTAAAATTATTCACGTGCACATTAAAATCTCCTCGTTTCCAAAAAGTACCTTACATTTTAGATAGAGGTAGCATATATAGTACGTACCATCCATTAGTATTCTCCTTATTATCACTATGTATGTATTCATATATGCGTCACATACAAGTATATGTGTGCACAGCGCAATTCGCGCTGCCACTTGTTTTCGTTATTGCAACGAGATCAAGCTTTGAAATATAGGAAAATATTGTCAGGTCCTAAAGACCATAAAAAATTACAAAAAAGTCTCATACAGAATTCCCCTATTAAAAAAGTCCTTAAGGACTCTTGTGTGATTAATTGTCAATGTGAAATAACTAAGTTGCCCCTAAGGAATAAAAATGCAAAAGGCACAGGAGAAGGAGAAGGAGGGATGGCGCATTATGAGTCCTTCAATCGTCTGTTAGTGCGTTGCTCGTCACTCCTCTGAAGTTCCAAGTCCTTCGTTAGTCCAAGGAATAAAAATGCAAAAGGCACAAGAGAAGGAGAGATGATGCGTTCTGAGTCCTTCAATTGTCTGTTTTTTCGTTGCTCGTCGCTCCTCTGAAGTTCAGAGTCCTTCGTTATTCCAAGAAATAAAAATGCAAAAGGCACAAGAGAAGGAGAGATGACGCATTCTGAGTCCTTCAATTGTTTGGTTGTCCGTTGCTGGTCGCTCCTCTAAAGTTCAGAGTCCTTCGTTAGTCCATCACTCCTCCGAACCCCCAACCTCCGGTGATCCTCTGAACCCTAAGCCTTCATCGCTTGTTTGAACCCCCAGCCTCTGTTGCTCAACCAAAGCCCTTCGCCGCTCCTCTGAAGCCTGAGCCTTCGTCGCTCCTCTGAACCCCGAGCCTCCGCCGCTCAGCCAAACACCCAGCCTCCGTCACTTTTAATATGCATTTTCCTCTGATTATAAAAAAGTGTTGTTAATACGTGTAGTTGTAGTTGTTAAACGAGGCATAATAAGTTGTTAAAAACCAAATAACCAGTTGTGACAAGTGGGAGTTGTCAAATTCTAAACCTCTCTAGGAATAACTCATGCACTTATTAATATGACTCATGAATTTGTAAAAAAGGCTAAAGAACTTGTTAAAAAAATTAAGTTGTTGTGACATGCATTATGCTCTCCGGGAATAACTCATGTACTTGTTAATATGACTCATGGAGTTGTAAAAAAGGTTGAAGAACTTGTCAAAACACAAATAAGATATTATGGAAAATTAGTTGTAATGTGTTTTAACAAGTTCTTCAGCCTTCTTTACAATTTCATGAGTCATATTAACAAGTGCATGGGTTATTTCCGGAGGGTATGTCACAACAGCTAATTTGTGTCTTAACAAGTCCTTCAGCCTTTTTTACAACTTCATGAGTCATATTAACATGTGTATGAGTTATTCCCGGAGGGTTTGTCACAACAGTTGATTTGTGTTTTAACACATTCTTCAATCTTGTTTTACAATTTCATGAGTCATATTAGCAAATGCATGAGTGATTCCTGGAGGGGTATAGAACTTGACAATTCCCACCTGTCACAACTGGTTATTTGGTTTTTAACAACTTATGTCTTGTTTAACAACTACAACTACACGTATTAACAAAACTTTTTTATAATCAGAAGAAAACGAAGATTAAAAGTGATGGAGGCTGGGTGTTCCACAGAACGATGGAGGCTGGGGGTTCGGAGGATTGACTAAGGAGCAACTGAGGCGGGGCTTTGGATGAGCGATGGAGGCTGGGGGTTCGAACAAGTGATGAAGGCTGATGGTTCAGAGGATCACAGAGGTTGGGGGTTCGGAGGAGCAACGGACTAACGAAGGACTCTGAACTCTAGAGGAGCGATGAGCGACAAACAAACAAACGATTGAAAGACGAAGAACTTGCCATCCCTCCTTCTCCTGTGCCTTTTGTTTTTTTGTTTTTTTGTTTTTTTTTTATTTCTTGGAGGCAACTTAGTCATTTCACATTGACAATTAATTACACAAAAGTTCCTGAGGACTTTTTTGGTAGGAGAATTACGATATGAGACTTTTTTGTGATTTTTATGGTCCTTGGGACATGACAGTGATTTTATTTTTCACCATTTTTTTAGGTAATGAAAGATAGAGAATTGAACATATAACTTACTCCCCAGTCCTTTTTATAAAGAACATTATCTCATATAGAGATGATCCTTTGATATAAGTGACAAATCTACTTTGTCTGAAATTTTAAATTGTTTTTTTTAGGGGTTCAGGGGAAAATGGTAATTTGTACCTAAAATGCATGTTATAGTGCTAGAAGTTGATAAATGTTATCCTTATAGGATATCTAAGATAATCGGACCGCTGTTGTACCGCCGTTGTACCGCATTTGTTTCACCCATTTGTCAAAAAAGTACCGTTTTCCGTAAAACGTCACGTAGTCGACAACGAAGGTACGTTCGCATCTTGTAACACTAACTCGATGGTTATTGTATGCATATATGTATTTTCCTCCGTCATGCTGTATTTTCTATGTTGTGCCTTAACCTTACATCTCCCGTATTGTTATTGCCGTCCATATCCGATTATGTCCAATGTCCGTTGTGCCTTAACCTTACATCCGACTGTATTGTTATTGCCGTGCATATCTGATCATGTACATTTCTCCTTGTGCCTTAACCTTACATCCGATTTGTATTGTTATTGCCATATATATCGATTATGTATACCCTACTTTGAACGTAGTAAGTGTCGTCAAAATTCCATGAATATCTCGTAGTACTTATATGATGTATGTAAACATGAGGTTAACCGTTACACCCGGGGTCCGGTGCATTGGACCTCGGCTCTTAACATAGCGTCGGTTCGGGAGGACCGAGGACCGAGGAGAAAGGCAAGCGGGCCGCATAAAGACCCTATTTGAAGACTTCTTATGTTTTTGTAGTTACACCGACGTTAGACGTCCGAAAACAATGTCCCGTTATTGTAATCGCCGGACTTACGGCATTTGAAATATATGTATCGATTACTCAATTGCTCCGATGCTCTACTCGATGAAAAAAAAAATATCTTGCTTTTGAAAAACGGGATGTTACATTTTTGGTATCGGAGCGGTTGTCTGGCATAGATCGACTAAGTTATTCCAAAAACCTTTTGGTGCCGAAGCGGGGCTGGCTAGTCTATGTGGATCAACCAATCGATCACCCTAGCACGGTGAGGCTCCCATGATAGACACCTACCCGGCCAAATTGGTTGAGTAACGGAGTTAGGCTCTACGCCTTTTTAAAGAGCATGTTTTGAAAATGAGTACTGATATAGCCCTAAGTCGGTGTACCGACCGGGTGGTATACCATTCCCGAACCGGTGTACCACTCTCTGTCGGTGCATCACTCTAAACCGAGGGCTGGTGAGTCCATCATCGGTACCTATATCGATATCGATCTCGATAAATTCGATAACCACGATATCAATCTCGATAATTCCGATAATTCGATAATCTCCGGTTTATGCGAACGATGATTCCATTCGAACCCGAGCTTTTATGTGGAGCCGGGCCACGCCGGATGAAATTCCGAGATCAATAAAGATAAGTACATGCGATATTTGACTCATGTAGAGAAAACTCCCGACACGTATTTCCATATTCGAGTAGAAAGAACCAACGAGAATCGACGAAGGAAAGGTTGCGGGCGTCATTTATTTGCGGTGTGAATAGAGTCTATGTGTGGTATAAATGCTAAGTGTGGTAAAGTCTCGTGATATGCTACTTGTTGTCTTTATTTTAAAATCTAAACGTATACACTCATAAAGAGAAAGAACGAGATATGGCGAATTTACGAGTCGGAGCTCGAAGAGGCCGAGTGTACACACTAACATGTACCGAGGACGGGGACTTCCGAGATGGTCCAAGGTACTATCTATTTTCAAAGGAATCTTCTCTAGACGGTATATGACGTAGGTATTAGCCATACGATTACGTGAATTACCTCGTGACGTGTTCTATGTTTCTTAGTTGTTACTTTCCGATTGCGATTGTGTCATTGAGTAGGAGGTATCTTGTGTTGTCATGGTGTATGGGCACCATGGAAACATTTAAGGTATCTTGTGTTACCATGGTGTATGGGCGCCATGGAGACATTTTGATATCGGTGTCAACCGCGGTATATGGGTGTCACGGGGAAACACTATATATCAAAGTACAAAATGACAAGATCTTTACGGTCAAACACGAGCGAATTCTCGATCATCGAGCGAAGCGGCCAACATATAGAGAAAAATTCTGGAGCGATTAGTCCGAAGGTTAGTCGTACAAAGTCTAAATTGATATAGAGCAAATTTCGAGGGCGAAATTTTGTTTAACGGGGGGAGAAATGTAATACCCGGATAATTATTTATCTGGAATATTATATTTCGATAGATAATACCTATTGAAAATAGGTGAACATGTGGTTTCAAATAATAAATAATAATTATCTTATTTTCTAAGGTAATTACTATGGAAATTAGGAGAGATAAAGAGCTAAAATGTATTTTTAGAGCATTAAATGGCCTAAAAATATTATGATAAATCCCAAGAGGTAGTAAAATATTTTTAAAAATTAGAAAGTATGTTGTCTCTAATTTTAGGAATTTTTGGGATAATTTCCCTTGAAAAATAATGAGGCAAAATTAAGTATTATTTTGGGATCATAAGTGACCCCATGATTTTTAATATTTTACATGGGATATAAAATACCAATGTAAGTAAAATAGTTGTGAGATAATGATTTATCCTAATTAAGAAAATTATCAAAAATTAGTAAGTGGCTAATCTGGTAATTAATGGGGTAATTAAGGTATAAAGTAAATGAATTAAAAATAATTTAAATAATTATTTTTAATTGGAGAAATTCGAAATTATTAAATAAATAAAAAATAAAAATAAAATAAAATATTAATAAAATATTTTATGCTTAGAAAAATAAATAAAAGGAAAAAGGAAAAAAATAAATATCTAGATATTTTGAATAAAATAATAATATATATGGTAAAGAGCCAACAGGACATTTGAGAATGGATAGAAATAAAATCCTACACCAAGGTATAGGGATGTAGTCTAAGTCATCTGGACTTTTTATGAACCAGGTGAAATTCTATCTTGGATTGAGCGGTCTCCGAAATCGATTCCGGAACCAACGGGGTATTTAAGACACCGGGTAGGAGAGAAAAATTCGATAGAGGATTTAGAGTCAATACTTTGAAACAAGTAGTTGCCGTGAATTAGGAATCTAGTGACTTAGGTCGATTATATTACAAACCGGTGGATTTTTGCCTAGACGTGGCGCTTCCGAATTCAATTCGTGAATCAAGAACGTCTGTCCTAAAATCTTCAGCAGATAACGGAATACCCTTAATGGGATCATAAATTTCATTAAAGTAGATATTCCTAATGAGAAAGAAAGAAACTTTGAAACTCTGCCGTCAGCATTTCGCGATTCGTCAAGATTACGCGTTTCGGACACCGGACTGAAACTTTATCGGTACCGGCTCAGATGTCACCATCAAGATGACATCATTTTGTTGACTATTGGGGAGGGGAGGTCTGCACAAGAAATGGAGGGCCAAGAGTGTTTTGTCCTCAAAATGCGATCCTACGGTCCATATTCGTCAGACTGAAGTTTGAATTATTTACCGTTCTGCCATCCGTCTCTTCTATAAATACCAAGCTCCTCTTCTTCATTTTTCACACCAAAAATCTGCCTCTTAGAGAGAAGTTAGAGAGAGAAGCTCTGGAGAAAGTCTGGGTAAGTTCTTCGGTCCCTGGTCTTTAGTTTCGGTAGTTCTTTCGGTAGATATAGTAGGAATGCTAGATTTATCTTTACTTTTTCAAGATAGTCTAGATATCATATTTAGGGGTAAATATGATATATATTTCGAAAATATGATGAGGGAAAAGATCTGTCAAAATTCTAGAGAGATAGAGCGAAAAATTAATGAAGCTACGGCGAAATTCCGCCGATTAGGGGTTCGGGGCAAAATGGTAATTTGTACCTAAAATGCATGTTATAGTGCTAGAAGTTGATAAATGTTATCCTTATAGGATATCTAAGATAATCGGACTGCTGTTGTACCGCCGTTGTACCGCTGTTTCACCCGCTGTCAAAAAGTACCGTTTTCCGTAAAACGTACCGTAGTCGACAACGAAGGTACGTTCGCGTACTGTAACACTAACTCTGATGGTTATTGTATGCATATATGTATTTTCCTCCGTCATGCTGTATTTTCTATGTTGTGCCTTAACCTTACATCTGACTGTATTGTTATTGCCGTCCATATCCGATTATGTCCAATGTCCGTTGTGCCTTAACCTTACATCCGATTGTATTGTTATTGCCGTGCATATCGATCATGTACATTTCTCCTTGTGCCTTAACCTTACATCCGATTTGTATTGTTATTGCCATATATATCGATTATGTATACCCTACTTTGAACGTAGTAAGTGTCGTCAAAATTCCATGAATATCTCGTAGTACTTATATGATGTATGTAAACATGAGGTTAACCGTTACACAGGGTCCGGTGCATTGGACCTCAGCTCTTAACATAGCGTCAAGTTCAGGAGGACCGAGGACCGAGGAGAAAGGCAAGCAGGCCGCATAAAGACCCGGCTGAAGACTTCTTATGTTTTTGTAGTTACACTGACGTTAGACGTCCGAAAACAATGTCCTGTTATTGTAATCGACGGACTTACGGCATTTGAAATATATGTATCGATTACTCAATTGCTCCGATGCTCTACTACGATGAAAAAAATATCTTGCTTTTGAAAACGGGATGTTACAACTCCCACCGTCATTATCAAACGTTTATTTGGTTTTTAACAACTTATGTCTTGTTTAACAACTACAACTACACGTATTAACAAAACTTTTTTATAATCGGAAAACGAAGATTAAAAGTGATGGAGGTGGGTGTTCCACGAAACGATGGAGGCCGGGGGTTCGGAGGATTGACTAAGGAGCAACTCGAGGCGGGGCTTTGGATGAGCGATGGAGGGCCGGGGGTTCGAACAAGTGATGAAGGGCGATGGTTCGGAGAGGATCACGGAGGTTGGGGGTTCGGAGGAGCAACGGACTAACGAAGGACTCTGAACTCTAGAGGAGCGATGAGCGACAAACAAACAAACGATTGAAAGACGAAGAACTTGCCATCCCTCCTTCTCCTGTGCCTTTTGTTTTTTTTTTTGTTTTTGTTTTTTTAAATTCCTTGGAGGCAACTTAGTCATTTCACATTGACAATTAATTATACAAATTCCTGGGGACTTTTTTAATAGGAGAATTACGATATGAGACTTTTTTGTGATTTTTATGGTCCTTGGGACATGACAGTGATTTTATTTTTCACCATTTTTTTAGGTAATGAAAGATAGAGAATTGAACATATAACTTACTCCCCAAGTCCTTTTTATAAAGAACATTATCTCATATAGAGATGATCCTTTGATATAAGTGACAAATCTACTTTGTCTCGAAATTTTAAATTGTTTTTTTAGGGGTTCGGGGGAAAATGGTAATTTGTACCTAAAATGCATGTTATAGTGCTAGAAGTTGATAAATGTTATCCTTATAGGATATCTAAGATAATCGGACCCATTTGTTGTACCGCCGTTGTACCGCTGTTTCACCCGCTGTCAAAAAGTACCGTTTTCCGTAAAACGTACCGTAGTCGACAACGAAGGTACGTTCGCATACTGTAACACTAACTCTGATGGTTATTGTATGCATATATGTATTTTCCTCCGTCATGCTTTGTATTTTCTATGTTGTGCCTTAACCTTACATCTCGATTTGTATTGTTATTGCCGTCCATATCCGATTATGTCCAATGTCCGTTGTGCCTTAACCTTACATCCGATTGTATTGTTATTGCCGTGCATATCGATCATGTACATTTCTCCTTGTGCCTTAACCTTACATCCGACTTGTATTGTTATTGCCATATATATCGATTATGTATACCCTACTTTGAACGTAGTAAGTGTCGTCAAAATTCCATGAATATCTCGTAGTACTTATATGATGTATGTAAACATGAGGTTAACCGTTACAGGGTCCGGTGCATTGGACCTCGCTCTTAACATAGCGTCGGTTCGGGAGGACCGAGGACCGAGGAGAAAGGCAAGCGAGGCCGCATAAAGACCATATGAAGACTTCTTATGTTTTTGTAGTTACACCGACGTTAGACGTCCGAAAACAATGTCCTGTTATTGTAATCACCAGACTTACGGCATTTGAAATATATGTATCAGTTACTCAATTGCTCCGATGCTCTACTCTGATGAAAAAAAAATATACTGCTTTTGAAAACGGGATGTTACAACTCCCACCTGTCACAACTGGTTATTTGGTTTTTAACAACTTATGTCTTGTTTAACAACTACAACTACACGTATTAACAAAACTTTTTTATAATCAGAAGAAAACGAAGATTAAAAGTGATGGAGGCTGGGTGTTCCACAGAACGATGGAGGCTGGGGGTTCGGAGGATCGACGAAGGAGCAATAGAGGCGGGGCTTCGGACAAGCGATGGAGGCTAGGGGTTCGGACAAGTGACGAAGGTTGATGGTTCAGAGGATCGCAGAGGTTGGGGGTTCGGAGGAGCAATGGACTAACGAAGGATTCTGAACTTCAGAGGAGCGACAAGCGACAAACAAATGGACGATTGAAAGACGCAGAACGCGCCATCCCTCCTTCTCCTGTGCCTTTTGTTTTTTTGTTTTGTTTTTTTTTTTTAAATTCCTTGGAGGCAACTTAGTCATTTCACATTGACAATTAATTATACAAATTCCTGGGGACTTTTTTAATAGGAGAATTACGATATGAGACTTTTTTGTGATTTTTATGGTCCTTAGGACATGACAGTGATTTTATTTTTCATCATTTTTTAGGTAATGAAGGATAGAGAATTGAACATGTAACTTACTCCCCAATCCTTTTTATAAAGAACATTTTCTCATATAGAGATGATCCTTTGATATAAGTGACAAATCTACTTTGTCTGAAATTTTAAATTGTTTTTTTTACTTTTACATTCTTTAAATATATGTCACTCGTTATCTCTCTGCAATAATTTTTCACTCATTATTTCTCATATGCGTTCTTTCTAAACAAGGGTATAATTGAAAAGAAAAGTACAAAAGTTACACATTTATTGCTATTAAATAACGTTTTGAACTACTCCTTCCGGTTCTGCTTATAAAAGCTAGTTGACTTTTTTGGGAGAGAATAAAGAAGCTAATTATATTAGTTTAGAGTATTTTTATTTTTTTCTTCAAACTAAATAGTTTGACTAATAAACTAATATATAATCTAAGAAAACACAACATATGAAATGATTAAGTAACTTATTTAGCTTTCTTAATCTCTCCAAAAAAAGTCAACTAGCTCTTATAATTAGGACCGGAGTTAGTACTTGATTTTGATAATAGTTTATTCCTTATAAAAAAACTAGAGGGAGTAACATTTAAGAAATACATAAAAGAGGCATAAAAGGCCGTGTGTAAATTAAAAATGGGTTTAAGCATTGCACATACTAAAACAATACTGCCTCTTTAATATAATATATATTTGATGAGTTGATATTTGTCATAAATATAAGACATAATTTTTAAATTTGTCAATATTTTCCTAATTTACCCCTATTGATGTTTTCACAATAATAATCAAGAAGAGAGAGAAAAATGAGGGAATTGAGGAAGATGATTAAGATATTTTAGAAAATACATGTTATATTAACTAATTATCTTAATCTAATACAATTAAGTAAATATGTTTTTAGAGGGAGTATTATGGAATTGAATGATTGCTCTTTAATTTTTTTCCCCATTTGTTTGTCCAAAACGGTGGGCCTGACATATTTGAAAACAACTTGAGAGTAAAAAATGATTGCCGGCCGGCCGGCCCCAACACACAAAATAATGGAGTGAGTTAATCAAGTTCAAAGTCAATAACTCATTCTAATTCATTTATAATTTCCAATTGCTAACTAAACATTGTGGAGCTCCTTCGTTTCATCAATCAAGCGAATATGCGAATATGATGCTGTATGCCTTCTTATTACCGATGAGTTTTGTTTTGCTGTTTTTTTTAGCCTTGTCCGTTTGCAAGCTGTCTTTTGCTGCTTTAACTTTGGTCCTGCGCAATTTGGTTCTAATACAAGAAATTAGTTAGTCTCTTGCAGTGTAGCAAATCAAAGGGAGACGTAACCATATTTACCCTAGCGTTTGGATATTGGATAAAGAGAAAATGAGGGAAATTAGGGGGAGGGGGAATTTGAAAGATGAACTTCTAAAAATGATTAAAACAATTATTATTTTTTACAAATTTCCTTCATAGTATTTTTTTTCTTCCCTAATTTTCGTCTTATCCAAACAAAAATTGCATCGAATATGATTGCTTCAAACGGAAGGAGACATGTGCCTAAAAAAAAACTATATAGCCTAGTGAGCTTAATAAAACTTTTTGTGAAATGACTCACATATTAAAGGGAAAATCTCTTTAAAAAAATTTAAAAATGTCAAAAGACAAAAATGTGTTTCAAATGTTCATAATGTTAAAATGTGTTAGGACGTGATTCGTCTTTTTCAAAATTTAAAAGAAATGACAAAATTGTCCATTGGCAATTTAACATAATTAATTGTGAAAACTTTATCCGAACTTTGTGAAACCTTTATTACAACTTAAGAACCCCTTATCAGATTTTGTGAATCAAAATCTGCAACTTTTGAAATTCTTTTGAGAACTTGTGAAAACCTTATCTGAACTTGTGAAACTCTTGTCAGATATTGTGAATCAAAATTTGCAACTTGTGAAATGCTTTACAGAAGTTGTGAAATTATTTAAGAACTTGTGAAAACCTTATCCAAAATTGTAAAAATCGTATTCGAACTTGTGAAACTCTTATTTTCAGATCTTGTGAATTCAAATTTGCAATTTGTGAATTTTTTAAGGAAGTTGTGAAATTCTTTTGAGAATTTGGTGAAAACCTTATTAGGACTTGTGAAATGTTTATCAGATCTTCTGAATTTTGATATACGACTTATGACATTTTCATAAAAAATCGTGAAAATCTTATCTAAACTTGTGAAAATATTTATCAGAAATTATGAAATCACACCTTCCTCCGTATTTTTAATTTTAAACTTAAAAGGACAATTTTCTTATTTCCTTTTAATTTTGAAAATGACGAATCAAGCTCTAACACCTTTTTAGTATTATGAATATTTGGAACACCTATTAGTCTTTTGACTTTTTATTTTATATTTTAGGCTAAATTATACTTTTAGTCCTTTAAGTTTTACATAAGGTATACTTTTGATCCCTTAACTTTATAAAGTATATTTTTGGTCCTAAAATTCTAACACGTTAATATTGCTAACGGAAAATGCTAACGCAGCGAACTCAAGTGATGACTAATAGTATTTAATTACACAAATTTTATATATTCTTCAATTTACCCACATTTTAAATTTAAGCCTAATAACATTTAATTACACAATCATCTCTTAAATTTACATTGTTATCACTTGAGTTTGCATTTTCCGTTAGCAAAACTAACGGTGTTAGAATTATAGGACTAAAAGTATACTTTATAAAGTTAAGAGACCAAAAGTATACCTCATGCAAACTTAAAGAACTAAAAGTATACTTTAACCAATATTTTAAAAAGAAAGGGATTTTCCCCATATTAAAACACGAGCTTTCGAAAAATACCTTACATTTGAGATATCTTTTATTTGTTCATTTGAATATTTAGGTATTTTTTCTTACTCTCATTGAATATACTTATTTTCCTCATATATTTACGAGTTGATATACACATACTCCACCCTCCCGTTTACAATATAAGCTATTTTTAGAAGAATTGTTTGATTCAAAATATAAGTCATTTACAGAATAATTAATACTTATTTATCAATTTTGTCTTTAGAATTAATGTTTAAACATGACTATTTGTATTCTTCTCTCTCATTTAATACCTTATTTAATATGAGTAAAATTGGAAAAAAAAAATCGATTCAAGAGAAATTTAACAAGTTAACTACCAATTTTATAGTTCTGATGATTTTTTTTTTTTTGTTAATAAGGGACTGATCAAGTATGATCAGGGAATATTACAAACGAGACGAGCTCGTGCGATACCTACAACATCCTCTCGAAAAGATTCATAGATCCCATCTGGTGATTCATGGATTACAAAGTGGATCCACCTTCAACTTGCTGGATGCCCCAAGTTCTTCCCGGAGCACCACTATCGCATCCTTAGATATATGCGTACCTAAGGGTTTCCTACGGACTTTCATACTCTTACTGGTAGAATTTTGGAGTCTGATGCCATGTGGAGGTTTCTGCGACGCCACCCGATGAGGTGCTTGATTCTCCTTTCCCTTCTGTCGACCTTCAAACCCCGGTGGTACAGATAGTACTTGATTGGGACTATTCTGCTTGCTAGGTCCACCCACATCCATCAGGGAATCCGGCCGCTGTAACCTAACCACCGTATGCTTAGAGCTATCCAAAGTCGATGTTACCACAGTGGGTATAAGGGCCGAGCTCTTAGCGAGCAAATCCATGGGAAGATCACCTTCCGGAGTACTTGAGGCTGGTATCTTCCCTTTTGGGCTTGTCTTACCATTCAATGCCTTGTTACCAACTTCCCACTCTTGCTTTTTCTTCGGGCCCACCCCACAGTCCGCCACATTACCAAATACTCCACTTGCCCCTTCATTAGTGTTGATTTTTCCATGATTCTCTCCAGCAATTTAGCGTGATATCCCCATTGGCCTTACCATTCAATGCCTTGTTACTAACTTTCCAATTTTGCTTTTTCTTCGGGCCCACCACCGGTCCGCCACATTACCAAACACTCCACTTGCCCCTTCATTAGTGTTGACGTTTCCATAATTCTCCCCGGGCGGTTGTGTGATATCCGCATTCAAATCATCACATTCAAACAAAACATTATAGCGCGATCCGTTGCTAGCATGTACCCCACCGCTTCGTATCCTTTCCCCGATATTGTTTATTTCCTTTTTTTGGATAACGAACCTGTCCAAGAACCAAGCGAGAAAACCCCGACGCCGACGTATCTCCGAATCGGGCTCGATGCTTGTGCTGCGTCAAGCGTCCGTGGTAGAACTCCGGCACTTAGCGACGCCCCACTACCACACCTCTCCTTCGTATGTCCGTACTTCCCATTCAAAACAAATAAGCGGCAAGCATTCATATTCGATTCCATAAGTTCGTCCATCTACCTTTATCCAAGGTATTAATGGATTCGTAGATCAACTAGGACCGCAACGCGAGCATACCGGCCCTCCCTCTCGTCTCCGTCGTGTAGTCCGGTCTCACAACATCCCCTAATAGCTTTCCAATTGCACGCGAGGTACTTTTGTGGTAGTACTGAATGAAAGGCCCGGAATACGAACCCACACAACCACATTGGATACCTTCGTGGTTCTCGGATCGAAGTCAATAGACCATGGTTGCACTGTGAGATAGGCACCGAACATCATCCATGGGCCCGCAGTGATAACTTTCGTATAATCCTCCTCAAGATCGAAAGAGGCAAAGTAGAAACCCCCCTCCATATCAACTAATTGATAGGAGCCGTTCAAACGCCCGAGAGCGTTTGGGTTCTTGCTAACGGGTCTCTCGTAGGTGACTGAACGTCCCAACAATTTGACAATCAATGTTTTCTCCATTCCTCGCACCAAAGACCTCCCTCACTTCCTTCGAGAATTCAATCACCGGCATGTCACCATCCTTACTAATAAGGTAGTCCTCCTCTCGTTACCTCCACCTCATCCAGAGATCGGTTCTCTTTGCCCGGTCCTGTCCGGGTTTAGGAGTTTCGCCCGTACGAGAGGCGCCCGTGAGCCCCTTCTTCCGCCATAACAACATCCGGGCCCTCCAAATCAACGTTCCCACCTTCCACCTCCCCATCCTCTCGAATCCGTACTTTCTTCGTCGAGCGGAGGCTCTCCTCCGAGATAGGTGGAGCTTCACCTTTTTCCTCCATCATAAACTCCTCTGTTCATATATGATAATAATATTGCCCTTGGGTCATTCTGATGATTTATTTAAAATAACTTGTATTATGAATTAAAGGAGTATACCACATGTGGGAGTTGGAGTTGGTGGGGTTGACTTAAAAAAGGGTTAGTGGGGTTACCTTGTCCTTTTTAAAGCAAAAGTCAATAGCATTACTTGAATTAATTATGCAGCCAATTTTTTTCCAGAAGGAAAATTATTATTATTATTATTTTAAAATTACTTAGCATCATTAAAAACATAAAAGCCATCAGTATACTAAAAATGGGTTTAAGCATTGCAGATGCCAAAACAATTTATCGAATTGAATGATTACCGAACTTGAATTCCCTCTTCTACTCAATAACTTTTGCTAATTCATTTAATTTCCCATCGCTAAAACATTGCCAGTAGAGTTCCTTCGTTAATCAGCCTTGACCAAGACACCGTACCCCTCCGCCGATGGAGAAACTTGCCTTAAACTAAGTAAATAACACAGTGGAATTTTTGTTAAATGAAGGCTAAATGGAGAAATCCCACTCCAACTAAGAGTATAGCCATAATTTAAATACCCCCACATCTGAATTGTGATTTGGACTACATAAAATATAGTTTATGGCTAATAAGACGACAAACAAATGTGTACGTCTCATTTATTTTACGAATCATTATGGATCTCGTGGTTATAAAATATAAGAATCTGGCATCCTGACAAAGCATGCATTATTGATGATCATGAATTCATTGTGCTTTTAAGTCTCTGTTTATGCAGTCTGGTCTATCTAGTTATCACAATCAAAGTGATGGAGAAACTTGTCTCATCTTGGTACAATAATGTTCAACGTGTGCCACAGGATTACATTTTCCCACCAGAAAAAAGACCCGGGGACCTCCGTGTTCCTGTCGATGAAGTAATTCCAGTGATTGATCTCAGTGAAGCAGAGCAAGGTGATAGAACACCTACTATTCAGAAAATTCTCAAAGCTGCTCAAGAGTTTGGATTCTTTCAGGTTCATATTCCCTTATTTTTCTTCCGTCTTGTTCTAATCCCAAGGCTTGAAAAGTTTCGATTGCCTGTTATTTAACTGTTGGTAACAAGAGCAATTAGAGAAATAGTATGGAGGAAATTGAAGAATCATCATATATTATTGATATCAAAGCAACATGCTCATACAACATAGTAACTTTTTTGGGTTAGCCCTGATAATCCCTTATTTAAGGATGATAAACCACTAACCCTAACTTTAGAGATAATGATTTAACTTTGTGAGGTTCTACATCTCACACCCTCAACTCACTAACTAAGGCCTTTTATATAGATTAGGACCTTAACCAACTAACTAGCTAATTAATTTTACCTTAATATCTCTAACGTGTGCAATAAATTGAAAGCAGTTGATAAATCATGCGATTTCACAGAATTTATTGAATGAATCAATGGTTGTATGCAAAGAACTTTTCGAGAGGTCCAATGAGGCTAATAAAAAATTGGACTCATCAGAGGATGTTAGCAACAGTTGCAGGGTTAAAACGTGTAGTCTACGTTGTAGTCCTGATAAGGTTCATCAATGGCGGGACTTTCTGCTACACCAATGCCATCCTCTAGAAAAATGGCAGCATACCTGGCCTCAGCACCCAACTAGATACCAGTAAATGATTTTGCCTCTTCAGCTTAAATCAAAGTTTTTGTTTACATTCTATATATTTATTGGGTTTAGTCATACTAATTGATTCTTGTGTGTTGTCAGAGAGTGCATAGGGGCACTTTCAGTTGAAGTCAAGAAGTTGGCTTCAAGGATTCTGACATTAATCTGTGAAGGACTTGGGCTAAAATGTGGATATTTTGAACATGAACAACTAAGTGGAAGCATGGTTCTTTCAGTGAATCACTACCCACCATGTCCTGAACCAAGCTTGACTCTAGGTTTATCTAAGCATGCCGACTCGAATCTGATTACCATTTTACATCAAGATGGCCTCCATGGACTTGAAGTGTTGAAAGAAGGCAAGTGGATTGGTGTTGAGCCTAATCCTCATGCATTGGTGGTCAATATGGGTTGCTTCTTGCAGGTACAAACATATGAATTTGTATAATCTTTTTTCATAGCTCTCTTGGATAGAGAAATTGAGGTTAATTATGTTGTTGGGGCTTGCAGGTGATTAGTAACAACAAACTAAAAGCTGCAGAGCACAGAGTTGTGACAAACCCAAATACTGCTCGAACATCAATTGCATTTTTCATAACTTCTTTAGAAGACACAATCATAGAGCCAGCAAAAGATCTTGCCAATGATCTCCATCCTCCAATTTATAAACCCATCAAAGCTATGGATTTCGTGACCCAATTCTTTGCAATGGGCGGTGACTCCGGGGCAGTATTAAGATCTTTATTGGCATAGCATCTGTGCAATGGAAGAATGTTAATGTTTTTCTTTTTTAATATGCTTGTGTGTGTCTGGTCAACAACCAAACAATATCGTCATTTGATCTATGTAGCCAAACTCATCAAGTGGGATGAGGCATGTTGTTGCACGTGTTTGAAATATATGTGTTTGATTATGTACTACCTCTTGTCCTTAAGATAAGATACACAATGTAGTTCAATGTCTTCATTAGAGTGAGTCTTGTATTAAGCACAAGAGGGATTATTAAAAGTGGAGTACGCTCAACTATTTCTAGCACTATCTTATCAATAAAGTCAAAGTTGTGATGTTATATATGAAACCGAATGCAGTAAAGTCGAAGCTTTTAAATTGGGGAAGTAGAAATCAATGTACCAGCAATTGTGTTCAAGTGTATTGGAGAGGTAACAGGGAAGAGAATTGCATTTTCTGCTCACGTATAATAGGTCTGGAAAATAAACTGAACTTTATCTTCTTGCTTTCAATGAAAATCATAGCATAAAAACTTAATTCAAACAGATCAAGCTGGGCAGTTGAAAATCATTAAATCATTACAAAACTAATTAGTTCGAGTTATTCACATGTTGTCTGCAGATTGAAGCTTGTACTTTTCGATTGGATGATGTAGTTTATAGCACATCGCATTCTCCAAAGCTAAAGTATAGGGTACATCTTATCTTTGTAATTTTATTTTGAAGGCGAAGATGCGGCAACAACAGAAGCCCGTGATCAATAATAATGAATTACTTACTTTCCAGATTTCATTTGATTTCTTGCTATCAAGATTCTTGCCTTGTTCAATTTTCTCCACCTCCTCTTTTTTCGCTCTCATCATGTAACACCTATAATTCTAAGTCTATTATGATGTCCAATTATTTTCATTGGTTAATCTAACCAACGTGTAATTATCAGAGTGAAGACGTTAACATATTAGAGTGAGTCACAACAAAAAAGCATCATAACATTTGGATGAATGAGTGACTGATAACATATGCCCAGACATATGCTAGTTAATTTATATTTCTAAAGGAATATATGTGATACAATTTAAAATTCGGTAATAGTTAGGGTTAATCCCGTTGAAAGATTTTAGTTATACAATTATTCCGAATTATGAGTTGAATAGTTAGCAAATACATTCCAAAATATCAAAGTACGAAGTTCTCTTAATTAAATCACCTCCTTCCGGGTCTTCTTTAGCTACTCCAGCTACACTGCCTTATTCCCCGATCCAGAACATCGTCCTAAATCTTTAGGTATCACTGAGATTCAGTGATCAGATAAATCCCAGGGTAACAGTTAATCTTACATTCAAAGTGTAAATCATACATGACAAATATTTTATATATTGCAGAATAAAAGAAAACATTCAGCAAACACATCACTACCCGACTACATAGCACACAACACATGCATCGTTAACGGTGAAAGCACACACACAAGTGCTATGTGTCTTAGATACGAATTCTCAACGCTAAGAAAACAAACATGCAAGATTATCATTTAAAAACAATAACTCATAGCTAGCTGAATAAAACACATAGACTCGGGCATACAAACCCGGCCAAGAATTCACAATATATGAATATACAAGGCGTATATAAAAACACAAGGAATCAGAGATTAATTAAGTTACGAACCTCAACTTCGCGAGTATTACTAAAATCTCCGGTGTTAGAAACTTGAACTTCTTCAATGTCCTAAAGTAAGACCATTGTAACTATTAATTCACCACATCACTATGCCTTGTTTACACACACACATATCAGCAGCATGGGTTTTAAGAATAGTAGCTTTTTAGTTTGGGAAAATTACATCCAGGTCCCAAGGACCATAAAAAATAGCAAAAAATGTCCCAATAGAAATTCACATATCAAAAAAGTCCTTTTTTGATATTATTTATATGGAAACAAAATCTAGGTTTTTAAATTTTGTTGTAAATGACACTTCCTGTTGAGGACTTTTTTGATATTATTTGTATGGAAACAAAATCCAGGTTTTTAAATTTTGTTGTAAATGACACTTCCTGTTGTAAAAATGGCTTTTTCTGTTGTAAATGACTATATTTTAAATTTTGTTGTAAATATAGCACTTCCAGTTGTAAATATAGCTTTTTTCTGTTGTAAATGACCTCTGTACGTTTAAGGACTTGAGTTTGAAACAAAATCTAGTTGTTGTAAATATGACACTTTCTATTGTAAATATGACTTTGCTTGTTGTAAATGGTTAGGTTTTTAAATTTTATTGTAAATATATCATTTTTTGTTGTAAATATGACACTTCCTGTTGTTAATACAAATAATATCAAAAAAGTCCCTAGGGACTTCTGTGTAATTTGGTGATTTCAAGGGACATCATTGTATTTATTCCTGGTCTTTGGGACCTGCATATGATTTCTGATATGTGTGTGTGTGTGTATGTATATAGAACAGCTATGCTTCCTTTTACTTCCTATGTGCAGCGATATATACATATATTTATACCACACAACAACACTTTGGGTTCTATAATTATCATTCAAGCTCCTATTATCTTTCAAACCAGCAAAGTTTCCTAAAGGCAGCGAGATATATATATATATATATATATATATATATATATATATATATGACAGCAACAATATATGTGTCTATGTATTCATGACATCGTTTATATATAGTATCCTATTATTACCTTCTCTTTTCTTATATATAACGTTAATATACATATATATATATATATCTCAACAGTAAAGTCTTTCCTCTTTAGTTTTCCATGTGCAGTGATAACAAGCTTTGGGTTTAAATCCTCCCACGCTACTCATGCCTATATATATTCTATCATATTAGTTTTTTAATGATTTGTGTGGCTATTTGTAATTTTTGTTTCCATCATGACATGCCAAGCTTTCTCTGTTTAGATATTCAAACACAGAGCATGCATATGGAAATCCTAACTACATTATATTCAAAACTTACGTTGAAACCCACGGAACTAGAAGGAGAAAAGCTCGAACACTTACCTTGGTTGCTTGCACGTTCGAACACTCTGATTCTCACCGACACACAACCCCTGTTTTCGGTGCTGTTTTTTAGAGGAAATAAAAATGGCTGAGACCCTATCTTTCACGTTTTGGACTTGGCTCTGGGTTTTGCTAAAGCAACGTGGATGAATGGAAGCCAAGAAGCAATGTTATTTAAGGGCTGTTTGGGATAGCTTCAAAAGCTCAAATAAGTTCATTAGAAGCCCAGCGAAAGTAGAAGCTAGATTATTGATTGTTTGGTATAGCTTCAGACCTTGAAGCCAGTTTTTTTATTAAGCCACATCTTCTTGCTTTACCTTGAAATCACTTTTTGTTATTGCTATCTCAAATACAAATCACATCAGAAAAAATCCATAAAAAACAAAAGTTACTTCTACCACCCTTATTCCAAACGGGCCTAAATAAGAAACTAAGGGTCCGGTCCGAAAGGGAATACTCAGAGGTAAATGACATTGAGTTCAAAATGCATGGTGGGCCTGGATTTTGCTGATATGAGAAGCATGGAGTTGCTGTTTTCATTGTTCTTGCGTGTTCAGTCGCTGGTCGAGAAGATACGCTGATAAAGGAGTTACAACGCTGCTGTGATCTCTTGCGTGTTTGATCAGTCTTCCTCTCGCTGTGTCTTTGTGAGGCTGGGTTAAATGAATATCAAAGGGGGCTATATATTGTTGTTATAAGTGTTGGGCTGAAGAGGTTTAAGTGGGCTGATCTCTTTCTTTGTTTTTTTTTTTATATGTTTGGGCTTGTTATGGATCCGAGTAACGGGCCTGAAAGGTCAGACCCAAACAAGGACACAATGACAGTTGTCACGGTATATCAGGGAAGGACCCATTATCCCACAATCACATAGTGCAGGTATTGGGAGATGAAACATGCTAGTGATGGGAACATGCAACCAGGGGAATCGGATCCTCATAACCTCACTATAAATAATGAGATATTCTCCAGGTGAACGGTACACAAGTATTCTCCCTGACTATTTACATATTGTTCCACTGAGCACACACCCCACTCCTTAGACGGAACTCCGTCCTCGTATCGCTTAGTGATCTTCTTATTCGGTGTTATTTCATCTATAGATAACATCGGATAAATACTTCTTGGATGTTTAACTATCGGTACATCCTAGAGAGCCATTAGATCCATTGGCGGACCCAGGTTCATTGTTGGGGGGGCAAGTGCGGGAATTTTTTTTTTTTTTTTTTAAAAAATCAAGTTAAAGGAGACTTAAATATAATGGTTTCAAATTTCTATTAGTACATGTTTGAATGATTGTCCACCTTTAAATTAAGTGTTCACCCTTAATACATCAAGATTGCACTTCGTAATCGGATGATGATGAATCGTTGAATGATTGTTTAGTGCCTTATATTGAAAAATATGTATTTGATAGCATTGATAATAAGGTAATTATAATGGATTCCAAAACATAAGGCCTAGAGGATGACATTGTCATTATTTTTATTGTAATATACTTTTTTTTTTTATTAAAATATATGTACTTGAACTTATTAAGTGTCCACCTTCATTGTAATTTATGTAGCTGCATTTCTAACAATATTTAGCCTTGCTTTTCTAAATGACAGGTTTGTAAAAGAATTTCTTATCTTATTACATCATCAATATTCACTTGATTTCATAAATATTTTTTTGATATTTTTTTTCTTGTTTATATTCTTTTGTTTTTTAAAAGCATTTAAAACTTTCCTTTAAAAAAAAAAAAAAATCGGGGGCACAGCCCCCAAACCCTCGAATCCCCCCGCCACATGTGCCCCCCCTTCTGTAATTTTCTGGGGCCGCCACGGATTAGATCCCATATTAATCATCCACTAACCCTAAGGGGTTAGACATCTATATTCCACTTCGGAACAGGGCTGCTTAATATATATATATATGTTGCTGCTCCCTGTCAGGTGTTGGATGATGGAATTAGGGTGAGTTAGAGAAGTTGGTTTGGGTTAGATGATGAGAAGTAAATATATGGGCTTTGTGTTACTTGGGTTTTATTCCAAAATTTATCTCTTGTAATTATTTCCTTGGTTTTATTTTAAAAACATTATAAGGAAAATAAATTCTTAATTTTTCAAATAATTAATTTTAATTATTTGGCCAATTTTCCTAATTTAATTCTCATATATTATTTCTAATTTTTAAATCCTAAAATTTAGGAGGTTACACAAGTCACTGAGAGGTCAAACTAATGGAGAAACTTGTTTCAAATTGGTACAATGTGGGACCTGTGCCTGAGAATTACATATTTCTGCCAGAACAAAGACTAGGAAACGTTCATGTCCCAATTGGTGAAGGCAACCCAGTGATTGATCTCAGCGAAGCAGAGAAAGGTGGCCGGACTCTTACCATTCAGAAGATCCTCAAGGCTGCTCAAGATTTTGGATTCTTTCAGGTTCAAGCCATGGTTTCTTTTCCCTTTTTGTGCATGCCATAAGATTTCCTCCAATGTGTGATGAATCCTAGGCAGGTGATCAATCATGGGGTTTCTGAGAATCTAATGAATGAAACAGCAAGTGTGCTGAGAGAGTTTTTGGAGATGCCGAGCGAGGCCAAGCAACAAGTGTAGACTGAAGAATTCAGCAAGAGTTCCATCCTTTCCACCAGCAGTATAAGTTGTGCAAAAGAGAAGATTCATCTCTGGCGTGACTTCTTGAAACATCCCTGTCATCCTCTACACAAGTGGCAGCATTTTTGGCCTCAAACCCCATCCAGATACCAGTATATATGAAACTCCTCTGCTCTAGTCACTCACAAATCTTATCTGATATCTGGGTTTAGTGACTGGATCTCAATTGATTTGTTTGCAGAGAGATTGTTGGGGCATGTTCAGTGGAAGTTAAGAAACTGGCTTCCAGGATTCTGGGGCTGATCAGTGAAGGACTTGGCCTGAAATCTGGATATTTTGAGGACGAACTAAGTGGACGTATGATAATGACAGGTCTTCACTATCCACCATGTCCAGAACCAAGTCTGACTCTAGGAACATATGAGCATGTTGACGCTGATGTCATCACCATTCTGCTTCAAGATGAAGTAAATGGCCTTCAAATCCTGAATGAAGACGAAGACAAGTGGATTGGCGTTGACCCTATTCCTCACGCATTTGTGGTCAACATAGGAGCCCTCTTGCAGGTAAATCACACACTCTTTGACTATGTACATTGTGTAGTAACTATATCAGATTAGCTATATATGAATGAATGATTTGTTGGTTGGTGTGTGGGAGTGCAGGTTGTAACTTGTAAGTAATAATAAGCTAAAGAGTGCAAAACACGGGGTGGTCACAAATAAAAGTAGGTTTCGAACATCTGTTGCCTTTTTTGTGACTGCTTTAGAGGACAGAGTCATAGAACCAGCGCATGTTGATCAAGTCCATGCACCTGCCATTTATAAACCCTTCACTGCTAAGGATTTCGTTGCTAAATACCTTGAAAGTAACGCCGACACAGAAGGCACCCTTCGTTATTTCAGGGCATAAGACCACATGCCTCTTAGTACACATGAGGTTTATTATTATTATTATTTTCTTGGATAATGAGAAGCAACCTTCAGTTTGTGATAGCCTCCTCGGCTGGACGTGTAAACTATCTTTTTTTGGCTTAACTATTGTCCGCCGTGACGTGTTAATATTGATTGTCATGAAAGATCATTTTCATTTTAAATATAAGATATTTTTGAAAAAAAATCTTATTCTTCAATACGTACATTCATTTTACTGAATTTTAAAGGCAATTAATATCCTTTTACCTAATATTTTAACGAAAGTACATTAAAATTACGTACAGGACTTCTTATTAGAAGAGTAATTAAAATTAATATTTTGTAAAATTATTTACGTGCATATTAAAATATCCGAGTTTCCAAAAATTACCTTACACTTTAGATAGAGGTAGCATATATAGTACGTACCATCCTTTAGTATTCTCTTTATTATCACTATGTATGTATTCATATGCGTCACATATATACAAGTATATGTGTGCACCGCGCACTTCGCGCTGCCACTTGTTTTCGTTATTGCAACCAGATCAAGGTTTGAAAAAATCTTATCAATCCATTTTAACTAAATCACACATATTAAGGAGAGATAGTTAGCTCAATAATTATGGAGTAAATTTTCAATTTTGCCATTATTTATGAATAGGTATTTTTCAACTCTTTCTTTTCTCTCTATTTTCATTTGTACAATTAATATAAACAACATTATCACAATCTTATTTATTATTTGAAAGAGGAGTTATAAATAGGACTAAATTTTTTTATCAAAGAGGACTTATAAATAGGATCAGAGTAGTATTCTTTCAAAAAAGAAAAGAAAGAAAGAAAGTCAAAACATATTACAAATGCTGCCACTTGTTCAACACTTATACCCAACCCTCCAAAGACATGAGTGTTGAGAGAAGATATATGAAATTAGTCATTTTCGGAAGTCAAGAAAAAAAGTGAAGGAATAAATTTTCTTTTTCATCATTTTTTAGGTAATGAAGGATAGAGAGTTGAACATGTAACTTACTCCCCTTCAGTCATTGTCATTTTTATAAAGAACATTATCTCATATAGAGATGATCCTTGATATAACCAACAATCTACTTTGTCTGTTTTTGTTTTATTATTTTATACTTTTAAATTTATGTCACTAATTATCTCTCTGTAATAAATTTTCACCCATTTTTTCTCATACACGTTCTTTCTAAATAAGGGTATAATTGAAAAGAAATATATAAAAGTTACACATTTAAGGAAATTGGTTTTAGAATTTTATCATATTCCAATCATTCCTAGACTTAAAAGACGTGAACACTGTCCAAATAGCTTTCCAGAACTGTGACTCATTTTCAAAAATTCATAACTCCTTATATAATTATCCAAATTAGGTGGGTGACCCATCAAATTAAAGCTTAGCATGAACTACATGCTCAAAAAATATTAAGGTCAGAAGGGGTTGTTTACTTAGGTTTTTTCTAACACAAAACCTAACAAGTCAGAAGCAAAGTCCAGTTTTTCCCAGATTTATGACCTGACTTCCTAAAATCATATTTTGAGCAATAGACCTCCGTTTTAGGTGATCCAAAGCTTATTTTAAAGTTTAAGAAGTGAACTATAATATGTAAAAATCTCAAAGCTCAAATCGACCTCTAACCCATGAAAACGACATGCAAGAGATGCTCTATTTTCAAACCACTGTATAGAGGTGAAAAACATAACATGCAAACTCAAATCTTGGTTCAAATCTCTTAGAAATCAGACCACATGCTCTTATATGAGTCATGCATGGGTTTTAAGCTTGTTTTCAGAGCTAGAGAGGTTAAAAAAAAAAAAAAAAAAACTGGAATCTGACATGCAAGTCTCAAAACGTTGATATGAGCTCTTTCCCTCTCTAAACCATGAGTTTGGATCATGAAAAGCTCTTAAAACTTTCTGAAAATCAGAAAAACAGATGAGAATCGTTTTTTTAGAAACTCACATAAACTCAAAAACGTTTTTGTATGTATGTTTCCTAACTTCCTTCTTCTTTCTCCAATCTGATTACAGTCTCTATCTCTATCTTGCTCTCTTCGGTTTGCTCCGGATAGAAGAGGAATGAAGGAGGAGTGTAGGTGGTGGTGTGTTCGTGTGTTTGTGGGAGTGACCGGATGGAGGAAGTGTGGGTGTGTGCGCGCGTGTGAGTGTTGTGTCCGGTGAGAGAATGAGGGATATGGAATGGAGTAATGGAATGTGTGTGTGTATCTGATTTAAGGGAAATGGAGAGGGAGGGCGTGAGTTTATGTGTTTGTGTGAGTGTTGTGGTGTGTTCTACGGATGTGTGTTTGTCAAGTGTGTGCGTTTTTTTTTTTTTTTGATAAATAAAGGTTTTGGAGGATTCGACATTGTGATGATCGCTTTCTGGGCTAAAGGATCACTTAAACTGAGATATATATGTGTGTGTATGTGATGATCTTGCTGGGCCGAAGGAAATGAGAACAATTGAGAGTGAGAAATGGACTGGGTGTAGGCCCAATAATTAATAATGGGTTAAGTGAATTGTTGATTATTTGGGCTGAATGTGTGTGGCTGCAGATATTGAAAAAATAATGAGGTGAAGGAATATGGGCTTGCATAAGAATGTGAAAAACATTCATCCCATTTGATCTTCTATAAGGCTCTTATTTGCAAATATTGGATAAATATTAAAATTTAATCCTTAATTTCATATAATATTTTTATATCTTCGAAATATTATTTCATAATTTTCCCAAATTCTCAAGTTCCAAAATAATTTAAATAATTATCTTAAGCTTTTTTCGCATAATAAGCTTTAAACTTTTGACTCACTACTTAGAAGCTTTTTTATCTTAATTTTATTTCCAACCTTTTGGTCAAAAATTTGGAATGTTACAAAATGTCACTTCTGCCACCGTCATTCCAAACACAAATCACATTTACAATTTAACTTTTATCTTATCTTATGTTTTAGTAAAAGTCATATTGAAAATAAGTCACATCTGTCACTATTCCAAATGTTTAGGATCCTTAGTGTTTATTCACGTAAATCGAGATAAAACTTATCTCACATATTTATTTCATATACTGTACATGGAAAGCTATTTTTGAATACTTCAACCACTATTCTAAAAATTAGCACAATGTAGAGCACTAAGAACCATATTTTTGTTCTAACAGTAAAAACTAAAAAAGCAAGAAACAGCGATGGGGAAAGGCCTAAAATGACCCTCACCTCTGTAAGTAGGACAAAAAGTGAACCAGCATTTTTTATAGCTGTTCATTTTCTACAAGGGACAACTTTAAGAAACAGCTTGATCAATTTTTCCCTTTCATGAAAAGGGGGAGCAAGATATTTAGCTGTAAACACAGTTCAGAATTTGTAGGAGATAGATTTGCAAGATTTGTTCTCAAACTTGGATGTTGATCAAGAAGTCTACAGTTATGATAAGGATGCCAAACAAGCATATTTTTGCCCAGTTTGTGCCACATTGGATGAGTTAGTGGAGTCTCTTTCTCTCTCTCTCTGTGTAAAAATTATGAAACTTTAAGGATTGAGTCGCGATAAGCTAAAACTATAAGGGCTGAGTTGCAAATTTAATGAAATTATTAGGATTAAACAATTAATTTTCCCAAAAAAAGAGAAAAAAGATTCCGCTTACCCAGGTCCCAGGCCACTAAATAAAAAACTCATTCTTGATCAAGACTTCACTTGAAATTAGGTCAATAACTACATAAGATCAGAGTGAAATTTCTACAAATGCATCAAGTTCCAGATTCATTGGTCCCAAACACATTCAAATTACCCCCAGAAACCACTTACGCCATGTCAAGAGACATTAAGACGGCGAGAAGGTAGAGACTTTACCTACTAAAAAATGAGTGCTGAATTTTGAGTTTTTAAATTGTGATGGGATCCCAATTTAATATTAACTTTGTTTCAATGTCTTAAATTGTCATCCTATTTCTATATTATTCTTAAAAGAAAAGGACTTAATTGTTTTGAGATGGTAAACCAATAATTGGACTTTTTTTTGCGGGGCAGGAGATCAATAATTGTACTAGTAGTATATAAGAAATTAAAGGATGATGACTTAAATCGAAGTTCTTATCCTTAATTACCGTTTTTTTTTTTTCTTTTTTTCTTTTTTTAAAAAGAGCCTAATTTGGTCGTACTTCAGTAAATATATCTACAAAGTACATTGAACACTCGATCTTGTCTTTCCCTTTATTTGTTATGTTTTGTTTTGTCTTACAGAAAAGTATCTCTTTTGTTTTAAGTTTCAGATGATGTTCATGGGAAATGTATTTTAAGGTGGTAGGTTAGTTACGTTGTAGCTTTTATATTGTTAATTAACTAATGCCTTCATTATATAATAGGCGTTAACACTAATCCGTACACTTGCGTCTATACTCCCTTATTTTTGTGATTTTTTTTAATAGATTAAATAAGCTAAATAAATTAATTAAAAATAATTATATTTATTATTTTATCTTCAAACTAATTTGTATTATTTATAAACTACTATATAATCCAATCATATACAACATATATTATAATTAAATAGTTTTTTTAGCTTTTTTAGTCTTTTAAAAAAAAATCAACTAGATCTTATATTTAAAAGTAGAAGGAGTACATGTTATTAAGCAAACTGAAAATATATATATATATATATATGAATCCGATGATGGACCACTAAGATCATGGATTGATGTCTGGCAAAAGAAAAAAAAAAAATCAGGGTTTGATGATGGGCTCTATTTAAATACAAATCAATAGGTCACGCTATCTCATCCCCAATAATTGACAAAACATTCTTTGGTAGTTTCTCAATTAGTTTTGCACCCTGTTGTTGATCAGAGATGGAGAAACTTGTTTCAAACTGGTACAATGTGAGACCTGTTCCTGAGGATTACATATATCCCTCAGAAAAAAGACCAGGCAACATCCACGTTCCTAAAGGTGAAGGTATCCCGGTGATTGATCTCAGTGAAGCAGACAAAGGGGATCGGAATCGAACACTTGTGATCCAGAAAATTCTCAAGGCTGCCCAAGAGTTTGGATTCTTCCAGGTTCATGTCATACATTTTTCACTGATAGATCTTCTTTTCCATAATCTCTTTGTGTGATCAAAAGTCTAATGCTTGCGATAAAATGAAAGCAGGTGGTGAATCATGGGGTTTCTGAGAATGTAATGAGTGAAACAACAAGTGTGGTGAGAGAGTTCTTCCAAATGCCAGATGAATCCAAGCAACACTTGTTCACTCAAGATTTTAGCAGCAAGTGTATTTATTTCACGAGCTGTGAAAATTACGCTAATGAGAAGGTTCATATGTGGCGAGACTTTCTACAACACCAGTGTCATCCCTTAGACACGTGGCAGCATTTTTGGCCTGAAAGCCCAGCCAGATACAGGGACATTGTTGGGGCTTGTTCTGTGGGGATCAAGAATTTGGCTTCAAGGATTCTGGGGTTGATCAGCGAAGGACTTGGCCTGAAAAGTGGGTATTTTGATGATGAACTAAGCTCACGTATGGTGCTCACAGCTCTTCACTATCCACCTTGCCCTGAACCAAGTTTGACTCTTGGAACTTGCCCGCATGATGACGCCAATCTCATTTCTTTTCTACTTCAAGACGAAGTTTCAGGACTTCAAATCTTCAAAGATGATCAGTGGATTGGCGTTGATCCTATTCCACATGCTTTTGTCGTCAACGTGGGTTGCCTCCTGCAGGTAAAACTGTGATGAGTTTGGTTCATTTTTTTGCTAATTAATTAATTAAGGACGATATATATATGATAAGTTGGGATTAATGGGGTACGTTTTGGAGTGCAGGTGATAAGTAATGACAAGTTAAGGAGTGTGAAACACAGAGTGGTGACAAATGCGAGCAGATTTCGATCTTCGTCTGCGTTTTTTGTGACGGCTTCGGAGGGTAGTGTGATAGAACCGGCAAAAGGTGTTGTTGATGAACTCAATCCTGCAGTCTACAGACCCTTCACGCCTAAGGAATTCTGTATGAAGTTCTTTGAAAACGATGCTGACACTGAAGCAACTTTTAATCATTTCAAGGCATGACTCAAATGAATAATCTTATCAAGTTTGTTTAACTTACAGCTTTGTTGGCTTGTTTATGTTTGAATATTATGTTGTGTCTTGAGTTGGTTCAGTTACAGTGTGATGAACAGTTGGCAGATATATAAGTGGTTGTGTTGTGAGACTTCTACCTTTCTTGATTGCCATCTGTTTTTGATTCAGATATCACCACTGGCTAGTTTCTCTCGGTGGTCTGTGCTTGTACATATATATGTGAAAATCTTCATTAATTATGAACGGAGATTAAAGGAATTAGCCAATCTTAAAGAAAAACTAAAAACCTCCCGCGTTTCCATATACTGTTTAGTATTGGATTAATGGTGAGAGCGTGGCTTATTACCTTCACGCTGACTTCTCCTAGAAGGGAGTGTTTGGCTGAGAGAAGTACTCCCTCCAATCCTAATACTATAATTATCACAATATTTATTTATTAAATTGTCTCCATGCAAAAATTGATATTATGGTGAAAAGTATCATTTTTAAATTTATAAAAACTCAATAATTATGATTTATCTTATATAATATTATTAAGCTATGAAATTAAATCAAAATTTTAAATAAAAGTAAGACATTGAATATTTAAAAAATTTCATGATAATAATAAGTTAATTTAATAAATATGATGTACGAAGAAAAAGAATCTCATCAATTAGTGCGTTTCATAAAAATTAAAAATAAAATACCTAGACATACACCTAAAACGATGAAGCTAAGCAAAATCAGATTTGACCTCGTTGGCAAAAAAAATAAAAAAAAAGATTCGACCTCAATCCGATATTTAACCCAAGCTGACCTTCTAGATCAACCTGGTCTTCTAGGTAGAATTGGGCTTATCGAATTATTGAATCGGTTGAGCACCCCAAATAATGGGATAAAATTATATATTGTCCCTCAGGTTATTAAATATTAGTTGCCCCTAACTTCTTTGAAATGACATCGTCAGCAAGAAATGGATGTATTGCTCTGTTTATATGCGTGAAAATGAAATCAAAATATGTATATTTTAACGCATGATAGAAATCATCTGGATTTTATCATTAATGATCAAGATTACCAGATTCAGAATTGTGCCTGTTCATTACTGTCTTTGCTAAAATGTGGCAAACTATATCCATTTATATATGTTATGGATTAGGGATAAAGGTGCTTTTTCTGGAAACATGATTGAATTGCAGGAAGATTAAAGGCTGCCTCAATTCGGTTCGCATTATTTGATTTGATGTGTTTATTCTGTTGCAAGTGAGCTTTGTCTCATCTTTAGGGGGAATAAGGGTTAAGTTGCCTTATGGCCTCATGGGATTGGTGATAACCAAGTCAGCCATTTGGCTACATTTGTTTATGTAGCACCAAATACATGCCTGGGGCCTTATAGAAAGAAACAAGGTGTGTAGTTTTTAGTAAAAGAATTGGCTTCAGGTCCAGCTTTAGATACGGATATGGCCAACTTATCAGACACGCGTCTGGTACTGGTATGATTCCAATACGGACATTGCCGTATCGGAATGGTCAACTACAACACCCGATACGGTCAAATAGGGGCAGAGCAGAGAACAAGGGTGGAGGTGGAGATTGAACTGGGCGGAGGGGAGAACACTGGTGGTGGTGGAGAGTGAAATGGGGGCTCAAGAGAGAACACTGGTGGGGGTGGAGACTGGACCGGGGCAAAGGAGAGAATACAGCTACAGCTGGTGGTGGGGAGTGAACTGGGGGCGGAGGAGAGAACACAAGCAGTGGTGGAGACTAAGACGTAGACCAAGACATATAGGAATAAGATGTGAAATATTAGTATTTTTGAAGTAACGTATCCATGTCTTGTATAGGGGAACGCATTGGAAACGACATGCTTCATAGATCTTCATTAAAAGAGTTCGAGTTATGTGCTTTTAGTGTTCGTGCCAAAACAGAGGTTTCACAAATATGATTAAATTGCTCACGCTCTCCCTCTTTAATGATTAAAAATTTCCAGACTTCACTTGTAGAGACTAGTGATTAATACAGATCACAAAGGGATTCATTTGATTATTTGGGTTAAACAAGACTATTGATGATGTTTTTCCAGGTTTCACTCGTCTTACCTCCCCTGTTTTTCATAAGCTCTGATCCACTCCATCACTATGAACATGGTGACGTTTGAATATCTAAACATTATTATTCAGTGATTTCCTATTTTGTTTGTGTGTTGCGTGATGGTTTCAGCAATTAAAGTTCATTGTTTCGCCTTAAAATATTTCTCACGTGCTCAATAGAAATCATATTTTTATGGTCGAATCCCCAGCTTTTACGTGGCACTGAATATTTTTAAAAAGAACTTGGTTAATTAATGACCACCTGCAAAAACAATGGACATTAATAAATGAACGAAATTCCAACGAGAATGGTTGAGGGTGACCTTGAATGGGCCATTTAGCCATCGGTACTTTGTGAGTTGAGATCCAAATTCGTTGAACTCTGCGAACAATCTCCATCATGCGTCCTCCTCGACACTGATAATTACCCATCCATTGAATCTGCAACGGAAAAAAGAAAGGTAAATTTCGTGACCAATCATGAATTGGCTGCTCCATATAAATGTCAGGGTCAAGCCAGTTATGGATGAGTACAAAACAGTAATGGAACAGTCGCCAAAGAAAACGGCAAAGGAGGATGAACCAAAAGGAAGCAAATACAGAGGAGTACGAAGGCGGCCGTGGGGGAAATTCGCGGCAGAGATTCGAGATTCGAACCGGCACGGCGCTCGATTGTGGCTGGGCACTTTCAACACGGCGGAAGAAGCGGCGAGAGCCTACGATCGGGCTGCTTTTGGGATGAGAGGGCCTTCGGCGATTCTCAACTTCCCGGAAGAATATGGGCTGAGCAATGTGGGGAGTGGAAGTTGCAGTAGCAGCCACCTGCATCGGTCTTCGTCGTCGTCGTCTTCAATGGCGGCGGAAGCTCAGGGAGGAAGACAGGTGTTCGAGTTCGAGTGTTTCGATGATCAATTGCTGGAGGATCTTCTTGATAATGCGACCAAAAAGGAGCAAGAGTAAAGAGTGGCCTACTTGATCGCCTAGAAGCTTAGCCGCTTAGGAGCTCTCTGTAGTGTGTAGTGTGTAACAAAACAGCCAAAATCTGCGATATTTCGTTTTCGTTTACTATCTTCATTTTGATCTTTCGTTGTGAAATACTCCCTCCGATAGTATAACTTCCTGCTAAGCAAATACCATAGATGAACACGGAAGATGAAGTCCCTCATAATATGTATGGAAAACTACTGTTCATATCCCATTAAAAAAAAAAAAGGGTTTGGTTTCTCTACTCACAGCAGGTTTTCTCCTTGTCCCTCCTTATCTCTTATTTTTCACTATCACTCAGTATTTTAAAATATATTTTTAATATCGCTAAGATCCTAAAATATTTTTTCAAGATCCTAAAATAATTTCTTAAAATAATGATGTATTTATTTAGTACCAAATCAATATATTAGAGTATTTTTTTTAATAAAATATCTTGAAGTCAGTTTTTAATAAGAAGATATATTTTTTTCAAGATCCTAAAAATTATTTCGAATAATCTTGACGATATTAAAAAGTATTTCAGGATGAGACGGTCAAGATTAATTCAAATCAACGGTGTAGATTGGTTGGGAAGAGATATGAAAGGTTGAGATTGGATTAGGAGGGATAATGAGAATATGTGATAAGGAGAGGATCCAATTCCTAAAAAAGTGCTCACATATCCCGACAATACTTCAAATAGGATTACTTATAATAAGAAGATATTTATGCTTAGAAAAAAAAAATCTTAGATGTAAAAGATAAATTAAAATTAGTTAAAAATAATAAATGTATAATAAGTGTGAATTTTTTAATATGGGGAGAGTAGCTGTGGCAGGATAGGGAAAAATTTGAGAGGATGTGTTTAATAATTTTTTTTTTGGCACATGTATTTTTTTTTTGAAAGTAATTATATTCAAGTCACAGTAAAACAGTAAATGTGAGTATGATCTCTTTAAACAAGAATTTAAATATTGATTCGTCAAAGTTAGTTAAAATGTTTAATAATAATTCCCACCCATTACAAAGAAGGACTTGACTTCTCTCCTTTTCTTTTTTGGTCCGCTCTCATCCTTTACTCATTTTATGACCATTGGATTAAGATCTAATGGTCCACATTTAATTTCATTCCTATCATTTCCTTCCCATTCTTCTCTCTCTTCCTTTTATAAGAGGAAAAGAAATATTAATGGCATTAAATGTGGACCATTAGATCTTGATCTAATGATCATAAAGAGAGATAAAGGATGAAAACAAACCAGAAAAGCAAATCCCACAAAGAGTATAACATATATGTAGGAATGGAGGGGGAGCAAATAAATGATTCCTTTCTCTTCAGTACCAAATAATTTTAGTTTAGCGTTCTGTTTTAATTTTTATTAAATTCTAAACAGGTGGGGAAGAAAAATACGTAAGAGATTTTTAAAGAAGATATTTAAGAGAAACTTATAAAATTAGTTTAGTTAAATAATAGTAGAAGAAGTCAACGAAAAAGAGTATAATTAAATGAAAATTGTATGTCACTGGCCCAAAAAAAAAAAAATGTTATGCACTTTAAATCATTATCCAGAATGGAGAAAGTGGTATTCAGTAATGAAGTTCAGGCCGAATTGGACTTTACAGGCCCAAATGTTTTCTAACTAATGGGCCGATCAAATATTTCCATGCATAATAGCTTAGGTCAGCTTAATATAGTTAATCTGAATCTAACCCAAAAAAAATGTTTTTGCCAGTTGGCCCAACAAATCTTTTAAAGTTTTTCTTATGTGTCCTACTCTCCTTATCGGATGTCCCCGAAGGCTCTCATGTTTACTTATCAAATGTAATAGTAATACTTTTTGGTTAAGTCAATATTTGGTAACATCTAAAATGCGGTTTTAAAACCCATTTTATGAAGCTGAGACAAAACATCACTTACATGCCTACCTCATAAATCATAAAAGCTGATTCAAACACATAATAAGAATTGTGTCCTGTTAAAGATATATAATTAGAGATATACCAATTAATGCTACCCCAAACTTCAAATGTTAGATAAATAGAAACATATTTAAAAATAAAACGATAATATCATGCTACATATGCAACAGAGTATTGAATATATTGGGTACATGCAATTAATTCATAGTATACGATACACAAATTCAGATCTGCTCAGAAGCCCTCCCCAGTATCCGTCAATTCTTACCCTCTAAAAATTGATCCAACCGTGCAAACAGAGACACCTCATCTACTTTTAAAATTTTCATCTTTACCGCATGCGGTATTTTGAAATACATGAGATGTCTCTCTCTGAACGGTTGGATAAATTTTTGACGGTCGATAAGATGACAGATTTAAGACTTCCACCACCCTCCGGAAGGTTTTTTGAATATTCCAAACAATTACCATTGTTGAAGCTCCACCAACCAAATCACCATTGTTGAAGCGGCCTCCACCAACCACCCTTTTTCACACCTCACCTACCCCAAAACTCATACTATAAATAGAGGTGGATACCTCATTTAAAAGATCCGAAAATCGGTGTTCATCACTAAGAAGAGTGAAAACAAGAGTGATCCTGAGAGTGATCCTTGTTTGAGAGTTTTTTATATGAGTTTTGTAATCTATTCTTGTGAGTAATAGAGGTTATTTTCTCTCAAATTCATGTTTACCAATGCCCAGTTGATCCGAAAAGTCCAACAAGTGGTATCGAGCCGGTTCGAGGTGTTGGTTGAGTTTTTGGTTCACCGGACGAATTTGGGTTTTCTGAGTTTTACTCAAAATCCAATTCTGAGTGCACCATTGGATTCGTCTCATCGACACGAGTCCAACGCACCAAACGGCGACCTAATCGGAGTTCAAACGAGCCCAGAAATCACGGTCAAAGTTTGGTCAACCTTCACGGAGTTCGCGGAGAAGACGACACTGTTCACCGGAGTTCTGGGAGAAGACGACCGAATACTGTTCCTCGCCGGAATTTGCAGTTTTTGGAAATTGAAGAAAGACCCCTCAATTTTTAAAAATTTCAGTTTGGTCCCCAAATATTCGAAATTTCATATTGACCCTCGATCTTTCTCGAAATTCCAGTTTGACCCCCGATCTTTCCGAAAATTGCAGTTTGGTCCTCAAAGTTTTCGAAATTGCTGTTTTGCCCCTAGAGTGGAATTTTGACCCCGTAGTGTCAATTCCATCTTTTTGACCGTTCCGCACGTAACGGTGAGCTCCATTTTTAAAGATTCAACCCGATCGTGTTGAAAAATTATTTGTAAGGTGATAATGTCCACGTAAGAGTCAACATCATCTTTCGGAGCAATGATTACGCTTCGCCACAAATTACACGCTGTGGAGACCTCGGATGGAAGATCTCCTAAGCTGTAAAGATTTGTTTGATCCCATAGAATTGATGGGTAAAAATCCCGATCCCGCCAAGGAGTTAGAGTGGAAGAAATCAAATCGAAAAACTATTGGTCAAATCCGTCAATGGATTGATCATAGTGTCTTCCACCATGTTGCACAAGAAACAGACGCATATGCCCTCCGGAAAAAGTTGGAGGATATGTACCAGGCCAAGACCGCTCGGAATAAAGCTCGTTGATGAGGCGTTTAGTCAACATGAAGCTTAAAAGTGGAACTTCGCTTGCCGAGCATACCAAAAATGAGTTCCGAGCTTGGTCAACCGGTTGTCGTCGTAGAGATGCCACTTGGCGATGAAGTTCGGCGTTGCTACTACTCGGTTCCTTCCCGATAGTTGGGAAACGCTGGTCGTGTCACTCAAAGAATCAAATCAAATGGCAAACTTACCATGTCAATGGTCAAGGATGCCCTATTCAAAGGAAGAAGCAAGGAGAAAGGACATGGGCACAGATCGGACCCATGCCCTTGTCACGGAGAACGGGGAGGCAACAAAAGAAGAGTAATAACAAATCGAGAGGCGAAGCAAGAGCGGGGGCAGTCCATTGATGGTAGAAAACCATCTTATAACTGCCATCATTGTGGATTAGAAGGACATATGAAGAAGAACTGCTACAAATGGAAAAAGGAGCAAGACCCGGAAAGGTTCGCGGCTAGAAGAACAAGGGTGGAGAAACATTAGTTACTATCTCTGGGTGATGTAGCTTATTGTTCAACCCAAGATGAGACATGCCTTCACGTCTCACGAGAAGACACGGAATGGGTGGTAGATACTGCAGCGTCCTACCACGTGACTCCATACAAGGAATACTTCACAACATACAAAGCCGGTGACTTTGGAGCCGTGAAAATGGGAAATTCCGGTTTCGCAGGATTGTCGGAATTGGTGATGTTCGATAAAGACAAGTTCCGGAGCACAATCACTTTGAAGGATGTCCGCCATGTGCCCCGACCTTCGGCGAATCTATTGTCGAATAGTTCTTGACAAACAGGGCTATGATAGTCACTTCGGTAAAGGCACATGGAAGTTGTCAAAAGGCGCTATGATAGTCGCTCGAGGACATATTTGTGGCACGCTATACAAGACTCATGTGAAGATATGCACTGACAGCCTCAACATTGCAGAAAAGGAGGCGTCACAAAATCTGTGGCACCAGAGACTCGGCCACATGAGTGAGAAAGGGTTGTCTACCCTAGTAAAGAAAGAGCTTATCAATGTAGACAAGGACGCCGCACTAGATCCTTGCAATCATTGTTTGTTTGGTAAGCAAGATAGAGTCTCGTTTAATTCCTCTTCAACGAGAAGATCGAGTTGCTCGATGGGTACACTCGATGTTTGCGGTCCCTTGGAGGTTGAATCACTCGGCGGCAACCGATACTTTCGACGTTCATCGATGATGCTTCTCGAAAGGTGTGGGTGTATTTTTTGCGGACGAAGGACCGGTATTTGATTACTTCAAACTGTTCCATGTCATGGTAGAACGTGAGACAAGAGAGAAGTTGAAGTGTCTTCGATCCGACAATGGAGGTGAATACTCCTCCAGGCAGTTCAATGCCTATTGCAGATCATATGGCATTCGACATGAGAATACGGTCCCACGCACCCCTCAACACAACGGGTATAGTGAAAGAATGAACCGAACAATTATGGAACGTGTTCGGAGCATGCTCAGTATGGCTAAGCTGCCAAAGCCATTCTGGGGAGAAGCAGTCAGAGCCGCTTGTTACTTGATCAACCGATCTCCATCAGCACCATTGGATTTTGAAGTTCCCGAGAAACTTTGGTCCGAAAGGATCCATCATACTCCCACTTGAGAGTATTTGGGTGTTTAGCGTACGCACATGTATCCAAAGAGCTCAGTGAAGCCGGATGCAAGGACCACTCCATGCATATTCATAGGCTATGGAAATGAAGAGTTTGGATACGATTATGGGATCCTAAGGAAAAAAGGGTAATCAAGTAGGGACGTGGTGTTCCATGAAAGCCGACAATAGAAGATATTGAAAAGCCCACAATATCTCGTAAGACAAATGTTGCTCTTCAGGGTGCCGTAGGCAACATCGGAATCATTCGTGAGAAATGATGATATAGTGCCGAAGAAATGCCGTAAGTAGAAGACAATGAGGAAGATGACGGTCTTTGAGCGGGGAGCCACAACCCCACCGCCCGACGTTCCAACCATCACAAGGCCAAGATGATGGTGGATTTCCTCAAATTGCTCCGTGGTTCGTAGATCCGAACGAGGTCGATTCCGTCGAGAAGATATCCGAAATCTGAATACCTTCTACTTACCGAGGATGGAGAACCGAGAGTTTCCATGAAGCGATCTCATAAGGACAAAGAACAAGTGGTTGCTCGCAATGCAAGACGAGATGGAATCTCTGCAAAAAATCAAACTTATGAGATCGTAGAACTTCCACGAGGGAAGAAGGCACCGAAAAATAAATGGGTGTTCAAGTCAAGAAAGATGGCAAAGTGGAAAAGTGGTGAAATACAAAGCACGGTTGGTAGTCAAAGGATTCCAGCAGAAGAAGGGATCGACTTTGATGAGATTTTTTCACCAAGAGTCAAGATGACTTCAATTAGAGTCATACTTGGATTGGTCGCAAGTATGAACTTAGAGCTTGAACAAATGGATGTGAAGACAGCCTTTTCTTCATGGAGATTTAGAAGAAGAAATCTACATGGAGCAGCCGGAGAAGGTTTTGAGGTTTCGGGATAACCTCGTTTGTAAGTCAAGAAAAGCTTGTACGGTCGAAGCGTGCACCTAGACAAAGGTACAAGAAATTTGACTCGTGCATGGTGAGTCAAGGGTACAAGAAAACTCGCAGAGATGAGTGTGTCTACATTCGAAGTTTTCGATGGAAATTCCGTTGCTCTTCTACTATATGTAGACGATATTCTAATCGTGGGGAAAGACGCAACGAAGATCGGCCAAATGAAGAAGGAACTTTCTAAGTCTTTTGACATGAAAGACTTAGGACCAAATTTCAACAGATATTGGGAATGCAAATCACCCGAGACGGGGAAAAACGGAGGTTATGGCTATCTCAGGAGAAGTATATTGAACGAGTACTTGAACGGTTCAATATGAACAATGCCAAACCAGTTAGCATTCCATTGGCCAACCATTTCAAGTTGAGCAAGAGATCGTGTCCCTCATCCAAGGAAGAGATTGGGGAGATGTCGTCTGTACCATATTCTTCAAAGTCGGAAGTTTGATGTATGCTATGGTGTGTACGAGGCCCGATATTGCTCACGCAGTGGAAAGGTGAGTCGTTTTCTCTCCAACCCCGGAAAGAGCATTGGGAGGCGGAAAGTGGATTCTCGAGATACCTTAAGGGTACATTGAAATTATGTTTTTGTTACGGGGAGCTGATCCAATCTTGGAAGGCTATACGAGATGCGAGATATGGCCAGAGATCTTGATAGTAGAAAATCTACTTCAGGATTCATTTATACTTTTGCAGGGGGAGCTGTTTCATGGCAGTCACGACTACAGAAGTGCGTTGCTTTGTCCACAACAGAAGCTGAATACATTGCTGCCGCTGAAGCTGGAAAAGAGATGTTGTGGCTAAAGCGTTATCTCCAAGAGTTTGGAATCAAGCAAAAGGAGTATAAGGTACATTGTGACAAATCGAGTGCTCTAGATTTGAGCAAGAACTCTATGTACCATTCCCGTACAAAACATATTGATATTCGCTATCATTGGATACGCGAGGTAATGGATCGACAACCGTTGAGACTAGTAAAGATCCATACGAAGGAGAATCCTGCACATGATGACGAAGGTGGTGACTCGAGAGAAGCTAGAGTTATGCGAAACATAGCCGGAATGTTTTTCTTCGATATGGGCGGAGGGGGAGAATTGAAGACTTCCACCACCCTCCGGAAGGTTTTTGAATATTCCAGGCCACCATTGTTGAAGCGGCCTCCACCAACCAAATCACCATTGTTGAAGCAAATTCCCACCAACCACCCTTGTTCACACCTCACCTACCCCAAAACTCATACTATAAATAGAGGTGGATACCTCATTTGTAAAGCATCGAAAATCGTGTTCATCACCAAGAAGAGTGAGAACAAGAGTGATCCTAGAGAGTGATCCTTGTTTGAGAGTTTTTTTTTATATGAGTTTTGTAATCTATTCTTGTGAGTAATAGAGGTTATTTTCTCTCAAATTCATGTTTACCAATGCCCAGTTGATCCGGAAAGTCCAACAACGGATACTAAGGGATATTGAGGGAGAAGGCTTCTGAGTAAATCTAAATCCTACATACACACACATAATGTAACTAGCTGCCTAGCTAGCGTTTGTTAGTGTTTTCAAAGCCACGAATTAATAATTACTTGTAGTAGAAATTGATTACCTATAGAAAAATGAGGTGACGTCTAGGACACCTCTTTTCCAAGAACGAATGCTGAATGCATATGAATAAATAAAAATTGGGAATTGCGTATAGCTTTTTTTATATATATATAAAAGATGGCTAAAAAGCCTATATAATTACCACAAACATTACAAAGGAGGAGAAATTAATCTCAAACACTCTTGATCAACCCATGCTCTTAAGTGCATAGGACAAGTGCTAAAAATAGAAGATCTAGAAATACCCGTCTTAGCTAAAGCATCAGCTATCCGATTAGTCTCCCTCGGTATTTGAGCAACCGTTACTTCCCAATCCCAGTGCAGCATGGTCTTAATTTTAGACACCAAGAGATTGTCCGAATTATCCAACTCCCTTGGAATTAGTCTAATGACTTCAGCTGCATTAGACTCAATGGCTAGCTTCCTTATACCCAAGTCCCATGCTAAGGATAACCCCTCAATAACAACCCAAAGTTCAGCTGATAAAGCATCACATATGCCAATACATCTAGAGAATCCAGCGACCCACAGGCCTGCGTCATTCCTCAAAATTCCACCACCCGCCTTTGAAGATCCTACGCTGACACAGCACCATCTACATTAAATTTCCACCATCCCTGTACGGGTTTTCTCCAGCATAAGGTGTGCAAAGATCCCACGCTAACCTGCTCAGATAAAGAATCAGCACAAATAGAATACTGCTTCCATAAATTCAGAACCACACTTTCAGGCAGTGGCGGAGCCACATTATTTTCTTTGGGTGCAAATGCACCCATAAAAGACCCTTAATTGGAAAAAAAAAAAAAAAAAGTGGACATACATGCACACAAATCATAAATATACATGCTTAAGATTTTTAATAAAATAGGAAACAATCAAAGAAAATCTAATAAAAATAAATTAGTAAAACATCATGGTATATGTGTGGCTATTAGTTTTGAAGGTAGGTCCAGCCTGACTTTTGCAAAACTCAGTTTTGGTAATGCTTATTTGAGTAACTCAAAAGTGACTTTTGAAAAATGGAATATTAACCTAAAATTGGATTTTGTAAATGGTAAGAGTGTTACTTCTAGAAAATTGGTTTTTGAGAACGAAAGCTGGTTTGGCAAACTAGCAGCCTCACATACACATAAATGTTTCCTAATTTTCCTTCAGTGAGAATGCCTGTATCTTCTAGAGTATAGTTCATTCTTGCATTTGATATTGCTTAGTGGACTCTTAATTATTATTATTTTATGTTCAATTGAAGTTTTCTTTTCTTTTCTTGTCTATATTCTTTTGTTTTTTTAATACATTTAAAACTTCCTTAAAAAAAACATTCGGGGGCACTGCCCCTGAACCCCCCATTAATTATGCACCCACAAATATAAAATCCTAGCTCCGCCACTGCTTTCAGGATTACAAGGTCTAGAAAAATTAACTTCAATTGCGTATAGCTAATAATGAAACGTCTAACATATTCTTGCTTTCAAAATATGTTAGACGTTTCATTATTAGCTATACGCAATTGAAGTTAATTTTTCTAGACCTTTGAACAGAATATATAATTCGTGGATATAAATATACACACACACACAAACACACACTCTCCCATGCATAGATACAATTATATATCCGAGTGGAGCTTTTATATCGGGAAAGAACCAACCAATTAATTAAGCAAAGTAAATCGTAAAATATAAAATAAAATTAATTTTTTTTAGAGATATTAAGAAAACTAATTAAATTATCTTAAAAAATTTATATTTTTCATTTTTTCTCCAAACTATTTTATCTAACTTACAAACTGATATACAATCTAAGAATATACAATATATAATTAAGTAACTTATTTAGCATCATTTTTTTAAAAAAAAAATCAACTTCATCTTATATTTAATATTTGTGTGGATTCTGGAAATGTACTTAAACAATATTAAACACTCATTGCCTTCTTTTTTGTCCGTTAGCTAATTTTGTTTTTTTATTAAGTCCTTTAATTTTACTCCGTCAGTAAGGTTCTCAAACTCATGATAGTGACATAATATCGTATCAGAGACTCGAATCCTAAACTTGTAAGAGTTACTTTTATCAATGGGTTAACAAACTATTTCCCTATAGACATCCAACACAACTAACTATTTTGGTTATAAAAGTAAACAATCAATTTTTTTGGTAGCATGTATAGCAATGCCGTTAACCTTAGTTAATTTCCAATACTTTTACACTGTTGGTCCCACCAATCTCTCACTCTCTGTTATTTTAATATATTTTTAGAAATATATGCCTTTTTTAATGGGAAAATATCACTCAGACACCATGAAAGCAATTTTATTTCATTTAACCTTAAAAAGATTATGAAATTTCACTACAATCCTTGGATGAAAATGAAATTAAGTTTTGTCAGTAAAAGATAATATCTGGTGATGAATACTCCACATAGGTCAAACCGAGATTTGGAATAATTAACACTAATGCGGATGTCAACCTATCCTTCAGCTCTTGGAAGCTTTCCTCACAACGTTCATCCCACACAAATGACTGGATCTTTCTCGTAAGCTTCATCAACGACAAGGCAATTAGAGAAAAATTTGGTATAAATCGATGGTAATAACAAGCAAAACCTAGTAAACAACGTATCTTAGGTACAGTCTCTGGCCTTTTCTAGATCAGTACTGCTTCTACTTTATTGGGGTTCAAAGAAACCCCTACTTGTGAGATAACATGACCAAGAAATTTAAATTCTGCAAGTCAAAACTCACATTTGCTTAACTTGGCCTAGAGTTGCTTTTCTTTCAAGATATTCAGCACTAAATCCTCAAATGATTCTCATGCTCTTCTCTACTTTTTGAGTATATCTAAATATCGTCGACAAACACTACCATGAACTGATCCAAATATTGACGGAAAATTCGGTCTATGAAAGCAATTTTATTTCAGTCAACCCAAAAAAATTATGAAATTTCACTGTAACCCTTGAATAAAAAAGAAATTAAATTTTGTCACTAAGAAAACAATAATGCCCTACTTTACTTTTCATAAGAGAATTTAAGGATATTCACAAGACAAATAAATTAGTTTTAAAAAATTCAAGGTGTTAAAAGAATTTGTATTCATAAAACAAATATGTGAATGACCAAATTGTTTTAACTCTCTTGATTCTTTTAAATCCCTTTACAAAACAAATACGATCATTATTCACAAGACATATATAAACATTTATAAGACAAAAAATGTTTATATATACTTTTCAACAAAACAAAAAATAATTGCGAGTGAATTAGTTTATTGCAAAAATTTTATCCTTATTGCTCTTCTAAAAATATATTAAAATAATAGAGAATGAGAATATTGGTAGGACCCACATTACAGCGTAATTTGCCAAAGTGGCACTATAACTTAATAACTTAATGAGTAAAATATTCTAATCACCTATTTATTTTTTCTAAACTATACAGACATCCTTTTTATTTTAAAAATTTATATAGACTTCTCTTAAAATTAAAATGTATATTACATAAACCTTCTTTATATTTTGAGATTTTGTTTCAATTCACTTAAACCATTAGTTGATAATCAAGTTTGACTTTTGCACTTTTATTTTTACCAAGATATTCCTCTTTAACATGATATATATGGGCAAAAAAAAAATTATACCACCAAATTTTAAGGGAACATTTTATTAAAGGACAACGTAACCAAATTTATTTTAGTAAAAAACCAAAACATTTGAAGTTTCAATGTAGGACCAAGGACCAAATGAAAAACAATTTTTGTAGGTAAAAAACACAATAATGCCTCTTTTTCATTTTTCATTTTTTAAAAAGGTTTGATCATTGTTAGAGCTTTGGCGTCTAGTCACCTGCCGCAGCCACATTAATTTTCGGGATTAGAGTTTTGGCTAGTCATTGTTGGAACTTCGACAGTCGGCCGATGATGGTCGCTATGGCTTGGCGAGGCTAGTGTACCGATTCTTTGGAGCTTCAAATGACAACCAAATCTTTTTTTAAAAAAAAAATAAAGTAAATGGCATTATTGTGTTTTTACTTACAAAACTTATTTTCATTTTCATCCATTAATTCTAATAGATTTTTTAAACTTTCTAACATGTTAACATTTTATTAATTTTGATATCAGAAAAATTATAATTTCAAATTTTCACCATATTTATTGAAATTTATTTATTTTTTGCTTCTTAAATGACTAAAATTATATGAAACACAATTTTTCTTTCAAAAACAATAAACTATATAGTTTTTTTTTTTGGGGACTAACCCACCGCACTACTAGCAACCCACTAGCTCGATTCGTGGAAATATAGGTTTACAATGGGAGGAATCTCGCCCTCTCCCACTATATAGCTTTTAGAGATTGCATAAGTCGTTTAAATGTACACTTTCATATTTTTTTCTACAAATATCTAAAAAATTAATGCAAATTTTTAAAAGTTTGTGATATTTACAACATGTCAATTAAAATTTGAGATTTAGTATTAAAGGTAAATTATTAAATAAATTTTATTTTTTATACAAATTTTAATTTAAAATATATTTTTAGAACCTTTTTAGAATATTCTTAACGGAGTTAATGGTTTGGACTTAAGTATATGTTTTTAAAATAGAGGGGATATCTGTGTAATTAAGATAAAATAGAATGGTGATCGATTAAAGTATTTTATTCTGATTTAATTCAATCCCAAGCTTCTTTCAGATTCAAAGTTAATTAAAATCATGGGAATTTTTCCCCATGTACTGAGTGGATCTTTAAATTAACAAATTCAAAGTTAAACTCCACGCAATTTATCTTATTTAAGGGAAAAGAGCAAATTTAACCATAAAGTTATACACTTATATGTAAGGGCAGCTGGAAGGAATCACTTATGGTGCCTATCCAAAGGATAGGCACCATCTACCTAGCCAATCTTGATCGTCCAGATTTAATATTTTTTAAATGAAAAAATATTTTTTTGAAAAAGTGTCAGTTAAAAGATTATCTTTATTTTAGATCTTCTATCTAAAAAAATATTTTTTTAAAAAAAATATTAAATCTGGACAGTCCAAATTAGCTAGGCAGATGGTAGCTATCCTTTGGACATGCACCTCCGCGGCTGGCATCATAAAGTTTTCAAATGTGTAAAAAAAAAAAAGATAAAGGTTTAAAAGTGTGGCCATTTTGACAACTCTGTTAACTCCACCAACTTCCGTTTATTTATTGAAACATGGGTCCCACAAGTTGTCCTCGTGTCACAACATTAATTGGGAAAATTACGCTCAGGTCCCAAGGAAGGAAATTAATTACAATAAAGTCCCTTGAAATAATCAAATTACGCTCGGTCCCAAGGACTTACGTGTAATTATTTGTATTAACAACATAAAATGCATATATTAACAACAGAAATGCATATATTTACAACAACTTTTAAATATCTCGACCATTTACAACAGAAATGTATATATTAACAACGGAAATACATATATTTACAACAACATTTAAACACCCGGATTTTGAACATAGAGAGGTCATTTACAACGGAAAAAATCATAGATTTACAACGGAAATGTTGCATTTGCAACAAAATTTTAAATATGGCCATTTACAACAGAAAATGCATGTATTTACAACAAGAAATGCATGTATTTACAACAACTTTTAAAAACCTGGATTTTATTTCCATACAAATAATTACACAGAAGTCCCTGGCTATTTACAACAGAAAATGCATGTATTTACAACAGGAAATGCATGTATTTACAACAGGAAATGCATGTATTAACAACAACATTTAAAAACCTCCATACAAATAATTACACAGAAGTCCCTTGGGACCTGAGCGTAATTTGATGATTTCAATGGACTTTTTTGTAAAAAAAATTCGTTCCTTGGGACCTATATGAAATTTTCCCACATTAATTCATTTTTCTGATGGATTTGAAAAAGCTGCAAGGGAGCATTGCAGATCCAGTGCTTGTCTCACAAACTTCTTCCTTTCACGGCACAATTTTTTTAGATTCAATTCTCTTCTAGAAGTCTAAAAATGTAGCAATTTTATCCTCCACTAATAATAGACACTGACGGCGTTAGTTTACACTCGAGTGAGTACGGAACCTTTTTTTTTTGCACACACTCAAATGAGTGTGCACACTGAGTGTGAACTTGGTTAAAAAAGTCTGTACACACCGAGTGTGCTAACCATGGTAGTTAAAAGCGCACTTTAACTCGTGAAAACGCCGTTTTTACGTTTATATTTCAGTAAAATGTGTTTCATTGCAGCAAAAAACGCAATCAGAGTGAAAATGCAAAAAACGCAGCGTTTAAACGTAAAAACGCAGCGTTTTTGAAAAAAGCGAGAAAAAAAAAACTTGCCCTAAATCCATAATCTTGTCGGCTATCTCATTCTCAACCCGCGGCTCCTTCCATCAAAATCCCTAATCTGAAATCGAGCTCTCGCCTCCTCCTCCGACGCCCTTTTCATCCATATCGTGCCTCTCCCTCCGTTGCCCTGCTCACCGCCTCCGACGCTCTTCCACCCCCTTCATCGTCGGCTGCTCATCATCGTCTCCCCCATCTCTTACTCTCAAACCCCCTCCTCTCCATTCGTCCATAATCAACAATACCTCCATTATTGTCGCCGTCGCTCATAGCTCTCCCTTGTTCACCGCCAGTCAAAGCTTGCTTGCTCTGTTCTGTCGGCCAAAACAAGCAATGGACTACCCCCTTGGCCCTTGCTTGCTCTGAACTCATCTCCGTCGATAGCCATCGAACCGTAGAAGCCAAGCTTGATTTTTGGCCTTCTCTGTCCTTTGCTTGTGGCTGATTAGTTCCTCTCCTTCTGCTGTCTTCGTCCCTATTATACTCCAAATGGTACGTTCATTTTTCCTCTTCCCCTGTCATTTTGGATTTCTGGATAGATTGGAGGGAAGCTTTGATTTGGGACTGATAATATTTGGTCAGTTAGAGGGGATTGTAGCTTGAGATCTAAAGTAGTTAAGGCATACTAAAAGTTGAAAAGGGTTGGTATTTGCATTTTCCCAATTCTCCAACCAATTTATTTATATAACTTGATAAACTCATTGAATTTCTTCTGTGTTGTCTTGCAATTCATTCCATTCAGAACAACTGATATGCATGGGACATAATTGGGAGGTTGCTTGTCACCTTAATTCTCAACTTCCAATGCCACAGAGGTTCTTCCTCTGTCAATGTCTCCACCATGGTAAGGCTTTAATCTCTGCCCATTCACCTTAAAAGCTTCATCTGAACCTATTGGTGCAATGGCAATTGCACCAAAAGGTGTGACTTCTTTGACTACAAAAGGTCCTGACCATCTAGACTTCAATTTCCCTGGAAAAAGTTTCAAACGAGAATTATAAAGTAGTACCTGCTGTCCCGGATGAAACTCTTTAGGAATAATCTTCCTGTCATGCCATCTCTTGGTTCTTTCCTTGTAGAGGCTAGCACTCTCATATGCAAAAATTCTGAATTCATCAAACTCATTCAACTGAAGTAACCTCTTTTCATCCATGATTTAGCATCAAAATTCAGCACTTAGTTGCCCAAAGCGCCTTATGCTCAAGCTCCACCGGAAGGTGGCAAGACTTACCATATAGCAAATGAAACGGTGACATGCCAATAGGAGTTTTGAATGCCGTTCGGTACACCCACAAAGCATCATCAAGCTTCTTAGACCAATCCTTCCTTGACTTCCCAACAGTCTTCTCCAATTTGCTTCAATTCCTGTTAGACATCTCCACTTGCCCACTAGTTTGTGGGTGATATGGAGTAGTGACACGATGAGTGACACCATATTTGCTAAGCACGATTGAAACGTCGGTTACAAAAGTGAGTTCCTCCATCACCGATAATGGCCCTAGGTACCCCAAACCCGTTGAATATATTCTTTTTGAGAAAAGATACCACCACCTTAGCTTCATTAGGGGAAGAGCAATTGCCTCTACCCACTTTGAGACATAGTCCACAACTACAAGAATGTACTTGTTGTTAAAAGAACTTGGGAATGGCCCCATAAAATCAATCCCCCACACATCAAATATCTCAATAATAAGAATGTTGTTAAGGGGCATCTCATGTCTCCTAGAGATATTCCCAGTTCTTTGGCAACGATCACAACGCTCCACAAACTTTCTAGCATCCTTGTACGGTGTAGGCCAATAAAAACCACTTTGTAATACCTTAGCAAAGACCTGCGTTCTCCGAAAAATGTCCACCATAATCTGAGCGTGACAATGCCGGAGGACCTTATGAGTTTCCTCCTGCGGGATACAAATAAGCACTCCATCTGTACACCTGAAAAATAAGAAAGGCTCATCCCAGATATACCGTCGAACATCATGCATGAACTTCTTCCTCTGCTACCATGTTAGTCCCTCTGGTATCATCCCAATTGCCTTATAATTAGGAATATCAGCGAACCAAGGTACATTGCTGATTGCCAAGACATACTCATCTGGGAATTCATCCCGAATCTCCATCTTTGAATCATCCTGCAACTCCTTAACCTTTATCCTAGATAAGTGATCGGCTACCACATTCTCCACCCCTTTCTTGTCTCTGATTTTAATATCAAACTCTTGGAGTAGCGATCCAATGAGAAGCCTTGGCTTAGCGTCTTGCTTAGTCAATAGGTATTTTAGAGCAGCATGATCCGTAAAAATAATCACCTTGGAACCAATCAAATGCTGTCTAAACTTATCTAATGCATAAATAATTGCAAGCATCTCCTTCTCAGTTGTTGCATAGTTCAGTTGTGCCTCATTCAGAACTTTACTCGCATAGTAAATAACATGCAACAACTTATTCTTCCTTTGCCCCAACACAGCCCCTATAGCATAGTCACTGGCATCACACATCAGCTCAAACGGTAAAGTCCAATCAGGCGCCGTCAGAATAGGTGGTTTGGTCAATCTCTCCTTCAACAAGTTAAATGCAACTAGACAATTATTGTTGAAGTTAAAGTCTTCATCTTTGACCAACAACTGACTAAGTAGTTTGTCTATCTTGGAAAAATCCTTGATAAACCTCCGATAAAAACCTGCGTGACCAAGAAAACTGCGAACGCTACGCACATTGGTGGGAGGAGGTAAGTCTTTGATGATTATAATCTTGGCTCTATCCACTTCTATCCCCTTAACAGATATTCTATGACCCAAGACTATCCCATCTTTCACCATAAAGTGGCACTTTTCCCAATTAAGCACCAAGTTACTCTCTTGACATCTTTGGAGCACACCAGATAAATTAGCCAAGCAAGTATCATAAGAAGTGCCAAAAACAGAGAAATCATCCATAAATACCTCAATAAATCTCTCGATCATGTCGGAGAAGATAGACAACATGCACCTCGAAAAGTAGGCAGGGGCATTGCAAAGACCGAAGGGCATCCGTCTATAAGCAAAAATCCCAAAGGGACAAGTGAAAGTTGTCTTCTCTTGATCCTCTGGAGCCACTGCTATTTGATTGTAACCGGAATAGCCATCTAAGAAACAGTAATAAGAGTGACCTGCAAGCCTCTCAAGCATCTGATCCATGAATGGCAAAGGAAAGTGGTCCTTGCGAGTGGCATCATTCAACCTCCTATAATCCACACACATTCTCCAGCCCGTAACAGTTCTAGTGGGTATCAATTCATTATTCTCGTTCTGCACTACAGTGATTCCACCCTTCTTAGGTACTACATGTACTTGGACTAACCCACTTTGAATCGGAGATAGGATAAATCATACCCGCATCTAACGGTTTCACCACCTCCTTTCTCACCACTTCCTTCATAGTCGGGTTAAGTCTCCTCAGGGCTGCCTTCTTATGGGTTTCACATCGTCCTCCATAAGAATTTTATGAGTGCAAAATGAAGGACTAATCCCCTTTAAATCGATATAGACCACCCTATTGCAGTCTTGTGGGTAGTCAAAACTTTCAGCAACTTCTCTTCGTCGGTAGGTGACAACTTAGCACTAATAATAATGGGATAAGTGTCATCCTTCCCTAGAAAAGCATACTTTAGATTAGAAGGGAGCTCCTTTAGTTCCACCTTAGGAGTAACAGTGGCGCATCATAATCTTTCTTCTTCGCTCCTCAATCAGAATCGAATTCTCATCTGCGAAACCTCTTCTTCCACTTGTAATAATTGAGCAAGATCATCCTCCATAGACTCATCCGAACCTTCTTGAAAAAGATCTTCATGAATGGCTTCATCAACTACATCAATTAAGAAGCGATCCTATCATCACCGGGGTATTTCATGGATTGAAACACATTGTAAGTGACTTTCTCATCATTCATTTGGAACTCCATTTTTCCCCGACTACATCAATTACCGCTCTAGTAGCAGCTAAGAAGGGTCTTCCCAAAAGCAAAGAAAGTTCAGCATCTTCCTCCATGTTAAGAACCACAAAATCCACCGGGAAGATGAATTTGTCCGCTTTCACAAGCACATCCTCAATGACACCTTCTAGCTTCTTAATGGACCTATCCGCCAACTATAATGACATCATAGTAGGCTTCATCTCTTTAATGCCGAGAGCTTTCGAAACAGATAAGGGCATTAAATTTATACTAGCTCCCAGATCACAAAGTGCCCTGCCCATATTGACGTTCCCTATTGCACAAGGAATGCTAAAGGCTTGCCTAGGATCTTTAAGCTTTGGTGGCAACTTTGTTTGAATAATGGCACTACACCGCCGAGTCAATGCCACTTTGTTTCGGCCTCTTGCAACTTATGCTTCTTGGAAATCAAATCTTTCATGAACTTTGCATAATTAGGCATATTTTCAAGAGCTTCGTGAAGGAATGTTAATCTGCAGTTTCTTAAAAATATCCAAGAACCTGGCATACTTTGTTTCGAATCTGTTTGCTTCAACCTTTGGGGGTAAGGAGGTTTTGCATAAGAAGGAGTGAGAGACTTCTTTGTAGCTATCTCCTTTGGAACCTGCTGCACATCATCATTCTCAGCCTTTTCCTCCTCTTTTTCTAAAGCCTTTTCATGTTCTTCCACCCCTTTTTCAGACTTTTCCTTCACCGGAACAGATTTCTCAACTGGTTGAATCACTATACCACTCCTTGTAGATATGGCCTTACAATGCTCCTTTGGATTGACCACAGTATCACTAGGGAATGACCCTTGGCTCCTCTCTGCTATTTGCTTTGATAACTGACCAATCTGATTCTCCAAGTTCTGGATTGAAGCCTCCTGATTTTGAGAGAAGACTTTGTTTCATTCGGAAAGCTTCAACCCCGTATGTATTCGGTCTTTGGTATGGGTCAACCGTGTCAAAGCCTTTTCCGATCGTAATGGTGGTGGTGGTTTGGTGGAACTGGCTGAGGTCTTGTTTGGGGTTTATAGGAAAAGTTTGGGTGAGATTTCCAGCCAGGATTGTACGTGTTGCTATATGGATTAAACTGATTCCTAGGAGGATTACTCATGAAATTAACCTCAGCTGTTTCTCTAGTACTACCAGCTTCACAATCTCCATTAGCATGTTCCCCTTTGCAAAAATCACAAAGCAAAGGAGGCTGAGAAGTGATGGATGAGACCTAAGAATAGGCAAGCTGTTTAGTGATGGCAGCTAACTGCTGTTGGATCATCTTGTTTTGTTGGGAAAGGTTCTCATTGTGGGCCAAAATTGTATTGTAAGAATCTAGATGAAGAACTCCCTCTTTGGTTGTGGAGTAACAGTTTCATTCTCAAGGGACCCCATAGCCTCAAACAACTCCAATGCTTCATCTCGGAGTTTTGTTTTCGACTTACCACCCGCGGCGTTAATCATCATCCTAGAAGACGGAAGCATCCCATTGAAGAATATTCTCGCCGATCATAGTCTTGTAGCTCATGTTGTGGACACTTCCTAAGCAACTCCTTAAACCTTTCCCAAGCTTCACGAGAATGATTCCCCATTGCCTTGAGTAAAGCAACTAATATCGACATCGGCTTTGTATACTTAGAAGAAGGAAAAAATTTTCAAGGAACTTTGTGGTGATAATGTCCCAAGTGGAGAGACTTCCGGTAGGACAAGAACGAAGCCAAGCTCTTGCTTTCCCGTCGAGAGAAAGGAAACAGTCTCACACGAAGAGCATCTTCGGGAACCCCATTCATCTTGATGGTATCACAAATCTGCGAAAAAGTCTCTATATGCGATTAGGATCCTCTAAATCACTCCCACTAAAAGAACCTTGTTGAACCAAGCTTATGAGGGATGGCTTGATTTCAAAATTATTCGCATTCACAGGAGGATTGACAATGCTAGTTGCAGTCCTGGCAAGATTAAGTGTCATGTAATCGCCCATGGTCCTTTTTGGAGGAGGACGGGGAGGATTTGCCCCATTTTATGCCATTATAACCAGTTCAGTCCCAGTACTAGAGCTAACAACCTTTCCTTTTCTCTGTTTAGCAAGTTTCCGGTTTCTCCTTGCTGTCTTTTCGATTTCAGGATCAAACTGCAGCGAATTTCTGTCAGTGGTACCTCGCATAAACAGAGTAAAATAACAAAAGAAAAAGAAAAATTCAATCTAGAGTTTCAATAACTACTCTTAGTGTTGAAATAAAACTAGGGAAAATTACACACAGGTCCCAAGGAACAGAGATATTTACATTTAGGTCCCTTCAAATGACAAAATTACACAGAAGTCCCTAGGGAAAATTACACACAGGTCCCTTCTGTGTAATTATTTCATATGAGTAAAAAACCTTATTGCCCTTCTACTTCTTCTTTCTCCTCTCTCTCATCTCTGGACCTTCGATCTTTCCTTCTTGCGTTTCAGCTCGTACTCGCCGGCGGTTTCCTCCTCCACCACTACCACCGACGAGCTTCCCTTCACCTCCACCGTCAGCCACCATCACTCTCACCGGTGGTGAGAACCAGCACTTGGACTTGATCTGGAACGCATAGAACCTCCCTCCTTCAACCATCGGTTTCCAACCTTCCCATCCAACCCTCAGTCTCCTTCTTCCTTCTCCTCTCTCTCTCCTCTCTCACCTTACTCGCTCTCTTGAGGATCGCTTGCGTACACCGCGAAATGCGAGAAGGTCAACGTGGTGGTGGAGAGATTTTCCGATCCCGGGCCGAGTTCCGGTGGAAGATCGTCCCAATTGACTCTCGCATCCATGGCCTCTCTCTCATCCATGAGTTGCGAGATGAGAAAAGAGAGCATTTGTTGTTGTAAATAGAGGTTGGGGAATCTGCAAAAGTATGTAAAAGTTGTTGTAAATATATGCATTTTCTGTTGTTATTACATGCATTTGTTGTTGTAAATAGCCTCTGGAAGTGATAGGTGAAAAAATACAGGTTTTCAAAAGTTGTTGTTAATATATACATTTTATGTTGTTATTACATGAATTTTCTGTTGTTAATCACTTCTGGAAGTGAGAGAAGACAAATTCGGGTTTTCAAAAGTTGTTGTTAATACATACATTTTCTTGTTAATTTATGCTTTTTCTCGTTGTTAATCGCTTCGGAAGTGAGAAAGACAAATTCGGGGTTTTCAAAAGTTGTTGTTAATACATTCATTTTATGTTGTTAATTTATGCTTTTCCGTTGTTAATCGCTTCGGAAGTGAGAGAAGACAAATTCGGGGTTTTCAAAAGTTGTTGTTAATACATTCATTTTATGTTGTTAATTTATGTTTTTCCCCGTTGTTAATCGCTTACGGAAGTGAGAAAGACAAATTCGGGGTTTTCAAAAGTTGTTGTTAATACATGCATTTTATGTTGTTAATTTATGCTTTTCTGTTGTTAATCGCTTACGGAAGTGAGAGAAGACAAATTCGGGGTTTTCAAAAGTTGTTGTTAATTTATGCTTTTCCTGTTGTTAATCGCTTCTGGAAGTGAGAGAAGACAAATTCAGGGTTTTCAAAAGTTGTTGTTAATACATGCATTTTCTGTTGTTAATTTATGTTTTTCTTGTTGTTAATAGCTTCTGAAATGTTTGCTTTGATTGTTTCCTTTTTTATACACTATGGGCAGCAAAGTAATTTTACGCTCTGAAATATTTACATAGAAGTCCCAAGGGACTTCTGTGTAATTTTGTCATTTGAAGGGACCTAAATGTAAATATCTCTGTTCCTTGGGACCTGTGTGTAATTTTCCCATAAAACTATTCCCCGGAAACGGCGCCAAAAACTTGATAGCGACTTCGGCAAGTGCACCGGTCGTTACAAGTAATAAAGTAGTGAGAAAAAGATCGTCCCACGAGGAATAATACTCCAATCACTAATTCGTTATTTTCGCTTTAGTTGGATGAATTGAGTAATATGGGGTGAGTTGTAACCAAACAGAATTTAAAGAATTAAATAAAGAACAAGAATCCAAAATCAAGAATTTCAAGAAAACGTTTAGAAAAGATGAGTAATTAAGAAAAACGCAGTTAGGGATGAGGATCCCCTATGTTCCTCCAAGTATTTGAATTGAATCCCTAATTGATTATTATTCTCACGATTGACGATCAATTCTCTAAAGTTAGACTAAGTCCTAATGTCTTGATGCTACCTTAGTCTGTTATCTTTGAAAACAATCTAATGTCTTAGTATTGTTTGGAAAGATCATATTTTTAAACAAGAATTATGAGATCACATAAACTCGTAAGCCTATGTCTAGGTCATGCAACTCTATGATGAATTAACGGTTCTAGTTAAATGCACCAACATCTCTATTGTTATACACCAACCTATGAACAATCTAAAAGGTGATCAATCTTTAAAAAAGCTTTAAGCAAAGATAATTCATTCAATCAAGAAAAGAAGATCAATAAAGAATCCAAACAAATACTTTAAATTCGCATGGGGTTCATCATCGCCTCTAACTATAAAAGAAAAACTAGCCTAACATGGCTATAATAAAATCCATAAAATAAATAAAGGCCAAATTTAAATAAGATAGGAAAAAGAAAGAGAAATAAAAAAAACTCCTAAAATCTCTCGATCTCATATATTCCTCCCTGCCGCATCTTCAAATTCCTTCTTGAATTTGTTCGTGCCTCCTGCGTCAGTGCTGTTGCGTGTCGGCTGATTAATTTTCCCCCACTGTGCGTTCTTGCCGATATATATATGGCTTTAGGATTATATCTTTTTCGCTGCGGGTCCCACGTTTCTATCCCAATTTGCTTAATAGATATGATATATTGTATTATTTTGGCCGACTTGCATATCTTATAATCTTATATGTTTTTTGTCTTTTTCTAATATATCATACACATCCGACCAAAAAAAAAAAATATATATATATCATACACATTATTCCTCCTATAGATCTGCTTCTTTTGTAAGCACAGGGTCCACGTCCTTTCTTCCAATCTTTGGTGAATTCAATATCATATAATATAATATTGCTTTTCCTATATTTTCTCCTCTCTTAGATCACATAATATCTCCTGCATAAATAAATAGGATATCAATAGATCTTCTGTTATAATATTATTTTATCATATATTTAATTAAAATATAGATAAGTACATAAAGATAATTAAATAAGTACAAAATATTAATAAATTTGATCCAATATATCCCGAATCTATACTTATTTAATTATAAAATATATACTTATCATTGCTGTAGTTGCTCCTTTTGAAAAAGCATTCTAGTTAATTCCTGTTTTTTGGAATGGAATTCCTTCCAAAGCCTTCTGTCTTGGGACGCTTTAATGTTGTATTGGTATTTTAGAGACCATATAAAATGCAGAATTGATCTAGAAAACACTAGATGCACGATACTGCTGCTGATTCTTTGCCACTTTCTTCTGTGGTACTTATTTTCCATTGAAACATGCTATCTTGCTCACTAGAAATCAGTATATTTGATGACATGTGCCTTTGTTTGAATGGTATTTGATGACAATGTTGGATATTTTGATTGATATTGCATTGATCAGTATATGTATGGATGATGGCAGGTGTCTTACTTTTCTTAATTTTTTTTATATATATATATGCAGGTAAAAACTACGTTTTGTATTACGATTTTACGTTTTACGATTTTTCATTCTCCTTCCGTTTTTACGTAAAAACTCGTTTTTAACTATCTTGGTGCTAACCCCGTTAAGGGTTATTGTTGAGGGAGGACAACATTGCTACGTTTTGATACTTTTGAAGAAAAATTGAACCCAAAAAAACTTTTAGGATAAAATTGTTCCTAGGGGTGTATTTCCGGAACAAAATTGCTACTTAACCTAAAGAAAAAAGATGGGATCTTATGGCTGTCTCGCTACTTCTCTTCTGTGTTATATTACATTATGGAGGAGAAGGTAGCTAAGTGGGTCGATCATGGCATTGGTAGCCATGGAGGTCCTTGCTGAGCGTTTTCAAACAGTCAAACAATGAATTAATGTAGTGACACGTGGGCATCATGTGGGACCCATATTTCAGTAAATAAACGGATGTTAGATAGAGTTAACGGAATGAGATTCCCTACCTATCTAAAGGATAGGTAGGGGAGCTTCTTCTCCCATGGAATCGTTCGGAGTTAAATTTGAATGGTCCATCTTTTTTCTTTTTTTTTTACTTTCTATTTTTTCAAAAAAAAATTATTTTAATGGATCTGAATCTAAAATAAAAATAATCTCTCAACTAAGATTTTTTTTCAAAAAACAAATTTTTTATTCAAAAAGCAACAATTTTTAAAAAAAATAAAATTTGGACCGTCGGATCGATCTAGACGGTCCAGATCATATGAGTAAATAGTGCCTATCCAAAAGATAGGCACCAAAATCGGTTCCGTTAGTTAACAGACTTGTCAAAATTGCCCCACTTTCAAACTTTTATATACTTTTTTCACCTTTAAAAATTTCATGGTGTCAGATGTCCCCGCATATAATTTTATTATTAAATTTTCCCCAATACCCTTAATTTAATTCCCCCCCCCAATATTTTAACATGTATTAGCACGAGTACAACTGCGGTTCTTAATGCAAATTAAATAAATGGGGAGTCGCTATTTATAAATGTTATTTTTCAATGTGGATGAGTAGCAGTGAGGATGTTACCATCAGATGACTTTTTTTTTGAAAAAAATATCATTCCAGTCATCATCATAAAACGTAATTACCACTAACTGTCATAGTTTCATAAATACCTGGGAGGGATCCTCTCACAGTCGGCCCCTCTCCCCATCCTCTCTGTCCGGCTGCATCTCAGCCATCCGAATCTAAAAAATTTATTATTATTTTTAGATGTCCGTCAGGATCAGATTTGATGGGGCCCGAGGATGATGGGGATGGGGAGAGGGCCGATGTGAGAATCCGGACCCTAAATAGGGTAGTAAAGTGGGACAAGAAATTAAAGAGGGTGGAATTAATTAATTGAAATTATATACACTAAAAATACACACACACACACACCAGAAATACAACAGTAGATGAGATAACCTTAACATAAAGATCTTTGATAGAGACCTTCCCACTGCGAATCATTGTTCTATATATGCTTTAGTAGTATAAGATTTGTTATAAAAAACTTAACATTTTTCATTTTGTCTTGGGTGTAAATAAAAAAATAAATAAACTTGTTAGTTTTCAACATAATGACCATGCAAGTCTGTTGTCGTCTCTGGGGGAGGCGTTTAACCTCTTAATTTGCAAGATTGTTTATTAATTTATAAAAAAAATGCTATTAATTATTATAAATGTAAGAGAAAGTTTTATTTAATCATATTATTCTTTGGTTGAATCTACACAGTATCCCCTAGTCAATGGCTAGAGACTAATCCTCTTGAGGGTAGAAATTACGGAAGTAGGTTTTGCCTCTTGTCAAAGTATTTTTAATTATATTCTATTGTTTAATTTTAGGTTAAGGTGCAAATTTTCAAGAAAGTGACCACTTAATAGTGTTGGGTAGGAAGTTTTTTTAAGGAGCAATTTTGCTTTGCAAATTATCAAAACGTAGTAATTTTCCTCTTTATTTGACATTAAAAATGTAACGGTCAACATCAATTTTTTTAATAATTAATATTAGTTTTTAACAATTAGAGCTAATTTGTTCCTTTTTAACACTTCCAAAGCAAAATTGCTCATCAAAAAAATCCGGATACCCAATGCTCCTAGGGGGTTTCTTCCGAGATTAAATTACACATTAACCCTTTAATTTTCTTAACCCAGCTCATAATAAATTATCTGTATTTTTACAAGTTTGTGCTCTAAACACAACAATTAAATTTTAAAACATTTTCTAAAAAATTTGATCGAAGAATGACTTTTATCTGTTCTCCGTTTTTACAAATTCGTCTTGAGAAAATCGAATTAATATTTGAATATGAGATAGCATATCTAATTGCACGTATGCTAGCATCTAGCTTGAGGGATAGATTATCCTTTTTTTAAACTCTACAGTAAACCCACTCAAACTCTTATATTTATGTAGATAATTTCATTAAGATTACGTTTATTCATTACCTATCTCATATATAATTCAAAGTTTTAAGGAGGGCAAAACAAAAAAAAATCAAAGTTTTAAGGATTATATGCATACTGAAGTACAGTTTAAGGGGTATATGAAATAATAAAATCTACGTACTGACACGCTGATTTGAATACGATTATTTCTTTTTCTTAATAAGTCTATATACTATTTGATTGAACAAATATAAACATTTTTACGACAATAAACAATATATTCACTTTTTTATCAATTATTGCAATTATTTTTGGCCCATTTTTTTTTTTTCAAAATTGGTACTCCACCTGTCCTTAATGTAGGACCTAATTGAAGAGTTGATCTTGATCAATTTTTCATATTTATAATCTTCTTAATAAATTATCCTTATTGACACTCCCTCAAGTATGAGGGAGAGGGAGGACATACATTAATGAAGATAATTAAGATATTTTAGGAAAAACATATCATACTTATTGCAATTAACTAACTTACTTAACTTTCTTAATATAATCAAATTAGTTAAATATGTCATATATTAAAAATCATATGGGTTTAAGAAAAGATGGATAAATGGATAAATAACTAATGTATGAAAATAATCGAACCATATATTAGAGTAAAGAGATATATTATTAACATAGAGGTGATTTAGTGGTGTGAGGTCCGCTAGATCCTTTTGAGTCTTGAATTTAAGTTTTAAGAAAGACATTTATGTTGGGAGAGGCAGTCATGTATAAACACCAAACCAAATATCAGAGGATAATATATATATATATATATATATATATAGAGGGAAATATACTTCTCATGTTGTAGGAGAAATGTATCCTCATGTCATAGATACTTCGATTTCCATGCTTGAGTTTTTTTTTTTTTAATTTAAAAAAAGACGTGGGTCCCACCATTTCATGTGTATGTAGGAATCTTCTTCTTCTCATGCAACATGAGAAGTTTAAACCCCATATATATATAAGATAGAATGACTCAGAACATCTGTATTTTAATGTATTAACAAGAAAAAATCTATATTTTAATAATTATTAATATATAATATCTTCATACTTTAATAATTAATACCCTCTCTTAATCTAATCCCCAATATAAGAGTTACTTAACTAATTTAGGCATATTAAATAAATGAAATGAGTTGGTTAATTTGAACTGATGTAAAATGTGATCCTCCTAAAATATATTTGTGTAACATTGTATTATATATCAATTTATAAATTAATAAATTAGTTCGGAAAAAAATAATGTATATATGAGATAAAATAGACTAAAATATTATATTTTTGATCAAATATAACCCTCAAACTAGCTCTTATATTTTAGAATGAGATAATAATTTTTTTAAGGCTAAATTATACTTTTGGTCATTTAAATTTACATGAGGTATATTCTTGGTCTCTTAACTTTATAAAGTATACTTTTAGTCCTATAATTCTAACACCGTTAATTTTACTAACAGAAAATGTAAACTCAAGTGATAACAGTGTAAACTTAAATGATGACTATGCAATTAAATGTTGTTAAACTTGAATTTAAGATATGGGTAAATTGAAGAATATATAAAATTTGTGTAATTAAATGGTATTAGTCATCATTTGAGTTCGTCGCATCAGCGTTTTCCGTTAGCAATATTAACGGTGTTAGAATTTTAGGACACAAAATATACTTTATAAAGAGAAGAGATCAAAAGTAATAAAGTATGTCTTATACTCTTATATAAAACTTAAAGGACTAAAAATATACTTTATTTTTTTTTATTTTTTTTTTTTAATTTTAAATTCACCATCAGGGAACCTCCCATAGTCCCATGTCATCAGCGGCGGAACTTAGCAATGACAAGGGGCCCCCAAAAAAATATTGTTTAAAAATATTTAGTGGAACTTTTTTCTTTTTAATATAATAATGAAACTTTTGACCATTTCCCTCCAGCTTTGTTTCTTTCCTCGCAATTTCTCTCCGCTAGTCTCCATCATCTCTCAATTTCCCCTTATTTGACGGTAAACATTTCTTCTTCTTCTTCTTCACTTGTCCGAGTAAAAAAAAAAAATATTGAACTTGAGCTTCCTTTTTTTTTTCCCTCAAGAACTTGAGCTTCCTTCACTAGTCTCTAGTCGGTTTTACGAGTTTCTCATCTTTGAGCTAAACTAATTATCCAGTTCTTACTTGCTTCTACTAAAATTTTGTATGAAGTTTTCTCGAGTTTCTTCATCTTTGAGCTAAACTTATGATTCTATTCCAGGTTTGACCTCTTGATGTTGTGCCTTTATTTCATTGGAAAATCTTAAGGAACTCTTGTGATGTTCTTATGATATTAATGGGGTTTTTGAGTTTACTTTTTCAGGTTTGAGCAGAATTACTTTTTTCAGGTCATTGACCCAACCCAGATCTGGATCAGTTGCACATGATGAAGACTCATTTTTATTATATAACAGGCCGCCACTGTTTGGCCCCCCCAAAGTTTTGCTCCAAGTTCCGCCACTGCATGTCATATACTCTGTCTCCATCTAAAACAAAAGTTATTTTATAGCAAAATAAAAATCAGCAACGTGCATAATAATGTATTTTACTGTAAAAGTCGGCAACGAGTTTCGTGGTCATGACGAGGGATCTTCTGGCTGTTTCTCGAACTTTTATTCCTTATCAAATACTGCCTCCGGTCCTAATTATAAGGTATATTTAACCGATTTTGAAGTAATTAAGGATATGAGTTAAGTTAGTTAATTTTACTCATTTTCCTAAAATGCTTTTATATATATTTTATACTTCAATTACCTTGTTGATTTTACATAATTTCTCATTCATATTTGAACTGTGCTTTATATTATAAATCAATCACTTACGTTTTGGCTTAAGTTTCATAATTTCATATATCACCGTTTTATGACATACTCCATAATTCATGTATCAATTCAGAACCATCACTGCTAATTTGTTTTTTTAATTTTTATATTGCCCACCTCGATTAAATTAATTGTACGGCTCTTCAACGTTCAACAGAGAATTTAAGTAAAAAAAAAAAGTTGAATCTCTCACTTGATAAAATATAAGCTTGTTATATTAAATTAATTATTATTGAGAAAGTATTAATAAAGGTATTTTAGGAAGAAATTGACAAAAATTAGAATGTTGTGTTATAATTAAGACCAAAGCTAACTCCCAAATGATGTCCTATAATTAGGACCGGAGGGAGTATTTTTTAGTTTTTGGTGTCCCTAATCAGCTATAACCATGTAGGTAAAAAAAAAAAAAGATGGTGATTATTTATATTAGAGTTAAAATAAATAAATGATATATTGTGCATTTAGCATCAATGGGAATGGTCCCTGTGTTATAATGTCACTATTTTTGAATTTGAGAAAGTATGATTATATAATAAACGAAAGCACAAAAGAATAACTTGATTTGTATTAATATACGCATATATTTGTATTAATTAAGCTCAAGTTGCACCAGTAAACGGGTTGACAATTATTTGAGTCAGATCAAAAACTCAAATACTGTAATTGAAATAAATAGTACTAGCTTTGAAGAGCAACCCGCCCACCCCATTTGACCGATATTAAAACCAATAATCAAATCTCTACATAAATATGATTAACGGATAACCACTAATTACATTTGTTTTGGCAGTCTCTTTTTGTCTTTTTTAAAGATGTTTTGGAAGCTAATCCATTTACCATCTATAAACATTTGTTGGCGCATAACAAACGACAAAAGTGAGTTTCTCTCTTTCATTTTTTTATAACCCATTTCCTCCCCCACAAAACATATATGGCTAATAAAAAATTAAAGAAAGTTGATGGACGAAAAGATGGGGCGATGAAAGAGATACTCCTTCTGGTCCTAAATATAAGATAATTGATTTTTTTTAGAGATTAAAGAAGCTAAATAAGTTATTTAATCATATCATATGTTGTGTATCTTTAGATTATATATCAGTTTATAAATTAGGCAAAATAGTTTGGAGAAAATATGAAAATATAAATATTTTGGAGTTATATAATTAGTTTCCTTAATCTCTCTAAAAAAGTTAACTCTGTCTTATATTTAGGACCAGAGGAAATACTATCTCATATCCTTAATACTTGTATGTATCATTATATTATATATCAACTTATAATTCAATTAAAATAATTTAGAAAAAAAAACTATAAATACAAATTATTTAAAGTAATTTATTTAACTTTATTAATATTTTTAAATTAGCCAACTGCGTCATATATTTGGGTCAGAAGGAAGTATATAATTAGCAAATAAGTGGACATCTAGACCTGAAAAAAATAATCAGGCCATGAATTTCTAACACCAATGAAAATTTGAAAACAAGAGAAGAGTCTAAAACAATACTACCTCTGATCCTAAATATAAAACCTAATTGATTTTTTTGAAGAGATTAAAAAAGTTAAATAAGTTACTTAATCATATCATATGTTATATATGATTAAAATATACATTAGTTCATAAGTTAGAAGAATTAATTTGGAGAAAAAACGATCAAAAATAAATATTTAAAATAATTTAATTAGCTTCCTTAATTTCTCAAAAAGTAATCTAGTGTCTACTAATTTAGAATACTAGACAATGACCAACGTTGTATCAAGAAGCAACAGTATTGATAGACTTAAAAAATTGTGGCAGGCAGTGACATAAGACAAGCGCCTTATCAATCATATATAACACAAATTGCTTCCAAAAAAAGCAAAGTAAAAACTTCATTCAAGGGTCATTAAAATGGCGACAACAACAAAATTACGACACTAAGCAATGATATTCTGAAGAGATTGAATTTTTTACTCATTAATAAAATATTAGGAATGCCCCCCAAATCCAATGCTTGTCTCAACATATCAGAGAACCCCATGAGATTAAATTGAATCGAATTGAAGTCAAGCAATAATAGTCTTATGATAGTATAAAATATTGCGGTGGGCGCTGATTATGATAGTATAAAATATTGCGGTGGGCTGATTCAATATGAGCACCATATGGACCCATCCTATATAAATAACTGCAATAATGAGATGAAAGTCATACCAGACTATACTGCAACCCTAGCCAGTATGTCTTGTCCATCCTATCAGCAGCCATACCCAGATTGGGAGTTTTGGCAAGACAACTCTGATCCTTTCTTGGTCTCTTCATCAAGAGACCAAATTAATGGAGACCCTTTTCATGATTATCTTTGCTTCGATATGGTTGACAGGGAAGCAAATCAAGTGCCGGTGAGTTGGGAAGACATGGAAGCAAAGAAGACTTTGGAGGAAAAAACATACATAGGTGTGAGGAAGAGACCTTGGGGAAAGTTTGCAGCAGAGATCAGAGACACCACCAGGAATGGGACCAGAGTTTGGCTGGGAACATTCGAAAGTGCAGAGGAGGCTGCTTTAGCTTATGACCAAGCTGCATTCACCATGAGAGGCAACAACGCTGTTCTTAATTTTCCAGTGCAAAATGTGAAGGAGTCTCTGCAACACATCATGTATGGTTGCCGCAAAGACTGTTCGCCTGCTTTAGCACTCAAAGAGAGGCACTATATTCAAAGAAAACTGTCGTCAAAGGCTAAGAAAGGCAAAGCCAAACAGCAATCATCAGAGGTGGTGGTGCTAGAGGACTTGGGTGTTGACTATCTGGAGCAACTTCTCACCATATCTGATCAGACTACAATCTAGCTAGACACTTTCATTAATCAAACCGATTTCACAACTGTATTACTATTATTATTTCTATCTCTTTGTCCATATATTATCGTTCAACTACATTTGGAGGGACCCTTCGTCTTATTTTCATCCTTCTTTCTTTATTATGTGGCCATGATCTCAACACACCATTTGTGGTAGATATCTTCATAATTATAATAACACTATTGGTGTTCCTTAAGCAATTTGATATCCGATGCACTAAGAAAGGAGTACAAATTATAATGATTCCACCTTCAGCTGAAGCTAAGCTAAGCTAAGCCTTTCACAGGGCATTAACACTTCTTTGTTCTAACTATCGGCCGAGTCAGCCTTTTGAAGTTCTATAAAATCCTTTCATAAACAAATATATAACATGTGAAGTCCAGCTTACAGATTTCTGTTTCTAAATTAGCTCAAAATCCTTCACTGGTTATTTTACCCCAAAGAGAAGTCTTCACGAAGCAGGCCAAACAAGACGAATTAATCAGCAAGTTTACAACCTTAAGAGTACCATAATTTGAATCACAAAGCTACTGAGATGAAAAGAAGCTAGTCTCATTCATATTTTCACTCTTTATACCCCTCTCTTTCTGAACTTCACAAAAGTTTTACAATCAAGAACTACAAGAGATGTTTACATTGCATTTGATGCCGTGGGAAAAATATTAATACTCAACCAGAATAGCAGTCACCAGGTTATGAGGTAGACTTGATATGATAATGAACTAAAGGAATTTGGCTGTTACAGCAAAAAATATTAATTGGAAAATAGGGAGATATTACATTCACTAAACGTTGCAATTCAATATCATTAGAAAAAATGAATTATGGTTTATTATCAAGTATTACAGGCTACAGCAGTATGAAATATGAATACATGTAATTCCTTCTCACACTTGCATGCATTAGTATACCAACTGGAGAACATAGGAAAATTAACAACTAGAGAAAGTTATCAGAGAGCAGTATGAGTATTAGTTTCTTTCTCAAACGATGATAGTTCTTTATTTCATATTCCAAATTAAGAACAAAACCCCGTAAACTAGATAGCTGAAAACGGCAAGTTATACCTGAAATTATAAGATTCTCACAAGATCAATCACAGTAAAATTGACGATTGATTCTAGCATGACAAAACATCTCTCCAATTGCATGTTTCCCAGACACAAGACAACATATTCAATAGAAAAACCATATCCTATCTCACATTTTTAAAATAATAATAATAATAATAATAAGATCAACAATATACAATTTATCAACAATGCCATACCATGTTTAGTTTCACATTTTATACCTCACTTCAGTGCATTAATGATCATCAGAGTAAATATGAATCTACAGCCACCAATAACAAGAAATTATTATAAATGTGCAAGAAAGTAAAAAAAAAGAAAAATACAACAAGATCTACATCACTACACAATTTACCAGCGATGCCATATCTTGTTTAGTTTCACATTTTATATCTCACTTCATTGCATTTATGATCATCTGAGTAATTATGAATTCTGCTGCCAAGAACCATAGATTATCTTAAATGTGCAATAAGCTGGTTAATATAAAGGCTCGCATATTCGATTTTGTATAGAAAAGAACAAAGGTCAAGTAAAGCATCATCGAGTTCACTGAATAAATCAAGTAAAAAATAGGAAATCTCCAATAAAATGCTTTTAACAAAAATTATTTTTAAGATAGCAGTAACTTATATATATTTTGTGATGTTCATAGAATACATCACATTGGTTTCAGCCATAGCATTAAACAAGGAGTTGACCTGCATGCATTCAGTTCATAATACGCAAACAAAGTCATGAAGCAAACTGTAGCTCATGCTGTTTTCATGATTCTCAGGAAACACTCCTGGCACAGATATGGCAAAGATGTCACATTGAAATTTGCTACTCCCATTGGCGAGTCTTTCACATCAAGCTAGGGATAATCCCTACTCCACACTCTTGGGAAAACGATAAAAGAGCACAAAAGCCCTATTCGTAATACCCCTATTGGTAAAATAGTTCGAGAATACATACTAGTTACATGATCAGGCAAATGTTTGAAACTACAGGAATTTCTGCTCGTATAAACACTCAACCTCTCCTTATAGTCATTTGCAAATTTTGTAAGTAAATTGAACTATCCAGGAAATATGCATTGCATTATTGGCTATTAAAAACGAATAAAAAGGATAAATGATAATTGCTATTAATTGGTGGAAATAATCATATATAGAGATATTTAAGGTCAGTTATAGAATTCTAAGCGTGCATACAATTATACAAACAACGTGTAACTCACATCTACATCCAAGAATCATAGCTAGATGCTTGGGCAAAGACGATATACACGTCCCGTTATTCATCTACGCGAATGGTGCGTGTATAAAAAATCAACAGATCCAATATTTTCGGCATCTAAAGTCTAAACAGAAAGGAAATTTCGAAAATAAAAAAATAGAAGCTGATGAAGACATAAAATAAAACTGATAAAATATGTCGGGTTATTAGCATTCAAATAATAGAAGATTGAAAGAGACTAAATGAATCTAACGTCTTAAGCAACAAAATTAGAAGGAATGACAAATCAAACAAAGAAATTCAAACAAAATTTGAAAAGGAAAAGGACAGGAAAAGGTTATTATATCAGATGAAAAGAATACAAGATCTAAGGATGTGACCTGAGTCCTTTGACGCGTTCTCGCTGAGTTAATGTTAATACTCTTTTTATATTCCTTTTGCCAACGTTGTTTATATTAATAGTTAATACCCACGAGTTGAGGGACAACCCGGGTAAAAAATAGGAAACGATTGTCATCCTGGAGATTATTATGGAAAGTACGTCTTAATCAAATGACGACCATACATCTGAGTACTATAAGTCGTTGCATTTTATCATAAACTCAACCAACCATAAGACAGATACAGCTGATATGGGATTAATTCCCATTGGAATATCCGCAACACATTAACCAGCAACATATTGGAACCGTTTCGTCATGAAGTAATTTACGATATAAAATAAGGGTAGTGATAATCAAACATTAGACAGAGAAGGGGATCTCATTTTTACCTCTAAAAAGAATTTCAAGGGATCCTCACATTGCCTATTACCTGTCCCGAAAATAACTTCTCTTGAAAGAAGACTGGCAAAATCAGGAATCGGAAAACTTCGAGAAAGAACGTAATGTGCGAAACCTGGGTTTAGCGTCGAAGGAAAATCATGAGCCGCGAGGCACAGAAAGAGGGGTTTTCGTGGGAGTGAGGAGTATAGATAGGGTATGAATATGAATTACCGAAGCGGCGAGGAAGAGAGAGAGAGGGGCTGGTTTTCCAGGAAAAGCGAGCATTAAGAAAATAACTTTGTCTGAAGTCGACGGAACAAAATAACGAAAAAGCTTTAAATGCACTACAGTGTTAATGGGGAGTATTTAAGCGTTCGTTGTTCAAGTTTTGTGGCCCAAACTAAAAACAACGTTGGAGCTGAGGGATAATACGGCAATTTAATATTTTTATTTATTATTTCCCCCTATATTAAAGTAATGCACATTGAAATTTTAATTTTAATTTTGTATTAATATAATTGTGCGTTAAATTTCAGTAAAGATTCATATTGATCTTTTTAAAATTATTTTATTTTTTTAATAAATATAAAGGAAGTTGTGATTAAAAAATAAAGGAAGTGAAGCCTACATATCATTAAATTTTATATAAACTATTTTAGTAAATATTAATTTTTTCTTCAATCTAAATTATAAATTATGAAATAATTGTTAGTGTGCATAATAGAAATTAAAGGTCAACTTTCTACTTTTAGAAGCGCCAACAATGCTGCATTCCTAGTGTATTTTTTATAATATCATCTGCTATCCGGTTTAGGTTCGTGGCTACCCCTCTCTATACATGTGTCTCTTCTAAGACTTGTATTGATAGTCCTTTTTAGTTTTACCCACATATTGACACCAATATGAAAAAATGACACTTTATTAGTCTGCTATATTTAAGCTTTTTAAAATCTATTTCTATAAAACATTAAATCTTTGATAAAAATGCAATTTCATTTATGAAATGGTAATAATGCCTTTTTTATTTTAAAAAATAATTTTTAAGTTTTAGAAAAGGAGAAAAAATAAAAGAACTCAACTATATTTTTCCTAAAAAAAAGAGAATATGTAATTTACCCTATCAAGAGGTAAAACATAGAAATCCGCTCGAATATTCGGTGTAAAATCTGTTGCAAGTGTCCAGCGATTACAAATCACTAAGGGTCCGTTTGGTATGAGAAAGATTTGAGGAGGGAATGGAATTCAGGAGAGGGAAGAATGGGAGGAACTTAAAAAGATGAGTTGTTTGACAGAAATGAGAATGGAACTTAAGTTGGGGAAAAATAAAATGTTTGGTAAAAAGAAAAGATAGTTGGTTAAGTGGGAAGGAGAGGTAAGATATCTATAATACCCCTAAAAAATAAAACAACAGACCTTCTTCATTGCTCTCTTCTCTATACCTTTCATCCTCGCTATCATCTCTACCTTCACTTTTGTGCTCTCATCTCTGCCTTCACTCCGCGCTCTCATCTGAACCTTCATCCACCATCGATGGCGCCTCTCCTTCATCCACTATCGTCGGCAAACCCCTTGCATTACGCCACCATATCGTCAAGTAGATCGGCAAGAGAGTGAGAACCTTGACCTTGGGACAGAGATCGAATGAGGAAAAGAGAGAGGAGGGTTGATGACTTTAACAAGGGGCATTTTTGTCCCATAAAATATTTCTCCCTGGAAGATTATCAAATCCCACCAGTTTCCATAGGAAGTCACTTTCCCATGTTTAAGGGAACCTAACGCCTCTCGGGAACTCACTTTGACGGAAGTCGTCAGCGCCAAACTACGTTTTCTGGCTAGGAAGACTGTCATCTTCCCTTTCCCTAGTGTGACTTCCTTGTACCAAACAGGCCCTATCATATTGGAGATGCCAAATTGTAACTAGGAAAGGGAGGCACTTCTAGTATTATCAGATAAGAAGAGATGCCATTACCAAATATTAGAGATACCAACAGAGGCTCAACTAGAGGCTTATATATTGGTGTCCGTATACTACTATCAAATAAGATTTTGGATAGCTTCACGAGGATTGAATACACGCCTATAAATAAGATGAGAATTCTCTTCTTGATGTTTGCACATTAAGAACCAGTTTTAGTGCTCATCACAATTATGAGCACCAAGAGTTAATCAATGAAGCGAGATTTACACTATTTAAATAGGATTTCAATAATGCAGATTTAATATTTTCAAATGATAATTTTTAAATAACTGTTTTTGAAAAACTGAAAATTAAGAGATTATTTCTATATTAGATTCTGTATACATTAAAAATATTTTTTTTTTCAGAAAAAAAGCAAAAGTAAAAAAATTCAATCTGATGCATTCAAATCAAATCTGAACAATTTGTATTGATAATGAACTCTTAGTGCACTAAAACTAGTTCCATTAATTATGGCAACTCATGGTGGCACTACCAACTACTCCCTCTGGTCTTAATTATAAGACCAAGTTTGTAGTGCAATTTGCACTACAAACTTGAATTAGGACCGAAGGTAGTATCATTTTATTATGTAACATCATGTTAACTGAACATGAATTTTGAGTATCAGAACAATCAATCAAGTATCAATGACTAATTGAGAAACAAGGAAGTTTTGTTAGTCTCGCTTCTATCCTCGCCCTCGTCTCATCTTTACTCTCTTAAACTAGTTTTTCACTTAATATGCATGCATGTTTTCAGAGAAAAATGTTCACACAACAGAGAAGATTGAAAGCAATTGACATATCGAATATCTCATGAAATGAGCAATAAATGGATCTATTATATTCTTAATTAGTTTATTTTCCAGAGTTTTATTTCTTAGTGTATCCCTTCTTTACAACAAATTAAAAACAACTCCCATTTAACTTCACACTATCATTTTTTTCCGGTTAGATTCTCACTACTATTTCTCCAAAGAAGAATCATTTGTGGCCGGGAATTAGGGGGAGCTAGATTAGTCAGAACTCTTGCGTACCTTGTTGTGCCTAAAGAATGTTGCACTATTCAATTAGTTTTACATTAGCTCATCTAACCTTTCATTCTGCATCGCAGAGAAATAAAAACAAATAATCCATTAGAAGCAAGCTCAAGATTTCAAAATTCATAGAAGTAATATACTCATTGAGTTGATTATATATAAAATTTCTCCTTTCGAAAAAATAAATTAAACCTCGCTGTTCTAACTTCTTGTTATTTTATTATTGAAATATCCAATTTATATTTCATTAAAGGCGTTACTATTGATATTAATTACACAATTTCTTAATTTTCTTGGTGCCAAATTCACACACACATGAAGTTCCCGGATCAAAAAAGTGCGTCCACAATTGTAACGGGGAACATGCAACACTCATCGTATGGACATTCAGGAGCACATAAGACACATTATTCATTATCCCTCCTTTTATTAATTATCAGGCAATAATAATGCCAAACAATACAAGTCCCACAAAACCGAAATTTGAAGATAAATGAAAGGGAAAAGTTAAAAGGAAGCACTGATATATCAGACTATGATAATCACTGGATTCAACATATCTAAAATTGAGTGGTGAACAGAAAATAAAGAAATGGAAGTGGCCTGATCTCTTTCACAAACAAAGAGATTACACACAGCACATCATATGAAATTTAAACAAGTTTAACAAATACACAGCGATAACATAGATTTAAAACAACAGACTCTTCCACAGTGACAGACCCAAGGCAGCAAGCAAGGGAAAAAAAATTATAATGTCGGTTTCAGATAAGCCAATTGATATTGAAATCACAGTTACGGATTTACCTCTCGCGTAATGGATCCGTCGTCTTCCATGTTTAATTACTTGAAATATCTGACTGATCTGTAATACGTAGATAAAAAGGAAAATGAATTCAGGAAATTAAATCTGGAATGAACGACAGTTCGCACAAAACAGATGAATGTAATGAAGCTAAAGAATCATCGGAAGAGGATTTGGTGTGGACGGTGGAAGAAAGGAATAGGGTTTCATATTAGCCGGGACGAAGACGAGGGAGAAAAGGCCAGATTTCGGGTCAATATTAATTGCGGGATATAAAATTATGAGGGGTTACAAAATGACAAAAACACCATATTTTTACGACAGCGACCCGCACTACTTTTGGATAATATTATATTCCTCCTATACTTAATATAAGATATAGTTAAAGAATTGATTTTGGTAATAAATATAAGATATCGATTTCATATTTATCAATATTTTCCTAATTTTCCTTATTAAACGCTTCGCTCAACCATATTCAAAGATAAGATAAAATGAAGGAATTAAGAATGATAACTAGATATTTTAAAAATGACATGTCATATAAACTAACTTAACTAACTTTTTTTAATCTAATCAAATTAAGTAAATATGTGGAGGAGTACCCTTTAACTCTACCTAGACCTTGCCCTTCTATTTTTTTGAATTTTTAATTTTAACTACGAAAGAACATCAATTATTAAAGATGAGGAAAACTACGGTTGTATTCCCAAGCATAAAAAATTGTACACGTATGTTAAGCTGCAGTACCTCCCATCAGATACTCCTATAAGATATTATAAATATGTGTACATGTATAATGATTTATATGATCCTTTCATAAAAAAAAAAAAAAAAAACGATTATCCTTCACTGACTCGCACACATATATATTACCCATCAACTTGAAAGAGTCAGAACACCCCCTGTAACCTTCGATTCTTGTTTTATATTTTTGTGTGGGACCATATATTAATATATTATACCATAGGTAAAAAGGCTAACCCAAAAAGGAAAAATACTATAAAAATACAGAAGAAGTATTGGCAAGACCCAGGTTCCTTTCGTTGCAGGGATGAATCTATGAAGTTATGAGAAATAGTTCATGAAATAATTAATCTTCACCATCCTATATTCCTATGTGCCTTTTCAATTTTTCAATTTTATTTTTACATCAAGAGAAAAAATGAAGTATAACTAATTTCACGAATTTTATCAGATTTTAACTTTAGAGTGATATGATTTTCTGTATATTATATATTAATATTTATCAAAAATAAAAAGAACTAAAGAAATACTAGTACTTATCAAGTCCAAATAATTATGTTATCTATATCTGATGTGGGAGGTTTCATCCAAAACTTGATAGGATTTGAAAGCCCGAAATGGGGGAGAGAACAGGCCACAAAAAAAAAAAAATTACTACACTTCCGGTTCTATATGTAGGCTTAATTTCTAGTTTATAATGCAAATTGTATTATAAAATATATTCCATATTTAGGACCTGATGAGTGCAGTTTGACCCAAAATTTCAAGGTTATAGATTATGTATATCATTTTCCTTTAATATGTATATATTACTTGTTATGGCTCAATTAACCAACTGAATATACGATAAAACATCAATTAACCTCTTTTCTTAATACGAAGAGACTAAGAAGACTTACTATAAAAAGCAAAAGATAAAGCTATGATATAGAAACTCAATTTTTCACGTCAATTTTCTATACTAGCGTGCATTTTTCTAAGAAAGATCTTGAAATGGTGTGCATGGCAATTTATTATGCATTAATAAAAAAAATGCAATATCGAATAAATTATTCATAAACACAATTCAGATAAAAAAATAAAAACAAGAGTAGGAATAGCCCAAAAGGGACCCAAAAATCGTACAAGAGTCTCCCATTCTCATCTCACTCGTGCCAATATCAGGTCAGAGGAAGTATTTATTGAGACTGAATGAGCACTAAAGAAAAAAAAAACATGCCAATGAAAAGAAATGAAAGAAAACTAGCAATATATGCATAATAAGGAAATATATTGTCACTTGTTATTAGTACTCACAGAGTCCCTTGTCGTGGATATATGAAGAAGCTGGCTAGTCTGTGCCCAACATGTCCTCTTGGCAAACCAATTTGAAAATGCAGAGACGCTAGCTATAATTTGTAGAAAAATATACAAATTAGAAGAAGGATTATGTGGGAGAAAATGAAAAAATGAATGAAGAGCCACGAAATTAATAAGATTTGAGAGTCGTACCTCTTTATAAGGAGCGGTTGGTGATTTCAATTTCAAGTTTGAATCAAAGTGCGTAAAGTGCATGCATGGTTATGAATATGATGGATTTAAAAGGAGCAGGTGGAAGAAATTTAGAGGGAGTATGCATGAATTTGGGTGGGATTAATTAAATTAGTAAGTGTGTCTGGATTCATTTCACCACGTTGTTTGATATTTTTTAGTCCCTGTACCATGCATGTATATATCCTCGGCGTTCAGTATTAATTAGCGGAGATTATATATGGGGATTACAGCACCAAAATTCAATTAATCTTGAAACCCTTCACATTAAAGTATAATCCTGTCCTTGTCTTTACTAACTGTATAAACTGAACTTGAACCTAAAATGTAAATGTCCTTGACCAAATCCATTAGAATTAGAATAATTCAATAAATACTGTGTGTTGATCTGAGTGCAGTGCGCCTTGATGCTGACATGAATGGACAGCGAAGAGGGAGCTAAACACTGCCAATATAATGTCCTTTTTTTATTTTATTTGTAACCCCACGGCCGATACATGCATGTTTCCTAGCCAGCCATAACTCTATATTTTATATTTGTCCTACGCCTTGTTTGTGACTTTGTGTTTGTGAGATGGCATGTTTTATTATATTTATATGTATCTGTCACAAGTAATGCCACTTGGCCTTGAATACTGAGTAAGAGCAATAAAATAATACCAGTAGGACGTTGGAAGAAAGGAAAGGGACGTATTGCTATCTGAAAAAAGGGAGAGAGAAAAGGGACATATTAAATAAATTCAAGTATACTATGGCATATACGGGTGATCATTTCGTACATGAATCTGGGTGATCACTCAAATTAAGGCAGCAAAGTGTCTTCATTCATAGCAGCCGGCCATAGCTGGCTTAATTATGAAAAAGGCTAAACATATTTTTAGTCCCTTAAATTTATATGAAGTATATTTTTAGTCACTTAATTTTAATATCATTAGTGTTGTTAAGGGAAAATAATAACGCAACAAACTCAAGTGATGACGAGTAGGTAATAAAACATATTTATTTTTTAATTTCTAATATTTAAGTTTTAAATTTTATTTCTAATTTTTAATATTACAAAATTAAAATATAATTATGTTTTGTTAGCTGTTTAGTCATCATTTGAAACTTTAAGTTGTCATTCCGTCGGCATTAACATTAATGGTGTTAGAATTACGGAATCAAGAGTATACTTTATAAAGTTAATGGACTAAAAGTATATCTCATTTAAAGAAACTTAAGAGATCAAAAATATGGTTGGAATTCTAAAGCAAAGTAATTAGATGCATTAATTCGTCAGCTAATCACAATCACGACCCAATTCTTCACCCCGTCGCCATCATATTATTTATTTTTATTTTTTTCACACATGTTTCTTTTGTGCATTAATTTAACCCCCTGTTATTTTTTTTACTCACCAACCTAATTAATTAACAACAATTGGTCGTTATGTCATGGCTGCTTCATCCAGATCGAGATTACCCTGCCTCGAATCCCACAGCTGATTGGCTGTGATCAGAAGTACTCTACCTTGTTACCATATATATCCAAAGCATTTCAGAGTTTTTTTTTTTTTTTTTTTTTTTTTTTTTTTAAAAAAAAAAAAAAAAAAAAAAGAAATAATTGCCCATGGGTTTCAGAGGGAAGGAAAGTATAATATTTTAAAGGGTTAAGAAGCAATTTGACCAATAAACTTTTATCTCAGAAGCGTCTAGACAAATAACTTTTAAATGGACCAAAAATACCATTTTTTTTTTAAAATGTGCAGTCAACACAACGCCGTTAGAAAAAGATAATGTCCGTTATCTAAAATGGATATTGGCCAACGAACTTTTACTCCAGGAGCGCTCAGCACAAAAAAGTTTTACTTAAGAACGCCCAGTACAAAAAAGTTCATGTGCAATCCGCCCAAAATTCGACTGTTGCAAATCCTTACTCGGACCCCAACCATGTGCATTGGGGTTAGAAATAGTGAATATAACAAAAAAAAAATCACTAATTATTAAATTGTCTTTAATCAAGCCTCTTAGGTTATCGTTTTTTCTAAAAAAATTTCCAACAAGTCTCATATTCATATAATCAATAGATCATTTAATTAACAAATATATCATCAAGTTGCAGAATTTATATTATTAAGTATAAACGTTGATATCCATTAAGCTCTTTTTATAAAAATAAAACTGATTTCATTTCTTTTAGGATATAATAGATTTTTTAAATTTTATTAATGTTAAATAAATTTTTTAACTCACATAAATTTCTTCTAAAATAAAAATAAATCATATAATTTATTTTAACATATATAATAAATTATAAAACACCTTGAGTTTTATTTAAATCATATAATTATATTTTTAATTAAAATTTTTGTTTATTTTAGCAAATTATAATTTTGACAAAATTGATGAATGAGTAATTTTTGTTCATAGATATCTATACAAGTAGTTTTGAATAATGACAACTGAGAAATTTTTTTATTTAATTTAGTGAAATTTAGAATTTTGTCTTTGGCGCTCTTGACTAAAACTTTTTTATCATTTTCTCTTACGAAATAAAAGTTAGTTACGCATTCATTCCTTAGATAATGTCACGTTATCTTTTTCTAACAATCACGACCCAATGTCTTCACCCCGTCGCACATTTTAAAAAGTTTTTTGGTATTTTTGGTCCACTTAAAAGTTATTGGGAAAATCCATATGAGGGCCCAAATAATATAGAAAAATCCAAAAAAGGCCCAAAGATTCTTCTTAGAAAAGGCCCCAAGGCCTTTTATTAAAAATTCATTAAAATTGAGTTGTTACGTCATATAGTTGTTAACTAGGTCATTAAAAACTAAATTAGTATCATTAACAACAATATCCTAACAACTAAATCCCACAGCTAACAACTATATAAGTGCGTTAATAACTATATCTACCTTGTTAACAACTAACGTTTTAATGAAATTATACCAAAAAAGGCTAGGGGCCTTTTTAATATTTGCAAATCTTTGGGTCTTTTTTGGATTTTTCTTTATTATTTGGACCCCCATATGGATTTTTCCAAAGTTATTTGTGTTGGGCGCTCCTAGGGTAAAAATTTGTTAACCAAATTGCTCTTTAACCCTATTTTAAAATTTTGGGTTAAGGGTATAAGAAGATAGTAAATGAGAAAAATCTTGATTGGTACCTTAATATACAAATGAATTTCTAATTTAGTGTTTCGCATATTTTGGTTTTGACCAATTCTATACTCCTTAAAATTTAAAAACTGTAACAGTATATACTAATTTAGATTTTTTTTTTTTAATTAATCCTTCGTTTCTTCATTGGATATAAAGGATCACAATGTGAAATATATTAACACGATAGGATTTAAATATAGGGGCCACTTGCTAACTACCCGACATAATATGAGTATGTCCGAATTCTAAATATAAAATTTAGTTAATTTTTTTACAGAATAAATATAAGATTCAATTAAAGATTTGTTTTGGTTATTAATAAATAACTTCAATTAAATTTTGTTTGTCTCTTACACTTAATATTTTTTAAATTATTGTCATTAATTTTATAGTTTTTTTAACTTCCCAAAAATATTTATTTAAATTATAGGGTTAAATACCATTTTTACCACGATGTATTGGAAGGGGGCATTAATAAGTTTTTTTGGTATCATTTTTACCCCTAAGTTTCCAAAAAGGAGAAAATATGCCCCGGAAGTTTTTTAGAGCAAATTTACCTTGGTTTACAAAGGAGATCTAATGGTCAAGATTAACCGATCGGCAAGATTACAAGTTTTTAAACTTCCGGGCAAAAATGATACAAAAAAACTTCCTATCTTGAATACCCCCTTACCAATACTTTATTTAACCCTAAATTATTTGAAGCTGATGATGGAGAATTAATAAGGGGCTCTATTAAGGTAAACGTATATAAGGTTCCGAAAGGAGAAGTAGAAGTGTAATCAACAGCACTTTAAATTAAACTAAACAAGCTATATCTCCTCCATACGTTACACAAGGAATGTTGTTTTATGTGAGATATATCAGAACATTATTTGTTTAACTCCGACATATAAGAACAAACCTTAGTAAGAATCTTTATTCATTTGAAAAATTATAAATTTATTCTTTATAAATCTGATTGGCTGCTTATGAAGTTAATTACTACTATCATTCTTGAAAAACAAAAGAGAATTTAATTTTTATCTCAATTAATATCCAATTATCATCATAAGTTGAAACAAGAGTTATTGTCATATTAGTATCCGATTAATTAATATTGGTAAACTTCATTTTCCACCTTTGCGGTATTAATACCATTGATGGAGACATAATTTTCATTTCACCAATAATAAAAACTCGGAATTACTACTTTAAAATCAAATTATTATTATTAGGACATAATTCTTAAAAATTATATAACTAATAACCTAATTATTAATATAACTTATCGAGATCCCTAAAATCATGGAAGGTGAAGTTCATTGGCATGTTTGGATCACAATTATATAATTATTAATATCATTATGATTCCTGATTTAACGTTTAATTTTAATTTCAATTTACTTCCTTCATTATATTCAAATTCCAATAATTGCATGTGGACAAATTTGATGATGTGATTATCCTGAATGTCAACCAAATAAAAATAAACCGTTTAACCAAAATTTGATCACACTAATATAATTTTTTAATATAATTTATTGTACTAATAACCTAGTTATGGATGTCACGCCCTTCCAATAATACGTCACACATCAGAGGATTATAATGCAGATAAGTGGCAAAACGGTTTGGACGTAGTATATTGATAATAAATTACAAATCTTGGTTATAAATTCTAAACATAATTACATAAATTTTTCTACAAATATCCTCGAACAATCTGGAACCGGTTTGGCACTTCCATTTTGTTAACATCCGCCGCTTTGTCCTTGGAGCCTTATCCAATATACTGTACAATTCACAGGAAGTAATAGGGGATGGAATCCCGAAGGATCCCAGAGTAACATATTAATCTCATGTAAAGCATATAAAAAGTATATGATAGTCAACCACAATCATGAAAATAAACAAAACGGCATTCAGTATACACGCAGTCACATAATGCAACACAACATCACAAACAATGTAGACTGCGAAACTCAAGACACAGCAAGTTTCGAATCCACAGCGCTGGGAAAAACAACAACTGGGCTTTGAACCCAAACAACTAAATGCAATAGGTGCGACAAGATCTGTAGATAGTAGAGTGAGACTGGATTTGCAAAGTCTGGCAGAAAGATCGAGTTTTGATCGGCTTGTCCTGTGACTGGCGAGTGGTGAGAGAGAGCTAGAGAGGCAGTCAGTCGAAGGCAAAGTGAGCATGCGACTGTGTGACAGGGGTAGGGTTTTCATGTTTTGAAATGAAAGTGAGGAAAAATTTAAAGGAAGACTTGGGTAATTGGGTTGGGTTTGGAGGTGATGTGGGCTCGTCGTTTTAGTGCTCAGTCATCTTTGGAAGAAAAATTCAAAAGAAAAAAAAAAACTATACGACACCGTTCTATAGCAATATTGGTTATTCGGTTAAAACCGAATTAATTTTAAATAAACTGAAATAAGCATATTCTACAAACTGAAAAAACCAAAAACCGAATAGACCGAACCGAAAAACCGAATTGACTTCGGTTCGGTTCGATTCGGTTTTTGGTTTCGGTCATTATTTGCTCACCCCTAATAGGAATGGATGTGGTGGTGAAGATAGGGCTCGATAACGTGGCAATGGATGAAGAGGATGAGATGGCGTAATTTCCGGCAAAGGATGTTTGTGGGAGTGGGTAGGCAAGCATCGATGGGAAAGATGATGAGCTAGGGTTTGAGAAGAAAATGGGAAATGCTTTAGAGGAGAGATGTGTTGGTCACGATGGACTCGAGGTAATGCTGGAGTCATGGGAAAGGGAAACCGGTGGGGTCAGGTGAAGTGTAATAATGGAGGAGACGGTAGGGTTAGAGGAGGTGACTGTAGTATTAGGGTTTGGTTGGTTGCTGGACGTGGAATTCCCAAGAGCGGTTGCCATTGCTGACATGTCGCTTTGATACCAAGTAACACTATAATAAAGAGGCTCCCAGAATGAATAGTGTCTGGACCTCATCATTTCTATTTATAGAAGGATATCATCAATTATAGGGTGACACCTGTCTTATAGTAAAATTATTCTAGAATACAAGAATATCAGTATTTACAAATTTACATAAATACAAATACATTTAACTTAAAGGAATAGCTATTAAGAACAACATCCTTGACATGACTTGGATTACACATTTTATTTGCAAGAACTACGCCAACAAATTCTCATACAATAGACTTGTAGGTGTGGCTCCTTACGAGTGAAGGGGACATCACCTAGAGAAAATTACATTGTTAGGGGTATAAGTTTTCAGATTCTGCAGCCCCCTCATTTTTCAGATTGTAAACTTTAAAATCCATATTGTTACTCTTAACCCTGATCCAAAGTATACATTTCTTTTTAATTCAAAGCCCACCAGTAAACTTTAGGCCATAATTTCTCCATAGACCAAAAATTCCAATATTATAGACACTAAGTACTTCCTAAAAAATCATGATTTATTAATCTCTAAAAAATAGAAAATAAAATAATAACATAATTTGGATAAACAGGAGAGGAAGGGGGAGATCATGTGCATGTGCTGGACTTGATGGTGGGTAATTTTTAACATTAGCAGCCGCTTACAAATTCTCTGTATAGTTCATATTCATATATATGGCGAATGATTGTGGGTAATGTTTAACATTTGCGATAATGGATTATGAAAATGATAAATTTAAACAAAATTTATAATTTCAGAAAGTTTTTTAATTTATTTGTACACACATAAAGCCTTTAGTTTTATCTTCCCTCCCTTCACTGCTTGCTAAGCTTTACTCTATCCTTTTATCTTCATTTCATGCCATGTTGCCAAACTTTTAATTAAGATTGTTTTCAAACTTCCGAAGTTGTTGTTCCTCCAGTGATGCTATTTTTATTTTTATTTTTTAAAAAACTGTAGTATAGCGTGAACTGTGAGATCAGCTCTGTCACTAAATATAAAAATCAGTTGACTTTTTTAAAGAGTTTAAGAAAGAAAAATAATTTACATTAAAGTATTTATAATTATCATTTTTTCACATTAAATTATTTAACTTATAAACTGATATATAATCTAATGATATACAATATATGTATGATTAAATGATCTATTTAACTTCTAAAAAAAAAAATCAACTGATTCTTATATTTAAAATGTGAGGGAGTATTTAACGTTGAATTCATGAAATGATCTAGAGAACATTGACCAACGGCATGCTTGACCTTGAATTTTGACCAAGGAATAGAGAAGAGCACTGAGGGTACAATAGCCAGCTCATTTGTTTTGTCTCTAACGTGAGGGTATCATATATCATAGTGACATAGTGCATGCATCATCCTTTGTTCTCAATTTAGGCACGAGGCGTCCGCACTTAAGCAATCACACTCTTTTTTATTCCCATATTCAATATTACAACTTGATGGTGATGCTTCTTTATTTATTTACTACTCCATTTGCTTTTTATTGTAAAGATTTCTAACCTAACATGTTTCATGTAAAGTTACTCCCTCTGCTCCTATTTATAAGTAACATTCTCTCATAAAGATTGATCCTATATATGAATGACAATTTGTATATATTTGTCTGAAAATTTGATGCATTTTTTATTTGTACCCTCAATTAATTTTATGTTTCCCTGTGTTGATATTTTTCCCCAGCTCATTCACCCTTATCTATTTTCCCAGCATTTTCTCTCATACATCTCTTACATATTTATTACTTTTAACTAATTTTATGTTTTTATTCAACAGCTTGATTTTCATGATTTGAGTAGTTATTATCGCTTATAATAAGGATAGGAGGAAATAATAATTGTTTCATTGAGTATTCATAATAAACTATAAAATTTTTAAACTAGTTAAAAAACTCTTCCAACTAATAATGGGTTTGTTTGGGATACGGGTGGGCAAAATGACTTATGGAAAAGTCTGATTAGGTAAAAGTCCGATTGGATAAAAGTCGATTGTGAAATGTGATTTATGTTTGTATTGGTTGTTGCATAAGTAGCTTTTGTATAATTTTTTTTTCTAGTTCAGTAATTTTTGACATTTTATGAGAAATAACTATTTTAACTAAATTTATATAAAATTGTTAATATATGCCTATACATAAATAAAATCATATGAGTATTATATAAAGCAATTATAGGAGTGAATACTAATAGCTTGGGGTTACAAGCATATGATTAGCGATCTCTCACTTGTAGGGAAGCTTGCATGCTAGTAGGGTGGGCTAAGTTTAAGGTGTAGCATTTTATTAAAAGTAAACATAAGGGCATCCATTTAGAGAGAGAGAGGCAAAATTAAATGACAAATTGATGTATGATAGTGTGGGTGGCTGAGAGAACCCAGATCTCTCACTTGTAGGAAAATTGTTGATGTCCTATGTTAGCCCTCAACAACAAGCACACCATGACACCAATGAAGGTTGGGTCTTATGAAAGGGGCTTGTTTCTCACAATATGACGAATTAATATTTGAATCCTTCAGGAGAGGTGTTCACATTTAGTGCCACCCAATAATGTCTCAAATATGATTGCCTTTAATAGAAGGACACCTATGCCACACAAAAAATAAAAAAACAAGCACACCATGACACCAAAGTCCAAGACCAGGATTCACCCTGCCGCCAAAATTCAAATCCATCATACTCGTCGGGCTGTGTTGGTGTTGGAGGATTCTGGAGCAGCTTCAATTTTGACCTTCACTTCTCATTCCTTCTTTCTTTGTATTTATTTCTTCCTTCATTTTCACCTCCACTTTCAATTTCACTCTCTGTTTTCATCATCTCAAAACATGCTTTCAGAGTCTCTATAAAAGCGAATCCACTGCAAATTAAAATCTGATAGACCTCCATGCTTCAGTTGAAATACAAACATGTTATATTTGATTCATTCTAAGTATTGTATATATTACATCCTGATACTTTCTTCTTAATAAGTATACAAGGCCAAAAAAGGATTTGGCTTATTTTCATCGCTTTATCTGTTGTCAAAGGGGCTGAAATGAAAACATAAACACGCCGGGATACGTTGCTTGTCTCTATATCGTCTGTCTTCTTTGTTTTTTTTTTTTAAAAAAAAAAATATTTTGGATAAGGCGGCTGGACAAATATGATATATGACGTCAAAAAGAAGTCATGATGACTTTTCATCAGATCCTTTTTCCCCCCTTTCTGGCACAAGTTTTTTGTAAGAGTTGATTCACGATTGATTGATGTAATAATTATTCACTTACGGATATAATTAATCAATAACATTAAAATACTACACACATATATAAATATTTCCTAAAATCATTATAAATGTTTTCTCAAAGGGATAAGAGTATTTTTAATATTGCTTAAAATCATTTTAAATTTACATATACACTCTTGCAATTACGGTTGAACCCGTGATGATGCGTGCCCTTGTCCCCCTTAACAAGGTAAACAGTACGAATTTAAATTTCGTTTGACTTTTTAACTCATTTCCTTTTTACAAAAACATGTCCAATAAAAAAGAAAGGTAATAGGGGAAAAGAAGATATGATAAACGATATACCTAATTATTAAATAAGTATGCATCTTGCACCCCAAAAAATGATCAGGCCATGAATTCCTAGAAAGAATGAAAATTTGAAAACAAAACAAAAGTCTAACACATACAAGGTACTATAGTATTTAATTAGAATACAACCCAAGACCCAACGCAGTACCAGGAGACGCCAGTGTTGGGTGGCATAAAAAATTGTGGGAGGCGCTGACACAAGGCAAGAGCATCATTGATATAGACCTTATATAAAGCAATAATAATGGGATCAACGGCATATCATATACCAGTAACTCATCAAATACAAGTTGGTCCAAAAAAGAAAAATAGAATCCATACATAACTGCAACAAAATGTCATGTCCGTCAACGCAGCAGCCATGTCCAGATTGGGAGTTTTGGCAGGACACCTCTGATCCTTTCTTGGTCTCTTCATCAAGCGATCAAGTTTATGGAAACCCTTTCCACGATTATCTTTGCTTCGATATGATCGACACGGAGGCAAATCAAACGCCGGTGAGTTGGGAAGACATGCAAGCAAAGAAGACTGTGGAGGAAAAAACATACATAGGGGTGAGGAAGAGACCTTGGGGAAAGTTTGCAGCAGAGATCAGAGACACCACCAGGAATGGGACCAGAGTTTGGCTGGGAACGTTCGAGAGTGCAGAGGACGCTGCTTTAGCTTATGACCAAGCTGCATTCACCATGAGAGGCAACAACGCTGTTCTTAATTTTCCAGTCCAAAAGGTGAAGGAGTCGCTGCAACACATCATGTATGGTTGCCGCAAAGGCTGTTCGCCTGCTTTAGCACTCAAAGAGAGGCACTACATCCAAAGAAAACTGTCGTCAAAGGCTAAGAAAGGCAAAGCCAAGCAACAATCATCAGAGGTGGTGGTGCTTGAGGACTTGGGTGTTGACTATCTGGAGCAACTTCTCACCATATCTGATCAGACTACAAGCTAGCTAGACGGCTTCCAATAATCAAACCTATTTCACAGCTGTATTACTATAATTTCTACCTATTTGTCCATATATTATCCTTCAACTACATTTGGAGGGACCCTTTGTCTTATTTTCATCCTTCTTTCTTTATTATGCAGCCATGATCTTAACTCACCATTTGTGGTTGATATCTTTGTAATTATAATAACACTATTGGTATTCCTTAAGGAATTTGATATCCGATACACTAAGAAAGGAGTACAAATTATAATGAGTAAACCTTCAGCTGATGCTAACCAATGCCTTTCACAGGGCATTAACACTTCTTTGTTCCCATCTAATCCTCGGCGGCGTCTTCCTTTCGAAGTTCTATAAAATCCTGTTATAAACAATATATAATACGTGAAGTCCAGCGTACAGATTTCTATTTCTAAATTAGCTCTAAATCCTTCACTGGTTTTACCCCAAAGAAAAGTTTTCACAAAACAGGCCAAACAAGACGAATTAATCAGCAAGTTTACAACTTAGACGTTTAATTTGAATCAAACAGCTACTGAGATGAAAGGAAGCTAGTCTCATTAATATTCAACCAGAATAGCAGTCACCAGGTATACGCTAGACTTGTTATGATAATGAACCAAAGGAATTTGGCTGTTACAGTAAAAAAAATTAATTGGCAAATGGGGAGATATTACATTCACGAAACGTTGCAATTCAATCTCATTAGAAAAAATGAATTATGGTTTATTATCAAGTATTACAGGCTACAGCAGTATGAGTACATGTAATTCCTTTTCATGCTTGTGATAAATTTGTAATTAGTTATTCAGTTATAAGTTAATTAGCTAGTTTTTTACAATTAGTTAGAGAAGTGCCAGCTGTACCTAATGTACTGATATATCTCCATATATATGTACACGTGTTGAACACAGAATAATACACACCAATTTTAAGAATGGAGTTAAGGGTTATCTTCTTTTAGATTCGGTTAATCGACAAATTTTCAGTTCAAGGAATGTTTGTTTTTATGAACATGTCTTTCCTTTTCAAAACGATCCAGTTCATGATCATATGTCTTCCCCTCTTCCTTTACCTCAATCCACTCCTTCACTTGACTTTCCTGAGCATTCTGATGCTATTATGCCTTCTGTTAGTCAAGAATCTGACAGTGTTACAGTCACTATACCACGAAGCTAGACAAAGGCAGCCTCCATCTTATTTGAGAGATTATCACCATTCTCTTCTCACTTTAGCTCAACCATCTTCTTCTACTGGACATGGTACAACTCCACACTCTTCAAATTCAGTTCTTTCTTATAAGCATTTCAGTTTGTCTATTTCCAGTCATTTTGAACCCAAAACATATAACCAAGCTGTGAAACATGAGGTCTAGCGTGATGCAACGGCGGCTGAAATAAAGGCCCTAGAACAGAATAATACTTGGTCTCTTACTCCTAGTCATTGGTTGTCGTTGGGTATACAAGAATAAGTATCAGGCTGATGGAAGTCTTGAGAGGGCTAAGGCTCACTTGGTTGCTAAAGGATATACACAAATAGAAGGTGTGGACTATCTAGACACCTTTTCTCCTATAGCTAAGCTCACTATGGTTCGTTTATTATTAGCCTTAGCTGCCTCACATGACAGGCGTCTCAAACAACTTGACGATAACAATGCTTTCTTACATGGTGACTTAGACGAAGAGGTTTACATGGAGATTCCTCCTGGATTTCATTCTCCATCTCCTAATATGGTTTGCAAGTTGCAAAAATCCTTATACGGTTTGAAGCAGGCTAGTCACCAATGGCACTCTAAACTGTCTCATGCCCTTGTATCTTGTGGTTATGTTCAGTCCAAATCAGATTACTCTTTGTTTATATGCCGTACTAATCATTCTTTTACTGCTCTTTTGGTTTGTGTGGTTGACATTCTTCTCACAGGGAATGATTTGGTAGATATAAATCATGTCAAGTCTTTACTTGATGCAACTTTTAAGATCAAAGATTTTGGTGTTGTTATATTCTTTCTTGGCCTTGAGGTGGCATGTTCTAAACAAGGCATTTCTTTGCATCGATCAGTGGAAGTTTACTCTAGAAATCCTCAATGATTTTGGGTTCCTAGAAAGCAAACTACTTATAACTCATATGTATCGCAATACCAAGCTTTTTAAGGACCTTGCATCAAGTCTTTACTTGATGCAACTTTTAAGATCAAAGATCCAGGTGATCCTAAATTCTTTCGTGGCCTTGAGGGTGGCACGTTCTAAACAAGACATTTCTTTGCATTAGCAAAAGTTTAATCTTGAAATCCTCAATGATTTTGGGTTCTTGGAAAGCAAACCACTAAGAACTCCTATGTATCGCAATACCAAGATTTTTAAGGACCTTGGACATCCTTTGCATGATGCTACTAAATATCGCACAACTGTGGGTTTTTTTGATTTATCTAACCAATACTAGGCCAAACATATGCTTTGCTATCCAACAACTAAGCCAGTTTATGTCTTGTCCTACTGATCTTCACTTGAGAGCTGCACATCATGTCTAACGATATTTGAAATCTTCTCCTAGTCAAGGTATCTTCTTTTTAGCATAATCTGATTTGCGATTAAAAGGCTTTAGTTATTCTGATTGGGCTGGATGCTTAGATACTAGGCGTTCTATGTCTAGCTATTGTTTTCTTAAATAGTTCTTTGATTTCTTGGAAATCCAAGAAACAAAATACTGTGTCTACATCATCTACTGAGGCTAAATATTGAGCTTTAACCACTCTCACATGTGAAATTCAGTGGCTTTTATATCTCCTACATGACTTATAGGTTCCTCATCCCTCTCTAGCACTTGTTTATTGTGATAGTCAATCAACTCGCCACATTGCAGCCAATCCTACATTTCATGAACGTATCAAGCATATTGAAGTTGATTGTCACATTGTATGATGCAAGATTAAAGCTAACATCTTGCATTTGTTACCTATTAGGACACACAATCAACTTGCTGATATCTTTATCAAGGCATTGGCTCCTACACCTTTCATGACTTTGAAGTCCAAGCTGGGTTTGCATGATCTGCACACTTCAGCTTTTTTTTTTTAGGGGGGGGTGATAAACTTGTAATTAGTTATTCAGTTATAACTTAATTAGCTAGTTGTTTACAATTAGTTAGAGAAGTGCCAGCTGTACCTAATGTACTGATATATCTCCATATATATTTACACGTGTTGAACACAGAATAATACACCAATTTTATTTTTCTCAGTTTCATATCTTTCTCTCTACTTTGCCCTGCTTCTTTTCGAGCTGTCCAGAAGCTCAATCTCTGATTTGAATCGCTTCTGATATGATATCAGATATGTCACCAGCAGAAACAAATCGCCCCTTGCTGGTGTATTCTCGGAAAAGGCAGTTTAAGGCAGTCTAAAGGGTAGTTAGGTAATTATGGCTTGTATAAGAATTATTAGGAAGTTACTATTAGTTGTATCTGTTTGGATAAGGAAGTTATTAGGAGTTTAGTGGTATCTGTTTGGATAAGGAAGTTACTAGGAGTTTAGTCAGTTACTATAGTTATCTGTTTTTATATATTTCATTGGGTTGTAAACAGAGGAGATTATGAAAATACATATACAGATTGTACTATCCTGTTTGGTCAAGAACTTCAGATTCTGGTTCTTGAATTGTCTTGTTAGATCCTAATCTAAGGATCTATCAGCTTCTGTGTCAGCTTGCATGCACTAGTCTACCAACAGGAGAGCAAAGAAAAATTAACTAGAGAAACATACTAGAGAGCAGTATGAGTATTAGTTCCTTATCTCAAGCTATGAGTGGTTCTTTATTTCAAATTCCGAACAAGACTCACAAACTAGTTAGCTGAAGACATCAAGTTATACCTGAAATTATAGGATTCTCAATGTATTCTCACAAAATCAATCACAGTAAAATTGACGATTAATTCGAGCATGACAGAACATCTCTCCAAATGCATGTTTCCCAGATGCGACACAACATATTCAATAGAAAAATCAGATCCTATCTGACATATTTTTTTTAAGAAAAGAACAATAAGATCAACAATCTACAATTTACCAACAATGCCATACCTTGTTTAGCTTCACATTTTATACCTCAGTTCATTGCATTTATGATCCTCAGATTAAATATGAATCTGCAGCCACCAATAACAAGAAATTATCTTAGATGTGCAAGAAAGTAGGAAAACAATAACAAGATCAATATCACTATACAATTTACCAGCAATCCCATACCTTGTTTAATTTAGTTTCACAGTTTATATCTCACCTCATTGGATTTATGATCATCAGAGTAATTATAAATTTTGCTGCCACCAATAACCAGAAATGATCTTAAATGAGCAATTAGCTAGTATAAAAGTGGTAAGAGCAACCAACTCAGGCAACCTCAAATGGTGGAGATGAAAGTTTAGATAAATGCTCGCATATTCGATTTTCCATAGAAAAGAAGAAAAGGTCAAGTAAAGCATCTTAGAGTTTATTGCATAAATCAGGTAAGAAAATAGGAAATCTCCAATAAAATGCTTTCAACAAAAATTATTTTTATGATACAGTAACAAACTTTTATGTATTGTGTAACGTTCATAGAATATATAACATTGTTTTCAACCATAGCATAAAACAAGGACTCGAACTGCATGCATTCAGTTCATATTAAGCAAACAAAGTCATGAAGCAAACTGTAGCTCATGCTGTCTTCATGATTCTCAAGATAGACTCCTGGCACGGATATGGCAAAGATGTCACATTGAAATTTGCTACCCACAATGGCGAGTCTTTTATATCAAGCTAGGAACAACCTGTACACTTGGGAAAACAAAAGAGAACACAAAAGCCCTATTTGTATCACCCTTATTGGTAAAATAGTTAAAGAATACAAATTACGTACTACCTTCAGTCTGAAATATAAGATATAGTTTGTAGTGAAAATTGTACTACAAAATAGTTTCTATATTTAGAACTGGAGGAGTGTTTGTTACATGATTAGGTAAATGTTTGACGCTACAGGATTTTCTGCTCGTATAAACACTCAATCATTCCTTACTGTAAATTACAATTAAGCATATTTTTTAGTATAAAGCACAAAGACAATTCAACTTAAATGATGCAGATTTTCTTGTAAGTAAATTGAACTATCCAGGAAATATGCATTGTATTATTGGCTATTAAAAACGAATAAAAGGATAAATGATAATTGCTACTCCCTCCGGTCCTAATTATAAGAGCAAATTTTGGAGTTGGTTTTGGTCCTAATTATAAGAGCAAGTTTTAACTTTTGTCAATTTTTTCCTATAATACCCCTATTTATACTTTCTCAATAATAATTAAAGACAATAATAATTTAATAATACACCTATATATTTTATAAAGTAAATAATGTTTGCAACTCATTAATGTCATATACACCTAACTATACTTTTATATAAAATAATTTTGAACAATTTTTGTCATATTTTTTCCATTTCACCCCTACTAATAAGGAAAACTCAAATAAACAGTAAAATAGAAAGAGATTGAAACAATAATTAGGGATCAAATTTTGGTTTCATATTTTTTGATTATTTTCTCCTCATCAAGTGGGTGCATTAAACTTTCGATAAGAATATTTTTCAAATGGTTATCCGACGCGGTAGAAGAAACAGCAGCAATTGTTGTTAAATCTAATGGTTATCCGACGTGGTAGAAAAAACGAGAAATGGTTATCCGAAGCTTTGGATCAAATAATTGTTGTTGTTCCTTCTCCCACGTAATTTTCTTTTTGGTAATAAATTTTAGGTAAGGGTATTTTAGGAAGATGCATGTAATTAACTAATTTAACTTCCCTCCTTAATCCCTCCAAATTCTGGTAAATAGCTCCTATAATTAGGACCGGAGGGAGTATTAATTGGTGGAAATAATCATATATACACATCACATTATTCATCTACGCGTATGGTGCGCGTATAAAGAATCAATAGATCCAATATTTTCGGCATTTAAAGTCTAATAAACAGCAAGGCAATTTCGAAAATGAAAAAAATGGAAGTTGATGAAGACATAAAATAAAACTTATTACCTCTGGAACTAAATATAGGACAAAGTTTGTAGTGTAATTTGCACAACAAATTTTGTCCTATATTTAGGACTGGATGGAGTATAAAATATGTTGGGTTATTAGCATTCAAATAATAGAAGATTGCAAGAGTCTACATGAAGCAAACGTGTTAAGCATACAAAACTAGAAGGAATGACAAATCAAACAAAATTTGAAAAGGAAAAAGACACAAATTAATATCACTCCAGTCCTAAATCTAAGATATATTTACTTAATTTGATTAGATTAAGGAAGTTAGTTGAGTTAGTTAATAGAATTTGTATTTTCTAAAATACCATAGTCATCTTTCTAAATTCCTTCATTCCCTCTTCTTATTACTTATTGTTGAGGGAATATCAATATAGGTAAATTAAAAATATTGATAAATATGAAAACTATATATTATATTTAGGAGTAAGATTTAACTTCTCAAATATATCTTATATTAAAGATCGGATGAAGTGTGTATATATATATATATATAAATAAGGTTATCACTTATCATATCAGTTGAAAAGAATCCAAGATCTAATGATGTGACCTGAGTCCTTTAACGCGTTCTCGCCGTGTTAATATACTCTTTTTTATATTCCTTTTGCCAACGTTGTTTATATTAATACTTAATACCCACGAGTTGAGTAAGAACCCGGGTAAAAAATAGAAAACGATTGTCATACTGGAGATTATTATGGAAAGGTACGTCTTTATCAAATGACGACCATACATCTGTCTACTATAAATCGTTGCATTTTAATAAACTCAACCAAAAACTAGACAGATACAGCTGATATGGGATTAATTCCAATTGGAATATCCGCAACACATCAACCAGCAACATATTGGTACCGTTTCATCATGAAGTAATTTACGGTATAAAATAAGGGTAGTGATAATCAAACATTAGACAGAGAAGGGGATCTCATTTACCTCTAAAAAGAATTTCAAGGTATCCTCACATTGCCTATTACCTGCCCGGAAATAACTTCTCTTGAAAGAAGACTAGCAAAATCAGGATTAGCAAAAAATCAGGAATCGGAAAACTCCGAGACAGAACGTAATTTGCGAAACCTGGGTTTAGCGTCGAAGGAAAAGCATGAGCCGCAAGACACAGAAAGAGGGGTTTTCGTAAGAGTGATGAAGAATATAGTAGATAGGGTATGAATTACAGAAGCAGCGGGTTAGCGAGAGGGGCTAGTTTTCCAGGAAAAGTGGGGTGTAAGAAAACATTGTCTGAACTGGAGGGAACAGAATAACGAAAAAAAGCCTTAAATGCACCACAGTGGTAAGTGTTCGTTGTTCAAGTTTTGTGGCCCAAACTAAAAAAATGTTCAAGCTGAGGGATAATACGACAATTTAATGCTTTTATTTATTATTTTCCTGAAATTTTAATTTTGTTTTAAAATAATTGTGAGCTTAATTTCATTTTACTTTTTGGCTAGTAAAGCCTACATAAAATACATTTCATATATATAAACTATAGTCAAATATTAAAATTTTCTCCAATCTAAATTATTTAATTGCGTATAATTTAAATTAATTTTTCGTTTCAAGTACAATTTAAATTAAAGGTCACTTTTTTCCTTTAGAAGCGCTAATAATCCTGCACCCCTAGTTCAACGTTGTCTTTACGCCTATTTCTGGCCACATTGACACCCATATGAAAAAAATGGCACTCTATTAGTCTGCTATTTTTATTGTTTAATATATTTTAGTTTTTTAAAATTTATTTTTATAAAACATCAATTTTTTTGATAAACCTGAGATTTCATGCAATTTAGTTTATGATATGATAATAATTCCTTTTTTATAAAAAATAATTGTAATTTTTAGAACAGCAGAAAAAATAGCAAGAAAAACTAGATTTTTCTGGGAGAAAAAAAGAAGAAGATAATATGTAATTTCCCGTCAAGAAGTAACACAGAAATGCACTTGAATGTTCTGTGTGTAAAATCTGTTACAAGTGTCCTACGATTAGAAATCACTAACATGCTGTTGATGCCAAATTGTAACTAGGAAAGGGAGGCACTTTTAGTATTATAAGCAAGGTGCTATTAACAGTCCCTCACATTCTTAAATAGTATTAGGGATACCAACAAAGAGTCAACTAGAGGAATATATATATATTGATGTCCCTATATCAAATAAGATTTTGAATAGCTTTACGGAGGATTGAATACACACCTATAAATCATATAAGAATTCTCTTCTTGATGTATGACCATTAATTGTGCCAACGGGAACATTTTACTAATGTGGTCCTAAATATAAGAGATAGATAAAGGTTTGTTTTGGTCCTTATTTTTTTAAATATAAGACCTCAATTCACTTTGTCTCCCAATTTTATAATTTTCTCTCCAAAATATCTATATTAATTGCAAATAGTAAGAGGTTTTCATCAATGAGTAGTTGCATTGCATATTATTAGAAAATTATTCTAGGAAAACCAACAAATATTTGTTACATATAGCTAGTTCAATTAATTTTCTTAATCTCTCTAAATTATTATCTCTTATATTGAGAACCAGAATAAGAATTATGTAATATCCATGTTAAAGAACATGAAATTTGAGAATCAGAATAATCAATCAAATATACCAACGACTAACTGCGAAACCAAGAAGTTCTATTAGCCTCACATTTGTCTCATCTTTACTTTCTCCAACCAGTTTCCCTTAATATGCATGCATGTTTTTAGAGAAAAATGTTCACACAACAGAGAACTTGAAAGTAATTAACCTAGCTATATATCGAACGTCTCATATGAATCTGCAATATTATTGCTATATATTCAAGGGTTGTTGGAATAAGGCTCAAGTGTGTGTAAGATAAAGAAGCAATAAATGGATCTATTTAGATTCTTAAGTTAGGTTATTTCCAGAGATTTATTTATTTAGGAGTTACAACAAAAAGAGCTCCTATTTAGCTTGACTTTTTTTTTCCCCCTTAGATTCACTATTATTTCTACAAAGAAGAATCATTTGTGGCCAGGAAGGAAGTGCTAGATTCTCAGAAGTTAGAACTCTTGTGTACCTTGTTGTGCCTATAGAATGTTGCTGTATGATCCACTTAGTTTTCCATTAGCTCATCAAACCTTTCATTCTGCATCAGAGCGAAATAAAAATCCATTAGAAGCAAGCTCAAGATTTCTAAATTCATAGAAGTAATATACTCATTAAGTAAATTATATCTAAAATTTCTCATTTCGAAAAAATCAATTAAACCCCACTGTTCTAACTTCTTGTCATTTTATTATTGAAATCTCCAATTTATATTTCATTAAAGGAGCTACTATTCGTATTAATTACACAATTTCTTAAATCTTGGTGCCAAATTCACATATGTAATTCCCAGTTCAAAAAAGTGCGTCCACAATTAGTGGAGCGAGGAAGATGCAGCACTTGTCGTATGAACATTCAAGAGCAAATAAGACATATTATTAATTATCACTCCTTGTATTAATTATCAGACAAAAATAATGCAAAACAACACACAGTCACGTTGTTATCCCACAAAACCAATAAATTTGGATGATTAAAATGTTAACTGCTTCCGTTGGCAAAGGAAAAAAAAGCAGGTTAACTACTTGTTAATTACACATCTAAACCTAACCATATCATAAAAAATTCAGTAAAAGAAGAGAAGAGCTGGTGAAGCCGAAATTTGAAGATAAATGCTGAAAGGACAAAGTCAAAAGTAAGCACTGATTTATCTAACAGTATTCAACATATCGACAATTGATGGTTAACTGAAAATGAAGAAATGGAAATGGCCTGATCTCTATAACAAACAAACAGATTAGCACACAGCGCATCAAGTAAAGAAATTTAACAAATACGCAACGATAACAGAGATTTAAAACAACAGATTCTTCCACAGTGACAGACCCAAGGCAGAGAGCAAGGAAAAACTAAATTAATTATAATGTCGGTTGCATATAATACAAATGATATTGAAATCACAGTTACGAATTTACCTCTAGCTTCATGGATCCGTCGTCCTCCATGTTTGATTATTTGAAATACCTGGCTGATATGTAATACGCAGATAAAAGGGAAAAGGAATTCAGGAAATTAAATCTGGAACGAACGACAATTCGCAGAAAACAGATGAATATAATGAAGGGAAATAATCATAGGAAGAGGATTTGGCGGGGGCGGTGGAAGATAGGGTTTCATTTCAGCCGTGGCAGAAGATGGAGAAACAGCCAAATAATTCGTGTCCCATCAAGAATTAAATGAGGGGATATAAAATTAGAGTAAATACCCTTTTGGGTCTTGGAAAAAACACGGACCTCATTTTGGTTCCTCATACAAAGAAATACCCTTTTAGTTCCTGAAAAGGATGAATAAGGGTCGATTTGTGAACATTTTGGTCCCTCGTAAATTTCTAAAAAGCCCATTTTTAGTCCATAAAAAAGTCTCATTTTAGTCCCTAGAGATGAAAATGGGGTCCGTGTTTTTTGTCGGGGACCTAAAAGAATATTTACTCATGAGTGGGTCACAAAATGACGCAAACACCATATTCGTACGACAGCGACCCGCACTATTTATGAACGATATTTTACCCTTTAGCTACCCCTATTTTTGTGAGTTTTTAATTTTAACTACGAAAAAATGTCCGTTTTAAAGATCGTATTCTCAAACATAAAAAGTTATGCAGGTAGTTTGAGGATGGAAGATACTTAAGTCAAGTCAAGTTGTTTATATCTATTTTGTTAAGTTTTTCAATCACATGGTCATATGGTAAGATATGTGATAATGTGTGATTGAAGAACTTGATCTAAGTATCATCATTTGATAATTCAAAAATAAATAAAAAATTTAGGTACAATATTAGCATTTATCTCAAAATTTGATGGGAGGTTGTTAAGCTGCAGTTTCTCCCATCAGATATAGATTATCCATCACAGACAAATATAAGTTTTTTTTTTTTTTTTTTTTTAATTTATCAATATGTTGGATAGCATAAAAAAATTACATAAATGCTACACTTTAAAAAGTATTTACTAATATGTTACATTCAAAATCATTCACTAGAAGAATGAGGTTTGAATTTATACGCAAATCATTCACGCGCCAACAACGATATTCCTAGGTAAACGGTTTTACTTTTATATTAAGAAATTATATATTTTATCTAACACAAGGTGAAAATAGCTATTGACATGAAATATTTGTATACAAATTCTAACTCGTTCTTCTGGTGAACGATTTTGAATGTAGCATATAGGTAAATAATTTTTAAAAGGTAGTATTTAGGTAAAAAAAAAAAATTACTATACACAGCATGTTGATAAAAAAGCCACAAATATATTTATATGTGTATTAACTTAAAAGAGTTAGAACGCCCATGTAACCTTTGATTCTTATTTTATATTTGTGCGTGGGTCCATATTTTACACCTAACAGGCTAACTTAAAAGGACTAATACAATGAAAATAAAGAATTTCTATACGGCAAACTGGGGGGAAAAAACTAAACGGCAATACCCAGGTTCCTTTCCTTGTAGGGATGAATCTATGAAGTTATGGGAAATAGTTCACGAAATTATTCTTCACCATCCTACATGCCTGTTCAATTTCTTATTGTTATAAACAGAGAAGAAAATGAAAATAACTAATTTCACTAATTTTATCAAATTAATTTAAACTTTAAATATCAAATATACATAATATTATTTATTTTAGGAGTGAGGGTGATATGATTTTCTTTATATTTTATATTAATAATGATTAAAAACAGAATTAAAGAAATAATATTTGTCAAGCCCAGTTCTATTTGATGGGCTATTTTAAATCATATTAGAGCGTGGTTTCATCCTAGTTATTCTTAATAGGCGCAGTTTGAAAGCTCTGAACCAAAGAGAGAACAAGTCATGTCAGCAGAATAACACTATCTTAACTCAAAATTTTAAAGTTCAATTTTATATATATACACACGCGCGCGCATACACACACACACTCTTATTAAGTCCAATTTTATCCCCAGCTACTTGTCAAATCAACCTACACGGGGGCATTCTAGCTATTTCATAATTTTGTTTAACATGGATGGCACATAATCATAGAAAATCATCACATAATTTTGTTTAAGATGTATTATCTATCACAGTAACAAAACAGTAACTAGTAAGTTTTCTTTTTATAATCTTTTCTTTTATATCAATTATATATGCACAATATCTCACCCTGTCGATGATTTTCGAACTAAAATAATTTTTCAATTAATTTGAGATATATAATTTCAATTTTTTTTAGCTAAATATGAACTGTCAGAATATATATAAATGAATAATTCATCATTTCCCACCAAAACTATATACATTTGAAAATAAACCGCTGCAAAGTGATATGGTGATAATTAATAGTTTTGACGACAAAGTAATTACCATGTTTGTGATCATGAGTAGAAAATATAAATTAAAATAAATAGCTCGCATTTCACTTTACTCCTAATAACTCATGCCAATATCAGATAATAGGTTTGAGGAACTATTTATCGAAACGGAATATACACTAAATAAAACACGCCAATGAAAAGAAAAGCAGTAAAACTAGCCACCAGCAATATATGATGCATTATATGAAAATTAAGCTAATATATTTTGACTTGTTATTAGTACTTACAGAGAGGTAGATTTCCTTGACGTAAATGAAGAAGCCCTGCCGGCTGGCACAACAACATGTTGTCCTCTTGGCAAATCAATTTGAAAAAACAGATGCTTATAGCTATAACCTGTAGAAAAATATAGAATGATGAGAAGGAGTATATATATATGAGCCTAAGACAAAATAAAAAAAAGAGCTCCAAATTAATAAGATTTGAGAGTACCTCTTTCACCATTGTTGCTAGCTTCCACATCTTGTTTGAGTGGGAAGTAATTGTAAGGAGTGGTTAGTGATTTCAATTTCTAGTTTTGAATCAAAGTGCGTAAAATGCATGCATGGCTATGAATTTGATGGATTTAAAAGGAACAAGTGGAAGACAAATTTACAAGGAGCAAGGATGCATGAATTTAATTGGGTGGGATTAGTTTAGTGAGTGTCCGGATTCATTTTACCACGTTGTTTGATATTTTGAAACCAATGAATTGAAACATTCTTGTACTTAATTATTCCATGTACCATGCATGTATATATCCTCGGCATTCAATATATTAGCTGAAATTATCAGGGGATTATAGCACCAAATGAATTTAAGTATTCTGTCTTTGTCTTTACTAACTGTATAAACTGAATTTACCCCTAAAAAGGTAATGTCATTGAACAAATCCATTACAGTAATTCCCAAAAAAGAAATACGGAATTTGATTTGAGTAAAGTGCGCATATTGATGCTGACATGAATTGATAGTGAAGAGTGAACTGAACACTGCCAATGTCCATTTTTTATTCGTACCTCCCACAGCCGATACATGCATATGTTTCCTTGTCCATAACTTTATTCATTTTTTTATTTGTCCTATGCTTTGTTTGTGTTTGTGGTATGGCATGTTTTATTATATTTATATGTAGCTGTCACAAATCACAAGCAATGCCACTTGGCCTTGAAGACTGAGTTTTAGCAATAAAATAATACTATAATAGGACGTTGGAAGAAATATTATATTAAATTAATTAAAGTATACTTTTTACATATATGGTGATAAATTTCATTCATGAATCTGGGTGATTTCTTCTCAAATTAAGTTACAGTAAGTGTCTTCGTTCATAGCAGCCATAATTGGATTATGTATGGAAAAAATATGGTTGGGATCCTAATAAAGCAAAGTAATTAAGCGCATTGATCCTTAGCTGATCGCAATCATGGCCCAATTCTTCACCCCACCACCATCATGTTAATTACTTTTATACTTTTAATAACACATGTTCATTGACTCATTGTGAATCTTAACAGTCCCTGTTATTTCATTCGCCAACCTAATTAATTAATAACAATTGGTCGTTATATCATGGCTGCTATCAGAATACCTTATTATATCCAAATTGTTATAAATATTGCAATATTATATGTAAATGTACTCCAATATAAGTCATTTCAACTAATTTATTGAAACTAGGAAATGGTAACAAACTCATTAAATTTGTTTTAAAGCAAAAGAAATTTTCGACTTTATCCATCTTAAGTGAGGTTTTGAAGAAGAGAAAAAAAAAAACAATGAGCCATGTTCAAACATTAACTCTATGGGTAAAATTGACAAATTAACATTAATTGCTTTCAAAGTGGTTTATATTATGGACCAAGTTATTCTTTTAGAAGTGACTTATATTACAGACCAGAGGGAGTACATAACTGGCCCAAGGGGTGTCTTTTGGAGTTCTATACTTAAACCTATGTAACTTACCACATGAATGGCTTATAGAGAGTTTTTCATGATTAATACACATAATCTCTAAATGTTACCTATTTATACAATTATCAGCATGTTTAGGAAAGCGTCCAAACAGAGTAAAAGCACGCTGAAAGGGCATAAAAGCCTAGTAGGGGGGGGAGAAGCTCAATTTACCTTTTTTGGGATAGCATCCAAGTTAAATGGACTTATAAGAAAAAAAAAACAGCTTATACAAGAAGCCCAAAATTGCAGCTTCTGTGTTGTGCAGTAAATGCGAAATTAATTCCCACATCTAATTTATCTACAATTTTATCCAAAAAAATATATTTAATTAAGAATTTTAGTGTTTTTTTATTTTTTAATAATAATTTATTTATTTTTTTATGAAATTTAAATGTTTATCTTTAATTATCATAATATATATAACTAATATATATATATATATAGTATTCAATAAGATTTATGCTATTTTCAATCATTTTTCATCTTAGCTGACTTTTCAAATAATAATCCAAACAAGAGCCTATTTGAAAAAAAAGTCACTTCTGCTACCATCATTCTAAACACAAATCACATTTACAATATGACTTTTATCATATCTTACGTTTGCAAAAGTTAGATTGAAAATAAGACACTTCTACTTCCGCTATCCCAAACGGTCTTAATAGATTTAATCTTTAATGTAACTCTTGGATAGAGTTGAAGGACTCGTGGCCTATAAAAAATGGCCTTGTATCAAGTGATTGTAAGCATCCAAATGAATAAAATATTGCTCTCTCTTTTCTCTGATCTCCAATTCTCTCTTCAACTCTCTTATCTCAATATCTTATAGTTTCTTGTTTTCCTAACACAAATTATTTAGTTTTGAATAAAATATTCTAACAACCTCTTGTTTTGCCTTAATTACATAAACCTTTCATCTATTTTGAAAACGCATATAGACCTCCGTTAAAATTAAAATGTAAATTACAAAATCCTCTCTTATATTTTGATATTCTATTTTAAGGGAAAATTTTATTAAAGGACAACATAACCAAGTTTATTTTAGTCAAGGACCAAAGCATTTTGAAGTTTCAATGTAGGATCAAGAACAAAAAGAAAAATAAGTTTTGTAGGTAAAAAAAAAAAAAAGCCTCTTGCTTTATTTATTTTTTAAAAAAATGTTTGATCGTCATTGGGGTTTCGGTGACTAGTCACCAGCCGCCACCACATTAATTTTTGGGGTCAGATTTTCGGCCAGTTATTGTTGGAGCTTCGACGGCCGGTTGGTGGTGGCCGTTCCAGCCTGGCTGAGGCTAGTAGTTGGTTGCTGGAGCTCTGATGACAATCAAACTTTTTTTAAAAAAAAATACTAAAGTAAGGGGCATTATTTTTTTACCTACAATTTTTTTTTTCATTTTGGTCTTTATTCTTGTAGTGAAATTTTAGAATGTTTTAGTCCTTAACTGAAATAAATTTGGTTTGGTGGTCCTTTAATGAAATTCTCCTGAATTTTCATTCTAATAGATTTTTTAACTTTCTAATATGTTAACATTTTATTAAATTTGATATTAGAAAATTTATAATTTTAATTTTCCACCATATTTATTTATTTAAATTTATTTATTTTTTGTTTTTTAAATGACTAAAATTATATGAAACACATTTTTTCTATCAAATACAATAAACTATGTAGGTTTTTTTTTTTTTATTAATCCACCCGCGCTACTAGCATCGACTAGCTCGATTAGTGAGAATGTAGGCTTACAATGGGAGGAATCTTGCTACTCCCACTATTTAGATTTTAGAGATTGCATAAATCATTTAAATTTACAATTTTATATTTTTTTTTCTACAAATATTTTAAAAACTTACTCAAATTTTTAAAAGTTTGTGATATTTACAAGCTATCAATTAAAATTTGAGATTTAGTATTAAAGGTAAATTATATATAAAAAAAATTTATACAAATTTTAATTAAAAATATATTTTTAGAATATTTTTAACAAAGTTAACGGTTTGAACTTAAGTATATGTTTTAAAAATAAAGGGATGTCTTTGTAATGAAAACAAAATAGAAGGATGATTAGAGTATTTTACTCTAATTTAATTCACTCCTAGGCTTCTTTGAGATTCAAGGTTGATTAAAATCATGGGAATTTTTCCCCATGTACTGGATCTTTGAATTAACAAATTCAAAGTTAAACTCGACGCAATTTATCTTATTTAACCAAGTCTCAAGGCGCTCCAATATAATATAAGGGATTTATATTGAAAATGTCCGATAATTTTGCATTTAATTTAAGGAAAAAGGGCAAATTTAACCATAAAGTTATATGTAGGGGAAGTTTTCCAAATGCATCAAAAAGTACATATTGTAACACCCCAAATTCCGTAGCATAAATCGTGCCGGTGACACGTGGTTTTATAAAAATTTATCAGAGTTTTGAGGTGCTAAAGCTTAGCGTAATGCGGAAACGGAGAGCATGTACTAAAAATTTGAACAATTGAGTAATCGATATAAAAATACTCGGACATATGCGATGCCGACGTATACGATATATTATAAATTTCCCGAAGGATTGTTCATGTGATACGATGTAATACAAAACTTTATAATTACAATTCTTACATGTAACTATACCCTCTTCAACCAAGCCTTGAGTAGACTTGGGGCATAGAACCTAACTCGCTTAAATCATCCCATTTGGCCAGCCGGGTAGGTCTAGTGGAAGTCTCACCGTGCTAGGGTGACGATTGACGATCGAACCACATAGACGACCCTTCTAGTTTAAGCACCAAATGATGTGAAGTAACTTTATTAGATTCATGCCATAAGGTAGGTTCTGTTGACTTTCTTCCGCATTTCCTTTGACCGGTGCCTCCTCACGGCTCCGTCCATAAATGCTCCTTCTCATGGCTCCTATTCACAATGTCTTCATAAATCCTGGTTCCTTTCCCCGAACTTCTAGTCAAGTCTAAGATTCAAAACAAATTGAATCTTAGGTAACGCTTAACCTCATATGAAAAGTATAACAATATGTATGACGATATTCATTACATTTCAAAGATTAACCAATACATAGCACACGCCAGATGTAATGTCAACACAACAACAAGACATAGTACACAACACATGTAAAGTTATCTATACAAATCCATGTATAGTTGTATAGTCTGCACCACCTGTGCCACGATGTACACTCGTGTCCTCAGCGCTAGGAAAACAATCTCACGGCATTATCAAGACTATAACCCGTATCAAGTTGAATGTATATAAACAGTGATTCAAGACAGAGTCTTAACCACGGTGCATGACCCAAGACCAAGTCTTGTCCATGACTCTATGAAATCATTCCATCTCATACATGCATACAAGTCATATCAGAGTTAAAGTTACTTGTACGCGAACGTACCTTCCTTCCGTGTGAATAGTAATTTACTATTTATGTATACGGTACTATTCATAAATACGACACTATGAATAGTAATATGCCCGTCCTTCAAATCTGACTCCGAATCCTCGGATATCCTAACATATTACCATATTGCTTAGAATAATATCCAAAAGGTTAATTTACCTTTCTACCCTTGGTGGATTTGTTATTACCATTTCACCATTACATTTTATTTAATAAAAACGCTACTTTCAGCATTATGGCCAGATTTACTTCTAACTTTGAAAATTCATAAGTAATTCTAGAAAACTCGAAACGAGGATCCGTAAAATTCCCCGGAATCCTTAGGATATCTACTTTTGTGGAAAAATACTGGTTGTTACCCAGATTTAGTGATTCATTCCCATTTTTCACGTGTTCATCCTCTGTCCAGAAATATTCCAGAAAAACGTAGCCCAACTTTGGACATTTTTATCTTCTAGCACAGAACTCGAAATAATACATTCTAGATATATTTGAAAAGCTCTATATGTATAATTTAAACATGAATTTGCTCAGAATTTAAGAACATCATCTTTAATATAAAATACTGGCGTTTGTATCCCTGACTTCAGGAATCGCTAACCGACAAAATTTCGCCAGAGCTTCGCTACTTTGATCATAATCTTCCAAAAATTTTGCTATATTACTTTCTCCATCAATTTTTCGAAATAAAACCATTTCTAACTATAAAAACATGATAACAAAACTATATTGGAAAATTAAAGATCAAAACACTACTTATCTATGAATTTAAAACTAGAACTCAAGAACTAGAGAACTTACCCTTGAAGAACCTTGCTACTACTTCTTCCTTGCTCCAAGAACTTCACTCTACTCACTCTCTAATCTTAAAATCAAATGCTTTGAGCTGATTTTGGTGTGAAGAATATGAAGAGAAGAGTCTTCTATTTATAGAAGAAATTCAAGGCTATTCCAACTACACTTCTTCCTTAACCAAACACTCAAACCAAACACCCAAACCAAACACTCAAACCAAACACTCATACACCAAACACTCACACCAAACACTCTTACACCAAACATTCATACCACCTTATACATATCTACCAATATCCAACTACCATTTAATATTTATTTACAAATATTAAATAAGTATTGGAAAATAAAATCCTTAATTCCATATAAGAATTTTCTTCCATAATTAACTCTCTAGGTCATAAAATATTGGTTCTAAAATTTCTAGACCAAAAAGTATCCTCTAACTATTTTTCCTTGAATTATTTGGAAAATATGCCTCAAAATCCGAAAATAGCTTTAAAACTATTTAGGCCAAATTTTCATAATAAATTCCCATAAAACATTTATTGTTTCCAAATCCAAAAATTTGGGATATTACATTCCTCCTTTTGGTTATAAATTAATTACCTTTTTATGTGCTATTTATGTCATATTAAATAGCTCCTAAATAATGTCTCATAATTAACCATTCGTTAATTAATTCCAAAGTGGAATTTGGATGAAAATATAATCAATAGATTATAATTTCTTGAGACAAATATTCACCTTTGTATTTAATATGTATTATTTATCAAAATATAGTATTTATGACAAATAGGAATTTTAGGGTATTACACATATAAAGGCTTAAAAGTGGGGGCAATTTTGATAATGGGCCTGTTTGGGTTGGTGGTAGGAGAGATGACTTAAAAGCTATCTGACTTTAAAAAAAGCTCGGTAGGAAAAAAAATCAGGTTATAGATAATGATTTATGTTTGGATTGATGGTGGTAGAAGTGGCGGGGCTCACGTCAAAAAGCTGAGAGCATTTTGGAAAAAACTGGATTCTAGAGCTTTTTCCTTAACAGGCTTTTTGAGCGTTAGGAGCTTTAAGTCCAGTGAATTTAACGCCGAACCCAAACACACCACTTGAGTTTTTTTCTCCAAAGCCCATTAACTCTACCGCAAACGCTCATAACGCTTAAACCAAACAAGCCCAATTCCGTTAACTCCATCTAACTTCCGTTAATTTACTGAAACATGGGCCCCACAGGTTGTCCTCGTGTCACAACATTAATTCATTTTTTTGGAGCTTGAGGCACAGTTGAAGTGCCTTATCATCCTCCATCTTTGGAGCTTGAGGCTCCCATAAGTGGGTCGATCATGGCAGCCATGGAGGTCCTTGCTGAGCTTTTCAAACAGTCAAACAATGAATTAATGTAGAGACATGTGGACATTTTGTGGGACCCACATTTCAGTAGATTAACGGATGCAGGTGGAGTTAACAGAGTCATCAAAATTGCCCCCACTTTTAAACCTTTGTGTAGTACTTTATTATTAAATTTGACCCTTTGCCCTAAATTTCGTTTCCCCCCATATGTTAACATGCATTAGCACGAGTACAAAAATATACGGTTCTTAATGCCAGTTAAATATATAGGCAGTCGCTATTTAAAAATAATGTGGATGAGTAATGGAGAGGAAGTTATTACCATCAGATGACTTTTTTTTTTTTATTATTTAAAAAATTTCATTCCAGTCATCATCATAAAACGTAATTACCACTAACTTTCATAGTTTCATAAATAGCTTGATATTGACAGAGCAAAGTGGGACAAGAAATTGAAGACGGTGGAATTAATTAATTGAAATTATATACACTAAAAATACACACACACACCCACACCAGAAATACAACAGTAGATGAGATAACCTTAATATACATAAAAGATCTTTGATAGAGACCTTCCCACTGCGAATCAGTGTTCTATATATGCTATAGTAGTTTAAGATTTGTTATCAAATAACTTGACATTTTTCTTTTTGTCTTGCGTATAAATAGAAAAATAAATAAACTTGTTAGTTTTCAACATAATGACTAAGCAAGTCTGTTGTCGTCTGGGGGAGGCGTTTAACTTGTTAATTTGAAAGATTGTTTGTTAATTTATAAAAAATAATAATATGCTATTAATGTTTATAAATGTAAGAGAAAGTTTTATTCAATCATATTCTTTGGTTGAATCCAGAAAATATATCTCCTAGCCAATAGCTAGAGACTAATCTTCCTAAGGCGTAGAGATTACCGAAATAGGTTTCGCCTCTCCCAACATGTTTTTAATCATATTCTATTGTTTAATTTTAGGTTAAGGTGCAAGTTTCCAAGAAAACGACCACTTAATAGTGTTGGCTATTCAGAAGTTTTTTTAAGGAGCAATTTTGCCTTACAAATTACATAAAACGTAGCAATTCTTTTCCCTTGACGTTAAAAATGTTAATTGTCAACATCAATTTTTTAATAATTAATATTAGTTTTTAATAGTTAGAGTTAATTTGTTCCTTTTTAACACTTTTGAAATAAAATTACTCATTGAAAAACATTTGGATACCCAACACTATTAAGGGGTTTCTTCCGAGACAAAAGTGCACGTTAACTCTTTAATTTTCTTAACCTAGCTCATAATGAATTATCTTATTTTTACAAGTTTGTGCTCTAAACACAACAGTTAAATTTTAAAAATTTATTTTATTTTTGAATTTGATCAAAGATGACATTTATCTGTTCGCCGTTTTTACAAATTCGTCTTGAGAAAATCGAATTAATATTTGAATATGAGAGAGCATATTCTAATTGCACATATGCTAGCATGTAGCTTGAGGGATATTTATCTTTTTTTAAAACTCTACAGTAAACCCACTCAAACTCTTATATTTATGTTGATAATTCCATTAAGATTACGTTTGTTCATTACTAATCTCATATATATACATAGTTTAAAATTCAAAAGGGTTACATAATTATATGTATATAATTCAAAGTTTTAAGGAGGGCATAATCAAAGTTTTAAAGATTATATGCATACTGAAGTACAGTTTAAGGGGTATATGATTAATGGTTGGTAGCTCTGCAAAGATTTTAAAGCTCAGGGAAGTTCATTATTAACTTATAAAGATTAAGAAAGTTGTTTGTACATTGTCTAAAGTTTAGGAGGGCTTGTATAATTTACTTTTATAAGAACAACTTGATTTGTATTTATATACACATATATGTTTTTGAAATTATAAATATATTATAATTAAGCTCAAGTTGCACCAGTAAACGGGTTGACAATTCTTTGAGCCAGATCAAAAACTCAAATACTGTAATTGAAATAAATAGTACTCCGTGCTAGTTTTGAAGAGCTACCCGCCCACCCCATTTGACCGATATTAAAACCAATAATCAAATCGCTACATAAATATGATTAACGGATAACCACTAATTACATTTGTTTTGGCAGTCTCTTTTTTTCTTTTTTAAAGATGTTTTGGAAGCTAGTCCATTTACCATCTGATCCAACATTTGTTGGCGCATAACAAACGACAAAAGTGAGTTCATATATAACACAAGTTGCTCCCAAAAAAGCAAAGTAAAAATTCCATACAAGACTGCAACATGTCTTGGGCGTCAAGACAGCAGTAGCACAGGCACACATGGCCAGATTGGGAGTTCTGGCTGGAGCAGTTGCCCACGTTGTCTCTCTGCTTTCATATTTCAACGTGGAGAAAGGACCAAAGCAAAAACAAAACAAAACAAAACAAAAATCCAAAAAAGCAATAAATAATTATCTGATGTCTTATAAAGATCACAAAACTCTTCCTCTGACAAGTGCTTTATAGATAAGATCGAAGGAAAAACTAATACACCATCCGGATGTATAACACAAAATTTGTATTTGTAGCACAATGAAAAATGAAAAAGTCACAAAATAATTTAATATAAACCCTATATATAAAGTACAAGGGTCATTAAAATGGCGACAACAACAAAAATACGACACTAAGCAATCTGAAGAGATTGAATTTTTTACTCATTAATAAAATATTATGAATTACGAATGCCCCCGCTTGTCTCTCAATATATCAGAGATTCAGAGAACCCCAAGAGATTAAATTGAATTGAAGTCAAGAAATAATAGTCTTATGATGGTACTAGCATAAAATATTGCGGTGGGCGCTGATTCAATATGAGCATGGACCCATCCTATATAAATAACTGCAATAATGGGATGAAAGTCATACCATACCAGACTGCAACCCTAGCCAGTATGTATTGTCCAACCTATCAGCAGCCATACCCAGATTGGGACTTTTGGCAGGACACCTCTGATCCTTTCATGGTCTCTTCATCAAGAGACCAAATTAATGGAGACCCTTTTCATGATTATCTTTGCTTCGATATGGTTGACAGGGAAGCAAATCAAGTGCCGGTGAGTTGGGAAGCCATGGAAGCAAAGAAGACTGTGGAGGAAAAAACATACATAGGTGTGAGGAAGAGACCTTGGGGAAAATTTGCAGCAGAGATCAGAGACACCACCAGGAATGGGGCCAGAGTTTGGCTGGGAACGTTCGAAAGTGCAGAGGAGGCTGCTTTAGCTTATGACCAAGCTGCCTTCACCATGAGAAGCAACAATGCTGTTCTTAATTTTCCAGTGAAAAAGGTGAAGGAGTCTCTGCAACATATCATGTATGGTTGCCGCAAAGGCTGTTCGCCTGCTTTAGCACTAAAAGAGAGGCACTATATCCAAAGAAAACTGTCGTCAAAGGCTAAGAAAGGCAAAGCCAAAAAGCAATCATCAGAGGTGGTGGTGCTAGAGGACTTGGGTGTCGACTATCTGGAGCAACTTCTCTCCCTCTCTGATCAGACTACAAGCTAGCTAGACACTTTCAATAATCAAACCGATTTCACAGCTGTATTACTGTCATTTCTATCTATTTGTCCATATATTATCCTTCAACTACATTTAATTTGGAGGGACCCTTCGTCTTATTTTCATCCTTCTTTCTTTATTATGTGTGGCCATGATCTTAACTCACCATTTGGGGTTGATATCCTCGTAATTATTATAACACAATTGGTGTTACTTAAGAAATTTGATATCCGGCCGATACACTAAGAAAGGAGTACAAATTATAATGATTACACCTTCAGCTGAAGCTAAGCTATGCCCTTTCACAGGGCAAACACTTCTTTGTTCCCATCTAACCCTCGGCCGACGTCTGCCTTTTGAAGTTCTATAAAATTCTTTCATAAACAATATATAATATGTGAAGACCAGCTTACAGATTTCTATTTCTAAATTAGCTCTAAATCCTTCACCGGTTTTACCCCTAAGAGAAGTCTTCACGAAGCAGGCCAAACAAGACGAATTAATCATCAAGTTTACAACCTTAGAGTAGTAATATGAATCACACAGCTACTGAGATGAAAAGAAACTAGTTTCATTCATATTTTCACTCTTTATGCCCCTCTCTCTGAACTTCACAATCAAGAACTACAAGAGATGTTTACTTTGCATTTGATGCCGAGGGAAAGATATTAATACTCAACCAGAATAGCAATCACCAGGTATAAGGTAGACTTGATATGATAATGAACTAAAGGAATTAGCAAAAAAAAAATTAATTGTAAAATAGGGAGATGTTACATTCACCTAAACGTTGCAAATCAATATCATTAGAAAAAATGAATTGTGGTTTATTTTCAAGTATTACCGGCTACAGCAGTATGAGTAAGTGTAATTTCTTCTCAGTATTGCATGCATTAGTCTACCAACTGGATAGCAAAGGAAAATTAACAACTAGGGAAAGTTACCAGAGAGTAGTATGAGTATTAGTTCCTTATCTCAAACTATGACAGTTCTTTATTTCAAATTCCACATTAAGAACAAAACCCGTAAACTAGATAGCTGAAAACAGCAAGTTATACCTGAAATTATAAGATTCTCACAAGATCAATCACAGTAAAATTGACGATTGATTCTAGCATGACAAAACATCTCTCCAACTGCATGTTTCCCAGATGCAAGACAACATATTCAGTAGAAAAATCATATCCTATCTCTCTCTCTTTTAATTAAAAAAGATCAACAATATAAAATTTACCAACAATGCCATACCTTGTTTAGTTCCACATTTTATACCTCACTTCATTGCATTTATGATCATCGGAGTAAATATGAATCTACAGCCACCAATAACAAGAAATTATCATAAATGTGCAAGAAAGTACTAAAAAATAACAAGATCTACATCACTACACAATTTACCAGCAATGCCAGACCTTGTTTAGTTTCGCATTTTATATCTCACTTCATGGCATTTATGATCATCTGAGTAATTTTGAATTCTGCAGCCAGTACCAATAACCATAGATTATCTTAAATGTGCAATAAGCTGGTTAATATAAAGGCTCGCATATTATATAGAAAACAACAAAGGTCAAGTAAAGCATCATCGAGTTCACTGAATAAAGCAAGTAAAAAATAGGAAATCTCCAATAAATTGCTTTTAACAAAAATTATTTTTATGATAGCAGTAACTTTTATGTATTTTGTGACGTTCATAGAATATATAACATTGGTTTCAACCAAAGCATAAAACAAGGAGTTGACCTTCATGCATTCAGTTCATAATAAGCAAACAAAGTCATGAAGCAAACTGTAGCTCATGCTGTGTTCATGATTCTCAGAAAACACTCCTGGCACAGATATGGCAAAGATGTCACATTGAAATTTGCTACTCCCATTGGCGAGTCTTTCACATCAAGCTAGGGATAATCCCTACACCACACTCTTGGGAAAACGATAAAAGAGCTCAAAAGCCCTATTCGTATTACTCTTATTGGTAAAATAGTTAGAGAATACATATTAGTTACATGATCAGGAAAATGTTCAAAACTACAGGATTTTCTGCTCGTATAAACACTCAACCTTTTCTTATTGTCAATTGCAAGTTTTGTAAATAAATTGAACTATCCAGGAAATATGCATTGTATTATTGGCTATTAAAAACGAATAACAAGGATAAATGATAATTTCTATTAATTGGTGAAAATAATCATATATAGAGATATTTAAGGTCAGTTATAGAATTCTAAGCGAGCATACAATCATACAAGCAACGTGTAACTCACATCTACATCCAAGAATCTTAGCTAGATGCTTGGGCAAAGACGATATACACGTCCCATTATTCATCTACGCGTATGGTGCGTGTATAAAAAATCAACAGATCCAATATTTTCGGCATCTAAAGTCTAAACAGAAAGGAAATTTCGAAAATAAAAAAAATGGAAGCTGATGAAGACATAAAATAAAACTTATAAAATATGTCGGTTTATTAGCATTCAAATAATAGAAGATTGAAAGAGTCTACATGAATCAAACGTCTTAAGCAACAAAATTAGAAGGAATGACAAATCAAACAAAGAAATTCAAACAAAATTTGAAAAGGAAAAGGACAAAAAAAGGTTATTAAATCAGTTGAAAAGAATACAAGATCTAAGGATGTGACCTCAGTCCTTTGACGCGTTCTCGCCGAGTTAATGTTAATACTCTTTTTATATTCCTTTTGCCAACTTGGTTATAGTTAATACCCACGAGTTGAGGGACAACCCGGGTAAAAAATAGGAAACGATTGTCATCCTGGAGATTATTATGGAAAGGTACGTCTTAATCAAATGACGACCATACATCTGAGTACTATAAGTCGTTGCATTTTATCATAAACTCAACCAACCATAAGACACATACAGCTGATACCGAATTAATTCCCATTGGAATATCCGCACGACATTAACCAGCAACAATGGAACCGTTTCATCATGAAGTAATTTAAGATATAAAATAAGGGTAGTGATAATCAAACATTAGACAGAGAAGGGGATCTCATTTTACCTCTACAAAGAATTTCAAGGTATCCTCACATTGCCTATTACCTGCCCCGGAAATAACTTCTCTTGAAAGAAGACTGGAAAAATCAGGAATCGGAAAACTTCGAGAAAGAACGTAATTTGCGAAACCTGGGTTTCGCTTCGAAAGAAAAGAATGAGCCGCGAGGCACAGAAAGAGGGGTTTTCGTGGGAGTGAGGAATATAGATAGGGTATGAATTACCGAAGCGGCGAGGAAGAGAGCGAGAGGGGCTGGTTTTCCAGGAAAAGCAGAAATTAACATTGTCAGAAGTCGAGGGAACAGAATAACGAAAAAGCTTTAAATGCACTAGTGTTAACGGGGAGTATTTAAGCGTTCGTTGTTCAAGTTTTGTGGCCCAAACTAAAAACAACGTTCGAGCTGAGGGATAATACGGCAATTTAATATTTTTATTTATTTTCCCCTATTTTAAAGTAATGGACATTGAAATTTTAAATTTAATTTGGTCTTAATATAATTGTGCGTTAAATTTCAGTAAAGATTGATATTGATATTTTTTAAATTATTTTACTTTTTGGTAAATTATTTTATTTTTAAATAAATATAAAAGAAGTTGTGATTAAAAAATAAAGGAAGTGAAGCCTACATATCATTAAATTTTATATGAACTATTTTAGTAAATATTAAATTTTTCTTCAATCTAAATTATAAATTAAGAAAAAAAAATTAGTGTGCATAATAGAAATTAAAGGTCAACTTTCTATTTTTAGAAGCGCCAACAATTCTGCATTCCTAGTGTATTTTTTATAATATAATCTGGTATCCGGTTCGGGTTCGTGGCTACCCCTCCCTATACAGGTGTCTCTTCTAAGACTTGCATGGGTAGTCCTTTTTAGTTTTTACCCACATATTGATACCAATATGAAAAAATGGCACTCTATTAGTCTGCTATATTTAAGCTTTTTATTAAAATCTATTTCTATAAAACATTAAATCTTTGATAAAAATGCAATTTCACGCAATTTCATTTTCGAAATGATAATAATGCCTTTTTTAAAAAAATTAATTTTAAATTTTTAGAAAAGGAGAAAAAATAAAAGAACTCAACTAGATTTTTCCGAAAAAAAGATAATATGTAATTTACCCTGTCAAGAGGTAAAACACAGAAATGCACTCGAATATTCTGTGTGTAAAATCTGTTGCAAGTGTCCAGCGATTATAAATCACTAAAATATTGGAGATGCCAAATCTGAACGTTTTGTATTGATGATTAGCTCTTAGTGCTTATCATTATGATGAGCAATGAAATAAGTTCCATTAATTATGGCCACTCGTGGTGGTACGTACTACCAACTAACATTTTGTTATGCAACATCCATGTTAACTGAACATGAATTTTGAGTATTAGAACAATCAATCAAATATCAATGACTAATTGAGAAACAAAGTTTTGTTAGTCTCGCTTCTATCCTCGCCCTTGTCTCATCTTTACTCTCTTAAACTAGTTTTTCACTTAATATGCATTTGTTTTCAGAGAAAAATGTTCACACAACAGAGAAGATTATCGAATATCTCATGAAAAGGAGCAATAAATGGATCTATTATATTCTTAATTAGTTTATTTTCCAGAGTTTTATTTCTTAGCGTATCCCTTCTTTACAACAAATTAAAAACAACTCCCATTTAACTTCACACTATCATTTTTTTCCGGTTAGATTCTCACTACTATTTCTCCAAATAAAAATCATTTGTGGCTGGGAAGGGGGAGCTAGATTCTCAAAAGTCAGAACTCTTGCGTACCTTGTTGTGCCTAAAGAATGTTGCATTGTTCACTTAGTTTTCCATTAGCTCATCTAACCTTTCATTCTGCATCAGAGAGAAATAAATAAATAAAATCGATTAGAAGCAAGCTCAAGATTTCTAAATTCATAGAATTAATGTACTCATTGAGTTGATTATATCTAAAATTTCTCCTTTCGAAAAAATAAATTAAACCTCACTGTTCTAACTTCTTGTTATTTTAATATTGAAATCTCGAATGTATATTTCATTAAAGGCGTTACTATTGATATGAATTACACAATTTCTTAATTTTCTTGGTGCCAAATTCACACACACACACATGTAGTTCCAGGTTCAAAAAAGTGCGTCCACAATTGTAACGGGGAAGATGCGACACTCATCGTATGAACATTCAGGAGCCATTATCCCTCCTTTTATTAATTATCAGGCAATAGTAATGCAAAACAATACAAGTCCCACAAAACCAACAAATTCGGATTATTAAAATGTCAATTGCTTAAACAAACTTGAAAAAAAAGAATATGGTGAGCGAAAGTGAGAGGAAAGCGAGCAAGCAACGTCGTCGGACAGTGATCGGAGGTAGGGAGGGGTCGACGGAGGGCAATGGAGATGGGGATGGAGGAGGAGGAGGAGGAGGCAAAGCTAAAGGGAGTGCTAGTTTCGCTTTTGGGAAGATGGCGGAAAAGAAGAAGGTCGGTGAGGGTGTTTCTCTAAAGTCCAATGTTAGCCAGGGAAGTGGACCATCACCGCTATCTTACCGGGATAAACTCCTATCCCCTGGGTGTGCCGGTTTCTTGATGAAACACTCGGAGGAAGATGATATTGTGAAAGGATGGATAGATTATTTCCACCGTATGAATGAGAGGGATGCTAGGAGTGTGTCAGGTGAGGCGGAGGAGGAAGATGACCAAGCCGTGGGACGTCTTGAGGGGAAAACGGGGATGTTGAAGTTCACTGCTGAAGAGTATACCGCTTGGTGTCTACCCTGGATGAACTCCCTCATTATCAAAGTCCTAGGTGCAAGCTTTCCAACCTATATCATACGAGACCGTATTAATCGTATGTGGCGGCCAAAGGATCCACTGAAGATTATTACTCTGAGCAACAGATATTACATTGTTTCTTTTTCAAATAAAGAAGATAGGGATTATGTTTTTCAAGAGGGTCCATGGATGATAGATGACCATTATCTGATAGTTCAGCGGTGGAGGCCGAATTTTATTCCATGGAAGGCAGACCTCCAATGCCGTATTGCTTCTTGGGTTCGACTACCGGATATCCCGTTTGAGTTTTATAATGTTGAATCCTTGCGCAGAATCGGGAACATGATAGGGAAAATGATCAAAGTGGATAGAGCTACTTCTATCTATGATAAAGGAGGGTTTGCACGTATTTGTATCGAGATAGACCTGCAACAATCGTTAATTCCATCTTACACGGTGTTCAGGGAGGAGCGACCAATCGTTTATGAAGGTTTGCATCAAGTATGCTTCCAGTGTGGGAGGTACGGGCATCGTAAGGAGAACTGTCCGATGAAGAAGGTGGAAGATAAGATGACTTCTCAGCAAACCATAGACCTTGAGATAGTGAATAGTGGGGTAGAGGAAAATACGAAGGGAACAGAGGAAGCTAGTGGCGGTGGGATAACTAAGCAGGAAACGATGGTAACTAGCGGTGGTGAGAAAAAGTGGAAAGGAAAGGAGGTAGTTAGCGGTGGGGTGAAGTCACTGGAAAGAATGGAGGTAAGGAGCGGTGGAACTATCGTCACCGGTGATGCGACGGCCGATACATCCCCTTTTAGACGCTGAAGTCGCTGAGGTTTGGCCAGTATTCCAATGTTCCATGTCATACCCGAGTATAGACGAGGATCTATTATTATGGTGTGGGCGGGACATCTCGGAAAGTGAAATTAAAGAAGCCATTTTTAGCATGGGGGTGCTCAAAGCACCGGGGCCGGATGGTTTTAATGCACTTTTTTATCAGAATCAATGGAGCACGGTATGTGCCTCTATAGTAAACTATGTGAAATTCTTATTTACTAATCCGCAGGACATCCGTGAGATTAATGGCACTCTGATTGTTCTCATCCCGAAAAAAGATCATCCGGAAACAATGGGCGATCTGAGGCCAGTTTGTGTAACGTCATTTACAAGACTATAACCAAGATCATTGTTACCCGACTGAAGAGTATTCTTCCTCAGGTGATAGCCCCAAATCAGTGTAGCTTTGTCCCGGGGAGGCATAGTAGTGATAACATTATTGTGGCCCAAGAAGTAATCCACTCCATGCGTAACATGAAAAAGAAGAAGGGCTTCATGGCTATGAAAATTGACCTGGAGAAAGCCTAAGATCGAGTCAATTGGCAATTTTTGTTGAACTGTTTACAGGAGCTCCGTATTCCAAGGGCTTTGCATGAGATCATTACCCAGTGTGTCTCCACACACAATGCGCAGTTACTATAGAATGGGGACAAAGCAGAAAAATTTCATCCTACCAGGGGTGTGCACCAAGGGGATCCTTTGTCACCATACTTATTTGTCATATGTATGGAAAAATTGGCCCACCTTATTCAAGATGCCATCCATGATGGTCATTGGGAACCAATTCGACTGACGAGGACTGGCCCACCGGTTTCCCATTTATTCTTTGCTGATGATATTTTGCTGTTCGCGGAAGCATCCATGGATCAGGTTCTTACAATCAACCAGTGTCTTAAGACATTTTGTGAGAGCTCCGGCTTGCAGGTTAACCACCAAAAAACGTGAGTATTTTTCTCCAATAATGTTAACCATATTCGACGAAATGAGTTATGTGCCTCTCTGGGTTTCTCTGTTACCGGGGATTTGGGGAAATATCTTGGCGTGCCGCTTCATCATAAATGGGTAACCAAGGAATCATATAAGTTTGTGGTAGATAAAGTCAAAACGAGACTATCCATGTGGAAAGCAAAGTCACTATCAACAGCTAGGAGAACTACTCTTATCTCTTCGGTAACTACAGCTATCCCTGGTTATGTCATGCAAACCTCTTCTTTTCCGACGACCACTTCTGAATCCCTTGATAAATGTAACCGGAAGTTTTTGTGGGGTAGTACGGAGGACCAACAGAAAGTACCTTTAGTAGCATGGGATGACATATGTAAGCCTAAACTAAGAGGTGGGCTAGGAATACGACATGCTAAGGATCAAAATAGTGCATACCTTATGAAGCTTGGATGGAGATTAGCAACTAGAAGGGATGATTTGTGGGTTAAAATTATCCGGAACAAATATAATTGTGGTAATGATAAATTACCAAAAATTGATATGAGGAAGCCGGGATCAAACTTGTGGAGTGGAATAAAGCGAACGTGGGGGAAAGTGCAAGATGGGATTGAGAGTTTGGCCTCTGGGAAATTGAGATGGAGATGGACCAAAGATGGAGACTTTACTGTCAAATCAGCTTTCGACTCCTTAAAGAATGATTATTCTGTTCCAGATCCGTTGTGGGGGAAAGTCTGGAAGCTGAAAGTCCCAGAAAGGTGTAAGGTCTTCTCTTGGCTCGTGATGCATAAAAGATTGCTAACTAACGCATCTAGAGTCAAAAGAGGGCTGAGTAATGACAGCTGCTGCCCCGTGTGTCAAGAGGAAGTTGAAAGCCTTCAACATGTGTTTCGAGAGTTCCCGGAGACTTTCGCCCTTTGGAAAAACGTTGTACCTTTGCGGCTGTGGCATAAATTTTGCTCGATGGGTTTTGAACATTGGTTCAAATGGAACGTGACGTACAACGACAGGAGGAAGGAATCAGAGGATTGGAGTCAGAAGTTTATTCTCATCTCTTGGTGGATATGGAGGCGGCGTAATGTTTTTATTTTTGAAGGAAAGAACCTCTCGAATTATTCACTACTGACTAGTGTTGATGCCACAAGGAGAAGCTTATAGGAAGCTCATTCCAAATTCTCCACCACTACCGGAGGCCATCGCACAGGAACAGGAACAGAGCATGAGTATCTTTGTAAGCCTCCACCTACGGGTTGGGTGAAAGTGAATATCGATGGAGCATTTTCACATTTCACTGCTGGTGTTGCGTGTGGTGGAGTCATCCGAGATGCATATGGAAACTTCCTGAAGGGCTTTATGTTTAAAGGGATGGAAGGGGATAGCCTATCGGCGGAGCTTTGGGGATGTCTTCATGGCTTGAAATTGGCATGGGACTTGGGGTATCGGCAGGTTGTGTTGGAGTCGAATTCTGCAGATTCAGTAGACCTAATGAAGAGGGAATCAAACGAACTACATGCGGATCATAGCATCATCGAGGAAATTCATCGACTGATGGGGAGAGATTTGAGACTTGAAGTGGGACTCATTAGCAGATGGGCCAACACCGTCGCAGACCACTTGGCGAAATCGGGTCTCTCAGCCATGCAAGGATTTCACGTCGTCACAGGTTCTGATGTGGAGCTGCACAGGCTTTTAGCTAAGGATAAGGGATAGGCTTTTTGTATGGATGCGAATGTTTATCAAAAAAAAATGTCAATTGCTTACGATGGCAGAGGAAAAAAGAGCAGGTTAACTTCTTGCTAATTATACATCAAAGCCTAACCAATGAAAGGACAAAGTTAAAAGGAAGCACTGATATATCAGATTATGATAATCACTGGATTCAACATATCTACAATTGAGTGGTGAACAGAAAATAAAGAAATGGAAGTGGCCTGATCTCTTTCACAAACAAATAGATTAACACACATCAAATCAAATGAAATTTAAAAAATTTTAACAAAAATACACAGCGATGACATAGATTTAAAACAACAGACTCTTCCACAGTGACAGACCCGAGGCAGCAAGCAAGGGGAAAAAATTGTAATGTCGGTTTCAGATAAGCCAATTGATATTGAAATCACAGTTAAGGATTTACCTCTCGCGTAATGGATCCGTCATCCTCCATGTTGAATTACTTGAAATATCTGGCTGATCTGTAATACGTAGATAAAAAGGAAAATGAATTTAGGAAATTAAATCTGGAATGAACGACAGTTCGCACAAAACAGATGAATGCAATGAAGCTAAAGAACCATCGGAAGAGGATTTGGTGGAAGATAGGAATAGGGTTTCATATCAGCCGAGACGAAGACGAGGGAGAAAAGGCCAGATTTGTACGACAGCGACCTGCGCTACTTTTGGATAATATTATATTCCTCCTATGATTAATATTTAATATAAGATATATTTAAAGAATTGATTTTGATAATAAATATAAGATATAGTTTTTATAGTTGTTAATTTTGTCCTAATTTATCCCTATTAGAGCTCCTCCTATGTTTTAGAAATTATATGTCATATAAATTATAACTTTTTTGATCTAATCAAATTAGATAAATATGTGAAGGAGTACCCTTTAACTCAATTGTCACGCCCTGAAACCTAAAGGGGTGACCGGCACGGAATATGAGTTGACTCATATTCCTTAAGCCTTAAACTTATAAACATATGTTCCAAAATACATGGATCTACCTATAAATTACATGGAGCATCTAACTTAAAATATTAATACAAAAGTCTAAGGCAATGATTACATCAACTAATAGCACTCCAGATGGATCAATGAACTTTATACCCTTAAGGAGACTCTTCATTGTTCTGCAGGAGGTACATGGTTGGCAATACTATCTGATCCAAACAAATTTTTCCAGTGAATAACGTCTCATTCTTATAATTTAATAAAGGGGTTTCAACTTCTCATGTTGCATGAGAAGAAGAAGATTCCTACACACATATGAAATGGTGGGATCCACATATATATATAAAATGTAATTATATATATGTGGGTCCCACCATTTCATGTGTGTGTGACATGAGAATACACTTCTCCTACAACATGAGAAGTGTTTTTCCCTTTAATAAAATACAAGAGTAAATAATTTAAACATTTTTATCTTCTAATAATATCAATATGGCAATAACTTCAATTTCAAAACCATAAGATCATGAATAAAAACAAAACTCTTATAGGATCATTAATAAACTACCTTGAAATACGTAATAAATTGTTTACTTTCACAAAACCAGTTTAAAACATTAAATGATAAATAAAATAGAACTCTATATAAAATATCGTCGGTCAAATAATTTCAAATACATAGTAGAAAACCTATGATTTAATATAATCAATTTAAAATATATTTCTCAAACCTCATCCTTCCATAGAATTTCTTACAGAACAAGTGACAAGCATGGCAACACAGTCCATGAGGGTAACTAACCAAACATGACACAAGGCCATGAAACAAGCATGGACACACAGTCCATGAGGGTAATTAACCAAACATGACACGAGGCCATAAAACAAGCATTGACACACAGTCCATGAAAAAAGCATGAGAACAAATTCCATGAATATCAAGCGAGCTCGAGGTTAACCATGGTGCACTAAGAACTAACAGTATTGCTGTTAGTAACCAGCGTTCTATATTCAGTCCTCTCCACAAAATGAGAGGAAGTGTGTGAGGTGTTGTGCTGTCATGTTTATGTAGGGTCCACTCCACAAAATAATCTCATTTGACTCTCTACAAGTCTCTCATTTGCAACTTCGTCCTTTACTCATTTAGTTGTAAATGCTGGATAAGTATTAGAAATTAATGCTTAATTCCATATAAAGATTTTTCTTCCTCAATTAGCTTCTCTAGGCCTTAAAATATTAACTCTAAAATTTCCTGACTAAAATTTATCCTCTAACTATTTTTCCTTGAATTTTCGGAAAGTAAGTCCTAAATTCCAAATAATGGCTTTAAAACTATTTAGGCCAAATTCTTTTTCATAACTAATCCCTTCATAATATTTCTAGATCCTCAAAATAATATTTCATAATTTTCCCCCTAATTTTTTCACGGTCCAAAAATATTCTTTAATAATTATTTTAAACTTTTCCTCTTAATAAGCTCAAGACTTTTTGACTTTTACTGGCTTAACAACTTACTTCTCCCAGTCTTATTTCTAAAATTTTAGTCCCAAAATTTTGGGTGTGACATCAACCTAGACCTTGACCTTCTATTTTTTTGAATTTTTAATTTTAACTACGAAAGAACATCAATTATTAAAGAAGGGGAAAACTACGGTTGTATTCCCAAGCATAAAAAATTGTACACGTATGTTAAGCTGCAGTACCTCCCATCAGATACTCCTATAAGATATTACAAATATGTGTATATGTATAAATAAGTATAATGATTTATATTATCATTTCATCAAAAAAAAAAAAAAAGATTAGCCTTCACTGACGCGCACACATATATATTACCCATCAAATTGAAAGAGTCAGAACACCCCCTGTAACCTTCGATTCTTGTTTTATATTTTTGTGTGGGACCATATATTAATATATTATACCATATATAGGTAAAAAAGGCTAACCCAAAAAGGAAAAATACTATAAAAATACAGAAGAATTATTGGCAAGACCCAGGTTCCTTTCCTTGTAGGGATGAATCTATGAAGTTATGAGAAATAGTTCATGAAATAATTAATCTTCACTATCCTATGTGCCTTTTCAATTTTATTTTTACATCAAGAGAAAAAAATGAAGTATAACTAATTTCACGAATTTTATCAGATTTTAACTTTAGAGTGATATGATTTTCTGTATATTATATATTAATATTTATCAAAAAATAAAAGAACTAAAGAAATACTAGTAATTATCAAGTCCAAATAACTATGTTCTCTATATCTGATGTGGGAGCTTGGTTTCATCCAAAACTTGATAGGATTTGAAAGCTCAAAAAACACAAATATATTACTACACTTCCGGTTCTATATGTAGGCTTAATTTCTAGTTTATAATGTAAATTGTATTATAAACTATGTCTTATATTTAGGACCTGATAAGTACATTTTAACTCAAAATTTCAAGGCTACAGATTATGTATATCATTTTCCTTTAATATGTATATATTACTTGTTATGGCTCAATACTTAGACATTCCACCAGTCTCATAATCTCTTTTAACATAGATGGCACATATTATTATAGAAAATTACAGTCCATAAACGAATGACTTTTAAGAAGATCAATCTAGTAATTTTTCTTTGGATGATCTTTTCTTGTAATTAAGATCGATAATTTCTATGCACAATTTCTGCTAAATATATCTCACCCCTGTCGACTATATTCTCTTTCCATTTTTTCAAAGTAAATTTTATTTAAAATTAATTTGAAACGTGTGATTGTAAAATAATATTTTTTTAAAAAAAAACAAATAGCTACAAAGTAATATATAGGGTGATAAAGAAAAGTTTTGACGATAAAGTAATTACCATATTTATGACTTTGAGTGGAAAATTTTAAAATTGAAATGATGATGGGACTTGGGAGAGTAGTAATAACATATATTTATACATGTTGCAAACAAAAATCCGAAACCAACTGAATATACGATAAAATATCAATTAACCTCTTTTCTTAATACGAAGAGACTAAGAGGACTTACTATAAAAAGAAAAGACAAAGCTATGATATAGAAACTCAATTTTTCACGTCAATTTTCTATACTAGCGTGCATTTTTCTAAGAAAGATTTTGAAATGGTGTCCATGGCTATATTTATTATGCATTAATAAAAAAAATGCAATATGGAATAAATTATTCATAAACACAATTCAGATAAAAAAATAAAAACAAGAGTAGAAATAGCCCAAAAGGGACCGAAAAATCGTACAATAGTCTCCCATTCTCATCTCACTTGTGCCAATATCAGCCTCTGAGGTAATAGGTTTAAGGAAGTATTTATTGAGACTGAATAAGCACTAAAGGGGAAAAAAACAATCGCAATGAAAAGAAATGAAACAAAACTAGCAATATATACATAATAAGGAAATATATTGTAACTTATTATTAGTACTCACAGAGTCCCTTTTCGTGGATATATGAAGAAGAAGCCGGCTAGTTTGTTGGAAAACCAATTTGAAAATGCAGAGACGCTAGCTATAATCTGTAGCAAAATATACAATTAGAAGAAGGATGATGTGGGAGAAAATGAAAAATTGAATGAATCTAGAGCCTCGAAATAAATAAGATTTGAGAGTACCTCTCTATTAGGAGTGGTTGGTGATTTCAATTTCAAGTTTGAATCAAAGTGCGTAAAATGCATGCATGGTTATGAATATGATGGATTTAAAAGGAGCAGGTGGAAGAAATTTAGAGGGAGTATGCATGAATTTGGGTGGGATTAGTTTAATTAGTAAGTGTGTCTGGATTCATTTCACCACGTTGTTTGATATTTTTTTAGTCCCTGTTCCATGCATGTATATATCCTCGGCGTTCAGTAGTATTAATTAGCGGATATTATATATGGGGATTGCAGCACCAAAATCCAATTGATCTTGAAACCCTTCATATTAAAGTATAATTCTGTCATTGTCTTTACTAACTGTACGTATAAACTGAACTTGAACCTAAAATGTAAATGTCCTTTACGGGAAAAGCACCAATATAAGAACTTTTTATAAAAATTATACCCAATTAGAATGGTTGGGAAAGGTTTTACCGATCTAATGTAGTCAAAGGCGTCGGTTGACTGACGCCACGCCTTTGACTGCATTAGATTGGTAAATATTTTTCAAACTGCTTTAATTAGGTATAATTTTTATAAAAGGGTATTATTTTAGTGCTTTTCCGACCAAATCCATTAGAATTAGAATAATTCAATAAATACTGTGTTTGATTTGAGTGCCGTGCACCTTGATGCTGACATGAATTGACTGTGAAGAGTGAGCTAAACCCTGCCAATATAATGTCAGTTTTTTAATATTTGTAACCCCACAGCCGATACATGCATGTTTCCTAGCCAGCCATAACTCTATATTTTTTTATTTGTCCTACGCTTTGTTTGTGACTTTGTGTTTGTGAGATGGCATGTTTTATTATATTTATATGTAGCTGTCACAAGTAATGCCACTTGGCTTTGAATACTGAGTAAGAGCAATAAAATAATACCAGTAGGACGTCGGAAGAAAGGAAAGGGACATAGAGAAAAGGGACATATTAAATAAATTCAAGTATACTTTTACATATACGGGTGATTCATTTCGTACATGAATCTGGGTGATCGCCACTCAAGTTAAGGCAGCAAAGTGTCTTCATTCATAGCAGTCATAATTGACTTGATTATAGAAAAATGTTAAAATATATTTTTAGTCTTTTAAATTTATATAAGATATATTTTTAGTCATTTAATTTTAATATTATTAGTGTTGTTAACGGAAAAGATAATGCAACAAACTCATGATTGAGTAGCTAACAAAACATATTTAATTTTAAATTTTATTTCTAATTTTTAATATTAAAAAATTAAAATATAAATATCTTTTGTCAGCTATTTAGTCATCAGTTAAGCTTGTTACGTCGTATTTTTCGTTAGTGACATTAACGGTGTTAAAATTATAGATCAAAAATATACTTTATAAGTTAATGGAAAAAGAACATACCTCCTTTAAAATTTAAGGGACTAAAGTAATTAGACGCATTCATTCGTCAGCTAATTAATCACAATCACGACCCAATTCTTCTCGCAATCATATTTTTTATTTTATTTTTTTTACACATGTTATTTTGTGCATTAATTTAACCCGTTATTTTTTTTACTCACCAACCTAATTAATTAACAACAATTGGTCGTTACGTCATGGCTGCTTCATCCAGATCGAGATTACACTGCCTCGAATCCCACAGCTGATTGGCTGTGATCGGAAGTACTCTCTACCTTGTTACCAAATATATCCAAAGCATTTTAGAGTTTTTTTAATAAAGAAATAATTGCCCAGGGATTTGATGGAGGGATTTGATGGGGGTGAGAGGGAAGGAAAGTATAATATTTTAAAATTTTGGGTTAAGGGGATAAGAAGATAGGAAATAAGAAAAATCTTGATTGGTACCTTAATATACAAATGAATTTCTAATTTAGTGTTTTGCATATTTTGGTTTTGACCCATTCCACAGAGATTAAAAAAAAAAAAGTACTCCTTAAAATTTAAAAACGGTAACAATATATACTAATTTAGATTTTTTTTTTATTTGTTTATAAATCCTTCGTTTCTTCATTGGATATAAATGATCATGTCAAATATATTAACACGATACCGTTTAAAAGAAGACAAATAACGATATTTAATATATAAAAAGCATCAGCATCAACTTAGGATTTAAATACAGGGGCCACTTGCTAACTACCCAACATAATATGAGTATGTCCGGAATTCTAAATATAAAATTATTTTTTTACGGAATAAATATAAGATTTAATTAAAAGATTTGTTTTGGTTATTAATACATAACTTAAATTAAATTTTGTTTGTCTCTTACACTTAATATTTTTTAAATTATTGTCATTAATTTTATAGTTTTTCTGTAACTTCCTAAAAATATTTATTTAAATTATTTGAAGCTGATGATGGAGGATTAATAAGGGACTCTATTAAGGTAAACGTATATAAGGCTCCGAAAGGAGAAGTAGAAGTAATCAACAGCACTTTAAATTAAATTAAACAAGCTATATCTCCTTCCTACGTTACACAAGGAATGTTGTTTTATGTAAGATATATCATAACATTATTTGTTTAACTTCGACATATAAAAACAAACTTTAGTAAGAATCTCTATTCATTTGAAATATGAAAGGCTGCTTATGAAGTTAATTACTATCATTCTTGAAAAATATAAGAGAATTCAATGGCGCAGCTTCTTTGGGACTAGTGGGGGCCATGGCCCCCCCAAAAAAAATGTTTTTAATTTTTTTAATTTTTTTTAATATGATGTAAAATTTAATTTTGGCCCCCCAATTTTTCCCCTCTCTTATTATATCTTTAGAGCTTATAATTCAATCTTTGTTCTATGTGAGGTCTTGTATGATTTATGTTAATCTTGTCATTTTTTTCTCTATATTTCATTCTAATTACCTGAATTTTTTAGCTTATCGGTGAAATTTATTTTTGTGGTGTATTCTTTACTATGCTTTTACCCATTCTACACTACACTTGTGGATGAAGTTGATTGATTTTTCATTCTAAACCTCAGCCTATTGCCTTCCAATGTTGTGGTGTTCAATTACATGAATTTTATGGTTGAACCAAAGATTCACAATCACATAAATTAACATAATCAAACTTCAGCTTCATGCTAGAATCAAAAGTATACTTTTGTATGGTTGAAGATTGTTTAGTGCCTTATATTGAAAAAGATGTATTTGATAGCATTAATAATAAGGCAATTATGATGGAATTCTAAAAATAAGGCCTAGAAGGATAACATTGTAATTATTTTTGTTATTAAAATATATGTACTCGAACTTATTGAGTGTTCACCCTTCATTGTAATTTATTTAGCTTAATTTCTAACAGCACTTAGCCTTGTTTTTCTAAATGAAAAGTTTGTAAAATAATTGTCTCTCTTATTACATCATCAGTATTCACTTGATTTCATGAATTTTTTTTTATATTATTTTCTTTTCTTGTTTATATTTTTTTGTTTCTTAATGCATTTAAAACTTTTCTTTAAAAAAAAAAAAAAATCGGGGGCGCTGCCCCCGAACCCCCAAATCCCCCACCACTATTTGGCCCCTCCAAATTTTTGTCTCAAGCTCCGCCCCTTTCGAGAGAATTTAATTTTAAAGTTGTTAATATCTCAATTAATATCCAATTATCTTCAAAAGTGGAAACAAGAGTTATTGTCATATTAGTATCCGATTAATTAATATTGGAAAACTTCATTTTCCACCTTTGCGGTATTAATACCATTGATAGAGACATAATTTTCGTTTCATCAATAATAAAAAAATCGGAATTAATATTTTAAAATCAAATTATTATCATGAGGACATAATTCTTAAAAGCTATTGCACTAATAACCTAATTATTAATATAATTTATCGAGATCCCTAAAATCATGGAAGGTAAAGTTCCTTGGCATGCTTGGATCACAATTACATAACTATTAATATAATTATGATTCTTGATTTAACGTTTAATTTTAATTTCAATTTACTTCCTTCATTGTATTCAAATTCCAATAATTGCATATGGACAAATTTGATGATGTGATTATCCCCAATGTCAACCAAATAAAAAGTAAACCGTTTAACGAAAATTTGATCACATTAATATAATTTTTTAATATAATTTATTGTACTAATAACCTAGTTATGGATGTCACACCCTTCCAAAATACGTCACACATAAGAGCATTATAGCGCAAATCGGTGGCAAAACGATTTGGACGTAGTATACTAATAATAAATTACAAATCTTGATTATAAATTCTAAACAAAATTACATAAATTTTTCTACAAATATCCCTCGAACAATCTGGAACTGGTTTGGCACTTCAATTTTGTTAACATTCGCCGCTTTGTCCTCAGAGCCTCATCCAATATACTGTACAATTCACAGGTAGTAATAGGGGCTGGAATCCCAAAGGATCCCAGAGGAACATATTAATCTCATGTACAATGTATAAAAAGTATATGATAGTCAACCACAATCATAAAAATAAACAAAATGGAATTTAGTATACGCGCAGTCACATAATGCAACACAATATCACAAACAATGTAGACTGCGAAATGCAGGACACAACAAGTCCCGAATCCACAGCGTTGGGAAAAACAACAACTAGGCCTTGAACCCAACACAATTGAATGCAATACGTGCGACCGAATCTGCAGATAGTAGAGTGAGGCCGGATCTGCAGAGTCTGGCAGCAAGATCGTGCTTTGATCGGCCTGTCCCGTGATTGGTGAGTGGTGAGAGAGAGCTAGAGAGGCAGTCAGCCAAAGGCAAAGTGAGCATGCGACTGTGTGACAGGGCTAGGGTTTTCATGTTTTGAAATGAAAGTGAGGAAAAACTGAAAGGAAGACTTGGATAATTGGGTTGGGTTTGGAGGTGATGTGGGCCCGTCGTTTTAGTGCTCGGTCATCTTTGGAAGAAAAATTCAAAGGAAAAAAATCACTATACGACACCGTTCTATAGCAATTTCGGTTAAAACTGAATTAATTTTAAATAAACCGAACCGAAAACCAAAATAAGCATATTCTACAAACCGAAAAAAACCAAAAACTGAATAGACCGAAACTGAAAAACTGAATTGATTTATGTTCGATTCGGTTTTCAGTTTCGGTCATTATTTGCTCACCCCTAATAGGAATGGATGTGGTTGTGAAGATAGGGCTTGATAATGTGGCAATGGATGAAGAATATGAGAGGGGGTAATATCCGGCGAAGGATGTTTGTGGGAGTGGGTAGGCCAGGAATGATGGGAAAGATGATGAGCTAGGGTTTGAGAAGAAAATGGGAAATTCTTTGGAGGAGAGATGTGTTGGTCATGGTGGACTCGAGGTAATGGTGGAGTCATGGGAAAGGGAAACCGGTGGGGCCAGGTGAAGTGTAATAATGGAGGAGATGCTAGGGTTAGAGGAGGGAATTGTAGTATTAGGGTTTGGTTGGTTGTTGGAGGTGGAGTTCCCAAGAGCGGTTGCCATTGCTGACGTGTCACTTTGATACCAAGTAACACTATAATAAAGAGGCTCCTAACTGTCATTTATGTGGAAGTCAAAGGGAGACCTTGATGCATGTTATGAGGGATTGCAATGTTGCGTGGGAACTTTGGAGAGAGTTAAAAGGTGGTAGAATTGAAACTGAGTTCCGGAGACTCAATGGGATTGAATGGTTTGCTTGGAACTTGCGAAACCCAAGAGGGGAATGGAGCTTATTATTTGCTCTAACCTGTTTGTACCTATGGCTTTGGAGGAATAGGTGCATTTTTGAAGAGGATTTCTCAATACCTACAAATCGATGTCCAATAATAAAGAAATACAGGCAGGAGGTTCAAAGAGCACACAAAGAGTTTGGAAAGGTTAAAGGTGTGCCACTGCAAGTGTCTATCAGGTGGATGGCACCTAAGGAGGGTTGGGTTAAAATGAATATTGATGGTGCTTGTAAAGGTGAGCAGAAGATAGCTGGATGTGGAGGACTAATTAGGGATAGTAGTGGTAATTGGATTTGCGGTTTTGCAAAGAAATTAGGTGCTTGTTCTGCTGTTAAATCTGAGCTATGGGCAGTCTTAACAAGGCTTGAGCTAGCCAAGAGTTATAACCTTGATAATATAGTTGTGGAATGCGACGCTGCAGCAGTGGTCTGTATGTTGAATAGCCTGCAGGATGATGAGACAGACGAGGCAAGATTGCTGAGGCTGATCCGTTTGATGCTGCATAATTTTCTAAATTGTATATTTGTCCATGTGTACAGGGAAGGGAATTTTTGTGCAGATACTCTTGCCAATTTTAGTTTTGTGCAATAGGAGTTTTATGTTGTTTTTGATAATCCCCCCAGGTGTGTTCTGGGTGATCTGTATAATGACTTTGTGGGTGTTACTTACCCACGTGATGTGTTAATTCAGGAATGAGGAAGGGTTAAAAGCCCCGATTATTAACAAAAAAAAAAAAAAAGAGGCTCCTAGAATGAATAGTGTTTGGACCTCATCTTCTATTTATAGAAGGATATCATCAATTATAGAGTGACACCTGTCTTATAGTAGGATTATTCTAGAATACAAGAATATCAGTATTTACATAAATACAAATACATTTAACTTAAAGGAATAGCTTGTTAAGAACAACATCTTTGACATGACTTGGATTACACACTTTATTTGCAAGAACTACGCCAACAAATTCTCATACAATAGACTAGTAGGTGTGGCTCCTTATGAGTGAAGGGGACATCACCTGGAGAAAATTACATGGTTAGGGGTATAAGTTTTCAGATTTTGCAGCCCCCTCATTTTTCAGATTGTAAACTTTAAAATCCATATTGTTACGCTTAACCCTGATCCAAAGTATACATTTCTTTTTAATTCAAAACCCACCAGTAAACTTTAGGCCATAATTTCTCCATAGACCAAAATTCCAATATTATAGACACTAAGTACTTCATAAAAAATCATGATTGATGTATGATAGTGTGGGTGGCTGAGAGAACCCAGATCCATGGGAAAATGGTTGGTGTCCTATGTTAGCCCTCAACAACAAGCACACCATGACACCAACGATGGTTGGGTCTTGTGAAAGGGGCTTATTTCTCACAATATGAAGAATTAATATTTGAATGCTCTAGGAGAGGTGCTCACATTTAGTACCACCCACCCAATAGTATCTCAAATAGGATTGCCTTTAATAGGAGGATACCTATGCCCAAAAAAAATTAAAAAAACAAGCACACCATGACACCAAAGTCCAAGACCAGGATTCCTGCCGTAAAAATTCAAATCCATCGTCGGACTGTGTTGGTGTTGAAGGATTCTGGAGCAGCTTTAATTTTGACCTTCACTTCTCATTTCACTGAACATTCCTTCTTTCTTTGTATTTATTTCATCCTTCTTTTTCACCTCCACTCTCAATTTCACTCTCTGTTTTCATCATCTCAAAACATGCTTTCAGAGTCTCTGTAAAAGCGAATCCACTGCAAATTAAAATCTGATAGATCTCCATGCTTCAGTTGAAATACAAACATATTATATTTGATTCATTCTAAGTATTGTATATATTTGATTTGACAAAACCTTAGTCGCCTCGGGGTCAAAATCACAATTTACTACTTAATTAAAATGCAATATAGTACAAACAACTCAGGATCGTTCTCTTATTAAGGAGCCAATTTATTTTGAATTCCCTAGCTTAAACTAAGTGCTAAAATCATGGTTAGAATGAGGTTTTGAAATTGGTTCTCTATAAACTAAAATTCATTTAAATAATAAGAAACTAATTCTATTCTTTTTTATTTTTTTTTAGAAAATAATGAAGAATGATTTGGATTAAAAAGGGATTTAATGATTGAGTGCTCTTGGTAATGAAGAAAATAGCTATCCTCGCCAAAAGAAATATGAGAGTCAAAGCTTCATTAAGTCTCAATAAGAAAAAAACCTCAAGATACCACTTGAGTCAATATTCTCAATTGATAGTAGCTACTACCGTAGCTAACTACCACCACTTGAGATATTGTTAGACACCACTTAATGTGCAATTGAAATTGGAATTATGCGATATGAGTCTTCTTTAAATTTGAGTGCTAACCAGCCCCTCAAGGATTACAAATTAACTACATTAACGAGATAATACCACGCTTAATTAACATAGCTTCATTGCAACCACAAAGAAATTCAAACACATATAATCTTCAAATCACAATATCCAATTTCAACTACGATTATTAAACTAACAGAGTTAATTACCATTAATCTCAGTTCCATCATCATGTATAAAAATTAAGAAATTCAAATACATAATTCTAGACTAATAGAATGATAAATAAAACTCCCCTATGTAAGCACATGTGAGCTCAAGCATCTCCAACTCATCACCAAGAGCACAAAAGTTGCCTAGCCACTCATGAAATTAGCTTCAAGAAATATAGTCACTCTCTGATTTGAACACCCAGCCATTAATCTCAGATTAATCAAAAATTAACACTAGAACATAAAGCTTGGTGGCTGAAAAATAACCCAAAAATCAAATCAGAGATAGATAATAAATCAAATAGCAAACGAACAGTGTTGTTCTGAAAATTCAGAACAAGGGAGCCACGGTGGTGTTGAGGAGATGAGGGTGGAAGTCTGAGTCGGTGATTCTGCAGGAAGAAGAAGATGGTGGTGTCAAGCTCCAGCGTCTCTGAATCAATTCTTCCAAGTCGTCAATAGCGTCCTCTGCTCCTCCTCAATAAATCAGCTTCTTTAGGTCTTTGTATCTCCTTCTTTTTCTCCGCAAAGCAGCTCCCAGCGCTGGGTATTCTCCTTCCTTTTTATATCTCCATTTCTTCAATCAATAATCCCCCAAGTAGCGGCGCACAATCTCCCTCTCTTCTTCTTTTTTTTTTTTTTCTTGCGTAATGTCTCTCCTCCCTTGTATACGGCGCTTTAGCCGGACTCGGCTTTGGTCCGCTGACGCTTTCCATCCGCTGCGCTCCGATACATAAAGTGGTGCCGTTTTGCACCAAAACAATGAGCAACTACCCTTTCTTAAAAAATAAAAATAAAAAAATCAAGGCAGTGAATGATAATAAAAAGATATTGAATGGAAATGGAGAATTGAAGGGCTAATGCCCCCTGTTTACCAAAAAAAAAAAAAAGATATTGAATGGTACAAAAAAAAAGTCATGATGTTGAAAAATTATTTTAAGATTTTGAAAAAATATTTTAGAGTACTAACTGGTACTATAAAGATATTTGAACAAACTAACTCGCATCGAAAAAAATACCCCATGATCTTGAAAAATATTTTAAGTACGGTACTAATACTAAAAATATACTTTATAAAAAAAAATTTAAGATAATGAGGTTTTTTTTTCAAGATCATTAAATATCTTTTTTTAAGTCAAAAGATTTCCGAATTATGTTTTCAAGATCCTAAAATAATTTTTTTAAGATTATAATGTATTTTTTCTAAACCAATCACTATCTTAAAGTATCTTTTTCGTACTCTAAAATATTTTTTTAAAATTCAAAAATAATTTTTTAAGATCATGATGTAATTTTTTCTTCGCATCAGGTTAGTATCTTTTTATTATCATTAAGTGCCTTGATTTTTTTTTTTAAATAAAAAAATGGTAGTTGCTCATTGTTTTGGTGCAAACGGCACCGCTTTATGTATTGGAGCGCAATGATGAAAAGTGTCACGGACCAAAGCCGAGTCCGAAGACGAAGAAGAAAGGGACTCGGCTTTTGGTCCGACATTTTTTATCCATTGCGCTCCAATACATAAAGCGATGCGCTTTTTGCACCAAAACAATGAGCAACTCTCCTTTTTTATTAAAAAAATCAAGGCACTTAAAGATAATAAAAAGATACTAACTGACAGTTAAAAAATACATCATGATCTTTAAAAAGTATTTTTGAATTTTAAAAAATATTTTAGAGTACTAAAAAGATACTTTAAGATAGTGATTGGTTTAGAAAAAATACATTATAATCTTAAAAAATTATTTTAGGATCTTAAAAACATATTTCGGGTGATCGACCAGACTAAAAAAGATATTTCACGATACTAAAAAAAAACCTCATTATCTTAATTTTTTTTATAAAGTATATTTTTAGTATTAGTCTCCATTATAAAATATTTTTTCAAGATCAATATTTTTTCAAGATCACGGGGTATTTTTTCAATGTTCAAATATCTTTATATCTTTATAGTACTCAGCTAAGATTTCGAAATATTTTTTCAAAATCTTAAAATAATTTTTCAACATCATGACTTTTTTTTTTGTACCATTCAATATCTTTTTATTATCATTCACTGCCTTGATTTTTTTTTAAGAAAGGGTAGTTGCTCATTGTTTTGGTGCAAAACGGCACCACTTTATGTATCGGAGCGCAGCGGATGGAGGCGGACAAAGCCGAGTCCCGCTTTAGCCCCCATTTAATATGTCGGATCCCCTCCAGCTCCCAGGTCGCGTCTCGGGTCTGTTTTGAATGACTGAAAAACCTAATTAATCAATCAATGGCCAAAACGCACAGTTGCAGCAGACAGGGACCTAATTGACAATTTAAAAAGTTCTGGAGTAGGGACTAAATTGAAACTTTTGCAACTTGGGTTCAAACTTTTATTTTTAAATTTGATTTAATCTTTTCAAGTATCTACAATCAAAATAATTAATCTAACATCAAATGTTCTCATAAAAATCAATGATTAAGAGTAATTACATTTTTTTTACAATTTTTCCCTTTTAGCCCTAATTTAATGTATTTACTCTTAATCTCAATTTATCCCAAGAAACACATTTTAAGCTCAATAACTACGAAAAACGATTTCCCAATTTAATTATCCAAAAATTATATAAAAATATGGTTGATCAATATTACATCCTGATACTTTCTTCTTAATAAGTATACAAGGCCAACAAAGGATTTGGCTTATTTTCATCGCTTTATCTGTTGTCAAAGGGGCTGAAATGAAAACATAAACACGCCGGGATACGTTGCTTGTCTCTATATCGTCTGTCTTCTTCTTTGTTTTTTGTTCTTTTAAATATATTTTGGATAAGGCGGCTGGACAAATATGATATATGACGTCAAAAAGAAGTCATGATGACTTTTCATCAGATCCTTTTTTTTCCCCCTTTTTAGCACAAGTTTTTGGTAAGAGTTGGTTGATGATTGATTGATGTAATAATTATTCACTCACATATATAATTAATCAATAACATTAATATTTATTATAAAATACTACACGTACATAAATATTTCCTAAAATAATTATAAATATTTTCTCAAACGATAAGAGTATTTTTAATATTGCTTAAAATCATTTTTTATTTACACATACACTCTTGCAATTACGGTTGAACCCGTGATGATGCGTGCCCTTGTCCCCCCTAACAAGGTAAACAGTACGAATTTAAATTGTGTGTCGTTTTTTGAACTCATTTCCTTTTTACAAAAGCATGTCCAATAAAAAAAAAGGTAATGGGGGGAAAAGAAGAGATGATAAACGATAGACATAATTATTAAATAAGTATGCATCTTGCACCCCAAAAAATGACCAGGCCATGAATTCCTAGAAAGAATGAAAATTGGAAAACAAAACAAAAGTCTAACACATACAAGGTACTATAGTATTTAATTAGAATACAACCCAAGACCCAACGCAGTACCAGGAAACGCCAGTGTTGGGTGGCATAAAAAATTGTGGGAGGCGCTGACACAAGGCAAGAGCATCATTGATATAGACCTTATATTAAGCAATAATAATGGGATCAACGGCATATCATATAACTCATCAAATACAAGTTGGTCCAAAAAAGCAAAATAGAATCCATACATAACTGCAACAAAATGTCTTGTCCGTCAACGCAGCAGCCATGCCCAGATTGGGAGTTTTGGCAGGACACCTCTGATCCTTTCTTGGTCTCTTCATCAAGCGATGAAGTTTATGGAAACCCTTTCCACGATTATCTTTGCTTCGATATGATCGACGCGGAGGCAAATCAAGCGCCGGTGAGTTGGGAAGACATGGAAGCAAAGAAGACTGTGGAGGAAAAAACTTACATAGGGGTGAGGAAGAGACCTTGGGGAAAGTTTGCAGCAGAGATCAGAGACACCACCAGGAATGGGACCAGAGTTTGGCTGGGAACGTTCGAGAGTGCAGAGGAGGCTGCTTTAGCTTATGACCAAGCTGCATTCACCATGAGAGGCAACAACGCTGTTCTTAATTTTCCAGTCCAAAAGGTGAAGGAGTCTCTGCAGCACATCATGTATGGTTGCCGCAAAGGCTGTTCGCCTGCTTTAGCATTCAAAGAGAGGCACTACATCCAAAGAAAACTGTCGTCAAAGGCAAAGAAAGGAAGAGCAAAGCAACAATCGTCAGAGGTGGTGGTGCTTGAGGACTTGGGTGTTGACTATCTGGAGCAACTTCTCACCATATCTGATCAGATTACAAGCTAGCTAGACGCTTCCAATAATCAAACCTGTTTCACAGATGTATTACTATAATTTCTACCTTTTTGTCCAAATATCGTCCTTCAACTACATTTGGAGGGACCCTTTGTCTTATTTTCATCCTTCTTTCTTTATTATGCGGCCATGATGTTAACTCACCATTTCGGATTGATATCTTCGTAATTATAATAACACTATTGGTGTTCCTTAAGGAATTGTTCCTTAAGGAATTTGATATCCGATACACTAAGAAAGGAGTACAAATTATAATGATTACATCTCATCTGAAGCTAAGCAATGCCTTTCAGAGGGCATTAACACTTCTTTGTTCCCATCTAATCCTCGGCGGCGTCTGCCTTTCGAAATTCTATAAAGTCCTTTTATAAACAATATATAATACGTGAAGTCCAGCGTACAGATATCTATTTCTAAATTAGCTCTAAATCCTTCACCGATTTTATCCCAAAGAGAAGTCTTCAAAAAACAGGCTAAACAAGACGACTTAATCAGCAAGTTTACAACTTTGAAGATTAATTTGAATCAAACAGCTACTGAGATGAAAAGAAGCTAGTCTCATTAATATTCAACCAGAATAGCAGTCACCAGGTATACGCTAGACTTGTTATGATAATGAACCACAGGAATTTGCAATTGGCTGTTACAGTAAAAAAAAATTAATTGGAAAATGGGGAGATATTACATTCACGAAACGTTGCAGTTCAATCTCATTAGAAAAATGAATTATGGTTTATTATCAAGTATTACAGTCTACAGCAGTACGAATACATGTAATTCCTTTTCATGCTTGTGATAAACTTGTAATTAGTTATTCAGTTATAAGTTAATTAGCTAGTTGTTTACAATTAGTTAGAGAAGTGCCAGCTGTACCTAATGTACTGATATATCTCCATATATATGTACACGTGTTGAACACAGAATAATACACACCAATTTTAAGAATGGAGTTAAGGGTTATTTGGTTCATCAACAAATTTTCAGTTCAAGGGATGTTTGTTTTTATGAACATGTCTTTCGTTTTTAAATTGATCCAGTTCATGATCATATGTCTTCCCCTCTTCCTTTACCTCAACCCACTCCTTCCCTTGACTTTCCTGGAAATTCTGATGCTATTATGCCATCAGTTAGTCAAGAATCTGACAGTGTTACAGTCCCTATACCACGAAGCTAGACAAAGGCGGCCTCCATCTTATTTGAGAGATTATCACCATTCTCTTCTCACTTTAGCTCAACCATCTTCTTCTACTGGACATGGTACAACTCCACACTCTTTAAATTCAATTCTTTCCTATGATCATCTTTCTCTTGCTTATAAGCATTTCAGTTTGTCCATTTCCACTCACTTTGAACCCAAAACATATAAACCAAGCTGTGAAACATGAGGTTCAGCGTGATGCTATGGCGGCTGAAATAAAGGCCCTAGAACAGAATAATACTTGGTCTCTTACTCCTCTACCATCTGGGAAACTAGTCATTGGTTGTCGTTGGGTATACAAGAATAAGTATCACATTTTCTCCTGGTAGCTAAAGGATATACACAATCAGAAGGTGTGGACTATCTAGACACATTTTCTCCTATAGCTAAGCTCACTACGGTTTGTTTATTATTAGCCTTAGCTGCCTCACATGATTGAAATCTCAAACAACTTGATGATAACAATGCTTTCTTATATGGTGACTTAGACAAAGTGCTTTATATGGAGATTCCTCCTGAATTTCATTCTTCATCCCCTAATATGGTTTGCAAGTTGCAAAAACCCTAATACGGTTTGAAGCAGGCTAGTCACCAATGGCACTCTAAACAATCTCATGCCCTAGTATCTTATGGTTATGTTCAGTCCAAATCAGATTACTCTTTGTTTACATGCCATACTAATCATTCTTTTACTGCTCTTTTGGTTTATGTGGATGACATTCTTCTCATAGGGAATGATTTGAAGCAGGCTAGTCACCAATGGCACTCTAAACAATCTCATGCCCTAGTATCTTATGGTTATGTTCAGTCCAAATCAGATTACTCTTTGTTTACACGCTGTACTAATCATTCTTTTACTGCTCTTTTGGTTTATGTGGATGACATTCTTCTCACAGGGAATGATTTGGTAGAAAGTTTTTACTTGATGCAACTTTTAAGATAAACGATCTTGTATATACGAGTAGTTCTTTATTTCAAATTCCTAACAAGAGTCACAAACTAGTTAGGTGAACACATCAAGTTATACCTGAAATTATAGGGTTCTCAACGTATTCTCACAAGATCAATCACAGTAAAACATACGATTAATTCAAGCATGGCAGAACATCTCTCCAACTGCATGTTTCCCAGATGCGACACAACATATTCAATGGAAAAATCAGATCCTATCTGACACATTTTTTTAAAGAAAAGAACAATAAGATCAACAAGATACAATTTACCAACAATGCCATACCTTGTTTAGTTTCACATTATATACCTCAATTCATTGCATTTATGATCCTCAGATTAAATATGAATCTGCAGCCACCAATTACAAGAAATTATCTTAGATGTGCAAGAAAGTAGGAAAACAATAACAAGATCAATATCACTACACAATTACCAGCAATGCCATACCTTGTTTAGTTTCACATTTTATATCTCACCTCATTGCATTTATGATCATCAGAGTAATTATGAATTTTGCAGCCACCAAGAACCAGAAATGATCTTAAATGTGCAATTAGATAGTATAAAAATGGTAAGAGCAACCAGCTTAGGAAACCTCAAATGGTGGAGATGAAAGTTTAGATAAATGCTCGCATATTCGATTTTCCATAGAAAAGAAGAAGAGGTCAAGGAAAGCATCTTAGAGTTCAATGCATAAATCAGGTAAGAAAATAGGAAATCTCCAATAAAATTCTTTTAACAAAAAATATTTTTATGATAGCAGTAACAAACTTTTATGTATTGTGTAACGTTCATAGAAAATGTAACAACATTGGTTTCAACCATAGCATAAAACAAGGACTTGACCTGCATGCATTCAGTTCATATTAAGAAAACAAAGTCATGAACCAAACTGTAGCAGATGTGTCTTCATGATTCTCAAGATACACTCCTGGCACGGATATGGCAAAGATGTCACATTGAAATTTGCTACCCACAATGGCGAATCTTTCATATCAAGCTAGGAACAACCTGTACACCAGACTTTTGGGAAAACAAAAAGAGAACACAAAAGCCGTATTTGTATCACCCTTGTTGGTAAAATAGTTGAAGAATACAAATTACTACCTCTAGTCCGAAATATAAGATATAATTTGTAGTGCAAATTGCAGTATAAACTATGTTCTATGTTTAGTACTGGAGGAGTATTTGTTACATGCATGATCAGGCAAATGTTTGAAACTACAGGATTTTGTGCTCGTATAAATACTCAACCATTCCTTATTGTAAATTACAATTAAGCATATGTTTTAGTATAAAGCACAAAGACAATTCAACTTAAATGATGCAGATTTTCTTGTAAGTAAATTGAACTATCCAGGAAATATGCATTGTATTATTGGCTATTAAAAACGAAAAATCATAATTGCTATTAATTGGTGGAAATAATCATATATAAAGATATTTAAGGTCAGTTTATAGAACTCTAAGCATGCATACAATTATACAAACAACGTGTAACTCATATCTACATCCAAGAATCTTAGCTAGATGCTTGGGCAACGACGATACACATCCCATTATTCATCTACGCGTATGGTGCGTGTATAAAGAATCAATAGATCCAATATTTTCGGCATTTAAAGTCTAAACAGCAAGGCAATTTCGGAAATGAAAAAATGGAAACTGATGAAGACATAAAATAAAACTTACTACCTCGGAACTAAATATAGGACAAAGTTGTCCTATTTTAGGACTGGAAGGAGTATAAAATATGCTGGGTTATTAGCATTCAAATAATAGAAGATCGCAAGAGTCTACATGAAGCAAATGTGTTAACCATACAAAACTAGAAGGAATGACAAATCAAACAAAATTTGAAAAGGAAAAAGACACAAAAATCTCTTCCCCTTGCTTATTGTTGGGGGAGTATCAATATAGTTAAATTAGAAAAATATTAACAAATATGAAAACTATATCTTATATTTAGGAGTAAGATTAACTTCTTAAATATATCTTATATTAAAAACTGATGGAGTATATATATATATAAGGTTATTATATCAGTTGAACAGAATCCAAGATCTAATGTTGTGACCTGAGTCCTTTAACGCGTTCTCGCCGTGTTAATATTAATACTGTTTTTTATACTCCTTTTGCCAACGTTGTTTATATTAATACATAATACTTAGTACCCACGAATTGAGCAAGAACCCGGGTGAAAAATAGAAAACGATTGTCATACTGGAGATTATTATGGAAAGGCACGTCTTTATCAAATGAAGACATACATCTAAGTACTATAAATCGCTGGATTTTATAATAAACTCAAACAACAACTAGACAGATACAGCTGGTATGGGATTAATTCCAAATGGAATATCCGCAACACATAACCAGCAACATATTGGAACCGTTTCATCATGAAGTAATTTACGATATAAAATAGGGGTAGTGATAATCAAACATTAGACAGGGAAGGGGATCTCATTTTTACCTCTAAAAAGAATTTCTAGGTATCCTCACATTGCCTATTACCTACCTGCCCCGGAAATAACTTCTCTTGAAAGAAGACTAGCAAAATCAGGATTAGCAAAAAACCAGGAATAGGAAAACTCCGAGACAGAAAGTAATTTGCGAAACCTGGGTTTAGCGTCGAAGGAAAAGCATGAGCCGCAAGACACAGAAAGAAGGGTTTTCGTAAGAGTGATGAAGAATATAGTAGATAGGGTATGAATTACAGAAGCGGCGGGTTAGCGAGAGGGGCTAGTTTTCCAGGAAAAGTGGGGTTTAAGAAAACATTGTCTGAATTGGAGGGAACAAATAAACGAATAAAAGCCTTAAATGCACCACAGTGGTAATTGGTTACCTAAGTGTTCGTTGTTCAAGTTTTGTGGCCCAAACTAAAAAAAATGTTCAAGCTGAGGGATAATACGTCAATTTAATGCTTTTAATTGTTATTTTCCTGAAATTTTAATTTTAATTTTGTTTTAAAATAATTGTGCGTTTAATTTCAGTGAAGTATTGCTATTGATTATTTTTAAAATCATTTTACTTTTTGGCTAAAACTCATTTTATTTTTTTTAATAAATATAAAGGAAGTGAAGCCTACATAAAATAAATTTCACATATATACACTATAGTCAAATATTAAAATTTTCTCCAATCTAAATTATTTATGGGAAAAGTATTTCTCCAAATCCACCGGAGATAAGTTTATTTTCAAATGACCCCTAAAACTACGTTGTTTTGAATTAATGAAGGGTGTATTTATAATTTTAGATGAATTAATGAAGGGTGTTTCGGTAAAATTTATATGATAAAAAAGTAAACAAAATTATGAAAAAACCCTTCATTAATCCAAAACGACGTAGTTTTGGGGGTCACTGGAGATAACTTATCTCCAGTGACTGGAAAAATCCTTTACCCATTATTTAATTGCGAATAATTTAAATTAATTTTTCGTTTCCAGTACAATTTAAATTAAAGGTCACTTTTTTCCTTTAGAAGCGCTAACAATCCTGCACTCCTAGTCCAACGTTGTCTTTACGCCTATTTCTATTTTCTATCCACATTGACACCCATATGAAAAAAATGGCACTCTATTAGTCTGCTATTTTTATTGTTTAATATATTTTAGTTTTTTAAAATTTATTTTTATAAACATGAGATTTAATGCAATTTAGTTTATGATATGATAATAATTCTTTTTTTTTTAAAAAAAAAATAATTGTATTTTTTAGAACATCAGAAAAAATAACAAGAAAAACTAGATTTTTCTGGGAGAAAAAGGAAGATAATATGTAATTTCCCGTCAAGAAGTAACACAGAAATGCACTTGAATGTTCTCTGTGTAACATCTGTTACAAGTGTCCTACGATTATAAATCACTAACATGCTGTTAATGCCAAGTTGTAACTAGGAAAGGGAGGCACTTTTATTATTATAAGCAGGTGTCATTAACACTCCCTCATGTTCTTAATATAAGATCCACTTTATAGTTTAATTTTTTTTTTTTTAAATTAAAATGAGTTATATTAAGGACGGGAAATAGTATTAGGGATACCAACAAAGAGTCAACTAGAGGAATATATATTGATGTCCATATATCAAATAAGATTTTGAATAGCTTTACGGAGGATTGAATACACACCTATAAATCATATAAGAATTCTCTTCATGATGTATGACCATTAATTATGCCAACAGGAACATTTTACTAACTCTAGTCCTAAATATAAGACATAGACTAGGGTTTACTAACTCTAGTCCTAAATATCCACCTGGTTTCCTAATTTTATAATTTTCTCTCCAAAATATCTATATTAATTGCACATTGCAAGGGTTTCCATCAATGAGGTAGTTGTATTGCACATTATTAGAAAAGGTATTCTAGAAAAACCAAATAGCTCAACTAATTTCCTTAATCTCTCTAAATTATTATCTCTTATATTAAGAACCAGATTAAGAATTATGTAATATCCATGTTAACGACACATGAATTTTGAGTATCAGAATAATCAATCAAATATACCAACAACTAACTGCGAAACCAAGAAGTTTTATTAGCCTCACATTTGTATCATCTTTACTTTCTCCAACTAGTTTCCCTTAATATGCATGCATGTTTTCAGAGAAAAATGTTCACACAACAGAGAACTTGAAAGTAATTAACCTATCGAACGTCTCATATGAATCTGCAATGTTATTTCTATATATTCAAAGGTTGTTGGAATAAGGCTCAAGTGTGTGTAAGATAAAGAAGCAATACATGGATCTATTTAGATTCTTAAATTAGCTTATTTCCAGAGATTTATTTATTTAGGAGTTACAACAAAAAGAGCTCCCCTTTAACTTGACTTTATTTATTTATTTATTCCTTAGATTCACTATTATTTCTACAAAGAAGAATCATTTGCAACCAGGAAGGAAGTGCTAGATTCTCAGAATTTAGAACTCTTGTGTACCTTGTTGTGCCTTTAGAATGTTGCTGTATGATCCACTTAGTTTTCCATTATCTCATCTAACCATTCATTCTGCATCAGAGCGAAATAAAAAATCCATTAGAAGCAAGCTCAAGAATTTCTAAATTCATAGAAGTAATTACTCATTAAGTAAATTATATCTAAAATTTCTCCTTCCGAAAAAATCAATTAAACCCCACTGTTCTAATTTCTTGTCATTTTATTATTGAAATCTCAAATTTATATTTCAATAAAGGAGCTACTATTCGTACGTATTAATTACACAATTTCTTAAATCTTGGTGCCAAATTCACAAATGTAATTCCAGTTCAAAAAAGTGCGTCCACAATTAGTGGAGCGAGGAAGATGCAGCACTGGTCGTATGAACATTCAAGAGCAAATAAGACATATTATTAATTATCCCTCCTTGTATTAATTATCAGACAATAGTAAAGCAAAACAACACGCAGTCACGTTATTATCCCACAAAACCAATAAATTTGGATGATTAAAATGTTAACTGCTTCCGTTGGAAAAGAGGAAAAAAAGCAGGTTCACTACTTGCTAATTACACATCTAGACCTAACCATATCATATAAAATTCAGTAAAAGAAGAGAAGAGCTGGTGAAGACGAAATTTGAAGATAAATGCTGAATGGGCAAAGTCAAAAGTAAACACTGATTTATCTAACAGTATTCAACATATCGACAATTGATGGTTAACTGAAAATGAAGAAATGGAAATGGCCTGATCTCTATAACAAACAAACAGATTAGTACACAGCGCATCCATTAAAGAAATTGAACAAATACGCAGCGATAACAGAGATTTAAAACAACAGATTCTTCCACAGTGACAGACCCAAGGCAGAGAGCAATGAAAAAGTAAATTAATTGTAATGTCGGTTTCATATAATACATACGATATTGAAATCACAGTTACGGATTTACCTTTAGCGTCATGGATCCGTCGTCCTCCATGTTTGATTACTTGAAATACCTGGCTGATATGTAATACGCAGATAAAAGGGAAAAGGAATTCAGGAATTTGAATCTGGAACGAACGACAATTCGCAGAAAACAGATGAATATAATGAAGGGAAAGAATCATAGGAAGAGGATTTGGCGGGGGCGGTAGAAGATAGGGTTTCATTTCAGCCGGGGCAGAAGAGGGAGAAACAGCCAAATAATTCGTGTTCGATCAAGAATTAAATGAGGGGATATAAAATTGAATTCATGCTTCTTATTCTTATGTGCCTCTCCCTCTAATTAGAGGGATGAGGTCATTTTTATTTTTTATTTATTTAGATTAAATTATATGTTGCATCCTGAATTTTTTTGCACTCATTATCTTAAATTAATTAATTTTTAGGATAATGGTGTTGCAAGAAAAATATTTCTCCCATCAGATATAGATTATCCATCATAGACAAATATAGGCTTTTAGTTTTTTTTAATCAATATGTTGGATACCATAAAAAAAATTACATAAATGCTACACTTTAAAAAGTACTTACTAATATGTCACATTCAAAATCATTCACTAGAAGAATGAGTTTGAATTTATGGAAAATGATAGCCAAGTCCAAGGAACATACAAAATATCAAAAAAAATCTCAACCCAAAATCACATAGATATTATTTATATTCAAACAAAATCCAGGTGTTTAAATTTTGTTATGAATATAACACTTATTGTTGTGAATATAGCTTTTTCTGTTGTGAATAGCCTAATTTCAAATTTTGTTGTGAATATAGAACTTCCTGTTGTGAATCTAGCTTTTTCTGTTGTGAATAACCTCTGTACTATTAGGGACTTGAGTTTGAAACAAAATCCAGGTGTTTGAATTTTGTTGTGAATATAGTACTTCCTATTGTGAATATAGCTTTTTCTGTTGTGAATGACCAAGTTTTTAAATTTTGTTGTGAATATAGCACTTCCTGTTGTGAATATAGTACTTTCTATTGTCAATACAAATAATATCTAATATCGAATATGTGATTTTAGGTTGAGACTTTTTTGATATTTTGTATGTTCCTTGGGACCTGACTGTCATTTTCCCTTAAATCTATACACAAATCCTTCACGCGCCAAAAGCGATTTTCCTAGGTAAACGGTTTTTATTAAGAAATTATATATTTTATCTAACACAAAGTGAAAATAGCTATTGACATGAAAGATTTGTATACAAATTCTAACTCGTTCTTCTGGTGAACGATTTTGAATGTAGCATATAGGTAAATAATTTTTAAAAGGTAGTATTTAGGTAAAAAAAAAAAAAAAACTATACACAGCATATTGATAAAAAAGCCACAAATATATTTATATGTGTATTAACTTAAAAGAGTTAGAACGCCCATGTAACCTTTGATTCTTGTTTTATATTTGTGCGTGGGTCCATATTTTACACCTCCCAGGCTAACCTAAAAGGACAAATACAATGAAAGTAAAATACGGCAATACCCAGGTTCCTTTCCTTGTGGGGATGAATCTATGAAGTTATGCGAAATAGTTCACGAAATTATTCTTCACCATCCTATGTGCCTTTTCAATTTCTTATTGTTATAAACACAGAAGAAAATGAAAATAACTAATTTTATCAAATTAATTTAAGTTTTAGATATCAAATATACATAATATTATTTATGTAAGGCATGAGGGTGATATGATTTTCTTTATTTTTATATTAATAATGATTAAAAACAGAATAATTAAAGAAATAATATTTATCAAGCCCAGTTCTATTTGAGGGGCGACTTTAAATCATATTAGAGCGTGGTTTCATCCTAGTTAGGCTTAATAGGCGCAGTTTGAAAGCTCTGAACCAAAGAGAGAACAAGTCATGTCAACAGAAGAACACTATCTTAACTTAAAATTTTAAAGTTCAAGTTTATATATAAATATATATATATATTAGTTATTAAATGCAATTTTATCCCCAGCTACTTGTCAAGTCAACTTACACGGGGGCATTCTAGCTATTTCATATTTTTTAAACATGGATGGCACATAATATTATAGAAAATCACAATCCATAAATGAAGAATTTATTAGTGTGTTCCACAGTAACTAAACAGTAACTAGTAAGTTTTTCTTTTTATAATATTTTCTTGTATATCAATTATATATGCACAATATCTCACCCTGTCGATGATTTTCGAACTAAAATATTTTTTCAATTAATTTGAGATGTTTAATTTCAAAACTGATGTTTAGCTAAATATGAACTGTCAGAATATATATAAATGAATAATTCATCATTTCCCACCAAAACTATATACATTTGAAAATAAAAAGCTGCAAAGTGATATGTTGATAAAGAATAGTTTTGACGACAAAGTAATTACCATTTTTGTGAACATGAGCAGAAAATTTAAATTAAAATAAATAGCTAGCATTTCACTTTACTCCTAATAACTCGTGCCAATATCAGATAATAGGTTTGAGTTACTATTTATCGAAACTGAATATGCACTAAATAAAACACGCCAACGAAAAGAAAAGAAGTAAAACTAGCCAGCAATATATGATGTTTTATTTGAAAATTAAGGAAATATTTTAACTTGTTATTAGTACTTACAGAGAGGTAGATTTCCTTGACGTAAATGAAGAAGCCCTGCCGGCTGGCACAACAACATGTTGTCTTCTTGGCAAATCAATTTGAAAAAACAGATGCTAATAGCTATAATCTGTAGAAAAATATAGAATGATGAGAAGGAGTACATCTATATGAACCTAGGACAAAATTAATAAGATTTGAGAGTACCTCTTTCACCATTGTTGCTAGCTTCCACATCTTGTTTGAGTGGGAAGTAATTGTAAGGAGTGGTTAGAGATTTCAATTTCTAGTTTTGAATCAAAGTGCGTAAAATGCATGCATGGCTATGAATTTGATGGATTTAAAAGGAACAAGTGGAAGACAAATTTAGAAGGAGCAAGGATGCATGAATTTGGGAGGGATTAGTTTAGTGAGAGTGTCCGGATTCATTTTACCACGTTGTTTGATATTTTGAAACATTCTTGTATTTAATTAGTCCCTGTACCGTGCATGTATATATCCTCGGCATTCAATATTAGCTGAAATTATCAGGGGATTATGGCACCAAGTTAAATTCAGTTAATCTAGAAGCCCTTCATATATATTTAAGTATCCGTCTTTGTCTTTACTAACTTTATAAATTGAATTTGAACCTAAAAAGGTAATGTCATTGAACAAATCTATTACAATAATTCCCAAAAAAGAAATACGGAATTTGATATGAGTGCAGTGCGCATATTGATGCTGACATGAATTGATAGTGAAGAGTGAACTGAACAATGCCAATGTCCATTTTTTATTCGTACCTCCCACCGCTGATACATGCATATGTTTCCTTGTCCATAACTTTATTCATTTTTATTTGTCCTATGCTTTGTTTGTGTTTGTGATATGGCATGTTTTATTATATTTATATGTAGCTGTCACAACTCACAAGTAATGCCACTTGGCCTTGAAGACTGAGTTAAAAGCAATAAAATAATACTATAATAGAACGTTGGAAGAAATATTATATTAAATTAATTAAAGTATACTTTTTACATATATGGTGATAAATTTCATTCATGAATCAAATTAAATTACAGTAAGTGTCTTCGTTCATAGCAGCCATAGTTGGATTATTTATGGAAAAAAAAAAATGGTTGGTATCCTAATAAAGCAAAGTAATTAAGCGCATTGATCCTTAGCTAAGCAATTGTGGCCCAATTCTTCACCCCATAACCATTATATTAATTATTTATATACTTTTAATAACACATGTTCATTGACTCATTGTGAATCTTAACAGTCTCTGTTATTTCATTCACCAACCTAATTAATTAATAACAATTGGTCGTTATGTCATGGCTGCGATCAGAATACCTTATTATATCCAAATTGTTATAAATATTGCAATATTATATGTAGATGTGCCACAGTATAAGTCACTTCAACTAATTTATTGGAATTAGAAAAATGGTAGCAAACTCATTAAATTTTTCTTAAATCAAAGAAATTTTCAACTTTATCCATCTTAAGTGAGGTTTTGAAGAAGAGAAAAAACAATGAGTCATGTTTAAACATTAACTATATGGGCAAAATTGACAAATTAACATTAATTGCTCTCGAAGTGATTTACATTGTGGACCAAGTTATTCTTCTAGAATCGACTTAGATTATAGACTGGAGGGAGCACAAAAGTCATAACTTCCCAATAGGTGTACGTCTTTTGGAGTTCTACACTTAAACCTATATGTAACTTATCACATGAATGGCTTATTGAGAGTTTTTCAATACACATAACCTCTAAATGTTACACTTATTTGTACAATTATTAGCCTATTTGGGAAAGCATCCAAATAGAGTAAGAACACAGTGAAAGGGCTTAAAAGCCCAGTAAGGGGGAAAAAGAGCTCATTTTACCTTGTTGGGATAACATCAAAGTTAAATGGACTTATAAGAAAAAAGTAACTTATACAAGAAGCCCAAAATTACATTACAGCTTCTAGAGTTTCGTCGTGCAATAAATGGGAAATTAATTCCCACAACTAATTTATATACAATTTTATCCAGAAAATATATTTAATTAAGGATTTTAGGGTTTTAAATTTTTTAATAATAATTTAACTATTTTTGTTAGATTTAATTTAGGCTAAAGTATACTTTTAGTCCTTTAAGTTTACATGAGGTATACTTTTGGTCCCTTAACTTTATAAACTAAACTTTTAGTCCTATAATTCTAACACCGTTAATTTTGCTAGCGGAAAATTCAAACTCAAGTGATAATAATGTAATTTTAAATAATGATTGTGTAATTAAATACTATTAAACTTAAATTAAAAATATAGGTAAATTGAAAAACATATAAAATTTGTGTAATTAAATGTTATTAATCATTACTTGAGTTAATACGTCGCCGTTTTTTCCGTTAGCAATATTAACGGTGTTAGAATTTTAGGATCAAAAGTATACTTTATAAAGTTAAGGGACCAAAAGTATACCTTGTGTAAAACTTAAAGGACTTTAATTTAATTTAAATTCTTATATTCAATTATCAGAATATACACAACTAATATATATATATATATGTGTGTGTGTGTATGTGTTGTATTCAATAAGATTTATGCTTTTTTTTTTAGTTATTTTCCATCTCAATGACTTTCCAAATCATAATCCAAACAATAGTTCATTTGAAAAAAAAAAGGTACTTCTGCCACCGTTATTCCAAACACAAATTACATTTACAATATGACTTTTATCCTATCTTACGTTTGTAAAAAGTCATATTGAAAATAAGTCACTTCTACCACCGCTTTCCCAAATAGATTTAATCTTTGTTATAACTCTTGGATAGAATTTAAGGACTTGTGACCTATAAATTATGGCCCTGTATCAAGTGATTGTAAGCATCCAAATGAATAAGATATTGCTCCCTCTTTCTCTCCAATTCTCTCTTCATCTCTCTCATCTCAATATCTTATATTTTCTTGTTTTCATGACACAAATAATTATTTATTTTGAGTAAAATATTCTAATCACTTTTTGTTTTGCTTTAATTACACAGTAGTACAAAAAAAGCTTTTAAGACCGGACGAAAAGTGCCTTCTAAGATTGGATTTGGAACTGATTTTCATACAAGCGATCTTAAAGATCTATTACTTTTAAGACCGGATGCGCTACCGGTCTTAAAAAAACTTTTTAGACCAAACTTTTAAAATATGAAGTCTTAAATGTAAGACTTTTTAGATCGGACTTTTTAAACATCTAGTTTTAAAAGTCCAACAAAAAAGAAGAAGGGACTTTTAAGACCAGATATGTTTCACATCTGGTCTTAAAAGTCCCCTTCTATCACCAAAAAAAAAAGGAATGGACTTTTAAGACCAAATGTGTTTTCACATCTGGTTTTAAAAGTCACTTTTTATAAATAAAAAAAATGTTTTGAGGTATTTGAAGGTGAAATAAAAAACGAGATCTGATGAAGCTTGTCATTTCTACACAGATTTGATTAAAACTGAAATAACTGCAGTGGAACGGAAAAATAAAGGATTTTATGAACTCTTAACAAGATCATAGTTTTACTACTGATAGAATGAAAGAATAATCGTTGCTGAAGCTCAATAACAAGAAGGTGAAAGGAACTCTTATTACACCACTATGAAATACAAAAACCACTCTTGAAGTGAACACACTAACCAAGGAGAAGAAGAAACAATAAACAATATTAAGATTTCTCAGTTGAGCTAATCTGAGAAATGAACCAAAATGCAAAATTCGTCCACCTAAATGAAGCCTCAGACTTACAGAAATAAATGGGAAAAGCAACAAACCTAGATCTAATCAAAGGGAAGAATCTGGAAAGAGTGAAGAAGAAGGGAAAAGCAACAAACCTGGATCTAATCAAAGGGAAGAATCTGGAAAGAGTGAAGAAGGAGGGAAAAGCAACAAACCTGGATCTAATCGAAGTGAACACACTCTCAATGTTTGTGGTCGCATCTTAGCCCACCTCCTGTTTCCGTCCATACTCACTGCCACGTGCTTCGGCATCAGATCCGGTCGCAACTCCGTCAACAACAACGATCCCGAAACAGCATCCACACCTTGCGAGAGATGTACGACACGGATGGTCTTGTAACTCTGAGAATCAAAAAGAGTGAAGGAGGGAAGAATCACTGGGTTTGGGAATGGGCACAAGGAAGAGTACAAGGCTTAGGAAGTAGAGAACAAAGTGCCGCAACATTCAATTTTTGCAATGAAAATCTTTTAGACTGGTTATAATAAAAATGAGGTCTTAAAAATAGATTTTTTAGACCAAACTTTTAAAATGAGGTCTAAATAACGTTTAAAGCATTTTTTTTGTACCAGTGAGACCTCTTCTCTATTTTAAAAACCCATATATACCTCCTTTAAAATTAAAACGTATATTATAAAAGCCTTCCTTATATTTTAATATTTTATTTCCATCCATCCAAACCATTAATTGACTGTTAAGTTTGACTTTTAGACTTTTGTTTTACCAAAATACCCCTATTTAACATTATAATTATTTAAGCATATACACACATATGAGCCAACAAAATTTTATACCACCAAATTTTAGTTTTAATAGATTTTTTAAATTTATGATATGTTAAAAAATTATTAATTTTGAGGTTATAAATTTATAATTTTAATTTTTAACGACATGGGTGTTCAAGATTTTCTTGTCCAAGCATATATAATTAATTGAAAAATATATTGGAAAATGAGTAATTTTATATTTTACTTGACTTATAGGTTGAGTTATCAAATGCATTAATAATTTTAAAATCACATATTTTTGCTATGGTGATTTTTCTTTCAAAGATATATTGCTTTTAATGGTGCAGAGGTACCTTAAATTTTATGAGAATATTTATGTATCATGCTAATAATGTATTTATTATGATTTTATTGGTAAAAATTAGTTCTTGCAGGTGCACAATGAACGAAAATGAGATTTGGTATGATAGCCTTATGAACATATTATATGATACTATTTTTTTCAGGATAAACTAAATATGTGGATGCAAGAATAAGTTTCCTTTATTGTTTACATAATGAATAAAAGAAAGGCAAAATATACTGATATTTTAACATATCCAGAAGATATGTTAGAGGCCAACTACATTTTCAGTAGAACTTCTGGTGACAATGCATCATTCATAGTGTGGTGGCTAAAAGAAAGATATGCTAAAAAATATATTGGAAGTGATGTTGTTATCAGGGAGAGTAAAACTAATGTCGTTATCTGAGAGAGTAAATATGATATTATCATCAGGGGGAGTAGAGACCATGATATACTCTTTTCCTTAACCAATGTTTTATCCCATTGGGTTTTCTTGGTAAGGTTTTTAACGATGCAGCTTCAATATATATTAGGTACTATTTTCCCTTCACTAGGTTGTTGTCCCATTGGGTTTTTTCTCGTAAGGTTTTTATGAGGCACAATATTTATTTATGGACATCCAAGGGGGAATTTTATAAATATTTCAATATTTGGTTTGGATGTCCATAACCTTCCAAGGTGAGTCTTTTGAGTTCTACACTTAAACCTACGTAATTGATCGAACCATATTTTGATGTATTATTTCATTACTAATTTGGGATTTAATCATGTTAATTGGGCCAAAAATGTATTATTTATGATTAATTTGGATTAATGAGTGATTACATGAAAAATGTGTTAAAAAGGGTAAAATTGTCATAATTATTGTATTTACTCTTATTCATTATTTCTTAGGAAGATTAGATGTTGGCTTGATTGGTTTAAATTGTAGGTGTTTGAAGAAATTAGACCAAATTTGGAAATGGAAGTTTGGGCTCAAGTTGTAAAAGTTTCAGTTTAATCCCTTTATGAAACTTTTTAAAGCTTTCAGTTTAGTCCCTATTTAAACTATTGCATTTTGACTATGGGCTTGAGGTCAGCTTTGACACTCTTCTTCCTGGACTAATAAAAGACCCGAGACCTGGATATATACATCAGTCAGCGCCGCGAAAGGGACGCTTTCAGACCTTGATCCTTCATCTTCCTCCACTTTCACTCCATCGTCGCCGGCGACCATCTCCATCATCCCCATTGTCGCCGGCGACCTTTGTTCCTCCCATCACCTTGCACCTTTGACCTCTTCCTTCCTTCCTCGACCCACCTTTACCGTGAGAGGAGAGACGAAAATCACAGAACAACGAGGAGAACCTGTAGAACCAGACCACCGGCGACCTTCGACGTCCCTCCTTCATCGCCGTCGCACCTCGACACTTCCACGACCCGGTTAGATAGAGAAGACTGTGGAAGAGATTTCCATTATTTGTGGAGGCGTTGTCGCTGTTGCTTCTTCCTCTTGACGGAGACTGAAGGAAGAGAGACGCAATTGCAAGAATAGATTGAGCTGATGCATCTACTCCAGTCCCAAGCTACCATTAATTTTGGATCTGACAGGGAAAAGAGAAGAATTGTGAATTGAACCCATCATCCCCCCCTCTCTCTTTCATAGTCTAAAATTCCAGATTCAGTGCTTCCTTCATGTTCTTTGGTTGTTTGGGTTGTGAAGCTAATGTGGGTTTTCCAATGAACATCTGCAGCTGATTCTCCTAGCTTGGTGATGAGGATGTGTTCTTGAGCTCAATGGAATATATAGGGGAGTTATTCTATCATTCTATTAGTCTAGATTTATATATTTAGGTTGCCTAGTTTTAGGAATTATTGTGTATAAATTTGGAAATGAGATTGATGTTAATTGTCTCTGTTGGTTTGATATTTGTAGTTGAGATTGGATTTTGTAGTGTGAAGATTATATTTTTTTTTAAATTTCTTGTGGTTGCAATAAGATTATATTAATTAGCGTGTTATTGTCTAGTTAATATGGTTGATTTGTGCCTTTGAGGGACTGTTTAGTACTCAATTTCAAGAAGACTCATGTTACATTATTCCAATTTTAATTATACATCAAGTGGTTTTAAACAATTTCTCAAGAGGTAGTGGTTAACTATGTTTGTAGAAGCTACTATTAATTGAGAATATTGGACTCAAGTGTTATCTTGAGGTTTTTCTTAAGACTTGATGAATTTTAACTCCCATAATCTTTTATGAGCAATGATAGTCATTTTTTCATTACCAAGAACATTCATCATTCATATTTTCACTTCAATACCATTCTATTCACCCATTTACCAATTTATAAAGAAAATACCAAAAATAATAGTTTAACATTTAATTAATTTGCATTATTCTTTAGTTTATTAATTTGAAAATCCAAAAATCAGTTTCCCCTTGTTTTTATTACATTTTCATGTCATTTAGATTACCTAGGACTCAATAAAAGGCTCATCGAGAAGAGAGAACGATCCTCGGTTTGCCTATACACAATCCTTAATTTATTTTTGATTGTGGACTCCAAGGCTAACGACAAAAATGCCCTCCTCAGTAACCTACCACATGAATGGCTTCTTGGGAGTTTTTCGTATTTAATACACATAACCTCTAAATTTTACATATTGTACAATTATGTTGGTTTAATCTTTGTTGTAACACTTGGAAGGAATTTAAGGACTTGTGGCCTATAAATAGTAGTCTTGTATCATAAGAGACATCCATATGAATAAGATATTATTGGTCCATATTTCTCTCCAATTCTCTCGTCTCTCTTCATCTCTTTCATCTCAATCTCTTATTTTTTCTAAATTTCATAACAAGATATGGCTCATGAGCATATTAATATTTTCTAACCTTGTGACAGTAATCCCATGAGTGTTGTCCCTTCCCACTTTCAATATTAAAATTACAGGACTGTACGTTAATTTTGAAAGTAACATCCATATATACATGAACCATTTCATATATCCCGATAATATGTTAGTGATTTTGTTGCGAAACAAACTTTCAAGATCTGGTGAAATTTTGTAAAATTAGTATAATAATATTTGAGAAAATTTGAATTTAATTAGAAGGGAAGGGGATTTTACGGCGTGGGATTCTAAGTTAATTAGAATCATTAGATAAAGTGTGGAAATGTTTTCAAATTTAAATGATTACTTGAAAGTGTGGGATACCTACAATTATTGTACTGAAAGAAAACGTGTTTCAATTGCAAAATTATATAAAGGCTTTGTTATTTGCTGTAGAGAGCAAATTTTGTAAATTATTTGTGTGGAATGGAAATTTAATCATTTATCTAGTGTAGAGATAAATGTGTTTTAATGATTGTTGTGGATACTAATATATATATATATATATATATATATATATATATTGGGTGTGGATATGAAATATCATTTTTAATGTTTTGCCGCTTCAAAATTGGAGTTGAAAGTATTGGAGAATCATATATATTTGAGTGTTGAAATCATAAAAGAATAATGAATATATAATCTTGATAAGTATCCTAGAGTTTGGTTTTTGAGAACCATGATGAGAATTTTTATGATTCTAACACTTTGTTTGAAGTGACGTTGCATCTCAATTGGGTATGCACAAATTATTGAGAATTTGCTACATTAATGGATATTAGTCCCTATTATAAAGCTTAGGCTACATGGTGATTGAGCATATATAAAAATGCAGCCCTACGAGGGAAATAAAATATTTGAGGGATATCATAATTAAATGTTGATATCATATATGGTGGATTCCCGTTGTATAAGAAAAACAGATGTTAACTGAATTTCAATTTTATCTGAAAAGATCCAATAGTAGCCAAAATTAAAATATTGTGTGAGCCAGAGTTTATATTACTATGAAGATAGTTGCAATTGAATGCTAATTTGTTGAAAACTTCTTAAAAAATGTTTTGGAGTAAAATCCGACATTTAGTGTCGATGATTTGAGATTGTCAAATGGCAATAGCCATAAAAGAATAATGGTGCAAGTGAAAATCTTTTGAGATTTAATGTGAATAATCTCGCTTAAAAATTATGAAGTTATCTCAATTGATTTTGTGAGGTCAAAAAGTTGACTTGCGGATCCATTAACAAACCCCGGGAAGAAGAAAATTAGTTGAGCTAGGGGAATGAAATTAAAGCCAATTTGAAATTAACAGCGATGGCAACCTAACCTCTATGCTTGATGATTGATGGGGGCCTTTTTGTCTTAAGCCTTGAGGTTCACAATAAAAAATAACCAAGGGTTGCATACAGACAACCCTAGGATCATTCTCTCTCTCGAGAAACCTTTTATTGAATCATAAGTAATCTAAATGCCATGCAAATGCAATTAAAATAAGGGGGAAAATTGATTTTGGATTTTCAAATTAATAAACTGAAATAGGAATGCAATTTAATTAAATGCTAAACTATTGTTTTTGGTCTTTTTAATAAAATGGAATGGAGTATGAAATGTATGAATGATGCTCTTGGAAATGAAGAATGTGGCTATCCTCTCTCAAAAAGTATGGGAGTCAAAACTTCATTATGTCTTAATAAAAAACCTCAAGATACCACTTGAGTCTAATATTCCCAATTAATAGTAGCTCCTACAACCATAGCTAACTACTACCTCTTGAGATATTGTTTAAATCCCTTAATGTGCAATTAAAATTGAATTGATGCAACATGAGCCTTCTCAAATTTGAGTGCTAACCAACCCCTTAAGGACACAAATAAATCACATTAACTAAACAATACCACATTAATTAACATAATCTAATTGCAACCACAAAGAAATTCAAACATATATAATCTTCACATTACAAAATCCAATTTCAAATGCAAATATTCATTGCACATGGAGAGATAATAGTACCCCAAGTCTCAGCTACAAAACGATTACCTAAACGGAGGAAATCAAATACATAGCATAAGCATAAGCATAACAATAAGCTAGAAAAAACTCCCCATTAAAGCAACTGAAGCTCAAGACAACATCTCCATGGCCAAGAAGCAAGAGAAATCAGCTACACATAGCCATTAAAATACCCAATCGGATCTGCAGAACTGAAATCTTCATGGAAAAGAGTAAAGGGAAAACAGAGGAATTATGGAAGAAGGTGGGAAGTGTGGTGAAACTGATTAAGAAAGAAGGGGTGGTGAGATGGAAGAAAGAACAGAGCAGACTGGAGGTGTGGTGGTGGACGAAGCTCACCACCGGCGACAATGGAACATGAATCTCGTCGTCGTGAGGGAAGAAGATGAAGAAGGCGACGGAGATGGCGAAGGTGCGTGGCTGCTATAGCATGAAGGTCTCAAGCTTGTCTCCTCGGCTATGCAAGAGTGGAGGTCGCCGGCAATGGTGTGTTCTGGTTGTGGAAAGTCGCTCACCGGCGGTAGTGGTGGAAGAGGAAACCGCCGGCGAGGAGGATGAATGGTGAAGGTGAGAGGGAAAATCCAGCTTCGAAGAAGGAAGCTCGTTCGCGGCGCTGTTCAATCAATATATCAGGTTCTATTCTCGCGTCTTAGCTAGGTCTGATAAGTGTCCCTGGCTGCATTTTGACCAGGGACCTAAGTGCAAAGTGTGAAATGTTTTGTGGAGGGACTAAAGTGATAAATTTCAAAATCTTGGTGGGGCAAAACTGAGATTTCTGAAACATCTGGGTCCTTTTCTGTAATTTTTCTCTGGACCTTTTCTTCACTCATTTCCAACTTTCAGAAATTGTTGGGGCCTTTCTTGTAATTTTCCCCAGTCCTCAACACATTAATTCTGACCCTCAAGATCTCCATTTTCTTCTTAAACACCTACAATGCAAGATTAAGCAAAAGGTAGAATCAAAAGTCCAAGAAATCATTTGCATGAATAATTAACCATTTATGACCATTTTGCCCCTAATTTCACTTAATTCAATACAAATGTCCCTAACTCAAATTAGTGCCTAATCATGCAATAATGTCCCAAAAAATGCATTAAGAATCCCAATTTAATCATGAAAAATCATATAAAAATATGGTTCGATCAGTGATCCCATGAAGGAGGTTCAATGGGTAAAAACAAATCGTTTGTTAGTTCTGCTAGCACTAAATAAATTATCTGTCCCTTCTTATGACATGAGAAAGTGCTATAATGCTTTTTGGTGATCCTGGGCGAAAGTTCTTAATGATTTCATAATCCTATGGGATTGTGTACTTACTGCGGGTACATTTCATAAAATCACCTCTACAAATGTGGAGTGTGGCCACTCCTATGAGATCGTGGCGAAATCTCTAGAGCATTCCTTATGCACTAGGCATGCGCATGGCCATCTATCTGCAGGTAGTAGCGGAATAGATTTTAAAGATAGTGTCCTCGGACACGGCTCGGATTAACTAATTTTCCATAGGTACTGTCGCTAACAAAATTCGTATAACATCAGGGAGGAGTTGAATGATCCACTGGATTACAAAAGAATTTAGGTGTTGTCCCCAACAACTATATTGCCATTATAGGGACTTTTGAATCATACTTGTGCAGTGGATTTCGAGATACTAATACACTCTTAAACTTTGTGAATGTAGTAATATTTTTTTTTTTTTTCTGAAGTACGATTGTGAATTAGCTATGAATGAATTATGGTGTAGCTAGTTAAAGTATGTAGCACGGTGAGTTGTGGATGGGGACTTAATAAACAAATTAAACTTATGTATTTTGGGACCTCAAATATTAGACGAGCCATATTAAAAACGAGTTTAATTGAATTATATGAGCATGGAATGGAGCCTGGTGATTTGATTTCATTTCTGGTGTCCATCAATTAATTAATATATAAGGCGGCTGCAAGTTTTAGTTTTCCTATTTTCAATAATTTAGAATTAGATTATGCTCAGCCAATTAAATTCTACCAAATACCTAATAGACAACTACCACTCAAACAAAAGAGATTTTTATTATATTTAATGTTATAATAATATTTTTATATAGTATTAAATCTCAACCATTAAATCTTGATTTAATGGTACATACATTAAATAGAGAGGAAATGGAGAGAGAGATCAACATAGATAATCCTCTCCTAATGAGAGAATTAAGAAAGATGATTAGGGTGTTTTAGAATATACATGTTATATTAACTAACTTCCTTAATCTAATCAAATTAGATAAATATGTCTTATATTAAGAACCGAAGGGAGTATATATTTTTTCTAGATTCAAAGCCCAGTAAACTTAGGCTACAATTTCACCATAGACCCAAATACCAACATTATATTACGTACTTCATAAAAAATCATTATTTATTAGTCTCTTCAACAGATAGAAAAGAAAACAATAACCTAATATGGGTAAAAAGGGCAAGGGGGAGATCATGTGTGCCGGACTTGTTATGCCAATCATCCAAGACGTCCAGCAGGGACGGAGCTTGAGATACATATTGGGGGGGCAAATGTATACTCATTAGCTAATTGAGGGGGCCAAATGTATAACTTTGTGGGACAAATGTATAAATTTTTTAGCCAAATGTATAAAAAAAATCTATTTTTTATTAAATTTTTGGGACAGTTTTTTTTTTGGGGGCCTTATATAATTATTTGGGGGACCAAATGTATACTCATTAACTAATTAAAAAGAAAAAATATTTTGGGGGCTAAATGTATGACTTTGTGGGACAAATGTATAAATTTTTGGGCCAAATGTATAAAAAAAATCTAATTTTCATTAAATTATTGGGACAACTTTTTTTTTTTTGGGGGTAAGAAATTCCATCCCTGACGTCCAGAGAGAAGTCTAAGTGGCCTGAGCTTCTTGACATTAATCTCTTCCATAGCAATACATCATATTTGAGAACCCACAGGAATTATAGGTTTATTTGAAGGAACTAGTTGCTCATATTTAGTGCTCCACAATATTCTAAATAGGATTGCATCTAATAAAAGACGACACATGTGCTTATAAAAAAAATATTTGGAGAAGGAAGTGTTCACCGAATGAGATTCATGCTCTTATACTGGATTCTGGTGGAGCTTCTGTTAAAAAAAAAAGGGAAAAAACTTTAATTGTATATGCACAGGATTCTAACAAACACCTTTATATTTATTGGCAGCCATATGACTAATATATATGACAACAGAATGTGGGTAATTATTAACATTGGCAATAATGGATTCTCCAACGATGACAATGATAAATTTCAATAAATATATTTATTATTTGTGAAATTTTTTTATTTATAAAAATTAAAACTTTTAGTTTCATCAGTCCCCTTTACTGCTTGCTAAACTTTACTCTGTTGTCTTTTCATTTAATGGCATGTTACTTAAGTTCATTGTTTCAAACTTTCGAAATTGTTGATCCTCTAGTGATAATAATAATAACGAAAAAAACAAACACATGTACTGTAGTGTTGCGCGAGACCAGCTCTTTTGTCCTCTATCTTGTTGAGCAGCTCTTTGACTAAGTAATGAATACTCCACTTTTTATTTTATAGTATATAGAAATAATATTTAATACTTATTTATGAAATTATCAAAAGAGAACATTGACCACCGGCATGCTGACCTTGAATTTGGAACATGGAATAGAGAAGAGCATCAATTGTACAATAACCAACTAATTGTTTTGTCTCTAGCACGTAGGCTTCGTATATCTAATTTTTTTATTGCGATGGATCTCGCATTTTTTTCTAAATTCTATTATCAAAAATTTGAGCAATCCATTAATCCAAACTTACTTGACGAAGGTCTCCTTAAAGGGTAACGAGAGTTTTCTTCAAGTATATATCTAGAGATTGAACACGATACCAACTGATCAATGGGCCAATGCACCAACCACACAGACCAACCCTCATTGGTAGATATCATATATACTATTTCTGGTCCTAAATATAGAAGTTATTGGACAATATATTTACTTGGATATTAAATATAATACCGCAATTCATTTTATCTTTCAAATTTATTATTTTTCCCAAAATACCACTATCGATTACTCAACTGGCTCCCTAACATTGTTGTCAAACTCGCGAATTGATTTCTCCGACTTTTAGCATTTTTACGGTTTTAGCTTACAAAAGTAGATTGAGTCATTGGTAAACTTGTGATCATTGTAAACCCATTTAAACCCACGAGTTAATATACCAATGTTATTGTTTTTACATTTCTAGCTTATAAAACAGTCTTAACTCACGTTTAAACTCTTGTTAATTTCTTTGATTCGATCATGTTCAGCGGCTTTAAATATAAATTTTATAGAAATTTCTTTGTTAAATATGATAAATTATTAATGGTGATGGATTTAATTTCAATTATTTGAATTTAAAAAATATTTAAACCACATTGTTGTTATTTTTATATTTTAATTATACACTATTAATATCTATTTAAAGGTAAATATAAACTCTTACGAATTTACGATATAAGTTTACTTCATTGTCATAAGCTTGACAACCTTGGCTCCTAGCTACGATTCAGGGCTGGATCTGGTCTTGTGACCACAATGGCCTGGGTTCGAAAGCTGGTATCCTTTCCTTCCTTCCATACCATTACCACTATCAATTACTTATATTAAGGATTTTCTATTAAGAGTGGTTCAAATACATATGATTAAATTTAGTATTTTTTTTTAAAAATAACGTACATTTGTTATAAATAATTAATTTTATTAATAACACAAATTAGTTACGTATCACTTATTTTAAGGACTGGAGGTAGTATTTTTTTGCCAACTGATGTCATATACAAAATTTGATCCTTAATATAATAGGCAATTGACTAATTTTGGGAAAATAAAAATGTTAAATATTTTTTAATTTATTGTTTTTCTCCAAAATAATTTGCCTCTAATGATTCACATAATTAGTAGTTTAGAGATATTGTGTAACATATGATAAATTAAGGACTGGTGTGAGTATATCATTATCATAGTACAGTGCATCTTTCCTTTGTTCTCAATTTAAGCACGAGGCGTCTGGACCTTAAACCCTCTTAAACTATCACACTTTTTTTTAAAAAAATTCCCCGTCAACAAGCGCCCCATAATCCCATATTCAATCATCACTTGATGGTGATGCTTCTTTGTTTATTATATTATTACTCCATCAACACCTTATTACAAGGACATCTAATATAATATATATTGTCTAAAATAATAATCTTTTTATAGAATATCCTTAGCAAACGGTAACACTTTCCAACTAATTAAACAAAATCATCTAACTAATGACTTTTTTTAGAGTAATTTTGACATTTTATGAGAATAAAAAAATTAATTAATTAACTTCACTAATTTATATAAATTTGTTAATATGTGCTTATTATTAAATAAGATCAAAGTGAACCACAAGCCCTAGTACAATTGTCACTTAGCTAGATTTCTTAAGTATTTAGCTAGGGGTTTGATCCCTAGCGGTCTCTACGGTGCAAGGGATTGATACCTAAGCCTACCAAAAAAAAAAAAAGGATCAAAGTGAGTACTATATAAATCATTTAAAGGAGCTGCCACTAATAGCATGAGATTACAAGGAGGATCTCCCACTTAATTACAGAATTACGAGAGCATTGGACTTGGATCAGCTACGCTAAATTATATTGGATGCCGGAAGGTATAATCCACATTAAGAGAGATGCAAATTAAGTGAAGAATTAATATACTACTATATGATATTATAATGATAGTGTGTGTTTGTGTTTTTTTTTTGGGTGGGGGGACCCAGATCCATGGGAAGGTGGTTGTTGTCCTCAACCAAAAACACACTATGACACCATAGTCCAAGACAAGATTCATGCTGCCGCTAAAATTTAAATCCATGACACTGGTGTGTTGGAGGATTTGGGAGCACACTAGCTATCTGGAGGAGCCTTTGACCTTCTTCACTTCTCATTCATCGATCACTCCTTCTTAATTTGTATTCATTTCTTCGTTCCTTAATTTTCATCTTTACCCTTAATTTTACTCTCTGTTTTTCATCTCAACAGTACAAGCTTTCAAAGTTTGTAAAGCGAATCCACCACAAAATCTGACCTCCACGCTTGATAAGTTGAAATATGAACAAAGTTATAATGGCAAAAAATTAAGGGAATTTGCTTATTTCGATCACTTTGTGTGCCGTCATCAACGTGGCTGCGATGAAAAGATAAATATACGCAACGAAAAAATAAATATACGCAACGATAGGTCGGTGGTCTGTACTCTGTATATATGGCTGGTCTTCTTCTTTGTGTGCCTTTTAGATATATATATATATATATATATATTGGATAAGGCGGCTGGATAAATAATTAAATATAGTATGACGTCAAAAAGAAGTCAACGATGACTTTATATCGGATCCCTAATAAAAACAAAGCATATCCGTTTTTCCCCAATTCTGAGACTGTAGGAGACAAGTTGATTAATTGTTTAATTATTTTTCGCTCACGTACATAATTAACAGCATTACTATTTATTATACAATAGAACATTTATATTAAGGTTTAGGTTGAATGTAAACATTTCTATATTAAATTACATTTTTACAAGCCTCGAATAGTACACTTTATTCTTCAACCTTCAGGTATTATACAGGGATCTCCTTAATTTTGAAAATAAAAATCGATAAATATATATTTTACTTAAATTATATATTTTCTCGTAAAGTTGAACATGTTAAATAGAACTGAAAATTTATGCATTTATCATGTTCTTATTGAAATATTGGATAATAAATAAAGATTCAAAAACTGCATATAATTTTCAAAATCATTTTACTTCAATTACAAGAGTGTTTTTTAATATTACATGCTCACGCTCTTGCAATTATGGTCAAACCTGTGATAATGCGTGCCCTTGTCCCCCCCTAACAAGGTAAATCGTAAGCATTTTAATTTTCTTAAAATTCATTTCCTTCCGACAAAAACATGTCTACTAATAAAGAACGGTAATAGGGGAAAGGAAGAGATGATAATATACTATATATATATATAGTAAATAAGTGTACATTTTGACCGAAAAACTGATTAGACCATGAACATCTAGAAACAATGAAAATTTGAAAACAAGACAAAAGTCTACCACAATACTAATAGCTTAAATATATGGAGAAAATAAAACGGATGTTCAGCGCACGATACCCAACGCTGTACCAGGAGACGCCAATATGGGTGACATAAAAAACAGATGTACATAGCCTGAAAATTATCTAATGGGGACGGTCAAAATTTAATTTTTATAAAAAAATTATTTTAATTCTAATGTTCTTAAAATATGATATAAATATAATCTTTTAGCTTTTCATTTTTCACAAAATCGTTTTTTATTCTAAAAATATTAATTAATTAAAATTTTAAATACGGACTATTAGAACTGCATTTGAATATGTAGATCTCAGCACAATGTGCTTGTTTGAATTAGCGGTAGAAGCTATTCTTTCAATGTGAGTAAAGTTTATGAGGTAAGTATGTGAAACAAAATTTGTATTCACTTGGGTAATCGTGCTTTCTAAACGCTAGCTCAAACCGGCACTAATGTAGTGAACAACACCCAAAAGATTAAAAAATTTGTGGGAGGCGCTGGCACAAGACAAGCATCACTGATATAGCCTTATATAAAGCAATAATGGGATGTATGGCGTATCATATAACCCACCCCACAAACAACTTGGTCCAAATAAAAAAGCAAAAACAAAATCCATACATAACTGCAACACTATGTCTTGTTCGTCAACGCAGCAGCCATTCCCAGATTGGGAGTTTTGGCAGCAGGAGACCTATGATCCTTTCTTGGTCTCTTCATCAAGCGACCAAATTCATGCAGACCCTTTCCATGATCATCTTTGCTTCGATATGGTTGACAGGGAGGCAAATCAAGCGTGGGTGAGTTGGGAAGACATCGGAGCAAAGAAGACTGCGGAGAAGGAAAAAACATACATAGGGGTGAGAAAGAGACCTTGGGGAAAATTTGCAGCAGAGATCAGAGACACCACCAGGAATGGTATTAGAGTTTGGCTGGGAACGTTTGAGAGTGCAGAGGAGGCTGCTTTAGCTTATGACCAAGCTGCATTCACCATGAGAGGTAACAACGCTGTTCTTAATTTTCCAGTGCAAAAGGTAAAGGACTCTCTGCTACACATCCAATTTGGTTGCCGCGAAGGGTGTTCGCCGGCTTTAGCCCTCAAGGAGAGGCACTACATCCAAAGAAAACTGTCGTCAAAGGTTAAGCAAGGCAAAGCCAAACAACAATCATCAGAGGTGGTGGTGCTTGAGGACTTAGGTGTTGAATATCTGGAGCAAATTCTCACCCTCTCTGATCAAACTACAAGCTAGGTAGACACTTCCAATGATCAAACATATTTCACAATTGTAATACTATCATTTCTATCTATTTTGTCCATATATTATACTCCCTCCTCTCCTTAATATAAGACTTATTTGGAAGTTGATCTTAGTACTAAATATAAGACATAATTTTTTATATTTGTTAATCTTTTTCTAATTTACCCTATTGATTCTCCCTCAATAATAATCAATGAGGAGAGAAAAATAGGAAATTAAGAGAGGTAACTAGGGTATTTAAGAAAATATATGTCATATTAATTAACTTCCTTAATCTAAACAAATTAGATAAATATGTCTTATATTAAGGATCGGAAGAACTATATCCTTCTACTAAATTTGTAGGGACCCTTGGTCTGTTCACCATTTAGGACTTTATATCTTCGTTATTATAATATCACTCCCAGGCCGTTCCATTCTATTTGTTGGTGTTCTGCTCACAGAAATCTATTTCTTAATTAGCTCCAAATCCCTCACTAGTTTTACCCCAAAGAGAAATCTTCACAAGACAGTCCAAAAAAGACGAATGAATCAGCAAGTTTACAACTTAGACTATTAATTTCCGAATCAAGAGCTGCCTAAAACATTTTGATGAGTGCCACCGGAAGCATAAATATTCATAAAACCCAAGGAAAAGAATATACATACACAATAACTTCGCAAGTACATAATTAACTTGTATTGACGATTGGAATCAATTTCCATCTATATATGACGAAGGACAAGGGTTCTTGTATATTGTTTGATGAGTATGGATTACTTAAGAGATTTTCTTACTGTGAAGATCTAGTAGGGCTTAGAGAAAGAAGAAAAGACTGAGATGAAAAGAAGCAAGTCTCATTCTTATTTTCACTCTTTACGCTTCTCTCTATCTCTGAACTTTACGAAATATTTACCATCAAGAACTACAGAAGATGTTTACACTGCATTTGATGCTGTGGGAAAAATATTTCTCACTCGTCTTTAATATAAGCCATATTCAAGGAGATCTTGGTTCTAAATAAAAGACATATTTTTAATATTTGTCAATCTTTTTTTAATTTACCTCTATTGATGCGCCTTCAACAATAATTAAGGAGGAGAGGGAATGAGGGAATTAAGGAAGATGGCTAGGGTGTTTTGAAAAATACATGTTATATTAACTAACTTAACTAACTTCAATTTGTTTATCAAATCAAATTAGGTAAATATATCTTATATCAAGGACTAGAGAGAGTAATACTTAACAAGAATAGCAGTGAACACAGGTATAGATAGACTTCGTATGATAATGCACTAAAGGAATTTGGCATTTACAGTGAAAATTTTTAATGGGCAAATAGGGAGATATTATAATAGGGTGTTTGATTTAGTTTAAAAGAAACTCTTTTGCAATTTACAAGAAAAAGATTCATGAACTAGTTAGCTGAAAAGAGAAAGTTATACTTGCAATTATAAGATTTCCCAGAGTAAAAGTGACAATTGGTTCAGCTATACATGATATATATCTGTTTCTAAAGTAGCCCCAAATCCTTTACTAGTTTTACCTCAGAGAAATCTTCCCTCTTTTTCTTGATTATTCTTGAATGGGCTTTAATTAATAGGATAAATTAGAAAAAGATTGACAAATATGAAAAATATGTCTTATATTTAGTGCCAAAATCAACTCTTTAAATATATCTTATATTAAGCACAAAAAGGAGTACAAAAGATGCTTTTTGTAATACCCTAAAATTCCTATTTATCATAAATACTATATTTTGATAAATAATACATATTAAATACAAAGGTGAATATTTGTCTCAAGAAATTATAATCTATTGATTATATTTTCATCCAAATTCCACTTTGGAATTAATTAACGAATGGTTAATTATGAGACATTATTTTGGAGCTATTTAATATGATATAAATAGCACATAAAAAGGTAATTAATTTATAACCAAAAGGAGGAATGTAATATCCCAAATCTTTGGATTTGGAAATAAGAAATATTTTATGAGAATTTATTATGAAAATTTGGCCTAAATAGTTTTAAAGCTATTTTCTGGATTTTGAGGCCTATTTTCCCAATAATTCAAGGAAAAATAGTTAGAGGATACTTTTTGGTCTAGAAATTTTAGAACCAATATTTTATGACCTAGAGAGTTAATTATGGAAGAAAATTCTTATATGGAATTAAGGATTTTATTTTCCAATACTTATTTAATATTTGTAAATAAATATTAAATGGTAGTTGGATATTGGTAGATATGTATAAGTTGGTATGAATGTTTGGTGTAAGAGTGTTTGGTGTGAATGTTTGGTGTAAGAGTGTTTGGTTTGAGTGTTTGGTTTGAGGGTTTGGTTTGAGTGTTTGGTTAAGGAAGAAATGTAGTTGAAATAGTCTTAATTTTTGCTATAAATAGAAGGCTCTTCTCTTCATATTCTTCACACCAAAATCAGCTCAAAGCATCTGATTTTAAGATTAGAGAGTGAGTAGAGTGAAGTTCTTGGAGCAAGGACGAAGTAGTAGCAAGGTTCTTCAAGGGTAAGTTCTCTAGTTCTTGAGTTCTAGTTTTAAATTCATAGATAAGTAGTGTTTTGATCTTTAATTTTCCAATATAGTTTTGTTATCATGTTTTTATGGTTAGAAATGGTTTTATTTCGAAAAAATGATGGAAAAGATTATATAGCAGAATTTTTGGAAGCTAATCATAAAGTAGCGAAGCTCTGGCGAAATTTTATCGGTTAGCAATTTTTGAAGTCAGGGGTAAAAACGTCAGTATTTTATATTGAAGATGAATTTCTAAAATTCTGAGAAAATTCATGGTTAGAGTATACATATAGACCTTTTCAAATATACCAAGAGTGAATTAGTTCGAGTTCTGTGCTAAAAGATAAAAATGTCCAAAGTTGGGCTACGTTTTCTGGAAATTTTCTGGGCAGATGATGAACACGTGAAAACTGGGAACTGTTCATAAAATCTGGGAAAGAACCAGTATTTTTCCAAAAATTAGACATCCTAAGGATTCCGGGAATTTTACGGATCCTTGTTTCGAGTTTTCTAGAATTACTTATGAATTTTCAAAGTTAGAAGTAAATCTGGCCATAATGCTGAAAGTAACGTTTTTATTAAATAAAATGTAATGGCAAAATGGTAATAACAAATCCACCAAGGGTAGAAAGGTAAATTAACCTTTTGGATATTATTCTAAGCAATATGGTAATATGTTAGGATATCCGAGGATTCCGGAGTCGATTTGAAGGACGGACATATTACTATTCATAAATACTGTATTTATGAATAGTACCGTATACATAAATAGTAAATTACTATTCACACGGAAGGAAGGTACGTTCGCGTACGTAACTTTAACTCGATATGACTTGTATGCATGTATGAGATTGAATGATTTCATAGAGTCATGGACAAGACTTGGTCTTGGGTCATGCACCGTGGTTAAGACTCGTCTTGAATCACCGTTTATATACATTCAAATTTGATACGGGTTATAGTCTTGATAATGCCGTGAGATTGTTTTCCTAGCGCGAGGACACGAGTGTACATCGTGGCACGTGGTGCGACTATTTAACTATACATGGATTTGTATAGATAACTTTACATGTCTTTGTGTGCTATGTCTTGTTGTTGTGTTGACATTACATCTGTGTGTGTGCTATGTATTGGTTAATGCTTTGAAATGTAATGAATATCTGTCATTCATATACTTTGTTATATTTTCATATGAGGTTAAGCTCGTTACCTAAGATTCAATTTGTTTTGAATCTTAGACTTGACTAGAGGTTCGGAAAGGAACCAGGATTTATGAAGACGTTGTGAATGGAGCCATGAGAAGGAGCATTAATGGACGGAGCCGTGAGGAGGCACCGGTCAAAGGAAATGCGGGAAGAAAGTCAACAGAACCTACCTTACAAAGATGAATCTAATAAAGTTACTTCACATCATTTGGTGCTTAAACTAGAAGGGTCGTCTATGTGGTTCGATCAATCGGTCGCACCCTAGCACGGTGAGACTTCCACTAGACCTACCCGGCTGGCCAAATGAGATGATTTAACCGAGTTAGGTTCTATGCCCCAAGTCTACTCAAGGCTTGGTTGAAGAGGGTATAGTTACATGTAAGAATTGTAATTATAAAGTTTTGTATTACTTGTATCACATGAACAATCCTTCGGGAAATTTATAATATATATCGATACGTCGCATCGATATGTCGAGTATTTTTATATCGCTTACTCAATTGTTCAAATTTTTAGTATATGCTCTCCGTTTCCGCAAAAACGCTAAGTCGTAGCACCTCAAAACTCGATAAATTTTTATAAAACCACGTGTCACCGCACGATTTATGCTACGGAATTTGGGGTGTTACAATTTTGGTATCGAGCTAGCTTCACGCTAGTCTCGAGCATTGTATAGACAACAAGGACAAGAGTGCGATATAATACCGGGTTTTGTGATACAATAAAACAAATACCCTAAGGAATGGTTAGAGTTCGAAAAACTCTAAGACTTCGATATGGAAATCGGAGTCGAATGAAATTCCCGAAACAAAAGCGATAGTTGTACTTAGAAGACAATACTACCTAGGTCTTCCAATAAACAAGTAACCTATTGTTTAGGTTTGTCTCGTGAAAATAGTGGCTTCTCGGATAAAAGTCTTCCTAAGAATAGTAACTTACTACTTAAGTTTCCTTGAAGGAACAGAAAACCTACTAAGTACTAAATTAAAAAAAAAAGTCTCTGCCTACTAATGGCCGGACATCATGCGTACAACGGAGTGTGGTTCCGAGGATAGAGGTCTTTGACTAAATCTTTGACGGTGGTGGTCCATTACATAAAAAGGGTGTAACTGATAGGAAAGGGAAAGTACCCAATATTTCTGGGGAGGCACATATGTCGTACTAGTACCTATGAGAGTTGTCGGTATGCAGTGGTATGTGTATCGGTATTAGTACCTTAGATCTGACAGACGTTATGAAGTTAAGCGTGCTTAGGCGAGAGAAATCTCAGGATTTTTAACCCCTGGGATGTAGCATAAGGATGAGATCCTTTGAGCTAAAGCCCGAATACCGTGAGGTATGAAACATAGTAATCCTTTGGGATACCGTGAGAATATATGATAGACTTAAAACAGAGATAGTGCTTAGGTCAAGATATGACCGAGCATTTCTTATGTTCCAAACACGAGAGTTGGAATCCCGAGAAAGTATGAGTGAGATTACCTTAGGTTCAACGCCTGAGAGTAAGTCCCTTAACAAAGTGCAAACTCCTCGAAAAGTTGAGTTGTTTGGGACGTTATATCAAAATCATGTCAAAAAGGTGTTTAACATTTTAAACATTGTGCATCCAAATTTCTCTGTTCACAGACATCTCATCAGGTGCATTTAGAAGAGTACATGTACCGGTTGTGAATGATTTCGTGACTTGATCGAGAACACTTTACGAAGGACCTTGACTTCAAAAGGAAAGTGACCATCATTCAAGATTTGCGTGAGATGACAAGTCGTACTTCATTACTACAAAGGAGATAGAACCTTAGTAGCCATGGGTTATAGTTTCAAGGTGGGACCAATAACCGTAGAGATATTAGTGGTAAATAAATTCCCTAAGAAGAGGGTGATTACCCGATAGGGAAAGTTAAGCTAAGGATTATGCACGGAGGTAAATGGATAGTGACATCCACGAATTGAATGACCCTGGATAAGATGGCAAACATAGAGACAGTAGATTACGAAACCACTAAAGGGTAGGAACTGATAGAGATATGAGTTCTTGTTATAATGATTCGTAGACGATCAACTGACGCTACTTGTGGAAAGTTTTGATTGGAGAAGGCTACCTACGGGGAGTTCTGATCGAGGAGGTTTTACCTACAAAGGATGCTGACCGGAGAAGCTGACCAGTCATAAAATACTGCGTAAAGCACCGAGTAAAGTGCCGTAGAGCAGAGCCACCGTGATGACAAGCCGTAAGGTGCAGCCGCCATGACAACGAACCATAAAGTAGAACTATCAGTATATCGATTCTCAAGGTAAGTACATTGTAGCAAGTCCCATATCTAATCGGTTCCCTAAAGGGAAGGTTTTCGTAATCCAATATATCGCCATAGAGTCCTCTAGTGCTGTATAGCATATATTGTGCTATGATATCCAAGCAAGAACTGAACTCGCACTAGAAGATATTCTAGTTGTGAATAGATTCCCTGAGATGTTTCTAGAAGCTCTCAGCGGATTACCACCAGTAGGGGAAGTTGAATTCACTGGTTGGTTGATGCCTGGAAATGAACCAATATCAAAGGTGAAGTATCAGATGGCTATAAATGAATAAGTTTTATGTAACGAAATCGCACACCAAAACGAATAGCCCAGAGACTAAAGAAGAATAGACTGAGCATTCTACGAATGGCTCGAGTAGCCAAGGACGAGGTCCAAATGCGTTAGTTAGTAATGACCTTCTAAGGTTAGTTGTGCCGGTTCCCGAATAGTTTTAAAATTGAATTTTTGACTTACCAATACACCCGCTATATTTGAAATTTTCGAATGGATTTTTCGAACTTATGAATTTTCGAAATTGAGTTTTCGAGAGAAATATTTTCAACGGAATTTGAGACCACGGTGATGGTTATTTTGAAATGATGTTGTCTTAAAAAAGGGGTTTTTGTTAAAACCCAAAGTTTGAAACTGAGTTTTCAAATGTGTTGTGGTAAAATGAGTACGAACCGGAAGGACGACGTTTGTTATAGATATACACGGTTTCTTGGGTCTTGCCGGATGTTTTAAAGTGTTTGAAATCGGCGGCGATTATAAAGCTCATTTGAATTGAAAATTTGTTTGATGGGATATGAGAGGTTGACACTTGCACCAATGGTTAATATTCCCAATCGAGTAGTTCCGCCTTAAAGGGGCGCATATTTCATTTGTGTTGTCTTTGCCGCACTAACCCGATTACGAACGGTCACTTGGGAAAGCGGTGCACAGGTGGTGACCGTGACTACGGACTAACTTGACCGGGAAAGCGATGCACAATGGTAGCCGTGATTACGAACTGGTCGACTAGGAAAGCGGTGCACAGTAGTGGCCGTGACTACGAACTAGGTTTGACTTGGAAAGCGGTGGAGAGCCTTTATTATATATGCCAGTGTGGACACTGGGTCTCTTATGGGAGGGGCGGAGGTTCTCCCACATTGTTTGACGGTACTGTTGATACAGAGGCCGGATTTGGGGATTGGGATAGTGCGCTCGCTGTACCAAGTGGTTGAAGTGGTGGCATGAGCTCTCAAATGTTAAGAAATTTTATAAAATGAATTTTATCCTCAAAGATATGTGTCGGTAGTAAAAGTTTTTGAAAATAATCTGGCAGTGAATGTGTTTTCACAAATTTATGTTGGCAGCGATTAAGTTTGAAAATGTTATAGCACCATTGCTTTTTGGTATAGTGCAGATTATGAAATGTACTGAGACCACGGAAAATTTTCAATGTTTAAAAATTTGAAAATGAGACAACATAATGGTTTTTGGGTAGCGACGATTTGTCAATGCTATTGTGTTGAAAAGCGGTGTAGTTGGAAAATTTGGAACAAAAACTATTAGAAAGGTCTAGAACACCGAACTAGTTAAGCCGGATAGTAGTTGTCGGCTATAGTGCTAAGTGAAAGTAGTCTCGAGAGCTTGAATGAGAAAGACTCGAGATGAAATAGACGAAGCGGATGCTCGAGGCAATAAGACCTGGTGTGCAAGTGTGCACGGGCGGTGTCCCTAGGCCATAAGACCGGTAATGGATAAGCACTGTGTGAAATGCAGATTGCCATGGTGACTTTAGACTATTATGTCTACAGTACCTTTAAAGTCTAGTAAAACATTCATTATACCAGGTAAAGGTTGAAATGCTTAAGGCCTAAGGATGATTTCCTAGGTAATAAAGCTAGAATCTCCAATCTTTGTGGTAATTGATTGAGCCGAAGGCCAATGTGTGTTAAGCTGAGAGGCTAAAAGAGTCAGGCAGAGAGGCCTGCATAACCAAGCACAGAGAGAATGGATCAGTGGATCCTGTTTTTGATACTATACCTGGGTGCAATACAAATGAAATTAGAGTACGTGCTAATAAACATGTATAGAAAGGAATAGACTAGAAGTCTAAATAATCTTTCAAGATTTTACGATCAAATTTCGAGGGCGAAATTTAATTTAACGGGGGGAGAAATGTAATACCCTAAAATTCCTATTTATCATAAATACTATATTTTGATAAATAATACATATTAAATACAAAGGTGAATATTTGTCTCAAGAAATTATAATCTATTGATTATATTTTCATCCAAATTCCACTTTGGAATTAATTAACGAATGGTTAATTATGAGACATTATTTTGGAGCTATTTAATATGATATAAATAGCACATAAAAAGGTAATTAATTTATAACCAAAAGGAGGAATGTAATATCCCAAATCTTTGGATTTGGAAATAAGAAATATTTTATGAGAATTTATTATGAAAATTTGGCCTAAATAGTTTTAAAGCTATTTTCTGGATTTTGAGGCCTATTTTCCCAATAATTCAAGGAAAAATAGTTAGAGGATACTTTTTGGTCTAGAAATTTTAGAACCAATATTTTATGACCTAGAGAGTTAATTATGGAAGAAAATTCTTATATGGAATTAAGGATTTTATTTTCCAATACTTATTTAATATTTGTAAATAAATATTAAATGGTAGTTGGATATTGGTAGATATGTATAAGTTGGTATGAATGTTTGGTGTAAGAGTGTTTGGTGTGAATGTTTGGTGTAAGAGTGTTTGGTTTGAGTGTTTGGTTTGAGGGTTTGGTTTGAGTGTTTGGTTAAGGAAGAAATGTAGTTGAAATAGTCTGGAATTTTTGCTATAAATAGAAGGCTCTTCTCTTCATATTCTTCACACCAAAATCAGCTCAAAGCATCTGATTTTAAGATTAGAGAGTGAGTAGAGTGAAGTTCTTGGAGCAAGGACGAAGTAGTAGCAAGGTTCTTCAAGGGTAAGTTCTCTAGTTCTTGAGTTCTAGTTTTAAATTCATAGATAAGTAGTGTTTTGATCTTTAATTTTCCAATATAGTTTTGTTATCATGTTTTTATGGTTAGAAATGGTTTTATTTCGAAAAAATGATGGAAAAGATTATATAGCAGAATTTTTGGAAGCTAATCATAAAGTAGCGAAGCTTCTCGGCGAATTTTATCGGTTAGCAATTTTTTGAAGTCAGGGTAAAAACGTCAGTATTTTATATTGAAGATGAATTTCTAAAATTCTGAGAAAATTCATGGTTAGAGTATACATATAGACCTTTTCAAATATACCAAGAGTGAATTAGTTCGAGTTCTGTGCTAAAAGATAAAAATGTCCAAAGTTGGGCTACGTTTTCTGGAAATTTTCTGGGCAGATGATGAACACGTGAAAACTGGGAACTGTTCATAAAATCTGGGAAAGAACCAGTATTTTTCCAAAAAATTAGACATCCTAAGGATTCCGGGGAATTTTACGGATCCTTGTTTCGAGTTTTCTAGAATTACTTATGAATTTTCAAAGTTAGAAGTAAATCTGGCCATAATGCTGAAAGTAACGTTTTTATTAAATAAAATGTAATGGCAAAATGGTAATAACAAATCCACCAAGGGTAGAAAGGTAAATTAACCTTTTGGATATTATTCTAAGCAATATGGTAATATGTTAGGATATCCGAGGATTCCGGAGTCGATTTGAAGGACGGACATATTACTATTCATAAATACCCGTATTTATGAATAGTACCGTATACATAAATAGTAAATTACTATTCACACGGAAGGAAGGTACGTTCGCGTACGTAACTTTAACTCGATATGACTTGTATGCATGTATGAGATTGAATGATTTCATAGAGTCATGGACAAGACTTGGTCTTGGGTCATGCACCGTGGTTAAGACTCGTCTTGAATCACCGTTTATATACATTCAACGTACGGGTTATAGTCTTGATAATGCCGTGAGATTGTTTTCCTAGCGCCGAGGACACGAGTGTACATCGTGGCACAGTGGTGCAGACTATTTAACTATACATGGATTTGTATAGATAACTTTACATGTCTTTGTGTGCTATGTACCGTTGTTGTGTTGACATTACATCTGCCGTGTGCTATGTATTGGTTAATGCTTTGAAATGTAATGAATATCTCGTCATTCATATACTTGTTATATTTTCATATGAGGTTAATCTGTTACCTAAGATTCAATTTGTTTTGAATCTTAGACTTGACTAGAGGTTCGGGAAAGGAACCAGGATTTATGAAGACGTTGTGAATGGAGCCATGAGAAGGAGCATTAATGGACGGAGCCGTGAGGAGGCACCGGTCAAAGGAAATGCGGGAAGAAAGTCAACGAACCTACCTTACAAAGCATGAATCTAATAAAGTTACTTCACATCATTTGGTGCTTAAACTAGAAGGGTCGTCTATGTGGTTCAACAATCGAGTCACCCTAGCACGGTGAGACTTCCACTAGACCTACCCGGCTGCCAAATGAGATGATTTAACCGAGTTAGGTTCTATGCCCCAAGTCTACTCAAGGCTTGGTTGAAGAGGGTATAGTTACATGTAAGAATTGTAATTATAAAGTTTTGTATTACGTATCACATGAACAATCCTTCGGGAAATTTATAATATATATCAAGATATACGTCGGCATCGATATGTCCGAGTATTTTTATATCGCTTACTCAATTGTTCAAATTTTTAGTATATGCTCTCCGTTTCCGCAAAACGCTAAGTTGTAGCACCTCAAAACTCGATAAATTTTTATAAAACCACGTGTCACCGGCACGATTTATGCTACGGAATTTGGGGTGTTACAATTTTGTACATGTACACTGCATTTGATGCCGGGGAAACATTAATGGTTAACCAGAATAGCAGTCTTCACCAGGTGTAGATAGACTATGTATGATATTGAACTAAAGGAATTTAGCTGTTACAGTAAGAAAATTTAATTGGCAAATGAAATGAAATTGTAATTCAAGAAATACACAGAAATAACAGTTAAAACAACATATTCTTCCACAGTAACAGACACAAGGAAGAAAGAAAAAATAAACTAATTATAATGTCGCTTTCATATTTACCAACTGATATTGAAATAAAATTGACATCGCAGTTTCGGATTTACCTCTCACGAAATAATGGATCCGCAGAGAAAATGGAGCAGGAATTCAGGTAATCATGAAAGAACGACGATGGACAATTCGCATAAAACTGATGAATGAAGGGAAAGACGAAAGAGTCATAGGAAGAGGACTTGGCGGGGTTGGGAGAAGATAGGGTTTCATTTCTGCCGGGTGAGAAGAGGGAGAAACAGCCAAATAATTCGTGTCCGATCAAAAATTAAATGCGGGGATATAAAATCAAGGGTGGGTCACAAAAAGACGAAAACGCCATACTTTTACCACAACGAACCTACTCTTGAATGATATTAAAAAAAGAGGGAAAAAAACTAAAAGATTATATTCCCAAACATAAAAAATTATACAAGTAGTTTGAGAATTTAAAAATAAAATAAAAAATAAAAAAGATGATTTGTAAGAGTAGTAATAATATATGATGATATAGACAAAAATGAAACTAATTGAAAGGAAAAACATACATTAACCTCTTTTTCTTAATTTGAAGAGAGAACTTTTTGAGAAAAATGGAGACTCAATTTTTCACATCATTTTTTTGTAAATTGACTTGAATGCTCAACATTAAAAGGGTTTCGTGTACCAGAGTACATTTTTCTAATAAGAAAATCTTGAAATGATGTATATGGCCATATTTATTATGTACTAACAAAAAAGTAAAATATAAAATAAATTATTCATAAAACAGCTCAGATAAAGTATAGGGAAAAGAGCAAGTAAGTATTCCTAAAATATACAAAATTCAAAAACAATACCCTATGATGCATAAACGGCATTAAAGTTCCTCCCACCTACATGGAATTTTATAATTTGGTGAATGATTTTACTTCCCTTCCGTAAAAATTCAAAATAAAAAAAAACCAACATATTGCCTCCACTTGTCCCCCGGCAAGCCGAGCAGCTTTGACGAAGGGCAGCTAGAGAATTTTTAGCAAAAATTGGTCAAGATGAAATTTAATCCCTCACACTTCAGTTCCGAAAAGGATATATAACCATTTAGCCATTACAGCTTCTTAAGAATATAGTGCAAAACAATATATAAAATGACTATTAAGTTTTGATATAAATGAAATGACAAGAATACCTAAGCCAATAACAATTGACTAACAAGTGACCGTGTCATCCTAGCAAGGGACCCATTTTTCACAAACATTCGTTGGCTCAATCACAAGTTTCATTTATTCATGTATGACCATAACAACATAGCAAATAATAACAATTGACAAGAAAATTATCATATATATATACCTCTCATCTTTAATATAAAGTCTAGTTTACACTATATACTGAATTTTATATTAAAGATCGGAGCTAGTACATAGACTATTCTTTTCACAAAACACTTATTGGTCCAATCACAAGTTTGATTATAAATGACTATAATAGCATAGCCAAAAACAATAATTGACTAGAAAGTAGCCATACCATCTAAGCGAGTGATCATTATTTTCACAAACACTCGTTGTCACAAGTATAATTATGAAGAACTATAAAAGTATAGTGAAGAATCATACTCGGATAAAAAAAGAAAAGTGAAGAATCATACCATCTATGCGACTCAACAGTACTCTATTACTTAGAACTTTAGTGGTTATCCTTTTGAGAATCAAAATGTGGTGAGATTAAATTCCATCTTGACCAATATTTGGCAAAAAATCTCTAGCCGCCATCCCTGCAGGAGAATTCCTGGTTACTTATCTGGGTTATATTTGAGGAATATATTTACTTGTCTTTTCCCTAAAACAAACCAATTGTGGCACTAACCAAAAAGGGAACCAAAACAATTGTGTAAGAGGCAGCTCCCATTCTCATCTCACTTTACTTTTAACACAAGCCAATGACAATAGATTGGTTGGAGGAACTATTTATTGAAATCACTGAATACGAACTAATTAAAGAAAACACGACAATGAAAATAAATGAAGTAAAACTAGCAATATATGCATAAAATGAAATATTAAGGAAGTAGCATATTAATGTAACTTATTATCAGTACTCACAGAGAATATATTTCCTTGCTGTGGGCGAAGCAGCCGGCCGGCCGACCCAACTACACATGTTGTCCTCTTAGCAAACCAATTTGAAAAAGTAGATGCATGCTAGCTATAATATGTAGCAAAATATAGAATCAGGAGAAGGAGAATATAGGAGCCTACAATAAAATGAATAAAGAGCTTTTAAAAGTTATGAAAGTACCTCTTTCTCCACTGTTGACCGCTTCCAAGTCTTGCTTCCGAGTGGGTAGTGAACTATAGGGAGTGATTAGTGATTTCTAGTTTGAATCGAAGTGTGTAAAATTCATGCATGGCTATGAATTTTGTGGATTTAATTAAAAGGAACAAGTGGAAGAAAGGTAGAAGGAGGATGCGCGAATTTGGGTGGATTAGATCAGTAAGTGCCTAGATTCATTTTCCCACGTTGTTTTATATTTAATTTTGAAATCCTAGTCAGCACGTACAAACCAACTAATCGAAACATTCTTGTGCTTCTTAGTCCTTGTACCATGCATGCATATTTTCGGCATTCAATATTAGCGGAGATTATCTGAGGATTAATTACAGCACCAAAATTCAATTAATCTAGCTAGATTTCATATTTAAGTATTCTGTCTTTGTCTTCACTAACTGTATAAAATGAATTTCAACCTGAAAAGGTAATTTCCTTACCAAGTCCATTAGAATAATTTCAAAATTACAGTCTTTGATTAGTGCGCATTGATGCTGACACATGAATTGATAGCGAGGAGCGAAAAGTACTAACCTACGGCAAACACTGCCAATGTCCCTTTTTTTTCTCCTTAGTTAATTTTTATTCAAATTTGTACCCCAACGGCTGATACATGCATGTTTCCTTGTCATAACTCCTATGCTTTGTCTGTTTTCGTGATATGGCATGTTATATACTTTTATTATATGTTTATATATATGTATCTGTCACAAGAGAAATGCCACTTGGCCTTGAAGACTGAGTTAAAAGCAATACTATAATAGGACATTGGAAGAAATATTAAATTAATTAAAGTATACCTTTACATATATGGTGATTGATGATTTCATTCGTGTATCTGGCGATTTCCACTCAAATCAAGGTACAGTAGTAATGTAAACAAAGCAACTAAAGTTGGATTATTTACGGAAGGATAAAATACACTTTTAATCTTTTAAGTTTTGGATGATATGCTTTTGGTTCCTTAACTTTGTAAAGTATACTTTTGGTCCCATATTTTTAACACTGTTCATGTTGGTAACAGAAAATGTTAACGCAACAAACTCAAGTGATCACTATGTAGCTGACAAAAGATACTTAAATTTTAATTTTCTAATATAATACATTTATATTATTAGACTAAAATAAATTGACAAATTGTTTTTGTTACTAAAATAATTTTTAAATTCTGAAGGAAAAATTAAGGAGAGAGAAGAGACTTGCATACTGAGGCAAATCCACGTTAGGATCTGAGTCAATGCTCCATAACTCGAACATAATAAGGCTCACAAAATTATTAGACTACTAGAACCAAAATAGGATTGGCACAACAGATCATCAGAACAATAAAGATTGTAGGAGAAAAGAGAGATTGACATATAGCTCAATGGCAGGGATGAAGTTCAATTGAGAGAGATACATCATATTTATAAAGGGCTAGGGAGACCACCATTAGGAAGTTATGTGCACTCCTACTTGTCCTTTAAGTAATAATCAAAAAATTAATTCTTGATTAATTTCCTAATATACAATTACTTGATTCTCAACTAACAAATCCATAATTAATGTTGATTTGTTTCTTATTTGATAAGGCTACTTGCTTTCTAATCAAATAGTCTAGCCTATTAAGGGCGGACATAGAGCCAAAGTCCAATATCTCCTACTCGTACTTGATGGGCCTCCATCGTGCATCTATTACTCTTTCTTGTTTCATACTTAGCGTATGTTGTGACCGCATGGGCAAAAAGTCTTCAAAATTTTGTGCTTGTGATACTAGAAATTCCTCAAATCGGATCAACATCTAAAGAGACCCTTTATATATTTATGAGCCAAATGTTCGTTGCCTCAGATTCTCTTATACACATTACTCATGGCATATCTAATCCCTCTCAAATTAATATGTTGGTTAGCTCATATTGCCTTCCATGTGTATAGTATCCGCACTTATACTAGTAAGGGGTCGACTACAAACACTAGCACAGCTTGTGTATCTAGGAGAAAATCTTCCTTTTTTGATTACACATCAGTCCATCTTGACTTGGTTGCTTTCCTAGTTTTCACTCGTCATGACTGAATCATGTGTGATCATAGAGCTTCAGCTAAAGTAGTTGTCACCAAACCAAGTTTTCATGATACTGCATAAGTCTTAAGGGCATTGTGGAAGGATTTTTCCTTCCTGGGACTAATATTGTTGTGAACCAGGAATCTTTCACCTACGTCATGTATTTCAGTCTAACCCTCAAGCACATGCAATATGAATTGCATGTTACAGTGATCAATTTATTGTGTACGTTGATTTCTTTTTCTTTCACCATACAAACATAAGTTCCAAAATAAATTCAACATTCAAGCCATAAAGTTTTCACAATAACTATATTGCAATCTCAATTTTGAAAAAAAGGTTCTTTGCCTGGTTAAAGGTCAATATTCATGCTTTGGTCCATTTTCTACATATATATATATACACACACACACACGGATCTCATATCAATTTAACATAACTGAGGCTACTCAAATGCAAAGATTCTTCTTAATCATCTCATGGTGATCATTTGCCCATCTTACCCTCCCATGCCCTTGTGAAATGAGGGAAGACAGTTGTTCATATGAGTGAACCAACCTATTCTAACCTGTATGACATACAAAATTATATATCGATAATGTATATACTCATATACACTATTTCTTTTATTTTCAAATAAAAATGTTCAAGACCTTTAATTCTATTTGTGCCCCAAGATATTCACTAACTCAATGAATATCAAGCTCCAGGCTCAATAAGGGGATCTACCAAAATTCTGTCAACAAAAGGTCATTGAATTGTTGCTTTCCTTCTCTGAAAGTATATCTCTTACAAAGACATATCGAATGTATGTTTCGCCCTGCTATTATACTTAGGACCCACATCATAATATGCTATGGTTTGGATCCTTCTATCCACCATTCTTTCCCAGTTACTCATGGAACCTTCTCTAGCCATATGACTCCTTGAATGATGGCAAAACACGCTCTATGTTCTGATTCTATGAATGACATAAATATACTATCTATTTATTTACCTCATTTTACTCCATTATCATTTGCCTAGGGCTTGATTGGAGAATCTTTTCAAATATGAGTTGTTGACTTGACAACTCAAACCATGGTTCCTCTCATAATTTTTTTCACGATAAATAAAAAATAACTTCCAAGTCCAACCAAAGAACATTTGGTCTTATATACACCAATTTGTATATTCATGCTACCAACCATATTCTTACTATGAGAAACTTTTCTGTGTTGGATTCCTTATAAGATGTGTAATCTCTCTCGAGTTGTGTTCTTAACGTCAGGGGTTTTCATGGGTTTGCAATTTAGCATACTAAGATGAATAAGGATCACACTTGTACATATCTTCGATGGTAAACATTGTACCTTCCTTATGAAATTTCCATTTATCTTGTCATTCAAGTTATGTTTTGTTCTACCCATGATCTTTCAACTCAGAATTTAAGGATAACTCTGATCCTTTATTCCTTTATCTCCCTTGACATATGTTATTGACACAAAAAATGACTTCACAAAGAATCATCTTAAGACTGTTAGGAACTTATGTAGTGTTCTTCAATTATCTCGAAGTTAGCGAGGCTTTCACTTTCTGAAACCTCATACTACTACCTAGATGATTGTTTCTATAAAGCCCTCAAGCTGCTTCATGCATGTAGAGTTTATTGAAAGTGGAGCTTAATCACCAAGAGGGGGGGTGAATTGGGGATTTTAAAAACTTTCTCCAGAAACTTTGTTTTGAGTTGCAAAAACAGAGATGAACAGAGAGTAGAGAAGAAGAACAAGACACAAAGATTTATACTGGTTCGGTCTAACTCTTTGACCTACGTCCAGTCCCCAGACTCTCTGGGATTTTCACTATTACAATTGATTACACACTCTGCACTCAAGAGTAATTCTCTCACTAGAACTTACTCCCCCTTACAAGTTGCAATCAATGAACCCAATCACCAAGTCCCCTTGACTTGTGATTCTTTACAATAAATGTTTTTCAAGTAAGAAACTCTCTCTAAGAGTAGATAGAAATGATCACTGAAGCTCTAATGTATCAATAGATGCTTTACACGTAAAAACTCAAGAGTAGTTGGAAACTTTGAATGATTTTCGTTTTTTGCTGTCTTAGTTGTTGAGAGGAATTGAATGCTCTTCTATTTATACTGAGAAGGCATTAAATGACCGTTGTAATTCTTCATATAACCGTTGGTGACATTAACCAAGGTTCTGGTTCAGTTTTTGGTCTTCTTCTCTCTCTAATCTTCACTTAATCCAGCTTGCCAGAAGTTCAGAGTTGACTTCTAGTAAATAAATCCGTTGGAGTAGCAGCTACTGGATGTGGTAGGTAGACATTAATCCTTCGTAGACGTGTGCAGAAGGATTATCCAAAAGTATGCAACTTTCTGAGTTTTGCATTTAATGTTCTGACATGCTTTTTGCTTCAAACTTTTAATAAACATTCTCTAATTCATCTGAAACTCACTAAAAAAGTGGTTAAACATATCTAGGAATATTAGAGAATAATCATGGAAAGTATTAAGATCAAATGAAAAGGTTTTAGGAAATCGCAGAATTTGAAATCCTGAGGACGCGCTAAAACCTCGAGGTTTGTTCTTCAAACCTCGAGTTTTGGACTGTAGCAAGTGAAAGAGATTTAAGTCCAAAACATCAAACCTGGAGGTTTCTTCTCAGAACTAGAGGTTTTTAAAACAGCGAAAAGTGTCAGCCTTTCTGTATGACAAATACTCGAGGTTTTATCAGAAACCTCGAGGTTTCTTTGAATATGAAACCTTTGGAAAAATCACGCCAAGGTAAACTTGGAGGTTTTCTGGAAACCCGGAGGTTTTAGAATCGTGAAAAAAGCGTTTGCTCTCTGGATGCCAAAACCTGGAGGTTTTTCTTAAATACTCGAGGTTTGGCTTAAATATGAAAACTTGATTTTTTGTGCCAAAACCAAAACCTGGAGGTTTTCTGGAAACCTGGAGGTTTTAGAATTAGTGGAAAAAGCGTTTGCTCTCTGGATGCCAAAACCTGGAGGTTTCTCATAAATACTCGAGGTTTGGCTTAAATATGAAAACTTGAGTTTTTGCGCCAAAACCAAAACCTGGAGGTTTGAAGGTAAAACTCGAGGTTTTGTAAACTTGGAAAGCATAGATACTTTCTGGCTGGACAAACCTCGAGGTTTGTCCCCAAACCTCGAGTTTTCTCATAATCTTGGAAGTATTGAGAAAACTACACTTAGCTCAAACTTGGAGGTTTTTCTAAAAACTGGAGGTTTTGAAAACTGGCCAAAACTTGGATTTTTCTTGGAACATCAAAACCTGGAGGTTTGATGCCAAACCTCGAGGTTTTACAAAATTTGTGAAACCTGGAATTTTCATGTTAAAACGAAACCTTGAGGTTTCTATTCAAAAACTTGAGGTTTTCAAATGTTCAAAACTCTGGAGACTCTCTGCAAGTCAAAACCTCGAGGTTTATTGATCTCACCGTATTTTTATATGATTTTTCATAGTAAAAATGGGATTCTTAATGTACTTTATCATAGTTATTGAGTTTAAAATGCCTTTCTTGTGATAAATTGAGATTAAGAGTAAATACATTAAATTAGGGCTAAAAAGGGTAAAATTGTCAAGAAAATGTAATTACTCTTAATTATTTTCGGAGAATATTTGATGCTAGATTAATTATTTTGATTGTAGATTCCTGAAAAGATTAAATCAAATGGGAAAATGAAAATTTTAATTCAAGTTTTAATCTTTACATTTAGGTCCTCAAAGAAAAAAGTTTTTTTCTTTTCACTTAGGTCCCCGGTCAAAACTCGCGTTTTGACTAGGGGTTAGTTTGGATTGGGGGAAGGGGAGGGGAGGGGAGGGGGAGGGGAGAGAAAAAAATTGGGGGAGGAGAAAATTGTATTTGAATTTAGTCTAGTGGGGCCCACAAAATTTTCCTCTCCCCCATTTTTTTCTCTCCCTCCCCCTCCCCTCCCCCCCTTCCCTCAATCCAAACTAACCCTAGGGAAATCAGACCTAAATGCAGATGCAGAAGCTGGGGGTTGAACGATGGATTGGGCCACTGATTAAATGTAAGATCCGACAGATTTAGTGGAGCTGGGGGGAAGAAGACAGGACCCGACAGATTTAATAGGGATTAAAAAAGAGAGCGCCGCATTCACGCATGGGGGGACTTCATCGTCTGGACCACTCACGACTTCACGACCTGGAGGATCTGCCATCATCGTCACCTCCGTTCATCCTTCCATTCTCCACCTACCTCCGTCGCCGGCGACTTCCCTTACTTCCCCACCGTCGTCGGCGACTTTCCACAGAGCTCCGATCCACCTACACCGTGAGGGGGGTTTCACATTCGGACAGAGATCAACAAGCTGGGGGATTTTTCACGCTGTCAGAGGGGAATCTGGTTGAGCATCATCGACTTCACCACGCAAGCACAGAACCATCGACCTTGACCCTCAACCACCGTGAACACCACCATCAACCACATCCTTCTTCCATCTCCACAACCTTCCTCACCCACCATCATCACCGAACTGAACCAGAAGAGAAGGGGAGAGCTGATTCACACCTTCACTCATCTCACCAACACTCTCTCATCTTCATCCTTAAATCTCAACATCCTCCTTTCATTATTTCCATGGCCATTGGGTTGAAGCTAGTTGGAGAAGAATTTAACATCATGTGTGGCTGAGCTCCTTTTTCTCTTGGAGAGGGATATTGATTTGAGTTCCAAAGCTTAATCAGGGAGTATTTTGTTCAATTTATTTTCTCTTATTACATTTTAATTTCCTAGTTTTAGGAATTTTCTTTTGTAATGTTGAGACTTAGTTTATCCGTTTGGAAAACTTTGTGGATTGAACCTATGTGATTAGATTGAATTTTGTGGTTTGTTGAATTTATAAATTTGTATTTCCCTATTGATTCAGTGAAATTGTGATTTCTGCGTGATATTGTTAGATAGTATGATTGAATTGGATTAATTGAGTGGTGTGGTATCGCATTCTTGTTAAGAGGAAGCAAGCTACATTAATTTAATCTTAATCACACACTAAGTGGCTTTTTAACAATATCTCACGAGGTAGTAGTTAGCTACGGTAGTAGGAGCTACTATTAATTGGGAATATTGGACTCAAGTGGTATCTTGGGGTTTTTCATCTAGACTTTTACTCCTATATTTAATTGAACTGTGATTGTCACTATTCCATTTCCAAGAGCATTCATCATTCATTTTCACACTCCATTCCATTTTATAAAAAATACCAAAAATAATAGTTTAGCATTTAATTTAATTGCATTTCTTTTTAGTTTATTAATTTGAAAATCCAAAACATATTTTTCCCCTTGTTTTAATTGCATTTGCATGTCATTTAGATTACTTAGGATTCAATAAAAGGCTCCTCGAGAGAGAGAACGATCCTAGGTTTACCTATACGCAATACTTGGTTTATTTTTGATTGTGGACCCCAAGGCTAAAGACAGAAAAATCCATACATTAGACATATAGTACTGCTGTTAGAAACCAGTGTTTTGGATTCAGTCCCCTCGAAAACATTTTCAATCATGCTTGGGGCCAATTTATCAAAGCAATGAAAAGTTCTTCTTTCAATACTAGGATAGCTCGTATCAAATACGAGATAATAGTATACCCTAGATGAAAGTTCACAAACAATATTCTGCAACTTTCTTTCAAATTCAATCTGTCGACAAAACCCTTCCCAAGTAATAAAACTTGTATTCAAACATTCCAAACTCCAAGACTATCTCAACATAAAAATTTATGAAAGATATCTTGAAACTTTCCTTATCGTTTCCATGAATAATCATAAATTATATTATGAACCAATAGAAGAACAAATAATAACAATAGATACAATCACCAATCCTTACTCATTTATGTATATACAAAAAACCAAATAAATCTAATAAACTTTTCTTGATAAAACCATGCTTAGAATGAGGTAATTAATATAAAAATATAACAAGTAGTAAAATATCATTTATAAAGATTATAATGGGACACTATTCACTCACTTGTTGCTCCCAGACATATAACTTTCTCTTGTTTACTCAACTTTGAATTACTTTCACTCCTCAATCCTCTAATGTTTAAAAAAACATAACATTAATACTTCAATTATAACTTTTATAAAAATTTCCATAATATTTCACTTAGCAAGATTCTTCGTTTCTACATTAGATTCCTTCCAAACTTCATTTTTGCACCAGGCACGTGCATGGCCTTCTTAACATGCAAAACCACGTTAACAACGAAATACGGGGTTATAATCTGACTATCAATACCTCTAGTATACACTTAAGATTTGTGAGTTCATAGTCCATAGGACCAATGACATCTATGTGTACCAAGTACTGTCTAGATATAATAGTTATATTCATGTGTGTAATTTAGCTAAATGGCGTTCTATTTGTCACATATGTGGGATTATTGGAAATAATGAGTAGGTGTGTCACAAGGAACAAGTCTCATTTTGCTTGGGATTGTGAGGGTCCAAGAAATAGAGGCTCTTGGACTCTTAAATGGGCTAAGAGGAGGAATGAACTCGCACAACAATGAACCACCGATTGAAATATGTTGATATCTCCCCTCCCCTTGTGTATGAGTTAAAAGTCGACTAGACACCTTTTATCATATGCTTTTGTGAAAAATTCAAATATTATTCTTGGTGAAATATGTATATCACGTGCTATTAGGGGAGGATTTGGAGCAAGGCAGAGATTGGGGTGGAGTGTGGAAAGTTAGAGCACCATAAAGATGCAAAACACTTCTTTAGTTACTAGCTAGGTAGAGTCTCCTCACTCACGCCTGTCGAATGAGAAGGGGACTGACTATGGATGCAAGATGCCCAGTATGTGGGCAGATTTAGAAGACACTATGCATGTGCTCCGGGATTGCACGTTCTTGAAAGCTATTTGGAGGAAAGTGGTTAGGCGAACAAGGTGGCGTATGTTTTGCAATATGAACCTTTCAAATTGGGTGTGGTGGAATCTTCAAGACCAGAACGAAACAAGCCGACAATGGGCTTCCAAGTTTACAGTTTTGTGTTGATGGTTGTGGCGTCGTAGGAATTTGTTGGTTTTTTAGAAGAAATTTATCTCCAATGACAAGATTCTAGCTAGTATGGATGCAATGGTGGAGTGCATGACTTGCACTAAGGATCATCTAGCAGGGACGAGAATTTAGGGTACTCCTCTGGCACCAAGTCGTGAGTCTTGGCGACCTCTAGAAGAGGACTGGGTGAAGGCCAATGTGGACGACGCATTCTCAGATATTGCATAGCAATATGCTTGTGGGGTCTGATCCGGAACTCCACTGGGCACTTTATTAAAGGATTCATCCTTCCTATCGTAGCTGGAGATGAGTTAATTGCGAAAATTTGGGCCTGTTTGCTTGGCTTAAAAATGGCTTGGGCTATGGGATTTAAGAAAGTCAGAATGGAAACAGATTCCATGGAGTGCCAGGATCTTATTCTTCATGGATTCAGTGAAGATCACAGAGTCTCCAGCCTCCTTGAGAAAGTTAAGTTGATGCTAGAATTGGACTGGGAAACTAAGGTTATTTATGTGCCTCGTTCGTGTAACTATGCGACGGATCACCTAGCAAAGAGTGGACTTGAGCTAAGGCAGGGGTTCCATGAAGAATACTAGCCTTCTAAGGATCTAGCGATGCTTCTTAGTCAAGATTGTAATGGGGCAATTATTCCCATTGATGATTAGCTGAGGTGTCTCTTTCCCATTAAAAAAAAACAAATATTATTCTTGAATAAAAGAGCTTAATGGAATAAGCCATTATTCTAGCCTTAATCATGGGAATCAAACGGTGGAGTGATTATCTGATTTATTCAAACATTTTTATTGCTATTTATTTACTAGCTTTTAATGTAAAAACCTGGACGTTGGAGACGTACATTTGATTTCATGAACGGATTTCTTAAGTACTTTATTGCTATCACAATTACATTATAATGGTCTTCAAGCATATTAATATCTCAACGTTTTTAAAACCGATTGGATCAAAATGTCTCACAGGTTCTAACGTTCACAAGCACGTTTGCTCCATGTTTAAATGGTTTTATGGTGATTTAATGGGTAACATGCTACCAACGTCTTTGATCCTTTGGTCTATATAAAGAGGTGTCTACAAGAGGTCCAGATATGCTGCTCTTGAGCTTTCAAGCTATTCTTTCCTACTCTGATTTTCTACCTACTGAATTCTATTATATTTTGTTGTTCTGTTCACCTTATTCTTGCATGAAGGGTCTGTTTTATATTGGGAAGTGACGCTTCTTATCTGCCAGTAGTAGTGGAATAGCTCTTAAGGACATTGTCCTCGGATACGACTCAGAATAACTAATTTTCCGCAGGTACTACCATTAAGAAAATACGCATAGCATCAGGGAGGAGTTGAAAAATCCACTGGATTGCCTGAGAATTTAGGTGCTTAGGTCAACAACTATATTGCCATTATGGGGACTTTTGAATCATACTTGTGCAGTGGATTCTGAGATATTTATACACTCTTAAACTTTCTGAATGTAGTGATTAACTTTTTTTGAAGTACGATTGTGAATTAGCTATGAATGAAAGATGGTGTAGCTGGTTAAAGGATATATATTACGGTGAGTTGTGGTGTGAGCTTAATAAACGAACTTATGTATTTTGGGACCTCAAATATATATTAGACAAGCCATATTAAAAACAAGTTTAATTGAAGTAAATGAGCATGGAATGGAGGCTGGTGATTTGATTTCGTTTCTGGTGTCAATCAATTAATAAATAAATAAGGCGGCCGCAATTTGTAGTTTTTCTATTTTCAATAATTTAGAATTAGATTATGCTCAGCCAATTAGATTCTTCCAAATATCTATGACGTCCCAAAAAAAAAAATAGTTTTTTATTATATTATAAAAGACGTCTGGGTGTGGCTCCTCGTGGTTGGGATTTATTCTATCAAACAAAATAGTTTTTTATTATATCTAATGTTATAATAATATTTTTATATCGTATTAAATCTCAACCATTGAAACTTGATTTAATGGTACATACATTAAATAGAGAGGAAATGGGGAAAGAGAGAGACATTCCTCTCCTCTAAACAATAATCAAGGAGGAGGAGGAGAGAAATGAAAGAATTAAGGAACTTTTTTAATCTAATCAAATTAAATAAATATGTCTTATATTAAGAACCGGAGTGAGTATATATTTTTTCTAAATTCAAAGCCCAGTAAAATTAGGCTACAATTTCACCATAGACCCAAATACCAATATTATATTACTTCATAAAAAAATCATTATTTATTAATATCTTAAACAAATAGAAAAGAAAACAATAACCTAATTTGGGTAAAAAGGGGAAGGGGGAGATCATGTCTGCCGGACTTGTTATGCCAATTATCCAAGACGTTCAGAGAGAAGTCTAAGTGGCCCTTTATCAAGTTCTTTATCTTAATTTGGGAACAGGACTGAGCTTCATGGCATTAATCTCAACCATAGCAATACAACATTTGAGAACCCACAGGAAGTAGGTTTATCTAAGGAATTAGTTCTTCATAACGTGACAAACTAAAGTTTGAAGCTTTACTGGGAGAGGTGCCTATATTTAGTATTTAGTGCCAGGCAATATTCTAAATAGGATTGCATCCAATTAAAGGATATATGTGCTTAAAAAAAAAAATCATTTGGAGAAAGAAAAAAAACTTTAATTGTATATTCACATGATTCTAACAAACACCTTTATATTTATTGGCAGCCATATGGCTAATATATCTGACAACAGAATGTGGGTAATTGTTAACATTTACAATAATGGATTCTCCAACGATGACAATGATAAATTTGAATAAATATATTTATTATTTGTGAAAGTTTTTTTATTTATAAAAATAAAAACCTTTAGTTTCATCAGTCCCCTTTACTGCTTGCTAAACTTTACTCTGTTGTCTTTTCATTTAATGTCATGTTACTTAAGTTCATTGTCCCAAATTTCGAAATTGTTGATCCTCTGGTGAAAATAACAATAACCGAAAAAACACATATGTACTGTGGAGTTGCGCGGGACCAGCTCTTTTGTTGAGAAGCTCTTTGACTAAGTAATGAATACCCCACTTTTTATTTCTAATATATAAAAATAATATTTAATACTTATTTATGAAATTATCTAAAGAGAACATACATTGACCACCAGCATGCTGACCTTGAATTTGGAACATGGAATAGAGAAGAGCATCCAGGGTACAATAACCAACTAATTGTTTTGTCTCTAGCACGTAGGCATCGTATATATAATTTTTTATTGCGATGGATCTGGCATTTTTTCTAAATTCTATTATCAACAATTTGAGCAACCCATTAATCCAACCTTACTTGACCAAGGTCCAGTTTAAGGGTTGGGTGTCCTAGTTTTTTCCAAGTACATATCTAAAGAATGAACACGATAACAACTGATCAATGGGCCAATGCACGCAGGGACCAACCCTCATTGGTAGATATCATATTTACTATTTCTAGTCCTAAATGTAGAAGTTAGACAATATATTTACTTTGGTGTTAAATAATACTGCAATCTACTTTATCTTTAAAAATAAATATTATTTTCCCAAAATACCACTATCGATTACCCCCTTTGTCACTTATACTAGCAGCTGATGTCAGAAGCTCAAGCATGTCTTACAACCAGGACTCGGGAGAATGGAATGGCTGACTTTATGGTTGTTTCATTTCCATTTCGCGTTATTTTGCATTTGGACGTTTGTGCTGTTTGTTTGGTTTTTGTTTTTTCTTGCCTTTGAGTATGTTTCTGATTTTTCCTGTATTGCACTTCTGACGTAAGCTTTTCTTCCCGTAATGATAAGCATATTCTTCGGCTTGATCTGTGGTTCAGGGCTGGACCTGGTCTTGTGACCACAATGGCCTGGGTTCGACAGCTGGTATCCTTTCCTTCCTTCGATACCATTACCACTATCAATTAATTATATTAAGGATTTTCAATTTTCCATTAAGAGGTGGTTCAAATACGTATGATTAAATTTAGTATTTTTTTTAAAATTAACATACATTTATTATAAATAACTAATTTTATTAATACCGCGGATTAGTTATCTATCACTTATTTTATCCACAGGAGGTAATTTTTTTTTTGCCAACTGATATCATATACAACATATCCTTAATATTATAGCAAGTTGACTAATTTGGAAAAATTAAGAGAGTTAAATAAATTTCTTAAAATTTTTTATATTTATCATTTTTCTTTAAAATAATTTTCCTCTAATGATTCACATAATTATTCGTTTAGAGAGATTGTGTAACATATGATAAATTAAGTAATTTATTTAGCTTCATCAATTTTTCTAAATTAGTTAATTAGTTCTTATATTAAGGATTGGGGATGAGTATATCATTATCATAGTACAGTGAATCTTTCCTTTGTTATCAATTTAAGCACGAGGCTTCCGGACCTTAAACCCTCTTAAACTATCACACTTTTTTTTTTTTTTAATTCCCCGTCAACAAGCGTCCCATAATCCCATTATTAATCACCACTTGATGGTGATGCTTCTTTGTTTATTTAATTATTACTCCATCAACACCTTATTACAAGGACTTCTAATAGAATATATATTGTCTAAAATAATAATCTTTTTATTCAATATCCTTAACAAACGGTAAAACTTTCTAACTAATCAAACAAAATCATCTAACTAATGACTTTTTTACAGTAATTTTGACATTTTATGAGAGATATAAAAAAAATTAATTAACTAACTTCACTAATTTATATAAAGTTGTTAATATGTGCTTATTATTAAATAGAGTAAAATGCTCTAACCACCCTTCTGTTTTACTTTAATTATACAGACCTCCCCTCTATTTTGAAAATTCATATAGATCTCCCTTAAAATTAAAATGTATGTTACACAAAACTCTCTCTTATATTTTGAGATTCTATTTCCATCCACCCAAACCGTTAGTTAATTGTTAAGTTTGACTTTTAAACTTTTCCTTAATCAAAATGCCCTTCTTTTAACATTAGAATTATTTAAACAAATATATATGTATGTAGGCAAAAATAAAAATAAAAATTATACCACCAAATTTTTATCCTAATAGATTTTTTTAACATTGTTAAAGAATTCTGAATTTTGAGATCATAAAATTTATAATTTTAATTTTTTACCATATTTATTGAAATTTATTTATTTATAGTTTCTTGACTAAAGATATATATCAAACACATTTTTTTCAATCAAATATAATAAACTATATATGTTTGAGAGATTGTATTAAGTCATTTAAGTTTAAATTTTGATATTTTCTTCTACAAAAATTTAAAAAACTTACTCAAAGTTTTAAAATTTTCTTATATTTAAGTTATCAATTAAAATTTAGGATTTAGCATTAAGGGTAAATTAGTAAATAAATTTTATTTTTATATAAATTTCAATTAAAAATATATTTTTAGAATTTTTTTTTAGAATATTCTTAACGAGTTAAAGATTTGGACTTAAGTGTATTCTTTTCAAATAGAAGGAAGATCGTGTAATTAAGGCAAAATAAAATGGTGGTTAGAGTATTTTACTCTATCAAATAAGATCAAAGTGAACCACGAGGTATAATACAATTGGTACTTAGCTAGGTTTCTTAAGTATTTATTATGTAAATTTGTTAATGTTTTAATATATTTGCATGTAATTTCAAATGAATAGTACTGTATTTAATATCCTTTGATAGGTAATAAATAATTAAATGAAAAAATAATTTTACCAAAATCTATTTATTGTATTGTATCTCTTTTTAACTTTCATTCCATTGAAAAGTGTTCCATGAGGGGAGAGGAGTATCTGCACTAACCATTTTCTCTCTACCTCCTCTTCATTTAATGTCACAACTATTAGATTATATTTTAATGGGTGAGATTTAATGTCAGGTAACAATATTATAATTATAGATTTTTTTTTTCGTTGCACATCCGGTATCTAGAGCTTCGTCGACTAATCCGAATCCGATATGTAATATAATAATGATATTGTTACATAGCATTAAATCTCAACCATTAAAACATGATCAAATGGTTGAGACATTAAATGGAGAGGAAGTAGAGAGAAAAGTTGGTGGGGACACTCCTTTAAATTCAAAGACCACACATTAATTAATTGTGAAGTGTGAAATTCTTAAAGAAATTAAATATACATTGATAAGCAGGACAATTTTTTTTGGTGAAATGATAATTAAAATGCGATGGAGGAGTAACTTATAAATAAGACAAATTTCTTCAACTTTTATCAATACAGAACATTTAATTTTTTCCCTTTAATTTTAGGAAGGAATACGCTAACAATTTTAGGTTAAAAACCTGAACGAGTCTACAACATTTTTGTGTGTGTTATTAGATCACAACCCCATTGACATGATTTATAAATCCTGATAAGAGGGAAAATAATGAAACAAAAGCAACAAGGGATGCCTTAGACAAAAAGCAGAAATTAGAAGTCACGATCTAAGGATCTAATTTTACAAATTAAAGGAAGTCAGAATCTAAGCTAGTTTTTATTACTAAAATAATTTTTAAATTCAATATCAAGGAGCGAATATGCATGGCATAAACAACTTTAAGGGGCCTTGTGAATGCAGAAAAGCCTCGCTGGGAGATTCATCTACCATAGGCAGGTGTGCGACCCGGGTCGGATTTGGATTAGTCAGGGCAAAGCTCTGAATACCGAATGGGCAAAAAAAAAACTTTAAGGGATAATCTCATATAAAAAGACAGTTGAAATAGGAAAATCCTATATAAGGTGAGTAAACTCAACAAATCTTAAATTGAGTCTTGACCCAATTCATAATATTCAAATGTTGGTTATTTTCCAATAATATCCCTAACATATAGTCCAAAGAAAAGAGAACACCTCCCAGAGATTAGCCCTAGATAGTGTGGGAGGGAATTAGAACGCCTCCGAGAGATCAGCCCTAGTGAAAGCTTTTTGGCCATGACGGAGATGGAGAAGTAGACCGCGAGGGTGGTTGAGGACATCTTGGATTTTACTGATTTTTGCACGAATCCCAACCTATTATATAGCCAAAACAAATATCCTTTTGACGGGGTGGTTTGTGGACAATTAAAGTGCAAGGGAGCGTTGTTGATAATTTTTATAAGAATTCTAGTGAGATTCGTGTACGTCGCTAGAATATACAGAAGGTGAGGGTCTAGTCAGTAAGATTCATAAGGCAGGCGATAAAATAAATATTCGCTTACTTGAACCGTAGATGCATATTCCAACATATGTCGTTTGTATCTACTTTTTGTTTACCAATGGCCAATATAGATTTTACCATTTTGATTTGGAGAGCTATGATGAGGAAAGGAAAATATTTAGGGTCATAATTCGTCTAGGAGATAACTTTACAGTCTAGGAACATTAGCGATTAAACTACACAGTTAAAAATCGATGGGCAATTTCCGTGTGGAACTTATTGGCACCTTTCCGATACAACTGAATTAATCCATGGCGTTCTTTTTTTTAGGGACTCGTAAGTGGTGTTTCAACCAAAATGATCGATTAAAAAAATTAAAAAATAATGCCAGATTCATATATAGACACCAAATTTTGGCTCAAAAGCACAGAAAAAGCAAAGAACACGCTGTGAAATTTTTGAGTTGTCAGAAATCAACTTACCGAAGCCTTTTTTGCCAATTTTCTGACGATGTCAAGGCTTCCAAAGAATTTATTGTCGTTGGTGTTCTTACCTAACACATAAACACTATTATTTTGTCTCCAATTATTTTTTTTAATAACTAAGAGATATAGAAGTAATTTGGCCCAAATCCAAATCCCTAATTGTGTTACACACCCTAATTAATAATTTGTTAAATTTAGCAACCCAAATTAGAATTTGGGTAATTCAACCGTCTTTATATGAGATTTTCCCAAATTTTAAATTTATTAATGTCATGATGAAAAAAATTCTGACTATGCTTATATTAAATGCATTTTAAAAAAGTTTTCTACCTTCTTGTATTAGTATTGAATACACACACAAAAGTTGCATTATTAGCGTAATAAAAAATGAACCATGTAGGTACTAAATAACTTAATATAAACCCTATGTATTGTAACAAGAGAGCTTCATATAAGTTATACGAAACCGAATTAAATTTCATAAATAAATTATACATAGTCGTTCGAAAGTATAAAAAATTGCCAGGGAGCGCTGATTGGATATAAGGACCATGGATATAGCGTCTATATAAATATAACTGCAATACTAAGAAGAAAGTCATAATACCAAACCAGACTGTAACCCTGGCTATGGAGGCCAGCATGTCATCGCCGTCAACGCAGCTGCCATTGCCAGATTTGGAGTTTTGGCAGGACACCTCTGATCCTTTCTTGGTCTCTCCATCAAGAGATCAAGTTCATGGAGACCCTTTCCACGAAGAAAGAATTCAGGGCAAGAGCAGAAAACAAACAGACGCAATGAAATTCAGAATGGTCGAGACAATAATCTCCAGACCTCTGTGCTTCATTTATAATGGGAATAAGAATCAGAGACGTACAATGCAATAACAGAATCGTACACAATTTGTTACAAAGGAATATGGGACCAGCCACGCGTCATCTGTACACAGCTAGCTAAGGAATATTACAGGGTATATTCTACATCATAAACTAATTACAATTAGCTACTAGATTAATTAGTTCTAACATGCCCCCTCAAACGAGAGGGTGTGGGACACAGACCGAGTTTGTTTCTCAAGTAAGTAAACTGAGTATGAGTCAAAGCTTTTGTGAGACAGTCGGCAATTTGGTGTTGAGAAGGAACATGATTGACTTTAATTTCCCCAGCTAGAACCTGATCACGAATGAAGTGCACATCAATATCAATGTGTTTACTCCTAGAATGATGAACTGGATTTGAAGCGAGAGCTTGAGCACTTAAGTTGTCACACCAAATGACAGAGGGTCTTTTCAGATACAATCCTAATTCGTTAATTAAGGAGCATAGCCACTTCAATTCAGCCGCCCCATCTGCAAGAGCTCTGTATTCAGATTCACAACTTGCTCTTGACACTACTCTCTGTTTTCGTGAAGCCCAAGAAACAAGAGTTCCACCTAAATAAACACAAAAACCAGCCATGGATTTCCTGTCATCTAGATCAGTGGCCCAATCAGCATCAGTGAAAGCCATGAATTGCAAAGAACGAAAGGGCTTTAGGTGTAAAGCATAATTATAAGTGGCCTTGAGATAACGAAATATACGCTTAACCCCTTGAAAATGTATATCAGTAGGACATGACAAAAACTGACTTAACTTGTTGACAGAATAAGCGATGTCAGGCCTTGTGGTGGTAACATATTGGAGTGAACCAATTGCTTGTCGGTAGAGAGAAGGGTTAGACATGGGTGTGCCATCAGTGGAAGAGAAGTACCTTCCTGTGACCATAGGAGTTTGTACAGGTGCGCAATCAACCATGTCAAACCGATGGAGAAGATCCATGATATACTTGCCTTGATTAAGGTAAAGACCAGTGTTGTCTCTAACAATTTCTATGCCAAGGAAATAATGCAGAGAACCCATATCTTTTAATGCAAAAATGTCATTTAATTTGACAGTAAAATCTCTGATGAACACAGAATTATTGCCGGTAATCAAGATGTCATCCACATATACCAAGATAAAAATCAACAGTGAACTAGTTCTGAGGAAGAATAGAGATATATCATTCTTGGAATTTTGAAACCCCCATCGTGTTAGAGTGAGCCTAAGACGATCAAACCAAGCACGGGGTGCTTGTTTGAGACCATAAATTGCTTTGACTAGTTTACACACATGGGTCGGGTTCTTAGAGTCACAGAACCCTTCAGGTTGACGCATATACACAGCTTCTCTAAGATGTCCATTTAGGAAAGCATTATTAACATCGAGTTGTCGGATTGACCAACGAAAATTGACAGCGAGAGTGAGGATGAGTCTTACCGTCGTTGGTTTGATTACAGGGCTAAATGTCTCAAAATAATCCACTCCAGCGGCCTGTTGAAATCCCTTCGCAACAAGACGTGCTTTGTGCTTCAGAATAGATCCATCGGCTCTGAACTTGGTTTTGAAGATCCATCTGCAGTCGATGAGCTTCTTGGATTTATCAAATGGCACGAGAACCCATGTATTATTACGCAGCAGAGCACCATATTCATCGCACATCGCACTATGCCATTTAGGGGAGGAGAGAGCCTCGGTGACAGTACGAGGTGCGCTGGCCTGATTGATGGATTCCGTCGACTCTGATCGGAGCAACCCGACAAAGGGGTAACGTGGTTTGGTGATCCCCATTTTCGCCCTAGTGGTCATCGGATGTGTATTTGAGAGAACCGGGTCACTAGTAGCTGATAAAGATGGGTCAAAAGCTATAGGTTGGGCCTCCACGGGTTGGGCCTGAAGTGAGTGTTCTGAGTTTGGGCTAGAAAGAGAAGCTTGAATTGAACTTTCATTGGATTGCAACGTATTAGGCAATGACATAGCCCTATCAGAATCAAGAATTGGACTTGAAGTAGTTGATCCACCATCTCGCGAGACAAAGGGAGGATTTACCAAACCCGAACGAGCATTGATAACCAGAGGAGAAATATTACCATCAGAACAGGGTACAACTTCTCTTCGATTGAAGAAACCTGAAATACAGGGAAAAACACTAACATCAAAGATAACATGTCGAGATATATACAGTCGACCAGTTTTACTGAGACATTTGTGGCCTTTGTGTTGTGCTACAGGACCAAGATAGAGACATTGTTGGCTGTGATATTGAAATTTATGAGAATTGTATGGTCTCAAACAGGGATAACATGCACAACCAAAAGGTTTCATCTGATGATAGTCTGGCTCCTTTTTGAATAAACAAAACAGAGGTGTGATATTGTCAATAACAGGTGTGGGAAGTCGATTGATCAGGTAGACTGCCATTTGAAAAGCCTCAGCCCAGTAAGTCAATGGCATTCTGGCTTGAGCCAAGAGAGTAAGACCCATTTCTACTATATGGCGATGCTTTCGTTCAGCACGACCATTTTGGGAGGATGTGTAGGGACAGGTGTAGCGCATAACAATTCCATTGTCATTTGCAATTGGTATGAATGGCTTATACTCTGTTCCGTTATCACATTGGATGGCTTTAACTGAGGTATTAAATTGATTAGTGGCATACTGACGGAAATGATTAAATGCATGAACAGCCTCTCCTTTGTGTTTGAGAGGGTAAAGCCAGGTGTATCTACTATGATCATCAATGAAATGTATGTAAAATTTGTGACCGTGACTGGATTGAACTGGTGAGGGACCCCATATATCAGTGTGAATAAGTTCAAGAGGAGAAGAAGCACGAGACACAGATTTAGTAAAAGGTAATTGCTTTGATTTTCCACATTGACAAGCTGCACAAATATACTCATCACTAAGTTTAATACTGATATTACAGTCTTGTAAGATTTGTCTTAGGATTTTATTGCTTGGATGTCCCAAAGTCTGATGCCAACGCAAAAACTCAGAATAATCATCCTTCTTCGAAGCAGCTGCAAAGTGAGCCTGAGGTGAAAACTTGACTTTACTCATGGGATAGAGTCCCTGACTTGATGTTCCCTTCATTAGGAGTCTTCCTGTTTCCTTTTCCTTCACAACACAACCATTGTTAGTAAAGGTGATAGCAATAGGGTTGTCTTCAACCAATTTGTGGACACTAATCAGTTTCTTAGTAGCTGACGGCACATGAAGAACATCATTGAGTTTGAGTTTAGAGGCAGAACAGGAGATAGCAGAATTACCAACACCAAGGATGCGGGTCTTACTCCCAGTACAGGTGTAAAGAAAATTTTTACCTGTAGGAATAGTAGAATCTAGCTGAGTTGAATCTGGAGTAACATGATGGGAGGCGCCCGAATCCATATACCAGTCAGGGTCTGCCACGACTTGAGTGTCTGCATAATAGGCTTGAGGTTGTGAGTCAGAGCCACGAGACCAATTAGACTCTTGCCTCTGATAGCATGTATCAATGTAATGGCCATGGCGGTCACAATACGTGCAGTAAGGACGACCACCACCGCGATGCCCATTTCGGCCACCTCCATAATATCTACCTCCACCAGATTGTCGGCCACGAGAAGACCCTCGAAAACCTCTTCCAGATCCTCTGTTCCGGCCAGATGAAGCAGGGGAACCTCGGTTGGCAAAATTTGATGTTGGTTGAAGAGTCAGATTAGCAAACTGATTAAGTTGTTCTAGACGATTTTCAAATGCTAGAAGCGAAGCTTGAGCTTCTATCCAGGACAGATCTGCTTTGTCAATCAGCTTGACGACAATGGCGTTGTAGTCGCCGTCAAGGCCATTAAGAGTGTGAAGGATCAAATCGGCATTTGAGATGGGAGCGCCGGCGAGAGTGAGTTGATCAGAAATAGACTTCATTTTGGCAAGATATTCTTCCATACGCATAGCATTTTTCCTTGTGCGATGAAGGTCGGACTGAAACATCATCACCCGAGAACGAGAAAAGGCAGCGGTCAGATCACGAGCACTCGTCCAGAGCTCGGTTGCTGTGCGACAATGGAGTAGTTGAGCACCTATCTCCTGAGTCATGGTATTTCTAAGCCAGCCCACAAGCATTCGGTCTATGGCATACCATTCTTCAAACACAGGATTTGACACAGGACGAGATGAGCCAGAAACAGTGTGGGTCTTTGGCGGAGGAGAAACGGTGACGTCGATGTGACTCTGTAACCTGTTCCCTTCAATGAGGGGTAGAACGACAGATTCCCAAACCAGATAATTAGTCCTATCCAACTTGATGGACGTTGTCTGGCTGGAAGAGTGAAAAAGGGAATAAGACTTGACGACTGAGGTAGCTGAGGGCTCATCGGAGGTTAGTGATGCAGAAGACGTCATTGCGTGAGAGGGAAAGGAGTGTTGCTCTGATACCAAGAAAGAATTCAGGGCAAGAGCAGAAAACAAACAGACGCAATGAAATTCAGAATGGTCGAGACAATAATCTCCAGACCTCTGTGCTTCATTTATAATGGGAATAAGAATCGAGACGTACAATGCAATAACAGAATCGTACACAATTTGTTACAAAGGAATATGGGACCAGCCACGCGTCATCTCGTACACGCTAGCTAAGGAATATTACGGGGTATATTCTACATCATAAACTAATTACAATTAGCTACTAGATTAATTAGTTCTAACACACGATTATCTTTGCTTCGATATGATCGACGGGGGGCCAAATCAATCGCCGGCGAGTTGGGAAGGCATTGGAGCAAAGACGACTGTGGAGACCAAAACATACATAGGGGTGAGGAAGAGGCCTTGGGGAAAATTTGCAGCAGAGATCAGAGACACCACCAGGAATGGTATCAGAGTTTGGTTGGGAACGTTCGAGAGTGCAGAGGAGGCTGCTTTAGCTTACGACCAAGCTGCATTCACCATGAGAGGCAACAACGCTGTTCTTAATTTTCCAGTGCAGAAGGTGAATGAATCTCTGGAACACATCCAGTATGGTTGCCGCGAAGGGTATTCGCCTGCTTTAGCACTCAAAGAGAGGCACTACATCCAAAGAAAACTGTCGTCAAAGGCTAAGAAAGGCAAAGCCAAACAGCAATCATCAGAGGTGGTGGTGCTTGAGGACTTGGGTGCTGAATATCTGGAGCAACTTCTCACCATTTCTGATCAAACTACAAGCTAGCTAGATAGACACTTCCAATAATCAAACCTATTTCACAATTGTATTACTATTATTTCTATCTATTTTTGTCCATATACTTCTTCAACTAAATTTGGACGGACCCTTCGTCTTATTTTCATCCCTCTTTTTCATTTTGAGGTTATTTTCTCTAGGGAATTATAAGCCCCCACCCCAGCTCTTCCCATTCCTTTTTTTTTTTTTTTTTTTTTTTTTTTTTTTTTGAGTATTATTTGATATCTGGTTCAGGGTTCGTGACTTCCTCTCCCAATACAAGTGTCTCCTCTGGGATTCGAACTCGAATCCTAGAGAGATCTAGCAGGACCACCTTACACCGTTAGACTAACTTTATGTTGATAGATCCAACTCTTCCCATTCAATTTGTTGTTGTTCGTTAAAAAATTAATAAGAATGATTATTACACCTTCTTCTGAAGCTGGCTGCTCCTTTAAACTTCCTTTGTATCCTTTCTTCAAACAAAATGTTACCTTCATATTGCAGACGTCTGTTTTTGAAATAGCTTCAAATCACCTTGACGATGAATTTTCAGTTCCCAATCACAGCACCTAAAACACATCTCGCATCTGGATGCATCCAAATCAGAAATATCAACAAACCTGGAGATATGAAATAGTTTCACAAGAAGTACATAAGCTTCACCATTGAAATCTTTCCATATATGGCAGGATATAAAACCAGAAATTATTTCATTCTCCATTCCACTCAAGACTCAAGGGACATGTCTAGAGTTTTCAATAATTGTTAAGGTCTGATATAGTGTCCCGGAGCAAAAAGCAGCCTTTTATATATTTTCACTACATGCAACAGTAACTGAGCACTACAAAATCTTTCTAATAAAGAACTCCTTTTAAGATGTTTACACATCATTTGACACGCTAGGAAAAGAATCATACTTAGCCAAAATAGTAATAACCAAGGAAAGTAAATTTGATGGTGATGAACTCAAGGAACAAAGTAGGCACAGTAAAAAATTTCAAAATTGGAGATAAAAATGGTATTGTTCTTCATATAAGACATATTTACCTAATTCGATTAGATTAAAGAAGTTAGTTAATATGACATGTAGATTCTAAAACAATGTAGTTATCTTCCTAATTCCATTATTTTCCCTCCTTGAATTAACTAAGCATCGATAGAGGTAAATAAGGAAAAAATTAACAAATACAAAAATTGTGTCTTATATTTAAGACCAAAATCAATTTCTCAAATATGTCTAATATCAAGAACTAGAGGGAGAGTTATATAAACTAAATGTTGGATTTTAATTTCATCAGAGAGAAAATAACCTATGGTTTATTTCAGTATCAAGTATCAACATTACAAGTCTCAACAGTATGAGTAGTTCCTTTTCAGCATCATATCACCTATGTGCACTCTATAGCTGGAGAGAAAAAGAAACAATATATTGTGTTGCAATTGTTTTAATTTCCTCGATTGCTGGACAAGAACAGCTGATAGAAATTAAAAGTACGATTTGCTCAAGAAAGCATGCAAGTTGTACTGCTAACTGCTAAGTATAACATTCTCACTGCATTAATCTACTATTCTCTGACAAGAGTAATCATAGATTATATTCAATATAAAAATTTGATCTCCGCTTCTTAACATAGAACTTATTTAGGAAGTTAATCTTAGTATCTAATATCGAACATATTTTTCATAATTTTTTAACTGTATTCTAATTTAACCTTATTGATGCTCACTCAACAATAATCAAATAGGAGAGGGAGTGGGGGAATTAAGGAATATAACTAGAGTGTTTAGAAAATACATGTCAAATTACCTAATTTAAATAAATTCATTAAGCTAATTAAATTTAATAGATTTGTCTTATGTTAAGGACCAAGGGGGGTATAAATTTATACTCTTCCATTCCTAAATACAAGACATAATTGTAGTGCAAATTGCACTATAAATTATATATTATATTTAGGACCGGAGGTAGTATACAATTTAACAACAATGTCATACCTCATTTGGTTGTACATTATAGAGATCAATAATCTATCCAGGAAATGACGAATTTTCTAGGCTATTAAAAACCAATAAAAAAGGATTAGAGATAGTTTCTATGTAATTGGTGGTAATCCTACGATATAGATCTTGTATGACAGTTATAGAATTCTAAAACATGCATGTATACCAAATGAAATGATAATAAATAACTCATGTACATCCAAGAATCTGATATTCTTGAAAAAAATTGATACATTGCCCACATTTCATATCTACACATAAAATAATGCCAAACATCCAATATTTTCAGTATCTAAGTCCAAACAGTAATATCAAATTCTTTCATCAAGTAGATAACTACACAGGCTTGTTCAGAAAATTTAAAAGAAAAAATGAAAGATGATGGGGACATAACTTATAGTGTCTAAGTCGGCTAATTAGAATTAAAATCATAAGAGAGAGAAAAAGAAAGTCTCTATACATTGATCAGAAGTTCAAAACACATCCAAAATTAAAAGCAATGATTGCTCTAAGAAAAGCATGGTTGATCAAATTAAACAAAGATGTTCAAACAAAATTTGAGATGGAAAAACACACACACACACACACAAAAACATAAAAAATTTCATTGTACCAAAGAGATTATAAGTTGAGCAACTATATAATTAAGACCTATGGATATATGACCTGAGTCATTTGACGCGTTCTAGCAAGCCGTCAATACTGAATACATACGAGAGAGTTCAGTGAGCAACTAAAATATTGGAATAAATTAATCAAATATTGGTGGAACATAGAAAACGATAGTCATACAGATCATCAGATGATGGCAGATTGGTCATTTCATCAGACTGCTATATTCATTGCATTTATCAGGAGCTATTAAATTAAAGAAACTCCGTGATAATTACACCTAAAGCTAAGGTACAGAACACCAAATTAGACAGACACAAGTACAAAACTGATAAGGATTAATTCCAATTGGAAAATTTCTGCGAGACATCAACAAACAACGATGAAACCGTTTCAGCATAAAGTAACCATCGCTCCAGAATAATGATACAGTAATTGAAAATTTAGAGAGAGACGGAAAGTTCGCATTTACCTCGATAACTAAATGGGTGAAATCCTCGCGTTGCCTATTGTACATCTCCCAGAAACAACTTCCCTTGCAAGAACATAATTCGCTAGAGCTGACGGTAACATTGAACGAAAAGCAAGAGCCATGAAGCACGGAAAGAGGGTTTTTTTTTCGGAAACGAAGGGGGAAAAATTAGGGTATTGGACTGTGGGTTTGGAAGCGAAGGGCAAAAAGAGCAGCCCAAAACCCAAAATGAAATGGTGGTAAAAAGATATAAAACATACACAATATTGCCAGGGTTTCCAAGCTGAGGTATAATACGTTAATTTAATGCTCTTTATTTACATTATTTTAGCCTTAGGTAATTAGTACTCCTTTAGTTCTATCTGTAAAACACTTCCAGCATGTTTCATATAAATCAAGAAAAACTTTAAACTTTATTGACTCTGTAGTCAACAACTTTCCAACTTTATCCCTATTTAACTAAACACTTTCCAAAAAAAAAAATAAAAATTTGTATAATAATAAACTAAGAGTAAAATTGTAAATTCATATAAAAAATTTAATAAAATGCCTTATAAATATGACCAAATAATGCACTTATCTGCTTTATAAATAGAATTAGAGGAGTATCATTCTTTAATATACTGCTCATCTAATATGTAAAAAACAAATATTTAATTTACTTGTGGTAGATTAACAGAGTTGCTTAAAAAAAATACTCCTTATATTTAATCTAAAAAACCTTATTTTATTAAACTAGGGTCTATATTTTTTATTTTTATTAGTTCCTTACATTTTCACATGATTTTTAATCAAGTCCTATATTTTAATTTTCATGTGATTGATAAAATGAAAAAAAATGATAGACTTGATTAAAAATCAAGTAAAGCCCTAAGAATATGATTTAAAAAAATTATGAGGAGTACTTGATAAAAAAACAAGTGAAACTATACAATGTGATAAATAGAAAAAAAAAAAAAATCAGGATTTCATGAAAAGTTAGGTGAAGCTATAAGGCCTTATGGATTAATTTTCTGAAAAAATAATCTTATCCCAAGTGAAATTTGGTAAGAAATCCCTCTAAATTTTGGGTAAGTTGCACATCACTCCGCTCTTTAACTTTTAAAAGTTTAAATTAAGGATCCTAATGTTAAATATTTTGACGGTTAATTCCAATACTGCTAAAATATCCGTTAAAACTAACGATTTTGCTATTTCATAATTTTAAATTGTTTATTATATACCATCTCGTTTAAAAGATAACATTTGACATGTAATTTTAAGTATTTATACTTAATTTTTGAAAAAGGAAACGGTCATATGGGTATTTTTCATATTTTTTTTAAGTGTTTAATGCTTTTAAAATATTTAAAAATACATAAAAATACCTATTAAATGACAAGAATTATTTTTTAAATTGCATGATATATAAAAAAAATAAAAACTTTGACATAGCAAAAACAGTTAACTTTAACAGAAATTTTAATTATAAAAGAGTTGTTAGTTAAAATATAAAAAATTATGAACCTTAATTTAGAATTTAAATATTAGGGAGGTTATATTTAACTAATAAAAAGTTAAGAGTTTTTAATTTGTTTATTTTAGCATATTTAATATATTAGACATTACTTGTTTATTTCTTAAATGACAAAATCAAACTTTAAAAAATCTTACATAGGAGACCGGAGAAAATAAACTAATATTTTATATGGTTTCCCCATTAGTGTATGTCTTAAAAATATGAAAAATACAAAAATAAAAAAAAAATAAAAAAAGATCTAATGATAGCATAAAATAGATAAATCCAGTCAGGCTCCACAACTTCAGAGCAAAAAAAAAGTCAGGCTCCACACCCACCTTCACCGATGAACTGGGTGTGTCTCGAAGAGCAGATTAAGTTGCATGTTTTTCCTCTGAACTTTAATTACAAAATCATCTTAAAGAAACAATTATTTTGGTTGAAAAATGTTTACCAGTCCATAAAACAAATTTTTTACCAATTTTTACTGGGTAATAAATACTGTGAGAAATAATCTACTAACTAACTCCTTCTCTATTTACTGGATCATCTACCACATGGATTGACTAAAATCACAGAAAGCACCAGCCAATGCATCCCAGTCCTAAAAGAGTTTTGTGTTCTTACTCTTAGAGCAACAAATCAAGCGAATGATATAAGGCAGAAAAAATATCATCAAATCATCAAGTAATGTTATAGTTTCATACCTTATCTGTACCACGTCGAGCTATGTTGCTCCATATGTACTCCTTCCGTCCCTATATATAAAAGAGGCTCTCAATCGAATCACAAGATTCTTAAAAAGAGTTAAATGTAATAATTATGTAGGATTTTTTTTTCCAAAAATGTCCCTATTTATGAACGGGTGAGAGAAAGTAATAATGAAAAAAATGATAAAAGAGAATATATGTAGCATAATAATTAATTGAGGAAAAAATAAGAAAAAATGCATTTATTGTTGAAACAAAATCAAAAGGGATCTTACATTTGGAAACAAGTCCTTTTGAAAAAAGCTCTTATATATAGGGATAGAGAGAGTATCTATAACTACTTGAAATACCTCGCTGATCCGCGACAAAAACAGACGAATGAAGGGAAAGGAAGAACAGTGCGAGGATTTTGCATCTCTGTATCTCCATAGTATTTATGAAGAAGGCGGCCTCGTGTTTGGTATTTTCCCACATTGTATTGTTTGGTAAATTTTGGACGCCGCCTGTTCTTAAATTTGTCCTCATCCAAGCTCTTAATTAGTCCCTGTACCATGTATCCAGGTTCACTGTTATACCACAGTTGAATTAATTTGGGGATTACGAGAATATAGATTTGATATTTGACATTGTCGTCTTCTTTTACCAATTACTATATTTGACACTGTCGTCTTCTTTTACCAATTACTCCTCCGATCCTTAATTATAAGAGCATTTTTATAGTGCAAATTACTCCCTCCGGTCCTTATTGCACTACAAAAGTACTCCTATAATTAGGACCGTAGTAGTACTATATTTGACACTGTCGTCTTCTTTTACCAAATTTGAGCCCGTGTTTTACTATATTTAAATATATAGTGACAATTCATTCATGAATCTGGGTGCTTTAAACTCGACATGAGGTACAGTAAGCGTCTTCATTCCCAGCGCAGCCATATATGGTTGGATTAATTAATTCATGAAAAAGCACGATTGGGATGCTAAAAAGCTAAGTGAGTGCGTTTCTTAACGGATCACAAGTTGGGTCACAGATGAAATGATGACCCGATTCACCCTCTGCCATACATGTACACACAAAATAAATTATTTTTTATATCATATTTTTAACACATGTTCATTGTACGTTAATCTGAAGCCTATGTTATTTCACCAACTCGCCTAATCAGTCAAATTTTTAGCCGCTGTGTCCTGGCTGCTTTAGTCCAAATCCTCGAATTGCTGAGCTGGCTATTCATGCTACAAGGATATGTTACATGTATCCAAATTAATTAAAGTTCGATGGTTCTGAGGGAATAATGAAAGTAGATAATTTTAAATTGGATTAAGGTGCCTCTAGAACCTCAATTATTTTTAAGGTGCATTGAATATTAATTAATTTTTAGGATATGGTGTTATAGGAAAAATATTTCTGAATGTAATTAATTTGATATACTAGATGCAAAAAAATATTGCAGGATACAACATATAATTTAATCTAAATAAATAAAGTATATAAAAAAAATGTCACACCCCCAAATTAGGAGGATAAGCACATAAGAAGCATGTAAGGGAAAAACATGTAATGAGAACCTTTAGTTATATATATTGCTTTGATTGAAATGTTGGTGATACTTATATTTATTATATTTCTTTCTCTTACTTGACCCTCATAAATATTGACATACTTCAAAAAAAAAAAAACAGTTTATTTTAGATATACTTGTTAGTTTAACTAACTTAAACCATTTTCTTAAAATGCATAATTTGATTATTAAACTTTTATAAAAAGCACCAGACGGCTAATAAAAGCTATAGTAGTGTACAACAGAAGATAGCTCTTGTTTTATGATTTGAAGTTGAAGCTAAAGGACCCATGTGGGGTTCTTTTCCCAATTCATAAAATAAGCATTCCTCCAATCTAAGAATAGATAAATTAAAATAAGTGGGGAAAGGAGCCTACTACTAGATCTACTAATTAATTAATACTACTCCCCTTATTCTTATTATAAGGTATCAACTAACAATTCTCATAAACCAATAAAAACGATTAAAATCATTAAATGTCTTCTAAAATTTAAGTGCTTTCCAATAATATCCTTATTAAGTATGCTAAATTCTAATATTATATTAATTATTACTCTCTCCTACTACCCTTATTAAATATGGGTATACATAAAAAAAATTAATGCTATTTAAAACAAGCAAATACCTTATAAAAAGATTTCAGAACAATTGAGATGGCAACGGGTGGGGAGAGCTAGGCGTCCTAGATTAATTTAAAAACACCCACTCCCTGCTAGACGACGATAATACAAGCTCAACCTGTGGGTTCAACCAACCAACCCGCGGGTTGGGGGTGGGTCAAGGTTAGCATGTTGCCAATCTATAAAAGAGTGGACTTGTGTGTAACTCGCGGGTTGGCTGGCTGGCCATCATTATTTTTTAAAAAATAAAAAATAATGAAAGATAGAGAATTAGATATGTAAAAACCCTAAAGTGTCTCACCTCCTTCCCTGACTCGGATGTTGATGTTTTTGTGGCAGCATCGAATGTTGCTTCAAACTAAATTATTGTATATTGATTACTTGAAAATTATTTGATGTTTTTTATGTAAACTTTGGCAAAAATGACTTTATCTCTTGAAGATTATATTCTTTTTTCATTTTGTAAGATAAATGGTTGATGCTATGAATACAAATTTAGTGACTCATATATATGTGTTTCACTCATACTTAAAAAAACTAAAAAAAAATGTGAGCTGGCCCACCAACCCACCATTGCTATTAGGTTTGGCATTTTGCCAGCCCATTAAAGTGCGAGTCGCACAAGCCGGCACCGTTTAAGCTATAGGCCATCTTGCAACCCGTGGGTTTTAATAGCCCTACCCTCTGCATTATTTTTGTTGTGAAATTAAAAACTGTTAACTCAATCTAACAAGTCATTTGACACCAATTTTTTAACCAGTGTAAAACGTATTGTTGAAATTTGATCAAATTAGTTTCCTCCTATAGACGATTGTTACTCCATTTAGTCCTTTTTATGAGGAACAAATACTAAAGTCATATGGTTCAAATTATTTGTTAAAAATAATAAATGTGTAATTTTAGGGAAAATTATAATAAAGGACCTAAAAAAATAATATTTATTAAGAAGGACCATAAAAATGGTAATTATTTTAAAGGACTAGAATTTAAAACATTAAAATAGAAAGACTAAATTGCCCTTAGCCAGATTTTTATCTTCTCTTTAAATGAATTTGGAATGATTTTTCTTACGAGAATCTAGAATGATTGATGGATAATGATAAATAGAGACCAATTCAAATCACCTCGTTCTCTTTCGATTGCATAAACAACAGATTGGAGATAACACAGGCAATTTAGTCTTTCTATTTTAATGTTTTAAATTTTGGTCCTTCAAAATAATTATCATTTTTATGGTCCTTCTTAATAAATATTATTTTTCTTAGGTCATTTATAATATTTCTAACTTTTACGCCTATTTTTTCAATTAAACCTTGTTTAGAAAAGGAATACATGAGAGATAGTGGGTGTAAATTTCTTGTAGAAAGATGATGAGTAACATGTATTTAATGAGAGTAAAAATGATTTGTTTCTTATATTAAGAATCATTCTCATGAGAGAGAATGTTCCTTATAAAAATTAAAGGATAGGAGGGAGGTATAAAAGTAAATACTTTCCACTTTATTAACTATTGTTGTGAACTGTGCACATGAATTTTAGTAATTCAAATTTATTTGTATATTTTGATCTAAAATTATAATAATATCTTTCTTTATTATAAAATGTTAAATATGGACCATTAAAAATTTTATACAATAGTGATCAGGAGTAAAGGAGGGTTGGTGATCCAGCAAATTAATGTTGGCTCAGGAGTGAGACATCCACATTACCCAGGCTACCAGGCATGACAGCGAGGAAGCTGATATCCTCGCCAAGCACGCTCCCAATGTGAGTCTCGGCATCCAAATCCTCTCAGAACCGTCTACAAGGGATCTCCTCTATACTAGAGGGATTACGTAGTTTCAATGTTCTTTGTATTTCTTTTGTTGCATTTTGACATTCCCTATTTATCAATCCGTCTGTTACTTTTTACTAGAATCAACTACTACCTATAACTTATTCTTCTTATTTATAAGAGCTGATGTCTCAAATTAACTTTGTTAATTTTCTATTTTGCCATTACTTAATTACTCATTTTAATATCCATACATTTATCATCATCACTTACACTCTCTTTCTTCCACAATCATATTTATTCTAATGATTTTCTTATTCTCTCTCTCTCTCTTTTACTCTCTTTAATTTCCCCACATTGGGTGTTTTTGGGAAAAAAGTTACAACTTTTGTATATTAGGGTTAAGGTGCAGATTTGCCAACGAACTATTATCCGAGGAGCATCTGGCACAAAAAACAATTAAGAGTATCAAAATTACCAATCAACAATTAAAAAGTGAAAAAAAAAAACAATTAAGGTGCAAATTGGCCAACGAACTATTACCCTGTCACTGTCTTAGTGTCTTCGTCTTCCATTGATTGTCACAGTGTCGGCGACGTTAGCGTCTCCAAAGCTTCCATTGTTGTTGGGTGTTCCACTCACCCTCTTGAACTCATCAAGGTCCGTATGCAGCTTCAGGGCAAGAATCACGCACCAAAACCAAATCCAACGAAATCCACGGCGTTCGACCTAAGACGTGCCTTGCACCCGGTTCCATCCTCCGATGCCACAAGCGGCGTGTCTTTGCCACGGTGCCTACTCGCATGGGTCCCATCTCTGTTGGTGTTTGCCTTATCCAACAAGAAGGCTTAATCGCTCTTTCCTCTAGCGTCTCCGCCACCGTTCTATACCAAAGTGCCTCATATTTTAACGTAATTGTGATAGTTGTTTTTTTTAAATAGTTATTTAGTACTTTTTTTCACATTTTAATTGTTTATTGGTAATTTTGGTACCCTCAATTGTTTTTTGTGCCAGATGCTACTCGGATAATAGTTCGTTGGCAAATCTGCAACTTAACCCTATTTATTATGTCCAATTAATTTTTAGGGTTAAGGTGCATTTTTGCCCTTAAAGTATGCGTCGAGGAGCAATTTTGCCCCTGAAGTTTTCGGCGTAGCAATGTTGCCCCTGAAGTTTTAAAACGGAGCAATGTTGCCCCTCCGTCAAAAACCCTAACGGTCAACGTTAGGGTTTTTGACGGAGGGGCAACATTGCTCCGTTTTAAAACTTTAGGGGCAACATTGCTCCAAAAAAAGTAGCAATTTTGCCCCTGAAGTTTTAAAACGAAGCAATGTTGCCCCTCTCAAAAAACCCTAACGGTCAACTAACGGTCAATGTTAGTTGACCGTTAGGGTTTTTGACAGAGGGGCAACATTGCTCCATTTTAAAACTTTAGGGGCAACATTGCTACGCCGAAAACTTCAGGGGCAAAATTGCTCCTGGGTGCATACTTTAAGGGCAAAAATGCACCTTAACCCTAATTTTTACATCGACATGAGCGATTCGATTAACTATTTCTGATATAAAAAAAACGCAGGAGGTATTTTTTTAGAGTTCTTCCTCTTAATACCTCCCCCTTCGCAATTTTACTCATCCAAACTAAATGGTAATGATTCCTTTTCTTTATTTTCCTCTCTCCCTATCTTGAGGACCCTCCCTTCCCAATTCGGTTCAACACATCCTGGGACCCCTTCTGTTTCTTTAAACAATTTCCAATATTTAATGTCAATCATCAGTTGTTTCTTGTCGTTTTCTTCCCCTCGTTTTCTGCCCTCTAGATTTCTTTGTTTCTACAGCATCATCAATGTCCTGCTGGGACGACCTCCTTCTCTTCAATGACAACAACAACAACTTCTTCTCCATGTCTTCCGATGTTGTAGACTTCAAGGATTCATCATCGTTGGAGTCCAATTCTTCGGGCTCGGAGGCAGATCAAGAAGTCTCCTCCTGCCCCATAGTGGAAGAGAAAGAAGAGAAGAGGGTGTACAGAGGAGTGAGGAGGCGGCCGTGGGGGAAAAACACGGCGGAGATAAGGGACTCCACCAGAAAAGGGGTGCGAGTGTGGATCGGAACATTGACACGGCAGAGGAGGCAGCCAGCTTGGCGTACGATCAGGTGGCATTGTGGACACGAGGGTCTCAGGCAGCTCTCAACTTCCCGGAGGAGGTGGTGAGAGAATCTTTGAGGAAGATGCCTCAAAAGACATGGCAAGATGCTTGCTCTCTGGTGTTGGCCCTCAAGAAAAAGCACACCTCAACAAGAAAGTCAAAGTCCAGGACTCTTCCACATGTTGCCCAAACCCATCAGCCAGTGTTGGAGGTGGAGGATTTGGGATCCGACTATCTCGGGCAACTTTTGACCCTCACTTGTCATTGATAATTTCTCTTTAATTTCCTTCTTTCTTTGTATTTATTTGTTCATTCCTTATCACCTTCATTCTTTCTCCGTTTTCAATTCTGTACGTTTTCATCACGATCAATTCAAAAAGCTTTCTACTCTTTTATGTTTTTTTGGTGATTGCCTTAGGTGGGGATTGAACTCTAGACATAATGTCACAAAGGGCACATCTTGTACCTCTAGACCTGAACTAAGGGTCTTTGGTACAAGCTTTCTACTTTAAACTATCCTTCCTTTGCCCAACGTTCATTGGTTACTTTAATTACATCGCTTTTTCAAACTGGTTTCTCCCTTGAACTATGTAAGACAAGTAACTAATAATCAACCTCTACTAATATTTGTGAGGGAAACAAGTAAAACCTACAACCGTTGACCATCCTGCTTCCGTTGAAATATATGAACAAATTGATTGATTATAAGAATATTATTTTACATCGTACTGTTTTTTTTTTCTTAATTAAATGTGGCAAGAAAAGGACTTGGCTTATTTCGATTGCTTTATGTGTTGTCAACGGGGCAGAGATGAAAAGATAAATACGCACGGATAAGTCGGCTGTCTTTATATGGAAGAAGGTCATTTATTTTTATTTTTTCCATTTTGGATAAGGAAGCTGGTTAAATTAATATGTGACGTCAAAAACGAGTCAACGATCCATTTTTAGTATATATCGGGTCAATGATGAAGACGAATAGCATATCTTCCTCCAAATTCTTTCAATATTTTTTAACGTGAGTCCGGGTCATTTTTTGGGGTAGATTTTTTTTTTTTTGTAATATATATATATATATATATATATATATATATGTAAGTAAGTTGACGTTGTTTTTTATTTATATAGTTGACGTTGTTATTTATATAAGAGAAAATTAGAATGAAGGACCCTGTGAGAAGATATTTATAGAGAATGACCATAAAAATTATAATTATTTAAAAGGACCAAATGCAAACCAATAAAATGAAAAATACTAAAATATCCCTAACAAAATCTTTTACATTCCCTTCTACATTATATTTTTAAAACTAATACAAATTCTAAGTTTCACTAAATTAAATAAACCTTTTCTCAATTTTTTTATTTTTTCAAAACTTGCACATATATCTCGGAACAAAATTACACATTCTTCAATTTTGTAAAAATTATAATTTTCTTAAAAGCAACAAAAATTTTAATTGAAAAAATAATTACATAATTTTAATAAAACTCAAGGTCTTTTATAATTTAACATTCATGCAAGAAAGTTTATATGATTTATTTTTGTTTTAGAAGAAATTGATGTTGGTTAAAAAAATTCATTAAATGTTTATAAATTTTTTTAAAAAATCTAAGTAACATATTATATCATGAACAATATGCATGGTAATTAAACTCGGACCGGAAACCGGCGAACCGGCCGTGAATCTAGTCCAAAATATGATAGAAACTGGGGTCAGCCAAGTTTTTTTTTTAAAAAAAAAAAAATTAACAGTAGAAGAGAGGAGACACGAGAAACAGAGCGACGGACCGGGGCCTCCACACCTTTGTCGTCTTCTTCCTTCCTCGCCGGCGACCTTTGCTTCATCGTCACCATAAATCTTTGTTGCCGGCGAGCTCCACCCTCACCACCATAGAAACTGTCGCCAACCGAAAGAAATAGATCAGGAACGAAGTGGTCTCATCGCCTCCTCCAGCGTCGTTCTGGTCTATGAGGGGGAGGGTTTGGATGAGAGAGAAGAATGCGATTTGATTATCTGAATGTGAGGAGAGAGTAGGGAAATGAATATGAAGGAGGGAGCTTTGAATATGAGGAGAAAGATGATCAGACGTATGATGGAGGGAGGAGGGTTATGATGAGAGAGAAAAATGAGATGGGAATAGGTGAAGATGAGATGTGAATAGTCTCTTCATGTCATTCATCTCTAAAAAATCGTGCCTTTGTTCTTACTTTGTTTTTTAAAAAAAATTGTGAAACCTAATTAATATTATATAATAAATTTCATATACTTAACTACCGGTTTAACTCCGGTTTGACTCCGATTAGACTCTAGTCTGACCCACTGACCCTTGACTCAGTACCCCCGACTGGTTCAATGATCGGTCCAGGTTTAATAACCTTGACAATATGAAATGAGTTTAGCTTTTATTTTAATAAAAAAATATCTTGATTTATAATAACATTGATAATATAAATCGAGTAACTTGATGATATAAGTAATCTATTATATCATAATGGGCGGTTTTAGTTATTTTCTAATTATGAATACCAAAGATAATATAGGAGGTTTGGTTAAGGTCAATTTAGTGATTTTGAATTTATATTAGGATGTTTGGTCTTTCTAAGTAATTACAATTTTTATAGTCTTTTATTATAAATATTATTTTCTCTAGGTCCTTTATATTAATTTTCCCTTTATACAACTCACTCAAGGACATAGTCAATCAATTGCATTAATCTTTATTAACAACATAATATTTATAGAACATGTGTGTATTTGAGAGAGATGATAATTATCTTTGTACTAGTGTGTCTGTGTGTGTGTGAGATGGAGAATTAAAGATACATTAATTTTGTACTAAAACTAAAATACAAGAGAAGGGGGGGGGGATATTAATTGATTTGGTCCATTAATTATGCCTTTTTCTGCTTTTCTATTATTCTTTAAACTGTATCCACAAGCTTATGAATATTCTATCGACGAATTACTCTAAGACTCATACTTTATGTTTTTGTTTCATAAAAGCTGCTGGGATATGCTCTTGCTATTAGTTTTTGTTTCGATTCAACCGATTTTTTATGGTATTTTCTAAATTGAATCATTATAACTCTAGTTTGTTTGATGTTAAAAGAATATTTTAGATTGTAAATTTAAAGAGGTGATTGATAACTTTGAGAAATGTCAATAATGATTTTAAAAGCACTTATAGCCTCAAAATATTCAAATAACCCACAATTATACAAGTATACAACCATTGGAAAATGTTTTAATGGCTGAAATTTAATACTGTGTAAAAAATATTATTATTATAATATTACAAGAGAGCTTCATATAAGTTATACGAAATCGAATTAAATTTCATAAATAAAAAGGCGATACATAGTCGTTAGAAGGCATAAAAAATTGCCAGGGAGCGCTGATTGAATATAAGGACCATGGATCTAGCGTCTATATAAAGATAATTGAATAATGAGAAGAAAGTCATAATACCATACCAGACTGCAACCTTGGCTATGGAAGCCAGTATGTCATCGCCGTCAACGCAGCAGCCATTCCCAGATTGTGAGTTTTGGCAGGACACCTCTGATCCTTTCTTGGTCTCTTCATCAAGAGATCAAGTTCATGGAGACCCTTTCCACGATTATCTTTGCTTCGATATGATCGACGGGGAGGCAAATCAAGCGCCGGCCAGTTGGGAAGACATTGGAGCAAAGAAGACTGTGGAGGAAAAAAGATACATAGGTCTGAGGAAGAGACCTTGGGGAAAATTTGCAGCAGAGATTAGACACACCACCAGGAATGGGGCCAGAGTTTGGCTGGGAACCTTCGAAAGTGCAGAGGAGGCTGCTTTAGCTTACGACCAAGCTGCATTCACCATGAGAGGCAACAACGCTGTGCTTAATTTTCCAGTACAAAAGGTGAAGCAATCTCTACAACACATACAGTATGGTTGCAGTGAAGGCTGTTTGCCGGCTTTAGCCCTAAAGGAGAAACACTACATCCAAAGAAAACTGTCGTCAAAGGCTAAGAAAGGCAAAGCCAAACAGAATTCATCAGAGGTGGTGGTGCTTGAGGACTTGGGTGCTGAATATCTGGAGCAACTTCTCACCATTTCTGATCAAACTACAAGCTAGCTAGAAAGACACTTCAAATAATCAAACCTATTTCACAATTGTATTACTATTATTTCTATCTATTTTGGTTCATATACATCCTTCAACTAAATTTGGACGGACCCTTCGTCTTATTTTCATCCCTCTTTTTTATTTTGAGGTTATTTTCACTAGAGAATTATAAGCCCCCACCCCAGCTCTTCCCATTCTTTTTTTTTTTTAGTATTGTCTGATATCTGGTTCAGAGTTCGTGACTTCCCCTCCCAATACAAGTGTCTCCACTAGGATTCGAACTCGAATCCTAAAGAGATCTAGTAGGAACGCCTTAGACCAACTTTATATTGTAGATCCAACTCTTCCCATTCTATTTGTTGTTGTTCGTTAAAAAATTAATAAGAATGATTATTACACCTTCTTCTGAAGCTGGCTGCTCCTTTAAACTTCCTTTATATCCTTTCTTCAACCAAAATGTTACCTTCATATTGAAGACGCCTGTTTTTGAAATAGCTTCAAATCACCTTGACGATGAATTTTGAGTTCCCAATCACAGCACCTAAAACACATCTCGCATCTGGATGCATCCAAATCAGAAATATCAACAAAACCTAAAGATATGAAATAGTTTAGCAAGAAGTGCATAGGCTTCAACATTGAAATCTTTCCATATATGGCAGGATATAAAACCAGAAATTATTTCATTCTCCATTCCACTCAAGACTCAGGGACAAGTCTAGAGTTTTCAATAATTGTAAAGGTCTGGTATTGTTCCCCGGAGCAAAAAGCAGCCTTTTATATATTTTCACTACATGTAACAGTAACTGTACTCTACAAAATCTTTCTAATAAAGAACTCCTTTTAAGATGTTACACATCATTTGATACCGTAGGAAAAGAATAATACTTAGCCAAAAATAGTAATAACCAAGGAAAGTAAATTTGATGGTGATGAACTCAAGGAACAAATCAGGCACAGTAAAATTTTCACAATTGGAGATTAAAAATGGTTCTCCTCCAGTCCTTTATTTTATCTAATTCGATTCAATTAAGGAAGTTAATTAATATGACATGTAGTTTCGAAAATATTGTAGTTATCTTCCTTAATTCCATTATTTTCCCTCCTCCTAGATTTAAGGAAGCTTCAATAGAAATAAATTAGGAAAAAATTAACAAATATGAAAATTGTGTCTTATATTTATCACCAAAATTAACTCATTAAATATGTCTTATATCAAGAATTGGAGGGAGAGTTATGTAAGTTGGATTTTAATTTCATCAGAGAGAAAATAACCTATGGTTTATTTCAGTATCAAGTATCAACATTACAAGTCTCAACAGTATGAGTTCCTTTTCAGCATCATATCACCTATATGCACTCTATAGCTGGAGAGAAAATGCAAAAAAAAAAATATTGTGTTGCAATTGTTTTAATTTCCTCGATTGCTGGACAAGAACAGCTGATAGAAATTAAAAGTACGATTAGCTCAAGAAAGCATGCAAGTTGTACTGCTAAGTTTAGTCACAAGAGTAATCATAGATCATATTCAATATAAAAATCAGAACATATTCCCTCCGCTTTTAATATAAAACATATTTAAGAAGTTGATCTTAGTCCCTAATATAGAGCATATTTTTCATATTTTTTCAATAGTATTCTAATTTAACTCTATTGATGCTCACTCAACAATAATCAAAGAGGAGAGGGAGTGGGGGAATTAAGGAATATAACTAGAGTGTTTTAGAAAATATATGTCAAATTAACTAATTTAAATAATTTCCTTAATGTAATCAAATTTAGTAAATTTGTCTCATATTAAGGACAGAGGGAGTATATATTTATACTATACAATTTACAACACAGTGTCATACCTCATTTGGTTGTACAAAATAGAGATAAATAATATATCCAGGAAATGACGAATTATCTATGCTATTAAAAACCAATAAAAAAGGATAAGAGATAGTTTCTATTTAGTTGGTGGTAATCCTTCGATATAGATCTTGTATTACAGTTATAGAATTCTAAAACATGCATGTATACCAAATGAAATGACAACAAATAACTCATGTACATCCAAGAATCTGATATTCTCGAACAAAATTGATACATGGCCCATATTTCATATCTACACATAAATTAATGCCAAACATCCAATATTTTCAGTATCTAAGTCCAAACAGTAATATCAATTTTTTTTTCATAAAGTAGATAACTACACAGGCTTGTTCAGAAAATTTAAAAGGAATCAAGAAAGATACGATTAATGCAATGGATCTGGATTAGTATTTTTATACACACACACACACACACACACTACCACTTGATCTTATTATAAATTCATTTTAACTGATTCTTAATGCCTCTGCTTCTTATTTATATGGCACCAACTACTAATTCTCATATATTAATAAAACAAGTTAAAAATATTAAATTGGTTCTAAAATTCAAGTAATTTCTTATATTACTTTTATTAACTACATTAAATTTTAATATCATAGTCCTCTAGTTTTATTTATAGATAGAGATAGAAGAAATTTTTTAGTCCTATAAGCCACATCATTAAAATTTTCATATGAATATACAATTTTACTTTTAATTTATTATTGTATTAACTTTGTTTTTATGGTGTATAGTGCATATTAAATATGGATAAAGTTGAAAAGTTGTTGAATATACTACAAAGTTAATGAAGTTTAAGATTTTTCTTGATTTATATGATGAAACATGCTAAAAGTAACTTATAAATAGAACATACTAGTAGAAGAGTATTTTTCGCTTCCCAAGATTTGAACTTTTGTTATTCTCCTTATTAGGTGAGACCTCTTATCACATCAACCAACAACTTTTTGGGAGACCATGAGACTATTAATTATTACTCTCAAGTCTCTCCTACTACATTTATTAAATATGGACATACAAGAAAAAATATTTAATCCTCCTTGAAAATTACTAAGTGCATGAATACTTATTAGTTGATGCCTTATAATAAGAATCAGAACCATGAGACTATTAATTATTACTCTCAAGTCTCTCCTACTACATTTATTAAATATGGACATACAAGAAAAAATATTTAATCCTCCTTGAAAATTACTAAGTGCATGAATACTTATTAGTTGATGCCTTATAATAAGAATCAGAATGAGTGCATCCTAAGGAATGATAATTAAGTCATTAAATATACTTTAAATTGATAAAATTCTTCAAGTTTATGCTAATTAAAATTTTCATCCCTTTACATCAGTTTTTCCTATTTCTTAAATAAAGGTAAAAATAAGAAACCAATTATTAATAATTTCTAAGTGGACTTATATTTAGAAAGAAAAAAAAAATCTTCACCGATAAACTTGTACTCTCTCCTGCCCTTTTTATAAGAGCTCAACATTTAAATTGCCTTGGTTCTTTTTATAAGAGCCGACAAGAGTTGCTTGAACAACATTCAATTAGTTTCTTTTTTCAATTATACCCCTCGTTAGTTATATATATTGCTTTGAGTGAAAAGTTGGTGATACTTATATTTACTCTATTTCTTTCTCTTACTTGCCCCTCATAAATAATTAATGACATACTTAAAAAAATATTTTAGATATACTTATTAGTTTAACTAACTTGAACTATTTTCTTAAAATACATAATTTAGTTATTAAGCTCTTGTAAAAAAAGCCAAAGGGGCTAATAAAAGCTATAGTAGTGTAGAACAGAAGATAGTTCTTGTTTTATGATTTGAAGTTGAAGCTCAAGGGCCCATGTGGGGTTCTTTTCCCAATTCATAAAATAAGCATTCCTCCCATCTAAGAATAGATAAATTAAAATAAGTGGGGATAGGAGCTTATTACTATATCTACTAATTAATTAATACTACTCTCTCTTATTTTATTTTTATTATAAAGTATCAACTCATAATTCTCACAAACCAATAAAAACAATTAAAATATTTAAATTTATCTTTAAATTTATTTATCCTAAAATTTAAGTGATTTCTAATATTATATTAATATTACTCTCTCCTACTATCCTTATTAAATATGGGCATACATTAAAGAAAAAAAAATTTAATGCTCTTTTAAAATAAGTAAATACCTTATAAAACGGATTCAGAATATTATTAGTTGGTATTTTAAAATAAAAATCAGAGGAAATAATATTAAAGCGGTTGACACCTTTAGCTTTCTTTCATAATTGATCATGCAGAATTATTAATTAATCATCTGGCATTAGATTCTCTGCCAAATCTCGGATGCCTCGCTCTCCCCACCCGTTGCCATCTACTATGCTTTTTTATTTTAATAATTTAAAAACACCCACTCCCCGCTAGAGTCGATTTGATATGGGGTGGGTCAGGGTTAGCATGTTGCCAATCATAAAAGTGTGGACTTGTGTGTAAGCCGTGGGTTGGCTGGCTAACCAGCATTATTTTTATGCTTTTTTTAAAAAAAAAAAAAAAAAACAGAGAATTAGATATGTAAAAACCCTAAAGTCTCACCTCCTTCCCTGACTCAGATGTTTGATGTTTTGGCAGCTTTGAATGTTGCTTCAAACTAAATTATTGTATATTGATTACTTGAAAATTATTTGATGTGTTTGTGTAACATCCCGTTTTCAAAAGCAGATAATTTTTTTTTTTCATCGTAGTAAAGATCGGAGCGATTGAGAATCGATACTTATATTCAAAATGCCGTAAGTTTGGCGATTACAAAAGCGGTACAATGACCGAGAGTTTTCAAAAGTAAATAGCAAGAGAGGAAAGTCTTCACCCGAGTCCCTATGCGTCTTTGTTTGCCTTTCTCCTGGGTCCTCGTTCCTCCGAACCCGTCGCTATATTAAGAGCCGAGGTTCAATGCCCATTGAACCTCGTGTAACTGATTAACCTCATGTTTATATACACCACATAAACAAGATATGAGCACACTAACAAGCATACCCCAACATCATATAAGCCCCCCGCGATATGTCGCACTTAGCATACGGTTCGCACTTCACAATGGTATTCGCACTTAGCAATGGTATTCGCACCTAGCAATGGTATTCGCACTTAGCAATGGTATTCGCACTTAGCAATGTTATTCGCACTTAGCCAACGTATCCCAACACCCAGCAAGCATAATAACAAGTACAATAAGCATACCACGAGCTATCGACTACTTCACATAGACATACCATACACATAGCACATAGACGCATACAATAAACATCGGCGTTAGTGTTACGGACGCGAACGTACATACAAACAACGAGCTATCGGCTACCACATACAATACACATAGCACATATATGCATACTATAAACATCAGCGTTAGTGTTACGACGCGAACGTACCTTTGTTGACGGAAAACGGCACTTTTACGGAAAACGTAAATTTCCTACAAATGAAAAAAAGCGGTACGACGGCGGCACAACAAAAGCTCGACAAATGTACGATTATCTCGTATATCCTATAAGGATAATATTTAACAACTTTTAGCAGCATAACAGGCATTTTAGGTACAAATTACCATTTTGCCCCCGAACCCTAATCGACGGAATTTCGCCAGAGCTTATTGTTTTCGCTCTATCTCTAGAATTTTGACAGATCTTTTCCCTCATCATATTTTCGAAATATATATCATATTTACCCCTAAATATGATATCTAGACTATCTTGAAAAATTAAAGATAAATCTAGCATTCCTACTATATCTACCGAAAGAACTACCGAAACTAAAGACCGGGACCGAAGAACTTACCCGACTTTGCTCGGACTTTCTCCGCAGCTTCTCTCTCTAACTTCTCTCTAAGAGGCAGATTTTTGGTGTGAGAAATGAAGAAGAGGAGCTTGGTATTTATAGAAGAGACGGATGGCGTAACGGTAAATAATTCGAACTTCGGTCTTGACGAATATGGACCGTAGGATCGCATTTTTGAGGACAAAACACTCTTGGCCATCCATGGTCAAGATCGAAATCTAAGAGCCCTAAAGTCAATAGATGAGTTGTCATCCATGATGGCTCTTGCTTTATGGCCTCCTACCCGATAAAGCTACCCGATCGATGTCCGTTTCGCGATTTCGCGAAACTCAAAAATCCGGCGTGTAAATTTGAAGATCTTTCCATCCTCTTTCATATTATATATTTTGATCCTCTTTTTGATCTTATCCAGGTATTCTCCGTGCGTCGGAAGATATTCGGACAAACGCGTCCGATACTAAATCGCTTCCGATAAAACCAACTTCTCGGACAACAATTCATTGAATCGTAAAATGTCCAAATTGTTGCCTAACTTAATCTCGTGTTTAAAAAGACGCAATTGTTTCTATAGGTTCTCACTTTGCCTATCTGACTCTACTCTATCTGATCAACTTTTCGTCTTATTTGAAATCGTGGTTTTCGGTTGCGGAAACAACGCTCGGTAAATTCTTTCTTCGTGTAAAATTTCACTTGTTCTTAATTTGATCAGTCGAAAAGACTTTTACTTCAGTTTACCTGTAGAATTTATTTCTAACTTTTCCCATCTGGCCTCGCCTCTATAAGTTCGACTCACCGCATTATATTATTATTTTATTCTAATTACCTTCACATTTATTTATTTTTTTCTTTTATTTTTTATTTATTTTTCTAAGCATAAAATATTTTATTAATATTTTATTTTATTTTTTATTTTTATTTATTTAATAATTTCGAATTTCTCCAATTAAAAATAATTATTTAAATTATTTTTAATTCATTTACTTTATACCTTAATTATCCCATTAATTACCAGATTAGCCACTTACTAATTTTTGATAATTTTCTTAATTAGGATAAATCATTATCTCACAACTATTTTACTTACATTGGTATTTTATATCCCATGTAAAATATTAAAAAATCATGGGGTCACTTATGATCCCAAAATAATACTTAATTTTGCCTCATTATTTTCCAAGGAAAATATTCCCATAAATTCCTAAAATTAGAGACAACATACTTTCTAATTTTTAATAAATATTTTATTGCCTCTTGGGATTTATCATAATATTTTTAGGTCATTTAATGCCCTAAAAATACATTTTAGCTCTTTATCTCTCCTAATTTTCATAGTAATTACCTTAGAAAATAAGATAATTATTACTTATTATTTGAAACCACATGTTCACCTATTTTCAATAGGTATTATCTATTGAAATATAATATTCCGGATAAATAATTATCCTGTATTACATTTCTCCCCCGTTAAACAAAATTTCGCCCTCGAAATTTGCTCTATACCAATTTAGACTTTGTACGGACTAACCTTCGGACTAATCGCTTGAAATTTTTCTCTATATGTTGGCCGCTTCGCTCGATGATCGAGAATTCGCTCAGTTTACCGTCAAGATCTTGTCATTTTGTACTGACGATATATAGTGTTTCCCCGTGACACCCATATACCGCGGTTGACACCAAATATCAAAATGTCTCCATGGCGCCCATACACCATGGTAACACAAGATACCTTAAATGTCTTCATGGCGCCCATACACCATGACAACACAAGATACCTCCTACTCAATGACACGATCGCGGTCCGGTTGTAGTAATTAGGAAAACATAGAACATATCACGGAGGTTTTTCACGTAGTCATATGATTTATTCGAATGCCTAACACCTAGTTCATATATTGCTTAGAGAAGATTCCTTCTAAAAGAGATAGTACCTTGGACCATCTCCGGAAGTTCTCTGTCCATAGTATCGGCTAGTGCGTACATTCGGCCTGGTTTCTGTGACCTCAATTCCGTAGGTTTCTCAGGACATTCTGCGATGAAATGTCCCGGCTTCTGACATCTGTAGCAAATCCATCTCCTATCACAGTCCACACCAGGATGGAATTTTCCGCATCTTGGACATAGCCGGTCTCCGCATTCGGTTGTTCCGCCGCCTGTCCGGAATGGCCTCTTGCTTTCTCTCTGGGAGTCATTCCATGGTGTCTCTCTCTTCCGCGAGGAATTTTCACGGTTGACCTCGCTACGCCCAGCACTGCTGGTGCTGATATGCCGGGATCGATGCAGCTCCCTTAGGTTTCGCTCAATGAGTCGGCAAGATTCTACGGCTTGAATTACTTCCGTAAACCGTTGAGACACCACTGTCCTTTATCTCGTACTTCGGCCCGTGTATCGATGTTTTCCATACTTGCTTTCATCACCATTTCGCCTCGGGTGTGATGAATAACGTGATAGATTAGTAAACCGGGCAAAGTAGTCATCGATCTCCTCGTGACCCTGTTGGATGCGAAGGAATTCCCGCCTCCTTGGTCACTTGTATCGAGGAGGAAAGTCTTGTTCATTGAACTTCTCCGAAATTTCTCCCAAGTAACGGACGAGCGCGTTCGTAGTGTTTCCGCCATGACTCTCCACCAACGATCTGCATCTCCTTCCAACCTATATATTGCCAGTTGAGCTTTGCGATTTTCCGGGCACTCCATTACTTCAAAGATCTTTTCTAACTTCATCAACCAATCCTCCGCCGTTTCAGCTTACCTTGAAAAGTCAGGGGTTTTGAAACTTTCGTAACCGAGTAACCCAATACTGTGAAGTGTTGGCATCTCTGAGTGGTAAGTTTACCTCTGCTCTCTCATGTCTTGGTGGTGACTGGAACCTTTCTGATCCCTCAGTTTCCTCGGTTTGTCTATCAGCTGACTCACCGCATTATATTATTATTTTATTCTAATTACCTTCACATTTTTTTTCTTTTATTTTTTATTTATTTTTCTAAGCATAAAATATTTTATTAATATTTTATTTTATTTTTTATTTTTATTTATTTAATAATTTCGAATTTCTCCAATTAAAAATAATTATTTAAATTATTTTTAATTCATTTACTTTATACCTTAATTATCCCATTAATTACCAGATTAGCCACTTACTAATTTTTGATAATTTTCTTAATTAGGATAAATCATTATCTCACAACTATTTTACTTACATTGGTATTTTATATCCCATGTAAAATATTAAAAAATCATGGGGTCACTTATGATCCCAAAATAATACTTAATTTTGCCTCATTATTTTCCAAGGAAAATATTCCCATAAATTCCTAAAATTAGAGACAACATACTTTCTAATTTTTAATAAATATTTTATTGCCTCTTGGGATTTATCATAATATTTTTAGGTCATTTAATGCCCTAAAAATACATTTTAGCTCTTTATCTCTCCTAATTTCCATAGTAATTACCTTAGAAAATAAGATAATTATTACTTATTATTTGAAACCACATGTTCACCTATTTTCAATAGGTATTATCTATTGAAATATAATATTCCAGATAAATAATTATCCGGGTATTACAGTTTGTATGTAAACTTTGTCAAAAATGACTTTATCTCTTGAATTGTATATTATATTTTTAACTTTTTGCAAGTAAAATGGTTGATGCTATGGATACAAATTTGATGACTCATATATATGTATTTCACTCATATTTAAGGCTAGCCCGCCAACCCACCATTGCTGTTAGATTTGGCATTTTGCCAGTCTATAAAAGTGCGAGTCACACAAGCCAGCACCGTTGAAGCTGCAGGCCATCTCACAACCCGTGGGTTAACTTGCATTACTAGCCCTACCGTCTGCATTATTTTTGTTGTGAAATTAAAAACTGTTAACTCAATTTAAAAAATCATTTGACACCAATTTTTTAACCGCCAGTGTAAAAGGTATTGTTGAAATTTGATCAAATTACTTTACTCCAATAGACGATTATTACTCCATTTGGTCCTTTTTATGAGGAACAAATACTAAAATTATGTGGTTCAAAATATTAGTTAAAAATAATAAATATGTAACTTTGACACCTATTTTTTCAATTAAACCTTGTTTAGAAAAAGAATACATGAAAGATAGTGGGTGTAAATTTATAGTAGAAAGGTATGAGTAATATGTATTTAACGAGGGTAAAAATGAATTTTTTTTTTTTTTTAAATTTCAAACAAAAAGGATCTATTCCTTATATCAAGAATCACTCCCATAAGAGAGAATGTTCCTTATAAAAATTCAAGGATAGGAGGGAGTATAAAAGCAAATACTTTCCACTTTTTTTAACTATTGTTGCGAACTGTGCACATGAATTTTAGTAATTTAAATTTATTTGTATATCTTGATCTAAAATTATAATAATATCTTTTTTCATTATAAAATGTTAAATCTCGATCATTAAAATTATTAAAATTTTGATACAATAGTGATCAGGAGTAAAGGAGCGTTGGTGATCCAGCAAATGTTAGCTCAGGAGTGGGACATCCACATTACCCAGGCTGCCAGCCACGCTCCCAACGTGAGTCTCGACATCCAAATCCTCTCAGATCCGTCTACAAGGGATCTCCTCTACACTAGAGGGGTTACGTAGTTTCAAAGTTCTATGTATTTCTTTTGTTGTAATTTTACATTCCCTACTTATCAAAAAAAAAAGGAGGTAAAGAAGGGGAAGAGTGAGAAAGTGGATCATTCTCCCTGCGGTGCGCGACAGGTCTTTGGTCCTGTGCCAGATCTTAGACTGACTCTCTGTTTTTTTAATACAAAAATATTCCTTTCGGTCCTAAATATAAGATAAATTTGACTTTTTTAGAGAGATTAAGGAAGCTAATTAAATTACTTTAAAATATTTATATTTGTCAATTTTTCTTCAAACTATTTTGCTTAACTTATGAACTAATATAATAATCTAAGGATACACAACATATGATATAGTTAAGTAACTTATTTAGCTTCTTTAATTTCTCAAAAAAAAAAAATTAACTATATCTTATATTTAAGACCAGAGGGAGTATTATTTAATATTTAATTAGTATACTTAATTGTGAAATTATTATGGACAGAAAACATCTGATCGACCAACGGCATTCTTGACCTGGAATTTTGGACGAGGAATGGACAAGAGCATTGATGGGGCAATAGCCAACTAATTGTTTTGTCTCTAGCCAGGCATCATATCATATCAATATCATAATGCAATGTATCTTCCCTTGTTGTCTATTTAGGCAAGAGGCGGCTGGACCTATAAACCCTCTTAAACTATATATATCACTCCCTTTTTATTCCCATATATTCAATCACAACTTGATGCCGTTAAAATGTTATGAATCAGAAATATAGTACTTCTTTTTTGGTTCTTTATTATAAGGCATCAACTAACAATTTTTACAAACCAATACAAATAATTAAAGTAATTAAATGTGTCTTAAAATTTAAGTAATTTTCAATATTACCCCTACTAATCGCACTAAACTCTAATATCATACGTAGTATTAATTATTACTTTTACCTACTACTATTATTAATTATAAACATACATGGAAAAAAAATATTTAATGTTCTTTAGAAACAAACAAATACCATAAAAAAGACCAAATATATTTTATTAGTTAGTGTCTTATAATAAGAAAAAGAAAGATTACAATCCCATAATATCGGAATGTTCAAACGAGGTGCTAATTAGTAACTTAAGAAGAGTGAGCGTGGGGTGATGAGGTGGGCTTTGCTGGTCGAATAATGTTGTCGCCCTCTTCAAGCTGCGCACGTTTTGGTTCACGTGCACAGATAGATTATTAAGGCACATTTAGGGGAAATAATATTTAGAAAGAAAATTTTCTTTGCTACTCATTCCGTCTATTACCTTTTAGAAGAAACAACAATTACCAATAACTTGTTCTTATTTATAAGAGATGATGTCTCAAATTAACTTTGTTAATTTTCTATTTTGCCATTACTTAATTACTCATTTTAATATCCATACATTTATCGTCACTACTTACTCTTTCTTCCACAATTATCTTTATTCTAATAATTTTCTTATTCTCTCTCCCTTATACTATCTTTCCCCATATCTTAGGGTGTTTTTGAGAAAAAAGTTACAATTTTTATATATTTATTATGTTGAACTAATTTTTACATCAACACGAGCCGATTAACTATTTCTTATAAAAAAAAACGGAGGAGGTATTTTTTTAGAGATCTTCCGCTTAATACCTCCCCCTTCGCTATTTTACTTATCCAAATTAAGGGGTAACGATTCCTTTTCTTTATTTTCCTCTCTCTGTCTTGAGGACCCTCCCTTCCCAATTCCATTCAACACATCCTCCCTCGCCAATGATTTCAACTCCTGGGACCCCTTCTGTTTCTTGAGACAATTTCCAATATTTAATGTCAATCAGCTCAGTTGTTTCTTGTCGTTTTCTTTCCCTTGTTTTCGTGTGTGTGTGTGTGTGAGACCCAAATAGAATCTCGACTTCCCGGAGGAGGTGGTGAGAGAATCTCTGAGGAAGATGCCTTACATGACATGGCAAGATGCTTGCTTTCTGGTGTTGACCCTCAAGAAAATGCACACCTCCACACGAAAGTCAAAGTCCAGGACTCTTCCTCATCTTGCCCAAACCCAACAACCAGTGTCGAGCTGGAGGATTTGGGATCCGACTGTTGGCCCTCACTTAGCTTGTCATTGATCATTACTCTTTAATTTCCTTCTTTCTTTGTATTTATTTGTTCATTCCTTATTATCGTCATTCTTTCTACTCCTTTTTTTTTTTTTTTTTTTCCTGTGATTGCCTTAGGTGGGGATTGAACCCTAGATCTATTGTCACAACTCACAAAGGGCACATCTTGTACCCCTATACCAAGGGTTTTTGGTACCAGCTTTCTACTCTAATCTATCCTTCCTCCGCCCAACTTTCATTAATTACTTTAGGGTTAAGGTGTATTTTTGCCCTTAAAGTATGCGCCCAAAAACAATTTTGTCCCTGAAGTTTTCGGCGTAGCAATTGCCGCTTCTTCGTCAAAAAACCCTAACGGTCAACGTTAGGGTTTTTGACGTTTTTGGGGCAACATTGCTCCGTTTTTTAAAACTTTTAAAAAGCAACGTTGCTCCGAAAAAAGTGGCGATTTTTGCCTCCGAAGTTTTAAAAACGGAGCAATGTTGCCTCTTTGCTGTCAAAAACCCTAACTGGTCAACGTTTAAAACTTTAGGGGCAACATCATACGCCGAAAATTTCGAAAACAAAATCGCTTCCCGGCGCATACTTTAAGGGCAAAAATGCACCTTAACCCATTACTTTAATTACATCACTTTTTCAAACAGGTTCCTCCCTTGAACTATGTAAGACAAGTAACTAATAATCAACCTATACTAATATTTGTGAGGGAAACAAGTAAAACCCACAACCGTTGACCACCCGGCTTCCGTTGAAATATATGAACAAATTGATTGATTATAAGAATATTATTTTACATCGTACTATTTTTTTTCTTAATTAAATGTGGCAAGAAAAGGACATTGCTTATTTCGATTGCATTATGTGTTGTCAACTGGGCAGAGATGAAAAGATAAATAAGAACGGATAAGTCAGCTGTCTTTATATGGAAGAAGGTCTTTCCCCCCCCCCCCTTTTTTGGATAAGGCGGCTGGTTAAATATGTGACGTCAAAAACGAGTCAACGATCAATTTTTAGTATTTATCGGGTCAATGATGAAGATGAATAGCATATCTTCCTTCAAATTCTTTCAATATTTCTTTAAAGGTAAAATACTCTAACCTCCCTTCTCTTTTGCTTAATTATACAAACATCTCTCTATTTTATTTTAAAAATATACTCTTAAGTCCAACCCGTTAACTCCGTTAAAGATTTTTATTTTTTTAATTAAAATTAATATTAAAATAAATTTTATTTACTAATTTACCCTTCATCATTACTAATTCCCTAATTTTGGATAAAATTGTTCAAGTAATTTAATTAATATTTTTTTCTTTTTCTTAATTTATTTTTAGTTTTGTAAATAATTATCTGTTACTTTTTTTATATTGAGATAAATACATAATTAATTTAATTAATGCAGAAATAGAAAAATTAATTAAAATAATAATAATTATTTTAATTGATGCATACTTAAATAAACGTGTTTATAAATGTTTGTGCAAAAAATATATTTAAAAATTAAAATTTTAAATAAAGATAAGTTATATAATATATGAAATTTACATTATTAATAACATATGGTGATTAAAAATATGCCTTTCAAATATGTTTTCAATTATGGTGTTATTGGGAAAAAACAAAGAAAGAAAGAAATATATTTTTAGTCATTTAAAAGAATACTAAATAAATAAACTTCAATAAATATGATAAAAAGTTTTAAAATTTAAAATTTTATAATATTATAAAAACTAATAAATTTTACAATTTATTTGAAATTTTGAACATATATGTGTTAGAATTATTTTTTGTTTGCATAAAAGTTATTTTTAGGAATATATAAATGTTTATTCATTTGTTAAAAGAGGGGTATTTTGGTCAAATAAAATATTTAATAATTATACTTAACGGTCAATTAACGGTTGGATAGATAGAAATGGAATCTCAAATATGTAAGGGTGGTTTCTATACCATGTATTTTAATTTAAAGAGAGGTCTACATATGTTTTCAAAATAGAGTGGAAGTTTGTGTAATTTAGGTAAAATATAGGGATAGTTAATGTATTTTACTCTATTTATTAATGTGAGTCCGGGTCATTTTTAGGGGGTAGATTTTTTTTTTTTCTATATTTTTTTATTTTTGTTTTTTAAGGCAAGAAGTAAGTTAGTTGACGGTGTTTTTTTTATTTATATAGTTGACCTTCTTATTTATATAAGGGAAAATTAGAATGAAGGACCTGTGAGAAAAGATATTTATGGAGAATAACCATAAAAATTGTAATTATTTTAAAAAACTAAATGCAAAAGTATAAAATGAAAAATACTAAAATACCGCTAACAAAATCTTTTGCATTCCTTCATACACTCTATATTTTAAAACTAATACAAATTCTAAGTTTCACTAAATTAAATAAAAAATTTCTCAATTTCTATTTTTCCACAACTTGCACATATATCTCGGAACAAACTTACACATTCTTCAATTTTGTAAAAATTATAATTTTCTTAAAATCAACAAAAAAATTATTTAAAAATATAATTATATAATTTTAATAAAACTCAAGGTCTTTTATAATTTAACATTCATACAAGAAAGTTTATATGATATCTTTTTGTTTTAGAAGAAATTTATGTTGGTTAAAAAATTCATTTAATGTTTATAATTTTTTTAAAAAATATAAGTAATATATTATATCCTGAACTATATGAAATGAGTTTATCTTTTATTTTTATAAAAATATCTTGATTGATTTTTAAATAGATAAAAAACAATATATCATTATGATTTTAGAATTATAATTAATATAGTGAATTTAGAATTTACATTAGGATGTTTAGTCCTTCTAAGTAATTACAATTTTTATGGTTTTTTATTATAAATATTCTTTTCTCTAGGTCCTTTATTTTAAATTTTCCCTTTGTATAACTTACTCAAGGACATAGTCAATCAATTGCGTTAATATTTATTGACAACATAATATTTATATAGTTGACGTTGTTATTTATTAGCAGATACTCTTAGCTTGCTTCTTAATGTTGTAATTGTTCTCTTATGAGGTAATGGATTTCAGTTTACATTCAAACAAATAAAATATGTAAACATTTCTATTAAATCACATTGTTTACAAGCTTCAAACAGTAAACTTTATTCTTAGAACTTCATGTATTATATAATTTACTTGATGAACATATAATTTACTTAAAATCATATATTTGCATATAAAGTTCAACATGATTCTCAATATAAATAAAAAATTATGCACTTAACATCTCGTGATTGAAATATTGAATAATAAAGATGCAAAATGTAATATCCTGATTTTGGGGCCTTGAGACTTGAGGATAAACCTATATCAAGCAGATGACTAGGCCCAATTTGGGAAGAGTCCCAAGAATGTCGAGAGATAGAAAGCCTATCGGGGACTATGTGGTTTGGCCATATTGGGTAGAGGACCTAGATTGTGTAGGCCGTAGGAATACATTGTCGGTACAGAAGGGCACCGAACGATTATATGGTGTCATTGGGTTGGTAGAAAGAGGCCACCCAACTATGTCCTGAGGTATAGGACTATTAGTTGAGCAAAAATATGCCGATATAAGTAAGTATACGGCATTTTCAGGGTAGTTGGGTATGCCCTGCGTTTTTTGAGAAAACATCGGTATGTGGCATCGTTTGTTGGGTCTCGGCATTCATGTCGCAATCCCCAGCAAAACCTGAGTAGGATCCCGAGCAAACACCGATGAAGCAACTTTAATAAAGTAAGTCATGATGATCTATGATGATATGTTTTTGTGTTGGTCAAATAAAAAGATGACACGTGTTGACTCATCATGTTAAAGTATAAAGTTACTTTTGTGTTGTTCTAATGGGAAGGTGACACGTGTCCCGTCATGATTACAGAGAAAAAGCTACTTTTGTGTTAGTGCAATGAGAACATGACACGTGTCATCTCAGTATGACACACTTTTATGTTGGTTCAATAGAAACATGACACGTGTCTACCAGTATGACAAGTAAAAAGCTACTTTTGTTGGTCAAATAGAAATGTGACACGTGTCCCCTCATCATGACTAATGATGACATAGCTTTTGAGTCATTGCAATGAGATCAAGACACGTGTTGCGTCATCATGACAAGGAATAAATTAAAGCTATTTTATGTTGGTCCAATAGAAAGAGGACACGTGGCGCGACAAGTGGCACATTCTGAACCAGACACGTGGCGTGTTCTAGACCGTACCCATGTTCTATATATATACCCCTTTTCCTCTCATTTGTCTTTAGGCCATTCTTGGCCAAAGCATGGAAAATAGAAGAGAAAGAGAGAGAGAAGGAAAAGAGGAAGAAGGAGCTAGAGGAGAGACAAAGAGTTCGGGGCCGATTTCGCCTTCGATTTAGTGTTTCTAGCTCCTGAGGCAATCTCTAAAGTTGTTCCTCTCGATGAGAGAAACATTTGTACAGTTTTGGAATCTTGATATGAGGTTTTTAGTGTCGTCTACATGGTGGAGGTGCTATCGGATCTCTAAACCGATCGCGAAATCAAGGTAAGTAGGACTTGGATTCTTGCTCTACTTTCTTCAATCTTAGTAGACATTCCTAAGATCTTGATGAATGATTCCTGCATGGTGGTATCAAGTACAAGGGACCTCAAGGAGGAGAAGTTTCAAAGGAAAGTTAACGTCTAGAACAAGAAGTGCCGTCGCTGGGAGCTTTTAAAAGAATTTGGATAAAGTAATTGACAGTTTAAGTTTGCCAGGTAGTAACCCTAATCTCATATGCTTTGTATGTCTCTATATGTATGTTTTACCATGATTGTATATGCATTCGGTGTTCCAGCTTCTGTTGCTGCCTGTATGTTGTACAGTTTATTTGATATGGCTCCCAGGCGGATGTTAGCAAATGGAGGTGTTGGACCAGTTCCAAATTATTCGGAGAATTGTTGGAGAAATTTTATGTAATTATTGTTTTAAATTCTGTAACCAAGATTTGTAATTTATTATCAGTATACTATGCCCATATTGTTTTGCCACTGCGCTGCGCTACAATGCTCTGAGGTATGATAGCGTTAAGTAATATTTTTATATAAATGGATGGGTATCATACTACCCGCCACCCGAAAGAGCAAGGCCGGTAGGGGTGTAATACAAAAATTTATGCCAAATTTTCTCAAATGAGAAGAGTATTTTTAATATTGTTAAAAAAATGTAAATTTTTTAAAAATACTCTCTTCAACAATTATGGCTAAGCCCATGATGGTGCGTGCCCTTATCCATCCCAACAAGGCAATGGGCTCAAAATGTAAGTTATTTATTCTAAAAGAGTTGTGGCTATATCCTCCCTTTCTTTTTAGCCATCCTAATAAATCCTTTAATTTTACTCGTGCCCAAATTAGTCCCTCACATAATAACGAACTAAGGATCGAATCATGTCTGAGAGAGTTTGTAGGGGCACTACAAAGGTTATCAGATGTCCAAATGTAGCACTAATAGTCTTTCAATTCCCTCCCATTTTAATCTGTTATGGTCAACGCTAACAGTAGCTTACTCATTTGACATCCAAACAATCATGTTTGATCCATCTCCCTATTTAAAACATACAGCCGCATGTACTACTACCCCCCCAAAAAAAACCTTTTAGCGGCGACATTTGGTGGCAAGTTTTAATGTCGCTCCTAAAAGTTAAACTTTTAACGGTGAGAACAGCGTCACCGCTGAAAGTGTTACAATCAACGGCGACATTATGTTATTGCCGCAGAAGGTATGACTTTCAGCAGTGACATTTTCTTGTTGCCACTGAAAGTCATAGTTTTTAGCGGCGACTCTCATGTGTCGCCACCAAAAGTGTGTTTCAGCGGTGACTTAATGTAGTCGCTGAAAGTTTTATTTGTAATTTTTTAAAATGTTAGTTTTTTTTTACTTATGGTATTTATACTTAATGTAATGTCAAATTAATTGAATTCACTAAACCTTTTACTTGATCATCAAATATAACCCTCTAAACCTCCTAGCCATTCAACCATTGGTCCATCTGTTCAATCTATATGTCGATTTCCTCACGTTTAATTGGAGGTGACCTGGAACACTGTCTCTAGTATTCACGTTTTACACAGATCTGGGCCATTTAATACTGTATGTCATTTTCAAACATTCTACCTAAACCATTGGCCAGTTCAAATGACTATTCGACTATATTGACTTCTAAGCCATTCGTCCTTATATGATGTGTTAACTCTTAGAAATTGACAATATTCCAGCACATTTTCTCTCTCTTTTTACCTATTTTTTGGTTCAAAATGTGCATAGAAATGAAGTTATAGAGAAAAATGTGCATATCAAAGTATAAGGCAAAAAAAATCAAAGAAATTCTTGTTATTATAGAGTTATTGATTCAATTGAGAATTGATAATTGCTTCCTCTGTTGTAGGAAGATGGAGACAAGTTTTGAAGCTCTATAAGAACCAAGAAAGAAGGAAAGAAATAAAGGAGGTGAAGCAGTGCAAAGTTTGAAGAACCTGTACAACTGGCTACGGAAAGTCAACAACTGTCCGCAGCCAGTAGTTTCCACGGAAAGTCAACAACGGCGCGATGCAGTTTCCGTGGAAAGTCACCAACCGTCGCAGCCAGTCGTAAAAAAATGCAGAAAGTACAGCTGCGCGTTTTACACTTCAGAAACAGAAAAACACTATTTAACCTAAAGGGATGTAACATCCCGACTTTTTAAAAGCAGTATAATTTTTTTTTCATCAGAGTAGAGTATTTGAGCGGAAGAGTAACTGATATATAGATTCAAAAAGCCGTAAGTCTGGCTGTTTACAACATCGGTACGATGAAGAGTGTTTCAAAAGTACAAAACATCTCGAAAGAAAGGCTTCCGCCGAACATCAAAAGTAAAGGACAACATCGGAAAGTCTTCATCCGGTCCTTGAACCCGCTTTTCTCTCTCCTCGGTCCTCGGTCCTTCCAAACTTGATGCTAAGTTAAGAGCCGAGATCCAATTTACCACATTGGATCTCGGGTAACGATTAACCTCATGTTTATGTATACACATACGGTGCACAGACATCCATAATATCAACAAGACAACAATCACTCTACCACAACCCATGCATATGTCCCCCGACATGCGTACACATTGCACCCAGCAAGATACGACCTATTGCACCCAAGATGACATATTGCACCAATGACCGACATATTGCACCCATGACGACATATGCACCCAAAGATACGACATATCCTCTAACCGCTATATGCACTCGCACAAGATAACACCTCTACAACACACATACCACATATATGTAAACCATAAACATCGAGATAAGGTTACCCGGACGCGAACGTACCTTTTTGGCGGTACAAAGATAACAACTTTTACGGAAAAACGTGAAATTCGACAAATGGAAAAAAAGCGGTATGACGGCGGCACAACAAATGCTCGATTAGCTCGAGATATCCTATAAGGACAACGTTTATCAACATTTGGCATCATAACAGGCCATTTGGGCGAAAATTACTATTTTGCCCCTAGTACCCCTATTGGCGGAATTTCGCGAGCTTGTTTTTTCGCTCTATCTCTCCCGGAATTTTGACAGATCTTTTCCCTTATCATATTTTCGAAATATATATCATATTTACCCCTAAATATGATATCTAGACTATCTTGAAAAATTAAAGATAAATCTAGCATTCCTACTATATCTACCGAAAGAACTACCGAAACTAAAGACTAAGGACCGAAGAACTTACCCCGAGACTTTGCTCGGACTTTCTCCGAGCTTCTCTCTCTAAATTCTCTCTAAGGGGCAGATTTTTGGTGTGAAAAATGAAGAAGGTGCTCATGCCCTTATATAGGGAAAAATTGTGCCACTTTGGTAATTTCCATATTCCAAATCTTGTAATTTTCTCTTACCTTATAACCAAGTAAAATCAAAGCATAATGGTGTTTAATTCTTGACCATGGGCAGCCCTTAGTCGACATTGGGGAGTGATGTGGCAGCAAGCCATTGGTCCAAGAGTGGTGAGTCAACTTGCTTTATGGCCGGTTCGATGATTTTCCCCGTTCGATCTCCGTTTCGCGTCTCTTCGAGAAATCTCAAAATTCTGAATTCATAACTTTGAAGATCTTCTCTTCCTCATCAAGAATATCTAATTTAACTTAGATTTCGGTCCCTTACAGGGTTCCAACCGATCAGGTTGAAGTTTTCTCAAAAAACGTGTCCGAACACGTCCGGTGTCGGAAATCGCTTTCGGAATCATCAATCTCTGGATAATAATTCACTGATTCCAAATATGTCCAGATAATTATAAACTCATCTCTAGATGTTGAGTTATAATTATTTTCTTCAAATCAAAATGTGAATATCTGCATTTTTTCCTATTTCGTCTTATTAGGCAAATGCGCTTACCGAATTCGGAATTAACTTCCTAAGAGGTCACTTGAAGGTAAAAACTCACTGATCAATATTTTACCTTGACTTTGGAATTCCTATTCCTGGTTCTCAAGATAGGATCCGTTTCCTATTTATTCCATTACTATTCACTATATTATATAATAATACAATTTTACAAAAATATCATGATATATATTTATTTTTTTTTTTCTAAGCATAAAATATTTTATTAATATTTTATTTTTTTTATTTATTTAATAATTTCGAATTTCTCCAATTAAAAATAATTATTTAAATTATTTTTAATTCATTTATGTATACCTTAATTATCCCATTAATTACCGGATTAGCCACTTACTAATTTTTGATAATTTTCTTAATTAGGATAAATCATTATCTCACAATTATTTTACTTACATTGGTATTTTATATCCCATGTAAAATATTAAAAATCATGGGGTCAATTATGATCCCCAAAATAATATTAAATCTTGCCTCAATATTTTCCAAGGAAATTAATCCCAAAAATTACCTAAATTAGAGACAACCTATTCTCCAATTTTTAATAAATATTTCATTGCCTCTTAGGATTTATCATAATATTTTCAGGGTATTTTATGGACCACAATTGCATTTAGGGATTTTTAGCTCTTTATTCACCCTAATTTCAATAGAAATTACCTTAGGAAATAAGATAATTATTACTTATTATTTGAAACCACATATTCACCTATTTTCAATAGGTATTATTTATCGAAATATAATATTCCAGATAAATAATTACCCGGGTATTACAAGGGATGGGCCGAAAATCACACTCTTGACCTAAGGAAACAAGTGGGCACACAAGGGAAGAGCTTGGGAGAGAGTTTTGGACAATCTTGGAGGCTTGGGTGCTCAACCTAAGAGAGATTTTGGGGATTTCACCTTGGTTCTTCCTCTTTTCTTCTCTTTTCTTCCTAGCTTCTTCATGTATTCGTATCTTTACTTAGAATCTCTTTGTATTTGGATATGAGTAGCTAAATCTTTCATTCTAGGGTTCTTTTGACCCTTTGTATGGATTAATACTTGAATATTCCTCTCTTTTGGTAGATAAATATATATATGTGTTGATTTCAACCTTGGCTTAATGCTTCTAAGTGATTGGCCTCCATTTAGATGATTTATTCACATAGGTTATGACTTGAGAGAGCTAATCTAAGTGTAGAACTTGATTGAAATCATGTTTGTCTTGAAGTTTGCTTGATAAATGGATGGTTTGTTGGTAAAATAGAGATATATTTACTAACCTTGCATTGTCACATTAGGGTTGTTGCTTAAATATTGATTCTCATTAATTATAGCAAGAGATTGTGCATCTTAATGAGAAGAGAAACTTGATTTTGACTCGAGAGAGCGGGTCAAGTGTTTTAGAACCTTAGGCTAACACATATATGTATTGAAATGCTACTAGAGAGGAAAGTAACCAAGTTTTATGAAATGCAAAAAGGGGAAAAAGAATCCTAGGCTCTATTATCCTTGAAGTCAAAGAGTCATTTGCCTTTATCAATTTTATGTTTTAGAAATAGTCTTTAAAAATTCTCATTCCAACCCAAAACTTTGTTTTAGCTCAACTTGATGAAATTCACTAAGCCTCTTGCTTGACCAATTTGTTAAACAAATCCTCGTGGGAACGATACTTTATTTATCACTTTATTACTTGCGAAACTCGTGCACTTGCGAGGCGAACAAGTTTTTATGATGTACATGTGGTAATTCTCCATTAATCATTTGATTATTCATTTATCATAAATATTTCATTGGCTTTACTGATCGGCTTGACTTAAATGATCTTGGAAATCAACTCTGATATTCAAATGGCTTTTGCCTCAACTGTATAATTTAAACCTCCATTATTCGCAAACATACATGCCTTTTTTCCCATGCATTTGCAACTGATTCTCTCGTCTTCTTTTAATTCCCATTATTCAACCATTGGTTCTTTTAACCGGTCACATTTAATTGTTGACATAGATTCATTTACGTTGGATGCCTATTTATTCCTTTGTTATTCTGCCTTTCGTCGATTGCAAAACTCGTTTGTCAACTTCTTAATACCAAAATCCATATTATACTTCAATGGCTACGTGCAATGTATCAGATTTTCTTTCACTCAATGGTCAGAGCAACAATTGGTGTATTACTGTGAAAGTGGTATCTCAATTTAGCAACATTCCCTACACCTATATGCATCAACGTATCACATACAATGTAGTCCCGACAGATTCGAAGGTCTTTTGTTCATCAGTTTCTTTTTTTTCTTTTTCTTTTTTTGTTATAATTATTATTCCTGTTTGATTTTTACCCCGATCTCATTGCTATTTCATTTTTTTACTATTTCATGTAGGGTTACTTGTGCTTAGCAGTGATGTGCAGGCAGGATGTGATACGTAGAGTGGCTGGTGTTCTCAAACCAGGATTCTGTTTTGTTCTGAAGAATTTCTCTGTCAAGCAAGGATCAAATCTCATTAATCTTGTTTTAAAAATAATTATTGAACCATATACTGTTATAAATTTTGTCAGGGATGTCATAACCACGCCAGACTCAAATTTTCAACCCCTTCTTTCTTTATCTCCTACTTCTCTTATGGAGCCCACTCTTATAAGTATCAAAACTATAATCCATTCTTTTATTTATTTTTACTTTCATTTCATCACTTTTACATTTGTCTCTACGGATATTCTATAATTTAACTTCTTTGGTTTCATGTTCCAGACGTCATTGGACTAGTCACTATTGTTTCAAAACTTACAGATGTCATGGATGAAGGAGAGACAATTTATCAGTTTACTTTTGAAATAATGGATGAATGGTTTGTAGTTAATGTTGTTATCATTGATTGTTCTACGTTGTTCATGTTAATGTTAATTTCCTTTTCATTTTGTAGTGGAAACCCCTTTTACTGCTGCTTTAGGGGTAGCGCCGCTTTCTGAGCTTGGGTCAGTTACAGCAAGGTTGTGAACAAGGATGATGTCGTCGTTGCATTATTTTATGTCAAGATGATCAAGACCGGTGGTTAGTTATTTGTTCTTAACAACTTACTCTTATTTTTTTGTTTCCCCCCCTAATATGTACTTAATCATTTGTTTTGTTGATATTGTAGATAGCCAAACCATATTCTTATTCAACATGACTGGATAACATTTCTTATTTAAAATATATCCTGACCTCAACATCTGCTCAATGGTAATCCTAAGAGTAAATACCTTTTCTGGTCCCTGACAAAAAACACGGACCCCATTTTGGTCCCTTACAAAAAAAATCGACTCTTATTCGTCCTTTTTATGGACTAAAAATGACCTTTTGGAAATTTGTAAGGGATCAAAATGTCAACAAGATACGGACAAAATAAAAACACCATTCGAGGTTGATAACTTTATATCCGCAGAGATACCTGACAAAGATGTTGACCTTGAATTGTATGAATTAGTTGGCAGTTATATGGTTCATGGCCCATGCGGTCGATCATCAAACAATGCATGCACCTTGTATGAAGGATGGTAAGTATTCCAAGTACCTTCCAAAAAGATATAATGCGTGTACCATGTTGGATGAAAATGGTTATCCAACATATTGAAGGAGAAATGATGGATGTATGGTGTCTAGGAAGGGTGTTCATCTGGATAATAGATTTGTTGTCCCTTAGGTTGTTAAAGCTCTTTTCAGCTCATTTGAACATTGAGAAGACAAATCAATCAGAGTTGTCAAATACCTATTCAAATACATAAGTAAAGGGAATGACCACGTAATCACAGATATATATATATCTGGGATTTGACATTCACCATAGACAACTACCTGTTGAGAGACTGAGCTTTCATCTTCATCAACAACAAGCAGTTTATTACTCTCAAAACCAGAGGATGTCATCGCTTGTCAACTATCCCAGAGTTAAGGAATCAATGTTCCTTGCTTGGTTTGAAATGAATAAGCAAGAACCGTTTGCAAGAACGCTAACTTATTCTCAATTCCCTAACTACTTCACATTTGTTAGGGAAAAAAGAATATGGAAGCATTGTGAATGTGGTTTTTCCGTTGGAAGGCTAGGTCATTGTACACCTGCTCAAGGAGAGTTATGTTACCTACGTTTGCTGTTGACAAAAGTTCAAGGTCCAAAGAATTATGCAGATATTAGGACTGTTAATAATGTTGTCTATCCTACATTCAGGGAAGCATGTTACACACTTTGATTGTTAGATGATGACAACGAGTATATTGATGCAATTAAAGAAGCATCATTGTGGGCATCAAAGCAATTACCTTCATCACTTTTACACCAGTATGCTATTAAGTCATTCCTTATCACAACTAGGTATTGTTTGGGAACGGACAAAAGAGATCATGTGTGAAGATTTGTTATATATCACACGTGGCAATCAAATTTTTCCAGGTACATTGCTATATTAATTCTTTACTTTCATGTGAATTGTTAAATGTTTTTTTAGGATAATGCTTAATCATTATTTGAAAAGGTGGTTGCAACCAGTTGAAAGATGAATTGTGATGAATATTTTTTTTTTTTTAAAAAAATATTATTCGTATTAACTAGTCAACATAATGAGTTATTATATGTGAATACAATAATGTAAGTCCGTTTGAAATTAATTTACTTGGTCAATACTGCTAAACAAATAATTAAACATTTTCATTGCTATTTTAGAATTGCAGTTTTCGACAACCAATAAAGAAGCTACCGGACTGTTTGAAATTGAAAAACTTTTGCTATGCAACGGTAAAAGCCTTGACGACTATCCATCCCTGCCTAAACCAAATGAAGAAAACATCATTGACATGTCAAACCAACTAATACTTCAGGAGTTAAACTACAACAAAGAAAGAGAGAGCGATGAAGCCAATAGGTTGCAAAATCTAATGACCGATGAGCAAAAAGAAGTATTCCATAAGATACTTTCCTCTGTTTCTTCACAGAAAGGTGGTTTCTTTTTCTTTCTTTCTTTCTTTTTGGCATGGATTTGGTGGTAGTGGGAAAATGTTCATTTGGAATGCATTGATAGCTTCCATAAGATCCAAAAGGGGTATCATACTGAATGTAACATCCAGTGGAATTGCAACAACTTTACTACCATCTGGCAGAACTGCGCATTCAAGGTTTTTAATTCCTATCGGCGCGCATCAATGAAGATTCTATTTGTTCAATCACTCAAAATTCACCAACAGCAAACTTGATCAAGGCAACTAATCTAATTATTTGGGATGAAGTTCCAATGGTGAAGGGACATTGTGTAGAGGCTTTTGACATAACTTTAAGGGACATAATGAAGACCAATAGTATTTTTGGAGGAAAATGTGTCGTCATGGGTGGTGATTTCAGACAGATTCTTCCAGTCATTCCTAAAAGTGGAAGAGCTGATATTGTAGATGCATCTATTAATGCTTCTCCTCTTTAGAATGAATGCCAGTTATTGCAATTGACAAAAAATATGAGATTGAAGTCTTCCACAGATCCAACTGAGCAAGAAAAAAATAAAAGCATTCTCTGAATGGTTGTTGCTTGTAGGAGAGGGTGTCATTGGACTACTGCACGATGGTATTGCAAATATAAAATTACCATATGATTTGTTATTTTATGATGATGATAATCCAATAAGCTGCATTGTTCAATCTACTTACCCAAATTTAGTTGAGCGTTTATTTGAGGAAGATTACCTAAACAACAGATCTATTTTAACCCCAACTACGGAACATGTCAATTTATTGAATGAGTACATTTGTTCTTTGTTGTCAAGAGATGAAGTAGAATACTTTAGTGCTAACTCTATAAATCGTATAGATTATGCAAATAAGAGTTTCGATTATCTATATGACAATGACATAGAGTTTCTAAATTTGATTAAATGTTCTGGGATTCCTCATCATAAATTGGTTTTGAAGGTGGGAGTACCTGTTATATTAATAAAGAACATTGACCAAGCTTCAGGATTATGCAATGGTACGAGGCTTCAAGTTACACAACTTGGCAAGAACGTCATTAAAGCCAAAGCGTTGAATGACACTAGCACAGGACACGACTTTGATACACATGATAGACATGAACCCGTGTGAATCTAAACTTCCATCCAAGATGACGAGAAGGTAATTTCCAATCATCATTTCATTTGCGATGACAATTAACAAGAGTCAAGGACAATTGATGTCAAATGTAGGTCTTTATCTTCCAAGTCCACTTTTTTCACATGGACAACTTTATGTTGCCTTATCTAGGGTAAAGAGTTTCAAAGGTTTAAAAATACTGATTTTGAATGAGTTGAATAAGTGTATTGACAACACAGTTAATGTTGTATACAAGGAAGTTTTCCAAAACATTTTACAACATTCATAGTTTTAATAGTTTTAAGGGAAAACTTTATTTGACTTTGTTATTGTTGTGCTTTGAATTTCATAATTACATGAAATCATAATTTCATTACTTCCATTTGTGTATTTATTGAATTCCTTATTTAACCTATCATTTAATGAAACAGTTTGGTTATTACATTTGCGCATTTGTTATTCATAGTTAAAACAAAATAGAACTAGACACTGCGTGCAACGCAAGGATCTCTACTTATCACTTTATTACTTGGTGTGACTTGTGCACTTGCGATAACGAACATGTGTATGTGTATTTGAGAGAGATGATAATTATGTTTGTACTGGTGTATATATATGTGTGTGTGAGAGAGATTGAGAATTAAAGATATATTAATTATTTACTAAAACTAAAATAAAAGAGAAGTTGGGGGGGGGGGAATAATATTAATTGATTTGGTCCATTAATTATGCCTTTTTCTGTTTTTCTATTATACTTTAACTGTACCCACAAGCTTATGAATATTCTATCGACGAATTAGTCTAAGACTCATACTTTATGTTTTTGTTTCATAAAAGCTGCTGGGATATGCTCTTGCTATTACTTTTTGTTTCAATTTAACCAATTTTTTATGGTGTTTTTAAATTGAATCATTATAACTCGAGTTTGTTTGATGTTACAAGAATATTTTAGATTGTAAATTTGAGGTGATTGATAACTTTGAGAAATGTCAATAATAATTTTAAAAGCATTTATAGGCTCAAAATATTCAAATAACCCACAATTCTACAAGTATACAATCATTGGATCATGTTTTAATGGGTGAGATTTAATCTTATGTAAAAAATATTATATTATATTACAAGAGAGCTTCATATAAGTTATACGAAATCGAATTAAATTTCATAAACAAAAAGGCGATACATAGTCGTTTGAAGGCATAAAAAATTGCCAGCGAGCACTGATTAGGGTGAGCACAGAACCCATAACCAATGAGCCTGCCCACAACCCAATATAATTGGGTCATTTTGAGTCCACCCAAAAAGACTCAAAACGGGCTGGATTAGAACCCGTTTAAGACTTAAATGGGTGGGTTATGGGCACACCTACGAGTTGACCATACCCGCCCATTTAGTGTTTTTTTAATTAATTACCTATATCATTTCGCATTCTGGCATAAGGTAAAGACGTTCCTTGACTTTATATTCTAAATAAATTTATGTTATGATGCTATTTGTCTAAATTTGTATGAATTGTGATTATTGAAACTTGAAGATTCAAATTTCAGAATTTAAAATGACAAATTTAGATGGACGTTTAATACTTATAAATATATTTTTTTTCAAAAAAATAAACATGTGAAATGTAAATGGGTAACCTAAAACCTATTAAGCCCGCACATTTATGTGTTAGCCCGTTTACATGGGTTTAAATGGGTTGAGGTATGAGTATGAGCTAGCCCATACCCATTTAAAGTTCAATGGGCGGGCTACGGGTTTGGCCTCGGGCTGCCCAACCTGCCCATTGCTCTGCCCTATTTAAATATAAGGACAATGGATCTAGCGTCTAAATAAATATAACTGAATAATGAGATGAAAGTCATAATACCATACCAGACTGCAACCCTGGCTATGGAGGCCAGTATGTCCTCGCCGTCAACGCAGCAGCCATTCCCAGATTGTGGGTTTTGGCAGGACACCTCTGATCCTTTCTTGGTCTCTTTATCAAGAGATCAAGTTCATGGAGACCCTTTCCACGATTATCTTTGCTTCGATATGATCGACGGGGAGGCAAATCAAGCGCCGGCGAGTTGGGAAGACATTGGAGCAAAGAAGACTGTGGAGGACAAAACATACATAGGTGTGAGGAAGAGACCTTGGGGAAAATTTGCAGCAGAGATTAGAGACACCACCAGGAATGGGGCCAGAGTTTGGCTGGGAACATTCGAAAGTGCAGAGGAGGCTGCTTTAGCTTACGACCAAGCTGCATTCACCATGAGAGGCAACAACGCTGTTCTTAATTTTCCAGTGCAAAAGGTAAAGGAATCTCTACAACACATCCAGTATGGTTGCCGCGAAGGCTGTTCGCCGGCTTTAGCCCTAAAGGAGAGGCACTACATCCAAAGAAAACTGTCGTCAAAGGCTAAGAAAGGCAAAGCCAAACAGCAATCATCAGAGGTGGTGGTGCTTGAGGACTTGGGCGCTGAATATCTGGAGCAACTTCTCACCATTTCTGATCAAACTACAAGCTAGCTAGATAGACACTGCCAATAATCAAACCTATTTCACAATTGTATTACTATTATTTCTATCTATTTTGGTCCATATACATCCTTCAACTAAATTTGGATGGACCCTTCGTCTTATTTTCATCCCTCTTTTTTATTTTGAGGTTATTTTCTCTAGGGAATTACAAGCCCCCTCCACAGCTCTTCCCATTCTTTTCTTTTTATAAAGTATTATTTGGTATCCAATTCAGGGTTCGTGACTTCCCCTTCTAATACAAATGTCTCCTCTGGGATTCAAACTCAAAATCTAAAGAGATCTAGCGGGACCACCTTACACCGCTAGACCAACTTTACGTTGATAGATCCAACTCTTCCCATTCTATTTGTTGGTGTTCGTTAAAAGATTAATAAGAATGATTATTACACCTTCATCTGAAGCTGGCTGCTCCTTTAAACTTCCTTTATATCCTTTCTTCGACCAAAATGTTAACTTCATATTGCAGACGTCTGTTTTTGAAATAGCTTCAAATCACCTTGACGATGAATTTTCAGTTCCCAATCGCAGCACCTAAAACACATCTCGCATCTGGATGCATCCAAATCAGAAATATCAACAAAACATGGAGATATGAAGTAGTTTAGCAAGAAGTACATAAGCTTCACCATTGAAATCTTTCCATATATGGCAGGATATAAAACCAGAAATTATTTCATTCTCCATTCCACTCAAGACTAAAGGGACATGTCTAGAGTTTTCAATAATTGTAAAGGTCTGGTATAGTTCCCCGGAGCAAAAAGCAGCCTTTTATATATTTTCACTACATGCAACAGTAACTGAACTCTACAAAATCTTTCTAATAAAGAACTCCTTTTAAGATGTTTACACATCATTTGATACCGTCGGAAAAGAATAATACTTAGCCAAAATAGTAATAACCAAGGAAAGTAAATTTGATGGTGATGAACTCAAGGAACAAAGCAGGCACAGTAAAATTTTCAAAATTGGAGATAAAAATGGTACTTCTTCAGTCCTTCATATAAGACATATTTAGCTTATTCGATTCGATTAAGGAAGTTAATTAATATGACATGTGATTTCTAAAACATTATAGTTATCTTTCTTAATTATATTATTTTCCCTCCTCCTTGATTTAAGTAAGCATCAATAGAACTAAATTAGTAAAAAAAAAATTAACAATTATGAAAACTGTGTCTTATATTGAAGAACAAAATTAGCTCCTCAAATATGTCTTATATCAAGAACTGGAGGGAGTGTTATATAAACTAAATGTTGGATTTTAAGTTCATCAGAGAGAAAATAACCTATGGTTTATTTCAGTATCAAGTATCAACATTACAAGTCTCAACAGTATGAGTAGTCCTTTTCTGCATCATATCACCTATATGCACTCTAGCTGGAGAGAAAAAGCAAAAAATATAGTGTTGCAATGTTTTAATTTCCTCGATTGCTGGACAAGAACAGCTGATGCAGAAATTAGAAGTACGATTAGCTCAAGAAAGCATGCAATTTGTACAGCTAAGTATAACATTCCCACTGCATTAATCTACTATTCTGTCACAAGAGTAATCATAGATCATATTCAATATAAAAAACAGATCATATTCCCAACGCTTCTTAATATAGAACATATTTAAGAAGTTGATCTTAGTCCCTAATTTAGAACATATTTTTCATATTTTTTTCAATTGTATTCTAATTTAACCCTATTAATACTCACTCAACAATAATCAAAGAGGAGAGGGAGTGGGGGAATTAAGAAATACAAGTAGAGTGTTTTAGAAAATACATGTCAAATTAACTAATTTAAATAACTTCCTTAATCTAATCAAATTTGGTAAATTTATCTTATATTAAGAACGTGAGAGTATAAATTTATACTATACAATTTACCATCGGTGTCATACCTCATTTGGTTGTACATTATAGAGATAAATAATCTATCCAGGACATGACGAATTATCTAGGCTATTAAAAACCAATAAAAATGGATAAGAGATAGTTTCTACTTTCTCTGAAATTGGTGGTAATCCTTCGATATAGATCTTGTATGAGTTATAGAATTCTAAACCATGCATGTTTACCAAATGAAATGACAACAAATAACTCATGTACATCCAAGGCTCTGATATTCTGGAACAAAATTGATACATTGCCCATATTTCATATCTACACATAAAATAATGCCAAACATACAATATTTTCAGCATCTAAGTCCAAACAGTAATATCAATTTTTTTTTTCATAAAGTAGATAACTACACAGGCTTGTTCAGAAAATTTAAAAGAAAAAATGAAAGCTGATGGGGACATAACTTATAGTGTATAAGTTGGCTAATTAGAATCCAAATTATAAGAGACAGAAAAAGAAAGTCTATATAATGATCAGAAGTTCAAAACACATCCAAAATTAAAAGCAATGATTGCTCTAATAAAAGAATGATTGATCATCAAATTAAACAAAGATATTCAAACAAAATTTGAGATGAAAAAACACAAAAAATATCATTGTACCAAAGAGATTATAAGTTGAGCAACTATATAATTAAGACCTATGGATATATGACCTGAGTCATTTGACGCGTTCTAGCAAGCCGTCACTGAATACATACGAGAGTTCAGTGGGCAACTAAAATATTGGAATAATGCTTATTAATCAAATATTGGTAGAACATAGAAAACGATAGTCATACAGATTATCAGATGATGGCAGATTGGTCGTTTCATCAGACTGCTATATTCATTGCATTTATCTGGAGATATTAAATTAAAGAAACTCCGTGATAATTACACCTAAAGCTAAGGTACAGAACACCAAATTAGACAGACACAAGTACACAACTGATAAGGATTAATTCCAATTGGAAAATTTCTGCGAGACATCAACAAACAACGATGAAACCGTTTTCAGCATAAAGTAACCATCGCTCCAGAATAATGCTACAGTAATTGAAAATTCGAGAGAGAAGGAAAGTTCGCATTTACCTCGATAACTAAATTGGTGAAATCCTTTTGCCTATTGTATATCTCCCAGAATAAACTTCTCTTGCAAAAACATAATTCGCTAGAGCTGACTGTAACATTGAACGAAAAGCAAGAGCCATGAAGCACGGAAAGAGGGTTTTTTTTGGCGAAACGAAGGGGAAAAAATTAGGGTATGGGACTGTGGGTTTGGAAGCGGAGGGCAAAAAGAGTAGCCCAAAATGCCAAATTTTCCAAGGAAAACGGGCCTAAAGGTAATTTTACACCTGCGGTATCCGAGTGGGTAAGCATTTTGCTTATGATATTTATAATTTATTTTTTAAAAATGAAGTCCTATTTGTAATTTTAAAAAATTTCAGTTTATTCTTTTTACTTATGATATTTATACTTAATCTCAACTTAATTGAATTCACTAAGCATTTTGCTTGATCATTTGTTAATTAAATCATCGTGGAAACAATCTCTACTTATCACTTTATTACATGGTGTGAGTTGTGTAGTTGCAATAACGAACATGTTTGTATGTGAGAGAGATGATAATTATCTTTGTACTAGTGTGTCTGTGTGTGTGTGAGATGGAGAATTAAAGATACATTAATTATGTACTAAAACTAAAATACAAGAGAAGTGGGGGAAATAATATTAATTGATTTGGTCCATTAATTATGCCTTTTTCTGCCTTTCTATTATTCTTTAAACTGTATCCACAAGCTTATGAATATTCTATCCACGAATTACTCTAAAACTCATACTTTATGTTTTTGTTTCATAAAAGCTGCTGGGATATGCTCTTGCTATTAGTTGTTGTTTCCATTCAACCAATTTTTTATGGTGTTTTCTAAATTGAATCATTATAACTCGAGTTTGTTTGATGTTAAAAGAATATTTTAGATTGTAAATTTAAAGAGGTGATTGATAACTTTGACAAATGTCAATAATAATTTTAAAAGCACTTATAGCCTCAAAATATTCAAATAACCCACAATTCTACAAGTATACAACCATTGGTTCATGTTTTAATGGGTGAGATTTAATCCTATGTAAAAAATATTATATTATATTACAAGAGAGCTTCATATAAGTTGTACGAAATCAAATTAAATTTCATAAATAAAAAGGCGATACATAGTCGTTAGAAGGCATAAAAAATTGCCAGGGAGCGCTGATTGAATATAAGGACCATGGATCTAGCGTCTATATAAATATAACTGAATAATGAGATGAAAGTCATAAATACCATACCAGACTGCAACCCTGGCTATGGAGGCCAGTATGTCATCGCCGTCAACGCAGCAGCCATTCCCAGATTGTGAGTTTTGGCAGGACAACTCTGATCCTTTCTTGGTCTCTTCATCAAGAGATCAAGTTCATGGAGACCCTTTCCACGATTATCTTTGCTTCGATATGATCGACGGGGAGGCAAATCAAGCGCCGGCGAGTTGGGAAGACATTGGAGCAAAGATTAGAGACACCACCAGGAATGGGGCCAGAGTTTGGCTGGGAACCTTCGAAAGTGCAGAGGAGGCTGCTTTAGCTTAGGACCAAGCTGCATTCACCATGAGAGGCAACAACGCTCATCTTAATTTTCCAGTGCAAAAGGTGAAGGAATCTCTACAACAAATCCAGTATGGTTGCAGCGAAGGCTGTTCGCCGGCTTTAGCCCTAAAGGAAAGGCACTATATCCAAAGAAAACTGTCGTCAAAGGCTAAGAAAGGCAAAGCCAAACAGCATTTCATCAGAGGTGGTGGTGCTTGATGACTTCGGTGCTGAATATCTGGAGCAACTTCTCACCATTTCTGACCAAACTACAAGCTAGCTAGAAAGACACTTCAAATAATCAAACCTATTTCACATTTGTATTACTATTATTTCTATCTATTTTGGTTCATATACATCCTTTAACTAAATTTGGACGGACCTTTCGTCTTATTTTCATCCCTCTTTTTTATTTTGAGGTTATTTTCACTAGGGAATTATAAGCCCCCATCCCAGCTCTTACCATTCTTTTTTTTATATAGTATTATCTGATATCTGGTTCAGAGTTCGTGACTTTCCCTTCCAATACAAGTGTCTCTACTGGGATTCGAATTCAAATCCTAGAGAGATCTAGTAGGAACGCCTTACACCGCTAGACCAACTTTATATTGTAGATCCAATTCTTCCCATTCTATTTGTTGTTGTTCGTTAAAAAATTAATAAGAATGATTATTACACCTTCTTCTGAAGCTGGCTGCTCCTTTAAACTTCCTTTATATCCTTTCTTCAACCAAAATGTTACCTTCATATTGAAGACGCCTGTTTTTGAGATAGCTTCAAATCACCTTGACGATGAATTTTCAGTTCCCAATCTCAGCACCTAAAACACATCTCGCATCTGGATGCATCCAAATCAGAAATATCAACAAAACCTGGAGATATGAAATAGTACTTTTGCAAGAAGTACATAAGCTTCACCATTGAAATCTTTCCATATATGGCAGGATATAAAACCAGAATTATTTCATTCTCCATTCCACTCAAGACTCAAGGGACATGTCTGGAGTTTTCAATAATTGTTAAGGTCTGAACTCTACAAAATCTTTCTAATAAAGAACTCCTTTTAAGATGTTTACACATCATTTGATACAGTAGGAAAAGAATAATACTTAGCCAAAATAGTAAAAACCAAGGAAAGTAAATTTGATGGTGATGAACTCAAGGAACAAAGCAGGCACAGTAAAATTTTCAAAATTGGAGATTAAAAATGGTACTCATCCGGTCCTTTATATAAGACATATTTATCTAATTCGATTCTATTAAGAAAGTTAATTAATAAGACATGTAGTTTCTTAAAAATTGTAGTTATCTTCCTTAATTCCATTATTTTCCCTCTCCTTGATTTAAGTAAGCATCAATAGAAATAAATTAGGAAAAAATTAACAAATATGAAACTTGTGTCTTATATTTAAGACAAAAATCAACTCACCAAATATATCTTATATCAAGAATTGGAGGGAGTGTTGTGTAAACTAAATGTTGGATTATAATTTCATCCGAGAGAAAATAACCTATGGTTTATTTCAGTATCAAGTATCAACATTACAAGTCTCAACAGTATGAGTTCCTTTTTAGCATCATATCACCTCCTATATGCACTCTATAGCTGGAGAGAAAATGCAAAAAATATATTGTGTTGCAATTGTTTTAATTTCCTCGATTGCTGGACAAGAACAGCTGATAGAAATTAAGAGTACGATTAGCTCAAGAAAGCATGCAAGTTGTACTGCTAAGTTTAGTCTCAAGAGTAATCATAGATCATATTCAATATGAAAATCAGAACATATTCCCTCCGCTTTTTAATATAGAACATATTTGAAAAGTTGATCTTAGTCACTAATATATAACATATTTTTTCAATAGTATTCTAATTTAACTCTATTGATGCTCACTCAACAATAATCAAAGAGGAGAGGGAGTGGGGGAATAAAGGAATATAAATAGAGTGTTTTAGAAAATACATGTCAAATTAACTAATTTAAATAACTTCCTTAATCTTATCAAATTTGGTAAATTTGTCTTATATTAAAGACAGATGGAGTATAAATTTATACTATACAATTTACAAACAGTGTCATACCTCATTTGGTTGTGCATTATAGAGATAAATAATATATCCAGGAAATGGCGAATTATCTAGGCTATTAAAAACCAATAAAAAAGGATAACAGATAGTTTCTATGTAATTGGTGGTAATCCTTCGATATAGATCTTGTATGAGAGTTATAGAATTCTAAGACATGCATGTATACCAAATGAAATGACAACAAACAACTCATGTACATCCAAGAATCTGATATTCTGGAACAAAATTGATACATTGCCCATATTTCATATCTACACATAAAATAATGCCAAACATCCAATATTTTCAGTATCTAAGTCGAAACAGTAATATCCAATTCTTTCATCAAGTAGATAACTACACAGGCTTGTTCAGAAAATTTAAAAGAAAAAATGAAAGCTGATGGGGACATAAGCTATAGTGTATAAGTCGGCTAATTAGAATTCAAATTATAAGAGACAGAAAAAGAAAGTCTATACATTGATCAGAAGTTCAAAACACATCCAAAATTAAAAGCAATGATTGCTCTAAGAAAAGAATGATTGATCAAATTAAACAAAGATGTTCAAAGAAAATTTGAGATGGAAATACACACACGCACACACACAAAAAAACATAAAAAAATATCATTGTACCAAAGAGATTATAAGTTGAGCAACTAGAGAATTAGGACCTATGGATATATGACCTGAGTCATTCGACGCGTTCTAGCAAGCAGTCATTACTGAATACATACTAGAGAGTTTAGTGACCAACTAAAATATTGGAATAATGCTTATTAATCAAGTATTGGTAGAACATAGAAAACGATAGTCATACAGATCATCAGATGATGGCAGATTGGTCATTTCATCAGACTGCTATATTCATTGCATTTATCTGGAGCTATTCAATTAAAGAAACTCCGTGATAATTACACCTAAAGGTACAGAACACAATATTAGACAGACACAAGTACACAACTGATAAGGATTAATTCCAATTGGAAAATTTCTGCGAGACATCAACAAACAACGATGAAACCGTTTCAACATAAAGTAACCATCGCTCCAGAATAATGATACAGTAATTGAAAATTAGAGAGAGAAGGAAAGTTCGCATTTACCTCGATAACTAAATTGGTGAAATCCTCGCGTTGCCTATTGTATATCTCCCAGAAAAAACTTCCCTAGCAAGAACATAATTCGCTAGAGCTGACTGTAACATTGAACGAAAAGCAAGAGCCATGAAGCACGTAAAGAGGGTTTTTTTCGCGAAACGAAGGGGAAAAAACTAGGGTATGGGACTGTGGGTTTGGAAGCGGAGGGCAAAAAGAGCAGCCCAAAACCCAAAATGACAAATTTTCCAGGGAAAACGGGCATAAAGGTAATTTTACACCTGCGGTATCCGAGTGTCTAAGCATTAAACAATGAAATGGCGGTAAAAATATATAAATACACAATATTGCTAGGGTTTCCAAGCTGAGGGATAATACGTTAATTCAATGCTCTTTATTTACATTATTTTAGCCCTAGGTAATAAATACTCCTTTTTTTTAACACTCGTAATTAATACTCCTAGAGTTCTATCGGTAAAACACTTCTAGCATGTTTCATATAAATCAAGAAAAACTTTAAACTTTATTTACTCTGCAGTCAACAACTTTCCAACTTTATCACTATTTAACTAAACACTTTCCAAAAAAAAAACAATCTGTATAATAATAAACTAAGAGTAAAATTGTAAATTCATATAAAAAAATTTAATAAAATTCTTTAGAAATATGACCAAATAATGCACTTATCTGCTTTATAAATAGAATTAGAGGAGTATCCATCTTTAATATACTTCTCATCTAATATGTAAAAAAAAAAAAAAAAAAAACAGGTTGAGTTTCTCTCCTAATCTTTTTCTCATTATCTCTTATCATCTTTAAATGATATCCGTTCAATCAATCACAATAATATTTTAACCTCTCTCTCCTTTTCCCAATCAATGGCTCAGATAAGCTGATGAGGGAAAAGGAGAAAAATGATGAGGAGAATATTATCTTCCGTAAAAATAATAATAATTAATTTACTTGTGGTAGATTAATAGAGTTGGTTAAAAAAAATACTCCTTGTATTTAATTTAAAAATCCTTATTTTTTAACTAGGGCCTATATTTTTTTTTATTAGTTCCTTACATTTTCACAAGATTTTTAATCAAGTCCTATATTTTAATTTTCAAGTGATTGATAAAATGAAAAAAAAAAATCATAGACTTGATTAAAAATCAAGTAAAGCCCTAAGAATATGATTAAAAAAAATTATGAGGAGTACTTGATAAAAAAAGTGAAACTATAAAATGTGATAAAAAGAAGAAGAAAAATTCAGGATTTAATTAAAAGTTAGGTGAAGTTATAAGGCCTTAGGGATTAATTTCCTCAAAAAATAATCTTATCCCAAGTAAAATTTGGTAAGAAATCCCTCTAAGTTTTGGGTAAGTTGCACATCACTCTGCTCTTAACTTTTAAGAGTTTAAATTAAGGATCCTAATGTTTTATGTTTTGACGGTTAATTCCAATACTGCTAAAATATCCGTTAAAACTAATGATTTTGCTATTTCATAATTTTATATTGTTTATTATATACCATCTCGTTTAAAACATAAAATTTGACATGTAATTTCAAGTATTTATACTTATTTTTTTTTAAAAAAGGAAATGGTCATATAGGTATTTTACATATATTTTTAAGTGTTTAATACTTTTAAAGTATTTAAAAATACATAAAACTACCTATTAAATGCCAAGAATTATTTTTTAAATGACATGATATATAAAAAAGACTTAGCGAAAACAGTTAACTTTATCAGAAATTTTAATTATAAAAGAGTTGTTAGTTAAAATATAAAACATTATGAACCTTAATTTAGAATTTAAATATTAAGGAGGTTATATGTAACTAATAAAAATTTAAGAGTTTTTAATTTGTGTATTTTAGCATATTTAATATATTAGACACTACTTGTTTATCTCTTAAATGACAAAATCAAACTTAAAAAAAAAAAAAAAAAAAAAAAAAAAAAAAAAAAAAATCTTACATAGGAGACCGGAGAAAATATACTAATATGTTATATGGTTGTCCCATTAGTGTATGTCTTAAAATTTATGAAAAAAAAAAAAAGGATCTAATGATAGCATAAAATAGGTAAATCCAGTCAGGCTCCACACCCACCTTCATACCGATGAACAGGGTGTGTCTAGAAGAGCAGATTAAGTTACATATTTTTCCTCTGAACTTTAATTACAAAATCATCTTAAACAACCAATTATTTTAGTTGAAAAATGTTGACCAGTACATAAAACACATTTTATACCAATTTTTACTGGGTAATAAATAATGTGAGAAATAATCTACTAACTAACTCATTCTCTATTTAGTGGATCATCTACCACATGGATTAACTAAAATCACAGAAAGCACCAGCAATGCATCCCAGTCCTAAAAGAGTCTTGTGTGTATGTTCTTACGCTTAGAGCAACAAATCAAGCGAATGATCTAAGGCAGAAAAAAAATAAAATAAAATCATCAAGTAATGTTATAGTTTCATACCTTATCTGTAAGACGTCCAGCTATGTTGCTCCATATGTACTCCTTCCGTCCCTATATATATATATATATATATATAAATATAAACCTTTTAACCGAATCACGAGATTCTAAAAAACAATTAGAAAGAGTTAAATGTAATAATTATGTAGGAAATTTATCTATTTTTTTACAAAAATGACCCTATTTATGAATGGGTGAGAGAGAGAGAGTAATAATGAAAAAAAAATGATAAAAGAGAATATATGTAGTATAATAATTAATTGAAGGCAAAATAAACAAAAATGCATTTATTATTGAGACAAAATCAAAAGAGATCTTACATTTAGGGATAAATCCTTAGAAAAAAGCTCTTATATTAGGGATAGAGAGGGTATCGAAAACTACTTGAAATACCTCGCTGATCCGCGACAAAAACAGACGAATGAAGGGAAAGGAAGAACAGTGCGAGGATTTTGCATCTCTATTTATGAAGAAGGCGGGCACGTGTTTGGTATTTTTCCACATTGTATTGTTTAGTAAATTTTGGACGCCGCCTGTTATTAAATTTGTCCTCATCCAAGCTCTTAATTAGTCCCTGTACCATGTATCCAGGTTTCACTGTTATACCACATTTGAATTTATTTGGGGACTACGAGAATATAGATTTGATATTTGACATTGTTGTCTTCTTTTACCAATTACTATATTTGGCATTGTGGTCTTCTCTTACCAAATTACTATATTTAAATATATAGTGACAATTCATTCATGAATCTGGGTGCTTTAAACTCAACATGAGGTACAGTAAGCGTCTTCATTCCCAGCGCAGCCATATATGGTTGGATTAATTAATTCATGAAAAAGCACGATTGGGATGCTAAAAAGCTCAGCGAGTGCGTCTCTTAACGGATCACAAGTTGGGTCACAGATGAAATGATGACCCGATTCACCCCCTTCCATGTACACACAAAATAAATTATTTTTTATATCATATTTTTAACACACATGTTCATTGTGCGTTAATCAGAAGCCTATGTTATTTCGCCAACTCGCCTAATCAGTACATTTATAGCCGCTGTGTCCTGGCTGCTTTAGTCCAAATCCTCGAATTGCAGAGCCGCCTATTCATGCCCCAGGGATATGTTACATGTATCCAAATTAATTAAAGTTCGATGGTTCTGAGGGAATAATGAAAGTAGATAATTTTAAATTGGATTAAGATGCTTCTAGAACCTTAATTATTTTTAAGGTACATTGAATATTCTAATATATTTTTTAATTCATTCTGTACCTAGAAGTATTTTTTTTTTCAGGTGCGTTTATGAGAAATTTTGCGCATAAAGTATTTTAATGAACAATTTTAATTTTGCTATGAACTCTCAAAAAGTCCTTTAAGTAAAAGTAACACGCTAAAATATTTTGTAGGTAGAAGACTTGAATGAAACACAATATTTTAAGGTGAAGAGCACTTGAATAAAATATTGCAGGGTGCTGAATGCTTTGGATACTGGACACATCTTAAATATTTTGAACTCTGGCAGATGAATTTTTAATTCGGTGTTTTACATTCGTAGTGTTTGGTTTAATCCCATCGTCCTAAGATTTAACAATTTAATATAGAAAACAAGCATAAGAAATTAATTAAGATGCCACTTTTCACTTATTGCAAATAAAAATCGCCATCGCTTCAGAAATAGTACAAACAACATACTGATCAATAAAAGTATATAACGATGAAGACCCGAGCTGAATGATAAAATAGTGGATAAACAAGCATTATCATCATCAACTTGTGATTAATTAAGTGCCACCTGCTAACTATGTAGTTCAAAAATACAATACATTATTGTTCGTGATGGGACCGTGTATGATTAATTTCTTGTCTTCAAAGCACGATCCGTGGGGAATGGTAAAAGTAAAACCTACGAAAAACAAGGGACAGTGAAACACTGAAACTCTTTCGGAGACTTGAGAATGGATGTCCATGGTTAATGGTTTCATGAGCAGGACTCGAGACGTCTAATGTATTAACTTTATTTTTATGGTGTATAGTGTATATTAAATATGGATAAAGTTGAAAAGTTGTTGAATCTACGACAAAGTTTGTTGGATAGAGAGATTCTCACCATGTTAGAGAGATATGTTAATTTAAGTCTGTCTCTCTAGAGAGGGAAGTCCCTCCTAGATCCCTAGAATTAGGGTTTGGTTATCTCCCTCAAGTGAAAGTAGATTAGATATAATCCAAGTGGATTATAATTATATGAGCATTTGCTCTTTTTTGCAAATACAATAAGATTCTTCATCTTCTTTCTCCATATTATTTCTCTAATCACTTTTGTTAACATGGTATCAGAGCTCTCGACCTCGAGGGTTATGGTCTTGCCCGTTAGAGTCTTTACAAAGATTTGCATCCCATATTGGATAGTGAGATTCACACTATGTTAGAGAGAAGTTAATTTGAGTCTCAGCTTTCTCTTTAGAGAGGGAATTGAAATCCCTCCTAGATCCCTAGAGTTAGGGTTTGGTTATCTCCCTTAAATGAAGGTAGATTAGATATAATTTAAGTGGATTATAATTGTATGAGCATTTGCTCTTTGTTGCAAATACAATAAGATTCTTCATCTTCTTTCTCCATATAATCACTTTTGTTAACATAGTTAATGAAGTTTAAGGTTTTTCTTGGTCTATGTGAAACATACTGAAAGTGACTTATAAATAGAGCATTGCTTCTCAATATTTGAACTTTTTGTTCTTCTCTTTATGAGGTGAGACATCTTATCACATCAACTAACAACTTGTTGGGAGACTATTAATTATTACTCTCTAATCTCTCCTACTATCTTTATTAAATATGGGCATACATGAAAAAGTATTTAATGCTCCTTGAAAATTAGTAAGTGCATGAATACTTATTAGTTGGTGCAAGATAGTTAAGTTATTGAATATACTTTAAATTGATAAAATTCTTCAAGTTTATGCTAATTAAAATTTTCATCCCTTTACATCATGTTTTCCTATTTCTTAAATAAAGGTAAAATTAGAAACCAATTATTAATAATTTCTAAGTGGCTTATATTTTTTAAAAAAATCTTCACCGATAAACTTATACTCCTTCTTACCCTTTTTATAAGAGCCTAACATTCAAATTGCCTTGGTCCTTTTTATAAGAGCCCGACAAGAGTTATCTGAACATTTAATTAGTTTTTTCTATTTCTACCCCACATTAGTTATATATATATTGCTTTGATTGAAAGGTTGGTGATACTTATATTTACTCTATTTATTTCTCTCACTTGCCCCTTATAAATAATAACATACTTGGGGAAAAAAAAAAAAAATTAGACATACTTATTATTTTAACTAACTTTAACATTTTTTTTAAAAAAAAAAATACGTAATTCAGTTAGTAAGCTCCTATAAAAAATAAAAATAAAAAACAAGAGGCGGTAATAAAAGCTAAAGTACTGTACAAAAGAAGATAGCTCTTATTTTATGATTTGAAGTTGAAGGTCAAGGACCCATGTGGGGTTCTTTTCCCAATTATAAAATAAGCATTCCGCCCATCTAAGAATAGATAAATTAAAATAAGTGGGGATAGGAGCCTACTGATTAATTAGATACTACTCCGTCTTATTTTTATTATAAGATACCAATTAACAATTTTTATAAATCGATAAAACCGGTTAAAAGCATTTTTAACTAAATTTGTTCTAAAACTTAAGTGATTTTCAATATTATCCTTATTAATTATACTAAATTATAATATCATATTAATTATTACTCTTTCCTACTATCCTTGTTAAATATGGGTATATATGGTAAAAAAAAATTAATACTCTTTGGAAATAAACAAATACCTTATGAAGAGGATCAAAAACACTTATTAGTTGTTTTCTTATAATAAAAATCAAAAGAGAATAATATTAAAGCGGTTGACACTTTTAGCTTTCTTGCATAGTTGATCATTCATAATTATTAATTAATAATCTGGTTCTAGCAACAACAACAAATGATAATCTGGCATTAGATTCTCTGCCGAATCTAGCTAGGACGCCTCGCTCTCCCCACCCGTTGCCATCAGTATACTATGTTTTTTATTTTAATAATTTAAACACCCACTCCTCATTAGAGCTGGGAATCTTTGACCCAAAAAAAATTAGAGCTGGGAATTAGGGCTTGGCCCTAACAGGGCCAACCCTACCGGGCCTGAAATAAGGAAAACATATGTTTTTTAAAGCTCGGTCCGATAGTACCAGGGTTAGGGTTGGCCCTACAGGGCCTGAAAATTACTATTCCAAATTTTAACTATTTTTCCTTCGATTTTTTAAAAAAAAGAAATATAATTAGTAAATTACAACCATTAAAGTTCTAATCTATCAAATAAATATTATCAACATTAATATCTAAACAATATAATCATTCAACAAATAAACACATTTATTAATTTGTAATACAAAACAACTAAACACAAAGAATATGTTTTTTCCTTTTTTTTTCAAAAAATATTAAATAAAGGAATTGTTTTATGTATGCCCACAACAAAATGCCTTTCCCTCTCGTAATTTGTGTGTCGGTAGATTCTTTCGGTTCATGCATGATTTTACCGATAGGTAAAAACAATTATACTTATTTTACACAAAATATATTTATAATTTATTACTTATATAATATTGTAATACCAAAGTATGTGTTTATTTAATATGAAAACATCCCTTCTTTAAAATTTATAATAACTAATTATGTGTTTTAATACAGAATAATAATAAACATAAAAAAAGGGTTATAGTTTAAACTAAAATAATCTAAGTAATTACAAATAAACACATTCATTAAGTGGAAGTCTAAGTAATTAATTTTTTTTTTTTAAAAAAAAACTACAGTTAAACGGGTCTAACGGGTCGGCCCAATTAAGCCTGAGGCCCTGTAGGGCCAATTTCAAATTTCTGGCCTATTTTGTAAGCCCGGGCCCTGCAGGGCCAAGGGTTAAACGGGCTTGGCCCGATTTCCCGGCCCTACTCCTCATTAGAGTGGATAATATAGGCTCAACATGTTGGTCCAACCAACCAGCCCACGGGTAAAAGTGCGGACTTGTGTGTAACTCGCGGATTGGCTAGCTAGCCAGCATTATTATTATTATTATTTGAAAAAAAAAATCAAAGATAGAGAATTAGATAAGGAAAATTAAATTGAAGGATCTGAAAAAAAAAAGATATTTATAAATAAGGACCATAAAAATTGTAATTAGTTAGAAAGACCAAATACAAAAATTAAAAATACTAAAATACCCTTAACAAAATCTTCAACATTCCCTCATATATTCTCTAATACATTCTATTTTTAAAACTAAAAAAATTTCAAGTTTCAATAAATTAAATAATATTTTTCTTAATTTTCATTTTTCACAACTTGCACTAATATCTATGAAAAAAAGTATACATTCTTCAATTTTGTTAAATCATAATTTTTTGAATCTACAAAAAATTTAATTGAAAATAGAATTATATCATTTTAATAAAACTCAAGGTCTTCTATAATTTATCATATATCTTAAATCAATAAAGTTTGGGATAGGTTATTCTACCTATCTTTATTTTATTTTGCCTACCTCTTTCAATACCGTTAAATTATAATTTCATCCAACAGTAAAGATTTGAGAGATAAAATAAATCATTTTATCCCATCCTCTCTCCCACCGCCTCCCTCCTCACTCTCTCTCTCTCCTCGGCTGGCTACGAACTTGATTAAACATCTGTACCACCGACTGGTATGTTTCGAAGAGCACCTTTGGTCCAATACCTTCTGCAATTCTTGCAAAAATGGCGTGGCTGGGAGAGATTATAGTTGTTATAGTAGCAAAATTTGGTGTTGGCAGAATCACAACGCGGACATTTAAGCTGTTCTTGTTCAGGAAATTGGGGTTTCATCTGCTGAAATGCCGTTGGGTCTTGCATTTCTTATATACCTGAACAGAAATTCATTCCTAGAACTAAAAACCCTCCCCTGGTTCGACGTCGGAGAATCAAAGAAATACACAAAAGACGAAGCAAGCTATAGTAAGCTGTGAATAGTTAAGAGATCAGAGAGAGAGGAAGAAGACAAAAAGGGAAGGATATTTTGTTCAGAGTATATGATACGAGTCTTAATTTAATAGAAGAAACAAAATATATTAAAGATTAAAAAACTGAAAACTGTGTAGAGAAAAAGAAGGCAAAGAGACGGAGAGAGTTTCACATGCTAGTAGGGTTTTTTGTTGATGATTTTCATGAGGGAAAAAGGAGACGGATCGGATGGGTTGTTTGTGTGGTTGTGATGGTGAATTGGAGGCTGGATTGTGAATTGGCCAGTGGAGGAGAGAGAGAGAGAGGTGGGAGAGAAGAAGGGGTAAAATGATTTATTTTATTCCTCAAATCTTCACAATTGGATGAGATTATAATCTAACGGTATTGAAAGAAGTAGACAAAGTAAGGGTAGGCAGAATAACCTATCCCATAAAGTTTATATGATTTATTTTTGTTTTAGAAGCAATTTATGTGGGTTAAAAATTTTATTTCATGTTACTAAAATTGAAAAAATCTTTAGTAATATATTATATCTTGAAAAATATTAAAAAAAAAAAGGATCATATCATGATGGGTATTTTTAGTTTTAATTCTAGTTATTTTTTAATTATAAATATAGGAAAAAATATAGGAGTCTTCGATCTTTAGGGGCAATTTAATGATTTTAAATTTATATTACATGTTCAGTCCTTCTAAGTAATTATAATTTTTATAGTCTTTTATAGTAAATATTATTTTCTCTAGGTCCTTTATTTTAATTTTCCCAATTAGATATGTAAAAACCCTAAAGTCACACACTTCCTTCCCTGACTCGGATGTTGATGTTTTGGCAGCTTCAAATGTTTCTTCAAACTAAACTATTGTATCTTGATTACTTGAAAATAATTTGATGTTTTTGTATGTAAACTTTGGCCAAAATGACTTTATCTCTTGAATTGTAATTATATTTTTGAATTTTTGTAAGTGGAATGGTTGATGCTATGAATAATGTGATGACTCATATATATATGTATTTTAGTCATATTTAAATTAAGAAAAGGTGGGCTAGCCCGCCAACCCATCGTTGCTGTTAGGGTTAGCATTTTGCCGGTCCATAAAAGTGCAAGTTGCACAAGTTAGCACCGCTCAAGCTGTAGACCATCTTGCAACTTGTGGGTTGACCCGCATTACTAACCCTACCCTTTACATTATTTTTGTTGCGAAATTAAAAACTGTTAACTCAATTTTAAAAAGTCATTTGACACCAGTTTTTTAATCGATGTAAAAGGTATTGTTGAAATTTGATCGAATTAGTTTGCTCCTATAGCCTATTATTAATCCATTTAGTCCTTTTTATGAAGAATAAATGTTAAAATCATGTGGTTCAAAATATTAGTTAAAAATAATAAATGTGTAACTATTACGCCTATTTTTTTTTTTCAACTATACCTTGTTTAGAAAGAGAATACACATAAGAGATAGTGGGTGTAAATTTATTGTAGAAAGATAGTAAGTAACATGTATTTAATGAGGGTAAAAATAAAAAATTAATTTAAAATTTCAAACAAAAAGATTTATTCCTTATATTAAGAATCATTCTCATGAGAGAGAATGTTCCTTATAAAAAAGAAAAAGATAGGAGGGAGTATAAAAGTAAATACTTTCCATTGTTTTCACTATATATTGTTGTGCACTGTGCTCATGAATTTTAGTAATTTAAATTTATTCGTATATTCTCCCAGCGGTGCGGGAACCGAGAGCCCAGGCTTTTGGTCCTGTATTTTCTTGAAGAGCTCTTGAACTGTCTCTGTTTTTTTTTAAATAAAAAAAATATTATTTTCGGTTCTGAATATAAGACAAATTTGATTTTTTTAGAGAGATTAAGGAAGCTAATTAAATTACTTTAAAATATTTATATTTGTCTTTTTTTTAATACAAAAAGATTCATTTTGGTCCTAAATATAAGACAAATTTGACCTTTTTTTAGAGAGATTAAGGAAGCTAATTAAATTACTTTAAAATATTTATATTTGTCATTTTTTCTCCAAACTATTTTGCTTAACTTATAAACTGATATATAATCTAAGAATACACATATATGATATAGTTAAGTGACTTATTTAGTTTCTTTAATTTCTCCAAAAAAAATCAACTAAGTCTTATATTTAAGACCAGAGGGAGTATTATTTAATATTTAATTAGTATACTTAATTGTGAAAATTATTATGGAAAGAGAACATCTGATCGATCAACGGCATTCTTGACCTGGAATTTTGGACGAGGAATAGACAAGAGCATTGATGGGGCAATAGCCAACAAATTGTTTTGTCTCTAGCCAGGCATCATATCATATCAATATCATAATGCAATGTATCTTCCCTTGTTGTCTATTTAGGCACGAGGCGGCTGGACCTATAAACCCTCTTAAACTATATATATCACTCCCTTTTTATTCCCATATATTCAATCACAACTTGATGCCGTTAGAATGTTATGGATTAGAAATATATATCAGAGTGATAAGAGATGCGTTGAATGTTCAAACGAGGTGATAATTAATTAGTACTAACAGCATCGGTTGTTAAGGTACATTTAGGTTGACCTATAAACCCTAATCCAAACATAACATAACCTAAATGTACCTTAATAATCTATCAGTGCACGTGAACCAAAACGTGCGCAGCTTGAAGAGGGCGACAACATTCGACCAGCAAAGCCAACCTCATCACCCCACGCTCACTTTCCTATATATAAATTGTTAGTATTTAGGTGTCCTAGAGACAATCCATAAGAACAGATCAGCACCTTTTTCTACGTTGTAGTATTTCATAAATGAGCATATTTTATCTTTATCATATTTATGTCTCACCTTTATTTTAAAGTAAATATGTGTTTGAAGATAAAAGCCCTAGGAATAGAATATGTGTTAATCTCGAGGATCAATGATAAGAGATCATGATCATGAGGACTCGAGAACACTGTATATCTATTACCTAAAATTTGTTCCTAGTCTTGAATCACAAAGAAAGGGCATTGATGATCTCAATAAGACTAGTATGACATCGTCTACTTGTATAGAGATACAAGGTAGGGACCTCATGGAATACAGGCATGGTGATGCCTTAGCTGATGTCGTGGGTGGATCTGTTGGAGAACGATAGCACCAACCGACCCGCCGAGAGACTCCACAAAGATTCATTGTAGAGAGTATCATTGGATATATAAAGTCTCTCATCGTTTGGTAGTGCGGATCGTCCTGGACTTAAGGATGTCATCGAACACTGTGTCCTAGGGTTATACTTTGACTGTACAACTCTATTCACCTGAAAATGGGGAAAACAATATATTCTTGGGTGTAACTCGAATACATGAGTATAGATGGACATGCTGAGAAGACTCACAGTCCCCTACAAGGGATTAGTCATTCATAAGACCGGTAGAGCTTGGATAACTTCTAATTAACTCAGAAGTCTGTGCACACAACAAGTGATTATGAAGAGTCATGATCCGTTATAGAGTTAATATAAGAAGATTCTTAGTTCTGTGAATTAGCTACATTTAGTCAATTAAGAGAGATGATACTCTATCTTTGCTCTCGACTAAATGTGAATGACGATGTGAGGGATGATGCTTGCATGGTGTCCAAATATGAAAGGTAGATCACTTGATCAACTCAATTAGTTCTGGGGCCACAGAGCATTGCTAGTGTCTTATAAGGTCATTAAATAAATTGGGCTCGTTAAAGGAGTTTTAATTGGTTCGAGTTTATTTATGTCAGTGACTAATTGGGCCTAATGGGTCACACACAAAGGTTATTCCCGATTGTTTAAAATTAGCAAACTTGGACCAATAATTGTTATTGGGCTTTATCAAGAGTAAATGTGTAATTGAGTTGGAGTGGGACTCCAAGCCCAATGAGGAGGTTGAATTTTAATTCAAAAATGATAGGTTATAAAAGATAATTCTGAATTATCTAATATATATATGTATATTTATATTTATATATATTTATATATATATAAAGATCTAATAATGATTGGATGAAGATATGAGAAATAATAAATGAGGATTGATTTAAAATGATTTTGAATTTTAGTTTAAGAGATGAATGTAATTCATCATCTTAAATTATTATTCAATATTCAAGATATGAATTTAATTCATTACGATTTGGATTTTTCAATTCAAGTTTGGATTATGGGCTTTTCTTGTGAGCACTTAAAATAGGGTTAGACTCTTATAAAGTGCTAATTTTTTATGTGCCCTTTTTATGGACATTTTTTGAAGAAAAAAATGGGAATTTAATGTGACTTAGTTGACAAGATATGAATATGATTCATCATATTAAATTCAATCAATCAAGATGTGAATTTAATGTGACTTGGTTGACAAGATATGAATATGATTCATCATATTAAATTCAATCAATCAATCAAGATGTGAATTTAATGTGACTTGGTTGATAAGATATGAATATGATTCATTATATTAAATTCAATCAATCAATCAAGATATGAATTTGATTCATCATCTTAAATCCAATCAATCAATCAAGATATGAATTTAATTAATTGTAAATTGGATTTTCCAATTCAAGCTTGGATTGGGTCTTTCTTGTAAGCACTTAAATTAGGGTTAGACTCTTATAAAGTGCTGATTTTTGGTGTGCCTTCTTCTGGCACGTTTTTCTAGGAGAAAAACAAGAACGCTTATGCTCTCTAAATTTAGGTCTTTACCAAAGGTTTAGAGAGGAAAAGACATCATCCATAAAAGGGTAAGGTTCCAACCTTGTTCATCCTATCCATAACCTAATTCTCACCTTCTTGAAAAGAGTAAAACCCAAGTCAACCTTGTCTTCACCTAGCAAGCATTCAAGTCAAGAGAATTATCCTATCATCATCCAACATTGAGGTCTTCAGTTCTAAGTTTTAATCTCTAATAGTTGTGTTGTCAAGTTATCCTAATCCCCAATAGTTGTTTTAACAAAATGTCAAAGTTCATGAATATTATAAATTGTTATGAATTATCATGAGCGCCGTAAAGAGTTACGGATTAATAATTATTAACTAATTAATGTAATGAGTTAAGGTTAATAATTCATGAGAACCAAAAGAAGTTACGGGTTTCCGCAACGATTAAACAAAATTTTTGTTTTCAACCTCATGAACCTTTGCATGAAAGTCATGTAATAGGCAAAATTAACCATCATAAATTACTTTCGATGTTACGTTGTAGCCTCCAAGGATTAACACTCTTCTATAAATTCCTTCTCTTCAACAACTACTTTTCCATGTCTTCCAATGTTGTAGCCTCCAAGGATTCATCATCGTTGGAGTCCAATTCTTCGAGCTCGGAGGCAGTGCTAGAAGTCTCCTCCTGCCCCAAAGTGGAAAAGAAAGAAGAGAAGAGGGTGTATAGAGGAGTGAGGAGGCGGCCGTGGGGGAAATATGCGGCTGAGATAAGGATGGAACTCCACTAGAAAAGGGGTGCGAATGTGGAACGGAACATTCGACAAGCGGCAAGGAGGCAGCCTTGGCTTACGATCAGGCGGCATTGTGGACGCGAGGGTCTCAGGCAGTTCTCAACTTCCCAGAGGAGGTGGTGAGAGAATCTCTGAGGAAGATGCCTCACAAGACATGGCAAGATGCTTGCTCTCCGGTGTTGGCCCTTAAGAAAAAGTACACGCACCTCCACCCGCGCGAAAGTCAAAGTAAAAGTCTAGGACTCTTCCCCATCTTGCCCAAGCCCATCAGCCAGTGTTGGAGATGGAGGATTTGGGATCCGACTATCTTGAGCAACTTTTGGCCCTCACTTGTCATTGATAATCACTCTTTAATTTCCTTCTTTCTTTGTATTTATTTGTTCATTCCTTATCACCTTCATTCTTTCTCCATTTTCAATTCTGTACGTTTTCATCTCAATTCAACAAGCTTTCTACTCTCTCTCTCTCTCTCTCTCTCTCTCTCTCTCTCTCTCTCTCTCTATCGCCTTAGGTGGGGATTGAACACCGGACCTAGTGCCACAAAGGGCATATCTTGTACCCCTAGACCCAAGCTTTCTATTTTAATCTATCCTTCCTCCGCCCAACTTTCATTAATTACTTTAATTACATTGTTTTTTCAAACAGGTTCGCCTCCCTTGAACTATGTAAGACAAGTAACTAATAATCAACCTCTACTAATATTTGTGAGGGAAACGAGGGGTGTTCGTGATTCATGAAACTGAGGAGTCTAGTGTGCTTGCCCGAGCCAGGCGAAAAAATCGCTCTACCTTGCCAAAAAAAAAAAAAAGCTTGGAAAAAAATGGGCATAATTAGGCTGGGCATTTTTGTGGACAGGGTCGAGCATCGTGCAAGGTATGTCGTCCGACCCTTTTGGCCTTGCCCAGTAAGTATATGGAACTGGTTTTGGTGCCTATCTGGTGCCTATCCTTTGGATAGGCACCATTTGCCTGGCTCATCTGGGCCGTCCAGATGCGATCTGAACGGTTCAGATTTTATTTTATTTTTAACTCGCGCTTTTTTAATAAAAAATAATTTTTTTAAAAATGTTAGTTGAGAGATTATCTTTATTTTAGATTTTGTACCCATTAAAATATTTTTTTGAAAAAATAGAAAGTAAAAAAAAAAAAAATTGGACCGTCCAAATCAGATCTGGACGGTCCAGGGGAGAGGAGCCCCCTGCCTATCCAAAGGATAGGCAGGGAATCCCATTCCGTAAGTATATATATTATTATATTTGATATAAATATTTTTTTATATAATAATTTATAACTTTATAGGCTTATATTATATTATATATTATTATATTTGCTCATATTTTAATCTTTTGTATTTTGTTTCAATACATGTTAATATTTACATTTTATTTCATGGATGCTTACCAAAGTTGATCCGCATACGATTTAAGTGAATGATTCTTTTTTATAAGCCTTGCAAGAACCTTCAGATGACACAAAATGATAATATTTTATCCATGAAAGCATTAAACTTTGATAAATGAGGGTAGCTGACACTCCACTCTGCTAAAAGATACATGCATCAAATTATTGTTAAAATTTCATATTCTTGAAACACAACTTACTCACCATTGATGCACAACAGTGCTTCCAAGTGTTCTCATCAAAACCGAAGTTGAAATAATCTATTATGTCAACTCCAGGAGACCTCCATGGTTTCTCCTCTAATGTATCAATGTTTACATCAAATATATCCCTGTTATGGAGAAAAAGGGATGGAGGAATTAAAGATATTTGAGTGCTAAATAGAACAAGGCATAAATTTTTTAATTATTGTACAACTTAGAATCATGTTTTTAACCATATGCTACATATATGTAATTCCATATATTTCATCCTTTTGAGAATTTGTACATGCAATCATAGGCTTTCCTTTTTGCTTTCTTGTAGGTAATTTCATATGCTTTATCCATTCAATAATTTGGGGCCTTGAGAACCACTTGGAGTTTTGGATAACTACAAGGCTTTCATTACAATTTTTTGATGCCTTGTATTTAATGGATCATGGATGTTATTTAATTCTTTACATATTGGTATTTAACTATTTGTTAAGATATATGGTAGTTTCTTTAATTTCAAGACTCAAGTTGTAAACTTATTTTGGAATATTCCAAAATGTAGAATTTTGGAATACATTTGAAGTTTGGAATATTATTATCAGGTATGATTGAAACTATTTTTTTCACATAGGTTGTGGCAGGGTATCACCATTTAGGTAGGGAAACCCACCCTACCCATCCTATTATTGCCCAGCTTGAACATATTTGGGCTTTTATCAGGCGGGGTCGAGCACCAAACTGCATTTTACTGCCCAAAAATTCTTTGGGCAGAGCATCAAGCAATGGCCTCGCCCTGCTCAACCTTGCCCATAAACACCCTACACTACTACAAAAAAGCTTTACAACGTCTGTTTTTTGGCCTGTTTTACATCACTTTAAATAGGGACGTCTAACCGAGGGACATAGATTTTAAGATTTAAGGCATCCCAAAATTATTTTAGACGCATAAATTTTTTTTAAGGCGTCCCAAAACCTAGTTTGGGACATCTAAAGTTTTATTTTGTTTTATATATATATATATATATATTCATGCACCCATTGGACCAACAAAATAGAGCCACGGCCGACAAAATTACAGTAAAACAAAATCCAACATCCAAATCGCAAGAATCGACTAACAATCCAAATTTCCAAATCTAACAATCAGAAGAAGGAAAAATAAAATTCAAATCACAATAAAACAAAATCCAAAATCCAAATCTAGATCTAACAATCAAAATTGTTCTCATCTCCGAAAACCCACCATCCGACGCCATCCCGATTGTTGCCACGATCTCCATCACCATCACCATCTTGTAGCAAAATTTTCGAGGAGATCTGATGACCTTGAGGGGCAAATTTGAGGAACTAGAGGCAAACCAAGAGTGGAGAGAGGAGATCAACTAACGCAGTGAGAAAGGAAGCAAACTCGAACTAAAGGCAAAGGCACCATGACGGTGAGAAAGGAGGCGATGGTCGAGTTCGCCTTTGTCTCGCCTCTCACTCCCGCGGCCTCAAACTCTCCCAGCCGGCGGTAATGATGGAAGACGAAGGCCAGCTTCTCTTCTCCAGTCAAGCTCCTCCACGTCGCCGGTAGTGCTCTCAACTCGTCTATGTGTAAGATAGAGAGAAGGGAAAAGATGGCAGTGCTCAAGTCTGAACGCGTCTGTGTGTGTGTGTGTGTGTGTGTCAGATTCAACGTGTTTTGTGTGTGGGAGAGAGATGAGATGTGTGTGTGTGTCAGATTTGTTGGGAGTGCTGAGACTTAAAGGCATCCTAATTAATAATCAGGACACCTAAAGAGGATTTTAAGAGTCCCAATTTTTCTTTGGGATGCCAAAAATCCCTGATTTTAGTGGTTTTTTTTGCGTCCTTTTATTTAAATTGGGATACCAAAAGTATATTTTAGGCGTCTAAATTTTAAATTAGGACGCCAAAAGTATATTTTAGGCGTCCTAACTTTAAATTGGGACTCCTAAAATCTTCAAATAATTACAAAAATGTCATCACCTCTTTTTTTTACTTCTCTTAAAAAAAGTACATTTTTTAAGAAAGTAAAATCTATATTTTGTAGTAGTGCCTAGAGAAAGAAGTAAAACCTACAACCGTTGACCACCCAACTTCTGTTGAAATATATGAACAAATTGATTGATTATAAAAATATTATTTTACATCGTACTACATCCGGTCCTAATTATAAGACCTAGTTGACTTTTTTTGGAAAGATTAAGGAAGCTAAATGAGTTACTTAATTATTTCATATGTTGTGTTCTCTTAGATTATGTATTAGTTTATTGGTCAAACTATTTAGTTTGAAAAAATAAAATAAAAATAAAAATACTCTAAGCTAATTTAATTAGCTTCCTTAATCTCTATAAAAAAGTCAACTAGGTCTTATAATTAAGATCGGAGGGAGTATTATTTTTTTTTCTCAATTGAATGTGGCAAGAAAAGTACTTGGCTTATTTCGATTGTTAGTGTTGTCAAGGGGGCAGAGGTGAAAAGATAAATGCGCACGGATAAGTCGGCTGCCTTTATATGGAAGAAGTTCATTTATGTTTTTTTTTAACTTTTGGATAAGGCGGCTGGTTAAATATGTGACATCAAAAACTAGTCAAATCAGTTTTTAGGACTTATCGGGTCAATGATGAATATGAATAGCATATCTTCCTCCAAATTCTTTCAATATTTTTTAACGTGATTCCGGGTCATTTTTAGGGGGTGTGTGTGTGTGTGTGTATATTGTTTTTTAAGGCAAGAAGTAAGTTAGTTGACGTTGTTTTATATTTATATAGTTGACGTTGTTATTTATATAACTCAAAGGACATAATCAATCAATTCAAGTTAATATTTATTAACAACATAATATTTACATAGTTTACGTTGTTATTTATTAGCAGATACTCTTAGCTTGCTTCTTATTGTTGTAATTGTTCTCTTATGAGGTAATGAATTTCAGTTTACATTCAAACAAATAAAAGATGCAAACATTTCTATTAAATCACATTGTTTACAAGCTTCAAATATTACACTTTATTCTTCAAGCTTCATGTATTATATAATTTACTTAAAATCATTTATTTGCGTATAAAGTTCAACATACATTATTCTCAATATAAATAAAAATTTATGCATTTAACATCTCGTGATTGAAATATTGAATAATAAAGATGCAAAAATTTGAGTCAAATTTTCTCAATGAGAAGAGTATTTTTAATATTGTTAAAATCATTTAAATTTTTTTATAAAAAAAAAAAAAAACGCTCTGCAGCAATTATGGCTAAGCCCGTACGTGATGGTGCGTGTCCTTATCCATCCCAACAAGGCAACGGGCTCAAAATATAAGTTATGTATTCTAAAATAGTTGTGGCTATACTCCATTTTTTTTTATCCAGCTATATCATTTTACTTGTGTCCAAATTAGTCCCTCACATAGTACCAAACTAAAGTTTGAATTTTTTCTGAGAGAGTTTGAGGGCACTACAAAGGGTATCAGAGGTACAAATGTAGCACTAATATTCTTTCAATTCCTTCCAATTTTAATCTATTATGGTCAACGCTGACAGTAGCGTACTCATTTTACATCCAAACAATCATGATCCATCTCCCTATTTAAAAGATACAGCCACACGTACATGTCCTTATTGGTGTGCAACACACTTTGCTGAAATATAAAATTTAGTACCAAGCACTCAGGTAGTGCGAATGGTATGTATTTATCGCCTATCCAATCTTTGTAGACGCGGTTCGACCGTCCCACCATTGCCCCCAATTCCAAAATATATATATATATATATATATATATATATATATATATATATATATATATATATATTATAGTTGTGGTACACACACATATATTAACTCTAATCTTAATCATAATTTGAGTTCATACACGAATTTTTATTTTTAAGTCGAAATCAATATTGGTGTTGCAATGTGGCCAACAAAAGTCTTGTGAGGAAACCGTTTTATTTGATATATATATATATATATATATATATATATATATATATATATATATATAGAGAGAGAGAGAGAGAGAGAGAGAGAGAGAGAGAGAGAGAGAGAGAGAGAGAGAGAGAGAGAGAGTAACGTCTGAGTCTTTGGTTGGGACAGCCTGATCGAGAGGATGAAGCTAAGCTAGTTAGTGACAAAGATATAACACAGTGTGAGAGAGACACCAATAAGTAATAACCAAATAATTGCACACACACCACACAGATGCATGTCTATCCATCCGACGTCGTTTGTTGAACTTCTGCGAACAAAATTATATGTGAGTGAGTTTCATGATGAGCATGTTTTTCCACTTGTGATTTACTAGTACTCCTTCGGCCCTAAATATAGGACGTAGTTTGTAGAACAAATTGCACTACAAATTATATTCTATATTTAGGATCGGAGGTAGTATTATATTAAACATCCTAACAGTGATGTGAGAGGCCATATATAGTGCAGTCACCATTCTCCCACCCACCTGACTAGCACATGTGCATCCCATAATCTTTAGATGCCTGGACAAAATGGTACACTCCCCATATTTCATATCTATATATGAAATTCGACGTACCACACATATACAATATTTTCGGTATCTAATTCCAAAAATCAATATTAATATATTTTCATGCATCGAGTAAATAAACACACAGGCAATTTAGAAAATTTAAAAGAAAAATTAAAGCTGATGAGGACATACATTAAAGAGTAAATACCCTTTCTGGTCCCTGACAAAAAATACGGACCCCATTTTGATCCCTTATAAAAAAATCAATCCTTATACGTTCTTTTTATGGACTAAAAATGACCTTTTGGAAATTTGTGAGGGATCAAAATGTCAATCAATTGACCCTTATTCATCCTTTTTATGGACTAAAAATGACTTTTTTTTTTTGTAAAAGACCAAAATAGGGTCCGTATTTTTTGTCAGGGACCAAAAAGGTATTTACTCTACATTAAACTTTTAGTGTATAAGTCGGCTAATTAGAATTCAAATGATAAGGAGGTTGAAAAAGTCTACATTAATCAAAAGTTCAAAACACATCCAAAACTAAAATCAATGATTAACTGGTCACCAAAAAAAATGATATTGATCAAACAAAGAAGTTCAAAGAAAATTTGAGATGGAAAAAGACGCAAAATAAAAACTTAAACAGAATCAATGTATTAAAAAGATTATAAGTTGATGAGGAACTATATAATTTAAGATCTAAGGATATATGGCCTGAGTGATTTAATTTGACGCGTTACTAGAAGCCGTCAATACTGAATACACTCGAGTTCAGTGACCAACTAAAATTTTGGCAGAATGCTTTTTAATCAAATATAGATGGAACATAGAAAACGATAATGAAATAGGCTAGGCTCCTATCAGGGCCTACGGCCTAGCCTACTTTAAGTCTAACCTAACCTATTTAGTAAATAAACCAGGCTTAAGCCCAAGCTAATGTCTGGCCTATTTAGGTAAACAACCCAATCCTATTTTCATAAGGCCTAGCCTACAGGCCTGACCTATTTAGTTTTTTTTTTAAAAAAAAAATGTATTATTATGCATAATTATATATAATTTAATCTAAATTAATTTTGTAGATTATTTATAAAATGAATAATTTATTCTTAACCTTAAGTTTCATATTTTATCATTTATCAATGAGCTTAACCTTTTCATTTATCAATTGATCACATCTACTTCTCTTCTTTTTTATTGCTTGAGATGGCAATACTAACTCACTACGTAGCCCTTACTTTATGTCATTTGATGCAACATAATAATTCTAGTATGTTTATTTTAGTAATGCCCAAATGAAAATGATCCCAATTTATAGGATTTTGTTTCATTTTTTGCAAGGAAAACAAGAGATAAAATTCAGTTTTACATGCCACTTGTTATGCTTCATTGATTTTAAGAAATATATCTCCTTAGTCAATAAATGATTGATTTTTTTATTCCTACTATCTCAAACAATTGTCGCCACTAGATCACTAGATGTTCTTTTCTTTCACTTACTAACTCTTTTATTTCATATGAGAATAAATCCTTAAACTTTTTAGACATGACATATAGATTTAAATAGGCTTGATGAATTATATATGGACTTAGATGCATAAGTTTTAAGCCTATATAAAGGCCTATATTTTAAATAAGCATTTAAATAAGCTTCCAAGCCTTATCAGGCCTTTTGATGGCTTGGGCTCAGGCCTAAAAAAAAGCCTACAGATAAACTCAGGCCCAGGCTTTGAATTTCCGTTATAGGCCGAGGGCCTACTTAGCTAAAACCTAACCTATTTCCACCCCTAGTCATACAGAATTAGATGAGAGCAGATTGGTCATTATATCAGACTGCTATAATCATAGCAGTTGTCTAGTGAGCAACTAAATATTGGCATAATGCATATTAATCAAATATTGGCAGAACATAGAAAAGGATAGTCATACAGACTTAGATGAGGGCAGATTGGTCATTATATCAGACTGCTATAATATTTGCATTTATCTAGAGCTATTAAATTAAGAAACTCCGTGAAAATTAGGCCTAAGGACAGAACCAATAATTAGACAGACACAACTGATAAGGATCAATTCCAATTGGAATATCTGCCAGACATCAACAAATAACGATGAAACCGTTTCAGCATAAAGTAACATTCGCTCCAGGATAATGATATAACGTGATTGAAAATGAGAGAGAATGAAATTTCTCGAAAATTAAATTGGTGAAGTCCTCGCGTTACCTATTATATATATCCGAGAGATAACTTCACTTGAAATTAAAGAAGATTGTCAAAATTCGGGAATCGAATATCTTCGAAACAAAAACATGAATCGCTAGAGCTGATTGTAACATTGAACGAAAAACAAGAACATGAAGCATAGATAAAAAGAGACAGCTGACCAATAAGTTGTTGGTTGAAGTGGTAAAGGGTCTCACCCTACAAAGAGGAGAACACAAGTTTAAAATTCAGGAATCACACTTGTTATAAGAGATGAGAACCCTTTACCTTTTAAGGCTGAGGGACAAGACACCCTTGATTTAATTAAAAAAAAGAAAAAACCATCCTAATATTCCTGGACGGGCATAAAGATAATTAAACAACCCCCGATGTCTGAGCATGGACCATTAAATTAGTGACGGTAAAAAGATGTGAATGGCTGAATGCCCCACATTGCTAAAGATTCCAAGCTGATGGATAATACGGTAATTTATGCCATTTTTTCGTGAACAATTTATGCCATATTTTAGTCACAGTACCCTGTATATATCCAGCTTTGATTCAATGTTATTTTGGGGATTACAGGAACATAAATTTGATATTTGACATTAATTGTCGTCCTCGTCTTTTACTAATTACTATTAACTCTCTAGCCAAATCTGAATTTCAGTTGTTATATACTCTCTCAGGTTCTTTTTATAAGAAACATTCTCTCTCATAAAGGTAAGGAATAAATCGGGGGCGGCTACGGTCCACTGCAGTGGACCGTCCGCTACCCCCTCTGTCCAATAAATGCCTATCGCACAAAACCGCGTGCGGTTTTTTATTGGGCATTTATTGGGTAGAGGAGGGCAACGGATGGTCCACTGCAGTGGACCGTAGCCGCTCCCGAATAAATCACTGTCTGAACATCTAAAGTGATTTTTTCATTTTTACCATCATTAAATATACATTATTCATAATCTCTGCAATAAATTTCCACCCATTATTTTTCATACACAGTCTTGTTAAACAAGGGTATAATCCGAAAATAAAAGTATAAAAGTTGCATATTTATTACTTTTAACTAGCATTTTGAATCATATGATTTTGATAGTTGTTTCTTCTAAAATGGGTAAGAGGGAGTGTGTGTGTGTGTGTGTGTGGTGATTCATTCAAGTATCTGGGTGGTTTTTAACTCAACGTGAAGTACCGTACGTCCGTAATTAAACGTCGTATTCATTCCTATCGTGGCCACACACATGTGTATATATATCTAGGAAAATCGCATTATGTCTCAAGGAACAGAATTTTTTTTTTTTAAAAAAAGTTCTAATATATGATTTATTATCTAAATCTCCACGGGGACCTCAATGATATATATTCAATTTGTGAAAGTACATATTTGTACCCATTGACAAGTCAGTTACCATTTATAAGTTCATCTATTGACAAGTGTATATGCTATATTAATAAATTTATCATTGACAAGCTTATGTGTCATAATAACAATGGGGGCAGACAAGTAATTTCACAAATTGAGTATATATCCCTTGGAACCATGCTGCAATTTTCCCTATAGATGGACTTATAAATGGTAACTGACTTGTCAATGGGTACAAATATGTACTTTCACAAATTGAATATATATCATTGAGGTCCCCGTGGAGATTTAGATAATAGATCATATATTGGAACTTTTTTCAATATTTTTTTCTGTGCCTCGAGACATAATGCGATTTTCCTATATATATATATAGTTGGATTAATTAATTCATTAGAAAACATGAATGGGATTTGGGGTGCGAAAAAGCTACTAAGTGAGTGCGTTTCTTAACGGAACACAAGTTGGGTCACAAATGAAATGATGACCCGATTCACCCTCTGCCATGAACACACAAAATTAACTATTTTTCATATAATATTTTTTTTAACACATGTTCATTGCACGTTAATTTGAGGCCTCTGTTATTTCACCAACTTGCCTAATCAGTCGCATTTAGCTGCCGCCCTGGCTGCTTTCGTCCAAGTCGAGATTACACTGCCTCGAATTGCAAAGCTAGCTAGTTATGCATGACCCGGATATATACTTTATATGTCGCTCTGTCCAAATTAATCAAGTGTTCTTCTGTTCCAAAAATATCTTGCCCCAGTAAGATTATCAAATAAAATAGCTATATATCTAAAGTTTGAGGTTTGTGAGGGAACGAAAGTAGGTGATGTGATACAGGTTGGGAAGGGGAAGGAGAAAGAAGGAAGAATGAGAAGAAAGCCTAGAAATAGGAAAATCAATATTCAATATTCAAGTTTGGTTCTCAATTGAGAACCATAGCTCTATTTATAGAGCTTAAAAATAATAAATAATAGTTCAAATTCAAATTACAATCTAAATCCTTATTTGAAAATCAAAAGATAATAAGAAATCCTAATTTGAAATTTAAGAAATAATAAGATACTGAGAGATCAAAATAAATATCCCGATTTGTTTGGAAAACATTATAACTATAGTTTATTGAAACCCTAAATAATATAGATAGATATTATTTCATCATTCTCCTCTAGTTGGAAGAACTCTCCAATTGGAGACGTAGAAAGGTGGTAGTTGTTGAGTAAGGCGGAGTTGGTATGAGGGAACTCCTCCTCAGTGATCCATGTAGCATCTAAATCCGAGCGGCCTTTCCAACGGACGAGGTAGAGGTTGACGGGGCCTGCTAGAGTCAAGACTAATTGCTCATCCATGACACTGTCTATGACTTCGTTCGGCGTCGTAACGGTGAGCAATGGTATAACTGGGGCATGATGGGTACCTGTAGAAACATCAGAACACAAAGGGGGTGGCTCAAAAGTACCCCGATAAGGAACAAGATCCTCAACATTAAATACTGGACTAATAGCCATATTTGGAAGTAACTCTAATAAATAAGCATTGGGTCCCAACTTCAGAGTAATGTGGAATAGGCCAGAAGCATGAGCATGTAACTTTTTGTATAACTTTTTTGGGAAACACTTTGGGTGTATTCGAGCCATGATTAATTCTCCTACCTCAAACTCTTGATGATGGCGGTGGGTATTGGCAGCTAGCTTATACTCGGTATTGCTCAAGGCTAACTTGCATTTGACCTTAGCATGAATAGAGTGCAGATGTTAGGCAAAAGCTTCTGCGGATTTAGAGGTATGAGTGGTGAGAGGGATAGGCATAAGGTCAACGGCCTGTTTGGGGTTGTACCCTAGAACTATTTAAAATGGACTCTTACTAGTGGACCGATTGACTGAATTATTATAAGCAAATTCTGCTATTGACAAGACTGAATCCCAAGTTCCAGGTTAATCGCCAACAAAGCTCCTAAGCAAGTTACCTAGGCAACGATTGGTCCCTTCAGTTTGACCATCGATTTGAGGGTGGAAGGAAGAAGAGAACTTTAATTGAGTACCGAAGAGCTTCTAGAGGGTTTTCCAAAAGTAGCTCACAAACTTTAATCCCTATCTGACACGGTAGTTGTGGGCAATCCATGTAGACGAATGACCTCTCAAAAGAACAACTTAGCAAGATGTGAAGCATCAATAGTTTTGCTACATGGGATGAAATGAGCCATCTTAGAAAATTTGTCAACAACAACTAGGACAGAGTCGTGTCCTCGTACTGTTCTAGGTGACCCTAGGACAAAGTCCATGCTAATATCCTTCCAAGTTGCCTTAGGGATTGGTCAAGGTGTATAGCATCATGTGTTTCACTTCTTTGCTTTATAAGTATGGCAGGTGCGGCATTGGGAAGGATTCTAGCTACCTCACACTTAAGGGAAGGACCATAGAACCTATCTTCCACTAAGGCTATAGTCTTTTGGATGCCGAAGTGTCCTACTAAGTCTTCCTCGTGTAATTCCCAAACAAGGAAGTCGTGGATTGAAGTACGAGGAATGCATAATTTAGAACCAAGAAATAGGTAGCCATTGTCGATTAAGAAGTCAGCATGGTCATGGCAGTCGCCAATTCTAACCTCTCGATAAATAAGTCCAAAGTCAGGGCATGAGACATATTAATCCTTTAACCACTCAAAACTATAACGCTAATTGTCATAGTATTGAGAACATGCACTCTCCTACTCAAGGCATGAGCTACCTTGTTCTGGACTCCTGCTTGTTGTTTGACCTCAAAAGTGAATTCTTGGAGGAATTCAACCCGCTTGGCATGTTTGGCACTTTGATGCCTTTGCGAGCTAATAAACTTAAGTGCCTAGTGATCTGAGTACAAAACAAATTGTTGTGGAAGAAGGTAGTACTTACAATGTTCTAATGATCGGATAATGGCATAGAACTCCTTGTCATAGGTGGAGTGGAGTACTTATGTTTTTCCCCATTAAGCTTTTCACTAAAGAAGGCTACACTACAAAAAACACCATATTAGATTTCTGATAGAAAAAATCCGTCACAGAAAAAACCTTGGCAAAAGACATTACCGACAGAATTACGTCGCAAATCAAATTACTGACTGAATTCCGACTGTAAATTCCGTCGCAAATAATTACCGACGGAATTCCGTCGGTAATTTCCGACGAACATTTTTCCGTCGGTGATTCCATCCTTGATCCAGCGTTTTTTTGTAATGCTATGGGGTGACCTTCTTGACTTAGAACACCTCTTATTCCGTCTACTAGTAGTGGTGGTCTGGAAATGGTTGCGCCGCGCTCTTCGATACGGTTCCAATGAAGGTGGTTTCGTTGTGTTCTGACGTCGGGAAGGTCACCCCAAAGTGACATTGCACAGAAAAAATTGTGCAGTGGACGGATTGGGTATGACACTACTACAAAAAAGCTAATAAAACGTCCTAAATAAGGCCCATTTAACGTCTTTTTTTTAGAGGGACGTCTCGCAGGGGGACGTCAAAGAATTTGACTTTCGGTGTCCTACAAAAAATTCAGGACGTCTTACATAAGGCGTCCTGAATTTTTTCAGGATGCCTTATGTAAGGCGTCCTGAATTTTTTTTCAGGACACCTTATGTAAGGCGTCCTGAATTATAATTTAAGACGCCATATTTCTATTTTTTTAAATATAAAAAAAAACCCCCGCGGGGTTGGCCACGGAAGAACAAATCAAAAATCAAATTCCAGAAATACTTTCTTTTTTATGTTACAAGCAAGAAATTCCAAAACCAAAGCAAGAACAAGAAAAGAACACAAAGAGAGTAATCGAAACAGAGACAACAAGGAAGATACAATTGAAAAAAAAAATCTAACAAGTAACTAACAACTCGCATTCTAATCCCCTAAAATAGAAGGAATAAGGAACAAGAATGCAAAAAACAGAGTAATTCCAGATCTGCAAGGGACTTGGTGTTCATAGTATCGTCTCGGAGCCACGAGGAGATTTCTAGATCCGCAAAAATTGGTGCCCTCTCGCATCTAAAAATCAACAAGAGTCATATATGGAAAAACGCTTTCGGCGGCGGCGTTTTGGATGAAATCGATGGTGACTCTTGTTCTCCGGTGCGATTCCGGCATCTCGTTGCTCGCTCCGCGCCATCGTCTCCTCGCCGCCTTCTCTTCGCCCAGCTAGATCGAAGAGTGTTGAAGGAGTAGGAATAGATCAAAAGAGAAGATGGGGTGTAGAGGAGAGAAGAGGAAGGCGTACGTGGGGAATTAAATGGTGTGCAGAGGAGAGAGGGGATAAATAAAATTAAAAAATTTCATTTTAGGCGACCTAAATAATTGTTTGGGTTGTCTAAAGTCTCAAAAAAAAATTAGGCGACCTAAATTAATATTCGGGTTGTCTAAAGTCTCAAAATTGCTATCAATTTTTAAGAATTTTCCTGCGCTAAAAAAATCCTAAATGGCGCCAAATATTTCATTTTAGTCGACCTAAATTAATATTTGGGTTGTTAAAGTCTCAAAAAAAATTTAGGCGACCTAAATTAATATTTGGGTTGTCTAAAGTCTCAAAATTGCTATCAATTTTCAAGAATTTTCCTGTGCCAACAAAATCCTAAATGGCGCTAAATATTTCATTTTAGGCGACTTAAATTAAGATTTGGGTTGTCTAAAGTCTCAAAAAAAATTTACGCGACCTAAATTAATATTTGGGTTGTCTAAAGTCTCAAAAAAAATCTTAAATGGTGCCAAATTTTTCATTTTAGGCGTCCTAAAATATAGTTAGGACGTCAAAAAATATTTTATGCATCTTAAATTAATATTTAGGTTGTTGAAAGTCTCAAAGTCAAGTATATAATTACGAAAATGCCATCGCCTTCACGTTTTACTTCCTTTTTTAAAAAGGGACGTCTTTTAGGGTAGTAATATCCATATTTTGTAGTAGTGTGACAATCTTGGCTCTGATACCAAAATTGATGTGAAATAGGTTGGGATGGGGGAGAATAGAGAAGGAAGAACGAGGAGGAAGCCAAGAAATAGGAAATTCAATATTCTATACTCAAGTCTGGTTCTCAATTGAGAACCCTAGCTCTATTTATAGAGCTTAAAAATAATAATAATAAATAATAGGTTAAATTCAAATTGCAATCTAAGTCCTTATTTGAAATTCAAAAGATAATAAGAAATCCTAATTTAAAATTTAAAAGATAATATTTGAAGAGCAATCTAGATATCCCAATTTGTTCGGAAAACATAAAAACCCTAATTTATTGAAAACCCTAAATAATCTGGATAGATATTATTTCATCAGAAGGTTTTTAAATTTTGTGTTAAAGGGGACGGACACACTCGCACGAGTAAAATCTTAAATATTTTGAACTCTAGCAGGTGATTTTACTTGGTGTTTTACATTCGTATTGTTTGGTTATTTAATCCCATCGTCAACAATCATAGGAAATTAATTAAGATGCTGCTTGTTCACTTAATGCAAATAAAAATCGCCACCGCATCAATAATTGTATAAACTACTGACCAATATTGCAATTATAATAATATCATAAAAGAAGATGATGAAGACCCCAATTGAATGATATAAAATATTGGATAAACAAACATTTACCACCATCAACTTGTGATTTAAGTAATTAAGTGCTACTTGCTAATTAACTACTACTATGTAATAAAAATATTCCTCTGGTATTTAATATAAGACATATTTGGCTAATTTGAGTATATGAAAGAAGTTAGTTGAGTTAGTTAATATAAGATGTATTTTCTAAAACATCCTAATTATATTCCTTAATTCCTCAATTTCCTCTCCTCCTTAATTTGATTAGATTATGGTTGAGGGAACATCAATAAAGGTAAATTAAAAAAACATTAACAATATGAAATTATGTTTTATATTTAGGATCAATGTCAACTCCCAAAAAAACGTCTTATATTAAAGAAAGGAGGAGTACTATATATGATTGTTTATAAGCATTTATATCTCCCCAAAACCTGATACTTCTTTAGAACAAGGGGGAATGGTTTCCTTGCTCATCCTTTGGGGGCGAGCATTTGGCCGTCCATATCAGAACTGAACGGTCCATATTTCATTTTTTTTTTTTTTAAAATCATAAAGTATTTTTTTCAGTACTAGTCAGTATCCTTAAGTATTTTTTTAGTACCGGTCAGTATCCTGAAATATTTTTTCAAGGTCCTAAAATAATTTTTGAAGATCATAAAGTATTTTTCAGTACCTGAAATACCTTTTTAGTACCATTCGATACCCTGAAAGGAACAGGTTTCTAAGCTAGGAGCGCTTGTCCTTTAGGGGCGAGCATCTGGCCGTCCAAATCAGATCTGGACAGTCCATATTTCATTTTTTGATTTTTCAAGATTGTAACATCCCATTTTCAAAAGTAGTAAATTTCTTTTTTCCATCAGAGTAGAGCATTGGAGCGATTGAGTAACTGATACATATATTTATAAATGCCGTAAGTCCGGCTGATTTACGTAAACGGTACATTGACCAAGAGTTTTCAAAATGAATAACACCCGAAGAAAGTCTTCGTTAGGGTCTCGTGCGGCGCTCGCCTTCTCCTCGGTTCTCGGTTCTCCCGAACTCGACGCTATGATAAGAGCCGAGATCCAATTGCAATTTGGATCTCGGTAACGGTTAACCTCATGCTTAAATACGACTACATATACACGACAAGAAAGAATCAATACAACAATCCATAACATATGTATGATTAAAAATACATAACCACGTATACAAGATAATAACCACGTATGTAACATAACCTCGTATGATACAACATTAATAACCTCGTATGTGACATAACCTCGTATGTAACATACCGTGTATATAGCATAACCTCGTACACTACTACACAACAATCATATACAATCATATAATAAACATTAGAGCTAGTGTTACAATACGCGAACGTACAAACCTAACAACACATATACGCATATAATAAGCATCAGAGTTAGTGTTACAGTACGCGAACGTACAAACCTAACAACACATATACGCATATAATAAGCATCAGAGTTAGTGTTACAGTACGCGAACGTACCTTTTTGGCGATACAATGTAACTTTTACGGAAAAACGTGAAATTCGACAAATGAAAAAACTGCGGTATGACGCGGCACAACAAATGCTCGATTAGCTCAGATATCCTATAAGGACAACGTTTATCAACATTTGGCATCATAACAGGCCATTTGGGCGAAAATTACTATTTTGCCCCTAGTACCTCTATTTGGCGGAATTTCTCGGAACTTCGTTACTTTGACCTTATTCCATTTCAAAATTATCCCCACTATGTTTTTACCTCGTCAGCATCTTTCAATGCAATGAGGCTTAAAAACAAGTATAGGAATAAATTTCAAACTTCCTAGATCAAAACAACAGTTCTACTATAACTACCGAAAGAACTACGAAAACTAAAAGCTAAGGACAAAGAACTTACTCGGAGCTAGGTAGAATTTTTGCAGAGCTTCTCTCTCTATAATTTCGGCCAAGGAAGAGAGAAGAATGGTGTGAGAAATGAAGAAGAGGAGGGTGCTATTTATAGAAGAAATTCAGGACGTAAAGGGAATTTTCCGCTTTGTTTTTGAACCGTTAGATCTAGGGTTTTGGGAGGAGCAATCTTGGCCCTCCATCCATAGGTGCCGACCTCTTTGGCCCAAAAAGTCAAAGAATGAGTTGTCATCTTGCTTTATGGCCTCCTGGTCCGATAAAGCTACCCGACGGTGTCCGTTTCGCGCGATTTTGCGTAAACTCAAAAATGCGAGCGTGTAACTTTGAAGGTCTTTTCATCCTCTTTCATATTATCAATTTGGATCCTCTTTTTGATCATATCCAGGTATTCTCCGGTGCGTCGGAAGATATTCGGACAAACGCGTCCGGTTACGGAAATCGCTCCGATAAACCAACTTCGGACAACAATTCACCGATCGTAAAACGTCCATTGTTGCCTAACTTAATCTCGTGTTTAAAAAGACACAATTGTTTCTATAGGTTCTCACTTTGCCTATCTGAGTCTACTCTATCTGATCAACTTTTCGTCTTATTTGAAATTAGGGTTTTCGGTTGCGGAAACAACGCACAGTAAATTCTTTCTTCGTGTAAAAATTCACTTGTTCTTAATTTGATCAGTCGGAAAGACTTTTACTTCTGGTTTACCTGTAGAATTTATTTCTAACTTGTCCCCCTTACGCCTATAAGCCGACTCACCGCATAATATTATTATTTTATTCTAATTACCATTTTAATTATTTAAACAATTCTTTTTAATTAAAAATACTTAGAATTTCGGCCCCCTCTTTTAAAAATTCAGTTTTAATTATTTTTCCATAATTTTTTCCATTTTTTAAAAATATAATATTTTTTACCAAAATTCCCGTTTTACCCCCGCCTTCGTTAAGGCTTAATCGGACCTAATTTCTTTGTTTAGTGATCTGTTTAGGATCAGGTTTCTTCATATATTTATCTTTACCAATTTTACAGTATATTGTTATCTTGCAAACTTTTATACCGACATTGTCATTTTATATCCTATGTAAAATATTAAAAATGTTTACCCCATCGGGTTACTTTATGGTTAAAATGCTTTTTAAACTTTTCTTCATGTTATTCCCTCTGAAATAATTTATTAAATTCTCATAATTAGGGATAACACTTCCATATTTTTCTCATAATTTTTCATGATCTTTCAAATATTTATCATAATAGTTTTAGACGCTTTTTATCACCATTATATCATTTTTAGTCATTCTTTCATCGATTTTCCCTGTAACTTTTTGACAATTTACTCTATAATTATAACAATTTTCTATAACAGTTTTAAACTCATGATTTTACTTTATCAAAATATTCGTTAATTTCCTTTATCTCAAAATTTCCGGTTTACTAAAATATGGATATTACAAAGATCATAAAGTATTTTTTTCAGTATCAGTCAGTATCCTTAAGTATCTTTTTAGTACCAGTCAATACCTGAAATATTTTTTCAAGATCCTAAAATAATTTTTCAAAATCATGAAATATTTTTCAATACCCTGAAGTATCTTTTTAGTACTAGTCAGTACCTTGAAATATTTTTTCAAGACTGGTACTAAAAAGATACTTCAGGGTACTGACTGATACTGAAAAATACTTCATGATCTTGAAAAATTATTTTAAGATACTCACTGGTACTAAAAAGATACTTCAGACTACTAACCCGTACTGAAATTTTTTTATCATAAATAAAAAATTAAAAAATGAAATCTTGACCGTCTAGATCTGATCTGGACGGATGCTTGCCCCCAAAAGATGAGCAGGTTCAAAACAAGGGAAGATGCGCATGTGTACGTACGCCTGAGCGTCAGGTTCCTTTTTATTTATATTTATAAACCTCAATTTAATATACTTTTTTGGTATAGGACAATAATGACTAGGTTAATTAATTTCTTGTCTGTTTCAAAGTAAGATCAATGGAAATGGTAAAACCCACAAAGAATAAGGGTTTGTGAAACCCTTTCGGAGACTTAAGAATGGATATCCATGGCTGTTTTGAGAGTCTGAGAATAAAGTTTTTTCCCTGTCCCTCCCTAATTCGATGTTGTGATCATCAGAAACTATTATGACTTGATCATTTGGGTTCATCGCGGCCGCAGCTAACAACCGACTACAAACCCTCATCGCCGATCTCGTAATAGAAGTAATAAAAGCCCTAGCTTCGTGGGTGGTCTTGTACATATTCATCTTTTCTTCTTCGCTCTCCATTGATCGCCAACGCAATTAATTTCTAGGTTCATGGAACTGAGTGTTGGATTTAGGGATATTAGGTGGTATAGGCTATATAGATACTATATAATTAACAAAGAAACACTTGATCCATCTGAATCCGACAAGGATGCAATGCAACGAATTCAAATGAATCAAGAAAGGTGATGAATATTATAATAGAAGATATATGGCTCTAATTGTTTTATGATTTTAACGCAATGTTACTGTGGGGTTCATAGTCAAGAAGCCAAAGTGGTGGGGTTCTTTTTCCACTCAAAATAATAAGCACTCAGCCCATCTAAGAATAAAATAAGTGTGGATAGTGCATGCCTCCTACTAAATATACTAATATTAATTATTAAAGGGGTTTATAGTTTTGGCTTACTTTCATAATCGATCATTTATAATAATTAATAATATGCCATTAGATTCTGCCCAATCTAGGACGCCCTCCCATATATATACCCGTCGCCATCTACTTTTTTTTTCTTTAGTTTTAATAATTTAAACACCCACTCTTCCAATTTAAACAAAATTTAAACAAATTGTTCAAGGATCGATACAACATCCGTTTAATCATGAAATTTTAATTTTCCAGTATATATAGAAACAGAACAATTTGTTTTAAAAAAAAAAATTAACAAACAAAGGTGTGTAGAAAATAAATTAATGAACTCTTGAATGTTGAGAATGATAGATTTAAATACAATTTATTATTTAAGATTTTTTTTTTTTGGAAAAAAGCTTTAGTCTTGTCTTCTCTCTTTTCGACTGCGTGCTTGCTAAACTATACTTCCTCTGGTCCTTATTATAAGGCATCAACTAGCAAGTTTATTTGGTCCTTTTTATAAGGCACTTGCTTGTTCCCGATGAGCAATGATTATTTTTTTCCATGTTTGCCCCTAATTAATAAAGGTGGTGGGTGAGAGTAATAATTAATATAATATTAGAGTTAGTGCAATTAGTAGGGGTAATATTGGAAATTACTTAGATTCTAGGATAACTTTATTGACTTTAACTACTTTTATTGGTTTGTGAGAAAAGTTAGTTGGTGCCTTATAATAAGGACCGGAGGGAGTACTATTTTTAAAAAATAATAATAATAATAATCTTCTAATGACATATTGCTAAACTACTTCATGGTTTTCTGACTTCAAAAAAAGTCAATCCTCCAGTGATAAAGAAACATGTGTGTTGCGTGAGACCGGCTCTTTGGCCCAATATATCTTATTGACCAGCTCTTTGACTGTCTCTCTGTTTTTTTTTAAATTAAAAGTAGTATTATTTATTATTTAATAAGTACTCTTTTTATATACATAATATTTAATTAGTACTTTAATCGTGACATTATTGAAGGAGAACATCTGACCAACGGCATTATTGACCTTGAATTTTGAACAAGGAACAAAGAAGAACATTTGATGGCGCAATAGCCAACTAATTGTTTTGTCTCTCTAACCAGGCATCATATCATATCATAGTGCAATGTATATTCCCTTGCTTTCAATTTAAGCACGAGGCGGCCAGATCTGGACCCTCTTAATAATAAACTATCACTCACTTTTTTATTCCCTTATTCAGTCACAACTTGATGCCATTAATTGCTTCTTGATTTGTTTATCTCTATATACAGTACCGGAGTAGTATTTAATCATTCAACTTGAATGTTCTACGTTATCCAACTATCCACATTGAGAGGAGGAGAGGAGACAGATGGCATATTTATACTCCCTCTTATCCCTAATATATAAATAGGATTTACTTAACTGATTAAGGTAAATCAAGAAAATGAAATAAATTGATTAATCTCAATAAATGTGACATGATTTTCTTAAAACATCTTTATTTAACATTAGATTATATGTTGATTATATTCATAAGTTGGGTAAATCAGTTAAGAAAAAAATGATTATTCTATTTTGAATTAAAAATCTAACCTCAAACTAGTTGTTATTATAAGGGTTAAGATGCAAAAATACATCTGTGGTTTTTTAAAAGTGTGTCCAACACCAAGTGATTTTTTAATATGCAAAAGTGACTATGTAGTTGCAAAAATGAAGCAAGATTCACATATTCCATTACTTTTGTTGGTGGGGTCCGCAGTCACTTTAACGGAATATGTGACTTTTACTCTATTTTTGTAATCATATAGTCACTCTTACACTCAAAAAAAGTAATTGATGTTGGACGGACTATTAAATAAACTACGTGTATATTTTATACACCTTAACCCTTATTATATATTGATGGAAGATGCGTTGAATTTTTATTTCTTTTTTTGGGACCTGAAAGATGCGTTGAGTATTCAAACGATGGAAGTAGTGAGTAAATTAAGAAGCGAGCGTGGGGTGAGGTTGGATTTGCTGGACAAATGTTGTCGGCCAGTGAAAGCTGCGCATATTTTGCATGGGGTCACGTGCACAGACTATTAAGGTGGAACACCAACACTTTATAAGCTATGTTGTTAACAATTTTGGAAGGAGGAAAAAGTGAGAGAGAAAAATTAAGGAGATGATATATATACTAGGAACTAAAACTCTACAAAATTATAAGAAATTGCTATTTTTGAGGATTTTTCCTTCCAATATTATTTACTTCCTAATTTTTTTTCTCATCCAAACTCAGGACTAATGATATCTCCTTCTCTTTATTTTCATCTCTCTATCATGAGGCCTCTCCTTTCCCAATTGCATCAGACGCATCCTCCCTGGACAATAATCCAGCCTCATCGGTCCCCTTCTGTTTCTTTTTCCCTTTTAAAATACAATTTCCAATATTTAATGTCAATCAGCTGTTTTTGTCGTTTTCTTTCCCTTGTTTCTTTGGGTAAGTGCGTATATATATATATATATATAGCCTAAGTCCTGCTTTTAAGATCCACCAGCAGAACTATTCACAAATAGCAAGACCAGATAAAAAAAAAGTACTAGAGTGAGCTCAGTGCAAATGGATTCAGATTCCTTCTTCTTGCAATACACACAACATGAGTGCTGCCCCCTTGATTCCTTTGTTTCTGAAGCATCATCAATGTCCTTCTGGGACGACCTCCTACTCTTCAACGACAACAACACCAACTTCTTCTCACAAGATCATACCATGATGTCCCTGTCTTCCGATGTTGTAGCCTCCAAGAATTCATCATCGTCGACGGAGTCCAATTCTTCAGGCTCGGAGGCAGTGCAAGAAGTCTCCTCCTGCTCCAAAGTGGAAGATAAAGAGAAGAGGGTGTACAGAGGAGTGAGGAGGCGGCCGTGGGGGAAATACGCGGCGGAGATAAGGGACTCCACCAGAAAAGGGGTGAGAGTGTGGATCGGAACATTCGACACGGCAGAGGAAGCAGCCTTGGCGTATGATCAGGCAGCATTATCGACACGAGGGTCTCAGGCAGTACTCAACTTCCCGGAGGAAGTGGTGAGAGAATCGCTGAGGAAGATGCCTCACAAGACATGGCAAGAAGCTTGCTCTCCGGTGTTAGCCCTCAAGAAGAAACACACTTCCACACGAAAGTCAAAGTCAAAGCCAAACTCCAGAACTCATCCTCTCGCTAGAACCCAAATCCAATCTGCTCATCATCAACCTGCGTTGGAGCTGGAGGATTTGGGAGCCGACTATCTCGAACAACTTTTAACTCTCACTTGTCATTGATCATTCCTTCTTTCTTTGTATTTATTGGTTCAATTCATTCCTATCATCACCTTCACTTCTCTTTCTTCATTTTTTATTCTCTTTTCAACTCTAATCTATCCTCCCGACTTCATTAGGTACCTTCCATCTCTAAAATCTTAATCTGTTAAACCATTATTAACTCGTCTCTGAGTTTGTAAAGCGAATTTGCTGCAACATCTGATCTCCAGGATTGAGTTAAAATATGAACAAATTGATTGATTTTAAGTATCAATATGCATCCTACTACTTTTTCGTAAGAAAATTAAATATAGCAAGAAAAGGATGTGGCTTTTTTCGATCGGTTTATATGTTGGCAACAGATAGGCTGATAGGGTAGAGATCATAATATAAATACACACGGATGCGTCACCTGTCGTATATGGAAGAAGGTCTTTTTCCCCCCTTTTAGTATATGTTAGAATTCGAAGGATTATACTAAAGTAGAGGAGAAATAATACCTCTTAATATTATCGAGATGTTCAAATTCTAACACGGTATAAGAGCTGATAGAGAAGAAGAATACTCATATTCTCAGTCATTTCTTCGGTCTCTGCTTATCCAAGTTTCTTATTTGTTCTTGTGTTTTACCCGAGGATTCACTAGATTATCGTGAGGATTCAATTATATTCAGAGCTCTTATTCCTCCTCTACTTTAATATAATCATTCAAATTCTGACAGGATAAGGCGGCTAGGAAAATTTGTGACGTCAATAAGGAGTCAACCATCACTTTTTTATCCGGTCAATCATGAAGATGAAGCATATCATTCCCCAGATTCTTTCAAAAAAAATTAGGGAAAATTCTCTTCAGGGCCCAAGTAAACAAGATATTGTCAAAAAAGGTGCAAAAAAAATCACATGTCAGAAAAGCCTCTAGTTGTTAATGTGTACTGATTTAGTTGTTAATATATAGTTGTTAACGTATACTGATTTAGTTGTTAATGTTGTACTGATATATTTGTTAACCTTTTTGAAAAAACACTAAAAAAGGCCCTAGGACCTTTTCTAACATGTGACTTTTTTTTGGGCATTTTTTGACAATATCTTGTTTACTTAGGCCCTGAGGGAAATCTTCCCAAAATTTTAACCTCCAGGTCATTAATTTTCAGGTGTAGAGTTTTCTTTTATTATTATTATTATTTTATTTTATTTTTTGCTACGTAAGAAGTTAGTTAGTTGACTTTGTTATTTATATCACCAATATTCAGTATTCACCTACGGAGTAAAGGACGTAATTAATCGTTTACCAAAAAAAAAAAAAGGACGTAATCAATCAATAAAATTAATATTTATTATAAAATACTCTCTATGTTCGTAAATATAAGACATAGTTGAATTTTTTTTTGGAAAAATTAAGGAAGCTTGTTAAATTAATTTAGAGTATTTTATTTTTATTTTTTTCTCCAAACTAATTAGTTTAACTAATAAATTGATATATAATCTAAGAATACATAACAAATGATATGATTAAATAACTTATTTAGTTTCTTTAATCTCTCCAAAAAATGTTTTTGCCTTGTATTTAGGATTTGAGGGAGTATAATATTTATATTGAGGTTGATGTTTGATGTAATTAATTTTGCTAGGCACATATATCCTTCTATCAGAGGCAATCATGTTCGAGTCTTTATCAGACACTAAATATGAATATCTTTCCTAACATATATTTGAGCCTTAGTTCGTCACATTATGCAGGATTGGCTCCATGACCCATGGGTAATCATTTTATGCAGTAATTATGGTTAAGCTCGTGATGACGCGTGCCCATATCTACCCTAACAAGGTAAACAGTCACGGATGTTGCCAATTATAAAACCCAGGAAACAGCAATAGAAAATGTTAATGTTTTTGTCTTAGGCCCAGAACCATGCTTGTGTTATGAGCCAACAACAATAAATGGGCCAAGCTAAATTTAGCAACATGTCTATTAAAGTCTTCAAGTAAGGGTCCAATAAAAGTTTTCTGCACCTGAATTCCCAAACTAATTTTATTCTTTGGAACAAAGGCCTTTCTTACATTTCAAACACACTACACTGTCATAACAAGATTCATCCAAAGTTATCCATAATCACCAATAGGTGGTTAGTCCAGTGAAATGTGGCGCTGGATTCCCTTAAGAGGTCTAGAGTTTGAGTTGCTGTAATGCACTTGTAATCTGCCTTGTATGGAGCTACCACTGTTGGGAGGGTTGTCCTCGCCATTGCAGAATCTGAATCCAGATTAATTAGAACCGAAGGTTCTAATGAACCGGGTGGAATACCAAAAAAACAGTTATCGATAAGCATTGGGACCAAGTGGAAAAAAACTTACTCTCTTTTAACCACATCCTCGTTTCAAAGCATGAGAATAGAGAAGTTGGGGTTGAGAACTCTTTTCTCACGACTATGGGCCTGACTGGAACAAAATCCAAATTAGTCAAAACTGAACGTTACATGAATCAGGTGGGAGAAAAAAAAAAATCATCCAAAGTTGCTTTGCGTAGGAACAATCTCGAAGCACGTCCTCCATTATTGCCGACTTACAATAAGGACACATATGTTTGGGACCATTTATTTTACCATACATTGGTAGGTACTAGGTAGCATGTTGGTGAAAGCTATCCACAAAGAAGACTCTAACCCTATATTTAGTTGGATGGAGAAAAAAATTGAGAGAAAACTCCCAAAAATCGTTATTTTTTTTAATACCCTTTTTGGAATTTTTCTTCTAAATATTCTCCCCTCCTATTTTCCCTTCACTTTTTCCCCCATCCAAATATACGATAATTCTCTCGGTCCCACTCCATTTCCAAACATACTTGTATACAACATTCCTATCCCGTTATATTGGTTATAAGAGCGGTATTACCGAGGACATGCATATAATGAATATGTCTCTCTAATGCTCTTTATTATTCTTTATAATGCTCCTGCCTCTTAGATATTTTTCCCTTTTTTCTTTGATCATTATGTTCTAAATAAAATAAGTAACATTTGTAATTTTCTTTGAAAAATTATTAAAAAAATTTAAATTGTACATTTTATTAACATAAAATATGAAAACGTCACTCAATTTATGTAGAATACAATGATAAGAAAATTATTTAGAAGTTGGGGCATTAGACTTTCAATTCCCTCCCTCAGGCTATCTGGGTGGATCTTGAAACTACATCCCACCACTGGTTATCTGGGTGCAACACACATGGCTGAAATATGATTTAGTTGCGGTATATATATATTAACTTGATCAGAAATATTTCACTCCAATCTTAATCATAACTTTGAGTCCGCACAAAGTTCTGTTTTAAGACGAAATTAATATTGGTGTCGCAATGTGGCCAACAAATTCTTGTGCGGAAACCATTTTCATTTGATATACTATAAAGTAACGTTTGAGACTTTGGTTGGGGAAGCCTGATCGAAAGGATGAAGCTAAGCTGGTGAGTGACAAAGACAACACATAATATAAAGAGAGAGAGACACAGATAAGGCAATGACCAAATAATTAGTGCTCTTCCTATATGCAAACAGATGCATTATTCTCTCTTCTAGCCATCCGACGTCGTCTGTTGAATCTCTGCAAACAAATTAAAATTATATATGAGTGAGTTTCATGATGAGCAAAGCATGTTCATCAACTTGTGTTTTAGTCTTTTAGACCTCTCAACAGTGATGTGAAACGCCATAGTGCCGTCCCCATTCTCACGCACCCACCTGAGCAGCACGTGAGGGTTGACCTAATTACACTAATATAAAAAAGGGCTTTAAGACCGTCTCGTTTAGACCGGAGTATTGACGCTCTGGTCCTAAAAGTATGACCGGTAGTAGTTTTGTAAATATCAAGAACTTCTTAGACTGGATCCTTCATTTATAGGTCTTAAATATATTATTAAGACTGGTTTTCAAAACAACCGGTCTTAAACATTTTTTTAAAAAAATATTGAAATATCATTTACTTTTTAGAGAAATCTCATAGGACCATATTTAAATTGTATCTAGTCCAAAATATAAGGAAAAATTTAAATATAAAAGTCTATAAATTTTAAGACCGGATATATTTAAAAACCAGTCTTAAAAGTTTAGCTTTTCAGACCGAACTTAAACTGTAGCCGGTAGAAAAGATAACAAAAAAATTTAACAAAAAATTAATTACTTTTAAAACCGGAGTTTAATTAGGATCGGTCTTAAAGGTTAATTTTTAAGACCGGCTTCTAAATATATCTGGTTTTAAAACTATAGCGCCAAATATCTTCTCTTCTTCGTGCTGAAACTTGAAGTTGCTCTCTTTAAACTTTTCTTCTTGTTGCGAAACCTCTCTTTCTGTCACATTACCTCTCTTCCTCGCTCACCACCACCAACCTCTATTACTCTTTTATTCACTCAGGCATTCCTCTCTCGCACCACCTCTCTCAACCTCTCTTCCTGTCTCAAAAATGAAGGGAGAAAACGATTCTAGTCCTGTTCGAGGAACGCCAGTTACTAGTGTGAGTCAAAGCAAACCCTGTAATCTTAGAGTGAGCCTCGTAACCGGCCTTTACGCCGTGGTAGAAGAGGCACACGATTGAAAGAACTTACCCTAAGGCCTAAGTCAGATTGCCGGGGAAAAGATCAAGATTCAGTTTGATGAAAACTTGAATCGTTTCGGCCCTAATAAAAGCACATATACTAGTTATGTCAGCCTGCGAGCATGCAGCAAGCCTAGCATCTTGATAGATGAGTGGAAAATGTTGACAAGGCGAAAGTAAATGATCTTATTTGGGGCTCTATATGACTGACATACAATGTTCCTGACAATCAGAAGTTGAAAAACAAAACATTGTCGTATTATGCTGATCGCTGGAGGAAGTTTAAGACCTAGCTATCTAACAATTATATTCATGTCGAGGTTCTAGTTGGTACCTCGCCCTAATCCTTACCACAAGTATACATTTCTTAATGAACACACTTGGCAACAATTTGTTCAGATGCGGACTACTCTAGAAACTTTGGTGAGTTTATATTTAGTTTTTTTGGCCCTTTTTTGTTTGCTTAATAACCTATGCGGATATGTGAATGTTATTGTATTCATCTTATCCTGATAGTGAGATGGTTTGTTGTGTGAATAGAAGTATACATTTTCATCCTTTGTCCTGCATCAGAAGAGCATGTCTTAGTTCTTATGTGAATATGACTGTAGATGGAGTAACATTGATTTGACAGAAACCTTGGTCGCCTCAGGGTCAAATCACAATTTCCTCGAATTAAAATGCAATATAGTGCAAATAACTCGAGATCATTCTCTTATCAAGGAGCCAATTTATTTTGAATTCCTATGTTAAACTAAGTGCTAAAAACATGATTAGAAAAAAGGGGTTTTGTAATTGGTTTTCTCTAAATGAAAATTCATGAAAATATAAAGAAACAGTCTCTATTCTTTTTGGTATTTTTGGAAAAATAGTGAAAAATACTTTGGGTTAAAAGGGATTAATAATAGATGTTCTTGGTAATGAAGAAGGTGGCTATCCTTGCTAAAATATATTTGGGAGTTCAAACTTCATTAAGTCTAAAAAAACAACCTCAAGATAACACTTGAGTCCAATAATTTCAATTAATAGTAGCTCCTACAAACATAGCAAACTACTACCTTTTGAAATATTGTTAAAATCCACTTAATGTGTAATTGAAATTGGGATGATGCAAATTGTTCTTCTCAATTGGAATGTTCTAACGAACCATTCAAGAGCTAAAATCAACTATGTTTACCATTCATAAACATGACACAACAAGCATAATTTAATCAAGCATTTAAAGAAATATGGAGATTTAAAAATCAAAATACATCATCCAATTAAAACTACATTAATCAATCCACATGAACACATAACAATCCAAGTCTCACAACTACAAAATGATAAACCTAAACAAGGAAATCAAATTTATAGTCTAAGCAAAAGATTGAATTAAAGAACTCCCCTATTGAAGCACAAAAGCTCAAACCACAAATCTTCATCACCAAGAAGCAAAGGGTTTAGCCACTCATAGCAATCAGAGAACCCCACACAATCTGCAAAAATAAACCAGCCATGAAATCAAGCTTCGCCGGAATCTAAGATTGCCTCGCCGGAAAATGCAAAGATTTCGCTGGAAAACTCAAAGCTCGCTGGAATATGGAGAATGACGCCAGAAATCACAGAGAAGAGGGAAGGAAGACGATGATGAGATGGAGGTCGAGCTCCAGTTCACGTCTCTGGTTCTGATTTGTTCACTGTGATGATCTGTATAACTCAGATTTGTGTTTTCCGGCAACAATGGAGGACGAAAGAAGATGGTGGTGTGAGGGTGAAAGCAGGAAGACGATGAAGGTGGTCGGAAGAAGGGTCGATGGAGGCGTGAATGAAAGTGAGGGAAGGAATCGAGGTCGATGCTGGTTTTTTTATTGCCTGTTCTATTTTGCTGGTTTACGACTTTGGCAGGTGGAGAAAACGATGGTGAGGTTGGAGATGATGATGGGTGAGAGTTGAGAGGGAAGGTCGTGAGGTGATCGTCCAGGTGTGTGTCGTGAATGGCGATTAATGCGTGCTCCAATGTCTTCTGTCTGAATGTGGAGAAGAAGATGATTGATGGTGGTGTGTTGAAAACGATGAAGGGCCCCCAGGCGTGGTCGATGGTCTCTCCTCAGTCGTCTCCTCCAGTCGTTCCTCCTCTTCAATTTTGTCGGCTTTCCATTCATCATCCATTTCCCCCCAGCTCTGTCCCAATCTCCTCTAGGTCGATTCTCTCAGCTCTCTCCTGCGGCGCTTCTTCATTCTGTCGGGCTCTCCACAAAATCCTTCACTCGACCTAATTTCAAAACGCCGAGTTTCATTTTCTCGGGGACCTAAGCGAAACTTTTAAAAAGTTTCCTAGAAGGACTAAAATGAAAAGTTTAAAACTTGAGCCCAAACTTCCATTTTCAAATCTTGTCTAATTTCTTCAAATACCTACAATAAAAATCAATCAAGCCAACATCAAATATTCTCAAAAAAATCAATGATTAAGAGTAATTACATTTTTTTTTGACAATTTTACCCTTTTTAGCCCTAATTTAATATATTTACTCTTAATCTCAATTTATCATAAGAAACACATTTTAAGCTCAATAACTAATAAAAAATGCACTAAGAATCCCAATTTAATTATAAAAAATCATAGAAAAATATGGTTTGATCAATGGAGTAATATAGTAAAAGTTTGTTATTGTTCTATGCAAGTCTTGAAACATGATAAAATGAATTTGACTAGTGTTTGAGGTTCTTATCAAGCAGAAGTTCTCTAATTTCTGTTAGTGAGATGATCTAAAATTCATAATTAATAGTTGTTTTGAATTCTGATTCACAGGAAAAAAAACGAACAAGCACAAGAGACGGGTAGAAAGAATGATTGCCCTCATATAATGTCTCGTGGCGGTTATGAAAAGGCTGAAAAAGAGTTGATGGAAGCCAAGTGAAAGAGATTGGAAGACAAAGCTGAATCCAATCCTTCTGCGATATGTGATCCGTCATTTCCAATACGTTGCAAAGACTTATGGTTGTATTCTCACCAAAAGAGAAGCAAGGCTTATACTAGTGAAAAAGCTCATATGCTGAAAAAATTGTAAGTTTCGTTATTGTTATTTTTTAGTTACTAAACATGTTTCATTACTAAGCTTCTAGTTATCAGTATCTTACAAGACAAACTTAAAATGAAAGAAGCAGAGGGATCATTTTTGTCGGATGGGAGGAATAATATTCTTATTGTTGCAACTGGAAAACCTGATCATGCAGGGCGTGTTAGGGGAATTGGAGGATGGGTAGGCCTAAGGCAATACTTTGGATCTTACAAACGCCATAAATAAAGTATGGTTACGCGGGAAAAGATGAAATATATGGTGGCCAAAGCGAGTGAGGAAGCAATGACGTGAGCAGAAGAGCAAGAAGCTTTATTGACAGCAATGTTTCAAGCCCAGCTGAGCAACATGAAGGAGGAAATGATGATGATTGTGAGCTCACATAATGAAACCAGTGTTCCCGTGGCACATTCACCTGTACCTATGCAGCAGAGCACTAAAGGGAGTGCATTTTGGACAGGCAGAGGGTCCTGAACCTTATGATCTTTATGTGGAGGATCCTGATGGCTGATTAATTTCACATGGGACTATCCACAACTTGGGATCGACTGTACACCACCAAGAAATGACTAATGATGAAGTCAGAGTGTCAGTTGAAGAGGTGATCATTGCTGATACACCTCTCCCTCTCCCAACTGATGACCTGAAAGTTGTGAGTGATGTTAATGGAAGCTTCATCTCGTGGCCAGTGAAGCTTGTACATTTTTCTACTCCACATGATCAAATCCCGATCAAAACCCCTCCTAAAGCTCTAGCCCCTGAAGTTGTTGGCACGCCTAAGTTAGATGCCAAGGAAAAAATTGTCATTATGGTATTCAATGGATCTTTTGGAATTTGATAATGGCTTGTGAATAAAGTTGTTGCCATCCTTGATAAGCAACCTGTTTTCATTGACACAGATGATATATTGTCCTTGCTGGTTCCTAAACAGGGGCTTATTAATGCAATTATGAACTTATTTTTAAAGTAAGTATCTTCTTCTATGAGTACATAATTTAAATGCATCATTTAGACACACATACATACTAATTCCATGATGTCATTATTTTAGGTGCATGCATCATAAGTTGGGTGAATTAGGCAGAAGCATAATTTTGGATTCTTGTGCCCAGGCTATATAAGTACAACACCCTTAAATGATAAATGAGAGACAGGAATACATATCACGAAGGGTGTGTGGAAATATCAAAAAAATTTACTTGGCACCATACTATACATCTATAGTTACATATCATAATTTTTTTCAACAATTCACCTAATTCTGCTACATATCACTGAGTACTTATCTGCTGTGAATTTTCAGTCGCCATTGGCAATTAGTCCTCATGTGTATGGAGGAGAATAAAGTGATATTCTTATGCTCCCTTCACAACAAATAAGGCCTACATTGAAGGAGACCATAAACTCGTAAGCATGTCATTTTGTTTGTCTTGTTTGAAATCTCTGCTGTGAATTTTCAGTGACCATTGATAATTTTGTGATTTTGATGATAGGGCAATGAGAACATTTCAAATTGATGTCAAGAAAAAACATGGGTATCAGGTCAAAGAGCCTACATGGATCACACCAAAGGTTAGTACATATTTGGACACTGACACACTGGCTTGTGAACTTGGTAAGTAAGCTATATATGCTCTTATATGTTTCTTGTTCTTTTTTAGACCTGTCAGCAACCAAAGAAATCCAACTTATGTGGCCATTATGGCTTGTTCACATATATAATATTATCATGCAAGGCAAGACTAAATTCACTGGAAATGTAAATGTATTTAATGTTAGATATGATACTTATGACTGAATTCAGTTTCTAGCTTAATGTTACAATATATATATATATATACCTATTTATGTTTGCATGCAAGTTAATTCAGTTTCTGTCTTTGATGTTATAGACATTTTCTTGTGCTGACCCCTTTTCTGATGATGATATTCATCGCATACGCAAGTGTGTTGTTAATATATGTATGACCTCGTACAGTCAGAACTATAATATCATGAATTCGTTTGTATATATACGTTGTAGCAACAATCATATGAACAATTGTACAATTTGGTTAATGATCAATAATAAATTTGTTTATTTATTTCCAACAATTTACTTGTGTCCATTTTTTGTTGCTATATGTATTGAATGGTGAATAAAGCTATTTTGTGCTTATACCTTTGGGACAGGATGTTGTAAACAAGCGGTCTAAAATGTATGAAGTTATTTTTCATATCAAAATGCAAGACTTTTAGGATCAGACTTTTTTAGAATTCTTAAAAGTCTGATCATAAAAGTCTTCGTTTAATTTTAAAAAAGATGGCGAGACTTTTAGGACCGGTTTTTAAAAAAATCCGGTCTTAAAAATCAAACTTTTAAGACCAGATTGTTTTAAAATCCGGTCTTAAAAGTCTTCGTTTAATTTTAAGAATTGGTGACACTTTTAGGACCGAATTTTTTTAAAATAAGGTCTTAAAAGTATTATTTTTAGGACCGGATTTATTTAGAATCCGATCTTAAAAGTATTCATTTAATTTTAAGAAATATGGTGAGGCTTTTAGGATCGGATATTTTTAAAATCCGGTCTTAAAAATCACTATATACACTCTATGGCAACCCCCTAATCGTTGTCTCTAATCAAACAATGCCTTAGGGTTCAAGAAAACCGCTCACAGGGGTGGGTCTGCTTCTCCAGCCATTTTCCTCATATTCATATCCATGCATGGCGCCAGAAATGAGTGTGCCTTCAGTCATTGTAATTTTTTCAGAAAAAGAACAAAGATAAAGAAAAAGGACACTGAAAATTATCAAAATCAGGGTGAGGTAAAAGTGAGGACACACGAGAGCCCAACCTTGAGACAAATTATCACTTTTTTGTTTTGTATGTTTGTTCGAACATTATCAATGTAATCAACAAATGTAAACGATGTTTTGTTTATTCTTAAAGTTGTATTTTGTGAATTTTCAATGTAAACGAAGACACACGAGGACATTGTTTTGTTTGTTCGTGACTACGTTTCCTTATTACTGTATATGGACCACTTGAAAAATGAAGATAGAACAAAATTATTTAATATTATTATAATATTTTTTGGAATTGGTAAGCTTGAAAGAACGACATGAATGAAGCGACAAGAGTTTTTCGAAATGCTTGAGGCTTTTAAGGACATGCTTCCAAATGTTAATGTGTTGCCGCATCGATACTATGATGCTAAGAAAATACTTTGTCTACTGGAGATAGAGTACAAAAAGATCCATGCATGCCTGAATGATTGCATATTGTATAGAAAAGAGTTTGAAGAGAAGCAAAAGTGTCCGGTATGTGTGATTGAACCATATTTTGATGTGTTATTTCATGATTAAGTTGGGGTTTAATCATATTAATTGGGCCAAAAATGTATTATTTATAATTAATTTGGATTAACGAGTGATTACATGAAAAATGTGGTAAAAAGGGTAAAATTGTCATAATTATTGTAATTACTCTTATGAATTATTTTTTTGGGAAGATTTGATGTTAGCTTGATTGGTTTAAATTGTAGGTGTTTGAAGAAATTAGACCAAATTTGGAAATGGAAGTTTGGACTCAAGTTGTGAAAAATTTCAATTTGGTCCCTGCAGCAAAACTTTTTAAAAGTTGCAATGAGGTCCCTGCAGCAAAGCTGTGCGTTTTGAGTAAATTAGGTTTGCTTTTCATTCTGATGGAAAAAAGGCTGACCCGAGAGAGAGCTGGAGGTCCGACATTCAAGAGGGGGCGTAAGAGCTGAGGGAAAAAGGAAGGGAGAGAGCGCCGCATACGAGAAGAAAAAGAAATTTTGAGAGACATTACGCAAGGATCAAAAATTGAGGGAGATTGTGCGCTGGACTTGGGGGATTATTCATTGAAGAGATTGAGATATCATTACGGGGAATTCAGCACTGCAGAAGAAAAGGGTTCAGCATTATTCAACATTCACGCAATCATATCTGGATTATCACCTTCGACTTGGAATTTCACGCTATCTTGCACTTCATTATAAATCACTCATTCTCATCTCCATCAAGAAATTCCTTTGTCTTCATCCAGCCGTGAATGTGGTTTAATCTGCTTCTTGAATCCATCGCAATGAGTGGCTAAAATCCTTGCATCTTGGTGATGGAGACTTGTGGCTTGAGCAATTGTGCTTCAATAAGGGAGTTCTTTAATTTAATCTTTTGCTTAGACTATTTAATTGATTTCCTTATTTAAAGTTTATCATTATTTAGTTATGAGACTTGGATTGCTGTTATGCGTTCATGTGGATTGATTATTGTAGTTTTAATTGGATGATTATTTTGATATTCAAATTTCCATATTTCTTTAAATGCTTGATGAAATTATGCTTGCTGTGTCATGTTTATGAATGGTAAACATAGTTGATTTTAGCTTTTGAATGGTTCGTTAGAACATTCTAATTGAGAAGAACAATTTGTATCATCCCAATTTAAATTACACATTAAGTGGATTTTAACAATATCTCAAGAGGTAGTAGTTTGCTATGTTTGTAGGAGCTAATATTAATTGAGATTATTGGACTCAAGTGTTATCTTGAGGTTGTTTTTTTGACTTAATGAAAGTTTAACTCCCAAATATTTTTTTAGCAATGATAGCCATCTTCTTCATTACCAAGAGCATCCATCATTAATCCTTTCTAATCCAAAGCATTTTTCACTATTTTCCAAAAATACCAAAAAGAATAGAATTAGTTGCATTATATTTTTCATGAATTTAAATTTAGAGAAAACCAATTACAAAACCCCTTTTCTAATCATGTATTTAGCACTTAGTTTAACCTAGGAATTCAAAATAAATTGGCTCCTTGATAAGAGAACGATCCCGAGTTATTTGCACTGTATTGCATTTTAATTCGTGGTAAATTGTGATTTGACCCTGAGGCGACTAAGGTTTCTGTCAAATCAATGTGAAACCCCAAGGTACAAATCAAATAAGGGGCCTACAAAAGTGTTGTGCGGTATATTCCAATCATACCAAGGTTCAAGCGGTTGTTTACTAATGAAAATGATGCAAAAAATTTGAGGTGGCATGCAGATGAGAGGATTTCTAATGGAAAGTTTTGACATCCGGCTAATTGTACTCAATGGAAGAAAATTGATCAATTATTTCCTAACTTCGGCGAAGAACCTAGGAACCTTATGCTTGCCCTTAGCACGGATGACATGAATCCCTATGCTAGCCTTAACATCTTACATAGTTCATGGTCTGTACTCCTGATTATTTACAACTTATCTCCTATGTTATGCATGAAATGAAAGTACATCATATGTTGTCTATGTTGATTTCGGGACCAAAATAATCCAGAAATGACATTGATGTTTACCTTGAACCCTTGATCAAAGACTTGAAGGAGTTGTGGGAAGAAGGTGTCAATGTTTTTGACTCTTTCAAGAAGGAGGTTTTAAAATGCGAGCCATGATATTTTGTACTATAAATGACTTCCCAACATATGGTAACTTGTCAGGGTATAGTGTAAAAGGCCATAAAGCATGTCCGGTTTGTGAAGAACGCACATGCTACCATCAGCTTCAACATGGAAGAAAGACAGTTTGTCTTGGCCATAGGAGATTTCTTTGATCGGGCCACCCATATCGTAGATTAAAGAAAGCCTTTTTTGGTGTCCAAGAGTATCAAGATGCTCTGAAGCCATTGACTAGGGAGCAAGTTTATGAAAAGGTGAAAAATATCAGAGTCGTCTTTGGTAAGATTGGAAAAAGTAGAAAAAGAAACAAATATATGGAAAAAGAGATATGCATTCTTCGATCTTCCATATTGGCGCAATCTTGATGTAAGACAATCTATTGATGTCATGCATGTGGAGAAAAACATATGTGATAGTATTGTCAGCACACTTCTCAACATACAAGGTAGTTCTAAGGATGGTGTGAAGGTAAGATTAGACTTGCAAGCAATAGGAATACGTGAAGACTTACATCCAAGGCCATATGGTAAGAGAACTTATTGTCCCCCAGCTTTTCATACTTTGTCTAAGGATGAGAAAAGAAGTTTTTGCGAGTGTTTACATGGCACAAAAGTTCCCTCGAGGTATTCTTCAAATTTTAAGCCACTTGTGTCAATGAAGAACTTGAAATTAGTAGGTCAAAAGTCTCATAATTGTCATGTCTTAATGCAACAGCTACTCCCAGTAGCTATTCGAGGCATTGATGAATATGATCTTCAACACATTTTGATTAAACTTTGTTTTTTCTCCAATGCAGTTTGTAGTAAAGTTTTTGAGATTGAAAAATTGGATGAATTGAAAAATGAATGATATCTTATCTTGTGCCAGCTTGAGAAACTTTTTCTTTCTACATTTTTTGACATCTTGGTTCATCTAATTGTTCATATAGTGAGGGAGATAAAGTTGTGCGACTCTATCCATTTATGATGGATGTACCCAATTGAAAGATCTATGAAATTCCTAAAAGGGTATGTGAAAAACGCATACCAGCTAGAAGAATCAATTGTTCAAAAATATGTTTCTGAAGAAGCCATGTAATTTTGTCAAAATTATTTGGCCAAAGTAAGACATATTGGGCTTCCTAAACGTGAGCATGCTGAAGGGGGTAGACGAGAGGCTTCAGTAAAGACTGTGGATCTTGATGAATTGCTATAAGTCTAGTTATACATCTTAAATAATGTTGATGAAGTTCAAGACAACATAGATGCACATAAAGAAGCTGTAAGGAAAGAAAATAGTCGAATGACTGAACAAAGGTTAATTAGGGAGCATAACAGAACTTTTGCAAACTAGTTCAAATAAAAGGTCGAGGGAGAGGAATGTGTTTCTGATACAATAAAATGGTTAGCACGTGGTCCTGAGGTTGATGTCTGATTTGACAAAAACCTTAGTCGCCTCAGGGTCAAATCACAATTTACCACGAATTAAAATGCAATATAGTGTAAACAACTCGGGATCGTTCTCTTATCAAGGAGCCAATTTATTTTGAATTCCTATGTTAAACTAAGTGCTAAAAACATGATTAGAAAAGGGGTTTTGTAATTGGTTTTCTCTCAATTAAAATTCATGAAAATATTATAAAAAAAAAAAAACTATTTCTATTCTTTTTGGTATTTTTGGAAAAATAGTGAAGAATGTTTTGGATTAAAAGAGATTAATAATGGATGTTCTTGGTAATGAAGAAGGTGGCTATCCTTGCTAAAATATATTTGGGAGTTCAAATTTCATTAAGTTTGAAAAATAACCTCAAGATAACACTTGAGTCCAATATTCTCAATTAATAGTAGCTCCTGCAAACATAGTTAACTGCTACCTCTTGAGATATTGTTAAAATCCACTTAATGTGTAATTAAAATTAGGATGATGCAAATTGTTCTTCTCAATTAGAATGTTTTAACGAACCATTCAAGAGCTAAAATCAACTATAATCACCAATCATAAACATGATAGCAAACATAATGTCCTCAAGCATCTAAAGAAATATAGAAACATGAACATCAAATTACATCATCCAATTAAAACTACAATAATCAATCCACATGAACACATAACAGCAATTCAAGTCTCACAACTACAAAATGATAAACCTAAACAAGGAAATCAAATATATAGTCTAAGCAAAAAATTGAATTAAAGAACTCCCCTATTGAAGCACAAAAGCTCAAGCCACAAGTCTCCATCACCAAGAAGCAAAGAGTTTAGCTACACATTGCCATTAGAGAGTCCCTCAATCTGTGAAACTAATTCAGCCATGAAAAACAAGCTCGCCGGAAAACTGAAGAAAGTCGCCGGAAATAATGGAGTTAAGTAAAGGAATGGCTGGGACGGTGGTGTCTGACAGTGAGGAGTCCAAATTGATGGTGGTTTGACGGTGGACGAAGACGATGTTGAAGGATGGAAGTTGTGAAGGCGTTCCCCTTTCTTTATCAGCTGCGTCTCTGCTGGTTCTCAAATTCTGGCACTGGTTTAGTCCGGTGACCGGTGACGGAATGAAGAAGGTGAGGGACGACAGTGGTTGTAGGTGAGGATGAAGGTAAAAGGAAGACGATCCAGGCCTCAAGCTCGCGGCATTCTCGCTTTTCTCTTGTCTCCCATTCAGCCGCCAGTAGACGATGGTGGAAGGAAGATGATGAAGGTTAATGGTCTCGATGATGGTGAATGGAGGATGAGGGGCGAGAGGGAAGGTCAGGATCGAGGATCCCCAGTCGTGAAGCTCCGAAGGTCTCAGGGTCTCCCTCTATGGATTCGCGGCGCTCCCCCTTTAATCTCTCGGGTCTGTGTGTTTAATATCCAGCCACCCCCCCTGTATCGTGTCTCCTTTTGTTTCCTTTAGGTCTCACAGCTCCCTGGTCAAAATGCAAGTTTTGACCAGGGACCAAACTGCAAAAATTTAAAATGTTGTTTAAGGGACCTAATTGAAACTCTTAGAATTTGATATCAGACTTTCATTTTCAAATTTGATCTAATTTTTTCAGGCATCTATCATGAAAAATAATTAACCCAACATTAAATATTCTCATAAAAATCAATGATTAAGAGTAATTAAAATTTCTTTGACAATTTTGCCCTTTTTAGTCCTAATTTGATGTATTTACTCTTAATATTAATTTATCACAAGAAAAGCATTTTAAGCTCAATAACTATGACAAAAAATGCATTAAGAATCTCAATTTAATCATCAAAAATCATATAAAAATATGGTTCAATCAATGTCATAACTTGGAATTCATATGTGATCAATGATGATACATTTTACACAAAGTTCCTAGATGATAGGAGCACCGTCCAGAACGGTAGTGTTATGTTAGAGGTTGAATCTATGCACTTCTCCAGTTTGAAAGACAATAAGCCTAAATTGGCAGTCATACCTTATTATGGGGTTATTGAAGACATTTAAGAGGTGGACTATGTTAAAATTAAATTTCATATTTTCAAATGCAAGTAGGTTAATGTCAATAATGATGTTCAGATCGATCGACTAGGATTTACATTAGTCGATATCAATAGTAGCAGTTTTGGAGATGAACCTTTTATTATGGCAGACCAAGCGAAACAAGTGTTCTATATCACCGATCAGGAAAATAAAATGTGGTCTGTAGCTCTACAAGGAAAAAGGGTAATTGATATTGATGAAAAAATACATTCAAATTATGGTCTTCCTAAGAGTACTCCTTTTTCAAGGGGTCTCCTAGAAATGAACGAAGAAAATGAAATGAATTATGAACTTGACATAAGAAATGATCATCATGAAGGGATATGAGAGGATATCTCTTTATAAAAGAGACAATTCATTAGGTAATATTTATATGTAGAATTCTTTGAAAACTTTAAGGTTTTAACTATATTCCTTCCTATATTCTTAAACAATGTCATTGACTGTGAAGCTATTGTTTTTGTTTTTATTTTTGTGGTAGGATCCGAAAGGAGCATGTTATATAAAAGAAGAATGTTACGTTGTTGGGTGAGAATCTAGTGAAGACATGGTGAATTGGGCATGTAAATTCATTTAGGTGTTGTCTTTGTAACTCATTGTATTTTTAACTGGCCTATTGTATATATTCATTTAAGTGTTGTTCTGTCATAGTATATTCATTAAGAGGTCACATAACTCATGGTGAATAATATTTGTATTCATTTTCAATAATTCAATTTGTAATTTATAATCGATTGTTTATAGCTTGTAGCTTAAAGTACTGTCTTTTAGGTGGTGGATTGGGTGGTGGATGTGTATGATCAGGAAGAAATAGAACAGGGAAAAAATACGAGAAAATTTAGACCAGACATATTACACAGGAGATCTAAAAAGTCCGACTTTTAAGACCGGACTAATAAATACGCCGGTCTAAAAAGGCCGACTTTTAGGACCAAATATATCTCACAGCAGGTCTAAAAATTTAGACCTTCAAGACCGGTTGGGTGTGTTAAATATCCGGTCTTAAAAGTCAAACTTTTAAGACCGACATATATAATAAACCGGTCTTAATATTCTGAATTTTTAGACCTACTGTTTAATACGTCCAGTCTTAAAAGTCGGTCTTTTTAGACCGGCGTATTTATTTGTCCGGTCTTAAAAGTCAGGTTTTAAGACCTAACAAAAAATATATCAGGTCTATATAGTACGACTTTTAAGACCTAATATATTTAATGCACGGTCTAAAAACAATTGTTTAAGACCAGTCTTGCATCCGATCTTAAAAGTGACAGACTTTTAAAACCGTCTATATCAAGACCGGTCGCAGATCCAGTCTTACGACGCGTTTTTCTTCCGGTTTTAAAAGCCCTTTTTGTACCCGTGTTAACATGGACAGCGACAAAAAACATCCCATGGAAGAGGAAAAACCACCCACGTACATGGACCATAGATACATACATGTAACCCAAAATAAGCTATCATGTATTGACAGAGATCAATGTCCAAATTCACTTGACACTTGATGCTTAAGTACAATTAATGTGAATATCTCGGAACTTCCAGGAACCTCGGTTGGAAATGCAGTAGAATTGTCAAAATTGGTTTCCTTAATGTTTTTTTTTTTTTTTTTTTAAATTGTTCCGTTGTTCACTCATTGTGCTTCCCACTAGGGCATGGGTGGTAAGTGGTGTGTTTGGATGGGACCCAATACTAGAGATTTTCAAACAAGCACAAACCCACCAATTAACATGACTAGGATATTCACTTAATTAATTCAGGAGGCTGGTTTAGGGTTTTTTATTTTATTTCGCCGGAGAGTTTGATTTGAAAGATCTGGGAAAGATCTTCTTTAAACCGTGGCCTTCAAAAATGGACATGGTTTTGAACGCCGATTTTAGTTGCAATGAATCAAGAAAAAACACGTGGCTTCAAAGTGGCATGTGGTGGACCAGCTTCTTTATATGCAACACATGTGCCTTCAGAAATACCACCCACTTTCAACGCCACTTCTACCCACCCCACATTAATTTTCTCTTTCCAAGTTTTTCCGGTTCATCATTCTCTTTCCAACCTACTTGTAATTAATTAACGTTTCTAAACTATATACTCTTTTGGTCGATAATATAAGTAGCTTCTAGAAAAATAGTTTAAGCCACAATATAAATCAATTGAAAAGTAATTATTTCTTATTTTTTCAATTTTACTATTGTAGTTAATGTTTAAACATAACTCATTGGATTTTTGTCTCTTACAAAACCTCATTGAGATTGGATAAAGTTGGAACTTTCGTTTAATTTAAGATAAATTTAACAAGTTAACTATCATTTCTTGAATTCGATAAATTAATTTAAGTGATTTATATTGTGGACAAGAAAGAAAATAGTTTTTTTTAATTATTCAATTGATTTTCTCGGTGGTAGTGGACTCGTCTAAATGTTGGAACTTGGAATCAATTGTGCAGGAAGCTATCCCGGCCGATAAGCTCATATCATATTATAAATTATCCATCATTACCTGATTGATACTGTGATATAATTTGGTTAGACTTTATATACATTGGTTATGAAATAGGAGGATTAGAATAAAGTAATCGATATTCGGAGAAGAATATATAAGTTTGTTCAGGTAAAAGAATATAGAATGTACTACAATGTCTCTGTGCTATGTATCCACAAACTTTTCCTGGGCTTTATACATCTTTTAATTTGAAACCAACATTCCAGACATTATATATTTATAAAGTACAATTCAGGTTCCATGTCTTTGAAAGTACGTTTTCAGGGTCCAAATTTTATTGTTATTATGCTATTATAGGGAAAAAAAATCCATCTATATTGATGACAAGACGCTGAGTCTCCACCAACCACCATGTAGTTCATTATGAGTTCGATTTGTATTTTCTGAGTTTTAATTCTGGCCAGTCATTTAATTCGTACCATCCAATTATATGTATCTAAACACGTTAAATTGGGTGTCTTTTTTCTCTTCATCATCAAGCTTTGAATAAATTCAGCAATTAAATTACGATTATCTCTTGCTTTCTTCAAGCCTTTGTTAATTATATTTTCTTTGTCTTTTTCACTAACTGGATTATATATTCGTGTAAGAGCCAAGAGACTTTAATAAGAAATATACAAGTTTCTAGTTTGAGCTCCAAAGGACAACAAAGCAAGAGCCAAGAGCACCCACAACAGGCGTATATATATGGAGCCTGCTTCATTAGGAAAGCAAGGTAACCTCCTAGTTAACGGAACCAATTTTCTTGCTAAACGCTTTGCTTAATAGGAAAAACTCATCACACCTAGATGATTTAGATTGATTTTTTTAAAAATAATTTTTTTAAAAAAATACTAGTTAAAATATTCTCTTTATTTTAGATGTTATATCTATTAAAATAATTTTTTTGAAAGATATAAAATTTTTAAGAAAATTAAATCTGGACTGCCTACATCAAATTGACTATCCCTACTAAGCAAAGCGCTTAGCATGAAACTGGTTTCCCTAATTAATATGCAGGAATGGCTTCTACTACCATGATTTGTTTTCATGTAATTAATTAAATGTATGTTTTGTTTTGCGTCATAAATTACTAACTAAAACTAGGGTTGTTGTGTGCTTGCGCAAGCCAAAATTATAGTTTTTACATGGTTTCTATGCAAAAACGACACACACAGACACTAGATACTTAGTAGAAGAACACTTCTGTTTTAAAAATAAATTCATTCACTCAGGTCCCAAATGTTTGGGGTCCGGGGAGAGTAGAGCAACGCATAATACTAATACGAGTGTAAGTATATGGTGTTTTTTTTTAATTATTATATACACATACATTGTGTATGTATGTATGCATACATTATATTGGTATATGAATATAAACCATCCCGTCCACAATATATATAGGCACTTCAACTATATCACAAAAAATAAGAAATGACAGTTAAGTCATTTAATTATCTTAAAATGTAAATTTTTTTCACTTTTACCCTTCGTGATAAATGTGTTTAATTGCATTGGAATCTTCTTTAAGAGGGAGGGGATATAATGAGTGTACAAAGTTGGAAAGTGGGTATTAATTATATGGGCAAAACAATAACAAAAAGTATTAATTAAAATGAAAATAACTTATATTTTAAATCATGTCTTCTTTCTAAAAGTGTTGTTGACCGTAGACGGAGGGAGTACTTGAGTGTCAATTTCAGAAACTCATAACCAAACAGGTTAATGATGATTTCTTTTCAGGCTTGGTCTAGTGGGTGCTTTTAAGATAATATTTTCTTATAAAAAAATTGATGGAAGAAACTAAATAAGTCGTTATTAATTGCCTCCCTAGGCCAAAAAAAAAAAAAAAAAAAAAAAAAAAAAAAAACTTCCTTCAATAAGTAATGATGAGAAAAACACCAGCCAAACAATGTTGCTCAGTTGCGAGGACAATAATAAGAAGCTACAAAGCTGTAAATAGACTCTCCAAACACAGGGTAGGCGAAAGCACCCACAGATATAGCTAGCACTCAACTTCATTGAAGAGCTTAGCTATTTCAATAATGAAAGGAAGCTTGGGTAAATTGTATCCGGAGAGAAATGCAAATTCCATCAATTATTGAAAATAAAAGGTTTAAGGTGCGGATCTACCCGGCAAGTATCCTGTCAATGGCACTGGACATCGTGAGCTTTCCTTGGGTACAAAATTACACGTTAAGTTTTCAAAATAATGCAAAAATGCCAAAGCCATTATGTAGACTAACATTGACTCTTTAGCAAACTTGTCAATTGAAAAAATGGTTCGAAAATGCACAATTTTTTTTTTAAATGTTGTAAAAATACACATAAAGTTTCTAGTGGCCGTAACATTTTGGAACCATTATTTTTTAAACTTCAGGTGTATTTTGTAACCATTTTCTTGACCTACATGGTATTTTTGCACAATTTTAAAAATTTCATGTGTAATTTTGTACCTAAGAAAAATTTATGGTGTTAAACACACATAATGTAATACTCATATATAGATAGATTTACACCTTAACCTAAAATAAAATCAAACAGCCAAAAGATGTCCGTGGCCATACAATTTGTTGTGTATGACCAGAAGATGTCATTTAATAAGCATATAGTATATAATAAACAAAGATTATAAAATTCACTACTAAAAGCCAAGTTAACGATCTAGCTAATTGAAAAATGAAGCAAATGAAACATCTACGGACATTCTATAATTAAATTAGGTAAATATATTTTATATCAAAGTATTTAATTCCTATCTTCACTATGGTTTTGATTTATAAAAGTCAGGCGAATAGTACCCTCCACCTGTTATATTGGTGGAGGAGGGTAAAGCAATAGGGCTTGGGTAATTATGTCCCATTTTCTAATACTACTTTTTGTTCAACTTACTAATTGTTTTTATTTTAATAATTATATTCTACATATAAATGAGAGATTTTTTATTATTATTAGATTAAGAATTACCCCTCAAGGTTAAGGTTTAGAGGGTAAAGGATTCTACCTCTCCCAATAAGTACGTATTTTCCCGTTCAAAATTTGAACTTGTGTTATCCTTCTTATGTGGTAAGGCCCGGCCCTTACCACCTCAACCAACAACTTATTAGTAAATGTAAATGTGAGACATTTTATTATGCCACAAGTGATTAAATAGGATAATTTTTTATTTTTTTACAATTTTTTTAAAAACATCCTATAATTGTGCAGTTTTAATTTTTTTAAAAAAATATTAAAAGATGTAAAACTGCACCATTTTATCAATGTAATTTATCAAAATATTTCTCATTTTACGTAAAAGTTAATAATCAAAAGAAAAAAAAAAGAATATAGAGTTGTAAAGTTAATACATTACAAAGGAGTATTTAAAAAAAAAAAGTTAGTTAGAGGCTCGGGTCCAATGTCCAAAATAAAAGGAGTTTAGGAGTTTATGACATTAGTTGAAGCTATAGGTATTTAGAGCTAGGAATCAGGGCCGGCCCTTGAAGGGTCATGGCCTGAAGTAAGAAAAACATCTGTTTTTCAAAACCCGGCCTAAGAGCATCAGGGCCAGCCCTACAGGCCTAGAAGTTACTATTCCAAATTTTAATAATTTTTCCTCCGTTTTTTTATCAAAGAAATATAATTAATAAATTACATTAATTAAAGTTATAATTCATTAAATAAATGTTGTCAATATTAATATCCAAACAACACGAATCATTCAACAAATAAAAGCATTCACTAATTCATAATCAAAAACAAACTATTGTCCACAAATAACTCATATAAAACATAAGAAACATACATAGGTTTTAAATTTCAACTATTATACAATATTTGTATAGCAAGATTGACCCTATGACTTGTGATGAGAAGGTTGCCAATATAAGAAGTAAGCTAACTTTCATTTTCAATGAATATTCGAATATAGAGACATCTCTTCCAATTCCTTATTAATTTTTTTTTTAAAAAAATAACAGGGCATAATGGGCCGGCCCGAGGCCCTGCAAGATAGCCCTATAGGGCTAATTTCATTTAACTTTTCTAATTTTCAAGTCCGGCCCTTAAAGGGCCGGCCCGATTTCCCGGCTTTAGAGGTGTTCTAATATGATGAAGTTGTCATGCTCCCGTACAAAAAATATTTAGAGCAAATTATGAATAGGTTCCAAATAGAATATTTATTTATAAATAAGGCAAATTTGTTAAACCATGATGAAGTTCCCAAATTTTTGAATATCTCTCATCTTTTTTGCACCCATCATAAATGATGGTTAAGATTCTTATAACAACCTATATAAACACTCTTTGAGTTTAAAGGTGTGTTCTAAATTTGATGAACCTAACTCCTGAGACCCATCTTATTTAAATTTTTACTTATAAAAACATGGCACTTAAGATTCTAAGGTTTTCACCGTATTTAAACAAATTGATGGGGATTTGATCTTATTTGGGTAGCTATTTACAATTTTAAAAAAATATTTATTAAAATATGTTACTTATTTACTTTTATTAGTGGATACATAAGTAGTGCTGTGTTATAATATTGTTTGACTTAATAGACCGAGGTTGCCAAGAAGGAAAAACTTTATAGACTGATGAGGACACATGGAGACCGGAAGCGGCGAAAATGGACCCTGTGGCCTACGAATAATATTCTTATTTTATGAGTGGCATTGCACTTAATCATTCTGTTTTTGACTGTCCATTCCCAAAAAAAAATTTGGACCAAAAATTTCTAAGCCTTGATTCTTTTTATTAAACAAGAGAAAGATTACAAGTTACAAATAGTTAGATTTCTTAGGAAAGACTTAAAGGATAAAGCCTTAAACATGAGTAAGTGATAGTGGTTGGATTATTTAGATTAATTGTTTTTTTATTTGATTATTTGATATTTATTATATCTTAGAAATATATATAGATATTATATATTAAGATTATATCTTAGTTATTTTTATTTGATTAGATTCTAATGTTTGCCTATATGAGCGGCTCATATGTACTCTCTTTCATTTAAGGATTCATAATAATATGAGAGGAGTGATGAGCGATATCAATTCACAATCAATTTATCGCAGTGGCCCTGTGCGTGATATCCGTTCGAGCAAGAGAGCTACCAGTGCAGTGTCTTCTTGAGGCCGTGGACCCGTGGTAATATATAGCAGAGGTCGTGGTCAATTTGATGAACAATAGTAAGATTGCTGGATAAAGCAACGAGGTGAAAAAGGCATGCTGATTGATGACGGTTTCGCAAACCCAGATATATATGGATTAGCAACACTTGAGGGAAAATAGGAAACAAGATGCAAAAGATTTATTTTTCCTCCACCATGCCATGCACTATAAATTTTTCTCTAGAATCGCACTTGCAGTGACTTCTAAAGAGGCATTGAAGATTTTGATTTTTGAATATTAAGTTTCAAGTCTTAGAAAAAAAGACAAATTTGGTGCCATGTCAAATAAAGAAAATTTATTCTCTCACAAAAAATATATATTCAAGGGACTGTAATAGCAACGCAGCTTTCCCCAGTTAATTAATTAAGGAACTTCACATTTAGTCTTGGACTGTTATTATATTTGATTCCCAAAAAAAAAAAAAAATCTGGAACTATTACAGCGTATTGCCCCAACTGTAGAAAAAGTTTGATAGAAATTACAATAACAATAGTGTGAGCACTAGCTAGATAAAATATCAGACCCGTCCCCATTGCACGAATCTTCTAGGCCACTCGCGTTATATATTAGTTCTCTATTACCAAATAAAATCTGTTGCTGAGGTTTCATATTCTGGGATGATCAAGTTCTGAATTAAACAAAGATCATCAAACTTGACATTCAAACTAACCAACTTAACTATAATGAGTGGTTAATTAAAATGATAAAGTGACTGTAGTGAAGAATATGTAGTAAAATATGTTAAGCACCCAAATTTTTTTATATATAAAAAAAATGGTGGAGCACTTAAGGTGAAGCTAGCGGCCATGAAAAAGTAAGAGACATGGGAGGTCGAGGTTTGAAAAGTGAGTTAAGGAAAGGCATATGCCATTGGAATATTTGGGAGACTGTTAGTGCCTTTGTTGCCTATAAATGCTTCCTTAATCACTTGTTCTCTTCAACTACAACCTCCTCGTCAGTTCCATTTTTTCTACTCTTTTCTCTCTCTCTCTCTCTCTCTCTCTCTCTCCATATAGCTTGTCTCTTTTACAGGTACACTGTACCTTCCTCTCTGATTATCTTTCCCTCTTTTCTACATGTTTTCATTCATTTTTGTGTTTTTCTTGTATGTATATGTCTTCATTCATTCACTCATGTTTATTTTGGTTGTGTTACTTTCTCATCTTTGGGTCTCTGCTCCCATTTATGCTTTTCCTACGGACTAATCATTATCTTTTTCTGTACTATATTTTTCTTATTTATTCAAAACTGAACTCCCTTTCTGTATGATTTGATTTTCAACAATATTTAAATTTACTCATACATTAATGTTGTTTTCCCATAAATTATGAACGGAATGTTCCAATGAAGTCAGGACTGCCCTTATTTTTTTTCTTGAGACTGATGCTCCGTTTTGCATATTACATTATTATTAGTAATTAATTTAAATTAAGAGTAACATACATCAAGAAGATTTGATGATCAATACATCTTTTTCTTTTTCTTTAATTTTCTCCGCTTAAATTATATTATATTATGCTATTGGGGAAAAATATAGTATATATCTTAGCATCAAATTAAAACCTCACAAGAAAAAAGCCTATGCGAGTTAACTCATTCACGGTATTAATCATTTCCTAAAAATTAATCTTGTTTATTTTAAGTTATTTTTATTTAAAATAATATTATCTTCTTTGGTAAAAAAAATATATCATCTTCTCTTAAAATTGAATTTGCGCTGATATAGTTATAGGGAAAATGACAGGAAAAGAACTTTAAAATTATAAAATCTAAATAAGCATTTTTTATAAAATAAGTTGTGAAATGCTTATCAAGTGTAATAATTTCTTTATCAATTTTAAGTAACAAAAATAATTTTCAATTTTAAATTTTCAAATTCTTTTTCTATCATTTTCTCATATACTTTAAAAATTTTGGGATAGTGGGCCACACCTAAACATGATTCCAGTGCCTTTCTACGAGACTCAGATTGAATGATAAAAAGTGTTGGAGGCTTGCTTTTGACGACATAGCCTTTTAATTTCTCAATATTGAGAGATAAAAAGTGTAGGAGACTGGTCTATTGCGGATATTCTGTGGTATCATTAAATTACAAAAGAAAAAAACGATAAATAACATACTGTATTGTTTCGAAGCCTCTCAATATATGTGTGTGTGTATTCACTTGATACTTGTTTTTATTGAATATACAATGTTTGTTGTGAAAATTTGTGAGATTAAGATATATCACATCACATGTATAAAATAATTCCGCGTATTGTATTGACTAACTATATTTTGGTTCAACTTGCGCAATGTAGGGCAAGGCATTTTAAAAAGAGAGAACCAGAGAAGGAAATTTGGGGTGAATCATGGGGAAGCAACAAATTGAAGTGTTGAATGCATTAGACGTGGCCAAAACACAATGGTACCATTTCACTGCAATCATCATAGCAGGAATGGGCTTTTTCACCGATGCATATGACCTATTCGCTATTTCACTGGTCACCAAATTGCTTGGTCGTATTTACTACCAACAGCCGAATTCCCTCAAACCTGGCACACTCCCTCCCAATGTCTCAGCTGCGGTTAATGGCGTCGCCTTCTGCGGCACACTCTCTGGGCAACTCTTCTTTGGCTGGCTCGGCGATAAGCTTGGCCGTAAAACTGTCTATGGCATGACCCTTTTGATGATGATCGTATGTGCCCTTGGCTCTGGCCTTTCCTTTGGTCACACTCCTAACTCTGTCATCGCCACTCTCTGCTTTTTCCGATTCTGGCTCGGCTTTGGCATTGGCGGAGATTACCCACTTTCTGCAACAATCATGTCTGAGTATTCGAACAAGAAGACTCGTGGTGCTTTCATTGCTGCTGTATTTGCAATGCAGGGTTTTGGGATTTTGGCCGGTGGCTTGTTTGCCATGATTATTTCAGCTGCATTCAAGTTTAGATTTGATGCTCCTTCTTATCAGCTTGATCCAACTGGTTCAACGGTTCCTCAGGCAGATTTTGTTTGGAGGATTATTTTAATGGCCGGATCGGTGCCGGCTGCGTTGACTTATTATTGGAGGTTGAAGATGCCTGAAACTGCCCGTTACACTGCCCTGGTTGCCCAGAATGCAGAGAGAGCAGCAGCTGATATGTCCAAGGTTTTGCAGGTGGAGATTCAAGCTGATTATGAGAAAGTTGAGAAGAAGAACACTACTAATCAGCCAAAGGCCAAGTCTTTTGGATTGTTCTCTAACGAGTTTCTGATTCGTCATGGCCTTCATTTGCTGGGAACATCAAGCACTTGGTTCTTGCTTGACATTGCTTATTACAGCCAAAACCTGTTTCAGAAAGATATATTCAGTGCAATTGGATGGATCCCCCCTGCAAAAACCATGAATGCCCTGGACGAGCTTTTCTCCATTGCCAAGGCTCAAACTCTTATTGCTCTGTGCAGTACAATCCCAGGCTACTGGTTCACTGTGGCTTTCATCGACAAAATAGGAAGATTCACAATTCAGCTGATGGGGTTCTTCTTCATGACTGTGTTCATGTTTGCTCTGGCCATTCCTTACCACCACTGGACTCTCAAGGAGAACCATATTGGATTCGTGGTGTTGTACTCTCTGACATTCTTCTTTGCAAATTTTGGACCTAATGCAACAACATTTGTGGTGCCAGCAGAGATTTTCCCAGCCAGGCTCAGATCGACTTGTCACGGCATATCATCGGCGTCAGGGAAGCTGGGGGCTATAGTGGGAGCATTTGGGTTCTTGTATCTAGCACAAAACAAGGACCCGAGAAAGGTAGATGCAGGGTACCATCCTGGTATTGGGGTCAGAAATACATTGCTTGTGTTGGCAGTGGTCAACGCTTTAGGATTCTTTCTCACTTTCTTGGTACCTGAGGCAAAGGGAAAATCTTTAGAGGAGATGTCTGGTGAGAATGAGGAAGGAGATGAAGGCAAGGTGGAGGCAGAGCAACCACATGGTTACAGTAACAAAACAGTTCCTGCTTAGGCTATGTTGCTGCTTCAGTATCAATCCATATTAGTATTAATAGAATAAAGCTGGATGAATGCACCCACAGTGAAGGCAGGGGATGGCCCACAACATTCCCCTTGTTTTGGCCTTTTTCTGCTGGTTTATGGGGTTGGGGACCTTGAGAAATGTTTTCTTGGACCCTGATGTAATAATATTTGAATGTCAAAAAGTATATATAAATCGGAACCTACTGTTATTGTTTTTTTTTTCTTGGCACATTATTCTATTCTTGTATTGGAAGCAATTTTGTCCAAGTATTGTTGGGCATTAAATGAAAGCATGAGAGTGTTCGGGTTGGGTGTCTCTTGTATTGGACCCTGTGTGTTTGTATTAACTTTTTGAAGGTCATTCTATGAAAGTATGTGAGAGAAATTTTATCTCTACTTGGTAGGTGATCAATGAGACAAAAATTTTCCTACGATATTATGAACTAGCTTAGCCAAATGATCTACTAAACTATTATATTCCCTAGGAATATGACTAATTAAAATTTACCAATTTTTTTATAACCTTAACCTGACATCAACTATAACATCCCTAAAGAGGTGAGAATGATAACAACCCTTACTCAAAACATTAACAGCTTCAACACAATCTAATAATACAACAACATTTTTGTATCCTTTATTCCAATATATTTGAAGACCTTGGGTGACCACAATGATTTCTGATTTTGTTGGGGGAACTGCCGTGAGTTTACATATGAATCCGCATATCCATAGTCTATCATCTCCAATAATAGTGCCTCCACACCCACTTCTCCCTGACTCCAGAACTAAAGCATCCACCTTGAGAGTAATAAATACTTATTGACATTCTTGGTTGACCCGACCTACAAAATTATGGTTAGAGTAAAATTGACATTTTGTTATTAAATCTTTATCATGGCTTGCCCTAAAAAGGTTAGCATGTGCGTTTCATTTGTCTTTGGTGGGGTCCTCGCCAAATAATTTCTTGTAACGATCCACTCTAAAAAGACCCTTTCCCACTCAGAAAATAATTTCCTGCAACGATACATGAACCTCTTGGGTATGACACTTACTTCCCCCACTCGGCCCTTCATTGGCTCTTCCCTCCTCGAGCCTTCTCAATCGTTCATTTGTCGTAAAAGTCCATCTATACAAATGCCGCAACATTTTAGTATCGGTTAACTGATCCTGGATTGGCCAATATTTTGATCTCATTACTCACGTTGAACTATCATAAATGGGAGGATCCCAGTACACATATTTAACTATCATATATGGGAGAGGATCCTAATCCGAAAGCCAAAAAGTTTTATAAAATGCTTCAAGATGCGCAACGTACCTATTATGGGAAAGTTGCGAACACATTGAAAATAAAGAACATTCAGCGCTATTAGCTACCCTAGTAACACTAAACTTGAAGAGTGATCACAATATGAGTGAGAAGAATTACAACAAAATGATACAGATAATAGGTAAGGTTGTTCCCAATGATAATAATTTGCCGAAGGATTTTTACCAAGCAAAGAAAAATGTGAAAGAGTTTGGGCTTAGATGTAAAAAAAATCATTGTTGCCCCAAAGGATGTATGCTTTATTACAAGGATGATGCTAAGCGCACCAATTGTAAATTTTGTGAACATGACAGGTATAAAGCTGTGAGGAATAGAATTTGGTGTTGCATTTGTGTTACTGCGTGTTTGTTACTGAATACTATTATTTGGTGTTTTCCTGATTATGGTTACCAACATACACTATTTATGCATTACATATGAGATTAATGATTACTCTGGAATCCATTTATGAATCCCAGATTTTTGTAGAGCCTCTGGAAGTTCTTTGAGGGCGGATTCTGAAGAAAAGGGTAAGACTGTTGTGTAGGAGTAGTTGGAGTCATTGGTGGCGGTGAAAGACTATTTTGTTATTTATTTTGAAATTGGATAACTGTATATTTTTTGGCCTTATAGGCACGGGTGGATTACTGTATATTTAACCCTTTGGGGATTATATTTTGCTACTTGCATTTAATTATACCAATATTGTCTAAAATTCAATCGGGCTCTATCACGATAAACTCCGATGCATGCTAATAAATAGTAAAATTAGATGAGATATGGTAATTATAAAAAAGAATCCCTCTATCCGTCATTCGAAAAGACGAGATCGGTAGGAGTGTTACAATTGGTAAATTAAACTTCGCCACAAAAGGTACATGAGAAAAACAAAGCTGGACCCTATTAAAAATGTTTAAGATGAAAGTATTATCAGATAATAACCACAGGATTTTTAAAAACTGCAGGATTTTTAAGCCTGTGTTACCATGGGACCTGCAATTTATGGCATGGTTAAGATTTAGAAATAAACTCTGCCAGCAAATCTCTTTCTTTGTGATTCCTACTTGGAGGAAGTGGGAAAGAGCATATTTGATTCTCATCAGGTGATTTGCCACTACCGACCTTATTTTCTCAATAAAAAAAGCACTAACTGCAACACTTCCTGTCATCTCATATTCTATAAAGATAATAGATTTACTTCATATATAAGAACTGTAGCACCTCATCGAAATGCTTCTACTAGCTCAAGGCAGGGTCTAGTGTCCCCATAATACACAATCTTCCAACCAGGTATCACTTTTCCAGAACGGTAACCCTCTCTGCAGCTTTCAGAACAACACCAAATGCCTGAGGACAATGTATTTTAGGGAGAAGAGAGAGAGATGGATGAACAAGGTGCGTAGAGTTAGGAGGGAACTCAAGTACTTCTATTGGAGAGCACAACCTTCAAGTACATTTTATGGCCAAACCCCAAAAAAAATTGAACAAAATGTTAGAGACGCGCGAGAGTATGAAGTTGAATAACGATATTTTTTTAAAAAAAATAGTTATTAAAAGTACTTTCAACGATTTTTTTTCTTAAACGTAACTTATTTCTTTCAACAACTGTTTTTTAAAAATAATTGTTGAAACTCACAAATATTCATATTTTTTGAAATTCTAGCTTAACTTTCAACGATTATTATTTTATAACAGTAGTTGAAAATAAAAATAATCGTTGAAAATTAAGCTAAAATTTCAAAAATGTCACCGTCTCTTTTTTAACTTCTGCTGTTTTTTGAAAATAGACGTTAATTAGTATCGTTAAATATACTTTTTATAGTAATGAAGTTGGGTCTAGCGGAAAAACTAGTCGTTCACAATATGGCGAATAAATGTTTGGATCTCTGTGTGTGAAGTGTCTACATTTAATATAATTGTGTCTTGAATAAGATTGTTCGTATAAAAGGTTAGTTGTGCATGTCGCCTTGGGGTTGATGTCACGTCCAACTGTAAAACAAAGAAGCCTAATTGAACACCTAATATCAAACGTGGGTGTATATGATGTTAAATGCAAGTATGCTATGTCTTATTAGTATTTACATAACTGTAAGCAACTGTATTCTGTTGTCAAACACCCGGCAAGTTCAGAGTGAAAGCTGATCAACCAAATTGCGTTTTGAAAAAACTTGAATCAGTTTGGGTGCTCGTTATCAAGTAATGAATAGAGAAACAAAGGAGACAGTACTCCTGGATGCATACCTGTTCCACTGAGTAAGGAATTACACAATATCTAGAATGAAGTAGGCTTCATTAAGTAATGTATAAAATTTAAATGAAGCGTATGAAACACAGACAAGGAGGGAAAGGCATCTGAATGATGGTCCCACTCTTGGATTCAACTAGCGTTGCTCCCACGCATCTCCCCTGCTTTTCCCACTTACTCATGCCTACGCTTCTCATCCTCACAATTAGAATCTTCTTTCTGTGATTCTTTTTCTCTTGCTTTGTAATTCAACGATCAGAGAAATCAAAGACAGACAGAAAGTTGCCTATTTTTCTCTGCCTCATGAAAAGATCAGGGAAAACATTAAATGGGAAATGATAAATTTAGAGACTTTTGACTGTATATGTTCAGCTTGGCATCTGATTCGTTTCTGCAGCTTTTATATCAAGTTGAATGCATGCGTGCCTTGACTCTCTTATTTCAATATTCTTTGTCATTTCGCGCAGATATCAGCCTACTCACTACAACAACTCTTTATTGGCATTTACGAGTTATTCATCTTCCTTCTCCTTTGCAACGGTTGCCATGTCTTTCAGAGGTCTTGGCCGGGTAAGATAATCTCTACTACGTTATTATGATCATAATACTGGTGTTTTCTTGGCTTTCTGTAACAAGAAAATGAACTTTGGTTATCATGATGATCAGGCAAATGCTCCATCAGGCATGGGAGTGGCTGATCACAGCAAAAACAGCTTCATGGAACTGAAGCAAAAGAAGGTGCACCGATACGTGATCTTCAAAATCGATGAGAAGAAAAGGGAGGTGGTGGTGGAGAAAACAGGTGGTCCGGCGGAGACTTATGATGATTTTACGGCATCATTGCCTGAGGAAGATTGCAGATACGCTGTGTATGACTTTGATTTCGTCACTTCAGAGAACTGTCAGAAAAGTAAAATCTTCTTCATTGCGTGGTGAGTTTCCACTTGTATCTGTAATTTTGTTGTATGATTCACTCACACTTAGAACTGTATCGTAACTATGTATTGGTAATCAGGTCGCCTTCAAGCTCTCGAATCCGTGCAAAGATGCTTTATGCGACATCGAAGGACAGGTTGAGGAGAGAGCTAGATGGTGTGCATTACGAAATCCAGGCCACTGATCCTACAGAAATGGATCTTGAAGTTCTAAGAGATCGTGCCCATTAATCACTGTTCTCTGCTTTATCTTGATTATATGATGACTAGTTAATTAACAATAAACTGAATTCTATCGTGGCTGGAATTTAATTAATATGGTTTAGATGATTTAGGTTTTTAAAATTTATTTTCAGTTAATGATATATTATTTGTATAATGTTTCTTTAGAAATTGGAAGCTGTGATTTTCCACTTTGTTTCAGTATTTACATGAAAAGTGTGCCTTAATTTCATTTTAAATTTATACAAACGGGTTGTTAATATTGTTTAGATTTTCAATATAGTCAGTTAACTATTATTGATTTGAAAAAAAAAAAATTGGGTGAAAAAAAACAATTATTGAGTAGTTGATTAGAAAACATTGGGCAGTTTTGCTTCTTCTGGGTCTGACATCTGTTCATAAATTTAAGCAAAAATTGCAATAAAGTCCTAGGTTAGAGAAAATATGGTCAAGAAGTCCCTTAAAATTTTCAATTTGCAACAAAGTTCTAAGGAACATTTGAGTAATATAATCCAATTGTGAAAAGACTAAAATACCCTTGGTGAATTTGACAAGACTTGGATTAATATAATCAAATTCATCAAGGGCATTTTGGACTTTTCATAATTGGATCATATTACTCAAATGTCACATGAGATTTTGGTTTAAAATGGAGATTTCAAGGGACTTTTAGTCATAATTTCTTTAGTTTTAGACTTTAGTGCAATGTTTTCCGAAATTTAAAAACATTTATGCTTGTCTTTTGTCATAAAATTTTTACAAAATAAAAATCAAACAAGTCATTGACTAGAGCCAAACTGTTTACTCTTCATAGGTTTGGGCTTCTTCTTAACTACTTGTTTATAGTATGGCATATGATATGAGATGTGTAAACTAAGGGAATGGTGAGATTAGGGAAGAGGTCTAACCCCTGTAGTTAGAATAATGGTCCTTTAGTTCCTTGGGTAATTAATTTTAAAAAACACACACACACATGCCAATGACATGATAATTATATGGGAAGTTGAAGTACTTTTTAGCAAGTAAAAACGGAGGGCGTATCACAAGTCTCCAGTCTCCAGAGGAGACTTAAAGTTAAGCAGAATAACACAAATATGATCACTAATAAATAAATGCATTGTTGTTTTTCAATAGCAACAATAGGTTAATTTAATTTCAAGTGGACTATATGCGGCAATGAGGAATTGCAAAACATCGTGCTGAACTTAAGGGTCTAATGAACTTGGCGATAGCCAGAATAAACAAAAAATATAACTAGAAATTGGATTTGAAATTGGGTTACTATGCCATATATGACTCAACCTAAATCTCTTGTTGGTTTTGAAATTGGATAGTAATGAAGTAATTGACAGTATTTCGGTGAAAATGACAAGGATTATGACACACTTACTAGTAGAAATTGGGATGTAGTGATTGTTTGGGGTTGGACTCTGTTGTTGGGAGGGGAAGGAATGAGAGATGAAGAAGATAATGAACAATAACAAAAGTTGTAATGGGAATAACAAGTTTATTAATGAGAACATAAGGTTATTAAAAAATAATGTTTTTTTTCTATAAAAATAGTACTAGTATTTCTTTTTTCTTTTCTTTTATATACTTATATACATATAGGGTTTATCGTTTGTCATGTCACTTGACATAAGGTAATGTCAAGTCACCTCAAAACTATGTCATTTTGGGAGTTAAGGGAATTAAAAAAGGGTATTTTTGTATTTATTATATGAATTTTACCAAAATATCCTTCATTAATTCTCATAACCTCAAAAATACGTCGTTTTCAGGGTTCATTAATTCCTCTAACCCCAAAACGACGTAATTTTGGGGTGACTTGGGATAACTTTATATTAAATAATATGACAAATGATAAACTCATACACATATATATATATATATATAACACCTGCCTGATATATATTTTTTGAAATCATTACTTTGAATGTCCTAACCGTATTAACAAACTTATATAATACAAAACAATATAATTTATTATTTATGATATACTTTCAAAACATGTAAATATTTTTGAATTATGGTTAACCGGTAAATACATGCCAATCTCATGAAATAAAAGTACATAAATACATTGTGGACTTATGAACCTGGGCTATCTTCATAAGAAAGAATGTCAATAGTTATTGTCTAGATTAAAATAGTTAAACTCTAAAATACTTACTGAAATTTTGAAACTCCAAATTCAAATTGAAATATAACTAACCTAAATGCAGTAATTTTTGGCCCTTGACAAAACCTTGCCAGAGGTTGTCTTTCTCATTTTCACTGATCACAAGAATTGAGCTGGTTATTATTTTTTTTCATTCAGTTTTGATTTCAACAAGGTTCTGTACGTTTTGATTCTTTGATTAAATAATATGGTAATAAAATGTAATAATATATTTTAAAACATATATAATTCGATTATTTTAAAATCATTCAGTTTTGATTTTTTTTTCAAATCATTCGATTATGTTTCCTAAACCCTCCCTCTAATATAGTTTAGATTTTCTCAGTTTGCATGAGATATCACTTGATCCCTCTAATATAGTTTAGATTTTCTCAATTTGCATGAGATATCACTTTATGTCTCTTGATTTTTTAAACTTTTCAATTAAATTTTCTTAAATCTAAAGTATACAATAATACTCTATATATAGTAGTTCAATTTAGAACTTAAATTTACTTAAAAATATACATATAATTTGATTTACTATCAATTTAAAAATTTGACGAACCATGCAAGTGATCAATTAATTTTAAAAAACATACACAAATATACTAATGGCATGATAATATCACGTCTCCAAAATTAATTTTAAAAAACATACACAAATACACAAATATACTAATAACAGATATGATGGCTAATAAATAAACACACTGTTGTTTTTCAATCGCAACAACAACAGGTTAATTTAGTTTCAAGTGGACTACCTGCGGCAATGAGGAATTGCAAAACATCGAGCTGAACTTAATGGTGGTCTAATGAACTTGGAGATAGCTAGAATAAACAAAAAATATATAACTAGAATAATAAAAACATGCCAATCATCAAGTGCTAATTAAACAGGATTATGAACTGTTTCTTCGTCATCGCTGCTTGTTTTTTCCTTGCCTTCGTCGTCTTCATCCCCTGCCTCACCAGATATCTCCTCCAAGGATCTGCCCTTCGGCTCAGGCACTAAGAATGTGAAAGCAAAGCCCAAAGCATTAACACCGCCCAACACAAGAAGTGAATTCTTCACCCCAATACCTGGACTATACCCTGCATCCACTTTACTCGGATCCTGATTCTGTGCCAAAGCCAAGAACCCAAATGCCCCAACTATAGCCCCCAGCTTCCCTGAAGCTGATGATATGCCGTGACACGTCGACCTGAACCTGGCTGGAAAAATCTCTGCTGGCACCACAAATGTTGTGGCATTGGGTCCAAAATTTGCAAAGAAGAAAGTCAGAGAGTACAACGCCACGAATCCAATATGGTTCCCCTTGAGAGTCCAGTGGTGGTAAGGAATGGCCAGAGCAAACATGAACACAGTCATGAAGAAGAACCCCATCAGCTGAATTGTGAATCTTCCTAATTTGTCGATGAAAGCCACAGTGAACCAGTACCCTGGGATTGTACTGAACAGAGCAATCTTTGTTTGAGCCTTGGCAATATGGTAAAGCTCGTCCAAGGCGTTCATGGTTTTTGCTGGGGGAATCCATCCAATTGCACTGAATATATCTTTCTGAAACAGGTTTTGGCTGTAATAAGCAATGTCAAGCAAGAACCAAGTGCTTGATGTTCCCAGCAAATGAAGGCCATGCCGGGTCAAAAACTGCTTGGAGAACAATCCAAAAGGCTTGGCCTTTGGCTGAGGCTTATTACTCTTCTCCTCAACTTTCTTATTAAGATCAGCTTCAACGTCCACCTGCAAAACCTTGGCCATATCAGCGGCGGCTCTCTCTGCATTCTGGGCAACAAGGGCGGTGTAACGAGCAGTCTCAGGCATCTTCAACCTCCAATAATAAGTCATGGCCGCCGGGACCGCTCCGGCCATTAGAACTATCCTCCAAACAAAGTCTGCTTGTGGAACTGTTGACCCAACCGGATCAACCTCATAAGGAGGAGCCTTGAAGCTAGACTTGAAAATAGAAGAGATGATCATAGCAAAGAGGCCACCAGCCAAAATCCCAAAACCCTGCATAGCAAAAACAGCAGAAATAAAAGTACCACGAGTCTTCTTACTAGAATACTCGGACATTATGGTTGCCGAAAGCGGGTAATCACCACCAATACCAAATCCTAACCAGAATCGGAAAAAACATAGGGTGATCATAACAGATTTAGCAGAGTGCCCGAAGGAAAGGCCAGAGCAAATGGCACATATGATCATCGTCAACAGAGTCATGCCGTATACTGCTCTTCGTCCAACTTTATCTCCCATCCACCCAAAGAAGAGTTGGCCGATGAGTGTTCCGCAGAAAGCTACGCCATTAATGGCGGACGACACGTGGGGAGGCAACGTACCAGGTTTCTGTGCATCTCCGGTGTAATAAACACGACCGATCAACTTGGTGACGAGAGAAATCGCGAAGAGGTCATATGCGTCCGTGAAGAAACCCATGCCTGCTATAAGGACCGTAGTAAAATGATACCATTGTGTTTTCGCCACATCTAGCGCATTCAACACTTGCATCTGTTCCTTCCCCATGATTTGCTATATTTTCTGATACTGCACAAGTTAAAAAAACCAAAATTTATTAAAATAGCCACATTTTCATTTTTCGACAGTAGTTTTTGAACGGAGTTCTGTAACAGTGAATTAGCCCTAAGGAGAGTGAAGGAAAAGAACCCTTAGAGAGCAAAGGAGGGAAGAAAACAAATACTGAAGTTTATAAGAGGGGTGAGGAAGTATTTATAAGTAACAGAATTAGTGACCAGGCCGGATATTCTAAACGAATGTTCTTGACCTAATTAAGCCGTGGAGCTCATCAACAGAATGTTTTTTTCCTTTGCCTTCAACTTTTTTTTTTTTTTTTTGGTAAAAATTGGGGTTTAATTGCCCATTACTTAACTAAAAAATTAACCAGGATTTAACCGTGGGTAAACGACTCCCACAGTATCCTCTACCCTTTGCCTTCAACTTTATTCCTGTTACTATTCAATCATTCGGTTTTGATTTCAAACAAGGTTCTGTTTTGATTCTTTGATTAAATAATATGGTAATAAAATGTAATAATATATTTTAAAACATATATATATATAATTCGAATATTTTAAAACCATTCAGTTTTGATTTCAATCAAAATCTTCCGATCATTCGATTATTTTTCCTAAACCCTCCATTGAATATAGTTCAGATTTTCTCAGTTTGCATGAGATATATATCACCCGATGTCTCTTGATTTTTTAAGCTTTTGAAATAAATTTTAGGTGAACTTTATTGATATAGTAGAAAATTCATATGAGAATTTAGGGAAGCAAATATTTATTTAGCATAAATCTAAAGTATACAGTAATATTGTATATTGGTTTAATTTAGAACTTAAATTTACTATAAAAATATACATATACTTTGATTTACTATAAAAATTTTAAAATTTGACAAAAAATGGTCACTATGATGTGAACGATTAGTTTTTCCTCTAGACCCAACTTCGTTGTCTTCTGGCTAGGATACGATTGAAGAACAATTTGTAATAAATAATATATACTGTATTAATTTAATACTTCATGGATATCAAGTATCAACCCGTATACGAGTACTATAATTACGTTACAAGAAGCTCCAAACTATGAAAAGCAAATAACTAGAATGGCTTGGCTGTTTTTTTAAAAAATATATATATATATATTTAAAATATACAAAAATAACCGTATCTGCTTTCAAACTGATTATATATACATCGATACAGAAGAAGTAAAGCATTCCCCAGTATTTTCTGAACTACTCAATTAACTATAAAAAAAGAAAAAAAAGAAAAAAAGAAGAAGAAGAAGTTAATTTACTCTAATAAAAATATGAACAACAACATTTGACAACCTGATTATTTCAAATTTCAAATTACTCGCTAACTGTAAATGAATGATGTTTAAATAATTTAAAAACTTAAGAATATTGCAACTTCCAATTTCCAAATGAACCGTGTATATCCAAATAATAGATTGCAAATCGTTTGGAAAATTTGTCCAAATTTGAAAGTTGATGATCGTACAGAAAATCAGGAATACTAAGGTAACCACACCCTCCTCAAACGGAATTTGTCCTTAATTATTATACTAAGGTAACCACATTGTGATATAGAGGTCGTTTGCGATAGCGGTGGTAAAAATGACTTTTTTTTTTCTCTGTCATCTATTGTCAAAATTTAAGGCTTTCCCAAAATCATAATCCCAAACTTTTCACTAATTAACACAATATTACCTCATTAGAAAGATAAAAATACATAGAATAACTTTCATAAAAGGAGTGAGGTGAAAAGAAGTGATTTTAAGTACTTATTTGGTCCTTAAAATGAAGATGAACAACACCAGATATAAGATTATACAAATATTTTCAATACGTATCTCAAACAAAAAATTTACTTTCCTCTCACATCTCAAAAAAAGAGTATAATTATAGAAAAGATAAGAAATTAGCTGGGGCCAAATTAGTGGCTAAAATAAAATATTATATAATACATATATATAAATACATAGCCCCAGCTGGCCATAAGGTGGCTCCGCCACTGCTAATAAATACTCTTCATGAACTTAATATATGACATATTTATCAAATTTGATTAGATTAAGGAAGTTAGTTAATACACATGTATTTTCTAAAACGTCATAGTCACTTTTCTTAATTCCCTCATTTCCCCTCCTCTTTTTTTTTTTTTGATAAAACTACGGGGCATATTAGCCCATATTCATTTCAGATTCGAATATAAAACGTGGGTATGAAACCCCCACATAGTCCCTGTACAGTAAACAATCAATGCCTATAGGAGGAGAATCAAACATAACAAACATTTCCTCCTGATCAATACTAACATTAGCAAGGGCGTCAGCACATTTGTTCCCTTCTCTATACACATGTACAAACATGATTCTGGAGAATTTCTTCATGGCTATATTGATCTCAGCTAATAGCCTTGATCCTGCATCATCCGCAATCTGCAGATTATTGAGCATATATACTACTACAGAGGAGTCACTTTCCACAATTACACTATCAAAATGTTTACACAAAGCTAGTTCAAGGCCAATTAACACAGCCTATAATTCAGCTCTTAAAGTTGAGCACATTCCCAACTTTTAGCAAACCCACATATCCACTTACCATCACAGCACCTAATCAGTCCACCACACCCTGCCATCTGACTTTCTCCTCTAGATGCCCCATCTGTGTTGATTTTAACCCACCCTTTCGGCGGCACCACCCATTTGAGATTAGCTTCCACTCTCGTGCCTTTCCCTTGGCCAAAACTTGCCCGCGCTCTTTTGATTTCCCTTACATGCCACTGAACTATATAAGCCCTGTTTACAGGCATTATAAAACCCTCTTCAAACAGCCCCTTATTTCTCCAAGTCCACAAATGCCAACAGGTAAGGCCAAAAATTAGATTCCAATCATTATGCGTTCTCTGAAGATTCCAACCAAACCACTATTTCCCTTGCAAAGATACAAATTCAGGCTCAAATTGCCCTCCCAACAACTCAGCCCACAGCTTCCAAGCCACATCACAGTCTCTCAGCACATGCATCAAACTTTCAGTATGTTCAGTACATCTATAACAGTCCGGTCTACCACCCATAATGCTACATTTCCTCTCATTGGTCAGCAGCCTATCATGCATGGCTACCCAAAGAAAGGTTTGAACGCATTTAGGCCCCTTCCATCTCCACAAAACAGTTCACACTCCTTCCCCCCTTATCCTACTCATTTCTAATCAGCCGATACATATCCGAAACAACATAGTGGCTTTGTAATCCCCCCCACCAAACTGTATCTCTGCCACTCAGATGACAGGGAGGGAGTTCGGCCAGTAAGCATTTAATCCCTTCATGATTTAATTTTCCAAAAAAAATTTCCATGTCCCAGCACCCTTCCTCACTAACCATATCTATCACCTTTGCCAGCCTCTCCTCCTCCTTAAGTTTTCCCGTGCCCATCTCTGTTTTTTCCAACTGCTCAACTTATTCTGCATTTTGTCAAGTATAAACTGATACTTGTTCTTATTGTTCCTACCCCGAGACATATATGCCCCCAAATATCTCCCCAAGTCCTCCATACGCTTGAAACCAGAAAAATTACAAATCTTGTTTTGCAGCTGTCTCCCAACATTCTTGGAGAAAAATATGTTCGTTTTCTGTACATTAATTTTTTGCCCAAATATCTCACCAAACCTAGCCAACACTTCCATAACAGCATGTATATGGTCTATATCAGCTTCACAAATAAGTAAGAGGTCACCTGCAAATAGCAAATGAGATACTTCAACACCGTTCCTACCTAACCTCATAGGCTTCCATTTTTTAGTATTAACACAATCAATAATCATATGTGTTAATTTCTCCATCCCAAGAACAAAGAGATAAGGAGAAAGAGGGTCTCCTTGTCTCAAACCCCTAGAAGGCATAAACACATCTCTTTTACTTCCATTCCATACCACAACCATATTAGTCGATTCCACACATCCCCTAATTGCTCTTTGTAAATGCTCATCAAATCCAATTTCCTCTAGGACACTACAAATAAAGCACCATGACATCCTATCATAAGCTTTCTCCAAGTCAATCTTAATAGTCATATAACCCTTTTTCTCCCTAATTCTATCCATAGAGTGCACCACTTCTTTCAGAATTATAATGTTGTCATGGATACTACGTCTAGGTACAAAACTAGTTTGATAGGGAGAAACCAATTTAACCATAATGGGATTCAGCCTATTCACAATCAGTTTTGACAAACCCTTATATAAAACGTTACATAAAGCTATAGGTCTGAACTGACTTACCAATTTAGGCTTCTCCACCTTAGGAATGAGCACCAAAAGTATATCATTGACTTCCCCAATTTGTTCAGGATTCCTCCACAGCTCCCGTATGAGGTTAGTGACTAATTGCCCCACCACATTCCAATTTTATTGGTAGAACACGACAGGGAAACCATCCCTTCCCGGGGCTCTAAAGCTTCCCATCTAAAAAAAAGCCCTCTGAATTTCCACACTAGAAATGTCCTTACCCATTTTCCTCATTTGGTCTTCATCCACCATACCACATTGCTGCCTTGTGGTGACCCATCCTCTATGCTCCTTATCTTCATAAAAAAAGACTCTTATAAAAATTCTGAAACATTAGTACAATCTCCTCATCCTCTTCCACCCATTCCCCATTGCTATTTTTCAACATTTTAATACTATTCTTCCTCTTTCTAGCCAGTGTTTTGGTATGATAATACCTAGTATTTCAATCCCCCTCTTCCAACCACCTACCCCTTGATTTCTGAAACCAAAGGATCTCCTCTTGCTTTAGAATTGCCATTAACTCCTCTTCTAGTTCTTATTCCAATCTGACCAGATGAGGGTTGCTACGCCTTTCAATACTCCTTTGGATACTATTCAATCTATTAAACAACCTTCTTTTGCGAGCTGCAAGTCTGCCAAATACTTCTTTGTTCCAACAGATTCAGTTTCAAAAGAGCTTCATCGTCTCCCTTCCAGCTTTCCCTCACAACCACCTCAAAATTTTCATGAGTTTACTGTTGGAAATTATGCCCTAGGGGCAAGTCATTGTACTTTAAACGTTTATATTATTTAAAGTATTCTCCTTTAGTTATCATTTCATTTGCATGTTTATAGTGATAACTGATCCTTGGATATATCTTATAAATTATCCTAAATGTCCGGTCATCTACGAGGAAGCGAAGATGAGAAAAGACCAGTATGACTTTGATGAGTATGGAGATACGAATCAAAGTCATAAGCACTTGTAAGAGTACAAGGTGCTGGACCGACCCACTATGAGAAGCTGCATGGATTAAGTCATAAGCTTTTCTCATGTATAACCGCGTCACAACGCCCTTTGACCTGAGATCATCATGGATTCCTACATGATGGGTCGCTGCTCTTTGACCTAGTCAAAAGTCACCTTTGACCGGGTTATGGTAAAGGCTTGGATCAATATCAGTGATTTTCATGCAGAGGAATATGAATGGTCAAGATGGAATTTGTCCCTCACATTTGTAGAGAGATAATACTGGGCCCCTCGATGAGTGAGTCTGAGAAATGTATGGTCATACTACGATGGAAAGGAGTTTCCATTTCAATTTTTAGACTACTCAAGAATTGAGAAAGTAATGGTCAAGAACATGAAGTTGACATTATTCATGTCTCATCCTTGACCAAATTATCACGTGACAAAAGGGACGTGACATGGTTGTATCATATCATCGATCCCCATACGAATTGGGTAGTCGCAATGTCTTGCTAGAGGCCGCTTGCGACTTGTGGGCTGGTACAGTATTGGTCCATTGTCAATCTCATGTGGGCCTGTAGGGTCGCACACAAGAATAGCCCAACACGAGCAAAAGTGTCCAAATTCATTGAATCTTAGATATGTCTTAGATTTAATGAATACTGTATTTAATCTAGGATGGATATATATATATATATATATATATATTGTTAAATTCTAAATTTATAATGATATTATTTATAAATAATAATATTATTATATATAGTATTTACTTTATTTGATAAATTAAAAAACTATAATAAATTGAAATATTGTATCTCGATTTAATTTTCGAATAAAGATATAGTATCTTAGATTTAATTAAATTGAGATATAGTATCTTATATTTAATTAAATAAAAGATATCATATTTCGATTTAATTTATAAAGATAAATTAAATCAGTAGGCTTATAATTCGGATTAAATAAATATATTATATTGGATCTATTTGATAGATTTAATTAATATATCATTTTAATTCGAATTCGAATTTCAAGATTAATTGGATTAATTTTAAATATTTTAATAAGGCTTATTAGGGTTTTAGAAACTCTATAATAGATATTGATCTAGTCGTATTAAGTAGACGGATGAGTTAGAAAAGCCGCGAAAAACCCTAGAGAGAAAAGAGAGAGACGCGAGAATACTGAAGGCGCTAGCTTGGTATAACTCTGTTTTCAGCATTCGCAAACCATTCATGCCATTTAATGTTGCACAAACATCTGTCTAGTCATTTACATGCCCTTTCCAGACCATTCCATTCAGTCCTTTCCACGTAAAAAATAGGCCATTTGAATCAAGGTCCATTAAATTACAATTCTAGATCCAGTCATTGAACCTCCTACATCTCACCTCACTTACTCGCCCACCCCCTTTCTGCTCCATTGGTGTTTTAATCTCATTAAAGTCCCCAACTAGCAGCCAAGGTTCATCCACATCATTTGCTATTTAAGCTAGCATATCCCAAGTCCTAATCCGTCGTTGCTCATTAGGATTAGCATAAACTGCAGTAAATAGCATCTCTTCCCCTTCTAAATCCAATTTGCAATGTAAAAATTGCTCATCGGTCATTTTTACATCTACATTTAATTCATCCTTATTCCATACAAGCCATATACCACCAGCAAAACCCACTGCCTCCCTCCGTAAAGAGTGTTTGAAACCCCAGCTTTTAATTATTTTACTGGCAAGATTTTCACTAACTCTAGGTTCCATAATCACATGCACATCCAGTTTATATCTAGACTTCATGTCTCTTATAATAGCCCCAACCCCCTTACTAGTCGCCCCTCTACTATTCCAAGTAGCTTCATCATTATAAACCATTAAAGAAAGTAGGAAAAACCAACAGTACCTCAATCCACAAGGGAAGGAGTAATAAATCCTCCTTCCATGCTCATTCCCAGACTTTCAATCGGATCTTCTTCATCTTCAGCTAACTGGACTTGACCCATACCCATATCCTCATTAGCTCTCAAACCTCCTACGCACTCTCTAGGATGCAAATTTTCTTTGCCCACCATGACCACTTCTTGGCCCTTTCTTAAAGCCAAGTTGGTTTCCAGAACATGCTCTTGGCTATGCTGCCCCCTATTCTCCATAAGCATGATATTTTCATTGACAGTTCCTAAAGCAGTTAAAACACCCCCTCCCTAACCGTCTTATCATCTTGAGATATCTTCCCATTCCCCACATTCCCTGCACCATCCAATCCCCTTCTCCTATCACCCTTTAGCCCAGGCTTTCCCATTTGTCTAACTTGTTTTGCAGCCCCCTTCCTCTTTAAGATCTCTCAGGCCCACTACTATTTACAATCCTCTCCTGCACTCCAATCTCTCCCAGAACATCCCTTATTTACTCCCTTAAAATAGAGAACCGCGAGCCTTTGTGCTGCTCCTACGTTGGTATTACATTAACTCTTGGCCTCCTAGCACGTTGAACAGTCTTCCAACGATCCCCCTCATCTGTCTTCTCATTCTCATGCTTCAATTTATCCCCCAACACCTCAGTCTCCATTGCTCCATCAGCAATTTGTTGATGAAACGCATCACAAACTTCTTTATTATGCCCAATTTGCCTACATTTATTGCACAAGCATCCCAGGCTCTCATAAACAACACTAAGGGTTTAACCTTCAACACTAAACTCAGGAATTAGAGGCTTTGTGAGGTCCAGTTCCACACACCTACGAGCAAATTTCCCCTTGCTCTTTGCGTCATATGTACATTCAATCGTATAGCTTTGCCAATGGAATTTCCCAAATTCAACAAGAATTTTTTGTCAAATAAAGAGGCTGGGAGGTCTGGAAGCCTAACCCATGCCACCACATAGTCAATCTTTACCATCTTTGGATTAAAATCCGGTCTCCACCTCGCTACATTCAAATTGGAGTCAATAATTACCCATGGCCCTCCCGTCAGTGCTTCCATGTAATCTTCTTTATTCTGGAAATTAACCAAATAGTAGTCATTTTCTAGATCAAAGACATCAATACGCCCTTTCCTTGCCCAAATTTGGCTCAGTTTCTTCACCATGAATCCATAAGACGGCTGGCGTCCCATCAATTTCACAACCAGAGTCTTACAAAATGGTTTCATAAGCCTCTCCCTTTCTTTCTCTTCAAAATCAAATCTCAGACATAGCGGATTAGAGAAATCGACACAGATGCCATCATGAGGATTTAGGACCTTAGAGAAATTCGTACCTGCACCATAGTCCTCTGTTTCATCATCTTCATTGTTCTTCGACCATTCCCACCAACAGCTCTTCACATTTACATTCTGTAGCAGGGACTCTCTATATGACTTCGGCGGTTGATCTTAACCCTAGGGAGCATCCAGAGCTTCTTTTTTATGTCATTATTCCTCCTCCTATTTGATTATTGTTGAGGGAGCATCAATAGAGGTAAATTAAGAAAAAATTGATAAATATAAAAACTTTGTCTAAAATTTATGACCAAAATCAACTCCTCATGTATATCATATATTAAGAACATGAGGGAGTACCATTGTTTTTTTTAACTAGATTCGAGTCTGTGCTTGGCACTGCGTATGAAAAAAGCATGTGATCAAATAATTAAGAGTCACGGTTTCAATTGAAAAGTGCAGCTTATTAAGCGTGTATTTGGATTATTAGCGGTAGTAAAAGGAAGTTTTTTGCAATATAACTTTTGTAAACTTAAGTTAGGGTAGAAATCAAATAGTGTAACATAATTTATGTTTATGACTTTTGAAAAAAGTCAATTTAACATAATGAAACTTACTTAGATAATTAATGGAAAAGCAAGTTAAATGTAAAATAACAGAAAATGACATGAATTCTATTAAATAATACATATTATAGGTATATAATTGGATAATTTAAGAGAAATATTCATATTAAATTAAATTATAAAAACAAAAATAGTTAATGTATTAATGGAAAAAAAAAAGTAATAAATTGCTTAAATTTTAGAAAAAAAAAATGGGGAAGTCATCATTAAAATTTTAATTAATTTTTTTTTATAAAGAACTATACTTACATGCAAGTTCCTTATATTCATTACATCAAGTTCTCTAATCACACATGATCATGTGTTCTATTTTTTTTTCATATGGATTTATAGTTAAATAATAATAATTCAAAAATAGACCAAACACATGGTCATATGTGATTAGAGAAATTGATGAAAATGGATATAAGGAACTTGATATAACTATTTTCTTTAGTTATTACTCATTTTTCCAATTTTCGTAAAAGAGCCTTAATTTTTTAAAAATATATATATAAAACAAAAGACCATACACATGTTAGAGTATAGGGAGTATTTTGGTACAACGGTATATCGTGGTTACTAAGGAGAACTGTTTAGAATATATCTATATAAGTTTATGTGTTAGTTCTCTTTGTATTTTGATGATAACTGACAATTGTAAACTCAAATTAAAGTTTATCTTTGGTAAGTTAAAAAGCTTACTGTCAAAGGCAAACTCAAGTTTGAGATGTCAAACTCGAGTTTGGACTTGACAGAGAATAGTTCAAATTTTATGAACTTGGTCAAACTCCAGTTTGCTTTAGCAAACTCGAGTTTGTGTAATACATAGAGCACTCAAAGTTTTTCAACTTAAGGCAAACTCGAGTTTGTAGTTGTAAACTCGAGTTTGTACAAGACAAAGAATTTTCAATATTTTGTGAGCTTAGCCAAACTTCAGTTTGTGCTTGACGGAGTGTTCTCAAGTTTCCCAAGCTTTCAAGGAAACTCGAGTTTATGTTTAGAAACTCGAGTTTGTGATAAGCAGAGAGTTTTGCTCTATTTTTAAACTTGAGAAAACTCCAGTCTGGTTATGAAAACTCAAGTTTGTGTTTGGCAGAAAGCTTTCTAAGTTTTCTTTCTTATAAGGAAACTCGAGTTTGGCTCCGCAAACTCGAGTTTAGTTCATATAGAGAGCTCCTCAATTTCTGATGTTTTGAAAACTCCAGTTTCCATTTGGAAACTCCAGTTTTGAGGTTTGTGGACTTAAACTCATTTTCACTTCAAAAGTCTCAAACTCGAGTTTGTCACTTATTGACTCGAGTTTGCTCTTGGTTTTTCAAAATGTACTTCAGAGTTCAAATCGCAACATTCTTCTCTGGATGGAACAAAATCAAGTTTGTATTTATTAACTCAAGTTTGGTTCCTGAAGAATAGTTGCAAACTCAAGTTTGATTGAACAAACTCGAGTTTGCATCGCTAAGTTTGAAAATCAAATTGCTCGAATTTGTGAAATCTTCATGTTTGATCTAGATATTTCTTATCATCACTCCTTACTATTCTTAACTATATTTAATCAATTTATTAGTGAGTTTCAGATGATTTAAAGAGTGTTAAATGAAGATTTGGCTTAAAGTAAAAGGTGACGTCAGCACATTTATTGCAAAGTCCAGAAAACTTGCATTCTTTTGGACAATCATTCTCTACACGTTGCAAAGGGATTAATGTTTTCTTTTCCTATCAAGAAGCTACTCCTCCAACGGATTTAATTTAAGGGAAGTCAACCATAAACTTATGTGCACCTGGATTAACTGAAGATTAAAGAGAGAAGTGACCAACTTGTTCCTGACAGCTAGTCCAATGTCTCCAATGGTTACATTGATCAATCCAACGGTCATTTAATGCTCTCTTCATATATAAGGAGTTGCATTCAAGTCTTCACAACAACCAATCTGCAGAAAACGAAAAGCATTCAAAGTTTCAACTACTCTTTCAGTTTTCTACTCTTGTAAAGTATCTTTTGATACATTTGTACTTCAGTGATTATCTTATCTACTCTTAGAGAGAGTTTCATTTATTGAAATCATTTATTGTAAGAATATCAAGTCGTGGGACTTGGAGATTGAGTAAATCAATTTACAACTTGTAAGGGGGAGTGTATCCTAGTGAAAGGATAACTTTCCAGTGCAGAGTGTGTAACTGATTCTAAGTGATAGTGAAAATCCTAGAGTGTCTAGGGACTGGACATAGGTCAAGGTTTGTGACCGAACCAGTATAAATCTGCTGTGTCTTGCTATTCTTTCATCTCTGTTTTAGCGTTTAGTTTCAGAGCACTTTAAAAAGAATTTTTAAAATCCCCAATTCACCCCGGCCCCTCTTGGTGATTTGCTCCGCTTTCAATATGGTCATGTGTTGTGATGACCTGACACGATGTAAATATTCCTTTTGTTAGTTAATATGATTACACAGTTTCTTCCTAAAGGTTCGGTATGATTTGAGTTCAAAAGTTTAATATGGCATCAAAGCTAGGTTGCGTACGACGTTTCAAGATCTTTCGTCCAGTAATATCATGTCTTTCATTTTTTTCCAAGATAAGCCCAAGCCTTGTTCTTTTTTTATTATATCGGTTTTTCAAGATTCCTTAGGTCAAGAGACAAATCCAGATAGACGACCTGCTTTACTTTGCTGCCTGGAATGTCAAGATTACAAACCCTATCCCTAGTTCGTGAGTTCGTCGCTCTCTCGCGAAACTCATTCGATCTTTACCTATCTCGTCCTTCACGATGACTTGCGTCACTCTTCCTCCCCCAGTTTCTTGATCAATTGGGCTACTAATCAATCGACTCTTTCCTTCTTTCATTTTCACCAACGGATTCCGTCATGATTCCTCAATCACTTTCTAATCGATCACATTCTTTTTTCATCACCCAATCTTGCAACCGAAGACACTGCTCATGGCCGTCAAAAAGCTCACAACCGAGTCTTTTCCGTTCACTCATCCTCTCTACTTGCATGCCTCAGACACGTAGGGATCTACCATCGTCCATCATGTGCTTACTGGCGTTGACAACTACACGGTGTGGAGCCGTACTATGAAGATCACTCTTAGGGGTAATCATAAACTAGTTTTTATTGATGGGACATGTCGATAAGAGTCTCATGAATCTAGGTTGCAAGAAAAATGGGAAAGGTGTAATGTCGTGGTCCTCTCTTGGATCATCAATTCGATTTCAAAAGAAAAGGCAATTGCAGTGATTTTCTTCCACAAAGCTCATCATGCCTGGAATGATCTTAAGAATTGGTTCAATAAGAAGACATGTTTGCATGTCTTTTCTCTTTATCGAGATATCTCTTCTTATCGTCAGGGCTTTTCTTCTATTACTAGTTATTTTTCTAAGCTCAAAGAGCTTTAGGAGGAGTAATCTGCTATAATCACCATTCCTACATGTGGATGTGACTCTTCTAATGCTCATGAGGAATCTTTTAAGTAGCAGAAGCTATTTCAATTTTTGATGGGCTTGAACGAGTCTTATGCTTAGTTACAAAGTAAAATTCTGCTCATGGTGCCTCTTCCTTCTGTTAATGAGGCCTATGGGAAGATCATTCAAGATGAAACTCATAAATCAATTACTGTCAATGATTGAAACCTTGGTTCTGAAGGAATTGCAATGGCTGTGAAGGGTAGGGGACGAGGCATGGGTAGGGGTCGTAGAGAGAACACCCCTGAGTATACCCACTGTCATAAAAAAAGGTCATACTCGATTGAGATAGTTGCTATTAGCTTATTGGATATCCTCCTTTTTTTCAAAGGAAGTAGCCCAAGATAGAATAAGGTTTCAACAACAATGTGACTACAATTTGCACCTACTTTTAAACAAGAACAGTATCAACAAATCCTGGAATTACTCAAGAAGGATACAGAACCTACTATCCATGCACTCATCGGTACAAGTTTGGTTGTTTCTAATTCCTATTCTAATATTTTTGCACACTGGATTTTAGATTCTGAAGCTACTACTGACATGGTTGGAAATTTAAAGTTACTACATTTTAATATGTGCTTGGCACTGCTTACGAAAAAAAGATGTGGTCAAATAAGAGTCACGGTTTCAAATGAAAAATGTAGCTTATTAAGGGTGTATTTGGATTATTAACTGTGGTAGAAGTGCGTTTATTTCAATATGACTTTTATAAACTTAAGTTAGAATAGAAATCAAATAGTATAACAGAATTTACGTTTGTATTGACTTTTGAAAAAAAAAAATTAACAAAATTAAAGTTAATTAGATAATTAGTGGAAAAGCAAGCTAGATGTAAAATAACAAAAAATGACATGATTTTTATTAAATAATACCTATTGTAGCTATATAACTGGATAATTTAAGAGAAATATTATATTAAATTATAAAAACATAAATAGTTAATGTATTAATGGGAAAAAAAAATTAAAAGTAATAAATTGCTTAAATTCTAGAAAAAATTGGGGAAGTCCTCATTAAAAAATTTGAAAAGAACCATTACATGTAAGTTCCTTATATCTATTACATCAAGTTCTCTAATCATACATGACCATGTGTCCTATTTTTTTATATGGGTTTATAGTTAAATGATAATAATTCACAAATAGACCAAGCACATGATCATACGTGATTGGAAAAACTAACAAAATAGATATAAGGAACTTGATATAATTATTTTTCTTTAGTTATTACTCATTTTTCCAATTTTCATAAAAGAGCCTTAATTTTACGAAATAATTTTAAAAATTTGTTTATATAAAACAAAAGACCATACACACACGTATCTCTTCTTGTCTAAAGTATAAAGTTTCAACCATGCACCTCGTTGAAATTAAAGAATAATGGTTAACTTATTAAATTTGTCTGAAAAAAAATTCAACTTTTCTCTTATTCAAATTTGTCTGAAACTAAAGTATAAAGTTTCAACCATGCACCTCGTTTTAACGGATTTCTATATAACTTTTCTTATGGACCAAATATATTTTTTTAAAAAAAAAACCTTATATTTTGCACTGGAGGGAATATATATATGGTTAATTTGTTTTCAGTGAACATGTATATATTTCTGACAACGTGAATTTATGATTTCATTCTTAGACTGAAAATGAATTTTATGTAACAAAAACCTATTTTTTTTTTTAAAAAAAAAAAACATTGTTTAGCAAAAGATTGGAGGAAATTAAAGTCAACCTAAATGTAGGAGAAATGATTTTTAAAAAAATCAAAATCAAAAGCATAAAAGAAAGAGACGGAACTATAAAAGCGGCAGACCGATGGAGAAAATAATATTGGCTTTGTTGTCCAATGCGTTAGACTCTGTGTTGATTTTAGGTAATACTCAATTAAGCAATAATATATGTGTGTTTGTTGTGTTGAATCAAGCTGATGAAGGGACCACGATCAATTGGTGGGGGGGTCCGCAGTAGATGAGGACCCCACATGAGATGATGGCATGCATGTGTTCATATTTATCGTGATTATTAAGTAAAACAAGTTGCCTATAGGCCCAGTCATTTCCAATTAACCAAAAAAGATTGGTCAGTCTTGGGTGATTAAGTGGCACGCGTATTGACTTAGTTACTATTTGATTCTATGTTCATATATAATCATGAAAGAGTCCCCAGTTAGGACACAGTAATTATGATTAATTCACCCGAAAACCAAAACTAATTGAGACTGATTATTCCTTTGGATAAAGTAAATTACTACCCGGTCCTAATTATAAGAGCTAGTTGACTTTTTTTGGAGAAATTAAGGAAGCTAAATAAGTTACTTAATCATTTCATATGTTAAATATTCTTAGATTATAAATTAGTTTATTAGTCAAACTAATTAATAAGTTTGAAGAAAAAAATAAAAATAAAAATACTTCAAAGTAATTTAATTAAATTTCCCTTAATCTCTCCAAAAAAAAAGTCAACTACCTCTTATAATTAAGACCTAGGAGGAGTACTACTCAATATAATCAATACCACCAAGCAAGAACGATGACATATCAGCACCTCGGCCTTCCTTGTTTGGGAATAAATCAAAGTACCAATTCCATCTTTATAAGCCATGCATGCATAAATTTTTACGCTAAATTATATTATAATATAAACAAAGAAACACCTCAATAATTACGTTATTAAATTTCAAAACCACCCTTGTCTTCTAATAATAATCAACACCTAAATTAATTATATGTAAATTGAAAGGCCAGCTAACACACACCCAACAATATTCTACGTAAAAAATTTAGGTGACAGATTGGACTCGCAGTACAAAGTAACATGGTCAAGATTTGGGCAATGCACGGGTGTGTCTTTTACCAGGTCATAATAATTAGGTACCAATGCATTTAACTTTGGCTAAAACAGGTATTATCCGTCTAAACGCAGTATTAGTTAATTTATATAAAGACAAAAGGAGAAAGTTTGCCACTCCAAATTAAAATTGTCTTGATCTTGGCTTAGAAGCTAAGTCAAGTAAAAACGCACTCTACAATTATAGGGTCAAAATAAATATCATGACCGACATATATCTATATATATATATATATATATATATATATATATATATATATATATATATATATATATATATATATAGTGTTTTAATTTATTAGTACATAACTTGGTGGTGGGGGTTGAAAAGGCTTACTACTTTGGTCATATTTATAAATCCATTTTGATCAAATCTCACATATCAATAAGAGGTAGTTAACACAATGATTATGGGGGTAAATTTTTAACTTTGCCCTAATTTATGATTGGGTATTTTTCAACTGTTTCTTCTCTCTCTATTTTCATGATATAATTAATATGGGTAAAATTGTCACAATCTCATTTATTACATGAAACTGGACTTATAAATAAGACCAATTTTTTTTGATTAAAATGGACTTATAAATAGGACCAAAGTGGTACCAGTATATCTTAAAATCATTGAGTCATATTAATGGGACATCGAGCAAACTGATTAAGTCAACTATCTTTGAAAGTTTCGTCCTATTTGTAGGTATGCTTTAGAGATTCAACCTACTTAATTCATTAATTTGTGACATCATCAGTGAGTAACACCCATGTATATATACCCTACCTTTTGCTTTCTTTCTTTTTTTAATTTGTCTTTTGCCTTCTTATTTTTTGTTTCTGGTCTTTTTTCAAAGGAAAAAAATGAGCAACAACGACAATTTATCGGACAACTCTTTATATCACATACACACACATATTGTATTTTTATAGTGAATAATAAATCGAAAAGCCTTTAAAATTGTACTTAATTGCACGTGTATTTGTGAATGATGTCTACCAAGGGGTTGGCAGGTCAGAATGAAAAACAAAAAAAATTAAGAGAAAAAAATTTACATGGAGAAGGCAGAGATTTAAAATATACATCCAACAATCTCAATTATGGACTTATTCTGCACCTTAATTAATTAGTATGTATATAAACTCATTTTTTTATTGGGATGAAAAAAAAAATCTAAATCAACTAATGCTTACGTACTCAATTTTTAAAAATTATCTCTTATACTAATTCAAAAATTGTTGGGGTTAATTGATAACTTCCTTAACATAATGTTTTTTCATTATTATAATTTTCAAACGCTCAATCTTGCTTAAGGGGATATATTTAGAATTCATCAACTATATCTGTTGTTGTATCTCTATAAATTGGACACAATCAAGCCTTGCACAAACCTCTTAAAAAAAAAACGGTCGTTGCTTTTGAAACGCTCTCCAAACAGATACAGAGAATATAACAGATGAGATTGATTCAGTAAAAAAAAAGAGGGTAGTTTGAGAATATAACAGATGAGATTGATTCAGTAAAAAAAGGGGGTAGTTTGAGACGAACTCAAATTTTATATTTTGCAGTCCATCATCAACTTTGTCTGTGTGATATATTAATTGAATAAATAAATAAAGAGTGTACCACCAAGCCTTGCTCAGACTGATTTGGTTTCATTGCTAAGTATTGTGCTTAGCTCTCCCAACTCATCAGATCTGGTCCGTCAGACCTGATTTCAACGGTCCAAATCTAAATTTTTAAGAGTCTATATTTTTTAATAAAAACTATTTTAATGAGTATAGAATTTAAAATAAAGATAATCTCTTAACTACTATTCTTTCAAATCATTATTTAAAAAAAAAAAAAAAAACTCAAATCTAGACCGTCCAAAATCAGATCTAGACGGCCTAGATATGATGAGTTGAAAGAGCTAAGCACATTGCTTAGCATTAAAACCAAGTCTTGCTCAGATGAAAACCAACATTTTTTTAAAAAGACTGTTACATTTTTTTTGTTGACTGGGAAATATTGTTGCATGTGAAACACTTCAAATTCCGCGATTATAATAGATGAGAGTAGCTCAGTCAAAAAAAAATAAAAGTAAGAATAGACGAGAGTTGTGTTGAAGAACGCAATAAATAAAAAAGTGTTAAATATAACGCATTTTAAACTGAATAAAGTAATTGATAAACTAATTCAAAGATTTTGGATGATGCAATCTTAACTCTCGTTTTCTCTAAAAAAGAGAATCGCATAAATTTAATAAATTATAGAAAATCATAGTGGAATACGTAACGCCAATCAAATAGGACACCAATAAAAGTAAGATGTACCTAGTATATATATATGATAGAGGAACTCCACATTATTCATTGAGAAAAAATAATAAGGTATTGAGAAAGTGCTATACATGTTGGAAGACTGGTTTATTCACCCACCTTCAATATTTGATTGCTGCTTCATTTTTCTTTTTGGGAAAAGTATTTCTCCAGTCACTAGAGATAACTTTATCTCCAATGACCCTAAAATTACGTCATTTTGAATTAATGAAGGGTGTAATTGTAATTTTAGGTGAATTAATTAAGGGTGTTTCGGTAAAATTTATTTAATCAAAAACTAAACAAAATTACGAAAACACCCTTCATTAATCCAAAATGACGTAGTTTTGGGGTCACTGGAGATAAACTTATCTCCAGTTACTGGAGAAATCCTTTACCCTTTCTTTATATACACTAAACAATAATAACTTCCGCTTTTCATATTTTGTCTCTACTACTTCTCTGGCCTCTTTATTTGACCTCTTTGAACGTAGACTATTCAAAATTCACACTCCTTGTTACCTCTACTAAGGACACACGTCTAGTAGTTATGAATGACCTTAGATATTATAATTTATTATTATAATATTATCACGTTTTAACTTGATCACTAGCAACCAAAAAAAAAAATCATTTGATTATTATCTCTAATTTTAAAAAATAATAATTAATGCTATCGGTCAATATTCAAGACACTAGGAATTTAGAATTATTTCATCGTAGGTAATATATGTTCCTGATAACAAAATTAATCAGTAAGTTGTGGTTAATCTGCATCAGGTGATCTGATCTGAGTCATATATGGATCATTCAATGGCAAGTAATCAAGTATATAATAACATTATATTCTATTTTTCTACAAATTTGTATATATTTGATGAGGAATTTTCTACTTTATTGAGTGAGAAACTAAAGTAAAAATATACTTATTAGGTATTATGTAAGTTGACTGGGGAAAAAAAAATGGCAACACTTGTATACAATAATGTCACGTTGCGGGACAACTTTAATTTTTCTTAGGGGGGGCCATCTGCAGGACAACATTGACTCAGGTAAAATTATAGAAGAATGAAATTAAAAATTTAAAGGTACTAAAGAAAATTAAAGATATATTTAAACTATTGATTTACAAAAACATGATTGATTAAAAATTAATGAAAAGTATACATGCGTGTGATTGCTGATTAGTTGTCTTTTTAAAAAAATAAAAAGCTAAAATATAAAACTTTCCATTTGCATTAATCATCTATTTTGATTGGTCCGGGACAGATTTTTTACTTTCTTTATCTCAACTTTTTTATGGATGGTTGGTCGGTCATGTATATAAAATGATCAGCAATCCTGCTGGTGGCCGCTTTACCTTTTAATTACTTTTAAGCATGTTGGTCATTATAGTTGATTTAATACCACTGTTTATAATGCAGGCGCAGCATTTTTTTCCGTGTGTCTATATATGTGTGTGTGTCACATGTGTATATAAAATAAAAATTAAAGTTTTTCTAGAGCTACCCCTAATTTAGCCTAAAAATACTTGAGTCTGAACCTAGTTAAATAGTCATACAAAAATATTAAAAAAAAAACAAGCTTCTCATATAAATATGTACATTTACATATATCTCAAGTTATGTTAAAATTAAATATCGAAATAATGACAACATCATCTGATCGATTAAGCGATCTTGCTCCAACCATATATTTTCTAGTTATAATTTTCAAAATTATTACAGGATTAAGGGGCAATATTGTCATGAAAGTTTTCACCGATGGGCAATTTTGCATCATAATTGTCAAAAAGAGAGCAATTTTGCCTTAGTCGTTATTCAAATTAATTTTAATCGTTAGTTGACCAAATATGTTGAGCTATCAATTCACATGTCATCCACATTATTTTTGTTCGCGCCAGGTGCAAATTTGCGCCCGAAGTCCATGTGTCATCTACTTTATCTTTTTTCAAAATTATATTTAAAACTTTGAGAGTAAATTTACATCTTAATAAAAATAATGTTTATGACATGTAGATAATTAGATCAGCATATTTAGTCAACTAACAAACAAAATTCCTTTCCTCGATAAAAACTTTCGGGGTAAAAATATCCCTCAACCCTTATTATATGTCGTAAAGCCCCAATCGTTGTTCTAATGGCAGAGAGCACATACATCATTAATAGAAGTTCAGAGAGATAGAAAAATGATAAAAATCAATAAAGAATATTCAATCAAGATAGAAATTGTATATTTGCAAACAGTATATGTTAAAAACTTAAATTCAGAATAAAAGATATTGAAATGGATAGCATAATAATGATAAACAGATGCGAGGTCAGCTTCATCGTGAAGGGCTAGCCCCTTTTTTCCAAAACTATTATTAAAAAAAAAAAAAACACCTAAGTGGTGTTCATGTTTGTCCTCGTTGGGTGAGGTGTTGGTGCGGTCTTCTTTTAATTTGCAAGTTCAGATCAAGTCTTACATTTTTTTTTTTTGAACAATAGATCAAGTCTTACATAAATATTGCAGAAATTGAGAAACGTGTGCGGTCTTCAGTAGCAACATGGATGGATCGTAAGAAAATTATGATAATATGAAAATACTGCAAGTCGCAATTATTAAACTTTATATGTGGGTTAGGAAGAACTTTTTACATTAATTTATGGGATATAGTATACAAGAGTATAATAGTTTGTCGTAATTAAAATTAGGTCAGTAAAATAAATGAGTAAAAATGACTTTTTATATTGGTTACATCATAATAACCGACGCAAAAGGTAAACTTTATATAGTTACCGTAAGCTTTTCCCTGGACTGTTATTTAATGGAATGTTGGGCAAGATATTGTGCAGCACCATTGAGCGGGAGATGAACTGCTTTAATTTACTGTTTAACAAACCAGCCTGGGAGAGGAATGAAATTCATATAATTAACGCAAAACGAGTAATAATACAAACAAAATTTTGAAGGTATAACAAAAAATTAAACCCGACTGATCGACCTCGCTAGATTTAATTATTTATTTATTTATTTTATTATAGGATGAAATTGTCGTAAAAAGCAACCGCCTTTTTTGAAAGATCCAGACTTACTACAGTAGATGTCATTTTCGTTGAGGGAGTTTAGGTTTTGTCTAATTAATTATGGGAATGGAACAAAGACTATTGAAGATGATAGGTGTTATTTGAGGAGAGAGCATCGCACGTACACAGTATAATAAATAGACGACGACGTTGTAATTAAGATTGAAGACAGCTATTATATTGTTCTCAAGGGAAAATAAAAAAGATTGAAGGGAGTCAGAATAAGTGGCAGGAGCAGGAAAGTGAATGCCAGTCAGAAAGCAAGAAAAGTTCATGCACCTGAAATGTGTGTGTATGTGTATATTTGACCCCCAAAAAAAAAATGTGTGTGTATCAATATTATAGTAAGAGCTAGCCAATTAAAGTGCCACGTTTTATTTGACTAAAATAATCAATAACATCACATCATAATATAATATAATATAATTAAATAAAAACGCACTTGAGAGAGAGAGGGAGGGGCTTCCGAGAAGGAGAAATGGTCGACAAGTGGGTATATCCCTTTTCCAATTCAGAAATGAACTTCGCTTGGACTTTTCTGAGCCCTGAGTGTTTGCTTTCTCTATATATATATATATTTGTGCATATAGAAAGAGCAGGTATATATATATATGCCAGTGGGAGGACTCTAGTCTGGATGTGAATCGGACATAATAGCAAGAGCAAGAAAGAAAGAAACAGAGAAAAACAAAAGAGGATATAGCTAGGAGAAAATGGGAAGAGCTCCGTGCTGCCAGAAAGTGGGATTGAAGAGAGGTCCTTGGACTGCAGAAGAAGATCAGGTTCTGATCAATCATGTCAACAAATATGGCCACAGTAATTGGCGTGCTCTCCCCAAATTAGCTGGTATCTATCTATATATGATCCTTCATTATTCTTATTTCAAAATCTATATATATATACACACACACACACACCTTATAGTTTCAATATCCCTTTGCACGTATTTTAATTTGCTTAATTATTAAAAGAATCTTTGTTCTTTTATGTAATCCAGGGCTTCTGAGGTGTGGAAAAAGTTGCAGACTCCGATGGATCAATTATTTGAAGCCAGACATCAAGCGAGGAAATTTCACCCAAGAAGAAGAAGATACCATCATCAAGCTTCATGAAATGTTGGGAAACAGGTATTAATTGACAACACTGTCATCACAAACTGATCAAAACTGGTTCATATGATCTAAAGTAGGAAATTCTCTTGACGTTGATGAATAACCCGTTTGTTCATGCTATGGGTAACGGGTTGGGCCCAGCGGCAATGGTTTTTTTTTAAAAGAAAAAAAAATCTTTCAATGGAATTATTAAGATTCATAATTATGTCAGATGGACCTGCCTGTCTGCAAAAGATTCCTCACTAATTGGGTGCAACATTTTCATGTGTTTATTAATAATACTACTATTTTCTATTCTGAAACCGACCCCCTAAATCCTCAAAAACAAATTAATGTCGGCCAGCCTCTGATAGAAATGAGTGGTTGGTACATAATGTATTGATAGTGCATACCATAAAGACATAAACAATATCTTACTATGTCAACAACCAATTATAATACTTGTAGTTATATATAGTAACTGAGTCTCGAGCAAAAATATATAGTAACTGAGTCGTGGCTTAATTAATTTACACTAATGTGATGTTTAATCATTAATGCAGATGGTCAGAAATAGCAGCCAAGTTACCAGGCCGGACAGACAACGAAATAAAGAATGTATGGCACACACACTTGAAGAAGAGGCTTCCACATAATTACCAACAGAACCATCCCCAAACAAAACGAAAACAGAAACAAAAGGAACCACAACAACAACACACCGCCGTGACGGTGGAGAACAACAGGCCACCACTCTCTCCTTCACATTCAAGTGATGTGTCCACCCTCACCGCCACAGACAGCGATAATAGTATAATTACGACCAGTAGTACTCCGGCAACTAATAATGATGACGACATGTCCATGAATATTAATGTTGATGAGTCTCCGGCACCGGCGGAGGAGTCCCTGGCATTGGACGATGATTTCTGGTCGGAAGTCCTTTCGGCTGATAACTCCGAGGGGACTACTGATTATATTCCGCCAGCCGGAGGCGGCAGCGATGTGGAGTCAGAGTTTCAGTTCCTGTTCTCTCAACTAGACGAGGCACAAGTCGAAGGAGATCATGTGAGTTCGTTAAGTATGGGCGATGACATGGATTTTTGGTTTGATGTTTACAATAGAGCCGAGGAATTCACAGAGCTACCTCAGTTATGAAGTCATTCATGTGCCTTCAAGTTTAACTTTTTTGTTCATCATTATTCGTTAATCAAGAAAATTAGTCGTTGATTTGTTACATCATCAGCATTCATATAATTGGTATGAACTGATCGCCGTCGTTCGAAGAATATAATGTATATCCTTTGTTCCCCACCAGACTTTTGTCTCTTTTTCTTTTGGTCAAACTTTTGTCTCTTGTTCCATGTTATTGTAGGTTACAAAGAAAATTTGAGTTGAAATGGTTCGCTGTGTACCAACTTCTGTTATTGGACAATTTTTTTATGAATGGAAATAGCTAGAAGGCATTGATTGCGGTGTTGAACATATAAAAAAGTATTATAATTAAGTTTACTTTAGAGGTGATGTTTTTAATTAATTTAAGGTTGTGACTTGTGAGAACATGGACATGCACAACTTCTAAACAATAAGTTGAATTGGGAAACAGATTTAGAGCTTCTTCCTAACTCATACACGAAATGATTTGAGAGGACCAAAGTGTTTTCTTTTCCTTAGTTATTCCCTTTCATCTCTAACATAAGAGTTACTTAACTAATTAATTTGAGTATATTATATTAAGAAAATTATATAAATTGGTTAATTTAAATAAATGTAACATGGTTTCTTTAAAATATCTCTTTTGTTAACACTAGATTCAAACAATTTATAATTTATATAAATAAGTTTTAAAAAAATTAGGGAAAAAATGAAGATTATATTTTGGACCAAATCTAATACTAACCAATTTTTATATTATTCGGGGCAGGAGGGAATATAGTGTTATCATTATAGAGAGAGATATTTATCGTCAAAAGTAGCTTTTTTTCTATGTGATTTTTACAAACTTAAGATTGGATAAACTTAAATTGTGTAATGTGATTTATGTTTGGATTGATAATAGCATAAGTGAATTTTCTGAAATTGAAACTTATTTAGAAGATTATTTTGAAAAGAAAGTATAGATAGAAAATGACTAAAAAGGACGTGAATCTTATTAAGTAATGCACATATATTATATGTATATATATTGTGATAATTATAAAAGAAAATTTTAATTTTAAATTTAAAAAATGAAAAAAGTTAACTTGAAAAATTTGACAATGCTAAAATACATAATTAAATTTAGTTAGCAAATAAAAAATCATATAAATTAGAAATCATACAAATATAAAAAAAATTATCAAATAATATTACATAACTAATCGTTTATGAACTGAAAAAGAGTTTCATGGATAAAAACCATTAAGCAATAAATACAACTTTCCACCTCCCACAGGGACCAAATCGACTACTAGAGCATAATTTGAAAATTTATCAATTAATTTTTTCATGGACCTAAATCAAAGTACTACAATAAAAATTTACCACCCTAATCCTTATTATAAGTTTATTTTAACTAATTCTCTAATATCTTTCTATTTTTCCAATAAGAATTTAAGTATAAAAATGGAAAACAATAATTATTAAACTTTAACGGAATTTATATTTAGTACAAAAGAATTTCAACTATAAGGATTTATAATAAGGACCAGTATAATATTTTAATTAAAAAATGTGGGATCCAACATCTTTTTTTCATAAGCTATTTTTCCCTCCCCATGGTTGAAAAGGCAAAAGCTTCTAGCTTAGGGGAAAAGTGGTTTTTCTCCCTAAAAACTCAATCAGCAAAAAAGCTGAACCAAACCCACCCTAGTCATCCTAAACACAGCAAAAGAATATTTTGATGGAGTAGGTAAATCGAGCGTCAAGCATATATACTACCTCCGGTCTTAATTATAAGACATAGTTGACTTTGTTTGGAGAGATTAAGGAAGCTAAATAAATTACTTAATTATTTTATATGTTGTGTATTTTTATATTATATATTAGTTTATTAGTCAAACTAATTACTTTGAAGAAAAAAATAAAAATAAAAATACTCTAAAGTAATTAAATTAGCAACCTTAATTTCTTCAAAAAAAAGTTAAATGTGTCTTATAATTAGGACCGGAGGGAATAGTTAACATGACGAGTTGATGATCAAACAAAGGATCTGATTAGATAGATCATGTCCCGTAGTGACAAAGGACAAGACAGGATATGATGCAGAACAATGAAGCCTACGTATAATGGTTCCTTGGATACTAGAGTGGATGGGACTGAGGGGTCGGCCCCTAGCAAATTGACCACATAATAAGGATTTGTTTTGGGAATTTAATATCAATGTCCCAATACAAAAGGCAACGACAATGTTGTTGGGTGTAGTAGTCAAAGTTAGGATCATCAACTTTTCAACACACCCACCGGCCAAAACCTTCACCACCAACACTTACTCGCCACAACTTCATATTTACTACTCTTCACCAACACATGCTGACATGAGTTATGCTTAGTCAAAGTTTTGTGCTTTGCAAATTCTTTTCTAATCCCCTTCAGCCACCTGGAGAGTTGCGATTGTTCTTTGTTTGTTTTTTAAAATGTTCAAACCTTGATTTGCTTACATGGATGATCAGTTATATGCAAAGATTTGCATGGAAAGAACAGAGCAGATAACTCATTCTTCTTAATAATCCAATCCAACGCTTCCATATGTGCTTCATATGCTGGATCCACGGTGGTGGCTTCTTATGTTTTGTCAATATAGGCAATTCTTTCTACTGCATTCCCTGCTTCTCCATTAGTACTCACATGTACAGTACTCCCTTTAGTACTAAATATAGGACAACATTTGGAAATTGAATTTGGTCCTAATTACAGGATAAAATTCTAATTTGTTAATTTTTTTCCTAAAATACTCCTATTGATACTTTCTCAATAATAAATAAACACAATGATAATTTAATAATGTAACTATATATTATATAAAGTAAGTAATGTTTGCAACTCATTAATACCACATACATCTTAATTCTATTGTTTCATCAATTAATTTAATGACACGCTTATATTCTATCAAATGAGAGATTCTTCTTTCGTTTTTATTTTTAAATAAAATAATTTTAAGATCTTTTTAAAAAAATATATCTTGGCAAACTGCATCGTGGATGGTAAACATGCAGAGTGAATAGAATCGTGACAGATAAAATCTGGGCGGCTAATGGCAGGAGAGTGTGGTGTAATGGTTTGTATAGTTTACCCACCCATTACCAATGGCATTTTAGGAAAATGAATATAATTAACTAATTTAACTACTATCATTAATCTCTTTAAAATTTGATAAATATGTCCTATAATTAAAATCGAATGGAGTAATATTTTTGTAATTATCTTATTTCTTTTTCTACCTTCTAAGCTTTTGTATATACTTTATTTTATCATCTTGACCATGATTAAAAAAGAAATGTTCATACCTTTTTTTTTATATATAAAAGATGGCACAAGGCCTATATTACTGATATCGAAATAATACAGAAGGGGAATTTAATCTCATACACTCTTAGTCAACCCAAGATTTCAAATAAAAGGGACAAACATCTAAGATAGAGGAATTAGAGATACTCATCTTAGCCAAAGCATCAGCAATCTTGTTGTACTCACCACTAATGCAACAGAGCTTTACCTGCCAATTTTTCCCAAGAAGGTCTCTGATTTTCATCAGCTGAAGACTTCCAGCGACGTGATTCAGATCTGAAATCAGCTGAATAACTTGCTCAGCATCAAACTCAACAATCAATTTCCTCAAACCCACATCCCATGCTAATTGTAATCCTTCAAGAAGGGCCCATTCCTCCGATAAATTAGCTTGACATATCCCAATTTCTTTTGAGAATCCCACCACCCCCCCCCCCCCCCCCCCCCCCCAAAAAATCCAGCCTTAGAAGAATGTAAGTTCATTCCACCATCTACATTTAACTTGAACCAGCCAACAGGAGGCCTTTCCCAACCCCTTCTAACCACGACCACCTCATTACCAAGGTTGCTCACAGAATCAACAGATACAGAAAAACGAGGCCAAGTCACAGCAATAACAGACGCTGGAAACCTTGGCTTAATAAAGTTACTTTGAAAAATAAAACAATTTCTCCATTCCCATAATTTCCATACAGCTACACCAAATAAACTATTCCAAGAGTTTTCCTCTCCTTTTCCCAACTTACCCTTTAAATTCAGACACATCCAATCCACCAGAGATGAGGAGAAAAATTCAGAAACATACCTTGGATGCAACATCTCAAGCCACATATTCTTGGCATACGAACAATCTCTCAAGATATGGAGGATGTCCTCCAATCCTGAATTACAGTACCCACACACAGCAGAGGTAGTACTCCACCTGCTCCGCCAAGCATTTGTTGGAAGACGATTGAGGGCTACCTTCCATAAAAATAACCTGATCCTCTCTACGCCTCCCCACTTCCAGACAGATTTAAAGATAGGATCACGCACAAGGGAATGGTTATCTTCAATTAGGAAATAGGCACTCTTGATTGAGAAGCACCCATCCCCTGAAAATCCCCAAACCATCAAATCATTGCCAGCATTCGTCCTTGGTGGTAAAGCAGCAGCTAGCCGATTAATCCCTTCAGGATTCACCACTGTTGAAATTTTTGACATCCCAAAAACCACCTGTCGCCCAATCCCCCACAATCGAATCCTCCTCCACTACCGATAGAGGTCTCATGCAAAAGTCTTTCACGCAAATACCAGCTCCCAGCCAAGGATCACTGAAATTAACTGATTGGCCATCCCTGACTTGCCACTTAGCTCCTTGGTCTACCATGTCACTGTGAAAACAGATAAACTTCCATAGACATGAATCCCCTGAATGGATATTTAGTAAAGATTCATCATCTCTTACCATGTATTTATTATGAAGGACCTCAGCCCAAAGTCCCTGATTGCCAATAACCAGCTTCCTTGCCAATTTTGCCCTACAAGCACTATTCATTGAAGACAGCCTCCTAAACCCCAATCCACCATACTCCTTTGGTTTGATGATTTGCTCCCATCCAATGGCATGAAAATGCTTGGATGCCTCATCATACCCCCATACAAAATTCCTCTGCAACCTCTCTACTTCAAGGCATATACATCTCGGCAATCTCGCCACTTGCATAGGATACAATGGAATTGCACTAATCACTGACTTGGCTAGAGTAATTCTTCCGGCCATAGACTAGCAATTGGCTTTCCACACACTCAATTTAGACCTTACACGGTCAATAATATACTAAAAATCATCTTTACCCCTCCCAGATCTTGATAACGGGAATCCCAAATATTTACCAATTTGGCTTGAGATAGACATCGGGGAAATATCTTTAATTCTCAGCTAAGTATGCAAAGGTACTCTAGGAGAGAAAAACACAGATGATTTTGTGTTATTAATTTTCCCACCAGAAGCCATCATAAACTCCTGCAAACATTTCATCATTCTCTCGGCCTGAGGAACAGTAGCTACTCCAAACAATAGCAAATCATCAGCAAACATCAAATGTGAAATATTCGGACCAAAGCTAGAAATATAAATAGGTTTCCAACTTCCATCCTCAACAGCATCACAGATCAAATAGGAAAGCCTATCCGTACACAACACGAATAGTAGAGGAGATATAGGGTCTCCCTGACGCAATCCTCTAAAAGGAGAGAAAAATTCAGTCTATTCCAAGGTTCTGAAACCCGGACCGATCACTGAACCGATGAGGGTACTGGGTTAAGGGTCAATGGGTCAGACCGGTATTAATTAATAATACAATATAATTAAAATCGGTAAAATTATTCATTTTTCAATAATAATAAAAAATTTGTGGAAACATGGGAAGATGTGTAGAGTGTAGTACAGAAAGATGAGTAATTTTATACTGATTTTTTTAAAACCAAGAGATCACAGTCATGAGCTAGGCAAAATGTTAGATTTCTCTCTTTAGTATAGTTCACACTCCCAGAGTCATAGGGCTACAGAATTAGGAAAGCAACTTGATGAGTGTTTAGCAATAGGTGATTGGGCATGAAAAAGTATGTGCGTAGGAATGTGGGACTATTAATTTATTATTTTAGGCAAAATCTTTGTCTTGTTCGGGAGTGCACCAAAAAGGGAGAGGGTTTTGTTTATCACTTATCAAAGATTTTTCTTCACCGTTCAAGAGTCACTTTCTTTAGCTTATGAGGTAGCACCGTTGATGAACACCGGCGAACACCTTCTTAACCTTGTTGATTCGCTGACGCTGATGCCGACGCCGACGCTCACACCTCACCGTCTTCGTTGCCAACAATAGTTAGATCTCATCTTTCTTACTGATTAGTGTGATTTATCTTCTCCGATGATAGTCAGATCTCATCTTTCTCACTCATCAATGAAACCCTCCCTCCATCATCCATAGCTTCCATCGATCTTTGTTTTCTTACTGAGAAAACAACTATTTTTCAAATTTTTGTACTTCTGCATCTCCATCTCTGCTTCTCCATCCTTTTTTTTTGTCGACTCGGTAACTCCTTAACTCGACCAGTTCAGGCCGAGTTGGCTGAGTTAACTTGGAGTCACCGAGTCAGCCCGGGTTAGACCTAACTCTGATCGATTTTTCGACCGATTCGATGGTTTTCGGTTCAAACCGATCGGTCCGGTCCAGGTTCCTAAACCATGGTCTGTTCCCCATTCCATAATACATTATAGGAAATAGAAGAAACATAGGAAATGATGAGTGAAACAAAATTTACATCCAGACCCACATCCAACAACACTTGTTTCAAAAAACTCCAACTAATTCTATCGTAAGCCTTTTCAAAATCAATTTTCATAGCCATCAGTCCTTTCTTGCTTCTATTCTTATTCATAATATGCAAGATTTCCTGACCTATAATAATGTTATCCTGAATCTGCCTTCCTTTTATAAAGCTAGATTGAAAGGGTGAAATTAATCCATTCATAACCCCTCTCAGTCTTACAGAGATCAACTTAGTAACACATTTATAAGGTACTGTACATAAGGAAATAGGCCTCAAATGTGAAACTAACTCAATATTATCCTGTTTGGGAATCAGGGCAATGAGCATTTTGTTAGCTTCAGACAGGGAAATCTTACCTTGGAAAGCATCCCTCACAAAAGAGCAAACTACAGGTCCAACCACGTTCCAATTGGACTTGTAGAAAAAAGGAGGAAAACCATCATAACCAGGCGCCTTAAAATTATCCATAGAAAACAAGGCATATTTAATTTCCTCATCTCTGGGCAAACTGCCAAGCTCCCTAAGTACATTCGACTCCATCTTTGGAAAGTTAGATTTTGTATGTAGAGCAACCGGAAGATTAACACTCTAACTATAAAGATCTTTAAAAATCCAATAACCATCTTTTTGAGTTCATCCACATCCGCCACCCAATTCCCCTCAGAATTCTTCAGCAAGGCAATTTTATTACGCCTTCTTCGCATCTTCGTCTTGAGGTGATGATATCTAGTATTACGATCCCCATTAGCTATCCACTCTGCTCTTGATTTTTGATGCCATTTGACTTCTTACAACTTCAAAATTCTCTCCAAATCCGAATAAAGTTCCAATTCCAGGCTACACAGAAAATCTAAGTAAGGGTATGCTCTAGAACTTTGGATACCCGCTAACCTGGTCAGTATTTCATGTTTTTGTTTTTCTAACATGCCGAAGACCTCCTTATTCCATGTACGGAGCCTGAGTTGGAGCTGCGCTAAAGAACAGTGAATATCATCTTTAAACGCCCAAGCTTCGGACAAGAAATCTTTAAAAGATTCATGCCTACCCCACATCGCCTCAAATCTAAAAGGACGATTTCCATTGTTTACAGCCACAGTATCCCCACAAACCAAGCAAATTGGGTTATGGTCTGAAATTTTGGTACGCAGGCAAACCTGAAGCTCCTAATTTGAGTATTCCATAAGGAAAGCCTCATTCACGAGCGCTCTATCCAAACGTTCATACAGGCGATGACAACCCAGGAACTTCGGACCACGCCAAGTAAATTTGGGACCACGGTATCCTAAATCAGCTAACGTACATCGGTGCACTCGGTCATTAAATAGTCTAAACCTGGCATCATTACAGTGCACACCACCCACCTTCTCCACCGAAGACCCAATATCATTAAAATCCCCAATCGTGACCCAGGGAAGGGAGATGGACGACGCGAACTCTTCTAGAACATCCCATAATTCCTACTTCAGAAAATAGTCAGGAGTAGCGTAGATGGCCGTTAGCAAGAAATGATTAGCTCCATCAATTTTACGCTAAAAGTGAAAGAACTGTCGATCCTTTCGCAACAGGTGGACATCAATCCAATTCTTCTTCCACGCTGCTATAAGGCCACCTGATCTCCTAACGCTAGACAACAAGCATCTAAATCTATCTTGACTTTCGCTCTTAGTCTCCGAAAGGATGATCATTCCCGGATTATGCTTTCGACAGACCAAACGAAGATTCTGCAGAAGATTTGGGCTACACGCACCATGCACATGCCAGTACATTATATTTATCATAATTAACTTAATAAATAATATACTACTAGGTCACAGAAACCTAGCGTTCACGGGGCTTGAGGCCCACCATCACCTTTGATCTGCTTCATTGGAGTTTCAGGCACCATTTCGCAGTCTTCTTCTTGACCATCAAGTTTAGCCCAAAATTTCCCAGAAGGCCCAATGGACACTAACACGTCACCTGGATCATGTGGTAAACTCATGAAAACATCATTGTCAGCACCACCATCAGCCAGTGGATCCCCTGATTCTTCAACCCTTACTAATTCCCCGCCACTCTCCCCTACTGCAAATAATTGTGCAGTATTTGCCTACATATTCCTCTCTACAGTTACACCCTTTTTAAAACTCTCCCTTAAACGTTTGTCCTTGCACACCTCATGTTTCCCCGTACTAACCGCCACTGCACTCTTACCCAAAACCTTATTCTTCGTTTGCTTGTTTTATAACGCCACTTTCTTCTCCTTACTAGTTCGTACACTCTTATTGCTTCTCGGTGGCACCACTACTACTGCCAACTCAGTATCACCCGTGCCTCCTCAATTTTCCTCCTTCCCTGCCACAGCCGTTTCAGCCATCCCATCCACTTCATCGGCGAGGACTCCAAATCGTGAAACTCTATTTTGGGAACCAACGGCTCCGATGAGTTTTTCCTTCTTCTCACGATTCTGGCGTTTTGGCTTTTGCACTATCCTCCATACACCAGAATCATTATTCACGTCTTCCTCAATGCCCTGCACAACAGTAACACTTTTCTCCCTTGAAACTTCTTTTACAGTTGCTTCTGCTTTCTCAACCTTCTCCCCTGTTTTACATCAATCCACTTTGTGCCCATAGATTCCACAGTTGGTACATAACCCGTGGAGTCCTTCATACTCAACATAGTAGTCCTCTCCATCTAAGGAAAAACCTAACAGGAGCTGTTTACTCATATCAACAAGCACACATATTCGTGCGTAGTGACCTCTTAGTTGGCTGGATGTGTTAATATCAATTTTGATAATATCTCCTATCCTATTGCCAATCCAGGTTAAGGCCTCCCTATCATAATACTCTAGGAACACATTTGGCATCCTCACCCATACAGCCACCTTATCAATGGTAGCTCTCCGAGACTGAAACTGGGGTTCCCATGGGCGAACAGTTAAGTAGTGGTCAAAAAGCATCCAGGGTCCTCCCGTTAAGGCATGCAAAAAATCCTCTCTGTTTGTAAATTTTACCACAAAGAAGCCATTTCCAATATTGATTAAGCTAATGACTCATCTTTTAGCCCATAAGGGTTGAAGAATAGACAGAAGTAGTTTATACCCTATGTTCTTCCCAAGGAGATTCATGATCACAGCCTGCTTCCAAGCTTTATAAAGACGCTTTTTCATCTTCTCCGAGAATTACAAATGTAGGAAAGTTACCTCCTGGGTTCTCCTTAATTTTGCATAGAGGTTCACTATACTCTTTCTCAGATTCCTCTTGAGACATTGTATCATCAGATAGGGCTTTCTCAGAGGCAACCTCCACCTCCGCATATCCTTTCCCATTGATCCCTTGTAATATCTCAGCGAATGACTGCCCTTTCGTACCCGTTTTGATACCTGACTGCCCTAAACTAGGCCATTCTTCTGCTTTACTATCGAAAACTCCATTCTTAATCTTCTTTGAGCTTCTAATGAGCAGGTCATCTTCCTCAGAAGATGAAGGAACCAAAGACGCATTCTTTAAAGAGAGAACCACAACCATTTCTTTTTTTGTTAGAAATGTTCATACCTGAAACCATGCAGTAGGCGCTTGTATAAATTATCATTTATCAGAGGCCTGAAATCGCTATTAGGCTTATAAATCCAGCCTACAATTTAAATCACGATAATGGGCCTTAGGGCCAAAAATTTACTGTTCATGTTTTCCGGATATGCCACTTGCTATTTTTGTGTGGCTAGCCGACTGGCTTCCAGAACTTAATCCTAAGCAAGATGGGTTGTTTAGCGGCAATAATTGAATCCCGAGCTCATCAATGAGTTGGTTCTAGAGGTGGGAATCAAGGCCAGCCCGGCCCTCTAAGGCCTGGAATAAGAAAAACATTTATTTTCAAAGTCCGGCTCGAGAGCACCAGGGTTAGGGTCGGTCCTCCAAGGCCCAAAAGTTACTATTACAAATTTTAACTATTTTTCCTCCTTTTTTTTCAAAGAAATATAATTAATAAATTACAACAATTAAATTCTAATTTATCAAATAAATATTGTCAACATTAATATAAAAACAACACAAATCATCCAACAAATAAGCACAGTCACTAATTCATAATCAAAAGCAAACTATGTTAACAAAGAAACTCACATAAAACATAAGAAGTATACCACTAAACGACATTAGTACAATGACTATTATTGTTGTCCTCTTTGCCACTATCATCAATTTCAACAACATTTGATTGTGCTTCGCTTTAAGTAGGCTCTGGTTCATGAGTAAGAATATCATAAATTTCTTCTCCCGCATCATGAACACATCCATAATCTTTATCTGCAACAAATAAAAAACTAAATCATAAAATTAGAGTATAGTTATTATGTATTTGTACTTAAATGGATAAATAACTCCATAACAAATACAAAATACATAAAAATTAGTAAATTACCATCATATGTGATCTATGCATCCAAATAATAATAATAATAAATTAAAAGGGCCTGCAGGGCCAACCCTTTTAAGCCCGAGGCCCTACAGAGCTTATTTCATTAAACTCCTCTAATTTTCAAGTCCAACCCTTGAAGGGCCGGCCCGATGGGCTCGGCTTGTTTTCCCAACTCTAGTTGGTTCCCTATATCTATTTAACACGCATGTAAACCACATGTGTTGTCCTATTGCAAGGTGATAACAAAAACTATCAAGGTGTACAAAATGAGGCTTGAAAAAACATGAGGGCCTAGAGTGGTAATACTCCGTCGGATCCGTAATATAAGACAAACCAAGAGACCCCACATTACTGAATAATACTCAATATTATTGCTAAAACAACATTACAACCAACAATTGAAGTGTATAGGGCTCCCTTATTTATACATAAGTGTCTGCCCATACTGAGTCATATCCTAAACACAAACTAGCTAAGTACACAAACATACTGAATACAAAATCTGGGGTACAACATTTACACATTCTTAAGATTCCCCCTCAAGTTAGGAACCTTGTACTCACATGTTCCTAACTTGCTCATAATATAATCATGTTGTGGCCCACCTAGACCTTTAGTTAATACATCAGCCAACTGTTCAGAAGATTTTACATGCTAAAATGTAATCATTCCTTGCATTAGCTTTTCCCGCACAAAGTGTCAGTCTACCTCAATATGCTTAATGCGTTCTTGGAAGACCATATTCGTAGCTATATGTATAACTGCTCAGTTATCACAATATACCTTTATAGGTTCTATGTTTGGAATTTGTAGCTCTTTAAACAGCCACACAATCCATGTTAACTCAGAGCATGCCATCGCCAAGGCTATATATTCGGCTTTTGCAGATGAGGTGGAAATCGTACTCTGCTTCTTGGATTGCCAACAAATTAATGAGCCTCCCACCTTGACCAGATATCCCGTGACCAAACGTCTAGTGTCCTTGCAGCCCATATGATCTAAATCATAGAAACATTACAGACTCATGGGACTAGCAGCCGAAAGAAAGATGCCTCAACCCAGTGTGTCTTTCAAGTATCTCACCAATCTCAAAGCTACTTTCATATGTGATTCTTTGGGTGTTTGTATGAATTGAGACACCCACATAGTGAATGAAACATGAGGCCTTGTCAATGTAAGATACAAGAATTTACCTATAAGCCTTCTATAGCTTCCTGGTTCTTGAAGGTAGTGATCATCATTCGTTTCTTCTGCTGTAAGTTTGAGATTTTGCTCAAAAGGAGTGAAAGCCAGCTCTGATTCATCTAAACCTGTTTGATCAAACAAGTTTAGTGAAATATTTCTTTGGTTCAGAAGTATGTCGTAGTTAGATCGAACCAATTCCAGCCTTAGAAAATACTTTAAAGTTCCAAGGTCCTTAATCTTAAACTCAATGTGCAAGTACCTCTTCACATCAGTAATCATATTTATATTATTCCCAGTAATCATCAAATCATCAACAAACACAAGGACATACAACTTACTATCCTTAGTTTGTTTAAGTAAAAGGGCATAGTTATACTTACTCTATTGGAAACCACCCTTCATCAAAGAATGAGTTAACTTCTCATTCCATCACCTTAAGGCTTGCTTGAGGCCATACAAGGAATTTTCTAATTTGCATACCTTAAATATAGTTTCCCTCTTTTTCTTAAAACCTTAGGGAATCATCATATAAACCTCCTCATGGAGGTATTCTTGCAAAAACGTGTTATCCACATTCATTTGACACAACATCCAGTTATTTACAACAACTAATGCAAGTATAACATGAATAGTCACAATTTTTACAACCAGTGAAAAGTATCATAAAAGTCTATTAATTCCTTTAGGCTATAGCCCTTAGCAACTAGGTGGGCTTTAAACTTATCTAGGCTTCCATCAACCTTGTAATGGCTTTAAAAACTCATTTACACCCTATAGGCTTCCAGTCTTTAGGTAATGTAACAATTGTTCAAGTCCGGTTAGACTCAAGAGCCTTAATTTCATTTTCCATGGCCTTAACCCACCTAGGGTCCTTGGCTGCCTGTTCATATGTATCAGGCTCAATTTCTCTATCATATCAATAGCACCAGGAAAGTATTGATAATGCATTGATAAATCATTATAAGTTACCGCATCTAATAGAGCATAACCATTTACTAAATATGAGTGCTCTTCCACTTGCATATTAGAAGAGGAAGGAACATACTCACAATGATAAATCATTGAACCTGCTCGGTAAGCACCTATCTCTTGCAGACCTGACTTTGTGCTAATTGTTCCCTAAGTGCTGAATCTGGTCTGTTTGAGCAGGTTGGTCAATATCATGTCGACCTGCTCGGTTCGGCCTTGAAGTTGTGGGTGTGCAGCCTTGAGGTGGCTCTTGCGGCACTGTTCGCTTTCCTTGGTCAGTAGTGTTTGTAAAACGATTATGAGTTGTTTTTGTTAGAAAATATATGGTTATCATGATCAATAATAATTTTTAGGAATTGATCCGAACATAGGAGTAAATTGAGAGGAATCCATGGCACTGGATTTTTTTTTTGGGTCGTAAGAGGTCACTGTTCACGACGGCATATGGGTGTCACGCACCGATAAGGTGTTGGCGCATGGTGGTCACGTGACGGGCAAATCATTGTCTCTCTTCCGGGGTTTGCCAATCGGCATGCATTGATGTCGTCTATGGGGCGGTGTAGTTCCACGTGCACCCCCTCACCTCAGATCTGAAAGTTGTGTTTCTGCTGTTCTGTGCTCTCTGTCGCTCTATGTCACGTTCCTCATGTCTCCCCCTCTCTCTCAGGCTCATGTCTCCCGGACAAAAGAGAGTTGTTGTTTTGTTGCCTCTATGCCTTCAAATAAAATGTCGTAGCTCTGATACCATGTTGAATTTAGAGGGATAAAGCATACTCTATTCATCTGTAAATAAAAGAGAGTACATATGGTCTTTATATAGACAAACCTAGAACTAATCCTAGAATCTAATTTAATCTAATCAATCAAAATAATTAAGATATATTATCCTAAGTTATAATATATCCATATCTAATCCTAAGATATAATAGATATTAAACTTAATAATAAGATAATGATTAATCTAAATAATCCATAATATTCTAACAAATATATATATGCTGAGGTTGTGGTTCCAATGTGTGTTTGTGTAGGGTTGGATATATCATATGCAATATATATGTTGTGGTTGTGGTTGTGGTTCAGACATATACATTGCATTTAACTAGGTCATCCTTGATAGTTCACAAATATAAAGGAGGACAACAGAGCCACTAAAGAGAAAGAAAACTTAAATTGCAACTCAAAGCTTCAGCAGACATAAACAATAACTCTAGGATCTTATTACATAATATGAAATCACATGCCAAATTTTGCAGCACAAGAACAATTGGGTGTGAAGGGAGGCTGAATCTGCTTTCTCGATGATGTTTACACATGTGACACCAACGTTTACTCGATGCCGATAGAGAACGAACGGTGACCCGACAACCATCGAGGATATAGAATAACAAAGGGGCTATTGGGGAGAGAGAGTGAAGAAAGGGTTTGACTATGTTGTCTTTTTTTGGTTTCATCAAGGGTATTTGTGTATTTTTCACATTTGGAATATATTTCAAAAATGTCCTACGGGAGACTTCATTGCAAATTTAAGATTCCAATGAACCTTTTGGTCGTATTTTCTCTTGTTTGGAACTTAGGTGGAATTTTCCCAAATAAAATCCGCTTTGTGTGTATATATATGGGTTAATATTATCTTTAGTCCTTCAAGTTTGTCTCGATTTTTATTTTAATCTCTTAAGTTTCAAACCATTGGTTTTGGTCCATTTAGAGGTAGAATAGTCCAAGTTTTTATTGAGTTATAGGGGCCAATGTTTTAAACTAAATGAAACTTAATGAACTAAAACCTATTATTGAAAATTTAAGGTTCTAAAATCAAAAATATTTAAAATTGAGGTGTTAAAATAAAAAATAGGATAAATTTGAAGAAATAAAAGATATATATTTAAGGAGGGAAAATATATCACACCACACGCCCATCGCCTTTGTTCTCCGAAGACAACCGCCTTATTGTAATTAAAAAGCCCTTGGGCTCTCTGATCGTTGCTGCTCATCTTTGATTTTCAGATTCCACCCTCGGCCTTGCCTTCACGTATCCCGGCGACTCATATATTTAGGTTCCTTTTGGGGGGCGAAGCCATGGCAACTGCCTCAGGTACTTGTTTTAGCTTTCAAATTAGGGTTTCAAAATACCGAAATCAGATTATTTAATCTCTGTTTTAAGACCACAATTTCCCTACAATACAATTTTCTTTTGCTTCATCTGTATAGAGCATCCATGTTCACGCCACGCGTTGTAAACGATACTCTATATAAATTCTACTGCCTGCGATCTGTGTAAAATGTAATTGTAAAAGAAATGCTGACTATGCGAACGGAAGTCAAATTCGATAAGGAAAAAAATGTAGATTGTGAACGAGCTTTTCTCTTTCAGTACCCTTTAAGGCTCTAACATTTTTAACAGAGCAAATTGTTGATAGCTCAAATGAGCATGGGGCATTTTTAAATGATCAAATTGTTAATAGCTCAAAGTTAATGAGACATTATCAAATGTTAAAGTCTCAAAATTAGTGAGACAATTAAGAGGAAAAATAACGCACAGTGAAAGTATGTTTTTTCCTTGTTTATATGATTGTCCACGATCATGGAATTTTCCTATCTAATATCAATTTTATTTCTCGAAATTCTTCTTACTGAATTGCCTAATTGAGTGCAACACGTGGTTGGGAACTGCAGTTGCTTTTAAATCCAGGGAGGACCATCGAAAACAAATTGAATTGGAAGAAGCTCGTAAGGCTGGGCTTGCACCCGCAGAGGTTGATGAAGATGGAAAAGAAATTAACCCTCATATTCCCCAATATATGTCTTCTGCACCTTGGTATCTTAATGCTGAGAGACCTGTAAGTCACATTTTTTTTTAGATGTGTATGGCTTGTCTAATGATATCTGACTTCTGAGAATTAATAGATTTTTTTGTTTTTATTTACATTTTTGTAGAGTTTAAAACATCAAAGGAAGTGGAAATCAGATCCCAATTACACAAAATCATGGTATGATAGGGGTGCTAAAACTTTTCATGCAGACAAGTATAGGAAGGGTGCATGTGAGAAGTAAGTGCCTTCTCTGATGTTCTGTCTATTGCATGTACATACGTGATGAATGATCTCTTGGAATGTAAAATATTTCCTTTGATGGGGAAGTTTGTCCCTCTATCTAATATAAGGTGAAAGTTTCTTTTCTTTTAACGTGTCAATATGCATATTTTGAGACAAAATTGATTTTTCTTCGAGCACAAACTTTTTTGGGAGGGATTATGAATGTTTTTTATTTCTCTCAAGGATGATGCCAATTATTTATGGATCTTCTACATGCATGTCTCCTTCTAACGTTTATATTTTTATTCTATTCATACTTAAATATGTTGATATATAATTACTTTTTTCAGCTGTGGAGCTATGACTCACACTGCCAAGACATGCATGGAAAGACCACGTAGAACAGGAGCAAAGTGGACAAACAAACACATTGCTCCTGATGAGAAGATTGAAACTTTTGAGCTTGACTATGATGGTAAACGGGACCGATGGAATGGGTATGATGCATCAACTTATGCTCGGGTGATTGAGAGGTATGAAGCTAGAGATGAAGCTCGAAAGAAATTCGTAAAAGAGCAACAACTGAAGAAATTGGAGAAAAGCAACAAAAATGGTGAGGATGCAGTCAGTGATGAAGAGGAAGAGGAAGATGGTCTTAGGGTGGACGAGGCTAAGGTGGATGAGAGCAAACAAATGGACTTTGCCAAAGTTGAGAAACGTGTGCGTACAACAGGCGGTGGAAGTACAGGAACTGTGAGGTATTATTGCTATTACAGTCCTCTTTATGATGATGGACCACTGGATCTATCCTCTAAGCTAGATGACCATTATTTTTCCAACTTCATCTTTAATCATAACATATAAATTAATTCAAACTAAATATCATTTTTCCAAAGAAAAATAGAAAAAAGAAAAAAAAGAAGAGGGACTAATTATCTTTTGCTTTTAGGAACCTGCGTATTCGTGAGGATACTGCAAAATATCTTCTTAATCTTGATGTCGATTCTTCACACTATGATCCCAAAACACGGTCCATGCGTGAAGATCCTCTTCCAGATGCAGATCCAAATGAGAAGTTCTATGAGGTAAATTTTCCTTGAGAATTAAAAGTTATAGAAATTCCTGTATCAGAGCTATAGTGCTGTATATCTATTGAACTTGTATGTAAACTATATGTGCTGTTCTGATGCAGGGTGATAACCAATATAGAAATAGTGGACAAGCTTTGGAATTCAAAGAATTAAACATCCATGCTTGGGAGGCATTTGATAAGGGGCAAGATGTTCACATGCAAGCAGCTCCATCCCAAGCCGAGTTACTTTATAAGAATTTTAAGGTGATGAAGGAGAAATTGAAGTCTCAAACAAAGGACACTATTTTGGAGAAGTATGGCAATGCATCTGATGAGAACAAGCTTCCAAGAGAACTACTTTTGGGACAAAGTGAGAGGCATGTGGAGTATGATCGTGCTGGTAGAATTATAAAAGGACAGGTGATATTTTCATTCAAAGTTGTTACATTCTGGTGTCTAATTACTATTTTGCATTTTAACTTATGTAATTTTAGTTGACATAATGCTTGTCAACGGTATAAATCTGACCACTTACCGTCTGTTAACATGTTTATTGTCCTTGACTGTCTATGATGGACATTTCTAACAGGAGGCAGCACTTCCTAAGAGCAAGTATGAAGAAGATATTTATATTAACAACCACACTACTGTTTGGGGCTCTTGGTGGAAGGATCACCAATGGGGCTATAAATGCTGCAAACAGACAATACGAAATAGCTATTGCACAGGAGCTGCTGGTATTGAGGCGGCTGAGGCTTCAAGTGATCTCATGAAAGCTAATATTGCTCGTAAAGAGGCTGCTGAAGGTATGCTGAGTAACCGATAATACACCATTATCTCTATTGTACCTCTTGCCCTCCCCTTTTTTATGTGGTGGTGTCATATGTTGCTTCCTCTCTAATAATCAAAATCTTTTTTCTGTGATGCTCAGAGGATCTTAAGCCTGTGGAGGAGAAAAAGCTTGCAACTTGGGGAACTGATATTCCTGATGACCTTGTTTTGGATGAAAAATTGCTTGCTGAAGCACTCAAAAAGGTCAATATCAACTATCTATATATATTTGCTTTTGCATTAATGTGTTCACGCCATTCTTTTTGTCTCTTGTTCTGCCTAAGTTTGAATTATTAACAGTAGTTTTGGGTGAAAAATCATTGATAGTTTTGTTTCTGAATATTTTTGCATTTGTTAAGGTGAAAAAAATTGAGTTTGAGAGAAGCGATGTATTGCATTTGAACTCAAAATGGATTGCATTTAAGTATGTTGTTGTGCTGATTGGTGTATGGCCTACTGGTTTAATGCAGGAAGATCAGAGAAAGAGAGAAGAGAAGGACGAGAGGAAACGTAAATATAATGTTAGATGGAATGATGAGGTATGAATTTTGAAGCTAGGAATTAATTAAATAATTAATTTGGCTCCTCTCAGATTTTTCTAACCATCTATATTCACTACAGGTCACTGCTGAGGACATGGAGGCATACAGGATGAAGAAAGTCCACCATGACGATCCAATGAAAGACTTTATGCACTGAACTTGAGGGCGTATTACTTTTACAAGCTCTACATCTGTGGTCAGCCCCTCTAGTCTAGGGGACTTTTTCCATGGAGATAGACTTGGTTTTAATCCTAGATCTGTGATGTTTGTAGTTTCTTTGGTCCGTGGCTGATGGCTCTTAGTGTAGCTTATTAGATCAAGACAATTTAATAATTAATAGTGAATTAGTGTTGTATCATATTGTAGCAACGCAATAACAACATCGTCCTTATCTAAAACCTTAGCATAGCTTATGGCTCCCTAAAAGGCGGGAGTACCCCTAAAGCAACAACTGAAGGAATTTCCACTACAACATGTAATGATAGTTAATATTTACATTAACAAAACAGCCCTATTTACAAAGTACAAGGTCATGGACAAACCATTCATCCATGATTTCAAAGTTAAACTGGCATAAGGTCTCCTTCATTAACAACATTAGTAAGTTCATAAACGGCAGTTACAACCAAGTAGTAAAAAATTTAAATGGAACTATTGACAGATAAAAAAATGATGAAAAGCATTTAAAATAAAACATAATACTTATTAGAGTGGTTTCTGTGAGTGAAGGTGCTGAAAAATAGTCTAATTATATCACTAACAAACTTGACATCAGTAAAGGGTTTAATGACAATTTTTAAATCTGAATTGATAATGTTCGTCCTACATTCTACAGAAAACTTTTTTATAACAAAACAAAAACCAGGGATAATAACACCACATAGTCTACGGATAATGTCGCACCAGCACATGACCGCCAAACATGTGTAACCCTACATCAAATGAGAGAAAATGAAAGCTTGATGAGGATATATATATATATATAACAATGATAATGATAAATATAAGAAAAATAAACATTTTATGAAGATGGAAAACCTTGGAATCTGCAAGCACTGCATTGTACATGATTTAACAATGCATCCTCGTATATGGAATGTCCCAAAAGTTTGAAACAACCTTAACAATAATACTCCAGTTGTTGCTTTTACAGTCAAGCTCAAGGAAAGAGAGTCCATTAGACGTAGACATTTGAATCCGAAATGGAAAATATGACTCAAGATTATATGATTTGAGTTTTTTAACTGATTATCGAAATGTAAACAAAAATTGTTTAAATAGGCTCAAGACCAAAGTGCGAACTTTGAAAATGATCAAAACACATTAAGTACGTTTAATTATGGTGGCTGATTACTTTAGCCAATGAAGAAAAACTGATGATAAAGACTGTTGAGGAAGAGTTTAGTGATGCATGGGGAATAGGCTAACAGCGTTGGAAATAAATGGACATTAAATGATACTACCTCCGATCCTAATTATAAGAATATTTTTATAGTGCAAATTGTACTACAAAAGTGTTCCTATAATTAGGATCGGAGGGAGTATATTTTTTTTAAAAAAAAGTTTTACATAGCCAATGGATTAATACAGCCATTTGAAATGCTTTATGAATGGTAAATGGGTTTGAAAGGATTAACACATGGATATTTAAGTCGTCGTCCAACTAAGAACCATTGAATAGTACGAAAATCACCATGTAGTTGTAACAGGTGAACCAATAACTGAACAGTTAGGAGGTTTAAAAGGATATATTTGATTGATGTTATCATTCAATGCTTTAACTTTGTTCTCTTCTATGCAGTTTCAAAAATAAAGCAACATAAAATTCAAGAGAAACAAATCACATTGCATACTGAAACGACTTGTAGACTCTACTCAAGAGAAACAAATCATATACCTAGTTCGTTTCTCTATATACATTAATCAAGATTTCTAACTAAATTTATAAACCTCACTGAAACCCTCTCTTGCCAACTTAAATTCTTGCAACAGAAACATGAGAAACACTGTCCAACACAAAGTACTATAAATTTCTGGCTAATAACTCTTGAGCCACCATCTCCTTCTTAACTCTGGCTATGAACTCTTCGGCTCGTTCATTTATTCCCTGCATCAGAGGTGACGCTAACGCCAGAGACTCCCACATGTCATCTGACGAACAAGCTTTGTTGTCTCTGTCTCTGTCAAATCCACCACCTTGATTGCTTGTTCCTGCTACTTCATTTGCTTCATCACCAAGCTTTGAAGCCTTTCGTGTTGGTGGATTTTCTGCCATTTCTAGCTTCACATGCTTCACTATGTCACAGCTAGGCTCTTTAAAGAGCTTATCAATATAAATTGGAGCAGGTTTCCTGTGAAAGCCATAGAAAACACTTCTGAATCCTGCTAATTTTTTCTGGCTGAAACGCCTAGAAGGCGGCAACTTGTAGGGCCTTTTGGTAGATGAAGTAAGGGTAGTACTACTTCTCTTCGTATGCTTTCTGGGTTTTTTTATGGCTTTGGACTTGTTAATCCTACGAAGTTTTCCAATTGTGGAAGTGAAACTCTTCCATACTTTTCGTGCAGGAGGAAGATTTAGACTTATCCACGACATGGAAGAGAAGCAGAGCAAGGATCAACAAAGTTGTATTTGTATCAGATATGTAAGTGTTAACTTCATTCTTTTATAACAAAGATATTGATTGATTCCTTTTATATTGGAGTATTCTAATTTGAATGGTTTAGCTTCATTCTTACGCTATGGGTAAAAACCTAAAAGGTAGCTAAACATGGTCAAGCAGCCATGGAGTGGCTTAAATCTTAAGCAGAGTCTTCACTCTTAACCATTCCACTGTTATTTTATTGCTAGTGGGGTTAGTTTTATCTTTGATGCTTGTCTATTTTGTCTTTGTTTTCTTCTGGGTAGGTCGTGAATCTGCTTTGCCAAGTATCCAACTTGAGATAGTCTTTCATTGCGTAAGAATTACAATCATACAGTAAACACCATACACCAAGAATATTAGTATTGCTTTTCTGACAAATACTGAATAGAATTATGTCATATTCTCGTGTTGCCTTTCAAAGATGGATGTCCCATAAATATTCTGGATAAAGTAAGCAAAGGATAGAACGGAATTCTTTTGTAGGTACTAAAGCAATTGAAGAGTGGATGGCGTTCACAGCTCTAGATTAGGTGTTTATTTTATTTCAATTTTTTCAATCTAGGGCCTAAAAGTTCCCACAGAGAAATTTGAGCTTATACATGTCTTGTATTTACTGCCCACTGAACAAAAACTTCGAAAACCGGGCAGTTTCCGTAATATTGATATAGAAAGTAGCATCTATTGAAAATTGAACAAGATATTCGTTGGCATATTCTTCATTTGAATTATATTGAACTTGAGAGCGCATGATTTAGAGCTTACAATTAAAAAAAAAAGTTTGTTCAGCTTCACAGCGAGGGTCATGATTATATGAAGAAAGGCACTTACTACTTGTTTGGATTAACGATAGAAACTGCTTTTTCAATGTAATTTACAAGATGAAATAGTTGTTGCTATCTCTCCAATAGCAAATCACTGGTTTAACTTTATGAGATAAGTGTGTGAGAGAAATTTTATTTCGACTTGTGTGATAAGTATTTTTCAAACGTCAACTCAAACATACACTTATCAAAGTTGTTTGGCACAGAAGAAATGTTGCTTTTCATGATGGAAAAATATCTTGACCACAGGCAGTTATTCAACAAATCATTGGGTCCATTAATTTTTCCTCACCGGCCAGTCCTATATCTAATTGTGCACCAAGGAAACCAGCCACCCCACTCTGGGCTGATAGGGCTGGTCAATAATTTTCTCTAAAACGAAATTAAACAAGTGATGTAAAAAAAAAAAAACAAAAAAAAAAAAAACAAGTGCACTTCTTGTTTAACTTGGTTCTTGAACACAATGACATACGATCCATCTAGTTAACCCCACATAATACTATTTTTTAAAAAAAAAAACCCCACGTAATAGGATAATGTTTTGTTGATGTTGTTAAACTTGTTTAATCACAATCTGACTCAATGGATTGGCTTTGTCACGGTTTCGTATGCCGAAGGGAGTTTGCTTTTTTAGTTTTTTCCCTCAAATTTTCAACGCACTGCTTCAGAGGAGCCTTATCTTGGATTCATGCCTTCAATAAACATAACACGCTTTCCCAAAAAAGATTGCAAATAGTTTGTATTGGCTAAAAAAAATTGTCTGAAGATGGCTCTTGGTGCCCAGCTAGATCTGCAACTTGGCAAGACATTAGGTCTATACTTTTTATCTTCATTAAGATGAAATTTAGTGTTCAACATTCTTACTCGTGCCCTTCTGTTAATTCCAGCATTAGTTCAACATTTTATGGCTATCTGTAGAACAATATCTGTATATTAATATCATTTTTCTTTTTATATAAAAAAACATAAGAAGCGTAATAGAACTTCCCGGCAACTGAGTGGAAGAAAAACTGGCACTCAGGCACATCAATGGCAAATGGCAGTACATAAAGATAAGCCAGCATACATACAGCAGACAAAGCATTATTAATAAATCTGGTCATATTTTCCCATCATCCGCGCTCATTCATAATTTAACTCTTCGTACACAATTTCTTTTGATTCTGTTTATTTTTTAAAAAAAAAATCATGTGACCCATCAATAGCCGCCGCAAAATTTGAATGACAAAAAAAAATTGATGTAAGAAAGCTAGGATTGTGAATAAATGCTCAATTATACAACATTCTCAGAGGGTTAGAATATGAATAGCTAGATGAGGGCTCGGATACCCTGCTGTTGCATTTCTCTTAGTCTCCACATGAGGTAAATAGCATCTTCTCCACGATCCTCTGCGTCCATTTGTTGCAAGGCCCAAGCATAGAAAACGGTGTGTATTGTATCCTGATAACGGGAATAAAAGTCGTGAGCTTAAATAAATACTTAAGAAGCAAGGTTTCTTTATTCACTCCCTAAACTGGCTAACTTTTCATGCACGTACTCAATCTCTGGTTACATAATACATCGCTGAAAGGCAGGCAAGTATCTCTCATGTAGCAGTCTTATCAACCTTCATAGTTTCGCAGTTTTGACCATATATCCTATAGATATACCTTTAAAAGACACCGTTCAACGCATCTATATGGCCTTTTTTTGTCCTCCCATGTAATTTTCATACCACTTTTCAGTTAAACAGAGAGAACCAAGCTAAGACTTTTACCATTCCCAACTTAAATTTGGGCTTCAATTGACAACAAGATTTGTTTATTGATGCAATTTCAAACGAGGGGATGCCTGCGTGACATGATTATATCTGGCAATGAAGTTTTACCTCACAAAGAAGCATATGCTGTATCAACAAATTAAAGAATTTATTAAAGAAATAAGTTTTGTTGATTCTGTTTCTTTTCTTTCATTCTTCGTTTAGTAAAGAAGCCAGTACTAATTACACATCACATTATTTAAAATATCAATAAAAAAGAAATAATACTTCACCTTGCCTCCTTCAGTAATTGATCCACTCCTATCACGTACACAATAGATTTGTTGTGTTTGAAACTGAAAATCATCAACAGGATCATCAGGACAATCTCTGATATTGAGCTATAAAGGACAAGCATTTTATTTCCACAGCATGAGAATAAACGTTGGCAATTAGCAAAAAAGTTTCAGAAGTACTAATTTTTATACCATTACGATGATTAAGGGAGAGGAACCCATCATCTTGGTCTCTCTAACTTCCGCATCGGATACATGAAGAATCTGTATGAAGAATCAAATGTTAACAACGCTGCTTTAGATGGGAAATGCACCTCAGTAAAGCCTTATTGTAGAAATATGCACCTCAGTATGAGACTTGACGGCAACAATGATAGAGATTAGATAAATGCAATCTCACCTTGTTATCAAAGAAAATACCATGACTTCGGTAAGCTTGGTGCTCTGCTTTACAACGTTCAATCAGCTCAGGGCTACAATACTTCTTCAAAGTTTCAACATCCCCCTATACAGTCATTTATAACCAAAACGGAATAAAATAAAATAAAAAATAATGCAGAGGACTGGGTAATGTTACTAAAAAAACAACCTAAGGAAAGCGCACAAAAGATGGGAAATTTCCAGCACTCCAGGGAAAACTTATCACTAACCTTAATGTAAGCATTAAGAACTGGTTTAATAGCCTCCTGAACCTCCCCCACAAATTCTGGTAATGAGAAATCACTAATTCATGCAATCACAATAAATGACAGAGACGTTAAGAGCTAGAGTAACAAAAGATGATAAATTTTTTTATAATTATGCAAAAGGCCCAAGACCATACGGATCTCGTTGACGTATTTCCTTGTACGATATTGCAGCATCTGTCTCCTGAAACATGCTATCATTCATGCTACAAAAGAAGCATAGAAAATTATCACCTAAACCTCACGGCTCACATCATACATTACTAATTTAATGGGTAAATTATAGCTGGTCCAACTGTACACTTTAAGATCATATCCAGTCACCCAAATTCTAAGCACAAAAAGGAATTTGAAGAGAAAATCAGAAACTTACTCTTGTATTTTATGGATAATTGGGTTGTCACTTGTCTCATATCTTTCTCGCAAGTCCTCTGCAATCTGTCAGCTCCAAATACAGAAATACAGGTGTGAAAAAATCAGTCTGGAAGTCGTCAACAACAACAATTCTTCCTTATCATTCTAGGACCATCATCTCAGAAATCACAACATTATGAATGCAAATAACGCATGCTTCAGAAGGGTAATTTTTAATGTAACAGAAAAAACAGCAACTTTTTGGTCCGAGCGAAACACACCTCCTGGCCTTTTGTCTTGACAGGATCACTATATTTGATGAATTGCTTGGATACAGGAAGGCCTTTCACCTAAGAGCAAAATTTAAAAAGATTCTTAATGGAGAAAAGTTTCAAGACCAACCATTTAATGAAGAACCAATAGTTAAGTACCTTCTCTTTCAATTCATCCAATTTCTTACCCCACCAAGATTGTTTTGAGGGCATAACAACAAGTTCAGTTCTTGTACTTATTTCACCACTTGGTGTGGAGGGAACAGGCCTTCTCCTATTTGGACTATCACTTAACTCCTCTTTTATAATTTCATATCCTTTCTTGGCAACATTGACAAACTTTGCTTCCTTCAACTTTTGGAAGGCTGACGAAACATTTGGGGAAGATATGGTCGACTTAAACTTGCCAAACAAAGATCCTGCAGAATTACCAGATCTAAATTGCTGGTGTTTCTCATCCTCAGGTGGAGACTGCGTTCGTTTTGTTCCATCAGCACCATGTTCAGCTGAAGAGCCAGTTGATTCTGCAGAATTCTGCTTTCCAATCCCAGAAGTTTCTTTCACCTGAATTACACATGAAATAAAATTAACAAGCCATCAGGTACCAACCCATAAAACCATATTACTAGATGATTGGAAAATCATAAACATACCTCCTCAGTTGCAGCTGAAATCTTCTCTTTCACATTGTTAGAAACCTGCAACAAGTATAACCAGCAATCATAATTTACCACATCAGCTTATCCAACAGACAAGATTTCCCCTACCACAAATACCAATAACAATTGAAGCATGTAAGAATTAAAGGAAAATGGAATGTATAGCTGATTTGCATAAAAAAAAAAGATAAAGCATGAAGCAAATATATGTACAAGAAATTAATTTCTTTTTTTCAGCTTCTGACAACTAGTTGACATTCCTTATCCATTTGTTTGGAACACAGCAACATTAAAGATGAGCTTAAACAGTACCTTCTTTGCAGCAACTTCTGCTTCTGTCCACGCGTCATCCACCTGTTTGTACAACTGCTGAGTTATCTGCTTGGTTCTGCATTTTCCATTTCAGCGTCTCAGGCCATCCATTGAAGTGTCGACCCAGCCTTGACATACAACAGTATGTCTCAGCCTAATGATCAATAATTTAGAAGTTATCCATTGCATTATGGTCATCAAAATACAATACTTACCTAGCTTTAAGGTCTTCTTTTACCCCTTTTAGCTCCTCGGCTTTCTCCTTCAGCTCCTTCATCGACTGCCGAAACTCTGGATTACTACGACCATGGAAACACATACAGCAACCAGTTTCTCACGTATAAGTACGGGAAGAAGGGTTAGTAAAATATTAATAGACGAAGAAACGCAATCCAAGACACATGCACAATGGTTGCCAAGGTGGGCGTTATAAGCTGAAATAGGCAACTTACACATACAACAAGCGCTCCTATGTCGATTAAACTACAATTTGACAAGATATTAAAGAAGAAGAAGAAGAAGAAGCCAACTTCAACCACCAGTCTGCCACTCCTTGGCCGCTCATGTTGGGATACAGGAAAACCGATGATACAGTCTAGAACAAACAGTAAAGAGAGATTAATTACCTTTCAGCTTCGCCTTTCATTTTCCTTGAGAACTCATTGAAGACACTGAATCTACGAAGACTTGAACATTGTGAAAGTAGACGCAGCCTCCTACTTGAAGCCTGTAATAGCATATCCCAACACGCGAAAAGGTAAGTGGAAACAGAAAATAGGGCCAAAGCTTACAAATTTTCATGTCGCAACGAGAATAAAAGATTTTTGGGAAAATATATATAATGAACGAACCTGCTGAGACGTTAACTGAATAAAATGAGATCGCTCGGACAATAATATGTCGCGGAATAGCTTTCTACTTGCCATTAGATATGAAAGCTTCAGCACCGATTCAGAAGAATTTCGAGCCTGACGGGAAAATAAAAGAACTAGGCAATTTGCCTTCTTGAGAAAGAAGGGGGGAAAAACGAACGAGGAAGAACGCGAAATGCGAAGCAAGCTAGCTTCGCGACACCGTTGCAGGACCTTCACGGTCTAGGGTTGCTCATGTCATCATCCCCAACCAACAAATCTCGCGCCACCAAAAGTGAACAAAGCCCAAACCTAACTACAAGCCCATGCCCAAGGCGCGTCTCGTCTTAATTTGTAAGACAGACCGACTTAAAAAGATTAAGCCGTTCGTCATAATTTATTCCCTTAATGGCTTAATCTTTTAAAATGACCTTTTAGTCCTATGATTCTAATTCGGTTTGTAAGACATGCCAACTTAAAAAAGCCATGTTAGTCATAATTTATTCCCTTAATGGCTTCATCTTTTAAAATGACCTTTTAGTCCTATGATTCTAATGCGGTTAGTTTCATTTAAATATTTAAAAAATAATTTCAAATCATGATATATTAAATTTAATTTTTGAAATTAACCATCATTGACATGAAAAATCATCATTTGAAATTAATTGTTTTTTGATACAGAAGGAATTTGGAAAAAAAACAACGAAATTAAAAATGTTAGAGTTAGAAGACTAAAAAATATTTATAAAATTAATTAATCAAATTAAAAAATTATATAAAGTTAGATGACAAATAATATGCTTTTGTCAAAACAAAAAAGAGATGAAAAAACACACAGAAGTTTTTTTAAGATGAAAGAAAATAATAAAACAAGCTAGTTGAGGTAACAAGTGGTCTCACTCTAATAAAGAGAAGAATAAGAGTTTGCAAATGGAGATGGGCCTAGCCACTAACTTGTTATCTGCATTACCTTTCCAAGTTATGAAGCTTCTGCAATGGTAGTTAAAGTAAACTGTTCCAAAAACTAATGGAGTTGGCATAAGTGGTAGTTAAGCGAACTTACGTCGCTAAGAAGCGCCTCAGTTACGCCTTATGAATACGCGAAAAGCTCATTTGGGAGACTCACCTACCATAGCCAGGTGTGCGACCCAGGTCGAATATGAATTAATCAGGGCGAAGCTCTGGATACCGGATGGACAACAACAAAAAAACAGTTCCAAACTCATTCTTCCAAATAAGGTAACGGGTATACATAATTTCTTATGCACAAAGAGAGCTCAGGCAACTAATACAGAGTTCAAGTCCTAGAGGAGTCACTTGTGTTGGAAGAGACAATCACAAACCCTGAACTAGGCATGGAAATAGACCGGGTCGCGCGATTTTCACTAAATAGGCTTGAGCCACCAATGAATGGGGAGCAGGCTAGCTCGAGCCCGACTTTTTTTAGGCTCGGGCTCGAGCCTTCATAAGCGCTGGTCGAGCTCCTTTTTAAAGCGCCTACTTACAATGTAGGCGCTTTTAAAAATGCCTCATATTACAGTGCCTCGGAGAAGCAATAAATAGTTTTTATACATTTTAAGCTTACCAAAACTTATATAAATATATCTTGAAATTATAATATAAGAATGAAAAACAATAAATATTATTTTATTTATATGATATAAATATAAATATATTTATTTAATATTTAAATGTGTCCTACTTAACAAAATAAAAAGTGCCCTGTCTATTTACATATTCAGCCTTTAAATAGCTTCTACCGACCTTTTTAACAAAATGCGCTGCAGCCTGATCGACTTAAATAGATCGGGGCAAAATAGGCAATATTGATAGAGTCCCGACCTACTTCCACCCCTACCCTGAACGGATACTAGATGATAATATTTTTTTAAAAAAAAAAAAACAGAGAGTTTGGGCATATTTAATTAATTTATTTTGATTTTCTAGCGGCCAAAACGTCCGTGTATATATACACGCCCCCATACTAGTTTACACGTTGCTGAGATCATTGTGAAACAGGGCATAGTAAGAAAGACCTCTTCTTGAGCAGGTCCATATTAGGTGTTTAGAGCTTATGTGCCCCTTACATGTTTATACCTCTAATAGAGGCATGAGCATATTTTTTTATTATTGTTATTTAAATTTTAATTATATGTTGATTTCTGCAATGATTTTTACACCTGCATTCGAAATATTTGTTTGTAGTATCAAAGATTAAAACTAATTAATTTGAGATCATCAATGCAAAAAACATTTCGAAAGCGATATAATTTAAATCTAAATAAATACAATATATAATAAAAATAAAAATATGCTCATACTCTAATTTAAATATGAGCATGTAAATGGCACATAAGCTCTAAGCACCTAATGTGACTCCTCTCGAGCATGCTTGAGGTCACGTGCCGGTGCCTGTTGAAGTACCCATTTGGTAATCTCTTTTGAAAAGTTATTTAACGTAAACCGAGACAAAACCCCTCTCACAACTTACATCGTAAATCCCAAAAACTATTCTTCAAAAAAGAGTTTCCAAACGGAGGCGAAGCAAGCACTTTGGTTGTTGTTGCCTTAAAGTACACAATCGGAGTAATGACGGAGCATTCATGTGTCCTGAAACACATGTACTCAAATCCCTCGTGCCATGCCGCAAAGTTTATTGGCACCACCACCAACTGGCCCCTTCCTACTTTCCCATCAAACACTAATCTTCCTTCCCATTTCACCACTTGTCACGTATATGATTCTATTGGCATTCACGTCCCAATGTGGTGTACTCATGCAAGATGATAGCAAACACATTAGATCATATATAGTTTTTTATCTCGATACTCAGGATTGGGAGATCGAGCAGGTTGGTGGAGCTTATTCGTCCTGCTAGTGGATAAAAGAAATCAGCTTGTGAAATCTCCAAGTTTCAAATGGCTTCAATTAGGGGTGGGTATAGGTCAGCCCTATCGGCTATTTTCTAAACCCGACTTGTTTAGGCGCAATTTCCAAGTTCTCGACTTGTTTGTTAAAAAAGCGAGGTCTATTTAAAGGCGAATATGTAAATAAATTAGGTCAGCCTATTTTGTTAAGCGTCTCTACTGTTTAAATATTAAATAAATATAATTATATTTATATCATATAAATAAGATAATATTTATTGTTTTTCATTTTTATATTATAATTTCAAGATATATTTATATAAGTTCTGATAGGCTCAAAATATATAAAAACATATTTATGGCCTCCAAGCAAGGCCTACAATATGAGGCCTTTTTAAAGGTCTACATTGTAAGTAGGCCTTTAAAAAGCTTCAGTGGTACGCCTTTAAAAAGCGCCGTTTCTCATTTCAGCGCTTATGAAGGCGCTTAGGCTGAAAATGACTAAAAAATGCTTTAATTCAAGCTCGTGCCCGTGCTCAAACCTTCGTCCCATTACAAGCCAGCCTTATTTAAATTTCAAATCGACCGACCTACTTATTTTCATGGCTAGCTTCAATCAACCTTGGGGATGTAAATGCGTTGGGGGAGAATTGGAGTAAGAAGGAATCTTAACAGAGTATTGTTCCAACTTAATAAAGTTTTTTTTTTGGGTCAACAACTTAATCAAGTTAGCATTACAGTTTTCTCATACTATTATAATGCAACCATGACATGTTGTCTTTCTACATTTATTGTATCTCCCTCCTTTTTAACTTTAGGAGGTTTATGATGATAGGCTATTTCTACTATCTGCTATCAGTTGCTTTACCATTTGGGTGGCGGAATCTTATGGTTTGCCTCCTCTTTCTGTATATGCTTCATACTTGTCCATTTATGAAACAATACTCAAGTTCCAAGGCAGGAAAGCACGAACGTTCACGTTCATCGAGTCAAAGTTGTAAAACCGCATTTGTTATATATTATTACCTCATTGTCCTTTATATAAGACATCCTTAACCATTTTTTTTAAGACATTAGGTTAAATAACTTATTTTGAAGTATTTATATTTATCTTTTTTTTTTCTTTAAACTAATTTGCATAACTTATAAACTAATATATAATCTAAGGATATACAACATATAGTGTAATTAAATAATTTACTTGGTTTCCCTAACTTCTCAAAAAAAGTCAATTTGATCTTATATTAAGGGAGTGCATTGCTTTAGCATTTTCGAATCCTCATCCATCCGTTTTTATTTTATACGGCTGTGGTGATGTTCAAAACAAACAATTTTCAAGAAATGTTAGGTTTGAATATTTAATTGTCAAGCACATTTGAATGTTATAATAGTTCATTTATTTACAACACATCCAACACTAAATCTAAGTGGATAATTTCTCAACATACGAAGAAACAGGAACAAATTCCTTAATTAATGCAGCAGTAGAACATAACTAGCTACTATCACATGAAATTTCTATTTCGAGTTCAATGAAGGAAAGAATCCTATACAGTATTTGGACATAGACAATCGATTCTGGTAATCATCAAGAACTGGTTACAGAACCTATTCAACAACTAACCATAAGCCAGTGGGAAACTAGGAGCTTTAAATTCAGTTTAAGCCATCTGTTGTGGATCACTTCAGAAAGATGAACATGGGGACAGCCGCGGCTTTAGATCTATAGAACATTTTCTTCTTCTTGAAGGTTCCATTTCCAACTGTAATCACAATCTTCCCAGGTTCATTAATGTAAAAAGAATTTCTGATACTATCACCCATTCTCTTTTGGTTCTGCAGCAATATATTGTATGAGCCTTCATCCTCTGGAATAAACTCTTCTTTGTACGACACTTCCCATCCCACCACTGTCACATCCCAGATCAATGTCACTCTAGGCTACATACTCACAAAACCCAAACACCAAAATCAATGCACGAATGAAAATTAAAATTAGATCATACGAACCAACTTTGATATGAAAACATCTTACTAAAGTTGGACGCACCTCTTTCGCTGGAATTTCAATTGTAGAAATTCTGTTTCCTATGATTTTGTGTTCTAAGGTTTTATCAACAGGGGAAAAATCTTGGTCATTTTGCCTTTTGAGACCGCCATATTCAACCGAAAGATGTTCTGGGGCTATGAACCTTTTTCAGGTTATTAGAAACATAATCAGGACGATATTGTCAATTAATGAATTTTTTTTTTAAAAAAAAAGCTGGAAATAATGGGTTAGAAAGCTCACTTGAGGAGAGTCTTTGTGGCTTTAAGTGGTCTAGCTAACATGAACTCCTTTTCACTTTTATGAGTTGTGAACCGCGAGAATAGCAATTGGGAGGTGTAGAACCAAAATGGAGCATTTACTACTATCTGTGTACACCCCCCAAAAAAAAAAAAAAAAAAGATTTTAATGTCATTTAGATTTCAGAAAAATCAAAAAACACTTGTTTGATACTAACCTCTCTGTAAATGGTCTCAGGATAGTAGTTCTGAAACAGAGTCCAAGTCTTCTTACTGACTGAATTGAACTCCTTCATTACATGCTTGGGTGTGTCATTCAAATCAATAATCTGAATAACAGAATCCACCCCTCCTTCTGTGAAATTAAGCTTCTTTATACTCTTTTCCATGACTTGAACCCTCCACCTCAAATACTTGACACGTTCCTTTTCCGTCCCAAAGGTTTTCTTATACAGCTCCTTGTTCTTGAAAACACCATAAACGAGGTAACACACAGGACGACCCTCTCTGTCCCTTCCGTTTATGTACATAGAATTTCCATACTCAGAATCCAAATCCTCTTCGAGAATTATGTCAATTTTGTTTTCCTTTCGCCATATCATGGTCTTCTGTAACATCTCAAAGGCATCAGAAACGCAGAAATCTTTGGCCTTCAAGAACTTCAACAAAACCGAATCAGCACCCTCATGAGCCTTACTGGGCAACAATGGAATACCCCAGAGAGAAATTTCTCTTAATTCTTCGGCGGCTAAAGCTTTTTCCCCAGGAGAGAGTTTCTGGTCTAATTCGCCTAACAAGTAGTTTCCACGAATGGAATCTTCAACCTTGCATCGAAATTCTAACAATGCTTTCTTGGTTTTAAGCTTGAATTCGGCGGGACTAGGGTTTCCATCTGACTTGGCGGCGAATTCATGATCGTCGATTTCGAAACCAGGGTCGTCATCGGGTTTTTCTTTATCGGCAAGAACAGGGTCCTTGAGGGTTGTCTCATCTTTGATGAAATACACGTCCTTTGCTATGATCGGAGCCTTCCGGACTTCGCTTTCATCGTCTGTGTCGTTCATGGCGGAATGTCAGAATTCCGGCAGAGATGAACTGCCGGAAAACTGAACGAACTTGGTGGGGAGATTGACAGAAGTGGGCAGAGAAGGAAGGAAGGAAGAAAGGTGGGAGATTCAGGAAGGCATTGGTGTTCATGGAGAGAAGTAAAGGATTCTAAACCGTCAGTTGGCGAGCGCCAAATTTAGAGTTGAGGGACGTGAATCATTATACGGAAGCATGGATATGAGAACTGAGTTTCTCTTTTTCTGTAAAACTGCGCTGTGTTACTATTCCGAGCCCAAAAAAAACTGTAATCTCTTCTAATTTCTTCTGTCATGGTTGAACTTGAAGTTTAAGATTACTATCTTGGACTTTTTTAAAAAAAAAAATTCTGGTTCAATCTGCAAACTTGTTTTTCATGTTTTTTCTAAGGAAGAAAAATGAAAGCTTTTGTATATACTAATTGATATAAAAATTAATTTAAAATATATTTAATAAGGTAACTACTCTTCCTTAATTCCAGTAAGATGATTAAAAATAATTTATATTTTGAATTACATTAGGTGTATATCTAGTTATAGAAATACAGCCGTCGGTTTCTCAACTAATTTTAGTGGTGTGCATTGCAACCTTCAAGAGGCACCGACGGTTTAGAGAATTAATCCTATTAAAAATATATATATAATTTTGAAATATCCTTAAACATCCAAGGAGGGAAATCCAAATTTATATCTTATGATCCCATGAATAAAAAAATTAAATAAAATACTAACAAAGCTCCCAAAATGCCCGAGTTAGCCTTGGGCCTTGCCGAAAAAGCTAAACAATTCGAAAACCAGTCAGGCACATAGATTTGAATTTTTTAATCATTATTTATTTATTTATTTATTAAACTCTTCTTTCACCACAGTAATGATTTTTCTTCCAGTTAAATTATAGAACCATGTAGGATTCTCATGCATTTGCATTTGTACAAATATGAATAGAAAAATAATATATAAGTTAGTGTGCGCAAAATTTAAGATGAACCGCGACTTGCGTGACTAATGTGAATGGATTAAATAATGAATGCTAACAAGTACTGACTCTGACTGTCTACATAAAGACTTGTGATTGCACAAAATAACTTGCACCTCTTCTGCATAACTAATCTGAGTCAGTCAAATTACTTCTTCTCATAATCTCTCATCAGCTTTATATATTGACCATACATTATTCAGCGAAAGTCACATCATCCAACTTCCCTCTTAATAATTAAGTTAGATCAACAATTTAGATGAGCCTATGAGAAATTATGAGAGAATCTCCTTCCAAACTTATAAGTTTAGAGGTTGTTTGGATGGGCTTTTTTTTAAATTAAAAAAGTCTTTTTTTCCCAACAAAAAAGTGTTTTTTTGTTATTCTATGTGTTTGGATGGGAACTTTAAAAAAAAAGGCAAAAATAAGAAAAAAGTCCAAAATTCTCTTCTTCTTTTTTAAGCTACAATTTGGAGCTTAAAAAAAAAGTTAAATGCGGTGGATGAGAGAGAATGTAAAATATGCAGACCAGTATTTGATTTTTGGGCAATTGACACCTGATACCCTTGTCTGTATCTCTTTTCCTAGCCTTCGCGCAAATGCTCCCTCTCTTTCGCCATCGTTCGTGCTTATTCGCGCCGTCAAATCATCGACCTCGCCTCATCGCCAGTATAAGGTGAGCCTCTAAGGCTTTTGACTTCTGTAGTTTGTATTTTTCTTTGTTGAGTCTCTGATCCCAGCTTCAATTATTGTTGTTTGTCGACGAGAATTTTTTCAGTTTCTGTTACATTTTCTAATCTATTTATCTTTCTTTTCTTTCTTTTTTCACTTTTTCTAAGCGTCGTTGAAGTTTGGTAACGTTATGGTAGATTGAATCTGTTGAAGTTATGATTTCTGACTCAAATTGTGCTTTTTGATACCCTTTATTCTGATATCTATATTTCTTTGTTATTTTAGTGTATTGATTTTGTGGTATTTGTGTTTACCGGACTTACCAGTGATGTGTTTCGATTGGAAAAGTTCTGCGGGAAACTCTTACTGAATATGTATATAACTATGGTCTGAAGATTAAGGTTCCCGGTTTCTTTTACATTTGTGTGAATATTCTACAATCTTCATTTAGAGATGATGATGCTCAAATCTGTTTTGATATTATTGGATATGCTCAAATTTGATTATACAGTAAGCAGTTGCCTTTTGTTTCGCTCATGAACTCTTGCTGTCATTTTTAAAGTTATGATTTTCCTGAACCTACTTCAAGACAGACTAATAAATGTTGTTTTTGGTTTTAAAAAAATTGAAGATGGTATCTTAGTATTGTTGTTCTAATACCATAGAGACACGGATGGTGTGTGTGTGGATGTGAAATAATGCTGAAAAAAATGGAATGTGGGCTTTATATAGAACATATTTTAGTATTCTAAAGAATTCAACAGTGGTTACTTAAGTAGTCTAAATGTCTTCCATGTTTAGTATCTTTATCACTTTATACTTATTAGATGTCCTCAATCTTCATTATAATATGAAGTGTTGATTATTCAATAGCTATAAGTTTGATTATTCAGTTTTTCCCCTACCTTTTCTGTAATTGTTGAAATTTGCTTACTGTACAAGCTGGCATAGAGTGCACTCTGATGACTGACTATTGATAATTAATTATCAATTATGAATATGAAGTACTGCCAAGGTGGTTAAGGGCTTACCTGCCAGGGTTGTCGCTTCTCATGCAACCTCTTTATTTTTTTTGGATGTTTCTTGTTGCATGAGAGTGCCCTAATTTTCTCCCTTGTGACAGTGAAGACACTGTCCTGTTTAAGTGTGGAGGTGAGGGTTTTTTATTTATTATTACTTATGCTTTTGTTGATTTGGCATGAATTCCAAATTTGGAAACTTGGGCTTTCTTGTTATTTTGATGAAAATTTAAGTTAGATTGGTTGTATATGAGGGGTGAAAGGGAACAATAAGTGTTAAATTGAATGGTTGCTTGGATAATTTGGTTTTGTTACAGTTAGCAGCTATCTATTTTTATGTTAGAAACTACATTTTTTTTTTTTGTGATGACGTTTTTAAACTTTCAAATGTCATTGTGCTTATAGTTTTTTTATTGGGTAAAGGAAATAAAAATACACACGCCGTTTTCTGGCCTGAAAGACTTGCAAGACCATATGTTTTTTTTGTTAAAAATACACACGAACTTTTAAAAGTGGAGCAAATATACACATCTCCGTTAACCAGACTGGATGCCGTTACTTTTTGGTTTGTGTGGACCCACCTGTCATATTTTTGTCCCTCTCTCTCCCTTACCTCTCTGCTCCATGCAAACCACCGAACCATACCCAGATAATTCCTTCCATTTGCAAAATTCGTATTCTCCGAGGAAGCTGAAGGCAACGACGCAGCCGAACCAGTGTTGCTGCTTGCACTCTGTCGCCGGAAGTCATCTCTTGAAAGCATACCTGAACTAGTTTAGCCTTATTATAATCAATATCTCATTATCTGTTCCAGTTTCTTTCTTCCCCCTCTTGATATCCTCTGTTTATAATGCTTAGAACAGGGTCACACATATATACATATATAGAAGCAAACAAAGTTCCTGGGCACCACTTTTTGCTTTAGAGGGTTGCTCAGAGATCCTCATCTCAAGACATGCAAAATTCAATATAGCATTATGTCGAGACAGCATCCTTGCTATAGTATAGGATGGTATCCATCTCTATCATTTAAATTGTAATACCCTGTAGTGAGTTCAGCAACATGATTTTCTGTTTTGTACCACCAGTGCATTCCAGCCACTTTTGCAGCTAACTTCACTTTGCAGCCTATAAACGCTTTATTTGCTTCATCTAAGATCTCATCACCATGGTTCAGCAACTTGTAGGAATACCATGTCAAAAAAAACTTCCCTTTCTCTGTGAGGTAAGTCCCATTTGATCTGAAAAACTTTGTAGATTCTGGTTTGTCATTAAATTCCCCTGCATTATCTGGTAGCTCCCATTCAGGATGACCAGCTTTTGAAGCAGCCTCCTTGAAATCAGCTCTGAGATATTTGTCATAGCACTGAAACTCTCCAATACCAGGAAACTTCCATCCCTGAATTTCTGCATAAGATGGGTATCTAAGTTCTCCAGCTAGACCAAGTCCTACTTCGATGTCAACCATGAGTTCAGATTCTAAAAAATATGCCATATTCTCTCTGAAACTCTTCACGTAGTCACCATATATCTCAATGGTTGTTCTTCCATGAAATAGAGGATTGTTATCCACACCAAGACTAAGACATTCCTTATTCCTGTTTCCTTTGCGATTGGTATAAAAGATGTCAGGGTCTGATTCTCCAATTTCAAGTACCCATTTAGGGAGAGGGATGAAAACAGAATCCCCTATATTCCCTCCACATTGATGAAATGACATTATGGCTTGTAGCTTCAATCCACATTTTTCAACCAGTTGAAACAAGCTCCTATAAGCAGACCAATCATATTGTTGAGGTCCTTTGGATTCTACGATACCCCACTACACATCAACCATAACCCCATCAACTCCTGCTGCACGTAACTCTTTGGGTTGTTTCTTGAGCCCATCTGTGTCTTTTAAGGCATTATCAGTAGTAATAACCCCAAGTGGGGGCATCACGAATACTGGCACGTAATTTGCAAGCATCGGATTGTTGGGAGTGGAAGTACTTGGACCCTCAGATTCTTCGGTTGCTGCTATGGTGGCCATGGTTTCAAATCTTGAAGCTCGTCGGAGACCTAATCTGAGGCCATGTTTAGGTCTCCTGGGACTCGTAATACCTTGCTTGAACTCCAATTCTTCTTCCCAATCCACCTTCAACTGAAAGCGGGACGCCTTCCATGGTGATTAGGGCTACATACGAATGCTTCTACCACCAATGTCGTCCTCGTCGCAGATCTTAGAAGGCGATTTTCTTCTTTTGGGTCATTTATATTTCTACCATGAAAATAGCGAGTGACTGATAAAGTAGCATGGCTCTGTGAGTGTGAGTTCAAGAATCAACTAACAAGAAGAAATTATCTGGGTATGGTTCGGTGGTTTGCATGAAGCAGAGAGATAAAGGAGAGAGAGGGACAAAAAGATGACAGGTGGGGTCCACACAAACCAAAAAGTAATGGCATCCAGTCTGATTAACGGAGATGTGTATATTTGCTCCACTTTTGAAAGTTCGCAGTATTTTCGCCAAAAAAAAGCGTATAGTCTTTGACGCCTCCAGGATGATAAAGATACGCAGATTTTTTTCTTTCCTTTACCCTTTTGTATTTTGGTTTCAATGATATTCGTGCTAGTTTATTTTGTTTAAACAATATGATCATAATTGTTTATTGATATTCTTTGTTTGGTTGCACAGGTTGTTCGATACCTCGACTCGCACTCAGCGGAGGAATGGAATTTATATTTGCGCGCACAATTAATCGGAAGGAATTTGGGGGTTCGGGGCGATGGCCCCGATTTTTTTTTTTTTTAAGGAAAGTTTTAAATGCATTAAAATCAAATGAATATAGATAAGAAAAGAAAAGAAAAGAAAAGAAAACTCCTTTCAGTGGGTTCTAAGCAAATTAGATGTTCATAAAATAGGATCAGCATCTACCATCAAATCAGTAATAAACTATGAATTTTCTAAATCCTAACAAATTTCATCCAATTTCAAAAGGCACAAACTATCTATCACACTTCTGTAAGACAAAAATTGGAGAATTTTACATAAAACCAAAGTTTCAACCACCAAACTCATTACAATTTTCAATAAAGCTAATCAATGGAACTAGACTACTCAATGATTTCTGAATTAAAGAAACTATCCTTGCCAGTTTAACTAAATCACAAAAATCTTTTTGTTGTTTATAGTGGTTTATAAAAAAATTATATTTCGTTGTTTTGAAATCACGATAAAACTAATGCTACATGTGTTTTTCATAAGGAGTAAAAACTTAGGAAAATAATAAGAAATGAAAAAGGGGGTTTTTTTTTTTTTGGGTTTAGAGATGAGGGAGTATAAATACCAGTGCTCGAACTTGCAATGCCCAAGAATCAATGAAGAATGACCCAGAAGGCTGCAAGGAGAGAGGTAAAAAAAAAGGGGGGGTGTATTTCATGAGTAAAACTTGGGAAAAGGATAAGAAATGAAGGGGCCAACGTTCAAACCAGTGACTTCATATTCTATAAACAAATGCTCTACCATTGAGCTATGGTCCAATTGGTGCTAACATATTTCAGCTAAATAATATATATTTCAAACTTTGTGGGTGCACTTGCACCTACAGGAACAAGTGTGGCTCCGCCAATCGACTGCATACAACGATAACTACGAAAATGCAAATAGATTATATATTATGAAGAAGAATACATTACTTGCAATTAAAGTAGTTGTTGTTGCTATCTCGGATTATCGTTCTCTATATGTACACAAACAGAAAAAGAGAACATCAATCCTTTCTAGACATGGATGGGTAGAAGAATTGAAGAGAGGAAATGAAAATCGATTTTTTGAGCAATTTCGGATGAGAGAGCATGTGTTAGAAATTTGGTGAGCGAATTGACTCAACACTTTGGATTAAAGCCAACAAAGCATGTCGGCGTTGAGGAAGCCGTGGCCATGTTTTTGTATATGATTGGTCATGGAGCCACTTACAGAGACGTTAAAGAGAGATTTCAACATTCTGGAGAGACAGTATAGAGGCAATTTAATTGTGTATTAAGCTCTGTTGAGAGATTAGGACTTCAAATTATTAAGCCTGCTGACAATATGTTTAAACTGATGGAAGAAACAAGGAATTATATTAGAGATCAATTGTTAGATAAAAGTCGAGTGGGTCGTTAGCTTTTAGTAACTTGTAGTATAATGAATATTATTTCTATTTTTTGGAATATGGTGCAATACGACTCTTTTTTTAATTAATGCATGGATTATAATATAGTAGTTGACCATTTTGAGTGGAAATTACTATTCATTAGTGATAATAAAGTTTTAAGTTATCTTACTCTGTAGAATTGTATACTATTCAATTTTTGTTTTTTAGTATATAAATTAAAAGAAATATTTGATAGCAACTTTAATCTATATGGGTCTATGAAAAATTATATCAACAATTTAATTTTAATATTATGGTCTATTCAATTATATTATAATTTTAAATTCAATTATTGAATATAATATTTCTAAAATTTTAACATTAGTACTTTCTTATCCAAACGAATGTAAAAAAAAAAAAAAAAAAAAAAAAAAAAAGTTTTTATATGACCATTTCAAGAATTTTACTAATAAAAAAGTGTTTCTCTATTTTAATATCCAAACAGCTTTTTTATTTAAAATTGTTTTTTAAATGGTGTATCCAAACGTAAAATAGCTTAACTTTTAATTAAAGCACTTTTTTAAACAACAATATAAAAAAAATCCTATATCCAAACGGGCCCTTAGTTCTTTCCTCTTTTTCACTGCTTCAAACTCATCAGTTATTGCTCTCCCCTTCAAACTTGGCGCTGTTCTTTCACCTTTCGATCTCTAGACATCCATTTCCACTACTTGCTTAACTGATCGAAGTCAAAAACTAGACATGGTCTTTAGTTTCCAGATTCCTTTGGATCTGATATTCCATTGTACGGTTGTACCTGGTCTTTAGTGTTCCTAGCAATAATTCACGCTATTAGTTTTCGTTGGTTAGATCCTAAGAATTAGTAGTTACCCAATTAAAAAGATCTCAATTGTGTTCCAATTACTACCTCCGATTGAACTACAGAGTGGATCTCATATTAGAGATCGAATGAGAAGTAGTGTAATTCATGGGGACTACAAAGTGGTGAATGAATTGTTTGTGTTTATGTTTTACTCTCCGGATCAAACTCTCAATTGATATCAAAGTTTTAATAGTGCATAAAAAACGGACCAGGGTTAATGAAATGGTCCTGAATTAATACACCATATCCCAACAAAAAGGAGAAGTCCCACGTAATGTGTTTCTCAGTCGAAGATTAGATACAGTCCCAAAATTGGCGGGATTGATTAGTGTCTGTCCGATTTCTATTAGTTTTTGGTCGGGTTTCACCTATTCTTCATAAATGCATCAGCTTCTCATGAATCTTCTCGTACATAGGCCCCGACATTTATAAATATCAAGATTTCTCTGCCAACGTTAGCTAGACTAGTAACTTTTCTAAATAAGTGATATCAATCTAAAATTGAATAATGAATTATTTACAAACTGACTGCAAACTCAGCATAAGAACAAGAAGTGAATGTGGATTATATCCTCCTTGTGCCAAACTTCTCAGTTTAGAGTTTAGACTGAAATGAGGACACGCAGAGCTAGAGACTAACAACAAATCAAGTCCTGAGAAACTTGCATGATATCCCTATTAGATAAAAAGGTATCACAGGCGTTCAGAGAGAAACTCCGGCCAATTCCATATTCTAGCAATAAGATTAACAGCACAGAAAGAACTAAATAGAATACTACAAAGATATGGACAGCGATCAAGTTTAATGCTAGAAGAACCATGCCAACTAGCTCTTTCCTCATTCAGCATTTCTCTTGCCGCCCGATTCAGCATCCTTCTCTTTTGCATTCGTTGTGTTGGCCTCACAGTGACTATCAACAACAGCAGTAGAATTGACCTCAGGAGCGTCAGGCTTATTGAGTGCCTTCCTTTGGAGTCTCTCAGCAGCATCTGACTCAACAGATTCATCGCCTCCAAAGCTTTCAGGTGGTGCCATGGGATTTTGAACAGCTTCTGCAACATGCTGTGCGGCATCAGCAACTAGGGGTGGTTGAGCTCCAGAATCTTGGGCAGCTTCCAACTCCTCGTACTTGGAAACTACCTGTTGTAGCTCATCATTAAGGTTCAAAGCCTCAAAAAGTGTTCCCTCATCGTCAGTGGTGCTTTCCACAATCACCTTCATGACAGACAGTGACTGCATGCACCTCTCCAACAAGCTCACAGTCACGTCTTCCTACAACCATGTGAGATTTTTGGTAAATTTTATCAGTGAAGAATTCTTCTATCCATTTCACGATATAGGAAATCCCAATGACTTCATTACAGAAAACAGGGCGAAAGCTCCTTCATAACCATATATTAATGTAATTTTCATGCCTACAAAAATGACGCCATTATCATTACTAATTTGACATCTTAAGCACTCAAACCATCTGCATTTAAACATTAGTCTTGCCTTGAAAAGTATGTAGCTACTTTCCCATAATTTCACTCTGCAAAAATCTACAAACAAAAGACCCCATATGTACAAAACGAATTTCACCATCTTCCCATAATGCTGCTTGGATTTATATTTCATGCATATGTTTATACAAACATCTGTTAAGAGGAGACACCAGTACACCAGAACAAGCATGCATGAAGCATTAAAACTCACAGAATGCCATGTTCCTTTGACTTCAGAAAGTTTACCTTCAACAATTTTGGCTCTGCTCCAGAATTTAATATGGTAGAGAGTAATTCAAGACTGTTTCGAGCAATGACAAGATGCTCCTTCTTTTCTTCAACTGATAGGCTCCTGGGATTAGAAGACAAAGCAGATCCACTCATCGCATGCAATGGAGCAACAGGAACAGGATAACTTTCAGGAGGATCTAATGAATCTTCAGGTACATGAGATTCCAAGGAATATGGAACATGCGCCGAATTTCCTCCATCTGTCTCCAGAGGCATATTTCTTCCTTTCAGACTCTGCCATCAACCGGAATGGGGGTAAATATCAACAATACACCCGACATAGCAGAATGCAGCAGAAAAAGACAGCCAATTAAAGAAAGAAAAAGGCAGGCAACAATACTCAGGGTTACCTGGGAAGGGCTATTCCGATAAAGATTATACAACAGCATGCAACAATAGAAGCAAGCTATATAAGAAAGTAAAAATCAACAAAGTAATAAAACTGCAAAAGATGTTTCTCCATAGCCAAATAAAGAAGGCTAGGAAATTTACTATCTTTCTTTAACTATTCGGTAGCATTTAATAGTAGTTTAAGAAGTTATTCAGATATATGAATTTAGTCGAAATAAACTCGTTTTCACAATTTTCGAGGGTAGTTCTAAGACCAACAGTTATAGTCATAAGAAGCTACAAAAAAATTTCCCCAAGTTCCTCTTATTTGTGAGTTATGCACTTAATCGATAAAGCTTTGAATTGATCTGCGCCTGCTAAGAACTAAGTTCATGAAGAGGCTAGAGTCCAAAATGAAATTATAAATAAACAAGTTCGTCTACAAGATCCTAGAAAAAGAAACGAAGAGAATGAATACAAGAAATTCATCCAGTTAATAAAATAACAATATAAAAAGATAAGGAGAGACTGATCCATAAGTATCCAGGTCAAGTCATAACGCGTTAAGTAAAAACGCCTACCATATAGGTTTGACGAAACACTGGTAGATAGGCAAGATCCTCTGACTCTCCCCAAGCCCTGATCAATTGCAAAGCCCTTCTTCTAATCTGATGATCCGTTTGTGGATTATCAATCATTCGAACCATATCTTCAAGCACCTTCTCTGATGCCACCTCAGAAAACACTTTCTCACAATTCATAGTACAGGCTTCCAGCAAGTCAAGGCTGAGCATCTGGCACACTGGGTTCTTGCTTGAAATCTTCTTCTTTATAGCCTTCACAATCTCGGATCCATTAAACTCTCCACTATTGATCATCGCGCATATCCTCAAATTCATGCCCCAGTTGGGTTCCTCTAAAATCTCCGATGTTGCTTCGTCAACCATCTTTGATTCAGGAGTTGGGGTTTGCAAAATTTCCTTCATTTTGTCACTAACAATCCGACTCATTTGAGCACCACTTGTCTTCAGCTTCTCACCCAGTTGAGCTAGGTTCAACTTGTCCATTATTTCAACAAATTTCACAATCTACAAGCCTAATGGGTAAAAAAACAAGACGACGTGAAAATGAGGGATAAACACAGAGATCGGCTCATTCATTGACATTAGAGTGAAAACACCGCTGAGGTTCATTATGGAGAGAAGAATAAATAACACATATTTCGCACCGACTTTTTCGTAGTCAAAATCCAACCATATTTATATCGTCACCCAGGATGAACGAAAAAAAGAGAATAACGATAGATTTACAGCGTTATGACCATCCACGAACCTGAAATTGAATTGTCGAGGAAATAAGGTTGTGAGAGTAGACGAGGGGATCAAACCAAGTTTAGCAATTGGGTTGTCACTGCAATCAGGAAGTATCACTTTTGAAATGCATCAGCCAACATAAAATCTTCTCACATGAGAGCAAACGGACCCGCAGCTTTTGATAGGGGAGGAGAAAGGGGTAGAGGAAGCGAGATACGGTCGTGGGTTTTGGGGGGCCAGATGTTCGACTTCGACCCGTTCTCTCGTTCTGGACGTTAGATCTTTGACATAAATAATTTGCGAGAGTGACACGAGTAAATCACACAGGATATGCGTGTATGAAATTTATGTTTTTTTCCCATCCATGTGATTAATTTTGACATTTTGTTAAATACTCCCTCCCATCCTTAATTAAGTAGTTTACTTTCTTGATATATATTACGTCTTTAATACACCACTCCTAATTATATGATAAAGAATTGGTTTTGGTGCTAATTATAGAATAAAATTTTATTTTTTGTCGATTTCTTTCTAAAATACCCCTACTTTATTCTCTCAAGTGTGTTTGATTTTTTATGAGTATATGTATGTGAGTGTATAGACTCTTCTAGTTAGTGAAAATTTTAAATTGTTGAATTTTAAATTATTTGTCGATTAGTTGACGTTAATTTGCCAATATATATATAGACAAACACACATATATATATATATACACACAAATATATATATATATATATGTGTGTGTGTGTGTTTTTATATATATATGTATGTATATATATATGTGTGTCTGTGAATATATATTCTTGTGTGTGTTTGTCTGAGTATATAGGTATATATATATATGTAGTAGATAAATGTATATATCTATATGTATACATATATATACACACATATATGTATATATAACAAAACCATTATTTCAATTAGAAAGTGTATAGAAAATAAAATTCTAAGTCGGAGAAGTATGTGACGGGACTGTTAATTCACTTTTACTTTTGTTATTTTAAATTTATTTAAAGGCATTTTAGAAAAATGAGTAAAATTAACTAATTTAACTCGTCTTCTTAATCTCTCCATAATCGGTTAAATATGTCCTATAATTAGGATTGAAGGGAGTATAAGATATATTTGAAAAGTTGATTTTGGTTTTAAATATAAAACCTAATTTTTGTTAGTCAACTTTTTCCTAATTCATATTTATCGATGCTCCATCAACAATAATAAATAAAAAGAGGGGATGAGTGAATTAAGGAAAATAACTATGATGTTTTATAAAATACAGATAATATTAACTAACTCGATTAATTTTAACGATCTAATCAAATTAAGTAAATAAATTTTATATTAAAGATTAAAGAAAGTAACCGTCCCATGTTACATGTTGGCAGCTACTTTTAAAATATGAAACAGTGAAACAAACGGAATAACTTCTCATGTATTATATAATTCTCATGTTTTTTATTTTTTATAATCCTATTAAACAATTTTAAATAGATAAATTATCTAATCTCTATTTTTTCTTACTATTGTTATAACTTCTCAGGTCTTTATTATAAGACATCAACTAATTATTGTATTTATTTCTTTTTATACGGCATTTGCTTGTTTCCTGAACGTATTAATTATTTTTTTCATGTATGCTCATAATTAATAAGGGTATGGGTAAGAGTAATAATTAATATAATATAGAGTTTAGAGCAATTAGTATGAGTAATATTAGAAGTTACTTAGACAACTTTATTGACTTTAACTGTTTTTATTTGTTCGTGAGAATTGTTAGTTGCTGCTTTATGACAAGGACTAGAGGGAGTATTTTTTTAAATTTTAAATAAGAAAACATAAAAAAAATTGTTTGGCGGCTCCATCATGGGTGGGTGCTACATGTTCGGACCTCATATCTATTTTAGGAAAAATATTTACATACTGAGTGAGCCCATATAATTAATCTGTACTTTGACTAATTAAAATGCAGTAACTCATCTTATTTTAAACCTACATAGTAGATGAGTCATCTAAAAAAAATAATTATATGATTTTAAAAAACACAAACTTCATAATTTTTTTAAAAAAAAAAAAAGACACAATTTCCTCGAATAAGTTGTGCTTCTTAAAATCATGAAATTTGATTTTTTTTTTCAAATAACTCATATGTCATAAAGGCTTAAAAATAAGGTGAGTTGTTTTATTTAAATTAGTCAAAATACATATAAGGTGACACTCCTGGAGTATGTAACTATTTATCCTATTTTAGTAATTAGTGACTATGAAAATTATACCATATAATTATTGAATTACAAGTTTAAAAAAATTATTGAATTAAATAAATAAGTTTCAACTAACCATTTATTCTCCATTCAATTCTTTTAAAAGATGATATATTCACATCACTTTTTTTTTTTTTTTGCCAATAAGAAATTTTTCAGCTATAGTAGGTAGTAATATATTACTCCTTCAGAAAGTGTTCTTATAATTAGGACCGGGAGGTAGTAGATAGTTTAATTTATCAGGCATGGGATCCTATCATAGTTTATATGCCACACAGGTGGGCACTCAACTTAGTGATCATACAGCCAGCCTACTATTAATGTTTCTCCTTTTTTTTTTTGGTCAAACAATTGTCCCTCTTATTATTATAAATAATAATATATTAAATAGCTTAATTTATCTAATAGGAGGGTGTTGCAATGTGACATTAGACATTCAATTTATCACACAACCAACGAGTCCCTCATATATAAGGATTAGATGTTATACTGTTCATTAAATTAAGTGTGTGAGTTTCAATACCCGTTATTTTTGTTACTTGTATTAGGAAGTTATTTTTTTATGATTCTTTCTTCATATTTTATTTTATATTATCATTTGATATTCTAGTTTGAAATTCATGACTTATTCTCCCAACACAAGTGACTTCTCTGAGAGTTGAACTCGAGACCCAGAGAGATTTAATGAAACCTTACACCACTAGACTAATTCTATGTTAGAATTCTTCCTTCTTTTTATTACTAGTGTTATATAATAATTTATTGGGAAATATACTTCTTCATGTTGTAGGAGAAGTGTATCCTCATGTTATAGATACTTCGATTTCCGTGCTTGAGTTTTTTTTTTTTTTTTTTAAAAAGACGTGGGTCCCACTATTTCATGTGTGTGTGTAAGAATCTTTTTTTTTTACGCAATACTTATGTTTAAACCCCTAATTTATTATTATTGGGCAAAGAATCCCAGCTGTGGTTCTTGGTGGTGGTGGCGGCCGGTGGGGAGGGAGGAGGGTGTTTTATTTTTTATTTATTTATTTATTTAAAACTAAGGGTAAAAAGGGTAATTTCATCCGAATTCGCATATCTCTCATAGGTCTTTGGTACCTCTCAGTCTTTTTACAAATTCGACAGACTTCATAGGGGTTTTACAAATTCAAAAGGTATTTATTTGGATTTTATAAAATATTACATCCAGACCATTTATTTGTTTAATCCAACGGTGAGAACATGAAAATAAATGAAAAAAAGAGGGAAAATCCCAAACCTTTTTAGAGCTCGTCACAAGCGGAGCTTTCAAGAGGGTAACACTTTAACAAGTTGACATGCGAGGATCGGATAAAAGAAAACAAACGAGAAATTTTTTTTCCCAGGGTTTTTCCATTTTACTTATTTTTATTCTGGATCCTGAGTTCAGAAATCTATCAGAGGGTTTAAGGAACAGAAGAGTTAAAGGAATCGGGCTTGCACTGTCTGCAAATGGCTTCGCTCTCAACATGGTGTCGATACATGGCTCACAGACTCGAGTACTCCATTTCAATCGGCTTAAAGGTCTCACTTCCTCTCTCACCCTATAGCCCTAAATTTGTTTTCACAACCTATTTTGTGATTTTTTCCATTTTCCGACTTCTCAAGTTGTTTCTCAGCCGTATTTTAACAATCAACCGGCTTCCTTCACCATTGACGTTGTAATGGGCTGAAGTACATGTGTGTGTTTTCATCATGGAATTTCTTGTCAGCTTTAAGTGGCGCTTATAATTATTAATTGCAGCCGTTTACAAATGATTAAAGCATACTGTTTCCTCTAATTTTCCTGGGTTAATGGTGTGGTAAAGAATTCAATGGAAAATAAAATGGCAACTCACTTTATACGATTCCTGCTCCAAAAGTTTGCAGTTGAAATGTATTTGTTGTCTCTTTGGGCATGTGCGGTTGATCTTAATTTTCTGTGAAGACTATTAACGATCCAATATGACTTCTGAACTTTACTAAAATGCGATTCCATAATCAGGTTATAGTTGTTCCCCTCTCACTCGTTCTAGTTGAATCTATTCTCCTAAAAAATTACCATAGACCCAAATCTAGTCATAGTATAGGCAGCATGGGTAGTTGAAGAATTCTGTTAGTTCCTTTCCTTGCTGCATTTGATTCTTAGCTCTGTTATTTATAAAACAAGAAGGCAAAAACCATAAGCTTCCCAGATGATATGTTCTTCAGAGTGTTTTGACTATATTCACATACAAGGTTAGTTAACATTCTTATACAAGTTTTACAGATTAGATCAAGTTCAACGATGTAGTTGTTGAGTATTGGAACTGATTGTCTTCTATTTCAACGAAAGGCTAGATATTCATCAAGGATTGTTGGATCTTTTGTGCCACAAGTCTGTATCAGCAGACTTTATACCAGACCAGATGATGGAAAGTGACATCAAGCACATGTGAAGCATATTTTGACATAGGCGTTTTTCATGATTGAAACTAGATAAAAGTGTGAAACTGTTTCTCTTTCAGGTATTCATTGTGGCAATGAGTCAATACAATGAGAAAATTCTTTAGGTCTACATTTGCATTGTGGTTTTTACTCAGATTTTCAAACACATAACCTTGCTTACTTACTGATACATAGCAAAGGTATAAATATAAACAAACTTTGTTTCACACCATCGCATGACTATCCTTATCCTATTTATACAAACAAAGGCTGGATGGATTCCATGAAAATTCCCTAACTATCCCCTTGATTCCTAACTATCCATGAAAATTCCCTAACTATCCCCTTGTAAACTGTAAATAAATATATTAGTTAGTTATTTAGTTGTTAGTAACCATTTTGGATTAATGGGTTTTGAGGGATTTCCTGTATAAGGCATATGACTCTTCATTGTATCTCTATGCTTGTTATGATGAATGAATGAGCATCACCCGATTTCTCTTCTTTCCCCTCTGTTTTTGTTCTCCTCTCTTCTCTTCCCAAATCGTCCAATTTTTACATCTTATCTAACACAATTACCCTAATTAGTAACCAATGGGACTGTACTGATCCTTGAGGACAAGGCTCATTCTCAACTGGGGAGTATCATCACATGAGAATTGAGTTGTTGGGGAATAAGTCATTGGGGCAGCTAGGGAATTTGGGACTATCGGAAACCCATCGGCATCTAGTATGAGGTGTGAATGTAATAGTTTTTTGTGTTATTATGTTTTGATGGCTTTTGCCATTCACCCTTTACACTGAGATGTTTGTAGTTAAATTAAAAGGTTAACGTTTTCATGAGTATTCTTGCTTTTTAGGCTGATTAATTATGGGGATGAAATTCTAGGATATTTCTTGAATTGAGGAATTTGCAGTTGAATGGAAGTATCTACTTAAATAAGGGGCTTAAGGGTTTAAAGCTGAGAAATTTAGTTAGTACATTATCTTAATATCATTTTTAGCATTTATGGAAGTGTGAATAAGTTTTTTGTGAAATGGGCATGGATGTAAGAGATGGTCAGATATCTTAAACACAAAACTCGCATCTCCTGTTGTGAAGCTATGCTAGCTTAATTGTCAGTCATGAAAATTCTATTCTTTTCATTGCTCATCATTTCATCTTCTTACCTACAGTTTTGTTTACATTCCCTAAATTTAGTCTTTCTTTTTCTTATACCTTCTTTTTCTCTATACTGTAAATCTGCCAGTGTATCACAGTATGATCTTTTAACATTTTAGAAGCTTTTCTGACCAATTCAATGTTGTGGTGCAGAACTACAAAGGGGGCAACATTACGGACAAAGAGGTAAATCATGTTATTTGGAAGAATCTCTTTCAAGGAAGGTTGACGCACTTGCACTGGAACAAAGGAGAAGAAATGGCTCCAACCCTAGATGGAAAAGGAGCAACTCTTCTTGTTCGGAAGTTACCAAAAGCAGACCCAACGTAATCATCCCCCCCCCCCCCCAACAACAAATTTACATATTGCTACTGCTAGTTGGCATATAGGGAATACATCATCCTCCCTAAAATCACATCCATATTTCATGTCATCTCCTTGGTTTCGATATGGAAAATATACAAGAACAAGAATACAGATTGCACTGTTTTATTTCAAGACTTAATTACATGTTTTGGAATTGCATGGAGACAAAAACTTGTTTGCCATCCCTTCTGAAGGCAGTGCTTGTAATCAGATCTGGTTATCTTTTTTGTGTGGTCTTTTTCTTCTGCTTCATTCTTGTGTTTTATTCTTTGGATTCCCACTAGGTAATTACATTTTGATGGTTGGCTTTGTCAATTGAAGCTCATTGCATGACTCATTGTCGTTTTTTATTATTTGCTAGTGATATACATATTTCTTTGACAGGCGTGTCTTTGTAGGAGATGTAGTCGTTTTGAAGGACCCTGAGAAGCAAAGCAATCATTTAGTCAGAAGGCTGGCTGCCATTGAAGGCTATGAAATGGTTTCTACAGATGAAAAGGATGAACCTTTCGATCTTGAGGAGGATCAATGTTGGGTGTTGTCTGACAATCAAAATTTAAAACCCAAGGTATAGGCCCTGCAGTTCTTTTCCACAAAATTCTTCATTTTAAAAGCACTGATGTTAATATGCTAAGTAGTCATGATTGACAACAGATTTATTCACTGTTTATAGTTAAAATCTCATGTTGAGGTCAGAAATGAATCGCATCAGAAACTTGGCTTGGCAATTTAGTAAAAGCTCTTCTGAAAACATCATTTACAAGTATGATGTGGCTAGAGAGTTTATGCATATTTTACTTGGATATATCAATATTACTTCTTTTATAAGCCTCATTTCTGTGACAATTTGGGTAGTAGTTGCTTCATTCATGTACAAGCACCTGTTTGCTTCTTCCAGTAATAATTGAAAAATATCCATTGGCCCCCAAAAATAGGAGAAAAAAACATCTTCCAACAATTTGGACTTGTTTTATCTCAGATCTCAACATTGTAATTTCTTAGCTGATGTGCGCATATGCTTAAGTGGGATATTGTTAATTTCTTTATATTTCTATATGGACAATGTAAAGTGATTCTGTCCACAAAGACCATATAGGATTAGCTATAGTTTTCTGTCTATCCTTTTGACTCTTCAAATGGCAGGAAGCATACGACAGTAGAATATTTGGTCCAGTTCAAATGACAGACATTGTGGGCAGAGTCATATATTGCTTGCGATCTGCAGTAGACCATGGCCCAGTACAGAACAGGTGAACCAAACTTCCGAGCCTTGTTATTTTTATAACTGGGGTTACTCCTCTAATAATTGAATATTCTGCTTCTTCTCCAGTCACTTTGGCATGCAGAGGGATTCGTCAGTGTTGGCAATGGAACTGGATATTGATGAGATGGCAAAGAGTAACAAAGCCTGAACTTTTTGTTCACTGACTTGTTTGTTTTGTACGTACAAGTTGGTTTCTCTTTCTTTCCAACTGGGATGTGAATTCAACATTGTTTATTAGAAACATCATGAGCTGAAACACTAGGAAAAAGACTACATAGAAGACTGTGATTGGATCAACTTATAACTTGGCTGAGGCTGGGTATGAATCCGTTTCACAAGTTACAGGTGCCTTCGAGCCTCAAGAGTGTATACTTTGAAGGCCAAATGCTACTGTGCCCCATGGCACCTTCTCATTTGAGGTGATGATCCTTCATATCTTTTGCGTTGTTCATCAGTGCGGGCATATGATCATAAGGGAAGTACAAAGCTTAAACTTGCTGAGTCGAATAATAATGATCTTTCGAGTTGTTTATTGTATTATTTGTATGTTTTTTTTTTTTCCATTTTCAAAAATTCAAGGTCAATAATGCCGTTGGTTTGCGATTGCAAGGTGATTTGGTAAAGGAGAGACTAATAAAGCGTATGATCTTTTTTTAAGAAAGAAAAAGATATAGTTATGTAATCCATAAAAAATTAGTTGCCCTAGAAACTAGACTTTACATCTATGATCGGAGGTGTATTGTGTTTTTATTGGATGATGAAGATAAATATGGAATAATTTTTTTATAAAAGTATTTGCTATAATGTAAATAATTATGCGTGTGAGTCAAATAACTTGACTTGTGGAACTTTAATCGGGCAAGAGTTTTGGACCAAAGAGCTGACCCAGATATAACAATTGCGAGGAATTTTTTTGGTTTTTTTTGAATGGAATGCAAGGGAAAATTGTTGTATACATTTGAAATGTGAAACCCTTATTAGAAGAATAATTAGCATTCAAATTTCATTCCCAAACTGAAGAAAATGAGTATTTAAGAATTTCTCATTTAACCTACTCTTAAGTCTTCATATGGGTTATCAATTAGCATGTCACTATTCCAAGGCATTTGTGTAAGAAAACCCAAGATTAAACGCCTTCCCAGCATAAGAGGTTTATTATTTGCTTGCTCCTACCGTGAAGGGTACGGTATTGACTGGTACTAAAATGATATTTTAGGATAGTGATTGACCCTGAAAATATACTTCATGATCTTGAAAAAAAATATTTTAAGGTGCTGACTGATTATTTTTTCAAGATCATGAAGTATTTTTTCAGAACTAGTCATTATCCTAAAGTATCATTTTAGTACCAGTTAATACCCTGAATTATTTTTTCAAGATCATAGAGTATTTTTTTTAGTATTGGGTCAGTATCCTGAAATATCTTTTTAAAACCACAAGATTTAAATATTTTAATTTATATATAAAAAAAAGCATGAGGTTCACTATTTTGCACAAAAAACGACATAATTTGGTGGAAGAGGACAGGTGGCGTGGTGGACGCTAGCCGCTCCCTTCATACACACACGACATTGAAACTTTTGGTGAGTGGCGGTGACACGGTGGAAGATGAAGAGCCCGTTTGGAATAGCGGCGATAAAAGTGACTTTTTTTTCTGATGGACTTTTCTTGCTGGACTTTTTTTCTGATGGACTTTTTCTGATGTGATTTGTGTTTGGGATAACGGTGATATAAGTGGCTTTTGTTAATGGGCACTTGTTTGGCATAGCTTTTGAAAAGATAGATGAGATGGAAATGACCAAAAAAGCATTTAATCATAAGAGAGTATGTGTGTGTTGTATAAAATGTGATAATGTGGGATAAAAAATTAAAATTAAATATAAATTTGCTATAAAATAGTAAAATTACCATTAAAAATATTACAACACAATGAAGTGCTTTAATAAACCTATCCCCTACAAGTTGGTAATGAGCAAGTTAACACGAACGATTATTAGTATTTAATGGTAATATGAAAATTTTTACCCATTAAATTATATTGTTTTTATGTTAGCACAAAAAATATTGTTTACAAAGATTCAACAATTTTGAACTAATGAACTCAACAATATGTAAATTTTTATCCATTAAATTTTGAATATGAAAATAATTGGTGAAATTTCCAACAAGAAATCCCCAACGAAAATTGATGAGAGGCTTAAAGGAGGAGAGAGGCTTTTTTGGGGGGGTGCAACGATAATTTTTCATAGGCCCCATGCTTCAATTGATGAGAAGCTTTTTTAATAAGATCAGAAGCAAGTATTTCAGACTTTACAAGTGATGGGATAAAAAGTAGCTTCATGTGCGGAAGCCCATCAAAAAATTAAATTACCTAAACACCCAAATAATTGGCTTCTACATTGATGTGCTTTAGATAGACTTATTTTAACTTATGAAGCTATACCAAACAGGCTCAAAGATTCAAAGATTAAGTGGGCATTTCAGTCTTTTTGTCAATATTTTTAATGAAATTAAATCTAATGGCATTAGAAACACAGATGGAATAATCATTCATTTAAATGCATGAATCCTTATTATTTTTCCTTCAGCTAACCCTGACCCACCTTTCGTTTCTTGATAACTAGTGTTAGTTAGTAGTGGTGGTACATGCTATGATGCTAATGAAATGGAGGGATGAAGTTTAAGTCTCAGAAAATGAATTTGATAAAAGTTAGAAATTTAAAAATGATTTGGAAATATTAATTTAAATACTTACAAATAAGAATTTCAATTACAAAATCAGATTAAATTTAAAACTTAAATACCCTATTTGTAATCAAAATGTCTAATTATCTAATTTGATATTTCTACCCATTATTTAAAAAAATTGTTGAAAATCCAATAATTATTAAAATTAATCCCATGATATTTAAATTTGTCATTTTCGCTAAAGAAACAATAGCTAAGTTTCGACTGTTAAATTTTTTTCTAAAAATATTAATAAAAAATCATATTTTAAATTGTAAATAAAAAATCATATTTTAAATTGTAAATATAAAAATTAGAGTTATAAATTTTAATAAAAATTTACCATATTTTTAATTTAAGATATTTTAATTACACAATCATCTAAAATTACATTATTATCACTTGAGTTTGAATTTTCCGTAAATATAAAAATTAGAGTTATAAATTTTATAAATTTTAATAAAAATGATATTCTAAATTGTAAATATAAAAATTAGTTATAAATTTTAAAATTTATGTAAAATAGATTCTGATTTTGTATCAATATTTTTACATAATTATTAATTTTCTCCTTAAATTCATAATTATATTCCATAAATAAATTCTTAATTTTCATTCTTTTCGAAAAAAAAGCATTCTCTTTTTGTTGATTTTTTTTTTTTGCCAACCCCTTTTTGTTGAATTTGATCGGGGGCAAAAGTCTGAGACGCGCCCTGGAAATATTGGCAACATTATCACATATTTGCCCTTCCTTAAGGATTTTATTCCTATAATGCCCCTTATCAGTAGGGATCAATTTTTTAAGCTGGTAAAACCAGCGAGTTGAGACTAAAATGCAGAACCGCCACTGACTTTGGTACCGGCTCGACAAGCTATGTCTCAAGCCTTGCATTCCGTTGCCAATACCGCTCCCGGTGAGCGTCTCCACTCTGTTGGTCTTCAACTATCGTTTCTTCCCTATGTGTTTCAACTTATTTTCTTTTCTGTTCCTCAAATGAAATTGAAAGCGTTGTAACCTAAATTAGGAGGTTTTATTTCCTCATTTCGTTTTCAGTTTTATCTTCACTTCCTTCGCCCTTAAAATGTAATCTAAGCATAGGGGCTTTGATACTGTTTGCCCGAGGCGGTTTTTTTATAGTTGGATAGAAAGCTTCACTTCTGTTTGTGTTTTGGTTTAATGGTTTTTGAATGCGTTTGCGTGGATCTCCGTATTTGGTCGTACCATATATGAATTTTTTTCCTGCATTACGTCGCTGAAGTTAACTGCTTCTTTAGGGTGTTTCTCTTTCATTGGCGTGATTATGGTTCATTCTTACATCCCTTTGGCGAAGTGGCTTTTGAGATTTTGTCAAGACTTAGTGCATGTTTGGATTATTGGTGGAAGCTACTTTTCACGTGATTTACGGTATGCTAGTTAGGTATGTGAGAGAAGTTTTGTTTTGACTTACGTAAACGTAAACGTGCTTCTTAAACGCTAAATCAAACAGGCCCTTAAGAGATTAAGAGATAGAGTTGTTCCTTGTGTATTTGTGGTTTTTGACGTTCGATTATTTTCCATTTATTGTTGAAGTGATTCAGCGAGGATGTCGTACTGGTTCTTAGCAATTTGGCTAATGCTCTAAAAAAAATAGAGAAATGACCCAAGTTGTTTTCCTATTGTTTAAGAAATTTCTCTGTCCTGATCTTTTCAAATATTAAATAATCTGTGGACATCATTTTCTGCAAATGATTTTTTGTTTTCAATTATTTCATTAAGTGCAGGGAGTTTCATTGAGAAGTGAAAACTTACCTTTGTGATTATCTTTGAACTATATAACTAGGTGGAAGCACAGCCAATTACACCCCTCTTTCTGCCTTGGACCTTGACCACTCTAAAATTATAGGAATTGAAATTAAAGGCTTTTGTTTCGCAATAATTAGGCTGTTTGAGTTGAGCTGGCTTTCTATGTTTGAGTTCTAACTTCTAATATTATTTTTTCCTTGTTATTTTAAATGCAAAGTCCCTCATTAGCAAACCTTGAGCTGACCTTGATCACTCTAGGGTGGTATTTACTGCTTTTTTTTGTCATAAACAATAATTTGACTTACTTTCCTGTTTGCTTTTCACTTTTGGCTTGTTCAATTTTCTTTGGTGATCATGCAGGTTGTGGAGTGCCAAACAGCAGATGTCTCTCATGTTTGGGGGTTTCTGGAAAAACAGCTGCAGTGTATTCATGCTCTTCTCGAGGTGATTACAAAATTTATTCACAAGTTAATTTTAAAGGGCTAAAGTGTGCTTCTTTTGGAGCATCTTTTGTGTGTGAAGCAAGGAGGAATCCAGATATCTCAAGGCAAGGCAAGCATGGTTTCTCTCGAAGTAAGAACAGGCACAATGAAGGAAAAGGCAACTTTGAGACCTTCGAAGAAGACATGTTATCTTCAAAAAATGGCCCATTGATATCCCTTTCTTCTTCCAACACCTCAAAATCCCAGGCCACTGCAGCTCCTGGATCTAAGGAGAAGGAGATTGTTGAGCTATTTAGGAAGGTTCAAGCTCGGTTGCAAGAGAGAGCTGCCACCAAAGAAGAAAAGAAGGCTGAGGCCTCCCAAGGGCAAGGTAGAGATAATGGTACTGTAGATTCCCTCCTTAAACTATTGAGGAAACACTCAGTTGAACAAGTGAAAAGAAGCAGTGGAAATGTCAGAGGAAAAGATTCAAGTTTGCAGCAAGACAGTGGCAATTACAATGAAGGACAGAGTCTTAGGTTTTCTGATTTGGACAATACATCAAAGGATGATGAGCCTCAAGAAGCCAATGCCCCATTTGTCACCAGGCCTCCATCAAATTTCCAAAAAAGGTCTCCTATTGCTCGTGTAAAATACCAGCCTGTATCTTATGATGCGGAGGATGTAAATGCAGTCCCCCTAGGCAGTGAAGTTGGAGAGAAAAGGCAGGATAAAGTAGGTCTAGATTTGATGCCTGAGACTGATTTAGGGCCTGAGTCTGAGCTAGAACCTGATTCGAAGCATGATATTTTCTTCCAAGATGTAGGGATGGATGAATTGGCAGAGGATGATGCAAATGATTCTGAACAATCCTTCATTAATGGAGATGGAGATGGGAAGGAAGTGATCCAGCATGAGGATTTGAGTGTACTGAAGCTGTCTGAATTGAGGGCACTTGCGAAGTCACGTGGCCTAAAAGGATTTTCAAAAATGAAGAAAGGTGAACTATTGGAATTGCTAGGTTGAAGCTGATTCTGATCTCAGGTTTACTGAAAAGGCAGAAACAAGAGATATTAATTTTTTTTTACCAGGCTGGTGAATTTACCATCATTGTTAATGAAACAATTCCAAGTTCCAGCAGTTTTGATTCCTTTTTTGTTTCTCGAGTCTGTTTTAGCTTATGATAGAAAGTCTGTAGGGGAAGGTACAATTTACTCTAATGGAGTGTGCGAATTTTTAAAACGCAGCAAAATCTCACACAAGCTTTAAAAGGGCACACAACGCTCCCTGAACACTTCTGATGGGGATATATGAGGATGTTTGTTACGTTTTACTGCTTATGCGTTACTTTTAGATTGGATTATACTGACTTTACTGAGCATGTCTTCTTCCCAAATTTGCTGCGTCTAATTAATTCATAATTATGGGCTAAAATGTACTTTATTCTTTCCTTGATTTCACTTGTGCCATTTGACTTTTCTGAGCATGTCTTCTGAGGAAAGTTGTTACATCAAGGAAACCTGCAGGTGAACTTTTGTCAAATGAGGCTCTTGGCCATTCAAGAATCAAGATTCAGTTTCCATTTTTTTCTTTGTTGTGCGTGTGTGTTGTTTCTAGTGGTCATTGAGAATGTGCGCGCAAATGTTTTCTTCTTCTCATCAAAAAGAGAAATTTACAGAGAGAAAGGCATTATTTCTATTCCTCAGCTCAAACTGATTCATAATTGAGCAAGTTGAGGACAGGAAAGGGACATAAAACGAAACCCAACACCCTCAAGAGTTTCAATCTTGAGTTATGGCGCCAGCTAATTGCCCTTCTGTTATTGTAATTAGCACTTCTGTAAGTTGTACCGGTTCATAACTAATACTTTGCGGATCTTTAATATAAGACATAATTATAAAATTGATATTGATCCTAAATATAATATATGTTTTTTAATTTTATTAATATTTTTTTAATTTATCCCTATTGATACCCCTTAACTATAATGAAGTAAAAGAAAGATTGAAGGAATTAAGGATGATGATTAGGCCATTTTAGAAAAAACATGTCATGTTAACTAATTTAACTAATTTTCTTAATCTAATCAATTTATGTAAATATATATTATTTCCGGTCCTAATTATAGGACATATTTAACAAATTTTGGAGAGATTAAAGATATGGGTTAAATTATTTAATTTTACTCATTTTCTTAAAATGTCCTTATATAAATTTAGTTAATTAGTATTTCTCCGAGATTGTATCCAACGTATTTTATTATGGTACAAGCCCAACGTATATCACTATATTGACTCTTGGCACTTTCAAATTAGAATGTACTATTAAAAAAGTATTAATAGAGGTATTTTAGAAAGAAATTGACAAAATTAAAATGTTGTCTTATAATTAAAACTAAAATTAACTTTAAAATATGGGGTTTAAACTTCTCATGTTGCATGAGAAGAAGAAAATTCCTACGCATACATGAAATTGTAGGACCCACATATATATATAATGAGCATTATATATGTGTGGGTCCCACCATTTCATGTGTGTATAACATGAGAATACATTTTTCCTGCAACATGAGAAGTGTTTTTTCCTTAAAATATTATCCTATAATTACAACTGAAGGGAAGGGAGTATTATATTAATGATTATTTTCGTTGATGGAAAACCCAGGGGCCAGGGCACGTGCTTGATTCATATATAGGCCTGTGAGACCCTTTCTGTTGTGATGCAGTGACTTTGGCATGAGCTTCTTGTTGGCCTCTGTGCCTTTTGCTTTTGCTTTTTTTTAACTTGGATTTATCGCCCCGACTAATCCAGTCACATGCCTAAACCCCAAATCCCTCATTTTTGATCTAGTCTTTGGTGTTTTGCTTTTTATCGTCACATGCCTAAACCCCAAATCGCTCATGAATCTAAAAGCCTTGACGTACACGGCAAACAGCCTTACTAATTAAACATATTATGATGATATTATACAGAATCAGGCACGTTAATCTCACTCAGCTTTGGTTAACACAACCATTTTGTATGACACAATCAAACGTGTATATATATATATATATAAAGGTTAGGTGTATGTTACGGCAATCCTTCCTTTAGTGCAAATGTTACCCAAAAGATAAAGGGTTAAAGATTAAATTGGCTAACAAATTTTTATCCTAGGAGCCTCCAAGTGAACCAAAAATACTAATAAACTTTTAAAAATGTGTAGCCAAAGAAACTTTAAAAAATGTCTGCGATCGAATAACGCAGTTAAAAAAGATAACGTCCCTTATCAAAGGTCAAGCTGGATAGACAACTGAACTTTTTACTCTAGAGCTACCAAAGACAAATTTTTTTACTCAAAATTCTAAATTTCACTAAATTAAATAATTTTTTTCTCAATTGTTATTATTCAAAACTACTTGTATAGATATCTATGGACAAAAATTACTCATTTGCTAAAATAAACAAAACTTTTCATTAAAAACATAATTATATGATTTAAATAAAACTCAAGGTGTTTTATAATTTATTATATATGTTAAACTAAAAAAAATTATATGATTTATTTTTATTTTAGAAGAAACTTATGTGAGTTAAAAAAATCATTTAAAGTTAATAAAATTTAAAAAATCTAAAAAATCTATTATATCCGGAAAAGAAATGAAATGCGTTTAATTTTTATAAAAAGAGCTTAATGGATATCAACGTTGATACTTAATAATATAAATCCGCAAATTGATGATATATTTGTTAATTAAATGATCTATTGATTATATGAATATAGGACTTGTTGGAAAATAATAATAATAATAATAACCTAAAAAAAATTAAAATTTCGTTGGTCAAATTGCTCCTTAACTCATTATTAAATTGACTTTAATCAAACCTCTTAAGTTATGTTTTTTTTTTCAACAAGTCTCATATTCATATAATCAATAGATCATTTAATTAACAAATATATCATCAAGTTGCCATATTTAAATTAGGCTAAAGTATACTTTTAGTCCTTGAAGTTTATATGAGGTATACTTTTGCTCCCTTAACTTTATAAAGTATATTTTTAGTCTTATAATTCTAACACCGTTAATTTTGTTAACGGAAAATACAAACTCAAGTGATAACGTAAATTTAAGTGATGAATTGTAATTAAATGCTATTATCTCAAATTTAAAATATGGGTAAATTGAAGAATATATAAAATGTGTATAATTAAATGTTATTAATCATCATTTGAGTTTGATCGTCAAAGCATTTTCCGTTAAGCAGCGTTAACGGTGTTAATTTTAGGACAAAAATATACTTTATGAAGTTAAGGACTAAAAGTATACCTTATGTAAAACTTAAAGGACTAAAAGATACTTTAGCCTTTATATTATTAAGTATCAATGTTAATATCCATTAAGCTCTTTTTTATAAAAATAAAAATTAAACTCATTTCATTTCTTTCCGGATATAATAGATTTTTTAAATTTTATAAACATTAAATGAATTAATTAAATCATATTTTTTTAACATATATAATAATAAAACACCTTGAGTTTTATTTAAATCATATAATTATCATTTTAATGAAAAATTTTGTTTATTTTAGTAAATGAGTAATTTTTGTCCATAGATAACCAAACAAGTAGTTTTGAATAATGACAATTGAGAAAAAAATTATTTAATTTAGTAAAATTTAGAATTTTGTGTCGGGCTTTCCCGAGTAAAAGTTTTTTGTCTTTGGTGACTTTCACGGAGTAAAAGTTCGTTAACCAATCTACACCTTAGACAACGAACATTATCTTTTTCTAACGATGTTATGCTGACTACACATTTTTAAAAGTTTATTAGTATTTTTAATCACATAAAAATTTATTCTGCTGGTAAAATAAAAATTTGTGATACCCAAAGAAAAGAAAGGTGGAACAATGGGCAATGCAATGAATTGACTTGCATTTGTTTGCTAGTTCCAGTGTCAGCTTTGGAGTACAAGCGAAAGCGAGGCATATGCTCGGTTTCTACTTTTTTTGCCATCAACTTTTTATTGATTTAGACTACTACTAATGCCGTCCTGTCCTCCCTCTGTCTGGTACTTGTATCAAATATTAATGTCAAGTTCCAAAGAAAGATAATTAGTTACTGATTATATACTTACACATGCCATTCATGATAAAAATGCCATCAATTGTTAGATTCATTTTCCCCCCTTAGATTTTTAGCTGTAATTTCTGTGCCAATGAAGAGTTATTTACTTCACACAGTGCATGATGCCAGTGATGCCTTCATAAACAATCCCAGAAGGAAGAGTGGAAGATACCTTGACTTGGAAGCCTCATCTTTTGCCAAATAAACAACCATTCATAACAACAAGCATGAGACCCCACATCCCGTTGTAGTGGATTTTCTCGTGTCCATACTTTTTCCCTTTTAAATCTTGTAGTTTTATATATACCACTTTCGTCATTTTTATAAATCCAGTCAGAAAAAAATTTGATCCTTATTATTAAGGGTGAAATTTGGAAAATGTATCAATTTAAGACATATTTAATAAGTTAACCATTTTTTTTTAGTATATGAAAATTAGGTAAATTGAAATGTTACTAGATCAAATTCAGGTATTGCATATATATTTTTTTTTTTGCCCATCCAAAATCATCCAGGAAACACATGCTAATTCGAATCCGATCTGACCGCAAGACCCGACTGATTATGATTGGTGAGTCTCCCAACAAGAAGTTTTTGCGTTATGAAAAGCTGAACTCGGCATTCTTGCGGCACTTGGCCATTTCTTTTGCTAACCCCATTGGTAGGTATTGCATATTTTATTTTATATTTTTCATCATGAGATTCTCTTCTTAATTATTTCATTTTATTTTGCGTGTTCAAATGGTATGAAGAAAAATCAAGGGGGCATAGTTAATGAAGTCGGTTAGCATGGGGCCTCCCAAAGTTAATTAGAAATGAGATGAGCAATGTTCAGAATCAGTAGTTGAAAACTTATATATTAGTAATAACATGTCCGGCAAAAAAAGATTTAATTTCTTTTGAACACATTTTTTAAATCTGAATTTTGCTTAATAAAAAAATATTTCTAATTAAATCTAGTCACTACATTAGCAATTTATATATATATATATATATATATATATATATATAAAGACAGATAAATAAAAAGCGAGGTTAATATATTGACCTCAAGTGTCACGTACGTACATAAATAACATTTTAATTATTCAATAACATTGCTCCTACGACACTCAATGATTTTAATGATGTCCATTGCCCTTTACCCACAACAAGTGTTCACTGTGACGGGACCCACTAATTTTAATCATATCCTATAATTAATATATGTAATGTACATCATAATCTCGTAGCTATTTAGGATATTTTATAGGGAAAATTATGATAAAGGATCTAAGAAAAATAATATTTATTAAGAAGGACCATAAAAGTTGTAATTATTTTGAAGGACCAAAAATTAAAATAGAAAAACTAAATTGTTCTTAGTCAGATTTCCTATATTCTCTTTAAATGAATAAGAATCTGGAGTAATTGATGGATAATAACAAATAGATTAATGGATTTTCATTGTTTAATGATTTTGACGCTCATTGTTTGCCGATATGTTTATGTTGTTTTGTCAAATTTATGTTCGCTATTCATGCAGGGAGAAATATTCAAATGGTATAATACTATGCTAAATGCTAATAGTCCCGTGAAATGGGGATCTATGCTGTAGGTTTATTTTCCCATACCATTTTGTTTGATTTGTTGGAATCATATTTTGGCCCTAATCACAATCAGGTGGAGGTGTCCATATCTTACTCCGTAGACTATAGAGCGTGGAGTTTCTACTGCAATAAAAAAAATGAAGTTATTTGAATTGATATCTCTATTCATCATTATCCACCAATCACTCAAGATTCTGATTCAGTTACTGAATATAGGAAATCTGACTAAGGGCAATTTAGTCTTTCTATTTTAATGTTGTAAGCGAGGTTAATATATTGACCTCAAGTGTCACGTACGTACATAAATAACATTTTAATTATTCAATAACATTGCTCCTACGACACTCAATGATTTTAATGATGTCCATTGCCCTTTACCCACAACAAGTGTTCACTGTGACGGGACCCACTAATTTTAATCATATCCTATAATTAATATATGTAATGTACATCATAATCTCGTAGCTATTTAGGATATTTTATAGGGAAAATTATGATAAAGGATCTAAGAAAAATAATATTTATTAAGAAGGACCATAAAAGTTGTAATTATTTTGAAGGACCAAAATTAAAATAGAAAAACTAAATTGTTCTTAATCGATTTCCTATATTCTCTTTAAATGAATAAGAATCTGAGTAATTGATGGATAATAACAAATAGATTAATGGATTTTCATTGTTTAATGATTTTGACGCTCATTGTTTGCCGATCTGTTTATGTTGTTTTGTCAAATTTATGTTCGCTATTCATGCAGGGAGAAATATTCAAATGGTATAATACTATGCTAAATGCTAATAGTCCCGTGAAATGGGGATCTATGCTGTAGGTTTATTTTCCCATACCATTTTGTTTGATTTGTTGGAATCATATTTTGGCCCTAATCACAATCAGGTGGAGGTGTCCATATCTTACTCTGTAGACTATAGAGCGTGGAGTTTCTACTGCAATAAAAAAAATGAAGTTATTTGAATTGATATCTCTATTCATCATTATCCACCAATCACTCAAGATTCTGATTCAGTTACTGAATATAGGAAATCTGACTAAGGGCAATTTAGTCTTTCTATTTTAATGTTGTAATTTCTGGTTCTTCAAAATAATTACCATTTTTTATCCTTCTTAATAGATATTATTTTTCTTAGATCCTTCAACACAATTCAACAAGTCATGCCAAAGAATCAGTTTCATCGATGATCTAGTTAAAAGTTTTGAACAAGCTTCCTAAACTTGAAATGACATTATTTTGAGTTAAAAGAAAGCAGCAATCCATTCTATTTAGTAACTCTATTTTATTGGATTGTATATAATTTATACATGAATATTCTATTTACCAGTCGATTGATGCTTTTTATATTTAAATACTATTCTTTCGAGAGTTATATCTGACTATTTTCATATCTTTTAATTAAATATATTATTTTAATCATCATATATTTGACCGGGGTTTACCCTAGTTTCAACCACCAGCCCTTACACTACTATCTCAATCGGTTCATTGACAACTGATTTTCAATACATTGAGTTCTCCAATGAAACACCTATCTATTTTTGGACTGAGTTTTGTGCAATCTCAATTGGGAACCGGCTTTCCTACAATGCATTTAAGATCCGCTGCCATCCGCTGCACTAAAACGTGGTCGTTTTGTCCTACATGTGGCCCTTTTAAAAAAAAAATTCGGATCTTGACCCATTAAAAATATACTTCGGATCTTGAATCGTTCTTAAAAAATACTTGATGATCTTAAAAATTATTTTAGAATCGTGAAAAGAATATTTCAGTCTTGATCTTAAAAAAATACTTTAGAATACTGACAGATAGTGAAAAAAATACTTTAGGATCTTGAAAAATTATTTTAAGATCTTGAAAAAAATATTTTAGGATATTAAATGACTAAAAATATACTTTAAGATACTGAAAAAATATTTTAGGATATTTTTTTAGGTACTGAATGGTACTAACGGTATTTTAAGGTACTAACTGTAACTAAAAATATACCTCAGGATATTTTTTCACGATTCTAAAATAATTTTTTAAGATCATCAAGTATTTTTTAAGGATCGTTCAGTATCTTGAAGTATATTTTTAGTACCAGTCAGTATCCTGAATTTTTTTTTAAAAAAAAAGGGCCACATGTTCAGCATTTTAGGACAAAACGACCACGTTTTAGTGGAGCGGATGGCAGCGATCTTAAATGCATTGGAGGAAAGCCGGTTCCTCTCAATTGTGGCCGTGTTTTGAAAATGAAGTTTCATGGATTGTATGCATGGTAATACACACAAATAGGGTAGTATTTCATATCGAGGGGTCTTCCTCAAGTGGGTAATCCTGTTTAATATGATCAACTTCAAGCTATATTTGCCATATGTACTTTTTTTTTTTTTTTAAAAAAAAGTAGTATTTCATATTTCTATAATTTCATATAAGGTAGAATTTTTTCAAGAACTTTTAAACACAATATGTCCGTAATAATACAATTATGCATGAATTCCATTTTTTTTCTTATCCATTTCTCTTTAGTTCTCATTGGCAAGGGATGAAAATGTCTTCATCGAAGAATTTAATTATTCATAGAGAGAACTTAATTTGATTGGTATATTAAAAAAAAAAAAAAACTAATTGGATGACCAACCTACCATAGGCGGACCCAAGTGTTAGACAAGGGGGTAAGTGCCCCCTTAATATATCAAAATTGTACTTCGTAATCGGATGGAGGATGAATGATTGTTTAATACCTTATATTGAAAAAGATGTATTTAATAGCATTGATAATAAGACAATTATGATAGAATTCCAAAAAAATAAGGCCAGAAGGATGACATTGTAATTATTTTTATTGTAATATACTTTTGTTATTAAAATATATGTCTTGAACTTATTGAGTATCACCCTTCATTGTAATTTATGTAATGCATTTAACCGCACTTACTTGCTTGCTTTTCTAAATGACGTGTTTGTAAAATAATCACCTCTCTTATTATATCATTAAGATTCACTTGATTTCATGAATATTTTTTTGATATTCTTTTCTTTAATTTCTTGTTTATATTCTTTTATTTTTTAATGCATTTAAAACTTTCCTTAAAAAAAAAAAAAAAAAAAAAAGGACGGCGAACCCCCGAATCCCCCCGCCACTAATGCCCCTTCAATATTTTTCTAGATCCGCCCCTACAACCTACCCCTGAATTTGGCCAACGGAATCATGGGGTGTCATGACTCATAAATAATAGATGGAAACTTTGTTTTATGTGCAAACAAAATGTTAGAAATTTGATTGTTTTGGTTCCCATATTAAATGAGTCAGGTGGCAGCCTACCACACTATCTAATTTGGCTTATCCACTCTTCTCATTTCCCCATATTTCAATCAATCCAAATTATTCAGATTCAATTATGATAATTTAAAATTATTTATTTATTTTTAATTTAATTTTCTTACTTCAAACTTTAAATCCAAACCATTCAAAATTCACCTCCACTATAAAAATACACAGATAAGAAAAGAGGAAAAAAAGTTGCAAATGTTCAAAATAAATGAGTGGTAATAGGTCTCTCGTTACTTAAACAAATGGTTGGAAGTTCGAACCATAACCCTTTAAATGTAATGACTTAGTTAGAAGGGTCTTACACTACAAACACCAGAATATATATATATATATGTGTGTAATATATAATTAATTATTAATTAATCAATAAAATACAAATAAAAATTGAATTCTTAAAGTTATTAATAAATAAGTATGATGATAATAAACTCTGTCTATGATAACGCCATTCAAATTTTGAGGGGGTAATGCTGGAATGGACTTGGGATTAATTAACCAGGATCATTATTATTATTTGGCATTTAAAGATGGCTTTATTAAAAGAAAGGGCGAATGTGTAAAAATACTTATATACATATCTAGCATGTGCGTCTGACATCATAATACCTATGATCATTAAAAAAATGGAACAAAAGTGCCAACTTCGTTAATTAAAGCAAACATCCGTTAATTTCTGGTTTTGTGTGCCCTATTTTAATAATTTTTAAATAATCATATAAAGGGCAAAGATACAAAAATACTCATATACATATCTCATATGTGTGTCTGGCACTATATACAATCTTGAGCACGAAAATACCTATAATCATTAAAAAGAAGGACAAAAATGTCAACTTCATTAATTAGGCAAACATCCGTTAATTTCTGGCTCTGTTAATAAAGGGAAAAGTTCCGATGATAGACTATAGAAGGGCATTTGGGGGAGCGGATAACACAAAGCGGTGACCATGTGGGTGACCGGAGAGTGGGGCCCTCAAAACCAGAAATTAACGGATGTTTACCTTCATTAACAAAGCTAAGATTTTTACCCTTCTTTTTTTAATGATCATAGCTATTTTTGCATCCCGAGGATTGTATATGATATTAGACGCACATACGGGATATCTAAATGAGTAATTTTGCACCTTTTTCTTTAAAATAATTATTTAAATATTATTAAAGTGGGGTCCAGAAACCAATATTTATCTTCATGAATGTAGTTGGCGTTTTGTTCAGTTTTATAAAAATCAAAGGTATTTTGGCAATGAAGGATTATATATGGCGCAAGTTGCAGCTTGTGGGGAAAAAAGAGTGTGTCATGGCTTAAGAATGGGTTGGGGGAGTTATCCAACGTCAAAGAGTAGGTGAAGCCAAATATTTAAATTATTTATTGTGGCATAAAGCTAACAAAACAAAAGTTATTCCTAATTATTAACCTTGTTGTTCGGATTAGGTAGTGAAGACCAAAAACAGTCTCCTTCCTCGGTAACAAAACATGCTCACAAATATTTCATGTCAAATTCTAAAATGTATACTGTGTTAATTAATAATTATTCTTAATTAAATGACAAATTGTATCATATATATATATATATATATATATATTATATATATTCCTCACAAAAATAAACACTAGAATGTGGTTTCTTCGAAATTGATTATTTTAAAAGTAAAGGTACTTTTGAACAGAGAGAACAATACAATAATGAAAATATTCATACAACCAATTTCATTTTTTTTTCTTACTTATTTTATTTTTTAACTCAAGATATTTTTTTTAAAAAAATTTCATACCACAGGTAATTTGAATCTAATTCGTTCCAAAAAAAGAAGATAATATAAAACAAAAGTAATCACACAAAAATATGTTTTTTTAAAACCAGAATTACACATATTAAAAGACTGAATCTGCTGAAAAGCATTATTAATAATCAACTTTCAGTGAACTTTACAAGTGCCAACTGTGGCTGATTTTAAAGCCTGAAAGATGCTAATTGCCAATTCTGCTGTGTAACTAATCTGGTAAAAAAAAATTAATTTAGATCCATTTCAGACAGAGAGTCTCTGAAAAACAACACAGTACAAGACGTGTGTGTGTGTGTGTGTGTATATATATACTTATACAATGATTTAGAAAGGAGGACCCAATTTTGTCGAAGGAAGCGAAGCAGATCTCAGTACAAGAGAGGTCGTTGAGATTTGCACCTGTCTCGTCCTCATACGGCCAAAAACCAATTTCCCACTTACACTCTCTCCATTATATTAATAATAATAACAATAATAATCCTTCTAAATTAATATTTAGATTACGATTTTTCATTCTGGTCTTTATGATCTTTGCCTCTTTGTGTTTGAAGCTGACTATTCATCCCCGTGCAAATATTACAATATTAGCACCACTAGTGATATTCTAGCCACCCAAGTCCCAAAATAAAATAACAATACAAGCTTTTCAATTTCCAGAAATAGATTCTCAACTGAAAACGACAACAAACTCACCATTCTTCTCCATTTTTTTTCCTTTTTCGTTTCTTTCGAAAAGGTTTTGTATTTGTATCATGGGATTTTTTTTTTCCTTTGCTCAAAGGAAATGCCTTTTTGGGTTCTTATGTATCATTTCTGTTCTTTCACATCGCTCCCTCTTCTTCATCTTCTCTCGATCTTGGGTTGTAATCTAATCCAAACACTTCTTTTTCTTATCTACTCACTCATCTGTAGAACTTCTCATTGTGTTCTTATTTCTTAATTAAATTTTGCCACGAAGCCCAACAAATCTGCGACCATATACAAGTTTTAGGCCCCACACCACTTTTACCCTTTCTCTTTGTATTTTAGAATTTCTTGAAAAAATTTGATCTACTTGTCTTGAACCCCTCTCCTTCCTTCCTTCACGCTTTGGAATACAGGCTCTTCAGTGTCGATTAAATTCTTAAATCTCTGGAAAAACTTCCATTACCCATGGTCTGAAGTCGAGCGAGATCTGTTTAACTGGCGCCTTCGAGTTTAAGAACCATGCATTTTGCTGCAGGTACGTTGTCATTCTAAGATTTTTCTTCCTTTTTTCATCTTCTGTTATGCAATGCTTTTTCATCTTCTCCGTTCGAGTTTTTGATTTATTCGAAACCAATTAAATCGTATATGTCATGAAAAGAAATCTGAACTTTTGGGAGGTTCCTGGGGTTTGTGTGGATCAATGAAGGTGTGCTAAACTTGGGAAATATTTGAAGAAATTTCCCTTTCAAGTGGGTAATTTTTTGTTGTGGTTTCATAATTGATTTTACTGGATTTCGTTTTCGGTTAGAAATAAATAAATTAATAAATGGAAGTAGTCTCTGCTTATTTGCTCAAAGAGCTTGGGAAGACCCGAGAAGAAAGTTTAAATTGGCGTAACTTTATTAAAATATGGTTACCGGAAAAGTTATGTCTGAGCTAAATAGTTAAATTAGGTTCATTTGAGAGGTCACTGGTGTCTGTCCCGAATTTGTATCCTAAAACCCGCAAACCGTAAGCTCTTTCTCCTTCAAAGGACTGACATGCATGCATCATTTTCATAGGGCAGGCTTGTGTCAGTTAAATGCATTTGATCCCTTTCTGTGAATCTTCACCATATATCTGCAAATTTATACTAAACTCGTTTTGCCTGAGTTAATGCCGTCTGCAATGAGCTTTTACGTTCTTATTCCTTTCTGTTTTTTCCCCATTTCTGTGGGCTTCGTTCATATTTTCCCCACTTATCTTGATTTCAAAATTGGAAATTGCTTATGAAGAGGACGCGTGGTATAGAAGTTAGAACATATCTCTATATTGGATTCTTTCCTACTCTTCCATGCTAAACTGAATATAGGAATAAATATGAGAGTACCCTTACATCTGCTTCATTCTGCATCACATCACAAAAATGCTTGCTTCAAATTCTTTTATTGCTCGGGACATTAATTTGTTATGTTTTATCGAACCAGGTCAAACAGATACAACTTCAGTAAAATGTCTTGTCAACAGCATTTCTCGATTCATTCATCTGGTTTCTTGCCAAACAATGAAACCTATGCCATTTCAGAAGAACTATAATCATATGATTGGGGTGTTAAAGCGTTTGAAACCAGTACTTGATGATGTTATAGATTGCATAAGTTACTTGGATGAACATTTATGTAAAGAGTGTGAAGAATTGGATATGGCAGTTAATGAAGCTCGAGAGTTCTTGGAAAATTGGAGCTCGAAGAGAAGCAAGATTCTAAGCGTAAGAAACTTTTTTGATATACCAGTTTGTTTAAAGATTATAAGCCTCTTAATTGGCATTTGAAAGTCCAAACATGCTATGAGTTGCCAATGCTGCATCCCTCCTCTTGTATGCAGGCATGATTGATAGTTACCATTCATTTATTTGATTGGATGGTTGTATTTCAGGTTCTGCGAAGTGGGTCATTGTTGATGAAAATACAGATATCCTCAGTTGAAATTTGTCACTTGATGTTTAGATCCCTACAGGCGCCTCCACCTACTTCAGTTTTGGCTAGTCTTGAGGTATGTCAATAGTTGAAACTGACCTTTATTATATATGGCATAAGATGGTATCTGTTGACTTTCTTCCTTTCCTGCTTATTACTCTTGTTCTGCTACACCACTGCTCCCCAATCTGAAATATTAAATGCGAAAGGAAAAAAAAATCTCTTATGCTGACAGCAAAAGCTATCTCCATTTTCATCAATGGCTAGTTGATTAACTCGAGCATGAGATTAATTGCTAGCAACTTTTTCAGAACTATTTGCAGGAACTTAGATGTTTGAAGAAGGAACCAGCCACAGGCTATATAGAAGAGGCATTGACAAATCGAAGAGAAAATATTGAACCTCACAATGAAAATTTAAAGAAAATCATTGAGTTTCTTGGATTGATGGCAAACCTGGAACTCATGAAAGAAAGTATGGCTGTGGAAAAGGAAAGATTGAGTATTGAAGTCAAGAAAATGAAAGCGGAGTTAGATGAAATTAATACAATTGTGGGTCTTGTCTGCAGTTTACGTGATTATGTGATTAAATTTGAGCGCCCTGAAGTGAAAAGTGGCATCTCAATTCCTTCATACTTTATCTGTCCTTTATCATTGGAACTCATGGTGGATCCTGTTATTGTGGCTTCAGGTCAGACATATGATAGGATGTCCATCCAAAAATGGCTTGATCATGGGTTGACTGTTTGTCCCAGGACTCATCAGAGACTTGCTCACACAAACCTCATTCCTAATTATACCGTCAAGGCTATGGTAGCAAATTGGTGTGAGGAAAATAATGTCAAACTTCCCAGTAACTTTGAGTCCAATAATATGCAAAACCCCTTAGATCATCTATTGCCCCAAGATTTAGCTCGTTCATGTAGTTTTGGGTCTGTACATAGTAGTAATTCCACATCAAGATCACATCTTCAAACTGGAAATGCACTTGAGAAGCAAAAAGGTGATATCTCTTCCAGATTAAGTGGAGAATCTAATGGATGCCAGAGCATAGAAATAGAAAAAATTGAGCAACAATCTCCTGCTCCTTCCTATATTTATAGTAGAAGTGAATCATTCTCAAGCTCCATTTCTAGTACTGATTGTGCACATCCTGTTTCAAAAGAAGCTTCAGAGATATTTTATAGGCAAGAAAATGTAAAGGAACTGTCTAGAGGAATCACCAAGGGACCCGCTGCTCCTGCAAATAATGAATCAGGGTCTTCTCCTTGGTTGTCAGGAAAGCAATTCCAAGCCCCAAGATCAAAATTAGGAGAAACAGGGAATGGAAATAATAATAACAGCCAGTTGAATGTGCATTCTCTTCCCGTTTGCAATTCAGGATATGATGAGTTGACAACTACATCTTATGTCAATAAGTTGATTGAAGATCTTCACAGTCAATCCAATGAAGTTGAAACTAAGGCTGCAGAAGAATTGAGGCTTCTTTCAAAGCAAAATGTGGAAAACCGAATCATGATAGGGAAGTGTGGGGCTATCACACCTTTACTTTCACTACTGTATTCAGAAGTGAAGATAACACAAGAGCATGCTGTGACAGCTTTGCTGAATTTGTCCATTAGTGAAGATAACAAGGCCTTGATTGTGGAAGCTGGAGCGATTGAACCACTTATCCATGTTCTGAAAACAGGAAATGATGGAGCCAAGGAAAATTCTGCAGCTGCTCTATTTAGCCTTTCTGTAATAGAACACTATAAGGTAATAATTGGCCAGTCTGGAGCAGTCAAAGCTTTGGTTGATCTCCTTGGCTCAGGAACCCTTAGAGGAAAGAAGGATGCTGCTACTGCTTTATTTAACCTATCAATATGTCATGAGAATAAAGCTCGTATTGTTCAAGCTGGAGCTGTGAAGCATCTGGTTCAGTTAATGAACCCTGCTGCTGGAATGGTTGACAAGGCTGTTGCTCTTCTTGCAAACCTGTCAACCATTGCTGAGGGGCGATTAGCAATTGCAAGGGAGGGGGCCATCCCCTTAATAGTTGAGTTTGTTGATTCCGGTTCCCAAAGGGGAAAGGAAAACGCTGCATCCATTCTCTTGCAACTATGCCTTCATAATACGAAGTTTTGTACTCTGGTTCTGCAAGAAGGAGCAGTACCTCCCTTGGTTGCATTATCTCAATCCGGTACACCAAGAGCAAAGGAAAAGGTTTGTGTCTGTCATCCTTATCGTTGGCAAACTTTCTGATTGTTTTTAGGCCATAAACAAGTCATTTTCCTGCATTTAGAAGAGGCTGTTGTTCTTGCCCCTCTCGGGGTAAAAATGGAGTGGTGCAACCTTAGGGGTCAATCAAGATTAAATAACCTTATTAATTGAAAACAAAGGCTAAAATCTCTCTTTCAAATATACCCTCAGTGCATTTTACCTGAAATTAATGTGGACGAAATTTCTGACTTCTTCCGGAGTTCTTTTTTAAGATATTTATTGCAATTGGGTAGAAAGCATATACATGCCCTGGTGTATTTTTCTTTTTTTTTTTTTTTTTTTTTTTTTTTTTTTTTTTTTTTTTTTTTTTTTTTTTTGGGGGGGGGGTGGGTGGGTGTTGAAGATGGGAAGTTTTAGTACCAAGTAAAATTGGAAATAGCAGTTATGGCTGGTCGTGGTGTGCGGTGACTCACGTCATATGATTATGATCCAAGAGTATAATAAATTTGTATGCCTGCAGGCACAACAACTTCTAAGCCATTTTCGTTATCAACGGGAAGGAGCTGCTGGGAAGGGAAAAGCTTGAGGACAGACAATTTTGGTTATTTCACTGCCCTTTGCTCTTGCCTTAGTAACTTGTGATAATCATCTTCCTCCCTCTTCCATTGTTGTCATTCAAGGGTTAGGGCTTGTCTTTTCCTTATTTGTCTCATGCTGGGTGGCTTGCCATGGGTTATCAATTTAAAAACTGGGATTAGCTTAATGATGCCAAGCTGCCTCATTTGCCACCCTTTTCAACTTTCGTGGGCTTTTCAGGGATTTTATCTTTTCTAATGGAAGTAGGAATTTTTAGATGAAGGTAGGCTTTATTACACGTATTTCCCAAAGGTGTAGCTTGTGAAGTCGTAAACTTGAATGATGTGGAATTCGATTCGCAGGTTGTGACTGATGCTGTACTCTGCCTGTTTTGTAGATATGTGTATATATGCTATAGATTCTAGTGAGATTCTATAGATTATTTTTCTTCATTCTGCTGATGTGAACATGAGACTTTTGTTTTATTGTTATTTATTTATTCCATTCCTTCATTCATCTGGTCATTCATTTTAATTTGTACGAGTTGACGATCTTCTGACGTCAATTAGGGACCACTTAAATATTTAGTGCAAGAGCTTCCAGTATGATAAAATATTTTCGTTAGTTTACGCTCACCTTTGATCTTTTGATTATTGGATATATGGGATTTAAGATTGGATTATTTGGATCCTTTGTTGTCCACTTGGAACAATATATGTAGGATAAAAGTGGGTTTGCGTATTGTTTGCTTTGGAATTAAAAGATTATGAATGTAATAAAAATGAATGATTCAAATCCTATAAAAAAAAATCCTGTGTAGATAAATTAGACCCTTTTTTGTACCGACATTAGACCATGCGGTTGAGGTCATCCATGGCATTTTACTCTGATTTTGGCAAAGAGATTCACTTTTTAATGTTTAGATGCTTTTGAAAGAGAAAGGTGGCTTTGGCATTTGCATTTGCATGTTTGTGGATAATATTTTGACCTTGGAGTGTATGATTGGAGTATGTATTGTCATGTGTTGGTCCAAGTCCGAGTCCAAGTCCAAGGTCTGACTCAGATTATGTATCTTTTCATGTGGTGTCTTTTTCTTCAGTCTATCTTCCATTTGACCTCTAATCTAAGGGGCCGTTTGGTATGAGAAAGATTTGAGAAAGGAAAGGGAAAATTTTGAGGGATGACAGAAGATGAATTGTAATGAAGGGGGTAATAGTTGGTGAAGAATTATGAAATACCTATTTTACCCTCAAAAGTGATTAATTCAAATTCAAAAGAAAATATATATTTATACTTTTAAAAATCCTCTTATCAAGTTCGAATTTATCTAACATATTCTTTCGGCAAATTGGAATTTGTCTAAAATATTTTCCCACAAAGTTTAAACTTGTCTAAAATATTTTCCCGCCAAGTTCAAAATTGTCTAATCCATCTTTCCTTCCCTTACTACCTATAGCCCGTACCAAAAAGGTTCTAAGACTTCAGTCTGGAAAGAACAAAACACACATTGGGGTGCAGTCTATTGAATTGAAACTTAGCTTGGAAGAGATAACAAGGTTGAAACTTTTCACTTCTCTCTCATAATTTTCCAATTTGCATCTCTTAAAACTTTTAAAGTACAACACGATTCCTCTCATACATTAAAGATTGTCTCAATAACCATTTTAGTGTAGTAAGGTAGGTAGGTGTATAGCAGGACTTGAACCTGCGCTTTATTTAGATTTTAAGGAATCTTTTTACATCTTACTCCCTTCGGTCCTAATTATAAGAGCTAGTTGACTTTTTTTGGAGAGATTAAGGAAGCTAATTAAATTAGCTTAGAGTATTTTTATTTTTATTTGTTTCTTCAAACTAAATATTTTGACTGATAAACTAATATATAATCTAAGAAAATACAACATATGAAATGATTAAGTAACTTATTTAGCTTCCTTAATCTCTCCTAAAAAAAATCAACTAGCTCTTATAATTAGGAGGAGGTAGTAAAATTTAGATAATAATTTTCAAACATATGCTAATTCAAACAAATATATTACTATTTTTTCACTGAATTTACTCACCCTAATTACGTCCGAAAGATACCAATAACACCCAAAAAAAAAAAACTATACCTCATGTCTATTTATTTCAGGTTGAAAAACGTAGTGGGCCAGCCTAGTATATGGCATAGATTTGGGTCCGCAGGACTTGTGGCCCCAAAATTATATACCTTCCTTAAACACTTTGATGATTTTATGTCAACGGAGACAATGTTTCTAAAATATTATAACGGTGATTAATATAAAATTCAGTTGACTATTTTGAAGAGATTAAAAAAGTAGAATAAAATAATTTAACATATTAATATTTATCATTTTTTATACCAAATCCTGACACATAAACTAATTTATAATGTAATAATATACGACATATGTTATTTATGATTAAGTTACTTATTTCGTTTCCTTAATCTTTATCAAAAAAAAATTAATTCTTATATTAAGTACCAAGAGTAACTACTTTTGATTAAACCTGACAACACTTGAATTATTGAATACGATCTAATGACATTTGATACTATCAATTAGTTATCTGGAAAGGACAAAATTGAGATTGATTAGCGTGGGCTGAGTCCTTTATAATTTCCACCAAGTGACTAATATTGGGCTTAGTGAGGCCCATGTACTTTAGACATATGAAAAAAAAAATGAAATTTTAAACTGATTATCTAAGGTTGGCTCATAATTATAAGGTTATTAGTTCAAATCCAACTAATATGAGAACCTTATTGGTAGTCGATCTATAAATACTCTTGTAAGCGTTCTTTGAGCCCAGATGTATGTTCTGGCCTTGATGAGCTTGAGATCCAACTCATCTAATTTTTTTTTATATAAAGAAAAAAAAAACCACCTTTCCTTTTTTTTTTTTTTTAAAAAAAGGAAAATAGGGGCGTACAGTTAGGTTAAATTGGGTCCATAATATGATATTGAGTTGAGGTGCCTTTTTCGCATTGAAGGGAGATTCCATAAATTGTAAGATGAGACAAGAATACATGCTCCTCTCATCTATAAATGCCCTGCACGTTTTTTCTTTTATAAAAGTTTTATTTGAAAGCATGAAAAATGTTTGATTGTATTCAAATTTAATGGCACGAGGTGTGTAAATGAAGAAGCATAGTTATAGTGGAAGTGGTATTATTGATGATTCCCCATTTTAATGCCCACAATAATGGTCAAAGAAGGAAGTCAAAGAGAGTTTAAAGCCTCATTGTTATTACTGATTACTCCACTCTTAAATCTTTCTTAAACTTGTGGTTATAATAAAAAAGAAGTTAAATATAAGAAAATATTATATTTATTTTGGAGGACCCAACAACATAAAATGCACGTCTAGATTATGCCTGTGATGAGCTTTTTTTTTTTTTTTTTTTGCCATCTCGAACTAGAATCTAATAGAGTATCAGCTTAATTGAGAAAATTAAACTCGAACAGTGCAAAATTTTGAATTTATTGTTATCTATAATCACTTATTTGTATGGGAACAAAACATTTAAATACTACTTCAACTTTCAAATTTTAGAAAAAGAACTTTAAAACTTGCAAAGGATAGAGAAGAGATGGGATAGGAATTTAAGTTTTTCATGTTTTGGCTTAAAGACCAAAATACTCATTTCACACATTTTTTCATTATCTAACGATTTTTGTAGGATGTGACAAATTGAGTAATGAGATTGAATAAAACAATAACAATCTTGAAAAAAAATCGTAAAGTACTAAAAAAAAGGTATGAAGGGGTCATTTTGGTCTTTAAACCAAAACATGAAAAACTCAAATTTCCATCTCATTCTTTTTCTGTCATTTGCAAGTTTTAATGGTCTTTTATAGGTTGTGGAAGTTGAAATGATATTTAAATATATTCTTTTCCTATTTGTAACAGAGTAAATAAGAAAATTTGACCCACTTATCTTAGCGCTGCGCGTAAATTAAGACAGCTCATGAATCACGAAAAACAGAATATAAAATGAAAATCCAGCTGAGAAAATTGACGTTTTCAATTTATTAATGCTATGGGATTGCTTCACAACCATGTTCATGACATATATTTAATCATTTAAAATGTAATTTATTTCCAACTCTGTTTGGATTTATATAGGCAATTGAATTGGTACCACTCTAATAATAGCAGTAATTATTTGTTAGGCCATAATTCAATTAAAAGTCTCACCAAAAGATTCTTCACAACGCATAATATATTTATTTATTTATCTATTTTCTCCTTTGATGTGAAAGGCACTTCGTGAGTTGTCATGTGTGCTTGAAAGTTACATCTACATTTGAAATTTGAAAGACATTTTTTCAAAAAAAAAAAAATTGAAAAAAATACAATGAACCAAATTGATGCCCCCGAATATTAGAATCAAGTAGCTAATAGGATGGTCCACGCACTAAAGCTGGGTGGGTTTTGTTACGTAGGTCACAATATTTTTACAAATTAATGGTTTCTAACTATGAATATGATTGGTAAAATATATAGGTAATTAATTAAGGGTGGGTACTTATGCATGATTTAATTTCTTTTACTCTCTCCGACATTTAATATGAGAGTTAGTTAACTTTTTTATAAAAAATTAAGAAAGTTAAATAAGTTAAAATTTACATTAAAGTATATATATATTTATTGTTTTTTTAAAATTAATTTATTTGATTAAACTAATATAAAATTTAATGATATATACTTTTGTCATATGTTATAATATAATTAAGAATTTATTTAGCTTTTATAAAATTAATCACGTTAAAAAAATAAGGTCAATGTGCTCTTATATATATTAAGCATAGGAGGCAGTAGTTTTTTTCTTCCCATTCATCATTCTTTTACTTTATATAGACATTTCATGAGTTTCATGATTTTAGTACGTTTAAACTCAAGTTTTATTAATAAGTATGAAAAATTAGGTGGCTCCACGTAAGCGTACTGATAATTAATTTGAAAAGAACATACCTAATGACCTAAAGGCTGGTTGATTAATTTGTTGAATGTCTATCATTAATATTTTAAAAAAAATGTGAAAGCCAGTAAAAAAAGAATGAGTTTAAATTAATCCATTACTTTAAATACAAGCGCAAGATCACCAATGTGTAAACATTATAAAATTAGTTAAGTTAGTTGTTTATAAAAAATGTGTGTTTTTTTTTATAAAAAATACTCATTTTAGTTATTTGTATTGGGTTACTCCCTTAATGGAAAAACTCTTTAATAGGAAGATTTTAGAAAAAAATAATTACTACTTCTTCTGGTCCTAATTATAGGAATATTTTTATAGTGTAAATTGCACTACAAAAGTGTTTCTATAATTAGGATCGGAGGTAGTATAATTTTAGAAAACAATGGATTAATGTCTCAAATTTACGATCAAGGCAAATTCATCAATTAACTCTTGTAGAGAGGGTGTGTCCTATATGTAAGTACCATTACAATAAGTACTCTATAAATATTTTTATAAGCGTTTTTTTTTTCCCAATTATGTTGAAAATCTGAGTCATATAATAAAATTTTGTACTATAATATTTAAAAAAAAGGGAATGTGAGAAGGAGGAGGGAGACAACATAAGATCGTAGGGGAAGATATGGCGCAGCAGAGGCCAACAAGAATATTAAATAGAAAACGGAGACAAAAATTTCCCAATCACTTCAATTATTCATCACATACCCCACTTCAATACAATATAATGTACTCTCTTTCTATGTTTATATATATATATATATATATATATATATATATATAGCACACGTGTATTTTTGTCAACCATATATACTCTATTTAATTGATTTTTAATATTAATTTATAGCTTTCAAACTCAAAATTGGATATCACTGGTTATTCCTACGTATGTGCTTGATTTAATATTCTTCTTCTTCTGTCTTAGCATGATTAGTGTAGAAAGATTATGCACGCATGATTATTGTGGAATTTATATGCTTAATTAATGGCCAATTTTTATTCTTCTTCGACTTTATTTAATATTTTAATAAAATATTTTGTGTACAACTACGGTACAAGTATACCATGTCTAGTTAGGTTTCTCTCATTGTCCTCTTTTAATAATCTCATATCCACGTATCATTAGATTAAAACAATATATGGTTCATATATTTTTTTTTTATAAAATTATTTCTATAAACATAAATAAATAAATTTAAAGTCTTAAAATCTGATCTGTATCATTCATAGTTGTAATCCATAAAGAATGTGTTCTCGTTTGTAGAGCGTAGATGTCCCAAATTTTAGTGAAATTTATGGTTTATCTTGGATCAAAGAAATCTTTCCACTGATTGAGTCTCAGTGAAAGGTGCCGACTCGATAGTATCTATGGTTGAGATACCGTCGAGAGAGCTTAGATCACGATGCAACACAGGTCGGGCGTTTCGCCCGGGGGTGGTGTGTGTGCCGTGTGACTGAATGATAAGTAATGGAAATAGAGAGAGTCCAGAGTGTCACACCTGGTGGATAATCTCCTATTTATAGGGATTACTGAGGGTTTCACTCCCATGCAAATGCTCCCATCCTTCACCAAGCATTATGCACGTCCCACGTTCTCCAGGTCTCTGCTCCACTAACTGTACGGTCCTGCACATATCAGGCACGATGGAGTAGTGGGGGACCATTTACCTGCGTAAATAAAGGGGTTTTACTGTGGACTCCCCACTGGGCCGGGAACCTGCCTGGCCCAATATATTGGTCCATAACAGTTGCCCCCAAGCTCAGTATGGCGGGCTTCCGACGTGCCGAGATTAGCGCGTTGACTAGTCCGGCCATCATTCATCCGAGTTCGAGCTCGGACTTTCCTCCGCATTCTAGGAGCCTCCTTTTGCTCCTTGTGCCTTTCCGCTCTCTATCACAGATGACGGGCTTTCTCCTTTAGAACACTTTCTTGACCTTGGTAGCGACCGGGGTTCGTGTCGACAGGTGATCTTTTGGTCAACACCGTTATTATGATCTCGGTCATAACCGGCTATGAGTTTTTGTCACCTTGCCGACTTTCTCCGAATTCCCCTTCGTTCTAATACCACGGCCGTCAAAGTCGTCAATTCTATAACTACCATCTTATGGCAACCTAGATTGACGTCCTTGGCTATTATGCCTGCCCGGTTCCATAAGCGTAGTATTAGGTGTCTCCCACATATTGCCCCCAATTTGGGTTGTCATAAAAGATATTGGTAGTCACGATTTATTTTGACTTTATCTCCCTAGGGATACGATTTTCGCTCTTTATGATCATGATCCCTTTCGAGATTTGTGCACAATTAATGCACACATTAACTTCAATCCGCACGCCTTCCTATTAGGAGGCATTTATTGCCGCCGGCGCTTACGTTTTCCCATAAAGCAGGAATTTATTGCTTTCGACGGTTGTGCCCCCTCGTATAATAAAACGCCACCAGCTTTTGCGATTCTCTATGTTACGAGAATGAAATCTGTTCAGGCAATAAATGTCCACAATGCCCATATAAGGGCATGATTTCTCACTCTTTTGCCTTATTCCGCATCCTGAAAGTTTGAGACCTTTCTCTTCCCATTCGAATCTTGCAGATGAAAATCCATTCTAGACAAATAGGGATTCCCCTTGAATCAGGCCACAAGCCTACGTTTTGTTCTTTGAAGATTTTTCCGATGAAGAAGAAGAAACATAGGTTCAACGAGATGCCGCCGATGGTCCTTTCATCGGTGATTTTCAACTGTATTTGCCAGTCTTCACATGCCTGGCAGAATATTTCCACTTGGATCCCAGCTAAGGTCCGTTGGGCACAGGCAGTGGCCTTTCCGTGGAATGGTCGGTACCCTGAAACATCGCCTCCTGGGAGTGCCACGGTTGGGGTTGCGCAGGCAGCCTATGGGTTAATAGGTCCCCCATATCCAAACATTCCAAAAGGATCCCTGCCGATGCACTTCTGAGAGCTCCTTCCGCCGGAGAGGGTTCTTCATCCCTTCTCGCATGACAAATGAGCTTTATTTCAAGATTTTGTAATCCCTTTTATGAATACCAATTCCCGTCTATTTTCCCGTATGAATGTTATGTAAACCGTTCACTTATTAATGGAAAATCTTGTTTTATGCTAGCTTCTCTTTGCGCTTCTTCATTCCAACCATTCCTTCTTAAAAGTAAATCGCCCTTTCAAATGAGCTGGAATAAGTCGAAACTAACCGCCTCCGACGGATTAACTTTCGAGCAAACCGCCCTCCATCCGGGCTAAGTTAAAACTAACCGCCCTTCGGGACGGAATAATTTTTCGAGCAAACCGCCTCTCCAAATCCGGGGCTAAGTTAAAACTAACCGCCTCCGGACGGAATAATTTTCTCGAGCAAACCGCCCTCCCGTCCCGGCTAAGTTAAAACTAACCGCCCTCCAGGACGGATAAACTTTCTGAGCAAACCACCCTCCAGTCCGGGCTAAGTTAAAACTAACCGCCCTCCAGGACGGAATAATTTTCTGAGCAAACCGCCTCCCAAATCCGGGCTAAGTTAAAACTAACCGCCTCCGTAACTTCTAACAGGGTCAAATCCACGTGCTCTTTTTCCTGGTGTTTTTGAGTACTCAACCGTCATTTTTGTGGATTGGCTGTTATTGCAGCCTTTGGTTTTCGTGCGCATTCAATGTTCACGCCGCTTCCCCCGAAACGCTCCGTTGGACGTACGCTTGGCGTAGGAGACATAGGGTTTCGAATTCCGTTAGAAAGAGCTAACGCGTCGCGACTCTTGGCCTTTCAAATTCCAAACGTCTATATATTTTCTCTTTTCGAAAACCGTCAACTCGCTTGACATTTTCGACTATTCTCCGCCGGGACTTCAGGAGTTTACCTTGCATCCAAGCTATTGCCTTTCGTTGTCGTCAATCTTGCGCATCTCCTCCTTTTCACTGTATTATCGCTTGCCCATAAGCTCTTTCTTGTTTCGACTTCGTTCATAGGCTTACTATAATGCATTTGGTTTTTCCCGAGTGTACTCCGCGCGCTTCGGGTTTCTATCGCTTTCGACTTTATCTTGTATTTCGGTTCTCACTGGGTGGGTTCTTAGTTTCTGTTGCCCCTTTCTAGGTGTTCTTAATGGCTCGAGCCTTTCCGTACGCCCGTGAAATCGGAAGCTCTTTGCCAAAAAATCTTCCTTTAGGTTCCGACATCGATCCTTCTTTACAAAAACTTTCCAGAAAACCCAGCAACCATCCCAGGCCCAAGAAGGTGCTTGCTCTGGGAATTATCCTTTGACGGAGACGAAACACTTATTTCTTCATCCCGTCTCATTGTAGTTCTAACTCCCTTATTTGGGACAATACTTTTCACCGACTCCACTCTAATGCTCTTTGATTTTTTATATCTAGGTTTTCATGGCTTCATCCCAGCCCAGCCAGTCTTCGAATGAGGGGTCCAGCACTTCCACCCTTCCCCAATTTCTACTGAGCTAACCCCGCCGTAAGCCACAAGGTTACCGAGGTGAAAACTCCCCGACCGCGAAGGATCTTCGCAACTTGGGGTTGGGGACGGGGTAGGTTACGTCCTGCGGTTACCCGCAAAAACCGAATCCGTAGACGCTCGGTCGTTCAAAGGAGAAAGGTCCTCACTTCTTTTTCATCTACCGGGATGTCATCACTCTTTTGGGGTGAGGTTTCCCTTCACCGATTTCCGCACCGAGTTGCCGACTCACTTGCACCTCGCCCTCCCAACTTCATCCCAACTACTGGGGCGTTCGCCGTTGCCTTTGAGAACTTGTGCCCGGAGAAGGACTTTATTTGTAGCGTGTCGGTCTTCATGTCCTTATTTTCCCCAACGGAGACCGGATCCAGACGACCGAATCAACGAAGTGGTTTGGGTGGACCACTCTCCGAAGCATCCGTGATCGGAGACTCTTTCGGCCTTTCCGCGAGTCCTGGAAGAACTTCAAATCTGCCTTTGTCAAGGTCGAGGCCCTCAAGGGTTGGGCCCCCTGGTTTGTGAGGAGGGCCGACTGGGAACTCGAGGAGGGTTTCCCTTTACGGTCAACGGACCATCATACCTTGAGGCCCGACGACTTCCTTCCACAAGCGTTTTGGACGAGGAGGATGATACCCTCCCCGAGACTTCCGGAATACATGGGGTCTCTGGGGATCCCTTAGATCCGGCTAAGTACATCACCACGCCTTTGGTTAGGCGGAAAGCTACCGCGAGTATGACTTTATTGATACTCAGCTAAATTGCATTTTTGTTCCTCTTTTATTGTTCTGATATCCTTTTTCTTTTGCAGCCGAGCTATGGGTAGACCGAAACAACTTGCCGTCTTTAAGAATCGCTCACGGGTCTCGGAAAGCCTTGCTATCCCTTAGTGACACACACCGGCTCCGACCACGGCTCGCAAAAGCGGCTAGCCCCGTCCGATCCCGAAGGAGATGCGCCCAGAAAGAAAGCCAAGGAAAAGACGTTGTGGCGGGACCACCAAATCCCAGCGAGATGCCGGTTTCTCGTGGTTCGCCGCTCTTCTTATGCCTCCCCGCGCCGCTTCGCTGGCCGAAACCGCGGTGCTTTGGGAACCTTATCGTGGACGACCTTCCGCAGGGTGCCCCGGGGGCCTCGGGTTGAGCCGGGAAGTGCTAGACGTGATGAGACCTCCGCTTTTCTTCACGACGCATCCGGCCCGACCGAGCCAATCAAGAGGATCTTTGAATAATATGCACTGAGGGTTACCGCGGTCTTTCCCCGTTTCGCTCTTACGCACTTGTCAAGGTAAAATACGGGCCGGCGTACGCTCGCTTGGTTGCGGCGAAGAGAGAGAATGCCGCCCGAGGCAAACCTCCAAGGTGGCTAAAATTACGAGGACGGAATAGAGCCGTTCCAACTCCGTCGACCCTAAAGCCGAGCACGCCCACCTACAACAGGATTTCTCCTCTCTGAAGGCCGCCAAGGACAAGCAGGAAGAGGAACTCAAGTCTTCCATTTCTAAGGAGAGGACCTTGGAAACGGAATTGGAAACTTCCAGGTCCGACCTCCAGAAGATGGAGGAGAAGGCGTCGGCGGGCCGAGCCGGATGTCCGTCGCTTGGAAGATCTTCGCGCGGATGGTCTCGTGGCCGTAGATAAGGCTCAATCTGAGGCCGAACATCATAAAGCCCTGCTCGCAACCAAGGAAAATGAGCTTTCGGCTAAGGAGGTCGAACTAGGTCAAGCCAAGGTGGGGTTGACTGAGTATGCCGATGCAACGGTTTTCTCATTTGACAACGTCGTTGCGTAAATTCGCGTCCTCAATCCCAACCTCAACCTTAACCTGGATGGCCTTAACTATGAATAATATGTTAACGAGCAAGGGCATCTGATACCTCCCGGAGTCGAAGATGAAGAAGGAGAGGAGGAAGCAGCCCAGCCCCCGTCTTCTTGAACTTATATTAATTTTCGTTCATTTTGGTTGTTTTGTAACCTGTTGCTTTTGATGCCGCGGTAATGACCCGGCTTGTATGTATGAATGTGATATGATTAATCCTAGCCTTCCATTTTTCGAGTTTTCGCTTTAACTCCTACGCGTTTTCTTGAAGGCGTGGCGTGGTCTTTTAAAAACTGGATGTTTAATCAAGAGTTCATGCCATCCTTTCGCGAATATGCTTGATGGAAACCGGTTAGCCACCATGAATCCACACGCATTTTAATGGGAACATGGTATCCGGAGCGGGGCTATATTGCCTCGGCTCCTACATGTTTTAATTGGAACACGGTTTTTGAAGCCGGCTATAATGCCTCGGGCTCCTACATGTTTTAATTGGAACATGGTTTCGGAGCCGGCTAGAATGCCTCGGGCTCTACATGTTTTAATTGGAACACGGTTTTTACGGAGCCGGCTAGAATGCCTCGGGCTCCTACATGCTTTAATTGGAACATGGTTTTTACGGAGCCGGGCTAGAATGCCTCGTGCTCCTACATGTTTTAATTGGAACATGGTCTCCGGAGCCGGCTAGAATGCCTCACACTCCTACATGTTTTAATTGGAACACGGTCTCTGGAGCCGGGCTGGAATGCCTCGGGCTCCTACATGTTTTAATTGGAACATGGTCTCTGGAGCCGGACTAGAATGCCTCACACTCCTACATGTTTTAATTGGAACATGGTCTTTGGAGCCGGGCTGGAATGCCTCGGGCTCTTACATGTTTTAATTAGAACATGGTTTCTGGAGCCGGGCTAGAATGCCTCAGGCTCCTACGTGTTTTAACTTTAGGACTTGATGGCGAACTTGTGTTTGCAAAAAGTGGGCTCTTAGACCCAAAATTCATTAATCTTAAGTACAAACTTCCCCAAAGGAATCATTATAAGAAATCAACACAATTCATTTGCTCGCGGTATTTTGGCGGGGGCTCGTATTTCAACCGTAATAGGCCTTAACCTTGTCCGCGTTCCACGTTCGCTTTACAGTGTTTCTTATTCAAAGTCTCCACCCATAAGCTCCTTTACCCGGTTATCGGTCACCGGTATGGACCTTCCCAATTTGCTTTGCGAGCTTTCCCGGCGTTCTTGTTGCCGATGTCGGCCGTCGTAGACGAGATCCCCTTGTGAAACCCTCGAGGTTTGACCCTTTTGTTATACTGGTTTGCTATTAATTGCTTGGCAGCCAATTCTCGGTAGTTCGCCGTCATCCTGACCTCATCAATCAGATCTAATTCTACTGCGATAGCCTGGCTATTCTCTTCTTCCTCATGTAGAGCCTTTATCCTCCTCCATGAGGGCTCGCCTATCTCAACCGGATCATGGCCTCGCACCCATAAGTCGGGCCCCAGGAGTCTCGTTAGTTGCCGAATGGATGGTAGTCCGATGTCCCCAAAGGACTGGGTACAATTGATCCACCCAACTTGACTCGGCTTCTTCCATTCTCTTCTTCATCCCTTCAACAATAACCTTGTTGGCCGCCTCTGCTTGTCCATTAGATTGTGGATGCTCCACAGAGGCGAAATGCTGCTCAATATGGAAGTCGACCATCATTTCTTGGAAGCCCTTGTCTATGAATTGGGTTCCATTGTTGGTGACAATCTCTGCCGGGATACCAAAACGTGATATGATGCTTCGCTGAAAAAAAATTTGAACCCTGGCTGACGTGATGGTTGACAACGGTTCCGCTTCTATCCACTTGGTGAAATAATCCACCGCCACTATCAACCATCGCAATTGTCCAGGAGCCATCTTAAAAGGTCCGAGTAGGTCCATACCCCATTTGTAAAAAGGCCACGGAGTCGAGATAGGCGTTAACTGAGATGGTGGCCTTCGCAGGAGATAGCCGTGTTTCTGACAACTGTCGCACCTTTGAACGTGTCTCTTTGCATCTTTCGCCATCGTCGGCCAAAAGTAACCAGCCCGCACTGCCTTTCTTGCTAATGCCTTGGCTCCCATGTGATGACCATTAATACCCTCATGTATCTCCGCTAGTACATACTCGGCCTTAGCTGAATCTAAGCACTTCATCAACGGAGAATGGAAACCTTTCCGACAACTCGTCCCCATCATGGAATATGGCCGCTTTTTACCAACTTTCCGGTCCGAAACATCTTCCGGAGTATTCCCTTTCTAGGTAATCGACTATTGACTTCCTCCAATAACTTGCATCTGAGATGACCATCACGCAACTTGGCTCCAACAAATTCTGTTGGATGATTGTTCGATGATTTCCAGGACTTTTAGTACTTGCCAACTTAGACAGAATGTCGGCCCTTACGTTGTCTCCTCTGGGGATATGGACTATGGTTACTCTATCAAATTCTACCATAAGTTGTTTGACCTTTCCCAAATATTTGATCATGAGAGGCCCTTTGGCTTGGTATGTACCTTCTATTTGGGAAGCGACCAGCTGGGAATCAGTAGATACATGTATGTCTTTTGCCCCATTTTCCTTGGCCTCGCAACAAACCCGCGATTAGAGCCTCATACTCGGCTGGTTGTTTGAAGTGCCGAAGTTAAAACGAAGGGAATACTCCAATGATACTCCTTCCGACTTTCAATGATGACCCCAAAGACCGCACTCCCCGGACGTTGGATGATCCATCCACGAACAACTTCTAGGTATTTTCAGACTTGTCAACCCGGTCATTGACCGGTGTGAATTCCATCACGAAATCCGCCAATGCCTGCGATTTAATCGCATGCCGAGCTTCATAAATGATGTCAAACTCAAATAATTCGATGGCCCAACTAACCATCCGTCCTGCCAGGTCTGGCTTGTGTAGAATCTGGCGTATCGGCTGACTAGTGCGTACTATGATCGTATGACTCTGGAAGAAGGGACGCAACCTTCTTGCCGCCACTAAAAGGGCAAATGCCATCTTTTCCAACTTCTGATAATTTAATTCGGAACCCTGCAGGGCCCGACTTACGAAGTATACTGGCTTTTGACCGTCTTGGGCATCCCTAATCAAAGCCGCACTAACTGCCTCATTTCCCACAGCCAGATATAAAATTAGATTCTCCCGGATCCTAGGATAGCACCGGGGGGTGGATAAGCACCGCTTGATCTTATTAAATGCTGACTCACGCCTTCATTCCATTCTCCTGAGGTTTCCTTTTTTAATAACCTAAAGAACGGGAGGGAGTTTTCTGCAGATCTCGGCAAAAATCGGGTTAATGCCGCCAACCTACCTGTCAACTGCTGGACCTCTTTCTTGTTCCTTGGTGCTTGCATATCTAACACGGCCTAGCATTTGTCCGGATTTCCTTCAATTCCCCTATGCGTAAGCAAAAAGCCTAGGAACTTTCCTGCTGGAACACCAAAAGCGCATTTAGCCGGATTAAGCCGAATCCGGAACTTTCTCAATTTATCGAACGTCTGCTGCAAGTCATGGATATGGTTGGTTACATATAGAGACTTAACAATCATGTCATCTATGTAAACCTCCACATTCTTTCCAATCTGGTCCTCAAAGACTCGATTCATCATTCGCTGGTAAGTGGCGCCCGCATTCTTCAATCCAAAGGGCATAACATTGTAACAATAATTGGCCTTGTCGGTGATGAACGCTGTTTTTGCCTGGTCATCTGGATGCATAGCGATTTGATTATAACCTGAATATGCATCCATGAATGAGAGTAACTTGAAACCTGACGAGTTGTCCACCAACTGATCAATACTTGGCATCGGGAAGGAATCTTTTGGGCACACCTTATTCAGGTCTTTATAATCGATACACACCTGCCATTTGCCACTAGGCTTCTTTACCATGACCACGTTTGACAACCAAGTAGTGTACTGCACCTCCCGAACGAAGCCGGCTTCTAGCAGTTCCTCAACGTGGGCGGCCAAAGCCTTTCGCCTATCCTCACCCAGCTTTCTTTTCTTCTGCGACACCGGGATCGCTTCTGAGGATATTGCCAACTCATGACAACATACATCGGATGAACCCCGGAATCTCTCGACGGTTTCCGAGCGAAGATGTCTTGATTCTCTTTCAAGCATTTCTCCATTTCGACCCAAAGCTCGGGGTCCAAACTTTTTCCAATTTTAGTAATTTGGCCAGGTTCAGCGCCCAATACTAAGTCATCTAGCTCTCCATTAGGTTTGGTCTTCTTCATTTTTTGTTCCTCGCGTAGATCCAACTCGACGAGATTCACCGACTTACCGTCTTCGTCCGCTTTTGGGGACTTTATGTTTCGCTTCCTCCGTAATGACGGATTTATTTTGCATTCTTTGACCGTGTCGAAATAACACTGACATGAGTCTTTCTGATCACCCCTTATCGTTACTACCTGATTTTTCCTGTTGACCAACTTTAGCTTATGGTGTTTAGAGGACGCCAGTATGTCCCAGTCATGGATGGTAGGACGACCCAAGATAATGTTGTATTGGGATGGGAAGTCGGCAACTATGAATCTCACCCTTTCCGATTTAAAGGCCTCTTTTGATCCCAACGTCAACTTTAAGTCTATGTAACCCTTCGGGCATGTGTCTCTACCATTAAATCCGGTCAAGGTTGTTTTGCATGGCTTCAAGTCCTTCGGGTCCGATGCATGCGCTTAAAGGCATCCCAAAGAATAATATCCACCGCACCGCCGTTGTCGATCAAGATCTTCTTAACACAACAATTTACCACTGTTCTTGTGATAACTAGGCCGTCATAGTGCCCCGCGGAACGTCTTCTAAATCCCGCTACTGAGAAACTCAAAGACCGGGGTCCGGTTTTGTCGAGTCCCTTTTGAACTCGGGCGATCCCGATGGACAAGACCTCCCTTAGGTACTTTTTCCTCGACTATTCGAATCCCTCCACCGCCAAAACCTCCGCTAATCGTAGTGCAATCGTACTTGGCGTCTGGAAATTCGTCGTCACTATTCGTCGCTTTCTTTTTCTGTTCACGCTTTTTCTTTTCGGGGGGTGGGCTCTTACTCCTTCCTCCCTGCCGTCTCTTGCCTTGCCATCCCTGAGTTTGTATGACAAACCGACGAAGCTTGCCCTCTCACACGAACCTTTCAATGGCGTCTCTCAGATCCCAGCAGTTGTCAGTTTCGTGACCGTGTTGATCATGAAACTCGCAATATCGCGTTTTATCGAGACTGGCATCCCTTCGCAAGGGCCGAGGTCGCTCCACCTTTTTCATTTCCGTGGTTGCCACCTCCTTCCAAATCTGAGCTTGAGACACCTTTAACGGGGTATATTTGTCGAATCTCCCCTCCGCTCTTTCTCGCCTTGTCCGGGCTCTTGACCGGCCCGCCCGCGGGACTCCGGCTTACGCCCGGATAATACGGCTCTCGCACTTTGAGGAGGATTTTTCCCCTTTCCTCGGTACCGACTCATCATTTCCATTTGTTCGAGCTCCAAGTACGTCTTTGACCTGGTCCCGTAAACTCGCCGGGGTTTGGGGACGACTTTTCATGACCGACTTCTTAAGCCGGAACAAATTGCTAAGACCTGCTATTACGCAATGTAAATGCACGTCTTCTTTTAAACCAGGGATCTGGAGGGCCGTGTCCTTAAACCGGTCCAAATATTTCGCAATGTTTCACCGGGCGATCGCTTGACTTGATCGAGCCGGAACTCGGTCTTTGGTCATTTCCGGCTTGTTGCAAAATAGAGTAAGAACTTATGCTCCATTGTTTTCATATCATGAATGGATTCGAACGGAAAAGAGTGGAACCACGTCTGAGCCGCTCCTTGAAGGGTTCCCGCAAACAACCGTGGAACCACGTGTCCAACAATACCCTTTACTCGATCTCCATCTTGAAGTTATTCGGGTGAATCAAGGGATCTTGAGTACCATTGTATTTCGGTAATTCCCCGGAATCTAAACCCTTAGGATAAACAACCCATAATCTCTTTAGAAAATTGATTCAACAATCCCACCCCAATATGCCCTTCTCGCCAAGTCTTAGGCATGCTAAGAGATGGGGGTACCGTTGTCTGCTTATTCAAATCCAAATTTTCAACTGACTGCTTTCCCTTAGCTCGGGAAATGTCGCCCTCTGCTAACCTTCGAGTATCCTCACCTACCCCGGTAGCCGTTATATCGCTAACCCTGGTTAGGCTTATCAAGAACCCGAACAAAGACGCGGGATAAGATTTTCGAGCGTCCTCAATCGCTCTTTTAATAATTCAATCTCCCAACGTTCCTCCTTAGTAGGCTCTTCCGAATCATCTTCGCCAACTCGTCTTTCTCGTAACTTCTTAAGGGCTCCTCCGTGAGTATGTGCCGAGGTTGAGATCATTACCCGACAGTGCCGCTCTATCTTGTCCTGCAACCCCGCCGAATTCTCTTCGATCCTTCACGCCGATCATTAGCTTGACCTTATACGTTTTGACTCGTCTTGACGCCAAATAGCGTTTCGGCGTTCCAAGTCCTCTTGAATAAGTCGACGTCCTCTTCTCTCGTAGCCGCCGACGAGTTTCCATATTCTCCATTCGCCGGAGTAATGAATCCACCGTCATGCGTATAATTCGGGTATCGGGGTGTTCGCTTGACTTCCCGAGAGGGAGAAATCATCCCGAACCCCGGTCCGCGCCGTCTAGCTATCAAACTGGGATGGGGAGAATTCGCCGTATCCTGCATTTCGCCCTCCATCACTTCGACGACATAGTTAGGATCCGGGTTAGCCGAATCTGAATACTTAACCGTGTGATTTTCACGTACAAGCTGTCGAGGCTCTCCCTGAAGTTGTCTCGACCGGAGTGCCTGACTACGGCTTCTAGTGCTTGCCGCCATCCTCAGTGGTATCACCGGCTTTTAACGTGCCTGGGAATCAAAGTTTATAGATCCCCACGATCGGCGCCAATGTTCTGTTGTAGAACACAGATGTCCAGCTCTAGTGAGCTGGGGATGGTTTATCTTGGATCAAAGGGTCTTCCACTGATTGAGTCTCAGTGAAAGGTGTCAACTTGATAGTATCTATGGTTGAGATACCGTAGAGAGAGCTCGGATCACGATGCAACACGGGTGGGCGTTTCGCCCGGGGGGGTGTGTGTGCTGTGTGATCGAATGATAAGTAATGGAAATAGAGAGAGTCCAAAGACAGACTGGTGGGTAATCTCCTATTTATAGGGATTACCTGGGTTTCACTCTCACGCAAATGCTCACATCCTTCAACCGTTATGTACGTCCCACGTTCTCCAGTGTCTCGCTCCACTAACCGTATGCGGTCCCGCATATCGTGCACGATGGAGTAGTGGGGACCATTTACCCGTTCCCTATTTACCTGGGTAAATAAAGGGGTTTTACTTGTGGACTCCCCACTAGGCCGAACTCCGCCTGGGCCAATATATTGGTCCATAACAGAATGAATAATAATAATAATAAAATATTAAACATTAAATCTAAACCATCAATTTCATGATTTAAGGGTGAAAATCAGATGATGAGAAGATATTTATTGTGCACATATTTCTGACAAAATGAAGAATACGTGTCAATTAGTATATCTAATTCTTAATATTTTAAGATTCAAATTGAATTATAAAATAAATGTTATATTAAAGATAAGAGGTGGTATTAAATTTCAACGTTACACGTGAACACATTGATTTTTAACTCCTAATGATATTATGAAGCACGCTATCTCCATCACTTGGGTGATGAGAGGAAAATTTTGAATTATTGATATGAACTAATATAATCTTGTATGTTATTGTACGTGGAAGAGCAATGGTGTATGTGGAAGATGAAATATATAGGAATAAAATGCCCTTAATTAATAATTAACCCCCTCAGAAGATTAAAAATAACCAGTTTGCATTAAAAGCAAGTGGCCGGGGATAAAAGAATGTTGTAGTACACTATAAGGTGGTAATAGATACACCTCTAACATTTTTTCCCAAAATCTTCAATATTATCAATTCTGCTATAAAATTTAATAATTTTTCAATTTTATCCCTATCTAATATTATACTTGATATCAAATAAAAATAAGTAAATGGTTAAATTATATATTCACCTCAAAACTACTTTAATGAATTACCTTATAAATAGGATAAAAAAAAAGGAAAAATAGCCCCCATGTATACAACTTTGTTTCAATCAACCTTTAATTTTTTTTGAAATTTTACTGCATCCCTTAGATCAAAATGAAATTAAGTTTTGTGAGTGAAAAGATTTGCTTTATTTTTTTTTGCATTCTCGTATTTATCTTCTAAATTCTTATATTTGTCTTGTAAATAACCAAAAAAAATTAAGTCCCTAGATTCTTTTGAATTCCTTTATTTATCCTATAAATGCCCTTATTTATCTTGTGAATGCCCTTGTTTCTCTTATAAATGACTAAAATGTTCTTGCTAACTCCTTTGCTTTCTTTGAATCCATTTATTTATTTTGTAAATGCTCTTATGTAAACACATAAAGCAAGGGTATTATTGTCTTTTCATGGACAAAACTTAATTTCATTTTAACACAAAGGAGGTGTAATAAAATTTCAGAATCTTTTTAAGGTTGATTGAAATATAATTGTTTCTATGAGGGCTAAGTGAAATTTTCCACACAAAAAACCACTTATCTCCCCACCCTATAAATAGGACTAGAGAAGTACAACAGAGAATAGTAGTATCAATTTGTCTTTTAAATATACATATACTCCCTCTGATCCATAAAATATGACACTTATAGAAAAAAAGTTCGGTTTACAATATAAGTTACTTGTAAGATAATTAATGTTTATTTTTCAATTTTATTTATGTAATTAATTAATGCTCACTTCCAATTTTGCTCACCCATTAAATTTTCAAACACATTTTCCATTAAGGGTAAAAATGAAGAAAAAATAATAATCAATTTATGACATATTTAATGAGGTAACTGTCACTTCTTCTCCCCGTAAATTAGTTAAAGTGCCATATACTATGGATCGAAGGGAAAAAGCTAGTACTACCTCCAACCTTTACTATAAGATCTATTTTGCAATTTAATTTTTTCATTAAAGTGGGTCTTCTGTTAAGAATTGGAGCAAGTAGATCAGTTTTTAATCTTTGATTAAGAACAAAACTTATGGATATATCCAAAATGCACGGAGTGATTCGAATCCTTCTTTTTGACCAGATTTGTGGATTTGATTTGCTTTAAATTAGAATTGAATCCAATCTTGCTAGTTGAGTTGATCTCATATATTTTAATTTAATCTAACCCAATATACTGAACTGCAATTGAAAATGAAATAAATTTTTTTTTAGTATACATATTCCTGCCCCAAAACAACTCAGACGAATAAATTATAAAATTCAATGTATCTTCATCCATATATATCATTTGATTCGAAGGCACGAAATATTATCTTACAAGTATATTGGATAATAATTTAAGGGGAATCATAGAAAACTAAGTAATTAATTTAAATAATTGAGATCCACTAATAATTGGTTCCAGTTGCAAAAAGATGATTAAGAAATGGGCGAGGGGAGACACCAAAAGAGAATCGAACCGATGACGACAACTGAGAATAGCGATTTGTCGAAAGCCTCCTCTATTACTTATTCTCACTTCCATTAATTTGGTTGGCCAATAAGATTTTCCACTAATTAATTAATTAATACTCTTATCATGATAACAGCAAAAATCTTGAGAAATTAAAATTATATGCTTGATTTCTTTACAAATAAGCCATATTTAATTATAAAAATGTATGTGTGAACATTGGAATTGTATTTGCGGATTATATTTTACCAGAATGAAGTTTTTTGCCCCGATTATACGTTTCTTATGATTCCTTAATATTTCAATTAATTAGTCTTTGAGCATTTTTACAAGATAGTATTTGCTTTAAGAAATTAACATCGTACTTCAATAATATTCTAACAGTGCAATGTACTGATAGCAAGAACAAATACGTAAATTCAACTGGAAAGAATTTAGGAAAATAGCTAGCGAGAAAGCAAATATAAAAAGAGAAACTAAAAACACGTACAATATTTCAATAAGAAAATGAAGAAAACTGAAACGGAATTTTCTTTTCATTCTACTACCAACAAGTAACATTTCATTAAACGCATTAATACAAGCGCGCAGGTGAATGTTTCAAACCTTAAGATTATGTCATCAACAAAAGTTTCACACAAAAAACACATATCACACACACACAGAGACAAAAATGATGCAAGCATTGAAGAAAACATTCTTTGGTGTTAATTACAACCGTAAAACACATCTCATACAATTAATTAAACAATACTACTAAAGAGAAGATGGTGGTGCTAAAACTACCTTGGTGAGCCTATCAACAGATATGCAGCTTAACAATGAGTAGTGTATCATCTTCAGAGTACAAAATTAAATATCGTATATGAACTATTTCGAAACCTCCGACTAGGGGTCAGTATCGTAAAGCCCACAATAACAGGTACGTACCTGAATAAAACTGTGGTAGAGCATGATTTTATTTATCTATAGCATTCTTGAGATTCGAAGTATATATGGCCTTCACCGAATGAATTTGTACCCGAAATTGATTTAAAAATCAAAATTAATGATCTATACATTGCAATAATATTTATACTGCTCCTAAATATTTAATAGACTTCCATTATATTAACCAAATTTTCTCTGCAGCACAAACTGGAGAATATATCCGGTGTTTATCTTCTGACAAGTATAATTCACTGTAGTCTCTATGCTCATATGCCTACCTAGCTCCCAAGATTTATAGTTAAACCTTTTTTAATTTGTGGAAACCCTTATGTTAATCTAGAATCAACTTAGCTTCCAACACCATTACAAAGCCAAATACAAGCTTCCTTCCTACGTATGTACAGTCATGTTCATCAAAGAATACAAATTAATGTACAACACCGCGAAGATGAAGAACGTGATAACCTCAGTCATAGAGGCAAAAAAAAGAAAACCCTATAATGCAACATGCTGACAAAAATAAATAAGAAAATTAGAATTAAATAAATATAGCGGTAGATTTTTTTTCTGGTTTAACTAATTTCTTGAGTGGTAAAAATATTGAAAATGAAGGAGAAGGGGACAAAGAGGTGTCAGCTGATATTAAAGTGAAGTGATGTAGAATTGGATTGAAGGGTAAGAAAAGGTAATAAAAAGAGAGATAGGGGAAGGGTCAAGAAACAGAATCATGTTATTCCCCCAATTTTTACCCCCTCCAAGCTAGCTTTTTCCTGTCTCTATCTCCCACCTACTGTCCAAAAAACCCTTCCTTTACCTTATTTCCCCAATAAAAGCCCTAATAATCCTCTGTCTGAACTCATGAACAGCTTCACTCTCAGAAGGAAGCAGAATATTAAGAACCATTAACAAGTGATGATACTTTGAGTTGCCTGGCTCCACCCCTTTTAGGGGGAGAAAAAATAAACCGACCCAATTGCTTGACAACCTCAGAAACCAAAGCCCTACACACTTGAAACAAACCATCTATCACTCCCTGCCACTAACCCTTCTTGGAGATTTTCTAGTATTACTCAATAATAACTGCAACTGCACTGCAACAACACATACATACACAGCAAACGCCAACAGTCCACTCTCACTTCCCATCAATCTCTTCACCATCATTGTCTCCTTTTGCTTCTCCATTTTCAGCTCTCTCCCCTTTGTCTTCCTTTTTCCTCACTCTTCCTAGCTTCCTAGCTCCTTTCTTTAAAAGTTCAAACAGTAACCAGTAAATTAAAAAAGGATTTTCCTTCCTCTTTTTCTTTCTCTCATCTTCAAATAAATAAATAAATAAATCAACATCTATCTCTGCTCCACTGTTACCCAAATTATAAGTATATCGATGATCTTTTAATCTCTCGTCCAATCTCCATTCCTCCTTCACTCTCCTCCAACTCTTGGGAACCCTAGATTATAAGTCTTCAAGTTGAACCACAGTGAGATATATTGCCTTGGATCTGCCTCAGCTCTAGGTTTCTTCTTTTCCCCATGGATTCAATTCAAGAATTTATGGACACGTGTAACTCCGACAACACCGGCAGTGTTAGCCACACCACCATCTCCACCACAAGCGGCGGCCTCGCCCTAACTGCCAGCTCATCCACCTCTTCGGCTTCCCCGGCCGCCACCAGCAGCCGCTACGAGAACCAGAAGCGTCGTGACTGGAACACCTTCGGTCAGTACCTCAAGAACCACCGTCCCCCTCTTTCCCTCTCCAGGTGCAGCGGTGCTCACGTTCTTGAATTCCTTCGGTCTGTACTTCAACTTTAAGAGGCAACACAAAAGCACTTTTGTTTTTCCCCCCTTTTCTTGAATCCCTACAGTAAGTATATGTATGGGTGTGTTTTTGTTATGTTTGCTTTTGCAGGTACCTAGATCAATTCGGAAAGACCAAAGTGCATACTCCGATCTGCCCCTTTTACGGCCACCCGAACCCTCCAGCGCCGTGTCCCTGCCCTCTCCGGCAGGCATGGGGCAGCCTGGACGCCCTCATCGGCCGCCTCAGAGCGGCTTTTGAAGAGAACGGAGGCAAGCCTGAAGCCAACCCTTTCGGAGCTCGAGCCGTGAGACTCTACCTCCGTGAGGTTCGTGATCTGCAGTCCAAAGCAAGAGGAATTAGCTACGAGAAGAAGAAGCGGAAGCGGCCACCACCTCCTCCGCCGCAGCTGCCACAACCACAACCACCAATGCCTCTCCAACTAACGCATCATCTTCATCACCATCATCATCTCCCACCTCCAGGTGCAACTCATCATCAATAAGCTAGCCAGCCAATTGATGATATCAATTCTTGTTCCCATATGAACAAACGTAACTCTACTCTCTCGCTTGGTGATTTGAAGGCCTTTTTAAAGTCATGCTCTAGTAGTGGTGCTCTACTTTAGTGTCATATTTAGGGTTGGTTCTTTTCGTTTCCCTCTCTCATCAGTAGTTAATTATTCTAAAAGCTTTTTTTTTTTCATCTTCTCTATCTAGCTATATAGACTGTTTGTCTTTGTATCCTTTTTATTATTATGCCAGAAGCAAAAGTTTAAAGATCTTATATCTCTGTGATATCATGATGAATCTGCTTTTGATGCAAACGCCTTGTATGTGGGACTCATACTATTAACACACTACTGCTAGTGGAGTACTGAAAAGTGGGAGTCATGAGAGTGAATGTACATGGAGGTCATCATGATGATCTTCGTTCTATATCATCAGAGTGTGTGTGCCATTATTATTCATATAGTTCTACTTCTATATCTAATGTACTTAGATATATATATATATATATATCTTCTATGTCAAGCTCAGGCTTGCAGATAATTATGCGACTTTGATCATTCTCACTTCTCTCTCACTTTTGAGATATCACTTTTGCTATTTTCCCCGTCAATTAGTTTAAGTGCTTGTTTTATCTTTTTAAAAGTGATTTTATGGTGTTTGATGTTCAAGGTATGTATATAACTTGAAAAAAAAAAAATGCTTGAAAAAACACTGTTTGTGCTTCCAAGATGATCACTAATAATTTGCTATCCATAAATCCAGCTAATGGCATGATAATATACAGTTATTGGATGCTACTTAATTAGCAAGTGATCATTCATTATATGCATCTTTTCTTAGTCAGACATTCAGAGAATAATGGACTGTTTTTGCTGATCTGGAAATGACTGATCTTTTCTTAATTTTCCCTTTTTTCACTACTAGTTGCCACTTTTACTGCTTTACTGTCTCCCCTGAGGGCTTTTTTTTTTCGGAGCAAGAAATGATAGAACACTTAAAAGCTTAATCATAACAAGTTCTGATACATGATGATTCAGAACACTGACAAAATTTGTGATTTCTCCCATCAAGACTTAACATTAACTGCTGACCGTTAACTGAGTCAATTTGAGGGATGGTGTTGGTTTTTCCAGTAGTGCTGTCTTTTCAAACTGAACGGAAATGACCATAAACATTAATGGCAGACACTATAATTTATTCCTCCGTGACTAAAAACTTCCAATAATTTAGATATAATAATATATATAACCTCAGTGTCATTTGCTAACCATGACGAGGTCCTTTAATGAGAACTATTCCTTCTTTAAATTCTACTATATGTATAACTTGACGTTATATTCCCTTTTATTGATAATCTTAGTTAGGTTTTCCAGGTAGCTACAGGTGTGGTAGTCTTCAAAATACTAGTTTCAAATGGTGAAACCCAGAGATATTTCGTTCGCCATCTCGGTAACGTATAAATTAAATTTTACAGAATATGACAATTAGGTAGAAGTAGATTTTCACCCTGGTTTGAATCAAATCTTGCCCGAATAAAATTTTTAAATAAATCAGGCAAATTAACTTTGCATGTCTTCACTATTAAGCCAGGAAAATTTGAGGAGAGAAAAAATTTAAATAATATATTAATAAAGAAGCTATAGGGTGTGATTAATTAATTAAAGTGGAGTAATCAAAATAGAAGATACTCACAGGGAAAAGAATTTGTCAATGAATTTGGCCGACAACAACTGTCTGTGACTGGATAAAATTAAATTTGAGTCATCCTCCCTTGGTTTTTGTGATCATTTAGGCTTAAAAATAAGTGTTTAACTGCAATCCCTCTGTTCATGAAGAGTCACCTATTTTTATCTCCATTTGGCCAAGACCCAAATGACCAATAGGACGATGATGCTGGAGGATCAGATCAGCGAACCTTCTTAATTATTTATAGTCCCTTTTTAAGTGATTCTAGTGGGGCATACATGATCAGACTACCACTTTTACATATATATAGAGGATCTATTCTTCTCTTAATCATTTTGGTATATATAAGTTTAGACTTTAAAGGATGGTTAATTATATTTTGCTAGCTATATATAGCTAGAGAAGGCTCCCAATATATAATATTAAAATATGGCACATTGTGCTTATAAAGTCATCATTTACTGATGATTTATTAATTACAAGATTAATGATTCGGTTCCGATCATACTAATTAATATTTTATCAGAGTTGGTTGCTTCTCAATGATCACAAATCTAGGTCAGGTCATCATGTTCAGGAAAACCTTGTTATATGATGATAGCTAGCTTGATCCAGAATAATAAGCATATAATGAATGTATCTATTTATGCAAGAGCCCTAGATAATAAAGTTGGGTTATAGTCTAACTACTCGATTGTTAACTATGATTAGAGAGATGACTTAATTAAACTCATTAAGTTCATTTCCTAAGTTTGCATGTTTTGTTCGGTACGTTATATATGCTAAATGAATGCTTTTAGTAGATGAAGTAGTTTGCTGCAACAGTGTTAATTTCTGATTGTGAACTAGTTAAAGATCTATGGCGCTAGAGATCGAATTAGGTTGCATCTATGAATTTAACTAGTCTCAAATGACTTGTTATTTACTTTTAATTTATATTTCCATTTCAAAAACAAACGATCTGTCTGTATATATCTGAACATTGATGCATCTATCTGGTTCATGAATAGGGTTTCTCTTGCAATATAATTTTTATCTCAACTTCTTGTTCAGTTGAGTTCAGTGCAATTAATTTACATGGAATATGCCTAACACTGAGCTATACAATGATTGATGGTCCATCCCCAGTGGATTCAAATTAAACTTGGCCGGTGTCTATGTGTGTGTGCACTGTACAAGTGTATTGTAGCTGGCTTTAGTGTCTAAAAATAAATAGTCTAATAACATTCAACAGTGTAAAACTATCCACAACTCTCCGCATGCCCCCACCCCCCCCCCCCAAAAAAAAGAATATAATATATATATATATATAATTAGCCATTTGAGTGAAAATGTTCAAGATCAAAAGTTTCCATTAACAAAAATTTTTTTTTCCCGTGTATTAGTATAAATATATTTGGCAAGAACGAGTACAGAATACTGAAGAAGACAATAGTGGCAGTGTAAGAAATTACATCGCAGTGTTTAATCAGCTATGTTCTCAAGTTATAATAAACACAAACACATAGCTTCAGGCAGCACAGTAAAGGTTGCAAATCCCAACGTCCTTGGGATTGATGAAATTTATATATAATTAATATATTAATTAAAAAGGAGGATATATATCGTTGATTGTGCAAAGTCGATCGACTGTGAGTATATGTATATAGGCTTGGTCAAGCCAGTCATATGCTTCCACTGGAGGGCAAAGCGGCATTTAATTTGTGATTTTCTGAATTATATGATATTTGATATATTCTCCCTTTTCCTTTCCTTTTTGTTTTTTTAATTGTTTTAATTTGGAAAAAATAACTGATTATTGCTAGGTTAAGTGCTGGCCGACAGATGTTAAAAGAGGCGGGACCCACCTTCTCCAGCCACAAACCCACAACTAAACAATTTCATCTTATGAATAATCTTAACAAAATGACAGGACATTTGCTGCTACAACACACACGCGCACACACTTTTTTGGATCGTCGAAGCAAATTAACAACCCAAAGTTATGTTACTCATCGTTATTTTGAATGAAATTATTGTCCTTAATACTTGAATAGACTGATGAGAGATTTTCTTTTTGCCACTGAGTTGGGATTACTTTAATGATCTATTGTGAACTGTGGATAGAAACTGAGAATTGATCAACATGCATGCGTGTGCTTCTCGCAAAAGCTATAGATAGAAAGTGCTCAAACCCACTTGTATATTTTCAACCCAAACAGTATCGCATAATCCCTTTGTGATCTTTCATTCTGATTAACGTCTCGCTCAAGTCTTTCAACGACGTCGTACTACAGACACTTTTCCAGTATATACCTGCGGTCATTTTTTTTTAAAATATTTGAATTGTGTACATACGAAGCATGCTCTCAAATAAATAGATGCTCCTCCTGTCCTACATATAAGAAGACACAGTTGATTCTTTTTAAAGATATTAAAAAAATTAATTAAAATATTTATATTTATTATTTTGTTCTTCAAACTATAATCTAAAGATACACAATATATGATATGATTAAATAACTCATTTAGTTTCATTAATTTCTTCAAAAAATGTCAACTATGTTTTATATTACCTTCGATCCTAAATATAAGACATAGTTTATAGTATAATTTATACTGCATGATCATATGGAGAGAGAGAGATGTTGAGAGTGTGGTTAGAATCCTCTATATATGTAGCATGTATTAGGAAGTACTCTAATACTATAAAAGTGGGGTGCTTCTGTGCCTAGATGGAACATTTCAACCAAACAGTTACGTAATAATTGAAGCCAAAAGAGCAAGCTCCATCAGTACTAATAATCTCAATAAATTCATTCACTCATGGCCGGTAAAACATGTCACGCCTAATTCGTACGAGTCTTTATGTAGTAACATATACAAGGAGTATTAATTAACGTGATTTCATTAGTACTATCGCAGATCTCTCTCATTAATTTTGCTGTCTGCCTCCAACAGCTTATTTAATCCTCTATAATTTTCCAGCCAGACTAATTACCTTAAACTAACGAGAGCTAATAACTATCTTTATTGCTGTCTAAAAGTGGCGTTGTACGTGTGTGTGTGTAGTATATTTGAATATAGTATAGCAATGATCACATAAGAAACCAAGACTTTGGTATGATGATATATATATACACATATACACACGCAAGTGAGGAGATAGATAGATAGAGAGAAGGGAAGAGGTGGAGCAGTAAAGCTGAGCAGGGTTTACATTTCCCATATATCTGAGTGATTTAGGCAAGTGACTGCCATTTCTGAAGCAAAAGCCTTGCTCTCTCTCCTCTTCACGTTATCAACAGTATCATACATATATATTTATATATAACTTCAATTATTGCTCACCACACAATTCAACTCTCCCTCTAGCAAACCAACAAGCCAATGCCTCTCATAATAATCCCTTCAACTAGTTCCTATATTTACCTCTACCTCATTTTGATTCATATCTAATTACTTGCATATTTTCTTGCCATCCTCTTAGGATCCACTCTTTTATATGGCGACTCAATGCAAGTCAAAGTGACATTGACACGCTCCAAAGTATCATTCACGTTAATTAATTACACGTCGTCATACACATACAAACATATATATTCTTGCTCTCTAAAGTTCTTGCCTAACACGTATATAATATGGATATAACTGTGTGTGAGATATGTGTGTTCCCGAACACATTTTCACATATAATCCTATATGTATTCAAGGGTTCCAAATCGGTGCTCTGCGAATTTATGAGCTTTTAAACTCATGAATGAGTTGAGCAGGTAAATCGCTCCGGTATTTAAGTCATTTAAACTTTATAAATACACGGAACATAGTTGATGTTAGAAATGGGAAGACAATAAAACATAAAATGTCCATCAAGTGACTGGAAGGACAGTTTATGATAGGGGATGGTTTTTACGGCATCTCCACCAAACCCTACCTCTCAAGGCACTCGCTACATGTACACCACAAGTAACTGTTTTCGCCTCCCTCTTTGTCTTTTCTGTTTATTACATCTACATCCACCCCCCATCTATATAAACTACTTACTACCCTCTCTTCATTTATTTCTCTCCTAGTACCTCTTTTATTAATTAGTACTACCTTTTCTACTGCCCATATGGGCTACCCCAAGTTTCAAAAATACTTGTAGTTACTACATAAAGCATTTTTAAAAGGAACGTCTGGCATTTTTAGTCTTTTAAGGTATAATTGATATTCCTTCTGTGCTGATTTTTACGAATAATGGAATCATTTAAAAATATCAGCGGAGGGAAAGGGAAAATACGCATTATGAGTAGGGTCAAAGCGAGCAATGGTGAGGGTCACACCTATAAGTGAGAATTGTCTGCACCTTTTGACTCTTTATGTAACAGCTCAAAGTCCCAACCAAATAATGCATTGAATTCATTTATATAGGCTAGGCCAGGGACCAATCTCTCTCTCTCTCTCTCTCTCTCTCTCTATTACTTCACCAAACATGATTCTCCAGAAACGTCCTTTTGGTTAGCACTCAACTATATATGTTAGTGCCCACGTTCATCATCTAACCGTAACCAAGGGTGTTTAGTCTAGTAATGGATCGGTTAGATTACATAGTAGGCGAACTGAGTTTGAATACTATCTTGGTCAAATAGACCCGTGAGGAGAGATGTCCTAGTTGTAAAGTTTGGATCTGAATTAATTGGTTGTTTGGTTACCAGTTAATAAGATCTAAAAAAAAAGCATCAGGCACTAGGTGGCCCAAATGGTTTTAAAAAAATCATCATCTGGCCATTAAGACTCCTCAAGTAGCGCATCTGAATCCAATTTTTTGATTATGCTATTCACACTTTTCTCTGTATGTAAAGGATCACTTTATCTCTCCTATAATCTCTAGTACTCTTTTTAGTCTTTAATATAAGGCATATTAAACTAATTTAATTAGATTAAGAAGCTTGTTAAGTTAGTTAATATGACTTGTATTTTCTAAAACACCATAGTTATCTTTTTTAATTCCCCAATTCCCTCTCATATTTGATTATTGTGAAGGAAACAAAGTAGGAAAAAATTAACAAATATGAAAATCATGTTTTACATTTAGGACTAAGATAAACTCTTCTAATATATGTCTTATATATTAAGAACAGGATGGGGTACTATTTATTATTGCTTGAAACATTGAATTTTAAGAATCCCATGGACGGGCCCCTACTCTACAATTCCCAGTAATGTGTTGAGAGACCACGTGTTTGCATATTTATGTATGGTCAACACGCACACACAGAGACACTACTGGTGGTGCAATAATGTTTGGATAATATCGAACAACGTTGTTGAACACTTAGCTTTGACCAATTATATGTATAATGGAACCTACAAGGAGAATGGGGAATTGGAGATGCCACACCCTTTCTCTTCTTTAGTTGTGAAAATGACGGACACCTGTAAGAACGACACTTCAATCCCCAAACAATATTTTCTTTTTGTCAAAAAAAGAAAAGAAAAAAGAACGACACTGATGACTGATTAATATATGGAAGCGTGATGATTCTCACTTTAATTTACTGTGCTCGTTAATTTGTTACCAGGGTTTAATTTACTAATGGTCTATTAATACAGCAAATATCGAGAAATAGTGTATGGTTATAAATTAATGTCGTACCTTTCATCAATTCAGTGCACAAAGAAAGGTCATCTAGTAGCTTAATTGATTATATATATATATTTGCCCAGAGCTTGATTGTATACTATTAATAATTACTTGTATATGGATGCCCCAGAAACCTTTCTCATCCTGCTTAATGTGAAATCCATCACGATGAGACCGAGACAGGTTGGTTTATATCATTCAGAAATTAATCTTTGATTGCGAAGGTGCACAAACAAATGTACTGGATGAGCTGGCAAACAACTAAGACGTAACGTAATGTTAGACTAATCGCAATTTAATTTAATTTCCAATCACGTCCTTATCAGCTGATTAAACTGTGCTTTTAAAAAAACCATGCGCGACACCCTTTTTCTTCCTTGTTTAGCGAGATATATATATATATATATCACATCACATTAATTAGAATTCTTACTTGCATCTGATTGTTATTAGAGTTCGTTCCTGTATCTGATATATTGATTCTCTAACAGTCTAACTTTAACACTTCACTGCGTAGACGAATTGATTTTTTATTTGCTCTTAGTCACTCAACTACCTTGTTCCATTTATCACTGCCTCCTCTTTGACCAAAAAAAAAAAAAAATTTATCACTGCCTTAATTTAAGACTTATTTAAACTTTTTTTAAAAAATTAATGAAGCTAAATAAGTTTATTATATTTATCATTTTTAAAAAAATTAAATTATCTAACTTTTAAGTTTATATATAATCTTATAATAGGTAATATATGTTATGATCAAATAATTTATTTAAATGGTTTAATCTGTTCAAAAAAACCAACTTGCTCCAATATTAGGAACAATAATAAGTAATAAAATAACAAGCATCCATTAAGAAAAAAAAAAAAAAAAAAGCATCCCGAGTTTTTTTTTTAATTACTTTCTAAATTAGCTTCTTTCTAAATGGGAGGGATGATTTCACTGGGGCATTTTTAAATTTGAAAAGAAAATGGGAATGCAAACTTGAAAAGCTTGATATAATTTTATCCTGATTGATTTTTTTTTTAAATCTATATATCAACGAATATGATATTAGAAATTCCTTTTATATAAAATAAATGTGTTTTGAGTAGAATATTAGAAAGAAAGAGAAGGAAAAAAAAAAAAAGGAACGTGGAGCCCATGCAGAATCGGCGTTGGTTCTGACGTGACATGCCCTCATTAAACGAGAAATTAGAAAAACCAAATAAAAGGTGTGTCCGTACGGAAAAGTCTGATCTGACCTCTCCAAAAGCAACTAGGCGGGTCCCATCTCCCTCCGCATCTCCCAACAAACGTATTCACAATTATAACTAATTAAAAGTATATGTAGTTATGCACATAAAAATTTTAGTTTTATTTTATTATTATATATTATATAGATTTGGTAAAAATAATAAATGAATAATTCAATTTATTTATGAGAAAACAGGTGTGTGGTAATTATTAAATGAATAATTCCATCTCTATTAATTATGATTATAATAATTATATTGGAGTCTAGTTTTTAATAAACCATTCTAAACAGGAAATTAGATTATAATTATCACCATTCTATTAATTATGATTAAAAAATTAATTGGAGTCTAGCTGCATGGCTTTAAAGACTTCACCAAACATAGTTATGTTTGTTTTATTTTTGAAGAGTGATATGTGTGGATTTCTTAACGTTGTTTCTGGTTATCTTGTGAAGACTGTACTTTTTAATAGCTCTTGTTATATATTGTTGTTGTAATGGTTTATTAAGACATTAATTAATTAATTGAAGTATCGTTTTCTAAGAAACAATCATGACCCGTACCCGACATGGGCATCAGGGGTACACGTGAGCTCTGCACCCGGATGTGTTTTTTTTAGAAAGGTATTAACGAAATTAATTCATTTATTAACGGATATGTTTCAGACATATTTTCTCTCCTTTCTTTACTAAAGTTATGCATAGAAAGAAGGAAAAAGGCCTAAATTAATAAATAAATAAAATGTTAAAAAAGATCAAAACCAAAAAACCATATGTCAAAAAAAGTTTAAGGTATTTTCTATTATTATTTTATAAACGTTAACAACTAATATATCAAAGTAGAAAGCGTTAATAATTAAACCAATATTAACAACAATATCCTAACAACTAAATTAAGTATTCGTTAAAAACTATATCAATGACACGTTAACAACTACCGTTTTATGAAATAATATCATAAAAAGCTCTAGGACCTTTTTTGACATGTAATTTTTTCTTTGGCATTTTTTTTTTTTGCTAATTTGGACGGTAGATTTTCCCATAATAAAAACACACAAAAATATATCTATTATGTATAATTGGAGTTCTTTATTTCTATTTTTATCTTCTAATTTGAAACCTTTAATTATCTAAAATGAGTATTACTTATATCAAAAAGTCTTGCTTTATTGCAACAAAAGTTACAGCTAGAAGGATATTTTTGAAAGCAAGTCTACAAATTTATATTAGGGATAACAGAATCATAAAAATAAAGATATAGGGTTTGTTTAATTCTAAAATCTATTTTTATGTTCTTAAAACAATCATGTATAAAAAGTTTTGGGGAAAAAAATTAAAAACAATGTTTGAATGATTATATTTAAAAAAAACATATTTAAATGGTGAAGTGAATGGTGAAAAAACGGTTCTCATTGTTCATATGATCACCCTTAAAGCAAATACAATATTCTCAATCTCTTCTGTGATTTTGTTAAGAAAAAAAAAAGTAACAAAATATCAAAAAATCGTACGAAGATACATCTGTAAAGGAGTTGTGTTTTCATAATAAAAAAAAAAAAACTGTTTAGAAAACAAGATAACATGAGGGAGGGAAATAGGATGAGGTTAATACTTAATAATAATAAGATAAAAAAGAAAAATCCATTATTCGTTGAATCAAAAGGTGGCATCGCATCCAATTGACCCTATAGCGCGATATTCTCGCTTTGTGTCTCCGCAAGCACGTTGGTGGCAGCCAATCAGCATCGTCCTGGTTTTTTCTTCTTTTTCTGACTTCGATGCCATACAAAAGTTTAGGTGGGGCATGCACTAGTACCCCATTAAGACTAAAGTATATCTTCAGGTTCAAAGAGCACTTATAGATCGTTTACCAATGAGACTCTTATATTGACCAGTATGGTAACAAACCTCTTCTTCATTTTAGAGTGAAAGCCGACGTCTTATCCAATTACATACTCGGCAATAGAAGTAAGACGTAATTAGTGATTGACCCAAAATACAAATATCTGTTGGGTCCACTGGAGCCGTACTATTTTTTCTAGCGAATAGGATCATGGACCCTAAAGCCCAAATAAAATCCATATGCCATTTTGTAGCCCAATCTTTCATACTTACTTTCTTCCCAAAAACACTATTGTATACCTGGAGTTGGAGGATAATCACTCAATTTTTTTTTATAATTATTTTAACTGTGTAATCTAGCCTCACCTTCATCCCCAACCTTCTGAACGATTTTTCCTTCGAAGCCAAAAATTTTCTCTGGAAGATTTACCACTGAGAATTTTCATTCTCTGTTATAAACTGGATACTTATCCAACAAAATCTAAAAAGTAAGTTACACAATTTATGAACTATAAAGAGTATGCCTTTCTTTAAATTTTAGGCTTATGAAATTATAGAATTAAGATGCAAAGATACCTATACACTTTTATCAAAAGTGTGTTGAACACCATATATTTTTCGGAGGTACATAAATACTCGTAAATATTCAAAATGGAAGAAAAATTTCAACACCATTAAATTTAACACAACAACACCATTATTACTTATGCATGTGCAGAAAAAGTGTGAGCTCACTATAAAAAGTAACGGTGTTAGGTTAAATTTAACAGGCATTTTTGCTCTCTTTTTAAATGTTTATAGTTATTTTTGCACATCCGAAAAGCATAGGGTCGTTGGATGCATTTTTAATAAAAGTCTATGAGTATTTTTACATTTGAGCCCTTTCCCATTGACCCTTGTTTTATGAAAAATATTGGAGGTAGGCTTGAGAAGCTCGTGGAAGAGTGAGAATTTTTTTTTTTCCCCTGAGGACGATAATCACCTTCAGTCCAAAGTCCAAACATATGTTGGGGCTAGCGTATCAACTGACTCTGAATTGGATTGGTCTAAGAAAAATTTGTAGCCCACTCAGCCCATTGTTTGGTTCAGGTTGGGAAAAGGATTAATTTTGGCATTAAAAAAAAATGTTAAAATCGACCGACGCGACACCGCGTAAATTAACGGAACTTGCCAGACCATTTCGAAAGTATATTTGCAACAATTCATGAATTGTAGATAAATTAGTAGCTCTGCTGATTGATTTTCTTCTTCACTCTTGGTGTTCAAAAGATCCGCCATTGGAGAATCCATTTCCATTCTATTCTAGTCCTCTTGCTACAATTATGGGTTCTCTGCCTCCATTTTCAGATGCTGTTTCCTCCCTGTCCAAACAATCCCTTCCTCTGATCGACGAAGCCGCCCTCCTCAACCTCTTCAAATCGCAGCAGAACCACATCAACTTCTTCTTCAACAACATCGACCATTCCCAAACCCTCGCATTCACTCGTACCCTCCTCAATTCCTCCGGTACAATCTTTTTCACCGGTGTCGGCAAATCTGGATTTGTCGCTCACAAGATCTCTCAGACTCTTGTCTCCCTCGGCATCACATCTGCATTCCTATCCCCCGTCGATGCTCTCCATGGTGACATCGGAATTCTTAGCCATCACGATGTTCTCGTCCTCTTCAGCAAATCTGGTAACACCGAGGAACTTGTTAGGCTTGTTCCTTGTGCCCGGTCCAAGCGAGCGTATCTGATATCGGTTACCTCCGTCGAAGGGAATGTGTTGGCTGGCATGTGCGATATGAACGTGCATTTGCCTTTGGAGAGGGAATTGTGTCCGTTTAATCTGGCTCCGGTGACTTCCACAGCCATCCAGATGGTTTTCGGGGATACGGTGGCGATTGCTCTTATGCAAGCCAGAAATTTGAGCAAGGAAGACTACGCCAGCAATCACCCCGCGGGGAGGATTGGCAAACACCTTATCTTCAAGGTGCGCCTTAATTCCTTATTGCTTTCGTTACCATTTTGTTGAATTTTTATCCCCACAAAATTAGCTCATAATTATGTCTCGGGTTGTTGAATACTTTATTATTTTCTTATCAATAATCGCTAATTCGTTATATAGTAGAGATCTTTCTCGGCGATGGTCTTCTGATGCGTTACTTTCTTTTTCTTTGTTGGCCTTTTGACTTGGCTTATGGCGATGACAATGCGAGACCCTAAATTATATTTATTGTAGCTGATCTGATTTCAAATCAGGAATGGCTTTGATTTTCATTGCCGGCGCATGTCGCCATTCCCTTTTTTTTTAAGCTTGAGAACTTTTGATTTTGTCGCTAGTGTTGAAATGTGGCTTTTGCTTCTGGTATGCGGTCTCTTTCCAATCACTTTTTGTTGCCGCATGGTTATTGCTGTTGACAGGGATTATAACCTAGAGCAGAGTTGTGGGAATGGCATTTTTCAAATATTGAATTATTGTAGATAACCAGAACTAAATTTATGGCCAGAGTCTATGCAAATGCGTTGTTGAAGCCGAAGTAATAAATTGTTGATGTAAAATGAACTCAAGTATATTGGTGTTCTATGGTTGATTAGTAATAGTATCTTCTAATGCAGGAGTCACGTTTAGTCTCAGGGCGTTATTGCTTTGACTCTTCTTCTCTGGTTTATTTTCTTCTGTCCTTTTCGTGAGGTGAACATTAGAGACTACGACCTCACTTCTCACTAGCTCATGCTGTTGTGTCTGCAGATTATTACCAGAAATCTGTTTTTGCTCAATTGTCTTGTTCTCTTGATAATAACTTTTCAAACATTCAGATGCTGATCATAATAAAGTAAAAAATGGCTTGGTTACTATGTGCAGGTAAAGGATGTCATGAAGAAGCAGGATGAGCTTCCAGTCTGCCGGGAAGCAGATCTTATTATGGACCAGCTGGTAGAATTGACGAGTAAAGGATGTGGATGTCTGCTTGTTGTAGACGAGCAACATCATCTGATTGGGACATTTACAGATGGTGATCTACGACGCACGCTCAAAGCTAGTGGGGAGGGCATTTTCAAGCTCACTGTGGGGGAAATGTGCAACAGGTAAGAGCGTGTAACTACACAATACATCCATTTGGTAAGCTAATTCTTCAATTATCACATAATAGTTAAAAAGTTATATACTGAGATGACATTTTTTTTTTATGTTAGGAAACCAAAGATCATTGGTCCAGACGCTATGGCAGTGGATGCCATGAAGAAGATGGAAGCACCTCCATCGGCTGTACAATTTTTGCCCGTTATCAGTGATGAAAATGTCTTGATTGGGATTGTTACTTTGCACGGTTTGGTTTCAGCAGGGTTGTAATAATAATATCTGTGCCTGCTAATGCTTAGAGTGATTATTATTATTATTTTCCAGAAAAATGTATGCCATTCTTTGTATTATTGTGTGAATCCAACCCCTATAAAGTTGGAGTTCAGCTGTTGTATCATGTATCAACGTGTTATTTTAATTAAAGAAAAAAAATTAGACATGCTTTGCCATTCATCATTAATAATTGTGTCGGTGGGTGCAGTGTTGTAGCCTAATAACACTAAACATCAAGCATGATGAGTGGGTGAGACTGAGATATGATAGGAAAAAAAAAGGATAATGATTTTTAGGTCTCAACTAAGAAAAATAATATCAGAAAAGTTTCAATTGACAAGTAAACAGAGGGGATTAACAAGTGAATCAATTGTCATTAACTACTTATAAGATTATTTTTTTTGTTGGGAGTTGGGACCTAAAATTGTCAGGTGGTGTTTTGATGTTTTTTAACCGTCACTAAAAGAAGTGGATTATTTGATGGGATGTTATTTCTATGATGTGTCCAAGAATGGGCCAAACTAATGATGTTGGCTGTATGCAGATTGCAGATAATTACACAAGTCAATATTAGTAAAACTAAACACATTATTCATGCCACTTGGGACGGGACAGAATCTCACTAGATTTAATTATTTATAATCCACCTCTTTATTTGGTTGTGAATATTTTAAAAATCAGGAATCTGCTTTGGCATAATAACCGACAAAGATTCCTTGCTTACAGAACAGGAGAACATCAACCTAGATTTCATGCATTCATATAACGAAGCTTAAGGTGTGTACTCATGTGTTTAGATTCGATTAGCTCATAAAAAATAGTTTAGGAGATAAAGTAATACTACCTCGGTCTTAATTATAAAAACACTTTTGTAGTGTTACAAAAGTGTTCCTATAATTAGGACCGGAGAGAATATTAAAGAATGGATTTTGTGTAGTGTTGGAAGATATGCTTCTTGAACAGGATTTTTTTTCGATCAGAGAATAATTGCGCGTATGAGAAATATATAATAGTCTTTATAATTTATTTTCATGGTTTTCACTCTCTTGTATTTGCTTTGTTTAAAACATTAATCCCTTTATTTTCATCAAGCAATTTTACATTTGTTTTTCACATCATCTGGTAGATTTAACAATTCACAACAAAATTTATGTTGTTTATACCAATTTATGGTTCTTGAGTATTTTTTAAAATAAAAGAATTAATTTAGCAAATAAAAGCAGTGAGAAACTATTAAGAGAAACTATAAAGAGTAAAAAAAAAAAAAGAGAGAGAGAGAGAGAGAGATTAAACTCATAGGGGCATTATTCATGGCCTTGTACCTGTGTTGGTCAAGAGAATTTAGAAAAATTTATTCGTTCTCTAATTATATTGAAGCTTTTAATTAGGTCTTGCCTTGAGGTAATGGAATTCAATTTTTCAGTATATATATATATAAAGAATCTGGAGCGGTATTTCTCTCTCTCTCTCTCTCTCTATATACAGTTATATTCTATATAGTTATCTTTCCAAAACACACAAATGAATATGCAAAAATGAAGAACAAAAAATCATTAGAGGAAACACCAATTTTGTATTTTGGGCACAAGAGGAAACACCCCCGTGAAAGCAGAAAAGGGAAGAAGATCAATACAAGTGTTATTAAATTTCATTTCTAAATGCAGTCTAATCAGCAGTTGAAAAGGGTAACAAGCTTTACAATAATGTGCTTATGATAGAATTAAATTAAAATTTCAGCAATAACATGTGTGTGTTCCAAATTCCAATTAACATGAAGCCCCGAAATGCAGCTTGAAAGTGTAAACTCTGCAATCTGAATCACTCATTCTTTTGTGGGGCTAAAACCCTTTCAGCACTGCTCCATGAATTTTTCTTAAGCGTCGTTGTCGTCGTCGTCATTGGATTCTGAACTATCTGAAGAAACATCCAATGCCCTGATCTCAGGCAGCAGTGCCATATAACCTGACGTTAAGCTAAGACCTAGAAAATCCGTAGCAACTTTTGGGTCATCTTTAGCCAAATTTGGAGTTGATGACTGAACATTGCGTGCCTTGGGATCAGGTTTAATGGCCGCAGTAGAATCGACCCCATGTCTTGCTGTAGATTGGTGGCCTGCCGTTTTCTGTTTTTTTGCCTTCGATTTTGCCTCAATGCCATCAGTGCTGGTACCTTCAGACTCGATTCCTTCTCTTCTCCGTTTCAGTGAATTCAAAAATGCTTCTCTTGCGCCTGGACTAGGCGGCGAACCACTCACATTTCTTTTGGAGGCGAGGGAAACCACAGTCAATCCACAATCGGCCTTGGCCCATCTGTGGATAGCACTTGCTTTTCCCTCCAAAGCAAGCTGGAGGGTATCCAACTCAGTCATTTCATATCGGCAGATGATAAATCTGTCACTCCAAGGGCAACAACAGAGCTGCTTTGCATGATTAAGACATGCAAATTTGTCGGTTGAACATGGACAACCTACGGCAGATAAGTGTAAGTCACGCAGACATATGCAACATTCTCTTTTGCAAGTGGCATCAAAATCTTTTTCCATTCTCTGAGATTTCAGAGAAGCGCAAAGAAATTCCCTCTTTGAACTTTCAATCTTTCTCCGTAACTACACCAAGAAAACAAAACCAATATAATTCTGTTAGGCAACCCAATTTGAGAAAAGTCATACTCAATAGACAGAACCCATCCCGAAGGACTTCAAATCCTTCTTTTTACAATTCAAAAAGGAAAAACAGAATCTTAGGCCTGCTTCACCTCTTTGTTACTCAAGATATAAATTACCTGTAAAATATCAACAGGATTTGAAGTAGACTAAGGAACAGGTCCATTAAATTGAGGGCGTAGGTTTGAGGGACTTACATCAAAAGCTTTTGTTAATTTCCCATTCTTTCCACATGCATCTTTCCATTTTAAATAATCTGGGTTACTTGCCCTAGAGAATTCAAGCTTAAATTGTGCCGTAACAGCTTTCCTTGCTGCCCCAAGTAACAGCTTATCATATGAGATTGAAGTCTTTCTCCTTTGTTCACAATATAACTCTACAACTTTCTGTCCATGAAGCAGCCAATCAAGAGGAGCAAAACTGACTGATTCAGAACAATTGAAACCACAATCAAATCCAGAATGGTATGCTCCTGGGAAGACAAGAACAAACTCCCGGGGATACTGAACACAGCGATATACTGGTATACCCTCTGACTTCAATAAGGTGGAGGATAGCTGCATTCACAGAACCATATTCATGTGAAAAAACCTCACAATAGTACATGTGCAAAGCAAACGAAACAGAAATATAAACACTTCAATCAGATGACTTGAAATTACTTATTCTCAGAATTGAGTGGGTTCAAGATAAACATTTTATATTTATATATTCTCTCAATTAATTAAATTGGCAGCTACAACTGTTAGACCAGAGCACTTAATGCCAGAGAAAAAAGACCTCCGGCAAGCAGCTTCAGGCTTTGCTAACTTGAGCCTAAAATAAGTGAAACTTGAAATTAAAGCTTGTTATGAGCTAAGCTTTAGCACAAGGTTGGATTGCCAGGGCTAAACAATGAACAGAATGTTGTGTGAAACAAAGGCATAATCGTACAATTTACTAATGTGAAACAAGGTGATTACAAGAGGCAGAAATACAAGTCCTTTAACTTGAACCTGTGCTTTCATCTCTAAGTGCCCATGTAATATTAACCCTTCACTCTGACGTTCAGCTACTTAGCAAAGATATAGCATATCTATATTGCTTAGTTTATTATGAATGTGACAAGGTGCTCAGTGACTACAACTCTTGCCCTATTACTGTTCAAGGATTAAAAGAATCTTCATAACAGACTCTCTCGTATTTAACTCACCAAATTGTCATGCGAGTCGGGCTGTTTTGCAAACAAAACCGGGAGATGCTCCTTCTTCACTGTTTCAAAGTCAGCAGCAAATCTTCCCGGAATGCTATACCAAACTCTAGGCTCACCCACATGCATGTAACACAATGAGTACAAGTGGTGCTCTTTTACTTCCTGATTTCTCAAATGATTACCAAGATAAATAGGAAAAAAGAAATTCCACAATAAAGAGATATTAATATCCATCCAGAAATTTCCCCCAAAAAACAAGTAGGAATTAAAATATATCCAAAAGATGTCAACGATAAAGAAATGCATGCAAATAGTAGGATATACAAGCTACAGTAACTCACCCAATTGAATGAAGAAAAACACATTCCAACACGAACCCGAGGGGTAAATTTGCTAGAAACCTCAGAGCTTTCAAATGAAAGAAGAGAACCAGATAGCATACACATGTTATTTAAGTTCCATCCAGATCTCATACATTCAGGATATTTGAGTGACTGCAGAGGATCAGGCATCATTGGAAATCCACTGCTTGAAACTTCAGCCCCCAAGTTGTTACCAACAAGCACCTATAGAATAGCATGAATTAGAAGTTCACGTTAAGTCTAATATCAGAAAACATAGAATATAAGGCATTACGTGTTTTGAATTATTATTTTTCCTTTGATGTACCTCAATTTCATGAGTTGGATTTTGGATAATCCGTCCATACTCACCCTCAATATTTTCCACAGATTGCTCCCACTTTTCATCAGAACCCACAACACTATTGTCACAGTCAAAGTAATTGGCCTTGAAATCATCAGCAAATTTCTTAAATGTACTGAGACTGAAGGTAGGGCCAGGTTTAGACTCAGAGTCTTCAACATCATGTGGATTTTCATTACCAGGTTGAGAGTCCAAAGCTACTCTTAGACCTCTTCTGGTCTTGGTCTCTGAATTTTTGGAAGAGTTGTCCATAACTTCTCGTTGGCACTGAACTTGAAGTCCATCAATCCGTTGAATCTGAGTAACAAATTTGGAGTTTTCCCATATGTCTTTTTCCTCGAGAAGACATTGTGGTTGCCAGGTAGGAGGAGGAATAATACGACAAATTCCGTAAGGCTCTGCTTTGGAACGTATGCTTGCAATATATTCAAGCGTGTCTTTGAATTCCTTTCAAATGTAAAAGCAACTACTCAAACTTCTACAAAACTAAGAAGCAGTATAATCCACATTTGAAAAACTATAATCAAGACATAAAAAGGAAGCATGGAAATAAACACATTTGGTTTCCCATTACAGTAAGTCTGCAGGTACCTCTTCTGTTGGGCGGAAAATTTGAGCTTCATCAAAGACATCTCTTCTTGCATCCTCAGGGCGCCACCTTGCAGTTACCTGATTCAAGACATTGGTAGAATTTCTTAGATAAAAAGGTAAAGTGAAAGAGTACGTCTCCCATCAAATATGCCATGGGTTTAAGAAAGAAAACAATTTGCTTTAAGATTTGGGGCAGAGAGGAACCTTTAGACAATCACTACAGTCTGGACAACCGAAAATAACCCCTTTCGGACGACAAGCATTTGAAGAAAAACCCTGGAAAAACAGTTTTGAAGCACAGTTATTTTTGCATTCATGCTAAAACAGAAAACAAAATATGAGATCCCTGTGGCTGTAATTCTATTTCTGCAAAACAAAATAGTACAAGAAAATAAGCTATCAAAATTATCCTTCATGCAAATCCTATGTGCTGACACATTAGTTATTTTCTACCTTTAAGGTGATATTACCTAATTCACAACTAACATTGGAACAACCGTATTGAGCATCCCACAACTCTATGTCAAACCCCCATAGACAAGTACACAAACTAAAATGTGCAAGTTGCTTGCAAGCACTCAAGTGAGATAGTGAACCCTACCCTAACCTAGCTATTGAGGTAAGAAAAACAACATGCCTAAGTACACCATGGAGCATTTTATACTACTCAATGTGAAATTTAGGCAAGGAAGAGTTGGCGCAGCATCTATTGAAGAAAAAATAGTAAAAATTCGTTCAAGGTGGTTTGAGAAGTTCAAAGAAGGTCGTTGAAGGCATTAGTGAGGGAAGTAGATCAGACAGTTTGTAGTCTTTTGAAGAAAGGTAGAGAAAAACTGAAGAGAACACTTAATGAAGTTATTGAATGGTTTTTTTTTTTTATTAACAACATATATAAAGATTTGGTTATTGGTAGAACACGATGGCGTCATGTAATGCATGTAATTGACCCCACCTAATGGAACAAGACTTCGAGGTGTTGTTGTAATGTGAAACTTAAGCATCCCATATTATCTTGGACTCGATCAAATGGCCCTCTTAAGAGAGTCAATATCTGAAAAATTACACTCTATAACACTTTACTGAGGGATATAATTCATTCAACTTCCTTGCTGGCCATAACCCTCTACTAGTTTGAACCTTCCAAATATAACCCTTTTCAAAATTTCAAACGGTTAGCTCAAAAATCATTGATCAGCACACAAGTGGGATGGGAAACCCTTTCACAAAATTTAGCTATTCAGACAGAAAAAGAAACCTATTTGAATGGGAACCAAAGGATTTCTGCCTGAGTAGGAGTAAGACAATATTTATATATATTGCAAGTTTGATTAGACACAAGTTAAAAGTGTTTTGGAGGTAAAAATGAGAGATCAGATCATACCACAAGTGACAAAGTTGGGGTATATGAAATTGATAATTCAAAATGATAGTGAAATTGATGGGGATGTTACATATAAAATACAAGCTCGGTAGTTCAAATGGAGAAATGCTATGAGTTATTAGTGTTCGGAAAGCACCTAATAAGCTTAAAAAAAGGTTTACTGAATTGTTACAAGACCGGTAATTCTATATGGTAGCAAATGTTGGGTTTTAAAGGGATAACAAGAAAATAAAGTTGGGGTAGTAGAGATGAGAATGTTGAAAAGAACGTGTCATATAAGAAAAGATAAAATTCATAATAAACATATGCAAAAAGAAGAGTTTTTTTTTGCCAAAACATATATAAGAATGGTTTAAAACCATATAAGGTGATTCATACATGTACAAAAGGTGTCAATGAATCGATGAGGGTTGAAAAAACAGTTTTGACTACTATGAAGAGAGGTCAAAGAAGTTACTTAATATGACATTTTTGTGAACAATGCATCCAAAAAAATTTGTTGCTGATAGAGCACAATGGTGTCAAGCCATCCATGTAGCGGGTTGTTGTATTTTTATCATTTGCATAATTTCACCCATGAATTCAAGTCAGGCTTTTTGTTTAAGGTATATCATGAATAAAATCAGATTACCATCCAGTAAGTGCTACTGTCTACACTTGGAAACTATGATCTTCTAACACAAGATTTATTTATGAGCTAATTGTTATTAAAAAAAAAAAAAAAATTCCAAGCTTCCCAACATACCTGAGGAAACTGCTCTGTGTCGGATTTCTCAAGGTCATGGTCACTTTGATCAAAATGTATCCATGGACGATGCCTAAGAATAGCCTTAAATGCAGCAGTGTCATCTAGCTTCAATATACTCTCCATGCAAATTGGATCACATTCAGATTTATCAGTCTTTGCAACCTTTTGTAGTGTGAAAGAAGTAAGGGATCTAAAACCAGGGGGAACTGGAGGGATTTCTTTATTTTTGGATTTCCCAGACATTCTACTTTTTTCCAATTCCATAATTACTGCAACAAAGGCCAAACAAAAAAATTATATAAGAAGGAGCCTCGTAGCTAGTAGATGCAGTAAATTTACAGCTGAATTTTGGAATAGAAGATCTATAATATATAACAAGATTGCCAACTTGCCACCCTAATAGAGGTATAAATCATTCGAAAGTTCTCCCTAGAGCACCAAACTTTAATACAAAAAAAGAAAAAAAAAAAAGAAGAAGGAACAAATAAAGGAAGAAAGATAAAGAACCAACATTTCAACTAGAAAAGACACAAGGGGGCGTGTTAACAAGAACCACAGCCAGAAAAAATATTTTACAAATGATCTTGTATTTTAGTAATAACATGGTCCTTCATAATCTGTGCCAAAGGTATGGCGTCTAAACCCCCTACTCCAAGCCAAGTGCAAAGGCCAAACGGAGCATCAAGAATTTCAAACCTTGATTCTGGGAAGCAGCCAGTTTAGTCGATTTCTTTAATTGCAGAATCCTTGAGGTCAGGGACGAGTTTCGAACCTCAACGAAACTGGAGATATTCTCCGTCGGCGAAGGATCTGGAAGAGAGATGGGTCACAGTTTGGGTAGCGCAGCTTCACTGTTCACAGTTCACAGCACGAGTGACGACAGTGGCTGATTCCAGATTGACTGTGTTTCTGTTTCGAAGCTCAGCTTGAAACGGAAACAGTACGAATTAACTGCATCTTTGGATCACTTTTTATAGGATAAAGGTACAATTTTACACATAAGGTTTCTTTAAATGAGGCGTCCAAAGATCACAACGCGTTTTTTTGAGAAAGAAAAGTACACAACGTTACGTTTTAGGAAATGCCGACCACAGCTGCGTTAGTTGGCTTAATTGTTAACTTTGGATGGAAATGAACAAGAACGGGGGAAATTACATTTTTTTGCTTAATTTTAGGTGAAATTACCCTTTTTTCTTTTCTTTAGTTTTAAATATTATAAAAAAAATCGAAAAAAAAAAAATCAGAAAAAAATTAGGAAAAATTCAAATAATTCGAAAAAAAAAATAAAAAAATTCAAAAAATTAGGAAAAATTTCAAATAATTAGGAAAAATTTCAAATAATTAGGAAACAAAAATCAAATAATTAGGGAAAAATTAAAATACCCCCTCCAGGGGCCCCACCAGTTTTTAGTCGGGCTTCACACATCGATTAGATTTATCTCTGCGTAGGAGAATTGACAAAAGATTATCTTAATTAATTAATATATTTTTTTAATGAACAAACTCTGCACCTTAAAGATCTTCAACAATCGCACCGACCGGCTCGTGTATATACAACTTCTCCTCCACCAGTTGGTTATCCGCCACCATGCAGCTGAAATGGCCATGACGGCGGGACAGGCGGGGTTCTGGTTGTGGGGCCTAATTGACGAAGGTATTTTTTAATTTTTTCCCTAATTATTTGAATTTTTTCTAATTTTCCAATTTTTAAAATTTTTTCTAATTGTTTTAATTTTTTTTAAAATTTCTAATTATTTCCTAATTTTTTTTATAATTATTTAAATTTTTTCCTAATTTTTTTTAAATTTTTCTGAATTTTTTGATTTTTTTTTTAATGTTTCGAATTTTATTTATTTCCTTTACCCAAAAAAATAAATAAAATTCAAAAAATATAAAAAAAATTAAAAAATTCAGAAAAAATTAAAAAAAAAAAATTAGGAAAAAATTTAAATAATTAGAAAAAAAATTTTAAAAAAAATAGGAAATAATTTAAATAATTAGAAATTTTTACAAAAAAATTAGTAAAAAATTAAAATTTATAATTATTTAAATTATTTCCTAATTTTTTTTTTCTAATTATTTAAATTTTTTTCCTAATTTTTTTTCGAATTTTTTAATTTTTTCTGAATTTTTTATTTTTTTTAAAAAAATTTCGAATTTTATTTATTTCCTTTACCCAAAAAAATAATTTTAAACAAAATTAAAAAAAGTCAGAAAAAATTAAAAAAAAAAATTAGGAAAAAATTTAAATAATTAGAAAAAAAAAATTAGGAAATAATTAGAAATTTTAAAAAAAAAAAAAAAAAAAAAAATAGGAAAAAATTAAAATAATTAGAAAATTTTTTAAAAATTGGAAAATTAGAAAAAATTCAAATAATTAGGGAAAAAATTAAAAATACCTTCGTCGATGGGCCCCACAACCGGCAGAATCACGCAACCGCCGCCGCCTGCCAGCCCTCCCCTCCGGGGGTGGCGGATAACCAACCGGTGGAGGAGGAGTTGTATATACACGAGCCGGTGCGGTTGTTGAAGATGCATTGGGTAAGCTTTGTCATTAAAAAAATATATTAATTAATTAAGATAATCTTCTTGTCAATTCTCCCTACGAGATAAATCTAATCGATGTGTGAAGTCCGACTAAAAATCGGTGGGGCCCACTTTGGAGGGGGGTATTTTAATTTTTCCCTAATTATTTGAATTTTTTTCTAATTATTTTAAATTTTTTTCGAATTATTTGATTTTTTCCTAATTTTCCTAATTTTTTTCTGATTTTTTTATTTTTTTCGATTTGTTTTATAATATTTAAAACTAAGGGGCAAAAGGGTATTTTCACCTAAAACTAAGGGCAAAAGTGTAATTTCCCCCGTGTTACTGTTCACTTCCATCCAAAGTTAACGTTGACTAACGGTCAACTAACGGCCGTGGTGCTGGGCGCTCCCAAAACGTAACGTTGTGTGTACTTTTGTTCCGAAAAAATGTTGTGGTCTTTGGGACGCCTTTCGGCGAGAAACCTTATGTGTAAAATTGTACCTTTATCCCTTTTTATAATAACTGTTACAGTAAATTTGTCGAAAAAGGCCAAAAGGGTTCATGGAAGTACGATTTTGTGTGGTTTGCCTAGCCCGTTCCAGTTATTTTGGAGAATAGTTTTTGGGATTTACGAGGTAAAAAAGGCTTTTAGAAAATAGCTTTTAGTATTTACAAAGTAAAAATGATTTTTTGGATAACTTCAAAACCTAAGTTTTGACAAAAGTTTGCTAAACACCCCAAAATTTTCTAAAAACTATTCTACATCAAAACCTAAGTTTTTGCAAAAATTTGTCAAACATCAAAAGCTATTTTCATCAAAACCTAGGTTTTGTCATAACCTTATTGAGGCCAAAACCTAGGTTTTGTAAAAAACTACTCTGAAATCATCAATATTTTTTTTAGCTTTTTATCTCTCCTCTACCATCATCAATATTTTTTTAGTATCAGTCAGCATCCTTAAGATATTTTTTTTTTCAACATCCTAAATCTTTTTTTCAAGATCGGAAATATTTTTTCGCATCTTTTTAGTACCGCTAGTAGTATGATTTTTTTTTTAAAGATTGTGAGTACCAAAATATTTTTTCAATATCCTAAAATAAAATATTTTTTCAATATCCTAAAATAAATTTTTAAGTATCTTTTTCAATACTAGCCAAGAAAGTATTTTTCTAATACCCGTCAAGATCTTCGACATATTTTTTCAAGATCAATTGTTACCCTAAAATATTTTTTTAATATGCTAAAATAAATTTTTAAGATCATGAAATATTTAAGGTCTTGACTGACCCAGATCAAAAAATGATTTTCACTATTTACTGAGGTAAAAAGCTTTTGGAGAATAACTTTTAGAATTTACGAGGTAAAAATGATTTTTGGTAAGACGGTGTTTGGTAAACTTTTGCAAAACCTAGGTTTTGATGCAGAATAGCTTAAAGGGTGTTTGACAGACCTATGTCCAAAACCTAGGTTTTGAGAGTTGCCAATCAGAGGTTATAACAAAACCTAGATTTTGATGCCTAAAAAAAATAAAGGTGTTTGGTAAGGTTATAACAAAACCTAGGTTTTGATGCCTAGATCCAAAAGCTATTTTTCATCAAAATCTAGGTTTTGAGGCCAAAACCTAGATTTTGTGAAAAGTTATTTTTTTAGCTTTTTCTCTCTCCTCTGCTATCATCAATATTTTTTTTAGTATCAATCAGTATCCTTAAGATATTTTTTTTAGTACTTTTCTGTAACCTGAAATATTTTTTCAAGATTAGTCATTACCTTGAATTTTTTTTCAATATCCTAAATCTTTTTTTCAAGATCAGGAAATATTTTTTCATTATCTTTTTAGTACCCGTTAGTACAATGATTTTTTTTTCAAGATTGTCGACTGCTTAAAATATTTTTTCAATATCCAAGCTCGTTTGGGAGTTATTTTTTTAGAATAACTTTTGGGATTTACAAGGTTAAGGGCTTTTGGAGAATAGATTTTGGAAAATAGGTTTTGAAACTTACGAGGTAAAAATGATTTTTGGAAAATAGCTTTTGGATTATGAGTGTTTGGATAATTTCAAAACCTAGGTTTTTGACAAAAGCTTGTCAAACACCCCAAAATTTTCCAAAAGCTATTCTATATCAAACCTAGGTTTTGCGAAGTTTGCCAAAACACCTCAAAATTTTCCAAAAGCTATTTTTCATCAAAACCCAGGTTTTGGCAAAAATTTGCCAAACACCAAAAACTATGCTTCAATCAGCTCGTTTGGGATAGTGGTAACAAAAGTTACTTTTTTCAGATATGCTTTTCCATATGGGCTTTTTCCAAAAAAGTCAGATTGGAGTGTGATTTGTGTTTGTGATAAAGGTGACAAAAGTGACTTTTTTTTCCAGATGAGCTCTTGTTTAGATAATTATTTGATATGAAAATAATTGAAAATAACATAAATTTTATTGAATATTACACACATATATTAGTTATATATATATTATGATAGTTGAATATAAAAAATTTAATTTAAATTTGATAAAAAAAATTACAAAAATCTAAAGTACTCAATTAAATATATTATAATAGATAAATTAAATTAGAATGCATACAAATGTTTATTTAATAGTACATTGTTTATTAGATTACCTATCCCTACTATTTTTCTTTAGAAACTCAAAAAGTGACTTCTAAAAAAAGTAACTTTTTTCTTTTAAGAAGCCCATCATTTCTTGAAACTATCACAAACATCTCTTTTTCTCCATGTTAGGCTTCATGCCAAACCGCCTAAAAAAGATACATTTTTACTTAGGTTTTGTGAAAAACTACTTTTTTTAGTTTTTTTTTTCCACCGCCATCATCGCATTTTTTTTTAGTATTAGTCAATATCCTTAAGATATTTTTTAGTACCTTTAATATTTTTTCAAGATTAGTCATTACCCTGAATTTTTTTTCCAATATCCTAAATCTTTTTTTCAAGATCAGAAAATATTTTTTTATTATCTTTTTAATACCCGTTAGTACCATGAATTTTTTATTCAAGATTGTCAGTTCTCTGAAATATTTTTTCAATATCCTAAACTAATTTTTTAAGACCATGAGAAGTATCTTTTCAGTACCAGTCAGTATTAAGTATCTTTTTAGTACCCATCAGTACCCTAAAATATTTTTTCAAGATCAGTTGGTACTCTGAAATATTTTTTCAATATCCTAAAATAAATTTTTATGACCATGAGAAGTATTTTTTCAGTACCAGTCAGTATTAAGTATCTTTTTAGTACCCGTTAGTACCCTGAAATATTTTTTTTCAAGATCAATTGGTACCCTGAAATATTTTTTCAATATCTTAAAATAAATTTCTAAGACCATGAGAAGTATTTTTCCAGTACTATTCAGTAAATTATCTTTTTAGTACCAATCGGTACTCTAAAATATTTTTTCAAGATCAGTTGTTACCTTAAAATATTTTTTTTAATATCCTAAAATAAATTTTTAAGATCATGAAATATTTCAAGTCTTGATCGATCTTGAAAAAATGATTTTCACAATTTACGAGAAAAAAGCTTTTGGAGAATAGCTTTTGGATTTACGAGGTAAAAATGATTTTTGGAAAATAGCTTTTGGCATGGGTGTTTGACAAACTTTTGCAAAACCTAGGTTTTGATGCGAGAATAGTTTCTTGAAAGGGTGTTTGCGACTTGTGATAAAACCTAAGTTTTGTTTCCAAAACCTAGGTTTTGGGAGTTGCCAAACAGCACAACTAGTCCAATTATAAGGCCTAGTTGACTTTTTTGGAAAGATTAAGGAAGGCGATTAAATTACTTTTGAGTATTTTTATTTTTATTTTTTTCTTCAAACTAATTAGTTTAACTAATAAACTAATATATAATCTAAGGATACACAACAAATAAAATGATTAAGTAACTTATTTAGCTTTCTTAATCTCTCTAAAAAAAGTCAACTAGGTCTTATAATTAGGACCAAAGGTAGTATCTTTTTAGCACCCGTCAATATCCTGAAATATTTTTTCAATATCCTGAAATAAATTTTTGGGAAAATCCGTACCAGGGCCCGTTTAACAAAAATAAACCCAAAAAGGGCCCTATGAGTCTGACATTCTCAAAAAGGGCCCCAGGGCCTTTTTTGGGATGTAAATGTTAAATGAAATGACCAAAACACCCCTAACTAAAGCTGAAAAAGGAAGGAAGAAGGTCTCTCTCTCAGAGGTGGGGTGTTTTTGGTAATTTCTCTTTACAATTCAATCTCAATCAGGGCCCTAGGGCCCTTTTTGGGTTTATTTTGGTTAAAAGGGCCCTGGTACAGATTTTCCCTAAATTTTTAAGACCATGAGAAATATCTTTTTAGTTAGTAAAGTATCTTTTTTAAGTCTTATCGACTCAAAATATTTTTTCAAGATCAGTTGTTACCCTAATTTTTTTTAAATATCCTAAAATAAATTTTTAAGATCATAAATATTTCAGGGTACTGACTGGTACTGAAAAAATGATTTTCACGATTTACGAGGTAAAAAGCATTTGGGATTTACGAGGTAAAAATGATTTTTGGAAAATAGCTTTTGGATTTATGAGTGTTTGACAAACTTTTGCAAAATCTAGATTTTGATGTATAATAGCTTCTAGAAAGGGGTGTTTGGCAGACTTGTGACAAAACCTGTGGTTTTGGGAGTTGCCAAACAGGCACTAACTCGGGTTTCCTGAACTGAACTCTGGTTGGAAAGGGGATTGGAGCCCGCCAATGCGAGAGGGTTGAATCACTTCTCCATATCTCTCACCAAGGCCATCTGAACCATTAATTGGAAAGATGAGAAAAAAAGTTAAAGTAATAATGTGACTTTTTAGATTAATTGGACGAATATGATTTAGAGATTATGAAGGATTATAAGAGAAATCCAACCCGGTTAAAAGAGGAAGTCAAATTTAGAATCAACGCAGGGCCCACCAACAAAAAATAAAAATAAAAGGAGCCATTCATTAATAGTAATGGACTTAATTCATTCATCAAATTCATTAAAATCAATTCCATCAGAATAAAAAAGTGTTTTGATGCCAACAAATGTGGGTTTAATTGGTGAAGAGATTGACTCCCAACTATAAGGTTGTAGGTTCGACTTTCATTGATGTGAAAACCTTATTGATAGATGAGTTGCAAGTATATGAAATGAGTTTTGTTTCGACTTGCAAATAAATGTTTAAAAGATTATTTTTATTTTTTTTTAAAAAAAATGGTGTCATACAAGCACTAACCCTCAAACCATGGGTTTATTGTCAAAACATGATTGTGCAGAAGAGAGTGTTTGGACAGTTTAACTCAAACCATGGTTTTGAAGATTCAAAGTTATTTTGAGTTTTAAAGTGTTATTTTGTTGCATTAATGTTAAAAACATGGATTTAAAATCCATAAAGTGCTGCATTACTGCATAGGTATAAGACTATAAGCTAATCATTGCAGTTCTATTTCCTTTTTTTTAATTAAAAAATAAAATCACCTATAACAAATCTAACCCCTCACACATCTCTACCTCATCACCATTCAATGACCACAACATCTCCATTTCAAATCAAACTTCTTCCTCTCACTAACTATTTAGTAGTCAATGACTACCAAATTAACGGGCTTGAGGAAATTACACCATTTTAAATTGATTATTTATATTTTTGTCCTATGCAAAACTTATTTGTGCTATCAATATTCAAGTGTCATGGTGGAAGTTTCAAATTTCTCACATCTCACGTGTTTGAACTTGATATATCTTATTAACATTTAAAAAACTTATTTGTGTCAAACCTTCTTTTAAAAAAAAAAATTTATTGGTAAAGTTGGACCTTAAACCTATTTTAAAATCTAAACCAAAATTAAATTTTCTTTAGTCCTCATTGTCATCATTTAAAAGTAAAATATTCAATCCCTTAGGAGTAGGTCACAAATTAAGAAAAAACAGACAACACGGGCTTAAATGGATGGCCTGAGAACGAACCCATTATTTCTAGACTTATAAGTACTGGGCCCAAAAGCCAGACCATCTGGGGACTGGGGTCTGTTAAGTTTTTTTTTTTTTTTTTTTTTTTGGAAGAAATTTGCATATAAGGATATTTTAGTAATTGAGTATGAAAATTCATATTAAAAATATACCTGTGGGAATCAAAGCCCTATTTCTTTTTTTTACTCTGCAGTCTTTTACGAGTCAGAATCATTCTCTTGTGCTTGAAATTATATAATATCATCTAGCAATTAGTCATGTTTAAGTAAATGAAGGAGGATTAACTTTTATCGGAACTCTGTATTATTCTAATTATGTGGTGAATTAATAATATTATACTGTGTTATAAGCTTATAGAAAGCACTCTCTTTCATATGGTAAAAATATGGCCATTATATATTATAAGTCATTCATTTTTTTTAATAACTTCACAAGATTTTCATTGTTATTTTTATTTAATTTCTTTCTAATAACTTGATTCAGACAAGTACTCCATCCAATCCTTAATATAAGAAATATTTAGTAAGTAGATTTTGGTCATAAATATATAAGATATTATACTTTTGTAGTGTTGCACTACAAAAGTGCTCCTATAATTAGGACCGGAGGTAGTAGTTTTTATATTTGTCAAACTTTTTCCAATTTACTCCTATTTATACTTCTTTAACAATAATCAAAAAAGAGAAGGAATGAGAGAATTAAGGAAGATATATAGTTAAAATATTTTAGAAAATACATGTCATATTAACTAACTTAATTAAATTTCTTAATCTAATCAAATTAGGTAAATGTATCTTATATTAAGTACCAAGGAGTATTAATATAATTATATAAATCCATATCAATTATTGCATGCGACAACAATTCCTAGTTCTTACGCAAACCAACAACAACAAGAATTAGCTCTGCTGATCTACATATCTTGCAGACAACTTCAAGCATTATTATACATATATGTATCACTTGTCTATTGGCCTTTCACGAATTTTCTATGTCAAAAGTTGACAAGATTATAAAGAAATCAAATTTACTTTTTTTATTCAACAAACACACGGGATTATATCTATATATCTATCTATGATTCTATGGCATACTCATGGAAAATGAATTAATTAAGAGCTTCTAAACGTATTAATTACCCATTCAACTTAATTATATCATCATTTCAAGCAGCCTCCAATGATTGAGCTCGTCAATTATTTATGTATATACATACACGTTACCTTGCGACACAGAGGAAGAGTTTTGTCAACTCAAGTGAAAGGAGGCTGAAGCAGACACATTACCAGTTTCCTAAGAAATAGGTCTGTTTTGATAAAACAATGACACGAATAGAGGAAAAGGCTAAAAAAAGAAGAAGAAAAAGCTAAAGAAAAAGGCACAAAGAAGGAGCAACTAGAATCAAAGAATCTATTTATCCAACCTCATAGGCACGAATTTCAATGGGGAATCTAATCCAACGTTGGACACGTGTGCCGACAAGTAACTAACACACAGTGAAACCAATGTAAAATCATTAGAAATTTTAAACCCCTATATGACTATATATGGCTCTAATCTCTCATTAGAGCAGTTATAATATATATAAAACATACCTAAAAGTCAAAAGGGAAAAAGAAAAGGCAAAGTAGACAAGAAAGATCAAGGCCACGAAGACACACAAACAAACACACTACACACACATATATGAAGCTTCTTTTTCATGCACGTTCCTTTTCTTTAATTTGTTTTGATTTTCTTGCAAATTATGTGGATTCATTTTCTGTATGTATGGGCTTTATTAGAACATGATGATAGTGAATGCTAATAATTAAAGTAAAAGAACCAATGGGGTTGGGGGCTTAACGAAAGAGACTAACTCCTTACAATGTAGCGAACCAATGTTCAAATCCTCGTTCGAAGAAGTGCCTGCATATTTAGTGTTCGACAGTACCTCGAATAGAATTGTCTCCAATATGAGGATATCTATGCGTAGCTGAAAAAAAAAAAAAATTAAAGCAAAAGATTCTTAATGTCCCTAATTACTTTGATATGCAGAGAATAGACTGAAGATTCCCGTTGAAATATAAGCCCCAAAGAAACAAGCTAGCTAGCGAAACACCCTCCTCTCTTCACTCATATCAAACCTAGCTAGCTTTTGTAGTACCTCAATCACATGCTTCAAATCCATGTTTCATGATCTCAGTTACGTTGACAGTTTCTTTTTATTTTTTATTTTTTATTTTTAAAAAATCCATCTTCATCCTCTCTTGATTGGATTCCTGAGTAAATGTAATCTATTCGTTAATGAAAGGGTGAGGCAATATTTTATGAATATATGTATATGGCTTTATTTTTCACCATTTTTATTGGGTCATCTGTTGTTTTTTTTATTGCTTTAAAGTTTAATCTCCCATCACAAATAATTAGTCCAAATACATCTTTACTTGGCGTTTATTAATTATAGGTTCGTATAATTATAGTTTAGTATATACTGAGAGGGGCGCTTGATATCTCCAAACTCATATAGTATGCGTATATGGGTGACAAAATTAACATTTGATATATCGTACTATATAATATATAACTAATTTAATATCTGACATCAGAAACATATATTTCAGAAACATCAGACATAGTTTCATAGCACCATTTCTTACGAGTGGTTTTTGAGAGAGATGTTATATAATATATTGAATACTGTTTCTCTCTGAAGCACACTGGGCATATTATTGACAATCTATTTACTATAGATCAGTTTCGAGTAATTTATCTTTGATAATTATTTTTATTATATGTACGTGAAAGAGGACGTTTGAGCAAATTCAGAAGGCGACTTTTCATCCTTTATACTTCATGTTTACTTCAGTAGAATTTTTTTAATTACAATCAAATGTACTTGGTTTGATCTGAAAATCTAGATTTGATTTTGACAATATATATTAAGATTTTTATATTTTTATTTTAAAAGAAGCAGTATACAAAATAGAAATAATCTTTTATTAATAATTAGGCATTTTAAAAAAGATAATAGAAATAATTTTAAAGCGGATATCAATCAAATTTGGTTGATTCAAATCTAGGCTATGAAACAAATAGAAACCTGTAAGTGGAGTGAGGTTTATAAATATAAGGACTCTCCCATAAAAGGCATATATAAGTTCATGAGATATCAACGTCCCAAAAGCTAGTTAACTATTGGAATTGGCTTGAGGAACCCAATGATTTATGTCCGTCCTTAGTGTGAACCCCTTCTTTTTCTTTTGAAGGTGTCATAATGTTATGAGTTTCACGTTAGGGCAATGTTGTCTTAATATAAGAACACAAAACCAGCATAAATCATTGGTTTACCAAGCCAATTCCAATAGTTAGCCTGTGGGATATAGATCTCTCAAGAACTTACATATGCCTTTTATAGAGGAGCTCTTGTACTTATAAACCTCACTGGACTTACAGGCTATAAATATATATATATATAGTTCCTCATTTGTGCCATCCAATTAAGTGGGGCTTAGCAAGTTAATTTTAATTTGCTTAATCATCGCCCTTAACCAACAAAGAAAAGCAAAAAACAAAAAAAGGTAGGTCCAAAAGATGCGAATAGGGAATAAGATGACACTAAGAGATTAACATCAACAAATTGTACATAGAGATTCATATATATTTTCACTACAACCTAATTGATGTATACCCCAAAAAATAATTGAAAAAAGGTAATAAAAAAAGACGAAGAAGAAGAAGAAGAACTAATTGACACCATACTAAGCACTTGAGCAGTATACCACATAAACCCTACTGCAACACGCAATCAAGCACGTGACTTGTACCTCAAAGGCAGACACCACAAATACATCACAATGAACAATTTTTTTTATAGTTTTATACGAACATGTATTTAATATAATCCATAAAACACTATACACATAAACGCTAACTAGCTTCATAACAAGACCATGCTACTATTATCAACCTCGAATGATGATCTCATAGGCATAGCGTCGAGGCCATTCTGAAAGCTGGCGTTATCTTCGAGGCCCATGTCCCATCCGAAGAAGCCATAACCACCGTGATCGCCACCGCCACCGTCTCCTCCTCCTCTGGGGCTAATCTGGTCCTGCTGAGTGATGGTGCTGGTGGCGGCGGTGTTTGTTTCCCCAGAAAATTGAAGGAAGTTGACGAGGGCATTATTAGAATGATGATTGGGTTGGGTGTGATCGTGGTTAATGAAGGTAGGGATTGAGGATGAAGAAGAAAGTTGGTTGTTGTAGGCGAGGAGAGGGTAGGTATGGTGGTTGGTCGTTGGAGAAGATGAAGAAGCCAAAGTTAGGGAAGGAGATGAAATAGAGTCCAACATGAGTCTGCTGCTGCTGCTGCTGTTTTCATCTGATGATTTGCTTTTGTGAAATACTCTACACAAAACCCAGTCTTCCTGTAATCATCAAATTTGGCCTGATTAATTGACTTCATTATTCGATCATCAATGATAATCTTAACCCGAATATGCTCACACACACGCACACGCACACGCCTTTATCTTTATACTCGCTTTATTAATTTCAACCACCTTTTTTTTTGCTTTTTATCTTATATTTTCCCCCTATGTATATCTTTAAATATATAGCTAGCTTTGGATAACCCTCTCACAAATTGTCTTACTTTTTCTTCCTTCCTTTCTTTCAAAACTATATATTATTGATTTTTGATTCTTTCACACACTTTCCAATTAACCCCAAGAAGGAACTATCTATGTACATACGTCAGCCAACTTAAACATTGAAATAATTGCCTTAATTCCGTTGGCGCTGCTTTTATATTCTCCAATCATGAAAGATAGATATATATCATTAAATATTCGAAAAAATTAATTAATGTTTAAGGAAGAAAAAGGTGGAGAAAAAAGAGAGGCATATATTGAAGGAGAAATGTGAAAACAGACCTTAGGGGGCATATGTGGGGTTTCCAAGCGAAACTCATGCATGATCCAACCCGTTTTGAGACCATTGGGAGCTCTGTTCCTGTAGAACACCAGCGTCTTCCTCATCCCTACAACCTCTCTCGTGATGGGATTAACCACCGTCCGATCCTTCCCTGTGGCTTTCCAATATCCAGATGTCGTCGCCCTATTGGTCCGGAACCCCGTCGCGTATTTGCGGTCACGGAAGCTGAAGAAGTACCACTCATTCGCGTTGAGCTTAGCCACCTCTATTATACACACACAGCAGTGACGATATGCATGAGTCAGTCACACTTGGTAAAAAAATAGACCACACGAAAGCATAAATTGATCATATATATATAGTTCACAGAGAGATATGTATATATATGATGCATTCATAATTTTGTCTGCTGAGGTATGATTAGGTATTGAATGAATCATCGTCCTATGTCAGCTACTTCATCAATGTATATAAATTATATTCAATGTTACGCTTCCCACTTCGATGAACAAAACAAAAACACCGACTTGGAATAGTTCAGGCGTGTTTACTATTTATGTAAATTACGTGACTTGCTTTTCCTCTCGCTCTCTCTCTCTCTCTCTTTTACCGTTTGTCACGGCCTTTCATGGATCCATATATATTTGATGATCATCTACGCAAACTAAGGAAGATAAAGAATCTCTTTTCATGTACATAAGAAGGCTATTAATAATATGCTTTGTTGAGAGTGACAGTGGATATATATTTATATATATCATATAGATCACTTTGTAATTATATATAAACAGAGATGATGAAAAGTTAATGAGTCAAAATCAAGCAGAGAGTCACATCGAAAGATAATTATATTGATTGGAATAAAGGGTCCAAGTGTCTATAACGTGAACAATGGTGAAAATGAAAACAAGAGAAGAAGGAAGTGCCCAGATGCTCACGTATGTATGTGTGTATGTGACAGTGATTTTAACAAGTTGTAACATCACCCCAATTACTTGCTTGGCCAGAGTGTTTTGCTTTGTCAACTTAGTTATAATTAACATTCCTACAACTCACAAATCCATACTTATAATTATATGCATGAACATAATCAACCTACTTAGCTTCAATCTTAAGATAAATATAATTATAGGCACTCTACCTACATCTATGTATTTGCTTAATTACTCATTAATTAAATAACACACGATTATATCGGCTTCTCTTTATCCCATATGGCCTTACCTCTTGAATAGTACAACTCATATGTGTGTGTACAGAGAGATGGGTAGTGTGGTGCATGTGAATGTCTATATATGTTTGTGTATAGGCGTGGGACTGAATTTAAGTTTGGTGGCAAACGGTTTAGGTAAGTGTGGAGATCTAATTCTAACTTGCACATGATGAGAAGCAACCTTGTATGAATTATATAGGCCATGCAAATTGAATATTATACTTTTCTATCATATTCATATACCATAAATACAGCTAAGACAGACAGAGAGAGAGAGAGTATGGATAAAAGTGGGCGATGATCTGATCCTCAAAATAATGATTTTTTTAAAAGAGAATAGCTAGCGCACTATCGTGGAATTAAAGTAATTATTTGTAGTTTAGTATTTGTATTTTTACTGCCGAGGAAATAGAAGCATGAGAAAGGCCTTTTCAAAGTGAAGAAAAAGGGATCATTCAGAATCAAAAAAAGTCACAGAAATTTTGCAGAGATTAAACATGATACTCTCCTATTGACCTTTTTTTTTTAGAGAGATTAAAATAGCTAAACAAACTATTTAATCATAATAGTGCATCATTTTATTATATCTTAATTTATAAGTCAAGTAAATCAACAGTTTAAAGAAGAATAATAAATATAAATACTTTAGTGTTATTTAATTAGCTTTATTAATCTCAAAAAAAAAATCAATTTACTTTTATTTTATATTAAGGATTGAAGGTGGAGGTAGAATCAAAGAGCCCAGATATTAAGACAGTCGTTTCTTCCAATAATATTCTTCTGAAAGAAGAAGAAGAAGAAGAAGAAGAGGAAGGGGGAAGAAGTGGATGATATAAATGAAAAGTTAAAATATTTATTGGGAGAGACGATCGACTTAATTAAGGAAGAAACTGCGATTTCCGTAATGATTAAACAAATGACTAATGATTAACATGTAAACCCCTCTCCCTGTTTCTCTCTCCAACCCGCAAACTGCGTATTCCACAGGTAACCATGGCAACAAGCATATATGTCTGTCTCCCTAGTATTCTTCAAATATTATCATTAATTGCTTCGCATGTATGTTTCTTCCTAGACGACCATGATCATCCCCTATATTCTGGTTTCAATTAAAAACTACAACAACAAAGCCAGCGCAAGTACATCAAGACAACCCCCTGGATTCTACTTATCTTTCTTAATCATCTCATAAACCCAAAATAGAAGGAGCAATAAGTAAGGATAATAATCTTAATTAGTATTGTTAAAAACTTGGAGGATCATAAATCATGATCTATATACACGACAAACAAACAAATTAACAAAACACGTATATATCAGAAACAGATGAATAAGAAGCGGGGATAATATATATAATACCAGGAAGCTGCCAGGGCTCGCAGGTGTGCAAGTCGATTTCGACCAAAGTACCCTTGAGAGCTTCCTCGTTAGAGATCTTCTTGTACAGATAATGACACACCAATTCTTCATCACTCGGATAAAACCGAAACCCAGGTGGTAGTGAAGATCCAATATCTCTAAGACCCATGATGTTTCTGTTTCTTTCAATATGAGAAAGAGAGAGAGAGAGAAAGTAAAAGGAAGAAATTTGTTTTGCTAGTGAGGTTTTTGTATGGTAGATTATTATGATCTGGACATAGAAATGTGGATATAATCTGAAGAATAATAATAATAAGAGAGGTGATGGCCGGGTATTTGAAATGGTATGGGGTAGAGGCAGAAAGGTTGGCACCATGTGTATATATATATATAGTCTGGGAAAAGAAAGAGAGACCTTGCCATTTAGAATTTCTGACTTTAATATTCCATCTATATGTGGGACATGCTTGTGTAACTGGTTAGTTATTTTGTGAAGTTTCAAGAAAAACCAAAGTTACAAGAAATCTCTCTAACTCGTCATAAAGTCCTCAACTATTATTGATATCTTTGTGTACAGCCCTAATTGACAAATTAAAGGACCAGCAAAATAATTATGATTTATGAGATACCCTCCAAACTTCTCATTTTTTTTTGTGTGTGTGTGTATTTTATACGTACATAAAATCGATTATATTAATATAATCCCCACCACCACGCCCTGGTAATTAATCATAAACAGGAAAATCTGATGATTCATTAATTTTGTTCGAGACGTGCGTCAAACAGAATCTAATACATACGTAGTAAAATAGTGAGAATCTAATGACCGAATATGCTTCGTTCGTTCATTAACGGTGAATATTATTACAGTTAATGATCATTTTAGTTTACTTTTAATTAATGACGTTCGTTAACTTTTGCTGATTAATTTCATTTAAAAGATTAGGGTTTGTCGTCCAAATGTCAAGCTATGGAGACCTCCCGGCACCAAATTCAAACGGACCCTTTTTCTGGTTTAGATTCGATGATTTTCAAGATCTTAAGTCTTTTACACACACACACACAGAATAGTTTATTTATTTTTTATTAATTTGGATTATTTGATTTTTTTATTTATTTGCGGTTCATAGAATCTGGTAATTGTCACAAATCAAGAATTTTAATTTAGTTTTTCAATATTTTGAAGTTTTATTGATCCACACCACGCCTAATTTATTGTATATTTTAGGTCAGTGCAAACATAAGAGGCATTGGGTGAGCAGAATTCTAATTAAATTATAACTAGTGTCAAATCAACTCTTTTTTTAAAAAAATTCTATTCCCATATAAAATTTTCACTCTTCGTTCTTTATCCGTCTAGATATTTGTCTATGATGCCCTTTTTATTAAAAAAGGACTTCATGGTCGAAAAGCACAAGCCTTATTCTATTAATGATAACCCAATAAAATCTCCATAGTTTTATATTTGCGTCACAAGCTTCAAAAAAGCTCGGGAACTAGTTTAATTATTCAGAAGAAAGATTAGAATATGTTGTCCATTTATTAAATTACCACTAATTAAGAATTTGTTTTCAAAATATATTCAAATCAAACTCGATCGACAAACACGTGAAGCATTTGATGAATGGATATATTGATTCCAGGACATGGACGAGACAGATCTCAGAAAAACAAAAGCAAATAATACAATCTCAGAGCTGGAAAATAGAATCTCTGATGGAAAATCACAAACAAAAATTAAAAAAAGAAAAAAGCAAGTCCCATCTCTTCCATTTTCGATCGACCACATACAATAATTTACAGTTTGGAGCAAGTGATTGTGGGACAACCACATTGTCTGTAATAAGGGGTCCCCCAGACGAAGACAGCCCTTAGAAGGCCCATTAAAACGTGTTGTACCTTATCTCAAAATTTAATTATTCTATTATTATATTTTGTGTATATATAGATTGTTGGATTTTGTACGCCTTTTTAATAAAGTATCCGGGGGATCAGGAGGCCAATAATAACGTGCATATAGACAAAAAGAGTATTTGTCACAGTATGGATTATCTGAAAAAATCATAATAATAATTAAAAAGAGCACATATGACAAATTTAATTATCACTGGATTGTGGCCCCTTTTGGCTCCTATCCGCTCGATCGATCAAACATGCTTTTATTGGTCATTCATTCATTATATATATACAATTAAAATTTCCAAATTTTTAGGGGCAGATTGTTTCTCTTATTTTATTTGTTTAATTTCATCAACATTGTTATTCTAATAACGCGTTAGAAATATACACGGACTAATGATTATTAATCCTGTCTAATGTCTGGATTAATTTAATTAGAATGAAAACTATGTCGAAAGTATTGTGGGTTGGTCAGATGGAACATCCCTTAATTTTAGTGAGCATTATTAAAAGCTTCCTAAATATATATATATGATTTTTTTTTTTTGGTAAAATTAATTATGGTTTGTAACTAGATAAAATTAATTTTTAAATATTTTTATGAAATAATTATGATTTTTTTTTTCCAAGGGTAGAGGGATCATGCAACGCCAAATTAACAAATATGGCAATCTCTCATGCCGAACCCTGCCCAATTTCCCTCCCAATCCATGTCATAGGTCATTGGATATATAATTGAGTTTACATTTTAGTGTGTATGTGATTTATTATAATACATTTCAAACTATTTGGTAAAATAATTAATATTATTGATTGTAACCATAATTTAGTGGTTCAATAATGTTTTTTCTTGGTCTTAAGATAGAATTTGTGTTAACGGAAAAGTGCATCGTCAAAATAGTTTTTGCTTTTGCTTTTTTACATCTATTTTAACCCCCACTTAACACAAGGTAATGTGTTGAAACTTGATACGATGATTTTGGAAGCCAATTGATTTACAGTCATAACATGTATGTCTAGCCATATGGCAGATAAAGGTGTTTGTGTATGAATATTATATTACAGTTTATTTAATATTCAGTGAACATATTTTTAATTGGGTTAAGGGGCATTTTTGCCTCGAAAGTTTTCACCGAAGGGCAATTCTGCCCAGAATTTTTCGAAGGGCAATTTTTCCGGGGAAGTGTAAAAAATAGAGTACTTTTGCCCTAGCCCTTATCCCAATTAATTTTGACAGTTAGTTGACCAAATATGTTGAGCTGACGATTTACGTGTCGTTTATGTTATTTTTGTTAAAGTGCGTTTATCCAAAAAAAAAATTTAACTCGGAAAAAAGAAGAAATAAATGACATATGGGCTTCCGGTACAAATTTAAATTTTAACAAAAATGAAATGGATAACAAATGAACTACTAGTTGAGCATATTTGGTTAACTAATGGTCAAAATTAATCAAGATAAGGCCCGGAAAAATTGCTCCATTTTTTTTTACATTTCTAGGACAAAATTATCCCCTAAAAAACTTATGAGGTAGAATTGCCCCTTGATGAAAACTTGTTGGGCAAAAAGGCCCCTTGACCCCTTTAATTGCCACTTTCCAGTAATTAATATAAAATAGATAAATTATACTAATATGCATTTAAAAATTATCACAATTAGGTACATATACAGATATTATAGTCACTTGCAATATATTTCATACAAAAGGAAAACTTTAAGACTCATAAAATCTGTCTTAAAATTTACTAAGTTTCCAACTTCATCCCTAGTAATATACATACTTTGTCTCTATTTTAATAACATAAACCAACATTTAATTGAGGTAAATCAGTAAACTTTTAAGAAACATCAACCACCACATGCCTCTTAGAAGCAAGACAAAAAAATTCATTCTCTATACCTTATAGATATAACCAGGGGTCAAGCGGAAATTTTGTTCCGGAAGTTTTTCAGAGGAAATTTCACCCAGAAAAAGGGGAGCAATTTTTTCATGACCGTCATCTTAGTTAATTTTCGCTGTTAGTTGACCAAATATGTTGAGCTGACAAATCACATTTCATCCACGTCATTTTTCTTAAACGGTAAATTTGCTCCAAAAATTTTAAATATAACTTCGAAAAAAATGACGTGGATGAAATGTGATTTGTCAGCTCAGCATATTTGGTCAATTAACAGTCAAAATTAACTTATGGTAGCTAGGGCAAAATTTCCCTTGAAAAACATACGGGACAAAAATGTCACTCAATGAAAACTTACGAGGTAAAATTACCATATAACCCTATAACCAGAGGATATATATATTCTAAAAATTGTAGCACATTGAAAATTGGGGAAGCTACTAATAAGAAATGCTTCGATGACATGTTTTTATTTATAAGATTACTCTATTTAAAATTTATAGTATCACTTTTAATGTCTGCCCCTACTAATTACTCCATTGTGTAATTAACTACGTTGCATCAGTTAATTGTTTGTCCATTATCTCTTGCTCACTCACTCTCTATAAACATTGGCGTTTTCAAAAAATAAGTTGTGATTTTACATACGTTATTTGATTATTTGTATGTTATGAAAATATCAGAAAGGGGAGTTTGCAATAGAACAGAGGTGTATATATATATTCACTATATGTATATGTATATCAGTATATGTGAATGTATCTCCTAATTAATAATGTCCGTGAATAATGGGACAAGAGGGCGAAGAGTGGAGGAAAACTTAGGATGCACATTAATCAATGTGAATAAAAACAAGGAGCATATATATATATCCAATATATACTACCACGCTTGGATTATTATTATTATTGGATTACTTGTAAAATGGATCACTTGGACGTAGATATTTATTTATTTATATTCATAAGACGATACGTCTTTTTCACCCTTCAAGTAAGAATTTAATTAATGGGGGAATCAATCAGAAGTGGGGTCGATCTACCCAGTTACGTGGCATGAACCATGGACGAGACAGTTATTTATGTAATTCAGCGATGCCCATGATCCTGTCGGGACAATTAATTAAAACAATCAGATTAATTAATGAACTACCTAGCTAGGTAGCTAAAATTTTAATGAAGATCAAAAGCGTATCATTAATTAGTAGAAGAACTACGTAATTGTATTAAATGAATGATTATGATAAAATGGGGAGTACAGTGAAAGTGATTGAAGTATACATATAAAGATATAGATACATATATATATTGAGAAAGATTTTGATTAAAAAGCCTAAATCAAAGGAGAAAGGCACGCGTTTGAGGACACATGAGATGCCACATGATTAAAGTAAACACGTCATCTTCTGCCAGGCTTTGACGTGGAACTTTCATTATCAATTGATTAACTACAATAATTATTATTAACGAGTATATATATACCACTATTTATATATACATCCATTAATTATACTCATAAAGATAGAGAGAAAGAAACAAATTGAAAAAAATACTTCAATCACAAATAACACAATGCACAAATGATTGTGCAGCAACTAGCTATAACACAATGCACAAATGATTGTTTTAAAAATAGTTTTTTTTAATAATAATAATAAGAAGAAGAAGAAGAAGAAGAAGAAGAAGAAGAATAAGAATACAAAACTTTTGATGTAGGCGTATAAGAGAAGAGGAGGATGGTGTTGTTGGACAATGAGTGACGCTTCCATATTCCTCTCATTCTCCCTTCTCTTTGAGCACACCAATAATTCCTTTCAACACTTCCTCTCTTTTTTGAGAGAATGACTTTAAGATCCCAACTAAAAAAATAATATTAAAAAAATCCTCATTAATAAGTGGTGTGAGATAAATGGATTTAAATTTTTAGATTTAAATTCTCACATTTAAATAAATGTATTTAAAGTTCTTTTGTTTGAGTAATATAAACAAATTCAAATTCCAATACTTCAATTTGATTCAATCCAAACCTTCAGCATATATGGAAGAGAACGTACGGTACATTATACCTAATTAACTTAGTTAATTTACATGATCATAAAATAATTTAGGTGAATGGTGGATTACCCTATATCAAAAGAGTAATTGAGCTATTCTCTTATATACTGTAATATTTTGGTTTATAAATTCAGTGTGAAGGCTTTGTATGAGTCAGCATGAAGAGTGGCCAATGAAATGTGGCCAAGTCAGAGTGAGGTTGGGGGGCGTACACAGGTGGCATCCTCCGAGTTTCATTGGCGTACGTTTTCTCTTTCGTGTTCAACGTTTCTCTTGGCCCCGCATGGCTATTATTTTAATTATAGTATGCCATTTTCCTGCCCTTTCGTCTCTTTTTAGTTTTACCCTTAATAAACAACTATTTTCAATGATTATCCCAAGACTTCCAAATCATATAACTGTTTCACGCTTTCTAGTTATTTGTTGGAAAAATTCTGATCATGCCACGTGGTTGTCTTGATGCCCATTTTAATCGGTTATTTAAAATATCTCTAATTTGAATTTTGAAATTCAATATTAACCCATGTTTATTTATTTTCGCTTGATTTTCTCTCCGTACTTTCAAGAACGTTATGCAATTTCGTTGATTAATGTTAATCGTGTATGTTTATTTTAGTAGTGGGTTATTATCTTATTATTTAAATTATAATATATTTACCTATTTATGACTCTCTCTTAGTGAATCAAATCATCCGATTTCATCCTCCTATTTTCTCTCTATTATATTATTTTATATTTATTAGTGGTATCAGAGCCTGGTTGATTTCTAAGAATGCTAATTTTCTACAAAAATAGAGCGCATATTATTTCTTCTTATTAATTCTAATGTATGTGTTGTTTTTGTTTGCTGAAGCAATATGTCTTCTTCAAATTCTAACTTTGTGCAGTCGTCTATTCCACGCTTTGATGGTCACTATGATCACTAGAGCATGCTAATGGAGAATTTATTGAGATCCAAGGAGTACTGACAAGTTGTAGAGGAGGGTGTAGTAGCACCTGCAAATGCACAACCATCAGAAGCAGAAGTGTTGAAGCTGAAAGATCTGAAGGCGAAGAACTATTTGTTTCAGGAAATTGATCTTCCTATCTTGGGAACTATTCTTCACAAAGATACTTCCAAGGACATACGGGATTTTATGAAGAGGAAATATCAAGGCACTACAAGAATAAAGCGTGCACAACTTCAAGCTCTGAGAGGAGATTTCGAGACTCTGCATATGAAAGATGGGGAATCTGTCACCAGCTATTGTGGTAGAGCTTTAGATATAAGTAATAAAATGTGTTTGTATGGTGGAAAAATCCAAGATGTTACTGTTGTTGAGAAAATATTGTGTTCTTTAACTCCAAAATTTGATTATGTTGTTTGTTCAATTGAGGAGTCAAACAATATAGATGCACTCTCACTTGATGAATTACAGAGTTCTTTGATAGTTCATGAGTAGAAAATGAATCGCAATTCAACGTAAAGATGCAGGCTTTAAAAGCTTCTATTGTTTCATGTTCCTCAAATTCTAGAGGAAGAAGAGGTAGAGGCTGAGGCCGTAGTAGAGGAAGAGGAGATCATGGCCATAGAGATGTCAAGGAGGAAAATGATGAATTTTATAGCAAAAACGAAGAACGAAATTTGCAATTCAACAAATTTAAGATATAATGTTTTAGATGTTATAAATTTGGTCATTACCGTGTTGAATATTATGCTAGGCAGCCTAAGAATAAAGAAAAAAAGGAGCGAAGTCAAATTTTGCAGAAAATAAGGTGGAAGATACTTTATTGATGACTTAGCAAGTTATTGAAGCATCACAATCAGATATTTGATATGTGGATATTGGCTACAGGAACCACATGTGTGGAAGAAAAACTTTTTTTTTTCCTTAGATGCAGGTTTTAATTCCACTGTTAGTTTTGGTGATTGCTTTACTGTTAAGGTGTTGGGAAAATGCAACATCAAAATAAAAACTAAAAATGGTTTTATTGAAATAATTTCTAATGTTTATTACATTACTACAGATAATGGATTTAACGTCCGTTTTTTTTAGCCTTTTAACGTCCAAAAATAGGGGGACGTCTATCCAGGGGCGTAGTAAAGTCATATGATACGACGTCCTAAAATATTTAGGACGCCATAAGATTATTATTATTTAAAAAAAAAAAAGGAAAACGGACCACTTGCCGGATCATTGGAAACCAATAACCACGTCTTCGTTTTCGTTTTCATCACACTTTCACATACCAATTACAAATCCAGAACTAAAATTCAATAATCAACATAAAAATCAAATGAAATCTGAGATAATCAAATATGGAATATACATAGATCGCGAAGAGAAACTCAAGAAAATCAAACAAGAGAAGAAATTACAGATCTACAAACACTTATAGCAAAAATCACAAGCCAAAAATCATAGATCTGAGACCGTCGACTGAATGCACGAACCTGGTTGTCCACTAATTGTCGTTCATCCATCGCCGTCGGTGAGGGAGATTGGAGATCTGAGACTTGAAACCTTCGTCAGGGCGAAGACGGTGTCAGAGAGAGCTGATCTATTTTCAAATCTACAAATTCGAAATGCAAATTGCCGCCTGTCGATTAGAAACCAGAATAAAGCAAAGTAGAACCAAATCGCCGGCTTTCGATTAGAAACTAGAATCAAGCAAAATAAATAACCTCCATGCAAGAAAAACCAAATCGCCATCGCAAATCAAAAATATTGCTGAGATGAGAGCTGAGAGAGCTCAAGAACAGAGAGATGAGAGAGCCCTGAGAGATGAGATGAGATGAGAGCTGAAAACCAAAAAAAAAAAAATGTCGAGGGAGAGAGGGAGTCACAGGATATTTTAACCCAAAAAAAAAAGTAACAGATGGGATTTTGAAATGAAAAATATTGCTTTTAGCACCAATAGTGGCGCCAGGGTTCACTTTTAACATCCTAAATTTAAATTAGGACGCCAAAAGCCTCTTGTTTAGGCGTCCTTTAAATTAGGACGCGTCCTTTTTAAATATTAGGACGCCAAAAACCTCGACATAATTACAAAAATGTCACCGCCTTTATTTTTTACTTCACTTTTTCAATAAAGGACATCGTTTAGGAAAGTTAAAGTCATTTTTTTTAGTAGTGTTATGTCCCTGATTTGAAAAGCAATTTGTTGAGTGGTGGTCAATTACAAGAAAAAGGTTATACAATTACTATTCAGAAAGGGACTTGTGAGATTTATGATTCTTCAGAGGATGCTATTGTTGTCATTTCAATGACTTCAAATAGGTTATTCCCATTAGAGATTATGAGTGTTCAATCTTGCTTGATGGCTACTAAAAAGGATGTCTCATGGCTTTGGCATTATTGCTGTATGTGGCCATTTGAATTTTGGTAGGTTAAAAACTCTTTATAAAAAAAATATGGTAACAAGTCTTCCTCAAATTTTTTCTCCTTCCCAAGTTTGTAAAGAGTGTGTTGTTGGCAAAACAACCACGTTCTCAATTTCCTCAAGGAAAATAATTGTGGGGAGCAAAAGAAGTTTTAGAGCTCATTCACTTTGAAATTAATTATGACTAAACCGCTCAAGCGAGCTTTGCTCATGAAGCTTAGACAAATACTTGGAATATGTTCTATCAAAGATTTTATTCAAGGGAGAGTGTGACTCAAATCCTTATACTCTTAAATTTAATGTTTGCAAATATTAATTTAAGGGAGGGATTGTTGGAAAAATTCTGAAGATGCCACGTGGTTGCCTTGGTACCCACTCTACTCGGTTGCCTAAAATATTTCCAGTTTGAATTTTGAAATTGATCCATTATCCCATGTTTATTTATTTTGGCTTGATTTTCTCTCCCCACATTCAAGAATGTTATGCAGTTCCGTTGATTAGTGTTAATCATGTCCTGTTTATTTAGTCATGGGTTATTATTTTATTATTTAATTTGTAATGTATTTGCCTATTTATAGGCTCCCTCATAGTGAATCAAATCATCCGATTTCATTCTTCTATTTTCTATCTCTATTATATTATTTTATATTTATCATTCATCATATATATATATTCTTCAGCTCATTATTTAACCAACCATTATAGATTTATAGTAGCAAGTTGAATAATTTATTATACACTAATAATATGAAGTATAATTGTATATAAACTTATTTTTTTAATAACCGAATTTTCTTTTTCTTCTTTCTTATTCCACGTTGAATCCTACGTATACAATATATATATGCAGGTAGTCACGCAATAATATTTTAAGTTGCTTTTTACAGTCACAAACATTCTCAGACATCGGTGAGCAGATTAGGTGATAATAAAAATAAAAATAAAGAGAGACAAGAGATACAGAGAGATCATGATCAACGACTTTGTGTTGAAACAGCTGCTTCAAGAGTAGAAGCATATATACATAATAAATTGATCACATGATGACATATAGAAAATTAGAACCCAAAGTATATTCGGATTCCAAAAATATTATGCTCAGCCATTATATATATATATATATGTATGTATGTGTGTGTGTTATATTTCTAGGTAAGGTTTTGCACCACAGCTTTAACCATAAAAGAAAAAGATGAAAAATGGCCGACGTATAATAGTCTCTGTGCTTTAACGATTTGGCCAACAGCTTTTGAAGAGATAAGTGTGAGTGTGTCGTTTCACTTTATAATAACTGTTGAAAGTTTTGCAGCTTTTGTGATTAGATGCTGAATTAATTAATGACCAGCCATTACTTTTTCTTTCACTTTATTGTAAAAGAAGTAGCTCACTTTTGGAAGAAATCAAAAGCAGAATAGTTCTCGTACTTGGAATTCAAGAAAGAAACTCTTTTTTCTTTCTTTAATTTCTTTCTTTCTTCAGTTCATTCTCTCTATATAAGATTTCTCAGGTGATTATACACACACAAACATTTACTTCAATCCATGAGTTTATATATTATGTACCCAAATTAGAAAGAATGGGTTCCTTTTATAGATTTAATCCTTCTCGATCTCCTTATTCTCATCAAATGAGCATTATTCATAGCTAGGAATTAATAAAAAGTAGCCGGGACGTATTATTATACATTCAAAAGCTAACCAGATATATTTTTAAATAAAAAAGATTGAGCAGCATATATATATATATATATATATGAAAAAGTACGAGCCTAATGGGCTATAGATTCCCCATCTATATCTAAACTGATCATCATCAGTGTCATTTGTCAACAAAGATGATAGATTTAGTAACAATGTAGGGAAATCCACCATCAGAAGGAATATCACACAGTGCACCATGAAAAAACCTGATTTAGATTAATATGTACATACATAAATATATGGAGAGTGGATAAATTAAATGAATGATTAGTCAGTCAGAGAGACCCACAATTCAGACTTTAGTCATTATCAGATATTTAAATATTCATATATTCAAATCTTGGAATAAAAAACTCAGAGGGAAAAAAGAAGAAGACAGAGTGAAGATTCTTGGTGATAGCTTGAGAAGGCAGGAAACTGATTTCTACAAGCATAAGCTTCATCAATCACGCATAGACACCTCAATTACACATGATTGGCTCCCATCATCACACGTACGAGCCAGCATTATATATCACTTCTTCTCATTCACATATATATATACTTAATTCAAACATAAACACTAATTCATATATTTATTAAACTCAACCCACACGCATGCTGATTCATATTCTGAAACCAGGGTTAGCTAGCCAGCTAGCGAGGGCTTATATAACAAGACTCAGTGTTGAGGGGAACATGAGTACGTAGCTAGTTAGTTTGAAAAATGCACCAATACGTGTGGCCGAGGTTTTAAGGAGGCAGATGTCAAAGTGTGTGTGGCTGTCCATCACAAGACGAGAGCTTCACTTTCTGACTCATATAACAAAAGAGAAGAAAGCGTATAGTTTGCGGCGCAAATAGGACTCAGAACCACAGAGAGTATTAATATAATACGCATGCATAGCCATGCATGATTATCACATGAGGTTTTTTTCTTTCAGAAAAAAATAATAATAATTATGATGGGAAATTAAAAGAAATAATGATGGAGGTGAGGGGCCTACGGCTACGGGGATCCAATCAGCGACGACAAGAGGGTGGTGACGTGGAAGTGATTGGCACATAGAGAGAGAGAGAGGGATACATTATTGGGTAGGTGAGACTGAGGGGTAAACAAACTACAAAACCCCATTCCTGGAAGATGTATAACATTTTTGTTTGTATGTAGCCCATTCTCCATCATCTTCATTATATGCTAGCTGCTCAGACATTTATTATTACCAGTTTCGATTCAGATTCCAAATTTGAAGTCTTCATTCATACACGACGACCGTCCATTATTATTCATTAAAGATGGCGGCAATGCTAGGCCAACAACTAGCTAGCCTGTTAACTGTCTCTTTTAACTCTGCAACTATTATTTTGCTGTATATATCTCTGAAGGAAAAATCCTGTAACAAGCTCGATATAAAATAATTCGATTCTACTACTGTATCGTTAATGAATTCGGTTAAATCTAATCTCCTGTTTTTGTTTTGGGTTGTAAGTTCCATCAAATTAAATCAAATATCTCATCCAAATGGCAGATGATTGGCTATCGGATCAAGGAGTTATTATTTCCAATATTATTAGGAGAATGATGTGGAAGACTAGCTAGCCATCCCATGTATATGTAAATACTCCCAATACTCCCTCTTATCCTTATTATTATTATAACACCAACTAACAATTCTTACAAACTAATAAAAACAATTAAAGTCAACAAGTTGTCATACAATTTAAGTAACTTCTAATACTACCCCTACTAATTGCACTAAACTCTAATATTATATTAATTATTATTCTCACCCACTACCCTTATTAATTATGGGGATACATGGAAAAAATAATTAATGCGCTTTGGAAACAAACAATTGCCTTATAAAAGGGATTAAACACAATTGTTAGTTGGTGTCTTATAATAAGGATTAGAGGGAGTACTATAGTTTGAAATTTAGCATCTCTAATGGTTTATAATAAAGGATTTAATTACCAAAAAGTCTCAATAACAAGTGAGGAATATAAATTTGTTGTCATTTTTTATACTGAAACTTGTTATTTGTTATTGCATGTTCTTTAGTTGTTATTAATAAAATATCTTTCTTGAGACCTCATTATAATTCCCCTTATAATAAAACCTTAATTAGTCCTTCGGATCCTTAATATGACACAGATTTGGAGATTTAATATTGATTCTAAATATAAGACATAATTTTCATATTTATTAATCTTTTCTTAATTTACCTTGATTGATGCTTCTCAACAATAATCAATGGGGAAGCTGAAATGGAGGAATTAAAGAAGATCACTATTGTATTTTAGATAATATCTATCATCTTAGCTAACTTAACCAACTTTCTTAATTTAATGAAATTAAATAAGTATGTCTTATATTAAAAACCAAAAGGAGTAATTGAGATCTATATGGTTTGCAATATCCTAGCTATATAATTTAATCCGTAACATGATGGAATGCCCATTATATAACAGAAGCATGAGATTTTTCTCTATTTCTTTATCTTGTTAATTTCCAATTAACTAATGGTCATATAGGAGCTAAATATATAAGCATCATATATCATATTATCTCTGTTTTAAATATAAGACCCAATTAACTTTTTTTAGAGATTAAGGAGCCTAATTAAAGTAATTTAAAATATTTATATTTATCGTTTTTCTTCAAACTCATTTGTTTGACTTATAAAGTAATATATAATTGAACCATACACAATGTATTTATATGATTAAGTAATTTATTTAGCTTCTTTAATCTCTTCAAAATAATCCAATTAAGCGCTTATATTTAAAATGTGTAAGTATTATTTTTTTAAAATAGGGAGATCGACCTTTTCTATCGACTTGCCTCTCAATATAATGGTTTGATGGGAAGTAATTAACAACAGCTTGCTATCACAGTTTGATTGATCTTTGAGCTATGAAAAAAAAAAAGACTGGTTCGAGATCGACTTGCCCAGCTCAGATCCTCAAAACCATGATCCTAGAGAGAGTGTGAGTGAGAGTGAACAGGCACGTTTTTTTCGCCGTGCTCTATAAAATGCAATATTATCTATATGATTAAATTTTTAGTTGTTTTGTCAATATATTTATGTAGGTAGGCCAAAAATCAAACTTATGACTTTGAAATGAAATTTTGTACTGAAAAATTAACCTTAAGCTGCCATGGAACAGCATGGGCCCAGCGATGTAAGAGAGGCACAAGTGAGGGTCATGTTTGGCTGTCCACATATATATGGACAAAGCAAGGTAATAATCAAACATCAAAGTCTATAATTTCAATCAGAGCCTTCTCATCATATTATTGGACTTCAATTAAATCCATTATTGGATCAATTAAAATTATTAGAAACATTTAATGGTGGGGATAATTAATTAATTCTCAGAGTTTGATTGAGTTTTCTACTTAAGTTGAGTTAACATAATAACAATTCACTGGACTTCAAAAAGACAAAAGGGTGTCGACAGATGAGAAGTCTCAATCTAAACTATAAAGCTTTCGGGGGTAAAAAAACAGAATCAGAAACTGACTTGTATTATTTAGTGCAGTGTTTCACTCATTCTTCAAATTATGAAAGATATATACGTCAAAATCATGTGTCTGTATCAGCTTAATTAATTCTAAAAGCTTTTGTCGACAAAATTCCAGCGAGTTCCTCCATACATCTCTCTTGAGTAACTGCGAGGGGGAAAAAACCTGAATTTCAAATTTTAAAAGGCATTAATATTCAATTGCTTCCAATGAATTACCTTTTTGTTGTAGTGATGGCGTACAAAGGCTTTCATTTTTTGAGGTAAATAACAGAAGAAAAAAATGGTGGTAATAAATAAAGCTGTCATGGAATGTACTGGTCTAAACTCCTAAATGCATTATTCAACGATTCAGATTTGGCTGGAGAAAGATATGAAGAGAAATGGATGGAGAAGATCCATTTTCAGCTGTCAATTAAGTGTTTCGAGCATTATATATAGTGCATACAGAACAACTAAATAATAAATTAAGCTTATTATAGCTGTTGAATTTACTTTTGAAACTTCATATGGTAATTGATCGATAAGACGCATAGAGGTAGTATTTTAAATTCTTTGGTAAGAAGAGAGGCAACAATTGGTTTGCTTTGTCTATCAAATGTTCTATAATACAAGCCATTGAAAATGGGCATGATTATTAATTAGTTGAGGGCTTAGTCACCATTAACTCCAAAACAATCACTGTTATGCAGAATAATGAATCTAATAATTGAATTTTGATTTGCAATCAATAGATTAGCCAACGTAGTGTCACAGAGAAACATAATTAGCACCGACTATAACAATTCCCAAGCAAACTGTACAATGATTAAGGTAGCCAGGGCCCTAATCAACAGGAGCTCTCAGAATTATATATTGTGCTGATGCCTTATACTTTAGCCATTAATTGAAGGAAGCTAAGGGCTATGTTTTGATGAAGGGAAAAGTGGGAGAAATATTAGGAATAAAAAGTTTCCAAAAAAAAAAAAAAAAATCCCTATTTTTGAGAATTTTCCTTTATAATATTATTTTCTCCCTATGCTAAGGAACAATGGAGAAAAAAATTGGGACAAAAGATAATTGCTATTAGTCTATTCCTCCTTAAATTTAAGCTTTAAATTTGTAAATGAACTTGTCTCAAAATATGTTTCATTTTAATTTTGTCAAAGCATTTATTACGTTTATTCCAACTTTACTCCTTCACTACATTTGTTATATTTATTGTCATTCTCTCACTTATTATTTTTACAAATAAAGGTATAGTTAATATATATTTATATGTTACTCTTAACTAATTATAACTTTGATAAGTATAAATCGATTATTTAAAATTTATATTTAGGGACAGAGGGACTATTCATGACATTCATTTTCTTGCACAATAAAAACAAATTCCTCCTCCTACCTCCCTATTGTTACAGGACAAAATACAATTATTGTTGTACAAACTTAAATTTCAATTCAATTTATTTATATGTCAGGGTCACTTTCAATCGACCATTTTGGGCATTGCCATCAGCAGAGGGAAGATGCTTCATTCTTTGCAGCCTGCAATTCATGGAGATTGGGGACCGATGGCTTGGAAGAAACTGCACTCAATATTATATAGCTAGGTCAAAAGGCACTTTTGCCCTTGAACTATTGGCATATTACGAGTATAACAGGTGAAGGACAAAAATGCCCTTTACCCTGTAGTATATAGGGTGATCACAATCATATAGAACTTCCTATTATCCGAAATATAAGAGATAATTGATTTTTTTAGAGATATTAAACAAACTAATTAAATTACTTTAAAATATTTATATTTATCATTTTTTTCTCTAAATTATTTTGTCTAACTTATAAACCTGATATAATTTAAGGATACACAATATATGACATGGTTAAGTGACTTATTCAGCTTCCTTAATCTCTAAAAAAAATCAATTCTATCTTATATTTAGGACCGGATATAGTATTATACAATGGTATTATTAAATTTCTTCCACTTCTCGATCTCATTATTTTAATAGCCACGAATTCTCTTGAACATTACAAATAGGTTTCATTCTTATTTAGGACTAGAGGGAATATTTGATCAGTTTTAATAATAAGATATTTAAATAATTAAATAAGTACATTCTTGGAAGAAACGCATATCCTGACATCCTGCAAGTGGACTGATAAAAAATTAGAAGAGAAACAAGCATAATAATTTTAGAAAAAATGATAAAGCGTTAAATATATTTTATTAAACTTTAGAAGAAATTTGTATGATCCATTCAATAGAAAGGCACTCCCCCGTAATGGGATAAGATTCAGATCTTATAAGGAAAAATTAATCCGTACCAGTGATTCTATTTATAAGTCCTTTTTAACTAAAGACACGTATGTATTAAAAAGAGTTAGTTAACTTAATGATTATGACATAAATTTTCAACTTTATCCTCATTTATAAATGTATATTTTTCAACTCTTTTTTTATCTCTTTAATTTCATTGGTACAATTAATATAGGCAAAATTGTCACAATCTCATTTACTACCCGAAACTTGATTTATAAATAAGACTAAATTTTTGATCAAAAAAGACTTATAAATAAGATAAAAGTGGTACCACGTAAACCCTTAACAGCCATATCAACTGATCAGAGACAATGAGGCTTAATACCTTAAATCACCTAACTCAATAAAGTTGAGCTGAACTAAAAGCAGACTACTAATAAAGCAACAAAACACACATGAATACATGTGAGTACATAAACTATAATAAACCATTAAACATCTCCCAATGTTGCTAATCTGCCAAACTTCTCCAAATTCTATGCACTTAACTTTCACGAAAAGACAAAGTGTTTCCACAATTAGAAACTTTCTATATATGCATAAAAAAAAAAAAGGAACTTTTAAATCGAATGGGCCTCTTAATTATTTTGATGAATGCTAGAACAGAGCTTCACAGATACAATATATGGTCTGTATAAAAAAAAAAGATACAATATATGGTCATACTCGGATAATGCTTAATCTACAAGATATACAGAGACTCACATCCTAATCGTTGTCAAATCATGACTCTAATACTGATATTAGGCAGGAAAAGAAAGTAAAAATATTACGTGAAACACCAGGAAAATAAAGTGATTCTAGATGCTTGCAAACAGAAGGCTTGTAACAAAAAAAAAAAAGGAATGGGATATGACTTGGGAAGAAAAGAATATCCCTTTTGATCAAATAATCCCTTGCTGCTAAATAAAAGACAAAGTTCATTTTTTATATAAATTAAAAAAAGCTAAATAAGTTATTTAATCATATTATATGTTGTGTATCCTTAGATTATATATCAGTTTATAAATTAGGCAAAATAGTTTGGAGGAAAAATAACAAATTTAAATATTTTAAAGTAATTTAGTTCACTTTCTCAATATCTCCAAAAAAGTCAACTGGTCTTACGTATAGACCGGAAGAAGTATTAAAACTAACTAATGCTGAGAAATAGGTTTGTTAGTCTCGCCATGCAGGAAGAAAATAATATGGAAAGTCCCAGAAATATGCTCATTGAATTTTAAAATTTAAAATGAATGATTTTCCAACAAAACGAAATTGTCGCTTCTTTTTTTAATCTCATTACTATCGTTGTTATTAACAGGATTTTAAATTTCAAATGGTATAATTCTATCATTTTCCAAAATAATATCCCTTCTATGCTTTATCCAATATCTAATAATAAAGGATTCTGATAAAAGATTTGCAGGCCCATTCGATTTTATTTTGGAATACATTTTGAAATTTCATCTGAAATAATGATAGCGAAAGTAGTCATTGGTCAGTAGCTTAAGTTATGACGTTTGGATCTCCTTTCCTCCAGTAGAATGCGATGCTTCGTTATACTTTCAGGTAAATGAGCAAAAGTGTAGAACCTCCCTTCTTGTTATTTAACTCATTTATCCTTTACAGGATTTTTTTTTTTTTATGTTTAGATCCGTAACTTTTAAGCTTAACTATTCTTTAGTACTCTGGAAATGTTTAAGCTATAAAATTTGATACTTTCAAATCGTTAATAACAGGAAATTTCTGTTTTCCCCCCCATTCCAGAACATATAGAATATTATTTTTTAAAACAATTACATTTTAAGAAATTGTTATAAATAAATGAAGATCCTATTCATTACACAAAACTTGGGGTAAAAAAGCTATGGCTTATGAATAAGACGACTTCTTATAAATTTTAATATTACAATATTAAAAATTGAAACAAATGGTATTGATTTACTCATCCAATGAGGTAGGATGAAATCTTGGAACAAATAAACAATTCATGCATAGATGCTTTTGTTTTTAACAACCATATCAATTTATCAGGTCATGAATTGCAACCAACCATAATTTAGACAAGAAAGGTCATAATGACTTAATTAGAAGACACTAAACCAAAACAAATGAAAATGCACTATAAAAGGCTTAGTGAGGAAGAGACTCACATTAGCTTCTATTGACCCATGTTGATTGTCGATGCAAGTTAGTGTGATTGCCTGATGTCCATCACTTGTTCTCTTGATCAATCTGGATAACACATGACTCGTTCTCCTGATCCACCTGGATGACATTGCTTGTCATTTTACCAACGAAGTTATCTCATATAAAAGACAGCCTTTTAAGTAATTTAAGCTAATTGTATCCAAGGCGCGAATAACTAAACCTGCTAAATTTGATAGCAATGAAAGATGCCGCCAAATACATATAGGACATTCCAAAACCCTAATCTTTTGTGACCCGAACAACTAAGCCAGTTGGTGTCAAGTTAGTTTCGAGTTGACCAGATCCAATCAGATCACGAAGATGAAACCTCATATCAAGTGGAGACATTCGCAGGCGCTTCTTTTCCAAAGAACTTAACATCATCTCTTTATATTTACGACGTTTGAGAAGAGACATAATTTCCTTTCTCCCCTGAACAAAAAGGGTTAAATAAAATATATAAAATGAAAAATAATTAAGAAAAATTCATCACAATACAAAATATTAATTTCCATTCTTCCCTGAACAAGAGTAAAAAAATGGATTATTAGTCCTTTAATTTTTCCTCATCTAAAAAATCAGAATTTAATATGAAAACTTGGCAGAATCTTTAGATAGTTGGTATGTTTTCAAAGTAGAACCAAGTAGAAATTTTCAACGAGAAAGTTCAATTACTGCCAGTTCCAAATGTCAAATGAGCACCCAAATCATATCACACCAATTAAGCAAACAGCACAACCAACAAAAGCTTTCCCCATGCTCCCCAGGAATAAATATCTCCAGCAATAGAAGTTCATAGTTGGACTAGACTAAATCTGGAATGGCTTATGCATGATGGCCTTGTACGCCATTCAAGCTCCGTTAAGTAGTGTTAGAGCACAGTCCACAATATTATGTTATCTCAAACAATTTCTTAAAGTGCCCAACGTCTTTCAATGAAATCTGTAGGAATCTAGAAGGGCTCACATACAATGATATGAGCATAAAAAGTTATTAACAAGGCCAGGAATTAGAATTAAAGCCTTAAGCATAAAATTGCATACCTGAGCAAGACCTTTAAGTAGTGAGCCGATACTTGGAATTGCAAACCAATACACGTTTGGATCAATAAGCTGCCGAGTCTGAAAATATGTACAAATGTTACGTGCATATATCGATGGCAAAGACAGTCACAAAAAACTACACAAGAATCATATAAAGAGCATTAACGAACTGAGAACAAGATCATTTGCTTTTCAATTTTTTTCTCCCTTATTTAAAAAATATGAGAGCTATTAGCATTAGGACAGTTCATCCATATATTCATGAATGTTACTTTACATTGGATTTCAGAAAAAAGGACACACACATGCACACAAAACTCAAAGAAGAAAACCAAATTAGAAAATGATCTCAACCCCCGAAGTTTCTTCTCAAATGGTTCATGAGAATCAACAATAAAACCTTATCAATTTGAAGATTCAACAAAAGATGCTACAGAAAGTTTGTGCTTTGTATGATTAAAGCTATCCAATATCAAAGCACATGCAAATTAAACTTATATCCACTTCCCTGCAAAAGGAAGGGGGAAAACAAAACTGCAACTTGACAACCCAAATCTGAAAAATAGAAAAATTACACGGGTTGATATTTTCAAACTTGCCCAAGTTTTTTATTGTACACATAAAATTGATCCCATTTGAGATGATAGGTGCCTCTTAAGTTATATTTAAATACTTTAGATACTTGAACATGGCACTAGCCTAACTGATAGCTATAACAACACAAGCACAATTACAGACAATCATATAAAGTAAACAAAAGAGTCGGCGTTTTAGATTCATAGTTAACTCACAAGGATGCCTGCATTAATTAAAAGGGATATGTCATTGTCCTTCACCTTCCCCCCAAGTGACAAGAGTGAGCACTGCAGAAAATGGTAGCACACTAATTATGAGATGCTGTTTTACAAACTGCCCCAGCTTACACACACACACACCTGTGTGAGAAAATGAATCTTGATAAAATTTATTAAGACTAAGATTGACTAAAAGAGGGAGCCTAAAGCTGGTTTGAAGATGCAACAACTAAGCAATAAAACGAGTCTTCTCCCACTAGATGAGATCAACTATAAGCATCTTGATGAATATATCTAAGCTGATAAACTTCATGATAGTGAAGAATATTCCTATTCACCCAAAGTCAATAAATTAACCAGATTGTAAAGACTTCAAATGAGTAAACAGTATAATGAACATAGCTGGAAAGAACTCTTTAAGCATATGCAAAATAACAAATCTCACTCACAAGCTCCTGATGTTCAATGCTAGGTTCAAGCTTCGAATCGAGAACATGAGTTTTGAACCACCCAAAAACTTGATGTTCCCCTTGCTTCATGTTATCCATTTTTTTAACAACATGATCTATCTATGAATCAACAAGTAAGCAAAATACACAAGTAAGTGCGTCAAGAATCCAGTGGTCTAAGAAGCTGCACCAAGAACCCTTCAAAATCTTAGCTGAATGAAAAGGTACACAACATGCAGTTTTTTTTTTAAAAAAAAAAGGTTTGAAATGATGGAAGTCCAAGAAAATTCAAATTACTAGTAACAGTTTGGTCCCAAAATAAACTTCATCGTAACAGATTGCATTGTGAACCCACCAGAAATTCTTGAGAACAAAATAATGCATGAATATGCTGGTAATGACAGAATTAACGAACTGTATTCATCTATTCAACCTACCTGATTTAAGTAATCATCCAAAAACATTATCGCATGGTCATCTTGTCCAGTATTCAGTTTGAAAATACGCAGAACTTTATCCCTCTTTAGACACTGCACACAGAAAAACATGATCCATGTTAGTCAGTAAGGACTCTCGAAAATAAAATAGGCAATCCTGAATAGAAGGTGCAAGCAAGACTAGCGAATGAAACAGCAATATGGGATAATTAGCATCACTTTCATCTTCATCTAGGCATCTAGGACTGTTTAGCATGTTAGATGCTTGTGTTTAGTATTTAAGCATATAATTACAACACAGGCACCAACATACTCCTCTAGTCCTCTACACATCATTCCCGCCATTACAGGTGTATGCATCTGATCGCGTAGTATTGATGAATAAAACGTCTTGCAAGCTTTCAAAAATCACCAATCATCCCCTTTAAAATTTTTAATCCCCTTGCAAAATGAGAAAGCCCAACATATGTATGCATCTGATCGCGTAGTATTGATGAATATGAGATTCCAATAAATCAAGCGGCTCCGAAGGAAATTCATATGCAAATACAACTCAAAGGCTTTTTTGTATCATGTTGAAAAGTGTGTGTGTGTATAATTATCACAATTGACATTTGCATGTAAATAAAGAATTAGAAAAGAAGCGCTTTTAGATGAAATTCTTATGCTCAATAAATTGCAGGGTAAAAAGCTACACTTTTGTTCCTGCATAGACACATGAGAGTTTCGGAGACTTGAGTGGATAAAGAACTGCACCTCTAAGTCCCTATCCACCTGGGTTCGGTCCTTGACACTGCTATACAATTGTGATTTCAAAATAAACGGCTGAACCGAAAGCTGCAGAAGCACATCATAAAAATTTTAGAAAATGTAAATACTCTATAACGATAGAAGAACTAATCCGCATTTCCAATAAATCAACAGTGTACAAATCATTCGAAAGATTATATCAGCTTTTTCTTCACTTCTGTGCATTTCTCGAATCATTCATTTAAATCAGAAGAACCAGCTCTATTAGTATCTAACCTTCTCAATGTGCGGAAACTGAGCTCGCATTATTCGAAGCGCCACAATTGTATCACTAAATGTAAGATCGTTCTCTGCATTTCAAGTTTAGCAACTTCAGGAGGACTCAGGGAAAAACCGAAAAAGAACGCTGAAGAAAAATAAAATCAAAATTGCAGAGACTTCGATAGAAGAATTCACACCAATTCGATAATCACATAAAAAGTTCGATAAAAACATAGAACAGTAGGGAATAAAATTACGTACCGAGTGATGGGAATTCATCGGCGCCGGTGCCGGCGCCTTCTTCCTCTCGCCTGCGTTTCAACCCTTTGGAAGAAGATTCGGGAATATTGTCCATGCTGCGCCTGCGGATCTGCCTGCTTGATAAGCTTGTGATTCGACGTCGAGGTTAATTGGTTTACTTCGCGGGCAGATTGAAATTCAGCGCCTTCGAAAAATGGGGAAGTGTTATGAATATACTAATTATGTGGATGTCCATTGACTCTTAATCCTCAATATTATTTATATACTTGATTTATCGTTTGTTACTAAGATTGCTCACGTGATAATGTATTTTACTATTCACGTATATATGATCACTATTCATTCATGTATGCCCCACACCACTTTCTCACAATCTCCAGAAGCTGCAGGCTGCGCAGAAGATGTTGAATAATTATGATTTTTGGGGAAAATTAAAGCCTAATGACCTGGAATAATTACACTTAAGGGACCCATTTTCCTTCTATAAATGACGTCTCCTGTAAACATTCGAACACACTTGAATGAAGAAACTTCTCTCCTCTCTCTCTCTCTAATCTCTACTCTTATTCTTCTTTATTTACCTTATGATCTTTTTTTAGTTTATAACACGTTATCAAGACGAGTAAATGCAAGAGAGGAATGATTTTCTCATCTTCTTCTACATGTTCATTATATCAATCTGGATAATCTTAACCACTATATGGAATTATTGATATACTTTTACCGATTGTTTTGAACATCGGGTTCCATGGTTAAAGATTGGAGATTATTTACTATTTATTTTTGATCCAATTATTTTACATAATATTTTATGATTATGAACAATATATATATTGTTGTTACCTCCTATATGGATAGTTCTACTTTCAAAGTTTAATTTTATTGCTAACATTTTATTATTGTTTTAATTTGACTTCTACACTGGATGGTTCTACCTCCTACATGAAAGTTTAGATTACTAACTTTAACATAACATTTATTTTAAGCATTTACTTTTATTATTTATTCGACTCCAACTTGGAAGTCTAGTTTTGTAGCATTTTATTGTTGCTAATTTTTAATATTATGTTATTCTATACAAATTATTTTATTAATATTATGGCCGTAAGCCATACACCACTGCGTTTTCCTATTCTAATATTATATGACCGTAAGTTATATCATTTTAGTTTCTTAATTTTATGATTAGAAACCATATAAATTTAATTTCTCATTATGAGAACTAAAATGTCCGAAGCCATAAAATTTTAATTCTTATACTTATGTCAGTTATGTGTGCATATATCATTATTTTAATATATTTTATTATCTCTCGTATATATATATATATTAATTCACATATATATATATATATATATATACATGTGTGTATTTATTTCATTCACCTTTTCTTCTAATTTTAATTCAATCATAATAATAAAATGTCACCAAGAGCATTATTATTATTCTTTTGACTTTGGGTTCATATGTTTTTCACTGATGCTTTTTATGATGCATCAATCCATGGACATATTGTGTTATAATATTATATTGTTTTTATTTTGTATGTTGAAAAGAAAAGATGGAAGCTTTTGGATTCATTTGGCTCTTAAATTCAAACGAGTTTGGTCTTTCTTCTTTCATTTCTATGTATGTATCTTGACTCTGTGATGGAGCAAATTTATGCGCAGAGTGTTCAAAGGCAGAATATCACATTTATTTTGAAGCCAAAATGAGACAAATTAGCTTGAAGTTATGAGATGACACAAATTGGCTTACCCCATGAGGAGACACAAATTTGCCTAGAAAGTGATAATTTGGCGCAAGTCATGAGACAAATTAGAACAAATTAAAGGGATTATATAACCACAAGAAGATGGTTGTTCCACTAAAAGTTTATTATAAATCGGTCTAATTTGCTCATTTCAAAAGCGAGAATATTATGAAAAGAGGTCTTAAGAAATATTATGAATTAATTTTATTGACCTCGGGTAGTCAAACAAAATGTTACAATAATTATGAATATTGTATCGACTTAACTTCATTCCCGTAAGTGAATGAATTATGGCCATGGACATGTATGTAAATATGACCGAGTATTGTCATTATTATTGTGATCATAATTGATCTAAGTTCCCACCGTAAAGTGGAGAAATTTTTGTTATAAATTACAAACAAACGAGATCCTTGTTTATGAGAAAAAAAAAAAATTGTCTCGTTTACTATTTGCACAAGAACCATGCGGGGCCCACGTCAAATATTTCTTCCCCGTATGCGTTTTCACGTGAAGAGTTGAAAAAAAAATTCGGTGTGGCCCCACGTATTTAATCCGATTATTTTTACTATTTACGGGCACTATTTTCATGAATAGTGTCGTATGGTACTATTCATAGATACGATACTATTCATGAATACGGTATTTTTATGAATACTTTTTATCACGTTAGGTGCTTCAAAACCAAAATTTTCATGGTAAAATTAGTATTTATTCCTTAATATTAAGGCCCCGAAGGCTTATGTTTCGAATATTGTATGATACATATTTTAATAGTTTTGGAAAAGTATTATCCGTAAGACAATAAATTGCGAGATTTATGTTATAATATGTATATAGGCTAATAGTCCCGCAAACTAATTAGCATATTTTGAGGAACTAATGTTTAAACTATATATCTATATGACAAAGATAAAATGCATTTTACTATAAAGTATATGTTTTATTATTAGCTTAGTTTCAATGATATTTTACTGATGTTATAGAAGTAGATATCATGTATAAAATACATGTTACTAAACCGTAAGTTTACAAATAATAATGCAAATTGGAAGTTTGCGGAAACTAGAAAGTTTACTGATAATCAAGAGATTGGAATTGTAAACCGAGAAGTTTACAAATGTAGCAAATCAAAAGGTTGCTAATACAAATCAAATTTTTACCAATGTAAACTAAAAGTTTACTACCAATGAAATATTCAAGAGGAAATGAGCTGATTTATTGAAGCCAAGGCTCAACATGAATAAACCTACAAGGTAATACGACGTTTAAATTTGTTGTTATTATTATTTAAATTTATTATGATTACATATCATTAATTTATTGTCATAAAAATTTTCTCGCTAGAAAATTATCATATGTGTGACTCTAAATCTGTGTAATTCTAAGTTATTTTAACATGAACATCTTCACATGTGATAGATCTGCATATATTTTATGCATATATAAATCAATTGAAGCATATTAGACTAGTGATGCAATATTATATGTTTATTCCTGAAGAATTAACATAAATTTTTCCTTTCAAAAATTTAAGATGCAATATTATATGTTTATTCTTGAAGAATTAACATAAATTTTTCCTTTCAAAGTTTAAAAAATTTGAATGTGATTTTGAAATACAAATATAAAGAAAGTATGTTTATATAACTCACACTTGAGGGGAGATTGCTAGAAAAACAAGTGTGAGTTGTGTGAGTACAGATGTGAGCTAATATTTAAAAAGTTATATAGTTCTCACATAAAGTTTGATCTCCCAAAATGCATGTCGTATTTTGATTAATATGTTATTGCAATTAAAAAAAATTATGATTGTTTGAAATATATGTTACGAAACTGGAAGTTTACTTATCCAAATAAATGTATTGTTGGCAAGACTTGTTTAATCATCCGAGTCATATAAGAACCAAAGATTCTTCAATAACCAACATATTGTTCAAGAATAATTATGTCTTTGCTTGTTCTCAAATAAAAATGACTATGTGAATATCATAGATCATGATTGGTAATGGATCTCTCGGAAATATATCAAACAGATTTTATGGGCCCATTGCAACCGGAAGTTTGTAAGAACGCAACCTGCAAGTTGCAATAATGTTTGAATAAATTAAGCGCGCTATTTCCAGTTATACGATCCGAAATCATGAATTAAAGCATCTATAAAGAGCTGGATTAATGCTTATGAGAACATAATACTATGTTGGTATATTTGATATTATATATTGCAAAGATTTATTTAAGCCAACAAAATTCTCCCCGTAAAATTGGCTTTTGGTCGAGCCGACAATTCCATCGAAAAGTTTTTGAATGTACAATGCTTATAAATCAACTACAATGCATATAGATGAATATAGAAAGAAAGTTGGGATAAATATGTAAGGACCTCCTTCTTCTTCTTGTTTGTCTCTAAATGGAACAAAATGATGTTTAAAAGTAACAAATGGATTTAGGAAACTTACACTACATGATTAGTCAATTGTGATTTGACATTGTTTTCCCAATATGAGGGGAGAAAATAGGCGGTTGGGTAAAGAGATTAAACTATAATGAATTATCATTAGCTCATTTTGATCATCGTACAAAACAATGTGAACCGGAAGTTCAAAAGATAATTCATTTATAGAATTTAGCTAATTGAATGCCAAGCATTCTATCGACCCAAAGAAAGTGACAAAGTCATATGTCTCAAATCAAGCTAATGCTCCTATTGATGTCTCGAAGGACAACCTATGATAAATGAATTGATATCACGCCTGAAGCGTAGTAGGTCCATCGGTTCCAAAGATATAAATCCTCGAAAGAGAAAAGGAGCTAAGAATATAGATGATCAAGTTGAGAATAATCAAGGAAAATTAGTAGCTCCGGAAGAGCCATCTCCTGAAGAGATATTATCTCCGAGAGATATCTCCAGAAGAGAATGTTCTAAGTCCCAGAAGAGACAAATGTACCTGAAATGTATGAAAATAATGAGATCTCAATAAATTATGTTATGAATAGTATCCGATGGGACCGAAATGAAGTCAACGTTGACGACATCTTTGCTTATGATATAGCATATGATGTAATGAATAATGATGAGGATCATGAGCCACAATCCATTAGTGAGTGCCAACAAAGGAAAGTATTGGCCCCTATGGAAAAGTGCCATTGATACGAATTAAAATATTGGCAAAGTCCATACAACCGATGATGTAAGGCCGGTGATGTAAAACCAGGTTGGATACAAATAGGTTTTTGTACGAGAAGAAATGAAAAGGGTGAAATCACAAGATATAAGGTACGCTCATGTAGTTCAAGGTTTTAAACAAAGACCGACATTGATTTTGAAGAAACATATGTTGTTGCAAATACTTTTGTTATTTGATAAGCCTAGCAAGAAATGAAGGGCTTGATCTGCATCTAGTGGATGTTGTAAATTGTAACTCGTCTATTTGTATAATTCACTTGATAGTGATATTTATATGAAAAGTCCATGAAGGACTCATGGTGCTAAACGACATGTCCCCGAAGGACTTAAGGTGCCAAGACATATCCCGAAAGACTTAATGTGCCGTAAGTACAAATCCCCGAAAGATTCAAGATGTTAGAAGCATCTGATTCAAGTTCTCAAGAACAATACTCAATTAAGTTAAATACGTCCCTTGGCCTGGAAGCTATTAGTAGGCGCATGTGGTATAATTGTTTCAAAGAATATCGATGAAAAGAAGGGTACAAAAATAACCCAATATACCCATGCATTTTTATGAAAAGATCCATAAATGAATTTGTTATAATTGCCGCTTATGTTGATGATATCAACATCACTATAACTCCCGAAGAACTTCAAAAGATAATTAATTATTGAAAAACTACTTGGTCCGTAAGTACCATATCTTAATACTATTGGAGTATTAATATATCATGCTTATTAGCAAGATACAATTCTTCTTCAACACAAAGACATTGGAAGCAATGTTGGCATCGAGAAGAGCAAGATTGATATTGTCATCGTGGGGAGTAAAACCGATGTCATTAAGAGGGGAGTCGATACATCGCCGTACTCTTTTTTTTTTTTATCTAGATTTTGTCCCACTGGGTTTTCCTAGAAAGGTTTTTAATGAGGCAAAGATTGGAAAGTGTATCAATGGATGATGTACTCTTTTCTTTGGCTAAGTTTTTATCCCACTGGGTTTTTCCTAGTTAAAGTTTTTAACGAGGCACATTCATAAATGGACATCCAAGGGGGAGTGTTATGAATATACTAATTATGTGGATGTCCATTGACTCTTAATCCTCAATATTATTTGTATACGGATTTACTGTTCATACGAAGTACTCGTTCACGTATAATATTTTACTATTCACGTATATGACTACTATTCATGTGGGGCCCACACCACTTTCTCACAATCTCCGTAAGCCGCAGTCGCGTAAGATGTTGAATAATTATGATTTTTGGGGAAAATTAAAGCTAATGACCTGGTGGAATAATTACACTTAAGGACCCATTTTCCTTCTATAAATAGACGCTCTCCGTAAACATTCGAACACACTTGAATGAAGAACTTCTCTCCTCTCTCTCTCTCTAGAATCTCTCTACTCTTATTCTTCTTTATTTACCTTATGATCTTTTTAGTTTTATAACAGGAAGAGCTTATGTTAATTTTTCTTCTTCTTTTTTTTATTAGAACGAGGGGAAAAAGATAGTAAGTATGTAGAATTTTAATATTTTTAAAATAACTGATTTGGTATTTTGAAATGTTGTAAAATTTGATAAATTACCTAATTAACTTTATTTTTAAAATAAAAATTCCTAACCTCTTACCTGCTGTCAGAGGAGCTCCGATGACTTTGTCGGTGACCAACCGCTAGAACTCCAGTGAAGATTATTAACAACTCAAATATCTATATTAACAATTTTAGTAATGTCATTAATAACTCAAGTATCCATATTAACAGTTTTAGTAAGAGAAATTCAAAAAAAAAAAAAAAAGCTATTAGCCGCCAAAGCTCCAAAGGAGGTTATTAGGAAATATTATTCAACAAATACCACGTTTACAACTTTAATATTGTTATTAACAACTTAAGTATTTGTATTAAAAACTTTAGTCTGAGATTTTTTCTTTTAAAAAAAAAAAACCACCGGAGCTTCGGTGATAGTTATCAAGAAATATTCAACAAATACTCCATTTACAACTTAAGTATATGTATTAACAGTTTTAGCCTGATAAATTCAAAAAAGAATATTAGTTGTTGGAATTTCAATATTGACGACTTTTACGTGAAAAATTTAATATATATATATATATATATATATATAACGAAGTCGTTTATAGTTTTAGTATCGTTATTAACAACTCAAGATCTATGTTAACAATTTTTACTTGAAAAATTCAAAAAAAAAATTATATATATATATTCCTTCACCTAAGTGCTCGCGCTAATATATATATATATATATATATAGGGAAATAAACTTCTCATGTTGTAAGAGAAGTGTATCCTCATATCATAGTTATTTCAATTTCCGTGCTTGACTTTTTTTATTTCTTTTTAAAAGATGTGGGTCCCACCATTTCATATGTGTGTAGGAATATATATATTATATATATATATATATATATATATAATATATATATATATATATATATATAAGGTTAAATTTGTTGATACAGATACTTAAATTGTCAAATATTTGTTAATAACCTTCACCTGAGCTCCCGCGGCTAATATCGTTTTTTGAATTTTTCTTATTAGAGCTGTTAATATAGATACTTGAGTTGTTAATAGCGATAATAAAGTTGTTATTATAGATACTTGAGTTATTAATAGTTATACTAAAGTCGTTATTATAGATACTTGAGTTATTAATAGTTATCTAAAATTGTTATTATAGATACTTGAGTTGTTAATAATATTCACCGGAGTTCCGGCAGCTAGTCGGCAAGGAGGTTAAAGATTTTTTTATTTAAAAAATAATTAAAGGTAATGAGGTAGTTTTTCGAATTTTGAATCATTTCAAAATTCTAAATAAATCTATTTGAAATTATTGAAATTCAACATACTTATTTCTCTTTTATCAATTTTGATGGTATATTTTTATCTTTTTCCGCAATGAAAATTGGGGGAAATATTTTGATTTGGATCATCTAATAAAATTTTTAATGGGAAATTTCTCATAGAATCATTCTCCATGCCTGTTATTTCTTTCAAAACAGTTTTCGAAAATTATATGCTTCAAATATTTTTCAGATATTTTTGTCTATTGAATTCCCACTTATAGATGTTACTCGATCCCGACAAGAATGAGGAAAATTGGCAGAGTTCCCCACTAAAAATTTTACTGTAAGAATTGAAAAAGTCCTCATAAATTTTTATATGGACGGAGCATTAGTACTTTGCAAAGTGGGACGTGCTAAATGAGTCCACATTAGGTGCGCATAATTATGTACTTCTTATGTGTTCATATCTCTATTAGAGTATAAGTTTTTTTTTTTATATCAGTATTTATTTAGATTTAAATTATATATCGCTTCTTGATATGTTTTTTTCAGACTCGATGATCTCAAATTAATTAGTTTCCATAATACCTACAGAATAAAAAAAATGCGAACCTAAAATAATTAGTTTGAGATATCAATGTTAAAAAAATATTTAAAAAAACCATATATAATTTAAATATAAATAAATACAATATATATATGTGTGTGTGAAAAAAATATGCTCATACCTCTAATAAAGGTATAAAAGCACATAAGAAGTACATAATTATGTACACATAATGTGACTCGTGCTAAACACAATGAATTACCACTGATTTGTGTAGTGTGTACCCATTAGGGGCTTGAGCTAGCTCAATGCTTCATGTGGTTTTTTTTTTGTCCACCCAGTTTAACTATATTTTCGGTTCTGACTAATCCAAATTAGTCCGGAGTCAGATTCACAGTTGTGAAAGAAGAGCTCCCAAAAACGCCTCGAGCAATGATGTGATGAAGGGAGAACGATGCCCTTTCTATTTGCTCCCAATAGATGGATGTTGGTATACTCCAAGTGACTTGTGTTTTTGATAAAAACTCCATGTGACTTTTTTTTTTTGTTGCGATTCAATTTGGTTGTATTGACCCCAGGTTCCACTGGGCCTGAAAAGGTTGGGCTAAACATGGGCCTACCTTAGTCACACAAAACTTAAAAAATATTTAAAAATTTTACGCCAATGCGTTGTTACTTATTAGGTTTAAACTCATATAAATGCTGCTACTATTATCAAAAGGAAATTGGCGGATTTTTTAAGTCCCAAAGGGATGTGTGTTTGATCCTTCTTTGTCATTTGGGACTTTTGGTAGAAGGATCTTGTAGTTCCCATTAAGACTTCATGTTTCTTACGCACTCTCACTTTTTGGTGACCGATACCAACTCATTCAAAACTTTTTTGTAAATAATAATAAAAAAAATGCTGCTCCTATTTGAATTCCAAAATCTCAAACGTGATATTAATATGAAATATTAAAAATGAAAATCATTTGATCGCCGCGCACCCGGAGTCTATTGGTCACTTGTGTTCTGGTAAAATAAAATAAAAAATGAAATGAAATCATCACTAATTCTTTGACCAAAAAAAAAAATCATCACTAGTTCGAGCCCTTCATCTTCATGAACTCGCGCCTTCCGCGGCTTGCCCTTTTTTAATTGATCACTCGTGCTCTTAGTTCTAACACTCACACAATAATAATTAATTAATACTAAGCATTGGATCTAAATTTTATATCCTATTTGTCCCGATTTTGATTGTTACTCTTCTCACACTCACTCTACTCTCTTTCCCCTCAAAGGCCAAGTTCTTGTTCTTGTCTAAGGTACGTTTGTCTTTGTATTAATGTCCTTTCTATTTCCCCCTTCGAGATCGGAGTCCGGTCCTTTTCTGTGGGGAATAAAAGAAAACGTTTGGATCTATCTTTTCATTTCTCCTTCATCCTACAAGTCACGAAGAACGTGGCTCGGATCTGATCTCACATCTATTCGCAAAATGATGTGATTATTATTTGGCTTTACGTTGATAGCGAAGACATTACTACTTGGTACCTTTTTTCTCCGGGCCTCCAACTATCACTGCATTTTTTTGCCGCCTGGAGGTAAATTTAGTGAATTCTGTGCTTCTGCGTGATGAGTATTGTCAGTCTCTTTCAGCTATCCAGATCCGGGAATTGAATTCATGTGAATAGCTCACAACTAGTGTCGGTGACTCGCTATCTTCTATCCTTTATGCTTTTCCAATTTCGTCCCTACTTACCCACTTGCTCTTTTGCTTCATTTGCAATTCTTCTACGAAATTCGGAGGCGTTCACTCCTAGTTAGTAATCCAGCTGGTTTCGCTCCATCTTCGGAGTTTGGAATATCTTAACTCACGTGTTTGTCTTAATTTATCTGAATGTGCTATCCTTCAAAGCTCACATTTCCTACTGTTCATACTCAAAACTCCTGTATTGCTTTTGAGGCCGTATTCCTGCTTTCTCTATCCCATCGTTTTTTCAAGGTGTTGTTTATTTATTTATTTATTTTTGTTGATGATCTATTTGATCGAACAGTAATTTTTCTTTTCCCGGAGGAGAGTGCAGCCCGTCCCACTAAGAGCTAATGCATTTATGCTAATTCTTACAATGCATACGACGTTTCATTGATTTTGATTTCCACTTTTTGTGCAGTTTTCGTTCTGCGACTCTCACCTGCATCACGTAGTTGCTAAATGGAATATGAAAAATTAAGCCAGCGCCTTTAAATTACGGGCATTCTGGAAGAACTTTGAATCAGTGAGTGCGGTGAGAAAATTTTGAGCTGGGTTTCGATTCAGCAATTGCCAGCCTAGTGAAAACTTGCATTTTGATATTCTACCAGCCGAAATCATAGTAAAAAGGTGATTTATTTGCAGTGGCAAGAATGAGAAACCGAGCAGATGGGAACCCGAGGAAGAAGCTGGTCACGGTGTTAGTGTTGGTCATTGTTTGTGCTTTCTTTTACTTGTATTCTCGGAAAAGTGGCTCATCTCCTATCGAGTACGGTGGTAAATCCTTAAAACACTTTGGTTGGGGAGGGGATGAAGATGCCAATGAATCTTCCTCCAAAACAATTGGAGAATATGGTCCTATGCTAAAGACAATTCCAGTGAGTTAGTTATCCTATAAGTGAACAAATTTTAATTTCCCGCTCTTGCTAACCTTCAATATTAGTTTCTGTGATGAAATAATCAAGGCATCGATTATTTCTGTTTAATTTTTTAAGGTATGTGATGATCGTCTCTCAGAGCTGATTCCCTGTCTAGACAGAAACCTAATATACCAGACAAGGTTGAAACTTGATTTGTCTTTGATGGAGCATTATGAACGACACTGCCCGATGCCTGAGAGGCGTTATAATTGTTTGATTCCTCCCCCCCCAGGGTACAAGGTGACTTTCTAGTCTTTGCTTGTTAGATGTTAGCGAGAACTTTCTGGGCTTAATCTCTCGTTTCTTATGCTGCAAAATAGGTTCCGATCAAGTGGCCTAAAAGCAGAGATCAGGTATGGAAAGTAAATATACCCCATACCCATCTTGCAACAGAGAAATCTGATCAGAGATGGATGTCTGTAAAAGGAGAAAAGATAGTTTTTCCTGGTGGAGGTACACACTTCCATTATGGTGCTGATAAATACATTTCATCGATGGCAAATGTATGGCTACTACTCCATTATAGTTTGTGAATAGAATACTACTGAAGCATAAGTTCTTTCATGAATAGTATTATAATAACACCATAATCATGAATGTACAGATGCTTAACTTCCCAAACAGTAACATAAACCATGGAGGAAGATTGCGGAGTGTTCTTGATGTTGGCTGTGGAGTTGCAAGCTTTGGAGGATATCTACTTTCTTCTAACGTAATAGCAATGTCATTAGCACCCAATGATGTCCATGAAAACCAGATCCAGTTTGCTTTAGAGAGAGGCATTCCAGCATACCTCGGTGTCTTGGGGACAAGACGACTCCCTTACCCTAGTAGATCATTTGAACTTGCTCATTGTTCTCGTTGTAGAATTGATTGGCTCCAAAGAGATGGCATCCTTCTTCTTGAGGTGGATAGGTTACTCAGGCCAGGAGGTTATTTTGCATATTCATCTCCTGAAGCATATGCACAAGATGAAGAGGATCGAAGGATATGGAGAGAAATGAGTGCTCTAGTAGAACGGATGTGTTGGAAAATCGCTGCTAAAAGGAATCAGACTGTCATATGGGTCAAGCCTCTGACAAATGATTGCTACCGAAAAAGAGAGCCAAGGACCCAACCTCCACTCTGCAAACCCGATGACGATCCTGATGCCGTCTGGGGAGTTAAAATGGAAGCTTGCATCACGCCTTACACTGACCGTGAGTAACACCTTCCCCACTCATACAGTGATTTGACCTTATTTGACGAATCAAAAGACATAAAATGAACGACTTGTGAAAATGTTTTCAGACAATTAAAAGTGGTTTTGTTGATCAGTTCTATATATTTTAAAAAGGTATTTTCGTATTTCTGATGGTACATTGCCCATATTTGCTTGTGGATTAATATCTTCTGGACTATTAACACTTGTAAGTATTAGTTCATGTTTTTGTATTGGAAATTTAAAATGTAATAATTGCATACTGTGCTGGTGTCTACAGAAATGCATAGGGCAAAAGGAAGTGGTTTGGCTCCTTGGCCTGCACGATTGACTGCTCCACCTCCCCGTCTTGCTGATTTTGATTATTCTGCTGAAATGTTTGAGAAAGACACGGTGATTTAATTTCTATACCACCTTCAGTTTGTCCACTCCTGATATATGCATCCTTTCATTCATCAGAAGGGCCTACGAACAAGTTCTGAAGGTTACTGTAAAAACAGAAGTAAAATAGGAAATATAATAGACCAGTGAAAAAGAATCTGCTGGAAACTCTACATTAGCTCACTGAAAATTGAACAAAAATAGCTGAAAGTCTGAAACCATAGGTTCTATGTTGAACTGCATTTGTGGATGAACTGATCATAAGCTGACCTACTATTCAAATGTTTTATATTTGTACATTTTAGCTTACATTTGTATGTACTAGACTTGAGTATATTTCTTTATATCTTTGCTAAAATTTCAGTGAGCTAAGAAATGTTTCCTAGATTTTGGAATAATGACAACTAATTTGTGCAGGAAGCATGGCAACAACGAGTTGACAATTATTGGACCATGTTAGCCAGAAAAATAAAGCCTGACACTTTTAGGAACGTGATGGACATGAAGGCAAATATGGGTTCGTTTGCAGCTGCTTTGAAGGACAAAGATATATGGGTTATGAATGTGGTGCCAGAAAATGGGCCAAACACTCTGAAGATAATATATGACAGAGGACTGATAGGAACCGTTCACAATTGGTAGGTTTCATGTCTTACCTAGAAGAGTGATTTTGGCTAGTTATATTAGTGAATGTCTATTACTCTTAAATTTGCTCTTTTATTTTATGATTATTCCGCCCGAAGGAAATGGTGAACCTGAAAAGCAAGATACTGATTTACCGTACTATTCTCATGGTTTTTGTCAATCTTATTACCCTGAAGAATTTACATTTGATGAGTACAATTCGAAGAAATAAAGGAGAAATAAATAAAGTTATCATTCTCACCATTGCATGATCCGTGGTGTGATAGTATTGTTTTTCCAAGTGCGCACAAACACAGTACCCCCATGTGTTTGGTTACACTATGTATTGATGCTTGATTTTCAAAAATTTCAGCATAAAACCTTCCCTGCAGCTATTGCAAGGGAGTTCACAAAGCATATTGCATCTGATACTGATATTCTTTGGTTATAAACGTGACAGGTGTGAAGCTTTTTCAACATACCCTCGAACATATGATTTACTCCACGCTTGGACCATATTTTCTGATATCATTGAGAAGGAATGCAGTCCCGAGGATTTACTGATTGAGATGGACAGAATTCTCCGGCCAAAGGGTTTTGTCATCATCCATGATAAGCGACCGGTAGTGGAGTATATAAAGAACTACTTGTCAGCATTACACTGGGATGCAGTGGCCACATCTGATGCAGGACAAGGGGAGGATGATACAGTGTTTATTATTCAGAAGAAGATGTGGCTGACAAGTGAAAGTGTCCGGGTTACTGAGTGACGTGCTTCCTAATGGAGACTTGACACGGAAACCTTGGAAATGTCAGATGCAGGATGGCCAAAGTGTAGTGCAAAAAACAAAAACAAAAAACCTTGCAGTGTTTTTTTTCTTAAGCATGTTTCTATGATCTCTTCACTAAAGGCGTAAGTCGCAGTGAAAGCTCATCCAAATCATTTTGTTTGAATCTATCTAGTTAGGGACTGTCAAAAATCGAAGTTTTTGTTCCGTCTGGATGATTCTGAGGACTGAGCTAGCATACTTTATTAATTTATTCTTAATAGATTACCCGTTATCAAGGTCCTACTTTCCAAATTTTGCTGGGAACTGGAGATTGCACACAATTGAGAAATGTAGCATACAAATGTGCTTGTTTGGAATAGTAATTAGAATCTTTAATAATGGCTTTTTATTCATGATTTACAATATATGAAGCAAATATGTAGAAGGAATTTTATCTCGATTTACGTAAATAAATATTTTTAAAACCTCGTAATTGATCCTAAACAAGCTTAATCGCTTTGATATGCAAATAGGACCCCGCTCCCTCTATTGTATTTTACAGCAAGGGACTTTTTTGTAGTACATTGAGAGGATTTAAAACCTGACCTACATTCACCCCCGCCTCATCCTTATCATCTGAGTTAGAACCTAACCATTCTAATGATAAAACTTGACAAACTTTCCATAAACAGTAATACGAGGATAATACGAATACCTGGTATAAGAATGGTGTGATTATAATAATGTGCTTGCAAGCGTAATTTTTTCAAGAATGATAATTTTGTATCATGGCGGGGTGTTTGTTTCTGGTTTCAGAATGAGCGTTTTATAACTTGATATATACCAATAACAAGGTTAAAATAAAAATAAAAATTCCTTTATTTTTCAAAATTTATATTTATTCTCTTTAACAATTTAACTTTTAACATTAAATCTGTGTCATTACTTTTGCTGCTAAACAACTAATGAAAATTGCCATGTCAGACAGACTAATTAAGAGAACATGACATCTAATATGAAATAAAAAAATTTAAGCAATAAACTCCTTGAACTTTGTCAGTCGTGTATAACCCTCCTAATATTTTAAAATTTAAATTTAACCAAGTTTTAATCTTTAAGTTCTCTACCACTACTATTAAAAATAAAAATAATGAATCTCTAAAATAAAAAATTATTTGTATTTTAAAAAATTGAACTCTATAAATTTACCTAGTTTAATATAGATCCTACAAAATTGAATCAATACAGGTTCCTTCAACTGAAAATTATCAAACATCCCTGTCATTTCTTGCTTTTACTCAGGCAGACTTCAACTGGGCTGATGAAGAAGCCAGATGGGATAATATTCCATGTCCCATGAACATCAAAAAGGCTCCCAAAATACCCAGTGTTTTCAGCGTAGTGAACAGGTCCAGCTGCACGTGGAAAAAAATGTAAATAGAAAACTACTTAGAAGAGAAAGCAACTGTGTGACTAAAGTCGCCTAGTTAACATTCCAACAAATCGCATCATTGATCAGGATCATCATTCTTGCTAGTCAAGCATGTTATATTACGTGAGACAGGATATATAACACTCGTTAGTAATGAAACACCCTTCTCCGTTATGCGCAGGACACAATAAATCTTTCCACCTAAAAAGAAACCGACTCTAATGCGTTCAATGGATCCGCTATAATTCTTATGAATGCAGGGAGGGCCATACCTTTAACCAGAAAAGTAAATAAAGAAACAGAACTGCAGTAATGCCAGCATGGAAGAGGATGGCATATGTAGCAGGTACTGTTGCTGAAGGGAAATTCTTTAGGTTCACTCCTAAGCGTAATAGCTGCAAATTATATTGAAGAGAGAGATATGTAAAAAACCATGTAGAAGATTGACCAAACTAAAGAAATAAAAAGAAATCTTGAATCTAGAATATTACGGCTTATGTTTTCATAGGAAGCAGTACAATTGAGCATTTAGACATCCATAAAACTTAAGGTTTCTAGAATCCAACTGGTTATTGAACCATTGAGATGACAATTAAGGTCCATCAATCTGACTGTAGTTGAACCAAAAATGAAAGTGATGAGCAATATACTCCTCGGTCCTAAATATAAGACATAGTACGGTAGTAATATATATTCAACATTTTTGGTAGATAATCTCCTAAACCCATATGTATAAATAACTCTTATGAACTTTAGGTCATGTAGAATAATAACCTTTAATGTGTTATGCTTTTATAAGTGAAATAATGAGCTAATAAGGGGTCATATATATAGATTTAAAAGTTTGTAGACATTCATTGTTTAGTTTTAAAAGTCAACAAGTTATCTTCAAATGAGTCAAAGGTCAATAAAACTTTGCGCACTTTAGCAGTTTTGAGTATTTTAACAAGACTTACCCCAACCAAAAAGCCAACAAAAGGCAGAAGGGTCAAACTCAAGAAAGTGAGAGACATATTTTGAGGCGGTCGCTTTTCAGGAGCCCTAAATAAATGAGTTATCTCTGCTTTGGGCCCATATATTGAGTAAGAATCGACTGGTGGTGGAGGAGGACGGGCTGCCTTCTCAGGAGCTGCTGGAAGATCTAATTCGACATGGCCAAGAGGTCGCAGGAAAGAGTTTTCCTGAAAGATCAAATAAATTTTTCCTCAGAATACTACAATGTTAGGAGAAAGAGGAGAAATTAAATAAAGACAAGGAAGAGCAAGCTACCATGACAGCATCTCCAATTGTCAGCTCAATGTCATATCTGCCTGAGAGATAATAAAATTTCTCCACCAAACCAAGAAAATCCTACATACCAAAATGATCAAATGTTAGCAAGACAGGAACAATAATACTGAGAGATGAGAATCTAACTTTACAGTATTTCATGAAAAGAAACACAAGAAAAACAAAGAAACGTGTGTACCTTTTTCATAGTCACCCCAAATACAATTAAAGTAGACCAACCTAGCCCAACTCACCTAAACTTTTTGTTATAAAAGAAAAAAAAAAAAAAAAAAAAAAAAATAGACCAACCTATCCAAGTAATATTTTGGTGCAATATATGAAAACTAACACTTCAGCTCTTCTCACAACATTAAGAGTTTGCATTCGGAGTGATTAGTAACAAACTAAAGAATGCATCATATGAATTCCGTGATTGATAGACAAATTATATCAATAAAAATAAACAACCTATAATCAAGGGAGGAACTAAGAGCTATGTAATAATCAATACTTAACTAGAACAATTTCAAACTTCTTGCCGGTGCTTCCAACCACAAATATGTGCTCAACATTTGTCTCATGTCTCAACTTGAGAAATGCCTGCAGAACAACAAAATCCTCAACAAAATGAGTATTGAGAAAAGGGGAGAAATAATGCAAGACCAAGACTTGTCAATTGAAAAGGCAAATACAACCTGTTGAGGCTTAAAATCATGACCATGAGATGATGTCAATTGAAAAGACAAACGCAACTTTGCAAGGTGGTTAGCTGATAGTGAAACTACACCATTTCCAGTTAAATCAAGCCTGGATAGGAAAAGAGGAATTGGAAATCCAAAAGTGAAAATCATATGCAATACAATGCTCAGAATGCAGTGAGATATGAACTCATGGACATATTCAAAAATAATAGAATGAGATACACCTGAAATGCTAACCAGTAAATAATAAATAGTAGCATTCTGCTTATTAACACAACATAAAGCACGCATCAATTATCAAATAGGCTATTTTAGACCAAATATAGAAACATACGTTTTTTGGGTTTCAATGCTACCAAGATCACTGTCCAATATTGCAACTTCTGCATTGCCAACTTTAATATCTCCAGTGATGTATATTGGTACACGAGTTTGGCCCCCAGTAGCATAATCAGTTTTTCTATTCGAATCTTCAAAGACCATCTACAAGATATGTTTAAAATATTATAAAAGTATGAGCAAGTAGTTAAAAGCATGATTTGACTCCTAAGAAAAAATATAAATCACTGAATCAAGCAAACATGAATACCTCAAAAACAAACACATAAGTTCCCACATCCACATTTTCTGAGAAAACATCCAAGACATGAAGTCCACTAGTTGGCTCATACTGGAGCTCCTGTAAACATGCATAAGGAGTAGTACTCAGACAACAGAAAATAGAACAAATCAGAGATGAGAAAATCACAAGATAGTGATCACTCACCTTACTCTCAAAAACAGCTGAACCTTTAGATCCATTCCTGAAGACTCGGACAAGCTTAACTGTTAGAGGTGGAGCAGCAGCACCAAGAACTGTATTCACCCTAACCTGATGAATTTTATTGAAGGAAAAAAACTTGTCATACTTTCACGATAGTAAAAGAGAAATTGAGAATTAACAGTGATACACAATTCACAATTGCAAATCTAAAATTATGAAGAGACCACAGCAAAAATGCAAATGTGTAGCAGAACAGATACTGTGATTGTAATTAGGCTTTGGGACAAACTATGTTCTTTTGATGTTGGAGGGCTGCAGGTCATTTTATCTCAACTAGAATGCTAACAGAAGCGTTACACAAGGCACAGACAAACATAACACAGCCCAATATAAGTCATATCCATTAAATCCTATTACTATTCACAAACCACTGGCTTCCTGCACAAAAATTACATAATAATTGATTACCACAAGCTACTAAATTATGGAAAAATCATAAGCGTGAAACCTGTTGACTGAGTTACATACCTTAAGCTGGTCTTTGTGGGTCAACGAGTAAACTGTTGCAGGAAGTGACAATATTAATGGGATGGAAACCCTACATCATCAAAATAATTCATGATACCCAACTTGCTCAAAACTCATGAAAAGGAAAATTCCAAATATATCAAAAAGAAAGAAGGCTCAGGAGAGAAAAAAAAGGAAACAATGCCACAAAGATGCCAATTATAATTACTTCTGATGCAAATTATAATTGCTTCTGATAAAGTACTTGCCTATTGCTCTCTAGAAAAGCTAATGACTCTACTTGATTGAAGAAATCCTTTGCATCTTCTGGGATTCCTATACCCAGGAAGAATTTTGCTAAACCCAAAATTTTATCCTCTGGAAGCTGGAAATTCAGATCCAAAGCATTAATAGAAAATTCTTACAAATAATAAGCAAAAATTATAATCCCTTATACTCCGCATACATTTATTTTTTCAGAAATTGCAGCTGCAAATGCTGTAAGCCCTCGAACAACTGAAGCAGTAGTAAAAAGGGAATCCGGTTGTTCACCAGTACCAACTATCTTCTCATCAAAATAAAAGGTTCCGTCATCTGAAAATAGATCAAGTGTTCATTTAACACCAATATAATAAAGTATAAGGTATGAGAAAAAGCAGGACTGAAAGATAAAAAACATATATGAGAAGAGTGGTCGGAAAAAGTTAAAAGGCTTGGAATGCGTGTAGTGCAGAGTCTTCAAGCAATATGATAGCACTTCATGCCAAGCAACACTCAGTAGTACTATAATGCACTGACGATAGCATTAAATAATTTTTTCCTCAGACAAATAATAAAGGCAATCAAATCAATCGAGATTGAAACTCCAGGTACATAAATTGTGGTAAGATTTTATAATTCAAATGAATTTCTATAAATACACGTAAATCAAGCATAAAATTTTCTAATATAAGGATAACTTCACCATCAATCTTTTATCTAATGGACATCGTTTATAAAAGGACCATGGCAATTACATCCAGCCGCAAAGTTCTAAAATTTACAAATAACACTTTTAGTGGGGTTAAAACATAGCTACACTTACCGTAATATTCAATCCTGCCAAATAGCTTCAATATATCATTTTTCACTGCATTGATCTGCCAATGTGTAGCTAAAATAAGAACAGGGGTAGTTCCAATAAAAAAGCAAGCTCAGCACACAATAATTGGCTAACACAAATTAATTGTCAGTGAAATGCAGATCCGTTGATAATTCACCTCTAACTACTATTCTATTATGTTACTTTCAGCTACTTCTGCTAATATTTTCCACACAACTGACCCCTCTGTAGTTGGGTATGATTTAGGGTTGAGCTTAAATCCCTGGAATGAACAGTAAGAGATACTGTGATCTCAGAATCATTTGGATTTGAATCAATTAGAGCTCCAATCTAACATTATTTTCAATTGACAGTAATCTTACATCAAAACTGAATCAACGCTAATATATTACTCCTAAGAAGGTCAAGTGAAAACGCTTTTGCAAACAAACTTAATTATACAAAGTACAAACAGCCTCAGAAGCTTCCCCAAAATTTTTCACTATTTGATACTATTGGTCCTTAATATAAGAGCTAGTTTACTTTTCTTGTAGAGATCAATGAAGCTAAATAAGTTAAATTAAAGTGTTTATATTTATCGTTTTTCTCCAAACTGATTAGCGTGACTTATAAACTGATATATAATCTAATAATAAACTATATCTACTATGATTAAGTAAATTATTTAGTTTCCTTAATTTCACCAAAAATACTCAACTAGCTCTAATATTAAGGTTTGGAGAGAATATTATTTATTACCAATATTTTACTTCGATGATTTTCTAGAATGGCATATGAAACTTTTATATCTGCAAATTGAATAGTAGACAATTACATATTTTTCAAGATCTAAAATTTTACCCTAGAGTGATCGATTTCTGAAGATGCCAGTGAGACCACTCCAGCAAGTGCTTCAAGGGCTAACCCTGCAGCACAATGGTAAGATTAATTTATCAATGCAGGTCAATTTCAGGAAGCCCAAGGCTGACACTATAAAAAAATCGCCTAAAAAGATCGCCATTTAATTCATTACCAGCAGCATAGGTGCTAGCATCTGGATTAGTAGAGCTGTAACGCCATCTTCCATCAGTTTGACCCAAAGCCTGTCAATAATGCAGGATATTAACCCAAGCATTCAAAGGAAAGAAAGAATTATAAGGCGGCCAAAACTTCAAATTGAAAATGGCCTGTACTTCTCATACTGAGTCTCCTAGCTACCATTAGATGAGGCAATATCATTTATCCAAAAGCAAACCTAGCTAACATCTATATTATAACAAACAAAATAGAACAAACCTTAATAGAACGAAAAGTTCCATCAGCGTCAGCCAAACGGACATCAACATTAGAAGCATGATCCTACATGGAAAGGACAAAGATCTGATGTGATGCACCAATTATACTTAGAATGAAATGTAGCATCAATTCAATAAGCCACGAGTAGAAGAAATTGTACACAAAAGAAACCAGTACTTGAGACTAGCTTATATATGACCATGAGGATTAAAAGTACAATGAAGAGCAAACACACAGGATGAAAGGGAAATCCAGCTCGAGTTATGAGTAGGCGGGAAAATGATAGTAATCTTCATATATGCATCATATACTCCCATAGGTAAAAACACATTTAGTCTAACGTAACCTGTTTGGCTAACCAAGCATAAGTCCAGAAAATTACCTTGATAAGAATCAAACTTCCTATTGAGTAGTATAAGTCAAGCAAAGTATTTGCATCATTGGTTGAGGCTTTAATTCTTGAAGCAATATCCTTGTACAAGATCAATAAATTTTGGCATCAACTTTGAGACTTAGAAGACACCAGTAGATCTTTTGGGTGATAAAATTTAAGCTGCAAATAACAGAATAATGCCTTTAGAATAAAATACCTTGAAAACCTCCTCATTGACCCCACATTTTAGTAAGCTATTAACTTTTAAGGCATAGAACAAATCCTTCAGAGGAGATGATGACCCAAGATTTTCCAATACTTTCTGACAAGTAGTTGTGCTGACATCTGGCTTCTTTTCAATGGCAAGAATCTCAAAAACTCTCAAGGCCTCGTATACATCCTCTAAGCTGAGGACAGACAATATGACAGTACTTTAGTAGACTTGGATAGAATCACTTAAAGTTCAACAGAGAAATATTGAGTTTTTTATATCAGAAACGTAAAAGTTAAATGTTTTAAAGCAAAAGTAATCTTTTGATATCTCTACATTCTACATGTCCTTAGATCAGTGTAATGCTGCATTTTGAAAAAAATCAATGGGGTGGTTTTAAATTAAATCCAAGAAAAACTAGATTATAAGATGGCTGATTCCAGACTTCACTGATCTCTCAATGAGGCAAACGCGAAAAGAATCGCCGCATTAGGAACTGAAACATACGATAAACATAAAAATTGACTTCTACTACAAATCATGGGGTACTAGATTTTTCAAGGGTAACCAGACCCACAATGGTAAAATAATCGTTAAAGTTACCTAGGAAACGATCCATCAGTGGGAGTGAAGAGCTCCAAGGCAGCGGATCGGTGCGAGTCAGAGATCGGCTCAAAATTTGTTGCAGCTTGGCAGATCGAAAGAGCCAAAACTAACGCCAGAAATCCTCCTAGGCTTCTGGCCATTCCTGCACTCACGAATCTGACAAATTCAACCCAATGCAAATAACATTGTGATGCTTACTAATTTAGGGTTTTAGATAATGAAGAATATGAGAATTAGGCAATACGCGGAAGATAAATCAGAGAGCGGATCGGTGCCGTACTTGTTGCACTGAAGGCGACGACTTCAGCTGAGTGTACAAGACTGAGACTAATATTTGGAATCGCTCTGGGATGCGAAATAGTTGAGAGGGTTTAGAAAATCCGGATAAATTAGGAGTAAAAAAAAAAAAAAAAACCGCCCAACTTTCAAGAAGGAGCTTGTGTCGTTTAAGTAACTTCTCAAGTTTGAGTCATGTGAATATAAAAAAGCCTCATTGGGAGACTCTCCCATCATAGTTAGGTGCATGATGTGGGTTAGATCGACGAAAATCTGGATACTGGATAGGCAACCAAAAAAAAATCTCTGGCAAGGCAGTCAATATTTTACTCATAACAGATAACTGGCAGTCGAGCACACCATTGGATTTAAACTTGGGAAAATATTACTCAGGTCTTACGGAGAAAAAATATAAAAAGGTCCCGTAGTCAAAATAATTTTTCCGTTGTTAAAATAGTTTTTTCTGTTGTTAAAATTTTTCTATGAAAAAATTGTTGTCGAATGGATTTTTCATGTTGTCAAAACTTTTTCGAGTTTTTCCTTCGATTGGAAAATTTTTGACATCGGAAAAATTATTTTAACAACATGAAAAACCATTTTGACAACAATTTTTTTATAAGAAAAATTAACAACAGAAAAGCTATTTTGGTAATGGGACTTTTTTTGATATTGGAATTCCGTAATTAATATAAAAAAAAAGTCCCTAGAGATTTTTTTTTTTTTTGAGGGATTTGGGGTTGGGACTTTTTTTTGTATTTTTTCTCTTCCTTGGGGCCTGAGTGATATTTTCCCTTTAAACTTTCATTTCTCTTTCATTCATGATGATGGATGGTTTTTAAATTTTTAACGGCTAGTATTAATGATGAAAAAAAAGGGACATATAAATACCATTTTAATTACTAAAATCCTAAAAAATCTATTAACACTTATGAATGCCAGAAAGGTGACAGAGATCAAAATGAAATTTTAAAAGTGTTGGTGATTTTACAATAATGTACCCCTCAATTTTTTAAATAAAAAAAAAAAAAAATGGCACCTCGTCGGAGCACCACAACCAACTGGCCACTGGAGCTCTGACACTAACCCCACCCCGCCGGCCTACCTACCTGTCGTCGGAGCTTCAACACCGGTGGCCACAGCTCCAATGATAATTTCAATAACTCACGTATCAATCCAAAATAACAATAGAAAAAAAGAGATTTTAATTGCAATTTTCTATAGCGTAGTTTTCTAAAAACCACCAAGATAACAAGTGTTCCATAGAAATATCAAATTTGTATTATAGCAAATGTTGCCCATGAATCAAATTTCCACACTTCGATTGTCAGAAAACACCTCAGACAGCAAGGGTTGGCAACGCATTCAATTTCATTTGAGGATTCCCAACCTTCTGCTGAGATTGATTTTTCTACAAGTTGGTTGACTGTATGGAGTGGTATGATTGTGGATCAGGATTCTTCTATGTCAACTCAAGCCGGTGGCTGGTCAGTTCGCCATGAATCTATTAACCTGGAACTGCCAAAGCTTGGGGGTTGCCTTGACAATCAGGAATTTGAAGGAAGAATGCTTCCGGAAAAACCACATTTAGTTTTCTTGATGGAGACTAAACAGAAGGCGAGTGTTGTTAGGAAGGTGAGGCACAGATGTGGTTTTAATGAAGAATGGATAGTTAATCCTGTAGGAAGAAGTAGTGGCCTAGCCTTATGGTGGTCCGATGTGATCACGGTTAATATCCTTTTTTCGTCCTCTAATATCATCCATACTAGTGTGTTGTCGGAGGCGGTCTCTACTCCATCTTATGTTACCTTTATTTATGGCCCCACTGATGAAGTTGAAAGATTGTTGTGCTGGCACGAGGTCCGAAGGATTAGTAGCAATATTAGGAATTCACGGTTATGTCTTGGGGACTTTAATGATATATTATTCCAACATGAGAAGAGTGGTGGTCGACCTAGAGCATGGAGGAAGATCCTCAATTTCAAATGTTTTGTGGCTGATTGTGAACTTGAGGATTTGGGTTATAATGGACCCATCTTTACCTGGTGCAATAATCGTGATTACCCAGATACAATCCATGAGCGCATTGATAGGGCCTTGGGTAATTTACAGTTGAGAGAACAGTTCCCGTGTCTCTAGGTTTTTAATGTTGAACCGGCTGGATCGGACCATCACTTTCTGTTTATCCAATGCCAGTTTGAAAATCGTCAGCAAGGTCGGACCTTTCATTTTGAATCTGCTTGGGTATCTCATGGGAATTTCCTTGACGTAATCAAGAGGTGTTGGCGGAATGGTAGTGATCAGGATTACTCGGTTCTAGAAATTTTTGTGAGCAACCTGAAGGTTTGTACGCAGAGGTTAATTGCTTGGAGTAAGAAGGAGTTCCCTAATAGTGGTAAGACTATTGCATTATTAAAGGCCCATCTGGCTTAGCTGTCTCGAGAAGTTCAAACTCTGGATATTGCTAGTGGGATTGCGAAGGTAAAAGGAGATCTGGAAAGATTATTGGAGCGCGAAGAACAATATTGGTGGCAACGTTCTCGGATTAACTGGTTAGACGCTGGCGACAAAAACTCATCGTTCTTTCATATTTCTACTATCAAGAGGCGGCAGCAGAACAGAATCTCGTGCATTCGTAATGATGAGGGCAATTGGTTGTATGAGAAGGGTGCTATCTCAGATAATATTGCTAGCTTTTTCCAGGAGCTGTTTACCACTTCTGGTGTACGACCAATGGATACAGTCTTGGGTTTTATTGAACCTACTATCTCAGCTGATATGAATCGCAGTCTCCTGTTACCAGTTTCTATGGAGGAGATTAAAGCAGCAGCCTTTAGTCTTGGGAGCACCAAAGCACCTAGACCTGATGGTTTTCCGGGTAAATTTTATCATTCATCTTGGTCTGAAATTGGTGAGTCTGTTTGTAGTTTAGTTAAAGAGTTTTTTGCAGGTCGTTTGGTGCTTAATGATTTAAATTCAACTAACATCACTCTTATTCCTAAACTTCAAAAACCTGAGCATGTTTCCCATTTTCGCCCTATTGGTTTGTGTAATTTCTCTTATAAGATCATTTCTAAAATCATGGCCAATAGAATGCGGCCTTTACTTGATACTTGTATTTCACAGCATCAGAGTGTCTTTGTTCCAGGTCGGTGTATTCATGATAATATTATTATTGCTAATGAGGTATACCATTATCTCCGTCGTAAGAAAACTAGGGGTAAGTTTGAATTCGCTCTGAAAATGGATATGAGTAAAGCCTATGATAGGGTGGAGTGGAATTTTCTTGAAAATGTGCTGTTAAGATTTGGTTTCTGTATAGAGTGGGTATCCCTTCTAATGAAAAGTGTGTGCTCTGTTAGTTTGAATATTTGTTTATCAGGTGAAAAAGTGAGTTCCTTTACTCCAAGCCGGGGCATATGTCAAGGAGACCCACTCTCTCCATATCTTTTTATTATTATTGCAGAAGTTCTCTCCATTATGATTAGAAGAAGTTAGGTGGATAATTTTATTAAGGGCGTCAAATTGGGCAACAGTTGCCCTGAGCTTACTCATAGCTTTTTTGCGAACGATGCTCTTCTATACATGCGTGCAACTCAGCGCAACTGCAACCATCTAGTTGATATTTTGGAAATGTATTGCACTGCCTCTGGTCAAGTCATCAATCTTGATAAGTCTAGTATCCTTTTCTCTTCTAATGCTCCTGATAATGTTAAAAATATGGTTGGAAGAATCTTGGGCATTCTGGTGACGGAGGACCCGGGTAGATATCTTGGTATTCCGAGTATTTGGGGGAAGACAAAGCATCAGACGTTGGCCTATGTTCGGGAACGCATTGCTGATAAAATTCAAGGATGGGGTCACTCTCTTCTTTCCTTTGCTGGTCGTGATGTAATGATTAAAGCGGTTCTCCAGGCAATCCATATCTATCCTATGAATGTTTTCAAGTTTCTAGTCAAGACATGCAAGAAGATTAGCAGCCTTATTGCTAACTTTTGGTGGAGCGGTACTGTTTCTGGTGGAACAACACATTGGAAAGCATGGGGGTCTTTAACGAATGCTAAGAGCTTTGGTGGGATGGGTTTTCAAGAATTATCTATCATGAACGATGCTCTTCTGGCTAAGACTGCATGAAGATTGTTGATGAGTCCTAATGACCTGTGGGCTAGGGTCTTGAAGAGTGTGTATTTTCCCAAAGACGATTTCATGATGGCAGACAAAGGACATAAAGCATCGTGGTGTTGGTCAAGCATTTTGGATGGTAGGGTTTTTCTCGAACAAGACTTGTGTTGGGATGTGGGTGATGGTGCTGATATTAGAATCTGGGATGATAAATGGGTTCCTCATGTTGTTTTCCCGAAGAAACCAAGTAACATAAATGACCCTATTATTACGAAGGGTAGAGTTTGTGATCTGATTGTCAATGGTAAATGGGATCTTTCTTCCATTGACCGGTATGTATCACGGAGGTCAAGAGTGCTATATATAAGATTGATATCCCAACTAATGGGTTGGTTGATAAATTGGTGTGGACCAGTGCCAAGAATGGGGTGTATTCTGTGAAAGGGGGGTATCATAACAGTAAAGGGAACTCGCTGGCTGAATGCAACAAGGCTAGGTCTTCAGTAGTTATTACTTCATCCTGCTGGAAGTCAATTTGGAAGATTCAGATTATCCCGAGAGTATAACAATTCGTCTAGCGGATATTAAATAATGCTATCGCTACCAATGATGCTCTTTATAGGAGAAAGAGATCTCAGAGTAACATTTGCCCCGCTTGTTCTGATGCTGTGGAGACGATGGAGCACTTGTTTTTCCATTGCCCCTGGATTAGGTGTGTCTGGTTCGGGTGTTCCCTCGGTGCAAAGCTTGATGTTGCTCGTATCATTAACTTCAATGCCTGGTGGATTCATCTTACAGGTATGTCTTCTTTGAGTAAGCAAAATCTCTCATTAATTTGTTAGATCTTATGGTTCATATGGAAACAAAGAAATAATCTGGTTTTTAATCATAAAGATCCTAACCTTATTGATGTCATTGAATGTGCGAGGAACAACAATTTTAACTTCTGGGTGAATTGCGAGAAAAAGCACAAGAACCTGGTGGGCCAAAGAGTTGTTCCTTCTCATCTAGTCTTCTGGTTCCCTCCACCTGTTGGCAAGTTTAAATACAATTGTGATGGGGCCTTTTCGGCTAATAAGACTGGCGCTGCTATCGGAATTATCTGTAGGGATCATTTTGGTAATTTCAAATGAGGTTTTGTGGATAAGGTGAAATCCATCTCTGAATTCATGACTGAAGCTTTAGCTCTGAAGAGGGCGCTGATGCTCGCTGTTGATCTCGGTCATGATAATGTTGTTTTCGAATCCGACTGTCTTTCTCTCCTTGATTGTGTTGATGCTAGATCACCAGATTTGTGTGATTGGAGGAGTAAGAGCATTATTTTTGATATTATTTGTCTTCTGGTGTCCAAGGTTGGGTTCTCTTTTTCTTTTACCCCTAGGGGGTAATCGTGCCGCTAACCTTATTGCAGTAGATGCTTATAAAGAGGTGTGCCTGATTGGGTGGGTCTCACAACCAACACCTTCTTTGTTGTCAATTCTAGCCTTGGATGCCCAGAAGGTGAATGTTGTTCCTCTTGATGCCCCTCTTCCCAATCACACTTTGAATGGTGATCGTTTGTAGTTTTATCTTATTTGTGTGTATTCTGTTTTGTTTGTAATTCTTAGGCTTGCCGTTTCTTTATTATTGCTTCGTTTCTTGTTGGTTCCCTGCTTTGTTGTTATTTTGTAATCCTTTTTGAAGTATTAATATACGTATCCTTTGTCCAAAAAAGAGTGTGAGAGAAATGGCAAGCACAGTGGGAAAGTGAAGCAACAACAATGAGTTGGGGTTGAGGAAGACGAAAGCACGAGATTGATCGTGAGTGGTTGATAATAGCTCTCTCCTCCTTTCTGTTTGAAAATCGACCTCCCAGATGAAGTCGTGGGAGGCACCTTGAGTAAGCGCGTTGTGGTATGTTTGGTGTTGCCCCTATAGGCTCATCGATCTGCTGGCACTCACACTCTACAAGGTTCCAACGTGGTTGTGCCAACGAGCCTTGAGTAACAAGCGTTGGGCTGGGCAAGCGGGCTAGCAAGGGGCTTCTGGTCATCATTGGTGCTACTGGCTTCATCGGCGGCGAAGAGGGAGGAGGTTGGAGGTGGCGAGATCTGAAGTGGGGAGTCGACATGGGAAGAGGAAGAGATGGAGAGAGGGAGAGGAGAGAGAAAGATGAGTAAGGTTTATGTTTTGTGAGGGGCATTTTAGTAAAAATATTTAAACTTCAAAATCTCATATCCCTCCCAATCATCTCTGTGTCTATTCAATTTTTTAATAGACCCTTTACTGTTTTAAAAATTCAAATGGTATTTAAATAGAACTCTCTCCCTCCCTCCCTCCCTCCCTCCCTCCCTCCTTTTGCCCTGAAAATATTAATGTTAATTGATACACCATTAAAAATTACAAAAGTATTTACAATTTTAATTAACTCCTACTCCTTAAAAACATCATTAAAATTTATATTTAGTTTTCATGTCTATGACCTTAGCACGAATAAATATGAAAATTTCATTAATTATAAATTTCTAAACAGATATTTTAATAAAAATATCATTAATTACTGAAAAAAAAACACCAAAATGCTTTGTATTTTAAAACATGAAGAGGGTGAAAAATACTTCTTCCAGTCCTTGTTATAAGAACTCCGGCATGTTTCCATGATATAATATATTTTGTCTAATGCTTTAATTTTTCACCTACCATCACTAACTAACTACTATAGTTGAGAATAATTTTGATAGTTTACTAGAAATAACTAAATTTAACTTAGTTAATCTATGTAAATTTATTATTAAGTGCTTAAATTAATAACCAGAGTACCTTATAACTATAAACAGAATATGCTGATTGATATAATGTTTCTAAATAGTACTGCTAAACTCATTTTGTATTAAAAAACAACTCATATTTTAAACCTTTTTTAGATGTTGACGAATCCATTGTTTGTAAAAAAAAAAAAAAAAAAAAAAAAAAAACCTAGATTGCAAATTTACTTGACTAATAATCACAAACACAAACTCACTATTTTAAACTTGTTAAATCTAATTGTTGTCGTAAATCCAATTTATTATTTGGTGATCTAATAAAAAATAGTAATTCAGTGTAATCGAATTCTTATCATAATTATTAATCTTAGTCCAACTCTTGTAATTGATTTGGTTTAGATAGATCCCCCCCGGCCAAAAAAAAAAAAAAAACTAAGAAACGTGTATAAAAACCAAAACAATTATACCGCAGATATTGAAAGAATTCAAATAAGTAAACATGGGGCCCCCTTCCTCATTCTGAGATGCCTACAAAATTAGTGGAACATTATTTATTTTTTATTCTACCATAGTGAAATAAAGGAAAAAAGACGAATAAATACCATCTGAATTTAAAACTTCGGAATTTCACCGAATTTGTCTGGACTAAGAGGTGACAAAAACTTTGAGGGTTATGCGAAAATTTATGCAAATGACCATAATATCCTTGCCTTCCTTCATCCTTCAGAGCAGAGAGAGGGGTGAACCAGGATTAATTCTCATGCAAAAAAATCGTATGGTCATTTTGCATGAATTTACATAACCCTCAAAAGTTTTTGTCGCCTCTTAGTTTTTTTACAAATTCAGTGGGCTTCTAGGGATTTTACAAATTCAGATGGTATTTATTCGTCTTTTTCCCTGAAATAAAACCGTATAATAATGTCTTACAAAAATATTTTAACTTTTAGTTATAATCGTTAATTTTCATTTATGAATAAATGCAGCCAAAATATTTTATTACTAAACTTCTTGCCCATGCCCTAATTTTTTGTAATATTTGCAGCGCCGACACTAGCAAAAACAAACAAGCAACATAAATGTAACCAAAAAAAAAAAAAAAAAAAAAAAACGACAGCAACCATGGCCAATTTCACTATATTTAATCAAGGGTTAGGGCACCAACGGATTCTTGCATTGGGGGAGCGAAAGCGGATATGGTCTACGATGAGCCCCGTACTCCAAAAAAGGTAGGGGCGGAAGTAGTAGACTTGATATCAGCGAGAGGCAATTTTGTCCTGGAAGGTTTTCAAGTTTTAAGGGACAATTTTGTCATGAAAGTGTAAAAAAAAGAGCAATTTTGCCCTAACCGTTATCCGAGCTAAATTTAACCGTTAATTGACCAAATATGTTGAGCTGATAGTATACATGTTATCCACTTTTTTTTGCTAAGGTGCAAATTTACCTCGAAAGTTTTAAATCTAACTTTTTTTTTTATAAAAAAATGAAGTATCACACATGAACTTTCAGGGCAAATTTACACCTTAACAAAAATGATGTGGATGACATGCAAACTAGTAGCTTGACATATTTGGTCAACTAACGGTTAAAATCAATTGAGATAATGAAGATAAAATTGCCCCTCAGTAACAACTTCTGAAGCAAAATTACCCTGAAATCCTTTAATCAAAATTAACCAGTATCACAAAAACCAAACACAAGAAGGAAAAAGGTATGAGGCTTACATAATTGGTAGACATCACTGCATCCAAAAGGGCCAGCACCATTGAAGAATAGTGAAATCATGTATTTATGATTATTACACCTCATCTATTTTTATAGACGTTCTCTCTCATTTCAAGTAGATGTTGTCTCTCTATTTTGTTAAAGTATAGATATCCTCCAATTAGTGACAATATTGTTCAAGATATTGTAGGACACTAAATGTAAATATATCTTCCCATAAGGATTTAAACATCGAGTCACCATACTATAAAGGTTAGACACAACCCCATCAACTACAAAATTCACCATTAGCCAAAAAGAAACAAAAGTCTATCTAAAAACATAAATGGGCCAAATAGCATTAAGCAAATTCAGGCTTTTTTTGCCACTGGGCCACATGGATTTTGTCACATTATAGAGTTTTTTTTTATACATAAATTTTAGGAAAGATGTTGGACTCACCCACGATCTAAGGACAAGGTGAAGTCTCCCTTCTTCTTATGTGATATCAATATTAGACAGGATGAGCCGTCTATTTTCCTTAGGTGTTTACCTAAGCACCCAAGAGCTAGGATATCTCCCCTAGCGCTTTGACCAACTCCACGATCGAACCCCCTCCCTTTAGTGAGAGTGTTCGACCCCTTTGCCAGTTGAACCTAAGGATGAGGGGTACATTATAGTTGTTTGAATATGATTCTGGAATACGAAAATGATCAACAAGTATGAGTGCCCGTTTGGAATCCCCATTTGGAAAATAACTTTTGGGATTTACAAGGTAAGTTGTAAGAGGAATTTTGTTTCAACTTACACAAAATAGATTTTCAAAAGAACTTACCAAACAGGATTAAATTAAAAGCGACTCAAATTTCTTTTTTAATCAGTGCTGCACAACGTGGGATCAAATCATAGACAGTATTATATTAATATATTAATTTTATGCCATAAACTGTCTCATAGAAACATCTTATCGAAATTATATAGTTATATTAACTTTATTGTAGTATTACCCAACTAAATTAAATCCACACATATAGTAACCAAAAAAACCACAGCATGTGATTTAATGTTGGTGAATTGTATGTTTGAGTTATCGTTTCAAAAGTACATCAATTTAGATAAATTTTTTCCCACATACGATTTACCTTATATACAATAAATAATGTTAACAAAATAGCTTATACCACTAATCCAAACAGATATTAAGACATTCCATCATTTTACATAGGATTTGTTGTTTCTCACGTTTCCTGAATAACCTTGGCTTATTGTCATTTTTCTGGCACCAGTAGCTTATTGTCATTTACTACTTTACCAAGCCAATATAAATATAAAACATGGATAAAAAGCCATGATTTTTTTCCAGCAAAATCCTTTGAAAAAAAAAAGAGATAAGAAGCAAAGATTAAAGTGCACTGTCACTGTAAAATATTTTTTCGGATGCATCTATCACCTGGCGTATTTTTTCACATGCATCCATCACCTTAAAGTAATTTTTGCATGTAATCTTATAGGAGTACTTAATTGTTTAGGTAATTTAGGGAGCTAGATATGTCTAAAAAAATATTTCGAGGGTTAGATGCACAAAAAAACAATTTAAGATGCTAGACACACCTGAAAAAAACATTTCGGTTTTAGGTACATCTGAAAACCACTTCAAATGCTAAATACACCACAAAATTTTTTATGATACCTCACCTTCACTCTAAAAAATATGGTTATTGAAAAAACTCACAACAAGTAACCATTATGTTTAAATAAGTTTTAACTACAAATGTTGCTTAGTGCACTGCAGCGCTGAGACTTTGTAAGTGTTTCATTTATTCTTGGCATCTTTTCAAAATTTACTAGCATGTTTGATTGTTGGGAAAATTTATTTACATGTATCTATACTTCCACTCAATTTTTTAATTTAGTACCTATAATTTTTTTTAATTAAATCATTAATTTTGATCTATTATTATCGTTAGCTTTTGCAACTTTACTATATTAGCACTTAATCTTTGTACACAAGTTAACGAAACTAATAAAGGAAAATTAAAGCATCTCATTAAGGGAAAAGAAAAAGGGAAAATTCATTTCAGGGTCCATATTGTCAAAAAAATGTCAAAAAATGCCCAAACATTGTTCAAATGTTAGAAAAGACCCTGAGGTCTTTTCTGGTATTATTTCAAAAAACATTAGTTGTTAATGAGACTGATATAGTTGTTAATGGATATTGAATTAGTTGTTAACCTGATTAAGTTGTTAGGATATTGTTGTTAATGCGACTGATTTAGTTGTTAACGAGCATTGATTTAGTTGTTAATGAAACTGATTTAGTTGTTAGCGTTTTATAAAATAATACCAAAAAGGTCCTAGGGCCTTTTCTGGCATTTGAACAATGTATGGGCCTTTTTAAATTTTTTTACTTAAATGGGCCTTGAGATAAATTTTCCCAAAGAAAAACACTGATGCCAAATTTAAAATGGAGTGAAAGTATAGGCATTGCAAATTTATTTTCCTTTTTTTTTTAAGTATTGGTAAAAAAAAAAAAAAAAAAGCAGGGCTAACTAAACTCGAATTTGGATCACCTCAGAAGCATCTAACCCTAACCTCAGTATCTCTCAGAAGCATGCCTCAGATCGTTGATCTCCCACCATTAGATTTTGACTGTCTATTTTAATAACTTAAAAGCCTTAAAAAACTATTTTAAGATCTTAAAAAAAATATCCTGAAGATATTTTTATAACAAAGTCAAGATCTTCACGAAATATTTTTTCAAGATCATGAAGATATTTTTAGTACAAATCAAGATTTTACGAAAAATATTTTTCAAGATCATGAAGTATTTTTTCAATACTGACAATATCTTTTTAAGATACAAATCAAGACTTAAAATATTTTTTCAAGATTCTAAAATAATTTTAATATCATTGAACTATTATTTTATGATCTTGAAAAAATATTTTAAGCAAGATCTTGACGTCTTAAAAGCGATAATTGTTTGATCTTGAAAAAATACTTTATAATCTTAAAAAAATATTTCAAAGTACTGACTAATACTAAAAATATGCTTCAGGATATTTTTACAAGATTTTAAAATAATTTTTTAGAGCTTTTAAGTTATTAAAATGTACAGTCAAGATTAGTCAAGATTAAGATTTAACGGTGGGAGATCAACGGTTTGGTTTGAAGGCGGTTGTGAGAGATACTGAGATTAGATGCTTCTGAGTTAATCCGAATCCACTAAACTCTCCTCCGCGTACAGCTGAAATTTGGAGCTCTACTTGAAAGCTGAAACCACGTCTCTAAATAAAAATAGACATCTCCGTCCACGTTTCTTCCACTCGCACTCCTATCTTCAACTCTCAAATCTACCTAAAAATTACTCATCCAGCTTCTAATTGAATTCATTATCATCTTTATCACGTTCCTTCGGTTGCTTGATCCATCAGATTTCGCCGGCTCACCTAAACATTGTTTGAATTGGTCTCGCATTGCTCCCACAATCCTAACTATTTCCTCCTCCATTATCGTTTATCTCATAGGTTCTCCAATCCAATTCGCATCATATTCACTTGAAACTCATTGCCACAGCTTCTAATAGAAACCCCATTATCGTCCTCGTTTGTTCCCTTGATCATCTGCTTCGTCAAATTTTATCAGCACCCTGAAACACTGTTTGATTCTGAATCCTATCAATTCCAAGTCTCTCTTCTCTGGATTGAAGACTATGTCGTTTGAGGAGGAGGCGTTGGAGCACACCCTCCTAGTGGTCCGCGAGGTTTCAGTGTACAAAATTCCACCCCGAACTACATCCGGTGGGTACAAGTGCGGGGAGTGGCTTCAGTCCGATAAAATATGGTCGGGTCGGCTTAGGGTTGTTTCCTGCAAGGATCGGTGTGAGATCCGACTGGAGGATCCGAACACAGGGGAGCTCTTTGCCGCGTGCTTCGTTTACCCGGGCCAGCGCGAGAATTCGGTCGAGTCTGTGCTCGACTCGTCCAGGTTCTTCGTGCTGAAGATCGAGGATGGTCTGGGGAAACACGCATTTATTGGGTTAGGGTTTGCGGAGCGAAACGAAGCTTTTGATTTCAATGTGGCTTTATCAGATCACGACAAGTATGTCAAGAGGGAACACGAGAAAGAGTCTGGCGATCCGAGTGAGGAGTCTCAGATTGATATTCATCCGGCTGTAAATCATAGGTTGAAGGTACAATACAAGGACTGTTATTGGCTTTACAACACTTTCTTCAATCTCGAAATGTGCGTTCTCTGATTGCTTTGTTCGTTGTACTTGAATAACTAACGCATAATTCGCAGCTCTAATTTTTGGGTTCAGTGGTTTATCAGTGGATCTTTGGCTATTTATGTCTTCACCTGCATTGTTTAATTTGTTTCCAACAATGTACGAGCGGGAGCATATATGAACATGTATGCATTATACGATCATTGAGCCATGGTGAACGCATCTGCTTGTGACCCGCATAACATACAAACATTTCAGAGCTTGTCTGAGTCTGAAGATGCATGTCAGATGTATTTTTTGTTTTATTATCCCTTAACGTGGTTTTCCTTGTGGAATAGTTTACCTCCTCTCGGCCCCTACAAATTAAAAGGATGATTCTGTACTTTCTGCTCTGCCACAAGTTTTTTATTTCTCTGCCTTTTGGTCAGGATTAAGTTTTACCCATGACTCTTCTCTCGCTTGTTTGACGTTGACTTCAATGTGTTTCAAATTATAGGAAGGTGAGACGATCCGGATTAACGTGAAGCCTAAAACACAATCTGGTGGAACTGGCATGCTTTCAGCTGCTGGTTTAACAGGTGGACTTTCTGGAAATACAAAACCTAAGGTCTCTGGCCTTGCTCCCCCACCCACTGGATTAGGGAAAATCAGGTCTCCTCTTCCTCCCCCACCAAATGATCCTGTTGCTGCTCGGTTGACTTCTACCAGTCGTATAACTGGTCTTAAGGAGATAAACGGAAGTGGAAGAAATTCTAATGACACTTCTTTAGATCTCTCTCAATTAAAGGTAATAGTTCTGTATGACCTGAACAGTAATGCTATTAGACTGAAACATAAAATTGGAAGATTACATGCTCTCTTTTTCTATTTCTAAATACCATAGTTAAGGTTAAAACAAAGTATTTTATTCATGGTTACTTCTATTTAGAATTGAAATTTCATTTGACCAGAAGGCATAGAGATCCTACTATTTACTCTATTGTCATGCATGTCCCTTGAAGTCATGATATCTAGACTAAAAATAGTAATAGTGATTCTTCTTTACTTGGTAATGACAATATGAACACTGACACATTGTGACAATTTATTTTGAATATTTTAATAGTTTTTAAATCCTTGGTTTTAATCAAGATTCATATGTAGTCTGTTTTATGATCATGGTGATTTGAAACAAACATCATTGTTGGTAATCCTTATGAATAATCAAGTGACTTGCTGAAGCATTTTGGTTTAATATCTATTTCTATCCATATCCTTTAAAGTGGTGCCAAACAGGCTAATTCAATGGTAAAGAAGTTGGTTTTTTAAACAATATTTGCTCTCTCTCTCTACTTTCAGCCGATATCTGGCGCTTTTTCTGATTCTATTACCAAGTATTTGAGCAACTGACTACTCCAATTTCAGGGTTTGTAGCTTCCCCTTTCAACACAAATGTCTCCTCTAGGATTTAGCGGGTCTTACACTGCTAGACCATTGGAGTCATTTGAGCAACCGACTACTCCTGTATTGGTTGCTCATTTATTTTTTCCATTGGAGTCATAAGGATGTAGATTATTTGAGCTAACTAACATATTATTCAATCCTAGATCCGAGGCTGTGAATCCCATTGATGTTTGACTCTTCTTTTTGTGAATTATATTTCCCCAACTTGTCCTTTACAGCAGTACAGCACCATATTAACCATAGGGCTGCATTCTTTGTAACCTGATACAAAACCTCAATATGAAATTTATTGCTATTGCTTCCATGCACACTAGTATAGCAACTGGGTAACATGAGCAATAGCATTTTCGTTTAGCAAAGAGGCACACCTCGCTGATAATAGTTACAACCAACTGGGTATTTTGATGCGTTGAAAAAATTCCCGATTGTGTTATTTTAAGCAGGCTGTATAGCAAATGTTCTAGCTTATTTTATTTCTGCTTCAGAGCTTGGTTTTTCATGGGATAATGGTTGTTGAGTATTAATTGAATATATTTCTTTTGTGATGCTGTGAACGATGCCTTGTGACTTGCCCTGCTTGTATTTTAAGTTTCTTGGGCAAATATATTATGCTCCTCCACATTTGGATAAGCACGTGCCTTGTAAATTAAGCTAGTACTTGTCACTCTCCTTTAGTATTTTTAACTATACATATTTCTGGTTTGTATTTACAGAAGAATCTTCCCTCAAAAGCTGCTTCAGGCTCGACCACCGCATCAGGATGGGCAGCCTTCTGATTATATTAATACGAGCAAATTTGACTGTGAGGCTTTTATTATTCCTTGAATTTTTTCTTTGGATTTACTTTGACAAAGGAATCAATGGAACTAATGAAGAAAAAGAGAGGGGTTTTTTCAAGTGTACTCAGCGGAAGTTACGAAGTGATTGGACAGAAATATCCTGTAATATGTTTATGCTATTTTTTATATGAATTATGTTTATAATCTTGTATTATAGAAATGCTCTTCTCATCCCAATGTGGCTCTTTTTTAAGCTGTAATTTTTATGTTCTGCTTGACGGATATTATCGGCTCGAAATTAGAATCAGGGTATTTTGAGTGCACTATGTTTTTAATTATCTGGTTCTGCATGTATAAGTGAGGAAAATGCAAACAAATTCCTCTAAGCTCTGGTCACTTGCGAATAACCGCTAAACCCCTGAAATTTTAATAAGAAAAATTAATGATCGGTATTTAAACTTTCACGGGGAAATGACATTTTCTGCATAATTTACTTCCAACAGGGATAATTATTTTCCACCCTAAACTCTTTATAAGCCAGTGAGAAAAACAGTATTGAAAAGGGTAAATTAGAGACATTGACGTGCGTCTTGCGGCATGTTGGAGATGGCAGATAAAATAAGTTGGAGCTAAATAATCAAACACAAGGAATGCAAACTTTTTTTTTTCCACCTTTGCAATAATTAAATAGATAAAATAGTGCTACACCAATGTAAAATGTAACCAGAACATTTGGAATATTTGGATACCGTAGTTTTAATTTTGAAGCTTTGATAAAAGAAAAGGTACCAATAATGGAATTGAGAGCTTAAAAGAGCAACCAGGGAATGAATCGATAGCAACATAACTTATTACTAGTACGACTATATGCAATGTTATTAGTGTCCTGAAGTTTTTCCCCCTAGTTTTGTGGAAGGGAATCTTCTCATCATTTTCTCTCATCAACCTATCTAGACCATTGATTAGAAAGAGGAGAGAGATATTAAAGTAGTATTGTAATTGATTGGATGTATATGATTTAGAGATGATGAAGAATAATGAGAAAAAGATTATGAGAGAAACTTAACCCTGGATGACATCTCATGCCTTCTTCATATATACTTCCTCTAGTCCTTATTATAAGGCACCAACTAACAAATCTCACAAACCAATAAAAATAGTTAAAGTCAATAAAGTTGCCCTATAATTTAAGTAACTTCCAATATTACCCCTATTAATTGCACTAAATTCTGATATTATATTAATTATTACTCTCACCCACTACTTTCATTAATTATGGTCAGACATAGAAATAAATAACTAATATTCATTGGGAACAAACAAGTACCTTATAAAAAAAACCAAATAAATTTATTAGCTTGCTTTATACTAAAGAGACCAGAGGGAGTAATTATTGCGAATGTGATATTTTCTTGTGTCATAAATACCTTAAAAAAGCATAAGCTAAGCCTTGCCTTTCATCTGTCCACATCCTTGAGGTGTTGCGTTGCCTGTCAAGCGATTCTTTATAATTTATTCTGATGGTTTGGTGGCCGGTACTAACATAAGTAGCTGCCACGTTATATTCACCAGGGCACGTGACAAAAGATTCCTTCTTTCTTATCACCATCCTCACTAAATCCACCTTTTATTCTTATGCAAGCATTTTAAACTTTACGCCTCCTATTCCCGCGCGCGCGCCTATTGATGTCATGCATGTGGTTGTTTTTTACACGATTTTGGGAAACTTATATTAAGGGCTCAATTACGTAAATAAATTTGGTAACAAGAATTTTTTTTTAAAATTAAATAAATATCATTAAAATATTCAGAAACTCATGGCAATAATAAATTGTTTGAGTATTTATTTATTGGCTATCTATTTGAAATTATTGGCGTTAAATATTTGCCAAAAAAGGCGGTAAATACACCGTAATTTGACCGAGAAAGAGAAAATATATATAACGGCTACCAGGAAGAGTACTGACCGTTGGCATTGCCATGTCCAGTTTGAGAGGATCGCGCGGACTCGTCGTCTAATTTTCTCTGAGCCGGAACCAAGGCAAAGCTATCATACACCGAAATTACTGGATTCGCTGCTAACTTTCTAGTTTTCTCTTTCAAAAGTTTCGCGGGATCATTATCTGTTTTGGCCTACTACTCATTACCCGGTAATCCGAATTCTCAGCCTTATTATTATTATTATTTTGCGTCATTCCTTGTCACTGCGATTGCCATTGGATTATGAATGGTCCTGGGTTCACATATTTTGACTCCTGCTTCTTGCCGGCATCAATCACACGGCATTTGCTTCGGAAATGCTTGAAACTTTTGGCTTGAATTTTGAGACATGGGCTACATGCACGTTTTGAAGAGCGACCAGAACTTTCTTTTTTTGGATTTAGATGTAAATATAAAATTTGTTTGCGTGAATTTTACTCTTACAGAGGTTTCTTGCAATTAGGTTTTCTGGGATGTGAAGCGAATGTTTCCCAGAGGGAATTTGGCTTGTATATAGTGCAAAGTAGGATGATTGTTAGTCATCAAGGTAACTTCTGAGCTTGGCGAATGATATGGATTCTGCCAGAGGTTGGTTTCAGAAGTTTCATCCTAGGGATAAAATGAGGTCTTCTTCGAAGAGGAAGGAGGGTTCTGAAGGAGGAATCGAAGATTCAGATGCACAGCTGGATGAAGAAGCTCTTTCTAATATAACAAAACAAAAGGTTGCAGCGGCAAAGCAGTATATAGAGAACCATTACAAGGAGCAAAGGAAGAGCCTTCAGGATAGAAAGGAGCGGTATGATTTATTTCATTAATGCTAACAACGGTTTGGCATTAATTTCTTTTTTGGGTACGAAAACACATAAGTAATGCAACTTATCCCCAAGTATTTTCTGGAATTGGAATTCTTTGTCCCCCCCCCATTCCTTTTGCATTATATGATGGATTGAACCGCACATTTCTTTCGAGGAGCAAAACAAATCAGTTATGGAAAAGGGCATACTTTTTTCTTGTAAATGGTAACCTAGTAGATGACTCTGGTGGGCCTGAAGATATCTTTATTCCTGTTAACGTGTATAATATTGGTTGCAAAAACAAATCAGTTATGTGGTAATAGGCGGTAAACTTTTTTAATAACAGTCGAACTATCTTGGAAAAGAAGTTGGCTGATGCTGATGTCTCTGAGGAAGACCAAAACAACCTTTTCAAGTTTCTGGAGAAAAAGGAAACTGAATATATGCGGCTTCAGAGGCATAAGATGGGTGTTGATGATTTTGAATTGTTGACTATGATTGGAAAAGGTGCATTTGGAGAGGTATGTTAATGCTTGAGTATGATCGATATGAGTAATTTGCTTAAAGCATTCAATCAAATTATTTTTTCTTACTAAGTATCTATTGTAAAACATATTCTTACATACTCTTGATTCATTAGATTCACATAATAATCGAGATGCTTTTTGAGTAGATATTAGATATCATACAGCAGAGATTCTTAATAGGAAAAATGCAATAATAAAAAGAGTCCAATGGATTCACGATGCCCTCTTTCTTTCTTTCTTTATTTCTTTCACAGGGATATATTTAGCTTGAGTCATAATTTGGATGATTGACCTTTTTACTTAGTGTCTTCTATGAATAATAACAAAGTTTCTTTAATGTGGCTTAATAGAAATACTGAAAGGTATGATGGAGATAATGAACATCCACATAATGTTATAATATTCATAACACTCCCCTTGGATGTTTATGAACAGATATTGTGCCTCACCTTATTTTAGTTTTAATTTAAAGAATCATTATTTAATGCAAAGATTGGTGACATAAAATAACAAGACTTTTAGGGGTATAAAGTTAAAAAAGAAATTGAAACAGAACGAACTGGCATTTTTAAAATAACTCAACTATGCATATTTTTAAACTCAAGTTCCTTAATTTTCTCTACTCCAATCCATAGTTATAATTGCCTTGCTGAAACATATACCAAAGTAGTGAATTAGTGATGTGTGGCAAACTCCACAAGTCCACATGCACCAATTTTTTCCTGGGCCGTTGATGTGTAGCTAAAATATTGATTCAGGACATCCATTTGTGTCTGATTTCTCTTTAATTTCTTTGTTCCTTCTCTCTATTTTTCGCACCCATTTCTCTGTTTCATGCCTCCATCTATAATGGCATCCTTTTGTCGACATCTACTCCTTCAACTTTGATATGCCTTTGATACAGGGTTTGATGATAATTCTATTCTTGGTACATTCGGATTTAGGATTGTTGCTGAGGTCATTAGGATTTATATTCTGGGCTTGAGAACACTTCATATGTTTGTTTTATTTGCGCATTATTGTTCTTTTGGGTATATGAAAGGACATTACACGTGCGTCACATTTTAATGTTGCGACATGAATTTTGCATCAGTTTGCTATTAAAATTTTCACTTTTTCCTTCATGTCCTTTGTGGGTAAAATGGTGAAGTCCAATTACATTTAACTTATTTGTGCTCACATATAGAATGGGGATGATCTATGTGAGCGCATGTGTTAAAAAAATTTATTTGTCTGAAATCAATGTAATGCATGATTGTATTTGTGGATGTGACACCACATTCTCTATCCCTGATTACGTTGTTTGATCCTTGGAGTAAAAAGTTTTTGTTTTATGCTGATAGTTTGAATGCTCCGTGAAACATGGAGATTTTTTCAGGTCAGAGTCTGCAAGGAAAAGACAACAGGGCATGTATTTGCAATGAAAAAGCTAAAGAAATCAGAGATGCTTCGCAGAGGCCAGGTTTACAAATGTTTTTCTTGCTCTGTTATGTTGTTTCAGTCAAGAGCAGTTTTTATGTCCAAGGCTGATGAGATTGTAATACTTATTCCGAAGCTGGTAATATCTCCAGGTAGAACATGTCAGAGCTGAAAGGAACCTCCTTGCAGAGGTTGAAAGCAATTGCATAGTCAAACTTTACTGTTCTTTCCAAGATGATGACTACCTATACCTGATTATGGAGTATCTACCGGGTGGGGACATGATGACTTTACTTATGAGAAAGGATATCTTGACTGAGGATGAAGCTAGATTTTATGTCGGAGAAACAGTTTTGTCCATTGAATCTATACATAAACACAATTATATCCATAGGTATGCACAAAATAACCTACATAATCCTCTCTTAGAATTATAAGTTTCTCACGGTTGCTATCCACATCAATTTAAAATGACCACGTGCTTAATCTGTTTGACGTATGAAGTCAAATTTATCTATCTGTATATTTTTCTGTCTGCGATAAAGAAACTTCAGTAAATTTTAGGCAACAAATTGATCTTTTTAGTATCTTATGTTGCAGGGATATTAAGCCTGATAATTTATTATTGGATAGATATGGACACTTAAGGCTGTCAGATTTTGGACTTTGTAAACCATTAGATTGTAGCATGCTTCAAGAGGGGGACTTTTCGGAAGGTCAATATGTGAATAGTTCTACACAGAATGGTGGACATGGATCTTCAACTCGAACACAACAAGAACAGTTACAACACTGGCAAAAGAACAGGAGGACACTAGTAAGTATACCGCTGTTATATGTGCTGTCCTGTCTTTGTGATGTAGTGTGTAAAATTAAATGCTTATAATACTAGTTGTAGCAGGTTTGTCAAATATTAGAGTCCTCATAATGGACACATCAAACCCAAAAGGAAGATGCATTTCTACCTCGATCTGTTTTAGATAAATGTGTTCCTTTTTGACCTTGATTATGCTTATCATTGCAACTATGCAAGTGTCGCAGGCTTATTCTACTGTTGGGACGCCGGATTATATTGCTCCAGAAGTTCTATTGAAGAAAGGTTATGGAATGGAATGTGATTGGTGAGTTTTGTGCTTCAGGCTTGTTAATACTCTTTTCATTCAATTATGGCTTATCTTTTCAAAAATTTTGCAATTTAGTTTGAGAGTCAAGGTTTTTTTATGATTGAGAGACTGATGGTTCTCTTGAGCTACAGCTCAAGTTCACAGTGGCATCCATTTAAAACAATGGAATAGTGCTGTATCAGGGGAAAATTTGCTCAAGTGTGAGCTTAACAGCTATGGAGCAGTAAAAGGGGAAAAAGAGGACCAAACTCTGGAAATTCGTCTTTTTATTATGATGTTGTATTCTGTTGTGCCAGTAGTGTTTGTTTGCGCAGTAAGGTACTTGAGTGAGTACTTTGTTGTGTGATTCAAAGGGAGAGATTGACTTGTAGTGGGTGTCTTGTAAGCTTTATTACAGAGCATATTATCAGCACTCAGCTATTTTGCGTTCCTTTGTGTGGTATATGCGTTGTGTTAATTGGGTTGGGGCTCCTATCAGACACACATTGTCAGGTTTTTCTCTTTCTCCTTTGTAATCCGTGATAAGGAAAAGGGTAAAGAGAAGGTTGGAGGAGAGATCGAAACCACTAAATTGTTAGGGCCAACACTAGAACAGGCTCAACCCACAAGATGTAAACCCATAACCTTGCTACCACATTATCCTAACATCCTTCAAGTTTGTTTCAAGCATATTGGGATTTGATTCATTTGAGGATTGATTAGGAAAATATTATAAGGTTAGAGTAGTAAAAATTATTGACACAAATCTGGTTCTTATAAAATTCACAGGTGGTCTCTTGGAGCTATTATGTATGAAATGCTGGTAGGATATCCTCCTTTTTATTCTGACGATCCAATGACAACATGCAGAAAGGTAATAAATATCTACTTTTCGTTTCTGTCTTTTGAAGTTTCTTCAGTTTTTTCCCTAATGTCTACTGGATCGCTAAAATGTATGTGTTCTTGATAAATTCTGGTTAATATCTTTGATTTACATCATAACAGATTAATGGAATGTTTTGTGTAATAGTTTACTCAAGTTGTCTTTCTGGATTAGATAAAGTCAATTTGTGAACCATTTCAACTTATGGTCAGTAGAGACAAGGCTGGGGCATTTATCCTTGTCATATTAACTTATGAACTATCAATTCAAATCTATTTCCTTGACAGAACTACAGCTTCTTACTCAGCATTGCACGTCTTCCTTTTGCATAATTTATTCATGGAGTACTTAATTTTTTTATGCAGACTGCTTGGGTTTTGTCTTTATCATGGATTAATTAGTTAACGTGATTCATGTTGTGTAAGATGTGTCTAAGCCACTGACTATAGCCTCAATTGAGTGATTGTTAATGGATAAGGAATTAATTTTTTTCTGGCCAAAGATGCATAAGGAATTGATGCTTAAATCCTAGGGATGAAACTTATGTCCTCACAGGGATACAATACTGCTCGTTGCTTGCTAAAGTTTGTATTGGGACTTTGAAGATAGGAAATGTTGTTAAGATTTAACGGACAAGTCAAAGTTAATTATCTCATACGAGTCTTTCCCTCCTTGCATCATCAACATTTCTGCCTCATATAATGTTTTTATGTACTTTGAGTGCATTTTGACTTTTCTATTTGAACAGTTTAAAAGTCTTCTAAATTTTTTTAGTGAATTCCATTTCACCTGATCTACCTGTTTCACACAGATAGTAAACTGGAAAACTCACTTGAAATTTCCTGAAGAAGCAATGCTATCTCCTGAAGCTATAGATTTGATCAGTAAACTATTGTGTAATGTGAATCAGAGGCTGGGATCAAAAGGTGCAGGTGAAATAAAGGTGTTGTATGGTGTGTCCTATTCTAAATTCTTAGATTTGTTCCGTTTTATAGATGGGTATAAAGGTTAATTTCCTGTTCTCTTCTTCAGGCTCATCCATTTTTCAAAGGTATTGAATGGGATAAGCTATACCATATGGAAGCTGCATTTCTACCTGAGGTTAATGATGACTTAGATACTCAAAATTTTGAAAAGTTTGATGAGGTATTTTATTGCTTGCTTCATATTCTTGCTTATTTTGTATGGCTACATTCTGAATCCGTTAGGCTCATTCATTATACAAATTGAACCTCTTACATCTGCAGTCCGACGGCCGCAGTCAACCATCTTCTAGGAGTGGTCCATGGAGGAAGGTAATTTCAGTTGGTTGATTCAATGTTGCAAATTTTTTACCAATCTTCAAATGTTGCGTCAGCATAACTTTCTGTTTGCATATGTTCACAAGGCAATGTTTTGTTTCTGTTCTATTTATTGGCCCTTTTGGCAAGATAAGGAGGAAAAGGAAAATCATCAATTACATACTATTGTTTGAATCACTTACCTGTCATTTCTTGTGCATTTCTGCTTTTCTGGAAAGCATTGTCTTTTAACTTTCATTATTTAGAATATGTTTTAGCATGGAAAAGTTGGACAAATAAAAGTGTAAGACTTAAGGGACTATTTTTTTAAGGTAGCACAATGGCAGTACACAATCTGCCACAGGCCTGCAAGCTTGCTTGGAAATCCTAAATTTCATTTAAGGCAAATTTTGGTATTGAAAATCACCTGCTAAGTGTTATGAATTCACATTAGGTGCACATCTCTTATGTCACAATACAAATTTCTTTTGTTTCTCTAATTAATCTTTTTCTTCCAATTGGGATGCTTTACAGATGCTCTCATCTAAAGACGTGAATTTTGTTGGATACACGTATAAGAACTTTGAAATTGTCAATGACTATCAAGCTCCCGGAATGGGTACATCTCTTTTCTTCTCTTACAGTGTAAAGGATGTTGAGTTTTGTTATATTCAAGTCATGCTAATTTTTTTCCTGTGCTCTTACCGTGCAGCTGAATTGAAAAAGAAAAACTCCAAAGTTAAAAGGCCATCCGTCAAGTCACTTTTTGGTAAAAAGCCCGTAGCTCTTATTTTGACCATTTTAGAATTTGTTCGTTTGAAAATATACTAAATGGGATTGGCATACGATGATAGATGACGAAACAGCTGAAACAGCAGAAGCCTCTGAGGCTTCAGCAAGCAATAATGAATCTGCTTAAGGTTAGAAGCTACGCTCTTCCTAACACAAAACTATCTTTCGATGGATCCAGTCTCAGACAGAATAGGAGCCACAAACTCAAGCCAATTAATTTAAACAGCATGTTGACTCTCTCCATTATTGGCACAACTTTGTCAAGCTAAAGCTGTGTAAGAAGCTAATTACACTTGCTAGCAATTTGATTTGATCTCTTCAACCCATGTTGAATTTGACCAATTGAAAATCTTTAGAGTGACTTGGCTTGTGAAACATATTTCAGTAAACTTTATTCATGATTAGATTCATTTATTAATTTATTAGTTAGTACTACCCTGTTATATTTCAAACACATTAGTTGCATGTAAGCAATATATATATATATATATATATAAGTTTCTTCTTTTTATTATTTTTAGATGGGCGTTTTGTCTGGCTCATATGAAGTTTAGTTACTAATGGCTTTGCCCATTTTGGATTGGAATGCTATTTAGGTGACACTTGTGATCATATTAGTCCGTTTCTGTCCTGTTAGATCCATTCCCCTCTAAATATATAACTTGTTATTAATATTGCGTATAATTAGAAGGTTCTACGTTGACCCAATACTTATTTTTTGAGCAGAAAGTCGAATTATTTTCTTTAATTTCAGAGTCATTTTCTCCACTGTGATATTATTAGTCTTATAAAAGAGTTACAAGTTAAAACAAGGGTTGTGCGAGTGACGTTTGCCTGACGTTGATGATGAAGAGTGCAAAAGTGATTGTATTAGATAATTCTCTTGGAATATTCTGATGCTTAGAGAGAGAGCCAGCACTGCCTTGGATTCCTTCTTCTTGAATTATTAAAATAAATAAGAGTAATAAGGACCAATTATAATATTTTCCCCATTTAAGAACATTTTATTATGAGGAAAAACCGAAATTTGCTAAAGTATTAGGGACTATTTGGTATGAGGGATTTGGGAAGGAAGGGAGGAGAGGGAAAAAAATTTGAGTTGAATTTTAAAAAATTAAAGTGAGGTTATAAAATTTTAACAAAGATGAGATGTAAGAAAAATTAAATAAAAACTTTCAACCTCACTTCTTTCATTTTTTTAAAAATCCAACTCAAACAAACAAAATTCCTCTGCTCACTTTTTCTCCCCTCCCCTGATACCAAACAAGCCCTTAAGTAACATAAATAAATATCTGGCAAAAAAAAAAAACTCATTCAATCCTAAATATAAGATATAGTTTGTACTGCAAATTACACTACAAAATACGTTCTATATTTAAGACTGGGAGGTAGTAAAATTAACAAGTAATTACTCTCTCTTAAGCTGCATTTGAACATTTGGCTTCCCTAGCTACAAACAATTTGCTCTATTTTATTCATTATTTAAAATTAACAAATGGATATTCAATGCTCTATGTCTGACCGTTTATTATGTCACCCCTGGCTAGTTGGCCAATAAAAAATGTCACCACTAAATTTTGAAGACTTCAAAACTCAAAAATTGTATAATGCCAAAAAATGAATCTAATATTTAGATTTTTGTTGGTCTCCAAAAACTTGACCCGTGTCTTGTATCGTGCGAGCAGGAAAACCGAACTCCTGACCCACAATTGACCTCGGCAAATGACCTGTCGGCAAGATTAATCAGTTAATTACACATTAAGGAAAATAATTTAATCACTCTTTTATTTTTTTGACGAATTAGGACGAGGCCAAGAGCATATATATATATATATATATATATATATATATATATATATATATATATATATAAATATATATATATATTCATGCATTATATGTATAAACCTTCTAATTTCTATGAATTAAACAAAATATCTAATGATTATTATTACAATATTATATGGGGTAAGGTGCGGATTGATCAATAAAGTGTTACGTTATGAGTATCGGGCACAAAAATGTTTTGAAGGTACCAAAAGTACCAGTCAACAATTGAGAATGCGCAAAAATACAAATGAAGAATTTAAAACCGGTGAAAGTCGCACAATCTCCGTTTTAGTTTATTCGCTGAAGTTTTAAATTCTTCATTAATATTTTTACGCATTTTCAATTGTTGACTATTTACTTTTTTAAAAAATATATTTGTGTCATTTAAAATATTTTTTTAAGTATATACTATCTTATCTTCCTAATTATCTTTTTGTTGGAAGTATGTAATTTAAGTTTAATACTGGTAATAAGAATTGAGTTTTATATATCAAACTGTGTCTGTGGCTTGGTACTGAAGCCACTTGGAGGGTTGCTATATATATGCCAACCTTAACCAGAATAAAATATGTCCAAGACATCACTTTCTCACAAAAAGGGTGTTTAACAACTGAATTAATATATTACTCACGGCAAACACAAACATCGATTTGACTTAAATGTATTTGATAGGAAATTGCATTACAGATAACAGATATAATAATAATTAAATAACTGTCAAAACTACAGGATTATTTAATAACCTATATATATAATGCAATAATGCATGATGTAACTACGGGCTGAGGCTGCCATTAATTCTATATTTTGAGTCTATATTAATAAGATTTCATGTATCAACTAAATATTAAAAGAATTGTATGTGAATAATAATTTCAATTGGAGGCAAAAAAATTAAATACTAAAGAAGTACACATAAATAAGAATAAAATACTTCAATTTATAACAGGTGTTGGTCTTAATGGAAATGGATCTGACCAGTTAAACACGATATCTTGACTCTTGAATTTTATTCTGTTTGAATGAATGTAAAAAATTGTCTTTAGGAGAGCTCCGATGATCAAAATGCTTGAATCTAACCATATATTTATGTTCATGATAATTAAAACTTAGTAGCTATAATCCTGAAAATTTGGATTAAATTCAGCCGTGGACTGTTAGTTGGATGAATCAAATGATCAAGACTTGATCGTTTTTTAAAGTATAAATCAATATGTAATGTTAATATAGTATTTAATTTGAACATTAATATAATATTTGAGTTTAATGCAATCATAATAAGAGCAGTCAAGAGCAGCAGTATGGTAGTGGAAAAAAGAGAAAAATAAGAGTCAATTGAGAAAATAAAATTTAAATTTTACAATTTTAAGGGCATTAAAATAAAATTTAAATTTTACAATTTTAAGGGCATTATTATCCTCAGCATAACGTAATCAATGAGCTGGAAATTTAATTATTGAGATAAGTGCACCGTCACAGAGCAATAACATATATAGACTTCATGTGATTAAAAGCAACAATTTCCACATCAATCAGTTTTAAATTATTGACATTAATCATTCTTATATTATATAATACATATAATGGTAGTTGCTCCTTCCCTATCGCTATATACAAGTCAAGAAAATACAAAACGTCCCTATCCTTTATAATAAACCCCAGTTTTAATTTGTAGCAGTACCCCTCAACACTTGATCGATGTTCATGTGACGAACATATACTTGAAAAAAAAAATCACATTCACAAATATAATCACAGTAAATTCACTCATTAACAATAATTTAAACGAAAAATCACTATTAAACCAACGCGTAATGCTTAGCTTCTAGTTCCTCATCTTTTTCCAGATGTCTTGACTGTGCCGGCCTTCCTTTCTGGAGCTTGAAAATTCCTATATTTTAATTTTTAAATTTCAAGTCGTCGTCGTCACCTTCTTTTATAAGTAACATCTTCCTCTGCACTAAACCCTCCCCTCTTCCTCTCTCTCCCCTCTCTCTCTGATCTCTTGCTTTGATCTATGAACATTTATGTTCTGTGATGAAAGTGGGATTTGAGGTGATTCATGGCGATCTCGACATGATCAGACCAGTACATATGCATGAATCTTGGGACTACCCGAATATTAATGTTGGGTTGTCTTCTTCAGCTCCAACATCATCGTCAATAATACCATTTTCAAAGCCAACACCACCCAATATTGACACCACCACCCACAATACTGTAAACTTAGCAACAAACGAACTTTCAGATTGGGTGGAGCATTTTACCAAACACCTTGTGGACGACTTACCAGCTGCTTCTGAATCCACATCTGATCATAATAATCACTTTCTTCCTAATTACCAAACAAGGTCTTCTTCTCATCCTCCTCATTATCATGACAACCTCGTACCCACACCTGTTCTATACCCTAGAAAAGTTCCCTTCAACGACCTGCAAATTCAAATTCAAACCCAAACCCAAACAAACCCACTAGATCATCGTCTTCATCATCACGATGACCAAAACAATGATGGGTTACACCTTTTAACACTTCTAATGGAGTGTGCAGTGGCAATCTCAGTGGACAACCTCAATGAAGCACACAGGATGTTACTTGAGCTAACCCAAGTTGTCTCACCATACAAGCCATCTTGTGCAGAGCGAATTGTGGCCTACTTCGCTAAAGCCATGGCTAGCAGAGTAATGAACTCATGGCTTGGGGTATTTCCTCCTTTAATTGATCACAGAACCATTCACTCTTCATTCCAAGTCTTCAACAACATTTCACCTTTCATAAAATTCGCTCATTTCACTTCAAATCAAGCCATTCTAGAAGCAGTACATTACTGTGACAATATCCATATCATAGACTTGGACATTATGCAGGGTCTTCAATGGCCAGCTTTCTTCCACATCCTCGCCACACGAGTCGAGGGCCGACCACGAGTTCGAATGACAGGTATATATATTTTATGTTAATAATTGATTCAAATTCTAATAACAGGCATGGGAGCTTCCTCAATCTTATGTTAATATGTGTTGAGATATTATACATGTGATGTTGATATTTAATTCAAATTCTAACAACAGGTATGGGAGCTTCCATGGAAGTCCTCGTTGAGACAGGCAAACAACTAACGAACTTCGCTAAAAGGCTGGGTATGTCGTTCCATTTCCAACCAATCGCGAGGAAGTTCGGGGAAATCGAGGATGTTGCCTCCGTGGTGCAAGTGAGACCCGGCGAGACGCTCGCCGTTCACTGGCTGCAACACTCGCTGTACGACGCGACGGGACCGGACTGGAAAACGCTGAGACTTGTGGAAGAATTAGAGCCAAGAATCATAACCTTAGTGGAACAAGATGTGTCAAACGGCGGGTCGTTTTTGGACCGTTTTGTCGGGTCTTTACATTATTATTCCACTGTGTTTGATTCTCTTGGAGCTTATATGGACAGTGAGGATCCTAACAGGCACAAGGTTGAGCATGAGCTTTTGGCTAAGGAGATAAATAATATCTTGGCCATCGGAGGACCGGCGAGAAGTGGAGAAGACAAGTTCAAACAGTGGAGAAATGAACTTGCGAGACATTGTTTTGTGCAGATTCCGATAAGCCCTAATTCTATGGCTCAAGCTCAATTGATACTGAACATGTTTTCTCCTTCTCATGGCCATGGCTATACTCTTGCTCATGTTGATGGCACACTTAGGCTTGGATGGAAGAACACCAGCTTGTATACTGCTTCTGCATGGACTTCTTATAATTCCACTCATAAACAACTGTAATTAACTATTAATTCATATATACTTATGCCTTGTATATGTTGAGTTTATGGGGACTGGAATTAATTTAATTAGTTCGTCCTTTTTCTCCTCCCTTTTCTGAGTTGAAAAGATATACTAAATGCTAGATATAGGACATACTCCTTCCGGTCCTAATTATAGGAACACTTTTGTAGTATAAATTTGTATTATGAAAGTGTTCCTATAATTAAGACCGGAGGTAGTAGTTTGTAGGACAATTTGCACAATAAATTATATCATATATTTAGGACATGAAGAGTAGTATAAAATTGGAATTTTCTTGAGATGCTTCAATGCTTGTCTCTCTTTAGATGCTCTCGTGATATGTACCTGTGACCAATCATATTACAATGATACAAGTTATATTATTGCCTCGATGGGTCCAACGTTAGGGATATATAGCACACAGGACACACCCAAGCACAAAATATATATAAATAGGGTTATAAGATACAAATTTGTCCAAAATGTTTTCGTTGAAGATTTTCATATTCGTTATTATCTGAAAGTTTCAAAACGTGATGTTATCTCTCACTGTTAAAAATCTAATGTTAGCCGCTAACTTTTTTAACTATAAAAGGTAACAATGCTATACTATTTTAACACTTCAGAGATAATATTGTTCCTAAACAAAAACTTGAGACAAATTTACATCTTAATACATATAAATGTGATATCCCTCTGCAAGAGACTAAACCAAATCCCATATATTTCGATATAGCTTTTAACTATGAGGCTCATACAAACAATGTCAATTTTAATTTCTAGGGTTAAGGTGTAAAAATGCATGTGTTTTTCCCCAAAGAATGTTCAATACCAAGTGTTTTTTTAGGTGCAAAAGTGAATATTTAGTTACAAATTAGGTGCAAAAATACCGTTTAACAGTTAAGTTTGATTTTTTTCTTGATGATGACGTGACTTTCAAAGCTATTGTGTGGGAAAAAAACATGCAAGTTAAGGTGTAAAAATACACATATGGTTTGGTCAAGAGGGCATCCAACATCAAATGCTTTTATTTTATGTGCAAAAATATCGTTTGACTGTTAGTTTGACTTTTTACCAACTAGGCGATGACGCGACTTTCAAAACAACTGTGTGAAAAAAAAAACGTGTCTCCCTATCTCTCTATTCGCCACTGTAACAACACTATACCTGGAAAAAAAAAGCACAACATGTCCAATGCGGATATATCACCCTTCGCCTTGTTAAAAATGCCATTGATGATTGCCAACATATCCTCCCGCTAGAAATTGGAGACATTTCCTAGACCAGTGTTCTCAATGTCATTGTCGCCTCCAATCCATTAAAATTGAATCGTCACAGCGTCGACTGGAGCGAGTACGCACCAAACGACGTGTACCTGTAGTTGCCTCAAAAATAGCCCCATGAAACTTGATTATTCAATATTTCATACACTTATTTGTATCTCTTAGTGAATAAATTTAGGATTGTTTAGTTAATAAATAATGGGATTTTATGTTTATTTGGGCCTTGGACTTTTAATTAGATTTAATTCATTTTAATGATAAAATTTCAGATTTACAATGCTTCACTATTTTTACCATAACTCTTGAACAAGATATCCGATTAGCCTCATTTTTGTCTCATATTTCAGATGATTCAGAGAGCTACAAATGTTATGAAGACTTATAAGCTTAATTTAGACAAAAAGATTATCGAAATTGGATCCAAAGTTAGGTACGTTTTTCTTTTTTTTTTTCTTTTTGGCTTGAATTTTGTAATTAAGGAGCATTTGTTTTAATTTCTTTTTTGGGCCAGACTTGTGGAGGTTTTTACTTAAGTCAGATGGTGGCTGAAAACATAAGACACATTACGTTTTTTTTATAGTTTTTGGATTAAAAACAAAAATTTTATTTTTGTCTGAACTGTTCTTCATCTCTTCTTTATGTTCTTCATGAATATCATTTGTTCATCTGTGTTTTGTCTAGCCCTGATGGGCTAAACTTCTGAGATCAATCCATGAACTGGGATTCACATTTTCATCCAGAGGACGCATTTTAATTGGTAACCAAACTCATTTCTCTATTTACTTAATTGGATTCAATTCTGGGTTATAGTTTAGATATTAAATTTAATATTTGGATTGGTTGATCCCAATGACAGAGTTTGAGCTGGGTTATAATGATTACTGTGCGATCGTACAGTGACACGCCACTGTTCGGACAAATGCTCGGCGATCATCTAGTCGAGGGGTTTTCTGGACGAACGCATAGATTTCGGTCGTCCAAAACCAAACATGAGTTCAATTACATTATTTTCATTCGATGAAGGAATGAAGCTTCTGGAATCCCGTTCTGAGTTGATCATCTTTTAATCTGATTTGTTTCGTTTTACATTCCGTTTTAGTTATTGATTTCATTTTAATTGCACACTAAATTATTGTTTACTGTTAATCAGGGGCAGGGGAGGGAGGGGAGGGATAGGGGTGGCCCCCGCCCCCTAAATTACAGAAAATGACCCAAATTTTTGAGAAATTTGCATTTCAGCCTTATAAAAATTTTAATATTTTTACTTTAGTCCCTATTAAAAGTTTCGTAGAGGGACTAAAATGAACATCTTGAAATGTTTATAGGTCTTTGATGCAATTTTATGAATAACTAGGTTCTATTCTATAATTTTTGCCCTCCGTAATTGCAATTCCTGGCTCCGCCTCTGCTGTTAATTCAGACCAACTGTGAATTCCGTGGGAAACGATCTAGGTTCCCTATATTGCAATTCTTTTACTGAATCTGGTTATTTTGTGAGAACTCGACAATTCTCTACCAAAACTCATACAGCTAAAGTGGTGTGTGGATGAAAAATATATTCGTATTGGACAGTCGACATGTTTTTTTTCCACACAGTTGCTTTGAAAGCCACTTCATTGTCCAATCAGCAAAAAACGTTAAATTTAACGGTCAAACGATATTTTTGCATCTAATTTGTAACCACGTAATCACTTTTGCATCTAAAAAAACACTTGGTGTTGGACGCTCCTTGAGAAAAAACACGTATATATTTTTACACCTTAACTCTAATTTCTATTATTATTTTGTTCGGATATGTTAATTGGGAAAGGAATTGTCCTTCGCGGTTGCATATCATAATTTCTACGAGTCCACATTACGTGCTTATACTTATATGCTTATTAAATGCTTATACCTCTAATTAGAGGTATAAGCATATATTTTTTTATATTTATATATTGTATTTATTTAGATTTAAATTATATCTTTTTTTTCTAAGATGTTTTTTTACGTATAGTATATCAAATTAATTAATTTTCGATTCTGCATTTGTGCATAACACCAAGTATTATGGAAATTAATTAATTTGAGATCTTTGAAAAAAAAAATATCTCGAAAAAAGATATAATTTAAATATAAATAAATACAATATATAAAAAAATTAAAAAATATATGCGCACATACCTCTAATTAGAGGTATAAACACCTAACAAACATATAAGTATAAGCACATAATGTGGACTCTAATTTCTACATGTTTGTCTTGGATGAAAGGGAATTGGGAACGTGATGATGTTGGAGGAGTACGTGGCATTATTTAATTATATTATTGATCACATTCATATATTGGGACCCACCTTACATCATAGTTGGTGTTTCTAAATCTGAGTGGATCACAAATTAGGCCCATCTGTCTCCAAAAGCTCCCATGAAAACCACTTCCACGTCTTCTCTACTCCACACCACCTTATTTATTTCCTTTTTAAAAAACTTATTTCTGTCAATTTTATAAATTCAAAATTGATGCGAAAATGTAAATATTTCTACGACAATTTGTTGGGGGATATTCATGAAAGACTTCATTATTACGTGATGGGGCCTCAGCATTAATTGTGGGGTGGGGTCATGTCTCGGGCAATTTTTAATAATGGATCGCACGTTTCCCTCTAATTTCCCTCGTCATTTCCTCTTTAATCATAAAATCTTCTTCTTTACTTATTTTAATTTGCTCATTATATATATTTAGAAATTCTATCTGGCTACAAAAAATTTAGATGTGGTCTTTTTTATTTATCATCAGGAGACATTTTCATTAAATTATTAAAAGTATGGAAATTGGGTAAAGTTTATAATATAATGTTATAATCACAAGTTATCCAGCCTTTTTTTTTTTTTTTCCTACATAAATTTTAAGAAATGGGTTGGGTTCACCCACGATCTAAGGATAGGGCAAAAGTCTATTACCCTCATGTATTAACATAGGCAGCTAGGGGTTAGGATGCCTCCCCCCAGTGCTTTGACCAACTCCAGGATCGAATCTTCTCCTTTTGATGAGAGTGTCTGACCCCTTAACCAGATGAGCCCAAAAACGAGGGATCCAGTGTTCTGATTCTCCCCCATGCAATACGGTTGTAGAATTAGGATGTGGGAAGTTGATGGTCCCTCTTGCTACCATATGACACATCCTCCTTCTATCGGATATGGCTTAGGTCCAATGCGGCTTTCCAATCACTCCCATCATCTTCCGCAACACTGCGTCGTTTTACGCAAAATGATGTCTGATGCTTTTTTATTTTATTTTTTAAAATATTCAGGATAGTAAAAAGATACTTTAGGATCTTGGTAGTGTTGAAAAAAAAAATATTGAGGGGTCTTCATGATATTGAAAAATTATTTTATGATGTTTAAAAAATATTTCGGATCTTGACCCATGCAAAAAGATCTTCGATATCTTGAAGATCAAAAATTTTTCAAGATCATGAAAAATTATTTTAGTCTAAAATATTTTTTGCACTTCCCTGAAATATTTTTTAAACATCCTAAAATAATTTTTTAAGATCCTAAAATAATTTTTCAAGATCATAAAGTATATTTTTTAGTACCAAATGTAGGTGTTCCCAAAGTATCTTGAAGTATTTTTTTAATCTTGGTCAATCTGCGAAATATTTTTTCAACATCCTAAAATAATTTTTCAATATCATGAAGATCTGCATGATTTTTTTGATCTGGTCGATCTTAAAAGATCTTTTTTAGTATCCAAAATATTTTTTTAAAAAAGCATCAGGCATCATTTTGCGTAAAACAACGCAGTATTGCGAAAGAGGATGGGAGTGATTGGGAAGCCGCAGTGGACCTGAGCCAAATCCCCTTCTATAATGTTGAATGTACGGATCAGTAGCGGAAAAAAAAATTGAATGTACGAATAACAACTAAAATTATGAAGATACGAATTAAAATAGGGAAAATACTTCTCATGTTGTATGAGAATTGTTTTCTCATGTCACACACACATAAAATGGTGGAATCCACATATATATATATGCAAATTATATATATATGGGTCCCACCATTTCATGTGTGCGTAGGAATCTTCTTCTCATGCAACATGAGAAGTTTAAACCCCATTAAAATATGCTAAAAATTGATAGAGATAATTGCCGATAAAAAAATTTGTATCCATAACAAGAAGATAGTTACAAATTACAAAATATTTTAAATGGTGTCATAATAATTTTAAACATTAGAAATTACTTTTATAATAAGAAATCATTTTTATATTTCATGACAACTTGATTCATAAATCATTTTTAGAAATTAGAAGTTATTTTTATTCAATCAATAAAATACTTTAGAGTAAATACCCTTTTGGATCTCCGACAAAAAACACGGACCTCATTTTAGTCCCTAGATGAGACTTTTTTATGGACTAAAAAGAGTTTTTTGGAAATTTGCGAGGGACCAAAATATTCACCAATCGACCCTTATTCGTCCTTTTCAGGGACTAAAATGACATTTCTTTGTGTGAGGGACCAAAATGGGGTCCTTATTTTTTTTCAGGGACCCAAAAGGATATTTACTCAATACTTTATTTCTCTATTCATCCCACTTTCCATCTCCAGCGTTTTAGGCCCTCAACGTTGTTGGCTTCAAGAACGTTGTTGGCTTCACGATGTCCAGATTGTGCCTAGTCCTTGTCGAATCTTTTCACCTCACTTCCACCTCATGTGTTACATCTGTCTTAATTATAAGATCTAGTTGACTTTTTTGGAGAGATTAAGGAAGCTAAATAAGTTACTTAATCATTTCATATGTTGTGTTTTCTTAGATTATATATTAGTTTAGTGGTCAAACTATTTAGTTTGAAGAAAAAAAGTAAAATTTAAATATTCTAAGCTAATTAAATTAGCTTCCTTAATTTCTCTAAAAAAATTAACTAGGTCTTATAATTAGGACCGGAGGGAGTATAAATTATGAAGGTGGCGAATTTGCTTTTGCTGCATTCATCCAGCTTTCTTAACTCTGTGATTACTGCTCTCTTTGTTGTTATTTCATTCATGATGTTATCTTAACTTTCTGTTTACAAATTTCTCACTTATTATTATTATTTGTTTATAGAAATTTTAGGAAAGGGGTTGGGTTCACCCACGATCTAATAAGCGGGCGAAATCTCTCTTCCTCCTCATCATACCAATGTTTACACGAATGAAATGTCGTCTATTAGCTTTCGAAGCGTTTATCTGCAAACACACCTAGGAGATATGATGTCTTTCCCAGCTCTTGACCAACTCCAGAATTGAATCTCCTCCCTTTGGTAAGAGTGTCAAATCTTTTACCAGTTGAACCTAAGGACGAGGGTAGTTTCTCACTTATTTTATTTTTTTTTATAAGAAAAAGTTTTGGAGGGGTTCGGCATCAATTAAAGGCGGAAGCGGCACAACCTCTTTGAAGACTTAATGGGACTTACGAGATCGCTACCAAAGAGAGTCTGCGACTCCGTGCGGAGATCGAACACACATCCCTTTAGGACTTGAACAAATCCCTTACCATCTATACCAACTGTCTTTGGCGTTTCTCACTTATTGATGCAGGCGAAATTGCATAGGCCCATTCATGTTCGAGACGTACGTCTTTAGAAGATGTTTGGTCATGAGGCTGCTAATGATGTTGCTTCAATAAAAACGTTCCTCCAAGATGCAGGTTATGCATCATCATCATACCTTCCCTTTGCCTGGTATCTTCTCATCGACAATTCCTACGATCATGTTATCATAATTTCGTTCTTAATTTTTAAAATCTAAAAGTAAAAAATCCAAACCTCATAAATTGAAATATTTAATCTATTATAAAAATTTAAATTATAAATCTTCTTACAAACATGTTAACCTAACAAATCCTTTCTATGAAACTGTTTTGATTGCAAACTCATTGCTAATAATTTATTTTCTAGTGAAAATATTTATATTCTTAATATGATTAAAAATGTGATGATAAATTAATGAGTAAAATACTCTAACAACCCCTATATTTTGTTTTAATGGCACAAACCTTTCCTTTATTTTGAAAATTTATATAGACTTCCCTTAAAATTAAAATGTATGTTACGCAAACCTTCCATATATTTTAAAGGTTTAATGTTTTTATCTTTTACTGCAGATTTTTTTTTTCTGCCACACTCACATAAAAGTGAGTGGATCTCATTGTAAGAGAAGAGAGAGAAAATATTAGTGGGACCCACTTACTTTTATGTGAGTGTGACAGAAAAAATATTTCTGCAGTAAAGGCAGAAACATTAAACCCATATTTTAATGTTTTATTTTCATCTACTCAAATCGTTAGTTGACCATTAAGTTTGACTTTTGAAATTTTGTTTTAACAAAATGTGATTCTTTAACATTAGAATTATTTTAAAAATATATATATGTATGTGGGCAAAAAAAATGTTTACCATCAAATTTTTATTCGAATAGATTTTTTTCACTTTCTAATACGTTAAAAAATTATGAATTTTGATATTATAAAATAGAATTTAATTTTTCTGTAGTTGCTGTATAAACTTTTTTTTTTAAAAGACTCACATAAAAAAGTGAGTGGGTCCCATTGTAGAGAGATGAGAGAGAAAATATTAATGGGGCCATTCGGCCACTTTTATGTGAATCGCCGCGAAAAAAAAGTTTTTACAAGAATGCGAAAACATTAAACCCTATAAAATATATAATTTAAATTTCTTACCATATTTATTGAAACTAATTTATTTTTAGTTTATTATAGGTCGAACCCATTTTTTTCTATAAATTATATATGTTTAAGAGATTGTATCAAGTCATTTATATATATATATATTATATTGATATCTTTTTCTAAAAAATTTAAAAAACTTACTCAAAATTTTAACAATTTGTGATATTTACAAGTGTTCAATTAAAATTTAGGTTTTGGCATTAAGGTCAAATTAGTAAATAAATTTTATTTCTATATTAATTTCAATTTAAAAATATATTTTTAGAATATTCTTAACGAAGTTAAAGGTTTAAACTTAAATTTATATTTTTAAAATAAGAAAAAAATCTATATAATTAAGAGAAAACAAAAAGGTAATTAGAATATTCTACTCTAAATTAAATAGGCAAAATACTTTGTCGAGAAAGCACTTTGACACCCCCAAACCGCCAAAGTCGAGAAGCACTTTGACACCCCGAAGCCCGAAGTCCCAAACCGCCAAATGTGAGCGGCACAGAGAGGGATATTGGTTATTCCGTCGTATTCGGATCGTAGCCGTTAAAAATAAATTTCAAGATTTATTTATCTGGAATTGGTACTTTTATAATTTACAACTAATAAAAAGGATAATTTTAAAAATTACGGAAGAAAACAGCTATTATTATTATAATGAAAAATCTCCTACCTGCTGTTGGTTTCTCAGTTCTCCCTCTCCGTCTTTATCTCTCTTCCCATCAGTTTCCGTGTGTTGTCCATCTCTCAACTATTGTTTTGTAGAACTATTAAATTCTCTTCTTATCTGATCGAGCAAAGGCTTCACAATCTCGTCATTTTGTTTCTTCAATAATTTTTGCTACCATTAGCATTTTACTTTATTGGGTCAATGCGCTCCCGTTTTCAGCAAATTAGGGCTTCAATTCGTGGCCTGGGCTGATAGATTTGCGTTGTGTGCGGTGCAGAATGTAGGGGAAGGCGGTGTACTATTATGAATAAAGATTTCATCCTCATTGCTGGAGGATGTTGAAATTTTTACAAACTCGGTTCATTTTGATTTTCTCTTATTCTGGATTTACGCCATAATTCAACTTACTGCTACTTGGATGGCTAGATTGGGAAATCTCATTGGGTTTTGACGGAATTTCTAAGAAAGCAACGAATTTTGACTGCATAATCGATTAATTCGGCGAACCCGTGGACAATGAAAGTGAGGGTTGTTTTACATGAGGTTGTGTACAATCAGGTGTTGATTTCGGTACGAATTTGAGAAGAAAACTCCATTACATTTGCTGGCTGTGGGGGAGGGGTATTGGAGATCATTTCACCATGGATCATTTGGTTGGTGGGAAGTTTAAACTGGGAAGGAAAATTGGGAGTGGTTCTTTTGGGGAGCTTTATTTAGGTATGAATATTTAATTTTTGTTGAATTGCAATTTGTTTTGGTGTTCTTATATCGCTTTAAACATATTCCAGGCGTAAATGTGCAAAATGGAGAGGAGGTGGCCGTCAAGCTGGTACGTCAAGTTTTACCTTTTATGTGACTAGATGGGGCAAAATGCTTCAATGGTGGAGTCTGTTATGAGTTTCTAGAAGGCTACTAGTTTTCTGTTTATGAATGTATTTTGACTATCTTGAATGTGCGTACATATGATCATTGATCAAGATCACCATTATTCTACTTTGTTGAACCTCGCATTTATCTTTAGTCTCTATGTTTTACCATGTCCAGTGGATATCTGTTGTGCTATATTTAGATGCTGTAAACCTTGGCGCTATGGTTGGTAAAGTGCATCCCCATTTTTCAACCATTGCATTTATTCCTCTTGAAATATTACACGAAAGATGGAGATATGGTTCATTTCTATATTTGTAAAGAAATGAAATCTCTCTCTCCATTTGTTGGATTGCACAGAAATTTTATAAGAAATTAGTGAGATCTCAGTAAAGATTGAAGTAACCAAAATGCTACATTGTATCATCTCTTTATCTTGTTTACTGTGTTTGACTGTTTGTCATATTTTTCCTTTTGCTGTTGTACAAGAGAAGAATGTTATTATATCTGTTAATAGCATCAGTATATCCATGCGTCATGAATTGAGCTGCTGCTATCTTGATTGCATCTTTTTCCTTCAAAAAATTTCAGGAACCTGTGAAGACCAGGCATCCTCAACTTTTCTATGAGTCAAAACTGTATATGCTTCTTCAGGGAGGAAGTAAGTCTGGAACACTGGACCCTTCAAATTGTCAGATGATACAAGTTTGAGGGAATAAATTTACAGTATTCTTTATGTTAAAAACAGTTTTTTCTTAAAGAAGTTTTTTTCTTTATAAATCTGGAGTTTAATCTGATTGATCTCTAGAATCTTCTGTTGATGAAATCAGATTCAGAACCATCAGTCTAATGAAAAAAAGGACAAAATTTTAGTAAACAACAAGGATTTTTCCTTTGAATAATCTTGTATTTTTTCCCCTTGATGAAGCGGGGATTCCCCACATCAAATGGTTTGGAGTCGAGGGAGACTATAATGTCATGGTTATTGACCTTCTTGGACCAAGTTTGGAAGATTTGTTCAACTATTGCAACCGGAAATTCACGTTGAAGACTGTGTTAATGCTTGCTGATCAATTAGTAAGTCTAGTTGGCAATTGTGCACCTAGTGTTCTTAAATAGTTAGATCATCATTTAGATTTTACATTATATTTTTCTTTATTTTCAGATTAATAGAGTTGAATATATGCATTCAAGAGGTTTTCTTCACCGTGATTTAAAGCCTGACAATTTTCTCATGGGCCTAGGACGTAAAGCAAATCAGGTATGTTATTTTTGTTAAGATGCTTGCTTTCTAGTTCATCCTTTCCTTTTCTTTTATCCTCACACTTTACAAAATGTTTTGATTGTTGTCATGCTGATTTGCTTATGAAATATGAATGAAAAGGAATCACACATTGTAGTAATTTACAATTGATGAATGCATATGGTTGGTCGACTGGAATTAGAATTTGTTGACTATAGTATACTGTAATTGGTAGCAGTTCCTCTTTTTGGTTGAATCTTTTTCCTCCTTTTTTCTTGATTTCCCAACCAAAGAAAATTTCAGGTGTACATAATTGACTATGGCCTTGCGAAGAAGTATAGGGATCTTCAGACTCATAAGCACATACCATACAGGTAAACTTTGTCTTGCTTATTAGAGGGTATTAAGGTGTACTTGTTTGAGTGAGCAAATGTGTGTGTGCATTCACGTGTATGTATATATGTTTTTCCCTGATTTCAGGCAATTGTGGGCCATAAAAAATTTAGGTGATTAGTTTTGATAGTTCTTACTCATAACCACTTACATAATTTGAATTGGTCATTATATCTTTTTTCATTGATACTAACACATAAGATGAGTAATATCAGATAATTAACTCTATAATTAACAAAACCTATGTAGTCAACAAATTTTATCATCAATATGATTTATCTTAATATAGAGTTTATGATGGTCATGTTTGTACAAAATAAGCAAGCGGTTGTGCAGAGTGTTTTATGAAGTGTACACACATTTTTTGATGAACCTCAGAATGGTATAAGTTTTAAACTGTACACTTCAAAGACCATGGTGGAGCAAAATCAGTTTCTAAGTTGACATCTAGGATTCAGCCGATTTCATATCACGTCCTATTCTGACTTGTAGCAGAAGAAGGAAACGTGTGGCAGCATGCTGGACAGCTCTGAGCTGAAGGGTGTCAAATGAGGAGGTTAATGAGTAAACTGTTTTAAGAGTCTCCATGATTGCCACATCTGCCATTATGCTTTGTTTTTTATGGGACCTAATCATGCTCAGTGTTCAGTCAGTTATGTTGATAATGCTTAGTTTTTTGTGCCTTTTATGTTCAGTTGTGTCAGTTACATTTAGTTATGGTTAGTCTTTGCGTCATTTGGTCAGTTAGCACATTGCCTACATTCTGGTTGCTTAAATGTTGGTGGGCAGTACATGTGATGAAAGCTTATGATAATATAATTGTGTCTTGTGGAGATTCTCCAGACTTTAGGGTTGTTTTAAGATTCTCGCCCAATATAACTCTTAAAGATTCTTTCTGACCTTAAATTCCCTACCCCTGAAATCTGCTTTGAGCTATAAATTCAAATCCTCTTTGATTGCTTTATATTGAGTGTCTATTCCCCTCAACATCTTTATTCTTGTACCTTACCACACTTCACTATGATGTTCTTTCCCTTCAGTATTGTTGTTTTAGTTCAAAAACCATGTATTCCCCATAAATTTTGCTCTAGAATTTTTTTTCTCTCTTCATTAAATTTGATGTTTTTATTGTAAAGGGAAAACAAGAACCTCACTGGCACAGCTCGCTATGCAAGTGTGAACACTCATCTTGGAATCGGTGAGTGATATCTTTTGCTGGTTTTTGCCTTTTTTGTATTGACAACCAATGTTGCAACTGAATTATTACATAATTATGACTTAAATATTTTCTGTATTTCAAATCATTTTTACCTTACTGGAAGAACAAAGCAGAAGGGATGATCTGGAATCTCTTGGTTATGTTCTCATGTACTTCTTAAAAGGAAGGTTGGACTCCTACCACTCCTACTGGATCTTGGATTTAATTACAACATCTATCTATATGCTTTCTTAGGGAAATTTTTTCTTCAGTCTTCCTTGGCAGGGACTCAAGGCTGGCACAAAAAAGCAAAAATATGATAAGATCAGTGAGAAGAAGGCATCAACCCCAATAGAGGTACCGTGATTAGTTGGATCTGTGCCTGTTTGATATAGACTTCTGAAGAAGTTTGATTTCCTCTAGAACTAGAGTTTGAGCCAGGTTGGATGTTGGCTAACTCCTTTATATTAAAATTTTAAGCAAATAATTGTCAAAATTAAAATCAGATTGCAATTTTCTTGAAGGTTTTGGATAGAGGGAATTATCTGCATTTTTGCCAATCTAAGTTAATCTTTTAAAATGGGATTAGTTCAATTAGATATTTTATTTAGATTGTCAATTTGTCTTCATCATATAAACTTTTCCTTAACCTTAGGAGAACCTGTGATGCCCTAGAAGTTACGAAGATAGACCAGGCTTTGAGGGTCATCCATCTCGTGAAATAGCTTTTGCCTTTGCATGTGAATGCCAGAACACTTCATGAATCTTATGCACTTGAACTAGGTTTAATTTTGACTATGTCTACTATTTGATGTGGACCCAATAAGAACTCGTCCTAAAAAACCCAGAAATTAGCCTTTGGACTAATCTTATGCGAAGTGACAGCAATTGCCCCTCCAGGTTTACATCACTGCTTACTTAGATCACCTGAATGATCTCTCTGGTTGATTTTAACCTAAATTTTCATCCTATATTCCTTTCACTCATTTTAGTATTCCTTGTACCTTTTCTCCTCTTCTCTTTTGTCATCTTTCTGAATTTCAATGGTCCTATGGCTCTATGTTGGTAATTTATTTATGTTTGTTAACAGGTGCTCTGTAAATCATACCCATCTGAGTTTGTATCTTTCTTCCACTACTGCCGATCATTGCGTTTTGAGGACAAGCCAGATTATTCATATTTAAAGAGACTTTTTCGAGACTTATTTATTCGAGAAGGTCGTTTACCCTGAAATCTAATTCTGATTTGGGTACTTCAGTTAGTAAATTCTGCTGGAATGTTTAGTACATTCAAGTATTGAAAATTGATCTTGACTTTGTCACTGCAGGCTATCAGTTTGACTATGTTTTCGATTGGACTATATTGAAGTATCCACAGATTGGTTCTAGCTCTAGAGGACGGGTTGGTACTTCAATTGTTGCTTGCTTGGATTTTACTTTCTATAGATCTCTTACTTTAGTTGTTGCTCTATCAGCATGCCAGTGGCAAAGCAGCTATGAATGCAGGACCATCTGTACAAAAGCCAGAAAAGATGTCAGGTCTGCTCTGAGTCAAATATGACTTGAAACTCTTGTCCTATTATATCTTATTGAGTTCATTCATGTGTGTGGTGAAATTCTCAGTTATTTTTAGTTTGCAGAAAGAATATAGTCTGAAAGCATTAAACTATCTTGTCTTTTTGTTCATCTCTTTCATGAAAGTACTTTATATCTCCTGAGTTGCGGATTGCATAATCCTTGCTCCTGCAATTGCATCTTTCAGTTGGGAAAGATTCTCGAGATAAATTCTCTGGCCCTGTTGAAGCATTCTCCAGGAGAAACCCCACAAATCCTAGTCCTCGGGCTGATCAAGCTAAGCAAAGGATATTTGAGGATGTACAGCAACATAAGGATGTGGTAATTTTCTTGCTCTCTCTCTCTCTCTCTCTCTCTCTTTTCAAGTAGAAAAGATGAGTTTTCATTTAAAATTTTCCCTTGAGAAGTTTTATTCACCTAATCATCTACTTGCATGATGCTATTTTTCTGATTTTAGGATGGTGATAGCTTTGATTCTATTCTGCTTGCATGATTTTGAAAAGCGATAACATTTTGACATTTGAACTCGTTTGACTTGTCCTTCCTGAAACTGTGTGTACAAATTCGCATTTTGTTATTGAAACATTTTTGTATGGTTTGTTTTGTCTTGTGTCATCAGCAGCGTGAACAAGAGAAGGTAATCAGTTCTGCTCGATATGGAAGCAATTCAAGGAAAGCCCTCATCTCATCAAACAAACCAAGTTCGTCAGCTGACCAGAGCGATACTCGTACTGGTCGGCTGACTACAAGCAGTAGCCGCCCTTCTACCACACGTGCGTTGTACGAGAGCAAACCACCAAGTTTCACACGCAATACATCTACTCGAGGCAATCGTGATGATCCTCTTAGGAGCTTTGAGCTTCTCTCTATCAGGAAGTAAAAGTGCTTCCTTTCTGCCAGAGAAATTTTCTAAATTCTGATGCACTTTAAATGCTAAATCACTTTTTGAGTGATCTCAAGAACTGTGGAATTAATCATGCACATGGTATATAGTACTTTAACAGTGCGTGGTCATACTTACATCACTGCCTGATGAAATCATTTCACTGCCAGGACTGTTTTCGCAAGATTTCTAAGCCATGGTAACATGTTTGAAACATGTCAGAGTGAGAATTCAGTCTGGATTCTTGGTTCTGGCTTTTTTCTACAAGGAACTTGTGTCTACTTTTTCGTTTTTTTTTTTTTTTGCGTTCATGCAGAAGATGAAACTTGAACTGTAGCAAGCACTGCTTATGATATACGGTTTTCCTCGCTCACAAGTAGAGCTGCCTTGCATGCAAGTATGTGACTCACTTTGCTTGAATGGAATTTCTTGACCATCAAGTTTTGGTCGAACTAAGGGTGCATTTGGATGGACTTTTTTATTACTTTTTTTTAATAAAAAAAGTCCTTTTTTTAAAAAAAAAAGTGTTTTTTTGTTATTTTATGTGTTTGGATGAGGGCTTTAAAAAAAAAATCAAAAAAAGTCAAACTTCTTTTTTTTTAAGCTCCAATTTAAAGCTTAAAAAAAAAAAGTTCATGCGGTAGATGAGAGAGAAAGAAAGAAAAATTGACCGGTTATCTTGCTTTGTGAACAAAATGACTACAAACACCCTACGGCCGTACAACGAATAATGTGCTTTCTCAACTCTCAACGAATAATGTGCTATCTGAAATACAGTACTTCCATCGCGTGTTCTATAAATTGATTTGTGCTATCTCAACGAATAATGTTTTATATATTCATAATACTGTGATTTTAAGTAAAAAAAAAAAAAAAAAAATTGCCTTAGCTTCATACACACACAATAATAAAAGCATATTTTAATTATGGGTAAAAGATTTCTCCAATTACGGGAGATAAGTTATCTCCAAAGGAATATTGAAACTACGTTTTGGATTAATGAAGGGTGTTTCAGTAATTTTGTTTAATTTTTTATCATATAAATTTACCGAAAAACCCTTCATTAATTCAAATTAAAATTACAAACACATCCTTCATTAATTCAAAACGACGTAGTTTTTAGGGGTTCTTGGAGATATCTCATCTCTATTGATTGGAGAAATACTTTTCCCTTTAATTATTTACACTACCAACTTTGTCGTATAATTAGAAATAGGAGGGAGTATCGATGTCCTTAATATAAGACCCAAATAACTAATTTGAGAAGATTAAAGAAAAATAAATAAATTGTTTAATTATAGTATATGTTATATGATTTTCTGAAATACATATGATATTATTAAATTATATATAAGTTTATAGGTCAAACAAATTAGTTTAGAGAAGAATAGTAAATATTAATTTTTAAGATAACTTATTTACCTTTCTTAATCTTCCCAAATTAAATAACTAGGTTTTATATTGTCCTTAATATAAATCACATGATTAAATTTATTTTATGTGACTATACAATAATATACTCCTCAAATTTCACTCATTCTTTTATATTAAATAATAATAAATTTTTTTATCTAAAAAATAAGACAATTGAAAGAGTTATTTAATTTTAAAGTAAAATTAATACAGTAAGATTAAAGATTTTTATTTAAATTTTATAAAAGTTAATTTATTATTCAATATTCAATTATATTATAATTTTAAATTAAATTATTGAATATAATATTTCTAAAATTTTAACATAAGTGCTTTCTTATCCAAATGAATGTTAAAAAAATAAAAAATAAAAATAAAATAAAAATAAAAATAAAATTATATGTCCATTTTAGTAATTTTACTAATAAAAAAGTGCTTCTCTATTTTAACACTCAAACAACTTTTTTATTTAAAAGTGCTTTTTAAATTGTGTATCCAAACCTAAAATAGCTTAATTTTAATTAAAGACTTTTTTAAAAAAAAGAATAAAAAAAAGTCGCTTTTTTTAAAAGCTTCATCCAAACGGCATTTTTCAAGATAATGCCCATCGATTTGAATCCTCTTGGCATCTCTACTCATTTCAAGTGTTTTTCTTGTTCATCTTTTAATCAATTTTATACTATTTAGATTTAAATGTAAATAAACTTCCAATCCTAATGTAGTTCCTAGTTTGTAATGCAACACTTCAAACTAGATTTTACATTTTGAAGGGGAGTTAGCATTTCAAATATCATATTTTGTTTTTCAATTCAAATGTTTTTTAAATTAGTAATCAAAATAGCAATTTTATAATTAGTTATTTTTTAATAAAAATATCAAAATAAAATTTTATTGACTTAAAGTTAATACTAATAATTCATGATTAATGAGATTAGTAGAAAATTAATATCATCAATAAAAAATGTGATGTAATGTCCGTTAAAAAGAAAAGATGTTAACTTTGGTTGTTGATATATTTCGATTGACAAAAGTTGCACGTGGGAAAAAAAATGGAAGTCTACGTGCCAATAATAGTAAGAGTTGTAATGGGGGAAAAAGTTGGAAGGCGTATGACAGCTAATGATTGGTTCGGAACTTTAATCAAACACAGACGAGAAATAATGCAGAAAAAGGTCCTTAACATCAAGAATGGGTCAGCAGCAAAAGTCCAATTCCCACACTGTTACACTCTCCAGCTCAATTTTCTGCATTATAAAGCAATTCTGTCATCGAGAACCCCTTCTTCATGTTCAGTCTAAAATGGTGAAGATTTGGTTAGGTTCTTGTGTTGCTCGAGGGAATGATACATAGATTCTTGTGGGTTTTGATAGCGAAAAGAGAATGGAGATGGAATTGCTATGTTTGAAGGTTGAAGTAGTTCTGATTCTGGCGGGAATGAAGCTCACAGTAGCCATGGCTGCTTCTATGGTAACTGATACGAAGTACTAGCGGGAACAAGATATGCAGAGAGGACTATGTGGGTCATTCGCATCATAGGCTCGGGCCAATGGGTGCCGATATGTTAAGTGGATTGTGAAGTCTTACATGGAGCAAGTTAGATTTATGTAATATAATTTATGTTTGTAATAACATTTGCAACAACCTTAAATAATAATAATTTTATCAATTTTATAAAAGAAAGTGAGACCCACTTTTCTTTCCGAGAAAAAAAGTTCTCTCACTTCCTTCTTTTTGTCGATTTCTCTTCTCTCTTTTCTATGATTGGAAAGCAACTCTTTTCAAGTAGCTCAATCTTGCTTCCACTGTGAGGGCGCTTTCGGCTTAAAAGCCATTCTATTATATTGCTAATCCAAACAAGGGCCTGGAGCTTTGACGTGAAATTTTGCCTGGCTTTTTACTCTGCCAACATAGTGGCAAACACATACGCTTATTAGATTCCATAAGATTCCATGCTTATTAGATTCCATAAGATTCCATACGTACGAGAATCACTGACTTATTTAGCCAGTCAAACTTCGCTATTTGTGGCAAGGAGAGCTATTCTTTCAACTACTATCATACCTAACATATCTTAGAATCTGTCTGCTACTTTACAATAACCTCATCCAGAATAACAGAGTAATTTCAGGTGGAATATACACTGAACTCATCAAATCCCATTGGAGAAATTAAGTCCAAGGATTCTCTAGCAGACAGCATTGCATTTGATAACCTCAAGAAGTAAAGATTATGGGTTTCTTAGAGATGCCAAACGTTTCTCTAGGTCATCGACGCCCGGGCTGAAACATACAGTTTCAAAGGTCAAGCAAATTACTAGCTTATTTACAAGAAAAACAGGTTTAATTATATCAATATAAAATATAAAAACGTAGGAAATCCCCCTGGGAAAAACTTTTAGGTAAAATTGCTTTTGGGGCAAAATTGACCTTTAACCCTTTAAATAAATGTTAAGAGTAATATGGTACATACCTGCTGGCTTTTTCAGTACTCTTTGTTGCAATTCTTCCTTTAGGAGCCGCTGACAACTGAAAAGTTAAAATACAACCCAATTTAGATTGAGCACAGTAACAAAGTGATAGTGATAGAAGGTGAGTCATGAAATTTGTAACACTAGATTCCAACCTGTGAGGCCACATCCACACCAATTTCATCAAGTACCTGCCAAAATTGAGGAGCCAAGTGGAATTGCCATCAGTCTCCGTTTTAATAAAAGTCATTGTTACCCCTTGACAAAATTAAACTGTTGAACTCAGTGCCCAGCCGGACTCCACCTAGTAACTCTCACTACTAAACGTTTGGAAACTAAGGCTTAACAATTCATTCTAATTTCAAAAATAAAATCGTCATTTCAAGTCTTGAGAATAAGACAAAGACACAATGCAGATATGCCATGCCAATTTCCTTTTGACTTTCTTTTTCATTTTAATCTCAAATTTAAGGGGAGCACGAGGATGAGAAAAAAGAGAGTGTTGCCTTGCTTCATTTGAGACAAACTGGCCATCTCAAGCATACATAACAGGAACCTTTTAATGATTAGGGAAGTCATTCCAGTACACAGGCTGGCAGAATTAGAGAACATAATAGAGAATAACATGTAATGAAAGAAAATACTTGAAAGAAGGTACCTGATTTGTCAGGTCTTCAGTCTCCTCTTCAGCTTCATCATTATCCAAAGCATCATCTATGGTATCTGACATCATTTCAGTCTGCATGATAAACCATGAAGGTCCATAAGCTGAGATAAATGTGAAACAGTGATTTTCTATGTTTTCCTCCTCACATGTGAATCTACTGAAGTAAAAGAGTCATCTTACCGTCATATCCATCTGCGCTGATTGTTTCTGGAAGTCCTGCATAATTTTTGCTTGCTTTGCTGGTTCCATTTGCTGCAAAAGAACATTTGAGTTTTAGCATGGGTCATGGGAAGTGAAAAGAAATCCAAAAGGTACTTTATGGACTTCAATGTCAATGTTTGTTCCACTCAGGGGAGAACAACTGCTATCATCCCTGCTGTCCAGATGCAGCTTGTTGCCTTTTAGGTTCTCAAAAATGGGTAACTCCATTATGTCCATTTTCTGTAGTCCTACTTCTATCCTATGTGTGTGCAAGTGATTGGAAGGCAGTGAGGAACACTATCTTCCACTATGTATGGGATAACCAAAAAAAAAAATGATCCCACCATCCATATTCTGATCATCCTATCCCACTCGATGGAAACTTCACTCTCACAAACTGTGCAACAACTCCAACCTTATCCTGACCAGCTAAAATTTTGTACAGAATTTACATATCACTCTTTTGGTAAATATCAAAATACATTGCCCACTTCATTGAAATTGCATTACAACTCACAGATCACAAAAAGCTTTCTTCTATTTCTTTTTTTAAGGAGGGATTATAGAAACAAACAAAAACAATGCACAATGGTCCAATATAAAAGAACCGGGACAATTATATCTACAACCATGCAATGATTTTCAAATATAATTGAAAATGCTACCTTATTCACAGCTGCCATTGCCTTACTAGCACCTTTCATACCAACAGCAACGGAAGACTGGGCATGCATCGCCTGCAGGAAATTGTAAACATAGCTAAGAACACAGAACATCCATCTGCCGCTTGCTATATCACAACAACCAGGATTCAAAAATCTACCTGCGTGTGAGTTGCTATGCCTCTCATCTGAGCTCGACTACCTTGAAGATTAGCAATTTGTTGCCTAAGCCTAATCAATTGGCGAGCTAAAACTTTAGTTGCTGCCTGCAAATTGCATCGACAGAGGAAATATTGAAAATAAAGCATATCCACAATAGATCAAGATGACAAAATCTTGAGTTAATCTGCAGAAAATCAGCAGGGGACAAAATTATTGATAATGCTGGTTATACCTCGTTTCCAGTCTTGGCAGTTCTCTTTATTTCAGCCAGAAGCTTTTTTTCCTAACAATGTAATAACCTTATTAGCTGTGACAAAAAAAAGCTTAAAAAGAGGATAACCATTCCTAATATGTTTTGACAGTTTGACATACTTCCAATTGTAATGCTCCAATTTCCTTTTCGATGCCTGAATTATATATAAGACCAAGAAAAATTGTTAACATAAGTACGAACCAACACTGGCTAATGCAGTAAGAAACTGAAAATTCACCTCTAGTAGCGTGTGCCATATCTCGCTTACTCTCCCTAAGAGCCTCTGGACAAAATAAAAGACGAACAAATGACATAAGAGTATAGTTTTCCACTAAAATTGAATGCGAGACATCAGTTCTGCCCCGCTGGGGACCCAAAAGAAATGAGTTTTATGCTATAAAAAAATATCCGAAGACCAAACATCGAACAATCAACCCAACCAAAAAAAACTCGACAAAAAAATAGAAGAAAGTGATAATTGAGCAATGGTTACTTGATTTGTCAATGGATGAATATGAACTCAAAGATCGGGCACGAACCTTTGGCCGTGGGTTTCTTGGTGAAGATGTTCATGGCGCCAAACGGAATGGTCAATACCGGATCCCCTTGAAGTCTTCGTCAAAGGTAATTCCAGATTATTTAGAGGGGAGCTCCAGAACCAGAAGCCCCTTGAAGTCTTCGTCAAAGGTAATTCCAGATTATTTAGAGAGAAGCTCCAGAACCAGAAGCCGGAGGTAGGGGAGAAGGATCTGGAATTCACGTCGCAGTATTTATCTCTCCCCCTCCACGTCTCTATTATATAGGTTCGGACTTGGGTTTGGGTTATAGGATAGTGTTATGTTTAAACTTGAACCTGAATTTCTTAAACATGAGATTATATGACATAGTTTTAAAACATGAATTGTTGTTATCATCTATTCATGACACTTATTAAACATATTTTTTAGGTAAACAAAGTTATTTTCTTTAGACAATATAATCATAATTGTTTATTGATACACTTTGTTTGAATTCAAATTCACTCTTAAGAATATAAATAAAGAGAACCACCAATGAATAAGCATGGTAAGTAGAAAATAATGGTGGAATATAATAGTGTGACCTTCATATCACAAGTGGAGCGACTAACCTTTCACCAAGTGAAGAATTAATATTGTCACAAGCATTCTTTAAATGATCTATTGTGTAAACAAAGTTACAATAAGTGAGGCTGGATTTATTTAGTTCTATTGGCTTTTATTCTTTTCATTTCACCTTACTATTTTTTTAAAATTTAAGGATTTATTTTTAATTAATGCATCAATATATATATAAAAATCTCATCCCTCAAACCGCTTTAAAAATGGCTCATCAGCTCCCCTCACATTTCACTGTTCCTAAGCCGGTTTCGTTTTTTCCCAATATAATAATCAGATATCGGCTTCATGGGATAGTCTTTCTGCCTTCTTTTTCTTTTCTGCTCAAAACTTGCTGTCCAGAACATGCGTGCTCTTTCGAAAAATTACACTGAGTTGGGAAGCGTAAAGGTGTTAAAGTCAAATGATACCTCTGACAATTTTTTTTTTTTTTTTTGGGGGATTGGGGCTCGGACAGGTCGAAACTGAAAGGTCGGATAGAACAACTTCATACCTATCTCTGACATTTGTTTGCGGGTTTGCGTCGAACAAACTACATACACTTTATCCCAGCAGTGAGTTCAGATTGTCCCCTTCGCCTGCCTCAGATTCAAATTTCAAAATTTCAAATTCTTCCTCCTCACGAAACACAATAAGAGGTGCTCTTTCGAAAAATAACACCTGTTTGCGTTTTGTTTTTCTTCCTCTAATAACCCTTGCCTCCGCTTCTCCCTCTTTTCCATATCGCAGAGGCGGGGAAGTTTCGCCGATGACCACGGCGACGGCCAAGAAGCAAAAACGAGGAAGTTGTGCTGGTGCTTTTTCTTTGCATTCGACTCATCTTTCTTGTGTTGCCCTTAAAAATCATGCAGAAGGGAGTGCAGGGAATCAGCGAGAGGGATCAATGGCGTCGTTCTGGATCTTTATGATCCGTATTACAGTTGGCATCTGGAAATAGGGCTTTCTCTTTGTAGAGAGGTATATGCAGCGGAAAATGAACCAAAAACTGGTTCGAATCTACTTATCGTTTTCCATAACTGCGCGAAGAAGAGGAAAATCGCTTTGCGGAGGAGAACGAGGTAAATTTTTTACAATTAACATTGTTTTTTCATGTGTATTTTGAATCGGTGTGCATTTTTCACGGATTTAATCGTTCCTTTGGGTTTACATGTTGCAGAGAGGTATATGCAGAAAGGGAAAATGAAAGAAAAAGCTATCATAGTGGACAATGACGATGGAAGTGACAAAGAAGAATCAGAATATGGTAATGAACTATAAATCATACCAATATGTCTTCAGATTTTTTTACCCTTGAACTTTAAACTTGAGCTTCATTCCTCTTATCGCTTGCGTCCGCGTGATTGCAAAGCGTTAACTAGAGGCTGTGAGTTAGCTCTATATTTTCCCCCAAAGTAAGCTCTTTCCTCTCAGCTTTCTAATTCTTAGTTTCTGCTTTCAATATATGCCTGGTGTGTCCCGTGTTTTTAATTGCGGTATTGCAAAATTTCCCCATGTTACCAAGTTTGATTTTTTGGGTTCTCATCTTGATGCTTGATGTGGGGATGATTCATTCTCTGTTTTTGAATCTGCTACTTGCTCTTTAGTACATCATTTTGAAATTTATCATTGTTACAGGGATAATGTATGAATTTGATACTGCAAAGCTACATAGTGCAGCTGAAGGAGCCTTAGGATAGACCAATTCTTCACAAGGGAGAACATTCGAATCCATGTGCAGATAGTGCTTTTCTTTTACAAATTGTTTTCTTCACGGGTCGGCATTTCTCCTCTTCCTCCTCCTCTTGTGTTTTTCCAAGGAGAGCTCCATGTGCAGATAGTGTAAGACTTGAATTCCAAAAGTAGAATAATAATACAATCTGGCTCTCTTTCTTTCTTTCTATTTTGGGTTTCTTCCCCCTTTCCTTTATGTTTCTCTTCCGATTCTTGGCTTTTTCATGGTTTTTCTTCCTTTTTTGTTATCGAAATAGTTGAGTTGAGGAAGCAGATCTCCTGCTTAGTATCTTTCTTATGGTTTTTTTTTTTTTTTTTTTTTTTTTTTTGTCATCAATTCGAGTTTTGAAGTTGTAAATTTGTGGCTTTTATATGTGGTATAGTTTAAATTTTTTAATTCGCGTTGAAATTGGTTGTTTGTAGGTCAAGACAACGAACCCCAGGAAATACTGTGTTAGACCTAACACTGGAATTGTGTTGCTGAGGTCTACTTGTGATATTATAAGTTTTCCTCTCCCTATTTTCCTTGAATCAATCCCTACTATTTAATCAAATATGCAGAATGGTGCTCATGAATCATTGAGGGAAGCACTTACATATGGAGATTTTAACATGGGTATTTTTATATGCTGTATTCTATGACTGATTTTTTTGTCTTGAGTATCCTTAAACATAATTTTCATTAGAAATATGCTTTCTTTCATGGGTTTGATTGGTGCATTTATGAAGAATGACCTTAGAGATTTAGATTTTTCATTTTAATTTTTTCTTCAACATAATTGTAAGTACTCTTGATATCTCAGGGCAACTTTCTTGCCACTGAAAATTTCTTCCATACATCAAAGGTATTCTTTCTTGATGGCTACGTTCCATGATTTTAGTGTGATACATGCTACTGTAATCCATGAATTCCTGGATTTGCATGCAACTTACTCAATTCTACTGTTTCTTATTTGGTGCTATTAGTTTTTTGAACTGGGACCAAGGGCGTTTTTGGTCAGTTAATGACAGCAGGTCAATAATTTTGTGCAGCAGGTTTGTCAAAGATAAAGGAAACATACCAGTCCCTTGAAGAGGAAGATTTGCTTCGATATTGCTTCTCTTCAGAATACAGTGTTGCTTTGCTTCATGACAGTCTTGGAGTTGCTTTGGATGATGAAAGGTACATGCCCTTATTTATCTTTTTGCTGAAGTGAAGACAGAAAATAATAATATTTTTTGGGGGTTGATCACTTGGTCTGAGATGAAGCAGACAAATTGCTGGCACCATACATGATTTACCTGCGACCATTACATATTCATTGCCGGCATGTCATCTATCCAAATTTAGATAGTAAACTAAAGATGAATTATTGCCTTCCCCCTTAATTGAATTGTGCCAGACTGTGGTAGAAGCCTGTAACTTTCAAGATCCAGTGGGATTTGAATGATATAAGAAAGAGTAAGATTAAAGCTTGATCATCAACATATTTGCGTCTTCAATAATGAGGTATAACTATACATGACAAACACTAGTGTGCTTGCTTATGCTCTTATTGACTCATTATCGGTTCTGCGTATATTTGATTTCTTCATGTTGTTTCATTTATGCATTATTTTTATGGTTCAATTTTAATTTATTAGAATCATTTTGTCAGGATTAAGGCTACTAATCAGATTGGAAGTATTCCACTAGATTGGGCTCTGGGAGCTTTTAATATGCAGAGCACAGCTGATTCAGATGTACAGAACCATAATTTGTTCTGAGCAACAACGGTATCAATTTTTTTGTGAGTAGTTGATCTTTCCCATGAGGCTCAGATGATCGAAGAGATTGCCTTGTGTTTACACGTTAAATTCAATTATGTTTATATCTATTAGTTCATGCTAATATATATCGGTTAATGTCCTTTATTTACATTTGTCCCTTCCAACTTTTTGCTTTATCTTATACCGAGAAGGGTCTTCTTTAGTTGAAGGAAATATGGAGAAAGGTAGTGTCTTGTGTGGTCTCTTATTTGGTTCAGGTTTATAGCTATTGGTTCATGCTAATATATATTGGTTAATGTCCTTTACTTACATTTGTCCCTTCCAGCTTTTTTGCTTTATCTTATCTTCTTTAATTGAAGGAAATAGGGAAAAAAGGTAGTGTCTTGTGTATTTTGTTACTTGGTTCATGTTTATATCTATTGGTTCATGCTAATAGTTAATGTCTTTTACTTACATTTTTCCCCTTTCAGCTTTTTAGCTTTATCTTATACCGAGAAGGCTCTTCTGGAGTTGAAGGAAATATGGAAAAAGGTAGTATCATTTGGCCTCAACTTTCTGACCTGCTTCTTTGTCCTCCTTTGCGATATACCTTAAACACTAATATGCTTCCATTTGTGTTGACACGCGCGTGTTGTTGCAGAAAAGGTAAACATTGAGGGGTCACTTTCATTTATGCCAGGTGGGATACTTTATGAATTTATTTTTGTCAAGGTTTATAATATAAGAAACATAAAAAAGCAGGTACGTGGTTTGCTTTGTTGAACCACCAAGGTTTACATGTAAGTGATTTAATAGCCCTGCTATCTTCTGTAGATAATTAACTCTTGCGTGTGTGCTCAAGTGAATCCAAACAACATGCAAGACATACAAGGCCTGCCATCTAATCTGCTACAACAATGTAGATCATTCAGGATAAATTTTTCAATGTTATCTGTGACTAAATATGTCTTTTGTTCACCCTACGAGGTTTATGCCACTTCTTTGCTTACTAGATAACATATGTAAATTAGTTTAATTCCTTCTTCCTTTTTGAATTTTTTTGTTCAGAGGGCTATCATAATCCTATCTTGATGACTAAGTCAATTTAAATTATTGGTTATTTTTTCTCATAAAAAAAAAAGATGATGACGACCTGTCAATGGTGTTAAACTTATATTAATACGTATCATTTGCAAGCAGTGAAGGATTATCGATTGTTTTAAATGATGTGAAAGTTTCATGGTTTAGGTATGTTCTGTTTTCAAAGTTTTCAATTGGGGTTGCAGGTTGATAAAGGTGGGCGGTATATTTGGCTTCACTGCTTATCCCATTGAAGATTACATGGTTTGATATGTTTAGTTGTTCTATAATGAGATCGTCCTCTATATTGCATTCTACTTCCCATGTCATGATTGTCATTGATTTGTGTAAATACATTAATTTACGATGCTGCAATTAGGCTTATCAATGTTGAAAAGCGTTGTAGCAGAAAGCAGTTAGTCCACTCTATATAATATTTAAAATATTTTTAAGAATTATGCCTTTGTTTCCATTCATAGCCAACTATGACTCCTTTCATGTTTTAGGGAATCCACATTAGACTTGTGTATAAAGTATCCTAATATATATATATATATATATATATATAGATTTATGGAATCTTTTTCTTACATTTGTATTTGAACGTCGTCCAATTAAACCTAAATGGAAGATCTGATTTGATGAGACTAAGGACAATCATGATGTAAGGCATAGTTAATTCTTGAAGCTATTTGGTTCGATCTTTTTTATGTCTTATTTCAAATTCTCCATGTATATCAATTGTTTTTTTAAAAAAATACAGCTCTGAAAATCAATTTCAAATTTGCTCCATGCTCAATCTCCAAATTTGAATCAATATTCCATTTTTAACATGTAGTCATTTATTAGTAGTAATGTTTTAATGTTCCTTAAAGGCAAAAAAGTTGCATCAATTTAAAGAAAAATATGTCTTAGTAATCTGTGAGGTACTATCATCCGTCGCGAAAATCTGAGCTTCGTTGGTTATAATATAGTAGTTGACCATTTTGAGTGGAAATTACTATTCATTAGTAATAATAAAGTTGGTTATAATATAGTAGTTGACCATTTTGGGTGGAAATTACTATTCATTAGTAATAATAAAGTTTTAAATTATCTTACGTTTTATGCTCATTTCATAATTTTACTAATAAAAAAGTTATTCTTTATTTTAACATCTAAACAACATTTTTATTTAAAAGTATTTTTTAAATAATGCATCTAAACGTAAAATAGCTTAACTTTTAATTAAAACACTTTTTTAAAAAGCAAAGAAAAAAAAAGTCTTTTTTTTAAAGCTTATCCAAATGGGCACTAATTAGTAATATCAAAATTATTAAGTGTTTAGGTGACCTTTTCTACAATTCTCAGTGAAGGCCCTTTAAGACTTTGCGAATCACAAATACGCCCGAATATCATTTTTATTTTATAACAGTCATAGTTGACGATTATTTGTTAGATCCATCCCTATGAAAACAACATTTCTCCTCTCTCTTATGAAGCAGGTATTTAATAAGCTGGATAACAAAATTTCTAATCATGTATGACTCTCTATGTGGTGGAGAGAGTTGACTGATAGCTAGGTTTTGTTTCTAGCTTTCAATTAGGTTAGCTCGCTTCTCAATTAATCCGTTTAGATAGTGGTTTAAATTAAAACTAGGTTTTGAGCAAAAAAAAAAAAAAATTAAAACTAGGCAGGTCGTTATTACAATAATATATTTAATTAAAAATATAAAAATATTCATTTATAACTCTAAAAAGAGTAATAATTAAGTATAAAATACATTAATCTACAAGTAAATATTATGTTCATATATAAATTATGCATAGACCAAACAAAGCCTATGACTTAGCTTTTTTTTTTTTTTTTTTTTTTACGGCAAGCATTAATGGTTTGAAGTACAACAACGGAATCAAACCCATGACCTACCATTAAATGTGGAGTTGTCATACCACACAAAGATTGGACACGAACCTTTTGCCGTGGGTTTCTTGGTGAAGATATTCATGGCACCAAATGGAATGGTCAATACTAGAACTCCTCGAAGTCTTTGTCAAAGGTAATTCCAACCAGAAGCCGGAGGTAGGAGGGAAGAATTCACGTCGCAGTATTTATCTCTGTTTTGCTCCGCGTCTCTATTATATAGGTTCGGACAGTACAGTGTTATGTTTGAACTTGAACATTGAACATGAGATTATATGACATAGTCTTCAAATCTTAATTATTGTTATGATCTATCAAAAAAAAAAATCTATTCATTGCACTTATTAAACATATTTTTTTGGAAATTATGGAAACAAAGTTATTTTCTTTAAACAATATGATCATAATTGTTTATTGATACATTTTGTTTGAACTCAAATTCACTCTTAAGAATATAAATAAAGAGAACCATCGATAGATATGTAGGTAGAAAATAATGGTGGATATAATAGTGTGATCTCCATATCACAAGTGGAGCGACTAACCTTTCACCAAGTGAAGAATTAATATTGTTACAAGCATCCCCTAAATGATCTATTATGTAAACAAAGTTACAATAAGTGGGGCTGAATTTATTTAGTTCGGTTGGCTTTTATTCTTTTCATTGCACCTTGCTATTTTTTTTTTCATTTAAGGGTTTATTTTTAATTAATGCATTGGTTATAATATAGTAGTTGATCATTTTGAGTGGAAATCACTACTCATTAGTGATAATGAAGTTTTTAAGTTATCTTACGTTTTAGGCCAATTTCAGTAATTTTATTAATAAAAAAATGTTTCTCTATTTATTTTAAAGTGTTTTTTAAATAGTGCATCCAAACGTAAAATAGCTTAACTTCTAATTAAAGTTTTTTTTTTTAAAAAAAAAAAACAAAGAAAAAAAGTCTTTTTTGTAAAGGCTATCCAAACGGGCACTAATTAGTCAATATCAAAATCATTAAGGGCTTAGGTGGCCTTTTTTATAATTTTCAGTGAAGGCCCTTTAAGACTTTGCGAATCACACATACGCCCGAATATCATTTTTATTTTATAACAGTCGCTGACGATTATTTGTTAGATCCATTCCTATGAAAACAACATTTCTCTTCTCTCTTATGAAGCAAGTCCTGAAAAAGCTGGATATCAAAATTTCTAATCATATGTGACTCCCTATATGGTGGAGAGAGAAATTTCTAATCATGTGTGACTCTCTATGTGGTGGAGAGAGTGGACTGATAGCTAGGTTTTGTTTTTAGTTTTCAACTAAGTTACCCCGCTTCTCAATTAATCGGTCTAGATAGTTGTTTAAATTAAAAATATAAAAATATTCATTTATAACTCTAAAAAGAGTAATAATTAAGTATAAAATACATTAATCTACAAGTAAATATCATGTTCACATATAAATTATGCATAGACCAAACAAAGTCTATGACTGAACCTATTTTTTTTTTTAAAAAAAAATATGGTTAGATGTACGTTTTTTTTAACGTGACATTAATGGCGCCAAAGACGATGTGACGGAATCAAACCTATGATCTCCCATTAAATGTGGAGTTGCACTTAGATAAATAGGGGAGCATGTTTTCTTAAACCTTGACTTATATAAGTCTATAAATTGGTATGTTTTATTTTTTATTTTTAACGTAAAGTGTATATATCAATCATTCTATTGTAATGCACAAAAATGCACATAAAATGGTTCACCTAGTTTGACACGTGACTTGATCAAAAGCCAACATCAAAATAAGTTAGTGAATTAGTGTAATATGTCAAATAAGAAAATGCTTGAACCCTCTGACAACTGCACATTCGTTATGATTAATGATTATTATTCAAATTAACTTTGAATATTTTTGCGGCAAAAAAGTTACGTGATTAGTGAATAATTCTATGGAAGCTATAAATAATCATTGCAAACTAAAAATATTATTTTAATTAATAAAATATTAATTATAAATGTTCTGGCGAGGACTTACTGAAATTATTAACCTGATTGACCTTGACCTTGCATGGATTAAGATACTGTATTTCATCACCGAAATTTACCATTACGTTAAAAAAGTAAAATCGATGGCGCTTGAAGAAATCGTTTGTATCGATCATGGGTTTGTTTTTATCTCATTATCATTTTCTCATTATTCCTCATAATCTCTTAAAAAACTACTTTAACTTTTCTTTTACTTTCCCAATCACAAGTCTAGATGAAGCCAATGAGAAAAATGAGAAACAAGATAAGATAAGGAGAAGATCTCATCACCACGCACGGGCTATAGATTCTCTTACCAACTCAGTCAATTTCGAATTCGACAAATAATTTCCCTCGATTGTGTTCCGCATCATCAACTTCGACTTGCTCTTTTGCTTCCCTCAAACTCTCCAACATTCCTACCTCTCGAAGCGCTTTATGCGACTCATGGCATTGACCATTATAATATTACCATCTGAATAAATCAGAGAGTCAGAGCACCGCAAGAAATTTTCCAATCTTCTCATCTTTGGGGCTGAAATTATATGAATTCCCATGATCGTGCGGGAACTGTGAAGGTAATTAATTTATTCTGTCTCGGCCTTTTCCTCCTTTCCTTGATTGGATAGTTCTTAATAAAACAAGTCTTTTTTTTTTTTTCTTCTCTCTGGCACTTAAGCACTGGGTTAATATTTAGAATCAGATTGGCTGGACCTATTTTCTACCATTCTTGTTAACAGATAAGAAGATTTGACAGCAAAATTCGTAGATTTTAGGGGAAAGGTGATCGAAAATGGTTAACAAAATTGCGGGCAGCTTCAAGGAAACTATGCGAGCTGTATTCCTTGAAAGATGCCATTAACATTGAAATTGGTTTATTTTGTTTTATGTATTGAGGTTGGATTGTTCACTTGGCAGCGATGAAACATTAAGTCCTAGCAACTGGCCAGATGCGACGAACCCAAGACCTCCCACTCTGACACTTGTTTTTGTTTGGGAATGTTTGCGAAGTCCAAGGGAAATGGCACGACTGAGTTGGATGCTTTCTATCCCATCCGACCAGAATGTATAGCTGACACTCCAAAGACTCGTTTTAAACCAAGGGTGCGGTTTTCTACTTTCTAATTATTCTCTACTTTGGCTTCTCAATATTATTTGTTTGAAAAAGCATATTAATTACTGATTTTCTCACATATAATGCAATAACGAACTGAACTGATGCATTTGTAAGATCCAACTGTGAGTCATTCATGCAAACCTTGCAATATTTTCAGAGAAAAATTATGCTTACTTTTCAGCATTACTATTACAGATACTTACACTAGTGCGTTGACCTTTTTATATAATTTTTCAGTATTGCCTTGTGATCAGCATTTTGGTACTTTCTATTTCCACAGGCTGGCAAAACTTTAAGTGAACGGAGATGGCATGCATCATTCACTCAAGATGGCCACTTGGATATTGCCAAAGTGCTCAGACGAATCCAACGGGGGGTAATCTTATAATGCTGTTCAGATTTAGATTACCGTGTCCTTATGGAATCATATACTATGAATGAGTTTGTGGATGGACATGCATTGGATTTGAGTTTAGTCATGAAAGATCTGTTTGCAATTATAATATATGCATTGGACATGCATATAACATAATAAGTCTGTTATGTTTTGATTTCTGTAATTAGTTTGTTCTGTTTGTTAGGAGAATATGGATAATAATTTTTGTTAGTTAATAAGAAACAGAACAGCAAAGGTAACAATAACTGAGAATAATGGGTTATTATGAATATCTGAAGTGTATTGTGCTTAAGTGTCTTTTAGTGAATCATTCCCCCGTATCTTTCCGCATAATAACAGTGATTCGTGATGACAATCTAATGGGTATTTTATTTTGCCAACTATATCACTGGTGCTCTTCTTTCATGTTGAAAAATTTACATTTTACTCTTTTTTTCACGTTTTAATCTTTCTAATGTGTGCTTTCTTACTGATGTTAATTATAAATTATGCAGGGTATACATCCTTCTATTAAAGGGGTAGTATGGGAGTTTTTGTTAGGTTGCTATGATCCTAACAGCACGTTTGAAGAACGGAATCAACTTAAGCAGCAAAGGAGGTATATATTAATTCAAGTATATTTTTGTCAAACCCATAAATCTCTTTAAATGAGGTAAAGAATACAACAATGCTCCACAAATTCATATGGTCCTCTAAAGTTAGCTACCCTATTTTAGTACTCAATTAAGTGCTTTTAGTACAGAATTAAGTGTTGAGTTCTATTGAATTTTATTCTTTTGTCCCATCCCATGGGCCATGAAGTTTATCAGGTCTTCTGTTTTCTTCATATAGCAACTTAAATTTCATATATGGCCATGTTTTCCTTCTTTTCTTCTAAAAGCTAGCTGGCCTTTCAAATTTGCCAGGTTTTGAATCCCAAATCCTGCTGGTTCTTTTTCCCCTTTCCTTTGTCCTTGGTTGGAAATGCTAAATATAAGCGTGTGGTAATTTATTATTCAGGCAGCAGTTCAACACATTGAAAGATGAATGTCAAAGGATGGTTCCACTTATCGGTACTGGAAAATTCATCACAACGCCTCTCATTGGTGGTGATGGCCAGCCAATAGATAATTCTTTGATAGGTGTGCCTCTTTCAGATAAGAAAGTTCTGGAGTGGGTACAGACATTACATCAGATTGGTATGTATACAGTACTCCATATTCATTAGATGCTTTGTAGATATATCCAACCTGTCTGGGTTTAGTTTGTTCTACAACTTTTGCTACTTGATCTTTGGCCTTCTTTAAATTTATTAGTTGATGAATATCCCTCACAAAGGGGCAAAGTTCCCTAAATATTAAAAAATTCAAATGTGAGGGTTACATATGTACAGCAGCAAGCTTGTGACATCTAATATACGCTACCATATGGTCACTTGTTACACAAAACTGAGGATTGAATGTAACAGACCAATAGCCTGTACATGTAATATAATGAGACCAAGGATGAATGGCTTGTGCGTAAGTTCTTGAGGTGTTTACATCTGGTCCATTAATACTCACAGTGCATTAGCATCACAGTGAACGTGCTAGCTGCAAGGTTTTATGCTGTTGATGTTTGCTGTAGAAATGTTTGCCTATTCTTTCAGTAACCATTCATACTGTTAAATAATTATTTTTTGTTGTAGGTCTGGATGTTGTAAGAACAGATCGAACTCTTGTGTTCTATGAGAGTGAAACTAACCAGGCAAAACTATGGGATGTTCTGTCAATTTATACATGGTTGGATGATGATATTGGCTATGTACAAGGTGAATTACTAGTTTTCGTCATTTTATTGTCAAATTGAAGTATCCTCAGGTTAAGACATTCCCAGGTATTATTTCTGTTGCAGGAATGAATGATATATGTTCACCAATGGTGATACTTCTTGAGGACGAAGCAGATTCCTTTTGGTGCTTTGAACGTGCAATGCGAAGGCTGGTATGTTAGATATATTGTTGTGATTATGATACACTATTTTGGCCTTGGGTGTGCTACCTTCTGAGTGTTTGTTGTTTAGGTGAATGATGTTAAAATGAGAAAGTTACCACAACCTATGGGCCATAATTGTTACTATTATCTTCGGTTCTTAATATAAGACCTAGTTGATTTTTTTTAGAGAGATTAAGGAAGCTAAATAACTTACAGTAAATTATTTATATTTATCGTTTTTCTCCAAATTAATTTGTCTGATTATAAACTCATATAATCTAATGATACACAACATATGCTGTGATTAAGTAACTTATTTAGCTTCATTAATCTCTCCAAAAAAGTCAACTGGGTCTTATATTAATAATCAAAGGAGTAATAATGAGTATTTGAGTCAGTTGTTCACCCAAAATAAAAAGGTCTTTGAGTCAATTAATAATTTCGCACTTAGAGATTACTCACCTTTAAATTTGGTCTTCTAGAGAAAAGCCCCTCAATTTAGTTCATGGAACAATTTTCCCTGAAACTACTTTGTATTCTCTAGGGTTAAATTTGCAACTTGTCAACAAAATGTCCCACATATAAAATGGGAGAAGGAGAATGGGGATTCTTTGACATTTAGAGAATTTTGTGATTTGTGATTTTAGAGAGACTAATGTTTGTCCCTGGATAATGAGTTTTTGTGATGAGGGCACACTCCTGCTGATTTTGCTTTACAGAGAGAGAATTTCAGGACCAGTGCAAGTTCAATAGGGGTGCAATCTCAGTTGGGTACGCTCTCCCAGATTATGAAAACTGTTGATCCCAAGCTCCACCAACATCTTGGTATGGGAAATAAGTATGGGCAGCTTCTAATGTGTCATGACATATTTACTCGTTTTTAAAGTTTTTTCTATATTATCATTTTGACTTGAATCAAAGTCAGATGTCACAAAAGTGTAAACATCCTTTCGAGATAGCTGATATTGATGGGAAATTCTTTTTTACAGTCATATTTTGAGGTTGCTTGATAGCAGAAAACCATGCACCATCTTGCAAATGTGTGTTATACTTGTTATTTTGGCTAGTAGTAAGGTCCTATCTAAAAAGGAGTGGATGCTTGTTTATCCCTCCCATCCTTAAATTTGTCCAAGTTCATTCAGAAACATTATATTACTATGAAGTATGAACACCCTAAAAAATAGCTCATAAACGTTGTATAGATTTATTTTACAGATGATTTAGATGCTGGGGAGTATCTCTTTGCATTTCGCATGCTGATGGTTCTTTTCCGCAGAGAATTTTCATTTGCAGATGCTCTTTATCTTTGGGAGGTAAGGAGGAACTGATATTACCAATCTATATGGGCTCTCTGGGGAAAAATTGAGGAGCTTTACTTTTTTGGTTTCTTGGTTATTTTTTAATGAAAATGATAGCTTGGAGTCAGTACAAGCTTTAAATTAAGGAAGCTCATTTTAAGACATAATATAGATTGTTTCAGTTGATGTGGGCCATGGAATACAACCCAAATATCTTCTCATTATATGAAAAGCCAGAGACTGCCCAAACACAAGAAAATGCACCAGTAGCAAGTGGCAAATTGTTGAAGCAATATGGCAAATTTCAGAGGAAGAACTTGAAAACAGGCAATACTGAGCAAGCACTAGCAGTTTTTCTTGTTGCAAGTGTTCTTGAAGTGAAGAATAGGAAGATTTTAAATGAGGCTAAGGGTGTAGATGATGTTGTTAAGGTCTCTCTTTCCACCCCTGCATAGATACATGTATTTATAGTTCGAAACACACATTAGTCACTTGCTTCTGTTTCTGCATGTGCCTTACATGAACCATTCTTTCCAGATCTTGGGTGACATAACGGCAAATCTTGATGCTAAAAAGGCATGTAGCGAGGCATTGAAAATTCAGAAAAAGTACCTGAGTAAGGTAAGTTCCATTTTGTCTTTCCTGGTTTTAGATGCATGCTTTCTTGTTTGTTTGGGCGAAGCGGGGTAGGATTTGAGGAACGAAAATGATTTGATGGGCCATATATCTCCTTCCAATCTTGAAATAAATCTTCCTTTATCTTTTGTTTTTATTCGTGGGGAGAGGTGGGAGTCCAAAACAATGGTAGTTGCTAGATACAGTTGGAAGATTAAATGAACGAGATCAAGGAAACAGAAACAAGTAAATCTGTAATTTGAAACATTCGTTCGTCTTTCGCTGTCCTAATTTCTATTTTCTCAGTCTCAATAGCATTCGTTTGTGTCCATTTCAAAGAAGAGTTATGAAATTTTGTAACACTTGTCTGTTCATGCAGACAAAGAAGGCATGAGAGATATTTCTGGCGGCAGCAATGGATTTTGGATCCTGATCGTCTTTTTTTGATCTTTCTTTGGTGTGTGTGTGAAATTCTTCGAGGTTTTTGGTTGTTCTTCATAGACCAACGTCTCTCTTGTAATAGCTGGCAGCCCCTTCCTCCCATTTTTTATTTTATTTGACGCTTTTTTACGTCTTTTGTTTTTTCCCCCTACGCCAATCCTGAATTGAGTACCAAATGAATTGAACTTGCGGTTGGGAATTGAAACCTTGGTATTTTTACTATAGGAAATTATTTGGTTGTCACCATAGATTTTTTTTTAAATAAAAAAAATCAATTCTTTAGACAACTAGTATAGTATAAATGGCATAAAATATAAATTCTTGAGATGGTACGCGGCCTTACCTAATAAAGAAGGGAAACAAATTTGAATATAAAAAACCACACTCTTTGAAAGAGGTAAAAGACCCTTTATGCTCTTTCAAATATACTATATCATTAACCAAACCCAAATATATATATATATATATATATATAAATATATAAAAGAAATGAGTTGCATTTTCCTTATTAACCACATGAACTCCAACATTATGTTATTTTTACTGTCTCATTATCCTTATTAAATATGAGCATATATAAAAAATATTTAATGTTAATTGAAACTAACAAAATGTCTTATAGAAAGGACTAAAAATACTCCATCGATCCTTAATATAAAATATATTTATTAAATTTAATTAGATTATGGAAGACAAATAAACTATTTAAGATTACATATCTTTTCTAAAAACACCATAATCATTTTCTTTCATTCCCCATTCTCTCTCTTTATCGATTATTAATGAAGAATAGGGGTAAATTAGAAAAAAAAACTCATAAATATGAAAACTATGTCTTATATTTTTGACTAAAATTAACTTTTTAAATATATCTTATATTAAGAAATTCAAGTACGCTTAAGAAGACATATTATAAAATGTAACCAATCAAGTTATTGTATTTGATGGGTGCTGAACTAAGTTGCGAGGGTACTTACATATTCTTCTATAGCAAGTTCATAAATTGAAGGGAATGAATGTAGTCCATGTTAAAGGAACGCCATAGGCCTGCAATAGCGCGGTATCGCGAGGCCTGCTCCCTTAAAATCCACACCAAAAAGTAATAATAATGACATTATATATAGGGATAAGATATTGTCACTACCAAGTTACTACTATTTTTTTACCGTTAGATCAAAATCTCAACAGGAGAGAGAAATGATAAAGGTAGATGAGATTATGATCTAACGATGGAAAAGTGGTAGTGATTTGTTAGTGACATAAAATTGGTAGTAACAATATCTTATCCCTTATATATATATTGGGAAACACACTTCTCAAGTTGTAGGAGAAGTGTATTAAATATCGTACACATATGAAATGATGGGGCCGTATATATATATATATAATTATATTATATATATGTGGGTCCCCACCATTTTATATGTGTGAAATCTTCTTCTTTTTTAAATGCGGTGAGAAGTTTAAACCCCATATATATATATATTATATATATATATATATATATATATATATTGTCAAAATAATGGCATTATATTATAGTGATAGAAAAGGCATAAAAACGCATGCATGTTCTGGTGGGGCCCGGAAATCGCCGGTGGGTCCCGCAATGCAGATTCTAAGCAGAGTTAAGGCCAACATAAGTACTACTACTGCTGTAGTAGTTGGTGAGAACGAAAAGTGAGTATTTGATATTTACTTAATTACCACACTAATTAGTAATTAGTAGTTTAATTTTAATCCTTAATAATTGTAGTATCATTGTTTATCATTATTCTTTGAATACTAAATTTTAATCTCAGTAGTAGTCATGCTGGGCAACGTGAAACTGCGAGCAGTGGCTGCTTGTCGGCTTTAAGGAGCCCTTGTCGACACCGGCAGCTTCCTTTTACAGTTAAGGAGCCACACCTATAATAAAGCTCGCAGAGTCATAGCCCCAGCCCCCAGACGACTCATTATTAGTTATTACTATTAATTTATTATAGACGTTCTTGTTTTTTGTAACTGTAAAACATGTTGCAGAGATCGTTTCTCTGCTAGCTGGCCTGCCTGCTCCTACGCTTTGTTAGTTATTCTGCGCATCAGTATGACTCTGACCTCACCTCACCCCTCTCCTCTGGTCCCACAATCATATCGCCCTTGTACCTTTCTTTCCTGTCATTTTCTAATTCTCTCCCTCAATTTCACTAAAAAGTAAAAACTACCCAATTACAGATTACTACTTCATGATCTTGCCCTGTTTTGCATTACTTTTCTTTCTTTAGAATGGTAATCTGCAATTATCTTAGCCTGCTTGTCTCTTAATTTCTGGGTCTTCTTTCACAGTTGTACCTTATATGCTATATGAATCTGTTTCCTTTCTATCTTTCCCATCTTCTTCACCAACCTACTTTGCACACTTTTCTTGCTAAACCTCGCTGCTCTGCTTCTCTGTCGTTCTGTTTTCTTCTTCTTTTCAATGGCTCTGTGTCATCTAGTTCCCACTCTTACTCTCGTTGTCATCTTGTCCCTGGTGGTTCTCTCTTACCAGCAACCTCCGCTGGACACGGCTGAGCAGGAATCGGTTTATCAGGTGTTGGACTCAGTCAACTCGGCTATTCCATGGCGTTCTCTTTTCCCGGACGACCTCTGTGTCTCTGCTCCTCACGGCGTCGTTTGCGACTATCCTTCTGAATCTGATGCTTCTGTTGATGGCGACGAAACGGCACGCATTGTTGAGTTGAACTTTGGGTATTTGTCAGACTTTACTCCTAACCCACCTTGCTCTGAAAATGCAACTCTCAACCCTCTCCTCTTCACCTCCTTTAAGTACATTCGCAAGCTCTTCTTTTACAGATGTTTCAACGGGTCTAGGGTTTTTCTGCCTGATGTTCCTCTGTCTTTTGGCTTGAGTCTTGAGGAGCTCGTGTTCATCGATAATCCGTCTTTGGTAGGCCCTTTGAGTGGCATATTGCGTAATTTTACGAATTTGAGGAGGATGGTTTTGACGGGAAATGGATTTAATGGTGAAGTTCCTTACCTGATCGGTGATTTAGTTGGTCTGGAAGAGATTACGCTATCCAGAAATCAACTTGCCGGTGAACTTCCTGGGAGTTTAGCTAATTTGAAGAAGTTGAAGCTTCTTGATCTTAGTCAAAACAATTTTGAAGGGTCTATTCCTGAATCACTGGGTAATCTCACGGAGCTTCTAAAGCTTGATATGAGATCCAACAGATTCACAGGTCAAATCCCAGAAAGTTTCAGACACTTGCAGCGTCTTGAGTTTTTAGACCTCAGCTTCAACCATTTCGGTCACTTTGGGATTCCTCTGTTCTTGGGAGAAATTCCCAGATTAAAGGAAGTGTATTTGAGTGAGAATTCTCTTGGTGGGAAAATTCCAGAAATATGGAAAAATCTTGGAAGTGTCAAGAGAATAGGGTTTTCAGACCTAGGTTTGATTGGTAACATCCCTGCATCAATGGGTTTTTATCTCAGAAACTTGTCTTACCTTGGCCTAGATAACAACAAGCTTGAAGGGCCTGTTCCTGAAGATTTTTACCACCTAGATTTAATAGAAGAAATAAACTTGGAGAACAACAATTTGAGTGGTGGAATCCCATCTTCAATGGAATTCAGAGAAAAGCTAAAGTTGGCAGGAAACAGAGGGCTCTGTTTGGACGACACGTTGGTGAATTCTAAAAACGGAGGCGGCTTGGGGAAGCTAAAACCCTGCAACAAGAAAGCAGATATTACTCATACTGTCACTCTCAATGGAGCTTCTTTGATTCGCTTTAATCCTCGTTTCTTGTTCATGTCTCTGGGGATTTTGTTTGTCTTTACATGTTTGTGAGGGTAGTTCATCCTTACCAAGAGTAGGACTTGTGAAGTAGAGGGACCAAGTTTTGGTTTTGCCCATTAACAATAGCAAATTACTAGTACATGTTATACTGATTTAGTGTAGGCAAGAATTTCAAGAAATGCCACGTGGAGAAATGGTAGTGACTAATGATGATACAAAGCAATTGTGATAAAAGACAACATTTTGTTTTATTTATCTCTTTTAATGGATAATGAATGCATGAGCCACTTTCCACTGCCAAATTTTCCAGGTGGTGATAGACCAACCCCAAGAGCACATATATTTTTACAAATTATCGTATCATACGAAAAGAGAACATGGTAATGCCAAATTTATGACACGATCACTCGAAGTTTGAATTCCTTTGTTGGGTAATTTTTAGAACAAGCTATACCAGACAGCAATGTATACAGGGCAACTCTTCTATTTAAATACAAATCTCAGAAGGAGTAATGAACCGTATAGTTCCATCATATATATCCAACAAAAGATGGGTAAATACAACTAACTAATTTGCTTGCAAAAAATGTGAGTGCAAGGAAAAAAATGATCAACTGTAATAGGGAAACTAGAAACAGACATTTTTTAAAAAATGGCGCGCGCAAAAATTGAAGTACAGAAAAACAGATCTTGTTTCAAGTCTCGGCTATGCAAAACTCATTACTTTTGGGTGGTCGTGTGCAAAACAATGGCTACTTAGCCAGTAAGAACTTTGAAGTAACATTTAGTTACATGGATGCACCGGTTTCTGTTGGTGAAAAGAAAAAAAACAAAGTACTTACACCAATTTCTCAAAGGAATTTCACCATAATTATCCTTTTTCACTGCCTGCATCTTCATCGAATTCGAAGGACCTTTGTTTGTTCCTAGACTTTGTCGCGGATCTAGATGGCGATCCGGTGTCCAAATACAAGTTTTGAGATCTTAATCTGGATTTTGCTGATCCGCCACCAGCACTACTACTGGAAGCTTCTTTAGATTTCTTCCTCCGGGTCTTCTTGGGAGCGTCAGGCAGATTCCTTGCCGGCGACTCACCTCCTTCGGTCGGATCATGGGCAGCGGAATTCCGAGACGATCTGGATCCATCGGAAGTTTCCCCGCGGGGTTTCGATGACCTTCTCTGCCTTGGCTTTTCTGATTTATCTCTGCTCGGCGAATCCATGAACTCGCCGCTCGACTGCCGTCTCGATGACTTTGGCATATCCGGTAAGCCTCTATCCGACGAATTTGCAGATCTTGACGTTGCATCTCTTGAATCTGTTCACAAATCATAAACCATTACTCATGATTACACAGTGAATATGATCCAAAACCATTCATCCTTACACTTCTCGTTTAAATCTTAGAAATTAAGTGGTTTTTGGCTCAATCACGGAATATCTATATAACACACATTTACCTAATTAGATATATAACACACATTTACCTAATTAGATTAGATTAAATAAGTTAATTGAGTTACTTTATAAGACATAGATTTTTTATAACATCCTAGTCATCTTTCTTAATTCTGTCATTCCCTTTCATTCTTGATTATTGTTGATGAAACATTAATAGAGGTAAATTATCAAAAGATTAATAAATATGAAAACTATGTATTATATTTAAAGCCCAAATTCCGTTTGGATGAGCTTTTTAAAAAATGCTTTTTTTCATTGCTTTTTTTTTTTAAAAAAAAAAAAAAAAAAGAAAGAAAAAGCTCCAAATTGAAGCTTTAAAAAAAAGAGTAGAATTTTGCCTTTTTTTTTTGTGACTTTTGCTTTTTAAAAAAACTATCATCTAAACATATAAATTAATTAAAAAAAAAAACTTTTTTTAATAAAAAAAAAAACTTTATTATTATTTTTTAAAAAACCCATCCAAACGAGCTCTAAGATCAACTCCCTAAATATATTAGGTATTGGAGGAGTAGTATGAAACTGAAAATTATTTTAACCTCTTTAAAATTTTTTCTCTGATTTATTGGATCAGTTTTATTACTTATTATAATGATGAGCACCAATAGCTAGTGGTTGCAGTGAGATGTACAGGCTTCAAATAGAATTTCAATTGTCTAAATTTAAGATTTTCAAATAATAAATTTTAAATAAAAAGTGTTATTTTTTTTTTTAAAAAAGTGACATTTATTTTAGATTATGCACATATTAAAATATTTTTTTTAAGAAAAGTAAAAGTAAAAAGCTCATTTTGAACCATCTAAAAATTAGATCGGACTGTTTTACAATGGTGAGGAGGTTTTAGTGCTCATCATCACAATGATCAGCGAAGGTGATTCCTGATCTATCATGAATGCAGTTTTTATGGGGAGGATGAGTTGAAACTTGAAAGACACTACAAACTCCATCTCAAGTCCATTAATACACATAAACTCAATGGTAATTTAAGAAATGCGGTATAATCCAGTAATTAAGCCACATTAAAGGGGGTTTACCTTGGGAGGTCAACATATGAACGCCTCCGCTAACATCTGGAGGAGCTCCAGTTTTAAACCCGTTCATCTGAAACGCTTTTTGTGAGCAGACATTTACATACACACACTTATATATATATCGTTTTGCAAATAATAATTAGAGTTGGAAACAGGCCAGATCATGCTTCACGTTTAACAGGTCAGATATGTTTTGCAACAAGGTGGCCTGAGTCTGACCTATGATATGTTATAGGCCAAACAATTTGCAACAAAATGGTCTTGGCCTCTGTTGATCAAATTATATATTTAAATATGTCCTAGTTTGACCTTTTTTACTAACAGATTAGGCTATAGGTAACTTGGCCTGTTTCCAGCCCCAACAATGTCATGGAAATAATGCTGTATATTAATTTCATAATTACCCAGCTGGGTGAATTTACTGATGGCCCATCCCATCCTATATGAGCCACGTGCTTTACGTCTGTGGGGTTACCAATCTTCATTTCTTCCTCTTTTTCACTATCTGCGTACATACATGTGCTTATATAATCATTAATCTTTTCGTCACCGTAATAACCAAAAATACCTAATTAACCACAAACCAACTCATTAGATCAAGAGAATTAAGGTTTCACGAACCAAATATCTGAGAAATGTATCTGAGCCCTTTCAGAAGGCCCTTCACCTTGTTGCTGGACACCGCCATTATTTCAAATTAATCTGTCTGTGTACGTACACACACCACCTGAGATCAGAATTTATTAATAATATAGATGGATTCCTCTCTTAAGAACTCATGGGTTTTTGAATTGAATGTTCCATACCGGTACAAAGAACGGTGTCATGTTATATACGGAAGGTGTGGTTTAGGAAGGTATACAAGTACGTGTTTTCTTTTCTTCTGATCAGGGACTTGGTGTGGAGAATGTGCTGTGTTTGTGTTTGTGGTTTGGGAGTTGAAGAAGGTTTTGATGGAGAGAAAAGGATGAAGCTGAGGGAGAGACATTCGGTTTAAGGGACATTCAACTTTAATTTCGTTACTTTAATGGCTATCGTTTGTTTGTTGATTTTAACACCTCCTTCAAATGTGGCTCATCGAAATTTTAGGAAAGGCTCTCTCTATATGTCCGTGTAATGTGTATGCATCCACGGTAAGGATTAAGGAACACGACATATAGTGACTTTCACGGTTCACGCGATCATATGTACCTATTTCTCTTATTCTCTGCATCCTATTTACCCCCTTTTTTTTAATTATTAGCTTTTTAATCCATTTTCAACGTCAAGATTTAATATTTTCTTATTACATTACTATTATAATATTAAATAATAAAAATAAAAACGTAAAAACGGTAAACTCGATACATAAATTCGGGAGTTTAACCAGTTTATAATTGACGTGAGTTTTCCTGTAATTCAACTTGATTTTGTAAGTTAGAAATCTAAAAATGATAAACTGGAGAGTTAACTCGTAAGTTTAACAACAATGATTAAAAATAATATGTGATTTATTTTAAATTTTATGCAAGGAGGAAGTGTACCATCTACTTTAAACAAACTTAATCAAGCCATAAAATGTGAAACTGAGGTACCAATTTTTTTCAAGAAAAATCATCGCTACATATGAAGCTAGCTTACATAAGAAATTAATTACATTACTCCCTCCTGCAATTTTTATAAACAATTTTATTTTTCTTAGAGCTGGTCCTTTTTATAAGTAATTTTCTTTTTGTGTCTCAAAATTTAAACTACTTTTTCCTTTTCTACCCCTATTAAATACATATATTTATATTAATTATCTCCACTCACTCCTAATTCTCTTTTCATTTAATCATTTATTACACATTCTCTCTTATATTTTATATTCATAATCTCTTATATTTGTTACTCATTCTCTCTTATATTTTATATTCATAATCTCTTATATTTGCTACATTTCTCTCCTATGCTCATTTCATGTAGGGGCATATGTGGAATAAATATGTCATTTTTGACACATTTATTGTTTTTAATTAATCTTAATAGCTAGTTTGTTTTGCATAATAGGGATAAAATTTGCTTATAAAAAGGACCAGAGGGAGTATTTGGAAGTGTTATTAAGTCCGGGCCATTTGCTTTGGCCTAAAAACCGACAAACTGGTTCGGTTCAAGCATTAACCCGAATTATTATTCTTTTCTTTTCTTTTAACGCTTTTTTCTTTATAATTTTATATTAATAACCCTGAAATCTTCATTTTCTTATCGGTTTAGTCTCAAGTTAACTCTGATCTGATCCATTGACTCTTAACTTAGTATCCTGACTGGTTCAATGATCGAATTTAATAACTTGGTATTTGGCAACTAAGAGGAACTTAATCGATAAATTGTTTATTTGGTTTTTTAGTGGGCATGGACCCACTTGGCTTTCTGTTTCCACATAGACAGAGACAGCCTCACCGACTAAAGCTCTTCTAATTCCAGTCATAAGTTAGTCAGAAGTTTCCTTGGCGAGACATATTCTTCAATATCCTAGAATAATAATTTTGAAGGATGAATTTTTGGGATTTGGTTTCTCCCCTGTACCTCTTAGGCTCTTACTCTCCTTTTCCCTCATTTTTCTTTTCCACCGTTATATTAAGATCTCTACGGTCTAGATTTAATATATTATAAAAATATTATTATAATTTCATCTTGAAGATTTAATATGTTAAATCTAGATTGTTGAGATCTTAATTCAACGGTGGAAAAAGAAAAGGAGGGAAAAGGAGCGTAAGGGGATAGGAGAGAAGCCAAATCCAAACTTTTGTTGCCTCTGATACCTCATGGTTTCCTCACTTCGATACTGGTTTCCTCACATCTTCCAAAGGTATTGGGAGGTAACTAATGTCTGCAGTTTGATCGAGCTCTTTGGACATTGTTTCTCTAGTACAAAGAGTGCCGATATTTAGCTCTTTGGACATTGTTTCTCTAGTCCAAAGAATGCTGATATTGAACGACAAGTTTTTCTCGGTGACATAAAAAAAAACGCAAACATAAGTGTCTTGCAACTTTGAGAAAACGATGTAATAGATTTATGGTCCCCTTTTGAAAAGGGTCAGGGATCTGTCACGTGGTTCGTTAGGGGCCATCGCTACGGGACTGGCCCTTTTTCATTTGCTCATAATTTAATATTCGTCTCTCCTTCTTCTTTCTTCTTCTGGGTCTTCTTGTTTATGTGGATTTGTTTCTTTCTTCTCCCTTTAAAAAGTAGTTATTTTTATTTTTTGGGTTATATTTATATAAGTAATCTTTTAAACAACTCACAAATCATTCAGAGATCATTCCGTATGGCCGCACAATTATCACTTCTGTTCAGTTCAAAGACTGAACAAGATCTTCTTGAAGCTTTGCAGAACTTGTCTGCAACGCTCGTCCAAGACCCATCTTGAAATTGATGGGTTGGTTCTCGAAGGATGAATTATCTACCATGGTAGATTTAGCCGTTCAATAGATCTCTTGGGATATTCTTTCCACGGTAGAAAGACTTCCGGTATTTACCGGGGAGGCTAGTTATTTTTGGTCACTTGCAAAAAAACGAAAAACATTCCTCTCCCCTTATTCTTCTTCTTATTCACTTCACTCACCATTTGTAACGAACCTGACTCTAACATCATTTGTAACATCCCAGCCTTATGATACCTCATAGTTTCCTCACGATTTTAAAACATGTCAAGATGGGAGGTAACTTTGGGTGGCACATCAACCCACATCGACCCAAATCCATCTCAGTGCAAGACTTTGATACCTCAGAGTTTTCTTAAGGTTCTTGCTCTGATACCTCACGATTTCCGCACATCAACTTGAGCCTGACTCTGATACCTCACAGTTTCCTCATGGTTCTCGCTTTGATACCTTATGGTTTCATTTGGTTCGGATAGACTTGAGCCTAACTCTAACACCTTAAAGTTTCTTCATGGTTCTGGCTCTGATGCCTCACGGTTTCCTCTGACTCTGATACCTCACGTTTTCCTCTGACTCTGATACCTCATGGTTTCCTTACATCTTCCAGAGGTTGTGGGAGTTACCTAATGTCAACTCACATCCATGAGGGGAGGTAGTGAGAGGTACCTAATGTCAACCCACATCGACCTGAACCTGATTCTGATATCATTTGTAACATTTCAGTGTAAGACTTTGATACCTCAAGGTTCTTGCTCTGATACCTCACGGTTTCTGCACATCGACTTGAGCCTGACTCTAATACCTCACAGTTTCCTCATGGTAGGTTTCCTCTGGCTCTAATACCTCACGGTTTCCTCTACCTCTGATACCTCACGGTTTCCTCACTTTGATACCTCACGGTTTCCTCACATCTTCCAGAGGATTGGGAGGTACCTAATGTTTGCAGTTCAATCAAGCTCTTGTACATTGTTTCTCTAGTACAAAGAGTGTCGATATTTAGCTCTTTGGACATTGTTTCTCTGTCCAAAGAACGTCGATATTGATAGAGGCGACAAGTTTTTCTCGGTAACTCATAAAAAAACGCAAACATATGTCTAGGCCGTGTCCATATGCTATATATATGGGGAAGCCTGGATTGACTTAATTGTCTATTGATTTATGAATGAAATTGACTGAGTGCTGCTTTCCCTTCTCTGTTTCTCTCAATTCTACACTATTCCTATCAAAATCATTTTGATCATTTCGTATGGAGCAATTATCACATCTCTTCCGTGAAAGGACTGAAGATGAGTTTCTTGGAGCGTCTGCAACGCTGGTACAGAACCCCATCTTGAAATAGATGGGTTGGTTCATCAAGGACAAATTAAGTACTGTGGAAAAGATAGCTATTCAATTGATCTCGTCAGACATTCTTTCCTAGCTACCAAGACAGCCAACACAATTATTTTTTATCACCTATAAAAAAAATGAAAAAATAGGCCTATTAGAACTCCGTCAAAATGACATTACAGGGTTTTGGGCTCTGTTTGAGAAAAATCAGAGAAGTAGAGTTTTGTTGGTCAAGGGCTTTCCTTACCGGGACCGCCCTTTGTTCCTTTGCGTTTAGTATAATTTAATCGTCTGTTTGTTCTTTCTATTCTTTTTTTTTTTGTTTCTTGTGTCTATGTTTTGGGTATTCTTTTTCTTTTGCGAAGACATTTCTCAAGATTCGGATACCTCACGATTTCCGCACATCAACTTGAGCCTGACTCTATACCTCACAGTTTCCTTATGGTTCTCGCTTTGATACCTTACGGTTTCATTTGGTTCTGATAGACTTGAGCCTAACTCTGATACCTTAAAGTTTCTTCATGGTTTTGGCTCAGATGCCTCACGGTTTCCTTTGGCTCTGATACCTCACGTTTTCCTCTGACTCTGATACCGCACGGTTTCCTCACATCTTCCAGAGGTTGTGGGAGTTACCTAATGTCAACCCACATCTGTGAGGGGAGGTAGTGAGAGGTACCTAATGTCAACCCACATCGACCTAAACCTGGCTCTGATATCATTTGTAACATTTCAGTGCAAGACTTTGATACCTCAAGGTTCTTGCTCTGATACTTCACGGTTTCCGCTCATCCACTTGAGCCTGACTCTGATACCTCACAGTTTCCTCATGGTTTTGGCTTTGATGCCTCATGGTTTCCTCTGGCTCTGATACCTCATGGTTTCCTCTACCTCTGATACCTCACGGTTTCCTCCCTTTGATACTGGTTTCCTCACATCTTCCAGAGGTATTGGGAGGTACCTAACGTCTGCAGTTCGATCGAGCTCTTGGACATTGTTTCTCTAGTACGAAGAGTGTCGATATTTAGCTCTTTGGACATTGTTTCTCTGGTCCAAAGAACGTCGATATTGATAGAGGCGGTAAGTTTTTCTTGGTGAGTCATAAAAAGCACAAACATATGGTCTAGGCCGTGTCTATATGCTATATATATGGGGAAGCCTGGATTGACTTGATTGTCTATTGATTTATGAATGAAATTGACTGAGTACTGCTTTCCCTTCTCTGTTTCTCTCAATTCTACACTATTCCTATCAAAATCATTCCGATCATTTTGTATGGCGCAATTATCACATCTCTTCCGTGAAAGGACTGAAGATGAGTTTCTTGGAGCGTCTGCAACGCTGGTACAGAACCCCATCTTGAAATAGATGGGTTGGTTCATCAAGGACAAATTAAGTACGGTGGAAAAGATAGTTATTCAATTGATCTCGTCGGACATTCTTTCCTAGCTACCAAGATCGCCAACACAATTATTTTCGATCACCTATAAAAAAAATGAAAAAAATAGGCCTATTAGAACTTCGTCAAAATGACATTACAGGGTTCTGGACTCTGTTTGAGAAAAATCATAGAAGTAGAGTTTTGTTGTTGAAGGGCTTTCCTTACCGGGACCGCCCTTTGTTCCTCTGCGTTTAGTATAATTTAATCTTATGTTTATTCTTTCTATTCTTTTTTTCTTCTTTCTATGTTTTGGGTATTCTTTTTCTTTTGTGATGACATTTCTTAAGGTTATGATACCTCACGATTTTCGCTAATTGTTTGTTTGTTCTTTCTTTTCTTTTTTCTTTTTTGTTTCTTGTGTTTATGTTTTGGGTATTCTTTTTCTTTTGCGATGACATTTCTCAAGGTTCTAATACCTCACGATTTCTGCACATCAACTTGAGCCTGACTCTGATACCTCACAGTTTCTCAAGGTTTTGATACCTCACGATTTTCGCTAATCGTTTGTTTGTTCTTTCTATTCTTTTTTCTTTTTTGTTTCTTGTGTTTATGTTTTGGGTATTCTTTTTCTTTTGCGATGACATTTCTCAAGGTTCTAATACCTCACGATTTCTGCACATCAACTTGAACCTGACTCTGATACCTCAGTTTCTCATGGTTATGGCTTTGATGCCTTACAATTTCATCTAGCTGGCTTTGATGCCTCAACTTGAGGCTGACTCTGATACCTCACAGTTTCTCATGGTTCTGGCTTTGATGCCTTACAATTTCATCTGTCGGTTTCTTCACTTCGATACTGGTTTCCTCACATCTTTCAAAGGTAGTGGGAGTCTGACTCTGATACTTCACAGTTTCTCATGGTTCTAGCTTTGATGCCTTACAATTCCATCAATCGATACTGGTTTCCTCACATCTTCCAAAGGTAGTGGGAGGTACCTAATGTCTCCTCACATATTCCAAATGTAGTGGGAGGTAACTAATGTCAACGACCCACATCTATGAGGAGAGGTGGTGGGAGGTACCTAATGTCAACCCACATCAACCCGAGCTTGGATCTGATACCATTTGTAACATCTTAGCGCTTTACTCTCAATAATGACCCACGGTATGCCAACTCATCAAGCCATTAAATTAAAAAAGAAACTGAATCCCAAGAAAGGATCACTGCGCAACGCCTTCGACCTTCGGCCTCTCTCTCATCTTCTGACTCTTAGTCATTAGCGACCAGTATATTGCGTTGTTGCAAATGATTTTTTTATCTCTAGCTATATAAAACTGATATTGTTGTGCACATAATTATGAGAAAGTCTCAGCAGCAAGAGAAAAGGGAAAAGGATTGAACCTTGTAGGGAATGTCCGATGGAGAATCTTATAAAAAGGCATGTCAAAATAAGAAGAATGTTAATGGAGTTTGACACACCATTATTGCCTCACTCAAAATCAAATGTCTATGAGTCATCACGCAATCACCTCTCTTTTTCTTTGCTCTTATCCTCCCCTCCTCGTCCTATGTGAGGATTTTAATTTCCTACAGCACAGGGCATTCTCCAATCCTCTCTGTGGTGACATTCCCACAACTTCGGAAAGCGATTTTTTTTTATCTCTAGCTGTATAAATTTAGGGTAAAGGATTTCTCCAGACTGGGGATAAGTTATCTCTAGTGACCTTAAAACTACGTCATTTTGGATTAATGAATTGAAGGGTGTTTCTATAATTTTACACATTTCATTAATTCATCTAAAATTACAAACATACGCTTCATTAATCCAAAACAACGTAGTTTTGAAGGTCACTGCATGCAGTGACTGGAGAAATACTTTTCCCTAAATTTATCATTCAACCATCTAAGATTTTTAGTTGTCCAGCTAAATTCCTAATGACTGCTCATTCTTTAAATAGGGAAAGGAGGAGGAGGATAAGAACAATGAGAGAGAGACGGGAGACTGAGGACAATCTCTTCCTCATTCTCAAAATCAAAAGAAACAATAAGCTCTTTTTGCCTTGACCAACCCATTAACAAAACCTGTTACTATAGTCGCTTGGAAACCATTCAACACAGACCTAGTGTTTAACTCTCTCTGGTTTCCTCCCTTTTGAGTTCAAATTCGTTGAATCAAAGTTGTTCCCAATAGTGAGTTTTACTTTAACTGTTGCAATTTGCTACTCAGATTACTTCGAACCATTAAAAAAAGCTTAGATCAGGAGGATGAGGATGTTATGCGTTGGAAGATTGAGGAAGAACAATGACAGATCTGGTTTGCCAGACATGGCTTGTCAGCCGGAACGGAAGAGGAGAGAGGGTTGAAGGAGAGATTAGCTTGATGGTGATGTGGTGCATTCCTAGCTTTTAGATTAATTGGACGCGCAGAATTCAGAGCTTCTGAGAGATGAGGAGAAAAACGATAATGAGTGAATCTGCTTCCAATAAAGCCCTTTGTACACACATGAGCTTTAGCACAATATATCGATCTAACATATCGGTCTCATTGACAGGTTAAAAAAAAACTTCCCTATACACAACGTTATGGGTTTTATTTGTTGGATTTCCCTCTTCATCTGAAAGTAATACCTTCAACCGCTCCCTAGCTATGGTGAACAAGTGAAACGACCACTTATAACGTAACTGACCATGCATGAGTGAACACAGTACAGGCCTAGGAAGATACAATCCAACATTCTGCAAGCTTTGTCCTTGACTTTTGTTGATGGTCATCACAAAAGACAACGACGTGTGGCGTAATGGTAATTCTCAGGATCAAAACACTATGCCTTGGTAAATGCGGCTGTTCCGTACATAGCAGAGGATTAAGAGCACACACAACATTGAAAGAAGAACTCATGTTTGTTGAGGGAAGGGAAGCACGAAAAAATCTCTTGAAAGCAAAAGTATAAGAGAAGGTAGATGGATGGAGAAAGACTTGGATATATTTACATACGTAAGCACACTTATGGAAGGGGCGACCATGACTCTTACTACCACGTCGGACGTGTACGTGACTCCACGTTTGGCCATTTAGAAATATATCTCGATATCTCTCTTTAATTTCAATTAATTAGACGTGTGACTTCATGTTAGATTAGTTTGAAGGATGTTCCATTTTAATCTTTTAAGTTTAATTTGAAAAGAGTGTTTTTAGTTCCTTAAACATAACACAGTTAATTTCACTGACAGAAAAAACTGACTCAACAATTTTATGATAACGTGTATGTACAAATTTTAATTCATCAAGCCGCGAGGTCTGAAAACAATAGTTGGGTTTGGTGATTTTTCTGAGAAGGTGAACTATGAGTAGAGATATTAAGCGGAAAACAAAAAGGATCGAGAAATAAAGAGAAGGTTCTGGACGATCTAACAAAAAGTAAGCTCTCAAATTCGGACGGCAAACTAAAACAACGCACCAAAATTTTCATCCGAGTTTCCTGAGAAGAACTCGAGGAAAATAAATAAAATTGCCAAAAATAATCAGAAGACAAGAATAAAATCCAAATAGCAAATCAAGTTGCTCTTATTTTGTCGAGATATAACAAAACTGATAGGGATCATTAGGGAAAAGGACCAAAGTAAATAAATATTTATTAATCAGAATCTCAAAAATTATAATTATTTTTTAGGACAAAAAATTAACATATAACATTTCTATTAGGAAATCATCAATCCTAACTAAACTAGCTATATTTTTTCTAATCTCATTTCAATTGTTTGACGGTTAATTATCAAATTCTTCGATCCTATCTCAATGTACATTTATTATTTTGATAAGAAATATCTATACGTGCAAACTCAATATTTTTATGATATTTTCTCACATGTGCATCAGATCATAGTTAAAAGTTACCCAAATTAAAATAGCATTTAAAATATAAAAATAATTAGAAATCTACCTCTTCCTAAGTGTTAATTATTTTCAAAACTTTTAAAGGTCACACAAAAATCTATTGTTATTGCATCTTATATTGGAATTGTGATTTATGACTTTTTTAGCATCTCATAAATGTATCAAAGACAAGCAAGCTGCTGTTGAGCCATTCTAGCCCACACTTTCCTGGTTTTGTTTAAAGGATAATGAACTTCGATCCGTTAATTACAATGGGTCAAAGACTTTGTAGCACCGGAAAGAGAGATGAGAGAGAGTGGTGTTGGCAAAATTTGCAAATAAATAAGAAAATATTTGGTTTGAATCGAATCCAAAAACACAAAAACAACGATTGTAATTAATAATAGTCATTTATTTAGTGACAAATAACTATCATTTATTTAGTAACAAAAATTGTGGTTATTATGAAACAACCGTCATATAAGATACTTACAAATGATTCATCTTCTAACATTACATCAGCAAAAATATAAACATAATGGTTATATTAATTGACGTTAAAGTATGAACAACAAAAACTACATTTTATAACAAGCAACCCTCATAAAAAGAAAACTTAATAAAGCACCTTTTCACAACTTCGTTGGATTTGACACCAAGTACCAATTCTCTCAAGTTAAATACGCTTTAGAGCGAAGTGCCCTTCAACTCTACTTAAACTAAATTATTCCTTTTGTTCTTAGTACTTTTCTTTATCGATCGGCCTCGTCCCCTCCTCTCTTTCATTAAGGTCAGATGCCAGAGAGCTCTTTCCATTTGCCATCTTCCTCCTCTTTGTCATCCTTACCCTCCTCCACCATCACCACCACCTCCACAAGCTTCTCCCCCTCCTCCACTTCTACCTCCTCCTAAGCGGCAGGTTTATGTTTATATGCCCCTAACAAAACCTCCTACATTTCCTTTGAGTATGCAAATTTGGCTTCCGTGCTGATCGTGATTCGTGAGTCTAAGCGGCAAGTTTATGTTTAGACGGTTTAGTTGCTCTTAACAAAACCTCCTACATTTTCTCCTACATCCCATATTCTATTTTAAAAAATAATATAAATTTTTAGATTTGACTAAATTAAATCAGATTTCTCCACTGCTTGCCGAGATATGTAATGAAAAAAGTACTCAATGGTTGATCAATTATGACAAAACTGATAGGGATAATTAGAGAAATGGACCAAAGTAAATAAATATTTATTAATCAGAATCTCAAAAATTATAATTATTTTTTAGGACAAAAAACTAACATATAACATTTCTATTAAGAAATCAGCAATCCTAACTAAACTCGCTATATTTTTTCTAATCTCATTTCAATTGTTTGACGGTTAATTATCAAATTCGATCCTATCTCAATGTACATTTATTATTTTGATAAGAAATATCTATACGTGCAAACTCAATATTTTTATGATATTTTCTCACATGTGCATCAGATCATAGTTAAAAGTTACCCAAATTAAAATAGCATTTAAAATATAAAAATAATTAGAAATCTACCTCTTCCTAAGTTTTAATTATTTTCAAAAATTTAAAAATTCACAAAAAATTCTATTATTATTGCATCTTATATCGGAATTGTGATTTATGACTTTTTTTAGCATCTCATAATGTTATCTCAAGAAAGGCACATTTTGAAGCCTTTCCTTGTCATTCGATGTTTCAAAGACAGAAGCAAGCTGCTGTTGAGCCATTCTAGTCTCCTTAGTTAGCCCACACTTTCCTGGTTTTGTTTAAAGGATAATGAACTTCGATCCGTTAATTACAATGGGTCAAAGACTTTGTAGCACTGGAAAGAGAGATGAGAGAGAGTGGTGTTGGCAAAATCTGCAAATAAATGAGAAAATATTTGGTTTGAATCGAATCCAAAAACAAATTGTAATTAATAATCGCCATTTATTTAGTAATAAATAACTATCATTTATTTAGTAACAAAAATTGTGGTTATTTTGAAACAACCGTCATAGTACTTACAATTTACAAATGATTCATCGTCTAACATTACATCAGCAAAAACACAAACATAATGATTATATTAATTGACGGTAAAGTATGAACAACAAAAACTACATTTTTATAACAAACAACCCTCATATAAAAATAACTTAATAAAGCACATTTTCACAACTTCGTTGGATTTGACACCAAGTACCAATTCTCTCAAGTTAAATACGCTTTAGAGCGAAGTGCTCTTCAACTCTACTTAAACTAAATTATTCTTTTTGTTCTTAGTACTTTTCTTTATCGATCGGTCTCGTCCCCTCCTCTCTTTCATTAAGGTCAGATGTCAGAGAGCTCTTTCCATTTGTCATCCTCCTCCTCTTTGTCATCCTCCTCCTCTTTGTCATCCTTACCCTCCTCCTCCACCACCTCCACAAGCTTCTCCCCCTCCTCCACTTCTACCTCCTCGGCTCCTCCTAAGCGGCAGGTTTATGTTTAGTTGCCCCTAACAAAACCTCCTACATTTTCTCCCACATCCCATATTCTATTTTAAAAAATAATATAAATTTCTAGATTTGACTAAATTAAACCAGATTTCTCCACAGCTTGCGTAAACATGTAATGAAAAAAGTACTCAAGGGTTGTTCAATTATGACAAAATTGATAGATCATAAGTAGGGAAAAGGACCAAAGTAAATAAATATTTATTAATGAGGATCTTCAAAATTATAATTATTTTTAAGGACCAAAAATTAAAATATAACATTTCTATTAGGAAATTTCTTTGTTCGACGGTTAATTATCAAAATTCGATCCTATCTCAATGTATATTTATTATTTTGATAAAAAATATCTATATGTGCAAACTCAATTTTTTTATGATATTTTCTCACATGTGCATCAGATCATCGTTAAAAGTTACCCAATTAAACTAGCATTTAAAATATAAAAATAATTAGAAATCTGCCTCTTCCTAAGTTTTATTTTCAAAACTTTAAAAAATCACAAAAAATCTATTATTGCATCTTATATTGGAATTGTGATTTATGACTTTTTATTAGCACATCATAAATGTATCTCATAATTAATGTTATCTCAAGATCGAAAGGCACAGCTTGAAGCCTTTCCTCATCATTCGGTGTTTCAATTTCAAAGATAGAAGCAAGCTGCTGTTGAGCCATTCGAGTCTTCTTGATTTGCCCTCACTTTCCTGGTTTTGTTTAAAGGATGATGAACTTCGATCCTAATGGGTCAAAGACGTTGCAGCACAGGACAGAGAGATGAGAGAGTGGTGTTGGCAAAATCTGCAGATAAATGAGAAAATATTTGGTTTGAATAGTATCCAAAAACACAAAAACAACGGTTATAATTAATAACCGTTATTTATTTAGTGACAAATATGAGGCTCATTTCGAAAAAAAACCGTCATATAATAACCGACCCTTCCTTATTTGCGCTTAGAATGACTGTCTCTTCTTCTTGTGTTTTCTTGTTTTGTTCTTACTGGAGTCTTTGTTAATCTTTCAAGTGAATTGCGATTATCGTTGAACCCTAGAACTTTGCATGTCTTACATATATTTGCCTATGTATGCCATGCATGCAATTTTTTCTTAGAGTGAGTCATTTTGTTGGAATTTGGGGCATTTTGTTATCTTCAGATTTTGAAGTGCCGGATGGACCAGTTCTTTCTTTCTTCCCTTCCTTCCGTTTTCTTTTCCTTGTTTTCTTTTGTTTTGTTTTTTTCTTTTTCTAGACGATAGATTCCATAATGTTTAATAATTTAACCTTATAATCCTTAGATGTGTGGAAATTGAATGCGGTGTTTTGGCAAATTCGTTGCTAAGCTTGCGAACTTGGAGGGTAGGCAAAGGTAAGTACAGTCTATGCTACTGTGTTCTGATATAATTCTGGTGCATTTTTTCCTTCTATTGGCAAAAAAGAAGCTGCTGGTAGAGTTTTATTTTTGGGAACATCCCCTTCAGGACCTAAGTTACAAAAATATTGTCAAAAAAGACCCAAGAAAAAGTCAATATCAAAAAACGCCCTAGGACATTTTCTGGTATTATTTCAAAAAATGTTGTACTGATATAGTTGTTAATGTGTACTGATTTAGTTGTTAGGATATTGTTGTTAACGTATATTGATTTAGTTGTTAATGTTGTACTAATATAGTTGTTAATGAACCCTTAATTAGTTATTATGTTTTGACAAAAAAAAAAATTAGTTCATTAACAACTAAGTAATGCTCCATCATTTACCAAAATATACAAAAGTAAATCAGAGTATGCAAAATGAGCCCTAACGTGGCAATATACAATCATCCAACATAAATCCAAAAGACAGAAGCACTACTCTTAGCAGAAGTAGTCTAAGCTTCCGAGGTCTTCCCTAATGGACCTGTACGGGAACTATCACCTGAAAAATGTGGTAACCATCAATCCAACTTATTACGAATATTAATACGTGCTAGTGAGGTGCCAAGTGGAACAATTTATATAACAAAATATTAAAAATATAATTCACCACCATCCACATCACAAAATTATATATCATAAATGAGGTATTACAATTTTTCATTAACACAATTCCCAAGATGCCTCCCACCAATCTAACCTAACCGCCTTATTTCCTCCGACTAGACCCATGGGCTAAGTTACATCCATGTTACTTTGATTCTTACTCAAAAGCTCACTTGTCACGTGATGAGGACCGCCAAAATCTTCGAAGCACATGTCCCGCACCATGGGTCTTTTCCCTCATTGAACTAGTGGGGTGTCGTAAGCCCCGTTGAACTAGTGGGCAATCCCTCATTGAACAAGTAGGACATAGAAAGTCAACCATTGTGCACCAATGGGCCTCACCACGTGGTGGAATAACCTACTTCATCTATTCTCAATTCAACCATTATCATAATTATCACAATAAATAGCTCAACAGAAATTTTCCAAGATTTTCACGTTCATATCAAAATAAAATTCTCATATACACCTCATAATAGCTCAAATCCCAATTTCTTATACATATATAAATATATGCAAATATTTCACAATTCAAATCATAAGGTTCCACAAAGCAATTTCTATTAAGATATTCATAATCATTTCATAAAATACTCACAAACAACATACTAATACACATAACAAGTGGAAAGTGGTTCCTACCGAAAGCTAACTATTATCGCACCGCTCCTAATCCAAGAGCTCAAATACACACCAAAAATCAATCTACCACAACCAATTTACTAACCATTAATAACTCTTCTAAAACTCTACATAAATAAAATTATAACTTATAACTTCATAAAATTAAAATATACAGATTTTAATAATAATTTAGAATGCTTGAAATGGACAAATTAGGATGGGACTGAAAATTAAGGAGACTATTAATTCTCTTTCTATTTATTATTAATTAATAATACCATTTTCTATTTGTTAGTAATTAATAATACCCCTATTTATTTATTATTAATTAATAACTCCCTTTTTAGTTTATTCCCTTTTTTAATAATAATAATTATCTATTTTATTATTATTTATTTATTCTATTTTATCACCTATTTTTTTCCTAATAATAACAATTATTTAATTTATTTATTTTTATTTTTATTATTATTATTATTTCTCTATAAGTATTTTAAACTCTGAGAGCTTATTTCAATGCTTTAAATTATGAGTTTAAACAACATAAAAATACATTTTTTAATTATTATTATTATTATATATATCTGTAAATAATATCATAAATAAAATAATATAAGAGTGAGCTAGGTTAGATCCTATTATATAGGAATAAGTTGGATCAAATTCTATTTTTTTATTTTTATTTCATGATATTATGTTAATACAACAACTTCCATTATGATTTAATGATGATCACACGATTTGCAGCATTACGATTTGATTATTTGATATATATATTTAATGATTCCTTTTACTAAATGTAACCTCATATATCTATATATATATACCTTCAATAAGTTTTTAAGTTTGGTCTCTTATATACATATACAGCAACGTACACTCCCCCACGGTTATATATATATATATAGGCACAGTGATTCTCATATTATTTCCCCAGCGCAGACCCACGCATATAGATATATAAACACTACTCAAGAGTTTTTCCTATTCCTTCTTATGCAGCCATGGCAATATATATATATATAAAGTAAACTTTTCTTTCTCTTTTCTTATGCAACAACCAACATATATCAGCAACATTAGAGTTTCCTACGGCTTCTCTTTAGAAACTTGCACTGGTTTATCTTTGAAACAAGAAGGAAAGGAAGCTTAAAGGTTACCTCTGTTTCCGGTGTCAAAGCAGAGCAACGAGAATAGCTTTCCTTCTCTCTCTCTCTCTCTCTTTCTATCTTTCATTTTCACACTCTGCTTTCTTCTGGTAGTGCAGAGTTAAAACTAATAAACATGGGAAATAAGAGATGAATGAGAGGATGCAATCGTTGCTGTTTTTTTTTTCGAACTCACAGTGAATGCTCGGTATTGCTGTCATGCCGTAAATAAAGAGAAGCATAGAGTATGGTGTGGAGCTCGAGATGCATGGCGGGGTCTGGAGAAGCATGGTGCCGCTGACGCAAGAGAGTATGGTGTTGCTAATCTCTTAATTAACTAGTTGGATTATTATATTGGGCCGAAGAAGGAATAATGGATCAGGTTAAATAAATCTTAGATGAAGGCAATGGTTGGGTATTTCATGGAGTTATGGGCCGTGAGCGTAAGGGTCAAAATAAATCAGAATGAATAATGAAAATGAATAATGGGCCTTGTTGTCCAATGATTCTGATAGCATTCACGTAATGAAAAATATGTGTGTATTTTACCAAAAAAAAAATATGTGTGTATGTGTTGTGTTGTGGGTCCCACATCATATTAATCTCATTTAATCCTCTATAAGACTCTCATTTGTAACTTGGTCTTTTACTCATTTAATTGCAAATATTAGACAAATACTAGAAATAAATTCTTAATTCCTTGTAAGGATTTTCCTTTACCAATTAATTTCTCTAGGCCATATAATATTGGTTCCAAAATTTTAAGCCACGAGTTATCCCTTTAATATTTTCCTTAAATTTATTCTTTTCCTACAATAAATTTAAGGAAAAGGAAGCCTTAATTTCTAATAATTTACTTCATAATTTTTTGTAGGCCAAATTCCATCGTTTGACTCTCATATATGGTTTTCTAAAATTTTAGGCATAATTAATTCCTTATTTGAATTATTCCTTCCCCAAATAAATTAGGGGAAAATAAGCCTAAATTTACAATAATCAACTTCATTATTATTCTTAACATTCCAAATCTCAAAATTTGGGATGTTACAGTTATTAACATTTATAAAATAATACTAGAAAAGGCTCAGGATCTTTTTTGACATGTGACTTTTGTTTCGAGTTTTTTATGACAATTTTTTAGTTATTTAGACCCAAGGGAATGTTCCCTTTATTTTTCCATCTCTTTTTGCTACTCCGCTGTGAAGTTTATGTTAAAAACGTAATTTTTGCACTCTTAATCAGTGGCACCTCTTTAATTATCATTAGATAACGGATTCATGTTCTTATTTATTGAACTACTTTTTCTTAACTTGCAGCTTTACTGTACATACCGGCGCTGGCCTGATCATTCCAGAAATCGTTGAGGATGGAAATGTATGTTTTTTTTTTCTGGGATTGCGTCTTTAAAATATTTAAAGACGTTAGGTAATGTCACCTAGCTGTCAAAGTGCGTTTCATGCGTAAATGCTGTAGTCACTTACCATTTTGAATGGTTTAAACACGTAAGTTGCTACACAATGATACTTGTTCAGGTCAGAGTTGACATGGGGAGCCTATTCTTAAAGCGTCAGATGTGTCTACTAAATTGCCTGCAAATAAGGATCAGCCAGTTGTTAAGGCAGAGCTAGATGCTGATGGAGTTATCTGGAATGTGACATGCGTTAGCATGGGAAATCCACATTGCATAACATTAATTTGGTACAAAAGAAAGTCAAGTGAGTATTCTAAAGATATATACATTGCATAACATTTTGTACAAAAGATGGGATCTGGAGAGAGTCAGATGTACACATCCTTACCCCGTAATTGAAAAAGTTGTTTCTATGATTTAAACCTGTAATCTCTTAGTTAAATGGTAACAACCTTTATCGTTGCTCCAAGACTCACTCTTAGATATATATATATATAGATGTATCAAATTTATTATTGTTATATTATGTTTTCTGTTTTATGAACCTTGAAATGTATTGAGAGGAAATATACCTGTAATAGGGTATATATACTTGTAGATGCGAACACACTCAACTGATTACTGAAGATTGAACTCGGCTACATCAGAAGAAAAATTGTTAAGAATTTGCTTTTTTCTAAATTTCATTAATTTTTATTGGGCTGACTTGACATGTTTTATTAAATGCAAGGATTCTGCTGTCTTACATAACTGTGCTAGGCATTTGACATTTTCTTTCCCTTTGGGCGTGTGGATCATGTTTATTTTGTTGCTCGTTATGAACAGAATATATTGCATAGCTAATTCTCCTCATAGAGGAGGCCATTAAAGTTTAGGTTGGGGAATTGTGACAGATTTGCAGGGTTGATCTACGTCCCGGAGGGCCATTGGAGATTGAGTGGAGGGAGGAGAATAATCATTTGTATTTAACATGCCCAGCTGAATCAGTTTTTACGGATCCATACACCCTTCTGGATTTTCCAGCTCTTTGTATTGTTAAACGGTATCATTTGTCTCATTGTAGCTTAACCTCTCTTTGTATTGACTTCAATATTTTCCAATTTGGCCTGGGATGGGTTTATTGTTGTGTGCATTCACCGTTTCTTGAGGAAAATAAACTACCATCTACCTATATTCGTTTGATTTGATGTTGAACAACCTTTTACTTACATCATAGTCATATATTAGTTCATTTCTAGCTAATTGAAGATATTGGAATCTGATTATAACATGAAATCATGCAAAATGAAATTTATATAGTTAGGTATGTAATATTGTCTTTTATTTTTAAAAACGTTAACAATCAACATCAAATTTTAATGGTTACCATTATTTTTTTAAGAGGTGACATCAACATTACTATATTTTAAAACTTTCAAAAGTAAAATTGAACACAAAAAAACTTGTGGGCAATATTGTTTATAGCAAAAAATTTGCACCATCACCCCTTTTTTCCTTTTTTTATACACAAGAAAATATATCATCCACTAACCATAGAACATCATGTTTTATTGTAGACTCAGAAAAAAAAAAAAAACGCTCAATAAAAATCTTTTCCTATGTGAGAGGAGCCAAAACAACATCGTTTCGGTGGGAAGATACATAATGTTGGAGAGCCGAACGCATTATTAGAGAGAAAATAAAGCACATCAAGGTTTAAATGAGTGTTTGGGTTCACGATGTTACTGATGAGTTTTTATTGCAAAAGCCACGGTACCTTGTAAGCTAAAATTTGGTGCTTTTATGGTAACACCATGTGGAGATCGAAAGCAATGATTATGAAAAAAAGGCTCTTTGGTAAATGGGAGTACTCTTTGTATATGATACCATTCTTGTCCTATTTATAAGTATATTTTGATAAAAAAAAAAATTAGTTCTTATTATAAGTCTAATTTCAAAGTAATAAATGCATTTTTTTAATACTTTTTTGCCATTATTTATTGCAACAAATAAAAACAATTATTCATGTCGACTTTTAGAACTAATCAGAGATAATGTCAAAATTCATGCCTACCCTTATTTTGCCTACCTTTAACTACCACTCTCAATACCGTTAGATTATAATCTCATCCAACGATGAAGATTTATGGAATAAAATAAACCTTTTTAAAAAAATCAAATAGTATGGGGTCATAACTAACTTGCAACTATTTTTAAGCTAAAGGGATCAATGGGATTTGAAACACCCTAAATAATCTATATAACAGATAATATTTTAAGGTGAAAGATTACGTATTACAACTCCGAACCGGATGTCAGATAATACTATCAAAAAAAGAACTTAAGTATTACAATGGATATTTAGTACTCCCTCTAGTCCTAATTATAAGAACTATTTACCAGAATTTGGAGATATTAAGAAGATAAGTTAAATTAGTTAATTATAATTATTTTTCAAAAATGCCCCTGCTTAAAATTTAGAATGGCATCAAAGGCAAAATTTGTGAATTAGAGTTGTAATCCCACAAGTCATGGATCACGAATTCATATTAATTCAGATATCAGATATGTCCCGGTTTTAAATTTGATGGTCAATAATTGTAATTCCCATAAATTAAAGACGGATTCATATTAATCTCCATGATTTTAGTTTAGTTTCACAATATATATATATATATATATAATTACGTTGATAAAGTCAATTAAATAAAAACAGTAAGGATTCATTATTTATATTACTCTTCAATTTTAATTTGTCAAACCAATAAATAAATACTTTTTAAAAAATTTGGCCAAAAACAGTATAATTGAGGTGTATAAGATATTAATGAGTTACAAATATTACTTACTTTATAAAATATATAGGTGTATTATTAAATTATTATTGTCTTTACTTATTATTGAGGAAGTATCAATAGTATTTTAGGAAAAAATTGACAAAAGTTAAAAAATAATTAAACCAAAACTAACTCCAAAACGTGTTTTTATATTTAGGACCAGGGAGTATTACTTATTACAACCCCGAATTGCTTTTTATATTGTAAGAGATTTATTATATTTGTTAAAAAAAGGTTACATGTGTCTAGAAAATAAAAAGATAGTTCATGAAATTTTAAATTTGTATCATTTATTTTTATTTCACGCTAAATAATGTAAGTTTTTAAAATAAAAAGGTTAATGTCATATTAATAAAATATTTAAAAAAATCAGGTAACCTTTTATAAATTTTACACAAAATTAATAATAAGGAGTAACTCCCTTCGGGAATATTTTTTAATAATAAAAAATGCAGTGAAGAAAAGTTTCCATGTAATTATAAAATCTACAGTAATTCACATTCAAAATATAAACAAATGAAAATATGGTATTGATTATGGAACGCTTTTTTAAGCTCAGGTTTTTTTTTAAAAAAAAAAAATGTTTGAGTTTAATTTTTTGTTTGTTTTAGTAGACTGGGGAGAGCTTAGTTGGCACTGATCATATAAATCAGGAAAAAAATGGTCAAGGAAGCAAAATATTTATTAATAAGCATTTTAAACTTTATAATTATTTTCAAGGACCAAAAATTAAAATATAAATTTTCAATTATGAAATTAACTCTCTCTAACTCTATCTTAACTATTTGACCGTTAGTTATCAAATTTGATGATATCTCCATATATATGTCAATAAAAAAACACTCATATGCAGCTCAATATTTTTATGATATTTTGTTTGATATATATTGGATTATCTTAAAAGTTACTCAAATTAAAATAACATCTAAAATCTATAAATAATTAGATATCTCCCTCTTTTTAGGTTTTTATTATTTTAAAAGGCTTAAAAATCACAAAAAAATATAAATACTTTAAAGTAATTTAATTAATTAGCTTCATTAATCTCTACAAAAAAGTTAAGTCTTATATTTAAAACTAAAGATAGTAGGGACTAATATGTTGTCTTTAGAATTTTTATAATATCATACGCATGGATAAAAAGTAAGCCTACAATACAAGTTGGAAAAAACTTAAATTAAAGTAACATCCTTTCCAACCCTAGTAAGAATTAACCTCTTCATCTTTTTCAAGTAAATAGAGGCTCTCTTGTGATAACGAAAGAAAACACTGTTTTCCATAGTTATTGACAAAAAATTGACTTGTAATAAGTTTATTCCAATCTATTGTTTCATAGTCCAAGTGTTAAAAATGCGCAAACAAAAAACTGATGATTGAAAAGCAATATTTGTCCAAATTTGGATAACGTCACATCTCATTACTATGAGCAATCCAATGAATTATACCATTGAAGTATACGTTTCTTCAAATGAAGGATACAATATGGAAAAACCCACAAATCAAACTCTTCAATCCAGAAATAGAAGGACAACTAATAATATTTACGATCTTAAAGTTATTGGTGCTACAATCAAAACCAAAGCTAAAATAGATAACCTTAAATCCTCCCAATCCATCATGAGGGGAAGCCATGCATATTTTCGAATAGTTGGGTTCCAAAGAATGAATTTGAAAGGCATCTTTGAAAGACATATTAACCCATTGCTCACACCTATCACTTCGTTCCAAAATCATCAATGTTATTCTCTATTTTATGATCGTGATTGAAGAATGAATAGGTTACCCTGCAATATGGAAAATGAATATATTCCCTCCCAAAAATTAGCGCGCGGAACATGCTTTATAAGTTTGGTTTCTAGAACCAAAAGACGAGCCGCTTAAATAAGTTTATTCTCAAACAAATGATGATTGAAACAAGGTTTGGACATCTAATCTGGCCGAAAATTTCTTCAACAATATGGAAGGGAAGGTATATATATAGACATGGAAAGATAATATTAATAATTTAATAATATTAAAGCATATCACTTTGGATTTCGACTGAAGCTAAACTAATATATTTTTTAGGTTATCTGTATTGATATATTTTTAAAAAGATAGGCTTATTGAAAATATATTATTTTAAAAAATAAGGGAGAGCTTTATCACATCACATATATATATATATATATATATATATATATATATATATATATATATATATATATATTCTATTTTTCAAAACATCACATCTATCTTTTAATCTCTATCAGCCTTATATTTAATAGGTAATCTTAACCAAATCGTACTACATAATTTTCGATTTAAAATTTTATTTATGATAAATAAAACTAGCCAATACTAAAGTTTAAATAAATCATTTCAAATTCAAACTCAGTTTAATTTTAAAATTTGTGGTTTAATAAATAAATTTATTTCATCCTCTCAATCGCCCAAAAAGATAAACATCTCATGATAATTTTTAAATATTACTGTTAAAATTGAGGGTCTCATTTTTAATTACACTTTTTATGACCGTATAATAAGATTGTACGCATATGCATCCAACAATTGGAATTTTTTTACCAACATATTATACACACCAAGGTAATTTTTTCATTACGTTATCAACAATACTTTAATCAGATTATTGTATTGAGTTTGATTTACCAACTAAGAAAAGGAAAAATTAAAGAGAAAGATTGGGGGAGAATAGTATTTATTAGGAGAACCATAAAATTTGTAAATTTTTTTTTTGCCCAACAAAATTTGTAAGTATTTATACCAACGTTTGGTAAAAAAAAAAAGTATTTATACCAACCAAATATTAAAGTATAAATTTGAACCTACTAAATTGCCCCAAACAAAAGCTTCCTACATTTTCTCCCACATCCCATATTCTATTTTAAAAAATAATATAAATGTTTAGATATGACTAAATTAAACCAGATTTCCCCGCTGCTTGCGTAAATATGTAATGAAAAAAGTACTCGAGGGTTGTCCGATTATAGTTGATAGGGATAATTAGGGAAAAGGACTAAAGTAAATAAATATTTACTAATAAGGGTCTTAAAAATTATAATTATTTTTAAGGACCAAAAATTAAAATATAACATTTCTATTAGGAAATCAATCCTAACTAAATACGTTATATTTTTTCTAATCTCATTTCAATTGTTTGACCGTTAATTATCAAATTCGATCCTATCTCAATGTATATTAATTATTTTGATAAAAAAATATCTATACGTGCAAACTCAATATTTTTATGATATTTTCTCACTCGTGCATCAGTTTATCGTTAAAACTCATCCAAATTAAAATAGCATTTAAAATATAAAATCAATTAGAAATCTACCTCTTCCTAAATTTTAATTATTTTGAAAACTTAAAAAATCACAAAAATTTCTATTCTTGCATCTTATATTGGAATTGTGATTTAGGACTTTTTTTTTTAGCATCTCATAAAATCTCATAATGTTATCTCAAGAAAGGCACCGCTTGGGAAGCAGATACTCTCTGTATCCCTCAAAATCTTTACATCCTAGCCATTCATTATTGATTTAAGCATCCAGAGAGAGTCATGTCATATTTTTCAAATTACCTCACGCACTAAAAATTAACTCGTGAGATGGAAATGAAATTTTAAAAAGTAGATGACGTGGCTCTCTAGACGCTTGGATCAATATTAGGCGGTCAAGATTTAAAGTTACTAAGGGATACTGAGAGAATCCGAATCCCTACAGCTTGAAGCCTTTCCTCGTCATTTGGTGCTTCAAAGACAGAAGCAAGCTGCTGTTGAACCATTCGAGTCTCCTTGGTTTGCCCACACTTTCCTGGTTTTGTTAAAAGGATAATGAACTTCGATCCATTAATTACAATGGGTCAAAGACTTTGCAGCATCGAAAAGAGAGATGAGAGAGAGTGGTGTTGGTAAAATCTACAAAGAAATGAGAAAATTTTTGGTTTGAATTGTATCCGAAAACACAAAAATAACGGTTTTAGTTAATAACCGCCATTTATTTAATGACAAAAATGATAGTTATTTCGAAACAACCGTCATGTAACATTTACAAATAATTCATCTTCTAACCTTAAATAAGCAAAAACACAAACATAATGGTTATATCAATTGACGGTAAAGTATGAACGACAAAAACGACCTTTTATAATAAACAACCGTCATATAAAGATAACTCAATAAAACACATTTTCATAACTTTGTTCGGTCCGACACCAAATATCAGTTCTCCCAAGTTAAATACGCTTTAGAGCGAAGTACACTTCAACTCTACTTAACTTATTTCTTTTGTTTTTGGTACTTTTCTTCATCGATCGACCTAGTCCTTCCCTCCTTCATCATGGTCAGATGCCAGAGAGCTCTTTCCATTTTCTCTCCTCCTTCTCCACAAGCTCCTCTTTCCCCTCCTTGTCATCCTTACCCTCCTCCTCCGCCATTACCACCACCTCCACAAGCTTCTCCCCCCTCCTCCTCAAATGGAGGCTCTACTACAGACGTTAGCCAGTCTTGATCACTCCAGAAGGTGTCTCGCTACATATGCCTACAGTCTGAATAAGAAGTTGAACCTCATTCTTTATCACAATAAGGTTGTATATATATAATCATTTCCAATCAGACCCTTCATCTCTTTCCTTCGACGTCAATGATGTGTCAAGCGAGGGGGAGGGGCAAGAAGAATAGGACAACAATAATGGTGATGACTGAAAACAACTACTATCTTTTGTTTTTTGAATATTGAAAAAATTAATCGTTAGAGGAAAGTAGTCCAACAATATTTAAAGAAATAATTGCTACGCCACAGTTATTATTAAACAATCGTTACTTATGGAAATTTACAAGGACATGACGTTCGACCGTATAACCTACAAAACCCTTTCAATTCCACTTATATTTAATTATCAAGAAATGATCTTTAATACTAAAGTGGACGTGTTCAACAGTAAGATAATCCAAGAAACCCTTTCTATTTAAACGTTTGAAAAATGAACTCCACTTATCCACTTCTATTTCAACTTTTCAGATACAACTTCTAACTTTTGTTCTTCATCGATATCATGGACAAATGTTAAAGATCTTTCGGTCCATCATTTTTTGATTATCCACTAACGATCATTATTGAAGGGCGCTACGTGAACTATGATCTCCAACACATGGTCAATGATTACATGGAAAAGCAAGGATGCATGGACAAGTGTTTGAAAGAATTGACCTCTTTTGTTTGCTCTCTAGCAATAGGTCAACAAATTATTGGAGAATGATGAATCTGATGATGCAGCAAATCTTTCATTTCCATAATTTTTATTTTTTGTTTGTTCATTCACACTCTCGTTTTCTTTTTTAATTTTTTGTGTGTACTGTGAAGTTGAATAATCAACTCAAAAATTATTTAAAAAAAATTCAAATAAATAATAGTTATTGAGTAAGACTAGGAAGAGCTTTCTTTGACTTTTCAAGTTATTTTATTTGTTTTTAATCTAACGTTACCCACCATCCTCGAGACCTCACAACTTTGGTTGACTTTTCTGGCTGTCGACAATTGCTTTCAGGGGAACTACATTCTCCAATGCTTTCTTTGAACTTTGATTCGATAACTGTGCAAGTTGCTTTGATTACCCTAACTCACTTTTTCGTTTCGGAACCTTAGGTAGGTTGCATTCCTTAAGGTGTGATTTGTTCTTCTTATTTTTTGATATGATTTCTTTTCTGCATTCCACATTCTCCTATTTTCACTTTGTTTGGCCTAGCAAGGTTTTGACTTCCATGCATTATTTTATTAAAACCCATTACTCTATTCTTTGTGTCTGACTAAATGACTTTTGCTTTCTATTTAAAATGGTTAGTTCTAGTTCCTCCCGCCCTAATGATGCCCTTAACACTTAGCAGTAATATTGCCTCTAGTCAAACCAGAAACTTTACTTTCGCAAACGAAGCGAAGTCATTGAGAGAAAATTTGATGTGATACGAGTAAGACCAGGAAGAGCTTTTTTGGCAATCACCAGGAAGACCAGCCAAAGCCTTGTTGGCAGTCACATCAGTACACCATTTTGATCTCTGTCCACCAGCTTGGTTACCACTCGCCAGTGTCGTTTCAACATTTCTTCATGCTCGACTAACCTGAAACCCTAACTCATGCTTTTATGTTTCGGAGTGTTGCAACTCTTTTACCGCGCAATTTCACTGAGTTCGGGTTCGGGATAAAGTTGCAGTAACTTGATCGAAAAAATGGCGATGGCAGGGTTGTACAGGCGGTTGCTTCCTTCACCGCCTGCAGTAGAATTCGCTTCATCTGAAGGAAAGGTTCGTCGCACTTGTTTTACCCTTCACCTGCATTTCTCTGTTTGTGTGTTTGTTTAGGTCTGGGTATTTTCTGGGATGATTGTTGGGCTTTTATATTTAAAGTTTGAGACGATGCGGCTTCAAGCTTTGGAATAGATTACGTAGTAGTAATTGAAGGTTTCTTTGATCGGAAATTGTTACGATTTTTTTTTTTTCCATGCAATTATCGTCTTTTTTTAGTTCACGAGCCAGTAACACAATTTTGTTGACTTTCAGCAACTTTTTCTTGAAGCCATTCAAAATGGAACAATGGAAGGATTTTTCAGATTAGTTTCTTATTTTCAAACACAATCAGAGCCTGCATACTGTGGATTGGCAAGCTTATCCATGGTCTTGAATGCTCTTGCAATTGATCCTGGAAGAAAATGGAAAGGTACGCTTGCTGTTTCACGAGCAATTATACTTTATGGTGCACCTTTGACTCCATAGACGATAACCTCCTTCAATTATAGGAAATTGGGGAGCCAAGACTTGAAACAAAACCACTGTCGTGGCTCATCAAAATTTCCCAACCTTTTTATTTAGTTAAATTGATCTTATTGTTATAATCCTCAAGATTCCTTCGATTTCCTGGAAAAATATTGGTAGAAATTGGATTATGTCATTTGTCCATTCTCAGAGGAATGACTCAATTGATCAGATACCAATATACTGTGTTTACATGTTGCGTTCTTCTTTATATTCCTTCATTCCTTTGCTAGATCCTGACATTTTTCTGTCTTGTTACAGCGTGGGGCTAGTGGCTGCTAGTTTTTTAATTTCTTACCACACCCTATTGGCCTATCATCTGCTGCCCAAATTCCTTACAGTGACTGCAGTGTCTTCTTTTTTAGTTATTGAATTGAATTATATCAATCAAAGTTTTGTTTATGTTGTCAAATGTGTTGCTGTTGGAAACTTTGTCTACAGGTCCTTGGAGATGGTTTGATGAATCCATGTTGGACTGTTGTGAACCTCTAGAAAAGGTCAAAGCCAGGGGTATCTCATTTGGGAAACTTGTATGCTTGGCTCACTGTGCTGGAGCGAAAGTTGAAGCCTTTCGTGTGAATCAAAGTAACATTGATGACTTTCGTAAATATGTCATGAGGTGTTCAACTTCTGACGATTGTCATATAATCTCTTCATACAACAGAGCTGCTCTCAAACAAGTACTCCCTTAATTCATTTTTATAAGAAACAACTGCCACACATACCTCGTTCTTTTTTAGAAGAAACATTCTAAGAATGTTTTTTTTTTCTTACTTTCCTATTTTGCCCTTATTTAATTACCCCTATTTAGAGTCGATATAATGAATTTTCACAACCCCATACCTATTACTTCTACCATATTTATTTTCTTATTCTCTCTCTTCTACAATCCTCCTTATTATAATAATTTCCTTATACTCTCTCTTATTCCCCATGTCATCATAAATAAGGGTATTTTAGTCAAAAAGGGTTACAGTTTTGACATATTTATTGTTCTTAACCACACTTCAAACTGTGAGATTCGGTTAAACATTTCTTATAAAATGAAATGGAGGGAGTATATATTACTACTTTGACCCAATAGGAAATGACAAAGAAAAATTTCTTTGTTCACTGATGTTCGCCACTTCCCACTCCATGATGTTCCCGTTGTTAATGGTTTTGAATCTATATTTTTTATGTGGCTAAGAAGTTGCAAATTTCCTATTGCCCATATCTATTAGAACCAGTAATTAGGTATTTCAATTTGAGCTTTACCAGATTAACTTCTCATAAACTGTTCTCCCAATATCCTTGGTAATCAATATTGACTTCTATTGTGGAATTTTCATGACAGACTGGAACTGGTCATTTTTCTCCTATTGGTGGCTATCATGCTGGAAAAGACATGGCACTTATTCTGGATGTTGCACGTTTCAAGTATCCTCCTCATTGGGTCCCACTTACCCTTCTTTGGGAGGGCATGAACTATGTTGTTGAAGACACCGGACTGCCTAGGGGGTAGGTTTTCTCATACCTAATTTTATAAAATTTCTGGTTACTTTAACATTGTAAAGACGTTTGAGATCAGCAGTTGCATCACTATTTGCTCAAGGATGGGTGGTATCAGAAAGAAAAAAGGAGTGATCTTCCTTATAATGGAATTTTTTGTAATTGGATCTGGTAATTGTATGATACTATGATGCTTCTTTTCTTTATGGCTATATCAACACTGGAAGACTTGTTGAAATCAAATCCTAGTAATTTATCTTTTTGAAGGAGGAGGTAGCATGGAAATTAGGTTATTTATTAAACCAAGTTAAGGGAGATCTTTGATATGTGGCATGGATCTTCTAAAAGATATCTTGTTGGGGGTAATATATGCTTAAGGACTACATTGTACTTGTGCATATTATGCTCATTTCTTCATGTCATTTTCCTGTATTTTAAAGTCTACTTCTTTACCGTGGAAAATGAATAACACATTTAATGGGAGATTATATTTACTTCCATTAGTTTCTATCCTCAGGTTCATGCTTATATCAAGGCCTCACAGGGACCCTGGTATGCTATATACTCTGGTATGTTGCATCTGTTATAAAGTCAGTCAAAACACCACACACAAAGTAAACAATCAAGATTTTTATTGTGGGTATCACATTGTTGGATAATTTCTACGTATGAATGTTTGTTCTTTTTTCCACTCTAAATTCAAGCATGAAGAGTGAAATAAAGTGCACCCATAGGTGTATAATTGGAGATTCCTTCATTGCTATTGTTTGTCCATTAGATCATAATCCTTTCACAGTCCGTTATCAGAGTTATGTGTGTGTGCGTGCGCGCACGTGCGAGGGCGTGGGCGTGCGCGTGGGTGTGTGCATGCGTGCGTGTGTGTGCATGCGCGCGCGCGTGTGTCGTTGTAAGTATAATGTACTTTTGCTGATGATATACTTGATTCTTGGAACTTATAGAGCTGCAAACATGAGAGTTGGATTAATATTGCAAAATTCCTTATGGATGATGTTCCCCTTCTACTAAAATCAGAGGACTTGAAGAATGTTCACAAGGTTCTCTCAGTTGTAGTCAATTCACTTCCATCTAATTTTGGAGATATAATTAAGTGGGTTGCAGAAGTCAGGAGGCGCGAGGATGGTGGCCTGAGTTTGAGTGCAGAGGAGAAAGCTAGGGTTTCTATTAAGGTAATGGTTATACTTTACCTAATTGTCATATTTCTGCCCTTCGGTATATAATCCTATTTATGCTTAGAGTTTTAAGGGGTGCATGTTGTTCTGCAGACAGAAGTGTTGAAACAGGTGCAGGAGACACGGCTTTTTAAACATGTCACTTCCTTTCTATCGAATTCTTGTTGTAGGCTGCCATCTATTTCAGGTCACGGAGACACCTTACCTGACATTGCAGCAAGTGTTTGTTGTCAAGGAGCTGAAATTTTAGGTGGGAAGCTCAGCCCATCGGCAGTGTATTGCTGTAGAGAAACATGTATGAAATGCTTGAAAGCAGAGAGCGACAAGCCAATCACAATGGTCTGTGGGACTGTAGTAAATGGTAACAGTGAACAAGGGGTTGATGTTTTAATTCATTCGCCTCAGGGACCATGTTGTGATTGCTCTGGCCCTAGTAAGTACATGGAGATGCACCCTGCTGGCAGTGACGTGCTAACAGCACTGCTACTCTCTTTACCGTCTACAACGTGGGTCGGTATCAAAGATGGGCAAGTCTTGAAGGAAATACATGAACTTGTTTCAATTGATAACCTTCCTACTTTGCTGCAAGAAGAGGTAAGAAGCTCCCTTTTTCATTTGCTAAAAAATGGTTACTTTTGCGTTAGTAAATGTAATTGTTGATAATACTTTTGAAACATCATAACTTAATGTTGATGCCGTGGGGCATGCTGAGTAATAATATCTCCTTCATGCAATGCAATTGTTCATAACCCGCTAATTCACGATTATCTATATATTTTACAAAAAAGGAAGGTGCATTTTGATTTTAGTCCTAGCAAGTGATTGAGTGAAGGACAAATTCGAGTTCAACAGATGCCTCAAGCCTATAGTTCCTGCCCTGGTCCCCCAGGCCCCATCCAAAATGTCCTATGAAGTAGTGAACCTGAATTGTTGTCTAAAAAATATTGGCGACTGAGCTATAATGAAACAAATTGGCCACTAAATACATTGTTGTTGCTTTGCAGAACATTGTCTTCTGTTGCTAATTTTATTCTTTCCTGTTTCTACTCATTTCTCATCATAAAAATGTATCCTTCTCAGGTTTTGCACCTAAGACGTCAACTTCACATGCTAAAGAAATGTCAAGAGAACAAGGTGGATGAAGATCTTGGTGAACCTTTCTCGTAGCATCTCCATTTCTCGTGATATCTTCATCGAGCCAAAAGAACAGGTATTTGGAATTGCTTTCATGAAGAACAAGGGATCAGTTTTAAAATTTAGGCGGATCATCATGTACAGACTACAGACTGAAGTTCTCGCCGTAAGTCGTTTTGGGTCCATGAGTTCAAGCATCTGGAATACTGCCAGGACACTTCATGATCCTACTTGTCCCGTGTTATGAAGTCAGTTGACGTGACTACGATCTGAGAATTAAAAAATCCATTTATAAATTAAGTGCTGTTTTGGTTTCATATTTGTGAAATCAAACCCATTTTATTCGGCCAGGGTGTAAGAGTTCGTATTATAAAAAAAAGGCTTAATTTTTTGGTCAGAATAAGAGCTTATATCATCATTTAACATCAAAAGTATGTATAAATTAACCTACACTAGATCTGTCTTGTGGACAAGTAGAGGCAGAGATATCCATCTGCAGAATCCTAACCAGATGGTATTTTTTGGGTTTAGGGAAACAGAACACCGAAATCTCCTTTGACAAGGCACTCCCATTTATAGAGGAATAGTTTGTGGGTTATTACGATAAAATTGTTGTGAAATGAACAGATAAATTCTGTTAAGCAAAGACAGCAACAAAAGCATGGTGAATGACCAACCAGTCAAATCAAAGTAAATATTATCTTTATTTTTGAATGATTGTATTTTATCCCAAGTATTGACTTTGATGTGATGACTAGGGAAGACGGAAGTGTACATTTCAAAACATCATACTGAAAAAATGGTACTAAAGAGAGTAAGGACTTTAAATGTTAAAATGCTTGTAAAAATAAATCATCACTCACCCTTCTAAAATCTAAAGTTATTTTTCACTTTAAAAAAATTAGAAATATTTGTAATTTTATATAGTTGGAAGAAAATGTTATGATTCTTAAAAGATTATTAATATTTTTTAATGAATTATTAATAATTTTAGAACATTTTCAATGATAAATATAATCTTAAAGATAATAGAAAAATATCACTTAAACTTTAAAATCCAGTTAACAACAATAATAATGCGATTAACAAAAATAATAAAGCGACAAAAATTTAAGTGATATTTTATTGGAATTTTTTTATTATAATTTTATTGAAAAAATAATTATAATTAGTTGCCATTGATTGAAGGTTGAAACCATCGTTTTCAACTGACATAAATATTGTCGGTGTTTGTGAAGTCAAAAGCAGGAAATAGTCCAGCCATTAAACGGTTAAACAGTAAAAAAAACTAGCTTCTTATGCACGTAAAACGGGACCCGCGCTCCATGGTGAAATTCGAATAAATTGAGACGAGCTTAAAAAAATTAAATTACTATCAGTATTTGTCTTCTCAACATTTACGATGGCAACTCCAGGTCTCTACCGACGAGTCCTCCCTTCTCCCCCAGCAATCGAGTTTTCTTCACCCGAAGGAAAGGTATATATCGTTTCTTCATCCCAAAAGAATCATCAAATCCCTAATTTTGACACCCTTGGATGAGTTCTTCAAATGATTTTGTATTATGAATAATCGTGAGGTTATGCAGAAAATCTTTGTTGAGGCTCTTGCACATGGAACCATGGAAGGCTTCTTCAAGTTAATTTCGTACTATCAAACGCAATCTGAACCTGCGTACTGTGGACTAGCTTCTCTTGCGGTCGTCCTTAATGCACTTGCCATTGACCCTGGTAGAAAATGGAAAGGTGTGTTTTCAATGCTTTCCTTTTCTTTTCTTTTACAACGACGATTTCTAGATTACGTTAAAGTTACGAAAGGATGATCAAATGTGATATCCAATTTGTTTGGTAATGTCTTCTGAAGAGCTTCTATCCTCTAGAGAATCTTCACTTGCATATTACTCCTAAAAATATTAGAATGTCAAAAAGGGAACCGAATTCACTTTCTTTCACTAATTCCTTACTCATATTGGATGCCGCGTCACTTGCACCCTCTTTTTCTTGCCACAAAGGAATAGTCAGGGTTTGAGATTTGCTGCTAGCTTGCGTTGCGTTGCGTTGCGTTGCTGTTATGGCACGTATTCGTTGTGTCTTTAATGTTCAAGGATATATGCGACATGAAGTATTAAGATCTACTAATTTCTATACAAGTCACATCGTTGTCGGATAGCAGCCCTTGTGGCAACCGTGGTTTCCTCTCTTAATTTCTAAGTGCACTTCTCACTTCTAATTTCATGAGGCTTCATTAATCAGTGGGATATTTGAATGGAGCTCACATTTCCTTCAATCTTGAATCTCTTTTAGATCCTTCTTAAGATAGGCTTTTATCTGGTGCTCTTTTGACCATGCTGGCTGCGTCGTTAGACTGAAGTCACTAAACAGTTGGCACTTTTGTTCCCGTAGCCCATACTAATTATGTTTCAACTTAAGTGCAATTACATTGCTTCTTAACAGGCCCTTGGAGGTGGTTTGACGATTCCATGTTGGATTGTTGTGAGCCCTTGGTTAAGATTAAAGAGGAAGGCATTACATTTGGAAAAGTTGCATGTTTGGCTCAATGCAATGGAGCTAAAGTTGAAGCTTTTCGAACAAATGAAAGCACGATAGATGATTTTCGCAAGAATGTAATTTCATGTAGTACTTCAGAGGATTATCATGTAATGGTATCTTACAATAGAGGAGTGTTTAAACAGGTATCATTGTCAATGACATGCTAAATATATCTTAACTTTAATGTTTATAGAGATGATGTGAAATACCATATTGTTTTGCAACAGACTGGAACTGGTCATTTTTCACCACTAGGAGGCTACCATGCGGAAAGAGATATGGTCCTCATTCTGGATGTTGCTCGTTTCAAGTATCCTCCTCACTGGGTCCCGCTTACCCTTCTCTGGGAGGCCATGAATACTGTTGATAAAGCAACTGGACATTATAGGGGGTAAAATCTAGTACCTAAACTTCCTTTTTGCACCATTGTTCTGGTTGAACTGTTGAAGTATAATAATTCATTATTGGTTTGTGTTGTGATAGTGCTCCTTGTATGCTTCTTGCAAGACCCTAATAATTTTCTCTTCTACCATGTCTTTCGTTTCTCTATTTTGAAGTAAAGATTGCAGTTTGCACCCTGTGTTAATATTGAACTCAACGTTGTGACCTTTTCACTAACTCAAGCATTGAATATTTGAGGTCAGATCACCTTGACATTGATCTCATCCCTGTTTCATATATGCATGATGTATGCTCCTGCCTATTCTTCTTAGTGATGGACAAAGTCTTCTCATTATGAAAAAGAAATTAAAATAAGAAAAAATTTGTAGGGTGTTTTTTGTATGATTGTTTTCAGGCCGTAATGCACTAGCTTGATTCATCTATTCAAGCACCTGTCTGTAAGCGGCATTACAGTATTCACCAATCTTTTTGTCATATTTGCATCGTAGAATTTAATTTGTAAGGAGGAGGGCCGGAAGTTACATAAAATCAAATGTTTATGTCATCTGTTGTAGGTATTGCTCACTTTGCATGTTTTAAATCCTTTTAACTTCTATTTATCTCTGTATTCTGTCCACCAAAGTGGTTTTGGATATCTGTCTGATTAGCAGTTCTGAACTGACATTTAGCTTATCTCAAATCGCTATCTGAAAGTTGTATTTTAAGGTAATGTCAGTATCGCCAAGTTGTACTAGCTTTTGCGATGAAAATGTTATGACTTTGTTGTTTTCCTCCATTTACATTTGGAAATGTGTAATTTTCAGGTATATGGTTATTTCAAGATTTAACAGAGCAACATCAATACTTTATACTGTGGTACTGTGACTGATTTATCCTTTGTCTAACCATTTGAGACTGCGTACTAAGTTTCTAAACTGATGAATTGATATGAATTGTTAATGAAATTTTATTTCACTTACCATAATACTAGTCAAGTCAACTACGAGTAGGTCTTGCTTCTGTAATTATATTGCACTATAAGAAGTATCAGCCTTCTACATGTTGTTAATTAATTGCATGGATTATGCTAAATGTCATTCATCTATGTTTCATTGACCCTTTTTATATTTCTTAAAGAACTCTTTCATGATTTTACTTCTTAGTGATTCTACTTCTACTAGTTCTTCAATCTTTTGATAGTGTGTTCATTTTTTTGGTAAGCAAACCATTTATCCTGGTGTACCACAAATGCTTATTCAATTGACACTGTCTGCAGAGTTGTAGACATGAAGGTTGGAACATAGTTGCTAAATACTTAACTGAAGACGTCCCCCTCCTTTTGAAGTCAGAGGGTTTAGAGGACATTCAGAAGCTACTGTCTGTTGTATTCAAGTCTCCTCCTATTGAATTGAGGGGGTTTATCACATGGATTGCTGAAGTTCGTAGACAAGAGGATGGAAATCTCACCTTGAGCGAAGAAGAGAGAGGAAGGCTAGCTATCAAGGTTTTTGACCTACTGATCACTTCCATTACGGATAAATAATTTTTTTTCTCTAATGAAAATCTTAAAATTCTTCATTTTCTGATCAGAACCTTTATATATTGAAGAAAAAATTTAACATGTAGAACTGTAATAACTGAGCTTTGGAATTTCAGGCAGAGATATTGGAACAAATCCGAGCAATTGCACTCTTCAAACACATAACTAGATGGTTGGATTCTGCAATTTCATGTTGCTGTCCTTATGCAAACCTTGGTGATAAAGACAAAGACATGTCACCTGCACTCGCTGCAAGTCTTTGTTGCCAAGGGGTGGATCTTTTGACTGGTTGTGATAGGCTAGGTTCGTCAGGTGGAAAATGCTGCAGTCAAATAAATGTACAACAGTTACATGCCGATTCTGAAAATCCAACAGCAGCATTGGTTTCTGGAACTATCAAAACTGGCAACAGTGAACAAGGAGTTGATGTGTTGGTCCCTCTGTGTCAAGGGGGGCCAAATAGCTTGTGCATTTCCAATGAAGGACGCTGCGTTGGATTGCACCCATCCACTGCAGATGTTTTAACAGTGCTTTTATTGGCCTTGCCCTTGCAGACATGGTCAGGCATTAAAGAAGAAAAGCTGCGGGTGGAAGTTACTGACCTTGTAACTACTGAAAACCTCCCTCCCCTGCTTCAGGAAGAGGTAATAACCTCTTCTTTGTCAAGTCTTAATTTCATGTCTGGTTATATTTGCTTACCTGTGGCCCTTGTGATAAAACCATTGGCTTTTGTTTTTTTTTCCTTGTTGAAGTAAAAAATTGCTACCTTTTTATGGTGAGATATTTTGTATTATTATATTTAATACCTAATCATAGAGTAAACTGAGAGTGAACTTATCCTGAGCTAGCCATAGATGAGTTCTTGCAGGTTTTGTTCTTGCGAGGGCAACTCGAATTTCTCATGAATGATATTGGTGCTTCGCCTTCATCATGATACGTAACAACTAAATATGATTCCATTGGATACTGATTAGGCTTTTTAGGCATGCCATCGGACGTGCCTCGGTCTTTCAAGTGTTCCCCCCTTCCTCCACCCTTCATCATGAATAACAAGCAGACTATGTGGTTGGCGTACAAGAATAATTCGTGTTACCTTTGTGTAAAAGGAGGACCCCCTGGTCTTGGTGGGGTATTAGTTTCCATTGAAATTAAGCATTTTTTTGTTAGAATCTGATGTTGGATTACTATTTAATATTTCTCACCACGGAGATATCTTTTTGTAAAGTTTGACACTAATTTATTATTGCTATACGTGAACACATGATATATGCTTCAAATACAAGAAGATTCTGACTAGCTGACTGCTCTTCCCGGCAATATTTCGCTTGAATGGTTGATCAAGAGTGCAATATAATGTTTCTTTTAAAATATCTTTTATTATTGGCTTGGTGTCGTTTTTTTTTTTGGGATAAAAATATCAGCTTTTATAAAAATAAAAAACAACAACAAAATGAGTTACATTATATAATGGGCTGCACTACATGAGAAAGGAATAACGATCCAAGCAGCCCGTTACTAAGGAAAGCAGACCACAAAGCCATATACCGCACGGCCCACACGAACACAAAGATCATCAAAGAAGCACGGCTCCATTTCAAAAGTGAGATCTACTAATGACCTTACAGCTGAACAATGGGCCTTCTTGAGAGGTCTTCAATTTGCAAGGAACAAGGGACTCAACTATGTCATTATGGAATCGGACTCTTGGGATCTGATCTCAGCTCTGTCGCTTTCTGCAGATGTGAATTCTCAGAATCTGATTATGTTCCAGATTAGGGAATTATTAGCTCTTGATTGGACTGTGCAATGGAGACATGTCTTCAGGGAACAAAACCAAGTTGCTGATAGGCTGGCTAAGGAAGGTTTAAATAGCCCTTGTCTTTTTGATTCTTGCCCCTCTTTTTTGAGGTCTTTGATTCTGCGTGATTGTATGGGACTTTGCTCCCCTCCTGCTCTTTTAAATTAAAGGCTCTGCCTTCTTTTATATCAAAAAAAAAAAAAAAAGCTTAGTAGTAGTATGAATGCTCTTCTGTCTATGAGTGGGAGGTCACATAAAGGTTTGAAACTCCCATGGGAAGTAGAGTAAAGCAAGCGAACAGAAGATGACTACAAAATAAGAAGCTATAATTTTAACAGTTAAACGCCATATATAGCAAATTGTGGGAAGAAGATACAACCAGGATTCTTCATAGCACCAACTTAGCTGGGATTTTGATTAACTGAAGTAGTTTTTACTTACTCCAAAGAAAATGTTTTTAAGTACTAACTTGAATCTTAAATATAAGACATAAATAATTTTAAAGTATTTATATTTACTGTTTTTTCTCTAGACTAATTTATCTAATTTATAAACTGATATATAATTTAAATATTTAATCATACACAATATATAATATGATTAAATAATTTATTTAACTTTTTAATCTCAAGTTAACTAGATATTATATTTAGGAAATATAGTTTTATTTTATGGTCACTGTAAAACCATTTGTGTGGTGTGGGTCTGTGGGAAGCCTTGCACTTTTGCCGTACGATGTGAGAAACCTTGACCCTTCATTCATTGTTTTCTTTCCTATTTTCCTTTTAAAAAAATTGGTTAAAAATACCTATTTAAAAATTTTATTGATTTTATAGATATTATATGTTTTCATATACAAAAAAATAATGATATTTTTAAATATTTTATACACAGAAAATATGAGTACTTAAAAATTCAGATCTTTGTAACCAAATCTTTTTTCAAGCATGTGCTTTTATCCAATTTTCCATTTTTTTTAAAAAATAAAATAAACAGGGAAAAAAAGAAAAAAATGGAGACTCCTGTATAAATCCAATTGAAATATCAAAATCAAAATTCAAACCTACACTTTTAACAAATTATTAATGAGGCCAAGAGGCCTAATTAGTGATATTTTAATGTTATTTTAAGACTAGAATGCCCTCCTATAATTAAAAAGGAATATTGAAGGTAGATGTGGCCCATTATTTTATTATTTCAACCTGATTTATTTTAGATTTTCTCTTTCTTTTTTAGTAAGTTTGTTTGTTGGGAAAATCCCATATAAATACCTTATGAATTTGTAAAACTCTCGTAAGCCCACCGAATTTGTAAAAAGACTGAGAAGTGATAAGGATAAGGACTTCGAGGATATACAAATTCAAGAAAAAGACCAGACTGCCCCTTAAGTTATAAAACATTACATGTTTCCCTTTCTGCTGGTTCAGTCCGAGACGCTGGAAAAAAAAACAGAGGATCAGTGATTCCACCCAAAATCATCGGATGAGGATGAATTAATACCGGCGGTCGATGGTAACCTATTCCTCTGGTATTTCTTGTCTTATCCCAGAAATCATTGCATAAATTATTGTGAGAACATATCTTTAGTCGCTTAATAAAATGACTGACATGGCCCAAAGTTTTGACAACATTATCAGCTCTCAAAAAGCACAAAGTATTTAAAAGGGAAAAAAGAAAGAAAGAAAAGCGGATAAATTCAATGCTTTAGCAGAAATTTAAAAAAACTAGAGAACAAAAGTAATAAACAGAAAGACGGTTAAGCGAACCATCAAATGAGAGAAGGAGATTCTATCTGTACCTGGGGGAATTATCAACAATGGCAACTTTTGCAAGATCGACACCTAATATTGTGAGATCCTCAGTGTAATTACCATCTGAAAAAATGCAAGACGCACGGTATACCCGGCGTGAAATAAGTTTCCCATCAGGATCCAATACATCAAGCAGTTGTTTCGCATAAATTTCTCTTTCAAAATAGGTCATTCAAAAGAGGAATGAAGCATGACCTATTTTGAATCTGAAATGTTCAAAATTTATGCAATGATTTCTGGGATAAGACTAGAAATACCAGAGGAATAGCTTACCATCGACCGCCGGTATTAATTCATCCTCATCCGATGATTTTGGGTGGAATCACTGATCCTCTGTTTTTTTTCCAGCGTCTCGGACTGAACCAGCAGAAAGGGAAACATGTAATGTTTTATAACTTAAGGGGCAGTCTGGTCTTTTTGCTTGAATTTGTATATCCCTCAGAAGTTTTTATCCTTGTCACTTCTCAGTCTTTTTACAAATTCGGTAGGTTTATGAGGGTTTTACAAATTTATAAGGTATTTATATGGGATTTTCCCTTGTTTGTTTTATGATTTACTTTTTATAAAACAAACAAATACTTATATATATATATATATATATATATATATATATATATATATATATATATATATATATATATAAAGAAAAGTGTACTATTTATCCAAATAAAATTAATCAAACTTGTATACATCTTGTATGATCGCAAAAAATATTTTTGTCCAGCAAAATTATTATATAAATATAAGAATATATCTATGAACAATATAAGCTTTTTTTTTTTTTTAAAAAAATTACTATTTATAAAATTATTCAAATTTGTATATATCATGTATAACCATAATAAATATTTTTTTTTTCCAACCGAGATATTATATAAATATAAGAATATAATGGGTGGATTCATTCTTTTTATTCAGCAAAAACCTTTGTATGTGGTTGGGGAATTTTATTTATTTCAATTTTTCTAATGTTGATCATATATAGAAGATAAAGAAATATGTTGTCCTTTCTTCTAAAAGGAATTAATGAAAATTGATGTGCCTATTCAATTTTTGAATCACATATTAAATCATGGAGTAAATTTTTTTGGTTTTTATTTAATACATTAATAATCATAACTAAAAATGAGAGAGTAAAAAGAGAATTGAATAACCCAACAGAGGTGATTTAAGAAAGAAGATATGGGCAACATGGTCATTTAAAAACATTTAAATCTTCAATTAGATCTCTTGACTAGATCAAGAATTTGTAAACAACGGGGAATCAGATTTCCTGCGCGCAGGGGGAGCATTTCTTATCTGTGTTGTCAGATGAGATCTGGCATCACCGATTTTTATTTTTTTTAAAAAAATTTTTATTTGTTAAAAAAAATATTTTAATGGGTAAAGAATCTAAAATAAAGATAATTTCTCAACTAATATTTTTTTAAAAAATAATTTTTTTAATTTAAAAATCACCAAAATAAAAAATATTAAATCTGGAACGTTCAGATCTCATCTGGACGGTCCAGATGAGACAAATTCTCTTGGACAGGCAGGGAATCGGTTCCAAAAAACGGAGGTCAAAATTTAAATTTTAGTATTTAAATAGTGTGGGGTAAAACTAAAGGGCAAGAGGCGTGTGGGTCCAGCGACCAGGATTAATGGGCATGACAAACAAAGCAGTGAGGACGCCGTAGAGTTTGGGGCAATTGACCTTGTTAGTATTGTAAGAGCATCCGAATTCCTAAACGACGTGGCAGAAGGAAGGGACAAGGAAAAGGACCGTTTGGGCAAAGAAGAACAAAATAAAACTTTATTCATTTCCAAACCCTTCCTCCCAAATCCCACTAATGGAAACTGGGACCCGTTGTGCAGAAATATCTCTGACCTTTTACTTAAAGTACACCTAATATTATATACTTTTTGCATGCGTAAAAATACTTATAATAGGAGTAAGAAATATCATGTCATTTAAATATAACTTGACACCGTTTAAAGGAAAAAAATAAATAAATTATTTTTTGTAGTGGGCACACACAATTTTTTTCATATATCACTTTGATCCTATTTCTGAGTTTATTTTACCAAAAAATTTAGTCTCATTTATAAGTTCAGTTTCATGTAATACTAATCCGCTTTTGACTTAAAGACTTAAACCCATCCTACAAGTATGAAACGTTAGGATTGAATTTAATGCTTTCTATTAAATCATTTACATCATTATAAATTAATATATGTTACTTGTAAGTTGTGATTACTTCACAATTTTTTTTTGAAAATAGTTTGCAAAGTAATTAAAATTAATACAGTACATCTTAATTATTTTCATTTTTACGTTGTATGGTCTGTGTGAATTAAGAATTTAATGCTATTGATTTTTTTGTTCTTACAAATAAGTTTATATTTAGGATCATAAATTTGTTTAGAAAATGATTTATATTAAGGATGACAGAAATGAGCATCGCCCTCAACCACTTTGCTTCATTTTGTTGTATTTCGATCTTCACTCATTGGTTGCACAAATGCACACATCATCCACTATGAATCTTTACGTATCCCCTGCTCTTCCATGGCCTTTCTAATGTTTAATTGACAAATATTTTTCAATACTTTTATATAAGTTTTTTTTTAAAAAAATTCCACATGTGAACAAGGTCCTTTTGTTAAATACTCTATCTGTTTCTAAACATAAGGCCCAATTGACTTTTTTTTAGGAAGATCAAGAAAATTAAATAAGTTATTTAATCATATCATATGTTATATATCCTTATATTATATATCAGTTTATTAGTCAAACTAATTAGTTTTTTCATAATAAATAAAAATACTCTAAAATAATTTAAATAGCTCCTTAAACTCTCCAAAAAGATCAACTATATCTCATATTTAAGATCGGAGAGAATAATTTTTTTGAACATCAGTGAAAATATAACTTTCCCGTTTTTTGAAATTCTATCTCGCCTTGTCGTCCATACAAAATAACATGTTAAGAAATTAAGGGGATGTTTGTTTCTGGTTTTTTTCCCCCTTAAAAATAGTTTTATAAGAGTATTTTTTTTTTTAAGAAAAATAAATATTTAGATAGTTGTTTGAAAATAATAGTAATCTATTTTAAAGTGTCATGGCGGCCGAAGCCGCGAACAATGACGTGACATTGGTTGTTGCCAGTGGTGTGATATAATAATGAATAGGTGACAGCCTCAAAATTTAAAAATTAAAAAACACATAAAAATTGCTTTTTGTTTTTCATAAAAACACATAAAAACATAATCCTTAATTTTGCAAAAGAAGGAAAAAAGAATCGTTTTTTATTTCCTTCAAAATTGATATTTATGCTTAATTTATATTACAAAAGATTCAAGAAAATATGCATTCATCCGATTCACGAATAATTATCTTTTATTTATATATATATATATATATATTTATATATATATATATATATATATATTTTAATGCCTTTGTTTAGATTTGCTTGAATTAAGTTTAGATTTACAAAAGATTCAAGAAAATATGCATTCATCCTTTTTTATTATTATTATTATTATTTTTATTATTATTTTTTTTTGAATTGCATGGCATTAGCATATTCCAATCTCAAGTGAGCGTGCATCCCCGGTCGCACAAAACAGATCTGCGCGTGCGTCCCCGGCAGTCGCCCACTGCGGACTAGCTCATCACAGAGTGGTCGTCGATTCCTACCGCCTGAAGGCGGCGACGGTCGGGTGTATCCGAGCTTTGTGGATCTGGTTCTGGATCCCATTCTGCTGATCTGAGAATTTCGATTGAGCGCTGTGTGCAGGCGATTTTCTTTCCACCGTTTTTGATAGCTGCTACGGGTGCGTGGGTTGCTTTGTTCTTCCTCTGCATCGCTGCTGTGTTTGTGGTTTCAGCTTTGCCCGGATCTGGTTTTTTCTCGGTGCTGCGTCGTCGTCGCTGGCTTGTGCTGCGTCATCAGCGTCTGCTTGTGTTGCGTCATCGGGGTGAGTTTCCAGATCTGCTCGTGGGGTGGTGTAAAACAGATCTTCTTTTGCTCGGAGTGTTTATCGACCTCATCCTTAGTAGATCTAAAGAGGGGGTGGTTATTGGTGGATCTGTGGGAGATCAATTTTTTTCGATGAATCGATTATGAAGCGGGCCGGAAGGGATGGTCGGACGAGAAGGTGACGGAGACCGAAGGATTGTGAGATGGGAGAGAATACTACAATAATGAAAAACCGAAACAACACTTCGGAACCTCATTTCGAGACAAATTAATGAAACCGGACGAGCTAATGCGGGCAGTGTGGAGGAGATCGCCATTACTGATAAGGACTACACCATTGTCCAAGATGGTGATGTTCCATCGATCGAATTTTCCAAGGAGGTTCGTTGTGTGCTAATGAAAGGCATGGAGAAGACCCTTATCATCAAATTGATGGGTAGATCCATTACATACAGGAGGGACCTAGTAAGTAAAACTCAATCCCTCTGGCAAACAAAAGGCTCTTATCAGTTAGTGGATGTCAAAGGGAATTTCTACTTTGCCACTTTTGATCTGGAAGAGGATTACACAAAAGTGCTTACAGGGGGGCCGTGGATGATATTTGGGACGTACCTTACAGTGCAACCATGGTCTTCTGATTTTGACTCATGTTCAACAAAGATCTCCAAGGTAGTGGTCTGGCTAAGGATTCCGGGACTTTCATTCAGATACTATCATAAGAGCACACTACAGGCGATTGGGAGTTTACTTGGGGATGTTGTAAAAGTTGATTATATGACAAAGAACACGGGGCGTGGGAAGTATGCTCGAATAGCGGTGCTTATCGATTTATTGAAGCCGCTTGTTCCAAGGATTAAGGTTGATGGCTTGACTTACTGTGTGGAATATGAAGGCTTGCCACTCATTTGTTTTGAGTGTGGCATGTATGGCCACACTAAGGAGAAATGCAAAGCAGGGGTACAACAAGGTGGCCAGGTTGAATGTAGTCATCAAGAAGCAACAAAGCAGACACCACATAATCTTGCCCACACTACGAATAACCCTACGTCCCTTGCTGACAGCAGATCTGAGAAAGGTCCGTCGACGTATGGCTCATGGATGCTTGTGCAATATCCGAAGAAAGCAACTAAACAGTCTGTTGGAAAAGAAGCACGGCCTGGAGGCTCAAATAGTTATGGGGGATCTCGCTTTACTGTTCTCAAGGATGAGGATACAGAGGTTATTTCAACACATCCGACAGAGGCTGATCGGAAGGGGAACAACCCACAAGTAGTAGACTTGGCCACAAGAACCAAGGCAGACCAACATATGGATAAGCTGGGCAATAATAACAAATCAAAAAAGAGTGCTCTAAAAGTGGTCCAGGAATATAGAAGAAAGATACCGAGTGGAGGAGACTACCAAAGATACATCAACCCATGTCGCTAGAGAACGGGGCCCGCATCCCAACCTCGCCCACCGTTTCGGTCGATATTTCGTGTGCACTGGATATGAAACAAGCCAAGGAAAGAAGAAAGGAAAGAAGGTAGACCCAGAGACTAAGCAATCAAATGAATCAATCTTTACAACATCGGCGTTTAAGGCTTTTAAAGCTATGGAGACTGAATCGACCTTGGACAGCAGTAAACATACTGTGGTAGAAATTCAACGCAATAGACCCATTCTTGAAGAGGTGAACCCGATGTCTGTGTATACTAACTCTGGCAGCATACCCATTTTACAAGTGTTTGATGATTTAGGAGGCGGCAAGGAAAATAAAGTGCCCAAACCTCCTGACCAAAAGTCACCGCCGCATGGCATCAAACTACAATCTAGTATAAAGCGAAACCTAAAAGTTCGAAAGAAGCCTACAGGAGCGTATATCTCCAAGGATGCAATAGAAGTTCTCCGTGAGCAGCTTGAGACACCGAAGGAATTGGAGGTAATGCCGGTATGCTCCCCTGAACAATATCAAAGGCAGAACGAGCGCGATGATGACCCATCGGGGCCCGGTATGGTTGTATCTAATTCTTAACGTCTTTATGATTACACGAATATTTGTTTGGAACTGCCAGGGAGCAGCTAGTAAAAGTTTTTTTAGGACCTTTATGACTTTCATGTCGGAGCATAATCCTGCCATGGTTGTTTTAGTCGAACCTCGTATTTCTGGAATGAAGGCTGACAAGTTTATTAGATATTCAGGTTTTGATTATTCATATAGGCTCGAAGCAAGAGGTTTTTCAGGTGGTATTTGGTTGTTGTGGAAGGATTTTATTACTGTCTCTATCGAGCTGTGCCACTCACAATTCATTCATTGCAAATTAATCACTTCGGGGACTACTAGACCTTTTCACTTCACAGCGGTTTATGGAAGTCCTAACAATACAATGAGAAAAGAGCTATGGCAATCCCTACAAGATGTTGCGGGACCGTATCGATCCATGGCTTATAGCGGTGATTTTAATGCAATTCTTACTAGTGGGGATCGAGCCGGTGGTTCCGAGGCGAGAGCCCGCGGTTGTGAACTCTTTCGTACTTTTATTTTTAACGTGGTTTGACGATCTTGGTTTTTGTGGCCCTAAGTATACATGGAGATGGGTACTTTACTCCGGCGTTTAGATCGTGCACTTGGCAACACTCTCGGCGGATACCTTTAGTACAACAGTTGTGAAGCATCTCCCCAAACTCAGTTCTGATCATCGTCCGTTGTGCATACAGGTTGGTGGGCATGCAAGCCTTCCTCAACAGCATAAACCATTTAGGTATTTGGCAGCCTGGGCCACTTCTGAGTCTTTTGGAAAAGTAGTACATGACAGTTGGTCTAGCAAGGAACCCATTGTTGAAAACATCAAGAAATTCACGGATTCGGTTAAGACTTGGAATCGTGAGGTTTTTGGAAGTATCAAGCAACGCAAGCGTAGAATTTTGGCACGGCTAGGTGGCATTCAAAAAGCCCGGAGACTCGTCAAAACCGCTTCACTTGATAGATTGGAAGGCGAACTACGTAAGGAGTTTGAGCTAATATGTGAGCAAGAGAATTTGACATGGGCTCAACGAGCCAGGTGCGACTGGATAAAGTTTGGCGACAGAAACACAGCTTATTACCATGCAAAAGCAGTCCGTCGAGGCCGAGGTAAATTAATTACGGCTCTGAAAGGTGACAATGAAGACTGGTGTACTGATGATGCTACTCTCCAATCTTGGGCGTATCAGTTTTACAAGACCCTCTATACTAAAGATGGAGACTTTGTCTCACGATACCCGGGTAGAGGCCTCTTCCCTGTTATGGACAGATCTCTGACTCAGTCTCTTGATTCTGCTATCTTACAAAGTGAAGTGCATACAGCTCTTTTTCAAATGAAGCCCCTTAAGGCTCCAGGGGTCGACGGTTTGCATGCCGCCTTTTTCCAGAATCAATGGAAGATTGTAGGCCCTTCTCTATACCACCTGGTTATCCGGTTTTTCGAAGAAAGTATTCTCCCAAGTGAACTGAATGAAACACTCATCACTCTAATCCCCAAGATTCCATCTCCGGAGAGGCTTAAAGACTTCCGTCCAATAAGTCTATGCACAGTTCCCTACAAGATCCTTACAAAAGTTCGGCAAATCGACTCAAGAAGTCATTACCAAGGTTAGTCCTCCCGAACCAATCTAGCTTTGTTGCGGGACGGCGGATAACGACAATATCATTATTGCACAAGAGGTTATTCACTCAATGAGATCCAAAAGGGTCCGGAAGGGTGGTTAGCAATTAAAGTGGACCTTGAAAAAGCATATGATCGATTGCGCTGGGACTTCATAGAAGAAACACTTTATGACGCCGGCCTTCCTAGAAAATTTGTCAAAGCTGTGATGCTATGTGTTTCTACTTGTAGTATGAGGGTTGTATGGAATGGTACGCATCTTGAGAAATTCTGTCCCTCGAGAGGTATTAGACAAGGGGATCCACTCTCACCTTATCTTTTTGTCCTCTGCATGGAAAGGTTATCTCAAATGATCAACAAAATGGTGACGAAAAAATCGGTGGAAGCCAATTCATATGGGACGTGGAGGTCCTCCTCTCTCCCACCTATTTTTTGCGAGATGATTTAGTGCTCTTTGGTTCCACCGAAGCCCTCACAGTACATTTGATCAATAATATCCTCCGTGATTTTTGTTCTAGCTCGGGTCACAAAGTTAGTAACCCGGAAAGAGGTGTTCTTCTCCAACAATGTTCCTCATGGCGTCAAAACATGGGTGAGCGAGGAGTTGGGCTTTAATCGAACTGAAGATCTCGGGAAGTACCTCGGCGTTCCTTTACTCCATAAACGTGTACGAATTGGGACCTATGAGTATATAGAGGATAAAATTAAAAACAAACTGTCTGGCTGGGCAGCGAAGACTCTATCACTCGCGGGCCGTATTACATTAGCAAAATCCGTATTATCTGCTGTACCAGTATATGCAATGCAGACAATGAAGTTACCATCTGGAATGTGTAGCCGCATTGATCGACATATCAGGAATTTTGTGTGGGGTAGCATGGGTAATGAACGGAAGCCAAGCTTGGTTAAATGGGATGAAATGTGTACACCTTACAAAGCGGGTGGTTGCGGTTTTAGGAGGCTAGAACAACAAAATCAAGCGTTCCTGATGAAACTTGGTTTTACTCTTAGATCTCAACCGGAGCTTCTTTGGGTACAGGTCCTTCGAAAGAAATATGGGTGGGATGATTACCAGGGCCCTCACAGGAAAAATCACAATTGTTTTTATTTATGGCGGCACATTAAGAACGTATGGTCTGATGTGGAACTTGGCATAAGGTGGGACGTTGGTGATGGTTCTCGTACTCGGTTCTGGACTGATAATTAGCTATCGGAGATAGGCCCCTTAAACCTATTGGCATTCAGAGATATCATGGAGAATGAGGCCCACCTCCCAGTTAGCCACTTTGTTACCCCTGAAGGTAATTGGAACTGGGACCAGTTTCATGGCGATCTCCCTCAGCATATTCTTTCCTTAATTTCAGGTTGCAAAGCCCCGGACGGTGAGGATGGTGCTGCTCGTTGTTTTTGGGATCGTTCACCTGATGGACAGTTCTCTGTCTCCTCCGCCTATGAGATGCTTTGTGATGTTGAGATCGAGGAATCTAATCGCCTATGGGAGGTGATGCGGAAGTGGGAGGGTGCCCGAGAGAGTTAGAGTTTTCCTCGGCTAGCGGCACAACAAAGATTACTTACCAATGCGAGAGGCGCCGACGTCATATGGTGGACTTGGATCTTTGCATGCGTTGTGGAGACGTAGTAGAGGATACGAGATCATGTGTTACGAAAATGCGGGTTTGCCCGGGAAGTATGGAGCCACTTGATGCCAATTGATCAAAGACAACGTTTCTCCAACATTGATTTCATGATTTGGATGTTACGTAATCTTGGAACCAACCGTCAATGTCTTAACGGGCGGGCCAAATGAGCAAGCTTATTTGGTTTGACATGCTGGAAACTTTGGGAAGCTAGAAATAAGGCTGTATTTCAGAATATTCATCTTCAACCAGCTCAACTAGCTCGAGAAGTAATGCTTTTAGCTGATTTCAATGTACAAGCAACGAAACTCGTTTGTTCAGCACGAGGTGATCGTCAGAGGAAACTGGAGCGGATTATAAAATGGCGTAAACCTTCAGGTAATACTATCTCCTTGAACTGTGATGGGGCGAGAAAGAGCGATTCTAGACTTGCAGGTGCAGGAAGTTTACTTCGGGATCATGAGGGACGCTGGATAGCTGTTCTTTGTCGACACATTGGTATCTGCACCTCTCTCCAGGCGGAACTGTGGGCCCTCATGGATGGCCTTCAACTGGCATGGGATAAAGGCTTCAGGACGGTGGAAGTTCAAATAGACTGTTTGGTTGCACTAAGTTTAATTCTTAGGGAGGAAGGACACGCTAATCCAAACATGTGTTTGGTCCGGAAGATTCAACGTCTTCTAGCCCAGGAATGGTTAGTAACTGTTACTCATACTTTTCGTGAGGGTAATTAGTGTGCTGATTTTCTTGCTACATATGCTCTACATCTGGAGAGGGGATACCACATACTTGACGAGCCACCGGCAGACCTTCAACGCTTCCTCCGGGAGGATGTAGAAGGTATCGGACGAGTAAGACTTTGCTCTAGTACTTCCTGATCTTTGATGATCAGCCCCTATTGTAAACAAAAAAAAAAGTAGGTTGTCCCGATCGCTATAGGCGTGGCTACGTGGCTCATTACAATTCTCAATTCTGTCATTTAAGATTTTTTTCCCCCAGTACAAAGACACGAGTATATTTTAATGCCTTTGATTAGATTTGCTTGAATTAAGTAGAGTTATCAAAAACAGGTTGTCCCGACCACTATACGCGTGGCTTATTCTGTCATTTAAGATTTTTTTTTTCCAGTACAGGACACGAGTTTTTTCTTTTTTTCAGAAAAAACCTACACGAGATATGATTGAGTCAACTGTTAAATTTATGCATATTTTTTGGCAGGAACTCAATCATTTTCATCATATTATAAATAATTACTTTGCTAAAATCAACTTTCGTCACCAGAGCATTTATTTAATTTTTATAATAGCGGCACGAATTATTATTATTACTATTATTATCATCATCATATGAAATCAGTTATTATTTGACAAAATACTCGCAATACAAAAATAATGACCCTCAATAAACTAACAAATGTTGAATCTAATGGAAATGGTTATTTCTTATAATGTGGAGAATCAAAGTAGTAACTACCTTTACCTGAACCTAATTACCTTAAATTACTCCATTTGAGGATGCATATGCTTGTAAAAGACTCTTAAAAATAAAAAAAAATCATGTGAATGATTAAGAGCCCATTTGGTTCAACTACATTACATGTCTGCAATGGTAATCATAATTGCATTGTCAAGATGAGAGTGTTTAATTGTTTTTTAGCATGGTAATAGGGTTTACCATGGTATAATAATGATTATTGAAAAATTACTAATCTTCATTCATATTTTACCACTTTATTGCATAAGTCCAATTTATTCTTTAGTTTTAATTGTCTTTATTTCACATGTCTCATTTCACCTGTTACACCACTCCATGGCCGTCGCCCCCACTACCTCCTCCTCCTTCACTATTGTCGCCGACACCCCCCAACCGTTGCCATTGCCGTCACCTCCACCATTGTAGCCACCACCACTACCTCCTCCTCCACCACCACCGTTGTCGTGCCGCCACCACTACCTCTACCATCGCCGCCATCTGTAAAAACAGTCATTGCTTAGGGTCATTTTAGTAATTGTGTGTTGTAATTAGATCTTATATATATATGTGTAATGGACTCATTATGTGTAAGTTCAGAATATTTGTTCTCAATAAAAGATATTTTTCTCTCGAAGTCAATATGTATAGGGTCCTATTTTGCTACTTAACATGGCATCAGAGCCAATAATCAAGATCCAAGCCCATTAAACAAGATCCCATTACTTGGTGGTGGACCTCGGCCATGACTTCTGCAGAAGACTCTTTGACCGTTCTCTCTCTGCCAGGCACGACAAAGCCTTTTTCACTTTAAATCAAGAACGCCTGAACGAAGATGCAGTCGTCCTTGCTAGCTCCGGCGAGAATCACTCCTGGACGACGCATGAAAGACGACGGCTCTCCTGTCCAAGATCCGGTAAGACCAACGCCTGAACGAAGACGTAGTCGTCCCTGCTAGCTCCGACGAGAATCACTCCTGGACGACGCACGAAAGACGACAGCTCTCCTGTCCAAGATCCGGCGAGCCCCACGCCTGAACGAAGACGCAATCGTCCCTGCTAGCTCCGGCGAGAATCACTCCTGGACGTCGCACGAAAGACGACGGCTCTCCTGTCCAAGATCCGGCGAGACCCACGGATTTTGCCTCTGCAATCTTCGGCCCCATCGAGCTCCGCCAAGACCCGACCCTGGAAGACGCACGAAAGAAGACAGACGCAGTCGTCCCTACGATCTCCGGCGAAGAAACACGCTCCGCCAAGACCCGACCCTGGACGACGCATAATATATCCATTTTGATCGATCCATCACAGATTCTTCACCCTACCTCGACATCGCATGGATCAGAGGTGATTTTGCATTTTTCTTTGAACTCGCACGAGACAGAGACCACTTACCATGGCTAATGGTAAAATCACTGATCCAACAAATTTACCATTCTCTCATCCCTTGTTCATTCATCCATCTGAAACACAAGGTTCCACCATTATTTCTCAAATTTTGACTGGTGCTGAAAATTACACCATCTGGAGTCGTTCAATGACCATTGCACTGAAAGGGAAACACAAGGTTGGGTTTGTTGATGGCTCCTGCAAGAAATCCGATCAACCAGACAACCTCAAAGACCAGTGGGAACGTTGGAATGCTGTAATTCTTTCTTGGCTTTTGAATTCTGTATCAAAGGAATTAGCCAATGGTTTCATGAAGAAGCTCATCGTGTCTGGACTGATCTAAAGGAGCTATTTGACAAGCAGACGGGTTCCCGGATCTTTGCTCTTCACCGGGAAATTAGTCTTCTCAGGAAAGGTCCATCTACTGTTTCTGGTTATTTTTCAAAACTAAAGGAACTTTGGGAAGAGCAGTCCATTTTAGTCAAGATCCCCTCTTGTCAATGTTCCACCTCCACGGACTATGCAAAGTTAATTCAGCAATAGAGGTTGTTGCAATTTCTGATAGGATTAAATGAATCCTATAGTTAAGCCCGGAGTCATATTTTGCTTATGATACCCTTACCTTCTGTTGGACAAGCTTTTGGAATGATCTTAGAGGATGAAGCTCAACACTCCCTTACGAATCTTGAGGAGCCCTCTGTCACTGAAGGGATAGCTATGGCTATTCGAGGCCGTGGTCGTGGTGGCAGAGGTCGTGGACGTGGCAATCCCAATATAGAATGTTCTCATTGTGGAAAAAGAGAGCATACCAAAGAACAGTGTTTCCAGATTGTGGGTTACCCACAAACTTACAGAGGCAATTGACCAAAGCAAGGGGCTGATCAATTGGTTAATCAGGTATCCAGTGAACCACCTCGCCCTGAAGATGCACTCATTAACACTACCAGTATAGTGGGACCAACCTTCACCAATGAGCAGTACCAACGATTGTTGGAGCTTCTCAGAAAGGATTCTGAGCCTGCCATTCATGCTCTCACGGGTATAGGTTTGGTTGTTCCCTCTCTCTATTCTAAATCATATTCTTGTTGGGTTATTGATTCTGGGGCAACTACTCATATGGTTGGAAATTTGAATCTTTTAAATACATATGAAATATATGAGGGTCCCATTAAAACTATTAGATTACCTAATGGGACAAGGGTAAAGGTAACACATATAGGTAGTGCATCCATAACTGAAAATTTGACTGTGAATGGAATATTATATGCTCCATCATTGGAATTCAACCTACTCTCTGTTGCTAGATTAACAAAGGAACAACAGTGTTCTGTTATATTTTTTCCTTATTTCTGTTTGATGCAGGGCCTTCAGGATGGCAAGATGATGGTGACTGGTAAGCTGATTGAAGGCCTGTATATTTTGAGAACTATTAATAGACAATGTAATACGGTTGATTCTGTTGAAAGAACATGTAGTATGCTAAATTTTTCTCAAAGCAATGCTAGAAATCTTGATATAGATCAAATGTGCATGTGGCACCATAGACTTGGGCATGCTCCTCCTACTATAATGAGATATCTGGGTCTCGAATGTAGTGATAAAAGCATCATCAATGATAAATGTGAGATATGTGTCCAATCGAAACAAACTAAACTTCCTTTTCCTTCAAGTTGCATTAAGAGTGCTCGTTGTTTTGAGCTATTGCATCTTGATGTATGGGGTCCATATAGACTCCAACCCATCAAGGATATTCCTATTTTTTGACAATTGTTGATGATTTTTCTAGGGCAACATGGACTCTATTGCTCAAGAATAAAACTGAGGTTACAACCTATATTCAACAATTTATTGCTTATATCCTCACTCAATTTACAGTTTCCGTTAAGATGCTTAGAAGTGACAATGGTACAGAATTCACAAACAACGAGCTAAAGCAATATCTTAGGAGTAAAGGAATTGTTCATCAAACTTCATGTCCTCACACTCCAGAACAAAATGGGGTAGTTGAGAGGAAACATAGAACTATCATTCAGGTAGCTAGGGGTCTCATATTGCAATCTGGGATACCAATTAAGTATTGGGGGGAATGTGTCAAAATGGCTACCTATGTAGTTAATAGATTGCCATCTAGAATTCTAGATTATAAAACCCCCTTTGAGATTGTGTATAAAAAACCTCATGTTCTTGATGACTTAAAAGTTTTTGGTTCTTTGGCTTTTGCAACAAACTTAAAAGGTAATGATAAACTGAAAGCAAAATCAGTTCCTTGTGTTTTTCTTGGTTATCCTGATAATCAGAAAGGATATATGTTGCTTGACCTGAAAAACAAAAATATATTTGTTAGTAGGCATGTGTGTTTCCTTGAAACCAAATTTCCTTTCAAAGAAACTAAACCATATGACTTGAGTGAAGACTGCAGGGAATTTCAGCATATGTTTTGGTTTGATTGTGATTTTTTGGCACATGATCTTCACAAGCTAGTTGATGACAATGTCCATAATGAAACCATAACAGATTCACGACCATCTGATGGAAATGTCCAAGATGGAACCATAACAGATTCAAGGCTTGAATCGTCTATCACAAGCCAGTTTATGAGCTTGTTTGAACTTCTGAAACTTGCTGTAAAAAAACAGAGAAGTTGAATAAAACTTATTTGCTGGTTCTGCTGGTGCTTTTTTTTTTTTAGTTTAGTAACCAGAGTTCTTAAAGAAAAAAAAAATCCCTGTTTTGCTTTGATTGTTCCAGATTTGTACTTCCTCTTGAGAACACTCAAGCCTCTTGATTCAGTAAATTGCAAAATCTCACTATGAACTGGTTAAACACTCATTGAATCGAGTTTCTTCTACTCCTTAGTTTTAGTTTGGAATTGTTTTTTGGTTGGACGAGTTGTACATTTCAGAATGTGATTCTAGGATTTGTTAGCTGTATTTGATATTGAAATTTGTGACTATATTTAGGTGTAGATGGATAATGATTCATTTGAAAGGTCTTATTGGACTTGTTCCTTCTTATTCTTGAGTTGCTGATTTTGTCTTGAGCTTCACTTGTTTCTTTGTTTCAAACTAATGTGACTGCAAATGCTTGCTTAGAGAACTTACATTGTTAACAAGATTTCCTACAACCACTTGCAAATAAGTTTTGTGCTTAGTTCTTAATAGAACAACCACATGTTGATAATTCAGATATAGACGAGAAGAGATTAAAGGAGAGCCATCTTTGTCTTTTTTGACTACGTCCTGAGAAATCTTGGTCAATTAGTTTGAAGCAAACGGTTGTGCTCTCAAATTAGGTCAGTTGCTTTCATTTTATTCACATACACATATATTGTCCTTCTATGATGCCTTCTTCTTGAGAGAGAACAACACTTTTGTCTTATGGCTTCATGGTTTACCATTATTGATTTAAGTGTTTTTAATCCAGTCCGTGATTTTTTTTTTGGTCTATCCTTTATTATTAGCCATATGAACTACGTGAACTTGATTATACAAGTGATGGCTTCATGGTTTACCATTCCCATTACCATTGAAGTATATGTTAGTAGGAATAATTCCAATGTTCTGTTAGTTGAAGAAATTGTTGGATTTAATAGTTGATATTGTTCTGAATTGCTTTAGTTAGTAAGTTTTGTTGAATTAAGCTGAAATTGGTTGTTATTGGAATTTTGGGATGTCTTACTTTTAAGGGGACATGCTGCCAAAATTTTCTTAAAAGAAAGTATGTCGTTCTTGAAATTGTTATGAATTTGACTGTTGTTGGAAATGTCGTAGGTGGTAATAAAATGGGTCATAGTTGGATGAATGCGTTGAAAACTAGTGAAGAATATGAGAATGGGGTGGAAGAGTTTATTAAATTTGCTAAAAGGAATGTGGCTACAAAAAATGGGATGTATTATTGTTCATGTGTTAATTGTTTAAATGGGAGTCGAAGGGATATTGCTGATATAAGGGATCACCTACTTTGTGATGGAATACACCTTCGATACACAACGTGGATATGGCATGGTGAGGAAGTAAGTACCGGTGCATCCCACGAAAATGAAGTTGAGGTAGATGATGATGGAATGGAGAAAATGATTCATGATGTTGAGGCGAATCTTTTGCACAATCGGGTGAATATGAAAGCGTGCGGAGTGATGTAGAGACACCTTTGTTCCCTGGGTGTACTAAGTATACACGGTTGACTGGGACCTTACATTTGGTCAACTTAAAGGCAACTTGTGGGTGGACTGATAGCAGTTTCACGTCGCTGCTTGAATTGTTGTGTGATATGTTGCCAGATGATAATGTACTTACAAATCGTATGCACGAGGCCAAGAAAATCTTGTCTACGATGGGTATGGAGTATAAAAAGATACATAGTTGCCCTAATGACTGGATATTGTACAGAAACGAGTACGAAGGCCTCAATAATTGTCCGAAGTGTAAAACTTCACGATACAAAGTGAAGAAAGTTAGTGTTTCTGGAGAGGAGACAACAAAAAGGAAACCTTTGAGGGCATTGTGGTATCTTCCAATAATTCCACGGTTTAAGCGTTTGTTTACTAGTGAAGCAACGGCGAAGAAGTTGAGATGGCATTCTGATGAGAGAATATCCGATGGAAAATATCTTCGGCACCCGGCTGACTCTCCGCAATGGAAGAAAATAGATGAAATGTTCCCTCAATTTGGCAGTGAGCCAAGAAACCTTCGGCTGGGGCTTTGTACAGATGGCTTCAACCCGTATCGAACTCTTAGCAGCACCCATAGTGCATGGCCGGTTCTCTTTGTAATATACAACTTACCTCCCGGCTATGTATGAAACGCAAGTATGTGATGCTTTCTATGATGATTTCGGACCAAAACAACCCGGGAACAATATCGATGTGTACTTGGCGCCTTTGGTTGAGGATTTGAAGAAGTTGTGGGAGGAAGGCGTAGATGTGTTTGATGCATATAAGAAGGAGTCCTTCAAGTTGCGTGCAATGATTTTTACCACGATAAACGACTTTCCTGCATACGAAAATTTGTTAGGGTACAGTGTGAAGGGGCATAAAGCATGTCCAATATGTAAAGCAGACACAAACTTCAATCAACTAAAGCACAGAAAAAAACGGTCTACCTCGGTCACAGGAGGTTTCTTCATCGATTCCACCCATATCGTAAGTTAAGAAAGCGTTTTAACGGCTTACCGGAGCAGAGCACGGCTCCAAAGGCATTAACCGGAGAGGACGTTTATAGTCGGGTGAAACATATCAATGTCATATTGGGTAAGCAAGCAAAGGAAGGCGAGTGAGAAGAATATATGGAAGAAGAGATCAATTTTCTTTGATCTTCCATATTGGCGTAGTCTTGATGTGAGACACAGTCTTGATGTGATGCATGTGGAGAAAAACGTTTGTGATAGCCTTGTCAGTACTCTTTTGCACATATCAGGGAAGACGAAGGATGAAATTAGTTCGAGACTAGATCTGGTTGATATGGGAATAAGAGAACGGTTACATCCACGAGTAATGGAAGATGGTAAGAGGGCATACATGGAGCCAGCAACTCATACACTATCAACAGCGGAGAAGAAAAGTTTGTGTGGATGTCTATATGACATTAAGGTGCCACAAGGATATTGTTCTAATTTGAGAAGGTGTGTCTCAATGAATGATTTGAAGTTAGTAGGACTGAAGTCCCATGATTATCATGTGTTGATGCAACAACTACTACCAATAGCTATTAGAGGCATTATGAAAGATGAAGTTCGATCCACTATAACAAGATTGAGTATTTTCTTTAATGCTATCTGCAACAAAGTCATTGACATTGAAAAGTTGGATGAATTGGAAAATGAGGGTTATATTATTTTGTCCCAACTAGAGATGCATTTCCCTCCTGCTTTTTTTGATATCATGGTGCACTTGATAGTACACTTGGTAAGGGAGGTAAGACTCTGCGGTCCAGTTTACCTAATGTGGATGTACCCTTTCGAGCGATACATGAAGATCTTAAAAGGGTATTCTAAAAACCCTTATCGGCCGGAAGCCTCAATAGTTGAGAGATATGTAGTTGAAGAGGCTATGGAGTTCTGCAAAGATTATCTATCAGGGGCGACGATACAATCTCAGCATGACGAGGGGATAAGCGAGGGAACTCGAGGAATCAAACTGAAGAATAAGCCTCGTGAAGAGGTGTTGCAAGCACACCTGTACATCTTGAATAATACGAAAGAAGTTCAACCATACATTGATGGACACAGAAAGAGTTTGAAGGATATGAATCCAAGGAAGAATGACATGCAGATAGCTAATGAGCAAAAGAAGACATTCATAAAGTGGTTCTAGGAGATGGTATTGCACGAGACCGGTGTGTCGGATACAATCGAGTGATTAGCCTGGTGGCCTTCTTTTCAGGTCATCACTTGGAGTGGTTACGATGTAAACGGATATTCTTTCTACACAAAAGACCAAGATGACAGAAGTTCTGTGCAAAATAGTGGGGTGATGGTTGAAGCTGAATCCATGCACTTTTCGAGTTCGAAAGACAAAAACCCGGTGTTAGCATCAATGACCTATTATGGAGTGATTGAAGAAATATGGGAGATCAGCTACTGAAAAGTTCAAAGTTGCTTTATTGAAATGTAAGTGGGTTAGCAATAATGCTTTGTTATAATAGATCCTAAATTTGGATTTGTCTCAGTTGATCTTCAAAGACTTGGTCATAGAGATGAGCCATTCATTTTAGCAAGTCAGGCGAAACAAGTGTTTTATGTTACAGACCCTGCAAATAAAAAAATGTCAATTGTTCTTCAAAGTAAAAAATAGAAGTATGGTAAAGAATCCTTGAACCTTGACGATACACTCCCTTTCACAACAAATCCACCTACAACACGTGAAGTAGAATTGGTAGATGATGAAGAATATGCTGCAAGAAATGATCATTGTGAAGGAATATGGGAAACCATGTAAAGTAATGTTCTTTTTGTGGTCGTTTAACATGTTGGTTCATTTTATTAATTTGTTTATTATTTAATAACCTATCTAACATAAATGATTTGTCTTTGATGAACAAGAATATGTCTAGCTCAGACGAGTCATTGGGTCATAGGGTTGATGTGCCCGTTGTGAGAAAGGGGAGAGGTAGCACACACATGGGTGCGCTAATTGCTCGTCGTGACAGTCAGAAAAAGAGGCTGCATGTGGAGTTCAATGAAAATATGAATCCAACCGGTAGAGAGGAAGACAGCTTCATTAGCTATTTAGGCTATCTGGCTCGAAGCAAAGTGCGTATTGTATAATCTAGTTGGAAGATGGTTCCTGATAAAACGAAGGAGTTGATTTGGTCACAAATTTTGGTATCTCACTTTCGATATATCTACATTTGTATCTTTAGTCTTATTACTTGATTTCTTTCATATCTTCTCTTTCACCTTGCAAAAACATTTGATGTCTCTAACACTAAGGCGATGAACAAGCATTGGATGGGCGAAGTTCGTCTCCGTTGGAAAGATTTTAAGAACAAGCTAACAAAAAAGTATATTCGAGGGCCAAAGAGGAACGAGGATCTATGTATGACCTATGATTTCATTTCTCCAGAGGACTAGAGGGATTTTGTGGCGTCACGGCAGAATCCCGAATTTATGGTAAAATTTCGTCATATCTTATCTTTAATTTGAATCTACTTGACTTCGTACGCTCGCTTTGTTTGTTTTCGTGTCACGGAAACAAGTCAAGCCAATAGAGAGAGGCAAGCGAAAAATAAGTATCCGCATTGCTTGTCTAGAGGTGGCTACAGAAAGCTTGAACGGAAGATGATGGAAGAAGAGTTACAGCGAATGAATGAAGCTTCTCAATCCGATCCTTCAACTGCTATCCAGGCCCCTGAGCGTTCTCCTCGTCACAAAAAATGGAAAGCTGCGAGAATGAAGGGTGACAAATACATCAATGAAGATGTTGCTGAGGTTGCCTCAAAGATTGTAAGTAGTTAAATTAAAAGTATTGAATAGCCTCAGTTGTTTTATACTATATAAGAGTTTAGTTATTATTTATGAAAAATCTTATGGTACAGGATTCACTTGAGCAGCAGAGCAGCCAAGGCTCATTCACGCCAGGTACACGGCAAGACATTTTGTCAACGGCGATTGGGAAGCCAGATTATCTTGATGCTGTTCGAGGGGAGACGAGGGGAGTGAGTGTCGCAAAATATTTCGGACGGCGTTCACGTTTGCATGACGAAGAGAGCCATAAGGAGCTTGAAGCCAGAATTCGAGTGTCCCTCGTAGATGAGGTTATGGCACAACTACAGGGTGAAATGAGAGCTATGGTACAACAAGATCGTACAACCCACGAATCCCCGACCATCCCCAGCAGCAAAGAAAGTTTTCAGCCTCCAGAGGTACCTATTGGTGAACCTTCTCCCCTTCCATATGTACTTATTGGCGAGCCTTCTCACACTCCACAGGGAGGTATACCTTGCACTCTATATTTGGATGACCCACGCCGGCGTATTGTTGCCGATGGTCTTGTTTACCCAGAACAAGACAAACACCATGGCAAGCAAATTCCAGAAGACCAACGTCGGGTGACTGTGAAAAGTGTGCGAGAGGGGGAAGAAGAGACAAACGTCCCGATTGATGATGAGGAGGTTACCATACTAGGCGCTGTCATCTCATGGTTCATCCTTTGGCCACATCATCTTATTGAGATGGGGACGACACCTCCAATGGTAGGAAATACATTACTGATTGATGATGAGTAGGTTCCCGATTAATTTTCATTGCTAACCCACTCATAATATGTTTTTTTGTTTTCATAGCATGAACAAGCTGCGAGCTTATTTCCATACTTAGCACAGCTGCGAGAGTTGTACAAGGACATCGACTTTATCAGCTTGCAGATGCCTCCGGGCGTTGTCGGTGCGAAAAAGACATATCCGATAACAATTGACAAGAAAGATTTGACGAGTTTATGCATATGGATTGTTTAGATATACGGTTTCTTCAACTTGCAATCCGTAAGTTTTTTTAACCCTTTAATTATGTCAGTACTCTTTTTTTTGTTTAATATATTCAATAACATTTATCATTTTATTTCATTTCATAGTGTCTGCCGTGAAATATGCGCCAACACAAAGCGAGCGGATTCGTTTGGATACTTATGTCCTGGATGCCCGGCTTCGGCTCGCAATAAGTTACCCAGAAGGTCAATTTATGTTGGTTTAACAATGGGCAACGGAGGCAAGTCTTGTTATCTAGCGCCAATACATGAAAGGTGCGTACTTTTGTTTTGTCTATATAAGATTTTTGTGAATAAATTTCTTTCTTATCTTAATTTAATATTAATACGTATATGTTGTAGTGGTCATTGGACCCTGTGTGTTGTTTGTCCCGTCAAGAACTCCTATTATTGGTTCGATTCAGTAGATGGCAATCCAACCGAGGATATCAAAACCATGTTTGTCGAGTAAGTAAATTTTTGTCTAAATCATCGATTCTTCTTTTAAATGACTGGTTTAACATGTCTATTAATTTCCATTTTAATGATAGGGGCCTCAAGACATATAGATAGCTTATTGGAGCAAAAGAGCAGGGTGGACCGAAGTGGTTTTATCCGAAGGTAAGTAGTTTCAATTCAATTTATTTCATTGACACAGTAGCTTTCGATGTGCCTTTATTCGTTTTAACAATTTGCTTTTGATTTATAGTGTCATCAACAACCAGGGAACACCAAGTGCGGATACTACGTTATGAATTGGATGCAATCCATTGTTAGTAGCGGACGTATTCAAAGTTTTCAAAATGTACGTAATCGCTCTGTGATCCTCAAATGATGATATTTTTGTTGTTGTACTTGAGTTGTTAATTATTTCATTCACTTTATTACCTTGTTTTCCAATTTACGGTTTTGGGGACTCATGGATCCGTACTCGCGGGATGACATCGATCGGTTCGAGACATGTTGGCTAGACATCTTCTTCAACACATAGCCTAGTTAGTAGTGAGCATGATTAGTATGTTATTGTGTTAGTGATTCTTTGCTACTGTTGTTCGTTTGTATCTGTTTGGTGTTATTGTATGTTCAAAATCTGCAACAATTGTGACCACCTTTCTTGGAACTATGAATCTTCTTGTGTTGCTTGGTGGGTTTAAATGATGCAAAACTTGGTAGATATCTCATTGTTGTAATCTCATTGATAGTTTGTGTCTTTGCAAGCTTGGTGTTATTGTGGGTATATTACTGATTCAGCTAGCTGATGCAAAACTTGGTACATATATATCTCATTGTTGCTATCTCATTGTTAGTTAGTTTGTGTCTTTGCACGTTTGGTGTTATTGTGGGTATTACTGATTCATGTATATATATCGTTTGGTCTTGATAGATGTGCATGAAGCCAATACAAAACTTAAATCCAAAATACTAATTAAACTTTAATCCAATATACATTAAAGCCATTACATTGTCTTTCTTTGATTGATTCTATCAGTTACAACATCTATGATTGTCCTATGATTGATTATTTGATGACATGGTTGTGTATCACTCAAGGGATGAACTGAAATCACTTCTGGTAGAATGTTAATTAACTCCTCAAAACATGCATTGTTCTGTGTATTTCAACATTAATACTTTTGTCATGCATATTGTTGGGGACATGATAATGCCAAATCATGTCTGTGAAAATGAAATCTGTTATTCTACTTTGAGCTCTTAAATGAATCCTCCAAACCTGCAGACTGTCTTACTATTTTCTGTGTATTTCAACATTGCTATTTTTGTCAGGCATATTTATTGATTCATGTTAGTGTTTTCGGGCAAGATTAAATATGTAGCCTATATTTTTTTAAAAAAATCATAAAAGGCGTCCTGAATTATATATTCAAGACGCCTTTGTGCACCAAATAAGGCGTCCTTAATTGAAAGCAGGACGCCTTAACAAGGCGACCTGATTTCCAATTCAGGTCGCCTTATTAAGGCGTCCTGCTTTGAAATCAGGACGCCTTAACAAGGCGACCTGACCTGTTCAGGTCGCCTTAAAGCGACCTGATTTCCAATTCAAGTCGCCTTAATAAGGCGACCTGAATTAAAATCAGGTCGCCTTTTATTAGGCGTCCTGAATTACCCTTAAAAAATCAAAAAAAATATTCTTCCAATTAACAACCTCAAAGCATTCCCTTGTTTACACCCTGGGAATTAGTCAAAATGGCCTATCACGTTGAGTGGCCAGGGGCAATTAAAAAAAAAAAAAAAAACCAACCGAGAGAAAAATAAAAAGTTCAAAACTTCAAATCACATCTGGCGGTCGGTGGCGACATTCAACGTTTGGCTTTCTTAATTAGCTTCCATATCTGAAAGCGTGTTTCTCCCCGATGATGGTGGCACTTCCCATGGTCATGAAACAATATTGGACTAAATTTAAGGATTCTTGAACCTTAATCATATTTACTTTCTGGCCACAATACAACCGTTTCTGCAGTAACCCGCTATCGCTTGCAGAACTTTGACCCTTCATCCATTCATTATTTATTTCTTTTTTTTTTTTGGTCAAATTATTTATTTCTTTTGGAAAAGTTAGTTATTAGTACTCTTTCTTATCTTTAATATAAGACAATATATTTACTTAATTTGATTAAATTAAGGAAATTAGTTAAGTAAGTTAATATAACATGTATTTTCTAAAATACTATAGTCATCTTCCTTAATTATCTTATCGGTTCTCCTCCTTAATTATTATTGAGGGAACATCAATATGTATAAATTAGTAAAACATTAAAAAATATGTTTTATATTTAAGATCAAGATCAACTCTCTAAATATGTCTTATATTAAGCACCTGTGGGAGTATCTCTTTAAAAAGTTTATTAATTTACCTGGTATGCTTTCATATACTAGAAAGCATTTGTACTCTAAACAATTTTATACACATAAAGGATCATGCTCAAATGTATGTCCTTGTAACAAATAAACGAAAATTTGTAGCGTAGATCTTGTAAGAGGCGTCTGGTTCCAGCATTAACAGGCCAAGCTTGCCAAACAAATAAGTAATATATATAAACATATATAAATAATTATTTAAGCAAAATGAATGGACATGACATGATGTGGCAGAAGGAAGGGACAAGGAAAAAGACCATTTGCGGGGAAAGAACAAAATAAATGTTTGGGCACGGAAGTACGCAGTTGGTCATGGAAAGTTGGAAATCATTAGGGAAATATTATTCAAATACTAGTCGTATCGATGAGCTTAATTTAAAAATGTATGAAACAAGATCTTTGAAATAAGAGATCACGTCATGAACATATAAAATATATTATTCAAATCACTTATGATGCGGAAATTTGGAGGATTGACATAGAATGAAGAAATACAAGAGCCTTTAAATATTATTAATTCTGAAATGAAAGATGGTAGAAATAAACTTTTATATAGGTGAACCATAAATTAATAGTCTAACCTTATAATCTAATCATAATTAAATCTTATAACATCTCATATATATACATTATCTCTCAAGTTCTCAACAATACCAATTTTGAAATATTATTTATCTTGGCAAAATTTTGGAATAAGAGATAATATATTCTCAGAGCATTCATTTTATTAGCCAAATGATCACTCTTTTAATACAAACAACAAATAAAACAACTCGTTTTATTAGCCTAATCATACTTTTTAAAATTTTGATATTCTCATCTTCATCTTGATTATGAGTTTAATCACCGTGATTAGCAAAGTATAGGAACCTACTCCCCACATGCAATTGATTTGACTTTCGCATTTCCAAACTTCGTATTACTAAAGATCAGAGAAAATATTATTTACATGCATTATCTTGTGTTTTGCCTTTATTTCTTTCCAATTTTATTAATAAAATAAAACTGTATTTATCATTCAAAAAAGGAAAATAAACCACTAATCAACAAAGGGAGTGTTTAGCATCTCTCGGGTTCACATTAGGTGCACATTTAGCATCTCTCTGTCTCCAAAAAGGATGAACTATGTTTTTTATTATTTATATATACTATTTATTTAGATTTAAATTATAGTTTTCTCTATCTTATTAGTTTCCGTATTTATATATATATAAATATATAAAAAAATAATAAAAATTTAAAAAAAAATGCCCCATCCCTCTAATTAGAGGGATGTGCATGTAAGGAGCACAATATTTTATTTATTATATTGTCCACTAATTTATATATATATATATATATATATTAGGCTAATTAGGCTTCAACTAATATCTTATTTTTCTATAATTATACCCTCTCTTTTTTTATTTGGACAATATTTGGTTCTTTACTCATTGGGTTGTGAAAGGAAAGTAAAATTTTTATTTGATACCTACTGAAAAGATTAGTATCATCTTATATTCGGTGCTGTTTATCTTCATTTTAAGGACTAAATAGGTACTCAAAATCACTTTTTTTTCACCTCACTCATTTTATGAAAGTTATTTTACGTATTTTTCTCTTTCTAATGAGGGTAATATTGTGTTGATTAGTAAAAATTTTGGGGTTATGATTTTGGGAGAGTCTTGAGTTTTGACATTAGATGACTATATATATATGTAGATGATGATTAATGGATAATTTTAATTGGTTTGGATTTTTGATTTTTGACAAAAGATACTAATTAACACTGACAACAATATATATTCTGGGTCACCAAATTTGTTGTAGGTTGAAAAAGATGAGTAAGGATAAATAGAAAAGCATAGATGTGTTTTTTAAGAAGAAAATAACTTCAAAAAGTGATATTTCTAAGAAAATAATTTTTAAAAGTGATGCACTTTGTAATGAGTCTCTTTCCAAACATAACATAATTTTGTTTCTTTTGATTTATAATTGTCGGTTATTATTTATTTGTATTTTTAGTGTTATGTGATAGTATTTAGTAAATAGTTCAATATGTTTATTTTTTAGCCTAGGCTAAAATAATTTCCTGATTTCGCCACTGCATCCATGTGTTTTAGTATTCATTTGTTCAGCATTTTCAACGTGTATACTTTAATTATTTTTTCAATTTAGTTTTTGATATTTCTAAAATCCAAAAATGAAAATTACTTAATAATGCTTTAAATATTTTTGTGTACTATCATTTTCAATGATGGTGAAAAAATAAATTTCTTACTCCATAGGCATGGATCAGAAGGAATCCAGCCAATAAGTGCAGATGCTCTAAATGTCGTCATTTTTTCAAGCATATTGAAAAGTTTAATTTTAATAGCAACCTTAAAATAGTCCTATGTTGATTACTCCTACAATACAAACAATAAAGGCATGTCAGATGGAGAAACCAGTTATGGTGTTGGTCAGAAACAAGGGACGAGAGGGAGGGGGGGATCCCAGACATGAATCATTAGGAAAAATAAACGCTCACAATACAAAACCAATAACTCCCATAATTTTGGGAAAAAAGAAAGAAATCACATGTCTTGCGGGTCTATTATAAAAATAAATAAACAAGCCAGCGATGAAAATTGAAGGTAGCTGGACTAATTATTTATAGTTCGTCGAAAATGATTGAATGCGTGCCCACCCAAGAATCTGTCTAAATTAAATTTAATACTCAGCCATATCTCAGATAGGATTTTTCTTTAAGGTCAGCTTGGCACACAAGCAAAATGGGGTATTAGGAAAAATTTCAACGAGTTGTAGAAGCAGTAGTAGTGAAGTTAAAATGTACGTTGAAATCTTCTAAAATTATATGGCAAATAAAAAAATCTTCTAAGAAATTACAGATAGTCCTCATGGCATATATATCATTCGAATGGAAGACAACGATATTGAAAAATAGTAGTATATAAATAATGTGTTTAAAATAAGACACATGCAAGTCATGCAGAGGTAATACAGATTTTGAAATATTTATCCAGCTAATTAAGCAACAGTTTAGCGTAGATAAGATATAATATAGCCTCAGAAGTCAGAGCATCCTTTTTCCTTTTTTTTTCCGCTTTCATATTGGTTGTGTCAAGCCTCCACAAAATAAGGACTTGCTGGTGAAAAAATAAACCCTAACGACTTCAATCAAACAAAGAATTATTTCTCCTCTCTCTCTCTCGCCTATAAAAACCTCTAACCTTTCTCTCTCACTCACAACATTCCCGCCTTCCTCAATCTGACAACCAAGAGAGAGAGAGAGAGAGCGAGATGGCCGGGAGAAGGAGTGAGAGTCACCCTCTGTTGAGTGGAACGAGAAGGGAAGGAGGATATGAACATGACTTATCTCCAAAGCAGATGCAAGCTCTGGCTGCTATCTGTGATGCATTTTTACCTCCTATCACTCACCATGAAGTTCCTTCTCATTCCCCTGCTATTCGATCCTTCTACACAGCCTCCGGTTCTCAGGCTCCGTTTCCCGATGAGGTCTCTTCTCTCTCACTCTCAAATCATTCTTTGCCTTGTTTCTCTGGTTGATTTCTAATATGGTTGGTTGAATGGATTATAGGCGGCGGAGCTGATGCAGAGGAGGATTCTGCCAGAGGCTCAGGCGGCGGTGGGGTCAGTTCTGAGGAGATTGTCGGGGAGACTGGGGACGTTGTGGCTGTGTGGGAGAATAGCGCTGGATTGGAGGTGGCCGTTCGTTCACAAGTTCTCGGAGTTATCGGTGGAGAAGAGAGAGAACATTCTGCAGAAGTGGTGCAGGGAAAACCGTCGCCTTCCTCTAAGGCTTACCTTCTTGGTCCTAAAGATCTGCTTCTTCTTTACTTTCTTCTCCAGGGTAATGCTTCTCTTCATTGTTCTCTAAATCTTCAGTCCAACCTTTTAGAGTGCTTTAGTTCATAGACATTGCTACGTACTCATGCAATGACGTGTAGGAACAAATTCATCGTACGTAACTTCTGTTCGGTTATATATATTTACGCATTTATAAGCTCAAACGTCACTAAAAAACGCTAATCAAATCCATTTACATCATCCATTTACAAAAATGTGATTTTCACACATTAAGATTTTAATTTATCCATATTTAATTTTTATAGTTTGAATTAATTTTAAATTTAATATATGTAAAATTTAAGATGAAGGTAATATTATAACTAACATATCTCATAAAGATAAATTTATCATTTAAAATCACAAATTAAAATTTTAAATTTGGACCGTTCAAATTAAATTTATTGAGATCTTTTCATCAAAAGAAATTAGGTGCTGATCAATGCTATGAGAATCTGGACCCAAAATCTTTTGGCATATCATCATAAGGTTTTCATAAAAATATTATTTTGACAATGGGAAGAAGTACCAGCTTGGAATTGATTGCATTAAAAATTTTAAGTAAGCAACTTTTGTACACTGAACTAACCTGATGTGATTTATATTTTCTGCTTATAAACTTTTTCCCCGAAACGCACTTTTTTCTGAAGTCAACTCAAATATCACATCTAGAGTCAAATTGGCTTTTTAGAATAGAAAAGTGAGTCAACCAGCCTACAAGCTCATGTTGACATCATATAAAAGTCAACTTGAGCCTGTCTGGAACCCATTCAAACTAGTTTGAATTGATGGTTGAACTTTTAAGAAATACTTTTCTAATTTTAAATATAAGATAAAATTATTTTTTTTAAGAAATTAATGAATGCTTAATTAAATTATTTCTATTTATATTTTTTCTCTAAACTAATTAGTTTGACTAATAAATAATTGTATAATCTAAGGATACGATTATTTAACTTCTTTAATGTTTTCAAAAAAATCAATTATGTTAATATTTAAGACCGGAAAGAGTATGATTTATAGTGTAAGCGAGTTTTTATGATTTTAGCTTTTGTTATATGAATTTGGTTTGACACTTTAATTTGCTAATATTTATGATTATAATAAGAAATTTGTTGTATCTTTTATTTAAAAATAAGTAAAAACAATTTAAAAAGAGCCTAAAAAACGTGGCTCAATCTCAAGCCCGCAAGTTCGAGAATAGTATTCGACCTAAAGAATAAGCAAAATTTTAAAACTAATCAACTTTTAAACCAAAACCCGAATAATGTGATGTGATTTATATTTTCAGCTTATAAACTTTTGTCCCAAAACTCACTTTTTTTCTGAAGTCATCTCAAATATCACATCTAGAGTCAAATTGGCTTTTTAGAATAGAAAAGTGAGTCAAGCAAGCTTGTACATACAAGCTCCTGTTGACATCATATATTGTTAATTTGAGCCTGTCTAAGAAATCCATAAAATTAGTTAAAAGTAATATATTTTAAGATTTTTTTTTTTTTTAAATATGCTTATTCATAAGAGAATAAATGGCTCCAACACGATTGGTCCACTAAGAGGATACATGTGCGGCAATGCCCGTAGAAAAAACAATGAATAATGACAAGATAGTTGACGGTATCTAAGTGAAAATAAGACATTTCCATGCATGCATGCTTGCTTCGTTTTGACGCTTTCTTTTGCGGTACCTCTATGGTGTATATGCATTCAACTTTTTGTCTTTTCTCCAATTGCTACAGGTAGATGAAAATGGGCATAACCCTGCATGGGAAGCTATTAAGTACCAAGTGGACTCAAGAGAAAAGCTGAAGCTAAAGGAAAGGCCTCTTGAGAAAGGAGCAGTTGAGACCATTTACGAAAGTGATAACACTATTTTACAGGCCCTCAAAAGAAAAGGCCTTGAAGTCACTGAAACAGCCGATTCCTACAAGATCAAATGTGACGTTGTAGTTGTTGGTTCAGGTTCTGGCGGAGGAGTTCAAGCCGCCGTTCTTGCCGCCGCCGGACTTAAAGTGGTCGTGCTAGAGAAAGGAAATTACTTTGTGCCTGAAGATTACTCTTCCCTCGAAGGCCCTTCTTTCAACGAAATGTATGAATCAGGTGGAATCTACTCAACCCTTGATGCAAAATTGTTCTTCTTGGCCGGCGCAACCGTCGGAGGAGGCTCTTCGGTAAACTGGTCCGCTTGCATCAAAACACCTGACTCTGTTCTCAGGGAATGGTCACAAAACTACAAAATCCCACTCTATGGAACCTCCACATACCGATCAGCCATGGAAACAATGTGGAAGAGGATTGGTATAACACATGGATGGAACAAAGAAAGCTTTCAAAATCACGTTATGAGAACAGGGGGTCAGAATATTGGGACAAACATCACGCCACTTGATAGAAATTCCTCAACAGATCATTACTGTGGCTCCTGCGGTTATGGCTGCAGAACAGGCGATAAACAGGGCACAGAGCTCACTTCTTTGGTTGACGCCGTGCAAAACGGTGCAGTGATCATAACTGGATGTAAGGCCGAGAAGTTAACATTTCAAAATCAGAAAGATGGAATAAGAACACAGAAATGCTCAGGAGTTATTGCAAAGGCACTGAGAGGCAAAGTGTCAAAGAAAATCCATATCGAATCAAAGGCAACAGTTTTAGCATGTGGTGCTCTCAATACACCTCCATTGATGATTTCCAGTGGCCTGAGGAATCCAAACATTGGAAGAAACCTCCACGTCCATCCAATTCTATTTGCATGGGGATACTTCCCAGAAGAGATGAAAGAATACCCGGGAAACAACCATGAAGGAGGAATCATGACCTCAATCCATATAGCAAATGATGAGAATGACGCTCCAAAATTCATCTTCGAAATTCCAGCATTTCATCCTGGTTTATTCTCTGCATTTATGCCTTGGGTTTCAGGGAAGGATATGAGAGAGAGGATGCTCAAGTATGGAAGAACTTCCTTCATCTTTATACTGGCAAGAGACAGAGGAACAGGTGAAGTATTGAAGGAAGGGAGAGTCTCGTACATAATGAACGAACATGAAAAGAGAAACCTCAGAGATGGACTGAGGCTTGCACTGAGAATTTTGATCGGCGCCGGAGCTGTGGAAGTCGGAACCCTAAGGAGTGACGGGCAGAGAATGAAGTGCAACGGGGTGATGAAGAATGACGTGGAGGAGTTCTTAGACTCAGTTATCGTGGCGGGGGGCCCAATGGAAAATGGTGAACTGTGGACCAATTTTGCGACAGCTCATCAAATTGGAAGCTGTAGAATGGGTCCCACACCGAAGGAAGGGGCTCTTGATGTGAATGGGGAGAGTTGGGAGGCTAAAGGCTTGTATGCTTGTGACGGCAGCGTTTTGCCCAGCGCTATTGGTATCAATCCAATGATGACCATCGAAGCGACGTCGTACTGCATTGGCCACAATGTTATCGAGTCGATCAAGAAGGATGAGTAGATCCTTCAATCATTGGTTGCCGGGTCTATTGATTCTTTTCTAAAAACCTGTGGATTGCCTATTTCTTTTTTTTAATCAAAATATATAATCTATTTCAATGTTTTGATTGTAATAATTTATATATAATATGTATTATGTATGTATAATGCCATATTATATGTATGTATTGTAATAAATGTTTTATTTGTACCATGCATTATTTTATATAAAATGATCAAATATATTAATAAAACATTAGTTCAGTTTTTTTTTATTCAGAAATAATAAAACATTAGTTCAACATAATAAGATTGCAGAAATATAAAACACATAAGACAACACTACGCACCAGACAACAACTAATTGAAAAGTACACAATACTACACCTAAAATTACATACACTACTACGACAACCACTTGAACTAACGACAAATACAACGTTGGAGATTCATCAACATGAAAGGACATCATATGAAAAAATTTCATACTGAAACGCTGCACAAGGACAGATTCACCAAGAAGTTGATGAACAAACTTATGTCACTAACTTTACTCTCGAAAGAAGAATAACAGGCATCTACCCAGATTGGGTTTTAAAGAAATGGCCATATAGCAAGCTTTGAGTTGAGACGCCCATATGATAATGCGAATGTTTGTAATACTCCGAATTTCAACCAAGTTATCCTTATCATGACGATGGACTCTAGTACATCCAAAAAACAAAAACCACATGCAAAGAAAGAAGTTAAGGGTGAATTTCTAGCCCTTGAGGCCACCACAATATCACCCAACTATAGTGGCTCCTCTACAAAATCACTGAAGCTTCGGGTGGGTTTATAATGCAGCGTGGTAAGAGTTAGGAACAAAAACATCACTTGAAGAATATTTAGTAGCTCGTTTATAATGCAGCATGGTAAAATATTTTCGTTTTCGAGCTTCTATATCCTGAAGTTTTGATTGTTTGTAAACCCAGGTATCCAAAGCAAGTGATTCTGCTTTCCTTGTACACGTGAACCTCTCAAAATTTGAAGTAGGGAGTGTTTGGGTAAGCGTTTAGGGGTAAAAAGTACAGTTTGAAAAGGAAAAAACCTCAGTGAAAAAACAAGCTCAGTTGCAAGGTGTTCGAGTAAGCTTCTGATTCACTGAGCTTCTTCCAAAAAAAACTCTTTATTCTCAAAATCTAAAATGTTGAGCATTGGGCGTTAATGGGAAAATTCCCAATATTTCATCCTTTCCTTCCTTTCTTCTTCATTTCAGCCACAATTTCTTTAAAACGCCAAGCACCCATTAGTTGAATAAAGAAGCTAGAAGAATCTGGAGATGAAGTGACCAAAGCTTATTGAAAGAGGAGTGAGGAAGATAAAAGTCGTTCTCTCTCTGTTTCTCAGAACCTCAACAGCCCTCCTTGGTGAAGATGACGCCAATGATAGTGGAGAGAAGGAGAAGATGGTGGTGATAGTTGTGGTACCTCCGACGGTGAAGGCGCGATTCCGGCTATGGTGGTGAAGGAAGTCGCTGGTGATGAAAGTAAGTGGTGGTTTCAAGTCTTCTTCTCTCCTCTGTTCCAAACTCGGGAAAATCCACGTAGGCCTTTTAACCAAAATAAACCCAACAAGGGCCCTATGAGTCTGAAATTCCCAAAACAGGCCCTAGGGCCCTAATTGGGATTGAATTGTAAAACAAAATGACTAAAAAACCCCTGGATTAAAAAGGCAAAAACTGAAGTCCCTCGATGCGGTTAGGAAAGCGAATTCGGGTCATCTTGGCCTGCCCATGGGTTGTGCTTCGTTGGGGCATATACTCTACGACGAGATCATGAGATACAACCCCAAGAACCCCGCATGGTTCAACCGTGACCGCTTCGTGTTGTCCGCCGGCCATGGGTGTATGCTTCAATACTCTCTGCTTCACTTAGCTGGGTATGACAAAGCGTTCGGGTGAGTATGATTCACCGTTTGATTTCGGATTGGTTTGCCTCTCGTTGGCTTTGTAGTTGAAAATCCATCCGGCTTTGGGCCCACCTTATGAGAAAAATTCTTTACCGTGATCAAATGGTTGATTTGTCATGATTATGGATAGTGAACATGCAATTTTTGCAGGCTAATGCTTCTGATATACTCTTTTGATAGCTGAATGAATAGTTTGACTTTTTCTTCTGCTTAGATCAAGAGAGTTTAATAACGTACCTGTTTGTTTGCTAGCTCAATTTCTTTATGAATTTATTTACTCGGAATGTTGGAACTACTATACGGCATTTTTGCAGTTCTGAACCTGATTATAGTTCGTTTTTGGTTGGATGATATAAAGTTAATATGACTTTCAGTGTAATATCTTGCACAAGAATATTCATTTGCCATAATTTATTATTTATGCATTAAACAACAGGAAGGAGATTTAAAGGAGTTCCGCCAATGGGAAAGCTGAACTCCAGGACACCCTGAGAATTTTGAGACCCCTGGAATTGAAGTGACAACAGGTCAGATATGCCTTGGGTTGAATTTATATGAGAAAATATTTGCCATATATCCTCCTGGAATTTTTTATGTGGTTTAGCCACCCATTTATTTTCCCCATTTGGTTTGTTCAGTCCTCTTGGTCAGGCATTGCCAACGCCGTTGGTTTGACCCTCGCGGAGAAGCATTTGGTTGCGATTTAACAACCCCGACAATGAGATTGTTGACCATTACACGTAAACCAACTATATTTTATTGCTCCTAATTAATTATTAGTGTGGACATATAGTTCTCTTGTATGAAATTTCACCAATGGTCTTTGTTTTCTCTAGGTATGCTATTCTTGGTGATGGTTTTCAAATGGAGGGAGTTGCAAATGAAGCATGTTCACTAGTTTGGACACTTGGACCTGGGAAGCTAATAGCCTTCTATGATGACAACCACATCTCCATTGATAGTGACACCGTGATTGCATTTATTGAGAGTGTTGATACACGTTTTGAGGCACTTGGATGGCATGTTATATGGGTGAAGAATGGAAACACTAGCTATGATGATATTCGCGCGCCATTAAGGAAGCAAAAGGCACAAAGACAGCCCACTTTGATTAAGGTTAGTAATTCACGCCCACATTATACATAAAGTTTAGCATATAAGACAAATTTTAATCTCACCATGACTTGTAAGTGAAATAAAAAGGCGTTGTTTAAGAACCTTTATGTCCTTGCTGTTGAAACTTGTTCTGAATCGGCTTCCCACTTGATTGGTATTGACCAAAGATTTGATTATTCTTATTAGAGAAGTTGATAATGATAGATGAGAAAGCAAAGTAGAAAAAGTTACAAATATGAGTTTTGAAAAAAAGTTACAAATATGAGTTTTATACAGGGCCAATATATATCAGTCTTTTGCTAAACTTATCCTATTTTGCAGGTGACTACAACCATTGGATATGGTTCTCCAAACAAGGCTAACTCCTACAGTGTGCATGGAAGTGCACTTGGGGCCAAAGAAGTTGATGCCACGAGGAGTCCGAGGACGAGGATGGACATGACATAGAGGAGGAGATGACATTAGGGGGATACTTTGTATTAGGACAAAAGTGTTAGGACACATATGTATTTATGACTCCTTTGTATTCATGAGGATGACATTAAAACTTCTTGTTATTTTGTAAATTGTCTACGATGCTAACTTGATAATCTTTATTCAATGACAACAGAATTTTTTTGATTCCGTTTTGATGTGGTCATGGATTGAGAACAAGAAATTTTAGCTTCGTTTTGATGTGGTCATGGAATGAGAACGCAAAATAATGGACGGGATTAACAACTTCAACGGGGTTGCTAACAATATCAGGGGTCACTTACACCAATAACATGGGTCACTTACAACAATAACAGGGGTCACTTACAACAATATCAGAGGTCACTTACAACAAAATCAGAGGGCGATTACAACAATAACAGGGGTCACTTACACCAATAACAGGGGTCACTTACAACAATAACAGTAGTCACTTACAATAATATCAGGGGTCATTAACAAACAGACCTCCCTCTGTTTTCATGCCCCAAAACAGAGCAACATACAGAGTTTTAACATTCAGCTCGTATTAACAACTATATCAGTCATATTAACAACTAAAACAGTATGTATTAACAACTATCTCATTTCATCGTTTTTGAACCAAATGTAGCTTCATCCCATTCAGCCATTCCCACTTAAAAACACACATTTTCCTTTGTTTTCATGTCAAAAAACATAACAACATTTTTTCCACCCTAGCCTCCAATGATTAAAGACCAACTTGAATGGTGATAATGATATCTTGAGCAAAATCTTTGTATTTCTTACCTATTTCCTATCTGATAATAACATAATTTGGCCAAGCTTCAACCTTTCAGCCACCCAACCGAAAAAAACGTGAAGGAACATCAAATTTAAACCCGCTGAGTTCAGCCTATAATGCACTGGATGATTGGGAATATAAATGATCTCTCCCTCGCTGAGTTTAGCAAATATAAAGGTTCAGCCTTCAACCTTGCGTTCTCTCCCTCTGTACGTTCGTTTCAGATTTTTCCTGTCTTCCTGGTTTTTTCGTTTCAGGCGCCAAAGATAGAGACCTCCTGACTTTCCATACTTCAATTTTTGCCTTTTTAATCCAGGGGTTTTTTAGTCATTTTGTTTTACAATTCAATCCCAATCAGGACCCTAGGGCCTGTTTTGGGAATTTCAGACTCATATGGCTCTTTTTAGGTTTATTTTGGTTAAAAGGGCCTCTATGTGGATTTTCCAGATTTGGCTACTAAAATGGATGCTCTGAGAATATATTATCTCTTATTCCAAAATGTTGCCAGGATAAATAATATTTCAAAATTGGTATTGTTGAGAACTTGGTATAGTATATATTATATTAAATTTTAACACACACACACACACACATATATATATATATATTAAGTATAAATATGAGATCTTATCAGATTTAATTATGATTATATTATAAGGTTAGACTATTAATTTATGGTTCACCTATATAAAAGTTTATTTCTACCATCTTTCATTTCAGGATTAATAATATTTATGGAGGCTCTTATATTTCTTCTATGTCAATCCTCCAAATTTCCGCATCACAAGTTATTTGAATGATATATTTTCTATGTTCATTACTTGATCTCTCATTTCAAAGATCTTGCTTCATACATTTTTAAATTAAGCTCATCGATACGACTAGTATTTGAATAATATTTCCCTACAATACGTACTTCGGTGCCCAAAGTTTTATTTTGTTCTTTCCCCGCAAATGGTCTTTTTCCTCGTCCCTTCCTTCTGCTACATCATGTCATGTCCATTCATTTTATTTAAATAATTATTTATATATGTGTAAATATATTACTTATTTGTTTGGCAAGCTTGGCCTGTTAATGCTGGAACCATGCAGACGCCTCTTACAATCTACACTACAAATTTTCGTTTATTTGTTACAAGGACATACATTTGAGCATGATCCTTTATTTGTATAGAATTGTTTAGAATGCTTTCTAGTATACAAAAGCCTACCAAGTATATTAATATTTTTTTTTTAATGAGGTACTCCCTAAAGTTCTTAATATAAGACATATTTAGAAAACATAAGATACATTTGTCAATCTTTTTCTAATTTATCCATATTGATGCTCCCTCAATAACATAAGGGGAAAAGAAATGAGAGAATTAAAGAAGATGACTAAAGTATTTTAGAAAATACATGTCATATTTACTAATTTTCTTAATCTAATTAAATTGGGTAAATATATTATCTTATACTAAAGACCGGAAAAAATACTAATAACTAACTTTTCCAAAAGGCACAAACGGTTTTATTGTGGCCAGAAAGTAAATATGATTAAGGTTTAAGAATCCTTAAATTTAGTCCAATAATGTTTCATGACCATGGGAAGTGCCGCCATTATTTGGGAGAAACACGCTTTCAGATGTGGAAGCTAATTAGCAAAACCAAACGTTGAAAGTCGATCGCCACCGACCGCCCGATGTGATTTTACTTTTTTATTTTTCTCCCAATTGGTTATTTTTTAATTGCCTCTGGCCACCCCACGTCATAGGCCATTTTTACTAATTCCCAGAGTGTAAACAAGGGAATGCTTTCAGGTTGTTAATTGGAAGAATTCTTTTTGTTTTTTTGTTTTAAGGATGAAGCCATTTTTAATTTATTGCTTTAAGGCTTGCCTCTATGTCTCAAAATAACCGTCACGCTATTTCGTTGAGGATCGTTTGATGTCGATACTTGTGGTGGTAGAGGTGACAATAATAAGTGATGTGGCGATGATAATGGCAGGTGATGACTGCTACAACGGTGGAGGAAGAGGTAGTGGTGATGGTGGCGATGATGGCAATGGTGGAGGTGGTAGCAGCAACATCATTGGAAGAGGAGGAGGTATTGGTGGTGACGACGACAATGGTGGAGGTGGCGACGATGGCGGTAGAGGAAGAGGAGGTTGTGGTGGCGATAGTGGAGGCAATGGAGATGGGGGTGGCAGTGGCGGTGGTGGATGAGAAGGAAGAGGTAGTGGTGGAGACAAAAGCAACAATGGAGGCGGCGACGGCGGCCAGGGGTGTTGGTGGCGGTAGTGAAGGAGGAGGAGGTAGTGGGGGCAATGGGTGTGGTGTGATGTATGTGGTAGGTGAAATGAGACAAGTGAAATAAAGACAAACAAAACGAAATGGTAAATTAGATTTTTTCAACCATACAATAAGGTGATAATGAGTATTCATTGAAAGGAGAAATGAATGAAGATTACCAATTTTTTGATAATTATTATTGTCATGCTAAAGAACAATTAAACACTTTTATCTCGATAATGCAATCATGGTTATCATTATAAGCATGTAATACAGTTGAACCAAATAGCCTCTTAATCATAATTCATGTGATTTTTTATTTTTAAGATAGTCTTTTACAAGCATATGCATCCTCCAATGCAGTAATTTAAGGTAATTATGTTCAGGTAAAGGTAGGTACTTCTTTAAGTGGAGACTCCAACTTTGATTATCTACAATATAAGAAATAATTTCATTAGATTCAACATTTAATTTGTTAGTTTATTGAGGGTCATTATTTTTGTATTGCGAGTATTTTGTCAAATAATAACTGATTTAATATGATAATAATAATAATGGAAAATCCATACAAAGCTTTCTAAAATAGAAAATTTTTAAATCAGGTTGGTAAATTCAAAAAATCATTAATTAAGTCATTAACCCAATTTAGAATTTTAAAATCTGTGTAAAATGACTTTAATGCTCCTCCCCTCTTTTTCTCGCCAACACCTCTTTTTTCCTTTCTTAAAAAGTATTATTGTTTTATGACTTTATATCTCTATATTTTAAGATTAATCTATGCTAAATCAAATGATTTTTTCCCTAAAAAGGATAATCAAGAATAATTCAAGTATGCCATGCCATAATAGTATCATTGATATGAAATAAATAGTTTTTAATTGAAAATCAATTAATTGATATTAATAAAAAAATGTGAGGTTTTTTTTTTAAAAAAAGAAAGTTGTTATTTTTATCGGGTGAGATAAAACCCCCCCGAAAAAAAAAAGCATATCCCATACTAGAGCGGAAATCGGGCCGGCCCGTTTAAGCCCCGGGCCCCAGTGGGGCTCGGGCTTGAAAATATGTTAGAAATTTGAAATTGGCCCCGTAGGGTTTTGGGCTTAATCGGGGCCCTGTAGGGGCCTCGGGCGGCTCCTGCGGCCCGTTTAATCAGAAGCTTTTTTTTAAAAAAAAAATTAATTACTTAAACTTCCACTTAATGAATGTGTTTATTTGTAGTTACTTAGATTTTTTAGTTTAAACTATAACCCTTTTTTATGTTTATTATTATTATGTACTAAAACACATAATTAGTTATTATAAATTTTAAAGAAGGGATGTTTTCATATTAAATAAACACATACTTTGATATTACAATATTATATAAGTAACAAATTATAAATATATTTGGTGTAAAATAAGTATAATTATTTTTACTTGTCGGTAAAATCATGTATGAACCGAAGGAATGCAGACACATACAACATTACGAGGGAAAGTCATTTTGTCGTGGATACATAAAACAATTCCTTTGTTTAATATTTTTTTGAAAAAATAGGAAAAAAACATATTCTTTGGGTTTATTTGTTTTTTATTACGAATTAATGAATATGTTTATTTGTTAAATGATTTATATTGTTTAGATATTAATGTTGATAACATTTATTTGATAGATTAGAACTTTAATAATTGCAATTTACTAATTATATTTCTTTAAAAAAAAATCGAAGGAAAAATAGTTAACATTTGGAATAGTAATTTTCGCCCGTACTATCGGGCGGACTTTGAAAAAAACATATGGTTTCCTTACCCCCCGAGCTGTAGGGCCGGGCCCTATTAGGTTTGGGCCGGCCCCGATTCCCAAACTCTATCCAAAACCAACTTCATCCTTTGCAAAAATGAATTGAAATAAAAGTCATTTTTACCAATCTTAACCTAAACCGAATAATTTTCCTTAACACAAATGTGAGTTTTTAGATAGTAATTTAGTTAATATTTCAATTTCAATTTTTCAATTCTTTAATATAAATCAGTAATATTATTTATCTTTTTTAACAAGCGGCGTGTAAATTCCATATACTTCTATGGATATTTCAGGAAAAAAAAAAGATGTAAAATGCACTTAAAATTTCATAAAACGGTTTACATCAATATAAAATTTCCAAAAAATACCTATATATGTGTGTGTGAAAAATATAGTAAGATTTATTTTTAATTAATATATTTACCAAGATATATCCTTTTTATAGTGACATTTATTATAAGTTTTTCTTTATAAAAATTGTTCATGTTAATAAAATGAACTCTTTGCTAAAAATATTGTAGGTTTTTATTCTTATGATGATAGTTAATATATTTGAACGAATCATATTTAGTTGTATTAAAATTAATTTTGATATATACATGGAAAACATAAGTCAAGGAGTAATAAAACTCATTAATGAGGAGAGAGGAGATGGTATTAAAGTTATTTTACCCATATTTTAAAACCCTAAATTGGGTTAATGACTCAATTAAAGATTTATTGAATTTACTAACCCTATTTAGGATTTTTCTATTTTAAGTAGTTTTATATGAAATTTTCCCTAATAATAATTCGTGTCTTCTATGTCTATTATAAAAATTAAATAAATGCTCTCGAAGTTGATTTTAGCCAAGTAATTCTTTATAGGGAAAATTACATTTAAATACCATTTGAATTTGTAAAACCCTTAAATGTCTGTTAAATTTGTTAAAAGACTTAAGGTACCAAGGACCATATTGAGATTTTCAAATTCGGGTGAATTTACTTTTTTGACCTTAGTTTTTAAATAAAGTAAAAAAAGAAAAGGAAAAATGACCCTTGCCGAAGGGCTACCGCCGGATGGCCTATAGCCGCTGGCGCCTGGGCTCCGACCTCCGGCGTCTTGAGATCTGGCGATTGTTTTTTTTTTTTCGGTGTGGTTGAATCTTTTTTTTAAAAAAAAAAAGATTCATTGAAAGTGAGGTTCGAACCCACCTCACCTACATTATATATATGCATTAACAAATATATATATATTCATCTTAACATTTTTTCCATCAACAAACACTCTTGTAAATACCATTGTGAAACTAGTAAATGCCATTAAAGAATTGGTAATTGTCATTGAAAAATTTGTTATAATTGCATTTTTTTTTCATCAGACACACATGTGGTAAACCTGAAGAACGGACTGGTAAATACCATTGCGAAACTAGTAAATGTCATTGAAAGATTTGTTATAATTGCATTTTTTTGTTGTTTCATCAAACACACATGTGGTGAACCTGAACAACGAATTGGTAAATACCATTGCGAAACTAGTAAATGTCATTGAAGAATTAGTAATTGTCATTGAAAGATTTGTTATAATTGCATTTCTGTTGTTGTTTTATCAGACACACATGTGGTAAACCTGAAGAACGGATTGGTAAATACCATTGCAAAACTAGTAAATGTTATTGAAGAATTGGTAATTACCAATCTGTTCTTCAGGTTTACCACATGTGTGTCTGATGAAATAAAAAAAAGTGCAATTATAACAAATCTTTTAATGGCAATTACCAATTCTTCAATGACATTTACTAATTTCACAATGGTATTTACCAGTCCGTTCTTAAGGTTTACCACATGTGTCTGATTAAACAAAAAAAAAGAAGTGCAATTATAACAAATCTTTCAATGACAATTACCAATTCTTCAATGACATTTACTAGTTTCGTAATAGTATTTATAAGAGTGTTTGTTGATGGAAATATTGTTTGGAAGAATATATATATTTGTAAATGCATATATATATATATATATATATATATATATATATATATATGACAAGGGTCATTTTTCTTTTCTCTTTTTAATTTATTTAAAAACTAAAGGAAAAATGATAAATTCACCCGAATTTAAAAATCTCATATGGTCCTTGATGCCTTTAACTATTTTAACAAATTTAACAGACATTTAAAGTTTATAAATTCAAATGGTATTTAAATATAATTCTCTCTTATTTATAATATGACGAAAATGATTGAGTTCCTGCCGAAAAATATGCATAAATTTAACAGTTGACTCAATCATATCTCGTGTCGGATTTTTCTGAAAAAAGAAATGCTCGTGTCCTGTACTTGATTTTTTTTTTGTTAAATGACAGAATAGTAATGAGCCACGTATCCACGCCTATAGTGATCGGGAGTCGGGACAACCTGTTTTTGACAACTCTACTTAATTCAAGCAAATCTAAACAAAGGCATTAAAATAAAATATAATATAATTATTCGTGAATCGAATGTCTCTTCAAGGAATGAATACTTTCTTCAATCTTTTGTAATATAAATTAGGGAAAATTTCATTTAAATACTATTTAAATTTGTAAAACTCTCGAAGTCTCCCGAATTTGTAAAAAAATTGAGAAGTGCAAAGGCACATAGGGATATACAAATTCGGGTGAAATTACTCTTTTTTGCTTTACTTTTAAATAAATAAATAAAAATAAAATACCCTCACTAAAGATGGCCATTTGGCCGGGCGCAAGAGGGCCGCCCCAAGGATGTGTGGGGTTGGGGGTTTGAACCCCACCCCCACACTTTTAATGAATATAATTTTTTTTTTTTAAAAAAAAAAAACCCTACCCCCCAAAAAAAAACTCTACCCTTTTTGGTTAGGGTATTTTTTTTTTATTATTTAAAAGTAAGTGCAAAAGGGTAATATCACCCGAATTTGTATATTCCTCATAGGTCCTTGGTACCTCTCAGTCTTTTTACAAATTCGGGAGACTTCTGGAGGTTTTACAAATTCAAATGGCATTTAAATGGAATTTTCCCTATAAATTAAGCATAAATATCAATTTTGAAGAAAATAAAAAACGATTATGTTCTGGTGTGGAATCAGATATGTCTAGCAAAGTGGGCTGTAAGATTTTGATCTTGGATCGATGGCCCCGCGGAGTATCTATAGTCGAGATATCCGGAAAGCACGGGATCACTTGCATACAATAGGCTCTTCGCGAGGGGGATGGGGATGTGTTCAGTGGGGATCGTGCACAGTGATGCGGAATGTAAATAGGTTTGAGTTAGAACGTGTGTACCTTTAGGGTTTGACCCTTATATTTATAGAGTGTACCTTAGGTAGAATATCCAGGATCTATCATAATCCATATCCGAGATATGATTTCTGATATATTGATATTACAGATAATAGCGGGATTATCCGATATCCTCTGAGTGTCCCGTGATCGGGTTTATTCCTTAATGGGCCATATCAGCGTTGGGCCTGGTGGGAATCCGTAACAGTTTCCCCCAGCCTGGTAGTTCAAGTTTTTGAGCTGCCGGGATGTATCCTGCCGTTATACCTGGCTACTCGGCCGAGGCCCTCGTTTGTTTGTATGGTCCGAGGTCAAACCTTAAAGGTCCGGGCTGATGCCAGGGTGCTGGATGATCTATGGTCATGTCTCCGGGCCCAGGCTAAATGCCGTGGTACTATGGAATCCGAGGTGTTTCCAGCTGTGTAGTCGTATCTCGAGGGCAGCGTCTCTTCGTATTTCGCCATCATTGTGCCCTGACACCTGTTTCCTCTGGATTGGCTTGAGAATGCAACCGCCCTGCTTTGCCGTCAGCGATTTTCGTGCGCATTTAATGCAGCTAGTGCGTCGCATGTCACCCCTACGAGTAGGGCGAATTCCCCCTTTTACCCCCGACGTTTAAACTTTGCTTTGTACTTTCCTCCATTACTCCAATCTTAGTTTCATTTTCCAGTCGTTTGGCATTTCTACTCTCACGGCTCTCTCTGTTCTTTGCTACGACAGCTTTTCAACCAAAACTCCTTTCACTTTTCGCACATTCCCTCTACTCAGGTATACATTCTTCTTTTCCGTTACTATTTTTACTTCTTTCGTGTTTTTCATCGGTCATTGCCTCTTCTTGTTCATTTACATTTCTGGATTGCTGGTTTTGTACGAAGTGAGTTCCAGTGAGAGCCTCTGGGTAGAACTAGGATTCTGGGTTCCTCCCCTGGATACATAGCCCTTTTTCGTTGGAATACTCCTTTTCTGATTTGGCTTCTCATGTATCTCATCGATCCTTTTGTGCCTGTTCTAGGTCCCACCTCTGTATTTTGATGGATAGGACTAAGCCTTCATCATTTCCAAACCAAGCCTTAACCCCAGAAGAAGAAGAGGCGCGTATCCCTAGGGCCAGTCACTGGATACTGGGTACTCCCTTGTCTGAGGGGGAAAGGTCTAGAGTATTGCTTCATGGTGGTTCATATGGGGGTCTTTGGGGGTCCCGTTCGGCCTCGCTAGGGGCCCAAACGTTCGTCCCGTTCGAGTGGATTGCCGAACCTCGTTGGTCAAGGTGTGCCGAAGCCATCCCGGTCGATCCTCTTAATTTTTACGAACCCCCTCCGCGCGTGAGGGTAGAGTCTATGCCCGAGGGATATCTCGGCCCCTGCTGGGATTGTCTCGCCTCCAGTTCACATTATATCGCGACGGCCAGGATTCCCTGGCGGATGTTACCCTCGGTTCCTGCCGGCATAGGTCTCCCGCGATTTCTACCTCGGCCATTAGAACCGGGCTTCATCCTCCTTCTTTTGCTAACATGCATGCGTCAGGTATACCCTCCAGTTACTGATCTTTGTCCTTTTGTTTTATTTGTTTCTAGGTCTAAATGGAGTCACCCCCCCTTGCACGATAGGACCCCTTCAAAGGATGGAGAATCGACTCGCGATCCACCTCAAAGTCTTCTAGCGAAATACCCACGGGTCGCCCGGGGGTACTAACGATTCATTCCTTGATGTCGCAGTCCGACATCGCGAGGCTAGAATTGGGGGATACTTCCTCTTGCGTTCTATGTCCGCCTTCTACTGGAGAGCCTGTCTGTGCCTTCAGGGAAGGAACCAATCCCTCCTTTTTTCTTTTTTCAGAGATTATGCTACCCGGCTTGGTATTCGTTTCCCGTTTACCGAGTTCCAAATGGCGGTCTTGAGCTATCTTCGGCTTTATTCTTAGCTCCATCCCAACGGGTGGGGCTTTATTCTGGCCTTTGAGCACCTTTGTCAATCCTTCCTACAGCCCATCCCTACTAAATAGTCCATATTCTTTTATTTCTTCTGCCCTTTCACACCTCGGTCTGACAAGAACAATGAGGAATTGAGAGGTTTAACGTCCCTCCGAGGTGTTCCCGGCTGAAAAATTTTCTACCCTTTCTCTGATTCTTTTAAACATTTCAAAACCAGCTTTTTCAAGGTTGCTGCTATTTCTGGGCAGCATCCTTGGTTCTTCCATGGTCCTGAATCAAAGAATGTGGAATGGAAGTTCCCGCTGTATTGGACCGTGGAGCATCACAATAAGGACTCTACGAGTTATCAGGTATACGGGGACGATCTTCCCGCTGAGGATGTTATTTCGGTGTCCCAACTGGTAACCGATGTTAAGGAGCACGGTGTAAAAACCGTAACTTGGATATTGAGTCATACTGTGGCCGAGCTTGCTGTGACGCGACGTATATTTTCCTCTTAGTGTCTGATTTACTTTTTATAATATCCGACTATTTAATTATTTTGAACTCTTCTCTAACTCGGCTTATTTCCTTTACAGATCAACCGATGAATCCACTGCCCCCTACCTGACCCAGCTGAATCCCGGCGGCGGGGCTCCTTCGCGTAATCCGTCGCGGAAGCGTGCTGTGGCCGAGGCTGGTCGGGGACGGGTACGTTCTGTATCCCAGGCTCTGACGTTTAAGAGGACCCGGACCTCTGTCCAGGTCGGCATCTCTCCATCTCCTGCTTCTGGGCCATCTCAAACCTGTCGAAGGAAGTCAGAATCGAGGAGGCTCAACCTTCTTCTCAATCCGTTCCGGCTACACCTTCCCCTCTGCCTCCTCCTCCTTCTAAGCTGCTGCGTGGTTTGGCTTGGGAAAAGGGGGTAACTAAAGAGCTTAGTGTTGCCTTTTTTCCTCCTCATCAGTTCCTCGACACCGCTGTCCCCCTGACTGAGGCCGATGAGCGTGTGGTTCACGCCGTGCGGCATTATCTGCTGTAGGGGTTGGCTTGTGCGATCCATGCTTCATCTTAAGTACCAAGTAGTCGGGATCTCGGGCTGAAAAGCGCATGGAGGCGGAAAGAGATCCGGCCATGGCGGCGAAGAAGAAGGCGGGAGGATAAGCCGAATGCCGTCTGGGAAGGGGCTGGGAAAACCGAGGATGAGCTGAAGTCCACCAAGGACGATCTGGCGAAGACGAGTTCCGAGCTTGTAAATGTACAAACTGCTCATTCCCAATGCCTGGATGCCCTGAAGACGGTTCAGGCTCAGCGGGGGAGTCTAGCCGAGGAGTTGGGTATGGTCAAGGCCGAGCTTGAAGACTCCAAGAAGGCCCACACCAACTGTTCTTCGACCATGGCCAGGACCGCCAAGGATGCGTTCGACATGACCTTGGCCCAGATCCAGCACTAGAACCCTGATGTAACGTTGGATCTCAGCAAATGCCATTATCTTGCATACGTTCACCAGGGCCAGTTCTTCCCTCCACCACCGTCCCCAGAAGATGCTTCTATGTTGGAGCTTGACGGCTCAGGGCAGGGAGGTGAAGGAGAAGCCGAGGTCTCGCCCGACGCTCCTTCAGAAGATGGTATGGGTCCTGATAAGCCGGCTACTTCCGACTCTTGAGACTTTCTGTTTCGGGCGTCTGTGCCCTTTTTGATTTTGTATTTATCCGGCGTATGTGCCATTTGTAAAGACAACTTTTTAACCTCTTTATTAATATATCGCTTTCTAATTCTGAGGTAAGTTTAAAAATTGCATGATCGAGCCAGGGTCTTTATTTGTACAGATCTGTGTTTTCTCCCAGATTTGTCATCTGGGGATCTTTGGTAGGGTTTTCTTGCTATAACCGCATAGGGTATTTATTTTAACGCACTACCGAGTTTCGGCTCCCTCGTCCGGGTTCATTGCCAAGATAAGGGCAAATTGCCACATGTTTAAATCGTGGTGTCCGTAACACGACGTTATAAACATTTTGACCTGATCATGGTCGAAATGACAATTCATCTTCTTATCAAGGAGCGAGCGTTGACGCATCAATTTTGCGAAGACCTATTCAGGAAACTTCACATTGCTCGTAACCTAGGCACATCGGCCTAGTGTCATCCATCTAGATGGGTTTAATTGAGACCGGTTCATGGACCTCGGTGTAAAACTTAAGTTATGGGCAGCACACATTTGAAAACTTCCACTGAGGATTTCTTCATTGAGGTGCGAATCAAAACTCCAAAGAGATCCGGAAGTTAAAGGGAAATAACTAATATAAATTACATAAATTTAAATACTAGAAAACAGAAGAATAACCGGTATATAGCATTGTCTCCTTCCAAACGAATAGGATCACTAGAGAATCCTTCAGGTATAGTAGAGTGATTGTAAATATCATATAGTGCAGGAGTTTCCTTGGATACCCGAGGAGTAGGATCCTCTTGTTCTTTGAGACTCGAGGGAACTTGTGTGCTTGCTTGACCGTCCCGAGGTTGCCTTCTTGCTTCGTTTGGACTTGTAGGTTGCGATCATCTCTCGAATTTTGCTTTTCCCTTTTCTTTGGTTGCTTCTTCCGGATTTGGTCGTTTCTTGGGAGCCTCTGGTTTGTCTCTAATTTCGATTCCTTTTGGTCTTGATGGAGGAGTCGAATGGGTTGTCATGTTACTCCGGGAATGTGGGTATCTATCCCAACATTAAATCTTTTAGGCAGCATTTTTGATCTACTAGGGCGTTCGGGGTTTTGAGTGGATTGAGAATCGAGACATTGACGGAAGCAGAGTGTTCTGGGGCCATTTTCGCTGGGCTTTTGACGAAGAAGATGAGAGAATTTTGAGAGGGAATAGGAGCAAGCTCGAGAGTTGAGTGAAGTGAAGAGGAACAGTCAGGTTTTACATATATAAAATGCGCGGCAAGCTCGAGTTTAGGAAGCTAAGCTCGAGTTTGCATAAACTTGTACTAACTCCGGACTTCAAGAGTGTATGTGAAAGCTCTTGAAATTCCTCTCGCAAGCTCGAGTTTACTCACTTATAAGCTCGAGTTTGGGTTTCTCCAAAATTTCATTTTCTCGACTCCTCGAGCTCGAGCTTATATTTGCTAAGCTCGAGTTTGCCTCTCTTGACAAAAACTTCAGCAACATGTGAGAGTTGTTTAACATTATAAATGCCCCGCATAAAACACATCTAGATACTCCGATGCTTAAGTTAGTAAATTGTAATCATAAAACACATAACTAACATTTAAGTAGAGCTACTTACAACTCATTGGGATTTACCATTCCCAATTCTCTTCTTATGAACACATTGTTCCTTTGCTAATGGCTTTGTGAAGATGTCAGCAAGTTGGAGATGTGTTGGGATGAATATGACCTTGACATCTTTCTTTTGAACATGATCCCTTATGAAATGATGTCTCACATCAATATGCTTGGTTCGAGTATGTTGAACTGGATTCTTGGCCAAGCTTATTGTGCTTGTGTTGTCACATAGAATTAGGATCTCCTTTAAATTGATTCCCAAGTCGAAACTTGTTGCTTAAGCCAAAGGACTTGAGCACGGCAACTAGATGCAGCCACATATTCAGCTTCGAGTAGGATACAACAACACTTGTTTGCTTCTTCAACCATGAAACAAGTGAACCACCAAGAAATTCACATTGGCCACTTGTGCTTTTTCTATCGGTCTTATATCCAGCATGATTTGAATCAATATGCCACCAATTGTTCAGTTGACCTTTGGGAAACCATAGACCAAGAGTCTTTGTGTCGCAAGATATCTGAATATTCTTTTCACATTCTCGCATGTGACTCCTTGGGAGAAGATTGAAATCTTGCACACATCCCCACACCGAATTGGATGTCGGGACGGCTTGCTTTGTGAGATAGAGTAATGATCCAATCATTCCTCTATACTTTGTGATGTTGAAGTCCTTGCCTTCTTCATCGATCAAGGCAATGGTTGAACTCATTGGAGTATCAGCTCCATTGCATTCATTCATCCCAAACTTCTTTAAGAGATCATTGAGATACTTGGTCCGGGAAATGAAAATTCCATCTTTCCTTTGTTTAATTTGCGAGACCAAGGAAATAGTTGAGTTCTCCCATCATGGACATCTCAAATTCTCCCCGCATGTTCTTAGCAAACTCTTCACATAAAGCATTGTTAGAAGCACCAAATATTATATCATCAACATATATTTGAACAATTAAAATTTCATTAAGTTTATTGTTCTTTATGAAGAGAGTTGTATCTGCTTTACCTCGACAAATCCTTGATCAAGAAGGAATTTGCTTAATCGCTCATACCAAGCTCTAGGAGCTTGCTTAAGACCATATAGTGCTTTCTTGAGACGATAAACATGATCTGGATGATGATCATTTTGAAAACCAGGAGGTTGTTCAACATAAACTTCCTCTTGAATAAAACCATTTAAAAATGCAGATTTCACATCCATTTGATAAAGTTTGAATCCTTTAATACAAGCAAAAGCTAGAAGAACTCTTATAGCTTCCACTCTTGCTACTGGAGCATAAGTTTCTTCATAATCAATTCCTTCTTCTTGATTATAGCCTTTTGCAACTAGCATTGCCTTGTTTCTAACAATTATGGCAGATTCATCACGTTTGTTTTTGAATACCCATTTAGTACCAATGACTGGATGGTCTTTAGGCCTAGATACCAAATCCCAAACTTGATTTCTTTCAAATTGATGTAACTCCTCTTGCATTGCTATAACCCAATCATTGTCCGAAAGGGCTTCATCAATCTTAGAGGGTTCAATTTTCGAAATGAATGCGAGAAAATGTGACTTCATTCAAGGTGCTTTTTCTGGTTCTAATTCCTTGATTAACATCACCTATCACTTGATCCAGAGGATGACTCCTACCGTATCTCCATGATTTGGGTTGGTGTTGATCGTGTTTTCACAAACATTTTCACAATGATTCTCAAATTCGAGGTTCCTTTTCCAAAGGTTTTTCAGAATTTGTTAAAGTAGGAAATGTTTCGGAACCGATTGATTTGAAATAGGAGAAACATCATCATCATCATCCAAGGATTTGTCTAGATTGGTTTCACGAATACAACATGCATAGATTCTTCAACAATACGTGTTCTAGTGTTAAAGACTCTATAAGCTTTACTCCTATTTGAATAACCCAAAAATATACCTTCATCCGACTTGGAATCGAACTTACCCAAGTTGTCCTTACCATTGTTGTGGATGAAACATTTGCATCCAAAGATGTGCAAATGAGCTATATTGGGTTTTCTTCCTTTGTACATGCTCATAGGGAGTTTTGTTCAGCTTCTTCCTGAGATATGCTCGATTTGAAATATAGCATGCGGTGCTCATAGCATCAGCCCCGAAACACTTGAGAAGACTGATTTTCATTTAACATGGCCCTTGCCATCTCGGTGAGGACTCTATTCTTTCTTTCAACAACTCCATTTTGTTGAGGAGTTCTTGGGGTGAGAAATTGTGATCAATGCCCATATTATCACAAAATTCTCCAAAAGCATGATTTTCAAATTCTCCACCATGATCCGTATGAATTCTCCCAATAGAGAATCCTTTCTCGTTTTGGACCTTCTTGGCAAATACAACAAATTGATCAAATGTTTCATATTTTGAAGATAAAAATATGGTCCATGCAAATCTAGAGAAATCATCAACTATGACCAAAGTATAAAGATTGCCACCAAGGCTCTTTACTCTAGCTGGCCCAACTAAATCCATATGAAGTAGTTGAAGAGGTCTATTAGTTAAAATTTCATTTTTAGATTTGAAGGAAGACTTGGTTTGTTTACCCTTTTGACATGCATCACAGATCATGTCGTTTTTAAATTGTAATTTTGGTAAACCAATAACCAGATCCTTTCTCTGTAACTTGTCAAGTTGAAACATATTAACATGAGCTAATCGTTTATGCCAAAGCCAATTTTCATCCAAGTTACCAACAAAGCAATTTTCGAAAAACGAGTTACTAGAGATTGAGAGTATAACAATTACCTTCTCTAGGAGCTCTAAATAAAGCTTTAGCTCTAATGTTGTCTAAAGAGAGAACATCTTTGTTCACAATTAAACATTCTTCGAATCAAAGATAACTAAGTTACCTTTATCTGTACTTTGACTCACACTAAGGAGGTTGTGACATAAGCCTTCCACAAGATAAACATCCTTGATTTGTGGTCCTTCGTTGTTTCCAACTTCTCCAATTCCAAAGAATCCTTCCGGATTGATTTCCACCAAATGTTACCTTGCCACCATCCTTAGGTTTAATTGTAGCAAATTTAGATTCATCTCCCGTCATATGTCTTGAGCATCCACCGTCAATGAACCATTTGTTGGATTTTGATGCTCTAAGACAAACCCGCATGATATAGAATATCAAGTCTTAGGTACCCATTTTTCTTTGGGTCCTTTTGGGTTAGTTTGTGTCTTAGGAATCTTATAGAATCCCTTAGGCACCCATTGATAATTACCTATAGGCTTGTTTCTTCTTTCCTTTTTATGAAAACAAGAAGAAGTTGCATGACCTTTACGATTGCAATAGTTGCAATGAGCAAAAGGATTAGAGGAGTGGACTTTGTTTTTTCGAAAATAGTTCGGATAAGATCTTTGTCCAACTTTCTTCTTCCCTTTTCGTTTATCGAATCGTGTCTATAACCAATTCGACTTATCATTTGTGAACCTTTGTTTGTTTTAAAATAACATTGAGCATTTCACTACCTCTAGTGAATTTCTCAAAAGTTTTTGTAAGATGCAAATTTCTTTTCTCTAAAATACAAAGAATTGTCACAAACTTTTTCCGAAATCTTTTCGCAATTCTTTTCGTAATGTTTTCACAAGGAGAAACGAGAAGAAAAACAGTTTGAGCTTGTTCTTCCAACAATTTAATTTTCTTCTTTGAAGACAAAAGCTCTTTTGCAATTTTTCGAAATTCAATGAAAAGAGAATTATATTCAGCTGAAAGTTCATCATAGGATGAGTCGAATTGTTTACCTCTTCACTATCTCGAATCCTCTTCTTGAGCTACAAGACAAATATTGGCTCTGTCTTCTTCTTCACTTCATCTTCATCGGATGAGCTATCGCCCCATATAGCTGAAACATAAGCTCTTCTTTTGAACTTATTGAATTTCTTATCTTTGTTCTTCAGCTGTGGACATTCAGACTTGATGTGACCAGGTTTCTCACATTCATAGCATATGATGGGTTTCTTTGTTTCTGAGCTAGAGCTACTCTTGTGAAACTTTACGTAGGCTTGGTCCTTTTTGTAGAATTTCTTGAACTTTCGGACCATCATGCCTAGCTCAAGATCTTCATCTTCATCTTCATCATCTCGATTTTATCTCTTTGACAGTCTTGAGAGCAATTCCTTTATTCTTGCCATCAATCTCATCAAGCCCTTTTCCGAATTTGATTTTTCCTTCATATTCGTAAAGACGCAAATAGTCTTCCCTCGAAGCCATTGATTCACCGCGAGCTTCTTCGATTGCGGTGACCTTAGCTTCCCATTCCTTGGCCGAGGATGTTTAGTATTTTCCTCACTTGAACAGTTGGTCATAGACTTTTCCCAATACAAAGTGCAAGTTGGTTGATCGAGATGAGTGAATCGAGTTGGAATTCACTAATGGATTCTCCGGACTTCATACGAAATAAATCATATTCAATCATGAGAGTGTTTACTCGATTTTCCTTGATTCCAATTTGTCCCTTCATGGGCTATCTCAAGAGCATCCCACATAGCTTTAGCGAGATGACAAAGTGCGATTCGAAAATACTCTTTTTGGCTTAGAGCACTTTGCAAAGATGTGAATTGCTTTCATGTTGAGAGTGACTTGCTTTCCGTCATTCTCATCATACTCTTCTTCTAGCTTAGGAGTTCGACACCATCTTCTCGTTGTTTCTTTGGTTCATAGTTTCCTCTCTCGAACACCCTCCATAGGCCATACTCGGTTGCCATTACATAGACTACGAACTTGGCCTTCCGGAAGAGTAATGTTCTCCATTGAAACCTGGAGGTCTCGTTGATTGAAGCTCCATCGGGTAGAATTCCTTCCATTGGATCTTTGATCTAGGATGTTAATCCTTAATGTAGATAACCCGCTCGATACCAAATGAAAGTGAAGGAAATCACCAAGAGGGGGTGAATTGGGGATTTTAAAAATTCTTTTCGATCACCCACACAACGTATGCTTAACCAAGGTAAATGGAGTTAGAGAAGAAGAGCTTGACACGAAGATTTATACTTGGTTCGGTCTTAACTCTTGACCTACGTCCGTCCCGGACTCTCCGGGTTTTTCTACTATCACTCAAATCGATACACACTCGTACTCGAAAGTTATCCTCTCTCTAGGATACACTCCCCTTACAAGTTGTAATCGATAACCCAACCTCAAAGTCCCACAACTTTGAGATTCTTACAAAGAATGATTTACGAAATGAACTCTCTCAAAGAGTGAATAAATATAAGCACTGAAGCACAATGTATCAAAGATACAAATGAGAAATATAAGCAGTGAAAGACTGATGTTCTTGTGTGCGTTTTCTGTGTATGTCTTTTTTTTCAGACTTCAAATCCTCATGTATTTATACAGGTTTGAAGCTTGTGAACGTTGTAGATCCGTTGAGACTTGATCTAATTCGAAAATATAGCTGTTGTGAGTGTGTCTCCATGAATCTAGTTTGTTGTGAACAAATCATTTGAATATGGTTGTTGCGAGATTTGAATATTTGAAATTTGGCTCCTCATGAATGTGTTCCCATGTGTTATGTTTAGTGGAGGCGGTTGTATAATGTTGTCCAAATGTTTGGAGGCTAGCTTTCTTTCTTGGAGAATGGTTGTGTTGCTATCCGGTTGTAACCCATTGCTTTTGGAGAATAATATAATATTGCAAGTTGTCAAGTTGTTTGTCTTAAAGTCTTCTTTAAAACAAACCTAGATCTTCTGTAATCTCATAAGCAAACCGGTTAAATCTGGTTAGGAAATATTGATATGAATCATATAAAACATATACAACCCATTCGCGGAATCAAGCTAAAGCATAAATCAAACCGAACAAAATACACCGGATGCGTTCATCTGTTCTGAAGTTCCAAGCTCGAGTTTACTATACCAAGCTCGAGTTTGGTCTTCATTTAAAAACTTGAATTTTGCCTCTGGAAGTCTCAAGCTCGAGCTTGTAAGAATGTAAGCTCGAGTTTAGCATTTGTCGGGGAAACATGTTTGAAATCATTTTGAGAGCCAAAATGGAAAAACGCAAGCTTGAGCTTATTAGTGAGTAAGCTCGAGTTTGGCACTATTCATGTCAAAAATAATTTTAGTTCACAAAATGCAAGCTTGAGCTTAGAGGTGTAAACTTGAGTTTGCTAAGCTCAAAATATGACATTGCTCTCTGTCTGACCCAAGCTTGAGCTTTCAAGGGCACGCTCGAGTTTGGCAAAGGTTTTTAAAAAAACTTTGAAAGATTTTTGTCAGACGCAAGCTTGAGTTTAAAACCTTAAACTTGAGTTTACTCTTTGAAGGAAAAACTTGAAAACTTTCTGCCTGGTGCAAGCTCGAGCTTGGTATCCCAAGCTCGAGTTTACAACTTTTGTAAACTCACAAACTCTACGGTAAAAAATGATAAGCTCAAGTTTAAAGGATTTTGCCGGAGGTAAGCTCGAGCTTGTAACGCAAGCTCGAGTTTACATATTTGTAAACTTAGTGAGAAAAGACTCGGAAGAGGCAAGCTTGAGCTTAAAACTAATAAGCTTGAGTTTGCAATTTGAGTAACTTGATAAAATCCTCAAACCTTCGTAAGCTCAAGCTTACAGTGCAAGCTCGAGCTTACTCGGAATATGAGTAAACTTTTGAAAACCTTCAAGCTCAAGTTTATGGACCAAGCTCAAGTTTAGAAAATGCAAAATAGCTTGGTTTGCTTTCCGTAGGGGCAAGCTCGAGTTTGGAGACCCAAGCTCGAGTTTGGAGCCGACAAAATGTTTTTGCATTGCAAACAACATGTTTTACCAATTTTTAACAAAAATCATTCTTTCATGTTTACAATTGTTATTAATCATCAAAACACATTGAGAACTAACATCTGGCAACTCTCACAATTAAAGCAGTTTGTCGGTAGTGTGCCCCGGTCTATCGTGGAACGCACAAAACTTGGATTGATCAGTTGTGGGTCGAATTCGGGTAGGCCGAGGTCTGTCAATTCTTTTCATCTCGGTCTGGGCCACCTCCTTCCAAATCTGGGAACAAGGGGCGTTCAAGGGCTCGTATCTCTCATACCGTGCTTTTCCTTCAACTCTTCCTTCTTGAGTATGGGCATCTCGGTTCCGTGCATGCTGAAGAACCTCTCCCTTTGGTTTACTTGGTTGACCCTTATCCTCGGGCGACATATTTCCCCGCTTCTCGGTCCCAACAGCATTGGCGATCTCCATCTATTCAACGTCCAAGTACTGCTTTGCTCGGGTATGAAATTCGGTGAGCGTGTAAATTCGGTTCTTAAAGATGTTCTTAGCCAACCGAGACGAGGGATCCAAACCATTTACGATGCAGTGTATATGTACGTCTTCAGGGAGTGAACGTACTTGCAAAGCTACTTCTTTGAACCGGTCTAAATATTTCTGGAGCGTCTCCCCCTTCTTCTGTTTGATTCGACTTAACGTGAATTGGGACTTCGGCTGCTTCTTACTAGTTGCGAAGTTCAACTCGAATTTTCGTCCGAGTTCTTCGAAATTGTGTACTGAGTCGGTGGGCAAGGTATGGAGCCACCTCCGGGCCGGTCCGGTTAACGTTGTTTGCGAAAATCAGAGATGACCGGGCCCTTAATCAATCGAACAAACATGAGCAGCAGCTCGAATGTGTCGAGGTGAGCGTGCGGGTCCTGGGTCCCATCATATTTCGGGAGGTGCGTCAAATCTAGATTCTTTGGATACGGGGCGGTGGCAATTTCCTTTGAGAAAGGGCCCCTGTTGAGATCGGTCAAGTACTTCATTTTATACTCTTCGAGGGAGCCCCGAGGCCAGGTTATTCTCTCTGTATCTCGGTCAAGTACAGCATTGGCGATCTCGATTGATCCTGTTTTTTTTTCGCCTCGTTTTCTCGAGACCTATTATCTAGATTGATCCTGTTTTTTTCCCTCGTTTTCTCGAGACCTATTATCTCGATTGATCCTTTTTCTTTTCCTTGTTTTCTCGAGACCTATTATCTCGATTGATCCTTTTTTTCCTTGTTTTCTCGAGACCTATTCTCTCGATTGCTCTGTCCATCATGATCGATTTTGCTTCCGCCCACCCCTGATTGCTTCACCGTCCATCGCAACAATTTCTTCACTTGTTCGTTCTATGCCTCTGGTGTGGAGCTCTCACCATGTTTAGAGAGGGAGTTAACTTGGTCTCCCTCCAAGAGAGAGTTAACATGGTCTCTCTCTAAGAATGAGTTCACATGGTCTCCTTCTAGGTTTTAGAGTTCACTCAAGTGGGTTACTTATTGTATGAGCGTATTTCTTTTTTGTGGTTCACATAATATGATTCTTCATCTTTCTTTTTTTCCGCCATATTATTTCTTCCAATCACCTTTTTTTTGTATTCTGATTTATCTTCTAATCACTTTTGTTAACTGTTTGGTGATGGTCCTTGATGAGACCTTTGGAGTATATTGTTAGGTCCTTGTGAGACCGTTTGTTGCGAACATATTCACAAAGCCACTTCATCCTACTCGGTTTCATGAACTCAAGTCCAAGCTGGGCATTCAAGACATCCATGCTCCAGCTTGCGGGGGTGACAGGGATTACATAGCAAATTGTATTCTAATTTATAGGAATCCCTGATTTGTAGGTATTAGGAATAATCTTCATTAATAGTCATTATTATATTTATAGGAATCCCTGATTTGTAGGGATTAGGAATAATCTTCATTAATAGTCATTATGAGCCATTACTATTGAGGCTCTCTTATCTTGTATATATATGTAACGTTCCTATATGAATAAAGGACACAACATTCATTCTTTTCATCCCTACTAATCCTGATCCCTCCACTTTCAAACAAGCTGTGAAACTTTCCTTTTGGAGAGATGCCATGGCTGCTGAAATACAGGCTCTTGAGCAAAATCAGACCTGGGTGCTTACTTATTTACCACCGGATAAGAGGACTGTTGGCTACAAATGGGTTTTTAGAACCAAATTCAAAGCTGATGGTACTATTGAAAGGTATAAAGCAAGACTTGTGGCTAAAGGTTATACTCAAACAGAAGGTGTGGACTATTTCGATACATTTTCTCCGGTAGCTAAGATGACTTCTTTACGATTATTATTGTCCATTGCTGCTGCTAAACAATGGCATTTACATCAATTAGATGTCAGTAATGCCTTTTTACATGGGGATTTACATGAAGAGGTTTACATGGCCCTTCCTCCTAGTTATACTACCTCGGATCCCAATCTTGTTTGCAAATTGCAAAAGTCTCTTTATGGTTTAAAACAGGCCAGCCGTCAATGGTATTCTAAGCTTTCTTCTGCTTTGATGTCCTATGGTTATTGTCAATTTGTTTCTGATCATTCCTTGTTCTTTAAAGCATCAAACACTTCATTTACTGTCATTCTTGTTTATGTTGATGATGTGGTGTTTGCTGGAAATGATTTGGTTGAAATTAACTTGGTTAAACAGCGATTGGATTCTGCATTTACCATTAAGGATCTTGGTAAACTTCGTTACTTTCTTGGTCTTGAACTTGCTAGATCTAAGAATGATATTTTTCTGTCTCAACGAAAATTCGCCCTTGAATTACTTGAAGACATTGGATATTTGGCTTGCAAACCTGCTTCTTGCCCAATGGATCCTCACCTCAAGCTTTCTAGTAATCATGGTACTCTTTTACTTGATCCCCTCCCTTATAGAAAGCTCATTGGTTGCCTGCAATATCTCACTACTACTCGACTTGATCTGAGTTTTGTCACTCAGCAACTTAGTTAGTACATGTCTGCTCCTCGAGATACTCATTTATCTGCTGCCCATCGTGTTCTCCGCTATATCAAATCCTCTCCGGGTGCTGGTATTTTCTTCTCTGCTTCCTCTGATTTACAATTAAGAAGTTTCAGTGATTTTGATTGGGCTGGTTGTTTAGATACTCGTCGCTTAGTTACCGGTTTTGCCATTTTTCTTGGTTCTTCCTTAATTTCTTGGAAAGCCAAGAAGCAGGCCACTGTTTCCAAATCTTCTTCAGAGGCAGAATATCGGGCTTTATCATCTACAACTTGTGAAATACAATGGCTTATATATTTGTTAAATGATTTTCACATTTCTCATGTTGCTCCAGCCTTACTTTACTGTGATAATCAACCAGCCATTAAAATTGCTGCCAATCCAACTTTTCACTAGAGGACCAAGCATATTGATCTAGATTGTCATTTGGTAAGGGAAAAGCTTCAAGCCAAGCTGATCCGTCTTCTACCTGTTCGATATGCAAATCAACTTGCAGACATATTCACAAAGTCACTTCATCCTACTCGGTTTCATGAACTCAAGTCCAAGCTGGGCATCCAAGACATCCATGCTCCAGCTTGAGGGGGTGACAGGGATTACATAGCAAATTGTATTTTGATTTATAGGAATCCCTGATTTGTAGGGATTAGGGATAATCTTCATTAATAGTCATTATTAGATTTATAGGAATCCCTGATTTGTAGGGATTAGGGATAATCTTCATTAATAGTCATTATGAGCCATTACTATCGGCGCCTCTTTATCTTGTCTATATATGTAACGTTTGTATATGAATAGAGGACACAACATTCATTCTTTCCATTTTGCCAAGTCACAGCAGCGTTGCAATTTTTCATTAACCGTCTATCATGGTGTTGTCCACCGGTCGAAATCTGGTTGAGGTTTGCGGTAGAGCATAGCGCTTGTTTACGTCTCCCTGCTGTGCGAATTCATCTTCCGTCGAGGGTTCAAAGATTCTTGTTGAAATCGTTGTAATATTCACTGCCGCTATCAAAGCTTTGTTCCAAGATTCATCAAGATTCGAGACAACATCTTCCATTGAGAAGTGAGTTTTCTAGCTATTCTTCTTTTCCGGTGATCTGTCTGTTGCCGTGGTTTCTGTCACCGGACTCTGTTTTGTCAAGATCCTTGTTGAATTACGACAATAGTGATCTTTGCATTATTTGTTGGGATGGTGGAAATCTGTTGCTTTGTGATGGATGCCCAAGGCCATTTCATAAATTATGTGCATCTCTATCAAGCATTCCACGTGATGACTAGTACTGTAAGTTTTGCCAAAACATGTTCCAAAGGGCAAGATTTATAGCACACAATGCCAATGATGTGGTTGTTGTAAGGATTGATGGGGTTGATCCTATTGAACAGATAACAAAGAGATGCATTCGCATTGTCAAAGACATTGAAGCTGAGCTGAGCGGTTGTGCTTTATGCAAGGGTTATGACTTCAACAAGTCAAGATTTGGTCCTTTCACAATTATACTCTGCGACCGATGTGAAAAGGAATATAATGTAGGCTGTTTGAGAGATCATAAGATGGCATATTTGAAGGAATTTCTAGAAGGAAATTGGTTTTGTTTCACAGATTGCAACAGAATACATTCTACTCTGTAGAAGTTCTTGATCAGGGGGACTGAGAAATTTTCCGACTCTCTTATGGATGTTATTAAGACAAAACAAGAGGAAAACGATTTGCAATTTTCCTATGAAATTGAAGTAAGATGGAGGCTTCTTAATGGCAAAATTGCTTCTCCTGAGACCAAGCCATTGCTGTTAGAGGAATGTGTGGAATCAAGAGTTTGGAGGAAGGTATTGTGCAATATTATTGGTCATCTGGCATGCTTCGAATTTTTGGTAAAGATGTGGCCGAACTTCCTTTAGTTGCAACAAGCAACAGTAATCATGGAAGGGGCTACTTCCAATTACTCTTCACCTGTATTCAAAGACTGCTGGCGCTGTTGAACGTAAAGATGCTTGTGTTGCCAGCTACTGAAGAAGCAGAATCCATATGGACAGATAAATTCGGGTTCCACAAGATGAAACCAGAGCATAAGCTACTACAGAGAGAACTACAGTAGTGAATCAGCAAATGTGGATATGAAGAAGAATGTTGTAAATTGAAGAAATCGTTGTATTATTATTTTGTTTTTGGTTAATTGAAAAACTATTCAATTTAAATTCACCTTACTCCTTTGTTTGTGTTTGTGTTGATCAAGTTGAATACTTTGAGTTAAGGAGTGTTCAACTTGAGATGACGTGTTAGGAATATAAGGTGATTAAGTAATTGGTTAGTCGGTTAGTTAGGGTTTAATCAATATATAGAAGGTCTTAACTATTGTGATTCGCGTGTAGGATGTGGAGTCATCACTTAAGAGAGAAAATTAACTTGGTCTCTGTTCAAGAAGGAGTTAACTTGGTATCCCTCTAAGAGAGAGTTAATTTGGTCTCTCTTTAAGAATGAGTTAACTTGATCTTGTTCCAAAATCCTAAAGGTTTTAGGTCTTTGGTTATGTGTATAAGCATGTTGCTCAATGACAATAATACATAATTTCTTCATGTTGCTTCTCTAATTGCATTTGTTAACACATATTTTTTCAAATTTTGACATTCCCATCTTCATCTTCATTATGAGTTTAATCATCGTGATTAGCAAAGTAGGAACCTACTCATCACATGCAATTGATTTGACTTTCGCATTTTCCAACTTCTTATTACTAAAGATCAGAGAAAATAGTATTTACATGCATTATCTTGTGTTTGCCTTTATTTCTTTCTTTTTTTTATTAATAAAACTGTGTGTTTATCATTCAAAAAATGAAAGAAAAAAAAAACCACTAATCAACAAAGGGAGTGTTAATTAGCATATCTCTGCTCCGAAATACAAGTCTTCGCTACTACATAAAAATGCAGCTATAACGCTTATTACTTTTTTTTTCCCTTGTAGCGTTAGTGCATTCTACTACTACTACTAAAACAAACAAAAACAAGGATAGCTGCAGCATTTAGTCAATAAATGCTACAAAACATGTGCTACCTATACAACATTTTGTAGTAGCAGTGCTTTTAGTTGGCGAAAAAAAAAAGGTGCTTTTAGAATATTGTAATTAGTTGATCGTTGAATAACTTATATCTAAGAACTTATTAATTCACTTTTGCCTATCAAACAAAACATTTTTTGTAAAATTCCATTAAGGACCTTATGACTAAATTTATTTTATTCGAGGACCAAAATATTCTGAAATTTCACTATAGTACTAAAAATCAAAATGAAAATAAGTTTTGTAGGTAAAAGACAATAATGTCCCATACTTTTTTTTTCCTTCAAATTTTTCAAATTCTTGGCTTTTCGAATTAGCTTAGCTAGATTAGATTAGATCAAGATGATCTAAAGCACGGTTGGAAGCAAATCCCAAATTGGTCGTCCTTTTTAAAAATTGGATCATCTATAAACGTGCTTCTCCTCGATAATGGGGGTACATCATACGGTTAAAGAACATAGGATCAAGTTTAATCATCTGTCACCCTTAGTTATGCTATTTAGAATACGAGGAAGCATCTAGTAAAGTGACATAAAAGAGCATCCATGTGTACGTTTTTAGTATTCTTTTGTTCAGCATTTTCAACGTGTATACTTTAATTATTTCTTCAATTTAGTTTTTTGATATTTCTAAAATTCAAAAATGAAAATTACTTAATAATGCTTTAAATATTTTTGTGTACTACCATTTTCAATGATATGGTAAAAATAATAATTTTCTTACTCCATAGGCATGGATCAGAAGGAATCCAGTCCATAATTGCAGATGATCTAAATGTTGTCATTTTTTTAAGCATATTGAATAGTAATCCTCCAATCCTAAATATAGGATATAGTTTGTAGTGCAAAAATTACACTGCAAACTATATCTTATATTTTGGAATAGAGGTAGTACAATTTTTAATTAGCAACCTTAAAACAGTCCTATGTTTATTACTCCTACCATACAAACAATAGAGGCATGTCAGATGGATTGGTAAGAAGCAAGGGGCAAGAGGGAGGAGGGGATCCCAGACATGAATCATCATCATCGTCATCGTCGTCGTCGTCATAATATGAATGAAATCAATTATTATTGAACAAAGTAAACTCTCGCAATACAAAACTAATGACTCTCAATAATTTTGGGAAAAAAATAAGACATCACATGTCTTGCATGTCTATTATAAAATAAATAAACACGCCAGCAATGAAAATTGAAGGTAGCTGGACTAATTATTTACAGTTCGTCGAAAATGATTGAATGCCACCCAAGAAGTTAAAATGTACGTTGAAATTTTCTAAAATTATACGGCAAATAAATAAAAAAAAAAATCTTCTAAAAAATTGCAAATAGTCCTCATGGCATATATATTATTCAAATGGATGAGGTAATACAGATTTTGAAATATTTATCCAGCTAATTAAGCAACAGTTTAACGTAGATAAGATATAATATAGCCTCAGAAGTCAGAGCATCCTTTTTCCTTCTTTTTTCCGCTTTCATATTGGTGTGTGTCTTATGTGTTGTGAATCCGGCCTCCACGTAATAAGGACTCGCTGATGCCAAAAAAAAACCCTAACGACTTCAAACAAACAAAATATAACAAAGAATTATTGCTCTCTCTCTCCCTCGCCTATAAAAACCTCTCACCTTTCTCTCTCATTCATCTCATTCCCACCTTCCTCAATCTGACAACCAGGAGAGAGAGAGAGATGGCTGGGAGAAGGAGTGAGAGTCACCCTCTGTTGAGTGGAAGGAGAAGGGAAGGAGGATATGAACATGACTTATCTCCAAAGCAGATGCAAGTTCTGGCTGCTATCTGCGATGCATTCTTACCTCCTATCACTGACCATGAAGTTCCTTCTCATTCCCCTGCTATTCGATCCTTCTACGCCGCCTCCGGTTCTCAGGCTCCGTTTCCCGATGAGGTCTCTTCTCTCTCTCACTCTCAAATCATTCTTTGCCTCTCTTTTTTTATTGTTTCTCTGGTTGATTTCTAATACGGTTGGTTGAATGGATTATAGGCGGCGGAGCTGATGCAGAGGAGGATTGTGCTGGAGGCTCAGGAGGCGGTGGGATCAGTTCTGAGGAGATTGTCGGGGAGACTGGGGACGTTATCGCTGTGCGGGAGTTTAGCGTTGGATTGGAGGTGGCCGTTCGTTCACAAGTTCTCGGAGTTATCGGTGGAGAAGAGAGAGAAGATTCTGCAGAACTGGTGCAGGGAAAACCGTCGCCTTCCTCTAAGGCTTACCTTTGTGGTCCTCAAGATCTGCTTCTTCTTTACTTTCTTTTCCAGGGTAAGAGTGCTTTAGTTCATAAGCATTGCTCCGATCCGTACTCATGCAATGACGTGTAGGAACAAATTCACGTGCGTAACTGTTCGGTTATATATATATATATATATATATCCACAAACTCAAACGTCACTAAAAACATGCTCATCACCCATTTACATATTGATTTTTTATGGTTCAGATTTAATTTAATTTTTATTGTTTGAATAAATTTTAGGGTTAAATATCAATTTTACCACGAAAGTATTGATAAGGGAGCTTTAACACCTAGGAAGTTTTTTTTATCATTTTTGCCCCGAAATTTACAAACATAATGATCTTACCGATCGGTTGATCTTGACCGTTGGATTGTTGCTCTCTTTTTAAACTTCTAGGGCACATTTGTTCCTAAAAATACTTCCAGGGCAAATTTGCTCCTAAAAAAAACTTTCTCGGGCGTATTTGCTTTCTTTTTTCGTAAAACTTCCGGACAAAAATGATACTAAAAAAACTTCCGGATCTTTAGTGCCCCTTACCAATACTTTAATGGCAAAAATGGTATTTAACCCTAAATTTTAATTTTAAAATATGTTAAATTTGAGATGCACTACTAGAAATTTCAGATTTTGCTACGGAAAAAATCCGTAGAAAAACCCAAAAATCCGTAGCAAAACGTTTTTGCTACGGATTTTGTCCATAGCAAAATATGGCGTCGCAATGGCGACGGATTTGCTACGGATCTACGGATTTTACAATCCGTAGCAATGGCTACTGATTTCATAATCCGTCGCAATTGCTATGGATTATATAATCCGTAGCAAATTTGCTACGGATTTTTTCCGTAGCAATTTGCTACGAAACAATCCGTAACACATTTGAAATTTTGCTACGGATTTAAAATCCGTAGCAAATTTCAAAAATTCAGAAATTTACTACAGATTTTTTTTTCCGTAGCAAATTCGAATTTGCTACGGATTTATTTTCCGTAGCAAATTTTTTGAATTATTTTACTTTAGCAAATTTTTATTTTTTTATTTATATTTTTAAAAAATTTTAATAGAAAAATTGAATACAAATAGTAAAATAATGTACCATGAATATATTAACGATAAAAAAGAGTTTACATAGTGAAAACATAATATATATATATATATATATATAATCCGTAGCAACAAACAAATACAAAAAAGTAGGCTAAACAAAAGATTGTGATCATCATCATCACCAAAGATGGTCATCATCACCAGAGTCGGCCGGACCAAACCTCGCTTCGAAGGGGACATCATTTGAAGCTGCATCTCCTTCATCATCTCCGCCTTCATCATCTCCGCCTTGATTCATCTCCTCGTCTCATCATCTCCCGTTCTCGCCGCAACGCCGCTTCATCTGTTTTGTTCCATAAGCATCCGCGCCTCATCATCTCCGTTTCCGAGTCGCCCGCCGGCTCATCATCTCTCGTTCCCCGGGTCATCTGTGTGCTTGCTCCTCCACCAACGACTTCATCCTCTTCAAACATCTACAAAATTGATTAGTACATTTATTATTTGTACTTCATTTGAATGGACAAGAGAATGAAAATTATCAATATCAAATGTATTATGTTTACCTAGAGGAACCCCCGCAGGCTGCATTTGAGAGGCGCTTTGATTGCTTCATCGGGCCGCGAGACTCACCGTATCCAAAGACCTCCCTTTCTTGTCAAATCCGCCAAAAGCCTCAAAGAAAGACTCTCGTTATCGGATATAGAGGATGAGGGTCGATCTCACGCCGCGAGGCTCTCTCCCGCGACCCTCTCAAAGTTTTCCTACAAGCAAACAAATACATAACAAATAAGAAAATAACGTGCATAAAACAAGTAATAAAGGCAATAAATGTCTCACCGCTATTTGTTTCGCCTTTGGGTTAATCCATTCCCTCTCACTCCTTCGGACCGTCGGAATGGGTCCGCCGAAAGGTAACCCACTCAACCGATCCGTGGAGCTTCCCTGCACTCTTCCCGCAAATGCAAATGATGACCTTAATTAATTACTTCAAAGTACAAAATATTCAATACGTAAATAGAAAATAACGTGTACTTACAACTTTGCGTCGATGCTCGCAGAATGGATATGGAGCCCCAAAGATATGACGGTCCCGCCATTTTGGCCCTATTTTCCTTATTTTTCGCACTTATGGCCTTAAACTTTTCATTGTTTTCCCAAGTGCCAAATAATTCATCTTTAGTGTCCCGTGGAAGCCAACTGCTTGCCTCTCGACGACTTCTCAATGAATAGAGCTTTCGACGCACTTTTGACGCCGCCTTTGTGGTTAAAAGCTTTTTTCGATTTTCATGATGCTCGTGCAATGTCATATGCTTTTCCCGAAAATCAATAACGAACAATTAGTGCTCCAAATTTTAAAAGTACTTAATTAACACGCATAAAACAAATAACTTACCAAGAACTCGTGAACCACATATCTCGTTGCTCGTAGGAATCTCTCGTCACGCGGTCCAAGCTTGAGTGTAGTTACGGAATATTTGGGTCGACATGAAAGTCGCCACCGGATTATCGTGCACAAATCTGAAAACAGAGATTATCATGCAAATATTAGCATACAAACCAATCTCAAAAGAGAATTGTAACATTACAGTACTTCGCATGACTTACTCGTTGCCTTTAGTGCAGATCCAAAGAAACCCCCGTCTCTCAGATCTCTTGAGCCCCGGATAGGTGTATCGGAGGAACTACCCGCTTCCCGACGTGGCTCGAGGCGACGGGCGTGCTAAGGAAGAAATGTGAAATATTGAAGATTTTTGTACATAGATGGTTTCAAGAAACGAAACATATGTAAATCAATCGAAAGGGTAAAGTAAACCCGTTGTCCCCTTTGGCTTGTGAATCGGGGGAGTTAGCCGCCGGTGACGACGATGTATAAAGTGATGGTGAAGATGACAAATATCCAGACGGGGACGACGAAAAATCAAATAGTGGCACCTCCGGGCCGAGCCCTCTCGCCTCCATATGGAGCGGTTGGCGTCGTCCCACCCCCTCTTATAGTACGGGCCTGGATCGACCACCGCCACGTCCACTACCCGAACGTCCTCCTTGATGCTCCATCTCTCGAACACTTATAGACATAATGTCAAAAAATATAAAAAAAGAAAGATATTTGGTTAATATGACAAAAGTACTTACAAAGTATGTAGTACAACATATCGTCATAAACAAAGAACTAACACAAATCAACCGGACGATTCATGTTCATCGACATCTACTTGCATGTCCTCATCTCGTACTCTCATAGTCGTCGAACTCGCATTCACTATCGAGAAGCTCATTTCGCCTCATCCTCATCGTCGATTTCTCATCGTCAATTTGTATAGGAATCAACTCTAACTCCACACGAAAATCAAAGAGATTTCTTGGTACTTCGTCATCGAAGATGTTTATGGGCAAAGACATGTTCCACATCGCCTTGGAAAGGTTCACCATACTTGTCATTTGATTCCGGCTCTTTCGACTTTGGTATAATATTTCGTGCTTTGGTTTTAATAACTCCCGTCCACCCTTGGCGAGATGTAGGGTATGGTGTATAGTAAACTTGTTCCGCCTTTGTTGAGCAAGGATGAATGGGTCATAACCAACCGTATATCTCCTTGTCCAGGGACCTCAATATTTCCAAGTTTGTCCACTTTTGTCCCACGCGACCGTTATCAAACCACTCACACTTAAACAGGGTCACCACCTTGTCCCACCGGTAACTTAACCGAATTATCTCAACTAACTTCCCGTAGTAGCCGGCTCCACCCCGTCAACTTGGTCACCTCGACAACATACACCGTAATTGCAACATAGTGTACTGCGTTCGCGTCAACAGCTTGCAAATCGATACCCATTGATTATATATTTGTTGCATCGGTAACCGCTATCGTGCAGCTCCATAAGATAAACTCCACGCAACTTCATTTGGGATCTGATGGATTTTCCAAGAAATATGATCGAAACCATTTTGGAAACTCGAACTAGTGAATTGATCAACTTGGGACACCGCATTGAAGGATTTCCCGATCGGACCCAATTAGAAAAGTAATCGTAACAAAAAACTTAAGTTAATACTTTAATACTTACCGTAATAGTAAACAAACAAAAAAACTTACTCGAGGTACTTGGCGCCTCTTCACAGTTGTTTAGAATGTACCACTCAAAGAACTCGCTTATCTTTTCCGTCAAGAGTTGACTTCCAACGTTTTCCCACGACTCGCCCGGAAAATTAAATATTGACTTTTGATCCCTCGTATCACCGGCATCATCGTTACGAGGTACCCCTCTCCATCTTGACATCATTTCGGGGATAATAGTATGACGCAAATTTTGCGGCCTCTTCGACTAGATAAGCTTCAAATGATAGATCCTTCAATGTACCTTGTATTTTTTATCTTGTGCTTAAGTGTGCGTAAAAAAAACCTACAATGGAATATCGAGGGTATTTATAAACTCAAGTACCATGTCGGTCAATTAATAACAACGCGAAATCAATATATATTACCTCTCAAACGGATACATTCATCTATATTGTTGCGGTCCTCCTACCTTTGCTTCATAGGCCAAGTGAACGGGCAAATGTTCCATTGAGTCAAAGAAGCTAGGAGGAAACACCATCTCTAACTTGCATAGCGTTATGGGCATGCTCGCCTCCGTGTGTCGTAACTTTTCAACATTAAGCTCAAGCACAAATTTCTCTAAAGAACATGGAAAACTCCGTTAGAATAGACCATACATGGTTCGGTAGTGCTTTGAAGGCCCACGGCAACAATCTCCGGAAAAAACATGACAATCATGACTCTTCATCTTGCTCAACTTCACCTCGTACATGTCGACACATCTTTTCCAGTTTGACGCATAACCGTCGGGGAGTTTCGATCTTTAACCCACCGCAACAATTCTAAATTCTCGCTCTTTATTGAATGTGTACGGCGCTCTGGGTTTGGAAATTCGTCCCAAAGTGCCATTTTCCACCAAATGCAAAGCGGCCTTCTACAAATCGCTTCAACGTCCAATCTTGCGTTGACCGTGTCTTTCGTCTTGCCCTTGGTGTCCATCACTCGTGTATGCGATTATTGCAAAACACATTCCTCTCAATATGCATGACATCGAGGTTGTGTCTTAACAATTGATCTTTCCAATATGATAGTTCCCGAAGATACTTGCGTTTGTTCCAATGATGATCAATGCCGTACCCTCTCCAGGTTCGCTTGAAGCAAGCACCCTCTTCGACACTCGGAATGTGCCTGACCCCCGTCCCATATTTCTTCTCCACTTAAACGACGAGTGGATCTGCTCGTTCGACAAAGATTCCGCGTGAAGTCTTTTCTATTTCTCCTAAACGGATGATCGGGGGTAGGAATCGTCGGTGCACATCAAACCAACCGACCTTGCGATCGTGTTCCAAGCTAAAACCCATGTTCTCGTTCAAGACATACCGGCATGCGAGCTTTCCCCGACGTTTGCCCGGCCACTCAACATCCCATAGGCGGAAATCATTTATCGTCCACATTAAGGCACCCGCATGGTGAAATTCGACTTAATGATATATCATACGTAAGAACACCTTCACTCCACAACATTTTCAACTCGTCTATCAAAGGCCCGAGGTACACATCTATCTTCTTTTTTGGGTTCGACGGCCCGGGATTAACGCGTTAAGGAAGAAAAACTCTCTTCTCATGCACATAGAAGGTGGGGGTTGTACGGAGTCACAATGACCGGCCAACAGAATAATTCCCGCCCGTATTGTTGAAAGGAGCGAACCCATCCGAACATAGACCAAGACGAACATTACGGGGATCCATAGCAAAGAAAGGATTCGCCTCGTCAAATTTACGCCAAGCTTCGGCATCAGATGGATGCGTCACAAAGTTTTCATCCCTACGATGCTCCCGGTGCCATCTCATGTGAGCAGCTGTTTGTTCGGATGCATACAATCTCGTAAGTCCGGGGCACCGAGAGGAAAGTACCACATCTTGCTTATTGCATGACGGGTGTTTTTCCTTCCTTTCCCCACAACTTTATATCTCGTCATCTCCACAGAATTTGCAATTGGTCACTCGGCGTCATCCTTGTAATACAACATACATCCTCTCGGGGCGTAGAATGGATTTTTTCACATCCAAGCCCAAGCTCTTTCACCTTTTTTTTTGCTTGGTAAAAGTCCTTCGGCAAATTATTGTCTTTGGGAACAACCTTACTCATGATCTCGCATCATTTCGTTGTAATTCCTCTCGCTCATATGGTGATCGGTCTTCAAGCTTAGTGTTGCTAGGGTAGCCGATAGCGATGAATATTCACTATTTTCAAAGTGTTCGCAACCTTCCCATAACGGACGCTGTGCTTCTTGAAGCATTTTATAGAACCTAGCGGCTTCCGGATGAGGATCCTCACCCATGTTTGATGGTTGAGGATGGGTACCGGTCTCCTCTCTCATGTATGACGGTTTGGCATGAGTAACGGGATCAAAATATTGGCCGATCGACGGTCCCGCGGCATCCATAACCAACTGCTCATATTGATTAAGGTTTTCTCGATGACTACTTGTCCTTGTAATAACCACTCGTGTCCTGGCGGACTTCGCCATGAAATTCCCAACATTCATAATCTCTAATGAATCCCTTTTGACACAAATGAATTCGACCTTGTCCGCGTCATAAATCTTAAACAATTACATTTGGCACACCCGACACCTGATCTCCCTTCTTGAATTATTTGAATTCGCCAAAGCAAATTGGATGAACTTTTCCAAACCCGCCAAGAATGCTTGTGTTAGTTCTCTTCTATCGCTAGACGATTGTACATCCAACTTCTATCATGGCCGCCTTCCATACTTCCTAGCTAGTTCAGCTTACTACCCTAATTAACTTCTCAACATACCACAAATATATATATATATATATATATATATATATAAAAAAGTCGCCTCTTATGCCTACCAATTGCCACTTAATCAAGAAAGTGAAAAACAAACACATGCATTGAACAAAGAACATATTCCAAAGAAGCAACCGCGAGAATGAGGATAAGACACCGTAACATGGGGACATGCATGTGGAGGGCAAACAAAGAATAGAATACTAAGTATTTTGGAGTTTCTAACATATATGGGCTAGATCAAAGGAATTACATAACATTTAATCAAATTTATTGTATAACTTGTTAAACATAGATTGAAATAAAAAATTTAAATAAAAAATTTATTCTACTAATTTTTATAAAACATACAAATGTGATTATTCTTCAATGTCACACCTTCCTCATCCTCGTTGACATTAATTAATTAATTGTCTTATCCCTAAATTTTATTTCCAAACACTTCACTTTTCTAGTTTCAACATCATCCTATTTAAATATTTATGTATCAATATCATCTAATACAAAATCTTAATTTTATCACACCAAAATCGAATTGGAATTTCTAAATTCCTAAAAAGTGCTAGATAAAAATACTTTACATAACAAAATTCTATACGTTTCTTAACGTGTTACAAATCTGAAAAAATTTATTGTAAAATTTATCTTATTTCAAAAAACGATTTAAACTCGTGTACTCGATAATCTTCGACTAACATACATATTTTTAATATTCCACTAATCAAACATAACATAAATATCAAATTGTGATTAAAAAAATATACTTCAAGCTAACTCGTAAAATCGAAATGCTAAGATTTGTTTGATAATTTCCCTTCCCGAAGATCTTAGTGCTAGGATATGTTTGTAACCCGCAAAAAAATGAAAATTAAAAAAAAAACTGCAAAAAGGGAAAAAAATACAAAACAAAAAAAACTTACATACCAAAAAAATCGACGAGATGGAGAGGAGGAGCTCCGGTGAGGAGGGGAGGGGCCTGGACAAAGGTGGGGGGAGGGGGGCGGAGAGGAGGGGGTCGGGACAGGGGGAGGGCGGAGGGGGTCGGGTGTGGGGGAGGGAGAGGCGCGGATGAGGGAGGGAGGAGGGGGAGAGTCGCGGGGAGGAGGGTCACCGGAGTTGGGGAGGGCCGGAGGTTCTGAAAATCGCGAATGGGGGCGAATGTTGCGCTTTAAGCTGCACATTCCCGCGACGGATCCCGGATCCGTCGCACTCCGCGACGGATTCTCGATCCGTCGCATGGATTTGCGACGGATCCGATCCGTCGCAGTCAAAAAAAAAGGCGGCCTTTTTGTCGCCTTTTTTGCGACGGATCCGTGATCCGTCGCAACCCCCCAAAAAAGGCGGCCTTTTTTTACCGCCTTTTGCGACGGATCCAAGATCCGTCGCAACCGCCCTTTTGGCGCTTTTTTGCGACGGATCCAGGATCCGTCGCAACCCCAAAAAAGGCGGCCTTTTTCGCTTTGCGACGGATCCAAGATCCGTCGCAACCCCCAAAAAAGGCGGCCTTTTTGTCCGCTTTTTTGCGACGGATCTAGGATCCGTCGCAACCCCCAAAAAAGGCGGCCTTTTTCGCTTCTTTTTGCAACGGACTGTCGATCCGTCGCAAAATTTGCGACGATAGTTGATCCGTCGCAGAATTTGGGAAATGGCGGCCATTTTTTGCCGCCCATTGCGACGGATCTATTGATCCGTCGCAATACCCGCCGCTATAGAGACGGAATTATACTTCCATCGCAATTCCCGTCGCAATATCCTTCGCTATTGCTACGGAATTTTTTCCGTAGCAAATTCCGTCGCTATTTCTTCTTTTTCTAGTAGTGTGAAGATAGTATTATAACATAACATATCTCATAAAAATAAATTTATCATTTGAAAAATCATAAATTAACATTTTCAAATTTAAATCGTTTGGTTGATATCTTATCACATTGATAAGAAATTGGGTGCTCATCTCTACGATGAGAGAATCCAAACCCAAAATCTTTTGGCATATCAATAAGGTTTTTTATCATAAAAATATTATTTTGACCAGCGTTTCTGGGGCAGAGGTACCAGCTTGTTTTAATTAATTGCATTGAAAGTGAATTTTAAGCTAATAAACTTTTGTACACTGAATTAACGTGAAGTGATTTATATTTCCTGCTTATAAAATTTTTCCCGAAGTCAACACATCTAGAGTCAAATTGGCTTTTTTAGAATAGAAAAGTGAGTCAAGCCAGCTGCTACAAGCTCATATTGACATCATATAAAAGTCAACTTGAGCCTGTCTGGCCAACCCATTCAAACTAGTTTGAATTGAGGGTTGAACTTTTAAGAAATACTTTTCTAATTTTAAATATAAGATAAAATTAATTTTTTTAAGAGATTAATGAAGCTAATTAAATTATTTATATTTATATTTTTTCTCTAAACTAATTAGTTTGACTAATAAACAATTGTATAATCTAAGGATACACAATATAGATATGATTATTTAACTTCTTTAATGTTTTCAAAAAAATCAATTATGTTAATATTTAAGACCGGAAAGAGTATGATTTATAGTGTAAGCGAGATTTTATGATTTTAGCTTTTGTTATATGGATTTGGTTTGACACTTTAATTTGCTAATATTTATGATTATAATAAGAAATTTGTTGTATCTTTTATTTTATTTTTATTTAAAAATAAGTAAAAACAATTTAAAAAGAGCCTAAAAAACGTGGCTCAATCTCAAGCCCGCAAGTTCGAGAATAGTAATCGACCTAGGGGATTTAGAATAAGCAAAATTTTAAAACCTAACCCTTTTAAACCAAAACCCGTCAATTATCGGTCCATCAGGGTCGAGCCGACCCTTTTTCGCTCATCTACTTAATAGGGTTTGGTTTCATTTCACCAATTTTCTATGTACCTCCCTCAACATTCTGATCAAATTCTATAGATTCATTTATTTTATTTTATTTTTGAAAAAACTACACGTCTTAATAATCAAATACATCCTCCTAAGTTTTTTTTTTTTTTTTTTTCAAATATGCTTGTTCATAAGAGAATAAATGGCTCCATCACGATTGGTCCACTAAGAAGATACATGTGCGGCTGTGTCTGTAGAAAAAACAGTGAATAATGACAAGATAGTTGACGGTATCTGATTGATGAAAATGAGACATTTCCATGCATGCATGCTTCGTTTTGACGCTTCCTTTTGCGGTACCTCTATGGTGTTTATGCATCAAACTTTTTGTCTTTTCTCCAATTGCTACAGGTAGATGAAAATGGGCATAACGCTGCATGGGAAGCTATTAAATACCAAGTGGACTCGAGAGAAAAGCTGAAGCTGAAGGAAAGGCCTCTTGAGAAAGGAGCAGTTGAGACCATTCACGAAAGTGATAGCACTATTTTGCATGCCCTCCAAAGAAAAGGCCTTGAAGTCACTGAAACAGCCGATTCCTACAAGATCAAATGTGACGTTGTAGTTGTTGGTTCAGGTTCTGGCGGAGGAGTTCAAGCCGCCGTTCTTGCCGCCGCCGGCCTCAAAGTGGTCGTGCTAGAGAAAGGAAATTACTTTGTGCCTGAGGACTACTCTTCCCTCGAAGGCCCTTCCTTCAACGAAATGTATTAATCAGGTGGAATCTACTCAACCCTTGATGCAAAATTGTTCTTCTTGACCGGCGCAACCGTCGGAGGAGGCTCTTCTGTAAACTGGTCCGCTTGCATCAAAACACCTGACTCTGTTCTCAGGGAATGGTCACAAAACTACAAAATCCCACTCTATGGAACCTCTACATACCGATCAGCAATGGAAACAGTGTGGAAGAGGATTGGTGTAACACAAGGATGGAACAAAGAAAGCTTTCAGAATCACATTATGAGAACAGGGGGTCAGAATATTGGGACAAACATCATGCCACTTGATAGAAATTCCTCAACAGATCATTACTGTGGCTCCTGCGGTTATGGCTGTAGAACAGGGGATAAACAGGGTACAGAGCTCACTTTTTTGGTTGACGCCGTGCAAAATGGTGCAGTGATCATAACTGGATGTAAGGCCGAGAAGTTAACATTTCAAAATCAGAAAGATGGAGTAAGAACACAGAAATGCTCAGGAGTTATTGCAAAAGCACTGAGAGGAAAAGTGTCAAAGAAAATCCAAATCGAATCAAAGGCAACAGTTTTAGCCTGCGGTGCTCTCAATACACCTCCATTGATGATTTCCAGTGGCCTGAGGAATCCAAACATTGGAAGAAACCTCCACGTTCATCCAATTCTATTTGCATGGGGATACTTCCCAGAAGAGATGAAAGAATACCCGGGAAACAACCATGAAGGAGGAATCATGACCTCAATCCATATAGAAAATGATGAGAATGACGCTCCGAGATTCATATTCCAAAACCCAGCATTTTATCCTGGATTATTCTCTGCATTTACGCCCTGGGTTTCAGGGAAAGATATGAAAGAGAGGATGCTCAAGTATGGAAGAACTTCCTTCATCTTTATGCCGGCAAGAGACAAAGGAACAGGTGAAGTATTGAAGGAAGGAAGAGTCTCGTACGTAATGAACGAACATGAAAAGAGAAACCTCAGAGATGGATTGAGGCTTGCATTGAGAATTTTGATCGGCGCCGGAGCTGTGGAAGTCGGAACCCTAAGGAGCGACGGGCAGAGAATGAAGTGCAAAGGGGTGATGAAGAATGAGGTGGAGGAGTTCTTGGACTCAGTCATCGTGGCGGGGGGTCCAATGGAAAATGGTGAATTGTGGACCAATTTTGCGACAGCTCATCAAATGGGAAGCTGTAGAATGGGTCCCACACCGAACGAAGGGGCTCTTGATGTGAATGCGGAGAGTTGGGAGGCTAAAGGCTTGTATGCTTGTGACGGCAGCGTTTTGCCCAGCGCTATTGGTATCAATCCAATGATAACCATCGAAGCGACGTCGTACTGCATTGGCCACAATGTTATCGAGTCGATCAAGAAGGATAAGTAGATCCTTCAATCATTGGTTGCCGGGTCTATTTATTCTGTTCTAAAAGCCTGTGGATTGCCTATTTCATTTCATTTCATTTCATTTCAATGTTTAGATTGTAATAATATTATATGCTACTTCCTTGCACTATAAAAATAATTCTATAATTAGGATCGAGGAAATACATAACATGTATTTTATATGTATAATACATATTATATGTATGTATTCTAATAAATGTTTTATCTGTGCCTCCAGAATTAATAACAAGTGTGTCCCTCTTCTCCACACCTCCTTTCAAATATGAAAAGAGTCATATATAGTTAGATGAGTGTAATAAGTTATACCTCTTCAAAATCCTGTGTGAACTTCAATTAAATTCAGTTTTTTTAGTATTATTAATTTTTTAAATTTTTTGAAAAATTTAAATTAGAAAAATGAACATTAATTGATAGTGATTTGAATATTTGTAGTTCAGGTTTTATGGAATTTTATTACGCGAATAGGTTTTTTTGTGTGAATTATTTTGTTAATTTCAGTAAAAAAATAATATCTTATTTCGTCATAAATTGCCATTTTCTCCAAATCTACAATGCTGAATTGTCTTTTTCATATATAAAATGATCAAATATATTAATAAAACACTAGTTCAACAAAACAAGATTGTAGAAATATAAAATACATAAGACAACACTTCGCACTAGACAACAACTAATAGAAAAGTACACAATACTACACCTAAATTTAAAGACACTACTATGACAACCACTTAAACTAACAACAAATACAACGTTGGAAATTCATCAACATGATATGAACAAGTAGAACATCATTTGAAAAATCTTCATATTGCCACATAACGAAAGATTCACCAACAAGTTGATGAACAAGCTCATGCCAATAACTATACTCTCGAAAGAGGAATAACGGGCATCTACCCAGATTGGGTATGAAAGAAATGGGCATACTTTGATTTGGGACACCCATGTGAATGATGCGAACGTTTGTAATACTTCGAATTTCCACCAAAGTTATCTTTGTTCATGACGTTACGTTGGACTCTAGTACCTGTAAAAAAAGAAAAACCACATGTAAAGAAAGAAGTTAAGGGTGAATTTCTAGTCCTTGGGGCCACCACAATATCACCTCAACTATAGTGACCCTTGTTCGAGATCATTGAAGCTTCCGGCGGGTTTATAACGTGTTGTGGCTGGAGTTGGGAACAAAAACATCACCTGAAGAATATTTAGCTTGTTTATAATGCAGCATGGTAAAATATTTGCATTTTCGAGCTTCTATATCCTGATGTTTTGATCATTTGTTAACCCAGGTATCCAAAGCAAGTGACTCTGCTTTCCTTTTACCCGGGAGCCTCTCAAAAGTTGAAGTATTCTCTTGAGAAGTATCATCAAAGTCGCCATGTTGTGACCCACATTACTTGTTGACATCATCATCAAAAACTTCTTATGGAAAGCAATGTGGAGCAATCGTAACTCCAGTCATCTGAGCGCGATAATCATATTTGATACCAATTGATCGAGATCCCACAATAGAAACCAAAACGAGATTGAAATTTGGAAGTTGCTTTACATTGTCGAGCAACATGTCCAAAGCCCAAACAATAAGATCATACTCTCCCCACTTGTTCCAAGACTAGCGACACCGGTCTAGATTAACAATCAAATAGAGGGAAACAATCAAGGGGCTTATATGATATTTTTAAAAGAAGGCACAAATGTGCAAACTATCACCATTTAATTTGCTCTTATCATCATAGGAAAAATAAAGGTTCCAAAACACCTACCGATGTATCTTGATGTCTTCTCAGTAAAATAATTCAAAGATAAGACAAGAACTTTAATCCAAACACAAAGATGATAAGCCTTCAAAGCAGACAAAGTGAGACTTGGCTTCCATGGACTCAGTGCAATGAAGTGACCTTGTAACATCCATGCACCATTTAAGAGCATGTAATTTAAATCTTTCATATTGAAAATAAAGTAAAAAGGAACAATCAATATGTTAAACCACTAATACCCGTCCTTACAACTTCCAAGAATGCTAATCAAAGATTGCAAATTTTGAAATATGCAAATTGCGATCATCAATAACCTTTGCAAAAGCAAAGTGTCTCTCCCATTGAATGATAAAGGATTGGACCTTGATTTGAAGTTATGAGACTTCTTGAAAGCACAATAAGAACAAGATAAAAACAAAAAGTACCAAAAAGACAATACCAAGCTAAGGAAGATAAGCTTCCCCCAATTTCAGACCTACAGATTAATAGCAAATTAAAGCAAGAAAACCCAAAATCATTAGAGCAAAAAACCAACATGTTCCATATCAACCCAGAAGACTTGGATTCTTGCAAATTTCCTCTGAAAGGAATCTAATTTTTCATTTTGCCCAGACAGCAAAAGCAATTTATTGAAGAGATGAACATCTAATAGAGAAAAATGACGCAGAGAAGATAGTTGAAAGAAACAGAGAAACAAATGCTCTCCTCCAGCCCCCAAGATCAAAACTAACGGTGAAAAAATCCTTTGGATCAAACAGAAATTCCGACAATGAAGTGAGAAGACCGACGAGAACAACAGATAGAGGAAAAGGATGGAGACGATTCGCACATGGAGCCACAAGAGACGAAGATGATGAAAATAAAGAACAAAGGGGAGATGATGATGAACAATGACGGACTTAGAAGACCCTTACTCACAAACAACAATTAACCATGACAGTTTTACAAAACTTTTATTAACAAGTTATAGTCGAGAAAACCTTTTCTTTTGAGAATACGCATATCAGAGTTTGATCCAGAAACAAATTCCGCCTACAAACTCATCACAAAAAATCTTTAACTCTAGGCATAATTAACGAACAAAAGAATACAAAGCCCTTTCACGACTTCTATGCCTCTAGCTATTTCCCTTCACCTCTAGTAGAATTAGAGGTCTCGTTTGAAAAATATTAATAATGACGGGTGAAACATAAAGTCCCAGTAACCAAAATTAATTTATAAAATATGTAGGAAATGATTGCAAGTCAGAGAAGCAGGTTTGCTAACAATACAATAATAATGTTCTCAATACATGAATGATACAATAAACAACGATTAGAACTACCCCAACTCATTCATCCTGCTCCTCCTTATATCTTATGGATGTGGTACCTGGCCAAGGCTAGCTAGTCACTTAAAGAATAATGTCTCCTCCCATGCCACCATAATATACCGTAATAGGGAGGTGTCCGTCTAAAACATTCAATTCAAGTTTTGGGCCAGGAATGAGAGAGCCGATAGGCACAATTTCATCTTCAATCTCTTCCCCACAGCCCAACTCACAAAAAAAAATAATAATACATCATTATAATTTTTAAAAACATCTTACAAAATTATTTTCCAAATACAACATCATAACATAAACACCTTATAAGATTATTATTTCATATACAACATCCCACAACAAACATCATAACATAAACACCTTACAAAATTATTATTCCATATACTACATCCCATAACAAACGTCATAACCATCACAACAATAACAATCTCAATAATTAAATAATATTCATTTATATATACAAGTTGGAAAATACACTGCTTCACTGAAATAATTTTATACTGAAACATACACATAATTTTTCCAAACACATACAAGTAGTATATATGAAAGTGAAATTTAGAAAACACCTTACAGCCCAAAACAAACATATAGAATAAATTAAGTCCAGTTACCTCAACTCCAAGCTCAACCTTAACTTGAAGAGCCAAATACGAACAATCACTTATCACAAGAAAACTCTACATTATCAATGTAGATACCAATCAACTATAATTTATAATAATTCTCCGAAAATAAAATTTTCTCTACAACCATTATCCTCAACATCTTAATTTCCTCAACAATCCAAGATTATAGATAACTTCTTATGAACCCAAATTGCCCATTGAAATATTTAGATAACCCTTATTCCACCATCTCACCTCAATCACTCAATTTTTATAAATTAAAAATCACCTCCAACGCACCTATAATCATAAAATAATCAATATCAACATCCTAGACCAATTAAATCTCATTTCTAACTTATATAAGCATAATTCAATTATTAAAAAAAATTTTAAACCTCCACATAATTAAAACCATAACTTATAATTTTTTATAATTCAAAATATACAAATTCTAATAATAATATATTTTTATAATAAAAACTAAAAATATAATTTGGGGTTTAAACTTCTCATGTTGCATGAGAAGAAGAAGATTCCTACACACACATGAAATGGTGGGACCCATATATATAGCATTATATATATATGTGGGTCCCACCATTTCATGTGTATGTGACATGAGAATACACTTCTCCTACAACATGAGAAGTGTTTTTCCCTTAAATTTTAAAAATGACTGTCTAATCTTTCAAAATTCATAAATAATAGTGTAGTCCTTAAAATTTCAAACCTCCAGTAGCTCAAATAAATTATTAAACTCACATTTAATCGGTAAAAATATCATGTAGGATATAAATCCTTACCTTCTTAAATAAAAAAATTAATTTGAATTCCTATAACAACTAAAAAACAAATATAAACCTATTAAAATTAACTATTAATCATCATCTACATATATATACTCCTTCATTGTCAAAACTCAAAACTCTTCCAATATCTTAATTCCAAAATTTTCACTAATCAACACAACATTACCCTCAATAGAAAAATAAAAATATGTAGAATAACTTTCATGAAAAAAGTTTGTTAAAAAGGAATTACTTTAGCAATCAAAATAATCTTATAAGTTAAATAACTTAACTTAAAAATTCTTAAAAACTTCCGGGTGGCCTTGCTCTCTTCCTTTTTCTCACTCTCACACTCGGTTACACTCTCAAAACCGTTCTCATTCTCGCTTAACACACACCGCCCCCCACTATCACACATATTTATATATATACATTGAAAAGAGGGGGGCTGGAAATTATTTCCAACCCCCCTCCCCCCAAAAAAAAAAAAAAAAAAAAAAAAAGTAAACAAACATTTTTTTATGATAGAGAAAATTACAACATAATATCCACTATCTCCATTTTATTTATTTATTATTATTATTATTATTCAACAATTACAAATTAAATACATTCATCATATATAATTTCTCTCATAATTATAAATAAATCCTAAAAATAAAAATTAAGATGTTATACGGACAACTTGAGCAACGTTGAATTTGAGAGAGACGGAGGCTCTCCATCGAATGATGTTCAGATTTTAAGTAGAATTTCAAAAGGCCTCTTTTAGAATCCTGATTCAGTTAAATGGCGGCGCTGAACTGTTACAACTTACAACGGAGACAGCTATCGGACCTTGACAGAGGTTAGGGTTTTAGAGAGAAGAGAGACAAGCTGTCCTATCCAAATCGAAAGTCTATAATTATCTCAGTTATCAGGTCCTACGATTTATCTGTTTCTCTTTTCTCCCCCCCCCCCCTTTTTTATTTTTTTCTCTATCTTAGTTTTTTCACCTTATTGTATTGTCAATGCCCAAGAACAGGTGCAATTTTGCAGCAGAAGAAATGTTGAAATATGGGGAGAGGAATCTCTCCATTTATTTCTCTCTCAATTTCATAGGGAATTAAGAACTATGAAGGTTAAATTTAGGAAAAATTCCTTTAATGTTCTAAGGAATGAAGAAAATATGAAAAAAGTCACAGAGAAAATTCTAATTTCAAAAATATTTCATTAATAACTCATTCACTAAGGTATATTAACAACTTCATTTGTAAGTTTTAACAACTCTTTAAGACTTTTTTAATATTAGAATTTTCTCTGAGACTTTTTTAACATTTTCTTAGTCCTTTGGGACCTTAAAGGAATTTCGCTTAAATTTATAGACCAGCTGGAGAAGAAGATGAGGCTGGCTATGTGAGGCTAGAAGAGAGGGGTCATGGATGAAGGAGAGGTTGGTTTCCTTGGACTCTTCATCACCCACCTATATTTACAGAATGGAAGCGAGCAATGTAGGTTTAGAAGGGTCTGTGAATTCGCTAAAACTAGCTGACTATATGGGTTTGGCTCTGCTCTTTGAGTCAAACCCCTTACAAGATGCGTTTGAGGATAGCACGCACTATAGACTATCTGGGATTTCTCTGTAATTAAATCTTGCATTAATAGAATTAAGGGTGCGAGTCAACAAATGCTTTGCCATTAGCAAATAATCATGCGCATGTAATCTTTTTGGTATATAGACTGTGATGCCTTTGAAGTTATTCATTCTCAACTGAATTAAATCCTATGATCAAACTAGTTAATTCAATTCTGAGAATGCCAAGAAATTAGTCAAATGCCTGTTACCTTCAAAATCTTCAACACAAAATTTGTGTCTCCCTGCGTGCCATTTCCGTTTTGCAAACCCAAGATGCAACATCTTATAAAAAAAACTTTTAAAGAAAGGGAGAAGAAATTTGATCAGGACAGTTAAAAATTGTAATAAAAAAACGTGAAAGAAATTATACTCTCTAATAATGTAGAGTTCTTCAAATCATATTTTAACAGTTTAAAATTATTTTTGTTACTGAAAAGAAAATTTCCGTTTCGTTTCACATGCACGGACGTGAGTTACTGAAAAGAACCATAAAGGCTCAATACTCCCATGGGGAGCAGAGTAAAGCAAGCAAACAGAAGATGACCACAAAATAAGAAGCTACTCCTCCGGTCCTAATTATAAGAATATATGACCAAGGAAGCTAATTAAATTAGCTTAGTGTATTTTTATTTTTATTTTTTTCTTCAAACTTAATAATTTGACTAATAAACTAATATATAATCTAAAATAACATAACATATGAAATGATTAAGTAACTTATTTAGCTTCCTTAATCTCTCCAAAAAAAAGTCAACTAGCTCTTATAATTAGGACCGGAGGTAGTATAATTTAACAGTGAAACGCCAAAGCAAATAGTGGGAAGAAGATTCAGCCAGGATTCTTCATAGCACCAACTTGGCTAGGGTTTTGATTAACCGAAGCAGTTTTTACTTACTTCAAAGAAAATGTTTCTAAGTACCTCGAGTCCTACATATAAGATTCAGTTGACTTTTTTGAAAATGCTAAAAAAACTAATTAAATTACTTTGAAAAATGTTAATCACATATTAAATCATGAAATAAATTTTGTTGGTTTTTAATTAATGCACTAGTAATCATAAATAAAAACGAGAGCAAAAAAGAGAATTGAATTAGGGGTTAATGTGCAAATTGGCCAATAAACTTTTACCCCAGGAGCGCCCAACACAAAAAACTATTAAGTGGACCTTAAATACCAAAGAACTTTTTAAAATGTGAAGTTATCACAAAACCGTTAATATTAAAGCAATGTCCGTTAGTTAAATAAAGTGGGGGAAATATATTGTACTTAAATGTATAGGTGGCAGCTGGGTGAGAGGAGATTCAGCGTAAACGCGGTAAGAAAATTAACAACTGGAGGCTGAGATTGAAATGAAGGGCAGAGTCTGAAAGAAGGAAAAAAGGAGAAGCAAAATCGAGAGAAAGTTTTAGCAAAACCCATCGGACTCCGATTTGAGAGAAAGTGGTGAAACCGTGAATCGCTAGAAGTGAAAATTAACCATAAGTGAATGTGCTTAAAGTGAATAAGATAACTAACCCAAAGATCTCGTAGGCCACAACTTCAGCCGGTGTATTATCGGGCCACAAGAACCCACCCGATCCGCTAATGCCTAATCTGCGCACCGCCTCCGGATCCTCCTTTGCACTCATCTCTAAAGCCAATTGTATTTGATACTCTTCCTCTACTTCAGATCCCTTGAATTGCTAGACCCGAATCACGCCTAGTTGAATCCAAAACAATATCTAAACCGCCACCGCTAACTAAATCAGATGCTTCCACTCTTTCTCCTCTTTTCGGATTCGAAGATGGAGGACTAGGACTCTACCTGTTAGCAACAGAGTGCAACCAGCTCGAAATCCCTAGAAAGGGTTTATGCTCAGAACTTTGCTTCTTGGGGAATGAACCATCATTGGACTTGTGGCCTTTAGAAGAAGTAGATCTTGTTGCATCTTCTGATCGATTAGACATGATATGAAGCTTCTTAAGAATGTTCTTCATATCTCTTCGATAGCTACAGTACCAAATGCTAAAGAAACTGAAAACTCTCCATTGTCCAGGAACAAGCATCAAATCCCACTTGTTGTGCATCAGAGAAGGTTAAGCTATGAAATCATTCAAGGAGCTCCTTTTACTTTTAGCATCAGCTCTTTAGTCTGCAGCCGAAACAAACAAATCCAAAGAACACCATAAACCTGCCCCGAGCAATAACTCCGCAACGCAAATTCAATTACACAGAGTCTCCTCTCACCGTGCTGCCACGTATACTTTTAAGGTCAATATATTTCCCCCACTTTATTTAACTAACGGACGTTGCTTTAATATTAACGGTTTTGTGATAACTTCACATTTTAAAAAGTTCTTTGGTATTTAAGGTCCATTTAATAGTTTTTGTGTTAGGTCTTTCGCAGGGTAAAGTTCGTTTAATCCGCACCTTAACCCTTGAATTAGGCGGTTGAGGTGATTTGGGAGAGAAGAAATAACTTTAAAGGGTAATATAGTCATTTAAAAACATTCAAAAATCCTTTAATTACGTCGCTTTGCTTGATTCCAAAACGACGTGGCGGAAGGAAGGGACAAGAAAAAAGACCTGTTGGGCGAAAAAGAACAAAATAAAAGGGAAAATTACATGTAAGTCCCAAAGACCAGAAATAAATACAACGGGTCCCTTAAAATCACCAAATTACATAAAAGTCCCTTATGGGACTTTTTTGAAATTATTTGTATTAACAAGAAATGTCATATTTACAATAGGAAGTGCTATATTTACAACAAAATTTAAAAACCTAACCATTTACAACAGAAAAAGTTATATTTACAACAGAAAGTGTCATATTTACAACAACATTTCAACACCTGGATTTTGTTTCAAACTCAAGTCCCTAAACTACTCGAGATCATTTACAACCGAACATGATTATATTTAAATAAAAATCTTTATATTTACAACAAAATTTAAAATCCTGGCATTTACAACAATAAAAAATCATATTTACAACAAGAATGTCCATATTTACAACAAAATCTAAAAACTTGGATTTTGTTTTCATACAAAGAATATCAAAAGTTCCTAAAAATTTCTGTGAAATTTAGTACTTTAAGGATTTCATTGTATTTATTTTTGGTTCTTGGGACCTACACGTAATTTTCCCAAAATAAAACTGTATGTCAGACACAGAAACGAGGATCGTACATGGGAACCAAATTGGGGCGGTGGCGCCTTTCCATGTGCGTTTGGTTACAAAACCACATGTCCACCTTTCTTGACCCCACAGTGAGCCTGCCAGATACCCCACAGTGAGCCTGCCAGAGTTATGGCTTTATATAGCATTCATTTCCAAACCCTTCTTCCTCTGAGCAAAAAAAAACCCTTCTTCCCAATAAAATCATGGAGACCCGTGCGTCCTTGAGAGGGTGACTGTGCAAATATATTTCTAAGCTTTTATTTAAAATACATCCAACACCATATATTTATTTTTTTATGAATAAAAATACCTATAAATGTCTATAATGAAAGCAAAAATATCATGACCTTTAAAAATAACCTAACATCATTAACCAAAAATGTTACTTTTTGTAGTGGGCCCACATTACTTTTTTTCATGTACATATATAATAGTGTTAGGTTACATTTAATTGTCTTGATATTTTTATTTCAATTTAAATGTTTATAGGTATTTTTGCACTTTCAAAAAGTATATAATACTGAACGCACTTTTTTTGATCAAGGATTATGTGTATTTGTTCACTTTAAACCCATCCTATGATTATGAAACGTTAGGAGTGAATTTAATGCTTTCTATTAAATCATTTACATCATTATAAATGTTATGAAATTAATAAAATAAAAGAGATTGAGATGAAAAAGATGAAGAGATATGAAGAGGGAGTTGGAGAGAAAGATGGATTAATATTTTATTTATTTGGATGCAACCAAAGTGTGGTACATATTGAATTCAATTTTAAATGTTCATAAGTATTTTTACACCTTTAAAAAGTATATAATACTAAATGCACTTTTGATCAAAGATTATGGGTGTTTTTGCACCTTAAACCCATCCTATGATTATGAAACATTAGGAGGTGAATTTAATGATTTCTATTAAATCATTTACATCGTTATAGATGTTATGAAATTAAGAAAATATAAGAGATTGAGATGAAAAAGATGAAGAGATATGAAGAGAGTTGGAAATATCGTATTTACTCCCCCGATAATAACATCGCTTTACTCCCCCTGATAAGAACATCAATTCCAATATATTTTCGAGTATATCATTCTTTTGGCCACCAAACTATAAATGATGCATTGTCAATTTGTCTCCAAATGTTTTGCTAAAATGTATTCCTCTAACATATCTTTTGGATATGCTAAAATATCATTATATAGTCCTTTATCTTATTTATTGTGGAAACAATAAAGAAAAATTATTCTAAAAATATATCTTGCATCCACATATTCGGTATGTTCTGAATAAAATAATATCATATAATACGTTCATAAGACTATCACACCAAATCTCATTTTTGTTATCCTCTATGTACCTACAAGAACTAATTTTTACCAGTAAAATCATAATAAATACAACCCTAGCATGATACATAAATATTCTCATAAAATATAAATTACATTTGGACCATTAGATTCAATATATCTTTGAGCAAGAAAATTCACCATAGCAAAAATATGTGATTTTGAAATCATTGATGCATTTGATAACTCGATCTACAAGTCAAGTAAAATGTAAAATTACTCATTTTTCAAGATATTTTTCAATCAATTATATATGATTGAATTATTTTCAACCTCGCATTACATTTTATATGTAGAATGATTTTCTTCTATATGCTTCTAGCATTTCATATCCTTTAAGGATTCTCATATAAATTTCACTATTTAATGAGTAGTATGAATAAGTTGTATATAATAACATCTAACATACATATAATTTTATTTTCATATCTTTTGCCGCGTAGAAGTACAAAATTATTATATACACAACAAAATAATATGCCTCATCATATCTTCATTTGCATTTGTGAAAATCTTTATTTTTACTTAAATATTTATATATTTCATATTTTAGCTGGGACTTAGAGTCATAATTTTCACATATCAAAATAATGTAATATCATTTTCATTGCGTCTTTTCCCTTTTGCTTTTCCTTTTTGGCCAATCACCATTTTGTCCACTCACAAGATAGACTTATACATAAGATCCTCAATTGATCACGTGAAATTATTATCAAGATCATTATCAACAACTTAATGTGTTTGGTTCCATTCTTCCTATGACATAATTCATTGAGATCTCTTTGTTACTTTTAGGTACCCAAACCTATTTTAAAGTTTTTGCAATCAATTTTGTCTTGGCCTCTTCTAGAGTACCTACCTCCTCAATATGATCATCTTGATTATTTACTCCTTTCTATTTTCTTTTGGAGCCAATTATTCTCTCATGCTTCAGGCATGTCTCGCTTTCATTCATGCTTATTAGAGCATTTTTAACTAAAATATGAGATTTAGTAATTCTCATTTAGGTCAGTAATTACATCTGATACATTTATGCAATATTTCGTGAGTGTTAAACCGAATGAACTTCTGGTTCATATTGCTATATTCGACGATCTATTTTTTATAGAAATAATACATTCATTTTGTTCTCTTTTCCAGCTAGCTATTCAATTTCTCCCTTTCATATGTTAGAACAACTTTGTCAAATGACAATCTACTAATCATGCAATATAAGTCTCCTAAATCCATTTATTTCCATTAGAAGCATCATTTTGTTTCATTTAGTGACAAGCAATAAGAAGAAGGTTCTAACCCAACATTTATCTCAATTTCCTTAAAATATCCATCTATGTGCATTAATAGGAATGCACATTCTGTTAGTAAGTCGGCGTCCTAGAGATAATTTGGTTAGACAGATGAACACCTTTCTGCATTTTAGTATTTCATGATTAATATAAATGAGCACATTTTATCATATTTATATCTCGCCTTTATTTTACGGTGAATATACGTTTAAAGATAAAAGCCCTAGGAATAGAATAGGTGTTCACTCAAGGATCTATGATAGGGATTATGATCATGAGGACTCAAGGACACTGCATATCTATTGTCTGAAACTTGTTCTTAGTCTTGAATCAACAAGAAAGGGAATTGGTGATATCAATAAGACTAGCGCGCACGACATCATCTACTTGTATAGAGATACAAGGTAGGGACCTCATGGAATACAAGCATGGTGATACCATAGCTGATGTCGTGGGTAGATATGTTGGAGAACAGATAGCACTAAACTGACCTGCCGAGAGACTGCACAAAGATTCATCGTAGAGAGTATCATTGGATATGTAAAGTCTCTCATCATTTGGTAGTGCGGATCATCCTAGATTTTAGGGTGTCATCGAACACTATGTCCTAGAGTTATACTTTGATTGTAAAACTCTATCCACCTAGAATGGGGAGAATAGTGTACTTTTAAGTGTAACTCGAATATATGAGTATAAATGGACATGTCGAAAGGACTCACAATCCCCTACAAAGATTAGCATTCACAAGACCGGTAGAGCTTGGATAGCTTCTTATTGACACGGGAGTCTGTGTGCACAGCAAATGATCATGAAGAGTCATGATCTGTCATTAAGTAAATAGAAGAAGATTCACAGTTCTATGAATTAGCTACATTTAGTCAATCAAGAGAGATGATACTCTATTTTTACTCTCGACTAAAGGTGTATGACGATGTGAGGGATGATGCTGACACAGTATCCAAATTAGAAAGATAGATCACTCAATCAACTCGATTAGTTCTGGTCACAGAGCATTACTAGTGCCTTATGTGGTCATTAGATAAATTGGGCCCATTAAAGGAGTTTAATTTGTCCTAGTTTATTTATGTCAGTGGCTAATTGAGCCTAATGGGTCACACACAAAGGTTATTTCTCATTGCTTAAATTTAGCAAGCTTGAGCTAATAATTGTTATTGGGCTTTGTCAGGAATAGAAGTGTAATTGGGTTGGAGTGGGACTCCAAGCCTAATAATTAAATAGTGCCATATTTGAAGCCCTTAGTGAAAAATTAGTTTCTCCACAAAAAGGGCCCAAATGTGTTAGAAGACCAAATGTGGTCTTAGGCCAATTTGGATTTAGAATTCACATTTTGATTTAGAATTTTAAATTTTAAATTCAAGAGATTAAGTTATAAAAGATAATTCTAAATTGTGTAATATGTCACGTGGCCACCGAAGAACCAAAAATGAAAAAGTAAATTATATTAAAAATGTTAGATAACCCTAGTGATTTTTTTTTACTCGTAAGAATTAATCACATTGTTAATTGCTACCAGTTTCTAATAGTTAATATAAGATCTTTTTTGTAGTTCAAAGGAGATTTTATATTAAAGATTGGAGATAGTAAGCATTTATGCCTAGATTAATTAAATTAACCAAGCCTTTCTGACAATATTAAAAAAAATCTATTTGCAAAAGTTAAAACATGAATATTATGATAAAAAAGAATAAAAAAACTCTTAAATTACTAAAAAGTTTTAACAAAAATTAGGAATGGGTCACAATGCCAAATAACATGTGCTCCGAAATGCTGGTGGGAAGCGGCCCAATACAAGGCCCTGGTTTACGTAGGAGTATGCGTAGCAAAAGAAGACCCTGGAAATTGAGGGAATTGAGTGAGGCAAATTAGTATAAGAGGACAAAAACGGTTATAGAAAGGGTGGGCAATGATTGAAGAGATTCTCCCTTTTCTCCCTCCCTTCCTTTTCTTCTGCATTTCTTTCTGTCTGTTTCCTGAGACTGTTATGATTCTCTTTTGTAACCTTTATCGATTATGACAGTGGAGTTATTTGGAGAATATATAAATTTCATATGTTGAGGACTTTGCTATTTATGAAAATCAAGGGACAGATGAGATAAATATTTGAAAAAAATAAATGTATACACATTAACTAATTAAAATGAAAAAATATTTTGGGAAAAATGTATAAATTTTTTGGAACAAATATATAAATTTTTAGATTAAATGTATAAAAATAATCTAATTTTCATTAAATATTTAGTGATAATTTTTTTTTTTAAAAAAAAAAATGCTCCATTAGAATCCACTTGTCACCAAATTAAGCTCCTCGTTGGACTTTGCTATACATATTATTTGCTAATTATCAGTAGCATAATTCTTAATTAACTATTACAGAATGATGGAGGTTAAATTAATAAATACAATTTATTTTATATAAATTTTCTTAATGGAATTAAGGGTTAAGGATTATGTGTATGTTTTTAAAATAGAAAGGAATATAGTATAATTAGGGTAAAATGTGAGGGAAGTTAAAATATTCTTTTCTAAATTTAATAATTTATCAACCTTATGATTAGAATAAGACGAAACATCTACATCATTTCCCATAGTCTCCAAAGTACAAAGTCTGGTTTGCCACTTCGCCAACGCGCAGGAACGAGGAAATCAATTAAAAATAATTTACTGACCAATAAGAAGAAACATTTGGCTTCTATATATGCGCTTAGGACTTAGTATCTAAAAATAAAAAAAATTAAATATTTGTACCCGTCAAAGAAAGAATTGCTATTTTTTCCTAGTGTACATGCATCATCGCCTACACGTACGTAGGAACATGGGAAATTACGAATTTTGAATGTTTGACGCATATCATTTAAAATAATCTATCCACGCGTCGGGACAATGGTATATGACTAATTTTAAAGGTAAATCGTTTTTGCTTTTCTTTTTGCCAATTAAAAAAAAAAACCATTTTTGTCTTATCATACCATTCTAGATTTAAGAAGATTTTTTTTTTTTTCATTACGTACAAGACCCAAGTCTACTTTTTAAGGAAAAATCCTCTACGAGTTGAGGATTAAATTTAGACAATTTTTCGGTAAGAATAAAACCATTTTCGACATACTATAAAGAACTAGTCCCGCAACGCTAAATATTTATTTATTTGTTATAATGATGAACATGCAAGATACTATTTATTATTATTATATAAAATCAATTATATATATTATTGGAAAAAACACATGAATGATTAAGGTTGCGGTTGAAATATTGTAAAATTAGAATATAATTGAAATATAAAAATTACAAACAGTTGTCTTCATAACCGAGTCCTTGGAATATAATTGAAATCGATGAGTTTAATTAAAAAATATGGCACAATATCTTTGAAATAAGAGATAGTGTCAAGCATTCAAATAATACCAGTTTAGACATTTTGAAATATGCTATCTCGTGTTCTTGAATAGTGTAAGATGCACTTAACAAGAGACTGTAGGTAAGAAGAGATAGTCAAATAGCATCCATTTATTTTCCACGTAGCGAGCTCGCACGATGTGACCGCTTCCACGTAATAAAACAAAACCTCCAAAGTCAAGCGATCGCGAACGCGCCAACGGCTTGATGGTCAAAAACAAAATCCTGACAACGTCCACTACACAAATTAACAAAGCTTTGCTCTCAACACCCTCGTTATCTCTCGAGCCTATAAAAATCCCTCACCTCTCATTCTCCCTCATCACATTATATTCGCGCCTTCCTGAATCTTAACCAAAATATTACAGACAGATCGACACAGAGAGAGATATGGGTGAGAGAATTAGGAGTGAGAGTCACCCTCTGTTGAGTGGAGGAAGAAGAGAAGGAGGTTATAATCATGACTTATCTGCAAGCCAGATGCAAGTCATGGCCGCTATCTGTGAGGCATTTCTACCTCCTATCACTCACCATGACGGAGCTTCTCAATCCCCTTCTCTTCAGTCCTTCTACAGAGCCTCCGGTTCTCAAGCTCCTTTTCCCGATGAGGTCTGTCTCACTCTCAAATCAATCTCTGCCTTACTTTTTTGTTTCTCTGGTTGATTTCTAATATGGTTGGTTGAATGGAATACAGGCGGCGGAGCTGATGCACAGGAGGATTCTGCCGGAGGCTCAGGCGGCAGTGGGCTCAGTTCTGCGGACTTTGTCGGGTAGACTGGGAACGTTGTGGCTGTGCGGAAGAGTAGCGTTGGATTGGAGGTGGCCGTTCGTTCACAAGTTCACAGAGTTATCTGTTGAGAAGAGAGAGAATATTCTGCAGAACTGGTGCAGGGAAACGCGTCGCCTTCCTTTGCGGCTTGCGTTTTTGGTGATCAAGATCTGCTTCTTCTTCAATTTCTTCTCCAGGGTAATGCTTCTCTTAATTCTGAATGACGTGTAGGAACTCATGCAAGCACGTGGCTTCTGTTGGGCTAAAGGGCACAGTTTTTCACCAAAAATCTTTTGCCATGTCATCATGCGTGCTCATAAAATAATACTTTAACCAGAGTTTATGGCTTGTTTGAATTAACCTTATCAGAAGTGACTTTTATTATAATCATCTTCTCTATACTGGAATAAAATTTAGTCAGTGTGATGGGGTTTAATTTGTATTTGAATATGATAGGCTTTCATTAAAAATTTAGTTTGGCGTACATGATGATATATTGAAATGTAAGTTTCAAAAAATTCATATTAAATATGCATAGAAGTGAAAAAGCCAAAAGCTAACATTTAAAAATTTCTTTCTTTCTTAGAAGATAGATCCAAATAACTGAATTGTATGTTTTAATAATAAATATATGATAAATGTATTTTATTTTTTAAATTATGCCGTTATTTATAAGATCACAAATGAAAAGGATAAATAGTTAGTGAGAAAAATAATGAAAGAAAATGTAGGGAAAAAAATATAAGATTCATTAGGAGTAAATTTGTTTAAAATGCATTTAATGTCTCTTTCTGACGTGGCATTTAATGTCGAACAACCCATACCAGATCTTATGAAAATTCAAAAAATTGGATATGATAAAAAGTAGCGGATGGATGGGAACGAATAAATGAATAATGACATGATAGTTGACCGAGGTCTTTACGTGGAAAGAAACCATTTCCATGCATGCTTCATAGGAGTTTGGCGCTTCCTTTTGCGATTCCCTTATGGTGTCTTTGCAATAAGTTTTTGTGTTTCTCCAATTGCTACAGGTAGATGAAAACGGGCATAACCCAGCATGGGAAGCTATTAAATACGAAGTGGACTCGAGGGAAAAGCTGAAGCTAGAGGAGAGACCTCTTGAGAAAGGAATAATAGAGACCATATACGAAAGTGACACCACTATTTTGCAGTCCCTCGAAAGAAAAGGCCTTCATGTCACTGAAACTGCAGACTCCTACAACATCAAATGTGATGTTGTAGTTGTTGGTTCTGGTTGTGGCGGAGGAGTTGCAGCCGCCGTTCTTGCTGCCGCAGGCCTCAAAGTGGTGGTCCTAGAGAAAGGAAATTACTTTGTTCCTGAAGATTACTCTTCCCTCGAAGGCCCTTCATTCAACGAGCTGTATGAATCAGGTGGGATCTACTCAACCCTTGATGCAAAACTGTTCTTCTTGGCTGGCTCAAATGTGGGAGGAGGCTCTTCCGTAAACTGGTCCGCTTGCATCAAAACACCTGATTCTGTTCTCAAAGAATGGTCACAACATTACAAAATCCCGCTCTATGGAAGTTCTACATATCGATCTTCCATGGAAACAGTGTGGAGGAGGAATGGTATAACACAGGGATGGAACAAAGAAAGCCTTCAGAATCAAGCTCTTCGAATTGGGGGTGAGAATATTGGGTTGAACATCACGCCACTTGCTAGAAACTCCTCAACAGATCATTATTGTGGCTCCTGCGGTTACGGCTGTAGAACAGGGGATAAACAGGGCACAGAGCTCACTTGGTTGGTTGATGCGGTGCAAAAAGATGCGGTGATCATAAGTGGATGTAAGGCCGAGAATTTAATGTTTGAAGATCAAAACAATGGAATAAGAACAAAGAAATGCTCAGGAGTAATCGCCACGACACTGGGAAGTAGCAAAGTGTCAAAGAAACTCCAAATCGAATCAGAGGCAACAATTTTAGCATGTGGAGCTCTCAATACACCTCCACTAATGATATCCAGCGGCCTGAAGAATCCAAACATTGGAAGGAGCCTCCACGTCCATCCAATTCTATTTGCATGGGGATACTTCCCAGAAGAGATGAAAGAATTCACAGGAAACAACCATGAGGGAGGAATCATGACCTCAATCCATGTAGCAAATGACGAGGATAACGCTCCGAGGTTCATATTCGAAATCCCGGCATTTTATCCTGGATTATTCTCTGCATTTATGCCCTGGGTTTCAGGGAAAGATATGAAAGAGAGGATGCTCAAGTATGGAAGAACTTCCTTCATCTTTATACTGGCCAGGGACAGAGGATCGGGACAAGTGTTGAAGGAAGGAAGAGTCTCGTACGAAATGGACGAACATGAAAAGAGAAACCTCAGAGAGGGATTGAGGACGGCGCTGAGGGTTTTGATCGGAGCCGGAGCTTTGGAAGTCGGAACTCTGAGGAGCGACGGCCAGAGAATGAAGTGCAAAGGGGTGAGGGATGATGACGTGGAGGAGTTCTTGGACTCGGTCACAGTGGCGGGGGGCCCAATGGAAAATGATGAGCTGTGGACTAATTTTGCGACAGCTCATCAAATTGGAAGCTGCCGAATGGGTCCCACTGAAAAAGAAGGAGCTCTTGATGAGAATGGGGAGAGCTGGGAAGCTAAAGGCTTGTATGCTTGCGACGGCAGCGTTTTGCCCAGCGCTATTGGCATCAATCCGATGGTAACCATAGAAGCGACGTCGTATTGCATTGCCCATAAGATTGCTGAATCGCTCAAGAAGGATACATAGAACCTTCAATCATTGGTTACACTGTCGATTTCATTTTCTTTTTTTACCTGGGGATTGTCTATTTCATTCATTTTTTTGATCTGAATATATCATTTCATTTCATTGTTTCGATTGTAATAATATCTTATATATAATATTCTTGTGTAATAAATATTATATGCATGTATTCTAATAAATTCTTTATTTGTTTCTCCAGAATTATTAATAACTGTTCCTCTTCTCTACTCCTCCTAATGGTTTCAATTATGAAGAGAGTCCTACATTACTTGAATTTGGACGAGCTTAATCAATTATACCTTTATTCAGTTAAATAGAATCAGTTTCTTGGTGTTTGTTTTTTTTTTCCAGCATCTTCAACTTAGATTTTGATTTTTTGAACTCGAGTTTCCTAAGAATTTTCATATGCGAATACTGAAGAGGGTATATTTGTGAATTACTTTTTTAATGTCCCAGTAAGAAAAGGTATTTTTATTACTTCGTCATAAACTGTCATGGGGAAATTAGAGACAAATCTCCATTTAAAAAATTAAATATAAAATCGAAAAGTTGAAGCCTTGAAATCCCATTCCCCTTCTAGTGAGGACGCCGGAGAGTTTGGGGCAATTGACCTTGTTAGTATCTATGAAGCACCGACACGCTTATTCTGGGAAAATTTGCGCGTCGTAAGGTGTCGGACACCGACACGCATTTGACACGCATTGACACGCGTGCCAGACGTGGTCAACGGAGACCGACACCTTGACCAATCTGACACGCATTTATGACCGTGTCCGACACGGTCAAGGAATGATCTGGTTTGAGCAACGATCTGTGAAGTCCAAGACACAAAATGAGGAGGAGGAGAGAGATAGATCTATAGAAGGTCGACGGAAATAGAGGGTGTGAAGATAGAGGAAGTGGCTCTCCAACTCTTCTGAAGCTCTCATCGGCGCCTCTGGTTTCTGGTGTCCGATCTCTATTGAGCTCTCCTTGCTCTTCGCAGCTGTGAAGTGTGAAGACAAAGCTCGCCGGCAGCCTTGGTGGTAGATCCGTAGATGATGCTGCCAGCGAGGGGAAGATGAAGGTGGATGTTCAGGAGGAACGATTCTGGTCTCTGGTTTTAAGAAAATCCTCGGCGGCACTCAACTCATCTGTTTTTCCTCCTCCTTCCTCAAACAAGAATTCCGCTTATGAGAGTGTGTACTGTGTAGTGCTGGTCTCTCCTCTCTCTTTGTTTTCCGTCGTGCCCAGTCTCCCCACCCTTTTGCTCTTGTTCCAGCTGTTTTTAAAGACCGTTGATGGCAGACAAATCTGCTCCTTTTCTTCACTAAGCACGTCATTTTGTGGTTACTTTTTCTTCCACAAAACAAGTCGCCCATGCGTCCACCATGTGTTTCTTTTCATTTTTTTATATTTTGTGGAAGACATGCAGATGCTCACCGTCCATGTGTATGTGCTCCCTGCCTCCCTCTCTTCTTTACATATTCTTTGTCCTCCACTAATGTCAATTTCTCTTCTTTCTTTCTTTTTTATCAATTACGCGGGACCCAACTGGTTCTCTCCTCCACAAATGCCACCACGTATCTCATTGACATATAGAAAACAACAAAAGGTAAGAAAAAAAATAAAAGATTATAATAATAATCATAATAGTAATAAACTTAATTTTAAATTATACTATATATATATACATATATATATATATATATTAAAATATATATTTAATATAAAAACGTGTCTTAACGCGTCGAAATTTACATTTTTTTAAGATTCACGTGTCGGAGTGTCGTATCGTGTCGTGTGTCGCGTCACGTGTCCGGTCCCGCGTCACATAGGTTAGTATTATAAGAGCATCGGAATTCCAAAACGACGTGGCAGAAGGAAGGGACAAGGAAAAGGACCGTTTGGGCAAAATAAAACTTTATGTGAGGCGAAGAAACGAGGACCGTACATGGGCATCACATTGGGGGCGGTGGCGCCTTTCCATGTGCGTTTGGTTACAAAACCACATGTTCACCTTTCCTGACTCCACAGTGAAACTCCCACAGTTTTGGCTTTATGCAGTACTCCTTCTTGTCCTTATTATAAGGCATCAACTAACTTTTCTCATAAACAAATAAAAATAGTTAAAGTTAATAAAATTGTCCCTAAAATCTAAGTAATTTTTAATATCGCTCTACTAATCGCATTAAACTTTAATATTATATTAATTATTACTCTCACCCACTACCTTTATTAATTAAAAAGGACATAGAAAAAAATAATCATTACTCATCGAACAAAGCAAAGTCAGCCTTCATAAAAAACGACCAAATAAACTCGCAAGTTAAGACTTATAATAAAGAAAAAGGAGTAATTTATTCACTTCCAAACCCTTCCTCCCAAATCCCACTAATGGAAACTGGGACCCGTTGTGCAGAAATATATCTGACCTTCTACTTAAAGTACACCTAATATTATATACTTTTTGCATGCGTAAAAATACTTATAATAGGAGTAAGAAATATCATGTCATTTAAATATAACTTGACACCGTTTAAAGGAAAAAAATAAATAAATTATTTTTTGTAGTGGGCACACACAATTTTTTTCATATATCACTTTGATCCTATTTCTCGAGTTTATTTTACCAAAAAATTTAAATTTCATTTATAAGTTCGGTTTAATTAATACTAATCCGCTTTTTGACTTAAAGACTTAAACCCATCCTACAAGTATGAAACGTTAGGATTGAATTTAATGCTTTCTATTAAATCATTTACATCATTATAAATTAATATATGTTACTTGTAAGTTGTGATTACTTCACAATTTTTTTTTGAAAATAGTTTGCAAAGTAATTAAAATTAATACAGTACATCTTAATTATTTTCATTTTTACGTTGTATGGTCTGTGTGAATTAAGAATTTAATGCTATTGATTTTTTTGTTCTTACAAATAAGTTTATATTTAGGATCATAAATTTGTTTAGAAAATGATTTATATTAAGGATGACAGAAATGAGCATCGCCCTCAACCACTTTGCTTCATTTTGTTGTATTTCGATCTTCACTCATTGGTTGCACAAATGCACACATCATCCACTATGAATCTTTACGTATCCCCTGCTCTTCCATGGCCTTTCTAATGTTTAATTGACAAATATTTTTCAATACTTTTATATAAGTTTTTTTTTTAAAAAATTCCACATGTGAACAAGGTCCTTTTGTTAAATACTCTATCTGTTTCTAAACATAAGCGCCCAATCGACTTTTTTAGGAAGATCAAGAAAATTAAATAAGTTATTTAATCATATCATATGTTATATATCCTTATATTATATATCGGTTTATTACCAAACTAATTAGTTTTTTCATAATAAATAAAAATACTCTAAAATAATTTAAATAAATTCCTTAAACTCTCCAAAAAGGCCAACTATATCTCATATTTAAGATCTAGAGAATAATTTTTTTGAACATCAGTGAAAATATAACTTTCCCGTTTTTTGAAATTCTATCTCGCCTTGTCGTCCATACAAAATAACATGTTAGTATTGTAAGAGCATCCGAATTCCTAAACGACGTGGCAGAAGGAAGGGACAAGGAAAAGGACCGTTTGGGCAAAGAAGAACAAAATAAAACTTTATTCATTTCCAAACCCTTCCTCCCAAATCCCACTAATGGAAACTGGGACCCGTTGTGCAGAAATATATCTGACCTTCTACTTAAAGTACACCTAATATTATATACTTTTTGCATGCGTAAAAATACTTATAATAGGAGTAAGAAATATCATGTCATTTAAATATAACTTGACACCGTTTAAGGGGAAAAAAAAACTTTATTTTTTTGTAGTGGGCCCACACTATTTTTTTCTCCAATTACTGAAGATAGAGTTATCCCCAGTGACCCTAAAACTACATTGTTTTGAATTAATGAATGGTGTGTTAGTAATTTTAAGTGAATTAATGAAGGGTGTTTCCGTAAAATTTATATGATTAAAAAATAAACAAAATTACATAAACACCCTTCATTAATCCAAAACGACGTAGTTTTGGGGTCACCGGAGATAACTCTATCTTCAGTGACTGGAGAAATCCTTTACCTTTATATATATTTATTTCCAAATCCCAATAATGGAGACTGGGACCCGTTGTGCAAAAATATGTCTGAGCTTTTATTTAAAATACACCTAAAACTACCTATGAATGATATAATGAGAGCAAAAATATTATGACCTTTAAATATAATTTGACACCGTTTATGTTTTGTAGTGGATCCACACTACTTTTTTCATATACATATGTAACGGTGTTATGTTACATTTAACGGTTTAATTTTGAATGTTTATAGGTATTTTTATACCTCCAAAAGGTATATAATATTGAAGGCACTTTTAATAAAAGATTATGAGTATTTTTACACTTAAGCTCATCCTATAATTATGAAACGTGAGGATTAAATTTAATGCTTTCTATTAAATCATTTACATTATTATAAATTAATATATGTTACTTGTATGTTGTGATCACTTCACAATTTTTTTTTTAAAAAAATAGTTTGCAAAGTAATTAAAATTAAGGGTAAGGTGTAAAAATATTAAAATACACATGTAGTTATTTTAAAGAGAATCAGTTTCTTAGTGTTTATTTTCTTCAGCATCTTCAACTTATAGATTTTAATTTTTTGAACTCGAGTTTTCTAAGAATTTTCTTATGTAAATAGGGTATTTTGTGAATTATTTTTTTAATGTCCCAGTAAAACAAGTATTTTTCTTATTTCATCATAAATTGTCATGGAATATTAAGAGAAAAATCCCCATTTGAAAAATTAAACATAGAATAGAAAAATTGAAGCCTTGAGATCCCATTCCCTTGTGTGAAATTGGTTTCACTTTTGAAACCATAATTTTAAAAGTAGGGTTATGGTTTGTAACCAAAAAAAAAAAAAAGTTAAGGTGCTAAAATAAGTTTCAACTTTTATCAAAAAAACAACATTGACCATAAATTAATTTTTGGAGCAAAAGTAATCATAAACTTTTAAAATTGAGCAAACTTGTCAAATTTAACTAACTTCCATATATTAAAATGGGAAAAATTAGTTTTTGACCCTTAAAGTTATAACTCGCCCCGATTTCGAGTCATCCTACATAGCAAAATAATATTAAAATACAGTTAAAAATTGCTTAGATGAATTTTACATAAATTATTTTTTTAAAAAAAAAAAAAAGCAGCGTCACCTTCACCGCCAACTCGCATTACCCTCCGCCTTTGTTTTCCAAAAACCTCATTAGGCATTTTCGGTGTCCATAACAGATCCTTCAGGGGCTCCTTTCAAGCATAAGATGAGATCAATTTTCTTATATTAAAAGGCTTTCAAAATTATGAGCATTATGTAAAGGATCTATAGCTCCATTTGTCATTAAAAAAGAAATTGTGCGCTAGGTATGTTGTGAAGTAGGTGTGCTTTGACTTTTTCTAATCTCATCATTTTCCTAGAGCTATTCATCATTTATCATTCAAAAGTTAAGAAATCTCTTTTTCAACAATGACTTTTTCTTGCAAATTGGGTGCTTTATCATAATTAAAAGAATTATAAGTGGCTTCAATATGTTCTCCAATCTAAGTCGTTCGCTACTCCTAGTGCTTTGAAAGGATCTATCATGGATGTCGTGGGTGCCCAACGAGGTTTTTAGAAAACAAAGGCGGAGGGGGATACGTAAGGATGAGTGAAAAACCTGATGATCTAAGTAACTAGGTCTGACCCAAGGTGATCTGGTCTAGTCCGATACGGCCAAAAGCAGCCTTATAACATAAAAAGACCAAACCAAACCAAGTAATTGGGTTAGACCGGGTTTAGGACCAGGTGCTCAAGTACACCATCATCGAAGAATATCTTGACTAATTCGTCTGAGAATTAAAACTCATAATTGCATTTGCTATGGTCCAGATGATTATTCAATAAATATATAATGAGTTTCTCCTTACTTTGGTGCTTGATGCGACTTTTCAGCTAATGTGGGCATTTATAGTACTCATTCTTCTTCATTAAATCTGCATGCTATTCAGCTTCTTCATTTTAAAAAAACAATTTTGATGGGAGTTGTGGCGATGGTGAAGGCATACCAGATGAGAAAGGGATGGGAATACTTTCTAATTTTTGTTAGACATTTATTCTTCTGTTTTTTTTTTTTTTTTGATTTTTTTGCGAGAGCAAAATCCTTTAAACCAAGTCTGGTCTGAATCGAGCTCGGGTTGTTGCTAGATTCGATTAAACCACGGGCTACTTTATCCAACCCAAGGTCTTTTCCAGAGTAGACCTCAGGTTAACCCCTAACGCAATCTGGTTTGATCCTTGCTCATCCCTAGAGATACGAGTTGATGGGGATAGGGATGCTATTTTTTTTTTTAAATTTATATAAAATCTACCTAAGCAATTTTTAATAGTATTTTAACATTTTTTTGCTGCATAGGATGACTCAAAAACATTAAGGATTGAATTGCAAATGAGTCAAAAATTCAAAGACTGAGATATAAGTGAGTCATAAATTTAAAAGCCAAAAGATTAATTTCCCCCATTGTAATATATGGAAGTTAATTTTAAAAGTTCATTATTACTTTTAGTTTGAAAATAGTCTGTGGTCACTTTTGCCCTTGTGAGTTGTGATAAAAGGTTAAGGTTATTTTAACACCTTAACCCTTAAAAGTAATGAACCTAAATAAGTACTCTCTCTGATCCTTTTGCACTATGAACTTTGTCCTATATTTAAGACCGAACGTAATAAGTTTTTGTGATTCAAAATTATGATTTGAGCCTTTAAAACCATGATTTTAAAAAAAGTCTCTCTCACTTTTTTAGTTGTTTTAAAAAAAAAAGCTATTTTAAACTATCCACCAAATACTCTTATCAAATCACATTTTTCAGAAAATCTATTATACTCAATTTATTTCCTAAAACCATTTTTATCACATTTTTTTCAGAATCTATTATCTAAAAGCTATTCCAACCACCTGTCATATCCCATTCTACAGTTCATTTCTCAAATGGGGTTTATCGCAATTCTCCCCATTGTCATTTCCCAAAATCTACAGTGCCGTATCAATAACGGCTCAACGAACAAAAGCTCGTGAAATTTTGCAAATCACGAAATAAAGTTTACTTTGTCGTTTTTTGCCAATGAAAAAGAACCATTTTGGCCTTATCTACATTGTACGCCATACGCCACGTCAGATCTAAGAAGGTTTTTTTTTTCAACACTATATTTTTGTTTAAGACAATTCCATACAAGAAGCAGTGGAGTAGGAAATTTAAACACATTTTTCGGCACGAACTCCATAATTTTCGTCATATTATAAAGAATTAATCCCTCTAAACTATTTATTTTAATCATATTTTTTGTCAACATTTTTATATTTATTTTCATTAAATGGCAAGATCGGGTCTTGAAAATTACAAACAAAGAGAGAACAAAGTAAACTACATCAAGTCCTCCCTCAACTGATCGAAGCACTCAGTGAAAAGGTCATGTAAAATGCTACCAATCAAGTTTTAGAGAGATTGTATGTGTGTTGTTTTAGTTTTTTAAAAGTGTTTTTACCACATTTAAGGTAAATATAAAAGTAAAGTTTTTTTTTTCTTGATTTAGTGCTCAGCATATAGATTCACAAATTGTGAAATTCCTAGCCTCCATACTTTCTATTGGTGCTAGTATAGTTTACATAATCCAGCTTCATAATTTTGATGCTATTGGTGAGCTCGGTTTTCCTTACACAGCCTTGTTGAGGCCTCCTTGATTTTGCCTGAATCTAGGCGGACAAACATATGAAGTCGAATCATTAATTCCAGTTGAAGGCAAGCATATATAACAGAAGGACCGCATTTTCTTTGGATTTTACATGGTTCCCGAATCACATGTATATTTTTACACCTTAACCCTTTATTTTTCTCTAAATTTCACAGCACTTCTTTAAAACGGTTATGGTACTTTCATTTTTTTTTTCCTCGCCTAGCGTCACGTGGCCACCTAAGAACCAAAAATGAAAACATAAATTATATTAAAAATTTTAGATAACCCTAGTGAATTTTTTTACCGGTAAGAATTAATCACATTTTTAATTGCTACTAGTTTCTAATATCTAATATAAAATCTTGTTTGTACTTCAAAGGAGATTTTATATTAAAGATTAGAGATAATAAGTATTTATACCTAGATTAATTAAATTTATCAAGGCTTTATGACAATATGAAAAATAAAAATTTAACAAAAAGCTATTTTCAAAAGTAAAAACATGAATATTACGGGGGAAAATAAAAGAAAAGAAAAAACTCTTAAATTACTAAAAAGTTCTAACAAAAATTAGGGAACTAGGAATGTGTCACAATGCCAAATAACATGGGCTCCGAAATACTGGTGGGAAGCGGCCCAACACAAGGCCCTGTTTTCGTAGGAGTACACGTAGCAAAAGAAGACCCTGGAAGTTGAGGGGACTGAGTGAGGCAAATTAGTATACCACTCTGGTCCTATTTATAAGTCCAGTTTGACCAAATCTCACATACCAAGGAGAGGTAAGTATCTCAATGATTATGGAACAAATTTTCAACTTTACCCTCATTTATGAATGGGTACTTTTAAAATTTATTGTTAAATCTCTCTCATCTTTTTCTTTTCCAACATGATCAAATACAATCTCTCTCATCATCATTACTACGCGAAATTGTGACAATCTCATTTATTTGGTGTTGAAACTTATAAATGGGGCCAGGAGTGGTAAGAGGACAAAAACGGTTATGGCAAGGCTGCGCAATGATTGAAGAGATTCTCCCTTTTCTGGAAAACCTGCTGTAGCTCCCTTCCTTCCTTTTCTTCTGCATTTCTTTTTGTCATAATTCTGTTTCCTGAGACTATTATGATTCTCTTTTGTAATCTTTATGGATTATGACTGTGGAGTTATTTGGAGAATATATAAATTTCATATGTTGAGGACTTTGCTATCCATATTATTTGCTAATTATCAGCAGCTTAATTCTTAACTATTACAGAATGATGGAGGTTAAATTAATAAATACAATTTATTTTATATAAATTTTCATTAAGGGTTGGGATTTATGTGTTTGTTTCTAAAATAGAAAGGAAAATCAGTGTAATACGTGAGGGAAGTTAAAATATTCTTTTCTAAATTTAATAATTTATCAACCTTATGATTAGAGTAAGACGAAACATCCTGCCTATACCCAAAGTGGCGTCGTTTTGTACCCGTCAATTTTTTTAAAAAAATTACTGCCCCAATAAGAAGAAACGTTAGGCTTCTATGCGTCGCTTAGGACTTAAAATCTAAGAATAAATAATTTAAATATTTGTACCCGTCAAAGTAAGAATTGTTATTTTTTCCTAGTGTACATGCATCATCGCCTACACGTACGTAGCAACATGGGAAATTACGTACGAATTTTAAATGTTTGACGCATATCATTTGAAATAATTTATCAACGCGTCGGGACAATGGTATATGACTAATTTTAAAGGTAAATCGTTTTTGCTTTTCTTTTTCCCAATAAAAAAACCACTTTTTTTTCTGTCTTTACCATTCTAGATTTAAGAAGATTGGATTATTTTCAGTACGTACAAGACCCAAGTATACTTTTTAAACGAAAATCCTCTACGAGTTGAGGATTTAAAGAACTAGTCCCGCAACGCTAAATATTTATTTATTCGTTATAATGATGAACATGCAAGATACTATTTATTATTATTATATAAAATCAATCATATATAACAAAACACATGAATGATTAAGGTTGTGGTTGAAATATTATAAAATTAGATAGAAAAAAATATTCTAAAAATTACAAACAGTTGTCTTCATAACCGAGTCCTTGGAATATAATTGAAATCGATGAGCTTAATTAAAAAACATGGCACAATATCTTTGAAATAAGAGATAGTGTCAAGCACACAATTAATGCCAGTTTAGACATTTTGAAATATGCTATGTCATGTTCTTGAATATTACTCCCTCTGATCCTAATTATAAGACTTAGTTGACTTTTTTAAATAGATTAAGGAAGGCTAAATTAAATTAGGCAGTATTTTTATTTTAAGTTTTTTCTTCAAACTAAATAGTTTGAATAATAAACTAATATATAATTTAAGAAAACATAACATATGAAATGATTAAGTAACTTATTTGGCTTCCTTAATCTTTCCAAAAAAAAGTCAACTAAGTCTTATATTTAGGACTGGAGGTAGTATAAGATTCACCTAACAAGAGACTGTAGGTAATTAAGAAGAGATAGTGCAAATAGCATCCATTTATTTTCCACGTAGCTAGCTCGCAGGATGTGACCGCTTCCACGTAATAAAACAAAACCTCCAAAGTCAAGCGATCCCGAACGCGCCAACGGCTTGATGGTCAAAACAAAACCCTGACAACGTCCACTACACAAATTAACAAAGCTTTGCTCTCAACACCCTCGTTATCTCTCGAGCCTATAAAAATCCCTCACCTCTCATTCTCCCTCATCACATTATATTCTCGCCTTCCTGAATCTTAACCAAAATATTACAGAGAGAGAGAGAGAGAGAGAGATGGGTGAGAGAATAAGGAGTGAGAGTCACCCTCTGTTGATCAGTGGAGGAAGAAGAGAAGGAGGTTATAATCATGACTTATCTGCAAGCCAGATGCAAGTCATGGCCGCTATCTGTGAGGCATTTCTACCTCCTATCACTCACCATGACGGAGCTTCTCAATCCCCTTCTCTTCAGTCCTTCTACAGAGCCTCCGGTTCTCAAGCTCCTTATCCCGATGAGGTCTCTCTCACTCTCAAATCAATCTCTGCGTTACTTTTTTTGTTTCTCTGGTTGATTTCTAATATGGTTGGTTGACTGGAAAATAGGCGGCGGAGCTGATGCAGAGGAGGATTCTGCGGAGGCTCAGTCGGTAGTGGGCTCAGTTCTTCGGACTTTGTCGGGAAGACTGGGAACGTTGTGGCTGTGCGGAAGAGTAGCGTTGGATTGGAGGTGGCCGTTCGTTCACAAGTTCTCAGAGTTATCTGTGGAGAACAGAGAGAAGGTTCTGCAGAACTGGTGCAGGGAAACGCGTCGCCTTCCTTTGCGGCTTGCGTTCTTGGTGATCAAGATCTGCTTCTTCTTTAATTTCTTCTCCAGGGTAATGCTTCTCTTAATTCTGAATGACGTGTAGGAACTCATGCAAGCACGTGGCTTCTGTTGGGCTAAAGGGCACAGTTTTTCACCAAAAATCTTTTGCCATGTCATCATGCGTACGCGTGTTCATAAAAATAATACTTTAACCAGAGTTTATGGCTTGTTTGAATTAACTGTATCAGAAGTGACTTTTATTATAATCATCTTCTCTAGACTGGAATAAAATTTAGTCTGTGTGATGGGGTTTGTATTTGAATAGCTTTCATTAAAAAAAATTAGTTTCGCGGTACATAATGATATATTGAAATGTAAGTTTCAAAAAGTAAATTCATATTAAATATGAATACAAGTCAAAAGTGAAAAGCGCCAAAAGCTAAAATTTAGATCCAAATAACTGAATTATATGTTTTAATAATAAATATTTTTTTTTAAAAAAAATATGCCCTTATTTATAAGATCACAAGTGAAAAGGATAAATAGGTAGTGAGAAAAATAATGAAAGAAAATGTAGGGAAAAAATATATAAGATTCATTAGGAGTAAATTTGTTAAAAATGCATCTAATGTTATTTTCTAACGTGGCATTTAATGTTGAACGTAACAACCCATACCAGATCTTATGAAAATTAAAAAAATTGGATATGATAGTAGCGGATGGATTGGAACGAATAAATGAACAATGACACGATAATAGACCGAGGTCTTTACGTGGAAAGAAACCATTTCCATGCATGCTTCATAGGAGTTTGGCGCTTTCTTTTGCGATTCCCTTGTGGTGTCTTTGCAATAAGTTTTTGTCTTTCTCCAATTGCTACAGGTAGATGAAAACGGGCATAACCCAGCATGGGAAGCTATTAAATACGAAGTGGACTCGAGGGAAAAGCTGAAGCTAGAGGAGAGACCTCTTGAGAAAGGAATAATAGAGACCATATACGAAAGTGACACCACTATTTTGAATTCCCTCGAAAGAAAAGGCCTTCATGTCACTGAAACTGCAGACTCCTACAACATCAAATGTGATGTTGTAGTTGTTGGTTCTGGTTGTGGCGGAGGAGTTGCAGCCGCCGTTCTTGCCGCCGCAGGCCTAAAAGTGGTGGTCTTAGAGAAAGGAAATTACTTTGTTCCTGAAGATTACTCTTCCCTCGAAGGCCCTTCATTCAACGAGCTGTATGAATCAGGTGGGATCTACTCAACCCTTGATGCAAAACTGTTCTTCTTGGCTGGCTCAAATGTGGGAGGAGGCTCTTCCGTAAACTGGTCCGCTTGCATCAAAACACCTGATTCTGTTCTCAAAGAATGGTCACAACACTACAAAATCCCGCTCTATGGAAGTTCTACATATCGATCTGCCATGGAAACAGTGTGGAGGAGGAATGGTATAACACAGGGATGGAACAAAGAAAGCCTTCAGAATCAAGCTCTTCGAATTGGGGGTGAGAATATTGGGTTGAACATCACGCCACTTGCTAGAAACTCCTCAACAGATCATTATTGTGGCTCCTGCGGTTACGGCTGCAGAACAGGGGATAAACAGGGCACAGAGCTCACTTGGTTGGTTGATGCGGTGCAAAAAGATGCAGTGATCATAAGTGGATGTAAGGCTGAGAATTTAATATTTGAAGATCAAAACAATGGAATAAGAACAAAGAAATGCTCAGGAGTAATCGCAACGACACTGGGCAGTAGCAAAGTGTCAAAGAAACTCCAGATCGAATCAGAGGCAACAATTTTAGCATGTGGAGCTCTCAATACACCTCCACTAATGATATCCAGCGGCCTGAAGAATCCAAACATTGGAAGGAACCTCCACGTCCATCCAATTCTATTTGCATGGGGATACTTCCCAGAAGAGATGAAAGAATTCACAGGAAACAACCATGAGGGAGGAATCATGACCTCAATCCATGTAGCAAATGACGAGAATAACGCTCCGAGATTCATATTCGAAATCCCGACATTTTATCCTGGATTATTCTCTGCATTTATGCCCTGGGTTTCAGGGAAAGATATGAAAGAGAGGATGCTCAAGTATGGAAGAACTTCCTTCATCTTTATACTGGCCAGAGACAGAGGATCGGGACAAGTGTTGAAGGAAGGAAGAGTCTCGTACGAAATGGACGAACATGAAAAGAGAAACCTCAGAGAGGGACTGAGGACGGCGCTGAGGGTTTTGATCGGAGCCGGAGCTGTGGAAGTCGGAACTCTGAGGAGCGACGGCCAGAGAATGAAGTGCAAAGGGGTGAGGGATGATGACGTGGAGGAGTTCTTGGACTCGGTCACAGTGGCGGGGGCCCAATGGAAAATGATGAGCTGTGGACTAATTTTGCGACAGCTCATCAAATTGGAAGCTGCCGAATGGGTCCCACTGAAAAAGAAGGAGCTCTTGATGAGAATGGGGAGAGCTGGGAAGCTAAAGGCTTGTATGCTTGTGACGGCAGCGTTTTGCCCAGCGCTATTGGCATCAAATCGATTATAACCTTAGAAGCGACGTCGTATTGCATTTCTAAAAAGGTAGCTGAGTCGTTAAAGAAGGATAAATAGAACCTTCAATCATTGGTTACACTGTCGATTTCATTTTCCTTTTTTACCTGTGGATTGTCTATTTCATTTCGTTTTTTTTACCTGCATATTTCATTTCATTTCAATGTAGTGGACCCACACTACTTTTTTCATATACATGTATAACTGTGTTGTGTTATATTTAACTGTTCTGGTATTTTTACATTAATTTTAAATGTTCACAGATATATATTGTTGCAATTCCAAACAGCATATAAAAATAAACACACTTTAAATCAATGATTATGGGTATTTTTGCCCTTAAGCCCATTCTATGATTATGAAACTTTAGGATTGAATTTAATGCTTTCTATTAAATCATTTACATCATTATGTTACTTGTAAGTTGTGATTACTTCACAAATTTTTTTAATAAAATAGTTTATGAAGTAATTAAAATTAATACAGTACATCTTAAATATTTTCATTTTTACGTTATATGATCTCTCCATACAATACATTAATAAGGGTATTTGTGTGAATTAAGAATCTCATACTATTGATTTTTTTTTTTACAAATAAGTTTTTTGAACGTCAGTGTAAAAATAACTTTCCCACTTGATCATAAAGTGTCGTTTTTTGAAATTCTCTCTCGCCTTGTCGTCCATACAAAATAAGAAACAAAGGGCATGTTTGTTTTGTTTGTTTTAAAACATAGTTTTATAAAATTATTTTTCAAAAACAAACTTAAAAAAAAAAAAAAGAATATGTGATAGTGGTAATTGCCGGCAATGTGATGCAATAAGTGACTGCCTCAAAAATAAAAAATAAGAAAACACTTAAAACTGATTTTATTTTTTATTTTTTAAAAACAGTTTTACAAACAATTTTTTTTTTTTTAAAAAAAAACTGTTCTAAAAACATAATCCTTAATTTTGCAAAAGAAGGAAAAATGAATCGTTTTTTTTTCTTAAAAATTGATATTTATGCTTAATTTATATCACAAAAGATTCAAGAAAATATTCAGTCCTTCAAGAGACATCAAACGTTAGATTCATGAATAATTATCGTTTTTTATTTTATTTTAATGTCTTTGGTTATTTTAATATCATTTTTAATCACATATTAAATATGGAGTAAATTTTTGTTTTTAATTAATACACTAATAATCATAACTAAAAACGAGAGAATGAAAGGAGAATTGAATTAGACGATAGAGATCACTTTGAAAAGACAACGTAATCATTTAAAAACATTAAAAAACCCTTAATGAGCCAGTCCCCTTAGTCTGATTAAGAAGTTGTTAAAAAGGGGGGGGTTTAAATTTAAATTTTAGTATTTAAACGGAATTTAAATCGGATTCTCACGTGAAAAATTGTGGGTAGATGGCAAGAGGCATGTGGGTCCAGCGACCTGCATTAATAGGCATGTCAAACAAGTGAGGACGGCATAGAGTTTGGGTCACTTGACTTATTAGTACTATAAAAGTCATTTGCGGAAGGAAAGGTTTAGGACCATTTGGCCGAAAAAGAACAAAATACAACTTTAGGTCAGAAAAGAGGATCGTACATGGGAATCACATTTGGGCGGTGGCGCCTTTCAATGTGCATTTGGTTACAAAACCACATGTTCACCTTTTTTGGCACACTGTGATATCGTAGTTTCTGAAAGTATTTTTTTTAAGTTGAGATAAAACTCCGATCGTATATTTATTTTATAAATCATAAAAATTATTCTCTAAAAATTAATTTAAACACACATTAGCACAAGTGACCCGCCCAAAGTTTGGGTTTTATATATATTCATTTCCAAACCCTTCTTCCCCAATAATGGAGGCCCGTCCTTGAGAGGGCGAATTTGTAAAATTGTCTATGATTTTTTACTCAAGGTCCATGCATTCAGTATCATATATTTTTTGTAGGTGCAAAAATATCGATAAAATTAGTATTTTTTTATACCTTAGGTACAACGCTTCTCTGCATCATTGCACATATTACTATATGTATGTAGTTACTCAAAAACCTTTTCTTCTATATCACAAATAATGTTTACATTTCTTCATCATGCCATGCTCATACTGTATAACTTTTATAAAATCATTCACAAATTAAATGTGTGTGTGTGTGTGTATCTACAACACTTAGTCGTTTCTCATTCAAACATTCTATACAAGGATAATAAAATATCCCGCTATCATCATCGGTATTTCTTTTAGCAAATTCTAAAAATTCTCTCACCACATTATCATATCCAACACTTGTTCGTTTAACTTCTATCCAACTTTAATTCATATTCAAATTCCTATAGACAAAAAGATTAGACATACATTATCCCAACATATAAGATGCACTTTCAAGCAAAATAAATAAATAAAATTAAACCTTGCAAAATGCAAGTCCGCATGCATTATTCTAATATATAATATGCTAAACAAAAGTCATGTTGTGGTTGTGCGGAAGAGAAGCGTTCGTTGGATTGGAAGTGACCATTCGTTGGCAAGTTCTTAGAGTTATCTGTGAAGAAGAGAGAGAAGGTTCTGCAAAATTGGTGCAGGGAAACGCGTCGCCTTCCTTTGCGGCGGCTTGCATTCTTGGTGATCAAGATCTGCTTCTTCTTTCATTTCTTCTCTAGGGTAATGCTTCTCTTCATTTTGAATGACGTGTAGGAATTCATGCATGCAGGTCGCTTCTATGGAATCAGATTCACTGCTCCTCCTTGGGACGAGTAGGGAGAGGACGAGCTCTAGCCCGTCCAGATTAGATCTGGACAACCCAATCTGATTTTTTATAAAAAATAATTTTAATAGGTAGAGAATATAAAATAAAGATAATCTCTTCACTAACATTTTTTTCAAAAAATAATCTTTTTATATAGAAAAATTAATTATTATTATTATTTTTTTTTAAAAAAAAAAAAATCTAGTAGGAGTACGGACGAGCAGAAAAACTGGTTCCTCGCTTCTGTTGGGTTAAAGGGCACAGTTGTTCACCAAAAAACTTTTGCCATGTCATCATGCGTGTTCATAAAAATAATACTTTAACCAGCGTTTATGGTTTTTTTAAATTAACCGTATCAGAAGTGACTTTTATTATAATCATCTTCTCTAGACTGGAATATGATTTAGTCAGTGTGATGGGGTTTGTATTTCAATAGGCTTTCATTAAAAAAATTAGTTTGGCGTACATCATGATATATTGAAACATAAGTTTCAAAAAATTCATATTAAATATGAATAGAAGTCAAAAGTGAAAAGCCAAAAGATAAAATTTTAAAAAGTTATTTCTTTATTTTTTTTACCTGTGGATTGTCTATTTCATATAATTTTTTTGACCTGAATATTTCATTTCATTTCAATGTTTCGATTGTAATAATATCTTATACATAATATTCTTGCGTTATACATATTATATGCAGGTATTGTAATAAATGCTTTATATATTTGTTTATCCAGAATTATTAATAACTGTTCCTCTCCTCTACGCCTCCTAATGGTTTCAATTATGAAGAGACTCCTACATTACTTGAATTTGGACGAGTTCAATCAATCGTATACCGACCTCTATTCAATTAAATAGAATCAGTTTCTTAGTTTTTTTTTTTTTTTTAAGCATCTTCAATTTTAATTTTTTGAACTCGAGTTTGCTAAGAATTCTGTTATGTGAATACTGAATAGGGTATTTTTGTGAATTAGTTTCTTAATGTCCCAGAAAAACAAGTATTTTTCTTACTTCATCAAAAATTGTCATGGAAAAATTAGAGATAAATCGATGCCCATTTGAAAAATAAAATATAGAATGGAAAAGTTGAAGCCTTGAGATCCCATTCCTCTTAATCTGTCACTCATATCCCATTCTACAATTCATTTCCCAAAAACTCAGTGCCGTATCGACAACGGCTCAACGAACAAAAGCTCGGGACAGTTTGCAAATCACGGAATAAATGGAAGCCAAATCCAGGGTGGGCACGGCTTTGGTCCTTATAAGTTAAAACTGATTAGTTTTGGCTTCTTTTCTTTCTTTCTTTTTTCATTTTGGCTTCTTTTTATAGAAAGGAAAAATCTAGACTCTGACTATTACTAAAAAGATATTTTAGGATATTGAAAAATTATTATATGATCTTGAAAAATTATTTTAAGATCTTAAAAAAATATTTCAGGATAGTGACGGGCATTAAAAAGATACTTTTGTACTACAAAATATTTTTTTTAATATTATAAAGTATTTTTTTTTTAGTAACAGTAGGTATCTAGATTTTTTTTAAAAGCTAAATTTATTTTTTTTTTTTTAAAAAAAAAAAAAAAAGCCAAAACTCATCAGTTGGCTTATAAGGGGCGCAGCGGACAATACAGGGACCAAAGCCGTACCCGAAATAAATGCTTGCTTTGTCGTTTTTTGCCGATGAAAAAGAACCATTCTGGCCTTATCTACAGTGTACGCCATACGGCACGTCAGATCTAAGAAGATTTTTTCCCCAACACTAGTATGTTTTTGTTTAAACACATTTTTCGGCACGAATTCAATAATTTCTGTCATATTATAAAGAATTAATCCCGCTAAATTATTTATTTTAATCATATTTTTTGCCAACGTTTTTATATTTATTTTCATTAAATGGCAAGATCAGGTATTGAAAATTACAAACAGAGAGAGGACAGAGTAAACTACATCATGTAAAATGCTACTAATCAAGTTTTAGGAGAGATTGTATGTCTTTGTTTTAACTTTTTTAAAAGTATTTTTACTAAGGTTAAAATAAATATGTGACTACAGATTTTTCCTTGGTTTACGCAAAATGCTTCAAAAGCATTTCTTTGTACGTGAGTTCAAATAAGAGTTGTGTCATTGTGCATCCTCTTTGCCTGCATTTATTTTAATTATAATGGACAACATACAAGACTCAAATAATTATTATTATTTAAAATCAATTATAGGTTAAAAATGATGAAAAGTTTCTCATTAAAAATTTTATCAATGAGAAGGATCTAAATACAAGATTTGTAAACTTTCTGTATTTTCTATATATGTGTAAAACTTTTATCATGTTTTTAACAATGGACCTTTTTAATATTCTCCATCATCATTATTATTACTTTTGTAATTAGAAAGAAAAAACTTGGCCTCAAGTTTCAAGCCGAATCCTCCTGCAACCTCGCATTGATAGGAAAATATTTTTATTATTATTAGATTCACAATAAAAAATAATGATCCACAAAAAATGAAATTAAATCATCACATGATCAATGATGTGGCTAAAATCTTCTAAAATCATATGTCCAAAAAATAACTTCTAAACATTACAAATAGTCTTTTTCACAACCACTACCCGAATATCTGAATATAATAAAAACAGGATTAATATTAAATTTGCTCTCATTTTTATTTTGGCTCTTCAAATTTCACGCCTTAGGTTTTAATCTCTTAAATTTCATTTTGTTTAAAACGTTAGTTCTTATAACTCAATTAATTTAGATCATTTTGTTTAAAGTTAAAACAAAAATCTTATATATTAATCTAAAAAAAAAAATCAAATCAACAAGCTCAATAAAAAGGAAATTGATAAAAATATATCACTTGAACTTTAAAATTCTGTTGACAAAAATAACGATGAGATTAATAAAAACAGTAAAATATCTTTTATGAAGTGACGTGACGGAGGCCACCACTAACAAAGATGTGATAGTGGCCTGGTCATTGCCAGTAGTGTGATGTAATAAGTGAAAGCCTAAAAAATAAAAATAAAAAATAACTAAAAACTGCTTTTATTTTTTAGTTTTTAAAAACAGTTTTACAAACAATTTTTTTTTTTAAAACAAAAAAATGTTTTTAAAACATAATCCTTAATTTTGCAGAAGAAGGAAAAATGAATCGTTTTTTTTTTTTTTCTTAAAAATATATATTTATGCTTAATTTATATCACAAAAGATTCAAGAAAATATTCAGTCCTTCAAGAGACATCAAACATTAGATTCATGAATAATTATCGTACATTAATCAAAACTAGTGAGGACAGCATAAGGAAAGGTTTAGGTCTTTAGGACCATTTGGGCGAAAAATAACAAAACAAAACTTTAGGTCAGAAAAGAGGATCGTACATGGGGATCACATTGGGGCGGTGGCGCCTTTCAATGTGCATTTGGTTACAAAACCACATACATGTTCTCCTTTTTTTTTTTTTTTCTCTGAATCATGGGTTTAGAAATATATTTTTTTTCAATGTGCATTTGGTTAAAAACCACATACATGTTCACCTATTTTTATTTTTTAAAAAAAAATATGTGAATTGAGATAAATTATAAAAGTTATTCTTTAAAAACTGATTTAAATACACATCTAGCCCAAAGTGACCCCCCCAAAGTTTAGGTTTGGATTCTCTCATAATCATTTTTCTTCTTTTCTTCTCAGTATTTGATCTCCACCCTCAGATTGAAAAAAATAGATGGTTCATATTTAATATTTTATGAAATTATTATTTTGAACATGAATAAATAAACTTAAACTGTAAAATCATGATCTACACAATTTATACATGTAACACAAAAAAAGTTAATTTATAAAACACTATCATCATAGTTTTAGAAAATATTTGATATGAACCATCCATGTTTTCATCTAAGGGTGCAAATGGGATTCTGAAAAGAAAATGAGAGACCATATCTGCTTCTTCCAAAGTTTGGGCTTTATATATATTCATTTCCAAACCCTTCTTCCCCAATAATGGAGATCTGTCATTGAGAGGGTGAATTTGTAAAAATGTCTATGATCTTTTACTCAAAGTTCATGCATTTAGTACCATATACTTCTCATATGTGCAAAAATACCGGTGAATTTGGTATGTTTATACCTCGGGTACGACAACTTCTCTGCATCACTGCACATATTATCATATGCATGTAATTACTCAAAAGCTCATTCTTCTACATCACAAATAATGTCCTATATTTGATGATCCATATTCGTGTCATTATCATCAAATGCCACTTCCCCCCTATTGAGATGCACTTGTCATTTCTATTTCTTTACCATGTCATACTCATATTGTATAACTCTTATAAAATCATTCACAAATTAAATGGGTATATATATTTACATCACTTATTCACTTCTCATTCAAACATTACAATAAAATATTTCGCTATCATCATCGGTATTTCTTTTAGCAAATTCTAAAAATTCTCTCAGCACATTATCATATTCAACACTCATTCGTTTAACTTTTATCCAACTTTGGTACATATTCAAATTCCTATACACAAAAAGATTTAATATACATTATCCAAACATATAAGATGTATCTTCAAAAGAGGGGGGGGAATAAACCTTGTAAAATGCGAGTCCGTGTTAAACCTTCAATCATTGGTTACACTGTCGATTTCATTTTTTTTTTTTTTTACGTGTGGATTGTCTATTTCATTTCATTTTTTTGACCTGAATATATATTTCATTTCAATGTTTCAATTGTAATAATATCTTATATATAATATTCTTGCGTTATACATATATATTCTATGCATGTATTGTAATAAATGCTTTATTTGTTTATCCAGAATTATTAATAACTGTTCCTCTTCTCTACGCCTCCTCATGGTTTCAATTATGAAGAGAGTCCTACATTACTTGAACCTGGACGAGTTCAATCAATTATATATACCTCAATTCAATTAAACAGAATCAGTTTCTTAGTGTTTTTTATTTATTTTTTCAGCATCTTCAACTTATAGATTTCTATTTTTTGAAGTCGAGTTTTCTAAGAATTTTCTAATTAATGTGAATACTGAATAGGGTATTTTTGTGAATTACTTTCTTAATGTGCCAGTAAAACAAGTATTTTTCTTACTTCATCATAAACTGTCATGGAAAAATTATAATGGACAACATACAAGTCTCAAATAATTATTATTATATAAAATCAATTATAGGTTAAAAATGATGAAAAGTTTCTCATTAAAAATTTTATCAATGAGAAGGATCTAAATACAAGCTTTGTAAAGTTTCTGTATTTTCTATATACGTGTAAAACTTTTATCATGTTTTTAACAATAAAATGTCTAATGGGGACCTTTTTAATATTCTCCATCATTATTATGATTACTTTTGTAATTAGAAAGAAAAAACTTGGCCTCAAGTTTCAAGCCGAATCCTCCTGCAACCTCGCATTGATAGGAAAATATTTTTATTATTATTAGATTCACAATAAAAAATAATGATCCACAAAAAATGAAATTAAATCATCACATGAACAATGATGTGGCTAAAATCTTCTAAAAGCAGATGTCCAAAAAATAACTTCTAAACATTACAAATAGTCCTTTTCACAACCACTACCCGAGTATCTGAATATAATAAAAATAGGATTAATTTAAATTTGCACTCATTTTTATTTCGGCCTTTCAAGTTTCACGCCTTAGATTTTAATCACTTAAGTTTCATTTTGTTTAAAACGTTAGTTCTTATAACTCAATAAAAATCTGGATCATTTTATCTCTAGAGGAACTAAAACAAAAATGAGGATAAATTTGAAGGATAAAAAATAGTATTAATCCATAAAAAAAATTCAAATTGAAAAGCTCAAAAAAATATAAAAAAAAATTGATAGAAACATATCACTTAAACTTTAAAATTCTGTTCACAAAAATAATGATGAGATTAATAAAAACTACGGGTATGTTTGGTTTGAGGGGAAGAGAGGGAAAGTTGAGAGAGAAACTTTTTCTCCCATCTTTACAAAACTGCCCATAGATAATTTTCAATATTCCTAAAATATACTCTCAATGAAAAAGAATATTCCCTTCATTAATGGCAAAATGGTCAATGTCCTTCCAAAAGATTTTTTCCCTTCCCTTCCCTTCCCTTCCCTTCCCTCCCCTCAAACCAAACATAATTGATAATTCATTTTGTTATTGTAAAATTAACTATTTAAGATTTTGAGGTTCATATTTTTTTGAGATTTTTCTTTGAAAAAAATTCTAAGAAATGATAGTATCTTGGAAGGTCGGAGATAATGATTTTAATGATGCACACACAAATAACAATTTTTGAAATAACGTATCATCCTGGGAATCAACGCTGTCTTTTAGTAGGGAAGTCGCTGCGTCCAACTATTGTTTTCTTAACGAACTAATTTCCCGGCCTATCTTTGGAGATAGGTAAGGAGGACGGTCCAATTTATTTATTTATTTTTTTAATTTTTTAAAAAAATTATTATTATTTTAATAGGTAGAAAATCTAAAATAAAATTAATTTTTTAACTAACATATTTTTAAAAATTAATTATTTTTATTTAAAAATTGACAATTAAAAAAAAAAAAATCTACATGATCTCGATTTAGAAACTTCTCTCCTGAGCTATCCAAAGGTGGAGAAACTTGTTCGACTCTCAACCCCTAGCCCCTTCAATCAAACAGCTCTTCGCTCTCAACTGTCTCCTATCTCTCGCCTATAAAAAGGCTCTTACCTCTCTTACTCATCTCGCGCCTTCCTTAATCTTACCTAAATATAGAGAGGAGGGGGAAGAGAGAGAGAGAGAGATGGGAGAGAGTAGAAGTCACCCTCTGTTGAGTGGAGAGAGAAATGAAAGAGGTTATAAGCATGCCTTATCTTCAAGCCAGATGCAAGTTCTGGCTGCTATCACTGAGGCATTTCTACCTCCGATCACTGACCACGACCATGCCTCTCAATCCCCTTCTCTTCAATCCTTCTACCGAACCTCCGGTTCTCAGGCCCCTCTTCCCAATGAGGTCTAACTCACACTTAATTCAATCTTTGACTTGTTCAATTCCGTTTTAGTACATTGAAAAAAGTTTATTATACCTCTGTATTTGTAGACCGGGTTCATAGCTGATTTCTAATTTGATTCGTTGAATGAAATTATTTTAGGCGGCGGAGCTGTTACACAAGAGGATTCAGCCGGAGGCTCAGTTCGTTGTGAACTCAGTTCTGCGGATTCTGTCGTTTAGATTGGGAACGTTGTTGCTTTGTGGGAAAATTGCATTGGATCGGAAGTGGCCCTTTGTTCTCAAGTTCTCTGAATTATCGATTGACAAGCGAGAACTGATTCTGCAGAACTGGTCCAGGGAAAAGCGTCTTGTTCCTCTGCGGATTGCGTTCTTGATCATCAAAATCATCTTCTTTTATAATTTTTTCTCAAGGGTAATGCTTCTTCTATCATCATTCTCAAAAGCCTTCAACCACCCAACCCTGGATTTGGTTTGCATCCGCTGCAATTAAGCTGCCTCGTTTTGACGCAAAAACTTTGACCTTTGACTTTTTTTTTTTTATAAATATTTCAGGCGGTGATACTTCAATCAATACTGAATTCGATGATCTTAAAAAAATTATTTTACAATCTTAATATTTTTAATACCAGTCAGTATCTGAAATATTTTTTAAAGATAATAAAATATCATAAAATATTTTTGCAGTGCGAGTCACCCTGAAGTACAAGTCTATATAGTATTATGAAATATTTTTCTATCATCGTAAAATAATTTTTTAAAATAGTAATTTTTTAAGTATCGTTAATATTATAAAAACATTTTAAAGATTGATACTAAAAATATATTTTTAGATATTTTTTTAAAATCTTAAAATCTTTTTTTAATATTGATCAATATTGATAAAATATTTTTACCATAGTTAGTTGTAAAATATTTATTAAAAAAAAAAAAAAAAAAACAGTTTTTGCGCAAAACTGCACAGCTTAATTGCAGCGGATGCAACCCCAACCCTACAGTATAGTTTTCTGTTCATAAATATTGCTCCCCATGCCTTTCGTAAGAAATTTGTCAGCAAGGACATGGAGGAATTAAGCAGATTCACGTGAAATCTATTGGGGTATAAAGTACAGTTTTTCACGGAAAATCTTTTGCACATATCACCAAGCTATCAGGTGTTCATAAAAATATTATGTTGACTTTCTCTCTCTGCCTCCATCGTCATTCTGATTAAATTTCAACAGTTTAGATTGGAAAGAGGCCATTTCCACGCCTCATAGGAGTTTGACACTTTCTTTGGCGGTTCCTTTACGGTGTTTTTGCATTAAGCTTTTTGTGTTTTCTCCAATTGCTGAAGGTAGATCGAAATGGGAATAACCCAACATGGGAAGCCATTCAATACAAAGTGGACACGAGAGAAAAGCTGAAGCGAAAGGAGAGGCCTCTTGACAAAGGAATAATTGAGACCATGCACGAAAATGATACCAGTTTTTTGCAGTCCCTCACAGAGAAAGGCCTTCAAGTCAGTGAAAATGCAGACACCTACAAGATCAAATGTGATGTTGTAGTTGTTGGTTCTGGTTGTGGGGGAGGAGTTGCAGCTGCAGTTCTTGCAAGCTCAGGCCTGAAAGTGATCGTTCTAGAGAAAGGAAATTACTTTGTTCCTGAAGATTACTCTTCCCTTGAAGGCCCTTCTTTCAATGAGCTGTACGAATCAGGTGGGATATTGTCAACTCTTGATGGAAAAATGATGGTCATGGCTGGCTCAACTGTGGGAGGAGGCTCTGCTATAAACTGGTCTGCATCCATCAAAACACCTGATTCTGTTCTCAGGGAATGGTCGGAACACTACAAAATTCCACTCTTTGGAAGCTCCACATACCAATCTGCCATGGAAGCAGTCTGGAGGAGGATTGGTGTAACAGAGAAATGTGCCAAAGAAAGCTTTCAGAATCAAATTCTTCGAAAAGGGGGTGAGAATATTGGCTTGAAAATCGAGTCAGTTGCTATAAACTCCTCAGCAGATCATTATTGTGGCTCCTGCTGTTATGGCTGTAGAAGTGGAGATAAAAAGGGCACAGACTCCACTTGGTTGGTTGATGCTGTGCAAAATGGTGCAGTGATCATAACTGGATGTAAAGCAGAGAAGTTTATATTGAAAGATGGGGAAAGCGGAATAAGAACCAAGAAATGCCTGGGAGTGATTGCAAGGACACTGGGGAATAGCAAAGTGTCAAAGAAACTCCAAATTGAATCAAAGGTAACAATTTCATCATGTGGATCTCTCTTGACACCTCCTTTGATGATTTCCAGTGGCCTGCAAAATCCAAACATCGGTAGGAACCTCCACCTGCATCCTGTTCTATTTGCATGGGGATACTTCCCAGAAGAGATGACAGAATACCAAGGGAACAACCATGAGGGAGGAATCATTACCTCAATCCATAAGGTGTATGCTGAGAATTCAACTCCAAGGTTCATCATAGAAAACCCAATATTTGCACCAGGGTCATTCTCTGCATATGTTCCATGGGTTTCAGGGAAAGATATGAAAGACAGGATGGTGAAGTATGGTAGAACTGCTATCGTTTTCGCTCTAGCTAGAGACAGAGGATCAGGAGAAGTGTTGAAGGAAGGGAGAATCAAGTACAGACTAGACCAGTGGGATAAAGAAAACCTAAGAGATGGGTTGAGAGTGGCACTAAGAATTTTGATTGGAGCAGGGGCTGAGGAAGTGGGAACATTTAGGAGTGATGGACAGAAAATGAAGTGTAAAGGGGTAAGGGAGGAGGATGTGGAGGAGTTTTTAGACTCAGTTATAGTGGTGGGGGGTCCTAAATCAAGGGATGAACTTTGGACTTTGTATGCTACTGCTCATCAAATGGGAAGTTGTAGAATGGGTCCTAATGAACAAGAAGGAGCTCTCGATGAGAATGGGGAGAGTTGGGAAGCAAAAGGATTGTATGTTTGTGATGGCAGCGTTTTGCCCAGTGCTATTGGGGTTAATCCAATGATAACTATCCAATCCACAGCGTATTGTATTGCCAATAAGATTTCTGAGTCGTTCAAAAATGATGGATAGACCTTCAATCATTCGTTAGATTGTCTTTTTTTTTTTTTTTTTGCTCGATGTCTATTTTATTTCAATTGTAATCGTATTATATGTATAATTATGATGTTTGTATGGTGTAATAAATGCTTCATTTCGTTCCTTTCCTTTTAGTCTGCTGTTAGTATCGTTCTCCATTGTTGACAGTGATAAGAAATTCGGCCGTTGGCACACAAAAAAAACAGACAAGGAATTCGGCCCAAAAAAGAACGAAAAAGGGATGCCCATCTGTAAACTTGGGACTTGTAAGTGCTAATTAAAACTATCTAATTGTAACAACTAACAGGTTGGGTCTAGTCGAAGGACTAACCCCTCACAACGTAGTAAACCAATATTCGAATCTCTATTTTTAGAAATGTCTACATTTAATACCATCAATGCCTCGAATGTGATTGCCTTCAATATGAAGATGAGATGTCCAAATTATGTGAGCACTTGTAATTTAGGTTTCCCTAACACGAAATAGGAAAGAGTTTTTCCAGAAATAATTGGATGTACAATAACTCAACAAATCTTTAATTTAACTCGCACAAAAGAGAAGCACCAATTTATTGGAAAAGCTGGGTTGATGACCACACCTCAAAAAAAAAAAAAAATTGGGGCTTCAATACGTATTCTCAGCCCAACTGTGCTGAAACTAAAGTTCACTGAAAATTGAACAAAAAGATTCCTTTAACTGTAAGCTGCTTTTACTGCTTTCTGAGCAGCATCGTCCAAATCCTCCGCTGTTATCAACGTCATACCACTTTCCTGTTGGAACAATCAATGATCATCAACATAAGTAACCCTTGAAAGCACTCTAGATTTCTTATTCTAGAAATTGCTACACATCTCTTGAAATTCCAGGTATTTTACCTTCAAAATTCTTTTTCCCTGGTCAACATTGGTGCCTTCAAGACGTACTACTACCGGTACTTTTAGTGCAACCTTGAAGACATTAGCAAAGTGAAGGTGAAGATCGGTATAAACTTCAAGAGGTAAACAAATAGAAATCAAAACTCAATAGATCCATGAAAAACATGAAGCTACAGGAAATTGAGTTAATTTGAAAGAGATACCAAAAATATGAGAACTTAAATAAAAGAAATGGAGGAGTGAGAGATAATATTACTCCCACTTCCACACATCTCCCTCATCTTTTTTTGCCATATCTTTCATAAAGAATGCAGATATCCAAGAATTAATTCCACATTATAGGCCAAAAAATATGTTTTAAAATCTGGTGAGAACTTAAATACAGCCAGGAGCTGCATTATCTTTACTTCATGCAAGTCATACGATCCCAGATAACAAGATAACATTATCATCTACAAGTTCATTAGAACAGAATAGAATCCCTTTCAAACTCAAATATTTACAGGCCATAGGAAGAAACCAAGTGCTGAAAGGAGTGACTTTATCAACCTGTTTTGCAGCATTTACAATTCCACTTGCTATAACATCACACTTCATTATACCACCAAAAATGTTCACCAAAATTGCTTTCACCTTGTCATCAGCCGTCAATATTTTAAATGCTTCAATCACCTGCTTGATATAAACATAATAATTAGGAACAACAAAACGAACATCACAAGGTGGCCAGTATTCAGTAACAGCCAAATAACATCCTTTTGAAGCAATTTTCTTGGTTATGAATGTGGGCCAAGACTGATGCCAAAATGGGAGTGGTGATAACAAAGCTAACTTTGAAGCATCACCTGACTCTCAGAGGCATTTCCACCTACATCCAGAAAATTAGCAGGAGTACCCCCACGCAATTTGATTATGTCCATTGTGGCCATCGCCAATCCAGCTCCATTCACCATACAACCAATTTCTCCATCTAACCCAATATAATTTAAATCTGCCTTTGCGGCATCCACCTGTCTCAGATGGAAGGCATGGATAGTCAGCCATACCCAGAAAAAATAATGGCTATAAAATATATGGTCTTGACAACAAGGCACAAATTGATTGTGAATTCTGACATTGATTCTTCAGTTGTATCATAAGCACATCAATCAAGTATAATCATATACGAACGCATCAAAATTAAAAAGTATTAGACACAAGGAAATGTGAGTAAACCTCCCGAGGATCTTCTTGGGATGTATCACGGAGAGCAAATATCTCTTTCTGACGATAAGCAGCATTATCATCAAAGTTCAACTTAGCATCAGCAGCCACCAATTGGTTATCAGCAGTCTCAGCTAGGGGATTGATCTGTTCAAGAAGAATCACTTACGCATACATGTATCTTTGTAGAATTAAAATGTAGAAAGTATACATGAATCACACGACCAAGCAATTTATGAATACTGTTTATGTGTGCTTACTTCCAAAAGAGTGCAGTCACATTCACAAAAAAGTTTGTATAAATTCTTCACTTGCTCAATTGATTTGTTTCTATCAACCCCTTTGGGAGCCAAACCATCAACTACCTTTGCAGCATCTTCATCAGTAATCCCTTCAAAAACATCAACAGGTACCTACTAAAAGAATGAGCACGTCAGGTGTATATTGAAAAGCATGCGCACTGCTTCTGCAGAAATATTATCATGAGAAATGTTGAAGATAACAAACCTTTACAATCATGTCTGGGAATTTCTCTGCCAGGTCTTCGATACTGGTTCCTCCCTTTCGACAAGCAATAATAACCTTGAATGCCCCAAAAAGGGTAAAAAGTAAGGAGCAACATCAGTACATCAATAAACAAAAATAGCAGGAGAGGGGTCATACATCAGAGATGGTAAAACTCATACTTAGCATATACAACAGATTCAAAGGTAACATACTGAAATTTGACACTTACAGGACCAGCGGTTTTACGATCCAGAGTTATAGCAAAGTACATTTCATTCACAAGCGACAGCTTTTTACACAAATAAACCTGTAGCAATTAGAAAATTGGATATCAAATGATAAAATCTGCTGGAGGCAATGTATGCCTATAATTAGAGTTTTATATATCATATAATATTATATGGAATAAATGAAATCAACTATTTTTTTAAAAAAAAAAAGGGATAAAAACCACAATTATTCTTTCCATTATAGAGATTGACAAGGAAACACAAGTACATTGCACGACTATTTTTTCATGAATTCCTGTTAGCGTAATATATCAAGTAATATTCTTTGAAGAGCTCTCTTTTTCCAGGGGGAAAAAATTGAAATATCAATTGGAAGAAACATTATTTCCCCTTGAATGTGAGTTTGAACACAAATATACACGAGGAGCAATTTATGATTGAGTTCAATGAATGTCCAAAAATGAAAGAAGAACCATTCATGCACAAATTGTTTTTGAAAGCTGGAGCACAAATTGCGCAGCTTCACCAAATTTCAATCTTGCTAGAATTGGCAAGCAAGCTAAAAAGAGCTGGTATGTTTCAGATAAATGATTGAACGGTGTCAAACCTTCCTAACAATTTTTCCTTGTGGACCAGTTTGTTTGGTAACCAGGATCTGCCCAAGCATCTTCCCTGAAATGATGATGAAATAACAACAAATCAGAAAAATAATGGCACTAAGCAAAATGACATCAGAAATTTTGATCATCTAGTATTATTGGACTGTGTGTTCAATCTAGGTACTACTTGCTCAAGGAGTTAGAATTCTACATCTTGTGAAAAAAACCCGGCCAATCATTACTACATCTTATATCCGCAGCATTGACAAGCATACAAAAATTTCAGTCATGACTCAAACAAGCCTAGAACAACAAACCATAATCTTTAGCAAACATTCAAACCCATCCCACCCAACTTCTTTATCGCCTGATATAATGAAGGTTGATGGCATTTGATTTGAGAACAGGAAAACCTTCAAATTGACATATCAAGATATCATGGCAGTCACGTATTACCAGCAATGTCTTCAACTTGTTCAGTTTTAACGATGTGAACTCCTCCCTTCAGACCACTTTTGAATGTTCCCAAACCTCGTCCACCGGCCAAAATTTGACTTTTAACCACCAGCTGCATCGTAATCGAAATTACATTGTTTTTCATCGGTCAAGAAGTTCAGTAATAACGAACAAGTATGCTTATTGCTTAATACATTCTGTTTTGGAGGGGAAATTAGGGGGTTCAAATTTCTTATAATTGTAATAAGAAAATAAATTTAATAATAGAAAACCATTGTTTCTCCGGTTCAGTAGCTTATGTCACCATCAGCGGGTATGATTATGAATTACCTCACTTTCGTTAGGAAATACGTCCTTGATTGCCTTTTTTATTTCTCCAACAGAAGAAGCAGCTACCCCTCTTGGAACATTAACTCCATATTTGCTCATCAATTCGGCTCCCTGATTTAAAGAAAAAACAGGGATCATTAAACATTGGCCAAAAATTAGTCAGACTTGTATGAAAAAGATGCAAACAAATTAGCATGCCCGGATATGTCCATCAATCCCCAATAGGGGGCTTCTTTCAAACATCACAACCATCTATCACTGGATTCCGAAGGAAATATGCGAATAAAAGACGTGGAAACCATAAAGGAAAAAAATGCCGCCAGATCGGAGCGGGAGGACAGGAAACTAAGTCGTTGACCAAGAGGCAACCAATAGATGCAAATTTCTAACCATCGATCATAAAACAAAACGGTAATGGTATCAGAGCACAATATCAGTATAACAAAAATCACTTTAACTCACTCTCCTTCTCAAGTTTCAAGTGAATACTACGGATGAAAATTGAGAGGGACCTGGTACTCATGGATGTTGAGGCGGCGGAGTTGTTGCTGCTGCCATTTCCCGGCAACGGAGATCGTCCGGGAAACGAGCTTGTTGAGCAATCCCCTCACCATTCTACTGTCGATTTGAAAGATCCGAACAGGATATCAGATTAGACGCCGACGTGCTCCGAGACACAATTCATTCAGGAATCAGTACCTCGAGTGGTTGCGACTTGCGATCCCGCCGGAGGCAGATGCACAAGCCACAAGCAATCCGGGTCAGAATGATATCGGACCCTACGAATTCTACTCCGCCTTTTCGTTTCGGGTTAGATCCGCCAGCATGTTTGGCTTGAAAATTAAGTGGGATGGTAGTATTTTGTGTAATTCCGTCAATTTAAAAGACCTAATTGTATTTATTTTTGGAAAAATTCATTTTGGGGGCTTTTTGGAATTTTTAGAATTTTTAATGACAACTAAATCAGTCAAATTAACAACAAAATCAATACTCGTTAACAACTAATCAACCGCATTAACAACAATATTTTAACAACTAAATCACCACATTAACAACAATATCAACCCCGCTTAACAATTATATCACCACATTATGACTCACGCAGATTTTGAAAATCCCAAAAAGCACTTTTTTGGGATTTTCGTAATCTTTAATTTTTTTTGGATTTTTTTTCCTAAAAAGGCTAAAAAGGACCCTAAAATGGATTTTCCCTTTATTTTTTGTTCTTCAAACCTGCACGTAATTTTTCTAAAAAATTTGTTATTAGGTGTCTTAATGGTTAATTTTTTAAGAAATTTAGAAATAAATTTCTTAATCATGTTGTTATGTATGATTAAATTATATTATCATTTTATTAGATTAACAAATTAATTTACAAAAAACGTTAAATATAGTTATTTAATTAGTTAATTCCAAAAAAAGAAAAAAGACCGGTTAAAAGGAGCCCTACTCCTATTTATTATATTCGGTGTACTATATGAAATAACGTGTCAAATTTTTATATGAAGGGAGAAAACGTCAGATTTTCATAGTCAGGTTTTATATATGTGCGTGTTAGCTGGTGCTAGTATTTGGTTTTTCAAATGGTACATTTTGAATTAAATAGCCGACTTTACTGGCCAAAAAATAAAAACAAAATGAACTAGTAATTGCGGAGTTTGTACAACTTTCCCGCAGGTGGTGGTGGTATGCATATATATATCTACGTTGGTAAAGTATTTCTTTAATTATTGGAGATAAGTTATCTCCAGTGACCTCTAAAACTATATCATTTTGGATCAATAAAGATGTTTCTGTAATTTTACACCTTTCATTAATTCACTTAAAATTACAAACATATCCTTTATTAATTCAAAACGGCGTAATTTTAGGGGTCATTGGAGATAACTTATCTCCAATGACTGGATAAATATTTTTCCTTATCTATATAGGATTAAGATTTCTCCTATCACGGGAGATAAGGTTTTCTCCAGTGACCCCAAAATTACATCGTTTCACACTTACAAAATAACTAATTACCCTAAATCTCAATTACCAAAAGTCATCCTTTGTTCTCCGGCTAGGGAGTTCTCCTCACTTTGATCTCTTCACCTTCACCTGATTTGCTCCTTTGTCATCGGTATCAATCTCTTCACTCCCCAGTTTTTCATTCAATTTCTACAATTGGCAGATTTTAGGGTTCTTTCAAATTTTTGCATCTTTTCAAAAAAAAATCTTTTGTAGTGGCAATCGGAGAAACAAGAATCATAAATCAAGTCGCAACAGTTGGAGAGGCACTCGGAGAAGCAAGATCGCCATGCAAATTTGGAGAGGCAATAGGAGAACTGAAATCCCGACAAGCAAGGTCGCCTAACCAGAAACTGAGTCATGCTTAGTCGCAGAGACAAGATTGCGACAACCGAAAATTAACGAGGCGGCGAGGGACCGGAGAAGGGATATGAGAGGAAACGGGGAGACAAAGGTATGAAGGGAGACACAAGCTTAGGGATAAAGAGACGATGGAGATGAGGTCAAGCGGTGGGATGGGACGGCGAGAACGAGGTCGGCGCGGAGGAGTGCGAGGTTGGAGGCGTACGGCTTAGGTAAAGGCAGTGAAGATGGTGTCTAATTTGCAGGTTAAGGTTTTTTATAATAATAAATTAAGGGATTAAGATTTTTTTATTTTGTAAGTGAAACGGTGTAGTTTTGGGGTTACTGGAGAGAATCTTATCTCCAGTGATTGAAGAAATCTTAATCCCTATCTATATATATGAGTTGTTTTTCAATTATTATTATTTTCCAAAGAGTTGTATTTAAAAAAAATGATTAAACACGACTTCTATTACGATACCTAAGGAAAACAGTTTCAAAAGAATCACGATTCCACGGGGACAATACCCCTTATTTTCAAGTTTTTTTTTTCTTTTTGCTTTGACTATAACTATAAATACAAACCACCTTTGGTTATATATATTCAATTTCTTGCAGGAAAAACTTATATCACTAGACTAAAAAACCATTAACTTATTGTCAAGTTAAATGGCATGAATTTAAAGAAGTTAATTTTCACAATGGGAAGCAATCAAAATTCAAAAATATGTAGCGAATCCTAGGTCAGGCTACAGAACAAAACTAGTGATGTCCTAAGTCCTAACCCCACCATACTTGTTAAAAGTGCCTTCTATTTATTTGGAAAGGCGGTGAGACGCCTTGAAAGCTCAATGAAAGGCAAAAAGATTCAGTAGATATAGTGGTTGGGTTCTTGACTGATCAACTAGGCTTATAAAAAAAAGTGGCTTCTGAGGATAAGTCAGAAAAAGGTGCTTCTAAACGTTGAGTGGTCGTTAATTCATCTACCGTATTGTCACTGCTTCTTCCTTGTTCTCGCCATCACAGACACGAAATGGTGGGAGATCGATGAAAGTGAGTCAACTAACAATGGACGGGGGAAGACAAAATGATGAGAAGTGTGCCGACGGTGGGTGAGAAAATATGGATGATTCCCTGAATTGCTTGCCGCACACAAAATCTCACTCTACTAAGCTTTTTATCGCTTCCATTCTTAGACATCTCGCAAACGCTTGAGAGTAAAGGGAAAGAGACGAAGAGTCGCCACCATTGTTGAAGACTTCCTTCTTCACCACCACCGTGTGGAATGTTTGGTCGTTGAGTTCAAAATTCGACAATCTAAATTCTATAACTACTAATATTTTTGTGCGTGTGTTTTTTAATATTTCAATTTAAAAAGACTTAATGTAGATAAAAAAAATTAAAAAATAATCAATGGTAAAATAATAATGATTAAAAGTAAAAAATTAATTTGAACCGTATAAATCTACGGATAAATTGTGTTGTTATTAATAGATGATTAATTGATTATATATTATTTTAATCAAAGAATTCATAAACTTGTAAAAAAATACCTGTGTCATGTCATTATTAATAATATCATGGCAGAATTATATGGTAAAAATTGGGTTCAGTTATGGTTCAACCGAAGCTTTCGTTTACAAACAAAACACGTGTTTCGGGAAAAAGTGCACAAAAAATTTAAAATTGGCAATTTCAATTTATTCTTCTTCATTTTTTTGTTTGCCGGAGCAATTCAGTCTACATTAAAATCTTAAAGGTTAAAAAGCTACTTTTAGTCCTTTTAAATTTTACATAAGCATATTTTTGATCCCTTAACTTTATAAAGTATCTTTTGGTCCTAAAATTCTAACATCGTTAATGTTCTTTAACGGAAAAGGTTGAAGTAGTGAACTTCCAGTGATATTAATAACATTTAATTACACAAATTTTATATATTATTTAATTTACCCATATTTTAAATTTAAATTTAATAGTATTTAGTTATATAGTTATAACTTAAGTTTACATCATTATCACTGAGTTTGCAGATTTTCCGTTAAGAAATTAACGGTGTTAGATGTTTAAACCAAAAATATACTTTATAAAGTTAAGGGACCAAAAGTATATCTCATGTAAACTTAAAAGACGAAAAATATACTTTAGCCAATCTTAAAATATAGTTGTGCCATCAGATGTGACGTATTAATTTATGGAAATTAGTCCGGCTTCACTGGAAAGCTATAAGAAATTTAAAGTAGAAAATGTGACTTCATATTATAATCAGCGTAGTAACAAAAACCATAAAATTGTTCCTAAAAAACAAAAACAAAAACCATAACTATCAAGGACGAAGCTTGAAATAAATATTTGGGGGGTTAGATGTATACTCATTAACTAATTTTTTTTAAAAAAAAATATTTGAGGGGGCTAAATGTATTAAAAAAAAATCTTTTTTGTTAAATATTGAGATAGGATATTGTTACTACCAATGTCACTACCACTTTTCTACCGTTAGATCAGAATCTCATCTACCTTTATCATTTCTCTCTCCTATTGAGATTCTGATCTAACGGTAGAAAAGTGGTAGTGACATTGGTAGTGACCAAAATTGATAGTGACAATATCCTATCTCTTAAATATTGGGAACAAATTCTCATTGTCTCCATAAAGCTCCACCTTCATAACCATTCTCATGAGTCACTTCGATCTAAATGTTCATTCAGGAGTTCATCCTCTGCTTTATAAATACTCCCTCTGGTCTTTATTATAAAACACTAACTAACAATTTTCATAAATCAATAAAAACAGTTAAAGTTATTATATTTATCCTAAAATTTAAATAATTTTCAATATTACTCCTACTAATTGCACTAAACTTTATTATCATATTAATTATTACTTTCACTCACTATCCTTATTAATTATGAGCATATATGAAAAAAAAATCATTTAATACTTTTTGAAAACAAATAAATGTCTTAATAAAAAGGACCAAATATATTGATTAGTTGTACCTTATAATAAAGACTAAATAGAGTATATACACACACCACGTCTTGTTTTTACCTGCTGTAATAATAATTTGTTTACAGAATATATAAAAAATATAATTATATTGAATGAATGCAAAGGTTTTCAATGCGGGGAGACCATGTTTGGTTGAGAACAGGGAAATCGTCGTTGTTTTTAATTAATACTGAAAATTAAGACAGAAATATAATTGTCATGAATCATGACACGGATGATTTAAGAAAAACGTGTGCTTCCTATTGTGGAAGTTTTTCTTTTGTCCAGTAGGTTTTTTTTTTTTTTTTTTTTTGAAACGCTTAGGAAAAAAATAGTAGCTCCTATTAATCAAAGCGTAGTAAATTACAGTTTTATCAATAGAACTGATTTTAAATGGAACTGAAATCCCAAAGCAAGTATTAATTGCTTATGAGACAAGTGGGGTTCAAGATTAAAAGTCTGAACCCGTAGCTGCTTGAGAAACATCTCACCCAAAAAAAAAAAAAAAAACCGTAGTTTGAGAAGAATGAGTATGTTTAGAATAATTATTTTTTTGGTTAATATCACTTTTGGCCCTTAAAGTTTTACTCAATTTTAATTTAGGTCCCTCAAATTTAAATTATACAGAAGGTATAGTTTTAGTTTTTTAAGTTTTATAATCTGAACTTTTAAAAGGATTTAGAACTGCATTTATTTTTTGGCAAAGTGCTTGGGAAAGATAAATATATTATATGAGCTAGACATTTATTTTTAATTTTTGTTAGGCACACCCACCATAAACTGCAGCTTCAAGTCAGCAACAAGCCGGCAAACTTGGAATTCTTCTTCATGAATAATTTGGTTTAGAAGTAGAATTAGAAGGAGAACAATTGTTTGTGCTTGTTTGGAATCACGACGTTAGTGATTTTAAAAGTGTTTATTTACGTATATCAAGATAAAAAATTTATCACATATTTATCTTGTATACCGTAAACCATGTAATGTAAGTGATCTCATGATTTTGACCTCCAAATTTGTATATTTTGGGTGTGGTATCCAAATAGCTAGGCGTTTAATTGATAAAGATCAACGTAATTGAGAGGGATAAGGAGTGTGCTACAAATGGATAATGGAGTATTTGAGACTTACAATAATGGAGTCAGATTTAAATATTATCGGCTGGATTGATTATTATTATTATTATTTTTTTGCCATCTTAATTGAAAGTAACTGATAAGTATCATAATGATATTTTCTATATTCATACATAGACTCAAGCTTTAAACGTGTGTGAAAGTGCTGGTTCTATTTTATTTATTTAAAATTATTATATAATATTTTCGCCATAACCAGCTCTTAATCTACACCTGTAATGACCGGGGGGGGGGCTCACACCACATAAAATATGCTTCACTATATTATTTTGTAAATATTATTATAAGTGAAATAATATAAGAATTAGTTAGATTAGATCCTATTATATAGGAGTAAGTTGGATTATATTCTATCCCTCTTATTTATTTATTTCAAATCATATATATTTATATATATGAAATAAATAACGAATAATAATATCGTAGTTCCGGCAGCGCAGCCAGGCAGAAGACTAGAAGGAAAGGATGGATTTATTTATTTATTTTTTAATTTTTGACTTGAACATTGGAAAAAAAAAAACACCGTCCATTCAATTTCAGTTTTAAAAAACTGCATGTGTTTCAAGGATTTTTGTTTGAATACGCAGAGTGTAAAATCTACTCTGTGTGAATAAATGTGTGAATAAATGTATAAATTAATACTCTTCCGATTCGGTCAACAGAATTTATTAATTTTTGAACTATTCAATTTCAGTTTTAAAAAACTGCATTGTTTCAAGGATTTTTGTTTGAATACGCAGAGTGAAAAATCTACTCTGTGTGAATAAATGTAATAAATTAATACTCTTCCGATTCGGTCAACGTAAATTATGTAATACATATTGTACTATAAATTATGTCATATATTTAAGATAAAAAGTAGTAGTAATTTCCTAGTAACCAACACCTCTTAACAAATTTTTTTTTTTAAACAAAAAAAAGGCATGCAAGGATAACTTTATCATTTACTGCGAGTTTGGTTGAATAGTATGAGATTTTTTATTAAGGTCTGTTGTCAAAAATTTTCCCATACAGAAATAAAAGAGCAACAATTTTCTGTTTTAAAAAATTGCATTGGATGAAACTTGTCAATGCAATGTAGGATTGGATCTAAATAAATAATGCAAGTGTTTATATGACATGAAGAGATTTTAAGAAAAATGTGCCACTATAAGCGGATGAATTAAATATGCTAACTAAATAACGAATTAGGCTGGGTGCAAGTTTGCAAGACTAGAGGCCAAGTGTAAAATATATGAAGAATTATTCTATTCGACCGCCTCATTTAGACCGGAGTATCAACGCCCCGATCTTAAAAGTATAACCGGTGACAGTTTTGTAAATGTAAAGAACTTCTTGGACCGAATCCTTTATTCATGGGTCTTAAATGTATTATTCAGACCGGTTAACAAAACAACAGGTCTTAAACATGTTATTAAAAAAATTGAAATATCAATTACTTTATAGAGAAATCTCATACAACCGGACTTATATTTTCTGTGGTGTAAAATAATAAGGAAAGATTTATTCATAATGGATTGTTCATAGCTTGTAGCTTAAAGTATCGACTTTTATGTGGTGGATGTGTGTATATATATGATTAGGAAGAACAGAATAATTGGGAAAAAAAATTCAGGAAAATTTAGATCAGAAATAAATACGCCGGTCTTAAAAGTTCAAATTTTAAGACCGGATGTATTTATATGTCTGGTCTTAATAGTCATACTTTAAGACAGGTGTACATATTAGGCCGGTCTTAAAAGTTGTTCTTTTAAGACCAGTGTATTAATCCATCCGGTCTAAAAAGTTTAATTTCTAAGACCGTATGTTTTTATTATCCGGTCTTAAAAGTCGGTCTTTTAAGACTGGTCTAATTAGTCGTCTAGTCTTAAAAGTCGGTATTTGTTAGACTGAATTTTCTTTGTCCGGTCTTAAAATGTCGATCTATTTAGACCGGCTTATTTCTTAGTCTGGTCTTAAAAGTTGAGTTTTAGGATCGAACAAAATATATATGAGGTCTATATAGTACGACTTTTAAGACCTAATGTTTTAAATGTCCGGTCTAAAAAAAAAAATTAAAGACCGGTTCGAGTCCGGTCTTAAAAGTTACAGACTTTTAAATGTCCGGTCTTAAACACCTTTTTTGTACCCTTGATTGGTGTTGAAACTGTGAAAAGCCTAACGTGAGAGACCCCTTATCTCTTATAAGTTTATATTATGTGCACATCTCTTATGTGCATCTTATATGGATGAACACATTTTTACTTATTTATTTAGATTAAATTATATATTACATCCTGAAATATTTTTTGCACCCAATATCTTAAGTTAATTAGTTTTCAGGATACTTATGTTACCAGAAAAATATTTCTAAATGCAGGACTGAAAATTAATTAATTTGAGATAGTAGATACAAAAAATATTTCATGAAGCAACATATAATTTAATTTAGGCTAAAATATACTTTTAGCCCTTGAAGTTTTACATAGGACACACTTTTAGTCCCTTAACTTTATAAAGTGATATATTTTTAGTCCTAAAATTATAACACCGTTAATGCTTTTATAACGATGATTGTGTGAGAACTCAGTGATGATTAATAACATTTAGTTATACAAATTTTATATATTCTTCAATTTACCCATTTTTTAAATTTAAGCTTAATAACATTTAATTACACATTCATAACTTAAGTTTACATCGTTATCCCTTGAATTTGCATTTTCCGGTAGTAAAATTAACGGTGTCAGAATTATAGGACTAAAAATATATTTTATAAAGTTAAGGGATCAAAAGCATACTTCATGTAAACTTAAAAGACTAAAAGTATACTTTAGCCTTTAACTTAAATAAATAAAAACATAAAAAAATGTTGTTCCTCCCTCTAATAGAGAGATGAGCGCACATAAGATGCATATAAGATATGTGCATTTAATGTGAATTCATCTCTTACGGGCAACTAAATTTAGCCAATTTCTCGTTTGATTCATGATTTTCAATATACTTGCACAATTTACTATTTTAACCACTTGCTTAATTTGTTGGGGTCTTTCAGTCTAATTAATACTAAATATTTTTTTTTTTAAAAAAAAAAAAAAAGCTTTCTTAAATATGAGGCTCTGAGTTCAAACCCTCATTAAAAATATAATGAGTGCATGAATTATGGAAAAATAAAAGCTACAAAATTTTCCAATCTTGAGCCATTTGGATCTATGGACATTGCATGAAATTAGTAACCCTGACCTGAACTCCTGTTTTTTCCCTTAAAAATTCATAAATGTATTTGTCTAACTTTATCAATTAAAAGAACTTCATATGTTTTTATATAAAAAAATATCTGAACTCAAATTCAGTACTTTCTAAGCAATATAATTTTTAAAGATGGAGTTTTTACCAGGAATTCGCCCATTTTTGGGGTACTTGTTTGTGTAAAATAATTAGCTTACACATAACGATAAGTAGCATGAGTTGTCAAGGTGTGATGGGTTATAAATTTTATTACGCTGATAATATATATAGGGATTGACATGTTAATATTATAATGGAGAAGAATTAAGAAATGATAAAATGGTGATACGGATGGTTGATGTGAGTGGGAGGAGGCGCTTTATCATTCAAGGATAGACTCTCACCCTTCTGAAAGCGACACCAAACTCATTCACTCCTATCTCTTTTTTTCCCCCCCTCTCTTTAAAGGTTAAATAACATATATATCTAAAAGTAATATTACACTTTTCCGTTAATAATTTAACCGTTAATATTAATTTTTTAACAGTGTCAGACCACATTTAAAGTTTTTAAAATAATATTGTTCATAAAAGTTTACTTTTAGGACGGATTTTTTTTTAAAAAATTTTGTTTTTTTAAACACAAGCTATAATATCTCATTTATAGCTCCTAAGCGCTTTCTTTTGTAGAGTATTTTCCTCATCTTCAATGCCTCTTGGCACGGCACGAGTCCACATTATGTGTATGTAATTATGTGTTTTTTATGTGTATGAAGGATATATATATATATATACACACACACAAAGATCTCTGCAATTATAAGAATAGTTGATGAGCTTTTTTGGAGAGATTAAAGAAGTTTAAATAAGTTCTTAATCATTTCATATGTTGTATATTATTAGATTATATATTAGTTTATTAGTCAAATTAAATAACGTGAAGAAAAAAAAAATACTCTAAAGTAATTTAATTAGCTTCTTTAACCTCTCCAAAAAAGTCAACTAGTTCTTATAATTAGGATCAGAGGGAGTATATTGTATTTATTTATATTTAAATTATATGCTACCGTCTAAGATATTTTTTGCACCCATTATCTTAAATTAATTAGTTTTTAGGTCTGCATTTATCTGTAATACCAGTATTATGAAAACTAATTAATTTAAGATACTGGAAGCAAAAAAATATCTTAGAAAGCAGTATATAATTTAAATATAAATAAATACAGTATATTAAAAAAAAAAAAGCTCATACCTCTAATAGAGGTATAGGCACATAAGATACACATAATTATGTGCACATAATATGAACTCACACACAACTTTGATGTCTCCCCTTTTCATTTTATGAAAATGGTTCAAAATTTTCCGATTAAAAATTTCATCCGCCATAAAACACATGAATTTAAGATAAGTACTTTATAATTTATTTGTGTATGAAGTTTTATAGAGTATTGATATGTTTCAGGTATAAAAAAGATGGAAAATACATTTTTTATGTTGTAGGAGAAGTGTCTTTGACCAAAAAAAAAATGTTGTAGGAGAAGTGTATCCTCATGTCATAGATACAAAAAAATGTGGGTCTCACCCAGTGGCGGAGCCAGAATTTTATATTTGTGTGTGCATAATTAGTGGGGAGATTTGGGGGTTTGGGGCCCGAATTATTATTTTTTAAAGGAAAGTTTTAAATGCATTAAAAAAATAAAAGAATATAGACAATAAAAGAAAACTTCAACTTAACATAGAAAAATAATAATCAAGAGTTGACTAAACTATTACAACAGAATGATTACAAAAGCATTCTCCAATTCTTCATTCCTTGAAATGAAGTAAGATCATTAGGACTTCAAATCAAACATATCACGTTCAACATAAGTGTGTCAAAAGTTTTCTAAGATTATGCAAGGTGAGTTTGAAATATCTACGATAGGAGAAGTAAATTTCTTCTTAGGACTTCAAATCAAACAAAAGAAGAATGAAATATTTATTTCCCAAACCAAATATCTACGAGAGCTTCTTCAGAAATATGGAATGAATCACTGCAACAGAGCTTATATCCCTATGAACTCAACGACTTTTGTAATATCCTAATTTTTATTTTTAGGATTTATTTATAATTAAGAGTGATATTATATATGATAAATGTATTTAATTTATAATTTTTAAAAATATAAAAAAATGGAAATAGTAGGTATTTTGTTGTAATTTTTCTCCCTATGAAAATATATATATATATATAGCAAAAAAGGACAAATGAATAATGAACCAGTGGGACCCTCTGACAATGACATGCGAATTGCGAAAAAGGGAATGAATTAATGGTCCAACTAGGAATCGATCCTGGGTTCGGTACCATGACAAAACATTCTACAACTAAACCACTGGTGGTGCTTGTTGATGAAAAGTTCCTTCAAAATATATATATATATATATATATTCTTATAAGTTTGTATCTGCACTTACACACACATGCACAAGTGTGGCTCCGCCACTGATCCCACCATTTCCGTGCTTAAGTTTTTTTATATATATATAAAAGACGTGGCCCCACCATTTCACATGTTTTTAATCTTCTTCTTCTCATGCAACATGAAAAGTATAAACCCCAAAAAAGATTAAAGGTCTATCAACAAAGTACTGGGACGTTTTCTAGTTATGAATACGCCTATAAAAGGTGATGATATAATTTTATAAAGAATTTTAGTTTGATTATTTCATTTTATGAACTATTCCTTCTAACTTTTAATATACGACATATTTACTTCATTTGGTTATGTTAAAAAAATTAGTTAAGTTAATTAATGAAATGTGTTATTTGAAACACCCCATCTACCTTCCTCAATTCTCCTGTCCCTCTCTTCCTTGAAATGTGTTATTTGACATATTAGAAAAAATATGTCAAATATTTAGAACTAAAACTAACTACTAAAAGTGTTTTATATTAAGAATAGGAGGGAGCATCTTTTTTTTTTTTTTTTTTCTCATGAACCCAAAATATCTTTAATTAACTTTAGATTTGGGCCTAATCGCATTAAAACCTTTCTAACAAGTGCACTTTCATAGTTCAAATTTGTATTCTTCTTAGTGAAATAGCTTACCATCTCAACCTCCCTATAAAATATCTTTTATTAATTATATAATCCTCATACTGATAATCTCAAATATTGATTTTTTAAAAATATCAGATTATCAGTCTTTTTTTTTAAGTGTGACTTTATATGTCAACATTTTTTATTAATAGTATTAGGCTAGATGACTTGAAAAAAATACTTTACAAAATTGAGCAACGAAAATAAAACCTTATCTTAACTTAAGTAAAGTTTTTTTTTTGTCAGCATTAACTTAAGTAAAGTTAAAGTATTAGAAATATACTTTTATCAATGCAGTTGTATATATTACTAATATTTACGGTAAACATGGAATATTCTGGCATTAAAGAAAAACCATTCTTTTCTTTAAATTCAAAACTCCTCGGATGTTATTGACTTGACATTGATTATTTATGAGTCATTCAGTGTATCTAATCTAGGGTTCAATTTTCCATTTTAAGGCTATTTTAATTTTTTATTCACCGTCAGCATTTTTTTCCCCTCAAAACCGTCAGCTTATTGATAATGAAAAAAGTACCATTGTAGCAGCTATTACCAAAAATTATATTCAGTTATAACACATGGGAAAAGATTTACCAAAGTAAGGCAGTCAATGGCGTTTTGTTAGGTAACGGGATCAATGGTGTCAGGAGGATTGACGCCACACCACCAATCATGGCATGAGTGACGCCACCAATGGCCAATCCTCCTTATGGCGTGAATGAAAGGGGGGGATTAGTGGCGTCAAAACCTTTGATGCCACTCACTTTTGGTGACACCAAATTTTGGTGAGTGACGTCAATCCTCCTAACGCCATTGATCCCGTCACTTGACAAGACGCCAATGACTGCTTTACTTTGGTAAATCTTTTTTCATGTGCTTTAACTGGATACAATTTTTAGTAAAAGTTGCTACAATTATGCTTTTCCTTATTGATAATAAGTTATTTTGCACCTTTTGGCAGATAGAAAACTTTTTTATGGGTATCTTTGTTGGATATATAGGTATTGCACTGTAAAAAGTTCTTTGATTGTGAGGCGACTGATGTGGGATTGAATGCACAACATAGTTTCTTTAAAACATGTTCGGATAAAAATATTCTTAGAACAGATGATATAGAGAAGAGGATTAATGGTTCTCATACAAATCAAAATTAACATAAAGATGACTTCATCAAAGTAGCAGTCGATGGCTTAGTCTTAGAGGATGGAAAGAGTGGATGCAGAGGTTCTTTTTAGGATCAATTATATATGGCTTGTAGGTTTTAGCTACAAACTAGTTAATGTTCCTCCAATTTTTTGCAGAAATAATTGGTTGCATTCGGAGTTTTCTATTGTGTTGGTCTAGAAGGTGTAGGAGATTAATTTAGTTACTAATTATATAAAGGCTATGAATTATATGTTGAGAGGACGTGATCAACACTATCTTTTAAAGAACGTTTGTGAATGATATTATAATACTTCTTTATAGAGATTGACAAGTTGTGATCGTTCATTGATATAGAGAGGCTATAACCATTGATGATCAATTAGCCAGATATTCTCATAGGATAGATGATATATTTTGTCTCTTTTATCAACCTCGTTCTTTTATTCAAGAGGTGTGAAGATGGAATATCACCTAGAGAGGAGATGAATAGGTGATTATAAAATTCTTTCGCTAATTGCTCAAGAACACTTAAACAGAGAAGGAGAGAAGAACCATGAACACAAGAGATTATACTGGTTCGGTCCAACTCTTGACCTACGTTCAGTCCCCAAAAACACTCTGGGATTTCATTATCTCGAAACTTGATTACACACTCTGTAACTCTCGAGTAATCCTCTCACTAAGACTTACTCCTCTTTACAAGTTGTAACCAAATAACCACAGATACAATTACACACTCTGTACTCGAGATGATTCTTTCACTAGGACTCACTCCCCCTTACAAGTTGTAATTATACACCCACACTTAAAGTTCCACAACATTAAGATTTAACTGATAAACAAATATTCAAATAGTGTTTAACTCCTCACTGAGTAGATAAATGATAAACACTGAAGTACAAGAATATCCGAAGATATTAAATGAAACTAATGAAACAGAAGATTGCAATAATCTCGAATTGAACGCACAACGTTTCAGTAGGTGGCGAATTTAATGCTTATGGTATTTATAGTTGTTGCAATTAATGACCGTTGGTGAAGCTTGAATGATTCCGTTGTGACTCTTGAATATAGCCGTTAGATAGATGAAGCTTCGTTGGTCACTTTCGCCATTAATGATTTTGTTCTTCGCAAACATTCTTCATTCCTTTTGTTTTGCCCATTGAGAAATAGCATTAATTGCGCAGATGGAATAGCAGCAAAGACTTTAGAATGATCAGAGAATTGGTTGTCGTGATTATCATTGGTTTTGGCAACTGCATTTAATACTTTTCTGACACATAAATTGTTTTATGATAATTTGTTGTTAATCCATGATATAATCACCTGAAACTCATTAGCAAACTGATTAAAAGCATTTAAAAATAGTAATGAGTAATGATTTGAAGAAACAAAATCATAATCAGTTGATTTTCGGAGACGGTGATTTGAAAATTTGAAAGATATGACTCTAGTTAAAAATAATATGCCTGGAGGCATTTTAATTGACTCGAGGTAAGAGTAAATCCTTTGAATTTTCATGTTGTAAAGATGTTGCCTTGAGTCATATTGATGATGCCTAGAGTCATGTGAGGTAGAGTCGACGTGGTTGACAAATTTGGCAATTGTAACTAGAGTCAAGTTGCCTTGAGGCAAATAATAGATGACATGAGGCATTCGAAATAGTGCACAAAGTCTTGACTGGAGGTATGAATAAAGTGGCTTGAGTCAAGTTGCCTTGAGGCAATAAATGAAATGACTTGAGGCAATTTATGTAACGCTAGTTTGGAAAAATAGAAGTAGACTTGCCTTAAGTCATATATTTATGTCTTGAGTTATGTTAACTAGAGGTAAAACTTGGATATAACTGGGAATGACCAAGTCGACTTGACTAGAGGCATGAACATAGAGAAGTCAAGATGCCTTGAGGTGATTCACTAATTGACTTGAGGCAAAAGGAGAGTTTAAGCATAATTACAATATTGCCATTTTGCCAAGCTATTTTAAAAGTTGCTGGAGTGAAAAAGAGATGCCTTGAGGCAATTTACTAATTGCCTTGAGTCAAAAAGTAACTTTCAGCATATTTACGATTTTGCCAGTTGATTTTTAACATAATTAAAATTTTGCCATTGAAAGCTATTTCGAAACATCCTAGAGTGAAAGGAAATGCCTTGAGTCATTTTGCCTTGAGGCAATTATGACTTGATTAGAGGCAAACCATTAAGAGTTTCGAAATCATTTTAACAAGAGAATCAATTACCTCCAGGTAATTAAATAAAAGACTCGAGGTAAACATTTCAAAACTTAATAACTTCCATTCAAAAACAATTTAACTCGAGGTAGTCAAAGGAAATCATTTTTCAATTCATAAAATGAACTTTATGACTAAAGGCACATAATCAAATAACTAGAGATAATATTTGAAACTTCAAATTTTTATAGAACATCAAAGATTAATTACATTATAATTGTTATCATCAAAACATCAAAAACATGAGAACTAATAAGGTGGACGTTGATGAAGATTATAAATCTTTGCTAAAGTTGATGTAATATCTCTGTCGATATTCTGATTCCAGTATTATTAAAAAAAAAACATTCTTGTGGCGAGAAGATAAATATAATCCTTTTGACTGATAACATGCTTGAAATTCAATATGGCTCCTAAAAAAGGGGTTAAATACCATTTTTGCGGAAGTATTGGTAAGGAGACACTTTCAAGACTGAAAGTTTTTTTGTATCATTTTTGTCCCGAAAGTTTACAAAATGGAGCAAATATGCCCCAATTTTTTTTTAGGAGCAAATTTGCGTTGGAAGTTTTTTTAAAAGCAAATTTGCCCTGGAAGTTTACAAAGAGAGTAACGATCTAACGATCAAGATCAACCCATTAGCAAGATCATTATGTTTATAAACTTCTAAAAAAATGATACAAAAAAAAAAATTTCTCGGGTGATGAGTGCCTCCTTACCAATACTTCCGTGACAAAATTAGTATTTAACCCAGAAAAAAAAAAAAAAAAAAAAAAAAAAAAAAAACCGCGCATGTCAAGTTAGATATGCTTTATATCCAGATCTGGTCATTTTCCATTAAAACGAATTTAATTCCACCCGAGTTTACTTCTTTTCTTTAAGCCTAACATTTGACACTACGGCCAAACGTTTTTTCCCCTAGCAAAGAAGTAATTTTTCTAATAATTATAAAATTTTAAGTCATTATTAATTTTTTTAAAAAAATATGTTGATTAATTAATTACTTTTAGAATCGAACATTATTAGAGCATGCTGTCTTCACAGTAGAAAAATAAATTGATAGGAGTATGTAAGATGTTCAAAAACATGTTTTCAGAATCTGGTTTAGGTTGGTTTTGATATTTAATTGGGAAAGGTAAAGGTTGGTGTGACTTTGAGTATGTCATTAAAGTTTAGACCTAAATTTAATTGGAAAAAAAAAACAGAAAAATATTATCAAAATTGGTAAAAGATAAATAAGTATGTTGAATTTCAAAATAACTAATTTAGAATTTTGAAATGTTGTAAAATTTGAAAAATTACTTGACAATCTTTTGGTTTTTTTTTTTAAAAAAAATAAAATAAAAAATCCTCAACCCCTTTGCCCACCGCGGACTAATATATATTTTTTGAATTTATTTGACTAAAGTTGTTATTATAGGGTTAAGTAACAAATCCGCCTCGAAAGTTTCCACTGAGGAGCAATATTGCTCTGAAATTTTTTTCAGGTTCAATGTCACTTTAAAAATTTTAAAACGTAAAGAATTCTTCAAAATTGTTAAAAAACTAACGTTGACAGTTAAAACATGGACGTTGACTATTAATTTTTTAATGAAAAATGACAACATTGCTATGTTTTTAAACTTCTTGAGTGAGATTGAACCTGAAAAAACTTTCGGCGAACATTACTCGTAGGCGTATACTTCCGTATGGATTAGCTACTTAACCCTATTATATATACTTGAGTTGTTAATATCGATATTAAAGTTGTTAATATAGATACTTGAATTGTTAATAACCTTCATCGGCTAATTTTTTTTTTTTTTGAATTTCTCAAACTAAAGCTGTTAATATAGATACTTAAGTTATTAATAACTTTCACAAAGCTCTGGCATTAATATCCTTTTTTATTTTAAATTTCTCATACTAAAGTTATTAATATAGATATTTGAGTTGTTAATATTGATATTAAAGTTGTTATTATAGATATATGAGTTGTTAACAACATTCACTTAGAGCTTTAGTGACTGGTCGTTAGCGAGGTCAACGGAGCTTCGGTGTCAAACAACCGCAAGGGAGACAATGATTTTTTATTTTTAAAAAACTAAGGATAGTTAGGTAATTTATCAAATTTGACAATATTTTCAAAATTTTAAATCCTTTAAAATTATTAAAATTCATTATATTTATCTTTCTTTTACCAATTTTAATGGTATTTTTCTGCCTTTTTCTCATTTTAATTTGTTGATGCTAAACAAACGGCTCAACCATTACAAGGATTTCTTAATTTCTATCAACAACAAAAAAGAAGGAAAAATCCACTTATTTTATACTTTATACAAAAAATTGATCCCTTCAAGAATCTGCATTTTCTTTAGAAAAAAATCCACATATGAATGTATGACATCTATCCACAAGCAAATGTCAGGATTCGGATGCTTGATTTTTTTTTTTTATTAGATTAGATTTTCACCTTTTTTGTATTATCACTAATTTGGTGTAATACATGACGTGATTATTAATATTTAATATGATGATTAATTTTGTTGGCCCAAAAACATGTGATGATTAATTTTTAATATAAAATAATAATTTATATTTTTTTATTGCACAAAAAATTATCAGAATTGATTTAGGGGGAAAAGAATTGAACTGCATTGATAAATAATATAAAATTTTACTCCAACTTTTTTATATGATCAAATATCTCCTCAAGTCACTTGAACTTTAAACCATCAAAATTATCTGAAAATTATTTTCGACAATATATGAAAAATATCGCCAATATTTTATATCAAAACATAAAATATTGAAATAATAATAAAAAAAGATAGGATATTATTACTACCAACGTTACTACTGATTTGTTTTACGTTAGATCAGAATCTCAATAGGAAAGAAAAATGATAGAGGTGGATGAGATTCTGATCTAACAATGAAACAAAGTGATAATAACGTTAGTAGTAACAATATCCTATCCTATAAGAAATACATTTTTAAAAAATTGTCTTCCTATGAAAAAGGTATATTTTATATTTAATATTGATATTAGAAATAGAAAAATCATGTAACGAAAAAAGAGGGTGAATCAGTCATTTTAAAAGTCATGGCATGGCATATTTTGTAATATTTATCATGTTGCGAGGGCAATTAGTTATTGCTCCCACTATAAATAAGAGAGTCCCTGACCCTTCGTCCATTCTGCTTCTATACCCGTCAGTTTCGGGTCTCTCTCTTTCTCCTCTCTCTCTCTCAATTGCCAGAAATTGTAAGTGGCTGCGTCACTTCTCATACCCAGATTCCGTCTCAACCCTATCCGACCCCTCCTTCCTCTCATCACACACTTCCCTCCCTCTTTTCCCTCTATTTACGCGATTGCCTTCCCATTCAATTGACTCTCCGGTTAGTTGTTCTGCCCCCCTACGGTTCTTGTCCCTTTTTTCCGTCAATTTTTAATTCGATCCACTTTTTGTTTTCTCGGGGTCTGGGTGCTGACGTGTCATGCATCCACGGAGCCATGAATACCAAAACGATGCGTTTGCCCCCACGGCGTGTGTTAACGCCTAGCGTTGTCCCTAATAATAACAAGCGTAAAGAGAGAGACGAAGGCTTTGAGAGGCCCAGTCCCAGTCCCAGAACCAAGCCCAGCCCATCACCCAACACTCCAACTGCCATAACCCCAACCAAATTTCTCAAGCCGGGTGCTGTCTTAGAGTCGCCCCGCAGCAGGGGTAAAGGCTTAGAGCCGAGCTCATCCAATCAGCTGCTAGCCGGCTTCCTGGCCCACGAGTTCCTCACCGAAGGGACCCTCTTCGGCGAGCCTTGGGACCCATCCCGAGCCGCAGAGGGCCCCACCCCCACATTCACTGAAGCCGACAGGAGAAAAGGCAAGTCGAGCCAGAGCCAGACGCGAGAAGGCGAGCCGGGGAAGCGAGAAAGGTATGCGGAGCTAGCAGAGTTGTTGAGGGGGAATGGGACCCAGATAGCTGGCATAGTGAACCCCACCCAGCTCTCTCGGTTCTTACATTTGTGATCTAACTTGTGACCCCACGATCACACGTGGAAGGATCGCATTGGATAGAAAAGAAAGTCCTTTTTTTTTTTCTGTTGTAGGTTCCTATGAGTCGTCCGCTTTTATGTGTGTAGGATTTTGTGTGAGAATCGCCAAATCTGCGATTATGGTTTTGGTCATCCAAGCACGCACGCATCTGTACTTGTACTTGTTCATCCTAATGTTTGGATCTCATCTGATATGCAATTGCATGCAACAAACAAACACTTGCCTTTTTCCTGCAAACAGATTTTCAATTTAGTATGGATCGATGTTCATGATTGAAAGATAATATAGATTTAAATGATGCTTGGACTGTGATTGAAAGTAGGTGGATGTATTCAATCTCGTTTATGATGTTGTGTTTTGACTAAATAAGAAATTATGGGCTTCTACTTGGAAATAATGAACATTAAGACGACGAAACTCATGAGAATTTTGGGACGTAGATCACCAAAGCATTATAGTCAATTTGCTCTTAGACTCGTGTAATATTTTTTAGATTTAATTATGTTTATTGGCTTTATATATAAATTTCATACAAATTTCTTTATCAAGACATTCAGTCACATTCTTTTAAGGGATAGTGGTATATTTTTTTTTTTTTAAATGACTATTGATAAAAGTGAAATCTTCCATATTCGTTAATTAAAATCTCAGTAGCTTGTAGCAAAAGTTGTAATAGTATTATAAAATAAAAAATGAAATGTAGGGTAGATGGGGCCAGGAGTGGAAGGTGATTGGAGATAGAGAGATAGGGAGGGCATCATATTCGTGTGCATGTGACACACGAAAGAATAAGTGCACAAACAACTCCAAATTCTAATTCTCAACCTAACCGTACCCCTCAATCCTCTTTTACCATTTTTATTTCGTATCATGCCCTTCTCATGACAATCCACCCACTTATATATATATCTAAGTCTAACCTCTTCTTTTTTATATTTCCCTACTTACTTTAATTTTTTATATTATTTGTATTATTCCACTATTCCTCGCCATTTTAGCCTAATTTTAATAAAAAAAATTCTTAACTAATGTAACTTGATAAGATATCTCAAGTTCAAGTGTTGAGAATGTAACCATGTTAAATATTTAGTTAGAGAATTTTGTCACCTTTTGTGGTTCTACTTCTACTTGTTTGAATCACTTAGCTAAAATAATGCTAATAAAAATCTCTTCCATCTAAATAAGAAATGGATAATTTCTTGAAAAAATTCTAAGAAAATACCACTTGAATTTCAAAATCTCGAATAGATTATTTCCCAACAAAATAAGTTGTTAATTGCTTTATTGTTATTGTTAATCCCATTACTGATGTTGTCAACATGATTTTAAAGTTCAAATGATATTTTTCTATTATTTTCTTTAAATTCTTTTTAGATGAGCAGAATTCGAACTTTGAGATCTATTTTATGTCCTAGGTGATTGATTCACCTTAATTTCTTTAAAAAAAAAATTAACCCTTTCGTTAAAACTTTAGCATCATTATTCATATAAGCTAAAACAGCTTAAATAAATTAAAAGTACATTCAAGTAAGAAAGAAAACGAAAATGGAAGAACAAAAAAACAAGATTATTGTTCCTACTCCATATGTAGATTTTTTTTTTTTTTTTCCTTTCGAGTAAGAAGCTATGTTTTTTTCCCCCATCCCTTAATTATTAAGGAGTTTATTAATGAATTCAATCAATACTAAAAATGGATGGCTAATAGAGTAATTGTATCCTTGCTGGTATTTTGATTAAAAAAAGAATATTTTCTATGGAAGGTAGGGAGAGATAATCGGACCAAGTTTATGTTGCAATCAATAAAATTTGATATTTTTAGCAAAAGTCAAGAGACAATTGATAGTTGTGATGTGACGTTTAATGTATATATACACACACACTTATTTAATTAGGGTAGAACAAGGTTTTTTCCTCGTCTCTAAATACGAATTTTTCATCCGATTCAATTTCAATTTACAGTGCTTTATTATATCACAAATTGGTTCCGTATTATTCTGCGAAACAAACAGTTGAATGACGTAGCGATTACTCAAAGAACACCAGATAGTATTTTTCTAAGAGGAGAATTTTCAAAGGTATAATTAATATAATAATAATTAGCAATTAGAATACGAAAAATCGAAGGAGTTTCGAAACAAATTCATAATAAGGGAAGCGAATAATAAGAAGTTTCAGATGATGATATTTAGATGCCAAATCTTGATTTGAAATACAACCGATCCTTCCAAAGTTTGGCATCTTACATGAAATTCCAAAACAGTTTTCATAAATATTCTTCTCAATATTCTATTTTTTTTAAAAATAAATTTAATTAAATTTTAAAACCTTCGGTTTAATCTGCCTGAAAAAATATTAGTTTATTACTATATGATTTAAATTTTGATTCATAGTATGTAATGATGTTATATTGTCTAGTGTAAATTTAAAGATGATATTATCTACGGTATTAAATATATGACAAAATTCATAATACAAATTATAAAAAGGATAACACCACAACAAAATAATGGATCAACATATTGATTTTTTTACCTGAATCAAAATATTGATGATAGACGTACTTTTTGTTTTGAAATGAATCTACTAGGTGATATAATTAAGGGAGAATGAGAGAAAAAGAATTTTGATATGGGAAAATCCCATATAAAGACGGTTAAAATAAGAAAATCTCATATAAGGTTTGGTAAACTCAATAAATCTTAAATTAGGTCAATGACCCAATCTAAAATATTTAACTGTTGATTATTTTCCAATAATATCCCTTACCCATGGTCCAAAGTAGGGTTGTCCAAGGACCGGGCCAGACCGGGTTGGAGGTCAACCCGAGGTCTGGCGATATGACCTCGGACCAAAAAATCGGTCCGAGGTCTAGTCCGGCTAGTACCAACTCGAGCTCGGGGCTGACCGGACCGGACAGTGGGACCGTACTGGACCGATCTAGGCAAACCCGATCCGGTTTTTTTTCCAATTTTTTTTTTTTCAGTTTTTTTTTTACCTTCTTGGTATGCAATATTTTAAATTTCTAGTTTTAACACGACTTCCTAAAGTAATAAAAAGTGACATAGTGAAAAGTGATTCCTATAAATTAAAAAGCACATTAGGATGTCCAGACTCCAGTAAGTGGCTCAATATGGTAGTGATTTAAAATAAAATAAAAAAGGACCTCGGGTCAGACCGGACCGGTCCAGGGGATCTAAGCCCACAAGGCCAAAATCCAACCCCGGCCGGCGATTTAATCCGGCCCGGTCCGTCATTTGCCTTGGACCATTTTTTTTCTTATACTAGACCGGGTCGGACCGGACCGGACCGGGCCAGACCAACCGGACCACATGTTTTTTGGACAACCCTAGTCCAAAGAAAAGAGGAAAAGAAAAATCTCTCTCATATGCCCTATGGAGTGTGAACGACACCAGAAATTACGACACAACCACTTTTCCCGATGAATAATAGTGACGACTAGGGATGTCCAAAGATCGGGTTAGAGGTCTGGCCCGATATGACATTGGGTTGGAAAAATCGGCCAGTCCGGTACCGGCCAGAGCTCGGCCGACTGCATTAGGACTAGATCTAAACTACTGGATTAGTCCAGGGCGGTCAAATTTTTTTTTGTTTTTTTTTTGGATGCAATATTTTAACTCTGGTTTCACCTGACTTCCCAAAATAATAAAAAGTAACATAGTGAAATGTAATTCCTATAAATTAAAAAGCACATTGGGATGTCCACTTTTCCCGATGAGCATAATAACGTGTAGTGGTGATTTACCCAAAATAAAAAACAAAAAGGACCTTAGGTCAGACCGGACAAGTCCAGGGGGTCTAAGTCTCTGGACCAAAGTCCAGTCCAACCCGAGCAGTTTGGTCCGGTCCGGTCAAATTGTCTTTGACCAATTTTGAACAACTTTAGACCGGGTCGGGTCAGACAGGAGACCTCAGGTTTTTTGAACAACCCTAATGACGACAAGGGACGCAGAGACTGTGATTTCCGATTGGGATTATCATGTTTGAGAAGTAATCAATGGCTTCGCTGAGAGTAGTGTTGCTAACACACAAGGTGAATTGAGAAAGTTGCATCAAAAGCAACCCGAAATTAGGAAAAGCAGAAGAGGGCCCAGGCCTTGAAGCTCACAGTACAGAGGTTTTACTTTCAATCGCAAGACTGGAGGTTGAGAACCAAACTCAATTTTACAAGGACCAGTTAACGTACAATCCTTAACCATTTCATTGAGATGAAGTGGCTCCCAGCCTTCGATAAGATTACATGATCGTTGATTAACTAAAAGAGATCAAGGGCCGAAGATTTAACATTAAAACCAACTGTAGTGTTCTTTGTCAATTTTCTGATAATGTCGAGGGCGTAAATCCATTATGAATTTTTTTTCGTTAGGGTTAAGGATGTAGGGTGTAAATAATATTATTTTATCTCCAATTTTGCTTTTTATTTTTTTAATAACTAAGGAATAAAGAGGTAATTTGGCACAAATTCTAAATCCCTAATTATTTCACATAACCTAATTAATAATTTTTCATTCTCCTTATAATTAAGCTAAAAGTATACATATAGAAACTTTAAATTGCGACGTTGTAATAACTAAATGATGACAAACTAAAAACATACTTATAAATTTAAGGAATTAAATTAAAAGGTAAAACAAAATTAAAGGACTAAGCATATATACCTTATCTTATAATTAAATTAAAAACTTGTTAGTTAAACTAAATCTATACAATTTTTTTAACTCTATCCCAACTGTTGGATTTAGATCTCCCGATAAATATAACTATAAAATTATTATTCTACCCCACTTTATATTGCTAAGCAAGGCATCTCAATCCTATTAAATGTTACCTTATTCAAATTATTGTTAAGTAAGTAAGTGTGAACACATTTTTTAGTGGGAATTCATATCACCTCAATTGTAAATATAAGGTATACTTTACAAAATATTTTAATATATAAGACATTTTTATGTACTTTTTTTTAAGTGGGATTAATGTTTTTTTTTTTTAAAAAAAAATGCTGATAAGAATACATTAAAATCACATTCCTTCAACAACATGATCAGTTTTCATGTATCTAAATATCTAAACTGTTTTTTTTTAAGTATGAGTACATGTTAAGTAAAAATACCTTATCTTTTAAAACAAAAAAATAATAGTTTTTTCTTATATATAAAAGGTTAAATTAAGTAGACACTGATAACCCATCAAGTCGAAAGACGCTTTTTTTCAGCCAAAGAAAGACTTACGAGATATCTTACGATCGCCCACCAACGAGTCTATCATAACAACCAACAGGAATCGAACTTCCTCCCTTTTAAGGTGAAGACCAACGCCTTAGCAACTATATTTCTCCTCCTTAGTTGATAGGAAAAAATAATAGCGGTACCATTAGTTAAAAAAAAGGGAAAATCCTTTTTGGGCCCTTTTTGGAGAACAATCCTAAAAAAGCCTTTCTCAAATCTCTTTTCTGTTTTCGAATCTACGTGAGTTGTTAACGAGATATAGTTGTTAATGAGGTGATTTAGTTGTTAGAAAATTGTTGTTAACAATTAAATCATTAACAACTTTCACGCAAAATCCCGAAAAGGATTTCAGAATTTTGATAAGCATTTTTGAGATTTTTTTTTTTAGAAAGGACCCTGAAATGGATTTTCCCAAAAAAAATGAAGCGTGTGGGAGGATTAAATAACGAAACTGGGCGTATGAAAAGCGTGGGCTCAAAAATTAAAAAAAGATGGGAATCAGGGCATTGAAGTTATCGAACAATAAATTCAATTGTGACCTTAAATTTAAAAGGCCCCACATTGGCCACTCTAATCCTGAATCGTATGACCCCTACTGCCTACTGGCCTCTCACAGGGGTCCACCATCCCTAAAGAATCCAAAGCAACTCTCATTTCTATTCACTTCTCTTCCTATTCTTCTTGAGCGTTTATATCGAATTTTCATAATTTAAATTTATTTATTTGACATTTTAATAATGTTTTTATTAACATTTGTTGGAGATATAGGGTTGGTTGGATTAACATTTGTAAAAAAAATTATTTTTTTTCCAATTTGTAAAATTAAAATTTATCTAGTTAATTCTTACAGATAAAAGTTGAGTGAAGTCATGGAAAATGAGAGTAAGGTGATGTATGTGTGGATTAACGATAAAACATATTTTACAGAGTACCAAATAATTATGTGATGAGAATTTTATTTCAATTTACTTTGCAAACGTTAATTCCAACAAACACATACATAATGTCTTAAATTTGGAGTTGAGGGATGATGTAACGTTGAGAATGAAATTGAGTCATGTGATGTGCAGACCAAGTTGTCATTTTAGTAGGATTTGGATTTGGTCCACTACGCCTTACCGTCCTCTACGGTCCACTTCCTTGAAAAACAACACGGATGTTTTTTATAAAAAATACATATTTTGGGGTACTATATGTATTAAAAAGATACTTTTTAGATCTTGACCAAATGACGCCGAAAAATTATTTTAGGATGTTGAAAAAATATTTGAGATCTTGTGAGTCTTAAAAAGATATTGATTGAGGATCTTTGGCAGATCTTGAAAAAATACTTCATGATCTTGAAAAATTATTTTAGATCATGAAGTATTTTTTCAAGATCAAAACCATAAGATATCTTCAAATCAATATCACAAGATCTTTTTTAGTATCTGTGTCTGCACTCAAATATTTTTACAACATCCTAAAATAATTTTTCAAGATCACAAGCATCAAAAGATTCAAGATCTTTTTTAGTCTATAAGTACCATAAAATATGTATTTTAAAAAAAAAAATCAGTGTTGTTTTTCAAGGAAGTGGACCGCAGAGGATGCTAAGACGCAGTGGACCGAATCCAAATCCATTTTAGTAGCGCTCCTCCCAGATATTTTTACCATTTTTTCCCACACGCTTGTAGTGTTGGTCCTTTTTTAAAAGAAAATTTCTACACATCAGTTTTCAAATTAAATGTTTGGAATATCTTTCCAAAAAGTGTTATATATAATCTTTTTTACATATTAATTACAAATATTAAAATTATTTACATTTTTATACACTATAATTTTTAAACTCATTTTTGATACAAAAATGTGTTTCTCAAATTATATAGCATTTTATCTTCTTTGTAATACAAAAGTTAGATAATTAATTAGTGAATAATAGGAAATTTAGTTAATTTAATTATTTGTAATAAATATAGTTGATTTGCCTAGAATACTATTTCTAATCATGTACGTACTCTCGATAAAAACCTTAGTTTTATGAGTAATCAGCCGAATATTTTGAGGAGAAAATTATATATATTGAGGAGATAAAATAAATTTAAATTTTATATTAATGACTAAAATAAATATATTATTTATTACTCTCTATGTTCCATATTATAAGAAACTACCGTCACTATACCCAAAGACTTATTACTTATACTATATTTATTTTCTTATTCTCTTTCTTTTACAATCATCTTTATTATAATAATTTTTTTATTATTTTTCTCATAAATAAGGGTATTTTAGTAAAAACTGAGTACAATTTTGATACATTTATTGTTTTAAACCGTCACTCCGAACCGTGAAATTCGATTCCATGTTTCTTATAATAAAAAACAGAAAGAGTATCTTATATTTAAAATCAAAGGCATCAGAATGGATCATGAACTTTTTTGGCCACCAAGAATGGATCCATGTTATAGATTTTTTTTGTGGTTGGGGGGGGGGGGGGGGGGGGTATTGAAATTTGAAAATATGGAGCTTAAGGAGGCAACGGCGTACATTATCCAGTCCAGCCTGATAATGAGGCGAGGCTTTTCATTCAATCGATGCATTGACTTTTTTATTATTATTATTATTTTATTGCCATAATCAACCGATTGACTTTTAAATTTTACCTAACACCCACTCCACGTAACCTACACTCAATTTCTTCCTAACTAATCTACACCTTAATTAAATCAGTTATGCCACTAAGGAAATACCACATTTTTCATGTTTGCCCTAATCTAATAGGGTGAGAATGACTTGTTACTTATTTTTAATATACTTATTAAGGACATTTAAAAAATCTTGTTAATTACTAGTACCTTTTGAAAATCCAAAAAATCCATATATTTTAAAATTTATGCTACTTTTATGTGCTTACAGCAGAAAAAAAAAATCTACACCAAAAACAGAAACATTAAACTTTTTATTTTTTATTTTGTTTAAAACAAGAAAGAGTGAGAATCAACGGCAACTTGGTAAATCTGTCCTAATGATGTTTAGATAAAGTTGTAAACTAAACACTAAAGTTTACATGTTTGTGTGTTTAAATTGCACGGTATTAAAAAAGAAAATTACTATAAAGTTATAAAAAATTCAATAACAATTGAGGAATATATAATGATAAGTTTCCAGTAAGAATTTACAACATGTTCATATTTCTTACCAGTAATTAAAACTTTTAAGTAAATAAGTCATTTTCTTGACTTATCATTGTAGCAGTATTTTTTAAAATTAAAAAAAAAAAAAACAGGTAGAGGTAGGTGGCGCGAGGGTGAGCATGTAGTTAATGACCGTTTAACGCCAGCGCATTGATATCAGGAAAACGCATCCGGCGTGGCATGAGATCAGAGTCCGATCCCATGATTCCCATCCCTCACTCCGATACTTACAGTGGGACCCACCCATTACTACTCGCTTCCTTTTACCCTCCTCGACTCTCAACTCCTTCTTCTTCTTTATTACCATTCCCTTCCCTTCTTTCCAATCTTGATCTTCTTCCTTACGCTTCCTTCCTTACCAATTCCACTGTGCAACAATTTCACCAAAATTAACTATTTAATTGTTTTTTTCCTTAAAAAAAAGCGCAAAAGAGAAAAAGCCAAGGCAAGAAAGAGAGGCTACCGAAGCTTTTAGATTCTTTATTTGATTCAAAGAATCCAAAGGTCGGTTTTGATTGCAGATATTCTTCAGTAATGGGAGTCCCTGTTCATATCCCCTGGTCTTCGAGTTTCTGCTTTTCTTTTTGCAAAATTAAAAGGTGAGTGCTCTCTCTTTTGCTTCCTATATCTAGTTCGTCTGGCGGACAGGAATTTCCCATCTTACTGTTTTCTGGAGTGAATTCAGAAGCCAATTGTGTAAGAATATCTTGTTTTTAATCGTCTATGTTGTGTGGGTCAATGGGATCCGTCTGAATTTGTAATCTTGGTTGCCTCTGCCTCTGCCTCTGCCCGTGTCTCACTTTTTCAAATTATGTTGTAGTTTGACGCGTGGTACACATGACTTTAACTGCTATATAATTTCGAGCCAAACGTGCTTCCATTTATAGAAGTTCAGTAACTTCCCGTCCAGCATAATTGTGACGGATTTTATTGGCAATTTTAATTCTATTACTTTTTTTATTATTTTAACGGTGATCTGAAACTAATGAATTGTTCTTTTGATCATATACTGGGAAACTACTGTTTTTGGGATGATTGTATTGTAAATTTAATGCATGACTGGCTCGTTTCTAATTTTCGCGCAATGACAGATTTTTGAGTCAGGTGAAACAATATGAAAAGTAGAATCAGAGAAAGAAGGAAGCGCGATACCAGCAGGAGTTTGCGGAGGATAATGAAGTGCCTATGTTCAGGGGAGCAGTTAAGAGGAGAAGACGAAATGGTTCCCTCATCCGAATCCCATGCATCCAAGGATTATTCAGTGAGTGGGGATTCTTGCACAGCTGGACAAGTTGACAAGAAGAAGCCAGACACTGGTAATATAGAAGAAGCTGAATCATCCCTTCGTGAGAGTGGTTACTTGAACTATGAGGTTAGTTTTCTTCATAATTCAGCGCCTTAAAGTTTGCTGCTAGACCTAGTCTTTACTAAATGCTCCTCTCTTTCTTATTAGTTCGTAAGGGTGCATAAATATTTATTTCTTGAGAGGCGAATTATTCATATATAAACTACACATAAATGATCTTTTTTCCTGTTCCTTCATAAGTGGAAAGTTGAGTGCCCTGAGCACCAAGGAGGTTTTTGTTTTTTTGCTGGTAACCTTGACAAATAACAACCTTGTTATCATGTTTTGTAAATACGATGTTTATGCTGGTCAATTTACAACTTTACATTGGTATACTTCTGCACCAGACCGCATCTTGTTCACATGGAGCAAGTTGATGCATATGGTGCTTGGTAAGCTATTCATCTGTCTTGGCAACAAATTCCTTTTTTCCACCTTCAGTTCTTTACTTATGTTGAAATAATTATAGTCAGGGACTCATAGTCAGGCTCCCTTTTCAGGAGTAATATCTCTCACTGTATGTAATATGCAGGAAGCTAGAGCTCTGTTAGGAAGATATGAATTTCAGAAAGGAAACATTGAAGCCGCTTTACATGTTTTTGAAGGAATAGATATCGGTGCCGTGACTCCTAAAATTAAAATTTCCCTTGCCCAAAGGGCAGAACAACCTAAGAGACACAAGAGAAGTTCCCAGCATTATGCAGCACCCCCAATGTCAATACATGCTGTTGGCCTATTGCTGGAATCGGTCCTCCTGAAATCAAAATCATTGCAGGCTCTTGGAAGATTTAAAGGTATCACTTGGTAGATTCACTTCAAAGAGTCATAGGAAAATAAAAGCAGATGCACGAACACTTCCATAATATTGTGTTAGCTTCACTTTTCTGCTTTACAATCTGGAATCTGAAATTTGTTCCCATAACTATCAGGCATATATCAGCTTCCTAGATTATATCACTTCAACTATAAATGCTGTTAACTGTTGAATAACCTGCCTTTCTTGCTCAAACTTTATCACCTAGATCCAGCAGCCAATTAATCCTTTGAACACTGAAATTAATGGAAGTTCTGAGCTATTTAAGAAGCCAACACATAATCTAATTATATTTCATAATTCTTGCAGAAGCTGCCCAATCTTGCAAAGTTATTCTGGACATAGTCGAATCTTCATTACCAGAAGGTTTGCCTGAAAACTTTGGTGCCGAATGTAAATTGCAGGAGACTCTGAGCAATGCGGTTGAGTTGCTTCCAGAACTATGGAAACTTGCTGATAGTCCCCGTGAAGCTATTGTGTCTTATAGGCGGGCACTCCTTCATCGATGGAATCTTGATGCAGAGACTACAGCAAAGATTCAAAAAGAGTTTGTCATATTTCTTCTATATAGTGGCGGGGAAGCAAGCCCCCCAAATCTCCGTTCCCAAATGGACAGCTCATATGTGCCCAGAAACAACATAGAAGAGGCTATACTTCTTTTGATGATTTTGTTAAGAAAAGTCACGTTAAATAGAATTCAGTGGGATCCTTCAATTTTAGATCACCTTTCGTTTGCTCTATCTGTTTCTGGGGATTTGACTCCTCTAGCTAATCAATTGAAAGAATTGCTCCCTGGGACTGTCAGCCGAAGAGAAAGGTATTTTACTCTTGCTCTCTGTTATTTTGGAGCTGGAAAGGACTTGATGGCTCTGGATCTTCTCAGAAAAGTGTTGAGTAGTAAAGAGGACCCTAAACATATTCCAGCTTTGTTAATGGCATCTAAAATATGTTCTAATAACCATAGTCTTGCTGAAGAAGGGGTAAGCTTTGCTTCCAGAGTGCTTGAGAGCTCGGGTGATAGATGTGATAAGTTAGAAAGTGTTGCCAATTGCTTGCTTGGCGTTTCACATTCAGCAAATACAAAATTAGCCATTGCTGATTCTGAGAGATTTGAGAGGCAATCTGAGGCACTTCGTGCTCTGGAAACTGCTGGAAAAATGACTCAAATGAGAGACCACAATGTGTTATACCATCTTAGTTTAGAATATGCGGAACAGAGGAAATTGGATTCTGCACTTCATTGTGCAAAATGCCTTCTAAAACTAGAAGCTGGGTCTAATGTCAAAGGGTGGCTGTTGTTAGCTCGAATATTATCAGCTCAAAAACGGTTTTCAGATGCTGAATCTATTATCAACGCTGCTTTGGATCAGACTGGGAAATGGGATCAAGGGGATTTATTGCGAACAAAAGCTAAACTTCAAATTACGCAGGGCCAGTTAAGGAGAGCGATTGAAACATATACTCAACTTCTTGCTGTTTTTCAAGTTCAAAAGAAAACATTTGGTTCTCTGAAGAAGCTATATAAGGTTTGTTGATTGTATATGACACCAATTAATTTATAATTTCAAATCTTGAACCATTGTTCTTGGGACTAATTCTTGCATGAATTGGCTGGATGACGTCTCGCATAGAGGCAAAATTTATAATTTCAATCTTCATGATCCCCTGTCTGTTAGTCTGTAACCAACCATAGTGATGGGAATGGCAAAATTTGGAACTGGAGTCTTGGCTCTCTCCAAGATAAAAACTTAAAAAAGGAAGCTATTTTGGTGGATACTGGATAGTTATTTGAAAATTCACAGTTTACTCTTATCTCTAAATAAAATTAAAATTAAAAAGCAGTGTCACGACCCTTGTAGTAACAATGAGCTTGACATGGACACATACACAGAAAAGCAAGTGTTGGGTGCATAGAGTTTCTAAAAGTTTTGGACATTTTGGCATGGACATTCAAGATGTTCAGAGTATGATTTTCCTTCAAAGTCATTCTAGTTATTTTAATGTTTGCTAAGTCATTCTAGGTATTTTAATGTACTTTTCATTATCTATAACTGACTGAAGTCCTATGCCCTTGATGAATTTTAACCATTAACGAGTAGGTATTTTATGATGGTGTCAGTGGGGATATGTCGCATGTTTCAACATGTTTCCCTCCCCGCTAAAATCCAAGAAGTTCCTTGTAGGGACTTGAATTGAAGAATATTTAACCTAATGATTTGTTAAGCGGTTGATGAAATCATCCTGTTGTATATGCCTCTACGGTCTATTTGGACCTGTTAAGCCATATATGATGAAAGTATAGGCTCTATGGTTGAATGATTGATGTTTATAAGATCGATTCATTTCTTACTTGAAATCTATTGGGGTGTGGCTATTCTTCACATCTGTTTTGTTGGATATATTTGTATGATGCTCAACTGTCTCAGTCATGTTTAGTGAATGAATGTGTTCGACTGTCAGATGCTTCAGGCCTTTGTAGTTCATGTATGTATAGTGCGAGTTGTTGGTATCTGAAAATTTATGAACAAAAGTCTTTCTCCACTGGTATCAGTAAAATCTGTAAATCTTTACAGATATATTTATAATTTTCAGGTCTTTTTTCTTTTTGCTGGACTAATTTTTAGTTTTGCTTATGAAAGATATATGGTTCAGAAAAGAACCTTTCCTGCTGGCTGCTTACCTATTTTTTGTGCTACTGGTCTCAGGAGAACAGAGATCATTGGAGGAACCTGGAAGTCGAAGTATGGCATGATCTTGCCTGTGTGTATATAAGCCTGTCACAGTGGCATGATGCTGAGATGTGTCTTTCTAAGTCTAAGGCCATCAAACTTTACTCTGCTTCTAGATGTCATATAACAGGTAAATATGTACGATTTTTATCTGTATGAATTTCTTTTGTTCCATTTATTTTTTCTATGAGGGGGAAATTACTTACTTTGACTTATTTGATGATTGTGCAGTGTGTGTTTTCATACCTGATTGATTATTAATACTGAATGCATGAAACTAGAAGTGCCTTTTGAACCGTATTTGATTCCATTTTGGGTGAAATTTACAGAAGTTTAATGTTTGGCAATGAGTTTTTCCTTTTTAAGTGGTCGTAGTGAATAGTAGTTTCGTGTGGGCTGTCTGATCAAAGTGAAAAAAAAAAAAAGGCTATAATTGTATAAAGAGAGAGGGATGACAAATTTAGAGGCATCTTGTTATTGCACTTATATTTTATCCTCTGAGCCAGAAGCATCAGAGGTCCATAATTAACGGAGCTATTTACTGGGACGTTTGTTTTCCTTCTCATACTTGCATAAGGTGAGCTTTATTGTCTTGTTTGATTTTATAGGAACACTGCATGAAGCAAAGGGTCTTTACAAGGAGGCTTTAAAGGCTTTTGGTGATGCTATGAACATTGATCCCAATTATGTGCCAAGCTTGATTTCCAGTGCCTTGGTTCTGAGACGGTGCAGTATTAGTAAGGAAGCAAATGCTGTAATGAGAAGCTTTTTGATGGATGCACTGCGCCATGATAGATTGAATGCTGGTGCATGGTATAATCTTGGACTTGTCCACAGGGATGAGGGTACAGTCTCGTCATTAACGGAAGCTGCAGAATGTTTCGAGGCTGCTCATTTTCTTGAAGAAACTTCGCCTGTTGAACCTTTCAGATGACGGCGACTGAATTTCCAAGTGTTATTGACTTTGTTAAAAGGTCAATAAGAATGTCTTGTTTCATTATTTGCTTTTGATTGATTTCCTTTTCTTGCTGCCGCCCTCTTCAATTACTGATTGAATGAATGGGAGTAAACTCCACTTAATTATGATCTACTAAAAGGGGAAAAAAGAAAACAGCATCAAAAAGTTTATTTAGGGGATTTATTTTCATGATAATTTCAAAGCAAGTCTATATCGATAAACACCTTTTTTATTATTAAATTGATATTTTGGCATATTGAAAGAGAGTTGGTAATTAACAGACAACCTTACTTGGGGTATAGAGTGTATGTGAGAGAGAGAGAGGGAGATGAGAGGCTTGTTGTTGTGTATATGTGTGCTGTGAGTATAATTTTAGGGATAGGTGTGGATACTCTTTCACCCATGCTGAAACATTTTGAGGTTGTATTCTATCTTAAGTAATGTTACCTTTTGAGACGGCATTCTATATTAAATATTGTTAATATCTATAAATTAGTGGTCTTTCGTCTGTATGCCTGAGTGAATTTTTACTTATCGATTCATTGTCTTTCATTTTCACGATAAGGATTAATATAAACATTTCAGGGATAATTATCTCATCTAAAAAAAAACATTTCATCAACTTGTCTATTACAAATCACCATCTACCAAAATAAACTAATGTCAAATTAATTGTCCTATCAAGCTAGCACAAATTTCCATGATTAAAATAAAAATTAACCAAAAGACAAATGAAAATACAAAATAACATGACTGTTATTTATTTATTTTAAAAAAAAATAAGACAAGTGATCCCTAATTCTCCGTTTTGTTATTTGTCCAAAAATAATCCAAAATTAAGAGGAAAATTAATTTTTATTTAAAACTACCCTTTTTAAAAGTAATAAAGTGTACACGCATGCCGTAAAAAAATAATTTCTATGCGTCAACAAAAAAATAAAGCTCATAAAATGTGAATGGCATATTATGAGTTGGAACTTGACACGCTTCCAAATTGTTGATAACGCATGATAATATTGGCCGAAAGATCCCCCAATAGGAAGACGATACTGAAAAGTTTTCTATGATCTAATGAGAGCAACAGTAACAACTAACATCCCTTTCCCGCGTAATTATTTTCTTGCGACACTACGTACATATATGACTATAATATCATGTATGGATGAAGTGGGGAAAATACAGATATACCAATATAATGTGTATTATTATTTATTCGGCAGATGCTTGTTACAGCTCAGGATGGCTGTGGGGAACTATCCACTCCAGCCCATAAAAAAATCTGCGCCTAGCCTAAGCATCTTAACTTTGAAGTGTAATCCGAGATTGAGCAACAAACATACAAGCCAAAAAAATGACTATTCAATCGTGGGCATGAAGTTGCAAATCAGATGTTTTTAGAGATTCAATAGTTAGGGGTGCCGCTGATGGAAGTGGGAGTGCAAAACATTGAAGAAGATACATGGTCAGATTTAATTTGGAAATTTTAAGGTGGAAGCCGAGATTATGAACGAAAATTCTTGCCAAAGAATTTGCATGTCAACACCAAGGTTCACAGGTGGCCTTACTAGTCTACAGTGTAGAGGAAATCACCAAATTGCATTTGTCATATTCGTGTCATCCAGTAGTATAGCATGCATTGCTAAGAGCTAATCCCAGCATCTGTGAGAGCAGAATTGAAATCTCGTGACTATAACATGATGTACGGAAGCATTAGAAATAAAGGAGTAGAGATAGAAGGGGGGGAAAAGGCATCACTAGGCATAAAATTTTAGTTTCCAAATGCTTCCAGACTGTAACCATCGTGGAAGATTAAATCAAGAAACAGAGAAGGATTTTCGGCTTTCAAGGTGTCGAAATATCTCATTTTACATAATGCCTTCTACAGTAATGTCGCTTTCTCTTTTATGGGCATGCATCCAGTCGTTTATTGTTCATTCTATTTTAGATTCTGATTAATTCAACATATTGTCTTCAGCCATATTTTTAATTTAACAAATTTCATAGCCCAATCCTTCCAAGATTCCGTATAACTATGTGAATAAGCTTTCTAAGGAAGATATGCACTCATGCACGATAGGTAAGACACAAATGCAAACAAAAAAAGGGTAATAAATATCAAGTCTGATCGATGAGAGCTTCAAGGAATGATTGATCATAGACTGAGTAATTAAGGATCTAAATCAGATGCTAAGCGAATCTGAGAAATATCGAACCTTAAGTTTTCACATCTAATACCTGAAGGAACATAAAAAATACCTTCATATTTACAGATAATGCAACAATGTCTTGGCTGAAGATTCTTTCAACCTGCAACTCTGTCCAAGGTGAACATCCCCAAAAAGATACCTGGAATATTTTATATCATTAATGTGTAAAAACCAAATAAAAAGATCAACTGAATGAAGTGAAAAAAAATTCAAAATCAGTAATTGAAACTTTAAGCGGAGAAGAATTAAAAAGAACCTATATTCACAATATTCTGGCCATGCACAGCGTGCTTTCCCATAATCCCAATAACAATCCTCATCCCTTAAAGGTCCACGCTTAGCTGTTATGGCAAAAATGTTAGTGGAACCTTCTCGGCTCAAATCTCCAAAATGTTGTTAAGCAAAGCATGAAATACCTTTTGTTACAAAATCAGATTTTGCAAGGGGATGAATATCATGCCACATTTCAAGCCACAACTCCCTCATTAAAACTGGTGATCTAACAATGTTCCTGTGATTTGCTACATCAATGTATTGTCAATTAATGTGGATGTATCTACAAGGTCGCTGTTGATTATAGGCAAGGAAAAGTAACTAATAAGCAAAATTTGTTGGGAAATTTTGTTATGAAATCTCCAGTGACATTTACAGATAAAATCCTTCCCTAAGAAATTAAATAAAAGTAATTGTCTAACCTTGGTACAAAACTTATTTCATATTTTAAAATTCATCCATCCTCATGCAAACAGAATAACATCTTAAATCTTCATATGATTCTAGCTTGAGTTTGGACTACCGGAATCATTCTAAGAAAACGGACCAGAAGAAGCTCATCAAAATTGCGTCAGCCTGCTTAACCTATGGGGCCTATGTGATTTAGTAGGCAATGTTTCAGTCCTAAGGAAAAGCATTGGTAGGAAGAACGAGGACAAGCCATGCACCTTTATCAAGCTCCCAAACTGCCGTCCTCTTTCCAGGAATACTTTCAGAATCTTCATAAAAGGTCATGTACTTAACCTTGGGTGACTTCGTCATGTTTGGAACAATATCTTCGTCACGCTGATGTTCCACATTCAATTCAACTTGTACATCGGACCCATCGTGCTCTGACTGAAGGGTAAGAGCAAAGATATTATTATTGATGCCATAATAAAATTGAGATAACGGCAGTGTGCTGCAAGTAATACAACATGAAGCTAAGAATAGCACCAGGGTATGGCAAAAAGAATTAGCAAAGTTGAAAAACCTCAAAGCTTCAATAGCCCGAAATGCTGATGGCTGATATTAATGAAGTATTTATTGCAGGGAATATTAGACGCTGAATCAAATGAAAAACAACTACGGATAAAAACATCAATGACTTTAGGCATAGCAGATCAGAGCTAAAACGGTTTGAAATCAACTAGAACTCCTAGAGGAAGATAATATTTTCATAAATCAATATAAGTCATTTCGTTTCAACAAACACTTCAAAGCTGTGTTAGCAGGAAAGGAGATGCCCGGTTAAAACTGCGATCCAAGTCCCAGAAAAAAAAGTCATTTTAATACAGAGGTTTGTGAATACATGCAAATTAAGCACATAGGTTAAATGGATGTTGCAGATAAAAACACAAATAATCAAAACATGAATCATACATCGCCAACGATAGTTGATAACAGACTAAATGTCTTTTTCATTTTTTGGCCAAAAGATAAAGGACTCAATGTCTCAAATTCAAGATGTTGCAGAGAGAAAAGCATGTTAGAAGAGTTTCTCTCATTTAGGCCCAATCCGTCTTAAATTTGGATTAGTTGGTAGCACCACATACAACATGGTTTCTTATCCCGGAAAAAAAGGGCCATATGTTTATCCTAAACAGGAATACCTGGGGAGCTCTTGTTATGTTCACCTTCGGTCCAAGCCAGTTTTTGCACCAGGAAAGGGAGTTGTATGGTACCTGTAAAGAGTTAATTTAAATGCAATCCAATTTAAGAACACGTATAGTACATTTCCAATTCTCAAGACAGTGCAAGCACTACAGCAAGAGTTTGAAATTATGAAGTTTCTCCATATGACCATAATTGGAGCTAACCGTCTCATCTCCACTGGTGGCTCCAGGATTCCCATCAGCTAGATCCCCTGACCTAACAATGCATGAAAAAGAACAGTTATAGTAATGTCTCCATTATTATACACATTCTTTGCATGAAAAAATATATACATTATTTATTGAAGAGTTAAACACCACAATCCAATTATTTGCAACACACTGAAAAATGAATGGAGCTTGTGATGTCAAATTATTATGTGCACAAGATGATCTTTTTGAACAGCATCAAATCTCAATAGCCTATGAACTTTCCGGGCAAATAAAAAAGAAGAGAAGAGAAACCAAGATGGTGAATGCAGCCTGCTTGCACTTGAGATGAGGTGGAATTTGGAACAAGCAAAATCAAATTTTATTAAAAAAATGGAATAGAAACAAAATTATTCTCCTCATTAATATGTGCAATGTCTACAAATTAATTATGTTGTAAACTCAAAAGGGTGATTCGTTAACATAGGATTTGAGATGCTCAAACTCTAATAGGAGGAAAGATAGGTCAAAAACTATGGCTAGAGGCAGAAATGAAGAGAAAGTGAAAGGAAAATAGACGAGGAAGACAAAAAGGTAAAAGCATCACACTCTCACAGCAAACTCGCAGCTTTGAACACTTAATATGATTCTCTTTCAGCCCCTTTTCCCCCATCCCTTTCCTTGAAATTAAAAGTAACGAGCAAAAATAATAAGAACAAGAATAAGGAATAAATAAAAATATAAAAATCAGAAAGGAAGTAAAGATTGTATTCTTCCTAGTCCCAATATTAGATGGGAAGAAGTTATATATGTGTGTATCTTGTCAATGACATGCTTTTCTGTACGTATGGCAACTTGATTTGTCATTACAGAAATTTAAAGTGTGCTCACTTGGAGATATGAATAATAGAAGATATACAAACGAAAAGGTATTGGCTAAATTTTATAAAGTCGAGACAAATCCTTTTTAACATTACGCACCATCACAAGGTCGTTGCCCTTGAAGTTAACATGTTACAAAGCAGAGCAAATTTATAATCACCAATAGCAATGAACATTTCAAATATTAACAATAGTTAATATAAACACAATCATGCAGCACTACTGGGATACTGATATGGATAAACCTTATAGTTACCTTGAAATAAGAGATCCTTCAAACTCATATATGATGTCTGTAATAATCCAGTTATCAGGGTACGGCTTCCCACTTGGAGCAAAGTAGTAACCAACCTATTTTTGATAGCCAAAATGTCAAGATTCATGCTGACTTCATCTTTCAATTCTAATCAATTTTTGAAAGACACCCCAAAGACTATGATTATAAAATAAAATTTTAAGAATTAGGATATAAGAAGCAAATGTTGAAAAATCCAGAAAATTGGTGATGGATAAACTTTTGATATTAGTTTTAACACTTCCACAGTCACCTTGAGGGATTAAGGAAAAAAATAATTACAATCAAGTGCCTGCCACTAACTCTTAGCTTTAGTAGTGATGTAAAACATTAGAAATAATACTCCATTCACTTATACAAGTACCTTAGTCTTTAACTCAACGCCATAAATGCAGAAGACATTTCGTATTGGTGGACGGTCCCAAGGTGTTAGTGGATTAAGAATGTTATCATTAAGATATGATCTGAAACATAAAACATTCAAAGATATGATTGATCAATAATGGAACTAGAAAGAGTAAAAATTTGCTAACAGTCATAAAAAAGCTTCAAGAAAATGAAGCAAGTAATAATAGAAGTTTTTAAATAGATAGAAAAATCACTCTGATAATTGACCAGTCAGAAAAAATGCAAGAGTCTATTATGATGCATCTGTGAGTTTATACATCTTGCTTTAATTCCTTTGGGGAAAAAAAACTGCGGTGGCTGGATAGCAACTTGGTACAGGCCAATCGGATTATTTATTTTTTTTTTGGGGGGGGGGGGTATCAGGTATTATTCAACGAAGCTTTTGTGTACATAGCCTTTCTTATTTATAGGCTTGCGTTTCCATCGAACTAACTAACAGCAATCAGAAACAGAATGACACAAAAACTATTTAGAAGCCGCTAGAAGGACTGACACGTAACACAACTGGATAGCAATCTATAGTTTGAGAGTTAAATCATTTTTGAAAAGCAATTGGATGGCCATACTTAGAATTAATGGCAAAGAACTGCTGCAACTGCTTGGGCCATGGAGTTATGGGAGTTTTGAAACTGGCAATAATTGCTTTCTACAGTGAGATTTCTAGGCAGTTGTGGCCTATGGGCCAGTTGTTTGGCATATATGATGAGCAGTTCATTTGTCTTCCAGGCACCCAAACTTGAGGCTCTCCCCTCTACCCAGTTTTAGGGTTTGAGGGAGAAGGAGGGTAATGCACAGTTGAGTTGTGCACCTTTTAAATGCATTTAGTTCATTTGGTGAGAGATAAAAGCCAATAATTTCAGCCAGTGGATTCTGCTGCTGAATATTTTTCATAAAGGATAGCTTTGCTGTCTTCTATGTGGGTTTATGGCGTTATCCTCGTGATTTGTCTAAGGGAATATCTTTACCAGATTCTCAGAGGGATTAGAGAGCTCAGATAACCTGATGGTTTTTATTCCTATTATTTCCTTGTTCATTTTTGCAGTTAGGTTGATTGCTGATATTGTAGTAATTTACTTTTATACTCTGTTAAAAAATTCTTCAATCAAAAAGAAAAAAAGGAGAGAAGATTAAACATACTTCTCTAACTGGTACATGAGCCTCTTGCTGTCAGGGTCATAATCTTCTATTGCTTTGAAAAAGGTGCCATCTGCTATCTCACGAGCTGAAAAAGAAAATTGAGTAGGTAGTCCACATTCCATACTTGTCAAGTTGGCCTGAGGCATTTCAGTTACTGATGGATAAGCAGCAGATCCTGCAAGCAGAAGATACAAAAGGGCAGTTGAGGACCAGAATCATGATAAGAATGTTTTCCACAAAGGTGCAAGAGATAACAATCTTACCCGGGGTTGAAGGAATTTCAATATTGATTATGTTTGTTGGCCATCCAGAGAAGTTTGAACGATACTCCTGCTCATCACAGTGATATTTGTGGTGGCCTGCATGACTTCCCACAGAAAAATGCTTCCAATATTTATTATCTCCTCTGCAGTACTTGGAAAAAGGCATCATCCATAATGATGAAGAAAAGGAGTTGAACATCAATCGAGCTGTTCCCTGATGCCTTGAAAAAAATTACGATAAGCATGTGTTGAGACAAGATTTTGACTGCACTACAATCCTTTCAAACAGCCAGTTATCCAATATAACTGATACTATCGTTAGAACCCATAATCTAAATTAGGAGGACAGCAATGATAATGAGATGCAACTTGAACTACTTCCTGGCATTCGTGATGCACATTGAAGCACAGGCTACTTTTTTCTATGGAACATCTAAATAGCTTTTTGGGCAAGTATATTGTGGTACTCATCTGTTATTGTCAACCAAAGAAAGTTTCATGTCATCTGAAATTGAATATGCGCACTCTGGGATAAAATAGTTGATGGTATGAGTGAAGACTCAAGAGGACCCAAGTACTCTAAAATTCAAAATGTATATCACTATCCATCCGTGTGCATGCGTATGTTTTTTTCTTGAGCTTGTTAAATTTTATCTGATGTTTAAACTTATCTTTTCTGCATGCCCAAACTATTTGTTACATTAGCTTCCCTAGCCTAGCTTATGTTAGTTTACTACTAAATACTTCAACTTTACCATTTAAATTTCATCTCGATAATCTATACCAAAGAAGCTACATAAGAATTCTTGGGCCTGGTCAATAAGAGGATATTAGTACATTTGATAACTCTGCTATTGCAAAATTGGTTGTCAGCTATAAAAATCAGAGTATAATATTATGACACAAAACCAAATGTAAAACTTGACTGAATAGAAAAAATCAAAAGCTAAATACAGTAACAGACCTACATACTATTGGGTAACCTAGAAAGATCATAGTAGAAAAGCATCCCAAACAAAAAGAAAAGTTAAAAATAAAAAAGTAACCTCAGAAACTGGAAGGCCAAATGTAAATCCAGAAAGTGTTGCTTCAATGGTCTCAGTTGCACCAAGAAGGGAAGCTCCTGAAACAAAACCAAACAAAAATGTCAAAGAAGTATATGCAATTAATTATCACCATATGCAACGCCAAGATAGGTATCAAATTCCCATGAGTCAATCATACCAACAGCAAAATAGGCATGAATATGTTGATCCAACCATTCAATATAATGTTTGGGTGCAATTTCTAGCTTTAGCCACTCCAAGAAATATCGAAAAACCTGATTACCCAGTGAATGGGCAAAAACAATAGAGGGGCCACCACGGAGTTTCAAAGCAGTTTCAAAGGTCAATCTGCAAAGAGCAAAAAAAATAAAAATGCAAGCATAACAAAAATTAAGCAACAAAATTGAACCATTCGCTGTGATTATTAAAACTTGAACTTGTCTGAAATATAAAGATAATAATCTACATTTAGGTCCCTAGGTTTAATAGCCTCCCTCAAGTCACTAACTAACAGCTAGTTTAGGATTAATGACTAATTACCCTACTAACTATCTAATTTACAATTAGGTCCCTAAATGCAGATTATTATCTTTATATATCATTGTCACATTCACATGTATAGATGACTGATGAAATTGAACCATTTGAAACCACCATATACCAATTTCTTATATTTGAGCATGTGAAATCTCTGTATTTGTCTAAATAAATTTTTAGAAGAAACACATATCAAGAGCAAGGAAGGATATTGTTGATGAAACAGAAGCTATGAAGCATTCTATTAGATGCTTCCAGGCTCTAGTTATTATTACGTCAGTCATACAAAAGATTAAAGATTATGTCAAATTATTAGAAGCAGTAAATAATTCTACTAGAGGTCCAGATTGTTATGTCATTCCTATGAAAGATTAAAAGTAACTCTTATCCCAAGAAATTGAACTCAAAAATTAGTATGACCACTTTTCTTTTTGAGTTAAGTTTTCCGAGTAGCAAGCAATCATTGAACTCTCCATCATATAGATGTATCATGTATGTTTGAGAGAAGTTTTAAGCACCATGGAAAGTTAGGACAAAAAATGACCCTCAAGGGAAGCCAACGAATGAATATAGTGATAGATCAAGTTCGATATAATTAAGGCATGATGCAGAAAACAGTGACTGGCAACATTGGCTGAAATATAATAACTCATCCAATTATATTCTGAGGATGTCTGGAGCAATTATGAGACAATAGGCAACAAAAAATGCAATTTGTAACAAGTAAGCAAATTTTCCCAATCATATCAGTGGACAGCAGTCTATCCCGCAGGAGGTCACTCACATGCAAAGATGCTTACGTACTTTAGCTTGTGAAAATAAAGATCTCGTTCTTCTAGATGACATGGTGCCAATCTCCAATCATATGGAACAGCAATGATTGCGTCAGGTTCTATGCCAAATTCAACACACCACTTGACCCATTCTCTCCACACTGAAGAAAGAGTACCTGCAAATTAAACAAAAAGGGCAATGTCAAACTTCATAATCTACAAGAGTATTCATACAGAGAAGAAAGATTTAAACATACCTGTTATATAACCCGGATCAAGTTCTGTAATAGCAGAAAGACCAATATCCGGACGAGATCTACATTCACGGTGATCTGTCTGATTGTAGGGGTCCAGCAACATGCACTTCAGCCAACAGTTGACAGCAGAAATAACCTGGGAAATGATTTATTTCAGGAAACCTTTTTTAACAGAGAAAGAACTATTGAAGAGAAGAGCAAAACAAAACCAAGGACAAGAAGTCCACGCAAAACCATGGTAAAAAATCAGACTCAATAAGCTGAAAAAAGCTCAGAAGATGACCACTAAAAAAGACCTTTTAGCTGAAACACACATAAAAGGTGGTGTGACAGAAAGAGCACGATTGCAACAGAGCATTAATTATCAATTAATTAAGAAATAAAGTCCAATGAATAGCCAATGAGACTTCAAAGAGAACACACATTTTATGAACAAAAATTATCTCAAACCAGTTTAAATTTCGCTAAAAATGATAGCACCTTTCCCACCAAACACTAATTAAGCTAAAAGAAAAATCAAAGAATGGCCTACGTGATTTCAAAGAGAACAGACGTGTTACGCGCAAAAAAATTATATATACATAGATATATATCTCAAGTCGCAGTTAAAAATTTCGCCGGCACCGACAGTACCTTTCAGTCATTATGCTTCTTTTGTTCGAAAGGTTTTCTCATAAATTGATGTCACAATAATAAATAATAAAATGAAGACGATACGGAAACCAGGTTCCAAAAAGAGTAGAAGCAGAGGTTGTTTCAATTTTCATATATTCTTTTAGATACATGCTGATCAGCGTTCAGAATCACATGTTCATCAGCTCTTTAGTACCTGTGGACTTGATAACATGACAGCTGAAAAGGAGAGTGCATGATCAAGTAACTCAACAAGAAAATTTCATCACGCATTATTTCGCCTGTTTTCTCGTCATTCAAACAATACTAGAGGTAGAAACTCGAGCCATACAATATAAAATGCGACGTAAAACAACTGATATATTAAATAATTAAAGATAACATACCTTGGTGGTGTCGAGCCAGACCAAATCAAGAGGGTTGAAATCGAGCGGAGAGAAAGGACAGTCAAGAATAGACCAGGCTCGAAGCTGAGTAGATGCAAAGCCAGGAATAATGATACCGGATAGTTTCGAATAGTCACCGTGGAACGAACCGTCGTCGGTGGAGGCAATCGGAGTAAGTCCGGCGACGGCGACCAAGACGAGAAGCCATGCTAGTGGCCTCCCCATTTTGGGAGACGACGAGGGAGAGAAGTGGGAATGACCAAACAAGTATGTGCAGCAGAAGATGGGAGTTGGGAAAATGAAAAACTGATTGGAAAATGGAAATGTGAAAAGCTAGCGGGAGGGAATTATAACCTATTCAATTATTTATGACGACAGTGCGAAGCACGGGAGAAGCGGGCGATTTTATCCTAATATAAAATTCACAAATATCAAATAGGTGCCCCACATTCATATTCTTATGATTTCATTGGATTAACATTTTTTCTAGAAAATTGTCATTTGTATTTTGGGATTATGTGTTTTTTATCTCATAAAGAATAGTTATATATAATTTACTAGTATAAAATTTAGAAATGGGTTTTGCCTTCAATTTTGGTCTTTTAAGTTTTACATAAGAGAATTTAGTTTTTCAAGAGGTGAAATGATCCTAAGTTTTATTTAAGGGTTAAGAAGAAATTCATCCCCGAAAGATAAGTCAAAAAAGAATATTTTCCTAAAAAAATTTCTTATTTTAATATTCTTGAAAGCTTTCAAAACATAAAGAATGTTGTCATATTCCGTTAAAAAACTAACATCACAATTAACTTTTTAATGGAAATAAAGAATATCATACATTTTCAAATTTCCGGATAACAATAAGATAAGAAAAAAAACTTTCGTAATAACATTACTCCTCAACGAAAACTTTCAAAAGAAATTTACTACTTAACTTTTTATTTAATAATAGAAACCAATAGGAAAATTAAAGAGACCCTAAGAAATTCAATTAATAAAAATATGAAGGAAAAAAAAAAAGATCTCATAGTTTCGTTATCTACAATTATAGTATTTTCCTGGAAGGGAAAAAGGCGCGCCAAGTTGACCAACAAAAAGTAAAAGGCGCGCCACGGTGCCAATAGTCATCGCCTCGTGGGTTAGCTAACTTCTTGGAAGTTCATTCAGTCTATGGGCTTTTCCACTGACAATCTGTGTGGATAGGGATACTGTACTCCTATTTTATTTCCATCCATGTCCCTCAAATTTATTTATGGGAAAATTTCGGTGAGGCCATTGTATCAAATTTATTTCAGTTAACCTTCAATTTTTTTTTGAAACTTTACTGTATTTATGGTTAAAATGAAGTTAATTTTTCTGGATGAAAAGATAATGATATCATTACTTTAATTGTATTATTTATCTTGTAAACATCCATATTTATCTTGTAAATTGTCAAAATATTTTAAACTCAATAGATTCTTTTGAATCACTTTAATTGTCTTGTACATATATTTATTTGTCTTGTAAATGTTCATATTTTTATTGTAAATTTCATATTTATCTTGTAAATAGCCAAAATATTTTAATTCTCTAGATTCCTTTTACTTAATTTGTCTTATAAATATCATTATTTATTTTATAAATGCTCATATTTATCTTGTGAATTACATATTTATCTCATAAATTACTAAAATATTTCTAACTCCCTAGGTTTTTTTTTTTTGCATCATTTTTATTTGTCTTGTGAATTTCCATATTTGTCTTACAAATAGCCAAAATGTTTTTTAACTCTTTAGGTTCTTTTGAATCACTTTGTTTGTCATGTGAAAATATTTATTTGTCTTGTAAATATTATATTTGTCTCATAAATTCTATATGTGTCTTGTAAATAATCAAAGTGTTTTTAACTCCCTAGGTTCTTTCGAATCCTTTTATTTGTCTTATAAATGCCCATATTTATCTTGTTTGTCTTGTAAATTGCTAAAATGTTTTTAATTCCCTAGGTTTTTTCAAATCCTTTTATTTGTCTTGTAAATTCTCTTCTTCGAAAAAAAGAAGAAGAAGGATATCATTATCTTCTCACCTACAAAAATTAATTTCATTTTGATCATAGGATGTAATAATGTTTCAAAAAGTTTTAAGGGCATAGTGAAATTAATTCGTTACTAACTGAAATTTTCCTTTTATTTGTTTGCCCCTGCCTCTATCTTTAGTTTATAGGTAACTATATTAACAATAAATTGTAGGATTATTTCCATTTTTGTTACCACTCTTGTCCATTTTGACTAAAAAAAATTAATCATGTTTATAAATCTAATTTTATTTCACCCATATCAATTGTACTCATGAAGATGGAAGAAAAAAAACAGTTGAAAAATATTCAATCATAAATTAAGACAATTTCAAAATAATGTTTGTCTTCCGTAAGCATGTAATGAATTGACCTCGCAACATAGGTTATAGATTTATTTAAGGTACTTCGATAATACTGTATACCCCTCGGTCCTAATTATAAGACAACATTTGAGATTTTGTTTTGGTCCTAATCATAGAACAACATTCTAATTTTTGTCATTTTCTTCCTAAAATACTCCTATTGATATGAATGGGAGATTATGTGAAATCATCAAGGTAATTGAAGTGCAAAATTTGTATAAGAGCATTTTAGGAAAATGAGTAAAATTAACTAATTTAACCCCTATCCTTAATCCCTCCAAAATTGGTTAAAATGCCATATAATTAGGACCGGAGGTAGTAATATTTTTATTTCAACTAGGCTATTATTGTAATGCTTATTTATTAAAGATAAAAGTCAAGAAAATACCAAATTAGTGATTTTCTCTTAAAATGAGTTGTTAATATCTATAGTCTTATAGTTTATACCTATATTTTTATAGACAACAACACTTATTTGACATTTTAAAATTCAAATTATAATTTTTTTTTTTTACTTACCGTTTAGAAAGATGAGGTATAATGTGAAATAAGGTGCAACTTTAATAAAAGGGTCAAGTGTGGCTTATGACGAGAATCATTAATTTGATGATAGGGCTGTAATATCACTTGAAAAGAAAAATCTCAGGGCAACAACGCTGTTATATGATTTTACTATTATACTGCTATTCACTGGAGCCGGTGGCCAGAAATAAAATAAATACTTCTTTATTATAAGACAGTAAGACACCAACTAACAATTCTCATAAATCAATAAAAACAGTTAAAGTTATTAAAGTTGTCCTATTATTTAAGTAACTTTCAATATTACCCCTACTAATTACACTAAACTCTAATATTATACTACATCCGGTCTTAATTATAAGACCTAGTTGATTTTTTTTTTGAGAGATTAAGGAAGCTAAATAAGTTACTTAATCATTTCATATGTTGTGTTTTATTAGATTATATATTAATTTATTAGTCAAACTATTTAGTTTGAAGAAAAAAATAAAAATACTCTAAACTCATTTAATTAGCTTCATTAATCTCTCCAAAAAAAGTCAACTAAGTCTTATAATTAGGACCGGAGAGAGTATTAATTATTAGAGTAAATACCCTTTTTTGGGTCCCCTGAAAAAAACACGACCTCATTTTGGTCCCCTCACACAAAGAAATGCCTTTTTAGTCCCGAAAAGATTTATAAGGGTCGATTGATGAATATTTTGGTCCTCGCAAATTTCCAAAAAAGCCCTTTTTAGTCCATAAAAAAAGGGACTAAAATGGGGTCCGTGTTTTTTGTCGGGGACCCAAAACGCAAGAGGGTATTTACTCTAATTATTACTCTCACCCACTACCTTATTAATTAAAGGTATTATAGAAAAAATATTTAATACTCTTTGAAAATAAGCAAATGTTTTATTAAAAAGACCAAATATTCCTGCTACAAGTCTTATAATAAAAAATGAAAATACTTGGTGTATGTTTGGAACACGACAGTATACTTTTAGAAGGCGTACTTCTCTTATACTAAAAGCACTCTTAGAGCTAGTTTGGTTTGAGGGAGGGAGAGGGGAGGAGGGAGATCTTTTACCCGCTCTTTACCAAAAAGCCCATGGAAACTTTTTAATATTCCTAAAATATACTCTCAACAAAAAAAGAATATTCTCTTCATTAATGGCAATTTAGTCAATTCTCTACTTTCCACTCCCTTCCCTCAAACCAAACACACCCTTAAGAAATTAAAATAGGTTAAACCCCCAACACGATTTTTTATTACATGGGGAAGGGCGAATAACTTTTTGAGACAATTCATTTCAGGTCCTAGAGATCAAAAAAATGTTAAAAAAGTCTCAAGAAAAAATTAGATATCAGAAAAGTTCATTAAATTGTTACCCCAAAGATGGAGTTGATAATCCTACATATGAGAGTTGTTAATCCCGCGAATGAGTTATTAAAGGAACTTTTCTGACATCCAAATTTTCTTTAATTTTTTTTTGACATTTTATTAGTTCTTTGAGACCTGAAAGAAATTTTCCCTAACTTTTTTTAGGCATTCAGTTTAACAACTCACGAATAATCTTAACTAACTCACTTGGTTGGTTTAAAAATATATACTCTATGAAAAATGACAATTAAGCAATCATGCTATATGGAAAGTGAGAATTACGCAAAGGTGATCATACACATAAGAGGGCAACACATGCCAGAGATCAACCAGCATAAAAGTTTATAAGTTAAGTTAGTTAATATGACATATATTTTTTAAAATACAATAGTTAGTCATCTTATTTAATTCCCTCTCTTCTTTGATTAATGTCGAGCAATATTATTAGGAGTAAATTAAGAAAATGATGACAGATGTTAAAGCTATGTCTTATATTTAGATTAAGATCAACTCCTTAAATATATATTATTCCTTTCAATCCTAAATATAAGACATAGTTAACTTTTTTTGAAATATTAATGAAGCTAAATAAGTTCTTGATCATAATATATCTTTAGATTATATATCAGTTTACTAGTCAAACAAATTAGTTTAAGAGGAAAAAACAAAAAATATAATAAATACTCTAAAATAATTTAACAAACTTCCTTAATTTCTTTTAAAAAAAATCAGTTTTGTCTTAAATTTAAAAACAGAGGGAGTACATTAAAGACCATAGAAGAAATGAAGCATAAAAACTTAAAATAAAACTATCACAGCTGCCAAAGCCGACAATTAGATTAAAGCCTTTAATAGATTGAGGAACAGATGGAAAACATATAACAGCATGAATAAGCGATGAATGATTTATTGGATCTATAACAAGGCCTTGATAACAAATGCAGTCACCACTCACAAAAGTTGGTCTAGTCTATAATCAGACTCAAAGGAGCTTATTGGCATAATTAACACTCCTCTCACTGATATAGAAACTTACTCCTCAATCTGGAATACTAAGATTTTTCAGCATGAGCGGGAGGAACTGGGTTTCAAAGTTTCAATTTGTACCCAGGGAAGCCAGTATGGTAACCGATAATAAGCTTGCAAAAGGTGGCCAAGTAATAGCCATAACCTTAGTTTAATTTTTCTGATATGATCCTAGATTCTTCGAGGGCTCTAGTGCGTTAAGACTTTTTGGGATCTTCATCCTCAATTATGTGACTTGGGGTTGATTTGGTTGCAATTGAAACCATGTATGATCAGACTAAAGACTGGTTTTTGAACATTCCCGAGAGATCATATGTACTGCATATTTCAGTAGAAAAGAGGGAGTTTAAATCAGAATGAAGCTTGCATCCTAAATATTTATTGTATGTGGCAAAGTGGATAAACACATCATCATCGAAATAATCTACAACCAGTTAATCCAAACATCCGCTGGAACTTTCAAAAGGCAATATTAGATTTTTTGATCCATACATAATTTTAATTCAAAATATTGCCGCGCATAATTGTAATCCTGGAATAACAGACCAAACACACATTTACCTGGTATAGAGTTTATTACCGAGAAGGAAAAATTGAAATCTGGATATGAAGTATTTCAAATAGTATAGTAAACACGCATTTTATTACTGAGAATGAAAAATTATACTTTGAATATAAATTTAAAATACTTCAAATTTCAAATATTAAATTAAACACACATTTAATGCTAATTTATTGAAGAGAAAGAAAAATTGAACCAAATCAACCAATGAGAATAAGTGAATGAACATGTTGATTATGTGAATAATACGCATGAAACAAGGAGGAAGTAGCTAGCTCTATTAAATGATATTAGAACTGGGTTATTCCCTCAGATCCTAAATACCAGTATAAAATAAAGTTTTTTTTAGAGAGATTAAAGAAGCTAATTAAATTATTTTAGAGTATTTATATTTATAATTTTTATCTAAATTAATTAATTTGATTAATAAATCGATATATAAACTAAGAATACACCATATATGATATGATTAAGTATTTAACTTTTTAATAAAAAAAAAGGTTAACTTTGTCTTATATTTAGAATAAGAAGGAGTATTAGAATAATAAAGAATGATATTTCTTATGTCAAACCAAATTACACATTTTTGTAATAATTCATTAAAATAATGTATAACAATAAAATCAATAACTTCATCTTAATAAGTAGTTCTTACTCTGTATTTAATAAGAGTATAAGTTACTGTGACCCACAGTAATTTTTTTCCGAAGGAAAAAAAGGCTTGGTTCTTTTATTTATTTATTATTTTTGAAGTGGAGAGAACGAAGTTTGGTTTCCGAAGCGGGAGTTTAAAACTGAAAAACCGAAAATCCAAGAAAACCGAAAAGGTGGGCGGGCACTTCAAACGACAAGTTGCGCCAACTAAATGCGTCATCGCGCCTTTTCTCTATCCGAAGGTGAAATCTCAGCCGTCCACGTTCACATCGCCTTTCCCATCGCGGCTCTTTTGACGAGATTGGCTCCTCTAATGAATCATTACTCTCACTGCAGCGACCAGAGTTTGCTGAAAACTGAGAGGTATTATTCATTTGCACCAGTGTCCGTGGTTCGACTTCTTCTCCGAGACGCAAATGGGGACTCTGGGAAGCATGGCAACAACACCAGTAAATTTTTGAACCCATGGATGCTTCAGTTTCAGAAAATGGGTCTTGAACTCAAGTGCCCTCTCTGGTTCGTGATCCTCTTGTCCTGTACACTCTTTAATTTCTTCCCCATCTCTGTCCGTTCCGGTATTATTTCTTTTGCTAGTACTCTTCCTATATGCCGAGAAAATTAGGGAAAAGCTGTTCAAGACAATTTTTGCCCGGTGCTGGCCCTTGTAAACAAGAAACATTGTTTGAGCTATGCTAACGTATCTGTTTATTGTCCTTCAACTGCTAGACTCGAAGTCCTCTATGAAAAATTGTTCTGCGCAAATTGGGAAGAAAGCCTTAGTAATTATAGCTCAGAATAATTTAAAGGTTTCAAGCTTTTGAACGTGAAAGCCGGTGGTTTTTCCTATTTTCATTCGAAGAAAATCCAAGTTAGATCTCCCTTTTTGTGTCTCCTCTGCAAACCAGACGGAAAATTCCTGATTCTTAGTCCGGAAAAGTAATCTGACGTGCTTCTATTTTTGCTCTTGTTTGCCTTGCAGTTTAAACTTGTTCAAAATGCCTATGTTACTTCCATGCAACCACATATTCTGCAGGTTTGTTTCTTCTTCATAGCCTTCATTGTATAATTTATTTCCTTTTTTCTTTGAAATGTTCAAAATTGTAACAATGAACCTTGCAGCCCCTGCATAGCTGATTGCTCAAGGCCTAGTTCAGAATGTGCTGTCTGTAATATTCATTATGCTCAAAGAGGTTAGTTATGATCTAATTCAGTATGTTGCTAAAGTGCCATACATTGTGGTGTGAAATTTTAAAGCTCCAGACGTGAGCTCTAGTTTCCTTTCATCAGAACTAGGCAACTTTCTTTTCTTCTCTTATGATATTTCTAGTTAAGATCATCTTTCATACCTAAAGCCTCTCTCTTATATACGTACGGACCAAATAAGCAACTGCTTAATACAGAATTTCAAGAAAATACAATCCCTGTTAAACCGGAACTCCACTTAGGATTGTTCCTCTTCTTCTCTCTCTCTCCTCTCTTTCTATCTCCTTCAAATGTTGGGGGGAAGTTGACTAGTATTGCTGTTGGATCTTTCTTTTTCAAGTCGTTTTCCTTTCAAATTCAGTTTATGTCCCACTTCCCTGCATGTGAGGGACTGAGTTTGGTAATTCCATGGTTCATTCGCCTGACTTTCGTTTGTCCTAACTTTGCTGTCTTTATTTTTATATATGCGCAAAACATTTCCACATCTCTTCTAATAAAAAGGAAGCCAAATCTTCCCCCTTGCTGGTTTGAAGCCAAATCTATTTCTTAACCAATGAAATGATCAATTCTTATTTTTTATTTCAATTAATTTGGATGGCAGATCTGAGGTCTCTGCCTATTGTGGAAAACATGGTTGCAATTTATAAAGGCCTGGATGCTGCCTTTTATGCCAATCTATCTCAGAATTGTTCTCATGGTAAAGCTGTTTTCCTTGCATTGAAAAACTTGTAGTTTTTGAAATTTACCTGATTACTTTTCAACCAATTTATATTGCTTCTGTCTAATGATGATTATAGATGAGCTGCCAGTTTTGGTGCAGGGTGAAACCATGTTAAATGCGGCTTTTAATTGTAAAATGTCCAAGGACCTATCCAAAACATCGCTAGGAGATAATCTGCATAGGGAGCAGTTAGTCTATTCACCAACAATGGCTGAATGTGTTATGGATCCCTTCATATTAGAACATTCTATGGATGTGGATATTGGCAAGAATCACAAACATGAGACGAGTGGTAATGTTGGGCATGGTAAAGATACGACGTTTGAGGTTTCTCGCAAGGAAGAGATTTTGATGAAATGTTCTCAACTGGATGGAAGGGCCCAGGAAGATTGTGGGCTTGTGGAAATAAACATAAATCAAGTTACTCAATCTTCACTAGGCAGCCCTCCATTTTGTGATACAAAAGGCTCAGACAATGACTGCAGTGACCGTGACAGTGAACATGTAAGAAACCGAGATTCCATCAAAGATTTTTTTCCTTCACTTAAGAGCTGCTTTATGTTTTTTGGATCCTTGAGTCTCTTCCATTTCAATACCCTCTTCTCATGTGTTGGTCTAAATCAGGGACTTTAAGACTATGTTGTCAAACTAATGACCAGCTCATAAATTCATCTCAGTAGTGGCGGTTGTGACTAGATACTCTTGATTCACGCTTGATTTTGACTGCATCATGCACATGCTGACTAGTTATAATAAGATTAAGAGGGTTTAAGACTGCACCAAAGAATATTTGAAGTAATGGTTTTTAAATTTTTAAATTCATCCTCCTTAACTTTCTATACACATGTCTCGCAGTCTCGCAATTTGTATCATAAGTATGTTGCATGCTTGTTTGATCTCTCTGAAATGACCAGCAATTTTCTTTTTTCCCCTTTCCCCAGCGCATGCCTACTGAGAGATTAGAAAGTTCTTCATCAAAGAGAGCAAGCAAAGAAAATGAAATATTGGAAAAAAGGATCCAGTTAAGGTCTGAAAGCTCTGCCTCTGAAACAGAGGGTCTTATGAGAGACTCCAAGAGGCCAAAAAACCTTTCACACGACAATGGTGGCATTCAACCTATCGTAACCAATCAAAGTAAGCCCATGACTTCTGAATGTAACTCAGAACTTAAATCTAGGATTGACCTGGATTCATGTTCAAATACAAGCGTGTGCTCTTTTTGCCAGTCTTCTAGAACCTCAGAGGTAATATATATGATTTTAACGTGTCACTGCCTGTTTGTCCACTCTATCCCCTATAGTGTGCTATTCTCTTACAATGTTGACTATTATGCATTATTGTAACCTTAATGTTAAAATTTCTCAGGTTACTGGGCCGATGTTGCATTATAAAAATGGAGATTTGCTGACGGGAGTTGCTGCACTCCAACCAAATGTCATACATGTGCATAAACTTTGCATTGACTGGTATGCTATTGATGTCTTGTTGAACAATTTCTGCATATAAATTGAACACTATGATCACTTGTCTCTTGTATCAGGAAAATAATTATACTGTAAATCTTGAAAATCCAGGTCACCTCAAGTGTATTTTGTTGATGAAACTGTTAAAAATTTGAAGGCAGAAGTAGCAAGGGGAACAAAGCTAAAATGCAGCAAATGTGGCCAAAAGGGGGCTGCCCTTGGCTGCTATGTTAGATCCTGTAGGAGAACTTATCATGTTCCTTGTGCAATGGAAATCTCAGCTTGCCGTTGGGATGATGTAACTTCTCTCCTATTTTATTTTTTGGCTATTAATTAGGGTATACGTTATTTTAAATAGACTTTCAATAGATTGATCTAAACATAGGTTTATTCTATGGCCAGGAGGAATATTTAATGCTCTGTCCGGCTCATTCTCATGTCAAATTTCCACATGAGAAATCCAGATCTAAGAAACAGGGCTCCCAAAAGCTTCCTGTGTTATCTCATTTGTATGTTTGCATTTCTGTTATTTTCTGTTTCAGTTACAGGGTAATTGATTTATGATTCTGTCATTCTGATACTGCTTAAAGCTGGTTTTAACTGTTTGTGTGATGCCATTTTTTGGAACTGAGCTAATGTTTTATCCTCCATGTAGGGCACCTAAGCCGTCAAAACCCCTGATAGTTTTGTCAGATGATAGTAAACATTTGGTTTTCTGTGGATCTGCTCTGTCAACAGATGAAAAGGTTAATATCTATAATGCATTCTTTTCTATTCTTTGCTGTCTTCTTTTTATTTTCTGATCTACCTTCTTGAGACCTCTTGTTGCATTTTGACTGCAGTATTTTGTTGCAAAAGTAGAAGATGGATTCTTAATCATTGGATTTGAAGCATGGGTTTTTTATATATTTAAATTGGAGATATTATTGTTGAAGTAGCTGACATAAGCTTCTGATATTAGACTCAGTCCTATGGTTAAGAAAAGTGAAAAAGTCTCATCTGAAATATTTTACATGACTTTGTTGAAAGTCCTACACTGGCTTTTGACCTTTTATTTTGCAAGTGCATGGGGGTATCATTTTGTATTGTTTTACATCATGATTGACCTGAGGCTATCTTTTTCCACCCCTTTCAATTCAGATACACTTGATCAATTTTGCTAGTAGAATCGGTGCCACTGTTACCAAGTTTTGGACGCCAGATGTGACACATGTGGTTGCAGCAACTGATTCAAACGGAGCATGTGCCAGGACACTTAAAGTCCTTATGGGCATTTTGAATGGGCAGTGGATTCTTAAAATGGACTGTAAGTTATTTAGGTTCTTTTTTGATGTAATTTCATACTATATATCATGTCTTGAATATGCAGTGATGAGTGTTATATGCTTGAGTTGTTCCAAACTAAATCATTAAACTTACTTTTTTGAGCCATTGGCTCTAATGATTACCTCCCCTTATAATTTGTGCTCAACAACCTAGTATGTGATTTCTATATTTTTCATGCATGCTTGAGTCCTGTGTATTATATTTCTTCATGCTTCTTAATTCTTATGCATATCCTTATTAATGTTTACGCTGCTTATTTTTCCTGTAGGGGTAACTGCAAGCATGCAGGTGATGCGTCCTGTGGAAGAAGAGCCATTTGAAATAAGTCTTGATAACTATGGCTGTCAAGCTGGCCCAAAAGCTGGCAGACTTAGGGCATTGGCCAATGTAAATACTTTTCCATTGTATCCTATTTTCCAAAATGTGGTTTTCATGGCTTATTTTGAGAGGCTTATGGGTAATATTTGGTGTTAGATTACTTGGTAAATATCTTTGCTTATTATTGATAATCTGTGATGATTGTAGGCGCCCAAGCTATTTAGCGGCTTTAGTATGTACTTTTCTGGTGACTACACGTCAGATTATGAGGAGGATCTTGTAGACTTGGTTGTAGCAGGAGGAGGTACTGTTTTGGAAAGCAAGGAAGAATTGCAAATAAAAGGTTATGAATGCAAGGAGGGCTCAAAGCTGATTGTTTACAATCTTGATCCCCCACAAGGAAGCAGGTTGGGGGATGAAGTTACAATTCTTTGGGAGAGATTAAACGAGGCAGAGGATTTAGCTGCTACTTCTGGCTCACAAGTCGTTGGTCACACGTGGATTTTGGAGTCAATTGCTGCATGCAAGTTACAGCCCTGTTTTAGTTAGGTTAGATTGCATTAAGGCAGGTGATAGCCACTTTTTTTGGCCTAAATCAACGAGCGAAATGTGCCTAGCAAAGTGTGTACAGGTTCCAAATGTATTTTGTACCATTAGGCATGAATGATATATTATTTAATAATATGTTCTGGATCAGTAGTGGCTCCTTTGAACATATGAAGTTAGTTTTGCTCTTAAATGTTGTTGGGTAACGTTTTTTTGGCCAAAATGTTGTGGTATTCCCTGATTCCCCACTTTTTGGAGGCATAAAAAACAGCAGCGAGGATAAGCGCAGAAGAGAATTCATGTCATGGTTAATCTTATGCTCTTGATTTCGTTTTCAAGGTTCTTTGCCTTGATGGTTTGACTTGTTCAGATTCTTGGTTTCATGAGTTTTCACCGAGGAATTTATATATTCACAATGTTTCTTAAACATTAAATTTAGGAAAACCCTTTCTAACTGTTCATTTGTTTGCCAGCAACCCTTACGTCTATAGATATTGCAATAGTCGAGCATGATGTGACTATGGAAACTTTGAAGCGAATGCGGTTTCTCCTCTACGAGATCAAGTGCGAATTAAGTGTATAAAAAAAGGTGTCAACATATCCAACAACCGGGGTGGTGGCGCAGTTGGCTAGCGCGTAGGTCTCATAGCTTCTGAGTTATCCTGAGGTCGAGAGTTCGAGCCTCTCTCACCCCAAAATCTTTTTCCTTTTTTTTTTCCTTTTATTTATTCTAGTTCAAATTTAAAGTCTAACAATAATAGGATTAGGCGATAATCTCACAGCAAAGGTGAGTGGGGCCCGCTCGATAACTCAGACCCCCAACAATACAATTAAAGATTTAAAAATAAAACAAAATTGCAAATTACAGGCTGGGATCAACAATCATTCGTATAACGGTCACTTACATCTCTTTCAATAAGGAAATTAAAAAAAATAAAGAAAATAAAGCGGAGCCTACAAAAAGTTTATTGACCGTTTTTTGTCCCTACCAACGTCGCACTAAACGCACACTTTCCCCAAATCCCCGCTCTCCATCACCCCGCTTCTCCTTCATCCTCTGCTTCTTCCCCTCTCCTTCCCCCCAATGTTCTATTTCATACCATGACGGGACCTACTAGCGAAGCCCTCCTCTTCTGAATTCTCAGGTATTGCTCACTCGGACTCGCTGAAACTAAAACCCTAAGGGATCTGCGATGGGTTGTTTTCTTGCATGCTTTGGTTCATCTAAAGATGCCAAACGCAGAAAACAGAGGCACAAGATTCCGCCTCGTGACTGTGACCAAGTAAGATTTCTATTTCATCTTCTTCAAGCTCCGTTTGCCTTTTAATTTTTTGCTCGGAAACGGACTGGCAAAAGGAGCGGCGAACAAATTGATTTGATAGAAACTGGTTATTATGACGTTGGGGGATAGGAGATTAGTGTGCTTTCCCAATCAATAGTTCTGTTCTGGCTGTGTTTTTCAATAACTTTTCCACATTTATGCTTAATCTTGATTTTTACCCCCTCCTTTTTCTTTCTCCTGATTTTCTTAGTAAACAGAGCTAAGTAAATTGGTATTTCTCTTCTTGTGATATTATTAACATGAATGCTGACTAATACAGCGATGTACAACTAGCAAGGCTGAGCAATCTTGTGTCAATTCAGTTCAGGATCACTCCAAACCCGTCACTATCAGCACTACATCAAAAGTCCAGTAAGCAATTTCAGTTTGAGTTCATTCGTACCAACATGCTTTCCCCCTTCTGTCCGTCTTTTTAGTTGATTTTTTCTCTCAAGCTTTTATGATAGGGATAAATGGGCTTTGAATGTAGGGATAACAAGCCTGAGGAGCAGTTAAGCTTGAGTACGAGGAAGAAAGTAACATTTGATTCTAATGTGAAAACCTACGAGCCAGTTTTGCCAGATGAAGTTACGGAGCTTCACTTGGAGAAGTGTGAACAAGGTGGGAATAAGGAAGAAGCTTTGGTGAAATCAAGCCAGTCCAAGTCTTCCTCAGACGCTAGTTCTGTGACTTCTACAGGATCTTATCCTCGGAATAGCAGATACCAAAATTGCAGAGAAAGCGATGATGAAGATGAAGAAATGGATTATGGGGTTAGTGACCTTAGTGATGAGGACAGTGACATGGGAGAAGAATTCGGCGAGGACTTCGACGATGATATTGAATGTTCATGGGCGAGAACTTGTGCTGTTCAAAAGGCTGCTAAGGAAATGAAGAGTCCAATCCCAACTGGTTCTTTGTGTGAGAGTGAAGCGAAGCCAATTGTGATGAACCCAAATGCTCGAGATAGAAGTGTTTATGTTCATCCTGTGCTGAACCCAGTAGAAAATCTCACCCAGTGGAAAGCTGTTAAAGCCAAACGAACACCGCCACCAATCCGTCAGAAAGAGAATTCTAATTCCAATAAAGAGTATCAGATCCCTTTTAGTTCAGAACCGAGCTTCAAGGAACGATCTCAAGGGATTGACTCTTCAAAGAAATCGAAGCAGGAAATTGCAGTTGATGCTAGCCTTTCAAATTGGTTGGGTTCATCAGAAACTACACCAGTTAACAAGCCTAGTTCAGGTGCTTTGTATGCTGGCACGCCTGACCGGAGCACTTCACAAGGTTCAGTAATAAGCCATGAAGATAGACCCATTTTGGGTGCATTAACGGTTGAGGAGATTAAGCAGTTTTCAGCTTCCAATTCACCAAGGAAGTCACCAAGTAAGAGTCCGGATGAGATGCCAATTATAGGGACTGTAGGGACATATTGGAGTCACTCGGGCTCTCTTAAGGATTCTGGCTCTGGAGCCTCCTTTAAAGGAATTCCTAACACCACTAGCAAGTACAGAGAGGTAAAAATGACATGAAACTTGATGAAGATTATGCATAGGCTTAGTTTGGATTTTGATTTTGGATTTGATTGCTTGTGCAGGATAAGAAGGTGAATTGGCATTCAACCCCATTTGAGACAAGGTTAGAGAAAGCTTTAAATAGAGGCGCTGCTGAAGTTGCTTGTACTCATGTTCCATCTGTATTTTAGACCATGATTCTTTGTGGCATTCAACCCCATTTGAGACAAGGTTAGAGAGAGCTTTAAATAGAGGCGCTGCTGAAGTTGCTTGCACTCATGTTCCATCTGTATTTTAGACCATGATTCTTTGTGTGGGTTTTGGGGTGTATGTTGTTGTGAATGCTCTTTTCTCATATAATGTTTTTGTGTATTTATCATTTAAAAGATATTATTGAGTGTGACATTTGCTTGCCTCTTTAGTCTACTTTTCTCTACCTTGATCCATGAATTTCAGTACTAGTAACAAACGCAGGCTAAACGTTATTGCAGATGTGTATTTTACCCTGATGCTCCATAACTAACTTTACCCAAGTCCAACACAGATTGGGAGTTCATTTTCAGATATAAAATAACATAGCTTATTATGTCATTCTGATTCTGTTTTTAAAGAAAAAATGTTCACAAGAATAATTAGGATGTGAATTAATTTGGTGCCGTACATGTTTTAGGGCTCCTCATGAGCTCTTGTTTGAAATTTGGAGGGCTTGACCATAGATGTCGTGGACAAGAAGCTTGATCCTTCTGGCATTGGTTGCCACAAAATCACATTAGAAACTTTGTACGCAGTAGAAGAGAAGCAAGATAACAAAAAAATTTAAATTTCTATAATAGTAAGGGCTAAGGAGTATTTTTGCCTCAAAAGTTTTAACTGCGGGGTAATTTTTGTTCTGGAAGTTTTTCAAAGGGCAAGTTTGCTCTGAAAGTGTAAAAAATATAGCAACTTTGCTCTGATCATGATCTCCGTTAATTTTGATTGTTAGTTGACTGGATATTATCTTTGAACTGATAATTTACATTTTATTCACGTTATTTTTTTTTTAGATGCAAATTTGCTCCAAAAGTTTTAAATCTAATTTTGAAAAAAGATTAAATAGATAGAGAAATGGATTTTCAGCTCAAATTTACACTTTAACAAAAATGATGTGGATAACATGTGGACTGACAGCTCATCATATTTGTTCAACTAACAATCAAAATTAACCAGAATAACAGCTGGGGAAAAATTGCTCCATTTTCACACTTACAGGACAAAATTGTCTCCTTAACCCTAATAATAATAAGTTAATCTGATGGAAAACGAGACTCGTTAAATTCTTATTCCCGCTTTTTTCCTCATTGTCGTCTTATTACTAGTGAGGATTTATTCACTCTCCGAATTCTAAAATGTCAGAAGCAATCAATAAAAAAAAAAAAAAAAAAAAAAGCATTGGCCACATTCCAGTCCCAACAACCTGTGTCCCCGCTCCTTGATGTAAATTCAAAGAATTATAACCAACGGAAGACATCTCGTAAATTTCAAGTGAACAGTCTCGTGTATAACATAAAATAATACTCCGTAATAATTTTCACTTTCTTAATGGGAAAAAAAAATCATATCTTATAGCACAATAGTTAGTCTAAGATTCTAGAAAAGGTTGTTAAAAAATAAAATAATGCGAGTGGGTTTTCTTGTTGGCGAATGCTAAGTGGCTAATTAAATTGTGCGGTGCCTTAAACCCGTTTTCATCCACAAGTGTCGTTCAATAATCCTAATTAGGGGGCATTAGAACTTCAAATATGCAATGATTAATCAATTCTTAAACCATGTTTAACACTATAAATTCTTGTGGTTTTACACTTGCTCTCACCTCTAATGGTTTATTTGTTTGCACTTGATAATGGTATTTTTGCTGTTCATGTTCAGGTCAGAATTTTACAATGCCTACTCTCCCCTACCCATATGTGTGTGCATGTGTTATATAAATACAGACGTTTAGTCATTGCCTATAGATTAGAGAAAACAGTCAATTTTGTTCAAAGGCTTCTCACTCTTAATTTGTTTTGACTGCTACAAAAAGAACGAAAGTATCATTTTCATTTTAGTGCCTTGTTAGTTTCAAATTTGGGTATTAAGATGTAATTTTATCAAATAAAAGGTTTAATTAAGACTATAGAATCCAGCTAGTATTTACTATTAAGCAAGGACCATGATCAATCACATCCACATCAAAGCCCATATAATTTTATTTACACAAATCCACTACCTGCTCATTGCACTAGATTTCGTCGCTCTTTTTGGTAGATTGGCTCCCGTATCTTATATCAGAGAAAATATGTTTGACTATACTCCTAAGTCATTAACAAGAATCCATATATATATATATATAAATAAAGCACTGAGAGCATTCAAATGCAAAAGCTTGTCATAGAGAAACCATATGTTGGGGCAGGCATGACAACCTTTCCAAAAGCTCCTCCTTTCCTCTTTCTTCTACTCTCACTACTCTTTCTTCCATTGCAGATCATTGCTTCTCCTAGAACTGAAGCAAAAGCTCTTATCAAATGGAAAACAAGTCTCTCTCTTCCTCTTCCTGATTTTCTCAATTCATGGTCCCTCGCCAACCTCAACAATCTCTGCAGTTGGGAAGCCATTGTTTGTGATGATACTAACACAACCATCTCAGAGATAGATCTCTCTAATGCAAACCTCACCGGGACACTTGAAGAGTTGGATTTCGCTTCTCTTCCCAATCTCTCCCTATTCAACCTCAATAGCAACAGTTTCAGTGGGTCAATTCCTTCTGCAATTGGTAACCTCTCCAAGATCAGTTTCTTGGACCTGGGATTAAACTTCTTTGAAGGAACGCTTCCTTCTGAACTGGGTCAGCTAAAGGAGCTTCAATATCTTAGTGTTTACTTCAACTATCTCAACGTTACTATTCCTTATCAGATCACAGATCTTCCAAAGGTATGGTACCTAGACCTTGGCCTGAACTTTTTTATATCTCCTGCTGATTGGTCATATTATTCAGGAATGCCATCTTTAACCCACCTCAGCTTAGTGTCCAATTCTTTTACTTCCGAATTCCCAAGTTTCATACTGGAATGTCAGAACTTGACATACCTTGACATCTCTCAGAATGACATGTCCGGCCCAATACCAAAATCCATGTATACTAGTCTGGGTAAGCTTGAATATCTCAATCTTACCAATTGTGGGCTAGAAGGACCTCTGTCATCAGATTTGTTCAAGCTTTCTAATCTAAAAGAACTTCGCTTGGGGAGTAACAAGTTTTCTGGTCCTATTCCCTCAGAGATAGGATTGATGTCTGGACTTCAATCTCTTGAATTGAATGACAATTCAATCAGAGGGGAAATTCCTGCCTCACTAGGAAATCTCAGTGATCTAGTGAAGCTTGATCTCCATGAGAATTTTTTGAATTCTACTATCCCTTCTGAGCTTGGCTTCTGTACTAATCTAACCTTCTTGGGTTTGGCAGTGAATAATTTGACTGGTCCTTTGCCTTTGTCATTATCTAAATTGACCAAAATAGCAGAATTGGGGTTATCAGAAAATTCCTTTTCAGGCCAGCTTTCTTCTTTGTTGGTTTCCAATTGGACTGACTTGGTCTCTTTGCAACTTCAACACAATAAATTCACAGGAAAAATCCCGCCAAAGATTGGCTTGTTGACAAAAATCAAATACTTTTATCTGTATAAGAACTCGTTCTTTGGTTCCATTCCTCATGAGATTGGAAACTTGAAAGTATTGATGGAACTAGACCTTTCAGGAAACCAATTCTCAGGGCCAATTCCGTCAACTATTTGGACTCTTTCAAACATTACCACCATAAATCTTTATTCCAATAAACTCTCTGGAAACATTCCCATGGATATTGGAAACTTGACCTCTCTACAAGTTTTCGATGTCAACACTAATTATTTGCAGGGAGAGTTACCAGAGACTTTTTCTCAGCTAACTGGGTTACAGTTCTTTTCTGTATACGCCAATAATTTTTCTGGCAACATTCCTAAGAACTTTGGTAAGTATAGTCCTTCTTTGAGTAATGTCAGCTTCTCAAACAATAGCTTCTCTGGAGAACTGCCAAGTGATTTGTGCAGTGGTTTCAAAATAACACATTTGACTGTGAATAACAACACTTTTTCTGGGCCAGTACCAAACTGCCTGAGAAATTGTTCGGAACTAGTTAGAGTTCGTCTTGACGAAAATCAATTCACAGGAAACATCACAGAAGCATTTGGAGTTCATCCCAGTCTTGTCGTTGTCTCGTTGAGTGGCAATCAGTTTTTTGGCGAGCTCTCCCCTTTGTGGGGTGAATGCTTAAACTTAAGCAGGATAGAAATTGACAGAAATAAACTTTCGGGTAAAATTCCATCTGAAATAGGTAAGTTGAGCCGATTGCAATATTTAAGCCTGTCCTCCAATGATTTGACTGGCCATATCCCACCTGAAATGGGCAATCTTAGCCGGATTTACATGTTCAACTTGAGCAACAACCATTTGACAGGGCAGATCCCAGAGAGTATTGCAAGATTAGCTCATCTTAATTATCTTGATTTATCAGATAACAACTTCACCGGAAGCATACCAAAACAGCTCGGTAACCATGATGGCTTAAATAGCTTGAATTTAAGTCACAACAATCTAACTGGTGGGATACCATCTGAGCTTGGCAACCTCTTCTCGCTCCAATACCTCTTGGATCTCAGTAGCAACTCTCTTTCTGGGCCAATTCCTCAAAACCTAGAGAAGCTCAATTCTTTGATGATACTGAATCTCTCAAACAACCATCTTTCAGGGACAATCCCTGAAACATTTCCAAGTATGCTGAGCCTCCAATCTATTGATTTTTCTTATAATAACTTGACGGGTCCAATCCCAACTGGGGGTATTTTCAAAACAACACCTGCTAAAGCTTATGCTGGAAACTCGTTGTGTGGGGAAGGAAATGGATTAATTGCTTGCTCTACAGCATCTACCCCAGAGAAGTCCAAAAGGCTAAACAAAAAGGTTCTTCTTGGGATTATCATACCTGTTTGTGGGCTATTAATCACAGGGATGATCGGATTCCTAATATTCCGTAGGCAGGCCAAACCCTTTGACGAAGAGACCAAAGATAGTAAAAAGAATGAAAACTCCTTATCTACAACAGGGGGAAGAGATGGGAAATTCACATTTGCTGAAATTGTCAAGGCAACCGAAGATTTCAATGATAGGTACTACATAGGAGAAGGAGGATTCGGAAGAGTTTATAGAGCAGTATTACCAACAGGTCTAGTTATAGCAGTTAAAAGGCTCAACATCTCAGACTCCAGTGACATTCCAGCAGTGAACCGCCAAAGTTTTGAGAATGAAATAAGAACACTTACCCAAGTGAGGCACCGCAATATCATCAAGTTTTATGGGTTCTGTTCTAGCCAGGGACGCATGTACCTGGTGTATGAATATATGAACAGAGGCAGTCTGGGCAAAGTGTTATACGGGGAAGAAGGTAAATCAGAACTAGACTGGCCTATAAGGATAAGAATTGTACAGGGAATAGCGCATTCAATTGCCTACCTTCACAGTGATTGTTCCCCACCAATAATTCACCGAGATGTGACGATCAACAACATACTATTGGACTCAGATTTTGAACTCCGCCTTGCAGATTTTGGCACTGCAAAGTTATTAAGCTACAATTCAACAACCTGGACCTCGGTTGCTGGATCCTATGGCTACATGGCTCCAGGTATCTATCAATTTCAATGCATGTCCATTTACCATCTCGGAATGTAAAATTATGGCTCCTGACAAATTTAAACTTGCAGAGTTAGCACAAACCATGAGGGTGACGGAGAAATGCGATGTGTACAGCTTTGGAGTGGTGGCGTTAGAGATAGCTATGGGGAAGCACCCAGGAGACCTCCTAACTTCGATGTCTTCGATGCAGCATTTATCGTCAATGGAGGAGGATTCAGAGGCGCTTCTGAAGGATGCGCTGGACCAGAGGCTACCACCTCCAAGAGGGCAATTAAGAGAAGCAATAGCGTTCATAGTGAGAGTAGGGTTGGCCTGCACGCAAAACAATCCAGAGTCGAGACCAACGATGCGTTCTGTAGCAAAAGAAATTTCGGTGAAGACGCAAACTTGTCTTGCAGAGCCCTGGACGATGACCAAACCAAAGGCAAGTTAACGGGGTGTCAGAAGTAGAACGATGCGTTTGCGATCCTAGTTTTGCATGAAACAATCGTGTACACCAAACATTTTGATGCGCACATTTGAATAAATATGATTAAAACTTGAAAGTCGTCAAGTGTGTTTGAATTTTTTTTTCATTTATCTCATCAATAAAACAGTTGAGTACTATACAATAGACATGAAAAATTAAAGAATAATCAGAGGTATTTCTGAAAAAAAAAATCATTGAATCTAGTCCATGGGATTGAGTCTAATAAAAGGGAATAGTCTCTTATAATATTCATCTTCCTAGTAGTAGGACATTTGTTACACAACACAAGATATTTATTAAACTCTGCAGTATTTTTTATATTCAATAATAAAAAAAATCTTGATAAATTGTTTCTTATGTTTGATAAAAGAGTTAGTAATATTCTAAAATTAATAAGAAATGGGCAGCATTTGTTGAACTAGAAGTAGATTTTTTTTTTCAAGTGAAGAAAGAGCATGTTGAAGCTATTCATGTTGAGACAATGAAAAATACGACCTGACGTCAAGTGATGATTGAAAAGGAATCCAAGTCCTGAAAGCTAAATACAAATGTGGTGATGAAGCCATGCTTACAGTTGAGAGGAAGCACAATTCGTCCCTTACTTGGGAGAGGCATATGTGCTGTATGGGATAAGTTTTAGAGATGTGTTGGAGTGAAAGTGGGGGATAAGAAACAAGCCTCCTTTTGATTTGATAACTAGTCAGAGATTAATCGCCCCCTGGTTACACTTATTCCTGGTTTTGAAGTCTTTACTGATAGAAAGGAGATAGTGCTGTTGGATTATTTACCCCTTGGAGGGAATGGAATAGACACAAATTTCCAATTACAGAGGTGGTTCCAACTCCATATTATTTGATCGAATTCTGTGTGTGCACCCACCCCATGAGGAGAGAGGAGAGGATCATTATTTTTGGCAACCATCCTCATATGGTTGCTTTTTTGTTAGTTATGACTATCATTTTCTTTTTATAGGTACCAGAAAAAATCAAATTTTTCTATGACTGTTCACTCACAGCTGAGCCTACAAGGCTCCGCTCAGAGCTCAGAGAGATATTGCGGATGCGGCTGGATGTCCATTCGGGTGCTCACAGGAAGAAGACTCGATGCACTTGCTGAGGGTTTGGACAAATGCTAGAGATAGATGGGTTTCTGTGGTTGCTCCATCCTTGTGGGAGAGATTCTCTTCCCTACAAGGAGAGGAGTGGGTGCGATGGAACCTAAAACACAAGGCAGGCAGGGACTTCACCAAGAAACTACGATGGTCAACCTTATTTGGATACATTTGCTGGGATACCTGAGTCTCTAGATGTCATCACGATAGAGTACCATGCTGGAAATCACGAGTGGTTAATTTAGGGGGATTGAATTAATCTGATTTTGTTTTATTAATATTTTTTTTATTTGTTTTAGTAGTGGTTAGTGGTCCTAACTTTTAGGAAGTCATTGTTGTCTTCCCCCCCCCAAAAAATTATAAATATTGAGTCTGTATATGTAAAAGTGAGTTTGGAATATATGGAAGATTATTAGAAAATTATTTCTCTGATGATTATGGGAGATTCTCTCTGAACTCTCTTATTCGATAGGTTTAAGATTCTTGCTTATCTTCTATTAAAGATTTATCCTATTCTTTATTTCATTATAAATTTAGCTGCTGATTTCATAACTTGATGAAGATTTATCCTTTTAATTTTTATCCTTCGGCCACTATCACATCACCTCTTTGAAGGAGAATCTCCATGAAATGGACAGCTTCTATCGAGCTTGTGCGAACCAAGATTTGCTTGGGAAGTGCAACTTCTATAGAGGGAAGCAGGCACAACAGTTCAATATACAGGAGACACATGAAGATTGCTTGAGACTTGAAGTGGATGGCTTGGTGCTAAGTGACGGAAAAAGCAGATGCGGAGGAGTGCTAAAAGATCACTAGGCAAGATGGGTTTTTGGTTTCAGCAGCAAACTCAGGACTATACCACCGGCGACTGCAGGGTTAATAACAGTCAGTCATGACCTCAATATTTGTTGGGCTAGGGGCTATGGGAAAATTTGTGTTTTCTCTGATTGTACTAATGCCATCATCTTGTTCATTGAGATTGGCGAGTTAGTTTTAGCCATCGTTAAAGGAAACAAAAACATTGTTGTTGATAGTTCAGTTAAGCTATCTCATCAAATTGGTAGGGAATTTTTGTTTCTTTGATCAACCACCACTTCTACGGAGGATGAGGTTGTTGATGAAAGAGGGTAGTTATTTTATGTTTTTGTTGTAGATCTCCAATATTGAGACAATGTTATCCAGCTTTTACTTTGAAAAAAGAAAAGAAAAAAGAAATCAGAAATGCCCCGTCCAACACCGAACCCAACTCCTGGAATTAGTAGCGACAAAGAAATTAAGAAGCTACACAACCTTTCCTGTGGCCACCAGCTACATCTTCCAACTAAGACGATACTTTTATTAACGATATGATTAATTCACTACAAAGTACAAACAGACACCTTCATGGGAGTGATCAAAGAGCTCAAGTTTGGAATCTCAGCCTCGCAATAATACTAGGATACACAAAGGAAAAAAGTGTTGAACTTGAAAACAGTCTTTGATCAAAACTTTGACGCGTTATCTTAAATCTAACACAATGAAAGTTACACATTGATTTAATTACCATGAAGCTTTACCGAACATTCAGCCTAGTCTTTCCCACTAAATTAATTTTTTTTCTTGAATCAGTATTGTCCAGTCAGTCAAATGCTGATTCAGCAGACCATTTGGGATTTGGCTTATTCGTCTATCCTTTGACGCTTTGATGGTTGAGCATTAACATCGTCTTCACTCGCACCTTGCTTAGGATTATCAGAAGTTTGACTTTCAGGAGCATTATCATTCTCAACACCTTTCAGTGAACTTTCTTCAACCTGGGCATTGCTATTATTATCCTGTTCAGTTCCTGACTTGGAATGGTTCACTTGGGAGACATCCACTTCAGTTTTGGCAGAAGAATCTTTAATAGCATCTGATGACACTACAGAGGGATCCTCAATGGCAGATGATGCTGCCTTAAACTTTTCAACGCCAGATTTGCATTGTTGCTCAAACATCATTTGGAGGTACCTTCCTTGTTCTTCAATCCGCAACTGTAAATTCCTTTGAATCTGACAAAAGAAGGAAGGGGGCAGTGGAAGAGGAAGAACTGCATCAGATCATGAGAAAAAAAGGACACATCCAACATAAGGAAAATTTATGTTAGGCTTCAAACTGTTCACTTTCCCAATTAAAATCTAGATCCCTAGATACTGATGTATGTTTATGCCTAATTGGAAGGAGGCAGCAAAAAGATAGCCCACATGACCAAAGATAGCCACCATATTATTTTGATCCTCTTGAAGTGAAAGGAGCAAAATATAACACTGTTTTAAAAGAAAGTGCTATGTCTTACATAAAGAGGCAAGTTTATATCTTCAACAAGTCAAGGACAAGTGTGAAGTGTGGACATCCCCTGAAAATGGATATGCTTTGTATATAGTTAGGATCTAACTTCTAATCCATCGCAAAGAAAAACCCAAATTTTCCAAATTTTTTATCAGGAATTATGACAGGACTGCACTGACACCATTTGACTTGTAAAGTTAACTGACACACGTCTTACAAAAAGTAAAACTCAAAACTCCAATTCAGGGAACAGATAGAAAAACACAAAGGAAAATTAATAGCATTAAGTTACAAAATTTCCATTAGAGTAAATACCTTTTTGGGTCCCCGACAAAAAACACGGACCCCTAGGGACTAAAATGAGACTTTTTTATGGACTAAAAAGGGCTTTCTGAAATTTGAGAAACCAAAATGTTTCACTAATCGACCCTTATTCGTCCTTTTCAGGGACTAAAAGGGCATTTCTTTGTGTGAGGGACCAAAATGGGGTCCGTGTTTTTTTCCAGGGACCCAAAAGGGTATTTACTCTTTCCATTATTATATAAGGAATATGATTATGTGAAACTATATCTCAAATTAATGAGACAAAACCACATAATAAATACAACAAGGTTGTTTAGAAGTTTTATTCACTTCAGAACCACATGAATATCAGCATATCTTACAAGAAGCACATGGTCATGCCTTTCTTTTAAATTATTTTCATTTCATCAAAAAAAATTTGCTTGATTTGAATTAGGGGTCACTCCATGGAAGAACCAGTTACTAAAGTCATAACCATACCGTCAGGAATAGATGAAAATCTATGAAACTGGTCTTTTTAATAAAAAAGAAACTATTCATATGAGGATAAAATTTTTCCTTTTCACATCATTTTAAAGCATATTAATCTGACCATCTGCTGAAAACTACAAGTTTTTTTTTTCCCACCAGAGAATTTATGTTTTCCAAGTTTCAAGGGGGAAAAGTAAAGAAAATAGAGGAAACAACAGAAATAGTGAACAACAAGATGTGAACCTCGTGCAATGCATAGAATTTGAAGAATGAGCCGCAATGTTCTGGACTTATAAATAGTACATCTCCCTATAGGTTTTATGTTATAAATTTATATTGTTGATATTAATGTTATGTGTGGCTGATATTACCCCTTTCTTCAAGGCAAGTTATATATTGCTTCATTCCTTTCAATTAGCTCAGAAGTATCATACCCTGTAAGACTACAAGTGATATGGGCTTTTGTGTATGTGTGAGATGGGCTTAGGTCCAACAAGTATAGTGTTAGCATGTTAGTCATCACTCTATATCTGTACTAAGCAAGTTAAGTTGAGGTAGTCAAAATTATAGCTTTGGTTCTCACTCTGATTACTAGCACACCCACACTTGATTTCAATCAAAATTAACTGGTTGCGATGCTACTAAAATATAACAATGAAGCGATGAATTTTAATAGTCATTGAAATTCAACAAAGAATTTGAAACAAACCACATTTCTAGGGTTTGAATGCATTTTCTTCAAAGAAATCAGGGAATCTGAAGAACAAATTTCATACCTCTAGTTGTTCATGTAGGCGCTTCTGAACCTCCATCTGCAGTCTCAGAGCTTCAGTGAGCTCAATACCGCTGCCAGCAGTGCAAAAGTAAATTCAGCATAACAATTATCATATGCATGCATGAGTTTTTTCCTGAACCACGCATGTTCAATACTCAGACAATTACCTTTGCTATGTTTGTGAGAGCAATGTCAAATTAGAGAAAGAAATTATGTTTAATATTTTTCATTGATTAATAGAATCCATGAAAAAAGTTAATTAAATAGTGTAAATAGTTACTTACGTTTTCAAGTCTAGAGATGACATCTCTTCAATTGGAGTTAACTTTTTCTCTGAGGATCCTGCCAACAGTAGTTAACAAAACCCTAACTTAACTGACTACAAAGAGAAGAAGCATGATTCTAGGTTCCGTACATCATATGCATAACACTTGAGCAATAAAAGATTTAACAAAAAACCAAAAGTAACTGTCTGGGTCATGTTTCAGTTTCTTGAACATGCACACATACCAATAGAAAAAAAAAATGGATGATTTGAAGGGGGAAGACTACATAATTTGCAGTTCTCTTCTATTTCATATCACAATAAACTAATACAAAGTGCAAGTATAGGCAAATGGTTTTATGTGCTCAAATTGTTCCCCTTTAATTTGCTTTGCTTTAATCATTTCAGATATAGAGAAGAAATGTGCGAAAATGGCCACAGCAACATGCCAAAGCATTTGATTTATTAAATTGCAAGTGCATTGTCGCTTTATAGAATGCAGTATTAATAACCAACTTTATACGTTATTCTATTTCGTAGATTCACACTGTAAAATTTTTATTTTATTTAAAAGCTCTAGCGCCTGAACAGCCAATATTTTCAGAAAAGCTCTCATACCATACCATGCTGTATTCAACAGTCCTATCTGAATCTGTGCAACATGGCTTCTGATGCATTTTAATTATATTTAATCCATGACTAAATTATGCACTATGCAGTAAAGAATCCATAAGAACTCAATAAAATATCATTCAAAACCAAGTCTGACATCATGTACACAAGAAAAAACAGCAAATAGTAGTAGAAGAAGCACTAGCAGTAAAAGCAATTAATCCATATATATAAAAATAATATCCTCATTCATGTAGGTCAATTCACTACAATGCATATCTAATTTACCTTCAGATGACTCCGGTCTATATCTAGCTGTCCTATATTTCTGCATTTCATGACAGGATCTGCTTCAGTAAAAGTAGATGCTGGCAAATAAATCTACAGTTAAAGTACAGAAAAAATACCTGCAAGTGGCTTTTAACGTGATATATAGTTAAGCTTTCCACTTTCATAAGCCTCAGCACCCCCTTAGGGGTTGCTCCTGTGAAATTCAGAAAACAAGGCAAGAAAAATAACTTAAGGAAGAAGTTTCATAACTAAACTAAGGACAGGGACTTCATATATATATATATATATAGAGAGAGAGAGAGAGAGAGGGAAGAACATACTTTCACTCCCACCAAGTTTGGTTACAGCCTCCACAAAGGCCTCATGAAGCTCTGGTGTCCAACGCATTCGTGGCTTGGCAGGAGCAGAATTTGCTGAGGAAGAGGGTGGAGCACTACCATGTTTTTCTCCCGATGAAGCTGAAAGTTGCTGATGACCTTGGGGCTGCTGGCCTGACAATTGTAAAGATGATTTTGAAGTCTGGCATGACACCTATAGCAAAAAATATGCATTCCTCTAAGAAACTAATAATGATAATAATAATAAAACTTAGCAATCTAGCATTGCTTTGAGTTATGGGAAACATCACCTTTGGTTCAAGATCATGAATGCTGGGGTCAACAAGAATGTCATTCCAGTTAGAAGTCAACGCATCATCATCATTGATCAGTTGGTCAGCCCACTCCTGCCAATCATTTTTCTTACCATCCTCATCAGGTGCCATTATATTGCAGGCACTGCTTTCTACTTGACTATCCTTAATGGAAGCATTTACAGGAAAATCAAGAATGTTTGGCAGGGAATCAGTAGCCCAGGATCCGTTACTTTCTTTGGAATAACAACTTGATCTAGTAGAAGGCAGTGGTCCACTACTTGAAGAATATGACAATGGCAATGATGCCATGTTACTTGAAGACTGTGAAATAAAATGCGGATTTCTTGAGTGTTTTCCATGAGGTGAAAGGGATGAGTGATGGAGATCAGTAGAATATCCAGGGGATGACGAAAACATGTGCCCAACTGCTCCGCTGGAATTTAAATGACTTGAATGAGTGAGAGGTCTTGCCAGGCGCTCTTTTTCCACAAAAGCCTGCTGAGAATCTGGTATCTTGGAATATGTCTCTTCTATGGGTGTTGGGTGGACAGGCAGGGATGAAGACAGTGCTCCGGACATTCCCATGCTACTAAGTTGCTTTGCACCTGATCTTTCAATGGAAAAAGCAGGGCGTGCTTCCATGATTTTCCTATATAGTTGAAAGAAAAGATGAAAAACGAGTTACTCAAACAACTCATAAAAATTGACTTTTAGATCCCTAAGATGGCAATACTCACCAAAAAAATGCTACACAAATTGTTTATTCTTCTCAAAGACCTCGCCAAACAAGTTGTCATCAATCTTCACGTGAAAAGCAAAAGATTCTTCAGCATAAGAAAAAGTTAGCAAAAGAAAACAACTCAGTTGCAACAATACAGTTTCTGAAGACTTAACCCATCATAAAGTAGGACAAACTAGAAAGGCATGCCCAATCCTTAAGAGCTCAAGAAATTAAGAATTAGAACAGGAACAACAAATACAACATCAAAACCCTGAACCAAGGAAGCTATTCATCACACATCACTGTCAAACATAGAGAAAATATTCTTTTATATTTCAATTCTATTGGTGCATATTAAATACCTTGAATTTATATCGTTTCATCCAACTATAGTAATGAAAAAGAAACCTTGAAGGTTGGCATATAACCGAACATCAGAACTAGGTGATAAACCTTTGGACGACCGTAACCAACTGCTTCCAGTAATCATAACAAGGAGATAGAATTAAAACTGCCCTAAGGGGGGTAATAATGTCATATCGCTGTTACTCTGTCACTTCCAAGTACACGTTAATAACTATTCATCCGAATGACTTGAGAAAATTCGAGCTAGAATCCACAAAAGGTGTTGCTTAAGGTCACTAATATGCGAGCATATAATTGCCAAGCAAGCCCATATCATTGTTGATAGCACTTATTGCAGCAGAGATAAGAAGATTAACTTGACAGTCCAAAGCATTTGAGTACAATGACATTCAGCGGCAGAGATACACAACAGTAGGACACTTGCATACAACCTCTGACAAATTCTTCGGTTCTCTCCCAATGGTAAATATCCATTTAACTTTCAAAAATCATTATTTAACCAACAAAGAATAGTAAAATACTAAAAGAAGTGCTTTCGATTTTTTTCTTTTACCCAATTTCAGCTTCTTCCCCACCGCTCCCATGTAGGTTTAGGGGATACTTGAAATAAAGAAGCAGAACACAAGAATTAATGAAACCACTCGTGTTTTCACTTTTCACTGCCTCAATTTCCAACATTAGACAAAAGAGTCATTTCTAACTCTAAAAAATAGCAAGGGATCATCCCAATAAATGAAAAGATTAATGCATAAGAAAGAAGACGATCAGATATTTTTCACGTTTTAATAATTACAAGGTGCTGATTGAAAGCACTCGATACCCAATAATCAAACTGTCACACGACCTGCATGGCAAGAGGCATGTACAAGGCATGCAGACAGATATCATAATGGAAATGATGTGCGCACATACAATAAATCATATCACCACAATTCCTACAGACAAAATAAATCAATAAGCAATCAATGAATAAAAGCATCCGAACACGATTTTGACCCAGTACAGACTGAAAGACGCGAATTCATCAATTCAAAGCAAAGCTCCACAAGAATATTTGGCAAATAACAGAGAAGCTATCCTCAACTTCTGAAGGATAGAACTAGTGTACCCCGAAACGAGGAAGACGAGGTGTCAAATCCTCACCAAGAAGTTCACAGGGAGCTCGGGAAATTCGAACAAAAAGGTCGGGAATCGAATCGAAACCACAAATTTGGAGAGGGAAGGATGGAGCTAACTCTCCAGACGCGGGCGGGTGTGGTTGTGTTTTAGATTCCGTCACCGGCAAGACAAAGAAGCTAACGGTGACGAGTGCGCTATCTTTGCCCTTTGGGGCCTATGATAGGGAAGGGAAAGTAGACAAGGAACGCGCCACCTAAGCGCGTGCCTAGCCAGAGTTAATTACGTGGAGGTTGAGATTGGTGCATCCAATGTTCGACGACGGAGGTTTCTGATTGGCGCAACAGTTAAAATATCCAATGCGAAGCGGACATGGGAAGCACGTGCAACTCTGGTTTTCACCGCTGAGAAGTGGCCTTTATTTTAATTTGTTTTTTTGTTTTAAAATAACAAAGTGGCCTTTTATGGGAATTTATCGAGGAGGGTCCATTTTTATTTCAACCACCCCTGATTCTGAAATCTCACTGCATCTCAAGGATCAGAAAATATTTTTTATGGTTAAAAATAATAATAATACCTCTTGTTTTATTTTCTTTTAAAATGTTCGATGTTGTCAGAGCTCTGGTGAAAGGTTACCCCCAAAATGCATTTAGCGGCCGGCCACTGAAAATTAATTTGTGTTGTTCATGTGAGAATCCACTTATTCATGAAGAATTGCACACTTATAAATGAGATTTGTTGAATTTGTGTTGTTCATTTACAAGCGACAAGCTCTTCATGAACAGCTGAAATAGGTATATGAACAACATAAAAACATAGCATCATGAAGAAGTCCTATTTGTAAGTGTCAACTCTTCAGATGGGTTATACATATAAACAAGACAAATTGAACAAGTCATATTTTTACAAGTGTGTATCTCTTTTATGAATAAGTGAAATAAGCATATGAATAATACAAACAAATTTTCGGTAGCCAGAGCTTTGGCTGGCCTGCGCTAGAGCTTCAATGATCAGTTGTTAGTAACCGGTCGCCAAAGCTCATCAAACTTTTTTTAAAAAAAAGAATAAAGTAAGGTCATTCTTATCCTTTTACCCACAAAACTTATTTTATTTTGGTGGTCAAGCCTACAGTAGAATTTTAAAATTTTATGAGGGTTTACCGAAATAAATTTGATCTCCTGTGGTCAACTGGTATTCTCCCATGATTATTTATTTGTTCATATCTAAATCATTATAATCAAGCTGGTCACGTAACCTCCAGTAATTTCCTACCAGCGGAATCGGCTGGCTGGCTTTTCATTCAATTGGCTTCTCATTTTAAGGCACTCCATATGAATATTTAATTTCTTAAATTTTTAAAGGCGAAAATAATTAAAGACACGTTAAATCCATTTCATTTTCTCATTTTAATTCCCTTAGAAATAGAAATTCAAAAAGACCTTTAATATAATTCCAGTGCATGGTGTGTCTTGAAGGATCCAACGGAATTTGCCTTAAAATTTAGAATTTATTTGGACATTTCTAAAAATAACTTCGTTTCAATTGTTTTTTAAAGTAAATATGACTTCTGACTCCAACTCATTTTCAAAACTCCAAATGTCAGTTTTGAGATTCCAAACAAACACTTGATGATATAAAATTTGTATGGCAGGGTTATTTTAATGATTTTTAGTATTTTGAAATATTTATAATCTTGATGCACACGCCAAATAAACTTTATATATATATTTTATATATATATATATATATATATATATATATATATATATATATATATATATATATTTTACTCATTGACCAAAAACATTTATTAAAGGTTCGTTCTTTTTCATTCTTATTTTAATTCCTTTACAAACACTTCCAAAGGGTTTTAATTCTTTTAAGAGTTGACGCCAGAAGTTTCATTGAACTTGAATTGTCTTCAACAGCATATAAGACAGAATTTACATAACTCTCATAAATTACAAAACTAAAAAGATTAAAACGTAACAAAATGTTTTAAAGGAAAAAAAAAAAAACGTAACAGAATGTAAATTTTATATTCATAAGCTGCTATATACAAAATTGATATAGCAGCAAATGTAAGAACCCTAGTGAGCTCTTTGCTTTGTTCCCACAAAGAAAGAAAACAACTTTGTGGATTTACACAAACCACTTTTCCATCAACAGCAACAAAAGATCGAAAAGATAATGCAATTTACAGAGCATGAAACACCATCGAACTATATAAAAGAAGCTATATATATATATACAAAAAGAAAAAGGACTTTTCTTTTTTTATTTTGAAAGAAGAAACATCATCAATCATGGTTTTGTTCATTTAAAGTACCATCATCGAAGTTAAGACAGTAACTGTGATGATCATAACTGTACTGTGGGCGTGGGCTTCGTCTTCCTCGCCATCCCATAGCTTTATTCCATCGACCCTTCAATTTACAAACCATCTGTCTCAGAAAGCTTGATCCTGGACAACAGCTAAGTGGGGCCAATGTTCGGACACTACCAAGTGTGACCGAGGACGAGGCAGCAGCAGCAGCAGCCAACATCTTCTTCTGAAACCTCAACAAAAACTGTGTTCTGTAAAACCTTGAAAACCTCGAACCTTTCATTGTTTTGAGATCTTAGAGACTATAGAGAAATGGAGGGATATATTTAGTGTTGGTACAGAAAGTGCAGCATCATCATAAGGGGCAAGACCAGAGAGGAAATTAAAAAAAGAGTGAAAGTGAAGATTTCAAGTGTCTGTCCACTATAAAGAGAAGGCAAGGAATGTCTAATGTCACTTTCTGATTTGTGGAAGATCAGAAACATTATCATGAATAGTTTCATCATACAAAAGATAATGCATTTCCACGCCATTGATGACCCCACCATGGAGACTAGTTTAGAAATATACATAGTGATGTAACATCAATAGGCTCCCCTGTTTTTCTTTGTATATATTATAGTCAAGTGGTATCTAAAATTACTGTCCCCACTTGATTTGATTTGCCTTTTCCCACTAAGTTAGAATTCAAACAGGGAATAAATACTATACGTAATCACAATATCAGTATATCACATCACATATATATAATCGAATCGTATTAACTATTTAGTCGAAACGCTTGAGATTTTCACGAGGCCTTTTCGTGAAGTCTAAAGTTGCGTCTTTCAGTTGTTGTCTTTATAATTCGAAAATTTAGTGAACTTTGCATGAAACCTCGACGAAGGAGCACTAGAATCATGAGGTGGACCGACATAAAAGGTACACGTAATCCGGACATGAAAGAAAAGAAAGCGACCAGTTTCAGTGATTAATTCATGTAGCTAGCTTTTCTGTTTGGAAAGTTCGGTGGCAAAAGTATACATGTAAAACGAATCGTTCAAATGGATTTAAAGTTAAGAAATAAAAGGGCATATATTGTCATGTTTACACCCACCGAAAGGTAACGTAACAAGGATTTGGGAACAATATATATTACAAAAAGAACTTATCCATGAGCGCAGAGAAAATCCACAAAGAAAAAGGAATCGTAAGATCAAGCTGCTTCCATATACAGGTATTCATAAACTATACCAAACTAAAAAATAAAATTAAGAAAGTAGTTTTTGGTAATGAATGGGAAAAGACGTTCAAGTAAAAGAAAATATTAAGTTTGATAGGTGGTTAAAGGAGACAGAGACAGCACATCATCTCATGATTTCGTCTTTGCCAGCGTTACAAGTAAATTTCCAACAATGCATCCTTTATTAAAGAAGTAATGGCGTGTGAGTTGGATCCACTTGTAATCTAAAATAGTCAGTCGTGTCAAGAGCTTGTAGCTTATATGGCACCTCGTACATCTTCTCATAGAGGACATTATGGGTTCTATTATCCCAATTAGCGAAAAAATTAGGGGTAATGGGGTTATGCTTTTTGCTACTTGTAGCTTTATTATTTATGGTCATCTGAGTTGCTATGCTAGTAGACCATGACTCCGACAGCAGCGCTAGAAACTTTATATTGTTTTATAAAGTATTAGCTCCGATTTTAAATATAGGATAAAGTTTATAGTGCAACAATACTGCAAACTTTATCCTATATTTAAGATCAGAGGGAGTAGCATAACTTGAGAATAGGAATCAAATCCAGGGGTGAATTTCAGATATTTCCATTTCTCTCACAAAAAAGGGAAGATTAGAAGTTCACCTACGGACAAGTGCATTCTATTTTCTAAACCAGGTCACTCAATCTTCTATACAAGTTGCCATCATGTAATGCTGAATGCTCATGAGCAAGTCCAAACGGATCCCGTTGACACTTTTTTATCACAGATTATAATTTATTAAATACAATTTCTAATTATATTCAAAAATAAATAAATAAACACTGTTTCTAACCATATTCCGCTGAAAATATAACATAGCACACACACCTACTACGTGAAGATCGGCATCACCCATCCTTCCTTCCTACATTCTATCCCCAATTAACTTTTCCAAAATACCATAACATTATTAAGCAACTTTTATTTAATGTATTCCAAATTTCACCCACAATGCAATTTGTTCCCCAAAAGAATAATAGGAAAATCATAAGACCAAATCAAAAAAGGTCTTGCTAAGTCAGACTAGACAGCGGTTGAACACCAAGAGCCGGATGCCTTAGCTTCGAATTTATAATTTTATGTGTGAATTACCGAATACAAAGAAATTATTCAGGTCATCTAATAAATAAATGACGTTCCACGCCTCCATGAAACGGTCAATCCACCATTCAACCTCTCATCCAACATGAAGAAAAATAAATGCATTGACTCAGACTCGTCCAAGCCGCAAGGTTAAAAAGGTGGAAAGGCAACAACGCAAGAACAGAAACAACTCGTTAGCTTCCAATTACGTACCATTGATATTTCAAAACGTATCGAAACAAAAACCAACTAAATTACTTTCATTAGAATTAAAAGTAACCAAAACCTCGCAAATGACTCGAAAATCCTACCAGAAAATACATGCTGTCATATTACTTAAATTCCATAACTCAAACAATTGCATTTGCAGCACTTGCAATCCTTGGCCAGAGATCAGCACACTCCTTGCCAATTGGACCGGTAATCGCAGAACCTACATTAACAATTGGAGTACAAAGTTGAGATCAACAAAAGCACCACAGATAAGAGATACAAGCCACTGACATCATATGGCACACTAATTGTTTCTCCTGATGGAGTTGTTATATGTACCTATGAAAGAAAAGCCACGCTGATCAAAATATTAGAGAATTTAACTGTAGCAAGAAATTACCTTTCATTTCACCCTTGGGATTAACAATGACACCAGCATTGTCTGCATAAAAGCAAGAGTACGAGTCACAAGTTGTCCACAATATGATCAAAAGATAAGTAAGAAAATAAAGCAAAAACTCTAATACATAAGGAAAAATGGGTCGATATACAGATTACAATCATCAAGACTTCCCATACGCATCCACGGTTCACTTCAGTTCCTACTTCATACCATATATCAACAAAAGGCTTGTACAATCGACTTCACAAATACTTTCCAATCCCTTCAAGCCGTTGGCCGCCCCTCACTCCTTAATTTAGAGTTGAGAATTAGAGTCGGCCCATGAAGGGTCGCGTTAAAAAAACATCTGCTTTTTAAAAGTTTTTAATTTCGAGAAAGACTAGGGTAAGAGGGCCTTCTTCGGCTTGGAAAGTTACTATTCCAAATTTTAACTATTTTTCCTCCATTTTTTTACAAAGAAATATAATTAGTAAATTATAAAAATTAAAGTTCTAATTTATCAAATAAATGTTGTCAACATTAATATCAAAACAACACGAATCATCCAACAAATAAGACAAGCGATTACTAATTCATAATAAAAAACAAACAATGTTCACAAATTAACTCACATAAAACATAAGAAGCATACCATTAAGCGACATTTAGTACGATAACTATTAATGTCGTCATCTTCACCATTATCATCAATTTCAACGACATTTGCTTGTGCTTCGTTTTGAGTAGACTCTGGTTCATGAGTAAGAATATCATTAGTTTCTTCTCCCGCATCATGAACATATTTATCATCTTTATCTGCAACAAATAATAAACCAAATCATAAAATTAGAATATAGTTATTATGGATTTTTGTATTTGTACTTAAATGGATAAATAACTTTATAACAAATACAAAATACATATAAATTAGTAAATTATCATCATATGTGAATCTATGCATCCAAAAATAATAATAATAAAAAATTAAAAGGGCCTACAAAGCCCGGTCCTTTAATTTTAAGCCCAAGGCCCTACAGTAATGGCCTTGCGCTTATTTCGTTAAGCTCCTCTAAGTTTTAAGCCTGACCCTTAAAGGGCTAGAGCTTAAAAGGGCCAGCCTAATAGGCTCGGCCTGATTTCCCGGCTATACTCCTTATAATGATTTATGTAACTAGGACCTGAAACACAATTTATTTATTTTTTAAAAAATAAAGGTGTATTTGCCAAAAAGAAGAAAAAAATATATTATTTTCCTATTATTTTGAGATATTTGATTTTAGGAAAATATCGGTAAAAGTTGCAAATTTAAAAAATTATTTGTGTACAATATTCTAACCACCCTTCTATTTTGCTTTAATTACATAGACCTCCATTCTATTTTGAAAACATATACTAAAGTCTAAACCTTTGTTAAGAATATTCTAAAAAATATTTTTAATTAAAATTTATACAAAAATAAAATTTATTTACTAATTTACCTTTAATACTAAATCCTAAATTTTAATTGAAAACTTACAAATATAACAACTTTTAAAAATTTGAGTAAGTTTTTTAAAAAAAATTAGAAAAAATATCAAAATTTAAATTTAAATGATTTAATATAATCTCTCAAACATATATATAGTTTATTATTTTTTATAGAAAAAAATGTGTTTAATATACATTTTAAGTCATTTAAGAAACTAAAATTAAATATATTTCAATAAATATGGTAAAAAACTAAAATTTTAAATTTTATGATCTCAAAATTCAAAAAAATTTAACAAACTTAAAAAAAAAATCTATTGGGATAAAAATTTGGTGGTGTGTATATATATATATATTGCCCACATACCTATATATATGTTTAAATAATTCTAATGTTAAAAAAAGGGCATTTTGATAAAAACAAAAGTTTTAACGGTCGACTAACGGTTTTGGTGGATGAAAATATAATCTCAAAATATAAGGGAGATTTGTGTAATATACATTTTAATTTTAAGGGAGATCTATATGAGTTTTCAAAATAGAGGAGGAAAGTCTATGTAATTAAAGTAAAACAAAGAGGTAGTTAGAGTATTTTACTCAAATTATTTTGATGATGAGAACCTAAATCAAAGTATTAATTTTCTATGCTAAAAGATTTTCCAGAGAATATAAAAATTTATTAGTTCCTTCTTATTAATAAAATTTATTTTAAATGCAAGGAGTCAATGAATAAAATTGTTATAAATATAATATATGTATGGATTTCTATGTATCTCCATTATCTATAGTATCATACAATTATCTCTTATTATCATCAAATCTATATATATCGATTTTGTTACACCCCTACCGGCCTCGCCCTTTCGGGTGGCGGGTTAGAAGGATTCCTTTTAATGATTACCTTTCATTCATTATAATGTCCACTTAACATGCATCAGAGTTAGCGCAATAGAGCATTTAATCGGTTTGGACTATCTACTGTACTGACAAAAGTAAAATAAACGGAAAGTAAAAGTCCCTGAAGGGTTAAGGGTACAGTTATCCAAAATAAACACAAAAAATAATACAGTCATCTCGAAATATAAAGTACAAAATAAACGGAAAGTAAAAGTCCCTCAAGGGTTAAGGGTAAAGTTATCCAAAATAAACACAAAAAATAATACAGTCATCCTGAAATATAAAGTACAAAATGATAGGGCATTCCCTATTCTTCTCTGCACCGCCGGGCCCTTACCTTCTTCTGTCTTCGCCTGCTACTTCCTCACCCTTGCATCTTCACAATGGTCTGGAGTTCAAAATTGAACCCCAGAGTAACTGTTAGACTCAAATACAATATGTATGCAATGCATGCAATGCAAATCACAATCAGAAAAGTAAAGAAAATAATTATGCCTCATGCACAATAATCTGGCATGTATGTTCTGCCTCTGGCATAATCCGCAGGACCGCCTGGTCAAGACAAGCCCCTTGGTATAATTAGCGCGCAGGGGCCTCAATAGTCAAGGTTGCAGACCCTAACCACCTACCCCAAGAAGATTCAATAGCAACCTATAAACACACAGTCATATAGACCCTACTTACCTCACATACCTCGGTACTGTAGTAGGAACCTAAGGACACGCAGTCCAATAGGCACTACAGCCCGATCATACATGCCCTTGATACTGAAGCAGAACCCTCAGGACATACAGTTCAATAGGTACCACAGCCCGATCTTCTACATCATGATTAAACATAACATGCAAGAGCAACATAGAGTATGCAAGTCAACAGTTACTACCAGGTGTGCTATATACTGCCCTTAATATTTATTATGCCCGGCGACTTTTCCAAAAATGCTCTTGACCTAATAACACCAAAATACACCCTTTTTAGTATTTCCAAAAATACCCTTACAATTCTTTTGTCAAAACCAAGCTTACACAGAATTTTTTCAGAAATTCTATAAATCTGATCCAACTTCCAAAATTTTTAATAAATTTCAAAAAAAATAATTTTCACATGAAACCAGCGCCCTTTAAACCATTAGAATATCTATTTTTCAGGAAAAATATATCCAGACCATGAAAGTACACATATCTTGGCGTGTAGCTACTTTTCCTCCTCTGGTCCAGATTCGCACCCCTGATTCTAGACCCTTTTTCAACCATTTATTTCACCCAGTAAATATTATTCAAAGTTATCATATTATCTATGTAGATTCATGCCCCGGATGTCTAGTTTCTCCATATAAAATTTCAGCTCAATTTTTTTTTTACCCCTTCAAAAACGCGTTAGAAGCTTCGCCGCTGAATCCCCCGAAACCGCGGCAAGCCCTAACTTAGTGTTTTCGGTGTTTTCGACTTGACAACTTAACCATGACTATATCCTACACAAAAACACGTTCTAGAGCCATTGGTGGTCTTAAAAATTCAAAAATTCCAACCCTAACACCAAGCTCCCACCTTATGCACGAAAATGCTTAATCAAGAGCTTAAGAAGGCAAGGTTTTTCGGTGTTACCTAAAATCGGAGAAACGGTGGATGAGCTTGAGATCTTGGCCTTGGAGCTTTGGTTATGGTGGTGGATGGTCCTCCTCCCCGCCTTCTGAAATTTTCACCCCACTAGGGTGGAAAAGAAGGGTTGAATCACCTTTTAATAAAAGTAAAATTGATCCGGTGGAAATAGAATTAACTGGCGTAAATTTCAGTCTAGAATTTATCTGGCTTTTAGCTTTTTCCATAAGTAAATCTAGAAAATTCCATGGAGCTCTAGGGATCTGCCAAGTGGCGCAGCCCCCTCCAAAAATATCTGGATATTTTCTTCTTTTGGGGCAAATTACCCGTTTTGCCCCGAAACTTTTGGAAATTACAATTGTGGCCCGAAACTTTTCAATAATTACCAACTTTTCCTACATGCTTTTGCCTGCCCAAAGGGGACATATGTGGCGCCATTTGGGGCTCACATGTCTGCCCTAATTAATCTTTTTACACATTTATTCCCATTTTGCCCTTTTCTCTGAATGTGGGACCCACAATTTGACTTTTACACTGACTTTTCTTTCTTTTTCTCCAAGCAAATATTTTTAATGATTAGAGGGGACATGTGGCGCCTAATGGGGCCCACAAATCTGATCCCCAACATTTAATTTCCTTTTTCCCCCTTTATCAGTCCAGTTCTCGGTCTACCGATCCGTGTGGGTCTCGCGGGTCACCAGGGTGTTTCCCTTTGCACTTTTCTTCATCTTTTCCAAATATTCTCCTCTGTATGGACAGTCATAGGTGGTGCCTTCCAAACTTCCCAGAGTGGCCCCACACTTGTCCCATTCAGTCTTAAGGAAACCCCTAATTGGTCCCTATTGGTCCTTCTTCTACCGATTAATCATCTGTGGAACCCGTGTCTTGTGTTTGGGCCTGAATATGATTAAAATCATCTGGTTTTCTCTTCTCTCTCATGGTGGACGAAATTCAATATTAAAAGGACAAGGAATTGACTATTTTGCCCTTGCTTTTCCTCTTTTACCCCTGAAGCGACATGTGTCCCAATGTAATCATTACACTGACTCTTGCTTTTTAACATATGACCCTCCAGTGTCTCCTTCTCTTCCTATGTTTCTATAAAATGCAAAGGACCCTTATTTGTCCAGGAAATGTCACACTTCCTGAACCGGGTTTAGTAGTCTACCTAACTTAGGCTTATTCTCAATTCTCAGAGTTCAAAATTCAGGATATTACAGATTTTATTGATATCGGGAAGTTATATAGAACACATGCGTTATGTATTGGTTACACCTTGATAGTGAATGAGAAATTGAGAATTGTTCTCTTGCTCTCATATTCTCTCTCTTATAATCTTTCCCTTTATTTATAACAATAATAATATTTTATTACGATGAAAATATAGAAATTTTATTTTGAAAAAAAAAATCCCTTTTATCATTTTGTGTTTTCTACTTTTTGGCAACTTACATGTGGCATAGTCATATTCATAGTCAAAATTAACAGATTATGAGTACCAGAACTAATACTTTTAATTGAGGAATAAAACCAACAAGGATTAACAAATTAATTTTTTGGAAAACAATTAAATCAATAAAAAATGGGGAAAAGAGACTCCCATTGAAAATTTTCTTAGTAGAAAAGATTTTTTTTTTTTTTGATAATAAAATTTTAGGAAAGGGTTGAAATTTCACCACCCACGGTCCCGAGGTAGTAGGCGGCTTTCTCAAGCCCGGTCCACGCAGTGTATCTTGGATTAGAGTACATGTGCCTCCACCTCTTCCCAACGTTTCCACTCGCTTTGTAGACCCTGGATCTTCCCCCGTATCTTTGGCCAACTCTGGATTGAACCCCCTCCCTTTAGGTGAGAAAGTCCGACCCCTTCGCCAGTTGAACCCGGGACGAGGAGTGAAAAAGAAATGAAAAATTTATTTACACACAAAGTACTAATATTTAATAAAAAAAATACTTATATATAGTTTAAATATATTAATTATCATCGAAGGATAAAAATGTACAATATTTTTAAATAAAAAGTCCACGTTGTTAACATGAACTTTTTTTTTTTTCAAAAACATTATTATATGTGTCACCATATCAATTTTTAAATAAATCTATTAAGTATAAATCTTACTTCATTTATTTCATATCGTTTTTTTTTTTTGGAAGTTCTATATTTAACACTTTATGAAATTTTTTGTGCATTTAACATCTTTTTATTTAAAACATCCTTAGAAATCTATCAAATTTACTGTTTTATAAGCCTCTTATTAGAAACAAATAATTTATATTAAAAATAAACTAAATTTTTTTTTCTTAAAAAAAATCACATTTACGTGTCCGGAAAAATTATTTGGCACTTTTTTAAATTAATATTGGTAAAAGTGAATTTTATTTAATTGATTTTTTATAAAATGAAGTTTGTACGTGTTATACTTTCCTTTTTTTCCCCCTCACATGCTAAAAATAACTACATTCTCTCCCTCTCTCTCTTTTTTTTTTTTAAAAAGCTCACATTTATTTATTTTTATTTTGTATCATTAATTTCAATTAATTGATTTTTCAACTAAAAATCATTTAATTGATATCAATGTCCTTTTTTCCCTTGAATTATTCATGATAATCTTTTAGAACATATAAAAGAAGTATGTTAGATGAGTTTTACACTCTTTATATGGTATATGAAATAAATATGTTAGATGAGTTTTATCTCGAAGCCTCCTAGTTAGCAAAAACGGGGAAATTGATTTCTTCCCTAAAACTTGCCCTTACCATTATTATAAAATAGGTCCTATATTTATAAATGCAAAAGTATTTATTATTTACGGTCGAGTTGTAGTAGACTATGACACCAGAAGCGCAAGATTATACCTTTATTAAATAGCATAAGAATGTGAATAACATGTGCCGGATGAATATCAGTTAATTCCATTTCTCTCTTAAATAAGGAGAGGTTAGGAGTTCAGCTACATACAAGTGCATAGGTCTAGACGAGGTCGCAGCCACTTGCTAGAGGTTACACAGTCTTCTATGCAAGTGGCTCCATCGAGAGATGTGATGCTGGATGCCCATGACGTTAACCCGGCATAAGTTCAAACGGATTCTGTTGGCACCTTTAATCACATGATATAAATTAATATATAAATACATTTTCTTATCATTTTTAGTACTTTCCACAGTTTAAACATGTTTAGGATCATTTTTGGGGTCCCGAAAATGCTTAAATCAAGACATAGAGACTTAAATCACTGTTCCATTCCAAACTAGCAAATCAACATACCACACATACCCACCACAATTTCCAATCACAAGCAACATTTTCAAAAATACCATATTTCCATACCATACGGGTTCAATAAAACTAAACATTAAGCATCTTTTTTGACATTATCATAACTAAAACTCGAAAGTCAGATTAAGCATCGTTTAATTCAATGTGTTTGTTGATAAAACAATATTGTATTTCAAATTCAACCCACAATGCAATTTGTTCCCGATAAAAAATGATAGAAAAATCCTCAACAAATCAAGACCAGAAACATCAAGCAAATAAATGCATGCACTCAGACTCGTTCAAACTGTAAGGTTAAATGGGGGAAAGGCGACAACGCAAGAACAGAAGCCCCTTAGCTCCCAATTACCAACGATTAATATTTCAAAACGTATTGAAACAAAACCAACTAAATTACTTTCAGTAGAATTAAAAGTAAACAAAACCTCGCAAATGAATCGAAAATCCTACAAGAAAATACATGCTGTCATATTACTTAAATTCCATAACTCAAACAATTGCATTTGCAGCACTTGCAATCCTTGGCCAGAGATCAGCACACTCCTTGCCAATCGGACCGGTAATAGCAGAACCTACATTAACAATTGGAGTACTTAGTAGAGGTCAACAAAAGCACCACAGATAAAAGATACGAGCCAATGACATCATACATAGCACACAAATATTTCTACTGATGGAGTTGTGATATATATATGCATATATGAAAGAAAAGCCATGTTGATCATAATAATAGGCAATTTAAAATTACCTTTCATTTCACCCTTGGGATTAACAATGACACCGGCATTGTCTGCATAAAGCAAAAATAAAAGTCACAAGTTGTCCACAATATGATCAATAGCAAATTAAGAAACTTAGAACAAAAACCATAATCCAGGTCATGCATAAGCAATAATAATGGGCCAATATACAGATTACAATCATTAAAAGACTTCCCTACACATCCATGGTTCATGGTTCACTTACTTCCTACTTCCTTACCAAATATCAACAAAAGGGCATGTACAATAAACTTCACAAACACTTTCCCATTTTCTTACTTTTCAGTTTGAAAAATCTAATTACCCTGTGCCATTTCAGCATAAAATCAGACGTAAACGGATAGAAATTAGCATTAACAGGAACAACGGAGGCGTAAATTAACATGTACCAGGAGACAGGTAACACAATGCAAGATATAAACATCATGCTGTTTAAAACTGGCATTTTCTTTGCTATATGCTTCTAATTGTGCATGACCAACTAGTGCAGTGGCCACTCAATATTACAAGAAGCAACACACACAAAAGGAACACTTCGTCAACATACAAATGGCAATGTATATGACTGAAAACCCAAATCGATGTTCCGGGAATCAACATTAACTTAAACTGGCAGCATTTTCTACTTCTTAGTGATACATTTGACTATTGTCACTTCGTCAGCTCGTTATTGTCTCATTGACATCAACACTTATGCCATCGGAACACTTCCCCAGTGCCATTCACAGGCTATTAAACTGATAACAGTCTTCTAGTTAACTTAAATATAAGGAAGCGAAAATCAAGACAGAACTAACGCATCATTCTACATACACATGCCTATGGAAGTGCAAGGGAATGGCTACAGTCTACAAAAGCAAAAGGACAGACAATAAATCACAACAGAACAACATATATGAAATGAAAAATATGAAAACAGCGATTGGATTGAAGATGAACTGCCAACTAATCAAAGAAGAGAATGACCTTCGAAGTACATATAGACGCCATCCTTTCTGCGCCATGGCTTGCGCTGGCGAACGATGACAGCAGGCAAGACCTTCTTCCTGAGATCAGGCTTTCCTTTCTTCACAGTGGCCATGACCATGTCCCCCACGCAAGCAGAAGGCAAACGGTTGAGGCGACCCTTGATCCCCTTCACTGAGATGATGTACAGGTTCTTAGCTCCGGTATTGTCCGCGCAGTTCACTGTCGCAGCCACCGGCAGACCCAGTGACATGCGGAACTTGTTCCCGGCCGATCCTCCGCGACCTAATCAAATCAAGCAAGCCATCAGAGTAAAGAAATCACCAATATCAGAATCTAAATCTAAATCTAAACGACACAATCGGTAATACCTCTCTTCGACATTGCTCTTTTCTGAAGCTCTCACCCTCCTACTCCCGCCGGAACAAAGAAGATGAATTTATACGAGCAACTGACGGCTATTTCTTTGCTTCGATAACTAGGGTTTTAGGGGTCAAATGGACCTGGGCTCAGTAAATCACCGGCAATGGGCCCAAATTTTTCTAAATCTAGCTCAGATGGACTGTTTCGGGTCTGTTTTGAGAAATTGACAAAAATACCCCTTATATTTCCTCACTGTGACGCCTACTGTCCTTTTGGTGAGTCGCTCAGATGATGCTGGCCGGCAATTCCCTTCTCCCTCAGCATCTGGTCATCCCTCCGGTGACGACCGTGCAAGGCGGTTGCTACCATCCTTCCAAACGAAAACGCACCCGACTCCACTCTAACAGGCTCCGGCCCATGATGTCGCTAAACCAAACCCCTCAACCATCAAATTCAAATTCGAATTCGTCCATTATCAATTCACTCACGAAGATCCTGTGGGGCCAATCTCTCCCTCCAGGACTCCTCATTGCCACCGTCCGTACGGCGTGGAACTCCACGTGGCGGCTCATGATGTCCCAGCTCGCTCCTTCCGATCCCTCCGGTGGCTATTCAAGACCCGATTCCAAGTTCCGAGCCTCACGCCTCTCCGTCACAAGCCCAAGCCGCCTCCACCTGTACGTGGGCCTGCCCTGCCCCTGGGCCCACCGAACCCTGATAGTCCGAGCCTTGAAGGGCTTGGAGGAGGCGGTGCCTGTTTCTGTTGCTTCCCCAGGACCGGACGGATCATGGGAATTCAAATATGTCCGTGGTAGGGAAAAGGATAAGCTTAATCCCACTTTGGATAAGGCGAATGGGTGCAAGACGTTGAAGGAAGTTTATCGGCTGAGAAATGGTGGGTATGATGGAAGATCCTCCGTGCCTATGTTATGGGATGGTGATAAAAGGGACGTTTTATGCAACGAGAGCTATGATATTATTGAATTGTTCAATTCTGAGTTAAACGGGTTGGCGAGCAATCCAAATTTGGATCTTTCGCCCCCTGAATTGAAGGGAAAGATTCGGGAATGGTATCAGATAATATATCCAAATGTGAATAATGGGGTTTATAGGTAATGCTTAGAGAGAGCAATCAGTGTTAAATTCTTTGAGCTTCTTTGATGAAAATGACAGTGGTGATTGCATGTGCAGGTGTGGGTTTGCGCAGAGCCAGGAAGCATATGATAGAGCAGTGAATGAGTTGTTTGATACGCTGGACAAGTTAGAAGAGCACTTGGGTGGTTCCAGATACTTGTGTGGAGACTCACTCACCCTTGTGGATGTATGCCTCTTTACTACTCTAATTCGGTTTGATCTCGTGTATAACGGAATTTTCAAATGCACCAAGAGGAAGCTCCTTGAGCATCCCAACCTGTACGCCTATATGCGTGACATTTATCAGGTACATAATAATAAACACCATATTTCTTCATTCTCTGTCAAATCGTAATTCCTTTAATTAATGTACATGCCTCGTGCAGATTCCTAAGGTGGCAGAAACTTGCAATTTTACTGAAATAATGGATGGTTATTACAAAATCCTTTTCCCACTCAATCCAGGGAGCATTAGACCAATTATGCCTTCCGGCTATGATCCACAAGTCCTTTGCAGACCTCATGGCAGAGAATCAATGTCAACTAAAAACCACGCCTTGACATAGGAACCACATAACCATTGCGTAATATGTGGCTTCAAGTTTGTATTTGTATAGCAAGCTTTTACCTAATGATATACGCTAGGCCTTAGCGCTTATTATCTCTGCTTGCCCAACTCTGGTCACTGAAGTTTGCTCCACTAATCTATATACAAACTTGGAATAAAAATGGCATGCATAAACAGAAGCATTTTGAGAAATTAGAGTTGCATTGATAGAGGCAGTGTTCCTCAAGTGTTAGCCCCTTAGAAGTATAGATTCGTTTCACATGGGCACTTTTCAACTTAACCACAAATTGCCAAAAGGGTTTTACAAGGTCTATCATGAATTAGGCACAAGATGGAATAACAGAACAATCCAAAACCAGCCCCAAACTGGATGGTGCGGCAACAAAACGACGACACGCTACTGCCTAATTGTTTTTCAAAGCATAAAGCGGTTCTTTAAAATGCACTGTACAATGCAACTGTTTCCCAACCTCCAACATCAACAGAGAAACAAACCCAATTCATTAGATTAGGTCTCGTTACTATTTGCGGTGGGCAAGAGTGTGACGTCAATATTAGTTTAGGGGCGCAGCCATTATCAGGCGGTAGGAGCAGATCTACTGGATCCTGCAATATGAAAGGGTAAAAATGAATTGCTGGCATCATACTTGCAGTAAGTCATGAAAGCGAACGTCACAATCATTAGAAACAATACGCGAGCAGCAAGACGTGTAGTCGTGTAAATATTGGCAAGTTTTTAACTAAGGATTGCAACTAAACCAATTGGATCCATAGATCAAAACCATCCTACAGGTCAATATTTATAAAGATCGTGTGATATTGTGATCTAGAACGCTTTACAGGAAATAAAGTCAAGGGCCAAAGCTAAACTTGTGAAGGAAAAAATAAAGTCAAAAGTTAATGTGAAATGGACGCGGACAATTTCATTGGGAGGGGCCAGTAACACCACCTTTTATTTTGGTTTTTTTTTTTTTTTTTTTTTTTTTTTTTGGGGGGGGGTGTATTACTTACTATTTGATCGCTCCATCTTCCGGCAGAACTTGCTGCCACATCTGCAAGAGAATGGCTTAACAGGACCCTCGTTGTCGTCAAAGTCAATACCATAATCCTGCGGAAGCCAAGTCCATGTTATTATTAAGAGAACGACTTATTAACCAGGATTAGTTAGAAAATATGAAGAGTGGCAAATTCATCAACCGCAAAACTGCTAAGTACCAACCAACATTACCTGCAAATGAACTTGAGGAACCAAATGGAAATTTCCATGAAAAGTAACCAAACGTGTATTTACTCCCTCCAATCCTTTTTATAAGTAACAATGACCCAAACCATGCAGACCAAACACCGTACTATAAAACCAAAACTACTTACCCAAGTTAGCTCTTCCAAAGCAGCTACTTTTCTGGATGTGAAGAAAGCAAGCTGTACATTTCATAAACCAGGCAAAATGATCTATAGATTGTCATTCCAACAGAGCTTACACAGATGAAGAATCTAGGGTTTAATTTCTTACATGAAAGTATTGATGATCTGAGGTTTCAACCTCAACTGGGATCTCAACCATGTTTGCATCCAAACATCTGGACAGATGAAATGAGTTTAATATATAATAAAAAATGGGCCAAAGTTTGTGGAATCACTATATCACAAGTTGACCATCACCTTAGAGCACGAAGAAAGAAAGAACCTCAGTATGCTCATGCTGTTTAGGTAAATAATCTTTTAATTCATTCATAGCTCAACCAAACAATTCCTTTCCAAATTTCGTTCATCTTCAATAATGAAAAGAGAAGTCTCCTTTCATAAAAATAAATGGTATAACTAGAAGCACCTAATGTTGTTTAAAACAATGCAATACTTTCATAACATTTCATTAGCCCGAGGGAAAGTACTGTATATATTTGAATCGTCCTTTCAGCATAGAATAATCAATGAAAGAGAAAAATGAAACTATAAGAAAAGGCAAGCTAAAAGCACATACATCACACCTTTAGGAGCAAGTTCTCACAAAAGGAACAGAAATATATGAATCCTTACAAGCAATTAGAATTATGATACCTGTGATTTATGAACCTAGCAACATTCCCATAAGATGCTGCATCCAAGCAAAGAGCTTCTTTATCATTTATATCTCCTGAATCCCAATCTGCATCTAATAGAACTGGGTATGTGTATGTTCCATTTTGGGCACACTGAATGTTCCTCTCATGCAATTCCTTGACGGTTAATATTTCTCCCACAAACTCACACACAAATGCACCTTTTGGCAGCTCCTCTAAGGTACGAAGACCCCATCCTTTTCCTTCTGAAGTAAAAAACACCTAAAATGCAAAAGATTGAGAGAAAAGATGTGAGTTCAAATGCATTTATGAACAACCGGTCCATTAATGTCATGTCAAAGTAGAAATAAATACATGTGACAACTAGAAGCACTATTTTGCAAAGAAAAAACAACAATTAAATCAGCACTTGTATAAGATTTCTTAAGCCCCCACCTGCAAATTGGATGTGATTCCTCGTTGGACAACCCTATTGCCACACTGTTTCACACAGCCACACTTTATCCAACATTCTTTGATAAACTTTCTCTTTAAGTGTCCTTTACATGGTTCTAAACAATCATCATTCTTTGCTCTTTCAAGGGGGCAGATTTTACAGTAGAACTGATGTCGTTGAGGGTTGCGGCTAATGGTAATACACTCTTCCAAGAAATTTTCCTTCAGTAGCCCTTCAGATGTGTATGCATACCCACCCTCAATTTTATTTGCACAAACACAAGGAGTTGGGGACAGAAGACAATCACCCAAACAAGTTGAACAATAATCCTCACACTTGATCTTTGAAAGACACCAGTTAACATAAGCATCTCTGAAAGCAATGCTCTGGTGCAGATAGTGAAAAGGTGGAGGGAAATCATTTGTTATGTCATTCACCCATGGAATTCTAAGATTTTCTTCTCCTTTTGAAAGGTCATCAGCACCATGAAGAGTCCTTAGATCATCAGGAGTAAGCTGATGCTGTTGAACAACCACCAAACTACCTGAATGAGGTATAGGATCCTCCAGCCCCTTTCCATCTTCACATTCTGGAAAATCACATGTGGCCTTATTGGTGACTAGTACAGCATCATTCATACCAGTCGTGAGCGGGGGAAATGGAAATGTGAGATGCAGCCAATGCAGAAGAAGACTGAATGTTGATTGATCCATTTGACATGCCAGCATGCATTCCTAAATCTTCTGTATTGCCTCTGATAACCAGAGCATCACATGTCTTAGATTCCTTCAATACATTTATACTCGGTGTCATCATTTCAGATCCTTCCTGTGAGTCATCATTTGAATCAGTTCTGAATTCCAACACGCAATCACACAAATCTCTCAACAGTTTCATGATAGAAAAACTTGGGTCAGTGATATTATATGATTGCAGACATTTATCCTCCATCATTTTTAAAAGTTGATCTCGACTAGGCAAACGAAAATCTGATCTCCCAAGAGCTGAACTGCAACTCATAGTAATTTTTACCTCTCCAAGTTTTGAGGAGGCTATCTCTATGGTAGAACATTCTTGGTTTGTCGCAATCTCATGGTTTGCTTCATTTGATGAATCCCAAATACCTTCCCCTCTACCTACATCGCTGCGTTTTGACATTAAAGGACCATTCCTGCCTTGTTTTCTAGTTGCATCATGCTGCATTGGAGGGTCTCTTCCACTAGGCAGTTCTTGTGAAGGAGAACAAATTCAAAACCAAACTTGTCAAAAACACCATAATAAAGTTGATGGTAAGTTGACAACACAATATCAAAGGAAAAAAGAATGGTGTGGAAGGAATCTTTTTAGTTCAATATTAAAAGCTAAAGACTACTACGGTCCCCAGCCAAATTTCAATCTAAGTGCAAGTGCATAAGGAAGCCTACAGTGGACTCCAGTAACCCACCACCATCCCTCGATCCCTCAAATGACAAACATCTGATCCAATTAGTGAAATCAAAGCGACAGCAATTATACTGCAAATTCAAACAAAAAAATAAATACTCAAAGGTTCAGGTCAACTAAAATTGTTATATGGTCAAATCAAATTTTGCAAAAAAACTTATCTCTTCTTTTTTAAGTGCTGAAGAATCAAGCCCCTTTCTCTTTACTTAATTAAAAGGGTAGTCCAATTCTGTCTACAGCCATAACATAAAAAATTCATTTAGCCATGTTTCAGACACTCAGTTAAATGGTTGCAGTCCAGATGAATGAACAGCATGCATCACCAAATATGACAAAATTCACCAGATTAAGTAAAAACTACCTTATAGAAGCCATGCTATCATAAACAAATGGTTCCAGAAATCAAGAAAATTCACATCAGGGAGAAACAAGTAAAATACCAGGATTAATTGTTGCCATAGGAGCATCATAATGTACCAGTTCATCAATAGGCTCATCTTTAGGTATGATCAACTCATGAGAAGAGGGCAACTGGTTTTTCTGTGACAGCACAATTCTCTGTTCAGTTGTAGGTTCTTTAAGTTGCACTGATGGAGATGCTCTTTCAGATCCAACTCTTCTTCCTCCAGGAGCATCTTGAGATGATAAAGGTTGCTTCCCCTTGTCAACTAGACTGTCTTGCACTGGAACAGGACGAACTTCAGTCTCAGCATTTCTATTGGACTGAGGCGACATTGCCTTGTATTGAGGCTGCTGGGGCAATTCATCATCTTCTACTTTGGGCATTTTAGATGGGGAGGCAGCTGAGCTGGTTCCACCAATACTCAGCTGATTCTCTTGGCCTCTTAAACGCAACCTCTTTAAAGGTCGTATTGATTCATCTCGCGTTTGAGCTTCTTCATCCTCCATTTCTCCTTCCTGATTGTTTGACAAACCACAACACGTTTAGACAGCTATAGATGTTAGATCAAGAAAGTTATGCATAGGCAATGCCAACCAAAGATGGCAAAAGTTACATACATCATTGTTCTGGTTTTTTTGCCTCTTTCCCTGCAACTATTAAACAATAACAAGCAGCATATTAGAGTATTAGAAGAGCACAAAGAAACAAAAGACATAACATTCAGCAGATAATGTGGAATATTCACCTCTTTTTCCGCCTGCTCAAATATAGCATCTGCTAAAACTCTATAGTTTTCTTGTTCAATAAGTTCCCAGTTCTTATCATAGAGTTTAAGAAGTTGCTTCAATACGGGTTTAACTTGTACTTCCTTGATGCCAAGAACAGTCATTGCGCGATAGGCTGCTACCACCCTTGGATTGGGTGCCATTTTTATCTGCAAGCAATTATTTCTGCTACAGGCTCTCAATTGAAAAAGGTTTCACAGATTTGAACCCTAAAAATAATCCGCAGATTCCTGACAAGGGAAATCAATAATAATTCTTTGTTATTCAGCTAGTGCAGAGAACATTTTTCTGGTAATACATTTCACACTTACACCAGATTGCAGGAAAGACAAAACAATCAGATGCTTGACTTTTCAATCTCTATAAAACAAAAAAAAGGCACAAACTAGAAAACTGGACTGCATAAACAGCAAAGATACTTGGTGGGGCAAAAAATATTTTCATTTCAAATTTTTAAATACATCTTATTCTACCGATTCCTCCCAACAATTTCTTCAGACATGCATGAACATTGTCAATTTCCGTTGCAAGGGAAAGCATAGTAAAACAGATACAACTATCGGCATAGCTTTCAAGAGAACTTGGGGTATTGCTTCAGAATGTAACTGATATGATATCAGGTGTTCAAGTACAGAAGTCAGTGCAACAGGTCAGTGAAACCCGCCTTACAATAGGCATTGTATTTATAGTCTCATCAGTTAACACACTTCAATTACTGTATCTCAGTCCTCCAATGGACGGAAAAATTTGAGACAAGAGGGAAACACACGTTGATGGCATGCACACAAAAGGAGGTGCAGAAGAAACCTACTGCACCAGTATAATTTCACTGTTCTAGGTTTTAAACTTTTAATTAAAATGAAGTTAATAACAGACATGTAGTGCGAGACATCTGGAAACTTTATAAGGAAACCGTGTCAACTGCAAGTCAGTAAGTCACGTATAACATTTGCTTGCAACAGCTATCGATCCTGACTTTCCCTTTCTAAAGTCACAGGAATATTTCAACTCTTAAACATAGATTTCTTCCTAGAAGCTTAGTATGAAGGGAAAAACAAAGACCTTAGTGGCTAGGTAAAACGCAAGGACACTGAACACAGCCATACTTTGAATCAAACAAGCAGAGCCGTCCAGTAAAGCTCAGAGTAGAGAACATTAAAAGAACATTGAATTTACCGGACGAGACATGAATATTGAATGCACCACCCAGAACCACAGGGGAAAAAAATCAAAGAATAGTTTAGAAACCCACATGCGCCCTAACTCACTAAGTAAAACAACAAAGAATCTCGAAAACTAATGCATTTCATCAATCGGAGAAATATAACAAGAAGTGGCAAAAATGACAGACTAAAATAATTTCAGCCTTCAAAAACTTGTCTGTTGCTCGAGGAAAATGAGAAAGTAAAATGGGGGGAAATATGCGCAAAAATGGTCAAACGAAACCTTCAATGTTGCAGGGCTAAGCAAGTGACGCTTCAGAAGCCAACTCTGTTCATAAGCGAGGAAATCTCCTGGGTGCGAAAATTTTACATCAAAATCAAAAGACGGAAACCCAAAAATGTTACATGCATTGTAGAATTATTGATTCTTGAAGATTTTCTTTTTTCTCAGAAAACAAAAATGATCCCAGAGGGACGACTGGGAGGAAAATAGGGCAGAAGAAAATGAAAAGTTTTTACCTCCACACTGCCTCACTGTTTTGCCCCTTTTGTCCGTTGTTCTCCCTTGCCCTTTGCGTCTTCACTGTTTTTTTTACAGTGAAGAAGGAGCTGTGTGGTGGAGTGGTCCAAACCCCAAAGAGAGCAAACCCTCCGCTTGAATCACTAGAAACTGACGTTCACATTTTTATAGTAAGAGAGCAAAAAAAATCTTGAAATTAAATTATATATTCCTAGGAATTAAAAGAAAAATAAATGCGTGCTTTACTATTTTTTGACTTTATTTTAATATTTTATTTCAAGATGAAATTCATTTTTATGTAATTGAATTTAAACCTAAAATAAATTATAAATTTTGTAAGAAGAATTATATTTTCTTGTTTGAATTCAGTGCTATTTTCTTATTATTATATCGACATCTTATACTGTAAAAAATTAAATCTTGTAAATAATCGAAATGAAGTTTTGCACTATTCCATTTTTTTTTTTACCAAAAGCACAATTCCATTTTTTTAGTCATGTGAATAAAAAAAACAGTAAATGCTAAGAAGATGAGGTTTAATTTAAATAAAAAAAATAGAATTACATAAATAGTCTTAAATAAATAATTTTTTTATAAATTAGGTTCACCGATTTCTGAAAAATCCTATCAAATATCATGAAATTTGGTTTTAATTATTTTTTCCTATGAAATTACATAACCTTTGGAACTTACATATACATTTATAATTTTTATAAGTCATAATTAAATCGTGAATGAATTGTTGTATAAAAAATTAATGTTGATATCTCATGGTGTTCATAACAATTTTAGAAAGAACTTCAGACAATTTATTAGTATGATTTAAAAGATATTAAATGCAAATTGTAAATTGTTTGCCACAACATAAATTAGAAATTTTTTCTGGTGCCATAAATACGTACTTGTTTTGAATCATCATTCGTACAAGTAAGCTGGTTACCAAACTCTTTCCATGTATTTATCTTGTTTGTGCGTTTGGAGTATATTTATTGTTGTCAAAACTCGTTAGTTAGTTTTTTCAATTTACCGATTTTATATTTACAAACTTACAAAAAAGTCGAATAACCTCAGAAACTCGTATCGCTTATAAATTTAGTTAAACTCACGAGTTTATACATCGAAGCACTGCTTTTACGTTTAATTTACAAAATCACGTTAACTTACTCTTAAATTTGTGTTAACTTTTTCGATTTGATAATCTTTCAACGGTTTTATATATAATTTTTATAGAAATTTCTTTGTTAAATATGATAAATAATGAATGTTGATGAATTTAATTTCAATTATTTATATTTAAATCAAATAGTTCTCATTTTTATATTTGAATTATTTAATTATACACTAGTAATACCTATTTAATAATAAAAATAAACTCTTACAAGTTTACAATCCGATTCACGATATGAATTTACATCACTATCACGAAGTTTTTAAACTTGTAGTTTAATAAACCTTAGTATATTATCTACAATGAAGGTGCCAATGCAATCAATTCTTGCTCATGAAAAGAAGCATCAAGGTTGCGTCGTGGCATTGTGCTATTATTTGCATAAATAGATATATTTTTCAGCGCATAAATGGATGGCTGGATATTTTATCTGATTGCACTTGCAGAATTTTATTGAATCTGGCATATAGTTCAATTAAAATGAAAAAAGATGAGATAATACCACTTAAAATTCAAAATCTTAAACGAGTGATTTCATACTAAAAAGAGTTGTCAATTGATATACTTTTATAATTAATACATATGCTCTTATAAGCAACAAGATTGATTTGAAATTTTAAAGTTCAAATCATATTCCCATGTTTTTTCTTAATTAAATTTAACCAATCTTTGTTTTAATCACTTTACTGTATTTTTTAGTCAAAGAAAATATGTGTCGGCCTGCTAAATTAAACGTTCAATTTGAAGCAATTAAGCACATTGTGTTTGGTATTGTTAGATCCTAAATCGTGGATACCTCTCCCAGCACCAATTCAAATTTAAGTCTGATTAGACTCAATTTCACTTATATATATTTCTCCATCTAGTTGGTAAAAAGGTTAATTCATAACCATAAAGTAGTGAGTTCAAATTCTATCGATGTAAAGACCTTGTTAATAAGTAGTTCATTAGTATATCTGTAAGTACTATTTGGCCCCAGAGGCATTTTCTAGCCCCAGTACTCAATTTATCTAAATTGTTTCTATACTAACAGAGAAAGTGATTACTGACTGTGTTCCAATAAAAAGTGAATACTAATTTTGTGTGACTTGTAAAATGCAGCCCATATATTTTTAAGGTTAAGGTGCATCCTACACCCTAAAGTATTTTTTATGTGCATCCAGTATCCTACAATATTTTTTGGTGCACCCAGCGCCCAGAAGTAATTTTTTAGGAGCGTTTAACAAACACAAAAATCAGCAAAGTTGGTAATCCTAATCAAAACACAATCAAATATAATCAAACCAATATACATAGTAATCGAATCAAACATCAATTTCTATATTCACATCGAATCAAACATTATTCATTATCTTTATTGAATTTCTTAATTAGTGGGGAAGAGAACCATGGTAGATCCGAGTATCCTGTCAGTCTACCCTGTGACCCGGAAACCTGCCAGTCACAAATCATCAAATTGGCCATCATAAAAATATCTCTTCCTAGTGTGCACACATCTTCCCAAAGTTGCTACTAATATCTCAGAAATTCTGCCAGACACCACTTTGAGAAGAACGAATAATATCTTTTCACATCATATAAATATCGGAGGCATAAAGCCCAAAGGTTGTGTTCATCACTTTAGGAGGTATCATCCCAAAACTACCTCCCACTATTAATTCATTACAATAACACACAATCAGGAAATTCAATCTTGTCACAATTATCAAATTTCTTCATTGAATATATCAGTTGCTCAAGGGCATCATAACTTTCCAAACTATTCAAGAGTATAATAATTCAAATATTCAATATGAGATCCAACTCATATTATAACTCAAATATCTATCTTTTAAAGTCCAAATCCAACTATCATTTCAATCATCATGAGTTATAGGGTATCAAGATAATAATTTTCCTATCAAAATATTAACCTAAGACTTCTAGGGATTAGGATTACATATAATACATATTATAACAACCTTATGAAATATTAACCTAAGACTTCTAGGGATTAGGATTACCCGATCTCCGTGCTTCTAGGAGGAAAAATTGATTAGAGAAGAGAAGAAATTTGAAATAAGAAGAAAGAGAAGAAGAGGAAAAGAGAAATGGAGAAATGTTGAGGATTGAAAATGATTTGGTTTGGTTTGAATAAGCCTTATTTATAGTTGAAGTTTTGTAATTGAGGCATTAATTATCACGGGTAATATCAAAAGTCATAATTAATTATCACCGGTAATATCAATGGTCATCATTAATTATCACAGATAATATCAAAAGTCATCATTAATTATCACCGATAATATCAAAAGTCGTTATTAATTATCACCGGTAATATCAAAAGTCGTCATTAATTATCACCAGTAATATCAAAAGTTGTCATTAATTATCATCAGTAATATCAAAAGTCGTCATTAGTTATTACTAATATTATTTATTTTATTTTATTTTTCTTGGGTTATCACACTGTTAGTTTGACCTTTTTATATTTCTAAGGCTGACATGAACAATGATTCAGCTAAATTTTATCTCATATGAAAATAAAAAATTGGAGAAAATTACAGAAAATGGCATAAATATTTGAAAATTACAGTTCAACACTCCTTTCTCCTATTCCCCTTCTCTATCCCAATCTTAATCTTACCCATCTCCGCCTCCTTACCGCTATTGCCACATTTCTATAATTTTCAAAAAAAAGAATTTGATGTTTGATGCATTTTTGAAAAAACCGCATATGTATTTTTTCACCTAATCCACCCATTCAAGTTTTATAAATGTTGTGGTTATCTGTTAATTATTTGCATAATTCCATCTCTATCTCTAGTTAATCATAAGTTGTTGCCTGATTGATTGATGAAATGAAACTTAAGGTGCAGTTTTATGATGACAAACAATTATCTGGGGATTTGTAACATGTACTCTAAAGGAAGAGGTTGTAGCCCCGCCGTGGTATATCCTACTACCTGAACCAAAAAAAAAAAAGCTTGGAAAGCATCTAGTTGTCTTGTCAGTCGTTGTCAACTCGTTGCTGAGCCTATCTTCATTTTTGTTAATGTCTGTTTCATATAGTCTGGTAAAAATATGCAAATAATAACTAAGAAGCTCTCGTTTTATTGATTCAAGCATTGCCCTACAAGGCTTATTTTCCCTTTGATGGAGTCAGAACATCAAGACTACAACTTATGATATCCAACACTCCAACTATAAAGTTTTTCAGGACGGGTTGCCCTAGACCAGTTTCTCTCCCATTTGGGGCATTCTCAGGAAAAAACATGGACTGAAAAAGCCAACACGTGTTATTTATTAGGATGGGACATGAGGCGAGGCTGCCTCGGTTCCATCCTATGAACACCCCAAGCAAATAATAAGGATCTAATGGTTGGCCTTCTGTTTAGGCAATTGACATTATCGTTATCCTTTGATAGCGACTTAGGTAGACCCCTAAGATATTTATAACACCTCAACTTAGCGGATAAGAGAGGGAGCTCATTAGTCCAACTATATCTCATGAGTGGTTTTAGGTTCAATCAGAGGTTTTAGAAGATACAAATATGGTGGTTATGGGTCATGTATGAATTCAAGGTTTTAAAACTATAATGTGACATGTATGGATATAATCACCCACTTTGCCGTCTTATAATCAATACTTGCATGTTTTGTAAATTAAATACTATTGGTTACTGGAACTCTGTCTCTGTGGTTTATAATGTTTTACAGGCAATGGTGGCTCTAATGGTGGACATCAAGGGAACACTCCTAAGGCTTGAGGCTCAGTAATTGCCTCACTTGTGATGACATGTCCTAATTAATTGCATATTTTCAGATTAGGGCCCTCTGCATGTTTTTGATGTATTGTGGGAAACATTTGCATGATTTGACTTTTAGATTGGTTGACTGTTTTTGTTTCAGATATTGTTACTGACTAATGATTATGGTTTCGAAACCTGTTGGTTTGTGGCTGTGGATGATTCATAAACAAAGATTTATCTATATTAATGAAGTTTATTTGGGAAAATGAGCTTTGTTGTCGTTGCAATGGATTTTGTCCTTGTGGATGGGCTTGAGGGTCGAATCGTTTTTTCATCGCAGGAGAAATTGTGTGTTTGAGTTCTCATACTCTTGCTGGCCTTTTTTTATGACGAGTTCGTTTCAATTTTTTTTTTTATCTTTATCATGCTTGGTTAATTAGTTTTAATCATTTAGTTAAATTCTTTTATACTCTGGTAGTGTATTTAATGAATAGCACATAAAACTCAAACTATAGTATGCAGCCAATCTAGCCCAATCGAAATTATAAATAGCACAAAATAAAGGTGTAAAAAGAAAGCGTACAACCAGACAAAGTAAGTTGCATCTTGAACGACCAAGCTCCTCATGTTATGCGTTCTTGTATATCAAAATACCTAGGAAGCACATAACACATGAAATTCAGAGTAAATATTGGAAAGGGTACTCGATTTAAGCATCTGCACACAAATTGAAGTTCCAAATAACATTGAAATCTTCCTTCCTGGCATGATTGACAAACCTGCAACATAGGCAAGTCTCCAAGAGGGAAGTCCCGGAAACAGTAATGTTTAGGAAGCTGATCTGCAACCCAAGGCAAAGACAAGTCTAAATAACACAGTTCATAGTAAGAGTAAAGAGCAGAGTTTTCGAAGGCATACCTCATCAGCTCCATCTTTGTAGTACTGGCTGGCAAGCTCGACCGACTTGCCAAGATTTCTTACCTAACAATTAAAATATTACTATCAGATGACTAAAGTATTAGGGTTGCCTAACAGGGGAAAATGCTTCAGAGCGTTCGATTTTGTAGAGGTGAATGCTGATAGCTAAGGGGAGAATGAGTTTAAAACTTCAAACAGTAAAAGGCATCACTGACGGAATTGTTCATTAAACAAAGCATATGACATAATGAAAAATTAATCAATGTGTTAAACATATGAAAATCATCATGCGTTGTTTCTTTTAGTTTAATTACTTATCCTGATGACTAGTTTGTGGCTTTGTTCTGCACAGGTAGTATCCAATGCTTTTAACATGAGTAACCAATAAAAATAAAATAAACACTATCTCCAGTACCTCTGTCTCCTTTGTTTGTTCTCTTACATCATACTGGTCTCCTTTGGTTACAACAACGTCCCCCTTGTCATTTGCCCTCGCATCAAGACAAGCAACCACACCTCTTGTTAGCAAACCAAATAAAAAGTGTTATTATCACACTGACCCCAATCTCCCCACAAAAGAAGTTAAAACCCCTAAAAGAATAAATAAGTAAAAAGAAACTGAAACCAGAGTGTAATTGTCCAAGCCAGAAAATAAAGTAGGCACTGACAGGTTCAAATGAATAGTTAACCCCAGAATTATGTTCAGAAACAACTCTAATAAAGACTTCCATCACAATACCTTTTTGCTAGTTCTGAAGCCTTCCCTCCATCGGCCTTCTGTCATTAGATGAACATTTCAAATGGTTAGCCAACTTGAGATAAATTTGATGGTAATAGAATTGATTTCAGCAATGTGCATATTCACAATAGCATTAAAACCACCTTTGTCCTGTTTGCATTTGGATTTAAGAATCTTCTTAAAATACAAAGACCAACATCTGTAAATTTCAATTTTAGGAATCAGTATAAGAACCAGCAATGAACTACTCAAAACTTGAGAGCTAAGAAAATAAAAGGCCAAAGTAAAATTTTAATTTCAAATCAAAGTAGATATCTTCAACTCAAAACTAGCCATATCATGTAATGAAGAATGAATATTCGTTTCATCAATGGAAAAGAAGAAAATCAAGTGCATTGGAAACTTATTCTTGGATAATCATGAGGGCTAATTCTTCAAGATCAGACCTAGAGGACCATCAACCTGCACTACTTTTGGGGTAGATTGATTAATGATTAATCTACCAATTTCACAATGGATGTTCAATATATAATTTAAAACTAGGCAGTCCTCTAAGAAATGAAAGGAAAGAGAAAGAGAAACATATCTTTACCTGGATTTGACACCTTTATAGTCTTGAATTGCACATGACTGTTATTCTTTACCTAAACTCTGCGAGGATCAATACTGACTACCACTGCCTGCTAGGTGAGAATAGATTGATGATTCAATAGATTGTTCAGTTCTTATATGCATCATAGACTCACTATCCAATGAACTATGTATTTTATAATACTGTCAGACACTTACAGATAGCCCTTAGGCAAATGACTTTTTATCACTGATAGAGTACCAATCATGAAATCAGCAGTATAACACAGTCAGACAATTACAAAAAGCCCATAGGCAAATGACTTTTCATCACTGCTAGAGTACCAATAACGAAATCAAGCGCAGCGAATTTGTGGAATTTAATTGATCTGATTTTATTTTATTACTATTTAAGTTCGCGGTTTGTGGTTAGTTTAAGTTCAGCACAAGTTTAGGAGCAAGCGGAGTATGTTAGGATTATTTATGAACATGCACAGTTAGGAAAGGATCAAAGGGAAGGAGGAACTCACATCGATGAGGACCGAGCAAGAAGAAATCAAAATCGGACCCAGAAATGCCAAGCCATTAGCGTCGGCCCAGCCACCTTTGTCCATTGCCGCTCCCTTCTTCACTCAAGGATGCTCGAGCAGAATCTCCAGCTAATGAAACGGGAAACAAGAAATGCTTTGCTGATTTACTGGTCAGAGCACGTTGCTCTCACCTGTGAGGTACGAGCTCGAACCAGTAAACACTGAGAGATGCTTCGCTATTTAGGAAGTAAAAAGAAAAAGCCCCACAACGGAACTATTTGTTTCAATTTTAGGAAATAGCGCGCCCCCGCGGCGCCAATAGGGAACTATTTCGCCAACGGTCAAATAAGAATTATTTCTAAATGAGAAATTTTTTATAAAAAAAAAATTGACAGGCAGAAATTATATTGGGTATTGACTTCTTGTTGAACTCGACTGAAAAATGAATGCTTTATTAAAAGAATGGAAAAATCCTTAAATATTTTAAAAAAATATTTGATGTTTTTAATTTGGATAGAATAGCCTGTGTATAAAAACAACAAAGGAAAAAATAGTAATAATAGATTTTTTTTTCTATTTATATATCACATCATATAATTTTTTCATAAATGTATAATTTTATTCTTCCTTTATTACAATGCAAATTTTATTTTTAGAGTATCAAGCAAATATGAGTAAGTTATATAGTTATTAAATTTTAAGACAGGATTAATGAGATATATAAAGTTTTTTTTTTTTGTTTAAATGAAACATATAGGAAGTGACTTCATTCAGAGATGAAAAAGATCAAAAATACCCTTTTAAGTGCTTTAAGGCTATGTTTGTTAGGAAGAAGATTGGAGGAGGGAAAGGAAGATTCCAATCTTCCCTCGGTTTTGGGTGTTTGTTACGTAATTCATCTTCCAAAATGAAAGACCATCTTCTTTCATCCATGGGAAGATTCCTTCCTTAATCTTCCCTCACATATTGGATGGAAGATGAAATCTTCCAGGAAGATTGTGAGCAAATTCCCATTAGGTCCCTTTCTTCTTCCTCTTTTCTCACCTCCGACTTCACCTTCTTCCTCTCACCTTCGGCTCTTCTTCGTCGCACGGCGAAGACTTCCTCCTTCACCGTCGGATCCCGCATGACGACCACCACCGGCGGAACTCGCTGGATCGATTTCCTATTTCGGATCGAAGCTTTTTTTCTTTTTTTGGTTACGTCGGTCGGGCATCGGGGATGAAGAAGGAGGGATAGCGAGCAAAGAGAGACAACGTCGGAACCCACGATCTCCACCACCACCGGTCGGAAACTGCAACAGGATCGAAGCTTTTTTTTGTTTTGTTTTGGCTGTCGGTAGTCACCGGTCGGGCGTGGAGATGAAGAAGAAGGAGAGAGTTTTTTTTTTTTTTTTTTTTAATGTAAAGGGTATCTTGGACATTTTAGATGTTATATTTTGATTTTGATTTTTAAAAAATCATCATCTTCCATCTCAATTTTCATGTCTACCAAACAGAACACCCTTTTAAAGTTCCCTCTCAATCTTCCTTTCCATTCTTTTCCCTCCTCTAAGTTCCTTTCCTTCCTTAAATCTTCCTCATAACAAACGGGGCCTAAGTTTGAAGGCGTACTCTAGTCTCAGCGAGTTTCCCAACATCCATCTTGTCACACCCGACATTCGTGTAATGAAACTCTTCAAAGTAAGATACCACGAATGTCACATGCTCATAAAATAATGACATTCATCAGAGTATTAATGCACAACTTAGGAAGAAAAGGAGTTCTAGCATAGTAATACCGATATTAGGGTCTGGATACATAACTAAAATCCATATGATGTTCTTACAAATATTACAAACTTCAAAATAGTCTAATATAAAGCATAGATAACCAACAGCAGTTCTTGGTCTATCTCAGCATCTTCAGTTTTCGGTATCCACCGCCTTGCCTTGGGAGCCACGTCTACTATACTTTTCATGCCCCGAACTTTCGGGATGTCTCGGGATTCAAACGAATCCCAAGAGTAACGTTAATCACTCACATAACAATGCATGCACAGTACATGGTAGACAACCAATTGCAATAAATTCAATATTCAAGTTCACATTCAAATTCATTTGAACACCATTCAAATTCAACATTCAATTCAAATTCATTCAAATTCACATTCATTCAAATTAAAATTCAAATTCATTCAAGGACCAACACCATTCCCTCACACATTGGGTATTCAAATGGGCATTCGCCCTTCTTTCACAAAAGTATCGATTCCCTTATCGAACAACCACCCCCGGCCTTAACCGTGATGGTATCTAGGTTACCCCACATTCAAGGGTATTACCTTCCGGCCTTAACCGGCGATAAGGTTAGGTGTTCAAAATTCAACTATCACAATGGTTCATACATGCATATAAAGACATACAGAATATGTGAGAGAAAGTTACTACCTGGATGTCTTCACAACTTCTTATTCTCACCAGAATTCTTCTTGCTCTGCCAATCTTTTGGCCAACACAAGTGTCCGTATCCTATATTATGTGGAGATGGGTCATTACTCAATTTAATCTTAATAGCAACATTAAGATTACGCTCACTAAACCGACCCATAATGCTTATCCTTTTTATTCACTTCAGTTGGTTATCTTTCATTGTGTATTCTATAGTCTTCCCATAATTATCTATCTAGCCCTTCAAGTCTTATTCAAGAATTCCAAATTAAGGCTAGTAGTAATTTGCTCAAAACGTATTTATTTTCAGACTTGACAGAATTTCAGCTTTCAATTTCTCTAGGAACTTAGAAAACTCATATCTCGGTCTAGAAAACTCGAATCAAGTGGTTCAAGTTCCTAATCGAAGTTCTGTAAGTCAATATTATAAATAAAATAATCCACTTACCAAATGATAGCTTAATCATTCCCAGAATTTTGAATTGTAGAGACCACTCAAGTCTGCAAACTGGATTTTTCAGAATTTCATGTCCAACTTTAAAAATTCAAATCTAGGTCTAGGAAGCTCCGATTGAAGTGGTTCAAATTTCTACTTACACTCCTGTAAGTTTACTGCCTAGGGAAAATTATCATCACCTAATTTAACTTCAGAATTAATACAGTTTTTACAAAACGTATCACGACTAATTCTGAAAACACTGTTTTCGTCCAGTTTTCTTATATGTCTTAGAAAATTCGTAACTCCTTGTATACACCTCCTATTCATGTGTTCTTTGGCTCATATAAAACCTTATTATGTGTACTAAGTGTACACAAAATTTCAAGGTCATACAAGGTCGTTTAACATGGTTTTTCTTTGCTGCAACATTACTGTTTTCTGCTGCAGAATTCTAATTTCCAGAAAATACAGCAACTTAATTCCTTACTTTTAACAATTTATTCAGCCTTTGCTAAGCCTTCTAATTCTTAAACTTCACTTCAATACTTCCAAATGAATATTTTAGGTTCAGTTTATTACTAAAAACAGAACCATAAACTCGTACATATCCTTGTCTATCCCATTTCCTAACCATTTAAGGAATCTCATTTACTTCTAATGGTTCATGTGGCTATTTGAAATTTTCTTACGTAAGATACACATCAAAACTTCCTCCGATTCAGTTCCATAAATAGAGTACCCACATGCAGAATCTAGTCATAACTTTTGAACTTCAAATGCATAACCCATCGCGAAGGATTTGCAAAACTAGGAAGAAGCTTGATGGCTTACCTTGACGTCACTAAAACTTGTATACCACGTTCGATCCTTCACTTAGCTTCGATCTTTGCCTCCGATAATCTGCATCTCTTGGATGGCCGACTAGATGAACCGAAATGGAGGAGTGCTCGGTACTCACTTCCCCTCAACGTTTGTGTTCTCTGTCTCCGTATACAAAGACCTTCATCGTCTCCTCTCGGCCTCTCACTCTCTCTTTTCTCTCATACTCTTATCTCGGCTACCAAACTCTCATCCTCTCTCTTTGAGTTTTCCTTCACTTCGCATTTTCTGTTTCTAATTGATGGAAAGTGGACGGGATATGGCGAGAATGTGCTTATAACCGAGTGCAAGAGTGAGAGAGGTTGTGAGGTGTTCGGTTTAGAGAAGAGAATGAGTGCGTATCATTTCCAAAATAAAGAGAATGAATGTGTTGTCAACTTGCATGTAGATATAGTGTTTGCTGCTCCTTTTCTTTGTCGGATAAAAGAATGAACAAACTGATTGTGGAGCATGGCACGACATACGAGTTCAAGGAGAAACAGTTGAGCATGGGTTCTTGAAAAGATCCCTGTTGGACCGAAGAGAAAAGAGTATTGAAGGAAATATGGTGAAGTGTTTGGGAGAATATTAATATAGAAATGAGGAGTGGGTGCACGTTGCTTTCTTGCTTCTACCCATGTAAAGAAAAGTCGGGTTAATTGAATTAAAATAAGGGAATAGGAAGTGGTGCGTTTACGCATAAGTTGCGAATAAAATAATAAAAGAAATCATAATGGAGCATGGATAGACTTACGTTAAAAGAAGAAGTGAGCATGTGCGCATGTGATTCTTCTATGCACTAGCTAAATAGAATTTGGCAATTGAGAGGTGTGCTTGCATCAAAATTAATTACCGAGAATAAAAAAATGGAGTAGAAGAACTTATACTTCATTAAAGAAAACCAACGGTGCATGAGTGTTCAAGAAGTGGGATGTTACAATTCTCCCCTCGTACAAGAAATTTCGCCCTCGAAATTTAACACGTACAATAAGTCATGAAATCGATATTGCTTCTTCATGTCTTCCTCCACTTCCCAGTTGCTTCCCTAGGAGATAATCCCTTCCAGACCACCTTCACAATCGGGATACTCCTATTTCTGAGCCGCTTCTCTTGACGTTCAATGATTTGTTCTGGCTCGACTGCATAAGTATAGTCATCTCGTACGTCAACATCATCATACTCGATAACATGGTCACAATCTGATTGGTACTTCTTTAATTGAGATACGTGGAAGACATTATGAAGCTCGCTCGTGTTTGGAGGTAAAGCTATTTGATATGCCACTGGTCCAAGTCTTGCCAAGACTTCAAATGGACCGATGTAGCGAGGACCGAGCTTCTTCCTCTTGATCGCTCTCTACCGATTCCAAGTGACGGGAGATACTTTTAAAAATACATGATCTCCAACTTCAAATTCTAGAGGTCTTCTCCTTTTGTCAGCATAGCTTTTCTGTCTACTCTGTGCTGCAAGGAGCCTATTCTTGATAACCTTGATCTTCTCTGAGGTCTGGTCAACTAAGTCTGTCCCATACAATTTTCTTCCAGACAATTCCGTCAAACACAAGGGTGATTGGCACTTCCTGCCATACAATGCTTCATACGGAGCCATCTGAATGCTCGCATGATAGCTATTGTTATAAGCAAATTCTGCAAGTGGGAGATAACAATCCCAATTCCCCTTAAAATCCAATACACACGCTCTTAACATATCTTCTAGCGTCTGTATTGTTCTTTCTGATTGTCCATCCGTCTGAGGATGATAGGCCGTACTAAATCTCAATTTTGTACCCAGAGCTTGATGTAGAGCTTTCCAGAATCGAGAGGTAAAACGAGGGTCTCTATCAGAAACAATACTCTTAGGCGTGCCATGGAGTCTGATTATCTCCTTTATATAGATTTCTGCTAACTTCTCAGGAGAATAATTTGTACTGACGGAATAAAATGTCTTGACTTTGTAAGACGGTCGACAATTACCCGAGATCGCATCTAACTTCCCCGATTCGGGCAATCCCACCACTAAATCCATGGTAACATTTTCCCACTTCCATTCGAATTTCTAGACTTTGAAGGGTCCCGGCGGTCGTTGATGTTCAATTTTAACTTTTTGGCAAGTAAGACATCGAGCTACGTATTTAGTCACGTCACTCTTCGATCCCGCCACCAAAACTCGCTTCAAATTTTGGTACATCTTGACCGCCCCGGATGGATAGTATACTTGCTCTTGTGTGCCTCATCTAGAATCTTTAGTCTCAAATCGGCTCGGTGGTACATACATACGCTTCCTGAATCTGACTAGTCCACCTGGTGACAAATCGTAATCTTGAGTTTCACCGCGTGAAATTTTTCCTCGAATGGACTTTGCTAACTTATCTTGCCTTTGAGCTTCTTCAATTTCTGCTCTCAGATCACTTTCTCTTTGACTGATGTTGAGGCTGGCAAGAAGCACTTCATTTGGCACATTCCTGTTCAGGAGAACTTGGTTTGACAGATTCAAATCTCGAAATTCTTCTAGTAATTTCCGTTCCTGCACCATCATATATGCCACCTGCACCGCCTTTCTACTCGAGCATCGCGACGACATTAGCCTTTCTGGATGATATTTGATTTCAAGATTGTAATCTTTCAAAGAACTCCATCCATCTACGCTTTGTCTCATATTCAATTCTTTCGGTCATAAAGATACTTAAGACTCTTTGTGGTCACAGTACAATTCAACAGTAGTACCATACAAGTAGTGCCGCCATATCTTCAAAGCAAACACAATCGCTGCAAGCTCCAAATCATGAGTGGGGTAATTCAATTCATGAGGCTTCAGTTGTCGAGAGGCATACGCCACTACTCGCCCCCGTTTGCATCAGGACACATCCCAATCCCTGCTTACTAGCATCACTGTATACCACATAGGTCATACTAGGATTTGGGATAATCAACACTGGCGCAGACGTCAATCTTTCTTTCAGCTGACTGAAGCTCTCTTCACAACGTTCATCCCACACAAATGATTGGTTCTTTCTCGTGAGCTTTGTCAATGGCAAGGCAATTCGAGAAAAATTCAATATAAACCTGCGGTAGTAACCAAAGACCTAGGAAACTGCGTATTTACATTGGCGCTCTCGGTCTCTTCCAATTCAATACGCTTCCACTTTATCGGATCTACAAACCCTTCTTGTGAGATAACATGGCCCAAGAATCTGACTTCGTAAGCCAAAACTCACATTTACTCAATTTAGCGTAGAGTTGCTTTTCCTTCAAAATATCCAATACTATTCTCAGATGATTCTCATGCTCTTCTATACTTTTCGAGTATATTAAAATGTCGTCGATAAAGACTACTACAAACTGATCCAGATACTGACGAAAGATTCGGTTCATGTAGTCCATAAACACGGCAGGTGCATTGGTCAACCCAAACGGCATTACTAAAAATTCATAATGCCCATATCTGGTTCTAAAGGCATTTTTTGGAATATCCTCGGCTCTTACTCGAAGCCGATGATAACCCGATCGTAAATCAATCTTTGAAAACACACTAGAACCGACAATTGATCAAGTAGGTCATCAATCCTGGGGAGGGGATATTTGTTCTTGACGGTCACCTTGTTTAGTTCCCTGTAGTCGATACACAGTCTCAGGCTTCCGTCCTTCTTCTTTACAAACAAAACTGGAGCTCCCCATGGTGAAACGGTGGGCCGTATAAACCCTTTCTCCAAGTAATTCTTCAATTTGCTTCTTTAGTTCAATCATTTCATTGGGTGCCATGCGATAAGGTGCTTTGGATATTGGTCCTAGGCTCCGAGCATGATTTCGATAGTAAACTTCACTTCCCTTCCCTGAGGTAATCCATTAATGTCATCTGGAAATACCTCGGAAATTCTTTTACTACCGGAACACTCTTCGGTGTAATTTTAGTTTCGCCGCACGGAGAAAAATACCATATACCCTTGGCAACCCCTTTTTCAGGCATTTCTCGGCTTGACCACCGAGAGAAAATTGAGGTTTACATTCATGTTAACTTCGCTAGATGAGTTTGGATACACAATCTTCTTGTTACCGCAATCTAACAAGACTGGTTTGCCGTTAACCGCTCAATCCCATGATCACATCAATACCATGCATGGTTAAACAAATTAAATCCACCACGTTCGTGGCCATTAACATTCACAACACAATTCAAACATACGTCCGTTGTAACGGACTTAACACCAAGAGGTGTTGACACAACTAGGTCATAAGGTAGTTTATGGGTACTTAGTCCAATACGTTCAAGACAATCATTTGCAATAAAAGAATGACTAGCACCCGAATCAAACAATGCTTGCAATGTATTTCCATGAAGGAGAATAGTACCTTGAATCATTTCGGAGACTTTCTAGCCTCCTCACGCGTCATGGCAAATACTCTTCCTTGATTCCGAGGCCTCTTCTCTCGTGGCATACTTGTGGGCAATTTTGACTAAAGTGACCCGGCCTGCGACAATTATAGCAAATAATTTGCCCATTGCAATTTCTGCCCTGATGTGATTTACCACAAACGGAACATGGTCGAGGCTCTGGTGGTCTTTGGTAAGCACGATTTCCAGACTGAGAGGATCTTTTGTTACTTCCTCGAGGTTTAAACCCTTGCCCCTTTCTTTTCTGAGAGGAATTCCTTTGGCTGGACTCGCTACGGTTTATGATATCCCTGGCCAAACGCAATTCTTTCAAATTCCTCTCAATTATCCGGCATTCCTCAACTGCTCGGTAGAATTCTTGAAATTGTCGGGAGGCCAACCGTTCTTTTATTTCATATCTTAGTCCCCCAATCAACCTTCTAGTCTTCCAGCTCTCATCTTCGTGAAATCTCAGGTGCGTGGAGTAGCGAGATAGGCGGTTAAAACGAGTTAGGTAGTCATCAAATGTCTCCTCATTGCCCCGTCAAGAAGAGTTAAGAACTCGACTCCTTAGCGTCCCCGGCGAGATGGAGGAAAATACTCTTCGTTGAATTTGGCTTTAAAAGATTCCCAAGTGATAGGAATGTTCCGGCTTGCAAAGTCAATTCGGTGTTCTTCCACCATCTATCGGCATCCCCTTCTAGCTTGTATATCGCCATTTCTGCCTTCTTTTCTGTAGGGCACTCCATTACACGGAAAATCTTTTCCATCCTCAACATCCAATTTTCAGCTACTTGTGAGTCAAAACTCCCACGGAAGATCGGAGGCTGGTGCTTACGACCGGTGATCCAAGATCGCGAATTCCCCGTAGTAGGCTGCGCCCCCGTTAGTTAGAATTTCATGAGACTGTGTTTCCGGTGTGAGGATCTCTCCTCTTGTTCATCTTCTCGTAGTTTCGGTTGCTCTTTGTTCTCACTCTGTTGAGTCTTCAACTCCCGAACCTCTTCTTGAAGTCTATTTATCATATTTCTTTGTTCATTCATCATATTTCTTTGTTCTGCCAACATGTCCAACATTTGTTGCATTTGATTAGGAGGGTTTTCCTCTGGCGGATTTTGATCTTGTGCCCGCTCCTGTCTGGGAGGTCTACCTCCGCCTCTCCCTCCGCCTCTGCCTGTGCCTCCACCTCTGCCTCTGCCTATACCTCCTCGAATATTGGCCATATTGTCTTTCACTATTAAGAAAAGAATTTGTCAATATCCCATTTGATATACAATCTTCCAATTTCAATAACATCATAGGATCGAAACATGTCAATTCTCATATATCACAACAAGTGAATTTTTACTCATCTGTGCTATCTTATCATATAACCAAGACCATATCAGTATACTATTCTGATATTGCCAGAACTCGCTCTGATACCATGAATGTCACACCCGACATTCGTATAATGGAACTCTTCAGAATAAGGTACCACGAATGTCACATGCTCATAAAATAATGACATTCATCAGAGTATTAATGCACAAACTTAGGAAGAAAAGGAGTTCTAGCATAGTAATACCGATATTAGGTCCGGATACATAACTAAAATCCATATGATGTTCTTACAAATATTACAAACTTCAAAATAGTCTAATATAAAGCATAGATAACCAACAGCGGTTCTTGGTCTATCTCGCATCTTCGCTTTTCGGTATCCACCGCCTTGCCTTGGGAGCCACGTCTACTATACTTTTCATGCCCCGAACTTTCGGGGATGTCCGGGATTCAAACGAATCCCGAAAAGAGTAACGTTAATCACTCACATAACAATGCATGCACAGTACATGGTAGACAACCAATTGCAATAAATTCAATATTCAAGTTCACATTCAAATTCATTTGAACACCATTCAAATTCAAAATTCAATTCCAATTCATTCAAATTCACATTCATTCAAATTCAAATTCAAATTCATTCAAGGACCAACAAGTCCATTCCCTCATTATTTGGTATTCAAATGGGCATTCGCCCTTCTTTCACAAAAGTATCGATTCCCTTATCGAACAACCACCCCGCCTTAACCGTGATGGTATCTAGGTTACCCCACATTCAAGGGTATTACCTTAGGCCTTAACCTAGGCGATAAGGTTAGGTGTTCAAAATTCAACTATCACAATGGTTCATACATGCATATAAAGACATACGAATATGTGAGAAAGTTACTACCCGGATGTCTTCACAACTTCTTATTCTCACCAGAATTCTTCTTGCTCTGCCAATCTTTTGGCCAACACAAGTGTCCGTATCCTATATTATGTGGAGATGGGTCATTACTCAATTTAATCTTAATAGCAACATTAAGATTACGCTCACTAAACCGACCCATAATGCTTATCCTTTTTATTCACTTCAGTTGGTTATCTTTCATTGTGTATTCTATAGTCTTCCCATAATTATCTATCTAGCCCTTCAAGTCTTATTCAAGAATTCCAAATTAAGGCTAGTAGTAATTTGCTCAAAACGTATTTATTTTCAGACTTGACAGAAATTTCAGCTTTCAATTTCTCTAGGAACTTAGAAAACTCATATCTCGGTCTAGAAAACTCGGAATCAAGTGGTTCAAGTTCCTAATCGAAGTTCTGTAAGTCAATATTATAAATAAAATAATCCACTTACCAAATGATAGCTTAATCATTCCCAGAATTTTGAATTGTAGAGACCACTCAAGTCTGCAAACTGGATTTTTCAGAATTTCATGTCCAACTTTAAAAATTCAAATCTAGGTCTAGGAAGCTCCGATTGAAGTGGTTCAAATTTCTACTTACACTCCTGTAAGTTTACTGCCTAGGGAAAATTATCATCACCTAATTTAACTTCAGAATTAATACAGTTTTTACAAAACGTATCATGACTAATTCTGAAAACACTGTTTTCGTCCAGTTTTCTTATATGTCTTAGAAAATTCGTAACTCCTTGTATACACCTCCTATTCATGTGTTCTTTGGCTCATATAAAACCTTATTATGTGTACTAAGTGTACACAAAATTTCAAGGTCATACAAGGTCGTTTAACATGGTTTTTCTTTGCTGCAACATTACATTTTCTGCTGCAGAATTCTAATTTCCAAAAATACAGCAACTTAATTCCTTACTTTTAACAATTTATTCAGCCTTTGCTAAGCCTTCTAATTCTTAAACTTCACTTCAATACTTCCAAATGAATATTTTAGGTTCAGTTTATTACTAAAAACAGAACCATAAACTCGTACATATCCTTGTCTATCCCATTTCCTAACCATTTAAGGAATCTCATTTACTTCTAATGGTTCATGTGGCTATTTGAAATTTTCTTACGTAAGATACACATCAAAACTTCCTCTCGATTCAGTTCCATAAATAGAGTACCCACATGCAGAATCTAGTCATAACTTTTGAACTTCAAATGCATAACCCATCGCGAAGGATTTGCAAAACTAGGAAGAAGCTTGATGGCTTACCTTGGACGTCACTAAAACTTGTATACCACGTTCGTCCTTCACTTAGCTTCAAATCTTTGCCTCGATAATCTGCATCTACCGGATGGCCGACTAGATGAACCAGAAATGGAGGAGTGCTCGGTACTCACTTCCCTCAACGTTTGTGTTCTCTGTCTCTCGTATACGACACCTTCACGTCTCCTCTCGCCTCTCACTCTCTCTTTTCTCTCATACTCTTATCTCAGCTACCAAACTCTCATCCTCTCTCTTTGAGTTTTCCTTCACTTCTGCATTTTCTGTTTCTAATTGATGGAAAGTGGACAGGATATGGCGAGAATGTGCTTATAACCGAGTGCAAGAGTGAGAGAGGTTGTGAGGTGTTCGGTTTAGAGAAGAGAATGAGTGCGCTGTCATTTCCAAAATAAAGAGAATGAATGTGTTGTCAACTTGCATGTAGATATAGTGTTTGCTGCTCCCTTTTTGCTGTCGGATAAAAGAATGAACAAACTGATTGTGGAGCATGGCACAGACATACAGAGTTCAAGGAGAAACAGTTGAGCATGGGTTGCTGAAAAGATCCTGTTGGACCGAAGAGAAAAGAGTATTGAAGGAAATATGGTGAAGTGTTTGGGAGAATATTAATATAGAAATGAGGAGTGGGTGCACGTTGCTTTCTTGCTTCTACCCATGTAAAGAAAAGTCAAGGTTAATTGAATTAAAATAAGGGAATAGGAAGTGGTGCGTTTACATAAGTTGCGTAATAAAATAATAAAAGAAATCATAATGGAGCATGGATAGACTTACGTTAAAAGAAGAAGTGAGCATGTGCGCATGTGATTCTTCTATGCACTAGCTAAATAGAATTTGGCAATTGAGAGGTGTGCTTGCATCAAAATTAATTACCGAGAATAAAAAAAATGGAGTAGAAGAACTTATACTTCATTAAAGAAAACCAACGGTGCATGAGTGTTCAAGAAGTGGGATGTTACACATCTCACAAAAAAAATTATTCCTTTAAAAAAAAGGGGATGAAAAGAGTATATTAAAATGTTGACTCCCAATTTTTCATCCCAATAATTATTACTTAGTCATTATTTATTCTCGGGTTAAGGTGCATTCAGTACATTAAAATATTTTTTTAAGTGTATCTAACACTTTAAAGTATTTTGTGTTATACCCAACGCTCTAAAATATTTTTTCTTGGTGTACCAGCACCTAAAATATATTTTTTAAGTGCATTTAGTACCATAAACTATTTTGTTGGTACATCCAACACTTTAATTTTTTTTTTCAGAAATATCCAATACCCTAAATTATCTACATTGTTAAGTGCGAAATTGCATAAAAAATTATTTTAGGATGATGAGCGCCTAAAAAAATGATTTAGGGTGCTGGGTTAAAATATTTTAGAGTATAGGATGCACGGAAACACAAAATACTAGAGAGTATTGGTTGAACTTTAACCCTTCCTTCTTTTTACATTTAAAAGTGCGCATGGTAATTGAAGAGGATAAAAAGCCGGTGCCTTTTAATAACGTTTAATCTTTCATCTAAATCTGTACCATTAATTTCACCATAAACTTCAATTTCATATTTGATGTCTCTAATATGTTCCAATATAGATTGAGTTCAAAGAGTATATCTCAAGGATAAAAAAAAAAACTCCTATATTCTTTGATATAAGAACTAATTAACTAATTCGAGTATATTAGAGATAATCGTTGAATTAGTTAATATGATTTTTTTTTCCTAAAACATTTTAATCATCTTGCTTTAATCCCTCCCTCGCTCTCCTATTTAATTATTGTTGAAGGGAGTATTATGGAGAATCAGAAAGAAACCACGAGCCAATAATTTTTTTCAGTGGCTGAAGCAAAATAACATACAAGTTAAAAAAACTTGGTCAGTTCTGAAGGCTGTGACATTGATATAACCAAGAAAATGGGTTAATTTTCATAGCATTGTGCACAAGAAGAAAATGGACGTCATGAAAGACTAGATATAGTCCATTTATTTCAAACTAGAGAATAAAGATGCAGCAATGAGTATTTTTTTTAAGCCCCCATCACAACTATATACAAACAACAGCACATGAACAAACAGACTTCCAAGGTGGCTCCAAGTTCAGAAACAATACATCCCAATTAAAAATGATTTATAAGTTACTCTGTGTTATAAATATATTATTATGTGGATGTCCATTGCATAGTAACTATTGAAAGTCTATAAATAGAGGCCTTGTGTAAACATTAATGAGATACTTGAAATAAGAATTTCTCTCCTCTCTCTAGAATTCCTCTGACTTCTCTCTACTTTTCTCTTCTCCTCCTTTCAGTTTTCTTAATTTTCATAACACGTTATCAGCACGAAGCTCTAATCAACTGAGCATCATTCCCGTTGATCATCACCAGTTAGATCTACAAATTTTCCCGGACAAATCGAATTGTGTTATTGTATCTTCCCCAAATCATCTACTGCTCACGCAAAAACAAGAAGCCAGAGATCTTCCATACCTCTCGAGCCAAGCACCAGCTACCCCTCAGTCTGTTCCATTGTTGGCGTCGGACCGGACCCTTAAGTTATTATATAATCCCAGCTTTTGACTTCTCTTCATCCCCATCAACCTTAATCGAACCAAAGCTAAGTTGAGAGAGGAAGTGAGAGGAGAGGAAGAGAGTATTCATCTGTTTTGTTGCTCTGCGTCTTGTTACCGAAACAAGGGCGTTTCGTTTTGTCAAAGATCATCTAGCAAGCTAGGAACTGAAGATGGCAGCTAGCGACAATGAAACAAATGTGGATGAAGGTTCGTGAAGAAAAGATACGATCCCGCCGAAAAATCTGAAGAAGAAGACGTAGGTTTGAAAGTTTTTAGATTATATTATTATTATATTAAAAATATATATATTATACATATATGAAGGAACCGGAAGTCACGGAGGTGGTTTTGAAAAAAATTGCTGCGGACCCCACATGTTTATATTATTATATTATTAATACTACTATTTGCTTATTTTATTATTATTATTATTATTATTATTATTTACATATTTTATTAATATTGTTACTATTTGCTTATTTTATTATTATTATTACTATTTACATATTTTATTAATATTGTTACTATTTACTTATTTTATTATTATTATTACTATTTACATACTTTATTAATATTGTTATTATTTGTATATTTTATTATTATTATTACTATTTGTATATTTTATTATTATTATTACTATTTACATAGTAATTACCATTGGTTAATTACTATTCATACGTTAATTACTATTGATGCAAGTAAATTATAATGGTAATTATTATTTTACCATTCGTATAATAATTACTATTTATATGGTAATTAACATTAGCGCATTAATTTACTGTAATAGTTATTGTTTTACCTTTACTATAGTTATTATGAACTTAATGCATATGATTATCATGTTTGAAAATTAGAATAATGGGATATGATAAGTAAATTATAAAGCACCCCATATTCGGATAGTAATAGATCATGAATGTTGAATGTTTGAAAAAGAAAATTAGAATGTAACATATTTACCAAAATAAAATAAAGAATGTTATTTCAAATATCAAGAGCAACAGTTGGTACAATCTCACCACAAGCTTCGACTATTTCATGTTTAAGTCTACTAATTTCTCTTTCAGCAGGATCACCAGATGAAAGTGTTCTTTTCAATCCAAAGAATTCGACTCATGGTTGTTCGAACCTTTACGTAAGGCCAATGTATTTTTCCCCTACGACATATTTTACCGTATAACATTTTTGCATAGACGGACTCGTTTAGCCGCTTTTTGTTGAGGTAAATGGAAGAAGTCTTTTAGATCATCTATTGACATTAATTCACCCCTAATGTTTTGTTCAAATTTGACCTATATGAATTTCTAGGTATGAGGACTAAAGGATTATTATGTATAGGGATAGGAGGATTATTATTTACAACCATGGGTTCTTTACCTTTATTGGTTATGTTTTCGTAGTAGTTGGAAATGAACTACCAATGGGTTCATTTTGAGTTTTGGTCCATTCCAAACCAACACAAAGAGCCTCATAGTAGGCCGATAAAGGATCTCGACACCAGGACATACCCTAAAGAGTTTTGATTCAAACAATAATTGTTCGAAAAATGTTTGATTTCTTCTATATTTTTCTTACCAAAATCGAACATTTGAGGTCCGGAGGAACCTCCTTGTACGTCCTGGTGAAAGATAGCATGGCTTATCATACCGATCATCCCATGAACTTCAAGTTTATGGTATTGAAACTCATTGGTATGAATGATCTCCCTCAGAACATGGCAAAGCAACTACATGAGAATGGATTAGGAGTCTCAAAAACCGGGAAGCACCTTGGTTGAGCGGGCTTGGTTGATTCCATAAGTTCGGACATGTTACGACATCTCTTAACAGGTCGCTTTGATGGACCTGATTCAGATTCTTTTCTGTTGGTAACCACAGGGATAGAATCTTGAATCTTTGGAGGAGAAGTTGGAACATGTATCATTGTGCCAGATGGTGGAATGTTCACTCCTACGGATTCGGGAGGTAAAGAAGAATAGGGGTATGGTACATTGTTAGACAAGTCGGCCAACATGTTAGACTCGATTGTCATGTAGTAAAGCTTCAAGAAAGAAAGGGTTATATGACTCGAAACTGAATGAAATTACTTGGACCGCCATGTTTAAAGATAATATGAAAAGAATACGAGAAAAGGTATGAACGGTGATGAAAACGAGTATTTTTGAAAAGATTGAGAGTATGTGAAGCATTAGCTCCCCGCTTTCCTCATTTTATAATTGAACAAGTAACGTCTAGATTTATTTTAATTAAGCAAATACAGTATCCTAATCATCGTTAGTTTAAAACCGTGTAGATTTTTAATCATGTGGAAATTTACTTCGCCGCACCCTAATGCTCCCTAAATGAAACCTAATGCAACCTAGTAGTTGCTAGTTCCAGATCGTTTGGATTTTTGTACGCCGCGTAGTGATTATTTTATGATCGTATCTCCGGAAATCTATCTTGGATGTGCAAATTCGAGATGTCAGTCTGGTTTTGAAAATGAAATTCGATCGTAAGCATGTTAAGATGATAGTAATCTCGAGAAGGGTGAGTCTCGAAATATTTGAAAATTTGAAACTTCTTGATTTAAGATCTGAATACCTTGAGGTATGAAGAATGTTAGAATTAATATGGTATGATGGAGGACTGGTTTGAATATGATCTAAGCTGAAATAATGTTTAGATCAAAATATGACTAAGGTTGGTCTATGAATCTAGTATATGAAAATATGAATTTTGTGAACCTTGTGATCAATGTTGCATTAAAATGCATTATGTTCTGATCATATCCTGATAGAAAGAGTTCCTTAGCCATGAATTTTAAATGGCCTGAAGCCATAAGGTTTTAAGTTTGTATTCTAATCACATTAGAATACATTTGATTGAAGGCTCCGGAAGAGCTAATTTTTTACCCTGAAAGAAACAAAATTATGTATTGATTACTCTACAAGATATCTGCAGAAAGATATAATATAGAAAATGTATGCTTTTGTAAACTAGAAGTTTACAACTTTTAATATAGGGATTGTAAATACAAACTAGAAGTTTGTTAATACAAATTCAATATTTGTCAATAAAAGGGCAATGAACTACGTAGAAAATAATAAGCCCGTAAGGTAATGCAATGATTAATTTGTTGTCATTTTGTCCTCATATTTCATAAATTAATTGCTATGAGAATCATATGTGAGATTCTAAATCTGTGTGATTTTACATTATTTTGATTATGAATATCTTCATATATGGTGGATTGCGTATTTAGTGATGTAATATTATATGTTTACTCCTGAAGACTAAACATAAATTTTTTGAAAATGATTTTGAAAATGTTTATATGACTCACACTACATTATCTAATAGATTTCCCAAAATAGATGTCATAATATTGAAAAATTTATGATTGATTGAAATATATGTTACAGTAAACAAGAAGTTTACTGATTTAAATTAATTGTTAGCATGACTTGTTTTGATCGTCTAAGTCATATATACATAATGCAAATAAGATTATGTATTGACATTCATTGAAGAACTAGAAGATTCTTCATGAATAACCAACATATTGTTATATGTTATATGATGTTTGTTCTCATTGATCATGATTTGTAATGGATCTTAGTATCTCTGGAAATATATCAAACATATTTATATGGACCTATCAAAATAACATGTAAATCTGAAAGATGCATCTACAAAATGATTACATGTGATATTCTAAGCTTACAACCGTGAAAGTTTGTAAGAATGCAACCCAAGTTTGCAATGATGTTTGTATATATTAAAACACACTATTTCCAGATTATACGATCTAGAAATCATGTATTATAGCATCCATAAATAGTTAGATCAATGCTTATGAGAACAAAGTTTTTATGTTGGTATATTTGATTAATGTATCGTTTATATAAACCAACAAAACTCTCCCCGTAAAATTGGTTTTTGGTCAAGAACCAGATTAATTCTATCTTAGAATGTTTGAATGTGCAATACTTATAAATTCTCAACAATGCATATAGAGTGTTATAGAATGAATGTTAGTTTAAATGCAGTGTAAGGACCTCATTCTTCTTGTTTGTCTCTAAATGGAACAAAATGATGTTTCTAAAGGTAACAAATGGATTTAGGAGACTTACACTGCATGATTTGTTAATTGAGATTCGTTATTGTTTTCCCATATGAGGGGAGAAAATAGGCAATTGGGAAAAGATATCACTGAATGAGTTATCATTGACTCATTTTGATTATTGTACAAAACAATTTGAACTGGAAGTTCAAAAGATAATTCATTTGTAGAATTTAGCTAATCAAATGCCTAAGCATTTACTTGACCTAAAGAAAGTGATAAAGTCACATGTTTCAACTGCTAATGCTCCTATCAGAATTGATGTCCGTGAAGGACAACATACTATAAATAAATTTAAACCACGCCTGAAGTGTAGTAGGTCCATCGATTTTAAAGATAAATCCTCAAAAGAGAAAAGGAGCTAAGAATATAGATGATCGAGTTGAGGATAATTAATAAAAGTTAAATGCTCTAGAAGAGCTATTATCTTCAGTAGAGCTATCTCCAGAAGAGAATGTTGTAGTCCCAGAAGAGACCCAAGTACATGAAAATGTGAAATTAATGAGATCTCAATAAACTATGAATGTTATTCGATGAGACCAAACGAAAGTCAACGTTGACAATATATTTGCTTATGATATAGCATATGATATAATGAATGATAATGTGGATCATAAGGCAAAATTAATAAGAAAGTGCCAAAAGCACATGTCCCAGAAGGACATAAGGTGCCTAGAGCACATGTCCCGGAAGGATTAAAAAATGCCAGAAGCATATATCCCTGAAGGATTTAAAATGCAAGAAGTATATATATATATATATATCCCTTAAGGAATTAAAGTGCATGAAGCACAAGTCCCTGAAGGATTCAAGATGTTAAAAGCATTTAATTCAAGTTCTCGAGAACATTATTAAATAAGTCTATATATGGCCTGAAGCCAAAATATTTATTGAAAGAATGATGCACAAAATAATTCTATATGTCCATGTATCTTTATGAAAAGATCTCGAAGTATATGATATTTATGTGATTATTTAGTAATTATGTTAATATTCGTTATACTTTTATTGGCAAACTTTGAATTTGCAGGTACACAATGCACAAATGAATGATAAGAATGGATGTTTTTATTGTTCCATAGCGAACAATACAATATTCGACTACTGAAAGATAGAAATTGAAAAGAAGATGAAGAAGAACTACATGGTTCAAAAGTACCATAAAGCACGAATGTATCTTGATTATCAGCAAAATATAGTTCTTCATCTTTACAAAGTTATTGTATGTAATGTTGTCATCGGGGGAGAAAAATCTGATGTAATGAAAAGGGGGAGTCGATACACGCCGTACTCTTTTTCCTTATCTAGGTTTTGTCCCACTGGGTTTTCCTAGAAAGGTTTTTAATGAGGCAGCATTAGGAAGTGTATCAATGGATGTTGTACTCTTTTCTTTAGCTAGGTTTTTATCCCACTGGGTTTTCCTAGTTAAAGTTTTTAATGAGGCACATTCATAATGGACATCCAAGGGGGAGTGTTATAAATATATTATTATGTGGATGTCCATTGCATAGTAACTATTGAAGGTCTATAAATAGAGACCTTGTGTAAACATTAATGAGATACTTGAAATAAGAATTTCTCTCCTCTCTCTAGAATTCCTCTGACTTCTCTCTACTTTTCTCTTCTCCTCCTTTCAGTTTTCTCAATTTTCATAACACTCTGAAATTAATACACCAAGTTTACGAGAAAGATTGAAACTTGTTATTTCCTACAAAACAAGTCTACTTTTTCTTCACAATGAGCAGCTCCAACGGATATAATTGAAACAGTTGAAAAATACTCAATAATGTAAAATTGAAAATTTACCCCATAATTATTGAGTAAACTACCTCTCATTCTCTTATTAGTATGTGAGATTTAGTCAAAATGCACTTATAAATAAAATCAGAGTGTATCGAACAAGAAAACTTTTGATTCTCATCTTTAAACCATACACCAAATCTCTCAATTTCTTCTTTGGAAAGTGGGTGGAAATTAAAAAAACTTTTGGAAATAACATCCCTTTGCCTTTCGGATAATGGATTACCAAAAACTTTCTTCTGACACTTCAATGGAAGTATGGAACCTGGCTCCTCCAACCTCCATCTTGCATGAGTTGCATCCGTTCAGTAGACACGCACATAATTTCTGCCACACAAAAATCAAACAATTGGTTTGTTATCCCACAAAAACCCCTCCACCACATAAGCAGATGAAGTCCACACATTTGTGTAAAGAGATGAACCCGATGACTTGGCGGCAACCTTTCCGGTAACGCTGAAGACCAAGAACAATAATGGTTCCACAATCAACCTCACACATCACAAAACAATATGAAGACACTGAATAAAAAAGGAGAATCAGGACACGTCTCCTCCCGCTCCAATGTCATCTGGTCCAGTCGCCGACGTCAATGGAAGACGATGAAGACAGAAGAAAAATCGAAGATGGTGACTCTTACCAATAATTAGGAGCCATAAAAGCTTGAAAATATTCTAATTTACCTCTAAAAGAAGCCTGAAAAAATGCTCATTTTGATTCTAATTTCAACAAGTACGCGCCACCGTCAGATGGCACTAACATGACACCATATTCCACGGCAGTAGTACTAGAGGCTACCTGTCAACGACTCGACGCCGACGTCTTCGTTCCCAAGCCGAAGCCGAAGCCCCTTTGCAACGCCATCATCTTTCCCTCCCACCACTGCAATTTTTGACGAACTTCTTTTTCGAGGAAGATGTATGTATCGGTGAAGCTCTATGCTAATAGGGCTTAGAGATGAGATCGCAAGAGAGGTAGAGAGCGTAAGAGATATCTATCGAGTCGCACTAATTGGAGGATGGAGCATGTTCCATCTCCGGCGCCGTCGTCTTCACAGGGACGATGATCAGGTGAAGAACTACAGTTGACCAGAACCCAATGAGGGGAAGAAATAAAGATGCTGAGGTGGTGATGAACTGGACCATTGAATGCCTTGTGTCAGTGCCATATAGGAATTTTAGTCAAATAAAACGGTCAAACTTAATCACTTATGACCAAGGCGACATTAGGTAATATTGAAACTTAAAAAACTTTTAGGGCAACATTTTCCTCCGTGAATACTTTCAAGTAGATTTGCGCCTTAACCCATTTAAAAAATTATAAAAAAATATTATTGAATGTTGAACAAGTTTTTATAAATAGGAGAATCTCATTTAAATTCATTTAAAATGTTTAAATCCAAATTCATATCATGAATCATAAAAATAAGAGTAAGGCAAACTAGGGTTTTTGAGCGACAAAATCAAAAAAGAGAATAAATAGAGTCAACAAAGAAAATCAAAGGATAACATCTAGGAATTTATCTTTAACCCTAGTATGTAGAATCTAGTTAGTACTCATGGGACAATTGAAAGCGTCAAAACAACAACAAATCTACAGATATAGGAAAATCATCCTAAAAGCATTAGAGTAATTGATTTTATTATAATAATGAATAATTGTAACCAACGGAGTTGCCACAAGTAATAAGCGGCTTGTGTCGCTTAAGCAAGGTCTCGAGTTCGAGCTTTGTGAATGTAAAAAAAACCCCGCTAGGAGAGAGTTCAAGCCTTGTGAATGCAATAAAAAACCCCGCTGGGAAACTCACCCACCATAGTCAGGTACACGACCCGGGTCGAATTCGGATCAGTCAGAGCGAAGCTCTGGATACCGGATGGGCAACCTAAAAAAATAAAATAATGAATTTGTAAAATTTTATACTTCCATTGATGTGATTAAAAAATAATAATGAACACGATGAGTTATTGAGATTGTTTTTTTCACTCTGGCACGGTATTTGAATTTTGAAGTTTGTTGCTCGTCAAAAGAGCATAGAATCTTTAATTCCATGTAGGATAAGCACACGGTTGGTTAATCGACCCAATAAATCTCATGGTGAGAAGGGGAGTCCGATTGAGACGGAGATTTTATCAATAGAAAAAGAACGAGGGAAAAAGAGAAAAACAAAAACAAAAAATAACAGACATAACATACTGGTAAAATTAACTAATTCTGAAATCCCTAATGAGGGCTCTTGGCCCAATTAAGGATTTGATGAAAGTACAGGTCTGAATCTAAATTTGAACAATTCAAATTGATTTAAATCAGATTTTCTCTTTATAAATTGTTGTTTCAAATATTTTTTATTATACTCATGAGACTAATCTATCTGGGTTTTTTTTTTTTTTTTTTACAAAGAGTTAAGGGTCTATTTTGTCCTATAAGTTGTCACGGTGGAGCGATTTTGCCATTGAAATTTTTTGGGGTGCAATGTCATCTCAGAAGTTTCCTTATCATGGCAATTTTGCCCTGTTGTTATCCCAATTATATTTGACCGTTAGTTAACTAAATATATTGAGCTGATAGTTAACATGTTATCCACATCATTTTTGTTAAGGTGCAAATTTTCCTCGGAAGTTTTCACTTAGCATCAATTCTACCTCGAAAGTTTCCAAATGGTTTGATTAAGTTTGTCTGTTAATAAACTGAATATATTGAGCTTGCAACGTGAACAACATTGAAGAAAACAAAATTACATATTGAGGAAGAGCTCATACTCACCAGAGTAATTAAGAAAAAGATTTAATCACTATGTCTATATCTATAACACACTAGGGATGATGCCAAAAACAAGGCCATCAAAAACTCTATGTTGCCGTATACGATTGACACCAAGATAGGTTAATACCTCGTTGATTTTCTCTTCATCGTATAAGATATTTATATATTTTTAATTGTCTCCAAACTTTTAGAGGGGATGCATTTTTTTAAGGGTTAAGGAGCAAATTTACCCATAAACTATTGGCCCAGGAGTACCCAACACAATAAACTCTTATCTGGACCTTAAATACCAACCAACTTTTTAAAAGCTTAATTGAGCACAATGACGTTAAGGTGAAACTAACGTCCGTCTGACTTCATCTCTCTCCCTTTCTCATTCATTCACTTTCGTCTTCTTCATCCTTCTTCTTCCTTTTCTTCACCGGAAACACTTTCTTCTTCATCTTCTCTCCTTCGATCTGTCTTGAGTCTATGGTATGTGTTATTGTTGTTGCTGGCATTTCTGCTTTTGTGTACTGTCGGCAGAGGAGGAAGCGGTATTCTGCCGACGAGAAGCCTCTCAGATCCGATAGTAGTCTTCGGTTTATCCCGCCCACTGCTGAATCTGGTAATGGAGGTGACGGCCGAACAACGGTGGAGCGCCACTGAAGTACCGGTGAAGCTTGATCTGCTCCGATGAAACTCGAACATGAGACGGCTAAAGATCGGCTTCCCTTTCCTCTGGTTTTGGTCCATTCACGCGAGTGAAGGGTAGATCTGGTAAGTTTCATCGATCTGCTCTGATGAAACTCGAACACGAGACCGTCGAACAACGCTGTGTTTCTGGTTAGGGACACCTGGCTCAATAGTATTTTGCAGCAAAAAAATTGTTAAAACCTGTGGGGGGAACAGAGAGCTAGTGGTGACTTCCGCTATCCAGAGTTTATTAAGAATTTCATCATTTAAGTTTTAACAAATTACATGAGAGGTGGTAAAGTGTCGAATATGATGAGAACTTGAGGGAGGTGCTGTCGGTATTGTGGAAAGAGTGAAGAAATTGGAATGAAAAGGATGTGATTGCTACAGATCATCCATGCAAAAATCATTCCCTTATGCTTCATGCTTGATTCCTGGTAACTAATCCACTAGAAAGGAAAGAAGCCATCAGATTTGGTCCTTTCGTTGTGTGATCGAGCTTTGCTATTGGGTTCTCATTTATTAACTGAACTTTCCAGATTTGGATGCGATTGGGGTTGTGCAAGTCGAGCACATTCATGTTATTAATAGTGATGGATTTGATTTCTTACCTGGCTTTGCAATTTTTCTGCGATCTTGAATGATATTTTCAGGCTTGGCGGACCGGCGAAATCTCTCGCATAGTCGAGCTCTCTTAGGGTTCTTGCGTGGCTCTCTCATCTCATCTTCATCTTTGATTATAATTGGTGTGGACAGATGTTTCAATATTCACCTAGGCGTACTTGCTGTTGTGGTGGAAATGAAGAAGCTGGACGGCGAGAGGGTCGACGAACGGAGAGGGAGTGAGAAAGAGACGGAGATGGTGGTCGACTATGGTGATAAAGATGGAACCAGGAGATGAATAGCGAACCATTTTGCTGAAGATGGAAGCAGGATGAATAGGGAACCAACAGACGTTAAATTGCTCTAACGGATTTGTACTCATTTTACTTTTTAAATAGTTTGTTGGTATTTAAAGTCTAATTAATAGTTAATTGTGTTGGATGCTCCTGAGCCAATAGTTTATTGGCCAAATCGCACCTTAACCCTTTTTTAAAATTGTTTGCTTATTTTTAAATCAAACTTTTTTGTAAAAAAAAAAACTAAAGAAGGTGACGTATGAACTTGCCAAATAAGCATATTTAGTTAACTAACAAGAAAACTTAACTTGAATAATAGCCAGAGTGAAATTGTTCAATTTAGAAAATTTCAGGATAACACTACTTTATAGTAAAAACTTTCGGACAAATTTGCATATGAACCTAAAACAAAAATGATGTAGATAATGTGTGGATTGCTAATTTAGCATATGTAGTCAATTGACAATCAAATTTAATTAAGATAATGGCCAAGGAAAAATTATTATGATCTGGAAACTTTAGGTGACATTACACCCAAAAAAATTTGAATGGCGAAATTGCTTTCAACAACTTCAAGGGTAAAATAAAGTTTTAACTCATTTTTTTAAAAAAAAAATCATGTATACGAGAGTTGGTACTGAAATTCATAAAAATCCATGATAAACCCAACTACTTATAGATTATAGATTATAAATAATATTTCACGTAAAGCAACCCCGGATAAATCATATTAAAAATATGGCAAAAAGGGAAAGAAAAGATAAATCATATTAAAAAGGAGATTCCCCCCTGCTTTTACTACCCATAGTTGGAGTCAGGGCACTACCCAATTTAGCAAACTAGCATCTGATTGATAGGAGCGGAGCCATGATTTGATATTAGGGGGTGAAAATTATAGCATAGAGCCCAATGGAGTCAGCATTTGAAATTAGGGGTGAAAATTATAGAATTTAACCCAAAATTTTAGGAAATTATTTTTTAGCTTCATAAATATTTCAATATTTTCATTGAAGTCCCTCTAGGACACTTTTAATAGGGACTAAAGTGAAAATATTGAAATATTTATGAGGCTCAAACATAATTTCCTAAAATTATGAGTCAAATTCTATAATTTTGGGGGATGAGGGCCACCCCTAACCCCCTGATTCCGGCTGATTGGGTCATCTCCCGTACAAACATTCTTCACATATCAGCTCAACTAAATAACTAATTTTAAATATTTAGTTAAATTAGTTACTCATAAAAAATATGCTCTGATTTTTTTAAATATTCTCTCTAACCATTTACATCATAAAATATTTTGACTAATAAAAATTTATTTCACATGAAAATGTAGAAAGAAAGTTATAAATGCGGAAATAAAACGATCCATATCTTATTCTGTAGAGTGAAAGTGAGAGTTAGAGTGAAGCGAAGGAAGGAGTAACGAGGTTATACAGGGTAAGTTCCTGGGCTTCTTAAGCTTTAGCTTTGAGTTTATAAACTTAAATGTTGTTTTGATCTTTAATCTTCCAATATTATTTTTTTACATGTTTTTATGGTTAAAATTAGCTTTATTTCGAAAAATTGATGAAAAAGATGTTATAGCAAAAAATTTGGAAAATTATGATCAAAGTAGCGAAGCTCTTGCGAAAATTTATCGGTTAGCGATTTCTGAAAGTAATTGTAAAAATGCTGGTATCTTATATTGAAGATGATGTTCTAAAATTCTGAGAAAATTCATGTTCAAAGTAGACATATAAAGCTTTCCAAATATACCTATAGCATGTCATTTTGAGTTTTGTGCTAGGAGATAAAAATTCTGTAAAATGGGCTACGAAATTCTAGAAAATTCTGAGCAGAGGTTGAAAACCTTAAACCTGGGAATGACTCAGAAAATCTGGGCAATAACTAATATTTTTTCTTAAAAGTAGACATCTTAAGGATTCCGAGGAATTTTACGGATCCTCACTTCGAGTTCTGTGGAATTAGTTATGATTTTCCAAAGTTTGGTGAAAAATCAGCCTATATGCTGTCAAGTAACGTTTCCATCACTTCCTATACCTGATACAGATAACATCTTTGATATTTCAAACCAGTTAATTCTTCAAGAACTGAACTACAACAAGCTAAAGGAAAGAGAAGAATCAGAAAGGTTGCAACTGTTGATGACTGCTGAGCAAAAGCAGATGTTTGATGAGATAATGGGTGTTGTTTCTTCAAAGAAAGGTGGGTTCTTCTTTCTGCATGGATTTGGCGGAACTGGAAAAACATTTATATGGAATGCATTGACAGCTTCAGTAAGATCAAATGGGGGAATCATACTAAATGTAGCATCAAGTGGAATAGCTGCAACTCTACTACCATCCGATATGACCGCATATTCTAGGTTTTGTATACCTATTGACGTCAATGAAGACTCCATTTGTTCTATTTCTCATCAATCGCCAATGGCAAATTTACTAAAAGCTACTGACATCATTATTTGGGATGAAGCGCCCATGGTGAAGAAACATTGTGTCGAGGCTGTTGATAGAACGTTGAGGGACTTATTGAAGAGTAATTCCATATTTGGAGGAAAATGTGTCGTCATGGGTGGTGATTTTAGGCAAATCCTTCCGGTCATACCAAAAAGTGGGCGAGCAGAGATTGTAGATGCAACAATCAACACTTCTTATCTATGGAATGATTGCAAATTACTCGCGATTAACAAGGAACATGAGGTCAAGTCTTCCAACGATCCAATTGAGCAACAAAAAATAAAATCATTTTCAGAATAGTTGTTACTTGTAGGAGATGGAGACATTGGATTACCACACGATGGTTTTGCAGACGTCGTTGTTCTAGAAGATTTTTTGCTTCACAATGATTGTAATCCAATTAATTGTATCGTTAAATCTACCTATCCAGATTTAATAGAGCGCCTATTTGACGAAGATTACTTGCATAGTAGGTCAATCCTAACACCAACAACAGAGTGTCGACACATTGAATGACTACATTTGCTCTTTGTTGCCAGGAGATGCAGTGCAGTACTTTAGTTCAGATTCTATAAATCGTGTCGACAATGCAAATGAAAGCTTTGTGGATTTATATGACATAGAATACTTGAATGCAATTAAATGCTCTGGCTTTCCTCATCATAAAATGGTTTTGAAAATTGGTGTACCTGTTATGTTAATAAGGAACATTGACCAAGCTGCGGGGATTGTGTAACGGACAAGACTTCAAATTACACAACTTGGGAAGAATGTCGTTAAAGCTAAGGCATTGAATGGAACAAGCGCGGTGAAGAGATTTTGATACCTGAGAATGGATATGAATCCTTCAAACTACACTGCCATTCAAAATGACAAGAAGACAATTTCCAATCATAATTTCATTTGCAATGACGATAAACAAAAGCCAAGGTCAATCAATGTCAAATCCAGGCCTTTACCTACCAAGCCCAATTTTCTCACATGCGCAATTATATGTTGCCATGTTTAGAGTTAAGAGTTTCAGTGGTTTAAAAATCCTTATACTAAACGAGTTTGGTAAATGCAGTAATATCACAATAAATGTTGTTTATAGAGAAGTTTTCCAAAACCTTTTGTTTCATTGATAGCAATAGGGTAGGTTTCAGAATGAGTACTATGTTATGATCTTTGTAAAAGTGTATTGATTTAATAGAACAATTAATTTGTTACATATTAGTCCATCTTATTCATTTCAAGTCTTTTTGGTACAAACATATCTGTGCATCGCACGGGTCGAAAATCTTGTTCTTCACATATCAGCTCAACTAAATAACTAATTTTAAATATTTAGTTAAATTAGTTACTCATAAAAAATATGCTCTGATTTTTTAAAATATTCTCTCTAACTATTTACATCATAAAATATTTTGACTAATAAAAAATTATTTCACATGAAAATGTAGAAAGAAAGTTATAAATGCGGAAATAAAACGATCCATATCTTATACTATGTCTGAAGTCTAAACTGTGAAGTGTGAACAATTCGTAAATTTTGGTAATCAAAATGATTAAATTAATCTCGGCAGGTAGGTATTAGATTTACTGCATAAATTAAACATATTGCAGATTAAATATAGGCTAAACTATATTTTTAGTCCTTTAAGTTTCACACAAAACATATTTTTGGTCCCTTAACTTTATAAAGTATATTTTTGGTCTCAAAATTCTAACACCGTTAATATTGTTAACTAAAACGCTGACGCGATTTAACTCAAGTGATGATTAATATTTAATTACACAAATTTTATATATTTTTTAATTTACCATATTTTTAATTTAAGTTTAATAGTATTTAATTACACAATCATCATTTAAAATTACATTATTATCATTTGAGTTTGAATTTTCCGTTAGCAAAATTAACGGTGTTAGAATTATAGGACTAAAAGTTTACTTTATAAAGTTAAGACCAAAAGATATCATACGTAAACTTAAAGCGACTAAAAGATATCTTTAAATTAAATATAAGCTTCAAATAATCATTTGCGTTTATAAAACAAAACAGTTAAAATTAGTTAATACTTAAAAATAATAAATATTTTTTTCCCACTTTATCTGTATTTATAAAAAGGATAAGTGAGAGATGGAAGGTTGAAAAAAAACAGAATAAATATTTTGATAAAATTAAAATGAAAGTTATATTTTAATACAAAAATTGAAAGCTTCGATTGTGGGGTAGCTTACACAATGAAAAATGAAATATTCCTTTGATCCTTTCACATATTCTGAAATTTATATCTCTCTGACAGAGCTATTTAATTTGCTTAATTCCGATGGACCCCTGCGTCCTGATACAGCTAGCTATGGTTGCTGCCACAGTGGAACGCGGTTTCCATGTGACCTCAAATTGTTTTTTTAAATGCAGTGCTTTCAAAAGTTAAATGGTTCTGGTCAAAACGCTCCTGCACAGTGTACATAATAATTCTGTCATTTCCAAGTTTGCCGCACAATAAAGATCAAATCGTGTTCACTTTTGGTTTTTATGCTGGATCGTGTTTAGCTTTTTAACTTTGATTCATTATTCTGATCATTCATTCTTCAGAATTCAGATAACGCGGTCTTTTATAAATTATGATTTTATAATCTGTTTCTTTACATGAAAATAACAAATTAAAGTCTTAAATCTCACACAACGAAGGTTTTATTTCCGTTTTCATACCAAAATCGCCAAAAATTTCAAAACCCCTTTTAAGCTTCTGTCCAGAACCCTCCATCACTAGCAACGCTCTTCTAAACCTTTCATGGACTAGAACTCTGAAGGCAATTTTCGCTCTCGACGGAAATCCCAAAATGGTTGTGATCAGAAAACCACCTTCCTCTCTCCACTCTCTGTTTCTCTTCTTCAGTGTTTTCTCGCTCCTTCTTCATCGTATTTCAGCTGCGGATTTCACAGACTTGGTTTACAAGGGCTGTGCGGATCAGAAATTTCAAGACCCGTCTGGGATTTACTCGCAGAACCTCAAGTCTTTAGTAGCTACTCTCGTCGCACAATCTGCACAAAAGGTTTTCGCCTCTACAACCTCTGGTGACGGCCAGAATGCGATCAGGGGTCTGTACCAATGCAGAGGAGACCTCTCAAACTCCGACTGCTACAAATGTGTGAGCAAGATTCCCGATATGCTCGACAAGCTTTGTGGCCAGGTTGTGGCGGCGCGTATCCAGCTCAATGGGTGCTATTTGCGGTACGAGATCGTCGGTTTCAAGCAAGTCTCTGGAACTCAGTTGCTGTACAAGGTCTGTGGGTCGATTCAGGCGAGCGGAAGTGGATTCGCAGAGAGGAGGGAGACGGCGTTTGGGATGGTGGAAAATGGGGTGAAAAGTGGAGGAAGCTTGTTTTACACTGGGAGCTACCAGTCTCTGTATGTGTTGGGGCAGTGCGAAGGCGATTTGTCTAGTGGTGATTGTGGTGATTGCGTGAAGAGTGCTGAGGATCAGGCTAAATATATTTGTGGCAACTCAATTTCTGCTAAAGTTTATCTTCAAAAGTGCTATATCAGCTACAACTTTTATCCTAATGGAGTGCCTGGGAATGGCGAATCATCATTTTCGTCCTCAGGTAAAGCTATGAATAGAGAGCTTTTTTCTCTGATCCCTAAATCTGATAATGCTTCAATATCTGTTTAATTGTAATTCAGTGCTACATTTTTTCACCCAATTTGTGCTTATATGGTCAGAAGATCACTTATCTGTTTCGGTACATATTTGTAATTAGAAAATAAAAACCCTCCAACGCAGTAGTAGGGCCTTTTTTTGGGAAAAACAAGTAACCATAATATATTTGTTAGGAAAGTGCCGAAATCACCGAGAATATACTCTTTCATTTGGATTTAGCGGACAATTCGTCAACTCACGCATGTTGATATGAAATTTTAGAGCATTATTTCTATACTCCATCTTATCAACTATCCTCATTTAAATTTCCAATAACATTGAAACAAATTGCAATTGAGTCTGATAACTGATGATGATATCGGCTCTTTTGTCTCATTGATTCAATTATGGGAACAAACTTAATTTGAAAACTTGTGAAGTTTGTTAGGATGGCAGACTGGTAAGTATCTGATATTTCTTGCGTGAAGATTTAAACCTCTAGCTATGATATTATTTATAGCAAAGATTTTAATGGCTATCTATATTGTGGTCGCTTTTGCTTGGAATCAGGAACGGGGCCACACAACACACAGAAGACAGTGGCTCTTGCGGTAGGAGGGGTTGCAGCTCTGGGATTTTTGATCGCTTGTTTGTTATTTGTCAAATCAGTGTTCAAGAAAAGAGGTGGTAAGTATTGAATGTTGAAACTGGCTTTGATTCTGTAGATACTGATACTACTATACCTCAGAGGTTCGTTCATATGTTTATTTTTAACATGTTAGAAGAATATACTTTGGAATCAATTGTCCCTTTTGTATAGTTTTATGATGGGATGAAAAGGAATATCTCATGATTCATGACTGTTGTATGTATTCCTTCGGAATTGGGTTAGGTCCAACTTGTGGAATCAATGAAGGAAGTGCTTTGTTGGGACAGAAGATCATTGAGCGATGTGTGATGGATAAATCTCTGTCCCCACAAGCTCAAACAAGGCTTTTGGTCACGAATCCTCTTTCTCATAGCTGTTAAATATTGGATTGAAATAGATTTATTCTTAAATTTGGATATGTATATAGATTTTTAAAGTCTAATTCATTGTAGGTGAGAGAATGGTTGGCATTTATTTTATTAAAAAAAAAAACCCTTTTTAATATTTTCAAGCAAAGTTGGTTTTTGAATCTTGTGGATAAAAAATAGAATTATTTTAAAAGAGCTTTCTCAAGTAGGGCACGACCATACTTTTGGCTTGTGGAATCATAAATTTGTGTATAAAAGTACTACTGCTTCCGGGTCCTAATTATAGGAACACTTGTATAGTGCAAATTGCACTATAAAAGTGTTCTTATAATTAGGACCGGAGGGAGTATATTATATTTCTATCGTCGTCTCTCTTGTTTCAAGAATATTCTGTAAATCTATAACTAGATTATTCAAATTCCTTCTGATTCTCAAATGCAACATTATAGTCCTAGTTTTACTTACTTGGCGTGCCTATTCTACTACATTCTGCATGTGTGACTGGAGTCAAATTTCACTCTTCATTTTGTTTAATTAGCATGTAACGACCATATGTCTATTATATTGTCAAATTTCACTCTTCATTTTTTATAATGATAGAATGACTTAAATCAAACGCTGAAGAATAATACCATTGACTGAGATTCAGCTATCCTATGATTGAACATATTGAGGAATCTTAACCCCAGGCGCATGATTTGATGTCTAAGTGTCAATTTTGACACTATATTTTTTAATAATGACTACGACAGATGCTTCACACGTCCTCACTATATTTCAAAATAATAATTTCTCACTGGAATAACTCATTTAACGTGTTTGCAAATTGCAAGTGGCAATCATGTGGATTCCCTAGGCAGCACAACACAATACTTGGTGAATAGCGAGCATTTAACTATTCAAAATGGCATAACAATTAAAATAGAAATTGATTTTTCTAATTAAGGATATGATGAGTAATTGTAAGATATGAAAAATACTGTTAAAAGCTTATAAAAGATGGATACTGTTAAAAAGATGCTCAATCAAATATGAACGATTTTCAGTTTGCGGCTAATTTTTTTATATTTTTTTTTCCTTACAAAACATCCTGGATGTCTCTTAGCACTTGTTTGAATGGTTGTTAGAAAAATATATTTATGAACTCTCATAAACTTACCTCGTATATCGTATATCAATGTATCACGTCAGAAAAGTAGTTTCTACTGCTAATCCAAACAGACATTTAGTTGTTAAAATATGGAAGTGCGTCTTTTAATTATTATTTTTTCCCTTCTGTGGCCGTGAAGAAATGAGAAGAGCATTTGGGCAAGAGAGAGACACATGGAATAGAGTGAAAACTAAGGTGGGATATCACCATTTTCTAAAGCCTAAAAGCAAAATTTTGAAATAAAATAAAATCACTCATAGGGCACTTGAAATCGTAACTGAAAATTTGGTTAAAAAATCTTAATTACATAAATGAAAGTAAATATTGACAGTTAATTTAAATTAAAAAAAATTGTTTAAAATAGTTATTAGAGCTTTTAAAAGCAGTTTTTCAATCATGATATACAACATATGAAATAAATGTATGAGAAGAGTTTTGTCTCAATTTACATAAATAAGCACTTTTGGGGTCCCAATGTGATCCCAAACTAGTGCTGCTAAACCAATTTTGATAATTTATCATCAACACATTTTATATTAAGAATATTTGTAGGGTAGTGATTGTTTGGTCCACACTCACCTGTCACCACTCACCACAATCAATCTTTCATTCCTGGGTATAATTTTTCATGAGTAATATATTCTCTGTTTTTTCTTTTGGTCCTTCCTGCCTATTCAAGCTTGCAGTTTGCAGTTTGATTCAACATACAAGCCGGAAGCCGCCACTTTTTAAGGCTGAACAGTGAATAATATATTCTGAGATGGTATAATAGTAAAATGATCTGTAGCAGGATTAATCAGGTTTCAACCAAGACACGTCTCATTGCTTTGCCAGCTTCCCATATGCATTGTGCTTCCCATGACTGTGCCATAAATTTATAGAAGTTTAAAAAAAAAAACACAAATTATGAATGATAAGCCTCATTATAATTTTCTTATAACCAATTTTCAGCATTGGGATCAAGGCATAAGTGTCCGTAACCGTAACTCAATTTCGCCATTGCCATTTGGCTACTTCAGAAGTACTTTTATATATCAAACACAACAATAGTTCGATAATTAGCGATAAAAAATGCTTTAACAGAAATAAATGAAATATTTGGATCCAGGTGATGCCCCTAATACACCACATTCATAGGCCCCATGATATGCAGAGATCTTAGATGCTGCCCATAACATAGGAATTCGTTCTTGTTACCAAGGACGTTCAATGGAATGAGATTATTGAAATAGATTAATCAAGAAAAAATTGACAAAAATATACACACATACGCGAGTGTGTGTGGAACCCAGGCTCAAGAAGAGCTACAAACCTATTGAGTTTCTGAGACGTAGTTAAAAAATAATGAATTTCAAATTCTTGATTTGTCTACAGATATAAAAACCACTAGAATGGTGGCCAAGTTAATGTGGTCAACACTGCTCCCCCACCTTAGTTGGTGATGAAAATAGACGAAAGAACAAAACACAAACCATGCCCATGAAAACGGGAAATCCTCGCAAACGAGTGCTATAATCCCTATGATGATTTAATAAGCAGGGCATGAAAAACTACAAAGAACGACCTTACTTGATTTGAAGATAAGAGGAGAACATTCTCCTATACAAAACATTCTATCACCTTAGAGAGCATTTAAAACAAAAGTAACATGAGATCTGCAAGAGGTGGACATTCTTAAATCTTAACTGTGCAAGCAATCTTTAAACTTTTTATTGTGAAATAGAGAACAATCACATATCAACATCAATTGTAAATTGACACAACTAATGATTGGACAATTCGAAATGAGATGAACACAGAAGCGGCATTCCTGCTTAAAGCTATGTTTGGAGTAAAACTGGGAAGGATGGAACTAGTAATTGCAATGTTTAAGCATTCCCTCATCTTCAGAGATTGCCATTTTATAAATATCCCCAGAAAAGGATAAGCATAGTCCCGATTGAACAATGTTAAGATCAATATGCAGTTTCCTACAAGAAAGTGACAGCTAAAAAGTGTTCTCATGTCCCAATCCCAATTTAGAAAAAGGTGAGGTGCATTAACCTTTTCATTTACATAAAAGGAGCAACGCGTTATTCTTGTTAATCACCCAGCACAGAATAATTGGACCATATGTGAAAATTTTACTTTGCAAAATCAAAACAAGCTCAAGAAGAATTAGGGGATAACTAAGCTCGAATTGCATCGATGAATGAACATGGAACAAGCAGCTCATAAATTCAACATACCACATTGCCTGGGTAACAGATACTATTAAGCAGTAACATCCACAAAAATATCGGCATATAAAGATTTGCGCTAGAATGCTCAAGGGTTCAACATGCCACATTGGCTTGATAACAGATATTAAGGAGTAACACACAAAAATATTTGGATATAAAGATTTGCACTAGAATGCTCAATGATTCTAAAGCTACAATTGTAAGATTATTGCAATCCAAAACCATAGAATTATATTGTTTCAATCCCGTTGTCAAGAAGAGAATCGACAATCATTCTCCGAACGCTTCCACGTGGATCTAACCTTCAAACATTCCGAGAGAAAACCGAACAGAAAAATTAATCTAATCTAACCTAAGTGGTTCATTCATTTCGGAGGCGGTGGACCCATGGTGGTAGGGGTACCGAGGAGGCTGGCCTGCTGGAGCTCGAGCTCGTTCAACTGCTGCTCGCGGTCCATCTCGATAATCAAAGGGACGACGAGGATGAGGAAGGTGGTGCCAGCGATCCAAGCGGCCTTACCGGTGCTCTTGAGGAGCTTCTTGGTGACGAGAGCGGCGTCGCCTGCAACCTCCTTGCCCTTTGAGACGATAGGGGACTGCGAGAGCTTGGCGACGATACCGGTGGCTTGGTTCTTAGAGGGCCTATCGGGAAGCGAGGCTCCACCCCTGCGACCTTGGGACGCCATGAGAATGGACAAAGAGGATTCAGAGGGTTTGGTGCAGCCGTCACTAGAGACCACCCAAGCAGTCTCCCCAGCAAGCTAGGTTTAAGAGGCCGATATGTTTACCTTGGAACGGGCGTCTAATGTTAAACCCAGGAGCACATAAGGTGCTTCTCCTTGTGCTCCTTATATGCATTAGAATTAGAGGGATGGGCCATTTTTTTTTAATTTTTTTATATATAGTATTTATTTATATTTAAATTATATGCGAACTTTCGGAATGTTTTTTTGCACCCAAGATCTCAAATTAATTATTTTACATGATATTGGTGTTACGATAATATTTCAGATGCGGACTAAAACTAATTAATATGAGATACCGGGTCAAAAAACATTCCGTTAAAAGATCATATAATTTAAATCTAAATAAATAAGATATATATAAAAAAAAAAATGTGCTCATCCCTCTTATAGAGGGACAAGCACATAAGGTGCACATAAGAGATGTGCACCTAATGTGAACCCGTTAAACCCATGAGCAGTGTATAATTATATGAGAATAAGATATTTTCACTATTAATTTTGATCACTATCACTTTTTCACCGTTAGATCAAAATCTCAATAGAATAGGAGAAAAATGATAAAGGTAAATGAAATTCTGATCTAACGTTAAAAAAATGGTAGTAACATTAGTAGTGACCAAAATTGATAGTAACAATATTCTATCCCTAATTATATTCATTTTGATTTTGATTAGTTTCTTAATCAATATATCCGATCACAAGTTAACAACGTGAATCAATTATGCGATAGAGTAAAATTCTCCCTCAAAATATGCATATTTTTTCGCAGAGATAGGGTTAGGAGCTCTAAATCTAATATATCTCTCTAATGAATAATAATTTTTAATACTCTTTAAAAAAATTCAACTTCTCAAATATATATATATACATTCATTTTTTTAGCATTTGATTCTAAAAAAGGTGGGTGAACATTTTTTTCTTACGATTTTTCAAATAAATAAATCAAAGCTGCATGTGTTAAAAGTATTTTTTTCCTCACAAATTGTAAAAATTCAAAATTACACAATTTTGTATATGCATGACATCAAAGATGTCAATCATTTTAGTTAAAATACAGTCCTCAAAATCAGGGTTTTGAAACCTTAACTGACCGACCGGTTTGACTTGAAAACTGGCGAATCAGTTAAACTGGTTCGATACAGGCATCAACTTGTTTTTTTATTTCTTTAGAATTTTATATTAATAACCTTGAAATCTTTAATTTCTCACTAGTTTAACTCCGGGTTAGGCTACGGTTTGATTAGATATGAGCATCGAGTCTTAACCCAATACCTCATCCGATTTAGTGGCCCATCCTTATTTAAGAACGTTGCTCAAAACCAAACAAAAGATTGCGACATTATAAATGGCATCAAAACCCTCAAATAGCACCCGGCCAGACTTGGATTTTGATTAATTGATAATAGGAATGAGATTGGGAATAAGATTGATACTAAGAGTGGAGATAATGGTTCAAAAATACTGTTTATGTGGTGTAATATTTGAATTAGATACTGGCATCAATTTTATTTTAAAGCCAATCATAAATTATGAAAGAAAGGAAAAAAGACTTGGTTGTCATCACCCCATTCTTGAAACGACAAAGAGAGGCTAGAGTAGCGATACCAAGTTGTGAAGAGCAGGAAATCCTCCTAAATGGTCTCTTTCGCAAGATTAAGATAATCGTGAATTATATAAACGACCTTCTTTGATTCACCACTGAAAACGAGAGACCCAGAGGGTAGCCATGACTATGAGGGTTCACAATGATGACGTGTCAAGAAGAGTTGAAGGAGGGGTGGCTTCATCTATGACTACGAACCAGAAATCCAGATCGAACTTTACATAATAGAACCTCTACTCATCCCTCATTATCCTTCATCCGGCCCATTGAAAACTTGATTTTTCTTCAAAAATAATACGGTTTTTGAAAAAAAAATTAAAAGTTTTATAATCAAGATAATTTATAAAATTTTGGTCCTTATCTATTTGGAGGATAACGACCTCCCCTGATCCGCCCCTGACTACGAAGGAGTCCAGATCCTCTCTCCATCCACCTTCTATGAGGATTATCTTCTTCCGACTAAAACTTGATCAGGTTTAGATTTTTCTAAAAACCGTAATTTTGAAAAAATCAAAAAAAGTCAAGATTTTAATGGTTCGGATGGAGGATAATGAGGAGAGAGTGAGGTGGGGGAATCGATTTTTCCGATCCGTTTTTAGGACTAGTAATTTTGAAAAAAAAAAAAAAAGTCCAGTAACTCTGCCAATTGATTTTTGATCCGTTTGGGTTGAACGTTAAGGAAAAAGCTCAAAAGACCCGTTAAGGGAAAAGTTCCACCATGGAGTTTTTTCCAAAAAGATTTTAGCTTTTTGACATGGCCTCGCCGCTTTTACCACTATCAATTCAAATATAAATCAAATAGCTTTTAAGTTACCGTTCCTACTGAACTTTTTTTTAAAATCAGGTAGCTTTTAAGCCATCGCTCCTACTGCCAATCTAAACAGGCCCGAAGTTGATGGCGTAAAGGAAGTTATCAACGTCGAAACAATGGAGAGGTTGGAGGTACTCGTGAAATGGACGGCTTTTGAGTAAATCCTTCACCGCAGATGAAGGATGACGTGTGTGAGGAGGGAGTGGATGGAGGAGACGACCAATAAAGGAAGAAGCTTCCACAGAGCAATGTCACTTCATACGTAGAATTGTCCAATTCCATTTACATGGAATTCACCAATTCCAAGTAGTAAATACTCCTTCCTAAATATAACATAAATTTATTTTTACAGAGAAATTAAAAATAATAATTAAATTACTTTAGAATATTTTTTTTTTATCTAAACTATATAATTTAAGGATAATTTAATCTATGATATAATTAAATAATTTATTTAGTTTTCTTAATCCTTTAAAAAAATTAATTTTATCTTATATTTAGAGTCAGAAGGAGTAGTCCCCTTTACCAAAAAGACTGTTTTAACATACTTTCCAAGTCTTATCCCAATCCCTTGCCATGTATAGAGGGCCTTGGTAGAAGCGTGTTTCCCTTCTTATTCATGGAGAAGATTTTCACACCTTAAATAGTATATATCCTTTCTAATACATATCCTTTTTAATAATAAAATTGGAGAAAGGGGTTGGTAATTATGAGCCTGTTTAAGTTTGTTTTAAAAAAGTACGATTACATAAGTCGAGATGAAATTCCTCTCACAAATTTATTCGTATACTGTAAATCATCTTAAAAAAAAACTAATTCAGACAACAACACTTATCAGTTTAAGTTTGTCATCTCTAGTTTTTTTTTTTTTTTTTTTAAGGATGACTTGTAAAGTTTAAAGGATGCCACGAGAGTGTGGCAGTGCTTCTAGATGCCGCAACATTTGTAGGAAATGAACCCATCCCTCAATCAGAGAAGTCCAACCTTTCAATTAATATATTTTTTGCGTCACACACGCACATTAAATGTAATTTATATATTTTTTGTGTGACACACACACACAACCTGTATAACAGTACAATTTATAGCATGCAATGAATTTATCAATATCCAGGAACCCATTCCTCAAATTTGGATTTAAACGTGCATAATTTTATTGGGAAGAGGGTAGAGATTTATGGGTCAAGGGCACATTAGTGATTTCACGTTATATATTTAAATTTAAATATTGAATAAAAAATGATTGTGGCATTTGAATTCTATGGAGAGCAATTATATCATCTTATCTCTTTAATATAAGAGCCAATTAAATTTTATTTTTTTGAAATTAAGGAAGCTTAATTGTGTTACTCAATTATATCATATGTTATATACAAATTTATAAGCAAGGTAAATTAAAATAAAAAATAATAAATATAAATACTTAGATGTAATCTATTTAACCTTTTGGGTAAATGAACAAAAATACACATATGTTTTATCTTCAAGAGCGCCCAGCACCATATGTTTTTTTTAAGAAAAAAAATACAGAACAAAAGTCATACCCAGTGTTAATTCAACAAACATACGTTATGTCTCTACTGTGTGCACCGTGTTCTTCATGGAACTCTGTTTCCCTTTCTTGCCAGTACTCCGTTCAAGACCTCTCATATTTTAGAAACAACACCGTTTCCCCCAAATATTCAATTCAAACCTTTGTACGACTTAATATCAGCTGGAGAATTTCCAGGCTTAGTAGTTGTTGTACTACTTCCAAAATTGATCTTTGGTTTTTTTATCCGCTGGCTTTAATATTTGGAAAGAGCACATCAGTGTCTCATCGACACTCATCATAGCACATTAGCACCAGCGTTGTCAAACTCTCCACAATAATTAGGTGCTGAAAATATTGTTACTAGCTGTCGATCAGCAAAGAACTCGTAACCATCCTGCACAACCTGATGAGCACGGCAAATAAGATCCAGATCTTGTTTCTGAAGAAATTCTGAGACCTTATCAGAACCAAATGTATACGAAACTCCTCTGTCATTCATTCCATTGTGACACATGTTAAACCTCCTCTGTTTTAACTCCTAAAAACAGAGCTCTAATTGCAGGACCTAAACCAGAGGGAAAATATGAGAGGTCTTGAACGGAGTACCGGGAAGAAAGGGAAACAGAGTTCCATGTCGTCTATTGTGATGTGTTGAAGCACTTGACTTCCATCTAGTCTGGCTATGATTTGCTGAAGTTGTAAAATGGCATAACACCATCATGAACTAATGTAAACCATTGTTTTGTGCTGGTACGAAGTTGGTTTTCAAGATGGAAAGCTATAACAGCTCCCTGGTCTTCCCTGTACGCTAGTGCTTGGTTCAACTGCACTATTATATGTGCCGATGAATTTGACGGTGGAGTTCATGGTCATCATATCCGTGGCAACTCCTGTGGAACCGGAACCTGCCTGAACCCTGACGTGATCAAATTTGATGCTTTGCAAAACGGATGCAAGTGAATGTAGGAATGACTTAGGCAATTAAAGAACAGGAAATGGGAAATAAGAAAGGGGAAAGGAAGAGATTGGAACGTGATTTCAGGCTTCATAGGCTTAGTGAAAGCAGAGAGATTGATGGACTTTGTTGAATTAACTGGGTGTGACTTTTGCTCCAAAATTATAACCACGTGTGTATTTTTACTCCTAAAAAAAGCATATGGTGCTTGGCGCTATTGAGGGTAAAGCACGTGTGTATTTTTGCTTCTTTACACTAACCTTTTTAATCTTGACGTGATCAAATTTGATGCTTTGCAAAACGGATGCAAGTGAATGTAGGAATGACTTAGGCAATTAAATTGTTGAATTAACGGGTGTGACTTTTACTCCAAAATTATAACCACGTGTGTATTTTCTTTCAAAAAAAAGTATATGGTCTTGACGCCATCGAGGGTAAAGCACGTGTGTATTTTTGCTTCTTTACCCTAACCTTTTTAATCTTTTAAAAAAATCAACTAACTTTTTTAGGGTTAAGGTGCAAAAATACACATGTGCTTTTCTCCAAGGAGTGCAGTAGCAAATGCTTTTTTTAAGTTTAAAAGTATACACGTGGTTACAAATTAGATGCAAAAATATCATTTGACCGTTAAGTTTGACTTTTTTACTGATTGAACGATGACGTGACATTTCAAAGATCAAAAATACACATGTTTTTTCAAGAAAGAATACCAACACCAATTTTTTTAATTTAATAAATTTACTTCAATTAAAATTATTTTAGGATATTGAAAAAATATTTTAGGTATTGGCCTAACTAAAAAGATAATTGATCGATATTGAAAAAAATATTTCGGATAATCTTGACCTGACAAAAAAAAATACTTCACAATTTTGAAAATTTATTTTAGGATCTTGAAAAAATATTTCAAGTATTGGCCAAGTACTAAAAGGATCTTGACCGATAATCTTGAACAAATATTTTAGAGTACTTACCTGGTACTAAAAAGTACTTTCGGATACTAACCCTGGTACAAAAAAATACTTCATAATTTTGAAAAAATATTTTAGGATCTTAAAAAATATTTCGGTATTGGCCTAAATTAAAAGGATATTGATCGATACTTAAAAAAATATTTCGTGTAGATCTTGACCTGATTTAAAAAATTACTTCATAATCTTGAAAAATTATTTAGGATCTTGAAAAAATATTTCAAGTTATTGACGAATGTAAAAGGATACTTGATTAAGACTAAAAAAATACTTTTTATATTAAGATCATAAAAAAATATTTCAAACAGATCGACTCATCTAAAAAGATACTTCAACATATTTTTTTAAGATTCTAAAATAATTTTTCAAGATCATGAAATATTTTTTCTATACGGGGCAGTATTCACAAAGTATCTTTTTAGTATCAGTCAGTACCCGGAAATATTTTTTCAAATCTTAAAATAATTTTTCAAGATCATGAAGTAATTTTTCAGTATAGGTCAGTATCCTGAATATCTTTTTAGTACCCGGTAGTAATTAAAATAAAAATTAAATTAAAAAAAAAGAATTTAATGTTCGACGCTCTTGTTGACAAACAACATGCGTATTTTTGCACCTTTGAAATGCCACGTCATCGTCCAAATCGAAAAAAGTCAAACTTAACTGATTCAAATGGTATTTTTGCATCTAATTTGAACCACATAAATCACTTTTGCGCTTAAAAAAAAGATTTCATACTTGGACGCTCTCTCAAAAAAAAAGCATGTGTATTTTTGCACCTTAATCCAACTTTTTTATATAAGATAGTACGTGGTATATTTTAGAAGCCCACTCTTTTATAATTCTGCCCCAATCTCCAGTTCTCCACTCTTGCCTCTCCATAAAATTAGGGATGTCCAAGGACTGGGTTGGAGGTCAACCTGAGGTCTGACCCGATATGATCTCGGGTTGGAAAAATAAGCCTGAGTCTGACCCGATTTGGTATCAGCCCGAGCTTGGGCTAGACCGGGTGTACTAGTCCAGTTTTTTTTTTTTTTTTTAAAAAACTTTCTTAGGATGTAATATTTTAACTCCTGGTTTCACCCGACTTCCCAAAATAATAAAAAGTAACATATTAAAAAAAAATCCTATAAATTAAAAAGACATTAGATGTCCAGGGCTCCAGTGAAAAGCAATTAACGTGTAGTGGTGATTTACCAAAAGAAAAAGGACCTCGGTCGACCGGACTAGTCTTCAGGGGTCTAGCGACCAGAAATCCAATTCAACCCGAAAGATTTAGTCCGGTCCGGTCCTAACAAAAATTGTCTTGGACCAGTTTTGGACAACCTTAGATCGGGTCGAACCGGACCTGACCTCGGGTTTTTTGAATAACCCTACCTGAAACTTGTTTAACATGCCAAACGGGCCCCTGTTGCTGTCAGGCACTTGTGTTGTGCCACGAAACCAGGAACAAGGACGCCACTTGCCGCCCTCACAGGTCAAGACCCAGACCATGTCCTCGGCCTAACCAAATGCATCCGCATCATCAACCGCAGATATTTTCAATCAACAAAGGTATACGTAACCAACGGTTCAGATCAAACTCGTTTCCTCCACTCACGGTTCAGGTCTAACAGCAGCAACAAGCACAATCAAGCCGCCCGCATCCACTAGTGTTTCGCAGTTTCATAAAGGGTGCGTCCTAAGTTAACATACCCTACCTCCCCATTTCGCAAATTCTTTTTTCTATTCAACACCAAAATCACTTTCTTCCAGCAGGGTTTAATCTTCGCCATAGCAGAGCTCTCTGGAAATACAAGGCCTCGCATTCGAGGTATGTTCATGGCTCCTGCATTCTCTTCGTTGTTTCAATTAGGGTTTACAGTTTGAAACCCTAGGTATATTTGCTGCTTAGATAGAGGGGCAATCTTTGATTCATCTTTTTAATTCACTGGTTCTTGTTATTGTGTCTTATTGTTTCAATTTTACATTAGGTTACCGGGTTCTGTTGCTTTTGCATTTCTTTTTGTGGTTATTGCTCACGGAGAAGTGGATAAGTGTTTCTGATTAGCATCTCACCGTGACTGTCTTGCTCCTTTATCGGTTTTAATTTAAAATTCGCTGTTGGAAGCTGTTCAATCATGTATCCACAACGAGATATTCCCTTTATTGGTCTTTTCGCACTCACTAGTTGTCTAGTCTATATTTCACTGCTTAATTAGACATGACTATGTATCAAAGATTATCTCACTTCCATGATCTATATTACTGTAGCCCAAACGTAAACAGATTGTTTTACACTGGGAACCCGTTCTAAGGAAAGCTGGTGATTGTTTTGTCTTTGCAGATTTTTTTGTGGAGGTGAAGACCTATTTAGCTGACCATGGGTGATAGCGAAGCAGTTACTGATAATTCTGCCAGCTATACTTCAAGTGGCCAAGCTGATGCCATGCCAAATCCTATTCCTGAGGCAGTTTCTACTGCCGCTGACTCTAGTTCAGAAGCTCAGCTGTCTAGTGCAACATTTGAACCGAATTGTTCTGATTCTGGAGATGGGAATGCTTACAGGGGGGATCCTAATTCAGTTCAACAGCAGGCCCAGTTCAACACGTCGGATGGAACCATGCAAACTGATGCTATTCAGACTGCCAGTGGGAACACAGTCACTGGATATGCTCAAGTGCCTGACTATAATTCATCTGTGAATGGAACAGTGGCGAATGCCACAGGACTCGAGAATGGGAATATGTTGGAGAATATTGATGGATCGGCAGCTGATGAGAAACAGTTTGCAGATGGTTATGGTATGCTTATGCTTATTAGGCACGAAATGCTAAGCACAAGATTGTATTGGTTGTTATTTAACTTCATATGAAAAACGAGAATTTGATGTTTGCCTAGCATGTTAACCTTTAATAGTACAATAATTAAGTAGTTATTTTTCTTTCTTACATTTTAAATAATCGTAATTTTCTGACTTCAGTTTCCATGTAATTCTTACTAACCAATAGTGTTATTTCCCGTGACAGTATATGATAAAAAATATTAATCATAATTCCTGTTATTTTTTCAGTTTCCAGGTAATTCAATACTTTCTAGCAACGAATAATTTTTAAGTAGCTTATATATATATATGATAAAAAACAAAAAATGTCATCCAAATAACATCCTTGGGCTTTGAGTTATTGTATTAATAGTTTGAGGCTTTTCTTTATCTTGTCATGATTTAGTCCCATTATCTTATGTTTATATTGTAGGGTCTTATTTACATAATGATTGTTCTGTGCCCATGTGTATGTATATAAAGATATGGCGGCATCTGACAAATTTAATGTACTTATTTACTTGCTTTCTTTTTGCAATTGGTAGCTGCAATGTCTGCTGAGGAAGATAGGCTGTGGAATATTGTAAGAGCTAATTCCTTAGATTTTAATGTTTGGACTTCCCTGATCGAGGAAACAGAGAAAGTGACAGAGGTTTGTTGAAATAAAATTTCTAGACAGAAACTATCATATTGATGTATTTGAAACTTTTTATGATTGAAGTCGGATCGTTCTTTTTTTTAAGTTTCATGTGGTGTGGTGTCATTTGAAATCAATGAAGCTTCTTGTATTTCTATTTTTTGTACTCCTGTCAGCCAAATATATAGGATGAAGTGATTTTGAATGGAGTGCTCATGAAAGAACATTATTCTCATGCTCTGTGACTTGTATATTATCATTTTTTATGCCTATTTTGGATGGGGCATAATTTGTTTGCAGCACACGAAGCCATCTATTTTCCTTTTTAACATTCATAGTCTTCAGTAGTTGATTTTCTTTCTATTTAGAATGTAACCGTGCCACCCTTAGGAATATTGACTTATTGCCTCACTGGAAAATCCTTTTTTTCTCTGTTTGGTATTCCCAATTAAATATGATTTGAATAAAAGTGATTGGAGGACTGAATGGCTTTCTGTTTTTCCTATTTACTCCTCCATTGTTTGTTCTTGTAATGAAAATTTATGCCAACAACTTGATGTCATTGTCATGTTTTGTTTTGTTGTCATTGTGCAATAGTGAAACCCGTTCATTGATGCTTCCCCCTTTGCAGAACAACATTCTGAAGATTCGAAAAGTTTATGATGCTTTTCTAGCCGAATTTCCACTGTGCTATGGATATTGGAAGAAGTATGCTGACCATGAGGCTCGCCTTGGTTCTATTGATAAAGTTGTTGAAGTTTATGAGCGGGCAGTTCAAGGAGTTACATATTCAGTGGATATGTGGCTGCATTATTGCATATTTGCTATAAGCACATATGGGGATCCAGACACAGTTCGTAGGTAATGGCTGCCTAACATTTTGTGAAGTCATTTCTTTGTGTTGGGAGCTCAATTTGATTTCCTATTCGCCAGCCTCTGGTGTTTCTCAGTCTACTTTCTAACCTGGTTTCAGAACTTTGCTACAGTGATATCCCCTTTTTTGGCAGAAAAGCTATGATGGGAATGCATTAAAATTGTTTCTATTTCTGTTTTTTAAATCCTTGATTTGAGGCTACAAAGGGGTAGCTGTCTTAAATTTAGGGCAATCTACTTCTTTTCTCCCTCATTCTACTTTACCAATCGATTTCAAGGCCCTAGATATTTAGTTTTCTTTGAATGGTTGCTGTCTTTAACTTGACACTCTGAGGTGCATCAATATGCAAATTGCTGCTGGGAAGATCTGATCTGGTTAATGGCTAAGATGGCCTCTATGACTCCTCCATGTCTCGGACATATTTTGATATTATGCAGGAAGGTAAATGCAGCGTTTGGATGTCCTATATGATGTTAAGACTGATTTGTTTGTTCTCCCTGAACATCCATGCTGTTGTCTCCCACATCTAGATGTGCATCAGTGATTGATGCTTTGGAATTGCGTATTAATCTGAACTCCAATGTTTCTATATTTCAGGCTTTTTGAACGAGGATTAGCTTATGTTGGAACAGATTATCTTTCTTTTCCATTATGGGATAAATACATTGAATACGAGTACATGCAGCAAGATTGGGCCCGTCTTGCCATGATCTACACCAGAATATTAGAGAATCCAAACCAACAATTAGATCGCTATTTCAGCAGGTGATTATAGTTTGTTTTATTTTATCCTTGTAGTTTGGATTTTGGTGTTCTTCCCACCATCTGCTCGTGTGAGCGCTTAATTTCGAACAAATACATGACAATTGTTTCATGGATTGTTGTTTTGCATGTCATCTGTCCTGTCAGAATGTTTTTACTAAATATAATTTCCTTTTTGGGAAATGGTGTTGCAGCTTTAAGGAGTTAGCTGGAAACCGTCCTTTATCAGAATTGCGTTCTGCTGATGAGGCAGCAGGAGGAGGCGCAGTTTCAGAGGATGTTGCCCAAGCCAAGGAGGGAGAGGTTCATCCTGATGGTGCCGAAAATCCTCCTAAACCTGTAAGTGCTGGCTTAACAGAAGCAGAAGAGTTGGAGAAGTATGTCGCCATTAGAGAAGAGTTATATAAGAAAGCTAAAGAGTTCGATTCTAAGATCATTGGTTTTGAAACAGCTATTAGGAGGCCCTACTTTCATGTACGGCCCCTCAATGTTGCAGAGCTTGAGAATTGGCATAATTATCTGGATTTTATAGAAAGGGAAGGTGACTTCAGCAAGGTAACTGAACTGGTTTTCCATGGGTGCGATTTCTGTTTAGTTTTTCCTATTATAGATTGACTTACAGTAAGTAATATCTGCTGTATCATATGCTTTTATTGGCTAATTCGTTGGATGAAGCAACTTTTTAATGGGGAAATTGAACTGAGACTAAAGCATGGGCCTTCGATTTGGTTTCTTGAGGCTAAGTACTTCGAACTCTAATTTGTCAGTGGACATTCTAGGTTCGTCATGTGTTTGCAAAAGTTTATTCTTTTTAAAGTGCGAATGTTATGCATGCAGGTGTCTTGTAATCTTCCTAGTCATCTGTCTCTGGCAAGGAGGGTCCCTCCTTTCATATTTGAGGGGCCTCTCTGTTCTCCTAAGGAGTATTTCTTGATGCTTTGTATTTTCATTTGTGCTTTGTGTTAATGCTTTTGGTTTATGTGGATATGAATTATGAGTAGAAACAATCTATATAATATTCTTCTCTTCTTTGTTCTGTGCGAATCAGGTTGTAAAGTTGTATGAAAGATGTGTCATTGCATGTGCCAATTATCCGGAGTACTGGATTCGGTATTTATTATGTATGGAGGCCAGTGGGAGCATGGATCTTGCAAATAATGTACTCGCTCGAGCAACACAGGTCTTTGTGAAGGTGATTTCTAATACTCATTAAACTATGATTTTATGCAGCTTAAAACTGTCGAGAAGTTGGTGATCATTTGCTTTTAGTTGCATTATTTTCCTAAACACTGAGGGTTAATTTGATTGGTTGAATTTGTTTAGAATGAAAGGAGTGGAAAGATAGACTGATGTTATGCTGATTTGCGTGCTGTATAATCATGCTGATTACAATTAAAATTTATTTTGAGAGAGAATTGTGGCTTAATTTTTTCAGTTTAATCTAATTATCTTGTTTTGGTCACTATACAGAGACAACCAGAGATACATCTTTTTTCTGCACGTTTGAAGGAGCAGAATGGGGATATAGCTGGTGCCCGAGCGGCCTATCAACTGGTGCATACCGAAATTTCTCCTGGTCTTCTTGAAGCTATAATCAGGCACGCAAATATGGAAAATAGACTGGTATGCTGGTTTATGGGCATTATGATTTGGCTTGAAAGGCAATCTAAATTGAAATTGCTCACCTCATTTACATCTCATGAATTTCCTAGGGTAACTTGGTCGACGCCTACTCTTTATATGAACAGGCTATTGCCATTGAAAAAGGAAAAGAACATTCACTGACATTACCAATGTTGTTTGCTCAGTATTCTCGGTTTGTATATCTGGTAAGTTCTGCAACATTTGTGAGCGCACTGATACTCTTTTCTAATTTGAAGCTTGTCTGACCCTTAGGTTGGGTATTTAATTTCACTTCCTGCCCATGTTATTAAATTTTAATCTTCCCCATTTGATCTAAACTTGCATTTCTGATAACTCTGGCAATCAAGGTGAGCTATTTTATTAGAAACGCCCCCCTGGGTTATTCACTCCAAGATAAAAATGTAGCACAGAAAGGCTATGTATGAGGAAATTATTTTTATTCTTAGAATCAAGATTTTTTCTTTTTTTTTTTTGGTGAAAGAAAAAAATCGAGGACTTGAAATGCAAATGACCAATTTTTGGTGAGATTTTTTTTTTTTTAAAAAAAAAAAAAAAACATTTGTTCTGGTTATTACAGTTTAGCAGACCTGAATATATGCTCCTTCGCGGTTTGCTTTCATGTTCTCTGACTGTATAGCTTGATTTTATGGGATCTTTGTCTGTCTTGTTCTCAAAGTCCATCTTATGTTGTCCATAGGTTTCTGGGAATGCTGAAAAGGCTAGGGAGATTCTAGTTGAGGGGCTTGAGCATGTTCAGTCACCAAGGCCAATACTCGAAGTATGTTCCATCTTTTAAATCTGCACATAATTGCTCCATCACTTTTATGTTGATGAAGGCTGGAGATTCTCCTATCAAAATTTCAAAAGTTTTCTTATCTATTGCTATTATCGCATTTTATTGCTAATACGACACAAGTGTTCTAGATATTTTGACCTTGTTTTTCTTGGTACATGCAGGCTTTGTTACATTTTGAGGCTATTCGACCCCTACCAAAGAAAGTTGACATTGACTTTCTAGATTCTTTGGTAACAAAATCCATTGTTCCCAGCCCTGAGAACGCAAATACTGCTAGTGCAACTGATAGGGAGGAACTTTCTAGCATTTTTCTGGAGGTTAGTTGTTCTAATGATGATGATTCTGAGTATTGCCTGAGGTCTATATAAACATTGAACAGTGGTAAATTCATGGATATGGAAAACAAAGAGTTGAGACACTGACTTTAGATGGGAAATAGTCAATCAAAAGAACTGAAAATGTTCACTAGGCAAGTGGAATAGTGGGAAATGTGGCAGGGGCTTGAGATATCCAGCTTTGAGATTATCTTTTGATGCAGATGTTGTTACTGAATGTTAAGTTTAGCAAAACTTGCATTATAGTTTGTGATTTGGATCAATAGAACTTCCATTATATTTGATGTTACTCTAAATTCAAGATGGGGGTCTTAACTATCAGATGAGTCAAACTCATCTGCTGTTTGTGACTAAGTTGAAAACCTGGTGCAATAAGAACTGGAATTTTCAGGTCTAGAGGAGAAAAGACAGTATTTAGAAGTCAAAATCTATCCTTTACTGGTTTGAAAAATGATTTCCTCGAGACCTGCAGAAGTTTGCTAGCTTGCAACAGATTTTGTGCTCTAGCTAACCTGATTTCTCAGAACTTCCTCTAAGCTACTTGCTAATCTTCGCCTGCAGAATTTCACAAATTTTCCCTCTGGAAGTCTTTCTTTTCAGAACTTACTTTCTATCTTTGTGCCGAAACAATTGGACTTGCCAAATGACCTATATTTTAATAATTTTGGACTGAGTCATAATGCTGACACTTTTCTGACAGCTTCACTACCCGTGAGATGCTTTTGGCTTATTGCCAGAGTAGTGTGTTCCAATGGTTATTGATTCGAAATAGTTCAGTCAAAAGGCGTTGCAGTTATAATATGCAGTGATTTGATGATGTCTTCTTCCCTATTGATGGTCTAAATTGATTTTAATTTATGCCTGTCCTGTATTGTTGATTTGGCGGGTTTTGTTATTTTTAAATTATGTGTTGTTTCTGTTCTTTGAAAGGCCTAGCCGTTGTACATTGTTCCTATTACCACATTTAATGACAAATTCCTTTGGTGCCTTTTTCCCCTAAAATTTTTCAGTTCTTAAATCTTTTTGGAGATGTTCAATCCATCAAGAGAGCTGAGGATAGGCATGCCAAACTCTTCTTGCCTCATAGGAGCATGTCAGAGATGAGAAAGCGTCATGCAGAGGATTTTCTCACTTCAGATAAAGCAAAAATGGCGAGATCTTACTCTGTCCCGTCACCTGCCCAATCTTCAATGGGCACATATCCAAATGCACAGAGCCAGTGGGCTTATGGAGTGCAACCTCAAACTTGGCCACCAGCCACACAATCACAGGGACAACAATGGGCTGCTGGTTACCCCCAGCAGGTAGGCTATCATTTCTTCCTTTTGAAACTATGCTAGCTGAGACAAACTCTCTTATTTTCCTATGTGGACGTGATGCCCTGACTTTTGCGCACACAGTAAAGAAAGATCCTGTAAACCATTGCTCTAGCCTTTAGGAAGCTTGATATTGATGTGAAAGCTACCATGCATCTTGGGCGCTTGTGTGCACCCTAATAATGGATAAATTTTTTTTGGTGATGCTGTTTGCTTTGGTTGCATATCTAAAGTATCTGGTTACCGTCAGGAATATTCTCGTGAGTTGCTTCTTTTGATATAAACACTTACACTTTAAATGACCTGAACATGTTTGAAACAGGGCGCATACGGGGCTTACGCTGGATACGGGGGCACTTATGCTAACCCACAGTTGCCTGCATCAGTTCCACAAAGTACCGCATACGCAGCAGCCTACCCACCTGCTTATCCTGTACAGGTGCCAAAAACAACCCTTGATGTGTCAGTGATGATATTGGGAGCAGTTTTGCGTTAAAATCTGTGTGCATCATTCATTATGATGTTTGATTTTGTATTTGGGGCTAATGTAGTAGTCTGAATTTCAGGCTCCAGCTTCTCAACCGAGTTATGTGCAACCAGCTGCGGCTCCAGCGGTGCAACCAGCTGCAGCTCCTCAGACGTATTATGGGAGTGGCTATTACTGAGCTGATCACAGATTGGGGGGTGGGGGGCCTCCATCCCTTGTCTTCAATTGGAGAAAATTTGGTCTTTAAAACTGTTTGGGCATAGAAATAGTCCGAGGCATATCGCTTAAGGTAGAAAATTGTTGCCTAACCGATGCAGGTGTATTAGCTCCCATTTGTAGTTTTAAGATTTTTCTGGTAGAGGCTTTGCTTTTTGACCTTCAGCCGACATTTAGTTGAGTTGTGCTTTAATGCAAATATTATCGCCCGAAAGGTTTCGCTTTTGTTTTCCTTACTGAATGTGTGGCGCGTCAGCTGGGCGTATTATGTACCCTCTAACTTGTATCGAACCTTACCTGTATTTGGTATGCGGAGCAATGAGTATCATATTTACTGATGCGTATTCGTCTTGTATTTTTTGTTGTAAAAAACAAGTTATTTTAAAAGGTACTCCTCCTAAGTCACAATTACTTTCGGGCAGAATTTATTCTAATTAACTTGTTTTTTTTTTTGTTGAAAAATTAACTTGTTTTTATTATAATGACAAGTTATTTTAAAAGGTACTGTTTTATAAATTTTTAAAATTTTTTAGATTTTTTAATTTATGAGGGTATTTTAGGAAAATAAGTAAAATTAACTAATTTAATTTCAGACTTTCCACAGCCAGGAATAGGGTCACATGAAATAAAATAAATTTTGAAATATTATAAATTTACAGGTGGATTGGAAAACCAGATTTATTTTATAAAAGCATACAATTTCCTTGTCATACAAAATTGTACATGCGTTTTTCCCCATGAAGCTAAACAAATTAAAACTATGCAGAAATGGCTGGTTTGTCGCTAACTCACCACGACATTGAACTATAATGGAAAGAAAATTGATGGTAGATGTCATCATCAACTTTTATCCTCATAAATCTTGTCTCTGATGAGTTAATGGATTTCTCCCATTTTAAACCCTTTTAACTCTAAGGATTATTATAAGGCATTAACTAACAATATTATTTAGTTATTTTTGTAAGGCGTTTGCTTGTTTATAAAAAGTATTAAATAATTTTTTTTTTTCATGTATGTCCATAATTAATAAGAGTAGTACGTAAAAGTAATAATTAATATGATATTAGAGTTTAGGGAATTAGTAGGGGTAATATTAAAAATTATTTATATTTTAGGAAAAATTTAATAACTATAACTGTTTTTATTAGTTTGTGAGAATTGTTAGTTGGTGCATAAGACCTATGTGGATCCAAATCATCAGATTTGGTGCCTATCCTAAGGATAGACACCATTTGTCTAAACGATCTAAACCGTTCCCGATCAGATCTGGAAGGTTCAGATTTGATTTTTTTTTTTACTTTCTATTTCTTAAAAAAAAAAAATTAATTGGTAGAGAATTTAAAATAAAAATAATATCTTAACTAATATTTTTTCAAAAAATGATTTTTTATTAAAAAATCAAATCTGCACTTCCAGATCAATTTAGATAAATTGGTGCCTATCCTAAACCGGATCCTATGTGATTTGATATCTGTAAATATATATTAATTGACATCTGTAACTAGATTCTCATTGCAGTTCGAGCAGTCACATGAATATTAATTTAGGAGTAAAAATGAGGATGCTTTGACGTTGCAGAGTTCAAAGTAAAAACATTGGTGGTCACAAGAGGTGTCACAGGTGCTTCAGATACAGAAAAGTTCATCTTTTTCCAACTTTCGTTGCATTGTGGGAGAAAGCGAAAGACAAATTATTGATGAGATGTAACTCATTATTGATGAGATGTAACTCAGATCTGGACGGCCCAGATCTTTTTTATTTTTTATTTTCTTAATTATTTTTTTTTCTATATTTAAAAATCATTTTTTGGTGTATAACCATGCACGCTGAAGAATGTCTCAAACTGACCACCCCACCTTTTGACGTGTCCTTCCCTCATCTCTCTCCTCTGTCCTATAAATCTCACCCTTGAGATTCTCTGTACTACTACTAGTCCCAGTCATGGCTTATTGTAAACTTTTTAGTTCGCTCTTCGCCTCTGCATCATCTCATTCTTTTCTGACATAAATTAATAAAGACACACACGTAGTTACGCTCACGCAAGTGTTTTATTTTACTTTGATGGATGAATGCAAACAGGAAGAGGAGTAATTAATAAGTTGATGGGTTCCAGCGCTGAGTTTGGTTCTCTCTGCAATGTAATAAATCGGTTGAACTTCTTTATATGCACAGCCTCATCCTCATCCAAACTTTAATACGAATGAATTGTGTCGGTGTTGGTGTTACAGGGTTCGATGTACGTGCCACTCTACAACTTGAACACGCACAGCATATGTATGTAACAGAGGGAAGAGCGAATATTCAGGTGGTGGATAGCAAGAGCAGGGCAGATACAGGCGTGGCCGGAAGAAGTGGTGGCGCGTGTGTAACGGCTAGGAGCCTCAAGAACAACAGTCCGGTTCAGTTGTTAATTGGTTCCCCCACGACCGTCTCCGAGAGCCGTGGATTAGAAACGACCGTCTCTTATTCGTATATGCTACGGGAGTACGTGAAATAAATAGAAAGGCATATATACAGGCTATCTCGCTAGTTGGTTTCAGGGTTTTCCACTCCAACTGCAAGAGAACTAGTCTTTTTCAACCTGAGAATCACATGCTTTTCTAAGAATCTAAGGTCATGTGCTTATTAATTAAAACGTTGGCGCAAATGTGGAACATGATACTCCCATTTGTGATCTGTCATAAACAAAATTCAAAAGTTGATGCAAATTCTTCAATAAATCTTGTCAGCAAAAGTACAACTGCGTCCTCCCCTTGTAAGCATATCTTTAACGGAAAAAATGGTTACATGCAAATATCTTATTGGCTACTTTTTTCATGATTGCATCTACATTGTACTTAATTTTGACGGCAGTTGGTGAAACTTACTGATGAAATGGTATGGTGGCGCAAGAGACGACTACGATTACAGTAACAACCACCAGACATTGTAGACTTAATTTCAGTTAATTTGAACATATTTATTGGAAATCTTGATTGATATAAAAGACCATTGAGAACATCCATCCACATCTCTACTCAAATATTCCGAGAATGGAACATGAAAGTGAGACCTTTGTGGATGTAATGCAGACATGTTTTGCAAGAGTTCTAATAAGCCTGTCTTATAAAAAATATAAATGCGAGATTGCTACTTGCAGCTTCCTTCATTAGTAGTAGAATTCTTTCAAAAATTATTCTTTCTATTCAGGTAATCGAAAAATCAACTGAAACGAATATATACTTCATTTTATGATATCAACTATCTGTATTTTGAGATGCAGATGATAATGATGATAGAGCTCATTATCAGTCAACAAATGATATAGCAAACCAACAAATGATATAGCAAACGTGTATATTACACAGCCAAAAACTACATCTTAGTATTCAACAACACAGCTGTACAAAAATCCTGCGGGAAGGTGGCAGCAAGAAAAACGAGCGCCAAAACTAGCAACAAAAAGGCAGCACATTTTTATGCTCTCTCTCATGTTCAGTGCAGCAAGTTCTTCATTGGATCATCGTGATGAACTTTCTTCATCCTATACGCTTCCATATCCTCTGCAGTGACCTGTAGCCAGATATATAGTTGGTTAGAAAATCAGAAGCAGAGGCCAGTACAATCAAATTCTCCCTCAGCAGTTTCAATATTCATACCTCGTCATTCCATTTAACATTATATTTACGTTTCCGCTCATCTTTCTCTTCTCTTTTTCTTTGCTCCTCCTGCGTAATGCCAATGGAATTCACCAATCAGCACATTAATATTATATACTCAAACACAATATATGTACGTTATCATTCTCAGAAACTATATGCATCGCTTCTTTTGAAGCCACACATGATTGATTCCCCTTTCTAATTAAGGCCAAAAATTAGTCACAACCTGAAAGTAATTCCTCAGGCAGGCAAAACAAGAAATACAAATAATGCCATGAAGGCATCAATGCAGGGGAAAAAAAGACAACTAGACTAACTATTGACCTTTTTGAGTGCTTCAGCAAGCAATTTCTCATCCAGAACCAGGTCGTCTGGAACATCAGTTCCCCATGTTGCAAGCTTTTTCCCCTCCGCAGGCTTATGATCCTCTGAGCATGGTTCACAGAAAAGATTTTAATTATCAGAGAGGAAGTCACTTATGATATGGCAGGATGATCAATTATTAGGGAAAAGAACAAAGAAAAAAGGGGAAGCGGTAGAGGTATTATAGAGATAATGGCTGCTTGTCAGTCACTCATCACTAGCTTACCTTCAGCAGCCTCTTTACGGGCAATATTAGCTTTCATGAGATCACTTGCAGCCTCAGCAGCCTCAATGCCAGCAGCTCCCGTGCAATAGCTGTTTCGTACGGTCTGTTTGCAGCACTTATAGCCCCATTGGTGGTCCTTCCACCAAGAACCCCAAACAGTAGTATGGTTGTTAATGTAGATATCTTCCTCATACTTGCTCTTAGGAAGTGCTGCCTCCTGTCAGAAGAAAAAGATAAATAACTAAATCTATCATCTTATAAAGGACAATCAAAGACAATAAAGCCCCCTTAAATGTTCAGATTACAACCACGAAATGCTATTAACAAACCAAACAAATGGTAAGTTACCCCATCAACACGGATTATGTCAAGCAAAATTATGCATGTTAAAAATGCAACATATCAGTTAGAAACCAGACTCTAATAACTCTGACTGCAAATCATACCTGTCCTTTGATAATTCTACCAGCACGGTCATACTCAACCTGCCTCTCACTTTGACCCAAAAGAAGTTCCCTTGGGAGTTTGTCCTCATCAGCTGCACTGCCATACTTCTCCAGAATAGTGTCCTTTGTTTGAGACTTCAATTTCTCCTTCATTATCTTGAAATTCTTGTAAAGCAGCTCAGCTTGAGATGGGGCTGCTTGCATATGAACATCCTGCCCCTTGTCAAATGCTTCCCAAGCATGAATGTTTAATTCCTTGAATTCCAAAGCTTGTCCGCTATTTCTATATTGGTTATCTCCCTGGAACATGAGAGCAGAAGCAGCTTAAGTACAAATTCAATAGACATATAGCATTACAGCTGGCATTATAGAAATTCCGACAGATTTTAATCCCCAAGAAAGATTACCTCATAGAACTTCTCATTTGGATCTGCATCTGGAAGAGGATCCTCACGCATGGACCGTGTTTTAGGATCGTAGTGGGAGGAATTGACATCAAGATTAAGAAGATACTTTGCAGTATCCTCACGAATACGCAAGTTCCTGAAGGAAAAGTATTTAGCTGCAATTAATTTATGACATAATAAAAGTGGGAAAATAATCTTATATATAGGACCGATTCAGAAGCCCATGTATCATATAATGGACTGTAAAAGCAAAAATACCTCACAGTTCCCGTACTTCCACCACCAGTTGTACGTACACGCTTCTCAACCTTTGCAAAGTCCATTTGTTTGCTTTCATCGACTTTAGCCTCATCGACCTTTAGATCATCTTCCTCTTCATCCTCATCACTAACTGCACCCTCACCATTCTCCAATTTCTTCAACTGTTGCTCCTTTAAGTACTTTTTTCGAGCTTCGTCTCTAGCCTCATACCTTTCAATCACTCGTGCATATGTTGATGCATCATAACCATTCCATCTATCTCGTTTGCCATCATAGTCAAGCTCAAAAGTTTCAATCTTCTCATCAGGGGCAATGTGCGTGCTTGTCCACTTTGCTCCAACCTTCCTTGGTCTTTCCATACATGCTTTAACATTATGTGTCATAGCTCCACAGCTGTAACAAGTAAACAATATGAACTTAGCTAAGCTTGAATAGAAAGTTAAAATATAAATATGGTCAGGGAAAACATATATAAATACTCTAGCATTGTCACAAACATTCTATAATCTCCAAAGAAAAAATTATTGCAAACATTGTTTAGTCAGGAAATGTGAATGTTGCAAGCATGAGAAGGCATGGCACTTACTTCTCACATGCACCCTTCCTATACTTGTCTGCCTGAAAAGTTTTAGCACCCCTATCATACCATGATTTTGTATAATTAGGATCTGATTTCCACTTCCTTTGATGTTTTAAACTCTGCAAAAACCAAATGAAATGATTTTTAGAAGTCAAATATCATTAGATAATGGATACACATAGTAAAAATGAAAATGAGACTTACGGGTCTTTCAGCATTAAGATACCAAGGAGCAGAAGACATATATTGGGGAATGTGAGGGTTGATTTCTTTTCCATCTTCATCAACCTCTGCAGGTGCAAGCCCAGCCTTGCGTGCTTCTTCAAGTTCAATTTGTTTACGATGGTCCTCCCTGGATTTAAATGCAACTGCAATAAAAGAATATGTGTTATATACAGACAATTGAGCAACAACAATCTCAAGAAAAAAAAGTAGTCATTGCAAGTGAAAATTATATCTATGATGTGGACAACGTATTGACAATCAAATAATCATGTCAAGACTGTTAAATTAATTAGACGAGACAAAACCAATAAAAAATAAACCACCTATGAATTCTACACGTTTTTCATCCCCTCCTGAGATAGGATTTCCAGTCTCATCCTTACTTTAATTGTTTATACCCGATATAGATTGCAATTAGTACAATTAATTATTCTACTGCCAGTTTGCTTGAAAGCAGAAGCCGATTATAGAGTGGTATAACAAAAAATTAATTGACCCGTTTGTTAACAATTAATTATTCTATAAAAGCAAAGACGTTAACACATACATAAGAAGACGCAACGCCTCTAAAACTGGATTAACAGCAAGTCCTCTAGCAGGAATGGTATGGGCTCAATAACAAAAAATTAAATAATTGAAGCCCGGTTGCCCAGAAACCCTAAATTAAATTTTCCGGAGAATAAAAAGAAGTTGAAAGAGAAAACAATTACCTGAGGCGGTCGCCATGGTTGGCCTTGAACAAAACTTATAAGAAATCAGAGACAGAGAAACGCGAAAGAAAAGTATTGAGATCAAATCTGAAGATCAAATTATGACCTTAGTGGCCCTATACGTTCGAAGTCGGGATGGAGAAGGGAGAGGATGCCTGGGATGATAAGGAAGAAGGAAGAGGATAATTTTTTTTTTTTTTTTGATAATAAGGAAGAGGATAATTTTCTGGATTCGTAATTAGTAAAGAATAGGGCTGAGCATACCTGATCCCCACAACAAAATGCAATTGAGCCAGAGCTCACTCAAAAATACTTATAACGAGTTGGGTTAAAACCCTCCTATTTTCTAAAAAAAAAACCCTCCTATTTTTTTTTTTGGTGTAAACGAGGCATCAACCTATCTGTATATTTATATCAAAATGCACCGTGGGTGTGAGACACCCATAGCGTCACTAGCCAATACATCAACAATGCACGACGGAGGAGAATCAAAACAACTATACAGATCCTCCTGGGCAAAACTTAGATTTGCTAAGGCATCAGCACATATATTGCCTTCCCTATATGTATGGACAAAACTAATTTGGTCAAACCTGCTCGCTACCTCTTTGATCCTTGACAGCAGTCGCATACTCACTTCCTCCTCGGTCTGTAGAGCTCGCAGCAATGATACCACTATAGAACTGTCACTCTCCACAACAATACTATCATACTGCCTACTCAATGTTAGCTCTAAGCCTGCCAACACTGCCCATAACTCAGCATTTAGAGCGAATGTACACCCAACTTCTTTGTGAATCCACAGATCCAAAATCCATCTGGCCCTCGCAGTAACCCTCTACACCCGGCTAGTTGTTGCCCACCTCTTGATGCTCTATCCACATTGAGTTTAACCCATCCCTCACTAGGTGCCACCCAATTAATATCAACCTCTATTCTTCTCCCATTTACTCTCCCAAACTCAATTCGCGCTCTTCTTATCTCCTGCACATACCAAGCAACCACAAAGACCACGGTTTTCGGTGTCTCAAAACCAACCTCAAACCTGGATTTGTTCCTCCATGTCCACAACAACCAGCAAGTCACCCCAAAGACGATACACCAATCCCCTCTTTGACGTGATAGATTCCAGAATATCCAATATGACCCCTGCAATCTCACAAAACTGGACTCAATACTGCCATTGCTTAATTCAAACCACAACTTCCAGGCTACATCACAATCCCTCAACACATGCATTAGTGTCTCACAATGGGAGGGGAATCTATGGCAACTCGACCCACCACCCATTAGGCGTTCTTTTCTTTTTCTGATTAGCAATCTGTTATGTAAGGCTAACCAGAGGAATGTTTGCACCCTCTTAGGTCCTTTCCACTTCCATAAATTACTCCACCTATGCTCCCCTAGGTCCTGCTCACTTCGGAGGATATGGTACATATCAGACACCTTGTAATCAGACCGCAACCGTCGCCCCCACTTAATGCAATCCTCCCCATACTGCAAATTAGGGGGAACAGCAGCCAATAATTGAGTTACACCCTCAGCACATATCTTCCCTCGGACCCTATTCAAATCCCACTGTCCATCCACCCCAACCATTTCAGCAACTTTAACTTGTTTCTCTATATCAGTTAAGTGCCCAATGCAATGTTCAACCAACGTTTTCCCACTCTCTAACCAACAATCATTCCAGAAGTTAACTCGTTGCCCACCTCCCAACAAGCGTTTTCAGCTATAACTGGGCCAATCCGAGCCACACTCTTCCATATTTCAGAATCATTTTTATTTGTCTTCCAATCCTTCACCCTCTCAGCACGTCTTCCATACTTCCCCATAAGTACTCTAGAACAAAGGCAACTTGGTTTAGACATTATATTCCAAGCTATCCTTCCCACTAGAGCTACATTCATGGTATCAAGCTTTCTAAAACCCAACCCACCATTCCTCTTCTCCTTGCATATGGTCCCCCAACTCACAGGGTGAATCTTCCTTTTACCCTCCTCACTACCCCACACAAAATCTCTCTGTATTTTCTCCATATTTTGCACTACACCACTCGGCAAAACAAGAATGTTGCATGGAGAAGACAACCATCCGATTTGTGACCGATCGGACAAGTGTCGCCTCCCGGCCAAGGGATAAGGTTTGTTTTTTCCAGCCACTAAGCTTTGACTGCATTTTATCTAATAAGTGCTGATATCTATGTCTGCTACTCCTTCCTCTCATCATATATGCCCCTAGATACCTCCCAAGGTCATCCATTCTCTTGAACCCTGAGTAGTCACATATATTCTTCTGCACACCTCTCTCTACATTCCTTGAAAAATATATACAAGTTTTCTGGGCATTCACCCTCTGTCCTGAGGCCTCACCAAAACGATCAAGGACCCCCATGACCGTACAAATGTGGTTTAAATCAGCTTCACAGATAAGTAGCAGGTCATCAGCAAAAAGCAAGTGTGATACCTCAGCACCATTCCTCCCCAACCTTACCGGTTTCCAACTATTACTATGAACACAGTCAGTAATCATGTGTGATAACTTGTCCATCCCCAACACAAATAGGTAGGGAGACAACGGGTCCCCCTGTCTGAGCCCCCTAGAAGGTAAAAACCCCTCCCTTTTACCACCATTCCATAGTAATGACATGTTGGATGACATCATACACCCCCTTATCACTGTGCGTAGGTGTTCATCAAACCCAATTTCAGTCAATACATTACCAAGGAAATCCCAAGACATTCTATCATATGTTTTCTCCAAGTCGATCTTCACAACCATATAACCCTTCCTACCTTGCATTCTATTCATGGAATGCACAACTTCCTTAGCAATAACTATATTATCGTGTATACTCTGTTTTGGCACAAAACTTGTTTGATACGGAGATACCAATTTATCCATCAAAGGTTTTAATCTATTTACTATTAGCTTCGATAAACCTTTGTACAAAACATTGCATAAAGCAATCGGGTCTAAAGTGACTTACCACTTCCGGTGCTTCAACTTTCGGTATGAGCACAACCAGTGTATCGTTTATCTCACCAATCCTCGCTGGATTTTGCCACAATTCCTTCAAAAAATCAGTAACAGCCGGTCCCACTTCATTCCAATTTTGTTGATAAAATATTGCCTAAAGCCATCTCCACCCTAAGTGCTTTGAATCCTCCCATTTGAAAAAAAGCACACTTCACTTCCTCCTCCTCTATATCCCTTCCTGCTCTCATCAGCTTTCCTGCTTCAACTCGTCCCTACCTCTGCCCTGTTGTAATCCACTCCCTCATGTCTTTTTCTTCACAAAAACAGATCCCTATAAAAACCTTGAAACAGATTTACTATTTCATCTTCATCATCTACCCACTCTCCACTATTATTTTTCAGCATTTTTATCCTGTTTCTTCTCCTTCGAACCAACGTCTTCGTATGATAATACCTCGTATTCCTATCCCCTTCCTCCAACCATCTACCTCTGGACTTTTGAAACCACATCACCTCCTCTTGTCTTAGAGTTTTCATCAACTCCTCTTCTAATTCTTTTTCCAGTCTACAAAGGTATGGATTGCATCTTCGACTAATACAACATTGTATCCCATCCAACCTATTTAGCAAATACCTCTTTTCTATCTTCCACCTTGCCAAAAATGTCTTTGTTCCACTGTGTAAGGTTTTGCCTTAGTGTCGATAATTTCACATGAACATCCTCATCCCCCCTCCAACTATTCCTCATTACCTCCCCAAATTGCTCATGCATTTGCCACATTGCCTTGAATCTAAAGCTTCTCACACGGTATCCCCCGCCTCTCTACATCCGATTCACTAGTATAGGGTGGTGATCGAACAAAGGCGTGGAACAATGCGAATCTCGGCGTTTTCAAATTTCTCTATCCATTCTACGTTACACAAGCACTTGTCTAACCTTTTATAAACTCGTCCCGGACCTTCCCATTTTGGCCCTCTCCATGTGAAAAAAGGTCCCTTCGCCTCCACATCATGAAGACCACACTGCTGAATCCATTCATTAAACCTTCTACACCGTAGTTCATTTATTCTTCCACCCCCTTTTTGCTCCAAAGGCGATTTGATCTCATTAAGATCACCCGCTAAGAGCCACGGTTCCCTAGTATCATCCACCAACCCAAGAATTGCATCCCAAAGTCTTTCTCTTCTAGCATTAGTTGGGCTTGCATATACAGCCGTGAACACCAACTCCTCTGTGCCCAAGCCTATTTTCCAATGAACAAACTGTTCTTCCTTCTGCACGACAGCCACCCTCAAGTCCTGTCGCTCCCAAAGGATCTAGATCCCACCCGAGAACCCTTTAGCCTCCACCTTGACTGAGTTCATATAACCCCAACTCCTAATTACCTTAGTAGTATGGTTTCCACTAATCCTTAGCTCTAAGATCACCAAGACATCCAACTTATATCTATACTTCATGTCTTTAACAACAGACGCCACCCCCTTACTGGCAGCCCCCCGACAATTCCAAACTAATAACTTTAACATGGGAAAATTATTAGCAAAAGAACCTGATCAGAAGACGCTATTCAAACAACAGCAGCAATACAGACCCCCTCACGTGGTCCATCCTCCTCCTCCAAAGCCTTTGTACCACCCATAATCAGATCCACATCTTCTTGTGCCCTTTCCTCGCATTCCCCAGGATGTATATTCTCTTTACCCCTCGGTTGCAGGCTCCTCCACTCATGTGTCTCCAATCTTTTTTCAGCCACACCCCCCTGTCCTTTAGCCACTACATTTTTCTCACTAGTACTCATACCGATATTCCCTTTTTACTCAAGCCAAGCACCTTGTTACTACTTGCCCCTTTATCTCTCCCTCCCTCCCCGCACTTTCCCCGCCGTACTCGCACAAGCGAGCCCATCACGTTTTTTATTGTGTAACCCCCAATACCATTCCTCTCGATTTCTTCGTTGTCCCCGTGGTCCTTCTTTGTGTCCTTTATATGAGTGTCTTCCTTCAGGCCCTCATGTTGCCCCTTCTTTGGTCCCCCACTTGTAGACTCATCCGCTTGCTCAACATTTAGGACGTTGAACCTTGAGCCACTTTGAGTTCCCTGCACAGCATCTGTAACTTTCCTTTGCCGCCTCACCCTTTGGACCGTTTTCCATAATCCGCCATCACCATTTCCCTCAACTGCCTCTGCTTTGTTCCTTCCAACTTCATCAACATCCATCCCACCATCTTCTTTCTTCTTATGAAAAGCCTCACACCCTTCCATCCGATGCCCAACCCTTCCACACTTGCGACACAATAAACCCATGCTTTCATACTCTATCGTCAGTACCTGCCCATCAACCATGAACTCAGGGACCAGAGGTTTGGTTAAGTCCAATTCCACGTACATTCGAGCAAATTTTCCCCTAGCCCTCTGTGCAGTATGAATATCAAGGCGTATTGCTTTTCCTATAGCATTCCCCAGGTTCAACAAAAAAAATTTATCAAACAAAGGGGCCAGCAGATCCGGGAACCTCACCCATGCCACAATTGAGTCAATCCTTTCAATCTTAGGATTAAACTCCGACGCCACCTCGCCACACTCGATAGGCATCGGCTATGACCTACGGGCCTCTAATCAAGGCCTCCTTATAATCCTCATTCCGTTGAAAATTAACCGAAAAATACTCATTCTCCAAATCGAAAACTTCTATGCTACCTTTTCTCTCCCGAGTTGTCTTAATTTCTTGACCATGAAGCTATAGGATAATTGGCGCCCCATCGCCTTCACGACCAACGTCCCGCGGAATGGCTTCAAGAATCTCTCCTTCTCATTCTCTTCAAAATCGAAACTCGGTCTCAGCGGATTAGCCAAATCAACTCGAATACCGTCACTAGGATTCAGGACCCTAGCGAAATCAGTTCCAGAGCCGTAATCCTCCATATCGTCGTCCTTATCATTCTTGACCCACTCCCACCAACAGGCCTTCGACTTGACATTATGCAACAAGGATTCCCTGTACGATTTAGGCATACTCTCCTTCTCATCAGGCTGCATCCATTTCTCCTCCCTACTTGGATTCAACTCACTTCCAAAAAATTCCTCAACGCCACCACTCACCTTGCGCTTCCAACGATTCATATTTTCCAGATCCTCATCCATTGCTTCCTCACTTACCCCCCCTCGCGAGACACGAGCAGCGGGGTCACTCATTTTCTCCGCCGCAGTGGGCAACGGAGCACTCTGAATAGTCGTAGATCGGAGCCCTAGCGGAGCTCCCTTGATGAATCCTTTTTGTTATGAAAAGCTTGTTTTAAAAACCCTCCTATTTAATACTTAAATAAGCGAGTTATGGGCACACCTTTGGGCTACCCATACCCGCCCATTTATATATATATTTTTTATTAACCATATAGATACTTGGACAATAATAAATCACATTGCCATGAAATACCTATTCCCCATTTGACCATTTCCCCACTTAGAGTTTGAACATCAAAATTATGTTATGATAACACTTGTCTAAATTTTAGGTTGTTTTGTGTGAATTATGATTATTAAATTTTGAAGATTCATATTTCAGAATTTAAAATGATAAATTTGGGTAGATACTTAATGTTTATATATGTTTTTCTTCGAAAAAATAAACTTGTCAAATGTAAATGGGTTACTCAAAACTCAATTACCCCGCCCATTTATATACTAGCCCGTTTAACATGGGTTGAGGTATGAGTATGGGCTAACCTATACCTATTTAAAGTTAAATAGACAAGTTATGGGTTTAGGCATGGACTACCCAACCCACCCATTGTTTTGTCCTAGTAAAGAAGGAGGTGGAGATGCAATAATCTTCCTCCTCTTTTTTTTTTAACCTGAATAATCTTCATTCTTCAGATATTATTAAATGATACAACTTAATTTATTACAGACTTATTACTATTTAATTTAATAATGATTAAACAAACAAATTATCGAATTATTAATGGAAAAGTATTTCCAGTCACTAGAGATAAGTTTATCTCCAGTGACCCTCTAAAACTACGTCGTTTTGAATTAATGAAGGAGGTGTTTGTAATTTTAGGTGAATTAATGAAAGATGTTTCAGTAAAATTTATATGATAAAAAAGTAAATAAAATTACAGAAACACATCATTCATTAATCCAAAACGACGTAGTTTTAGGAGTCACGAGAGATAACCTATCTCCAGTGATTGGAGAAATCTTTTACCCATTTTTTTTTATGTAAAAAAGTTTAGGTGAGGGTAGACACCGGTATCCTACCGGGCCGGCATGCCTCCAGGCTCGAGAAGAATCTTCTGAGAGGTATTTACTGAGATCGCCTACCAACGGCGCCCTCATCCTTTACCCATTATTAATATGCAGTAAACTATTTTTATTTTTATAATAATAATTATATTTATAACTATAATAAAATTGTAGTTAATAACTTAAATGAGAAAAGTATTTCTCCCGTCACTGGAGATAAGGTATCTCCAGTGACCCCTAAAACTACATCGTTTTGAATTAATGAAGGGTATGTTTGTAATTTTAGGTGAATTAATGAAGGGTGCAAAATTACAGAAACACTCTTCATTAATCCAAAACGATGTAGTGTTGGGAGAAATCCACCCAACTTAAATATATACATATAAAAGATTTATGTACTTCAATGTATTAACAATGTTTAATAACAAATTTAGATATAAAATGAAACGATGTATCGAAAATTTGAATTCATCTTAATTTGTTTGAAAAATAATTTAAATTAACTCTTAAGTTTTTTTAAATATATTCAAAAAATAATAATTTAAATATATAAACTCTTAAGCTTTTTGTTTTATTGATGAACAATTACCAATAATAATTCTGAGCATATCAAATGATTAATTATTAATTAAAAAGAAGTCCCCTTAGATGGATTAATCATTAATACGATAGCTGGCAAAAAAAAAAAAATCAGTAATAAGATAGATTAGTTTGTGGCAATTATGTGTTAAGTGTATAATTAAACCTGGGCCGGAAATCGGAGAACTGATTGGTATACTGGTCCGGGCATTAATCTGATTTTTTTTTTTCCTTTATAATTTCATAGTGTGTGTTTGTTACCCAAATCACGGGTTTAAAAGCCTTTTTTCACAAATTATTCTCATATATTTACCTTATAAATTTTAAAAGCTATTCTCTAGAAGGTAATCTAAACACACATAACCTTAAAATCTTCACTTTCTCACCGCTTTAGCCTCAATTAGCTTCAGTTTGACTCATTTGACTCTTGACTCCGACCAGTTAGTGACCGGTCCGATTTTAATAACTTTTGTGTTAACTGGGATATTGTGAGAGCAGTCCTACGCATGTCATCATTTTGAATTTGAATGCTAATCCTAATAATTTGAAAAGGGTATAATTATTCGCTGGCAAAAAAAAAAATATAAGTATTCGTTAATAAATGGTTGAGATTATAAATTAGAGAAAATATATATTGAATTTGAATCATAATCCTAATAATATGTATTTTGGCACCAAAAAAAAAAACTCAGCTTATTTGATTTGGGAGTCATCAAACGAGATAATGGACCTGTTTAGGTTGGCGGTAGGAGCGGTGGCTTAAAAACTATCTAACTTTAAAAAAAGTTCGGTGGAAAAAAAGTCAGGTTATAAATAATGATTTGTATTTGGATTGATAGTGGTAGAAGTGACGGAGCCCATGTTAAAAAGCTAAAAGCGTTTTAGAAAAAGCTTCATAGTGGAGCTTTTTGGAAAAAGTTTTATGGTGGAGCTTTTTCCTTAACTGTCTTATTTAGTTTTTTTTACTTAAAATCCAATGATTTTTTTTTTTTTTGCTATAAAAAAAGTTTAGGAGGGGTTCGACATCAATCAAGTGCCAATGAAAGACTTAGGAAAATCGCTACAAAAATCAAACGACGAATCGAACCCACGACCCACGAGCTTTTTTCAAAATCTTTGGTACGCATAACGCCTTAAAAAATCGCAAAATTCATAACGCTCTTACTACAAAACAAACTCAATATTAACCATCAGATTAAACAAACTTTTGCGACTATCCGATATTTCTACCTAATAAATAAAAAGATTCTTTACTTGAATCATTGAACGGTTCCAATTATTAATTAACAATACATCGCAACTTTGTGCCTCTACTCGTTTTTAAAAATTTTCATATTATACTCCTAATTTTTAAAGATAAAAATTGGACACCTTTTCCTTGACCATTACATTAATTTGTAAATACTTTGGAGTTGTTATTATTATTAGTTAAAAAGATAAGAAAATATTAATGGAAACTTCAAAATCCTAAATCAGACTCGTTGCTTATAAGAATATAGGAATTGACTATAAGAATATAATAATTCACAACTATTTTAGTAAAAATACTAACCAATTTGAGATTTTGAAGTTCAAGTTGTTTATTATTATTAAATACTACTAACTTCTTTAACTATTAATATACGGTTTTTCCCCCAAGAAAAGTTATTTATCTTTTAATTAAGCGTTTGTTATTGCATCAATCTTCTAAGATTCTTGTCTGTGTGTAAAGCAAAGCAGTCTTTGGGGTGGGCGGGTGGATAATGGAACCAGATGTATTTGTTTGAGCGCTAAATTAATTAGTAAAACCTAATAAGAAGGCCATGCAAGTACGTGTTTCAGTGTTTCTCACAGACACCGCCAACATTACAAATCTTCACCGTCCTCCTCAATCTTGATTCTTCTTAAATGCCCCTGATGCATATAAATGCCACTGCCCAAGTCATTTTCTTGCAGAATTGCAGTTCATATTGATTGCTTCATTATTGCCTCTCTCCAGCAATACTCCTTTTTATTTCCTCACTGGATCAGAATCTGGAGTCACTGTTCGCTTTGGGATATATTTAACTTACTATAGAACGTGCCTTCTTATTCAGACAAATATTCAGATACATCTAACTCATATCTTTCTCCCATCATGGGTATGAGTTTTTGCCAGGAATCATCAAGCACCTGCAGAAACCAGCACGGCTCCCTCAGATAACTGTGGTGGTGGTGGTGAGCAGCCATTGTCATCTTCTTCAGTGTCCCAAAGGAAGCTAGCATATGCCGCATGCACATGACTGCAAGTAGTAGTAACATCATCAAACATAAGCTAATGTCAGAATTATAAATCCCAGATTCACTACTAGAAAAATAGGAAATAGCTACAGAATTTGCTACGGAACATTTTCCGTAGCAATGGTGACGGGTTTTGCTACGGATTTTTAATTCCGTAGCAAAAAATGCAAAATGGTCAAAAATTGCGACGGATGACCTCATCCGTCGCAATTTTGGACCATTTTTGGTCACCAATGTCTGACCCATTGTCTTGACCAAAAAAAAAAAAAAATGTGCGACCCATTGCGACGGATGACGTTATCCGTCACAAAAAGGCCGCTTTTTTATATCTTTTTGCGACGGATCCTAGATCCGTCGCAAATTAGTGCGATCCGTCGCAAAAAAGGCCGCCTTTTTATATCTTTTTGCGATGGATCCTAGATCCGTCGCCAATTAGTGCGACGGATCCGGGATCCGTCGCAAAAAGACGGCCAAAAAGGCCGCCTTTTTATTTTTTTTTTTGCGACGGATCCTAGATCCGTCGCAAATTAGTGCGACGGATCTAGGATCCGTCGCAAAAAGGCGGCCAAAAAGGCCGCTTTTTAATTTCTTTTTTCGCGACGGATCCTAGATCCGTCGCAAAATGTTGCGGCTTAAAGCCGCAACATTTCGCCCACCCCCCTCCCCCCCCCCGTAAAAACCAATTTACCCTCCGGCACCCCTCCTCCGGCGCCCTCCACGCCTCCGGCCCCCACTCCTCCCCTCCTCCGCCCTCGCCCTCCTCTCTCCCTCATCCCGAGGCCCCCCCTCCTCCCCCGATTCCCGCCCCCCCCACCCGACCCCCTCCTCCACCCTCATCCGCGCCTCCCTCCCCTCACCCGACTCCCTCCTCCCCGCCCTCACCGGACCTCCTCCTCCCCCCATCTTCGTCAGCCCCTCCTCCGTCAGCTTCTCACGATCGGTCCCCCATTTTTGCAAGGTATGTAATTTTTTTTCTTCCCTTTTTGCGCTTTTTTTTTTTTGACCTTCCATTTTTTTGCGGGTTACAAACAAATCCTAGCACTAAGATCTTTAGAAGGGAAATTATCAAACAAATCTTAGCACTTGATTTTGCGGGTTAGCTTGAAGTATATTTTTTTATTACAATTTGATATTTATGTTATGTTTGCTTAAATTTTGGAATAATGAAAATATGTATGTTGGTAGGGGATTATCGATTACATGAGTTTAAATAGTTTTTTTTTTACGTAAGATAAATTGTGAAATTAAGATTTTGTATTAGTTGGTATTGATGAAGTATTTAGAAATTCCAATTCTAGCACTTTTTATTATGAAAATATGTATGTTGGTAGAAGATTATCGATTACATGAGTTTAAATCGTTTTTTTTTTTACATAAGATAAATTGTGAAATTAAGATAAAATTAAGATTTTGTATTTAAATATAATAATTATAATAGAATTATACTAATCTAAAATTCATTCTAAAATGAATATTCAATATTACTATTTTTTTATATTTAAAATTAAAATTAGAATTCTAATTAATATTGAATTTATATTAAAAATTGAATAATTTATTATATATACTCATACTCATTTAGATATACTTAGTAGAATTCTATATAGATTTCTATATAAAAATCTACTTTGTATAAGTATATATGATATGAATTCTAGTGATTCAAAAATCTATTTATATAACAATAGAAAAATAACAGGTAAAAATCTTAATAGAACAATAACAAATTAAATGAAGTAGAGCTTTAAATTATTCAATTTTTTTATCATTTATTATTATTATATATTATTATAATAAAAAAAATAGTATAATTAGTAATAAAAAAATAAAATAGAATTCAATATTAAATCTAATAATTATATAATTATAATGTTGGTATTGATGAAGTATTTAGAAATTCCAATTCTAGCACTTTAAGATTTTGTATTATGTTTGCTTAGCTGGAATAATGAAAATAATGAATAATGAAGTATTTTTATCTAGCACTTTTTTAGGAATTTATAAATTCCAATTCGATTTTGGTGTGATAAAATTAAGATTTTGTATTTGTTAGTATTGATACATAAATATTTAAATAGGATGATGTTAAAACTAGAAAAGTGAAGTGTTTGGAAATAAAATTTAGGGATAAGACAATTAATTAATTAATTAATGTCAACCTTATAGGAGGAAGATGTGACATTGAAGAATAATCACATTTTTATGTGTTATAAAAATTAGTAGAATTTATTATTTGATTTAGGCTATTAATAAAAAATGACTGTTAGTAATTTTTTAAAAAAATATTTCATTTAAATTTTTTATTTCAATCTATGTTTAACAAGTTATACAATAAATTTGATTAAATGTTAAGTAATCTCTTTGATCTAGCCCATATGTTAGAAACTCCAAAATACTTAGTATTCTATTCTTTGTTTGCCTCATCCACATGCATGTCCCCATGTTCTCGGTGTCTTATCCTCATTCTCCTCAGTTTCAACTTTTAATATGTTCTTTGTTCAATGCATGTGTTTGTTTTTCACTTTCTTGATTAAGTGACAATTGGTAGGCATAAGAGGCGACTTATATATATTTGTGGTATGTTGAGATGTTAATTAGGTTAGTAACTGAACTAGCTAGGAAGAATGGAAGGCAACCATGATAGAAGTTGGATGTACAATCGTCTAACGATAGAAGACAAGTAACAACAAGATTCTTCGCGGGTTTGGAAGAGTTCGTCAATTTGCTTTGGCGAATTCAAATAATTCAAGAAGGGAGATCGGTGTCCGTGTGCCAAATGTAAGTGTTTAAGATTTACATGATGCGGATACGGCCGGATTCATTTGTGTCAAAAGGGATTCATAAAAGATTATGAATGTTGGGAATGTCATGGCGAAGTCCGACCAGACACCGAGTGGTTATTACGGGGACGAGTAGTCATCGAGAAAACCTTAATCAATATGAGCAGTTGGTTATGGATGCCGCGGACCGTCGATCGGCCAATATTTTGATCCCGTTACTCATGCTCGAACCGTCATACATGGGAGAGGAGATCGTACCCATCCTCAACCATCAAACATGGGTGAGGATCCTCATCCGGAAGCCGCTAGGTTCTATAAAATGCTTCAAGAAGCACAACATCCATTATGGGAAGGTTGCGACCACTTTGAAAATAGTGAATATTCATCGCTATCGGCTACCCTAGCAACACTAAGCTTGAAGACTGATCACCATATGAGTGAGAGGAATTACAACGAAATGATGCGAGATCATGAGTAAGGTTGTTCCCAAAGACAATAATTTGCCAAGGACTTTTACCAAGCAAAAAAAAGGTGAAAGAGCTTGGGCTTGGATGTGAAAAAATTCATTGCCGCTCCGTAGGATGTATGTTGTATTACAAGGATGATCTTGAGCCGACAAATTGCAAATTTGTGGACATGACGAGATATAAAGTTGTGGGGAAAGGAAGGAAAAAGACCCGTCATGCATTAAGCAAGATGTGGTACATTCCTCTCGGTGCCCGACTTACGAGATTGTATGCATCCGAACAAACACCGCTCATATGAGATGGCACCGGAGCATCGTAGGGATGAGAACTTTGTGATGCATCCATCCGATGCCGAAGCTTGCGTAAATTAGACGAGGCGAATCCTTTCTTTGCTATGGATCCCGTAATGTTCGTCTTGGTCTATGTTCGGATGGGTTCGCTCCTTTCAACAATATGGGCGTAAATTATTCCTGTTGGCCGATCATTGTGACTCCGTACAACCTCCCACCTTCTATGTGCATGAGAAAGAGAGTTTTTCTTCCTTAACGCGTTAATCCCCGGGCCGTCGAACCCAAAAAGAAGATAGATGTGTACCTCGGGCCTTTGATAGACGAGTTGAAAATGTTGTGGAGTGAAGGTGTTCTTACGTATGATATATCATTAAGTCGAATTTCACCATGCGGCTACCTTAATGTGGACGACAAATGATTTCCCGCATATGGGATGTTGAGTGGGCGGGTAAACGTCGGAAAGCTCGCATGCCGTATGTCTTGAACGAACATGGGTTTTAGCTTGGAACACATCCAAGGTCGGTTGGTTTGACAGCACCGACGATTCCGACCCCCGATCATCCGTTTAGGAGAAATAGAAAAGACTTCACGCGAAGGTTGTCGAACGAGCGATCCACCTCGTCGTTTAAGTGGACAAGAAATATGGGACAGGTCGAGCACATTCCGAGTGTCGAAGAGGGGGCCGCTTCAAGCGAACCTGAGGGGTACGACATTGATCATCATTGGAACAAACGCAGTATCTTCTGGGAACTACCATATTGGAAAGATCAATTGTTAAGACACAACCTCGATGTCATGCATATTGAGAGGAATGTGTTTTGCAATATTTTGTACACCGTGATGGACACCAAGGGCAAGACGAAAGACACGAACCAACGCAAGATTGGACGTTGAAGCGATTTGTAGAAGGCCCGCTTTGCATTTGGTGGACAAGTGTGACGACAAATTTCCAAACCCGGAGAGCGCCGTACACATTCAATAAAGAGCGAGAATTTAGAATTGTTGCAATGGGTTAAAGATCTCAAACTCCCGACGGTTATGCGTCAAACCGGAAAAGATGTGTCGACATGCACGAGGTGAAGTTGAGCAAGATGAAGAGTCATGATTGTCATGTGTTTTTCCGTAGATTGTTGCGTGGGCCTTCAAAGCACTACCGAAGCATGTATGGTCTATTCTAACGGAGTTGTCCATGTTCTTTAGAGAAATTTGTGCTTCGTGAGCTTAATGTTGAAAAGTTACGACACTGAGGCGAGCATGCCCATAACGCTATGCAAGTTAGAAATGATGTTTCCTCCTAGCTTGTTTGACTCAATGGAACATTTGCCCGTTCACTTGGCCTACGAAGCAAAGGTAGGAGGCCCGCAATATAGATGGATGTATCCGTTTGAGAGGTAATGTATATATTGATTTGCACCGTTATTAATTGACCGACATGGTACTTTAGCTCGATATTCCATTGTAGGTTTTTACGCACACTTAAGCACAAGATAAAAAATACAAGGTACGTTGAAGGATCTATCGCCGAAGCTTATCTAGTCGAAGAGGCGCAAAATTTGCGTCATACTATTATCCCCCGAAATGATGTCAAGATGGAGAGGGTACCCCGTAACGATGATGCGTGATACGAGGGATCAAAAATCAATATTTAATTTTCCAGGGCGAGTCGTGGGAAAACGTTGGAAGTCAACTCTTGACGGAAGAGATAAGCGAGTTGCGAGTGGTACATTCTAAACAACTGTGGAAGAGGCCGCAAAGTATCTAGAGTAAGTTTTTTTTTTGTTTACTATTACGGTAAGTATTAAAGTATTAACTTAAGTTTTTTTGTTACGTTACTTCTCTAATTGGGTCCGATCGGAAATCCTTCAATGTCGGTGTCCCAAGTTGATCAATTCACTAATACGAGTTTCCAAAATGGTTTCGATCATATTTCTTAGAAAATCCATCGATCCCAATGAAGTTGCGTGGAGTTTATCTTATGGAGCCGAATGACGATTACCGATGCAACAAATATATAATCAATGGGTATCGATTTGCAACGTTGACGCGAACGCAGTACACTATGTTGCAATTACGGTGTATGTTGTCGAGGTGACCAAATTGACGGGGTGGAGACCGACTACTACGGGAAGTTAGTTGAGATAATTCAAATGAGTTACCAGTGGGACAAGGTGGTGACCCTTTTTAAGTGTGAGTGGTTTGATAACGGTCGCGTGGGACAAAAGTGGACAAACATGGAAATATTGAGATCCACTTGGACAAGGAGATATTCGGTTGGTTATGACCCATTCATCCTTGCTCAACAAAGCGGAACAAGTTTACTATACACCATACCCTACATCTCGCCAAGGGTGGACGGAGTTATTAAAACCAAAGCACGAAATATTATACCAAAGTCGAAAGAGAAGGAATCAAATGACAAGATGGTCGAACCTTTCCAAGCCGATGTGGAACATGTCTTTGCCCATAAACATCTTCGATGACGAAGTACCAAGCAATCTCTTTGATTTTCGTGCGGAGTTAGAGTTGATTCCTATACAAATTGACGATGAGAAATCGACGATGAGGATGAGGCGAAATGAGCTTCTCGATAGTGAATCGAGTTCAACGACTATGAGAGTTCGAGATGAAGACATGCAAGTAGATGTCGATGAACGGGAATCGTCCGGTTGATTTGTGTTAGTTCTTTGTTTATGACGATATGTTATACTACATACTTTGTTTCTTTGCTACTTTCATATTAACTAATTTTATATATATATATATATTTTGCCATGATGTCTATAAGTGTTCGTAGATGGAGTATCCGGGAGGACGTTCGGGTAGTGGACGTGGCGGTGGTCGAGCCCGACCCCGTACTATAAGAGGGGGTAGGGCGACGCCAACCGCTCCATATGGAGGCGGAGGGCTCGGCTCTTCTCCGGAGGTGCCACTATTTGATTTTTCGTCGTCACCGTCGGATATTTGTCATCTTCACCGTCACTTTATACATCGTCGTCACCAGCCTACTACCCCGATGCACAAGCAAGGAGGACCACATGTTTACTTTACCATTTCTGATTGATTTACATTTGTTTAGTTTCTTGAAACCATCTATGTACAAACATCTTTAATATTTCACATTTCTTCCTTAGCACACTGCGTCGCCTCGAGCCACGTCGGGGAAAAGGTAGTTCTTCGAGGTACCAATCTGGGCTCAAGAGATCCCGAGACGGGGTTTCTTTGGATCCGTCCCGACGCAACGAGTAAGTCATGCCAAGTTACCCGTAATGTTACAATTTTCTTTTCTAATTGGTTTGTATGCTAATATTTGCATGATAATCTCTCGTTTTCAGATTTTTGCCGATACTCGTGGCGACTTTCATGTCGGACCAAATATTCCGTAATTACACTCAAGCTTGGACCGCGTGGACAGAGATTCCTAAGAAGCAACGAGAAACATGGTTCAAGGAGTTCTTGGTAAGTTATTTTTTTTATGCGTGTTAATTTAGTACTTTTAAAATTTTGAGCACTAATTGTTCGTTATTGATTTTCGGGATAAGCATATGACGCGTTGCGAGCATCTTGAAAATCGAAAAAAGCTTATAACCACGGGGCCGGCGTGATGGTGCGTCGAAAGCTCTATGCATTGAGAAGGTCGAGAGGCAAGACAGATTGGCTTCCACGGGACACTAGAGATGAATTATTTGGCAATTGGGAAAACAATGACAAGTTTAAGACCATAAGTGCGAAAAATAAGCAAAATAGGGCCAAAATGGAAGGACCATCATATCTTTGGCGCTCCATATCAATTAGTGAGCATCGACGCAAAGTTGTAAGTACACATTATTTTCTATTTACGTATTCAATATTTTGTACTTTGAAGTAATTAATTAAGGTCATCATTTACGTTTGCGGGTAGAGTTCGGGAAGCTCCAAACTGGATCGGTTGAGTGGGTTACCTTTCAACGGACCCATTCCCGACAGCTTGAAGGGAGTGAGAGGCAATGGATTAATCCAAGGGCGCAACAAATAGCGGTTAGACATTTATTGCCTTTATTACTTGTTTTATGCACCACCATATTTATTTCATTTTACATGTCTTATTTGTTATGTATTTGTTTGCTTGTAGGAAAACTTTGAGAAGCCGTCGCGAAGAGAGCCACGCGGCGTGAGATCGACCCCTCATCCTCTATATCCGACAACGAGAGTCCGTTCTTTGAGGCTACCGGCGGATTTGACAAGAAGGGGAGGTCTTTGGATACGGTTCGAGTCCGTCTGGCCAAATGACTGAAGCGGACAAAGCGCCTCTCATCTGGCACTGTAGGGGTTTGTTCAGGTAAACATAATACATTTGTTTTTGATAATTTTCATTCTCTTGTCCATTCAAATGAAGTACAAATAATAAATGTACTAATCAATTTTGTAGATGAGCTGAAGAAGATGAAGGCGTTGGTGGAGGAGCAAGCAACACGATGACCCGAGAACGGGAGATGATGAGCCAACACCGGGCGACTCGGAAAACGAGAGATGATGAGGCGCGAGATGATTCGGAACAAGATCGGATCAAGCGGGCGTTGCGCGGGAAAAAGATGATCGGATCAAGCGTGCGTTAACGGGAATGGGCGATGATGCGACGGAGATGACTCGCGGAATGAGTTGATGAGGGTGATGCGATGCTTCAAATCATGTCCCTTATGAAAGACGTTGAGGTTCCTGGTCGACTCATCTGGTGATGATGACCATCTTTGCCGTGATTACGATGATCACAATGCTTCATTGTTTAGCCTACTTTTTTGTATTTGCTTGTTGCTACTACTTTTTTGTATTTGTTTGTTGCTACGGATTATATATATATGTGTTTTCACTATATAAACTTTTTTTTATCGTTAATATATTCATGGTACATTACTTTACTATTTGTATTCAATTTCCTATTAAAAAAATTTTAAAATTTGCTACCGAAAAGAAAATCTCCGCAAATTCCAAATTTGCTACGGAAAAACAAATCATACGGAAAAAATCCGTAGCACATTCTCGAAATTGCTACGTAAAAAAATCCGTAGCAAATTTCAAAATTTGTGAAATTTGCTACGGAGAAAATATCCGTAGCAAATTTTCAAATTTGCTACGGATTTTTTTCCGTAGCAATTGCTACGGATTTTTTCCGTAGCAATTACGACGGATCAAAAATCCGTAGCAAATTGCTACGGATATTAAAATCCGTGGCAATTGCTACGGATGTTTAAATCCGTAGCAATTGCTACGATATTAAAACCCGTAGCAAATTTGCTACGGATTTTCAGATCCGTCGCAATTGCTACGGATTTCCCGAAATCCGTAGCAATTGCCACGCGATATTTTGCTACGGACAAAATCCGTAGCAAACATGTTTTGCTACGGAAAAATGGGTTTTTGCTACGGATTTTTTCCGTAGCAAAACCAAAATTTTTAGTAGTGATTTATGTTCTTGTCTTGTCTTCTCTCTAAGGACACACACAGATATATATACCTGTCCTGGGGTGAGGCTTGAACTGCTCTTTCAAAGTAACTAGAGGCTCTGTCTTGATCATGATGTAGCTCCCACACTAATTTTCCATACTGTGAAAGAATTTCACCATCTCTTGGGTCTGCTAGGATGGCTCGCGAGTAATATTCCTCAGCTCCATGATGGTCTCTCTTGTGCTGTTCAAAACATACACACACATATCAATCCCAATTTACCACATTTATTTTTGAGGCTTCATAATGAAGTTTCAAACAATTGGATATAACAAGATGTTGGAAATTTAGCTTACCTGATACAAGAACTGAGCATAGTTACTCAGGAACAAGGGGTTGCCAGGATTTTCCTCTACCATTCTCTTGTAATATTCTTCCACCTCATGCCTACTTTCTCCATCATAGCCGCCGGATCCCGTGGAGTCAAAATCTCCACCTCCGCCGCCGCCGCCTCCTCCTCTGCAGCCACCCATGCCGTCCCCACAGCCTTCAGTTTCAAACCATACTGCAGGATGTGTTTCCTTCACACTCATCTTTTCCTTCTCACCAATACCCACCCTGCAAGTTCCAATATTCTCAACTCTCACCTCTTCAGTCACAATCAAACTCTTGACACCTTCCATGGCACTTGAAATTCCTTCTTCTTCTTCTTCCTCATCCCCAAACTCACTTTCCTCTTCCTCTTCTTCTTCTTCTCTTAAGCCCCCGTAGTTACTGAAGGAGAAAGATGGGATTGTGTCCAATGCAAACAAACTCTTGTTGCAAGAAGAAGCATATGCTAGGTTCTCCAAGTTGCCTTCAGATTGAGCTCTTCTGAAGCCTCTGTGGTGATCAAGGTCAGCAATGGAGGGTGAAATTGGAGAGGAAGTGGATGAGAAGGAAGAGGAGAGATTGTGAGACCCAGTTTGGTGAAAAGAGAGTTTATGGTTATGGTAAGGAGCACTGGTTTCTGGTAATGGTGATAGATGCTTCACCCCGTGGGTAGTTTCAAAGTGCAGGGAATTACAGGGACTTTCTGAGAAGGATGAGAGGAGAGAGCCAAGAACTGGCGTTGAAGAGCTTCTTAGTAGCATTGTTCTTCTTTCTTACTGATCTACTGTAACAAGAAAAGAGTACAAGCTATAAATTAGCAGGCAGGAAATTTTTAAACAGTATTAATGAACAGATACAGGAAATCTGAACTGACCCGAAACAAAAGGCAAATGGTATATATGTCTCTTCAATTAGATTAACTGAAATGATTGACAATTCCACCTGAACTTGACATGTGTTCAAATCATGATAAGTAGATCCAAGATACAACATCAGGGTAGAATATGAGGATTATGCTAAAAGCTAGATTTGGCAAACATATCCCTTTTCTATTTTAGGATTTTGCTTGCGCATGAAAAGCAAATGGTATAAACCGATTAACATATTCTGTGGCAGAGAAAATCAAAACAGACTTCATTCAACTTGATAAGAAATTTGGGGGGGAAAAGAAGACGAAGAAGAAAAAACATACCCTTTTCAGATAGGTCCTTGAATACCCTCAAAACACACTCTTGGGGATCCGTTTTGAAGCAATCGGGGAAGAAATCAGAACATGGGTTGGAAATGGCAAGAACAGGAACTCATATTTATACAAGGGTGAAGAGGTTGAAGTTTCATAAAGGAATAGTGCCATTATATTTGAGTGGTGGAGAAGGCATCTGACCAGAGGCATATCTGAATCTTGGAGAGCCAAACTTCAAGTTGTTAACCTGTGTGTTAATATCGAGGGATAGAAAGCAAAGGAGAAAGGAGCTGGAAAAGTCATAGTCACGGTCTCACGGACAAAGTTGGCAGACGCGGAGGGGCATATTCACCAGACGATGCTGATAGGCTAAATATCAAGGAAAAATTCAGGAAGGCCACATGTTTTTGCCTGTTTGACCCATACCCACCCGCCTCTTGTCATAGCTCCTATATTGTCATGCAGTTTAAACTTAGTGGATCTTTTAGCTTCTCCTAGTGATATGTAAATAGACGCAATCATTTCTTATTTTATTTTTTTATTATCTCTCATCAGGTCATTGATTAAAAATAGAAGAGAAAAATTAAAGTAGTATATGATCTTTCAGATTGATTAGATATTACGAGAGATGATGAAAAAATAACGATGAGAGAAACTTAACCCTATATAAATCTTATTAGCGGCAATGCCTATAAATGATAGAGTTTATTCATGTTGTACTCGAGAACACTGTCATTAAAAATTATTCCTCAACTACCGGAAAAAGTGATATTCTTTAGGATTAAACCAACTCCTCCTGTAAAACTATGAAAGATACTATGGAGTATAATCTCATAAGATATAAGAATATGTCAGAGGAGGAAAATAGGTGTTTGAAAGTTTAAGAGCAAGGTATGTATATACCTCTTTTACAAGCGGTTTCTAGTAAAAACACTTAATCCACTTTTAACTTGTACTATATAAGAGAAATTGTCGGATTTGCACGTGGCTCATCATTATGCAAGTTTACTCTCTGTCTTAACCCCACAATCCAAGTAACCTGGAACATATACACACATTATTTCCAACAATGCCATGTTCACGGCTTCAAAAAAGTTCACGTTTTTTATGAGTATCTTTTTCTTTGCCTTTGGTCCGCACACGTGGACCCTCCAACTTTTATGCGTTCCAATCATATGCGGTGATCATCCTCAGCTGTCAGCTCAACCATTTGTAACAATTGGGCCGGAGCCCAACAGATGCACAAGTAATAATCAAGGAAAACCGAAACTGGATACTAGTCACAATGAGAAGAAAGAATAAAAGCCCAGTTCAGATTGTGGGTGATCCAATATATGAGGAATCCATTAATGGGCAGTGTGAGATAAGTGAGAGAAAGTGCGGGGAAAAAAAGTGCGGGCGTGTCAAGGAACGTCCATCAAGAAGCTCAAGGCCAGTTTGGTAAGAGGGTTTTTGAGGGAAGGTGAGGAAAAATTGTTATGAGTTGGATTTAAATAAAATAGAAACCAACGGGGTTGACTCAAGTGGTAAGTGACTTGTGTTGTTTAAGTAAGGTCCCTGCCGGGTTCGCATGAATCTGCAAAAAAACCCCGCTTTAGACTCTTCCACCATAATGCAGGGTCGCGACGCGGCGGATCCGGATTAGTTGTGGCGAAGCCCCGGTGAACCAGGTGGGCAACAAAAAATAAATAAATAAAATAGAAAAGTTGGGTTAGAAAATTTTAAAAAAGAGAAGTTATAGGATAAAAGAGTGAGAAAAACTAATTATAAACTTTTAACTCCATTTTTATATAAAAAAAAAAAAATCCTTTTACTCACTTTCCCTCTTCAGCCCTCCCCTCATACCAAATAAATTTCTTGCTTTGTTTGGGAGTTCTATTTTGGAGGGAAAGGAAAGGGAATGAAGGGTTTTGGTAGTCCCTTCATTTGATATATACAAGGGAAGATATTACCAAAACTCTCTCCTCCCTTTCCTTTGATGGTTAATTTTGTCTATTACATGACTTTCATGCAAAGGTTCATGAGGTTGAAAACAAAAATTTTGTTTAATCGTTGCGAAAACCCGTAACTCCTTACGGTTCTCATGAATTATTAACCTTAATTCATTACATTAATTAGTTAATAATTATTAATCCGTAACTCTTTACTATTCATGATGATTCATAACAATTTATAATATTCATGAACTTTGGGACTACTCGTTAAAACAACTATTGGGGATTAGGATAACTCGACAACACAACTATTAGAGATTAGGATTACCTTAGATCACTTGAAGACCTCAATGTTGTTGATGTCCTCTAACGTTGATCCACACCTAGCTTCCTCCCGATTGCAACGAACTCCTTCTCTTGAAACCTTTCACTCCTTGAATGCTTTCTAGGCGAAGACAAGGTTGATGTTTGGTTTCCTTGGGTTTTACTCTTTTCAAGAAGGTGATGGTTTCTTGGAACTAGGTTATGGATAGGATGAACAAGGTTGGAACCTTACCCTTTTATGGATGATGCCTTTTCCTCTCTAAACCTTTGGTAAAGACCTAAATTTAGAGAGCATAAGGGTTCTATTGTTTTTCTCCTAAAAAAATGTGCAAGAAGAAGGCACACCAAAAATCAACACTTTATAAGAGTCTAACCCTAATTTAAGTGCTTACACGAAAGGCTCAATCCATGCTTGAATTGGAAAATTCAATTCACAATTAATTTAATTAATATCTTGATTGATTGATTGGATTTAAGATGATGAATCAAATTCATATCTTGATTAATTGATTGAATTTAATATGACGAATCATATTCATATCTTGTCAACCAAGTCACATTAAATTTACATCTTGATTGATTGAATTTAATATGATGAATCATATTCATATCTTGTCAACCAAGTCATATTAAATTCCCATTTTTTTCTTCAAAAAACGTCCATAAAAAGGGTATATAAAAAATCAAAGACTTTATAAGAGTCTAACCATATTTTAAGTGCTCACAAGAAAAGCCCAATCCAAACTTGAATTGAAAAATCCAAATCGTAATGAATTAAATTCATATTTGAATATTGAATAATAACTTAAGATGATGAATCACATTCATCTCTTAAACTAAAATTCAAAATCATTTTAAATCAATCCTCATTTATTATTTCTTCTATCTTCATCCAATCATTATTGGATCTTTATATATATATTAGATAATTCAATTATCTTTTATAACCAATCCTTTTTGAATTAAAATTCAAACCTCCTCATTGGGCTTGAGTCCCACTCCAACTCAATTACACATTTACTTTCTTGATAAAGCCCAATAACAATTATTGGTCCAAGTTTGCTAATTTTAAACAATCGGGAATAACTTTTGTGTGTGACCCATTATGCCCAATTAGTCACTGACATAAATAAACTTGGAATAATTAAAAACCCCTTTAATGAGCTCAATTTATTTAATGACCTCATAAGATACTAAAGAATGCTCTGCTACCTAACTAATTGAGTTGATCAAGTGATCTATCTTTCATATTTGGATACCATGCAGACATCATCCCTCACATCGTCATTCACATTTAGTCGAGAGCAAAGATAGAGTATCATCTCTCTTAATTGACTAAATGTAGCTATTTCACAGAACTATGAATCTTCTTATATTAACTCAATAACAGATCATGATGTTCATGATCACTTGTTGTCTTGTAGACTCTTGAGTTAATTAGAAGCTATCCAAGCTCTACCTCTTGTGAATGACTAATCCCTTGTAGAGACTCGTGAGTCCTCTCGATGTCCATCTACACTCATGTATTCGAGTTACACCCAAGAGTACATTGTTCTCCCCATTTTCGGTGGATAGAGTTGTACAAAAAGTATAATCCTAAGACATAGTGTTCGATGACATCCTTAAGTCCAAGACGATCCGCACTACCAAACGATGAGAGACTTTACATATCCAATGATACTCTCTACAATGAATCTTTGTGGAGTCTCTCGGCGAGTCAGTTCGGTGCTATTTGTTCTCCAATAGATTCACCCACGACATCGCTAAGACATCTTCATGCCTGTATTTCATGAGATCCCTACCTTGTATTTCTATACAAGTAGATGATGTCGTACTAGTCTTATTGAGATCATCAATGCCCTTTCTTGGTGATTCAAGACTAGGAACTAGTTTTAGGTAATAGATATACAAATCTTTCTTGAGTCCTCATGATCATGATCTCTATCATTGATCCTCAAGATAAACACATATTCTATTCCTAGGGCTTTTATCTTCTAACACATATTTACTTTAAAATAAAGGTGAGACATAAATATGATAAAGATAAAAATGCTCATTTATTAATAATGAAATACTACAATGTAGAAAAAGGTGCTGATCTGTCTCTACAGATTGTCTCTAGGACACCTAAATACTAACATCCTTTCCCTCCAAAATAGAATTATCAAACAAAGCCTTAGGGTGGATGTTCCCATGTACTCCATCCTGTCCTTTTTATATAAGTACTTTATTCGGTCCTAAATATAAATCAAAGTCTGTAGTACAATTTGCATTACAAACTTTGTTCTATATTTAAGATTGGATGTAGTAACTTTTACCCTTATTTCGTAAAATAAACTAACCATTAAAATTAATTAAAAACAATAAATGTGGAAAAAATGTCATATTTCTTACAAATATATTTCTATTTATGAAAAGAGCATGGGAAAGAGAATGTGTAACAAATATGAGAGAATAAATAAGTTAATAAAAGAGAATTAGTGGTGAGTGAAAAATAATTAATATAAAGATGTGTATTTAATAAAGATTAAAAAAAAATTGAGATAGGAGAAAAAAATTGTTTACAAAAAAGATCAACCTTTGTGTTTAGTTTGAGGAGAGAGGAGGGGATAAATTCCTATGAAGAATATTGACTAAATTGTCATTAATGAAGAGAATATTTTTTTTTGTTGAAAATATATTTTTTGAATATTGAAAAACTTTCATTGGCTATTTAATAAAGATGAGAGAATAAATTTCTCTCTCTTCTTCCCTCCTTTAAAATCAAACAAGCTCTGAAAAAAAGAAAATTACTTATAAAAATCACCGGGAGAAATACCATTTTGTTGACATTCCATTGGGGTTGGAGAAATACCATTTTGTTGACATTCCATTGGGGTTGAAAATTTAGTCCTCGAGTCTAGCTCTGTGCGCCCCAGGAGTTGGTAAAAGCTCGCGTGGGCAATTTCCCAAGCTTGAGATCTAGTTAATTAGGTGTTTTTTTTTTCTTGTGCCCGTACCTTTTCTCTCCTCCAATTAATTCACCGGAATTTAAAAGATACATTCTACTAATTAAATTTAGGGAAAAGGACATTTTTTTTTGTTTAATATTGTAAAATTCTAAATCAGTTATTTCCCGTGTTGTGAATTGTTTATCGAATCTCATCGTTCCCTTATCAACTCTCTAATAAACTTAATTTGAGATTTTGCAATTTTAAAATTCTTTTTCTATCCTTTTCCCTTAAATCTATCTTAAATTAATTTTTTTAACTTTACTCATATTAAATACAAAGGTTTTAAAGGAACATTAAAAGCAGCATCTAAACATTAATTACGGGACAAAATTGATAAATAAATACCTAAAGAATTTTTCTAGAAGTGATTCATATTGTAAATCGAATGAAGGATTTTTCTTGTCCAATTTATAAGATATAGAGAGAGTTTATTTTATCTTATCTACAAGTCAATTTTTTCAATGAATATCACTCTGGTTCTATTTATCAATTCAAATTATCTTATTTTCACCTACTAAAAAAGTTAATTAATTCCATAAATATGGATTAAATTGGTAAAATTTTTCAATGTTTTCCTTATTTAAGAATAAGTATTTTCCCCTTTATTTTCTCTTTACATGTAATAAGTGTAAAATTATAATACTCTCATTTATTATTATGAAAGCAAACTTATAATAAGCATTCAATTTTTTTAAAGTGAACTTATAAATAGGATCATGATACACAATTTTTCTGATAAAAAGTGGAGAAAATTTCCAAATTCCTCAATCATCCATTACATAAAAACGTGGGATAAAATTTGTTAGATTACCAAGTGCCCTATGAAACACCTGCAATTCATCACCTCCGTTAAAGCTGAACTTTGTTAGCCAATCCGTTGCTACATTCCCTTCTCTGAACTTGTGAGAGAAACAGATTTATCATTCATTTATTACTGCATGGACTTTTTTTTACCGAATTATTAATATGAATAACAAAGTTAATAAATTTAAGTTTTCTTATTTTCCATAATATATGTTTGAAAGGGTTTATAAATAAGATTGGAGCCCTCATTCTTTTTTAAAAATAAATAAATATGGGCAGCGGTATGCTCTGACGGTCTGACCCATAAACAGTAGAAGTGTTTTTCCTTTTTCACCCCAACTGGGAGTATTTTTCGAATACAAATACATTTTTTTCTTAAAAAACATGAATAGTGTGATGGGCAAAAAGAGGAAGGAGTGGTCAGGTCAATTGTCGATGTGTCAGTGAATGATTGGGTAAGGCTTTAAGTAGAATGGCCCGAGCGTATCGGATTGTGGGGCACGGGCAGTATTCATTATTTGGGCCCACAGGGGCGCCCCATTGATAATTGTCCCCTGGGCCCTCGACAGCGAAATTTGCCGGCGACCAAACCCCGCTGAGAGCGGGAGAGACGCCACACGGCCCCGTGGCGAATCTCGGTCACCGCCGGAATGGGCATGGCTAACCCCGAAGGCCGAAGCTGCCTATGAATGGTTCGGAAGTCATAGTCTGGTACGATGAGCTGTCAGCATTGAATTGGAAACCCGGGGCAGGGTCCACATGACAAGCGGGGCCCACAAGGGTCCTTACTAGGTTCACTACACTCTAGTCTATTTTCCCGGAGTCGTGTGGTGTCAGGTCCCGCACACTGTCGGCTTGTCGTTTGGAGCGTCTGTTTGCGGGTGACTGGTCCCCACCATGGCCATGTCGACTTTTGGGCGCGGACTGCCCAGTACGGCAGTACCCATCCTTTTATCAAATTAAAATAAAGCCAAGCTCCAGTAAGTAACTTCTCTGTTTTTTCAACGGTGATTATTATCAACTCTGAAGACGCTTAAAGGAGTAAATTAACTCAATATAAGCATGGAATAATAAGGATGTGAAATATATATATATATAAAAAAAATTCTAATTAAATACCATTTGAATTTGGAAAAACCCCGTAAGCTTCCCTAAATTTATAAAAAAATCCAAGAGACATGCAAAGATATATGAAGGATATGTAAATTATTTAAATTAGGCTTTTTTTAGTTTTAAATAAATAAAATTAAAACAAAATACCCTCACCACTAGCTTCCGAGAATTGGCAACCAATTCTTGAGCCAATTCTCGAGAATTGGGGCGGCGGCGGTGGTGAGTATTTTATCTTTTTTTATTTATTTATTTAAAATTAAGGAGTAAAAAGGTAATTTTCACCCGAATTGTATATCCTTCATGCGCCCCGATACCTCTAAGTTTTTTACAAATTCGGAAGACTTTTGAGATTTTACAAATTCAAATGATATTTTCCTAATAAAAATATATAGTAGGTGTGTAGACGAAATTGTTGTGACATGACTTCCTCACACTCTTTCCACTATATTCCAGTTCCACAGCATCCAAAGGGCACACAAACCTGACTTATGGGTCACACAACAATGGTCACCCCCAATCTCCACCTAACCATTTCTAATCTGCCCTTTCCATAATCCGCCAAACATAGCCTCTGCTCTCTGATTCTTTTGTCATTTAATATTTCCTTTTATTTCTTTTTCTCACAAGTCTTGCCTTCCAATCCATCCACTCTTCAGTCTTCATAACCATCATTTTGTTTTGTGACTTTTTCTTTGGCATAAGTCGGTCTCTTCTTTACCTTGTGTTGGAACTTCCAACAATATTGCGAGCGGTACAGGGTGGTTCTACTGGTGGATCAATGTCTACGGTGTCAAGGGAAGATAATTTGGTTTTGTCTTCGGAGGATTCTTCATGCCCAGACGAATCTGAGCTTGAATTAGGTCTTGGCTTAAGCTTTTCTCGTCGTCCTGGGCTGAAGTCCCAACCACTTTCCACGAATCAATATGCTAGAATTTTAACGGCTAAAGATTTTCCTTCTATGGTTTCTTCTCGTTCTGCAACTTCACTAGCCTCATCTTCTTCCTCTTCTTCTCCTTCCTCTGTGACCAGGCCTAACGCCACTGCTGGCATCAAGAGAACTGCCGATTCTGCTGCTGCTACTAATGGCCCCAGGTGAATTATGTGAACATGTTTTTCCTTTCTCGTTTTAATTGGGATGTTAAAATTCTTATAATGGCTTGGTTCTTCTGTTACACCTTCTAGTTTATTTTTCCTTCCATCTTTATGTGATCTCAATTAAGTGATCAATGATTATTAGGATTAATGCATGCATCTAATCTAGATGCCTACTGATTATCTTTATCTTCTTATTTGTAATTCGTTCGTTAGATTCTCTAATTTCTTAAATGGATCTTGGTGAATCATTATCAGACATGGTGTTACAGGTATTGGATCATGCGCTCCTATAGAAAATTTCTCTTAGGACTAATTTTGAACTTGTTTTGAGATCACCATTTCCATCAGTTATGATAGCCTATGATAATTTTGTCCGTCCGAATTTCCACAATTCTCCAGCGGCTTTAATAAAAAGAAATCATGAAGGAACATGAGTTTAAGTATTAGTACAGGTTAAGATGGTCTTAGTATCAAGTAATAATGGCAACTTCCTATAATGGTTTGTATCCATTTGTTTCTTGCAGATGAGAGAAATTTATATCATACATTGTTAATGTAATCGCTTCTCTGATTCTCAGAAGAAATATTGGCTTAATATTTTTCAGATTAAATTGAGGCCATATTATGTTGGGTTTGTGAGTTTTGGAATGCGCCCGATCTAGTCCTTCCAAGTCCCATTTGCCAAACATAGGAACAACTGAAATTAGGGGGGATAAGATTCCAGAGTATTCTGTAATAGTTGATGTGGGATCCAATGACAAATATGCCATCTAAAATTCTGATATGGGTGCTTAAGTTTCCTTAGGACTCAAGACAGCTGATAAATATAGAAATGGTATAAAGTCTTTGGCAACATCAAAACTTGGTGGGTTATGTAAAAAAAATTATTGCAACATAGGTCTTTTGTCAAAAAGTGAAACACTATTGCAACCTCTGTAGCAGAAATAACCCACCTAGTGTATAAATTTCGGATAGATGCTTGTTTGCATCAGCAGACCAACCTCAATGATTCTAGAGCTATCACTTCTGTAGCCCAAAAGGTTGGTTTAGTGTTACCCAACAACAACTTGGCTGTGTGCAAATTACTTTGTTTCTTTGTTGGATTTATTATTGTTTCCGTCCCTTTTAACCGTCTTGATGAATATAATTTGTTTGTTTATTTGCTAGTGTGTTCGTATATTGTTTGGTTGTATAATTGATTTGATCTCTTCGTTCTGTTGCAAAACGGAATTTGTTAAACAGTCAGGTTGTGGGATGGCCTCCCGTTGGAGCATATCGAATGAATAGCTTTAACAATCATGCAAAGTCACCTGCCACTAATGTGTTCAACTCGGTGACTGAGAAAAGTATGGACAATGGTGCAGAGGCTAGGAAGAGTACTGATAATGGCATTGATAATAGCAATGTTAGTGCCACAGGTAAAGGACACCTGAAGAGTACCTGGTTTGTGAAGGTAAATATGGATGGGTTGCCAATTGGAAGGAAGGTTGATTTGAGGGTTCACAATTCCTATGAAAGCTTAGCACTTACTTTGGAGGAGATGTTCGATGACCACACTGCAGCTGTTTCGAGTAGAGGTGAGTATTTTTTTCTTGATTTTGGATGATCACAGAGACATTGTAACTCTTGTAATGATGCCATCATTATGATTCTACTTGCGTGATGAATATTGTTAACCATTGGCTAACTGGTTCAATACCAGTATATCTGGTTTATTTGATGTATGACTTTTTCCTCGCTCTATTAAGAATAGTCCTGTTCATATGTGGTTATTCATTTCTAAGACTGTCACAATTCTCGTATTTTTACATGAGTTATATCCAAATATATTCCACACGCCAAATGATTTGATGTTATTAAGTTTTCAATGATATCATTCTGTTATATCTCTCTCCTTTCCTTTTCTCTTTAAGTTGTGTTGTTTTGAGCAACAATTTGTATGATGTGTTAATGATATACATATCATTATCAGTTGGATCAAATGGGGAAGAACATGGCAGAGCAGAAAGACGGTCAACATTTCTGGATGGATCTTCCAAGTTTGTACTTATGAAGACAAAGATGGAGATTGGATGCTTGTCGGAGATGTACCTTGGGGGTATGTGCTTGACTCCTAGGCATAGCCATTATTGTGATGAAAATATAAAGAAACCATTTTTGTCATTCTTGTTTCAGAGAGCTTTCTTTATATAATGAAGTACTGCCAAATAAACTGGATAACCTGTGCTTGGTTTGATATTATCTTTTCTTTCTATTTGTAATCAGGATGTTTCTAAGCTCTGTGAGGAGGCTAAGAATCATGAGAACATCTGAGGCCAATGAACTGGGTAAGTATATATATATATATATATATGTTTTTATTCCAATTTCCATATATTTCCTAGTTTCTTCGGAATAATGATGTCATTCTGTGATGTGGTAACTAATGTGCAGCACCAAAATATGAAGAAAAAAACAGCAGACAGAGAAGTTAGCAGGCAGAGATCTTGTGGCTGGCTCCAGTATATACCGAAGAAAAGGAATAGTAGAGGATTTTGAGATTTTAAAATGATCACACCACGTTTTGTTTTTGTTTATGCCTTAATTGTTTGTTTGCCTGGCTTAGGCTGCATATAGATAGTTTTTTTTTTTTTGGGGGTACAATCCTTATAGACAGTTATGAAAGTGTACATGGTTTCTTTTTTTGATACATACATGGTTTCTTAATTGGAATGACACGTGGTTTTGGCAAAGTAGTAGTATTTGGGCCGATATATGGGCCAAGTAGAGCGTTGAGCTGCCCTCCAAAACATCACATGTCTCGTTCAAACCTGTTTGTGTTCTATGGGTTGGGACTTTCAAATAACGCTCAACTAGTTGAGCCTTTTCGCTACTGTTGATGATGATTAAAGTATGAGAGTAATTTTGGGCTTGCATGCTATTGGCATATGAGGATGAGGCAGGGGTTTATTGAATTTAATAAGAGTACTGAAATATGAAACAATGGAATAACATTACTCTAAAACCAATAAAAGTCTAACAAGAGAAGGAACGTTACTGGCATCAATGGGGTTATCCCCTGAAAATGACATTAAGAAAGAAAAGAATATCTTAACCCATTAAATGTAATAAATAGTTAGGGTAGGTCTATCACTTGTAATTTATTTCCTCGGTAAATTTTTTTGCTGTAATATTTTCTGTACTTGTAGGTTAAATATTCCTTAAATTTGAATAATATTGTTATTTTTTTTTAAAAAAAAAAAAATTGTAACTGTTATTTAGGGAAAAAAAAACAGGGATTGAAAATAATACGCAAAGTTTATTAAAATAAAATTTAGACAACTCAAATAAGTAGCTTTCTCGTCTTTGGAGACAAAACATACTTAATTGAATTTAAATACAATTTTTTTTTGATAAATTCGGCATGGTTTTTAATCCTAATTTGATAGATTTGAGGACAGAGTCTTCATAAACTCTTGGTCAGTTATTGCTCTCATCGCTTCCTCTGAAGACGAGCTTTCTGTGATTGAATCTTATTATCGAGCTTTCTCATAGTATTTTTTTTTTAGTTCAGGTAAGTGCTTCCGTAGTTTTATTACTTCAAAAGCCCATGCAGGTGTTTCAATAGTTCTTGTCAAGATTAATCCATATCGATAATACATTAAAAAAAAAAACTCTTAAGAAAATAAATATATGAACTAGTGGTTATAAAATTACAAGAGAATAGACAAAATACAACTCTAAAATTACAAGAGAATAGACAAAATACAACTCTAAATACCATGGAAGAATACCCCAATTTTGGTTCCCACACAAGGCCACTAACTTGGGATGATGTGCTAAAAACTGGCATCATCTTATTATTAGCTTCATTTTTTTTATTTTTGATTGTTGCTATCACTTTTACTCCGAGGTTTTGCCTCTTCAAGCACCACTATTACATCTGTCATGGAGGGTCTTTGGTAGCTTGGCAGTACAAAGTGGTGCTATTCTAAGGACTAAATGCAGTAGTGTTTAAATATTGGTGCTATTCGTATATTGTTTGATTATATATTACTCTCTCCAATCCTAATTATAAGAGTACTTTTGTAGTGCAATTTGTACTAACAAAGTGTTCCTATAATTAACCTTCATAAGTCAAATAAATTAATTTAATTTAAAAAGATAAAATCATTCATTTAAAGTAATTTATTTAATTTTCTTAAACTCTGAAAAAAAGCAACTATATCTTATATTGAGTATCGGAGGGGGAGGGGTAATATAACAACTATCTCTTATATAATATGAGTGACATTGGTTACGTAACAAGTGGGCTATAATAGGAGGGCCACTTGTTTGGTAAAAGAATGCCCACTTAAATGTCATTTTGCTCTGACCCATATTGGATAAATTAAACTAATTAGGGTTAATGTGCAAAAATACACATGTGCTTTGGTCAGAGGAGCGCCCAATAGCAAATGCTTTTTTGAGGTGCAAAAGTGACTATGTGGTTACAAAATAGGAGCAAAAATTACAGGAACCGTTAAAGGGGAGGATATTGACTGTTACGTTGGAAGGCTTGACTTAAATTGATGATGTGTAAGCTGACTAGGAGTGTGTTAGAAACAAATGGCTGAGTAATTGATGATTGAGAAAAATATAATTTATTTACTCACGTCCTCTCCTTCACCCAGCACGTCGTCGCTGATTTATGAAGGTCTCAGCTTTCAGATGATCTGAAGCTCCGGAGTCTCTCGGCTCTCATCTCCATCGCTGATTGTAGATTTTAGCGTTGGATCCAGCCAGAAAAATAGATCTGGATGTGGAATGATCAAATTCGATGGATGGTGCTGCAAACGAAGGTCGGGTTGGGTCTGATGGCGGAGAGAAGGTTTCAGGTTTGATCTGGGGAAAGATGGGAAAAACACCAAAGTAGCAACTTTTAGTAAAAAAATGTACCAAAATAACGTTGTTTTCAAACAATTTACCGGACTAGCGTTGTTTTTGCGAAGTTACGGCGGAAGGTACGACGGCACCTTTAGTGCCGTCGGTGGTTCTGACGGAACCGAAGTCTTGTCGAAACCCCCCAGACACGACGCTAAGCTGGCCGTCGGGACGCCGACGCACAATGCGTCGACTGACGCGCGTCGTCGCTCGACGCATTGTGCCGTCATTGACCCCGACGGCACCTTGCGTCGATTCCCGACGCTTCGTCCCCATTCCCCCCAAAAACCCCCACCCCAAAACCACCCGCAGTGCCCCCACCCCCAAAACCATCTCGCTCGTGATCCCCCACCCCAAAACACTTCGCAACACCCTTCCCCCACCCCAACCACCCAAAGATCCCCACCTCCATAACCAGCCCCCCCCAAAGAGTGTTTGCGCACCCTCCCCCCACCCCCACCACCCAAAACACCATCTCAGCCCCCCACCCCCACCACCAAGCGTCCCCACCCCCCAAACACCATCTACGGCCCCCCTCCCACCCCCACTACCCAAAAACACCATCTCGCAGCCCCCCTCCCCCACTACCACCACGCAAAGACACACGTAACACACACGTGTGACCCAAATTCACTTTTTCTTCTCTCGGAAGGAAGGGAGGAGAAGAAGAAGAAGGCTTAAATTCTCCAACTCAAGTAACATTTATTTTTTTTGTTATGTATATTGTTTAATAATCTGTGTAATTGGTTTTTATTTTCTTTAATCTTCCTTATTGGGTTTTAAATAGTTTACTCCTACTTTAGATTTTACATCTGGCAAGGCTGCATGTTATGTTTATTGGTTTTATTTTCTTTCACATTTCCAATTTTATATTGTTATTCAATTAGGGAGATTACTAAAAACTGAAGGTTAGAATGTTAAAAAAAATGAAAAAGAGCCAATAAAAACATGATTAATTAAAACTTGAAAACAACAAAATCATAGGGTTTTTTTTTCTTTTTTTATTAAAAAAAAAACCTTGTTGCCAACTAAATCATGAATTATCAAAGTTTGACACTTTAGGTTTAAAAGTTAATTTAATCGATTGGTAATTAAAAAAATTTGTATTTTATAAAAAAGACTAGAAACAAGAAAAGAGATGGGACAAACAAGATGATGATGCTATTTTAAAGGATTTGTTTTGTGCTATAATTATTTTTTGATTTAACCCTAATTATGAATGTTTAACAATAAAACATCAAGAAAAATTGGCTCCAAAACTTTTAATGAAATAGGGAAAATGTATTTAAAAAAATTGTATATGTTATGATAAATATAATAAAGAAAATTAACTCCAAGATATTCCTTTATATGTACAATTAGTTAATAGTACTTTATATTTGAGATTAGCGTGATGCAGATTACCAACTCATACAAACATATCGAAACTTTTTATCTTAATCAATATTTTATTTTGTCACAAATATCACAACTATTTAAGCATATTTCAATATAGAACCCAAAGGAAAATTACCTTTTCCCAATTTTCTTTTCACTCTATTACCCATATAATTTGAAAAATATTATTTCTAGCTAAATTGAATTAAATAAAATTATGAGAATAATAATTAGTGAATAAAAAAATATTGCGTAAAATATGTTGTATGTTATTATTTATGGTACCCTAAGATAGATAAGATAAGCTTAAATAGAAAATAATAATTAGTCAAATAATTAACTAACTAATTAATTATTGAGAAAATAGAATTAGTGACTTAATCATGTGTTGTGCTATCGTATATTTTTTTAAGTTAAATGGATGACCAACGCGGCCGCGAAAATATTGAGCCTGGCTCCAAAGAGTGGGGAGTTCTTAATGAGGAGGTGCAACAGTCACACCGATCACAAGTTGTGTGGAACGCAGGAGATTGCAATACTTTGAGGCCGAGGCGAGCCTCACATGGGGCTTTGGGAGATGTCCATGACCCATATCTCATCCCACTAGATTTGCATGAGCACCTTATGCGTGCAGGTTTCTGGCACGTGTGTCGCATGAAGAGACCCCCGGTATGTTTTAAAATTCTGTACGTAATTAATTATATGTATTTAGTTGTTTGTACATGATATGGATAATATAGGACCTTTACATATCAGTGGTCTACTTTTATGTTGGTGCGGATTGACAAATACCTTATTTCTGCTTTGGTTGAGCGGTGGAGGCCGGAGACTCACACCTTCCATATGCCGGTTGGTGAGATGACTATTACTCTACAGGATGTAGAGGGCATTTTAGGTTTGTCTACTGAGGGTCGAGTAGTTTCCGGTCGGACGAATGGTAGCTGGGCAGCAATGATGCAGGAACACATGGGTCGGACTCCACTCCCATCTGAGATGATTGGAGGAAACATAAAGATGAGCTGGTTTGACCGTTATTGGGCCCACTGGGATGAGCACTCAGCTACTGTTGGGGGTCAGCTTTTGTACACACGTGCTTACCTCATGCGCCTATTCGGTGGATTTTTGTTGTGTGAGAAGTCCAGCTTAGAGGTCCCTTGCCGATATATACAATTATCAAAAAGTGACCTTGCGGACCGCTACATACGGTTGGGGTCTCGTACTCGCCGTATTGTTTCGCGAGCTATGTCGGCCACGTCGGCTTCAACTAAAGACATTGGGGGTTGTTTGTTGTTATTGCGATATGGGCATGGTCCGGATTTCCTACCATATCACCTCCCATTCCACCGGCGTGACGTAGGTGATCATTACGACGCAGGTATGGAAGCGAGTAGGATAGACTGAATTTTATGAAATGGTTGGAGTAGTTGGCGAGATTATGTTGTTATTTGCATGTCGTCTCACTAATGATATTGAGTTACATATTGCAGGTTCAATAATGTCGACTTGCGGTTATTGCAACGTAATCTATAGAAATATCGGATAGAGCTTGACCAGATGGGTCGAGATGATGTATGTATAATAAATATGAGATTAGAGAACAACAAGAGTAAACTGTTTCGCGTTATATGTGTGACCGTTTGTTTAATGTACAGGTGAAGTGGGAGCCATATAAGGACGCCGTGTATGACTTTATGGGTACAGATGTTCACGTGCAGGAGTGGTGGAGGGCGGTGACGCCTGTACTTTCTTTCCACATTGTCGAGATGCACCAGCCCGATCGCTGCATGCGTCAATTTGGCATGCAGCAACACATCCTTGGGAATGCTGCACAGCTTAAGGGTGCACATGATCTTACCTTACGGGGTAAGATGACCGTTGGACCGGGAGGCCAAGTTGGATGCATTTATTGAGTTATGGAACACGCGATATGAGCACATCGAGACTACAGCTCCATCGGAGGAGCCGATTTCCCCAAACTCCGAGTACATGACTTGGTTCTTCACACACACTAGACGGTATATGACGAGACAGGTCGCCAGGCTCGGGCACGTGGTACGTATTGATCTTGGTTCCGTTTTTCATCCTATATCTTTAATCTTAATTTATTTTACTGTATAAATGCAGGTTGACGGTGTAGAGTGGATTTGGTGGATGAATTCTCCACAATTTAGTTCCCAATATAGCAAGAAGGAGGTTCAGAAGGTCTGTGACCAGTTATTGGGAGCACTAAGAGAGTTTGGCCGCGTTGCAGAGCCTGGTCCTAGCGCACCAAGTGGTCTCTTAGCTTGTGTTCTGGATCCCACTTTAGAGGTCCCGCCCCGTGCAAGGGAGGGACGGGGACTGGGGCACCGCCGACCACGATACGAGATGGAGGCATATGAGATACCCCAGCTTGGTCCACGAGGCGGAGGTGTATATAGACCTCCTGTAGGGCCTGATATGACCTATACTCCCATTTCGTGGTTCCCAGAGGAGATACAAGCAGAGGTGCCTCCAGAGGTACATGTACCGATCCCTACTTATCCACAGCCAGAGACAATGTACGCTCCGGAGACCCAGGTTCCGTACTCATACCAGTGGGCTTCTCAGAGTTCCCAGACTGGCTTTCCTACATTCAACCCTTACCAACCTGGACACGGTTTTAGTGGATATCAGCCTCAATATGGCTTTCCTGGCTTCCAGCCTGGACCCGGTTTTACTGCCTTTCGGTCCTCTAAGACATGATTGTAACATACAACTCCGTAACTAGCCTGATGATTGTAACATACCAGTCTGCTGAGACATGACATTACGATGATATTCGTCATCTGCATCACTATCATTTTCATCATTGTCATTAGCCAATAAAATGTCTTCATCTTCTTGCTCTTGCTCCTCCTCATTGTCCGGTTCATCTACCATATAGTCGCTTTCTGGTCCATGCGCAACGGTTGATTGTGTTGGTTGGGGTGTAGCAAGATTAGTCATATAATGTGACTGATGGAGTCCAAGAGTCGGTATTGGTACACCCTCGTCTGGCGTCTCAATATCCACATATAACTCAGCAAATTGGGACGACGTAGAGTTTTTGTTGAATGTTTGAATAAAAACATCTACATCCTCATCATCGGATATCTCAAAACCCGCATATTTACGGTTCCCACAAGGAACTCTACCCGTCACAAGATATTACGATTTCGTTGCAGCTTTAACATCCGACGGATCTTTTCATATAAATCTTCAACGAGACATGCCTTGAACAATAAACATTGCTCTTTTTTCAACTTCAAAGCTCAATCCGTTTGCACCTGTATTTTTAGAACCATTATAATATACAAATGAACGAATTTCATTCATTTTTGGCAAAAAAATAATTGAAGAAACGAAATGGAGAAGATGTAGGACGAAGGGAATTTTCGGATGAGGGAAGGAGTGAAGAGAGAAGAAGTCACCGATGAGGAGACTTTAGGAGTGAATGCTTTGAGGAAAAAGGGAAGGAGCTAAATAGTGAGGGAGTCACGGGTGAAATCTTTGAATTGGGGGACAGTGTCACGAGCGCACGGGGAGGGGGGTCAAAATCTACGCCGACACTAGGTGACATCGGGGGTCCGACGTCGGGACGTCACCTAGCGTCAGTGTCAGGAATCCCTGACACCTGACGCTAAGTGACGTCAGGGGGTCTGACGTCACTGCCGTTAGGGTTACTGACGGCACTTCTGGTTCCGTCAGAACCACCGACGGCACTAAAGGTGCCGTCGTACCTTCCGCCGTAACTTCGCAAAAACAACGCTAGTCCGGTAAATTGTTTGAAAACAACATTATTTTGGTACATTTTTTTACTAAAAGTTGCTACTTTGGTGTTTTTCCCCGGAAAAGATGGAAGTGTTAATGGAGGGTCACATTTCGTCGTCGGAGATTCTATCGTCGTTGAGCGGTATGGACAAAATGGGAATAATATGTATATATATGGGTAGATGGTGTATGGAGCTACGTCATGACGGCGGTATTTTACTGTGAATGCCGGAGACAACATGGGATCAGAGAACTTGAACATGAAGAGGACGAAGAAACGAGTATTTCGATGATTTAATTTTTTATTTGTTTTCTCCGATTCTTTTTCTGTTTTTGGTGGGATTAAATTTTTATTATTAAGATCATTCAGAATAGCCAATTGTATAATCATATTTGGACGAGCTGTGTTTCGTTTCTGTAATCGTTTTCAAAAAGGTTAAATTTATTGCTTTGTATTTTTTGTTTATAAATAAATTATATTTTTTTTCAGATACATAAATTATATTTTTCCCAATTATCAATTACTTAGCCATTTAAGTTCCATTTGTCTCTAACAAAGTCCTAGTCAACCTACACGTCATCAATTTAAGTCAAACCTTCCAACTTAACAGTCAACATCCTCCCCTTTAACGGTTGCTGTGACTTTTGCTCATATTTCATAACCACATAGTCACTTTTGCACCTCAAAAAAACACTTGCTACTAGATCTTTCCTCTGACCTTAAGTACATATGTATTTTTGCACCTTAAACCAACTAATTATTATAATAATAATAATAATAATATGTGGCAACCTTGTTACATCATTATAAATTTTTTATTCATTTTTAAAATTTAAATTTAAATAAAAATTTGAACACGGATGGCCTAATTTTTTAACAATCCAAATAATTAAATTTTATATAGATAATTATCTAATATCAACCTAAAAAAAATAGAGATTACCCTTCAGAGTATTCTAGATAATTATGTCACCTAATTTTTTGAGCATATATTATTTTTTATCTTTACTATTTTAGTTGTTACCATATTCCCACCTTCAAGACAGCACGAGGAGGATGACAGAAGGAGGGAATCTCAATGTGTTTTCAATCTTGATTTGATAGATTTAAGTTGAATATCTAATGTATGAGCCAGGTTAAGGTTTACCTAAAATCATTCCATAAAATTTTGGGAAAATTACGTTCAGGTCCCAAGGAAGGGAATTAATTACAATAAAGTCCCTTGAAATCATCAAATTACGCTCAGGTCCCAAGGACTTCGTAATTATTTGTATTAACAATGAAATGCATATATTAACAACGAAATGATAGATTAACAACAACTTTTAAATACCTGACCATTTACAACAGGAAATGCATATATTAACAACAGGAAATGCATATATTTACAACAACATTTAAACACATGGATTTACAACAGAAAAAGCATAGATTAACAACAACTTTTAAATACCTGACCATTTACAACAGGAAATGCATATATTAACAACAGGAAATGCATGTATTTACAACAACTTTTAAAAACCCGGATTTTATTTCCATACAAATAATTACACGAAGTCCCCGGCTATTTACAACGAGAAAATGCATGTATTAACAACGGAAATGCATGTATTAACAACAACATTTAAAAACCTCCATACAAATAATTACGTAAGTCCCTTGGGGCCCGAGCGTAATTTGATGATTTCAGGACTTTTTGTAATTTTTTTCGTTCCTTGGGACCTATATGAAATTTTCCCTAAAATTTTTACAAGGACTGGAGGGCAGAATCTTCATAAGCTCTTGGTCTCTCGAACCGGCTCCAGTCCACTGCGCTTAAAATCCACTTCTCTTATGCGTCGTCATTTTGGCGAAAAACCACACATGCTGCCTTTTTTTTTCTTTTTTTAATAATAATATCATGATACTAAAAAGATACTTCAGTATATTAACGGGTTCTCAAAAAATACGACGTATACTTCATGGTTTTAGAAAATTATTTTAGGATGTTGAAAAAATATTTCGAGAGTCTTGGCGGGTACTAAAAAGATACTTAGGGGCAGGGGATCTTGGGATGTAAAAAATACTTCATGATCTTGAAAATTTGTCTTAGGAGATCCTAAGATAATTTTTCAAGATCATGAAGTATTTTTTTAGTACCAAGATCCCGCCACGTCAGCTCAAGTATCTTTTTTTAGTACCATTTTATACCCCGAAATATTTTTTTAACATCCTAAAATATTTTTTCAAGACCATGAAATATTTCCGATCGAGATCTTGAAGTATCTTTTTAGTACCTTGGATATTATTATTATTATTTTTAAGGGAAGTGGATGGCGGTGGATTTTAACGGCGAGGACCGGAGCGGTTCACTGGTCTCCCATGGGTCAATTGGGAGACGAGCTCTAGGTTCGGATTGGTTGGAGGGTAGGGGAGGGAAAATGGAGGAAAATAATTAAAGGAGAGGAAAACTCTTGTGACCCCACCACAAATAACTTTTCTCCTCTTTTCTCTCCATTTTCCCTCCCCTACCCTCCAACCAATCAGAACCTTAATCTTATTATCAAGCTTTCCTAGTATTCCTTAGTTTTTTTTTATGCAAGTGCTTCCGATAGTTTTATTACCACTTCAGAAGGCTCATGCACTCATGCAGGTGCTTCAATAGTTATTACCAAGATTAATCCATATTGATAATACTCAAAAACCTCTGAAGAAAATAAATATATGAACCAGTGGTTACAAAATTACAAGAGACTAGACGAAATTCAACTCTAAATACAATGGAAGAATCAGATTGCTGCCCTGGAAAAACCCCAATTTTGGTTCCTACACAAGGCCACTAACGGGTGATGATGTGCTAAAAACTGTCATCATCTTATTATTAGCTTCATGCTTTTTATTGTTGCTATCGCTTTTACTGCGAGGCTTTGCCTCTTCAAGAATCATTATCACATCTCTCATGGAGGGTCTGTCTTTAGGTAGCTTGGCAGTGCAAAGAAGTGCTATTCTAAGAACTAAAAGCATCTCCTCCACAACATGCCTGCAGTTTCCTACACTTGGGTCTAATGCTTCTTCTAGAGGCTTGTTGTCCCTAATCTTCCTCCTAATCCACTCAACAATGTCCACAGATTCTCCAAACTCAGAATCCAGGGGCCTCTTCCCTGTGAGAAGCTCCAACAGAACTACTCCATAGCTATAAGTGTCAATCTTTTCATCTACCTTCAAGGAATATCCATACTCTGCCAAAGAAACAAGCATAAGAAATGTCAGATGCATGAGAGAGACAGTCTAATCCATGCTGTACTCGGCTGATTGAAACTCTCATGTTATGTTCTTTGAGTTCTACTATCCTACATATATTATCAGGCAATGTGAAAAGAAAAGTTGGCATTAATCTGATAAAATAAGATATATGGACTAATAACTCACCTGGGGCAATGTAGCCGTAGGACCCAGCAATCATGGAGACTGTTTCGTTCTTCCTGATCATCATTTTGGCTAATCCAAAATCTGCTATCCTTGCCTCAAGATTTGCATCAAGCAGTATGTTATTTGACTTGATGTCTCGGTGGATGACCGGCGGACGACAGTCATGATGAAGATAAGCAAGCCCTTGGGCAACTCCTAGAGCTATCTTATAACGGGAAGCCCAGTCTACAAGCAACCTACCAGCGTGTTTGCCATGCAAGGCATCTCCAAGGTTGCCATTAGACATAAATTCATAAACTATCATAATATCAACGTCATTATAAAGATATCCTAACAGTCTAACGATATTTCTATGTCTTAGCCTACCCAAGAGATTCACCTCCCCAACAAGGTTATCACTATTTCCTACTTCAGTATCAGATCCTGATTTCCACAACTTCTTCACTGCCACAATTGTATTTGACTGCGATATTTCAGCCATATAAACAACACCAGTTGCTCCCATTCCAATCACATTTGTTTCCTTGATGCAAGCTAGAATCTCAGTGCTTGTAAAATTAAGCCTCTGAAATGCCATCAATCTCCATGGCCACCTTTTGTCACCCTTATAAATCGTTTCTCCAATGCAGAAGCCATGAGAGTACCACCTTATGTATACAGATCTGACAACAAAAATGGCAATCCCAATAGCCAAGACTGATGATATCCCAATGACCCATCCTGTGATTATGTGTTTTGCTCGTGAGCTTCCATGCTCCAATGCATATGCAGAGTTTTGGCCACATGGAGGAAGGACGCCACCACATAGGCCAGCATTACCCACAAGATCACTTGGGTTAATGGTTCTCAGCATGCCATTTGTTGGGACAGGACCCTCAAGCCTGTTGTACGAGACATTGAGAGCCTCCAGGGCAGGAGAAATACCGAAGCTATCAGGTATTTCACCAGTCAGAGAGTTGTTGGAAAAATCAAGAATGGCCAACGAAGGCATGTTTGCTAGTGCCTTCGGGATTTTACCAATCAATTGGTTGTTCTTTAGGTTCAAGTTTACCAGTTTCTGACAAGAAGCAACACTGGATGGGATGCTTCCAGAGAGATGATTTGATGACAGATCAAGAACACCGAGTGAAGGACAGTCCTGAAATTGGTCTGGGATTTCACCCCCCAAATTGTTGTGGGAGACCAAGAATGATTGGAGATTCGGAGTAGAAAGTATAGTAGAAGGGAGAGAAGAATGGAGGTTGTTTCTGGAGAAATCAATGAAAGAAAGAGATGTGGAAGAAGCAATGTCATTTGGAATTTCACCAGTGAGACTGTTGTTGGCCAATTCTAACCTTTCAAGATTCCCAAGTTTCCCAAAACCGACTGGAATCGTCCCATTAAGTAAATTGTTATGAATTCGAACACGAACAAGTGAAGGGCACGACGATAGGTTGACTGGGATTGGACCAGTGAAATCATTACTGAAAAGGATAAGCTTGGTGAGATTGCCCTGGGTGCAAAGTGTTTCTGGAATCACACCAGAGAGAGAGTTGGATGATACATCAAGCCATTGCAATGGTGAACTCTTGCCCAGGTGGTTTGGCAATGTTCCTGACAAGGAATTGTTCCATAGCTCAAGAACCTTCAATTGAGGCAAATCCCCAATTTCAGAAGGCACAGGACCAGATAGAAGGTTGCTCATGAAATTTAGGAGCTCTAAATGCTTCAGTTGACCAATTTCAGGTGGAATTTTTCCTGATAACATGTTATCAGAGAAATCCATCAACACCAACGAAGTCAGATTGCCCAAAGAAGGAGGGATTCTGCCTTTGAAATTGTTTCTGTACAAGAAAACCGTGTTAAGTAATTTCAGGTTTCCCAATTCAGCTGGAATTTCACCTCCAAGATTGCCTTCTGCCATATCAAGATACTTGAGAAAGGTAAGATTTCCAAACTCTCTGGGAATCCCACCCTCAAATGAATTGTACCCGAGTATCATATACTCAAGTGAGGAAAGCTGTCCCAGATCTCCCGGGATTTCTCCAGTGAGATTATTTCCAGAAAGACCAAGGAACCTCAACTTCTGCAATCTACTGAACGATTTTGGAATAGACCCTTGGGAGAAGCTGCCTCTGAGATCCAGCGTCTCTAAGAAAGAAGCATTTCCAAAGTCCTCAGGAAGAAAACCTGAGAAATCATTACCGGATGCATTTAAAAACATAAGTCGTGATGCCTTTCCAAGACCTAATGGAAAATCACCAACGAAGAAATTCTGGCTGACATCAAGACTTCTCAATGTGGTGAGGTTGGCTACAGATTTTGGCAAAGTTGTGGAGAATCCATTGCAGCATAAGTTCAGAGTAGAGAGACTTTGTAGCTTTTGTATCTCATCGGATACCCTGCCACTGAGATTCATGTGGGATAGATCAAGCTTCTCAACAGCTCCAGCAGCATTGCACAAGACACCAACCCAGTTACAATGCGCTGCATCTTTTCTTGGTGCCTTGTCCTGCAATTTCCAATCTTGCAGCTTATTCAACGGATCAATAAGACCTGCTTTTATAGAAAGTAGAGCAGAAACTTCATCATTCAAAACAGCAGCAAGACCATAAGAGAAACAGAAAATGTAACAGAAGAAGAGCAGGATTTTCAGTTGCATCTTATTCTTCTTCACTCTGCTTAACCTCTCAGTTGTCCACCATTTGCACTCTCTACTCTGAGACTGAAGTCTGATGTTTGGATGGACAGAACACGAAGAAAGTAATATGTCTAGTTATGAGGAAGTGGTTGAAAGAAGAACAACTAATGCATTGATCCAGCATAATATATGACCAATAAATAAATCATCGATGAGAAGTAGTCATTGTGAAGAGTTTGTCAGGTATTTAACAGTTGGTAATGTGCAAGTAATGACAGGTGAAGCTTTGGTCTTATTGGAAGTTTCTCCGACATAAAACATGGGAGAGAATGTGCCGCATAATGCTGGTTTAGTTTTAGCTTTGCCAACTCGAGAGATGAATAAGTTGCCAACAATGTTGTTTTCCACTCTTTTTTTACCAGAAAGCTTCTTCCCTGATTGTTTATTTTAATATTTTTTCTGTTTTTATGTCGCAGCAATTACATTTTTCTTAGGAAGATTGAGAATGAAGAGATGAGAAAAGTGTACCTTCTGGTGTCAAGAGTGAATCTGCTGAATAATTCGTGAGGGTGTGTTCTTCCTAAAACTATTATTTAATCAGCTAACAACTCACAAGCATAAATCAGGTGGCAGTCCATGATTGAGATTCGACCAGATGTAGAAAAAGAGACATAAAAACAAGGGTTAAGGTGCGTTTTCAACAAACAATTACGAAAAGAAAGATCTAAGACAAATATTAATTAAGGATACCTTAAATACCAACAAACAATTAAAAATGTCGAGACGGGCCAAATGAACTTTTAAAAAGGTGTAGTTAGCCTAAGACAAGAAAAAAGATAACGTCCGGTTATCTAAGGTGCAGACGTGGCCAACTAACTTTTACTCCGGTGAAAGTTTTTCTTCCGGACAAAAAAAGTTTTACTCGTGAGCCTCCTCCCAAAGACAAAATTCTTAATTTCACTAAATTGGAAAAAAAATTTATCATTAATTAAGTATCTTGGAATAGCCTCAGCAAATTATTTATGAGACTTTTTTAAAAAAAAAAATCAACAAGTCCTATATTGATATAATCAATAGATCATTTAATTAACAAAAACATCATCAAGTTCTTGGATTTATATTATTAAGTGTCATGTTGATATCCATTAAACTCTTTTTATAAAAATAAAAATTAAACTCATTTCATTTCTTTCCGGATATAATAGATTTTTTTAGATTTTTTAAATTTTATTAATATTAAATGAATTTCTTAACTCACATAAATTTCTTCTAAAATAAAAATAAATCATATAATTTTTTTTGTTTAACATATATAATAAATTATAAAACACCTTGAGTTTTATTTAAATCATATAATTATATTTAATTATATACAAGTAGTTTTGAATAATGACAATTGAGAAAAAAATTTATTTAATTTAGTGAAATTAAGAATTTTGTGTTGGGAGCTCACGAGTAATTTTTTTTTTTTTTTTTTTTTTTTGTCTTTGGGAGTTCCTTGGAATAAAAGTTCGTTTGGCAATCTCACCTTGATAACGTACATTATCTTTTTTCTAACTGCGTTGTCTTAACCGCACCTTTTTAAAAGTTCGTTGCTAATCTGCACATTTTTAATTGTTTGTTGGTATTTAAGCGTACCTTAATTAATATTTGTCTTGGATCTTTCTTTACGTAATTGTTTGTTGGCAAAAATGCACCTTAATAAAAACAATGAAATCAACAAAGTAAAAGTCAATTACTTAAATCAAATTCAAGTGTAAAGCTACTTTTTAAGTTTCAACCGAGCCCTGAAGGTAGAAGAGAATTTACGAGTTTCTACAGATGGAAGGGTAGCTTCTAAGTATGACAAAGATTCAGAAATGATGCCTTAGTGGGCCATTTAAAATATAGTTAAGGTTGGGATCCACCCAAGAACATTGATGTACTTGTGATTATCTTAACATCAAAATCCAAACCAAAGCCATGTGACAGCGGGAATAACTTGTAATACATTGTAAGCGAAGAAATTTGTACCTTCAATTATAGTATTATACTAAAAATGGCAGAGGGAGACGGGCGGAACCATCATCCATTTGATGGTTCTACCTCCAAAATATTAATTATTCATTATGATTAGAAGCAGGAATCTTTCCATGTTATATGGCGTAAGGAACATGAAAATAAGACAAACTCTACCCTCCATTAATTTTTTAATTTTTTTTAAAAAAGTATGAGGCATTGTGATGCCTAGAGCTTCATCTGCAACATAACGCACAAACTTAATGGATGGACTAAAAATATGGCACTGAGCTAACTCGAGCAATACAACAAACACTTTGCCTGCAAGTTGTTAATGATCCATGTTTCTAAAAGAGACCCTTTGAGTTTTCAAAACCAAACACGCCCTTCAAGATGAAGAAGAAAGCAATAGATGGAAGCAGAGACATGCCCAGAAGATTAGCGAATAAAATATGACAAAAAAGAAGGTAATGGGAGAAAAGTGGTGCCCCTGCGCATTATCAATCATGGTCTGAGACTCTAAAGTCTGAACCCACTAATTGCCACATCTAAGTTAAAAATTCTTTCTTTTATCTTTTTGCTCTTTCTGCCTTCCAACATTCACATGCACACATGTGATCTGTTCGAATTAATAAAGTGAATAAAAGAGAAATTCCCCCTCCAATGCTAAAGAGTTAGAACAAATTCGATACCTAAACACGTAATAAAATAGGTGGAAATCATATAGATCAGTACCTTCTTTCAAAATATTGAATTATTTGATGATGCCTTTTGATATTTGATGCACATATGGATCCAATCTCAAGGGCGTGAAGTGAAGAGAAGGTCTCTGAGAAGCTTGCTTACGTGCGTCCACATGCTTTTGTGCCAAGGGAAACCAGAACCAGCCTTTCATCACGATTTTAAAATCGAAAAAGAAATCGAAAACCTAATGTTACACGCAGCGATTAGATGGTAAATGAGATCATATTGCTCCCTACTGCACATGCGCCACATGCACGGCACGTCGCTCAGGCTCACAGAAACGTTTACCTTCTTCGTTTGTCATTATTATTGGTCAAAACTCAAAGGTCAAGCTTCTATGAGCATTGGCGATCAGGTGAAATACTTGAGTTGGGAGTGTAAATTGTAAATAAATTACTAGTGAAAATAGAAGGAAAAAGGGAAAGATAAAATATAAAGAGAGTAGCGTAGAAAGAAATTGAGGGGAAATGGATATAAAAAAAGTGGGAAGGTACAAATTTAGTAATAACAATTTTATTATAAGTATTCATAAAAACTATTTATTTTTGTGTGTGTAAAAAGTAGATATAAATAATAATTTATTTGAGAGTAAATATAGCAACCTAAGGAAACTTTAGGAAAGGAAAGGGAAGGGAGGGTTTGGTATCTTCCCCTTACATTTATCAAAAAGTTCCATTTCCTTTCTTTTCCCTCCAAAACTAAACTCCCAAACAAAGCTTTACTTTATGACCTTTTGTCTATGAGTCCTACTAGTTTTTTCTCTCTTATTTTAATATTTTTGAATGGAAAAATATCACTTAGTCCTCATGCAAACAATTTTATTTCAGTTAATTCCAAAAGATTCTGAAATTTCATGACATCCTCTTGGGTTAAAATGAAATTAAGTTTTATTAAAATACCCTCATTTTAATTCTTTTCATAAGAGCATTTATAAGAAAAATATGGGGATTTAAAAAAAATTACAAGACAAATATGTAAATGACCTTGGGCTTAAATTTTTTTAGTCTTTCACATATTTGTCTTGTAAATATTTTTATATCTTAGAAATGCTCATATTTTTCTTATAAATACTCTTATGAAAAAAACAAAGTAAGAACATTATTGTCTTTTCACCGAAAAAAATTAATTTAATTTAGACCGTAGAGGTACAGTGAAATTTCATAATCTTTTGGGATCAACTTAAATAAAATTGTTTTTGTGGGGTTTAAATGATATTTTTCCATTAAAAAATATTAATATAATAGAGAGAGAAAACTGACAGAACTCACAATACAAAAAGTAAATAGTAACAGAAGTTAAGTCTTCATAACAGAATTACTATATCCGCTCTCAAATAAATTATCTATATTTACATTTTACAATGGGATTAAATAGTTGTTGTAAGCATCCATAACAACCTTCATCCCAAAAAAAAAAAAAAAAAAATCCCCATACCATTATAAGTTCAATTTCTCTTACTAGAGGAACCAATGTACAGATTCTTGCTTTTTCTCGTGTTTTGACTTTTGACTATTTTGAAACTTTTATTTCTCTAAGGGCCCGTTTGGTTGAGAGAACTTAGCGAAGGTTACGGGAACTTAATACAATTCCTATGCCAAAATCACGTTTGGCGCGCCTGTTCCAGAGAATTTGGATTCCCATCAATGTCCAAGCTCCCATAAACATGGGAACCTCAATTCCATCAAAAAATGGCGGGATCTTGAAAAACTGCCCGGGAGAGTGAAATATTATGACTAAAACGCCCCTCTCAAATTATAAACCACAATCGAGCTTTGAGTTGGAAGAAGGAGGAGGCAAAAAGAAATTTGAGAACCTCAGCTCCATCAAGAAGTGTTGTTTGAGATGCGAGCTGACCTGACTCCGGTAGAAAGGGAACCTTCTTCTTTTTCTTCATTCTTTAATTTGTTGTTTCCTGAAATTACTATTGCTTCTTCTTTTTCTTCTTCTTCATCTTGTTCTTTCTCTCAGATTAAAAACTTCAACTTTTTAGTTTGGGCAAAAAGGAAAACTTATCTTCTATTTAAGGTCTTGTTTCTTTTTTGTGATTATTTATGGGATAATGCCAGAACCGATTTTTGAATGCTTCGTTGATGAATCAGGGATCGGCTAATTGGTGGGGTCATTAGCATTTGAACTTTGCGTTTCTTGTTATCTCTTCCTGGGTTTCAAGCTCGCTGGTTTTTCTGTTGTCCATGAATGGTTGGCAAATTTTATGTTTCCATGATTATTTGAACTTTGCATTTCTTGTTTTTCTGCTGATATGCCCTTCTGTCAAATAATGCATTCGAACGTGTGTACTCGTAAAGTTTGTACATTTGAACTTTACGCTTATGTTCGAACTTCAAACTAAACAATTCAATTTTCCATTACTTAGAGATTGCCACTATTTGGTTGGGTCTGGTACTTGTTGGTTTACTTGTAGTAATTTATTTCGTTCACTTCACAACTTCATGGTTTTAGCACTGAATAATTTCAATTTTCATTTTTCCCCACAAAGCAAAGAATAGGTTCATTGTTCACCGATTACTTCGACGTCTGGTTGCAATTTTCTTTCTTCACCAAGACGCGATTTGGCATGACTCTCGGTCAATTTGTAAAACAAACAAAAAATTGTTTTCTGGCTTTTTTGTGGGAGGGCATTGTGGGAATTTTACCTAAGGTTCCCACTTAACCAACACCCAATTTTTCTTACCAAACAATTTATCTTCCTTCAACTTACTTATATTCCCATGTCTACCAAACATCTCAACTTTTTTAAGTTCCCTCTCAACCTTCTTTTCCTTTCCCTTCCCTTTTTTAAGTTCTTTTCCCTCCTTAAATGTTCCCCGTACCGAACGCACCCTAAGTTTTACATAACTTATAAATTGGCCATTATGTTTTAATCAGGATTAACATCTGATTCTCATGGTTTAAAATTTATAAATTATTCCCATTCTGTAAATATTAAATGTAAAAAAAAAGTCCACATATATAAGAATTAAATAACTAATTTACAAATATTAAAAAAATTATTCAAGTAAGTTAGTAAAAATCTGTGTTGATATTGTTAAAATGCCATATTCAATCACTTATTGAAACTATTTTTGATAAAACATTCTTAACTAGTGAAATCAATAGGGATAATTTGATGAAAAGTTAGAATTTTAGAAGACAAATCAATTGAGGTCTTGTATTTGGAATAAAAATAAACTTAGAATTTCAGACAACAAATCTATTGAGGATTTATATTTAGAATAAAAATAAACACACTAACTTTTTTTTTAAAAAAAGGGAAATTACTGGTAGTAGTATGTAAGAAAATTTGATGTTGAAAGGCTCCAAAAATTCATATTTACAAATTAAACTAACGTATTTACAAATCAAACTTATATATTTATAAGTTAAATTTAATAATTTATGTTTTTAAGTCAAGCCTCCATACTTACAAGTTGTGTTATTTACAAATCAAACTTATTTAAATTTTTTATTCGGAACTTATACGTAATTTCACCAAATATAAAATAATCAATAAAGATAGTGATTTTTTTTTTTTTTTGGGTCAGTTGCAACTATAGATAGCATTTTCTGGTCAAATATAGACACCCCAATTCGCCATGGGGCTTCACATTTGAGGGGAAATGGAAATGGGCCTTAATCTTGAATTCCCATTAGAAGTTGGCATGTGAGATTTTGCAGAGCATAAGCCGATAAACGTCTAATTTTATTGACAGTTGATCTCAGTTGTACATTTTTAAATTCTTTTGGGCCATCCAATTGCTGGCCCAAAGAAACTTTTTTTTTTGGACATAGGCCCAAAGAAATTTATCCCAATGTGGAGTGTCTCATCACTGTCCTCTTCTTTGATCATCTGATCTATATAATGAACGTGACTCTAATTTCTAAGAATGATAGACAGATCCAGAACACTATGATCTCATCAACATTCAATTTGCTACCTTGTGGTTTCTGGAATATCATTCTAGCAAGTTGCAAGGGCAAGGAGGGAATAGAAAAACAAAAACGTCAGTGATTTTCCTGGCGCCAACACTTATTAAACAAGGATCATCTTATTTGGATGGGACTTGAAGATGACAGTGAACAGCCATTAAATGCTGGGCAGATCGTAGAAGACAAACCAAGCAAGGAAAAAAATTACACAGATCCACAGGAATTGTCTCCCTCATGATACTTGAAGGGCAAGCATCATTAAATGCTGCCAGTGCCAACGGGCCAAGAAAGCCTAAGCAATTGCCATCAAGAACGGAAGTATTGTTTTATCTGCATAACAAGTTTTCAAATTTCATCTCAAGATCATTAATCATTTCATCAATTATGGATGCAAATTGCAAATTCCAAAACATCAGAGAGAAGGTCATCTATATCTACTAAATGAAAATGGAAACTCTGGTACAATTTGCTGAGCTTCTTCCTGTCCCGTCAGACTTCCGTTTTTCAAAAACCCAGAAACAAGATTTTTACAGACAAGCAACAGCGATGGTAAGAAACAGCTTATTCCATCCATTAACAAGCCACAAGTCGATCGATTCACTTAGGTCATACAAAGTAAAAAGGCATCTCCCAAGACCAGAAAATTGTTACATAAATGCAAATTACTGAAATTAGCAACTGCTATGCAGACACAGTGAACCAAATTAATTATTTGAACGGGGTCAAAAATAGGCCTCAATCTAAAGTCGAGTGCAGCAGTGATGCTCATGCAAAATATATTGTTCAGATAATTACTTCTATGGATCTTTTTCAGGCTTTAACGTTTCCAGTATAACAATTGATGGTTAAACTTGTTCAAATACGCCATAATCACTAATTCACTCAATATTACATTTCCTATATAATCAGTTGGACAATAACTCTATATTAAAAAATTATTAAACCTTGCAAAATACACATTAAGGAGAATACATGATGAAGAAATCGGGAAAACCTATATAACAAAAATGTGGAAAGCAGATAAGATCCCCGTGCTGGGGTTATCTGTGACAGCCCGCCATCTAATCTTGCATACAAGTTCTATAATAAAGTCATAACACAGAAAGAATTTGTTTCTTCAATTCTTTCCAAATCAGAGAGAGGCATTTTCCTGAGCCTGCATTAAAGCTCATTTTAGAATCTTGGGGAAGCATTACCTTCCTTTTTCATGAATGACCTCTCTGTTCATTCTTCCAAGAATTTTTAGCAGCTTCAACAGAAGATTCACTGGAATCCCCATTTCCGTCCTTTGGTTTCGAGAAGAAAGGATCCCATTCATGAGGTCCTACCTCATGCTGCCCCTTGTCCAACAATTCATATTTCCAGCTGTTCTCCTCAATGAAGTTGTCGTTTATATGCCCTGCAATGATATCCTTCCTTAAATTTGAAACCTTGTCAATAACTGCCTGTACTGCAACATCGAAGGCATCTTTGAGAGTTTCCAATTTAGAGCGAGGATCAGCATATACAAGTCTTGGAATGAGACTAATGACCTCCTCTCTCATGATCTTCACTTTCTCAGGAGGTATCTGCCTTAGTCTTTCCTCTATACTGACATTCCTCTTTCGAATATCATCCTCTGGAATAAAGACAGAATATTTGGTATAGTTCTTAGGAAGATGCCATGTATATTGTGTGTATGCTGAACCTGGATGGAAGAAGACAGGTATGCAACCAGCCAGCATTGAATCAAAAGCAGATCTTCGTGTGTATGAATCACCCTGGGGTTGTAGGCAGAAAAGTGAGCTCTGAAACATTTGCATTATGCTGCTTGGAGAATGGCATTTGCTTTCACCAAAGTCACATTCCAACAGCTTGCCAACCTTTGACCTCTTGCATTGGTCAATTATCTGCCCCCTAATTGATTTGGGGTTGTCAGGACGTGGAGCTCCAGCAAATGAGAAAAGCCACTTCCTCTCTAATCGTCTCATTCTGTCCTGCCAAATGAACACATCAGCATCTTTTGCAGGGTGGAAGTATGTGGGATATGGAATCCCAAAATCATTGGCATTCCAGGGACTGGATTCAACCACAAGCATGGACATATTCTTCGCCGCTGGTAAAAACAGAAGCTTACTACCCCAATCTGATTCTTCATCACTTAGTCTCCGGAAATCCCATGTTATCCTTCCTGCAACAAGAAAATGGTCTCTACCATTCATTACACCCCACTCTGGCCTCTTCATAAGCCAGTCAACCAGCTCAAGTGATGCAGCATCTCTCATTGAAATATTATAACCCCAGAGATAGCGTGCAATATCGAACCCAGCATAGAAGGGTACAAAAACTGCGGCAGCAATAGACGAATCCTTTGTCAAGCAGTCATACTGCTTCATCCTATTGTTGAATATCACATCCACAGCAAACTGATTCGTAGCGTACCATCCCGTATCTGAGAACACCCCTTCAACATTCTCCAGTGGTGGACCAAGCCCAGCATTAGTGGTAAACTTACACATATTAGTCCACAGACTTAAAGTCCTGCACTCCTTCAACATATCCTCATTAAACTTTGAGGGAAGATCGTGCACATAAATATACCTCCCCCCACAAGGGTCATTTTTGTTTTCGGCAGTTTGCATTGCTTTCATAAATGGATAATTCTTCTGAGAGCTTTGTACCTGACGGACATTTTCAGCTTTTGGAGGCCTCTGCAACTGATGAATGCCAATCTTTCTTGGAGGGGTTTGCCCTTCACTGACTTTGGCAACAGGGACTGGGGTAGATTCATGAATAACAGAAGTAGATTCTAGTTCCGTTGATTGATCAATGTTACTACCTCCTAGCACCACAAAGTGAAAGTACAATAAAAAGAACCAGAAAAAAGCAGACAAGGATGCCAAACAGCAAAGACGAGAATTATGGCTTTTTACTGTTCCTTTCTCCATTTGTCCAGGGAGAATGCCCGCCAAAGGGCGCCGTCTCATTTCATTCCGATCCCAATCGAATAATCAGCAAGTCAGTCACGAAATTGACATTTTCCCCCTTACCCACAAAATAAAATCCAAACTTACACACCAAAGCTTACACCAACGAGATTCAACCAAGACACAAAACCCTAGAGTAAAGTGGAATGATTCATCAAAGCATGGGATCACTCCAAAGAAAAAGAACCAACTGCCGCGGCAAAAGTATTTGTTAAATACTCACAGAGAAATGAGTTGGTGGAAGCAGAAACAAATGGAAATCAATAAGAACGAATCAAAAAGAGTATGTGCCCAATTAAGAGTATGAAAAATCAGCACGAATCACGAGGAAGGGCCGAGCCTCTTTGATTAGATAGATCTCAGAGGAAGCAAAATCACAAGATCTAAAAGACTCAAAACTGGGAAACCCGAGTCGAATAAAGTAATGGGGAGAAAATTAAATTACTTAAGGGAAGAGTCGTTTACCAACGGAGGGAATTCCAGAACATGAAAGCGCGAATTTTGCAGAAAAAACGGAAGAAAAGAGAAACAACATTACGAGAGAGCATGTAAATTGGCTGATAGAATGCGAGAATGATGGGGTGGGCACGCTAGCAACGTGCGCGGAGGTCTGTCATGTGTCGGTAGAATGTGAGATTGTGACACGTGGAGCGGTGTGTGACGTGGAGGGTTGATGAAAGTGAGGCCAGCCCGCTGATTTGCGTTTGCATGAATTTGCAACAATTCATCTTCCTTGTTATAACTTATTATAACGCATTAACTAACAATTCTTACATATTAATAAAAACAGTTAAAATCAATAAAGTTGCCTACTCCTTCTGATCCTTATCATAAGACACCAACTAATTTTTATCACAAACTAATAAAAGTAGTTAAAATCAATAAAGTTGTCCTAGAATCTAAGTAATTTCTAATATAGGTTAAGGAAATGTCCAAAGACAACAAACTATTAAATTTCAGAAAGCGTCCCAAGATAATTAACTATTAAGTGGAGCGCCAAAGACAACAAACTTTTAAAAAAGAACGCCCAAAGACAACACCGTTAAGAAAAGTTAACGTCCTTATCTAAGGAAATAAAGACAACAAACTATTATTCCAAGAAATACCAACACAAAATTCTAAATTTTACTAAATTAAATAATTTTTTTCTCAATTGTCATTATTCAAAACTACTTGTATAAATATCTATAGACAAAAATTACTCATTTTTCAATTTTGTCAACAAATTTTTTAGATTTTTTAAATTTTATTAACATTAAATGAATTTTTTAACTCACATAAATTTCTTCTAAAATAAAAATAAATCATATATTTTTTTGTTTAATATATATAATAAACTATAAAACACCTTGGGTTTTTACTAAATTAAATAAATTTTTTCTCAATTGTCATTATTCAAAACTATTTGTATAAATATCTATGGATAAAAATTACTCATTCTTCAATTTTGTCAACAAATTTTTTAGATTTTTTAAATTTTATTAACATTAAATGAATTTTTTAACTCACATAAATTTCTTCTAAAATAAAAATAAATCATATATTTTTTTGAACATATATAATAAACTATAAAACACCTTCAGTTTATTTAAATCATATAATTATATTTTTAATCAAAACTTTTGTTTATTTTAGCAAATTATAATTTTGACAAAATTGAAGAATGAGTAATTTTTGTCCATAGATATTTATACAAGTAGTTTTGAATAATGACAATTGAGAAAAAAAATTATTTAATTTAGTAAAATTTAGAATTTTGTGTTGGCGCCTTTCCTTAGATAACTGACGTTAACTTTTTGCTAACTAAGCGTTAACTTTTTTTAACGGCATTGTGATGGGCGCTTCTTTTTAAAAGTTTGTTGTGCTGAGTGGTCCACTTAATAGTTAATTGTGCTGGACGCTCCTGAGCTAATAGTTTGTTATGCTGGACGCTCCTTAACCCTTCTAATATTACCCCTACTAATTGCACTAAACTCTAATATTATATTAATTATTACTCTCACCCACTACCTTATTAATGATGGGCATACTTGGAAAAAAGCAATTAATACTCCTTGGGAACAAACAAATGTCTTATAAAAAGGACCAAACAAACTTGCTAGTTGGTGCTTTATAATATGGACCAGAGGGAGTACAATTTAAATAACTTCCAATATTAACCCTATTAATTAAACTAAACTCTAATTATTACTCTCACCCACTACACTACCTTTATTAATTAGGGGCATTTATGGAAATAATAATAATTAATGTTTATTGGAAACAAACAAATATCTTATAAAAAAGACTAAATATACTTGTTGTTGGTGCCTTATAATAAGAACTAGACGGAGTACTCTGATTTGTTTTGGGGCAAAATTATATTAAAATAAAAATATAAGAAAAGAGATCCCTTCAAAATTCAAATTCAATGAGGGCCGGTGCTCGTAGAATCTAACTGGTGGACTAAACGTAAGGATTGGTTCATAATGAGGTTATAAATTTAAATACTTTAGCCCTAATTCCTAGACCAACTCACCTAAACTTTCTTTTATTAAAAGAACTAGAGAGCCAAAATTTCATTGGAATTTTTCTTGAACAAACCAGTTACAAATTTGTCTTTATATATCAGCATAACACTAACAGTATGCATTTTAGAAAACGTTATAAAATGATATAGTTTTTATTTCTTTAAGATTGTCATATTTGTATATTTCGAATAATTTGATAACAAAGGAAAGAATACTCGTAGCAATGTATAACTCAAAATAATAAAAAATCAAATCTAAATATAATTTTCAGTAATCTAATGCGAAATCAATAATGAACCTCCACGACTCTCAAAAGTCGAAACATTCTAGAATTATGGGCGCAAATAATAATCATAATTTGGTAGGTGAGTCAGTAATTATAGGCATGAAAATTGGTCTGGAAATAGCCAATCATTGACTAAGCCATATATAGTAGTGGACCACTTGCATGAAAAAGAATATGGTATTTTTTTTTGGTTGATTTGCCACTTAAACTTGATGTATCATCCTTAATAATTATGAGTGAGTTGGCAAGTGGTTTTATTAAGTACGTTGTCACACTGAGAAACCAAATGTATCTTTATTAACTAATTTTTTTAAAAAAATTGGGAAGGTCAAATGTATAAATTTTTAGGAGAAATATATAAATTTTTGGGTCAAATGTATAAAAATAATCTAATTTTCATTAAATATTTATGACAATTTTTTTTTAGGCCATGCCCCCACTAGTCATTGAAAAGCACACTTGTTGTGGATTTATAGTCATTTGCATTAAATTAAAATAAAAAAATTAATACATTGATCGATGATGACTATAGAAAGACGGACAAGTTGTCCATCACAATTAAACTGTATTGAGCAATTTTCAGCATTTGTCTACACTTGCCACCGCTAGAAAGATGGCCAAGTTAGCATCTTACAATTCTCCACTATTTAATCCACAATTCCAAAAATAAGATCTATGGTACTAGCTTTTGAATCCAAAATACATTGATTCAGTTATCAATGTTTCCAATCTCCATAGTTCATAGAGTCTTCTACGGTTTATCTGAATTAAAAAAATTAGTTAAATTAATTATTTATAAAAAATATGTTATTTTCTTAAAGTATCATTTTTAATAATTTGGATTGAAAAACTCTTTTAACATGTATAACCCGTGAAAAAACTAAGAAAAAAAATATAAATTTTGATAGATGAAATGAAATGAGATTTGGATCAGAACAAACTCCTTTAATAACTCTTGACATTTTGGACAGATTTTGTGCGGGCTTGACTCATAATCCCTTCACTAAAAGATGAAATCATCTGTAAGTCAAATGCTAAGCAGCAAAATCTTATGGGACAAAATGAGGTGTAGTTTTGCTTCGAATAATAATAAAAATTCTAGTTGAGAATAGCACCGGAATGAGAAAAACTAAGAAAGCAAAAACAAGTAGGAGTAGCAGACAAAACCAAAAACCAAGCCTTGACATGTTGTTAGTTGTGGTAGTTGGTCTATCCACCTTAAAATCTTCAAAGTACAACCTAATTCCTGGCTCTCCCATCTCCACTTGGCTGCCATAGAGCACCGAATTGGACACACCCTGAACGTTACTGTTTATATAAATGTTGATGCAGCAGCAATCTTTTTGTTCACCACCTAATTTGAAGCTTCTCTGGGACACTCGCATTGATGCTCCAACGTTGTTTCCTCCCAGGTTGGTGTACTCAGACGAGCCTTGCTTGTGGTCATCTGAGTCAGCTTCTTCATCTAATCTTCCTTCTATTTTTTGATCATGCTCTTGGGTTTTGTTCATCTTTCATGGGTGGCTTATGGTTCTCTTTGCGAGGCAGCTTTATATTGCTAAGATCTGTCGGTTGTACCAAATGGAATGACTTGAAGGACACTCAAAGCCGACACAACACTTTGAGCAATTATGGAATGACTTTAAAAGCAATCCTTCTATACAAGTTTGTGTTTAGGCCATAAGCAAATTTTGTTGTCCTGCTAATAAACTCATTAGTCATGACAGATTGTTATATATATTAGACTCATGAATCACTGAATGATGAACAGTAGAACACTGTACAGATTTGCAATCGGAAGAGGAACTTTCGCATACAAGGCCATTCTCAGATAGTATCCGTACATAATCTCTGGAGAGAGCCCATGAATTCAAATTTTGTCCTCCGTACCAATTATAACGGAAGGTTTCATGATTGTGGTCTGCAGAGGTACATGTCAGGAACTGGGGTGATATTATTATTTAAAATAAACATATCATATACACAGACATGGAAGAATATGGTGCATATGATGTGAGTATAGGGAAGAAGAACATGTTGCTGCGAGTTTCGCAGCCAGGTAATGGTTCACTAGTTCAAAGCTGTTGTTTCTTTCTTGTCTTGTACTCTCCTTCCAGAAGCCATAGTTAGTACCAGGATGAATTCGTGACAATCACATTCTCCAGCATTTTTGAAACATTCAAGTTGCAGAATTACATGAGAAGATGCATACCAATAAGTTTAGTAACAACATTAGCCTTTTCCATCACTGCTTTTTTTGACTTGTCATCTCTTGGGTTGTATTTCGTTGGCACAATCTGGATACATTAGTCACTGCAAGATCAGAGTTTGAGATGACGATGTGAATCTTCAGAACCTCAGCACTTGAGACCTCATTTATCTGGAAGATAATGGTACTATAAAAAACGTGCAATAGAATAAGCTAGTTAAAAGTAATTTATTTTTCTTTTTGGGAAAAGACTCTGTTTTCTATCAAACAATGTCACATTACAGCAGCATAACCAGTTGTTGCTCAACATTAGGGTTTTCATGGCAGGGCGAGACCCTTGCCTAATATGCTGTCCGAAAGATTACTGGGCAGTAAAATGTAGTCCAGTGCTTGACCCTGCTGATAGAAGCCTTAACATTTTTTGGCAGGGCAATAATGGGCTAGGCAGGGCAGCCCTTCCATGCCCAAGTGGCGATACCCTACCAATCTACTACACCCTATGTGAAAAAATAGTTTAAGTAACTGAAAAATTAAATAACATCCATAATTCTACACGTTTGAATATTTCAATATAAGTCAAAAAATTAAGTCTTAAAATTAAAAAGACAACCATATGTCTTAACAAAGCATAAAAAAATAGTCCATAATCCATTAAATACAAGGCATCAAAAAATAGAAATTAAAGCCTTGTAGATATCCAAAACTTTTAGAGGTTGCATCAAGGCCCCAAAATGTCAAAATAATGAAGCATATAGAATCACCTAAAAGAAAACAAAAACGCAAACATATTATTACATCATTTACGTTAAAGTAACAATTAATTGTAGGCTCTTAGCCTTAGTTTAAACTTTAAAGGTTACAAATTGCCTGCTTCATCCACCACTAGCCAACCGGCAACCGTAACTATTACATTCCCCCTTCTCCATGTGCAACATCTAGGAAGAAAATAAAACAACAATTACATTACAAAATAAGAAGTAATATATATGTTCAAGCGTGTATATATCAAATGATCAACCACAAAGAATTTATGTTCAAGAATATATGTGTTCATGTGTGTGTGTATATTTTTATACAAATAGGTTATATAATTTATAATAAATATATAATACTATTTTATATATAAAAAATATATATATATACTACTATCAAGAGGCTAAAATGGGCGGGGCGGCGGCATACCCGCCGATGCCCAGCTAATCAAAAAAACGCCTTGAAATGAGTTATTATTCTTTAGGCGGCTTTTTTTTGTTTTGCGGAAAGAATTTTTCAGTGGGCGTGGGCGGGCGTACATGGCTGTAAGCATAATGAACAGCCCTACTCAACATAGCGACCTTATAATCCAGTTGCTCCGAATACAGTAGCAATGGCACCACTGCAAAACAGACTTTTTTTTTTGTACATTCATTTGAGTGAAGACCAACAAGCCTTAGCCCAACAACATGAGGCCTAAAGTCAGGGGACCATAGACGACTTTGTTAGCTTTTGACTTCATTCATGGGGCCACCATCTACTGCTATAGTTTTTTCCCTTTTGCATGCTAAAATTATGCCGATATGCAGCTTCTCATTGATAGTTCCACTTCAAAATTCTTCCCATAGCCACTATGATCCAATGGTAATTCTCTATATCAAGAAGAAGACAAAACTTGACCTCATTTATACCTTCCATATATACTTTGTCTTTCTCCAAATACACCCTGTATTAACTTTGCAAATTAAAGGATCCAGCCCTGAGCCTACATGTTGGAAGGCACGTGACTGAGTTTGGACTTGGATCCAGGCTAAGTTGGATTGAGAATGTCATAAGGGCAGGATCCTCAAGACGAAGGCCTGCTTCAAAAGGAGTTGAGGCCATTTCTGCCTCACAAATCACCAATTGGGCACTATTGGCCCACTTAAAAGACTACATCTTTTGTTCTCATGAGTATATAAGGAGAGTGAATTCAAAGTAAATATATCTTTACTTAATTTTTACTAATTGTGCTAATAATATATGACTTTGGCGCATTTCAGATATAATAAACAGAATATTTAATTATCAACATAAAGAAGGTGGGAAGTTATTTGTTTCTCACTATTTTTAATAAAACAATTATGTAGCTATTACTGTTGATAAGGACGGAACTTAGAAGGGACAAGGCCCCCCCAAAAAAAATCAGACTGAACGAGGGATAAGGCAAGGCACCGTGTTCTGATTTCTGCTGGATGTAAGGCCATGGGATGATTCTGATGCCACTCCAAGCCTCCAACATTGATAGCAGAACGCAGAAAACTCGGCGGTTGCCACTACCGTCGTCTCTTCACGACCACCGCTCATGAATGAAGACGTGATGAAGAAAGGAAACCGTGGTAGATGATGAGATGTTTTATGAGTACAGGTGGCATGTTTTGATTGGATAACTGGATTCTCTTTTCTATTTCTACTTGTACTTCTGCAAGAAAAATGACTTGAAGGATTGGGATTATGCTGAAAACTTGCAGATTCTTTCATTTCTTGATCTCTCCTCTCCAAGGCGGATCAGTCTCATTCCATTTTAAACAATGTTGAAAGAAGTCCCATTTCTTTCTTTTCTGCATACAAAGCAAAGGACAACACATAAATTTCAACCCACTACTCTCTCTATTTGGCTTTAGATCCTGCACTACTAGTACGTATCGTGATTCGCATAAGATTAATATATGAGATCACAAATCTAATATAATAATCACCATTTTTTTTATATATTAATATAATAATCACCATTGAAGTAACTAAGTATGACACAACATATCAGCATTGAGGAGTTTATCATGTCTGTATTTCCTAGTTGCTGCTTACAGAAAAAGACACGTTGAGCTTCCAAGTGACGACATGATCAATAGAGTTTTGAAGTTTTCTATGATCCGCCATTACCGGAGGGTTCTAATGGAGATTGATTTGTTTTTCTGTTGTCTTTTTTGGACTGATTTTTTTCCCTCATGTTTATTATTTCTGGGTCATCTTGACTTTTTTTTTTTTTGCTGTTGTATTTTGCTGCTCCCTGTTTTCTGCGGTGAACAATGGTGGGAGGCCAATGAATGAACAGTAACCAGTGGTCCCCCCCCCCAAAGATTTGTGTCAAGGTCCGTCTCTGATTGGCCAGCATTATGTATATATCATTGACATAAAAAATGCGAAAACTAATTGTGGCTCTATTACTAAATATGCAATCAGATAAAACTTGCGAGAAACGAGAACATTAATATAATAAACTATTTAGGAGAGAAACATCAACTAATATTGAATTTCTGCTAGCAAGAAACAGTGGAATACAAAAATACTAGTCCAGCTCTACACTTTCTCCCGAGTCCTGACTAAGCAAAGAACAAAAACTAATGCCTGGTTCTAAGACTACTCATTATTGTACCAAAAAAGGACTACTCATTATTGCACATGATTGACAATGAATCCAATTTGAGAGGCCCTTATTCACCTTTCTGTGTAATGACAGTGAAGTCTAACTTATTTTGTGTTACAAAGCATGATTATCCATCCATGCATGAATTCCTCCAAAATGAATTTAACTTTCAAACTAGAATCTAACAGTTCCCTCCCAATTTAGTGCTTGCTTGCTTGCTTCATGGGGAGTTACTTTCACCTCATTTCCTTCCCTCTTCCCCGAATGTGCCGAATGACGCTGTTGCTGCAGCAGCAGCAGCGGAGGTTGCATTTGCTGCTTCAACCTTTGAGCTGTCTTGAGCTGTCTTGTCACCACCAACTCCGAAAAAGGCTTTGAGGCATGCCATCCAGTTCAAAAATCTGGTATGCCGCTTGACCTTGATGAATACTCTGTCACCAACTTCAGAAACATGGAGGACTTATCCTCTAATAGTCGGGTTGGCGTGTCAAACTCTGCCACTCGACCTGCACAAAAAAATAAAAATTAGCTTCCAAAGATAATAATTCTAACCCCATAATGTGAGATTGATTGAAGGATGAAAGGAAGTAGAAGAATTGGATGTAACTTCACCCACCATCACTGAGGACTAGAACAAGATCACTGTCAATAACAGTAGGAATACGATGTGCAATGGTGCAGACGGTGCAGTCTCTAAACTCTGTCCGAATAATCTTCTGTATAAGATTATCAGTGGCTGTATCAACTGATGCTGTTGCTTCATCAAGTACAAGTATCCTTGACTGTTTCAATAAAGCCCGCCCCAACGCCACAAGTTGTCGCTGCCCTACGCTCCAATTATCTCCATTTTCAAGCACTGCAAAATTTGAGAACATGTATTATGATAGTTACTGGTGACTTAAACCCTTCTCCATTCCTTCATTTTAGGAGGATGGAGAAGAAAATAAACTCCGTATATTTTGTTACCTTGCGTATCAAGCTTTTCATCTTTCTGCCGAATAATCTCTCCAAGTTGAGACTTATCTAGTGCCTGTCAAAATTTAAAAGTCAATGATTATCAGAGAATAGGGATTGAAACTGATCATCTGATAACATGTTTATTCATTAAGTTCATGTATCAACCTCCCAAATCTCTTGATCAGAGTGCTCTTCAAGAGGATCAAGATTGCCTCGTATAGTCCCTTCAAATAAGGTTGGATCTTGAGGTATGATACTGAGACGGCTTCGAAGGTCATGAAGTCCAATGCTTGTAATATTAATGCCGTCTATAAGGATACTCCCACTTGATGGTTCAACCAACCGAAACAATGCTTGTATCAAAGTAGATTTGCCACTGCCAGTACGTCCAACTATTCCAATGTTTTTCTCACCAGGAAATGTGCATGATATTCCACGAAGCACCAATGGAAGACTTTCCTTGTAACGAACCTTTAAAAGTAACAGGGCGGGTTAGGTGGCTAACAGAAGGAAGAATAAGCCTAGTCAACTTTTTACAAAATAAATAAATGAAGACTCTACATTACATGAAGTTTTAGGAACAAACCACACTGGTCATGACTATAGTGCAACCTTTTTCTTTTCTTTTCTTTTTGAACAAACTATAGTGCAGCTAACTATAAAATTTGTATTTTATACTGATATTGATGACAAAATGCATAATATGAAACTGAACTAGGTACCTTCAAATCAATTATACTGATTGTCCCATTCTCAGGCCATGTGGATGGTGGGCGAGTGTCTTCAATAATAGTAGATGCTTCACTAGGAATTTGGCTGTATTGATAAATCCTTTCAATTGAAATTATTTTATTCTCAAGTTTGCAAAAGCTAAGGATCCACCGTGATAGGCGTGCATTTAAATTCAAGCCATACGTCACAGCAAGTCCAGCCATGCCTATGCAGAAAAGTAACAGTGATTAGTTACAAAAGTATATCCTATACCTTCATGTCAAACGACTTTTACCATCATTAAGGACCTTTCCTAATAACTTTATGCAGTCCTGAAGAATTCAAAAGCAACAATAACAAGCCATAGACTACATGATGTGCAATAGGTGGGCAAAATCATCTTGATCTTATAAATTGTTATTTTAGATTCATGCTATGATTCTTAAGAAGGATCGTTTCAAAGTAACAGTTTCCAATAGAATCAATAAAAATTGTGAGAATAAGCAAAGGAAGTTGTGAAGATTATATACTCACTAGGGTCAATACTTCCATGTGGAAAGCTCACTAGTAATATCATGCAGAAAGCAAATACAAAGGTTGATAACAATTCCATACGCAGGCAGAGCCACTCAATTGCTGCAAGACTGCAGAAGAATGGCCGTGCAAAAGAGTCCAGAAGATAGAGGTTTCTCTTCAAAAACCTTTTTTCTTGTCCAAAACCCCTGATAGTAGCTGCCCCAGCAATTGATTCACCAAAAAGGTTTATAACAGGAGATTTCTGGATGCTTACTATACGAACCAGCTCCCTTGAAGAAGCCATGTAGTATTTCTACAGTAGAATAGATTGATGATTAGTGTGGTTCATTAAATCAATCATAGCATTATTGGGTATGCAGACACACTACAAATTCATCATGAATCATGACAGTTTAAATTCCACAAACAAACGGCTAACAAGATATACTAGCAAAGGAAGCTTGAACATGTAGCTCTTTTTCCTTTGCTCACGTCTTTTTAACACCAACTTAAAAGGTTCAAAATTAATGCTGAAAAATCATGATTACCTGCATCCACAAACAAGCCACGGCCATTGGGACAACTAGAAGCAAAACTTGCCAGGTAACCGTTGTCATCACACCAACGATGCCAATAAGTTGTATCGTTGACGAAGCAAATCCTCCTAGTCTAAAAGGAATGTCAAGATCCACAACACTCTGATCAACCGATACCTGGTAGGATATAACTCAGATTATATAATAATGAGCACCACAATCGACGGACAAGACTAGACTAAAGCATTTTCATTTTCAAAAAAGGACTTACACGATTCAATATCCTTCCAGCTGGTGTGGAGTCAAAGAAAGACATTGGAGCATGGAAAACACTTCTAAGCATATTTATAAAAAGTTTCTGTGCAGCAGCTAGACCAAATGTAGCTACCAGAACAGCCCTTACAAATATAAACCAAGAGCTTCCAAAAGCAAGAGCCATGTACACCAGAAGAAGAACCATAGGAGTTACTCTGGGTTGGTCTCCTTCAGTTTGAGGATTTGCCCAAGCCATCCACCAATTACTAGCAATTTGAAGAAACTGAAATAATGCTTGTGCAATGATTATGAGTGGAATCAGTAAGCCTTTATATGCTGCAGCCATGTATGACCAGTACACCCTCATGCTGACTCTACCTCTTACCCTCTCCTCCTCCTGAACAAGCTGCTTTTTCCTTGACCGTTTCGCTTTCTTCTTCTCCTTGATTGCTTTCTGATCTGAAACTGATGAACCCTCCTGCATTTCCTTTGCTAGAGTTTCAATATCATTGGCAGATATGATGGACGTTTTACTGGATATAACAGACGCCTCCAACTCCAAGGACACATTTTCATCTGAATCTTCTGAGTGATTAGGAATATCCATAGCCTCAATGGCTTCATGATGAGCTGAAACTAGAGTTTTAAAATCTGTTCCAGCTTGTAAAAGATCATCATATTTTCCTGCCTGTATGATGCGGCCTTCTTTAAGAACCTTGAGAAAGGACGGGATAAAGATTTAGAATTGATATTATTTAGATTTTCTTAAAAAAAAAAATCATCTTTTTCATTTCACACCAAATGAAGGGTTGTAATCTCAATAATATAGAACTTGAAAATTCCTAAACTGAAAATCAACACAAACTTCTACAAGAAAATATTGGCGAGAATATTCATCCTAGTCCTTGCAAAAACTAAATCTATGTAAGCAAAGATAAACTAAAATTGGCAGCTAAAGAGACTAAACATCAACATTGTAATAAACTATATCAAATTAAATAGAAACTGCAAGCGTCCTAATCACCAATTTCTAAAAGTTTCATTCATAACATAATAGAGTTGTTGTAAAACAGAACAATGTCGAAATAAAGAACTTTCCCTAACAAAATAAGCAAATAAATAGAATGACTTGATTCTTACAATCAACAAGTTTTAAAACAATCTCCATTAAATAGGCCGTTAATGAATTAAAATATAACTTAGGAAGATGAATGATTATAGGAATACCAGTATCAAATCAGCTGCAGGGAGAAATTCCACCTGATGGGTCACAAAAATAACTGTTTTATCTGCTAGTGCTGTCAATATGTATTCCTGCATATTTATGCCATAGATTAGGCCAAATCCAATTCACTTAAACATATCCAACTATATTGTGACCAAGAAGAACAAATTCAGCTGCGTCAAGCAAAACATACGTTAAACAGTTCTGATCCAGTATGAGCATCAACTGCACTGAAGGGATCATCAAGGAGATAAATATCAGCATCTTGATAAAGAGCTCGTGCAAGCTGCACCCGCTGTTTCTGGCCTCCACTCAAGTTTATACCTCGATCGCCTATAATTGTTTGGTCTCCATGAGAGAAAAGTTCCAAGTCCCTCTTCAGTGAACAAGCATGAAGAACTCTCTTGTACTTTGCTTTATCCATGGGACCTCCAAAAAGGATATTTTCTTCAATATTTCCTGATTGTATCCATGCTGATTGGGAGACATATGCTTCTGAACCACACACTCTTACCTGCAAAATAATCCAATATACTTAATAGAAGGATGTCTTTATCAAGATGGAATTAAGGGCTTAAGTTGGTCAACATACTTCACCAGAAAGCTTAGGAATCTCTCCAAGGATGCAAGAAAGGAAGCTTGATTTCCCAGAACCAACCATGCCACAAACTGCCACACGCATGCCCCTTTTCACTTGCATTTGTATCCCTGAAAGAGTAGGCCTAGAAGAAGGGTCCCAGCCAAAGAATCCGTCCCTAATCTCAATGGCAATATCAGAAGTTCCTCGTGGCAAGACGGTAGTTGCATCCTCTTGCAATTCTTCCTCTTGCAGGAAACTAGATAAGCGATCAAGAGAAACTTTTGTCTGGGCCATTGTTGATACCAAGTCAGGAAAATTCCTCAAAGGCTCTTGAAGGATCCTGAAAGTAGCGAGAGCAGAGAGAACTGCTCCTGCAGTCAACTGATCTCCCAACAATATTGAACTGCCAAAAGTGATAGCCGAAACAAATATAGGAGAGCTCCAAAAGATAAAAGTGATGAAAGCCTGAGAATAGAGGGCTTTACGTAGCCACTTGAACTCTACTCCACGCATTTCTTCCAACTGTATTCGATATCGATCTTCCCAAGCTTGCAACTTGAGGATCCTCATATTTCTCAAGCATTCAGATGTTTTTCTCATCCTTTCATCCTTAGCAGCCATTAATTTGTCTTGAAAATTTTCTTGTATTTTAGCCACGGGAATAGTAACAACAATGGAAATGATTGTAGCAATCAATGTAGCAATTGAAGCAAGTCCAACATTCTTGTACAAAATTGCAAGGGCGAGAATGATTTGAAGAGGAAGCATCCACATGTCATGAAGATACCAAGAGTAATCCCCCACCCTCTGAACATCAACAGCCATGTAGTTAACAATCTCCCCACTTGTGTGATTCTGCTTGGCCGAGCTTGAGATCCTGAGTCCCTTTCGATATACCATTGCTGTTAGAGCCGACCTGACGTGCATACCCAAGATGTCCACCCCCAAATACCATTGTCTTGTCGTCAAGGTCTCCACAAGCTTTGCAGCAAAAAATGTCCCCGCGAGGATATACCCTTCATACGGGAATGTCTCTTTACCACCTAAGTAATCAACGAAGTAACTTATCATGTATGGACCTACATACGACACTAGAGTATTCATACCAGCAAAGATGGCATTACAAGCTGCCTCCTTCCAGTAAGATTTGAGAATTGCCCAAGCTAATGAAGGCTGCTTTGAAGGATTTTCAGCCTTCAATCTCTCCCAGTTAGAGTTCAAAATCCTATAATTTGTCTTAGCTCGATCTTTTGGAGAAAGAAGGGGAATGTCCTTGAGCTCAAGCGGTCTCTTAGCCCCAGTTGAGAGAAGAGGGTTGAGCCAAGAGAGAGTGGCTAAGCTAAAAATCCCAGCATCACTATAAGGAGTAACCTTGACACAACCTGCCTCTTCTTCTTCTTCTTCTTCAGCAAGTAATGGCTCTTGAAGATCAGAGTTTCTACGAACTTTTATGCCAGTAACACCTCTAATTGCAACAATGCACAGGAAAGCAAGAGCTGGAGTGGCAGCAAAATTTGCCACAACATGAGAAGAAAGATGTTTTGAGCCTTCCACCACAAGTCCTCTCCCATCAAGGTACAAAGTGCACAAGCAAATTGCAAATGATACCAACCACCAAATCCTCAACAAAAACGGAAACTTCTCAGACAAGTTGAGTTTGCAATGCAAAGCAGAGAAGCTTATTACAAACCAAGCTAAACCCTGCGCGGATGGCAAAGAAAGAAGCCACCAGTTCACAGGTTTCCCATTAGTCGATTCTCTGATCAAAGCAGCAGCATCAAATCCTAACACCAGAACTTGAACAAAGAGCACATAGAAACAACAGAGCAATGCCAATTTGAAACTCGTACCGATTCTAACATCGTGTGTGTTCCTGTCGATATAACTACGACGAATTGGATTCGGATCGCCATTCGTATTTTCCTTGCTTATTCGAATTCGACCAACACACACGAATATCTGCCTCGCTGAGATTATCCAGGAGAAACACAAGAAGAATAGTTAAGTTGACGCATATTGCGGCTAATTCCAAAACGGGCAGTCCTATGATCGTTGTCAAAAGGGAGTTCGGCGATCTCGATGACAATGATGAAGAAGAAGAGATTTTATCAAGCAATTGGGAGATAGCCATTAATGAATGTCGCGACAATTGAGAGGAATGAGTCGGTGTGAAGCTAAGCAGACGAACAAGAGATCAAAGCGTTCGAAGAAGGGCATTTCACCACAAATGAAATGAAGAATTAGAGCAATGTGTATCTGGATATGGACTCCAGAGATACATTGCACAAGAGAACAGAACAAAAGAGAATCTCACGAACACGGAAAACGAAGACGAAAAAATTAGCTTAAACTTTGTTCGAACGATATTTATCAACAGAAATGGACAAAGGGAGGATTAGATGTCAAAATTTCCCGAGGAAGATACCAAAAACCTGACGTGGGTAAAATCCATATCACCGGATTGTCGAGGCAAGCCTGTGATCAAGATTTATAGTATAGCTCAGCAAGCTTAAAAAACCCAGCTGTCACCGATAGAGAAAGAACGAGAGAGAGAGAGAGAGAGAGATGAACACAAGGAGGATCACCGAGCGACAGCTATGGTGATGAGTAAGCTTCGCTGCGCTAGGCTTCTAACAATGTACGAATATAAAAAGAGAGACAGAGACAGAAAGAGAGAACCCTCTCTTCTGCTCTCTAGAAATACTCGTTTTAAACTTGACTACCTATGAGCAATTCTTCTTCACACTTGCGTGTGGGAATCAGATCCTTTTACAGCCGATACGCACAAAATAGCGAGTAAGAGAAGAAAAAGGAGGAAACAACTCGAGACAGGTATATAAATTAGTGCATAAACAAACAAGCCCCATCTAGCTGCGGCCTGCAGGGGCTATATAAAATAGCAACTTTCGGTGAGTGAAAGTAAAGGAAGGCAACAAAAAGATAAAATTAATTAACCCCCTCCCCAAAATAGAAAATGGAAATAATGAAGAGGATCTTTAATAAAAATATTAGCTTTCCATATATATCGCCCAGCTAGTGAGAGTTTTTGTGAGGAAGGTGATGTCGTACAGAGAATGAATGATCAATTTCAACTTTTTTATGAATTGAGATTCGTTGGGGAATACTAATGAAATGCGTGGGTTTGCATATACTTGCTTGGTGAGGGATGAGATCATGGTGCAATACTGAGTCCACAGAGATGATAATAGACCATGAATGGTGTCCGCTGTTGATTGTTTAATTCAATGTTTTTACAATAAGGGGCCTACTCATAGCTTTGTTGGTTTACCACTTTACAGGGTGTTCGTCGTGGGGTTAGGGACTTGGTGGGATTCAGATGAGAGAGAGAGATGAGTATGATAGCATAATCATTTGCTTTATTGGAGATGGAAGCACTCCAAACATGTTTGTCAAAGAGGAGCACTGAGTCTGAGAACCACACATTCTCCGTAAATGAGTTAAAACCCAGTAAAAACTAAAAACAAACAAACACCTCATTCTCTGCTTGTTTCTGAAAATGAAAAAAAGGCTGACAATAAAAAAGAAAAAGAAAAAAAGAAACTTTTTTTATCAGAGTATAACATTTTTTTAATATTACCCCCAGTCCTAAATATACTCTCTTTGATCCTTATTATAAGACATCAACTAGCAAATATATTTAGTGCTTTTTATAAAGACTTTATTGTTTCCGTTCAGAAAGATTAATTTTTTTTTTTCCATGTACATCCATAATTAATAAGGGTAATGGGTGAGAATAATGATTAACATAATATTATAGTTTAGTGCAATTAGTAGGGGTAATATTGAAAATTATTTAAATTTTATTACAATTTTATTAACTTTAACTTTTTATTCATTTATGAGAATTGTTAGTTAGTGTCTTATAATAAGGATCAGGGTGAGTAAGACATAGTTTTTAATGTAATTTACATTTCAAACTATATATGTATGTCCTATATTTAGGATAGGAGGGAGTAAAGTATAACATTAAATCCAATCGCAAATATTACCCAAAAGAGTGGAACGTTGAAAATGCTGATATCAAATTCAAAACTATAACATCCATGTCCTCCCGAATGTTCCTGTATTTTCAAATATAATTGATTGAGTATTTGATAACAATTTTCAAAGTTCTCCTGTTCCAATTTTCTCTTTTTGATAACTTCTTTTCTTAGTTAGTGTTGTTAATTGGTACTAACAGTTTGAAATTATAAATAAGGTTAGGCTATATATAATCTCTTACTTATAGAAGTCTTCACATCATCAAAGCTAAGGTTGAGGTTAAACTATGATCTCAAATACTATGAGGTTGTAACACCACTTTTTATAGTAACAATAAAGGGGGGATATTGGTAAGTCTAACCAATGGTGCAATCTTTCCAAAACATTAGAGTTCTGATTGAACGAGAGAGTTCAATGTAATGTATTGGTCAAAGTCAACAAAAGTTGGCCTGATGTGAGTTTAAATCTGTTGCTGATGTAAGAACCTTAACCAGATACTGTCCATGAGCTTAAATCTGCAGCCACGTAAGTACCTAAACATGTTGTGGTTGGATGCTGTCCATTATGGGATCACCCTAAAGATCCGTTCTTCTACGGAGAAGATGGTGAGTTTAAAAACGTGTTGTGAATTTTAAGAATTGGGAAAGGGAGGCGTGAGTTTGCTCCATGTGGGGGCTATGAGCCGACCTATGATCTTATCACCTTCTTCTTTGGCTGTTTTCTTCTAATATTATAAAAAATGAAAAATGAAATGGTGATGTGATAAATGGTGATTGTGTAAAAATTGATCTCTGTTTTTTTCTTGGGAAAATGGACGGTGAGAGGGCATGTTTTGGTGGGTGATGACAATAAGTGCTTTAAGGGCTTCCTTGACTTTTGAGGCTTTTCAAGTGTGTTGTCACGGCCTCGGACTTGACCTCCCAAAACCGTGCGCTTGGGCTTGATCACCCTCTCGATCTTTCTTAAGTCACCAAAACCTCACGAGTAGAAAAAGCACAAAGACTAAGAGAACTTTAGAGAGAAAAGAGGAATGTAGAGAGAAGCTCTTGAACACAAATGACTTGGATTCCCTGGATGGTTTACAAGTGAGGAGGGCTCCTATTTATAGCCTAACACCTCCTCAATGATGACGGCTAAGATTGATTACATCCTACGGTGGAGAATAATTCTCCGTAACCTTCCCTAGAAATATCTAGATATTCCTCTTTCATGAGAGTTCTAGAATCTTCTTTACAATTCTATATTTAGGTACAAGTATCTACAACTCTCTAGAATTCTCTACACAACTCTACCTCTATACACATATATCTACACATGCCTACCAAATACTAGGAGCTTCTAGACTTGTCCACACTTAAAGTCCAAACCTCCTAGTGAATGTAGAGTGTTCGTGCACGCGAATTATCCAGCGTTCCTTTCCGGGCGTGACACTCTCCCCCACCTAATCCAGTGACGTCCTCGTCACTGTACAAGCTCTTGTGTTCCTTTCGAGACACCTTGTGTTGCTGAGGAAGGAGCTTCACCATTGCCTTGTCTCTTGCTTGGTATTCAGAGACTCGCTTCTTCCTATCCACAACCTTCTTTCTCTTCCTGGCCATTTTGCCCACGAAGGATCTCGTCACTTCCATTTTTCGGCTCAATGTATCACCCATTACATTAGCCGTACCAACTCCATACTCCATCCCGCGGTCCACCTCTCGTTTAGGCGGCAACCTTTCCTGGAGTCTTGGTGGCAAGAGGTCTTCATTCCTCTTCAGGATAGAGGGAAGATTCCCTCGATCCTCCACATCAGAATCCATCACCTTCAAAGCTGCAAGGTAGGTGACTTCCCCGCTCCCAGGTCCCTTCACCATTTGCATAGCTGACAAGCGAACATCCCGATCATCGCTTGTTGTACGCACTGTGCAACCAATCCCCTTTTCAAGGAAGCACAATGAATCTTCACCCGGCAAGAGGACCACTTTTGCCTTGCGAAAAAAGTTCAAACCCAATACCACATCGAAATCATCCATAGGGGCAACCGACATATCCACGGCCCCCTTCCATGTACCAATGCATAGCTCCACTCCACGAGCTATGCCCTCAAGGGGTTTGGCAGAAGTGTTGACAGTCTTCCACCATCCACTTCGTACCTGGGTAACTGAGAGACCGACCCGCTTGGCCTCTTCAGGAGTAATAAAGTTGTGGGTAGCCCCGGTGTCCACCATCACCTTCACTGGCTCCCCATTCAGCTTCACATCAACAAACATAAGGCCTTTACTCCTCGAAACAGGTTCCCCATGTTTGGCCTTCAAGGCATTCAGTACCCTGAGAGATCCCATCCGCATGCTAGGTTCCTCCTCGTCAGATCTGTCTTTCCTTTGAACAAGAGCTGACAAACTACCTAGCTTGGGACACTTACTCATGTAGTGCGGCCCTTGGCATATGTAACAACTTATTGTCCTCTTCTTCTTTTCTTCAGGTTGGTCCTTCTGGAAAGATTTCCCCACTCTTCCCTTGATGAACTCCTTACCTTTGTCTTCCCCACCGTTCCGTGGATCGGGTTCGGAAGACTTAGGTCCGAAAGTCTCACCTTTCTCACCCCTTTGATAGTCGGTGAGGCTTTCGGCGATGGCAATGGCTTCATCCACAGTCGTTACACCACGCCTTTGGAGTTCATGCTTGGCCCAATTCTGAAGACCATCCACGAAGTAGAACAATGTCTCTTCGCTGCTGAGATTAGGGATTTGCAACGTGAGGGCAGTGAAGTCCCTTACATAATCCGAAATCGAGGTCTTGTGCTTAAGTTCCCTCAACTTCTTTCTAGCTACATAGACCACATTCTCGGGATAAAATTGCTTCTTTAGTTCCCTCTTGAAGTCTTCCCATGTCTCAATCGTGCAAAGGCCCCTCTCCACGTCTGCATGCTTCCTACGCCACCATAACATAGCATTATCAGTAAGGAATAAGGAAGCAGTGCGTACCTTGGCTGCATCGTCAACCAAGTTCATGCTCTCGGCATATCTCTCCATCTGCCACAAGAAGTTCTCAACTTCTTTGGCATCGCGAACGCCTTGAAATTCCCTTGGTTTAGGGAGATCCAACCTCACCTCCCTTGCTCCACTGGTACCACCCACCAACGGAGTCTTAGTTTGCCTCTCCAAAGAAGTCTTTAGAGAGTTGAGTCATTCTCGCATCGCGTAATGGCATCCATCACCTTTACCTCGAGCCTCCTCATGGACTCAGCTCGTTCCACCTCGAAATTGAGGTTCGAATCCACACTCGACCTCAAGTTATCCAACCGTCCTAGGGTGTGGGTTTCAAGCGTCTCCACATCACCTTCCACCTTGTCCACCCTAGAAGATACCCCATGTAAGGCCTCCTCCAAAGCCTCCACCTTCATCATCAAGGTGGCAATATCCATGGCTTGGCGGGACTTACTTGATCCGCGGGTCTTCTTTGCCCTATGAGCAAGTTGGGTCTCTCTACCCCTTTCTTCTCCAGCAACAACAACTTCCTCAGTCGTTCCTGACATTCTTGCCTACGAACCACGTTCATAGCTTTGAACCTAGCTGCTCCGAACCAAAGCCTGATACCACTTTGTCACGGCCTCGGACTTGACCTCCCAAAACCGTGCCGGCCTTAGCTTGATCACCCCTCTCGATCTTTGCTAAGTCAGCCGAAACCTCACGAGTAGGCAAAGAGCACAAAGACTAAGAGAACTTTAGAGAGAGAAAGAGAAATGTAGAGAGAGAAGCTCTTGAACACAAATGACTTGGATTCCCTGGATGGTTTACAAGTGAGGAGGGCTCCCCTATTTATAGCCTAACACCTCCTCAATGAACGGCTAAGATTGATTACATCCTACGGTGGAGAATAATTCTCCAGAACCTTCCCTAGAAATATCTAGATATTCCTCTCTTTCATGAGAGTTCTAGAATCTTCTTTACAATTCTATATTTAGGTACAAGTATCTACAACTCTCTAGAATTCTCTACACAACTCTACCTCTATACACATATATCTACACATGCCTACCAAATACTAGGAGCTTCTAGACTTGTCCACACTTAAAGTCCAAACCTCCTAGTGAATGTAGAGTGTTCGTGCACGCGAATTATCCAGTGTTCCTTTCCGGGCGTGACAGTGTGGTGACTTTCTCTTTTGATGATCGACTTCAACAAATCACATAATGGATTTGCTTTCAAAAGGAGAACCAAGTTTTGAAGAATTCTCCTTGACACGTGGCGCTATTTTGAGTCGCCCCCATGCTAATAATCAGATCGAATTTGAAGGAAAATTATGAGAGAGAAAATATTAGTGTACCGGGCTAATCCACGTTTGACCCGGATCAAAGCTGTAATGCTCCATAACTCGAACAAAATAATACTTATTGAATTACTAGAGCCTAATTTGTATTAGCACAGTAAATCACCAGAACGAGAAAAATGATAGAAGAGAAGAGATTACCAGATAGCTCATCAATGACAGAGTGAGTCTCAACTGAGGGAGATGCATCTAAAGTATATAGAGGTCTAGAGAGACTATTAATTAGGAAGTTATATGCACTCTACTTGTCCTCTAAAAAAACAATTAGGAAATTAATTCTTAATTAATTTTCTAATGTATAATAACTTATTTCTCAATTAACAAATGTATAATTAATGTTGATCGATTTGTTTCTTATTTGATAAGGCTGTTTATTTCCTAATCAAATAGTCTAGCCTATCAAGTATCAAGGGCGGACCTGGATGCAAAGTCTAACAAAATTATATGCTTATCCTCAAAACGACATCATTTTATGAAATGAGCTTTAAAGCTCATAGATTTGCTCAACATGTAATTTAGATCCGCTAATAATCAGTTTAGCTCAAAGTAAAGAGATAGCATTTTGTTGGTGCATAGCTCCATCATACAGATGTAGTTCGTCCGCTTTTATGACCAGCTTCAAGCTTTAAAATCCTAAAATATAAACTTCAATTTATATTTGTGTAAATATTTATTGTGTTTTTTTTTTCTTTTGTTTCGATACATAAAAGTTTAAGATAGTTGAGTCTTGTGGGTTTATTAGGGCTAATATATGCCTCAGGACTCAAAAAACGCTTATAGATCATCCACCAACAATGTATTCATATCTGTAAAATCTGAATACACAACTTTAGAATTATAAGCAAACCTTTTTACCAACTAGAGCAACATAATCTTATTATATGTTGACTATATTTATTAGATTTATTCTCTCTCACTTATATATCCTCTCTAAAATATAATGAATTAACTTTAGTTCCCTTCTTTTCTCTTTTCATTTAATTCAATTTATATAGAAATAAATTGTTCCCTGAATTATAATTTGGGATCTGATCAACTATCAAGTCACGGAATGTGCCATTTTGGTTGGTATGTGCTTTAGTTTAATATAAAATATAAGTTATTATTCTAGCTAACTTACCAAAAATAAAGAAAAACCAACTCACTAAGTCTATTTAATTTTAAATTTTTAAAAAGTTTTCTCTGCTAAAAAAATTTAAAAGGGTTTAGATTTCACACCCATATATTCAAATTTCCCTCACCTCTTTGATTCTCTTTGATTTCTCGCATCCAATTTACACAGTCAATAAATAAAGACAAAATTGAAAAGTGATCATTAATAGCTTTCTACGTCACATATAACATGAATCAAGCAAGGATCAAGGATTTTTTTTTCTAAAAAACGCCGTATATTTTCTGATCCGATCCAGACTCCGGAGTATATATACAGTACTATATTATAAAATAATAAAGGCCACTTAATTAATTGATAATATCATTAATTATATATATATATATATATATACACACACCATCAGCATCATCATCACCATGGTCCATTGACATCTTGACTTCTGATAATAGATTCAACAATTGTGATTTACTGCTGCAGGCAGGGCGGAGCTTGGGACAAAAATTTGGGGGCCAAACAATGGTGGCGGATCTAGGGGTAGCGCCCCCCAATTTTTTTTTAAGAAAAGTTTTTAAATACATTAAAAAATAAAAGAATATAAAAAATAAACAAAATTTTTGATTAAAAATTATTTTAATTATATGATTTAAATAAAACTAAATTACAAGGTGTTTTATAGTTTATTATATATTTTAATAAAAAAGTATATTTAATTTAAGGAAGCGTTATTTTAGAAGAAATTTATGTGAGTTAAAAAATTTTATTTAATGTTAATAAAATTTAAAAAACGTCATTATCTAAAAAAAACTTTATTCCAAAGAAGCGCGTTGACAAAATTAAATAATTTTTTTCTCAATTATCATTATTCAAAACTACATAAATATATATACAAAAATAGTTTTTTTGTCAAAATTATAATTTGAAAATAAACAAAATTTTTGATTAAAAATATAATTATATGATTTAAATAAAACTCAAGGTGTTTTATAGTTTATTATATATGTTAAAAAATATATATGATTTATTTTTATTTTAAAAGAAATTTATGTGAGTTAAAAAATTCATTTAATGTTAATAAAATTTAAAAAATCTAAAAAAATTTGTTGACAAAATTGAAGAATGAGTAATTTTTATCCATAGATATTTATACAAATAGTTTTGAATAATGACAATTGAGAAAAAAATCATTTAATTTAGTAAAAACCCAAGGTGTTTTATAGTTTATTATATATGTTAAACAAAAAAAATATATGATTTATTTTTATTTTAGAAGAAATTTATGTGAGTTAAAAAATTCATTTAATGTTAATAAAATTTAAAAAATAAAAAAAAATTGTTGACAAAATTGAAAAATGAGTAATTTTTGTCTATAGATATTTATATACAAGTAGTTTTGAATAATGACAATTGAGAAAAAAATATTTAATTTAGTAAAATTTAAAATTTTGTGCTAGGCGCTCTTGGAATAATAGTTTGTTGTCTTTACGCTCCTTAGATAATCTGACGTTAACTTTTTGCTAACAACGCGTTAACTATTTTTTAACGGCATTGTATTGGGCACTCCTTTTTAAAAGTTTGTTGTGTTGGGTGGTCCACTTAATAGTTAATTGTGCTAGACGCTCTTGAGCTAATAGTTTGTTGTGCTGGACGCTCCTTAACCCTAAAAATAATTACAATGTCATCCTTCTAGGCTTTATTTTTTAGAATTCCATCATAATTGCCTTATTATCAATACTATCAAATACATCTTTTTTGATATAAGGCACTAAACAATTTTCCAACCATACAAAAGTATGTTTTTGGTTCTAGCATGAAACAAAAGTTTTAATCTGTTAATTTATGTGATTGTGAATCTTTGGTTCAACCATAAACTTCATGTAAATGAACACCACAACATTGGAAGGCAAGAGGCTGAGGTTTAAAATGAAAAATCAATTGACTTCATCCACAGGTGTAGTGTAGAATGGGTAAAAACATAGTAAAGAATACATCACAAAAGTAAATTTCACTGATAAACTAAAAATTTCAGGTAATTAGAATGAAATATAGAAAAAAAAATGACAAGATTAACATAAATCATATAAGACCCCACATAGAACAAAGATTGAATTATAAACCCCAAAGATTAAAAAAAAAATGGGGGCCAAAATTAAATTTTACATTATATACTACTAAAAATTTTGGTTTTTGCTACGGAAAAATTCCGTAGCAAAAACCCAGTTTTCCGTAGCAAAACATGTTTGCTACGGATTTTGTCCGTAGCAAAATATCGCGTGGCAATTGCTACGGATTTCAGGAAATCCGTAGCAATTGCGACGGATCTGAAAATCCGTAGCAACTTTGCTACGGATTTTAATATCTCGTAGCAATTGCTACGGATTTAAACATCCGTAGCAATTGCCACGGATTCTAATATCCGTAGCAATTTGCTACGGAGTTTCGAATCCGTCGCAATTGCTACGGACAAAAATCCGTAGCAATTGCTACGGAAAAAATCCGTAGCAAATTTGAAAATTTGCTACGGATATTTTCTCCGTAGCAAATTTCACAAATTTTGAAATTTGCTACGGATTTTTTCCGTAGCAATTTCCAGAATGTGCTACGGATTTTTTTCCGTAGCAAATTTCAGAATTTGCGGAGATTTTCTTTTCGGTAGCAAATTTTAAATTTTTTTAATAGAAAATTGAATACAAATAGTAAAGTAATGTACCGTGAATATATTAACGATAAAAAAGAGTTTACATAGTGAAAACACAATATATATATATAATCCGTAGCAACAAACAAATACAAAAAAGTAGTAGCAACAAGCAAATACAAAAAAGTAGGCTAAACAGCAGCATTGTGATCATCGTCATCATCTGCATGGTCATCATCACCAGCATGGTCATCATCACCAGGAGTCGACCCGAACCTCTGTCTTTCATAAGGGACATGATTTGAAGCTGCATCACCCTCATCAACTCATTCCGTTGAGTCATCTCCTCGTCGCATCATCGCCCGTTCTCGCTGTAACGCCCGCTTGATCGATCTTTTTCGCTGCAACGCCGCTTGATCTGATCTTGTTCCTGAATCATCTGCTGCCTCATCATCTCTGTTTCCTGAGTCAGCCGGCTCATCATCTCCCGTTCCTGGGTCATCTGTGTTGCTTGCTCCTCCACCAACGCCTTCATCTTCTTCAGCTCATCTACAAAATTGATTAGTACATTTATTATTTGTACTTCATTTGAATGGACAAGAGAATGAAAATTATCAAAAACAAATGTATTATGTTTACCCGAACAAACCCCTACGGTGCCGGATGAGAGCGCTTTGTCTGGCCTTCGGCCGGGTGACTCACCGTATCCAAAGACCTCCCTTCTTGTCAAATCCGCCGGTAGCCTCAAAGAACGGACTCTCGTTGTCGGATATAGAGGATGAGGGGTTAGTCTCACGCTGCGTGGCTCTCTCCTGCGACAGCTTCTCAAAGTTTTCCTACAAGCAAACAAATACATAACAAATAAGACATGTAAAATGAAATAAATATGGTGGTGCATAAAACAAGTAATAAAGGCAATAAATGTCTAACCGCTATTTGTCACGCCTTGATTAATCCATTGCCTCTCACTCCCTTCAAGTGTCATCGGAATGGGTCCATTTGAAAGGTAACCCACTCAACCGATCCAAACGGAGCTTCCCAGACTCTACCCGCAAACGCAAATGATGACCTTAATTAATTACTTTAAAGTACAAAATATTGAATACGTAAATAGAAAATAACGTGTACTTACAACTTTGCGTCGATGCTCACTAATTGATATGGAGCCGCCAAAGATATGATGGTCCTTCCATTTTGGCCCTATTTTGCTTATTTTTCGCACTTATGGTCTTAAACTTGTCATTGTTTTCCCAATTGCCAAAATCTCTAGTGTCCCGTGGAAGCCAATCATCTTGCCTCTCGACCTTCTCAATGCATAGAGCTTTCGACGCACCATCACGCGGCCCCGTGGTTATAAGCTTTTTTCGATTTTCAAGATGCTCGGCAACGTCATATGCTTATCCTGAAAATCAATAACGAACAATTAGTGCTCAAAATTTTAAAAGTACTAAATTAACACGCATAAAAAAATAACTTATCAAGAACTCCTTGAACCACGTTTCTCGTTGCTTCTTAGGAATCTCTGTCCACGCGGTCCAAGCTTGAGTGTAATTACGGAATATTTGGTCGACATGAAAGTCGCCACCGGAGTATCGGCAAAAATCTGAAAACGAGAGATTATCATGCAAATATTAGCATACAAACCAATTAGAAAAGAAAATTGTAACATTACGTAACTTGGCATGACTTACTCGTTGCGTCGGACGGATCCAAAGAAACCCCGTCTCGGGATCTCTTGAGTCCCAAATTGGTACCTCTCGAAGAACTACCTTCTTCCCCGACGTGGCTCGAGGCGACGCAGGTGTGCTAAGGAAGAAATGTGAAATATTGAAGATGTTTGTACATAGATGGTTTCAAGAAACTAAACAAATGTAAATCAATCGAAATGGTAAAGTAAACTCGTGGTCCTCCTTGCCGTGCATCGGGGGTAGCCACCGGTGACGACGATGTATAAAGTGACGGTGAAGATGACAAATATCCCGACGGTGACAACGAAAAATCAAATAGTGGCACCTCGGAGAAGAGCCGAGCCTCTCGCTCCATATGGAGCCGTTGGCGTCGCCTCTACCCCCTTTATAGTACGGGGTTGGGCTCGACCACCGCCACGTCCACTACCCGAACGTCCTCCCGGATGCTCCATCTCCGAACACTTATAGACATCATGGCAAAATATATATATAAAAAAAATAGTTAATATGACGGTAGCAAAGAAACAAAGTATGTAGTATAACATATCGTCATAAACAAAGAACTAACACAAATCAACCGGACGATTCCCGTTCATCGACATCTACTTGCATGTCTTCATCTCAACTCTCATAGTCGTCGAACTCAGATTCACTATCAGAGAAGCTCATTTCTGCCTCATCCTCATCGTCTGATTTCTCATCGTCAATTTGTATAGGAATCAACTCTAACTCCGCACGAGAATCAAAGAGATTGCTTGGTACTTCGTCATCGAAGATGTTTATGGGCGACATGTTCCACATCGCTTGGAAAGGTTCACCATACTTGTCATTTGATTCCCGCTCTTTCGACTTTGGTATAATATTTTGTGCTTTGGTTTTAATAACTCTCGTCCACCCTTGGCGAGATGTAGGGTATGATGTATAGTAAACTTGTTCCGCCTGTTGAGCAAGGATGAATGGGTCATAACCAACCAAATATCTCCTTATCCAATGGATCTCAATATTTCCATGTTTGTCCACTTTTGTCCCACGCGACCGTTATCAAACCACTCACACTTAAAAAGGGTCACCACCTTGTCCCACTGGTAACTCAAATGAATTATCTCAACTAACTTCCCGTAGTAGCGGTCTCCACCCCGTCAACTTGGTCACCTCGACAACATACACCGTAATTGCAACATAGTGTACCTGCGTTCGCGTCAACAGTTGCAAATCGATACCCATTGATTATATATTTGTTGCATCGGGTAATCATTCTGACTCCATAAGATAAACTCCACGCAACTTCATTGGGATCGATGGATTTTCCAAGAAAAATGATCGAAACCAATTTGGAAACTCGAAATTAGTGAATTGATCAACTTGGGACACCGACATTGAAGGATTTCCCGATCGGACCCAATTAGAGAAGTAACTCAACAAAAAACTTAAGTTAATACTTTAATACTTACCGTAATAGTAAACAAAAAAACTTACTCTAGGTACTTTGCGGCCTCTTCACGTTGTTTAGAATGTACCACTCTGCAACTCGCTTATCTTTTCCGTCAAGAGTTGACTTCCAACGTTTTCCCACGACTTCGGCCTGGAAAGTTAAATATTGATTTTTGATCACTCGTATCACCGACATCATCGTTACGAGGTACCCTCTCCATCTTGACATCATTTCAGGGGGATAATAGTATGACGCAAATTTTGCGGCCTCTTCGACTAGATAAGCTTCAGCGATAGATCCTTCAACGTACCTTGTATTTTTGATCTTGTGCTTAAGTGTGCGTAAAAACCTACAATGTAATATCATAGGGTATTTATAATCTAAAGTACCATGTCGGTCAATTAATAACGGCGCAAATCAATATATATATTACCTCTCAAACGGATACATCCATCTATACTTCATGCGGCCTCCTACCTTTGCTTCGTAGGCCAAGTGAACGGCAAATGTTCCATTGAGTCAAACAAGCTAGGAGGAAACACCATTTCTAACTTGCATAGCGTTATGGGCATGCTCGCCTCCAGTGTCGTAACTTTTCAACATTAAGCTCAAGCACAAATTTCTCTAAAGAACATGGACAACTCCGTTAGAATAGACCATACATGCTTCTGTAGTGCTTTGAAGGCCCATGGCAACAATCTCTAGAAAAAAACATGACAATCATGACTCTTCATCTTGCTCAACTTCACCTCGTGCATGTCGACACATCTTTTCCAGTTTGACGCATAACCGTCAGGGAGTTTCAGATCTTTAACCCATTGCAACAATTCTAAATTCTGCTATTTATTGAATGTGTACGGCGCTCTGGGTTTGGAAATTCGTCCAGTGCCACTGTCCACCAAATGCAAAGCAAGCCTTCTACAAATCGCTTCAACGTCCAATCTTGCTTTGACTGTGTGTCTTTCGTCCCGCCCTTGGTGTCCATCACGGTGTAAAGAATATTGCAAAACACATTCCTCTTAATATGCATGACATCGAGGTTGTGTCTTAACAATTGATCTTTCCAATATGGTAGTTCCCAGAAGATACTGCGTTTGTTCCAATGATGATCAATGTTGTACCCCTCAGGTTCGCTTGAAGCAGCCCCCTCTTCGACACTCGGAATGTGCCTGACCCTGTCCCATATTTCTTGTCCACTTAAACTACGAGGTGGATCTGCTCGTTTGACAATTTTCCGCGTGAAGTCTTTTCTATTTCTCCTAAACGGATGATCGAGGGGTAGGAATCGTCGGTGCCTGTCAAACCAACTGACCTTGCGACTGTGTTCCAAGCTAAAACCTATGTTCTGTTCGAGACATATCGGGCATGCGAGCTTTCCCGATGTTTGCCAGCCACTCAACATCCCATATGCAGGGAAATCATTTATCGTCCACATTAAGGCAGCCCGCATGGTGAAATTCTGACTTAATGATATATCATACGTAAAAACACCTTCACTCCACAACATTTTCAACTCGTCTATCAAAGGCCCGAGGTACACATCTATCTTCTTTTTGGGTTCGACGGCCCGGGGATTAACGCGTTAAGGAAGAAAAACTCTCTTCTCATGCACATAGAGGGGTGGGAGGTTGTACGGAGTCACAATGATCGGCCAACAGAATAATTCACCGCCCGTATTGTTGAAAGGAGCGAACCCATCCGAACATAGACCAAGATGAACATTACGGGATCCATAGCAAAGAAAGGATTCGCCTCGTCAAATTTACGCCAAGCTTCGGCATCAGATGGATGCGTCACAAAGTTCTCATCCCTACGATGCTCCCGATGCCATCTCATGTGAGCAGCTGTTTGTTCGGATGCATACAATCTCGTAAGTCGGGCACCGAGGAAAGTACCACATCTTGCTTATTGCATGACGGGTCTTTTCCTTCCTTTCCCACAACTTTATATCCGTCATCTCCACAAAATTTGCAATTGGTCACTCAAGATCATCCTTGTAATACAACATACATCCTCTCGGGGGCAAAATGGATTTTTTCACATCCAAGCCCAAGCTCTTTCACCTTTTTTTTGCTTGGTAAAAGTCCTTCGGCAAATTATTGTCTTTGGGAACAACCTTACTCATGATCTGCATCATTTCGTTGTAATTCCTCTCACTCATATGGTGATCAGTCTTCAAGCTTAGTGTTGCTAGGGTAGCCGATAGCGATGAATATTCACTATTTTCAAAGTGTTCGCAACCTTCCCATAACGGACGCTGTGCAGCATTTTATAGAACCTAGCGGCTTCCGGATGAGGATCCTCACCCATGTTTGATGGTTGAGGATGGGTACCGGTCTCCTCTCCCATGTATGACGATTCAACATGAGTAACGAGATCAAAATATTGGCCGATCGACGGTCCCGCGGCATCCATAACCAACTGTTCATATTGATTAAGGTTTTCTCGATGACTACTCGTCCCCGTAATAACCACTCGGTGTCCGTCGGACTTCGCCATGAAATTCCCAACATTCATAATCTCTAATGAATCCCTTTTGACACAAATGAATTCCGACCGTCTCCGCATCCGTAAATCTTAAACACTTACATTTGGCAAACGGACACCCGATCTCCTTCTTGAATTATTTGAATTCGCCAAAGCAAATTGGACGAACACTTCCAAACCCACCAAGAATGCTTGCGTTAGTTCTCTTCTATCGGTTAGACGATTGTACATCCAACTTCTATCATGGTTGCCTTCCATACTTCCTAGCTAGTTCGATTACTACCCTAATTAACTTCTCAACATACCACAAATATATATATATATATATATATATATATATATATATATATATATATATAAGTCGCCTCTTATGCCTACCAATTGCCACTTAATCAAGAAAGTGAAAAACAAACACATGCATTGAACAAAGAACATATTCCAAGAAAGCAACCGGAGAGAATGAGGATAAGACACCGAACATGGGGACATGCATGTGGAGGGGCAAACAAAGAATAGAATACTAAGTATTTTGGAGTTTCTAACATATATGAGCTAGATCAAAGATATTATTTATGTATCATTACCAACTAATACAAAATCATAATTTTATCACACCAAAATCGAATCCAAATTTCTAATTTCCTAAACGATGCTACATAAAATACTTCACATAAAATATTTATATACGTGTATTAACCGTGTTTACTTGAAAAAAATCAATATCATAAATAATAATCATTAAAACCCAATAATTAAAAAAAAATCATATAATCTCCTACAAACTATAAGAATAATTTAAATTGATAAACAACTAAGTATGAAGATCATTATCCAATTAATAGATTCAAAGTTAAAGGAAAAACTAAAACAAAAAAGAAGACTTAAAATCATGTAACTTATAATCTTCTACTATCATATATATTTTAATTATGTAATAAAGCAAATCTAACATAGATAATTTCAAATTTCAAATAATTATATAATAAAAAAACAAAATACTTAAAGCTAACTCACAGCGTGACCTAACGGAGAAGAGGACGCCGGAAAAGCCGAGGGAGGCAAAGGGGGACGAAATCGGGGGCGGAGCTTGAAGTATTTGGCCACGGAGGTGAGGGAGGCCGGGCCCCAGGGCGGATGGGGGTGGGCGAAGGGGGCGGTCCCAGCGCGGAGGTGAGGGACGCCGGGCCCAGGCCGGAATGAGGGTGGGGGCGAGCTTAGGGCGAAATGTGGAGGTGGGGTGAGCTTAGGGGGAACCGGAGTCGGGGCCGGAGCTTAGGGAACCGAGTCAGTGGGCGGAGGTGAGGAAGAAGCGGAGTTAAGGGGGTGGGCGAGCTAGAAGCGAAATGGGGGGGCCGAGCTAGTAGAACCGGGAGTCAGGGGGGCGGAGGTGAGGGAAGGCCGGAGTTAGGAGGTTAGGGCGAAAATAAAGGGGGCCGAAATGGGGGAACCGGAGAGGGGGCGGAGCTTAGGGGGCCGGAGCTTGGGGAACCGGAGCTAGGGGGGGACCGAGCTAGGTGGATCGAGCCGGGGAGAAGACGCGTAGAATGGGGAGAAGACGCAAAGGCGAGCCGTTTTGCGACGGATAACGTCATCCGTCGCAAAATGGCGGACCTTTGGTCTGCTTTTTGCGACGGACAACATCCGTCGCAAAATGGCGGAAAGGTCCGCCATTTTGCGACGGCCGACGTCATCCGTGGCAAAAATTTGGGCGACGGACACTTTCTCCGTCAATTTGCGACGGATGAGCTTTGTCCGTCGCCATTTGCGGCGAAAAAAGCTCACCCGTCGCAATATATTGCCCTTGTGCGTGTTTACGCTACGGATATTTAAATCCGTAGCAAAATTCATCACCATTGCTACGGAAAATTTTCCGTAGCAAATTCCGTAGCTATTTCCTTTTTTTCTAGTAGTGATATTACAAATTTTTTAAAAAAAATTTCTAAACAATTATTTTTGGCCATAGAAGATCCGTCCCTGGCTACAGGTGCACAACATACATATTATGTATATTTGAAGAGTCAAATCGTTTTAATGATTAGCGATCCTGTCATTCCTAGTTTTCTTTATTTTATTTTGTTTTATGTAGGGTTAAAATCTTATTATCTAGTTCCTATTTTATTATCAAACTTTTGCCTGTATTATTAAAAAAAAAAAGTCAAATCGTTTAATTTCCCCTGACCCCAGGTGTTCTTGCCACCGATTATTTTTCATTTGATCAATAATATATGCATATAAAATAACGAGACATCAGACACCCACAGAGATACAAACTACAGTTTCTGCAACACAATGAAAGTCGAGCCTGTTTGTAGTATCTAACGTTAAAATATAAATAAGCCACTAGTTCACATGCAAATTAAACAATTTGTCTGGGGGCAAATAATAAAGTAAACGCAACTTATTAGTGCTAATTAAATACTACCAAATTATATATATTAACTCATACATACATAACGTAGCTGATATGAGAAGAAATAAATGGGATTATTTTCTTTTAATCATGTTTATACTATATACCATCCTGTACACGCTTAAATTAAGGCCACACAAAAGCAATATCACACATTGACATCGTGGCCAACGTACAAAAAAAGAACTAGTGGTGTTGGTCTCCCTACGTACGTACATTTATTAGGCGCGTACCAAATTCATAACGCAAATCAATGGACGTACCCTCCCCTCGCTTCTCATCAAAACCCTATTCATAAGTAGGCTCTCTTTTCTTTAAATATATAGTAAATATAAGCATTTTATGTAATATATACATATGTGGGTGTACGTGTGCTTAGAATTGCCTCTAGTTACCTCATCACATGCTGATTCTGACATACGTATAGTTTAATTAATTTAATTCGACGCTAGAATTACATTCTACAAATTAGCGAAAAGGAAGTTAATTTGTAGAATGTAATTAAAAAGAGATCACGTAATATATATATATATATATATATAATGCCGGGGAAGAAATGAGGGTTTTATTATGTTGCATGTGACGATATTATCATATTAATTTATATAGTTAATTATTATGATGGGGACATATAATTTGCGGCGGTGCTATTGATAAAAATATTGGACGTTTTCAGTCAATATATAGTATTATAAGGTGTTTAAATTTGAATATATCACCCAAATTAATTAAACAAAATTAATATAATATTGGTCATTGATAGTGCTTAGTATATATCTACCATGCACTTCCAATTTCAACAGATGTACGTACGAGAGTCAAATGTTGACGTACGGCAACAGTATGACCCCATTAAAATCAAGAACAAAAGCATTTGACTAACTCTATCTGTGGATGATGAAGGGATTTATATATATGTTGTAAGTTGAAGTTAGAAGCTGGTTAGCTTGCCCTTTAAATTGAAAACAAGAGGAAAAGACGTTGAATTCAGGATATGTTATACAGTATATATGTGTGTTGTCGACAAGGGAAGAATCTTAACCTTATTAATGGCACCGCGTGGAGTGATAATAAACATGTGGCCATGTGAACTGACTCAATCTGCAAAATAATTCAGCTCCGATCCCTCCTTCCTTTCATCCATGTCCTTGTCTCCCCTTCCTCTCATTTTCACGCCTGTTTATTCATTTAATTTCGTCAGGGTAATCTTCTTTTCACACTTGTAATTAAAGTATAGTGGGTTTTTGTCTTCTCCCAACAAAAACGTGTTTTTGATATTTGAACTCGTCTTCTCTACTTCTCTTTATTATAGGATGAGGCTTTTTACTACTTCTAATTAATCATGTTTAATTACATGACAGGATAAAACTCATTTTACGTACTTACCTCATACTAGCTTTGGTCCTTATTATAAAACATCAACTAATAAGTGCATTTGATACTTTTTATAAGGGACTTGCTTGTTTCCAAAGAACATTAAATATCTTTTTTCATGTATGTCATAATTAATAAGGGTAGTGGGTGAAGGTAATAATTAGTATTACCTCTGATCTTAAATATAGAACATAATTTTGCACTACAAACTATGTCCTATGTTTAGAACCGGAGGAGTATGATATTAGAGTTTAATGCAATTAGTAAGGGTAATATTGGAAATTACTTAGATTTTATGATAAATTTAATCACTTTAATTGTTTTTATTGGTTTGTGAGAATTGTTAGTTGGTGCTTTATATAATAAGGATCAAAGGAGTAATTTGTAAAATCACGATTCAAAAGTCACATTGAGATTTCAAAACCCTAAGCCTTGAAACAGCGTCAAAAGTAGCTTTTCAATTATGATTTACGGAATATGAAGTAAGTATGTATGTGAGATGGATGTTGTCTCGATTTATATACATAAACACGCAGTTACAAGCCTTTCAAAAACTTCTCCATACATGCTTGACCACATCGTGTGACACTTTAATTGTCGTGGATTTTTATGAAGAGCAATGACATCTTGGTATTAACCAGCTATAATTTCTAATTAACCTTTTAATGTTCTTACTTGTGTGATGTTACTGCAATCAATTGGTTGTCTGTACCTAACATTGTTGGGATAGCATAATCCTTTTTGTTGGGTTGTTTGACTCAACTAACGCTAATTAGTACCACATTTACTCATTTAGTCCTTTTTAAGTGTGAAGTTATGAATATGAGCATGAGTTATTTCTGATGGATTGGATGAAGGACGGTAAAAAAAAAAGTGTACAATCGTTGTCTTTATATAACAATGTCTTTTGTTTTTGATTCATCGATATTTTGGATTATATTTGTTACTCTCTCTAGTCTTAAATATAAGATTTATTTAACTTTTTTGAAGATGTTAAGAAAGCTAAATAAGCTACTTAATCATATCATATGACATGTATTATTAGATTATATATTAGTTTATAAATCAAACAAATTAGTTTGGAGAAAAATGTTAAGTATAGACATTTTAAAATAACTAATTTAACTTATTTAATTTCTTGAAAAAAAATCAACTGTATTACGTAGTACTATTTCTAGGGTTCTTCTATATCTCCCTAGCTATGTATATATGTGCGCGGGCGTAATAATATATTTTTACTCGTACAGAAAAGCTTTTATATATACTCAATCTTGTATACTTAATGTATTTATTTTCAATCAAAATTGAATGTTGGGATTAAGAAGATGCCTTGTAACCAACAAGGGGAAGATACTGATGACCTCGTAACATTAAATTAATTATTTACATGTACAAGTGGTAACGTTTACTGTCGTTTTTGTCAATGTTATTAACTGTTAATAGTTTAAAACATACTCATTATTAATTGTTTAAATTAAAATAATTAATAATATATATTGTCTAGGGACCACAAAAACTCTGTTTTTAATTGAATGAACAATTTTTGTATCAGAGATATTCTAATGAAGTCGTGTTAATTCAGCAAAATAGCAAGACTTGAGTAGAAGAAATAATAAATAATGGTAGGGATGATTGTCTCTGGTTCTTATTTATTTCCATTGAGTCCACCAGGCGAAGAACAAAGATATACATCAAAACGACTTGCTTCTTCTGATAAGATTAATTGGAATATTTTATTATTATTGACTTTGTACTGTTTAATGGTCTTTTCATCAGTCCAAGGCTAGCAAAGTAGTAAATTAAATAAATAAATAATAAAATAAAGCAGGATGGGATTAATTATTAATTAATAATGAGTGAGATAAATATATATTGATTTCCATGAGATCAAGTTGACTAGTTTGTGACCTATGTCCTGTATGCCACTAGCTACTTTCGGGTTTTTGACCCAAAAAAAAAAAATTAATAAAATTTACCAATCTACAAGACTTTTGAAACTATTTACCGAGTAGGGTTGTTTTAGGGAGTCGCAGCGGGGTTTGACAGAATCCGTCGAAACCCCGGACTGGTCTCCGGTTAAACCTCGACGGTTAACTGAGCCCAAGCGTCGACCTCCTAACGCTAACTGGATCTGGGATTACATAGAACCCCGACAGACTCAAAAACAACACTACTTCGATAAATAATTTTAAAAGTACTGTAGATTGATAAATATTTTTTTTAACAAAATTTATTTTGGTCAATTTAAATAATCGTTATTTGGGCAACCACGTAATGACGTAATTAGAAATTGACAATGCAATTGCTTTTGAAGAGGGTAGTAGGGGGGACCTGGATGTGTACGTACGCGGTACGCCTTTTATAATTTATTGGGTTGGCTACGGTCCTATTCCCTTCCAATCCACTTCTCATCCTCTTTCTTATCTCAAAGTTGGATTGAAATCTTAACCAATTCCAGATCTAATATTATATAAAAGTATTTTTTATATATATTTTTTAATAATTTAATATTTTTTTTAATATAAAAATAATATTTTTATAAAAGATTAAATCAACCATTCAAATTTCAATCCAACGACCGAGATTGAGAAGAGGATGAAAAGTGGATGGAAGGAAGGAAGACGATGAGCCACTCCCATAATTTACACACACGTCTTACTTTTTAACTTTATCTTTTATTTTTTTATGTCTTTAACTTTATCTTTTATTTATATCTTCAACTTTAGGAGGAGTACGTGTATATGTATGCGACTTAATTATAAGATATAGGGCCTGTTTGGGTTGGCTTTTTTATTAAGATTACGATGTAAAAAAACCAAGGTAGCTTTTAAGTCGATGAGCCAAATGACAAAAAAGCTCACCTAGAATCTTTGTTTGGGAGTCCAATGACTTATCTCATTAAAGCCAATGCTTGTGGACTTATTCAACTCTCCATTTTGGAGCTTTTTTTTTTTGCGTTAGCTAGTTCTCTATTCATGTTATTTATATATATATATATATATATAAGCTACAACTATACAAATAATAAATACAACTCAATATGATAATAAATACATTTATTTTTTTATTTTTTCAACCCACGCTTCTCTTTTTTGCGTAAGTTGAGTTCTCTTTTAAATAATAAATACATTTATTTTTTATTTTTTCAATTTTAAATATAAATATAAATTTTTATCTTTATTTATTGCATAGCGACTAATATGTATAGTAGTAACTCAATATGATTCATGCCCTTTTCGATCATTTTCTGCCTTAACCGACTTTTCAAATGACAATCCAAACACTATCGAGTTAAGAAAAAAGTTACTTACGCAAAAAGTCAAATGGACAATCCAAACACAAATCATTATCTATAACCTGACTTTTTCCTACCGAACTTTTTTAAGTCGGATAGATTTTAAGCACCATTCCTACCGCCAACCCAAAATATAGTTGATTTTCTTTAGAGAAATTAAGAAAGTTAAATAAATTACCCAATTATTTCATATGTTATATATCCTTAGATTATATTTTAGTTTATTAGTTGAACTCAATTGTTTGAATAAAAAATAAAAATACTTTAAAGTAATTTAATTAGCTTCCTTAGTTTCTTTAAAAAAAGTCAATTATATCTTATAATTAGAATACAAAAAATATAAATTAAAGTAATGGGGTTGAATTGCTGACGGAAGCATGCTTTTATATATGTGTTTCTGCACGACATCTATTCAGCAGCCTACTTTTCACCACTTTATCATTAATTAATTAAAAAAATTCAATGAAGGCAGTCCCCGAAATTTTAAAGTAAATAAAATAAAATAAATGGGGTGATTAAAGAATTACAACAATACAGTTGGATTGTGCCCAGACTTGGCGATGGTTTAGTTTGAATTAGAAAATTGTCTTCATGGTTGAATTGGGTTAGACCGGAGTCAGAGTCGTCATTGAGCCCAACCCCAAATTAAACTAAAAGTTAGAACAATTTTTAGAGAACTGGATTATTTTTCTTCTAATAAAAATATGCTGACAAAATTTATATATATATATATATATATATATATATATATATATATATATATATATAGGGAAAAACACTTTTCATGTTGTAGGAAAAATGTATTTTCATGTCATACACACATAAAATGGTGGGACCCACATATATATATAATCAGCATTATATATATATGTGTGTGGTTTCCATCATTTCAAGTGTGTGTAATAATCTTTTTCTTCTCAAACAACATAAGAAGTTTAAACCCCTTTATTTATATATATATAATATCCTCTCAAAATATTTTCATACTATTTATAGCGATATGGTCTTATTAATTTCATTGGAATGAAACTTAATATACAGTGGTGTTATTATGTTGACCATTAGACTTAGTATAAATTTAATACACACACGCATATATATATAATAGGCATATAATTTATATATATATATATATTAAGAGCCTCTCGCATGCATGAGAATTATTGTAAAATGAAAATCTTAAATTCATAAATTTAAACTTTTATTCTTATAATATGAAAGTCCTTGTTATTTAACATTAGCATTTGTACAACGGATTTCACTCATCATTCTTTCAAAGCCATTTCAGTTTCCCGGCGGGTATTGAATTAAATTACATAACTTTTATTAATTTTGACAACAAACCAACCTACACTATCAATTCTGTAGGGATAAATCCCAACGATCAATATCATCATCTGCCGTTGAGTTATATAACCCAATTACTCTGATGAGGCTGTGAGTTATTACTGCACGTTTGAGTCTGTATTTGAAAAGATTTATGTAAGTTAAGGGAAAATTTTTCTGACATATCTACCTTATATATAATCATGGTGAAAAAATAATTTCTACCACTAATCCAAAGAGACAGTACTTGCAAGTTCTCCAAATTTTAAGATACGTAGTAGCAGACAAACAATGAACAAAACTACTTTTAGGGGGATTCATTGTAAAATTTCAAAGCTTAAAGAAAGTATAGGATAAAATTAAGAAGAACAATGTGTGTGTGTATAATTTTTGGAAAAAAGAAAAACTGGAAGAATCCAGACCAAGTCCAAAACTGTAAATTAAAGCACATGCACATGAGGACGAAGAAGCTAAGTTCCGAAGAAGGAGGGCGCAGAATAAAAAATCTGAAGCTGCCACGCACTGCAGTCTGCTGGGCGCTGGCAGGATAATAATAACAACTGAGGCAGATAGGTTAGGTTTATGAAGCAATACACAAACACACTATATCACCTTTATTTAACAACTTATCGTTAAAATTAACAACTATATCACCCATTAATAACTCACCACAGACTTTGAAAATACCTGAAAAAAGTTTATTTTTTTCGAAAATTTTACACCTAAAAGGGCACTTTTTTCCCTAATAATAACAACTGAGGCAGATAGGTTAGGTTTATGAAGAAATACACAAACACATATAGGGTTTATATTGGTTCTATTTATAAGTCCATTTTAACTAAATCACGTGTATGAATGAGAGGTAGTTAGCTTAATAATTATAGGATAAATTTTCAACTTTGCCCTTATTTATGAAAGTGTATATTTCAACTTTTTCTTCTCTCTATATTTTAATTGCACTACAAAAAAACCACCTTTTATAGCAGTTTATCTGTAGCGATCTGAAATAACCGCTATAATTAGTTGATTTTGTAGCGGTTTACATCTAAACCGCAACAAAATTGTAGTGGCAACAATGACGCCAAAGCACGGGCTTGTTTGAAACAAACTTTAGCGGTTACAATAAATAAACCGCTACAAACTTGACGCTAGCTTGGCACGTAAAGGCACGAAGGTTTGTGGCGGGGATTTTGTAGCAGTTACACTAGATGAGAACCGTTACAAAGGTGGCGCCAGCTTGCCGTGTAATGGTGCGAACATTATGGCGGTTAATTTTGTAGTAGTTAACTGAAAATAACCGCTATCAAAAAGCGAAACGACACAATATTTGTCACGGTTAATTTTATAGCGGTTAACTGAAATGTTTCTTTTTCCTTCTAACTTTGTTATACTAATTTTTTTTAATTCACAATTTTACGAACATTTTTTAAGTTTCCTTCTACTTTCATATGCATTATTTTAAGAATTAAATGTTATTTAAAAGAAATCATAATTAGTTGTTATTATACTTACACTGTCTTATTTTTTTACACCTATATATAATAACCATATATAATCAAATATCATATTTTAATATTAATTATTTTTATTAAAAATATAAATAATTTATATTACAACTATTAGTTAATTAATAAAATAATCTAAAACAACTTTCTTATTTTTTTAAAAAAAAAATTATTCTTTTGTAGCGGTTCCATAAACGCTACAAAATCTAACATAAAAATTCATCCATCAAATTTTTTTTTTGTAGTGTTGGTACAATTAATATAGACAAAATTGATACAATCTTATTTATTACCTGAAAGAATAATTTATAAGTATGATCAAATTTTTTAGTCAAAAAAGACTTATAAATAAAATTAGAGTGATAGTGAATAAGTGATAGACAGAGGAGAAACAAATTAAAGAAGGAGAAAGAGAAGATTCTAGAGAAAGAGAGCTCGTTCGGAAAAAAAGAATCAAAAGCTGAAAGTGAGCTGGATGAGCCACAAAGAGACAAAGTGAGTCATCATGATGACCCATGAGCGTGCAACCAATGGTAATGGTCCTACTTCTCAGATATTTAGGTTAAAAGCTCTATTAACACGTATGCCGCACGCCTCTCTCTCTCTCTATATGTGTGTGTGTATCGTTCTCAACATCTGCTTTATATTATTCATCCCAAAGCCAAATCATCGATCATACATTGACATTATTACTGCTACGAACCACATTATGTGTAAAAGCAACACCAAAAAGCTAGTACGTAGCTCTTTCGTTTTGACCAAAAAAAAGTGCACTTTCATTTAGTATAATTATGTGAATTTTCTCTTCTGTGTTCCTGTTCGTTCATTCTCCACTATCTTGGGGGGCATCTCTGTTTTTTCTCCCATATGCTCCAAACAACATGCAGACAAATTCCATTTATTGATTTTTTGGTTTCAGCTTCATGTAACATCTTTATCTTCAATTCCTCTCTTCTCCACAAATATGCCTCCAACAACAAACAAACACTCACACTCACACCCCCAGAATCAAAAAAAGGTGATTCTTGAGTGATACTCGTGTCCTTAATTGCTTGTCAATAACTATTTGTTTATTTATAACACCCACCACAACCCCTCTCTCTCATTTTCTTATCCCTGTAAGGTAACTGTTAAATAAAATGACCCCCTTTCTGTAATTAACAGTACACACACACACACACACATATCATAGCTAGTTTTGGTGCCCTGCATGCATGCATGTATTGGCACAAAGAATATTCCAATATTTTTTGTTGCCAATTTCAGTATTGGTGGAACCGACATGTATATACAGAAGAGACGAGCTCTGTGTGTGACTGTGTGTACTATAAGATATAAATATAGAAGACATATATACAAGCATTGGAATCATTCTTCTTACACAAAATGCTACTTTGTGAATGCATGCAGCACATATATGCACGCGCTTACGTTTTTCTTTTCTCTGGCCGCAGTTTCTTGTTGATAGAGAATAGCGGAATATACTTCCATAAAAATATGTACACTCAATTTTCAACTAATTACTGCTGAAATGATCGTACAAGATTTTTATAACCAATGTGGAACCAGAATTATTTTTTTAGCCCAGGCCAAAAAAATAAACATACTGAACTATTTACTAAATAATATCACATAATATTGAAAATATAAATAAATAATAACCGATAATTATTAATCAAAATAAGATATAAGATTATACTAATATTTTCAATAGATCTTAAACAAGAGTTTTACTTTCCTCTCACAACCCAATAAGTAATGAACTAAACATTGTCCTTATAGATAGATCGAGAAGATAAGAGATTAATTGAGGCCAAATTATTGGCTAAAATAAAATATCACATAATATATATATATATATATATATATATATGAGTTTATCGTTTGTTATCGTCACTGATAAGGTTATGTCAGTCACCCCAAAACTACGCGTTTAGGGAGTTAGGGGATTAATAAAAGATGTTTTTGTATTTATTATATGAATTTTACTAAAAAATCCTTCATTAATTCCTCTAACCCCAAAATTACGTCGTTTTGAAAGTTCATTAATTCCTCTAACACCAAAACGACGTAGTTTTGAGGTAACTTGACATAACCTAATGTCAAGTGACATGACAAACGATAAACCATATATATATATATACTAAAAAAGAAAATTTAGAAGGTGAGCTGCGGCTAGGTCATGGTTCCCCCACTGTTTATAACACATATGGCTATGGAATTCACTAACCCATGCATGCATCACGCAACTCTTTTTGTTTGGGTCTTCCATGGCCTTTCTTAAAATGTAAAAATGATGAATCAAGACGTAGAGCTAGTCTAGAAAATCAAACTAAGATTCTGAGAATATATATACAATCAATCAAAGCCTGTGTTGTCAGCAACAATATTGGTGTCCTTATACGTTGATCTTAGTTTTCGTTTTTTATTGTGGCTAGCTATAGGGTATATGACTTTTTTTTAAAAAAAAAATGGGGACAACTAGACTGGCACCCAATACCACACTAGCTAGCACTACTAGTCACTTTTCTTCTTTTACGTTTTCATCACTTTGTCCTTTTCTTTTTAGCCCCTTTATAGTTTATCCCCACCTAAAGATCACACTGCACCAAACAAGTGTTAATGGCGTCATCATCCCCCCCACTTCAATAATTAATTGCTGAAAATTCACGTCCAAATCCATTGCAACACAAAAAGATGTGTTAATCACCATATCATATAGCTTATAGCTTAATGGTATGAAAGCTTTTTGTGAGTGAGAAGTTGTTATTTTATGCTTGGTTGCTCCTATAAATTAAACATGCTCATGGTGTCATTATTCTGTTTTTAATTATATTTAATTAAACATGTTTTCTAGTGCATTATATTATATGAAATTTGGAATATGAGTTGCACTCACTGTTTAAGGTATCTGCATAGTGTGACTTGTAGTAAATTACTAAATTACATATATATTTTGTATTAATATCTCATATTGATTACTTAGTTTGGGGAAACAAACAGGAAAGGATGAAAATACCATGCAATTTAAGTATAAATATCAAGAATGTATGGACCTTTTTAACCTACTTTTCTCAAAAAATCTGGTCTTCCTACAAAATAGAAGCAACTTTTTTTAATAGGCACATGTATCTTTCTATCGGGAGCAATTTTGTTTTAGGTACTATCGGACACTAAATATAACATAAGCAAATTCAAAGTTGAGGATCACATATTAAATATTAAGCTAGAATTTGTTCAAAAAATATTAAGCTAGAATTGGGCCTTACAAGTTGTGGGCTTAGACACGCCAGAGAAAAGCACAACATTAATATTGGGCCTGCCCAAGTGCAATACTGGGTTCGCATATTAAATTATGTTGGAATTGGGAGCTTACAAGTCATGGGCTTAGACGCACAAGAAAGAAAAGGGAAGAGGATTCTCTTATTGACATATTTTTTCCTCATCTCTCATCATCCAATTTCAACCATTGATTTGATTTAATGAGGTTGTTTGGTGTGGGAAGATATGTCAAATCTATGGTGTAAATTTAAAGCTAATGAGGGACAATGAGAAATGCCAATGAGAGAATCTAAACTCAAAGAAAAGCCCGACATATATATTGGGCCAGTCCGAATGCACTGTAGGGCCCGTTATGATTCGTTTCAATGTTGCTTCTTACCTGCTCCTCCACTGGCTGCGTGACAGGGTCTGGTTCGCTCTTCGCAGGGCGGCAACGCATACCTATAAATTATCTGAAAAGCAAAACTCAGCGAGTAAGGGGACGTTGAAGATTCCATTTTGAACTTGAAGGAGCTCTCGGATCTTATCGATGGAGGACGAGGCTGATATATACGATGGTGTTAGAGCTCAGTTCCCTCTTAGTTTTGGAAAGCAGTCCAAGTCGCAAACCTCTCTTGAAGCCATCCACAATGCCACTCGTCGTTCCAGTTCCAATCTCAGCTCTAATCCCTCTTCTTCTTCTTCTTCGAATCCCTCTGCCACAACCACCGGCATCAAAAGTACCAATGACCTCCCTTCTATGTCCTCCTCTTCCCAGGCTTGGCTTCGTTCCCTCCGCAACTCCAAAAACCCTAACCATGATGCTACTGCGGATCGTGGTGGTGGTGCTTCCACCATTGGGCCGCCTCGGCCACCTCTACCGGTGGAATCTGATGAGGACGGCGGTGTTATGGTGGGACCGCCTCGGCCGCTGGTGGAAAAAGATGATGATGGTGCGATGATTGGGCCTCCTCCACCGCCTGTTGGTTTAGGTTCCGGTGAAGAAGGGAATGACGATGGGGAGATGATTGGCCCGCCAAGACCTCCCCATTTGGGTGCGTCAAGTGCTGAGGATGATTCAGATGAAGACGAGGTGGGGAATCGCTTTCGTATTCCCCTTAGCAACGAGATTGTTCTCAAGGGCCACACTAAGGTATTTGTGGATACTTTTTTGGTTTGGCTGGGATGGCATCAGTTGAAAAGTAATGTGACCGCATTATGTTCAATTTCTTTGTCTTTCCTGCCATCTTTTTATGTTCAAAATTGCAAAGTTTTTGTTGTCTTTGGCTAGGCATATATAGCACTATACTATGTATTCTCTACATCTGTAGTAAGACATGATTCTCTGGTGCAGTTTTACAGCGTATTATGAAAGAAAATAAAGTGTTGCAAATCTTTGTAATGGCGGTTGAGGAATGAAAAGCTGACTGATAAATGTAACCTTTAACAGGTTGTGTCGGCTCTTGCTGTGGATCACACTGGGTCTAGAGTACTTTCTGGAAGTTACGACTATACGATGCGTATGTATGACTTTCAAGGAATGAATTCGCGGTTGCAATCATTTCGACAATTGGAGCCATTTGAAGGTCATCAAGTTCGCAACCTAAGCTGGAGTCCAAGTGCAGATCGCTTTCTGTGTGTGACAGGATCAGCTCAAGCAAAGGTAATGCATGAGCATGACAGCTTATTCTTTTTTCTGTTTTTGTTTTACTTGAAGTGATCTGCCATTAATAAACTCGTCTTTCTTTTGCAACAGATCTATGACCGAGATGGGCTAACTTTGGGAGAGTTTGTAAAGGGGGACATGTATATCCGTGATCTAAAAAATACTAAAGGCCACATATCTGGATTGACATGGGGAGAATGGCACCCAAAAACCAAGGAAACAATTTTAACGTCATCAGAGGATGGATCGCTTCGTATATGGGATGTAAATGACTTCAAAAGTCAGAAGCAGGTTTGCATAACTTCGGCTCAAACTTCTGTGGCAATATGCTCTCCCTTGAAGGGTTTCATGCATATGCATATCTGAAGGGTGGTTTTTAAAACAGGTTTTCTAATAAAATCCCCCCCCCCCCCCCCGCGGTCCCCTCCAAAAAGAAAAAACCATGGGGGTGGGGAAGGCTGAGGATGCATGTTGGTATCATTGGCCGTTAATTAGCTTTAGGCCTAATTTACTATCATTGTGAGTTTTAACAAAATGTCAGAAAAGAATTATTTTATGGATCGATATTACCCAATAATTATTTTTGTTGAATTATCTGTTCAGAATGGAGATATTATTTGTTTTTCTCGAGACAAAGGAAGATTGATTATTCAGTAATAATAACCGGACTTCACTAAATGAATATACCTGTATCATGTATATGTGTTGTCTTGCACACATATTTATGTTTCCCACAACCGTTACAATTTATTGATGTTGAAGCTAAGCTATGCAATTCTATCATTTCATGGGTAGGTTATCAAACCAAAGCTTGCAAGACCTGGAAGAGTTCCTGTCACCACATGTGCATGGGATCGTGAAGGCAAATGCATTGCTGGTGGTATAGGAGATGGTTCTATACAGGTAACTCTTCTGACTCCTTTCTCTCTGACTTCATTGGGGCAACAAGCAGATAATTCTATGCAGATTTCAAAATTAATGTGCCATTGAGACTTTTTTTTTTTAATGCTTGTTCGATTTATTCTCACAGATTTGGAATATTAAGCCTGGATGGGGAAGTAGGCCAGATGTATATATTGACAAAGGGCATTCTGAAGATATTACTGGTCTGAAATTTTCTAGTGATGGGAGAATTTTACTGTCAAGAAGCTTTGATGGTTCATTGAAGGTAAATTTCAATATCTTTAGGCCTAAGGATCAGATGCTCTTGCTCTATTTTAAAATCATTGACTTAGTGCCTGTTTGGGATTTTTGCTTTACAAGACAAAACTCTCCTCTTATGGTTATCTTGTACAACGCAAAATCACTTAAAACAAGCTGATCCAAACACTTACTTCTCATGCGCTTGACTTTTCCTCTTACATCTCTCAGGTCTGGGATTTGCGCAAAATAAAGGAACCTCTGAAGGCATTTGAAGATCTTCCAAATAATTACGGGCAAACAAATATCGCTTTTAGCCCTGATGAACAACTTTTTTTTACTGGAACATCCTTTGAAAGGGAGAGTTCAAGTGGAGGTTTATTGTGCTTTTTTGATCGGACAAACCTTGAGCTTGTTTCAAGAGTTGGTCTATCGCCCACTTGTAGTGTTGTGCAATGTGCTTGGCATCCTAAACTGAATCAGGTACGTTAACATCATGTGTATCTTATGGGGAACATTTTTCTGTCATCTTGCATTCACCAGAAAACATGGTTGCTTATGATTACAAACCGTTTTGAACCATATTAGATCTTTGCAACGGTTGGTGACAAAAGCCAAGGAGGAACTCACATACTATATGATCCAACCCTGAGTGAGAAAGGAGCTCTTGTTTGCGTTGCACGTGCACCAAGGAAAAAATCCATTGATGATTTTGAGGCAAAACCAGTTGTTCACAATCCTCATGCCTTGCCACTATTTAGAGATCAGCCGAGCCGTAAACGCCAGCGAGAGAAAATACTAAAGGATCCAATGAAGTCCCATAAGCCTGAACTTCCCATAACAGGGCCTGGTTTTGGTGGGCGAGTTGGTGTAAGTCAAGGAAGCCTGCTGACTCAATATCTTATGAAGGTATTGTTCTTTTGTGAAGCATTTTGTTATCTCATTTCTCTCACCTCATCAGCATTGTTGCTTGGAAATGACACTAACAAGATATTTATATCTTATATGTACTTGCAGCAAGGGGGTATGATTAAGGAGACATGGATGGAGGAAGATCCGAGAGAAGCTATCCTGAAATTTGCTGATGTTGCAGCAAAAGATCCAAAATTCATTGCTCCCGCATATGCACAAACCCAGCCTGAGACTGTTTTTCAAACTTCAGATTCTGATGAGGAAGAGAAACAATAGGGTTATAATGCTTAGATTCTGATCAGTGCCGTGGGAGATAAGGCGGCAAGGGTGACTTGGAAATAAAAGGTACCTCTTGTAGAGTCTGTTTCCCCTTCCAAGTTAACGAGAGCCCTTTGATAAGCCTAAGAATATAAGAATGAGACATTTGGAACATTTAGAACTTCGGAGCACGTCTTCTCTCCATCTTACAAGAGACCACCAGTGCTGTATGTGGTCCAGCTGTACGTTCGAATCAACAAACGGCGTTTTGTACTATTTTTTCTTATGAGAGCGTTTCGTACTATTAGGATAGAATGTTACTGTGAGAAAATCCTTTAGAACACCCCAATACATATTTTATTAATAATAAGTCAAATTCAGGAATCTATTAGCAATTACTTGGAATTCTCATCTGCAATATGTTTGATTAACTTTTGTGCGCTAGTTTTTGTTTTACCACTGTTAAACTTTTTCTAATGACATGCAACTTCCCTTCAATCAATTAATATACACACACGCGCACAACTTCGTCACAGTATCATTTTCAAGCTTTAAACTTCTTTGCGTTGGTTGTGTTAAGGATTGCTCTTGAAGGAACATTTTACTTTCTAATTCTCTGAATAGAAAGACATCGGTCGCGAGTCAGGACTCGTTTTTTTTACCTTAAAGGACATCGTGTTATTTGAAGCCATGCGTTGTGTGGACATGCGAAAGAGGATAGGATGACTTAATTTGTAGGCGTACCTACTACCTAGTGAGATACTCTGTTTGATTTTATAAGAAACCTTTATCTTTGTACTTCTTACTTTCCCATTATTTAATTATTCCCTATTTAATGTCAATATAATAAAATTTCCCAACCCCTAGGACCTATTACTTTTTCTTATTCTCTCTCTTCTACAATCATTCTTATTATAAGAATTTCCTTATTATCTTTCTTATTTCCTATCATCATGAGCATATTTTAGCAAAAAAAAAATGTTACAATTTTGACATATTTATTATTTTTAACCAACATTTCGAATTGTAAGACAATTAAGCGTTTCTTATAAAAAAGAACGAGGGAGTAGTAAAAAGAAAAGAATAATTCAGCTTTTATCCTCAAAATGCCAATTCAGGCCAGTGTACATACAGAGGTAAAAATACTTACAACAACTATAACCACCCAAACAAAATACTTACCAGTGACAACAACTACATAAAGGGCGGCCCAGGATCCCCCCACCGGCTACATAAAATGATAAAAGTAAAACTATTACGGCTTGGTTTGGATGGAGGGATAAGTAGGAGGAGAATATTATGAAGATTTTTTTTTTAATAGTAATTTTTTTTATACTATTTTTGGGGTTTTTCCTCCTAATATTCTTTTTACCCCATTTTTCTTTACATCCAAACTAAGGCTAAGAAGTAGACAATTAGATGCTAATGGGACAAATACTTCAGTAGAAAAGTCGACATTTGCAATCAGCTGATTCACATCTTTTTCTGCTAAGACCAATAATATGTCCTGATAAAAAATAGGGAACCTGATGATTTGATTGGAGCAATTAAAATCAAATGGTATCAAGCGACTTGAAGCCCACAAAATTTTGTCCATCTGAACATTGGATATTTGAATTAACGACTCCAGGCGATGTTAACCATCATAAAAGAATAACTTATTCTTGTGGGAAACAAGTATGGCCAACAGGTCTTCTATTGCAACCTGTGATGCTAGAATGAAGTGTCAGAGAAGTATGGGTCATTTTCGAAGCTTGATAGACGCGAGTCTGATAGAACACTGAAGAGCTGTGTGTCAACCAATTGCTGAAAAGTCAAGGATACATAATAGACAAAAGCTTTGGTTAGTACTGGTCGCCGCTGTAGAACCCAAAAAACAAACGTTTACAAGAATGATTGATTATTAACGGCTTAAATATGTCAGGAATGAGGTCCACTGTCAAGTTAAACAACACATTCGTGAGTAACTGCTAGGATTAAAAAAATTCTTTTTTCATGAATAATGCTACATTGACTATATGATAGTGAATATTTGATGGAGCTCTTTCATAATTCCTGAAAAACCTACCGTAAGCCACCAACGAGAAAGATATTAAAACACACCATCTAAGTTTTTATTATAAACTAAAAGAATGGCGTTACAGCAAGCCGACTGTAATATAACTTTTTATGCGGGATTAAATTTTCCCATAAAATTTCTTCAAAAGAATCCAAATGTAGTTTACCTTAATGAATGGTCGGTCCCTGCTGGGGAAAGAATCGATGAAGCAATCTTTAAGAAGCAAAGAAACCTATGCAAATAACCCATTATGAGCCAGAGAAACAAGGGACAACAACCTATTCTACACTAATTGAGAATTTCCAAGAATATAATAACTAATAAGTTAGTTGTCTTACCCTATTTGACTTTACATTAGTGATCGTGTGTAACCTCATATCTGAACAAAGTGACTCCATATATCTCCACATGACATCCAAAAACTGGGCTGCAACTTCAGCCTGTGAAAAAGCAAAAGTCATCACTTGCCACTGGTTATGAGAAACACAATAAGCTAGATTGATGTTCTGTGATGGACTGATGGTACTAATCATACGTTGAAAACATGAACATTTTAGACTGGAATGCTTGGACTAAAAACAATGCTATTAGTGGGTTAAGTTGAGCTATGATGGGATTAAGAAGTCCGAAATGGGAGAAAACTAGACCGAGTGGGGTAATACTATTGGGGAAAAAAAAAATCTCGAGTCTCAGTTTTAGATCAAATAGTAATGTCAAGCCTGTTTGTTTATTTCATCACACAATAACACCAAGTGCAGCTTATTAATAAATAGAAAATGCAGCTAATGACTCCAGTTTTGTCTCAAGTTGGAAATATTGGTTAAAATTAGACAGATTAACGCAGCCATGAATAAAATTTCAACATATTTCTATAATAATGTTTCAGTGTGTGCAACAAAGGGAAAGCAGGATTCGAGACGTCAATTTTCCTATATATAGCTGTGAAACACACACCCACGCACACTTTTCTCATGCTCCCATGAAGCCAGCATTTTAGTTTTCAACAAGTGAATTTTCGAGCAGAAGAATATGTCTTTCAGAGTGAGATCATAAAAACCTGGACTTCGGTGCACCTATATACAGGACTCCTTTCCGCAATTGAACTTTCACTTGAAAGTCTAGCATGAAATGGACGCAACTCAGATATGAGTTCTCTATGCCGTGGAAGTCTTGGCATGAAGCACATTTTAACCTATAAAAAAAAAAAGAATGGAAAAGTTATATGACTGTTGCTTAGCTCTATATGGTCATATCACTGGTAAATCAGAAAAAAATGAAATACAATGAACTATCCCTTTCTAGTTTATTGATGAAATATACATAGATAGAATAATCTCATATATTTTCATTTGAAATTTGATTCAGCAACGACTTCCCCAAGTCAAAGGCACGTGAGTCAAGGTAGGTTTTTGACCTAAATATTAATGCATGGCACGTGGGGGCTGCTCCATTGTGAATTAAGGAGGTTGAGGAAATAAGGTTGTACTCAAAGTAATATAGTATATAAATTTTCACCTAGTGATAGATATTTTATCCTGCATCGTTGGTTTAAGTACATGTTCAACAATGATATGCAAGAGCTTCCACCTTTTTGAAACTAAAAGCATTTTGGTGGAGATCTTGACTATAAAAATATATCTCTATAGCTTTTGAGAGACGGAGTGCTGCCAAAATAATAGTTAAGTAGTCATTGACCTTAACAAACCTGATCATTAAGTAAATCAACTTGAACGAGATTAGTAGTTCTTATTTTCAAATCAACGGGCTTATGCTGTATGCCAATCTGCAGTATCATTAAAAAAACAAAAAAGGATTAAAAATGAGACCATGCTCAGAACATGTTTCAATGGGTCAGAGCAAGGTTTAACATTTTATCTGCTCATATTCATAAATTCTTCCCAGAAATATCCAAAGAAAAAGGAAAAACCCGGTATGACATAGATGAACCAAGACAGGAACAAAATTTCAGTTCAAGTTATCTTTTATTCATACTCAGTTCAGAGATTTGTTCAAAGATTATTGTGCATCTGAATCTTAACTTTATTTAATTACTAAGATGGCTATAATTATATTCGAAGCCGAAAATTTCCATATAGATGAACCAATAATCACTTTGAAAGTTCCCGTCTTGTCTTCTTGATGATTCATGTGCGCAGAAAGTAACAAAAACTATATTTTATTTATTTATTTAGGCCAACAATGAAGCGATTACAAATACAAGTGATGTTATATATGTATGTATGTAAGCACAAACGGGGTTAAGTGCGGGAAGTAGTAATAGATGTGCAAACAAAGTCACTGGAGTGTTTTTCAAAGGCTATTCTCAATGCAGAAATTCACAAATAAACCGAATATGAATATACAAGGAAAAGAAAATGAACAAAAAAATCATATGGTTGAAAAATGAATGGTGAAGGAGCACTCAACACCCTAACGTTATTTATAGTGCATATTGGAAGTAATTATATAAGGAAAATAAATTTTTCCCTATAGTGCATACAAGGAAAAGAGGAGTGAATGTTATTTCTAATCATATTTATGGTTTAGGCTGCTGGAGCTTGGATTTAACTGAAAAATAACATTAGGGGAACTGTATGCACCAAGAAAATAATATCAGTGTGTTGAATCCACTATAAATAAGATTAAGGTGTTGGATGCTATTGGGAAATAATATCAAAGTACTGGATGTTATTTTACCCAAAAAGAAAAAAGAAGAAGAAGAAGAAGAAGAAAGCAAGCACATAATAATAGGAAAACTGAAGCATATACTAAAATAAAACACGACAATATGTATATGAGATGTTAGACTAAAAACATGATTTAGCCTGTGGGTCTTTGAGATCCCCCCAAAGGACTGTATTATACAATCAATTTATCAGTAAAAATGAAATATAATAGAACAACTCACTATATACGGAACTGGTGCATCAAGAAAATCAAACATATTATGGGGCAGAACCTGAAATGTGGGTCATAGTGTTAGACATGTGATTAATGCAAAGAGGAAAATCTGAAACCAGTGTTTGTTTATGCTTACGAACTTACAGGGAGAAACAAACTCTGCCACTGAAACGGACGAATCACGGGAATAATAAATAGCACTACAGCAGATAGAACACCCTGTACCGTTTCAAAATAAAATGAGAAAAATTTATGACATCTCAGTAGCCAACCAAATTGGACAACAGCAGAAAATAACTACTAAGCCCAGAATATTTCCAAGCAAATTAACAACCATCAATTGGAATGATTGTTTCATTGGCTTACCAGATTTGGACACACTACTAACACCTGTTTTTCCAACAACACTCCTGCAATTAATGCCAACAGCTGCCAGTAAAATTATGTATTAAAATTCAAACCAATCAAGATAAATGTAATGGACACGGTAAGTAGCAAGAATCAAAACTTCAACATTCAGTCGAGGAGTGGATGAAAATATAACGTACATGCATGCTTACCTATACCATATAAAGACGACAAAGAAAAGTATTATATTCAGAGAACTAAAGATGTTCTTCATGCATGCGTGCATATACTATAAGGACGACAAAGAAAAGTATAATATTCAGCAAACTAAAGATGTTCTTCATATGTAATATGACTGAAGAATTGGCCATAATTGGATGGAAGTAACCTATAAAATTATTTGCAAGGATTATTGTTTGATTCACTGTATTTATTCAATCCTGTTTTACAAATCATGGGCCGCTGTATAACACAAATCAAAGGACACTCCTTATCTGTGTGTACAATAAAGCATAATGGGTAAGGAAGGAAAAAAAAGAAGATTATGTTCTGTAAAACGGATCACAGGGTATTCTTTTTTATTCGTCTTCTAGATTAAAGCTTATGCAAATTCTTAAGAACTATTGAGCACAAGTCTTCCGCGGAAAGTATACAAGTGATTTCTTAAAAGAACACTACTTTAAAAGACAATAGAGGCATAGAAAAGGGAAAAAAACAAAAGAAAAGAAAAAAGTTGCGCCTACATTTTCAAGGGAAAGAACTCGACAAATAGTCACAATTGTCCATGTAGAAAGTGCAAGAGCTTCCTCAGCAGCAGCCAACTTTGCATTTACCTTTTACCAAGTACAATTGTAATGAGTGGACATAACTGTGGAACAGTTTTGTGTTAACGACACTAAAAGAAATTACCTTAGCAGGTTCAAAACTATTTAAACAATTTTCAAGAAAGCCAAGAGCAACAACTGGAGGCCTTCTATACAAAATTGGCTGAAGATGTTCCAAAGGGTGGAAAATGACTTCACTTCCCCGACGTGGAAGAGGAAGACAATGATATCGACACACTAGCAGTAGCAAATCATTCTTATTTTCCTGCAAAATCATTCGCAGGAATGAAATCATTCTTATCGACGCACAAGCCAGGCTCGCTTGAACCAATGGGAAGCAAATCAAAACCATTTTACACTGACCCTGGCCCATTCCATTAAAAACTCATCCCCGTCATCATCTTCATCATCATCATTTGCAAAAAGATCGTCCTCATCTTCTGATGCCATGCTTATGACCGGACTGCCAATTGTAGAAACATGTTAAAGATTGATGGAGAGGGCAATGTGCAGAAAATGGGGTGTGGTTAAAATGTATTAATTTTTATAACCTTATTAGTTTATTAACAACATTCAAATTGTAAAAGGACATTTTTGGGATAGGGCTCTCTAATACTCCCTAAAATTTCAAAAATTTTCAAGTGTTTTTCTTATTTTTTGTGATTATTAGATTCTAGGGAAAATCCTTTTGAGGGCCCTTTTTAGTGTAAAAATCTCAAAAAATGCCCTCAAAATGGAATCTTTGCGCCTTGGCCTTTTTTGCGTTTTTTGGAATCTAGTTGTTAATCTTACTGATATAGTTGTTAACGAGTCGATATAGTTGTTAATGGGGCGGTGATTTAGTTGTTAAAAAATTGTTGTTTATGGGGGATATAGTTGTTAACTAACAACTATATCTCAAGTAAATTAACAACTCGCGTAAGATTCAAAATACCGAAAAGCGCTTTTGGCGCTTTGTCAGATTTTGAGGGCCTTTTTTGGATTTTTACACCGGCCCTCAAAAGGATTTTCCCTAGATTCTACATAAAATGAGAGACATTTTGATATTTTAGGAGTAAAAAATAGTAAAATTTTGAATATTTTATGATTTTTCAAAAACAAATGCACAATTTTAGAATTTTTTTCCTTTAAAAAATCATAAAAAATTTAAAACTTTACCTTTAATTTTATAAGATATCAAAATGTTGCTAATTTTATGTATAATCTAATAACCAATAAAAACAAGAAAAAAAGTTTTGGAAGATTGGGGAATCACAAAAAGCATCAGCAGATTAGATGCCCAAACCCGACATTTTTAGAACTCAGGTCCTAAAACAAAAGGTAAAGATGGAAAACTTCTTCCTGTTGTCTGCGTTAACAATATAAAGATGAATGTACCTCCTGAAAGGTGACAGAGAACTCCCAAGATGCTTCAATGCACGACGACCTCTAGAAGAATGAGGCGTTCCAACCTTTGGAGAAGCTTGACAATCTTCATAGTTCTTTCCATCCTTATCTTCGTCCCTGACCTGGCTAAAATCAGAAGCGTCACTGGTGGTCATACTTCCGGGGGACTCGGGATCCCATGATTTGGCTGAGATTTCATCATGAGATACAATAATTCCTGCAGCAGCAGCAGCTAGGGCTGCTGCATCTTTAACAGGTATTGCACAAGCCATCCAATCATTTAAAGACTCCGTGTCTGGGGTGTCATCATCATCGTCATAATTTGTTTGATCATCTAGTTTAGGCGGTAGAAAAGAACCAGTAAGAGTCATTTCATTTACAAATTGAGTTATCCGATTCAGACGTTCCTGTGCAGCAAGACTGCAACCAAGTAAGGCATAGTGAATTTCTATTGGATCTGGGAAAAACAACAAACCCAATGCTTTATAAATATAAGAATTAGTTGATTTTTTCTTGGAGGGAGAGATTAAGTTAATCATATTATATCATGGGATAAGATATTGTCACTACCTTTGTAACTACCACTTTTTCACCGTTAGATCAGAATCTCATCTACCTTTATCATTTCTCTCTCTTATTAAGATTCTGATCTGACGGTGAAAAAAGTGGAACTGACATTAGTAGTGACAATATCTTATCTCCTTAGTCCCTTATATCATATATTTGTATATGATTAAATTATATATCAGTTCCACAAATTAATTTAGAAAATCTTCTTTAACCTCTTTAAAAAAGTCAATTAGATTTTATATTTCAGACGATAGCCAGCTATATGAATCACTATGTGAAAAGGTAGAAATAATATGCTAACCTGTTTAACATTTCAAAATGCAGCTCAAAGAAAGGAACTCTAGTCAGCAGACAGAAACAACGAGGAGCAGAAACCATAAAACGGCTGCATGCCCCCGAGGGAAGAGTAAGGGGAGACGATATGCCTAAGATACTAGGTGGCCGTTGTAAGATTTCAGGCACATGTAAACAAACCCCGTACAGAGTTTCATTTTCTGCGGCCTGATCAAGGCATATATATAGGTGCAAAAATTTGTTTCAAACCACCTTCCTCAGTTCCAGAGCAATAAGATTACGCATAAAAAATAAATGAGAAATAAACTGGCATAAAATTTGTCAACAGCAGACACGTCCAGACCTATGAAGCAAGGATACTTAAATTGGGGAGTTGTGTCCACGACTGACACTTGCCAGATGCTTGTATTGGTCATAACACGATACTTCAAACAACACTTGCACAATCTAGATATTGTGGTGTTGCCTTGTCATTGATTCATTTTTCATTGGTTTTAAACCAAAACACACACCATGTAGATAAATACATGGACAGTAATGAGTAATGACAGATAGTAACAAACTTTTAATAACAGTCGATATTCCACAGCATAGGCTTTTAAATTATGAAATTCTTTGACATGCAACAGGACTTTTTGTTTAACCTAGCATTCTAGGCGCCCTCCTTCTCCAAATAACGTAAGAACACGAGCTATGCATTATGTCTAAGCTCCATCTATGTCCTCAATTCCAATAAGCTAGGGCATGATGGGTCATACCATCAGTACGCACATATTTATGAAGTTTTATCAATTGAAAGCACTGATCTGTTAACAGTGCACTTGTTATGATGTAAAGTGTTACCCAGCCACCCCAATCACCTAAAAGGAGATGCAAAACAAGATTAGGTGCACATCCTGAAAACTGACGACAACTGTTGAACAAAATGGATGAACCAACAGACAGATAAATCAATTATTTCTAGAAGAGTTCAAGCAAAGGGCCACAAAAATCAAAATATATCAAGAAAACACACTCATATTCATAAATGAAAGTGATAAACAAATTACCGTAAGTGAAAAGATAAATGATAAATCATCTCTGCCTAAATGAATCTGCAGAAAATAAACAAAAAAAAAAAAAACAATAAATATCCCCTGGTCAAGAGACTGGTAAGCCAAGAGACTGGTAAGTGAGCAGTTTAACTATCATTAAGAATGAGAACCCAACATATAGAGGCAGTGTTATGTTTATTGATCTAGGGTTAAGAAATTAGATGTAGGAGAGACAAAAGAAAGAGAGAGAAGAAGAGCGATAGGGAAGAGCTCCAATGCTCTCACAAATCTATATTCTGTAAGGTCATGACTAAAATGATTGTACAAATGAGAGGATTGGGCTATTTATAACATGATAGCCTCCCTCAAGTACTAATCTAATGGTTAGTAAGATAATTAACTAATTATGTATTTTTCACTTAAGTCCCTATAGAAAGCTTTACAATTAAGTCCCTCATATTACAATTACAGATTCTATAACAATGCCCCTGAAATAACCATTGTCCTCAAGGGTTTGGCAATGGAAATTGGTGTTTCAAATTGAATAAGGAAACCCATGTAGCCTCTTCCTTTGGATAACCTTGCCATTGCACCAAAACTTTTGTAATTATCCTCCGCTTTTTCCTACCAACACGCTGAGACAGTATTTGCTGCGGATAGAGGGAATTCGGGACTGCCAGCCAATCAACTGGTGGATGGCGCTGCTTGACACTCGGGTCGGGACATAACTTCAGCAAGGAAACGTGGAAAGTAGAGTGGATCCTTGTTTCAGGAGGCAATTCCAGCTTGTAGGCCACTAGTCCTATTTTCTCCAGCACCTTGTAAGGACCAAAGAAGCGAGGAGCTAATTTTTGGTTGCTTCTTGTTGCTTCCAAAACTTGATGGTAGGGCTGCAACTTCAAAAACACCCACTGCCCAACCTCAAAATCCCTATCTGAGCACTTATTATCAACTTTTTGCTTCATTGTATTCGCTGATTTGTGGAGATGATGCTTCAAAACAGCAATCATCTTCTCCCTTGCTACAAAAGTTCTGTCCACTGCCTCCACAATCACTGACCGAGGCACATAGGGAATGTAAACAGCAAGTTTATGGCCATATAATAGCTCATGCGGAGTGGCCTTGGTGGATGTATGAAAATTAGTATTATACCACCATTCCGCTAGAGCTAACTACTGATTCCACTCCTTTGGAACTTCCTAACACATGCATCTCAAATAGGACTCTAGACACCTATTGAGGACTTAAGTTTGACCATCACTTTGAGGATGGTAAGCGGAAGACAAACTTTGCTAAACTTTTAGGATCTTCAAAAATTCCTTCCACAAATTACTAAGGACAAGTGGATCCCTATCACTCACAATTTCAGTCGGTGCACTATGTAATTTTTAAATCTGATCCAGAAATGCTTGTGCCAAGGTTGAAGCTGAATAGGGATGAGAAAGTGCATTGAAATGGGCATATTTAGTCATTCTATCCACAATGACCCATATCACTTCCTTACCCCCTGATTTAGGCAAGCCTTTTATGAAGTCCATGGAGATACTTTCCCAAACTTTACTCGGAATTGGAAGCGGCTGTAATAAACCAGGTGTAGCAACTGTTTCATATTTGCATCTAGCACAAGTATCACAACCTTAACAAAATCCTCAACATCCTTATGTAGATTTTTCCACCAAAAGAGCCCTTTCACCTTGTAATAAGTGCCTTGGATGCCTGAATGGCTTCCTTGAGGACTAGAATGCAGCCATTCCAGCAGCTTAGTCTTGAAGGCAGACACATTTCCCACAACCAGTCGATTATTCTTCCTCAAATAAGAGCCATCCCATGTATAAGTGTGAAATACTCCATCGTTTTCCTTTACTTGAATAAGGACAGCAGCTATATTTGAATCCAAAGAGATCTGCAAAATTTGAGAACCATTAATTTAGGGGAAGTAGTATCCAAAGAGATCTGCGAAATTTGAGAACATGCAATCTAGACAACGCATCAACCACAATATTTCATTTCCCTTCTTGTATTGAATCTCATAGTCATACCCTAAGAGTTTTGCTATCCAATACATCTGAAAGGGAGTCTTTAATTTCTGTCCCAAGAGATATTTGAGACTTTGCTGATCAGTCCTAATGATAAACTTGCCCCTTTCTAAATATTGATGCCAATATTCCACCACTTGAACTACAGCCAATAATTCTTTTTCATAGATAGAAAGGCTTACATGTTTAGGAGCTAAAGCCTTTCTAAAATAAGCCAAAGGCTGACCTTGTTGCATCAGCGCAGCACCTATTCCTCCTCCACATGCATTGGTTTCAACCACAAAATCCTTGGAGAAGTCCGGTAATACCAAAACAGGTGCTGAAATCAGAGCAGATTCATATTCCCGGAATGATGCAGCTGCTGTTTCGGACCATTTAAACCCATCCTTATATAACAAAAGTGTAAGAGGCTTAGCTATCAATCCGTACCCTTGTATAAACCTCCGATAGTACCCAGCCAAGCCAAAAAAAAACCCTCAACTGCTTAGTTGTTTTTGGTTCAGGCCAATCAGATACTGCCTGAATCTTTTTGGGATCCGTAGCCACTGTATCTCCACTGATTATGTGACCCAAATACTCCACACTTTTAGCAGCAAAGGTGCACTTACTCCTCTTGACAAAATATTGATGATTTGCAATATTTTCTCGAGATGTTGCACATGTTCTCGTACATCAGCACTATAAACCAGAATGTCATCAAAGAAAACAAGAACATATTTCCTTAATAGAGGTATGAAAATATCATTCATCGCGCCCTGAAAAGTGGCCGGAGCATTAGTCAATCCAAATGGCATAACTAGCCATTCAAAATGCCCCGAATGGGTCTTAAATGCTGTCTTGTAACAATCTTCCAGTTGCATTCTGATTTGATGGTAACCAGCCCTTAAATCAAGCTTGGTAAACCACCTAGCTGCATATAACTCATCTAGAAGGTCTTCCACTAGGGGAATAGGGTACTGATTTTTCACCGTCTTCTTATTCAATTCACGAAAATCATTACACATCCTCCAAGACCCATCTTTCTTTTTGACCAACACAATAGGAGCTGAAAAAGGAGAAAAACTTTCTGGTATCATTCCGGTTTGAAGCAAATCAGCAACTTGCTTCTCTATGACATCCTTTTGAGCCGCTGAATAACGATAAGGCTTAAGACTTAAAGGATTGGTACCTTCATGGAGCACAATAGGATGGTTGCGGCCTTGCCTTAGAGAAGGGAAAACTTTAGGTTTATCAAATAGACTCTCAAATCTCCCACGTGTCCTCTTAATCTCTGGTGGCAGATCTGGATTTGCCAGAATTTTAGCCATACGGATATTGCAACTTTCTGAAATTTTTGGTAATGGTTGCAGCAACTGGACTAAATACATTTGAGGGCCAGACAGTTGATTAGACCCCAGTTTTATGGATGAAACCACCTTAAGAGAACTTGTTGGGCTTGCTTGCAACTCACACAATTTGCCCTTACACCAGAATTGCATAGAGAGCTTTTCATAATCCCATAGGGCACTCTTAATGGTTTTTAGCCATGTCAACCTCAGCACCACATCAAATGTATGCAGTTTAATGATTCGAAGATTGCACACAAAATCTAACCCCTACATCTTCTATCTAAAGCCGTGCCACACACCAAAAACCATCAGTTTCTTCCCTCCAGCCACATGAACAGTAGCTAAAGGGGCTGTTATTGGCTTCCATCCCAACTTGACAGCAAGATTGTAATCCATGAAGTCGTGAGTGCTTCCGTTGTCAATCAACACCTAAATAGGTTTTTTCCCCGCATTCCCTTAAATCCTCATAAAGTCATTTGTATCCACTCCATTGATGGCACGAAGAGAAATAAGAGGTGCAAATTCATCCTCTTATTCAGTCTCGTTTCAAGGCTTGCACAACTATTTCAACATCTTCAATAAGCTCCATAAATTGCAACTTTATTCTCTGTCTTTGGGGACAACTATGGTTTCTAGAAAAAGGCCCATGGCGGTAAAAACAGAAATTTTTAGCTCTATACTCTGTTTCATCTTCTGCTGACAAGATTTTTGTCCTGCTTTCTCTGTAGTATTTGAGCCATGGTTTGGGTCTGTAGCCTGAATTATGGCATTTCCTGAAATGCCCGCTGTGTCCTTCTGGTGGGGCCCAACACGCTGGGTCCCCTGTTTATTATTTCCTGTTGTGGCGATGGCTTAAGATGGCACTGAGGAGGCATTCGATGCAAACCCATCCGAAGTGCTTGACGCGTAGCAACTCGAACGATCACCCCCTGTCTTTGATTCTCTTCAGTTGATCGTTATTTCTTGGAGTCGAGCCAAGCGACGTGCCTTGCCCAACGTTCCAAGATTGAACATCTGCACAAAATCGGCAATCTCATCTTTAAGGCCCACCACGTAGATGTCGATGAGATACTCTTCGATCAGGTCTAAGTTGGCTGAAATTGCATCAAATTTCGCATTGAATTCGGCCATTGTTCCCTTCTGTCGTAATCTGGTTAATTCCCCATCAGTTTATTCACTGGGACGCCAAAGGTATCCCACAACATGACGACGTACTCTACCCAAGACAATGGGCCTCCACCTTCGTTCCGACGCGACATGCCAAAAGAAGCTGGCTTTATCGAGGCCCATTGAAGCCATTAGCACTTTATCAACGTCCGGAGTGCCATCAAGATGAAAGAATCTTTCACACTTTAATATCCAGTTCTCGACATTGTGTCCTTGAAACCTTGGAAAGTTCATTTTTGTAAAATGGGTTGGCCGATGGTATGCTTCTCCATTTATGTGGCCGTTAGCCAGACCATTCCCTTGACGACGTCGTTATTGATCATCGTTATGTGCGGCTTGTATCAGTGGTTGAAGTTCCTGTCTTAAAGCTAATACCATATCTTGCAATTCGTTGTTATGTCTTTCCAGTTTTTCATCAAACTCATCAATCTTGTTGAGTTTCTGGAATTGTTCTTCAATTGCCGTAATAAGTTCTTCCATTGTTCTTGCCAGAGTCGACCGAGCGTGTACCATTAACCACTAGTCTTGATGGTTTTCTAGCAGTTTCTTGATGAGTTCTTGTTGCCAAAAGATTCTGAACCCAAAAAGAAAAGAAGCAGGGTCAAAGGCAACAATTAGAAGAAGCACCTGAATTCTACTTGAACCAGCCTGAATGCCTAGACCAGAACCAATTTTCTTTTTCTTTCGTTTCTCAAAACAGAACAGAAGGGGATGAGAACAGAACCAGCAATTAGAGACAGCCAAGTAAGGAATGACTGCTCTGATACCACTGTTATGTTTATTGATCTAGGGGTAATAAATTAGATGTAGGAGAGACACACGAAAGAGAGAGCCAATGCTCTCACAAATCTGTATTCTGCAAGGTCATGACTAACATGATTGTACAAATGAGATGATTGGGCTATTTATAACATGATAGGCTCCCTCAAGTCCTAATCTGATGGTTAGTAGGATAATTAACTAATTATCCTACTAGTTATGTATTTTTCACTTAAGTCCCTATAGAAAGCTTTATAATTAAGTCCCTCATATTACAATTACAGATTCTATAATAGGCAACAAATTTGAAATAAAATTATTGAATTTGATCCATTTGACTGAATCCATGAGAGAGAGAGAATCCTTCCAGAAAGAAAAGTGGGTTGTAAAAGAATGAACAGAGACATAGGGCCAATAACTACATCTTTGTAGATACAAGAAATAGGAAGTAGAAGCTAGCATGGAAAAGAAAGATCAAGGAATATAGACGCAACTCCTTAGTTTTTCTCTGTTAGTATTTGCACAAAGTATCAAATAATGTTTATATTATTTGGAATAACTGCTAATTTGGAATACCTGTCCATACACAAGTTCATTCAGTTCACTTAGAGATGGAGTCCTCTCCAACAATGATGCCTGTAAATCAACATCCAATAAATGAACCAGTCAAGTAACAAATATTAGCACCAACAGGAGAAGAAGCACATCACCAATCACAATATCTTTTGGCAACTCAAATCAAATAAGAACAGAGAACCCAATGGCCACTTACTACTTTAATGCAGCAACGAAGCATCATAACATGATTTATTCAAGTCAGTTAATGTTGGGTGGGTTATATGTTATCAGTGCTGTAATCTGAACAGAACTGATGTGGAGAATTTAGGAAGAGAAATTGAGTAGAAGAGATTAGAGAGAGAGTTGAGAGAAGAGAGAGAATCTGCATTCATTCACAAAAGGCAACAACCTTAAAATGTGGGAGGGATACCTCTTATATAGAGTTTAAGGGTTCAGGGGTAATAATGCTCTAATCATACCTAATTAGCTAAGGGAAACAATTAGTGCTGTGTTTGGCTAATGCTATTCTAATAATAGCTAATGCCACTCCCAACTAACATTGCTCTTCCCCTAACCAACTTGCCTACCATTCACAATATAGGATTAGAATTACAATTTCATATCATTATTCCACTTGTAAAATGGTAATCTAATGTTCCATAGTTAATATAATACGATGTCCCTCACTTCAAGATCAAGAAAAATATAAAACTTCCATGCATCTGAAGGAGGAGCAAGAATGTCTGACAATGAGCAGTAGGACCAATTAAGTACCTCCAAAATAGGAACATACAAGACTAACAAACATTTTCAGCAAACAATTCATACAGTATCATTTTACCATGAAAAGCATTTGAGATTTCTAATTCAGATTACTAGAACTGGAACCAGCTCACCTTAACTCCTCCAGGAAAGCAAAAGGAGGCTAGATCCTTCATGCGCATGGTCAGCTTCTTCCCAGGAGGATATTTGAAAAGAATCTGATGTAGAAATAATGAAATATAGATATCAGTCACAGAATTCATTAATCAGTGATGATTGACTAAATTGAAGTCATAAACATGGGTAAATTGGGTCAATTCAGGAGCATAAGATAGATACAATAAGTTTATTTCATAAAATTCTGAATTCATCAGAAGGGGATCACAGATACTAGATATGCATAATGACTATAGAATTACATATACTTCAATAAAGTTTGCTGAAAAAAATATATTTCAATAAAAACCTACAAGATTAACCGGAAAATACTCATCAATAGAGAATCACGGGCATAGATATATCCAATAATGTACATAAGGATTCTTTTGTGTTTGCTATCTAACATACCTGAGGTTCCGGTACCAGAGACTCCTGTTGCTGCATCGTTTGGAACTCTACAGGTGCATATTTACCCTCTTTTTCCCACTTCTTCCTATTTGCAAATGCAAACTCCAGAGCTTCCAGATTTGCATCAGGATGCAACCCCACAATCACAAAATGTTCGAACAGTGAGGCTGGCTCCTTATAATTTGCACAATCCTACAGCATTATCCGCATTGAAATTCTTGAACAGATTGATAGGTTTAAATTCCCAACAAACAAACATATGTGAGAGATGCAATGGATGGAGCAACTTCACGTCAGTTAGGCAGATAAAATTTTAAGAAGTAAGAATCGTAGGGAACACTACTGGAATTCTGATAGTAGAATAAAGCAGAACAGAATTGAATACCAGGGTTTTGGAATTAAGCTGATACCATTGACGTTTTTGGTTCAATAAGACCTCAGGGTTAAAATTCAAAGGGGAATTTTCTTCATGGGAATTGATTCCTTCCCGCCAAGCCTTCTGCACATGATTCTTCAACTTCTGGTAGCTATCACTCCTATGAATTCCTGCAGTTACAACTTCACTCTGACAGCGTCTATGTCCATGAGGCCCCTCGACTGAAACGGCAGTCTTCGCACTATGCAATGCTTCTCCATCAACTCCAATAGCCACCTCAGATAACTGATGCAGGGCCATATTTATATACTTATCTCATGTTTTAAAGGTGCAGTTCACGAACAAATTGCAGCTTCGGCTCCATTGCTCAACTTGATTCCAAAACACATGGACTATATACACTAAATCGACGACTCAATTCGAAGCAGATTTGAATAGGCGGACACAGGAGAAAATTTAGCGTTCTGACTCCCTTTAAATCATTAACGACGATCGTTTCTTACAGATAACCAAATCTCAAAACCATTTGAAACGCTTTTAACGATCAATAGATTTGTAACCTTGAGCACGTCAACTCCACAAAGATTTTCGAAGTTCTGAAGTCCTCCACGTAAAAAAACTCTTACCGGATTCTAATATAGACGACAACAACGGAACTGCTGAATTTTTGTATATTTTCCTGGCACAAAATAAAAGAGCCAAATCAAGTTATGAAACTCTCCCAACTTCAAATTGTAACGCAAATGAAGCCCGATAAATGCATGAAAATAAACGAAAAGAAAAGAGATGATCCCGAAAAGAAGAGGATGGCATAAGGATCAACATTGTAGATAAATTTATCAGCAATTCGTACCTCTTTTCTGGTTTCGACTGCTGGATCTTTGGAGGCGAACAGCGGGAAAATAATGGGAAGAGGCGGTTGTTCAATGTTTTGGTGGTGGGAAATCTTGGAGCCAAAAAAGGAAACAAAACACGTACGGAACAAAATATTTCAAAATAATAATTACTTCTATCCGGAAAAAAATTATACTCCCTCCGGCCCTAATTATAGGACATATTTAACCGATTTTGGAGAGATTAAGGAGAGAAGTTAAATTAGTTAAATTTACTCATTTTCCTAAAATGCCCTCATATAAATTTAAAATGACATAAGTAAAAGTAAATCAACAACCTCTACCACATACTTTCTCCAACCTAAAATTTTCTTTTTACAAGCTTTCTAATTGAAATAATGGTTTTTTATATATATATATATATATATATATATGCGTATATATATGTATATTATACACACACATATGTGTGTGTACATATATTTGCACACACATATTTATATATATCTGTACACACACATATATATATTGACAAACACACACATATATTAAATTAGTTAATTTTACTCATTTTCCTAAAATGCCCTCATATAAATTTAAAATGACATAAGTAAAAGTAAATCAACAACCTCTACCACATACTTCTCCAACCTAAAATTTTCTTTTTACACGCTTTCTAATTGAAATAATGGTTTTGTTATATATACATATATGTGCGTATATATATGTATATTATACACACACATATGTGTGTGTACATATATTTGCACACACATATATATAGACACACACATAAACACACATATTTATATATATATTGACAAACACACAAAGATATACATATATGTACACACACATAGATACACAAATATACATATATGTATAAACACACACAACATACACACGCGCGCGCGCACACACACATATTGACAAACACACACAAAGATATACATATATGTACATACACATAGATACACAAAATATACATATATGTATAAACACACACACATATTTATATATATTTGTATACACACACACACAAATACACATTGACAAACACACACAAAGATATACATATATGTACACACACATAGATGCACAAATATACATATATGTATAGACACACACATATGTGTGTGTGTGTGTCTATATATATATTTGTATGTAGACACACACACACATATATTTGTGTGTGTATAAATGTGTGTCTATATATGTGTGTGTGTATTGAAAAATTAACATCAGCTGATTGGTAAATAAATTAAAATCCAACAATTTAAAATTTTTACTTATTGTAAGAGTCTACGCATCAACATACATACACTCACTAAAAACCAAATACACTTGAGAGAATAAAATAAGGGTATTTTAGGAAGAAATTGACAAAAATTAAAATGTTGTCTTATAATTAGGACCAAAACCAACTCTCAAATGTTATCTTATAATTAGAACCGGAGGGAGTATTATTTTAGAAGGGAAAAGCATCAAAATAGCAACTTTTTACAAAAATTATACTCCCTTTGGTCCTAATTATAAGACATAGTTGACCTTTTTAGAGAAATTAAGGAAGCTAATTAAATTACTTTAGAGTATTTTTATTTTTATTTTTTTCTTTAAAGTAATTAGTTTGACTAATAAACTAATATATAATCTAAAGAAACAAAACATATAAAATGATTAAGTAATTTATTTAGCTTCCTTAATCTCTGCAAACAAAGTCAACTATGTCTTATAATTAGGACCGGAGGTAGTACCAAATTAGAGCATTTTGGAGAATATTTACCGATCTAATGCAGTCAAAGGCGTCGAGGCGTCAGTCAACCGACGCCTTTGACTGCATTAGATCAGTTAAAAAATTTCCAACTGTTCTAATTGGGTATAATTTTTGTAAAAAGTTTTGTTTTTCCCAATTTTACAAACAATTTATGTTATAGTAGTAATAATTACTTTAAAAATAATAGGGGACTGCGGGGGAGGTGATTGAAAAATGGGGAACTTTAGGGGGCATTAGTGAAAATATGAAAGGCAACAGGGGCAATAACTCACAAATGTCACTGATCTTGCAGTTTGGGTTGCCGTGCGCCAAAAGAAAACCCGGGAGGGAGGGAGAGTGGCCGCGCGCCATGTAGTGGACCCCAGTACCTAAATTGCTACGTATCCAATAACGGATTAATTAATTAATTAATTAAATTAACGGTTAAAGAATAATGACCCGCTTACATTTTATATGAATATGAATGCGGTTTAGAAAGGAAGGTGTTCGTTGGTGTGGCCTTGGATGACATGGACGTGCCGCAACTAATATTAGTAAGCCAAACATCCCGGGAAATTTGTGACCTGGGCGCGTCTTTGACCTTTAAATAAGGAAAATTTTATATAAAGACGGTTGAATTACTTAAATTTTAATTTGGGTTACTAAACCTAATAAATTATTAATTAAGTTATTTGATCTAATTAGGGATTTAAAATTTGTGTCAAATATCTTTAGATCCCTTAATTATTAAAACTTAAACTCCAAATTCAGCACATTCACATTCTTATGCCGTTTTTAATGGAATCAAGCTCTTGACGATTTCTATCACACCAAACCTAACGATTTAGAATTTAAATTAATTTGTTCGAAGGCCAAGTTTTGCATTCCCAAAGAGATGTTACCTTCTTAGAGGTACAGTGAGAATCCAGGTTTATATTGATCCCACCGATTTTTAATGAAATCAAAATTCACGTTGAACTTTTCTTTTATTATATATGACTAAATTTTTTTCATAGGGGTGTTTGCAACATCTGGGGATCAGATCATTCTAAGGACGCTCGCTTGAAAGGGTAGTGATCTTGAACCGATGAAAGCTGTTGTTAATGGTTCTGATGGCGTCATTCTCACAAGAATTTGATTGACTTGGTTGTTTGAGAAGGAATTCGATGTAGCAGCTCAAAAGGATGCTTAGCTTGGAAACAAGTGGAGAGGAACAAATCGGACCCGTCGATGTGAAGGTTAAAAATCGTTCTTGCTTGACATTCAAGCAATACGTTCACGAGGTTGTAAAACAAAATTTTTCAGTATTTGCGGAACCCACATTGCAAATTCACTATTCATGTGAATAGTAATTACTATTTACGTAAATAGTATCAGTAAATAATTTTTACTGTGAAGGTACATAATTTTTACTGCGTGAATAGTAAATTACTATTTATGTGAATAGTCCGGTAAAAATCTTTTTACCGTGCCAGTAAATAATATTTACCGTGAAGGTAAATAATTTTTACTGCACCGGTTAATGATTTTTACTGCACCAGTAAATAATATTTACTGCCCGAGATTAATTCCTTTATGATGTGACAGATGAGATCGACTAAGTCAAATACCACGAGCATACTCAGAAAAACTTGACTTTGATACGGTAAATAATATTTATCTTTGCGCCATGTGGAAATACTATTCTCATGAACCAAGAACCACAGATCAGTAACTCTTTACAATATATATTTAGGATCTGCTCGTTAAAACACATATAGGGTTTCGGGAATACATGTGATCACTTGAAGACGTCAAAAAAGATGATCTTCTAACGTTGATCCACACGATTATCTCCTGATCGAAATGAGAACTCCTTATCCTCAATCCCTGCCTCCTTAGATCTTGCTAGCGAAGAGCGAGGTGGAGGGGCTCAAGTGTTTGATCTTTTACCTCAAGATTATAAAAACTACTAGAACCTTAGAAGCTTCCTTAAGAGGAAGAGAGAGTTTAGGAATGAGTAATTTGAAATGAAGGAAATGAGTGCTATTTATAGTAGTTGGAAAATGGGTCCTTAAGTGTAATTATTTCACTTGGGTCATTTGAGGCAATTTTCCCAAAGATATAAAATTGCACCCACTTCCCTCGTTTCATCTGTCAAAAACGTTTGAAACATTTTAATAATATTTTAATATTATAATAATATAATATAATATTATTATTTCAATAGTAAATACTATTCATGTGTTCCAAAATGCACTCATTCCAAATTTCTCACTTATCCAATCCTGATTGGATACAGTCTCGGATAATTCATAAATTATCTTTAATCTCCTAACCTCTTTATAATTGGGCTTGAAGTTCTAACCCAATCACATCAATAGTCTTGACAAAATCCAATAACAATTATTGGTCCAAACTTTATAAACTAAGCAATCAAGAACAATCTTAGTGTGTGACCCATTATTGCCCAATTAGTTCGACATAGATAAACTTGAACCAATTAAACTCCTTTAATAGATCAATTTATCTAATGACTACATAAGACACTAGCAATGCTCTGTAGTCCCATAACTAATTAAGTTGATCAAGTGATTTACCTTTCTAATTTGGATACTGTGCATGTATCATCCCTTACAACGTTGTTCATATTTAGTCGAGAGCAAGGATATAGTATCACCTTTCTAGATTGACTAAATGTAGCTTTTACACAGAACTAGGAATATTCTTCTATTGACTCTAAGACGGATCATGACTCTTTATGATCATTTACTATGATAGATTCCCGAGTCAACTAGAAGTCATCCAAGCCCTACCTAGGCCTCGTGAACAACTAATCCATTGTAGGGGACCGTAAGTCCTTTCGGCATGTCCATCTATACTCACGTATTCAAGTTACACCTAAGAGTACACTTAATTCTCCCCATATTTCGCGGATAGAGTTGTACAAATAAAAGTATAACTCTAGACATAGTGTTCGATAACATCCTCAAGTCTAAGATGATCAACACTACCAAACGATGAGAGACATTACAAATCCAACGATACTTTCTACAATGAATCCTTGTGGAGTCTCTCAAATTTTGTCGTTCAAATCTTATCGTTCTCAACGCTGATACACCCACGACATCGCCTAAGGCATCAACATGCCCGCATTCCATGAGGTCCCTACCTTGTATCACTATACAAGTAGATGATGTCGTCTTAGTCTTATTGAGATCACCAATGCCCTTTCTTGGTGATTCAAGACTAGGAACAAGTTTCAGGCAATAGACATGTAGTGTCCTCGATTCCTTATGATCATGATCCCTATCATAGATCATCGAGTAAACACTTATTCTATTCCTCTGGCCTTTATCTTTAAACTCATATTAACCATAAAATATAGGCGAGACATAAATATGATAAAGATAAATTATGCTCAAATAAATCATGAAATACTAAATAGTAAAAGGTGTTCAACTGATAAAACAGATTGTCTCTAGGACACCTTTATACTAACACGATGTTCATAGTCACCTACACAGCTGAGCACAACAACCCTGCTCCTCCTCATTGGAACTCTCTCGCCAGCTCCACCTACCAGAAGCCCTCGACCACCATTGCGCGGATATTGTGGTGGGTGCGCCTCCTTTTAAATGGATCCATAAGAATTGACATAAGAGGAACTACCAGTATCGAATTAAAATTAGATCTAAGAATATATTTCAAGATGTTGCGAGAACACCAAGGCAGAAAACAACATCTAATTGAACCTGACATTTACAAACGCAAGGCTGAAAACAACATCTAATTGAACCTGATATTTACAAACACAATCTTAAAACAAGAAGCCCTAAGAAGAAACCCTAGATTCAATTCTAAAAATCAACCGCCAGAAACGTACAATGTCCTACCCTACCTCTTTAGTGCATAGATGACATCCATGGCAGTCACCGTCTTCCTCTTGGCATGCTCAGTATAGGTCACAACATCACGAATGATGTTCTCAAGGAAAATCTTCAAACATGGTTTCTTTAGATAATGGTTATGGGTATTATTGGAAAATAACCAACATTTAAATATTCTAAATCGAGTCATTGACTCAATTTAAAATTTGTTGAGTTTACCAGCCTTATATAAGATTTTTCTATTTCAACCATCTTTATATGGGATTCTCCCTTTAAATAATCTTTTGATTTCATTTATAAATTTGATTAAATTTCATCGTAATTAAAAAAGCCTTAACTCGAAAATTTAGCACTCCATCCCGTCTAGAGCTGGTAATATAGGTTCAAATGTAGCTCGTAAGTTTTGGTAGAGTTCGGGTTAGGGATTTCTCAACTGGCAAAAGTGTGGGCCGCACAGGGCTGACCTACAAGTTGATACAGGTTTGCAGGTTGGCCCTCACATTTTTTGGTTTTTTTTAATTGAAAATTTTATAAAATCTATAATTTTCACACTTCAACTTGGTACCTTTCAATCTCAAAGAGAAAAAATCTAAGCCTCCTTCCTCTTTTTTTAAATTTAATTATTATATGTTGATTTCTTTGATGTTTTTTATCGATAAATTTTAACAAATTTGATAACTTTATTTCTTGAATTATACATTATGCTTTCGAATTTTTATAAATGAAATTATTGATGATAGAAATGCAAATCTGACAACACATGTATATGTGTCTCAGACTTTCGGCCGTCTTTAAAAACACGAAAAAATATTTTCTTAAAAAAAGGCAGGCCCACGGGATGACCCGCCAAACCACAACTACGAGTTAGGGTTGGCATTTTGCCAACTCGGAGATCGATGTAGGTGAGCCCGTAACCCTTATAATTCATAAACACTAATGAACAAAAACCCGGACCAGACTGGCTGGTTTGACTGGTAACCAGTCAACCGGACCCAGTCCGGTTTAGTTCAATGCCTGAGTTGAGGGAGAGTCGACCCGGTAAAATCCGTGTCGACTTGCTTGACTCAGCACCAACCCGGTCAACCCGTCCACTGGGGTTGAACTCCCCCTATAGGGTTGGGAAACTCCATTGATCTCTCTTTATTTTTTCCTCATTTAATATATCCACCATTATATATATTTTTTCCCCTCAAAGATCCGCCATCTCGTGGTTATGATTTGATACTATATAAGAATATTATTATTATTATAATATTAAATATAATAAAAATATACCATGGTGGATAGAATAAATGTTAACCATTAAAATTTAATCTAACGATGGATACATTAAATTGAGAGGAAATGAAGAGAGGGACTAATGAAGACATTCCTTTCCCGTCTTTATTTAATACCCCGTCATCATTATTTACCATAAAAGGTAGTTTTTTTACCATAAAATAGTAAAAGCTAGTTACCTAATTTTGGTAGGTAAGGAAAGTTAATTATATTAGTTATTTACAACAAATATAGAATTGTTTTTCTAAAATACCATGTTATATTATAACTGTCATTAAATAAAAGCTCCTTAATGTATTCAATCAACATGAATACTTTAAAAAAATTATTAATTTATGAGACAAAGTGAATTGGGATTTTATATTCAGGATAAATTCAATTCCAAGTCAACTCTTATACGAAAGACAAGAGGTATTAATCATTACTATCTCTGGTCCTAATTATAAGAATACTTTTGTAGTGCAAATTGCACTAAAATATTACGCAAGGCACTAAATAAGAACTAAGTGAGATAATTGGACTTGTTTGGGATATCGGTGGACAATCGGACTTATAAAAAGTGTTCCTAATTAAGTAGATTTTGTGAAATAAACTTGTTTGGAATGACATGGATAAGTGAGAGTATTACGCAGGGCACTAAATAAGAACTAAGTGAGATAATATATTTTGGATTAGCAGAGGATTGTGGCAGTTGTACACGAGTCAGGAGGTGTTCGGTCGGGTCTTTAGTGTTTGCGGGTGGTGGACATGTTGTTGCCCGTATTTGTACTCTTCACTATGTATTGTAGGCATGTGTTTGTCTCATACCTTTAAAAATATTTGTTTACGTAAATCAAGATAAAACTTTTCTCATATACTTACCTCATATATCGTAAATCACAATTAAAAAACTACTTTTAAAATTCCGATCACTATTCCAAACAAACTATTCCAAACAAACACGTATTGAAAAAAAAAAAAAAAAAAAGATCTTGTGTGATTTAGGGTTAAAGTTTTATATTGTTTGAGCTTTAACCCTGTTCTATATTTTTATTGACTTATTATAAGCTTGATTTTTTTTATAAAGGGTATTTTTATGATGGAAAAAGCTAAGTGAGGTACTTGATTCAGATTAACATCATTGCGATGAGTATTATATTAAGTGGTAACCACATTAGGTAAAATATTTATATTAATCATTATCACAACAGTACGGTTAAGTATGCACACGTTTTTGTTTTGATAAAAAAATGCACTGGTTTTTGTCAGAATCTCCTCTCCTTAGCATTGTGAGAAGGAAAAATTATTTTACAGTCATATATATTTTTACTTAATTTTAATTTCGTACATTTTATCACTCTAGCAAATGTTTTAACCTTGATCTACTAACAGCGTTAGTTTTTGTAACTTTTTTTTGTTAGGACCATTAGCCAGGGGTTAATTGCTAATAGGGTAAAGTTAAATAATTTATTCAGTAGAGAAAAATGTGTAGGTATCAAATTAAAATTGAGAATAAGTATATTTATTTGCAAAATGGTTTCTCGTATGATAAAACTACCACTACGGTACAACAATAACTATTATTTTTTTCTTATTTGCTGCCTTACAAATAAGAAAAATAGTTCATTTCCTATATATTTAATACTTTCAACCCATTCTAACTTGTCAGATAAAAAAAAACAATTTTAACTGTTTTTGCAACTGCATAGTTTGGTTATGGAGCTTTTTCAAAAAGGTCCCAGGGTAATACCAAATAACCAATCACTTGTGACTCATTTTCATTTGTTAAGAAATACATTAAATATAGGGAAAATTCTAAATAAATACCATTTGAATTTGCAAAACCCCTAGAAGTCCGTTAAATTTGTAAAAAGACTGAGAAGTACCAAGGACCTATGAGGGATATGTAAATTCGGATGAAATTATCCTTTTGCCCTTAGTTTTAAATAAATTTAAAAAATAAAAATACCCTCGCCGCCGCCATTTTGTCGAGAGGCACCGGCCGGGGTTTGGCCACCGGGGGTGGGGGGATTTTTTTTTTGGCGTGGGTTGGGCTTTTTTTTTTAAAAAAATTATATTAATTGAAGTGTTGGGGGTGAAGTTCGACATGGGACCAGTGGCGGATCCGAATTTTTTTTTTGGTGGAGGGGCACCATTGGTGGGGGGATTTGGGGGTTTGGGGGCAACGCCCCCGATTTTTTTTTTTTAAGCAAAATTTTAAAGATGGTTTAGTGTTATGAATGAAAGAGTATTTTCTATTGAAACTTGTTGGATGTTAATTAAGATGATTACTTTTGGGGACAAAATTTCAATTAGGAGGAGAGAATTGTAACATCCCAATTTTTCTAATAGTAATTAAATACTATTAGGATATGACTTATTAAGTAATCTAGGTTTAGAGAAGATCTAAAAGTATAAAAATTAAGAGATGAAAACAATAATAAATAAATATAATCAATTTTTTAAAGTTGATTAATTAACAATGATAAATGATATTGATAAGAATAATAAGAAGAAGAAAACATGTAAGGGAAATATATTCATTAAATAATTTGATCTATATCTCAATAAAAAGAAAGAGATAAGACAAAAAATAATTATATGATACAATAATACATTATATGCATTATATTAAATATTATATAATATTGTTGGAGGCCCGACACAATTAAGGGCATATTTGCTCTTATCATGATCTCGGTAGTTAGAGAGATTTTAGGATATGATTAGAAGATTATAGAAATTTGAAATTTATAATTATTATTTTGTAATTATTATTCTGGTTATAATCACTAGATATTAGCATCTAAAAGATAATATTCCTATTATATATAATTATGTAAACTCTAGTGAATAAAATGTATTGGGATTAATTATCATAACTGTGACTCTTCAAATATAATAATATATTATGCATTATAATATAATAATAATATATACGTATAGGTCAAGAAACAGATGTAAAAGGAAAAAAATATTATTTATAATATTATTATTATTTATAATATTATTTTTTATATTATAATAATATATTATATTATATCTTAATATAATATAATATATATATATACACACATATAGTGTTAGCGGTCATGTGAGACGGAAGGAATAGGGGATTTTTTTTTTTTTTTTTTTTTTAAAAAGTAATTTCGGGGGGTGGGCACGTGCCCCCTTTTAATACCTCGGTCCGCCTTGCATGGGACCAAGTGGTCCACCAAGGCCACTTGGTTCTTTTTTTAATATATATACGTTAACAAATATATATATTCTTCTTAACATTTTTTCAATGGTGTTTACCATTCCACAAACGAAAATTACCATTCCATAAATGAGAATTACCATTTTTTCTACAGGGTTCCATTTTTTTACTCCTTGATGCATGTTTTATAAAACCAAAAAAATTGCACTATTACCATTCCACAAACGAAAATTATCATTCCACAAATGAGAATTACCACTTTTTCTATAGGGTTCCCTTTTTTTACTCTTTGATGCATGTTTTATAAAACCAAAAAAATTGCACTATTACCGTTCCACAAATGAAAATTTACCATTCCACAAATGAGAATTACCACTTTTTCTACAGGGTTCCCTTTTTAACAAAACATGCATCAAAGAGTAAAAAGAAAGGGAACCCTATAGAAAAAATGGTAATTCTTATTTGTGGAATGGTTTGTGGAATAATAGTGCAATTTTTTGGTTTTATAAAACATGCATCAAAGAGTAAAAAAAAGAGAACCCTGTAGAAAAAATGGTAATTTTCATTTGTGGAATGGTAAATTGTCATTTGTGGAATGGTAATTTTCGTTTGTGGAATGGTAAATACCATTGAAAAAATGTTAAGAAGAATATATATATTTGTCAACGTATATATATATATATATATATATATTAAAGGAACCAAGTGGCCCAACTGGTGGACCACTTGATCCCATGGTGTTGGGGGTGGGGTTTGAACCCCACCCCAACACTTCAATTAATATAATTTTTTTTCAAAAAAATCCAACCCACTTCAAAAAAAAAAACACCCCCACCCTCGCCGGCGGCCCTGTGGCGACGGTAGGCCGATGGCCCTCCGACGGCCGGCGCGGAGGCCCCCCCGGCGGGCCGGCCGGCGAGGGTATTTTTATTTTAAAAATTTATTTAAAACTAAGCGCAAACGAGTAATTTCACCCGAATTTGCATATCCCTCATAGGTCCTTGATACTTCTCAGTCTTTTTACAAATTTGACGGACTTCTGGAGGTTTTACAAATTCAAATGGTATTTATTTAGAATTTTCCCTTAAATATATCTTAAATGGATAAAGTTTTTCAAAGTTTCCTTTATTATAACTTGTTTCCTCTTTATATTTACAAATCATTATTCCATCTCTTTCCTCTTTATTTCTTTCCAACCAAAATTAAATAGGGCGAAATTGGAAAATATTCATCAATAGCCCTATGATTATTGTTATCAAACTCGTAAGTTGATTATTTGAGTTTACCATTTTCACGTTTATAGTTTAAAAAATCGTTAGGATCACCTTTAAACTTCGTGCTAGTTGTAATATAAGTCAAACTTGCGAGTATACACATTGAGTTTACTATTTTTTTATATTTATAGCTTGTAAAATTGTGCTAACCCACTCTTAAACTTGTACTAGCATTTTCGATTTGATCATGCTTAGTGGCTATATATATATTTTAAAGAAATTTTTTTGTTGAGTAAGATAGATTATAAATATTAATGGATTTTATTTTAATTATTTGGATTTAAAATATATTTAAACCAAATTTTTGTTATTTTGATTATTAAGTTATACATTATTATTATATATTTATTCATAAAAGTAAACACTTACGAGTTCACAATACGAGTTTGTTTAAACTCATAAGTCTGATAACCTTGTCTATCAACTCTATTAATGATTTATAGTTGGGAAAAATATTTCTCCGGTCACTGGAGATAAGTTATTTCCAGTGACCCCTAAAACTATGCCGTTTTGAATTAATAAAATGTATGTTTGTAATTTTAGGTGAATTAATGAAGGGTGCAAAATTACGGAAACACCCTTCATTAATTCAAAACGACGTAGTTTTGGGGTCACTGGAAATAACTTATCTCCAGTAACAGGAGAAATCCTTTACCTTTATAGTTATAGGCTTATAGCCAAATTTTTATTCTACCAATAACTTATAATAAAGGCTTGGACTGTTAGTTATTTCGTTTTTTTTTTTAAAAAAAAAAAAATTGAGCTCCTCATATTCAAGGGAAAAAAATTGCCATTTAAAATTTAAAATCTCTAATCTAATAAGTGATTTCATCATAAAATGAGTTGTCAATTTCTACTTAAGTGCAGTTAATACTATATTGATTTGAAATTTTGGAGTTCAGGTGATATTTTCTTGTTGTTTTTCTTATATCTATATAATTCATTTTATTGGGAAAAAGTCATAATTTTTTTTTTAAACAACCAGTGGCGGAACCGAAGATTTTTTTAGCCCGAGCTAAAAAATAAACATATTGAACTACTTCCTTTGGTCTTTATTATAAGGCACCAACTACTAAGTGCATTTGGTCATTTTTATAAGGTACTCCCTCTGGTCCTTATTATAAGGCACCAGCTAACAAATTTCACAAACCAATAAAAATTGTTAAAGTCAATAAAGTTGCCCTACAATTTAAGTAATTTTCAATATTACCCTTACTAATTGCACTAAACTCTAGTATTATATTATTACTATTCTCACCCACTACCCTCATTAATTATTGGAAGACATAGAAACAAATAATTAATTCTCATTCGGAACAAGTAGGTGCCTTATAAAAAAGATTAAATAAACTTGTTAGTTGGTGCCTTATAATAAAGATCAAAGAGAGTACTTGCTTGTTTCCAAATAGCATTAAATATTTTTTTCATGTATACCCATAATTAAAAAGGGTAGTGATTGAGAGTAATAATTAATATGACATTGGAGTTTAGTGTAATTAGAAGCGATAATATTGAAAACTACTTAAATTTTAAGACAAGTTTAATGACTTTAACTGTTTTTATTGGCTTTTGAGAATTGTTATTTGGTGCCTTATAATAAGAATCAAAGAGAGCATTTACTAAGTATTATCACATAACATTGAAAATACAAATAAATGATAACCGACAATTATAAGAAAAAAAAAATAAGATGATTCTAATCTTTTCTATAGGTATCTCAAACAAAAATTTTACTTTCCTCTCACAGCCCAATGAGTAATTAACAAAATATTATCCTTATAGAGAAGATAAAAAATTAGTTTGCGATGGGAGTAATAAAATATCATATAAAAATATATATATAAAAATTTTATAAGATCAGTTTTATCTTCATTTATATGAATATTTTAAAACAATTTTTTAAAAGAAGTTTTATCTTCGTTTATATGTTTAAAAGCCGAGATACAATTCCAAACACCAGTTTGGATTTTGCATTAACCCCTTTCGCTGAAATAATGGCTGAATTTATTGTTTTGATAAGTGGGGTCTCCAGACTCGTCAAAATTACGATAGGTTTCATGATTTTAAAAATATTAGAAATTAGAAATAATTTATAAATAAAATCTTCACGTTTCTTTTTTCTTTTTCCTTGCCAAAAAATCTTCACGTTTCCAACGATACTAATTTGGCTAAATTTGACCCCTTACGTCGCCAATAGGGAACCATAATAATTGTAAATAAGTCGAAACAAAACTAAAGAAAATAGGGCCCTACATGAATATATTCATAAGTCATGCGCCGCGTCGGAGAGTTTGAGAATATGTCTCAGAGGTTCCACACTTATATCATATGATATAATACTGGGATATAATACAGGAGATTAAGAGTTAATGGACATCCACATAATTAATATATTCATAACACTCCCCCTTGGATGTCCATTTATGAATGTGCCTCGTTAAAAACTTTAACTAGGAAAAACCCAGTGGGATAAAAACCTAGCCAAAGAAAAGAGTACATCATTCATTGATACACTTTCTAATGCTGCCTCATTAAAAACCTTTCTAGGAAAACACAGTGGGACAAAACCTAGATAAGGAAAAAAAGAAAGACAAAAGTATCGACTCCCCCTCTTGATAACATCGCTTTACTCCCCCGATGACAATATCAATATTGCTTCTTCTTATGCTAGTATTGTTTCCAATGTCTTTGTGTTGGCGGAGAACTATAGCATGATATATTAGTACTCAAAAAGCACTAAGATATGGTATTACGGACCAAAATAGCTTCTTCAACAATCAATTGTCTTTTGAAGCTCTTCAGGAATTACAGTGATGTTGATCATTAACATAAACGGAAATTATAGCAAATTAATTTTCTGGATCTTTTCATAAAAAGCATGGGTATATTGGGTTATTTTTGTACCCTTCTTTTCATCAGATATTCTTTGAAACAATTATACCACATGCGCTCTTATAGCTTCGGCCAAGGGACATATTTAACTTAATTGAGTATTGTTCTTGAGAACTTGAATCGATGCTTCTAACATCTTGAATCTTTCGGATTTGTGCTTCGCACATTAAGTCTTTCGGGGATATGTCTTCTAAGACCTTAAGTCCTTCGGGGGACATGTGCTTCTAGCACCATGAGTCCTTCGAGACTTTTCATATAAATATCACTATCAAGTGAATTATACAAATAGACAGTTACAATTTACAACATCCACTAGATGCAAACCAAGCCCTTCATATATTGCTAGGCTTATCAAATAACAAAAATATTTACATCCACATATGTTTCTTCAAAATCAATATCAAGTCTTTGTTTAAAACCTTGAACTATATTACGTACCTTATATCTTGTGATTTCACCATTTTCATTTCTTCTCATACAAAGACCTATTTGTATCCAACCGGTTTTACATCACCGCCTTACATCATCGTTGTATAGACTGCAGGTCCAAATACTTTTCATTTTACCAATATTTTAATTTTGCAATAATGACATCTTTCCATAGGGGCCAATACTTTCATTGTTGACACTCACTAATGGATTGTGGCTCATGATCCTCATATCATTCATTACATCATATGCTATATGATAAGCAAAGATGTCATCAACGTTGACTTTATTTCAATTCCATCGGATTCTATTCATAACAATTTATTGAGATCTCATAATTTTCACATATTTCGTGTACCTTGGTCTCTTCCTGGGACTACAACATTCTCTTGTGGAGATATCTCTACTGGAGATAATATCTCTTCAGGAGATGGCTCTTCCGGAACTACTAATTTTACTTGATTATTCTCAACTTGATCATCTATATTCTTAGCTCCTTTTCTCTTTCGAGGATTTTTATCTTTGGAACCGATGGACCTTTTACGCTTCAGGCGTGCTATCAATTCATTTATAATAGGTTGTCCTTCGAACATCAATAGGAGCATTAGCAAATGAGACATATGACTTTGTCACTTTCTTTGGGCGAAGAATGCTTCTAGCATTCAATTAGCTAAATTCTCGTTAATGAATTATCTTTTGAACTTCCAATTCACATTGTTTTATACGAGGATCAAAATGAGCCAATGATAATTCATTATAGCTTAATCTCTTTACCCAACTCCTATTTTCTCCCCCTCATGTTAGGAAATGTCAAATCACAATTGACTAATCGTGCAGCGTGTAAGTCTCCTAAATCCATCTTGTTGCTTTAGAAACATAATTTTGTTCCATTTAGAGACAAACAAGAAGAAGGAGGTCCTTACACAAAGATTTATCCCAACTTTCTTTCTATATTCATCTATGTGCATTGTAGTAGATTTATAAGCATTGCACATTTAAAAACTTTTCAGATGGAATTGTCTCGGTTCCCGACCAAAAACCAATTTTACGGAGAATTTTGTTGGCTTATATAAATGCTACAATATATAATATCAAATATACCAACATAGTATTATGTTCTCATAAGCATTAATCCAGCTCTTTATAGATGCTTTAATTCATGATTTCCGATCATATAATCTGAAATAGCGCTTAATTTATTCAAACATTATTGCAACTTCAGGTTGCGTTCTTACAAACTTACGGTTGTAATGGTCCCATATAAATTTGTTTGATATATTTCCGTGAGATCAATGAGAACAAGCAGCACATAAATAATATGTTGGTTATTTATTAAGAATCTTTTGGTTCTTATATGACTCGGATGATCAAACAAGTCATGCCAACAATACATTTATTTGGATCAAGAAACTTCGGTTTTACTTTGTAACATATATTTCAAACAATCATAAATTTTTCAATTTCAATAACATATTGATCAAAACCGACATGCATTTTGGGAGATCAAACTTTATGTGAAAACTATATAACTTTTCAAATATTAGCTCACACTTGTATTCTAACTCACACTTGTTTTTCTGGCAATCTCCCCCTCAAGTGTGAGTTATATAAACATACTTTCTTTATATTTGTATTTCAAAATCACTTTCAAATTTTTTAAACTTTGAAAAGAAAAATTTATGTTAATTCTTTTGGAATAAACATATAATATTGCATCACTAGTCTCATGATTCATGATTAATGTGCTTCAATTAATTTATATATGCATAAAGTATATGCAGTCTATCACATGTGAAGATATTCATGTTAACATAACTTAGAATTACACAGATTTAGAGTAACACATATGATAATTTTCTAGCGAAAAATGTTCATGACAATAAATTTATGATATGTAATCATAATAAATATAAATAATAATAACAACAAATTTAAAATCGTATTACCTTGTAGGTTTATTCTTTATGTTGAGCCTTGACTTCAATAAATCTCTCAGTAGCTCATTTACTCTTGAATATTTCATTGGTAGTAAACTTCTAGTTTACATTGGTAAAAATTTGATTTGTATTAGCAACCTTTTGATTTGCTACATTTGTAAACTTCTGGTTTACAATTCCAATCTCTTGATTATCTATAAACTTTCTAGTTTATTGCAAACTTCCAATTTGCATTATTATTTGTAAACTTCTGGTTTACAGTAACATGTATTTTATACATGATATCTACTTCTATAACATCGCAAAATATCATTGAAACTAAGCTAATAATAAAACATATACTTTATAGTAAAATGCATTTTATATTGTCATATAGATATATAGTCTAAACATTAGTTCCACAAAATATGCTAATTAGTTTGCAGGACTATTAGCCTTTATATATATTATAACATAAATCTCTGCAATTTATTGTCTTCTGGACAATACTTTTCCAAAACTATTAAAATATGTATCATACAATATTCAAAACATAAGCCTTCAGGGTCTTAATATTAAGGAATAAATACTAATTTTATCATAAAAATTTTGGTTTTGAAGCACCTGGCACGGATAAAAAGTATTCATAAAAATATCGTATTCATGAATAGTGTCGTATCTATGAATAGTACTATACGACACTATTCATGAATAGTGCCCGTAAATAGTAATAACAAAATAATATTAATAAGTGGGGCCCACATGCAGAATTTTCAAAACAACCCATGCGTTTTCGGTCGGCCGCCGGTTACTATGCAAATAGTAATAATATTAAAATATGTAAGACAAATTTATTTGCTTCTAAATAATCACTCTGGAGAGAGATATTTTAATTTCTAGGCAAATAAAAAGGTCAAACCAAGATCTTGTTCCTCTAATAAAAAAATTTCTACTTTAGGTGGGAATTTAAATCAATTATGATCACAATAATTACCATACCAAATATATTTACATACATGTCCATGGCCATAATTAAATTCATTCACTTTTGGGAATGAAGTTAAACCTATACAATATTCATAATTCTTGTAACTCATTGTTTTGTTTGGTCGCATGAAATTAATTTAGAATATTTCAAAAACCTCTTTCACAATATTGCTAACTGCGAAACAAAATAGATACACTAATTTATAATAATACTTTAGAAGAATAACTATCTTCCCGTGGTTATAAAATCCCTTTAATTTGTTCTAAAGAACAATTGGGGTTTCGTGCCAAATATTCAACTTTATGAATCCGGCTTTACTCCAATTTGTCTCATGGCTTCAGTAAAATTATCACTTTGCTTCGTACAAATTTGTATCTTCTCATAGGACTAAGCCAATTTGTGTCATGTCATAGCTTCAAAATAATTTGTTTCATTGTAGCTTCAAAATAAATGTCATATTCTCTCGCTTCAACACTCGCATAAATTTGCTCTATCACGAGTCAAGATACAAACATAGAAAGGAAATAAGCGCACCAAACTCGTTTGAATATAAGAGTCAAATGAACCCAAAAGCTTTCATCTTTTCTTTTTAACTGTATGTTAAAATAATAATATAACACACATATAATTATTTGGGATCCTATGAATTTTAATTGTATGTTAAAATAATAATATAACACACATATAATTGTTTGGGATCCTATGAATCTATCCTCTCGCACGTCTTCTTTTATAATAAAGCAAGCTATTGTCCTTTATTAATATACTTTTTGACAATGAATTACCTAATCAATATTTTATTGTATTATTTTGGGAAGCTAATAGAAAGGACCATCTCTTGGAATTATCAACTTGTACCTACTATATTAACATTTCCACCGTGAAAAACCAGTTTATCATAATTCAAACTAATAAAAGAGATAAATAATTATTATCATAGAAATACTAATAACCAGGAAAATCATAAAGAAAATAAGTATAATAAGAATTAAAACTTGATGGCTTCGAGCCAAGAAATTAAATTTATATTGCTTTTGGCCATAAAATTAAGAAGTTAAAATGATATGACTTCGGTCATATATTTTTATAATAGGAAAAAATGTATGGCTTCTAGCCATAATATTAATAGAAATTTGAATAGAATTACATAACATTAAAGTTAGCAATAATAACAATATAAATGTTATGTTAAAGTTAGTAACCAAGATTTCCATGTAGGAGGTAGAACCATCCATGTAAGAGTTAAATTAACAAATTATAAAATGACAAATAAATTAAATATTAAATAATAATAACTAAATGCTAGCATAAGGGTAAATACTTAAACATACAATAATAAATAAATGCTAGCATAAAAGTAAATGCTTAAACATAAATGTAGGAGGTAGAACCATCCATGTAAGAGTTAAATTAACAAATTATAAAATGACAAATAAATTAAATATTAAATAATAATAACTAAATGCTAGCATAAGGGTAAATACTTAAACATACAATAATAAATAAATGCTAGCATAAAAGTAAATGCTTAAACATAAATGTAGGAGGTAGAACCATCCATGTAAAAGTCAAATTAAAACAATAATAAAATGTTAGCAATAAAATTAAACTTTGGAAGAAGAACCATCCATATAGGAGGTAACAACAATATATATATTGTGTATAAGAATAAAATATTATGTAAAATAATTGGATCTAAAATGAATGGTAAATAATCTCAAATCTTAACCATTTAACCCGATGTTCAAAACAATCGGTAAAAGTATATCTATAATTCCATATAATGGTTAAGATTATCCCAGATTGATATAATGAACATTTAGAAGAAGATGAGAAAATCATATCTCTCTAGAAACTCGCTGCGATAACGTGTTTTGAAAACTAAAGAAAATATATGATAAAAGATTGAAGAAACCTGGAGAAGAAAGTAGAAGCGCTTTCTTATTATATATGTATATCACAACAATAACTCTCTCATATAGATCTCCCTATTTTACTAGAGTCTTTCTCTCTTTCTATTCTCTCATCTCATCATCATCACTTCTTCTTTTTTTCTTTCTCATCGTCCAGACGGCATGTATATATAGGGAAAGGAAATGGGTCATTACAACACACCTGCGCCGCCTGTAGCTTCTGGAGGATGTGAGAAAGTGCATGGGCCCTACATGAATATATTCATAAGTCATGCGCTGCGTCTGGAGAGTTTGAGAATATGTCTGTAGGTTCCACACTTATATCATATGATATAATACTCTGGGGATATAATACAGGAGATTAAGAGTTAATGGACATCCACATAATTAATATATTCATAACAGAAACAAAATAATCATTTATTCATTTTTACCTCCTCGGTCGTCACTACGACACTACTACAAGTCTACAACTATTATTGTTGTTGTTGTTTTTCCAACAAATCTATAAATTATTGAAATGAAATTTCCGGGAATTTAAACCCTATATTTTTAGTCATCGATTGTCCTGAACTGACGTGACCCATCGCATGCGTGAGTGCCAAAGGTTTATATCACTCTGCTTCAAAATTTTCCGCAGACGTGCAAAAGCCGTTTTCCTCTCAGTTGCTCAGGAAACATCAAATTACCAATTCAGGCCTCTCTTTCCCTAAAATGCCATCACTATCCTTTGCTTTTTCGCTTTCCGATTTTTTTTTTCTTACTGTTAATTCCTTCCTTCGGTTTCGGTCCCCACCCAGTCAGTCTAGTCTAGTGGGTCGTTCTCTCTCACCCGTTCCTTCCTCTACTACCCGTCTCTCTCGCATGCGTTCCTCATCGCCCTCCTAACCTCGAAGGCCCTGCAAACCGCAATGCAAATCTCTTGCTTTAATTTACACTAGTTGCAGATTGAGCCCCTTAATAAACTGCCTCAAGAGTTCACCCGGGACCTTTGGTTCCTTGAATTTCTAGTTCTTGAAATCTTTTCTTTGCAAAATTTTGGAAAACCCCTAGATAATCTGGAAGGTTTTTCAGTTACTATGTTGGGCATGCCATCTTGATTTCGTTTCAAAGCGCGGATTCGGATATGATTGTGAATTTGCTTTTATATCTGCTCTCTGGAATTTTCTGTGAGACGGTGGACAAACCTAACACGACGCTGTATGAGAATTTTGAAATTTTTATGGTTTCTGGTGTATCGTAATTATATCTTCCATGAAATCCATGCCTGATGTATTGGATATAAGCTCCGATGAAGAACTTGGTTTGGAGGAGGGAGTCAAATGTATGGACTATGATTGGATTATGGATTTTCTGGGCGTATCTGACAAAGAATCGGACGATTCCGACGATGTTATCGTAGTCCATGAGCAAAAACCAGAACGGAGGTCAAAGTCTTCAAGGCCGGCAGCGATAGAGTCAGATGATGACTGCGTGGTTCTCGATGGCGATCCTGAGAACGCAATCACATCCGTGAACAAGTCGGCAACTGAATCGGATGAGTTGATCGTAGTGGGCGAGAAGGGTCAGGTATCTCTTAAAATTTATTGTACCGCTGGTCTTGAGAATTTCATTTTGAGGCGTTCTTTTTTCTTTTTAGTTTTGGCCATCTAGACCCTCTTGTTGTGCACGGTAGAAATTGGGAGAATTTATTGTCGATCTCTACACCTTACCTCTACCTGGTATAAAAGGAATGAGATTCATGAATCAAGTTACCTGCTTGTGCATTGTGCAAATAAAGTGGCTTTAGTGCTTAATAGATGTTGTAGACAGAGAACAATGCCCTAACCTGTTCTTTTGCCAGGTTGTGCTAGTTATTTTTAGCTCTTGTAAAGTTTGGTTGAAGACATTATGATATTTGGCAGCATCATCATTTTCAGGAATGCTGAAGAATTGACCTTTCTTTTCCATTGCAGCCTGTTGCATGTTTTCTTTGGGTTTAAATTTTATCATATGTCTTAGCATTTTTTCTTAATTTTAATGTTGTCCAGCTTTGGGCCACTAAAGTAATAGAAACTAGGTTGTGGCTTGCATTTTACATGGAGTTTGAAGTGAGAGACACTGTTTACACCCTACAAATAATACGGCTTTGTATAGAATTTATATTATATATAGAATAGATATATAGATGCTGCTCAGCTATGGGCCAAAAAGCAGTGGAAGTAGCTTTTCTTTTTGGTTCAATGGCTGCACTAGAAAAGCAGGTTTATGGTTCATGGCTCTGAGGGGAGAACTTTCTCTTTGCCTATCCATGAAATTATCCACTTTAAGTTCCGACCTCAATATTTGAATGGGAGAATGACTTCTAGGTGCCAACCAAGGGAAATAATATCAGAAAACTTCCCATTGACAAGTGAACATGAGGGATTAACAAATGAATCAGTTACCATTAACAATTTATGGGACTTGTCAATGTATTATTTCCCTTAGTTGGAACATAAAAGTCATTCTCCCTATTTGAATAGCCTAATGGGGCGGCACAGCGAGGTTTAGCCTTTTGGCTAATTCTTGCAGGACATGAAATTGCCACATGGAGAAATTGTGGAAGCTGAAGGTGATGGCAGAAGAGTTTGACCCTGGGATAGCCATCTTGGCTTCTGCATTTGGGGGAAAAATAAGAAAGAACTTTTTGACTGGACTCTTTCAAAGATTGATAATAGGATCATTGATCCTAATCTAGAAGGTATGGGTATGAATAAATGTTGTTTACTCAGTCCAGAGTATAGGGAAGAAATCATAACCTGAGTGGATTGTATTGTTTAATATCAAAATGTAGCTTCATGATTATTCATCACACCTACTCACTCCCCCAAAGACACACTTCTCATATGCTTTAGAATACAAACTCGAATTAGCCTTTTGATGAATACAGGTCTTTGGGAGTTTGATTGAGTTCTGCGTAATCAGTTTTCATTTTGGTGCATTAATTTGTTCATTCCTGAGTCACATAATTTTTCTTTGCTGAGCATGGAAGTATTTCTGATTTGTAGGTTTATGCTTTCTTCACCCTCGTTTCTTCTTTTTCCTTGCAGATTGCGTGTAGGGACTATCCTCATCCCCGCCATCACTGTGCTACATTTCCCTTCTCTTCCACCCCCCATGAGAGACACTGTGAAAAGGTATAGAACTATAGATAACATTTACTGGTTGTGTAAATTTAGCACATATGCTTTAACTGGTCCAAGCAAAATATTTTTTTCTAGGATTTTTCACTGCTATGCTATTATCCTTCTGTCACTCTGATTTCTATCCTTGATTACATGCAGTGCCACTGTTTTGTCTGTGATTTGCCAGCCCCATGTCCCAAGTGGGGTACTGGTATTTCCAGTGCTGATCATTGTCATGCAACTGAAAAGGTTGATATGTGGAAAATTCTGAGGAAAAATTTCAAGCTGAAGAGTGCTCCATTACCAGCTTCAACTAGTTATAATAATTCACTCCCTGTGGAACATTCCTTGCAAAACCAAGTTGTGCCACTTGGCATTAGTCAACTGTCCACAAATTCCATTTCACAGATTCAGGCATCCAGATTGACTACAACACATTCTTGCTCCTCAACCCATCCTATCCCACAAAATAATGACCGTTGGCCTCCTATCCATGCTTGCTCCTCCTCACCGACTTCTACCATTCAGAATCAGGCCTCCAGGGCAAATTCCATCCCTATGTGCTCCTCAGCAACCAACTTAACGGTTCCTAATGGCACCAACCATGGCAGATGTCAAGGATCAGCACCTACTTTCATCAGGAACAGATGCCCACCTTCCCTTGTTTCTAGGCCAGTGCTGGGTGTACGTAATAATCCATTCCAAAGGGATCGAAGGCGAGGTTCAAGTAACTTATGCCCTCATTATTCTCGTCGTATTGCAATCTCTAACGGGCTAGGTAATGCTGGGGGAACCCTGACTGCAACCCATTCTACTCATGATTCATCTGGCTATAGCAATCATGTCAATCCAGCAGTGCGGTGTAACAAATATTATGATAATCCAGGCTTATCTAATGACAGAACTCACAATAGGTGGAATAATGATTGGCTGCCTGCCAACTTGTCATCATACCCCCATACAAGCTCTTCATGGCCCGGCTTAAACTATAATGGTGAAAATACCGTAGCTTCTGAGATCCAAGCATACACTCAGCCATCCCAGTTGGAAAATAACCAGAGTTTTTATCAACCTGGTGTTCAAGCTAATGATGCTCCTTCAAAGGATGTGGCTTGCCTGAGTGGCAATTTACATGGGAATGGGCATCAAATTGGAAGCCAGATGGAAAACACCGGCGGAGATATCACTCAATGGGGAAATTTAAATCAAGATACCTGTCAACAAGAACCTGTTGGAGATAATCGAGGTGAAACTGCCGTAAAGGCTGTTTATCCATCTGTTGACTTGGTGTGGAATGAGAACTCCAGCCAAAGCACTGAACCTCAGAATGAGAATTCTCAGCCACCAGTCACAGGGTCTATTACCCAACCACCCAATATGAACGATTCCGGTCCCCTGTTTGCCGGAGGCGCTAACCTCAGTTACCTTGCTGATTTTGAGGACTGGCTCATGGAAAAAGAAACTGTTTTGCCTTCTGAGATGAATATTTTATCGCCTGATCCTAATCCAGTTGATATGGGAGCACTACTCTACGATTTTGATACGTCCTCCTGGAATGGTCTGACGCACGCATAACTGAGAAACCCATTTCAAAACTCGGTTGTCTGAGATGTTGTCCTAATTGTACAGCCCTTACATTTCGACCTTGCTAGGCTTTGATCCCCTATTGTTAGGTTTGATGTAAACTTGCTAGCATGATCTATTATAGTTTTACTTAAGCTTGGTGGACGGATTAACTAGTGTGATGCAAGTTCACGAGAATGTAACCTTAGGAATCTTGTTTAAATTAATCTGCTATATTACATGAACCATCAATGTATTTATGTAGGTTTTCAAGCAATTAAATGGTGATGATTTGTTTATTTGGAATGATTTGTAGTTAGTTATTTTTCCTGTATCTCTTCAAAATCACGAAATAATTTAAAACTGGTTAGGCAGATTTATTTCTTGGCGGCCCAATGAGGTCATCTTATGTTAATCACATGAAAAAGAACTTGGACCGATTTTTTCCCATGTTATCCGCCCGTGCAAAAGGATCGATGGATTACGGGCCTTTTCACATTTTTGGGCCATGCAAATGAAACAGACCTGAATGGGTGCAACAACGTTAAATAGTCAACTTAAACGGAAATGGTATTTTTTATTGTGGGGATATAAATGAATGCGTCTTATTCATGGTGGGTTTCAATTTTTTTTTATTCAGATTAACTTGAATTTTTTGGGCCAACATATGAACTTGAAGTCTTGAATCAAATCAATAAATTTAACCCCCTTTTTCATTTGTTTGAGCCCGCTAGATAGGATCTTAAGTTTGAATTCCTCTTAGGAGTTACCTCCGAGTTAAAAAGGGAAACTCCGTTGAAAAATATAAAAAAAATTGGGAAACCACGAATTTCAAACTAGATATTGAATGATAATATAAAAAAAATTTAACCCCTCTTTTTGAACTATCTTAGAAGCAATTTGGTTTGGTTATTTTTAATATAAAATCATATAGATAAATTATATAAAAAAAAATTTAGTAGAAATTATATTATTTATAAACATAAGTACTTATATGGTTGTTGAAAACAAATACAATCATTGTCTTCTCAATAAATAATTTAATGATTAACAAAGAAATATTTGGACAAACTTAGGTTCATTTGCTTATATTCATTAAGTTCAATTCTCTAATCAAATCTTGTCATGTGGAATGATCCAATGGAATTTTGAAATTTAATGTGATTTTTTATTATTAAAAATGGTCCATATGACAATATTTAGGTAGAGAATTGAATCTAATGAATATAACCAAACAAACCTAAATTTTGCCCCCATTATTTTACATAGCATGGAAATAGGTCGGTAAAAGGGACTTTTTAACTAAATAGACTCGAGCTCGTAATTGGGTGGAAGGCTCGAGTCTTTATATAAGATGTGTTTCAAACCTTTTTAAAGACTTACTTACAACGTAAGCCTTTAAAAAAGCTTCATATTACAGGCCTTGGAGGTTATAAACAGGCTTTATGTATTGATCCTATAAAAACCTAATTGTTGTTAATAAAATAAAATCTTATTAGTATTATTATTAAAAAATGATTTCACCAACAATCAAAGCTAATAATATAATCATCCAAAATAAAACAAAATTGTTATTAAAGAGAATAGTAAGGTGCAACCATGAATTGTTAAGGAGACGTTCAATTTTTCTTTTTTTCCCCAAAGAATAATAGGGAGAATCCTATAATTAACTAAATATAACTTGAAATTATAATATAACACTGGAAAACAATAAATATTATGTTATTTATATAATATAAATGTAATTATATTTACTTAATGTGTAAAATTTTAGGCGCTTTAACAAAATAAAAAAATGTTTGATCTACGTATTATTTAGGTTTTTAAGGCCTAATCTTTTTAACAAACAAGTCAGACCAGGGCTTTTTTTCCAATTTGCCCCTTTTTAAATAACTATTTCCCAAAATGCCCCTGTCTGGAAACTATTTCCCAATGTGCCCCTGTTTGGAAGCTATTTCTCAATGTGCCCCTGTTTAGTCGACTAAAAGTATTTATAAACTCCTAATTAATAGGATCTAATCTAACTAAGTCTTATATTATTTCACTTGTAATATTATTTACAAAATAATATATATATTCATAGTGAAGCATATTTTACATGGTGTGAGCATTTATTAAATTCCTAATTTAAAAGAGTTAGGATAGCCTTTGAGTTTAAATTAATTATAGAGAAATAATAATAATAAAAATGATAAAAAAAAAACCCTCTGTCGAAGTTTAGTCGACTAAACCCTCTGTTTAGTCGACTAAATCACGGGGTCACTTAAAAAAAAATTGACCCCGTGATTTAGTCGACTAAACAAGGGCACATTGGGAAATAGTTTCCAAACAGGGGTACATTGGGAAATAGTTTCCAGACAGGGGCATTTTGGGAAATAGTTATTTAAAAAGGGGCAAATTGGGAAAAAAGCCGTCAAAACCGCACCTTTCGGGTTGTAGAAGTCCCGACAAACCTGGTTTATTCCCACCCCTATTTACATATAGGCCGCGGGGATTATTATTATATACACAAGGTAGTGCAATTAATTAACACATTTACCCAACCCATTAGCAAGGAAGATTATTATTATATATACAAGGTAGTGCAATTAATTAACACATTTACCCAACCCATTAGCAAGGAAGTTTTTGTTTGAATGGAATATCGTAACTTAAATAACATTTATAACCTGTGACTTGATGTTACTAAAGATTAATAAAGGTGATATTCCTCATAATGGGGTCTGATATAGTATATTACTATTTACTACAGTCAACAAATGGAGACCAGCGTGGGGGGTGATGCTACAGGCAATTGCATGATGTGATAGGCAGATTCTTATATAAATAAATAAATAAAAACGCATATTTTATGTAACACATATATAAACATATTTCAATCCCTCTTCCTTCCTTATCGTCTTCCCTGCTACTAACTCTGCAAAAAGATTCCTTCTTTTTTCATCTCCAAAAATCTCAGTGACCTGCAAAATAAAAATCACTACTTTTCATCAGCTTCTTCTCTCTCTCACACTGCTCCTTCACTATATTAAATCCATGGCTTCAGATTCCAATTCAAACCTTAAAATCATCGTCGAAAGAAATCCTCCTCAGTCTCGCCTTGCCACTCTCAATGTCACCTGCTGGCCCAAGTACGTCCCATCTCATCTCTCTCTCTCTGTAAATCCGTGTATGTATTTGGGTTAGGTTCTGATATCTGTGTTTTGCTTTCTATTTTGTTGATTTTTTATTTTTTTTTGGGGTTTGCAAAAAGAAGATGGGGGTGTTCACCAGGGAAGTATCAGTTAAAGTTTGATGCAGAAGAGACATGTTATCTGCTGAAAGGGAAGGTAAAGGCATACCCAAAGGGCTCATCGGAGTTTGTGGAGTTTGGTGCCGGCGACCTCGTGATTATCCCTAAAGGTCTTAGTTGTACTTGGGACGTCTCTCTCGCCGTCGATAAATATTACAAATTTGAGTCTTCTTCTTCTTCTTCTTCTTCATCTTAGTGTATACTATTAGCTTTTCGATATCTCTGAACTGTTAGTAATTATTTCAGCCTTTTTTAATTTTTTAATGAATACCAAATATCAATCTTCTTCAAGTGAAATAGTGAATTATTCGGTTCGCAATTTTGTCTATTTGTGGAGTGGCCTGGGTGGGTTTGTTTTTCTGGTTGTCTGTTTCTGTTGGGTATTCAGAGTTCAGATTCAGAGAGAGAGAGAGAGAGGGAGGTTTTAGTCAAAGAAGGAATAAAATATCCGACAATGCATGTCCCGTTCAAACCCGCCCTCTTCTTTACGTGTTCAACATTTATATCCAGCTTTTAATGTCCCTTTGACCGGTCAACGCCTCAGATATTTTTTCTTCTTCAAAATAATTGGGTAGAAATAATGATAAGTTTGATTGAATCCAACAATACTCTTTCCCTCTGTTTCCCCGGCTATCAAGGCGCTTGTCATGCTTGCCATAGGATTAAAGCAACACTTTTTTATGTTTCACGTTTTGTTTTCTTCGGTTGGTTCTGATGATTTTTTACAAGGAAACAGATTCTCATCTACTGTTATTGTTATAATAGGGTTTTTTGACTAAAATAATTTTTTTTAACCAATCTACAGTACTTTTAAAATTATTTACCGGAGTATGGTTGTTTTGGGAGTCACGGCTTTGGTTCGTCAAAAACCCCGACAGAACCTGATCTGTCGCGGTTCCCGACAGAACCGATATTCAGTTCAGCGTCGGGGGGGGCCCGACGCTTAGTTGCGTTAGGAATCCTAACGCTTAGTTGCGTCGAACCCCGACGGAACGGAGATCCGGTCTGTCGGGGTTTTTTAACCAACCGTTCGTCAACTCGCCGACTCCTCAAAACAACCTTATTCTGGTAAAAAGTTTCAAAAGTATTGTAGATTGGTAATTTTATTTTTTTTTTTAAAAAAATTTATTTTGGTCAAAAACCCTTATAGTAGTAGTAAAAGTAAATTCGAAACAGCAGAGAGGCGTTATACTGCTCTAATGGCAAAAACGAAGTTTGACGTTATTTTATATATGGGGAAAAACTTATATGTTGACGGTTGAATCACTTAAATTTTAGTTTGGATCACTGAATTTAATAAGTTATATATCAAGTTATGTATTGTAATTAGGGGTACACGGTTGAATTATCTAAATTTTAATTTAGTCACCAAAGCTAACAAATTATATATCAGGTTATGTATTATAATTATGGATTTAAAATTTGGGTCAAATCACTTCCATATCGCCAGGGGCAGAGCCAGGAATGAAAATTAGGGGGGCAAAAATTACAGAATAAGATCCAGTGGAGTCGGCATTTGAAATTAGGGGGCAAAAATTATAGAATTGGACCCAAAATTTTAGAAAATTATGATTTGACCTTATAAATATTTCAATATTTTCAGTTTAGTCCCTTTATGACACTTTTAAATAGGGACTAAAATGAAAAAATTAAAATTTTTAAGAGGTAAAAGCATAATTTCTGAATTTTTTTAGTCCAATTATGTAAGCCCCCCTAAATCACCCTTGCATCTCGCTTAGTTATAAAAGCAATAAAATTGAAAACATAACTCTATTATTTATGCAATTAATTAATTCCTTAGGAAGCATACGACGGAGCACCGTTTGTTCTCTGATTTTTTTCAAAACATTAATTGCGCACAATATTCTTTTTTAATATAATATTTGGTTTTATAAGAAAGTCGAAGTATATATAATTGAAAGAGGTGAATTCTTATCATCTTGCATACTGCAATGTTTCACAAATAATCTCATCCAATAGCCCGGTCAAGATCAACTAATAACTTATAACTTTACTCTACTACTAAGGATTTATTATTATTATTATTATTATTAAAAATTAAGTTTCTAGCTATGTTCAACATTGTAGCTATCATAAGGGAGGAGGTAATTTACAATTTATTTATTATTATTTTCAATTTGTTGATAGAACTAAAGAAGATAGAGTATAGATTATATATTGGAGGAATTAATTGATAGAGTAAATAATATGATTATATTTTTAATTTTGATATTTTAATAACTAAGGGATATAAAGATAATTTGACTCAAATTTTAAACACCTAATTATAATGCATCATCTAATGTATAATTTGTTAAATTCTGTTACCCAAATTCATCTACGTTGTTTTTTGATTGAATTGCGGGTCTCTGTTTTTTTTACCAAGTCATAGCTAAGCTAAGATTTATAAACTTGATGATCATTAATACCAATATATGTGGAGAGCTGACAAAATTTAGACTTTTATATAATAAATGATGATTGCAAATCGATTCACGTAAGCTGACTTAAAAAAAAAAAAGACAAAAAACACGCAAAACGCACATTTTCAAAGCTCATGACGGTTTAGATTTTTTGCAACCAAACAACATTCCGGGAAAAATCCTTCAAGTACAAGATGTGACTGTTGGTTTTCTATATTTAGAAATCAGGAAAAGGACCCGCATACATATAACCTTTTCATCATTTTTTTCCACAACATACAACCTTTTTTTTTGTGGAGAATGACTATATAAAATTTTAAAACCAATAATGTCTATTGGAAAGGAAAAAGGATAGAGAAATACACAAATAGAAATCTGAGTTTTAAATATTTAGGCAAAAAACCAAACTACCATTTTCTTCACTCTTGTCTCTTGACTCCATTCTCTCTTCTTTAGCATTTTCGTTCAGCTTCACAGAATTGAAGAAAAGAAGAAGAGTGAGCTTTCATCTTTCATTCAGCTCGCGTTCTCTCTCCACTCCGACAAAGAAAGAGAAATAGAGAATAGAGACGGCACACCAAAGTTCCTTTCGTCCTTACTTCGATTGCCATTAAAGGTTGAAGAAACCAATTTCTAACAAGCTTTTTCAGTTTTCGGCAAGCTTATGAATTTTCCAATGAGTTTTTTCAGTTTTTGGTGAATAGTAACGAGATTGACAAAATAAGTGATAAGATTGACAAAATGAGTGATGAGATTGACAAAATCCGTAAGTATTGACAATATTTGTAAAAGAATTGACAAAGAGTTTTGGGTTGTGACCAATTAAGTAATGAGATTGACAAAATCCGTAAGTATTGACAATATGTGCAAAAGGATCGACAAAGAGTTTTGGATTATGACCAATTGAGTAATGAGATTGACAAAATCCGTAAGTAAGGACAATATGTGTAAAGGCAACGAGTTTTAGGTTGTGATTAATTGAGTAATGAGATTGATAAAATCCGTAATGGTTTTGACAAAATCCTAAACCCAAAAGGGTTACTCAATTTTGTCAATCTCATTACTCAATTGGTCACAACTCAAAACTCGTTGCCAATTTTTTTACACATATTGTTAGTATTTACGGATTTTGTTAATCTTATTACTCAATTGGTCACAATCCAAAACTCTTTGTCAATCTTTTTACACATATTGTCATTATCTACGGATTTTGGCAACCTCATTACTCATTTTGTCAATCTTATTACTCAATTGATCACAACCCAAAACTCTTTGTCAATCCTTTTACACATATTGTAAGTATTTACAGATTTTGTCAAACTCATTACTTATTTTGTCACTCTCATTACTCTTTGCCTGAAACTAAAAAATCTCACTGAAAAATTCATAAGCTTGCCAGAAAACTCATGAACTCGCCATAAACTGTAGAACTTCGCCGAAAAACTGAAAAGGCTCATTGAAAACTTGTTTATTCAACCTTCAATGGCAACCGAAGTGAGGATGAAAGGAACTCCGGTGTGCCGTCTCTATCATCTATTTCTCTTTCTCTGTTAGAGTGGAGAGAGAATGTGAGCTGAATGAAAAATGAAATCTCACTCTTTTTCTTCTTCGATATTGTGGAGCCGAACGAAAGATGAAAGCTCACTCTTTTTTTTTTTCCGATCCCGTGGAGTTAAATGAAAGATAATGGTGAAGAAGAGAGAACGGAGTGGAGAGAGAAGAGTGAAGGAAGTGATAGTTTGATCTTTTACCCAAATATTGAAAACCTAGATTCCTACTTGTAGGGTTGTCCAAAAACCCGATAGTATGGTTGTTCCGACCTGACCCGGTCCGGGCAAAAAAAAATTGGTCAAATACAATTTCACCGGATCGGACTAGACTGCTCAGGTTGGACCAGACTTCGGTCCAAGAGCTTAGACCCCTTGGACTGGTTCGGTCTAACTCGATTTTATTTTTATTGTTTGTAAATCATCATTGCACTCAACTACTCACTGGAGTTTGGATATCCTAATGTGCTTTTTAACTTATAGGAATCACTTTTCACTCCGTCACTTTTTATTACTTTTGGAAGTCAGGTGAAACAAGAGCTAAAATATTGCCTCCCAAGAAGGCAAAAAACAAAAGAAACTGGAAAAAAAAAAAAAAAAAAAACTAGACTGGCCTAGGCAATTTGTCGGTTTGGTCATATCTAACCCGACCTTGGGCTAGTATAGACCTGACCGGACCTCGAGCTGACTTTTCCAGCCCGAGGTCCTATCAAACCAATCCTTAGGTTGACCTCCAACCTGATCTAGTCCAGTCCTTGGACATCCCTACCTGCATGCACCTCTATGTCTTTTTCCCATTAGGAGACCTTTTTAGATTTTGGAATTTCATATACTATTTAGACGGTATTCTCCCTTTTATTTGTGGTTATGCTAATTTTTCATAAGCTCCTCACAATTCTTTATCCTGTTGTCTCTGCTGTGACAAAAAACCTACCATCAATCATTTTCAATTTTTTTCTTCACATGTTCTCTCTTGATTCCCAGGTGAACATCATATCTATCTACAGGAAACTTTCATTTTTCTTTATATTATGACTTTACCCTGATTTATTTTTACAAGATGGACTTTTATTATTATTAATCCATCAGCATATCTACAGGAAACTTTCATTTTTCTTTATATTACGACTTTCCCGATTTATTTTCACAAGATGGACTTTTTATTATTATTAATCCATCAGCATTTAACGCTACTAACAACCTACTAGTCTAATTTTTGCAATATACAATGAGCTGAACGTTGCTACCTCCAAATGATCATCACAATTGTATACGCAAATCTCAAACATAAGAACACTAGTTAAACTGGATTAACCTATAGTCAATTGATTTAAGCGTTTGGTTTTAAAGTTGGACTTCTTTGCTCATGGGTTTGGGATTTTGGTACCCAGACAAAAATTAACTTGAGGAATTCTGCGTTCTAGTTTGAAGCATGCTCAGTTCCTGAGAGCCCATAAAGCAACAGAAACTTCATTGACCGTAAATTTTCCTTTTTCCCCCAATTTTTTTTTTGGGTAACTCGTTGTACATAGAATGTGTAGAATGAAAAAGAAAAACCCACTTCCTTTTTTTTTTCCCGGGGGGGTTGGGATTTGGAGGAAGGGGGAATGCAAGAGTTTGAAGAGAGCATGTTAGTATATGAACATTTGAGTAATATAAACTGTACAGCTTCTGGGGAATTGAGTGTGAGGTTCCAGCATTTTGATGGGCTTTGCATTGCATGTTCTCACTCAGCAATCCAGTGTCTCTAAGAGGCATCTGTAGAGATAGCCGCATGCAAATTAGGTGCATTAAAAATCACTTCAGCTTTTTTTATCAGAAGTAAAAAAGAACAAAAAACTGGGCATTACTCATGTAATAAACCAAACAAAGTAGGTTGGAATCTTCTGTCTACCATCTCTGAAGTACAGGTGATGTGAGGTGGTTCATAGCATTCTACCTCCAGTTATGCTTCTAAACCTACAATCATACAGCAATCGCAAGGTTAAATAATTTTTACATGTTATTTGTTCTGACCCAAATACATCAGTAAAGTATTTGCCCATGATAAAACTGAAAGAAAAAAGAAAAGAAACACTCCTCTGAGAAAAGAATTGGCTCATGACAAGAGACTCAAAAGTCAAAACATAGAGTCCTATGGTTTTACCAAAACATAAAACAAAGTCATGACATCCTCAAACAAACAGAGAGGAGTGCAAATTCTAATTGCATCTTTACCAAGGTTACGTCACTGACACCTAATATCACTTGGTTGCATGATTGTGATGAAGATGGAGAGCAGATTCTGACTTACAATATAATGCCAAATGGCTGCTATGAAGGATAGCAGTTTCACTTTGTGGTTGACACCAGTCTCAAGTTAATGGAACTGAAATGAAACCCCTGGTTCCAACATTAGCTTTGCACTATGGGACAAAGGTGGGTCTTGTGGGGTGGGGAAAATAATGGAACAGGGCAAATAGACCTACACTCTAGCAGATTCATTGCTCTGGGTATTATATTGAGAAGAGTTCCAGAACTCCTTTTTTGCACCTAAAACCTAGAAGAGCCTATCGCAAATCTATGAAGTAATTCAGACTCTCCAAGCAAACGTGCTAGGTAGAGAGCAGAACAACACAATGATACAGTCTGATGGGCTTTTCATAGATTGACGATCTAAATCTGTACAAGAGAAAAATAGACACTTTAACGTCTAGGTCCAGGAAATACAAAATACCCAAGCTTGTCTGGATATAACCAACAAAGCTTTTCCATAAAGCTTCATATTAGCAATAACAGCCAATTATCAAAAGCAAATCATCAACCTATACTGAATTCTTTGATTTTCTATACCCCCCAAATGGAATTGCAACATATGGATCAAATACCATGTATAGAACCATCTATAAAATTAGAAAACCTAAAAAACAAGAAATATAGATAAAACCTTGCTGGTTAGTTGACTCCAATAATGTTGTCCTCGGGTAAGTAACTTGCTTTAGTGCCATTTACTGCATGAGCTCCATCATAGTGCAGGACCCTAAGCTTTCCTTCCTACAACCAGAAGGAGTGTGTTATCGATTAACTAATGTCAGTGAATTAAACAGGTAACATATAAAAGCATACCTTAGTTCCATAAACAAGCCCTCTCCCAGGAAAAGGATGAAAGCATGCTACATTGACTTCATCCTCTGCACTAGGAAGCACCATGACGAGTTTCATATCTGACACTCTGTATACCTGTGACAGGCAAATTCAGGAACCTAATATTCAGCCTAAAACATATCAAATTATCGAGTGTCATGGCAGACATTTCCTAGTGGTGGTCCATATCGAACATAAAAGGTTCATGACCAATCAGAAACAAATATAAATTGATTTTACAGAACAAGTGGAGTAACTATGTTACTTCAGAAAGAGGAATAACATGAATGAGAAAACCATATTGAGATTGAGAAGAGAGCATTTACCTCTAACACAGTATATATGGGTAGGGTTGTTTCTCCATCAATAACAATGCTTTTAAGAAGAGATCCATGACGCCTACCATAGGCAAGCAGTATGTGCTCAGATGTGGGTGAAAACTGCACATAAAATAGTGTTGCACACATTAAATCCACAAAGACAAACTTTTTGAACCATAGCTAATAATGCGAAGAAAATGTCAATGATGGATCAGAAATAGATTATTTTTTAGACGTCAAAACAGAAATAGGCAATTAAGCTATCATAATAAGTCTGATAACAATTTGAAGTGCCAATAAGTTTACTATTTCATTTAGTGAATTCCAAAACACAACGAGAAAGAAAAATGTGCATGCACACGCATGTGTGTGAGGTGGGGAATACTGGATGAAATGCAAATTGTATTTAATAGAGAAGAAAAGGCAGAACTGTGATTAAAAGGATGGGAAATATTTAGGAGAAAGAGCAAGTAATTGTTATTTCCAACTCCAACATTTTTCCTCCACCCTTTCTTTTGTATTTTTTCAAATCCTCACCTGCAATTCTTAATATATAATTAAATGACAGTCAACACATTTATTTACATAAATTAATAAAAGTATACAGGCCATATGTAAATGGCAGACACCTTTATGCATAGGTTGGTGATGATAATAATGAATATAATGATAAAGAATAGTTTCATTATCAAATAATAAATCAACTGACCTGGATTGAAGTCAGACAGTGAGCTGCTCTAATTGCCCGCGATGCAAGCACCATTCCAAATCTATTCAGGAAATTGAAATAGTAAATTATTTAACATACAAACACAGAGGTCTCAAACTAAAACGTGAGCAAGAAAAAGATAGAGAAATGCCAGGCAACATTTAATGAAGTATTTATCGAAGAAAAGTTAAAGTGTGCCCTACGTTGCCTCCTCAAGGGAATATATGCGAAGCTCGTACATAACTTGGTGTGCTGAAATTGGATGTCGTGTTGGGGATGTTGCAACTCCTGACTCATGTTGTACTTGAGTTTGTAATCCTGAATCAGCTTCTACATGAGGAAGCATACATGCAACACATGCAGCCAGAAACCTACCACATGGTGAAAAATGGGCACCCATTTCACTGCAAACACAGTTTTGCATTAGAAACATAATGTGTAAATGTAAACAGTATAAACGCGGAAAATGTTACTGCAAAAAAATTTGAACATAAATAAATTTAGAACTTTAGCCATTCTCATGAACTGAAGCAATTAATTCTCAAAATGCATGGCTTAGCAAAGCAAAACAACTCTATTTTACCAAACAATAAAATTCAATCTTACGATGGAAAATATGTTAAACATAGATGTCACCTGCACAAGACAGCATGTGGTATTGTAAGGCGACATCTTTCGGCATTTAGTGGGGCACAGGGGTTTTTTATGTCATGTGACCATACTCTTAGCTTCACTGTGCAAGGCAGCTCTGCAGCAGCTGCAGCAGCCACTGATGTGGCAAGTTCTGACTGAATTCGACTTATAATGGTTTGAATGTCAGTGACACCATGCGGAATATTGACAGAAGAGGCCATATTGCCAGATTCAGATGCAGGAACTTGAGATTGTGGAAAATGACTGCGCAAACCAGATCTCCCCAGAGCTCCTGGTATATTCATGCTTCCTGGAATAGCTGAAGATGAAGTTGTTGCTTCATCATCAGGAGGGGGAAAATTAGATGCCATGGTGGAAGAACCAATCTGAGCCAGGCTGTCCCGACTACCACTCAGATGAGGAAGCACCAAGGGGACACCGACTTGGCTTTGACCCATTAACCAGCCATGCAGAAAGGGTAGCTCCCATCCACTTGGGTCTCTTGAGGTGAAAAAACGTTGAAATTGACCCAAGTCAGAAAGACCCTCATGATTTGTTGCTTGTCTGTATAAACCATGCAGCACATTACTCAGAGAACTGACATTTGTAGAGTTTCCATGTTGGCTTCCTTCGGCTGGTACCGTTTCATCAGTCTCCATACCATCCACAGCAAAGCTACTGATACCAGTTCCCATTCCATTAGAGAAGGTACCATGGGCAGCGTATTCTTTACCAGTTTGAGAGCTAATAGGAATCTCAGAGACTGTATCCATAGGAGACAATGTATTATTATATTGCTCAGTAGAATTTGTGACTGCTTGAAACTGTGCAGAGGTGGAAGATTCAACTTGCATGTTCTCTGAACCAGCAACAAGACTAGCATTATGCGTTTCCATTCTTGAATCATCAGCATTAAATGAAGACAAGAAGAAAAAAGGTAATGACAAATAAGGTAGTTCATTGCTGGGAAAAGCAATATGCTCCTTAAGATGAATATTTGCAACAATCACAGCAGGTGGGGGATATTGTAAATAACCAGGAGATGTAGCCCGTGTCATAGAGGAATCTGAAGAGTCAAGATCATTGACCTGCACATCAGCCAAACACATAAGCCTAAAACAAGAAATCAAACATGATACTTCGATTAAAAGTTAAAACAGGTAAATAATCAAGGAAAATGATCAAAGGTGTTTCAATTTGTTACCTCAGCAGTTAAAAGATATGGTGCTGCATGAGGGTGAAAATGAACAGCCCGAAGTGAGCGCCTTGTCTTCAACACAAATGTAGGTGAGGATCCTTCACCTCTCTTGTTGTAGTGCCATACATACAGCTGGCACAGCATTAAAAAACATTGTTATCAGATCCACCAAAAAAAGCAAGGAAAACATGAGATAAGAGATTAAATATGTAAGCAGCAGGTAAAAATCATACCTTGTGGCCTGATGCAATCGCAAGTATTTCCCCTTCGGCATGAAAAGCAATGGATGCAATGGGGCGATCTGTGAATGAAAATATCATCATAAGAGTAATAATAAAAGCAACAGAACAACAGACAAATCCTGCAAGAGTGGAAACGTAATTCAGGACTTGGGGGGATTGAAAGAAAAATTACAGAAATGGTGAAATAATATGCATTTTGATGTGTTAGCATCCCATAAGCGAACTTCTTGGTCCAAGCTCCCACTAGCAAGTATATGTGGTTGCAACGGATGGAACCTAACCTGTAATTCATCAGCACCATATAAATATAGAGAAGATACAAAAGACGTTCCTACGAGTTAAACTTGAAGAAAGGAATGCATTCCTTAGTTGATCCAAACAATAAAAGAATTTGTTAAAGCACCTAGTAGCAAGCTAACAAAGCCTTCAGTCAGATAAACAATCAATATGTGCACCTATCATTCATTTTTATATCAAAGGCAATCCCTAACTTATAAGGGCCATTCCCTAAATCATACATAGCTACGCATAAGTTATCCAAATTGTTGTAAAATTCCTATAAACTATTTAGGCCCGACTACAAAAAACAATGACGGAACCATACCCCACTAAAATTTAATTTAGTACCATGTTTACAAAATAAAATTTAATTACAAGAAATTGAGGCAAATAATAAAATGGCAAGCTTACCACCCAAGGGGTCCTTCTATGGCCAATTAACACATTTAAGCAACTTCCAGTTTCCCAATCAATTATCTTTACGGTATGGTCACCACTGCACATGCCAAACAAAAACCAAGCTCAACCACAAAGGAGTTCAAGCTAGCAAAAGGAGGAGGAGGAAAGTACAACTTACTGTGTCGACGCAAGTACTTTTCCATCTGGACTAAATGCTGCTGCAATAGTAGATCGTGGGGGAGGCAACAAAGGACAATATTTAGCTGATAAATGCCGCAATGACTCTGCCTCAACCCTGAAAAAGTGAAAATCATTGTCAGAGATACTGGTCCTCAAATTTTACTGTACTTGAAGACAGAAAACAAAAAAACACATCTTGAACAAGCTTGTTTTTCATTCAATGAGATTTATACTCTGCAGTTGCATCATTACCATGAGAGGAGACTGCGTTTTGAATCTCTCACTGCATCATTTTTAGGATAAGGGCAAGAACCAGCTTTTGGTTCAGAAGCTTCTCCCCAGTGCTGTTTTGGTACATGTTTTGATTTTGCAGAAATCTCTCTATGCGCTAGCAAATTAAATACATTTGTTCCACTGAACAAAGTGGACAAATCAAGTGAGAGAATAATCACGGAGAAAAATATTGAACTTCAAATGCTTACTGAAAAGCAAGGGAAAGAGATTTTTTGTCACAGCTGTCAACAATAAACTTGATATCATTTAGCAAAATAAATAAATTTTGTATCCATTCACAAGTACTTGGAATCTTATGAATTATTTAGCTTATTTTTCCATGACCACGCGTTGATAAGCATTTTCAGCACTTAAGAATGAACAAAGTTTACATGCATAAAAGCATGCATGAGAACTTTCTCAGGAGTCCAGTGCTGCGAATTTATGGTCATATAATATAATCCATGTGAATTTCTTCCCAAGAAAGAAAATTCCTTAAATATACTCCCGATTGATAGGCAATGTGCATATTTTTACTTCAAATTATATTGATCTCAACAGTCGGCTAAGATTAGATCAATGGATCACACCTTGGGGAAAAACTACCGCTGAAATTTGAGTTGGTGGAAGTAAATCCAAGATGGGCAATATTGAAAATCAACTATCAACTAGCACCAAATAAGAGGATCTTGAAAACCAAGAAGCTTAGAAATCGAAAATCAGAAACAATCCACATATATTAGGTGTAAGTACAGAGATATTTAAGATTTCTACTGGCCTAACAAGTATCAGGAGGATATTATCATCCATCAACAAAAATAGAAGCATCAGCTAAAATAGAGCACCATTTCGTAACCTACTAATCTTGGTAAATTGCCATCAAATTTCCGGTTTATATGCCGTCAAACTACATGACCCAGAATTCAAATTTCTTGCTTTCTTCCGACATCACGACGGCAGGAAACTCAAGTCCAGAGTGACACATAAAGAAAGAAAGAATCGGTACAAAGAAAATGGATGATCTGAAAGAAGAACTCAGACCTGCTGTTGGAACTACGGGAAGACGAGGACGATGGTTGGGTCTGATCATTAGGCCGAGGAAATCCCGTCATATCTGAGAATTTCATTCAGAGGAATTTAAATTAAACAGCAAGGATCAAATCGGAGAGAGTCACCGCACGGGGAGAAATCTTAGTTCTCAACAGCTGAAAGCGAAATTCATAGTTTAAATCCCCGGAAGTGGAAAGTTCGATTTCCCACAAGTCTCTCTCTATCTATGAGGGTGCGTACGTTGCCTTTATTCAGCCTCCGTGGTGATTTCAAGACGAAGCAGACGTGAGAGGAGCCGGGTAGACGGGTTGATCCACGCCGTACGGGTGGGAATGAAAATATGACGGAGTCTTGGGGTATGGATGCAATTATGGATCAACATGCATAGAGATTTGTTTTAAATGAGGTAATTATGGATCAAGCCACTAGATGATGCGTAGAGACTATATCCTTTTTTTTTGTTCAGAACATTACATGGATAAGCCGGATTATAAGGAAATTATGATGAACAGGTAGGCCGGAGTTTAGTCCTTAAGTGTTAGTTGTTTACAACGTAACGAATAAATGTTTAAATTTTTGTTAGAAAAGATGTTTACATTTAGTGTTCGACCGTGACTCTAACATGATTGTTTCTAATAGAAGGATATTTGTGCCTAAAGTCTTTACATTGATAACGAGATTTGAATTTACAATTTTGTGAATTATAAGAGATGTTTTTACTAACTAAATTAACCTTTGTTGGCAAGGACAACTTCTTTTATTAATAAGTTTAACAGAAATTTACAAAAATAATATCAACCGAATGATGAAAAAGAAAAAGTTAAACTGTTGAGAGCTCCAAAATTTATTGTAGTTTCCTAATTTAAACAGTCCTATGTTAATTAACTGCCAGCATGATACAGGTTGAGATTTCTATTCAAAATTAAATCTATATTACTATATGCTATTTCCATCTTGAATGTATAACCTAATTTGTCATATAATTTGTGCTACAAACTAGATCATATATTTAGTTGTATGATATGAGACTAATATGAATTAACAAATTCGTCTTGATTTTCATGACACCATCCCAAACTATCTCATTTAAAAAATAAGACTCTTTCTTCCCCAAAAGCAAGGCTTGGTTTCATCACATTTTGGACACAACTAAGATTCCGTCAAACATAAAAATAGAGATCACTAGGAATTGAATTCAAGATCCAAAGCTCCAATAACATTTTTTATTCCACGTTCTTGGCTCTAGGGAAAAACTATGGCAATCAAACAAGGAGAATTGGGAAATTTAGGACCTATTTGGTTCAAAGAATAGATGATAATGCAATGTAAATGGTAATACAATATAGTCTAATTATTGGACGGGACCTCTTCTTAATCAACAATTTATTTACAAATTTTAAAAGAATTTATTAAAAGATCTAATTTTCAATAAAATCGTGCAATTCATATATTGTTGGAAATTATGCCCTAGAGGTCAATAATTGTACTTTAAACATTATTGTTATTTAAAGTATTTCTCCAATTTTGTTATCATATCATTTGCATGTTTATTATGATGATCAGATCCTTAGATGTATCATAACAATTGTCTTAAATGTTCCTGGCTCATCTCTATGCGGAGTCGAAGATGAAACAAAACCAAGATGACTTTAATAAGATATGGAGATACGAATCAAAGTCTTAGGCACTTGTAAGAAGACAAGATCTTGTGACCACCTACAATAAGAAAGTGCGTGGATTATTAAAATGTTTATCTCATGTATAATCATGTCACAATGCCCTTTGACCCATCATGGATTCCTACATGAGAGTCGCTAATCTTTGACCTAGTCAAAAGTCACCTTCGACCGGGTGATGATAAAGGCTTCAATCGGGATTAGTGGTTTTCATACAGAGGAATGTGAATGGTCAAGATGAAATTTGTCCTCACATTTGTAGAGAGATATTACTTGGCCCCTCGATGAGTAAGTTTGAGAAAAGTATGACTATACTACGATGGAAAGGAGTTTCCATTTCAATTGTTAGACTACTCAAGAATCAAGAAAGTAATGGTGAAGAACAGGAGGATGACACTATCCATGCTTCATCTTTGACCAAATTATCGCGTGACAAAAGGGATGTGGCATGGTTGTATGATAGGTTGCATTGTATCATCGATCCTCTTATGAATTGGGTAGTCGTAATGTCTTGCTAGAGGCCACTTGCGACTTGTGGGTCAGATAAATATGTTGGCTTCAATTCCATCAATTCCATGTGGGCCTATGGGTGCACGAATAAATTAACACGAAATATAATGTCCAGATTCATTGAATCTAAAATATGTCAAAGATTTAATGAATACAATGTTTAATGTAAGGAGGATGATGGATATATATATATATATATATATATATATATATATATATATATATTATAAATTCAAAAATAATAATAATATTATTATCTAGTATTTGTTTTGTATTTAATTTATTTGACAAATTAAATAACTAAAACTAATAGAGATATCGTGTCTCGCATTTAATTTTGAAGATAGATATCAAATCTCGCATTTAATTTATGAAGATAAATTAAATCAAATTTTTTTTTTAATTCGTATTAAATAAATAGATTAGATTAAATCTATTAGACAAATTTGATTAATATTATTTTAATCCAATTCAAATTTCAAAATTAATTAAGATTAATTTTGAATATATAATACAGCCCATTAGGGTTTGAAAACCCTAAGACAATGAGTAGACGTATTATAAAAAGGCCACAAGAGAAATCCTAGAGTATACAGCGAAAAAGGTTGGAGGGCCTGTGTTGGGGTCCTATTCATGTGGATACCGGTAGACGGAGTTGGTTCATTCAGTTGGCTCCTAGTGATTGAACAAGACGCACACGAAAGAAAGGTACAATTCTAACTATTCGATTTAAACGCCATTGATAGATCCATTATTGAGATTCGATGTTTCTTTTGATAAATTTCTTCCACTGCTTGTACGAATCCCATCATATATAGCCAATCCAATCTCATTTACCAAGATAATATTTGTTGTTGTTGAACATGTTGTAGATAAAAGAATAATTCAAGATCGAGAGAGAATGGGGTGATGTGATTCCCATTACCATCCATTTTTACATCCAACCAAACAGGCCATTATTCATGTCGGTTAAAAAGGAGAACCGTATGACCTGGGAACAAAGACAATGTATGAACAAAAGGAATATGCTAAAACCGTCTCGTTGCAAAGAGAATGAAAGAAAAGAATAAACCCCGAATCCCATCAGCTACCTTCACAAACCATTAAGGAGGTGACAAAATGCTGGGTGTAACAACAAAAAGAGACAGTCAAAAAATACAGATACAAACGGGAAGTGCGAAAATTAATAGGAAAATCAAGCGTTTTACATACAAAATCATGTTGAAAAACTAGGCTAGAGGACAAAAAGAATGTAACCTATCTATATACATTAGGCCAAACTTTCAAAATTCCCATCCAACCTTTGCTCAACTAATCTACTCAAGTTTCATCCTTTTTTTAATGAGCTGGGTCCCCATACACGAATTGTATAATCATCACTTGCAGATGACAGCATTTGTGGTCTTCTAGGGTTCCAGCTCACACAATTCACAGTCAGTGTGTGCCCAGATAAAACCTCTATTGGCTTTGAGTTCCTCCGGTTCCAAATGTAGACCTGAATCCGATGAATCCAATGTTTTGTTAGTTTTTATACCTAGCTGCTAGTAATTAGCAAATTCTGAAGAAAAGAACTACCTGTGAATTCTCACTACCACTGGCAATGAATGTGCTATTCAATCCACCAAAGCATGATCTTATCACATATTTGTATTGCTTATGACCCTGGTACCTCAATGGCTTGTCCCATTTCCCATCCACATCCCACATATGTATCTCCTGGCTGTTTAGATTGACAATGAAGAACTTGCCATCTCCTGAAACCGATAGGGATGTGATCGGGTGCTCCTCTGAGATGACTCGTTCTGTATTCGTTCCCAGATGCAAAATCCGAATCTCTTTTTCCATGAATATGGTGATAAGGTACTCCCCATCTGATGTAACAGCAAGGTCTAGAACTTTGGGCATCCTAACTCCTCTCCAAGCTTTTAGCTCGTTTCCATCACAATCCCACATGCAGATGCCCTTTTCAGGGTCGGAGCTGCCACACACAATATTCTTTGAGTTGGGAAACCAGGCACATGAGCTCACAACGAAGTCATGACTCCCAAATGTGTGCTTACATGTACCTGTTTCAACATCCCACAGCTTCAAGACTTCTGCATTCCCACATGTGAGCAACTTAGTGTCATCAGGACTCCATGCCACAAAAGATACTGGATTTTGGTGACCTTGTAGTGTGTGTTTCAGTGTCAGTTTCCCGTCTTCCAGCACCTAGAACAAGTGTTCCAGAACATTAGAAAAACAAGTGGCTTCAACTAGTTCTCACAAGTCAATTATGCTATTTTATTATTTATACATTGTAAATGCACAGTTATTCTACCCCTGCAAGGTGTTGAACTCTCAATAAAGGGCTCCATCTTATGCCAGCAGTGCGCAAAAAAACATTTCCCTTCAGGTTATATAAGCCAAATAATATCCCAATATAGGAAAGGTTCAATTAATAACAGCTTCAATCTAAAGCCTTGGATAGACAAAGAAAATGTTGTGGGCAAAAAATATATCCTTACATTGGATATATATTATCAACTGTAAAACTAAAAGCTATACTTTTACAACATTGATAATGTTATACCTTCCATATGATTGCTGTACAATCATTAGATGAAGAGGCAAGGTACTCCCCATTATTAGAAAATTGCACAAACCAAACTTCATTTTTATGCCCAGTCAAGATCTGCAGCAATGAAAAACAAATGTTATCCAAACATATATGACATGTAATGTTAGAAAACTAGAAGACAAATTTCAAATCTATCTCCATGGTTTTAAATATCATACTCCTTTGCCACGACTAAAGCAACCACCTCAATCAATTTCTTAGCCTATGAAACAGAGCAATCAATAGAAAAGGTTATATTTTTCCCACTAAAAACCTATGAGAATCAAGCAACACGGATATATGATTTGGTTCACAATGAAATGGTAACAAAGGAAGATTCTTGATCTAAACTTAGGAGAAGTGTGATTCTTCTGTCTGTATTTATCTTCCATCTAAAAAAAGAAGAAAAAAAGTCTTGAATAAACAAAGATGATGTGTCAAATCAGTTATAGATATTGGTTACTTGATGCAGTTTAAATTGGAACAAATGTATCCAATTTATACACGAGGAAGCAAATAAAATAAATTATTCTACAAGATCAAATAGATTTCTGCATTTGTGACATAAATCCTCTTGAAAACATAAACAAGCTACCTAACAAGCCGCAATAATCTTCAGACCCAACTCACCTGAGTGGTTTCGGTAGGAATGAGATCCCGGCTACAACAATGGTCCTCATAAAGTGAAATTGGATTTGATGAACAATGATACATACAAGAATCAATCCAGGAAGTAAGAGTACTTTCTACTAAATGCTCCAGCCTTCTTTCAGGTACTGTAATTGGAGGAGGGAGCAATTTCTCCAAGTCAGTTAACAACTTTCTTCGCAAATCATGGACAATGGTATCATCTATTAAATCTAACTCAGCGTCCTTCAAGGAAAGCAAGCTATTGGCCAGGCTGTGAACTTTGCATTTGTCCACATGTAATGTTGCGACCTGTTTCCTTAATACATTCAAAGCCAAAGAATCTTGGCCACAACTCAAATAATCAAGAAGACACTGTCTGAAGACAAGAAACAGAGCAGATTCTCTAGTTTCATCAATCATATCCTTTAGTAAATTAAGAGTGCTGACGCAACCATCCCAATCCCCATTAAGTATTTGTGATTCAAGCAACTGAAATTCGGCAGACTTGAATGAAATACCAGATTCCAATTCCAACAATGATGCAGACTTACTATACCCTAATGCATATAAGCACTGAATGATTATCCTCACAAATTCAACTTTTTTAATCAAGCCTTTTGAGCCAAGCACATCAGATGAATTCTCCATTATTAGAATGCGGTGAAACTTCAGCACGTCCAACTAATTGTTAACTTCTATACTCAAAAGACGCCAATTCCCTTCAGCTGGCATGAATCTAATCGAATAGTGATTAAACGGCGCAGTTCCCACCCTTCAAGAACACAAGCTTCGGAGAACCTTAACAGGAAAGCCAGAGACTTAGGACTTCCCAAACTTTAAAAAGAGCCAGTCAATCATAAGAAATAGCGAGGTGCTCCGAACAGGTGATAAACGACAGACAATAAACCTAACTCTGAATATAGAAACGACCCTGAGATTGAAAGTTCGGAAGGGAAAACAAAATCCTCTGAACCCAAAATATCGAAATTATTCTTCAATGAATCAAGAAAATCCCCAAAATAAACCCTAGATGCTAAGAAGAAACGATCAAAAGCTAGCAGCAGCAAAAAATGTGAAAATAGCCCTATGCTCGTAGTGTTACCAAACAAGTCAAATTTAACAGCATAGAATTAGAAAACATAAAAGGCAGAAGTGCCGAAGATAGAGAAGAATATGAAGGGCGGAACCCAGAACAGGAATTGAAAGAAGAATCCATGACAATAGAATCCAGATAAACTAACCCATGTGTGGGTGAGAGCCGAAACGGGAAATACCCATGAACAAGGGAAGATTTCCAGTGAGGCAAGACGGACGAGCATTCAAAACAGAAGAAAGAGGCAGAGTTCATGGAAGAAACAGAGCAAGTGTTTGGAAGAGCCAAACAGAGAAACCCGGGCGTTGGTTTTGTTCTTCAATGGAGGAAACAAATGAGCTGTTAGAAAAGATATAGTGCCCTGTGAAGCAGTCTGTGTGAGAAAAGTCGGACATGGAGGAGTGAAGAAGAATTGAAGAAGGCGGATCTTAAGCACGCCGTTGTTGCTTATTGGCAAGTTTCACGGTATAAAAACAGCCAATGTTTCTTCTTTAAATTGTAGCCTCACTTCTCTATGGACGACAGTTTTTTTTTTGGTTAACCGGGTCGGATCGGATTTATAGTACCCGCAAGTGACGGAACAAACATCGTTTGGATCCACCGCCACCGCTTAGGACGGGCTAGGTCCAACTGTCCAAGGGTCGCCACTCGCATAATTGTTGGACTATAGCTGTTATATACTGTTATGTTTTTAATTAAAGTAAAATAAATAAATAATACAATACTTGTTAGTATTTAATTACAAAGTCAGGTGGGTAATTTTAGAATCATATTATGAAAGTCCAAACAATTCTACCAATATTTAATTTATAAATTATAGATTAACTGGGGTCAAAAAGCATGTTAACTGATAGTATATGTTATAAATAGTTTGATTATTACATTATTAAAAAAAAAGGAAAAGCAACAAAAATTATTAAGATACAAGTCACCACTTTAGTCTTTAAAACTATCTCCAGTCTTAAATATAGGACATAGTTTATAGTTATAATTACACTATAAATTATATCATATATTTAAAACCGAGAGTATAAAATAGTACGTAATTTTCTATAAGTTCTCTCTATCTTAAATACAGTAAGCCACCCACCCTATAAAATGGTTAATAGTATTAAATTCTTCGTTTTCACAAATATCCTTTATTAATTTATTGTGAGGGATAGATTATGGAAAAAAAAAAAACTAAAAATAATTAAGCTATGTTGAATTAGGTTAATATAATCTTTGGCTCCTTAAATTTATGGTTTTATTCGCTTAAGTTTCAAATTATTGATTTTGGTCCTTGAATTTCATTTTGTTTAAAACATTGGTTCTTGTAATTCAATAAAAGCTAAATAATTTTGCTTTTAGATAAACCAAAACCAATAAATTGAAATTTAAGGAACTAAAACCAAAATAAAAATAAATTTAAAGGATCAAGGATTACATTTACTTTACTTAAAATGACGAGTTTCCACAAGATTATTCGTAATAGGAAAAAAATCTGTAAGTTTCAGATAATAAATTAATGGTCTCAATGGAGTTATTGCAAAATATAACACAGTTTAAGCAGGGATTGTGATCAGAGCGAAAATAGAAAATTGATTATAATTTATTTCGCCAACGAAGGTCAGTTTAATTTAACTCAAGTGTTTAGGCTTTTGGGAGAAATTTTGTGTGCATGATAGTACTATGAGATATGATATTGTCATTACCAATCTCATCACCATTTTTCCACCGTTAGATCAAAATTTCAAGAGGAGAGAAAAATGATAAAGATATATAAGATTCTAATCTAATGGTAAAAAAGTGGTGGCGACATTGGTAGTGACAGAATTGGTAGTGACAATATCTAGATATGAAAAAAAAAAGATGGGCTTAGTGGATATAATATCAGAAGAATTTTATGAGCATATTAATACTCTTTATAACTTCATATACCTTAATTCTAGTCCAGACCTCATGCACATCATCACTCCCTCTCAGTCTCAGCTATTTTTTTTTTATTTTTTATTTTTAAAAAACATCACATTAAGGTCCTAATTAAAAAGAGTAATATCGAAAAGTCTCATTGATTGTGAATGACAAGTAAAGAAGTAATTATTGACAAGTTAAATTATAGGATTTTTTTCATATTATTTTTTTAATTGAGACTTTCTATCAAAATATAAACAAATGAAAATATAGTACTCTCTTAGTGTTTTTATAATTAAGACCGGATGTAGTATGGATTATGTAACGGTTTTTTAAGCTCTTGATAGGTTTTTTTTTTTAAAAAAAAAAATTGAGTTTAATTTTTTGTTTGTTTTAGTGGACTGGGGAGAGCTTAGTTGCACTGATAATATAAATCAAGAAAAAAAAAATGGAGAATTAAGGAGAAGGGCCAAGGAAGCAAAATATTTATTAAAAAGAATTTTAAAATTTATAATTATTTTTAAGGACAAAAAATTTAAATATAAATTTTGAATTATGAAACTAATTTTCTCTAACTCCATCTTAACTATTTGACAAGTTATCAATTTTGATGATATCTCCACATATATGTCAATAAAAAAAAACACTTATGTGCATAATATTTTTATGATATTTTGTTTGGTTCATATTGGATTATCTTAAAAGTTACTCAAATTAAAATAACATCTAAAATCTACAAATAATTATATATCTCCCTCTTTTTAGGTTTTTATTATTTTAAAAGGCTTAAAAATAACAAAATAATAATAAATACTTTAAAGTAATTTAATGGGCTTCATTAATCTCCATAAAAAAATTAATTGAGTCTTATATTTAGAATGGAAGGTAGTATGGACTAATACGTCGTCTTTAGAATTTTTATAATATCATAAGCATGGATAAAAAGTAAGCCATACCATACAAGGGGAAAAAAAAACTTAAATTAAAGTAAGAATAACAACAAGAGAATTAATCCAAAATAAGTAGTCTAACTTTTCCCTCCTTGGGAGATCCTTTCCAACCCTAGTAAGAATTAACCTCTTCATCTTTTTCAAGTAAATAGAGACTCTCTGTGTGATAATGAAAGAAAACACTGTTTTCCATAGTACCCACTAAGAGGACATCGGCTGGACTTGCTGGATTGTACCTATAAATCTGCCCTTCTTCCATTTCTAATATAAGATCACCATTCTTTCTTGCGCCTAATACGTGTTCAGGACCCATCTTTATCTTCATCTCCAATGAGGAGGTTTTCGTCCATGACTCATGGTTCCCATATTGTTTCATAGTCCAAGTGTCAAAAAGGCAGTCGCTGAATCCATAATCATCATCATATTGACTCGGGGAGGATGCCGTGTCAGAAACGTTCCCCTCCGGGATATCATTCGGCTGCTCTTGAGCTTGATGGTGTTGATTAGCCTCGGCTCGTGGTGGATTTCCAGGCTGAGGGTTCCGACTGCTGCTTCTAGTATTAGCCATCGGTGGTCACGGGGATCGAAATTTAACGTCCCCACGGTTGGCGCCAATGTTCTGGTGTAGAACTAGATGTGTCTAGCCAGATGGGCTAGTGCTTTGATCTTGGATCGAATGACCCTGCCGGAGTATCTATGATCAAGATATCCGGGAAAGCACGGGATCACTGTACACAAAATAGGCTCTTCGCCAAGGGGGATGGGGGTTGTATTTAGTGGGAGAGTGCACAGTGATGATGAATGTAAATAGGTCTAAGTTAGAACGTGTGTACCTTTAGGTTTGACCTTTGTATTTATAAAGTGTACCTTAAGTAGGATATCCAGTATCTATCGTGATTCATGACCGTTATATCATATCCAAGATATGATTTCTGATATACTGATATTATAGATAATAGCGGGATTACCCAATATCATCGGAGTATCCCATGATTGGGTCTATCCCTTAATGGGCCATATCAGCGTTGGGCCTGATGGGAATCCGTAACAATAAGCATGGATAAAAAGTAAGTCATACAATAGATTGAAAGGGAAAAAAACTTAAATTAAAGTAAGAATAACAACAAGAGAATAAATCCAAAATAAGTAGTCTAACTTTTCCCTCCCAATTCATCCTTTCCAACCCTAGTAAGAATTAACCTCTTCATCTTTTTCAAGTAAATAGAGGCTCCCTGTGTGATAACGAAAGAAAATACTGTTTTCCATAGTACCCACTAAGAGGACATCGGTTGGACTTGTTGGGTTGTACCTATAAATCTGTCCTTCCTCCATTTCTAATATAAGATCACCGTTTTTCCTTGCGCCTAATACGTGGTCAGGACCCATCTCTATCTTCATCTCCAATGAGGAGGTTTTCGTCCATGACTCATGGTTCCCATATTGTTCCATAGTCCAAGTGTCAAAAATGCAGTCAGTGAATTCATTATCATATTCATTATTTTGAAGTAGAAAGAGTTGTGTAAAGAGAAGCAAGTCTCCTGTTGTTGCAACAAAATTCAAGAGACAATGACGACGTGCGTCCTTTGGAAGCAATATTTGTCCAAATATTTCACGTGACAGATCAAATGTAAGTATAACGCCACGATTTATCTCGTTACTATGAGCAATCCAATGAATTATACCATTGAGGTATACGTTGGGTTTGCCACGATAAATAGAACATGAATGAAGGATACTTCCATAGGTGGTGAGACGTTTCCATGACCATGTAGTGTATGAGAAAACCCACACTGAATCAAACTCTTCACCCAGGTGTAAATCGTAGGACAACTAATAATATTTACGATCTTAAAGTTATTGCTACTACAATCAAAACCAAAGCCTATAATAGAGAACCTTAAATCTCAATCCATCATGAGGTGAAGCCATGTATATTTTCAAATAGTTGGGTTCCAAAGAATGAATTTGAGAGGCATGTTGGTGGCAAGACATATTAAGCCATTGCTCACGCCTCTCACTTCTGTACCTCTAAAATCATCGATGTTATTCTCTATTTTATGAGATAAATCCAGTTGATTGTTATAATATGTCTTTTTTTTTTTTTTAGAATTTTTATAATATCATAAGCATGGATAAAAAGTAAGTCATACAATATGAGGGAAAAAAAAACTTAAATTAATCTAAGAATAACAACAAGAGAATTAATCCAAAATAAATAAACCTGCTGCTTAGACTCTTCAATCACGATCAGCATGGAAGCCAAACTCGCATCCTCAACCGGCGATATTCCTTTCCTTCCCCTCCATATTGTCGAAGAAATTTTTGACAGATTAGATGTCCAAACCTTGTTTCAATCATCATTTGTTTGTAGAGATTGGAATAAACTTATTACAAACTCCGACTTCATGTTTCGCAGCTCGTCTTTTGGTTCGAGAAACCAAATCCTCCTTATTAAAGCCTATTACTGTAGAGAGAGCGCGCAAAATTTTGAAAGGCAATATATTCATTTTCCATCCTGCAGAGTAACCTATTCAGTGCATTGGGATAACAATCAATTCGATTTATCTCATAAAATAGAGAATAACATATATGGTTTTAGAGGTACAGAAGTGAGAGGCGTGAGCAATGGCTTAATATGTCTCGCCACCAAAGATGTCTCTCAAATTCATTCTTTGGAACCCAACTATTCGAAAATATGCATGGCTTCCCTCATGATGGATGGGGAGGATTTAAGGTTATCTATGGTAGGCTTTGGTTTTGATTGTAGCAGCAATAACTTTAAGATCGTAAATATTATTTGTTGTCCTTCTGATTACGACTGGACTGAAGGGTTTGATTCAGTGTGGGTTTTCTCATACACTACATGGTCATGGAAACGTCTCGACATATGGAAGTATCCTTCATTCATGTTCTATTTATCGTCGCAAACCGAACCTATACTTCAATGGTATAATTCATTGGATTGCTCATAGTAATGAGATAAATTGTGGCATTATACTTACATTTGATCTGTCACGTGAAATATTTGGACAAATATTGCTTCCTAAGGATGCACGTCGTCATTGTCGCTTGAATTTTGTTGCAACAACAGGAGACTTGCTTCTCTTTACACAACTCTTTCTACTTGAAAATGAAGATGATAATGAATTCGAGATTGCCTTTTTGACACTTGGACTATGAAACAATATGGGAATCATGAGTCATGGACGAAAACCTCCTCATTGGAGATGAAGATAGAGATGGGTCCTGAACATGTATTAGGTGCCAGGAAGAACGGCTCCCTGTGTGATAAGAATTAACCTCTTCATCTTTTTCAAGTAAATAAAGGCTCCCTGTGTGATAACGAAAGAAAACACTGTTTTCCATAGTACCCACTAAGAAGACATTGGTTGGACTTGCTGGATTGTACCTATAAATCTGCCCTTCTTCCATTTCTAATATAAGATCATCATTCTTCCTTACACCTAATATATAGTCAGGACCCATCTTCATATTTGTCTCCATTGAGGAGGTTTTTGTCCATGACTCATGGTTCACATATTGTTTCATAGTCCAAGTGTCAAAACGGCAGTCACTGAAATCCTCTTGTGGAAAGAGTTGTGTCAGGAGAAGCAAGTCTCCTGTTGTTGCAACAAAATTCAAGCAAAAATGAAGATGTGTGTCCTTAGGAAGCAATATTTGTCCAAATATTTCACGTGACAGATCAAATGTAAGTATAACGTCACGATTTATCTCATTACTATGAGCAATCCAATGAATTATACCATTGAAGTATACGTTGAGTTTGCCACGATAAATAGAACATAACTGAAGGATACTTCCGTATGTGAGACGTTTCCATGACCATGTAGTGTATGGGAAAACCCACACTGAATCAAACTCTTCAGTCCAGTTGTAAACAGAAGGACGACTAATAATATTTAGGATCTTAAAGTTATTGCTGCTACAATCAAAACCAAAGGGTTCCAAATAATGAATTTGAAAGGCATGCTGCTGGCAAGACATATTAACCCATTGCTCACGCCTATCACTTCTGTACCTTTAAAATCATCGATGTTATTCTCTATTTTATGAGATAAATCCAATTGATTGTTATCCCAATGTACGGAATAGGTTACTCTACAATATGGAAAATGAATATAGTCACTGTCAAAATTTTGCGCGCTCTCTATGCAGTAACAGGCTTTAATAAGGAGGATTTGGTTTCTAGAACCAAAAGACGAGCTACGAAACATGAAATCGGGGCTTGTAATAAGTTTATTCCAATCTCGGCAAACAAATGATGGTTGAAACAGGGTTTGGACATCTAATCTGTTGAAAATTTCTTCAACAATATGGAAGGGAAGGTAAGGAATATTGCCATTTGAGGATGCGAGTTTGGCTTCCATGCTGATCGTGATTGAAGAGTCTAAGCGGCAAGTTTATGGTGAGTTAACTCAAGACTGCTCTATGTATATATATGGACATGGAAAGATAGTACTTCCTCCGGTCCTAATTATAGGAACATTTTCGTAGTGTAAATTACACTACGAAAGTGTTCCTATAATTAGGACCGGAGGTAGTATTTTTTTTTTTTTGATAAGAGGAAAGATAGTATTAATAAAATAGTATGGGGTTTGCCAAAGAGAGTTGGCATAGATAGTAAGGAATTTGTTTAAGTCTCAAAGGGATGTGTGTTCGATCCCCGCTGCCGTCGCTGGGACTCCTTTGGTAGGCGATTTCGTAAGTCTCCATTAAGTGCTTTCAAAGAGCCGGCCGTGTTCTAGCGCATGATCACGCTAACCCTTCCAAAACTTTTTCCCATAAAAAAAAAAATAGTATGGGGTTTAAAAAATTTAAATGACGGAATCATTTTGAAAGAAAAAAAATCAAATAGTATGGGGTCATAACGAACTTGCGACTATTTTTATGCTAAAGGGATCAATGGTATTTGATATACCCTAAATAATCAATATAATAGTTTCGGTATTAAGGTGAAAGAGCTTAGGTATTAAAACTCCGGATGTCGGTTAATACTATAAAAAAAAGAACTTGCATATTACCATGGGTATTTAGTAGAGTATTACGTATTAAAGCCCGAACCGTTGCTTTTATATAGTAAGAGATTTATTATATATGTTAAAAAAAGGTTACATGTGTCTAGAAAATAAAAAGATAGTTCATGAAATTTTAACTTTGTATAATTTATTTTTATTTGAAGCTAAATTATGTAAGTTTTTAAAATAAAAAGGTTAATGTCATATTAATAAAATATTTAAAAAATCAGGTAAACTTTTATAAATTTTATACAAAATTAATAATAAGGAGTAACTCCCTTCGGGAATATTTTTTTAATAATAAAAAATGCAGTGAATAAAAGTTTCCATGTAATTATAAAATCTACGGTAATTCTCATTCAAAGTATAAACAAATGAAAATATGGTATTGATTATGTAACGCTTTTTTAAGCACTTAATAGGTTTTTTTAAAATAAAAAAAAATTGTTTGAGTTTTATTTTTTGTTTGTTTTAGTGGACTGGGAGAGCTTAGTTGGCACTGATAATATAAATCAGGAAAAAATGGAGAATTAGGGAGAAGGGCCAAGGAAGCAAAATTTTTATTAATAAGAATTTTAAATTTTATAATTATTTTCAAGGACAAAAAATTAAAATATAAATTTTCAATTATAAAATTAACTTTCTCTAGCTCCATCTTAACTAATTGATGGTTAGTTATCAAATTTGATGATATCTCTAGGTATATGCCAATTAAAAAAAACACTTATATGCAGCTCAATATTTTTATGATATTTTGTTTGATACATATTGGATTATTTTAAAAGTTACTCAAATTAAAATAACATCTAAAATCTATAAATAATTAGATATCTCCCTCTTTTTAGGTTCTTATTATTTTAAAAGGCTTAAAAATCATAAAAAAAATATATAAATACTTTAAAGTAATTTAATTAATTAGCTTCATTAATCATTACAAAAAAAATCAATTGAGTCTTATATTTAGAACTGGAGGTAGTATAGACTAATATGTCGTCTTTAGAATTTTTATAATATCATACGCATGGATAAAAAGTAAGCCATACAATACGAGGAAAAAAAAACTTAAATTAAAGTGAGAATAACAACAAGAGAATTAATCTAAAATAAGTAGTCTAACTTTTCCCTCCCAAGGACATCCTTTCCAACCTTAGTAAGAATTAACCTCTTCATCTTTTTCAAGTAAATAGAGGCTCTCTGTGTGATAACGAAAGAAAACACTGTTTTCCATAGCACCCACTAAGAGGACATCGGTTGGACTTGCTGTATTGTACATATAAATCTGCCCTTCTTCCATTTCTAATATAAGATCACCGTTCTTCCTGGCACCTAATACATGTTCAGGACCCATCTCTATCTTCATCTCCAATGAGGAGGTTTTCGTCCATGACTCATGATTCCCATATTGTTTCATAGTCCAAGTGTCAAAAAGGCAATCTCTGAATTCATTATCATCTTCATTTTCAAGTAGAAAGAGTTGTGTAAAGAGAAGCAAGTCTCCTGTTGTTGCAACAAAATTCAAGCGACAATGACGACGTGCATCCTTAGGAAGCAATATTTGTCCAAATATTTCACGTGATGATCAAATGTAAGTATAATGCCACAATTTATCTCATTACTATGAGCAATCCAATGAATTATACCATTGAAGTATAGGTTCGGTTTGCGACGATAAATAGAACATGAATGAAGGATACTTCCATATGTACTGAGACGTTTCCATGACCATGTAGTGTATGAGAAAACCCACACTGAATCAAGCCCTTCAAATCCGAAATAATCGGAAGGACAACAAATAATATTTACGATCTTAAAGTTATTCTTTCTACAATCAAAACCAAAGCCTACCATAGATAACCTTAAATCCTCCCCATCCATCATGAGGGGAAGCCATGCATATTTTCGAATAGTTGGGTTCCAAAGAATGAATTTGAGAGACATGCTGGTGGCGAGACATATTAAGCCATTGCTCACGCCTCTCACTTCTGTACCTCTAAAACCATCTATGTTATTCTCTATTTTATGAGATAAATCGAATTGATTGTTATCCCAATGCACCTTTGAATAGGTTACTCACAGGATGGAAAATGAATATATTGCCTTTCAAAATTTTGCGCGCTCTCTCTACAAAGAATAGGCTTTAATAAGGAGGATTTGGTTTCTCGAACCAAAAGACGAGTCACGCGAAACATGAAGTCGGGGTTTGTAATAAGTTTATTCCAATCTCTACAAACAAATGATGATTGAAACAAGGTTTGGACATCTAATCTGTCGAAAATTTCTTCGACAATATGGAGGGGAAGGTAAGGAATATCGCCGGTTGAGGATGCGAGTTTGGCTTCCATGCTGATCGTGATTGAAGAGTCTAAGCAGCAGGTTTATGGTGAGTTAACCTCAAAACTGCGCTATGTATATATATAGACATGGAAAGATAATATTAATAATTTAATAATATTAAAGCTAACTAGTATATCTTTTCGGTTATCTGTATTGATATATGTTTAAAAAGATAAGCTTATTGAAAGTATATTATTTTTAAAAATAAGGGAGCACTTTATCATATATATATATATATATATATATATATATATTTCAAAACATCACATCTATCTTTTAATCTCTATCCGTCTTAACCAAATCGTATTACATAATTTTCGATTTAAATTTTTATTTCTGATAAATAAAACTACGCAATAATAAAGTTTAAATAAATCATTTTAAATTCAAACTCAATTTAATTTTAAAAATCTTTATTTTTTTCCTAAAGGGGATATTAGTGTGTGTATGTGTGCACCGACATAATATATAAAAATTTTAATAGAATTATTCCACAATTATGAAAAGAAGACTTTTTTTTTTGATATATGAAAAGAAGACATTTGTTGAAGGGGAAACGGCGGCGTCGGTATAGGAGCACCAGATAGTTTTTTAAAAAAAAAAAAAAAAAAAACAAGCGACAGATAGTTTATTAGAAGAAAAAAACGGGAGAATTATGGAGAGGAAACAAAATATTTATTAATAAGATTTTAAAATTTTTAATTACTTTTGAAAATAAAAAAATCAAAACAAATTTTTAACTACGAAATTAACCTTCCGTAACTGCTAGTTATAAAATTCGGTTATATGTTTATGTAAGTATATTTTGATATATAAAAAATATATATTTGTAAGCAATTCCATAATTTTACGACATTCTCTCTTGTATATATTAGATTATCTTAAAAATTATTTAAATCAAAATAGCTTCTAAAATCTATAAAGAATTAGAAAATCTAGCTCTTTCTAGATTTTGATTATTTTTAAACTTTAAAAAATCATGAAAAAAATCTTATAATATATTTCTTTAAAAAATTTCGTGGAGAAAAGCTTAAATAAACCTCAATATATAAACAAAATTTCATTCAATTTAAGCACGCTTTTGAGAAGGGAATATCACCACCAAATAATTGAGATGTAATTAGATAAAATGTAGGGAGTTTGATCAATATTAATTTAGTAATAAAATATTTATATTTTGATCTTTGATCTTTTAATAATTATAATTTTTAAGGTCGTTATTAATAAATATTAATTTTTCTTAATCATTTCCCCTAATTTTCTAGAAGAAAATCCCATACTCAAAACTCCCAAGTCCAACCGTAAAGCAGAAAGGATAAAACATGCACACACACAAATTTTTGAAGCACAGGTGCGAATACTGCAGCCATTTTGATGTCCAGAGAGCGAACTAATTTTTATAAATAATATTAACTACTGGTCTAATTATAAGAAAGCAGTTGACATTTTTAAAGAAATTAAGAAAATAATTATTTTGTTCTTTTAATAATTATAATTTTTAAGGTCCTTATTAATAAATATTCATTTTTGTTAATCATTTCCCCTAATTTTATAGAAGAAAATCTCATGCTCGAAACTCCCAAGTCCAAACGTAAAGCAGAAAGGATAAAACATGCACACACAAAAAAAGCCGTTGTTGCCGGGATCGAAAGCACAAGTGAGAATACTGCAGCCATTTTACTAGTTTTTATAAATAGTACTACCTCCGCTCCTAATTATGGGAAAGACTTTTGTTGTGCGATTTAAGACTACAAAAACGCCATATAATTAGGACCGGAAGATTATCTCCTATCCTAGTTATAAGAGTAAGTTGATATTTTTGGAGAAATTAATGAAACAAATTAAATTACTTCAAACTATTTTAATTTTTTTCTCGAAACTAATTAGTTTGACTAATAAACTAATATATAATATAAGGATACACAACAAATAATGTGATTCTGATCTAACAGAGGAAAAGTGGTGGTGACATTGATAGTGAGCAGAATTGGTAGTGACAATATCTTATCATGAGCTTGGTGGATATAATATGAGAAGAATGTTATGAGCTTGGTGGATATAATATCAGAAGAATTTTATGAGCATATTGATACTCTTTATAACTTCATATACCTTAATTCCGGTCCAGACCTCATGCACATCATCACTCCCTCTCAGTCTCAGCTATTTTTTTTTTTTAAAAAAAAAAAAAACACATCAAGGTCCTAATTAAATTAAAAAGAGTAATATAAGAAAACTCTCATGGATTGTTTGTGAATGACAAGTAAAAAAGTAATTATTGACAAGTTAAATTATAGGATTTTTTTCATATTATTTTTTTAATTGACACTTTTTACCAAAATATAATTAAATGAAAATATGGTACTCCTCCGATCCTAATTATAAGAACACTTAGACGGAGGTAGTATTGATTATGTAACGTTTTTAAGCTCTTAATAGGTTTTTTTTTTGTTTAATTTTTTGTTTGCTTTGGGGGACTGGGGAGAGCTTAGTTGGCACTAATCATATAAATCAGGAAAAAAATGGAGAATTAGGGAGAAGGGCCCAGGAAGCAAAATATTTATTAATAAGAATTTTAAAATTTATAATTATTTTTAAGGACCAAAAATTAAAATATATATTTTCAATTATGAAATTAACTTTCTCTAACTCCATCTTAACTATATTTGACAATTAGTTATCAAATTTGATGACAACTCCACGTATATGTCAATAAAAAAAACACTTATATGCACAATATTTTTAGGGAAAATTAAAATAAAGGACCTAGATAAAATAATATTTAATTAGAAGGACCATAAAAATTGAAATTATTAAAGAGGACCAAATAAACTGAAAAAGTACTAAATTGCCCTTCAAATTTTCAGTTGCTTCCCCAACTCAAAAAACAAAGAACAAAGCGCCTTCTTCCCTCCCCATGAATATCAAGGTAAGGCCATTTGAGAATCTAGTAATGGGACGTCGAATTACTGATGTGCAATCGACTTGCGAATTCAACGACGGATGCTCTAGCTTCGGAAGCCCATGGTGCAATCTCTGAGTTAGTTCTTCTGCATTCATCGTCGTTCAGCGCCTCCTTGAGTAGCAGGCTGATGCCACTTCATACGGAATTAGGCTATTACCAACAAAGTCGATTGCTTTCACTTTTGGAGCTTGCAATTTCCAAACGGATCTGCTCCACATGCATTGGGTTCTGATTTGATCTTGGGATGGGTTGAAAGGATAGACTTGATTACTTTACACCCATCCATGATCTTCAAACTACGCATTGTGGTAAATATGATATGCTGCATCTTTCGTCTCTCGTGTTCAAGGATAAGTCGAACCTAATAATAAGAAGGGGAAAAATATTACGGACTTGATAAAAAATAATATAAGATTAAAATTACTTTTTCTTTCATTACCCGAAAGATTAAAAATGAGTTGAAACTGTAAAAAAGACTCGCAAATTACTGGTGTGCGATCGAACATGCGAATTCAACGGCTGATGCTCTTGCTTCGAAAGCCCATGGTGCAATCCCTGAGTTAGTTCTTCAGCATTCTACCTCCTGCAGCGATAACGGATCTGGTTGAAGTTGACCGTCGTGCATGTGTTTCCTACCAGTTCTTTCTCTGCTTAATGTACTTTGATACATTGTTATAATCAAGAAATTTTTCTTACTACCTCCGGTTCTTTCTCTGCTTCATGTGTCTCCTCTCTCTTTCGATCAATCCTGCTTTTATGCATATACTTTTACCAAATATCGCCGTTTTTAACTTCCAATACTAATTCTCAAATAGCCTCACCTTGATATTCACAAGGAGGAGAGAAGAAAACCTCTATTCTTTGTTTTTTCGTGTTGGGAAAGCGATTGAAATTTGAAGGGCGATTTAATACTTTTCGGTTTATTTGGTCCTCCTTAATAATTTTAATTTTTATGGTCCTTCTAATTAAATATTATTATATCTAGGTCCTTTATTTTAATTTTCCCATATTTTTATGATATTTTGTTTGGTTCATATTAAATTATCTTAAAAGTTACCCAAATTAAAATAACATCTAAAATCTATAAATAAAATAAGGATTCACAAATACATGATATAATTAATTAATTTATTTAGTTTTCTTAATCTCTAAAAAAAAAAAAAAAACCAACCCAATAGTAGAGGTGGTATAAAAATCACTAGAGCCCTGCCCTACGAGAACTCTTCAATCTCAGTCCTCGTCTCCTCCTTCAAAGTTCAAATCTTTTTTTGTACGGTCCCCGCCAAGAATTCCAAGGGATCAAACTTTCGGACCTGGCTTACCTCCGCTGCGCTAAGCATCCGCTCCCGTCCTTTTTATTGAACTGCGCCGTTTTGGCGCAAAAGCTTGTGCCTCTTTTTTTTTTTTTTTTTTTTTATTAATATTCTTTGGGTATTAAAAAAGATACTTGGGATCTTGAGCGATCTTTGGAAAAATACGTTATGATCTTGAAAAATTATTTTAGATCTTGAAAAATTATTTTAGCATCTTGAAAAAATATCCTAAAATATATTTCTAGTGTCGCTTAATACCTAAAATATTTTTTAAGATCATAAAGAATTTTTTCAAGAATAATCGATCTATAAAATATTATTTCAAGATTCTAAAATAACTTTTCCAGATCATGAAGTATTTTTTCAAAATATCCTCAAGTATCTTTTTAAGTATCAGTCAATCTTTGAAATATTTTTTTGATATGCTAAAATAATTTTTCAAGATCATGTGATATTTTTTCAATACTTGTTTAATATCTTGAAGATCTCTTTTTTAATACCAAGTAAAGTACCATAAAATAATTTTTTAAGATGCTAAAATAATTTTTCAAAATAATGTGGTAGTTTTTAGTATTATTCAAGATCCTGAAATATCTTTTTAGTTATCTGAAAAAAAAAATATTATTTTTTTAAAAAAAAAAAAAAAAAAAAAGAGAGGAGGCACCAGCTGGTGCGCCAAAACAGCGCAGTTTAATGAAAAGGACGGGAGCGGACGCTTAGCGCAGCGGAGGTAAGCCAGGTCCCAAACTTTCATATCCAAACCCGGTAAGTTATATTTTTCGTCTTCGTCCACCACTGTAGCTCTCCTTTGATAGAGCATAACACTTTCCTGGCTTGCCCCTGTTTTGTTTTATCCATGCGTCTATCATCGGAGAATAATGAGTCGTTACTAATTTCAAATGTCGACCAAAAAAATAAAAACCCATTTAATCTAATTTCTTACCATGGAGGTGCAGCTCGAAGAGGAGTGATTAACGCAAGACTTCATTAACAAAGGTGATTTATTTAATGGAGAACAAAGAATTCTTGTTGATTTCAAATTTTTAATAAAGCTGTTGTTTTTTTAAAAAGTAAGCCCATTTAATCTAATTTCTTCCCAACAATGTGCCTCTTGTAGAGAACAATCTCAGGTCAAAAGGGTTGTAGAGCACAATGTAAAATCAACAGTTAGCATCAATAAGCATAGTAATAATTTAATTTCCTCCACAAAATAACACCATCCTAATTAAATACATAACCAGATAACCGAAAAAATCTAAAGCACTTGTAATTTTAACACACCTCCTCCTACTACCATATATGTCCAGATGACCACAACAATCATCATTCCTACCTAAACCTAAAACCCACAATCATCTACAACAAGCTATCAGTTTTGGTCGGCAATCTTCTGAAGAAGCTCAACGCCGGCGACGGCAACTTGCTCCTAAACCTCGGAGGCCTCAAACAGTACACTCCTAACACAGCCACCACCACCCTGATCGGCACAGCATAAAACCCGACCACCGCAACAAGACAAAACAACACAAACAACAACGTTGCCCTCGGGTCTCTCCAGCTCAGCACCGCCTGGAACCTCTCCCCCTGCGTCGCCATGTCTCCGACCACTGTCTGTATCCTCCCCGACACACTCCTCAGCCTGTCATACCTCATCCTCACTATCTCCGCACTCCTACTCGTCGGAAACGAATCAAACTCCTCGTCCAGCTCATCAGGGTACACGTTCTCAGCATGTGACAACCTTGTATCCATGTGTGGTGGATGACGTGGCCGTTTCCTGTATCGCCACAGTCCCACGCAAGCCATGCAGAGTAACACGCAGGGGAGTATGAGCTCAGGAAACATAACTAATGTGAGAAAAACGATCAGAAACAAGGCTGAGTATAGTGGTTTTTGCCAGTTTCTGATTGATTCTAGCCATCTTGCTGTAGAAACTATGCCTGAGAGAACATTCATTAGCCTGAAGAAATTAGCTTTGCTTCTTCTCATGCTCCACATGTGAGAATCATGGTCAAGCATGTACTCTACCACCTCCCTACCCAACCGTGGCTCTGCTCTGCTCAGCCTCGAAGCTACAACATTCATGGCCTGATATCTCATGCTGTCTAGTTGGCTCACGCTTAGAGGATGAACATAATGCATCTTAGGAAGTAATGGCATTGTGTACATATGTAACATGTTTGTCAAGTTGGCACATGAGAATCTCACAGCTAAATGAAGCTCACCCATTTTCTTCACCCCAGAGGAGTGAAGCATCAGAAGTGGGTATGAGTGAGTATAAACTCTCTCTGTTTCAAGTGTGGATAATCTGATTCTCACTTTGCCTATTCGAGAATCACGAATTGTTGTTCCTCCACAATTGTTGTTGTTGTTGGTATTATGTGAGCTTCTGTCGATTCTAGAATTGTCGAAAACACCAACGGTTACTACAGTACAAGGATCATAAACTTCCCAAGTGAACTGTTCGTTCCACTTTGGTGATAAACTATCCACCACTGTACGAGTTCTCACCCATTTTTGGCCATATTTTGCAACACAATATGAATCTGTTGATCCTCCTTTACCATCCTTGAACTTCACAGGCATCAGCCCTGTGGCTCCGAGGATTCCCATTTCGAGAACTCCTATGTGAGGCTTCCAGAGTCTCTTATCAGTAGGTCTTACATCGCTGCTGTACATTGTGGCTTCATCAAGCACATGGTACCCTCCATCAAGAGACATACGAAGATGAATCCTTGAACCAAACCTGGTAACAACCTTAGTATCAGCTATGTTACCGAAGTTGTTTGTGTTGTCGAGGTTGAACCACCTTGAAGTTACTGGCTTGTCATCAGCTCGTCTCTCTATTGCAGCCACAGGTAGAAGCAATCTGCCTACTACCTCGTCTCTTCCAGGCCGAACCCGATCTTCCACAGAAATTAGCAAGTAATCTTCGAAAGGTTCTGCAACGACAAATAATAATTCTTCATTCCAACAAGGGTTCGAGAAGCTTCGGTTGGCGGAAGGAGCCACAATTCTGGTTCTCAGAACCTGGTTTCCCACCTGCGCTTTCGCTGAAAGCTCGGGGAATCTAACCAAGACACAGTTTTTATCCCCTGGAATGATGTCCTGTGCTTCAATGATGGACACTTTGAGATACCAGAGCTTTGGGGAGAGATAAACCTTTGACTTAATCGAACTGAGCCCATCAAAATGAACATTTGCGGCTTTAGAATGCCATGCTTCTGCGAATGCTTCGTCAGCTTGTGTTCCAAACCATATAGATACCATTACTTCCCCTGCTTTTGTCTTGTCGCCTTTCTTGTCCTCCATTCTGTACCATTGTGGTGCTAGTTGACTGTCTGGAGGGACCCGGGTGGGTACCTCGCTCAAATCGAACAGGACCCGACCCAAGTAGTCATCTTTGTTGCTCTCTTTGACGAAGATCTCCGCCATTGATGACTGTATGCAATCTTTGGAAAATGCAAAGACTTGTTCCCATTCTGTATGATTCAATGGGGCCCTCTTTGTGATTCCTCTGTAATTTCCAAGTTTCACTTCCGCAACCAACTCACCTCCACCAAACAGAGAAATGTCACGAGCTCTCACAACTTTAACATAAAGATACTGCATTTGCTCAACAAGATCATAGGTTGAACTAGTTTTGTCCTTCAATGACTCACCTCCGAGTTGTGGCCGTGTTTCTTTGAGTGAAAACTCAAAGGAACGATTTGAGAACAGACCCGTCCCGGCACTACCCATGCCGCCGTTGGCAACTCCAACGGCTGGATTAGCTCCGGCCGGAATAGCAGGACCAAGTGCGGTAGTGATGACAATGGGCTTGTTTTCTGTTGGGTTCTGCTCCAAAGCCTTTGAAAAGTTTTGAACTTGACGCGCTGGCTTGTTTTCCTGTATCATTTGTTGTTGTGTAGCCATGACCGAGTTTGGTCCATGCAATTTCTTGTTCTTCTTAGAGAACCCAGAAGGCGTTGAAGAAGGAGAAACAGATGACACTATTCCATTATTACCTCCGAAATCTTTGACATCCGCTCTGGTAGTGAGATAAAGCTTGAAGCTTATTTCCCCTTTGATGTGAGAAAACAAGCTTCTTTTTTCAAGCGTACATTTCTGAACCTCTTCTTCTCCTTCCTTAGCAATGTTGGTCCCAGAAATCCTCACTTTGCCCAGGAAGTTTCTGCTGTTACCAGAACGCCTCTCGTTGAACACGTTGATCTCTATGGTTCTGTAAGGAAGATCTGCAACGTCTATGACTTGAAACACAAGCTTTTTGTTCCAAACAGGGTTCAGATCCTTGTATTTGACCTGGGTTCTCTGCCTCTGGTTCTCGAACTCCACCTCAACAAACGGCGACGACGAGCCCTCGCCGTCCTTTGGCATGAGATTGTGGGCTCCCACCACCTCCACCACAAGCTTCTCCTTGCCGAAGCTAACATTGTCGTTCATGACGTTTCTGTAGAAAAAATCAGCAAAACAGAGCAAGAGGGGATGAAGAGGGGAAAGGAAGACAAATGGGGCGGAGGCTCAAGAGGGAAAAGTAAAGCTCAAGCTTTTTTATTTATTTTTTGAGTATAAAAGCTCAAGCTTCAAAGCATAGGAATGCAGAAGGGGGGAGCGTGCCAGACAGTTATTTTGCAGACAAAAGTTATTAGAGAGGGAAAGAAGGAGAGAGAGAAGTCATAAATCCTAATGGCTAATGAGGGTGGAAGCAAATTAAAATTGGTATGGTCTCAGTCTCTCGGATAGCCTCTCTGTATACAGTCAAAGCAGAGGCGTTATTTTTCTTGATGCTGATGAACTCACGCGCCATTGAGAGAATTCTGGACAGAGACAGACTGGTGCAGTGGGACCCCATCAAAACATTCTTACCTTAACCCAACGTTAGCCCAACCCCCAAAAGATCATAGACATAGTAGGTACATGCAATTGGAGGCAGCCGGGGCTCGTGCAAAACCCATTTGGTAGATGATTAAAATCTCTGGGGTGGTCAACGGTCTGAAATTGAATCTTGAAAAAGCAAGGGAATGCGATGGCGAAGAACAGAAAATATTTTGACACGGTTAGAGTAAAATTATTATTTAGACTCAATGGAACTCACGCATACTCCTCATCTTTTTATATTAAATCTAAGTTCACATAAGTTTTTTTCCCCTCTTAAGTCATTTTTCCTTCCATTTAAAAATTGGTTCCTATCAAAATATTTTGAATTATATAGCTGAAAATGAGTTCAGTGTGAAACCATTTTTCAGTCAAAAATGTAAACCAAACATCCACCGTTAAAGAAAAATTCGATTTTCCCTCACATCCCTCACAATTTCAGAGAACCAAACAGGCTCTAAGAGATTTTTAAAAATGTAGAGGAAATATATATACTCACTCCAAATAATACACAGCGTTTTAACTAATGTACAGAAAACAAGAAATGATAACTAACTCAATGAATGTGTCATAAATTTAAAAAAAAAAAAAATCACTTTTATACTTATTAAAAATGTGTTTTAAAATTTTAATGAATAGATAAATTATTAATTATAAGTATAAAACTATTCTTTTAAAAGGGCCTAATGTAAATGAAGAGATAGAAGGTTAGAAAGAAGAGAATGTGTTGGGGGTAGACATGGGGGAGATCGTGAAAAAAGGTCAAAATGAAGGGTTGGGTTCTATTATTATTCTTCTCTTATTATTTTTTATAATCTTTAAAATATATTTAAATCATATTTGTTTAATTAATCAAAAAAAATATTATTACTTTAATTTTTTTTCATCTTCTTAATTAACAGCTGAAATAAAATTGATGAGGGATATAAGAAAAAAAAAGAATGAAGAGAGAATCATTCTCTCAAAATAATATGAGTATGAGGGGAGGAGGGAGGAAGTGAGCGTGTCAGATTCTGCAGAGAATCCGACAAGCATAGAACGGAGGGAGAGGGAAAGAGAGAGGAGCATGAATGATCTCGAAGTCCAAGGTTGTTTTTTTTTGATATGTGGGGGAGGCTAGCCTAGCTAGCTCCTATGTCGTCGTATAGTGTCTCTCTCTCATGCTGTTTATGTAGTAGGAGTACAGTATATTTATACCAGAGGAGGAGTGAGAAGGTACTAGTCTATAGATGGGAATGGATAAGAGAGAGCAGAATGTAGGATAGCAGAGAAAGAGAATACTAGTTAGAACAAAAGGGCTTGCTTCTCTGCCTTTTCTGCTCTCCTTTTTCGTACTCTTCCTTTTTGCTTTTCTTTTTAATTTATACTCCTACTATTTCACTCTTCCTTTTTGTTTCTTCCCAGTTCCCAGCTTCCTTCCTGCACTCATGCAAAGTAAACACCGCAATAAATCACTTGTCCACTCCTTTTTAAATAGGGTTAAGGAACGTCCAGCACAACAAACTATTAGTTCAGGAGCGTCCAGCATAATTAATTATTAAGTGGACCACCCAGCATAATAAACTTTTAAAAAAGGAAGCGCCTAAAGACAATCGCCGTTAAAAAAGTTAACGCCGTTAAGCAAATAATTAACGTCCGTTATCTAAGGAGCCTAAAAGACAACAAACTATTATTCCAAGAAATACAAGTCAAAATTCTAAATTTTACTAAATTAAATAATTTTTTTCTCAATTGTCATTATTCAAAATTACTTGTATAAATATATATGGACAAAAATTACTCATTCTTCAATTTTGTCAAAATTATAATTTGCTAAAATAAACAAATTTTTTGATTAAAAATATAATTATATGATTTAAACAAAACTCAAGGTGTTTTATAGTTTATTATATATGTTAGAAAAATATATATGATTTATTTTTATTTTAGAAGAAATTTATGTGAGTTAAAAAATTCATTTAATGTTAATAAAATTTAAAAAATCTGTTGACAAAATTGAAGAATGAGTAATTTTTATCCATAGATATTTATACAAATAGTTTTGAATAATGACAATTGAGAAAAAATTATTTAATTTAGTAAAAACCCAAGGTGTTTTATAGTTTATTATATATGTTAAACAAAAAAATGATTTATTTTTATTTTAGAAGAAATTTATGTGAGTTAAAAAATTCATTTAATGTTAATAAAATTTAAAAAGTCTAAAAAATGTATGGACAAAATTGAAAAATGAGTAATTTTTGTCTATAGATATTTATACAAGTAGTTTTGAATAATGACAATTGAGAAAAAAATATTTAATTTAGTAAAATTTAGAATTTTATCTTTATTTCTTGGAATAATAGTTTGTTGTCTTGGTAGCTCCTTAGATAATCTGGACGTTAACTTTTTGCTAACAAATATTAACTTTGTTTTAACTGTTGTCTTTGGTAGCTTTTTTTAAAAGTTTGTTGTCTTTGGCTGATCCCACTTAATAGTTAATTGTCTTGACGCTTTTTCTTGGTTTAATAGTTTATTGTCTTTGGACGTTAAACTCCTTAACCCTTTTAAATATACAAGACTCTTTTTATTGTTGATTGTGATAATTAATTATGAGTTAAAAGGTTGATCTACTCATAGAGTATTTCAATGGACACCAGACACCATAAACTTTCTTTAAGCGTATAAATATATGTAAAATTTTCAAAATGATATAAAAATGTCATAGCTATTGAATATACTAACATTAACAGTTATGCAAACATATAGATCAATAAAGTGGTGCAAAAATATGCATAAATTTTTTAAAATGTTGTAAAAATATTAAAAACTTCTGTATACTTTTAACCCAAAGAAAGTTAATGTGAGAATTTTGCACCTTAACCTATTAATTAATAGTCTAAATTTTTAAAATAAAGTAGTGCAAGAATTTAGAGATTTTATTAGGTAGATTGTATATTACTCAGGTTGATCACATTAATGTCACTAATAAATATATCATTCTCTTTCGATTTCCCCCCTAATTTTCTCATTATTAAATGTACGTAAATATTTATTTAATTTATTATATTATTACAATAATTGTAACTTAATTTGAGTTTGGCTCATCACCGGCGCTGTTTGTAATTCGTAGTCGGCGCTGTTACCAACCGCCTGGCCGAACTTCGAGCTCTTCTTCAATCATTGCCCCTGATCCGACGGTATTTTCTCTTGCTCTCTGTCTCTCTTGTGTTTCCCTCCCTAAGCTGTTATATTGGGCGTCTAGGCGCCAAACTGGTTTTTGAGATCCTCCCCGTCAGACAAATATTGTCGGTTGGGGACTAGAATTACTGTTATTCCCGAAGCTGCTAGAACTTCCATCGAAGTATATTAACGGGGCTTCAGTTGAAACCGATCTTCTATGACCAAGTTTGGTGCATCGGTATGCCAAAGCCGATTGAAGGCTCTCGAAGGCGTTTGAGTTGGTCTCACAGAGCTCGCCGGAGTTGTTGCTGGGCTTCCCATCTGATTTACTGGGCAACTTGGCAAAGGTATTTCTGCTGCCGGAAGCTGAGCCGACAAAGGAGCTCGAGCTGCAGCTGGAGGTGTTAGAAGCGCCGGCGCCGGCAGCGTTAACAGATGTAGGGGCTTTCGATGGAGCAACAAGAGAACCTAGATCGAGTTCGGGTGATTAAAAAATAAAGACTCATTTTTCTTTGTTTCAGAGTATTTTAGTTTTTTGATTATATTATCTAAATATTTCATAGTAGGACTTACTTATAAATGTAAAGATTTTAAAATGGACATTTAGGTTATATTTTCTCTATCTTAAGGCGTGAGTGCAATTTTCCCAAAAATAAACAACAGTTGCAAGGTTTGGAGATGAAGGGAAAAGGAAAGAAAGGCAAGTGTGTGAGATTTTGTCTTTTGCGAGCACCAATGAGACACAAACCCGGTAAAGCTGAAAAGCAGACAGAAGCATGTGTCCCAATCCCAGGTCACTCCCCTAAAATGGATGAGCTCGGGTTTCCTACTTTTATCTTCTTCTTCACCCCCATGAACTAAAAACAAACATTTTAAGTAAGTTGCAAGCCCTTCCACTTTTGAGTCTTCTTAACTTCGGCCTTTCCAAAAAAAAAAAAAAAAAAAAAAAAAAAAAAAAAAAAAAAAAAACCTCAATCAAAGATACAGAAGAAATCTACACCAGCCTAAGTTCTTTCATCATGCATCTTCCACCTCTTGTTGGGGAGGTGGAGGATGATCAAAGATTCAAAAATTTCCCATAATGCTATGAGCAAGTTTTGCCAATCTATCGGCAAGGATAAGATCCTCGATCTCTTGGAACATTTACAAAGTTAACCTGCCAATCTCAATGAATAAGAGTTCTGATCTCATCCATAACATCTCTAAATAGATAATCTATTTCACGACCTATAACTGCTAGATTAATGGCCTTTATACAGTCAGGAAAAAGGCATACTTTTCGGATACTCTTACTCCAGCATAAGTATAGTCCATGGATCATACCTATTAATTCGGCTATGGCAGTAGGAACAAGTTTACAGCTTAAACCACAAAGCCATTGATTAGAGTATCCTTCACGGTCCCACCACACGCACTTCTACCATTCCTCAAGGCTGATCCATCCACCTCCAAGAAGTAGAAGTCTTCAAAGTTATTAGGATGAGTGCCTTGATTTGGACGCGACATCATGTAGAAAACACTATTTCGCATTAGGTCTTGGTCAGCACTGGCTCTGAAGAAACTAGAAGCTGAATTCTGGTGTGCTTCTGAAACGAGGGTAGAAGAATCTACTATAATAATGAAACAAGAGATTCAAGAATGTATTGAAGAGAAATAATAATTCTCCATAAAAAAGATTATTATTAAAAAAAAGTGGAAACCCAAAAAGACTTTAATAATGATTTGAGGAATAATGAGGGAAAATGAACGCATTAAGCGCATTCACATGCTCCTCTCAGCCCCCCAAACAAATGCCTCTCTCTATTTAAGCCTTCTCACACATTCACTTTCTCTTCATTCCTTCCACTCTCAAAAATCCTCTGCTTCAAATCCTAACAACTTCTCTGACCCCTCTCTTTCTAACGATCAAAAACACAATCTTTCTCAGATCCTTGGCTTACCCAGAAACACAATATTAGAGCTGAATAATGGAGAGCCTATTTCGCCTAGCTGATCATGAAGACCTGTTCTCACGTCGCTGCATTTGGGTGAACGGCCTTGTAATCGTCGGAGCTGGCCCCTCCGGCCTAGCCACGGCGGCTTGTCTCAGAGAACAAGGCGTCCCATTCATAGTTCTCGAGCGAACCGATTGCATAGCTTCTTTGTGGCAGAAGCGAACCTACGACAGGCTCAAGCTTCACCTTCCAAAGCAATTCTGTCAGCTTCCCAAAGTTCCCTTCCCAGATGACTCCCCTGAGTACCCAACAAAGCGACAATTCATCGACTCCCTCGAATCATACGCCAAGCATTTCAAGATCAACCCACGATTCAACGAGTGAGTTCAATCCACTAGGTACGACGAGACCTGCGGATTGTGGCGGGTCAAGACCGTTTCCACCGTCTGCTCCTCCGCTCGAACTGAGGTCGAGTACATTTGTTGGTGGCTCGTGGTGGCCACTGGCGAGAATGCGGAGTGTGTTATGCCTGATATTCAAGGCTTGGGTGAATTCTGTTAAGAAATGTAATTAAAGAAGCAATTAGAAAACAATAAAAAGAAGACAAGGAATATTGTATTAATTTCATAAAAGGCTAACATACTCGTATAATTTAGGGTTAAGGTGCAGATTGGCCAACAAACTTTTACTCTAAAAGCGTCAACACAATTTTTTTTAAGTAGACCAAATCTACCAATAAACTTTTAAAAAGGTAAAAGTAGCACAAATCTATTACAAGCAAATTAACTCCGTTACTCAAACTGTAATTCCAAATAAATGAAAACGATTGATCTTGTCTTCCTCTCCCTCAAGAGCATGACAAGTTGAAAGGGCCATCGTTGTTTTGATTTTTCTGCATGTCTTTATTACAAGTTACTTATCCTCATCGACTTCTTCTTCTTCCCTCAGGCCTTCCATTAATTGTCTATTTATACATATCCCCCTTACCTCCACTACTTCACTAATCACTCTCTCTGATTTTACCTATCTTATCCCGACACCATGGCTCCATCACCTACAGTTTCCGTTTCCTCGTCGGAGCCTCCCAAGCTTCACACCTCTGACATCGTCAAAAGCATCAAAACTTTCGCCGACGCCAATGGATTCTCCCCAATTCCTTCCTCCTACTATTCTATAGTTGAAGCCCGAGATGACGTCGCCGACCACCTCGCTTCCTCCATCCCCGCCATCGATTTCTCTCTCCTCACCTCCGACCTCCCTTAGCTCCATGCCGATGCCGTCTCCCAACTCGGCAAGGCCTGTGCCGAATGGGGTTTTTTCATGGTAGAAATTTCAGTCATGCGATAAATTGTTGTATGTGTTGCTGGAATCTTGTGTGTGTGTTGCAAAGAAAGACCTCCATCCCCGCCATCGATTTCAGTCATGGAGAGATTAACTTAGTGTTGCTGGATTCTTGTGTGTGTGTTGCAAAGAAAGACCCGTTGAGGGAAGAGGTAGCTGACACGTGGATGCAACAATTCCGGTCAGAGAGTAACAGAGTTAATTTGCTTATAACAGATTTGTGCTACTTTTACCTTTTTAAAAGTTTATTGGTAGATATAGTTCACTTAAAAGTTTCTTGTGTTGGGCGCTCTTGAAGTAAAAGTTTGTTGGTCAATCTGCACCTTAACCCTATAATTTGTAACCCACTTAAATTATCTCTAATCTACCATTATTTAAAGGAGATAACCAAACTAATCCTAACTCTAAGATCATGGATAAAGACTTGGTTAACTTCTAAAGAGAGATCATGTTAACTCCTAATGAGGACTCCACATTCTACATATTAATCGAATTAGTTAATAGCTTATATAGAGATCTAAGTAACTAACTAACTAACCAATTAATAACCAATTTAAAGGTGAAATCACTTATGCCTGTGATTACAAGTGGGGGAAAAATTTCAGGGGAAAGAAAGTGCTCGTCGTGGGGTGTGGCAATTCCGGCATGGAGCTATCTCTCAATCTTTGTAAAATGCATCACCTTCAATGGTTGTTCGTAACTCTGTAAGTATCAAATATTCGTGAGTGAGTCAATCTTTCTTGTTTCCCGGAATAACAAAAACTGACCGGGATTCCTCAGATTTGGCATACAGGTTCATGTGTTACCCAGAGAGATCTTCGGAAAATCAACGTTGGAATTGGCCGTTATGCTGTTGAAGTGGCTACCTCTCTGGTTCGTTGACAAGCTCCTATTGGTTCTTGCATGGTCGGTGCTCGGCGATGTTGAAAAATACGAGCTAAAAAGGCCATCGACGGGCCCAATGGAGCTGAAAAACACACAGGGGAAGACCCCTGTTTTGGACATTGGAGCATTGGAGAAGATTAGATCCGGAGACATAAAAGTTGTACCAGGGATCAAGAGGTTTTACAATCACCAAGTTGAGCTAGTCAATGGTGAAAAGCTTGATATTGATGCAGTTTTACTAGCCACAGGTTGTCGCTGCAAGGTCCCTTCATGGCTTCAGGTGAAAAGCTTGATATTGATGCATGGTTATGTGTAATAGCTTCAGCAAAAGAATAGAACAAAAGAGAAATAGGAAATTTCTCTTCCACATTTTGGTTTTTGGGAAAAACACACGATAGATCTCCTTATGCGTGGCCAAATTCTATTCAGTGACAAACTCAAATAGGTGAAAGGACCTGGCATAGTTTCACTCAAAATAAAATAAGGGGAAAAATAAGTTCACATTATAGTTAATAGCGATACATCTCGTGTGTGTGTGTGTGTTTTTTTTTTGGGCTATTCAATACATCTGCATTATCTGGCTTCTGACTATGTTGAAGGGAGGAAGAGTTTTTTTGTTGAATAACATTGTTGCTAGTGAGGAAAATAAAACAAAAGATTAGCTTCTTTACCGAAGCAATTCGTGTCAAGTTCACTAAGGAGGTTCAGAATCTCCAGAACACAGCAAATTGTGTGATATCAGCGAATCAGGCGATTTCTGTGATTATAAATCAGCTCCTGTATAGAACTAGTGTCTTGCAGAAGCTTCAATCAGTGGAGTGAACCTTTGTACATTTAATGAAAAAAATTGCTTGTACTTCCAAATTCTATGATGTAGGAAATAATTATGGTCTTTATGTATATAAACATGAACAAACTGTTGAGTATATTTCCTTCTAAAAATTGCTGATAGTCCAATACATTTAATATTTATAATGAATGTAGGTTTACATGGAAGTAGCCAAAACACAAGAAAATGAAAGACTTCAGTGTTCTTTGCGTGAGATGCAACTTCAGTTTAAAGAAACTAAAGCAATAATAGAAACCAGAAAGGAGTAGAACAGAGAAGGTGGGAATGAATTAGTTCTGGATCGATGTATTGAATGAAGATATGCCTATGATTATATAGGCAGAGTACACTTAAGTAAGGGAGCACCGTTTCTAGTGTACACGTGTATTGTTCTCGTCTAACTTCCTAACTAGTCAAAACAGAAAGTAAAACTGATCTGAAACAGAACTGCCAGCTCATAACAGCTACAGTATGCAATGGCTATATTACAATATTCTAGCATATTCTAATATTCTTCATGCGACTTGTTTTTGCTGATCCTGATTGTTGAAGACATTTAAGCGATCACGGAAGGGTAGAAACATGGTTTTTCCCAATGGTTTGGTGAGGATATCTGCCACTTGGTCATGTGAAGGTACATAGCCTATTCTCAGCTGGTTTGCTGCCACTTTTTCGCGAAGAAAGTGCAAATCAATCTCCACATGTTTGGTTTTGGAGTGAAGGACAAGATTAGATGCAAGGGCTATTGCTCCTGAGTTATCACACCAGACAACTGGAATTTCAATAATTGGAACATGCATTTCTTGTAGAAGTTTCATAACCCAGACAACATCAGACGAGGCATCTGCAAGGCTGCGATATTCAGCCTCAGTGGCAGACCGAGATACAACCGGTTGACACTTTGACACCCAAGTAACAGGGTTGGTGCCGAGATAAGTACAATAACCACTTACAGATCTACGATCCTCCTTATTTGTTGCCCAATCAGAATCAGCAAAGCCTTGGACATGAAGTCGAGGTAAAGGACGAATAAGAAGTCCATAATGAACTGTTCCTACAAGATAACGAAGTATTCTCTTAATACCAGCCCAGTGAGGTTCACGAGGATCTTGTAAAAATCTACTTAGATGATTTACAGAGAAAGAAATCTTCGGTCTGGTGTAGCATAGATACTGCAACTTGCCAAGAACACTTCTGTACGATTTTTTGTTTGCTAACTGAACGCCTTCTGTGGAAGATAGTTGGACATTGGTAGCCATGGGTGTAGTACACGGCTTGGCATTAAGAAAGTTAACATCCCTGAGTAAAGCTTGAATATACTTTCGTTGAGAGAGCACAAGGCCATGCTTGGTATGATAGAACTCTATGCCCAGAAAATATGAGAGGGGACCAAGGTCTTTTAGGGAGAAGAGATCAGCCATTGCTGTAATTATTCGTTGAACCTCAGCATTATTTGAACCGGTGATGACAATATCATCTACATAGAGAACCAAATAAACCACATCTGTCTGATTTTTCTTGATGAATAAACATGAATCAGATTTAGAACCAACAAAGCCTAAAGAACTGAGGGCAGAATGTAACTTTTGAAACCAAGCTCTAGGAGCTTGTTTGAGTCCATATATAGACTTTCGTAGCTTGCAAACTAGAGGTCTGCCATCTGAGGAAGCGCCGAGAGAAAAACCAGGTGGAGAGACCATATAGACCTCTTCTGAGAGATCTCCATTAAGGAAGGCATTATTGAAGTCTAGTTGCCTTAGATTCCAGCCAAAAGTGATAGCCACAGATAATAAAATACGAATGGTAGCTGATCTTACAACAGGGCTAAAAGTGTCAACAAAATCAATACCAGCAGTTTGAGAGAAACCTTTAGCTACTAACCTTGACTTTCGCTTAGCTAAAGAGCCATCGCATTGGTTTTAGTTTTCCAAATCCATTTGCATCCAATAGGTTGACGATGAGGAGGCAAAGGTACAACATCCCAAGTATGAAACTTGAGGAGTGCATTGTATTCTTCAAATGTGGCCTTTTTCCAATCAGGGTCAGCAAGTGCTTCATCAATTGTAGTGGGAGGTAGTGGAGTAGTTGGATATACAGAAAATACCTTAGGCTTGAAGACACCAGCCTTGCTTCTAGTGGTCATAGGATGAACATTATGAGGTGAGGTAGATGGATTGGAGGGTGATGAACAAGGGGTGACAGATAGGCTATTTTGGTTATTTGAGGAAGTAGATATAGAAACATGTGAAGGGGAGGGCGAGTGAGGTAAAGATGATGATGGAGAATTTGTGGGTGAGCTGGATGATGATACAGACGGTAAAGCAGGTGGTGGGGCAAGTGTATGGGAAGGTTGAAGTGATGAGAATGAATTTTGAAGTGATAAGGATGAATTCTGAGTCTGGTTTGCTGCTGTGTTGGTAACAGAATGTTGAGTACCACTATGATGAAAGCGTGTCTCATCAAAAACCACATGCCGAGATATGTACAACCTCCCTGTAGTCATGTCTACACACTTGTAGCCTTGATGTTGAGAGCTGTAACCTAGAAATACACAAGTAGCAGATCTGAAGTCTAGCTTATGAGCATTGTAGGGTCTTGTGTGAGGATAATAGATACAGCCAAAGACCCTTAAAATAGAGTAATCTGGTTTCACACCATGAAGCTTCTCATACGGAGTCATATTCATAGGCAAAGCTTTAGATGGCAGTCTATTTAAAAGGAAAACAGCAGTGGCAAAAGCATCTTTCCAGTAAGTCCTTGTGTATTGCAAATGATATTAAAGGAATCTTCATCAGTTTGATCATCAGAGTAACAATCAGCTACATGAGCGTTAGAAAGAGACTTGGTCACAGAAGTTGTTGGAGTAGCAAAATTAATCGGATGAGCTGTATTATTCAGAAACACCTTGTGCCTAGACTCAGAATCCAGAAGCATTGTAGAGACAGTTTCAAGACCAAACCGAGGTCTTGAGGCATTGATCACTGCGATCACAGGTTCAAACTCTGCAGTGAGTCCATTTAGGATATGAGAGACATGTGTTGCTTCATCAACCTTTTCTCCAAGCATAGCCAGATGATCACAAATTGATTTCAGCGTCGCGAGATAGTCTCTCATAGATAGCTCTCCTTTTCTTTGATTTGCGAGTTGGTTGCGATAGGATAGTATTTTGGCATCAGATTTGTTAGAAAAAAGTTGATTAAGTTTCAGCCAGATCTGAGCCGCAGAAGTCAATCCTACCAGATCTGGTAGTATGTTTGATGATACTGATGCTAGGAGCCAAGACGCTAAGGCCGAATCCAGGGAATCAACCTCATCGAACTCAGGATTGGAGATTTCATGGCCATCGTCTCCACGGATCTTCTCTGGTGGAAACGCCACAGTACCATCGAGGAGTGAGTATACTTTGTGTTGCTTGACCATAAAGTACACTTGCTGTTTCCATAGGAGGAAATTTGTGTCATCAAGCTTGATTGTGATCTTTTTGTTGGAAAAACCACGATTCAATGGAATTGCTTGAGCTGGTGCGATGACAGAATTGCTAGATCCAGACATTGTCGACATTTGAGCTACAGTAATCAATCCAAAAGGAGATCACCGTGTTGCAGCGTCGTTAATAACTCTAGTTACCGGGATCGGAGCCGACGGAGGTCGTCACTGCTCTGATACCATAATAGAAACCAGAAAGGAGTAGAACAGAGAAGGTGGGAATGAATTAGTTCTGGATCGATGTATTGAATGAAGATATGCCTATGATTATATAGGCAGAGTACACTTAAGTAAGGGAGCACCGTTTCTAGTGTACACGTGTATTATTCTCGTCTAACTTCCTAACTAGTCAAAACAGAAAGTAAAACTGATCTGAAACAGAACTGCCAGCTCATAACAGCTACAGTATGCAATGGCTATATTACAATATTCTAGCATATTCTAATAAGCAATGCTTGTAAAAGAGCGTGAAGATGCAAAAAGTGAAGTCGAAGTTGTGCCAATCATACAAGAAGTTCCAGTTATTGACCATGCACTGTTGGAGAAGCTTACTTCTGAAAATCCGAAGCTCAAGGTGAGTTTGTTGTGGACAGATTTCTGTGCTATATTGAAACAGAATCTGATAGCAAATTGAGCGTATCATACATTGAACGTGTGCTTAAAACTTGGAATAATTTGTTTTAAAAAAAAATTCTGGATATTCATCTTCATTGCAAAATAATGATTGGCAAATTATGACTTGCGTTTTGCTGTAGGAGAATGGTGATGCTTTAATAAACTGTGTTACTAAGAACATTGAGTTCAGTAATGGAAAGCATGTATCTGCTATTACCATTTACAAATGTCTTCTCCACTGAAAATCATTTGAAGATGAAAGGACCAGTGTATTTAATCTGCCTTATCCAGATGATTGGTTCTGCAATTGAGGTGACTGAATTATGCTTTGTGACAGAGAAGCACTTGGTGGAAGTTTTAGACATGAGACGAGCATTTTATTGTGACAGCTTGAACTGTTAAATCCATATCATTTAGAATTTTCATAATAAGCTACCAAGAGGGTGAGCCTCAGTACAGTGGTTAGTTTGCTGTCATGTGACTTGGAGATCAAGGGTTCAAATTCTGTTGGGAGCCTTGTGCACTGGGTCACTATTCACCTCTGATTTACTTAAACTTCTTCCATTTGAGATAGATTGCTCATAGAATTTGGATTGAAGAAGCCTAACGAGCAATGTGTTGATTGGAGAGTAGCATGAAGATAACTGTAGATAAGGGTGGAGTTGAAAGCACTAATTGTTAGGAACTGTCTGAAATCTAATTTGATGGGTGTCTCATAAAGGAAATTGACTTTACTTTTTATCCACTGATTTTCACTTTGATTGTTTAGTTATTGCCTAAATTTCTGGAAAGAATCTGGACGTATTAGTACATTGTTTCATTCAAGTTGTGACTCTCTTTGTATTGCAGGCCTCTGTCAGTCCTAAAGTAACTTGGATAGATGGAGAGGTTTTGGAGGTTAATGGAGAAGAAATCAAAGTCCTTTCAACTTTCGCAAAGACAGTAAGTATGCTTTGAATACTGGTTAATTCAATACAAATAATTCATTTTAATATTTCTTTCCGAACTTGCAAATAGCATGTTTGCCTTCATTGCTGAAAATTCTTAAACATGAAAGGTTAAGAATAACAAAACTATCTATGTTGACTATGCCAATGATCCATTGGTCAACTAGATTGAAATTTTTAAGGGTAAAATTTCAGAAACCCGCCCCCTGAATTTTGGATGTGTTGCGTGCAACCTTCCTAAATTATAAAAGTTTAAAACTAAGACTCTTTTTTTTTTTTGATACAATTGAGAAACCATACATCATCTAAAGCTTATCATTAGCGAGAATTCTTTCTAACTCCAGGTCAGCATGCGATACAGTCTGAAATCCTGGCATGGAAGAAAGACCCACTTTAGCCAAATAGTCTGCGGCTCCATTAGCCCACCTACTGATATGCTGAGTATTCACGTTCCAGTCTCGGCCGATGACGCTCTTGAGTTCTTCAACCAGCAGCCGATCCTCATGTGCTGGGTTTATTGGATTCCTTATCAGTTCGACAGCATCCGTGGAATCCGTCTCCATTATCACAGCCTTAAACCCCATGTCCCACGCGAGTTTGAGACCATGAAGACATCCCCACAGTTCAGCAGATAAACAGTCACCTTCAGTACCTTTGAATAAAAAGCCCTTGATGAAATTTCCACTCTCATCCCGCAATACACCCCCACTAGCCACCCCCGGAGTTAGCGGTGAGAAAGCGCCACCAGAATTGAGTTTAATCCACCCTGTCGGAGGTGATCCCCAGTGTTCCCCTTGCTGGTTCTACAGAGTTGGGCTGGTGTTCCTTGAGCAAAATCTATCTCGGGCCTCAGCCATGCTTACTACCATAGCCAGAACGCTGTGATGCAGGGAGGTATTTGAGATTCTTTTCTGTTCAAAGACGATGGAATTTCGGCGTATCCAGTGCCACCAGCAGACGATAGCAAAAGTGTGCCGCCATTCATCAGTTTGTTGATCCTTACCCCTGTGACTGAGGTTCCATCGAATCTAGTGATCAAAAGGTAAGGACCTAAACTTATGCCATAGATGAGTAGGTACAAGCTGCTTCCAAAATTCAAGCGTAACAGGACAGTCCCTGAGTACATGAATTAATGACTCTATTTCCTCAGTACACACCGGGCAGCAGGCATCGGTGCACAAACCACGCTTGAATCTGGACATATTGGTCAACAACCGTTTGTGGAGGGCAAGCCAAATGAACATTCTGCACCTTTCCGGAATCTGTAGTTTCCATATCTTACCCCATAGAGGATCCTGCTGAGACACTTCAGTAGTGAGGGACTCATAGGCTGACCTCACAGTGAAGGTACCCCCCTTGGTCCATTTCCATCGAACTTGCCCATTGGATAATTCCTCAATTCCCTCCTGGAACTTATTCCACGTACGCTTAATCCCACTCCACAAGTTGGACCTTGGTCTATTCAACTCAATCTTTGGTGGTTTGTCGGATCCGCAATTGTATTTATTACGAATGACTTTAACCCAAAAATCTTCCTTTCTATTAGATAGGTTCCACCCGATCTTCATGAGGTAGGCTTGATTATAGTAGTTGGTATGACGGATCCCCAAGCCACCTCTAGCTTTGGGCTTGCAAATCGTATCCCATGCTACCAATGGAATTTTCCTCTGTTCTTCAATGCTCCCCCATAGAAACTGTCGATTGCATTTATCCAAGGCATCACATGTGCTAATTGGGAGTAGAGAAGTTTGCATGACATACCCTGGTATGGTCGTGGTGACGGATGAAACAAGGGTAGCTCTCCCTGCTGAGGATATCGACTTTGCTTTCCAATTAGATAGTCTCACTTTGACTTTATCCACCACATAATGAAAAGATTCCTTAGTAACCCGCTTATGGTGCAAAGGAACGCCGAGGTACTTGCCCAGATCATTGGTAATTGAAAAGCCCAGTGAGGCACACATCTCACTCCTTCACAATGATGGACATTCTTTGAGAAGAAAACTCTGGTCTTCTGATGGTTGATCTTCAAACCGGAGCTTTCACATAAAGTCTTGAGACACAAGTTAATGGTAGCTACTTGATCCATTGATGCTTCTGCAAACAACAAAATGTCATCTGCAAAGAATAGATGCGAGATAGGAGGCCCAGTACAAGTAAGACGAATGGGCTTCCGGGTTTCATCCTGAATGGCCTCTTGTATCAGGTGAGCCAGCTTCTCCATACAGATGACAAACAAATATGGGGATAGCGGGTCACCTTGCCTGACTCCCCTAATTGGGTGAAAAAGCTCCGCTTTATCCCCATTACAAAGTAATTGCATATTAGGAGAAGAGATTCACTGGTCAATTACATTGGTAAGACTACCTGGGATGTTAATCTCTTGAAGATAGCGCATCAAGAATTTCCAGTTGACCCGATCATATGCTTTTTCTAGATCAATTTTGATAGCCAGAAATCCCTTCTTCTTCTTCATGTTCCGCATAGAGTGGATTACTTCCTGAGCCACAATGATGTTATCATTACTATGCCTCCCTGGGACAAAACTGCACCCGATCATATGCTTTTTCTAGATCAATTTTGATAGCCAGAAATCCCTTCTTCTTCTTCATTTCCGCAAGAATTACTTCGGCCACAATGATGTTATCATTACTATGCCTCCCTGGGATAAAACTGCACTGATTGGGGGCTATTATCTGGGGAAGAATAGGCTTCAACCGACGCACAATAATCTTCGAGACTGTTTTGTAAATGACATTGCACAGGCTTATCGGTCTCAAATCACCCATAGTTTCCGGATGGTCCTTCTTAGGAATCAGGACAATCAAGGTACTATTTATCTCAGCAAGAGCTTGCGGGTTAGCAAATAGAAATTTAACATAATTCAGGACAGATGTGCAAACCGTACTCCACTGATTTTGGTAGAAGAACGCATTGAACCCATCAGGGCCTGGAGACTTGAGAGCACCCATACTAAATATAGCTTCTCTAATCTCTGTATCCGAAATATCACTACTACACCTTCTTAATAGACCCTCCTCAACACAAGGGTAAGACAAAGAGCAATGAAGCAATGGGCGGTCAATACCGTCATCAAAGAGGAGAGTGGAGAAATAGGATGTGGCCATGCCTTAAATTTCCCCGGTGTCAAATACCATGACCCCTCATTATTTTTGATGGCCTCAATTCTTTTGGCTTTTCGTCTGCGATTTGCACGCGCGTGGAAATATCTAGTGTTGTGATCGCCATAAACTGACCACACCGCTCTAGCTTTTTGCGCCTAGATAAGAGATTCCTATAGCAGTACATCTTCAAGTTCCTATAGCAGTACATCTTAAAACTAAGACTCTAAACATTCATAGTTTGACCACCAACTCCCTTACTATCAATGTTGCCGTTAAGCCTAACGGTTTATGTCATCTCATCCTTTTTTGTTGAAGGATATGCCATATCACACAATAAATAACATTTGACATTAATGACATGGAGTTTTAGGCATTGGGGACATATGAGTCTCACATGGCAGAAACCTTACGCTAGGGATAAAAAGTAAGCCATACAAGGAAAAAAGAAACTTAAATTAAAGTGAGAATAACAATAAGAGAATTAATCCAAAATAGGTAGTCAAACTTTTCACTCCCAAGGACATCGATTCCCAAATTACATTTAAAATGTTAGTAAGAATTACTCCATCACCTTTTTCAAGTAAATAGAGGGCTCTCTATGTGATAACGAAACAAAACATTGTTTTCCATGGTACTTAATAAGATGACATTGGTTGGACTTGCTAAATTGTACCTAGAAATCTTCCCTTTTTCCATTTCTAATATAAGGTCACCGTTCTTCCTTATGCCTAATATGTGTTCATGACCTATCTTTATCTTCATCTTCAATGAGGAAGTCTTTGTCCATGACTCATGGTTTCCATATTGCTTCATAGTCCAAGTGTCAAAACGGCAGAATGTTTCATGATATCCATCATCATATTCATATTCAACATCCTTTTGTGTAAAGAAAAGTGAATCCCCTATTATTGTAAGGAAATTCAAGCAATGATGATGCGCATCCTTAGGAAGCAATATTTGTCCAAATATTTCATGTGATAGATCAAATGTAGGTATAACATCACAATTTCCCTCATCACTATTCGCAATCCAATGAAGTACACCATTAAAGGAGACGTTGAGTTTGCTACGATAAATGGAGCATGAATGAAGGATACTATTACATGTGATACGTTTTCATGACTATATAGCCTATGAGGAAATCCACACGGAATCAAACTCATCAACAATGTTCAAGACGTCAAGATAACGACATTAGCGCTTAATCATATCACATCATATCCACTTCCTATTTTTCAAAAATATCGCATCTATCTTCTAATCTCTATAAGCCTTATATTTAAAAGGCCGGTAATCTTTTAGAAATAATTTTCGCTTTAAATTTTTATTTTTGATAAATAAAATTAATCAATACTAAAGTTTAAAGAGATCATGTCAAATCCAAACTCAATTTAATTTTAAACGTTGTGGTTTAATAAATAAATTTATTTCATACTCTCAATTGACCAAAAAGATAAATATCTGGTGATAATTTTTAAATATTACTGTTAAAATTGAGGGTCTCATTTTAATTACCTTATCGACAATACTTTAATAAGATTATTGCATTGATCTTTGATTAACCAACTAAAAAAAGAAAACCTCCTACATTTATGGGGGAGAACCATAAAATTTATAAGAATTTATATCAACCAAATATTAAAGTATAAATTTAAAAATACTAAATTATCCATAACAAAACCTCCTACATTTTCTCCCTCGTTCCATATTCTATTTTTAAAACTAATATAAATTTTTAGATTTGACCAAGTTTAACCAAATTTCTCCCACCTCATGCCTAAATATCTATTGAGATTCTTCTGTAATTGCTTTTTTTTTTTTTTTTTTTGCTTCACAAAACTCATACAATAGTTCAGCAACTGCCTTTCCTGCTTCTGTTTATGATGCAGATTGGTAAAACAAACGTATTTCTAGTCCTTATATTTTTTTTAATCTTTTTATCAGGTCCTTTAAACTCACTTTGTCAATTCCGTTAGTCTGGTATTTAAAAATTTTCAGACATTACTTTATTTTTTCAACTAGATGCTTAGTTAGATTCATTTAACAAATTTCTTGACGCCATTATAAAAAGGGGGAAAAAAATATAACTTTTGTTTGCTTCGATTATCTGCTACTTGGATTCAAGCTGCATGCAGAGGTCTCTGCTCTATGAAATATTAGCCTGATAGTTGAATCAAACAGAAATTTGTGAAGTCTCATCATGAGGTATTAAATAGTGATGGCAGGGAACTTGCTCGTCAAGTTTACAAAGAAATGCAGCAGGAGGCATCCAGTCTGATAATCCAGAGGTGTTTCCGAATGCATTTCGCAAGGCATACAACAAACCAAAATAATAATTTTTACGAGGCAGACTGGAAAAAACCAAAACATGGCTTCTTTGTTTGTATATTGAGATTGGCATTAGAGGAAGAATTCCTTTATGGCTGAAGGTTATCCAAATAAATATAAGTAATACAATTACTTAACTTTGATCATATTTGGGGCATTATATATAAAAGAAGTAAATCCTAGGAGTGTAGGAGTGCCTTATTCATGAGTCATGACAATTATGCAGATGTTCTTATGTCATATTACTCTTGAACCAGCATACTTATTCTGGTACTGAATAATTTTTTGACCCAATATTGTTTTGGCTCTAAATATGTAGGTTGTTGTTAAATTTTGAGATCAAGACATGACATCAATGATATTATGTATGTACTTTATATACTTGCCAACTCTCCACATTTATACAATTCTTCAGTACAAAGGGGCTGTTTTGGGTGATCTCAGTCCTCAACCATTTGCTGTTGCAGATGCTGCATATAGGTAAGAATTCTTTTTTTTTGGCCCATTAATTGTGTATCTAGTCATTTTACAAGCCTGAATGCATAAGCTATGGTTGTTAAGGCTTATGATAAAGGGGGAAATCAATCAACACAGGTTCAAATGTTAAAAGTTATCGCTTTTCCATAACTCTTGCAAGTAGAATAGAATCAAATCTATCACCATCCTAAAATCAGAAAAATAGCATCTGTCAGGGTAACCCCTCGGCCCTCCCAAAATAACTCTACTTCCTCTTAAATATTTGTCCTCTCTAGAATGAGTTTATGTCTATTCTTATCACAAATATCCCTTTTTATTGCCATTTCTGATTTATTTTTATTTATTTTTTATTCCCATTTTATGATGACCTGATCGATGTTGAGAACCAAACTGCAATTCTTTATACTCAAGATTCAATCACTGTCACATTTAAATAAAAATACAACATCAACACAAAAATAGAGAAGCTATACATAACATATGTTCCGAGCAAAAATATACATAACATATTAAGAACACCAAAAAAAATTTAAAGGGAAATATTTTGGCAAATGTCAACTTTAAAATTAAAACTAAGGAGATTATAATCAAAGGATTGATGGAAATTCCATGATTGTTGCTTTGCAACTATATTTATTACACATGCGCCCATCGACTCATTAATGAAGTCCTCTTTCTGAGTGAATATACTATTTGTGCTAAAGTCTTTTGTAATAACATACGTTGATATGATTTTGTCGCTCTCCTGTTTCTGGCAGATTTTGTATATGTCAATAAAAAAACACTTATATACAGCTTAATATTTTTATGATATTCTGTTTGGTGCGTATTAGATTATATATGACAATTGAGTTTCTTTATGTTATATAAGTCAAACTTTTAAACCATCAAACACCTCCCTCACTTTCACTCTCCCTAGCGATCTAAGAGTAAATATGGCGTGCGCAACTGGCATTGGTGTTCAATGCAAAAAGTGAAGAAGATTTTCTTCAAGTGTCGCAGGATTTGTCTGCAACAATCGGAACATCTTGATATGAATGACTTGGTTCTTCAACTCTAAGGGAAGTATAATGGTAGAGTCTTCAGTTCGATCGAACTCTTTGGACATTGTTTCCCACTCCAAATAATGTCAATCTTTAAAGAGGCGGCAAGTTTTTCACAACGACTTATAAAAAAAAGAACTAAAAAATAAGTGTACTGAAGCTTTGGGAAAACCACGTGATAAATTTCTGGGCTGGCCTTGAAATGAGTCAGATATTTAGGTTATGGTTGGTTAAGGGTTATCAAAGTCAGAAATTTTGGTTAGGATTGGTTAAGGGTTATCCCTACCGTGAACGTCCTCTTTTCATCTGCGCTTAATTTAATAGTCATTGTCTCTTATCCTTGTTATTCTTGTTTTTTCTTTCTCTTGAGTGTTTGTTCATCTTTCTTCTGTGTTTGTCATCTAAGACATTTGGGTCTTCTGTTAAAAACCTCTGAGAAACCTCTCAGTAACGGTAGATTCCTAGACTCTTAATTACTATTATACTCTCCCCTTACAATTTTCTCAAACTAAGATGAACACATAACAGAGGGATAAAGTGCTGATTTGCTAATTGTATTCATCTTTCCTATATATAATGTCTAGGATTTAGTGGGAACTCCACTTGTAATAAGAATTTCTTACGTATTTGTATTAATCTTGTTAAGACAAGTAGTTCATTTTTATAAGCCTAGAATTTCGGGGAAATTCCACTTGTAATAAGAAACTTTTATATATTTTGTACTAATGTTGTTAAGTTTGTAATAGCCAGGATCATTTTTGTCAAGCTAGGTGTTACTTTATATAGAATCTTCATATTTTAATATATCATTTACTTAATTTGATATCTGAAATATATTATTTTAAGAGATATATTGAGATATTAGCATATTTTTTAAGAAATTCATATATTATGATATTATATTCATATATTAATTTAAATATTTTAAATAATTCATGGAAGTTATAGATTTTTTTAAGGAAAAATCTCCCTCATGACCCAAATTAGCAAAAAAGTTCAAAAAGGTCATAGAGCCTTGTATTATTTCATAAACGTTAACAACTAAATCAGTAGATGTTAACAAGTAAATTATTACTCGTTAACAACTATATTAGTACACGTTAACAACTAATGTTTTATGAAATAATACTGGAAAAAAGGCTCTGTGGTCTTTTTTGACATGCGATTTTTTCTTAGACCTTTTTTAACAATTTTTTGCTAATTTAGATCCTGAGGTGGATTTTCCTTTTTTATTAATAACATTAGGTACACGATTGTTATAGCATATATTGGGAAGTTACCCTTTAACTCAAAATATATAAAATAAGATATTACCTCCGGTCATTAATATAAGACACATTTAATCTTTTTTAAGAGATTAAGGAAGTTAAATAAATTAGTTAATCATAACATATGTCATATATAATTTAATTATATATCAGAGTTAAATTAGTTTGGTATAATAAAAATAAAGATAAATACTTTAAGGCCAAAGTAGAGTTTTAGTCCTTTAAGTTTACATGAGGTATATTTTTTGTCCCTTAACTTTATAAAATATACTTTTAATTCTATAATTCTAACACCGTTCATTTTTATAATGAAAAACACAAACTCAAGTGATAAATGTATAAACTTAAGTGATGACCGTGTAATTAAATTCTATTAAGTTTATATTTAAAATATGGGCAAATTGAAAAAATAAAATAAAATTTATGTAATTGAATGTTATTAGTCATCACTTGTGTTTACCACATCAACGTTTTTCCTTAGCAACATTAACGGTGTTAGAATTATAGAATCAAAAGTATAATTTATAAAGTTAAAGGATTAAAAGTATATCTCATGTAAAACTTAAAGGACTTAGCCATACTTTAAAGTAATTTATTTAACTTCTTTAATCTTTCTAAAAAAAACTAATTTGATCTTATATTGAGGACCATTTATCACTTAAATAAAAATTAAGTAGGTTGAAAACACTTACAAATAAGCTGAGTGAAAACGAGAACATGACAGGTGCCACTAGGGTGAGCATGGGCAGGGTTGGGCAGGGCGAGACCCGCCCGATGCCCAGAAGAATGAACGAGCTGCATTTTGTAACCCAATGCCCGGTCCAGCCCAATAAAAGCCCTAATAATTTTTGTGCTGGACATGTGTGGGTAGGGCAGGGCAGGCTTTCCCTGCCCAAGTAGTGACGCCCTGCCTTGCTCCATGAAGATTTTAGTTCACATACGCCTTGCCCTGCTCCATGAAGATTCTAGTTTACACTTCACATAATTTCAAAGCTTTAGGGATACCTGAAGTATAATATAATATATTTATATAGGATATTGTCACTACAACTTTTACACCGTTAGATCAGAATCTTATCTATCTTTATCATTTCTCTCTCCTATTGAGATTCTGATCTAACAGTGGAAAAGTGGTAGTAACAATATCCTATCCCTATATTTAAACATAATAATATAATATATTTTAAATAAAATAGTATATATATAATAATATTTATTTAAATATATTTAATTTTTCTACAGAGCGACCCTATGCTCGATGCCCGGCTTTGCCCATTATTGGCCCAAAACAAAACCGCCCAAATTTTTTTCGAGACACTTTTTCGGGTTAGGGTCAATTTTTTTTACCTGGCGTACCGGGCATCTGAGCACCATGCTCACCCCTAGACGCCACCGTGCCTATTAAACTATACCTTCATTTTCATTTTTACTTTTTATTTATTTAAAAATAAACTTCTACAAATATTTCTATATAATTTTTAATCTTCAATATTACTCTTCCTGGTCTGTTATCTTAACTTTAGACTTTTTAAATGTAAAAATTAAAGATTTAAAATCATAACTACTTCCTTTCACGTACATGATGCATTATTTCTTTTTAAAATAGAAGAGAACTATTGAATTATTTTCCTAATACTAACCAATAAAAATTTAAAAAAGAGAGAGATTGCTATCCTCCCATTATCCCTATTTTGGTGAGTTGAAAAGTTACCCAAAAAAAAAAAAATCTATGAGGGTGGAAGTGCTTATGTGTCAAAACGGTGAATGCTGTTTGATATTTTTAAAACAATTAACTTATTTGTTATTTATAAAATTATACCTCTTCAAAAATAAATAATTTTATACGTTAATGACCAATTTCAAATTTTTACGGGAAATTATTTTCACAACGGTGGATCACAAGGGGTTATATCCATAAATAACAAGAAACTACCTCCAGTTTTAGATATAAAATAAAATTTATAATGCAATTTACACTACATTAAGTTGAAAACTCACACGTCATCATACTGATCTCACGATAACGATATTATTATAAAAATAACGGACCGCTTAATCATATAACATCATATCCACTTCCTATTTTTCAAAAACATCTCATCTATCTTCTAATCTCTATAAGCCTTATATTTAAAAGGCCGGTAATCTTTTACAAAATCGTAAATTTTTGCTTTAAATTTTTATTTTTGATAAATAAAATTAATCAATACTAAAGTTTAAAGAGATCATTTCAAATTCAAACTCAATTTAATTTTAAACGTTGTGGTTTAATAAATAAATTTATTTCATACTCTCAATTGCCCAAAAAGATAAATATCTGGTGATAATTTTTAAATATTACAGTTAAAATTGAGGGTCTCATTTTAATTACACTTTTTTATGACCGTATAATAAAATTGTACATATGTATGCACCCAACAATTGGATTTTTTTTTTTCCAACATATTAGACACACAAAGGTAATTTTTTCATTAACTTATCGACAATACTTTAATATATAAGATTATTGCATTGATCTTTGATTAACCAAGTAAAAAAAGAAAAAAAAAATTAGGGAGAAAGATTGAGGGAGAATAGTATTTATGATGGAGAACCATAAATTTGTAAGTATTTATATGAACCAAATATTAAAGTATAAATTTAAAAATACTAAATTGTCCATAACAAAGCCTCCTACATTATCCCATATTCTATTCTTAAAACTAATATAAATTTTTAGATTTGACTAAGTTTAACCAAATTTCTCCCACCTCATGCCTAAATATCTATTGAGATTCTTTTGTAATTGCTTTTTTTTTTTTGCCTCACAAAACTCATACAATAGTTTAGCAACTGCCTTTCCTGCTTCTGTTTATGATGCAGATTTGGTAAAACAAACGTATTTCTAGTCCTTATATATATATTTCTTAATCTTTTTATCAGGTCCTTTAAACTTACTTTGTCAATTCCGTTAGTCCCTGGTATTTAAAAATTTTCAGACATTACTTTATTTTTTCAACTAGATGCTTTGTTAGATTCATTTAACAAATTTCTTAACGCCATTATAAAAAGGGGAAAAAATATAACTTTTGTTTGCTTCGATTATCTGCTACTTGGATTCAAGCTGCATGCAGAGGTCTTTGCTTTATGAAATATTAGCCTGATAGTTGAATCAAACAGAAATTTGTGAAGTCTCATCATGAGGTATTAAATAGTGATGGCAGGGAACTTGCTCGTCAAGTTTACAAAGAAATGCAGCAGGAGGCATCCAGTCTGATAATCCAGAGGTGTTTCCGAATGCATTTCGCAAGGCATACAACAAACCAAAATATTAATTTTTAAGAGGCAGACTAGAAAAAACCAAAACATGGCTTCTTTGTTTGTATATTGAGATTGGCATTAGAGGAAGAATTCCTTTGTAGCTGAAGGTTATCCAAACAAATATAAGTAATACAATTACTTTACTTCGATCATATTTGGGGCATTATAAAAAAGAAGTAAATCCTAGGAGTGTAGGAGTGCCTTATTCATGAGTCATGATCGACAATTATGCAGATGTTCTTATATCATATTACTCTTGAACCAGCATACTTATTCTGGTACTGAATAAGTTTTTGACCCACTATTGTTTTGGCTCTAAATATGTAGGTTGTTGTTAAATTTTGAGATCAAGATATGACATCAATGAAATTTATGTATGTACTTTATAGACTTGCCAACTCTCCACATTTATATGATTGCTCAGTATAAAGGGGCTGTTTTGGGTGATCTCAGTCCTCATCCATTTGCTGTTGTAGATGCTGCATATAGGTAAGAATTCTTTTTTCTTGGCCCATTAATTGTGTATCTAGTCATTTTACAAGCCTGAATGCATAAGCTATGGTTGTTAAGGCTTATGATAAATGGGGAAATCAGTCAACACAGGTTCAAAGGTTAAAAGTTATCGCTTTTCCATAACTCTTGCAGGTAGAATAGAATCAAATCTATCACCATCCTAAAATCAGAAAAATAGCATCTGGCAGGGTCCACCCCCTCGGCCCTCCCAAAAATAACTCTACTTCCTCTTAATTATTTGTCCTCCCTAGAATGAGTTTATGTCTATTCTTTTCACAAATTTCATTTTTTATTGCCATTTCTGATTATTATTATTATTATTTTCCATTTTATGATGACCTGATCGATGTTGAGAACCAAACTGCAATTGTTTATACTCAAGATTCAATCACTGTTAAATTTAAATAAAAATACAACATCAACACAAAAATAGAGAAGCTATACATAACATATTATTTAAGAACACCAAAAAAAAATTAAAGGGAAATTTTTTGGCAAATGTCAACTTTAAAATTAAAACTAAGGGGATTATAATCAAGATGGAAATTCCATGATGGTTGCTTTGCAACTATATCTAATTTTCTATTACACATGCCCATCGACTCATTAATGAATTCCTCTTTCTGAGTGAATATACTATTCGTGCTAAAGTCTTTTGTAATAACATGCGTCTGATATGATTTTGTCGCTATCCTGTTTCTTGCAGATGTATTAGTCACCATGTGCATTTTTGTAAATATTTTATGAATAAATTTCATCTTTCACTAAGGACAAAATAAATGTAATCCTCAAATGGATGAAAATCAACCATAGAGCATTTAATAAACACATAGCAATTTGATGTGTGAAATGCCCATATAGCGGGGAGAGGGAGAAAGAAGAATAAGGATAAAGAATGAAAACTAGCCACAGATGAAAAGAGGGCGATCCCAGTAAGGATGACCCTTCACTTTCCAAATCCCATATCGTTGACCCTCTTAAAAGTTTCACCATAACTTGAGAGGCGTATTTTAAATTTAGAAAAGTTTTTTTTTTCCCCCTTATCCAATAAAGACCAGAATATTGATAAAATATTCATTGTATTTATCTCTACTGTATAAAAGCAGAGTAGTCAGTGGTTATATTAAATAATTTTTCTCAAAATAAGTAGGTACAGAGATAGTAGGGGCAATTAAATTTCAGCATTACATATCAACGCAAGTGGATAATTTTTATAAGCCTTGTATTTGGGAGGAATTCCACTTGTATAAAGAAACTTTTACATATTTTTTTTGAGTTGAATTCCATTTGTAATAAGAAACTTTGACGCATTTTGTTTAAGTTTCTATTAGTCAGGATCATTTTTGTTAAGCTTCCATGTAAAATATAAAATCTACAGTAATTCACATTCAAAATATAAACAAATGAAAATATGGTATTGAATATGTAACGGTTTTTTAAGCTCTTAAGAATTTTTTGTTTTTGTGTTTTTTGTTTTTGTTTTAGTGGACTGGAGAGAGCTTAGTTGGCATTGATCATATAAATAAGGAAAAAATGGAGAATTAGGGAAAAGGACTAAGGAAGCAAAATATTTATTAATAAGAATCTTAAACTTTAAAATTATTTTCAAGGACCAAAATTTAAAATATAAATTTTCAATTATGAAATTAATTTTCTTTAACTCCATCTCAACTATTTGATGGTTAGTTATCAAATTTGATGATATTTCTATGCATATGTAAATATATATAAAAAAAAACACTTATATGCAGCTCAATATTTTTATGATATTCTGTTTGGTGTATATTGGATTATATATGAGAATTGGGTTTTTTGTATTATATAAGTAAAACTTTTAAACCATCAAATACTTTCCCTCCCTCTCACAAATATAATCATTCTAAGTGCATAATGGTAGAGTCTTTAGTTCGATTGAACTTAATGGACATTGTTTCCCACTCCAAATTGTGTCAATCTTTAAAAAGGAGGTAAGTTTTTTACGGTGACTTATAAAAAAAATCTCGGTTAGAGTTTCGCAAAAAACCTATGATAAATTTCTGGACGGGCTGAGTCAAAAATTTGGGTTATGGTTGGTTGAGGGTTATTACAATCAGAAATTTTGGTTGTGGTTGGTTAAGGGTTATCTCTATCGTGATCGACCCCTGTTCATATGCGCCTAATTTAATAGTCATTGTCTCTTCTTCTTGTTATTCATGTTTTTCTTTCTTGAGTCTTTATTCATCTTTCCTACATGTTTGTACATTTGGGTCTTCTTCTTTTTCCTCTATGTTGGTCATTTGGCCCGGGCCAATCTTTCATTTGATTGGAGAGTTATGGTAATGACAAAGAGATATTAGAACCTAGTTTTATCCTTGTAAAATCTGATCCTTATAATCATATTTTATTTATTAAGCACTATACAATATTTAACGCTCTTAATTACTATTATACCCACCCCTTACAATTTTCTCAAACGAAGATGAATACCTAACAAAGTCAATAAATGTATTCTATAGGAAATAGGGAGAGATAATAGGGGCAATTAAATTTTAGCATTACATATAAAGAGAAGAGGGACAAAGTGCTGATTTGCTAATATTCATATTTGCTATATATATAATGTCTAGGATTTAGGGGAAATTCCACTTATAATAAGAATTTTTTATGTATTTGTATTAATCTTGTTAAGACAAGTGGATCATTTTTATAAGCCTAGCATGTGGGGGGAATTCCACTTGTAATAAGAAACTTTTACCTATTTTGTACTAATGTTGTTAAGTTTCTATTAGCCAGGATCATTTTTGTTAAGCTAGGTGTTACTTTATATAAAATCTTCATATTTTAATATATCATTTACTTAATTTGATATCTGAAATATATTATTTTAAGAGATATATTGAGATATTAGAAGATTTCTTAAGAAATTCATATATTATGATATTATATTAATATTTTAATTTTAATCTTTTAAATAATTCATGGAAGTTATATATTTTCATTAATAACATTAGGTACACGTATTGTTATAGCATATATTGGGAAGTTACCCTTTAACTCAAACTATATAAAATAAGATACTACCTTTGGTCATTAATATAAGACACATTTAACTTTTTTAAGAGATTAAGGAAGTTAAATAAATTGGTTAATCATAATATATGTGATGTATAATTTAATTATATATCAGCTTATAAATGAGTTAAATTAGTTTGGTTTAATAAAGATAAATATAAATACTTTAAGGCTAAAATATACTTTTAGTCCTTTCAGCTTAAATGAGTTATATTTTTGTTCTTTAACTTTATAAAATATACTTTTAGTCATATAATTATAACACTTGTTAATAATTTTTATAATGAAAAACGCAAAACTCAAATGATAATTGTGTAAATTTAAGTGATGACTTGTAATTAAATGCTATTAAGTTTAAATTTAAAATATGGGCAAATTGAAAAAAATAATAATAATTTATGTTAAATGCTATTTGTCATCATTTGTGTTTGCCACATCAACGTTCTTCCTCGCAACATTAACGTTAATAGAATTATAGAATCAAAAGTATAATTTATAAAGTTAAATGATTAAAAGTATATCTCATGTAAAACTTAAAGGACTAAAAGTATCCCATGTAAAACTTAAAGGACTTAGCTATATTTTAAAGTAATTTATTTAACTTCTTTAATCTTTCTAAAAAATTAATTTGATCTTACATTGAGGACCATTTATCACTTAAATAAAAATTAAGTAGGTTGAAAACACTTACAAATAAGCCGAGTGAAAACGCGAACATGACAGGCGCCACACCGTGCCTATTAAACTATACCTTCATTTTACTTTTTATTTATTTAAAAATAAACTTCTACAATATTTCTATATAATTTTTAATCTTCAATATTACTCTTCCTGGTCTGTTATCTTAACTTTAGACTATTTAAATGTAAAAGTTAAAGATTTAAGGGTAAAGGTGCAAAAATGCACATAAGCTTTTACCCAAGATGCACCCAGTGACATATGCTTTTCGGAGGTGCAAAAATGCACATAAACTTTGAAAATTGGTACAAAAATGCACATGCCGTCACATTTTCTTAACGCGTTATTGTCAAGGTGGGCCCCCACACCATTTAAAAAAATAAAAATACTAAACTTTTTCTAAATCTCAATCTTACCCCACCCTCTTTCTTTTCACACTACTCCCGTCACTCTCATTCTTCTCCACGTAGAGATTCATTGCCGCCTCCTTCCTTGGTCCTCCCTTCGGATCGGCACCTTGTGCTTCAAATCCTTGCATAGATTCGTCACCTCCACCACCTTCTTCAACCGGAAGCAGAACGCCGTCGTCTACCCGTTGATTTGATCAAAAGCTCGTTCTTCAAGTCTCTTGCCTCTGATTCTCTCAGTGAATCTTCCGAGCAGCTGGCCGGCAACATGGATCCATTACTCTATAATCTGGTGCGTCATGTACACCGTCTGGTTCTCAAGCTCTCGACAAGATCATCTTTCGGTGCCTTGTACAGGGAATGAACCTCCATCGGTTTGCATGCGGCGTCGTACCGGAGACTTGGTTTTCCGGCGATATTCATCTCACCCAAACCCAGCCATTGTTGCCGATTTCTGATGCCTTCTCCCTCAAACTCTCAACGCCTTCTAATTTCTATTTTTGCTTTCTTCGATTTCGATTTGGCTGTCTTCTTTCTGATGCTTCGTTGGTTTCTTGTTTTTTTGGATTTTGATTTCCATTGTCTTTCTGATGCTTCATTGGTTCATTGTTTTTTTTGGATTTTGATTTTAATTATCTATCTGCTTTCTTAGCTTTTTGATGCTTCGTGGTCTGATTATTAAATTCTGATTTCAATGCTTCGCTGGTGCTTGTTTTACCGTTTGGGGATTCTTGTTTCTGGTCTGATTTCTCCATGGCTAAAGCTTGAGCTGGTGGCCCGGTGGCGGTGGTTTTTACAGTGGAGGTGGGTGACGGAAAAGAGAGGGAAGGGGTGAATTGTAGTTTGGGTGGGAGGATTTTGTTTTTTTGAGTTCGGGGGTATTTTGGTATTTTCATCCTGTGTCTAACGTCGGTTAAGGGAGATTTAACGACATGGGCATTTTTACACCGATTTTGAGAGTTCATGTGCATTTTTGCACCTCCGAAAAGCATATGCTACTGGATGCACTTTTGATAAAAACCCATGTGTATTTTTGCACCTTTACCCAAGATTTAAAATCATAACTACTTCCTATCACGTACATGATGCATTATTTCTTTTTAAGATAAGCTATAGAACTATTGAATTATTTTCCTAATACTAACTAATAAAATTTTTAAAAAGAGAGAGATTGCTATCCTCCCATTATCCCTATTTTGGTGAGTTGAAAAGTTACCCCAAAAAAAAAAACATAAATCTATGAGGGTGGAAGTGCTTATGTGTCAAAAGGGTGAATGCTTTTTGATATTTTTAAAACAATTAACTTATTTATTATTTATAAAATTATACCTCTTCAAAAATAAATAATTTTATACGTTAATGTCCAATTTCAAGTTTTTATGGGAAATTATTTTCACAATGGTGGATCACAAGGGCTTATATCCATAAATAACAAAGTATTACCTCCGGTCATAAATATAGAACAAATTAAGTTTATAATGCAATTTGCATTACAAACTTCGTCATGTATTTAGGACCGGAGGGAGTATTAATTTACTATGTGTAGTTGACAAAAAAAAATACTATGTGTAGATTCCTAATAAAGCCTTCTTTTACAATAACCATAAATGTTTAAACCGTGCTTATATCTTCTCATATGAAGACTTGTATATGCAATCTCACGTATGAAACAAAACGAATTATTGAAGAACAAATTTTAAATAATAAATACCACCCCACAAACAAAACCTCTAATATACAATTTTCTTTTTATAATAATATGTTTTCAAGCATAATTTTATATGCCTATTTCATTTACATTCAATCTTTGATCCTGCAAATTAAGATGACCACTTATTCACACCCATATATTACATGGTCAACTAACTATTCACCCCCTGGCCATGCGCGGGTTCTATACCATTAGGTATAATGGAGAGTTGCAGCATAGTATTTAACCAAGGGAGAAAAGCTCTCCCTTCTCTCTAGAATTTCCTCAACGATCTACAATCATGATTCACCCTGTTCCATTCAAAAGAAACATGAAAAATGAACCTCCTCTGCATCCTGGTGAAGATCAAACAACCAAACAAGTCAAGATTGCTTGGTGATAATATGGAGGCATAACCCTCCCTGAGCTCACTGTTGCCAAAACCCACGTTTTGTGCAACAATATCCTTAGAATATGTCCCAGAGACATGATAGAGATTTGCCGTCATCTCACAAAATAACCAGATTAGAAAGGATTTGCAGTATAATGTAACCTGGGGTCGTTTCTCTCAAGGAATTTGCGGTGGGTTTAAATCGGAACAAAAAACGAACAACAATAAAATTGGGGGTTTTTGATTTGAAACAAATTAAAACGAAATCAAACTAAAACAGATCTGAAATATGCGAAATGAGATAAAAACGAGATTGAAATAGACTAAAACGATCAACCCAACGTTTAGATTCCGAAACTTCCTTCATTGAACGAAATATAAATGAACTCGCGTTTGGCCCCGGACGAACCGAAATCTCTACGTTCGTCCGTAAATCCCTCGACTAGACGATCGTCTAGAATCTGTCCGAACAGTGGCGTCTCACATGCAATCGCACAGAACACTCTAACCTAGTTCGAACTCGGTCCTTGGGATGAACCAAACCGAATATTAAATCTAATATTCGAACTATTTCCGTAAATCGGATCCGATAAGATGAAAACAAAACGAGTAAAGTTACCGATTAAGTACGAGTTCTCTGGATGAATCATGGAATCCTCAACGTTGGGTTAACCACAGAAGGTTTAGCCGAACATGGCTGGGAAAATCGAAGAACAGACGAAGAACGCGAAGAACACGAAGAACATTTCAAAGAATCTGAAAAACTCTATTTTGATCCACCAAACAGAATAAAAACGTGAATGGGAAGTGTTTGTGGCTGCTGCCTTACTTAACCTAAATTGGAAAACGAAATGGGGCTCCAATCAATAATCCAGGCCCAAAACAGAAAATAATACGAGAATGGGCTTTAGTCACAAATTCGAGCCCAAATAAAACATCTGACTTTGGCTTCAAAATCGACCGTCTTCTTGTCCGAATTTGCCCTTCATGTCTTCATAACAATTGTAGCTCTCTGAATCATCTGAAATATGAAACAAAAATGAGGTAAATACGATGTATGGTTCAAGAGTTATGGTAAGATTAGTGAAGCAATGTAAAACTGGAATTTTATTAATAAAAATTGCTAAAATATAATCAAAGGCCCAAAGCCCAAATAAGTATAAAAGCCATTATTTATTAACTAAAAAGTCCTAAATTATTAATCAAGAGATAAAAAGAAGTGTATAAAATATTCAATTATCAAGACACAAATGGCCACAAGCATTCCCCCTGCAAATGACGCCCAGAATGAAAGACGAGAACGTTGATTCTTGTGTGAAAATCCCCTCGTTCAAAGACAAACTGATGAACTCAGATTCCATGATTCTTGACGAAGAGGAAGAAGAGGTCATCTTACAATGGAGATGTATCCATTGGCTTGAACGGCAACATTCCAATGATAGATTTACCGCCCATGTTATTGATTCTTTAAACTAGAAGATGGGACTGACGATGGTGGTCAAGTTACTAGGTCGCAAGATAGGACATCGCCAGCTTCGTACGCAGCTCTAGAAGATATGGAAACCCGTCAGACAATTCAAGCTCACTGATGTTGACGAAGAATGCTCCCTGGTGAGATTTAAGGATGATTTGGATTATCAAAATGCCCTCCTTAGTGGACCATGGATGATCTTTGGCCATTGTAAAAGCAATTATTAGTTAGGTTATTTTGGTCTTTGTATATTATAGTTAGTGGATATGTTATAAATTCATCTTATATATATGTGAGATGTACTCACTGATGTACACACTGTGTGTATCAGATATTCTACACATTAATAATTAAACTCTTTTTCTCTCAAAGTCAAGTGTAGGGGTCCTTAGGGTGTTGCTTAACATGGTATCATGAGCCACTAATCAAGATCCATTTTCTTGCTGGACCCCACGACTCAAGAGTGAAGAACTGACCTTCCTTCTCTGCCAGGCACGAAAGGCAACCCACGCCCCTGCTGAACCGAGAACCAAGAACGAGACGCGCGAGAAGCACGAAAGGCCCTTTGCCCCTGCGATCTCTGCCATTACCGAGCTTCAGCACGATCTCCGTCGTGACGCACGACAGGCTTAGCCCCTACGACCTCTAGCAAGATTCAAGATCCGGCACTATTCAAGATCCGGCACGAGCTCCGCCTTGCACGGCCAGACGCACAAAAGGCCACTGCCCCTGCGATCTCCGCTGACCACCACCGTCGATCTGCAAATCTCCCTTTTGATTTGCTTATTTTCGGTGTTTTTCTTTGCATTTTCTGATTTCAGATCTGCGCTAAGGTTTATCAAGATCCGCCACAACTCTGGGAAGAGCAGTCCATTCTAGTCAAGATCCCTTCTTGTCTGTGTTCCACCTCCACTACCTATGCCTAGTTGATTCAGCAACAGAGGTTGTTACAATTTCTGATGGGATTAAATGAATCATATAGTCAAGCACGGAGTCATATTTTGCTTATGATACCCTTACCCTCTGTTGGACAAGCATTTGGAATGATTTTAGAAGATGAAGCTCAACGTTCCCTTACAAGTCTTGAGCAGCCGTCTGTCACTGAGGGGATAGCTATGGCTGTTAGAGGACGAGGACGTTGCAGTGGCAGAGGTCGTGGACGTGGCAATCCTAGTATAGAATGTTCTCACTGTGGAAAAAGAGGGCATACCAAAGAACAATGTTTCCAAATTGTGGGTTACCCATAAAGTTACAGAGGCAACCGACCAAAGCCAGCGACTGATCTTTCGGTTAATCAAGCCGCTAGTGAACCAACTCACCCTGAAGACAGTGTGGGACCGACCTTCACTAATGAGCAGTACCAGTGACTGTTGGAGCTCCTTAGAAAGGATTCTAAGCCTGCCATTCATGCTCTCGCGGGTACAAGTTTGGCTGTTCCCTCTCTTTATTCTAAACCATATTCCTGTTGGGTTGTTGATTCTGGGGCAACTACTCATATGATTGGCAATTTGAATCTTTTACATACATATGAGGGTGCCATTAAATCTATTAGATTACCTGATGGCACAAGAGTAAAGGTAACACATATAGGTAGTGCTACTATAACTGACAATTTCATTGTGAATGGAATATTATATGCTCCCTCCTTAGAATTCAACCTACTCTCTGTCGCTAGATTAACAAAGGAACAACTGTAATCTGTTATATTTTTCCTTATTTCTGTTTGCTGCAGGGCCTTCAGGATGGCAAGATGATGGTGACTGGTAAGTTGATTGAAGGTCTGTACATTTTGAAAATTATTAATAGCCAATGTCGTATGGTTGATTCTGTTCAAAGAACATGTAATGTGCTTAATTCTGCTTAAAGCAATATTAGAAATCTTGATATAGATCAAATGTGCATGTAGCACCATAGACTTGGACATGCTCCTCATACTGTAATGAGATATCTTGGTTTCGAATGTAGTGATAAAGACATCATCAATAGTAAATGTGAGATATGTGTTCAATCAAAACAAACTAAGCTTCCCTTTGCTTCAAGTTGCATTAAGACTACTTGTTGTTTTGAGCTGTTTCATCTTGATGTATGGGGTCCATATAGGACTCCAACACATCAAGGATATTCCTATTATTTTTTAACAATTGTTGATGATTTTTCTAGGGCAACTTGGACTCTATTGCTTAAAAATAAAACTGAGGTTACAACCTATATTCAACATTTTATTGCCTATATATTCACTCAATTTTCAGTTTCAGTTAAGATGTTTAGAAGTGACAATGGTACAAAATTCACAAACAATGAGCTAAAGCAATATCTCCGGAGTAAAGGTATTGTTCATCAAACTTCATGTCCCTATACTCCAGAACAAAATGGGGTAGTTGAGAGAAAACATAGAACTATCATTCAGGTAGCTAGGGGTCTCATATTGCAATCTGGTATACTAATTAAGTATTGGGGGGAATGTATCAAAATGGCCACTTATCTAGTTAATAGATTGCCATCTAGAATTTTAGATTATAAAACCCCCTTTGAGATTGTATATAAGAAACCTCCAGTTTTTGATAACTTGAAAGTTTTTGGTTCTTTGGCCTTTGCAACAGACTTAAGGAATAACGATAAACTGAATGCAAAATCTGTTCCTTATGTTTTTCTTGGTTTTCCTGATAATCAAAAGGGATATCTATTGCTTGACTTAAAACACAAAATTATATTTGTTAGTAGGCATGTGAGTTTGATTGAATCTAAGTTTCCTTTCAAAGAAACTAACTCATATGACTTAAGTAAAGAGTGCAGGGAATTTCAGGATATGTTTTGGTTTGACTATGATTTTTTAGCACATGATGTTCATAAACCAGCCAATAGCAATATCCAGAATGGCACCACAACAGCTCCAAGCTCAGCTGATGGAGCTGTACAGTCTCAAACCATGACAGATTCAAGGCTGGAATCGTCCATCATGCTGCCGGAAACATCCACTGAGGTATTATGCAGACCCACTAGAGAAAGACAAGCACCCATTTGGTCAAAGGACTATGTCTGTTCTCTAGTGCGGGCTAAGCAAGATAAATGTTTTTATAGCATTCATAAATATATTTCCTATGATCATATATCTCCATCTCATATGTGCCTTCTGCATTCAATTGATTCTATGCATGAACCTGAATTTTATGAGGATGCCATAAAGGATCAACGTTGGATAGATGCCATGAATAATGAGATTAAGGCCTTAGAAGATAATGGAACTTGGACTATTGTGCCCTTGCCTAAAGGAAAAAGGGCTATAGGATGTAAATGGGTATATAAGATTAAATATCATTCCAATGGAACCATAGATAAATTTAAAGCTAGATTAGTTGCCAAAGGATATAGTCAAAGAGAAGGTATAGATTATCATGAAACCTTTTCTCCTGTTGTTAAAATGTTAGCTGTTAGACTTGTCCTCAAATTGGCAGCAATGTATGCATGGGAATTGCATTAAATTGATGTATGTAATGCCTTTTACAAGGGGATTTAGATCAAGAATTGTACATGAGGATTCCCCAAGGCTTTGCAAGTAAGGGGGCGGTTGGTATGTAAGTTAACAAAATCTTTATATGGTTTAAAACAAGCTTCAAGGCAATGGAATCATAAGCTTTCACAGGCCTTGATTCATGCTGGATTTGAACAAAGTAAGCATGATTACTCTCTTTTTATTAAAAATTCTGATGATGGTGTTATTCTAATGCTTGTTTATGTTGATGACTTGTTGGTAACCAGAAGTAGTGTGAAAGGGATAGCTGAAACCAAATCCTTTCTACATAATAATTTTAAAATCAAGGATCTTGGTTTTATGAAATATTTTTTAGGAATAGAAGTTGCTAGATCACAAAAAGGGATTGTTTTATGTCAAAGGAAATATGTTTTGGATATTCTCGCTAAAACAGGAATGAGTGGCTGCAAACCACTTGGAGTTCCCTTGGCACAAAATCAGAAACTTATGGCATATAATGAAGAAAGGAATGTTGTGGATGATTTGTTGCCAAATCCAAAGCGTTATAGAAAATTGATTGGTAAGTTGATCTATTTAATTATGACACGTCCTAATATATCTTTTTTTGTGCAGCTTCTAAGCCAATTCATGCAAATACCAACAAAGGAGCACATGGCTGCTGCTTTGAATGTAGTGAGATATCTGAAAGCTACACCTGGACTTGGAGTGTTGCTGAGTTTATCAGGAGACCTTGCTATTGAATTCTACTGTGACTCTGATTAGGCAGCATGCGCTACCACAAAAAGATCCGTTATTTGATAAAGTTTGGGGGCTCTCTGGTCCTATAGAAAACTAAGAAGCAACCTACAGTTTCAAAATCCTCAGCAGAAGCAGAGTATCGGGCTTTGAGTATGGTTGTATCAGAAATTGTATGGACATTAGGAATGATCAAAGACTTGAATATTAGCCATCACAATCCTGTAAGAATGTACCGTGATAATATGGCGGCAATTCACATTGCCAATAATCCTGTATTTCATGAAAGAACCAAGCACATTGAAGTGGATTGTCACTTTGTGAGGGAAAAGCTGAAGAAAGGTTTGATTGACCTAAAACATGTCAAGCCTGAAGATCAAGAAGCAGATCTTCTGACTAAAGCTGTGGGAAAGGAGATTCAACAAAGACTGTTATTCAAGTTGTCTGTTGTGAATATGTTTCAACCTCCAACTTGAGGGGGAGTGTAAAAACAATTATTAGTTAGGTTATTTTGGTCTTTGTATATTATAGTTAGTGGATATGTTGTAAATTCGTCTTATATATATGTGAGATGTACTCACTAATGTACACACTGTGTGTATCAGATATTCTACACATTAATAATAAAACTCTTTTTCTCTCGAAGTCAAGTGTAGGGGTCCTTAGGGTGTTGCTTAACAGCTATTACCTCATTGTTCAACCTTGGTCTCCATCCTTCAAACCTCATGAACATGTTATCAATCAAGTAATAGGGTGGATAAGATTACCTAAACTTCCAGCACGCTATCACAAAAGCATTATTCGATCTATCAGAAGTGTCTTTGGGGAGGTCATTAGAGTAGATTACAACACAGACTCAGGTGACGGGGGAAATTTGCAAGTCTAGCAGTTATCTTATCATCGACCTTATGAAGCCCTTAACCTCAAAGATTCAGGTTGATGGAGAGCTTATCTTTGTGGAATATGAAGGCCTTCCTACCATCTGCTTTCATTGTGGGAGATATGGACATCTCTAAGAAGCTTGCCCGGAAAAAATGGCAACAACCATCGGAAAGAGAGTAGTGAAAAGTACCGTAGAGAGAGAGCACTAATGGCTTAGAGGAGACAGAGGAACTGCAAAATAGTTTGAAGTATACCAACCTCATTTGTTCAATTAGCTGACGCACGCACACGCCTCAAAATAAGTGGTGCCTTTCACCATCCTAATTTAGATGCCAAAAACTTTTGCGTCCCTTTTTAAATTAAGACGCTAACAGTAGGGCTTTTGGCGTCCTTTATGTCAAAATTTCTGCATATAATTATAAAAATGCCACCTCTTTATTTTTTATTTCCCTTTTTAAAAAAATACTTTTTTTAGAAAGTAAAATCCATTTTTTATATATAGTAACGTATATGTATGCGCGCGCATAAACAAGGTGAAATACTGTACTTGCAGTATTGGGCCAGGGCCTATATATTATTAGGCTGGTCATCTTTTGCTCCAACAGCCGAACCGGAATGGGTGAACAATGAGGTTTAATAGGGTTTCAAAACGAGGCCCATCCAAAGGTTTAGTGAGGAGATTAGCAAGCTTATATTTGGAAGGAAGAAAAGGGATGTTCAATGTTGCAACCAACCTTTCACCGACAAAATGATAATCAAGTTCAATATGTTTGGTTTAGGTATGCATGATGGGATCGGCAGCCAAGTATATTTGTTGCTCCAATGTTGTCATAACATAATGTGGGGGCTGAGTATAACGGAATTCCCAACTCTTTTGAGCAGGTATTCTGCTTCTGTAGAGGATCGTGCCCCAGTTAGTTAATCTTGTCTCTTTCTCTTGGAACTCCAAGAGACATTAGACCTGAAAAAGATGTAAAAGCCACCAAAATCAAGGGTGTGACGACGCAAATAACGCAGTATATATGCGCTTAACAGCCTTCAAGCCAGCGTCTCTAGGAGAACAATTATAAATATCAAAACATAGTGGCGAATGTATAGATTGTTAATATATTGGAGTTTGCCCTCAACTATCTTTATCTTTTTCCCAGCGTCTTTGTCCATGTTTCTCAAAATGATTGTGCATGTTCATATATATGAGCAGAACGAACTAAGACCAAGCATCCATATATAATTAAAACCGTACATTTTTACTGCATGCAGGACATGTTAATTAAAAAGTGGGCATGTCGTTTAGGTAATGAGAATGAAGTTAATCCGAAAGTTTGGATATTGTACCAGACACATTTAACACCAAATTTCACCTATATATATATATCTGCCTATCTCCATTGTGTGGCATTAAAATTATAAACTAGTTGGATGTAAATTGTTTTGAACCTAAACTTAGATTAATAATGGGGCATCATCATCATATATATCACGGAAAACATTCTTATCTGTCTACATGATCAAGGATGACGCAATGGAAGGAGATTTCTTGTGGATATTTTGCCAACTTGACGACCCCATCCACAAAATCACAGATTTTTAAGACAGAAACCAGAATAACATAACCCACGAGGCATTCACATGGCTATGGTGGGCCCAACACTCTTACCTAGTAGGCGTTTCAATTCAGTAGCTTAAAAACCCATACATAATCGCCATTTGGGACCATATAGGTAATGGACCATCCTAAAATTGAAGCCGTCACAGTCACAGACCTTATCCTCTGTTTCATCTAACTCACAAGGCTTCTGGGGTTGCATTCAACATTCAAAACGCAGATTTGGATATTTCCATAAGGTATATTTTGAGTTTGAACTTTTAAGTAGATATTGTGAAACAAGTGTCCATTCTAGCTTCTTATGCATATTGCTCCATTTATGCTTCTGTTCTGTAGGTACAAAATAGCACAAGCTTCACCTGCAATAATGCTCCTTAATTATACTCTCTCTCTCTCTCTCTAGCTGTTACGTATAGTGTGGATAAGTTTAAAGTCTCCTTAGCATTGATTATACTGACAATTTGCGCGCATTATACGACCCTGTTGGATCAAATTCTTGTCATTTTCGATGATATCGATGTCTCTATATATAGCAGCCATGAGTTAACCTAATGAAACCAAGGCATTTTAGAAAATATAATAAATGTATTAATACCTATAGATATATTTGCACCACGTCCATTGTTATGAGAAATCTAATTCATTATATATATTTTACATAAAACCACACTATTCATACATCTCACTTAAGGGAGTTAGGTATAGTTAAACTTTACAATAAAATATATCTAAAAAAATATACAGTACTCCTTCCGTCCTAAATATAGGATATAGTTAGTAGTGTAAACCGGATAGTACTATTCATAAGTTATGAAAAATTCGGTTCATATTAAATATAAATTTCTTATAAAACACAGCCCCACAATAGTTAGCAGGCAATTTATTAACCTTGATGAGCCAGCCCATGCATAAACCTTAATGTAAGTGAAAAGAATAGTAACTGTGGTTGGATTGTATCAAGATCATGTCAACTCTAAGAGCAACTTATACCCAACGCTATCACTTTCATGACATTCTCTGCCATGTGTATATATATAATTGTTAGTCATATGCGATTTGTACTCTTTGCTTTGTCTCATTTGAAGTATTAATATGGGATAACGACTGATGGGCAGACTCCAACTTGGTCATTTTCATGACGCCTTCTTCCCAAAAACAGATAGCATATACATCCAGTAACGTGGATATTATATATATATATATATATATATATATATATATATATATATATAAAATAGTGCATATTGGCACATATATAATTTGTGTGCTTTATGATGTATGGGGAAACAACCGAAGTGAGTTGTTTTCATTCTTTTTATTAGTCAGAATGAGTTCAAGATCAATAGTTTTTGTGGAGGAAAGCTTTCAGAATATTGATAAAAACATATATATCAGGTCATTTTGATCAATAAGATTTTTAAACAAGACTTTTGATTGATTTTTCCTTCTTTTATTGAGTTGGAAAAGATGGGAAATAAATACTCGTTGTAGTGGGCCTTAATTTAGTTGGTTAATTATTTGACTTTACATGTTATGGTCTCTGAGAAACCATTGGTAGACATTGTTTTCAAGACTGACAACGATAGGAGTTGGTTATCCTATATCTTTTTTTAATTAGTCCAACTTCATTATTGATTCGTCTGAGCCATACATATATATTATTCCTGCAGAATAATAATGTCAACTAATAAAAAAATTGCATATTTATATTTTTTTGACTTTAATTTCATGTTTCCAATTCAACTCGTGAATAATTACATTCCTCATGCATGATCAGAAAATTTCTGTGTGACAAAAGCAGCGACGTCCTCTTACGTTACTATTTGTATATACATATATGCGATATCATGCAAAAATCGCACTGCGTATATTTGAAAACATTAGGATATATGAAATGATTTAAAGCCAAAAATAAAAGGAAAATATTATTAGAAGATTAATTAATCAACTTCAAGAAGAAAAAATTTATGACTAGATTCGCCGTCTTAGTGGTGATCGAACGTGTTAGATAACTTAGATTTAGGGGTGTTACAGATCAGATCATAAGTTTCTTGAGTAGTGTTGACATGAGAACTAAATGAAATTTCTATTGGTGTCGTAGTCGAATAATAATAATATTAATAATCATTCTTTTGTGTGCCAAATTGCATTAATTATTCTGTTTTATTATTCTCTATTCAAGGATAAGCTTTTAATTTATATTATATTAAGATAATAGAAGTCCACTGACCACAAGTTTCAGTAAAATGAAATAAAAATACATGAACCCCACTACTTGATCCATGTGTTAAGTTAGGAGATAATCAAATATTATTGAAGAACTAATCCTGAAGCATAAAACAAGCTAGGGTAGGAAACCATACAATGCATCTGTTCAAATTCTCCATTTCCCTTTTTATTTTTTGATAATTGTGCTTACCTAGTTAGCTTAGCTACATCGCAATCATCGACACTCAATACCTCCAATATTCATGACTTGCCAATTCATATATATACTCTTTACCTTCAAAGAACAAGATCTTGCTGCTATATTATTCGTCCTCATAATATGAATTGTACCTTAATAAAACCAGAGACAAATATTAACGTTAATTAGGTTTTGCTATATTGTGATATAGAAGACTTACGTGCTCAAGGACTAAGCTCATGGTGGCTAGCTATAAACCGATCGACGTATACGCATACTGATTCTTTATATATATATATATAATCAACAAGAATTATAAAACTGGCATGGGAAAAATTGAATAGAAATGATGAACAATCATACGCAAGTAAGTCAAAAGCTATAAAATAAAAGGACGACGGTTATATCTGGTGCACATGTAAGTTTGGTGTGTATATATATATATATATATATATATATATATATATATATGTAACTTAAATTTAAAATTAAAATGAAATGTGGCCTTGGAAAGAAAAAGAGAGAGAGTGGCGTATCTGACTAATGCTGTCTAAATTAATGATTCAAATTATGGTTTTAATTAAACGGCTATTCCATGTGGTCTCATGTGTTTCTTTTCACAGTCCACACATCTTGATCCATATATATATATAATAATCTTGTTGGTTTAGGTCAAACTGGCTGAAGCAATTATGATTATACCTAGAGCATCTAAATCCTTCTTCTCTCACTCATGTTCTTGTACATTTTTCTTTTGGTAAACGCCTGGTCATCATGTTCTTCGCATATTATATTATAATCAATAAGAATTAGTTGATCAATTTAACAACAAAAAATACATTTCAATTAAGTTATTTAATTTTATATATCTTAGCCGTTATCATGTAGTTAATTATTTAGTATTGATACAAGTAATGGTGGGAGCTTCTAATTGTTTCTAATCACTCAATTTGGTCCTAATTATAAGAGTTAGAGGGACTTACTTTTTTCTTAAATATAAGATCCTCTGTATATTTTTTCTTCTAAATCTATAACTTTTTTCTAAACTCTCTTTATTAATTGCACATCTCAAGGGAATTTTCATCAAGATATCATTTTTCATTAAAATGAGAAAAATGTGTATTTTAAGGAAATCAACAGCCATTTTTTTTACAAATAATTAGCTTAACTAATTTTCTTAATTAATCTCTACAGATATAAATTAATCATTTAGCTTCTACCTTTAGAATAAGAGGAGAGTATTATGATTTGGTCTAGTCTAGTCATCCCAATTAACGTATTGAAATAGAAATGCATGTATACATAATCATTTGAGCAAGACAATATATTTATTATATGGAGGGTGTATCTTTGTAGTACCATCGTAAGATTTTGTTGTCTATGCATTGCATATGTTAATGTTTTTTGTGCAATATGGATGTTATTGAAATTGAAATAATTATAATTATTTGTGTTTTACGTGTCTCATTTTCGTGCTCAAGTTGTTGCTGGTATTTGCAATTCTTTATATGCAAAATATATCTACTAGATCGAGATGACCGCTTTAATTTCTATTTTGACTCTTGGTATAAAGTACACCTAACTTTGAATAAGAAGAAGAAAGAATAATCTGAGCTTATCACTTCTTTTGAAACAGATTTTAAATTTCTGTATGTACATATGGGTACATTTATCTAAATTTCAATGGTTCGTATTTTGAACTTTACAAATCTATCAAAGAAAAATTAACTATAATAGTTACGTACCCGCCAATTTTCTCTGTATGATGATTACTCAATTTTTTTCAATAATCATATTCATATATAAAATGTGCGTGCCTGCCATATGTAAACACTCTATATAACGCGCCACACTAGTTACTAAGAAAAAACCAAGGTAAAAAAAAAAAAAAAGAATAAAATAATTAAGGTATATAATCACACATGCTTAAGAAGATTACTAGTGTAACCTCAGGATTGTTGGCTTTGAGGTCTCATTAACTCTTGTAGTTTTAAAACGAGAATGATGTATCTAAACTTTTATAAGACGTCTTTTGTTTTCCTCCCAAACAGCCTAGTTAGTGTGGGACGACTTCACAACCAGTGGCAATATTTTATGGTTTATATCTTGATTTGAGAGGGAAAATAATGAAATAAATACAATATATAAAATAATAGAGTTTGATAAAATAAATATAATATTTAAATCTTCTAGATTAACTTTGAATGATTCGAATAAGATGCCAAATAATTTTATATTTTTTTTGTAATTCTAGGAACTTAGGTAATAAATTCAAGAAGTTTGTGTTGTAATTTTAATTTCTATAAGATGTATACACAACTTTGATATCCATATTAGAAAGTTAGATAACATAACCAACATGTTGATGGCTAAGGTGGTTAGATGTCTCACACCCTATGAAAAGGAGAACATAAATTTGAATCTTGTGAACTGTATTGGGAGAGTCAAAAATCATTTATGCTCCAAGTCTTGAAATGGGGAATCATTGAGCATATAATAAAAAAAAAAGGAAGGTAATAGTATATTAAAATTGAAAGTACTCATAATTAATAACCTCAATAAATATGATGATTTTCAGAAGAAAGTAATAATTAGATTATTTTATCAATCCATGGGAGAATTTTGATCCATTTTGTAATTGGGTTCAAGCAAAATCCCTTGTATAAAACTGAAAATTAAGCGTAATAATTATTTTTCCTTAGTTTGCATAGGAAGATGTATAAAATAAGCCCGTTTAGAAAAGAGGTAGAAACTATTTTTTCAATGTGATTTATAACTTATTATAAATAGGTATGCAAAAGAAATTTTGTATCAACTTACATAAAGTACACGCTAACTTAAACCACCACTTAGAATTGAAGGACCTTTATGCGTTTTACGTGGACCGTGCATGAATCCTCTCCTCTTGCTGCTCACACATCCACGTACAAATTTTCGGACTCCGAAAACTTTTCCTTCTTCCTAGTTTTAATTATATACACACAGACACATATTGTCAAAAATTCATTTGAAGTCAGTTTGGTAAACCAGCTGAAATTATTTGAATGAGTGTGTGTGTGTTTTGGGGGATATGTTTGGATAACACTCTAAACTCCCAAAATGGCTTTTTCAAAAATTAAACCAAATTTTTTAGAAGGAATGCAAAATTGTGAGATTAGTAGAACAACATGAAATGAAATATGGATTAAAGTTTTACATTTAAGACAAAGTCACATCCATTATAGGTTTTATATTTAGGAAAAACATCATCCACCAATTAGGTCCTATTGGAGTTTTATAAAAATGTTCATGGTTTTGATGATCAAATGAGAGAAAATGGGGGCACATGGATTAAAGAACAGTACCAATCTCAAGGCACAAAAACAGATCAAGGGAGTGTTAGTGATTAACTAACGAATTCAAAGGCGACGACAATAATTAATGTCACTAATATTTAATTTAATTGAGTGAGCTAGGCTCGGCCTCGGACAATGTCTCTCTCCATGATGTGCTCTTCCACATACTCAAAACGAAATACAAATCACCTCCCTCCTTCTACATATATACTTCATCACTTTGGAAACCCCAATAAACTCTCGTACATTATTTTTCTTCAATTTTTCATCGGGGCACAAAATATTAATACTACGTACTATTTTAATAAGTTGTTTACAGTATACTATATTCGAATTATTAACAAGGAATAAGGAATTATGAAGTTGTGCCCGCTTGCTTGCGTGGAAGGTGCATGAATATTGTTGCTTCTAAGACACCCACGTACACATTTTCGAAGTTGGCAAACTTATTGCCTTCTCCAAACACTGTCCACTTCTCTCTCCTGGAATTTTCTTGGATAGAAACAATGCTTAATACTACTTCCTCTCTCAAGAGCTAATTGAAGTGATATTAAATGTAATAGTACTAATTTCTTATATTTACCAATTTTTGTTTATTAATGTCATTTAACAATAATCAAGTAAGAGATAAAGAAAGGAAAAATTAAGGAAAATAATTAGGATGTTTAGATAAAATATGTCATATTTGATAAATTTAACTAACTTTCTTAATATGATGGAAATAAGTAAATACTCCCTTCGGTCCCTTTTATAAGCACTTTTTCTTTATTGTACAAAACGAACGCACTGGCGGTCAAGATTAATTAAAAATAATAAATGTGTCAAGATTATCATATTTCTTCCAAATATGCCTCTATTTATGAAAAGAGAATAAGAGAGGGAATGCGTAAAAAATATGAGAAAAAATGAGTAATAAATGATTAAATGAAAGAGAACTAATAATGGTAAGTGGAGGATAATTAATATAAAGATATGCATTTAATAGAAGTAAAAAAGAAAAGTTTAGTTTAGATTTTGAGATAAAAAAAAAAGTTGTTTATATTAAGGATCAACCCAAAAAAGAAAGAAAGTTACTTATCACTCTAGTCCTATTAATAAATTCATTTTAACTAATTCATACATATCCGGGAGAGGTAGTTACTCAATGATTATGGGGTAAATTTTCAACGTTGTCGTCATTTATGAAGGGTATCTTTTAACTCTTTATTCTCTCTCTATTTTCATTAGTACAATTACTATTGGTAAAATTGTCACAATCTCATTTATTACTTGAAAAGAGACTTATATATAAATATGATCAAATTTTAATTATTAGTGTATAAAAAAAAACAGGAGTGAGTATGTCTTACATCGAAAACGGGGAGTAATATTGATGCATTGATATTCTTACTACACACTACTATTTTTTTTTTTCATATGCTTCTGGTATCCTGGACCTACCTCTTTTTAACTCGGAGGATTTATCGGGGTTCAGACTAATCCAGATCGAGCCAGGTTGGACCACAAAGGCGGAAAGCTCTACCACCAAGACTTCGTTCCCGGGCTCGAACTTGGACTTGGGCTACAGTTAAACTAAAACCCCAACCTAGGTTGATCTAGGTCTTGGTGGTACTACACACTACTATTTAGTGTGTAGTAAAAGCAAATGAACCAGTGCAAATAAAAGGCTCTTAACTGGTGTAGGTGGTACTCATCATATAAATACCCTTTTTTTTTATCACGTGTAGTAGTAGTTACTCTCTTTGTTCATAAAATATAGAGCATAATTTCCAAGAATTCTTTATTATCAAAATATAGTAAACTTTAATCCATCGTTAAAAAAGCATTTTTACCCTTTAACTATTTAGTCACGACTCAAAGAGCACCTGATATCCTAAGCTCTAAAATGACACTCCCTTCTTTTCCTTTATTATAAAACACTTCCGACCACTTCATGGGTGTAGGAAGTAGTAGTTAATTAAATCATTAAATTTATTTGAAAATAAAAATATTTGTAAACTTACCTATATTTAAAACAATAATAACGAATTACTAAATTTTAGTTAGAAGCATAAGAGAAAAAGTACATCCAATTTTTAATAAAAGCTAAGGAACCTTAGAAAAAAATATAATTAATACTTTTTTTAAGAACTTATAATAAGGACAACTTATTATTGATTCTACAAACTATTTTAAAATAAATATCAAATGAGTAGAATTTATCAAAAATATCAAGGAGGAACATGAGCTCATTGTAATAAGAGAAGGGTTTGGGGTCGGTACCTAGGTTTAAGAGATAGTAGAATATTTTAATGAGAACCCAAATGAATAATATTCAATTATTGATCTTTATCGGGATTCACACACACTAACTAATTAAGTTTATTGGGAAATTAAAGAGGAATTTTATTGTGAAGTTGAAAGAAAGGGATGGCGTGTCCTGCCACATGGGAAGCTGTGGTTAAGCCAGGTACAATGCCCCTAATAACATGCTTGCACATTTCTTCATCAATTTCAAACTTAACCTAATAATCTCTCTGGTCCTAATTATAAGATAAAATTGACTTTTTTGGAGAAATTAAGGAAGTTAATTAAATCACTTTAAAGTATTTTTATTTTATTTTTTTTCTTCAAAGTAATTTGTCTGACTAATAGACTAATATATAATCTAAAGATACATAACATATAAAATGATTAAGTAACTTATTTAGCTTCTTTAATCTCTCCAAACAAAGTCAATTGTGTCTTATAATTAAGACCGGAGCATATATAGCCTATTGGGAACTGTGTCTTCCCAATCTAGTAAACAATAATTCACTAGGAATTTAATGTGCGTATAAGATATATATAACATCGTAAAGTATTTTTTTCAATAGCAACTTTATAATGCCAGATACACATAATAACACTTTAGAATGTTGGATGGACCAAAAATTATTTTAGGATACTAGACTCATCTGAGAAAATACTTCGGGATATTGGGCTCACCTTAACCATTAGTTATACACACATATTAAAACTATATATATCATGCCTAATGAGTTTAGAATTCACTATTTTTTTTATTGACGCCTATTTTGTTATTACTTGATATATATTCTTTAATTCATGACTCAAACTCAAGATGTTGCATGCTTATGTAAATATTGAATTTCTTCTTCCAAATTCAATAATTTGTTGTGTCCTATATTGTTTTGGAAAAATTATGAAAATTATACAAATATGCTAGCATAGCGTTATTGTTTTCATTATGTAACAATTCATAAAGTAACTCCCCCTTATATAGAGAGCTCGCACAAACAAATATCATTATCCTTTATATTATTTCTGGTTCTAAATATAAGACATAGTTTATAATATCATTAGAGGAATACTATATTTACTGGAATTGTCCAAATCAACTTATTGAACGAAGTAATGATATATATATATATATATATGATGAGCATGGATATACAATCGCTAATGGTGGGGTCCATAAATTCCCCCCACCCCCCAATTTTATATACTTGCATTATATTTAATACACACACTCACCAGCTGATTAATTTGCACCATATATCTAAAAAACGTTCATTCAATAATGCTCAAAAAATATATGTCAAAAAAGAAATAATGCTCAAAAAATAATAATTTCATTAATTAATCCTCAAACCAACAAAATTTGAGATAGAACTTTTCATTAAAATTAATCTTTTTTTCCCAACCCATTAAAATTGATCTTATTTCTTATTGCCCTATATATATTCTAACATACATACATACAGTACATCAAATTATTAACTAATCAATATATATTGATTACAAACGATTAGCTGTAGGTATCATGAAAACGATACGCCGATATCCTGTAGAATATACACTAGTAGTCGATATATGTGTGTGTAGAGAGAGCTAAATATATATAGCATCTAATTAATAAATATGATACCTCTTGCACACAACTAGTTAGTTATAATATATGTAAAGATGTGTTTTATTTTGTTTAAATTATGTATAACGTACGCTTATCCCATATGGCCACAAAAAAGAACAAGAATTAACGAATGAAATAACGAACAGCACCTTTCCAATTATTTTTGTCGCGACATGATTAGGCATTACACATAGTAACCAACTAATGTGAGCTCAAAATGATTGGTGTGTTAGCTAGCCACTACAAAAATCCCACTCAAGAAATAATTAATCTTAATATTTTGAGACCAATTATATTTACCGAGATTATATAGTCGGAGGGAATCAAAAACACATGCCTAGAAAATATTCCATGGAAATAAATTTGGTATAATTTGTCCCTCTAATATGGTGGCAGTGAACGATATTGATGAGCTAGCTATATATATATATATAGTGTTTATTTGGCTTGTAAGATGTGATAAAAAAAAACAAGAAAACATAACGTGAGAAAATGAAGATCTGATAAATCTTTCTAAGGTTCTGATCTTGACCTCCATAGATATTTTTTCAAGATTTTATATATTTTGCTTTCTTTTATTATATTATTCATTGAGAGGTTTATTATATATTGTTCATTGCTAGTGCTTGATCGGCCATGTGACTCTCATAGCTACCTGCTGCATTTTGATATGTGGCTATTGGCTTTTTGGTTTGGCCATATATTTTTTTATATACACTAATATCAACCTATGGTTAGTTCTAAAATTAGTCTAGAATAAATTAATAAAAGTAAAAAAAAAAAAATGTTTAAAATCTGCGCGTACTGATCACATACATAGTGGTTTTTTTTTTTTTAAAAAAAAGGGCATACTCGAAATATATATTATAAGAAGAAAGGCCCTCCACGTCTACATTATATTGATTTGATGATTGGGTATGTGGCTTGTGAGCGTATAATTTAATTATAACATTATATTAATAATAATAAATGAGGGTTTATATAAAGGATTAAAAGTTGTGGGTGCCATCACTTTGCACCTCATAGAGAGATCGAGAGAGAGAAGTTGCGAGTTTATAAATATATTGTTGGATTTCGGATCTGTCCTTAATGGATCAAAATATTCAATATGAGATTATTTGGCTGGATTAAATAATATTAAACTAGTGAGTATTTAATTTAATATTCACTAGTTAAATTAGTTCTAACTAATTAAAATTTAAAAGATCATATTCGATGTCTCATAATTAAATAAAAACACAAAATGAATTGAGTGATCTAAACTCATATCCCTCTTTAGGTTTTTTTTTTTTTTGGTGAGAAGTATCTGTTGTGTCTAAATAGAATTAGTTTTAGTACCCAAAGCCGATTTTTATTTATGTTTATTTTTTATCCTAATTTATTTTCTGACATATATAAACCTATTGCAATCTGTTGGCCCTTAATTTGTTAATGATAAAGTACACCTAACCATAGTTTAATTATTTTAACATGTTATGCGACTCTTAATGGTTTCTAGATACAAGTACTGGCTATGACATCAACGGTGAGGTGTATGGTTTATTATGCATAATTAAGTCCAGCCAAATTTAGGTAACTTTAATAATTAATTGCCACTTATGGGATTGATTGTTACTTTTAATTTTGTTGAGAATTGCATAAATGAGACCAAAGATGGTGAGGAGGGAGAACCAATATACTATGAAGAGCGAAAATATCACATCTTGACTCAAAATTTTACTCATTCAGTTTTTGATATAAGATATCTTTAAGGAGTTGGTCTTAATAATTCTAAATATAAAACATAATTTTCATATTTATCAATTCTTTCATAATTTGCCGCTATTGATGCTCCCTCAACAATAATCAAAAAGATAATTAAGGAAGATGATGAATAGGGTGTTTCAAAAATACATGTCATATAAACTAACTTCCTTAATATAATCAAATTAGGTAAATATAAAGCACCCTAGTCATTTTTCTTAATTATTTCATCTCCTATTCTATTTAATTATTGTTGAGGGAGTAACAATAGAGGTAAATTAGGAAAACACGACAAATATAAGAATTATATCTTATATTTAGAATTAAGATATCAACTCAATAAATATGTCTTATATTAGAGATAGGAAGAAGTAGTACTTAAATTTACAAGTCATTCCATACATGTGTGTGTGTTTTTGCCAGAGATACATGTGTGTGTATTACTTATATATTAAATTCAATTTTATTCGATATATATGTCTAATTAACACACATACATATATACATACATATATAATACACACACATATATGTGTATACATATACACACACACATATTATATAACTTCTCATATTAGTTTTAAGTTGATCCATCCGCATTTACATGACCTAACACTAAGTTAATCGTTAAAAAATGTGAGCAATATAATGTGACATCACATGATCTAATGCTTAAAGATTTAGTTTGACGTGTACCAAATTGAAGAGAGTTGACATCATTTTAATCAACACACATATCTAAATATTGCTGTCATTATCAATGTTTTGTTTTCTTTATTTTTTATTTTGCCATGTTTTGCTTTCTATATTTTATCGATCATTCCGGATCCATTATAGTTATTTTACGCATGTTTTTAATAATTATCTTAATATTGCTTGAAACTTCACTATTTAACGTAAACTCTGACGCAAAACAACTCACACACTCTAAAAGTACTTGAATTCGATTGAAGTTAAAAAATTGTGCAAGTTGTTCCATTTTCTTATGCATGAAATATATATATATTCCCAAAATCATCAAAACCAAAAGAACATCCTCTTCTAGCTTTGTACGCTTTCGCAAAAGACAATGCTATATAACCTGTGATCGTTTTGGACTCCACATTCACCTAATTAAATGAATTTTCTGATGGAGAAACCAAACACAATGTATCAATAGAAATATAACTAAATTATAAAAACGTGGAACCCCCAATAACCATAATATAATATATATAATATCCAATGCAAATGGGTTAGCTTTCTTATGCTACTAATAGTAGAACATTGGCTGCTGAATTTCCAGCAATTAAATGAAGCCACACAGCTTTATACAATATATATCCCAATCAGGCAATCACACACATACACATATCTCTTCTTTCTCCAACTTTTTCTTTTAGGCGTGACTCTCTCACTCATTATAGTACAACATACTTTACACATATATACATGATCGTACACACACAATGTATATATAAGCAATATAATTCTCTCTTCTCTTCCCTTTTCTATTATTAATAGTGTGTGTTTAATTAATTAGATACAGCAAATCAGCGCCGACTACGGAAAGCTATTAGAATTCAACTTTTTGAAGAAAGGCTTAGCTATGAAGATGATTGATGAAGCTCTTTATGATTATATTAAGGATTACGGAGTAAATTTACACAGAAAGTTTTTGCTGAGGAGCAATGTTGGCTCAGATTTTTTTTTCAGTTCAATATTACTATGAAAATTTTAAAACATAGCAATATTGCTTTATACCGTTAAAAAACTAACGCGGACTACATTTAAAAATAAATGTTGACCGTTAATTTTTTAACACTAAGAGGAAACATCACTCCATTTTAACACTTTCAAGGTAACATTGAATATAAAAAAACATTCAAGGTAAAATTGCTCTTCAACAAAAAAAATTATGGCAAATTTACACCTTAATAACCGTTATATTAATATTGATATTATATGTGTGTGTAAATAAACCGAGGAGTTAATATTGCTAAGCTGTTTATGAGCACATTAATAGTGTTTAGTCATATGAGTTTAAATCCTGAAGTTGATGTCAATATCTTATTAGTAGGCAATCTGTATGTATATATAAATGTATATATATTACTAAAAGTGTCTTTTGAGCTTTGAGGCATGTCCTCCTGATCCTAGTAAGCTTTGGGGTTTAACTCATTTAAACTTTTTGTTTTAAAATAAAATAAAATAAGGAGTTAGTTAAATAAGATAATAAAGAGAAGAAAAGTAATGTATATCTGAATTGAAAGGATGACCACGTCCTAAAAGGAGAAAGGTGAAATCAATGAGGGCTATACAATGCAAGCTGGCTGTGGAGCATTGCAAGGCTGGTATGAGAAAGCTTTTGTGATAAAGAAAATACAAACACATATCCTTATCGATCATATATCACATCGATATGGCTCTCTCATCGCTCCATACACATATCTCTTTGGATTGTAGCTTTTGGAATTTACCTTTTCTTCCCCTCTTTCCGAAGCATATACTAATTCATTTTCATTCGATGATCATTCCAAAGCAAAATTACACGCACAAATATATATAGCTAATAATGCATATATGGGGCCAAGGTCGTAGCTTACAAGAGATTTTCATGAAAAGAAGAGACTATGAAGTTCCAACGCCTCATGCACATGCTTGCCTCTGATCTTATATTCCCATGAAACTTAATTTTAACCACTTCTCAAAGTGAAGAGGGAAAGTGGGGCACACCACCATCATTTTCAAAACACCAAAAAGCAAGCTTTTGAAGATTATTCGTTATTGTACTTACATGTATATCTCTCCTTTAAGCGGACTTGACATTATTAATAGTTTAAGAGACCTAGCCAGTTAGCTAGTTAGGTGCTTCCATTGATCAATACTACTATGTTATTCAATTCGGCAAGAAAGCTTAATCATTTAAGAAACCACATGTATGACTTTTACTAAGTACAACACTTTATATCATTGGCATGCCCTCGTTGAATTCTTTGTATAACTAACTTTGTTCACCACTCGTTGAAAGAGACGTGTTTATTCTTATGGTTCGATGTGTGCAAAAGTTAATGGTCCATGCTAAAGAACCATCAACACTATAGCTAGTTTTAGGCTTTAGTTATTAAACATATATATAGTTCGCTGTGTGTGCTTTCCTTTTTTATTATTGAGAATGATATCGCTTTGGAATAATAATCATTTGTGATGATACTTTTGTGTTATTAAGGAAAGGAACCTCATACTATAGCCATTACAAATATTTTAATGATTCAAAGTTAGTATATTTTGATTATAATTGTGGGCTATTTTAGATTTTTTAGAGAATATTTGGATCATTAGTCAATTTTAGAAAATAATATCAATATGAATTAATTAGGATACTATTAGGTATAAATTGCTAATATATATTTTATATGTCTATATTTTGTGATGGGTTAGCGTTTCCAAATCTGTAAAATGATTATCTCGTTTAATTCTTGCAAGTTAAGATTAAGCAAAATATAAAATTCTATCATGCAAATCAGATTAATCTTGGGAGTGGTTCAAGAATAATCCAATGGCTAAGTTTAAAATCCTTAATTTAAACGTCATGGCCTAAAATTTTGTACCAAAAACTTTCCACCTCCTAGCCACATGCATAAAAAAGCATATGCACAGACATAGACTCATTCACGTACGCCACCTCATTATTCACCAATTAACATCCATATCCATTATCAATGGCAATGACTTGCTTAAAGGAGCTTCGAGAAGACATCCATATATGGATGCTTGAGCTTGTTTGGGAGATATCTTGGGACGAACATGGAGAAGGCTAGAGGTATCTTCGGGACGCCCGCATGGGAAGGCTGGGATAAGGAAAACATCTATTTTTTAAAGTCGCCCACGATAAATACTGACGGTCGGTCGTGGCCGACCCATAGGGCGAAAATTACTATTCCAAATTTTAACTATTTTTTCTTTGATTTTTTTAAAGAAATATAATTAGTAAATTGCAATCATTAAAGTTCTAATCTATCAAATAAATGTTATCAATATTAATATCTAAACAATATAAATCATTCAAAAAATAAACACATTCATTAATTCGTAATAAAAAACAAATAAACACAAAGAATATGTTTTTTCCTATTTTTTTCAAAAAATATTAAACAAAGGAATTGCTTTATGTATGCCCACGACAAAATGTCTTTCTCTCTCGTAATTTTGTATGTGTTTGCAGATTCCTTCAGTTCATGCATGATTTTACTGACAAGTAAAAATAATTATACTTATTTTACACCAAATATATTTATAATTTATTACTTATATAATATTGTAATATCAAAGTATGTGTTTATTTAATATAAAAACATCCCTTCTTTAAAATTTATAATAACTAATTATGTGTTTTAATACGAATAATAATAAACATAAAAAAAGGGTTATAGTTTAAATTTAAAAAATCTAAGTAATTACAAATAAACACATTCATTAAGTGGAAGTCTAAGTAATTATTTTTTTTTTAAAAAAAAAAAACCTACGGATTAAAACGGGCGCAAGGCGTTGGCCTCTACAAAATAATTTCAAATTTCGACTTATTTTTTAAGTCCTACGTCTATATGCTATGGGCGCCGACTTCGATGAGTTCGGCCCGATTTCCTGGCTCTAGCTAGAGTCCAAGGCTTACACCTAAAATTCCGTAATCAAATCCTTGTAAAAAGGGAATTAAATTCCTAAACAAATGAGTTCTCTAATAGCAAAGCATTCAAACTAATATACAGGGTTTGGATTCAATATGTTATAAATGAAATAGGCAAAGTTGGTTTTTTTTTATAAAAGAGATTAAGGAAGTTAATTAAATTATTTTAGAGTATTTTTATTTTTTTTCTCCAAACTAATTAGTTTGACTAATAAACTAAGGATAAAGGATTTCTCTAGTCATTAAGTTATCTCCATTAAAACTACGTAATGAAGAGTGTTTAAAGTAATTTTGTTTACTTTTTTATCATATAAATTTCTACTCCAAAACACCCTTCATTAATTCACCTAAAATTACAAACACGTTCTTTATTAATTCAAAACGACGTAGTTTTGGGAGTAAATGATAAACTTATTTAATGATTGAAATACTTTTTCCATAAACTAATATATAATCTAAGGATACAAAATATATGATATAATTAAATAATTTATTTAATTAATTTTTTTTATCTCTTAGGTCAATTCTGTTTTATAATTAAGATTGGAGGGAGTATAAAAATAAAATAAAAATTTTAATTTTATAACAAGGTTTGATCACTACAAATGAAAAGAATCCAAGTACTACAAACCGTTTGGTGGGGAAGTGACGGCCGGGCTGGCGGGATGGGCATATTGTGCAGGCAGCAGGCAATTGCAATCGAACTCCGAAGGCCTTCACTGGCCACGTGGGTCCCCCTCTCCACGTGGTCTCATCTTGGCCCATCTAGTCAGCATCACCTCTTTTCCTCGACCCTACAGAATCACAATTATAGTAATCCTTTGTAAAATATAGAAATTAGATATATAATTAATCTGCAGAATTTAAGAAATTAGTTAAATTATAGTTTTTTGTAAAAAAAAAAAAATGTGTATTTATTTTTTAAAAATACACTCTTTACTCATTTGTATTGAAAATTACTTCTCTGATAAAAACTTCTTTAATATATATGTATAATTAATAGGGATATTTAATTTTAAGGGAAAAATTATAATTTTAACACTTAGTACATTGAAATCTTACATTTAAGATTAAAGAACAATTCCTAAATAATACCAACGTTTAGAACAAGAGGGAGTATTAAAATCTGGAAGTCACTGATGTCAACCGTTTTTTTAAATGAGGATAAAAGTATGATATTACAAAAGCTAATATAATGTTGACATAGCAATATCAAAGCTTATCTATAGTTAACACCTATGTGGTGATGTGGTGACACACATGCCACCCTTTGAGGATTCTCTCACCGGCAGATTTCTCACCATCCCTCATTGTCCTTTAATTATAGCCGTCCAATATTGATCCAATGGCTTAGAAAAAGATAAATAATCTACTTTTTAAAATTTTATCTCTGCCGCATACACTAATTGGAAATAGATGATGTGTCTCTTCCTCAATGCTTAAATCAAATATTGAACAGATAAGATTTAAAAATAATGAGAGACAATGAGAAAAGTGATAATGAGAAGATTCAGACCCCTTTTGATGGCACTTATAACTAGTTTGAAGTGTGTTGGCAAATAGTATGTCTGCCAAATCAGGAAAAAAAAAAAACTTCTTTGTAAATGAGAGTTTATGAGTTTCATTTTAATTATCTCTCTCTCTCTCTCTCTTAATAAAATGACAAAAAATGATGCAATAAAAAAAATGACAAAAATGACACTACAAAAAAAAATGCCACTTTGTGGCGGTTAATTTGTAGCGGTCAAAATAAATCGCTACAAATATGCGAATTTGTAGCGGTTTATACCGAAACCGTTACAAATTTGTAGCGGTATGACTCGCGCCAAGTGGCACGCTGGTTCGTGAACGACATTTGTAGCGGTTATCATAAATTAACCGCTACAAAATATGGCGCTAAGTTGGCGCCAAATTTGTAGCGGTTATTTTGTAACGGTATATTTATACAAACCGTCACAAATGTGGCGCCAGTTTGGCGCCTTATGGCGCGCCATTAGTGGCGGTTTATATCAAAAACCTGCTGCAGAATGCCAATAATCTGAACTTTTGTAGCGGTTATAGAAAACCGCTATAAATTTTCACGACGCACGAGGTAGAGTTTCTTCATTTGTAGCGGTTGTGGTAGCGGTGAACAGTTAGTAGCGGGTTTTTTAGTTAAACCGCTACAAATATGAAGTCCTTAAAAACGTCGCAAATAGAAGTTATACAAAAAAATATGTTCATATTTGTAGCGGTTCTTAGTATAACCGCTACAAAATGTGATATTTTGAAATTTGTTTATTTTTTAAAAAATACCAATGAATATTTGTAGAGGTTTTGTAACCGCTACAAAACGCAAAAAAAACCGCTACAAATGTGAACCGCTACAAAAACTGTTACATCAACCGCTACAAAGTGTGTAATATTGAAATTTGAATATTTCGAATCCCGCCAAATTTATTTTTTTAAAAAAAATATGTTCATATTTGTAGCGGTTGTTAGTATAACCGCTACAAAATGCGATATTTTGATTTTTTTTTTAACAAAACCAATAATTTTTTGTAGCGGTTTTGTAACCGCTACAAAAATAAAAAGTGTGTAATAAAAAATATGTTCATATTTGTAGCAGTTTTGTAACCGCTACAAACGGAAACCGCTACAAAACCGTCACGAACCGCTACAAAGTGTGTAATATTAAAATTTGAATATTTCAAATCCCGTCAACGTTTATTAATTTGTAGCGGTTTTTGGTGTAAGCTTACAAAATTTGAAAAATATTTTTAAAAATACTAATGAATTTTTGTAGCGGTTTTTAACCGCTACAAAACATTAAACCGCTACAAATGTTACGCACATCCCTATAAATATCCCCACCACACCTCATTTCACACACTTATTCATTTCTTCTCACCCCCTTCTCTCTCGTTTTCTCTTATTTCTTCCCACCCCTTACAAAATCTTTGATTTCAATGTTTTATTTTTTCCTTCTTATAATATTGATACTATTTTTTTTTCCTTATCTAGAACTTTAAGTATATTTCCTCAATTTTCCTTCTATCATCAGCAACATTCTTTACATAATCAAATATCATCTAATGTACAACATAATGTTTTTGCTTAGAGGTGGACAACACAATAAATCCTTATTATCTACACATTCTCAATATTATACCTACATAATATTTATACTTATCTAACTTAAGTTAATTAGTTTTTTAAATATTAACTATTATCATTTAATTTGTCACTTAAATAATAAAAATATTTAACATAATATTGTAACAATGGACATAAATTATGATTTTTTTTTCAATTTTGCAATATTTTGTAGCGGTTGTAAACCTACAAATTTTAATTTAAATTCGGATTAAATATTTGTAGCGGTTTTACAACCGCTACAAAATTTGGGTGCCAATTTTTTTGAAATTAGTCATCTTGAGGGCATCTTGTAGCGGTAACTCAAAATCGTTACTAATACAAAGAGCTGGTTTTATTACATGAGTAGCGGTTTTGAAAACCGCTACAAAACATCTTTGTAACAAGTGTTTTTGTAGCGATTCTTTAAACCGCTATTAATGTCATTTGTAACGGTTAAAACCGCTACAAATACGTAATTTTAACCGCTACAAAACGTTAGTTTTTTTGTAGTGTGATATCAACTAATTACAAGTTCTACAAAGAGCCAAAGTATAAACAAGTAAACAACAAACAAGATTAGGGTTAGGAGTTCCATTTTATCTCAAGTTAGTAAGTTGTCCTCATAGTTTAAAAAAATTAAAAAAATATGATATTAAAGCTCATAGGATGCTTCTGACCGAGAAAAGAATGGAAGAACATCATCTTCTCATTTTTTTTTCTCATTATCTCTCATTACTAATCATCTCGGGTTTGTTGATTGGGAAAATAGGAGAAAATTTAAAATAGTATTGTGACATTTCAGATTGATTGGATGAAGATGATTTAAAAATTATGAGGGATAATAAGAAAAAAAATGATGAAAAAACTTAACCTAAAATGAATCTAAGAGAAGAAGGGGAAGTGGAAGAAACAAGATTGTAATTAGTTGGAGGGGGGTGGTTTTGGTTCCCCTAATATTCATGAAATCCATATCGAATCAGCTGTACGTTTGCAACTCTTTATCATTCATTGGGTCTACTCTATAAAAATCATTGTTCATTCCTATTATTAGTTCGCATCGCTGTGTTGCATCAAAGTTCTGTTCTACCCTCAATGACTCTCAAGCCCTACCTAACTTATTTTCTAGACTACTGTGTGCAAACTTTACCGTTTTATGTAACAAATCAATTGATACATTAAAGCCCTCTATTGTAATGCGAATTTTGATTGCATTTTAAATGCTAATCCTGGAGAAAATTTTAAAATTAAGTAAGAGGGTAGAAGAATCTATTATAATAATGAAACAAGAGATTCAAGAATGTATTGAAGAGAAATAATAATTCTCCATAAAATAAAAGTGGCACCCCCAAAAAGACTTTAATAATGATTTGAGGAATCATGAGAAAAAAGGAGCGCATTAACTGCGCACTCACATGCTCCTCTCTCAGCCCCCATAACAATTGACCCCCTCTCTGTCTATTTAAGCCTTCTCCCACATTAACTTTCTCTTCATTCCTTCCACTCTCAAATCCTCTGCTTCATATCCTAATAACTTCTCTCACCCTCTCTCTCTCAAACGATCACAAACACAATCTTACCCAGAAACACAATATTAGAGCTGAATGATGGAGAGCCTGTTTCGCCTAGCTGATCATGAAGACTTGTTCTCACGTCGCTGCATTTGGGTGAACGGCCCTGTGATCGTCGGAGCTGGCCCCTCCGGCCTAGCCACAGCGGCTTGTCTTAGAGAACAAGGCGTCCCATTCATGGTTCTCGAGCGAGCCGATTGCATAGCTTCTCTGTGGCAGAAGCGAACCTACGACAGGCTCAAGCTTCACCTTCCAAAGCAATTCTGTCAGCTTCCCAAAGTTCCATTCCCAGATGACTTCCCTGAGTACCCAACAAAGCGACAATTCATTGACTACCTCGAATCATACGCCAAGCATTTCAAGATCAACCCACGATTCAACGAGTGCGTTCAATCCGCTAGGTACGACGAGACCTGCGGATTGTGGCGGGTCAAGACTGTTTCCAACGTTGGCTCCTCCGCTCGAACTGAGGTCGAGTACATTTGCCGGTGGCTCGTGGTGGCCACCGGCGAGAATGCCGAGTGTGTTATGCCTGATATTCAAGGCTTGGGTGAATTCAAAGGTGAAATCACTCATGCCTGTGATTACAAGTCAGGGGAAAGTTTCAGGGGAAAGAAAGTGCTCGTCGTGGGGTGTGGCAATTCCGGCATGGAGCTATCTCTCGATCTCTGTAACCACAATGCGTCAACTTCAATGGTTGTTCGTAACTCTGTAAGTATCAAATATTCGTGAGTGAGTGAATCTTTCTTGTTTCACTGGAATAACAAAAACTGACCGGGATTTCTCTGTTTTTGGCATACAGGTTCATGTATTACCCAGAGAGATTTTCGGAAAATCAACGTTCGAATTGGCCGTTATGCTGTTGAAGTGGCTACCTCTCTGGTTCGTTGACAAGCTCCTATTGGTTCTTGCATGGTTGGTGCTCGGCGACGTTGAGAAATACGGGCTAAAACGGCCATCGACAGGCCCAATGGAGCTGAAAAACACACAGGGGAAGACCCCTGTTTTGGACATTGGAACATTGGAGAAGATTAGATCCGGAGACATAAAAGTAGTACCAGGGATCAAGAGGTTTTACAATCACCAAGTTGAGCTAGTCAATGGTGAAAAGCTTGATATCGATGCAGTTTTACTAGCCACAGGATACCGCAGCAATGTCCCTTCATGGCTTCAGGTGAGAAAAATGTTTCTATTTTGATATCCTCTGTTTTGAACTTTTTCCCAAAACTCTTTAAAAAGCGATCTTTGACGGTTTTTTATATTAGTAAAAAGAGAACTCTGTTAGTTCTGAACTGAACTGAGCTAATGTTGTTTGTCTTTTCTTAAAAGATTTTTATTTTATTTTTTCCTTTTTTGGGTATGGAGGAGTGAACTGATATTATAATGTTATGATATGAACAGGAAGGTGAATTTTTCTCAAAGAATGGATTCCCAAAGAGGCCATTCCCACATGGATGGAAAGGAAGTGTTGGTCTTTATGCAGTTGGGTTCACAAGGAGAGGGCTATCTGGTGCTTCATCTGATGCCATGAATATTGCTCAAGAAATAGGCCAAGTTTGGAAGGAAGAGACTAAGCAAAAGAAGCACCGACCTACTGCTTGCCATAGACGATGCATTTCCCAGTTCTGATCTCATCCAAAAAAAAAAAAAATTGACTTTCTCTTTGTAAAAACACTAAAAAAAACACAAAAGGGAAAAAATAATTCAATAACAGATAGCACAGAAACAGAGCCCTCTCCTCAGGCCCAAGTTTTGCAGTGTTTTGGGCATTTTCCAAATCCAGGATGACGAGGCTTTTTATTTGAATTCTTTGGTTTTGTTTTGATTTTTGAGATTTTTATATACCGTCTTTGTACCTTACTTCTGTAATCCAGTTAAATGAATGATACAGTTTCAAGTTCAATTCAAGTGTCTGCGCGAGCCTTTCCTTTTGTTTCAAGCTTCAAAGGTAGTTTATCATTGTAAATTTTCCATTTTTAGGCAAAGAAGCTGCTTCTGTCGTATAAAATAATATAATCAAATGAGTGAGCAGCCCAACATCTTAATTATACTTATTAGTATTTGGATTTCCCAAAAACTTGATGCAAAGATTAGGAAAATAATGTTATAACTAAATGCTTTCTATTTTAAGGTTTTGTATATTTGGAATAGCGATTGTTAAGTCGTCTTCTTCCTTCTTTCGCCACTTTCTTCCAACGTTTAAATTTTTCAAATCAGACCCTCCTTGCATATCTCAAGGTGCAAAATTAAATCAGCTAGCCATCAACAACAAACAAAAAAGAAAAAAGAAAAAGAAAAAAAAGAATGGTTCAATGTATAAGACCCCTACTAAATGAGGTTTAAAGAGGGATAAATATACGCAGCATTATCCTTATAAGCGAAGATATTGTTCCTAAAATAAGAACACATGACATCGGTGGCTCATGGCGGCTATAACCTTATTGATGCAAATTTCTTAGAATTAATGATAAACAAGCTAGCATATTCAAAACATTCAAGTGAGATGCAATTTGATGATGTTTATGATGAGTTTTGATTGATATTAGTAAGATGTTTCAAACTTGAATATCCTGAAAATGATTGAGGAAGTTATACACATAATGCAATGGCCCACAAAATTACGTGCTTGAGATTAGAAAACTTGCCCACCACAAAGCCTGAAACATCAGATGGGTAGGACCCATTAAAGAGAATGCAGCTCAACACCATCACACCCACTCTCTCACCTCTCTCTTTTTTGAAGAGGCCAATTCTAAGATGGCTTCAAAGGAAATATTGATTCCTTTTTTAAAACTGGTATCTTTGGCTTTGACCCACCCAGAAAAAAATTATTTAAGGTCACAAAGAAGTGAAGAACCACTATTGCTCTGCAGTCTGCACATGCCTAAAGCTAAAGTCAAATCATTTCTGTAAAGCATTATTCCTAACCTTAACCTAGTTCATGTAACTTAAAAATACTTGTACTAATCATTATCTGAGCATGGTTCCATGCCTGTTTGAGAAATATATAAATATGACTGGCTAGTTAATGTGAGATTCCTTTTGCTTAATGATTGGGTATTCTGTACTTTCCAACTTAAATATCCTGGGACGATTCAAACTTTTACTGATGAGTATTATGAAAAAGTTGGTTTCATCAGCAAACAAAAAACAAAAAGGTTGTTGGATGGGATTGGCGAGGCCAAAAACTAAAAGCTTAGTTGGAATAATAGGTTATGAAGGCGTACGTAGCTATGGTAAACCAACTGTATTTTACCAGTTCTGAACAGAATGTGTACTTGTCAAAGAAAATCAAATTCAATAATGAACAGTGAAATTTTTTAAAGAAAAAACACATAAAGAATAGACCCAATGCAATGCATGTAATTTTATTATATTAAGGAAATTATCAAAGGCCTAGAGATTTATAGGATAACTAAGACAAAGAGGTTAGGAATGATACGGTCCAAATTTTGAATCTGCTTCCCCTGCATTCTCAGTTTGTGCTTCAATATTCAATGATAATGTCTAATTCTTCTCATCAAATGAACAAATCTGGATTTAGTCAGAGATTAGAATGTTACAAAATTAACGGTATGTAACTCTTCAAAACCAAACTCAAGAAGTCAATCAGATTTGGGAACTTGTTTGGCCAAACTGGGTCTAAAATTCACAACTTAATTGTAACAAATTGGGCTGGCCACCATAAATTATGACCTTTTCTAGCAGCTAATTAATTAGCACGAGTACAATAATTGAAAATTGGACCCCGTTTTTTCTAAAAAAAAGACAAAATCTCTGTCATGTTTTTATTCTCTTATGATTTCAGGTACTAATACTTAAAGTACACTTGAACAATATCGTCTAACAGCGTTTTTCACCATTTCAGTCATATGAACCAATATCAAGGCATTCTCAAGACTATAACGAATAATTTATAATTTTAAACAAATGTGTGTGCGCGCGCGCAGAAACATTTGTCCCCACAAAACACTTTTTTAGCGTGGTCATGCTAGGCCTTGTGAAGGAGATTGAAACAGTCCATATGAGGTGCCCATACTGAGTGATTCAAAAGAAGGGATAGGCCCATGTAATTAAGTTGAGCAACCTGATCAAGTCAGTGAGGAAAAAATTTAATTCAGTTTTGTTTCAAACGCTGCTCCAATTTGTCATCTTCCTATCTAGCTCATCCTCCTGTATTTGGAGACAATAGTGACTGTTAAAAATAAAACACTATATCATGGAATGGCCACCATTCTAATTTGATTCATCACAAAGGGGCCAACACCCATTATTCTTGTGCTTCCTCAAACTGGCTGCTTGTGCATGTTTATTCTGAACTCTCGGTTTCCTTCTTCACATGTTGATGTCCACCATACTTGAGGTGGTGGACCTCTCTAGCTACCTCAATCTAAAACAAGAACATAGTTTTATATATGGCGTAACACATGATGTATGCACAACGTTGCAACAACCCAACCAGAGCTGCATTATTCATGAGGCCAGAAATTACAGTCTTAAGTAAGTACTTATTGAGTACTTTTTTGGTACTGTTTGTTACTGATCATTGTCCCTCCTGCTGCTGCTAATATAATCATTTGAAGTTGTTTTGCCATATATGTATACTAGTTTTATTTTGTATCATCACCTATCCTTTTTCTTCTTCAGTTTCATTAGCTGTATATATATTATTCTTGCGTCCCTTTGAACTATTAATTTGGTTAGTTTCTTCCCATAAAATGAGGGCAATATATAGGTAGCTAGTAATTGAGATGATAATATGAGTATAGAGAAACCTGAGATTTACTGTGAGACAAGAAACTAGACAGCGATTATTATTGTTACTGTTAATTGTAAGAGAGTGTAAGCAACAAAAATAGCGTCTCGTGGGTGAGCATGCATGCATGTTGGGTAGACACACGAGGAGTGCTGGTTCAGCCCATCCTTCTGTAAATCTGAATCACGTTATAATAAGTATATGTACTTGTTGTTAAGTTTGAAAACTGAATCCAAAACCAGCCAGCTAATATAGATTCCTTGGTTCATAAAAGTAAGTTCTTCATCGTCCTCGTTAAGAAAATGCCAAGAGAGGTAGGGATTCATGTCATTTCCCAAGTTTAGATTCTGTATGGACATCATTAACCTTATCTGCTTCTAGAACCAACCACTGAATGTTAAACGCCGTATAGGGTTCGTTACTGATTTATGATATCTCAAACAAGTTTAATTGTTGTGAGGTCAAAAATTAGCAAAGAACATTGCGATGCACATCAATCAAGATAGTTTATAAAAGATTATATATTTCTGGAGGATTGATAAGAGCACATGAGGAACTGATTTCTGAATAAGAGCAGCTAGCTTAATTAAACTAAATCGTACGGAAACTAATGGCTTTTAATATGACCGCCTAAATGGGCTTTTATTCTAAATCCAGACAAATGGAATATTGGGCTTCAACGTCCTATCTGTCTTGGGCTTGTTCTCATACCCACTAAAAATAAACCAGGTGACTAATTTTAAAAGATTATGAAAACTAATTAAATAGCATAGTTTGTATCTCTGATGCCATTACTTTTGATACCAAGTAGAAGAACTACTATTGTCTTAAGCTCTGGTATCAAGTGGAGGATAATAATAAAAATAAGAGCTTACCATCGCATCAAGATTCATCTATTCAACTTTTATTATATGATAAAAAAGTTACATTTTTCAACGTATGCTTAAAGAAACTCAAATTCCATGTTGTTATGATACCTTGAGACAGGGATTAACGTTTGTTGGCAAAAATTATATTATTTATAAGCTATAAATTGTATAGTTTATTCATATATATAAGTTTAATATACTTCTAAAATAACAAAGATTTGTTATTTTCTATACAAAATAACACTTATACGAACCATAAAAGCAAAATATTTTTTTAAAAAACCATTGTTCATTAAATCCTCTAACATCACCTAAATCGTCATGTATATGTGTGTATCAACGTATCAATAAATAAGTTCAATAAGGGTAGAGTTGAGAATCGGTAATGCCCATCAATACCGGCTGAAGGGCGGGTTAATAAATGGGTTAAATATGTTTTTCAAAGTTCTCATTCAGAAAGATCAAGGCCGGCCTTTTAGGACCCTAAGTTCTTATTTCAAATTTTAACTATTTTTCCTCGTTTTTTTTTTTTTAAAGAAATATAATTAGTAAATTACAACAATTAAGTTCTAATTTATCAAATAAATGTTGTCACCATTAATATCAAAACAACACGAATCATCCAACAAATAAAGACAATCACTAATTCATAATAAAAAAATAAACTATGTTCACAAATAACTTACATAAAATATAAAAGATACTACTTAAAATGACGTTAAGTCGATACTATTATCAAATCATCTTTGACACTATCATCAAATTTCAATGACATTTGATTGTCTTTCTTTTTGACTAGGCTTTGGTTCATGAGTAAAAATATCATAAATTTATTCTCCCGTATCGTGAACACATCCATAATCTTTATCTCGCAACAAATAAAAAACAAAATCATAAAATTAGAGTATAACTAATATGTATTTGTCTTAAATGGATAAATAACTCTATAACAAATACAAAATACATATAAATTAAAACTACCATCATATATGAATCTATGCATTCAAAAAAATTAAAAGGGCCCGTAGGGGCCCGCCCTTTTGCTCGATGCCTACCTAGAAGTTATTTTATTAAACTCTTCTAATTTTCGCCCCAACCCTTAAAAATTTAGTGCTTAAAAACTATGGCCTCGATAGATCAAAATTTTTTTCCCATAATTTTAAATAAGGGGATGGTTAGAATTGTCGACCAAGGGCAAATCGAATATATTAATAAATAACCAATGTGAGTTAAGATAGATGATAAGGATCAAGGATTAGCTTGGGTGGGTTTGATCCTCTGTTCACGACTCGCTTTGGTAAAGCGATCTCGTAAAATCCCGAAAAGATTATAAAATGGCTATCGCGTCTTCTACGACTGAAAAACCCTCCAAAACCTTTTCTCAATAATAAAAAAAAGAATATATTAATAAATAGATATTAAATAATATTTTATCCTGAAATCACCCCTTTAGTTATTTGTATTGAAACCGATTATATTAATATATCTGATTTCTCCCTTCTTATGCTAACAAGTCGAATTTTAGCTTTTTATTGCCAGAAAGTGCTTTAGTTAAGACCTCGCTGACGTGGAATGCCCAAAAATTAATGGTATATAATAACAATAGAAATACAGAGAATCAAACAAAGTATCAGTTTCGTTTAGATTTTCTTACGCAACACTTTACCAAATGAAAAGGGTGATGTTGATCTCGGAATGAATTAAAACTAACATAAAGGCCAAGTTCATCCAAAATGCATTTTTTTTTTGAAGGTAACTTCTTGATTTTATTATCTGATAATTTAATTTAGGGAAAATCCATCTTGGGGCCTTTTTGGGAAAAAAATCCCAAAAAGGGCCCCAAGATTTTGAAAACCCAGAAGCGGCCCTTTGTCCCTTTTTGATTTTTCATTAAATGTTTTAGTTGTTAATGGACCGATATTGTTGTAAATATAATACGACCGTTTTAGTTGTAAAAAATATTGTTAAAATATGATTTGTTTTAGTTGAACAAGGGGGTGATATTTGTTGTAAATACGACTATTTTTTAGTTGTAAAAATTTCAAATGAATTTATCCTAAAAAAGTAGCGGCCCAAGCTTTTTTGGGTTTTTCAATCTTGGGCCCTTTTTGAGATTTTTTTTCCAAAAAGGGCCCCAAGATAGATTTTCCCTTTAATTTAATTACCCAGTTTTAGAAGTCAGAAAATTGCAGCGCTACATCCCAGTTTTTTAGTAATTCGCTGGGAATTTGAGGTAAGGCTTTGACCCTCGGATGAGAGGGTGTCCCTTCAGTCAGGCTTGAGGCAACAGAAACAGAAATCCCCGAGATTCGAGGAGATTGAATTACCAAAGCCCGAAGAAAAAACAAAACAAAAAATTCCCAGAAGTCTGTGGAAACAAGACTCAATCAAACCCGAGGATAATGGCATTGCCAATTACTAGTACCAACACTCTATTGTCTATTTCTTCCAATTCCACTCGTGGGCTATCATCTTCTATCTCCAAGTTCTTCCTTTGCTCCGTTCCCATCAAAGAAGGTCACAATCTAAAAACCTCTATAAGCTCTAATCTCAGCTGCAATGGCTCGGGAAGATACAGGGCTGTTTCAGTCCATGCCATGTCTTCCTCTTTTGGTTCTCGACTTGAAGAGAGCATCAAGAAGACTATTGACGAGAACCCGGTTGTTGTCTATTCCAAAACTTGGTGCTCGTGAGTTCTAACTCTTTTTAATCTTACTTCTGTTTTGGGTTTTTTCCGAATTTGGTATTGTTTTTTTCTAGATTACTTTTGTGCATTTGGAATCACCTGAGGAATCGGGACTGACTCATGCTAAAATTTCTGTGAAGGTATTCTATGGAGGTGAAATCGCTGTTTAAAAAGCTCAGCGTGCAGCCATTGGTGATTGAATTGGACGAGATGGGTAATTTATAAATCACTTCCTGATTGATTGTAAATCATCAGTGTATAGTCGTGAAGATTCTCAGATTAGTTTTTGCTGCGTTTTTGTTATTAGTTTTGTATGGCTTTGTTCATGGTAGCATCTAATCACTTCCACGGATTATTATTCATCTCATTATTAAAATGAACGGCAAGAATATATATACGATGTTGCATTAATTTAATGATAGTCGACTGTCACAGTGAATGAGACTGAACATGAGTGAGAAGTGTCTGAAGTGCGTATTGTTACAGTGTATTGCAGCTATAATTTTTTTTGCTCCTTTATGGTCTTATTGTCTTCAACATTTATGGCCATGCTTTCCTGGTTGTCAGACGAACTAGCCAATTTGAGTTCTTTCCTGCATGTGAGCAATCCGAGAATTTATTTTTTGAACCCACGAATGTTTAGACCTGCCTGCCTTTTTGTCCATGACGTTCTTAAGAAAATGGAAAACAGATTCCTTTTTCATACTTATCAGTAATACGTTAGATCTTTAGGCCTCCTTTGTGTAGAAGGTTTTATAAACTTCTTAATTTGTGGCAGTCTCAGACATACGGAAGTAACAACTTCTTAAAAATAATTAGCTGTTTGTTTACCATGGTTTTGAATAATAAGCCTTGATGCTGGTTAAATAATGCTTAGGGACTAGGTATATCAGAGCCTTGATCTATAGGAGGCTTCAACATATGAAATAAGTTATTTGGTCAAAATACAATACTATCGCGAATGGCCTTTTAAAACCAGGTTTCTCTGGACAATATTTGAACATGGTTTACATGAGTGGCAAAAATATTGCATCAACTCTGAAAGCCCCCGGTGCTATCCTTATTATGTGCCTCCATCAGTTTTTTTTTAGAACATGAAAGGGAAAATCATTTCATGTGACCTACTTTTATGGGCATTAGCTTTTATTGTGTGCTTCATGAAGTTTGCTCTATAACCTATTTATTTTGTCTTTGTATTTTGAATATATCTAGGTTCACAAGGGCCTCAATTGCAGAAGGTATTGGAGCGGCTTACAGGTCAACACACTGTACCAAATGTTTTTATTGGTAGGTACCTGTTTCATTACATAATTATTCTTTAATAATATGTATAGGCAGTGAATCCAACTCATTTATCAGATGAAGGTTTATTTTATTAGCATTATCATATCTGCTGTTTCTTTTCATAGCTGCCCTGCTGGGATGCTGACAAAATATTTATTTTTCTGTTGATAGTCTACACACTTTAGAGTTTAGACACCCATCCGAAGGATTGTTTTCCGCGGCATCCTAGAACCTTGTTGCAGATGGAAAGTATTTGGATTTAGCCTGTCATTGGCGGCTAGACGCCTGTTTTTTAGTTGTCATTCTATTGGGTGTGGTGTGGCGTGCCCTTGTCACTTTGCAAAATAGTTGATTAGTTAGTAATTAGAATTTGATAAGAAACAAAACTTTAGTCAATGATAAGGTGATAACTGATAAGTTATTCTCTCCTGTCTCAGACTATTAATTCTAATTTGGATCCAAGGTGGCAGGTCTTGATACTAAAGATTCTGATATAAGTATATACAATTATCTGCCTTTTGATGCTCCCCAGTACCAGTTTCCAGATTTTTTTATCAATTACGACATGTCTTTAGGTTATCAAGAATTGTTGGTTAAAAAAGGGGAAAAGGTTATAAAAAATTTCTTAGATCTTTCCGAACCTTTTGCAGATTCTCTGTTCCTGTATTTTGTGTCTTGCAAATTTGTGTTTGTTTGAAGGATGGGGTATGGCTTGTTAATCATATGATATGGCATACAGGTCATTACAAAAACACTTCTAGGCTAGGGACAACAAATCTGGCTTTTATGAGTGCGTGTTATAAAATTACTTATGAAACCAAGAGTCTATATTTTTATCCTTAAGACTTGAGACTCTGTATTGTGTTCCAAAAGAAGAGAGAGAAAAAGGGATATCTGTTCAGCTGAGAAACTGATACTTAGTTAAGTCAGAGAAAAGAGTGCCTGCAGAAAGCCGAACACAGTGAATAGTGAAATCGTATTTCCAGTCTGAATGAACAAAATGATATATAACTCATTCAGGTAAACAATAGCGAGCAATACAATGAAACGTCACACAAAAATACACATACAGCAATTTACATGCCTGTACAGATATCTACAGGGGTAATAGAAAGAGAGAGATATCATTCTGCCCTTGATAAATGAACCTTACGGTCATAACTAATAACAAAGTCAGAATTATAGACTAGCTTAATTCTTTATGTGCCTTGAATGAGTTATCGAATGCTTAAATAAAAGTATTATCTTCCATGTTTTATTGAGCAAATAAGAGTAGGTTACATTACAAATCTACTTTTGATGTTTTTATTTGGATAGAACAACTGATATTACTTGAACTTAAGTGGTACTCTTCTCTATTGCAGGTGGCAAACACATTGGTGGCTGTACAGGTATACTTTCATTTTGTTATTGTCGTTTATATAGTCAGTATTATTCTGCAATTCATAACATCAATGACATGATTTCCAAAATGATGTACCAATTATGTGATTTAAATATATGCCCACGGGCTAATATTGCATCGATATCAAATTGCCTAAAACTGTTTGTCTTCATAGATTAAATTCTAATTATTTTTGTCATTTTTAGTTTCCAACGTCTAACTTCGTGTGTGCAGACACAGTGAAGTTGTACCGGAAAGGAGAACTTGAACCTTTGCTATCAGAAGCTACTGCTAAAACTACAGAGAGCTAGGCTCTTACACAAAAGCAGATTCTGATTCCATTTTTAATCCTTTTCTTGTTGGCCAATTCTACTCTCTCAATGTCTGTCGTCCACTTTAGTTGAGACTTGAAAGTCATTTATGAACATAGATAACTTATACTCCATACATGAGATTTTGGAGCTAAGGGGTTGTTTGCAGTTGAAAACTTTTTAACTGATTAAAATATATATTCCTCTTCTTTTAGCTGGGCACTTCTTCTCTATCTTTATCTTTTATTCCTGTTTAGATGCTTATCAACGTGCTGTTTTCTTCTCTAGCTTCTCTTCATTATGAAATTAACACCCTCAAATATGAAGAGGACATATAAAAATTATTACCTAGTAATTGCTGAACTTTTATTCCTCTAAAGGGAGCCTAGTGCACAAGGATCTGGGGAGGAATAGATGTACGCAGCCTTATCCTTATAATTGGAGAAGCTATTTCCAGGATTTAAACTGTGACCTTCAAGTCAAATGGCAGCAACCTTATCGCTTTTGCACCAAGGCTCACCTCCTGATTCCTCTAAACTTTGATTCTTCTGAATGCATAAAATTGGTTAAGATGTAATTATAGTTTTCTTGGTTATGTTGTATATAGCTAAATAGATGTTTCATTGTCAATGACAAGATGATAATTTAATGCCTGTTTTATTACTACTGATGACATACAGAAAGAATCACAGACGTATAGCGTGCGCTAGATAGTAGAAGAGAAACATATGTGTACATCATAAGATCACAAATGGTAACTGTTACTTATGCTGTTTTGGATGCAATAATGATTTTCTTCTTTTGCTTGTGATGAGCAAGCAATTCGTCATGGCTTTGAAGGCTTGCTTTGATTGCTGGGTTCTCTCTGATGTTCTGAATCCATGCTAGCAATTGAGGGAAATCGCTGACATTCTTCACTTTAGCACCAACAGCTTCTTCAATGCTTCCAAATAACAGAGCCATCCATCCCACGACCAAATCTACTAAACCGATCTCATCCCCGGCAAAATATTTTCTCTTCCCAAGGGCTTGTTCCTCTAATATCTTCAACACTTGTTTGGCTTCCTTTGTTCCCTTCTCATGCTCTTCTCCTTGAGCCAGATAGAACGACATAAATGCAATGCTCTGCAATCATAAAACTTATTATGCCGCTGATTGCACAAATTAAGAGGAAGATATGTGTCTGAAAGTTTGAAGTTTCACCTATGGATTATGGAACTTACCTTTTCTTCTGCAAACTTGATCCAGAATCTAGCCATAGCCCTGTCGTAAGGGTCCAGTGGAAGCAGGGGTGGTTGAGGCCATGTTTCCTCTATATACTCCAAAATAACCGTGGATTCTGAGATTGACTTACCCTTGTGAACCAGAACTGGGACCTTTTTGTGAATTGGGTTATACTTCAACAGCAAATCACTTTTGTTAGCTAAATCCTCCTCCACATATTCATACTTCACGCCCTTCAGTTGTAGAGCCCATATGATCCTGTAAACATAAGGACTTGCCCAAGATCCGAGCAGCTTCACTTCATCCATCTTCGTGAGATTTCCCCTCCCATTTTCTGCTCTGAGGATTCTTATACACGGCGGGGGTGCTTGAAAAGTTCTAGTGAAGCTGAAGGCTGAAAATATTTTGGCTTTGCTATCATGATGTTCAAAGTTGGAAACTAGAATGCTTTTCATCCTTTCGTTTTGGGCTTATTATCATGATGTTCAAAGTTGGCAACTAAAGTCATAACGAAGTTTCTTAGAAATCTGTTATACAAAATCAGTTTATCGAAGTATAAAAAAAAAATAGTTTATCGATAATTATTTCTAAAAATCAGTTTATCATGATTTTTATTTGTTTAATATTAACATTCCAGATTCAAATAAACTTATTATTTTCCTGTATATTTTAGCTTTTAAATATAAAAATATTTTCTATTATACACCACAACGTATCAACTATCCACTTCTCTTTATGATAAATCATTTTTAGAAAATTATAAATGACTTTTATAATCATTTTCAAAAATTAGAAATTATTTTAATATTTTATAACAACTTGACCCATAAATCATTTTTAGAAATTAAAAGTTATTTTTATTTAATCAATAAAATACTCTACTTTTTTTACTGTAGATTGTGCTTCTCTTGGATTCTTTTCATCTCACTCTCTATTTGCCGTGTTTTTGGCCCTCAACGCCAATAGCCTTTACGATGTGTTGATCGATTACTCTCTTGATTATGCTTAGTCCCTGTTGAATCCTTTCACTTCACTTCCCACCGCCCAAATTTATTGGCCCTCAATAGTGAGGTGCTGTCGTGCTGAGAGTATGTCCAACCTCATGTATGTAGTATCTTGTTTTTGCTACATGCATCCAACTTCCTTAACTCTGGGTTGTTTATTGCTCTCTTTGTTTTTCTTGCATTCACTTTGTTGTATTAATTCTGTGTTTACAAATCTCTCATCTATATTACGAATGCCATCAATGGGGAAAAAAGATTCGAGGTTCAAAAACATTTATTATTGGGAAAATCCTCCTTAAGGCCCAATAAGTCACAAAAATATTGTCAAAAAAGGCACAAAAAATGTATTATTTCAAAAAACGTTGGATTTATATAGTTGTTAACGTATGAAGGACTCTTTTGAATGGCCATGCAGTCTTGCAGCGATTGAGTGGCTCTACCTGCGTATGGAACTGTTGTCAACCTTTGTATTTGCTTTCTGCATGATATTACTAGTGAGCTTTCCACATGGAAGTATTGACCCTAGTGAGTATATAATCTTCACAACTTCCTTTGCTTATTCTTACAAGTTTATTGATTCTATTGGAAACTGTTACTGGGAAACGATCCTTCTTAAGAATCATACCATGAATCTAAAATAATAATTTATAAGATTAAGATGATTTTGCCCACCTATTGCACATCAGGTAGCCTATGGCTTGTTATTGTTGCTTTTGAATTCTTCAGGACTGCATAAAGTTATTAGGAAAGGTCCTTAATGATGGTAAATGTCGTTTGACATGAAGGTATAGGATATACTTTTGTAACTAATCACTGTTACTTTTCTGCATAGGCATGGCTGGACTTGCTGTGACGTATGGCTTGAATTTAAATGCACGCCTATCACGGTGGATCCTTAGCTTTTGCAAACTTGAGAATAAAATAATTTCAATTGAAAGGATTTATCAATACAGCCAAATTCCTAGTGAAGCACCTACTATTATTGAAGACACTCGCCCACAATCCACATGGCCTGAGAATGGGACAATCAGTATAATTGATTTGAAGGTACCTAGTTAAGTTTCATATTATGCATTTTGTCATTAATATCAGTATAAAATACAAATTTTATAGTTAGCTGCACTATAGTTTGTTCAAAAAGAAAAGAAAAAGATTGCACTATAGTCATGACCAGTGTGGTTTGTTCCTCAAACTTCATGTAATGTAGAGTCTTCATTTATTTATGGGTTAAGGTTCATTTTCGCCAACAAACAATTACCAAAAGAAAGATGCAGTTAAAGACAAACATTTATTATTGGTACCTTAAATGCAAGAAAGCAATTAAAATGTGACAAAATACACAACCCTGTCAGTTGAAGCAAGAAACGGACGTTTACATGCTGATGTGGCGAAGCTAAAAGGAAAACGTGGCAAGATGGGTCAGAAACATTAGACTGAGACTTATTTTTGCAATTACCATCGAGGAAGACACGATTCAAAGCGAAATCACCAGAGACGAGCGCGAGCGTGGAGAAAACCAGAGAGAGCAGAGCGAAAGGCAGAAAGGGGAACCCTATCGGAGAAATCATCATTTTGGAGAAAACGAAAACGCGTTCCTGGAGAAAAGCAGAGTGAGAAGAGAAAGAGAAAGAACCGCGAAACCCATCGGAGGCCAAAACGAAAATGCGATCTCGGAGAAAAGGCGACGACGATATACAAACACGAGCTTGAATGGCATCATCTTCTTCATCGTCGACGACAAGATGCATGCGGAGGGTGGTGCTTCTTCGACAACCCAGTCGTGAGGATGATTATAAACCTCCGAGGAGGTACTGTTATCACAGAATGGTGGCTTCGAGATGGACGGCGTGGAATGACGGCAACCCAGGTCGGAGATTCTACGGATGCCCTTACTACTACCAGGTAAGCAAGGTTAATCAAAGTGTAATATAATTCAAGTTTGGGTATTTGTTGGCTTCGACACTCTTTTCTCCGCATTGGTGTTCTGTGCAATTTAACATCGCATTGTCGATCTGTTCAAAGGTGGACCGAATGTGTAAATATTTAATACACAAGCATTTTATTCGTTGGTTTGCTGCTCCATGTTGCTCATTTGACACTATTCTGCTCTTTTAAGACTTGCTGTGTTGTCGATAAATGTTGAATGTGAATTTCTAAGCTCACGGTTTATGAAAAGAAAATATAAAGCTCAAATGATCTTGATGCCAAAAAATTACAATTTCATGAAATACAAAGGTGAAATATATTCTGTCCCTGCGAAAGAATATATATTCTGTCCAGGTCGATAAATGTTCAAATGTGAAATCGTAAGCACTGCACCTATAACCTCTTGCTGTCCATGGGACAACAAAATTGATATTCTGTCTGATGGAATATGCATAATTAATTTGTGATGATCAATTTCATGTCCATGGTGTTGTGTCCGCCAACTGTAGAAGCAAATTTTGACAAAAGTTCCAAAAGATCCCAGCTATACTTATGTAAGCTATATGTTTCCCTATAAAATTGTGAGGAGTATAGTATTATCAGGGCTTGCATAAGCTGATAAGGGAAAAGCCTCGACCTCACTTTAATATCTTTGACTCTATCATCCGTCCCAACTAACTATATTGATGTTCTGTGGATGTTTACGTCTATTCATGCACTAACATGAAGGCCCATAAGATGAGTGAGATGTTGTAGAGAGGATGACCTAAAAGTTTTGGCTAGTGTTCGTATTATCTCTCTCTTGGGTGCTTGTGATCGTGCTTGTCTTATATTGGTGCTAGTGCATCTGGTATCTTGTGAACGCACAAGTAAATCAGTTTGTAGGAGCTGCAAATTAACATACTCCCCAACTTGATGCAATGTAGGTGGATGGAGTGAAAAGAACTCATGTTTAGTGCTCATGTAAATTAGCAGTTTTATTATTATGTAGTTCTTTTAATACTAGTTTTGATTTTTGGTAAAAGTCATCATCTTGTTGGATTTTTATCTTCTCTTTTTCTTGTGATAAGATAATTTACATTCGGTACACTCTATTCTTGTTTGCATACTTCAAGTTTGCTGGTTAGCTATATTCATTGTTGTTTATGTTTGAAAAATGACATGAAGAGATCTAGTTCAAAATTTCATGAAAGTGGTGAGTTGCAATTTATTTCAGTTTATTTTCTTTTGCATATGAGGGTCTGTGAAATTTAATCTGACGTATGATCATCCAGGATGGGGGATGCGGATTCTTTGCTTGGCATGATAACGAATTCGGTGAGAGGGCAAATACTGTGATCAAGGAGCTGTTAAATGACATTGACAAATTATATGATGAAAATTCCTTCCTTCGAAGAGCAGAGCATGGGCAAAGAGTAAGTGAAGAGCTTGATGCAATACAAAGTGACTTGCGAAGGCTTAAACGAAGACATGAGCTATATGATGTGGAACTTAGGAAGGGGGAAAAGAAGTTTAAAGTAGCGATGTCATTGTTGTTTGTAACATGTGTTTTGTTGTGTGTGTTGTATCTGAAGGTGTAGCTATATGTAAGAACTTTGTAATGTGAATTGGGTACTTGTGTTATGCAACTCAAGGTTGGCAAAGTAAGACGAGTGTGTTATAGTAGAATGAATGTGTTTTGCTATATATTAGCGTTTTATTTCATAAAAAACAATTGGTGTCAACTCCTTTGAATGAAGATGGCAATATGCAAAGAACAAGTAATAATAGCAATGCAAAATACATAAAGCCAAGGGCTTGTCTCCTATTATGGGTAAGTTAAATAAAACAATTATGTAAAATAATTAGTAGCATATGATAAAGATGATATATTTCATTTACGCCTGGCAAAATATACAAGCAAGTATATACACACTGATTTCAAGTGGGTAGGATCGATATAAATACAGTAGGATCCTAGTTCCACAAAAGCAAAAAGTTGGTCATAAGACCAAACACAAAACAAGTTCAGTGTTGCTTGTTATACAGGTTACATAAAAGTTTGGTGATATTCGCATATATCCCAAAAAAAAAAAAATCACCCAAAAAAAAACCCCATCTAAAGAAGTCTACTTGCTGGAGCTCACCATACTCCTGGTCATAATGTCATCGCTTTGTTGGTGTAGTTGCGATCTGCGTCTACTCAAAATCTGTTGGCTTTGTATTCTGAGTTGTGAGCCACTAATACTTGGTTGGTCGTTCCACTGCAATCCAGGAGGTTGCACTGGCAGTGGCGAATTAGTATGAGATGTGAAGTGAATCTTCCTAGAACCTTCGAGGGAGGACAATGTTGCAGATGCAGATCTTCACATTTCTTTCTCATTTGGTATTGGAAATCTGGTTTGAGGGCTTGCATTGTGCTGAAACTCTGTTTGTGTACCCTCCTCAATCACCGTTTCAGACCTTAAGCTAGGCTGAGGAAAAAAAGATAAAAATTCAATCTGTTAAAAATAAGCGGAATTAACTCAGAGAATGAAATCTGTAAACAAATCTCACATTGTAAACACTTCAACCAGTGTCTTTATCCACCATGATTCCAAATCCATATTGGCGTCTTGGTGTGTAAACAGGAATCTTGCTCCTTGACTGGTTCCCAGATTGAGAGTGCTTCGTGGTCTGTGATGTTTGTTGACTAGGCCTTGAAAGTGGTGGTGTATATGTAGTCGGCTGTTGTGAGGTTTGTTGAGAAGGTGACCCAGAAGATTCTTGAGTACTCGCACATGTATTAGGTGTTCTTCTCTTCCGTCCAGGCCGAGGATTGTTCGAGGGGGGCCTACAAGGAATAATAGCAATGCAATAAATTGGGCATAGTGGAAATTTTTTTGGAGTGTTTCATGGTCTAGTTCAGGGCACACGTATAAAACCACACTTTCTGCCTGTATGTTCACAAATATACAACTGCAGTATAATTTACAGTAAAATCAAGATTGAGATATAAATAATAGAAGCAAAGCACTAACGCATTGGAGCACTGTTTCTTCTAGAGGGAAATTGATATTTAAGGAACTCAATTTCTAAAACAGCAATCTGCATCATCGCATTGACCAACACTTGAATAGAATGTAAAAAATGGCCCATGGTAATCACAATAAATGAAACAAAGGTTAAATGTTGAACACTTATCTTAGACTTAATGCAAATCTTTAAATTTCACTTCAAATTCTATCTATACATTTCTGACAGGCCATGATTCTTACGTTAACAGAAACTTAAGAAATTTTACAATTAAAAACACATGAATACATTTTACAAAACAAGTGTCATAATACTAGCAGTTCCAAAAGATATTTTATTAACTTCAGTCCATAAACAAAAATATAAAAAAGTAAAAATCAGTTCATCTTCAAGCGTCATACTATTATCAACAATCTTAATTCAAAAGGACCTCAATCACAATAAAGATTACCTTCTTTCTTTGTTTTGCATATACAGTTCTAACACTTCTTAATCATTTAATGGGTAAATTTAAGAATGTAGATCCTTCAAGTACATTTAAACTAACACATTTGAATGTTAAAATGCATTGCAATGGCATGTGATAGAAACCACAATCAGAACAAAAAATGCATTGCAATGGCATGTGATAGAAACCACAATCAGAACAAAAATCAGCAAGTGCATTATTATGATAAAGGTGCATATGTAAGGGAGTATAAAGATTAAGTCACCTCCTTGCACGTGCTTCGATTGTGACCCTCTTTCCTACAGAAGTTGCACTTCATAACTGTCCCTTTTTTGCTCAATTTCTCTGCACGAGGAGGTTCTGAAGCTTTGTCAACTGCTTCTATTGTCAGTGCAAAGGAGGTATTGCGTCTTCTTTGTGATTCTTCAGTCCTTTTCCTTCTCTTTGGAGGTCGGCCAGGCATTTTACATACAGCTGGGGGTAGCATTGGGAGGTACTTGTCTGTTTCCCAAAATTTTTGTCCCCTCACGGGTTGAAATTTAGTTATATAGCTCGCGACAAATGTTTCTCTATGGTAATACCGTGAAATTTGAGTAACGAGATCAAGGTTGGCATGGTACATTGCACAGATGGCATGTTGGCATGGGATTCCAGTTAAATCTCATGCTCTACAAGTGCACATTTTTCTATCCAACTGTACTGAATGCCTATCCTTACCCTCATACCCATCATCACCATTAAAAAAAACCCTACAATGTACAGCCAAGAACCTATTTGTCTCAAACAATTCAAGACATTTAGGGCTGTAGTTGCCCTTCCAATTCCTAGCAATATGATCACTAGCAGCCCATTTTTCCATCAACTTAAGCCTAATGCCATCAAACATCCTAATTACTGGGAAATACCTACACTCACAAATCCATGCATTAAAACTCTCACTTACATTATTGTCTACAACCATAGAGAGGCATCTATTGGTAAAATACACTCTTACCCATCCATTGACACAATAACTTAGTGCTCCAACAACTGCTGCCTTATTAACCTTCTCCATTGCCTTTAAATTGTCACTAAATTGTTCCTTGTAGATGCTCCGGGCGCAAGCGAAAAATTTCTTCTTCAGCTCATGTCCCCTCCATTTTTTGCTCCAATTGGCGTAACAGTGACAGCTTGTGCCAACCCCTGCATGTACAAAAAGGTTAGCTACTTATATATCACTTCACTAACAAAGGTGAACATAACTATTACACGTAATTATTAGTTTACCTTCTGCATGTCAGACATAATTGTTACTTTACCACATTTTTCAAGTTCAAGAGACAATTTAAGCCACTCTATGAACCAAGTCCAATTAACAGTAGTTTCCTTCTCGGTCAACCCAAAAGTTATTGGGTACATACTATCATTTGCATCTAAACCCACTGCAGTCAACAAAATCCCTCTTGCCTTCCCTTTTAAAAAAGTGCCATCAAGCCCAATAAAGGGCCTACAACCAACTTTCCAACCAACCTAATAGAAAGCCAACGTAAATATGGACTGAAAAAAAAAACAAGTCTTTGACTACAAACAGAGCAAAATATACATCATATAAGTCACAACAATGTCATACCTTCGATGAATTAAAACACACGTACATTCTTCTAAACACCCTCCTGCCTTGATCTAACGCTTCAGGACTTATCTCAACACTTACATCGGATCCTGGATTTGACACTTTGAGCTCATTGCAGTAAGCTTCTAATTTGTCAAATTCATCTAAAAAACTCTCATCCATGTCTTGCATTATTCTCCTTTTCGCTCTCTTGCACTTATATTTGCTCACAAAGAGATTCAAGTCACGCTCAACCTCCTTCTTCATCTCACTTGTACTATATGGAGGATTGTCTTGGACTTTATCCTTGAAGTGTTCAGCTATCCATCTCACACTTGCTCTTCAATTCTTATAAACCCTAGCACACATATGTTCGTGAACAAGTGTTTTCAGCATGTACCCAACTCCAACCCTATCTCTAGAAGCGTACAACCTAAATGGGCAGCCATCTTGACAAGTTGCAATTACCATCTTCTTCTCACTTTTAACTATTTTCACATTAACCCCATTCTCAATAGCATACTTATCAATTGCCCTCCTCAACTCACCTCTATCCAAGAATGTCATACCCACTGTGAAATATGGCATTCTTTCATACCCATCCAACTGCCTTAAACTAAACCTCTCTTGTACAGGATGCCCATAGTCTAAATTTTCCTCTTCCTCATCACTAACCTCAGTGTCTTCAGGTCTTTCATAATCATCTTCTAAATTGTCTTCACTCTCACAAGATTCTGACTCTGAATGTGCCATAAAGCTATCATCATCACTGTCCAAGTCATCTTCCCCTCTGTCTCCAACATTTTGGTCTAATGGAATGCCTTCTACCCCACCTAGGTCATCTAACTCACCTATATCATCATCTACCTCACCTAATTCTTCTATATAATCACCATCAAGCTCGTTTTCCCCTTCACCCGAAGACCTTATGTAAAAGCTTCTAACAGTTTCTTGCTCAACAGAAACAACTTCACTTACCTTCCTCAGCTTAGTCAAGTAGTTAATTTCCAGTACCTCGTCGTTTTCTCTCACCACAGGTTTCATCGCCTCTCCTAAATGAGCTACGCCTTTGCCTTTATCCACCATTAACGCTGCAGGTAACACACCATAATCAGTCAACAAACCACAAAGAAGCCCATTTATTCCCAAAAATCGACCGTTACTTGTCCCCAAATTGAAGCTCCTAAACCCTAGACCACTGTCGACAAGGAAATTGCATGCGCGATTTTACGATTTCAGTGAAACAAGCTCGCAAGCAGCCCATGTCGGACAATCACTCACACTTTCAGCTTCCATGACGTTGATGATTTCTCCGATAGGGTTCCCCTTTCTGCCTTTCGCTCTGTTCTCTCTGGTTTTCTCCACGCTTGCGATCGTCTCTGGTGATTTCTCTTTGAATCGTGTCTTCCTCGATGGTAATTTAACTCACACTTTCGGCTTCCATGACGTTGATGATTTCTCCGATAGGGTTCCCTTTCGCCTTTCGCTATGCTCTCTCCGGTTTTCTCCACGCTCGCTCGTCTCTCGTGATTTCGCTTTGAATCGTGTCTTCCTCGATGGTAATTGCAAAAATAAGTCTCGCCTAATGTTTCGACCCATCTTGCCACGTTTTCCTTTCGGCTTCGCCACATCAGCATGTAAACGTCCGTTTCTTGCTTCAACTGACAGGGTTGTGTATTTTGTCACATTTTAATTGCTTTCTTGCATTTAAGGTACCAATAATAAATGTTTGTGCTGCATGCTCTTTTGGTAATTGTTTGTTGGCGAAAATGGACCTTAACCCTTTATTTATTTTGTAAAAAGTTGACTAGGCTTATTCTTCCTTCTGTTAGCCACCTAACCCGCCCTGTTACTTTCAAAGGTTCGTTACAAGGAAAGTCTTCCATTGGTGCTTCGTGGAATATCATGCACATTTCCTGGTGAGAAAAATATTGGAATAGTTGGACGTCGGCAAAGGCAAATCTACTTTGATACAAGCATTGTTTCAATTGGTTGAACCATCAAGTGGGAGTATCCTTATAGACGACATTAATATTACAAGCATTGGTCTTCATGACCTTCGAAGCCGTCTCAGTATCATACCTCAAGATCCAACCTTATTTGAAGGGACTATGCGAGGCAATCTTGATCCTCTTGAAGAGCACTCTGATCAAGAGATTTGGGAGGTTGATACATGAACTTAATGAATAAACGTGTTATCAGATGATCAGTTTCAATTCTTATTTTCTGATAATCATTGACTTTTGTTCTGGTGTAGAACACAAGTGTTTAGTCTCTATGGACTAGTGTATGGTTTATATTGGATCAAATGGATTCCCCAGGGTATCTATCGGTTAAACACCGAGGAGAAGAATATGACTCAATGAATGAGGAAGATAATAGAGAGTATACGATGATCACTGTGCTACATAAGTGTGTCGATTCACCAGAAGGGTGGAGTATGTGCTCAGTGAGACTGAATGTAAAGTAATTGAATAGAGAATGGTCCGAGTGCACCTGGTAAATATCCTTTTATTTATAGAGATCACCTAGGGTTTCAGTCCACTGGTTGTGCGTCCGTTCCCCAAGCAATATGCGCCTCCACGATCTGCCCAATGCCTGCTCCACTACCTGCACTATCCAGGATTATAGGCATGATCATGAGATGATTAGTGTTTTACCTGATTGAAGAGGATCCTGTCATAAAGTGCCCTTACTGGGCCTTATCTCTGTCAGGCCCATTATACAGGTCCATAACAACTTTTAAATTTTGACAGGCACTAGATAAGTCTCAGCTTGGAGAGATTATTTGTCGGAAAGATGAAAAGCTTGATACGCAAGGTAACGGAATATACAGAGTTTATTTTCTTCTCCATCCTCCTAAAATGAAGGAATGGAGAAGGGTTTGAGTCACCAGTAACTATCATAATACATGTTCTCAAATTTTGTTGTGCTTGAAAATGGAGATAATTGGAGTGTAGGGCAGTGACAACTTCTCCATCCAATTCTTCTACTTCCTTTCATCCCTCAATCAATCTCACATTATGGGGTTAGAATTATTATCTTTGGAAGCTAATTTTTATTTTTGCAGGTTGAGTGGCAGAGTTTGACACGCCAACCCGACTATTAGGTTTTGTTTGCGAGTTCTATTTTGGAGGGAAAGGGAAGGGAAGGGAGGGTTTTGGTAGTCCCTTCTTTTGTTTGCAAGTTTTAAAAATAGGAGGGGAGGGAATCGAGATTTTTACAAATCCCCCAAAACCCTCCTTCTTCACAAAAATAAAGTTCCCCCCAATATGGGGGGTTTTAAGAGGAAAATAGGTTAATTACTTTTTTACCCTCGTTCACCACCACCCCCACCACCACCGCCTTGACGCCGCCGCCACCACCACCACCGCCTCCGCCGCCACCACCACCACCACCGCCCCAACCACCACCACCCTACTACCGCCGCCGCCACCACCACTCTTTTACTACGTTCTTTTTTTTATAAAAAAAAAAAGATTTATGGATGTGTTACGTTTTAGCACAAAGATTTTAGAATAACATCATTTAATCTCAATAGATTTTAAAATAATAAATAACATTCAATTTCAACTAGTTAGGAATTATGTATAATTTTATATTTTAGGTTGTAGTTTTATATATTTAAATCATTATGTACTAAAAATATATATATAAATCATTATAGAGAGAGAAAAATAACTATTAGAGAGAGAAATATTTTTTAGAGAGAGAATATTTTTTGAATATAAAAATTAGATAAATAATTTTTTTAGAAAATTTAAATTTAAATTTATTTGTAAAGTATAATAATTATATTAATTATTAAAGAAAAGGACAAAATGGTAAAAATAACTCATTAATCCTCCATCTTCCTCCCTTACTATTTTTTTAACTCCCAAATAAGGGGAGGAAATATCCTTCATTTCCCTTCCTTCCCTTCCCTTCCCTTCCTTTCTCCTTACATCCCCTTCCTTTCCTTTCCCTCCAAACTCCCAAACAACAGAACCTTAGAGGATAAGTCCTCCATGTTTCTGAAGTTGGTGACAGAGTATTCATCAAGGTCAAGAGGCATACCAGATTTTTGAACTGGATGGCATGCCTCAAAGCCTTTTTCGGAGTTGGTGGTGACAAGAGAGCTCAAAGGTTGAAGCAGCAAATGCAACCTCAGCTGCTGCTGCAGCAACAGCGTCATTCGACTCATTCGAGGAAGAGGGAAGGAAATGAGGTGAAAGTAACTCCCCATGAAGCAAGCAAGCAAGCACTAAATTGGGAGGGAACTGTTAGATTCTAGTTTGAAAGTTCATTTTGGAGGAATTCATGCATGGATGGATAATCATGCTTTGTAACACAAAATAAGGTAGACTTCACTGTCATTACACAGAAAGGTGAACAAGGGCCTCTCAAATTGGATTCAGTGTCAATCATGTGCAATAATGAGTAGTCCTTTTTAGTACAGTAATGAGCAGTCTTAGAACCAGGCATTAGTTTTTGTTCGTTGCTTAGTCAGGACTCGGGAGAAAGCGTAGAGCTGAACTAGTATTTTTGTATTCCACTGTTTCTTGCTAGCAGAAATTCAATATTAGTTGATGTTTCTCTCCTAAATAGTTTATTATATTAAAGTTCTCGTCTCTCGCAAGTTTTATCTTATTGCATATTTAGTAATAAAGCCATAATTAGTTTTCTCATTTTTTTTATGTCAATTTATACATAATGCTGGTCAACAGTAATAGCTACATAATTGTTTTATTAAAAATAGAGTAGTGAGAAACAAACAACTTCCCACCTTCTTTGTGTTGATAATTAAATATTCTGTTTATAATATCTGAAATGCGCCAAAGTCATATATTATTAGCACAGTTAGTAAAAATTAAGTAAGAACGCAATTAGTAAAAATTAAGTAAGAATATATTTACTTTGAATTCACTCTCCTTGTAAACTCATGAGAACAAAAGATGTAGTCTTTTAAGGGGGCCAATAGTGCCCATTTGGTGATTTGTGAGGCAGAAATGGCCCCAACTTTTTTGAAGAAGGCCTTCGTCTTGTGGATCCTGCCCTTATGACAATCTCAATCCAACTTAGCCTGGATCCAAGTCCAAACTCAGTCACATGCCTTCCAACATGTAGGCTCAGAGCTGGATCCTTTAATTTGCAAAGTTAATGCAGGTTTATTTGGAGAAAGACAAAGTATTTATGGAAGGTATAAATGAGGTCAAGGTTTGTCTTCTTTCTGATATAGGGATTATCATTGGACCATAGTGGCTATGGAAAGAATTTTGAAGTGAACTATGAACTATCAGTGAGAAGCTGCATATCGGCATAATTTTAGCTTGCAAAAGGGAAAAAACTAAAGCAGTAGATTTTTTATTTTATTTTTTATATATAAATTTTAGGAAAGGGGTTGGTTCACCCACGATCCAAGCGAGGGAAAATCTCTTCTTCCTCCTGGTGATACTGATGTTGAAGCGGGCGAGTTATCTAAGCAAATCGGTTCAGTGAAAATCTAGTAGATTTATTCACCAAGTCACTTCTAAGTACAATCTTTGAAAAGCTTATTTATGGCATTGGTTTTCAGAGACTCAAAGATCTTAACTGATATTGTCAAGAGGGGGAGTTGATACACGTTATACTCTTTTTCCCTTATCTAGGTTTATCCCACTAGGTTTTCCTAGAAAGGTTTTTAATGAGGCAGCATTGGAAAGTATATCAATGAATGATGTATTCTTTTCTTTGAGCTTGATTTTTATCCCACTAGGTTTTTCCTAGTTAAAGTTTTTAACGAAACATATTCATAATGGATATCCAAGGAGAAGTATTATAAATATATTAATTAGGTGGATGTTCATTAACTCTTGAACTCCCACATTCTATAGGGTTAAGGTGCAAATTTGCTAACGAACTGTTACTCGAGGAGCGTCTGGCACAACAAACAATTGAAGGGACCAAATTGGCCAACGAACTATTAAAAAGTGAAAAAAAAAACAATTTTGAACAGATTCGCCAACGAACTATTACGTTGTCACTGTCTTGGTGTCTCCGTCTTCCATTGACTGTCACAGTGTCGGCAACGTCGGTGTCTCCAAAGCTTCCATTGTTGCTGGGTGTTCCACTCACCCTCTTGAACTCATCCTTGGACTGGCACGCGCCTTGCACCCTGGTTGCGTCCCTCCGATCTGCACAAGAAGAACCGCCGCCACATCACATCACGCTCGCATGGGTTCCATCTCATTGGTGTTTGTCTTATCCAACAAAGAGAACTTAACCGCTTCTTTTCTCCAAGCGTCTCCGCGTCCTACGTCAGTGCCTCATATTTTAACGTAATAGTGATAGTTTTTTTTTAATAGTTATTTGGTATTTTCTTTCACTTTTTAATAATTCATTGACCAATTTGGTTTATTCATTTTTTTTTGTGTCAGACGCTTCTCAGGTAATAATTTGTTGGCGAATCTGCACCTTAATCCCATTTTATAACATGTATATTATATTATGATATAATATAATATAAAGATCTGGGACCCACACACATAAATTCCCCCCTTCTTCAGCCGACTTGTTTTAGAGGAAGTGTTGAAAAATTGGCTAGGGAAAGTTACATCTAATGACCAGGTGGATGAATAAAATTACACCAAAAAGACTCATTTTCGATCATCATAAATAGGGCTGTGTACGCATTGTAAACATACAAAGAAATATACTGGTAAGTGATTGCTCTTTCTTCCCCTCTTTCTGGAATTCTCTCTTTCGTATTCTAAATTTCTTTCGAGACTTATTTATTCGAGAAGGTCGTTTACCCTGATATCTAATTCTGATTTGGGTACTTCAGTTAGTAAATTCTGATGGGATGTTTATTACAGTCAAGTATTGAAAATTGACCTTGACTTTGTCACTGCAGGCTATCACTTTGACTATGTTTTAGATCTACTTGCATTGGTTTGAAAAGCGATAACTTTGAACATTTGAACCTGTTATCACCAGTTCGTTTGACTTGTCCTTCCTGAAAGTGCGTGTACAATTTCTCATTTTGTCATTGAAAATTTTTTGTATGGTTTTTGTCTGGGGTCATCAGCAGCGTGAACAAATAAAAGGTTTTTGTTGTTTTTTATTTATAAAATCTAATAGTTTGGGGTGGTAATTAACTTGTGATTATTTTTAAGCTATGAATAATCAAATAGGATTATTAATAGGGAGAATCCTGTATAAATCCAATTGAAATATCAAAATCCAAATTTAAGTCTACAATTTTAACAAATTATTGATGAGGTCAAGAGACCTAATTAGAAATTTTTGAATTTTATTAAAAGACTAGAATGCCCTTATATAATAAAAAAAGAAAATTGAAGGTAGATGTAACCCATTTTATTATTATTTCAATGGTATTTAATTAAGATTTTCTATTTATTTTTGGTTAGTTAGTTTATTTTATGATTTTTTTATAAAACATACAAATATATATATACACACAATATAAATTTTTATAAAAAGCTATACTATTTATCAAAATATAATTATTCAAATTTGTATATATCCTATGTAATCAAAACAAATATTCTTATCGGGCAAATATATTATATAAAATAAATATAAGAATATATCTATATGTATTAATATATATTTTTAAAAAAGGTAATATTTATCGATATTATAATATTCAAATTTGTATATATTCTTATATGAACAATAAATATATTTTTTTCCAACTAAGTTATTACATAAATATAAGAATATCATGAGTGGATTCATTCTTTTATTTTATCAAAAACCTTCTCATGTGGTGGTTGGGGAATTTTACTTGTTCCATTTCATCAAAAAAATATGTTGTCATTTCTTAATTCTAAAGAGAAATTAACGAATAAGCCTATTCCATTTTTTGAATCACATATACTAATAATTATAACTAAATACTAGAGAGTAAAGAAAGAACTGAATTAGCTTACAGATGTGATTTGGGAAAGAAGAGATGAACATGGCCATTTAACAACAATTAGAAATCCCTAATTAGGCCTCTCAACCTGATCAATAATTTGTTAAAAGTGGAGGCCTAAATTTAAATTTTAGTATTTCAACTGAATTTATATAAGATTCTCCTTATTAATATTATTTAGATATTAATATTAATATATCTTCATATCTCTCTTCCGATTATTTTTAATTGATAATATATAGAGGTCGACTGAATTGTTTTGAAAAAAATTCAAATAGTATGGGGGTGGTAACTAACTTACGACTACTTTTAAGTTGGAGGGATTAATGGGATTTAAAATAATCTAAATAATAAATAATATATAGAGGTGGAAGAGCTTATATGTCACAAGAGGGGCTCTTCGACAGAATTGTTTTGAAAAAAAAAATCAAATACTACCTCGGGTTCTAATTATAGGAACACTTTTGTAGTACAAATTGCACTATAAAAGTGTTTTTATAATTAGGACCGGAGGGAGTAGCATGGAAGTCGGATATAAAAAAAAAACTTACGTATTACAACCCCGAACCGTTGCTTTTATATAGTAAGAGATTTATTATAGGGATAAATACCAATTTTGTCACGGAAGTTTTGGTTTTGGAGCACCCAGCACCCGGAAGTTTTTTTGATATCATTTTGCCCCGGAAGTTTACAAGCGTAGCAATTTTGCCCATCAGTTGATCTTGATCGTTGGATTGATCATTTTTGGTATCATTTTTTCCCCAAATGTTTACAAAAATTTGCTGCTAAAAAAAACTTCCAGGGCAAATTTACTCTTAAAAAAAACTTTCAGGTCATATTTGCTCTTTTTTATAAATTTCAGGGGTAAAAATGATACCAAAAAAACTTTCGGGTGTTGGGTGCTCTAAAACCAAAACTTCCGTGGCAAAAATGATATTTAACCCAATTTATTATATATGTTTAAAAACGGTTACATGTGTCTAGAAAATAAAAAAGATAGATAGTTTACGAAATTTTAAATTTGTATAATTTTTTATTTATTTCACGCTAAATTATGTAAGTTTTTTAAAATAAAAAGGTTAATTTCACATTAATAAAATATTTAAAAAATCAGGTAATCTTTTATAAATTTTATACAAAATTAATAATAAGGAGTAACTCCCTTCGAGAATATTTTTTAATAATAAAAAATGCAGTGAATAAAAGTTTCCATGTAATTATAAAATCTACAGTTATTCACATTCAAAATATAAACAAATGAAAATTTGGTATTGATTGTGTAACGCTTTTTTAAGCTCTTAATAGGTTTTTTGTTTGTTTAAATGTTTGTTTGAATTTATTTTTTAATAGGTTTTTTTTTTAAAAAAAAGTTGTTTGAGTTTAATTTTTTGTTTGTTTTAGTGGACTAGAGTGAGCTTAGTTGGCACTGGTCATATAAATTAGGAAAAAAATGGAGAAGTAGGGAGAAGGGGCCCGGAAGCAAAATTTTTATTAATCAGAATTTTAAACTGTATAATTATTTTCAAGGACCAAAAATTAAAATATAAATTTTTAATTATGAAATTAACTTTCTCTAACTCCATCTTAACTATTTGACAATTAGTTATCAAATTTGATGATATCTCCATGTACATGTCATTAAAAAAAACACTTATATGCAGCTCAATATTTTTGTGATATTTTGTTTGGTGGATTATCTTAAAAGTTACTCAAATTAAAATAACATCTAAAATCTATAAATAATTAGATATCTCCCTCTTTTTAGGTTTTTATTATTTTAAAAGGCTTAAAAATCACAAAAAATATAAATACTTTAAAGTAATTTAATTAGCTTCATTAATCTCCACAAAAAAGTCAGTTGAGTCTTATATTTAGAATTGGAGTCTGTTTAGACTAATATGTCTTTTTTAGAGTAGTATGGACTAATATGTCTTTTTTTAGAATTTTTATAATATCATAAGCATGGATAAAAAGTAAGTCATACAATACCAGGAAAAAAAAACTTAAATTAATCTAAGAATAACAACAAGAGAATTAATCCAAAATAAATAGTCTAACTTTTCCCGTCCAAGTGTCAAAATGGCAGTCACTGAAATCCTCTTGTGGAAAGAGTTGTGTCAGGAGAAGCAAGTCTCCTGTTGTTGCAACAAAATTCAAGCAAAAATGAGGATGTGTGTTCTTAGGAAGCAATATTTGTCCAAATATTTCACGTGAGAGATCAAATGTAAGTATAATGTCAGGATTTATCTCATTACTATGAGCAATCCAATGAATTATACCATTGAAGTATACGTTGGGTTTGCCATGATAAATAGAACATAACTGAAGGATACTTCCGTATGTGAGACGTTTCCATGACCATGTAGTGTATGGGAAAACCCACACTGAATCAAACTCTTCAGTCCAGTTGTACACAGAAGGACGACTAATAATATTTAGGATCTTAAAGTTATTGCTGCTACAATCAAAACCAAAGGGTTCCAAAGAATGAATTTGAAAGGCATGCTGCTGGCAAGACATATTAACCCATTACTCACGCCTATCACTTCTGTACCTTTAAAATCATCGATGTTATTCTCTATTTTATGAGATAAAGAATTGATTGTTATCCCAATGTACGGAATAGGTTACTCTACAATATGGAAAATGAATATATTCCCTGTCAAAATTTTGCACGCTCTCTATGCAGTAACAGGCTTTAATAAGGAGGATTTGGTTTTTAGAACCAAAAGACGAGCTGTGAAACATGAAATCAGGGCTTGTAATAAGTTTATTCCAATCTCGGCGAACAGATGATGGTTGAAACAGGGTTTGGACATCTAATCTGTTGAAAACTTCTTCAACAATATGGAAGGGAAGTAAGGAATATTGCCGTTTGAGGATGCGAGTTTGGCTTCCATGCTAACGGTGATTGAAGAGTCTAAGCTGGCAGATTAACTCAAGAGACATGGAAAGATAGTATTTTTATTTTTTTTATAAGAGGAAAGATAGTATTAATAAAATAGTATGGGGTTTAAAAAATTAAAAAATTTAAATGACGGAATCATTTTGAAAAAATAAAAATAAAAAATCAAATAGTATGGGGTCATAACTAACTTGCGACTATTTTTACGCTAAAGGGATCAATGGCATTTGATATACCCTAAATAATCTATATCATAGTTTAGGTATTAAGGTGAAAGAGTTTAGGTATTAAAACTCCGAACCGGATGTCGGTTAATACTAAAAAAAAAAAAAAGAACTTGCATATTACCATGGGTATTTAGTAGAGTATTACGTATTAAAGCCCGAACCGTTGCTTTTAAATAGTAAGAGATTTATTATATATGTTAAAAAAAGGTTACATGTGTCTAGAAAATAAAAAGATAGTTCATGAAATTTTAACTTTGTATAATTTATTTTTATTTGACGCTAAATTATAAAAGTTTTTAAAATAAAAAGGTTAATGTCATATTAATAAAATATTTAAAAAATCAGGTAACCTTTTATAAATTTTATACAAAATTAATAATAAGGAGTAACTCCCTTCGGGAATATTTTTTTAATAATAAAAAATGCAGTGAATAAAAGTTTCCATGTAATTATAAAATCTACAGTAATTCTCATTCAAAGTATAAACAAATGAAAATATGGTATTGATTATGTAACGCTTTTTTAAGCACTTAATAGGTTTTTTTTTTTAAAAAAAAAAAATTGTTTGAGTTTTATTTTTTGTTTGTTTTAGTGGATTGGGGAGAGCTTAGTTGGCACTGATCATATAAATCAGGAAAAAAAAATGGAGAATTAGGGAGAAGGGCCAAGGAAGCAAAATTTTTATTAATAAAAAAATTTTAAACTTTATAATTATTTTCAAGGACCAAAAATTAAAATATAAATTTTCAATTATAAAATTAACTTTCTCTAGCTCCATCTTAACTATTTGATGGTTAGTTATCAAATTTGATGATATCTCTAGGTATATGTTAATAAAAAAAAACACTTATATGCAGCTCAATATTTTTATGATATTTTGTTTGTTACATGTTGGATTATTTTAAAAGTTACTCAAATTAAAATAACATCTAAAATCTATAAATAATTAGATATCTCCCTCTTTTTAGGTTCTTATTATTTTAAAAGGCTTAAAAATCATAAAAAAATAATATAAATACTTTAAAGTAATTTAATTAATTAGCTTCATTAATCATTACAAAAAAATCAATTGAGTTTTATATTTAGAACTGAAGGTAGTATGGACTAATATGTCATCTTTAGAATTTTTATAATATCATACGCATGGATAAAAAGTAAGCCATACAATACGAGGAAAAAAAAAACTTAAATTAAAGTGAGAATAACAACAAGAGAATTAATCTAAAATAAGTAGTCTAACTTTTCCCTCCCAAGGACATCCTTTCCAACCTTAGTAAGAATCAACCTCTTCATCTTTTTCAAGTAAATAGAGGCTCTCTGTGTGATAACGAAAGAAAACACTGTTTTCCATAGCACCCACTAAGAGGACATTGGTTGGACTTGCTGGATTGTACCTATAAATTTGCCCTTCTTCCATTTCTAATATAAGATCACCGTTCTTCCTGGCACCTAATACATGTTCAGGACCCATCTCTATCTTCATCTCCAATGAGGAGGTTTTCATCCATGACTCATGATTCCCATATTGTTTCATAGTCCAAGTGTCAAAAAGGCAGTCTCTGAATTCATTATCATCTTCATTTTCAAGTAGAAAGAGTTGTGTAAAGAGAAGCAAGTCTCCTGTTGTTGCAACAAAATTCAAGCGACAATGACGACGTGCATCCTTAGGAAGCAATATTTGTCCAAATATTTCACGTGACAGATCAAATGTAAGTATAATGCCACAATTTATCTCGTTACTATGAGCAATCCAATGAATTATACCATTGAAGTATAGGTTTGGTTTGCGACGATAAATAGAACATGAATGAAGGATACTTCCATATGTACTGAGACGTTTCCATGACCATGTAGTGTATGAGAAAACCCACACTGAATCAAACCCTTCAGTCCAGTCGTAATCAGAAGGACAACAAATAATATTTACGATCTTAAAGTTATTGCTGCTACAATCAAAACCAAAGCCTACCATAGATAACCTTAAATCCTCCCCATCCATCATGAGGGGAAGCCATGCATATTTTCGAATAGTTGGGTTCCAAAGAATGAATTTGAGAGGCATGCTGGTGGCAAGACATATTAAGCCATTGCTCACGCCTCTCACTTCTGTACCTCTAAAACCATCGATGTTATTCTCTATTTTATGAGATAAATCAAATTGATTGTTATCCCAATGCACTGAATAGGTTACTCTGCAGGATGGAAAATGAATATATTGCCTTTCAAAATTTTGCGCGCTCTCTCTACAGTAACAGGTTTTAATAAGGAGGATTTGGTTTCTCAAACCAAAAGACGAGCTGCGAAACATGAAGTCGGGGTTTGTAATAAGTTTATTCCAATCTCTGCAAACAAATGATGATTGAAACAAGGTTTGGACATCTAATCTATCGAAAATTTCTTCAACAATATGGAGGGGAAGGTGAGGAATATCGCTGTTTGAGGATGCGAGTTTGGCTTCCATGTTGATCGTGATTGAAGAGTCTAAGCAAGGGTTTATGGTGAGTTAACCTCAAGATCAAGCGCTATGTATATATATAACATGGAAAGATAATATTAATAATTTAATAATATTAAAGCTAACTAGTATATCTTTTCGGTTATCTGTATTGATATATGTTTAAAAAGATAGGCTTATTGAAAGTATATTATTTTTTAAAAAATAAGGGAGCACTTTATCATATATATATATATATATATATATATATATATATATTTATTTATTTATTTCAAAACATCACATCTATCTTTTAATCTCTATCCGTCTTAACCAAATCTTAACCAAATTACATAATTTTCGATTTAAATTTTTATTTCTGATAAATAAAACTACGCAATACTAAAGTTTAAAGAAATCATTTTAAATTCAAACTCAATTTAATTTTAAAATCTTTATTTTTTTCCTAAAGGGGATATTAGTGTGTGTATGTGTGCACCGACATAATATATAAAAATTTTAATAGAATTATTCCACAATTATGAAAAGAAGACTTTTTTTTTTTTTTTGATATATATGAAAAGAAGACATTTGTTGAAGGGGGAAACGGCGGCGTCGGTATAGGAGCACCAGATTGTTTTTTTTTGTTTTTTTTTTTTTTTTTTTTTTTAAACAAGCGCCAGATAGTTTATTAGAAGAAAAGAAACGGGAGAATTATGGAGAGGAAACAAAATATTTATTAATAAGATTTTAAAATTTTTAATTACTTTTGAAAATAAAAAATCAAAACAAATTTTTAACTACGAAATTAACCTTCCGTAACTGCTAGTTATAAAATTCGGTTATATGTTTATGTAAGTATATTTTGATATATAAAAAAAATATCTGTAAGCAATTCCATAATTTTACGACATTCTCTCTTGTATATATTAGATTATCTTAAAAATTATTTAAATCAAAATAGCTTCTAAAATCTATAAAGAATTAGAAAATCTAGCTCTTTCTAGATTTTGATTATTTTTAAACTTTAAAAAATCATGAAAAAAATCTTATAATATATTTCTTTAAAAAATTTCGTGGAGAAAAGCTTAAATAAACCTCAATATATAAACAAAATTTCATTCAATTTAAGCACGCTTTTGAGAAGGGAATATCACCACCAAATAATTGAGATGTAATTAGATAAAATGTAGGGAGTTTGATCAAGATTAATTTCGTAATTTAAATATTTATATTTTGATCTTTTAATAATTATAATTTTTAAGGTCCTTATTAATAAATATTAATTTTTCTTAATCATTTCCTCTAATTTTCTAGAAGAAAATCCCATACTCAAAACTCCCAAGTCCAACCGTAAAGCAGAAAGGATAAAACATGCACACACACAAAAACCCGTAGCTGCCGGGGATCGAAAGCACAGGTGCGAATACTGCAGCCATTTTGATGTCCAGGGAGTAACTAATTTTTATAAATAATATTATCTCCGGTCCTAATTATAAAAGTAAGTTGACATTTTTAAAGAAATTAAGAAAATTAATTAAATTACTTTAGAATATTTTTATTTTTTTCTTCAAACTAATTAGTTTGACTAATAAACTAATATATAATATAATGATACACAACATATGATGATGTGATTATGATCTAACGATGGAAAAGTGATATATAATATTATACGGTATCTGAATATCCTATCAAAGATATGAAAAAAAAGATGGCTAGGTGGATATAATATCAGAAGAATTTTATGAGCATATTAATACTCTTTATAACTTCATATACCTTAATTCCGGTCTAGACCTCATGATCATCGCTCCTCTTAGTCTCAGCTATTTTTTATTTTATTTTTTAAAAATCACATTAAGGTCCTAATTAAAAAGAGTAATATAAGAAAAGTCTCATTGATTGTGAATGACAAGTAAAGAAACAATTATTGATAAGTTAAATTATAAGATTTTTTTCATATTATTTTTTTAATTGAGACTTTTTTATCAAATATAATTAAATGAAAATACGATAAAAGTGTTCCTATAATTAGAACCTGAGTAGTATTGATTATGTAACGCTTTTTTAAGCTCTTACTAGGTTTTTTTTTTAAGTTTAACTTTTTTGTTTTTGTTTTAGTGGACTGGGGAGAGATTAGTTGGCACTGATCATATAAATCAGGAAAAAGAAATGGAGAATTAGGGAGAAGGGCCCAAGAAGAAAAATATTTATTAATAAGAATTTTAAAATTTAAAATTATTTTCAAGGACGAAAACATTGAAATATAAATTTTCAATTATGAGATTAACTTTCTCTAACTCCATATTAACTATTTGACAGATAGTTATCATCTCCACGTATATGTCAATAAAAAAAACACTTATATGCACAATTTTTTTATGATATTTTGTTTGGTTCATATTGGATTATCTTAAAAGTTACTCAAATTAAAATAACATGTAAATCTACAAATAATTAGATATCTCCCTCTTTTTAGGTTTTTATTATTTTAAAAGGTTTAAAAACCACAAAAAATATAAATACTTTAAAGTAATTTAATTAGCTTCATTAATCTCCACAAAAAAAAATCAATTGAGTTTTATATTTAAAACTGAAGATAGTATAGACTAATATATCGTCTTTCAAATTTTTATAATATCAACGCATGGATAAAAAGTAAGCCATACAATACAAGGGAAAAAAACTTAAATTAACGTAAGAATAACAACAAGAGAATTAAATCCAAAATAAGTAGTTTAATTTTTCCCTCTCAAGGACATCCTTTCCAACCCTAGTAAGAATTAACCTCTTTATCTTTTTCAAGTAAATAGGGACTCTCTGTGTGATAACGAAAGAAAACACCGTTTTCCATAGTACCCATTAAGAGGACCTCGGTTGGACTTGCTGGGTTGTACCTATAAATATGTCATTCCTCCATTTCTAATATAAGATCACCGTTCTTCCTTGCACCTAATACATGTTCAGGACCCATCTCTATCTTCATCTCCAATGAGGAGGTTTTCGTCCATGACTCATGGTTCCCATATTGTTCCATAGTCCAAGTGTCAAAAAGGCAGTCAGTGAATTCATTATCATCTTCATTATTTTGAAGTCGAAAGAGTTGTGTAAAGAGAAGCAAGTCTCCTGTTGTTGCAACAAAAGTCAAGAGACACTGACGACGTGCGTCCTTAGGAAGCAATATTTGTCCAAATATTTCACGTGCCAAATCAAATGTAAGTATAACGTCACAATTTATCTCTTTACTATGAGCAACCCAATGAATTATACCATTGAAGTATACGTTGGGTTTGCGACGATAAATATAACATGAATGAAGGATACTTCCATAGGTGGTGATACGTTTCTATGACCATGTAGTGTATGAGAAAACCCACACTGAATCAAAGTCTTCAGCCCAGGTATAAAACGTAGGAGGACTAATAATATTTACGATCTTAAAGTTATTGCTGCTACAATCAAAACCAAAGCCTACCATAGAGAACCTTAAATCCCAATCCATCATGAGGGGAAGCCATGCATATTTTCGAATAGTTGGGTTCCAAAGAATGAATTTAAGAGGCATGCTGGTGGCAAGACATATTAACCCATTGCTTACGCCTCTCACTTCTTCACCTCTAAAATCATCGATGTTATTCTCTATTTTATGAGATAAATCGAATTGATTGTTATCCCAATGCACTGAATAGGTTACTCTGCAGGATGGAAAATGAATATATTCCCTTTCAAAATTTTGCGCGCTCTCTTTGTTGCAGTAACATGCTTTAATAAGGAGTATTTGGTTTCTCAAACCAAAAGACGAGCTGCGAAACATGAAGTCGGGGCTTGTAATAAGTTTATTCCAATCCCTACAAACAAATGATGATTGAAACAAGGTTTGGACATCTAATCTGTCAAAAATTTCTTCAACAATATGAAAGGGAATGTGAGGAATATCGCCGGTTGAGGATGTGAGTTTGGCTTCCATGCTGATAGTGATTGAAGAGTCTAAGCGGCAGGTTTATGGTGAGTTAACCTCAAGACTGCACTATGTATATATATAACATGGAAAGATAATATTAATACTTTAATAATATTAAAGCATATCACTTTGGATTTCGACTAATGCTAAACTAATATATTTTTTCGGTTATCTGTATTGATATATTTTTAAAAGGATAGGCTTATTGAAAATATATTATTTTAAAAAATAAGGGAGCGCTTTATCATATCACGTCAAATATATATATATATATATATATATATATATATATATATATATATATATATTTTTTCAAAAACATCACATCTATCTTTTAATCTTTATCCCCCTTATATTTAATAGGTAATCTTAACACAATCGTATTACATAATTTTCGATTTAAATTTTTATTTTTTATAAGTAAAACTAACCAATACTAAAGTTTAAAGAAATCATTTCAAATTCAAACTCAATTTAATTTTAAAATTTGTGGTTTAATAAATAAATTTATTTCATCCTCTCAATCGCCCAAAAAGATAAACATCTCATGATAATTTTTAAATATTACTGTTAAAATTGAGGGTCTCATTTTTAATTACACTTTTTATGACCGTATAATAAGATTGTACACGTATATGCATCCAACAATTGGATTTTTTTTCCCAACCTATTACATACATCAAGGTAATTTTTTCATTACGTTATCAACAATACTTTAATCAGATTATTGGATTGATGTTTGATTTACCAACTAAGAAAAGGAAAATTAAAGAGGAAGATTGAGATAGAATAGTATTTATTAGGGAGAACCATAAAATTTGTAAATATTTTTTTTGCCCAACAAAATTTGTAAATATTTATATCAACCAAATATTAAAGTATAAATCTGAACCTACTAAATTGCCCTTAACAAAGCCTCCTACGTTTTCTCCCACATCCCATATTCTATTTTAAAAAATAATATAAATTTTTAGATTTGACTAAATTAAACCAGATTTCTCAGCTGCTATGCGTAAATATGTAATGAAAAAAGTACTCAAGGGTTGTTCAATTATGAGAAAACTGATAGGGATAATAATTAGGAAAAGGACTAAAGTAAATAAATATTTATTAATGAGGATCTTAAAAATTATAATTATTTTTAAGGACCAAAAATTAAAATATAAAATTTCTATTAGCAAATCAATCCTAACTAAACTCGTAATTATCAAATTCGATCCTATCTCAATGTATATTAATTATTTTGATAAAAAAATATCTATACATGCTGATCTGGTTGGAAACCAGACGTAGCCAGCCCAGATGGACTAGCGTGTTTGATTGTTTGTTGATTTAGAGCTGACTTGACCTAGGCGCGATGCCTAGGGCCTACGTACCCTTAGAGGGATCAAAGTCCACGTAGTTCGAGGACACACCTTGGCGTTTAGCCAAAGGGGTAGTGTGTTTGCTCCATTCAGTGTGTTCTCCGTACCTTAGAGTTTGCCTCTGTATTTATAGGGTGTACCTCAGGTGGGATAGTATGGGCTTAATTCACGGCCCTAGTATCATAAGCGGTGAATCTATCTATGGATAAGATAGATCTCCCTTGATTATAGATAAGATAGGATTTCCCTTTATTATAGGTAGATCTTGATATGTGATATATTCCTTGTTGGGCCGTTTAGGCATTTGGGCCGGACCGTAACAGTTGCCCCCCAGCCCGATAGTTCGAGATTTCGAGCTGCCGGGATGTATATTGTTCCTAAGCAGGTTATCCGGGGTAGGCTGTCGTGAACCTTACCCTCTCGTATGTCTACCGTGCATTGTCTGGTTGGGTCATTCTGGCCCTGGCTACCGAAGTCATTTACTCTCAGATCCGAGGTAATGTCTCAAGGATCCGAGGTAGTGTCTCAAAGATCCGAGCTAGTGTCTCGAAGATCTGAGGTAGTGTCTCAAAGATCTGAGGTAATATTAGGGAACTTGCTTGGTTTCAAGGCTGGGGTTCCCGTTGTGATTGTCATCATCTTGATGAATTCGGATTCATTCGTATTCCGTTACCGATTTGCTTTTTTAGGCGATAGGTTTTTCCCAGACTCCTCGTTTTTGCTTGCCTTGATCTCGGTTGATGGTGAACATACTTTTGACAATTCAAACAACCCCGTAGGGGCTTCCGGTAGAATAACCCCGTGAGGGCTTCCTGACAACCATGGTTGGTCAGTAGCAGCCATCACGCAGAGCTTTCCTGGCCAGAGCTTTGCCCCCATTTGGTGGTAGTTGACTCCCTCATGTATCTCAGTCAACACATATTTGGTCTCATATGGACCCAAGCATCTCATCCTTGGAGAGTGCAAACCTTTATGGTATAGTTGGTCATCGATCATTGCGTAGACGGCGGCTTCTCGGATCAATTTCTTAGCTTCGGTTGAGTCAGTCGGAATAATTCCTCTTTCTGGATAATTCTCACTTGGTTTTTCTCCAGATAATCATGATGCAACTTGATTCCGCCAGGTTTTGCTGGATGACTGTCCAGTGGTTTCCCAGGCCTTTGGTACTAGTAAGTTTGGAGAGGATTATGGTTCAAGTATTTTCTTCTCTTGGAATGTGAGTGACGATCACCTCTTTGAAGCCGGAGATCACTTCCTTTGCCTTTATTGAGATACTTTGTCCAATAAAGGACCTTTCGTCTGATAAGTGCCCTCAACCTGCGCTGTTCCGAGCTACGAGTCGGTGAAAACCCTTATTCTTTGTGCTCTGTGTTCTGCAATAGTCCCTTGACATGCTGCTCCAAAACCTCTTGTTTATCGGCTCCGATGTTTCTCTTCTTCTGCGCCACTAGTGTCGACCCCGGTCGGATAGCCTAATTTGTGGCAGTAGAAATTAGGTTCAATCCCTGGTATCTTGGATTACGTCCATGCGAATACCTCCTGGTTCTTCTTCAGGAACTCAATCGAACTGGTCTTCAAATCCAGACTCAGTGCTCCCCTGACCTTCATAGTTTGTGAGGCATCCTTTCCAAGGATTAATTCTTCCAACTCGCCTTCTGATGTGGGATCTTGGGCTCGTCCCTGAGGTAGAGCTCTATAATACTTACTGGACGTCTGGGCTTCTTGTCCTTTCCTTGGGTTGGTGGTCGAGCTTCTACTACGGCCTCCTTGCTTCTGTTAGTTTTTCTTACACACTTGATGAACTGAGTCATGATGATCCGGGCTGTCAAGGCGGCTTACTCCGAGGATCCGAGGTCTTATCTCAAACATCCTGAGTAGTGCCGAGACGGTTTGCCTGACTTCGAGGTCGGGATCTTTCGTATCCAAGTTAATCCAGCTCGATTTGCTTTTGTCCGTGTCTAAAGGAATCCCAGATTTACTTGTATTTCGATCGGGTTGCCCCCAGACATGTAGTCCGGGTTAGTTAAAGTTTGAAACTCCGTCTGTCTCTTTTCATGATCGCCGGGATCTTTTCTTCTTCCCTCATCCTGCAACACCGAACTCCCCCAATCCGAATAATCTTGTACTGGAACGAATCGGGCTACCAAGCTTTGTTAGTTTTAGCATCGGATTCTCACCGGGCTTGTTTGTATTGCTGACAGCTTTACAGTGTCATGCTTGTCTTGTCGTCCCCGGCTGGGTCAAAAGGGCTCTGGCCGCGGGTGCATCGACTATGAACATATGTTCATGAGGGTCGGTCCCTATCCTCCTCCTCCGTCGGTTGACGATGCCTCAGCGTCTGTCCTTGAAGGTGATGCGCTGGGAGAAGCGGAAGATGCCGAGGTTTCTCCAGACGATCTTCCCGAGGCCTCCCCTGACACTCCATTGGCTGATGTGCCTGAGGCTCCTTCAACGAAGGTACCTGTGGTTCCTTCGACGGAGGTTCCCGAGCAGAACGCTCTTGACTCCTGATGTGCTGATGTTCGTACCTTTTTCTGGGCGTCTGTACCCTTGTTATGTGTTTGAACACTTGCCGCCTTTGTTCAGCGGTTAGATAAAAATTAACAAATTAATCTTTATTTTTGATTGCTCGTTTGTGATGCCAATCTTTTCTATTTTTGATTGCTCGTTTGTGATGCCAATCTTTTAATCGACCGGGTCAGGGTCTTTAAATATGCAGATCCGCGTTTTCTTCCCGTGCTAAAAAGCTCCGGGCACAAAATTTAAGTGAAGAGTTGTCATATAACCTCCAATACCGGTGTCGTTAACCGAAAAACAATCCAGGATGAGGGCTAATTATCACATGTTCTAACTCGATTTTGGAACACTTCGACCTGATCAGGGTCACCATGAGAATCGCAGCGTCATCCCGAAGCAAGTTTCGAACAGTTCAGGACCTGGGCTCGGAAGCCCTGGTGTTACCCCTTTAAATTGTGTTCTATTTATGACCGGGTGTAGGTGTAATACCTCGGTGTAACCGGGTTCGTGGACCTCGGTGAAAAAAAACTTAAGTTATAAACAGCACGCACTTTGAATTTCCACTGGGGGATTTAAATAGTCCACTGCTATGATCTAACAAAAACAAGGAAATTGAATTATCATAAATGTAAAATTGAAATCAAGATCAAGAAAAATAACCGTGCTCAAACATGATGTGTTTGAGGTGTCGCGAGTGCCGAGCCGGGATCTAGCTATAGTAGATCTATAGTTTGTTGGCGTTACAGGTCCTTTTGATGGGCTTCCTTTCCAAGGTTTCGAGTATGTATGCTCCTTTGTCGAGCTTCTCCATAACCCAGTAAGGGCCTTCCCAGTTCGCCGCTGGCTTGCCATCCCTATATTTCTTATTTTCGACTTTTGCTCGTCGGTGTACGAGGTCAAGATGTCGAGGGCCGGCTGTAGCGGCTTTGCTTGACAAAAAACCCAGGCTTAAGGGCCGTGGTGATGGTATTTAGTTAATCCGGGGTCCAATTAAGAAACGCAGATTTAACTGGATAATCTTTAGTTTATCCGGTGTCCAATTAAGGAGCGCAGAGTCAACTGTACTTTACACGGAGCCAGAATGTTAAGCGTACTAAGTGTAGATGGGTCCGTCTTCTTCTCGCTTCCCGCATAACTTTGCAAGGAGCCCGGATTTTAACTATATTAAGTGTAACCGGGGTCCCTCTTCTTTTCTTTTTGGAGGTGGACTCCTCCGCCAAATCTTTCCTGAATCTGTTCGTTTATTTGAGATGGGTGTTGGAACCCGTAACTTGTTTATCCGAGATGGGTGTCGTAACCCGAGATTCCATTATGGGTATCGTAACCTGAATTCCATTATGGGTGTCGTAACCCTTCTTTCCATTATGGGTGTCGTAACCCTTGATTTGTTTTTTACGTGGAACTCGGATTAACTGAAATACCATGTAACCGAGTTCCGCCTTCATTCCCTTTCGTAGGGAAGGACTCCATATGGAACTTGGTTTTCAACCGCAAAGCTTAACACGGAGCCCGGATTTTAACTGTATTAAGTGTAACTGGGGTCCGCCTTCTTTTCGCTTCTCGCAAATCTTTCAAAGGAGCCCGGATTTTAACCAGATTTGGTGTAACCGGGTTCGCCTTCAAGACTTCATGCGGATCCCGAACATTAACTAGGTTCAGTTAACCGGGTCCGACTTCAAAACTATATACGGATCTCGGATTTTAACTGTATCGAGTGTAACCGAGGTCCTTCGCCTTCTTAATCGTAATGTGCACGGAGCCCGGATTTTAACCAGATTCTGTATAACCGGGTCCGTCTTCAACATTGTACTCGGATCCCGTACGTTAACTAGATTCAGTTAACCGGGTCCGACTTCAAAACTGTACTCGGATCCCATACGTTAACTAGATTCAGTTAACCAGGTCCGACTTCAAAACTTTTTGCGGATCCCGAACGTTAACTAGATTCAATTAACCGGGTCCGAATTTAAAACTTCATGCGGATCCCGTACGTTAACTAGATTCAGTTAACCGGGTCCGACTTTAAAACTTCATGCAGATACCGTACGTTAACTATATTCAGTTAACTGGGTTCGACTTTAAAACTTACGCTTACTGACGGGCGTTACCGCATCCCGGAGGAGTACGTTTTAGCCAATATGAGGCGTTACCGCATCCCGGAGGAATACGTTTTAGCCAATATCATGACCATATTGAATCCCAGTTTGGCCTCTATGTCGGTGTTACTGCATTCCGGAGGATTACGTTTTAACCGTAATGCGCACGGAGCCCAGATTTTAACCAGATTCTGTATAATCGGGTCCGTCTTCAACACTATATACGGATCTCGGATTTTAATTGTATCGAGGGTAACCGAGGTCCTCCGCCTTCTTTTCTTTTTCATAGTATTAGATGGGACTATGCCACTAGATACTTTGATGGATTGAACGTGCCGTGACAAGGAGATGACATTTACCATAAGATAAGTTAGGAGTCAAAATATAGTTTCGAGAAACTAACCGTTTATATTAGCCGCAGACTGGTGAGAGAAATTGGCCTGACATAGATTGTTGTATCGGCTTCCGTTTGACGACTGCTAGAGTCGAAAAGATATTGGGCATAATATTCATCTGGTGCCAGCCGAGAACTATACGCCCCGACATGGTTGACCAGGATTTAATCCGGAGTGCATTTCGGTTTTACCGCGTCCCGGCTTTGACCTTTGCTTTGGTGTTACCGCATCCCGAGGGAGTACGTTTTAACCTTTATCTCAGTGTTGCCGCATCCTCAGATTCATGTATGTTTGTAAACTTGACATGATTTTCGGAAACTATGTACCTCATATTCCTACATGTTTAACTCAAACATGGTTTTGGGAAACGGGTTTATATACCTCGAATTCCTACATGTTTAACTCGAACATGGTTTTGGGAAACGAGTTTGTGTACATCGGATTCCTACATGTATAGCTTGGACGTGATTTTCAAAAACTGGTTTCTAGGCGTCTCGGCACTTCCTCATCTCGACTTAGCATCAACCTCGACTATCGCAATGGAGTCGGGAGGCCATAGGCGTTGAATCGGCCTCGGCCTAACAACAACCTCAACTAATCTCGATTTGCTCATTTGCCCTGCTTCAAAACAATTAGATCCGGAGAAGGGAAATACAACTTCAGCCGAGAGTATATCTCGACATGTACTCAAAGTATATCCCGGCGTGAAATTGCTCAATATTGTAACAGTTGCGGAATTTCAACCGAATGTAAGCTTGACACTCTTGATTCCATATCTGCCTACGAGGCATCCATTTTCTCGTAGTAAATTCCACCGTGAAGAAACTGGTTGGAGGGATTGCAGCTTTTGCAACAAGAACACTAAAGAATCTAATGGGGTTGTTATATCTACCGCGATAATGCAAGTGATTGTCCCTTTCTTCATATTGATGGGAAACGGTTTATGGATAGTGTTGATGAGAAAAAATTGATGCAGTTATGTCGAATTGTCAAAGCTAGTGGGACTAATGGTTGGCATCAGCCTCAAGGAGATAAAATGATGGTTCATGAGTGAACCCAAGTCCATAGTTCCAATACCTTTTTGCCCTCACTGGAGTTACAAGCTAGCGTTGCCAAACTCGGCATCTTCTCGAGTAAACAACAAAAGTTTGGGTAGAGCCGGATCTAAATCTTGGCTAGGTAAGCGTCCTATTCGCGTAACCTTGATCTCGGCATCGGAACCCGGCTATTCTCTTTCTCTATCTCGGCCTTTTCATATTTCGGCGTTCTGGCGTCTCGGACCCCGGCTACTACAATCTCGGCCATTAGTAAATGACATAGAGAGTTCAAATGTTGTGGTTGCTTATGATCCAAATAGGACATCTAAATTTATGCCAGAGTTGAAAAGTCTGGGTTCCCAAGTACAGAGGATGACAATCATATGTTCTCGAGAGAGGATGAAGATCCTTCCCACTATCTTCCCGTCCTGTGGATACAATCCAATTGCCAAGCTTGTCCAATGAGAGTTTTGCATGGGTGATGATAACTTATCTGAAAAGAATTCCCAATGAGAGAACTCTCAAAGAGAGAATCTAGTGATCCTTCGGAAATACCCAAATTGAGATACAAGATGTTGAAGAGTCTTGTATGGGTTATGATAACTTCTCTTTAAAAGAATTCCCAATGAGAGAATTCTCAAAGAGAGAACCTGGTGATCTTCCAACTATCTTCTCGTCATCTTCTCTTAAAGGAATTCCCAATAAGAGAATTCCTAAAGAGAGAATCTGGCTCTCCTTCCAACTATCTTCTCCTCATCTTCTCTTAAAGGAATTCCCAATGAGGGAATTCTCAAAGAGAGAACCTTGCGATCCTTCCAACTATCATTTTGCTCTTGCATAGATGATGGCCTCCCAGCATCACCGAGTCGTAAAAATAACTTCTTTGGCTGAATCAGCCTTGATTTACCAACAACCTCGGCTATCTCTATTGGCTCGTTTGGGATTCTCAAACGATTATTATGCGGTGGACCCGGAGGCTGCTGCGGATTTTCAGGAATTGCCCATGCAAAGGCATCTGACTGCTTCTTCTAGTATTGACCATCTTAGGTACGGGAATCAAAATTTAACGATCCACATTGTATTCTCGGCATTGTATTCTCAGCATTTATCTCGGCATAAAGCCAGCTTCAACTATCTCGGCTCCAAAGCTCTGCATCAAAAGTACACCTCAGCGCGCACCCTTCTCCCGCGTAGCTTCATGGCACGCTTTTTACATAGACGTTCTCCCGTGTTCACCTCGCGACCTCTCATCACCTCGGACCCCTAGTATCTCGGGCCTAGCTTAATCACATCATCAAGAAGTTTGACATACGCGCTCTGCCGAAATCCATGCCTCGGCAACCCAGCGTCTCGGATCCTCTGTATCTCGGTCCTGGTTTAACCCAAATTCTCTCCAGGAATATTGGGTTGAAACATTAAAAATCCTCATCGAAGAGTATGGATAAGCTAAAATCAGGGGACAGTGAAGCTGTAAAATCATAGTCTAAAGGCGATAATGGTCCAGAAACCTCGGAATCGAACGCCTTCACGACATGGGTCCTCAAACGCTTGGATCTTCAAGACTCACCTTCATAACTCCTTTTAAACCTCATTTAGAAGAAACCGATATATCAATGAAGTCGGTCAATCCCCCGTAATCGAGAACTTGATCAAGAAGCCGAGACTCCAATCGAAAAAATTAGGTTTTGAAATCGAACGAGTTTCTTGGGCTCAAGAGACGGCGGAGTCAGAATCTCCTCTTTGCGGATGATAGGGATGTGGTAGTACCATAGGTCAGAATCAATTTCTTGATTTTCTTCTAATTTTTGGTGAGCCCAGCATTGAAATCTTTGACCATCTTAGGTCATGGGAATCAAAATTTAATGTTCCCCACGGACGGTGCCAATGTTCTGGTTGGAAACCAGACGTAGCCAGCCCGGATGGACTAGCGTGTTTGATTGTTTGTTGATTTGGAGCTGACTTGACCTAGGCGCGATGCCTAGGGCCTACGTACCCTTAGAGGGATCAAAGTCCACGTAGTTCGAGGACACACCTTGGCGTTTAGCCAAAGGGGTAGTGTGTTTGCTCCATTCAGTGTGTTCTCCGCACCTTAGGGTTTGCCTCTGTATTTATAGAGTGTACCTCAGGTGGGATAGTATGGGCTTAATCCACGGCCCTAGTATCATAACCGGTGAATCTATCTTTGGATAAGATAGATCTCCCTTGATTATAAATAAGATAGGATTTCCCTTTATTATAGGTAGATCCTGATATGTGATATATTCCTTGTTGAGCCGTTTAGGCGTTTGGGCCGGACCGTAACACATGCAAACTCAATATTTTTATGATATTTTCTCACTCGTGCATCAGTTCATCATTAAAAGTTACCCAAATTAAAATAGCATTTAAAATATAAAAATAATTAGAAATCTACCTCTTCGGCTCTTCCTAAATTTTAATTATTTTCAAAACTTAAAAAAATCACAAAAAATTATATTATCGCATCTTATATTGGAATTGTATTTATGACTTTTTTTTAGCATCTCATAAAATATCATAATGTTATCTCAAGAAAGGCACCGCTTGGGACCGGTATCCATTCCCTCAATATCCCTCAAAATCTTTACATCCTGGCCGTCCAATATTAGTTCAAACATTACTACAACAAAACTTCTGATCAGGGACGAATTACCGATGGATAGAATTCCGTGGGTAATGCCTTCTGCCACAATTGTTTTTTACGACGGACGTTTTCTGTCAGAAATCTAATTACCGACGGAATTCTATGGGTAATTTTCATCGGTAATCCAACAATTTTTTGTAGTGCATCTCAGAATTTACGTCTTTAAAACCAATAATGTTTAGACCTGCCTGCCTTTCTGTCCGTGAGGTTCCTAAGAAAATGGAAAACTGATTCCTTTTTCATAATCATAAATAACATGTTTAGACCTTTAGGCCTCCTTCTGTATGAGATTTATTAAGCTTCTTAAGTTGTGGCAGTCTCAGACACACAGAAACAACTACTTCATAATAATTATTAATTAGCTGTTTATTTACCGTTGTTTTAGATATGAAGACTTGATTTTGATTAAATAATGCTTATGGACTAAGCATATCGGAGCCTTGATCAAATTATAGTAGGCATCAAATTATAAATTAAATTATATGACCAAAACACAATATTAGTGTGATTTCATACCTACTAAAACCTGGTTTCTCTTGACACCAGGAAACAGAAACTATTTGTACACTATTTGCATGGATGAATAACAAAAATATTGCAGCAACTCTGAGCTTTTTTTACTCTATTATCCTTATTATGCGCCTTCATCAGTTATTTTTTTTAGCAGAGTGTATTTTAAGTGAACCGTTTTTCACTCTTCTGCATGCATAGTGCCTTCCATACATGTTTGACTGCCAATAAAAAAATGTGCTTAACTCATCACTGTCTCCTTTCTCTCCCATGTGTTTTCCTTGTCAACAGAACATAAAGGGGAAAATCATTCTTTGTGAAGTTTGATTGTTCATTTTGTCTTTGTATTTTGAATATATCTAGGTCCGCAAGGGCCACAATTGGCCCTTGCAGAAAGTATTGAGTAGGCTTAAAGGTTAACACTGTACCGAATGTTTTTATTGGTGCGCACTTGTTTCATTACATAATTATTCTTTTATAATATGCGTAGGCAGTAAATCCAAATCTTATATCAGATGAAGGTTTATTTTATTAGCATTATCATTATTATAACTGCCGTTTCTTTTTGAAGGTGCCTAGCTGGAATGCTGACAAAATATTTATTTCTGTTGATAATCCATACACTTTAGAGTTTAGACATCCTTCTGAAGGATTGTTTTTCAGGGCATCCTAGAACTTTGTTAAAGATGGAAAGTGTTTGGATTTAGCTCGTGTCATTGGCTGCTAGACACCTATTATTTAGTTGTCATTTTTTTTTTGGGTGTGGTGTCATGTGCCCTTGTCATTTTTGCAAAATAGCTGATTAGTAGTTAGAATTTGATAAGAAACAAAGCATTAGTCAAGGATAAGGTGATAACTGATAAGTTATTCTATCCAATCTCAGACTACTAATTCTGATTTAGATCCTGGGAGGCAGGTATTGATACTAAAGATTCTGATATAAGAATATACAATTATCTGCCTTTTGATGTCCTCCCGTCTCAGTTCCCTGTTTTATTTATCAATTATGACATGTCTTTAGGTTCTCAAGAATTGTCGGTCGAAAAGGGGGAAGAGGTTATAAAAAATTTCTTAGATTCCAAACCTTTCTGCAGAATTCTCTGTTCCTCTATTTTGTGTCTAGCAAATTTGTGTTGTTTAAAGGATGGGGTATGGCTTGTCAAATACTCAAATCATATGATATGACATACTGGTCTTTAACAAACTACACACTTCTAAGCTGAGGACAACGGATTCGGCTATTGTGTGTGCGTGTTATAAAATTACTTATGAAACTAATAGGTCTATATTTTACCAAAAAACTTGAGGCTTTGTGTTGTGTGCCAAACGAAGAAAAGAGATAAACCCTACAGTCGTAACACAGTCAGAATTATAGACTAGTTTAATTCTTTATATGCCTTAATGAGCTATTGAATGCTTAAATAAAAGTATTGTTCTCCATGATTTCTTGAGCAAATAAGAGTAGGTCACATTACAAATCTACTTTTGATGTTTTTATTTGGATAGAACAACTGATATTACTTGAACTTAAAATGGCAAACACATTGGTGGCTTGTATAAGGTATATTTTCATTTTGTTATTTTCGTTTATATAACCACTACTATTATTCTGCCATTCAAAACATCAATCACATGATTTCCAAAATGACGGCACCAATTGCGCGGTTTAAATATATCCCATGGGCTAAAAACTGCATCTATATCAAATTTCCTAAAACTGTCCGTCTTCATCGACTATCATTTTTAGTTTTCAACATTTAGCTTTTTGTGTGCAGATACTGTGAAGTTGTACCGGAAAGGAGAACTTTAACCTTTGCTATCAGAAGCTACTGCTAAAACTACAGAGCGCTAGTCTCTCACACAAAAGCAGATTCTGATTCCATTACTAACCTCTTTCTTGGTGGCCAATTCTACTCTCTCAATGTCCGTCATATGCTTTAGTTGAGACTTGAAAGTCATTTATGAACCTTGATAGTCTATACTCCACGCTAGAATTCTGCAGCTAAGGGGTTGTTTACTGTAGCAAAACTTTTAACTAATAAAATATATATTCCTCTTCTTTAGAAGGGCATTGGTTCTTCTGTACCTTTATCTTTTATTCCTATTTTGATGCTTTCAACTTGCTGTTTTTCTTCTTTAGCTTCTCTTCGTTATGAAAATTATCACCGCTAACATGTAATTATATAGTGTTCTTTGTCACAGGGACGGAACTTGAAATAAATATTTGGGAGGCTAAATGTATACTCATTAATTAATTAAAAATAAAAAATATTTGGGGGTCAAATGTATAAATTTTTGGACTAAAAAAAAAATCTAATTTTCATTAAACTTTTGGGACAATAAATTATTTTTTTTTTTTTTGGCATAGCCCCTTTATATATGAGAAGCTCCGTCCCTGGACTCGTGTTATACATGACTAGAAAGATGGTTTATTGTCATTGACAATATGATAATTTACTGCCTCTTTTATTACTACTAAATACTGATCGCACACAGATAGAATCACACACGTATAGTGTGCCCTAGCTAGTAGAAGAGAAACATGTGAGTATATCACAAGACTTTCAAGTTAAATTTCATGATCACAAATGGTAATTGTTTGTTATGCTGTTTTGGATGCAACACTGATTTGCCTCTTTCGCTTGTGATAAGCAAGCAATTCATCATGGTAACTTAACCAGTAGTCTTGTGTACGAATCGTGGAGGTGCAACTATGATAATTATTTGGAGGTAGTGAGATTCCTCCATTGTGGGCCTAGTAGTCTCGGATATCGGTGGAAAAATAATAAAATTACTTAAATTGAATGAAATTAAAATTAAGGATTAATATAATTTTTGTTTTCTTAAGTTTACTCTCATTTTAGTTTTGGTCCCTTAAGTTTTAAATTAAAGTTTTTATCCCTAAAAGGGTAAAATAGTCTAAATTTTTATTCAATGATAAGGACCAATATTTTAAACCGAATGAAACTTGAGGAACCAAAACTTTTTATTTGAAACTTGAGAAATCAAAACTAAAATGAGGTACACTTGGAGGACCAAAAATTGTATTAACGAGAGATTAATGGAACAAGTGGGAAGATCATGGTCATAAAATGAACTCTGATTTGACATTACAAACAAACAAACAGTTTACTAGAGAATAGAGATGTTATTTATAGTGTTTGTCCTATACAAGAATTTCAATTCGACTGGTATTTGTTACTTACCCCCTCCCTCCCTCTGGTCCTTAATGTAAATTTTATAGCATGGAATTCACATGTAAATCTTCATAAGCAAAGAATGAAAGGTGCCGCAATAAGAAAGCAATAAAATTTGGCAAACATGTCGTGTGGTTAAAGTACCTCACTCATTGCATCTGATACACAACACTTTATCAAACCCTCGTATAAATCAGCTGATCGCTGTATTTCTGGAGCATCAGGCCAATGTTCTAATATCAAAAGAGCATATTCACAACACCTACCATATAAAATAAATCAAAGAATTATCAAAACTACCAAAGATTTATTCCAGTAAAATGACAGTGCCAGTAAAAAGGGTAGAAAGGAGAATGGATATAAAAGGAAATGTTCATGAACCTGCTTCACAATGCTAGATCTTCTATCAGATAATTGCCCACTTAAGGCTTTGTTTGAGAGTTTGGAGGAGAGGAGAAGGAAGGGGATGCAAGGAGAAGGGAGGGGTGAGAAATGAATTATATTTCTGTTGGAAATTATGCCCTAGGGGCAAGTCATTCTCCATCTAGTTATCATTTTGATTTGCATGTTTATAGTGATAATTGATCCTTGGATATATCTTATAGATTATCCTAAATGTCCACTGGTCGGTCATCATGCGGGAGCGAAGATGAAATAAGACCAGTATGACTTTGATGAGGTATGGAGATACGAATCAAAGTCATAGGCACTTGTAAGAGTACAAGGTGCTGGACCGACCCACTATGAGAAAGCTACCTGGATTTAATCATAAGCTTATCTCATGTATAACCGCGTCACAACGCCCTATGACCTGAGATCATCATGGATTCTTACATGATGAGTCATTGGTTTTTGACCTAGTCAAAAGTCACATTTGACCGGTGATGATAAAGGCTTGGATCAGAATCAGTGGTTTTTATGCGGAGGAATGTGAATGGTCAAGATGGAATTTGTCCCTCACATTTGTAGAGAGATAATATTGGGCCCCTCGATGAGTGAGTCTAAGAAATGTATGGCCATACTGTGATAGAAAGGAGTTTCCATTTCACTTATTAGACTACTCGAGAATCGAAAAAGTAATGGTCAAGAAAAAGAAGTTGACATTATACATGCCTCATCCTTAACCAAATTATCGCGTGACAAAAGGGACGTGACATGGTTATACGATAGGTTGTATCGTGTCATCGATCCCCATATGAATTGGGTAGTCGCAATGTCTTGCTAGAGGCCGCTTGCGACTTGTGGGTGATGCGAAGATTTACCCACGCCAATCTCATATGGGCCTGCAGGTCGCACACAAGAATAGCCCAACACGAGCAATAGTGTCCAAATTCGTTGAATCTTAGATATGTCTAAGATTTAATGAATATTGTATTTAATCTAGGGTGGATATATATATATATATATATATTATTAAATTCGAAATAATAATAATATATTATTTATAGATAAATTAAATATATAAAACAAATAGAGATATTGTATCTCATGTTTTAATTTTCGAATAAAGATATCGTATATCTATTTAATTTAAATTGAGATATAATATCTCGATTTAATTAAATAGATAGATATCATTTCTCGGATTTAATTTATAGAGATAAATTAAATCGAAGGCTTTTTGATTCGGATTAAATAAATATATTAGATTAGATATATTAGATAAATTTAATTAATATATTTTTTAATCAAAGATTCAAAATTTGAATTTCAGATCTAGCTTTTAATTCGGATTAAATAAATAGATTACATTAGATCTATTAGATAGATTTAATTAATATATTTTTAATCTAGATTTAAAATTTGAATTTCAAAATTAATGAGAATTTAATTTTGAATATAATACGCTGATCGGGTTTGAGAAAACCTATGGGACATTCAGTCAGACATATTAGAAAGCCGCGAGAAACCCTAGAGCAAATTTAGAGACGCGAGCAATTTAAAGGCGCTAGCACGCTGCCGCAGTCGTGTTCGGAGACTATTCGTGTTGATACCAAAAAGGAAGCCGATTCGTAGAGTCGATCAGGCGATCAAGAAGGTAGCCCACCAATTAAAAGAGAACAAGACGCTGAACGTTTCAAATAGGTAATATTCGGTTCTTTAGCCTTGATTTAAATGATGGTTGAGCGATTCTCCGGATGAGATTCGTAGAATATTTTAATCCACTGCGTGTACGGATCCCAACAATTTCCTCCCCTTGTTTGAGAAATAAAAAAAAAATAGTAAGGGAGGAAGATGGAGGATTAATGAGTTATTTTTAACATTTTGTCTTTTCTTTAAAAATTAATATAATTATTATACTTTACAAATAAATTTAAATTTTCTAAAAAAAATTTATTTTTTATATTCAAAAAATTTTTAAAAAAATATTTTCAAATAATGATTTATATATATTTTTAGTACATAATGATTTAAGTATAAAAACTACAACCTAAAATATAAAATTATACATAATTCCATAACTAGTTGAAATTGATTGTGATTTGTCATAATTATGAATAGACTTTCCCATCCACTCTTTTGCTTCAGGCTTAGCCTATAAAATAATAATTAATGAACAAACATTATTAAGCTAAAACATGAAAGGGATAAAAACAAGAAAATTTCATAATATACCTCAATTAGATTTTGCCAAACTTCAGGCCCAGCACACCATTGTTTTGTAGTTGGGTCCCAAGCAAATCCACTCAAGTCATTCTTGAACAAGTCATAATACTTGGAAAAACGTCTCTTTACTAATTTCCAACAACTCTTCACCATTTCTTTCTCAAACAGGCGTCCAACTTTTTGTTGCAACTCCTTTATGATGGTTTTATAAGCTTTGGAAGTAAATGAGCCAATAACTTTATTTCCATCATTTTGTTGATGTAAAAAAGCATCAACAAGAACATCATCCATCTTTTGTGTCCATGTCTCTTGTTTAGTCTTTGACTCATACATGATTCCTAAATAAAATTTCAGCCGTATAGCAATTGAACATTAAGTAGATGTGAAATTTAGCATTAAGTAAAATCAATGGCTCACAATCACAAAATTAATAATAATAGAACAACATAAAATGGGAAATAGATCTATTATGCATTTAAACATCAATTCATTAAGTCAGAAAATACATATATAATAATCCTAAACATGAGTCATGATCTATAAGCTCTCCACATAGCATCAGCTATAGAATTTCTTAAATTTTCTCCTAAACGAGTATGTTCTTCATCCTCATCCTCTTCTATGTGGTCATCTCCATGTTGTTCAAATACACTTTGGTTAGCAATCTCTTCATCCACCTCAGTAACTAGCTCTTCTTCAGGGTCAACATCAAATAATTGTGCAAAATGCAACATGCTATGATAATCTTGTTTTGTGTCTTGATTCCATAAGTTGGTTTTGTGCCACTTGTAATAATAGGAAACCTTTTTTTTCAAAACCCCAAAAGCCTTTTCCACAGCATTACGCAAGGATGAATGGCGATGGTTAAATAATTCTCAAGGTGTCCGAGGTAGATTTCTTGAGGAAAATTCTTTCAAGTGATAGCGTGTTGATTTATAAGGTGTAATCAGCCCCTTTCTCAACATAAATCCAGCATCAAGGACATAATATTTACCTATTAAAAAACATATTGATAAGATATATCTAATGAAACAAGAGGAAAATTTTAGGGGAAAATAACTAATTACCTCTAGGTATTCTAAGATTATCTGTTTTGCGTAGTGCATCTTTTAATATCATTGAACCTGAAGCAGTGCTCTCCCATCCAGGTAGAACATATGTAAATCTTAGGTCGAATGAACACGCAACCAACAAATTTTGTGTTGGAAATTTTTTTCTACCGCGATATTTTGGGGCTTCATTTAATGGTACTTTTACACAATCATGGTATTGTTATTATATCATCAATATATTTTTAACTATATATGTTTTTTAATAGGAGCTCAAAGACCACGAAGTTTCCCCAAGCGAAATGTCCAAGTCCACAAAGTTTTTTTGGAGCGCCCGGTGCCACGGTTACGTTTTGGGAGCGCCCGTCTGCACACGGCCAGTTAGTTGACCGTCAACTTGGATGGAATGCGACGTGGCGATGACGACCGACACGCGACGTGACGATGACGTGGAATAAAAATTAAAAAAAATAGGAAAAAAATTGAAAAAATCGAAAAAATTAGAAAAAATTTCAAATAATTAGGAAAAATTTAAAATAATTAGAAAAAAATTCAAAAAAATTTGAAAAAAATAAAATAATTAGAAAAAAAATTCAACAAATTAAAGGAAAAATTCCAAATAAATACTATTTGAATTTGTACAGCCCCTAGAAGTGACACGCTCACGTGGAATAAAAAAATTGAAAAACAAATTAAAAAATTGAAAAAATTAGGAAAAAATTAAAAAAAATCGAAAAAAATTCAACTATTTGTCCTTAATTTTTACGGAAAATATGCCTTTACTTCCAAATATTAACCTTTTAATTTATCCAGGCTAAATTTCCTATAATTGATTCTTTATAATATTTTTAATATCCTAAACTCAAAATTTAGGATGTTTCAATTTATTTTTTATTTTATTTTTTTATTTATTTAACACTAAAGGGTAAAAGGGTAATTTGACCCGAATTTTCATATCCCTCAAATAGTATTTACAAATTCGACAGACTTAAAAAATGTACAAATTCAAATAGTATTTATTTGGAATTTTCCCTTTAAATTGTTCCTAATTTTTTGAATTTTTTTTTCTAATTATTTGATTTTTTTTTCAAATTATTTTAATTATTTGGAATTTTTCCTTTAATTTGTTGAATTTTTTTCTAATTATTTTATTTTTTTAAAAAAAATTTCCTAATATTTTGAATTTTTTTCTAATTATTTTAATTTTTTCCTAATTATTTGAAATTTTTTATTTTTTTCGATTTTGCTTCCTATTTTTTTATTCCACGTCATCGTCCACGTCGGCCGTGTCGTGCCACGTCGATTTCATCCAAGTTGACGGTCAACTAACGGTCAGGTGACGGGCGCTCCCAAAACGTAACTTCGTGGCACCGACCGGCGCTCCAAAAAAAAACTTTGTGGTACTCTGACGCTCCTTGGGGCAAACGAAATAGCTCCTTAACCCTTTTTAATATAAACATGAAAATAATTTTTTACTTTAAAAAATGGGTTAAACTAGTTGTTTTCAAGAATTTATATAGGAATTTGTGAGCCATCCGGTTGTTTAAGATATTTGTCTTCTAACTCCACTATAGATCGAGCACACGAGGAAAATGCCAACTAGTGGTCTCACCAGAGCGTCGAAACCAGAATTGAACCTCTCGGTTTCTAACATTATGTGTTAGAATATAAAGGGTTTTGACAACTTGTTCCTCTATACTTACCCGTTGGGTTGATTGGAGACCACCCTCTCGTTTTAACATTGCACATAAGTCCATTAAGGCTATAGGCTCCATTCTTATTATCTTACGACCTTCACTACTAGCAATTCGCTTCATTTTTTTTTTCGTGCTTTCTCTTTCTCCAAGATCATTGTACGATCAACTGTACTACTTTGAGAATGAATCCTAATCATGTAGTAATAAACTACAAGGCATATGACATGAACAATACTCTTTCAACATCTTTCTCTCCATGTAAACAATGCTAGATTGATCTTTTCTCTTGGATTATCCATCTTTAGTGGAAATTCAAAAATAACATGGTTATTGCAGAAAGCACAATTCAACACATGCACCCAATACTTTCAGTTTTTCTAAAAGAAAGCTGCTTAAATATCTTATATATAGTTGCTCTTTTCAAGTTGATTAAACCCCATTTGCATTTCCATATAATTCAATAACATAGAACAATAACAGTGACAAAGATCTAAAGCATGTAAACAAATCTAGTTGAAAATAAAAAAAACAATGACTGAACACACAACATATGTTTTACACACACATACATACATACATACATACATACATACACACACATATAACAAAGAGTAATCTCAGTGGTCATTATAACAATCAAGACTCAACTAATCTCAGCACAACAATCCAACAATCTCAATTCCAACAATCAGAATGCAGGGTTTGAAATTAATCATAAGCAATCGATATTCAAAAAGAATTCAGAAACCAAATTTCAAGAGCAAACTAGAAAAGAGTAAAACATACCTCAGAAGCCCCGACGAACTTAGAGACGATGAGCACAACGGTGACGGACTGAGTTGAACGAAGGCGAAGGCGAAGGTGAAGGCGAAGGCAATGCGAAGTTGCAGATGGTCGAACTCAAAATCAAACGCTTGAATGAGGATTCATCAGAGTGCATATATAGATAGTTCCCAAATAAGAACTAAGGAACAAAGGTCAAAGGCCAAATCAAAATTTAACAGTTTTATTGCTATATAATTTTCAGAATTCTAAACTATGCACCTGAAATCCTAGAACAGAAAAGGATTCACCAGAGTAAATCAAACAGCAAACGAAAGGAGGAGATGAAACACTAATGAGGACTTGCGTTCTTTTATTATTAGTCTAAAGCTAGCAAATTTTATCAGAATCCATAATAATTTCAGTAATTCCTAATTCATAATGCCCTAGGTCAAGGTACAATACTCCTAATTCATAATTTCAGTAGTTCCTACTAAAATCGCAATTCATAAGCTTCCTTATTCAAAACAATTTTTTTTGGTCATTCAGCCGGTATCACGTTGGGAATTGATTTTGGTTCTAAATATAAAATATAGTTTTTATTTTTGTCAATATTTTTCTAATTTACCCCTATTAACCCTCCCTCATCAATAATTAATGAGGGAGAGAGAATGAGGGAATTAAAGAAGACGACTAAGGTGTTTTAGAAAATTTATATTATATTAACAAACTTAACTAACTTCTAACTTCTTTAATCTAATCTAATTAGGTAAATATAACTTATATTAAGGATCAAAAGGAGTGTTTCATAAACAGAGTAGAAGATTGGTGGTAACATGCAATGATAGTCTTCTTGGTCATGAAATATATACACATAGCTTAAAGATGGGTTGCTTGTCTGTCAAAATCATAACTAACTGCTTCTTTTATTACTACTGAACTCACACGGACAGAGTCACAAACGAGCAGTGTGCTCTAGCTAGTAAAAGAGAAAGAATCAATATCTGTACATCACAAGACATTCAAGATAAGTTGTATGATCACACAAATGGTATGCTGTTTTGGATGCAAGAATGATTTCCCTCTTTTGCTTTTAATAAGCAAGTAATTCCTCATGCTTTGGAAGGTTTTGCTTTAATTGCTGGGTGCTCTCTGAAATTCTGAATCCATGCAAGCAATCCAGGGAAATCACAGCCATTCATCACTTTAACACCAACAGCTTCCTCAATTTCTCCAAACGACAAAGCTATCCATCCTATGACTAAATCTATTAATCCAATCTCATTCCCACCAAAATATTTCCTCTCGCCAAGGACTTCTTCCTCTAGTATCTTCAACACTTGTTTGGCTTCTTCTGTTGCCTTCTCAAGCTCTCCTCCTCCTTGAGCCACATAGAACGACGCGAATGCAAAGCTCTGCAATCACAAAACTTTAGGTCATTGATTGCACATATTAAGTTTGAAGTTTCTTTCACCTATGGAATCTGGAACTTACCTTTTCTTCTGCAAACTTGATCCAGAATCTAGCCATGGCCCTGTCATAAGGCTCCTGTTGAAGCAGAGGTGGTTGAGGCCATGTTTCCTCTATATACTCCAATATAACTATAGATTCCGAGATTGGCTTGCCCTTGTGAACCAGAACTGGGACCTTTTTGTGAATTGGGTTATACTTCAACAGCAAATCACTTTTGTTAGCTAAATCCTCCTCCACATATTCATACTTCACGCCCTTCAGTTGTAGAGCCCATATGATCCTGTAAACATAAGGACTTGCCCAAGATCCGAGCAGCTTCACTTCATCTATCTTCATGAGATTTCCCCTCCCATTTTCTGCTCTGAGGATTCTTATACACGGCGGGGTGCTTGAAAAGTACTAGTGAAGCTGAAGGCTGAAAATATTTTGGCTTTGCTATCCTGATGTTCAAAGTTGGAAACTAGAATGCTTTTCATCCTTTCGTTTTGGGCTTATTATCATGATGATCAAAGTTGGCAACTAAAGTCATACCGAAGTTTCTTAGAAATCTGTTATAGAAAATCAGTTTATCGATAATTATTTCTAAAAATCAGTTTATCATTTTGTTTAATATTAACATTCCAGATTCAAATAAACTTATTATTTGCCTGTATATTTTAGTTTTTAAATATAAAAATATTTATTTTCTATTATACACCACAACGTATCAACTATCCACTTCTCTTTATGATAAATCATTTTTAGAAAATTATAAATGACTTTTATAATCATTTTCAAAAATTAGAAATTATATTTTATAACAACTTAACCCATAAATCATTTTTAGAAATTAGAAGTTATCTTTATTTAATCAATAAAATACTTTTTTTTTAACTGTCGATTGTGCTTCTCCTAGATTTTTTTCATCCCTCCCTCTATTTCCCGTGTTTTTGTTCCTCAACGCCAATGGGCTTGTTTGGAATCAGCGTTAGGAGAGCGTTAGAAGCGTTTGCGGTAAAGTTAATGGGTTTTGGAGAAAAAGCTCAACGTGATGTGTTTAGGTTCGGCGTTAAGTTCACTGTACTTAAAACTCCTAACGCTCAAAAAGCCCGTTAAGGAAAAAACTCCAGAATCCAGCTTTTTCCAAAATGCTCTCAGCTTTTTGACGTGGGCCCCGCCACTTCTACCACCATCAATTCAAACACAAATCATTATCTATAACCTGACTTTTTTCTTACTGAGCTTTTTTTAAAATCAGTTAGCTTTTAAGTTAGCGCTCCTACCGCCAACCCAAACAGGCCCAATAGCCTTCACTACGTGCTGATTGATTACTCTCCAGATTGTACTTAGTCCTTGTTGAATCCTTTCACCTCACTTCCCACCTCCCATATTTTTGGCCCTCAACGGTGAGGTGTTGAGGGTGTGTCCAGCCTCATGTATGTAGTATCTTGCTTTTGCTACATTCATCCAACTTCCTTAACTTTGGGTTTATTGCTCTCTTTGTTTTTCTTGCATTCATTCTGTTGTATTAACCCTGTGTTTACGCAATGAGGATTGACACAGTTGGCTAAGGTGTCAACCTTCACCACAAAAAAGAGGAGGTTCGATACCCGCTGGTCGGCCTCGTTAGTAGGCGATCTGTAAGTATCTTTGTAAGCGCTCTTTGAGCCTGGAGACATGTGGGGTAGCGGTGTTTACCCCCACCTAAACTTTTTTAGTATATAAAAAAAAAAAAAACTGTGTTTACAAATCTCTCATCTATATTACGTAGGGGTGAGTAAGTGACCCGCAACCCGCCCAACCGGCCGCGCCCCGTGAAAATTTCCCCGGATTAAACCCATCCAGATTGGGCCCGTTACGGGTAACGGGCTGCCCCGTACCCATTTACATTATACGTGCCCGCCCTCTACCCGTTTATATGTTTATTATTTTTTTCCCCCTCAGCTGTCAGCTCACTGAAAACGCAGAGGCAAAGCAGAAGCGCATAGACTCAGTTTTGTTTTTCCCCCCTCAAACTCAAACCCTCGCACGCAGGGGAGACAGAGCAAAGGAAGAAATTACCAAATCCATTTCAGGCTACTCTGGCTTCTGCATTCTCTTTCTCTGTGGGAGCACTGGTGCCTTTGCTTGCTGCTGCATTCATAACAAACTACAAGGTGAGGCTAATGGTGGTTGTGCTTGTGGCTAGCTTGCTCTTGTGGTGTTTGGAGCGTTGGGAGCTGTGTGGGGAAAGACTCCTGTGGTTAGATCTTGTTTAAGGGTTGGAGGATGGATGGCCATGGTTGTCACTTTTGGGTTAATCAAAGCGTTGGATTCTGGGGGAGTGCTGTTATGAGAACATGAGTGTAAATCACCGTGGTTTGGCTAGGGACTCTGCTACACTTTATCTATATCCTCTTACAAATTATTTTTTTGATATTACCTCTTTTTTTTTTGGTCAAGTTGATATTACCTCTTACAAATTATATTTTATAGAGTTGCAGTACAAAAAAAACTTCTCTAGCCCAAAAAAAAAAAAACCTGTTTTGAAAAATAAAACAAAAAGCCCAAATTCCTTATACGGGTTCCCCGGACCCGTTTTGTAATACTCGTTTAACCCGTACCCGTTTTTATACGGGTTAAACAGGTTTGACCACGGGTATGGGCTGCCCCGTACCCGTGTAAAATAAACGGGCGGGTCACGGGTTACCCCCGAGGCAGCCCCGCCCGCCCGTTGCTCACCCCTACGGATGACATCAACGGAGAAAAAAGATTCCAGGTTCAAATACAATAATTATTTGCATGTATATTTTAGTTTTTAAATATAAAATTTCTATTATGGATTATATACCACAACGTATCAACTATCATGATGCATCCCTCTTCATCCAGCTACTCTTTTACGCTCTCATCTTATTTAATTTTGAATTCTTAATTTATGTAGAATTGTTAAAAAAAATATTGATGATAGACTGATAGTTAACAAATTCAATATCAAAAAAATTTAGCTCTCTCATGAATTTATTTTGTATATTTAAAATTTGATATTGTTGTTTAAGATTTCATTACTCCCATGAAAATATTTTGTCTAAACTTAAATGCTTAATTGATGCACTGATTTGTTTAGGGAATTATTAAATTAAAGTAGATTATATTAAATTTACATTTTTCATATTATGTTTTATTATATTAATGATATGATTATGTAGATGCTAGTTAAAGTTAAAAAATGATGATTTTGGCGGTTGTAATTTTCGTGGAAAATAAAATTTAAATTGTTTTTAAAATAGAATTGGGGAGAGATTGAAAGAGACAATCTAGAAAGTTTAATTAAGGGCAATTTAATATTTTTAAATTTATATTTTGATTATTGGTCTTTTGGAATAATTACAACTTTTATGGTCATTATCAATGAAGATTATCTGCTCTGGGCCATTAGTTCTAATTTTCTCAATAATAAAATAACAAACCATGAGAAGAAAGAAAGATTCATGAAATCAACTACACATTAAATATGCGAGTAACTATAAAAGCAGTTAAGCAACTAAGCAAGCTTCATTGATATAGAAGCTCCCATTAGAGAATTAGAGAATAAACAAGGACATTTTTTCCAATGAAATTATTTAAATCTATCTCTAGCCTCGGCTTGAACTTGAACTTTAAAAAGAAACGTTTGTTCAGTATTTCCAGTATATTTGTTCAAACGCGTCGTTAGAGCATGGGAACCTTATAAGAGTTGCTTAGCCCAACTTAGACTCTGATACCTAGCTGGGATATTACAAACATCCTAATGCCACCTTATAAGGGTTGCTTAGCCTAGCTTGTACTCTGATATCTTATTCTAATATTATTTGTAACATCCTAGTGTCTCACTCCTAATATTACTTGCTCTTTGGAGCATCGAGAGGGAAGGCCCAAGTTGGACTCTAATATCATTTGCATCATTTAGTATCTACGTGGTCACTCAGACTAAGTTCCAATATACTTATCTTCACATTCTTTTCTTTTCTTTTTGTCATGGTAAGAAACCTTCCATCCCTGTATATGTCCATAACTGATGTGGCCAAAACATGATATCTAAAAAGATAAAGGGAATCACAATTATCGTCATTAGCATTATGCTTTTGGTGACGCGCTCAAATCAAACCCTTTGCGTAAAGGTCCCGTCTTGAACGAGTATCACAATATGAAGGGCTTGAAGCATTGCTTCTTCACTTTCTGCATTGAAGACTAAAGCCAACTGCTCTTGAGCCATTGCTCTGAAATATGTAATGAATTAATCTTGTTCTTCATCCCAAAATTGATTTTTGAGTCTCGTATAACATGACGGGAGTGGGTGATAAATCCCTAATTTTATATATTTATCCCACCTTAATCATTTATTTTGGGGGATTATTTTAGGCTAATTTGGATATATTAGATAATATTTGGATTATTAGCCAATTTTAGGAAATAATATAAATCAAAATTAATTATAAGATTATTGAGCCTAAATATTGATATTCTGATTAATATCTTGTGATTAAATAATATTTCTTAAGATATGATAGATTACGATTTTATCATATTTTGAGAGATCCTATGGTTACTCACGCTCTCTTGGAGAATTTTCACGGAAAAAGACGCAAAAGGAATCCAATGGTTTTTGACTCTTTAATTTTATCCCAAGGAAGGAAATTAATTAAATTTTGATGGACTCAAGTTTTTATCCAAAAATCTATCTCTTACTCCATATTAATTAACCTAGCCGCCAAGGGAAGATCCACGCTCTCTTGGAGAGGCTCACACTCATTCACGGAGAAAAGACGCAGAGGCAGAGCCGCAACACGCAACACGCAGAGGAGTTTTTGACTCTTTGATTCATTGATTCAATTCACACACTCACGGGCCCCACGTCCATATAACCAATTCGTTTTGCTCTCCTGGACACAAACGCAAGAGTGTGTGTGAAAGCTTTATCCATTAATCCTTCCAATCGCGGGACCCACGCTCTTTCCTGGGCATCAATTGAATTCCCTATTCTTAGTTAGATGCCCGTGAGATGCAGAATGCTTGGTGGAGGACGTAAATTCATGGGAGCTTAAGCTCTTTTGGGAGGCAATTTGGGAGGAGCATGGAGGAAGCTAAAGCCTAGTCTTACACTTGAAGACCATATGAGAGTGTTTTTTTTTTTCCTTTTATCTATTTATTTCAAGACTTGAGATTATTTAGTTTTAGATAATTTTAAGTGTTTTTATTGAGAACAATCTAGTTTTAGATTGTAAACATATGATTTAATTTGGATTAAATTGGTAATTTGGATTTGAATTGTGTTTAAGATATTTACGGGGTTTTTGTTTGCAAACCGTTTGATTGTCGATTAAATTATTGATTGAGTTTTCATTATTAATTTAATTGTCGATTTAGGTTTATCCTCTTAATTGTTTAATTAGGTTGGTGAATTGTCTAGTTGTTTAATTAGGCAATTGTGAACCTGATTCCCAAAACTATCTTGAAACTATTTTAAATTGGTTTTAATGGACTTAATTAGCCACCACTTATCTCACTAAGAGTTTTCTGGAATAAGTGTTATTGAACTTGAGGGTTTCCATGTTTCAATTAGGTAATTAAATTCATTAACTCCCGTATTTCATTAATCTCCCTTTGGTCTAATTAATTAATTTGGGCTAAAAAAGTTAACTCCATGTAAATCCTAAGTTGTTCCCTTCACCGTACCGGAACTAAACCATCATACCTTTTCTTATTTGATTTTCTTAGTTATTAGTTAATTTCTTTGCTTAGGATTTTAATTTTCTTTTCATAAAACCCCCAGAATTGCATTGCATCTAGATTAGTTCCATCATATAGGTTTTAGAGTCATTTTCATCTTGCATTTAGTTAGTTTAGTTTCATTACATTTTTCATCACCTAAATTCAATCTAAAGAATAACTCACGTATTGCTCCTTGGGAGAATGACCTAGGTTGACTCTAAACTGCATAATTAATCAGGACCTAGTTTAATTGACTGCTTTCGCGATAAAAGTAAGTGCATCAGTGGGGCCTCTTTATTAGGGCCCTCCCCACTTATCCTCCTTTAAAATAAAACGGTAGTGTCTGACTTAATTAAAAAAGAATCGACTCACTACTTCATCTGATTTATTTAAAACGACAGCTTCTGAGCTCTGATACACATCTCAGTGTCTAGGGGTAATTCTGACAAAGTTCCAACATGCTTTATCTTTACATCCTTCTTCGGATTTGTCTTGGTAAAGAACCTTCCAGCTCTGTATATGTCTATAGTCGTTGTGGCCGAAACATGATATTTAGAAAGATCAAGGGAATCACAATCCTCGTCATTAACGTTATGTTTTTGGTGAAGTACTTAAACCAATCCCTTTACGTAAAGGTCCTGTCTTAAACGAGTATCGCACATACACCATGGAGGACTTGAAGCTTGGCTTCTTCACTTTCTGCATTGAAGACGAAAGCGAGCTCTTTTTGAGCCATACGACAGTCTTGTTTGCTTACACTGATCCCTGAGCTCTAAAATATGTGATGAGTCAATTTTATTTTAAAAAATAATTGACCCCCGATTTCATTTGATTTATATAATTTTTTTAAAAAATAAACACAACTTCTTAATTTTATTATCTGATAATTTAATTTAATTATCTGGTAATTTAATTTAATTACCCAGATTTTTACTTTTTAGTAATTAGCTAGAAATTGAGGTAAAGCTGTGACATTTTTGGGTGGCTGACTGGCTGTCCCTTCAATCTGACTCAACGCAAAGGAAACTAATAATCCCCAGCTTCGAGGAGATTAAATTACTAAAGCCCAAAGAACAAACAGGAACAATCTCCCAATGGAAACCAGACTCGATCAAAGCCGAGGATAATGGCAGTGCCAATTACGGGTATCAACACTCTATCGTATATTTCTTCCAATTCTACTCGTGGGCTATCATTTTCTATCTCCAAGTTCTTCCTTTGCTCCCTTCCCATCAAAGAGGACCACGCACTAATCTCAGCTGCAATGGCTCGGGAAGGTACAGGGCTGTCTCTGTTCATGCCATGGCTTCCTCTTTTGGTTCTCGACTTGAAGAGAGCATCAGGAAGAAACCCGGCTGTCGTCTCTTCCAAAACTTGGTGCTTGTGAGTTCTAACTCTTTTTTAATCTTACTTCTGTTTTGGATTTTTCCCAATTTTGGTATTGTTTTGTCCTCGATAATTTTTGCGCATTTGGATTCACCGGGGAAATCCGGACTCATTCTTGCTAAAATTTCTATGAAGGTATTCTATGGGGTGAAATCGCTGTTTAAAAAGCTCGGCGTGCTGCCATTGGTCATTGAATTGGACGAGATGGGTAATTTATTCATCACTTCCTGATTGATAATGAATCATCAGTGTATAGTCGTGAAGATTATCATATTAGTTTTTGAAGCGTTTTGGTAATCAGTTTTGTGTGGCTTTGTTCATGGTAGTACCTAATCACTTCCGCGGATAATTCATCACCGATCTATTCAATGCTGGAATCAGACCTGCGTTTAGTGTGGGTATTTCCGTCTCTAGAGTAGGACTCATTCTTAAAATGAACAGCAAGAACACACACCTAGACACGGTGTTGCATTAATTTAAAGATAGTCGGCAGTCACAGTGAATGAGATTGAGCATTAGTGAGAAGTGTCTGAAGTGTGCATTGTTACCGTGTATTGCAGGAATTAAAAAATAAAAAAATAAAAAAAATTGCTCCTTGATGATCTAAATGTCTTCAACATTTATGGCCATGCTTTACTGGTTGTCAGGCGACCAACTAGCCTATTTGAGTTCTTTCCTGCATGTGAGAAATCTCAGAATTTACTTGTCTTTAAACCCAAGAATGTTTAGACCTGCCTGCCTTTCTGTCCGTGAGGTTCTTAAGAAAATGGAAAACAGATTCCTGTTTCATAATCATCAATAACATGTTAGACCTTTAGGCCTCCTTCTGTATGAGATTTTGTAAGCTTCTTAAAGCTGTGGCAGTCTCAGACACACAGAAACTACTACTACTTCATAATAATTAGCTGTTTATTTGCCATTGTTTTAGATAGTAAGACCTGATTTTGATTAAATAATGCTTATGTACTAAGCGTATCGGAGCCTTGATCAAATTATAGGAGGCATCAAATTATAAATTAAATTATAGGACCAAAACACAATATTATTGAGATTTCATTCATGAATCACCTACTAAAACTTGGTTTCTCTTGACACCAGGAAACAGAAACTATTTGAACACTATTTACATAGATGAATGGCAAAAATATTGCAGCAACTCTGAGCTTTTTTTTACTCTATTTTCCTTATTATGTACCTTCATCAGTTATTTTTTAGCAGAGTGTATTTTAAGTGAACCGTTTTTCGCTCTTCTGCATGCATAGTGCCTTCCATAAATGTTTGACTGCCAATAAAAAAATGTGCTTAACTCATGACTGGCTCCTTCCTCTCCCATATCTTCTTTGTCAACAGAACATAAAGGGGAAAAACATTCTTTGTGACATACTTTTGTAGGCATTAGCTTTTGTTTGTGCTTCATGAAGTTTGATTGTTCATTTTGTCTTTGTATTTTGAATATATCTAGGTCCGCAAGGGCCACAGTTGCAGAAAGTATTGGGGAGGCTTTAACACACTGTACCGAATGTTTTTATTGGCACGTACCTATTTCATTACATATTTTTTTTTGTATATAATATGCGTAGGCAGTAAATCCAAATCTTATATCAGATGAAGGTTTATTTTATTATCATTATCATATCTGCCGTTTCTTTTCGAAGCTGCCTGGTTGGAATGCTGACAAAATATTTATTAATGTCATTTTTAGTTTTCAACATTTAGCTTTCTGTTTGCAGACACTGTGAAGTTGTACCGGAAGGGAGAACTTGAACCTTTGCTATCAGAAGCTGCCGCTAAAACTACAGAGCGCTAGTCTCTTAAACAAAAGCAGATTCTGATTCCATTACTAATCTCTTTCTTGCTGGCCAATTCTACTCTCTCAATGTCCGTCATATGCTTTAGTTGAGACTTGAAAGTCATTTATGAACATTGATAGTCTATACTCCACACTAAAATTTTGGTTGTTTGCTGTAGCAGAACTTTTAACTGAATAAAATATATATTCCTTTTCTTTAGAAGGGCATTGGTTCTTCTGTACCTTTATCTTTTATTCCTATTTTGATGCTTATCAACGTGCTGTTTTCTTCTTTAGCTTCTCTTCATTATGAAAATTAACTCCGCCAAATATAAAACGGTTAACATGTAATTATAGTTTTCTTGGTCGTTTTATATATGGCTAGATAGATGGTTTATTGTCATTGACAATATGATAATTTACTGCCTCTTTTATTACTACTGAATACTGATGGCATACAGACAGAATCACATACGTATAGTGTGCCCTAGCTAATAGAAGAGAAACATGGAGTCCACATTACATGCTCATGTTTACATGCTTCTTATATGCTTCTATGTGTAAGCACGGTTTTCAAGAAAGAGAGACATCTTAGATAATGAGAAGCTTACAAGTAGAAGCATGTAAAAATGGGCATATAATGTGTACTCAAGAAACATTTGAGTACATCATAAGACTTTCAAGTTAAATTTCATGATCACAATAGGTAATTGTTTGTTATGCTGTTTTGGATGCAATGCTGATTTGCCTCTTTTGCTTGTGATAATCAAGCAATTCATCATGGTAGTCTTGTGTCCGAGTGAGGTTGTAGCTATAATAATTATTTGGAGTTAATGAGATTCCCCTATTGTAGGCCTAGTAGTCTCGGATATCGGTGGAGAAATAATAAAACTACTAGAATTGAATGAAATTAAAATTAAGGGTTACTATAATTTTTGCTCTCTTAAGTTTGCTCTCATTTTGGTTTTGATCTCTCAAGTTTCAAACAAAAGGTTTTCGTCCCTCAAGGAATAAAATGATCTAAATTTTTATTTAATGATAAGGACCAATGTTTTAAACCGAATGAAACTTGGGGCCAAAACTTCTTGTTTGAAACTTGAGGACCAAAATTAAAATGAAGACAAACTTGAAGGACTAAATATTATATTAACCCTAAAATTAATGAGAGAATGGAACAAGTGGGAAAATCATGGCCATAAAATAAACTCTGATTTGACATTACAAACAAACAAAATTTTTTACAAGAGAGAAGTTTACAAGAGATGTTATAGATTGTGTTTGTCCTTTACAAGCACATCAACTCCACTGGTGTTTGTTACTTACTTTCTTTAGTTTTTAATATAAGATATGTTTAGGGAGTTGATATTAATTTTAAATATAAGATATGATTTTCATATTTGTCATTCTTTTCTTAATTTACCTTTATTAACGCTCCTTCACCAATAATTAAGGAGGGAGAGAGAATGAGGGAATTAAAAAAGATAACTAGAATGTTTAGAAAATGCACATCATATTAACAAGTTTAACCAACTTCCTTAATCTAATCTAATTAGGTAAATATATCTTATATTAAGGACCAGAATGAGTGTTTCATTATAGTCTTCTTGGTCACGAAATATATACATATAGGTTAAAGATGGTTTGCTTGTCATTGTCAAAATCATAACTAACTGATTCTTTTATTACTACTGACCTCACTCAGACAGAGTCACAGACGAGTATTGTGCTCTAGCTAGTAAAAGAGAAAGGATCAATATGTGTACATCACAAGACATTCAAGATAAGTTGTATGATCACACAAATGGTAACCGACTGTTATGCTGTTTTGGATGCAAGAATGATTTCCCTCTTTTGCTTGTAATAAGCAAGTAATTCATCATGCTTTGGAAGGTTTGCTTTAATTGCTGGGTGCTCTCTGAAGTTCTGAATCCATGCAAGCAATCCAGGGAAATCACAGCCATTCATCACTTTAACACCAACAGCTTCCTCAATTTCTCCAAACGACAAAGCTATCCATCCTATGACTAAATCTATTAATCCAATCTCATTCCCACCAAAATATTTCCTCTCCCCAAGGACTTCTTCCTCTAGTATCTTCAACACTTCTTTGGCTTCTTCTGTTGCCTTCTCAAGCTCTTCTCCTCCTTGAGCCACATAGAATGACGCGAATGCAATGCTCTGCAATCACAAAACTTTAGGTCATTGATTGCACATATTAAGTTTGAAAGCTTGAAGTTTCTTTCACCTATGGAATCTGGAACTTACCTTTTCTTCTGCAAACTTGATCCAGAATCTAGCCATGGCCCTGTCATAAGGCTCCTGTTGAAGCAGAGGTGGTTGAGGCCATGTTTCCTCTATATACTCCAATATAACTATAGATTCCGAGATTGGCTTGCCCTTGTGAACCAGAACTGGGACCTTTTTGTGAACTGGGTTATACTTCATCAGCAACTCACTTTTGTTGGCTAAATCCTCCTCCACATGTTCGTACCTCACGCCCTTAAGTTGCAGAGCCCATATGATCCTGTAAACATAAGGACTTGGCCATGCTCCAAATAGCTTCACTTCTTCCATTTTCCTGAGATTTCTCCTGGCTGATATTCTGCTCTGAGCCTTTGGGAATTCTTATATACAGTTGGGTTCTGGAAAAGTACAATATGAGGGCTGAATATATCTTGGCTTTATTTGTTATCATTACCTTCAAAGTTGGCAACTATGATGTTTTGTATCTTTTTGACAAAGGAGCGTATCCAAGTTTCTTACAAATCAGCCATAAAATCAGACGGTCAAGAATTGGCCAGGCAAATATGGGGAGAAATAGACAGGAAAGAGCATGATAATAGGTGGGCCTAGGCCCAAGGCAGGCATCCAAATCTTATAACTTCCAAATTCCAAATTTGGTAATGTCTTAGACATGTAAATGTGTAATAGTAAGTCCGTTCAAGATTCATTTATATTCACTATTTATTAAAAGAGAATTTATAAACCAACATAAAGTTGATCTAGCAATGTAAGATTCTTGTAGATCTCTCTTGGTCTCAAGTTCAAGTCCATATGTTGGGAGGGACAGCCACCAACCGAACTAAATACCAAAAAATAATATCAAAAAAGAGAATTTATAAAGTTTGAATCTTTATATAAATTAAGGCACGAGAGAGTTTACACAGGCTATCAAATAAAGTGACATGACCTATACATAAACTAGACTGGAGTTACTATATATCCTAAGGTTATTATTCCTCGTTCTTCCCAAATAGCGTTGGCGTATGCTTAATAAGACACGAACATCTTCAACTTGGTTTATCGAAAAACAACCTAGGATTTTGAGGTTACTCATCAATTTCCATCCCAGGTATAGCGCAATTCATCAATGTTCTGAGACAAATCGGAGAGGTAAATGCCTTGATCTTTAGCAACCCAGATGCAGTTCTTCCATTGGCACTTGTTGAATAGACGAGCATCGTACCAGAAAACCTCAAACTCAGCAGAAGCACCTGTATCTGTTCTAAGGTAGCACCAAAATAAGGTGGAGTGGAAGAAGTCTGTCCTGAAACTCCAAGTCAGATTGGAGCCTACAGGCAGATTTTGGGTCCCCAGATCATCTTCTTGGGATTTGCATCTGGTGAACAAGTTCTGGTTGTTGCTCAGACCATTCACTACGTAGATGTGCCACTTTATGAACTCTGGAAATAAATGGTCTGTCACTGGGAAAGAATTTGATCCGTCACTTTTTGCACACACCAATGCTACTGCTACTAGATTGATGATAATAGCCTGCGAATTCACTCTTCCCTTTGCCATATCTGCGAAATGATTCTTGCTTTGAAGAATTTGGTTGATATGTATTTATATGTGTGTGTGTATGAATGATTGAATCGTTTTCCCGTGAGATCTGGGAATTGATGAAGTCGCATGCTGGCAGCTTGATTTTCAACGGGGATATCGGGGAGTGAAGCGTTTTTAATTTTGGCCCAAGGGATGGTTAGTACGTGCTCGGTCATTAAACCACGTAATTACATCACATTAATTAGTAATAATCACCACTAGAATGGGAGAGGGCAGTCATTGTGAAGATGTACTCTCTCCATTGCTAAATAAGATCTAGTTGATGGCGTGGTTTGATTTCAAATATAGGATATTCATCCATTTTGAATTACTACTTTATGATTTTGCATTATGTGTATTTATTTATGAGAAAAACACTTCTCATGTTGTAGGAGAAGTGTGATATTCTCATATATATATAAATAGAATTATATATAAAATAAATTATATATACGCGGCCCCACCATTTGTGTAGGAATCTTCTTCTTCTCATACAACAGAGAAGTTTAAACCCCTTTATTTATTCCTATTTATAAAGCATTTTTACATAGATCTTGAAAAACCTCACACACACTTTGTTAACTTTGTCATAAAATTTAACAAACTTTATTATAAAATTCAACAATTTTTAAACTTTATCCCCATTTAATATATATATTATATCTCATGAGAACAAAGTATAATGGCAAAAATATATGTTTGTATGGGAAATTATTTCACCAAGTGCCTTGTAAATAAGACAAAAAATGTCTTCTCTTTGTTGGCAAAACAAAATTATTCTCTCTATCTTATAAATAGAACTAGATAGTCTAGAGTCTAAGATAAGTATGCAAGAGAATTCTGACTAGTCAAGCATAAAAATTTAGAAGGAAAATCCAAGCACAGATTGAGTCAAATGGTGGGTTGGTATTTGGGTTTTTTTTTTTTTTTTTGCTCAAGGTATTTGGGTTAATTCACCTACGTTGAAATCAATTTTTCCTGTCAATTCCATTAACAAAAAGTATTCAATTGGCTTAAAAAAAATTTATTCAACACAGAGGAACTCCTTAACTAAATTAAAAAAATGCAAAAGGTTGGGTATTTTATTATTTAATATGTTATTATTGTTGGCATAAAAAATTACTACAACTACTTACTAGTATTACCTTCTGTCTACAGTTATAACTGTTATTTCATTATTTTATTTTATTTTATTTTTTTTAAAATAAAAAAAATAAAAAAAATAAAAAAATAAAAAAAGCGCTTTGGAAAAAAAAAAATGGCGGGTCGGGTAACGGCAAAGCGGAAGCGTGGCGATTTTACCATCGTCCAAGATAACGGAGATGGAGCACCTCACAATCATGGAGTTCCAATAACCCCTCCGCATTGAGATGGTTATTCCTCTTCCTCCGAACCTGCTCCACTAGCCGCAATGGCTTCTGCAACTCACAATTCATACACTCTCCATTTAAATCTTCCAACGCCGTCTAACTCTCTCCTTAATCGCTCTAGTAATTTTTTGCACTGTGGCCATCGGTATGGAGAGCCTCTCTACTCTTCTATACGCACCAGGGTTCGCCTTCAGCGAAGAACAAGAGCGCCAAGAGCTTCCATTCTCACTGTTGTCTCTTTTTCTTCCTCAAATAAACCGTCTCCTTCCTCTGACGTTAGGTGACCGTTCCATCTTTCTCTCTCGTAGTCGTATTTCTACCAGCCTCTTAGGGCTTTAGTGATATTTGTTTTGTTTGTGCTGTGGACGTCATTTGGAACGTTGGTAAGTTCAATTTATATTTTAATTTGTCCCTAACGCTACTAATGTATGATTCCTAGTTCCAATTATCAGCAAGCAATCAGACTATGAATTTTCTGGTAATGCATTGGTTTTAACTTTTAAGCTTCTTCAGTTTGAAAATGGAGTCCTATTCTTAAATGTATAGTGCTTTCATTACCACTAGCCAGCTCTATGAATATTAGCATGCAATTTTGTTCTTGATGCGACCCCTAGAGCTAGTGAATCTTTTTTTTTTTTTTTTTCTTGAACTACAATTGTTCGCGCGCAGGTTTATAAGTTTTGTCTGCCTGCTTTTAGGCGTTTGTCTAGTTCACTTTGAGTTTATTTTTCTTATGGATTTTCATTTTTATGCGATGCTTCAATCATCAGGTTCTGTTTGCCAGTGATGCTTCATCATTAATCGTATTTGTTCTTCAGCTCTACAGCCAGGATAAGGAGTGAAGTTCTGTCTCCCTTTCGGTCAGTTAGGATGTTCTTTTATACAGCTTTCATTGCAAGTGGATCTCTAGGGGGATTGATAACAATCACACAACTTATTGGTGCACTGAGTAATCCATCAAGAGCACCCGAAGCTCCTGGGATTCTGAAGGACCTGGCCATAGACCTCGGAGCAGTATCTTTATTTGCGTTCTTGTACTACAGAGAGAACCAGGCAAGAAATGCTCAGCTGTCTCGACTCTCAAGAGAAGAAAACCTATCAAATCTTAAGCTCCGAGTGGATGACAAGAAGATCATTCCTGTAAGCACATTGAGAGGAATTGCTCGTCTTGTGATTTGTGCAGGCCCAGCATCATTCGTAACAGAGTCTTTTAACCGAAGTGAGCCTTTCACAGAAAGCCTCCTAGAGAGAGGGGTGCTTGTTGTGCCCTTGGTGACAGATGGGAATTCACCATCTTTGAAATTTGATGAGAGTGAGGAGCAAAAGCAGGTCACCACCAAAAGGAAGAGACTCTGGCAGCTTGCTCCCATTTACACCTCTCAGTGGTTTGAGTATGTTAATCATGAAAATAAATAAATATGGGATTCAATTTCTTTATCTGATATCCTAACTTATTTGCCTCATAATCTCAACAGGTGGTTGAACGAACAAAAGAAGTTGGCAGGTGTATCCTCAGAGTCTCCAGTGTGAGTATTATTCTTATCCATGTTTTGTTATGTATGGAGTTGGAGACATCTTACTTTTCTGCTAAAACCTGGAAATAAAACTTGATAGTCACTGTGAAGTTATAGCGTAACCGGTAGGAGGCAAAACCTGTTACATAAAGTCACATATCTTGGGATTCCTTACCATGAACATTGCAATTGATTTCATGTTCTGGTTATTTCTTACATTTTATAGGTATCTATCTCTTCGGTTGGATGGTCGAGTACGAGGCAGTGGGGTTGGTTATCCTCCATGGAATGCTTTGGTTGCACAATTACCACCAGCAAAGGGAATTTGGTCTGGCTTACTAGATGGCATGGATGGGAGAGTTCTTTAGAGGTGGTTCGGTGTTAAAGTTGATCTCTCGTAAGTCCTTTTTCCCTGTTTGTCCAGGCATCTGCTTCTTAAAGTGGAAAATCGACTTGTTATTGAGTCTTTATTGTAATCTTCTTATGAAGGGAATTCAAGGTCATGCTTAAATGTATAACAACATCAAGAGAGATTATCATATTCACTATGTTGTACAACCTGTGTGTCTTCTTGCGGCAGCATGCCATAGGAACTTCTTTGAGTTTACATGGATATGAGCAGAAAAAAAAAAAATTCTGGATGATCTTTCCTCGTATCATGTTTTATTTACTGAGCATATAAACTCAACTCGAGACATTATGTTAAAAAGGACTCCACTTTTAATTTTTTGTCATATCAATTGATTTGAGGCCATTGTAAGTTCTGATCACTGCTTCCAACAAAAAAGCAGAGTAATCTATGAGCAATTGAAGCGCACATGGAGCTAAAACGACAAATTTGAGAGAGAATAAGACAATACGGATTCATCTTTGTGCCATGAAAATCCTTGAGCTACAAGAATCTTTAAAATTACAATTACAGGGGATGACTATTGACTCATTTGACTTCCTCAATCTCATCCAAGGCGTAGTTGTTTGTGGATACATTGGCATAGTTAACCTTGTTGAATCGAACCACGACTGGGTAACGAGTCTTTGGGTCCTACACAACACACAAATATCAAGCCAAACACAGCTGAGTTTGGTTTCCATGGAATCATGTTCATATGTATATGGAGTTGCTTTATTGTGCGAGGGAACTCACCTGATCAACGGCAACAACGGAACCAGTGCCCTTGTACCAGTAGGATTCCTTCCTAAGAATCTTGACCTGTTTCCATTTTAAGACCATCAAAATAAACATGTTAGATGATCCTGTTCATTCACAACAGTTTAAGCTCCACTTTATATTTCACAGTTAAGAAACATGAACATTGAAACAGAAACAGCAACACACTGGAATTTGGAACGTTGATATGTGAGTTTCTTTTCTTGTTTGTGAGACACTAGCCTCCACCAACAATAGAAACTGATTTTCCACAGAATGTTGAGAGTGGGGACTATAAAGAGCAGATTTTTCTCAACTAGGGTGCTCCATGCGCTAATTTAAAATTTTAGTACTTCAAATACAAGTGTCTATCAAACACATACTAAAATTCGATTCAGTTTTCAAGTCTGTGTACTGTATACGTAGGCTGCAAGTGACATTGAAGTTTCAACTGAAAAGCATACAAATTACAAAACTTCTCTTCGCCGTGTGAATGTTTTTCTCAGTCTACTGTCTCCCACAATTCTATTGTATGGGAGCCTATTACCACCACAAAAGGATAAATTGCCTGTATAAAGTAGTCAGTCAAATTACAAGGGCTTGGCTCAGAAGCGGCAGATTCAATTCAAATCCCTCTAGTTTCATAGTCTGATGTTGTAAAGTACTAAGTTATTTTAAGCAGTCTAATCAATAATTATCCAACTCAGGACACAATCGCTAACCTTAGAACCTCTCTTGGGGCCAATCGGAGGTGGCTTGGGCTTGGGAGCTTCACCTTCTGCCGGGGGAGCATCAGGGGCGGGAGGGGGAGGCGCCGCCGCCGCAGCAGCCTCATCGGCAGCCCTAACGACAAGCCTTGAGTTGTTGTTCTTGGAAGAGAAGCTCAAGAAGGAGCTCCTGGAGGCAGAAGAAGAGCTGCCTCCAACAACGGCAGGTGCCAACACAAATCCAGAAGCAGCCGATGCCATGTTGCAGGTGGCCATGAATGAATTCTCTCTCTGTGTGGGTATCTCTTGGGATGAGATTGAGTTGTAGAATTTAAATCTGGGCAAAGCGAGGCAGAAAAATTAATAGGAGGAAAAGGACAGGGATGGAGATGGAGAGGCTTTGAGAGAGATAAAATTGGTTGATTATTGGAGAATTATCTGATCCCCATAACCGGTAGCAATCGTTTCCTCCACTACGGTGCTGCCACATTTGCACCATATCCCATTCCTCTGGATAATGTTGTTACAGCTCTTCCCCCGCCACACTCCATTTGGGTATATTCCTTTTTCCTTTTTTTAAAAACTAGTAAATATTAGATTTTAGCCGCATTGGATTTTCAGGGGTTCGATTAATTAAGTTATAAATATGCACACCAGGTAGTCGGCAAATAAAAAAAGCACTCCAGACAAAATGTGTAACCCATTTACACTAGACATGTGTTTCTAACTTCTAACTATAAGATTGTGAGATGGAGAAAAAAAATAATACCGTTTATTCTATTATTGGAAAACCATAAAAAAATATTACTTAAACATTTCTTATAAAAATGAGTTGTTAATTGTTATAGTATTGTAGTCTTCTTATAGGCAATAAAAATAATTTAGAATTTTGAAGTTCAAATATTTTCTTATATTTTTTCCCTATTTACTAGTATTTACTAAGATTGGTGCTTTATATTCTCATTAATAAATGAGTTACAGATCAATTAATAAGTCATCGATCGAGTTCTTAAGGATCCTTATTAAATAAAGAAGGATATTCCTAACAATTAAATTAAATTATTTAAGTGGTTTTCCATTTAATTAAAATTGAATATTTTAATGCGAAAATTAAGATATACTTATGTGGCAAAAGTGGGGCGTGTGTCGCTAAAGACAGGCATGAAATAACAAAAAAATATGTTTATAAATATTTATATGTTTATATTAAAATTATTATTAAACCCTCTTGACATTTGGTATGTAATATTTCCTTTTGGCCAGGGATATACTATTTTAATTATTATGAAAAGGAATAAATAATATTATTTATAATTTAATCTACAAATAATATTATTTATAGTTTATTATTGGTTAACCACAATTTATAGTTTATTACAAACTTAGTATAAGTATATATTTAAGGGGAAAAGATAGAAAAAGACCTTTAAAATTGTAAAATTCTAAATTATGTTTGTTATCAAGAATTAACAAAAAGAATAATTAAAATTGATAAGTACTCCTTCATAACTATTTTTTCGGAAATACTTTATTTTAAATTTTACAATTTAAAAGTTTTTGCTTTTTTTCCCTAAATTTAATTTAATTAAAGATGCCACGTTGAATATACGGAAAGTTATGAGCTGGCATTCCCGACGTCAGAAAGCCGCTCTCTTTGGCGCCAAATCTTCTTCATTCTCCCTGTCGCCACGCCGTGGTTCATAACCGCCATGAAAACGGCAAGTTTCGAAGGATCCCATCGAAACGGGGTTTGCTTTTTTACCACTTTCCAGAATCAAGTCAAGTGAGCGAGTCCACAAATGCAATGAACAAAAAGAAGTTCCCGATTGTCCCGAGCGATCGGTTCCTCGATGGAAACTCTAGAGGGAAACGATTATACAGAGCTCGGAACTCCAAGATTCATAACAGTACTGCCAAATCTCTTCCGGTTAAAGGTTTCTCTCTTTCTTTGCCTTTTTTTTTTTTTCTTTTCACGTATCGCAATTTCTCCCGGTCACTCCCTTCTTCTCGAGGGATTTCATTTCCATTCCAGTTTTGCTTCGGTGTTTGGTAGTCTAGGGTTCGTGGATCTATATGAAAGAGTAAGCTTCTTTTTCGTTTGATCTCGCACTCTCCTTGCATGGGTACTATTTCATATCTTTCTCGTTATTTCACTATTGTCAAACTAATGCATTCGCTTTTGGTAAAGAAGACTGAAGTTAATGACACTTGAGTTTCTAAGTTATCCGAGGAAGATATTTTTTTTTAGTCATAATTCTTTTTAATACTGGTTTGGAATGCCAAAAACTTACAAATGATCAAAGCTTCCCTTAAAGAAGTGTTCATCCGATTGATCATTAGGTTATTGATTCACAGTTTACAATGCCCATGCACAACTATGGGGTCAGTTTTCCCATCCGTGCTATGGGGTGGTTTTGTCGTAATGAAGCGTATTTGTGCAATCTTAATTACTATTTTTTTGTAAGTATTTTATCAATTAACTTATTTGGCAGGAAACTCATTTGTTTGCCTCAAAGTTAATTTTTTCCCCCTTTTCCTTTTAGATTTTAGTTGCCAGAAAAAAGTGAAGTTTACAGCTAAGGATGCAGATGCCTCTACAACTTGCAGATTAGAAGTTTCTCCCATACCTTTAGGAAGAAAGGAGGATACAACATGTAAGTTTTTCCATCTCATCCTCAGCTGTTCTAAGTAGGTACATATAGTATTGGTTATTCATAGACTTAATAATTTTACATATTTCTGTAGTTATTAGAATTGAAGTTCCTGGCATTAATGTTAAATCAAGTGTCCTCTGATGCAAACTTTAGGTGCAAATCAACCAAAAACCTCAGAGTATGCATTCTTCAAGAAGTTAAAGGAGGGTGCGGGTCAGATATGCCACTCGAATTCCCTGCAAAAGGATGCATACCTATCAAAGAAGCCTGAACCAAATGACTGTTTCAGAGGTTGGCTGAATAAAATGTGTATGTGTTTTGATAGATTTTATTGAAAAATTTAAATTCTTGGTCTCATGGCATGAGCTCACAAGTTCTTCTTATTCTTTATTTCCTGTATGTTTGACACTGTGGATTACTTTTATTGGAAATGAATCACTGACTTCACTTGCAAAGAAACTATTATGTATATTCAGATCCCTTACCCCTTCTACAATTAGTAATTTTAAAGGCATTGTACATTTCCTTATCTTGATCGTGACTGATTAATAACAGCGTGAATTTTCCTTCCATGCAGAGAGAACTAACAACGTGAGGGTTAGTAGTAAGAGCTTCAACCATTCAACAGTCATTGAGAACACACCAACAGTCAAGTCTGACTCATTTCTCCCTCCATCTGGTGGAGCCTTGAAGAAGGCAGGTGCGCATTACAAGGAATGTAGTACTAAAATGAAGAAATGCTTTGCAAGAGTCATCACAGAGTATCATTTTTTATAAACTAGAATTTTTAGTTAAGATAACTGTAGATTTTTTGTTGACCTGAGATAGAGTTGTGTAGATTACAACTTGGAAATGTCATTTTCAAATTGCAATATGATATTAGAGATGTTATCATGCGACATTGGTTATCAATACTTGTTTATCTCATGAATATAAAATATGTGAGGCTTATGGAAGTTGTAGAAGAGGGTGTGAGCCATATGGTTCAAAATGCTAGAATGTTTGAAAGTGTTTTTCTTTGGGCTTCTTCAGCTTATTATTTTTTGCCAATTAACAAGCAAGTAATCAGGTTGCTCTTTCTTGTTGATACTTGCAGACGAGTATCTTGTTGGCAGCACCAGCACACAGGAACACTTTCAAGGATATGGTGACACCTTTCAACATGAGGACATGTTTTTACATGAAGGTTTGATGTTCTTCATGGTGATTTGTTTGGTGCTACATTGGGAGGCTAAAAGATAAGTTGCATTGAAGTAGAACATTTTGAATACATATAATATGCTCAGAAGCTTTGAAGTTTTATTCTTTCCTCCTTCCGGGCCATACTATGGAGTTTAAAGGGTTAAGTTTTACTGGGTCAATTACTGATTTCTCAATATCCCTTCAAATGTTAAACTTATTATAGCGGGAATCTGTTCTCTGTGTTGCCAAACATATGCAATTATTTATCATTTTGAAAATTTGTTGACTTGTTTGGATAATGCAGTTTTCTTTATGGCAAATTTTCAGAAGCCCAATCTGAGCAGGGGAAAACCTTTTTAAGAAAAAGACAGAAGTTGCGTCAGTGGGTTGCAGATACTTCATTTCCTGATACAGATAAATTCTGTTCAAAAAGGTTAGACACAAGTTCTATAGTCTATCTCTTTTATTTTGTTTATGCTGCTGATAAAAAATATACTAGAACATCTTCAGGCATGATATTGTCTCCATGCTCCTTACCCGGCTAATCTCTGACAGCAATGAGGAAAATGTACGTTATTGTACCTTAATTAATGCTACAATTCTTCTAAATGACTGAGGTCCCTTCATAAACTAATTTTTTACGCCAGAAATATAATTATCCAGAAGGGACAGCAGTGACTGCCACCAGCCATGGTTTCCTTGCATCTCAAGAGTCAGATATTCAATATAAAGAACACCATATACCTGGGAAGAAACTTCTTGAACTGGATTCCAGATCATACTCCAGTGATCATTTGTCATCTCCTATGTTTCAAGGATTAGATGATAGAAAAATTTCACGTGCTGACTTTTCAACCAATCATTCTAACAAGTCCTACCCTTACTACACTATAACAGAACCTGAGTGCGACTTTGCTGGAACTGCAAGTTTCAGTCCCCACTGGATAACAGACCCTGAGTGCAACTTCAGTGAAACTGCACGCATAAGAGCCAATAGGGTTATAACTCATGGCTGTCTGTTTAATGAACAGGAGCATAAAACCTCTGCATTGAATCATGCCAACGAGCCAGGGAGCCTAAGGGGAGAACTGTATCCTCTTCCACTGGAAAATTGTTTGGACAGCCCAGAAGATGAGTTAAATATCCGTGTATCTCATGATTGGGATATGCGATACAAGGAGCAAGGTCATGTGCCTAGTAAGAAACTTCTTGAACTGGATCCAAGCTCGTACTCCAGTGATCATTTGGCATCTCCTATATTTCAAAGATCAGATGATAGAATAATTCAACGTGCTGATTTTTCAACCTATCATTCTCTCAAATTCTACCCTTCATGCAGCACAACAGAACCTGAGTGCAACTTTGGTAGAACTTCAAGTTTCAGTCCCCACTGTATCACACTTCCTGAGTTCAACTTTGGTGAAAAGACACCTTTCAGGGCCAATAGCGACATGACTCACGGCTTTCAGTTCAATGAACTAGAGCATAAAACCCTTACATGGAATCATCTAAATGAGTCATGGAAACATGGAACAGGACCGTATCCTCTTCTGCTGGAAAATGGGTTGGACAGCCCAGCAGGTGAGATACCTAATCCCATCAATCACAACAATGCAAAGTTGAACAGGAGTCCTGTATTATTTCCTTCAATAGGCAATTGTGAAGAGTTGATGTTATATAATACATTAGGTGCACGCCAGTTATGCCCTTCATCCATACTTCCAAACCAGCCACTGGACTTTAATTCACTGGATTCTGGTTTATTAAGATATCAAGAATACAGGTTTGGAAAATATCTTTATGATGGCTTGGACACAGATTTCAACCATAATTCTTTATCCTTGTCATCCAATGAGGGTCATCTCAAACTGTTAGAAGAACGCCAAAGTGATCATTCATGTGTTCCAGGCAGTTTCTACCTTTCACCCAACCAGTATTTGTTTAGGGGAACAGTTTCCCCTAACTACCATCACCAAGCTGATGCTAGTACAGAAGCCTGGCTTTCATCTTCATTCAATTTTTTCTCAGGACAGAGGTACCTATCCTCGGCTGGTCCTCATCCAGACCACCAAATTCCTAACTGTGGTACATTACAGTTAGCCCTGAGGGAAAGAGTTTCCGGTCTATTTCATTTTGGAGATAATTATGAGCATGACCCGGAAGGTGTAAAAGAAGGGGACATGCTTTGTCAATTTAAGGAAAATGCCCTTAAAAGATTAACTCTTCCGTCCTTCACATATCCATGCAAAGAAACAGAGGAAAGCCCATTTCTGCTGCGTAACAGTGACCATATCAGCGACAAGATATCAAACACTCGGGATTCTCCCACAGGCACATTGTTGTTTTCTGATCGAAGCTAATCTGTGCGTTTCTTTTTCTTTTTCTTGTCCAGTCTACAGTTTCAAGATTATCACATACTCGTATCAACTATTGGCTTTTCTGTGGAAATTAGAGGTGTTTCGAGATTCTCCATGACGACGGCTGTAGAAACCTGCATTTGAATCTCGTGTAGGAACATTTAAGTGTCTTGTGACTTTTTTGGCCAAACCGAGTTTTTTTTAACTTGACTGTGACTCTGGTATGTTCTTAATTTACCAAGAGTGACGTTTTTCTTGGAGTACCGATTGGACATTTGATTCTTTCAAGATTTGTCTGTTTCAGACGTAAAAAACTGAGACTCGTCTTTCGTGTGAACTTTCGGTGTGGAATTTTATCGTTTTTTTAGGTCACCAATTTCACGAGTGGCTCAGCCCCAGGTTTTGTGCCATTTGTTTTCAAATTAATCTTCTTGAGATGGTCGCCAAATAAGGCCTTGTTATCATCTTTCTTACTGCTATATATGTGAAAAATTTCTTTCTTACCCGTAATTCTAATTCTAACTTGGGTTATTGACACTTTTATCAAATTTACCAACTCAATGATTCCTTGTTTCAACTACTTATTGAATTTAGCATGATGTCGTGCATGCATTTAGAAGCATGCATTATAGCACGATCGTGAAAAGTCACGCGACATACCCAATTATCGTCATTATTATTTCCATGACACCTGAGCCTTAGAATTTGAAATGTACAGAGCTTCAAAAATAATTGCAATTCACAAAAGCACATGAAAAACATTAACCATGATATACTCTATCAAAAGAAAAGAGAAACGACGGTAGCATTAATCATGCAACGCTCTTCATTCATTCTACTTTTGCATCGTTTTATTTCTTTGATTTTAGTTCAAATTCAAATTCAAATAAATAATCCATCATTCTTATCACAGTTCACCCAAAAAAAGGGGAATTGTGATCATGTTGTAGTAAAGCCCAAAAAAAAAAAGTTATTAGTCCGTTGATGTATCATCATAATGAACCTCATTTGTCATTATTACCACTTTTTTTACTATCAGAGTGACAATTTGATTACCATTAATGATGTGATTTTGTGCCCCATTATCTCAAGAGTCATAATCAGATGTATTATCCATGTTGCCATGATCATGTTCGTGAAGTATTCACTAGAACACGTGAACACATGATCCTTTGTTGCGTGATGACAAAGTACTGTTCAGTATTTAATTCCTTGTTACTGACATTGTCTAAATTACCAACAGATGTTATAATAATAAAACATGCAATATAAAACAGTACTGATTTGAGGTTGTTGAATAAACTTTTTAAGAAATTGTTTTGTAGCAGTAAATCACTTTTCTCTTTGGATAAATTCATCCATCTCCTAAAACTTTTCAAAACGTTCAATGATACTGTTCTTCTCCCTCTACATGTTTTAACTCTTGAGGTTAGTTGGTTAATTATTCAGTATATGCATGACTCAAGAACAACAAAGACGTTTGTTTTATAGAGAAACGAAAAAGGGTCAGAGCTTGCATATATATAAATTTAAAGGAGGAAAAATGTCAAATTTCCTGGAGATTTGACAAAAGACCTTCTTTTTTATTCGTATGGATAAAATAAAAGAGGTCAGAAACAAAACCATAATTTGAAAAATTGGAACTTTACGTCATGCACATCACAAAACGACATGCTTCTTTTTCTTTTATTCTCCCCAGGGTTTTGAAAAATCCAGACCAAATCAGTCAGTTCAGTTCGGCTCGGAAACCGACGAATCAGTTGGTAAATCAGTCTGGTTCAGGTATCAACCCGATTCATTTTTTTTCTTTTTCTTTTTTCCTCTTTAGAATTTTATATTAATAACCCTGAAATCTTCATTTTCTTAGTGATTTAGCCTTATGTTAACTCCACCAGTTTAGTGGTATGTCTAGGTTTAAAACCTTGGGTTTTTAATACACAAACGGCATGCTTTTTAAATCCAATAAATAATAGTTTAATCTGAGATTTTTAAAGTTCTTTTCTTTCAAGTATAATAAAAGTGAAACCTTAAGGCATGGAAGTCGATCATCTTTTGAGATGTACACCACCATTGTTTAAAAGTGATTTCGTTCTTCTTCTTCTTTTTTCAAATACCGAACTTCAATATATTCCCGCTAAAACTATCAAGCTTTAACATTGCCCCATATATATATATTATTCACACACACCTTTTTCAAAAAAAAAAAAAAGGGAGCTGGTTTGTTTTGTGGATGTGAGCATAGTTGTCAAACTCACGAGTTGATTTTCCAATTTTACCGTTTTTACGATCTTACCTTACAAAAACGAGTCGAGTCGCCAGAAGAACTCGTGTTAGTTGTAAACTCGGTTAAACTCACGAGTTTATATACCGAGTTTATTGTTTTTAAGTTTCTAGTTTACAAAATTATGTTAACTTACTCTTAAACTTGTGTTAATTTTTTTGATTTGTTCATTATCAATGGCTTTATATAGAATTTTTTTTATTAAATATGATAAATATTGATGGATTTAATTTTATTTATTTGGATTTAAAATATATTTAAATCAAATTGTTGTCATTTTTATATTTTAATTATTTAAGATACATTAAGAATACCTATTTAATAACAAAAGAAACTCTTACGAAATTATGATTCTAGAGTTAAGATCGAATTTATTTACGTTATCATTAATGAGTTTGTTTAAACTCGCAAGTTTGATAACCTTGGATGTGAGGGTAAACGAATGGTTTGATATAATAAGAAAATGGAAATAAAATTAAAAGGAGTGGGTCGTTTTCAAATTAATGAATGTGTGATTTTGAAGGGATTTTGCCTCAATTGCACTGCACGTATGTATCTTATTCACGGATGCGCTATGGAACGCAGAACAAGTGGAGAATTTCAGTTTGTTAATTGCGATTTAATTTCCTTGTTTGGAATATACTAGTAGTATTTATTATGAATATGAATTATTATTAGTTTAGTATTTGGGAAAAAGCCAGTTGCATGTGCAACTTACACGTCACTCATTGATGGTCATAATAAAGGAAAATGACATGTGGCCCATTCCCAGATTTCCTTCTTCTCATTTGTTCCTCTTATAATTCATCCCCAACCCAGTAATTCCTGATCCTCTTCTATGTATGGCAATGTGTAGCAAGGTTATTAAACTCGAATTAGTTATTAAATATATCGGGATACTAGATTAAGGGTCAGCGGATTAGACTAGAGCTAACCTAAGACCAAATCGGAAAAATGAAGATTTTAAGGTTATTAATATGAAAAAAAAAAATGATTTTTTTATAAGAAAAATTTTTAAACCAGGTTACCATCAGACATGAACGGTTTATTGACTAGTTCGCCAGTTTCGGTTCGGGTTTATATACCCATTATTTGTGGTGACCGTTTTCTATCTAACTATCTTCATTAAAATAATTTGCCTTTAATTATGCCGATAATTAAAAATGCCTATAAAACTCTTGCATAAACTTAATTATTGAAAGTAAAGCTAAAGCGAGACAAGAAATATAAATATCCTCTCGATTACTCAGTCTTTGGATTAAAGTGATGAAAACTTTATTTTAGGAATGAGTGCGTTTTTACTATTATCTCTCGTGATTAGGAATTATATTCTTACCTAAAACTGATATTCCTAGTTTATTAAATTAATACAGGTTTTTAAAAAAAAAAACCATTTTTTCTATTAATTGCACACCTGACCTTTTTCTTTTTTTCTTTTTTGGTAAAAATTATTTAAAAAGAGTTTTATTATGGAAAGATGATCGTAGTTGGTGGTGGTAAGTAGGTTATGGACCCAATTCTCTTACTTTAATTTGTTATTCACATTTTATGTTGCTGACCAAACCTTTGTTCCTTCTCATTAACTATTAGTAATTAAGAAGCTTAATTCCTTTTTCTTTCCTCTTTCCCGCCACTGATTCTAGTGGCCCTTGGGTCTTGTTTGGATTATGAATTGATTAAGGGAAAATAAAAACTAAAACAAATTTCCTACTTATATTTAGATAAACAGAAATATATGTAGAGGAAATTAAAAAAAATAAACTAATTTTACAGTAACATTAATAAGTATAAAGAAATATGTATGTTACAGTATTTTGTTTTTATTCCTATAAAAAAAGTATGTTGTTTTTACGCAATTTTGGAAAGTATATTTTTTAGATATTTCCCCATTTAAAAAATGGAAAGAAAAAAATTGTGGCCCATGCTTTTTTCCATCCATTTTTATATATATATATTTTTTCTCATACTCTAGTCCACATCCAAACACAAGCTTCATTCACCTAAAATTCAATACAATTTATAAAATAGGTTTTGTCTTACAAATATATCTTTGTTAATGATTTTGTCAGATAATATGAAGCCGCAAACCTATAATAATTATAAAATGAAAAGGAATATCATTCTCAAACTAATGATTCACAGGCAAGAGAAATGCTTTCATGGTCACCCCATTTACATTTATATTCTAATTAATTAAAATAGAAAACTCATCTTATTTTAATTATGACATATATGAGTTATCTAAAAAAAAAATTTTTTTATGATTTTAGGGAGATGTCAGGAAATTTTGTTTTTGTTTTAGATTAAGAAATATATATATTTTAAAATGATAAAATTTGAATTTCTTTAAATGATTCATTTACTATGGTGCCCCTGAAATATATAAGTACTATCATTTTAATTATAGGAACACCTTCATAGTATAAATTACACTATAAAAATGTTCATATAATTAATACCGTGACAAAAAGGAGATCACAGACCATTACAAAAAATAATAAACACTCGTAGTTTCCGAATATAAACTTAAAATTTAGTATCTATGATTAAAAAGAGAAAAAGAGTTGCATGAAATTGAAAAGTCATGACTTTTAACAATGAAGAAAAATGAGCTTGAGCCATATAACAATGTTCCCTCCCTCTCTCTCTCCCCAAAGCCTAAACTGATAAATCAACCGTGTGAAGTGGAGTTGGACGAACGTGTTTCCAGTCCCACGCACAACACGACTCGTCGGTGACGCCCAAAACATGCTTGCGTATCTTGCCAGCTTCTCGATCCCAACGTTTCTCCGGCCAACTACCGGCCACATTGTCATCGGAAGCTCACTTTTCCCGTTTTACACCTTCCTCCCGCCTATGCATATGTTCTTTATGGCCTTCTGAATTCCTCCATTTTTTAGCTTTTTTGTCGTTGCTTCCCTTTCGATCTCCATTTTCTTGAATCTCCCGCTTCTTCCGCCCTGTTCTGTCTCAATCTATCAGCCTTTTCTTTATAGATTTGTAGACAAATAAGCTGTTGTCTTCATTGTCTCCATACCGCTTTTCGCATCCGTCTACTTTTTACAGTCATGATTTGTATTTTGCTGTTTGGGATCCTGAAAAGAATTTTACTCGGGGGAGCTTTCTTTAAGATTGGGGATTCGCTTCACCTCTGAGTTCTGTTTATTCCTGTATGCGAGCTCTGATTCTGCTTGGATTGGTGGAATTTTGACCCTTTGGGTGTGTGCAATAGTGATTTCATAACTTTGGTGTCAATTGCTGGCAAACACTGGCTTTTTGAGGTTCTCATCACCTCCCAAAAAAAAAAAAATTTGAGCCGATGTATTTTCCTGCAACTACTTCTTTCCACACTGGCGGATGAACAGATTTGGTTGTTTATGCTCTGCGACTGCCATTTTTCAACTTTGAGCTTCAGGATTTTCTTGTCTGTGTTCCCTTGTTTCCTTCTCTGCCCGCTTGTTTCGCTCCGTAGCTCGGGCTCTGATTGAAATCGACTGTGCAAGGCATATTGATAAACTCCTATATTTATGGGTAAGTGAACTAGCTTTGAACTGAGTTTAGTGAGTTGTTGTTATGCGTCTCTGTTTTCGATCTTTTTCTTTCAGCCATATTTTATGTTAGTTTCTTTGCTTCAATTTGTCAGCCTGTTTCTGATTTTCTCCCATTTTCCGATAATTTTGTCTATCTTTAGTTCTTCAAATTTAAGATAACCTAATAGATTTTATGTTCATACATGTACTGCATTTAAGGATAAATCTTGGACCTCTCTGCAGCTTTTGAAATGAAGATCCAGGACAGTAAATTCCACAATAATGAGAAGCCTTTTCCAGGATGCTTAGGAAGAATGGTAAACCTCTTTGATTTGACTGCAGGTGTGACTGGAAATAGGCTGCTTACTGATAAGCCACATCGTGATGGTAATTTCATTTGCATTATTTCTCTTTCCACTCAATCATTTTTAACTTTTCATTGCTGTGGGAAACTCTCGGATCTTTTTTCTTTTTAAGTCTCGTTATTTTCTTCCGGACGATCTTGGTTCGTTTATCGTCATGGTGGTTTTAAATTACTTTATGGTGTTCTTTTATTGCTGATTTTAACATTGAGGTTTCGGGGATGGTGGTGAGTCGAATTGAAGATTAGAATAATGCATAATATAGAAGGAAAAGTTCTTGAACTAAAACGTTAATTCAGCATAGCTACACCTTTTATTTTCACATGCCTTATGTTATTGATTAAAGCAGGCTAGTAGTGACCAAGTGACTATTATTGCTGTTTAAATATATTAGTTTGGTAATGGTCCTCTATTACCATATATTTTTTTGCTTTGGAGATTAATGAATCGGGGTTATTGCTGCCTTTTGAACAGAGTTCTCACTTTATGATAATTAAGTTATATATAAATTTGTTATGACTCTCACTCTGTCTTTTATTTCCTGTCTGAAGCATTAAATCTCTAGGTTATCTCTAACTGTTGTTTTGACTGACTGACACCTTGTCCCTTCTTTGCTGTTATGGTTGTGTAATATTTATATAGGAGCGTGTTAACAAGGTGGAGCTATTATTTATATTGCCATTCGTGTGTTTTTCCCCTTTTATTTCTTCCTTTTATTCACGGTCAGAAACAGTTGCACTTGAAATTATTGCATGTGTTATATATATATTTTCCCACTTCTCACTGTACTGTACCCGGTTGACTAGCAGCTTCTCCACTTTCAAGAAGTCAATCAGATGTTGCGAGGATTGCAAGGCCTCCTTTTGGTGATCAGCTGGAGGATAATATGGTAATTCGGGATTATGTTGCTATTAACATTAAAGATTGCCGGGTTCATAATTCCATATAGATTCTTCTTTTCTCCTTTGATTGGTTTTATGATACTCTGTACTTATTTTTGTTGCATTTTTATGGGTGTGCAGATTGTTTCTAATTTGAGGAGATCGTCATCAAAGAACAAAATAAATGGAACACCTATCAAGATGCTAATAGACCAAGAAATGTCAAAAGTTGATTCCAAACACAGCCCACCGAATGTAGTTGCCAAATTAATGGGACTTGAATCACTCCCATGGGAGGAGCCTAATCTAGCCGTGCAGAGAGGCCATAGAAAAGATTATTCTCAGCATATACGTGGTCATTCAAGAATGCCATTGAAGCATTGGCAGCTGGAAGATAGATTAATGGACAAGAAAGTGCTGAGTGAGGTTCATGAGAGCCCAGAAAAGATTGAATACAAAGATATTTATGAGTCATGGAGGCAATCTCAGAGGACAACAAATGTTAGAGATAAGACAACAGAGAAAGGAAGGTGGACTGAAGATGTTAATGTGGAAAAAATGGCGCTCATTCGTCAGAAATTTATGGAAGCAAAACGTCTGTCTACAGATGAGAGACTACGACGGTCAAAAGAATTTGAAGATGCCTTGGAAGTTCTAAGCTCTAATAAAGATTTGTTCCTCAGATTTTTGGATTCTCAAAATCTTTATGAACTACAATCAACTCCACAACCGCAACCTTCCACTAGGCGTATCACAGTGCTTAAACCTTCAAAGACGCTAGACGATGACAAATCTGCTGTGAATGGAATGATGAATGATAAACAGATAAAAAAACCAGCAAATGTTGGGCAAGCAGCAGTATGGAACATGAACCCTGGATATTCTTCACCCCCCCAGAAGGTTGATGATTGTCAAGTTCAGCATACTAGAATTGTGGTATTGAAGCCTAGTTCTGGTAAGACCAGTGAGTTTAAGGCTGTGGTTTCTCCAACTTTTCCATCACCTCGAAGTTTGCCAAGTGAAAATTTCCATCCTAAAGATGATGATGTACCAGAATCAAGGAAAATGGCAAAAGAGATCTCATGCCAAGGGCATGAAGATCTATTAGGCCATCAAAGGGAGGAAGCTCTGCATTCTTCTGTCTGTTCCAATGGCTACACAGGTGATGAGAGTTCATTCAACCGATCAGAAAATGATTATGCTGCTGGAAATTTTAGTGAATTGGAAGTTATGTCACCATCTTCAAGGCACTCATGGGATTACGTTAACCGCTATAATGGTCCTTGTTCGCCATCATCCTTCAGCCGTGCATCCTATTCTCCTGAGTCATCAGTTTGCAGAGAGGCAAAGAAACGACTTTCTGAAAGATGGGCCATGGTAGCATCAAATAAGGGGCCTCAAGAACAAAGGCATTTGCGCAAGAGCTCTTCCTTGGGTGAGATGCTTGCTCTTTCAGATGCAAAAAAATCTGTTTCACCAAAGGTTGAGAATAGCAATAAAGAACAAAAACCAAGGGAATGCACTAATAATACCAATGAAGAAATACAGGTGAAGGATTCTCCTAAAAATCTTTCAAGGTCAAAATCTGTCCCTGCATCTTCTTCTACTGTCTATGAGTCTGGGCTTGGTGTTGAAATCTGTGACCATGAGGCTGGCAAAGTACATGACTCAAAGGATCTGACGGAGTCAAAAAGCATGAAATCATTTAAAGGCAGAGTTACGAGTTTGTTCTTTTCAAGGAATAAGAAAGCAACCAAGGAAAAATCTAGTCTATTGCAGTCTAAAAATGAACCCCAATCTAATATCACTGAAGCATCAGTATCTCTAGCAAGTTCTCCTGGAATTATTAGGGATAACACATCTCAAGGCATCAGCAATGGTGAATTTGGAGAGTGTCCTCTTCCTACTCAATATGAACCATCAGGCAGAACTTTATCTGACTCACTTTCCAAGGGACAAGGCGTAACATCATTAGAGGTAATTGGGGATTTTGTGTGTGAGCACATATTTCAACCTTCTATCATTGCGTGCACAATGCAAATTTTCTTTTGTTTTCTGCCAGCTGCATACTTTCTACTTCATTAAGGGAATTAAATCCTTGCAACTTGGGGGTTTTGTAAATTTTATGTTGCGTGGTATGAAGAACTTTTGGGCCAATTTGTTTATTAAGGTCAAGAAAAAAAGTGATTTTGGTTAAGCTGAATGAGGGAGTTGTTAGGAGACCCTTAGGCAAACATGAGGGTTTTGTTGGAAAAAATCTCTTTTCAGCTTATTTTGATATGCTAATCCAAATAGCTTATCAAAATAAGCTAAAAACAAAATTTCCAACGCGTCCCTCACCTTTAGCTCAAGGTTCTCCCAACGATTCCCTCTTGTTTAGCTTACCTAAAATCACTTTTTTCCCCTTAATCTTACAAGCTGGCCCTTGATGCGTATGATTGAAAGCAATTTGTTTTACAAATTATTTGGAATTCCAATTGCGTGTTATTGCAAATTAGGAAGCTGAATCAGTGTTAGAAATTATAAAATAAATTGACTGCTAGGATCTGAGATTTTTATTTGTTTTCACAGTGTGGATTGACTGAGTCACAACCCGTGATGCCTGGGATATCAAGTGAAAACCAGGACCAACCTAGTCCAATCTCAGTTTTAGAACCTCTGTTTAGAGATGATAATGCAGCTCAGGAGTCCTTGAACTCAAGAAAGGCCGGCCACATGGGTACTTCTTTTGCCTCTTGTTACGAGAATCACTATTTTGGGATTTCTCATTTGACGTGCCTGTTTTAATTATGACCTGACTTAAATTTGTTGTACAGGAACAGGGGTGCCTCTGAATTCTAATTTAATTGACAAATCACCACCTATAGAATCAATTTCTCGAACCTTGTCATGGGAAAATTCCTGTGCAGAGGTAGCTACTCGGAATCCTCTGAAATCCTTGACAGTTTCAAGAGACCCGAAGGTAGAGGAGAAAGACTGGCTTGTCTCTGTACAGAAACTACTATCGGCTGCCGGACTTGACGATCAAGCTCAGTCAGACTCATTTCGCTCTAGATGGCATTCCCTTGAAAGTCCATTGGATCCATCATTAAGGGACAAGTATGCCAACAATGAAAAGGAGCCTCTCCATGAGGCCAAACGAAGACGGAGGAGATCAAATCAGAAGCTTATATTTGACTGTGTCAATGCTGCACTAAAGGAGATTACTAGTTATGAATCAGAAATATACTTAATGGGCAGAATGTGCACTACGAGCCATGGCAGTACCCCAGAGGGTACATCTCCCTTACTAGTGGACCTGATAGTGACCCAAATAAAGGAATTAATATCTAGTGAGGTGCATTGTGTTTGGGGAGATTGTGGGGACAGTAACAGCCTGGTGGTAGAGGGGTTTGTCAGGAAAGAGGTTTTGGGGAAAGGGTGGATTGAACTGTTAACTCTGGAGACGGCTAATCTAGAGAAGGAGATAGAAGGGAAGTTGCTTGAAGAGCTTGTGGAGGAGGCCGTGGTGGATTTGACTGGTAGAATCCTATGAGGTTTCTCTATGTTGTTGTTTGTTTGTTTTTTTTTTTTTTGGTTTTCTACTGTAACTATATGTGTAATTCAACCAAATTTGTTACACGCCACGAAATTGTTTGAAATAGGCTTTATTTGATCAATGCAACTCTCTGTAACTTAATGATCGTGGAGGCCAATGTTGCCTTGCAATTTGTTTTGTGCTAAAAAAAAAAAATCAATGTTACATTTGGGATAAGCATTGAAATAAACATCTCATTTCTTTTTTACTTGAATGGATTGAAACTGTCTGAAACTTTTATGTCATTAGTCGCTATCTTCTACTTTAGCCAGATAGAAGTTCAGCATTTTAAAAATTGCACCAATGGAGACAAAAAGATAAGTGGCTTCTGTAAACCATTAAACAGTGGAGCATTCATTAACACTGATAGATAATGATGCAACGCTATAAAAGCAGCAAGTGTTAAAAAAAAAAAAAAAAAAAAATCTAAAGCAAGGCTCGTCTGTGATTGATCAATGATCTGTGCGTGGCATTGAAAAGCTGAGAATTTATTATAGTCACAGTCGGTGTGGTCCAAACTAAGAAGGGTTTAGGAGGAAAAATACACATGTGCTTTACCCTCGGCATCATATGCTTTTTTTGGAAGCAAAAATACACATGTGGTTACATTTTAGAAGCAAAAGTCACACCACCGTTAAAATCTAGCCTGTTGTAAATATGACTTTTTCTGTTGTAAATGGCCAGATTTTAAATTTTGTTGTAAATACAGCACTTTATGTTGTAAATATATCCCTTTTTTGTTGTAAATGTTGTTGTAAATGACATTTTCTGTTGCAAATACACCGTTAAATTAGATTTTAACGATCATATGATTTTTGCTCATAAAATGTAACCACATGTGTATTTTTACTCCAAAAAAAGCATATGGTACTGGATGCTCCCAAGAGTAAAGTACATGTGTATTTTTGCTCATTTCCCCCAACCAAGAAATGATAAGACCCTACCATACAAATTACCCTAAAGGAGAAGGCCAACACTTCGGACTCTCTCTAACGTAATCCTGTCCCTCCCCTGCTTTGTGATGCTCCCATTCAAAACCAACTTGATTGAATAATACTCTTGTTGATAGGTAACTCAACAGTATCATGTTGACCATTCATATCAAATACTTGAGTAAAATAAAACCCAATATTTGAATCATTTCATTAGAAACAAAAAGATAAGAAATTGGCGTATGGAAACTGAGATAATGATAATGAGAGCACATTGGTTCTGTTTGGCTGGACTTGAATTCTGGCACACCTTTTCTGGGGGATGGCTGATACTAATAGCTCTAAGAGGTGTCTCCTTTTGCCTCTGATCTTTCTGTAAAGTAATGATATTCAGATATCTTCTTTCCCTTTATTTTTATTTTCTGTTACAATTTGACATAAAAATTCTCCTGCGAGTCTGTGACACATGGGAGTGTCTGGTGGTCCAACTCATGCAATATTATATTCACTCCAATGAAAAAGTTGTCCACTATTATTGTGCTCCTACCTCCTCACTCTGTTTTCTTTTCCTGTCTCCTCACATGACATCTTTAATGACTTGTTTCTCTTTATTATTTTTCTCAGAAAAATATGAAAGGCCAATGTTAACGTTGGGCAAAATTACAATATTTAGTGTGTCTAGCACCCAAGGATAGGGTTATTTCTTATTTGTGATTGGTCTTTGATGAACAAAAAAAAAGAGCATCTAACAAAATTGGTCATAATTTAAATACTCGTGAGACAAATATGCCGTTTTTATAAAATAATAACATCAGTTTTGGATAAAAAATTATTAAATGTTGAATACAAGTCAGGCAGTTGGAAGAAGTTGACAATCTTATTATTAAATTCCAAAAAAAAAAAAAAAAAAAACCAAAAACGTAAGGGAATTTCTCAAGTGGGTAAAAAGAAGAATATTCCTGAAAGCTGTTCCTGGTGATTTCACATTTTCACTCTGAAATTTCTAGCAAGAGGCCAAAAATGTTAAGGTATCTGCAACTTAAAAATTGAATCAGAACCCAAAAATTCTCGTGACAATGCTATTGACTTTGATCTGCAAGATATAATGTGATTTTTGAAATCAACGTTGATAATTAATTAAATTCAGTCCATCCTTGAGATCCTAAATTTGCTACGATGAGCATGATCCTTGACAGAGACTGCAATTTTTCTTTTCCTCTTTCTCTATCAAAATAACCAGGAAATAAGCTTTTGCTGATCCACCCGCCTTTTAATTTATTATTTGTTATATAAAAATAATTTTTAAATGCTCCCACTTTTAAAAAAATATTCAGTTATATCAAATAGGTGTGTGTGAATCAGAATAATTGATAGTTTTAATTATTTAAAAACCAAATATTTTATAACTAAATTTTTTTAACACTTAAAATTTTAAAATACTCAAGGATGCAGCTAGTAGGAGGGACTATCCTCATTTGCACTCGAGATCTTGAATTCGGGTTGGTGTAAAAAAAATGCTTTAAAAAAGTTATTGACTTACATGAATAGTATAAACTCACTTGTCTTCTTTCAAAAATCTTTCATGCCACTAATGCTTCACTTTTGGTAATACTAATCTATCCTCTAGTCTTGTAAGACCTTTCTAAGCCATCCAAAAACTTACCTGAATTACTATTTATGTCATCAATTTTTTGAAAAAAACTAGGCACAAGTTTATTTATTGAAATCAGTTCTATTTGAAGTATTGTGGGATAATAAATAGAGATAGGATATTGTCACTACCAATTTTATGTAACTACCACTTTTTTACCGTTGAGATCTAATCTAACGGTGAAAAAGTGGTAATGACATAAAATTGGTAGTGACAATATCTGATCCCTAATAAATATGATCATTGTGGAATACATTTGGGCCTAAATATGAAATATTATAACTTAAGTTACATCTTCCAAGTGTATACTTGTGTTTTGGGCCTCCACTATAGTAAACCGGGCTCCAAATACCCTTGTCTTATGTTTTTTTTTTTTGGGAGAAATATTGTATACATAAGTCTCGTGCTTTATATTTTAAATGAGAGATGAATTGCCAAAGAGAGTTGGCATAGATGGTAAAGGATTTGTTCAAGTTCCCAAAAGGATGTGTGTTTGATCCGCTTGCCGTCAGCGGCGAATTGTAATATGGACGATCTCGTAATATCAAATTGAAGCTCGTAAGTCTTTCCAAAAAGAGTCCGTGTCGCGCCCAGTGGGGACCCGATCGCCGAACCCTCCAAAAATTTTTTATATCAAAAAAATAAATAAATGAGAGATGAATTCCACTACTCCTAATCCTAAATTATAGACTTAATATATGCATTTTATGTTAATTGTAACATCCCCATTTTTCATGCAACTAATGTATTGGATTGATAAATGAAAAATATGAATTTTCATCTGGGTTATAGTCAATGAAATTTATTTATTCAGTTGTTTTTCTTTCTAAATGAATAATTAATTAAAGGTTAAGGTCTTAAAACGCACATGCCTTTACCTAAAAAGACCCAAGATCGTATGTTTTTCGAAGGTGTAAAAATACTCATGAGCTTTTAAAATTGGGGCAAAAATACCATGACCGTTAAGTCTACCTAACACCGTCACTTTTTTGTGTGGGTCCCACACTATTTTGATAGAAATACCAAAATACCCCTAATTCAAAAAAAAAAAAAAAAAAACTTCTCTTAGATTTGCAAACCATCACCGTCGAACGTTGGAGAGAATCATTATTAATTATTAGTTTCATCAGTGACCTACTTATTTTGACTTTTTTTATTATTTTATGGCCCTTTTTTCGTTTTCTTGTTCAATGTTACGCTGCAAAACAGAGTCTAACACTCATCCCTTCCATTGTTTTTTTTTTTCCAAAGATCTCTTTCATTGTTCAGTACCCGTCTCTTTCACCAAGCATCGCTGGAATTATAGAACTCAAATGTTGAGAATGCAGCTGATCAAACATTTACCTCTTTTTTACCCATCCAACATTTACCTCTTCAAAGAATAAACATTTCTTCACCGACTAGGAAAAAGGATCGAGATCGCAGCCCTCAAACCTTCTCATCTGAATCTTAGTTTCCATCGCCAATCTCCAAAAATTTCAGTCCCTGCAAAAGGCATCATCATTCAATTCGCACATTTCATCAAATTCCTAAAAACTCAAAAGGCATCCAATGAACTAAAAAATTATAGAACTCAGATGTTGAGAATGCAGCTAAAGAATTTTAAACAGTACATGACACTGAAACTAACACAGGGACACATTGTACTTGCGAAAGAAATATAATTCACACCAAAGAAACTAAAAAAAAAAAAAAAAAAAAACCTAAGCCCCCAACGACTAGATAAGCAGAAACCCTAGGAAAGGGAAGAAAGTTTAGGGGCCTTGCACTTTCACATCGCAGCGGCTCCTTAAATTGCAAGTTTTTGTCAGACAATACTACGAAACTGAATCCCTATCTGAGAACCAAAAAGCTGCAGAAGTATGAAAAATCGATGTAGTGAAATCGAATCGAGGATGGAGAGGGGAACAACAACTCTGAGGTCAACTTGAATAGTGAACAATCCATTAAAATTTTAGGATATGTTGAAAGAGTTCTCTCTCTGAGAGGGATCAGGAATATATAGAATAGAACGAAAGGCATAAAAGAGAGGCTTTTTATGGAGCCAAGATTCAGAGGCACATCGGTGAATGCTGCTTCTTGGAGAGATTTGTCGCCGGACGCCATCGAAGGAAGATGTCGGAGGGATAGGAGAGCGACGGATGAAGACAGGGGTAGCGTGAGGAAATTATAAAATCTTAATATTTTTTATTTGTTTAATATGGTGGGCCCCACCAAAAACTAACAGACGTTGACGCCTTCTAACAGAGATGGGATTTATGCCCGATTTTGAAAGGCTTCGCGAGTATTTTTGCGCTCCGAAAAAAGACACGTAGACGGGTGCACTTTGGGTAAAAGTTCCGTATGCGTTTTTTCGACCATAACCCATTAATTAAAGGAAAAAGGAATTGGAACTTGGCTCAATCCCGCGAAACCATTTCATAGAAGTTCATTGATATCCTCTTTTTCTAAAGCAAATCGACTTCGATTCTTGAATAATCAACATAACTTCTATGAAATTCCCCTTTTATGTGGAAAAGGCCTGTATCAATAATTATGAATTTACGTATGGACAATTCCTCAATATCTTGTTCATTCGCAACAAAATATTTTCTTTGTGCATGGCGGTAAAAAAAACATGCTTTTTTGGAGAGAGATACTATTTCACCAATCGAGTCACAGGTATCTAACATATTCATACCTAACGATTTTCCGCAAAGTGGTGACGAAATGTATAACTTGTACAAATCTTTCCATTTTCCAATTCGATCCGATCCATTCGTTCGTAGAGCTATTTACTCGATCGTAGACATTTTCGAACACCTCTAACAGAGGGACAAATAGTCAATTTTGAAAGAACTTATTGTCAACCTCTTTCATATATGAATCTATCGATTCGGAAGGGAAGAACTTGGATCAATATCTCAATTTCAATTTAAACATGGGTTTGATTCACACTCCATGTTCTCGAGAAATATTTACCATCCGAAAAGAGGAAAAAATGGAGTCTTTGGCTAAAAAAATGGCTTGAGAAAGGGCGGATGTATAGAACCTTTCAACGAGATAGTGCTTTTTCAACTCTCTCAAAATGGAATCTATTCCAAACATATATACCATGGTTATTTACTTCGACAAGGTACAAATATCTAAATTTTTTATTTTTAGATTAGTTTGGAAATTGGTGGATTATCATTCTCCTATGGACAAATTAATATAGGAAATGATAATGGAGGTCAAAACATATTTTATTTTCCCATTTTGCCCTTGAGTATTGTGCCAAAGGAAAAATTGGTTGAGTGTATAAATTCCAAAAATGCTCAATAAGTTGTCTTGAACTCAACCAAGGACTTAGGACCATTGGGCTAAGTAGGAAAGACCATTTTTAAAGCCCAAATGTGAGCCCAATTCGCATGGAGGAAGGGGGAGGATGAAGCAAAAGCTTGGATTCCCCGCCATTTTCTACAAATCCAATTGGGGGACGGAGGGGCCAGCTCTAGTTCAATTTGTTCAAGATGTTTTTTATGGCAAGAAATCTGTAGCAGAGGCTAACAAGACGATTATCTTTCTGATTCCTAAAGTGTTGAATGTTGAACTAGTTACTCACTTCAGACCGATATCTCTTTGTACGGTTCACTATAAGTGTATCTCTAAAGTGATAGCTCTCAGGCTAAAAGAGGTGATTGATGACCTAATTTCTCCTTTTCAAGCTAGCTTTATCAAAGGAAGGTGTATTCAAGACAACATCATTGTGGGACATGAAATCATTCATATTATGAGTAAAAATCGTAGTAAAAGAGGCCTAATGGCTATGAAGGTGGACTTAGAGAAGGCTTATGGCCCAGTATCGTTGGTCCTTCCCGAGCGTGTTTTACTTGAGATTGGTTTTGAATTGAATTTTGTTGATCTTATATTAAATTGTGTTTCTTCTGTTACATACAATGTCTTGTGGAATGGAGGCCAGACTGAATTCTTTGCCCCTCGTAGAGGCCTTCGGCAAGGGGATCCAATTTCACCTCTCCTATTTGTGTTATGCATGGACAAACTCTCCCATCTGATTTGCGATGCTGTGTCGGAGAATAGGTGGCAACCTATTTATGTTTCTACATCTGGACCTAGTGTGTCTCATCTTATGTTCGCAGGCGATTTGTTGTTATTTGGTGTTGCCTCTGTTGCTCAGGCTGATTGTATGATGAGCTGTGTTCAGAAATTCATGAGAGCCTCTGGGGGCAAAGTTAATTATGAGAAGTCATCTATCTTTTTCTCTCCTAGAGTTCCTCTTCATACTAGGAATAGCATTATAGGGGTAACGCAGATGAAGTGCTCAAGTGAAATAGGGCGTTATCTAGGAGTTCCCCTCTCGTATAGGAGGAAAAGATCTGAGACTTTCCAGTATGTAATTGATCGGGTTCGAGCAAAACTTAGTGCTTGGAAGGCCAATTCTTTGTCAATGGTGGGACGGATTACTTTAGCTAAATCTGTAGTAAGCTCTGTCCCTCTCTATCCGATGCAGGTGGCTTGGCTACCTTTGAAGGTGTGCCTGGAAATTGAGAGGTTACAAAGAAACTTTATATGGGGTCATGTGGATAGTTCAAGAGGGGCTCACCCTATCAGTTGGGATCAAATCACTAGGCCGAAGGAATATGGGGGTCTAGGACTAAGGAAGCTAAACTCCGTGAACCAAGCTTGTGAAGCTAAGTTGGCATGGAAGTTAATAGTGGGAACTCGTGGACTTTGGGCTGATATCCTTACACAGCGGTATATGATGAGGGAAGAGGAGTCGCTGTTGTCCTTCCATTCTGGTGACTCTAGCTTATGGAGGTTTATTTGCTCCCAATCTGAGTTGTTAGAACGTGGTATCAAATGGAAAATCAGAAATGGTTTATCTGTAAGCTTTTTTAACGATTGCTGGGTTGGTGCTGAGATTAAGCTCAAAGACTTTTGCACTCGTCAACTGTCCGAGATAGAAGAGATGTCTCTTGTGGCGGACTGGACTACAGATGGCATATGGGATTTTAATAAATTAGCTCATACTATCAGTCCTGCAGGGATTAATCTGATTGCGCCTGTCTTAGCGCCCAGACCTACTGCGCCTAATGATATTATGGTGTGGGGTGCAACTGGAGATGGTAAGTTCTCTATTAAATCTTCATATTTCCTGTTGGAATCTAACCCTTCTTCTTCAAGGGATTCTTTATTCAAAGATATTTGGCATTGGAAAGGCGTGGAGAGGATTATGGTTTTTCTGTGGAAAGTTGCTCTTGATAGGCTTCCTACTAATCTCTGGAGAAGTAAATGGAATGACGCTTCATCTCTGTGTGAATTCTGTAATGCTGGCGTTGAAGATGCACTTCATATATTGCGTGATTGCCATTATGCTAAATCTCTGTGGTATTCTTTTATTGATCACAAATTCGACCTCTTCTTTCTTCTCTCGCTAATCGTGGATCAAGGTTATTGTTAAATCTGAGGAAGAATGTTAGTTTCAGATGGGGGGATAGCTGGAGCCAAGTTTAATAGCTATTTGGAAATTATGGGGGTGGAGAAATCATTTTTGTTTCAACGGTGATTTTAGTAAGCCATCAAACCCAGCGTATGTTATTGCTGGCATTTGGAAGAATTATATTTCGGAACAAGTGCCGGATAGCATCCTTGAGCCTTGTTTAGGCTTGCCAATTCGTAGGTGGGTTAAACCTCCATTGGGTTGGATGAAGCTCAATGTCGATGGTGCAAGATCAACAATCTCTGCTCAAGCTGGTTGTGGTGGAGTATTACGTGATTGGGATGGGAATTGGGTGGCGGGCTTCTCCAAAATCATAGGGGTGTGTCAACCTAATATTGCTGAGGAATGGGCCCTGGTAGATGGTCTACAAATGGTGTGGGACTTGGGTATAAAAAGTGTTGTGGTTGAGTCTGATTCTGAGGAAGTAGTTCGAATGATTCTTGATTATGATTATAGCCTCGGAAGTTTAGTTATCATGAAGATCAAGGACATGTTATTATGGGATTGGCGGATTATTCTTAGGTCTATTCCTAGGGATGCTAATAGAATAGCTGATGAGTTAGCTAAAGTGGGTATTTCTAAATCTGCTATCTTTGAGATTTGCCCGTCCTACTTAAGGGCTTGGGTGGATGAAGAGAGTCTGGGAGTTATTCCTGAAAGTGAAGGAAATCACCAAGAGGGGGGGTGAATTGGGGATTTTAAAAAATCTTTTCAGATCACCCACACAACAGATGCTTAATCAAGATAAATGGAGTTAGAGAAGAAGAGCTTGACACGAAGATTTATCTTGGTTCGGTCTTAACTCTTGACCTACGTCCGGTCCCGGACTCTGGGTTTTTCTACTATCACTCAAATCAGATACACACTCGTACTCGAAAGTTATCCTCTCTAGGATACACTCCCTTACAAGTTGTAATCGATAACCCAACCTCAAAGTCCCACAACTTTGAGATTCTTACTAAGAATGATTTACGAAATGAACTCTCTCAAAGAGTGAATAAATATAAGCATCGAAGCACAATGTATCAAAGATACAAATGAGAAATATAAGCGTAAAAAGACGAGATCTTTGTATGCGTTTTTACGTGTATGTCTTCTCTACTTTCGGACTTCAAATCTTCATGTATTTATACTTTGGATTGAAGCTTGTGAACGTTGTAGATCCGTTGAGACTTGATCTAATTCGAAAATATAGCTGTTGTGAGTGTGTCTCCATGAATCTAGCTGTTGTGAACAAATCTGTTTGAATATGGTTGTTGCAGATTTGAATATTTGAAATTTGGCTCCTAAAGAATGTGTTCCCATGCTGTTATGTTTAGTGGAGGTAGTTGCATAATGTTGTCCAGCTGTTTGGAGGCTAGCTTTCTTTCTTGGAGAATGGTTGTCCTACTTTCCAGGTTGTAAACCATTGCTTTGGATGAGAGATACAATATTATATTGCAAGTTGCACAAGTTGTTGTCTTAAAGTCTTCTTTAAAACAAACCTAGATCTCTTAAATCTCATAAGCAAACTGGTTAAATTTGGTTAGGAAATATTGATATGAATCATATAAATCATATACAACCAATTCATAGAATCAAGCTAAAGCATAAATCAAACTGAACAAAATACACTCAGATGCGTTCTTAATCAAGTTTCCAAGCTCGAGTTTACTATACCAAGCTCGAGTTTGGTCTTCATTTAAAACTTGAGTTTTGCCTCTGGAAGCCTCAAGCTCGAGCTTGTAAATGTGTAAGCTCGAGTTTAGCATTTGTCGGGAAAACATGTTTGAAATCATTTTGAGAGCCAAAGTGGAAAAACGCAAGCTTGAGCTTATTAGTGAGTAAGCTCGAGTTTGGCACTATTCATGTCAAAAATAATTTTAGTTCACAAAATGCAAGCTTGAGCTTAGAGGTGTAAACTTGAGTTTGCTAAGCTCAAAATATGACATTGCTCTGTCGACCCAAGCTTGAGCTTACAAGGGCAAGCTCGAGTTTGGCAATGGTTTTAAAAACTTTAAAAGATTTTTGTCGAGACAAGCTTGAGTTTACAACCTTAAACTTGAGTTTACTCTTTGAAGTAAGAACTTGAAAACTTTCTCGCGTGATGCAAGCTCGAGCTTGGTATGCCAAGCTCGAGTTTACAACTTTTGTAAACTCACAAACTCTACAAAGTAAAATGATAAGCTCAAGTTTAAAGGATTTTGACGAGGTAAGCTCGAGCTTGTAACGCAAGCTCGAGTTTACATATTTGTAAACTCATTGAGAAAAGACTCGGAAGAGGCAAGCTTGAGCTTATAACTAATAAGCTTGAGTTTGCAATTTGAGTAACTTGATAAAATCCTCAAACCTTCGTAAGCTCAAGCTTACGGTGTGCAAGCTCGAGCTTACTCGGTATATGAGTAAACTTTGAAAACCTTCAAGCTCAAGTTTATGGACCAAGCTCAAGTTTAGAAAATGCAAAAAAGCTTGGTTTGCTTTACGTAAAGAGGCAAGCTCGAGTTTGGAGACCCAAGCTCGAGTTTGGAGCAGAATGTTTTTCAATTGGAATCATCAAGCTTTACCAAGACTATAACAACAAAAACATTCTCTCATGTTTACAATTGTTATTAATCATCAAAACACATTGAGAACTAACAATTCCCTCTACCTTGTAATGCTGTTTATTTATTAAAGGCTTCTAGCCATCGTTCTTACAAAAAAAAATGGATTTTTCTAGAAATCATATTTTAAAGATTTGAAATTTGATGACAACATATTAGCACATGATCTTCTCTCCATTGATTGCAAGAGATATATGATTGACATGTAATCTCTCCTTTTCCCCTTAATTTTTGAAACATGGGCAAAGAAGAGAGAGAGATATATATATATATATATATATATATATATATATATAAATATATAAATAATATGAGATGCTATCATTGAATCCAAACCATGCCATTAAAGAAGCATTGGAAACACAAGGAATCAGATTTTTTCCCCTTCCAATTCCCTCTCAAGTTCGCCCAACTAGGAAGAAATGAGAGAAGAGAAAAAAAATAAAAATATAATGAGAAGATGAAGCATGAAATGACATGGCTGAAATCATCTTATGTGCCTATCACCTATGGGTAATTATGGCCTATAAGAGGATAAGATATCAACCTTTAATTAAATATTTTTGGCACATTAAACAAGCCAATTTTAGAACAAATTTCCCACCCCAAACGGCCCATGAGTTTCGGCCAGCATAAAAAAAATGAGAAGAGAAGAGTCCTCATGAAAAATGAGGAAACTCCCCTGGGAGAGGTCCCCGAGAAGATCCGACTAGTCCTCATGAAAAAAAAAGGAAAAAAATCTAGAGAACTTATGAGCATAAAGGTAATTATTCAAAAACATAAGACTTGAGCATTTTAAAAGGACCAACTGCCCTAATTTTCGGTTGCTTGTTCGGCTGGTAAGAGAGGAAAAGAGAGAGCAAGTGGTACCATTCATGAGAGCATAAGAGTGCTTAAGAAGAAGAAGGAAGTTGAAGCTATAAGTGTTTGACCTTGGAACTTGAATCCACTCTCTTCTACCTCTTCTAATGTGGTTAAGACATTAAAAATCATCACTTCCTTGGTCTTTTAAGGCATAGTTCAAAATTGGAGAAGGGAGACTCAAGGAGCAAGTGTGATAAGACTTAAGAGTGCTACAAGATATTAAGTAAGTCATTTTTGCACACCTCCACCATTTTTCTTTGGCTGTTTGGGTTAGGAAATGCTTGTTTCCTTGAGCATGCATAATCTTTAGGTCTGAATGGTCAATGAAAAGTATGAATCAAGAATTTAAGTTAAGGTTCATGGCCTAAAATGGTGAAACAAGCATAGTATATGAAATGATACAAAGATGGAATGAAAGTTTGGTATTTTGTTGATTAATTAAGGAATTTCGTGCAGCTGATTTTTCATGATAATATGAGTTGATTTTGGTGTTTTTAATGGTATTAAAGTGTTTAAAATGATATTTTATATAAGGTTGAACTTGAACCATAATTTTTGGAAGTATAAATGGAAGTTGAAAAACGTTGGGTTGCTGATTCGTGGAATTCCTATAGAGTCAGCTGGGTTTAACTCAATTTTTGACCGAGTAAATGGACTTGTAAAATTATTAAATTTTACAGGGAGAAAGTAGACATCTCAAGGATTATTTTAGTATATTATTTGTAATTTTCTGAGTTATGGATTGGGAGAAATAAATTTTTTAAAAATGGCCTCTATTTCTTGACTTTATTTCAAACAGCAGAAATATTTTGGGCTATAAATGGATTTTTGAATGTGGCTGGCCCAAAATAATATTTTTGGTTGAAATTAAACATATTAAAGATTAAATGGGCTTTGGAACCAACTAAAAGGATTTTTCTAGAATAAATTATAAATTTTTGAAGTTGACAATTATTCCTGGAATTTTCTGTGCAAGGACAAAAATGAAAGGATTTTGAGCCCATATTTAATCCCTTATCAAGAGAAGTGATTTAATAAATATGGACACTTGAAAAGAGTCTATTTCAGAAACTGAAATTATGTTTTTGAGAAGGAAAAATTAATTATGTTTATATTTTATTATTGTTGTTAGGTTTATTTGTGGATTTGTGCACTGGAGGAAATTATTTATAACTGTGGTCGACCTTCAGGTAGTAACCTTAATCTTCATATGCATTGTGTTACTTTGTATGTTTGATTTTCCATGATTGTGGATCTGGGCCTCGTGAGAGACATGCGTTTGTGTACATTCAGTGTGGTTAGGGTTCAAAGCCCGACTACTGTATTTTTCATGGCGCTATGGATTCGGGGCTTGCTTTGTGGAACAGTCCTGCGTTTGTTTCTAGGACATGTAGTCCTTCCACAGTTAACACTGTACATATGGTATGTTGTATTTGTGTTACTGCGCATTTGTTATTGAATGTTGTGTGATTTATGTTTATTTTCCTGATTATGGTGATTTACATGCATTGCATACACAAGTTATATGAGATTAATGGTTACTCTGGGATTCAATTATGAATCCCAGGCTTTTGCAAGGATACCAGGAGTGCTTCTAGGTCGGTGCCGGGTGACAAAGGTAGGCATGCGGAGCAAGACCGAGCTATGAGTGACTTTATTTTGGATATTTATTTTGGTTACCTGGATAACCGTATAATTATTATTTTGGCCGTTGGGCACTTTATTTGGGATAACTGTATACTAATCCCACCGAAGAAATCTTTACCTACTACACTTTATTTTATCAATATGTTTTGTTCAAACCAGTGTGTGCTTATACTCTGATACACCACGTAATTAACCTGGATTGGATTTTTTAAAAAAAAAAATAAATACAAAAATGGTTTTTAAAGTAAAGGACCATACTACTCGCCACCAGAAAGAACGAGGCCAGGTGTGTAACATTAATGATTATAAAACTATGTCTAAGTATTTTAACAAAACAAAAAACCGATATCTAAGTGTCAACGGAGTATTTACTTTTTTTCTTTAATTTTAGGATGGAACTCAAACTCAAGTTCTTATTTTAGGTGTGAGGCCTTTGGCTTGAGGAAAAGTAGCATGACTAGACCCACCCTCTCGCTAGTGAGGTTTATATCGATGAAAATTATCGTCCGAGTGATATGTGAGCAATACGTTTCAGTTCACAACTTAAGCATCACTCATGTTACAATATATGTTGAGTTCATTACATGATAGGAAGTCAATACATAATTTATTAATACTATCCTAATTATAAGAAATTTAGTTGACTTTTTTGGAAAATTAAGGAAGTTAATTAAATTAGGCAACAAATATTTGATAATAAACTAATATATAATCTAAGAAAACATAACATATAAATGATTAAGCCTCTCCAAAAAAAAGTCAACTACTTATAATTAGGAGTGGAGGTAATATAACAATATCAATATCAACATATATAATCAATAATATAACAATAATACCTATAATAAGCCTTACTGTTAACAAACGCGCACGATACAACTTATTCTTTAAACTTACACACAATGCACACAAACATGTATAAAAAAACCAGTGTGTACACTAATAAATCTCAATATGTACACCCACGCAATGTGCAAAATAACTAGTATATATATATATAATCTACATCAGGATGCAATACTCACAAACAATAAACCGTGCAGCTCATTCTTAGATTTTCATGTAGTATACACGTCAAACTACCATCTATAACATCAACTTCAATCACCCTTTTCTTTTCTTTTTTCACAAACTGGAAACATTTAAAATTTTAAGAGACAATACAAGCTGAGTTGCTGGAGTCAAGAAGACCAAATACCATATATCATATCCCAAAAGAAGGGGAAAAATCAGAAAAACAAATGAAACAGAGGAAAGGAAAACGAAATACCAAGAGATGAACATATTATACTACATATACACTCCGATTTCAAGATAGAATTAGTGCTCGTTGACCTGTAGCCTTCATTGCCTGGAATTCTGATTTGCTGGAGTGTTCTGAATTGGTAAGTTGTACTTCTCACCCAAGTTCAATTTATACTGCAAATATGAAATAACGATGCCTAAATCACCAAAGTGAAAGCGCACTAATATAGCCGGAAGCAATCACAAAGTTCATCAGAAACTTAGTTCTTCATCGATGATTGACAAACATGGAAATAACAAGTTTTACTGTTTTAGATTATATAATGTTTTATCTTAAGACCCAAAACTTGAAATGCAGAACTACTTGAATCTTACATGAATTGCCTTACCATGTTTACTACACAGTTGAATATAAAAAGGACGATCTTAGTAACCTATACAAAAAATTCTCATGCCCAATTTGTTCTAACCATGAAAATTGGAGGTAAGAAACCTAAGTTTAAAGCAAAGATAATAAACAGCACTGAAAAATAATTTTCCTGTGACTGAATGCCTTACATTGACATATTAGAGGACTCACAAGAGATTTGCATTCAAACAAAAAGATGAAATTTCACCTGAATCCCTAATCTAAAACCTAATTCCATTATGAACAACAAAAAGATTACTTAGCATACAATTCAAACCTTTCATTGTTGAGATACTCTTCGTGCTTATGTTGTTAACTTTATAAAAGCATAAATTCTGTAAAAGGTTATCAAACAAACTACTGTTCAGACTTCAGACATTCATACCTTCTCTCTCATCCGTGAGCTCCAGTCAGAAAGACTTCCTTTGATATCACTCTTGGCTAACCCCGATGACTGACCAGGTTGATGCTTTAGTAGGGGGTCCCAACTTCTACCTCTGTTATCATATTCATCTTCGTCATCAAAATCTGTACTTCGAGTTGAAACTGTGTCTCGCAAATTTAGTGACAACAGTAGAGACAATGCCTGAGGTTGACACCAAGGAAAGCGACCCATAAGGATAGGAGAGGAATGGGATATCTATCAGAAACTAATACATGCATGCTGAGATGTTGATATAGGCTTCTTCATGTTGTTAATAACAACAGCCAATAGGAACAAAGTCCCCATATTGTTCTTCTAAAATATACAATACAGACATAATATAAGTTGTCTGGCGATGCATTATGCAGGGAAAATTCCATATTGTCCTTCATAGTGTTAATTCCATTGCCATGATAATAGTAGCATCCTGAAATTTCAGACCAACTAACACAAAAATTTCACAATATCTTTGAAAAATTAGCAACAAACACATACAAGATGTGGTTACAACTACCCCTGGTAACATTAACTAGCAAAGCGCCACTTCACGTGATGAGGGATAGGATATGCTGCATGTCATCAGGAATAGACCAAGGACAATAACATATCCAATTATTGTAGAGAGGTCAAGAAAAATTTCCCTGATGCCCATGACAAAAGTAAAGCAGAATATACCTGAACTACAACCACAGTAATGCCAACCCATTTGCACATATCTAGATTATCTTCAATGAAGGATTTGAGACTCTGAAGTTCACCAGTTGGATCAAATGGAAGATCCTGTAAATGAAAAAGTTGACACATTCTCAATTATTGAAAGAACACAGATGTAAGCAAACGCAATTACATCCATGTGAGGAAGAGGGAAGGACAGAGAGAATGAACCTTTTCCCAGTGATGATCAACAGCTATGAATGTCACCAAAGCTGCCTCTAGTAGAACGAATACTGTGATGAGTATATTATACTGGCATTTCAATAGGTCAAGGAATAAAAAGGGGACGCATAAATATGAGAAAATAATAACTGAAATTTACATTATTAGAAGTAAAGAGCTAATCCCGACGTTGCACCAAAAAGTCATATGTAAGAACAAAAGGTGCTAAAATTCTCAGAAACACTGAGATGGGAAAATAGAAATATTCATTTTTTTTTATTACAGAAATATTCACTTTAAGCAGGATACAGAGCACAGGCAGCAACCATTATATGCTTCGGCTGCAATGCAACCCATTAAAGAGATGCAGAACATTAATATGCCCACTCCCATGAAAGAATATATGAACCTGCAGACAGTGGAGAAATGTGGGTGAATGTACAAAATAGACATACCGAAGTTTATTTTATCATTCAAACTTTGTTATTTTCATTATTTACACCATAATAAATTTAAATTTGTGAATTTACTTGCAGGTTCTTCAATCTTCTAGCACACGTCACTCATGATCAGTCCTCACCTTCCATACCTCACATTTTTCAACTTTACCATATCCATTTTGTCATTCCGTTTGCAATAACAATATAACCGGTAAAACAAAATTTAAGTGTAGCTCTCCTCTATTATTATACCCCCAAATCACGGAAGGAAAGCCAGCATGCATCATTTCCACAGAACGTAATCCTAGTATAAATGCAATTTAAAGCATTAACAGGATTTAACTCGCTCAACCTCATCACAGAACAAAATAGAACCAGTACACCAATTGCGCACCATAAGATACCAATTAATACCCGAAAATTAAATGAGAAGAAAAACGGAACGCGGAGTTATTTCTCCATTAAAACAAAAAAGATCACCAGAAGTTTTTTTAAAAAAATTAAGTACCAAGGAGCGGGAAGCTTGAAAGAACTGGAATCGAAGTCAGGTACGTCATCGAAACTGGAAACCGTGTGGAGGACGAGATTTAAAGGGTTGATCTGAGCAGAAACCGAAAGCGGCTGAGAATTCACGGGAATGGATAGAGAAAAAGACGGGGAAGGAGCTGGAGAAGGAGGTAAGGGAATGCGATGGCTCCATTTATCGATGAACCATGCGGAATAGAGAATAATTGAAATTCCGACGAAGCATTGAAGAAAATTGAGGAATTTGATACAGAAAGACAGGCAAGTCTGGCAACAATTCGGACGCATGTTTGGGAACGAGAGGGAAAACCCTCAAGTTCGTAAAGAAATGGATCAGTTGCTTGAGATCTACGATTAATTAATAATTTAAACTTCAAGGGAGTGGAAAAAGTAACCAGGATATTTTAGGAAAAATCCCTTTAAGGGTCCAAAGGACAAAAATGTCAAAAAAGTCTCATAAAAAATTCTAATGTCAAAAAAGTCTTATTGACAACTTATTAACAACTTCGTCTATGGGTTTTAACAACTCTTTAGGGCATTTTTGTCATCTTAATTTTTTCTAAAACTTTTTTAATATTTCATTGATTTCTTGAGACCTTAAAGAGATTTTTCCAATAATTTAATTCCCGCATTTTCATATGGTAATTTTAGGCTTTGATAATTTTTAAATTTCAACTCGATAATTGTGCTATAATCATTTAGCTAAAATATTTTTGTTTGAGTAAATTTTTGACAAAAGGGTAATACCTGAGTTCACATTTCATGTTTATCCAAAAGATGAGCATGGATGCTCATCCATCTAATTTTGTGATGGGACCATTTTTTATTTATTTATTTTGATTAAATTGTATGTTTATACCAAATCTTTTTTTTGCACCCAATATCACAAATGAATTAATTTCTTGTATCGCATTCAAAAATATTTTTTCTATGACACCAGTATCCTGAAATTTTTTCTAGTAGAACCTAATGTCTTCCAATATCTTAAGTTAATTAATTTTTAGTGCATTAAGTACTTTTTCAAAAAAAAAAAAAAACCCTTTATTTGGGGAAGACCTTGGAATGTGGATTCATTCACATACTACTATTAAGTTTTCAATAAAGGGTGTAATTTGAGGTTCACATTCCATGCTCATCCAAAAGAAGAGTATGAGATGTTCATCCCTCTAATTTTAAGGTGGGGATCATTTTGTAATTTTTTATGTCTTTTTTATTTATTTGGATTAAATTGTATGCTACACCCGAAATATTTTTTTGCATTCAGTATCTCAAATGAATTAATTTCTTGTCTTGCATTTAGAAATATTTTTCCTGTGACACCAATATCCTGAAATATTTTTTCAGTAGCACCTAATATATGAATTTTTTTTCACGCCCAGTATCTTAAGTTAATTAATTTTAGAACATGGAGTATTTTTTTTAAAAAAAAAAACCTTTTATTTTGGGATAAGCATGGAATGTGGATTCATTTACATACTAATATCAAGTTTTCGATTAAGGGTATAATTTGAAGGTTCACATTCAATGTTCATCCAAAAGATGAGCATGGGATACTCATCACTCTAATTATGTGGTGGGAACAATTTTTATATTTATTTTTATTTGGATTAAATTGTATGTTACACCATGAAATATTTTTTGCACCCAAAGATCACCTTGAAATGAATTATTATACCGCATTCATAAATATTTTTTCTATGACACTAGTATCTTGAAATATTTTTTTAACACCCAGTATCTTAAGTTAATTATTTTTAATGCACAGATTATTTTTAAAAAAAAAAACATTTTATTTGAGGATGAGCATAGAATGTGTATTCAATGGCATAAGAGTATTAAGTTTTAGATAAAGGGTATAATTTAAGGGTTCATATTCCATGCTCATCCAAAAGAGGAGCATGCGATGCTCAATACTCTAATTTTTGGGTTGGGATCATTTGCTTTATTTTTTTATTTATTTAGATTAAATTGTATGTTGCACTCTGAAATATTGTTTGCATCCAATATCTCAAATGAATTAAACTTTTATCCTGCATTTAGAAATATTTTTCTTATAACACCAGTATCCTGAAATACTTTTACAATTGAACTTCATGTTTGAAATATTTTTTCAACCCGCATTATCTTTAGTTTATTAATTTTTAGTGCATGAAGTTTTTTTTTTAAAAAAAAAAACCTTTTATTTGGGGATGAGCATGGAATGTGGATTCATTCACATACTAGTATTAAGTTTTTGATTGAGGGTATAATTTAAGGGTTCACATTCCATGCTCATCCAAAAGATGAGCATGGGATGCTCATCCATCTAATTTGGGGGGGGGACCATTTGTTTTATTTTTTAATGTATTTTTATTTATTTGGATTAAATTGTTTGATGCACCTTGAAATATTTTTGGCATATAGTATCTCTTATGGATTAATTTATTGTCCTACATTCAGAAATATTTCTCTTGTAACACCAGTATCCTAAAATATTTTTCAAGTAGTACCTAATTTCTAAAATATTTTTCAATGTCTAGTTTTTTAAGTTAATTAACTTTATATGAGCATGGGATGCTCATCCCTCTAATTATGTGGAGGGGACAACTTTTTTTATTTTTATTCATTTGGATTAACTTGTATGTTGCACTCTGAAATATTTTATGCACCTAGTATCTCAAATGATTTAATTTCTTCTACTACATTCATAAATATTTTTCTTGTGACACTAGTATTTCTGAAATAATTTTCAAGCTACACCTAATATCTAGAATATTTTTTCAACGCCCAATATCTTAAGTTATTAATTTTTAGTGCATGGATTATTATTTTTTTAAAAAAACCTTTTATTTGGGGATGAGCATGGAACGTTGATTCATTCACATACTAGCATTAAGTTTAAGATTAAGGGTATAATTTGAGGGTTCACATTTCAAGCTCATCCAAAAGATGAGCATCAGATTTTTCATACATTTAATTATGAGGTGGGGACCATTTTTTTTATTAAAAAAACTTAATGTATTTTTATTTTTTTGGATTAAATTGTATGGTTCACCTTGAAATATTTTGTTTGCATCCAATATCTCAAATGAATCAATTTATTGTCCAGTACTAAGAAATATTTTTCCTGTCACACGAGTATGCTAAAATATTTTTATGTGGATTAAGTTTTATGTCGCACCCTAAAATATTTTTTGTATCCAATATTTCAAATTAATTAATTCCTTATCATACAATCAGAAATATTTTTCCTATCACATGATTCGAGTACTACCTAATATCTTAAATATTTTTTCAACGCCCAGTATCTTAAGTTAATTAATTATTACGACATGTAGTATTTTTTCAAAAAACAAAAATTTATTTGGGTATAAGCTTATAAGCTTGGAATGTGGATCCATTCACATACTAATATTCAGGTTTAGATTAAGGGTATAATTTGAGAGTTCACATTCCATGTTCATCCCTCTAGTTTTGGGGTTGGGACCATTTTTTTAATTATTTTAATTTATTTAAATTAAATTGTATAATGCACACTAAATAATTAATTTAGAAAAAATTTATGCACCTAGTATCTCATATGAAGTAGTTTCTAGTCCTCCATTTAGAAAAAATTATGCACCTAGTATCTCAAATGATTTAATTACTTTTACTCAAATGATTTAATTACTTTTTTAAAAAAAATTACGTGTTTTTCTTTATTTGGATTAAATTGTATGTTACATGCTGAAATATTTTATTTCCTTCCACAATCTCAAATGAATTAATTTATTTTCCTGCATTAAGAAATATGTTTCCTCTGACAACGGTATCCTGAAATATTTTTTCAGTACCGCCTAATGTTGGCAATATTTTTTCAACGCCCTCCATCTTAAGTTAACAACTTTTTGATGCATGGGCTATCTTTTTTTTTAAAAAAAAAAAAACACTTTTACTTGGGGACAAGCACGGAATGTGGATTCGTTCACATACTAGTATTAAGATTTAGATGAATGGTATAATTTGAGGGTTCACATTCTATGCTCATCCCTATAACTATATGGCGGGGGCAATTTTTTTCTTTTTCATATATTTTTATTTATTTAAGCTAAATTTCATGACGCACTCAGAAATATTTTATGTACCTAGTATCTCAAATGATTTAATTTCTTTTACTACATTCATAAAATTTTCCGTGCAAAACTAGTATCCTGAAATATTTTTAATGTGACGCCTAATGTCTCAAAATATTTTTTCAACGCCCAGTATCTTAAGTCAATTAATTTTTAGTGGATAGATTATGTTAGTAAAAAAAAAGCAAAACCTTTTATTTGGGGATAAGCATAAAATGTTGATTCATTCACATACTAGTATCAAGGGTATAACTCGAGGGTTCACATTCTATGTTCATCCAAAAGACGAGCATCATATGCTCTTCCCTCTAATGTTGGGGTTGGGAACTTTTTTTAAAAAAAAATTTATGAGCTTTTCTTTATTTGGATTAAATTGTATGTTGCATGCTGAAATATTTTGTTTCCTTCCACTATCTCAAATTAATTAATTTATTTTCCTACATTCAGAAATATTTTTCCTGTCGCACCCAAATCCTAAAATATTTTTAATGTAGAACCTAATGTTTGCAATCTTTTTTCAATGTCGTGCACCTTAAGTTAACATATTTTTTGGGCATGGATTATTTTTCAAAAATGAAAAAAAAAGGCCTTATGTTTCGAGATGGGCATGAAATATTGATACACTCACATACTCGTATTAAGTTTTAAATTAAGCGTATAATTTGAGGGCCACATTTTATGCTCATCCAAAAGATGAGCTCGGGAGGCTCATCCTTCTAATTTTGGGGTAGGGACCATTTTTTTAAAATGTTTTATTTATTTGGATTAAATTGTATGCTACACCCTGAAATATTTTGTTTGCTTCCAGCATCTAAAAAGAATTAATTTATTGTCCTGCATTAAGAAATATGTTTCCTCTGAAACCGGTATCTTGAAATATTTTTTCGACCGCCTAATGTACGCAATATTTTTCAACGCCCTCCATCTTAAGTTAACAAATTTTTTATGCATGGGCTATCTTTGTTTTTTCTTTTAAAAAAAACATTTACTTGGGGACAAGCATGGAATGTGGATTCGTTCACATCCTAGTATTAAGACCTAGATAAAGGGTATAATTTGAGGGTTCACATTCTATGCTCATCCGAAAGACGAGCATGAGATGCTCATCCCTATAACTATATGGCGGGGACAATTTCTTTTTTCTTTTTCATATATTTTTATTTATTTAAGCTAAATTTCATGATGCACTCAGAAATATTTTATGCACCTAATATCTCAAATGATTTAATTTCTTTTACTACATTCATAAAATTTTCCGTGCGACAATACTATCCCGAAATATTTTTAATGTGACGCCTAATGTCTCAATTTTTTTTTTCAACGCCCAATATATTAAGTCAATTAATTTTTAGTGGATAGATTATAGTAAAAAAAAAGGGGAAAAACCTTTTATTTGGGGAGGAGCATGGAATTTTGATTCATTCACATACTAGTATCAAGGGCATATCTCTAGGGTTCGCATTCCATGCTCATCCAAAAGACTAGCATGAGATGCACATCCCCCTAATGTTGGGGTTGGGAACATTTTTTAAAATTCTTTTATGTGCTTTTCTTTATTTTGATTAAATTGTATCTCGAATGAATTAATTTATTTTCCATCATTGAAAAATATTTTCCATGTCACACCAGAATCCTAAAATATTTTTAATGTAGAACCTAAAGTTTGCAATATTTTTTAATTGTTGTGTACCTTAAGTTAACCCATTTTTAGGGTATGGATTATTTTTTCAAAAAAAAAAAAAGGCCTTCTGTTTCGAGATGGGCATGGAATATTGATTCATTCACATACGAGTTATAATTTTTAAATTAAGGGTTTAATTTTAGGGCCACATTTTATGCTCATCCAAAAGATAAGCTTGGGAGGCGCATCCTTCTAATTTTGGGGTAGGGACCATTTTTGAAAATATTTTATTTATTTGGATTAAATTGTATGCTACACCTTGAAATATTTTGTTTGCTTCCAACATCTAAAATGAATTAATCTATTGTCCTGCATTCAGAAATATGTTTCCTCTGACAACGGTATCCTGAAATATTTTTTTAGAACCGCCTAATGTCTCGCAATATTTTTTGAACACCCTCCATCTTAAATTAACAATTTTTTGAGCATGGGCTATCTTTATTTTTTTAAAAAAAAAAACTTTTACTCTGGGACAAGCACAAGAATGTGGATTCGTTCACATCCTAGTATTAAGACCTAGATCAAGGGCATAATTTGAGGATTCACATTCTATGCTCATCCTTATAACTATATGGCGGGGAAATTTTCTTTTTTCTTTTCCATATATTTTTATTTATTTAAGCTAAATTTTATGATGCACTCAGAAATATTTTAAGCCCCTAGTATATCAAATGATTTAATTTCTTTTACTACATTCATAAAATTTTCCGTCCTACACTAGTATCCTGAAATATTTTTAATGTGACAGCTAATGTGTCAAATATTTTTTCAACGACCAGTATCTTAAGTCAATTAAGTTTTAGTAGATAGATTATGTTAGCAAAAAAAAAGGGGAAAACCTTTTATTTGGGGATGAGCATCCAATGTTGATTCATTCACATACTAGTATAAAGGGCATATCTCGAGGGTTCAAATTTCGTGCTCATCCAAAAGACGAGCATGAGATGCTCATCCCCCTAATGCTGGGGTTGGGAACATTTTTGTAAAAAAAATTATGTGTTTTTCTTTATTTGGATTAAATTGTATCTCGAATGAATTAATTTATTTTCCATCATTGAGAAATATTTTTCCTGTCACACCAGAATCCTAAAATATTTTTAAGAGTAAATACCCTTTTGGGTCCCTTGGAAAAAAACACGGACCCCATTTTGGTCCTCACACAAAGAAATGCCCTTTTAGTCCCTGAAAAGGACGAATAAGGGTCAATTTGTAAACATTTTGGTCCCTTGTAAATTTCCAAAAAAACCCTTTTTAGTCCATAAAAAAATCTCATTTTAATCCCTAGGGACGAAAATGGGGTCCGTGTTTTTTTCCAGGGACCCAAAAGTTTATTTACTCTATTTGTAATGTAGAACCTAATGTTTACAATCTTTTTTAAATGTCGTGTACCTTAAGTTAACCAATATTTAGGGCATGGATTATTTTTCAAAAACGAAAAAAGGCCATCTTTTTCGAGATGGGCAAGGAATATTGATTCATTCACATACGGGTATTAAGTTTTAAATTAAGGGTTTTATTTGAGGGCCACTTTTTTTGCTCATAAAAAAAGATGAGCTTGGGAGGCTCATCCTTCTAATTTTGGGGTAGGGACCATTTTTTAAAATGTTTTATTTATTTGGATTGAATTGTATGCTACACCTTGAAATATTTTGTTTGCTTCCGCCTAAAATGAATTAGTTTTTTGTCCCGCATTCGAAATATGTTTCCTCCGACAACGTTATTTTGAAATATTTTTTCAAAGCACCGCCTAATGTCGCAATATGTTATCAATGCCCTCCATCTTAAGTTAACAAATTTTTGATGCATGGGCAATCTTTTTTTCTTCTTTCTTTTTTTTTTTTTTTAAAAATGAACTTTTACATGGGGACAAGCACAAAATGTGGATTCGTTCACATCCTAGTATTAAGATTTAGAAAAATGGTATAATTTGATGGTTCACATTCTTTTTTCCTTCAAAAGATGAGCATGAGATGCTCATCCCTATAACTATATGGCGGGGACAATTTCTTTTTTATTTTTCATATATTTTTATTTATTTAAGCTAAATTTCATGATGCACTCGAAATATTTTAGGCACCTAGTATCTCAAATGATTTAATTTGTTTTACTACATTTATAAAATTTTCTATGCGACACTAGTATCCCGAAATATTTTTAATGTCACGCCTAATGTCTCAAAATATTTTTTCAACGACCAGTATCTTAAGTCAATTAATTTTTAGTAGCTAGATTATGTTAGTAAAAAAAGGGAAAAACCTTTTATTTGGGGATGAGCCTTAAATGTTGATTCATTCACATACTAGTATCAAGGGCATATCTCAAGGGTTTGCATTCCGTTCTCATCCAAAAGACGAGCATGAGATGCTCATCCCCCTAATGTTGGGGGTTGGGAACATTTTTTTTAAATTTTTTTATGTGCTTTTCTTTATTTGGATTAAATTGTATCTCGAATGAATTAATTTATTTTCCATCATTCAGAAATATTTTCCCTGTCACACCAAAATCCTAAAATATTTTTAATGTAGAACCTAATGGTTGCAATCTTTTTTAAATGTCGTGTACCTTAAGTTAACCAATTTTTAGGGCATGGATTATTTTTTTTCAAAAACGAAAAAAAGGCCTTTTGTTTCAAGATGGGCATGAAATATTGATTCATTCACATACGGGTATTAAGTTTTAAATTAAGGCTTTAATTTGAGGGCCACATTTTCTGCTCATCCAAAAGATGAGCTTGGGAGGCTCATCCTTCTAATTTTGGGGTAGGGACCATTTTTGAAAATGTTTTATTTATTTGGATTAAATTCTATGCTACACCCTGAAATATTTTGTTTGCTTCCAACATCTAAAATGAATTAATGTATTCTCCTACATTCAGAAATATGTTTCCTCTGACAATGGTATCCTGAAATATTTTTAATGTGACACCTAATGTCTGCAATATTTTTTCAACGCCCTCCATCTTACGTTAACAATTTTTTGATGCATGGACTATCTTTGTTTTTTTTTTAAAAAAAGAAAAGAAAAAACATTTACTTGGGGACAAGCACGGAATGTGGATTCGTTCACATCCTAGTATTAAGACTTAGATAAAGGGCATAATTTGAGGGTTCATATTCTATGCTCATCCCTATAATTATATGGTAGGGACAATTTCTTTTTTCTTTTCCATACATTTTCATTTATTTAAGCTAAATTTCATGATGCACTTAGAAATATTTTATGCACATAGAATCTCAAATGATTTAATTTCTTTTACTACAATCATAAAATTTTCCGTGCGACAATAGTATCCTGAAATATTTTTAATGTGACGCCTAATGACTTAAAATATTTTTTCAACGCCCAATATCTTAAGTCAATTAATTTTTAGTGGATAGATTATGTTAGTAAAAAAAGGGAAAAACCTTTTATTTGGGGAGGAGCATGGAATGTTCATTCATTCACATACTTGTATCAAGGGAATATCTCGAGGGTTCACATTCCGTGCTCCTCTAAAAGACGAGCATGAGATGCTCATCCCACTAATGCTGGGGTTGAGAACATTTTTTTAAATTTTTTTATGTGCTTTTCTTTATTTGGATTAAATTTTATCTCGAATGAATTAATTTATTTTCCATCATTGAGAAATATTTTTCCTGTCACACCATAATCATAAAATATTTTTAATGTAGAACCTATTGTTTGCAAACTTTTTTAAATGTCATGTACCTTAAGTTAACCAATTTTTAGGGCATGGATTATTATTTTTTCAAAAACGAAAAAAAGGCCTTATGTTTCGAGATGGGCATGAAATATTGATTCATTCACATACGGGTATTAAGTTTTAAATTAAGGGTTTAATTTGAGGGCCACATTTTATGCTCATCCAAAAGATGAGCTTGGGAGGCTCATCCTTCTAATTTTGGGGTAGGGACCATTTTTCAAAATGTTTTATTTATTTGGATTAAATGTTATGCTACACCCTCAAATATTTTGTTTGCTTCCAACATCTAAAATGAATTAATGTATTCTCCTACATTCGAAATATGTTTCCTCGACAATGGTATCCCGAAATATTTTTTTCGCATCGCCTAATGTCTCGCAATATGTTTTCAACGCCAACCATCTTAAGTTAACAAATTTTTTATGCATGGTGGGCTCTTTTCTTTTCTTTTCTTTTCTTTATTTTTTTTTAAAAAAAACTTTTACTTGGGGAGAAACACAGAATGTGGATTCGTTCACATCCTAGTATTAAGATTTAGATAAAGGGTATAATTTGAGGGTTAACATTCTATGCTCATTCGAAAGATGAGCATGAGATGCTCATCCCTCAAATCTTATGTTGGGAATATTTTTTTTAAAAAAATTGTGCTTTTCTTTATTTGGATTAAATTGTATCTCGAATGAATTAATTTATTTTCCATCATTCGAAATATTTTCCCAATCACAACTAGAATCCTAAAATATTTTTAATGCGAACCTAATGTTTGCAATCTTTTTTAAATGTCGTGTACCTTAAATTAATCAATTTTTAATGCATGGATTGTTTTTTAAATATGAAAAAAAAACCTTCTGTTTGGAGATGTGCATGGAATATTGATTCATTCACATACGGGTATTAAGTTTTAAATTAAGGGTTTAATTTGAGGGCCAATTTTTATGCTCATCGAAAAGATTAGCTTGGGAGGCTCATCCTTCTAATATTGGGGTAGGGACCATTTTTGAAAATGTTTTATTTATTTGGATTCAATTGTATGATACACCCTGAAATATATATTTTTTGTTCCCATCTTTTAAAATGAATTAATTTATTGTCCTGCATTCAAAAATATGTTTCCTCTGACAACGGTATCCTGAAATATTTTTTCAGTACCGCCTAATGTCTGTAATATGTTTTCAACGCCCTCCATCTTAAGTTAACAGATTTTTGATGCATGGGCTATCTTTTTTTCTTTTTAAAAAAAAAACTTTTACTTGGGGACAAGCACAGAATGTGGATTCGATCACTTCCTAGTATTAAGATTTAGATAAAGGGTATAATTTGAGGGTTCACATTCTATGCTCATCCGAAAGATGAGCATGAGATGCTCATCCCTATAACTATATGGCGGGGACACTCTTTTTTCTTTTTCATATATTTTTATTTATTTAAGCTAAATTTCATTATGCTAATAGAAATATTTTATGCCCCTAGTATCTCAAATTATTTAATTTCTTTCACTACTTTCATAAAATTTTCCGTGCGACACTAGTATCCTGAAATATTTCTAATGTGACGCCTAATGTGTCAAAATATTTTCTCAACGCCCAGTATCTTAAGTCAACTAACTTTTTAGTGGATAGATTATGTTAGTAAAAAAAAGGGAAAAACCTTTTATTTGGGGAGGAGCATGGAATGTTGATTCATTCACATACTAGTATCAAGGGGATATCTCGAGGGTTCGCATTTCATGCTCATCCAAGAGACGAGCATGAGATGCTCATCCCCCAAATGCTTTGGGGTTGGGAACATTTTTTTAAAAAAATTATGTTCTTTTCTTTTTTGGATTAAATTGTAACTCGAATGAATTAATTTATTTTCCATCATTGAGAAATATTTTTCCCCGTCACACAATTTTTAATGTAGAACCTAATGTTTGCAACGTTTTTTAAATGTCGTGTACCATAAGTTAACCAATTTTTAAGGCATGGATTATTTTTTTCAAAAACAAAAAAAAGGACTTCTTTTTCGAGATGGGCATGGAATATTGATTCATTCACATACGGGTATTAAGTTTTAAATTAAGGGTTTCATTTGAGGGCCACATTTTATGCTCATCCAAAAGATGAGCTTGGGAGGCGCATCCTTCTAATTTTGGGGTAGGGACCATTTTTTAAAATGTTTTATTTATTTGGATTGAATTGTATGCTACACCCCGAAATATTTTGTTTGCTTCCAGCGTCTAAAATGAATTAGTTTATTGTCCTGCATTCAGAAATATGTTTCCTCTGACAACGTTATTCTGAAATATTTTTTCAGTACCGCCTAATGTCTGCAATATGTTATCAACGTCCTCCATCTTAAGTTAACAAAAAAATTTATGCATGGGCTATCTTTTTTTCCTCTTTTTTTTTTTTTTAAAAAAATAAACTTTTACATGGGGACAAGCATGGAATGTGGATTCGTTCACATCCTAGTATTAAGATTTATAAAAATGGTATAATTTGATGGTTCACATTCTTTTTTCCTCCGAAAGATGAGCATGAGATGCTCATCCCTATAACTATATGGCGGGGACAATTTCTTTTTAACTTTTCATATATTTTTATTTATTTAAGCTAAATTTCATGATGCACTCTGAAATATTTTAGGCACCTAGTATCTCAAATGATTTAATTTGTTTTACTACATTTATAAAATTTTCTATGCGACACTAGTATCCTGAAATATTTTTAATGTCACGCCTAATGTCTCAAAATATTTTTTCAACGACCAGTATCTTAAGTCAATTAATTTTTAGTCGATAGATTATGTTAGGAAAAAAAAGGGAAAAACCTTTTATTTGGGGAGGAGCATGGAATGTTGATTCATTCACATACTAGTATCAAGGGAATATCTCGAGGGTTCTCATTCCGTTCTCATCCCAAACCTTTTATTTGGGGAGGAGCATGGAATGTTGATTCATTCACATACTAGTATCAAGGGCATATCTCGACGGTTCACATTCCGTTCTCATCCAAAAGACGAGCATGAGATGCTCATCCCCCAATCTTTTTGGGAACATTTTTTTAAATTTGTTTTTATGTGTTTTTCTTTATTTGGATTAAATTGTATCTCGAATGAATTAATTTATTTTCCATCATTCAGAAATATTTTCCCTGTCACACCAAAATCCTAAAATATTTTTAATGTAGAACCTAATGTTTGTAATCTTTTTTAAATGTCGTGTACCTTAAGTTAACCAATTTTTAGGGCATGGATTATTTTTTTCAAAAATGAAAAAAAAAGGCCTTTTGTTTCGAGATGGGCATGGAATATTGATTCATTCACATACGGGTATTAAGTTTTAAATTAAGGGTTTCATTTGAGGGCCACATTTTATGCTCATCCAAATGATGAGCTTGAGAGGCTCATCCTTCTAATTTTGGTGTAGGGACCATTTTTGAAAATGTTTTATTTATTTGGATTCAATTGTATGATACACCCTAAAATATTTTTTTTTTGTTCCCAGCTTCTAAAATGAATTAATTTATTGTTCTGCATTCAGAAATATGTTTCCTTTGACAACGGTATCCTTAAAAAAAAATCAGTACCCCTTAATGTCTGCAATATTTTTTCAACACCCTCCATATTAAGTTAACCTATTTTTGATGCATGGGCAATCTTTTCTTCTTCTTTTTTTTTTTGAATAAACTTTTACATGGGGACAAGCACGGAATGTGGATTTGTTCACATCCTAGTATTAAGATTTAGATAAAAGGTATAATTTGAGGGTTCACATTCTATACTCCTCCGAAAGATGAGCATGAGATGCTCATCCTTATAACTATATGGCGGGGACAATTTTTTTTTTCTTTTTCATATATTGTTATTTATTTAAGCTAAATTTCATGATGCACTCAGAAATATTTTATGCACCTAGTATCTCAAATGATTTAATTTCTTTTACTACATTCATAAAATTTTCCATGCGACACTAGTATCCTGAAATATTTTTAATGTTACGCCTAATGTGTCAAAATATTTTTTCAACACCCGGTATCTTAAGTCAATGAACTTTTAGTGGATAGATTATGTTAGTAAAAAAAAGCTAAACACCTTTTATTTGGAGATGAGCATGGAATGTTGATTCATTCACATACTAGTATCAAGGGCATATCTCGAGGGTTCGCATTTCGTACTCATCCAAAAGACCAGCATGAGATGTTCATCCTCCTAATTATGGGGTTGGGAACATTTTTTTAAAAAAAAATAATGTGATTTTCTTTATTTGGATTAAATTGTATCTCAAATTTATTTATTTATTTTCCATCGTTCGAGAAATATTTTTCCTGTCGCACGAGAATCCTAAAATATTTTTAATGTAGAACCTAATGTTTGCAATCTTTTTTAAATGTCGTGTATCTGAAGTTAACCAATTTTTAGGGCATGGATTATTTTTTCAAAAATGGAAAAAAGAAGGCCTTTTGTTTCGAGATGGGCATGGAATATTGATTCATTCACATACGGGTATTAAGTTTTAAATTAAAGGTTTCATTTGAGGGCCACATTTTATGCTCAGCTTGGGAGGCTCATCCTTCTAATTTTGGGTTAGGGACCATTTTTGAAAATGATTTTTTTTCTATTTGGATTCAATTGTATGATACACCTTGAAATATATATTTTTTGTTCCCAACTTCTAAAATAAATTAATTTATTGTCCTGCATTCAAAAATATATTTCCTCTGACAACGGTATCCTTAAAAAAAAATCAATACCCCCTAATGTCTGCAATATTTTTTCAACACCCTTCATCTTAAGTTAACTAATATTTGATGCATGGGCAATCTTTTTTTTTATAAAAAAAATAAACTTTTACATGGGGACAAGCACGGAATGTGGATTCGTTCACATCCTAGTATTAAGACCTAGATAAAGGGCATAATTTGAGGGTTCACATTCTCTGCTCATCCGAAAGACGAGCATGAGATGCTCATCCCTATAACTATATGGCGGGGACAATTTCTTTTTTCTTTTTCGTATATTGTTATTTATTTAAGCTAAATTTCATGATGCACTTAGAAATATTTTAGGCACCTAGTATCTCAAACAATTTAATTTCTTTTACTACATTCATAAAATTTTCCGTGCGACACTAGTATCCTGAAATATTTTTAATGTGACGCCTAATGTGTCAAAATATTTTTTTCAACGCCCAGTATCTTAAGTCAATTAACTTTTAGTGGATAGATTATGTTAGTAAAAAAAAGGAAAAACCTTTTATTTGGGAATGAGCATGGAATGTTGATTCATTCACATACTAGTATCAAGGGCATATCTCGAGGGTTCGTATTCCGTTCTCATCCAAAAGAAGAGCATGAGATGCTCATCCCCCTAATGCTGGGGTTGGGAACATTGTTTTAAAAAAATTTATGTGCTTGTCTTTATTTGGATTAAATTTTATCTCGAATGAATTAATTTATTTTCCATCATTGAGAAATATTTTTCCTGTCACACCAGAATCCTAAAATATTTTTAATGAAGAACCTAATGTTTGCAATCTTTTTTAAATGTCGTGTACCTTAAGTTAACCAATTTTTAAGGCATGGATTATTTTTTTCAAAAACGAAAAAAAAGGCCTTCTCTTTGGAGATGGGCATGGAATATTGATTCATTCACATACGGGTATTAAGTTTTAAATTAAGGGTTTGATTTGAGGGCCACATTTTATGCTCATCCAAAAGATGAGCTTGTGAGGCTCATCCTTCTAATTTTGGGGTAGGGACCATTTTTGAAAATGTGTTATTTATTTGGATTGAATTGTATGCTACACCCTAAAATATTTTGTTTGCTCCCAGCGTCTAAAATGTATTAATTTATTGTCCTGCATTCAGAAATATGTTTCCTCTGACAACGGTATCTTGAAATATTTTTAATGTAACGCCTAATGTCTCAAAATATTTTTTCAACGCCCAGTATCTTAAGTCTATTAATTTTTAGCGGATAGATTATGTTTGTAAAAAAAAAGGGAAAACCTTTTATTTTGGGATGAGCATGGAATGTTGATTCTTTCACATACTAGTATCAAGGGCATATCTCGAGGGTTTGCATTCCGTGCTCATCCAAAAGACGAGCATGAGATGCGCATCCCTAATGCTAGGGTAGGGGACGTTTTTAAAAATATTTTATTTGCTTTTCTTTATTTGGATTAAATTGTATCTCGAATGAATTAATTTATTTTCCATCATTGAGAAATATTTTTCCTGTCACACCAGAATCCTAAAATATTTTTAATGTAGAACCTAATGTTTGCAATCTTTTTTAAATGTCATGTACCTTAAGTTAACCAATTTTTACGGCATGGATTATTTTTTCAAAAATGAAAAAAAAAAGGCCTTCTATTTCGAGATGGGCATGGAATATTGATTCATTCACATACGGGTATTAAGTTTTAAATTAAGGGTTTAATTTGAGGGCCACATTTTATGCTCATCCAAAAGATGAGCTTGGGAGGCTCATCCTTCTAATTTTGGGGTAGGAACCATTTTTCAAAATGTGTTATTTATTTGGATTAAATGTTATGCTACACCCTCAAATATTTTGTTTGCTCCCATCGTCTAAAATGAATTAATGTATTGTCATGCATTCAGAAATATGTTTCCTCTGACAACGGTGTCCTAAAATATTTTTTCAGTACCGCCTAATGTCTGCAATATTTTTTCAACGCCCTCCATCTTAAATTAACCAATTTTTAATGCATGGGCTATCTTTTTTTCTTCTTTTTGTTTTAAAAAATAAACTTTTACTTGGGGACAAGCACGGAATGTGGATTCGTTCACATCCTAGTATTAAGATTTTGATAAAGGGTATAATTTGAGGGTTCCATTTTATGCTCCTCCGAAAGATGAGCATGAGATTCTCATCCCTATAACTATATGGCGGGGACAATTTCTTTTTCATATATTTTTATTTATTTAAGCTATATTTCATGATGCACTCAAAAATATTTTACACACCTAGTATCTTAAATGATTTAATTTCTTTTACTACATTCATAAAATTTTCCGTGCGACACTAGTATCCTGAAATATTTTTAATGTGACGCCTAATGTCTCAAAATATTTTTTCAACGCCTAGTATCTTAAGTCAATTAACTTTTAGTGGATAGATTATGTTAGTAAAAAAAAGGGGAAAACCTTTTATTTGGGGATGAGCATGGATTGTTGATTCATTCACATACTAGTATCAAGGGCATATCTCGAGGGTTCACATTCCGTGCTCATCCAAAAGACGAGCATGAGATGCTCATCCCCCTAATGCTGGGGTTGGTAACATTTTTTTAAATTTTTTTATGTGCTTTTCTTTATTTGGATTAAATTGTATCTCGAATGAATTAATTCATTTTCCATCATTGAGAAATATTTTTCCTGTCACACCAAAATCCTAAAATATTTTTAATGTAGAACCTAATGTTTGCAATCTCTTTTAAATGTCGTGTACCTTAAGTTAACCAATTTTTAGGGCATGGATTATTTTTCAAAAATGAAAAAAAAGGCCTTATGTTTCGAGATGGGCATGTAATATTGATTCATTCACATACGGGTATTAAGTTTTAAATTAAGGGTTTGATTTGAGGGCCACATTTTATGCTCATCCAAAAGATGAGCTTGGGAGGCTCATCCATCTAATTTTGGGGTAGGGACCATTTTTTAAAATGTCTTATTTATTTGGATTAAATTGTATGCTACACCCTAAAATATTTTGTTTTCTTCCAGCATCTAAACTGAATTTATTTATTGTCCTGCATTAAGAAATATGTTTCCTCTGACAACGGTATCCTGAATTTTTTTTTTCAGTACCACCTAATGTCTGCAATATTTTTTTCAACACCCTCCATCTTAAGTCAACTAATTTTTTATGCTTGGGCTATCTTTTGAACAAAAAAAACTTTTACTTGCGGACAAGCACGGAATGTGGATTCCTTCACATACTAGTATTAAGATTTAGATAGAGGGTATAATTTGTGGGTTCACATTCTCTGTGCATTTTGGCAATGGCGGCTTTATTTGTGTGATTGGTGAATTCTCTCTTGTTGCCTACCACTTGCCAAACTCCAGCATTATTTTGTTTTTTTCGTTCACTGGTTAGCGCCATAGCAACTCGTACCTTCGAGCAAGCAGCGACTCTGTGCCCATATACCTTACAATCCCCGCAAACTTCTTCTAACCCTTTATATACAATATCTCTTTGTTTGTCTTCTATCTTGTAGTTTAATTCTAATTGTTTAGACAGATCTACCTCCACACATATCCTTGTGAATCGACCCCTGCCTACTTTTGTGGCAATTGAATCCTTTCGAATATAGCTTCCAATTAAATTCCCAACATCTATCAACAGCTTTGTCTTTACACACTCCGGTGGGAAAGCCGGTAGGGTCACCCACACCTTGACTTTACCAATTTCATCATCCTCCGGATCAAAATCTGGGCTTCACTCCTTAACTGCAAGATACCGGTTCTGCACTATCCATGGTCCATCTGTATTGGCCGAGATCATATCTGTCATGGACTCAAAGCGAACCAGGTAATAACCATTCACTACGTCTGTTACGCGATTCTTCTGTTCTTTGCCCAGAAAGACTCCATTCTCTGTCGCATGTACTCAAATGCAAACTTCCCTCCCACAGCTTTGACCACCAGGGTCTGTCTCCAGCTGCGCCAAGCACGTTGTTTAAAGCCTTCTGATAACGAGAAAACCATTAAACCATTATCGTTACGCTGTTTAGTTATTTCAGCATTCAACTCCGATGCTTCGTCGACTCCTTCATCCTCCAACTCTCCATCCCATAGGGATTGGACTGTACATACTACGCTGGAAAATGTCCTAGCCATCGTCTCACCCTCAAGAGCCATCCACCGTAACCCTAGCAGAGCATAACCCTACTCTAGTCTTTTTGCAAATGTTGTTATTCCTTTAATTATGTGGTAGGGACAATTTTTTATTTTTTTTAAAAAAAAAAATATTTATTTGGATTAAATTGCATGATGCACTCCGAATTATTGTATGACTTAGTATCTCAAATGATTTAATTTCTTGTATTGCATTCACAAATATTTTTCCTGTGACACTAGTATTCTAAAATATTTTTCTAGTAGCACATAATATCTCAAATATTTTTTCAAACTCCGATCTTAAGTTAATTAATTTTTCATGCATGGATTATTTTTTCAAAAAAACAAACTTTTGTTTGGGGATGAGCATAAAACGTTGATTCATTCACAAACTAATATTAAGTTTTAGATTAAGGTTGTAATTTGTGGGTTTACATTCCATGCTCACTCAAAAGATGAGCATGGGATTTTTCATCCCTCTAATTTTAGGCGGGGACTATTTCTTTATATATTTTTATTTATTTCGATTAAATTTTATGATGCACCCTGAATTATTTTTTGCATCCAGTATCTCAAATGAATAAATTTATTGGCCCGCATTCAAAAATATTTTTCTCGTCACACCAATATCTTGAAACATCAGTATCCTGAAATATTTTTCCAATAGCACCCCATCTCTACAATATTTTTTCAATGCCGTATATTTTAAGTTAATTCATTTTTAGTGTATGGAATATTTTTTTTTAAAAAAATTATTTGGGGATAACCTTGGAATGTGTATTCATTCACATACTAAAATTAAGTTTTAGATTAATGATATAATTTGAGGGTTCACATTCCATGCTCATCTTTCCAAAAGATGAAAGATGAGCATAAGATGCTCATCTTCTAATTTTGAGATGGAGACCATTTTTTATGTATTTTTTTATTTGGTTTAAATTGTATACTGCACCTTAAAATATTTTTTGCACCAAATATCTCAAATTAATTAATTTCTAGTCTTACATTCAAAAATATTTTATTACAACAAGATCCCCGAAATATTTTTCCAGTAGCATCTAATATCTGCAATATTTTTTTTCCACGCCCTTATCTTAAGTTAATTAATTTTTGGTGCATGGACTATTTTTTCACAAAAAAAAAAGACCTTTTATTTGGGGATCAGCATGAGATGTGGATTCATTCACATACAAGTATTAAGTTTTAGATAAAAAGTATAATTTGAGAGCTCACATTCCATGTTCATCCAAAAGATGAGTATGATATGCTCATCCCTCTAATTATGTGGTAGGGTCAATTTTTTTATATATATTTTTTATTTACTTTGATTAAATTGCATGTTGCACTCTGAAATATTTTATGCACCCAGTATCTCAAATGATTTAACTTCTTGTACTACATTCATAAAAAATTTCTTGTGACACTAGTATCCTGAAATTTTTTAAAGTAGCACCTAATATCTAGAGTATTTTTTCAACGCCCAGTATCTTAAGTTGATTAATTCTTAGTGCATGGATTATTTTTTCAAAAAAAAAAAACACCCCTTTTATTTGGGGATGAGCATGGAATGTTGATTCATTTACATACTAGTATTAAGTTTTAGATTAAGTGTATAATTTGAGGATTCACATTCCATGCCCATCCAATAGATGAGCTTGGGATGCTCATCCCTATACTTTTTGGGTGGGACCATTTTTTAAAATTTGTTATGGATTTTTACTTATTTGGATTGAATTACACCTGAAATATTTGTTACACTCAGTATCTCAAATAAATTAATTACTAGTCTTGCATTCAAAAATATTTTTTGTGTGACACCAATATGCTCAAATATTTTTTTTGTAGCACCTAAAGTCTGAAATATTCTTTCAATGTCCAATGTCTTAAGTTCATTAATTTTTAGTGCATGGAGTATTTTTATTTTAAACAAAACCCTTTTATTTGGGATGAGCATGGAATATGGATTCATTAACACACTAGTATTAAGTTTTAGACTAAGGGTATAATTTGAGGGTTCACATTCCATGCTCATCCCTCTATTTCTTTTAGTGCAGACCATTTTTTTTATGAATTTTTATTTATTTAGATTAAATTGTATGCTACACCCTGAAATATTTTTTGCACAGAGTATCTCAAATGAATTAATTTCTTGTATTGCATTTAGAAATATTTTTCCTATGACACCAGTAGCCTGAATTTTTTTTCCAATAGCAACCAATGTCTACAATATTTTTTTCAATGCCTAGTATCTTAAGTTCATTAACTTTTAGTTTGTGGAGTAATTTTTGCAACAACAAAAAAACCTTTTATTCAGGGATAAGCGGGAAAGGATGTTACATCACTTTTCTTTTCTTTTTGGTTTTTTTGTAGGCCAAGGGTATCCACAGCCTATAGCAATGACTAATCCTCTCGCATCGTTGACTTCCTGAAAGGGCTTTAATGCTGGCCACGATACCTTATCCATACATACCGCCAGAGATCAAACCCCCGACTAGATACTCAAAGAACACATCTAAATGCCAATTGTACTAGGTCTCGTAGTTAATGTCACTTTTCTTTGATAATACATGTTTTTTTTAATAAGAAAAAGTTTAGGTGGGGATGGACCAGTAACCCACAGGCATACCTCCAAGCTCAATGAGCACTTACAAAAGTATTTATAGATAGCCCATCAACAAGGCTTTCGGATCAACCAAAGAGTATCGAACCCCCGCCCCCCTAATTTTAGGATGAAATAAAATTTGCTTAACCAACTATCTCACTTTTTTTTTTTTTTGGTTGATATACCAACTATGTCACTTTTTTTTTTGGTAAAAAAAAAGTTTTGTAGTTTCACATCGGTCCCCCAAGAAAAGTAAAAAGGTGGGGCCCACACCTTTAATATATACCGCCAGCGTTACTTGTTTTCCACTTAATTGCCATATATATTGTCTCTCTTCTTCCTTTAATATATAAAATCCCGTAAACAGGTTGGCTTTCACAGACCGTGGCTTTCTTGGATCCTTCTTTCTATCTCACATGCTCACATTGGTAACTATGTCACTTTTTTTTTTGGTTGCCCACAGTTCAATAGGATATTTAAAATCATTTTTTTCATCCGAGTTTCCTTCATGAAATTTATTGGGAGAGTTTTATCTTTCCAATGAGGATTTTTGTATTAAAGAATATTTTTTTTATATTGCGGCTCGAACCCGTATTTTAAGCTTTATTTATGATTTAGCATTTTTATTTTCGCCCCCATAAAACCCCCGTTGGTAACTATGTCACTTTTTTTTTGGTTAAAAGAGAGGCATAAAACCATATATTAAATAAACTGGAAAAGGGGATCAAGTCCCATACAATCATTTAGCAACACTGGCCTCAAACTATGTCACTTTGATAGTACATGTTAATGAAGAGTTGTAGTTTGGGCCAACAAACACGAGAAGCTAGAATTGGACTGAATAAGCATGGCGACCCAAAAAACGGAGAAACGCAGAAAGAAGTAATGGCCGAAAAGTTGGTTGGGATCCCCATTGGTATGTAGTTGGCCTCCATCAATACTATGTTCTCGTGAACAGCTTTCCTTTTTCCCTTTAACCAAATATGGAAAAAAAATCCTTTTTTGGTTCATTTTCAATAAAGTTGTTAAAGTAATGCTTCCCAAAAAAAAAAAAATCCTCTTGTAAAATGTTCCACTTATTTCCCGGGAAGTCATATCAAATAAGGTATTCACATTAGGTGCTTTTCTCTTAGGTACTTCTTAGGTGTTTTTCTCTCTATTTAGAGGAATTAGGCATTTTTTTTAAAAAAAATTATATATTCTATTTATTTATATTAGATTATATGATGCATCCTGAATTTTTTTTTGCACCTAATATTTCAAATTAATTAATTTCCAGGATATTGGGTTACAGGAAAAATATTTTTGAATGCAGGACTGGAAATTAATTAATTAATTTGAGATATTGGGTGCAAATTACGGAAAAATATTTTTGAATGCAGGATTAGAAATTAATTAATTTGACATATTGGGTGCAAAAAAAAATCATGATCTAGTATATAATCTAATCTAAATAAATAGAATATATATAAAAAAAAAATTTAAAAAAAAAAGCCTAATCCCTAGTTAGAAGGAAAAGCACCTAAGAAGCACCCAATGTGAACCCATCAAATAAGTGGAGTAACTCAACCAGCAATTTATTTGAGCTTTTGTTCGTAAAGTACCGTGTTGTTCAAATTTTCTTATATGAAGTCTCAGACATTTCATTTTAGGTTACTCGAACAAAGCTGCCCTGATGAAAATAAATGAATGGAACAATTTGCTCAACTCATACTATAACAGAGGATAGTATCAGAAAGAAAATTACAGTGAACTCCAAGTCTGGTACCAGACCTGTACGTGTCATTGTTTTTGTTCTAGCTAGAATGTGGCATATGAAGGAACACTTTGGTGAGGGAGATAGAAGACAGAATCTAAAACGATATATAGTTTGGTGGTAGCCATTTATGGGTTTCACGTGGGGCCTCAGCTTCAGAAAGGTCTCTTTTATGCCAACCCAATGAATAAACCAGAGAGAAACATGAAGAACTTGGCGCACAATCTGCCAAGTTACTCACCCATACCAATGTGTATGTTTTGAAGTCAATAAGAGAAGATGAAATTTTAATGTTCATTAATTTCATAAAAACGACTCAATTAACAAATTGCAAACGAAGATTATGGAATGGAAACACCATGTTTCCCTTCAATCAGGCAATGCATACGGAAAAGGGTAATTTAATGACCTGATGCTGAAACGTTTATCCACAGATAGATAGATCTTATTTTGAAGCTAATTATCATCTTTACAAGCTTAACGTATTCCGTGACTGTGTGTGTATTTATAGATGCAATGCAAGTGCCTAAAACTTTGCTTCTCGGCTGAAAATATCATCACTCATTAATATGACGACCTATTTTTAGATTTTAACTTGGTCATTCTAAAGTTGAGTTAATGCATCTCAGAAAATTTGAAGACTCTGTTTGTTTGATGTTGGCGTAACAGAGATATCGAATATATAGGATCTAAAGTGTTCAAAACGGATGGAATATTGTAAAGCCTTTGGAATAGTCTTGTAATACATCTGATTATCTGATATAATGATATGGTGATAAGATTGCCCGGCAAATTTTTTATGCCGAGTCTTTGTTTCCTAGGGCATTAAAAAAGGAAAAATTCGTTTTAAGGTCTCAAAAGACTAAAAAAACGTTAAACTCTCACCAAAAAAATATTAATGTTATAAAGGTCTCATTGACAACTTCTTGATTAGGGATTAACAACACTATTTATGGGTTTAACGACTCACCTTTTTTATATCAGAATTTTTTGTAAAAGTTTTTTGATATTTTCTTTATTTTTTGGAAGCTAGAAATTTTCCCATAAAAAAAATTAAAAATATATGGGCAAAACCTGGCCAAGATGTACTAATTAGTAAGCTTTTATGATAAGACTGAAAACTCATAAAATAGTGGCCTCAATTTCTATTTCACAGACACTCTTTTGATAAATGGTTGACTTGTATAGTGCAACGTAGAGGAGCAACAAGTAACAGTACGATGCCTCATTTTCTACGTATTCATGTTTTTTGTTGGACACCAAACACATTAAATATACGGGTTGGGTTTCTCTCATAATCTCTTTCTCATCATTATCTCTAAATCATATCCATCCAATCAATTACAAGACCACTTTAACTTTTTTCTCACTTTCCCAATTAATGGTCCAGATGGACTAATGAGAAAAAATGAGAAAATGGATGAGGAGAGAATCATCTTCCTTAAATATACATACATTTCTCCTCCTTGTCATGCTCACAACGGAATGGGATTTTCAGCTCCCTCCTTTTGCCGTTTAAACCACTCTCATCCGTTAAATATCCAGTAACGAATGAGATTAGTTTATTTTTAAACTGTAACTGATAGTTAACGGCACTCGGGTAACGTGGGGAAACAGAACATAACAACGTGATTACACACTTATATAAGATCATATAGAAGAAGCCACTCTTAGAATAAACTTAATAACCTTAGAAATAAGAATGGTTACGGCCAGTAAGTTTAGAGTGATGGTGGCGACTCTGGTGGTAGCTCTGCTGAGTGCGGTGGCTACAGAGAAAGCAGAGGGAGCTCGAGCCTTCTTTGTGTTTGGGGACTCACTGGTTGACAGTGGCAACAACAACTACTTGGCCACGCCGGCGCGTGCCGACTCACCTCCCTACGGCATTGACTATCCCACCCATCGCCCCACCGGCCGCTTCTCTAATGGCTTCAACCTACCTGACATCATCGGCCAGAAAATTGGCTCTGAACCCACGTTGCCATACTTGAGCCCTCAGCTCAACGGCCAAAAGCTCTTAGTCGGAGCCAACTTCGCCTCCGCCGGCGTCGGAATCCTCAACGACACAGGCATCCAATTTGTAAGAATCATCCTCAACCCCGTTCCTCTTTAATGTGCAAAAAAATTCAGATTAAGAGTTTATACTAACATAAAGAAAAAACAACAGGGCAGCATCATAAGGATTTTCCAGCAATTTGAACTGTTTGAGCAGTACAAACAGAGGCTAAGTGGGGTGGTAGGGGAAGCTCAAGCAGAGAAGATAGTAAACGAAGCACTTGTGCTAATGACATTAGGTGGTAACGACTTCGTCAATAATTATTTCGCCACGCCTTCCTCTGTAAGGTCCCGACAATTCACTATCCCTCAGTTCTCGCGCTACCTCATCTCAGAGTACAGAAAAATCCTCATGGTAATTAACAACATTAACTATATATATGTATATTCCTTTTTTTGATGGGCTGATGTAACAATTGTAACGCAGAGGTTGTATGAGTTGGGGGCTCGTAGGGTGCTTGTGACAGGGACAGGTCCATTGGGGTGTGTGCCGTCGCAGCTAGCTCAGAGGAGCAGAAACGGAGAGTGCGTACCAGAGCTGCAACGTGCAGCTCAGATCTTCAATCCAACACTGGTTCAGATGACCCAACAGCTGAATGTTCAAGTAGCATCTGATGTGTTCGTCACTGTCAATGCCTTTCAAATGAACATGGACTTCATCACCAACCCTCAAAGATTTGGTCTTCCTCTCTCTCTTAACTCTTTATGAACCTTTCTTTTTTGGTTTGAGGTTGTGTTTGGTAATAATGGTGAGATATGGGTTGGGTTTGACGCAGGTTTTGTGACATCAAAGGTGGCATGTTGTGGTCAAGGGGCGTTCAATGCGTTGGGACCGTGCAACCCATTGTCTAACCTTTGCCCAAACAGGGATGTGTATGCTTTTTGGGACGCTTTCCATCCATCCCAACGTGCTCTCGGCTTCATTGTGCAGCAAATCCTGAGTGGAACTACTCAGTATATGAGTCCTATGAACCTCACCACCATCTTGGCCTTGGACTCCAGCACCTAACATATATCCTCCTCGTATCATCCTATACAAACCTAGTTATATGCTATATATCCCATATTTTATATGTACTGCCGTCAGATTGGTTCTGTACTAGCTATATAATTATTTATATGATCTTGTTCTGGGTACATTCATTCAAATGCTCGCTCCCACCACTCAGCTCCACATTCAGTGGGCAGAGCCAGATCTAGATCTTGACTAGGTAAGCATCCTGTAATAAAAGTAGTTATGAACCCTGTAAACCATCCCTGTGCGGTGGTGAAGGGAGAGCCCAATTGGTAAAAAAAGCCTTGAACTTCTTGGGATTATCCTACACTTAGAAGAAGAACTAGAAAAAGGGAAATCCATTACAAGAACAAGAAATCAAAAAGCTGACTGAAAATAAAGAAAAAATAATTATGATTTGTTTGCTCCTGAAAATATTTTGTCTTATCCCCTAGACGTCACAGAAAATTGAGAATGACATCTCAATCTATTAAATTTAACGGTCTAAATTTAAAAGTTTTGATTTTTGATTTTTTAATTAAAACATTCATTAATTTTATATATATCAAAATAAACATTTATTTAGAATATGAAAATTAAATTAAATCCTGACTGTCCAAAATCAATCTAACGGTCTAGATGAATAAAGAGCACATTGTGATCCCGCTAGGTCATGTTAAATAGTAGTAACATATCAAAGACAGTATGAAGAGCCAGTCCTCTCACCTAGGAAATAATATGAGCATGTGAGCATGTTCTGAGTTTTCTCATGGCGAGTAGTGTAATTTGGGTCACTTTGGGCTTGTGGGTAATGTTCCATCCATTAAACCCATAATGATGTACAATCATTTTCTTTATTAATGATAACTGTCGTTTATCAATGCTAGTTAAGATGGGAATGCTCTCTGGTTCTACGTCTTCCTTCGTGCCTCCTACTCAAGAAGAAAATGATCAGTTGCTACGAAGCTCCAAAAAAAGTTAAGAATGGAGGAACCAAGGCCCTTCGGAGAATCTGATGCACGGTAACTGGCCAAAACTTGGCTCGGGCGGCAATGGTTACATTTCTGATGGACCGAGTTTTGCTGACAAACTGAAGGGAGTCAATCGACAAGAAGACCAGTCTGACGATGAAGATGATGATTTGGAGGAAGATCCCTCTGATGACAATATGTACGAATCCCAGGAAAACAGTGGCGAGGAACCACTGTGCAAAACAATAGAAAACACAGAGAAATTTCCCATCCTTCTCCTTCTCTGGAAAAATGAAGAAAAAACTATACAAAGCTTGGAGGAAAGCAGTAATCGTGAAGCTTCTTGACAGAGCTATCGGCTACAAAGCTCTGCTTTCTCGGTTACAAACCATGTGGGCAAGAAGAGGCGTTGTAAACCTCATTAACATTGGCCATAGTTTCTATGTGGTTAAACTATCCAATAAAGAAGACTATTTCAATACTCTCACTGGCGGCTCTTGGATCATCTACGACCACTACTCAATCGATTCAAACAAAACGATCATCTCTCTTATTCCAAAAAGAGATCATCCAAAAATGGTGGGCCATTTTCGACCAATTTCCTTTTGCACTGTGCATTACAAATGCATCACAAAGATAATAGCTTGCAGATTACGTGACGTAATGGATGATTTGATCTCACTTTCCAAGCTAGCTTTATTAAAGGTCGAACCATCCATGACATTATGACAACATTATTGTTGGACAGGAGATACTTTTTTTTTTTTTGCTCATAGACAGGAGATACTTCATACTAAGAAAAAGACAAGGGGCAAAACAGGCTTGATGACAATCAAGATTGATTTGGTATCCGATGGGATTTTCTTCAACAAGTCTTTATTGAAGTGGGTTTCAATTTTGATTTCATAAATTTAATCATGAGCCGCATCTCGACGGTTTCTTACAATGTACTGTGGAATAGCAATAAAAGCAATTTTTTCTCTCCCAAAAGAGGGTTGCGACAAGGAAGCCCAGTTTCCCCTCTTCTATTTGTCTTGTATATGGATAGACTATCTCATCTTATTTGTGACATGGTGAATGATGGAATATGGAAACCAATCAAGATAGAAAGAAATGGACCTGCCATTTCCCACCTCATGTTTGCAGGCGATCTTTTATTTTTTGGAGTAGCAACTGAGCAGCAAGCAGCCACAATGTTGTCTTGCATTAACAAGTTCTGCCTCTCATCTTGTGAAAGCATAAACAAAGGCAAATCGTCCTCGTTCTTTTCACCAAAAGCCCCTGCACAACTCAGGAAAAGAATTAGCGACAGCACTGGCATATCCACATCTACAGAGAGAAGAAGATACCTTGGTGTTCCTATTTCTCGTGGACGAAAACCAACCGTTGAATTTGATTATGTCATTCAAAGAGTCAAGGCTAAATTAGCTTCTTGGAAGGAGAATACTCTTTCACTAGATGAAAGAATAACTTTGGCCAAATCTGTCATATATCCAATGTTAGTCTCCAAAGTGCCCATCTCCATTTGCCATGAAATTGAAAAGTTGCAAAGAAATTTTATCTGGGGGGCTACCATTCTATTGGATGGGATACTCTTGTTCGTCCCACACTCTATGGGGCCTCGGCTTTAAATCATTACAATCTTTTAACAAAGCTTGTGGAGCAAAACTCGCCTGGAAACTAGTTTGTGGGCTGAAGTACTCACGCATAATTATATCTTACGAAGCGACACACATGTACTCACTGCTCAAGGATCTGACTCAGCAGTTTGGAAGTTCATAACCCAACAAAAATAAAAATTATAGAAATGGCATGAGGTGGCACATCAGGAACGGGCAATCGGTTAATTTTTTCAATGAACGCTGGATTTTTCCTGATAAAACCATCAAGGATATGTGCCTTAGACCACTCACAGATGAAGAGAATGATTATATATTTATACGGTATCTGATTGGGTGTCCCATGGTACTTGGGATTTTCAATGCATGGCTTCTATTATACCAAGTTCTGTTTTTAAGAAGCTCGTGTCTATGTTACCGCCAATTCCAGACGCTGGGACTTTTTTAATCAGAAGTGCTTCTTCCTCAATGAACAACCAGCTGAGCCATCCATCAACGGAGAAATCAAGCAACTTTTGATGAGGACTTCATTAAGCCTGCTGATCCATACCAGGCTGTATTGAACTCGTGGAAATCTTATGTTCAGGTCCAAGAAACACCAATAAGCCCCATTCTCAACCCTCCACTGATATGCTGGTCTCCCCCTCCTATGGGATGGGTTAAGCTCAATGCAGATGGCTCAGTTACGGCTTATGGAAATATTGCTGGTCGTGGTGGTCTCATTCGAACTCACATGGGAACATGGATAGTAGGCTACACACTTGCAGCATTATAAAGGCATGAGTAGATTTAATTCCCCAGCGGTCTAGTCTTTTATCATTTTGGGTCTTGCCCTCTCATGTGCCAAAAAAAAATGTCCCATCACTCTCGGTTGAATTAAAAATGGACAGCTCAAAAGTACCACTGTCCTCTTTCTCACTTGTGTGCTGCTGACAAATTCAAAGTTCCTTTGCACTTTTGTGTATTGATTCTTCTGCCTCAAGCCTGCCGTATAAGCAAAGATCGGACCACAACATATCATGTGGCTCAAGCTTTCACATATATATACTTCAGACACCTCAGATCAGTTGGATCCAAATCCAATTCTTAATGTAACACACATCTCTCATCGCTTAATTACCACACCAAACAGCTAACGCTGCTCCTGCATTATTATTATTTTTGTTTTCTTTTCTTGGCTAAATTTACATGCACGTAAATTGAAGTGATTGTGAGTGGTGAGATGGTTGAATATTGATGAGGCTAAAGCACATATCGAGATCTGATTAGTAACAGTAATTGCTTTGGTCTTTGTCTTATTCTATATATCCTAAAGTTGCTTAATTTTTAGGAAGCAGATTCTCTCCTCATCAGTCCATCTGGGCCGTTGATGGAAAAGATAAGAGAAAAGTTAAAGTAGTGTTGTGACTTTTTAGATTGATTTAACAGACATGATTTAAAGATTACAAGGGATGATGAAAGAAACTCAACCCATTTTTGTAATTAACAAAAACACCTCCTATGGGTCATTTTCCGGTGTCGGACCTACTCCTCATCAGAGTCACTTGTTAAAATTCATCAAAGACATGACTCGTGAGTGACTTTTTTTAATTTCTGCCATCAAAGTCATGAGTGATTGAAAAAATTAAATAAAAATAAAACCTAAAGTTGAAAATGAAATGCCACCCGTGAGGATTTTGACATACTTGAGTCCCCTTTGACAGCTATTAACCTTCCTTGTTACTAAAACCAGAGAGGCTGTAAAAGTTAGAATCCGTTTCAAGCATTTTGAATTTATTTATTTATTTTTAAAATATTGCTTTGCCTTGAAAATGTCGTTCTCTTAGTTTTTCTTTGGTCAATTTTTCTCAACCTGGCGTGAAGAAAGAAAAGCAAGAGTCAACATCAGTTCTTTTGTGTTCATTATTGTCCACCGTGGAAAAGCAGTTGCATTAATTAATCAACATTACCAGTTAGTGTTTTTGGTACATTTCTTTTTAATTATGAAATTCTTATACAATTTCGGAGAGACCACAATTTGAAGCGAAATCATAAATCCACGGGCATAATAAAAATTGTAATTTTTTTTTTTTTAAAAAAAAACTTGTTATAACTTTGTTTTGTTTGGTTCTTGGTCACGAACGAATCAATATATATTTGAGTCCAAAAGGAGCCGTTGGTGTGGCTTTGTCATCAAGTTAATATATACAACAATGCTCATCATCATCTTCATTGTTATTGTTATGAACAATAAGTATATAATAATAATGATGACGACGACCATAATGATTCCTGTGAAAGACCTTGGAACTAACATTTTCTAAAGCCATGTGGTACAACTCTTTTTGAGGCTTATCCAAACATCTAACCTTATCAGAATATGATCAACCAATCGAGCTCCATCTGATCAGTTTTAATTTGGATAGATTCCAAGTTTGGGTTAGTTTATGACTTTGTTCCATTGTATCCCACAACAAACTGAATTACAGGTCAAAGACAACAAATACATACAACATAAATATTAGCAGCTCGTATTGTTAGAGTTGCTTAACTAATTTAGGTAGATTAATAAAATAAAATTTATTAGTTAACTATAATAAATGTAACATGATTAACTTAGATAACCTTGTAAAGCACTATATTATATATCAATTTACAGGTTAGGTAGATTAGTTTAAGAGAAATTGATAAATATAAGAGATAGAATATATTGAGACCTTATGTTCATAGCAAAATCCAACTTTTCAACTACTCTTATTTATATTAAAGATTGAGGGGAGTAGTAATAATTTGAAGGTCATAGAGTTTCACCTGATTTTTAATTCTTATACTCTTTCCGTCCTTAATATAAAACATATTTTGAGAATTAATTTTGGTCCTAATTATATAATGTAAAGTTTTCATATTTGTCAATTTTTCCAATTTACCCTATTGATGCTCCCTCAACAAAAATCAAGGAGAAGGAAGAGGAGGGAATTAAGAAAGGTGGTTACTGTGTTTTAGAAAATACATATCATAATAATTAATTTAACCAACTTTCCTGATATAATCAAATTAAATAAATATATCTTATATTAAGGATCATAATATAAGTTGTTTTTATTTTATCACGTTCGTGTAGTTATACCTGATTAAAATTCATAAAAATCTTTAAGTATGTGTTAAGATGACCTTATTAAAATTCAGGTAAGACTATAAGATCCTATGGTTTATTCATTTTTTTCAAATGGTGCCTAAGCGAGGGATTAAGTATAAATTGGACCTCCGTTGTCAAACACGTTAAAGGTAATTTATTTTTTTTATCTTTAATTATAGCAATATATACAACTAATATTAATACATGTAGTATTTAATAATATTCATGTCTTTTTCTGTCTTTTTCCATTTCAATTGACTTTTCAAATAATAATAAAAACACATCCCCGTTTGGAAAAAAGTTACTTTTACCACTGTCAATCCAAATACAAATCACATCTACAATCTGATTTTTTTTCTATCGAACTTCTACAAAAGTCAAATAGAAAATAAGCCACTCTCCCACCACCAACCCAAACAAACTCAAAGTCTCTTAATTTTTTTACGCACTTCAGTGTTTCTATCCATAAGATCATTAACCTCTACTATTGACTTTTGTCATTGTATTCAGTCAAAGTATTTAGTAACTAAAAAAGCTTTGAGTCGAATAATATTAGAGGAAGTGAACTAGATGCTGGGAGAGAGAAGCTCTGCCTTCTCTCTAGATTCTTAAGAATAATCGGATGACAGAGAGTGAAAAAGAGAGCGAGAAGACTTTCCCCCGCCGCTTGCGGAGGAATGTCTCTGATCAACGAAGAAGGTCCGCATCGTCCGAGAGAGGGAGCATGAAATTTTGGAAGCTGTTGAAGAGGATGTGGTAATGGCGGAAAAGGGATCTGTCGTGCATGGTATCTCATATCGAACAAACTTTTGAATCGGATAGTGAAGGGAAAGCCAATAGATTTGGGGGGAGGTTGTTATCACCGATGATGACTTTCGGATCGTAGGGAGAAAGGCATCCCTCCATAGACTTCACCAAGGAAGTACGTGATATATTGGTCCGAGGCATGGAACGTGACTTTAATCATCAAGCTGCTTGGTCGGTTTATTTCTTACCATGACCTTCTAACGAGAACCCGGACCTGTGGCGGCCAAAGGGTTCCTACCACTTAGTCGCCATGGAAGGGGAACTTCTGCTTCGCTACCTTTGAGAAGACGGAAGACTATACTAAGGCCTTAATGGGGGTCCTTGGATGATCTTTAGAGCCTATCTCACCGTGCAACCATGGACTCGGACTTCGACCCCTATGTCATCCGTGGTGTCTAAGGTGGTTACGTGGTTACGAATTCGGGACTTTCCTTCCGGTACTACCATAAAAGCACTCTAAGGGCGATTGGTATCTTTGCTAGGGGAGGTGGTCAAAATTGACTACATGATGGAATCGAAGGGAAGAGGAAAGTATGCTAGGATTCTTGTACTCATCAACCTATTGCGGCCGGCGATACCCCAGTATTAAAGTTGATGGCAAGGCATATCGAGTTGAGTATGAGAGGCTGCGAGCTATATGCTTTAGGTGCGGAAAGTTTGGACATACGAAGGAGCAATGTAAGGGGTGGATCTGCAGGGGCAATACGACGTAGGTTTGGGAACCAAGGGAGTCCCCTCATACACCCATCCAAGTCGACGACATCCAAAATAGCCCGGTGGCTAACGGCGGCACTATGATGGAGGAGCCACCCTCTCCGTATGGTTCGTGGATGCAAGTACGGTATCCCGAAAGGACACAAACGAGAATCGAGGAAGGTAAGCGAAATTAGCGGGATTGGATTTTAAACGGGGATCTCGCTATAATGCATTGTTTGAATGCGAGGATATAAAACGAAACCGCGTAGCGCATGAGGAGCGGCCCGGATGGGGATGTGACTAGAATTGGTCAACGGGCACGAAATCATAGGTATTCCTTAAATAATTAGGAGACGGAACCGTAGGAAAGGATACGTGTAGGAGTAGTGGGCGCGTGAACGAAGCCCACATAAATTAAAGAGTGGAAAGGCCCGCCCGGTCCCAGGGAATATAGCAAGAAGGAGTTGAAGGAAGTCCCCAAGCCCACCGAGGCCCCTTCCAACCCAGCGAGGAGGTGATGATATGGATTGTATGATTGGGCCCTCTCCTAAGAACTATGACATGACACCTTGTTGAAAGGTGATCTTCCCATGGACTTGCTTGCTAAGAGCTCGGCCCTTATACCCACCGTGGTAACATCGACTTTGGATAGCTCTAAGCATACGGTGGTTAGGTTACGGCGGCCGAATTCCTTGATGGATGTGGGTGGACCTAGAAAACGGAATAGCCCCAATCAAGTACTATCTGTACCACCGGTTTGAAGGCCGACGAAGGGAAAGGAGAATCAAGCACCTCGTCGGGTGGCCGCGAAACCTCCACATGGCATCGGACTCCAAAATTCTACAAGGAAGAGTATGAAAGTCCGTAGGAAACCCTTAGGTACGCATATATCTAAGGATGCGATAGTGGTGCTCAGGAAGAACTTGGGGCATCCAGAAGTCGAAGGTGGATCCACTTTGTAATCCATGAATCAACGGATGAGATCATGAATGCATTCTGACCACCGGATGAGATCTATGAATCTTTTCGAGTGCACGATCTCGTCTCGTTTGTAATATCCCCTGATCATACTTGATCAGTCCCTTATTAACAAAAAAAAAAGTATTTAGTAACTTACATAAATTAATTTACAAATTTATGCATCAATTATCCACACACTAGTTGAAGTTATTAAATTCACCTCGGGCAAACAAACAAACAAATAAATTCATGTTCAGCGTTGGGCCGGGGCACAATTGTAATAATACTACTCCATCCACTCGCGTGCGTGTTCAGAGGTTCAAATAAATCTTTGTCAACGTAACAGTGAACAACCACAACATTTTGGAAAAGAACGTCCGGCGGTGCCGATAATTATATAAAAGGGAATATGCATTCGTCGGCAGAAAATTAAAAAGTCACAATGAATAATCGCTCACCAAGAGATATGCATAAAAATTCTTGAAAAATATATTTAAAATCAGGGATCTAACTTGTTACAGACCTATATAAAGTCCAACACTGAGATGGCCCAATGGGAGATGAATCGTAAATCAGGATCTACCTATAATAAAGGGGATCATATCTTATCTACCATCCAAGTATATCTAGATGTATATCTAGTAGTTGGGATATCGGGGGCCTCCGATCACAGGATTTAAGCAACTTAATCTAAGGTAAATTCTATAAATACAGAGGTGAAACCCTAAGGTATACACGTTCTAACTCTGAACTATTTACTTTCAGTCTCACCGTCACACACACACTATTGGCGAAAGCGCTTTACTTGTGTATCTGATGATCCCCCGCACTCCTAAATATCTCCTTTCATAGATATTCCTAAAGTAGCGCCTATCGATCCAAGATCAAAGCCGCTCTGGTACGACATTAGTGTTCTACACCGGAACATAACTCAATTAAATTTATTCCTTTTTTTTGTCGGGTACTCGAATAAATTTACTCACAAGTTTGTCTGCTTCATAAGGTATATAAAGAAAATGTAAGCCACTGCTTTTTTTTTTTTTTTTTTGCTGAGATGAAAGGAATGAGTCCCTTGACCATTTGCTCTCGGCCTCCGGTTCGGTGCTAATACGATGAGAATGAAGATAAAGCTAACGAACTTCTTTATTTACACACACGCGATGATCTTGTTTATATAACATGTTTCATCGAATGTAAAACCTTTAACATTTTTAACTTTCTATTAAAATTTATCAACTTTTCAACTTTACCTCCATTCAATACATATTGTATCTCATAAAAATAGAGTATGTACAGTAATAAATTAAGAACATACTGTATCTCATAAGAATAGAGTATGTACAGTAATAAATTAAGAATGTACAGTAATAAATTAAGAGTACAATTAAATATTCGTAAAAAAAAAAACTAGTGACATAACTCATAAATAAGACTAAACAATTCATTTTCTCTATCTTTTTAATTGGACATTTAAGCATTGTAAAGCTAAATTGGGTAACTTTCATAAAAACGTTTTATATATGTTCACGCTTAGAAATCTCGTAATTAGGGGGTCAAGCCCTTTTTATTATGACTAACTCTCATTGACGAAAAGAGTTAATTTAATTCTGCATGGACCCAACCTAGTTTAATCAAAATTAGTTAGAGTTGTCAAGTGTGTATTTGGAAACACTTTTAAAATCATGGTTTGTCTCAATCCATAATTTTAACCATAATTTTAAAAGTGAAGTAGCCAAACACCCATTTACAACCTAAGTAACCCTCAAAATTATGACTTTGGTTGAGCTTTCCAAATATTGATCAAACTCTCAAAATCATAGTTTTCCATAAATTTTTAGAAGCAATTCTCCAAAATATATTTTCTAAAAGGGAAATCTCATATAAAGCCACTTAAAATAGGAAATTTCTAAATCAGGTTAGTAAATTCAACAAATTATTAATTGAGTCACTAATCCAATTTAAGATTTTAAAATATAGGTAAAATGATTTCAATTTAAGATTTCTAAATCAGGTTATCTCCTCTCATTAAAGAGTTTCATTCACTTTGTAACCTATATTCTTCAATATATATATATATATATATATATATATATATATATATATATATATATATATATATATATATAAAACATTAATATTTAATAAAAAAATATGATTCATCTATAGTTTAAATATATTAACTATAATAGTAAGAGAAAAACGTACAACAAAGAATTCATTTTAAAAGTAGGGTTGGTTAATCATGGTTTCTATTTGGATATTATTTTTACAAGTGATTTTGAGCATTTTTGTTATATTTGGATTTTATTTATTAAAAGCACGTATAGATGTATAATTACAAAAGAAAAATGTATGAATTTAAAACACATGTTGCAATCACTTTCATTCAAAAAAAAAACATGTCTCAATCACATGAGACCATTTGTTTCAATCATCACTTTGCTTGAGAATCCCTGAGATGCATTTAAATTAATGTTTGCCTGGCTTCCAAGCTCAAATTCTCACCATCCCTATATCTTTCTTCTTTAATAAGACCTTATTTAAACTTAACATGTTGTGAATTTTTTCGCATATAAAATCTCATAGTCAATCTTTTTTATACTATAAATAATATCATAATTTAAGCTTATAAAATCTCATAGTCAATCTTTTTTATACTATAAATAATATCATAATTTAAGCTTATAAAATCTCATAGTCAATCTTTTTTATACTATAAATAATATCATAATTTAAGCTTACGTTATTTTTCTTACAAAGATAAAACTGTTTACTATCTTAACCAATACAAAACGGAAGATATTATATGTTATACAAAATTGAATAAGAGTTAGACTTTTAAAGGGTATAAATTTTTAACAATTTTCTCTTCTAGTTTTTTGAGTAAAAATTTTCTCTATATTAATCACCATTAGATATAGATAATAAACAGCACTGAAAAATAATTTTCCTATGACGGAATGCCTTACACTGACATATTAGAGGACTCACAAGAGATTTGCATTCAAACAAAAAGATGAAATTTCGCATGAATCCCAAATCTAAAACCTAATTCCATTATGAACAACAAAAAGATTACTTAGCATACAATTCAAATCTTTCATTGTTGAGATACGAAAGTGGAGCTAAATCACCAAGAGAGGGTGAATTGGGGATTTTAAAAACTTTTTCAGCCTACTCTATTTTTGTACACTAAAAACAGAGATGAACTAAGTAGAGGGTAGAAGAGCAAGACACAAGGATTTATCTTGGTTCGGTCCAATCCCTTGACCCTCGTCCAATCCCCCTGCACTCTCAGGATTTTCATTATCTCAATTGATTACACACTGTACTCAAGAGTAATTCTCTCACTAGAACTTACTCCCCTTACAAGTTGAATCAATGAACCCAATCACCAAGTCCCCTGACTTGTGATTCCTTTACAATAAATGATTTACAATCAATAAACTATCTCTAAGAGTAGATAATAATAAACACTGAAGCTTAATGTATCAACAAATACTTTATACAAGAAAACTCAAGAGTAGTTGGAAACTTGAATGATTTTCGTTTTCTATATTCTTGGTTGTTGAGAAGAAATGAATGCAACTCTATTTATACCAAGAGAGCATTAAAGATCCGTTGCAAGCTCCATTATGACCGTTGGTGAATTAATATAGTTGTTGGAGTCATCTTTTGGAGTCTTCTCTATCTACTCTTCACTTAATCCAGTTGTCCAGAAGTTAGGTGTTGACTCTCTGCAAATTAATCCGTTGGAGTAGCTGCTACTGGATGTGGTAGGTAGACATTAATCCTTTGTAAGCGTATGCAGGAGGATTACCCAAAAGTATGCAACTTTCTGGGTTTAGCATTTAATGTTCTGACATGCTTTTTGCTTTTGCTTTAAACCTTCAATAATCATTCTCTAATTCATCTGAAACTCACTAAAAAAGTGGTTAAACATATCTAGGAACATTAGAGATTAATCATAGGAAGTATTAAGATCAAACAAGAAGGCATTGCAAATTCGTCAGATTTGAAATTCCAAAGACGCGTTGAAACCTTGAGGTTTGTTCTTCAAACCTCGAGTTTTGGACTGTAGCAAGTGAAAAAGATTTAAGTCCAAAACATCAAACTTGGAGGTTTCGAACCAAAACTAGAGGTTTTTAATACAGCAAAGAGCGACACCCTTTCTGTTTGGCAAATACTCAAGGTTTTACCGAAACCTCGAGGTTTCACTTTGAATGTGAAACTTTACAAAATCGTGCAAAGAGCAAACCTGGAGGTTTTCAAAATCAGTGAAAAGTCGTTTGCTCTCTGGATGCCAAAACTGGAGGTTTTGTATCAAAACTCGAGGTTTCGCTTAAATGTGAAAATCCCGAGTTTTTGCGCCAAAACGAAAACCTAGAGGTTTGAAGGTAAAACTGGAGGTTTTGTAAGTTTGAAAAACATAGATACTTTATGTCTGGACAAACCTCGAGGTTTGTCCTCAAACCTCGAGTTTTGGCTTAAACGACAAGTTTAGAGAAAATTGCACAGGACTCAAACCTGGAGGTTTTTCAAAAACTGGAGGTTTTGAAAAACTGGCCAAAACATGAATTTTCTCTGGTGGGTCAAAACTTGGAGGTTTATTACCAAACCTCGAGGTTTCACACAATTTTGTGAAACCTGGAATTTTCAAGCTAAAACAGAACCTTGAGGTTTTAAACCAAAACTGGAGGTTTTCAAATGGTCAAAACTTAGGAGACTCTCTGTAAGTCAAAACCTCGAGGTTTAAACAGTAACCTCGAGTTTTTCGTTTTCCAGAAAATGTTGAGAAGTCCCCGTATGAAGAAACCTTGAGGTTTCTCTCAAAACCTTGAGTTTTGCTCGATCCGTTTTTTCTCTGCAGTGAGGCTAAACCTCGAGGTTTCGGGCAAACCTCGAGTTTTGCTCTTATAGTGGGTTTTATACATTTGAGAGCAAAACTTCATACTTTGTTTACAATTATTGGAGATCATCAAAACCCTTAGAGAACTAACAAGATGCTCTTCGTGCTTTCGTGCTTATGTTGTTAACTTTATAAAAGCATAAATTCTGTAAAAGGTTATCAAATAAACTACTGTTCAGACTTCAGACATTCATACCTTCTCTCATCCGTGAGCTCCAGTCAGAATAGAGTATTTACAGTAATAAATTAGGAGTAAAATTGAATATTCGTATAAAAAAACTAGTGACATGACTCATAAACAAGACTAAACAATTCATTTTCTCTATCTTTTTAATTGTACATTTAAGCATCGTAAAGCTAAATTGGGTAACTTTCTTAAAAACGTTTTATATATGTTCACGCTTAGAAATCTCGTAATTAGGGGGTCAAGCCCTTTTTATTATGACCAACTCTCATGGACGAAAAGAGTTAATTTAATTCTGCATGGACCCAACCTAGTTTAATCAAAATTAGTTAGAGTTTTCAAGTGTGTGTTTGGAAACACTTTTAAAATCATGGTTTTGGATCAATCCATAATTTTAAAAGTGAAGTAGCCAAACACCCATTTACAACCTAAGACAGTTTTTAACCCTCAAAATTATGATTTTGGTTGAGCTTTCCAAATATTGATCAAACTCTCAAAATCATAGTTTTCCATAATTTTTTTCTCTATATTTTTAGAAGCAATTCTCCAAAATATATTTTCTAAAAGGGGAAATCCCATATAAAGCCACTTAAAATAGGAAATTTCTAAATCAGGTTGGTAAATTCAATAAATTATTAATTGATTCATTAGTCCAATTTAAAATTTTAAAATATGGGTAAAATGATTTTAATACCCTCCCCTCTCCACTCATTAAAGAGTTTTCATTCTCTTTGTAACCTATATTCTTCAATATATATATATATATATAAACATTGATATTTGATAAAATAAAATATGATTCATCTATAGTTTAAATAGATTAACTATAATAGTAAGAGAAAAACGTACAACAAAGAGTTCATTTTAAAAGTAGGGTTGGTTAATCATGGTTTCTATTTAGATATTATTTTTACAAGTGATTTTGAGCATTTTTGTTATATTTGGATTTTATTTATTAAAAGCACCTATAGATGTATAACTACAAAAAAAAAGTATGAATTTAAAACACATATTCTAATCACTTTCATTCAAAAAAAAAAACATGTTTCAATCACATGAGACTATTTGTCTCAATCATCACTTTGCTTGAGAATTCTTTAGATGCATTTAAATTAATATTTGCGGGCTTCCAAGCTCAAATTCTCACTATCCCCATATCCTTATTCTTTAGGAAGACCCTTATTTAAACTTAGCATATTGTGAATTTTTTCGCATATAAAATCCCATAGTCAATCTTTTTTATACTATAAATAATACCAGAATTAATAAATATGGATAGACTATGGGATTTCACATATCCTTTTATATTATATATAAGTTACAAAGGGAATGAAACTCTTTAATGGGGGAGGGAAGAGAGAAGATGACATTAAAGTCATTTTACCTATATTTTGAAATCTTAAATTTGATTAATGACTCAATTAAGAATTTATTGAATTTACCCGCCTAATTTAGAAATTTTCTATTTTAAGTGGCTTTATATAGAATTTTCCCTTTCTAAAATCAACTTTTTTTCATTTTTTTTTTCTTTTGAAAGTTGATCCAAACATACTCTAAAGAGTGATTTAGGGGGAAGGTAAGCTGCAATTTTGTTAATTGCCATAGAAAGCAATACAAAATGATTAGAATTATTGAAAATAATTATCATCAATCATGTTTTCAATGATTAATTAATAATGCGATTTTTTTATAGATTTTATATTAGACATTAAAAATAAAATATTAATTATTAGAAAATATAGTTTAATGTTTAAATATTACAACTTCATTATTTGAAAAAACATAGTTTGAAATATATATTAAATCATACAATTTAACCATACAAAACATTTATCTTGTGTTTTTTTTTTGGGTGGTGTGGTGTCGGTGGTGGAGCCACATTGTTTTTTTTTGGTGCAAGTGCACCCATAAAAGACACACCTTAATTGAAAAAAAAAAAAATCGATTCTTTGAATGTGGACATACATTCACACAAATCATAAATATACATCTTTAAGATTTTTAGTAAAATAGGAAAGAATTAAAGAAAACCTAATAAAAATAAAGGCTAAAGTATCTTTTAGTCCTTTAAGTTTACGTAATTATCTTTTGGTCCTTAACTTTATAAAGTAAACTTTTAGTCCTATAATTCTAACACCGTTAATTTTGCTAACGGAAAATTCAAACTCAAGTGATAATAATGTAATTTTAAATGATGATTGTGTAATTAAATACTATTAAACTTAAATTAAAAATATGGGTAAATTAAAAAATATATAAAATTTGTGTAATTAAATGCTATTAATCATCACTTGAGTTAACCACGTCGGCGTTTTCCGTTAGCAATTTTAACGGTGTTAGAATTTTAGGACCAAAAGTATCTTTATAAAGTTAAGGGACCAAAAGTATGCGTTGTGTAAAACTTAAAATTTAAAAGTATCTTTAGCCAAAAATAAATTAGTAAAACATCATGGTATATGTGTGGCTACTAGTTTTGAAGGTCAACGACTTTTGCAAAACTCGGTTTTGGTAATTCTTATTTGAGTAACTCAAAAGTGACTTTTGAAAAATGGAATATTAACCTAAAATTGAATTTTGTAAATGGTAAGAAATTACTTACAGGAAATTGGTTTTTAGAGCTAAAACGGTTTGTCAAACTAAATAGCATTCACACACACATAAATGTTTCCTAATTTTCCTTCAGTGAGATATGCCTGTATCTTCTAGAGTATAGTTCATTCTTACATTTGATATTGTTTAGTTGACTTTTGATTATTATTTTTTTATGGTTAATTGAAGTTTTCTTTTCTTTCTTGTCTATATTCTTTTATTTTTCTAATACATTTAAAACTTCCTTAAAAAAAAATTGGAGGCAGCGACCCCCGAATCCCCCCATTAATTGTGCACCCACAAATATAAAATCATGGCTTCGCCACTGTGTGGTGTGGTTGGAAATTTAGAAAACATGACATAAGCTGATGAGTAAAATTCCCAGCTAAGAAGAAAAAGGAATGAAAATGATGAGTAAAATTCCCAGCTAAGAAGAAAAAGGAATGAAAATGACATTCAATTCTGATTTTTCTAATCATCTGTGCTGAATCGGACAGAGATTTACCTCCCACAAATAGATATTCCTTCAATCGTAATCGATCAATTATTCATAATTATGTATTCACCAACCGAGTTTTAAATTTTAACAATGCACAATTTGTTATGAATATACTAATTATGTGGATGTCCATCGACTCTTGATCCTCAATATTATTTGTATACGTATTTACTGTTCACGTATACGTATTCACTATTCATGTATACATACTATTCATGTGGGGCCCACAGGTACTGTTCACGCGTTTTCAACTTTCGGTGCAGCTGGCAGACGCGTTGAATCATTGGAAAAATGGGAAAATTACGGTGATGACTCGGGTGGAATAATTACACTTAAAGACCCATTTTCCTTCTATAAATGACGTTCATTGTAAACATTCGAACACACTTGAATGAGAACTCCTCTCTCTTTCTCTCTCTAGAATTACTATGTCCTTATTCTTCTTCATTTACCATAAGTTATCTTTAGTTTTATAACATGTTATCAAGACGAGAATTTCTCAGAAGAGATATGATTTTCTCATCTTCTTCTAAATGTTCATTATATCAATCTGGATAATCTTAACCACTATATGGAATTATTGATATACTTTTACCGATTGTTTTGAACATCGGGTTCCATGGTTAAGATTGAAGATTATTTACCATTCATTTTAAATCTAATTATTTTACATAATATTTTATTCTTATACACAATATATATATTGTTGTTACCTCCTATATGGATGGTTCTTCTTCCAAAGTTTAATTTTATTGCTAACATTTTATTATTGTTTTAATTTGACTTCTACATGGATGGTTCTACCTCCTACATTTATGTTTAAGCATTTACTTTTATGCTAGCATTTATTTATTATTATATGTTTAAGTATTTACTCTTATGCTAGCATTTATTTATTATTGTTTAATATTTAATTTATTTGTCATTTTATAATTTGTTAATTTAACTCTTACATGGATGGTTCTACCTCCTACGGAAATCTAGATTACTAACTTTAACATAACATTTATCTTGTTATTATTACTAACTTTTAATGTTATGTTATGTTATTCTATTCAAATTCTTTTATTAATATTATGGCCGGAAGCCATGCACCTCTATTTTTCTATTCTAAAATGATATGACTATGGCGTAAGCCATACACACATTTTCCTAGTTTAAAATTATATGACCAAAAGTCATATCACTTTAATTTCTTATTTTATGGCGGAAGCCATATAAATTCTCATTATGAGAAATAAATGGCCGAAGCCATAAAGGTTTAATTTTTATATCTTTAATTTTATTGTTTTTAATTTATATTCTTTGATTTATTATTATATGGCCTGCATATTGTTTTAATTTTCTAGTATAAATTATAAGACTGGATGGGTGTTTACATTTCCTAGTTCTCTGCCCACTATATATTTTAATATCCCCTCTCTTTTCATTATGGGTTGTTCGTTGAATAAATTACATGTGAGCACCAAATTGAAGAGGAACAAAAACGCTGAAATAGGTGGAGAATTGAAATATTTATGTCTGTGGGCTCACATGTTTTATATTATATTTTTATAAATATTATTGAAGGAGCAATAAGTCAGAATTATTTAATTATATTATTATTATTTCTTCTTTTGACAAAAGGATGAAGAAAATAAAAGTTGTAGGTCCTATTTTTCTATGCTATAATATATTATAATTACGTTTTGCAATTGATACAATGGACAGTGCAATAATGCTAAAACAAGATAAGATGTTGCAAACTTATTTTATTAATATCTTACTTATAGTTTTCAATGATCAAGACTCCATGCGCAAAGGCAAAGGTGATGATAGACAAATTATTAGTTTTAAATGTATTTGACACCTACATGGCTACTTTGAAACTAATGCATCTAGATGACTATTTTTCTTTACTATGAATGTTAAATGATAAATTATGAGAATTAAAGGATCAGTAGCCATAAATTTTAATTCTGTATTCTATATATGGTAGAATAAATTTTATTTATTTTGAAGATAAATGGCTGGAAGCCATATTTATTTAATTTCTTATGACACAAATTGGCTTAGTCCTATATGGAAACACAAATTTGCCTGAAGCAAAGTGATAATTTGACATGAAGCCATGAGACAAATTGGAGTAAAGCCAGATCCATAAAGTTGAATATTTGGCCTGAAGCCACAAGGTATATTGAAGTGAAGACAGATCCATGTTAAATATTTGGCTTGAAGTTATAAGACAAATTACCACTAGAAGATGGTTGTTCCTCTAAAAGTTTATTATAAGTTGGTATATCTAATTTGCTCCTGCAGTAGCAATATTATGAAAGGGGTCTTAAGAAATATTATGAATTAATTGACCTCAGGTAGCTAAACAAAACAATGAGTTACAAGAATTATGAATATTGTCCTGACTTAACTTCATTCCCAGAAGTGAATGAATTTAATTATGGTTATGGATATATGTGTAAATATGACCGACTATTGTCATTGTTGTGATCATAATTAATCTAAGTTCCCACCGTAGTGGAGAAATTTTTGTTATAAATTATGAAGAAATCCTTGTTTATATATATAAAAAATTATTCATTGATTATTCTACCAAGTATTAAAGAAATTTATTGAATTTCATAGATATCTATAGAAATAGATATTATATAGAAAATACATGCTTTTGTAAACCGAAGTTTACATATAATATTACAAACCGGTTTTGTTAATAAGAACCAAATGCTAATGTAAACTAGAAGTTTAGATAATCAAGAAATTGGAATTGTAAACCGAAGTTTACAAATGTAGCAAATCAAAAGGTTGCTAATACAAATCAAATTTTTACCAATGTAAACTAGAAGTTTACTACCTATGAAATATTCTGCATGGATCCAACCTAGTTTAATCAAAATTAGTTAGAGTTGTCAAGTGTGTGTTTGGAAACAGTACACTTTTAAAATCATGGTTTTGGCTATATCCATAATTCTAACCATAATTTTAAAAGTGAAGTAGCCAAACACCCATTTACAACCTAAGACAGTTTTTAACCCTCAAAATTATGATTTTGGTTGAGCTTTCCAAATATTGATCAAACTCTCAAAATTATAGTTTTCCATAATTTTTTTCTCTATATTTTTAGAAGAAATTCTCCAAAATATATTTTTTAAAAGAGGAAATCCCATATAAAGCCACTTAAAATAGGAAATTTTTAAATCAGGTTGGTAAATTCAACAAATTATTAATTGAGTCATTAGTCCAATTTAAGATTTCAAAATATGGGTAAAATGATTTTAATGCCCTCTCTCCTCCTCTCATTAAAGAGTTTCATTCATTTTGTAACCTGTATTCTTCAAAATATAAACATTAATATTTAATAAAATAAAATATGATTCATCTATAGTTTAAATATATTAACTATAATAGTAAGAGAAAAACGTACACCAAAGAGTTCATTTTAAAAGTAGGGTTGGTTAATCATGGTTTCTATTTTGATATTATTTTTACAAGTGATCAATCACATGAAACCATTTGTCTTAATCATCATTTTGCTTGAGAATCCTTGAGATGTATTTAAATTAATGTTTGCGGCTTCCAAGCTCAAATTCTCACCATCCCCATTTTCAATTTCCCTCATAAACTCCTTTTCTAAATAAACCTTGACAAGATCAATGGGTCTCTCTGTGGGATCACCTTCTGCCTATAATGAGAAAACAATTGAGCATATAACGAAGGCATGTATAGAAACACAAAAAGTTTGGCAAGTACAGCATCTTCTTGTATTTGTCAAAAGTTTAGCCTTTGGACTACTTTTCTTGAGATTAACTCCCAAGGCTTAATTTCCCCAACAATAAGACCACTTCCAATACCATCTGAGGAGCGAGCTTTAGGCTGAATGCTCTCAAGCCTGGCATTAATATCTTTAACCTAAAACCATTGCAATGCAAAAGAATTGGAATAATAAAATCCCTCAGTTTTGACCTCATAATGCAAAAGGATCTTCAAAGTCAAAATCACCAGCAACGGTTGTTAAATAAACAACAATGAAATAGAAATTAGTTTTTTTCTTTTATACTTACCATAGATGATGGAAGATCGTGACGGTGAAGTTCAGGGGAAGAGATCAGTAATAAACTTTACTTTATTGTATCATAATATTAATTATATAATTCAACCAAAAAATTCATTCATGATTGAATAAATTTGATGGAAGTAGAAACACTTCAAACTTTAAAGGAAATAGAACACATCAATCGTAAAATTAGATTTAGAAACTCAAATCCATTACTGAGTACCAAGTGATATGTCATAAACCACATTTTTCTTTGCCTCTAGTCATAGACCTAAAAGTACAGCCAAGCCCTTTGGTGAGTCAGAACACTAAAATAAGACAGAAGATATCACAGCAACCTCAATGCACAAAATAGCTGCCACACCAGGGTTTGGATCATTGAGCAACTGCAAAATGACAATTCAAATTGAAAAGAGTTAGTATCACGTCCTGAAATATCTAACCATGTAGAATCTTACAATTCAAATGGAGACATGAGAACATTTGTCCCAATCATCACTTTGCTTGAGAATATCTATTTTAACATTGATCGATTACAATTGAAGGAATATCTAATTTATGGGAGGTAGATTTCTGTCCGATTCAGCACAGATGATTAGAAAAATCAGAATTGAATGTCATTTTCACCCAGCCTCTCTCATTCCTTTTTCTTCTTAGCTGGGAATTTTACTCATCAGCTTATGTCATGTTTTCTAAATTTCCAACCACACCACTCGAAAAAAAAAAAACACATAAGATAAGTGTTTTGTAGACTTAAATTGTATGATTTAATATATATTTCAAACAATGTTTTTTCAAATAATGAAGTTGTAATATTTTAAACATTAAACTATATTTTCTAATAATTAATATTTTATTTTTAATGTCTAATATAAAATCTATAAAAAATCGCATTATTAATTAATCATTGAAAATATGATTGATGATAATTATTTTCAATCATTCTAATCCTTCTTTATTGCTTTCTATGGTAATTAACAAAGTTGCAGCTTAACTTCTCCCTAAATCACTCTTTAGGGTATGTTTGGATTAACTTTCGAAAGAAAAAATGAAATAAATTGATTGTAGAAAGGGAAAATTCTATATAAAGTCACTTAAAATAGAAAATTTCTAAATCAGGTTGGTAAATTCAACAAATTCTTAATTGAGTCATTAACCCAATTTAAGATTTCAAAATATAGGTAAAATGACTTTAATGTCATATCTTCTCTTCTCCCCATTAAAGAGTTTCATTTCCTTTGTAACTTATATATAATATAAAAGGGTATGTGAAATCCCATAGTCTATTCATATTTATTAATTATGGTATTATTTATAGTATAAAAAAGATTGACTATGGGATTTTATATGCGAAAAAATTCACAATATGCTCTGTATCAAAAATAAATAAATCACAATATGCTAAGTTTAAATAAGGGTCTTCCTAGAGAAGAAGGATATGGAGATGGTGAGAATTTGAGCTTGGAAGCCAGGCAAACGTTAAACTAATTTTGAAAATGTTAAACTACTTATATAGAGTTTTTTTATATTTGTTACGGTCCGGCCTAACGGCCCAAACGCCTAGGCGGTCCAAGACTAAATATATCATATATAAAGAAATATCTATATGGGGAATCTATCATATCTTTCATCAAAAGAGATAAGATAGATCATACTACATGATATCAAGGCAAACCCTATATATACAAGGGCATAACACCAAAGTGCACACGTTCTAACTCAAACTTAGTCATTATACGATCACTATGCACATCCCTACTTGACACATTCCCCATCCCCCCATTGAGGCGAATAGTCTATTGTGTGTCCAGTGATCCGGATTCTCTCAACGTATCTACTCCATAGATATTCAGGGAAGGTCCTTTGATCCAAGAGCAAAAGCACTAGCCCATCGGCTGACATCCGGTCAGTTGCGACGAACATTGGAGCGACCGTGGGGATCGTAAATTTCGATCCCCGTGACCACCAATGGCAAACATAAGAAGTTGCAGTCGGAACACTCAACCTGCAAATCCACAACAGGTTGAGGTTACTCAAAAGAATCAGGCTCAACTAGGGGTGAGCAAATCAAAACCGAAACCGAAAACCGGACCGAACCGAAGGCTATTTGGTTTTTCGGTTTCGGTCTATTCGGTTTTCGGTTCGGTTTATAAAATAAGTGTATTTCGGTTTTCGGTTCGGTTGTTGTAAAATTAATTCGGTTTTAACCGAATAACCGAAATATGAAGGTTTTGTTTGATAAAAAATATGGAGGTTATGTCTTGAGTCTTGACCCATCCGGTAGGCAAGATATGGAGGCCTAACCCAACAAAACCCATCTCGCTCACTTCCCTTTCACTTTCACCCCGATTCCTCACCATTGAAAACCCTAACCCGTCATATCGCCCGAACACAACCTCTCACTCTCACTCACTTCGCTCCACATCCCTCTTCACTTCGCCTTCTCGAATTTGAGATCTTCAATCACACGCGTTTGATCCGACCTTGGCGGTACCGTTCGATCAATCTCCTCACCCGCCGCTATCGTGTAGCCGCTTGACGTCATTAGCGCCGCCAATGTATGTCCCTTCGATGAACACCCTCTACCGGGCACGTTCTGCGGCTCAGATCCAGTGGAGTTCGTCCCGAAGCGATCGTCCATGGATACATCTCGTTCGTCGACCAACCGCCGATATGCAAGATATGTGCTGGCTTGATAAGTTTCCTTGAGATTCACTGAAAATATGTTTACATCTTGGATGTCTGGCCTTTATTTCTTCTTTGCACGGTTTTAAATTATGCTGATATGCAAGATTTGTGTTGTGCAAGATCTGTGCTGATATGCAAGATCCGCGATATTCTGCTTTTTCTTCTTTGCACGGTTTTAAATTATTCTGTATTGTATAATGTCTCATCTTGGATGTTTGGCCTTTATTTCAGAGTTTTTGTCTTAGGTGAAAAGAGCATGGCTTTTCCTTCGCTTAGGTGGAAGTTATTTAGATTCAACTACGAAAGATAATTCCTTCCCAATCGCGCCCTCCTAAATTTTGAACTACTGTTTTTTTCCAAAGATTTTTATTCTCTCGTTAACGAGGGCTTATTTGTTGCAATTGGTTTGGTTCGGAATCGGGTTTTGATAAGTTACCCGTAGTTTGACTAAAATTTGGTTACATCTTCTAGCTTGTGCCTTTTCTACTATAATCCTAGATTTACCCTTCTATGATCCTAGAGTTTCAATTAAGAAGGCTAATTCATTCCTAAACAGCTCCTTCCTCTTCCTGGATTTTAAGTTTTTATTTTTTATTGTTCATTTGTTTTTGTTTGACTCTTAAGGTACTAGTGTTTAATTGGTGGCTTATTTTGTTGCAAATGGTTCACATGTCTTGATAAGTTTCCCTTGAGATTCACTACCAGCTCTTCCCTCTTTGTTATGGAGTTCGTCGTGCGTGTCTTTGCCTTGATATATACCACCATTTCCGCTACTCCATGTTTTGTATAACATGTAGACTTTGTTTTGGCATGTTTTGTATTTCCTTGTATACGAGCTGCTGCTGCTCCATGTTCGTGTAAATATATACTAGTTGCACTCTATTGTAGATTGATTTGAGGGGAGAAAAAAAATTATAGGTTGGCATTTAACAGAATTCACCCAAATAATTTGAGCAAAAAAAAATCACCAAACAAGAAAGCCCACAATAAGGCCCAATTTAAGCCCCAAAACCGAAATATTTCGGTTAATGAACCAAAATATTTCGGTTAATTCGGTTCGGTTTTTAAGACAGTTTGGTTTCGGTTCTGTGTTGAAAATACATGTATTTCGGTTTTTCGGTTTTAATCGAACACCGAATCGAAAAACCGAATGCTCACCCCTAGGCTCAACAACCACCGGAGGAACCCCAGGAGGGGAACATCTCAGATACGACATCCTCCCCTCCGATAGTTCCCAAAATTCACAATTTAGCCACAACGGAGATTTCGGTCCAGAATCCCGATGTCGTCCTTTCCGTAAAAACGCAGGAATCAATTCCGAGATGCTTAGAGAATAACGAGAAACGCACTAACATCCAGCGCCAAGAAGATCTCAGAATAATGCAGCAGATAATGGAGGATTGATTTAATAAATTCGACAAGATAGCGGAAAAAAGGAATCGAGAAGACTCACTGGAAAAACAGGAAAGGACACCTCCATATATAAGCGAAACCGTCTCCCGAGACGAACGAGGTCAAAGCATCAGGATACAAGTTGGGTTTTTCAGGAAACCGGTCAGGGTCGAGCTCGGCTGTCGGCACAGGAGGCAAAAATATTGCGCCTAGAAAAAACTATATGTACCGGGCCGATATGCCGAGAGAACATCTCGGCCTTGAGGTCGCCCGAGGAGTACAAGATGAAGTATTTGACCGATCTTAACCAGGGCCCTTTCTCTCGAGGAAATTGTAACCGCTCCGTATCCAAAACGCTTGATCCGACGCATCTCCCGAAATATGATGGGAGTCGGGATCCACGTGTCCACCTCGAAACCTTCGAGCCGGGCATGTGGGTTCGATTAATTAAGGGCCCGGTCATCTCACGGATCTTCGCAAAGAACGTTAACGGACCGGCCCGAGAGATGGCTCCACACTTTACCCGCCAATTCAATACATCATTTTGAAGAACTCGGTCGAAAATTCGAGTTAAATTTTGCGACAAGCAAGAAGCGGCCTAAGTCTCGCTTACTTTGAGTAAAATCAAGCAGAAAAGGGGGGAGACCCTCCAGAAATATTTAGACCGGTTCAAAGAAGTGGCCGTGCAAGTACGCTCACTCCCAGAAGACGTCCATGTACACTGTATAGTCGATGGCCTGGATCCCTCGTCCCGGTTGGCTAAGAATATCTTCAAAAGCCGAGTCGACACGCTCACGGAATTTCATACCCGAGCTAAGCAATACTTAGACGTAGAGCAGATAGAGATAGCCAATGCTATCGGGACTGAGAAATGAGGAAATATGTCACCAGGGTAGAAGGGCCAACTGCGTAAGTCAAAAGAAGTCCCCAACGTACGGAACCGAGATGGACGCATTCGGGAAGGAAGACGGAGGCAAAGGGACGATATGAAAGATACGCCCTCTAAACACCTCTCGTTCCCAGATTTGGAAAGAGGTGGCCCGCACGAGATGAAAAGAATAAATAGACCTCGTCCACCCAGGATCCGGTTCACAACTGATCAGTCTAAGTTCTGCGAATTCCATGATGGACAGGGGCATACAACGGATCAATGCTTTGAACTTCGGGATGCCATCAAACGATTTATCAGAGAAGGCAAGCTACGCCAATATTTGATACAAACCCAGGGGCATAAAAATCCCAAACGCAAGCAAGGAGGCCGAAGTAGAAGTTCGGCCAAAGATCCTAAGAAAGAAGAGAACCGTCGGAAGTCGGCCGACGAGGACGACAAATTCCCAGAAGCACAATTCCATTGTAATGTTGTTAGCGGAGGATTCGGTGGGGAAGGAGATACTATGAGCTAGCGAAAGAAATATTTGAGAGAAGTGCTTTCTGTAAGGGATCTCCCAAAATTCAAGGACGATCCAAACCAAACCAACGCCACCCCCATTGGTATTTACCCATGAAGAATTAAAAGACGTGGTACCGGGACACCGGGATGGATTGGTGATCACGGCAACCTTGGCTCAATGCCGGGTAAAAAGGGTTTTTGTCGATGCCGAGAGCTCGGCAGACATTATTAGCTGGGACGCTTATAAAAGGATGAAGATGGATGCTGAAGATTTAAAACCATGCAAAACGACCCTTATAGGCTTTAACGGTGAACACTCACCTTCGAAGGGATATATCGACTTGAGACTAATATTGGGAACCAGAGAGGTGTTCAAATCAGAACGGGTAAGGTTCATAGTCGCCGATTTCCCCTCCCCGTACAATATCATACTGGGACGGCCAACCATTCATAGTTGGGATATGATCGTATCCACAAAGCACCAGAGGTTGAAGATGGTAAACAACAAAAATAAAGTCGTTGTTGTTTATGGAGATCAGAAGGAATCCTGACAATGTTACTTCGAGACGGTCCGAGATAGAGAATGGGAACCACCATCCCCACCTCGGATTCAAAGAGGCGAACAAATCCTGAATGCGTAAAACCACAGAGGAGACAGACGACCGGTTAGCATGGTGGAGCTAGACCTACGGGACGAGCCCGAAATCCCACGTCGAGAACCAGAGGGCGAGTTGGAAGAATTAGTCCTCGGGGGATCCTCAAAACTATGAAGATAGGAGGAAACATGAATCGATCTAAAAGACGGTGATCGAATTCCTAAGGTAGAATCGGGATGTCTTTGCGTGGACCTCATCCGAAGTCCCGGGATAGATCCTAACTTCGTCATCACAACCGGCTATCGAGCCGGGTCCAAACCAGTGGCACAGAAAAAGAGAAATATCGGAGCTGATAGGCGAGAGGCTTTGGAGCAGCATGTGGAAGAGCTTCTGGGAGCTGGGTTTATCAGGGAAATATAGTATACTACGTGGCTCTCCAACGTAGTCATGGTCAAGAAGCCAAGCGAAAAATGGAGGGTATGCACGGATTATACTAATTTGAACAAGGTATGTCCAAAAGACTCATTCCCAATGCCAAACATTGATCAGTTGGTCGACAACTCGTTGGGCTTTCAATTGCTATCCTTTATGGACGCATATTCCGGATACAATCAGATACCCATGCACCCGAATGATCAAGAGAGGACAGCTTTCATGACCGACAAGGCCAACTACTGCTACAACGTGATGCCCTTTGGTTTAAAAAATGCCGGGGCGACGTACCAACGGATGATGAACAGGGTATTCATTGATCAGATTGGACAAAACATTGAGGTATACATCGATGATATGATCGTAAAGACAAAGGATCCGGAAAACCATGTTCGTGATCTAGAGTAGACGTTTAAAAAATTAAGAAGGTTTCAGATTCGCTTGAACCCGGCCAAATGCGCATTTGGAGTCCCAGCCGGGAAGTTCCTGGGTTTTATGTTAACAAACCGAGGAATTGAAGCTAACTCGGATAAATGCAAGGCCGTCCTCGACATGCGATCCGAGGACGAAGAAGGAAGTGCGTAGCTAACGAACCGGCCGCCTAGCCGCTCTAACCAGGTTTTTGCCAAGATCGACCGAGAACGCGCTCCCATTTTTTAGGTTGTTGAAGAAGGAAACACAGGGAGGATGGAACACAGACTGCGAGGCAGCGTTTGAAAAAATCAAACTATGTTTGGCAACACCACCCGTCCTATCAAAACCCGACTTGGGAGAGACCTTATTTGTATACTTATCTGTGGGCGAAGAAGCTGTGAGTGCGGCCCTGGTGAGAGAAACCGAGGCCGGCCAATCCCTAGTTTATTTTGTTAGTAAGGCTTTGCAGAGCTCGGAATTGCGATACCAGAAGTTGGAAAAAGTGGCTTTGGCCCTGCTTATCTCGGCAAGAAGACTAAGGCCTTACTTCCAAGGACACCGGATTATCGTCCGAACAAGCCAGCCCCTCCGACAAATATTACACAAGCCGACTTGGCGGGAAGAATGACTAGTCAGCCATCCAAATATCCGAGTTCGACATCTCGTACGAAGCCCGGCATGCAGTCAAGTCACAAGCACTGGCAGATTTCGTCAGAGAACTCACCTCGACGGAAATTACTGATGAAGTTCAAAACAAGGTTTAGAGGATATATGTCGATGGTTCTTTGAATTCAAAAGGGAGCGGAGCCGGAATCATAGTTAAAAGCCTGGAAGGCGTCGCCATTGAACATTCCCTCCAATTGGAGTTCCCGACCTCAAATAACTAGGCTGAATATGAAGCCCTCCTCGCCGGATTATTGCAAGTCGAGAGAACATGGAGCACGGAGAGTAAAGGTTTTCACCGACTCTCACCATAGCCGCACATATAGAGGGGGCTTATCGACAAAAGGTCTCGTTATTAGCTAAGTATCTCAATAAAGCCAAAGAGGTAATCTCCGACCCGAAGAGGTAGTCGTCACCCACATCCCAAGAGAAGAAAATACCCGGCCGAAATACACAAAACTCGCCGCACTAAGGCCCGGAAGCTTTCGAACCGTCATCCAAAGAAAAACCTAACGAAGCCGACTGTGTCATGACTATTTCAGCAGTCACGGATTGGAGAAGACCTATTGAAGATTATCTGGAAAGAGGGATTATACCCATGGATTCGGTCGAAGCAAAGAAACTGATGTAGGAAGCCGCCGTCTACACGATGATCAACAACCAGTTATACCGTAAAGGTTTACATTCTCCAATGATGAGATGTTTGGGTTCGTCCGAGGCCAAGTATGTGTTGGCGAGGTACATCAAGGCGTGAACGGCCACCACGGGTGGTAAGGCCCCGGCTAGGAAAGCTTTGCGCGCCGGATACTACCGGCCGACTATGAAGATGACGCCATGGAAGAAGTCAAAAAATGTGAAAGTTGCGTAAACACGCCAAGATCATTTGGCCTCCGCCATCGAATTAAACGGGATCTCATCTCCTTGGCCTTTCTACAAATGGGGAATGGATCTCCTAGGGCCGTTCAAAGCCGCCCTGTGGAAATTTAGGTGGCTCATCGTGGCGAGACTACTTTACTAAATGGATCGAAGTCGAACCGTTAACCTCTATCACCTCAAAGACAGATTCAAAGATTCTTTCGACACAATATTGTTTCTAGATTCGGAATCCCAGCCGAGATATTCACGGACAACGGGACCCGGTTTATAGACAAAGGGTTCCAAAGGCTATGATATCGACTGATATCGTGCGACTTCGCCTCGGTAGAACATCCGCAATCAAACGACTAGGCCGAAGCAGCCAATAAAATGGTCTTAGACGGCCTAAAGAAGCGGATGCAAGATGCAAAATCCAACTGGGTCGAGCAACTCTACAGTGTACTGGGGGTACGGGACCGGCGTGCAAACCTCAACCCAGAAACCCCTTCCGATTAACCTACGGATGCGAGGCGATGATCCGGTAGAGATTGGACTTCCGTCATGGCGGAAGGCCCAAGCAATACAAGAGGGAGGCGAGTCGAACGAAGACGCCCTGAAGACCGAACTGGATTTAATCGACGAGATCAAAGTCAAGGCGCATTGCAAGGAGCTAGCTACCAAACAACTCATCGCGGCAAAGTATGATCGGAAAGTAAGACCCTGTTCTTTTAACAGGGGCAACCTAGTACTTCGTCGTTGACAGAGATTTGCCGTCATCTCACAAAATAACCAGATTAGAAAGGATTTGCAGTATAATGTAACTCTGGGTCGTTTCTCTCAAGGAATTTGCAAAGTGGGTTTAAATCAAGAATAAAGAAAATGTAACAACAATAAAATTGGGGGTTTTTTGATTTGAAATGATTAAAACGAAATCAAACTCAAAACAGATCTGAAATATGCGAGAAACGATATAAAAACGAGATTGAAGTAGATTAAAACGATCAACCCAACGTTTAGATTCCGTAAACTTCCTTCATTGAACGAAATATAAACGAACTCGCGTTTGGCCCCGGACGAACCGAAATCTCTGCGTTCGTCCGAAAATCCCTCGACTAGACGATCGTCTAGAATCTGTCCGAACAAGCATGGCGTCTCACTGTGCAATCGCACAAAGAACACTCTAACCTAGTTCGAACTCGATCCTTGGATTTAACCAAACCGAATATTAAATCTAATATTCGAACTATTTTAAATCGGATCCGATAAGATGAAAACGAAACGAGTAAAGTTACCGATTAAGTACGAGTTCTCGGACGAATCATGGAATCCTCAACGTTGGGTTAACCACGAAGGTTTAGCCGAACATGGCTGGGAAAATCGAAGAACAAGACGAAGAACACGAAGAACATTTCAAAGAATCAAAAAACTCTATTTTGATCCACCAAACAGAATAAAAACGTGAATGAATGTGTTTGTGGTCACGCCTTACTTAACCTAAGATGAAAAACGAAATGGGGCTCCAATCAATAATCCAGGCCCAAAACAAAAAAAATACTGAGAATGGGCTTTAGTCACAAATTCGAGCCCAAATAAAACATCTCGACTTTGGCTTCAAAATCGACCGTCTTCTTGTCTGAATTTTCCCTTCATGTCTTCATAACAATTGTAGCTCTGAATCATCTGAAATATGAAACAAAAATGAGGCAAATCCGATGTCTGGTTCAAGAGTTATGGTAAGATTAGTGAAGCAATGTAAAACTGGAATTTTATTAATAAAAATGGCTAAAATATAATCAAAGGCCCAAAGCCCAAATAAGTATAAAAGCCATTATTTATTAACTAAAAAGTCCTAAATTATTAATCAAGAGATAAAAAGAAGTGTATAAAATATTCAATTATCAAATTCCCCACACTTATCTTTTTGCACTCCCCGAGCAAAATTCAAAGAAAAAGACGTAAAGGAGAAACTCTTCTTTTCTACAAATTGCTAACAATGCGAGAAATTGAACAAGGGACACGAGCTTCATTAGAACCAATCAATCAAGACCCAAAATCCCTTCATCTCAAATTACAATTCCTGGTAATCTCAATCAATGATGCTAATCACAAATGATGGTCTCTCAAATGATGCGCTCAATCAATCAATCTCTCAAGTGTTTAAGGTAAATAAGTGTATCGCTCAAATTCTACTCAAGAAAATTCTTCTACCATAAGCTTGCTCAATTTCTACGTCTACACTACTCATAACACATGCATGCACAAATCAAGAGAGCTTATTATTAAAGGTTGTAATGGGGTTAGGGTGAAGGTAGGTAATAGTATGGAATGAGAGGCTAAGCACCCAAGAAATTAAAAAGAGCATTGATTAACCCAATTCTCTAAATATAAAAACTTTTATTTGACTCTTTTTTTTTCTTTTCTTTCTTTTTTTTCTTTTGTCTTTTTTTTTTTTTTTGAACTATAAACAAAATCACAATGACAAAACCAAACATCTCTCCCCCACACTTAAACTGTTGCACTCCTGAGCAACCCCCACACTTAAACACAAAACCAAGGTGAAACCAATGCTCAATAAATCTCCAAGGTGCGGAATAAAATGGTTTTACGCTTAGGCTTGTAATGTGGCTTAGAAAAGAATGAGTCGAAAGGGCACAAATGGGCTAGCAAAGGAAACATAATGCAAGGGAAAGCTATTTGGCCAAAATGGGGAAAATAAAAGAAAGAAAACAAGCTTCTATCATATTTATGCATGTAAGTGAAAAATGTAGTTTCAACAAGAAAATGAGCAAGTTCTAGAGAACACAAATCGGGAGCGGATGCGCACACATGAAAGAAAGAATGGGAAAAGATGAATTCCATTCAAGCGGCCCAAAACCTCACAAGGTCGGTACCAACTTAGGCAATCAACAACATCAAATCAACTACCAAGATATGTAATCGAAGAGTCAAGAATCACGAGACCAAACAAATGATCCATTAAAACCAAAATGTCCTAGTTCATAATATATAGCAATCATAGAAAGATGACTCGTATTTATTTTCGAAAAGCAAATTGCAAATATGAAAACAAATAAAAGAGAAAGAGGGAGAGGAAGAAGAATACTCCCCGAGGGTTTAAGGAGGATAAGTAGCATCAATGAGGATAATCTCTCGCTTCCTCAGTTCTGCTTGGATCCCTCATGGAATTGCTTGAGGCGATGCCCATTGACCTTAAAGGTTCTCCCCGTGGGTGGATCACATAGCTCAACAAAGACCAAATGGAAAAATGTTAGTGATCTCAAAAGGGCCATCACATTTAGATCGAAGCTTACCAGCATAAACTTCGGACGGAGTTAAACGGAAGAACTTTCGGCCTACGTAAAATTCTTTCCTCGAATATGCTTATCATGGAATGCCTTAGTCTTTTCCTTGTACAAACGCGAACTCTCATAGGCATCCAATCTAAGTTCATCCAACTCTTGCAACCGCAGCTTAGTTCCATGCCGACTTAGCCAAATCCATGTTACACCGCTTAATGGCCCAATAGGCTTGATGTTCCAACTCAACCGGAAGATGACATGCCTTTCCAAAGACAATCCGATAAGGAGACATCCCAATCGGAGTCTTGTAGGCGGTGCGATATGCCCACAAAGCATCCTCTAATCGCTTACTCCAATCTTTTCGGGTAGAGTTAACGGTCTTTCAAGGATTTGCTTAATCTCTCTATTTGAGACTTCAACTTGACCATTGGTCCGAGGATGGTATCTTGTGGAGACCTTGTGAAGCACTCCATACTTGCGTAACAAGGCACCCATGCTTCGGTTGCAAAAATGGGAACCCCGGTCACCGATAATAGCTCTAGGAATGCCAAACCCGCGTAAAAATGTTAGACCTAACAAAATCCACCACCACGTAAGAATCATTAGTTCGAGTGGCTTTCGCCTCAACCCATTTCGAGACATAATCAACAACTAGCGGATGTAAGTATAACCATATGAAGCGGAAATGGACCCATAAAATCAATACCCCAAACATCAAAGATCTCACAAAACAATATAGGGTTTTGGGGCATCTCATGCCTACGAGAAATACTCCCGCTCTCGACGGTTATCACATGACTTACAAAAACGATGGGAATCATGAAACAAGGAAGGCCAAAACAATCCACTATCTAACACTTTCCTAGCGCTTCTTTGGGGTCCAAAGACCACCACCACAGTGCATGAGCAAAATGCAATATAGAGTGAAACTCATGATCGTGCACACATCTCCTAACTACTTGGTCACTACAAAATTTCCACGAGATAAGGTCATCCCAAACATAGTATTTAGACTCACTCTTTAATTTGAAGGTTTGAGCCCTAGTAGAATCTTCGGGCAAAACACCATTTACCAAGTAGTTAACCGGATCAAAGATACCATGGAAGCTTACCTTGTAGGCTGTGAAAGGCATTCATCGAAAATCATCCCAAATAGAAGAGGGTGAGAGGAAGAATGGGTGATACGACTCAAGTGGTCACTACCCAGCTTTGTGCTCCGCTTACGTCTCGAATCTCAACATCAAACTCTTGGAGCAATAGCATCCACCGGATGAGTCGTGGCTTAGCATCTCCTTTTTCAAAAGAAATTTCGGAAGCGGATGGTCGTGAGAAAACAATTACTCTACTAGCTAGCGAGATATGACCTAAACTTATCAAAAGCAAATACAATAGCCAACAACTCCTTCTCGGTAGTGGTGTAATTAGATCAAGGCGATCCAAAGTCTTGGAGGCATATGCAATCACATGAGATGCCCTATCGACCGTTGTGCCAAGATAGCACCAACCGCATAGTTGGAAGCATCACACATCACTCAAAGGGATGCACCAATCGTGGGCCGGATCACCGGGTTGTAGTCGAACAACGCTTCAAATGATCGAAGGCGCGCTTGCAAGCATCATCAAATACAAAGTCGGTGTCCTTATGCGAAGGTTGGACAAGGGTCGGGCGATCTTTATCGAAATCCCGAATGAAACGTCGATAGAAACCCGCATGACCAAGAAAAGAACGAACTTCCCGCATGCGGATGCGGGGTAAGGCAAAGCAAAGAATCACATCTATCTTAGCGGGGTCTACCTCAATCCCTTTCCTAGACACTATGTGTCCCAAGACTATACCCGACTCAACCATAAAGTGACACTTTTCATAATTCAAGACAAGATTAGACTCAATGCACCTATGCAAAACTCTAGATAGATTAGCTAAGCATGCATCAAAATCGACCCATATACGGTGAAATCATCCATAAAGACCTCCATGCAGTCCTCTAGAAACTCGGAGAAAATACTCACCATACAACGCCGAAAAGTACCGGGTGCGTTAGAGGCCAAAAGGCATCCTTCGGTAGGCATATGTTCCAAAGGGGCATGTGAAGGTCGTCTTCTCCTGATCCTCAGGAGCAATATGGATTTGGAAGTATCCGAAGTAGCCATCCAGGAAGCAGTAATGAGACTTGCCAGCCAATCGCTCTAACATCTGATCAATGAAAGGTAAAGGGTAATGATCCTTGCGAGTGGCTTGGTTGAGTCTCCTATAGTCAATGCAAACTCTCCAACTATTCCGAACTCGAGTAGGAATGAGCTCATTCTTCGATTGGCTACTACGGTGACTCCGGACTTCTTGGGAACCACCGGACCGGCTAACCCACTGGCTATCAGAAATGGGATAGATGATACCAGCTTGCAGAAGCTTAGTGACCTCCTTCTTCACCACATCAAGGATAAGGGGATTAAGGCGTCTCTGGGGTTGCCTCACCGGCTTAGAGTCCTCTTCCAATAGAATTCGATGCATGCACATGGAAGGGTCACGCCAACTATGTCGGCTAATGTCCACCCAATGGCTTTCTTGTTCGCCCTCAATAAGCTTAGCGAGCCTCTTCTTGATCGGCCTAAGGTTATTTGCCACAATGATCGGCAACCGTTCATCCGCCTCCGTGGAATGCATATTTCAAGTGATCTCGGAAGGGATTTCAACTCAAGTTTGGGTGGTTGTTCAAAGGGGGGAGAAGCTTGGGTGGTTGTTGCAACAACTCGATGTCATCACACCGGAAATGCCCGAAACCACATTCAAAGAAGCGAAGAACTATGTCTACACGGCTCAATGTTAACATCGAATTCAGCTCATCAAAATCGAGTTAAGATCATCAAAATTAAAATCGGGATGCACATCGGATCAAGATGAAGCTCAAACTCGAATCAATATCGGAATCCACATGTAATGCGGAATAATCACCCAAAGAAGTCGAATCACCAAATAATGCAGCATTAACCAAATGAGTACAAACATAGCACCATTCATTGTCAACACATGCACAAATGGCGTAATCACTCTCGGATGAAAAATCGGGATAATCAAGACACCAATCGCCAAAGAACATCATCCACAAGATCATCAATCACATCAATACGTAAAATAGAATGCTCTTCCCTAGGATGTCTCATGGCATCAAAGATATTAAAATTTACGAAATATCACCAAACTCCATGGAAAGAGTACCGAATACACATCTATCTTCGTCCTAGTTGTTTTCATGAAAGGCCTCCTAGAATGATTGGTGACCTACTACTAGAAGACTCATCCCGCATATCTAAGATGTAAAAATCAGCGGGAATATCAATTCATTAACTTTGACTAATACATCTTCAACTAAACCGTAAGGATGGGCATTACTCCTATTAGCTAATTGAACAATAACACCAATTGGACGCAAGGACCAAGACCAAGAGATCTATAAATAGATGCGGGCATGACATTTATAGAAGCACCTAAATCTAGCATGCAATCATCAAATTTATAATTACCAATAAGGCAAGGGATAGAAAACGTCCCGGATCTTTGCACTCATGCGAGGCATGGTAGGGTCGGATGAGTCTTGATACATTCTCGTTCAAACTCACTCGTTCATTTCCTTCGCCGCCTCTTGTTGGTACATAACTCTTTCGTAAACTTGGCATATTTAGGAATTTGTTTGATCGCATCTAAGAGAGGAATGTTGATCTCTACTCTTCCGAACGTCTCAAGTATATCCTTCTCTTGTGCTTTTTCGGCCAACTTCTTGGTTTTAATCGCTCTTCGAGGAAAGGAAGAGGAATGAGAATGTCTTCCTCTTCACCTTGCCGGATTGCCTTTTTATTTTTAGAGTCAATCTTCACATTTTCGACTCTCTCTAATGTGGAAGGGACATCTCACTGGTTTAGGTTCCTCTAATTGCATGCCGGATCGAAGGAGATAGCACTCACATTCCCTTTAGGATTAGGAATTGTTTGTGAAGGGAGAGTGTTGGATCCCGAGGTTGAAGCTGGTTCAATGATGTTGCCAACCGCCCAATTTGTGTTTGCAAAGTCTCGAATGGAAGTGTCGGTTTTATTGAAACCGCATATTGGCGTGACAAATTGCTTCATCATATCCTCTAGTGAAGAACCACTACTACGGTACTAGCTCATTGTTGTGCGCTGTGGAGGTGCATATATGGCCGGGTCGAGGAGTGGTGCGGCAAAGGAGGTGCGAGTGTTGTTGGAAATTTTGTGGCATGTCTTGTCTCTGGGTAATTCCTGCACTCTGCGATATTGGTTACTCGGTTTTGATTCTCGGTTCCAACGGAAATTGGGGTGATTTCTCCAACCAGGATTGTAGGTATTGGAGAAGGCATTATTCTCCGCCGGTATTGTGGCTTTCTTGGAAAACACCCACTGCGCTACCGACCGGTCTTGACAAAGCGGGATCATGCAAAGTAGGGCAAGAATCGAAGTAGAATGACAAGGATCGAACGTAACCCACAGGAGTACCCAATCGAGGAGGGAAGATTGTACTTGTCGGGTCACGCTAACCGCCTCACAAGGAAGTCGGATCATCAAGTCTATTCTCCAATCTCGAGAATCGTCTTTGACCGGAGGTGTTTGAATATGGTAAACGGGAGTACCATTGGCCCCGGTGCCAAATTGCCGAGAATTAGCACCATAGTAGATATCGGCTCTCGGCATCTTCGGGTGTCTTGCTATCTAAGGCCCCACCACCGGACGCATCCACGAAACTCTTATCCATCGGTAACAAACCGAATAGAAATATGTAATCGGGAGTTGGTCTCGAAATCACGGGTGGTGTGGACCTTGCACACAATCGCTTGAACCTCTCCCAATACTCATACATGGTCTCCCCATTGATTTGTTTAACACTAGTGATCTCCTTCGAATAGCAATGGCTTTTGAGGAAGGAAGAACCTCACTAGGAATAACTTCGCATATCATTCCAACTCCCAACAGATGCCGGTTGCAAATTGTATAGCCAATCCTTAGCCACGCCATCTAGGGAAAATGGAAAAGCTCTCGGCTTAATGTGGTCCTCATCAATTGCTTGAGGTTTCATCGTGCCGCAAACCACACGGAACTCCTTGAGACGCTGTGAGGACATTCACCCGCAAGACCATGAAACTTGGGCAACAAATGGATAAGACAAGATTTTAATTCAAAGTTAGCGACGAAGTTCGGGATATTGAATACACAAATTCGATTGCCCACATCGGGGTAGCTAATTCTTTCAAAGTGGGACGAGCTACTTGCTCTTCCGCTATGATGTCCGAGTTAGCAAAATTGCTACTAGAATCGTGAAAACAACAAGACTAGCGAAAGTACTATCGAGTCAAGATCAACGGAATGGACACAATCGACTCGCACTCAAGTTCAATGTCAAATTCGCATCAATCCCACGACTAAGCCTAACAATTCCTCTAGCAAGTGAGAATTGTTCTTTCAATTTCGTGGATCAAGTGGCAACAAGTCTTCGGATCAATAGTACTCCTAGTACTCATGCATAAACACAAACACAAGGCGAAAACACAAGGCGGGAATTTGCGAAAAATCGAATTACGAAAATGCCACTAAAAGTGGTAGAAATGGGAAAACACTAAGATGACACAAAAACACAAAAACTTATGTTGGAATTTGACCAAAACAAGTCCAAAATAGCATCAAATGATTTTTAAAATTTATGGGACTTGGACCGGCAACTCCTAGACAATTGGGGAACACAAAAATGAAATAAAAAACTTCAAAAAAATGAAAAAGTGGTCTAAACGATGGAATTTGGGAAATCGAGAGATTTCGGTGTGCCTCATTTTTTGCCATTTTCTATCGCCCGTAAAAATTTCAGTCATTCAAGATACTCCGAAAAATTGACCTAGTAGAAATCACAAAATAGAAACTTAAAATAGCAAAAATGTGGTCTAAACGTTGGAATTTGGGGAAAATAGGGCGGACCTCACTCCCAAGGAGAGTGACTCTTGTTTAAAATGCCCAATTCCTTGTGAATAAGACCTGGTTTGAGTGATCGGGTCAAAATTATTTTCTCCATCACCCGAACCACCAAAAACTACCGTTGCTTAACGAAACCGATGCAAATTCCCCAATGCGCGCCATTTTGACAGAGATTTGCCGTCATCTCACAAAATAACCAGATTAGAAAGGATTTGCGGTATAATGTAACCTGGGTCGTTTCTCTCAAGGAATTTGCGTGGGTTTAAATCGAAGAATAAAGAAACAAAACAACAATAAAATTGGGGGTTTTTGATTTGAAACAGATTAAAACGAAATCAAACCAAACAGATCTGAAATATGCGTAAAAGATAAAAACGAGATTGAAGTAGATTAAAACGATCAACCCAACGTTTAGATTCCGAAACTTCCTTCATTGAACGAAATATAAACGAACTCGCGTTTGGCCCCGGACGAACCGAAATCTCTGCGTCGTCCGTAAATCCCTCGACTAGACGATCGTCTAGAATCTGTCCGAACAGTGGCGTCTCACCGTGCAATCGCACAAAGAACACTCTAACCTAGTTCGAACTCGGTCCTTGGATTTAACCAAACCGAATATTAAATCTAATATTCGAACTATTTCCAGAAATCGGATCCGATAAGATGAAAACAGAAACGAGTAAAGTTACCGATTAAGTACGAGTTCTCTGGACGAATCATGGAATCCTCAACGTTGGGTTAACCACAGAAGGTTTAGCCGAACATGGCTGGGAAAATCGAAGAACAGACGAAGAACACGAAGAACATTTCAGAGAATCTGAAAAACTCTATTTTGATCCACCAAACAGAATAAAAACGTGAATGAATGTGTTTGTGGCTGCTGCCTTACTTAACCTAAGATGAAAAACGAAATGGGGCTCCGATCAATAATCCAGGCCCAAAAAGAAAATAATACGAATGGGCTTTAGTCACAAATTCGAGCCCAAATAAAACATCTGACTTTGGCTTCAAAATCGACCGTCTTCTTGTCCGAATTTTCCCTTCATGTCTTCATAACAATTGTAGCTCTCTGAATCATCTGAAATATGAAATAAAAATGAGGCAAATCCGATGTCTGGTTCAAGAGTTATGGTAAGATTAGTGAAGCAATGTAAAACTGGAATTTTATTAATAAAAATGGCTAAAATATAATCAAAGGCCCAAAGCCCAAATAAGTATAAAAGCCATTATTTATTAACTAAAAAGTCCTAAATTATTAATCAAGAGATAAAAAGAAGTGTATAAAATATTCAATTATCAGTCGTGCAGATGTTGGAAATAAAAATGCTAGAGATGGCAAGCTAGCAGCAAACTGGGAAGGTCCGTATCGGATCAAAGAAAAGCTTGACAACGGGGCATATATACTAGAAACACTAGGAAGGAAGCCCGTAAAAAAAACTTGGAATACCGACAAGTTGAGGATCTACCATAGCTAGACCTCGGCTAGGACGTCGCTCAGACAATTTGAGGATCTACTATAGATAAACCTCGGCTCGGACGTCCCTCATGATTTAACTTGGTTTATTTTCACTTATTTAAATTTACGTCGTTTACATTAGTCGTCTTCCATTAACATTATCAACTCTTTGAAGTTTTATCTTAAAGAAGGAACTCGTGTTGGACTTTTTATTTCAAGTACGTGCTGTTTACAACTTAAGTTTTTACACCGAGGTCCACAAACCCGGTTACACCGCGGTCTTTGAGCCTGGTTTCAATTAACACATCTAGATGGCTGACACTAGGGCCGATGTGCCTTGGTTTCGAGTAATGTGAACCCACCTGTAAAGGTATTCACAAAATTGACGCGTTAACGCTCGCTCCTTGATAAAGAAGATGAATTGTCATGCCGACCCTGATCAGGTCCAAATGCTTGGCTTAGAGTTTGGGTAACTCAGCCAAACATGTGACATTTTGCCCTTATCTTGGCGATTTAACCCGGACGAGGGAGCCGGAACTCGGTAGTGCGTTGAACAAACACCCTATGTTGTTAACTAAGAAAACCCTACCAAACTTCCCTAGATGGCAAGTCTGGACGCTAAACGCAGATCTGCACTACGACCCTGGCCCGGTCAATTGAGGTTAGCATCTTAGGGTGCTCAATCAAATAGACAAAGTTAATTTGTATAGATTAATAAGCCGAACTATGGCGGCAAATATCCGATAATAATACAAAAGGGCACAGACGCCCAAATAAAAAAGAAAAGTAAAAACTAAGTGGCCGGAGCGGATGGGTAGGAAGGATCCTCGAGTTTGGACTCCCGCCGAAGAGTGCGCACTCCCCATCACTAGTTTGATCTCCGTCATCAAGAAGCGACGCCAAGTCACTTCGGAGAAGCGGGAGAGGGACGAGGTGGCCGCCTTGTATATAGGCCGGATGGTGAAATCCTCAATGTTAAGTGTAACATCGTGGTTCAAATGGCGAATCCGAGCCAAGGCCATTTTGAAGGCATCCTTAGCCGTCTCCCGAACAAAAGATCGGAGCAATCGGCATAAGCCTTCGGGACTCGTAGGGCCGCCCTGGTCTCCTCCAACTCCTTCGCCAGGACCCCACATTGAGATTGCACTACCCGGGGCCTCGATGTCCTGCGCATGGGCCTTTTGTAGCTTGACCAGCTCTTGGTTAGCTTGGTTAAGAGCTTCTCGGGTCAATAGGAGCTCCTCCGCGAGCTTACCCTTCTCAGCCTCAATCCCTGGCAGAGCATCCTCAGCTTTCTTTTTCGCCATCTCGGCTTCCACAAAAGCTTCCTCGGCTTTCTTCTTGGCCTCCACAGCATGGTCCCTCTCCTCCTGAACCTTGGTCAGAGCAGCACTGGCGTTCACATAATTTCTTTTTACAAATTTGAACACCTGCACCATCCCGGCAAACTTCAGGGTAGCCTTCTGGATGCTCCAAAGCTCGGCCTCATCAACCTCTGTAAGAGGGACAACGTCGTCTGTAACGCCGAGGTGGAAGGAGAGAGATCGCCGCTTCTTCGATCCCGCCTTTACTCCAAGTAAGCCCACGAGGAGCTTCGGCGGCGGTGGAGGAGGAGGTAGGGTCAAAGGCGAAGGCTCAAGAGCAGTCTTCGATACAACAGGAAGCAAAGTTGACCCAGAAGGCACAGAACTGGCAGAGGGTCCGGAAGGGGGGACATCCGTTGATTAAGGAGGGCTTTCTTTCACCCTCTTTGACTTTGCCAAGGCATCTACCACCATCCGGGATCTACGGGGCTCCGGGGCCGACCTCTTCTTCTGACCTTGGGTCGCATGAGTAAGATAACGAGGCGAGGCTCCATGGTTTGGGCCGCATAAAAGAAATCAAGCTACCATTAGCAAAACCATCCAAAATAGAAGACTTGGTCGAAAAAGGAAAGACATAGTCAACAAAAATTTATATACGTAGAGTCGGATGAAGCTCGGTAGGACGAGCCGAGAGAACGCAGCGACGGTCCGCACTCCATGGCGCAAGATGTACGATGCCAGCTGAGTAACATTAATGACGTCCTCAGGGGAAAGATCGTCAGGGTCAACCTGATAGCTAGACGAAATATTATTATGGTGGTCGTAAGTCCAGTAAAGAAGGAATTTCCACTCTACCTCTTTGGATTCTGGCCTAGAAGGAACCACGGTTGCTCACCGGATTTGGCAGCAACCTTGAAAAACGAGTTTTTGAAGTGCTTAAAAGAATCGGAGTACGCGTGGAAAAGTTTTCTACCAAGGACTCCCTGGATAAGTCGACCTTTTAAGTCCGAAGAGTTTTTTCCGAACTCGGCGTAAAAGGGACAAAGAAGTAAAAGAAAACCGTGGGCCGTACAAGGAAGGGGCTCGGAAAGGATTTACAAAGTTTCTCGAAGGCTAGCATGAAGCCCCACCCGTTAGGATGAAGTTGAGAGGGGCCAAAGGAGATAGTTCGGACCGAGATTTGGAACTCGGTAAAAGGAAAGTGAATACCGAGGCGTGTGTGGTATTCGCGGTAGAAGAAAAAGAATGAAGTATTGGTTCCCTCATGAGTAGAGCATATCGGTTCCTCGTCTGATGGGGGACACAGCTGGCAGTTATCAGTGTCACCCAGCTCAAGCTTATCAATGTCGGCCTGAGACATTAAGGAGTGCGTAGCCAAGACACCATGAGCAACCCAGGCATATTTGCGAACCAGGTTAGGATCAAGACTCCCAGAAGTCAACTTCCCAGTGGTAGAGGGTGTTCGGTCGGAAGACGTAGGCGAACCCATCTATACCTAAAAACATAAATAAAGAAGGTCGAAGTTAGAAGCCTATAATCATACCTGAAGAATGCAAGTCAGGCCGAGAAGATAAATTGACAAGACCAGGAGGACAGGGGTTCTGAACGGCCGAGCTAGGAACTAAGTAGGACCGATGTTGGCACGAGCCAAGGGTAGTATTCGCCAGGGAATCCTAGCCGTTAGCAATAAAATACGAGCTGTCTGCGAGACATTCCCAACAAGGGCCGAGGTATCCCTCAGGCATAGATTCTACCCTGGCACGCGGTCTGGGCGTGTAGAAATTAAGAGGCTCGATCGGAAGGGCTGGAGGTACATCTCGGTTTACGGGGTTCGGCGATCCACTCAGGAAAGGATGAATGGACGGATTTCTAACAGAGGCAGGACGAGACCCTCCGGAACTTCCCCCTCTCAACCCACCATGGAGCAATCGGTTGGACCGTTCTCCCTCAGGCAAAAGGGAACCCAATATCCAATGACTCATCAGAGGGGTGCCTCTTTATCATTTGGGTTTGAGGTTTGGTTCGGAAAGGATGAAGGAGTAGGCTAACCATCGTAAATAGACGATGGACCTAGAATAGGTAAGAAAAAGATGCAATAAGGAGCATAAGTTGCAAAAGCAAACGAAAACTAGACAAAGAAGAGTCCAGCGAAATAGGGGACACAAACCTAACGAGAGAAACTCAGAACCCCACGATTACCCAAAACTCTCACTAGAACTCACCGAAACAAAACCAGACAGAAATACACGTAGAAGAAAAGTAGGAATGACGGATCAAAACCATAAAAGCTGTAGAAAGAAATAAATACGGCAACCGAGAAGAGGAGAATATACCTGATTTGAAGGGAGGCTTGAAGAAACTTGAAGAACGGTGAAAGTAGTGAAAGAGGCTTGGTCGCAAGAAAACTGTCGTACCGGAAAATAAAGGAAGATGGGAAAGTAGAAGGCCAAGTGATTGGAAAAGGTTAAAGAAATTGGGGATAATGGAGGGAAGAGCGAAGCAAAAAGTTCAAACGTCAGGGGTAAAAGGGGCAAATTCACCCTGTTCGTAGGGGTGACGTGCGACGCGCACTAAGAGCATTAAATACGCGTGAAAACCAACGACGGCGAAGCTGGGCGGTTAAAAACCCTCGCCAGTCCAAGGATGCCACATGGCAAGGGGCAATGATGGAGAAGGCGGAAGGTTTTGTGACCACGAAACACACCCTAGACTCTTGGTCTTATCTCATACCTCGGCCCCTGGGGTAAAATTCTCTCAAAAGTAGAAGAATCCTGACAATGTCAGGGATTTGGCACACTTCCATTAAGGACCTCGGATCTAGAGATCGGACCTCGAATTTTTGAGAGCGTAACATCCATGGCCGAGGTTAATAGTGAATTGGTTTAAACCTTCACAAAACGACACTCGGCTAAAGGATTTGTAATACCTCGAACTACGTGAGCTCGATCCCTTTCTAGGTACGTAGGCCCTAGCGACATTCCTAGGTCAAGCCCTATCAAGTCAATACTCCAACACGGTAGGCAAACGGGAATATCCTCGGCATTGAACCTCGGGTGGAAAGAACCAGAGCATGATACATCTCGGCAGATCAAACCCTTGAACTACCGAGAAATGGGGGAATCGTTATTACGGTCCGCCTAACGCCTAAACGCCTAGGCGGCCCAAGACTAAATATATCATATATAAAGAAATATCTATATATGGGGAATCTATCATATCTTTCATCAAAAGAGATAAGATAGATCATACGGTTATGATATCAAGGCAAACCCTATATATACAAGGACATAACACCAAAGGCGCACACACGTTCTAACTCAAACTTAGTCATTATACGATAAATGTACACATCCCCACTTGACACATTCCCCATCCCCCATTGAGGCGAATAGTCTAGTGTGTGTCCAGATGATCCGCATTCTCTCGGGTATCTACTCCATAGATATTTAGGGACGGTCCCTTTGATCCAAGAGCAAAAGACTAAATTACCATCTGATTTATCGTATATCCTATTGCTGCATCAACAATATTCATTATATCAAATTGTTAAATCCCATATATATAATCATACATTCTCTTTGTTGGGAAATATTATTATTTAATTATAAACGGACAGAAAATAAAAATGGAACATGGCTATAATTTCGTGGATATTTAATTGATTATTCCGTTGCAATCTCCTGTCTCAAGGACAACAATAGTAGGTAGCACTAAAAAAAACAGGACAGCAATGGAATATCAGTGAAGCATTTAAAAATTTTATTCAAAACTGGCATTAGCCATAGCCCCATGCCCCTTGTTGACCAAAAAATAAAATAAAATAGCCCCATCCACATATACATATAAGAATATTCAAAAAAATTCAACTATCACATGAAATGAAAAATATATTAAATATGTAAGAAAATAAAATACTAAACACTAAATAATAAAAATAATACTAAGGTCTCATTTCATTTTATTATATATTAATCAATATGTTGAGAGAAATTCGCTGATAAAATTTCTTACTGCAAGGTACTTGTACATATTTTTTTGGACGGTATAACTATTTTCTAACTTTTTTTTATTTGATGAAGGGTTTATTTTTGGCTAAGGTTTTCGCCTCTCCTAATAAATGTGTTTCTTAGAATTTAAATTTATGTTATTTTTCCTACAAAGGTGAGACTGTTTACTATCTTAACCAATGCAAAACGGAAGATATTATATGTTATACAAAATTGAATAAGAGTTAGACTTGTTTAATGGTATAAATTTTTAGCAATTTTCTCTTGTATTTTTTTGAGTAAAATTTTTCTTTATATTAATCACCATTAGATATAGATAAAAAAAAAATAGTAACAAAGATACAGATAAAAAAAACATGAAACGAATTTCTACAGTATAAAATCTGCAATCCCTTAAATGCTGTGGCTTATTGTTATTGACATGAAGCCTTTCCAGGATCTTTTTTTAGGTCAAAGGCTTTTCCAGGATCTGAGTCCATGGTAATCTTATGTTAATCACATTTGCCCCCTAAATAAAAAAAAAAAATTCTAATAATTAACCCGTGATCGCAATTTGCCGCAAATCCATTTCCCCATCAATCCTTCTTCTTCTGAATAGTCTTCTTTTATAGGGCCACGCCTATAAACGGCGGAAAATATATATATCCCCCACAATTTGGCGGGCCTCACCTCACCCACTATAATATTTGTTTTTTTAAAAAAATCCCTTTTATTATTATAAAATAAAGTTAAACACGAGTAAAATAGTAAGAAAATAAGGATAAAATGACCCATCCGTCCCCAGTCTTTCCACTCATTTCTCACGCGCTACAGTGGCATAAAACCGTAAATTCGATCATAATAGAGGGCAAATGTTCAACCATTCCCAACCACATAATATTTGTTTTCGTTCGTCATCTTCGCCTTCACCGTCAGCCTGGCCTGTCGCCCCCTCTTTCTCTCTCACTTCATCGTCTCAATCTCTGTTTGCGAGTGTTTCTTTACCAAATTCTCCTCTGAAGGCTGTGCTAATTTTAGCGGTTCGCATCCCTTGCCGAAATCATCTTATTTCTCTCTCTACATTCTTCTCTCCCTCTCTCACGCACGCTCACTGTTGGACTCTACTTGACCTTCCTCTTAATTGAGCGCTGTGCAATTATCAACCCCTTTATTCTTACTCACTCGCATTCTCTCTCTCTCTCTGACTCTCTTTTTTCTACCTTTTTTCATTTCTCAGTGTCGCACTTTCTGTGCGCTAAATTTGATAGGCAATTCCGGGAGCACTCTACCCAGATCTGAATCTGCTGGTTTGAGATCCATTCCCTTTTGAATTCAGCAATGGAGGAAGCGCTGGAACTTGCGCGCACCAAGGATACCAAGGAGAGGATGGCCGGGGTGGAGCGCCTTCATCAACTTCTTGAAGCTTCCAGAAAGAGCCTCACTTCATCCGAAGTTACATCCCTCGTCGATTGTTGCTTGGATCTCTTGAAAGACAACAACTTTCGGGTCTCTCAGGGTGCACTTCAATCTTTGGCCTCTGCTGCTGTGCTCTCTGGCGAGCATTTCAAACTTCACTTCAATGCGCTTGTTCCTGCCGTCGTTGATCGCTTAGGGGATGCCAAGCAACCAGTTCGTGACGCTGCCAGAAGGCTCTTGCTTACTCTCATGGAGGTACTTATCTTTGATGTCTTATCGTTTCCTCTTGCTCCTCCTTCCCTGTTACTCCATGTGTCGATAATTCTAGTTGAACTTGAAGTTTGTGGTGACAAATAGAGTGGGGGAATTGGAAGGATCCACTGCGATTTAATAGTATATGCATTTGACGGATTTGCGAAGGTTGTGTTTTTATTCAGAATAAGGAATAATATTAAGTTGGATCGGCATACATCTTAGATTAGCTTATGCTTCCTTATTCCTGTACCAGTGAAGTTTCTACTCCTACAAGTCCAAAGAATTTATCAAAAGTAAGAGAGCGAGCAATGGTAAATCTAGCGTAGTCGAAATCCACGCGAAAATAAGAGAGATATAAAAGAAATGCTACTTCCTATTGTTGCAGTCGTTTGTATAATATTAAATGACTTGACACGGGGTTAAAATGATTAATGAAAATGTGAGAGCAAGAATAGAACTGAATAGAACTGAGTATATGGAGAGGAAACTCAATGATATCAAAACCCAAACAATTGATACAGGAAAGTTCTAACCGGCCAAAATGTCCTGCTTCTCTCGAGAATGATAATTCTGATGGGTCACTAGTGATGACTGCCGCTTGCTTGGCTATAGGTCTGCTATTGTTTAATTACTCTTGCAAGACATCCTAGATTTTTTTTACCGGAATTGCAACCTTGATCACTAGAGCTTTTCTGCGTCTGTCATGCAGTTATCAATTACATAGGGATGCTGCATGTACATATTAATGCAGTAACGGAGATTTCGTTATATTGTGAAATTGATGATTATGTACGCCTTCAGGGAAGTATTATTTCACACACAACCTATGCATAAAGATAGGTCTATATATATACCACCAAAAAAAGATAGGTCCATAAAAAGTTTATCCCAAAGCTAGCTGTTCGAGAAGATGTTGCTGAGTGTGCTATTGAGGATTGAGAAAGCAGGGAGCTTTCGTTCTTCTCTCGTTTTAGTTGATTTGCTTCATTTATCCATCCAGTCATGATAGTCCTTCTTTCCTTTTAGTTGGTTCCCTTCATTTATCCATCCAGTCATGATGACGGAGTCTAGAATCTTGATTTCTTGCTAATCTTGTTTTCTGTTCCTTATTCTTCTAAATAGGGTCATGTTTCTTCTAGACATGCCACTCAAAGGTCCTTCAGGGGTCAAATCCTTTGTATGGGGAGCATCACTTAACATGATTAACCCAAATTGCTGTTGGCTTGTAGAGCTTATGCTGCACTTTTGTCTGACATGCGTGTCCTGTTAGATCTGATTTAGGATTTGTTTCACTTTATCTCTACATTGTCCTGCACCGTCTTACCTTCGGATTATTTCTCCTCGTACAATAGTCCTGGGGAGCTGTTGGTGTTTCATTTCAAAGGCTTTGGTAATAAGAACACAATGTTGTGGCAATGTGCAGCTTATGGATTCTTTGTTTTATTGCGTAGAAGTTAGAACTGTATTGGATTTATGGCTTCAAGTTGGTGCTCTACACTTGGGGTTATTATGGGATTCTCTATTTCTGTTTTGCTGAGGTCTTGCTCTCCTTGTTTTGCTGAGTTTCTCTTATCTTCCAGCAGTGTGTATTTATCTTATCTCTATAATGAAATTTTCCTTTTATTCTAAAAAAAAGATCCTTTGGGAAGTATATTAGTTGACCTCCAGGTGACTATTTTGCCCGTTTACATTTTTTTGAAGTATAAAGATAAGCTGATTACATTGTATGTTTGATTATGCTATGTTCTTGGCACTACTCTATTTTCTTCCATTGTGAGCTTTTCATTTTATTGTTCTACAGGTTTCGTCTCCAACAATAATTGTGGAAAGAGCCGGTTCTTTTGCCTGGACACATAAAAGCTGGAGAGTCCGAGAGGAGTTTGCACGGACCGTCACCTCTGCAATTGGTCTATTTGCATCTACTGAGCTTACCCTTCAACGGGTTATTCTTCCTCCAGTATGTTTATTGATACTTACAAAGAAGCAGTACTTAGCTTCTACATGGTTAGATATTTCAGGACGTGATACTAACGCTTTTCAATTTGAATTATCAGATTTTGCAGTTGCTCAGTGATCCAAACCCTGGTGTCAGGGAAGCAGCTATTTTGTGCATTGAGGTTGCTATGATATCTTCTGTCTTATTTTAGTGTTCTCACCCATCAAAGGGCTTTACTGTACTTTTAGGTCTATGACTAGAGGCAAAGAAAAATGTGGTTTATGACATATCACTTGGTACTCAGTAATGGATTTGAGTTTCTAAATCTAATTTTACGATTGATGTGCTCTATTTCCTTTGAAGTTTGAAGTGTTTCTACTTTCATCAAATTTATTCAATCATGAATGAATTTTTTGGTTGAATTATGTAATTAATATTATGATACAATAAAGTAAAGTTTATTACTGATCTCCTCAAATCTGAAATGGTTTCTTCAAAAAATTTAATTATTTTGAGATTTCCATTTTCAGGAGATGTATGCTCAAGCTGGACCTCAATTTCGTGATGAACTTCACCGTCACGATCTTCCATCATCTATGGTAAGTATAAAAGAAAGAACTAATTTCTATTTCATTGTTGTTTATTTGACAACCGTTGCACGTGATTTCGACCTTGAAGATCCTTTTGCATTATTAAGTCAAAACTGAGAGATTTTATTATTCCAATTCTTTTGCATCGCAATGGTTTTAGGTTAAAGATATTAATGCCAGGCTTGAGGGCATTCAGCCTAAAGTTCGCTCTTCAGATGGTATTGGAAGTGGTTTTATTGTTGGGGAAATTAAGCCTTCGGGAGTTAATCCCAAGAAAAGTAGTCCAAAGGCTAAAAGTTCATCAAGGGAGACATCACTTTTTGGAGGTTAGAGTCTTTGCAGTTTTTGGATTGTTAATGCTATTCTGATTTAGTGTTGATGCAATTTTTGTTGGAGGCTCTTATCTATATGCTTTTCCATATTTGTCCCCCTCCTGGTGTTTAAATGCTCAATGATGTTTGTAATCATATTTATACCTTATCTGTGATGTATGCTCGAGCTAATCTGCTTTCTACTGCTAAGTGCAGACATCACAGGTAGTTTTAATTTTGTGAGTCTGATTTCCTTTCTGTGATGTTATTTGTGAGCCTGCCTGATCTGATTTTTAGGTTTTCTTATGTACCAGGAATACATTTCCTATGAAATCTAGCTACGAAAGGGTGGTTATCCTGTTATTTTGTTTCAATGAGTGTCTTTAATTTTGGGGATATTGCTGAAGCTAGCATGTATATTTCAATACTGGGATGAATCCAGAAGTTTAGCCTGAATAAACACTGTCTAAAAGTAGTCAAATCCTATTATTGCTATGGAGTCAAGGTCAATGGTTTGTATTCTGCCTTTCTCCAACGAAAAACTTAAAGATTGTGACGTCATATAAGTTCGGGCAAATTGAAATGATTTTGATAGTGGTAGAGTGTTGCAAAGGGAAAGACATGATATTTTTAAAACTAATAAAAAGATTTATGCCTTAAAAGTTTTTGTAGATGACAATTTTGACAAATACAGAAAGATGCTGTCCTTACCAAACTTTTTGTGTTTCTATACATGCCTTCGTTATATGCTCAATTGTTTTCTCATTATAAGCAGAAGGTGATCCCACAGAGAGACCCATCGATCCTGTCAAGGTTTATTCAGAAAAGGAGTTTATCAGGGAAATTGAAAAGATTGCATCAACCCTTGTACCAGAAAAGGACTGGTCAATTCGAATTGGTGCCATGCAAAGAATTGAAGGTCTTGTTTTGGGAGGTTGGTGTTCCTCGCCCTTTTAGGAGTATGTACTTAGTTACATATGCTTGAAATGTGAATAATTTTGGAGCCAGTAAGGATACTTCACATTCAACTTTGTTTAGATGTGAATTGTCATACATAAGGGTATTTCTAGTCTAAAAGGGCCTGAACATGTGTCACTGTAGAATATATGTGATATGATATTAGGGTGACTGATGCCTGTGACAATCTTTATGTGTATTTAATTGAATTTGGGTTGAGTATTTAATTGTAGGCCTTTAGATCAATATATAGCCTTTGTACACTAAATTATGGCATGAAAGAATTGTGAAAATGACTATGTTTTTTTCCACTTGAAACAATGAATGTCTTTGATAAATGATATAAATGGAAATCTGGATACTGGTAAGGCTCTGAATTATTGACATTGAGTGCTAATCATCAACCATCTATCATTTATGATTAATGAGTCTATTTGGCTATCAAAAGCAATATATGAACTGTTCAATCATGTTTCAATGCTTTTGCAATTTTATTATCGGGATAAGGGTCTTATTTGCCCCGAAAGTTTTGGCTGAGAAGCACTGGATGGACGAAAGTTTTTTTTTGGAGCAAAATTGCCACGGAAGTTAACAAAATGTAGCAATTTTGCCCCTCACTTAAGTTTAACTAAGTGCACACGTGGCATGCCACCTCATCACATGTGGCATGCCACCTAATCAATCAAATAAGAGTTAAGTATCATTTTTGTCCCGGAAGTCTTTGCTGAGGAGCTATTTTGCCTCGGAAGTTTACAAAACATAGCAATTTTGCCCTTCTGTCATCCAATATTAAATTTGACTATTAAATCAATTAAAGAACACACATGTCATGCCTTAAAAAGGTCAAACTTGAAGTCAGAGAGGGAGATCCTTGAGACGTTGAGCTCAAGGCAGCTGGAATTTGTGAAGCTGAACTGGTCAAAAGGACTGAAAGGTCTGTCGCAAAACCTAGAGAAGTATCACTTATGATCTAAGTAAATGAAACGCAAAACGAGAAACGAATTGTCCCAAAAATTGGTTAAGATGAATCAATAGTGATAGTATTTACCTTTGTATAGATTGATCTAGGTCACCCACCCCATCTCGCAAGATAAATCTCCAGCGATTTTAAGTGATGCTTACTGAACCAAATTTTGAGAGAATTCATTATTGATTTGTCTAGATTAAACCAATTTTTGGGACAAATCAATAATGAATTGTCCCAAAAATTGGTTCAATAAGCATCACTTAAAATCGCTAGAAGTTTTAGGAGCAGTATAGATTTACATTGTGGGATAGGGTGGGTGGCTTAGATCAATCTATACAAAGATAAATACTATCACTATTGATTTGTCTTACTAACCAATTTTTGGGACAATTCATTTCTCGTTTTGCATTTCATTTGCTTAGATCATAAGTGATGCTTCCTCTGGTTTTGCAACAGACCTTTCAATCCCTTTGACCAGTTCGACCTCACAAATTTCGGCCGCCTTGAACTCAACGGCTCAAGGATCTCCCTCTCTGACTTCAAGTTCGACCTTTTCAAGGCATGACATGTGTGTTCTTTGACTGATTTAATAATCAAATTTAATATTGGGGACAAAATTGCTACGTTTTGTAAACTTTCGGAGCAAAACTGCTCCTCAGCGAAGACTTCCGGGGCAAAAATGATACTTAATTCTTATTTGATTGATGAGGTGGCATGCCCCATGCGCACTCAGTTAAACTTAACGGAGGGGCAAAATTGCTACGTTTTGTTAACTTCCGTGGCAATTTTGATCCAAAAAAAACTTCCGTCGACCAAGTGCTCCTCAGCCAAAACTTTCGGGGCAAATAAGACCCTTATCCCTTTTATTATCTACCAGAGTTCTCTGCCTTTTCCTTTTCTGTTAATTATTTGTGGAAAATTGGCGTTATTTTTTCATTGAGATATGTACTGTGTTTTTTTCCCGGTTTTTGGTCTGTGGTGCCAATGTTGTATTTTTTTATTACTCTGTTAGGTGCTGCTGACTTTCCATGTTTCCGCGGACTCTTGAAGCAACTTGTTGGACCTTTAAGTGTGCAATTATCTGATAGAAGATCTAGCATTGTGAAGCAGGTTCATGAACATTTCCTTTTGTATCCATTCTCCTTTTTACTGGCACTGTTTAACATGTGTAAATGCTTCAACCCTCAAGATAAACATAATTAACATGGAATATTAATTCCCTCTTCAAAATATGAAAAAGAGTGAACAAATTGCAGGAGGAGAATTTGTAAGAGTCTAAATAAATTGTTTGGTTGCAATTTCTTTTTCTTCTCTACATTTCCATCTTTTTATTTGTTTTGGTAGCTAAAATTGGAATCATGTATAGAAAGACAGTATGATTTTTTTATTTATTAAGTCCGAGGGCTTTATCAATGTGTCAATCTCTTTAACTGCTCATGCAACTTTTTTCTGTTGGTATTTTGGTGTTGCTTTAGGCTTGCCATCTATTATGCTTTTTGTCAAAGGAACTTCTGGGTGATTTTGAACAATGTGCTGAAATGTTCATACCGGTGAGCATAATGTTTTTTCTTTGATTTTCATGGTAGTGACATTTTTAGAAAGTTTATTAATTCTTGGTTTGATAATCAGGTCCTTTTCAAGCTGGTTGTGATTACTGTACTTGTGATTGCAGAGTCTTCAGATAACTGCATAAAAACGGTAGTATATATCTGGTCAAGTAACATTATTAATAATTCTTCCCAGGTGCTGTGTGTTAATTTCACCTTTGCCCTCTATTTTTTAGATGCTGCGTAATTGTAAAGTTGGTCGAGTGCTTCCTCGTATAGCTGAATGTGCAAAAAATGATCGCAATGCTGTACTTCGTGCTAGGTATGAACTGTCATTTTACTGGAATAAATCTGTGGGAGTTTTGATAATTCTTTGATTTCTTTGATTTTGTAGGTGTTGTGAATATGCTCTTTTGATATTAGAACATTGGCCTGATGCTCCAGAAATACAGCGATCAGCTGATTTATATGAGGGTTTGATAAAGTGTTGTGTATCAGATGCAATGAGTGAGGTACTTTAACCATGCAACATGTTTGCCAAATTTTATTGCTTTCTTATTGCAGCACCTTTCATTCTTTGCTTATGAAGATTTACATGTGAATTCCATGCTGTGACTTTGGTGTATTTTACCTGATTGGCATTTTTAATGATTTTTTTATTCCTTTTCCTCCTAGCTAGACTAAATGTAGTGTGACTATTGTGCAAGAGAAAGCAGGTGAAGATGCCTTGCTGTTGAAGTTGTGGGAAGTGAAAGTGATTCTCCTTGCATATACATAAACCTTAGGCTAAACTCTCTAACAATTTATAACATGATAAATTGCAAGAGTCGTACTGAAATTTTAAAAATTCATTTACTGGTCATGTATTTTCATCATTCAGTTTTAAGAACAATGGAGCATTTGAGATTTTAAAAAGTTGGGAAATTAAGGGTAGGAATTGTTAGATTAAAGGGTTAATATGCAGGTAAAAGTAGAGTGATTTGGAAGCAAGAAGGCCTGGATTGAGGGATCAGTTGGTGGCTGTTTAGACCTAAAGTAGGATTGAGCCCCTCCGTGTGTGTGCGCGTGTTATCTTTCTTTCTTTTAAAAGAGTCTATGGCTTTGAAGGGAGGTTCAGTTTAACATGGTTATTTATTTTTTCTGTTTGATTTTACAGTCATGGTTCATAAGCTGTTTGATTTTTATTCCTCAAGCTGTAGTTCAGGTTAATGAATCATGATTGCTCACTTTTTATTTTTCCTTTTAGTTTATCAAACTTTAGTGGTCTTAAACAGCAATTTGTTGGACTGTTTGTTGACATCATTGTCCATATCTGACTGCACTATTGCTGGCAATCATATGTGTGGAAATGACTGGAGTATGAAACTTGGTAGGTTCGGTCAACTGCAAGAATGTGCTATAGAATGTTTGCAAAAACTTGGCCAGAGCGTTCCCGCCGCCTATTTTCATCCTTTGATCCTGTTATTCAAAGGGTATGTGTTTATGACCTTAATACACACAAATCTGACTTTACATAGTGTTTTAGTAATTTTTTCCCTTAAATGCTGACTTGCAGTTGATAAATGAAGAGGATGGAGGAATACATAGGCGGCATGCCTCACCTTCCGTTCGTGATAGAGGTGCATTGCTGTCATTAAGTAGTCAAGCCTCTGCTCCCTCAAGTCTACCTGGATATGGGACTTCTGCTATTGTTGCAATGGATAGAAGCTCAAGTTTATCATCAGGGGCATCTGTTTCCTCTGGTATTACTCAGGCAAAGTCACTTGGTAAAGGTACAGAGCGTAGCTTGGAAAGTGTGTTGCATGCAAGTAAACAGAAGGTCTCAGCTATTGAAAGCATGCTAAGAGGTTTGGATTTATCTGATAAGCATAATTCATCAGCCTTCCGCTCATCGAGTTTGGATCTAGGTACCAAATAAGTTCATCCAGTAGTTGTTTTACATTCTACTACAGTCTTTATTGCTTCTTGTCGTTCAGTGATGATGACATTAGTAGTATAACTCCTTAAACTATTTGTGAGCGGCTAAATTTTTTTCTTATTGCCCCTAGTGCAGGAGTTGACCCTCCATCGTCTCGTGATCCACCATTTCCTGCCGCTGTCCCAGCATCTAATCACTTGACAAGCTCTGCAACTACAGAATCAACTGCTTCTGGGGTCAGTAAAGGTACTAATCGAAATGGTGGTTTGGGTTTGTCTGATATAATCACTCAAATTCAAGCTTCCAAAGATTCTGGCAAGTTATCATATCATGGTAATGTTACTATGGAGCCTTTGTCAGCACTTTCATCATACTCCAGTAAAAGGGCTTCTGAAAGGCTTCAAGATAGAAGCTCTATTGATGACAACAGTGAAACTAGGGAGGCTAGGCGGTTTATGAACCCCCACGTTGATAGGCAGTATATGGATGCAACTTATAAAGACGGAAATTTTAGAGATTCACAAAATAGTCACGTGCCTAATTTCCAGAGACCATTGTTGAGGAAAAATGTAGCTGGACGAATGTCTGTTGGTAGGAGAAGGAGTTTTGATGATAGCCAACTATCACTTGGAGAATCTTCCAATTATACAGATGGACCGGCATCTCTTCATGAAGCCTTGAGTGAAGGACTTAGTTCAGGTTCTGACTGGTCTGCTAGGGTTGCTGCTTTTAATTATCTTCATTCCTTGTTACAGCAAGGTCCAAAGGGAATTCAAGAAGTAGTCCAGAATTTTGAAAAGGTAATGAAGCTTTTTTTTCAGCACTTGGATGACCCACACCATAAAGTTGCACAGGCTGCTCTTTCAACGCTTGCCGATATCATTCCAGCATGTCGAAAGCCCTTTGAGAGTTACATGGAAAGAATACTACCTCATGTATTTTCTCGGTTAATTGACCCTAAAGAACTTGTTAGGCAACCTAGCTCAATGACTTTGGAAATTGTTAGCAAAGCTTACAGTGTAGATTCTCTCTTGCCTGCGTTGCTCCGCTCACTTGATGAACAAAGGTCTCCAAAAGCAAAGTTGGCTGTTATTGAATATGCAATCAGCTCCTTTAACAAGCACTCAATGAATCCTGAAGGTGCTGCTAATATTGGCATCCTGAAATTATGGCTTGCCAAGTTAGCACCATTGGCTCATGACAAAAATACAAAGCTCAAAGAAGCAGCAATTACATGCATTATTTCAGTGTATTCTCACTTTGATTCTACTGCAGTCCTGAATTTCATCCTTAGTTTGTCAGTTGAAGAGCAAAATGTGTTGAGGCGAGCCCTTAAACAATACACTCCTCGCATTGAAGTAGACTTGATAAACTTTTTACAGAGCAAGAAAGATAGGCAGCGCCCTAAGTCTTCCTATGATCCATCTGATGTTGTTGGAACATCCTCAGAAGAGGGCTGTGTTGGTGTCTCGAGGAAAGCTCATTACCTTGGAAGGTATTCTGCTGGTTCCCTTGATAGCGATGGTGGTAGGAAGTGGAGTTCCCAAGACTCGACCCTTGTTAAACCCAGCCTCGGCCAAGCAGCTTCTGGTGAAATTCAGGAATTTTTGCATCAGAATCATGAGATTGATTTTAATAAGGGTAGTCTTGGTTCAAAAACTAAGGATCTTGCATCCACAGTCAATCCAATAAGCCAAAATGTGGGCCCTCAAACTAGTCAACTTGGGCACGTGGACAGTAGCATTAACTTTGAGGGTCTTTCAACTCCCCATCTGGATATAAATGGTCTGATGTCTGTAGAACATTCAAATGTTACTGAAAGCTTTGGAGATGATAAAGAACATCCTTCTGAATTGGACCATATGCATCACTTCGCGGAAACTATGAACATTAACTCTTTGACCGACACAGGTCCCAGCATTCCTCAAATTCTTCATATGGTGAGTTAATGCAGCTAACAGATGAGTTTACTTTTTAAAATAAAATAAAATAAAAAATTATTTTTAGAGGATTCTATGTAATAGAGGAAGGAGAATGGAACTTTTTTCTACCCTAAAAGCATCAAAGGATAGAGCAGAAAATAAATTGATAAAACCAATGCATTAAGAGGGGAAAAACACCTTTTAACCCGTAAGGAAGCTGAGAGCTTGATTCTGTCTTGCTGGAGATATGAAGTCACTTAAAAACTGCAGTGTGCATAACCTTAGAATTTTTGTGCCCCAACTTTCTCCAAGACCTTGATAATGAGTGATAACAGAGGGACCTGAAACATTCTCATAAAAGCATGTGACTTCGTTTTGGAAGCTGCCAAGCACTTCAATGTAAAACCAATGGCTGCTAGATTTTGAACTTGCAAAACTCATGTCACGAATATCAAATGTTAGGAAAGAAACCTTTGTAGCAGTTCATTCTTTTTTAATAATTATATTATTCATCATCGGAAAAGTGATTAAATGTAGCTATTGTTTTGTAATAGGTATGCAGTGGGGGTGATGGAAGCTCTGTTTCAAGCAAGAGGACTGCACTTCAACAGTTGGTTGAAGCTTCTAGAGCAAACGATCATTCTATTTGGACTAAGGTATGTTTGGTTTCATATGGATTATCATTCCGCCTTCATTTTGTATGATTATCAGTGGTTCTTAAAGGTGCAAACTGTTTTGGAATGGAAGCACCCGATCATTGAAGTTCATCATATTTATTGTGTTTGTGGTTGTGCAAGTGCAGTTTCTTATTTCATGTCAATCTTTTGTATTTTCTGGTAGATGTGGCTCTTTTTGGCTCTAACAATGTGTGAATAATAGAAAATGCTGCTTTATTCTTCACCTTTAGACATCATATTTTCATTCCAAAATCATGTTAGATTTCTCTGTTTTTTTCTTTGGGTGTCTATAACGCTTTAGTTGCTACTCATTCATCTGAAATTGAAGCTATATGTATCTGTAAAACTGATCACTGGAATGCAAGAAAGTTGAAAATGAGATTAGTAGACAGATAATTACTGAAATAATAAATCTAAGTTCAAATGCCTCATGCTAAATTTGGATTTCTGTACCTTGTATAATTATGGTTTCATGATGATCTTGCAGTATTTCAATCAGATTTTGACAGTTGTGCTTGAGGTGCTGGATGATTCAGATTCCTCAATCAGAGAGCTTACTCTATCATTAATAGTTGAGATGCTCAAAAACCAGGTTTTTATTTCTTGCCATCATCTAGTTGGATTATAGCCTAGGTCAATCCTATGCATTTTTGGGACAGACATTAATAGAATATGGGGTTGTCTTTTCCGTTTTGTCGTTTCCAGAAAGATGTCATGGAAGATTCAGTCGAAATTGTAATTGAGAAGTTGCTTCATGTTAGCAAGGATAATGATCCCAAGGTAACTGAATTTATTCTGTTATATATATTGTCATTGTTGTATGGTAGTTAAAATCTCGATTTATCACTGCGATTTTACGATTTTATGTTTTTACGATTTTTATTATTATTAAAACGATTTTACTAATTTTCCAAACGCTTTTATGTTTTTACGCTTTTTTTACGTTACGATTTTTTTTATCCCTCTTCCGATTTTACGTAAAATCTCGATTTTAACTACCTTGCATTGTTGTATGCTCTCTGTTTCCATTCTCAATTATTTTTATCCCTTATTCAGGTCTCAAATACAGCGGATCACTGCCTGACCATTGTTTTATCTCAATATGATCCATTCAGATGTTTGAGTGTAAGTATTTTTTTAATTTACCATTATACCCGTCTCTGTTACTGGTAATGTGGTTTAGGAAAAGAAAACAAATTGTTGAGGGGAGGATGGGTCTTTCTTGTTGATATAAAAGCTGATACTCAGAATCCCGAATGTTTCAGGTTATTGTCCCTTTACTGGTTTCTGAGGATGAGAAAACTCTCGTCACTTGCATAAACTGTGTGACAAAGGTAATGGACTGGAAAGAACTTTTGTTGGTCTTTGCATCTAATGATGGTTTCTATGAACCATGTTTAAAAAAAACTACCTCTAAATTTTAACACACTATTCCTCTCCATTCTTCAAACAAGCGACCTTTGTAGGGTATGGGTTAGATTCGCTTTATTAAGCAATTTTGTTTCATAATATGTCATTCTTTTCTTCAGCTTTTGGGCCGACTCTCTCAGGAGGAATTGATGGCTCAGTTACCTTCATTTCTGCCTGCGCTTTTTGAAGCATTTGGAAACCAGAGTGCTGATGTTCGTAAGGTATGTGGATCCATTTTCTGGGGCATTTTAATGGTGTTGCTCTACTTTATACATCTTATTCATACACCACACAACACACACACACATTCATACACATATAAAACACACATTCGTTCATACACGTATAAAACACATTTACACACGCACAAGTGTATATCTGTATATGTATTTTGGTTCGATCATTATTCTCATTCTATGCTAATGGTGGTGGGGTACAGACTGTTGTTTTTTGTCTGGTGGATATATATATTATGCTGGGGAAAGCATTCTTGCCATACTTGCAAGGGCTGAACAGCACACAGTTGAAGTTGGTCACCATTTATGCAAATCGAATTTCACAAGCCAGGACAGGAGTGGCTATTGATGCCACCCTGGAGTAGGTGGTGCTGGTGGTTCCTTGAAGAAAACTTGGTGGGTTTTTGGGTGTGTTCCATAATTCATTGTTGTGTATTTTTGTATATTGCGTGCATTATTTTTATTTTTATTTTTTGGGAGGTGGTTTTCCCTGTATCCTGCCTTGTCTTTTTTCCCCCTTTATAAATATATATTATTTTTCACCATGGATTTGAAGAGTGCTGATGGTTTTGGCCCTTTGGTGATAGGTTGAATAGGTTTTGCAATTCTTTGGATTTGTTTGAATTTTGAATTTAGTTTTCGACATTGGTGGAGGGTTGTTGCCTTTCAACCTGTATTTTTTTTTTTTGGTTCAAAATGATTAGATGTTGTGTGTTGAAAATATAAAGGATGTTCTTAGTTTGTGTTGCCTACCTCAATAATTACTTTGCCATTGCGGATTTTCCTTTCGGTAACGTGTTGTTGATTTACAAGAAACATTCTGGCAAAAAAAGAAAGATCTACTAGAAACAACCAAAACTAGTAAGATTTCAATTACTTACCTTGTCTTTGGTCAAAAAAAGTTTCTTATTATTTTGACCATGGTCGTTCCAAATTTTATCAAACTTGGATCATTAAGTATTATCTGTGGAAACATATCCTCTATTACAAGGTTTCTTAAATTGAATTATTCTTTTCTAAGAACGTACAGTGTCTTTGAGAGAGAAGGACGATCCTTATAATGGGAATTATATTATGACTAAAATACTTTTTATTATAAAATTGGAAAGATTGCCACGCCTCCCTCTTTCTCCCTTTTGAATGACACATTATCTCAAAAAATTCCTTTTACATTTATTATATGTTACTCATTTTGACATCTTTATAAATACGTCCTCCCATTCTGAATATAAGGATTAGTACGAGTTTTCTTTGTTGCTAACTGTGAAACCTATTGATAAAAAAAAACTGTGAAACCTCACTTCACTCTATTTTTTAAATTTATGTTTTTTTTAAAAAAAAAAAAATCCCTATTGATTATACATATTAAGAAATTTTCAATTAAAGGAATAGTTTTCAATGCAATATATTATAAGGGCCACTATAGGAAAATAAAATATTTTTTACAAATAACAAAATTAATTAATTTTATTAATCTTTACAAATTACGACTCTGGTCCCACACCTTTAACCAATTCACCAGGCACCAAGAGATATGGTTAAATCATTAATTTTTTTGAAAATAAAAACAAATCAAATTTATCCATACTTAAAATTGTGATTCCGTTAGTTTTATTTTGAGAACCGAAAAAGAAAAATTGCATTAAAATTTTAATAGAACAATATAAAAAAATATAATTAATATTTCAGTTGGTGAATCATAATAAGAATCATTTATGACTTTTTTTCGAGAAAGTGCATACTGCCTAATAATAAGGATTACAGTGATAATTATCTGAAAAGTTGTTGTATGAACTTGGTTTATCTCGTCATTTATGGTCTAACAAATTAAAGTACAACAACTCATAAGTTGATTTGACACCTTCTAAATATTAGTTGGCATATTAATAAAATTTAAAAAAAAATCACAAGATTCATTTTTTCATTACTTGGGAAATCTTAATTAAATGATTCATTTTTTAAGAGAAAAAAAAATGAAATACACGATCAGCTAACCAGAATTAATGTTAACTGAGTTATTATATTTTAATGGGTGAGACCACAAATAACGTGACAAACCAAGTTCACTTAAGATTTCTTCTAATTATCTTTTTTTATATATATATATAAACAAATTTTAAGAGAGTGTTTGGGCTCACCCACAATCCAAGGGCAGGGTTCTTGGAGCCCACTCTGGAAGGAATTCAAGACTAAGAGTATATATGTATTCACCTTAACTTGAGTTACCGTTGCTTCATAAACCCCTAAGATCGCTTCCCCCAATGGACCAACTTCTGATTGAACCCCTTCTATTTTGGTGAGAGTGTCCAACCCCTTTACCAATTGAATTTAAAGCGGACAAGGCTTTCCTCTAATTATCTTTTTTTTATATAAACAATTTTTAGAAGAGGATTTGGGTTTACCCACAATCCAGCGCAACGCTTTGAACCCACTCCGCATGAAATTCATGACTAAGAAAGATATATCGCATCCACCTTAGCGCAGGTTCTACAGTTGTTTGTAGGCCAGGATGCCTCTCACAAATGTGCCTTGGCCATCCAAGATCAAACACCCTCTATTTTGATGAAAGTGTCCGACCCCTTTACCAATTGAATCTAAGACGGACGAGGCGTTTCTCTAATCATCTTGCTCAAACATTTAAGATGAATCTCCATCCCTACACAACCAATTTGTTGGGCCTTTTTGGGCCCTACCAAAACAATCAGTGCCATCCACGTAGTGAGAACTCCAAACTAGTAGTGGCCTCAAATATTGTAAAAAAATCACAAGGAATCAAGGCGTCATACAAAGATGCCTCTTTGTTCACAGACAGTGCATATGAAAATGATAGACCCCGTTCTCTCTCTCTCTCAATTTCATATTCTGCCTCTCCTCATTTGTTTCCCACCCACTCTAATTAATTCCTTTTTTTTTTTTTTTTTATGTTTGTTTCATTCCCTATATTTATCCCCTCACGCTCATGTGGGCCCCCCCCCCTTTATTACATTATTCCCTTTACCCTTGTTTCATTATTTACCCCCATGCTGCCAGCGCCCACGCTTATTATTTTTTTATCATTATTATTTAATTAACAAGATAATTTATGGGAGAATTTCAATTAGGGTGTGAAATAACTTTCTGAAACTTCACTACACCGCTTGGAACAAAATGAAATTAAGTTTTGGGGTGAAAAGACAATGATGCCCTTATTTTATCAATATTATAAATTGTCTTATTTATTTTGTAAATGACAACATTTGTCATATGAATAGCTAAAATATTTTCAATTCTTTATGTTTTTTTAATTATTTTATTTGTCTTGTAAATATTCATATTAGTCTTATAAATGGCTGAAAAAAATTTAATTCCCTAATTCTTTCGAATCCCTTTAGTTAGCTTATAAATGTTTTTATTTGTCTTGCAAATACTCTTATAAAAAATAAATAAAATAAGAGCGTCGTTGTCTTTTATCCCATAAAACTTGATTTTATTTTGACCCATGCAGTAGTACAGTGAAGTTTCAGAAAGTTTTAGGAGTTGACTAAAATTATGTCATATCATTGGGGCTGAATGAAAATTTTCCCAAAAGTTAAAGCAAAGTGTCCTACCAACTTACGTCATGCTTGCACTTCTAAATCGCTGATTGCATGTTTTGGTTAGTTAATTATAGATTGCATAACTCTTAACTTTGACTCAAATCTTCTAATTTAGTGATATGTTAATGCGGGCTGACGCGATTTATGATTCCACTCTTAATCATCCTAATCATTACTTATATAGTGGCCCGCTGTGATTCCAACATTTCGTCATGTTATTGTTGTTGTACTCACAAGTCACAATGTATGGATAAGAATAAAAAAAGGAACATGGCTAGCTAATTTACATGAATCAAGAAAATAGTTAAATTAATTATCTATAAAAAAAATAAAGTATGTTGATTTATTAAAAATAATCCTTTTAATAATTTATATTGGATAATATTATTCTCAGGATTGAAAACCTACTGTGCAATGAATAGGAAGAATTTAGGCAATTTTTTTATATATATAAATTTAGGAAATAAAAAACATTTATTATTTATAACCAAAATAAAAAATTTTACTATGAGAAGTACTTATTTTCACGAGTTTGTAGAAAAATACAAACAAAAAATTAGGTCTTATAATTAGAACCTCTAGTACTTACAGCATATCGCATAAAAATTTCTTATATTAGTCACAAGTGAGTCTTTATTTTTCTTTTTTTCTAGGAGTCTTTATTATACCTCACGTTTTACCACCTTATTGAAATCCCTGACGGTCGTTGACTCATTAAAGTTTTATGAAAAATATTTTGTTAGCTTAATCGATATTTAATGCTTTCTAGTTCTAATTATAAGACCTAATTGAATTTTTTAAAGATATTAAGATAGCTAATTAAATTACTTTAAAGTACTTTTTTTTTTTATTTTTTCTTCAAACTAATTAGTTTGACTAATAAACTACTACAGTAATATATAATATAAAGATACACAACATATGAAATGATTAAGAATTATATAATAAAAAAAAGATTTTTTTAAGTCTTTTTTTTTTAAGCTCTAAATTGGAGCTTTTTAAAAAAACAAAGATTTTGATTTTTATTGTGAGCTTTTTTAAAAAAATATCATCTAAACACATAAATTAATAAAATAAATATTTTTTTGCATTAAAAAAGTGCTTTTTTTTAATAAAAAAAACCTATCCAAAAAAAAGTTAATCTCTCCAAAAAAAAAAAAACAACTGCGCCTTATAATTGCATCAGGGGTGTAGTATATAGAGATATACCATATCAATTTTCAATTTTCCTCTTAATAAATAATAGTAGGGTTAATAATTGGAAAAAAAAATTAATTAATGATATATGAAATGCCTTAGATCAACACAAAAGAGAATTACTGAAGTACAACTTGTTGTTACAGCAGAAGCTAACTTTTTTTGCTAATTAATGTTGGAGTTAAAGGTGTCAACTTTAGATGGCCAAAAAAGTCATGGGATGATAATTATTATGAGCTTTTAGATCAATAATTTGGAGAGGACAAGCTGTACATTGAAGAGAAATCACAATGAATAACTGATCGATCATATGAAATATATATATAAATATACTTGGCTTAGATTTCATGTTCAAACAAGGCCAAGACATTGTCTCCAATTTGGTTGACCTTTCTCATCCATTCATATGGTAATCTTAATGATTGACCATGTACTATTCAAACAAACAACAAAAACAGTATTTTTTTTTAATAAAAACATTTATTATTGATTTGTAATTCAAACTTAATACTAACAAATAATTACACAAATTTTCAAGTAAAGTATTCACACTATGTTGTTATTGAGAATTAAATTATTTCAATAAATTTAATGTCAAATATGTACGAATTATATGTAACTTTAATTTTACATAAATAGCTTAGCAAATGAAAAGAAAGCAAAGGTGGTGTTCACAGAATAGAAGTTTTGGAGTGGGATGTCATTTTCTGTGTGTTTTGTACACTTGAGACCAAATCTATCATGGCATATATCCCAAGTCATCATCTTGGAAATAATGATTGATTCATTTAATATTAAACCCATTTTCTTAAATATTCAAAAATATTATTAAATTAAAATTAAAACAATCGCATACTATACACTGAAGCTATTAATTATGGGATTTTGCAAATTACATTAGTTTTGGTAATGCTTCATGAAACAATGTTTGATATTATTTTTTATTTTATATATTGGCAATTTTTTTCCTTGCGTCAAAAAAGATACTGTCATTTTTCTTGTAGTCTGTTTGGCATGGCTGCAGGGTGAGAAAAAAGCCTAACCGAGGAAAAAGAGGCGTTTGAGATAGCTTCTTAAAGTGATGGGCTTGTCCGGAAAAAAAGTTACTTTTTTGGAGAAAAATGTTAAAGATGAGTGATCTAATAAACAATATAATATTAAATATACATTTGAATGTATTCTAATTTATCTATTACTGTATAATATATTTTATTAAGTACTTTAGAGTTTTGTAATTTTTTAATAATAATTTAATTTTTTTATCAAATTTAAATTTAAATTTTTATATTAAATTATCATAATATATACAACTAATATATGTGTGGGTGTATGTGTGTGTGTGTATATATATATGTATGTAGTATTCAATAATTGTCCAAGCAAGAGCCCATCTGAAAAAAAAAAAAAAAAAAAAAAAGTCACTAAAAAACATAAATCACATCTACGATATGACTGAAAAAAGCCCATCTGAAAAAAGTACTTTTGTGACCGCTATCCCAAACGAGTTCTCGCATGAGACTAATAAAGTTGATTTTAAACTCAATCATAAAATAATAATAATTTTAATCTGAATACATAAATAACTAAAAATTATTTTTAAAAAGTAAATTAAAATCTATTTATAGATTTTTTATTTTTAGTTTTAGAAACAACATGTACCGATTGAATTTGAGAAAATTCCAAGTAATGTTGTTCAAATAAAAGGTGAGATGTGAGTTGAATCAAAAGAAGTGAAATGATTATAACTTTCAAGTTAGAAAATTAATAAAGTGGGAATTGGTTCTGACGAGGAAAAAAAAAACAAAAAACAAAGCGGTATGCGGTAAGCTACTTTTAAATCTACTATTGAATAGTTGACCGTTAGTTATCTTTTATTTTTATTCTTTTTTAAACCTAGGTGGTCTTCCTTTCATCTTACGCTTCTAAGAAAATAAGAGACATAAATACCAAAAAAAAAAATTGTGAAAATGAGACACATCCACTCTTATAATATGTGAGAAGTAAAGTGTATTGTTGAGAATTTATAAATAGAGACATTATTATAAATTCTATATTATATATAGATAAATTATATAATATTTATAATTTGTTTGGCTATTTTTAGGGCAGAGCAATAGGCAGGTTGTGCAACCCGAAGCCAGACTCATAGCCCGCCTATTTAACTTTAAATGGGTATGGGTTAGCTCATACCCGTGCCTTAACCCACTTAAACCTGTATAAATGGGCTAGCACATAAATAGGTGGGCTAACCGGATTTTAGGTAACCTATTTATTTATTTTTTGAAAAAAAAAACATAAGAACTAAACATCCATCCAAATTCATCATTCCAATTTCTGAAATCAGAATTTTTAAATTTTAATAATCATAATTCATGAAAAACAACATAAATTTAGACAAGTACCATTATTACATAGTCTTGATATTCAAACTCCAAATTTTAAATTAAAACATTATAACCACAACTCTAGTTCATAGATTAACAAAATGGCATGCTTCCATTGAATCTGCATACTTCAGTCTTCATCATCTTCAAGTTCACTTGAAAGAATATAATTTCAGACCCAGTATTAAAAGCTAATTTTGAAGATACTGTAGATACTAGTATACCCAACAAATTATATCCCAATAGATTTAAAACTTGATACTTGGAAGCATTCACTCTCCACCATGCTAAAACATCAAACTTTGGATCACGAAAGCCAACTAATTCAGTTTGAAGATATTCATCCACTTCTAAAATCTTCTCTACATTACATGTAGAAAAAATAGCAACTCATAAGTTTGAATAAACAAAGCCATGAAGAGAGAAAGTGAGTGAGATTGAAAGTTGATGGCCATTATGGTTATGAATTAGAGATGACCGAATACTCGAATAAGAAGGGATTTAGGGAATGCTTTACGCGGAATGGGATGGGTAGTTAATAAAAAAAAATTACACTAAATATGCGGGTATGGATAACCCGTACGTGTGCCCATAACCCGCCATTTAAATGTTAAATAGGCGGGTTCTAATCCAATTCATTATAAAATCTTTTTGAATGGGCTCAATATAACTCAATTACACTAAATTTTGGGCGGGTTCATGAATTATGGTTTCATATTCAGCACTAGCTACTTTTTTTTACTACTAAAATTGGTGATATATATTCATCCTACTTTATCATGGTCATTATAGTTTATCTTTCTGGCGGGAGAAAACAGCAATGATTTAGTTAAACAATCAATCACTTCTCTCAAATGATTAGAAGATCCAATGAAAAAGGGAAGACAGCTTTACTCAAATTAATCTCGAAAAAATACTTTAAAAACACAAAAGAACATAATGATATTCTGAAATGAAATCGTATAATTCCTTTGAGATGTGATATCCTAAAATGGGATTTTGAAATTTAAAGAAAAAGACATAAATACCCATAATAAAGATAGCGGCTCCTTTCCCTCCTCTCCACTACCGTTGTCTACGTCAAGCCTGTCTGAAAAAAGGAATGGCAGTTTCTGAGCAAAAAAAAAAGGAATGGCAGTGATGACGTTCTTTCACCCTTCAAGCTTTCACTCATCGTTCCTCAAAAACAGCGAGAGAATATTGGATTCATCATTGAAATCCCAGGGGGTTTTTCAGTGACCATCTCTACCGCTACATATCCGAGAGCCCATATATCAAGCAGAGAAGAATGTTGGGAAGCTTTATATCACAGTCGACGAAGCCGTTGATTTATTGGCGGACATCGGATTCTGGCAACCGACCGTCCTGAAGTTTGAACTGATTGGCAAGACTACCGCCGGCGGAGTATTCCAGGAACAGATTATAATAGTGGACACCGTTTTTGAAGGTAGAATCATGCTGAAACACCTGATGATTTGGGGGCAGAGTTCGAGGTGATTGAGTATGAATTTTTCGTTTTAAAGGGAAGAAGAAGCCAAGACTATGGCGGACTTGACGGCGACATGAGATGAAAATTGAGCAGAAGCATATCCAGGAATGGTCAAGTGAACGGAGGTAAAGGTTCCGATACCAAGAGAGGCTCCTCGATCCCAATGCATGGAATTACCAGGAGGGAGACAATTTCTTTTTGCTTTGTGAGGAAATCCTTCCAATCGTCTAATAGATCATTGGGAATTTCGGGTAATTCTTCTCTTGACCCAATCCTCAACAACAATGAGAAAATATTGGAAAGCTTGAAGGGTGAAAGAAGGCCATTGCTGCTGTTCATGTTTGTCAGGCAAGCTTGACGGAGACAACGGTAGAGAAGAGAAAGGAAAGAAGGAGCTGCTATCTTTAATATGGTATTTCTGTCTTTTTCTTTAAATTTCAATATCTCGTTTCGGAAGATCACATCTCAGTGAAATTATACAATTTCATAACAACATTATGTCATTTTGTATTTTTAAAGTACTTTTGATGTCAATTTCCCATTAATCTCATATTCTCATCACTATTTTTTTGCTCCCTCTCCCTTACATTGACATCTTCTATTTAATTAGAATGGAAGTTCGATCAAGTTAACTAATTTTTTTTTTGAATATTTTTAAAATGTTCCAATAAATCCTGATTATTAATGGAATTTCTTTTCAAGACATAAAAGTTTTGAGAAAGTTTATCTAATCCTAACCAAAAACAAATCGGCCAAGCGTTTTTTATTTGGGCCTGAATTATTCTTTGACCTCAGTGACACTCCGCCGCACTCAAGATTTACTAAGTCCACACATTCAATAGGTTGTAATAAAATAATTACAAAATCATGATTCATCTCTTGAACCGATCGTACTAAATAATCAGCACATCTTAATCCTTCCCTACAAGTATGAATAATATGTAGATCCTCGTGTGAAAGGATAAGGGATATTACCTCATATATTTCATCTCTCATAGGATGACCCTACCCACAGTCAAGTAATAGCAAATGAATAGCATCTAATCAATCAGTATGGAGCATAATCTTTCTTGAAACCCAACAATTTGCATAGTATAAGGCCCCTGTAGATAGCATGGATTTCCGCAGCAGTTGACATAGTATGCCCTAACTTCTGTCGAAACCCACATATCCATTTTCCCTGGTGATCTCTGATCACTCCTCCACAAGTCGCATGTCCATTGTTTCTGTATGATCCATCTACATCCACCCGTACATAACCTGGATATGGGGGACGCCATCTCGCTTCTGCTCCGTCTGATATCTGCATAATTAGATGTTGGAAACGGTCATGCGCCACTCCTTCGATTAAGTGGAATATACATCTTTGTGTAACCTCTCTTGGTTGATCTCTTGTACATTCAAATACTTTCATACACTTATTCTTCCAGAGAAGCCAACACATAACACCAAATGTTCGATCTGTGCCAAGGCCATCTAGCAGTAAGCCTATCAGATGGATTGTTTTTTGAGTACCATTTCAGCCAATCCTGCAAAGAGCCAGAGAAAAATTAGAATAATATAATGAGTTAGTTAAATTAAATCACACTCTTTTGGCAATCTCACAGTCTCTCAGTATATAGATGATGGTTTCCTCCCTATCACACTCAAAAGGACAAGTGTTTTGCACATGGGGATTATATTTTGCTCTGAGTGTATTAATAAGAAGTCTCTCATGAAACACTTGTCACATGAAGAATTTTGTCATTTCAAGAATCTCCCAACGCCATATACGCTATCAGGTAGGATCAGGTATATGCTCCTATTGGTGGTAGATCATAGTGTATGCTGATTTAATAGTGAAGTTCCCATTTGAAGCCTTACGTCAATAAAAACATCTTCACCCAAGCCATTAGGTGGAACAACCTTTAAAATTTCTTCTACTATCGTATTTGAAAGGAATGTTCTCTATTTATCCCTATCTCATTGCTCATTTGGCTTAACAAAATCCTTTACCACTACCTTTAGATCCATCAAGTGCAAATTTTTGTCCACATAATATTTTAAAGGCTTGTCTAATGGTCCTCCCACGCCTTTATAGATAACCCACTTCTTAGTTTCTTCCCAATCCCCTTACAGAATTCTTCCCATATACCGTTGTTTTACCATTCAAGACTACAAATTGATTTCTTTTCTTGTTCACTTTTGGAGATTATGTTACCCTTACAAATGTTCAGTCTGTCTCTCTCAATGTCTGTCTCCCAATACTCTCTCTCTCTATATATATAAAAATAGCAAGTAGCCGCAAGAGTCACTGCAGCAACAAAAATTGAAGGTGTATGATTGAGTTGCTGATTTTGAGACGACCACATGCGCGTAAATAAGTAGAGAAGCACACACCATTTTTGGCTATTCACTTCTATAAAAGGACATTTGGATCTTCCTGATAAAGATACACATGTCCCCATTATTTATTTTCTTTACATAATAATAAGTGAGGATGCAAACTGGCTACGTCCCATCATGAAGATAACAATTTTTAATCAATTGGGTAGAGGGTCCTAAAGTTACACAAAATACTACAATTAATTCAAGCACCTTTATCCGATAAAAAATCATTTCAAGAATTAAGTCACAATAATATTAATATAGTAATCATCATTACGCAAAAATATATATTATATTCATAGTTTTTTACGTTAAGAAGAGAAAAATAAATAAATAAGATATCGTTTACTGTAACTACTAACTACTCAACTATATTAAATAAAGCAACCCAAGTTCAAAGAAATACATGCTACTACTTATTTATGGATATTAATTATCTCGTTGACTATAAGTTAGCTGGCATATATTAAATCAAGCTATTAATAGGCCAAAAAACACAAGGAGAAGGAAACTAGCTTAATGAGAATAATTAAAAAGCTTTGTGCTTATTAATTAAAGTAATGGACTAATGTGAGCCACTAATTAGAGATTAGGAATATAATCATCAATTTGTAGGAGCATGATCCTCTTTAAACACCTGAGAACCAAGTAGATTCTCATTTGTCTCCCTCTCTCTCCACAAAACGTAATTTAAAACACTTTATATAAATATTATTATTATTATAAGAAACTTGATAGGATTTGGGAAAGTAAAATAGCCGTATGTCCTAAAAATACGAGTAAGTTTTGTGGGCCCCACCTACCCATTTAGGCCTCCAAAAGACGCCCTCCCTCTCACTCCTCCCACCTCCAACCAACCAACAATGAATCAACAACCAACAATGAATCAACATTCCCTACTTATGTTTATCCCTAAATAAAATATTTTTTTAAAAAAAAAAAAAAACAATGAATCAACATTCCCTATTATGTTTATCAATAAAAATTAAAAATTATACCATACAATAAAATCAATTAACTTTAAATATTGAGTTTTAAGAAAATATTTTAAATATTGGGTGCTATTAAAAAATATTTCATGATACTAATATTATAGAAAAAATATTTTTGATTATAAAAATAAAAAATTAATTAATTTAAAATATCAGGATGAGTATGCTCTCCTTCATAGATGCCATGAGCAGGACGGACCCACCAACAATGGATCCACCTCACTCCTCTCTCAGCCTCCTCTTTCTGACAAACTCTGCATTCATATGAAGGCCAACAGAAAACAAATTAATGAAAGAGAAAAACCTTTTAAATATAAATATAAATATATATATAGCTGGAGCAAGAAGGAAAATGGAGAAAGAAAGGAAGGGACTTGGCTATTCTTATTATTTTCTTTTCAATACTCATCACAGCCTAGTTTTAGATTAAAATCTAAATAGTTCAAATTCAATTTTTTTAATAAAATATTAAATAATAATAGATAAATTTAAGAACTGCTAAATTTTAGTTTTGATAATTTAAAATTATAATAAATAATTATTTAATAAATAATTTTATAAAACATTAAATCTGAACCACTTAAATTTTAATGTAAAGGTTAAAGGTTTAGAGTGAGAAGAGAAGGGAGAGAGAGTAAGAATAAGAACAATGGAGTAGAGCTAAATCAAAATCCAAGAAAGAAATGGGATATGACAGGGAGAGAGAGAATAATAAGGGAGAAGAGGTGAATTTAGTACAAACCGTCAAAATACTATTCCGTCTTTTTGCTTTGCATTATTCGGAGGGAGACATCTTATCTGTGAGGTTTTTTGGGGCTTGCTCTCCCTGTTTGCCCTTACCAAATTCACGCTGCTAAAAGGCAAACCAGGCGCAAACACCGGCTAGCTACCACCCAACTCTTCAATCTTCCCTCAAAAACTCCCCCATTCTTCTTAATTCCCACAATCCCTCACTCCCATGCCCACCGATTATTATCTCTCACTCCAATCCAGACGCGTCCATCCAACTATATTCATTTCCAGACATATCTCTCTCCCATAATCAATTCTCTCACCCACAAATTAAACCATGCTCTCTTGAATACATCGTGACTCAGTTAGCTGATGCAGAGTTGCACCTGTATGCGAGCTTTCCTTTTCTGTTAACTGATGATAGTTCTTTTGCTTTCATCAATTGCTTCTCATGAATTCTTTTATTCTTCTTCTCCTTTAATTTTAGGAATTCTCTTTTACTACCGTTTAGCTCGACGACAGAAGCGGTATGAATCACTGTGTTCCAGATTTCGAATTTGAGATGGATAATGATGAATATCCCATGCCCACGGCTTCTGGGTTGCCCCGCCAAAAGAAGCCCTCCGTGTAAGCTCTCTTTTCAATCTTGCAACATAAAAACTCCCAACAAGTTTTATTTTTCTTCAGAGACTGCTTGGTTGCTTTAATTATTAGTGAAAATTGAAACAGCCCCGAGGACGATATCATGGAGCTCTTGTGGCAAAACGGCCAGGTCGTGATGCACAGCCAGAATCAACGGCCTCAGAGAAAACCGCCGCCAGAGAGGTACCCTGACAGCGTGATTCCTGCCGGCTCATCGACAGCGAGGGAGATTCGACCCTCGCAACAATTAGAACAACACTATCAAAATCAACACATCTTCATGCAAGAAGATGAAATGATTTCCTGGCTTCACTATCCCATCGTAGATGATCCTCCCTTGGATCATAATTTCTGCGCCGACATCCTCTACCCGCAGCCGCCCACTGTCAATAACAGTTCCATGCAAAATCCCGACCGTGCGTGTCAAGAAACGGAACCCCAGCAGCCATCGAGGAGGTCGGTCGCTCCACGGCCGCCGATTCCACCTCCGCGGAAACCGGAGCAGGTGCAGACGATGATACCGAACTTCGCGCACTTCTCGAAACACAATGCCAGAGTTGAAGCAGGACCGTCAAGTTCGAAGGCGGCGATGAAGGAATCGACGGTGGTAGATTCATGCGACACTCCGGCCTTGATGGCGTCGGCTTCCAGAGTCTCGGAGACTTTCAGAAACACGGAGGAGCCAACAGAGCACGATGAGGCTCCTGGAACGCTGAGCACTGCCGGCGCTGTGGCGCCTTCGTCAACGTCCGTCGGCGGAGATACTGGGTTCAGGGAGACGACGACGTGCGAGATGATGGCGATGTCATCGCCGGAAGGTTCAAGCGGGGGTGTTGAACCGGCAAGGAGACCACCGTGTGAAGATCGGAAACGAAAGGGCCGGGAAGCCGATGAATCGGAGTGCCACAGCGAGGTGAGTGAATTTTCAGTTTCATTTTCACCGTTTTCCCCTCCTCTTCTCTCTTTCTTTCCCTGTGTTTTGGTCTCCGCTATTGTGCTGACGATGAGTGACGTCCATTAACTTGACCACTTTCCTATACCTCCAACATTGTTTGTGACAAGTGAGAAAATTACTACTTGTGGCCTTATCTTTAATTTTATATCATACACACACACATTTTAATTATTATGCTTATATAATTTTATTTCACACACATACTTATAAATCCGTCAATATTTCATCGGCATATATATTCGTTTTATTATAATCACAATTTTTTTGTATAATCCAGTAATGTGATTTTATTTTTAATGAGACAGTAAAATTAATCAAGTAAATTGTTTTTGGAAGAACCCTCCATCTGGGAAGAATTAACTCTCTTAATTGAAAATAAATTAGATGGTAATCAAATGTAATTTTTGAAGGAAGAGGGTATAAACCATGAGGTAATCATATTTTAAGGCAAGTGAATTCATGTATAATTTACTCAAACATAATTTAGAAGAAATTTCCATATGAAAACCAAAGCTAAGTTTTTTTTTTTTTTGTTTCTTACACTTTTCATTAAACAAATAGAAAAAATCTGCTTAGTTCAATCGATTGGTAGAAATGACCAAAGCTATTGATTAAATAGGATTGTTTATAAGGACTTTGCTTTAAAACGGTAAGAAACGCAATCATTGGGCAAGCTTATGTATTTTTATTTTTTTGTTATAAAAGCTTATCTATTTTTATTCGAGGGTCTTTTGGAGCCAGTAAGTTGGTTGCTGCTAGATTGTCATTGACTCAAACCATAGCCAATTAGGACTGAGAGCTGACACATACCCAATAAAGTTAGAAGTTGACACTTGGAACGGGGCATGATGACTCAGATCAAAAGCTGATCTTTTTCATATTTGTTATCTCTTCTAATGCTTCTTGCGTATTCTTGCTTCTTACTTTTCATTTGGTTTCATGCAAAAAAGGATGTCTACGTTGAATCTGCTGAAGTCAAGAAACAAAATTGTGGATCATCATCTTCTAAAAGATCACGTGCTGCAGAGGTTCATAATCTCTCAGAGAGGGTCAGTGCGTGGCATTACTTTGTAAATTAATTTACATGTTCATATCCTTTACTGTTCATAATCTTCTTGCGGTTACATTCACATGCAGAGGCGTCGAGATAGGATTAATGAAAAGATGAGAGCCTTGCAAGAACTGATCCCTCGCTGCAATAAGGTCTCACAATCTCATAATACTACTAATTTACAGAGAATACGGAGAGCAGAATTTTGGAATCAATTTTTCTTCCTAATGGCGATTTATAACTTTGATTCCTTTTCTGATTCAGTCCGACAAAGCTTCAATGCTGGATGAAGCAATTGAATACTTGAAGTCACTGCAGTTACAAGTGCAGGTAAATTCTTCGTTACACCTATAAATGTACATAATCTTTAGGCTGATGACTGACCCTCAACTCAACAGAACGTTTTGGTAAAAATATACAAACCTCCTGTTGCATTCTTATTCAAAGTTTTTCTTCAGAACAAGCTTCCCATCCCTCAATTCAGGCGTGTACTATAACTGTCACAATCAATATGGAATCATCATGCATATTTCTAGACAAGGTGATATATCATCAATCATGAGTACAATTCATGCACGCAGATGATGTCCATGGGATGTGGGATGGTACCGATGATGTTTCCCGGAATCCAACAGTATATGCCGACAATGGGGATGGGGATGGGTATGGGCATGGAAATGGGAATGAATAGGCCATTAATGCCATTTCCCAATATGTTAGCTGCTTCTGCTATGCCGGCAGCGGCGGCTGTGGCTCAGTTGGGACCAAGGTTCCCTATGCCCCCTTTCCAAATGCCTCATGCCCCTCAGCCTGATTCATCCAGAATGCAAGCAGCAGCTCCTAATCAACCGGAAAATAATACGCTTCCTTCTCTTGTCACACCTGATCCTAATCAGTCACGGATCCCAAACTTTAATGATCCTTATCAACAATGCCTTGGTCCCCACCACCAGATGCATCTACAGTTCATGCAGGTAAATTTTGTCATTTGTTATTTTTTCCCTTTAATAATCTCATTGTACCTCTGACCTATCAAGATTCCTACCATTTATAAATCAGTCTTTTTTAGGTGCCTCATTTACTAAGTAATTCTTGAGATAACAAGCTGTGGGAGAACCCGACTTCCTTTCAAGAGACTTACTACGAGTCAAACAAATTTGTTTACTGTTATCAATTGTATGAAGTTGGTTTTTTGTGCTTGAGAAATGCCGGACGTTGATTCTTGATGAATTCTTTTTCCTTTAATTGATCACAACTTAAGATCAATCTTCTATGAGCTTAAGTGGATGAGCATGTTTATTTATGAGACTGATTTTCCTAAACAGAACCAGGTAATGAACAACCCAACTGTCAGCAAATCAAGTACCAGTAAGAGCCATGAAAATGCAGAAAATAATCAACCAGGTATGGATCAGATGCCTTATCTTTGCCATATACGAAAATTAGGTAGTTATGATGGAAAAGAAAGGACGGTTACTAGTGTAAAAATTTACTTTGTGCTTACTGTGTTCCTGGGTCTCATTCTCAAGCTTCTGTAGAAGAAGCATGTTATCTAAATCAATGTGGCAACATAATTATCATTTGAAAAGACAGGGCATACTTTTCTTATTCACATTATGATCAGCATTAACATTTCTTTTAGCTTCTTAAATTTTTTTACTAAATCCTACTGGTTGCCACAGAGTAACTATCAGCGATGGAACCAGAAAAATATATGAATTGCGCTTCTCGCTGTTGCTATAGCTGGAACGAGCAACACTGACAATGGTAGGATATTGTAAGTGTTGAAGCAGGAAAATTTCATGAAATAATGATAATTTTCATTAACAGCGGACTTGTGTGTGCATTACAGGTTAGTATCCCGGCATCCATAGCAGAGCTGCCAAGTTTTGTAGTGCAAGGAGAAGGAAGTTAGTAGCTATTCTCAGTAGCAACCTAATCTAATACAAAATTCTCACATGTAAAATTATTGCCATTTTCATAAAAAGAGGGATTCTTTCGAGTCACTGTTATCATCATTGTTATTCTTACCCCTCTCCTTTCCCCCTCAAATTTTTTGAAAGTTCCTTAGCCACAGAGAGTAATCCCGTCCTCATGATACGGGAAGAGGAAGCAGATACAAAATGCTAAAAGACCCCTTCTTTATGGAGGGAGCCTCAATTCTTTTGAGAGCAATACCTTTGTAGGGCTTTCCGCGACTGAATGTTTGGTCAAATTCCAAATTTTATATATATATATATATACACACCCCCAATGTAATGACACTAATACATTCATTACTGTGTCTGTTGTTTTGGTTCTGGTACTGTGACTCATGTAAGCCGTTGATTAAGAAGTTGAATTGGGAATCTGGAATGCTCATAATGGAACAAGAAAAGAAGCAGGAAAGGTGTAATAATGAAGAATGGAAGGTGGACAACATGTGGTAAGTGGTCCCAGGGGATGACCACACCATAGCCACGGAGCCCAGATTCATCGCCCCTTCCCTTCCTTTCCTTTTCTTTTTTCCTTTCCCTTGTTGTTGTTGGCTTTCAGTCTCAGCCATTAATTTGCAAATGGGTTTGATGAATCTGATTCAAATATCTGACTTTGACGTCCCCCCTTGCCTCTCCTCACAGACTCCCATTTCACGATGACCTTTGTTGGGGTAAATACGAAATTGAATGGGAAAGGGAGGGACTTCACATTAGTATTGAAAAGGAGGAAATTTTAAAAGTGAAAGGTCAACAAAGAGTTTACAATAGTTTATAAATGTCATGATTGTGAATAAATATTTTTTGATATTATCTTTCTATGATATTACACCTTCACATTCAAAACCTGTAACTATCTTGTAGATATAATCAATACCTGAAATAATTTTTTTATTAAAATAAGTACGCTAACATTATCGGGGCACTAATTATATGAATCCATCTTCTTTTAAGAAATCATACATCCAAGAGCAAGAACAGAGAGAATCCAATTTAATTGGTTTATGTATATTCCTAGAACGTTTACATTAAGATAATTTTTCCCGTTAGAATGATGACGAACCATAGAATGAAGCAAAAGGAAACACTTGGAAACCAAAGGTACACATGCCTTGTAGGAACAAAAGCTAAATGAAGGGAAATGAACAATAAATGAACCAGATGTTGCTGTCAGCCTATAAGAGTTGATAAGATCTGGAAACCAAAGGCAACTTAATGCACTTGGAAACTTTACTTAAGGTACTTTTTTTTTTGCCCAATACTCAAGGTACTTGGAAACTCGATGTTTGTAATAAATGGGAGCAAGGGCAAACTCAGTATCTCTGAATTGGGAGCAAGGGAAAAAGATTAGGGATATTAAAACCTCAAGTTAATATCCATTTAAAACTGACTACCACGTTTGATTGAATTGGCTGGCTCAAATGATACAATGGTGAGTACACAATTTCGCTCTATTAGTACACGATTTTGCTCAATTCTAGTGAGAACTGAAATGTGCAAAGCATTTCTATTGTTAAATAGAGAAGGCGGAAGGGTTAACATATGCATTCTAATTCATTATGCCACTCGATGTTTGTGTGCTCCACATTCCAAACTAGATCCAAATTAGCACATTCCATGAAATTACACTTATAATAAACACGGATGACAGCATAAATCTCGTTATAAGCTAGTGTGAATTCACTAGAAATTAAGAAACAGTGAAGTTAACACAATATGATGAACTTCATAGTCAAATAACATGCTGTCATGCCCAACTAGTGTGGATGATTCTCCATGATAAAAACAAACAAATCTTTTTTGCTGAACAATATCATTAGACCCAGAAGAAAAAAGTGTCTGAAATGGCTGATTATATTTCACATATAAAGTCCTTCAGGCACCCCTTCTTTCTTCTTGAACATCACCTTATCTTTTGCCTTCTTGAAGTCTGAATGTGTTACCTGAAGAATGGAATACAAAGTTTAATTGTAAGATAAAAAGTATTTTCAAGTCATTGAGGTGCATAGATTTTTTTCAAGAAAAAACAAAGGCATCCAAACAAGAGAATAAATAATTTCACCTTTCTACAAAGAAAGCACATTTATAACAAGCACAACTCATAATCCGTATCCATAGGGTACAATCTAAGTTATAATAGCCAAGAATGATGGACAAGTTGTGGGTTCCCTTCATTTCTTTCACAATGATTCTATTAGGTGCAGTTTGCCAAACCTTCACGTGTTCACCCAGAGAGATTCAATTATGCCATATCATCTCAACCAGTCAACCTAGATAGGTTTAGGGCATTTTTAAAATGATATTGACAAACTTCCCAACTCCGAAACTCCAATAATTAAACAGTTTCTACATCGCAGCATTATCTTGACCAATAATACTGAATAAATTTTTTTTGAAAAAAATAGAAGACCCCACTAACCTTCATGCGGCGCTCTCTTAAAGCAAGTAAGCCAGCTTCAGTACATATTGCCTTTATATCAGCACCAGAGAACTCATCCTTAGTCATAACAAATTCTTCCAAGTTGACATCATCAGCTAACGTCATCCTCGATGTATGTATCTAAATTTTAAAAGCAAGAGGCCCTTTAGTCACATGATGGACTAGATCGTGCATATTAAGCTATCCTAGAGAATAAGCAGAAACCAGATTCAGCAAACTGAATTAACAAAATTAGTCATGCCTACCTGGAAGATGCGTCTCCTTGTTTTAATATCAGGAAGAGGAAATTCTATCTTCCTGTCTATTCGACCAGGTCGCAGCAAAGCGGGATCAAGACTCTCAATTCTGTTGGTAGCTAGAATCACTTTAACATCTCCTCTTGAATCAAAACCATCCAACTGGTTCAACAACTCCAACATTGTCCTTTGAATTTCACGCTCCCCACCAGAGTGGGCATCATACCTGTGAGGTATATCAACAGTTAAGCTCATTATTGGAGGAAAACACAATCCTGAAAGCTTATAAAGTGATCAGGGACAACGATTTTCTAGCCACAACTACATCAGAACAAAGATCACTTAACCAACACAACTCACCTCTTTGTTCCTACAGCATCAATTTCATCAATGAAGACAATAGAAGGGGAAAGATCGTCAGCAACTCTGAAAAGTTCCCTCACAAGCTTTGGACCATCTCCCAAGTATTTTTGTATCAATTCACTACCAACAACACGTAAGAATGTTGCTGATGTTGAGTTTGCAACGGCCTGAAAACAAACAAGACTTAGACCTGAAAAGTTGTATGTATGTCTTTGCAAAGCCTATCATAAGCAGCAACTGAGATTAAACAACAGATGGCAAGTACACAGGTCGGGAACTGCATACAGTTGCGCAGGTCAAATTACACTTCTAAGATCAAATAATAGAAAGAGTCCACCATATTGTGACCCCAGTTAATTATATTTCCAAAGACTCAAACTTCCGTAACTAAACTCGTAAAATCTGTTTCAAGTTAACAATATTATATGCGTCTGTCATATCCGCCCCAGATCAAGCCAAGAAAGATCAATAAGCTAACTCAGAAAACAGTAGACTGAAGGAAATGGATGAAATTGAAAACTTTCTTTTCAAAGTCTGTCCCAAGACAAGTCTCTTTTCAAGAGTAAGTTCATCAATTCACTTGTCATAAGTTCTTCATATAAAAAATACTTTCTTTTGTAAGTAGAGGGTGACGTGCAACAATACAAAAGGAAAATTTCATGAAGCCCCTAGCATCTTTAAGCCACTGACATATCATACTACTCACGGGAAAATCACAAGAGAATTTCTAGAAGTAACCTAATCAACACACAAACACATCAAGGAAGCATTATCAATAGTATTTTATAATTTATAATTGCGCATTTAATTTGATGACCAGAAAAATAAGTAATTTACTGTTTGGAAAGGTATGAGAAAATACATTTAAACTACGCATCAAGAAGCCAAAACAGAAGCATTATAAGCACCAGGAATATGTGCTTGCAACATGACAAATAAAATGATTTGTTGAAATTCAAACCAAATGGCCCAAATGGGAACACATAAAATCACAAATCACACCTTTGCAAGCAAAGTCTTCCCTGTTCCAGGTTCTCCATATAATATGACCCCCTTAGGAGGCTTGATACCAATGTCTTCGTATAGCTCAGGATGTGTCAGGGGAAGCTCAACTGCTTCCTTAATTTCCTGTATCTGAGCATCTAAACCACCAATGTCAGCATAAGATTCCAAAGGAGCTTTCTCAACCTTCATAACGGAGACCATTGGATCAACTTCATCTTGAAGAAGCCCAACAACGGAAAGCACCTGGCAATAAACCATAAATGATAAGTTCCTATGTATTCTGCATAATACATCTGGAAATATGAATAACATCAAGAATAGACCACTAAAGCAAATAATTTAGGCAATTTCCAGGTCACACACGAGTTAAAAAATTTGATATGAAGTTAAAATTTATCTTATACTGTGCACGTTGCATCTAATAATATTCAATACAGCAGACTGAGGCCGATGAATATCTCAAGAAGTAAGCAACTTTGAAGGTATGCTTAGAATTTGAGAGGAGAGAGGAAAGAAAGAATGACACATGAAAGAAAAAGAATTTTAATCCAAGAAGATTTTATGAAACACTATCTGAAGCAAACAATGCAATAGCAGAGCAGTTAAACATATCGCAATCGGTACCGGAACTCTCGATCCTAACCCTTGACGGCAAGTAACCCTAATAAACTTAAATACAGATATAATCAAAATCTAAATTTTACGATCAAGCAACGAAAAGAGCACACACATACCTTATTGTGCATCAAAATTGCACATCCAGGCTCTAATTGATCCTTATCCACAAAGGACAAGATCCCCACATAGTACTCGGGCCCGACCGAAGACGAAACAATGGCATGGTTCTCGTCTATAAGTTCCTCCAAGTTGCCAACACTCATAGGCGAACCCCTAAGGTCATCGACTTTGGATCTATCCTCCTCGGCCTTCTCCTCCTGAGGCTTGAGACGCTCCTGATTAGCCACAAATTCTTCCTCCATCAACAAGTAATCCTTGATTCGCTCAAGCTTTAACAGCCGGAGCTTACATTTAGTGAGGGGCGTCACTGTAGGCAAACGAGCCGCCGCCTCGGGACCCTTCTGCTTTCGCTGCTTGCGACCGACTCGTGCCGGCGGAGCAGCCGGCTCAAACTTCTTGTCCTTCTTGCCGCTACCATCCTGTTTCCGGTCTCCCGGAAGACCTCCGCGATTAAGACCACCCGGAGTTCCCTGACCCATAATTGGTAAATCGCTCGCCTCTGATGAAGAAGTAAGAGGAGCGAAGAGAAATGGGGAATATAGGTTGGGAGAGAGAAAAGAAATAGAGAAACTGAGTTCCCCGGCTGTCTTTGCGAGCAAGTTAACGGGATCAAATTTTCAAGCCCAGCCCAAATTTATTTCAGCCATGGACCCTACGGAAAACAAATCCATGTCCGTAGCACCGAATATTTTGGGCCGATCCAGTGAATTCCAATCCCATGGATCTTTTTCTATAGGCCCTAAAATTCAAATATCTATTTTTAAAAAACATAATAGATAAAAGGGAAAAGTATTTCTCCAGTCACTGAAGATAGAGTTATCTCCAGTGACCCCAAAACTACGTCGTTTTGAATTAATAAAGGGTATGTTAGTAATTTTAGGTGAATTAATGAAGGGTGTTTCAGTAAAATTTATATGATTAAAAAATAAACAAAATTATAGAAACACTCTTCATTATTCCAAAACGACGTAGTTTTGGGCCACTTGAGATAACTCTATCTTCAGATGACTGGAGAAATCCTTTACCCTAGATAAAAATGTTTATCTCCATAAATTAATATTTTTTCATCTTTTATATATTATTTCTCAAAAAAATTGCTAATTTTTTTTTTATCTTCGTAAATCAATATCCAAATATATACTTCAACTCTGTAGATTTTTATCTTGCAAATAAATTAATATTTTTTCATCTTTTCTCTGTTATTTCTCAAATAAATTGAAAAAATGAATTTTATTTTATCTTCATAAATCAATATCCAAATATATACTTCAAATCAATAGATTTTTATCTGACAAAAAATATATATATTTATTAAAATATTTGTAATTTTTCACTTTTTATTTTGTGTACTTCTCAAGTCTAATACTCTTAGTAACACAATTAAATTTCATTTATTTTTAACTAACACCGTTTGATTATTTATTTAAAGTTATAATATATTGTTATGAAATGTTAAATCCCAATTTTTGGAAGTTGATCAAAGTAAATGGAGAGGAAGGAGCACAATTACATACTCAGAATTAAATGTTATATTTTCATATAACCTAGCTAATTGAGGCGTGTTCGGCACCAATACTTGTTTAAATTATAATTTTATATGATAAGTATACATATTTCAAATAATGATTTGGTTTTCAATTAAACCCTACATTTTTTATATTACTGTTAAAATTATACTCACATTTCAATTAAAAAAAAAAAATAACCTATGCATAAAAAAAGGATAGAATAAACTGACTAAGGATATTTTTTATCATTGTTTGATGTATTTAATGATTTGCTTTTCTCTACAAAGATTTACATATTTTAAATCTAGTATAACTAGGTATGTTTTCACATACAATGCAATGAATTAATAACAGCAAAAAAAATAATAATCAAGTTTTGTATCTATTTGTAATATTTAAATCTTGTTTAAATTACGTGGAACCTTATTAAAGAATATACAGTGTGAATGTGTGTGAGAGAGAAATTTTGTATCGTTTTTTGTGGAAGTGTTGCTGATGGCTTGATCAAAATCACGTGCTTGGCACAGCTCTAACGTACATGTTGCTTTCTTGGACCCACAAGAGGCTGGATGGTGTTTGGCTGGCTTGCATCTTCCTTTGAGCATGTGCTCCAAATATGAGGTCTTGCAGACTGATAACCCCATTTATTGTCCACTTGGGTTTGCGTTGAGGTGTTCAATTTTTGCCAGCTTGAGTGGTACGTTTAGGAGCTGCTATAAGACCAACTCTTGTATATCACAGAATTCATCACACACGGTTCTGTCCTCAGACCTACGTACATGAGAAGACTAGTGATCAGAAGAAAACCAGAGAGCTGAGACCCATCTGTTATTATTACTGCTCTGAGTAGGTGGGTCTTATTTATGGCATTCAATAAGAGCGAGTGTTATTGACTACGGTGTAGCCATAGCCACCTGCATTTGCCAGAACTGGTACGTAAGCTGGTATGTGTCAAGATTTATAAAGGCCCTGTCCCCATATTTATAGATGTGTGTGTGAGTGTATCGCTAAGTGAGTCATCTACTCATACTGTATATTTGCTTGTGGTTTTGAATTTTCACCAAAATATATGGTTCAGGACCACCTAACTACTAAATATAGAGACCAGAAAGTTCAGTGTCGAATTCAAAGCCAAGCCTGTTTTTCGATCTCATTTCTAATCAATTCAAAGCAATTAGCATATTGGGTTAAACATATGCTACCATGTTTTAATATTCATATTTCTCGACGAGTGAAATGTCTTCGTTCTACCACTTTGTGGGTGGATTCTTAAATGCCCAACAATAGTGTTTAACCGATCTGAGCCTAAATACAAACTTGAAGGGGAGTTAATTAAAACGTAAAGATCAACAAAGATCGCTAGATGTTGATGGATCAAAACAGAGACATAAATGCCACATCGATGTGAACGCTAATTAATTAATCTCACGAAAAGTGCATGAAATCCAATCACAATCATGATGGTCAAACATCTCTGGATTTGCTTCACGATCCAGGACCACCCTATATATCATATATATTCCACATCATAATTTATTCTTCCGGGGAAATTAAATTCAAGGCCTCACTAGCTACATCCATACTATTTATATTCAGCAAGAATGAAATGTTCAACTTGGTAACTTATTGAATTGATCTTTAATTTTAGGCTTATAGCTTCGGGTCTGCCATAAATGCATGAAACACATATATATCTCTATGATTTCTCCGCTGTCACGTATGGCCTGTTCGTTTTTTTTTTTTAAAAAAAAAAAAGCATTAATAACAATATTAATTAGAGCAGATGTGTGTGTACGTACATGCACTTAATTACTACTCCTATTAATTAACATGCATGTGTTTATACTCTATATTGCAGACCTTTTCAGCATAAAGGAAGCCTGCCGACGTTTACTTATTGGAAACAAGCTTTATGTGTGTGTCCTTGTGAAAAGATTATTATTCGATAATAAGCACGTAGAAATATATATACTCACTGGTCGATGTTGCGTGACGAGGATTGAATAATATATGAAAACACCAAGAGACGGAAACATATATATAACTAAACTACTATTAATTAAGAGTAACTTACAAAGGTTACTTTTATACTCGACAAAAGAAACATAGAAGAAACCTTAAAAGTAATGACCCAAAGACGAAAGTGGACGCTACACAGTAATGGAATATAACTACCCTCACTCGACAAACCCTAATAACAACCCTCCATGACATAAACAACGCAACTCACCACCGTTATTTTCTGAACTGAAAAATATAAAGTCGTAAGAGGCTAAGACTAGATTAAGAGCGACACATGAAGTCATATTGTAGACTCTCTCTCAAGGGTAAGGAAGCACACCGGTGCCGACACCAGATCCGCCTCCAACCCCACCGCCCACACCACCACCAACACCTCCTGCACCCCCAGCTCCACCGAGTCCGCCCAGTCCGCCAAATCCTCCTAAGCCCGAGCCGCCACCAAGGCCTCCGCCAAGGCCACCGCCATAACCGCCACCAATGCCGGCTCCGGCTCCTCCGAAAGGCAAGCCGTTGCCACCGAGACCTGAGTAGCCACCAACCCCGCCGTAGGTAAGGAAGTTCTTCTGGTCCTTGAGGCCAGCATCGCTGGGTACTGTTCTGGCACTGGCGGCCACGGCCAGAGCAAGAACCAACAAGACACACCACCTAGCCATCTCTCTGCTCCTCTCTTTCTCTTACTCACACAGTAGGTAGCCCTAGCTAGCTCAGTGATAGTGATGAACGAGAGTGTGAGGACGGGGTGCTTTATAAAGGGAAAATGTAGAGGATGGTGGTGGAGAGGGCGTTGGGCATATTAAATGAAATATTTAATGTCTCAAGCCACACAAGAGGTGAAAGTAAAACCATACCAGCTGCACACTAACCTAAATATTCACAGGAAGTTAATAGGCAGGTAGATCAAAGATTAATGAATTAAACCATTTACAAACCCAAATGTGCGCGCTTGTTGGGCTGTAAGTTTTGTGAGCCGTAGCCATAGATGGGATCTGTTTCAGAAAACAGTTTTTGACAGGTGAAGGTGCAGTTTCTGACCCACGTTGCTTAAGGTTGATCCCAGGCCCAGGCCCAGGCCCATAAGGATGAATGAAGAGGCAAGCGGTGGAGGGAGGCGGCAGCAACCAAAGGGGCACGTGCAATGTAGAAGCAAAAAGAGACGAAATAAACAAGTTTGGAAGGAGATATGAGCATGAGAAGTGGATCGAAATAGGCGATAACCACTGAGATGAGTGTGGAGAAACCAAACCATGCACATACAATTTATGAGGGTATGTGAGGTGATATATATATACACACACACACCATATCTTTTTAATCATATAAATTTAATGCATTTAATTTCATTAATAAAAAAAATACTGAAATTGAAATTGTAAATGTTATCAAAACATTCTGCCTCTGCCATAATAAATCTAATTTTCTCAAAACAAACAAGGGCAAATGTTAAAAATATATATATAAATATATAGTTACGTGCCTAAAGGCTACCTTGCGAAAAGTGATGTAATTGTTTTATTATGCGTGTGATAAGATAAGAGGGTGGGGGAGAGTGATAGGGTTAGGGAATGGGCCGGGGAGGCCCAATAAGGGGGATACCTCGTACGGAATACGAACAAGTAAAGGGAAGGCAGGCGCGTGTGATAACTGATACGGAGGGAAGATGACGGTGCCTGCCTCTGCCTCTACGGCATTCGGCAGAAAGGCAAAGCGATTTTGATTCCTCCTCCGCTTACCTCATCACCCCCCACTTACGGAAAATCCTTCCTTTAAAGTTTACCCAAAAAGAATTTCAAAAATCCCACAGAAAATATATGAGTGTCAAAAAAATCTTATTAACAAGTCATTCAATAAGTAACTAACAACTCTATCTATGTGAGTTTTGACTTTAACAACTTTTTAGAATATTTTTGACATTATAATTTTCTATTTTGTATTAGATTTTTTTCACATTTTCTTGATTCCTAAAAACCTTAAAAGATTTTTCACTTTCTTTAATCCTATTTATCACACTGAGGGAAAATATGGTTTTGCCCTTAATATCAACTGCTTTGTTGGTTATAAGAATGTTTTCTTATTCACACCTATGCTCCCAGTGGAGTCAATTCTATTTTGAACTCTAAATGTCGACACTATTTTTTAGTGGAAGTTTGAATATTTATTTTTCAGGTTAGAGGATTAGTCTATTTTACTACTCCATTCGATCTTAATTATAAGACCTAGTTGACATTTTTTGGAGAGATTAAGGAAGTTTAATTAAATTAGGCTTTTTAGAGTATTTTTATTTTTTCTTTAAACTAAATAGTTTGGTAATAAACTAATATATAATCTAAGAAAATACAACATATGAAATGATTAAGTAACTTATTTAGCTTCTTTAATCTCTTCAAAAAAGTCAACTATGTCTTATAATAAGAACTAGAGGTAGTATATTCAATATTTATTAGCCCTTATTTTGTTATTCTTGAACTTCCCAATTTTTACTCCTTTTTTATATTTAAAATGGGCAGAATTAAAATTTATTAAATTTTAAATGAATTAATAAAATTTTAGATTGTTTTTGTTTTCCACGAAATGCATTGCATGTGAAGAGAATATATCCACTTTGTTTTCTTATCATTCACATATAAATAAAAGGAAAACCACTCTGTTTTAATTTAATTTTTTGGAATTAAAGTTTTTTTAATTAAAAAAAGATGGGAAAGACTAGGTGACAGAGTCAATTTGTCGGGAGCTGGAAAGTGGAAATAATTGAAAGGTGGAACGGCGATTATAGTAATATCAATTATATGTGGGTAGTGGCCTAAACATTGAGTTGTGAGTTGTGACTTATACAAATAAATAAATATATATATTAAAGTATTAAGGATAAAAGATCGTTATTGTGTTGTGTTGTGGGGGAGTGAAAAGTAAAAAGCAGCAACTATACAAATTTTATAAGCACATAATTGAACCCTAGCGGCCCTTCTGTCAACCTTGAAATTGTGCGTGGAATGAAAAGCCCTCCGAAAATAAATATCTTAAACAACCCCAACGATGCATCATCACTCACCACTTCCCCTTATCATCCATCTGATAGCCACATCCCACCAATCAACTCCCCACTACCTCCTCTCTCTTTTTTTAAAAAATTAATAATATTTCCCAATCCGAATCTTTTATACATTCATATTTTCAAAATTATTTTTTTAAAAGAAATTTTGTGAAAAATCCCTGATTATAAAAAATAAAAATTAGAGAAAATTCCTTTATGGTGGGTCAAGAAAATATAAAAAAATCCCACAGAAAATTTTGATGCAAAAAATATTTCAAAGAGTTATTAAAACCTACATATTTGATTATTACTCTACGGAAGAAGTTGTCGATGTGACTTTTCTTATATCGAATTTTCTCATGAGATTATTTTAACAATTTTTTAGTCCCTTAAAACTTTAAAAGGATTTTCCCTAAAACTTTTTTCAAAACTATTACCCCCTCTAGTCCAAATATAAACCCAGTTAATTTTTTTCTTAAAATATTAAAGAAATTATATAAATTATTTAACTCTAGTATATATCATGTATCATTAAATTATATATTAATATATAAATCGAACAAATTAGTTTTAAAAATAATTATTATTATAAATATTTTAAAATAATTTATTTAATTTTCTTAATATCTCTAAAATAAATTTTTTTTTTTTCATTAAGACCCAGAGGGAATAGGATCTAGGTTCTTGAGCGTATCCAACTCATTTTCATTAGATGCAATTTTTCTTCAATTGTGTAAACCATATGTTCAATTATATACAAAATGAGAGGTATTTGCACATAATTAAAGTTACACAATACTAAAAAAATTGCGCATGTATCCTTAAAAAAAATTCAGTGCCTTTGGCCAATAATGAGAAGGTGTACTGTCTCTCTCTTATATCATCAAAGCGGTATTGCAGAGGATTCGAATTACACGGAAACAGACACAACCTGTATATCAATATCAGTGCTTAGGGCCTGTTTGGGTATCTCATGTAATGGACTTATTATCCCATTACATGGGATAATAAGTCCATTAAGAGAAAAATTCATTTTTTAGGTGTTTGGGTTCTTTTATTTTTAATGGACTTTAAGGTGTGATGAGGTTTTTTGTTAAGCACTTCTCCTAGAATTTATCTCCCATTACTTATGATCCCACACGTGCCTTTTAAAAACGACACTTCACCCCTAGTCCATTGGATTATACTTATGATACTAATTTTTTATCTTTCTTATTTCGTTATTGTTCTTGAGGATTTGTGTTTTTCTCGCTTCTCACATGAGGGGATTGGTGGACGATATATATTTAGATTTGGGATGTTTTTGATACAATTGGCAATCCACCGAGCTAGACTTTAAAATTGAGAATGGTCCTTAGAAGAAAAAAATGAAAAACGAAATTTTATGTAAATGATTATTAAAAAACGCGTAGAATAACGGAAGGAGAAAATTCAAACAATGAATTTGAAATTTTATATATTAGTTTTTGATGGCGATACATAATTTTATCCTAGAGATATTCTCAAATGATGTGGAATTTGATCAAATTTGAAGAAGGAAATATGGGTGATGAAGATAATGATGATCCACTTGATGAAGATCCTCATCAACACGAATGAATGATCTTCGTGATCAAATCAAAATGAACTTGTAGGAATTTAGATTTATTTAAGACTTTATTGTGTTGTAATTTATTTAATGGAATTTTACTATTTTATTTAGCAAATTTATATTTATATTTAATTTTTATCCCAAATTATCACATTTTATACAATACATATGTGTGTGTGTGAAATTTGATTAAATGCCTTTTCGGTCATTTTCCATCTCATCTATCTTTTTTAAAAGTTATGTCAAACAACTTCCCATCACAAACAAAAGAACTTCACATCGCTATCCCAAACACAAATCACATCAAAATAAATCATCGTAAAATAAATTCATCATGATAAGTCATCGATCTAAAAAGCCACTTATCCCTCTGGCCCTTAGTCTCTAACCCATTTAATACTAAGTTTATTTGTTATTTCATGAATTTGGTGTCCCTTTCAAGGTCAGTTTAAACAAGTTGTAAAATTAAAAGGAGGAAACTTTGATTTTATATTTTAGAAATGAGAGCAACCCAAGAGTGTTGCACCGTCACCGTTAGGAAACGAGGGTGCGAGGTGTGCGCTATCTAGTGAAGGCTTTATCCCAGGAAACCTGGTATATTGGGACGCAACCCACCGGTCTTGCTTTCTTCCTCTGTTCACACTTACATAGTTCATACTCTTCTCTGTTTCTTTCGACGGATCCAGGACGAAGAAACGAGGAGTGATAATAGGTCTTTTCGTTTTTTGTTTTGCAAGAAAAAAAAATCATATAGTGAAAAGTCTGGAGTTTGGGAAACATGGTTGTCGATGACTTGATGGATAAGATCATCATCGTCGGCTGTGGATGTTCTTCTTCTTCTTCTCGCTTCTCCGATGCTTATCCTAAAAGGTAATATTTTTTTTCTTATTGGGTCTCTGTATTTTTTTTTGGTTCTTTTTCTTTTTTCTGTTTCCAAAGAATATATGTCGGCCGAAAAGAAATAGAATTCGTATTTCTTCTTTATGGATCTGATGGTCTTGATTCTCTGTTTCCCACCTGATTTTGGAGGATTCATAGAAATTCTTGTGCCTGGTCTAGATGTAGTTTTCCTGTAGCGTTTTTGAAACTTCCTCCTCCTCCCTTTCGCAGGGTTGAGATTGAAGAAACTTATTTCGCCCGTGCTATGTCTATTGCTCATCTCTCAGTCTTCTTATACAACCCTAATTAAAGATACATATTTATTTGAGAGTATACAGATGTTCTTCTAATTTATCTTATAGATTAAATTTCTGGAGTTTATCTTGTTGGATTCTTTAATTTCTTGTTTCTTCCTCTGTCCATTTTATTTGGGTGTGTGAGGGTTTTGTTATCTGATTGATAAATCTAGGGGTTTGATGGAGGGGAGATATAGTGGGGATTAATATCAAGGTTTTCATAAGGCTGTTTTCTTGAATTGTTCTTGCGATGCCAACATTGAACCAACCAGCAATACAACTCATCCGCGAGATGAGCTAGTATGGGCGATTCCCGTCTCACATCTTTGTCTATGGAGAATCATCACCCGTCCACGCTCTTATCCATGGATTCAAGTGCTTCTTCCCATGAGGAACTCGATTTGGAGATGAATCGCCAGATCATACTTTCAGGTCCTCCAGATATCAATTTGCCCCTTTCAGCAGAACGCAGTCCTCCCCCACAGCCATGGAATTCTGAGACTTGTGATATCTTGGATGTTGGTCTTGGCACTCAAGGTTATGAGACTGAGAGTTTCCTTAACATCCCCAAAAGTGGAAGGAAATTTGCCAAGCGAGTTGATAGCATATGGGGTGCTTGGTTGTTCTTCAGTTTCTACTTCAAACCTGCCTTAAATGACAAATCTAAGGCCAAGATTATCAGGGACAACAATGGTGTTTCAGGGTTTGACAAACCAGATCTCAAGCTTGATGTTTTCATGGTTCAACACGACATGGAAAACATGTACATGTGGGTTTTCAAGGAGAGGCCTGAGAATGCACTGGGTAAGATGCAGCTGAGGAGTTACATGAATGGTCATTCTCGCCAAGGAGAGCGTCCGTTTCCATTTAGCGTCGACAGGGGTTTTGTTCGATCCCACCGGATGCAAAGAAAACATTACAGGGGACTCTCAAACCCCCAGTGTCTGCATGGTATTGAAGTTGTTCCATCCCCCAACCTCATGTGTCTTGATGAGGATGATCGGAAGAGGTGGATGGAACTCACAGGCAGGGACTTGAATTTCACCATCCCTCTTGAAGCAAGTGATTTCAGCTCCTGGAGGAATCTTCCGAACACAGATTTTGAGCTCGAGAGGCCGCATCCCACAGTCAAGAATGCTTCAATCCCGCACTCAAAGAAACTGCTGAATGGATCTGGGCTTAATTTATCAACTCATCCATCTAACCACAGTAATGGCGATGTGGTGGACCTGTCTACTGTTGGCAGCAAGAGGAGGAAGGACTTTTTCCCTCATGGAAACGAAGAGGAATGCTACTTGGCTGTGAATCCTCCAGCAGATCGGATTCCAGACATGGAAATGCATCCTAGTGAGCCACACTGGTTGAGTGACTTTAGTGGGGTGATGAAGAATGTTTATGGACCTGTAACAGCCGCAAAAACAATCTACGAGGATGAAGTAAGCTACTTGATTATTATCAGCTTGCCCTTTGTGGATCTTGGGAGTGTGAAAGTCTCTTGGAGGAACACTCTCACTCGTGGGATCATAAAGGTGTCCTGTGTGAGCACGTCGGGAAAGCCAATCATTAAGAGACAGGACAGAACATTCAAGCTTTCCGATCCATCCTGTGAGCACTGTCCTCCCGGGGAGTTTGTAAGAGAAATCGCACTGTCGACCAGAATTCCAGAAGATGCAAACATAGAGGCATACTATGACGGACCTGGGTCAGTTCTGGAGATTATGGTGCCAAAACTTAGTTCCGAACCTCAAGAGCACGAGGTGCGCGTTTGTCTTCGTCCTCATCTAGGTGGGAATGATCTGAAGTTGACTTGAGATTGTGATCAGACATTAGGCATTTTGGGAAAACTCTCTAGGGTTGTCAGTTGCTAGAATGGGTCCTTGTTTCATCATTATTTTACTAACTTGTGTTCTGTGAAATCTATAAAACATTTTGTCTGTATGAATGAGATTAAATGTTGGGGCATTTTATGAAATTCCAAGTAGGAAGGAATGGCATTGACATCCTGATTATCCAGTTGAATGATAATTTAGAGTTGAGATTAGGAAGCAGGGTACTTTAATTATCCTTCATCAAAACGAACGTGAAGTTTGATGTATAAACTACAGAGTCAATATCAGCTTAGTGAAATGAATGAGACATGCTCTACAATTTTTATACTAGGTAATTTACACAACATACATGATTTCTAAATGAAAATTGGAAAATTGTTCCCTTGTCATTTTGTTTTTAGTCGGTAAAATGCGCAAACTTTGTTTCTTCAGTTATCAAAATCTTTATAAGCACTTGTGAATTTTCCTATAAGAAGCTCTTATAAATTAGCACCTGTACGAATTTTGCTATTTTAGTGGTTAAAAAGGGTTATGTACCCTTTCAAATTTTTTAATGCAATTTGTTGGCTTCTAAATTTTATTTAGGTGAGCCAAGGGGGCCCAGACCGTGGTTGACTTAATAAAGTGAAAGCATATTGATTATTTTACTTCAAAATATAATTTCCTTTTTATTCTTAAATACTAAACTAAAATTCTCGCTAATTATCTACTTTTTTTGTCACTTGTTCCTGTGGAATCTGTCTGTAGAATGATGTCATTAAGACGTTAAAAGAATTGTGTGGTGAAGGAAATTATGGGAGATGAAAATTAGGGATTATGGGAGATGAAAATTAGGGAGTATTGATATTAATATTAATTTTAACATAATAATATGGGAATTCGTATAACGGGTCTCTTAATGGATTCCATCCTCAGCTCATTCTCATGTCACTATGTCAGAATGTCATGTTCTATAATTTAAACCCTTTTTATCATCTTTGAATTAAGTAGGGGTTCCTGTTTCCTAAAAAGTGAAATAAAATGACAAAATATAAAATGCTTTTTGAAGAAAAATCCCACTGGATGTCTGTTCTGTATAGTTTTTTTTTTTTTATCAGAGAACCATTGTGTTTGACGTCAATTACATGGAGTTTTTATATTATATTATAGAATATAAAGTTAGCTTCAATGCATATGTTTAATTAAAGGAAAAAAAATGAACTTTAAAAGCACAATATTTTTTGAAAAAAATGTAAAGGTTAACTAGTAGTAATTACTTTGAATTGAAATTTAATAAGAATAATAGTACTTAATTGAAATGAAACGTTAGGGGCTATTTTGAAGGCGAGGAGCAGAATATTCGGAGTTGCAAAGCCAAACGCTACCGCATGTTTGTACTCAGCGATTCCATCACCTTTCTTTCTATTTCCTGCCGCCGCTTCCCTTTCATTTCCTATCTTTGGCTCTTCCTGATAGCGCAATGCACTTCTTTATATATGCTTTGGCCTATTGATCTTACCATAAAGATACATTGATCCTGTTCTGCCCTATATATTCCATAAATTCAACCAAAGTACTCTCACCATACAATAACTTCAACTCCAATTTTCTCTGCTTCGAGGTGTCCTCTCTTCCACTTGCTTCAATTCCCAACAGGATTGCTAGGCACGCCAACGTTGTCTTGTTCATACATGAATGAAAGACATTTCCGAATTCAGGTCAACTATTACTGGTGATAAACCAACATCAGCACAAGAAAATTCGAGCAACTTTAAATAGAGCATGTTATAATTAAACCAATGCCCTGTTGTCCAATGAAAACCAAACAAATCATAAACGTTGTGCCCAAAAGTGGCCCAGGTGTACTTAATGAGCCAAAAAATGAAAGTCTTGGGAGCAAAACTAAACCTATTTCAAATAAATCAAATGCAAAATAGAATTTTTTTTTGCACATTTAGTCGACTTCTTCAATCTTGGGGCCAGGACCACCTGCGCCAGATGGAGGTGCATCATCATCATCCATAGAAGCACCCATGTCAGGACCAGCACCACCCTGGTACATCTTGGCGATGATGGGGTTGCATATGCTCTCCAATTCCTTCATCTTATCTTCAAACTCATCAGCCTCTGCAAGCTGGTTGGCGTCCAGCCAATTGATAGCTTGCTCAATGGCATCATCGATCTTCTTCTTGTCAGCTGGATCAAGTTTTCCTCCAATCTTCTCGTCCCTCACTGTGTTCCTCATGTTGTATGAATAGTTCTCCAACGCGTTCTTTGCCTCTACCTTCTTCTTGTGCTCTTCATCCTCAGATTTGTACTTCTCAGCCTCTTGGACCATCTTCTCAATATCTTCCTTCGACAATCTACCCTTATCATTTGTGATGGTGATCTTGTTCTTTTGACCAGTAGTTTTATCCTCAGCAGACACATTCAGGATACCATTGGCATCAATGTCAAAGCACACTGTAATTTGAGGGACTCCTCTGGGAGCAGGAGGAATGCCAGACAGTTCAAACTTACCCAGCAAGTTGTTATCACGGGTTCGGGTCCTCTCACCTTCATAGACTTGGATCAACACACCAGGCTGGTTGTCAGAATAGGTTGAGAAAACCTGCTCCTTCTTTGTTGGGATAGTAGTGTTCCTAGGGATCAGCACAGTCATCACCCCACCTGCAGTCTCCAAACCAAGTGAAAGCGGGGTTACATCCAAAAGCAGAAGATCCTGGACCTTCTCATTGCCTTCACCACTTAAAATAGCAGCCTGGACAGCAGCACCATATGCAACAGCTTCATCAGGATTGATGCTCTTGCAGAGCTCCTTCCCATTAAAGAAATCTTGGAGAAGTTGCTGAACTTTGGGAATTCTAGTGGATCCACCGACAAGAACAACATCATGAATACTCCTCTTATCCATTTTAGCATCCCTTAAACATTTCTCAACTGGTTCCATGCACTTTCTGAAGAGATCCATGTTGAGCTCCTCAAATCTGGCACGAGTAATGGGAGCATAGAAATCAATTCCCTCAAACAAGGAATCAATTTCAATGGTGGTCTGTGCGGTGGAAGAAAGAGTTCTTTTAGCCCTCTCACAAGCAGTTCTCAGCCTCCTAAGTGCTCTGGGGTTGCCACTGATGTCCTTCTTGTGCTTTCTCTTGAATTCCTGCACAAAGTGGTTAACCATCCTATTATCAAAATCCTCACCTCCAAGATGAGTGTCCCCGGCTGTGGCTTTCACCTCAAAAATACCCTCTTCAATAGTGAGCAAAGAAACATCAAATGTACCACCACCAAGATCAAAAATCAAGACATTCTTCTCGCCGACACTTGTTGCCTTCTTGTCAAGACCATAAGCAATGGCAGCAGCAGTAGGCTCATTGATAATTCTCATGACATTAAGGCCAGCAATAACACCAGCATCCTTGGTAGCTTGACGCTGGGAGTCATTAAAGTAAGCAGGGACAGTAACAACAGCGTTCTTTACTGTGGAGCCAAGGTAGGCCTCAGCAATCTCGCGCATCTTCATCAGAACCATTGAAGATATTTCTTCCGCAGCAAATTGCTTCTCTTCACCCTTGTAGTTGACTGAGATCATTGGCTTGTCAGCAGGGCCGGCAATGACCTTAAAAGGCCATAACTTAATGTCATTCTGAACAGTGGTGTCACCGATTCTACGACCAATCAGTCTCTTGGCATCTGAGTAATATATGAAAACCATAAGTTGATTACAAGACAAATCGGGCAGTACAAAGCATTACACAAATTTTAATGTAGGTAAAAAAGTAAATTTCAAATCTTTTAATAATTATGGCAGATTTCAGGATTATATTCATCAGTAACTGCTTCATCATAGTATGATCAATGAAGTCAATGTCTTGGACTAAAAGCTGACAACAGATCTTAAGAGGAAAAATGCAAGAAACGTAGATCCGTTCTATCTGACAATAGAAAGCACAGGCAAGCAGCTAAAATAATCAAGCAAAAAGTATAGCGAAGAGCTGCAGCCAATGGATCGTGAGAAGTTGAAACTGGCAGTTTCGAAATCATTTATCTAATCACCACTAAACTCATAACCAAGGGACGTACAAGTTGAGCCCTTAAGGCCTTAATGATATTGAATATAATAAGGGAACTTGGATCTAAATGAGCAAACAGGAGCAGTAAAAGAAAGTTCAACGTAAGGAAACTTGGGCAGTAGATCTTACCAAAGACTGTGTTCGTGGGGTTCATGGCGACCTGGTTCTTGGCGGCATCACCGATCAAACGCTCAGAGTCTGTGAACCCAACGTAAGACGGCGTAGTCCGGTTACCCTGATCGTTGGCAATAATCTCGACGCGGTCATGTTGCCAGACTCCGACGCACGAGTACGTTGTGCCCAGATCTATCCCAATAGCAGGACCCTCTCCTTTGCCGGCCGCCATTACTTCTTTACGTTGGCTGTGCCGACGATTTATCGAAGGTATCAAAGAGGGTCAAAACCACAGCTTCGACTTTCAAAACTAATTGAAGTGAGTTATGATTAGCGGGCAAGCGCTTATATAATTAGGGTTCAGTCTGTTCTAGAATGTTCTAACTCTTAACCGCGGTTAGATCATGATCAAGATATATTCATATATTGGTCTATCATTAAAAGATAGGGAAAATGTGCCTTAGGGGACCAACATAATTTTAAAAAAAGTCCCTCAGAAAAGTTAGATATAAGAAAAGTATCAAGGGAATTCATGGTGATTGAGAAAAAAGATGAAATTACATTGGTGCTCCTTGATTAAAAAAAGAAAAGGAAGGACAGATGTTTTGGCACGCTGTTTTCTGATTACTAAGAAAGGAAAAATGGAGAACGCGAGCCACACACAAGGAGGGAGCGATCAAGATTGAAGGTCCAACATTGAACGGTGTGTTCTAATTACATGCATGTCATTTTCATCAACTGTGTTAGAGGCTCAATTGACTTGGTTTTATTTTGTTTGTGTATGCTCGGTTTAAAACAATTGCACTGCACACTGTATTACAAATTATGTCTTATATTTAGGATTAGATGTAGTATTATCTAGCTTCTCTAATTTCTATTGTCGTTAACCACAATTCTTGATGAATAAATTCCAAGTAAAGTTTGTGATGAGATTGAAAAAATCCAAAGGAATTTCATATGGGGTTCAAATGGGGAAAAGAAGAAATTACATCCCATTAGCTGGGAAGGAGTGTGTAGGCCTAAGGAGGAAGGAGGTGTAGGTATAAGGAGATTGAAAGGGATGAATGATGCTCTAGTAGGGAAAATTGTATGGAACTTATTAGCCAAACCTAAAGGATTGTGCTCGAAAATCCTGAAAGCTGCTAATTGGCTAGCTAAGTGTACTGTGAAGCAACATGATTCACGGTTATGGAAAAATGTTGCTAGAGTATGGCCTGAAATCATTAAGGGTATTGGATGGGAAGTAAGGGATGGCAGGAGTGTGAAATTTTGGGAGGACAAATGGTTGAATGGGGTGGATAAATTCAAGCAACCAAAATCGAAGTCCATATTTGAGCAGGAGTGGTCAAGGTAGGAATAAATAGACTTACGCAAGAAGAGATCTGGGCTTAATTTTAAGTTGGATCTGTGCGAAGACAGCGTGGGAGGAGCCATAGATCGAAGAGGAAGGAGCCGCCGTCATCCAAAATCCTCGAAGTAGTACGCTTTCGCTGTTGCTGAGGATTGGAGTCGACGCCATCGCAAAACCCTCGAAGCATCTCACTGCCAATGTTGCTAAAGATTTGATTGTGTGGCTCTTGGGATGACTTACAAAGATTGCGAGTAGGTTAGAGGAAGATGATAGTATTTTTGCTGAGGACTTAAGCCGTGAGGCTCTTGGGACACTCTTTGAATCTATAACTAAGTAAATATTATATCACCAAGAAGACAAATTAGACTCTCGGACTTAACAGGTTTAGCGAATTTAGCTTCTTCTTTTTTACACTTTTAAGACCGGTTTTTTGAAACAAACGGTCTTAAAAGTGTTCTATATATTTATGAAATTGCCACCGATCATACTTTTTTTTAACACTTTTAAGACCGGTTGTTTGAAACAATCGGTCTTAAAAGTATACTTTTAAGACATACATTTTTTTAACACTTTTAAGACCGATTGTTTGAAACAACCAGTCTTAAAAGTATATTTTAAAGACCGGATCCTTTATAAACCAAATCTTAAAAGTGTTCTATATTGTGCAATTATCTTAATTAAATTGTTAGAGAGATTTTAGGAATTAAGTTAGCGAGATCATGATTTTTTGAATTTTGTAATTAAATTCTTGATTGTAATAATCTTAATTAAGTTGTTAGAGATTTTAGGAATTAAGTTAGCGAGATCATGGTTTTTTGAATTTCGTAATTAAATTAGGATTGTAATCATCTTAATTAAGTTCTTAGAGAAATTTTAGGAATTAAGTTAGCGAGATCATGGTTTTTTGAATTTCGTAATTATATTCCTGATTGTAATCCCTAGATTATAGGAACTCGCCTAGGTCAAAAGATTATTTACTTATTAGCATCAGTATATAATTCCAATTAAGTGAATGAATAAATCATCGCATTCTCGGACTCATCTCTAATTAGCGTCTTCTCACAATATTTACGAAATTACTACCGGTCATACTTTTAAGACCGCATATTTTATAGTCCGGTCTTAAAAGTGTTCTATATATTTACGAAATTGCCACGGTCATACTTTTAAGACCGGATCTTTTATAATCCTATTTAAAAGTGTTTTATATATTTACGAAAGTGCCACCTCATATTTTTTAAGACCGGATCCTTTATAATCCGGTCCAAAAAGTTCTTTATATTTACTGAAACTGCCACGGTCATACTTTTAAGATCTGATTCTCTATAATCCGATCTAAATGAGGCGGTCTTAAAGCTTTTTTTTTGCACGAGTGGCAATTAAGCCCCAATTTTTACCAATTTTTTTTAAAAATATAATAATATTGAATCAGTTCCAAAAACATAAATCTATAATAAATAATAATATAAACAAATAATGATAAGGGTTCTTATATTTTTGTGGAGATAAATATTTTTTTAACATCTTAATATTTTAATGAATCAGTGTCTATGTTAATAATTAAATGATATATCGATCATATGATTATATTGACATAATAAATGTTAAAAAAATGACGAATGGTTAGAGGTTTTAATTTTGGTGAAAAATAAATTTTAAAATAATTTTAAAATAAATGTGAGAGATTTTCAAGAAGAGACGGTAGGAAGTTTGACCAATGATGATTTAGTATTTTTAAATTAATGTTTTGAAATTTGGTACTTCTAAATAATTACATTTTTAAGTTTCTTCACCATAAATATTATTTTTTCTTGGTTCTTTCCCTAGTTTTTCCTAAAGTAAATAAATCATAGGTATATTTTTGATTAAATATAGTTGTAATTAATAATATTCTCTCCCTAAAAAAATCAGTAATTACCACTGATCAGAAAAAATAATAATTCAAATGATAAATAATTGCGACGAGCCTGCCTATATATTTCTGGAATTTTCGAGATATTAATATGAATAGTTAAAATAAAAGTGTTAATTTTTTATATTTTGGAAGTATAAAAAATTATCAGCTATGAAACAAGTCAAACAACACAAAGGGCAAGCACAAAGTCGAAGCTAACTCATTTTTGCTCAATTTCGGCGTTCTCCGACGCTCTCTAGAAGCCCATTGAGGCAAAGCCCAAAATTAAATTGGGAACTGAAATAGTTTTAAGAAAATCACTAGTAGGAATATATCAACAACAACAATAAAAAAATAAAAAAAATTCACTGGTTGACTCAGTGAAAAGGGCAATAGTCTCTTATTTCAATTTGTGTTGGGAGAAGTATCCATATGTAATGCAAAATTAGGAGTAGTAGGAAGAGCATTAATGCAGGTATAACCGTATAAGTTATTTCTGTGAGATGTGGTTCATGTTGACAAGTGTAGCGTGATTTGTTCACAACTATAGTACTTCTTCTAGTCTTAATTATAAGATCAAGTTGATTTTTTTTAGAGAGATTAAGGAAGCTAATTAAATTATTATAGGGTATTTGTATTTGTATTGTTTCCTCTAAACTAATTAATTTGACTAATAAATTAATATATAATCTAAGGATATATAACATATAATATGATTAAGTAACTTATTTATCTTCCTTAATATCTTCAAAAAAAAATTAAAAAAGTCTTATAATTAGAACCGAAGGTAAGGTAGTAGTTGACATGGAGGACACAGGCACAGTTCTGACTTTCTGATCAAAGCTCCTATTTACTCTGTAGTCTGTATCCACATAGTGACTTGGAGCGCGAATGCTATAGATAGTGAGATGGAGAGCAGGTATATTCATTTAATTTTGATAAATTTCTAGGACTGCTCTTTGCACCATCTCATTCTAAACTATATAGAGTTCTTATGTTTTTTTGGGTCTTTTTTTTTTTTTTTTTAAAAAAAAATTAGGTGAGGTAGACATCGGCACCCCACAAGGGTCAGCACATACCTCTCAGCGCTTCAAAGAAATTTCTTACGAGATACTTAATTAAGTTTTTTTAATTTATTGTTGGCCTACTGTTGATCTTGCCCTCCAATTGAACAGAAAGGATTGTCATTGCTAATCAAATTTTATAGATATATATTTTGGAACAATGACTAATTGATGTAAATATATGCTTATATTTATGTATTTACTTCTGTAGTATAGATGTTCCACATAGTCTATAAATAAAATCACTGTCATCTTTGTTATTTTTATTGCAAAGAGACGAGCGCAAACATATTTATGTTGCTATGGAGCGGAGCTCCATATAGTGCACTAGACTTGTTCTTGCTATTCTAAGGTTGTTGGAAATTCTGACTTAGAGGGGAGGCTGTGTTGAAATTTCTACAAAAAAAAAAAAATTAATAAATGACTATAAGAAATATATAATTATATATACAAAATAGAAATGATCTATACATGCTTTAGATTATTAAAATCATTATGTCAAGCATTTATTTATTTATAAGTTAAGGCTTAAAGAATGTTAATTATCTTAGGTTTCTTGTCAGTCAGCTCTTAACTTTAGGGCGTGACAGGAACAGTTAAACTCACGGGTAGTGTGAGTGAATAGGTAGTGATCTTGAAGAATAAAAAAACAACTTATTGAAACCTGTTTTCCAAACAAGTTTTTTAGTTTTTAGTTTTTTAAACTGTTTTTAAAAACAAAATCAAATGGGTCCAAAATATTTGAAGAGTTATATTTTTGTCAAATCCAACTTTTTTTAATTAACCCTTATATTATATATCGGAGGAAGTATTTAAGTGAGAGCAAAAAAATAAAGACCCGTTTAAAGGATGACAAAAATAACTGTTACACATGACATTGTTGATATTTCTATGGGTCAGTTTCTCTCATTATCTTTTTCTCATTATCTCTAAATCTTGTCCATCCAATCAATATGAAAGGTCACAATACTACTTTGACTTTTCTCTTCTCTTCCCAATCAACGGCCTAGATGAGCTCATGAAAGATAATGAGAAAAATGGATTATGAAAGGATCTTCTTCCTATTTCCATCGCCATGTAATGATAATTATTCTATAATGTTAATATCCTAAATATATGATAGTTTGTAGTGTTAGGACAAGAGGTAATAATTAGTTTTATTTAAAACCGATATAGTATCTTTTATATTTTAAAATTAATTTAAGAAAAAAGTTTCCTTTTCTGGTGAGATAAATCAAAACCCAGTCTCACAGGTCACGCTAGCCCGATCTCGGTCTTAGGTAGCCATATCACGTAAGGCTAAATGGAGTTGCATTGTCTGGGTCCTTAAGCCCATTGATGGGGTCCAATATTATTTGTTCAGCCCATTTTTGTCACTGTTACAAAAAAGAAAAGGAAAAATGAAAAATAATGACCCGCAGTGATCACATGTTGACCTCATTATCTTAAATAAATAGTAACAAAAGTATTTAATAAATATCTAAATCTTCCTAGAGTATTATCCATCCACCTGCATCCTCTTATTAGTTGGTTTTACCTTTTTGCCACTGTAGAATAAATATCTAACATAGTCGAGTTTAAGCATTATTAATTCTTAATTGGTCTATAATAAGATGATGAACAGAAGGGAATGCAAGAACACTCATGTTTTATTATCATCAGTTTTTCCGCATGTGGAAGAAGATTATATGATAATATTTTTTTCATATAACTAATATCTATCTAAAAAAGATCATTGTTACATCTTCAATAAATTTTTTAGATATTCTAATAAAAAATATATTAGATAGATATATTATATGAATTAAACTAATAATAACATGATTTCGGTAGGAGATAAAAAGTCGTCTCGTGTCCGTCTCATTAATAATCTTGTCCCATCCCAAATTTTCGAGTCTCAAAATGATTAGGGATCGAGACGAACAGCGGGACGAGAGAGAAGTGAACACCCTAACCTGAGCTTTTACATAGGGCATAAGCTCTTTTTAGGCCAAGCCATGGGCCTTTAAAGAGACGGACAAGGCTTGATGCCTTTTTAAATACTTGTTTAAAATATAGGCCTTTAAAGAGACTTATAAAGCTTGATGCCTTTTTAAATATTTGCTTAAAATATAGGCCTTTAAATAAGTTTAAAAGATTATATCTCCAAATTTACAATTTTGTTGTTGTTTTGTTTTAAAGTACAAGATCCATCCTCGTGTAATATAAAGGGTTTAATAAGAAAAATAAAATAATGTTTGGTGAGAATAGTTTCTGAGCACATGGCAATGAGAAAAACTAATTTAAGTGATAAGATATATTTTCTAAAATTGATTAAGTATAACAAATTATACGGTGGATTAGCCTTAGTTAAAAAGCAGCAACCATCAGTTAAAACGGAAACTTACACGGGAAGAGTAGTTAGTAATAGACACATGAGAAATTAGCTTTAAGTATAAGTTAGAATAGCTTTTGATTTTGAGGAAACAAAAAAGGATAGCTTTTGATAGAAACATTTTGGAAAAAACAAATTGAAAGGCCAAACAAAACGATAATATTGGAAATTAAATATGTATATATATACACGAAACACAAATTAAATATGGAGAATTTCATTAAAGGATAACATGACAAAATTTACTTCAGTTAAGGGTCAAAACATTCTGAATGACTAAAATGAAAATAAGTTTAATAAAGATAATAATACCCCTTATTTTATTTTATTTTTAAAAAAGTTTGATTGTCGTCAGAGTTCTAACGATCAATCGCCGGCCGGAGCTCTGACCCGTGAAAATCAATGTATTGTTCATAGAATAATTCTACTTGTTTATGAAGAATTGCATACTTATTTATGATTATACTCTTCATGAACAAGTCTGCAATTCTACATAAACAAGTGAAATCCTCATAAGAACAACACATTGATTTTCAGTAGTCAGAGTTTCGGTCGGTCAACGCCAGAGCTTCGGGGGCCGGCTGCCAGAACTCCAGTGACGATCAAACCCTTTTGTTTTAAAAAATAAAATAAAGGGTATTATTGTCATGTTACTTGTAAAACTTATTTTCATTTTGGTCTTTAATTCTGCAGTAAAATTTTATAATGTTTTTTGTAAAACTGAAATAGATTTACTCCTACAGTCCTTTAATGAAATCTTCCCAATTAAATAAACGCTTTATTGACTATCTCTCTCATCTCTCTTACACGTCAGTATCAATAGCTGCTAGTTGAATAATAAACATACCTTTCACATAATCAATACAGTACATAGCTTCGATCTGGTGGACGTTGATGAGGTTCAGACAGCCACATACACAGAGATTAGTACGTATCTATAGTTTTGCTTCACTTGTATTTATGGCCATTGGGAACCCGATTCCCAGGGTTAGAGGGAGCTTCGTCCACCATGGGTTAGCAACGTAACAGAGAAAAATTTAATGTATTTGGACTTGCTGGCTGATCGATGATCCATGCACAGCACATTACTTTAGCTTGTTGGGTTCAAACCACATGAAGTTGTCGTCTCAGATACGTAAGAGCTTTTGGTTCAGATTCCCACGTAGTTTCGGTATTTCTGGTTGTTTTGTTCTCTCATTAAGTAACTCTGTCGCTTTCTCACAAATTAAATAGCGTACGTCTTTATCAGTCCACTACTATTCATTTCCATCAGTTTCCATCCTGTAATTCCTTCCAATTCCCTCTCTCACCCTCCTTTCCCTCTAATACACTCATCATCAAACTTACTTTCATCTTCCTGCAAACCGTACGTCCACATATACAAATTGGTGATCACTAAGATACTAACAGCTGATCGACATGTTTTTGCCACTAGTAGTCAACCAAGTTGCTGGTAGGTCCTACTAAGTCCATACACAGACTTGTAGCTATAGCCTCCGGGTTATTGGCTTTGTGTTTGGCCTATATTTTATTGGCTGATTCATTTATTATTATATGTATAAGCTAAAAAGAACATGGATACGTTAAAATAAAGGGACGAAGGGTAATAGTACGAAAACTAAAAAAAACATACTCAACATGCTCGTACGCAGTCTACGCATTATAAAAATAATGACAACGATTTCAAGTGGGAAAAAGGTTTAATTCTATTTTGGAATTTGTGCGGCTGATGCAGAAAAGATAACTGAACATTCCTCCATCGATCCATCGTGCAAATTAATTTGAACAACTACGACTTCTCCCCCCATTCGTATTATTTATTTATTTGTTCTTTCATGTCTGTTACTTGTTGGCATTTAACTAATAATTCACCAATTTATACCATACGCAAGAAAAAGAAAAGATAGTTAATAAAAACTAATCACGTAAATTAATTTTTCCGCCCCCACATAGTGGGGCTTCGTGGACGCGCGACTGATATTTTTTCAGTTTAAATAGAGGGTTTGAAGTCTATTTCTCATCATCTTCTATTTAGTACAACAACCAAATTAATTTGTCTCATCCGGTACTCTCTTCAGCTTTCATCAAGATCTCGAAGTGAAATCTGATCTTTCTTCTCACCGGCCAACATGTCAAAAGCAACAACAATAGGTGACACAAGAGCTGAGTTGTGGAGAACACGGCTTGGCTCGGCTCTAAGAACCACCTTGGCATGCACCATAGTGGGCTGCACCGCCCTGCACGGCCCGGCCAAGCTCCGGCAATACCTTGAGTTCACGTCTTTCTCTTATGTGACAACAATCCTCATAGCGCCAGATGCAAACCTGGGAGACACCATCAGAAGTTGCTGGTACGTGTTTTGTGCGACCCTTCAGGCTATGATCCTGTCCATTGTTGGACTACGGGTGGTGGGGCCTGAGCACTTTACAAGCCTACCAGTGGCGGCGGCCGCGGTGGCAGCGAGCACGTTCATGGTGGCGTTGCCGGAGGCGACGGACTTGTTGACTAAGAGAATCGCCTTTGGGCAGATAGTGATAGTGTACGTGAGCACAGTGTTACATGGGGCTGAAGCTGGGGAAGTTTTAAAGTATCCAATTCATGTGGCTTGTAGTACTGCCCTTGGAGCCTTTGCTTCTGTATTGGTCATGCTGTTTCCATATCCTCGTCTTGCTCATTTTCAGGTGTTACTTCATCACTCTCTTTTATGCTTCTACGTCGGAATTAACTATATTAATTCACACACACACACCTCCCGTCATAAATATAAAATAAATATAAGACTTAATTAATTTTTTTAAGAATATTAAAGAAGCTAATTAAATTATGTTAACGTATTTGTATTTATCACATTTTTCTTTAAACTAAATGGTTTAACTTACAAACTAATATATAATTTAATTATACACAACATATGATATGATTTAGTAACTTATTTAACTTCCTTAATATTTCTAAAAAAATCAACTAGATTTTATATTTAGGATCGAGGTAGTATGTATATGTTCATGCATGCTATCCGTGATGAGTTGAGGTGTTTAATGCTTTAATTTTAGAGGGACTTGATTATTTCATTTACCCTTAAATATATTCTCGTCAATCTATCTTATGAGACTCCCAAGTATTTGCTGATGTTTCTGAGAAAAATCTCAATATTACAGGAGAAAGCTACAATTTTTTTTTTTTTTTCTGACAATCTTATTTGTTTCCAAGTGATGGACATGCAAGTCGGTTAGCATCATGAGACACCAAATAAACGGACAAAGAACCAGTCCATTATTGAGGGAGAGAGCACCTGTACGTGACTCACTCTCAATATATTACAATAATCTTTTGGCCATTAGCCCTACCCTACTTTCGAAGAGTACGTACGTTATAATTGTTCACATCATCATCAGTTTTAATAATTTTTAATTCATCTAACCATTTTCAAATGTAAGAGAGGAGGTAAATATAACTGAAACCAAATTTGATGACTTGTATTTTTTTTTTTGAAAGAAAAAAAGGAAATAAAGATGTAATCGTTACGCGAAAATTTAACAACCTTTCGAGACGTCTTTAGTAGCTTTTACACATGCTTACCTGATATTATTGATTCTAATGTGATATGAACATATAGATGAGTTTTAGGGTTGTGTCTGCCTCAGTGGCCTGCATTCCTACATATATGCGCTAGAAACAAAAAGGACTAATTCAAAAGACAACGATTTCAATTCGCAAAATGAAAAAAATGGGGTCCCACCACATAATCTGGCTTCTCTATGCGTCATTGCCTTATTCCACAGCTGCCTAATCACCTCCAATAACCCCCACATCTAACACGTGTCCTTGATATTTAAAGAGTATGGTCCTCTGTCCTATGAAGCCAGGACCACAACCACGTGTTTGAAGAATATACTGCACATTATGTAGCAATAGTCCTTTTGGTTCCATTCAAATATAAATTTTGTGTCTTTCAGGTGAAAAAGGCATTCGGATTATACGCTGAGAATGCTTCTGAGAGGTTCAATCACAGTCTAGAGGCCATCTCTGCATCAGAGAACTCAACTGGCCATGACTTGTGCACTCGATCAAAGTCCCTGGCTAAAGTAGGAGCCAATCTTCTCCAGTGGATCAAGAGTAACCTGGTGAGTTAACATTGTCATAAACCAAAAGGCACATAATTTTCTCTTAATTAGGCAATTCAACTGAGGTAAGTACTTTTGTTTTGTTCATCACAGGATGGTATGCGTTGGGAAAGGCCTCAAATGAGAGACTTTCATGACAAACTTCAGGACAAGGAGATATCATTGCGAGGAATGGACATTGCTCTCTCGAGCTGTACTTCAGCTCCTGTTGGTTCCATTGATGAGGAGCTCAGGGGTATTTTGCTCGATTACAGAGGACGACTCAGCCTCAAATTGAATAAACAGGCTTCGTGCTTTGCTTCTTTTGATGCAACCACAGCCCCAGAAAGCAGGAACATAGAAAACTCTAACAGTTTCCCATTGCCTCTCAAGCACCTCCCAACTTCATTCTTTCTGTACTGTGTTCAACTCCTTCTAGAGGACACCACTATTGCGACGAACGCCGATAACATGGAAGAGAAAACCCAGAAAACTGACGCCAGAATCCTCAAGAGGATCAAAGAGGTCTTCATGAACATGCTACCTAGTAGACAGAATCTGACTTTTGCATTGAAGTGCTCAGTTACTATGGGACTCGCTGTGTTCTTCGGTTTAATATATGACAAAGAACATGCATTTTGGTCGGGACTTACAATTGCCATAAGTTTTGTCACAGGAAGACAGCCAACATTCTCAGTTTCTAATGCTCGAGGACAAGGAACTGCAATGGGAATGATCTACGGCGTCATTTGTCGTTTTGTGCTCCATAGATTTGGGGGCCTCAGTTTCTTGCCTCTTCTGCCATGGGTCGCTTTCTCTTGTTTTTTAATGCACAGTAAAATGTACGGCCGATCTGGTGGGATTTCAGCAGTTCTAGGGGCCCTCCTAATTCTTGGAAGAAATCATTTTGGCCCTCCTGCACACTTTGCAATTGCTCGAATCGTCGAGGCGACTATTGGACTCACTTGTTTCGTAGGCGTAGAGATTATCATCAACCCTTCGAGAGCGGCAAGTCTAGCAAAATCTGAACTTTCCCACAGCTTCAGGGCACTTCAAGATTGCATTGACACTATTGTTATTGCTTCTAGCGACAAGCAAAAGACATGTTCTCAAGAATTGCGAAAGAGACAGAAGAACCTCAAGTCTATAGTGTGTCGTTTACAAGAGTTCATAGTGGAGGCCGAGCTGGAGCCAAATTTCTGGTTCCTGCCTTTTCAAGGTGCTTGCTATAGGAAGATTCTGGATTCCTTATCAACCACGACAATTCTCTTACTTTTTGTGGCACACTCAATAGAAGATATCTCAAGATTGTCACTGAGAGGAGGAGTAACGTCGGTGGAACTACAAGAAAGAGTGAATGAGGTCATAGAGCTTTTCAAGGCCAAAGTTGGCTCCACTCTGAAATGCCTCGAGGAGATCACTCGGATCAAGTCCCTGAGGAAACTTGAACGAAAGTGGAAGGAAATAAATAGCAGTGGAGACGTGGAATTAGGTGAACATCCCAACTCGGACACAATTAGAGTCCTGCGTGGTCATGAAGAAGCTGAGAGCATTGCTTGCTCTTTCCAACAACATTTAGAGGACATGGCTGATGCAGTTCATTCTAATGCGTCTAGTGAGGAGGCTGTTAGGGACCAAATAATTGCTCATTACAGTTGCTTGGGATTCTGCATCACTGGCTTGACCAGAGAAACAATAAAGATTGCGAATGAAGTGAAAGAACTAGTGATGTGGGAGAATCCCTCAAGTGATTCAAACCTCAGTGAGATTTATTGTAAGATCAATGATCTGCGTTCGTATTAAACTTTTGCCCCATAACGTGTTTTCACCACACTAACTAGCCAATTAGATGTACAAGGCAAAGCAACAAAAATATGAAATCTATATTTGTAGACAAACAAACTACAATCAGTATGATTCATTCTTTGAACTTGCTGTAAGATACAGACAGGATCATATCTAGTTTTAAATCATTTCAAGTGCAACTCCAATAGTTGAATATTTGTAGCCCAGAAATGGAATAAATTATCGTAGTCAGTTAGGCGCGGTGGACTGGGTAAAATGTGCAACTCTAGAGAAACAAGTTATATCAATCACATATTGCTCTTGGTTGCATCGAAATAAGGTTGTAACTAATCTAACAAAATTCTCTGACTGTACACCAAGTCTAATATATTAATTTTTTTGATTTAATCACATTTCCTCAATCCTCAGCAAGGCCTGGTGTTGGAAGCACACAGATGTTTTATAAAAGTTACAGCAGTAAGACAGAATTCACATTCCCGAATTTTAGTTCTTAACTACTATATCAACTCAAAGTCTACCTTCCAAACAGCTCACAAAATCTATAACATGAATATTATTACACTTCAAAGGGGTCCTAGTTTCCCTCATACTTGGGATCAGCCATGACATAGTGGTAGGCTATTACCAGAACGAAAATAAAAATGCCCAGAAAATTGGCAAAGAAACCCAGATCTTGATCATCCATCACCTGTCATCACACACACCAAGCATAATATGTCAGTTCCCAATACATCATTTGTTTAACATAATTTTGCACAAGATAACTCGAATGCTTGAAAACCTTGTAGATTTTATTCATGAATCATATTCATAAAGAACTTGAAACTCAAAGTAATCTAAATAGAATTTAGTCTCAACAGAGAAAAACAGATAAACTCATTGTCGCCGCCACCACTATTTTACACCAGAAACAGGAGGTTTCATTATGTCAATCCTCTATCCTCACGTAGCCACATCAAACATTGCCTCTTAAAGTTTTGCTAGTTCTCTTAAAACATTGGGCAACTCATGAAATAGAGGAGTGTCCAAATTATAAGTATTTCAATGAAAACATAACTAATTAACAGTATTTCAGGAAAAACCAATTTAATCCCCAAAAAATTCACATCTCAATCCTGTACAGTGAAACATGAAACCATGAAAACGTGAAACCCAACTCCGATCTAAAAATTGAAATAGTCTAATACCAAGAGATTAGTGCAACATGAATCAAAACGTAGAATGAGTATCGAGATCGAAAATCTCCGATGCAAAACAGATTAAATTACATAACGTAAAGAACAGAGTCACATCTTAAAAAAATCAATGAAGGCATCGGATTCAGATTTTTCAACAAAAGGAAAATCGAATTATAAGTATTCAATAAAATCAAAATCTGAGACTAGTCTTACCTGTTGATGTAGTAAATCTGTTTCGGTTTCTCGTCGTCAAGCGAGGAACGCGTTTCTTCAATCTTCAGTCCTCCGGCGCAGTCTTGAAATCATGAATAGGAATTTTGGGGTGAAAACTTTATAAATAGTTGATAAGAAAATATTAATTCCTTAGGCCCATGATTAAACCCCACGGGCTTCGCCCAATTATAGTAAACGGACTTAAAATTGGCCCAATATAACCAGGATTTTTGGAGCCCACATTTGACCAGAAAGTTGGAAAAAGCCAGCTTGCTCTGGGTCTGATCATATATTGCCCCCATTGCCGTTCAGCTCACAACTTCTGTGTCCAACCTTAGGCTTTTTTTTTTTTAAAAAAAAAAAAACCATTCTTGGTAACATTCTGGCGGGGAGGTTCGAAATCGGTGGCGGTCTGACTGTTGGCCCCTGGATAAAGAAAAACCGCCATTTGCGATTTATTTATTTACTTATTTTTAAATCCAAGCGGGACACGATTCGTTCGCAAAACGAGCACGCTGGGGATCGGCACCGTGCTATTAATCAGCTACGGCAGTCCTTCTCCGCCGCTGTCCTCCCTTACGTCTAGCTCCAGCGTCACCAACAGCTACGTCGGCATCTTGCAGAAGCTTCATTGGATGACATTGTCTTGCCCCGCTCCGGCGAAGCCAAGCTCTTCCCCACCTGCGCCTGCTGAGGTAAGAGAAAGAAAATTATATTGGATTAGTTGTGACTTGGTAAAAGAAGCAGCTTTCTTTCTTCTTTTTTTGTGAGTTAACTTTAACGAAATGGGCAATAGAGGTCGGAGCGTTTCCTCAGTATTTTGAGAAATTTTCAGCTAACTCAGTAAAAGGTGGGGAAATGCGGGGCCGTTTTGATGTTTTCACCATTAACCTTGGCTCCATGCACTGCCTATGATTAACTATTATTGGCATTAGTTTTTTAATTTTCTATCTCAATGCCATGCTTTATCATGTTGTTTGCATATAAATTAAATCGCGGGTTTGATCATTGCTGGCCTTTTATTGTGTATTAATCAAACAGTTATGTAATTTTACGGGTTGTTTCAAGATATTATGGTATTGTTTCGTTCAAAAGTCTACCCATGATTAAGATACCAGATATGCATGTAATTCTAAGCTAAGGGCACAACCTTTTGATTAAATATTGGATGATACAAGTCCATATTTTATATTTCGATAGTGCTGCGTTTTATCATCACAACTTGTTTGCAATCTCTAGGAATGTCCTGATTGCTGAATTGCAGAATTGGGATTTGAGTTGAATAAGTTCGTCAATAGGCATAATCTGTCTGGTTTTAAAAGAAGTATTAGAACCGTCTTACGGGAATCTAGCTTTATAGTAATATTATTATATAATGACATCATCCACAAGATTAATTAGAATAACTTATGAAAAATAAGCCAATGGATTTTTATGCTTGTTATATTAATTCAATTGTTAATGGTGGATATATTCTCATGATGCACTTATATTCGCATACGTATAAAAATATTAGGTTATGGAGAGTCAAAGATGCTTATTCCTATTTTCTTACACTAAGCAGTTCACTTGAATAACCGTGAGGCCTAGCAATGAACTTTGTTGATTTAATTATAGTTTTTGTGATTGGATGATCTTTTCTTGATAAGTATATATAATACATTCCTATAGATGGTGAAGTTAATATGGATTTGTCCATGTTGAAGGCGAGTTCTCAAGCAAGGAGTGAAAGATAGATGGTTTCTACTATTTGATCAGCTCTCTAAGATTTTCTACCAGGCAGCGCTCAAAGATGAAGGAGTAGTAGGATCTTAGGAAGAACATTGTTGTTCTATGATTAGTTCCTCATTAAAAAAATTCACATTGTTGCTAGTATTTCCCATGCTAAACTGAAAACCTGAGAAGAAGTTCAGTGGCTAAGCTTCGTTCATGGCTTTGGAAAATGAATCGACTCCAACTCCATCCAACACCTCATCTGCTTTCCTGCCCACAGTTATCTATTCGTTTCCCTTCTTACCATACCACTTCCACCACATTATGCTTCCTTCTTCACTATCTTCAGTTTCTGATCCGCTTTTTCTTTTTTCTTGAAGGTTTGCTTGCACGATTGGTGGTTGGTTAAAGCTGAGAGGGACTTCCATGGGAAACTATTAGCTGTCGCTGGCTACCCCTCCAGAAAGTAAGACCCTATTTCATTTTTGTGGATTTCAGACCTACATTTAATGTCTTTTGTTTCACTAGGCTCTGTCAATACTCCTTTTACTTTCATCGGGGTCATAGGAGACATACATCACAGCTGTATGAGGCTAAGTTGACCTCAAAATTATAATGCTTCTATCACTCAGGTAAAATGTTGGGATGAAATGATGTTGATTTTCTGACATAGTTTGACTTTAGCAGGCAAGATGCAAAGCGGGTGTTCATTTCTGCTCCAATAACCAAAAGACATGATCTATCTACCTTGGAGACAGCAGATGGAATTTATCTTATTATTATCGGTTTCATTAATGAGCTGCACACTAGGGAAAATGGCTTCCCATGTGAGGTTTGTAAATTTTAAAATTTGCTCTTTCCTGATAAATACTTTTTAAAACGTCGCAATGCTTCGTAGCATAGTTTTCAGTGCATTGTGGAGTGTTAATCTTAATCGACAGTCATATTTTTCATAAACCATAAAAAAATGATCACATTAGTGCGGCAATCTCTATATGTTCACATAAGAGAAATGCATCAATAAACCTTGGTCTGGGATACTCCAGCGTATTGCTTGATTGAACAAAGTGAATCCAGTGTTTCCTCAATCCTTAATTTTGATATGTTGCCCAGTGTTTATTATAAGCTTTAGAGGCATAGGGCAATTTATAACATATGTTGGTGTCCCTTGAGGCAAGCAAAGATTATCTTGAAATTTTCCTAATGGGCTGCAAATTTAATACTATGAAGGTTATGTATTTATGTTGTTGCTATATGCTTTCTGACAGGTTTACAATGATTTTCTATTTGGCTTTCCTCCTGATTGGGAAAGCCGTGTTGTTAACTTCTTCAAAGAAGTTGCTACTGGCATTGATTCAGGAAATATCATTACTTCTAATGAAGAGGAACCACAAAGTCCAGTTACACCCATTCAGTCACAGGGGGAAATAAATGAGTTGTCAGAACATTCTGTTGAAGGATCTGCGTCTAGAAAATCTAGTACCCGGTCGGGAAATACTGAAAATCGATGTAGCGCAAGAAAAGTGGTCCTCGGGCATACTAGACCAAAAATGACCAAGTCTAACAGAAAAATGACTCGGTCTAAATCAGCTGATCCTAAAAGAAATATGAAGCCCATTTCAGCTGACACTACTAGGGAAAGCCCATCTGTTAAGAGAAGTAAAAAGAGAATTAATTTTGACTCACATGTAAGTTGTAGTGTCTTATGTAAATACATGTTTATCTGTGAATGTAGTGTATTGCTATGTCCATTTTTTGTCAATTGTATTGGCACATAACTATCATCCAGATCCAAATGCTTTATTTGCAATACATCTATTGATTAAAGGGCTGCTTCCATGTGTTTGGTTCTTGAAGGAGAAATTATCTGCAGCCACTCCAGATTTATCTAATTGTAGGAGATCCAGATCAGGTGAGTGTTATCTGTACTCTTACTCTTAGTGTTACTTTATCATTGGGGATGGGTGAGGGCTTTCCTGTCAATTTTGGCTTACTATCAGTCTATATGCTTGTTCTTGGTGCCCCATTTATGGAAGATGAGGAATCATCAATAATTAAATCTTTAGGATGCACACATACCAAATTGATAGATGAAAGAATGCCGGTTTTAGATTATTCTTCCCTTAATGTCAATTGCTTTGTGTGTTGCAGGTAGGTTGCTTCTTCCTCCCCTGGAGTTCTGGCGCAATCAGATGCCTGTTTATGATGCGGTATGTGATGTATCTACATGATTGTGCAATCTTTATCTCAGCTTTTGTCATTAAACATCTTGCATGGCTTGCATATCTCATGGACGTTGAATGTGTCTGATTTTTCTCACCTCATGACTTGATTTACTTTGAGTTGATCATGGTTCTTTTATAATATCATACTTATTAATTGTTAATACTGGGTTCCAAGTTCCAACTGTCAAAGTTTTACTTAAATGCATATATTGGGGGTGATTGACGTTATTTTTTATTGTTGTATATTTCAGGACCACGGCCTAACTGAAATCCTGGATGGTGCGTCTTTTTTATCTCCTTGTAGCAGTTCGTCTCCATCATTAAGCTAGTACTTGGTGTGAAGCAAGATTGAAAATTTTATGTTTTAAATAATTTGCATGTTCTGTGTGGCCGGCATATTCTTAGGTTTCAGCATCCATGTGCACTTAATTATCAATTCATTCTGGTAGTTCTATAACGTAGCCTGATGTAAATACGTGGTTTGGCACTTTTGTCGTAATATTTGTAGGAAGTGTAGCACAATCCCAGAAAAAGCCGAGGAAGTAATGGGTTGACTGATGCAGATTTATGAAGGTAACTCTGCCAGGCAAAAATTGAGTAATCTCTGGGAGGGATTGGATATTTTTTTCCTTAAGAAAAAGTGGTTTATTTGAAAGTAGCTGCAGTTCTGCAGTTTAGCATTATAAACTTGTTAAACTTCCCTACTGAGTTTTGTTGAATTTTCCTATAACTTTTCTCCATTTTCAAAATATTAGTTGCCCACATTGAAAATAAAAATACTAGTGTTTGTGTGTGTGTATTGAAAATATAAAACATCTTTGTAGTTTTAACAAAACTGGTGAGGCAAAAATGACGGTCTTAAATTTTTGTAGTGATGCAAGAGTACTGATTTGCCTGGCGATTGAAGCGGACATTGGATGGCTCTCCATCTCTCCATTATGAAGAATGCTCGTGTCTGTGTTTGAATAGGATCTGATGTATATTACTTATCTGATTATAAATGTAGGACCTAATTTGCACTACAAGTTAGGTTCTACATTTAGGATTAGAGTTAGGATACCTCCGGTCCTAATTATAAGACCTAGTTGACTTTTTTTTTTGAGAGATTAAGGAAGATAAATAAGTTACTTAATCATTTTATATGTTGTGTTTTTTTAGATTATATATTAGTTTATTAATTAAACTATTTAGTTTGAAGAAAAAATAAAAATAAAAATACTCTAAGTTAATTTAATTAGCTTCCTTAATCTCTTAAAAAAAGTTAACTAGGTCTTATAATTAGAGTCGGAGGAAGTATTAGGCAACTTATTGTACTCGTAGAAGAGTAACTTAAGTATGTATTCCCCTAGTTTGTGTTCATGTGACTCAAATTGGTGAATATCATCATGCTCAATCTTTTGTTGGGGTTATGGATATGACATTTGAGCATTCATGTACCTATTGACCATATCTCTCCTTCATTACTCGAAACTTACTCAATGAATGCTAAGGACGCTTCTTCTCGGACCCAAATTCAAGGCAATTTTCTTTTATATAAAACGGTCTAAATACTTTCAATTGCAACCTTTCTTGATAATTCTCGAGTGTAATACATTGAAAATTTTATTAAGGCCAATTTTGTCCTCAAGTTTACTCATAGTTTCCTCAAGTTTACGTATAGTTTCTTCGAAATCAATTTATCCCCTCTGCTTTTAGAATATGAAATTATGAGACCACGCATAAGCTTATCATTTGTAATATATGAAGTAAGTATATGAGAGGAGTTTTGTGTCGATTTATGTGAATAAACACATTAGGAGTCCCAAACGTGATCAAAAACAAACTATTAGTGTAAATGATTTTTGCCTCTCCTAACAAGTATGTTTCCCGAAATTCAAACTTTTGTTTTCTTCTTTAAAAGGATAAGACTGCTTATCACCTTAAACAATAGTTTTGTTAGTTAAATTCACTCCAACAAAAGGTTTTCGCTTATTTCAACAAATGTGTTTGCCATAATTCAAACTTGAGTTCTCTTTATTAGGAGGTGATGCCACTTACTACTTCAACCAACATTTTGTTGGTTAAATCCATTCCAAATTTTTATGAGACAGTTGTTTTCTTTTCTTATAGCAGAGGGGGAGAAACAGAATTTATTACAATATTCTCAAGTTATATCTAAAGCTAAACTAAGAGTTTTACATATAACTTGACAATGTTATTTTTTTTAAGTCATTAGATCCTCATGTTATAAATACTGTGCAATCATGTTGTTGCATGATTGTAGGAATCTGATGTACATACCTTTAATCTTTAATGCATTTTGAATTTTATCAAAACAATAAACTGAGAGTTTAATAGTTTATGCATTACATTAAAATGGAATTGACAGAGTCGAGTGTTGTGGAATGTCATACATATTGTCAATTAAAATTTGCATCGGAGGCAAAGATATATTGTAGTTAATATTTTGAATATAAGAAATATTTGATTTTTTTAGAGATATTAAAAAGTTAATTAAGTTATTTTAAAATATTTATATTTATCATATTTTTCTCTAAACTATTTTCTCTAATTTATAAGCTGATATATAATCTAAAGATATATTAATTAAATAATTTATTTAATTTTCTTAATCTTTTAAAAAAATCAATTATATTTTATATTTAGAAGTTAATACTGCATGCTTATTCAGGCTGTTGCTCTTGTTTTGTATATAAAACAATTCTAAGGATTGCCACGTCATTGATCCGTGATTGCCCCAGGAAGAACCGAAGAAGACACACGATTTGGCACGTCTCGAATTATTGACGGTCCTTAGCTTCCAAAGCCACATGACGCGGATACCCATTTTTAGCCATGGATGAATATTCAATCCAACGGTAGTAAGCAGTCAGTTCCATTTCAAGAACTAAAAAGCACAGACCATTCCTAACTAAACGTTTCTATAAAAACCGAACCTTCCCCGGTGGTTCACGGAACATCGAAGACCGAGTCCTCTCAGTGCATCGCTCTCGGGATTTCTGTCACTTGCTCTGTGAAAATGTCGGGTCGTGGAAAGGGAGGCAAGGGTTTGGGCAAGGGAGGAGCCAAGAGGCACAGGAAGGTTCTTCGCGATAACATTCAGGGTATTACCAAGCCTGCGATTCGCCGATTGGCTCGTAGAGGTGGAGTTAAGCGTATTAGTGGTCTTATCTATGAGGAGACTCGCGGAGTTCTGAAGATTTTCCTTGAGAACGTTATTCGTGATGCTGTGACCTATACTGAGCATGCTAGGAGGAAGACGGTGACTGCTATGGATGTCGTCTATGCGCTGAAGAGGCAGGGTAGGACATTGTATGGTTTCGGCGGTTGATTTTTAGAATTGAATTCGGGGGTTCTTCTTAGGGCTTCTTGTTTAGGGACTGCGTTTGTAAATGTCAAGTTCAATTAGATGTTGTTTTCTGCTTTGGTGTTCTTGCAACATCTTTGAAATGTATTCGTAGATCTGATTTCAATTCGGTATTGGTAGTTTCTCTTATATCAGTTCTGGACCATTCTTTGTCATCTTATTTTCCTGGTCATTATTGTCGTCATTTCTGATGGAACTTCGATTGTTGCGATTATCGACCGGATAAAAAATCTCTGCACCCAAATTGTAATGTTGGACGTGCGTTTACTCTTATCACGTTAATTGATCCGAATATCAGATAAGATCGTTTAATGCAGCTTTCTTTAGTTCCGATGAATGGTTCTTGTCGTTCACCTTAACTTTGTTGCGATCGATGAACGAAGTATAGAGCTGAGGTGGATCAGCCCAGTTTCGATGAATGTTTCTTGTTATAACCTACAGGTCTGCAATTTCCCGTTTGGTTCACTTAAATTTTGTTCGATGTTTATAATTTTGCGATTTAGCTCGTTTGCCTTGTTTTCGCCATAAAATTCGTATGCTATGTTTCGAACAAAAAAGACTCTGTATGCTATGTAAGCTTTAACACCGGTCCACTTGAGCCGAGTTTAGCAAGAACGAAGGGCATCCAAAGCGAAACTAGTTAAGGTGATGACTGCATTATAGTTGGCAAAAGAAAGAGATATCTGCATTATAAAAACCCTTCCCAGTTTAAATAAGGATTATTGGCCCATAATCTGAAGTGTGATCTTTTCCAACATTTTACCTGAATATAAATTGTCTATTTGATTGGAATTATTTTAATTAGGTTATTGTGTTTGATTATTAGATAATGTTAGTCCACATTAACTTAAGTTAATCGAAGGCATCAAACTTCAGATTATCTTCTCATTAACGTCATTTGTTATCTGTATACTCACGAGGGATTTGGAGGGGGTGAAAATTTTTATGGGTTGTATTTTAAAAAAATTGGAATAGTGGAGTCACAAAATTTTAATAAAGACAAAATATAAGGTAAAAGAGTAATAAAAATTAATTGAAAACTCCACCCATTTCCTTCATTTTTAAATGTATTTCAAAATAAATTTCCTTTTATTCATTTTCCCTACCCTTGTTCAGTTCAATATGTGCTGCCAATTTGTCTCACATCTTTTTAAGAAAGAAACTAAAATATGTATTCCAAACTTTTGTTTCCTTAATTATTTTGTTTCCGTCTAATTATATGCACACTCATGCATCAGCAGGAAAATGAGATCGCTTCTCATTTTCAATTTCCTTCCACTTCGTGCCAGTTGAATCCACATTTTTGGTTCATGCATTCAATAAAACCTAAAGTGGGTAGCTAATCGATAACACACACACAAAGCTTAAGCCTATCTATACTTAACTTAGTATAAATAGTTTGGGCAATTAGCATCATCATCAGCTTCTCCTTCACCAATGAAAGAGGAAGCGAGAGATATATGACTGTTTTGTTGCTTATTGCTTAAAAGTTAACTGTTCAAGTTTCAACGAAAGTTAGCGCCACATGAATTTGCACAAAAATAGTGAAAGTGACAAACAAAGCATCTGCTTAATCATATAACGCGGGGTACTAGTTGAAACTGATTGCTTACCGTCGTCGCGTGGAGATCATGGTTGCCAATAAAGGGAAGAGAAAGAGAAGGACAATGGAGGAAATAGACTCATGGAATGGGTGCATGATGGAAGAGACTTCCATCAGGAAGTCAGTTCCATTGCACCAAACATGTCTGGGGATTCCACTTCCCTCTTCCTAATTCCATGCTACCAAACGGGGCATAAGGCCTACTGTTTGATTATTTCGCATTCGTGGTCTTGAAAATCTCATTCCTTTTTTGCTATTAATGATTATCTTTTATTATGTTTCCCCACGAAATTTGTCTCAAACCCGTTAAGTGCAGCGGGCAATTGGTCCGGGTTTGGTTGGGAGTGATACCGTGATAATGAGTAATGACACTCCAAGAGGCCTATCATTTCTGTGTCTTCTTTTGGATTATACCCCTATATATTACTAGTTAATGATATATAACTGATCATAAGTGCCTCTAGTTCACAATACATATATACATTGTATGCCATACAATATGTCTAGCAAGTAGCAACACGATGTAGAACTGGCAGAGGAGGCTGAATTACCAGTACCGACGACACCACCCCTTGTCCTGACAACGCTAGAATGTCTCCAATCGGACCCAACTCCGCGTGCTTCGTTTGGTGAGAATTGTGCGTCCGGGGAAGGGAATTCAACAATGACATTTGATAGCTGGAAAACAGTTTTTACCATTAATCTATACAGGCATTGAATCATATATTCTTGGTATCAAGATTTTGGAGGTGGATGAAAAAAATTACGAGTTGGTTTTAAAAAAAATTTAAAGAATTTCAATAAAAATAAGATGTAAAATAAAATTAAAAAAAAAAAGTAATTAATTAAAAAATTTTAACCCTATGTTTTTTAAATCTAACTCAAAAATTGTCATCCGCTCACTTTTCCTCTACTGTGATTTGTATGACATTTACTTCATCAATCTCAGGCAACGTGCCTATAGATGAAAAATTTCTCAAATCGTAAACCGTGAAAATTGGCGTCAACTAATCCTCATCACACTAGGCCTCTATTAGGAGTATAATCAAATTATGCCGAAAGAGAAAGAGAAAGAGATTACATGTTTGATCTTGTTTTCCACCATACCTTATTTGTTATCCTCTTCAGCCGTTTTCTTTCTCTTTTTTCTTAAAAAATCTTAACTCAACACTAAAACCTGTGGTTCCAAGCCAACCGAGCATTACAGTAAATAGAAACTGATGTCCCTTGATTCCTATAAGCAAGTTGTACCTATCAAAATCTATATATAAAGGAGATCTGCTCTTTTTGCATAAACTCCAGTTTGACTTTGACTCAAAATAATAAGTTTTGGGGGGAATGACAAAAAAAACCATGTGTTCAATATGAAGCAAAAAAACAATTAACAGGCAAATTTAGTTGCAACAAATACAAAAATACAATCTGGAAGTTTTCATCTCAAAATATTGTCTTCTTCACAATTCCAGGAAGTGGGATTCTAAAAATTTGAACAGCAAGCCCTTCCTTTGGACACTTGTACGTCAACATACTTATCCTTAACAGTACATCCATCATGCTTAGAGGCATCCCTGTTGGCAAGCATGTGATCGACTCAAGGCCGCCATAATTTTGTCATTTGTGCTGAATTACAGTGACGTAAAGATAAGCTCGGACACTGGTCAAACAAGGGTTTCAAGAGTGAGTACCTATTTCAAATGGTATACATGAAATGAGAGATAAAGTAGACAATGAACAGCAAAATTAACCACGCCAAGAAAGCAAAATATGAATCTCCTTAATCTCAAGATCCTGCATTTAGCCATCTAGCCAATCTCCTCCCAATGACACACGCATGCCAACACAAATGTGGCATATATTATAACTTCAAGGAGTTCGATGCCCAAGCAGGTTGAAAGATACTTGCAAATTCCATTTCCTCTTAAAATAAAAATAAAAAAACATTTTTCAAGTGCCATAATATACAAACCTCACATAAAGCCTCCTCCCGTCCACCTGTCACCTGGCTTCCCATTCTGACCAACTGCATTCTTATTTGATACACTCTGGTGCGAATTATCAAACTCATCATCTTTATGATCATCCCAGCCAGCCCAACCATCATCATTATGAGTGGCTGATACTTTAGCTGGTTCTTTCTTCCTAGTATCACTATTGTCCCAATCATCCCATGAGCTTGAATGATTCTGCCCAGCTGATGAAGGTTGTCCTCCTCCACTAGAAGAATTCCGACCTTTATTCTCTTGACTATATTCTTGATAATAGCCATTTCTCTCATTTTCATTTCGCTGCCAATTATCAGTTGTCCAGTTGGGGTTATCTCTGGTGTACTCCTCAACCTTCTGCGAAGCCATAGCCATGACCCCCTTCATAATCCCCCACGTCCTCTGTCCGATCTCTGATGTCTTCTGGGAGACAACATTGACAGTTTCATTGACTCTGTGATCATAGCCACCATCCTTTACCTGGCATGAAGAAAATATATAGATAACGAATAAATGAATGCCACCATCTATTCCTCTTTTCAGATAAAAGAAAACATCGTAACCCTATAACGTAATCATGGGCCTACAAAACAATGTCCAAAATAACTCCAAGATCCCAATGTTTCCTCCTAACACTCTAAAACATAACAAGAAAAAGAAAGCCAAAGCCCTAATATTAGAAAAGTTGTATTCAGGAAACTCCCAGGAGAATCTGCAACAAGACCAATGATGAAAAATAATGATAGTGAGTTCAACTTCCAAGAGACAGGTGAAATTAGTCTCTCTCCCTCCATTTTCAAATTCCAACAGAACGCATCTAAGAGAATTTCGTAAACTTGACAACCAGTCAAACTCTTAGTAAAAGCACAGCCATACACTTTTCTTGAAACAGTATATTTTCTGCCATAGATATTAACAGCATGTTATTGCGTGTAGCCCTGACCAATGGGGCTAGGGGCTAAGTGATAACTAGATTGTAGAAGAAGTTAACGAAGAGAAGACATCGTCGAAACAAGTGCTGTTGCACTTGTTCATTACTTTCATACACAATACTGATTCAATACATGCTTGCTTTAGTCTCATAGCTATGTATTTATAGTCTAATACTTGGCCTAGGCTCAAGGCCCACTAGCCCAATAGCTAACTACTATCTAATACTAACCGACTACTTATCTAATACACGGCCTCATGGAATTAATAGTGCCGCTACTGTTATCCTATTCTGCCCTATTTAACTAAGTGGCTGCCTCATAGGATTAGTGTGGCTGCCACCTATATAGCTAAGCTAATATATATGCCTTACGTATCAATACTCCCCCCTTAAAGAACCCTTGTCCTCAAGGGTTAGAGCGGATAAATGCTGGAAACTGTCGCTGAAATGTGTACAGCAGCATCCATGAAGCTTCCTCCTCCGGTAGGTGCTTCCATTGGACCAACACTTCAGTTACAATACGTCCCTTCTTCCTACCACGCCGGGTCTGCAAAATCTTCTCTGGTTCCTTCAATGTGGGAGGTTCCGGCCACTCGAGGGGTGGATGCCGAGGCTGAATAGTTGGATCTGGGCATAATTTTAACAAGGAAATGTGAAAAACATTATGAATCCTTGTCACCTCCGGTAGTTCCAACTTATAGGCGACTGCGCCAATACGTTGCTGCACTTTGTAGGGCCCAAAAAACCGGGGAGCTAACTTTTGGTTGTTCCTAGAGGCAGCTGAAATTTGACGATAAGGTTGGAGCTTTACAAAAACCCATTGGCCTTCTTGGAACTCCCTATCTGTGCGATGAGAATCCGCCTTCTGTTTCATCAGATTCACAGCCCTGTGTAAATGGTGTTTAGCTACCATAACAGCCCCCTGTCTTGCTACAAACGACCTGTCAACAGCCTCAACCATTGCTGACCTAGGCAAATAGGGCACGTAAACTGCTGGTTTTTGCCCATAAAGTAGCTCATGAGGGGTCATGTGAGTAGAGGAGTGGTAGGTAGTGTTATACCACCATTCTGCAAGTGGTAAATAGTTAAACCATTCCTTAGGAAACTCCCAACACATACACCGTAAGTACGTCTCCAAACAGCGATTCAAAACCTCAGTTTGCCCATCGGTTTGAGGGTGGTAAGATGAAGATAGTTTCTGATCGATTTTAAGGACTTTCAGGAATTCTTGCCAAAAGTTGCTGATAAAAATTGAATCCCTATCCGATATGATTTCTGTCGGAGCTCCATGTAATCTATAAACCCCATCTAGGAATTGTTGAGCCAAACTAGATGCTGAAAATGGATGGGAGAGTGCAATAAAATGGCCATATTTGCTCAAACGGTCCACAATCACCCATATAGTGTCTCGTCCATGAGACTTAGGCAACCCTTCGATAAAATCCATAGATATACTCTCCCAAACCCTACTTGGGATTGGCAAGGGCTGCAAGAAATCCGGCGACGCCACGTCTCATATTTACATCTAGCACACACATCACAATGACGAATGAAGTTTTAATCTCCTCGAATAAATGTCTCCACCAGAATAGAGCTTTTACTCGTTGGTAGGTAGCATGAATACCGGAATGCCCCCCTTGAGGAGAAGCGTGCAACCACTCCAGTATCTTTAATCTTACTGTAGGCGCATCCCCTACCACCAACCGTGCTCCTTTACGCAATAATTCTCCATCCCATGTAAACTTACTCACTGTTTTAGTGTTTTGCTTCAGCTGATCAATCAGTGTTACCATTTCGGGATCTATGGTCCAGCTGTTCTGAATTTCCAGCAACAATGCCTCAGAACAAGTAGATAAAGTAATCTGAAAAACCTGATTTTTAGGTACTCTAGAGAGAGCATCAGCCACAGTGTTGTTGGCTCCCTTCTTATATTGGATTTCATAGTCATACCCCATTAATTTTGAAATCCAATACATCTGAAAAGAGGTCTTCAATTTCTGGTCCAGCAAGTATTTAAGGCTTTGCTGATCCGTTCTAATAACAAAGTGTCGTCCTTCTAAATATTGGTGCCAATGTTCGACTCCTTGGACAATGGCAAGTAATTCTTTCTCATAGGTAGATAGGCCATGATGCCTTGGGGCCAACCCCTTGCTGTAAAAGGCTAGTGGCTGCCCTCCTTGCATGAGTACAGCACCAATTCCCGTGGCACAAGCATCTGTTTCAATCACAAAAGATTTAGCAAAATCAGGCAAAACCAAAACAGGGGCTGTACTAAGAGCATTTTTCAACTCCCGGAAGGCTTGTGTTGCTTCTGGTGACCATTTGAACTGATCCTTACGCAATAGGTTTGTCAAGGGTCTTGCTATCACCCCATAGTCTTTAATAAACTTCCGGTAATAACCAGCCAACCCGAGAAATGAGCGTAGTTGCTTTACCGTAGATGGTTCAGGCCATTCCACCACTGACTTGATTTTCTGTGGGTCTGTAGAAACCACCCCATTCTGTATAATGTGTCCTAAGTACTCAACCTTAGTAGCTGCAAAGGTACACTTAGACTCCTTAACAAAATAGTGGTGTTGTCGTAGGATTGCCAAAACAGTTCTCAAATGCTCCAAATGAGAAAACATGCTAGAGCTATACACAAGAATGTCATCGAAAAAAACCAGGACAAACCTCCTTAGATGTTCTCTGAAAATAGTGTTCATAGCTCCCTGAAATGTAGCTGGAGCATTAGTGAGTCCGAACGGCATGACCAGCCACTCGTAATGGCCAGAATGAGTCCTAAAAGCAGTCTTATAGGAATCATATGGCTCCATCCTGATCTGGTGGTAGCCTGCCCTCAAATCTAGTTTTGTAAACCACCTGGCATCCTTTAATTCGTCCAACAATTCGTCTACCAGAGGAATAGGATATTTATTTTTCACCGTCACTTTATTCAATTCCCGGTAGTCAATGCACATGCGCCACGAACCATCCTTCTTTTTGACTAGGACAATAGGAGACGCAAATGGGGAAGAACTTTCTTGTAGTACCCCGGATTCAAGCAGACCTTTAACTTGCCTCTCGATCTCATCTTTCTGAATAGAAGGGTATCGGTAAGGCCTTAAGTTCACCGGATCGGCCCCCTCCTTTAATATCACCGGATGGTCGTGGTTTTCCCTAAGCGGGGGCAATGTCTTAGGTTCTGAAAAAACATCTGCAAAGTCCTTAAGTAGGCCCCTCACGATGCTGGTGGCTTCTGTATTTCCGTCCGAGAGATTACAACCTGGTACAGCAGTGTCATCTAGGGAATGCAGCAAGAAAAAAGTTGACTTGCCCTCACTCATAGGTTGCTGCATTTTGTGAACCACCTTGCTGCTATGGGGTAAACTTGGTTTTAGGGTGCATGTCGATCCTTGATACTGAAATTTCATAGAAAGATCCTCATAGTCCCAAGATGCATGGCGTACGACCTCCTGTAGCCAATGCAACCCTAACACAATATCGTACGTCTTGATCTCCATTATTCGTAGATCAAAAACAAATTCCTTCCCCTGCATTTTCCATTTAAACCCCTCCCAAATACCATACAGCTTTAACTTGTAACCACCTCAACTTCACCGTTACCCGTAGAACTCCCCTTCCAACCTAGTCTTTTAGCCAAGGCACAGTCTAGATACCCATGGGAGGCCCTATTATCAATCAGGACCTGAACTGGCCGTCGGCCAACAAACCCTTGAATGCGCATCGATACAACACCCATGCTGCCCTGAATTGCATGCAAAGAGATTTGTAAGGCCTGATCTGATTCTGCTTCCACCACGTTCTCCGGTTGCGGTTCCTCGTCATCCTGCGGAGCTCCCTCGTCTCCCGTACTATCTAAATCCAATTCTATCAGTTGCAGCTGCATCCGTTGACGTTGGGGACAAGTATGACCGCGTGAGAAGGGTTTCTTGCAGTAGAAGCAAAGGTTCCTGGCCCTCAAATCATCCAAGTCATCCCCACTATACTCAGCTGCCCTTTTCCAAGTAAAGTTCCCTGCTCTGCCCGTTGAATTCAGGGAAGAACCAGTATTAGAGTTGGCAGTCACTCCACCCGAATAGCCACTAGTCTTAGCTGCCATTGCTGGTTTTGGCGCTGATGTCTGGCCCCCACCTGAAAAAGATGAATAATTCCTGATGGGCAGCGACCTCGTTGTATCATTATATGGTTTACGCGTTGCTGCCCTTGCTGCAGCCTCTTCGCCCATGTTGTACTCTTGAATTTGTGCGAGCCGCCGGGCATGTGTCAACGAACGTGGTTCTTGAAGGTGCACTTGTCGTGCACAATCGGGGCGAAGCCCCTCGATAAAGGCTTGAATAGCATGCTCCTCACTTAGTCCCAATTTGCAGCGAAGAACATCAAAATTATCATTATATTCATCCAAAGAACCTGTCTGATATAATTTTTTTAATTCAGCCATGGGAGATTCAAAGGGGACCCCAAACCGAGCCTTAAGCGCCCTCTTGTACTCGTGCCACGTGATGGCTCTGCCTTGGTTTTCATCCATAAGGGATTGATGCCATATGTATCCCTTATCATCCAAGTTAACACTGGCCAAGCGAGTCTTCCAGTTGTCAGGTGTGACATCAATCTCAAAGTACCTTTCGCAATTATACAGCCACCCATCGATGTCATGGCGTTGGAATTTTGGGAAGTCAAACTTAGTTTGCCGAGTCGGAGGGGTATATTCAGCCCCTTGTCTTTGGCGATGATGGCCTCTAATTTGATCCCCATTGTTGTCTTGACCATCTTCAACCTGTCGATGGCGTTCTTGTGCAGCAGTGAAGGCTGCCATTTGGTTGGTCATAGCAGTTTGAATCGCATTTGGAATCTCAGCGATAGCCGACTCAAGCGCTCAAACGTTCATTCACCTCATTCGACATGTTTATTGCAGCTGTCTGAGAACGAGTCCAGACCATACACGAAACAGAGTCTTGACGCTAATGAATGATGAGTGGGAACTATGACCCTTTTTTAAAAAGAATTCTGGGCGTCGCTTCTGATCGCCAGGAATTGGCGTGGACTTAGAATCTGGGTCTCCAAACTGACTGTAATTGACGCTGGAATTAGAATCTGGGTCTCCAAACTGACTGTAATTGACGTGCCGCTACAACAATGACTAAAAGAAAAACAGAGGATGTGTCGACACCTGTCAAAGAACAGAATGCAATCGGTGATGCAACTACAAGTGGCAATCTCCAGACCCGTTAAAGCAACCCTGTGATCATATTAAACCCGTCGACCACTACAACACAATTCAATAATCCAAGACCCACGATACTCGACACAAAATCACGAACTGAGCAGGCGACGTGACTGGTCTCCCAATTCGCAGGGCCTGACGTGTCGACACCATGCAAGAATTGACGTGACTTTGTGCTGTCGGTGTTAAAGAATGTAGAACGATTACCCAGGAGCTGACGAAGAACAAGACGATTACCTACAATGGCTTTACTTTGCAAGAATCGATGAAATAGAGACCGGCCTTGGTGAGAAGTGACGTGGCGACAACGGACGAAGCAGAACGAGAATTGGTGACGCAAAATTCAGGACCTGTCGACACCTGTCGAAGAAGCAATTACAGAATCCAGGAGCCGAATGCAAACCGAGTGCCGTTGACAACTTCTTAAATTCTGGGTGTCGCCGATGATGTTGCGTCTATGAGAAATTCTGGGTGTTAGCGAAAACGCTGCTCCTGATTGAAAAAGGAAGTCTCGATCGATTCTTGGTTGATCTTTTTGAGTTTCTTTTTTGGAGTTTTCTGGTTTAATTCTCAAATGTCAATCGAATTCTGCAGAGAATGACTCTGACTGAATTAAAAATGGCACCTGCTTCTTGTTTGAATTTTTGGGACGTTCTGGATAATCCCAATTGCAAAACTGACCCTTGAGAGAATGACTCCGCGCCCCGAATTACGCCTCGTTCTTGAACGCCTCTTGATTGTTCTTGACTATCAGCTGCCGAAGGAAGAAGGCTATAGCTGATTGTAAGAAATCAGAATTTCACAGCGGAGGAGCCGGGAATGACCCGCTCTGATACCACTGATAACTAGATTGTAGAAGAAGTTAACGAAGAGAAGACATCGTCGAAACAAGTGCTTTGTTGCACTTGTTCATTACTTTCATACACAATACGATTCAATACATGCTTGCTTTAGTCTCATAGCTATGTATTTATAGTCTAATACTTGGCCTAGGCTCAAGGCCCACTAGCCCAATAGCTAACTACTATCTAATACTAACCGACTACTTATCTAATACACGGCCTCATGGAATTAATAGTGCCGCTACTGTTATCCTATTCTGCCCTATTTAACTAAGTGGCTGCCTCATAGGATTAGTGTGGCTGCCACCTATATAGCTAAGCTAATATATATGCCTTACGTATCACTAAGCAACAAGCATAGAATTGCAACTTTCATTAACCTCCACTAAAGCTGCATAATAAGACATAATTTTAGTTAGCTGTAGACTAATATAAATATCACAATAGCATTTCTAGATCTACTGATTTAGTCTTCATTCTTTAGTAATTTCACTGTTTGGCCATCACTCTCGTCCCTTCCAATCTCACACAACCTTCAATCCTTCACATATCTCTAAACTTTGACACTCCCATAACCTCTAACCTCACACAAACTCCATGTCTCCCTAATTTCCCACTCTCCCTCCCTGTTCAGTCATCACCCTTATTCTCTGTTAATGGTGCTCTCTCTTCTCTCCCTCCCCAATCAGATCCCTCACACTCCTCTCCCTAATCTACCAGACTTCAACGTGATGCATCAGTGCTGTGGTTCAAACATCATCGATAGCACTCTCTCATCAGGTATAAATTAAAAGATTAGGGGGTATGATCAATTTCTTCTTGTGTATTCATCTATGCAAATCTTGTATCCATGTTGTGTGTGATGATATCCTCTACCGTTGATGAAAAAAAAGAACCTATGCCTCTATACACAATTGAAAATGCTTATGCATACAGAAAATCAATATAGGGAAGAAAGTCAGACTTGATCTGATGAAAATGCTTCTGTATAATTTTGGCTTTGTTTATTCGATTTCTTTTTTGTTTAATGTAGTTTGCAAGTTTTTAAGGAAATTATGATGTGAGCTGCTCTTTTATAATTTCCATTTTTATTAATTTGCTTAACAGTTGATATTTGAGTTTGTTGTATCACTGCATGATTGTGGGTTATCTCATTTGCAGGTCCCTTGTTTTATTTATCAATGGCAATTTTTAAGAAACATGGAATTTTATTTGAAAGTTGAGTGGTTTCTTTTAGATTTGTTGTTTCAATTGCCGGCTTCTATGAAAAGAAAAGGCCCACGAAAATAGCCCAAACTGATTTGTGTGGGAAATATTTCAGCTCGATTTCATTAAATTCAACACTTTTTCTTTATTATTTCCCCATCCTTCCATGTCAGTACGTTTGGTGTTCAATAAGTTCTGACCAAACCTAACCAAGCCATTAGTTGATCTCATCCGCAACAGTGGTACATGGATCATCAGCAGTAAATAGCACCACATCACCAACAAATAAAGTTCTTTGAAAATTGATCGCATGAAAGGCCACTCCTCAGCTCAAGGTTCAAATTTGCATCCCATAAATTTCTTAGAAAATCCCCTTCAAAAATTGTTTATATATTATGAAGTAGAATATTATTAGAAGCATATTGGAGTCCTTGTCAAACACCAATCATGACTTTCAAATGTTAAGCTGAAGCAAAAATTTATAAACAATAAAAAAAGCTCTAGAAAGATGCACCAAATATTTTTTTTAAGAGACTTACATCGTCTTCCTAAACATGAGAATATGATTTTAATCACCCAAGAAACATGAACATAAAATCAATTAACAACTAGATGATGTACAACTTGCAAAAATAAAAATCTGAGTAAAAATAAACCGAACCTCTTTCAGAATTACATAAGAAAATCTTGGCATACATTACTTCCCTATTCTTGTCATTCAAAACCTTTTCCCTTTCATGTATCCTCTCCAGTCTCCACAATGCGCCACTATTGGCCAAATCAGTATTAGTTATTCTCAAAACCAAAATATGGAACTTATAGGGCAATGATTGATCTTCACATTCCTCATTCACAGAATTTTCAATTCACACTCCATCAATAAATCAAGAATTGATGCTGTTAGAAAGTATAAAACATGCCTGTTATTCGTTTCTTTATTCCTTGAATTTAGTTGTCTGAGAAAGAAAGGAGTAAATTCGTGTCTTCTGCTTCATATGTAAAAGAAATTTCGATAAACTCAAGTGACAGCACTGGGATGCCGCTTGGTTGCACGATATTTATCATGCTTTCAACAAAAATTTCAGGAGAACTAACTATAACGGCTTGATACATCATCCAATAAACAAAATAGATGCAAATACCTTGGTAGTGATCTCTTTAGTGCCAGCCTGAACAACATTAGCAGCAGACTGAGCCGCAGAGGCAGCAACCAAAGATAATTTACCAAATCCCTACACAGAAGCAAACATGTAATATAAAATTGGTTAAAAGAACGTAAATTGCTCGGCCATAAAGAAAAGAAAAGGAGATTCCAAAATGAATGACCTGAGACATGACTGAGAAGACATCGTTTTGTTGGTTATTCACCGGGGGAGGTGCGGGGCTAGATCCGAATCCAACGTACTTGCCTCCTTGCGAGGGTGCAATCCCTTCGGGTCGTGATTCGTTCTCTGCAATCTTGCGAGCGAAAAAGTTGCCTTTGTTGGCAGCGGAAGCCTCCAATTGCGACCGCGTGTAGATATCCTCCGTCGACTTCGATCTCGAGGGCCTGCTACCGGTCGAACCTCCACTGAACCCCCTTACATCCCCCGTAGACATGTTGCGCTTGAAATCATGGGGGGATCTAACCCCGTCATCGTTATCCCAGCTATCCCAGCCTCCATCGTTTCCACTTTTGGGCAACGGAGGTTTACTCTTCCCAGAGCCAAGGTTCTCCTTAACAACCGGTGGATCCCGCCACGGTCGTCCCTCGGCAAGGGCCTGAATTCGATCCCTATAAATGCTAGCCGCATTAGTATTATACTTGGCCACAATATCGGTCTCCTTGGCGATACCATACTGGGCAAGGAAGGCGTTGAGTTTCTCATTACCACCTGCTTCCATCTTCTTGATCTGAATTTCGGACCAGGAATCCATCGTAACGGATCGGACAAAGGAGATGTGGACACCGAGGCCACGGTGCTTGCCGGAGCATTCTAAGCACATGAAAACTCCATAGGAAACGGAAGCCCATTGGGGGTTCTTTTGAGCGCAATCAACGCAGATCCTATTCCCCGGTTGGGCTTGCAGGTCCCGGAGCCGCCTCGCTGCCGCCATCTGATGGATCTGAATTAGATGCTCGAACGCCGAAAGGAAATGAGATAAATAGGAAGATCTGATCAGAATAGAGTGAAACGATCCTCTCTCCCTTCCTTCAGCTTCTCTTTACTTGGGTGCTTCGGAATTGTGAGAGGATCCACCAATATGATAAAAGAGAAGGCTCACGTTAATGGTAACATGATTAATAGCAACGCAAACCAATCTGCCGTAGCCAGTTAGATTCTAACGTCGTTCTTCTACCGGAGAACCTTCATTTATGGGCTTTTGTATATTCTAACTCGGCCAACTCGTTGTAACAAAAAATATTCGCATTGTAATTGGGCTACCTTTTCAAATAACCCAGAGTCATTTACGGTCATTGGGCTTCTATTTATAAATTAAATAGAATCATAAATGGGCCTTAGCCTGCAATTTATAAATTATAGAATCATATATATGTATATATAGGAAAAAAGACCAAAAAATGAAAGTATATAAAGATTAAAGGGCCCAACCGGGTTCGAACCGGTGACCTCTTGATCTGCAGTCAAATGCTCTACCACTGAGCTATGGACCCTTTGTTGACTTCAATTTAAGACATCTTGTATAAAAGCATTTAAAAAAGTTAAGTTTTTTGTCATTTTAATGTTCTTTTCCACAAACTGATGTGCTAAAATTATGAGTGACAGTGAGGAAATTAAATTAACCTTTTCCGTATTCATAATAATATTAAATAGGGATAAAATTAATGAAACATCATTAATTACCTTACAAATCCCTTATATTTTGCGCCATACTTCTTTCTTACAAGTGCTTATACTTAAGCATAGAGTTGTAGTGTCACAGTAAAGATGGTACATGATGTCTTATTAGTCATTTGGACGCTTTGTCTTTACAGGTGAAAATAGGTCACGCCCCTATCAGACGGCCTATGACCTAGCTTGTTAAAAGATTTGAATATGTAAATAGATTATTCATATTTACATATTAACAAATATAATTATGTATGTGTGTGTTGTGTTTATATTTTTTTAATATTTAAATTTAAAATACAATTAGTGGATCACAATAGTACCCCTAAGTTTTTATTAGTCATTCCTAAAACATTCAGCCTCATCTATTGAAAAAAACTTGTCTTCCCATTCTCCATTGCAATCCGATCCCCTTCCTCCTTCACTGGTAGATTTCTGCATAGACACAAATTAAACATGCCCAGCTGAACATGTTGATCAACAGGGATATTTGACCTCCATTTGGACTTGTCCCTTGAGCTTGCACAACTACCATATTTTTTTCATTGATTGTCGAGAAGCACACATCTTTACATGATGTTCATTTCTTTTTAATTAGGTTATGTTGTATTGTTGTTTTTTTAGAGTATCTGTGGGCTTATTGGCATAGCTCTCTCATTTATTTTTTATTTAGATTTACTAAATTATAAAATTAAGTTTTATTTAAATAATATTGTATGATTTATATAGGCTCCCGTCCTTATTTAACTTACTCAAAGCCTATTTAAAGCCATCAAAGTATATTTTTTCAAGTCTGATTAAAGACCTACATTTTAAGGCTATGTTTGGTTTGAGGGGAAGGAGGGAAGGAAATTTTTTGACCAAATTACATATGAGAAATTTTAAAAATTACATAGCTTTTTACATCGTTTGTCGCACATTAACTTTGTAAGCGTGTCACATCATCATAAGATATCTCGACTTTTCACACCGTAAGGCACCTCCTCCCTCACCTCCAACCAAACATAGCCTAAATAATCTTCTAAAAATGTTTTAAGCCTTGTCAAGATTACAAAGACTTCGACCTACATTCTTGTTCTCATGTTGAAGCTACTTTATTTTTGGGAAGAATAAAGACCGACTAATCACTATAGTCAGCAGATAAAGCTACTTCTAGGGTGGATATGTTAGCCTATCGGTGTAGCCTCTGTTTTTGCCACTGACTTAGGGCGTAGAGGCATTTTTTGTTAAAAAATTAAATGCAAATGCGACCTATTTAAAGGCTTATATGTGTAAATAGGCCAAACCTATTTTGTTACTACCGCTTTTATAAGCGCGATTGTTTACACATTAAATAAATATATTTATATTTATATCATATAATAACACAATATTTATATTTTCATTCTTATATCTATATAGATTTTGATAGGCTCAAGGTGCATGAAGCGTATTTATAACCTTTAAGGCTTATAATATGAAGTCTTTTTAAAAGTCTACATTGCAAATACGCCTTTAAAAAGGTTTTAAGCTTTTTAAAGCCTAAAACAAACCTACATTCAGTTTTAACCTCATTACTGGGTTCGAGCTTTTTAAAAGGTTTCGACCTCTTTTTATGCCTACCTACTCCCAAAACACGAATCTGGTCCTCTCAATGGTTGGTTTCAGCTCCATTGCCTCCAATTAAATATAGGCCATCCAACTAATTGGAAACATATTTTTACCTTTTAATATTTTTAAAATTCTTTATTAGAGATTTTACCATTATTAAATATATAATGGTGATAGGCCATCCAACTAATTGGAATCCCCTTCCTCACCACGCAAGCGGCGCTAATTAAATCTGATGGTAATAGAAATTCATCACATCATGAACAGGCTAGTTGAAGAGGATATATATGCAACTATCGACATTATATTATTAATTTAAAATATGTTCTCTTGTTAGTATTAGCAATTACTCAGCTCAGCTGCTGGCCAATATATATATATTATATATTATTTTTTTTTTCCAGCAACTATATATTCAGGTTAGAAGTGAATTAAGGTTACATAAATGCTTTTGTCTTGAAGGTTAAAAAAATAAAGGCTTTGGCCATTCAAGTTACAACTCCCTTTTATAAATCATTTATCGATCAACTTTTTTCAGCCGTGTTAAGAAAGTTTGAATCCTTAAATTTTTCAATATTTTTTTATATAACCACTCCTTATCTATGTGTTAAATATTTGTTGGGAGATGCATATACAACAGTTTGGCTATTAATTAAGCCATTACAACCTATACCCATTTACCAACTGATTAATTGCTTGTTCTAAATGGTTTAATATTTCTCATTTTGCCTCCAAAGAAATTAGGAATTTTGAAAGGTTAGTGAAATAAATTTTGAACATTTATATCATTTGAGAAAGAAATAGATCAAAGCTTGTAAGTGTTAGATGAGAGCTATCACTCTAATTCTATTTATAAGTTTTTTTTATTAAATTTTTTGTTATATTTATAAGTCATCTTTCAGGTAATAAATAAGATTGTAATAATTTTTCCCATATTAATTGTACCAATGAAAGTAGAAAGAAAAAAAAAGTTAAAAGATACACATTCATAAATAATGGTAAAATTAAAAATTTACCTCATAATCATTGTTCATAATATATATGATTTAGTTAAAAGAATTATAAATATATTTTTTCATCATCCTATATAATCTCTAAATTTTGTACTTCTAATAAATCTAAAAGGTTATATCATCAAGTATACTCTTTTGATTTTTTCCTCATATTTTCAATCAACAGAAATAGTTAAAAGGATTATGTGAGATCCTTTCATAAAAATTAATTAATTTAAGATCATTTTGAAAAAAACATCTCAAAAAACAAGATATAATTTAAATCTAAATAAATACAATATATAAAAAAATTAAAAAATATATTTATCTCGAATAGTTTATACTGTAAACATTTACTTCTAAGGGGGACAAAAAAAAACAAAAAGAAAAAGAGCAATGCGAAACTGAAATTAGTTCGAGAGCTGATGGAAGCACAAGTGATGACGAAAGATAGGATGATCCGCAAATACATCACGCAAACGTTGCGGGATCAAAATTTTCTTCTAATCTATTTTTTTTTATCTCTCATATTGTTTAAATTTTATCTTTTTAATCAATTTAAAAGGTTGTATCATCAAGTATACTCTTTTGATTTTTTTTTTCTCATCTTTTTAATTAACAGTCCAAATAGATTCATAAGAAAATGGATTATGAGATATCCTCTCAGCGTTGCATGGGCAATCACACTTAGCAAAATATGAAAACACAAGTTATTTCTCACCATGTGGGCTCGCACTTCTCAAATTGTGATGCGATTTTATCTTTAAATTATTTTCTGAATTAATTTTGTTATTATTATTTTTTAGAAGAATTCTAATTAAATTCAGTCAGAATGCCAAAATCTGAATTTAGGCCTCCACTTTCAATAAATCTCTAATAAGGATAAGAGGTCTAATTAATGATTTCTTAATATTATTAAATGACCATAATATCCTTATGCAGTTTAAAAGAAAAATTGAATGTGGCGTAGGCCTCGTTTTTGCTTAAATGACTTTTTTCCATCGCAATTTGGGATTTACACAAACCATAATCACATAAAGACACGTTCAAATTCAGTTCCAGCTCAATGTAAATCCAATATTTGGATTATTGAAATTGGATTATATGTCCATGTTTCCAACTTATTGAAATTTAAGTTGGTCATCCAGTAAAAACCTAAAAATTGAGATGCAGCAGAATGAGGGGATTACGATGGAGATTGGTAAACAGGCACCGCAAATTTAATTTTTATTTATATTTTTGGCCGGAAAAAGCACTGCAATTGAGTCTTGTACTTTGATATAAATTACTCAAAATTAAATATGAAATTTTGTGTTTGCATTTAATGTTTTTTATGGGTTTTGCATTAAATGTAATGCAGAGTTGAGATGGTCCATCCAACCGAAAGCATCTCCCAGTTATTAGGACTAATAACCTGAATTTGATACCCATTAATTAGCAATCATGCAAGGATATTAAAAAAACAAAAACATAAAACAAACAAATCAACAAATTACAAATAAGGGAAAATCCATATGGGGGCCCTTTTAACCAAAAAAAAAAAATAAAAAATGCCCAAAGATTATGTAAATTCCAAAAAAGATCCCGCGACCCTTTTTTACATCTGAATATTAAGTAAAATGACAAAAACACCCTCAATTTTAGTATCACTTTCCTCTTTCCTCTCTCCTTTGTATCAATATTCTCTCTCTTCTCTTGCTCTATTTTCCGGCAATGGAGGAGGAATCTGTTTTTCGACGAAGGAGGAAGAAGTAGAAGAGTGAAAGGAAGAAATATATCTGCTTATTCTTCCATCCAACGTCCAAGGGGGCTGTTTCATTTTTAATCACCATGCTACTTCGTTTTTAATCAATGTAGGGTTGGGTTAGTAAAATCTTGCTCTGTTTTTTGGCATGGAAATAGAGGGAAATGTTTGTATTTAAATGAGAATGGTTGAAAGTGATCAATGAATGAAGGTTGAAAAAATGCTGAAATTTGATAGTTGTTAATACCTACAGTTTTAATTGTTAATACCTTCAGTTTTAGTTGTTAATATGACTGTTTAACTTGTTAATATGAGATGAAAGTGAAAAGTTTTAGTTGTTAATACCTTCAGTTTTAGTTGTTAATATGTCTGTTTAATTTATTAATACGAGATAAAAGTAAACAATTTTAGTTGTTAATACCTAGTTTTAGTAATAAGGATTTCCCCATTATTTTTCATATTTTTCAGTAGTACTTAGTAAAATAAAAAACAAAATCTTCACAGACATATCTTATCGCAACAAAGCTAAGGAAGGGAGTTTTCGGCCTAAAAAAAACAAAGGAAGGGCGTAATTAAATAGGAGTTAGAAAAAATTGAACAAAAAAAGGAGATAGCAAAACAATATTTTTGTTTTTTGTTTAAAACACTTGACCCGCGATCCATTTCCAAACAAGAAAGCAATGAACCTCCCCCTTCATTAATTACCTGTTCTTGGTCTTAAAAACTACATGCTGATTAAAACCAAACCAATTGGCTCTTGTCAGGCTGGTTCATTGTGACAAATTTGCCGTTTCATCTATTCAAGGCAAAATTCTCATACTTTTACAGTATTTTTTAAATTTATTTTCCTCACTTGTTATTTCATTTTTGTTTTGCATTTTATTTACTTCCAATTCCATCCATTACCTTTTGCCTTAATTCTTTAAATTTATTTTATATATTTTTTAAATTTTCTTATATTTATCTATGGATGGGAGTGAATTCAAGCATAAAAATTATTTTTTCCAAAGGTCATTTTCATATCTTATTATTTTGCAAAACTAACTAATAGTTAATAAAATTAAAAGATGAAAATCAAACTTATTAAATGTAATATTAAATAACCAAGGAATCAAATTAAAACTACATAAAATTGCTGGATCAAAGTAATTTTGAAAATACAGGTGAAAATACGTAAAAAAAAAAAAATGTAAATCAGATATGAAAAATACTAGTACATTTTTTTTATAAAAAAATTAAACAGCAAGAGCTGGCTTGGTTTAAAAAGTCTATACGGTTGTGCGTGCATGGTTTTCTTCTTCTTTAAATATCTTTATAGTTTGGATCTTGGATGAGAGTAGGTTGGGCGTGGGGTGTGTGGAATGAGGTTCACATTAGCTGTATATCTCTTAGGTTGACGAGGAATGAACATATAAGATGCATATAAGATATGTGCATTTAATGTGGATTCGTGTGGAATGCGTCTAACTTCTCTCCCTTGCCTCTTTTCATTTGCTGCCATCCTTAACCACAAACGGCATAATTTTGTATGTGGGATGCCTAAAGAGGTGGTCACTATTTTTTTAGGAAGCAGACCCTCTCATTATCCCTTATGAACCCATCTGAGCTGTTGATTGAGAAGAAAAAAAAGAAATCAAAGTGATATTGTGACCTTTAAGATTGATTAGCGTATATGATTTTGAGATTATAAGGAATGATGAAAGAAATCATACCCTTTTTTTTTATAGGTGAGGGCTTGGAGCCAGGGGCGGACCCAGAAAATTATAGAAGGGAAGACACAATTTGAGGAGGGACTCGGGAGTTCGGAGGCAGCACCCCCAAATTTTTTTTTTAAAGGAAAGTTCTAAATACATTAAAAAACAAAAGAATTTAAACAAGAAAAAAAATATTTCAAAAAAATATTTATGAAATCAAGTGAACACTGATGATATAATAAGAGAGACAATTATTTTACAAACTTGTCATTTAGAAAAGCAAGACGGCTAAATACGGTTAGAAATGCAACTACATAAATTACAATGAAGGGTGCGACTAATAAGTTCAAGACATATATTTTAATAAAAAAGTATATTACAATAAAAATAATTATAATGTCATCCTTCTAGGCCTTATTTTTTGGAATTAAATCATAATTACCTTATTATCAATGCTATCAAATACATCTTTTTTCAATATAAGGCATTAAACAATCATTCAACTATTCATCCTCATCTCATTACAAAGTGCAGTCTTGATGTATTAAGGGTAGACACTTAATTTAAGGGTGGACAATCATTCAAACATGTATTAAAAAAAATCTCAAATTCAAGGGGGCACTTGCCCCCCTTCTCTAATAAGTGGGTCCACCTCTGATAATTGCCTTATTATCAATGTTATCAAATAAGGCACCAAACAATCATTCAACCATTCATCCCCATCCAATTACGAAATGCAGTCTTGATGTATTAAAGGTGGACACTTAATTTAAGGGTGAAGCGATCATTCAAACATTTTTTTTTAAAAAAAAAAACTTTAAAATTCAAGGAGGGGCACTTGCCCCCTTCTATTAGGGCAAATAGAGGGGCCAATCTTTGGTCTCCTCTTTTTTTTTCAATATTCCAAAAATATACTCTCAACAAAAAGGAATATTCCTTTCATTAATGGCACCTTGGTTATTTCCCTACTTTCCACTACCTTCCCTCCCACTCCCTCCCTCAAACCAAATATGCCCTTATACATGGGTCCGCCCATGCTTGGAGCTGGGCCTACCGCATGACGACAACTGTGAAACAAATACTCCAACTGATCTTTATTATAAGGTACTAACAAACAATTCTCACAAATCAATAAAAAACAATTAAAGTCAATAAAATTATCCTAAAATTGAAGGAACTTCCAATATTACCTTACTAATTGCACTAAACTATAATATTATATTAATTATTATTACCCACTACCCTTATTAATTATGGGCATACATAAAAAAAATTTAATGCGCTTTGGAAACAAGCGAGTGTCTTATAAAATAGATTAAATACAATTGCTAGTTGGTGCTTTAAGATTAGAGGGGGTATATTCATCAACTATCCCTTCTAAATTTATAAAGAACAGGCTAATATATTGCGGGGAAAAAGTGGGTTCTTTTGCGTGTTAGGATTAGATAAAAATGTATAGTTCATGTCTTTTAAACTCAATTTCGGGTATCGTTAATTAATACGTTTCATATAATGGGTATGAGATGGATTGAATATATATCATTTTTATAAATAATGAAATAAATTTTGGAAAAATAAATAAATAATTTAGTTTATACTCATCTGGTCCTTAATATAGGACAAAATTATCTAATTTGATTAGATTAAGAAAGTTAATTAAATTAATTAATATGACATATAATTTTTAAAACATCATAGTCACATTCTTTAATTCCTAATTTCTCCTCTTTCTTGATTATTGGTGAGGAAGTACCAATAGGGGTAAATTAGATTTTTTTTTTTTTTTTTTTTTTTTTACAAATATAAAATTCTTTTCATATTTAAGATCAAGATTAGAAGCTCAAATATATCTTCTATTAAGAATCGGAAGAGTAATATAAATGAAAATAAGATTTGTGAAATAATCAAACTTAAACAATTGTTAAAAAATATGATGTGATTTATTTTATTTCATTTTTACTTCACAAGAGATTTGCATGTTATAGTGTTTTAGAACTTCTCCTATTATTAAAATTATTTCAACTTCGTTGGCAAGTTCTCTCTTTGCTTCTGAAAACCCTAGTTCTTAGTATGTTAGTATTATCTGCTCCTTAGATTCCAAGTATGCTTTGCACTTGCCTCTACGAGGATCCCGTGCATCGAACGAGTCAAGATCACGATCCAAGATGAGAGTAGCGAAAATCGGATACCGAATGTGCCGATTTGTATGCCTTGATTGGGAAGATGCTTGAATCCTAAAGTGTCCTTGAGCGTGGGTAAGAGGTAAGTCCCGAGGAGCTCAGACTGTCCACTGGATTGAGCATTTTCTCATCAATGTGTGTGTATCTTGGCAGCCGTTCAGTATAATAATTTTCAGTTTATCAGACTATCTGAGTTTCCAATCAGTTATATAGGATAGATCAAGGTCCTAATGACTTTATTGGTGTCTGTGTCTGAGATCTTGTAGCCCTTAGTTCGAAGACACACTGGCTCTGATACCACACTGGAGGGTGGATGTATCGAAAAAAAAAAGGAATTTAGAAAGGAAAGCTGAATATATTTGTTTCATTGTCAACGTGGGTGGGCCAAGTTCCAAGCCCTCGCCCATATGTATTTTGTTATTTAAAAACAATGATTACATCTAGGGGTGAGTATTCGGTTTTCGGTTAAAACCGAAAAACCGAAATACACATATTTTAAAATCGAACCGAAACCGAAGAACCGAAAAGACCGAACCGAAAAACCGAAATATTTCGGTTCGATTTTATAGTTAATTCGGTTTTCAGGCTTAAGTTGAGTCTTATTGTCTTTTTGTTTGGATTAATTACGTAAAATGATCAATCTACTTTTTTTTTTTGCCGAATCAATCTACAATATTGATTATTGAGTCTGTAACTTGGCTATAATATAGTTTACATAAAGCACCTGATATATATCGATTTTTATTTATATGACAATAGGTTGCAGATTTTAAAATCAAAACATGGAATAATGATGGAAAGAGGAATTGAGTTTGGGTCTGGACGTCTAGTACTAGTCTTCATTGAGGTGGGCCAAGGTCATGACTATAAGGTTAGGTCTCGACTCATATATATGCATCGTCGTTTTAATTAATTTCGGTTATTTCTACAAAAAAAAATATATCGGTTTTTCGGTTTTAACCAAAATAATTTTACAAAAACCGAACAAAGTTATTTTAAAAAACCAAACCGAACCAAAAAACTGAAAAAACCGAACACCAAATTATTCGATTCGATTTTCGGTTTCGGTTTTGATTTGGTCACCCCTAATTACATCTTCAATCATCCAACACATATTTGGAATTTGGAGGACCAGTGACATTTTACGCGCGTGCACTATCAGCCATATCCATTGTGACGCACTCCATCGGCCTATGCGGTTGAATATATCGCGATCTATTTATAGGGATGACATCATCATCATATGTTTGTATTTCCAGATATGTACATCCTTTGTGATGTAATCCATCAGCAGTACGGTTGTATGTCCAAATACATTCATGGTTACTGTTACTCCTGATTTACAGTAATATAGAGGTTTTTTGAAGAACAAATTGATCGCAATATAAGTCAAATGAAAAACTAATGCTTATTTATTAATTTTATCTCTATAATTAATGTTTATATATTATTCTTTATATTTTAGGAAATTCAGCAATTTCTTTTAATTTAACGCGAATCTAATGGGTTACCATATTTTTAAATTTTAAGAAATTAATAAAAATATAACTTATATTGCGTACCGAATAAATTTATGGGGCGAAGGAAATAAATGAGGGATGTGAGAGGGAGCCTCACCTTATATGCTTCTTACATGCTCATCTTTCTAATTAGAGGGATGAGACATTTTTTTTAATTTTTTTATATATTATATTTATTTATATTAAAATTATATATTTCTTTTCGGAATGTTTTTTGAACCCAAAGATCTTAAATTAATTAATTTCTGGATACTTGGTATTATAGGATAAATATTTCGAATGCGGAACCCGAAATTAATTAATTTAAAATATTATGTGTAAAAAAATTCTAAAAAGCTATATATAATTTAAATCTAAATAAATATATTATATAAAAAAAAAATGTGCTCATCCCTCTAATAGAGGGACAAGCACATAAAGTACACCTAATGTGAACCGATGTGAGGGGAGGTGGAAGAAGATAAAGACAAGTAATGTGGGCAGCAATCCCAAAAAAGGTGGGTCAGAGCCATAAAGATGCCCACCGGCTCCGATTTAATAACCGTAACCCCTTTTTCCTGTTCCTTAAACACACGCCACTATTACCACCTACACTCCAAAACCCTCCCTCCTAACGGAACCTCCTCCTCACGTTTTTCTTCCCTCTCTGTTTCAATTCCACAGGCCTCATTCCTTTCTATTCTCCCGTCTTCTCTATTCATTCATTCATTCCATACCTTCTTTCGTCTCACCACCCTCATTTATTCTCTTCATTTTGCTTTCCCTTCCCTTCTCATCTCATGTATATTTATTTATTCTCTCTTGTATTATCGTTCAACACTGCTTCGGCTATAAGCAAGCCTACACCAGAAGCAGAGAAATAGCATAGCACCTCTGACCTAAATTACGACTCAGCAGAGGATACATAGTCTCATTTTTTGTAAATTAATAATGGTGGGTATCTTCTCCTTACTAACGGGGATGCCTGGTCCCAGTGGTTTTGGATCTGCTTCCACTGCTCAGCAGGTTACTGAAGGAATTGATGCCACCGATCTCACTGCCATTGTTACCGGTATCACTTTACCCTCTTTCATTTCTTCCTCATATACCTTTTCTTGTCTCACTCTGCACTTTGTTCTTATTCACTACTCTGCCCATGTTCTTCATCACCATTAGCCTACTGGAATATTGGTTTTTTTACTCTGCAACGTACCACAATACCTTATTTGTTTTTCTGGAAATTAAATCCTAAAAAACTTGGTTTCTAGACGGGATTAGAACTGATTAGTACTTTTATTTTCTTTCAACAAAGATTCTTCATCCTTTTTTTTTGGGTCTCTGTCGCCTTAAAAATTCACATAACCAGTCTTTATTTTCCATTCCTTTATCATATCTTCACACAGGTGCCTTGTAGAAACTTTTTCTTGGTTCCCTTTTCAAGGTGGCTGAGTTTTAAAAAGGAAAAGGGAAAAGCAAAAACTACCTGAAGGGCTTGCTAATTCCTTACTACTACTATTATATCTTCATAAAGCACATGGCACATGGCTATCTTATTCCTTTCCCCGAGCTCAAAGCTAAACAATATGTGTTCTTCTAAACGATCACCCCTGAAAAAAATTGCAGGAGGAGCAAGTGGTATAGGGTTGGAGACAGCAAGAGTCTTGGCTCTTCGAAATGCCCACGTCATCATTGCTGCGAGGAACTTGGAGGCTGCAAAGGAAGCTAAACAGCTTATTCTGCAAGAAAATGAGTCTGCTCGAGTGGACATTCTCAAGCTTGACCTCTGCTCAGTCAAATCTATCAGATCATTTGTTGACAATTTCTTGGCTCTTGATCTTCCCCTCAACATCTTAATGTCATTTCTCTAATCCCATGTCTTCATCTTTTTTTTTTTTTTCTTTTTTTTTGAGTTGCTACAATTCTGAACCAAGTCATTGGATTGAGATTGGCCTTTCTGTTTCAGAAACAATGCTGGTGTCATGTTCTGTCCCTTCCAACTCTCTGAGGATGGGATCGAAATGCAATTTGCTACTAATCATCTTGGTAATGAGTAATAACAAGTTTGATTAATCTTATGACTAAAGTGCCTATATATCTCTTGGTTTGCTAATTCCTGTTATTGTTCTCAGGTCATTTCCTGTTGACAAACCTCCTTCTTGACAAAATGAAGCAAACTGCAAAAGCAAGTGGAATCGAGGGCAGGATTGTCAATTTGTCATCAATTGCCCATACCTACACTTATGAAGAGGGTATTCGCTTTGATAAGATCAATGATCAAATTGGGTATTGTTTTATCTTTATATTAATTAACCCTTTGGTTGTGTCTTTATTGGTGAGCGATACTTGGGATTTTAAATCCAGTAAGAAGTCCATTCAGTCAATTCCAACCATCCCTGCATAATTAAACAGATCCTCCAAATTGCATTAGTCAAAATCATTAGTTTTTATGAGCTTGAAAGAGATGGTTGGAATGGACTTTTATTGACTCTTGTTAAATATTCTTCTTATTTGGATTTAGATCCAGTTATGTAGGACTATGTAATTTAGCATGATGCTATGATAATATTTCAGTTACTCTGACAAAAAAGCATATGGGCAGTCCAAGTTGGCCAATATATTGCACGCAAATGAGCTTTCTCGTCGCCTGCAGGTGATCCTCCTAAAATTCTCCTGATCAACAACTGTTGCCGTAGAAATAAATTACAGTGAGAGATACATGCAGGACTAGGACCCCCAAGTTCGTCTCTGTATTTCTTAAATTCGGTCCTCTTACCGTAAAAAATGTATACACCAACCACATTCAGATGTCAGATAGACATAAAAATGAGTGAGAATGGATATAAACTGATAAACGATTATATTTTTTTGTCTCTATTTTTCAAACATATACGAAAGATAAATTCAGATTCGTATATATATATATATTTAAAAAGCTTAAAGCAAATCTTATTTTATTCTTGAGCTTTGTGCTACACATGGAGCCCAATTTAGCTTAACATCAAGCAGGACGGGAACATACTACTCATTCTTGTCCTTATTATAGGACACCAACTAATAAGTTTATTTGGTCCTTTTTATAAGGCACTTGTTTGTTCCCAATGAACAATGATTTTTTTTTTCATGTCTGTCCCTAATTAATAAAGGTAGTGGGTGAGAGTAATAATTAATATAATATTAGATTTTAGTACAATTAGTAGGGATAATATTGGAAATTACTTAGATTCTAGGATAATTTTATTGACTTTAACTGCTTTTATTGGTTTATGAGAAAAATTAGTTGATGTCTTCTAATAAAGATCAGAAGTAATTAGTTTGCATCTGACCACATAAATTTGTATGATGTCCTACAGAGGATTTATTTTGCCGATCATAACAAAGGAAACTGCCTTATATAGTCAATCTTTGATTTTGATTTTCCGTACTCACTCACTTTGAGTTTCTGACACTGACACTGCAGGAAGAGGGTGTGAACATTACGGCCAACTCAGTCCACCCAGGTGTCATAATGACCCCTCTCATGAGACATTCTTCCTTCCTCATGCGTACGATATGTCTCCCTAATACCTGCTTCTACTCTTTATCACTCTTGCTTGTTCTTCCTTATTCTGATATGATGAAACTTCATTGAAGCAGATTTTCTCAAGTTATTCACCTTTTACATATGGAAGAATGTCCCACAGGTATGGAATCCATTGCTCTTGAAAATTCAATTGAAGACATTGGTAAGCATAAAAAAGCTTGAGATTGATGTAAAGTTAAAGTGTGATTAATTGTGAATGAAACTTGCAGGGAGCAGCCACAACATGTTACGTTGCTCTGCACCCAAGGGTGAAGGGTGTGAGTGGGAAGTACTTTCTGGATTGCAATGAGTTTCAACCAGGGGCTTTGGCTACTGACGAACTGTTAGGGAGGAAACTCTGGGATTTTAGCCACAAGTTGATCGACTCTACTTCTAAAGACTGAGCGCTATTGCTCTTCGCCACGCAACAAGCCTCCTGCCTATAAGCTATATGCGCCTTTATGAATAAGATATCAGTTTATACTTATAATCCTCAATTGATCTGGCACTACTCTGGCTAGCTATTTTTACAAACACTTGTATGCATATTTTGTCTTTTGACTTTGCAAGTAAGGTGAAAATGGGGTTAGGTTTTCTTATCATTATTTTCTTATTATCCCTCGTAATCTTTAAATTATACCTGTTAATCAATCTAAAAAATCACATTATTATTTTAACTTTTCTCTTCTCTTTTCAATGATTAAGAGACCTAGAGAAAAAAGATAAGGCTAATAAAAAACTTAGAGGAAAGAAAAAGATGAGGAGAGAATTAAACCTTACTAGATTCAATTCACAGAAAAAGAGAAAAAAAGATGAGGAGAGAGAATCATCTTTATTTGAGAACGACGAATTAAACAATGTCCACCGTTGGCATGGTCCCCCCAGTCCCTTCACCGCCCCGGGGGGGGGGACCTTTAACAGTTAGTTCTGAATATGTATATCAACATTACTGCTTTCATTTACAAAGGTCAGGGTAATCGAAGCATCGGATAGAATCGTCGCACAAGATCGTTCGTCTTAAGCATTTAACTGAGGAAAAATGTGAATGTAAATTTCTACACTTGGCGACTACTAAATAACTTGATGATAGATATCTATAAATGATAAATCCTGTACCTTAAATCAGATAGCAAATTTACGCCGGAAACACGGGGGACACTCAGATCAATCGTGTATTTTATTTTAGTAAAGAAAATTCCGGTGGGAACGACGATGAGAATTATGCACTTTAGTGTTCATTGAAAAACTTGATTACAACTATGAATGTTTACTGCACCTCAATCTGCAACCTAATATAATTCTAAATGAAGACTCGAATGATCAGCAAATCAAGGGGTTTGAGGATCCTCCCACAACCCCACGGCCCGAACAACACAAGCGGACGCAGCGACAATGACGGCGGCAAACACAGGAGGGACGATCAGATCAATCTTGGACTTGGTGAAGAGCTGAGGTGGAAAACAGAGGATGTCGCTGGGAACATCCAAGGGCACTCTAATGAAAGATTCGGACTTGCACGCCTTGGAGAAGGAAGAAGAGGGCGAAATGGCCAAGACGAAAGCGGCCTCCGGCGAGAAGGAGGCGACGGCCACCGTGAAGGTCAGGAGCATCGTCCAAGTTGCAGCGAAGATTAGAACAGGCCATGGAGTAGTGAGACGGAAATGGAAGAGAGGAGAGAGGGAGAGAGCCATTATTACGAGATTGGGAGGTTGGTGGGGGTTAATGGGTCTGAAGTACAATAGAATATAAACATACAGAAGATGGGTTAAGCGAAAGTAGGCAGTCGGAACTTGGTGGGGGAAGTTGAATTATTGGTGAGGGGACATGACGATGCATTGGAAGTAATGATGGTAAACCAGACAAACCAGACTCTGAGGTGCAGAAGTGGGCGTGCTTTGTGGTTTAGGTTTAGTCAAGAGACTGGACAGCGACTCCACCACATCACATCTTGCACGCGTGGTAGTTGGCAGGTAGAGCAACCACACACACTCTATTTATATACTTCCATCACTCACCTTATAATTTATTTAAAAATTAATTAATATGATATATATTTTTTAAAATAATTTATTTAATTTTTCTTAGCTCTCTCATTCATTCTTGAAGGAGCATTAATAAAGGTAAATTAAGAAAATATTGATAAATTTAAAAACTATATCTTATATTTAGAACCAAGATTAAATTTCTAAATATGTTTTATATTAAGGACCGAAAAAGTACTTCTAATCTTTAATATAAGACCTACTTAACTTTTTTTAAGATATTAATGAAATTAAATAACTTAGTTTATAGCTTTTATATTTATTGTTTTTCTTCAAATCAGTTTGTCCCACTTATAAACTTATACATAATCTAATGAAATACAATATGTATTATAATTAAGTAACTTATTTAATTTTATTAATATCTCTAAAAGTTAATTTTTTTTAGAGGTTAAGGAAGTTAATTAAATTAGCGATCTTTTATTTTTATTTTTATTCTTAAAATCGGGGAGAATAAGGAGCAATGAAAAAGACAGTAATCTTAATTCAAAATTTCAATACCCTACATTTTTTATTTTATCTATGTGTGTGTGTAATATAAGGTCAATCAAGCCTCTACTTGGGGCAGCCCAATTTTTAGAACCTATCTTAAGCCGAAATCTTAATGCAGGGAAGAGAAAGATGGCCAATAAAAATTGCAAGACATCACGTTTTAAGTCAACCTTAATACTCAAGTTTATAGGTCATTAACTTTATTATATATTGAAAGAACCATTCCCTACATTGGTAAGGTCTATGCACGAACTCCGAGGCTGACACAAACAATGCGGACAATAGGACCATCTGCCTTTTAAGGTTGCAGAGTTGACCCTTTTGGTTTATATCCCTTTTGTAGTAAGAATAGGATTAGTAGCTGCTTTTAGGGTGGCTCATGCAGGGACTGTGACAGTTCCTTTATTTTGATTATATTTAACATTAGATGTTGGGAGGGAGGGTATTGAGCATTTTGTAGAGAGTTGTAAGAGGAGAGGAATATTCATGAACGATCTGAACCTTTTCTGGGCTGATAGGGAGTAGTGTGCTTCTATCAGATTGGCTATAACCTTTTGTTATCAAATATTATCTGCTAAATCAGGTCATTTGCTGGTATATTGGGTGAATCCTAACAAATTGGTATTAGAGCGGTAGTTTCCTAGGGAGATGGCAGACGAAATCAGGGACTTAAGAGAGTCGATGGTCGGCCTAACCAAGAAAGTGGACGAGCTTTCAGGGATGTCGAAGCAGGTTTCAGAGTTGACTGAGGGCATGAATGTAATGAGGGAATTACTTCTATGTATGGATCAGAATTCCAGCAAGAAGAGTAAGAGCAGGAGGGATAACAATGAACCCCATTCAGACACAGAGACAGAAAGCAACGACGACATAGATAAAGGAGCAACAAGATTCAGAAAATTAGAGTTATCGGTGTTCGATGGCGATGACCCTATTGGGTGGTTCTGTCGAGTGGAAAAGTATTTCCACATAAATCATGTACCTGAATCGAAGAAGCTTGAAGCCGCTGTTGTATGTCTGGAAAATCGAGCCCTCAACTGGTACCAGTGGAAGGAAGCACGCGGTGCTTTGAATAGTTGGCCGGAGTTCAAATTAAAGTTAATGGAGCGTTTCCACTTATTTCAGCAAGGTGGAAAGTACAAGGAGCTGTTCTCGAATAAGCAGGAAGGCACGTTCTTGGAATATGTTGAGGTGTTCGAGCGCCTCTTGTTCTTGTTAAAAGAAGCACCGGAGGAATGCCTGATGGGAGCTTTTCTATACGGATTAAAGATGGAAATACAGGCAGAGCTCGAAGTAGTTGAGGAGACAGATTTGGAAGGGTTGATCAGAACGGCTATTCGCGTGGATGGAAAGAACCGGATGCTAGAACTGGATAAAGGTGGGTGATCCTTGAAGACAGCCAATAGTATCGGGTATAAGAAGTACCCGGCCCAATCCACCTATTCACGGGCCATTCCATTTTTTTGAACCCAATCGAGTGACTCAGACTCACAATCCGATGACCCAGCTTACTAAACCATACCCGAAGACAACTGAAGCCAAATCGGGAAGCTCTTCATCCGGGGTGGAATCGTCGGTTACCGGACTTCGAGATGGCACGACGGCGAGAGATGGGGCTATGTTTCAAGTGTGATACAGCCGTGCATATACGTGCCGAGAGAAACACCTCCAGGTATTCTAAATCGACGTCGACGCTGAGAACAAGGACAAGAATGCCGGCGAAACAGGGGAGGTAACGGAGGAATTTTCTGAAACTGACAAGGACTCTATCAGAATGGAATTATCATTAAATTCCTTGGCAGGCCTCGAGAACAACCACACTATGAAGGTCAGAGGCGAAATCGTCGGTGAAGCAATGGTGATATTAATTGATTATGGAGCCACCCATAACTTCATTGCCGAATACCTTCTGAATCGACTCATAATCCACAAGGAGAAAGGATCCGATTATACCATAACGGTGGGCGATGGTCACACGGTCAGACACAACCAGTGATGCCGCGATGTGATAATTAAAATACAAGGCCTACACGTTGAGCAAACCTTCTATTTGTTCCCACTGATAGGAATTGACGCCATGTTAGGCATTGAGTGGTTGAGTACTCTTGGGGAAGTTAAGGTAAATTGGAGATTAATGACCATGAAGATTGGGGGAAAAAGCAATATAATTTGTTTAACAAGGGACCCAACATTATCCAGAACCCAAGCTTCTCTGCAAGCCATCATCAGAATAGTCAAAAAGAAAGGGGAGGGATTCCTCGTGGAGTGCCATAGTCTTGAGAAAGAAGGGAACAACGAACAGCCGATAAATCCAGAAATTTGGCAGCTGTTGAACAAATTCATTACAATATGCCAACCATCCGACGCACTACCCGCTAAATGTTTACAGGACCATGCAATTGAAATTAAGCCAGGCGAGCAGCCGCCTAATGTTTGACCATACAAATATCCTCACTCACAAAAAAAGGAAATAGAAGAACTGTAAAGGATATGCTACAAGCTGGCATTATTCATCCAAGTAACAACTCTACTCCAGTCCTGTGTTATTGGTTAAAAAAAGGATGGCATTTGGCATTTTTGTGTCGACTATTGAGCATTAAACAAGATAACTATCCCGGATAAGTTCTTGATTCCAACCATTGATGAACTTCTGGACGAGTTAAAAGGGACCAATGTATTCTCCAAATTAGACCTGAAATCTGGTTTCCATCAGATTCAAGTCAAGGCTGGTGATGAACACAAAACAACGTTTTGAACTCACGAAGGGCACTATGAATTCCAGGTGATGCCATTCGGTCTTACCAATGCCCCTTCTACATTTCAAGCCTTGATGAATGAGATTTTTAGAGGGTATTTAAGACAATTTGTGCTAGTTTTTTTTTTTTTTTTTAATTTTTCATGATATACTAATTTACAACTGCAATCTCAATGCTACCTAGAACACCTAGAAAAGGTGCTAACTATTTTGCAGGAAAATCATTTGGTCATTAATCTAAAGAAGTGCAGCTTCATGCAACTAAGAATAGAGTACCTTGGCTACCTGATTTCTGAGCATGGCATACAGGCTGACCCTAAAAAGATTGAGAGCATGAAGGCTTGGCCCTAACCGAAGAACGGTCACTACGGGGATTTCTAGGCTTGAGTGGGTATTACCGGTGGTTTGTCAAGGGATATGGGAAAATAGCAAGCCCCTTGATTGATCTTCTCAAGAAAGAGGCATTCAATTGGACCATCGAAGCCACCAACGCCTTTGAGGCTCTCAAAATCGCCATGACTACATTCCCAGTGCTCACCATGCTTGATTTCACTATTCCCTTTGATCTGGAAACCGATGCTTTGGGAACTGGAGTGGGAGCGGTGTTGATGCAACAAGGTCTCCCCATTGCTTACTATAGTCAAAAGTTGTCCAAGATAGCTCAACAGTGCTCAATCTATGAAAAGGAGTTAATAGCAATCATATTTGTGGTGAAGAGATGAAGACATTACTTGTGGGGATAGAATTTTGTCATCCGGCCGATCGGGCGCCAAATACTTGGCTGAACAACGGATTTTGGAAGAAAATAAGCAAAAGTGGGTTTCCAAATTGATGGATTACAAGTTTAAAATTGTATATAAACCAGGGAAAGAGAACCGAGCAGCTGATGCGTTGTCACAACAAGATGAACCCCTGAAGCTGATGGCGTTTTCCATGTAGCAGAATGTTAACATAGAAAAATGGGAGAGTGAAGTACAAGCTGATCCCAAATTGCAACACATCTTACAACAGTTACTTACCGAGAAAGATGGCGTTAAGGGGTACACCTTGATTAAAGGGTGTCTACACTATAAGGGTAGATTGGTTTTACCAAAAAAATCAGCGAGGATTCCTTTGTTAATAAGAGAATATCATGACTCACCCATCGGGGGCACTCCGGATATTTGAGGACCTGCAAAAGACTGGGCAATGTAGTCTATTGGGAGGGAATGAAATGGGAGATACAAAAGTATGTCATTGAATGTGCAATTTTCCAGAGAAACAAGCATTAAGCTCTCTCTCCAGCAAGATTACTATAGCCCCTCCCTATTCCACAAGCTGTTTGGGAAGACATAAGTATGGATTTTATCACCGGGTTACCAAAATCCCGTAGGTTTGATACTATACTTGTCATCATTGACCGACTTACTAAATATGCCCATTTTCTGCCTGTCCATCACCCTTTTAGTGCTAAGGATGTTGCTGATGTCTTTGTCAAGGAAATAGTTCGGTTGCACGGGTTCCCCAAGACTATCGTTTCTGATAGAGACCGTGTGTTTGTCAGTCATTTCTAGCGGGAATTGTTCAAACAGGTGGGAACTCAACTATGGCCTATCACCTAGAGACTGATGGGCAAACAGAGGTGCTCAACAAAGGGCTTGAAACCTATCTTCGGTGTTTTACTAGCGAAAAACCTAATCAATGGGTTCAGTGGCTACCATGGGCTGAATATTGGTACAACACTAATCATCAAGGATCAGCCAACATGACTCCTTTCCTAGCTGTTTACGAAAGGGATCCGCCGACTTTTCTCAAGCTGACTAATGAGCCCTCGGTTCTAGAAGAAGTGAGTGAGCAGATCAGATCCAGGAATGCTATTATTGCCACGTTGAAGGAAAACTTGATCAAGGCTCAAGAAGAAATGCGGAAACAAGAAAACAAGCATAGGAGGGATATTCAATTTGACGTCGGGGACCAGGTTTATGTCTGAATTCAGCCCTATTGGTTACATTCATTAGCCAAAAGGATTAATGAAAATCTGATCCCGCGGTTCTATGGTCCATTCACCATTGTGGGTAAGGTAGGAGCAATGGCCTACCGTTTAGACCTTCCTCCTACCACCCGAGTTCACTCGGTTTTTCATGTATTGGTCCTCAAGAAATCAGTTTAGTCTAGGTGGGTGGCTCCTACAATCCCTCCAACTCTGTCCGAGTAGCTAGAGTTACAAGTGCAATCGGAAGAAGTTTGCAAAGTTAGGCGACTCATGAGTGGGCAGACTGAAGTCCTAATCAAATGGAAGGATATGCCATCACATGAGAATTCTTGGGAGAAATGGGAGGCTATAGCTACACAGTTTCCCGAATTTCACCTTGCGGACAAGGTGAAGCTTTTAGGGGAGGGTAATGAAAGAACCCTTCCCTACATTGGTAAGGTCTACGCACAGACTCCGAGGTAGACACAAACAAAGCAGACAATAGGGCCATCTGCCTTTTAAGGTTACAGAGTTGACCCTTTTGGTTTATATCCCTTTTGTAGTAAGAGTAGGATTAGTAGTTGCTTTTAGGGTGGCTCATGCAGGGACTGTGACAGTTCCTTTATTTTGATTATATTTACTGTTAGATGTTGGGAGGGAGGGTATTGAGCATTTTGTCGAGTTGTAAGAGGAGAGGAATATTCAGGAATGACCTTAACCTTTTCTAGGCTGATAGGGAGTAGTGTGCTTCTATCAGATTGGCTATAACCTTTTGTTATCAAATATTATCTGCTAAATCAGCGTCATTTGCTGGTATATTGGGTGAATCCTAACATATATGTATTATTAAACCCAATTTTATCTGACGTAAAACATTCCACTCCTGAAAATTATAACAATCAATCTAACTGATAAAATCAAAAGTAAGCCATCAATGCGTCTCATTTCTCTTGCTTGACGTAATGTAGAAAAAATGCGCAATTTTTAAGTAAAAAGAGTCACATAATTTAGCTATTCAGCAACAAGGAATATCATCAGAAAGAAAAAAGTACTGAAGATTGTGATATAGGAGTATTTTACAGGCACACAGACATCAGAAAATGCGAGGATCTATAAGGAAGCTCGGAGTCGTAACAAAGATTTGATTCACTCTGCAGGAGTGGAAGAAGTCTTCGCCACTTTGAGAGTCACCAATAGAAAACAGCCAAATGAAAAGATTAGTAAAGCAAGCATAATCACAACCACTGCCTGGAAGGAGATGTGAGGGCTTAAAAAGAACAAGACAGCAATTGTAGCGCTTTGCCATATCTTTAGCTGTGCAAATGCTCCTTCCTGCTCTCGTAAAACCAACATGAAATATCAGAGTCCAAATCCTCTAACTAGTTATAAAACATAATTGGAGAATAGTTTAATCAAGTTTACCGTGTCATGCTTAAATAGCATTCCAATCAAAGCACTAAGCTGTGTATTCAAAACCCCATCACCAATGCCCAATAAAGCAGCCAAGAAAAGTGGGTACACACTACTGAGAAACCCACTGCTTATCCTGCATTACGAGTCTTAAAATAAGAAATTGAGAAGATGAAGTTACAGATGTGTGTGCACGCACAAGGTTGCGCGTTTGTGTAACCTCAGAACAGAGGAGTGTTTACTACTGACCTCAAATCTAGCAGAAGCAGGACAATAGCGACTGCCTGAATAAAAGCTCCAACAGAAACTATTGATGTAATAGATGTAAGGCCAGAGGTAAGTCGACCAGCAGCCAGAGAACACTGAACACAGAAGGAAATATGAAAGAAATCAAATCAATCCACAATAACATATATTTATATGGCAAGGGCCTCCATAATTTCAAATGGGACAGTCTCTATTTCTCAGCTCCCTACCCCACAAAACCCAGCCCCCAAGATAGTAAGATTCTAAAGATGCTCATTCTTAGCATAATGCATACAAATTGAACAATAAGCATCAAGTTACTTTGGTTAAACAACACGCATAGGTAAGGATGTTAAGGTCACATTCTCATACTTACCATTCCATCAAAAGCCCCATATACTGCCATTGCACTACCGACGCCGGAAATCCCAAGGGTTGGAGTTACAACATACTTAGTAAATTCAGCCCTACAACAAAACCACATTTCATTAATAATCAAAAGATAAGTACATAACGCTTACCACACAAATCAATAGAACTTACCACACAAATGCTTGTTGTAGTCCTGAATATGCAATGAGAGGAATGATCAACAGCATTCTTACATCAGAAATTGAAATGGCAAGTGATTTAGATAGAGACTTTAAGGATGAATAGACCCCATCATCAGTATCTGATAGCTCCTCTTCTTCCTTTTTATTACCAGTCCTTCTACTCAGTAAGCACATAAGTGCCACACCTAAGGCCATCACGCAAAGGAACACAATAAATAATAACGTTGTGCCTTTGGTACTTCCTCCCTGCAGTGATGGAAAACAAAAATTTGATCCCTAGTTTGTACAAATTAAATATCCAAGCCTGAAGCTTGTTGATATTTGAGAAAAGCATTTATTTTTTATCAATGAAAGGAAAAACACAGCTCATACTTGTGTTTCCTAGATAGATTTCTCATATTATACAGATTAACATATGTTCAAGGAGCATAAATTTTCAATCTTTAAAGATAAAATAAACATTATAATGAAAACAAACAGGAAATGCTCTATCAAACATTTGACACCATAACCCAATCACCCTAATGCTACATCAATCTTTTGAGAATTAAAGCATCGCTCTGATAAAAATGTATCTACCATTAATATTTTAATTTGGCAAAATTCAGACCAAGTGTTCTCTCTGCCTTGTAGTTTGTTTCTTTGTACACCTTTCAAAAGGTGCAATTCTTCATCCTTAAACCTATGTCTGGCTAGGTATGGAAAAAGAAGGCGAACAGAGATGTTTATGGGAAATCACCTTGTTCCCCAAAAAAGCATAAATAAAAGGACTAATTCTATAAAAAGTACAGAACATAAAATATATAGCATAAAGAAAATAATCTCCTTTTCATGCTTTCCTTTATTCTTTTCGATCCAAAACTTGAACCTAACATGCCTTAACAGTTTAGAAGGGGTAGTTTTAAAATAAATTACAGATCATGGGGCTGATTATAATAAACACAAACAAAAGGAATACAAGAAAGTTTGCAACCAAAGCCCCGAGAAAACACATACCTGTCCATCACTTAGTAAAAAGAATGTAATGAGATTTCCAACAAACTGCAAAACAAAATTACACCAATTTGGAATTCATCAAAAAGAGGTTTTTATTTTATTATATGTTCCATGGAAACACACTAGAGTATCAGACTTTAGTTAGTAGTAGAATTCATCATCACCTGGTGGAGTGCAAACATTGCCCAGAATTCCCCATTGAAGTCACCAATCACCGCTCCCTCATGCAAGTTGTGAGCTCTGGCTTGACTACGTGCAGCTAAAGTAAGATATGTTCCCTGTCAAGTCATATTAAAGCTAGTAAAGATGTCTAAAACTTCAGGAAGGGTTCAAGGTGCTTTTGATTCTTGACAAGTTAACGTTAATTGTACCTCTGCAACCCATATAATTGAAGCACAAAATCCAAGATACAAAGAGGCTGGAATCATTGTATACCTGAAAGAAGAATGTATCAGCAGTAAAGAACTCATGGAATTAGTTAATGTGTTTTCAGCATATGGTCTTAAAGTCCAGCAAAACTGAAGCTTAGATACAAAAGAGCCAATATCAGCAGATATGAATAACATAAATAACGGAATGCAAAAAATAAATCCACAAATCTCAGAAAACAACTAGCAGAAGAGGCATCAGTGAGTGAACTATTGAGAATTTTCATGGGTATGATCAGTTCAAATAGCCACCAATGTTTCTTTCATTCAACCAGATTGTGGCCAAAACGTTAATTGTTAATTTGGGGGCATATATTGTACTGGAATACATGAACTGTCAATTCTTACCGAAAATAACTATTAATTTCAACAAATTATACGAGGGTCTCCCAAAACTCAGACTTACCTGCACCCTACAACTAGCGAATGTTGTTTATCCCAAACTTCGCCTTGCTGTTTACTCAAACTTACAGATATTTACTCGTGATTGTAATTCCACTTCAACAGAAATGATAGACGAATTATAATATAAGCACAGAATGGATTGTAATTACCAATTTGGCTTCAAGTTCGCAGCTACATACAACACATAACCAGATGTTCCAAGAACCAAAGCGTTCTTCGACCCGAGCTTCCGAACCACTAGAGAAGCAACCAGACAGAAAAAAGCGAAAGACGTATATAATATACCGAGCGAAGTTGTACCCAAGTCCTGCTCCTGTAAAGGAAAATTCAAGCCCCAAAAGGATCACAAGCGTTCAGATCACATTTGCAAAACAACATCTTTCAATTGAATTAGGACATGAAACTCAAAAGTGTATATTACGGAAGAAAAATTAAGCCGAGGCTCACAGTGTTCACGGTACTCTGTAAGTTCTGAGCAGCTCCATACGCGAGGAAGATCAACAGAAATGCCACGCTCAAGATATGAATATCCCTCGTATGGTTCTTGGGAGTTTGAATCGGCGAATTATCAACAGCAGCAACCAGTGGCGACTCTTCGTCGCGGGGAAGTACAGACGCCATAGCTCCCAATTCTCGATCAAATTGGCATTAGCTAATAAAACCTAGAGAAGATATGGGCGGGCGTATGACCGGCCAGAACCTTGCATGGTAGATGACGCAAAGATAAGTCAAAATAGCTGAATAAATTAGTCAATGGGGATGAGATTATAAAACTCCATCCATGGCCGAGAAAGAGAAAGCGGACAAAATCGATAATATCTCGGAGATTCCGAATCTTCAGCTCTTTACCATAATCGAATCAGCTCAGCCTGTAGTTAGGGAGCTCGTCTGATATTTGGGTTGGATTGGGAAGAAAAACCGAAAAAGTACAAATTTGGTTCCTGAAAATTAAAAGGAGAGAGATTAATGTTTTCTTTAATAAAAATGTGAATCGTAATAAAAGGGTACTTTCCTTTCGAAATGCACCAAAAACTGGTAACAGGGGATATGAGGCGTTGACAAATTTGCATGCTCCCTCGAAACTGGTAACAGGGGAAGAACAAAATTCCTACCTCCATTGACGGCGAGCTATGTAGCATTCTAATGCTACGATGATGCTAGCAGTAGGGGGAAAATCACGAAGATCTTGTCGTTGTGAAATGTGAATTGATGCGTCTGTCTTTTGCATGTCTTCCGTCCAATTTTATCATTATTTGTCTTTTCTTTCTAATTTGTGAAATGATCCGATGAGTGTTTGGAAAATCATATAATTTTAATTTCCAGAAGTTTTTTTTTCATATCAAAATAAAACTCTTTTCGTAAATTATAAAAATAATTCTCTACAAACTAATCCAAAAGTACACTTACTCTTTCAAGTCAGCTTAGATTTGGATGAATTTGTGGCTTTGTGCTGAGAAAATTTGCAATGGTAGGACTTTCCACATTAATATCAATGAGAGTCATGCTCGTGATTTTTCCCAATAGAAGCTTACTCCTTTCACCGGAGGAATAAAACAAAATAAATCATGTTGTATCAACATACTTATTAGTTAAATTCAGCCCTACACCATAAAAGCCACATTTCATTGAGATAATGGAAGCAGAAGGAAACCAGAAAGTGCTGGAATCAAATATTGGAACTGACCACACAAATGCTTGTAGTAGTCCTGAATATGCAATGAGGGGAATGATCAACAGCATTCTTACATCAGCAAACCAATTGGCATGTGATTTGAATAGACTTCAAGGATGAACGGACACCAACACCAGTATCTGATAATTCTTCCATGTTATTATCAGTCCTTCCACTCAAAAAGCACACGAGTACTGCACCTAAGATCAGGGGCGGAACAAGGATTTGATATTAGGGGGCGAAAATTATAGAATAGAACTTAATGGAGTTGGTATTTGAAATTAGGGGATGAAAATTACAGAATTTGACCCAAAATTTTAGAAAATTATGTTTTGGTTTCATAAATGTTTAAATATTTTCATTGAGGTCCTTCCATGATACTTTTTAATAGGGATTAAACTGAAAATATTGAAACGTTTATAAGGCTAAAACATAATTTCCTAAAATTCTTGGTTAAATACTGTAATTTTAGGGGGTGCGGGGCCACCCTTAACCCCCTAAATCCACCACTGCCTAAGATAGGAACCCAATAAATAGTAAGGTGCCACAGCCCCCAAGTCTTTGATCCAAATGATCCACGGATAGCTATTCAACCCTATAGATGATTTGAACAGTGCATGGTATTGGAGCATAAATAATCGAGAGAAAAGTGTGTTGCATTATCTTATGAGTGTCTATTTGAATTCCAGTAGAAACTATTTATCCAACCAACGTAATTTAAAGTATACAAGATAAATATGTATAAGGAGTTTTGTTTCAAAACGCTTCTTAAATGCCAACTATGAAAATGTCACTATCTAAAAGACGATCCACTTTGATAATTGAGCTCTGGTTTTATTAGATGACGACATACCCTCTGCCCCTCTTATCTTAATTGCTTTTACCTTGAGGTGAAAAAAAAAATGGATGAGTGGATTGAGATCAAGAGGATAAGGGTCATAGTCTCATGAATGATTGAGACAGAACAAGAAAGGTTTAGATATCATATCTTGAATATGCATGAGTAAATGACCAACATATAATTGGTCTAATAGTATAAAGTTCTGTTAGATTTTGAGTCTGAAATTCCATTTCTAAAAGAGACATGTATTAAGAAGAGTAGTCATAAACTTCAAAAGATCCAAGGGAATCGTTCCACATTTTTAGTGCTCTCAACGATGCTTATTAGCCAGCTTTTATCTAAATTAGAAACATTTTAAAAATTATTGGTCCTGCATAAAAATTAAATAAACTTTTTTATTTTGTTCAAGGGATTTTTTTTTACTTCTTCACATCAATATTAAATGTATAAAAGGAAAAAAAAATATACTATCCCATTTTGTGATTCATTTTTTTAAAAAAATTTAAGTTGATCATATATCAAGAACCGAAGAGAGTAATAAATAATTTCTTATAAAAACAACTATTAAACTTATATTTTTCTAAATATCTTATAAATGGGATGGCATGGAATATTCTGGCAAAAAAATAAAAAAGGATGGCAGGGAATAATTTATAGGAAAAAAGATAGAAAAGAATTTTGAAATTGCAAAATCCCAAATCAGGATTGTTATCAAGAATTGATAAGGGAATGACGAAACTCGATAACCACTTCACAACTTATTTTTTGGAAATACCTTATTGAAATTTTACAAATTTAAAACTCTTTTTCTATCTTTTTCCCTAATTTATAGGAGCCTCCTTGATTACCATCTCTTAATGTTATCTCATTCTAAGATTCTACTAATATATTACCCTGTCATTAATATAAAATCTTGTTTACATTATAATTTGTACTCCTTCCAGTCCTAATTATACAACCCAGTTGACTTTTTTAGAAAAATTAAGGAAGCTGATTAAATTAAATTAGCTTAGAGTATTTTTATTTTTTTTCTTCAAACTAAATAGTTTGACTAATAACCTAATATATAATCTAATAAAACACAACATATGAAATGATTAAGTAACTTATAATTAGGAACAAGGGTAGTATTATTTACGAGATCTTGTATTGAAGTCAAAAGCATTGTATTCAATGAAAGTTCAAATCGCTTAAATACAGCTTTTAACCTTGGGGATGTTTCTCAGGCGCAAAAAAAACAAATTTCGGCCATGTTCCATCACACATCCAGATAGCTGTGAGAAATAAATATATAAAAATTGGTTAGGACGTGGGACAGTGGGGCGAGGTTATATGATTGATGCTACCTCTGACTTTAAATATAAGATATAGTTATAATCAAACTATATCTTATAAGACCAGAGTAAGATTTATAATTACTAACTAGATATACAATTTATAAATCATAAATAATACAACTCATTTTTTAAATGTTGAATGATAGTCAAGACTAACCCGTTTAGTTATTACTATAACTTCTTATAGAACTGTTTTGTTAACCGCAATGGGACTCATATCTCATGGTGTGAGTAATATCGGTGGTAAATTTTTAAGGTGTGTTTAATTTGAGGGAAGGGAATGAGAGAGGGTGAGAGGGGACCCTTTCCTTCATTTAGTGTAAATTTTTAGGTGGGAAGGAAGGTAAAATTTTGGATTAAATTCCCTTCCTCCATTATTTTGGATTTCCCCAAATCAGGGGTTTTTGGAGGGAAGCTAAAGTTGTTTACAATTTTGCCTTAATGAATATTTTGAAATTCTAATAATAACCCTACTATTTTTTATGCTTAAAATAAAACTTGTTCATATCATTACATTGACGAATTACATAGGGATATAAAATCTAGATGAAATCATGAATTAAGAATCTGCAGATGCAAAATTTGGATGAATAGAGTTTAAATAATAAAAAATCGAACACTTCTACCCAAAAAGTAATGAATCAATGGGCAAAGTGAAGATTTTATGGATAAAATAAAAAAATGGTTAATTTAGTACTTTTAAAAAATTTATTATATTAGCTAATGATAAAAATATCATTTTTATACATATATTACAATATGAATGTAATAATTTAATTTAAATCCAAGTGTAAATTAATTTAAACAATCTATAATTATAAAAGCATAAAATAACATGCAAGGATAAAATGGTCAATTAGTTATTACCACCCTTCCCCTCTCCTCTCCTCATAAACCAAACAAATAATTTTTTTCCTCTCTCATTTGTTCTAACAAATTAAATAAGGTAATGTATCCCTTCTCCGCCCTCAAACCAAACACACCCTAAGTAATAGTAAGAGTTATGGTGAGCAAGAAATGAGAAGTTGAATTAGATCCAATGACTGTGATCACATAATCTTCTACCTTAAAGTGCCCCACAGGAGTTATGTAGATAGTAGTAGATGCTTTTCTTTTGATAAACAGCAGATTATTATACCCTTTTGATTGAAATTTGAAAATACACATTAATATCGTTTATTCTTTTTGGTACGACCGATAAATACCGTTTCCAAAAAAAAAAAAAAGTTTACCATCATGTCTAGCAAAGCCGAAGGAAAATACTTCCATAAAATGCGCGGCCCCAAACTGAGTGGAACCACATGAAAACAACCCTGGATGACAAGAAACATTGAAACAAAAAAGTATAATTTTTCTTATGTGGATGCAATAACTAGTGTTACAACGTCTAGAGAGGCAACGTCAACTATTTTATTATTGATGAATGGCCAACATAAAAAAATCATTTTAAGCTTTTATTTGACGTTTTAACCGAGCAAATGCAGGAGAAATTTTTCAAGGCATACGGTGAGTGATGATATAGTTCTCACTGCGGAGTCAATAAAAAATATTAACCCGTGTTCTTAGAGTCAAAGGGTTTTTCACTTAATGATGGTAAGAGAATTATATGCGTTGCAATTTTAATAACAAGCAAGCTAAAAGTGATTTGAAAACTAAAATGGGCGATTGGATTGTACTACAATTTTAAGGAAACATCTATAGAAGTGAAAATAGTAAAACATTGGTTAAGGTTATTCAAACAAGTCCTGGCCATTGGAAGTGTGGAGAACAAATATTTGAGTCATGTAAATAAAGGTAGAGGAAGAACAAAAACACTTCATAAGGTTATGAAAATAACACAACATATCAATAAATCAAAAGTAATCAAAGCATGCCACAATATGGCTAGTCTCAATATTCAGAAGACATGAGAAACTAGTTTTTTGTCTAATCACACGAAAGTTACACAATAACAGGACATGAATACCACTCAAACACATGGGCTCTGTATTTCACAGATCACATTTATACTGGAAAGCACAAAAGCTAGTTGAAGGTGAATGATAACGCCAATCCAAAAATTTGATACCATGATGAGCCAAGTTTAACAAGTGACTCTGACAACCTATAAGCACTCCAATTTAAATAACTAAAGATTCAGGTATGTGGTACCCCCATCCCAGCGTCTAAAATGCATGTTAGTTGACACGACTTTTAAAGACATCAAGACCCATCTCAGTTGGATCTGTCGCTTGCAACTCTATTTGAATTCCATCCAGCTCTCTCTTGAATCTGTCCTTTGAGCTAGCATAAATCATCTTGCTTCTGACCCTTGATGTGTCCGGGGACCTTCACAGAAGAGCAGTAAGATAAAATACAACAATAAAGCATGACATGCTTTTTGTGTAGGAAATATTTTTCAAGGTCCAAATCAAGAAGAGAGATATTTATAAGTTTGAAGATGAAGTTTAACACTCAAACTAGCAATGTCTGAGATTTTGGATAAGCATAGCATGTATTTGAATAATACTCATCTTAATCATACATGAATTGAGAGTAAAAGAGAAGATATATAGAAAATAAATGGATACAATTTATTTGAATAATATATATCCTATACATCAAACAGGAGTCCAAGTGAAAGGGGTAGGAGTTTCATATTAATGATATACCTTTTAAGTGGTTTTGGTATCCGACTATTCCAATAATGGAACACAGGATAGTTGTGATGTGGTTTGAATGTCACAACCAAGCATAGATTCATGCATGGGTGTCATCCGGATCGTGGATAGTTGTGATCTGAAGAAATAATTTTAATTTGTCACTTCAGAATTGAAGGCAGGGAAGGTTTTGCAATTTTTCATTCAAAATTGCATGGGGGAGGGTTTTGAAATTATTATCTCCCTTCTTTTTCTCATACAAAGCTTCTGTGGTTGAGGTCTCAACACTTTGCACACCAAAGAACTGAACTTACCATGCAATGAAGAAAATTCTGCTTTTGGGAACATTCCCTTCAGTCAGAAACTCAAAGTCATAAACTGCGTAACGACACTCATCAGCAGGAAGACTGGCAGCGAAGTCTTCATAGCCTTGGGTTGGCTCCCCAAGCTTCTCCACAATAACTTGCTTCTGCTTTTCCTCGATCTTGAAAACTATGAAGCGATGTGTCCTTTTTGCCTTGAGCTCCAAAAATTTCAGCTTGCACTCATCATTGACTGCCATACCTGATGCCGCATTAGCCTGTCATATTGCAAATCAGCCAATAAATCAAACAATTTACAAACTATTCTGAATGACTACGGATACAATCTACGGCACACGCAACTCAACTTCACAAGAAAGCTTGCAGGACCCAAATTAAAGAAAAACCAACAAACATACACCATAAATTTACTCCTAAGTATCAATCATTTCACTATTTAGTTGATAAACGAAAAAGATAGATAATGGTACTCTCACTATTTTAGGTAGTAGAGAATTAACCATTTATTATAGTGAGGCCGTATTTCAGCGGAAATAGTGCACATGATGAATACCGGTACAGTGGCTAATCCACATATCTTGGCATATATCAACTGCAAAGACACCGAAGATTTTTTTTCCCTTAATCAAAAGAAAGTCTTCGTAATCACTTGTCAGAATATAAATAATCCTCAGGCTGGCAGAACAAAGATTAGATCCAAGGCATTTTCGCTCCCCCAAATGGGGAAAAATTAAGCAACATTCAAGAGATCAAACCAAAGTAAATGCTAATCTATAAAACAACTCTGAAGATCGAAACGACAAATAAGTCAGATCTGAAAGCAAATGATACGAGTAAAACGAACTAATCGGGTAAACACGCCGGTAGATTTTTTCATTTATACGAGTTCAAAATATCAGATCGACCACGAAACAACCACGGACTTCAAAAACAAAGAAATCAATCAGTAATCAGCGCAGGATGAGAGAAGAAAAGGGCGAGCAAACAGAAACCACAGTCCAATTTCAATAGATTTAAGCATATGCTTCAATCTCACATCGCGAGTGATTCAGATATTTAATTGAATAACCATCGTCCATCCCAGACATCTCAGAAAAAAGGAGGGAACAGTAAAATCGAAATCAAAACCTAAGGAAGACAATAAAGAGAAGAAAGACTGACCATCTTTTGCGCTTTGACAGGACAGTGAACCGAAACAGCAATCGACAAAGGAGGAGGTGGGGGAGGAGAAAATATAGGAGAGGCCTCTCTGCACGCCAAATTTGTGTAGAGGCCCTTTATTCTTATATTCTTGATTGGGGGAATATAAAAAATCTTTTCTTTTTTTTTTTTGGGTCAAAGATTAAAAAAAAAAAAAAAAAAAAAAAATCTTCTCTGATAAGTGATGAGCGCTACTTTTCTTCTTCTTCTTGTTATTTGTTTTTAAATTTTTTCCTTTTTCAATTTCCTCATCACATATTTTGTCAAACACAGCAACTGAAAATCATAAACGAGTAAAAATTTCAGTTTATTTAAATATGTTAAAAAATCCCATTAATCAAATTTATTGTTCTAGTAATTTATAGAAGCATTATTCAAACGTGATTTTTTCCCATTAATTTTTTTTAGAAAGATTAATGAAACTAACTAATTTTTTCATGGTCAGATAAAACTAATTAAATTACTTTAGTGTAGTTTTATTTTTATTTTTTCTCCAAACTAATTTCTTTGACTAATAAATTAATATACTAGTATAATTTAAGGATTAGAACACATAATATATGTTATAATTAAGAATTTATTTATCTTCCTTAATTTCTCTAAAAAAAGTCAACCCCGATCTTATAATTAATTTACTTATGTCTCAGACTCTCAGGTTTCCAGGTTAAGTGTTTATTATCTAGTTGCTGGCAAAAAAGAAAAGAAAAGAAAGTGTTTTATCAACTGGAGTGCTTTATTTATCATATTTGATATTATATAAATTAATAGTCATTAGGAGGTCTTCAAGTTTATTAAAGAAAAAACTTAAAAAGGTTATCGATACAATAAAACTCAAATGAAAAAATATGTAGAGTAGAGTTGAAATTTGCATCTGGCTTCTTTTCCTTTTTTTTCCCCCTTCCGCTACGATTCTTTATTTTAAATCTACGTTCTTTTAGGGTAAATAAAATAAGGGGAACACTTTTAAAAAAGAAGAAGAAGAGAGAACATAATATTATGAAATATTTTTTTAGTAACATTTTGTATCTTAAATAAACTTTTAACACACTCGGTGTCCTAAAAAAAATGTATATTGACACCCAATATCTATTGAAAAGTACTTTAGGGTTGGTGCTCTAAAAAATTGTAGGGTGCTTAATGTACTAAAAATTAATTTCGGATCTAATAAAATATTTCAGGATGATGGTTGTTTCATTTTAAAAAAAAAAAAAAAAAAAACATGCTCCATTTACTTTGTTTACCCCCAAACTTACATAATTTTGGGATAAATGATGGTAGTAAACGGAAAAAAGGAAAAGCCAAGTCCCATAAATCATCTGTTCACTTTCAAAACAATGCAGAGTATCCGTAGTCCGTACTATGGACATATAAAAATTTATGTGGTTTTTTTTTTTTAATTTTTGAGCAAATAATTTATGTGGTATTTTTTTCTCATTTTGTCTATTTTCTTTTTTATTAAGTTTGATTTTCTTAATAAACTATTATATATTTTTTATAGTATCAATAATCGAACTCAAATTCTCTAGGCCATTTAAATTTGAATCATGAGAACCCTGGTGTTACTGACAATAAACTTTTATATTATTGTTGGAGCTTGAGGTGAGAAAAGCATGTTCTTTCTTTGTTGAATTTGAAAAGATGAAATCGGCTAAAAAAATAATTAAAGGCCTTTTTCAGTAGGAAAATTATTTTGTATAGGTACTTATTCGTTCATTTGATTTTTTAATTTGATAGTTGCGTATTTCTCTCTCTTAATTACATCATTAATTTTGCAAAATGCTAACAAGAATAATTAGAAAAGTATTATAGAGAAAGATTAAGAATCATATCTTGTTTATAAAAGAGTAATGTGTTCATACATACATGAAATATAAACCACTTTAGTATTAGCGAATCTGTCCTCACTTATTAGAAGGAAAAAATATGTAAATTAAAAATTGAAAAAAAAAAGTGTGAGAATGTGCAAATTAAGTTTCCTTTCTTATTACTTCCTCCGGTCACAATTATAAAAACTAATTGAATTTTTTTGAAAAGATTAAGGAAGTTTAGTTAAATTAATTTAGAGTATTTTTATTTTTATTTTTTTCTCAAACTAAATAACACCAATAAACTAATATATAATCTATGAAAAACACAACATATGAAATGATTAAGAACTTATTTAAACTTTCTTAATTTCTCCAAAAAAAAAGTCAATTAGCTCTTATAATTAGGACCGGAGGGAGGTAGTATTAATTAATTAATCGACAATGTATAAAAAAATAATTAATTAATCGACCTTAATAATGTTCGGCGTCGGGGGATGCGTGCATTTGCCAAGACGACTCATGGGTCGATAGACGAGGGTTCGGTTCTACAGGGTCGGTCGGAAGCTTCTAGTCCCTCTTGAGGAAGTTGGTCTTTGCCTGGTAATTTGCACATCGGCGTTCGTTGGGGACTGGAGTTCATCTTGGCAGATGGCTTTCTTCTCTGGAATCCGCCGCGTTATTCGCGATTCATCTTCTTCCTCTTCGATTCTTTATTCGCAACTTACTTCGATTCGTCTTACTTCAACCCTCACGTCCCCCAGGCTTTTCGTCAGTGGTGAGTTTCACATACATGCTTTATAGTCTTACCTGGCACGTTTTAGTTGCATATTTGTGTTTCTTGCCGCTCTTGCCTTTTGCATCTTACTGGAACATTTCTATATATATTGACCGCGAGTGTTCGGCATCTTCTATCTGTGTATTTTGGCATGTCGGTATGTTTTGCAGTCGTATCCAAATGAAATGACTTTTTAAATGACATTATTCAGAAACTTCGACTTAGGCATTTTGGTATTGTTTGTATTGTGTGTCTTGATGAAAAATGACAGTATAATGGGTTTTTTACTTGACATACTTTGTTTTTGTGGTTTTCTGTTTAATGAATGTTATGTGTGCTGAATCACCCTTGCTGTCTTGGATTCCGTCTTTCTAGCTTCGTGGCTTCAATAACATATAACTGGGTCGGCCAAAACGTGTGTTTCAGGATGTCATGTGCTGTTATTGAACAGATGTGTGTTCTATATCCTTGACGTTTGATAGTTTTAATATTTTATTGTATGGGTACGTACTATGTAGTAGGGGAATGTGGAATATCAATTTGTATAATTTGTGATAGGATAGGGTAAACCTTGGGGCGCGCTTTAAATTGTATGCGCCTGTTACCCAAACTCTTCAGTGGTTTCATATTGTTTCCTAATCTATATTTTGTTTTAGTTAGTGTTATCCTTCAACTCCTCAAACCTAGATGTCCCTCTTGTGATTTGCGAACACTGTAACCCTTACTAAAATGCAAGTGGCTTTTAAATAATGCTTCGTTGCATGCCTGACTCATATAAGGCGTGACAAGGTATTTATTTAGTCCCTTCTCTCCACTTCCACAGAACTGAATCAAAAAGAAATGATGTAGCTAAGGCCTAAAGTACTTTCTTTGCCCTGTATCTACTCACATACCCAACCAAAACGTAAACCAACAATCACAATTCACAAGAGTGGCCTATTAGGCCTATGATCAATACACTAGCGTCAGGACTGATTATTACAAGCATGTGAATTTATAGATGAATATGGATTGCTGAAGGGTGATGGCACAGATGACTTAGGTGGTCCATGTAATTCATACATGAGTGTGGAGCAAAATGGAAAATTGCGTTTTGTGTCTGAAGGAAAGAAAAGAAACTATATCATCTGATGTACAGTTTTGGTATGGTTCAATTATACTGATGCGTAATTGGGAATAATATATTAGGCGGTATACTAATTCAATAAGCGCCTAATATATATTAATAAGGTGGTACTAATTCAATGAGCGCCTAAGGGTAGTATTAGATATTAGGAAATGTTAGTTAGAGTTAGTTATGGTTGGGCTTAGTTATGAGGCCATTACTACTCTGCCTATATAAGAGAAGTACCTCTCAGATGGAATGTTGTCATTGTGAATGGAATGAATTCAGGGATTATTCAGAAATCCTCTCCTCTCTCTCAGGTGGAATGTTGTTGTCATTGTAAATGAATGAATTCAGGGATTATTCAGAAATCCTTTCATCTCTCTCATTTCTCCTCTCTTCTTCTACATTTCTCTTATATTTCTCTCTTCTTCTTCCTAACAAATGGTGTGTTTAAATGTTTTTTGTATTAAGGAAGTAAGAGTGGCAACTGGCAAGTGTGGAAATTGGATGTGGTAGCTGTCCACTAGGCTGTCTTCCGACAGTTCTATTTTCTGTAGCCAGGAACATCTTTATCAGATGTCACCCTTGTCAGTGAATAGTGATGCAATGTGGGGAATTTTACAGTTTAGTGTTGTAGCATACGATTCTATGCAGTGTCGATGTGTTCAGCAACATTATTTTTTTCCCCTCAATGACCAACCACCTTAACAATTAATAGTAGTTCATGTGCCTAGTCATAACTGTAGTCAATCTTGATGAAGCAAAGGAGTTGAGCAATTGCTTAAAGCAAAGGGTTGTTTTTTTCTTAAAGTTCTGAAACTCCCCCAAATTATCTGGTGTAATGTTTTCCCCTTCATGCTCCTTCCCCTGAGGATTTTTTTAACAGAAAATTGACTACATTCATATTAATTTTATTTTAAACTTTTTTGTTCGCACCATTTGTCATTTGATGTGTGTTGGGCTGGTGTAAGTGGTGCATGGGTTACATCTCGATCATAATCTTACTGCAGTACTGCTGGATAAAATATATTGGCTTTGTTTGTATGACTCTCGTAGATAATAGTTATTTGAAATAAGATTGACTATAACATACATTTTCTTATATTTGTGAAAACGTGCTTCTTCTTTTGTATTTGAACAGGTCTATCGAGACTGACGACAGATGAAAAACTAAAGGAAGCATTTACTCCTTTTGGGCAGCTGGTTGAAGGTGATTATTAGAATATTCTTTCCTGACTTAAATTCTAGGGGCCTAGTTTTTCCCCCCTTTTTATCGGTGGGTTCTTATGATCTAGCTTAGCTTGCTCTATTTTGTGATTGACATTTAATAATGATGATTTTACAGCTAAGGTCATAACTGATAGAATCTCTGGAAGATCAAAGGGATTTGGTTTTGTGTCTTATGCGAGCATAGAAGATGCTGAAAAGGCCAAAGAAGGAATGAATGCCAAGTTTTTGGATGGATGGGTTATATTTGTTGATCCTGCCAAACCAAGAGAACCTAAACCTCTGCAATCACAGCCTCAGCCCTCTGAAACAGGTTTTACAGTGAACAAGACGGTTGGATGGTGTGGTTGATTGTTGAAGGAACTCTCATCCTTTTCATTCTGTAAGGATTATTAATCTTGAAAGACTATAATAATTTAAGCGAATTAAACAGCAATTGCTGGAGAAATTTTGTATCAGCTGGTAACAGGTGATTGGACTTCATATTTCAGGAAATTCTAATGTTAATTTGGAATTAATTTGTTAGCGTGGTATGAACTCTACTCTTGTTTTATTTATGTGATCTCATTTATGGTGTCCATCTTATCTATTCATTATTTGATTTGATAGCTATGTAGGAGTCAAGCTATTTTTTATTTTAACCGTCACAAGCCATATGCTCTGTGATGGTTGTTGCTTCGAGACTTCTTTTCATAGACTTATCTTGCTGAGTTCCTTCTTGGAGCGCCTCTAAACATCCGACGCTACCTGTTCTGCTGCCATTTTGTTGTCAATATTAGAGGCCTTACAATAAGGAAAACTCAAAAAACCCGAGGCACAGATTTTGTATACATGCCAGAATACAAAATGTTACATCCAAGACGGGGGTGGGGCAGAATGTGTTGTGAGTCTAGCTCAATTATTTGCTCATCTGAAATTCTGTTCACAAATCACACGTGATACAACAGTCCTGCACGATTAAAGTCTCTAATATAAAGCTTGCCTTTCTTGTGACCTTGATGTCAAGTCAGCTCAAGATCATTAAGCCGTACTTGCTAACTGACAGAATTTGGTCATGAAGCCTCCAACTCGATTGCCGTCAGGATAACTCCTCCGTGGGTAGTCTCTTCTTTTTGATATACAGTTCCATCCGCATTATAGCATAAGAAGGTGCAATTCTGTTATTTGGATAAAGAAAACATGGAGGAGAGGCTACTCGGCTGAAAGCAAAGGTGGAAGAGCCAGGCAGAAGCATTGTGGGGACTCAGATGAAGGGAGAAAGAGACCAAAAGGGGTCCAGGGGCAGAGTCAGTGTCGGGCAAATCTTCCCCAGACAGAATCATTATGGTCACTCGCAAACGACGCTCATCCCTTCTTTTTTTGTTTTTCATAACTTCATTGACGAGGGAAAATCACCAAAATAATATTTTTTTTAAAAAAAAAAGTACCTGAAGCATATTCGAAAGTAATAACCAAAGTAATACAGTTGGACACGTAATTTGACACCACGCCACTAGTGGCGCCACTAAGAATATCGTGAGTGGGTGTCCGTGTCACAGTGGCGTGGGAAATCTTCACACCATTAGTGGTGTGAGGATTCCTTACACCACTGGCGTCAAAAACCTATCAAGCTGACAGGTTTTCTGACGCCTTATCCTCACGCCATTAAGGCGTGAGGATAAGGCGTCGAAAAACCTACCAGCTTGACTGACAGGGTTCGACGCCGCCAGTATGGTATTTCTCACGCCACTATGACACGGACACCCACTCACGTTACCCTTCCACTAATGGCGTGTGTCGGATTACATGTCCAACCGCATTACTTTGGTAATTACTTTCGAATGTGCTTCAATCCTGGTACTTTTTTTAAAAAAAATATTATTATTTTGGTGCTTTTCCCTCATTGACGATGTTAAGAGGGGAAAAGAGACTGACACGAAATAATTTCACTTAAGAATTAAGGCTAAAGTGTGAAATTGGAGGGCTGAGTCAATATTTTTTTGTCTATGAAAGTTCACTTATTATTTATTTAAGCAAAGTTGTCGAATCTATATGTAACCCTTGCACAAGGGAAAATTTTGGGCGACACACAACGATATAAATCCTAATTAGAGAGAGAGAGAGAATTGGGGAAAGTTCCCATAAATATTTATATTAGTAAAAATGACTCAATAAATTTTTATACATTAAAAATATGAGCACTTTGCAAATTTTGTATCTCAGTCTCACCAATAAATTTTTTAACGAGGGTTAAAAAAAATTAGATGGACCAAAATGTCCTTGAATGAATTTAAAAACAAAAATTCAACAGCCTAAGTTACAAACTCAATTATAGACTGGTTGGTTGGTGTGGATTCATTTTTCTTCTTCATTTTTTTTTTGGGGGGGGGGGTAGCAGGACAGTAAATAAAGACTCTAAGTAAAATAAAGACTTTCATTAGCCAGAAGTAAAGGTCAAATCCTTGTATATAGTAGTCAACTAAAGGGAGTGTTTGATCTAACTTTTTTTTTATATATATATAAGAAAATTTTATGACAAGGTTGACTCACCCACGCATCCCCAGCGCAGAACAGCGTTTGGAAATCAATCCACGTTAGCCAAGTGGCCGCTTTATAGACCCCTAAGATGCCTCCCCCAGCGCCTTGGCCAACGCAGGGATCGAACCCCCTCCCATAAGGTGAGGAAGACCGACCCCCACGCCAGTTGAACCCAAGAACAAGGGTTGTTTGATCTAACTTGTTTAAAATAATTGTGTTTTATGAGATAAATATGTCTGAGAAATTTTTTTCTAAAATCGCAAAGAGAGCTGCTGCAGCCAAACAAGTAAAAGCACATATATGAAGTATAAAGTGAGATAAATTGAAAGGACAAGAAATCTTGCCAGTTCCTTGTAAATGCCCAAGATTTTTCTTAAAAATAAATGTCTGTTTGCAAAACGGAATGTTAAACTTAATTCATCTTCGCAGACCACAGCCCTCCAGCCTCCAGGCAAACAATGTTTGAACACCATGTATGGATCCCCCCCTCCTAGAAATAGTGACCTACTAATTAATGTAAAAATAGCAAAGCATACACACTGATACAATTTGATGTCAGTCGAAGCTAACCAATGAAATTGCAATACTTAGTTTACCGGGCTTGTTAATGGCTGTGAAAAGAAAGCAGTATATCAACTAATTGAAAGTAACCAAAGCATGCCACATTATGGCTAGTCTCAATATTCAAAAGACATGAGAAACTAGTGTCTTGTCTAATCACACAACAGTTACACAATAGCAGGACATGAATACCAATCAAACACATAGGCTCTGTATTCCACAGATTACATTTATACTGGAAAGCATAAAAGCTAGTCGAAGGTGAACAATGATAAGGCCATGCCAAAAATTTGATACCATGACGAGCAAGTTCAGCACCTGACTCTGACAAAGCACTCCAATTTAAGTAACTTCAGGGATGTGGTGCCCATCCCAATGTTTAATATGCATATTAGTTGGCACGACTTTTAAAGACATCAAGACCCACCTCAGTTGGATCAGTTGCTTGCAACTCTACTTGAATTCCATCCAGCTCTCTCTTGAACCTGTCCTTCGAGCTAGCGTAAATCATCTTGCTTCTAACTCTTGATGTATCCGGGGACCTACACAGAAAAACATTAAGATAAAAATCAATAATCAAGCATGACCAATCTCCGTGTTGGGAATATTATTTAAGTTCCAAATCAAGACGCAGACATTTAAAATTTTGAAGATAAAGTTTGACCTTCACACTAAGATTTTGAGTAAGCATATAATGCGTGTGAGTAATAATCATCAAGTTGAATGAAAATTATGTAGAAGAAAATTATGTATTTGGATAATCTTATCCTACTTATACATCCACAAAGAGTCTAAGAAACGGGGTGAGAGTTTCCTATCACCTCATGAAGTGGTTTTAGTATCCTCCAAGTCCAACAATGGAATTACTAGGAGGGTGTGATCCGGGCATTGGATAGTTATGATCGAGTGATTTGAACATCAAAATCAAACAGAGAAAAATTGCAAGAATTAGAGATGTGATCTGATGGTGAATATGAGCCTATTTGAGAGAAGTATTATTTGTTATTCATCTCCTTTCTTTTTCTAATGAAATGCTTCCACGGTTGATGTCTCAACATTTTACATTCCTGAGAACTGAACTTACCATGCAATGAAGAAGATTCTGCTTTTGGGAACATTCCCTTCTGTCATAAACTCAAAATCATACACTGCGTAACGACACTCATCAGCAGGAAGACAGGCAGCGAAATCATCATAGCCTTGTGCGGGCTCTCCTAGCTTCTCCACAATAACTTGCTTCTGATTTTCCTCAATCTTGTAAACTATGAAGCGATATGTCCTTTTTGCCTTGAGCTCCATAAACTTAAGCTTGCAGTCATCATGGACAGCCATACCTGATGCCGCATTAGCCTGTCATATTGCAAAGCAGACAACAAATCAAATAGTTTACACTATTCAGAATAATTATGGATATGGTCTGTCATACAAGACTCAATTTGACAAGAAAGTTTGCAAGACAACATATTAAGGAAACACCATACTTATACATACTTCTAATCATTTCACTATTTAGCTGACGGGGGAAAATAAGGTAAATATTATGTATTCTACATACTTCAAGTGGTGGAGAGTTAGCCAGTTGTAAAAGTTAGGTTGTGTTTCAATAATAGAAGTGTAAGTGATGAATATCAGTATAGAGGATGATCAGCTTATCAAGGCAAATCAACGGAAGACATCAACGATTTTTCTTTTTAGATAAAGAGTCTTGGTAATTATTTTTCAGTATATAAATAGTGCATAATTTACTAGAAAAAGAGACCGCGTAGATCCAAAGCATTTCGTCCCCCGATATGGGTCGAGATTAAATATCATTTCAGAAGATCGAACCCAAGCAGATACTAATTTATAAAACAATTCTAAACAATCGAAACGACATAAAAGTCAGATCTGGAAGCAAACGATACGAGATAATCGGATAAACACGCCGGTATATTTATTCAATACTAGGAGCTCAAAAAATCAGATCGACCACGAAACCACCACGGACTTTAAAAATACAGAAATCGATCAGTAATCAGCACAAACGAAGAAGATGTAAGATGGGAAAATAGTAATCACTACCAAATTTCAATAGATTTTAAGTACATCGTCCAATTTCACATCGCGTGTGATTGCGGGTTTGCGGTATTCTAGTGTTCAACCTTTCGTCGAAATTCCAAAAATCCCAGCAAAGGGAGTAAACAGTAAAATCGAAATCAAAACCTAGGGAAGACGAGAAAGAGAAGAGAAGACTGACCATCTTTTGCGCTTTGACAAGACAAGGATTCGAAACAGCTATCGACGGAGGAGGGGGAGAGGGAGGGGGAGAAAATATAGGAAAAGGCCTTTGACACACCAAAAATTTTGTAGCGGTCGTTTGTTCTTATATTCTTGCTGCCTAAGGATAATTTTTTTTTTTTTTTTTTTTAAGGGGGATGCGTAAGAATTTCGGAATAAAAATCTTTACAGAAAAGATTTTTCTTTATTGCCCCTAACATATTCTGCTGAATGAACATTTATAATCGAATAATAATCTCAATTTTCAAAATGTCAAAAGTCCCACGCAACAAGAAAAAAAAGTCTTGTAAATCTTCAATATATCTTGATGTTTTAAAGATGGCGTTTAATTTACTCGCAAAATAAATATAGTTTTTCCTATCAAGTTATGGTTAATCATTATTATCATATGATAAATTTAGTTTATGTTTTCACGGTGGAAGCTGCTTTTCTGACATGATTTACCATATATGAGGTAATTACGTAAAAAGAGAGTTTTGTCTTCACTTAAGTGAATATAATTTTTAAACGTCAACTCATGCATACCATTATATCACTCTGATCTTATTTATAAGTCTCTTTTGATCAAAAAATTTGGTCATATTTATAAATCATCTTTCAAGTAATAAATAAGATTGTGACAATTTTGTTCATATTAATTGTATCAATGAAAATAGGGAGAGAAGAAATAGTTGAAAGATATCCCTTCATAAATGAGGGTAAAGTTAAAAATTTATCCTATAATCATTGAGCTTACTACCTTTCCTTGGTATGTGTGATTTGGTCAAAATGGACTTATAAATATTCTCTCCGGTCCTTATAAGGCACCAACTACCAAATGTATTTGGTCCTTTTTATAAGGCACTTGCATATTCCCAAAGCACATTAATTATTTTTTTCCATGTATGCCCATAATTAATAAAGGTAGTGGGTGAGAGTAATGATTAATATAAAATTGGAGTTTAATGTGATTAGTAGAGGTAATATTGGAAGTTACTTAAATAGTAAGATAACTTTATTGACTTTAACTATTTTTGTTGGTTTATGAGAATTGGTAGTTAGTGTCTTATAATAAAGACCAGAGGGAGTAGGACTAGAGTGGTAATCATCAAGGAGGTCATCATTTACCACTCTGGTCCTATTTATAAGTCTCTTTTGACCAAATCACACATATCAAGGAGAGGTGGTTAGCTCAATGATTATAGGGTAAATTTTTAACTTTGCCCTCATTTATGAAGGGATATCTTTCAACTATTTTTTCTCTCCCTATTTTCATTGGTACAATTAATATGAGCAAAATTGTCACAATCTTATTTATTATCTGAAAGATGACTTATAAATAGGACCAATTTTTTTTTTTCAAAAGAGACTTATAGATAGGATTAGAGTGGTAGGTTGATTTGGGAAACACTATTGGGTTTTTTAAAAAAAAATAGATTTTTTGTGACTTTTATTTTAATCTTTCCGTAAAAACACATACTAATTTATACTACTATGAAATATAAAATTTGTAAAGAGTCAATCCATTTTAAACTCAGCTATCCTTTTTTTTAAAACCTGATACGATTTTTGTGCATTTTATTAGATTTCGTACTATTTTTTATTTTTATTTTAAATATTTATTTACATAATTAATTATATTTTAGATTTTAGATAGAGTGGGTGAGTGTCTGGGAACCATAGTTTTAAAAACTCTTTTCCGTAAAAAAAAACAAAACTTCTCTCATATATTTTCCTTATAAATCATAAAAATTATTCTTCAAAACTTAATCCAAAACATACAACAGAATGTAAAAGGCTGGTTAGCAATTATCTCTTGCTTAAATCAAAATAAAATAAATAAAGTTAATTTATAGCTGGTAAAGTATCAATGGGCCAGGAATAATGATTAGTGCAGCGTGACCTTAATTATTTAGGAGAATATATTCAGGCAAAAAAATATTAGGAGAATATATATATATATAATTTGTCTTTACATTTTATAATTTTTACATTTGTTTAAGCATGACAATAAAAGAAAAGGTTAGGCGTACATGTATATAATTGAATAGATGCCGTTTAAGGATTTAAATTAGGGTTTAATATTTCTATTTTTGCTACAACAATATTTTTCTGCCACACTCATATAAAAATTAGTGGCTCATTGGATCCTACTACTATTTTCTCTCTCTTCTCTTTATAATGGAACACACCCACTTTTATATAAGTGTTACAAAAAAAAAAAATCTGCAGCACAATCATAAATATTAAACCCTTTAAATTAACAAAAACAATGTTATAAAAAACAAAGGGAAAATCTCATATGAAACTGCTTAAAATAAGAAAATTTTAAAGTAGGTTGACAAATTCAACAAATCCTTAATTATGCCGTTAGCCTAATTTAGGATTTTCAAATGTGAGTAATATAACTTAAATGTCCGCTTATAGTTTAATTATAGTAGTAACTATAACCTACAGGCCAAAAAAATGTACAGTAACTATCATCTTAAGAGCAAAAACCTACCATATTTGAAGGAGGAAAAAAACGAGTTCATTTTATAAACATGAACAATTTTTTTTCAAAAAAAAATATGCCATTATTAAATATATTAAGTATACATTTTACAATATCTGTTTCTTATATAATTTTTTTTTTTGAAAGTTCTATATTTCAATATGGACAGCATTTTGTGAAATTTAAAGTGTATTATCTTTTTAACTAAAATATCCTTAAAAGTATATCAAATTTACACGCGCCCTTATTATTAAAAAATATTTAATATTAATAACTTATATTAAAGAAAGGAAAAGTTAAAAAATTGAAATCTTAATAAATGTTTTTTTTTTTTTAAAACGGACATTTACATGTTTAGAAAAATTATTTAGAGCTTGTTTAGAAAAACATGGGTAAAAGTGACTTTTTTTATAAAGGTTAAGGTGCGATTTGTCAATCAACTATTATCCGAGAAATGCGTCCGCAAAAAACAATTGATTGGGGACCAAAATTGCCAATCAACAATTTAAAAGTGAAAAAAAAACACCAAACTAACTATTAAAAAAACAACTATCACAATTATGTTAAAATATGAGGACTTGCGTAGGACGGTGGCGGAGACGCGAGAAAAGAAAGAAGCAGGTTAGGTCTTCTTGTTGATAAGGCAAACACCAACAAAGATGGGACCCATGGGAGCAAAGGGCGCATGCATGGCGGCATTCTTTGTTTGTGGCATTGGAGGGATGGAACCAGGGTGCAAGGTGCGTGTCGGTCGAAAGTGTGATCACTTGGATGAGTTCAAGAGGTAAGTGGAACACCCAAAAACAATGGAAGCTTTGAAGACGCCGACATCATTTGTGTGATCAATGGAAGACGGAGACACCAAGACAAAAAATGACGGAGTAATAGTTCGTTGGCGAATCTGCACCAAATTGTGTTTTTTTTTTTTCACTTTTTAATTGTTGATTGGCAATTTTGGTCCTCTCAATTGTTTTTTGTGTCAGATGCTCCTCGGGTAATAGTTTGTTGGCAAATCTGCACCTTAACCCTTTTTATAAATAAAGGTAACTTTTATTTCAATTAGTTGTTGGAAAATGAAATTAGTATGTGTTATGCTTTCCTTTTTTTTTCTCACTTAATAAATTAAAAATAACTACATCATTTTTTTTAAAAAAAAAAATCATTTAATTGATCTAACAAATCATATTTTATTGTAGAACAGTAAAGTCTCTTTTAAAAGGGGAGAAAGAGGAGAGTATTGAAGTTATTTTATGTATATTTTGAAATCCAAAGTTGAGTAAATAGCTGAATTAAGAATTTGTTGAATTTATTAACCAAATTCAGAATATTAGGTAACTTTATATGGGAGTTTCCCAAAAACAAAGTTAACACGTGTTTTTTTTTTCTGAAGTTCTAACGTTACATATTTTAAGGTGATATCAAATATTTATTATTACATTATAAGAGCACTTAGAATTCACAAATCTGGAAATTATAAATGTTAATTTTGGAAAACTCTCTGCTATGATTTGTATCAAAATTACATATTTAAATAAATCAGTAAAAACTATTGCTTATTTGAATGACTGGGTATCACACACCTGGTTGTTAAGAAGTGACATAATATAATAAGCCTGTTTAGGTTGGCGGTAGGAGCAGTGACTTAAAAGCTATTTAATTTGTGTTTGGATTGATAGTGATAGAAGTGGTGGGACCCATGTCAAAAAGTTGAGAGCTTCTTGAAAAAAGCTCTATGGTGGAGCTTTTTCTTTAATGGGTTTTTTGAGTTTTTTTTGTAACGCTCAACCCAAACGGACCAAAAATCAGTTGGCAGCGTTACTGGACTTTTTTTCAAAATTGTTGGTCCTAACGTTCCTAACGATGCACTCCAAACAGGCACAATATAATCTCAATCTAAGGGTGAATGGATCTGTATCAATCTAGTAAGAGATTCCCATTCTTATTAATTGGTCGAGTCTTGGTCAAATTCCTTAAAATAATGTGTGCATGGCCGACTTTACAACGGGGAGTCAAATCCCTTGGCTAAAGAATGATCATAAAATTATACTACTAGACTAGTGAGGAGAGAGTGCAAGTCTGTATAAATAATTAAATTCAAGTAAAATCTAATTTATGTCAGGTTCCAAATATTCAACATTATATTAATTATATCGTATTATTCCATTATTACATCAAAAAGGGTCCCAGCAGAGCAATGAAGGGAGAGTGTGGGAGCTAGCTAGCATAGTCATTTATATCAAATTCCTGATGTATTTAGGGATGATCAACATAATAAATGTTCGCATAAATGCAAGTATATTGGCAACTTATCTTTTTTCTCTTCTATTCGCTGGATGGTCCTTTGAATGCTTAGTCATAGACTAGTTATTTCAATATAGATTAAAAACCCTGAAATCTTTAATCTCTTACTGATTTGACCCAGGTTAGCTCCAGTCAGACCCACTAACTTTTAACCCAATACCTCAAACAGTTTAGTAGCTAGTCCGGATCTAAGAACCTTGCCTTTCTATGAACATACTTTTATACCTCAGACAGTTTAGTAGCTAGTCCAGATTTAATAACCTTGCTTTCTGTGAACATACTTTTAATCATTTCATGGTTTTCTGTTTGATATATAAATTAAATGCAATACATACCATGTCCTATCACCCTCACGATCATTTAAAATTATTGGTCTTTTTGTTTTTGTTTTTTCAAGCTTCTATAACATATACATTCGAGTGCTTAAAGCTCATGCATCATAGCAGATCACTATGATATTTATTATTACCTCATGTCTTAAATACAACACCTATTTATTATTATTTTTTAAAATATTAAGGAAACCGGATAAGTTACTTAATCATATTATATGTTATATATAATTAAATTATATATATCAGTTTATAAGTTAGAGAAATTAGTTTTTTTAAAAATGATACTTATAAACACTTTAAATTATTTTAATTAACTAGTTTCTTTAATCACCTTAAAAAAATTAACTAGGTGTTATATTTATGATCGAAAGTAATATAAGTCCAGTTTGATCAAATATCATATATTAAGAAATGAAAGTTAAGATATTTAATATATCTTAAATTAACTAAAAAGATCTTCAAACAAATTTACCCTTAAAATTTAATGGGTATAATTAGAAAAAAAAATTAACTAAAATTTTCAAATTTACCCTTATTTAATGATGTCGTAAAATTTGAGAAGTTATTTTATGAATCTAATTTGCCACGTTATTTGTCAATTAAAATACAACAACTCATAAGTTGATTTGATACCTCCTAAATATTAGGCGGCATATTAATAAAATTAAAAGATTTCATAAGATTTACTTTTTTATTACTTATGAAATCTTAAATAAGGAATTTTTGTAAAATAATAATAATGTAAATTACATAAGCATAGAACTAGATTAATATTAGTTGAGTTGTTACATTTTAATTACTTGGTTAAACTAAAAATGACGTGGCAAACGAGGTTCACATAATTTTTTTTTGTACAATTTCTTTCATTTAACCTGGATAAAATTAAAAATAGCCATTAACGACTCTCTTAATAGATTTAGAGCCCGTTTGGATCCTTTTATTTTTAACTTAAAAGCTACTTTTAAGCTAAAGCTTTAAAAAAAAAGCTAAAAACTGTTTGGTGATTATATAAATTTTTTAGCTTAAAAGTTGAAATTAAAAATAATTTTGTTTGGCAAAATTTTTGTCGTAAGTATTTTTTCTAATAAAAATTATCATAGAAGGTATATTATAATAGGGTGGTGGCGGCGGTAGAAATCGTGTTCGATCGAGAGATTACGGGTTTTTTTTTTAAAAAAAAGCTTATGAAAAAAAGAGCTTAAAAATACGCTCCTCATATAAACTTATTTTTAAGCTCTTTTTCCTTTATTATAAAATAAAGCTCTTATAATTATAAGAGCTTATATAAAATCTCGTTTGGCCTAACTTATATTTATAAGTAGAAGATAAAAATAAAAATAAAATTTTAGGGGTGGCTAAATAGCACTAATATTTATATTTAGAACCACAAATTATTTTCCAGCTACACTTGTAATAAAGACCATGATGACATGTCCCAAATGAAATGAGTTGACCTCGTATGATGGGTTTTCTCGTTTCTGTAGACTTGTATATACCACTCTGGTCCTATTTATAAGTCCAGTTTGACCAAAAAAATTGGTCCTATTTATAAGTCCAGTTTCAAGTAATAAATGAGATTTTGACAATTTTACCCATATTAATTGCACCTATGAAGATGGAGAGAGAAGAAACAGTTGAAAAATACTCAATCATAAATGAGGGTAAAGTTGAAAATTTACCCCATAATCATTGTGTCAACTAACTTTCCTTGGTATGTGAGATTTGGTCAAACTGGACTTATAAATAGGACCAGAGTGGTATAGTACTAGCTAGTAGTATGTGTGTGTACAAGTTGTATATATAAGGCCTAAAGGGTATTTTTGCCCTGTAGGTTTTCATTTAGGGGTATTTTTGCCCTTACCGTTATCTCAGTTAATTTTGATCGTTAATTGACCAAATATATTGAGCTGACAGTCCATATATCATCCATGTCATTTTTGTTAAGATACAAATTGGCCCTAAAAATTTTAGATATGACTTTGAAAAAAGATGAAGTAGATGACACATGGACTTCCTGTTGGACTTTCTGGATCAACTGGGCATTGGTAAACATGAATTTGAGAGAAAATAACCTCTATTACTCACAAGAATAGATTACAAAACTCATATAAAAAAAACTCTCAAACAAGGATCACTCTCTAGGATCACTCTTGTTCTCACTCTTCTTGGTGATGAACACCGATTTTCGATCTTTTACAAATGAGGATTCACCTCTATTTATAGTATGAGTTTTGGGGTAGGTGAGGTGTGAACAAGGGTGGTTGGTGGAGGTCGCTTCAACAACGGTGGCCGGTTGGTGGAGGTTTGCTTCAACAATGGTGGTAATATTCAAAAACCTTCCGGAGGGTGGGCCAAGTCTTCAATTCTCCCTCCAGCCCATATCTCGAAGAAAAACATTCCAGTATGTTTCGCATAACTCTAGCTTCTCTCGAGTCACCACCTTCGTCATCATCACGTCTGCGGGATTCTCCTTCGTATGGATCTTTACTAGTCTCAACGGTTGTCGATCCATTACCTCGCGTATCCAATGATAGCGAATATCAATATGTTTTGTACGGGAATGGTACATAGAGTTCTTGCTCAAATCTAGAGCACTCGACTTCACAATGTACCTTATACTCCTTTTGCTTGATTCCAAACTCTTGGAGATAACGCTTTAGCCACAACATCTCTTTTCCAAATTTTTCGGCAATGTATGTATTCAGCTTTGTGGACAAAGCAACGCACTTCCGTAGTCGTGATCGCCATGAAACAGCTCCCCGCAAAAATATAAATGAATCCTGAAGTAGATTTTCTACTATCAAGATCTCCTACCATATCTCGCATCTCGTATAGCCTTCCAAGATTGGATCGGCTCCCCCGTAACAAAGACATAATTTCAATGTACCCTTAAGGTATCTCGAGAATCCACTTTACGCGCTCCCAATGCTCTTTCCGGGGTTGGAGAGAAAACGACTCACCTTTCCATCGCGTGAGCAATATCGGGCCTCGTACACACCATAGCATACATCAAACTTCCGATTGCTGAAGAATATGGTACGGGCGACATCTCCCCAATCTCTTCCTTGGATGAGGGACACGATCTCTTGCTCAACTTGAAATGGTTGGCCAATGGAATGCTAACTGGTTTGGCATTGTTCATATTGAACCGTTCAAGTACTCGTTCAATATACTTCTCCGAGATAGCCATAACCTCCGTTTTTTCCTCTCCGGGTGATTTGCATTCCCAATATCTCTTGTTGAAATGGTCCTAAGTCTTTCATGTCAAAAGACTTAGAAAGTTCCTTCTTCACCGTGGTGATCTTCGTTGCGTCTTTCCCCACGATCGAATATCGTCTACATATAGTAGAAGAGCAACGAAATTTCCATCGAAAACTTCGAATGTAGACACACTCATCTCTTTGCAGCTTTTCTTGTACCCTTGACTCACCATGCACGAGTCAAATTTCTTGTACCACGTCTAGGTGCACGTCGACCGTACAAGCTTTTCTTCGGCTTACAAACGAGGTTATCCCCGAAACCTCAAAACCTTCCTCCGTGCTCCATGTAGATTTCTTCTTCTAAATCTCCATGAAGAAACAACTTCACATCCATTTGTTCAAGCTCTAAGTTCATAATTCATGACCAATCCAAGTATGACTCTAATTGAAGTCATCTTGACTACGGTGAAAAAATCTCATCAAAGTCGATCCCCTTCTTCCGCTGGAATCCTTTGACTACCAACCGTGCTTTGTATTTCACCACTTTTCCACTTTGCCATCTTTCTTCACTTGAACACCCATTTATTTTTCGGTGCCTTCTTCCCTCGTGGAAGTTCTACGATCTCATAAGTTTGATTTTTCGGGAGATTCCATCTCGTCTTGCATTACGAGCAACCACTTTGTTCTTTGTCCTTATGAGATACTTGCTTCATGGAAACTCTCGGTTCTCCATCCTCGCAAGTAGAAGGTATTCAGATTCTAGATATCTTCTCGACGGAATCTGACCTCGTTCAGATCTACGAACTTCTGGAGCAATTTGAGGAAATCCACCATCATCTTGGCCTTGTGATGGTTCTGGAACGTCTGGCAGCTGGGGTTGTGGCTCCCCCTGCTCAGTACCGTCATCTTCCTCATTGTCTTCTACTTCTGGCATTTCTTCTGGCACTATATCATCATTTCTCACGAATGATTCCGATGTTGCCTCTGGCACCTGAAGAGCAACATTTGTCTTCGAGATATTGTGGGCTTTTCAATATCTTCTATTGTCGGCTTTCATGGAACACCACGTCCCTACTTCGATTACCCTTTTTCCTTAGGATCCCATAATCTGTATCCAAACTCTTCATTTCCATAGCCTATGAATATGCATGGAGTGGTCCTTGCATCCAGCTTCTGCTGAGCTCTTTGGATACATGTGCGTACGCTAAACACCCAAATACTCTCAAGTGGGAGTATGATGGATCCTTTCCGGACCAAAGTTTCTCGGAACTTCAAAATCCAATGGCATCGATGGAGATCGGTTGATCAAGTAACAAAGCGGCTCGATCGCTTCTCCCCCGAATGGCTTTGGCGGCTTAGCCATACTCGAGCATGCTCCGAACACGTTCCATAATTGTTCGGTTCATTCTTTCAAACTATCTATACCGTTGTGTTGAGGGTGCGTGGGACCGTCTTCTCATGTCGAATGCCATATGATCTCGCAATAGGCATTGAACCGCTGGAGGAGTATTCACCTCCATTGTCGGATCGAAGACACTTCAACTTCTCTCCGTCTCACGTTCTACCATGACATGGAACAATTTGAAGTAATCAAATACAGGTCCTTCGTCCGCAAAAAATACACCCACACCTTTCGAGAAGCATCATCGATGAACGTCGAGAAAGTATCGGTTGCCGCGAGTGATTCAACCTCCAAGGGACCGCAAACATCGAGTGTACTGGGCATCGAGCAACTCGATCTTCTCGTTGAAGAGGAATTAAACGAGACTCTATGCGCACCAAACAAACAATGATTGCAAGGATCTAGTGCGGCGTCCTTGTCTACATTGATAAGCTCCTTCTTTACTAGGGTAGACAACCCTTTCTCACTCATGTGGCCGAGTCTCGGTGCCACAGATTTTGTGACGCCTCCTTTTCTCGCAACGTTGAGGTCAATGCATATCTTCACATGAGTCTTGTATAGCGTGCCACAAATATGTCCTCGGCGACTATCATAGCGCCTTTTGACAACTTCCATGTGCCTTTACTTGAAGTGACTATCATAGCCCCGTTTGTCAAGAACTATTCCCGACAATAGATTCAGGAAGGTCCGGCACATAGCGGACATCCTTCAAAGTGATTGTGCTCCGGAACTTGTCTTTATCCGAACATCACCACCCGACAATCCTGCGAAACCGGAATTTCTCATTTTCACGACTCCAAAGTCACCGCTTTGTATGTTGTGAAGTATTCCTTGTATGGAGTCACGTGGTAGGGCCGCAAAGATCTACCACCCATTCCGTGTCTTCTCGTGAGACGTGAAGGCATGTCTCATCTTGGGTTGAACAATAAGCTACATCACCGAGAGATAGTAACTAATGTTTCTCCACCCTTGTTCTTCTAAAAGCTCCTTTTTCCATTTGTAGCGATTCTTCTTCATATGTCCTTCTAATCCACAATGATGGCGGTTATAAGATGGTTTTCTACCATCAATGGACCTACCCCGCTCTTGCTTACGCCTCTCGATTTGTTATTACTCTTCTTTTGTTGCCTCCCCGTTCTTCGCGACAAGGGCATGGGTCCGATCGTGCCCATGTCCTTTCTCTCGCTTCTTCACCGAATAGGGCATCCTTGACCATTGACATGGTAAGTTTGCCATTTGGGGCCGAGTTCTTTGAGTGACACGACCCGCGTTTCCCAACTATCGGGAAGCGGAACGAGTAGTAGCAACGCCCGAACTTCATCGCCAAGTGGCATCTCTGAGTACGACAACCGGTTGACCAAGCTCGGAACTCACTCTTGGTATGCTCGGCAAATCGAAGTTCCACTTTTAAGCTTCATGTTGACTAAACGCCTCATCAACGAGCTTTATTCCGAGCGGTCTTGGCCTGGTACATATCCTCCAACTTTTTCCGCAGGGCATATGCGTCTTTTCTTGTGCAACATGGTGGAAGACACTATGATCAATCCATTGACGGATTTGACCAATAGTTTTTCGATTTGATTTCTTCCACTCTAACTCCTTGGCGGGATCGGGATTTTTACCCATCAATTCTATGGGATCAAACAAATCTTTACGGCTTAGGAGATCTTCCATCCGAGGTCTCCACGGCGTGTAATTTGTGGCGATAAAGCGTAATCATTGCTCCGAAAGATGATGTTGACTCTTCGTGGACATTATCACCTTACAAATAATTTTTCAACACGATCGGGGTTGAATCTTTAAAAATGGAGCTCACTGCTACGTCCGGGACGGTCAAAAAAAAAAAGATGGAATTGACACTACGGGTCAAAATTCCACTCTAGGGGCAAAACAGCAATTTCGAAAACTTTGAGGACCAAAAATTTTCGAAAGATCGGGGTCAAACGGAATTTCGGAAAAGATCGGGGTCAATATGAAATTTCCTGAATATTTGGGGACCAAACTGAAATTTTAAAAAATTGAGGGGTCTTTCTTCAATTTCCGAAAAACTGCAAATTCCGGCTAGGAACAGTATTCCCGGTCGTCTTCTCCGGCGGAACTCCGGTGAACAGTGTCGTCTTCTCCGGCGAACTCCAAGGTTGACCAAACTTTGACCGTGATTTACGGCTCGTTTGAACTCCGATTAGGTCGCCGTTTGGTGCGTTGGACTCGTGTCGATGAGACGAATCAATGGTGCACTCAGAATTGGATTTTGAGTAAAACTCAGAAAACCCAAATTCGTCCGGTGAACCAAAAACTCAACCAACACCTCTAACCAGTGCTGACGATACCACTTGTTGGACTTTCCGGATCAACTGGGCATTGGTAAACATGAATTTGAGAGAAAATAACCTCTATTACTCACAAGAATAGATTACAAAACTCATATAAAAAAATCTAAACAAGGATCACTCTCAGGATCACTCTTTTTCCATCTTAATTGGTGATTAACACTGATTTTCGAATCTTTTAAATGAGGTATTCACCTCTATTTATAGTATGAGTTTTGGGGTAGGTGAGGTGTGAACAAGGGTGGTTGGTGGAGGCCGCTTCAACAATGGTGGGCTGGTTGGTGGAGGCTTCCTTCAACAAATGGTGTGGAATATTCAAAAAACCTTCGGAGGGTGGTTTATCTTCATCTAATTTACACTTTAACAAAAACAAGGTGAATGACGTGTATCAGCTAAGCATAATTAATCAACTAAAGGTCAAAATTAACTGAGATAATGATAAAGACAAAATTGCTTCTTTTTTTATATTTCGGGACAAAATTACCCTTTAACCCTATATAAAATGACAACACAACTCGATATATATTCAGTGCAATATATTCATAATTCATGCATGTATGATTAAATTAGAGATTAGAGAGAGGGGTATACGAACTTCTGCAATATACTATACCAAGTATGGGAGTTATTATATATATTCTCTCACAATCAGGCAACACTAAAATGGACATGAGTGGTGCACAATATTTGCAAGTATTGACATGGGAATATATTACTTGCTGGAGCCGCTCGATCATATAAAGTGGAATATGGAACTTGTTCTTCCTCCACTATATATATATATATATCCACCAGGCTGTCGTTGAACGCTTTTCTGTTGCCACCAACTTCTTTATCAAGTGTCACCCATTTGCCAGTTAATAGAGGAGCAATGTGGGGAGCTTTACAGTTTAATCATGTGAAGTCTCAGCAATCTTAAACTCTTTAACTGTAATTCACCACTATTTGTCACTTTAGTTAACTTTTAAGGCACCGCACATAATTACAATTACTGCTCTTCTACCTCTACTGCAAATGCTCCTCTCCTCTTGCCATTATCAATATTCTATCTTTAGTCATAAATATAAGATTTAGTTCACTTCTTTTAAGATGAATTAATAAAGAAGTTAAATAACTTACTTAATTATATTACATGTTGTGTATGATTAAATTATATGTCATGGGTTTATAAATCAGTCAAATTAGTTTGAAAAAAAATGAAATATTTTATATTATAAAGTAATTTAATTAGCTTCTTTAATCTCTCCAAAAAAGTCAAATAAATCTTATAATTAAGACCAAAGGAGTAGTTAATATAGGAGATGGATAGTCAATATGGATGCAGAGATTAAAAAAATTAGTCGCATGTTTACTTTCTAAAATAGCCGTTTTCAATTATTTGCATTTGAGCTAGACATGGATTAGGAACCCTTATCGATCATGTGCAGTCAATGAGAATAATTTTGAAGAAACCAATCATATATTTGAGATTTAGTGTGATCGAGTTGAGGTGTTACATACATATAGAATTAATAACGTGCATGTGATACGAAATGTTTCTCTTCAAACCTCACACAACACACATATAACTTACTTTCTAGTATCCCCAAAAAATGGACTTCTTGAGTACTTTCACGTTCACTTCGATCATTGTGTGTATATCTGTTAAACTTTTGTGAGGGGCACATGGACTACAATTTTCGTTTAAAATCCTCTTGCTGGCAGCTGGATAAAGTAAATTTATCTTAATTAGAATTTTTCTTTTCTGGCATAATTCGAATGGCCTCTCATGAGTCATGATTCTAAAATGCTCTAGCTTATTTTAGGAAATCCTGACGTTGATTTGGAATCAATTCTTTATTTGGTATCATACTCTGCCCTTATTTCCTTGATTATACTTTTGGTTGGAGCCCAGAGCCCCTTTTCTGTTGATTAATGTCTCATTCATGGGGCCAATCAAATTGATTTCAATCCCCTCCCCTCTATTGAGCCATTAATTAAGACATGTTAAACCCCCTCGTAGGTGGGTTAAGCGGTTAGAGATTTAGAAACTCTTACAAATTGAGAGGGTTCAAATCGCGATACCGTTACGGCGCTAAGGGAGGCATGCATCTCAGAGTTTGGGAAGTAAGAGTAATCCAGGTTGAAGTGGGAACATGGATATTTTTAGTTTTGAATCCCCCTATGAAGCAGGCTTGAGCGCCATCCTTTAGACTGTGGGTGGGTGAGCTCAGCTCCTCTCCTAAAATTTATGTATAAAAAAACAAAGACATGTTAATATGTTGACTGTGATTTAGTGGGTGCTTGTATCAGGTTATTTTTAGTAACTTTGCACAGCAAAAAGTAAATATGTAATCTGTCTCTCAATTCACTGGAATCCCAATCAAATCTATCTTTTACCTGTTGATTTGTTAATACAAGCTCAAACCAAACTAATCATTCCCAACTTGAAATTACATCGATTAATAATAATTTTTTGATCTAGTTAGAAAGATTATGGAACAGCAATCAATGAAATTAATTTACCGAAATGAATAAAAATGCAACAAGGTCGCCACATCATATGGAATTTTGATTAGGGAGAGGATATTCTCATAATCATTTTTCTCCTAGCAAATAAACAGTTTAAATATTTTATATTATTATTATGGGTTTAATGTTTATGTTTTTGTTGAAGAAATATTTTTTCTCTTACACCCACATAAAAGTGAATGAGTCCCATTAGTATTTTCTCTCATTTTTCTTTATAATGGGATCAACTCACTTTTATATGAGTATAACAAAAAAATTAAACCCTATTATTATTATTATTATTATAGTATTATATAAATTAAGTTTTAAATTTTTTCCTTCATTTTAATTATAAATTATATTGAATAAATTTTAACAATTTAAACTTATTTATGTTTAAAATAATAATTTTATAAAATATTAAACGTCAACCATTGATTTTATTAATCTTAAATTTTGAGAATGGAAGGACAAAAAGGAAAATGAGAGAATCAAGCCATACACACAAATGGAACCTGGCTTTCGTGTTCTGACTGATCTCTGGCGGCTAGAGTTTAGGGGCAAGGGGCCTCTTCACCGGGCAACTCCATCTCCATTTTCCTCAGCTTCTTTATTTATCTCACGAGAATAACTCTAATAGATTTAATATTTTATAAAAATATTATATTCTCTCCAATCTTAATTATAAGACTTAATTAATTTTTTTGGAGAGATTAAGGAAGGTAATTAATTAAATTAAAGAATATTTTTTTTTTTTTTTTTCTTCAAACTAAATAAATTTGACCAATAAACTAATATATAATCTAAAAAAATACAACATATGAAATGATGGGTAAAAAAAAGATATCTTTTTCTTTTAAGTTTTACATAAGACATATTTTTGTTCCTTAACTTTATAAAATATACTTTTGGTCCTAAAATTCTAACACCGTTAATTAATGTTCTTAATGGAAAATCTTTGACGAATTTAACTCAACTAATTTTATATATTCTTCAATTTATCCAAATTTTAAATTTAAATTTAATAAAGTTTAATTACACAAATCATCACTTAAGTTTACACCGCTTATCACTGAGTTTGCGTTTTCCGTTAGAAAATTAACGGTGTTAAATTATAACTAAAAGATATTTTATAAAGTTAAGGAATCAAAAGTATACCTCATGTAAACTTAAAAGACTAAAAGTATACTTTAGATTAAATAACTTATTTAACTTCCTTAATCTCTCAAAAAAAAAAAAAGTCACGAGGTATTACTTTATAATACTTTCTCCAATCTTAAATCTTAGGATAAAGTAAATTTGCACTATAAACTGTATAAACTCTGTCCTATATAGGACTGAGGTAATATTAAATAACCAAAAATAAAAAACGAGTTTAGATCATCGATGGCTCAACTGAGTTGACTACCACTTACCGATCGCAAACTGGTTAACTAATACGAGTACTGTAAGTTTTTGTTTTGAAGAACTGATAGTATAAGGATTGAGGACACCCGTTGCACTACGCCGAAGCTTCACTGACACTGATCGCTTAAACTGTAAAAAACCCTAACAGATACGCAAGCCAAGGGACAAATGTATCTCTGTACTTCAGGCTGTGCTTTCTTTCATTTACATCCAAAGCCAAAGGTGTGTTCCTGCTTCATACTATTGCAATTTCTGACGTTTCTCGTCTGGTTAACGTTACTTCATGCTTCATGCCTTCGGACTTAACATTTGGATAACATCTAGCCTAATTATTTTATTCCATTTCTCGCGGTTTGATTCTAATCTGCGTTCTCTCCAAAGATATTTAGCTCTTCCGATTTTTCTCCAAGACATTTGAGAATCTGCGCTGTCTCTAAGACGGATGATCTGCCCAGCACTTACGTGCCAGCTGCTCCCATTTTTATTCCTGAAGGACCTTGGAAGCAGGTCAGTCGTTAAGGGATCGTCCTTTAGTTGATTAATTGGTAAATTGGTACTGCATTGACTTAATTCTTCGGAAAACCTGTAAAAGGAAATCCCTGATATGTATAAACTTTGTGTGGTATGGAAATTTTATCAACTTGCCAATTAGCATCTAGTTTCGGTTTTCAGATTCCAGGAGGAGTTACTGCTGCAGAGGGATTCAAAGCAGCAGGCCTTTATGGAGGATTGCGTGCCAAAGGAGAAAAACCTGATCTTGCACTTGTCACATGTGATGTTGATGCTACATCTGCAGGTTAACTTTCATGAAATTGATCTATACTCTATGTGATCACATTTTGGAGCATCAGACCAAAGGCTGTGGGATTTTGTGCTCTGGACAAAGAGCAATTAGTCAAACATGTGCTCCTTTTAATTAAATTTCATTATTGCCACTTTCAGGCGCCTTTACCACAAATGTGGTCGCTGCTGCACCAGTGTTATACTGTAAAAAGACACTAGACATTTCCAAAACAGTAAGAAAGCATTCAGTTTTTAGCTTTCCAATTAAGATAGACTGCATCCGAACAGAATGCAATACAGACCATTCGTCACGTTTAACGTTTCCTTGGTTTCTTTTACTCGATTACTTTCTAATAAATTATTTTTCTTGTCAGGCACGCGCTGTGTTAATTAATGCAGGTCAAGCTAATGCAGCAACAGTAAGCCATATAATCTGGTTTTATTTCACGTATTTGTTTAATACTGTATTGACATGTGAAATTTATGGTAGCTTCATTTCCATTTCTTAAGGGCATAGTTACTTGATTTGCTTGTGCTCTGTCTTTTCTGTGAAATTTAATTCTAGTGGCTAAGGCCTTTCCAATCTTCAGGGAGATGCAGGTTACCAAGATGTGATAGAGTGCGTTAAAAACCTTGCGGAGGTACGCATGCTTTCTAAGACTATTCTCTTGAGATGCTCCTCTAGAAGGGTTTGTGCTTGGTGGTTACTGTCAATGTTCATGATTGCAGCTACTGAAAGTGAAACCTGAAGATGTGCTTGTTGAATCAACTGGTGTCATTGGTCACAGAATAAAGAAGGTAAGTGCTGAGACTCTGTACATTGGGTTTTATGTTTTGTTGGCCTGTGTCCATGTGTACAAATCAACAAATTTTGGTGAAGTAATTTGAAAAGTAGTCAGACAAGCTTGCTTGACTATCTAATTGATAAATATTGTTGCTTTGGCGTTATATACTTCTCATTTCATTTGCAGGGGGCACTTTTAAATTCACTTCCCAAACTAGTAAATTCACTCTCACCTTCAGTCCAGGGGTAACTCCTTTACTTTTACGGGTTGCTATTATTACACTGATATTGCACATGCTTTGATGTGAAGCAACATTGCTCGTTTGTGGTTTCACACTTGTTTTGGTCCTTAAATGACCTAGCTATTTCTTTTATCCTTTCTTTGTTTTTTCCTGACCCCACTTGTTAAATTGTGTTTCTCTTATCCATTAAAAATGATCTAAATCCAACCCAAATTTGACATGCCTACTTTTCCATCCTTCCTTCTTTTCTTTTCTCCCCAAAATCTTATTAGCTTTCATACAGGGCAGACTCTGCAGCAGTGGCAATCACCACAACCGATCTTGTTAGCAAGAGTGTGGCAATGGAGTGCCTGGTATTACATTCTCCCTTCTTGCTCAGTTTTAATTTATGCAACCTTCACATTGTGTAACTGGTTAATAAGCATACATGTAACTTGATCCTGTCTATTGCAATGGCAGTAGTTTACGTGGCTGAGCATAAATTACAAAAACAAAACTTGATAATGTTGGCAAACTCTAAGTAATTAAGAATGCACATGGTTCAAGCCATCAAAGGATGATTTAATATCAACATGACCTGTACAACTTGATATATGGTCTTGAATTCTTAATACAAATGATAGGTTTTGTTTAAATGTGAAGTAGTGTTTCTAAAAAGGGAAACCTATAACTCTGAAATCTTTTTGAATAATGTGAAGTAGCACACCTCTTTGCTATTTGGAGGAGAAGATTAATTTGTGCTTTAAGTATTGGCTATTGGTCAGGTTGGAGGGATCAAGGTTAAGGTAGGGGGAATGGCAAAAGGTTCAGGAATGATCCATCCAAATATGGCTACCTTGCTTGGGGTATGTCGTACTAAGTGCTCATTTGTTATTTAGAGATATATCGCTTTCTTACCTCAAGTAAAATCTCTACATTTAGGTAGTCACAACTGATGCCCTTGTTGCCAGTGATGTATGGAGAAAGATGGTGCAGTTGGCCGTGAGCCGAAGTTTCAACCAGATTACTGTATGTAATTTATCTTTACTAAATTTTTTGCAGACTTGCTAGAGTACTCAACTTGAGCAAGATCCTCATTCTTAGTTATGAATCCCTTTCTTCTTTTTGTAAGAATAAAAAGATAATGTTTTTAAAATTGGTCTGGTCATTGACTAATGGAGGCACTTATTCATGGTTCATTAATCTGAATGGTAGAGAGGTCTTTTGGTATATTGCGGAGAGAGGGGAGGCTCTCTGCTTTGCTTTTCTCTAAATAGATACAGTTCTGTTGGCAATTTGCTGGTGGAAAGTTTGTCCACAATTTGAATTAAACAATCTTTGCAGTAATTTTTTATGTATTTTATCTTTTCTGACTTCATTGTTTCTTCTTTTGTTACATTTTAGACTTAAATAGCCCCAGTAGTTAGACAGACTTAACAATATGAAATTGCGTACCAGCTATCATCATTCGTTATTCTTCCAACTCCCTTTTCCCCACTTTTTTTCTGCTTCTCTCTCCCTTTTTGCCCTTTTCATTGCTGTTCTGCATCAGCAGAGCATTGTCTCAAAATCCAATTCTCTGATATTAAAATCCCTCATGATTCTTCATAATCATCTTGATTTCAACCCATCTTGGGGTATTAAGCGCATGAGAGATTATGCTGCTTGGAGAAAATGTAGATTGACGTGCACAAGGTGTTTGGTGGCCATTCATGTGACAGATTTGTCATGGCCCGTAAACAACATGATAGGTTTGACTTCAGTCCAAAGGAAAAAAAAAAATGCAATGGGAGTCCTCTGCTTTCCAAATCAGCATGGACGTGCCACTGAATAATTACTGCAAGAAACAATGCCTGATGTGTATGAATAAAAATGCCTGATATCAGAGAGGTCCAATACAGTAGCAGTGTAGAAATTCTATAAATAGGAAACCAAATTACTATTTTAATGCTCCAATGCTAGACTTGGTCTAGACTCAAGAAGGTCCATGAGACCGTGACCTAAGTTTATTTATTTATTTATTTTAAAAGGTACCATGTTGGCCTGCCTGGATGGGGATTCTTTATATCACCAAAAAAAAGATTGATTTCTTTAAAGGCTAGTTTTGAGGGTCAGTTGGACTGGACGGATTATCAGTTTTTCAGTCTGATTGGGTTATCCAGCATGATTTTTAAAACATCAAAAAAAATTCTGACAATTCATATCAAGTGGCTCGCTTCCAAGTTCATCTACTTGAATTGATAGTTTAACAATCACATGCTTTTGCTTGTATGATCAGTTCAGTTCTAGGACTTTCATTTGTTTCTCAATTTCTTAATCTTTTCTGCTACAGGTAGATGGAGATACTAGCACTAATGATGCTGTTATTGCCTTGGCTAGTGGATTATCTGGGTTAAGCTGCATATCTTCTTTAAATACTGACGAAGCTTCTCAACTTCAGGCATGTCTTGATGCTGTAAGTTTGACCACTGAACAGTTTTTACCTATATGTTATCAAATATTTTAATCTTTCATGATAAACAAAATGGTACAGTGATTATCTTGGTGTTAGACTCTCACTGGAAGCTTTGACGGTTCTAGTAAAAATATACATGAGTTCCTATTCTTCCCACTTCGACTCATTGCTATGGCCAGAGATTTATGGTTCAAAATGCACATATCAGTAAATCTTTTTTCTTTCCAGGTTATGCAAGGTCTTGCCAAATCGATTGCTTGGGATGGAGAGGGAGCAACTTGTCTTATTGAGGTCTGCTTCTTATTTCAAGGATCTGCATATTTGATTAGCCATATTTAAGGCTATTTATGCCCCGATTTTCAACTAGGCATCCAGTGTTAAACCTCCAAGTTCCTTTTCACTGGGTTATGATTGGAAATACATTTTTAGTCAGCAATTGGTGATGGCATTGCATTGATAAACAATTTACTCTTGGTGCATTTCTCTGATTTAATGAATATGTAATTGAACTTTGAAGTATTTTAGAGATTGATTGTTATAAAATTTCGATTCAATCCTACTCATTATTGATATTTATCTTCTAATACCATTTTTCATTTTATAGGTCCATGTGACTGGTGCAAACAGTGAGGCTGAGGCTGCAAAGATTGCACGTTCAGTTGCATCTTCTTCACTGTTGAAGGCATGAGAACTGAGGTCAATTATTCTTTTAGTATTTCGATTTTGACTGAAATTAACTCACTAAAATAATGTTATGCAGGCTGCTGTATATGGTAGAGATCCCAATTGGGGACGCATTGCTTGTGCAGCTGGCTACTCAGGAGTTGCTTTCCACCAAAACTCACTTAGGGTACAGCTGGGTGAGATTTTACTAATGGATGGTGGTCAACCTCTATTGTTTGATCAGTAAGAGCTAGTTTCCTTATTTTGTTTTATGAGGTTTCACCTTTGGTGTGTGTTTTCCATAAATTTTTCTAAAATGACTCTAACTTACGAATAACTTTTGTCTTACTCACCAGTCCTTAGACATGCGTAGCTTCGTGTGGCCAAAAGTATATTTCTTCTGATAGGGAAGGGTATATTTATAGCATTTCTGTACCATGGATGGAGCAGATTACTTACTGAAAAATCAACCTACTATAAATAGGTCCAAGAAAAAGATCAAAAGTGTAGAAGAATGTAAAATTACATTTCTCCTTGGATTATTTCCATGTTCTTGCACATATCATAATTGTCAGGAATCTGAGTTCCAGCCATGATCGCTGATGTTTGCCATTTTAACAATTTTGGCTATTGCTCGATTAACTTACCCATGATCTTTGCGGCCTGAAACAACACCATCATTAATATTTTGGGCTGTATATGTGTGTGTACCAAGGGGCGGGGAGAAGTATGTTGTTAATGAAGACTTTATGAATCTCATTCTCTCTTTTCTTAAATCTCTCTTCTTTTTTATATCAGGATCTTCTTCTGATTATGATATGCTGGTTCCCTTAATATATTGTACACTATTTCCAAAAACTTTATTGGAAGATGTAATGCAGTGCAGGGGAAAAAAACATTTTTTTTTTATTAATTTATGTAACGTTTGTATGTAGGAATTGGGCTGTATTTAGGATTAATTTATCATTAATTAGTGATTATTGTATGAAACAAAGAGATAGATCATAGCATTCTCGTAACAGCGTCTTGATAGTGTCAGAATTCTATTACATTCATTAGGATATATGGCCAGTGGAAAATTATCCTTTTTAAATTTTAATCTATGAAGCACAGACTTCCCAAAAGAATTGGCTGACGCCTGATATATATCATGCATGCATTAGATACTATGTGAAGAGATAATCAGATTCTACAGACGTACAGTTTTTTTCTTGCAGTTTAAGCTTGTAATTTCGTTGTTTGTTTATCATCCTTTTAAGATTAGTTTATCTACATTTTGCGAACTCAAGAAGCTACTTTGGCAGGGTTGCTGCAAGTGATTATCTGAGAAAGGCTGGAGATACTCATGGTACGGTTAAAATTCAGATATCTGTAGGTAAGTCTGTATCCTGACACTGGAACCTGCCAAAATTAAGAAAACTTTTGCACTCATGGGATTTGAAGTTATGATCTAGCTACTTCACTTGTATTTTTATATCGTGATTAGAAGCCATGGTAATGCCACCCAGGTTTAACTGGGATTAGGATTCACTAATCAACAAGAGTATAATGACAGTTAAAGAGAATAGTAACCCATAGCAGAGGAGTAGCTAAATTATATACCATCCAAGTCACTTCATAGTTAGATTTTTCCCCACATAAGTGTTTTGAATGCAATTTTGTAATTTCAAAATTCAGTTTTACATAGCGTTTTCTCAATTTTCTTTTATATTAGTTAAAATCGAGGATCATTCTCATGCTGTATAGTTACCCGATGAAATTATTTTCTAGTGATAAATAATGTGTCTGCACTTTACGTACTAGCTGCTTTGACATTGTTAAGAACGTATGTGTCAACATGAATAAATTGCAAGTATCTTCAAACATTATAAATTACAATATGAATTTGCCCAACTTGCATGTGGCCCTTTAACCCAGCCTAGAATTTATGAGCAAGGGAAGGGTCTATTTGGGTACAATACTAATGTTCTTGCTAATTGGTCTTCATTTTCTACCAGGTAATGGTCCTGGTAGTGGACAGGCATGGGGATGCGATTTGAGCTACGATTATGTTAAGATCAACGCAGAGTACACCACATAGTCAAACGTGAAGTCCTTCGTAACGAGATCTTGGACCCATTTTTTGATCCCTTTCGAAGTTATCTTCACTTTTTTTAATTTCTTTTTTCCTTTTTTTACGTCTTTCTGTTTTGGCAGCTTGACTAGCAGCTAAGTGGTCACCGGTGCAACCGCATTATTTAATGGAGCATACCAGACCTTTAGATATTCAGTTAGCCGAACAGGGGATTTTAAGTATCAGAAACAGATATTGTAAACATGCTTGCCCCGAGTGTGCCGCTAATTTAATAATATTCACTTTTTTTACACAAGCCATCAAAATATAGATTTGTAATCACCTGACGAAAATTTGAGTGAAATGCGCAAATTCCCAAAGTTCTAACCCTTGGCCGAAACTCCACATTGAAAATTAGCATTATTGCCCCTACAAACAAGGCATCGACTATTATCATGCATTTGTGCTAGGAACCAAGTCAGCATTCTATAATGTACGCCAAGCCATGCAGAAATTCAGGGACAAAAGAGAAGGCGCATTATCGTCATATATAATCTTGCTGCTTTACACAACAAAATATGTTTTGGCTGCTCTATCCTAAAGAAAACAGTCATGTTACGTGTTTGGTAGTCAAAGCCACATTGAGTTATGCAGTCAGTCCAGAAGTATTATAAAGGGTGAAACAAAAGGAGCCTTAAGAACATTAAGAACCCACTCATTAGGCTTCTGCAACCGAGTAATGCACAAGCGGAACTGATTGTTTCAAGAATCTAGTTCCACAGAAAGAATCCTGGTAGGAATCTAAAGCATCTATATCAGTAGATGATCCAATCAATTCATTACGAGAATCCAGCAACTTATTGCACTTATCAGACGTTCCAATCGAACTGGGATACTGCTTCTTATCTTTGCTACTAACTCTCCGAGAGTAAGTGTTCTTCTTACTCTTTCCTTTCTTCTTCTCAATCTTCTTGCTCCTGGACTTGTATTGTCTCTTGCTTTTAACAGAGAGCGAATTTGATGTCGGTACCGGATCATACACATCAGGGGCCCATTTCACCGTCAGTTTCGAAAAGGATCCTCCTTGTTTCTCACGGCTACCTTTCATTGCAGAAACAGGCTTCAAAAGGGTCTGTGAAGTCAGACATCGAGAAAACTCAAGTCAATAAGCAACAAAAAGGAAAGCCAGGATAAAAGAAGAAAGAACTACATTTCACTGTAGAAGGTTCTGTCAACCTTTGCTATATTGGCTGGAATAACATGATTCATGACCAATTCCTCGTTAGAATAACTCGTCATTGCAGACCTCCTCAAGCAAGTTTCAGCTACTTCCGTTTCTTGCTCTATGAGACTTCCCTCCCCAGTACCACAATTATCATCCCCCACAGATGAGTGTTCTGATTTCTCAGCATCCTCAATATGAAATGATTTGCTAAAAGTACTTTCTAGGTTACTTATTATATTGTCATGCACAGTATTAGCCGGAGAGTACATATCCATCGATTGTATCAGGCACTAAAAGACAAGAGTAAAGAAATATTCTCAAGATAGATATATCGATAATTAAATGAAACTTCTATAATGTACATAAAAAATTCAATGAGGAAAGCAATATCCATTTTTGAAAATTATAGGTTGAGTTTGGTTGACGAATCCTATCTTCCCCTATCATCGAAATAGAGAGGAGTGTTATGAATTTGAATGACGCATCAATTTAGAAGATTTCTTACTGTGTTAAGCAAAAATACCTTCAGCAACGACTTTCGGTGCGACAACGCTCGTAGAACATGAATTAACAGAAGCAAATTGAAACTGAAACGATTGCAGGGAGATCACCAAGTCTTTGATATACCAGCTACCGTTGAGACGAGATGAGAAAGAAACAGATATGTATCTTAAAGAGAACCTTGAAGGAAATTGAAAAGGAATAACAAGAGCTTCAAACTGGTAACTAAGATTAGCGCGGAGGTCAGCTTTTTCAAGATGATTCAGAAGCCGAAATATTTATGGTGATTGATGGGATGATGGGGAAGAAAACGCGTCGCAGAAGCCGAAAGATAAAAGGGTCAACGATCTTGTTTTACACTCACGCTCATAATTATAAGATATAGTTAACTTTTTTTGGAGAAATTAAGGAAGTTAATTAAATTACTTTAAAATATTTTTATTTTTATTTTTTTTCTTCAAAGTAATTAGTTTGGCCGATAATAAACTAATATATAATCTAAAGATCACAACATATAAAATGATTAAGAACTTATTTAAACTTTCCTTAATCTTTCCAAATAAAATCAACTATGACTTATAATTAGAACCAGAGATAGTACGTTTTATCTTGGAAAGCAAGCAGAAATTACCACGTAAATTTTAAAATTATAAATAAGTGATTTTTTATTTAAATAAGTTTTCAATTACTATACTCTTTTAGTATAGCTGTACTCTTATAATTAACAAAACTAATACGATAATGAAGTTCAAAGAGTATTTTTTTGTCTTTTTCCATTTCATTTTTCAAATTATGGGTAGGAGTGAAAATAAGTTAGACTTCTATCCGAGGTTTATGATCTAACCTATTTTAAGCTCAGCCTTAGCTTATTTAATAAATAGGTTAGACTCAGGTTTAAACCTATTGTTAGGCTATTTAAGTAAATAGGCAAGAACTATTTTCATAGGAGTATATATTTTAATCTAAATTAATTTTGTTAATTATTTGTGAAATTAATAACTTTGTTTTAACTATAAGTTTCACATTTCATCATCTACCCATGAGCTTTACCTTTTCATTGTTCAGTTGGTCACATCTACTTCTCTTCTTTTTTATCGCCCGAGATGACAATGCTAGCTCACTACCTCTCCCTTAATCTGTGTCAATTGATGCAACATAATAATTGCAGTAAATTTATTTTAGTGATTCTCAAATGAAAATGATTCCAATAGGAAGAGTTTGTCTCATTTTCTGTAAGAAAAAACAATAAGTAAAATATAGTTTTACATACCACTTATCATACTTAGTTGATTTTAAAAAAAATATTTCCTTAGTGAATAAATGATTAATTTTTCTTATTCAATTCGTATTTGTTGAGACTATTGTTGTCATTAGGTGTTTTTTACCTTCTCTTATTGATTCTTTTATTTCATCTGAGAATGAATCCCTAAACTTTTAAGACATACTGTAGGTTTTTAAATAAATTTGTTGAATTATATATGAACTTAGATATATAAACTTTAAGAAAGACATACATTTTAAGTAGGTTGTTAAATAGGTTTCAGGTCTTTTGAAGGCTCAAACTCAAGCCTAAAAAAAATCCTACATACAAGCTCAGGCTTTCTATATCTATCGTAGGCTTAGGCCTATTTGACTAAAATCTAGCATATTTTCACCTTTAATTAGGCAGTAGCACGTCCTTTTTCTGAAGGTCCATGTTTGCCCCATTTCTATTTTCATACTTGCAACCCATTAGCCCCTGGTTGGACTTGTGTTTGTTTGGGATTATCCATGTGTTTGGATTAGTTTTTTAATAATAGCTTTTATGATTTACGGAGGAGATGTGTGAGAGGAGTTTTGACTCAGTTTGTAAGAAAAAAAACTCATGAAACCGTGGTTTTATATTTTACTAAACACTCACATAAATATGATTGAACATTCTGAAAGCACTTATTTATATAAATAAGAATAAAACTCTTCTCATATATTTACTTCGTAGATTACAAATCATGATTAAAAAATTTCTTTAAAATTACTTTGTCTGCAAATGAATATGTATACTTAATATCTTATTCTCTTATGTACTCTTTCTTACAAACCCAAACAATGTTAATTTCTCAATTAATTTTTAAACAATATTTTATTACTACCTCCGGTCCTAATTATAAGACATAGTTGACTCTGTTTAGAAAGATTAAGAAAACTAAATAAGTTACTTTAAAGTATTTTTATTTTTATTATTTTTACTTTTTTTAAACAAATCCTTTTCAAATCTATGAATGAGATAATGTTTGAAGTAATTTTTCATTTTTACTTAAAAAATGTTACGATGTAAAGAAAATATTAAATATAAACCTTTAGATCCTGATCCAATGATCATGAAAGAAAGTATATGATAAGAGATGACTAATATTTATTTACACTAACCTCAATAAAAAGTGGTCTCTTGCCAATTATCTTTTTGTTTCCCTAATTTGAGTTATACAACGAGCTAAGTTCAATTTAAGACAATTCACAAAATAAGATCTAGAAAACTGAAAACAACCGATGAAATATATGTTCTGGACCGAGGAACGAAAATAGGAGAAAGTGAATCCCATAGGCTCTCAGTTCGCTAATCTGCGTATGGGACGCGCGATTCTTTACCAATTAAAATAATTTTTTTTTTTTAAAAAAAAAAAAAATCTAGAAGATAGGCTGTCAATCCTTCAAGTCTCAAGTCTGAGTGGTGTGTCAGAGCCACATGGCTTAATATTATTGGATTTCCTTACACAACACGGATCGCTATAATCATCACTCTAGAACCGTCGATATTTTGAATCTAACGGATGTGATATCCCATTACAAAATGATCCAATTCCTTACCGCAACCATACCTTGTATAAATGTTACCGCCTAACAATTCCCGCTCCATCATCCAAAATTTCACATCATTTTCTGTTTCTTTCCTGAGTACGGTCAAGTTACTCGTTCAATCTTCCCAAAATGGATGCCGGAGGAAAGTTGAAGAAAGGCGCAGGAGGAAGAAGGGGAGGCGGCCCCAAAAAGAAGTCGGTGTCTCGCTCCGTCAAAGCCGGCCTCCAGTTTCCTGTCGGAAGGATCGGTCGCTACTTGAAGAAGGGGAGGTACTCCCGACGCGTCGGGTCCGGAGCTCCGGTTTACCTCGCAGCTGTGCTTGAGTATCTTGCCGCTGAGGTAATATTCTTCGCATCAAAATTCTAAGGCCACTTTGAACATCTTCTACCTAGATTGATTTCCCCAATTATTTTAGGGCATTCCGATTTCGAAGTTAAAAACTGGTGTTTCTCTCTACCTTATACGTTGTTTTATTGAATCTTGGTTCATACATTGCGCTTGAATGTTTGAGCTTTCGTCCCGAAGCTGATCTATTGATATCAATTTTGCTTTAGGTTCTTGAGTTAGCTGGAAATGCTGCCAGAGATAACAAAAAGAACAGAATCATCCCAAGACATGTTCTGTTAGCGGTGAGGAACGACGAAGAGCTTGGAAAACTGTTGGCTGGCGTCACCATTGCGCATGGTGGTGTGTTGCCTAACATCAACCCTGTTCTGCTACCTAAGAAGGCTGAAAAGGCGACCACAGAATCTAAGTCTACATCCAAAGCCACCAAGTCCCCTAAGAAGGCTTGAATTGCTGCAACATTATGGAGGGAATGTTCAGCTTTTGTGTATGTAGTTGCGTCTGTAGTTCGACTTTTGTATCGAGATGTAATCGGTAAAATTTTATGGACATGACACTCACTGTTTTATTATCCTTGTAGAACTACTTTTGTTTCATTCAAATGGAATGATAGGGACCTGATCCTCTAGCTCCATGTTTTTATTTTAAATCGTAAATTAAATTTGAAATTCTTTCGAATTCCGATTTAAAACTTTTTGGCCGCCGAGTAATTTAGAGCTCACAGCGCGCCACTTCATCCAAATACCAAAATCGCATCTGCAATGTCTGATCCAAATCAATCTTGACTGCGTGTTCCTTAAAGCATAAAGACACGTGGCATGACTAAACCCCGTTCGTCAGAGAAGATTTGCAATCCTCGTAACCTGTTGACCGAAAAATTTGGGAGGGAAAACTTGAAAGTGTCATCGCCTTTCACTTCGGCCTAAAATAAAAAATCGTCTTTTACTCTCGCTAATTAATATTATAAAGGAAAATCATTTGCAGGTACTAACTAAGAGAAATAAATATAATTAGGTCACTTGAAATCACTAAAGTATACAATAGTATACAGAAGGTTCAAGAGACATTGATGATATTAAATATAATTGTGAAATGAACATTTTATCCTCATTCAATCTTCTCACCTTCCATCCATGAACCAGCTCATATTCCCATTCGCGATAATTGCAGATAGAGTTGGAAATAGAGTTGAGCGCCTCAGACACAATCGACACACCTTCGGACCTTAACCTTCACTCCCTCCAGTCATTAACTTCCAAAGCGAACTGCCTTACTTCACTTCAAGCTCAGGTTCGCTCCTTGCAACTCTCATGCTTCTACAGTTCTTGATTATTGCAAGGGCATAATCGATTCTGTTCACATTGATGGTTATCAGCAAAAATTTGGAGCTTAAATACAAGAAACCCTTAGCACAACTTCGATTCTCTAAGTTCTATTTGTTCTGAGAAAACCCAGTTGCAGTATACTCGTTGTTTGTCAATGGCTTCCTCCTTCGAGACGTCTCCCTTGGGCACTAGAAAACAATCGAAGAGAGTTGGAGATGGACGAAAAACAAGCAGGCCATGACAGATGCCGTCGAAAAAGGATGAGACACTTCTTGTAATACCATTTTGTATTTTAATGGGTGGACAAGAAGTTGTAATTACAACATACACATGAACATGAAACTATAAATGATATTAAGTTCAATGAGTAGGTGCAAATAGACACTTACTCATACAACTTAATATTTTGATATGATATTCACTTCTCAACCTAACCTTATATAGCTGTCAAAATTCTTAGAAGATGTTGTGAATGTAGTACTTTCTGTTGTAAATGTGGTTTGTTCTGTTGTAATTGTCATCTGTAAGCTTAGGACTTGAGTTTGGACCAAAATCTATGTTTTTAAATTTTGTTGTGAATGTGGCTTTTTCTGTTGTAAATGCCCTTTGTAAGCTTAGGACTTAAGTTTGAACGAAAATCCAGGTTTTTAAATTTTGTTGTAAATGTGGCTTTTTCTGTTGTAAATGCCCTCTGTATGCTTAGGACTTGAGTTTGAATGGAGCAACACATTATCAATATGGTAAAGTTTTAATATAGCATTTCCTGTTGATAATGTCAGATTTTGCTCTAAGGCTAGTCAAAAAAGGCACATTCAGTTGCCATTATATACATTGTCAAAATAAGGTCATATCAATGCCAATACTTTCAACTATTTTACAATAAAACTACAACTTCTTCTTTGTTGGTTGCCTGGCAGTTGGGACAACACCTTCTATGCATGTATATTTTTCTCATGGGATACAAGCCACCATAAGCATTCAAGCTCAATCTCGCAAGTGTGGTATGCACACCTAAATTAGTAGGTTCTGAAGAGGACACTGACTTAGGAGTCCACTAGGAGGGCACTTCCTAAAATAGAGAAAAAGAAAATCTCACTGCTGTTGTTGGTCTCAAAGCTCATTTTCTTTTCAAGAATGCACAAAGATCTCCCTACATCATTAATGGTAAAATTAGTCAAAGTAAAATTTAAGATCAATTTACATTAAAAAAATTCCTCAAGAACATCCTAAGGATAAAATTCCATGCAATTCAGAACAGAAAACCTTGGGAAGATATTCTATCACAATCATCATTGGACTGCTTTAAGTCTGAGCACCCAGAAACTGGACTACATTAGGGTGACGAATCTTCTGAAACAATGCAAGCTCATCTCTAAAGGCCTTACTATCAAATGCCAAGTGTTTTTGTTAATATTAATAACGATAGCACATTTATTAGTAATGACAATGCTTATAAGTAACTCACACTTTGTCCTCATTAGTAAGGACATCATCCCCAAGCTTTTTCACAACCTCTATTCCACGCCACAAGGCACTACGAAAAGTTCCCGACCAATAGAAGAATACTTTGAGACATAAAAATATAGATCGTAAAAAATAGTAGTTTGACAAGCATTTGCAATGCTTGGATTAATAGATGACTCATGCATGTAGCTGTTAGAGCTATCCTTTCCGGTCCCACCGCCTATGCGACCAATACAGATCTTACGATATCCGAAATGTAACTCTAGCTGGGCCAAGACTCACCTCTTCTAATCGCTCCTCTCCTTCCTCTGGTTACGGATGTTGTGCCAGTTTCAGTTTCGGGGAGTACTAAGCTCTAGTAGGAAGGTCGGGCTGGCTTTGTGCTCCGCTCCCTCTGTTTGTCCTCCCTTGCGTTTGGTGGTAACCTCCCCAGCGCGTCCATTAGGTAACCAAAGCCAAAGGCATCAGGGATAGAGTCGAAGATGGTAGCAGAGGCAGGGGAAGCTGCGCCTTAAGCAGTTGACTTACCATCATATCTCCTAGCCCTCCTCCCTATTGGGATCGAAAAACGGAGCCCTGCCCGGATACAGAAAAAGAGCCCATGAAAGACTCGGTTCATCCTGAACCGTCCCAGCAGAGTGCAATTCCTTCGCTCGGTTCCGAGGCCAGTAGATCTATTCCCATCCCTTCCAATTCCATAGCCATAGGTAGACAGCAGATCCGACGTGCTGATGAAGATCCAGTTTTCCTTTATCATAATAAGGAAGCAGCATCACCGAAAGCGGATTCTCTTTACCTTTTCGTGCTTTCTTTCTACGCCAACCATAGGAGCCGGGAGAAAGGCATGCCTCAAAGCCAGAATAAGGTGGAGCGGTTTCTATTTTTATATAACCGATTGAATATGGGTAATGCTTTCATTTGCCTATTCCGCCCGCTTTATAGTCCGCGGAAGAATGATTTTTTAAGGTTGGGCGGAGTTTACTCCTAGCGGTAGGTCTACGCTCTACTATCTTTGATCATTGGTCCGATGCGCTATTCGCCGGCTCTGAGCTTATAGTTCCAACAAAGGCTCAATCCTTGAAGATGGCACTTGCTTTGATCGTTCCTCAATCCATTTATGACCTCTATACACTTAGGGACTTGAATTTGAAACAAAATCCATGTGTTCAAATTTTGTTATGAATATAGCACTTCCTGTTGTGAATATAGTTTTTTCTATTATGAATGGCCAGGTTTTTAAATTTTTCTTATGAATATAGCACTTCCTGTTGTGAATATAATTTTTTATGTTATGAATGACCAGGTTTTTAAATTTTGTTGTGAATATAGCATTTCCAGTTATCAATACAAATAATATCAAAAAAGTCCCTAGGGACTTGTTTGATATGTGAATTTTTGTTGGGGCTTTTTTGCTATTTTTTATGGTCATTGGGACTTGGCTGTCATTTTCCCTTTTTTTATAAGACACTTGTTTGTTTACAAAGTGTATTAATTATTTTTTAATGTATACCTATAATTAATAAGAGTAGTAAATTAGAGTAATAATTAATATTAAAATTTAGTGTAATTAGTAGGAGTAATATTGGAAGTTACTTAAATTGTATAATAACTTTATTAACTTTATATTAGTTTGCGAAAATTGTTAGTTTATACCTTATGATGAGCCTATTTGGGTTCACGAAGCTGACATCGTGTTTGAAGCGTTTGGATTCACAATAGAACTAATGGGTTTTTGTGCAAAGCCACGATAAAACAAAAGCTACAAATTGGAGCTTCTAGGTGCAGTGGCGTTGGCGTTGAGGAAAGAGATGAGTTTCAATCATCATCATTTTATTCGGTGAATCAGAGGCTGGTAAGGAGAGAGCAGCAAGGAAAGTGGGTTTAAGCTGAGTCATGAAAATAAAATGAATTCCGGAGGAAGTGGGTTCAAGCTGAAGCCTATAGGAGGAAGCTCTGGTTCATGAAAATAAAATGATGAATGTGATGTTGAAATCAAGTAACAAGAGAAGTCTAGAGGAAAATAAAATGATGATGATTGAAGGTGTTGAGGAGAAGACTCGGGAAACAAAATGATGATGACGTGGCAAAACATGTTCCATGCACCTCAGCCAAAATTGGATCAAATAAATCATGTTCGTAATAGAATTAAAGACAAACTTTTTTTAAATAATATTTTAAGTTTTTTTTTTTATCAAATTTAAATTGTATGTAGTATTTTATTTTGATCTTAAATGTGAGACATAATTGAATTTTTTTTAGAAGGATTAAAGAATCAAAATAAATTGTTTAATCATATCATATATTGTATATGTAGTATTTACTATGATTCATGCCTTTTTCAGTCATTTTCCATTTCAACTGACTTTTCAAATAATAATCCAAACACTCCTCAGTTTAGAAAAAAACTACTTCTGCAAAAATAAAACGGGTAATCCAAATAGCTTTTAAGTCATCGTTCTCACCGTTAACCCAAATAGACCCAATGAATACTAGAGGGAGTGCTTTGTAGTTCAGTACTAACCCTCTACTGAAGTAGCAAACAAACCAAGTAACAGGAATGGAATTGGAATGCGAAAAATTCTTCATATATTTGTTAAATTTGATAGAAACTCTAAACCATGTTTTATCTGTTCCTCGAACTTTTTTGTAGGGAGCGATTCTCTCAGAATCCCTCCTCTAAATATATGTACATCTTGACCGTTCAATATTTGATCCAAGCGTCCAGAGAAAGCTACGTCATCTACTTTTTAAAATTTCATTTCTACCTCGTGAGGTAAAAATTATCTCACGAAGGTAATTTGAAAAAGATGACATGATTTTCTCTGGATACTTGGATCAAATATTGGACAGTCAAAATGCACGATACTGAGGAGAAGGATTCTGAATCCGATCCCTTTTTGTACGAGAGTATATATGTGTGATTGTTCAGTAAGTAATTCTTTTACTTACCAATTCAATTATTTGCTGGATGATGAGCGAAGGAGCTTGGCCTCGACAGAAATGCTATTCAAATGAATCTGTCAAATCTCTGGGATTGTCAAGGTAATTTTTGTGATTTGGATGAAAAGAAACAGTCGTTCACCATGGAAGTTCAGTTGATCTGACATCAACTATCATAGAAATCAGCCATGCAGTTGCTTTAGCTTTCTCGGCTGAAAAAGAAGAAAGAGGGTTTCTATCTGCTTCGACAGCCTTTATTCAGGAAAAAATTCTCTCCACAGGGATGGATCATAATTATACACAAATAAAAGATCGGGGAGGAAATACTGTAAGGTCAATCAATCACTTCGGTGAACTGGAGGAAAACATCAAGATCTCAATTGTTTGCTCTACTTTGTTAAGAGCTTGTTTGTCATGGATTCAACAATATCCTTTTCAATCAGACCAAAACAACAAATGTAAGTGATATGCTTAAGGAAGCTGATAGGAACCAGCAAGGAACTCTGGAATTAATGATAAAACAGATTGATAATTTGTTATGCAAAAGGTTACAATAATCTGGAAGAGTAGAAAGTACCCTCTCAGCCTAGAAAGTATCAGGTTTATAACATACCTGAATCCCTTCTCCTCATAACACTCTCATGCAGAAAATACTCAATACCTAGACAACTATTCCTAACGGCTAATATAGGGAAGACAAACTCCTTTCCCACAACCCAAAAAGCCATCCTATATGACAGCTAATAACCTACGGTTATACTAAAATAGAAAGTCAAACCTATAACCTTAAAAAGCAAGATGCTCCCTGTTTGTGCTAACTGGTCCCTTTAGGTCTTAGGTCTTCTTGCATAGGTTTTACCCTTGAATAAAGGTAGAGTCCTTTCATTTCTTTCCCCTAAAAGTTGCACCTTGTCCTCAAGGTGAAAATCTGGAAATTGGGTGGAAATGGTAGCAGCATCCTCCCAAGAATTGTCATGAGATGGCAGGTCCTTCCACTGGATGAGGACTTCTAATTTCCCATTCATTAGCCGGCGTATTTTACACACTTCAGCGGGCTGGACTTGTAGCTCCAATTGGTCCGATAGAAGCCGGAGGTATGGTAGGAGTCATGGTGGTGGATTGCACTGATTTTTTAAGCACTGAAATGTGGAACACGGGGTGAACACGAGCTGTAGGGGGAAGGTCAAGTCTGTAAGCAACAGTCCCCACCCTTTCAATTATCTTAAATGGTCCATAGAAACGTGGACTGAGCTTCTCATTGATCCGTCGAGCCAAGGTGCGCAAACGATAGGGGCGAATCTTGACATACACCAAATCCCCCACTTGAAATTGGATGTCCCGGCGGTGCTTGTTTGCCTGTGTCCGCATTTCCTCCTGAGCCGTGAGTAAATTCTCCTTCAGTGCCGTAATGATTGCATTTCTGGAATTGATGTGCTCATTGACCGCCTCTATTGCTGATGGTTCATGAGTGAGCTTGAGGAAAGTGGGAGGATCCCGTCCGTACACGGCTCGAAACGGGGTCATGTTAGCTGAACCTTGATGTGTGGTGTTGTACCAATACTCAGCCCATGGTAGCCATTGTACCCCCTGGTTCGGCTGTTCGCCAGTGAAACACCGGAGATAGGTCTCCAACCCTTTGTTCAATACTTCCGTTTGCCCATCGGTCTCCGGGTGATAAGCCGAGCTTAAACATAGCTGAGTTCCAGCTTGTTTAAACAATTCCCGCCAGAAATGACTCACAAATACGCAATCTCGATCAGAAACAATGGTCTTCGGAAAACCATGCAGCCGGATGATCTCTTGGGAAAAAAATTGATGCAACATCTTTTGCACTAAAAGGGTGATGTAGTGGAATGAAGTGGGCATACTTAGTGAGGTGATCAACCACGACTAGGATAGTGTCAAACCGGCTAGATTTTGGAAGCCCCGTGATAAAATCCATGCTTATGTCTTCCCACACGGCCTGAGGAATAGGAAGTGGCTGCAGCAACCCTGCTGGAGAAAGAGCTTGATGCTTGTTTCTTTGACAGATTTCACATTCAGCCACATACTTCTGAATTTCCCGCTTCATTCCCTCCCAATAAACGGCGTTGGCAAGCCTCTTGTATGTCCTTAGATAGCCTGAATGCCCTCCCACCGGAGAGGCGTGATATTCTCTTATCAACAAAGGAATTCTGGTTGAGTTTTTAGGAAGCACCAATCTGTTCTTGTAGTGCAAACACCCCTGGATGAGAGTATAACCTTCAGTACCATCCTGGTTGGTGTGAGTAAGTAGCCGCTGCATTATTTTTTGGAGCTTAGGATCAGCTTGTATCTCCTTTTCCCAATCCTCTATGTCATCATTTTGCCACATAGAAAAAGCCATGAGCTTCAAAGGTTCATCTTGTCGCGATAAGGCATCAGCAGCTCTATTTTCTTTTCCCGGCTTGTAGATAATTTCAAACTTGTACCCCATTAGTTTTGACACCCATTTTTGCTTATCCTCATCTAGAATTCTTTGCTCCAGCAGATATTTTAAAGCCTTTTGATCAGTTCGGATAGTAAAACTCTGCCCCCACAAGTAGTGCCTCCACTTTTTGACGGCAAGTACAATTGCCATTAATTCTCTTTCGTAAACTGAATTTTGCTGAGCCCTTTTGGATAATTTCTGACTGTAGTAAGCAATTGGGCGCCCTTGCTGCATCAGTACAGCGCCTATTCCAGTCCCCGAAGCATCGGTTTCCAGCTCAAAAGGAAGGGAAAAATCAGGCATTACCAATACCGGTAGTGTGGTCATGGCTGTTTTGAGAGCTTCAAAGGCTTGAGTAGCTTCCGGCGTCCACTTGAATCCCTCCTTGAGTAAATCAGTCAGTGGACTCGCAATCTTCCCATAATTTTGGACAAATCTTCGGTAATACCCCGTCAAGCCCAAGAATCCCCGCAACGATCTCACATTCTTAGGTAGAGGCCATGCTATCATGCTCTCTACCTTCGTTGGATCTGCCTGGACGCCTTGATCAGAAATTATGTGGCCAAGGTATTCGATCCTTGTTTGAACAAAACTACATTTTTTCAAGTTAATAACCAAATGGTTTTCCTGCAAAACAGCTAGCACCTTATCTAGGTGTTCCAGGTGAGTGCTAATATCGCGGCTGTAAATTAATATATCATCAAAGAATACAAGCACAAATTTCCTTAGGTAGCCTCGAAATATTTCGTTCATCAATGCTTGGAAAGTAGAAGGGGCATTAGTAAGACCGAATGGCATCACCTTAAACTCATAGTGTCCTTCATGTGTCCGGAAAGCTGTCTTGTGCTCATCTCTTGCCTTGATCCGAATCTGGTGATATCCAGATTTTAAATCCAGTTTAGAAAAAACAGCCGCTCCTTTTAGTTCATCTAGTAGTTCATCGATGGCCGGAATGGGAAATTTATCCGGCACTGTTATCTTATTCAATGCTCGGGTAGTCCACGCAAAATCGCCAAATTCCGTCTTTCTTCCTGACTAGCAAAACCGGACTTGAGTAGGGGCTGGTGCTTGGCTGGACAATCCCTGCTTGAAGCTTGTCCCGGATTAATCCTTCTATTTCCTTCTTTTGTGAGTGGGGATACATGTATGGCCGAATATTAGGAGGTTGTTCTCCTGGTTTAATCACTACTGCATGATCCCTTGAACGTGGAGGAGGTAGCATGGTCGTGGACTGACAAACCCTGCAAACTTGCTTAACAACCTCTGGACCTTTGGAGTTAATTGCTGAGTTTCTTCACACTCCTTCTCGAGATTGAGACACTCCACCAAATATCCCTGTCCCTTTTTCTTGACTGTTCTCATGATAGATTGCAGAGAGGCTTGAGTTCTGGAGAACGTGGGATCCCCTCTCAAACATATCCTGTTGCTTTTGTTTCAAATCTGCATAGTCATCTGCCTCCAATTAACCTTGACGTCTCCCAACGTACTTAGCCATTCAATGCCCAAAACAATGTCAACTCCCCGTAATGGAAAAGGGTAGAAGGTCTCAATAATGTCAAGCCCTTGTACCTTCAACATCACATCCCGACAGCGTTGATTTCTTCTCACTATGTATCCATCTCCCACAGTGACCGTGTACTCAGCTACCTCATCTCTTCGGATTCCCGGTCGATTCAGGAGGTGCTCTGCAATAAAATTATGAGTGGCTCCACTGTCTATTAGAATAACCACCGTCTCGCCGGCGAGCTGCCCCTGAACCTTCATCGTATGATTGTTTTCTAGGCCAGAAAGTGAATTCAAGGATAATTCCATCCTGGTGGCTTCGTCTTCACCCTCTGTCAATCCGTCAGCCCCATCCTCTGTTTCCGCCGCTGGTTGTGCTCTGTTTTCGGCCTCAAGGTCGACCAAAAATACCTGCAGATGCTTTTCCAGACACGTGTGAGCCGGGCTATACTTCTCGCCGCACTTGTAGCAGAGACCGAGCTCTCGCTGGCGTGCCATTTCTGCATCCGGCAGCCGGCGACTCCACCCAGACTTACGCACAAACGAGTTCACAGTCGAGGAGCTTCCGATGTTGTTTTCCTGTGCTTTCGGGTCGGTTTTGGTATTATGGGAAGAGTGGGTCGTTGTCACAGCCACTCGGGTAGGTTCTGAGAAGTGGGTCACCCTGGAGTAGTTTGGTTGGGCCGGATATTTTCGAGGCCAGAGATTGCTGGCGGGTTTTAGGGTCCGAGTTCCCTTATCCAGCTCCAAGATCTGGTTCTTGCTATCCACCCTGATCGCCATCTTGATTAAACCTTCCAAATCGGTTTCCTCGGCCAACTCTAGCTCTGCTTGTATGTCCGTCTTCAAGCCATAGAGAAATGCCCCCATCAAACATTCATCCGGAGCATCTCGTAGTGGAAAAGAACAACGCTCAAATTTTTCTACATACTCCAGCATTGACCCTTCTTGCTTATTGGAGAAAAGTATTTTGTATTCTCCCCCCCGTTGAAAACTATGGAAGCGCTCCAGCACCTTGTGTTTAAACTCAGGCCAGTCGCTTAACGCACCTCAGTTCTCCTTCCACTGGTACCAGTGAAGGGCTCTGTTTTTTAGGAATACCATCGCAGCCTCAAGCTTCTCTGTTTCTAGCACGTTATTGATTCGAAAATATCGCTCTACCCGACAGAACCAGCCTATCGGATCATCCCCATCAAATACAGGTAATTCTAACTTTCGAAATCTTGTTGCTCATCTTTCTGCTTCTGTGTGGCTCTCAGTTTCTGTTTCTGCTTCGGACTGGGTATCTTCTGTTTGTCCCTTGTGTTTACTTTTCTTGCTTGACCCTTGTTCCATCCTTAGCAACACCTCTCTCATCACTTTCATCCCATCAGTTAACTCGTCAACCTGCCTAGACAACCCAGAAAGCTCATTAACTTTCTTGGCCAGGCTTACCACGGTCTCTCTTAATCCTTTGATGTCGTCTGCCATTTTCCCAGAAATCGTTCCGCTCTGATACCAATTGATAGGAACCAGCAAGGAACTCTAGAATTAATGATAAAACAGATTGGTAATCTGTTATGCAAAAGGTTACAATAATCTAGAAGAGTAGAAAGTACCCTCTCAGCCTAGAAAGTATCAGGTTTATAACATACCTGAATCCCTTCTCCTCACAACACTCTCATGCAGAATATACTCAATACCTAGACAACTATTCCTAACGGCTAATATAGGGAAGACAAACTCCTTTCCCACAGCCCAAAAAGCCATCCTATATGACAGCTAATAACCTACGGTTATACTAAAATAGAAAGTCAAACCTATAACCTTAAAAAGCAAGATGCTCCCTATTTGTGCTAACTGGTCCCTTTAGGTCTTAGGTCTTCTTGCATAGGTTTTACCCTTGAATAAAGGTGGAGTCCTTTCAGAAGCTATTCCTACCTCCAAAGGGAGTTGGAGTGTCCACAAATTACTTATCTGCTGTAAATCGTTAAGTAAATCGTAATCAACTAACCACAACCATATCCTTAAGCATAAGTAAGTCATAATAAAACAAATGCGAGTGATATGTTTAATTATCTGTTGTACAATTTCAAAACACAATTAATTTGTACCAGCTTCACTTATGTCAATGATAGATAGGTTGTAGAAGATTAGAAGTTGGGGGAAACAAGGAGAAGAGAGTGCAGAACTGCTGCCACTCATTCATTATTCAACATAAAGTGATACAATACACATAGTCTAGGCTCTCCCCCCTTATATAGGATGGGATATTGCCTTTAGACTTCAGCCAATCCTCACCCACGGTAATAACAGAATAACAAGGAATTAACTAACTACTAACTACCTAATTCAATTACTAACTAACCTAATACAACCAACTCCCCAATTAACTAACTAATGTATTTATAGTTTACATATCAGTCAACAGATATAAAATTTAAAATAAATCACGTACACAACTTAATCGATAATTGAAGTCACACAGTCAACATTTTATAGCATTTTTTTGCCCCAAACCAAACAAGATATATTGACTTTTACATTCTCTTCTCCCGTATTTTCACATTTCGTCTTCATCCAACCACACCTTAAAAGTCGTTTAGCATTATTATTACAAGGGAAATTATGAGCAGCACAAGTATAATACGACAATCAAGAGATTGTCAAGAATTGTTTAGCTTCCAAACCACAAAACAACATATATACTAAAGCAGAGACTACAATATACTCAGCAAATGCATCAAAATTACCTCCTCATCTTGCTTCTGTCAGTTGAAGTCCGTTTGGTTACCCAAATGTTTGGCCACCATGATCACCAAGGTATTATTTTCAACCCCTTCCTAATTGATGCTTCCTAGTAATGAGCAGCAGTATCCCTGAAATTGAACAATTTGCTGACCACATGTTTTATAGATAAACTGTTTGTCAGGATGTGGTATTTTGGTCACATCTATAGTGAATGCAGTGCCCCAGGAGTTCCTCAGATTAGCTTGATTATTGCTTAATTTTAAAATTCTAAACAGTTTCGCTAATGAAACAGTGGCCAACAATAATAATCAAAGTGTAATAATGAGGTTCATCTTTAACACAGGTTATGAACCAGACATCAGAAGAGACTAGGGTGTAATTAGAACAGCAAAGGGTACCATGCCATACTTGAGAGAAAGACACGACTATATTTCTTAGATAATGAATAGGAAGATTAGATTTAATATTGATACATTGTTATTGATAGAAGATCAGACTTAACAGAATACACTGTTGTTAGGTAAGGGAGTTTTGCAGTTATATATTTGCTTGCTGCGATAAAGATTTGTGCTTCCCATAACCAGTCCAATCATCACAAGACGCCTCTATCAAAAGGAGGGAAAAATTATGAAACTTTGCTTTGATCACCTGCCCTGTCATCCAGTAGTACTTTATGTTTTTCTTAGAATCCTTTAAACACAGTAACATTAAACAATGAAAACTAAAACGGGATTACCAACAAGAAAACTAGATGGCAAAGCAAAAGCTCACATTCCTCCAGAAACATCAGACATAAAATAACTGCGATGAAATTTTTTAAGAACCTGATTGAAGTTTCATGTCTTCTGAATCAAGCACCTTTGGCTAAACAGTCATGGAGACTAGTAACAGCTTTCATATAGCTACTTCGTAATATCAGCATGTTTCTCAATGCAGGGTCTCGCTTGTTCAACCCTAATTATGATGATATGTCATGGGCTGAGAGCAATGATTCCAACACTAATTTCATTCGTTCACAACTCCATTGAAAAGGAGACTAGCAATGAACTTTTAGTTCTTAACCCTCTTGCAAATATCAGGGACTTTTCCTTAACTGATTGCTAAATGAAGAACCACTAGCTGATTGTACGCTATAATTGATACATCTGTTTCATGTCATAATGCATTCATAATGCTCATAAATCAATAGAAAGCATAATCATGCTTGCTTCAGTGGAAATCGATTAAATTCATAACTCAGATGAGGTATGGCAATGGCAAGATTCAAATCGTAAAGCTCGGGCATATTCTAAACATATTTAATTAAGTACTGTTCATAGCATTACATATGTAGAACAAGGAATCAACACAGGAAAATAAAAAAGATAAACCCTAATCAGAAAGGAATCGGTCGGGTTAGACAGAAAACCCTAGATCCCCAACAGAAAAGAACAAACCGCCGCATCTCAAATTGTTCACAGGACAGTCACGATCCAAATTAAGAGCTTGTAAATTTTGTGACGGCCTTGGTCCCCTCAGAAACAGCATGCTTGGCCAATTCTCCAGGCAGCACCAATCGCACAGCGGTCTGGATCTCCCGAGATGTGATAGTCGGTTTTTTGTTATACCTAGCCAATCGTGATGCCTCCTGTGCAAGCTTCTCGAAGATGTCATTGATGAAACTGTTCATGATTCCCATGGCCTTGCTGGAAATACCAATATCAGGGTGGACCTGCTTCAAGACTTTGAAGATGTAAATCTTGTATGTCTCGATGCTCTTCTTAGCCTTCTTTTTCTTCTTGTCACCGCCCTCCTTTGCTATCTTCTTCTCAGCCTTGGGCTTCTTCTCCGCCGGTGCCTTCTCAGCCGGCTTCTTTTCCGCTGGCTTCTTCTCTGCTTTCGCCGGAGCCATCTATAGAGATATGGCCTCTAGAGCGAATAGTTTGCGGAAGAGGAGGAAGGGTTGCGTCGGTTATAAAAGGGATCAGATTCTTAACAAGTGAGATATGAGAAGAACAGATGTGAGACTAAGTATATATAGGGAGTATGAATGGGCTTTGATTGGAGGAGAAGGTGGAAGACGGATTAGTGACGTGTTATATTATTTGATCGTCTATTAAGTTTGAATTTTGACGGATGAGATTTCAACTTATAGTCTTGGCGCCTATTTCCCCGCCGGGCAGGATTCCTTGGGATTCGCGGAGTATTTACAAGGATTTATAAGGATTACCTAGTAACTAAGCTTGCAGCCCGTCTGGCACGTGATCATACAGTTAGATTTTTAAATTAGATAAATATAAAATATATTTTTATGTTGTTAATATTTATTTAAACTCTTTAAAGTATTGAAATAAGTTCCTTTAAATAGTTGTAAAATAATAATAAACAATAACAATAATGATAATAATAATTGTTATTGTTATTAGGAAAAAAATATAATAAAAAAATAGAATAAAAAAATAAAAAAATAGATAATTATTATTATTTAAAAAGGGAATAAATTAAAAAGGGAGTTAGTAATTAATAAAAAATAAAAAGGGGTATTATTAATTACTAACAAATGAAAAGGATATTATTAATTAACAATAAACAAAGAAATTAATTAATCGCCTCCCTAATTTTTCAAATGTAAAACCCCTATCTCGATTTAGTCGACTAAACCCTGTAGTTTAGTCGACTTTTAAAAGCATGTAACAAAATAAAAGTGTATTCAAAAAATACCAACAAGGCGTTTTAGTCGACTAAATTACATGGTTTAATCGACTAAATCACGCTTAATCGACTAAATGAGGTGTTTAGTCGACTAAAAGGGAAAACAGAGGGGCAAATCGTTAAATAGTTTTAAAACAAGGCGTTTTGTTAAATAGTTATTTTATAAGGGCGAATTGGCAAAAAAGCCGATTACCTAGTAACTAAGCTTGCAGCCCGTCTGGCACGTGATCATACAGTGAGATTTAAATTTAAATGTGATGGGGAAGGGAAAATGATACTCTCTCATTTTCACTCTTAAGTTATGAAATATATTGTTTAGATCTAATATTTTATAAAATTATTATATTTTATAAATTAAAATTTATTTATTTATTATAGATTGCAATTTTGGAGGGTGTAAATCAAATTTTAAGAGTTTAGATTTACTTATTTATGTTTATAGAAATAATTTTATAAAAGATTAAATATGAATCATATTTTTTAAAATCTAACAGGATATAAGACGAAAAAAAAGATAATGAGAAAACTCAACCCTTATAAAAGAAAGTGTGTTCAAAAAGTGTGAAATGACTTCAGTTTTTAATAGATAAATTTGTTATAAATAACATTGTTTATAGTAATTTATTAAAAATAGTTTTTACTTTTTATTAATGTGTTAATAAATTTCCTTATAGCATAATGCCCGTGAGAAATAATATTTAACTTTTTTTCTAGAAGAAATAATATTTAAATTAAGGGTGAAGGAGCTAAAATACACACAAGAAACTTTTTCCTCGTGAAAGACTCAAAAGACCACGAGCTTTTTTTGGTCAAAAAAAAATACACATGAGCTTTCAAAACCGGAGCAAATTTACCATCACCGTTACATTCCGTTAACATTATACGTTAACTACAGTCTAAAAAGACCAAAATACCCCCGCTCATCTTCTTCTCCAAATCAACAAACCCTCACCCACAAAATTAAACATACGATTCAAATCTATCAAACAATACCTAACAATCACATGAATTTCTTAAAAATTACGTACAAAAATTATATCGAAGAAATCATCATTTACACCGATTAGATACCAAAAGAATCCTATCAAATGAATCAGTCCATCATCTTCATCACAACAAATCATGAAATCGAAGAAGAAAGAACGGGGACCAAATCCAACAAGCAAGATTTCAACAAGATAAAAAGCAATCCATTTCGGATAAAAAATAATCTAGAAAAAATATACTTTGATTTTCGACAAAGAAATGAAATTCCCAATCTGAATGCAAAATCACACATTTTAACGATTTCAAGATTTTCGATAAAAGATGGCGGCCACAAAATCGAAAGCAGATTTCAAGATTTCCAGTTTCGTAGATTTTAACGATACTAACCAGATTTCGAAAAAAACACACAAAGATTTTCAGAATCGGCCAAGCATATTGTCGGAGAACCGAAGGCCTTCAAGCAAACAATTGTCGCGTGTTTCCGTTTCTTAGCGAGGATTGACTTGAGCACAATAATAGAACCGACTTAGATCACAACCCATAGTCGGAGAAACCGGGGCCTTCAATCAAGAACCCATATCTTGAACCACCTCGCCGTCGACGTTGACGCCGTGCAAGAGAAAACAGAGTCCCGCGACTTAGATCGGCGACAACTTCACAGTAATGATCCTTCGACGGGGACTCAGATCGGTGACCGTCGCCTCTGGTAGAGGTTGCCGCCGCCGCTGAGAAAATCGTGCCAGGTGAAGGTGGAAGGTCGGTCGATTGGAGTGGGGAAGAGAGGTTGAGGGCATTGAGGGAAATTACAAAATGTTATAATAATATTAACATTTTTTTTTTATTTTTAATATGGTGGGCCCCAAAAAAAACTAACGATGTTAACGGAATGTAACGGTAATGGTAAATTTGCTCCGCTTTTAAAAGCTCATGTGTATTTTTGCTCCCAAAAAAAGCTCGTGGTGCTGGGCGCTCCTGGGGGAAAAACTCGTGTGTATTTTCGCTCTTTCACCCTTAAATTAAACTATAGGTCCTTACAATTTATCTCAGGGTTTTTTTGTCACAAAAAGCTTAGATGATACTACTTTATCTTAGTTTTGAGCCCCCTTCATTTCTTTCTGTTTGGTTTGAGATTGGGGAGGGGGGGAGAGAAATTTTCATGGTTATCAAAACCGGACCGGACCTGAACCGGAAAGCCGGAACCGGCCGTGCAACCGAACCGATGGTCCTCGCATAGAAACCGGGGTCAGAGTTTTTTTTTTCAAAAATGGCGATTGAAGACGTTTACAAAGAAAAAAAAGAGAGAGATGGAGAGAAACAGATCCGGTGATAACAGAGCAAGTGTGAACAGATCCGGTGAGAAGAAATAACATCAAAAGAGAAGAACGACAGTGACATGTGCAACAGATCAAACACGAAAAATGTTGAGATTCTCGAGAACCCGAAGAGAAATGTTGTGAAGAAGCTCGATCATCGAGTTAGAACGTTACGTCAAGGATTCACTCTAATCCGACGACTTTTAGGGTGTAAGATAGTGGAGAAGCGGCGGAACGCGAAAGAGATGGTGAGAAACTCGAGAAAGTGAAGACAGATGCAAAAGAAGATAAATATTGTTTCTGGTTAAGGATATAAGACTCGAAAGCAAAAAAGTTAAGGATATAGGATATATCCATTGGTTAAAAGGCTACCCCTATGGTTAATATATTTAAAGGCGTGGGTTAATATAATATGTTCACAAGATTCAAAGCATTGGTGAACGTGCTTGGTAGAGAAAATACTGATAGGTCATGTCAATATCAATAGTCTACTGTGTCTGTTGCTTGTATTACCTCCCTTTTCATTTGAAATTTGAACCTCTTTTTTGCATTTCCTCATTTTTTTTTAAATTTTTTAATTTTCTATTAATAACTTTAAAATGTTATTTTCTTACCGGTTTGGTCCCTGTTTGACTAACTAACCCTTAACTCTTACTCCGTGGGATTCACATGTGGCCAAGTTTTAATAACCTTGGAAATTTTTGATCTCCTCTTTACTGAATAGTTCATGGAAACTTTTCAATATTCCAAAAATATACTTTCAATAAAAATGAATATTTTTCTCATTAATAACAATTTAATCAAGGGTTAAGGTGCGATTTGGCCAATAAACTATTGATCAGAAATAAGCGGGAAAGACAATTAACTATTAATTGGACCTTAAAAAACCAACAAACTATTTAAAATGTAAAATGAGCACAATTCTGTTACCAGCAATTTAACACTATTGGTTCACTATTCATCTCATGCTTCCATCTTTACGATTTAACGACTGGGTTACCCTAAGATCTCAATTCACAATGATTTATGAATGCGCCGGTGCTTCTGCGGCTCATTTTACCGCTTTAGTTTCTGAAACAAAAGCAAACAGGAAAGAATAAAGGGGGGAAATTACATGGAGGTAGCAAGTCAGTATCTGATTCCCTCCTATACGATGATTTTATATTTGTATGTGCAGATGTTTTAATCTACTTCTAATCTTTTGGTCTTAACCACATCGGCCATACGAATTGAAATATCACAACAAAACTTCATTGTAAATCCCAATTATCGATGAAAAGGGATTTTTTTTTTTTTTTTTTTTTTTTTTTTTTTGAACTAGGACAATTTGAGACGATTGCTCATTTTGCTCCTTCATTCAGAAACAGAGTATATTTTCCAGATCTTCACTGAGACGATTTACACTTCAAAACCAGAAAAAGGAGTATAAGAATCATGACAATACCTCCAGAAGAACCACCAACTCGATGAATCTAGTGACGATCGAACCTGGTGAAACTCCTGTCCAAGTAGGCCGATATAGCCACGACCATAATCAACTGAACAAGCAGGAGAGGCAACAAAAAAGCGAAGCTGATAGATTCCTCTTCATCTTCCAACTCACTTACAAATCTGCGGTCTATGTAGAGAGGAGAAGCCACAGCCAGCACCGCCAAGCTTATGAGTGCTAGCCTCTCATATGAAGAAAACCTTCTCCTGCTACTACCTCCAATATCCATTCAGAGCAGAGACGAAGCACCTCGCCTTCTAAGGCTCACTCTGTTAAACTCACAACATTTATTTTGAAACAATCGTGGAAAAGCCAACCTTGTGCGGTGAACCGAATCCTGCATCTTAATTTTTAAACCAACTTTTAGAATCGCCAAGCATTGCTACGCCGTACGTAACGGAATAGCAGCGAGATGGATTAGAGCCATGGAAGCAGGAGATGAATAGCAGCGAACCATGAAGATGGAAGCAGGGAGATAGTGAACCAACGGTGTTAAATTGCTGGTAACGGAATTGTGCTCATTTTACATTTTAAATAGTTTGTTGGTATTTAAGGTCCAATTAATAGTTGATTGTGTTGGACGCTCCTGATCCAATAGTTTATTGGCCAAATCGCACCTTAACCCTTTAATCAATATACTCCTTTCTACTCCCACTCCCTCTCCTCAAAACAAAAGCCTAAATGGTTAACCAGTCTTCACTCCTCAAATTATTCATTAGGAGGAATTATTGCAGGCCTGGAGAATCAGATAGGGAAAATCTATGAAATACACAAATTGTAAATTAGGTCAAGCAACCTATTTCGAAATTTTAGAATTTAATGATTTTACCTATATACTTCCATCACCATTCTTATTCTCCTCCTCTCATTTCCTTCAGGTTCAAAACACACATCGCTCACCGATAAACATCTCTTATGAAAAGGAACAGCGTCACCATAATTACATATTGCCCATCATTAACCCCATATCCCAATTGAAGCTATGGACTAGTTTAAAAACGACTAGTAATTATTAATTTGGCTCTTGTCAACCAAGTCTTTAACTGTGTTTGTGGGGTCGTTTGAAACGTAGTATGTATTTCTTATAGGAGAGTAAAGTGCTTGGGTTTACCCAAGAATGTAGAGACGGTAAAGATAGGTTTTGACTAAAATCAAAACCATTGTCATCGATTCTTGGCGACGACTGCAAAAATGGGTTAGTAGCCGTGGGTTTAAGACTCTGTTTGGATCAATGGAGGGGAGGGGGGAGGGATTTTAATGGAAGGGAGGGGAGGGGATTTTAATGGAAAGGAGGGAATATAAGAGATTTTAATATTAGATTGATAAGAAGGAGAAGGAAGGGGGAGGGATTGAAGACATCAGGCAAATTCCACGCATACGAAATAAGAATGAGAGGAACTAAGCCGCCCTATTAAAACAAAATGAAACGGTGTGTTTAGGCTTGCTGCAGAAACAAATCTGCATTTAATGCAAATATGTTAATCCCTATAATAAATATTTTAAAAATACTAAGTTAATAATTTTTTTTCTTTTACCCATAAACATCTTCACTTTGCCCATTGATTCATTACTTTTTGGTAGAAGTGTTCAACTTTTAATTATTTAAACCTCATGATTTCATCTAGATTTTATATCCCTACGTAATTCGTTGATGTATTAACAAATTTTATTTTGATAAAAAATTGTAATAGTCATAATGCTGAAAAACTATGCTCAAGTATTTATTTTAAGCATGTAACAAAATATTCAAAAGTGATAACTAATACTCAAAAGCTATATTTTTTGAGCATCAATCAAAATATATACAAGTCATCAACAACTAATTAAAATGAATTATGGAACATCTTCATGATTATCATTTTCCTGGCTGAAGGTGGACATTGAACCATTATCCTAAGCTTGTCAATATCACCCATAAGAAAGCAATATATGCCAGTTTCACTATCACATCCACATTCTTCAAGAATTTTCAAAAGCTCTTCACCTAACAATTACGACACTTGCATCCTTGTGGTGGAAGCTTTTTGTAAAACCAAATTTCCTTGAATTAATGTATTGGTGATATGACCCCTGTTAAATCTTTCATACGATTGTCTTGCTCTCTAGCTAGTTGCTCTCCTGAGTCTAGGTATTGCAACATATTTTTTCATAGTTTTTTTTTTTTTTTTTCAGTAAGGCTGTGAAATGCTCCCAACCTATCATAACATTCAACCATTGATTTGACCTAATTTATTGACTGTCTAGTTTTGGAAGTTATGCGGGAAATATTTCAACTGAAAAAACATATCCAAGTGACTTGCCTAATATTTTAAGTTGAGTTATAAAACCATTTCAGTCTAAAGTCTTCATTACTCGTATAATTTATCAGAATGACGACAACGTTTTAAACAACCAATATCAAACAAAAAGAGGGGGTGACAGTTTTATAAGTCCCTCCAAGGACCTCCACACATCTATAGAATTTTTACAACCTGTGATATTTAGATAAATAAACTAAACTAATGATGTAGTCGTGAAGCTGTGATCTTTAAATAACTAAAGATTTTATATTTAATCAAGGCTCTTCCCTGAAGCGATATACTGAGAAGAAATCACATGAACGTCACTGAAAAATGCTTATTTGGCTGTGATATAACTGAATCTTTAGAACACTTATTCTTCACATCATGTCCCTACACAAGAGCCTTGTCGTCTGGATGCTTCATGGTGACAACGTCTGGTTGTCACCATGAATTTTCAAGATTTGAAATGTTGGCTTAGAAACTCTCTGTTGTCCCTTCATAGGGAGAATGGTCAAAGCATTCGATCTCTATGGAATAATTTGTCTAATTCATGTGATTTGGAAAAACAATTTTTTTTTGCCCTTCATCAAGAAGTCAGAGGATTGCTTTCTTACTCTGAAATAGAATTTGAGCCAGGGTTATTAAACCCGGATTGGCCTAGAAATTGGTTTGGTCCAACCAATAACCTAATTTTTTTCTTTCATTTTTTTTTTAAAATTTCATATTAATAACCCTAAAATCTTCACTTTCTCATCGGTTTAGTCCCGAGTTAGCTCCTATTTGACCCATTGGCCCTTGATCCAGTATCATCGGTTCAGTGACCATTCCGGTTTTAATAACCTTGATTTGAGCAATGATCAATATGAGAGATGTAACTCTCGAACAATCCCTCCTCCGATTTCAGATCCTTTGGTCGCGGATGGATTGAGTATTTTCTTCCACAAATTCAAAAGATATGGAATTCATTTTTGTCAAAGTTTTATTTTCTTGCAGGGCAAAACATTTATGGAGTTTATTTGAAAAAATATCACTACTCCAGCCCTCCCATTTCTAAACGATTGTATGAGAGTTTCATTATTATCGATCTCTCTGTCTCCCCTACAAGTTATTTCTTATCAATCCTTCTTAGAGTATTTTGCAAGGTTCTGAAATCCGAACGGCACTGACCAATCCCGAGACGGTCAAGGGTCAAGTCGACGAGTCAAACCGAGGTTAAACCGGTGAAAAAAAAATATATATTTTAGAGTTATCGGTATGAAATTATAAAGAAAATAAAAAATAATAATAATTTTTTATTATTAAAAATAGATTTTTCTTTTAAAAAAAACAAACCCGGTTTGACCCTTGGACCGGACCGGTTTACCCACCGGTTCGACCGGTCCGGTCCGGGCGAGAACCATAGTATTTTGATAATTATGTTTGTTCTTTATGTTTTGCAACTCTGCAAGATATATTTATTATTAACTTCATTTTGTCTTTTATAAAAATACTAATAACCCATAAATTTTTTTAAGGATTAATGCAATATTTAGTTTCTTAAGTTTCTACTTATTTTGGTTTTAGTTCCTCAAGTTTCAAGCCATATGTTTTGGTCCCTCAAGGCAAAATGGTCCAAGTTTTTATTCAATTATGGGGATCAATATTTTAAACAGAATGAAATTAGAGGGATCAAAGGACAAATTATAACACACCAAAATCCTATTAACCTTGTGTTAATAAACACACGCATCCTTTTAACCTTTTTTTAATAAACACATGCATCCTTTTATCAAGAGTGGTGTGACATTCTAATAATCCTTAGAGTTTTCTTGTTTTATTTTAAACGATTAAGGTGTTTTCTTTTAAGGCTTAGAGAACTCTTTTAATAAGTGCACTCCTTATATTTAAATTTCAACCGATAACTTGTTAGTAATTTTTAGAGTTTTCAGCCAAACAGTGCCTTAAACACTGCTACCAATTGAGTCATTTCCGTATGAATTAATAATGAGGATACCTAACCTTCGACTTTGAGTTCAACAGGTAAAAATGGTCAACACTCTCACCAAAGGGAAGGGATTCGATCCTGGAATTTGTTGAGACGCTTAGGGGAGGCATCTTAAACGATGTGAACTTGTGGAAACGTAGGTTGAGGTGGAGGCGTGTGTCTTTTCTCGGTCACAGATGCCTTGGGAGCAAAGCCATATAAACTTCGTTTTTGGACATGGGTGGGCGTCCCCTCCTAAAATTTTTATATAATAATAATAATAATAATAATAATGAGGATACCTATGCTTTCAAATAGGATTGTGTTAACAAATGCAATTGAAGAAATAATATGGAGAAGAAAGATGAAGAATCATATTGTATTAACCACAAAAAGTAATATGCTCATACAATGAGTAACCCACCTGTGTTAACTCAAAAACCTATAAGGAGACCGTATTAACTCCTTCTTAGAGAGAGACTAAGTTAACTCTCTCTTGGAGGGAGACCAAGTTAACTCTCTTTCTATATATAGTGAAGATTCCATATCCAACACACATATCACAATAGTTAAGACCCTCTATATATAGACTAGGCCTAACTAATCATTTAATTTTACCTTATATTTCTAACAGATTGTCTCCAATACGAGGATATCTATACTTACCAAAAATAAATAAATAAATAATGCACCACTGTTCCATTTGGCATACGCTTCTCATACCCGAGTTTCATAATTGTTTGTACCTTTGAATGAATGAATTTCTTTTAATTTTCACGAAAATATAAGACCTACCAACGAGATTTGGATCAAACGAAAGGAATTAATCCCTCACAAATTCATGAACCAATATTTCAATTCCCATTGTAAGAAATATTAATATTTAGTACCAAATTGTGATTAAAAGGACATCAGTACCTAAAATACCACTACAGAATTGTGGCGCTTTGATCAACACTTCATTACTCACGCACATCCAATTTTTTTCATGATAATGAATGTTTTTAAGGGTAATAACGATAAAGTCTCATGGGTTGAATTTCTCTCATAATCATTTTTTCATTATCCCTCATAATCTTTAAATCATATCCGTCCAATCAATTACAATACTACTTTAACCTTTATCTCATCTTTCTAATCAACGGCCTAGATGGGCTAATGAGGAAAAATAAGAAAAAATATGAGGAGAGGATTCTCTTCCAAAGTCTCATTCTCAATGAATATGCCTAACCAAAGCTATATTTTAACCTAAAAAAATGTTGAAACACTGTGTTGACAAGATATTAGTGGTATAATTTTTTTTGAAGGATTGAACCAATAAATACTAATTAATACTCCCTTCATTCCTAATTATAAAACCAAGTTGACTTTTTTGGAAAAATTAAGGAAGCTAATTAAATTACTTTAGAGTATTTTTATTTTTTTCTCCAAACTAATTAGTTTGACTAATGAATTAATATATAATCTAAGGATACACAACATATGATAGGATTAAGTAACTTATTTAGCTTCCTAAATCTATCCAAAAAAAATCAACCTGATCTTATAATTAGGATCGAAGGTAGTACGTACTAATATAGAGTAAGTCTCCCGTTAGATCCCTTTGAATCTCGAATTCAAGTTTCAAAGGAGTCAGTTGTGTTGGGAGAAGCAGTCACAAACCTCTAACCAAATCCCAGATGATAATATCAACAACAAAAATACCAATTAATTCTTTAATTTCGTTATCAATCCATAATTAAATCAACTTTATAAATCAGGCGAACCGGATGCATGGGTCTCAGGCCTTTCCGGCCCGACCGTATCTAGTTAATGTGGTATCGGGTTTAAGTAGGCCAGGGACCCCTCACATGAAAAACCCTTGCTGGCTGGACATCTTTCTCAGGCTTGGGACTACGATTCTGCCGCACTCAGTTTAACTTCCAGGTCTGCTTCTTCTAAACATTTTGATTAACACATTTGCTTTTGGTGCGCCCCTCTCTTCCTTTATAGATCATCAATTCTTGAATCTGGTTCCTAATAGTTATCTTCTGGTTCTGAATGCTGCTGTGTTTCGTTGTCGTCCGCAATTTTGTTATCGCATGATTTACAATATTTTAGGATTTCCATGTTGTTTGTGATCTCACGATCCAGATATAAATATAATTTATATTTGACATCGAATTCAGCATTCCGTGTTTTTTTTTTACCTGAACTTTCCGTGTTATTGAACGTGTGTATGTAAAAAAAAAAAAAAAAAAAAAAAAAAAAAAAAAAAAAAAATGTTCGTGTATGTACAGTATCTCTCTTCTTGTAGGAGCTTGGCATGTATTTTCATCATGATTTTTGAGAGAGAAAATTCCAAGCCGTTTTAGTGAGTCTTTCAATATGTGGATTCATCATATCAGTTTTGTTTCCGTTGCTAAGTGGCATAAGTTTGGCAAACTTGGTTGCTTACCCATAAGCGAAATTCACTATTTGGAGCTCTATGTATCACTCTCTTGACTTAAGAAAGCTGATATCAATGATGTTAGAATGGAGTTATTGTTTCATTAAGTGTTAAATCTTGTGGGATTGCCAACAAACTGGTTTCCCTCCTTGTACTTTTTAACTTTCCTATTTTGTCTCTGAATCCACTTAAACTCATGCCTGTGCTGTGTTTTTATTCGTGTTTTCTTCATTTTGACTTACTCTCTGTACCCCGTTTGTTTCATGCGAACCAACACTTCTCATGTAAATATATAACTGCCTATTAGCTCTTTCGCTGCTGCTTCAGCTTATCAATTTAGACTATTCTCTCAAATGCGCTTCCCCCTTTGTTATCATGCCAGCTGTATCATTTTTTTAAATCTGAACCAGCTCTATATTGTTTTATTCTGACTTGAAGTAGGGGCAGTGATGATTAGTGGTGCTTATTACATCCTTAACTTATGTAGTAACTCTAATTATATAATATATAATGCTTTTAACCGAACTTAAGTTAGATGCTTATATATATATATATATATAGCCATTATTTGTGTCCCTATGTTTGAACGTGTAATAACCATGATTATCCTCTTTGCCATATTTAGTGTAGATGTTTTTGACAGGGTGAGTGTTTGGTATTATATTTAATAAACTTAGAACTTACTTTGAACCATCTAGAGACAAGTGTTTTTGTTGAGGTGTATTGGAATTCATGATCCCAACAAAACAAACACACCCAGAATCATTATGTCCACTATGCAACTGAAATTGTCTGTTGGTTATGCACTTTCCACCCAAATAGTTTCGTTTTATCTCATCATCTTGATTGGTTACGGTTTGCCTATTTTTTTCATTCGTGTTGCAAACTTGCTATCGTTCTGGTTATCCTCCCTTGAGTGATGAATTGTTATCTATGCAACAGCCTGCCTCTGAAAGACTTAAACGATGGTTAGAGTCAGTGTCTTGAATGATGCATTAAAAAGCATGTACAATGCTGAAAAGCGAGGAAAGCGCCAAGTGATGATTAGACCTTCGTCAAAGGTTATCATCAAGTTTCTTCTGGTCATGCAGAAGCATGGTTAGTGGTAATTTGTGCTTTCATGATGACAAGTAGTCCATTCACATTGTTGATATTGACTTAGCTCTGGCCTTCAGGATACATTGGTGAGTTTGAGTACGTTGATGATCATAGAGCTGGAAAAATAGTTGTTGAACTTAATGGAAGGTTGAACAAGTGTGGAGTTATTAGCCCTCGTTTTGATGTTGGTGTAAAGGAAATCGAGCCATGGACGGCTAGATTGCTTCCTTCTAGGCAGGTTAGAAACCATTGTGTTGGCTTGAAATGATTATTTGATGGAAAGTGGATTCTTAATTGTGATTATCAACTAACAACCGTGTGTAACGCAGTTTGGCTACATTGTTCTGACCACTTCTGCGGGCATCATGGACCATGAAGAAGCTAGGAGGAAAAATGTTGGTGGAAAGGTCCTTGGTTTCTTTTACTAGACTCATGCGTTTATGGATTTTGTCGTATCTCTTGTTTAGAGGTTTTTGACTTTTTGCTAAGAATCCTTTTGGCGAAAGATTTAGTTGGTTGTGTGAGAAATCATCCCAAAACTGTTTCATTTTACCAATAATTTTTTCAGATGCGTTCATATGATCTTCCATGCGTATTTTATTGGTCGATATTGCATACCTTTTTGTTTATCATTCAATAATGTGAAGCTGGGATGAAGAACCAGAGAGCATGGATGTCGAAATGTGATTGCACCATGAGTTGCATTATCCTATAATTCCAGCTTCTCGAATGTGCTTCTTTTCAAAGTTAATTGACTGATTGACTCGGACATGTAAATTTGTTAAAAAAATTCATTACCCCTGGTTCCCTCTCTAGTTCGGAATACCATACCATGAGTCAGTAGTGCTAACTGCTAAGTACGAATCTCACTGAACTAATCAGAAAACGAAACACACTATACTTTAAAATCAGTGTTTTTTTCTAAAAGAAAAATTGAATAACACATCCTCTAAATTTTTTTAATATATTTTCTCTTTCAGGAAACTTATTTTTTAATACTCTAATTGGAAAAATGCCTTCAAAATATCAAAATCCTAAATCAAATTATGTCTCCTGCAATAGTTTAGGTATTGAATACACTTAACTAGTAATTTATAACTCATTTTAGTAGGAAATTATTGATTTGAGATTTTTAAATTTGCATTTTTCTTTTTTTTTTTTCCTTTGAATATTAGTGAAAAAAATTAGTCTATCTAATCGGTAATTGATCAGATCCACTCTTTACTTGGTAGCTTCTTATCTCAATTTCTCTCCGCAAGGTTTACACCTTCAAGTTTCAAACGTACTTATGAGTTGTTAAGGGCCTGTTATAGATGACGTTCGAAAATTCTTTTTAACGAAAATTATTTTATTGCCCCTTATGAGTTGGTGTTCAAAAAACATATTCATAAAATCAACTTTTACTAATTCAAAGTTTCAAACCGGCACTAAGAGTAAGAGTAATAATCATCCTTGGATAATCTTTCAAAAATATACCATTTCAAATTTTTAATATATCTTGCTCGCTCTCCACACTCCACTACAACCGGATAATCATCTATGACTTCATTAATGAGCATGAGAACAGAAAGATGGCATTGATCATCATAAATATAGGCATACACAAACTTTTCGGTAAAAAGAATGGGCAATAACATACAAAACTGACTTTGGCATTAAACTGTGGATACGTCATTAAGTTGGACAACGGAGATGAAACAGAAATGTGTAAAATATGCATGAATTTAGAGCAATTTACATGCGGCTAGATTTTCATTTTCATCATAATCATAAAAATAAGGTGGCCTTTCGGAAAAACTCCTTCCAAATATATGTGTGTGTAGGTCAATCAAACAAAATCCAGGACGTGCATCCACAAGTCAACGAGACAACAACTACCGCCTCAAGCTCTCCACGATGTAGTCCGCGTACAGATCCCTTCACAATTTAAACAAGAAAAGTTACATCATATGAAGGCAAAGAAATCTAGCATAGCCCACCTTTCAAATTCTTTGTACAAGTTTAAAATCCAGCTATACATAGAATCTTTAAATATATTTGGAAAATATGAACACATTTGACAGAGAACTTGGTCTATTAAAATATAAATATCAGAGAATAAAAAAATAACAAGTTATATGTCAATAAGGAATATGGAAGACCCCAAGTTGGAATACTTTATTTCAAACCAATTAATTTCCAGATTAACCATGATAATTGAAACAAGATATTTTTAAGAGAGACAGACAGGGCAGTTACTTACATGGAGTGCTGGATTGCTTCGAAGGCAGATGAAGCAGGCAGAAAGTCGTCCACCGCAACTTCTTTGTTCTCATTCTTCTTGTCTAATTACTCTATTAAGGAAACATAAAATAATTTTCATATGCCGCAAAAGAGAAAGTTCCCATTATTCTATCATGTCTATATATGTTTATAGTGATAATTTCAAATCTGAAAAGGATACAGTCTTCAAAGAAACGACGAATTTCAGCTAAACGATGAGGGGGGAGATCTTTGATGTCATTGTAGTGTCGATACTCAGGATCATCGGCACAAACAGCAATTATCTTGTCATCTTTCTCCCCCTGTATTCGTCAAAGTTAATCCATCATTGGTTAGAATAGAAGGGAAGTTCTTGCAGCGAGAAAACGAGGATATATATTTTATCAATATACCTGATCAATCATTGGCATGAGACCAATAGCCTTGGCCCGCAGAAAGCATCCTGGAAGAACAGGCTCCTGTCAATAATAATTTAAAAAACAGAGAAAGAAGTTAACCATCTCCCACAGCTTAAGAAAACTAAAAGGCATAAAGTGCTGCTAAGTGCTAAGGAAGAGAATTTGGCGGGACTGAAGAACAATAACTCTTGTGCAGAAAATTAAAACAACGATATCGCCACAAGTAGATGTAGGTGATCCTACTCCATAAAACTCTGAATAACACGCACATTTACTTCTTTCAACTACGAAAGACCATTGCAACGAAGTATAGATCGTTTTATTGAACACTCTAGTTCAAACAGATAGTTTTAAGGAGATGTGTGATGCGCACTAATTTGCAAGAAGTTGACAGAATGAAAGAAATATGAGTACCTGCATGATAATCAAGACGTCCAAGGGATCGCTATCCTCACATATAGTGCGTGGGATAAATCCATAGTTGTGGGGGTACACAACTGATGAGTAAAGGATACGGTCAACCTGTACATAGATGCATGTTCAGCAATAAACCATGTAAATAAGCGCAACTGAAAAATGGCAGCTCAACTGTTATCACCTTTATAAGTCCAGTTTTCTTGTCAAGCTCATACTTGACCTTGCTTCCTTTCCCAATTTCAACAACCTGCATGTTGCACAAGCAAGCAAATAACTGAATATGATAATCACTTTTTTAAGTCCAACTAGGTATTTGATCCCGTGTATATGCAGAGAGTTTGGAAATGAAGTGCATTATACATAGCTTTTAAACAGAGTGACTTGCTATGAGTTTTATATCCTAACACAAATCTATGTACTCCCTCTGATCCTTATTATAAGGACTACTAGCAAGTTTATTTAATCCTTTTTATAAGGCAGTTGTTTGTTCCCAATGAGCATTAATTATTATTTTTCCATGTCTGCCCATAATTAATAAGGGTAGTGGGTGAAAGTAATAATTAATATGATGTTAGAATTTAGTGTAATTAATAGAGGTAATATTGGAAATTACTTAAATTATAAGACAACTTTATTGACTTTAACAACTTTTATTGGTTTGTGAGAAAAGTTAGTTGGTGTCTAATAATAAGGACGGTCCAGAGGGAGTATGTCATATAAGAACTGGTCGATAGTGCTTTTGGTATGCTAATTGTCAGCACAGAAAGGTCTATAAGACAGCAATGAAATGTTAATAACTTCAGTATTCTAAAATGTTCCCAGCTCTACCCATTAATGTTAAGTTTCATAAACTGCCCTGCCAGTCATCAATTGAACAATTTAACGTTGATTAAGAATAAAGCACTTTGTCATAAGTTTAAGTTCAGAATGCTTACACAGTTGAAGATTCTTGGAGTTTCAGGTCCTGAATCATGGTGAAAATTCGGTTAGAATGCCAAATTCATAAATAAAAAGGGATAAAGAAGTGCTTTTTTAAAAAAACTTGAAAGCGTTAACGTGTGAACGTTTTAAGCTGTAATGCTTACCTATCTCGAGATCATGCCAAGGGTGTGCAGCAACAGATCTCCTGGTCATGGAGGAGAGAATCCTCTCATTCAGGGGAGGATGTGGGGCATGATGATGAGAGATGGCAATCTTGTTTGGAGTCTCAATAGGGGGAGCCATGTCAACAGCCTGAAACAATAAAAATAATTTAAAATTTTTGAATAGAATTCATACGATCACAATGACTATATTATATATACCATGTATTATTCTTTTAAAGGATTACAAATACTAATACTAATTTGTCTTCACTAGAAGGCCCTGAATTTCACCATTCCAAAGACCCTGTTATAACTTTCTACCGTGAGATCGCTGAAAAGCGCCAGTATAAAAATAAAGATTAACAGAAACATCGCGTCCTTTCTATATCATAAGCAGCACCACAATATGTACTTCGACGGCCAAAACTTACAATTTCAGCATCCATCACGATTTCAGTCATCGCGTTTGGCGCAAAAGAAGTACCTTTCTGACAATAAAGGAACAAACATCAGCTCCAAAGAGCAACATCTATACCTCTTCTAGCACAGGAAGAGTTGAAGGAACAAAAATAAAATCTATTCCTTTTACATCCCCCGTTTCCAATACGTTCTTGCCTAAAGCGTCGTCCGTTTCAAAAGTATCAGCCAAAAAAAATCTATTCCTTCACTCCCTCTTTAAAAGAAACAGAACGTGGAAAGAAACTGCAGAAAAAACCCAAAGAAGCCACAGATCTGGACAAATGGAGTCCAAGATTTATTGAGAAAATTACAAGAACAAATCTTCACACAACAGAGGTTCTCGAGTTTGAGCCGCCACCACGACTTAAAACAAACGCCACTTCACAGACGTTAGGATTAGCCCAGCTGTTAACTTTTTCCCCCTAAATTTAAGCCATTTTTTTCCGGGATAAAAATGAAGACAATATTGCAAAAATAGAAATCCGTAAAAGCGAAACGCATGTTTAGCTCAGTAGCATCCCATACATTCAATCTGAGAGGGAAATGGCAGCAATCAGATTCATTCGGTAAATGAGAATAAAAATGAGCAAAACCGCAACCAAACAAGACGTTAAAAACCCTAGTAAAATGGTCGTCTAATAGAAAATACAGCAGATTCGAAACTCACCGGCACTTGACAAAGCGGAAAATCGGGATGAAAGCTTGAAGAGAAAACACAGATCTCGAGAAGGGATACGAAGTGAAGAGAGAGGGATAGAGCAATGAAAGAAGTGAATGCCTCTGGGCCTGGAAACAGCAAAGGGGAGAGGACGCTTATGTAGAGGAAGAGAGAGGAGAGCTGTACGCTTTCCTGTTCCGTGTGTTGATATGGCCATTTAAAGACCAACGCCCGTCACCTCCCTGGAAATGGAAACTCATAAATCCCAAAAAAAAAAAAAAAAAAAAAAAACTAAAAAAAAAATCCAATTGGAAGATGCTTATGGAATTGGCATCCGTATATTCCGCAGGAACGAATAAGTCGTGACTCCAGCGGGGCCTAGTTTTGACGCGTCGACTTTTAATTGGGTCTTGAGCGAGTAAGGAGTAGGCCCACGGCGGATGTAGACGGAGTTCCTAACGGTCGTCGGAGTGATTCAGCGTTCGAAGGAGCAAGACTCTGTTACAGTTGATTTGATTTGTGCCAAGACAGAATAAAGATCAAGTGTGTGTGGTGCAAGAGAGTATCGTGAGTTTTAACGTTTGTTTGCCACATCAAAGTTTTTTTTTCCCCGGTTGATTGAGTTAAATATCTTTTTTCCGCTAAAAAAAAAGTTACTGAAATATCAATTTAAAGTCAGAGATGGACTGGAATTTACAAAAGAAAAAATACTATTGAGACCATGGAGATTTTGGAGGGGCACCGACAAATCAGAATGTACCTTAATACAAGCATCATTGATTGAGGAAATCAAGCTATATTCAGATTTAATTATTTTAATACTGTGAGACTATGGATAAAGATAAGGTTAGTCTGTCTTATTCGTTAAATAAATATTCTCATTTAGTCTTTAATGTGAGATATATAATGATGGATTGATTTTGTTTTTAAATATAATACATGATTTTTATATTTGTCAATTTTTTTATATTTACTATTATTAATATTCTTTCAACATAATTAAGACAAAAAGTAAATAAACGAATTAAAAAAAATAAGTTAGGTAATTTAAAAAATATATTTCATATTAAAATATAATATAATTTTTAATATAATTAAATTAAATAAATATATTTTATATTAAAAACGAAAGAAAATTTAGTACAAGTGGATAAAATAGTAAGGGTGTAGGGGAGGGGAGTGGCGGAGGTGAGGAAAAAAGATGCCACAGGCATATGCTGTTTAACGGTAGAAGAAGTGGCGTGGAAGTAATAAAAAGTGAGAACCAGTAACAGCGTATCTTATTTCCACCGCAGTATGACATGGCAACCCTCACCCAACTAGCAAGATACACCCAACATGAGAATAAATATAAAAATGCATTATTTTATTATCATAAAAATCACGAGTTCATTTTACGTGCCCGTCGTTTAAACGTCAAATCTCTCCTCACACCTCACCCAACTCCAACATTATAAAACCTGTACTTAATTAGCTGGTCGGTTTGAATTACCGCTTGAAAAATATATTCATATATAACCTTAAAAAATTTCTTGGAAAAATTTTAAATAAATACCTTTTGAATTTGTAAAACCCCCAGAAATCTATCGAATTTATAAAAAGACAGAAAGGTGCACCAAAGATCTATGAGGGATATCGAATCGGGTGAAATTACCACTTTCGCCTTAAACTTTAAATAAATAAATAAAAATTAAAACACCCTCCTCCCTCCCCACCGCCGGCCACCACCACCGCCGGCCACCACCACTGCCGGCCACCCCCCACCGGCTGCCACCGCCGCCGCCGCCGGTGGTGGTGGCGGTAGTGGGGAGGGAGGATTTGTTTTATTTTATTTTATTTAAAACTAAGGGTAAAAGGGTAATTTCACCCAAATTTGCATATCTCTCATAGGTCCCCCTTTGGTGCACTTCTCTCGCCTTTTTACAAATTCGACAGACTTCTGAGGGTTTTACAAATTCAAAAGGTATTTATTTAGAATTTTCCCAAATTTCTTTAACACGGGGACAAAATTAAAAAAAAAATTATCTAAAACCAAAAAATAAATATATTAAACTATTTACTAAATAATATTGCATAACATTGAAAATACAAATAAATAACAACCAACAATTATCAATCACAACAAAATATAAGATGATACTATTTCAAATCAATTAAAATATAAGACAACCAAATAATAAATCCAAATCAATTAAAATTAGTCATTACTCATCATCTATATATATATATAGTTATCTATTGTCAAAACTCAAGATTCTCCTAAAATTATAAGCTCAAAATTTTCACTAATAAACATAATATTACGCTTACTAGAAAGAGAAAAATACTTAGAATAACTTTCATAAAAAGAGTAAGGTGAAAAGAAGTGATTTTGAGTACCTATTTAATCTTTAAAATGAAGATGAACAGCGCTGGAGCCCGGAAGTGGAAGAAGCTTTACGCCTCTGGACCGTCTCATACACAAGAAGAAAATGACAAAGGAAGGTGGGGTACGTACGGTTTAAAGGCGCAAAAACCCTTCAATTATTATTATCATTCATTTTTTTAATAGGCCACGGTTTTTTTAAAATCAAAATAAAGGGAAAAACACTTCTCATATTGTAGGAAAAGTGTATTTTCATGTCTCACACACATGAAATGGTGGTACCCACACACACACACACATATATATATATAATTAGCATTATATATATGTGTGGGTCTCACCATTTCATGTGTGTGTAGGAATCTTCTTCTTCTCATGCAACATGAGAAGTTTAAACCCCCAAAATAAAATATAAGATGATACTAACCTTTTTAATATGTATTTTAAACAAGAATTTTACTTTTCTCTCATAACTCAGTAAGTAATGAACTAAACATTGTCCTAATAAAAAAAAAAGAAATGTAATTATAGAGAAGACAAGAGATAAACTGAGGCCAAATTATTGGTCAAAATAAAATATTATATATACATATATCTAGGGGCGGACATAGGAATTTTACTGATCAGGCGAAAATAAAAAAAAATGTTTATCATAAATAAAAGATTTAAATACGATATAGGCGCAATATACAAAAAATAGAAAGAAATCTATTACATAAATTAAGATTATTTCACTTGACTCTTACTCTACGTGTTTTCATAGTGTTAAACTCATCTATAATTGAATAAGTGCTAAAACCCAAAACAATTTCTTTTTCAATGTATGTAATCAAAGAATCATCAAGAAATTGATCTTTCATTCTATTTCAAAGCCTGTTCTTGATTATCTTCATGGCTGAAAAAGAATATACAAAGAACATGAATTATTTCATGACCAATATGATTCTAAAAATATTATTAATAACAAAAGTAAACCCATTAAAATTAACTATTAGTCATCATCTATATTCTCATAGCCATCTTTTAACAAAACTCAAAACTTGTATCTTGACTCTAAAATATTCTCTAATCAATATAAAAGTAATATCATTAGAAAGATAAAATTATGTATATAAATTTCATCAAGAAAATTTAATGAAAAGAAATGATTTTAAGTACCTTATTAACTTTCAAAATTTGTCGTAAGCTGTTGAAAAAAAATCAGACCAGCCATAGGTGAGACGAAGAAGACGAATGCGTTTTCAGAAAAGGGTATATAATAAAGGTTGTAGGCCCACACCTCTTTATTATTATATTTTTTAATATATATAAAAAAGAAAATGAAAGGTGAAAAATGCGATATGGTGACTGAGATGATATTCTCAGTTATTATATACTTTTTTCGTCACAATTATAAGAAATTTAGTTGATTTTTTAGAGAGATTAAGAAAGCTAATTAAATTAGTTTAGAATATTTTTATTTTTATTTTTTTCTTCAAACTAAATAGTTTGACAATAAACTAATATATAATCTAAAAAATACAATATATGAAATGATTAAGTAACTTATTTAAACTTTCTTAATCTCTAAAAAAAAAAAAAGTAATTCTTATAATTAGGATCGGAGGATAGTACATGAAACAAATGAATGGTTTGACTGATGCTTATACGTTTTTTAAAAAAAAAAAAAAAAAAATAGGGGGCAGGGGCCACCTTCGCCCCTTGTGTCCGCCCTTATATATATATATAAACACATAAGATAAAAGAAGATCAGGCCCAACTACTATAAGGTAGTTCCACCACCGCTTTCACAAACTTAACTTTCATATTGTAAATACGGAGTTTATTGGGTTAAAAAAAAATTAGTAATCAAACTAGCGATTTATCCCTTGATGTAGCACAGCGAAAATGATCGTGATTCAATATCCCGATCCCGTTCTTGCTGCTATGCAATCAATTACGTACTGGGAATTATAGGTTTCAGAGCAAGCGTTTAAGTTGGGCAATCTCAACAAGAGGGGAATACTTTTTCTTTATTATTTTCTGTACAATGAACAGAGGGAATATTACTTTTAAATTTTGTTTGTTAAAAAAAGGGGAATATAAGAATATTACTTTTGGTCGATTGATGAGCTTATCTTCTTTAGGTTACGTTCAGTCCATTGGGTACAAGGCTTTTCCATGAGATCAGTTAATTTAAGCAGCTGCCCCAAAATTATTATTTTAACATGTTAATTAATTTATCCCTGTCATGGTCATGGTCATGGTCATGGTGTGGTGTGTCTGAAAGGATGGAGAGAGAAAAGACGATGAATACGCAGCTCAAGTCTTCTTTATCAGCCTTTCAAGCAGGGTAAAGTATTAATAATTCCATTGGTTAACTGAAAAGGCATTATTATTATTATTATTATTGACGACTTCAGAGACACACAACTGACACAAGCTTCATAACGTTGTTTTATATATATATAAAGGAAATCAGATGGAGTACTGGGGGTACAATCTTTTACATTTTCTTGGCAATCGAAGTTACTTTCTAACAGAGGGGGTTTGGGCTTAAGACCAATAAAAGTTGTTAATCAAGCACTTTTGGCAAAAGAAATATGGAGGATCATCTCATCTGAGACTCCTTCGTGAATAGCATCCACTTTGAAGGTGAAATATATAGATCTTAGCACTCCCTTGATAATAAAAAAGCCTCATAATTCATCTTGGATTTGGAAGGGAGTTACTAAAAATGCAAATATAATAGTTGAAAAGTTATAATGACGTGTGGGAAATGGTACTTTCATACCTAGTAACCATCACCTTTGTGACCCATACAGTAGGATCAAGCCTCCTTGATGAGTATTCATATAGTTGCTAATCTATTATTCCATGTCCCTTACTCCTGGAACTCACAGCTAACTCATAGCTAATTCGCACCTTATACTCTCTAGATGTAGCAACTGCTATTATGGGGATCCCTTTCTACATTTTAAACTTTCCTGATAAACTATTGTGAAATGGTAATGCTTCAGGCTCTTATATCTCAACTTTTTCGTACCCAAAATGATGCTACTTCTAATAATTTTTGTAGCTTCTTGTGGAAAATTCAGTTGCCTTTTGAATAACTCATTTTCATCTGGAAGTTATTGAATAATACCCTACCTTCTTGTGATATCTTGAAGAAACATCATTTGAACACTTCTGAATTATGCCTATTTGGTTGTGAGGCTAAGGGAACACGTTATCATATATTTATATCATGTCCCTTTAGCTCGGTCCCTTTGGTTTGGATGCCTGCTCATAAAGATTCATTTTTGAACGTCGAAGAGTTTAAGCATTGGTTAAAGCAAACTTTGATCCAACTCAATTTTGATTGTTTTTCTTCCACTGTATGTAAAATAATTTGCTTTCTTGATCTTATTTGGAGGAAACGCAATAAGGCCCCACATCATGGATATCGCACTTATCCCTTAACCATCATTCAGGAAGTTCAATAAATTACATCTTTTTCAGTTGTGACATATAATAACTCATCTTTAGTTGATACAAATCGGTTTTTGCCTTGTTTATCTAATTCTCAAATCTCACTCAATGCTGAAGGTTGGGATATTATCCTCTATAAATATAAAAGCCTAAATCATCATTATTGTCATGGCATCATATAACATAAGGGTTCTTCTCTTAGGAATTGTTGCGGAAATCTCAATCAACATATGGTCTTGCTTTCCTTTCTAAATGTTTAAGAGCCTTGTTATTCTGAATTCATGACTTGACATGAGATACTAGCATTGCTTTTTGACTTTTCTTTTATTGGTGTAAAAACAATTTCTTTGCCTTCTTTCCTTACGTTATTTCGTTTCCATGTTGGTGAATGTAACTTGTAAAACTTGTTTTTACTTAATATCATTTTGTCTTGAATAAAAAAAGGGGAGCGTGGGGAATGTGGGGCATTTGGGTTGTGGGAGGCAATCATCGAAGCAAATATTACAAATATGCAATTCAGTTCATCACATTTACATTATTGATTTATTAAGATCCACAAAACTTAAATCAAGTTTGTTTGGTCTATTATACCTTGATTATTCATACCATCTTTAGTAATTTAAATTTACTTTCATTTTAGTTTTAGTTTTTCTGAATATAAAATGATTCAGGTTTTTAATGAATTATAATGACCAATGTTTGAAACGAAATAAAATTTGAAGGATCAAATATTATATTAACAATATATCCTTTGTTCTAGTTAAATTGTGTCACCTGAATTAGTTTTTTCCCCATTATATCCAATTTAGGGTGAAATGCGGGTAGGGAAAAATAACGTAGCCACTTTGTTTATCACTTCATCATCGATCTCCACCACTTTTTGCTGTCTGCCATCTTCCACCTCCTTTCAGAGAACCATAGATCCACCTTCACTCTTGCGACTCTATCTCCCCTTTCCAATTATTGCCATGCCCCATTTAAACACTCTGCTCGTTGGTGCAACTCAAGAAGCCATGGGTAGCCACATAGTATTTGATTTAAAGGGAGGGGAGGGCAATTTTTAACATTGTTTTGATTAAATTACTCATGATTTTTTTTTTTCAATATTCTATAACTACACTCTCAACAAAAAACAAATTTTTTTTTTCTCATTAATGACAAAAAAAAAAACTCAACCTGAGGTCATATCAAGTCAGACTTCGGGTTGACTTCCAACCCGGTCTGGCCCGGTCCTTGGACATCCCTATATACAAGGTTGACATGTTCAGGAGCCGGAGTTAATCAGGGGCCGTTATGTGGGGCACTCCACACCCAGTCTTGCCACGCCTTATTCTCCCTTTGCCCCATAGTCCAGTCAACAAAACAATTAATTCCTCTGGTTTTATACAGGGAAAATTTCACTTAGCCTCTCTCTACAGTAAATTAATTTCAGTTAACCTCAATTTTTTTTGAAACTTCATTGCACTCCCATATTTAAATGACATTAATTTTTGTGGGAGAAAAGACAATGATACCCTTACTTTATTTTAAAAAATTCATATTTTAATTAGGGTTAAGGTGCAAATATACACATGTGCTTTTGTCAAAAAAGCGCCCAGTAGCAAGTGCTTTTTTTAGGTGCAAAAGTGACTATGTGGTTACAAAAGTGGAGCAAAATTACACATTGACCGTTAGTTGACTTTTTCTGTACTGAAAATGATGACGTGGACGATGATGTGGATGTTAATTCTTTATGAATTACAATTCAGCCCCTGATACATTTCAAAAAAAAAAATCGGTTTAGTCCCTCTATAAACTTTTAAATTTTTTATTTTAGTCCCTGGTCAAACTTGCATTTTGACCAGGGACCTTCTTCTTCCTCCAAAGAAAAAGCCGAGAGGTGGACCGGAGAGACCACGGCTTGGTCTCGATCTCTCCATTAAACATACTTCCATGTGTTCCTCCTCCCTCTCTTCCATTTACATTAAACACATAATGCTTTCGTGTGTGTTCTCTCGTTAAGACAGGGAGGGAAGATGATAATGGCGTGATCGTGTGTGGTGTTGGTGAGGACCGAGGGAGGAAGGCCATCGTTCATTCTCCTTGTCTCTCTAGCTTGAAAATGATTCCCTCCCGTGGTCTTCAACGTTTGTGTCGCTACTCTGTTTTTCTCATTTTCGGTTGCCTAGGCAATGGAGGTGCGAAAAAGGACGGTGAGACATAGAGCATGGGATCATCGGTGGTGATGGTGGTAATGAAAAACAAAAGTTAGAAGTCACCGGAATTTGGAAAGAATGAAGGAAGAGAATGAATGGGTTGGCGGTGGGTCGGAAAGAAGAGGGTGACGGTGGAGAGGAAGAGTGAACTTTCCGACGGTGGCGGTATTGTTCTCTCACCGTCGATTCACCAAAGCCCGAGCTCTCTCACTATCTATGCACCTCCATCCATCTCCATCTCCCGCTTCCCGACTTCCCGCTTCCCAAAGACTCTCTATCTCCATCTTCTTCATCACGACGCTGTTGATGGCAAGGCATCGGAATCGGGGCACACTGCCACCATGGCTAATCTAAGGTGATCACTTCCTTCCGGTATTTACCTTTCCAAATGAAAAAAAAAAATTGTAACTGGAAACTTAAAACCTCAACGTAAACCAGAAGAGACCATGTCTCTTCGTCTTGGATTCAAAACCTGTGCAAGCCACCAAACAAGAATTTCTTAATCCCAGTTGGAAAATAACACATCGAGTGATCCCACATTTCTTGTTGGAATAAAGAAGCAAGAATCACATTGGTTGTTGGAGAAAAATAAAGAATACAAGCAAAAGCCAAAAAGCGAGCACAAAATAAAGGAACAAAACTTGTAAGAGGAGGTCGAAAATTTTAAGAGTGGGCTTGGCAAAACCAAAACCCATGCTTTTGCATCAACGACGAAGACCGAAGCGCAGAGGAAATGATCTCGTTGACGCCGCGTGAAGATGGTCTCCGAGTCTCCTACGTTAAGATGGCGAGAAAAAGGAAAGAAGAAGAAGTTGAGAATGGAAGAGAGGGAAGGAGCAACAGGTGGCGGTATTTTAATGGAGAAGTCGACCCCACTCCATGTCGATCATATAACGGTCAAACTAACGGTCAATGGTAATTTTGCTCCACTTTTGTAATCACATACACCTTTGTACCTAAAAAAAGATTTTCATCGGGCGCATTTTTCGACAAAAGACACGCAGTATTTTGCACCTTAACCCTTTTAATTATAATAACAATATTAATGGGTGACTATAATTTGAGCTCTGAAGGGATAACATGAAATGACATTTAGCAAATTTTTTTAAATAAAAAAAAAACAAAAACAAGCTAATAACCTGCCATAGGTTGGGTCAATATGGGTTCGGAAAAAAAAAAAACCCCACATCAAAATAGTTTTGTTTGTCAAAACCCAACCAGCCAAATTTTTTGGTTGGGCGGGTTTGGCCTCAGGGTTAAAACTATATTATCGGCTCTAATGGGGTACATTGAATTTTCATAAAGTTTTGGAGGTTAACTGAAATTAATTTGCTATAAAAGGGTTGATTGAAATTTTTCCATTTAAATATCTATGATGCATGATGCTTAATATAAACATTAGTTGATTAATTTATGTAGGTGAAGAAAGTTGATTATATTAATTATTTATAATAAATATATGTTAGTTTTTCTAAACTGTCATATTTCATCTTAGTGGGTGCAATCAATTATCAATGAGATGTTTTAAGATTGAAAGACAAAGTGGGTTGATGTTTTCTATTGTTGACTAAATCAAATTTTCAGCTAACTCTTATATTAAGATGTTGGGATAGTATATAAAAAAGACATTTTTTTTTTAAATCTTACCACTCCCAATTTCATGGAATATTGAGTATCTCAGGAGGGTGAATGCTATACTAACCCTGTCTATCCAAGCGGGGACACCCCACTACTCGTGTTTTCAGGTGTTTGGTTTTCTTATTAATTAGTACTAATAAGCACTTAATCCATACAATACAATAATAATCTCTTATTATTTAATACTCCTTCTAGTTTTTAATAGAATATACAATTGACTTTATTTAAAGAGATTAATGAATTAAATAAGTTTGTTAATTATAGCATATGTCGCCTACCATTTGATTATATATCATTTTATAAGTCATAAAAAGTAGTTTGATATAAAAAATATAAATAAAAATACATTAAAATAATTTATTTAACTTCTTTAATCTTTCAAAAAAAAGTCAATTATGACTTATATTAAATACTAGAGATACTTTACTATATAGTTATCTATGGTACTCGCCACTAATATTTGCCTACATAATTTTACATGCATTCAATTTTATATATCTATAACATGATACAAAATATATAAAAATCCTATTATTCATTCGTTATATATGAACTTATGATTAATAAGGTTGTCAAATTCGTAAATTTAAGCAAATTTGTTAAACTCATATCGCTAACTCAAATCGCAAATTGCGTAAGAGTTTACTTTATCATTAAATTGGTATTAATGGTATATAATTAAAATATAAAAGAACAACAATTTAATTTAAATATATTTTAAATTAAATTCATCAACACTCAATTTGTCATATTTAACAAAGAAATTTGTATAGAATTGACCATAATCAAATCAAAAATGTTAATAGAGATTTAAGAATAAGTAAACACAATTTTATTAGTTAGAACGTAAAAACAAAGAAACTGCTAGATATCAAACTCAAGAGTTTAACTAAGTTTACAACTGTCATAAATTTGTTAATGAGTCAACTTAATTTTGTAAGCTAGAAACGTAAAAAAGATAAATTCGGATAATCAATTTACGACTTTGACAACAATAATTATGAATAATATGTTATCTATTTTAAATTTTGTGCAAAGAGGATGTGCCATCTCTTTAAACTAACTTAATCAAGCCATAAAATGTGAAACTGGGGTACCAATTTTTTTTTTTTAAAACAAAAAAAATCATCGCTACATATAAAGCTAGCTTACCTAAGAAATTAATTACATTATTTCCTTTTACTAATTTTTATAAGCAGTTTTCTCTCTTGGAGTTAGTTCTTTTTATATGTAAGTTTTTTCTCGTGTCTCAAAATGCAAACTATTTTTTTTTTCTTTATCTATTAAATACATATCTTTATATTAATTATCCTTCATTCACCCCTAACTCTCTTTTCATTTAATAATTTATCACATATTTTCTCTTATATTTTATACTCATACTCTCTTATATTTGTTACTCGTTCTCTTTCCCGTGCCCATTTCATAAATAGAGACATATTTAAAAGAAATATGTCACTTTTGACATATTTATTATTTTTAATTAATCTTAATCGTTAGTTTATTTAGCACAATAAAAATAAAAATTGTGTATAAAACAGTGGACGAGAGTATTTGGCAACTAAGTAAAGACGAACTTCTGAGGATGGGCAGAAAAAAATACCAACATAAACGATAAACTGTTTATCTGTTTTTTTTAGTGGGCGTGTACCCACTTGGCTTTCTGTTTCTACATAGACAGCGACAACCGCACCGACGAAAGCGCTTCTAATTGCAGTCAGAAGTTCCTTGGCGAGACATGTTCTTCAGTAAATTCCCAGAATAATAATTTTGAAGACTGAATTTTTGTTGGCTCTTCATCGCCTCCAAATTTGACAGCGTCTTATACCATTCATATTTTTCTTCTTCGAAGACGCGGTCATTTATAAAGATTAATTAAAGTGTATACGATATCGTTTACGGAATATCAATTTCATCGAAGAAAGTTAAATAACTTATTAATTATGAGCTAAATTTTTTATTTTTTCTTTATTGATGATGATTCTAAAAGTCAACATGAATAATTTTATTTATTTATTACTATTAATAAAGGTAAAAATGTAAAAAAACATATTTATTACCTTGAAATTGGATTTATAACAAGGACCTAAATTTTTATAGTCCAAATGAATTTATAAATAAGACTGGTGCGGTGTGTTAATTATTATTAGTTGGGTTGTATTCTTTTGAGGAGAATTCTATTACTACTGAATTACTTTCTTCCTGTCTTATTTATAAGATTCAATAATCAAATTATGTAGTCTAAGAAAGCGGTTAAAATTAATTAAAAAAATAAGTATATTTTTAAATAAACTTTTGATTCCAATTATGCCATCATACTCATTTATAAGGAAACAAATAAGGGAGAGAAATTGAGTAAATAATAACTTTTTAATTGGTGTAATATTTATAATTAATGAGTGGTAAACATAGAAAAAACTCATTAATTGTTTTAACAATTTTTTTTGTTAGGCTTTTGTAAAAAGAATCAAAATAATTTAAATTTTGCTATCTTATATATATATAAAAAAAAAAGGGGTGGGAGGAGTACTATTTAAATCTAACTTTTTAAAATCTGGACTTGATGGAGTGACTGAAATGGACATCCATTGAATTTATTTTGTTAAATAGTTTAGTCTAAACCAGAAGCGCGTGTCTGTTGAAAAATAAAACTAGGCTTGTGACTTATTAGTCACTATAAAAATCTGATAATATTTATGATTTATAAATAAATGTGGGCCTTTATTTTCATACGTGATGATGAGAATTTAAAATCATTAATTTTCTGACCAACATCTCATCTGACGAATAGTTGAAGATGGCATAATTATGTGGTGTGGCTCCTCTCTCGCCGACCGAATCAACTTGCGCATCACTACATGGCAAGACGTGACAGCATTACATTAACGAAGGTGGTGAGAGACCTTAAACAACCAATCAACTAATTAATCTCTCGCAAAGTGAGATGCCTCGAATTCTAATTATACCAACTTGCTATTCTATTCTACAGTGCTGATTCAATTGTCTGTGCCGTCATTTTTTCTATCCACATATTATTAATTTCAACTGTACGCAATATATAACTTTTCACACTGGGATTTTTTTTTGGGAAATTTGTGAAGTTGTCAGATTAAGAGTACAAATAACTAGGCATGCTCAGTAGGCACACGGAGAAATCATACGAAATCAATAGATTTAATTGACAGAAGGGTTAATTTCTCACAACATGACGAAACAATATTTAAATGTTCGTTGAGTGAGGTGTCGATATTTAATACCCAACAGTACCTTGAATATGATTGCCTCCAATAAGAAATTACCGTGCCTAACCAAAAAAAAAGGATTTATATATAGGAATGAATACTTTTATATGTGTGTGTGTTGTGAAAATTGTGGAACCAGTACATTTGACAATTAGTTAAAAGGGTATTTTGTGCGATGAGTTGGGAGCCACTTTAATTTTAATAAGACATGTGATTAAGGATTTGAATTGTTATTTACATATTATAACAACAGGAGAGAGGGAGAGAGAGATCAGATGTATGATAGGCCATTTTCGTAAACGATCAGATGTATGATAGGCCATTTTCGTAAACGTGTATTATAAAAAAGGAAAGCGTGGAAAGAGAGAAGGAAATGGTAGCAGAAAGAGAAGCACCGAGCACCAATACTATATAAACGAATGGATACAGCTCCCATGTCAACAGACAGTTCATCATTAACTAATAATTTGTCTAAATTAATGTAGATGAGAGGTATGAAAGCAACTCTATAACTAGAAATTAGAGAGTAGTGGTAGCAAGTTAGATCCGGCACCTCAGAGTGAGGCATGTATGTGGTGGTGGAGGTGGCCTTACACCTTACTCAAGACCCAAACTGTAAGTGATTTTGCTCAGAATCTGTGGTGGCGTTATGTTGACGCCGTAAAGCAGTAAAGCTTGAAGGCTCAGCTTCAGCCTACATGCATTTTACGTGCATCTCAAGTCATATTCATATTTCCACATTCCATTCCCTCCCATCCAACTTTATACGCCCTCCCTCCTTTACGTCTTGGGCTTTGTATAAGAAACAGGCCCACTTTACTTCCGTCTTGTTTTTTTTTTTTTTTCTTGAGTTGCCCTTGCCCCACTTCTTTCTAAGTTAAGTTGTAACTTTGTTCTATAAACTTTTTTAAAATTTAGAAGTAATGTTATTTCAAAAGTGTTAAAATACAGTAAAATTACCCTTTAGCATTAAGAACGTCAATAATCAACATTAATTTTTAATGGTTAACATTATTTTTTTAATAGGTGATGACAACATTGTTACGTTTTGAAACTTTTAAAAATGAAATTGAACATACAGAAACTTATTGGCAATATTGCTCAAGAAAAAAACGTTAGGAACAAATTTGCACTTTCACCACCTTTTTCATTTTTTTATACACAAGAAAATAAATATCTCATCCACTAACCAAATAACATCATGTTTTATTGTACACCCCTAAAAAAAAAAGGGAAAATTCCTATGTGATATACATTTCTATAAGAAATCTATAAGAATTTGATAATTAATATTAGAATATTCTATAAATATATTAAAATATATTCTATAATCTAAATACCTGAATTAGTGGGGCCAAAACAACGTCCTTTTGGTGAGAAGATACGCTAACATGGATTTTTTTTACAAATAATGGGGGATGATAGTATTGATGATTTCGACTTTTTTTTTTTTCCGGAGAGAGAAAAAAATTTTTCCTATGTGAGTGGGGCCAAAACAACGTCATTTTGGTGTGAAGATACGCTAACATGGATTTTTTTTTTTGGGGGAGGGGAGGATGTAGGGAAAAAAAAGAAGTGGAGTATTTGGGTTGTTTAGGTTGAACTTTAAGTTAACTTTTTTTTTTTTTTAAAAAAAACTTCTAAAAATCAGTTAAGGAAAAAGTTTTATGGGGTAGCTTTTTCTAAAAAACTCTAAGTTTTTTGACGTGGGTCCACCACTTCTACCACCATCAATCCAAGCACAAATCATATTTATAATTTGACTTTTTTCCTACCAAGCTTATAAAAAAATCAAATAGAAAATAAGTCCCAAACAGCCCCATTGAGTTTGTTTGACAAAGCAACGCACTATTCAAGGAAAAAAAAAAAGCACATGCTTAAATGAGTGTTTGGGTTCATGACTGATGAGCTTTTATTGCAAAAGCCACGTCACCTTATAAGCTGAAATTTGGTGCTTTATGGTGACATGTTGGAGAGAGAAAGTAATGGTTATTCAAAAAAAAGGCTCTTTGTATCACTTGATTCTATTTATAACTTCATTTTAACTAAATCGCATATACCAAGGAGAGATAGTTAGCTCAATGATTATGAGTTAAATTTTTAACTTTACCGTCATTTATGAATGAGTATCTTTCAACTCTTTTTTCTTTCTATATTTTCATTGGTACAATTAATATGGATAAAATTGTCATAATCTCATTTATTACCTGAAAGATGACTTATAAATAGGATCAACTTTTTTGGTCAAAATGAATTTATAAATAGAATCAGAGTGGTAAATTAGAGTTGGGAAAGTGGGAGTGTTCTTAGTATATGGTACCACTTGTTATATTTATAAATCTACAAAAAAAAAATTGAGTCTTTATTATAAATACAATTTCAAGGTAATAAATGCATTTTTTTTATACCTTTTTTGCCCTTGTTTATTGCAATTAAAAAAAATCATGTGTAATTTTGGAACCAATTATAAATAATGGTAAAATTGAAAATTTAGCTCAATGAATAAGTTAACTAACTATCTTTGATATATGAGAATTTGTTAATTTGAACTTATAAATAAGACTAGAGTGATAATGGCTCTTTGTTACTTTGGAGATTTTTTTTTTCCAGATTTGGCTATTTGTCTCATAGATAATAAGGGAAAGTTAAAAAAAAAAAAAAAAAAAAAAAAAAAAAGTCCTTTCAACAGAATTAAATTGTTAGCAAAATTCGAATTTGGCTATTTGTTTGAGAAATACGGTAATACGGAAAATACAGATTGGCTCGCAGGATTAATTAGGTGTTTTTTTTTTTGGTATTTACAGTTTTTATTTTTCTATTGACAATATTAAATTATTAGCAAAATTCAGATTTAGAGACTCATTAAGAAATAATAGGAAAAACACAAATGACATTAATTAAGATATGTGGTTATAATTTAATAAGATTTAAGTCATTTTCAGTTTTTTGTCATCTAAATTTACTTTTCAAATAATCACCCATTAGTTTGAAAAAAAATCACTTCTACCACCACCAATCTAATCATAAAATATATTTACATTCTAATTTTTATTGTAGTTTAAATTTGTAACAGTGATTTTAGAAAAAAAAAAAAAAATCAGTTCTGGCCCAGCTAATTCAAACGCCCCGGAAAGAAAGTGATCTAACGGCTAACGGTCCCAAGGGGAAGTGGAAAAAAGAAGGGAGGCCTAATAGATACAAGGTTTCTTTCTTCAAAGCCGGGACCGCTGCTGCGCGCTGCCGTACCAACGACGCTTTTCATCCCTCTTTTCTCTCCATTCCCGCTTTAGATCTCAGCCTCCTCCTTCCCATTCTCTTCCTGATCTGGTATTTCTAATTTCTCTTTTATTTTTTTACTTATACTTTCGATTTATTCCTCACACGCTTAATATGATACCACCTCTCCGAATTTTGAATTTGATCTAATTTCTCTCTACTTGTCAATTTCCATTGTTGCTCTTGCTCTCCTAAATGCCGCATTTGTTGCTAGGTTTCTCTTAGTCCTCCTCCCCTTACTCTGCTTCCGTCTCCATGGCTGCTCCGCCCGCTAGAGCTAGAGCCAGAGCTGATCATGATTATCTCATAAAGCTCCTTCTCATCGGCGATAGCGGTATTTTTTTCTCTTCTCCTCTCTTTCTTTAGCAATGTTTCAGTTTCGATTGTACTGGCATTTGATTTAGCCTCTCTTCTTTATGCCTTCATTTTAGTTTCTTACTAATTTTCTATTTATTTCTCTCTTACCCGTGATGCTTCTATCCTAAAATGTACTAAGGTTCTGCCCTTGAGAACGATCGGGCATCATCTGCCACCTCATTTGTCCATTTGCTGCGCCATTATCTCTTCTTTCGTGATTTTCAGCCATTTAAGCATCATTAGTACTCCATCTATGTAAATACAAAATTCTTAGGTTCCCTTAGCCCTTCTTGCTTCTTCTTACGTGTTTGGCTTTAGTTTTGAGTTTGAATTTTCTGGTATGGCTGATTATGACAGCTGGTTTGATGTTTTCAGTACAGGTAGTTATTGAAATTCAAACGGTTGTGTCCGCTTCCTATTTTCTTTTCACTCAATTCATTATAATGCCCCTTTTTCACCTACTCCTTGAAGGTGGTCAAAAGTTTGTACCATAAATGTCATGTCATGATGATATGAAGTTAGACGTAGGAGTCTATTTAGTAATTTGAAAGCTACAAAAACATTTGGACCCTCTCTTTTCTTCTATTTTTCTGTTCTTGTTGGTTTTGTTATGAAGTAGGGGAATACGTATTATAGAGTAGTCTCCGCCTCTGATTACTTGGTTTGTATTTACAGGTGTAGGAAAGAGTTGCCTTCTATTGCGTTTCTCAGATGGATCTTTTACAACAAGCTTTATTACAACCATTGGGTAGGTCCCTTTCATGTTCTAGTGGCCTAATAGCTTTCTGGTAGAATTATGTTGAATGACCAAATTCATAAATTAATTATTAAGAAGGCATGTAATTTATTTTTTTGGGGTAAAAACTGGGGCTCCAATGCCCATTACATCGATCAAATCGTGGGTAAACAACTCCCACAATAACACTAAACAAAAATTCTAACACCCCTGCTGGAGGGGAATTAAAAACAATAAACTCCTCATTACAGTAAAAGTTATAATTGGCTAACCAATCCACAACAAAATTACCTTCTCTCAAGGTATGAGAAAATCGAATCTGCATCTCCTTATTTTTGTCCTGTAACCATGTGTTCAGTGTTTTGTCTCTAGCCCTTCCTTGTAACCAAGCTTCTTGAATCATGTGTAAAGCCACAGTTGAGTCTCCTTCCGCAATGATCTTGGTGAAACCCAAGTCGTGTGCCATTCTAAGACCTTGCACAACCCCTAAAGTTCAGCAGCCAAAGCCTTGCAACATCCTAACTTCCTACCAAATCAACAAATCCAGCTATCATCATTCCTCCTCAACACCCCTCCACAACTTGCCAAACTTGGACAACTTTTAGCAGCACCATCAAAGTTCAGTTTCACCCACCCCTCCTCCAAAAAAATCCATCTAACATCCCTTGGTTCCTTTCTTAAACCATAGCTATCTAAACTTTTAGATGAATTAACACAATCTCTAACATAACTCTGGATTACAAACTCAAGACGGTCAGGCATACAAAACCCTTCTTCAAATAACCTTTTGTTCCTCCATCCCCAAATCATCTAGCATCATATAGAAAAAACTATGCTCCATTCCTCTCCAATTTGCAGATTATTTTAAAACCATCAATTTATATGTTCTGTAAAAAATTGAGGACGTACCTTTAATACTTTTAGAGCCATCAATATCCGACAAGATACTGGGCAGCTCCTTAGAACATGGTCAAGGTCCTCAACACCTCCTCCACACCTACTACAAGTAGACTCACCTCCTAGGATCCATGCTCTTCTATCAGCTGTGAGAAGTCTATGATGCACTGCCAACCACAAAAATACTTGGATCCTTCTAGTGGTTTTCACATTCTAAATAACTTTCCAAATGACCTCCAACCCCATACTCACGTATCCTCTCAATTGTTGGTACATTTGAGCTACATAATACCTATCTCCATGGCCCCCTCTCCACACAACTATGTTATCACTATCCTCAAAACACGGAGGGGGAATGGCTTTTATTAATTGAATGACCTTATACATCAGAACCCCCTCAAGTCATGCCCAGTTCCAATTCCCTTCTCCACTTAAGGTTTGACTCACAGTTAGAAGGCATGTAAATTTACCACGTAACACAAATTTATTTGTCAAACTAGGAGTTTTTATCATTCACATCATTCAAATTTATAACTATAGATATTTAACACTATTTACTACCCAAACAACACAAATTTACAAATGAAACAATGGGTATTTAATGTTTCTCAAGAATAAAACACTTGTGAATTTAGTCCTTAAGCAGAATTGTCCCTAGTTTTTTTCTTCACCCAATTTTATCTCCCGAAGATATGCCTTCTGTCTCATTAGAAGGGATTGTTTTTCTTCAGCATTGACTTTAAACTTAGGACCATAGAGCTGGATGGCAAGCGAATTAAATTGCAAATATGGGATACTGCTGGCCAAGAGCGGTTTCGAACAATTACTACTGGTTAGTGTCTGATTGAAAGTTCAGTATGGCTAGAATGTTCTAATGTGAGCTCATTCTTTTTTTCACCACATGCAATATGTTAAGTTTGTAATTGTTGATAAGATTTGAAGATAAAATACTTAATTTTGCTTTTACCTATGTGCTATCAGTAGCAGGACATGTTCCAAATATTTGGAGGAGCTGTCTTTTTTGTTGATATCAAATCACTTTATGTTGGCTATAGCTGATTGGGAAGAAAAGACAAACATATAAAGGGTCTGATGTTGTACAGAGTCCCACCCTGATTCCCAACTCACTATACCATTTTTATACTAGTTTGCTAATTGAACTCGTTATGTAAGCTCTTAGTCCTTAGCCCTTAGCTGCAATTTAAATGCCTGTTATATTTTTAAGATTCTATTGTTCTCTTAAAGTTTATCTCGTCACCTGTTTTTCTTTTCTCTCCTTGTAAATCTCGCAAATTGTAGACTGTATGTTTAGGACTTATCTAGCTTCTTAGTTTCTCGACTTGCTTGTAATTAAATTTTCTTATTATCCTTGGCAACAGTTTGCATTGCAAGTGTCCCCCCATTGTTTTTTAGCTTCACTAGCATAAAATCCATTTTGCATTTGTTGGTGTTAAACTAGCACCAGATGCCCTTTTAGGGATGTTACTGTATAAATAAATATTTTACTTTGTCTGTCACTTTGACATGATCGTTTTGTATACATTATTAAGCCTCTACCACGAGCATATTCATTCCTTTTTCTTTCTTTTTTTCCTATTGCAGCTTATTATCGTGGAGCCATGGGTATTTTGCTTGTGTATGACGTCACCGATGAGTCATCTTTTAACAGTAATGTCTTCCTCCTCCTTTAGTTTTCAGGTCAAACACCCAGCATTTACTATTTCTACACATACCCTGTCTCTTACACTGCGTTATCTCCTTAACCGTGCATGCGTCATTCCTTTTGCCTCACTTATCCTTTTAATTTGATGTTGTGGAGAGGTTCTTGTGCCTGGAAAACGTTTTAATTTCATATACTACTCCATCTAATGTTCAGACATCAGTAATTGGATTCGTAACATTGAGCAGCATGCTTCTGACAATGTCAACAAGATACTTGTGGGTAACAAGGCTGACATGGATGAAAGCAAAAGGGTCAGTCCTTCCTTCCTCTCACGCTGTCCATCTTTCTAAGTGTTCTTGCATGAACGTTGCATTCTCATATAATATCATCTGTGCTCAACTTGATGGCCAACGATTTTCTCCTCAGGCTGTTCCAACCTCAAAGGGTCAAGCTCTGGCTGATGAATATGGCATCAAGTTCTTTGAGACTGTAAGTAGAACTAATTGTCTTAGTTGATACTGGGATCATGAGATTCCGACCTGTTTGTGATGAAGAGAATATGTTCGTACAGAGTGCAAAAACAAATTTGAATGTTGAGGAGGTTTTCTTTTCAATATCACGGGACATCAAGCAGAGACTAGCAAACACTGATTCAAAGACTGAGGTTTTATTCTTTAAGCTGTATTATCTGGTGGTGATGAGTTATTTGTGATGCCAATTTCTCCACTGAGTTTATATGTGGTTGCTTGCAGACTCAGACAATCAAGATTAACCAAGCAGACCAGGCTGCCCAAAAATCAGCCTGCTGTGGTTCTTAGTGGACATGCATACTTAAGGCTTTCAATTTGACTGGGGAAGTCAATTTTTGTCGTCGGCTGTGTTGTTAGTGCTTGTATGAATTTTATTAGGGAAAATTACGCTTATTTAATTTAAAGTCAGCGAAATCATCAAATTACGCTACTCATTGGATTTGTATTAACAATGCGAAATGTATATTAACAATCGTAGATTAACAACAACTTTTAAATACTTTTACAACAACGAAATTATATTAACAACGGAATCATATTTACAACATTTAAACACCCGACTAATAGATTAATAACAACTTTTAAATTTTACATAATTTACAACAACTTTTAAAAACATTTTATTTCCATACAAATAATAACGAAAAATTTACAATTTAAAATGCATGTATTAACAAGTGTTAACTTAAAAAACCTCCATACAAATAATTACAAGTCCCTTGGGACTGAGCGTAATTTGATGATTTGAGGACTTTATTGTAATTTTTTTAGTTCCTTGGGACCTATATGAAATTTTCCCATTTTATTATTTGACAGCGGCTACTCATTGGATGTGGAAATGTGAATTGTGGATACTTGTGTTGAGGAATCAAGTAACATTATACTCTCTCCCATTCCAATTATATGAACAAATTTTGTAGTTGGTTTTGGTCACAATTATAAGAAGCGAGTTTTTAAATTTTGTCAATTTTTTCCTATAATAACCCTATTTATACTTTCTCAATAATAATTAAAAACAATAATAATTTAATAATACACCTATATATTTTATAAAGTAAATAATGTTTGCAACTCATTAATGTCATATACACCTAAATTATACTTTTTTATATAAAATAATTTTTTTAAGTAGCATTAATGCATTCTTTAATAATTATAATTTTGGGATGACATAATTGGAATAAAAAACAAAAGTGCACTTGGGTCACACACACAATGAATTAAAATTAGCGTGCCAAGATATATGAGTACTAAAGAAGGTGGGACAAAGGTGCATGTTCTAAACCCGCAGCTCAATAATCTCAACGTTAAAATCTCAGTAATATTGAAAAGCCCGTACATTGAGTAAGGGTATTTTAGGAAAATATACATAATTAACTAATTTAACTTCCTTCCTTAATCCCTCTAAATTCTGGTAAATAGCTCTTATAATTAGGACCGGAGTGAGTACTAATTTTATTATTCTTTCATAATATTCATATTATTAATATAACAAAAATAAAATAATAGTGTTATTATATTCATAACACCATTGATTTTAGTTTTTCCTTTTAACCTATTCTCTCCCCAGTTGAAAGTTTTTTTTTTTTTTTTGATAAGAAAAATGTTTTGGAGGGGTTCGACTATTTGCATCATCCCCTGCTAATACTATTTGCATCATCCCATGCTCTCGGAATCAAGTTTTTTTGTGGGCTGTTGATTGTTAAGAATAGTTCCACAGTCTTGTTATGCAGTCAGACAATGCAAATAGGCACTAGGCTGAAACATATATACATTGTCCAAACCCTTGTTAGAAGATTGGGGTTCACATTTGGTGCTTTTCTTGTACATGCTTGTCCCTCTAATTAGAGGGATGAGACATACTATATATATATATTTTTATTTAAATTAAATTATATCTTAGCGTCTTGAAATATTTTTTTAGATTTCGTATCTCAAATTAATTAATTTTTAATCTTGCATTTAGAAAATACTTTTTTTAATCCTATTTTAATTAATTTGAGATATTAATTAAAAAAAATATTTCAAAATAAAATATATTTTAATCTAAATAAAAAAAAAGAAAATCTTATCCCTCTAATTTAATTAGAGGGACAGTATGTAAAAGAAAAACATCAAATGTGTATTGGGAAGATTCATGTTGCCTGGCAGCGAGTAAATGGAGCTTTCATTTGGTAATCAGAAGAATAGCCAATTGATGACGTCATGAATGGATTCAGAATTTTAAGATGGAATAATTGATGATGGATAATGAGTTGAAAAGGAAATGGGAAATTTGTATGAATGGATTTCATTCATGCGTTACCGTCATCGTTAAAAGCAATCCCATTTTAATACGAACGAGACACGCAATTCTTTCTTTCTTTATTTCTTTGTTTTTTGTTTGTTTTTGGAGGTAATAAAGTGTCAGAAAGTTGGAGAGATAGTTTGTGGGTTTTCAATCTGATCAACCACAATGAATACTCCACCACCACTCTCGTCTTGTCCAACGAGTCAGTTTTTACTTTCCTTTTGAATTTTAGATATGTGGTGTAACCTTCAAATTGCCTTTCTTTATATTAAAATGATTGAAGTTTTTCCAAAACCTAGTGGACTCGAGTCTACAATATTGTTTCTTCTTCTTCTTCTTTATTTTTATTTTGTTTTTTCCCCCTCGGAGATCCAAGGGCTCAGATATCATGTTGGATTTTAGATATACGTGTTGTAGGTTCATATTGCCTTTATATCAAAATGACTTGAACGGGTTAATAAGACATACTTAACCTTTTATATGATATACATTTAATTCATTGTAGAAATATTTTAATACCTCCTATCATAAATTGCACTCTTTGAGATCAGGATGGTCTTATATATAAGTTACATTTTTTTTTTTTGCAATTTTAATATACTCTTTCTTTTTATACTCTCAAATATTTACATGTCTCTCTTATATTTTTTTCCCCCTTCCTACTTACATGAGTTGGTTAGTTGTAAATACGTTATAGACTTATAGGATCTAAAAAACGTGAGTTACTAAATAATCAGAAAAATATTAAAGTTTTCTTTATATTTTATCATTGGAATTTTGACAAAATTATAACATACGTAGAAATTATATTAAGTTTTTAAAAACAATAAAAGTGTAAAAGTTTATTTATTTTTATATACATATTATAAAATAATATATTTATTATTTTTAATTGAAAAATATTGATAAAAATATGAAAAATTATGTTCTACCTCTCATATTTAATATAAGATCTACGTAGTCTAAGTGGAGGTAGAATAAAGTTTACACTTGAAATTTAAACGTTTAAGAAAAATAGAGTCAAATTATTGACTCATTCTTAGAATTCTAGAGGGTGTCAAATTTACTTATAATGAAGAAAGATGAATATTTCTAATAACAACAAATAAACGCATTTTTTATTTTTCTTATTGAAAATGTTTTATGATTAACATTAGGAAAAAAGGAAAAATAGTATTAATTATAGCTCTACCTAATACAATATATACGTGTGTGGAAATTAGGGGCAGCAACTCTCTGCATATGAGAGAGTTAACTTATTACAAAGAATGTAATTATCAAAATGTTCTACAACAAATGCAGCTTGTAACAACAATTCATAGTGAAGAAAATAACATGTATATGCTTAGATTGAGTTTCTCTCATTATCTTCTTTCTTATTTTCTTATGATAATCTCATATCTACCGTTAGATTAAAATAATAAATGATTCAAATTCAATCTTTTATAAAATTATTTCTATACACACAAATTAGTAAATTTAAACTCTTAAAATCTGATATAGACCATTTATATCTGCAATCCATAAAAAACAAATAAAGTTTAATTTATAAAAATATTAAATCTTAACCATCAATTTCATGATCTAAGGGCACGGATGAGATCATGAGAAAGAAGACAATAAAGAGTATCTCTTCTGCCTATACTTATATGAGATTTTTTGGAGATTACATTTTTTTCTCTGAAATCTCACAGTGATTTGTCCCCTTTAAAGGGGGGAAAAAAAATAGCACAAGCACCTTACCTTTTTCACAGGTAAAGAGAACTCATGCAAACTTACCTATTTGAAGGAAAAAACTGTTTTTAAAAAAGAAGCTTAATTTTCATTTAAAGTAGAACTTAAAATAATTGATAAGATCAGATGGAGAATCTCTAAAGAAAAGCAACATAAAAGAAAGGGGGAGATTATGGGACGAACGCACTTATGATTGAAAAAGAGAGGACAAATGGAATGGTCCATTAGCAAACACCTCAGGTTTGCGATGTCAGTTCGCACCATCACACTGCTTTATCACATATGTATCATTCTTAACCATATATCTAAATTATGACTAAAGGCCCTGAAAACACGTCACTTCATTGTCCCCCAATAATTTCGATATTGACATCTTCATTCCATGGATCATCGCCACTTCGCCAGTAGTAAACCAACTCATTCTTGTATTTTAATTATAATTCTTCTGGTCTCAGCTTCAACTTAAAATCAAAATTTAGTTCTCGTTTGGCAACATTAAAAAAAAAACAAGGTGTTTTTAAACCTTTTTTTTTTTTTTTTTTATTTTTATAAGCTAAGACAAAATTTCTCTGATATATTTATCTCAAAATCCGTAAAAACACTTCTGAGAAATTAAAATAAATCATCACTTATTCCGTCTCGTTTGCTAAAATCTCGAAAATGTTGTCTCTGCCCTTATCATGCATGGTACGGTGTATTTTTTTTGCTATAATCTGGCGCCTTGCCCGTGGCAGTTCCTGTTTAAAATCGAAACATGCATCTAGATATGAAAGTGGCTTTCAGCTTGGTTAAAGATTCATTATTCCACGTGAAAGTGGCAACAGTTTGGTCTTCTTACTCGAAAGAGGAAATAGAACAAACAAGGCGTGAGACGAAGACGAAGACAAAGAATCAGCTTTCAAGAGCACCCTCTAAAAAGACTCCATTATTGAGTATTAATGAACACAAACTCACACCACCATTAGTACTGTATCATTCTGATCTTATTTATAAGTCAATTTTGACTAAAAAAATTAGTCTTATCTATAAGTTTAATTTTATATAATAAATGAGATTGTGACAATTTTACCCTTATTAGTTATGCTCATGACAATGGAAAGAGAAGAAACAGTTGAAAAATACTCAATCATAAATGAGGGTAAAGTTGAAAATTTACCCCATAATCATTGAGTTAACTACCTCTTCTTAGTATGTGGGATTTGATCAAAATTGATTTATAAATAGGATCAGAGTGATATTAGCGCCACAAACCCAATTACAATTTTAATACCTTCTCTTTTTTGGATGTTTTACCATTTTGAAAGCTTTGAATGGGTTATGAATACGAGGTGCAGGAACTAAATGATCATGGTAGTAACTATACCTATTAAAAGCACAAAGAAACAAAGTCTGTAAATAAAGGGTTAAAGCCACCAACTACGAAGTGGGACCCCTTTTTTTTTTTTGATAGAACAGAAAATGCCGAAACAGAAAACGCGAAAAAAGAGAGTAGAAAAGGCCGAAACACTACTAGTGAGTACTTAGTGGGACTTTGTGCTTTCAATACTTTGGAGTCTTGATCATTGACCGAAGCATTAGTGGCTTGGAGATTGGGGCTGTTTGATTCCATTTTTAAAAACATTTTTTTTTAAAAAAAAACAAAAATAAGTTTATAAAACTGTTTTGAAGAAGTTATTTTTAAAAGAAACTGGGCAAAACAATTTTTAGGTGTTTTCTTAATTTTATTTTTTCTATTCCTTATTTTTTAAGGTTTACGTTATATGTCACACTATCGGCGTTAACCACCATCACGTTATTAACCACGACCACCATGTCATTTCAAAACAACTATTCAAACATTTTTGTTTGTTTTTAAAATTTGGTTTTAAAAATAAGTTTACAAAGCTGTTTTTTTTTTTAAAAAAAAAAAACAGAAAACATAAACAAACAATCCCTTATAAAAGGATATCTATCATTCATGCGTGTGCTAATCATCGCGACAATGAGGCTCACTGAACCAGGACTCAATAATGCACATGAATTATTTGCAAATCCTTCTTTCTTATCCATATCCTTCGGATGTTTTGTCTAAAGCAGAAGAGAAAAGTACAAATTCAAGCATACGGAGAAATTGCGGAAATAATTATACACAATTTTATGTCCAACTTGAGGCTGTCACGTAGTCGAGCTCAATCATTAACCGTGACTCCTACTTTCAAGCACCATCTTGATCCTTCTCCTCATTAAATCCCAAGGGATAGAAAATATTTCATGAAAATGTTAAAAACCAATGAAACAAGTCCCAAAAGAATCCAACACACTGATATGAAAATAAAAAAAAAGCTACTCCACCAAGAGTTGCATTTAACTATGCAAAAGATGGTAATAATCGAAAGTAGACACCGACCTTTTAAATAGTTCTTAGGATGGCTACTCAGACAACTGCTTTTCACCCATTAGATTTCGGTAAATAAGGAAATTTCCATACGTACGTAGCCAATGCCCCTGACCAATGATGTATAGCATATAGTACATGCGTTTGCAGCCTATATAAGCATGAGCCTCCCAATCCATGTAACTTCATTCTTGGGACTCAAGAAAGCATTTTAAGGTTAGAGGGCACAGGGACATACAATACAAGATGGGGATCCTGCAAAAACATGAGTTTAGAAGAGTGATGCCCTTCATAGCTGTAGTGTTCTTGCAGTTTGGATATGCAGGTATGGATGTTCTATCTAAGGCTGCAATGAACAAGGGGATGAGCAGCTACGTATTTGTGGTCTATCGACATGCTATTGCCTTTGTTGTCATCACCCCTTTTGCAGTGATTCTAGACAAGTCTCTCCCTCTCCCTCTCCTTTTGTGTGTGTGTGTGTGTGTGTGTGTGTTTGTGTGTTGAGGTAAATTAATGTGGTGATATGCTTCGTTGTCTTCACAGGAAAGCAAGGCCCAAGATGACAATTTCAATCTTCACCAAGATAGTGGCGCTAAGCATTCTAGAGTAATTACCTGAATAGCTAAACACACACTCCATAGCATGGAAAACTGTGACAAAACAAGTCTAATCTTCTTATTGGCAGGCCAGTCATTGACCAGAATTTTTATTTTTTGGGAATGAAGTACACAACAGCAACTTTTGCCTCAGCAATGAGCAATATGGTTCCCGCCATTACCTTCCTGATGGCTTGGATTCTAAGGTAACTAAACAGGTTCTCATTGTCACCTTTGTCAGGGGTATCCCTCAGATTTGGTGGCAAATTTAATCAGGTATACATCTCCTTAGCCTAAATGATTCATGCTATCTTCCCAACTATTTCTCTACTTGGCAGGCTTGAGAAGATAAAATTAAGAAGCATACACAGCCATGTAAAGGTGGCAGGAACTGTAGTAACAGTTGCTGGAGCCATGCTCATGACATTTTTGAAAGGACCGGTGCTTGAAATTTTTGAGGCACATGGTACCAATACCCACAACCAGCAAAGTGATGGGTCAAATCTTCAACATGTAATAAAAGGATCCGTAATGATCACCCTGAGTAGCTTTAGTTGGTCTGGTTTCATGATACTTCAAGTGAGTTATTCTCCAGAGTCCATGTAGAAGTATTCCAAATAATACTCTTGATTCCTTAGACCTTCTCTGATTTTCTAGGCCATTACCCTTAAAGCCTACCCAGCTGAGCTCTCTCTCACAGCATGGATATGCTTCTTGGGAACCATAGAAGGTGCTGTGGTGGCCCTGGTTATGGAAAGGAGACATCCTTCAGTTTGGTCTCTGCATTGGGATACAAAATTGCTGGCTGCTGTCTACAGTGTAAGACCATATAACCAGACTTGTGAAAATACAAAAATACATGCTTTCATCACATTTTTCACACACTCCACCACCCTACGCCTAAAAGAAAATTCCTATCCAGGAAGACATCATAACAACCTCCTGTGCTGACTGTAAAATTTCCAGCCAATAAACACACAAAAGAAAGTTCCTACTCGGAAAGGCATAAAAAATATCTGTACCGACCATAATAGTATATGTCAACTAGCAGCAAATGCTGGCATCCAAAATGATTTAGCTGCCATGGAGCCAACTGAATATTACCACTTTATGTCTTCCTCTCCTAAGTTTCAAGTTTAAATAGCTGTGTTAATAGTACGAAAGCTTAGATTTTATAGCTGTAACATTTGAAAAAGTACAAGCAACATTTTAGGGAAATACGTAAATAAATTTTCCCACTCTACTCTGAGAATATAAATGTATGCGTGCAGGGCATAGTCTGCTCAGGACTGACTTACTACATCCAAGGAGTAGTGATGAAAACAAGAGGCCCAGTCTTTGTTACAGCGTTTACTCCCCTGTGCATGGTAATTGTAGCTGTCATGGGCTCATTCATTCTGTTTGAGCAACTGTACCTTGGAAGGTAATTATGAAAATCATAGACCAGGCTAACCACATGCTTAGCAAGCAAAAATCTAAACTAAAGAAATCTAATAAACTTTTCAGGGCGATAGGTGCCTTTGTCATTGTTTTGGGCCTGTACCTCGTGGTGTGGGGTAAAAGCAAAGATAATGAACAGTCAACACCAATGGCTGAAGAGATCTTATCACCAACCAAACTAATTGCAGATGGAAGCAGTATCAGAAAGGACAGTGCTAATAATGAGGTCATCATTATCACTAATTCTGGCCAAGGAATCATAGCTCCAGACGAACAAGTATGAAGAAAGCATACAATAACTATCTAGATTTGAAGTATCCCAGAGCATTCATCTACAATGCTCCCTTTAAATGCTTATGACACAAACAATTTGCAGGCATCCAAATATTTGACCTTTTGATCACGATGAACTGCGAGTAGATGTTTATAATGTAACAAGTTGTTATAATAAGGCAGGAAGATAAATCACAACAAAAATAGCCCAGCTTCGACTATATGCATTGCATAGATGCATAATTGAATGTCTACTGTTACTTCATAGCAGCATGATATCACTTAAGCTGACTGGACTTATGTGGTAAGGGACTCCTTTATCACCATTAAATATTCAGTTGACACCATATAAATTACTTATGTGAAATTCCTATTACTTCCTTCAATCCTTTCAGCATCAGAGAAATGAGAAAAGGTTAACAAGGTTTATTGAGCAACAAGAAGCTGGCAAACTAACATCTGTTGGACGGTAAATAAGGTTTGGATCAAGAATGTTGCTTACTTAAGTAGAGAGCACCCCTTCCGAAAAGGACTAGAATACACGCGTGCACACATATAACAACAGACAAAACGCAGACCTTTGAGAAAAATACAACAAACTTTGTTTGATACAAGAGTGCAAGCATTTAGTGAATCTTTTGTTCCATTAGTAAGACAAAAAGATATTGAATCAGCTTCTCTTCATAAAATTTACCAACTCAATATTGTCATGATACATCAATGAAAGACAAATACGTTGTCTTGTTTGCAAAGTTCTCTTCTATATCACCAAGGATAGCTTGTCCTCAAAATGGAGATTCAAACAGTTAGGGTTAGGTTTGATAATCTGTCAACAAAAGTTATATCCAAATGATTACTCCTATGCACGAAATAATGTTCCTCCTACCTAGCGGGTCAAATGGTGAACCTTTATGACAATTGCTTCATTTCATCTTTTCCATATATGCGTTGAAGTTCACGCGTTGCAGCTAAAAAGGATTCTGTAGATGAGAAAGAAATATCCAAGTGAGGAGGAAGAAGAGAGAGACAAACCATTTCACACCAACAAAAACGATAAAGATCAAATTAAAAATCAATCTGCAACACTACAGTAACAGAGAAAATACACCACCTTTCCAAATGCGAAAGGATTTCTGATTGATTGGTGAACCAGTTATTGTCTGAATAACATCAAACAACATATTTTGTGGAGTGCTCCTGAGCTCCTGAACAATACCATATATAGTTTTCCCATTTTCAAAGTAAATATGATTATTGGGGTGCTTTGTCTTGCGACCAGCATGACGCTCAAACTCATATGCATTAATAATCTGGTGAAACATAAGATAGGTGTGAGAAGCAAATTTGGCTCAAAGAGGGTTACCCCTTTATGATCTTTAGTTACCAAGCTTACCTTGGAATAATTACATGACTGGCAGCTGCATAAATACCCGGATCCTTTTATGATACCACGAAGTTCCTTTTAACAAGCATAGGAAGAACCACACATGAATCAAAGATAAGCTACTGTGAAAGATGAACTCATGAGTACTAAGATTTACCTCCCGTGACCAGGCCATATACTTCACAGGAACTCCATCCAGCATGCCAGTGGACAGCAAACTTCTGACATTAGAAGGGAAGTTATTTGAAGGAAATTTCTTAGATATTTTAGATTCCTCTTTTGTCTGGGAAACATTTCCAGTTCCAGAGGCAGATGTCAGGGAGGCACTAAGAAGTGAGGCAGAATTAGAAATAATCAACTCTTTCGCATTCACAGCATCTGATCTCTGTGTAGTTGGTTGGCCCATCAACAGTTCATAGTTGGATATGAGTCTGCCAGAGGGACCTATACTAACATGACCATCATCATCATCATCACAGCCACCAAAGGATATAATTGTGCTTTCTCTGTTGTTACAAGTGTAAGCAATCGATAACTTGTTATTTATATCCTGGTGGTAGGCATGATTCACTGACACGGTGCCACCCTCCCCCTTATTAAATATGTTGTGTCTTGAAATAGAATTATCCTCTGCCTTGTTATAAGCTTGAGAAATGGCTATCATATTACTATCCTCCTTGCTGAATGCCTGACCCATTGATATTGGATTACATGTCTCCTTGTAGGTTTGGCCAACAGATAAGCCATCATCTTCCTTGCTATATGTTTGACATATTGAAATGAAATTGTTGTATGCCCTGCCATAATCATCATCCACGGACACAATATTCTCATCCCCTTTGTTGCAAGCGAGACTTGTTGATGTGGGATAATCACCCCCCCTGTGAACATGTGTATTTGACACAGTGTTGTTCATTCCCATATCATAGGTATGACCTGGAGGAACAGACATAACATTCTCAGAATCCTTCACCTCACTAATTTTAACTTTTCTAATTCCACCATAATTTATACCTGATCCATGATCGTCAACTGTCTGGGTTATGAATAAGGAATCGCTCCCAAAGGGTTCCATGTTATCGTTTTGTCCCACAGCCAATTTATCTGCATTAATAGGGGAAATATTCTTGTTTTCACAACCCAAAGCCTTTGCTGAAGCATCTGGGTCATATAACTGTCCGGAAAAATGACCATTGAATGGGTGTAAACTTGAGGAATTTCCCCATGAATCGTTATTGGGGCTATACATTCCTGATAACAAATTATTGCTTGACACCTCCACTGCTTGTTTCTTTCGTGGAAACAGATCCACTTCAGGACTATCCAGGAACCAATGATGAAAACGCTTGGATTCCACTCTAGAGGAATTGTCGTAAGTCATGTCACCATCATTTAGACTTCCAGCAGTTTTTGCCATCCAAGATTCCTGATGATGAAAAGACTGTCAAATGAAAAGTCATTAGAGAGTCACTCACCAGATAATTTCAAAGAGAAAAATTGACAATTGTATATGCACAGTGCAAAGAAAAAACTAGCATATAAATGCATATAATCACCAATCAGTAAAATAACCATACAGTAAAAGTGATCCGGTGCAGTTAAAAACTATGGAGGAGAAGAAACGTTGCCAGAAACCCCATCATTAATGACAGTAAAGACCCTTAATTTAAAATTTTACAATGATCCTAAATCTGAGCACAAAAGCCCCTCTGGAGATTAGGGATCGATGAAAATATAATCTCCAAAAAACCACCATGAACTAATCTAATCTGAGTATCGTTAGAAACTCATAGTGCATATGCCCAATTATGAAAACTGCTAAAGGGATATCCTCAAATTAAAAAACATTAATGCGCCTCAGATACTCCAAGAGGTCGTCATTTTAAGCAAGTAGGTATTTATTCTCCACTGCGACTTTATTCAACTTCATATGATAACACACAAATTGAGGATCCCATTTATCTTCCTTGTAACAAATCCAAAAACACCTCAAGGTAAGATACTAGTTCTTAGAGATCGCTTCCCTCTGATTCTACTTGTTACTTTACCTCGGCTAATTAAGTAAGGACCATTCCATAAATATTTTTAAACACAGTCCAACACCTGATACTATATCTTTAGAAATCTGACAAGACTTTTAGAAAAGTTTTTGACCAGTGCGAAACTTTCCAATTTCTCCTTTACCTATACGCAAATTAAAAAGGAATATTGAGAACTCTTGACATCTCTCTCCCTCTCTAATTTTTTTCCTTTTTTGAAAAAAGAAAAATCAAGAACGGCTATGGATAAAGATGGTTTAAATGAAGCATTACCAGTGAATTACTATTAAAAATTAAAGATGAACCGCACGTTGTTCCAGGAAAATCCAAATCCAAATCTCCATTACACATTGTCCGTTCCCAATTGTGTCCCTCATGCTCTTGAACAGCGAAAAATGCCTTTTTTATTCACACAAGCATGCCTATGGTAAGTATATTATCCTTGTTATATTTTTCTTGCACACAAAATTATGGCTATAGCTGAAGAAGAACAAAAATTAAGCAACAGAAAATTTGAAAATCTCAAGTTTCGGACAGCAAAATAGATACATTTCGAAATGTTAACTTGAAATCACGAGTTCCATAAACATACCATCTCCCTTCTCCGCTAGTTTACGGCTAATGAGACAATTCTTGATATATTGTCTTTCTTTAACAATCTTGTCATCAACAAACTTCTCGCAGAGTAGGAAGCAGCAGGTTAAGTAAGTGAGAAGCCATACTTCCTCCCCTTCAACTCAATAACTTGCCTGTCAATGAGGGAACCAAAAAAAGGTCACTTTGTAGTGAACTAAAATGCAAAAACTTTACATAGTTGCATGTGCTGTTTTTTTCACGGCAAGCAACAAGTGGAAATATAAAATTTCAAATATGTGAAAAATCAATATTTCCAGTCAGGGCAGGCAAAAGGATATCACAACCCATTGTGGAACTGACATATTTTTGCTCAGAATGAGGAAGCAGAGAAACAAAGACACTATAATGGCCCTCATTTGCTAGTAAGCAAAGAGAAGCAGCAGCAGCAGTCATTGGAGTAGGAAACCCTAACTAGACCTCCAAGGACAAGAAACAAAGGATCTCTAGATACATACCCTCACTGCCGCACGATCAACGCTTACACAGACTCAAACATATGCCCATCGGAGAATGACCGGAAAAACGTCGGGAATAGTACGAACGCCGTTAGCGGCGAGATCTAGCGAGTTGAGGGTAGTTAAGATGGGGAGGCTTATGTCTAACGAGGGGAAAGTGAGAAAGATGGTAGAGCGCACGATGGTATGGAGGAGACGTCATCGGATCCGTACACGTGGCATGATGAAATAATTAATGTCGGGCGGCATCGGTTGTGGTGAGAGTCTCAGCGCGGGATCACCATGTGCGGCTGCTTCATCTTACCAGCTTTCACGCGATGAAACCATGTGGGCCCATCCCAACAACGTGGCAAACCACCATTGGTGGACAAGGGCGGTTAACGGTCATACCAACTCAATACGTTCACTAACTGGAGCAGCTTACAAATCAACACTTGTATTATCCATTTATCCCCCGGAAGCATTTGCATTGTATTGGTGTCTTGGTGTTAAACTATGCTAACATTTTGCACCAAATACGGATATAACTAATGAAACTCGCTATAAACTTTTTTATTATTTATTGATATGGATAATGATTAAACTAAACGCAATCCAACCACCTGCCACTTTTTATGCTGATTCAATAACCCATAGAATGAATTAAAGTGGGCCCAACTGGTTCAGCTTCGAATTATTATAGTCTCATGCATTTAACATCTGAAAGTGAAAAGACAACAACTAGAGATTCGGATTGGATTGAGAGATTCATTCATCCCATTTGATTAGAAATTTGAATAATGGTCACAAAAACAGACAAAATGCCTTGCGTGCATGTCATTGATATTCCATATCCATCTTGGCTTTGAATCAGAGAACGGAAATCATTCATTCCTCGAAGCAAAAGCCGGACTAAATCCTAAAATCTAACCAGCTTTTGCATCTATATCCCCAGAGGCCAGATATTTAAGAAAGAAAAATATTAATTAAATAAACAAAAAAGAACACGCATGACAAGAAATGCCCGCAGAGGCAGGCGCCTCTTTCTCCGAATCTTCACTGTCCTGTCTTGTTTTGCTTCTGTGTTACTCTACTCCTCTGCTCGACCCAACACCTTCTCATCATTGTCACCTCAAATCTCTCAACCATGTACAAAATGCTTCATACTCACTTATCAAAACTTTTTGTAGGTGGGTTGCTACAAAGGAGTCACGCCAATGTTCTCGCATGTTCCAAGTAAAAGTGAGGAACACACACATGCCCGGTCCTTGAAACCTTGGCCTTCCCAAGCGTATGTTGTTGTGTTATAATAAACCTTGTCAGGTTTCAATCGAAGTCAGAACCAGCAGGGTTTGCTTTGTTTGTCTATTATATTCATCAACTATGTAACCGTGTTAGAAACATGAGCTGTTCCTCTGCTTGAACCTTGGCTGGGCAACTCGATGACAAGGCTGCTGGAGCAGAATTTGGGATTATCTTCTTGCTTGTTAAGTCCACTTTAACTGAGAACAGTGAGTATACTGGTCTGTGGTCTGAGAATTTCGACTCTCCTCTCACATACCAGTTCTGCTGCAGCCCTTCTCCTTTCCATAGGATTCTATCGCACCTGAAACCAAAGAAAAATTTAAATTTTGAGATGGGTTGTTGCATGTGTTTTTTTATTGGGAACGATAAGAGACTTCACATTTTTAATCTTCGAGTCGGCATCGATGCACCGTCTTAATTATTAAACCTTGTTGGATAATACGAGGAATCGTTGCTAATGATGCACTGACACAGTACTTTGTTTATACATGACCACGCTTATGGTTGACTAATTGGGAATTAAACATAGGCATCAACATTATCAATCATGGCTTCTTAAACAAATGCAAATGACTCTATTTTCAAAATAGTGACCACTGACCACAGTGTTATTTGAAAGATGCTTGCTTCCACTGGCACGGTATCTGACTCCCTACTTGCGATAAATTAAATACACAATCATTTAGGAAACAGAACCACGTAAGAGAGAACAGTAACACAGTAGCATGAGCTAGTAAGAATATATTGGCCAACCAAATAAGAGTTTAATAAAAACATAGTATTTACCAAGCAGGAGTGCGACGTTTTTCCTTGGACTTGGAGGTATGGACGACATAGTCATCGGAATTGGCTAAGTATTTGTAAGTAGGAGCGAAAGATATCGTCCCTTCATTCCATCCTTCAAATACACGACCAGCTCTCTGTTCTATCCTTAGCTGCCAGTCATAGCCAATCCAACATCAGAAAAATAACCAAAAACATGTTAAGCTGCGAAAGGATTAAGTGATAATCTCTGTTAATTACTTGATCCTTCTCTAGAAGTGCCAGCCAATCGTTCTTCTCCAGTAGTTCACATGTGTCCCCATAACCAGAAGCTAACCGATAATTCAAATCCCCAAGCCAAACAATATTACTGCACATACCAAAAATGAAGAAAAATGCCCAGTCAGAAATTGTAACCAAGATCAATGAACTATTCCAAGTAAAATTTGAGAATATATATATATATATAAAAAAAAAAAGGACTTACTCATGCTGCAGGATGGTCTCAGGAGGGAGTCGAAGATCCGTGGAGTTAAAAGAGAGGGAAAATTTAGTTCTTTTCAAAATTTCGGAGACATCAAAGTTTCTTCTCACCTCATCACCGTCTTTCTCTCCCGAGGCTAAGTGGGTACACACGAAACAGAAGGACGTCTGGTACAATGTCATGCTAATTGATATAGAGCCCTGTAATTAAGAAAAGTTAAGTATGAGTGAATTAATTAATCAGACGGCTCTAGAGTCAATTGGGGGATCAGACAAGACAAGTACAAATAATTAACCTTGTTTCCAAGATAGCCCATGATGCCTCTACCGACGCAGGAAACCTTCAAATTGGAAAGGTGGCTGAAGAGGTCCGATCGGACCCACACGCACAAGAAGATTCCGACCATTTGTTTGCTTGCTGCTAGGCAATAACGTCGTCGTTCATGGTGACGTGGATTACTGCTATGTCTCCCACTTGTAGAGGCCAAAGAAGGAGAGTTTTCACTGCTACAACTCGCATTTGACTTGTCATGAGACCATTTGGCAAATTCTTCAGTGCCTAATTCGTCCTCTAACGTAAGATAGTCCGAGAAACTGAACCTCGGCTTCTGGCTTCCTCTTTGATCCGCGGCCTTGTCGTTGTAATTCCCACGGTCGTGGTCAAATTGATCGGTGTTCAAGGCTTGACCGATAAGGGAAAGCCATTTGGCAGCTGGGCCTCTGTCCTCCGGGCCAAGCACGTTCCCTGCGTTCAGAGGCACGATTTCCTGGAACCTGAAAACAAACATTACTTTTTAACCACGGCACAACGCAACCGAGTTCAAGAAACTGTAACTTTTTTGATACGGTATTGTCTTAACTTACATATATTGTACAGAAAGAAAATCAACCACATAAATCTTCTCGTACAGGGAGCTAGCTAGGCCCCTATGCTATTCGAGGGATCTTACTCATAAAAGCTATAGGGTACGTGCACGTTGATGTGTTAGTGTGTGGGTGACAGTACCGTTAACGGCAGTGAATGTACATTGTACTACAGTATACCTACAATACTACTCTCCCCTTAACCGAGAAAATAAAAATTATAAAAATTAAGAATAAGTAAATCAGACAGCGAGAAGATGCAAGTTCTGACTTGCGCACTCTCTCAGTGAGTGGGTCTTAGTCATTGAATAATACTGCCAACTAAAGACTACGGCGAAACCATTCTAGCCTATAGTGATCAGGGTTTTGTCTTTTATTCAATTGCAGAAACTTGAAGTTTTGAGACAAGTGGAAAAAATACCCAATAACATGTATGTCTTCCGGTGAAGGTGACTTGAGCCATTCCATCAGGTTGAGGTTGTCTTCCGGCGACTTCCCTCCGAGGTTCCATGTCCCGACGAACATCCTACACAATTTCCCATTTTTTCCTAAGTCAACGTTAACAGTCTCGTTCAATAGTTTTAATCACTTGACTATCTGATTTCGAAGGAGTGTTCAATGTTTACTTGAGATTAAGAGTATCGTCCACAGGTGATGCCTCCTCATGCGTGGAAGGCCTAGTTCCATTTGGAGACTCCACCACCAATCTCTCTGTCCAAATAAAACCTCAAATCAATAAAGCATATACTAAATCAAATGTTTATCATTTATGCCAAAAAAATGAAAGAGCATATAAATCACAGGAAACTTTTCAGAAAACTTATAGCGCGAATATATCTTAGTATAGCTAAGCCTATTAGCCTACAGAGTCTCGTGTGGGTTGCTAGCTGCTCAAACTAAAAACAGAGATCATAGGCTAATTGGGTTCCCCGAAAACGACGATCCACTTGGCACGTCTCATGGGCCCCGCTGAGAACTTCATTTTCAGGTATGGACTCTCACTCACCCAATCCTCCCCCCAAGCTCTTTTTTTTTGCTCACCACCTTTTGTTCAACGCCTTATATCAGTCAAACCTTCCATCCAACGGCACGGACCTATCCACGTCACACTCATATGTAAACGTAAGGCTGGTCGGCAAAATCACCTGAGAAAGAGAAACTGTTCCTTACGACGTCGTAGCAGTCTTGGTCCGAGCAGCTTTTCCTTCTTTCGCTCTTGGTTCCTGCGGCCACCACCAGCAACAACTTTCAACTTCTAACTTCTTCATAATCCCAAAAAGAGAAGGAAAAAAAAAAAAAAAAAAAAAAAAAACAGTTACAAAATCAGAAGCCAAACTGTAGCTACCTGATGCTGAGAAATCTGAGTGAAACTTGTGAGCTCCGTTTTTTCTGTTTAGCCAATTCCTCGCCAATAATTTCGTCCAAGAAGCCTGAAATGTAACACAAATTGAAAATGAAGAAAATATTAGCATTAGCGAGAGAGATCGTAGATCGCCGATCTGATAATATTTCGCCGGAGAATGATATTGCGAGGTGCATATACCTTGGATATTTTCCTCGGCTCTGTTCTCATTGTTGATGTACTCCCAATCACTAAAGACGAAATCATAACAAACAACAATCGCCGATTAGAAATTGCCATTTCAAGCAAAGGTGATTCCAATAATTTAATTTTAATATCAGCTACGGAAAAAAAAAAAAAACTCTTGTTGGCTATGAGAAGTTATTGTTAAAAATGGTTTAAAATAGTGCTGAGCAGTTTTTAAAGGTAATATAAAAGGCCAAATTGTGGGGGAAATGGAGACAGCTTCTGAGTCCAGAACGTAGCAGGCAGAAGAAAAAATAAAAGAAAGGAAACCTTGGGGATATAATATATAAGAGAGAGAATTAGAGAAAAGGCCAGGTTCATCCTTTTCTTCTAAGAATGATTGTTTAGGAACTCAAGCATGGTGCTTTACAGAGAGGATGACAGAGTGGAGAGATGAAGAATGAAACAAGTGAAAAAGATTTTGGGATTTCTTTATTTGTGTTCATGCTTTGTAATCATCTCTCAAAGTGAATGGGAGATCTCCATCTCACATCTTTTTTCTAAAGGTGTGCCTTTTCTGACTATTCTGTTTTTCAGAGAAAGACCATCCAAACAAAACAAAGAATATGCTGCAGATTAACTGGTTCATGGAAAAAAAAGAAGCGAGCTTGCAGAAATTAATGAAAACAAATCAATCTATCTAGACCCAGAATCAGATTCCTCAAATATGTTTCGCTGTCTTGCACAAGGTGTCGAAAATAAAACAAGAACCGTTAAATCCGAGAGATTCGACCGGACGAGAAGAACAGGGGGAAAAACATAACAGAGAAAGCAGGGCTTAAGATACAAAACAACAAATAAAGAAACATTTTTAAGACGTAGGTCAACGACATTGCTAATTAAGAAGGACGAAACAATGGAGGAGTAATAGTCAGGCAAAGGAAACAGAAAAATATGACAGATCAAGCAAATTAAGCAAAGAAATGGGTGTGGAGGAGAAGGCACATACATGAATGAAGACTTGAGCTTTGAGTTTTGCAGAGAATAATGATGAGAATGAGTGTTTAGGAAAGAATCGCAGGTTTCATGCCTTTATGGTTTTCTGGAGAGAGAGGGACTGGTGATTCAGTGCAGTAGCTTAGTTATGCATTAGGTGATTGGAGAAAGGGGAAGAGAAAGAGGAGGTTGGGACTTAGAAGCGTGGCGTTCCTCGGAAAAGCAAAAAGGCTTATTTGGTTATCAAATTTATACTGTGGGAGGAGAATGAAGATTTTGGGGGAGGAAATTTATAGAAAAAGAACAAAATGTCAAGAAAACCTTGAAATTTGAAATCCTGAGTTTCCATAAAACGCATTATTCTCACCGCGGGTATTCTCGTAATTTCGCGGCTGTGGAAAGCCGCTAGCAGGAAACGAATAACTCCGGTTTTTTTCTCTCTCTCTCTCTCTCTTCAGAAGCAGCGCCTTGGGTTGAGAAGGGCTTGGATGCTTATCTGAACTCTGAACTCTGAACTCTACATGTTTGGAAAAAAATTATTTATACCATTCAAATAATAAATTCATTTTTCTACAAAGTTAGAATTGAAATATTATATTTATTTTAAATTGTGCATGTAGTATTAAAATAATAAGATGTTCGAAATATTAAAAAAAAAATCGTATCAACCATCCAACTAATTTGAATGGCTGAGATTTGTGAGTACCTCTATCTTTATTGCTCTTTTTTAAAAAAAAAAAAAGAAAGAAAGAAAGACAAAACTATTAATAATTTGAAACTTACAAAGACCTAAAAAAGCTGAACTAAAATTCAATGAATTAAATCTATGAATCGTTAGCCGTAACAATAGTAATAAAAAAAAGAAGGAAGATATACTGAATGTCTTGAATCACCATATTATTAATTCAATCTACGTAAGTCAACTGTTGTTGTAAAGATAAAAGCTTCTTTATTGCTCCTATTAATCATAGTAAAATTAAGGGTGTAATGTTATTGTTTTTACTGCAGAATTTTTTTCTGCCATAATCACATAAAAGTAAGTGATCCTATTATAAAATATAATATATATATTAGTGAGACTCACTCACTTTTATATGAGTGTGACAAAAAAAATATTTTTACAACAAAAGCAGAAAGATTAAACACTAAAATTGAAATTCTCAATTTCTTAAAATGATTCTTTCCTTCCCCATGAAATGCTACGAAGCCTCCCTTGTTCCCTCGTAGTAGTGTGAGGCTTCTATTCCTTCTCTTTACAGCTAGCTAGATTTAGTACGCTATTTTATATCTAATTAATTATCAATTAGATCAAAAAAAAAAAAAAAACGATGTGTAAATTATGCTCATGTGTTTTTTATCATTTGATTCTTTGATGACCCTTCTCTTTCTTTGTTTTTACAAGAATCTACCATAAAATTTTGATGTTCCTGTTTATAAGAAATCTTACAAAATTTATATAGTTTTTAATACCTGTTCAGTGACGAAAGGTGTATCATAGTCCTGCCAAATACAAATAGTGAACTAGTTAGGTTGCTTCTACTACCTCCGATCCTAATTAGAAGACCTAGTTGACTTTTTTTTGGAGAGATTAAGGAAGCTAAATAAGTCACTTAATCATTTCATTTATTATGTATCCTTTATTTATATATTAGTTTATTAGTCAAACTAATTAGTTTAAAGAAAAAAATAAAAATACTCTATAGTAATTTGATTAGCTCATTGATCTCTCCAAAAAAATTAATTAGGTCTTATAATTAAAACCGAATGAAGTATGACTCATTTTAGAGGCACTACTACTATATATCCACTTCCAAACATATGGAGTATTGTAGTACTATTATTCAAAATATTTGTTATCTTAAGAATCCACGAAATCGTTCGTTTAAGTATGAGGGTAATAGAAATAAACACAATTAATGAGCGAGACAGTCAATTAGTAACATATCAGAGTAATGTTTGCCGTGCATCATATCACGGGTAATAGAGTAATAAGGAACAATTTTACAATAAAAACATAAGGTTAAATCTGTGTCAGATACCAATTAAGTTCTGCAGTGCTATATGTAGGACGCAATTTGCAAGATATACAAAGATTATTTGTTGTTTCCCGCACATAAAAATTACAAAAATGTATAAATTAATTATTTAATTTTAAATAAAAATAAAAACTTTGGGCAGTGTATGATGTGTTAATTAAAATTCTAAACACAAAAAAATTATTAGACTGCAGTACTTCTAATTTTTTATGAACTAAATTTATAATTTCATTGTAGGTATCACAAAATTTCTTACCTCCAGGTCCACGACCACCACCATTTTGTTGTATTAGGTTCGATATCCACCACCTATGTTTTTACTATACGTCTCACACTCTTATTCTTAAATGCAGGCCCCACATTTACAGGTACAAAAAAGGCTTTTAAGGCCAGACGAAAAAAGGCATCGTAAGACCGGATCAGCGGTCGGTCTTGTTGCAGGCGGTTTTAAAAGTCTGTAACTTTTAAGACCGGATGCACAACCGGTCTTAAAAAAATACTTTTTAGACCAGACCTTTAAAATATGAGGTCTTAAATGTCAGACTTTTAAGACCAGACTTTTAAAACATTAGATCTTAAAACTATATTTTTATCACAAAAAAAAAAGACTTTTAAGACCGGATGTGAAAACACATCCAGTCTTAAAAGTAATTTTAAGACCGGATATGAAAAACATCCGGTTTTAAAAGTCCTTCCTTAAAAAAGAAGAAGAAGAACTTTTAAGACCAGATGTAAAAGCATGCACATCCGGTATTAAAAGTCCTTTCCTTAAAAAGAGGAAGAAAAAAAAAACTAGAAATCAGAAATTTGTCGGGATGAGTAGCATATCAGGGTCATATCCAAGGGCTTCAATGTGAATAGTTATAGCCTTGTTCATGGGTGGTGCGCCACACCTTAGTATTTGCAAATTTCACAAACAATCCTCTTAATCAATAACCTTCCTTTTATGATAACACAAAGAAGCTATCTAAAGAGATTAACTTAGAGGATTACTGTCTACCCTGATCTCATGTGCAAAGGAGAACAGTGCGCTTGAATAATCTTATTTGATACAAATCCAACACCACTATCCTATCCTTATGATTTTGAAGGCTTGCAGATCATATCATTTCATTATTCAAGGTAGGCTATCCTAGATTCAATGAAGAATAAAAACTTGAGTTCTCTTTGAAATGACATTCCAAGTTAGAAACTAACCTGATTCAGGACATAGTATACTTTGAAACGTAAGAATAATTAGCAACAAGACGATCTAGTTTTTCCTGCATATATTTAAATATGCAGGTTACTATCAATAACTAACAGGCGTCAAGATTTATTCATTGGCTGAAAAAAGAGGAATGCTTGTTACCTTTACAAGAATTACAAACTTGGAGAAGCTAGAACCAAAACAAGAGACCATAAGAGAAAAGGAGGCGAGAGCAATTTTCGCGGTGTTAGAAAATTTGTAAGCGAGGTCCTTGAGATGAGTTGAGACGAGGTTGAAGAGAGTGTGAGGCGAGATTTACAAAGTTGAAGAGAGGTTTAGAGAGTGAAATTCAATTTTCGGCACGGGAAAATAGAAGATTTATCTTGTAGACTTTTTAAACATCCGATCTTAAAAGTAAGACTTTTTTTATATTTACAAAAATGTCACCGATCATACTTTTAAGACCTCATATTTTACAAGTCCGGTCTAAAAAATTCTTTATATATTTACGGAACTGCCACCGGAGACTTTTAATTTTAAGACCTCATATTTTACAAGTCCAATCTAAATTTTTTTTATATATATTTTCGGAACTGTCACCGGTCATACTTTTTAGACCTAATTCTCTATAATCGAGTCTAATTTTTTTTTTTTATTTACGAAATTGTCATCGGTCATACTTTTGATACCAGAGCCTCAATAATCTGATTTAAATAAGGCGGTCTTAAAGCTCTTTTTTGTACCAGTGATTCCTTTAATGATATAAAAATAAAAAATCAATTACATTTTTTTTAAGAAAAAAAAAGGCTTGAGCACTGAGTACCGACAATAATTACGAGTATATATTAGATAGATGAGATAAGATTTTAGATACATTATTGACCCAAAAAAAGATTATAGATACATGCATGGCCAAAGAGCACAAGGTGGAGTCTTGAAGTGGGCCCGTGTTGAGGGGCTACACTAGTACATAACCCATTAACCCTTACTTTATGCTCAACCATTTCTCGTCAAAGTTTTTTTTTTTTGGAATATTATATTATTATCATTTATTTATTGGAGCTCATATATATATATATATATGTGTGTGTGTGTGAGAAGTATATATCCTCACAGATATTTAGGGTGCAGAAGGCAGGGAAATTCATGTCATGAAAAAGAATTAGCAAAAATACTCATACATTGCATTTACCAATAAAATCTTCATTTTAAGATCTAAACTCATATATCCTTGTACAAAGGATATGAGTTTCACATCTTTATCAACTTCATCGATCAGTCAACAATACGAGAGATATTGAAAAAATGGTGAAACTTGCAGTGATGTTTGCTTGGAATATATAGATAAAAGAAAAATATCAAATTCAATGGAGGATGGGTCGATATTTGATTTTTAACAAATTTAATGAGTTAACCAATCTTTCTTAATTATAGTGAGGTAATTGAAAGTGAGTTATACTCTGAACATGAGAAAAGTAAAAGAATAATAAAATGGCAAGGGAAGTAGTGAGTTTTCCTTTAATTTATTTCCTACAAACAGGACCCAAAAAACATGTGAGGAATATAACGAGGGAGAGTGAAGCAAGAATGTGTGGATGTTAATATAAAGAGGGTCAAATAATTAACGAGAGAATTAGGTTTAGGTATAGAGGAAGAGACCAAGTGTAAGAAAAAATGGAGAACGCAATTGCAAGCTGATCGATGAGCTGTGTTCCGAATTTGATGCTTACGGAATAACTCTAATAATATTGATGGACGCACACCAAATCGGAGTCTCCAAAACTTAACACTTGTGTCTTCCGATCCCTTCTAAAAATACTATTTCAATCATTTTAATCACTCCTCCACCAGCTTCTCATAGCCCGACAACTTCTTCCCACAGCAACCAAACATACACATAAGTTTTCTCATTCTTAAATATTTAACCTACGTACGTGTCCCTTTTGTTTCCTCTTCCATTCAATGAAGATCTTCCTTTTCATTCTTCATTCACCTCTAGTGAGACAATAATAATAATGGAGGATAATTAATGAGTTATGCTTTCCATGCATCTTTGTGTTTTCTTTATACCATTATTACTCAACAATATGTACTATTGTGTTGTGTGCGCACTTTCTTTTTTGTTCAAGGATGTACAGAAATTAATTAACTATCTTAATGCCAAAAAATTACTGAGTTAAGATCTCATATGCTGATCGATACTTACACATCGACTTATCTTAAAAACACACAATTTCATGTTAAAAAGGTTTTACAAGAGGTGTTTGATGTCATTTAGGTTACAATGCCCCCATACTGCACTAATATATACTTAGACATTAGGACCTAACAGTATAACTAACATGAAAAAAATTTATTAATTCTAAGAAAACGAGATAAATGATAATTATATAGGTATTGACATTTGACAGATAATATAAGCTATATATGAAAAAAGATAAATTAAAAAAACCACCTCAAAATAAAGTAAAAGGAAGAGTACGTAGAAGGGGCCAACCAAAACCTACCACCTTTTCATCGTGCGAAGACACGTCATGCCTCTCCTGATACGCCTTCTGATTATAAACCCTAATAGATTGAGGTCAACAATATATAAGTATCGCAACAAGGGACACCAACACTCGCTAATGGGGCTTATAATTATATAATTTATTCGGTAGCTTTCCTTTTTTGTATAAAAAATATATTTTTTTTTCTTAAAAATAGTTAAACAAATTGCATCTGAGAAGCAGCTCTCCATAAGGCATGTCTCTGAGTTTAAAAAAATGTTTATACGGATATTTAAGATTGATCATTAATAAGGTCTCAACATTAGCACCGAATTTATTGGATAGATGAGGATCTTGAAAATTATATATCAAATTCTTGCTACTTGAAAAAAGACATCTCTCAAAAGTATCGTAAAATAAGCAAATCAAAATGTAAGAGAAACTTGTTAATAATATTATCGACGAAGAGTGCCTTTCTCAGCTCGGAGCTCCTGACTCGTCAAATACCAACACAGCTAGTTCCAATTCTCTCGCATACGAACATGCGTACCTTACTTACGTGCCTTTGAAGTTTTCAATTAAAAAACAACAACAAATACAAAGTTGCTTGGATTCAAGACACGTGCCAAGTCCTAATTTGGCTGCCAAATATGGTCAAAGATTATAGCACATACGAAAGTAGAAAATACGATACTGCAGAAAGGAGATGAATACATTAACAATATATGTTAACAGTGTCCCAATCAAATCCATTTATGAGGCGCCTATATATCACTAAGCACACCGATGAGTGCTAACTTCCACAATCCTGCGCCCCATTAGTTGAACAATTTAAGATAAGTTTGGGATTATTGAAAGATAATATATTGTTTTATATATTTTCAGGGCTTGGAATATAATAAGAGATGGACCAATGCTTAAGAACAATGTGTCATGTTGAAGAGCTGTAATCCTACATCACAGTTTAGCCTTCGTTTCGAGCTCTCACTAGCTGGGATTCAAAAGATCATGCCTATAACCTAACCCCGATGAAAAAGCCAAGTTATGGGCTAAAATATTCATTAAACTAATCAAAAACTCATGTAAAGTAGGTAAAAGAGTTCGTTAAATCATATAGACTTTCCAGGTTATACAGAGAGCATAGGGGCGGCTAATAGATAGGTATAATCAATTGTACTTCAATCTTACGGACAAGTTAACTTGATGACTTGAATAGTATATATGTGGCTTAGCTTCGATTTTCCTTTCCCATTACGATTTGGTACAGCTCAAATATTATAATGATTACTTTCATACTTTAATTTCACATACTTATATATAATAATATATTTTGAAAATAAAAAGATGGGATTATAACTTTTTGTTGAATTATTAGTATATTATCCGTTTGGAGTAAGGGGTCTGTGCAGTGTATTTAGAAACATATTCAAAGGGGTCTGGATAAATACGGGAAGTGGAATCAGTGAGATTTCAATCTTTAAAAACAATAAAAAATTGTGTTATATATTTATTCATAAACTCTGAAAATTATAATAACATGTTTCAAAAAAAATTGTCACTTTAGAGTGTTTCTTTTTCAAATAATTATCACTTTAAAATTTCATTAAGTAGTAATTATTTCATACAATTTTTCCCTTTGATAATAATAATTAATCATGAGCCAAACCATCTTAAACACACTTTTCATATGCTTTAGTTAAATAACTTCAATTTTACTCTAATAATTATTTTTCTTAAACTATGCACATATACAAACTTAAATGACAATTTTTCGAAACCAAATAGTAGCTAGTCTATCTCGAATTACATGTAAAAGGAGGACCCCAGTTCTAATTAATTTAATCTATAATTAATTATACCTAAAGCCCGAAGGTAGATTTGCATGTGATATCAGAAAGCACATCATATCGCGTTATTCCTGACAATGAAAGCGATACGCATATATGGCTAATATATAAACTTCCATTTGGAAATTGAAGTCATCCCCCTAATCCAATTTCTTATCGTACCAGATTTTCTTTGATTGTGCCTTATTTTCATATGCATTTTTAAATGTTTCCATTATCTAAACAAATAAACTATCCTCTGTGTCTCACGGATCAAACGCAACGTGGTACAAAGCAACATATATATATATATGTTCCAGTTAATTAACAAGGATTTACTTAGGGAAACACGTAAGCGGATTTGTCTTATAATTACATTTTCTCTGCAACTTTTTTGACGGCCGCATTAATTAGAAAACTTCACTTTTGATGACTAAAAAAACCAAAAAATTAAAATTAATTGAACGTGCTCAAAGATCTTGGCCGATGTAGATAAGTTTCTTCAAATTTCTTAATATCAATCAAGCCAGAAACAAAGGAGAAAAATTGGCTCCACCTATCTACAACATACATATTATAATATAAAATAAATGGTTAATATAATCTTTAGTCCCTTAAGATTGCCCTCATTTTGGTTTTAGTCCCTTAAATTTAAAATAAAAGGTTTTTATCCCTCAAGTTTCATTTCATTTAAAATATTAGTTCCTACAACTCAATAAAAATTTGAACCATTTTTGCTCTTTGAATGACTAAAACTTATGGTTTGAAAAACTTAGGGACCAAAACTAAAATAAGGATAAATTTGAAAGAGTAAAGATGACACGGTTTGCAAACGGTGTTGAAATATAGACTGTCCAAGAGTTTTGAAACACAGAGTGACGCGAGTGAGGAGTTGTCTCTTGTGGAGCTGGAAGGTGATGATTCATGCAGTATCTTAGGTTAGCTCTCCTCGTTATCCTATTTACAATATATATAGGATTTTTGACGTTTTTGTCTCTAGAAGGACTTTGCTTAATTACAAGAGCCTTCGTGTCGCTGATCCTTCAGCTTAACGTGCCTTGACACAGGAAAAGAACTCATTAGTTAATCTTCTGGTAATATAATAATAAGCTAAAACTTGTTAATTAATACATTAGAAATGACAGTGATGATATAAATTAAGTGAAAGTAGTTGAAAGAATGGGATAATCGCTGACTTTTGTAAAGTGAGAGAGGACATAATTTCAAAGACCATTCATCTGCATGATAAGTACGTACTTGAAGATGAACCCTGTAATGTTAGACGGACCTGGTGAATATTAGTGGCGATATTAATTAGTTTTATTCTCTCTGTAGAGCAAAATAATCTAAATAGTTTATTTATTTATATACATAAGAAGGATATTTATACATGAGAATGAGGCCTTAGACTTAATGGACCCATTATGATAATTGATAACGCTAATCTCTAATATTAATTATATTAATATTTCCTGACACTCTCAAACTTGCACCCATTTGGACTGGCATAGCTATATAACTCGTAGTATAGAATTATTGGATACATGCATCGATCGATGTATATATATTTGCGCCATTATATTATTTAAACAGAGTCATGTACTAGGCTATGATGAAGCTTTGGTCTTTCTTGGTACGTACGAACAATATTAATTGTACGATAATGTCACATAGCCACATATGGTTGAGTGTGAACATAAAAGCGACATTATCTTTATTCTTTACTCTCTCATATGGGGTACTGGCTAGCAAGCTAATAATTGACGAACTTGAAAAAGAGACAATGCCTCTTGTTCTTGTTGTGTGCGATTGTGATGATTTACTCTCTCTCAATTAAGTCCCCACTTATAATGATTATTGTCCATGGTGAAGTCTCTGTCACGCACGCACAACATATTAATTAAGTACCATTTAATTTTTCCAGAATGATAAGATTAGTAGGTACAATTATTTTTCTGACAATATTATTATTCACAATCCCGAATCGTCCATAGTGCATGCGTGTTCATTTTGAAATATATTTTTTATCCCATTCAATAGGAAGAGTAATTAACTTATGATGAACAATATGAGTTTCTATGCATAAATATTATTTAATGGATTTAGATTGAGACTACTTCCTAACTTTTCACGCAAATATTTAATTTGGAGCCGTGGGAAGATAAGTTTATGTAAGAACTTAAAACGCATGATAACATTAATTGTGTTGTCGTCATGACCTCTTAGTTACGACCTACGACGATAGATTAATTTGGTTAAGGTTGGGATTTGGCATACACAAGAAACTTAAATAGCACAGTACAATTTGAACGACCATCTTTAATGTAGGTCCATATATGAATCAATCTTAGCACGAAGAGATTTTTATATGTGAAAGGTTTAATGAAGAGTGTTGCATATAGCAATCAAATTAAAGCCAAACCAATTATTAGGTAAGTACTGGCATGATTATTAGGGTTAAGCGTCCTAATCATGACATCCATTATGTAAATAATAATATTTCGATTCATACTTAGATCATGAGATCCATTCTTTTTCTTTTTACAATATAGAAGAAGTTCAGGGAGCTTTTTTTTTTTTTCCAGTAATCATTTTGAAGCTTTTTGTGGTGAAGCTTTGTTATTTTCGCCAACTTTATTCTTGTACCTGTTAATTACTTAGCTTCCTTTAATTTGCTCATCTGGTGAGTAGCTCTTTCGACCAGCCTTTTGCTTAGCTTTTCAACTATTCTCGTGCTAATTAAGCTAGTGCCAGTGGCGGAACTCTTTGATGGCCCAAATTTGGTCCTTGGCGCATTGGCCTACGATCTTATAAAATTTGTGAGAATATATATGTATTTATTATATAATATTTTATTTGGCCACGACTAATTTTTTATCTTCTCTATAAAGATAATGTTTGTTTAAATTCATTACTCATTGAAATTTGTGAGAAGAAAGTAAAATTCTTGTTTGAGATACCAAAAAAGTTAGTATCATCTTACATATTGTTTTTATTTATAATTACAGATATTATTTATTTGTATTTTCAAGGTTATTTGATACTTATTTAGTAAATATTTCCTCTGGTCCTTATTTAAAGAACCAACTAACAATTCTCACAAGTCAATAAAAATAGTTAAAGTCATTAAATTTGTCCTAAAATTTAAGTAATTTTCAATATTATCCCTATTAATTATACTAAACTCTAATATCATATTAATTATTACTCTATTTTTTTTAGAAAAAAAGAGTAATAATTAATTTTTATTAATTATTACTCACACTTTCGTACCTTTTTAATTATGTGTATACATAAAAATATTTAATGCTATTTAGAAACAAGCAAGTATCTTATAAAAAGACCAAAATATCTTGTTAGTTGGTCTTATAATAAGAACTAAAGGGAGTAGTTCAATATATTTATTTTTGGCCGGCTAAAAAAATTTCGATTCCACCACTGGCTAGTGCTTCAATAATCTAATATCGTGTGTACCCACGCTAACATATATTTAATGGCGCTGAAAATCCATTCATGTTCTGTTTGTAAAAATAAAATAGGAAGAAAAGTATCGTATCTTCCAGACTTGTAATAAATTTTCTATATATTATATTGACTGACTTTATAATTTGTTCAAGTTTGGGGGCTTTCTTGTTTCCAGATGCAGAAGCTTAAGCTTCATAATCCATATATTGTCAAAGTGGGGAAATGTGATTTACGTGAAGCTTAAATAGCACAAGAGCTGTTTGTTTAATTATTCAGAGGCATAAACTCTTGATACTACTAGAGTAGATAGTAACAAAATGGGAAATTATAATCTTAATCATATTGATAACTTAATAATCAATTTGCGTCAAAGGTTAACAGCTTCAGAAATTACGATAACTCTTCAAATAAATCAGACCGCACGCGGAGCTTTAACGCTCAAATAGTTTGCCATTAATTGATCACACACACACACTCATTAAATTTAACAAGTACTGAAATCAATTTTCAAACACGACTATCCTCAAATACAGAAATATATTGGCTGGTCAAATTAATATATTACTCCTATTTGTACTAATCGTATAGCCTTAAGTAATAATAAATGTTCATATGGGCACATGCATGTGTTTGTATAGCTTGAAACAAATTGATCAATTTCATTTATTAGGCCATTAAAATAGCATGAGGACGGGCGAATTAAATTAAGATAATCAGAATGTATTTTAAATTTTTGGTGTTAATTAACTTGGGTTCAATGTTTTTGTTGTATGTATGGTTGTTTGTAAAATGAATCTCGTATGTATTCACATATCTTAAAAAGAATGAGATGAGAGAATATTACATATCATTCATTGTTTTTTTACATCTCTCTCTAATTTAATCGAATACATCTCTCTTTTGTGAATTTATCTGGCTAATAAGTTGTCTACCTGCAGACCCATATATATTGCTCTAAAACTCCGTGGTTGAAAGAAAATTTTACCATTAATGAAAACGTTTCTAATGAATTAAACCATCGGAAAACTCAACGATGAAAGCAATATAGAAAACACATAACCAAAGGAGGATGGAAACATGTAAAATTTCTCTCTACACCTATATGCTTCTATAAAATTTCTTAAAGAATCTAATTTTTCCTACCAAACATGTAAACGCATAGATCACATGTAAGTGGTGGCATACGCAGGACCTCCCTAAAACAATAGAGAGAAGAGTATCAGAGTATGCACACTTCTAGAAGGCAACAATTGTAATCACTTTATTGGATCTGTGTGTAAGGTTGAACGGGCTCAAACATTAAGCTTTTCCCCGGATACAAGGATGCCTCGCCCATTAAATTAATACTATTTCACATGAAAAGGAAAGACATATAACACCACAGACTCTTTAACTACTTAATTCAATTAAGACCTCCCTATCTAGAGTTCAAATTAGAAACAACATCAGTTGCACAACCACTGAACACCAAAATGAACAGCAAAAATTCAGAAACCAAAATGATTAGAAGTTGATATCATGAAAAGAATGCACTCACGAATCCGGGCAACATTTGGGTCCACTGATTGAATCTCATCAGCAGCCTGCAAGATCGCCTCTACATTCGTAGTCTGAGCAAGTGAAGGTGGAACAGCGCTGGCTATCCCACTTGAGGTTCTCTCATGACCTTGGTCGGCGGTTCTAAGCTGTTCCCTCCTCAATGTCGCTTGAACCAGCCTCTCCCAGTTGTCACGAACCCTAGCCATGCCTCCAACACCGATCGGAGCAACCGGTGCCCAAGGTGGTTTCTACCAACCGGTGCCTAAGCTGTTCCCTCCTTTGGTTCTGGCGGGATCTGGAACGGAGAGGGCCAGAGGGAGGATCTAGAAGCACTGATGGTGGACGAGAGGCCGAGAGTGAGAGAACGGGATGAGATGAAATGGGGAAAGATAAAAAAAAAAAAGGGATAAAGAGAAGATGGAGGTTCGAACCAGCGACCTGTAGCTAAAAGTATGAAGTCTTAACCAACTACACTACCTATACATATTGTCACTAAATTCTCTCAAGTTATATATATTATTTTTATGGGTGCACTTGCCCACATTGGCATAAGTGTAGCTCCGCCCCTGTTTCTAATGAATTAAACCATCGGAAAACTCAACGTGCTTTGCAGAAAATCCAAAAGGCATAGAATCCCTGCATTTAAGAGCAAAAATATATTTAATGAACATGATTATATTATTATGGTAATTGGAATGTTCCAGAGAACTTGGATGACTGGAACAATAATATTTGCCACTTGCATACGTGGATATATCAATTCTTAAACAGTATGCCAGCTTAACAGCATCATTAATTAATTAAGTTATGATATGAATATTACCTGGCATTAGACCAGATTTCTATGTACTACATATATAGTCCATTCAAACGTACGGGAGTAAAACATGGAAACAGCAGAACATGCTGTAATTAAGTAACTGAGTTTACAATTGTAGGTGTGAGAGTGATGTAAAGGTTGATTTTATATAAAAGATTTAACATGTGGGAATTATTGATAATATGGTCCATACTCCATAACTGTATACCAATCAATGCTCTACGATTCAGAATACATGGCATTAAATGAGGAAAAGGGAACATTTATTCACTTGGTCAAACAGTATAGTCTTTCCTCTATATAGTATATATCACCCATAAGCATTTTTGGATCGATCGATACCTTTAATGCAACATGGACCCGTCTTTAGCTTCTGGATGGATTTGCTCGAACATTTCTGATATATGCTAAACAATTTTTCTTTTTCTTTTTGTTTTCATATTTTAGACAATATTATACTGACCTCATGCATGACTTCAGTATTTTTGTCTATGCCCATATATATTTAGTTGAGATGAGGATATATGTCAACGCAATGAAGAGGTCGCGGCTTCCTCACCACTTGCTTTTTAAATATAAGCCCTAATAATTATGATCTCCATTTTATTTTCAAGTTGGTGTGTGCATGGGTCCGTTGTCAATCAGTCAGGCAATTATTTGGGTTTCATCGTCTCAGTTGATTGCTTATATATATATATTGAGCTCTCTTGCATAATCTTGGTTTAGAATTATAAAGAAATTTTCTTTTATGATGGATCGTGAAATTATGCCTGTTTATTTATTAAATGTTATAGGGTGGATCGATCGTCTTGATGGAAAAGCTCATGGTGGAATGCGTCTCTGCATGAACTATTCTTCATATTTAATTTAAAAAAGAAATAAAACCTCTCTATATAATTGTACTATATATCATCACTAACGGTCTTATATCAATATAAAGTTAACTTCAGTGTCATCATAATCATATACCCCGGCCCAAACAACTGTTTCAACGCTACGATGATGGAAGCTTTAATTTTGCCATCATGTCCTTTAGCTTCCATCATCGTAGCGTTGAAACAATAATATAACATAACCACATATCCTTTAGCTTGTTAAAATAACAGAGAAAGAAGAAGCAATCGTGTTAAAATAACATGTCCTTTAGCTTCATGCTTGGACCACATATGTCTCGTGATAATTAAGGTTTTCATTAATTTTCTTGTATTCTGAGATTCCCACTTCTTTGCTCTCAAAAGTCAAAAGAGCGAGCCTGCATGCATAGTTAATTAAAGCTCCCTTAATTTTGCCATGCCATTAGTTTCTGAATTTTGAGGGAATTTTCGTTGCTTCTTCTTCTCCTCCTTCCTTCTTGTATTATCAGAAAGTAGGTCAAACGTAAGATTATTTTTGCGTGATATATAGCATGGAACGTTCTTGAAGGCCTACTTGCATGTGACTGATTCCTTAATTACGATACATAACCATTAATTGCCCGCGTCACGGCCGATGCACAAGTTGCATTATATAAATACTGTACATATATAACCATTAATAACTCAAGCATGTTGCCGTTTTTAATTATACAAACAGGAAGATATTACACACACACAGTTATCAATGACGTAATTTCCCTATTTTTAGATCACAATTATTATTGGGCATGTAAAACTAATAATGTTGTTGGAATCTATTCATGTTGTAGCAGTGACGTATCTACATGCGTGCTTGTTGGGAAATAAGGTGCTCCAGTCGTACTCATTGAAACGTTGAGAGACAGAGACAAGAATTTGAATCCCATTGTTTTTTGTTGGGTCCTACATGAGATTGCAATTAATGTGACAGCGACTGGTTCTTCTTAGTTCACACTGCCGCCTTGCTTCCATCTTTTTCTGTATTTGAATCTTTCCATTTTTAGATGCTGTTGAGGAATTATAGAGCTTTCTATTTTCATATGTAAAAGCAGCCCAATTTAAAGGATCTTAATATTTGAGCCCAGTAATGGGTTTTCCCTGGTAGTAACCCAAGTAAAAGCAGGCCAGTCCAGCCCATGAAGTATTTCTCATATGACATGTGCAGGATCCGAAAATGTTTGCACAAACAAAACGCGGATATGGGTTTTGCCTTTGCCCCAAGAAAACGCGTATATATGGAACTTATCCTTTTGGATCACACACGCGTACGTATATATAAATGTCAATTATGGCATATTATCAACAACAAAAAAATGTCAATCATGGCATATTATCAACAACAAAAAAATGTCAATCATGGCATATTATCAACAACAAAAAAATGTCAATCATGGCCGTAAAAGGAGAATAATGTTCTAGAAATAACATCCCTATTCAGGTCAATGAAGCTAGTAACATTTTCCTGTGTCAATATTGTCGGTGTGATGATCTGTTCCCACTTTGTTATCTACATATATACGTTTAAAGGACAAGAATAACAATTAAACTTGTTGTCTTGCAATTAAATTTTCAACCATTATCGTTGTGTTTCGTGGGAATGCATGCTGGCGGTATTTTACCTTCAATTGAATTGGATGCGTTCGCTTTCATACGAATTGAAGTGACCATATAATTATGGTATGGAAGCCATTGAGGCTAACTTAGGTGATAAGGACGAATTGAGGTATGGGTATGTAGATCAATTAAGGTTGAGACCCTCTTCAACAAATATTTCGTAAACTGTTTGCGTACATGAACGAACCAAATTGTGAATGAAAGTATATACAAAATGAGTGTTGAGAACCAGGTTAAATACAAATGAAATTCAGAAGACAAGAATGAATGAAAGTGAAGGCAGAAATATGATGATCAAGTGAAGGTGGGAGCCATGTTTGAGAACAAGTTCAACTCATTCTGGAGAGGCGTCAAGTTGAGGTCCAAACACAACACCCTCGTACTGTTAGATCTCTTAAGAACAGGCACCTTGGCCACTATATTGTCCACTACTTGGTCGTTGGTGTGTTGGTGAAGAGCGGCTCTGTGCTTTCTCATGTGGCCGCCGAGTGCTTGGCCGAGCGAGAACTCAACCCCACAAATAGAACACTCATGCGTCTTGGGTTTGTTGCCCAACCTCAGAGATTTTCCCTCTGCTCTGAGGTCGTCTTGGGCGTCCAGCTTGGGCCTCTTGTGGCTCGCTCTGTGACCTCCCAGAGCCTGAAACGACGAGAACTTGCGCTTGCACGTCTTGCACTCAAATTCTGAACTAGTATTACTGTCACCCCTTGTTTGTTGTTGTTGATGATGATAAAGCAGCATGAGACAATTGGCCAAGTCCAAGGTCTCGCAATCTCTCTCCCTCTTCATCATTATACCTCCAAATCTTGAGTAATTAAGCAAATGTATGTGTGTGAGAGAATATAAAAGGTATGGGATAATAAATGTGCGATGAGGAGTTGAGAGATGTAGAACTCTATATATAGTGGCTCCTTCAAGTTTCGGAGGCTTGTCCGCGGTCAAACGACGTGGGTGTAATGACTAGAATGCCCCTGGGAATGATGTTCGTCCGTATTTGGTGTTGACCGAAAGGCCAGAGGAATGATAATGATGACGTGGGGTACACGCCCCAGGCTGCTGGCGTAGTGGGGAAGGGAAGGAGGTAGGGAGCGCGTGGGACCAAAACTTGGAGTATAGTGTGAGGTGAGTTGAGTGACTCTTCCTAAGAAACTTCGACGACTGCACAATCACAAAACCTAGTCGCATTTCGACAACATTTCGTTTCATTCAAATGTTCAAACCACAACAACGGTGATTTGATCTCATGTTTAATTTGACATTTACTAATTTGGTGTGCTTAATTAATAATCCTACGTTCCCTCTTCACACTCCAATACTACTCAATTATATATGTTTCTGCAAGCTCTTCATGCAAAAGGCTTTCACACGACGAGCATTATTTCAACTCTGTGACTATCCATTAGTGTGAATCCACTTGCATGCCTGGTGGGTATAACGGCCTATCCCATGAAGCATTCAATGTACAAATATTATTTGAATTTGTCTTTTATCCCCATTTTATATTTACTTTCCCATCAAAGATGTTGTTGAATAGTAGTGCTCCTTCTTCTCCTTATAATATATATTTTGTTAGGGATTAATCTGTAATTTTATCAACAAATTTTTTTCTCAAGTGTGTCTAGCACAGTTAAATTTTGAAGGATATTAAAATAGACATTATTTTAAAACAAAGCAATTTTATCAATTCTATTAAATCAACTCAAATGTCTATTATATAGCTGGAAGGAGAACAAATAAAGGCAAATGCTTCGTCTTTAAAATATTGTATCTATTATTACGACCTTTAAAATTTAATTGTGTCAGGCATTTATGGCAAAAAACTTCGTTCCTAAAATTGTTTCTTGACCCTTTTGTTAAATGACTGACCTTTTTTTTTCCTACCTAGTATCTTTAACTAACACAAATAAAGTACTTCCGTTAAATCTTAATTCAAGCAAGAGGTTGTGAATTCGACTATCTGAAAGTATAATGGGTATGTGAGCTCCTGGGAAGGAAAAAAACCTGCATAATGTAATTAATCAAAACTTTCTAACAAATGAATTTTATTGAGGGTACATAATTATAAGATTTTACTTCAATGTAACTAATTTTAATTAATTTACTTGACTTAGTTAGAATAATTAATTGGAACGTTTGGAAATGATAGGTGAAGTTGGCGTAGGTGGGGATAAAGATTGATTCATGTAAATGGCTGACTTGTTAAACACTCAGAATATCGTATGGGGTTTTCATTGAAAACTGCAAGATCCTTCTCATCCATGGTACTGACGCGGTGAAAATATAATTTAGTTTCTCTTCAAGCTCATTCTCGAGCAATTTTGATATCCTCAAACCAAGATATTAATTATAAAGCTGAATAATGTAATGTTATCTTTTTAAATATCATATAATATTTCTTAGTAACGTAATTAATGAGAAGGTCAAGCTTGACACTCATATATTCTCAACCATTTTTTGTTTTTATTTGGAACAATAATCCCTGTTAGTTGCATCATCATTAAAAAACCTTTACGTACCTACTCATTTCATCCATAATAACTTAATAATTTCAGAGAGGCTCAGCCATATATAGAGAAATGGGAAAATACCTTAAACGTGGTCTAAGGAGGATATTTCTACATAAACCAACCACATTTGAACGCACGTCATCGGATTATCCATATTATATTTTACTACATTTTCAAACGATTATATTGTAGTAGGGGTCGATTCAATTTAAAGCAGATTTATATATACTTGTACACAATTGACTACAGAATTTCATGTGTACTCCTGCATAAGGTTCATTTAATTACTGAATATTTTATTATTGTCTGCCCTTTGACAAGTTACTTAATTAACACATAAAATAGGAAAATGTCATGTTGACTATGTCATATACAGCAGTCTCTTGGTGGATCAGATCTAAGAGTTAATGAGCGTGAAATCACGTCACGCCTTCATCATATGATCAAATTAATAATTTAAATGTATTATTCCCATGTGTGTTATATATTAGTACCTCATGTCGTAAATATAAGACTAAATTTATTTTTTTAATAACTTAAATAAATTATTTAATCATAGTATATGATGTGCATCATTGAATTATATGTTAGTTTATAAGTCAAACAAATTAGTTTGGAGAAAAATCATATGTATAAACCATTTAATATAATTTATTAATTAGCTTCTTAATCTCTCTAAAAAAATTAATTAGGTTTTATAATTAAGGAGGAGGGAGGTATTACTTAATACATATAAGTCTTGTGGATATAAAATTCAAAGTGGACTATTTAGGAATAGATTGGCTTTGAGTTCCAATGTTTACTTATAATTTTAAAATTCGATCAGAAAGTTCTTGTAAGTTTTTCAATCAACCTCAACGACCACAAATGAAAGTTTCATTGTAAAAAAGACATATTTCTTAAATTTAAATTCATAAAATAGCTGCGTCACGCAACAGCACATGCGTTGAATAAAGCTTTTTTTATTAAAAAAAAAAAAAAACGACAAATAAAGAAAAAACATGCTAATTTCACTGTTTTCACTGTCATAATCACGATGCGAAACCACTCAGTTATCCACTAGTGATGTTCTTAAACAATACCACTTCAGACCCCCAAAAGAATTAAAATAAAATAGTAAAGAATACCAAATTATATAGATCTGGGGCGTACGTAAAGGCTTGATGTATAATACTCCCTCCGGTCCTAATTATAGGACAACATTTGAGAGTTTGTTTTGATCATAATTATATGACAACATTATAATTTTTCTTAATTTCTTCCTAAAATACCTCTATTGATATGAATGAGGGACTATGTGAAATTAATAAGGTAGTTAAAGTGTAAAATTTATATAAGGGCATTTTAGGAAAATGAATAAAATAAACTAATTTAACCTCTATCCTTAATCCTTCCAAAATCGATTAAATATATCTTATAATTAGGACCGGAGTATATTTTTATTATTGTGCAGTTAATTTGCTGATAAATGGAGTATTATTTTTCCTTAGAAGGCAAAAAGCTTTTGCAAGCTTGTACGTCAACCAATCCAATTTGGCTGTGGCTGCGTCATTAGATGGAACAGTTGCTGGCGACTCTATATATTAATCCACTCTAGAATATTTCAACTCTCCGGTTTTTTTTTTTTTTTTTTTTTTAAATAGTTTTCTTGGCCAACTATCTTTCAACTCTCCAGAATGTTCCAGATATTTAGTCAGCATGAAATTTTATACAATAATTTTCAATTCCAAAAATAAAACAATTTGAAAAAACAAGAGAAATGAAGTTTAGGCTCCACACTATGGTGGAAATCAATGAACACTTTGTTATCAATATTCAATGTTGGCACTATTTACAATTGATAAATCTATAATACAATTTTTAGATTAGTTACACTATTTATAAGATGAACACCGACGTAATAAAAAATGAAGTTTATTAATTAGTTACGCTATTTAAGTATTTATAAAACATAAATAATGCAGTAATATATAAAGCATTTTTCATAACAAGCAATTTGTTTTTTTCGCATAGTTTTCGCATGTTTTATAAGGCCATGGACAACTTTTTTTTATTCTCAATATTTAATGGGGAAACGTCGTCAACAACGGTTTGTCCGGATTTTGATTGAAGTTTGAGGTCCTTTATTGACTGAATTGGAAGTGTAATTACAGGAATGCCCCCCCATCCACGAGTCCGCCAGAAGTATTACGTAATTGCTTACTCACATCATCAATAAACCCAATTTGTTTGAAGGGACACGCAAAAGGAAACCCTGAAGAAAAGGGTGTTGGCCCATACATTATTGGGTCCCACTGTCCCATTATTGCTGCTCTTCGCCCCCTACGTGTACAAATTCAATTTTATAAGTTTATGTTTTTATAAAATACCAACTAATAATTTTCATAAATCAATAAAAATAGTTAAAATCAATAAAGTTATTTTAAATTTAAATAACATTTAATATTATCCCTATTAATTGTACTAAACTCTAATATTATACTCTCTCTGATCCTTATTATAAGACATCAACTAACACTTTTCATAAACCAATAAAAACAGTTAAAATCAATAAAGTTGTCTTAGAATATAAGTAATTTCCAATATTACCTCTACTAATTGCACTAAACTCTAATATTATATAATTATGGGCATACATGAAAAAAAAAATTAATGCTCTTTGGAAACAAACAAATTCCTTATAAAAAAAAAACAAATACAATTGTTAGTCAATGCTTTATAATAAGACTTTAGAAAATATACTTCTCTACTCTTATACACACACTCCTTCTTGTTGTTAATATACGACATATTTAAAGAAATAATATTGATTCTAATTAAATACCTATTCAATCCTTAATACAAGACGTATTTATCTAATTTGATTATATTAATGAAGTTAGTTGAGTTAGTTAATATAATATGTATTTTCTAAAATACCCAACTCATCTTCTTTAATTCCCTCATTCTCTTCTTCTCTTTTGTTATTGTTGATAGGGCGTCAATTAGGACAAATTAAAAAAATATTGATAAAAAAGAAATTATATCTTAAATTTAAGATTAATATCAACTCTCTAAATATATATGATTGAAGGAGTATAAGACATCTTTATTTACCTTTATTTATTCATATTTCTTTAACAATAATTAATGAATGGGTGACTGATAAAAAGTTTTTTTTTTTTTTCATATAAAAAAAAGAGCAGGAAGAGTGAGAAATCGAAGATTTGACCGATGACATGTCAACCTTTTTAAACACGCTCCGGCGCATAAGTTCTAGATGTAAAGGTCTATGCCTATGACGCAGCGTATCACGCAGACGTCATTCAATTTAATACCACTCCTTCGTTCACATTAATTTCTTCAACCCTCAGTTTTACTCTCTCCCTTTCATTTTTTTTTTTATATATTTTAATTTTTTCCTCCTCCCATCTATTTTATAAAAGCATAAAATTTAAATTATCTTAATTATTTTTATAAGATTTTACATGAAGTTGTGTGAAGATTTAATGCGTTTTTACCATTTTTACCTTTAATTAATTATATCATATTCTTCATCTTTTTCCTATCACACTTTCTCTCATTACTATTCTATTTCTTTCTTATTTGTCTCTTTATAAATAAAGGCATGCTTAAAAAATAGTTCATGTTTATATATATTTATTACTTTTAATTAATTTTAATAGTTTTATGCATAATTCAGTTATCCATCTTTTATAAAAAAGGCTATGGGAGCAATTTAGACTATACAAATTTGTCATTGGCTGTGCCCTTATTTGACCATATATCATGGCTCTATTTTGATTACATATTTTTATTATTTATAATATTTATTTTTTATTTTTTACTCTCTTAAATTAAATGAAGGTATTTTAGTTAATGAAAGGTAATATTTTATATTCTCCGGTTCTTAATATAAGAGTCGATTGACTTTTTTTGGAGAGATTAATAAAAACTAAATAAGTTCTTGATTATATCATATTTTACGTATCATTAGATTATATATTAATTTATAAGTTAAACAATTTAGTTTGGGAAAATAAAGAATATAAATTCTTTAATGTAACTTATTTAACTTTCTTCATTTTTAAAAATAAAATAAAAAATCAACAGGCTCTTCTATTAAGGATTAGAGGTAATACTTTTTTTCCGGTTTTAAATGTAGGAGATATATATAACTAATTTACATAATACAATATTATGTAAATTAGTTAAGTTAGTTTACACTAAATATAAGTTAGTTTTCTTAAAATACCTAGTTTAATCATCACTATCTTCTTTGGTGAAAGTGAACTGATAAAAGGAAGAGAAGATTGTACCAAAAAAAAAAAAAAGGAAGAGAAGAGTGTATGCTTCCCTTATAGTATTTAGGATGAACGGAGTATTAAGTAATTAAAAAATTCTTAATCCATGTTCATTAATTTAAACAGTGATAAATATGGATATATATTGAAGTGGTAGAAGATATTTTGCTTTTAAATCTCCATGGTTTTCTTTACGTGCATGGAAGATGGAAATTAAATAGCAGGGCGAACTATTATAATCATGATTCCAAATACATAGAATCCAACTTCCATCCACAAAGCTCCAAACCATAACTCAATTGCTATCCGTCTGTGATAAGGCTGGATTACATATTCTGACCCCACTTTAAGACAAATTTATATTCTAGCCCAGCAACAAAACATCCTAGTCCTGCATCATCATCATACTTCACACACACACACACACAAGTTCCATAAATATCTTTAATGGCTCTGAGGCAATCCATATAACGGCGCGTTTGGGAGTTTATTGGCAACAAAGAAAATATATGAAGGACAAAGGCACAAAGCATGTCGAATTAATGTTGTGCAGTGTGGACAATGAAAATAATTCCGAAAAAACAATCAATTAAATTTTAAAAAAATATACATACATGAATGGCAAAGCATCCTAGTCCTAGTTTACATCAAAAGGTACAAGAATGAAAGAATGATCCAAAAAGTACAGAAGAAGAAGACGATCAGGTTCAGCACAAGGAAAGATTAATGGAAGGAGCCTTGTTTCCGAAAAGCAACTTCAAGTCATTCTCGAGAGGGGTTAAATTCAAGTCCAAGCACATAACCCTCTTGCTGCTGTTAGATCGCTTGAGAACAGAGACATCAGAAACAAGAACCTCATTTATGGAAGCAGGGGCTTCTTCGTTCATGGCTGCTCTGTGCTTTCTCATGTGGCCGCCTAAAGCTTGTCCCAGAGAGAATCTCTGGCCACAAATAGAACACTCGTGCAACGATTTCTGGGAATTGGGTTTTTGTAGCTCTGCTTCAGAATCAAGTTTGGGTTTCTTGTGGCTGGCTCTGTGACCTCCTAGCGCCTGAAACGACGAGAACTTTCGGTTGCAGGTTTTGCATTCAAACTCATGAGAGACTTTGAAGGGCTTGTGTTGTGGTTGAGAGAGAAGCATTAGAGAGATTGCTAGATCCAAGCTCTCTTTGTTTTGGTTCTGTATCTGACTTTTCATGGAAGAGGGAATATAATGAAGTGTTGAAGAAGAAGAAGGATGTTATGAGATGAGAAAGTAGTGAGCGTGTGGATGGTATATATAGAAATAGAAGACACGGCGGTTAGGGGACGGAGTGAACTTTCCACGACAGTTTTGTAATGACGAAAATGCCCTGCTTACATAAGCGCTTATGGGATAATTTTTTGTGGAATATTCAAGTGTCGTTTCTTAGGCGCGTGGATAAAGCGAGCCACCGAGTGAAGGAACGTGGGCCGCAAGCAGCTTCTCTTCTTTTACTTGTAGACTAGGTACAAGTACAACAACAGTAGAAGAATACTAACTAGATTCTGTTTCCATTACTTAAATTAGAATACACATCCCATAAAGAAAAGGCCAAGCAACTTCGTGCGATGACTTCAGATATGGCTTGCTCTGTTCGTTCCACAAACTTGTCCTCACATCTATCTAGGATCTAGTACAGAAAATTCAAATAAGAACCAAGAATTAATATCATACGCTACAGATTACCTACCCTAAAAGTTTTTTTCTTGGGTTCTGGGAAGAACCAATTGGCTCATTTTTAGTTTGAAACAGGGGAAAAAGAGGGGCATTGGGCTGCTCATCAGTCGATGAGCTTTGTTTTCTTCCCCAGAACGGTTGAGCTAACTCTGGAGGCAAAAAAGTCAATTGACGTCTGCAAAAGGAGTTCGATTTGGAGATGCTACTGTTAGACGCGGAATTTTGGACTCTGCTTGGATCATTATCCATTTGGATCTCTTCTCTGAGGAGTTTTCTTCTTCAGTGATTTGTGTTCTCATCTCTTCAATAGATGCATGGCTGGGCACAGCTATCACTCGTTTATTTGGTGTTAGACCTGTATGCTCATCAACCTGTTTTCACACACAACACGAACAAATAAAGGTTATTTTCACAACGTAATCTATATATTATGCAAAGGTATTGCAGAAATTCCATAATACCAAGTAATCATTTTCAAGGCACTGTTCTGCTTGGGTTTGCATGCTTGATATGCTTTCACCATGCTTCTCTTGTACAGAACGGAGCTGCTCCGACCACTGTGTAGTCATAGAATCAATTTCCTTCTTGTTCTCGCGGTCCAACATTAGTGAATCTGAAAAGTGACCGAGTTTGTTTTTGTCATATGAGAGATCATATTAACAAGAAGAAAGCTGCATAATATTTATGTAAGAACTTTAAATTACCGTTTACAGCTTCTACCAAGTTGTGGGTTCCCACATCATAGTCTGAATCCATACACGATGATGCAGACACAAATTCTTGATTTAGAGCGTAGTTTGAGTTTATATTTGCCCTGTCACATATTATCAGCAAAAGTTTAGGAAAATCCAAAATTTGTAATGATCATTATGCCAAGTCTGCTCCACCAGCAAACAAAACTAACTTTACTGTATTTTCTATCTCTGCAAGATTGTTCTTGTTGAGATTGTTCAAAGACGTCTGCACATTTTCCCACTGCTCCCTTGCATGGCACGCTCTCTTCGAGCTGCATATACCATGAGATTTGAGTACAAATTCATACACAACAAAAGACATGTAAATCAAAACTCTTAACCATAGAGATGAATCAAAAGCAATGTGAAAGGACATAGGACAGATCCATGCACACTAAAGGCAACGTCAAATCAAAACTCAAGGAAAGGACATAGGACAGACCCCTACACAGTAAAGACAACGTCAAATCAAAACTCTCACTATTGAGATGAATGAATCACAAAAGCAATGTCAAAAGACATCAAATCTAAACTCTCACCGCAATCTCAAAAGCATTCAAGTTACAAGCATTCATCTCAATGGATCACAAAAGCAATGTCAAGAGACATCAAATCTAAACTCTCACCAAATCGTCAATGAAAAACGTTCATCTCAAGTTCAACTTGAGTAACTCTCTTCCTTGGGTATCTATAGTAATAAAACAAGGCGTTCATCTCAAATTCAACTTGAGTATGATTATCATGTAAGGGCAACTTGAGGACGGAATCACATTATTTGTAATACACACCGACACCACAGAAGTTTCAATTATTGGTTAATTAAAATTACGACATACAAGGATTGCAAAATGACCAAAAAAAAAAGTCAGATTAAATGAATTGCAAAATGTTTAATGTATACCCCAATACCCCCATCCAACTAGTGAAGGACATAATCAGTGTATGGAAATATGTAATTAAGAAAACATAAATAAAGATGATGAAAAGGAAGAAAATGACAAAAATAAAGAATAAGAAATGAAAACTAACCAGTCATGCAGACAATCTTCCATTAACGCTTTAGACTCACTTGCAGAGACCAATTGTGCCGTGAAATGACTTTTTACACTCTCTGCATATTTACCAACTTCCCTTGTAGCATCTTCTGAAATTTGCTGCATGCTGTACATCTCAAGCTTTAATCTCTTGGACTCTTTCATGTTTGCGTCTTGCATATTTCTTGATGCCTCTGAGATCTGAACCATGATATTTCCCAAGTCAGAGATGCAGTACATAGGTAATTCTACGACAAGAAATTAGGACATCAAGAAAAGGAAAAAAAAGGAAGAGAACAATGCCAACTCACCCTAGCAGTTCTCTTAGATGTCAAGTCTGCTAAAATTGCTGCGATTTTTCCTAAGGCCTGCTCTTCCTCTCTAGCAGCCTCTTCCTTTTTAAGGTGAAAGGAACAAAATTAAGAACGAGACTGGAGTGTGCATTGGGATAAGAAGCTCGAATTTTTCTTACCTTGAACAACTGTTCGAAAGTTAGCTAATTTGTCGGTTCTCTCATTTTGAGTTTCTTCAATGATTTTCACCACTCTTGAAGAGTGCTGATAAATGTCATCGAAGAAGTTCAAAGTTGCCTCCGAAATCATTTGTGCTGAAGTCAGACTCTGCTTCAATCCCTACATTTTTTTTGTGAATTTACTTGTTTTAGCAGTAATTCAATATCATGTACAAAAAACTTTGCTAAAACACAACACACCCAAAAAGGGAATTCTGGGTATAAATGAAACCTACCTCCTGTTGTTGTTGAACGGAGAATTCGAACAAATGTTTTTGCTCATCAACAGAATTCTGAATGCTGCATATAACATCCTTAGCCTCGAGCACAGCAGTGTTAAGAAACTGAAAAAGAGCACAGCATAATCAAATGGAATATAAATAATATATTCTTGACTTGTGGTGTTTTATGATCGGTAAACTTCAGTATAACCGAACAAACTTTTGATTTCTTACGTTCTCAGCAACCAATGTCTGGGATGACACTTTAGATTGGATCTGCTCCATATCAGATGAAACTTTTACATGGAATGTGTTGGCTAGCTCCTTCAGGACCCCTGTTCCTGAAGTATATATCTCAGTCATTTTCTTGATCCTTGTTTCTAACGCTTGAGCTGCCTGGAGAAAATTATTGTCAATCAGATTCTTATTAGGGTGAAAAGAAGAGGAAAGGACTATATAATAACTGAAGCAAATTTTCATCTTTTTTCTTACTTCACTTTTACTTTTAAGATAAGAACTGGCATGGTCTTCCATGCATCTTAGTTGTTCCTGTTGCTGAGAAATTGACCCCATGATCGCCTTATGTAGATCTTCTAATCTCTGATTCAGTAGAGAACCAAAATTCAAGATTATTTTCTGATTTTCAGCCTCCATCTTGGTTTTCTTATCTGAAACGATGAAGTCCTCCAAAGAATTAGACTAAAGCCTAGATCATTTAAGAAGTAAATGTCAAAAAACCAAAGGATAATTGTCTTACCCAACTTCAGGGACAGTGAATCGATATCATTTGATGCATTGTGCAGATCTGTACATAACTCCTTTGCACGCTCAATTAAACAATTTTCTGTTTACTCATAGAGCAACGCAAATCATATATAGTGAGAAATTTAGAATTTAACAAACTCAGTACAAGAGTTCAATTGTTGAGTGCCACCCAGAACTGACCCGATTTCAATAACTTGGAAATTGTAAACTCTTTCTCCTTCAAAGTTGACACTACTTGACTGTAATTCTCTTGGAGATCTTGCAAAGCACTGCTTGTTTTCTCCAAATTTACCTAGCAGAGTAATTTAATTGAGATCAAATGTTTGTGAGTGATAAAAAAACATGAAATAAACAGTTCCACTTACTACCTTGCAATCCTTAAGCTCGCATTCCAAATCTAGTTTCTGTTCTTGCTCATTTTGGTAGAGCTCACGGAACTTGTCCACTTCCTACAAGATATAAGGGAAGATGGCTATGATAGATCCATGTTCCAATGAAGACAGCGAATATGTAATCATGGATTCCCAAAATACCTTCTCACTAAGACTGAGGTCATTCTCCAATTGCTCTATCTTCTCATTTCTTGCCTGCAGGTTATAGAAAGCAAATTATTTAAGCTATGTGCAACCACACTTGCATCTTTGACTCAAGAATAAGATATAACAAGACAGTTGACTGGTCATTCCATAATAGTTATTCGTTAGTCCTATAATCCACAAAATTGCAGTTTCCCTTAAAATTCAGGTTGCTCAATCATCTTCTCTACGAAGGATGCGTTACTATCCTGAATGAACCTGCCAAGATAAAAGGTTAAATGCTGACTGAAATATAATCCTACCATCTGATTAGAGATGCTTGACTTATATTAACTACGAGTTTTGTTGTTTGGTACCATAATTTAATTAATAATATACAGTAGGCTAGTTTTAGAAACAAATTAAAAGCCTTCTTGTTGCTCAATCATCTTCTCTAAGAAGGATGCGTTACTATCCTTAATGAACCTGCCAAGATAAAAGGTTAAATGCTGACTGAAATATAATCCTACCATCTGATTAGAGATGCTTGACTTATATTAACTACGAGTTTTGTTGTTTGGTACCATAATTTAATTAATAATATACAGTAGGCTAGTTTTAGAAACAAATTAAAAACCTTCTTTTCTGCTTCCTCCCTAGCAAATCTCTCATGAGGAACATATACAACCATTCTTTACTCACAAGTCAATTTGACTTGTGAGTAGTGTTATGATTAGAGATGCTTGACTTATATTAACTACGAGTTTTGTTGTTTGGTACCACCATTTAATTATACAGTAGGCTAGTTTTAGAAGCAAATTAAAAACCTTCTTTTCTGCTTCCTCCCTAGCAAATCTCTCATGAGGAACATATACACCGTTCTTTTCTCTTGCTGCTCGAACATCTGCACTCCATATTCAGTTACACAGTGCCGTGAGTTAAGGTCATCCTTATATAACCCAAAAAATTCAGAAAACCAAGGTGAATAATAATAGACCTTCTTTCATCCTCTCAATTTCTACGTACAAGTCCTTCAGCAAAACAGCCTTTGAAAACTTTTGGTTCGCCTGTTGATAATAATTAATAAACATGAGCTTCCATCATCATCTCAAAGAAAAATAACTGCACTTAGAAATTCATACGGGACCACGACAGGTGAAACTAACCTCGGGCTTATTCTTTATGTTCTTAGCACGACTAGCATAATCCAGTGTACTTAATGTTTCATCCAAACAATAAGCAGATGGTGAAATAGTAGCTATTATGCATGTTTTTGTTTTCCCTCCTAGGGAGTCTCTTAAAATCCTTGTAAGCTTACTATCCCTGAAACAAAAAGCAAAATGGCATGCAGATTATGGACCACATCAAGACCTAACATGCATCATGGTTTGATTGAATAAGATATTTGGTTGAACCTATAAGGCACATGAGCGGAATGCTCCACAAGTGCATTTATGACCCGTCCAAGGGTAAGCAAGCTCTTGTTTATCTCTCCTGCTTCTCTTGCACGACCCTGAAATTGACGATTGTTAATTTCCACATTTAAGAAGTTATTGCAATCTTACTGAAGATCTAAATACAAGAAAAAATGAGAGAAAACATTGTCATGTAAGTACACTAAACTCAGAACCATCTGCCTCCTCCTCACTTCCTTCCAACATCTCATGAGATGTACACTAAACTCAGAATCTCATTCTGCTTGTAAAAACCACAAAGAAAAAGGAAAATGGAAGCTATGCAGACTTAATGGAATTAGATGTTCAATTGAACATGATACTAGTACTGGTGCTGTGCTTGTTGATGAACATGCAATTAATAAATGATCAGGAATTAAGTGAAACTTTGCCCACCTCACGTGCTCCTGAACGCAATATATTTTCTGAACCTGCCAAATCAACAAGATTAAGCTTTCCACATTTAATCAGTTCCTCACCACCAATGACTGCTTCTTTCACATAGATGGTAATTGTTAAGACTGAATGTGAGCGGCTGCACCAAAATAACATGATTAGGTAAAAAAATGGCATCTACTTGCTCAAAAACTTTGGTGCATTGAAAGGAAATCTACCTGCTTCGCTTGTTAAGCAATGTATCTGCTGTGCGTCTTTTTGATGCCCCACGTTCCAACAGGGCATAAATTTCATTTACTCCGTACACGGATTCTTCTTCTAGACCCCTCACAAACACACAGCCCTTCCCATCTTCCATAAGAGTAGGAGGTTTCTTTTGCTTTTCTTCTACAGACCTAGAATTGTCTTCAGGGGCCAATAAATCGGTAATTTCTTCATTGTAAAGTTCAAGAAATGTCACTTTCATGGTATAGTCAGCATTCTGTGCTTCCAACATATCAAAAATCTGGCGAACTGCCCTAGGAATAACACCAGCCTCGACTGGTAAATCTCCACCCTATGTATCAATAAATGGAACATGACATACTTTCTGTGATAAAAAGACATATAAACATAAATAAGGGGAAATAGGATTATGATGGATATAATAAATCCGTACCTTGTTTCTCATCCCACCCTCCATTGTATAAGTTTTACCCGTGCCTGTTTGGCCATAAGCAAAGATAGTGCAGTTGAAGCCATCAAGGACTTCATTAACAATCGGTGAAATTGCTTGGTCATATATAGATCTTTGTTGTGCTTTGGGCCCAAAAACCTTACCAACACAAAATTAAATATCAACTTGAGGTTAAGTGAAATTACTATTCAGCATATATCATAGCTAATACTATCATAGAGCAAGATAGCATCAAAAGGTAAAAGAAGTATACCTTGTCAAAGGCAAAAACTCTGTCTATTTGCTTGTTAGCTAGAGTTTGCGTAACGGTGACTTCTCTTTTATACTCACTACATGACACCATGCTGGGAATATTCAACCTTAGTTCATCCTCGCTTAATGGCCTGATATTAGAAAATATTTAAGAATGAACATCCAGATTTCTCATCAAACGCCATCAACATGCACACCCAATATCCTTGGTCACAAATAATCTATACAATATTGAATATACTAAAATAATTTTACAAGCTTGCCACACTTGTAGGTCATCTTTCAAATCATCATTAGGTTACGGCTCAAAGTGTAAAGTAATGCTCTCAGAAAAAGAATGAAGGGCGGTGTACGAAGAAAAGGGGAAAACAGAACTAAACAAAAACAGCGTTCTCAAGAATCCCCCCCGCCGGGGGGGGGGGGGCGCGCAATAAGTCACCTGCATCTAAGCAAAACCTGCACATTGGTCTCTTTATCCTTGTCCTGACGGTTAGGGTTCCAGTCAGAGCCTCTTGAATCGGGGCGTCGCCGCTCTGGTCGAGGAGTAAGAAATGGAGATGGAGACGCTGAAAGTCCCAACCCCACCTTCTTAGATTGATCAGGCGTTACTGACACCATTTTTATCTTTTACAATTGCCTGCATAAATAAACAAAGAAGTCCCAATCAGCATATTGCCATAAAAATGATAATTTCTGTCTGACATAACAAAACTCATATGCAAATCAAACTCCTCAGATCGAACGACCAGTTCCGATATTGAATTGAAAGATCAAATTTCTGAGCAACCAATGAACCCATACATGAAGTAGGAAGGTGAAAGACGAAAGAAAAAACGTACAGAGCTCTAGGGTGAGAATATACACGGAGGACCCTAGAATCTGAGAAAGAGTGATCGGAAAGAGATGCTTTTGAGTTTCCCCTTTCAAGATTTTGAGTGTCGGCCCGATCTTCGTAGTGCTTTTTGGGGGTGAATTTCGCTATTTAGAAGCTTATTTTCAAAAGTAAAATATGAGAGTGAGATGGTCTGGCAACGGCTACTTGAGAGTATTTGAAGGCCGAGATAGCCGTTAGAGTCACGCAGAGATGCCCAGCAGCACCGGGCGGCACGTGGGACCCCCGTCGCTCAAAATTTCAAACCAGGAGCTGTTTGGTCATGTTATTGGGATCGAAAGTTGAGGCCCACTATTATTGGGCTGGGGTTTTCGGCCTATAGGCTAACTAATATTCTCCTGGATATTTACTTTCGATATCTAGGCATTTAAATATACCAAAAAATTATAGAAAAAAAATAGCAAAAGAAAAAAATTAGGCATTTAAATACTCGTGTATTTTTAAAGTAATTTTTATAATATATTAAATATTTTAATTTATCCCATGGGATCATATTCTTATTTAGTTTTAGGTTTTAAAAATGAATAAAAAAGTTATGATGTAGGGTGCATTTGGATTGATAGCGATAGAAGTGATTTCAAAAACTAATATGCATTTATTAGTGTAAAATTCATATAGTGTAGTGTGATTTATATTTAGATTGATAATGGTATATATTTTTTTTTTTTTTTAAATGAAACATGTTTGAATGACTATTTTGAAAAGTTAGTTCAAATGAAAAATGAGTGAAATGAGCATGATTCTTATTATATACTGTAATACTCATATATATTAAGTGTATGTATTTGATTATTTTAAGATAAAAATAAAAATATTTTATTATTGGGAAAAATTTGAAAATACTAATATACTTTATTAAATATATTTAATGGATAAAAATGCACCTAAAAAGAAATATCATCTACACTTATGAGAGAAGAGAATTAAGGAAATATCAGGGTTCAAAAAAAAATTTATATTAGCATTAAATGCCTAAGGTAATGTAATAAGCCAACCCCATAAATACAAGTCACACTGCCTAAAAGTTATTCAAGCATCTCAAATTCTTTTCTAGAAGTACGATCATGGATCCAAAAGCTATCAGGTATATTAGAAGTTACAGCAATAATAGTAGTAGTAATGATAATGATGGACTCTTGTGGCATATATTTTTTTGTGGCATATAAGCGGACACGGGTTAAGTTTTTCTCCTTGTCTTTTTTTCCCCCTTCTTATTATCTCTTATGCATCGTTAGATTAAAGCAATAAATGGTCTAGATTAAATCTTTTATAAAATTATTTCTATAAATATAAATAAGTAAATTTAAATTTAAACACTTAAAATACGATATATATCATTCATATTTGCAATACATAATAAATAAATAAATTTAAATCGATAAAATATTATAATAATAATTTTATAAAATATTAAATCTAAGTCATTCATTTCGTGATTTAAGGGTAGAGATGAGATTATAAGAAGATAATGAGAAAGAAGACAATGTGAGTATCCTCGGGCACTCAACTTGTCACATAATAGCTACTACAAGTATCCTTTTTAGCCAAACAAGTGCTCCTATTATATAAAAAAGGGTAAGAAGCAATTTGGTAAATGAACTATTACCCCAGGAGCGTCTAAGACGAAATAACATTTAAATAAACCAAAAATACCAAAACATTTTTTAAAATGTGCAATCGGAACAAAAAAGTTTACTTTCAGGAGCTCAAAGACAAAAACTTTTACTTTCAAGGAACGCCCAAAGACAAAAAGCTTTTACTCCATTTTTTATGTTGACTGCATATTTTTTTAAAAAATTTTGGTATTTTTGGTTCACTTAACGTTATTTGTGTTAGGTGCTTTCCTTAGGTAATAGTTAAGTTAGTAAATTCTTTCTTTAACCCTAAAAAAAATTGAATAGTTTGATTTATCTAATACGGGACATTGCCATGTGGCAATGTAGCACACAAGTAAGCAGGGAAAATCCATATATGAGCCCTTTTAACCTAAAAAAGCCCAAAAAAAGGCCCTAACACTCTGTAAATCCCAGAAAATGCCCCAGGGTCCTTTTTGACATCTGAATGTTAAGTGAAATGTCAAAAACGCCCCCAACTAACACACAAAATTCAGTCCGTCTCTCTCACTTGCAATCGTGTCTCTGCCCTCTTCTCTCTCCCGCCTTCTTGACTCTGACTCTCGTCTCGCCGTTGCCGGTTCGCCAAAGGTAGGAAACATTTTAGGGATAATTTTTTTCTTTTCTTTTCATTCGTTTATGTTCGATCAATTTTTTTATTTTTTATTTTGTTTCTTAATTTGTACTGTCGTGAGCAATTCTTGTTTTATGGTTGTTGTCCTTGACGGTGATGAGCAATACAGCGTGAGGATAGGATTTAAAACCCTATTTTTTTTTAAAACTTATCGTGTGAATGCTGGCCTTGTTTCGATTTTGGGGCTTTGTGCTCGTCGGCGATCAAGCTATACCATGAGACTACTGTTGATTTCTGCGCTTCTTAGAGAAATCTGGAAATGAAAACCTATCTTGAGTTTCTTGAATTCGAGTGAACGTTTAATTGTGCTTTCTTGCGTTTCTGGCCTTTCTTTAACCCTTGTGTGGTCTGTGTAGCATCATGCTGCTCCTATTCAACCTTCTTTGTGTTGTAAATCTATTAAATTTTGTTGTTGTTAGTTTAGTTTTTAGTGGATAATCAATCTTCTTGTATTTTCCTCTGTTTTCATTGCAACCAAACAAATTTAATTAAAGGAGATGGGACACTCAAGAACAAGATAGCAACAATTTTACTAAAAGTATTTCATAATGCATGAAGGTTGCAACTGTTCTATATGATTTACATTGAAAGTTTGCACCAGAGTAGTGAAATTGGTAGCAAGAAAAGAATACTAGTGCATATATCCAATACCATACATAGCAATGTAGCAATGACCTGCATAGTGCATGATTGAGGTTTAGCGTGCACATTTTAAGAAGTAAAGCATCTCTTAATATTCAAATAATGTCAAAGAACTTACTGTTGCAGGAGTAAGGACAAGTTTACAAGCTGGAAGGTTCTGCTGGGTAAACTTATAGAATGCTACAAAGCCACCCCCACAATGACTTCAAGTTAGATTAAAGAAGTAAAAAGGTTAAAGATTTTAAAATGGAAGTTCATGCCTAGAGACTTGTCTAAAGGAGAGTGACAAACTCTTTCATTGACCAAATCGCACACAGTGACAAGTACTCTCATTACAATCTGCTTTGATAGTAGCCAAGCAGACAGTGACAAACTCTTTCATTGACCAAATCGCAGCCAAATCACCAATATGCACATCTTTAGTAAACCATAGAAGCAATTTCTTTCTTTGTTCCTTTTTTTTTTTGGTGCATTCAATTTTGGCAACAAATGAACACCTATTGGTTCCTATATAGAATAGTCCAAATTGGCCCCCCACATTTTACTTTGCTTATATTTTCTAAATTCCTTTATTCTTAGTTCTGTTTGGAAATGCAAACTTGAGATCTGAATAAGTATATAAATTACTGATTTAAATATATAATTACTCTGCCATATCTCCTATAACTGTATGTTTCTAATGGAAACAAAAAACAAAACAAAAATAAATAAAATCTCAATGAAGTCAATGAACAGAATGTCCAAAACAAAATGAACCATCAGCAGAAGAGTCCTCAATTGTTAGCATAAAGAACATAAAAAAATTGGAAGAGTCCTCAATTGTTAGCATAAAGAACATAAAAAAATTGGAAAACTGCAATGAGAAACAAGAAAAACACACCATTATGATTATTTTGCCTTGAATGTACTAAGATTGGTCGAGAAGCTTGGCCTCCTCTGGCAACTGTTGAAGAACTACCTGCCTCAACTTCCATTATCACAACTCTCCAAGATTCAAAGATGCTACTCAAGACTAACCAATCAACCTGCCCCAGCACTTGCATTCTCCCAAGACTGCATTGAAAGTTAAAATTTTGCTTCACTCAACTAGGAAATGCCACTTACTAAGAAACCTCGAACCACAGATTGAATGTGAATTGCCGTAGATCGACGACGGAGGCGCAGACCAAGATTGACGCGAATGTAGGCGCAGAGGTGGAGACGGGAGACGGAGGTGCGAGCGAGAGATCGAGAGAATGCGAGCAAGGGATGAGAAGTTTTCGAATGATTTAGAGAAGAGAGAGGCTGGTTCAATTTCAGGGTTTCATTAAGGGCACCAATGTAATTTTTTTAATTTTTAATCTAGAGTTCTTTTTTGTTTTTTTAATCAAGGGTATTAATGTCCATTCTTTTATTAACTTCATACCAATCAGGGCCCTGGGGCCTGTTTTTGGAATTTCAGAGTGTTGGGACCCTTTTTGGGGTTTTTTTGACTAAAAAGGGCCCCCATATGGATTTTCCCCAAGTAAGCATCTGACTTGTCACACATCTACTGTATGAGTATCCCTATATAATAATAGATGTGCACATAATGCTTTTACACATCTTGAATTAGAAATGTTCAAGATGAAAAGGAAGATTCAGACTAATAAAACACAAATACCATCTGTATTATAAAAAATATTTCATAAATACTTAACCGGATATGTATATAGTTTTAAAATAATTAAATTTAGGATGACTAGATATTTTGTTATCTACATCTAACTATATGAATTTCATTTTGGTTGATTTCATGTTATAATCAGATTCCAATCTCTTCAATCAGTAACGCACTAAAGTATGGCTATGATGTAAGTACAAGGAGGTGCACGATCAAATCAAACAAATATGCAAAGAGATGAGTTTATTTTCCTAAACGTCCCAAGATAAATTGGAAAATATTGAAATCAATACAAGGTGAGAGTAAGCTAGAATGGGACAAATGATACCATCTTATAACACAAATAGCTGGAAAATCCAGCAGGGTGTCAAGACTATCCATAACAAATTAAAGGGGTATAGATCCATAATAAACTAATTCAGCTGGGCCTGTTAAGTACACATGATTATTCTCCTCCCTCCACTCAATCTCCAATGGCCCTCCAGGTAGATCAACCCTGCAAATCTGTCACAATTCCACAACTAAAACTTTAATGGCCTCAACTAGCTGGATTAAACTACGCAAAATATCAAAATGTTAATAGCCTCACTTGCTTGGCCAGAAGAGATCATTAATAATTTTTCACATCAAAATGTTAATAACTAATATATATTTAACACCCTATCCTGGGTAGTAATAATTAATAATTTTTCTTCGGTCAAAAATAAATTAATAGTTTCATGCTGCAACTTGCAACCATACTTGTGACTCCAGATTCCTGAAAGTAGGCATCCTCTAAAATGGGCAAACTATGCCTATTTTACCAAGCAAACAGAGGTAGTTTACCCAATTTAAAAGCAAACGAAAAATATTAGCACAACACTGCAGATCTTCATCTACACTAGCATACTTACCCTCTCAGCACGACCCTCGAGCACTGCCGCAACGACTACAGCACAAGCTCCAGTTCCACAGGCTAGAGTTTCTCCTGCACATTAAGAATTCAAAAGAAGAGCCCTCAGATGTGAGAGTCAGGTGCACCTTTGATTTCACCAGATGTTGATTAGCCATAATGTCTATGCACTTGTCAAATGCATAAGGTTAGATTCTAGTCGTTCTAACCTGCTCCACGCTCCCAAACACGCATCTTTAGGTGATGACCGGACAGAACTTGAACAAATTCTGCAAATGAAATCACATAACAGACCATACCAATCATGAGAGTGAGGAATCGCCACATAATAAGAGTGATGATCTCACCACAATCATTTAGGTCTTTATAATAGAGGAACGGCCCATCTCTATGGATGCGTTGAATTCTCACTAAGTTTTATTCAACAGATTGTTTTAAAATTAGTACAATCATCTAAAAGATGACAGTTAAAATAAAAATTTTAAAGAAAATAATCAGCACATGAGAAGGTAATTAAAAAATTGAAAAGGGTCTTTCGAAATGCATTTATTAAAAATACCAACACATTTTATTTTTATAAAAAAAAAAAAAGGATTTTTGTAACCCCAAAAAACCAACAAAAAGAAAAAGAAAAACTCTTTTTAAAACCAAAATTGGGTACCCCAAATTGAGTGAGGCAGCATCAATCAAGATCAAGGAGCCATCAACTCGGCAGCATTTTCTATTCCTGTGACTTTCTATTACCAGCTAATACATCCAGCATCATAACCATATGCCCAAGAAAAAGAAGAAGCAAAGCACGCCAAGAGGCACAAATGATGGGGGGAAAGAAAAGGGCAGGAGGAATAAAACCTGTTAAAATGTTTAGAATAGAATTTCAATCATATTAATAGTCAACAAAAACCTGTGTTTGTTCGTGCAGGAAACATCTTGTGATACTCAAACTTAGGACCGATTTCTGCTAGCTTCAAATCATCGACCAATATATTCTGTTCACAACAAGCAACAAAATAAACATGATCTACATGCCCAAATGAAAGCAAATGTCCAATGTCTGGCACAGCTGTAAGACAGCAGAATGCTTGCATTAGAAACATGTGTCAAGTAAGCCCATTAAAAATTAATGAAATATAGAAAGGAAGTCTGAAGAGAACGCTTAATGAGGTTATTGTTCGAGATCTCTTGGTTAACAATTTATCCTAAGACTTGGTTTTTGATTGAGCTCAATGATGTCATTTGATCCATGTTTCCAACCCCTCCTAGTGGCTCTGTTGTTGTCTTATAGAAAAAGTAAATTCTTAACAACTTTTCTTTTGATGCAGCTGAGTCAGCATCTACAAGTATGTGTACTATATTACAGTTCTATTTCCTTTCAATACATTTCAAAGTTCAGAAAACATAATGTAACAATTATAAATTTGATACATCTATAATGTATATACCTCTAGAGTACTCACCTGACTTTCTTTTGTACCAAGTGTTACACAATGTGGATTTCCCATGCTAACACATGTTACATTCCAGATAACTCCATCTACATCTAGCTCTGCCTTAACAACTGACTGATCATTATTCACAGGTAATTTAGTGGGCACATCTGACGCTTTAAGAATTGGCTCCCCCATGTCAACTCTGACCTGAACAAGTATCATTGTGTAGCAACTTGGATAAAAAACAATACCAGATAAGGGACCGAAAGAGACCTCCCTTACATGTTACAACTTAAAACCATTCGAAATGGTAATGACTACAGCATTTATGCATGAAAGGCACTTTAGCAGCAAGGTGACATGACCTAATGTCTTTAACATATTTAAAGACACAACCCCAGGGAAAAAAAACATACATTTCCATCCTCAACGATTTCTGGAATAATCAGGCCAGCACCAGTATGTACAGTAAAGCTGCAAGATGGGAAACGGTAGTTCAATAAATATGAACATGCCTCCGCGATCTAATGATAATTAAAAAGGTGCCACTGCCTAAGTCTACAAAAATTACGTTTTCAATATAAACTTCACAACGGAGCAGCAAAAAGAGATGGAAAAATAAAACTCTACCCGCAGCTGTTTTTGCTAATAGAAGGAAAAAATGCACCAGAATTATATCAGAATACAGTAGCATAGACGGTCCTTACCTATGCCTACCCTGCAAGTTCTCGAGCTTAGCAACGAATTTGCCAAAACACCGCATTCCATTTCCACACATCTAAGGATTATAAGGTGAAATTATTAAACATGATGAAGAAAGAAAGAACTGGTCCATCCAGCACTCTCCAAAAACTGAAGATAACAAAATGCCCCAAATTCCAACAAAATGACTCGCAGGACGGTAAGATAGAGAAATATAATACTTGAGGCAGGAGAAATCACCTCAGGCTCACTACCATCAGAATTGAAGATCCTCATGGTATAGTCAGCGCCATTGGTGCCAGCCATGATAAAGATAACTCCATCAGCGCCAATACCAAAGTTACGATCACATAGCTGAACAGCTTTATCTGGGCTGATCTTGGGCTCCGGACAGTCTCTATTGTCAACCTATTGAAAATAACTCAAAATGGCCAAATCAATTAAAATCATAATGTAAAAAAGAAAAGCAGCTAACATAAAAATTATTATCTCAGTTTTCATATACCACACCAAATATCTCAGTTTTCATATACCACACCAAATTACTTCATCAGAGTGAAGAATGGGAAGACTCCAAGCATTGAGTTAAGATTTACCAAAATGAAGTCATTGCCGAGGCCGTGATACTTGGCGAAATGGAGAAACCCAGTCTCTTTTCTGTCCAAGAATGAGGGGGCCGAACTTATGACGGGGGTTTGAATGCTCGCTGAAGAAGCCATGATGCGAGAACTAGGGGACCTAACTGAATAACGAGTTACGGACAAACCGGAAGCGAAAGCGTGTAAGGATGTTGAAGGACGAAGGACGGCGCTAGACGGTCGACGGGAGGATGTGAGAGGAAGAGAAATGGCGGCGGTCAAAGCCATGTCTGACTCAGCGGATCCACGGCGGCGTCAGTTGTCATAATCGCCTGGTATTTCGCTTCATGTAAATCATTGACTTGGGCCTGTTATTATCGGGCCCAACAGCAGGTTTGAGCTTTGAGCTTTCACGGTGTTTATAAAAATCTTCATGGGTAGATATAGTTAAAATTGAATAAATTTACATCAGACATGAGTTTTCGGATCTATGTTCTTGTTGACCTAAGCAAACAACTAATGTCTGGTTTCACGTTGGAAGGAAAAGAGTATTTCTTGGAATATGAGGGTCCCCATGGGCTCTGCACAAATTGTGGTGTTTATGGACATCATTTTGAACACTGTGAAGTAAGGGAAAAACTTGCTAAGACAGGGGATTCGGATGGGGCTCCTAAAGCTAATGGTGGTTCTGCAAATATCCGCTTGGAGGAGGTTAAAAGGTGTGAGTTAGATACGTGGCGTGTGGTGAAGAAGCATATTCGAAAGAAGAAGGGGGAGAAAGATAAACAGGCAGTTGATTCTAACCAGGCCACTAGCTCGAGATTCAATGTGTTAGTTGATGAGGGGACGAAGATGAATGACGTGGAGAATCAAAAGGTCTCGGTTGATATGGCGGAGACAGGGACTTCTCGTGGCTCAAAGGTTGTGGAGGATTCGAGGAATGATATTCTAGTACGGAAGATCAAAGTCAAAGGGAAGACTGGAGGAACAAGGAAGAATCAGACTAAGGGGAAGAATCTGGCAGAGGAGAGTGATAAAGGGGCGGTAGGTCGTCGGGAGCAACGCTTACAAAAGAGAAATAGGGACAGAGTGCTTAGAGAAGGTGGAGAGAAGGAGGTATTGAGTATTCAGGAAGGAAAAGTCAACGGAGAAGAGGAAAATTTGGTGATGGTGACAGGTAAAGAGTTGGCGGTGATGGAACCAGCGGATAAGATGGAAGTGCAGGAAGTGTTTTCGCCTACTGCTCTCCGTGATGTGGATGCGAATGGTCTATCTATTGGCATTGTGGGCCGTTTTTGGGCCCAGTCGGATTCAATAAGCCCTGATGTGGATATTGTGGCTGAGACTTTGGAGGAGCCCAATATCCAAAATGGGGAGTGTGAGATGGTTGCTGAAACGCCAAGTGAGCAGCTTAGAGATATGAATGGGCCTCAAGCCTGTGTTCAATGAGGATTGGAGTGAGCCTTTTCCTTTTATTTATTAATTTATTATTGACAAATATACTATATTGGAATTCACGTGGGGCGTGTAATCTGAGCCTCGTGCGTCATCTCCAGGTGGTATGTCGGAAGCATAATCCGGTAATGATCATCCTCTCGGAGACTAAGAGTGAGAATGATAATAGATTTCGCTGCCTCGGGTCTCTGGGATTTGATGGACCTGCTTTTGTTCCAAGTCAGGGAAGGTCTGGGGGAATAGTGGCGGCTTGGAGGACGGACAGAATTGGTATTCAAGTGCTGAATATCAATCGGAAATTTATCCATTTTCGGTGTTCAATTAAGGGTTTACCTTCTTTTTTTCTTACTGCTGTCTATGCAATTCCTTGTTATTCTTTGAAGCTGAGATAACGAGCACTGTTAATCTCTGAACCTTGGGTAGTGATTGGGGATTTCAACGACATAAGCTCATCGGCTGAAAGAGTTGGTGGAGCATCTGGAAACGATGCTAGAATCAAGCTTTTTAATGACCGGATGCAGCGTTGTGAGCTATCAGATTTGGGGTATCGTGGACCTAAATTCACTTGGCGTGGGCCGAGATTGAGGGGTGGCCGACGCCTCTATGAACGATTGGACCGGGGCCTTGCAAATGAAGCTTTCCTTACGGAGCTTTCAGATTGGGAAGTCCAGGTTATTCCGCGTACTCAATTTTTAGACCATAGTCCTATCTGCTTGGTGAGTGCGAATAATTATGCGTTTAATAGGGGAAATCGCCCCTTCAGATTTGAAGCTATGTGGGGTAGACATGATTCTTTCAGAGATTTTTTAGCTGAAGCTTGGATTTCAGGGGAAGATATACAGTGCTCGTTATCTCAGCTTCGGCCTCGTCTTGATAAATGGAATAAGGAGGTGTTTGGTATGGTAGAGAAGCAGAAGCATAACATTATGGTCAGGTTAGAGGGCATTCAAAGGTCTAATGCTTATCCTCATTCTGATTTTTTGTGCAACCTGGAGATGGAACTTAAGTCAGATTTGGAAAGACTTTTAAAATTAGAAGAAGTTAAATGGCACCAGAAGTCCAGAACCGAATGGATTTCCAAAGGGGGTCGTAATACCCTTGGTGATGAGGAAATCAAAGCGGCTATGTTTTCTATGGGCTGTTTCAAGGCGCCTGGATATGATGGATTCCCACCATTTTTCTATAAGTCTAATTGGGATGTGGTTGGCCCTTCCATATGCAAATTTGAGAAAAATGCATTCCAAGGTACTATTTCTTTACTCAAACTGATACACTCAAAATATGCAAATAAAGTCATCAGACTACAAATATATTTTCTATCAACACGGTGTTGATTGGGCCTTTTGTAAATCCTGAGGGAATCAAATCCTTATTGGTGTGGGGAATGGCCGTCTTCCATTTATGCATAAAGTGGGGAGGCATTCATAAATGTTTGGAGTCTTTCAAACGGTTCTTCACATTCTTAGAGATTGTCCTCTTGCTAAGAATATGTGGCTGAATATGTTACATCATAGGTATGTTCTACCTTTTTCTCCTCTAATCTATTAAATTGGTTGACCTTGAATTTAAATGGTAAGCTGGGTAAAGATGAGAACAGCAATTGGAAGCTGATTTTTGGTGTTGCGGTTTGGAAATTATGGGAATGGAGGAATTGTTCTATATTTCACAGTAATTTTTCTAAGCCAAGGTACCCGGAGACCATTATTTCCTTGATTTGGCCTCGGTATGTTGATACTCCAGTAGCTGTGAGTGCTCAGTATAACGGGAATGTTGCGGACAATGGAAAATGGCTTAGGCCCCCTATCGGTTGGCACAAACTGAATACTGATGGTGCTATGAACCTAACCTCTTCTAAAGGGGGCTGTGGGGGTGTAATTAAGGATTGGAATGGCAGATGGATAATTGGTTTTTCGAAACAGGTTGGGATGTGTCAGGCTTATTCTGCTGAGGAATGGGTTTTACTTGAAGGACTTCAGCTTGCTTGGGATATGGGACTGAAAAAAATTCTTGTTGAGTCTGATGCTAAGGAAGTGGTGAATCTGATTTTGAATCCAAATCATGGTACAGGGAGTCTTCAGATGATTAAAATCCGTGAGCTACTTAGCAGAAGTTGGCAAGTGCATGTCAGGAGTATTAATCGTGAGACTAATAGGATTGCGGTATAATTTTTTTGATGTATGCCCTTTTTATTTGGGATCTTGGGTCATCATTTTTAATATAGACATCAAAAATTGATAATAAAATACACTAAACAACTAATTCATGCTATACGTAAAAATTCAAATTTTAATAATTGCAATTAATAAATATATTTCATAAAAGTTAATCCTTGAAAAACAAAAATTGCGATCTAACTTTGACAGTATTTTATATGAGAACAGTTTTTTTAATCGGTATATAATATTTTAAAAATGTCAATTTTAATGTGACTAACTTAATGTATTAAACGAGCCTATTAATTTTTCATTTTTTGGTTGAAACAGAAGGACCTGATCTCAAGATTTTGAATTTTTTTTCAACCGTATCAATCATTTTATTTTATTATTTTTTTCCAAATTAGTCCAGGGCTAAACTCACAAACTCTCAATCTTTCATCATTCAGGTGATGATGCCCTTGTGTACGTCTTTTCGTTTTCTTATGCTTATACTCACCTTCATATATAATTTAAATATAGTTCAGTTCAGAATGACTATATATAGTTCTGCACCCATCCCTAACTACATAAATTTCATTTTGCATGATTTCATGTTATAATCAGATTCCAATATCTTCAATTAGAAATGAAGACTGTAGATGTAAGTAAAAGGTTGTGCAACATCAAATCAAACCAATATACGATTATTTTCCTAAAGAAACGGTGAATGCACACAACAATAAACCCGTCCCAAGCCTAATTGGAAAATATTGAAGTCAATACAGAGAGTAGTTAAGCTACAATGGGACAAATGATACCGTTTAATAATACAAAGAGCTGGAAAATCCAGAAGGGTGTATGGATCCGTAATAAACTGATTCAGCTGGGTATGTTAAATACAAATGATTATTCTCCTCCCTCCACTCAATCTCCAATGACCCTCCGGGACGTAGATCAACCCTGCAAATCTGTCACAATTCCCCAACCTAAACTTTAATGGCCTCCTCTATGAGGAGGATTAGGTATGCAATATATTCTGTTCATAACAAACAACAAAATAAACATGATCCACACCCCCAAAGGGAAAGAAAATGTCAAATGCCTAGCACAGTTGTCAGACAGCAGAATGCTTGCATTTAATAAAACATGTCAAGTAAGCCCAATAAAAATTAATGAAATTTAGAAAAAAGCAAATTCTTAACAATTTTTCTTTTGAGTCTGTCAGCATCTATTACAGGTATATTTCCTTTCAAAGTTCATAAAACAGAAAACATAATATAACAATAATAAATTTGATACATCTATAATGTATATATCTGAGGATGAGTCTTGGAGCAACGATAAAGGTTGCTGTCATTTAACTAAGAGATTATAAGTTTAAATCATAGAAACAACTTTTTCAATTATGGGATAAGGATATGTATATACCTTTTTCAGACATCATCTAGTGGAAGCCTTTTGTATTGGACCGTCCTTTTCTATAATGTATATATCTTTAGAATACTCACCTGACTTTCTTTTGTACCAAATGTTATGCAATGTGGATTTCCCATGCTAACGCATGTCACATTCCAGATAACTCCATCAACATCTATCTAGCTCTGCCTTAACAACTGACTGATCCTTATTTGCAGGTAATTTAGTAGGCACATCTGACGCTTTAAGAATAGGCTCACCAATGTCAACTCTGACCTGAACCAGTATCATTGTGTAGCAACTTACATGTTTAAACCATTCAAAATGGTAATGACTACAGCATTTACGCATGAAAGGCACTTTGACAGCTAGGTGACATATACCTAATGCTCGCTTAAGAAGCCATGATGCGAGAACTAGGGCACTTAACGGAATATCGAGTTACCGGAAAACCGGAAGGGAAAGCGTGTGAGGATGTTAAAGGACGAAGGACGGCTCTAGACGGACGACGGGAGGATGTGAGAGGAAGAGAAATGGTGGCAGTCCAAGCCGTTCGGTGTTTGACTCAAAGTAGATCCTCGGCTGCGTCAGTGGTCAGCTGGTCATAATTAACTTGGGCCTAAGTTATTATCGGGCCCAACTGCAGATTCGGCCTTTGGTCTTACACGAAAAAAAATAAACAACACTTGGATTAATATTTCTTTTTTAATTTTTTAGCTAGCCGTGTGGTGGTGTTGATACGAAAAATACTTCTCGTAACGGTTTTTAATATAAGACATATTATTTAATTTAATTAGATTAAAAGATTTATTTGAGTTAGTTAATATAATATATATATTTCTTAAAACATTTTAATCATCTTCTTTCCTCTAAATTATTATTGAAGAAGCAAAGGTAAATTAAGAAAAAAAAAGTATGTCTTATATTTAGAACTAAGATTAATTTTCTAAATATATCTTATATTAAAAAATAGAAAAAGTAGTAGTCAAAATTGAATAAAGTTATTGTTGGTTTTGTCATTTAGGAAACAAACTACAAATATATTTTCCATCAACGTCTTCCTTTTTCTCAAATCCCTCTTCCGTCTGCCATAAGGCATTAATAGTCTTTCACTTGGCGTATATATAAGAGAGAACAACCGGCACTTTTAGTAGTGCAGTGGTATTGGGAATTGTTTCCCCCTCTTTGGTCCTGGGTTCGAACCCCCCTCCCCTATCGCTTATGTATAAAAAAAAAATATAAGAGAGAACATCCTCAAGCGCCTATTATAAATAGGTTTACAAGCGCGTGTTAACTTGTAGCGTGGGCACTGAAGAAGATACTCTCATTAGCGGGTCTCTCATCATCCTTCACTATCCTTCCATCTGAACCGTCTAATTTTAATCTAAGTACCCAGAGGGAGACACATCATCTATTTCAAAATATCATATGTGATAATTTAAAATAGATGATATGTCCCCTCTAGATGCTTGGATCAAATTTAGACGGTCCAGATGCAAGGATATTGAGGGATGATGCGGTAATTTGAAATAGATGATGTGTCTCCCTCTAGATGTTTGAATCAAAATTGGACAGTCTAAATGGAAGGATAATGAGAGATGATGAGAAACTGGCCGGTGAGAGAAATCGGACGCCATGGGCATGTACACAAACACTATTTTTTTTATATAACAAAATCTTTATGAGTTAGGTCTTAGGGGTCATCAAAGTCGGGGTCGGGGCATACCTCTAGAATCTAGACTTAAAAAGCGCTTATGGAGATAGTATTTATAGATCACCCACCAAGAGATGTATATAATACCCCCTCACGTCCTTATTAATATATAATTTGGTTGTAAATATAAGATATCTCACATTTTTATTTTTATTTTCTCAAATTAACTTTATTCATATTCCTTGAGAAATAATCCAAGAGGAGATTGAGAGAAGGAATTTAAGAAAATGATTAGCATGTTTTTGTAAAAAATAAATCATATCAACGAACTACTCTCTCATATCCTTAATATAAGACAGGTTTGAGGATTTGATAATGATCCTAAATATAATACATCGTTTTTATATATGTCAATATTTTCCTAGCTAATTTAGCTCTACTGATGCTCCCTCCACAATAATCAAGGAGAGATGATGGGGAATTGAGGGAAATAATTTGAATAATTTAGAAAATATATATTATATTAACTAGCTTAACTAATTTTATCAATCTAATAAAATTAAATAAATTTGTTTTATATTAAGGATTAGAGGGAATCAGACTTTTCATTAAAGTTGTTTGACGTTTGACCAAAAAAAAAAGTTGTCTGACGACTTAACCAAAAAAAAAACAAGGGGCGGCGTTGTTCATCCGTGAAAGCTTTTAGTTCAGAAATGAAGGAACTGTGGAATGGAACGTAGGTCCCAGCACAGTTTGATATTTGACAATATGAAGAGAAGGACGATAATTTGGGGGATACAGAATCCCCGTAACCGCGGAAGGAGACTGATCAATAGTAATTAAGATATGTCCTTGATTTTGGTCTTAATTAATAATCTATCCTTGATCAATGTTCTTGTCTCCAACGAAACTTTTGGTATGCGTATATAATTAAGGTTGTCTCTTCAACCTCACAGAAGCCTACCAGCCATTGTCATCTGTATCGCTTATCTGCCTCCTTGCTCCATCTTCGTCTCTCTTCATGCTGCATCATCTCTGGACCCATGACAACCTGCAGGTACCTCTCTCCTTCATCTGTGTTATGGACAAATATATTGGGCCAGGCAGGTTCCCGGCCCAGTAGGGAGCCCACGGTAAAACCCCCTAATCTACCTAGGTAAATAGGGAACCAGGTAAATGGTCCCCCACTACTCCATCGTGTCTAATATGTGCAGGACCGTACATGTAGTGGAGCGAGATCCGGAGAACGTGGGAAGTGTATAACGGTGAAGGATGGAAACATTTACGTGGGAGTGAAACCCTAAGTAATCCCTATAAATAGGAGATTACCCACCAGGTGCACTCTGGACTCTCTCTATTTCCATTACTTATTATTCAGTCACACTGCACACACACCACCCTCTGGGCGAAACGCCTCACCTGTGTTGCATTGTGATTTGAGCTTCCTCGAGGATATCTCCTCCATAGATAATTAGATATCATCGAGTTAGTATCTTCCACTGATACTCAATCAGTAGAAGGCTCCTTGATCCAACATAAACCATTCCCAGCTTGTTAGAGTTGACATCTGTGTTCTATGACAGAACAATCTGCAAGTTCGTAATCGATGTCAAATTCGTCCTGAAGTTGAAGTTCCAATAATAATAATTCTCGATTCAATATAACTTTGCTGGTTTTTAATTTATAGTTTGTTGGAAAGTATATATATCTGTTACGTTACTGGTCTACAATGAAGCAAATTAAACGCAATTTAATTATTCTTGAACAATAATTCGTCCTAATCATCGTATATTATCCCTGGCTACTTGAATATCTTCATCTTTCCAGTTTTTCAGTAAGGCTACGTTTAGATGGAGTGAAAACTGAGGGGGAAATAGGGAAAAGGATACTAGAAAGGAAAACTTTTAAAATTAATATAAAAAAATTACTATTTTTGGAAATTTTCTCCCGTGTTTTCTTTTTCCCTAATTTTCTCTCTAGAGGTATGATTAATAACATTAACATATTTAAGCGAGCAACTTTTTGAAAATGATATTTCAAATGTAAAACAATTATTCCAACCAGTAGCAAGTCATTGGAGCATCAGCTAGCTGTAGGACGCAGCCTAGCTAGCAAGCCCGCTACAATCTCTGTTTTTTTTTTGGGTCCTTAATTATATTATTATGGTCACAAGATCAGATGGTATTCTCTTATGCTCACTTGTGAGTTTTTCTGAGGCGCTGGCTACTAAAATTCCATTTGCTATAATGACAGAGTTTAGATGAGATGAAGCATAAGCTAGGGTGCACCAAATATCAACGGAAATCAGCAAGGATGATGGAAGACAACACAGAGATGATAAGGAAATACGAGGAAACCATCAAATGCTTAACGCAGCAGTTGAAAACAGCTTGCCAAGAAAGAGATGAGGCAAGACACCAAATTAAAGTCCTCCTCAGAAAATTGCAGCCACGTACTCCACAGGACACGAGCAAGAAATCATCAATAATGAGCACCAAACATTGTTCAGATCATGTGAACTATAAATCATGCACTACTTCTCATTGTGATTTGTCTCTGGCCAGTGACAGAACACTGGACGCAGATTATGTAGCTCCTTCTAGAGACGTTAATATGGTTGATAAACTGGTTTGTGGGAAACCTTTGCCTCAGAAAGGTAGACTGCTACGAACTGTGACAGAGGCTGGTCCTTTGCTTCACACACTTCTGCTTGCACCGCTTCCACAGTGGCGAAACCCTCCTTTTGACAATGATAATGGCAAGACCGATGATGTTATTCCCACTACATCTTTGAGTCTAGCATTTCATGGGAATTCTCGAATGTCTTCACCATCTTTGGATGTGAATCCAGGTATCGTGCACCTTAATCATAATTTTACTGGAAAGAAGAGAAGGGTTCTGTGAGGGATTGAAACCTAGCTCTGTATGTCTCTCCACTTTTAATCGATCTCTACCTATAGCTTTTGTGTGTGTTCTCTAATAAAAGAATTGATGCATCTAATTAATAATTTTTCCAGATTTTGTGTGTCTGTGTTGATACAGTTAAAACAGGTGGTGCGTGCTTGTGTGTGTATTGCGATGGTTGCAATGGTTCAACTTTATTTTCTATAACAAAAGGAAGCCATGCACATTTTACACGTATCCAATCCTCATTGAGACCATATCAGTGAGTCGGTGATCAGATGTTCAGAAATTTTGATTGCTTAGGTCAAGACAAGACGATAGGGCAGAACAGTTTTTGCTTTGATAGCTTCATATATAGATTTCCCAAGTGTCTTGTGGGAAAGCTTCGTGCTTGTATATTTTGGATCGAGTAAAAATTACTTGATGATGAGAAAATGCTAATCTATGAGCGACTAATAATTAACCAAGTTTTGTGCTTGTCATCTTGAGTAATAACCAACTTAAAGCTTGTAATAAATAAAGAGTGAGAAAAATTATACTTATGGTGTCCCTATTTTTTTTTTGCGTCAAAAGCACTTTTTTTGGTGTCATTTTTAGAGTATGAGATGCCTATTTAGACATTTTAGGCGTCCCAAATTTAAATTGGGATGCCTATTTAGACATTTTAAGCGTCTTAAATTTAAATTGAGACGTCTAAAGGATAATTTTTCTCACTCCTCATTTAAGTGAAGAGTAAAAAAACAAGCGTCAGGATGCTTCTTTCACTTTCAACCTCAGCCTCCTGACCTTCTTTACCACCCACCATACTCGACGACGACCTTCTACCCCACCCATCAACAACCTTCTTCTCCACCTATCGCAAACATTGGCGACCTTCTTCCAGTTCGTCTTTGTCCTCTTTTCCCCCTAACCTCCCTTGACGAACCATGGCTGACGTTCATTTCTCCACAAGATCTACGGCACGATCGATGCCGTCAACCTCCTTCTCTGATCTCTCTCTCTCTCCCCCTCAGCTCTTGAAGCATCCTCTTGCTATCGTTGCACTCGTGCCCAAAGATGCTACCCTCTTCCTTGCTGGTGCTATCGTTGGTGATGCTACCTATTAAGCCATAGTTGTCGTTGTTTCACCGTGAAAGGTGTTGCCTTTGCTTCATTCTTTAGTTCTGATCTTGAAATGTACCGCCTTTCTTTGTTATTTTTTTGAAAGGTGCCACCTTTTTTCTCCCTCTTGGACTCCATCGGTGAGGACTTTTGGAACAGTGCTGCCACCTTAGACTCCACCGGTGAGGACTCTTCTTGGACTCGTGAAAGGTGCCGCCTTTTTTCTCTAATTTTTCCCCGCTAAACTGCTTTGCTCTTAAAGACTTCCTGGCGGTAGAGAAAATGGAAGAGGGAAGACGGTGAAGGTGGAAGAAGATGGTGCCGCGAATGGATTGTCTAGCATGTAGCTCGTGAAGGCCATCGATCATGGCTCTTTTTTCTTGATGAAGAATGACTGGTTGAGATGGAGGAAGTGTGTGGTTGAGAATATAGGTCGGCAATTGAAGGACATCGAAGGTGGTGGTGGTCCGAGCTCAGTTGGGAGCTCCTTGGTGCCTCAACTTCTGTCAGGAAGTGTCTCTCTCTCCACCACTGTTTTGATCTTCACTAGGCACATGAAGAATTTTATTTTATTTTTTAAAAAAGAACTTTACGCGTCCCCAATTTTTTTGGGACACCTTAAGTCTCTCTTACTACATCCCTCATATAGACGTTCTCCTGAAAAGGAACGTAAACAAAAATGGACATTGAAAGACTTTTTTGTAGTAGTAAATATTGGTTCATATTCTTCGTGTACCAATTTTACGTCTTGTAAACCCTCACTATTTTATTTTGACGCTGCACGTACGGTTTCTATACATTTTCATCTGGTATACTTATACAGGATATACGCACGCATGTGGACATATTTAATTTCCACGTGTATCAAAGAAAACTAGGTTCCCTTTTCTAAGCCAGATATGGGTCGAAAAGAAGAAAACTACTGGTCCATTTAGGTATTTCATTCCCTTCTTCGAAACCTAACGTTTGGATCTTTGGGTACCTTCTTCTAAATATGCCGACGCATAAACTGATCTCAGATGTACCCAGTGACCTCTTTCTATATATGTCCTGGTCTTTTCACAACACGTACATTTACGGGCGGCTCAATGATTTGCTCAACATCAGAAAGAGAGACATAGTATAGATCATCAAAAGAAAATGGTAAACAACTAAACATGAAAAAGGAATTATAATGACGAAATTAAACTAATTAATGTTTAACAATGATTACTATATTAATTGCTAGCAGTATATATAACTAAGACGCGGTGATTTGGATTAAATGAAAAGCCTCTCATCATGCCGAAAGGGACTACGGTCCTTTGCCTTAGCGTCCACTGCGATCCACTTCGGCTTATACATCGACGTATAAATCGAAGTAGACACAATGGTCGTTTTTTCGTGTTTTGTTTTGTTTTTTTTTTTTTAAGAAAAAGGGACCAATACATCCACTTCGGCTTATCCGTCGACGTATAAGTCGAAGTAGACGTTAAAGGCAGAGGACCGTAGCCGCTTCCCATCATGCCAGGATTATCATGGGGCTTGTTTGAGATATTGGTAGGAAAAATGACTTATAAAAAAGTCAGATTGTGAAATATGATTTATGTTTGGATTCGCGGTTGTATAAGAGTAACTTTTACTCGCTTTTTAAATAAGCTGCTTTTACTCTATAAGCTTTATTCAAAAAAAAAAAATCATCCAAACAATTTTTTTTTAAAAAAAAAAACCTATATACCCAATTGAAATAACATTCTGGTCCTATTTATAAGTCAATTTTGACCAACAAAATTTGGTCATATTTATAAGTCCAGTTTCATATAATAAATGAGATTTTGACAATTTCACCAATATTAATTATACATATGAAGATAGAGAGAGAAGAAACAATTGAAAATTACTCAATCATAAATGAGGGTAAAGTTGAAAATTTACCCCCATAATCATTGTGTTAACTACCTCTCATTGGTATGTGAGATTTGATCAAAGTGGACTTATAAATAGGACCAGAGTGATAATAAATATGTTCAATTGCTCTTCTTAAAAACTATACCAAACATGCACATTGTCACCTTAAAGTAAATGCGTGATTGAATATCTTAGATAGTGCCCAATACTTTAAATATATTATTCAGCGAGAGGTTGGCGCGCCCAATTATGTCACCCTTAAAATAATGCAATGAGACCTTTTTAGGCAGGTCATTTAATTTGATAAAGGCAACAAATTATGCCACGTATGGAAGTAACTTTTTCTTTCGATAAGTATATTTAATTCAATTATGAAAAATTACCTCTTTTTTTACAGCTAAGCCGTGACGTTTTGCTTATATATGGCCCTTTATATATTATCTCTTTGTATAGTATATATATGTTGGTGATATCAATGATTTTTTTTTTTAAAAATAATGAAAAGTTTAGATAAAGATAGACACTGGTATCCCACCAGGACCAAAGTATGCCTCTTGGTTCAAATAGTGCTTATATAAGTACTTACAGATCGTCCACTAACTAGGTTTTTACATCGACCAGCGGGTATCAAATCTTCTCCCTTTTAGAGTGAAGACTGATACCTTAACTAACTGTACCAATTTTCATTGGCATATATCAATGAACTAATTGAGATCCATGTTGTACTAATGTCCCAAAGAAAAATATATTTAAACCATATAACTATATTATATATATTATAAATTATTTTTACCTTCAAATTTCCTTGCCAACTTTTCACCTTTAAATGTTACGTAAGTCGATCTTTTTATTTCTGAATCCAAAATTTTCATATCAATAATAAATCAAATGACACGCACACATGATATATATATATGTGTGTGTGGGGGGGAAATAAGTGCATTATTTTTTTCAAGTTATTTTCATTTCTTAAACTCCATCAAATTAAACATGTCTAATTCATTTTAATCAAACAAATTAAAATATATAATAATGATGTAAAAAATACATCCTGCGTTAAAACAAACTTTAACATAAGACTATTTAAAAAATAGATCTACGGACTGAAATGGAACACTTTTCGATTCAATCTTACAGTACATTTTCTTTCTCTGTAGCAAATTAAAGCTCACAATATCAAGATACGTGGCGAGGGCATTCGATGCGCTGTATTGTTAACCTAACCAAGATCACCGTTTAAACCCAGAAAGTCGTTCCCTAGCCTCTTCAAGCAACCGATCGTGATTTGGTGACTGCTCTCTCTCTCTCTATATATATATGTATGTGTCTTTTCGAGGTACTATAATATATATTTTCCCAAAAGTAAAAGAATGTGGGTACAGCTGGCAATTTATTTATTGTAAATAATTTGTGCACAGTGCAAACTTTACACTAATAATGCAAAAACCAGCAAATCTCAAGTGCATCCGATTAAGTCAAATCTATTGTGCAAAACAAATATAAATAACCTGTGCATAAATGATACTTTGGCTGACCCATAGAACTATGCATCAAAGCAATCTTGGACTCTTCTCAGATTTATTATATTTTATTTCCCAGTAGCTCGAGAAGTTATCATGAAGGGATACATTTTTTAAGATTTAATTAGATTTAAAGTCTGGCATGTGATTCACCAGTAGAATTAAATATTCAAATGACTAGTGCATGGAAGCTAATCCTCCTACGGCACTAAATGTAACACTGTTTACAGTACAATTTACACTGAAAATTATAATATATGCTTCAATTAGTTCTAATTATATGACAACATTTGATAGTTGGTTTTTATCTTAATTATGAGACAAAATTCTAATTTTTATCAATTTCTTCATAAAATACCATTATTGATACTTTCTCAATTATAATAATTAATTACAATAATAATTTAATAATGTACTTATATGTTTATAAAGTAAGTAATAATTACAATTCATTAATGCAACATACATGTCAATACTACTATTTTTTTTTTTGTTTCTTAGATAAAATTAAAATATGTCTGGAATGAGAAAAAAAGGAAATTTAGAAATGATTTTTTATCTATTAAACCCAAAAAACTATGGTGAAATGATAATGACCAAAACTAATCTCATAAACTCCACCATCGCGCATTGCCCAAAGGTTGCAGATTTGCTGAGAAGCTTTCTCCTTTATTTTGTCAACTTGTAAAACCATAAAACTTAGTTACACAAGGAAATTACAGGAAAATAAATATAATTAACTAATTTAACTACTATCATTAATTTTTTCAAAATCTAATAAATGTTTCTTATAATCGGAGAGAATGTGTGTATGTATGTCTATAGGATCAGGGTTAGTAACTAATAGGACTCTGCGCGTGTGTGCTAAACAACTTTTGTTTTCTCCCTCCCAAATGTAGACCAAGTAATTATAGGAAAGACTTTTTTGTAATACAATTTGTCTTATAAAAGTGCTTATAATTAAGCCTAGAGTAATCTTTCTCCGGTCCTAATTATAGGACATACTTAACCGATTTTGGGAAGATTAAGGAAATGAGTTAAATTAGTTAATTTTATCTTTTTTCTTAAAATGTCCTTATATAAATTTTAAATGACATAAGTAAAAGTAAATTAATAGCCCCTACCTCATACCTCTCCGACCTAGAATTTTCTTTTCCACACGCTTTCTAATTAAAATAATCATCTTACTATATATATATGTGTGTGTGTGTTTGTGTGGGTATACATATATATATATATATATACATATATCTAAACACGCCACACACACACACACATATATATATATATGGGCATATACACACATACAAAAATATATAGACACACACACATATTGACAGACACACATAGATATACATACATGCACACACTCTCACAGGCACACAAACATGTGTGTGTGTTTATATATATGTGTGTAGAGACACACATATATATACATACACACACACACATATATATATATATATATATGTGTACACACATATATTGGTAAATTAATGTCAACTGATTGATAAACAAATTAAAATCCAACAATTTAAAATTTTTATTGATTGGAAGAGTTTACGCACCTTATATACTCATAAAAAATCAAACACACTTGAGAAAACAAAATAGGGGTGTTTTAGGAAGAAAAGTGACAAAAATTAGAATGTTGTCATAATTGTTAAATGTTGTCTATAATTAGTAATATATTGGGAGAGAGACAACAAAAGTTAGGTATACTGGCTTCTTTAACTTGTTTAGAAATCGGAATTCAAATGAGAAGTACGTGGGATGATATTTACAAGCGAGTTCGGTTTGCTCGACTCTAAAAAAAACGATGAAAATCGACGCTTTATGGTGCGATCAGTTTAGACAGGTCGCATTGATTTTGTTTCACTTCAACTACCCTTTTAGTTTTTAATAATGGAATAAACTTGCTATTATCGTTTTAAGGTTTTTTTTTTTACAAAATTAAAAAAGTTATAATCAAAGTCTTTAATTAATTTCATTTATTGAAAGCCCGACCAAATCTGAATCAATCAAAAGATAATACTATACATATATATCGTACACTGTTGATATTGGGATGCAACTTGTAAGGTTGCTCGAGCTGTTTGCACGCGCTCATCATTATCGCCTTAGGATCTTACTTATCCTGCCCTATAAAATATTTACTACGACTGCTATTTATTAATCAAGTCATAGCGATGAAATATTGAATTTGAAAGAAAAAAGTTAGAGACAACAAAAAAAGTCAGTGAACCGACGTCACGGTCTGCGCTGTGTTAGGCAATGGCCATACCGGCCAAACCCTTACTTCAAAAAAATAAAATAAAATAAGCTGACGAAAAAAAAAACAGACATATATATAAAGGTAATAATTAATTAATCAAAAAAAAAATACAATACTAGATCTGGTCCTTTATATAAGATTTTCTTGTTATTGTAAATTACACTACAAACTAAATCTTATCTTATATTGAGAACCAATATGATATTAAGGTAAATAGTTTTAAAAATATAATATTACATCTGGCATTTAATGTAAGATTTCATTTATAGTATAAATTATGCTTATTGAGGTAAATATTAAGGTAAAACAGGCTGGACCCGCGCGTGCTCTTGCTGCGTAGGGATGAGAAATACGGGATCTAGGTTGATGTTGCATTAATTCTCATACAATTTTGACAAAGCTAGCTGCATGTGTAGTGTCTTGAAGGGAGGACATAGCTTATGGTAGAAGGTATATTCTGTTTAGATTGGAAGAAGGGGATTAATTTCCTCAATGCTAAATTGTGTGGATGTCCAATTGAGCTTCAAAGAGCCAAGGATCGAGATGATGATTTAAAACGTCATATTGAGAAGTGTAACTCTGTTGAAGTTGTCACCTAATTCTAAATGAGGTTTCAGTAACGTAACTAACAAAAAGGCCGCCATTGTGGAATTCAACGATCCGTCTGAGGGAATGGTTTCAAACAAATCTGATATTTATGTTATGTTTGCAATAATGAAAATATGTATGTTGGTAGGGGATTATCAAAATTGTGAAATTAAGATAAAATTAAGATTTTGTATTAGTTGGTATTGATGAAGTATTTAGAAATTCCAATGCATAAAATTAAGATTTTGTATTAGTTGGTATTGGTGAAGTATTTAGAAATTCCAATTCTAGAACTTTAAGATTTTGTATTATGTTTGCTTAGCTGGAATAATGAAAATAATGAATAATGAATACTCCGGTGGCGACTTTCATGTCGGATCTATTTATAAGACGTTCGTTATTGATTTTCTTTTCTTGAAAATATGAAAAAAGCTTATAACCATAGGCAAGTGGAAATCTAACATATAAGTAGACACACTAATCACTAATGATGTCATGATAAATGTTCTTGCGAAAAGGGCCTTGAACAAAGTCATTTGATGATTGCAAATTCTCATCCTAGAGTTTCTGATGGATCTTTCAGCTTCTGATGATGATGGTTCAAAGATTTTCTTATTATATTAGGCCCCTTTATTTTTGGCAAAGATTTTCTTGTTATATTAGGCCCCTTTATTTTTGGCCTTTCGGTTATTAATGTATGACCTATTTGAAAGATGATATTGATCTCAAATACAAGACATTTTTTCTATATTTATTAATATTTTTGTAATTTATCTTTATTAGTGTTCTCTCAATAGTAAGAAAGAGATGAAGGTAATTAATGAAGATGATTAGTTAGGGTGCTTTAGAAAAAATATTTTATATTAACTAATTTAATTAGCTTATTTAATCATATGAGGAAGGAGTAAATAGTTTAAAGAATATATACGTAATTAAGAAAACATATATTCCTGCAAAGCGCAAAAAGGAGCATCATCGTTGGATTTTTAGTTGGGTTGCTAGTTATGACTGTTGGATTGTTGCCAAAACAAGGAGGTCATCGACGGTGGCGGGTGAGAGTGGTTGGCCAAAGAGAGAGGGACAGAGGGCCCAGTATTCACGTGGACAGTGGCCCACCCGGCCACGTCATCTAAAAAAAAAACGCTCATGGAATCTCCTCTGATCGCCTCTCCACCAATCGCTGTTGTACTCCCACGTGGGCCTATGGAGCCCACAGCCGCTTGGAATGATATGTACATGGGCGTCCCTGGTCTAAGCTCTTTTTACTGTTAATTCATCAATATTCGTTACTTGAGTATTTGACTGATATCAATGTAACTCTATTAAAATCCCCTCATTGTTTTGCAGCCCTCTTTCCATATAAATCCAACACCTTCTTCATCTTTCTTAGCCTGGCTCCTTCTTCCCTTTATCTTCTAGTATCATCTGATCCCTCTCGTTTTCCCGATGTTTGCGCCCTCCAACACCAGATTAATTTAGCTCGATCGCTTTAGCTTCTTCGCCGATCTCTATCTCTACCTTCAACCTCGCTTTGATCCCTCTCTGATATATTCATATATGACCCTCTTGCCCTCTCGCTCAGGAACAGAGCAATTGGACGGCATGGAAAACGGCTCATCCCCGGCTTCTTATATCCGATTGGTTAGTTCTATCCCTACAAATAATATGCACAGTTTTCGATCATGTCAATACAATTTCATTAGTTCATTCTTTTGGTTAAGTTGATGGATATTAGAGAAAAGGGATTTTTTTTTTTTGAGTTACAAGAAAGGGTTTTGAAGTAATCAAAACACATACGTAACATACAGGTGCACCGTCTGATTGAAGAATGCATCCTATTCAACATGAGCAAGGAAGAGTGCATGGAAGCTCTCTCCAAACATGCCAACATCAAACCAGTCATTACCTCCACCGGTCAGTCCTCACTACTCGCACCTTTTTCTTTATTAATTATTTCTTGCGTGTCGTTGTAATAAATATCAAGTGCACGCGCACAGTTCGGAGTTAATGGGGTAAAATGATAGACGGACGCGGTCAAGAATAAGTATATATACACGTAGATCATTGATATTATATATATCTTCCTTATTTTTTGTTTGGTTGAAAGTAAATGACACACGTGCATGCATGAGGTGTGGGAGAGCAGTGTGGAAGGAATTGGAGAAAGAGAATAAGGAGTTCTTCGAGGCGTACACGAGAAACAGAGCAGAGAGGGCTTCAGAGACAGAGACAAGGAGGAGGATACACAACGTGGTTTCGGAATCTTCCTCCTCCTCCCACGGAGTTTAGCTTTCAGACGCAAACAACATGATTCTTCACTACTAGCTAGGGGTATTTCCGTAATAAAAAATGGATTGTGTACGAAACGTCGTCGTAGTGGCCCCGCAGAAGTTGAAGTGGGAACTCTACAGTGACAGGGGATCAGAACGACATGGCGTAGACACGTTGGTAAGTGTAAAGGCTATTTTCCTGCTGTGTATATTTGTGATAGATGGGTGTGTGTCGACATGTCGTTTGGCAGATACTGTATACTAGTTCCCACGGATGAAAATTGGTATATTGACTTGTCTTATTGTTTTGCGAGTGACCGTCTTGGCACCACTGATACGGTGTCGTTTACCTTGTGTGACTGTTTTGTAATGGATTTTGGAAATTAATAATGACGGTGCCTTCCTCTGTGGGCCCCACTCTGCCTCCATGGTCCCCCGTACCCGACTGCTCATTTCTTCATTGTTTACTTCCTTTTTTTAACCATTCACACAATAAACACACTCCTCTATTTTTTCAAGATATACTATTATTCTATTCATTTTTTTTTTCAATAAAAATATCCTATCCTCTATATCGCTGTTTGACTTGTCAATTTTGCATATCAGGTTCAAAGAATTATACATGCATCGATCATAATAATTTAAAAGTTGCTATTCTCTGCGAAAAATATCCCATTGGTCGCCTCACCCCTTTGGCTTAATTGAGAGTGGTCACTTGTCACTTTTAATTGTTTCCTTTATCCCGTTTCACTATTATCAGAAAGTTTTCTCAACTTGCAAAGTTCCTCATGCGTGACCTTACTTGACCAGCGGATTTAAATTCATATTTTTTTCTTCTTTTTACTTTTTTACTACTACAGATTTGGATTTTTATAACCTTTAATATATAAGGGTTACAGTTAATAAATGTCATATATGTCAAGACTGAAATCATGCAAGGATATATAGCATATAAACATAACGATTAATTATGTGTATCATTATGTATTGCGAGGCGGAATTCGTGAAAACACAAAAATAACCGTTGTAGTTAATATCCGTCGTTTCTTTAGTGGTTTTTTCGTAACAACCGTCATACAGCACTTACAAACGATTCGACTTCCAACTTCTTACATCAATGAAAACAAAATATGACAGTCTTCATAAACAACTGTCATCTAACTCTTTCATGACCCTTCGTAATATTTGGACATTCAATATTATAACTCATCATAACCCTTTGTAATCCTTTTAAACCTTCACGAGTCATAAGTTAAAAGTCAAAACCCTTCGCAATACGTTAGATCTCTATTTAAACTCAATTATTCCTTGTGATTCTTACTAAGGATTGATCCTAACTAATAAGTTGTCCCCTCCCCCCTCCGCCAATTCATCTATTTTGCCGAATGACGAGATGATACAAGAGAAAATAGCAATGTGGACTGATCATCTTGCCATGAAGGAGGTACAAACAACAAATTAAGAGAAAGGGGAGAAAACTTATTGTGGATGGAACAATAAATGTCATCTTTTGAAATCTAACAAGTTTACAATTTGTTAATTTCATAATTTGTCCTTTCTTGTTTCACCTCACACTAAATAACAGTGATAATCAGTAACCATAATATTTTATCTCACAAGAATGACAGTTGTTAAGCGAAAACCATCATGAAATAAGAAACGTTGTGATGGTTCGAAACCTTTCTCCTTCCCCACACTGATGATAATACTCTGACATAGCCTTTATCTCCCCCTACTACAGAAAATGGATTTAACGTCCGTTTTTTTAGCCTTTTAATGTCCAAAAACAAGGAGACGTCGTCCTAAATAATTTAGGACACCATATGGCTTATTTAAAAGAAAAAACAAAAAACAAAAATTACGTCTTATACTATCATCAAAACCCAAGAACCCAGTAACCACATCTTCGTTTCATCACACTTTCATATACCAATTACAAATCCAGAACTCAAATCCAATAATCAAATCAGAAAAATCAAATGAAATCCAAGATAATCGAATATGAAATATTACAAATCCAGAACTCAAATCCAATAATCAAATCGAAAAAATCAAATGAAATCCGAGATAATCGAATATGGAATATACAGATCTAAGTGAGATGGATTTGAATCAAAGATCTACAAACACTCATAGCAAAAATCACATGCCAAAAATCAAAACTAAAAATCAGAGATCTACAAACACTTATAGACCGTCAAACTGAAAGCACGAACCTGGCGGTGTGGTTTGTCCATCACCGTCAATGAGGGAGATTGGAGATATGAGTGAAGACGGTGCAAATTTGTGGCGACACAGTGGCGGTGTGGTTTGTCCATTGCCGTCGATGAGGGAGATCGGAAATATGAGCGAAGATGATGCAAATTTGCAACGACGCGGTGGTGATGTGGTTCATCCATCGCCGTTGGTGAGGGAGATCAGAGATTTGAGCAAAGATGGTGCAGACCTGAGGCGACGCGGAGGAGAGCAGATTTGCGGCGGTGACACAGAGAGCTTTGAGTGAGAGCGTGTAAATATGAGGCAGAGAGAAGAGGGTCGAGAGGGAAGAAGAGAGAAAGTGACAGTTGGAGATGAGAGCTGATGATGAAATGAGAATGAGATTCATGGGTCCAAGAATGGAGAATAGAGAATGCACCCAAAACCAAAAAGAAAAATGTCACGGTTTGGCGTCCTAACATATTTTTTGGATGCCAAAAATATTGCTTTTGGCTTCCTAAACATATATTGGGACACCAAAATACACCTTTCGATGTGTCAGAGTTCACTTTTGACGTCTTAGATTAAATTTAAGATGCCAAAAGTCCCTTTTTCACCGTCCTAATTTTAAATTAGGATGTCAAAAGTAACTTTTTGCGTCTTTCCCAAAATGAGGACGCTAAAAGCTCCACATAATTACAAAAATGTCACCACCTTTATATTTTACTTCCTTTCTAAAAAAAACGGACGTCCTTAAGAAAGTAGTATTCATTTTTTGTAGTAGTGCCCCTCCCATGATAAGAATGAGGATGAGGATGAGAAAAATTAGGACGACGAAGAGGAGGATGAGCAGGACGGTGAAGACAACAGTGGTATGATATGGTCTTGAATTTAAGTATATATATTAAAATCAAAACTCATTAAAAGTATAGGTATCTAACATTCCACTTACACCAAACCTTCATGAAATTATGATGACTAAAATCAACTATTGAATAATTCAGCTGATCAAATTACGAGGACAAATAATGATATTGACAACAGAAATCTTTACTAACTTCTTTAATTCATGAGAAATTGTGTTTTTTTACCTGATAATGATATTGACAACAGAAATCTTTACTAACTTCTTTAATTCATGAGAAATTGTGTTTTTTACCTGAATTGTTATGAGTTGCTCCTAATGAATATAGAAGGGAGTAATGTTGTTAACATTTTAAAATGGGTAAACATAATCTTTAGTCCTTTAAATTTGTTCTCATTTTTATTTTGGTTTCTCAGGTGTCAAACTATAAATTTTGGTTCCTGAAATTTTATTTTATTTAAAATATTGGTCCATATAATTCAATAAAAACTTAAACAATTTTGTCCTAAGAGGAATCAAAACCTATTATTTAAAATTTAAGAAACTAAAATCAAAATAAGAACAAACTTAAAATATTAACTCTTTTAAAATCAACCGAAGCTCTTAACAAATTTTTCTGCTTCCCATGTATCGTTGGATAATGGGCCACTGTAGCTACGCATGCATTCAACGCCATAAAGTACAATTATTATCGCTACTTCTTTTTTGTCACCGTAAGGTACAATAATAATTATTATTATTATTATTATTATTTTGTGGTAGTTCGACATGAAGTACAATTATTAACGTCATATTATATCCACGTCGGAGGAAAAGACCCAATCCAATGTTGTTCATCCGAGAGTTTGGTCTGTCTTGGAAAAAAAAAAGGCGCACGAGAAAAAGATGAATTCATTTCATTTTCTCCAGCGAATCTCATTTTGCTGCCTTAATCGTTATGTTCTATTTTCAACTTGTCAAAAATATATTTGAAAAACTAAAATTGAAGTAAACATTATTAATTATTATAAAATGATTTATGCTTGGATATAGTAATTTTTAACTTCTTATGAAATCGGTTTTATAGACTGAAAAAAGATTCAACTTAGGTGAAAATAATAATTACCCATTTATTATTTTTAACTAATCTTAAATTTTAGTTGATCTTACAAAGTTAAAAAAATACTTATGAAAAGAACTGGAGAGGGTACTTTTGAAAAACTATAAGTTTGTAACCAAACAATTTCAGTGAAAGTTAATGGTGTAAACGGATTTTTGAGGTTCTAGACTAGAGTTGGGATCCAAACACCGGGAATGTGGATGATTGGTGTAATTAAAAAAAGAAAACAAAGGCAGCCAAATTTATAAAATTTCGCAGAGACGAGGCGTGAATGTGAGGCAATTTTCATGGAAGGTCCAGAATTATACGAATCAACCGCAAAAATTTGAAATAGGGACATACATATATATATATTAGTGAAATCAGTTGGGCATTTTCATCTAAATATATGGGCCTTCTATCAGCCTCTCTGTTTTTTCGATGCAATCGGCCTCATCTCACAATTCACATCGTCAGGTTGCTGAGAAAAATCCCGGCCCACTATTTGGAAATCGTATTTTCACTAATATATCAACTGCCACTAACCATCAATAGAAGGAAATGGTAAGGGATTTGCTTTCTCACCACCATGTCCTCGGTTCGAGGCGTGAAAATGGTGTTAGGAGCTCAAAAACTGCCACTCTTGTTTCATAACAAGACTTTGGACCCATGCGTTGCATTGAGTATTAAGTTCTATTCTGTTTGAAATATGAATAACAAAGATTCAAATGTAATAACCAAATTGTTTTATTAATTAATAGGTAAAATTAAGCACTGAAGAAATACACCAATGAAAGTAATAAGATATTCAAACCAAGTTTCCCCTTACAACTATGAATGTGATAAAATGTTTTAGAAAACTTCTCTGTAAACATTATTAACTGTGTTGTCAATACATTTATTAAACTCATTCAAAATTAGTATTTTCAAATCATTGAAACTCTTTACCCTTGATAGAGCATCATAAAGTTGTCCATGTGAAAAAATTGGACTTGGTAGGTAAAGACCTACATTTGACATCGATTGTCCTTGGCTCTTATTAATTGTCATCGCAAATGAAATGATGATTGGAAATTGCCTTCTCGTCATCTTGAATGAAAGTTTAGATTCACATGGGTTCATGTCCATCCTGTGTATCAAAATGTCTTGGCCTGCGCTAGTGTCATTCAACGCCTTCACCTTAATAACGTTCTTGCCAAGTTGTGTAATTTGAAGCCTCGTACCATTGCACAATCCTGATGCTTGGTCAATGTTCTTTATTAACATAACTGGTACTCCCACCTTCAAAATCAATTTTTGATGAGGAAATCCAGAACATTTAATTGGATTTAGAAACTCTGTGTCATATAGATCATCGAAACTTTCATTTGCATCATCTATACGATTTATAGAGTCAACACTAAAGTATTCTACTTCATCTCCTGGAAACAAAGAACAAATATACTCATTCAATGAATTGACATGTTCCGTAGTGGGGGTTAAAACTGACCTGTTGTTTAGGTAATGTTCCTCAAATAAGCGTTTAACTAAATTTGGGTAAGTAGATTCAACGATGCACCTTATTGGATTATCATCATCATAAAGTAACAAATCTGATGGTAATGTTATGTTTACAATATAATCGTGCGGTAATCCAATGACACCCTCTCCTACAAGCAACAGTCATTCAAAGAATGTTTTTTTTTTCATGCTCAACTGGATCTATGGAAGACTTTAGTCTCATATTTTTGGTTAATTGCAATAACTGCATTCATTCCAAAGAGGAGAAGCATTGATAGATGCATCTACAATCTCAGCTCGTCCACTTTTAGGAATGACCGGAAGGATCTGTCTAAAATCACCGCCCATGACGACACATTTTCTTCCAAATATGCAATTAGTCTTCATTAAGTCCCTCAATGTTCGATCAAATCATCATTTCAATCACGTTTTCTTCTTTCATTAATTATTTTCTAACTTATTAGAACCTTCAAAATATAATCATATCCTCAAATCCAAAACACCCAATTTCCTACTATCAAAGTTTCACCCAAAAATTTTAAATATACACATTCTTATAAATCTCAAATCCAATATATTTAATCCTCAATAGAACATTCAATAAATTATAACATAAAAGATGTATAATTGACAAAAGATGTGAAATTGAAACCGCTTGTAAATGTGTGAACGAAAATCAAAATTTTTGAAATAGCCGAATCTTTCAAAAATTGAAAAATTAAACGTAATATAACCCAACTAATGGAATTTTGGTACACGGTTTTTGATGATGCATAAGCGCTTGGTTAGGTTACTAATTTACCTAACATAATGAATACATTAAGGGGAACTAAATTAAATCAATAAATGCAACAACTATTAAATCCTTACACTATAAGTAAAATTAATCATGTTATAATAATATCTACTTTTTCCAAATAATTGGCAGTAAAAAGATTTACGTTTTAAACTTAAAATAGTTAAAATAACTATGAATCAATTTTTTAACAAAGCCACAACATTTACGCAGTATATATAATCTAAACTATAAATGTATCAACGAAAATCAATTTTAAAATGTAATTATTGGAATGTTGTTACACAGTTTCTAACTGACAATGTATAAGCGCTTGGTTTTGATACTCATTTATATAATGCACTGAATATTTTAAATCCTATGACACTTTTACTTCACGTTCGATTTGTGTGAAAAAGGTCGATTTGTGTGAAAAAGGTAACTCATTCATACAAATCCATTATTGACCTTTACTATATTAATTTATTTTAATCAAGTTCAATCTCAAATCTCTATTCATACTGATACTAACCTGAATCAATAAATTAAAAAAAGAATAATAAATACAATCATTTGAATTCGGTAGAATAATTCTCTAAATCCCGTAATTTGTGGTGAGCCCTAATCAATTCTTTTATATTGAAATTCAAATTTTAAATCTCCTAATCAATTCAATATCATTATCAATATTATAATTTGATATCATTATAATAATAATAATAATTTGATATCCCTTTCAGATTGTTGACAAAATGGGCGAGACGATGAAGATAAGACCATGCCAAGAGAAGAGGGAGAATCGCATATATCGGTGATTTTGGAGGAATTTAAAATTTGAAATCCCCACCCAACTAAACCATCAAAATCCCCACATAATAAACCAATATAGGCTACCACTGCCCAGTTTTTTTAGCCAGGGCACCGCCCAACTATACTGACCAATGATGTTTTGGAAAATCTTGACTCCACGCCTGAAAATAAATGCGTACATGGGGAAAGGGATGGAAACCTGGAAAATTATGCAATTTTAAATGATGCACAGAGATTAAACCAATGCTCATCCTATGGGAGGTCACCACTTAAGTAGGGAATCAGTTACATAAATAATTTATCGGTACACCAAATTCAATCACATTGAAGTTGTTAATAGTTTAAAGGCTAAATTACCGTTTCGATATATTTTTTTTCTTCCAAAATAATGACAACAACCCTTTTTAAATATTTAAGTAGTAATTTAAAAGTAATACCGGTCCCCAAAATGAACGTGTGAATGAAGTCAAAAGTAATTGAAAAAAAAAACTCATCGACGCATTCAAGAGAATAAAGACATTCAAATTATCAATATATAATTACATGGAAATCATACTGGGAAAAATCAAAACACGATATTCTCTTGTACAATTAAGATATGAAATTAAAACAATTAGTATTTATAATATATCTTTCCAATACATAATTCAATAAATAATAAAATTTTCAAAAACAAATATAACTTGATATTACAAATCTTTGAAGACCAATCAAAACTAGTATGCTTTTATTGCAATAGACTTATTGTTAAATCTGTGTATGGTGGGAAGTTAGCGCTTAATATGACCATATTAATTACAAGTAATTTATTTAATTTTTCAGATCACAACTTTCCATATACATTATAATGAGTTTTTGCTTATCAATAACCTCTCACTTCCAATGCCTTTCATCTACTTATCCTCCATATTTTGATTTCAAATTCAAATTTCATATTAATCTCACTTTCCATCTCTTTTATAGTTTTATTTGGATCATTATTTCAATTCCTTCCAATCTTTGTAGTGTCATCAGTATCATGAGAATATTTTTTTATATATAATTTTTATATCACGGGGATGGAAAGTGAGATTTGTGAATTCACTTTCTAATTAATTTTTAGGGTTAAGGTGCAAAAATAGACATGTGCTTATCTCCGAGGAGCGCCCAGTAGCAAATGCTTTTTTTAGGTGCAAAAGTGACTATATGGTTACAAGTTAGGTGCAAAAATAGCGTTTGACCGTTAAGTTTGACTTTTTTTTGGTGAACGATGACGTGGCATTTCAAATATTTTTTTCGATATCCTTTTAGTACCGGTCAATACCTCGAAATAATTTTTCAAGATCATAAAATAATTTTTCAAAATTATGAAATATTTTTTTTGTACCAATCGCATATCCGAAAATACTTTTTAGTACCAAATCGGTATCCCGAAATATTTTTTTCAAGTATCCTTTTAATACCTAGTTAATACCGAAATATTTTTTTAAGATCATAAAATTATTTTTGCACCTTTGAAATGCCACGTCATCGTCCGGTCGAAAAAAAAGTCAAACTTAACGGTCAAACGCTATTTTTGCACCTAATTTGTAACTACATAGTCACTTTTACACCTAAAAAAACTAAAAAAGCATTTGCTTCTTGGGCGCTCTAGGAAAAATCACATGTCTATTTTTGCACCTTAACCCTAATTTTTATAATTTTTAATTCTTTTCTATACATAATTTTTATATCACGGCGTCAATTACTTCTAATCTTGAATTAGATAATTAATCTCAATTTCTAGTTATCATGAGAATTCTCTCTTATTCTCACATCTCCATTTTTTTGGGTGCACTCATAAAGATAAAAAAAAAAATTCTTTTCTCTTGAAATCAAATTCAAATTTTAAATATCCTAATTGATTAAAATCGTTATCAATACAACAACAACAACAACGACGAGGACGACGAGGACGACGGACGACAACAATAAATAGATCATCAATAAATAAATATTAATAATAAGTATAATTATAATTTGCATAAAAATTATAATCCTCGGAATCCCATAAATAATAATAATAATAATAATAGGTATAATTATAATTTGCATAAAAATTTTAATCCTCTGAGTCCCATAAATAATAACATTGAATTCATGGATTCTTTTTTCACGGGATCAAGTAAGTTGTAAAAGGTGAGCATAAAAAATTTCATAAATTAAAGTAGTTTATAAACTTCAATATATTTACATCCTGTCTCTCATTTTGATTGATCGATAATTAATTGAACTCAATTTCCAATTGTCATGAGAATTATCTCTCATTCTCACATCTACAATTTTTTTGTGCACTCATAAAGATAAAAATAATAAATTCTTTTCTCTTGAAATCAAATTCAAATTTTAAATATCCTAATTGATTAAAATCATTATCAATACAACAACAACAACGACAACAACAATGACCACAACAACAACGACAACGACAACGAAGACAACGACAACGACAACAACAACAACGACAACAACAACAACAACAACGATGACAACAACAACAATGATCATCAATAAATGAATATTAATAATAAGTATAATTATAATTTGCATACAAATTATAATCCTTTGAATCTCATAAATAATAATAATAAGTATAATTATAATTTGCATAAAAATCAACAACAACAACCACAACGACGATGATGACAACAACGACGACAACAACAACAACAATAAATAGATCATCAATAAATGAATATTAATAATAAGTATAATTATAATTTGCATAAAAATTATAGTCCTCTGAATCCCATATGTAATATCCCGAATTTTGGACCCTGAGAATTGAAAATAAGCCTAAAAATGGGTAGACGACTAAGCCCGGTTCGGAAAGAGTCCCAAGAATGACGAGAAATAGGAAGATTCTCAGGGACTAAGTAACTTGGTTATGCAGGTCAGTGGACCTCATGTGTATAAACTGTGGAATTAAAGTGTCAATGGAAAAGGGGCACAAAATACCCATACGGTACAAATTCGGTTGGAAAATATGCCCCTAACTATGTCCTTAGGTATAGGATAATTAGTTGAGTGAAAATATGCCGGTATAAGTAAGTATACAACATTTTCAGGGCATTCAGGGATGCCCTGCATTTTTGAAGATCAGGAGTCAGTGTAATCACTGCTGGAGTACACGTGTCACTACGGGGTTGAAAAGCAAAAAGTAAGTAATGATTACAAGGGGTAGAAAAGTCAATTCCTTACCCCTTAAGCATTGAATTTCGTCCACCTAGGAGAGAGAAGGAAAATTCAGATGATTTTATCCATACTCAAGCCCAAACACAAAATGCGGGTCCCACTGGTGATTAACCGGTAGAAAGGGGACCGCTAGGGATCAGTTAGGGGTTTCTTTTGGATTGAATGAGATAAATGTGGGGCCATATTGAGTAGTTAAGATGGTGCCACATATGAATGTCCATTCAGGGGAAAATATCTGAAAAGTTGAAGAAAAGTTCAAAGGGAAGCACCCTGTTGACCAGCGGGACCCACATGGACCGGTCGAAGGAGATTGGACCAGATAAAGTGAAAAGTAAGTGGAAGAAGTTGGAATGCAGATTTTGTGGGCCCAAATAGGTGCCACCTAGCCCCCCATAATGATTAAAAACGTGACTTGGAGTGTAAGAAAGAGAAATCAGTGTAAAAGTCAAACTGCGGGTCCCACATTCAGAGAAAAAGGGCAAAATGGGAATAAATGGGTAAAAATTAATTGGAACAGGTTTGTGGGCCCAAAATGGCGTGCCATATGTCCTTTTGGACAGGTCCAAGCTTGGGGAAAAATTCAGAAATAATTGGTAAGTTCCGGGCCACAATTGCAATTTACAAAAGTTCCGGGCCAAAACTCATAATTTGCCCCAAGAGCAGATAGAGATCTGTACGTTTTTTTGGAGGGGGCAGTGACACATGGCAGAACCCTAGGAGCCTCTGGAATTCTCTGGAAAAACTTGGAGAAGAAGTCAAGAAGTCAGATACAACTGGACAGGAATTAACCACGCTTATTCCGAACCGATCGATTACCTTTATTATTATAAAATACACATACTCTCTCTCCTAAACTAAGGCAGCACGAAATTTTCCATAGGAAGAGAGAGAAAGCTTCAGCCAACCTCCATAGCTGGAATCAAGATCCAAGCTCCCTAGATCACCAACCAAACTTCCGATTCAGGTAAACACCGAAAACCCGCACCTTTGGAACTCAAACTTGTGATTTTCGTCCAACTAGTTGGGGCTTGGTGTTGGGGTCTGATTTTAGAGTTTTTAATGGTCTCAAAGTGTTTAAAACATGATTTTGTATGGGTTTAATCTATGGATTAAGTTTCCAAACTCAAAAACACTGAAAAACCCCTAAGAACAAGGTTGTTGTTGATTCTGGAATTCCTGGCAGTGATGCTTCAATCCGACCTTAAAAATAGTAAATGAACTTGGTTTAATTTGATATTTTTATGATCCAGGGCTTCACCATGATGTATAATTTTGTGTCTTTTGGATTTTCCTACTAAGAGATAAAAATTGGTGAAGTCAGAACAGGGTGCAACAGGGCGAAATCTGACCAAGGTGTAGAAAATAAGCACCACGCCAAATTATTAGTGCTTTATGGTTCTGGAAATATTTTTCCTGCACAATATACATTTTAATGGTTCAAATGGCACTGGTTTCATGTAAAAATGATTTTTGTGGAATTTATCAAAAATCCCAGAAGTTGGGCCAGAAACACTGGATTCTTGGAAAAATCTGTATGGGCTCGGTTTTTGACAAAATAATGTAAGGGTATTTTTGTAATTACTAAGAATGGTATATTTTGATGTATTTTGGTCAGGGGTATTTTTAGAAAAATCACCGGGCCTAAAATATTAAGAGCAGTATCCACCATACCAGGTAGTAATCGCCTTACTCAGATATCTTTATGTGTGTATTGTATGTTTGTATTGCCATGTGTGCTTTTGTATATTTCTTTGCCAAATATGCATACAGAGTTATGGTTCCTAGCGCTGAGGATGATTGGTCCGAGGCCGGCCTTGATTGGCGGCTGTACGGGTCGATAGGTCCGGGGCTGTCCTGAGGCAGCTTTACGGGTCGTGACTCCGGTAAGTCTGGGGCTTGCCTTGGTAAGGCAGCCTGACGGCGCGTGGTTGTCGGTGATGTTTGTGTATTTCTGTTTGCATATGTGGTATGTATTTGGCATGTTATCTGTATTTTCATATCTAACGTGGTTACCTTCATACACACTACACATTTAGTATTTGAGTACTGACAGTTACTCTGAGGGCCATTATTGGACTCCAAAAGTTTCTATAGCTGTAGGGGAGTGTGCCTGATCCAGAAGACCCTTTTAGAAAGGTAAGGCCCATCGGTGCAGATTGAAGAATAGGGAATGCCCTATTACAGTTTGTATCTATTTTTAGGATAATTGTATATTATTATTAGTATTTTATTTTGGATGACTGTACCCTTAACCCTTCGGGGACTTTTACTTTCGGTTTATTTTACTTTTACCAATACAGTAGATAGTCCAAACTGGTCAAATGCTCTGTTGCGCTAACTCTGATGCATGTTAAGTAGACATAATAATGAAGGAAAGGTAATCGTTAAAAGGAATCCCTCTAACCCGCCACCCGAAAGGGCTAGGCCGGTAGGGGTGTAACACCATAAATAATAAGTATAATTATAATTATAATTTGCATAAAAATTATAATCCTCTGAATCCCATAAATAATAATATTGAATTCATGGATTCCTTTTTCATGGGATCAAGTAAGTTGCAGAAGGTGAGCATAAAAGATTAATAAATTAAAGTAGTTTATAAACTTCAACATATTTACATCCTGTCTCTCATTTTGATTGATCGAAAATTAATTGAACTCAATTTGTAGTTATCATGAAAATTCTCTCTTATTCTCACATCTCCATTTTTTTTGTGCACTCATAAAGATAGAAATAATAATAAAAAAATCTCTTGAAATCAAATTCATTGATTAAAATCGTTATCAATACAACAACAACAACGACGACGACAACCACAACCACAACAATGACAACAACGACGACAACGACAATAACAACGACGACGACGACAACAACGACGACGACGATGACAACAACAACAACAACAACAAATAGATCATCAATAAATGTATTTTAACAACAACAATAATAAATAGATCATCAATAAATGAATATTAATAATAAGTATAATTATAATTTGCATAAAAATTATAATCCTCTAATCCCATAAATAATAATATTGAATTCATGGATTCCTTTTTCACACGATCAAGTAAGTTACAAAAGGTGAGCATAAAAAATTAATAAATTAAAGTAGTTTATAAAATTCAACATATTTACATCATGTCTCTCATTTTGTTTGATCGATAATTAATTGATTTTTTTTCAATTTTCAAACATTAATCAAATAAAAAATATTATTGGAAGTAAATATGTTAAAATAAGAGGTATTCTTCATTTTTTAAGTAAAAAAAGATTTTTACTTTATTATTTAATAATTACTTTATTTAATTTTTCACGTCACAACTTCCAATATACACCATGATGAGTTTTTACTTCCCAAGAATCTATCACTTCTCATGCCTTCCACTACTTATCCTTCTCCATATTTCATTTCAAATTCAAATTTTATATTAATTGCACCTCCCATATTTTTTTATTTTTTTATTTTGATCATTGGTTTAAATTCTTCCAATTTTGTAGTCCCGCGATTTTTTGAGAATCACAAAAATTTCAGGTTAACCTAATATGAAAAATGTAAATATTTAATTCATAATATAATTCATGAATGGGGATGGTATTTGTTGTTTTTAGACTCTGTTGCCTTTTACTTATTTCGAAGCGGCTTCTACCACTAAACCAAACAGGCATTATACCTTTGGCTTTGTCCATGATTAATGAAATTAATGTCATTAGCCAATAAAAAAAGATAGGAAATGTTTCATTAATTTTTTTTACATCTAAAAAATAGGATAAGTTTTTTTCCTCAAATTTATTCCTAACAAATCATAGTTAACATTAAAAAAATTCTTATTGCCAGTCATGGTCATCCATACATTCGTTCATGGGGGAGTACAACAAATTTGTGAGTCTAAACATTTAAAAGAATCAATAAGATCACTCAAGAAGACAACAAACCCATAATAATACTTTCTCGGTATTCAATACCTCATCATCTACCATTTCCTCTCTCCCTCCTTCAGACCCAGAATCCCCACAAAATCACCTTGCCCTTCAAATCCATAGATTCCTTGCCATCATCATTGCTCGCCTTCATCTCTCCTCTTCCCCAGAAACGTCCATTGCAGGTATATTGTTCAGTTCAGTGAGCGACTCTACAAAAACAAAAATACTCAACATGCTTTTGACATCTATAAAGTAGAGAAGATCTTAGAGCAGAGCAGCGCAAGAAACAAAAAATCAGAGATACGAGAAAAGAAAACGCAAGCAGAAAGCAAGAGAGGGGAGAGACAACGACGTACGGAGCAACATAACCATTAGCGGAGAGGTAAGAGACAAGGAAGGTGACACTGCCAAGCTTCATCTCAACATGGAGGATAAGAGAGAGCTCTTGCTTATAATTGCATAGGTTTGAAGGAGAATGAAGAGAAAACGTCCAAAGCTTGCATCAACCTTACACAGGTTCGAAGTTATGGCTAGCATCGACTTCTGTAAATGAAAAAACATCTTATGGAGTCATATTGAAACGGTATAGTGAATGACTGTGTTTTCATCTGGGCTAATAAGCAACTTATATAGTGCAATGAATAACAAATTAGGGTTTCTCCCATGATTCAAAACGAAATAAAAAATGTAGGTGTGGAAATGGTTACAAACGAATGACCCAATAAGAGAGAACAGATCCAATCTTCTATACCAATGGTAATAATTATGAGAATGGTTCCAAAATGGAAAATATGTTTGAAAGGATTATACGATTTGAGTTCTTCAACTGAGCCTCAAGAAGTAAACAACTTCAGGTTAAATAGGCAAACAACGAAGGTGCGACGTTTGGAGATGATGAAAACCCATTAACGACAAGTCATTAAGTTGGCCGATTAGTTTAGCCAATGTTTGAAGACTGGTGATAAATGTTAAAATCCATGTAACATACAAATGTTAATAATAAAAAATCTTAATAGTTATGAAAAGATAAGACGAAGGACTGCCAAGTCTTGGAAACTTAAAGTTTGGTGAACGAATGATCAATAAATGCAACAACTATTAAATGTTTACATTTAATACTAATCGAAAGTTATAATAATATATACATTTTCCAAAATATTGGGAGTAAAAAGCTTGATTTTTAAAATTCAAAATGGTCAAAATAAGTATGACTTTATTTTGTAACAAACAAACAACATTTACAAAAGATGTATAATTGAAACCGTGCGTAAATGTGTCCACGAAAATCAATATATGTAATGGCTATTCAAGACAAACTACCCTTGCGATGCAAAGAATTATGAATTCTACAAATTCATTGATCAATGCAATACCATTTTCAATCAATTCAATCTATCACGATCTGTAAGCTACATTGGTTGTCTTACTTGTACATATTTTACATTCATCTAACATTAATAATTTCATCCTAATGAAGCTCTTAACTCTTGACAATGCGACATACAACTGTCCATGTGAAAAAACCGAGCCTGTTAGCACTGATTAAACGCATATACAGTACTTCTAAGCCAGTCACTTATATAAAGAAATTATTAATCTCTAGAAACAGTTAAATTCACAAACCAATGCACAATGCAAATGTAAGTAGAGAACAATTTCTTACCTTATCACCATCACGCATAAGAGACCGCACCAATGTTGGAGCAGTGCAAAAGAAGGTCACCTTGTATTTGTCAACAATGTCCCAACAGCGCCCGGCATCAGGATAATTGGGAGCTTGAAGATAAGACAATTATAATTCCATTAGATTGCTAAGGAAGCACCTCTCCGCCAATAACTTGACTCTCAACTTTTGACTGAAAAGTCCAAATCAAACTAAAACTGATGGTGCAATGCACACTAATTTTTTTATTTATTCCAAGACAGTTTATGGGAATGAAAAGACATGATGTGCGGATCCAAACAAATAGCTCGATGATTTCTAAAGTAAATATCTGTGGTATGGTTTATTAACAGTTCAATTTTACTGGGAAAATATATTGTTAGTCATTGAATATTTCATCTCTTTTCTGCGAGCTTCAAAGTTTATTTCATATATTAGTAGTTTTTATAAGTCTAAATTCAAGAAACTGGAGTTAGTGATTAGTTTCTTTTTGCCTGTAACATGTCTCTAAGATGCACTTTTAGCCACACCACATGCACATAAATAATTACACTGTGTTTAAACTAAAAATCTATTACACCTTGGCCCCCAAAAAAAAATTAAATGTGTTACCCCTTTATACACAACAACTGTTGCACATTAAGCATGGATCCATAAGTAACATAGCTGTGCCCAGTAATCCAACCACAATCAGCAGTACACCTATAGTCAAAGTATAAAGCTGTTAAATTAATGACACTAATCTGGTTTTCAATCAGGAACACCCTCAAAAGAAAAGAGATAAAGGGCAAGCTTTCAAGGATACCAGTAGACGTCAGATGGTTTGTAGTCGAATGCATACTTGAATGTGGTTGCAGTGTACAACATGTAGCCATCTGTTGTATGGAGGACACCCTTTAGAGAACATATGTTAGAATACAGCAATCTCACGTTAAAGAGGCAAGAAGGAAACAGAACTCAAATGAAAGTACTGCAAACAAATACCTTTGGTTTTCCTGCACTCCCACTTGTATACCGCAGAAAAAGTGGATTCTCTGCGTCTACCCATTCCACTGGACAAGTGGTTGGATATCGAGGTATGACATCCTGAAAATTGTCACAAATAAGCAAATATTCTTCATAGCTAAATGAACACTCGCCATGAAACATATAAAATTGATTGGTCACAGAAAGTTTCGTGTTAAACCTCTTAACCAGAAACAAATAAATTCCAATAATTAAACAAACTGAAATAAGCAAAATTGTGATTTTTTTCCATGGGCATATCATGAAGGAACTATTGCCAGAGTACAGAATAATCTCATGTTACCACTACAATAGTAGAACATGTGAGAGTACATATGCAGGTAATATTTAAATTCTAATCTGCTACCATATATCTCGTCCTTCCTGCCATTTGGTATCTTCCCTTTTCATTGCTGATTGGTTTTCATAAGTTAAGCAGACATCTGGCAGAAAGGAATAATTACAAAGATGAGAACATGAAATGTAGGGAAAACTAAGAAAACCTTAATTATTGGCACCATCATTAGATATCAATGGAATGTACATACTTAATGTTTAACTTTTCCTTTTAGAAACTAATGTTTGACTTGTTGAGGGTGTGACATGAGTGCCAAGACAAGTTGACAAGTGTGATGCCAGAATTATTCAATAACTGAGGAAGAGAGTATAACATTTAACTAATAAACAAACCACTATTTACCAACCTACGGAGACCCCATGTTTGGCCGACTCATTGATAGCGATCAACTATGTCCTTCGAGTTGGATTATCTTGGGGCCCCTTTTAACAAAGATTGCAAGTAATCACAACTTTCGGTTTACAATCAATGATTCTTTGTGCTAGAGATTCTGTAGAAAACCCGGCAAATACAACCTAAACAAATCAAAGGGCTAACAATTATTAACCCAAAAGCCATTGGAAAATCATCCACAAATGTGCAAGTTAAAAAAAATGGAGGAAGAGGAAGTGCCATACTGAATGAACAACACCAATGCGGGCACATGCAAGCATTGTGATGGGGAGTTCCATCAGCATGGGCAAATAAATTATTACAGCATCTCCCTTCTTGATGCCAATATCCTTTAGGTAGTTTTTAACCTGCAGGTCAAAAATAGCGTTGATCTTCCAATCAATTTTTGCTTATGTGCTCCAACAGAATAATACAGAATAATATTCAAGCATCTAAGTGGAGATTTTTCCAAGTAGAAGCATCTTATTCAGACTCCTATGACACGGACATGAAAAGAATAACCTCAGAACTGACCTGGAAAACTTGATCTAGAAGCTGTGAGTAAGTCAAAGTAGCATCTAAACCAGGCCTGTTGCCTTCCCAATAAATGGCAATCTTATTGCCAAGTCCAGCTTCTACATTTCTATCCAGGCAATTGTAATCGATGTTGGTGATGCCACCCTTGAACCATTGGAGAAGGCAACAAACAAACACAGAGATACACTCACTCCTCAGCCTAATGCTATAAAGCGAGATCCAAATGGGAAATGATCAAAAATGAAAATACTTCAATCTTGATGTTACCCTTCCTAACATCAAAATTTTCATCGCATACTTTATCATCCCATTTCTGTTTCCAATAAAACTCGGATGCAATGTCAGACCAAAATCCAACGGGGTCCTCTAAGGACCTCTTGTACATCTCCGGCTACGATAGATCGAAATACAAATAAGACACTTCAATTGCTTAAAAATCGGTGTCAATGAAAAGAACAATTTTTGTGATAAAAAATCAAAAAATAAATAAAGCTTCCACTTGAATCGAAAAGAGATCAATGGAAAGACGCTAGAACCTGTTACGGGACCGAATGAGTGCTTAGCTAGAGAACTCTTTGCTGGGAAACACAAAATCATTCTCTTCAGTGGCGAGATATTCACTAACGAAGAGGGTCTTTAAATAGGCAACAAAGTTGATGGCTAGGGTTTGATTATTGATATGAAGTAACGACGGGGGCGAAGAATATGCATGGGAATGAACTTTTCAATTAATGGTAGTGGGTGGAAGATAGCAAGTGATTAGTAATTGCAGCTTGGGAAATGGAATTAGAAGACCAATGAGAATCCACATACAGAAGACTTTTACCTCATTGGAATCCAGCTGTTGTGGAGAACCATTTATTGTTGGGATGTTTACATGGACCAATAGCTATTGTTGAAATCGCCATGTAGATGTTTACGTGGATCAATAACTAAACGGTTAGGAGGTTTAGAGAGATATATTTGATTGATTATATTCTTTTTTTTCGATGGATGTGAAAATAATATTTTGTTGACCCTACATTGATTAATAATTCCTGGTTTATAAATTATTGTATTTATTATAAGAGCTAAAATGTAAAAATATTCATTTTTTTTTAGAAGTGCACAACATAAACATTTTTTAAAGTGTAAATATAATCATGAACTTTTTTAAAATAGAACAAAAATGACAAATTCGTTAACTCATATGGACGCCGATTACTTTTAAATTTGTGGGCCCCACTAAGTGCCACATGTCAAATTACATTGAGTTACAACTTACAACGATGGTGTTCAGGGTGGTTCGGTCTTCGCCGATAGCAGCGATGGGTGTTGGGTGCGACAACGTTAACAATGGTCAAGTGCAATGGAGGGTGTGAAGGGGTTAGCCGTTGAAGAAGAGATGGAGGAATGGTGGGGGAGAGAGTGCGGTCGGTGGGGAAACATAGACTGAAGGCTGAAGAGTGAAGACGGAGAGAAGGTTGCCCGATAAAAGATGAGAAGAGGTGTACAGCTGGACATTAGTAGGACCCAATGGAAAAAAAGATAGTGGCGTCTGGGCCGGTCCGGGGTTTAGCACATTTTGGGACATCCCTCTCCTTTCGACAACACCATTTTCTTGTCTGTAATCAGGGTTTTAGGCTGCCTCCCCCTCCTCTATCTCCGCTTCTTCTTCGTCCTTCCCTCAGAGACCTCACCTCACACTATGGAGTCTCTGTCTAAATTGCACCACTGCGCTCAACCATTGCACATATCTACCAGTCACCATCGTCTGTCCTTTCCAACCTCCTTTTCTTCCGTCTCCTTCAGGGCCCGACCACCGCCGGCTCCGCCACTCCAATCTCCTTCCTCATCCTTCCGGTTATCACCTATCAAAGCCTCTTCCTCATCCACCGATCCCTCATTTCATAATCCCGGACCCATTCTAACCCGTCTGCTTCAAACCCTAAATCCCCTTTTGTCGTCTGCTGTTGAAACTGCTTGCATCGTTATCGCCGCGTCTGCATTTTTCTTCATGCGTTTTCAGCACATGCCTGTTATTGCAGCTCCGGTTGCGTCGCCCTCGGTGGAGCCCGCCCAAGAGTCGACGGATAAACTTTCCTTTGAAGAAAAGGAGAGAACTATTGAAGAGCAATTGATGGATAACCCCAATAACGTCCAAGCTCTTCGGTCTCTCATGGAGCTTAAAATCAGAGCGAATAAAATTGAAGAGGCTATTCAGGTCATTGACCGTTTGATTGAGCTTGAACCCCAGGACTTCGAGTGGCCCCTTATGAAAGCTCATATCTATATCTTTAATGGCGACTACCAATTGGCCAGAAGCATTTTCGAAGACATTCTGAATAAAGACCCATATCGTTTTGAAGCTTATCATGGTCTTGCAATGGCTACTTCGGAATTAAATGAGCCATTTAACGATTTGGTGAAGAGGGTTGAAAAAGCAGTGGAGTTTTGCAAAAAGGAAAAGAGGAACTCAGATGTCAGAGAATTGAAGCTACTACTCGCGCAGATTAAAGTCATGGAGGGATCCTATACTGATGCGCTGAAGGCCTATCAGGCACTTGTCAAGGAAGAACCAAGAGATTTCAGACCGTACTTATGTCAGGGTATCATATATACCCTGCTAAGAAAGAAAGATGAAGCGGAGAAACAATTTGAAAAGTTCCGGAGGCTCGTCCCAAAGAATCACCCCTATAAGGAGTATTTTGAGGATAATATGTTCGCAACCAAGTTTTTCGCTCAGAAGTTTGAGAGGGAGAGAGCTGGAACAAAGAGCTGAGAAACATGGCTCGCGGAATTTTTTCCCCGTATAACAATGAGCGTGTCTATAAAAAGGTTGTCCTCCGTCTTTCTTCTTCCACAAAAATTTTGATTTCTCCTGCGACTCTTTCCTTTTGTTCTGTTAAATGATTTGGATAATGGATACTGACCCCATTAATAATTTAGACCATCTGTTAGCCCTCTAACGGGATTCGAGAATTACTGCTTGTCTTTCCCTCTAGCAGACACAGAATTGTTACTTGTTAAGACTGGGGGTCAGTGAAACTCTTTTTTATTTTGAGAGGATGAATCACATCTATTGCATCGTGTTAGTCTTTTGATTATCCCTTATGCTTCTGACATTCTATAATATAGATCTTATTTTTAGTGTAAACTCTTGTCAGAAGAGCATGTATGCAATGATTTCATCCCCACTCGCCATGCTTTATTAAGATAATGATGGGATTATATTCCTGATGGAGTAGGAATATGCAAATTCTGGAAATGCTAACCCCATTGAATCTTGCATAAGACATGCAATGTAGTTTTTGAGTTATGAATGCTGTTGCTGGAAAAAAAACATGACAGTAGCTTTTTTTGGTTGGAATTTGCAGGTTTCCTTGCATTATACTGTGTATTTTATATTTACGTACAACATGAATGGTGTTGTTCAAGAAAATTTCTTTTGGACGTACCATTGGAAATGGCACTCAGATACAACTGCATCCTTTATGTTTGTTATTGGCTTAATCCTCTGAATAGCGTATGTAAATTCAGCAATCTTGTGTCCTTTAATGTGTGCCTCTTAATCTGCCCTCGCTAAGTCTTGATCCTACTGAAGAATATTGTTGTGTAATTTGAAGAGGGACACGTTGAAGGTCAGTTTCTCTTTGTTTTTGCGAAATTCACATATGTGACTGTTGTCTTAGAATTGTTTTCATATTTTACTTATGGTGGTCTAGTGCCGTCATTTATTTTTTGAAGCGACAATTACACACACCTATGTTGCCTGATGTTTTGTCACTTGGCCACTTTCGTATTGTAAACTTTAATGTTATTAATTTTAATGTTTCTGTTCGATAGAGAAGTAGTGGCACTGCTTTTAAAATTTTAATCTCTGAGATTCTTTTTTCTTTTTCAAAAAAAAAAAGGTGGTGTAAAAGAGGGCGGATGCGCGTAGAAGAGTGACTCTTCTTCTTCTTCTCCTTCATTCTTTTTTTTTTTTGGCCAACTCCTTCATTCGTATACACCTGTTATCATTTTTTTTTTTTTTTGATATAAAAAAGTTTAGGAGGGTTAGCGTGATCACCCACTGGGCGCGCCAGTAAGCGACGGAACTATGAAAGACTTTCACGGGGAACTTACGAGATCGCTTACCAAAGTCCTCCCCCCAATGGCGAGAGGATCGAACCCACGACCCAAGCTGCCTAATCCTTCTGTACCATCTATGCCAACTCACATTGGTACACCTGTTATCATATGACAGCCCTTGTTACGGAAAACTCTACGGGCCTAGAGTAATCTGAATTTGGGTATTGTAGAGGCCCATAAAGAAGCGACTCTCCCAAACCAACATTTCCATTTACAACTTTTATCAAAAAAAAAAAAATCCATTTATATAAACAAAAAAAAAATCCATTTACAACCTAGGATAGGATTTGAACTCGATGTTGTTTGAGGGATCTAGCGCCTCATCCTACTTGACCAATTGAACATGGGAGAAGAGCGACCCCTTCTGGTAGGCGAAGGTTGTGCTACTCTGTCAACTTAATTTATGGGGGCATGTTCGGTCCAGTCTCAAAAGCCAAGTTTGGTCATGGAAGCGATTACATACAAATTCGCTTAGTAAAGTGGGCCCTCTTTTATTTTATGCTAGCTTGAAACTAAAGGACAGTGGCAAATCAAATAGTGGTTAGAGTTACCAATGTGAGTTGGCATAGATGGTAAGGGATCCAGGATTAGGCACTTGGGTCGTGGGTTCAATCCCCTCTGCCGTCGCTGGGACTCTTTTGGTAGGCGATCTCGTAAGTCACGTGTAAGTGTTCATGGCCGGGCGTCTTTGCTGGCGCAGTGATCGATGTCGAACCCCTCCTAAACTTTTTTTTATCCAAAAAAAAAAAAATAGTGGTTAGAGTTGCACTTTACATGTTGGGGACGAAAATAATATGAACGCTCCATCATAAATTTGCATGATCAGCACATTTTCCACCGGTGTGCGACATCTTTCTTTTTTGTTGTTGATACAAATGGCATCCAAGATTAAAACTAACTCTTATCCTTAGCAAGCGAACACTCCAGATCCATATCAGTCGACGAGAGAAAATGGATTCCTGGCATAGCTGCGAGGCTACTTTGTGCAAGGTGATCTGCAACGGTGTTTGCTCCACGTCTGATATGACATATCTCCACTACCCAATCCCTTTCGATGAGTCTATGAATTTCCATGCAAGTATGCAACCTTCCCAGATTCATCTTTATTCCTTACGTGTCGGCCTTACTAGTGACACGCTGCCGGCCGTTTGTGAAAACTTGTAGTAGGCAACCGTATCATTACAAGGCTCTTTTGTAGATTCATATTTGTAATTTTTTTGTAGTAGGCAACCGTTTTTACTTTGATTGATAGACGTACAGAATTAATTCCCCCTTCCTATATGGGCAATCTGTAAGCACATAAGCTCCATGTTGCTCCCCTGCTCAGACCTTTTCAACCTATTGGCTGTGCCTGTGAGGCTCCACTCATCACCACCAAACTGGTTTTCATTTCATAAACCACTAGCTTCTCTCCAGAACATTCTAACCATGCCACAAATTAAACTTGGATCCTTTTTAAGACAATCTTATGCAGTCTAAGTTACTCGATTGGCCAGCTTTTACATAGGAATGGGTAAAGGGGAACAACACGATATCCACGTAAATGAGTGTAGTTATAAATTGTCTTCATTTATGCTTATCGCGAAGAACTTTTTGGCATCACATTACTAGTAGTAAGTAGCGACATATATGCGCTAATAAGAAGGGAGAAGTTGGTGGCAGCCAAAGCCAATCCAGACTGCGAGTTCATTCAAGAAGCTTACCCAAGTGCTGGTGTGCGGAGTGGTACGTGGGTGTGTGTGATATGGTGCGATATGTGATAATAATGGGGAGTTCTGATTAATATTCTCTTAACATTTTGAGTAGACAAAGCGTTCAACAGTGGTACTTTTTTCTTCTGTCAATTAGAATGAAATTGAAAGAGGCCTGCTCCTCTAACACTTCAACGGGCAGGGCATATACGCATTCTTCTTCTACTCTTCCCCTGCCTCCCATTTTTTTAAAATTTGTCCTGTTTTTAATCAATCATTCAAGCTTCAAGGTGACAATATGTAACATTTCATTCATGCTTTGACTTATAAAAATGGACCATTTCACTCTCTCTGACTTGTAAGCTTATCTCTCATTCTTTTCTTAATATACATTAATTTGACAAATGCAGCTATTTTTTAAAACCCCGTTCTCATCTTTTGTAGTATTTTGGTGATTTGTTTATCATCCTTTTTTTTTTCAATCTTGATCGTTGTTGCTGAAGAAGTCATCCTTTAGGTTGTGGGTCGAAAGTGGGCCATCGCCGGCATAAGCTTGAAGGCTATGAGCGTCACTCGAATCGGGTTGAATGTTGAATGTTGAGGGCAAAAATGGATTATATTTTGATCATTTGTGTTTTTACCTTCTAATCTTTTTTTCCATCTTTTTTCACATGTCCATGTCAGCATGACTAACATATTTATTTGCCACCTAATCTTGCCCAGTCAGCACAAAGTTAACAGCGTTAGTGACATGAAGGCAAATTCAACACCGTTAACCCAACTCCATGTCCTTCTCAAAGTACAAGGAATAATGGTTTTAGACCAAGTAAACTTGAGGAACTAAAACTATAAGTTTCAAACTTTAAGAATCAAAACAAAAATGAAGGTAAATTAAAATGACCAATAATAGTATTAACCCATAAAACATTCTTTATGAGATTTTTAATTAAAAAATGGCCCTAGTAAACTGATGCATGTTTGGAAATGTTTCTGAGAACTAAATGTTATTGGGTTTTATACGGTGCTGGTATCGTGTTGTGCTTGTTTATTCTCATCTTAGCCAATATTTAACACTTAACAGTACTTGGAAGGAAATAATAACTATAATTAATTTCCTTGTATTAATGAATTAATTCATCATTTGTCTGTCCATCTAAATTCTTTGTGCTCCGGTACTATCATCTCTTTGGTTTTCTATGTAAGAATCTAGAAAGTTTAAGGGAGAAACCACTCTGCCTTCGATAATTTAGAATTCTGGAGACATACGCGTCATAACCAAGGGAAAACAATTACATTACAAGTTGGAAGAGTCATCTCCTCTGATTGAAAGGGGAAAGTCCCAGAGTGGGGAAAAACGACCAAAGTAACAACTTTTTTAAAAAATATACCCAAACAATACAGTTTTAAAACAATTTACCGAAGTAACGTTGTTTTGGGGCAGTGCCGTCGTACGGCGTCAGGGTCCCTGACGGCACTAAGCGTCAGGGGCTAGGTGTCCCTGACAGTCTGCTTCAGTGCCGTCGGGCGTCGCAACGGCACTCAAGTGCCGTCGGTCCCTCGACACAAGACTTCTCTTGCCGTCGTATAGCCCGACGCAAGATCGCTTTTGCAAAACAATGTTACTTCGGTAAATTGTTTCAAAACTGTGTTATTTGGGTATATTTTTTTAAAAAAGTTGTTATTTTGGTGTTTTTCGCCAGAGTGAACCATTAAGAGTCGTCTAGGGAGTTAGAAATACGACAATTACTGTTATGTCGTCATGGAAGTGTCTCCTCACTCCTTGTTCTATCTTTTGGAGGTCTGACAATCTCATCTCTCTCTTCCTTGCTGCTTCTCGTAATGCAGCCTTCACAAGCCTCCTAGCAATCCCCTGTATTACGCGAAACACAACCACTAAGTCAGATTGCAACTCCAAAATCATCTCTTTGAATGTACAGTAATGGCTGCAGCAAAATTCTCAAGTGGGAATACAGTGACCTCACTTACATTGCGTGGGTTATTGCTCACGATGCTGACAGCCTCTTGGTTGCTGACATGCTCCCATAATCCATCAGAAGCAAAGATGAGAAATTGATCTCGCGGATCAAATTTATGGGTTGATATTGACGGCTCACAACTAAGAATTGGCTTAAATATGGGTTCAGGCAATCTATACTTCAATGGCAGAGGCTCTCTGTTGAACTCTGGCTTCTTCAAATATGCATCGCCGATGGATTTTGAAACCTGCAAAAACAAGACTTGTATCATATGAAGTTGTTTTCTTTGTTGCTAACTACAAGGATTTGAGGCTTTGTAATCTAAATAATTAATTAATACCTGTATGAGGCCTTTGACTCGCCAAACATTGTGTTTGGCGACCACAATTTGTGAATCATAAGGGTGCTTGGAACGAAGTTCATCTCTCACAGTTTCAATGTTGACATTGTGTTCCACAGATAATTGGATTGCTTCCATATATTTGGTTTCTTTCTCTTCTCTTCCTAATACCACCCGGGAGTCCCCGGCATTTGCAACATAGAGCATGTCGTTGCAGATTATGCCCACCAAGCAACATGTTCCTGTGGATGCAATCTCTGGCCTACTTAGCCACTGCTTCTTCACAACAGACAGAAATTCTTCCTCTGTTGCATAAAATGCTCTTCTGATCACATCTTCTGACACGCCTTGCTTTTCACTGGCAAACCCTGAATCACACACCAAAAAAATGGTTTAGTAAGTACTACTCTGAAATGAGAGGGGGAAAAAACCGAAAAAAAATTCGTGGGTTTGTGCAAATTTGTATCTGACAATGATCTTAAGAAAAAGCATACTCTTGAGATGGAAGAAGAGATTGTCAACGACGAACTGCGAGGCTTCTGATCCGCCATGGCCGTCGTAGACACCTGCGAAGGTTGCTTGAGGACACAGATGGTTGAAAGTGAATGGTCCAGATTCGAGTTGGCATCGATCCTCCAATGAACTATTGGCCTGAATTACAGCCATTGAGAATTCACCGTACACATGCTTACCCAAATCCTTATACCACAGCAAGCCATCGACTTTCCCATTAAAGTCTCCATCTTCACCTTCTACATATGGTCTCCAGCAGGATCCAACCATTTTTTCTCAGGCAACTCTTCGATCTAATAGAAGCTTATGTTTCAGATTTATCGTTCCAACGATGCAGTAATTTATTTATTTATCACACCTAAAGCCAATATAATAGTCAGTTTAAGGCTTTCTTTCAGCTTAAGGTCCTTGTCTTCCTGAAGCTATATATATATATAGCCACCAGAAGCAGAGAGGACAAGAAGTGAAGAGAAATTCAGATAAAAAGACCAAAAGGGTATGGGCTAAAAGTAAATGAGAAATGTACCTCGTGAGGTAAGACCACGAGTTTTCATGCAAAATTCAGAGAATATGTAGAGGACTGATTCTGATACTCTGTACCTTATCTGAGTTGAATGGGTTTTGGGACCTTAGTTATGTTCCATGTTTCTGCAACACAGTGATCGGATATGACAGAGATGGTCGATGATCTCAGTGATGGAAGGGAACAGTGCATAGAACAGAATTTGTAGCTTTATGGCACATTATCTTCACAGCTAAGAGCAGATTCAGACAAGATCTTACATGAGAAAATGAAGAGGGATTTGAAGTGCAAGCTCTGACATTTTTGGTTCTTTTGCCTTCCCTTTGTCCCTAATCATCTTTTATGTCTGTTATGGGCTACTTCAAGATTTCATGGCTTTTTAAACTGCAAAACTCAGTTTTAGGCTATTTTGGTTGCCTAATTGTAAGATTTGCATTTTGCCAATTTCATATGCTAATTACATCACTTTTTTCCCTGTTTCTAGATTCGGGATTGCTTCGCTTATGACCGACAACTTTTCTAACTCTCCTCATCTTTATACATTTTTTTTTGTTAACAGTGTTGGATATATATTTTGATGACCTTATTTTCCAGTATTGTCTCCATTTTTTTTAAGAAAAATGTCGCCCCGCTACAGCTCTAAGCCTCTAACGAAGGAGAGTTCTGAGTCGGACCCATTAGATGTCTTTGCTTGGTGCCAACTTTCCATTAATAATGAATTGTTGGTTCTGACACAGTGATGGCCTTTTTTATTTTGTTTTATTTTGTCTTTTGGTTTTGGAGACAAAAATGGCTCTCTTGCTTTGTCAAATATATGTTTGTGGCGGAAAAGCATTTAAACGCACGTAAAAAACCTCAGTATATAACTATATATACCGGACTCTCCCAACGCAGTCCCAATAATGGATCAATTTTTTTTTTCCCTCTCACTTCATTATTTTTTGGATAAAACAGTTTCTCCTCCATTCGAGATTTTTCAAGAATATATAACATAAAAAAACTCATAAGGACACTATATAAGGCATATGGTAGGGTCGTCAAAGCTATACTGGATGAGCTGGTTCGAATGGTCTGACTTGGAAGTGGTTTATAGTACAATTTAGACATCTCTCAAATTGGTTATAACTAGTTTTTGTAACAGCAATTATTAACCCTTCAAAGAATGAATAATAGCGTGATGTTCCAAATAAGGGAACTTCATGATTTTGATTATTATTTTTATACTGAGTTTCCTTTCTTTTATGTGAATTCAATTGTGGTGTGGTGCTTGTTTAAGATAGTAGTAATATAGATAAGATGCCTACTCTTCAGACTGCGCCTTCTCACTTAAATACATAACTAACTCATCACCAGAAGGAAGAAGCTAAGGCCTCTAATTCATAGTATATTGTTAGGCATAAGCAAAATTATGGGGTTTGATTAATTTTTCCTGGTCCTTAATCTCATTCCAAGGGACATAAATGAAAAATTAATGCAACATCTAGTTTTTAATATAAGAGCTTTTTAATTAATTAATTTAGGTAAATTGAAGAAGTTAGTCATCTTGATTATTTATAACAAATATTAGTTGGTTTTCCTAAACTACTATATTTCATCATGGTTACCCCTAAATAGAAATGCCTAATGTGTACAATCAATAGTCATATCAGAAAGCAGTATATAATTTAAATTTAAATAAATACAATATATAAAAATTTAAAAAAAAAAACATATGCTTATACCTCTAATTAGAAGTATAAACACATAATAAGTATGTAAATCTAAGCATGCTATGTGAACTCCACAAACTACTACATCAATGAGTACGTGCTTTCAAGTTTTTTCCCTTATGTACAATGTTTTTATTACAAAATTAAATTAAATAAAAAATATGAAAACAAAAATGAAGGAAGAGTTAAAATCAACTATTGAGCCTCGGTTCACATGACACCCACCTCTGACAAGTCACTGGATTCCACTGCATATGTGGTAATATTAATGTGTGTGCTTCATTTGATCCTATCCAAAAAAAGGAAGAGTTAATTAATTCTGATTAAAGCCATCATGGCAGCATTAGCATACGCTCTCTTTATATATATATATATATATATATATACACACACACTCACACACATAACCAATGAATTTTGATAAATCAAACAAATAACCATAATTTAGGAATAAATGGTAGGTTTTTTACCTTTTTTTTTGTTCATAACTCACGCACTCATTATATATAGTGTGTTTGAACTTTGTGCTTACAACATATTAACTTAAATTAATTAGTGGTAGGTTTTCAAAATAACGTACCAATCTCATTCATTGTGGAATTGTTTTACATATATGCTATAATGGACATATTGCAGCAATTGAATCAAAATTTAGATATGAAGAATCCTTATCCATCCTCTTATCCTCACACCCATCTAGTAAGGCAATTAATTCTGTCAACTTATTATGCCTTTTGATCTCAACCTACCCGTCCTACCCTTGAACCACTAATTATAAAGCACAAGAATCAACTGACCACATTCATTTACACCCAGAAAACTCAAAATCCTCAAACTCACATGCTTTCTGTGATCATTCTCACTTGCCCCACCTTCCCTAATCTATCTCTCATGTTCTAACTTTTATAATAAAACATTTCGAATTATTTAGATTACTATTACCACTGTTTCTCACTTGCCTTCTTCATCCCATTAAGCCCGCAGGCGTTTCTCTGTAAGCAGACACAAACTTGAGCTCACCCCACAAATTTGAAATTCTGTGCCACGTTGAAGACAGAGTGAAATCAAGAGATAAAGCACTGCTTCGTTATATTCCATGCCTGATTTCATCATTCTTCTCATTTTTAGAGCTCAGATTTGGACTGTGAGTAGGGTCTTCAGGGGACCTGGAGCTGCTGGTGTTTGCATGTGAGCTGTAAATATCACTGTCCTGAGTAATGGAATCTCCTGTTGATGATTTGGAGCTTGAAAACGAAAGCCTGACATAGACAATCAGCTATTTTAAACAAGTGCATGTGAAATATATTAATTTTTAATCAAACGCAACGGTTCTACTTCTGCATGTTGAAATTAAACACCTGCTTTCGCTGTTGTTGGAATTTTCAGAGTTTGGACTTGGATTCTCGCGCAGATCATGAGGGCAATCACAATCTTTTAAAACTGGTGGACCATTCTGGGTTTGAATGGAGTCTTTCGAGACTTGGTGTAAAGAGACAAGAGAATTTGTTGGATGAGGCTTTGTTTCGTTCTCTTCTGCATCTGTGGAAGCTGAACTATTTGTTGTAAATGAACTTTCACACTTATCCGATGAATAAGATTGCTCAGATTCCACTGATGTGGATGAAATGTTGACAGATTGAAGCTTCTTCTCCAAAAATCTGAGCCTTCTCTCAGCTCTCTCTCTGAATTTAATCTCTTGTCTAAGTTTGTTTTCCAGCTCAATGAACTGCCCACCACCCAAGTAGCTAAAGATTTTATATGAAAGAACCACACAGAATTGAAAGAAAGAGGGAATGTGAGTGGCAGAAATACCTTGAGGCCAAGAGATTCTGCTTCCTCGTTGGCCAGCTTTGAGTCGTGTCTCTCTGCGAGCAATCTTGCTCTGAGACACTCGATTGTGTTGAAACCTTCTTTACCTTCCATTTTCCTGTCACTGAGACAACACATTTTGAAATGTATAAAGAGAAGAATGAAAAGGAAAAGGAAGCAAAAAATTCAAAAACTCGCCTCCATTTATTATGGACCTCCTGCCCAGTAACGGCACCTACCATTGCCCTATTCTTCGTCGTTTCGTGGCATCAACTTCTCAGTACACACACAACTGTCCCACACACATTTAGGGCCCGTTTGGTGTGGGAAAAATTTGATAAGGGAAAGGAATAGTTTGAAAGATAAGGGACGATGACTTATTTGGTAGGAAGAAAATTAAAGGTAATAATTGGAAAATAATGAGGAAATGTCTATTTTACTTTCAAAAGTAATTAATTCAAAATAGAAAAAAAATTGCTAAAATATTTTTTTAAAAAAATATCTTTCTTATCAAGTTCAAATTTGTGTATAAAAATTTCCCACTAAATTCAAACTTTCCCACCATATTCAGATTTGAGGGATAAATTTGTCAAAAAATGTTACTGCTGACATGAAAATTTAAAATCCCATCAATTTTAGTGAGATTTTATCTGCCCACATATAAGGGAAGATTGATGTGACCGGGAACTTAGGTTCCCAGATAGATTTATCTAAAATACAAATCAAATAGAGAAACTTGCTAATCTTCATTTCCCTTCCTACCAAATCCATGGACCAAACAGGCCATATCATCAAATTCAAACACTATTACGAAATTACAGTAGTGAAGTTGTTCTCGAGGAAGGAATAAACAAAACAATAAATAAGTGCTGTCTTATCTTAGTTTGGTCACAAGAAGAGTCCGTGATGGTGCACATGTCCAAAAAAATAAAAAACCAAAAATGCCCCATGAGTGCTCGAAAATCAAGAATGAGCGTGAAATTCACTGCCAGACGGTTTGTCCTGCAGGCCCAAGCCGCCCTCTAGATATAGGTTACAAAATATATTTTTAGGGTTAAGGATCCAAAGACAACAAACTATTATTAGGTGAGGCGTCAACATAATTAACTATTAAGTGGGCCACCCAAAGACAACAAACTTTTAAAAAGGGCGCTTGATCTGATCTTTGTTAAAAAAGTTAAAGTCATTATTATCTGAAATACCTTGACAACAAACTATTATTCCAAAAATGGCCAAAGACAAAATTCTAAATTTTACTAAATTAAATAATTTTTTTTTCTCAATTGTCATTATTCAAAACTACTTGTATAAATATCTATGGATAAAAATTACTCATTCTTCAATTTTGTCAAAATTATAATTTGCTAAAATAAACAAAAGTTTTGATTAAAAATATAATTATATGATTTAAATAAAACTCAAGGTGTTTTATAGTTTATTATATATGTTAAAAAAATATATGATTTATTTTTATTTTAGAAGAAATTTATGTAAGTTAAAAAATTCATTTAATGTTAATAAAATTTAAAAAATTTAAAAAATCATTGACAAAATTGAAGAATGAGTAATTTTTGTCCATAGATATTTATACAAATAGTTTTGAATAATGAAAATTGAGAAAAAAATTATTTAATTTAGTAAAAACCCAAGGTGTTTTATAGTTTATTATATATGTTAAACAAAAAATATATATATTTATTTTTATTTTAGAAGAAATTTATGTGAGTTAAAAAATTCATTTAATGTTAATAAAATTTAAAAAATCTAAAAAAATTGTTGACAAAATTAAAAAATGAGTAATTTTTGTCCATAGATATTTATACAAGTAGTTTTGAATAATGACAATTGAGAAAAAAATTATTTAATTTAGTAAAATTTAGAATTTTGTCTTTGGGCGCTCTTGGAATAATAGTTTGTTGTCTTTGGCGCTTTTTAGATAACTACGTTAACTTTTTGCTAATAACGTTAACTTTGTTTTAACGGTGTTGTCTTTGGGTGCTCCTTTTTAAAAGTTTGTTGTGCTGGGCGGTCTACTTAATAGTTAATTGTGTTGGACGCTCCTTAACCCTATATTTTTACTCCTATAATTCTAATACTGTTAAAATTACTAATAGAAAAATACTGACACAATAAACTCAAGTGATGATTGTGTAATTAAATGCTATTAATTTAAAATTTAAATTTAAAATACGTGTAAACTGAAAAATATCTAAAAACTTATATATGCAATCAATATCAAAACCTCGATTTCATTTATGGTAATTTGTATGTTTATTTTATTTAGATAATATAAATATATTATATTAAAAATAAAATTTAAATATGTTTTGTCATTCTGCATCATCACTAGAGTTTGTTTCATCAATATTTTTCATTAATGATATTAATAGTGTTAGAAATATTGAACCAAAAGTATTCTTTATGAAATTAAGGAATTAAAAGTATACCTCATAAAACTTAAAAGACTACAAAGATACTTTAATTACAAAAAAATAAAGAAAAATCTCATTTTGGGATGAACATTCCGTGCTCATCTTTTGGATGAGCAAGGAATATAGATTCTCATTCCGTGCTTGTCCTTATGTGTTTGTTACATGTTTTTTCCTCTAATTAGAGGGAAAGGACATTTTATCTATATAATTATATGTTGCATCTAAAAATATTTCTTGCACTCAGTATCTCAAATTAATTAATTTTTAGGAGTGTTACAGGAAAAATATTTCTAAATGTAGAATTAAAAATTGATTTATTTAAAATATTGTGTGAAAAAAATATTTCTGGCTACAACATATAATTTAATATAAATAGATAAGATATATATAAAAAAAAAATGTCAATCCCAAAGAGAAGTATGTAAGAGGCACTTAAGCATAAACATGCAATGAAAATCCCAAAGAATATGGATTCTTTGACATGTGTCTGCATGTTTTTGCCTTACCCAATGTCTGAAGTATGAAATGTATAATGGATGCTCTTGGAAATGGAATACTCCCTCCGGTTCTAATTATAAGACAATATTTGAGAGTTGGTTTTGGTCTTAATTATAGGACAACATTTTAATTTTTGTCAATTTCTTCCTAAAATACCCCTATTTTATTCTCTTAAGTATATTTGGTTTTTGGTGAGTATATGTATGTGGATGCGTAGACTTTTCCAGTCAGTGAAACTTTTAAATTGTTGGATTTTAATTTATTTATTGATCGGCTGACATTAATTTGTCAATATATATATACACACATGTTAGATATGGTTAGTTTTGATGATGTTTAATATAGAAGTCATTATTAAGAGCAAAAAGTTTACATAATATATTTATCTCCTACATCGACTAACTATTATGTTTAATGTAGATTAGGGAGAATGTTAGATATGATTAGTCCAAGTTGAATCATGAAAAATAATCAAGAAGGAGATAAGGTATTAAAGAAAGAAGAACTTGCGAGAGGTTGTCGAGGAAGCAAGATGTTATTCCAAGTTGAATGAGAGAGAATGCCTTGGAAAGCAAGAAGTTACACAAAGGATTTTGGGGAAAATAAAGAGAAGAGAAGAAAGAAAGATCCAAGTTGAGTAATAGATCAAGAAAGAGATAAGAGATTTCAACAAGAAGAAATTGGAGAGAATGTTGAGTTCAAGAAGAAGATGAAATATTGAAGAAGGTAGAACTTGCAAAGAAGATGTGAAGTCAAATGATAAAGAATGATCAAGAGAAGAAGAAAGAAAGAAGAACTTGATGAATGGAATGAGAATATGGTTATTCAAGTTTTCATATTGATGCTAGAAGTCTCCAAGATCATATGGAAGTTGGAATGGCTCGATTAGGAATTAAAGTCAGCAAAAATCAGCTCCAGGATGAGAAAACTCGAGTTCCCAACTCAAAACTCGAGTTTCCTACTTCTCTATAATGATTTGCTCCTCTGGTATGAGAAAACTCGAGTTAAGAACTCAAAACTCGAGTTTAGGACTCAAAACTCGAGTTTTGTAGTGTCTTCAGCATCTTTGGCGTCTCTGGACTAGGAAAACTCGAGTTTTCAAGTCAAAACTCGAGTTTCAATTGACTATTCAAAGAACTCGCTCTACTCTCACGTTTCACGTTTCAGCTTGGGCAAGGTCTGGTAATTTGATGACATCTTTCAAACCAGAGATCCGATTGAGGTGAAATCAGTGGCATATGAAACTAGACTCCTAATGCGTCATTTTGATATAAAATCCAAACTCAAAGGAGTTTAGATAAAGGAGCTATGAATTTTTGAAGTTGACAGATGAATCCACGCCACATAGCAAACCAAGCTTCAATGTTTTGAGTGTAACTCACAAACTACAAATCGGATTGAGCTGAAATCAGTGGCATATGAAAGTAGACTCACAGATCTTTCCATCAAGAGTTTAACGAACCAAAACGAAGTTCATACCAGGGAGATATGACCCTCGAAATTCGACAGTTTGTTCAAGAAGGCTCAACAAAGTCAAAACTCGAGTTTGTAAGAACAAAACTCGAGTTTTCGGGTTACAGAGAGCAGCGAACTTCGAGCATCTTCCAAACTCGAGTTTGTAAACCAAAACTCGAGTTTTGATCGACAGAAAGGAACCTAGAGTTACGCATCAATCTCAAAACTCGAGTTTCGGATGAAAACTCGAGTTTTCGTCGCCGTTCAAAAAACAAAGTTATAACGACTAGTTTCCATCTCGAGTCTAACGGCTATATTTCTTTATCCAACGGTCATATATTGATCTCTACCTATAAAAGAAGACCGATTCAAAATAGAAGATGCAAGATACGAGCCTACATCTTCGTAATGCTAAAACCCTAATCTTCACACTATCTACTCTCTTTTTTTCAAATGTTTATATAGTTTATCATAGAGAGTGAGATGATTTGTTTTGTACTTCAGCGTTTATTCATTCACTTCGAGAGAGAAGATTCATTGTAAACATCCTATCATTCTATTCGTGAGATACTCAAGATTGGGTGATCTTGAGTGGGAAACACATTGTGTTGATTACGGCTTGTAAGGGGAGTAATCCTAGTGAGAGGATTACTTCGAGTACGAGTGTGTAATCAAGCGATTAAGTGCTTGACGATTTGTAAGGGGGAAGTGAATCCTAGTGAGAGGATTACTTCAAGTACGAACGTGTAATCAAGTTGAAAGAAGATAGTGGATTGAAAATCTCAAGCGGAGCTTGGGACCGGACGTAGGTCAAAGATTGGGCCGAACCAAAGATAAATCTCGGTTTGCATATTCTCTTCCCTTATCTCTTATATTTCCAATATATATATATTTGAATATGCATACATGTTTGAATGATTGACTTTTTCTTTATCAATTGTTACTGTCATTCAAACAGCTTTCAATAAGTTGTGAAAAGATTTTCAAAGTTCCTAAAGTTTTAATTAGACACCCAATTCACCCCCCCTCTTGGGTGATAGCCAGGACTTTCAACACACACATATAGACACACGCATACACACATAGAGATATGTGTGTGTGTGTTTACACATAAATATATATAGACATATACGTACATATATATATGTGTGTGTGTTTATATATATATATATATATATATATATATATATATATATATGTATATCTTTGTGTGTGTTTGTCAATATGTGTGTACACACACACACACACACATATATATATCTGTGTGTGTGTGTGTGTGTTTATATGTGTTCTGTGTTTATATCTCTGTGTGTGTGTGTCTGTATGTATGTATGTACACTCATATGTGTATATATAGTAAGACCATTATTTCAATTAGAAAGCCTGTAGAAAGGAAAATTCTAGATCGGAGAGGCATGTGGTAGGAGTTGTTGATTCACTTTTACTTATGTCATTTTAAATTTATATAAAGACATTTTAGAAAATGAGTAAAATTAACTACTTTAACTCCTCTCCTTAATCTCCTCAAAATCGATTAAATATGTCCTATAATTAAGACCGGAGGGAGTAGTAACTATCATAGTTCAATTAAATGTTGAAGTAAATTTTCATTAAATCTAGATGAAAAACCCCAAGATACCACTTGAGTCCAATATTCCTAATTAATAGTAGCTCCTACTACCGTAGCTAACTACTACCTCTTGAGATATTATTTAAAACCATTTAGTGTGTGATTAGGATTAAATTAATGCAACTTAGTTCCTCTTGATATGAATGCGATACCACGCCACTCAATTAATCCAATTCAATCATACTATCTAACAATACCACGTAGAAAGCACAATATCATTGAATCAATAAGGAAATACACACACACACACACACACACACACACACACACACATATAAATCCAAGAAGCTACAAAAATCCAATCCAATCACATAGGTTCAATCCACAAAGTTATCCAACCAGGTAAACTAAGTCTCATCAATACAAAACAACATCCCTAAAACTAGGAAATTCAACTATAATTAGAGAAAATAGATTGAAGTAAAATAAACTCCCCTTGAAGCTTTGGAACTCAAATTGCCATCCCACCCAAGAAGCAAAAGAATCAGCCAAGCATATCCACTAAAGAATCCCACATGAGCTGCAAATCGAATCTGGAAGTAAAGGAAAAAGGGTTTGTGGTTACGGTGGTGGAATCAATTGTGGAGGTGGCATGGAGGAGAGTGAAGGTAGATGAAGTAAATGGTGGTGACGAAGCTAATGGTGGGGTCTAAAATGCAGCTGCTGGTTCTCATGGTCCGGTGGTGTGTGGCGGTGTAAAAGGAGGAAGGATGGTGGTCGATGATGAAGAGTGATTAACGGCGACTGTGAAAGTGGTTATCGACGATGGCAAATCTGGGAGAGGAGTGCTGATGGTCTGGAAGTGGGAAGGTGACTCTGGCTTGGTGAATGATGCCGACGGTGGAGGTGTGTCCGGAAAATCTCACCGGCGACAGTGAAGAGTATCGCCAGTGAGGAGGAAGAATGAAGACAAAGGTGAAGGTCGACCCCCCCTCTGATTCGTGGCGCTATCCATGTATATCAGATCCGCGTCTCTGTCTCCATTGGGTCTCATCCGCCTTTGCAAATCAGATCAGTGACTCTTAAACACTACACCTCCTCAATTAAAAAGTCTTAACTATATGTTAAATTCATGAACCATGTTGATTTATGAACTAACACAAATCCTTTAATTTATAAGAACATGACTTTTCAAAATACATCTCTTCATTTAAACATATTCCATGACCATAATATTGGAAAGACTTTCGAATGCAATATTTACAACAATCCCCCACATGTGTCAAAGAAAGCTCCATTAGCTGAGTTACACCATTGTATCTGATGGTTCTTTGAACTATGAACTAAACCTAGACTAATAACACTTAGTACACAGAGATGTTAGTGAAGCTTGCTTCTATGAACCAACAACTCTTTAGTGTATATCAAAGGTATTAATGGTCAGATTATATCCTCACATTCCCGCTATAAACGATGGTTTTGCATGTTAAGCCGGCATTGAACGTGCCTGGTGGGTTCTAGAGATTTCGCCACGATCTCATAGGAGCAACTACACTCCACATTCGTAGACGTGATTTCATGATTTCATATAAGAGTACCCACACTGAGCACATTGTCCTACAAGACTATGAAATCATTAAGAACTTTGCTCAACTCAAAAAAAGCATTCTAGCACACTCTCATTTTCATAGGAAGGGACAAATGATATTTTTTGTGCCAATCAGAATTGGCGAACGACTTGTTCTTATCCATTGAACCTTTTTCATGGGATCACCAATCACAAAGGTTGGGTTACCATCGTTGTCAATTACGAGTTGGCTTTAGTCCCATTCCTCTCGACTAATTTATTTCATCTTGCTAGGTTTTGTTAATGGCCGAAAGGTCTATTATTGACCTCACCAGATCGATTGAGATAATTTCATCACAATTCTTAAGCTAGCTTATCACATTATATCTCAAAACGATTTTTTATTTGCATCATTGTTTTTTTCCCCAATGGCTATTGCCATTAGGCAATCACAAATCGTTGACACTAGGTATCTGATTCTTGTCAAAAAAATTGCTAAGAGGTTTTCAAAATTCTCAGCACTCTGTCCAGTTCTAGAGTAATCAACTCTAACTCACGTAATATTTTAATTTTGGGGATAAATATCAATTTTGCCACAAAAGTTTTGGTTTTGAAGCACCCAGCACCCGAAAGTTTACAAACGTAGCAATCTTGCCCATCGGTTGATCTTGATAGTTGGATTGATCATTTTTGCCCCTGAAGTTTACAAAAACTTTCTCATAAAAAAAATTTCTGAGGCATATTTGCTCATTTTTGTAAACTTTTGGGGCAAAAATAATACCCAAAAAACTTCCAGGTGCTGAATGCCCCCTAGCCAATACTTCCGTGACAAAAATGGTATTTAACTCTTTAATTTTGTCACCATCGAAAGTCAATGATAACCAGTGAATTTTCACACATAGGCTGGATTTTAGTTAACATCCATGTATATACATCAATACGATGAGAATCCACTACATGATGCCAATACTATTTATGGCATTATCCCTTAATTATTTTTTTCTCTTCATGAAAGTTTACATACGCTCAATCTCTACGTATCATTTGCTATGTCATGGGATTAACATTTACCAGTGAGACAAATTTTCAACAATTTGTGCATACTTAGCTTTGATTAAGCTTTATAATCATTTCAAGTAGTATCATAAGGACTATTCACATAATGATTCTCAAAACCAATATTTAGAAACATTTATCATTTATCATCACTATTCTTTTATGATCTTTAACACCCAAAATCACATTTAATTCTCTCATGCTTTCAGCACATAACATGATGTTTTTGACCATGCAAGTCATTAAAATTTAAGGGTTAAGTAGCAATTTTGTCCTGAAAGTATACCTTCAGGATCAATGTTGCCCTGGAAGTTCTTTTGGGTTCAATTTTACCCCAGAAGTTTAAAAACGTAGCAATGTTGCCCTCCACTAACGGTAGACACTCACGGAGTTACAACACTCGAGTGTGATGCCCTCACACTCGAGTGTGTATGGTATTTTTTTTTTTTTTTTTTGGGCAAGTGCACACTCAAAATGAGTGTGAACTTGGAAAAAAAATGTCTGCACACACTTGAGTGTGAGGCATCATACTCGAGTGTGTGCTAACTCCGTCAGTGTCTATCGTTACGTTTTTAGATTTCTTGGGCAAAATTGAGCCCAAAAAAACTTTCAGGGCAACATTGCTCCTGGTGGTGTACTTCCGGGGCAAAATTGCTACTTAACCCCTAATTCAATATATGTTCACAATAATCATGCATGTTGACACCAAGTTAAATTAATAAATACTACGAAAAATAAAGCACATTTATCTCTACACTAGATAAATGGCTAAATTTTCATACGACTGCCATATATATGCTTGTCACATAAAATATTTGACAATTCACAAAATTTGCTTTCAATAGAAAATAACAAAGCCTTTGCTTAATTAATCTTAACACATGGCAAATTGATAATTTTCAATACATTTCCTTCTACCCAATGGCGGATCTTCATTAGGGCCGGGGGGCCATGCCCCCCCAAAAAAAATGTTTAGGTTTTTTTTTTTTAAAAAAAAGGGGACTAAAGTACAAATCTTTGTAGAGAGTGCTATAATTTATGAAAACTATGGGTATTTTTCTGTAATTTTCCTTAGTCTCTTTTCTTCATTGATTACAATTTTCAGAAATTCCGGGGACTTTTCTATAACTTTTCCTAGTCCTCAAAATATTCATTCTGACCCTCCAAAATCTCAAATTTTCTTCTTAAACACCTACAATGCAAAATTAAGAACAAGTAGTATCAAAAGTCCAAGAAATAGTTTGTATGAATAATTAACAAATTATCATCATTTTGCTCCTAATATCAAAAGTCCAAGAAATCATGAAACCTCAGATTTTTTTAAAAAAATTAATATAATGTAAAATTTAAAATAATATTTTAAAAATGTTATATAATCATAATTTTTTTTAATTAGTTAATAAGTATACATTTGACCCCCTCAAACATTTTCTCCAAAATCCGCCACTGCTTCTACCAAAATAGTAATTTTTAAGGTACCCCATATCTTAGGTAACCCCACACTTTCACATATTTTATAATCAATAAAATTCTAATTAAATTAGAATCTCACATAATATATTTATAAAGATTCACACTTTATAAAACTACACAATCATATGACTGTCTATTACAACAAGAGGATATACCAATTTAATCTTCCATTCTAATTAAATGAGAATGTCTCGAACATTGTCATTATTTCACATTACAAAATTTACTTTTCATGGAAAATAACAAAGCCTCAACAAAATTTGCTTTAAAAAATATGAGTGTATGTATGTATGTTCCGTCCTCCCACAGAATTTATCACATAAATTTTTAAATATTTAATTATTTTAAATACCAATATTTAATAACATTCACTCATATTTAAACATGTGAAACCAATGACACAAATTCTCTTTGAAAATTTCAAATGATTAGATTATAAGAATCACCAAAATATAAACATATTTTGCAGCATTAAAAATCTATGATTTTCAACATTCAAACTAACTGATATGGTGTATCAAATAAATCACAGGTCGTGCAATTAATTATTCCTATTCATTGATCATGATATCACCACGCCTTGTGGTAAATTAAATAGTGGCTATGATATTCACAAATATATCACCACATTCATTAAAACAAAATTTGTTTCAAGTTACTACGCTCTCTCTTCACTTTTCTTTTCAAGCGTAAAGCATACCTTGTCCTTAACTCTATAGATTGTTGTAGTTCACGAGCAATCCAAAAGACCGAAGAAGCGGATGAAGTGAGTCGTGTCTGAGAACACCATCCTATGAAGTTATTCTGTTACCACGAGCAAAGAAGAAGCGGTACTCCCCAGAATTAAATAGACCATTTTTTAGTAAATCAAGGCACCAAACTAACGGAAGATATATAAAGTAACTCAGCAAGGGATTATTGATGATTTCTAGTTCTCTATCTTCAAATGGGGCCACAATTGAGATATTTGTAGACAATGAATCAATGACTTGAAGTGGTGACTCTTGAACACTATACATTCTCAATTAGAAAGTCATAACTATTTGTCAAATTCATAAACCAATATAAATCACCTAATTTGTAAGAACATGACTTCTTAAAACGCATCTCCTCATTTAAAAATATTTCATAATATTGGAAAGACTCCCTCTTTAACACACCCATATGCAATATTTACAACATACGCTATAATGGACATATTGAAGTAATTGAATCAAAATTTAGATATGAAGAATCCTGATCCATCCTCTTATCCTCACACCCATCTAGTAAGGCAATTAATTCTGTCAACTTATTATGCCTTTTGATCTCAACCTACCCGTCATACCCTTGAACCACTAATTATAAAGCACAAGAATCAAGTGATCACATTCATTTACACCCAGAAAACTCAAAAATCCTCAAACTCACACGCTTTCTGTGATCATTCTCACCAACTTTGCTTCTATGCTCTTGTGATCTCACTTGGCTCACCTTCCCTAATAATCTATCTCTCATATTCTAACTTCTATAATAAAACTTTTGGAATTATTTAGATTACTATTACCACTGTTTCTCACTTGCCTTCCTTCATCCCATTAAGCCGACAAGCTTCTCTCTGTAAGCAGACACAAACTTGAGCTTACCCCACAAATTTGAAATTCTCAGCCTCGTGGAAGACAGAGTGAAATCATGAGATAAAGCACTGCTTCGTTACATTCCATGCCTGATTTCATCATCTTTAGAGCTCAGATTTGGACAGTGAGTAGGGTCTTCAGGGGACCTGGAGCTGCTGGTGCTTGCATGTGAGCTGTAAATATCAGTGTCCTGAGTAATGGAATCTCCTGTTGATGATTTGGAGCTTGAAAAGGAAAGCCTGACATAGACAATCAGCTATTATAAACAAGTGCATGTAAAATATATTAATTTCTAATCAAAAGCAACGATTCTGCATGTTGAAATTAAACACCTGCTTTCGCTGTTGTTGGAATTTTCTGAGTTTGGACTTGGATTCTCGCGCAGATCTTGAGGGCAATCACAATCGTTTAAAACTGGTGGACCATTCTGGGTTTGAATGGAGTCTTTCGAGACTTGGTGTAAGGAGATAAGAGAATTTGTTGAATGAGGCTTTGTTTCGTTCTCTTCTGCATCTGTGGAAGCTGAGCTATCCATTGTAAATGAACTTTCACACTTATCCGATGAATAAGATTGCTCAGATTCCCCTGATGTGGATGAAATGTTGACAGACTGAAGCTTCTTCTCCAAAAATCTGAGCCTTCTCTCAGCTCTCTCTCTGAATTTAATCTCTTGTCTAAGTTTGTTTTCCAGCTCAATGAACTGCCCACCACCCAAGTAGCTAAAGATTTTAATATGAAAGAACCACACAGAATTGAAAGAAAGAGGGAATGTGAGTGGCAGAAATACCTTGAGGCCAAGAGATTCTGCTTCCTCGTTGGCCAGCTTTGAGTCGTGTCTCTCTGCGAGCAATCTTGCTCTGAGACACTCGATTGTGTTGAAACCTTCTTTACCTTCCATTTTCCTGTCACTGAGACAACACATTTTGAAATGTATAAAGAGGAGAATGAACAGGAAAAGGAAGCAAAAAATTCAAAAACTCACCTCCATTTATTATGGACCTCCTTGCCAGTAACGGCACCTACCATTTCCTTATTCTTCGTCGTGTCGTGAAATCAACTTCTCAGTACACACACAACTGTGCCACACACATTTAAATATCATCAAACACAAACACTATTACTCTTACTGTCTTGGCATATAATTTATAGTATAAATTATGTCATATATTTATTTAGAATCCAACACAATACTAAATTACGGTAAATATAGTGAAGTTGTTCTCGAGGAAGGAATAAACAAAACAATAAATAAATGCTTTCCTAGCTAGTTTGGTCACAAGAAGAGTCCGTGATGGGGAACATGTCCAAAAGAAAAAACCAAAAATGCCCCCATGAGTGTTCGAAAATCAAGAATGAGCGTGAGATTCACTGCCCGAGGGTTTGTCTGTATAGAATAAGATGAGATTTTGGTATTTGAAATGTACGTTCGCACACATACAAATTATCTTCAGCTGAAATGAAACTGAAGATGAAATAGACGTCCGGGAAGAACTTGTTTGATATGAACATGAGATATATAAATGGTGATGAAGATTCCACCTCCAACCCCAAGAAAGGTTAAATGGCACTAATAAGTGAGGCGGTGAGTGCCATTTAATTCCTAAGTTACTGGGCCCATTATTATTACACAGGCAGGCTTCAATGATCCTTCATATTGATGAAAATTGAAAACAGCCCATTACTGATCCAAAAAAAAACAGCCCATTAGGGAGTGCACCAATTCTATTTATAAATTCATTTTAACCAGCAAGTGGTGGCAAATGCAAAGAGCAGACTAATAGTGAGTAAGATGTAATGTCCTTTGAAAAAGAATATTTAATGCTTTTTTGAAAATAAGTAAGTGCCTTATAAAAAGGACCAATTACACTTATTAATTAGTACCTTATAATAAAAAACGGCAAGCAATAGGAGTGGTGGCAAATGCAAAGAGCAGACTAATAGTGATTGGATAAGTGAAGAAAGATTTGAAAATTGAAAGTGCAGGATGCAACAATTAGGGGTTTCCCTATTTTAGAATATAAAGGAATAGTTAATTAGTTGGTTAAGGTCATTCTATATAAAGGGCTTAATCATTATGGTTTAGTGTTGAGTGTGAAGCTCTTACCATATTAGAGAGAGGTTAATTTGAGTTTCTTTTTCTAGAGAGAGAAGTCCCTCCTAGATCTTTAGAGTTAGAGTTTGTTGTTATTCACCCTCAAGTGAGAGATGATCATTGTTAAACCCAAGTGGGTTATATGTATGAAGATATTGCTCTTGTTGAGATTAATACAAGATTCTTCAACTTCTTCATATCATTTCTTTAATTGTTTCTCCAATTATACTTGCTAACACCCTACTACCTTCTCTTCATCTATGCCTTCCTCGCCTGCTTCAATTCGCAAATGGGTGTTGCGTGGTCTGGATTTGGATCTATTTAACAGCTTTTCAAAATACTCCTATCACTTTCAGCTTGGGTCACCAATAATCAGGGTTGAGTTTCTCTCATCATCCTTTTTCTCATTATCCCTCATAATCTCTAAATCACATCTGTCCAATCAATACAATTCTACTTTTATTTTTCTCTCACTTTCAGAATCAATGGCTTAGATTGAACCGATAGGAGAAAATAAGAAAAGAGATATGGAAAGAATCACCTTCCCAATAATCACCATCGCTTCCCAACCTTGCATATTAGCGCCAGTTTCCCAGAGCTTCTGAATAAATGACACTGGGCCTCTTCAATTTAACAAGTTTGAATTTTATTTTTGAGATACTACTATTACTGATTTCAGAATGCTAAATAGAGTACAACTTAATTATAAAAAAAAATTAAAGTATACTTTTAGTTCTTTAAGTTTGTATAAAGACTAAAGTATGTGTAGAGTTTGGAAATCGGTCTGAGCCCGTCAAGGGTCGAGTTTATAATTTAGAGTTTTTAGAAAATGTTGGGTCTAAAAGGGTCAACCCATTTAAGCCCGGCAATTTTATTTAGTTTTATTAAATGATTACAAGTTGAGTTTTGCATTAAAAAAATAATTTGAAATATTTTCCAAATTATATAGTGTTGCTATTTGAACGTATTAAAGGAAAAAATGATTATATTCTTATTAAAAAACTAAAAGAAGCTTATCGATGACATTATAGTTAGTTAAAAGTCTTCTAATTGATTTCTAAAAAAATATTACTCAATTTTTAAGAATCTTTCATTTGGTTCTTAATATTTTCCCAAAGAAATTTTTCTTTAGGAAATATTGAAAGAATAATTTTTTTTATTGATGTAAGGTAAACAAAGAAAACATTTTTTATTATATTCAAAGATATCATAATATTATACAAACTATATCAAAAAGAGAAATTAATAACAGACATTGAAAAATGAGTAAGTAATCTCTATCTTATGAATAATTTTGTTTTAAGGTAAAATGATCACTTATTATATTTATTTTAAAAAATATTTCTCTTAAATTAAAAAATTTATTGTTTTAATTTAATTTCGTTTAGAAAAGAGTTAAGGTGCAGATTGACCAATCAAGTATTGCGCTATGAGCACTGAGCACATAAATGTTTTTAAGGGAGCAAAAATAGCAATGAAAAATTTAAAACTTCGGTGAATAGACCAAAATCGGGATTGTGTTACTTTCACAAGTTTTAAATTCTTCATTGGTATTTTTACTCCTTTCAAAACATTTATGTGCCTGATACTTCGTCGACCAATTTGCACCTTAACCCTTTAGATTGTTTTTTTTTTCTTTCTAAAAGGGGGTTTGAGCCTACGGGTCGAGACTAAGCCCATGAGTAAACAGACCAGACTTCAAAATTGGGATCTTTTATAGGAATCAGGCATAAACGGGTCGGCCATGCTGTCCTATTTTCCAACCTCTAGGTAAACGTTTGGCCCTTTAACTTGATAGATCCTATAATTCTAATATTATTAGTGTTACTAACGAAAACACTGACGCAACAAATAGAGCTGGGAATCAAGGCCGGCCTGTGAAAGGCTAGGGCCTAACAGGGCCGGCCCTCCAGGGCCCAAGGTAAGAAAAACATCTGATTTTTAAAGCCCGGCCCGAGAGCACCAGGGCCAAGGCCGGCCCTCCAGGGCCCGAAAAATTACTATTCTAAATTTTAACTATTTTTCCTCCACTTTTTTTTAAAAAAATATAATTAGTAAATTACAACACGAATCATTCAATAAATAAGCACATCCACTAATTCATAATCAAAAGCAAACTATGTTCACAAATAACTCACATAAAACATAAAAAACATATCTCTAAGTGACATTAGTACGATGACTATTATTATCATCATCTTCGTCACTATCATCAATTTTAACGACATTTGATTGTTTTTCACTTTGAGTAGTAGCCTTTAGCTCATGAGTAAGAATATCATGAATTTCTTCTCTCGCATTATGAACACGTCCATAATCTTTATTTGCAACAAATAATAAACCAAATCATAAAATTAGAATATAGTTATTATGTATTTGTAATTAAATGGATAAATAACTCTATAACAAATACAATATATATATATATATTAATAAATTTAAAAAGGAAAAAAAGAAAAAGTTACAATGAAAAGGGCGCGGGCGGCCCGAGGCTCTCCAGGGCTGACCCCTTTAAGCCCGAGGCCCGTCAGGGCCGGCCCTCCAGGGCTAATTTCAAATATTTCGTCCATTTTTCAAGCCCGGCCCTTGAAAGGCCAGAGTCAGGGTTTAAACGGGCCTGGCCTGATTTCCCGGCTCTAGCAACAAACTTAAATGATGATTGTGTAATTAAATGCTATTAATCTTAAATTTATAATATGTGTAAATTATGTATGTATGTATATAAACCTAATGATGCAATCAATATCAAAACCTCGATTTCATTTGCAGCGATTCGTAGGTTTATTTTATTTAAATAGTCTAAATATATTATATTATAAAATTAATTTAAATATGCTTTGTCAATTACACATCATCACTTGAGTTTGATGCGTTAACATTTTCAATTAGTAATATTAACTGCGTTAGAAATATTAGACTAAAAGTATTCTTTATAAAGTTAAGAGATTAAAAATATACCTCATGATTTATCGAAAAAAAAAAATACCTCATGTAAAATTTCGTATACTTTAACTATATAAAATAAAAAGAATAAGAAAAAACTCTTTTTAGGATAAACATTCCCTGCTCATCTTTTGGATGAGTAAGGAATATGGATTCTTTTGACATGTATTTATTTTACCTAATATCATTCGAACTCATGACATGTAATGAGGAAAGTGTTGCTCTCAACTAACCAATCCCTCAAAAAATGACACACGAGTCTGAATGCTAGTCTTCCTTAATTTGCATCGCTTCAATCTTCTTATCTTTCTAGTATCTTCCTTGCATCGGGTCAGGGAAGATTTTGATTCTACCAAAGATCCTGATTTTCCGAAAAGAGTTGAGATTTTTTTTTTTTTTTTTGATATAAAAAAAGGTTTTCAGTCCCCCACTAAGGAGAGAGCGCGGCCGGAACATGAGTAGAACTGCGGGACTTACGAGATCGCTTACCAAAGCGAGTCCCCGGGAGAGGATCAACCCACGACCCAAGCTTTTAATCCCGGATCCCTTACTTCTACGCCAACTCACACGCGTTGCAAGAGTCGAGATTATTTATTACTCGTATAAAGGATCTAGAAAGAAGGAACTGGTCCAAGCATTGTGGGCTGGCTCTAAGATCAAAGCCCATATCAATCACGCATCCAAAAGGGCAAAGTTGTACCCTTTATAATTATTATAAAATCTTAAAATTAATCTTGATAAAAGTTATTAGTTGGATGAGTTAGGTTAATTAGTTAGTGGTACAAAGTGAAGAAAATTATACTACTTTAAACGAAACATGTTAATTTGAAAGTATGTAGAGAATTCTTATATGGTCATAAGAATCCTACTCATGTGACATGTCCTCGGACAAAAACCGGCGAAAGCAAATAAATAAATCCGAGTAACAAAAAGTTTCAATAATCTCCAGAGTACTACAATAAACAATGGTTCAACCGGCAACATTCGTTGTAACATTCTGGTACATTTTTTTGTGAAATTTTTACACGACGATGTCTCAAAGACTCGAACTCCTCATTAATAGCAAAGGAATTTGTCTCCCTCCATAATTATGTTTATGGCCCAAAAACGTAACCTCTAAAATGTGCTGCTCCTGCCAGTGTACAACATTGTAAAAGCCAAAGCTACCATGTAAATTGCCCTACAATCTCTCTCTCGCTGTTTTTTTTTTTTTTTTTTTTTTTTTTTGCCAATAATTTCCCTACAATCTCATCCAGTATTCCCCATATGCTACCCGTTACTAGGGACCCAGTAATTTAATGCGCATTTGAGGCTATCCGTCGTCAATTTGGACGTATTTAAATTGTGCTTCTACCCTGAACCACACGAGTATCTATCTGTCTATAACTATACACAATTACACACCCCACAAACCTCCAAAATAAATTATCAAAACAAACCAGCGAGGACCACACACAAGCCTTTCACTATTTTCCCATTCCGTGGGTCCCCCTCCAATAGACTCTCCAGAATCAATCGCCCCACTCGGCCCCACACGTTTTGACCAAGACCTCCCACAGCCGTTGGATCTCTCCAAGGACATCATCGGACGGCAGCCGGAACCGGCAGCAAGGACACGTATTCCTTTCACTCAGCCACGGCAATATGCAATTCCAATGAAACACGTGCTGACATGGCAGTTCGCACACATCCCTCCCCACCCTCATCTCCTCTTTGCATATCACGCACTCTCTTCCCACCATCCTCACCTCCACTCTCGGCAGCGCCACCACCGCCGCCCTCGACGCCGCCACTTCCCCGACGCCCTTTTCTCTGCCGCATCCCATGGAACCCACCAGCCTCCAGCACCGTATCACCATCTCAATATACGGAATCAAAATCGCGGCGCTGCATTCCCCGATAGGAGTAGAAGAAATCCCCAACAATTTATCGGCGAAGAGCGTACTCAGATTTCTTCGCCAATAGCGAACTGGAACTTCGAGAACTTGTGGGTGGTGCTGGTGCGCATCGCAGAATAAGAGGAGGAGAAGAACGGCGTCGAGGTCACGCTGTCTCATGACAGTGGATAAAGGAGGCGGCGGTGGCTCGAGGTGGCGCGTGAGGGTGTGGAGGGAAGAAAGGAGGTGGCGGGCAATGAGGAGGGATTTTTGGGGAAGAGAGAGGGAGTGGAGGTAGTGGAGGGCGAGGGAGAAGAGGGGCTGGGAAGAGAGGACGGAGGCGAGGCGGAGGTTGTGGTGGTGGACGACGGAGGCGATGGAGTGGGTGAGATTGGAGAGGTGAGAAGGAGGGAGGGCAGAGAGTGCAGCCAAGATGGTTCCGGTTTCTTCCATTATGGGATCATGTGCTTCTTCTGCTTCGGCTTTTTGGACGGCTGGTTTGTATGACTATTGTGAGTGCAGTCTTTGGAATTATAATGGATTGGAATTGCTTGTCTTGATGCTTTGATGACAATGACCATTGTGTCCTTTACAGATTTACATCTTTTTTATTGAGTATCTTCTTTAGTCGGTGGAATCGTAATATATATGTGTCTGCTTTTTGGATGTCGCAAGTGCGGGTGCTGGGCTTTTTCGCAAAAGTTTACTATATAATTCAACTAAATCTGTGAATATTTAGCTTCCAATATATCAGATAAAAGAGGATCAGACGATTAGTTTACCATTTAGTGTTTAGGATTAAGTTGCAGCAGCGAATAAAGAAAGCGATTTCATATGCGTTTTGCATATCATAGTAATAATAACAATTGATTGCCAATGAGTCCTTTTGGATTACAACTATAAGTAGAGAAGCGGCTGATAATTAACCTGCTTTTTCTCTGCAAGGACAGAAGACACGTGACAATAAGTCAATAGGAGTACATCACAGCTGGGTGACATTTGTGGACTGTGGTCATGGAGATAGATAGAATACCACGACGTGGCATTTGTCCACCATGCCAATGTCCCGTTACGTACCCGTCTCAAAAAATCACTTAAATTATATTTGTTTGTTTATTTTAAACTATTTTTCTTAAAGACTTCATATATCTGACTGAAGTGTATCTGGCACCGGGAATGACTGAAATGGTCATTTGCACACATCTAGCTAACATGTCTTATCTCTTTATTTTTCTTGTTTTCTGGTTCCAAATACATACACCCAAACAAGTTATATGGGTGGGAAAATAGGTTAGGGTGCTAAGAGTCAAGAAGGAAGGCTCCAAGCAAAATATGACATAGTCGAGGATTTTCTTTGAGCTTATCTCTGCTCTTATGCTCCCAGACGCCGGAAATATCGATCCACCAGATCAGTCAAGTGTCAGAATCATACTTTAATCCTGCCTAACAATAACATTCCAAAGCAGAAACCGCACAACTTTTGCACAAATGAATTCTTCCACTATATCTACTCATCCATTTTATGTGGTATATAAGATTTAATCTTGTAAAACTTTAATCATATATGATGCTTTCCAAGTGTACATGAATTCACAATATCAAAGCCGAAAGAAATTATTACTTGGCAGTTGGCGGGAGATCTCAGATCTGTACATTCTCCTTTTTAGAGTAAAATAATGCAACGAATTAGTAACAAATAATGGTGAATTGTAATTGTTGATGATAAAAGAACACAAGGCCCAGTGGGTGAGGTGAAGACGTGAAGTCATGATTATGAGGGTTATAAAAGGCAGAAAGGAAAATATATAAAAAGTGGCATGAATTGGATGCTTTAGCAGCAAGGAAACTACTTTGTAGACAAGAATGGGGTAAAGCTAAAAGATCTGATCTTGGGAAAAAAGAATGAGAGAGAGAGAGAGAGAGAGACCTTTGTAGCCTTTTCTCATCTTCGAAGCTCTTATTATTTGTGGTGAAGTGGGAGTATCCTAAGTCAGCGTAGTTCGGCTAAAGCAACAACTTGCACCTAACGCTATGGGGGTCTGCAATTCTTAAGCCTCAAGCTCCAGAGGTCCACATAGCATATCGAGAAGTTCACCTTAACGGGAGCCCACTTACTATTCAATTCAACATGTAGCCTTTAGGGATGAGTAAAAAACCCACTGGTGCGGGTAGCCCAACCCAACCCGATCATGTGTAAAAAGTTAGTTTGAGATAATATTGGGCAGACCAGATCAAACTGGTAAGCTCGGACAGGACCGGACCTCGGGCCAATGCCTCAAACTCCTTGGTCTAGTCCATTGTGGACCGAATATATATATTTTTATAATTCAGTCACCTATGATGCACCAATACCGACACAGCGTTTCCGATACGTTATTTCAAAAATACTAATATTTCAATAAGTTCCAATACGTCTTAGTATTAAATAATATTTTTAATATAAAGAGTGTATTTCACATTAACAAAATATAATAATGTGGCCTTGTTTTTTATGTCTGGGTTCTGACCTCAGCCACATGGATCTCTTTCTTGGCTTATGTTTCTTCCCTCTCTCCTCCTCACCCAAACGGTCTCTCATGGCTTCACTAACCTCCAACTCCAAACCCTTCCTTCCATGGGAGACCCACCTCTCTCTTCTCTTGGCTACCACCGTCACCGACGCCCTTCGCGGTCCCGACGGCACCCTCAATCGCCGCTTCATGAACTTCCTCAACCGCAAAACCAACCCGAATCCAAAACCCATCAAAGGTGTTAAAACTTCCAACGTTACTGTCGACCCCAATCGTAACCTCTGGTTCAGACTTTTCACACCCACAACCACCAATTCTTCTTCTCTTCCCGTCATTGTTTTCTTTCACGGTGGTGACTTCATGTACCTTTCCGCAATTTCCTTCACATATGACGTTGTTTGCAAAAACTTTGCATAGAAGTTTTCCACTTTTGTCATCTTTGATTTCGATCTAGCCATTTTTCGAAGGAGAGGAGAGGACCGAATCAGAGATCCGACTTGTCAACGTGCTGTTGGTTTTGGTGGAGAGGACCGATTGGATATGGAAGGTATTGACCCTTTGACCAAGCCGATTCACAATTTCCAGTGTCTTGTGCGTGTCCTTGGAATTCGCATAACAGATACGTTTCAATCGCAAAATTTTGCGTATCGATGCATCATAGTTGGTCACACACTAACCTTCGATCCAACGGAGCCTTTGGAGCTAAGATGGCGGCAACCACCGCCGCTAGCTACGCCCTTGCCTTTGCCGACGTCACCAAAGTCAACAATTCCCTCGATGCCACCACCTCTGACATCGAGAAGGTCGAGGAAGTGTTCTCTGATCCTCAGGTGTTCGACTTTTTCTCCAATCTGACTATCGATATCAAGAACAAGCGCAAGGTAGTAGATGAAATTGCGACCTCCTCATGCTTACCGCCTCACACTCTTAACTTCCTCAACATTCTTGTAGACACTAAGAGGATTGGTCTGATCAAGTAGGAACATAGCGAAGGACTATGAGTTTGTCTACAACGAATTGACAAACATAGAGCTCACGGTTGTGAGCTCGGTGGTGAAATTGGAGTAGGAGCAGTTGTCGCAGATAGCGAAGCAGGCGCAGAAGCTAACAAGGGTAAAAAATGTGAGGATTAATGGCCAAATTCACCATCAAGTATGGGAATTTTGGATCTCGATTGGCATGAGCCTGAAGAAACAACTTGAGGATATTGCCTCTCAAAGATGGCAAAAAAAAATTCAAATAGATCTTGGACTGGCTGGATTAGTCCAGGCAATCCACTTAACTGGTTTGGTCCAGCCCGAGCTCGAGTTAGTGCTGAACCAGACCTCGAGCTGTCTTGTATAACCCGATGTCATATCCAAACCAGACCTCAGGCTGAGGTCAAACCCGATCTGATCTAGTTCATGATCAACCTTAGTAACCTCCATCTAGTCTTGCTCGATTGAACTTCAAGCTGTATTTGATATGGTGATGTTGTAGCTGATTTGAAATGTTGATTTCTAAAATGATGACTCTCTTTTGGACTTGCTAGTTATTGCTTCATGTTTTATATGTTTCAATGTTGTTATATTAGTGGCTATATTAGTATGTTGCAATGTGTTTCTTATTTTAGACTCTGGGCCAATTTAATACTGCCCCAAAATTTATCGATGATTTTATATGTATCTTCATATCTAGGGAAAAATCGAACATCTTCTTTTCAACAAATACTCCCACAAATGTCAAGGAGGAAGTGTCTTCATATCTAGGGATCCCATACTCGATCAGGCTGGGAAATACCTTGGTTTACCTGTGATTCGAGGGCGATCTAAATCTGCAGCCTTGGCGTTTGTGAGGGATAGAGTGAGTCTAAAACTACAAGGTTGGAAACAGAAACTCCTATCCTTTGCTGGTAGAGAAACTTTAATCAAGGTTGTTTGTGAATGCTATCCCGACATATCCTATGACATGCTTCCTTTTCCCCAAGAAGTCATGTTTAGAGATTGATAGTTTAATCTCTAGCTTTTGGTAGGGTAAAAAAGGAGACTCAGGAAAGTTACATTAGAAAAGTTGGAAGTTTCTATCTAGAAGGAAATGGGATGGAGGTATGGGCTTTCGTGACCTTCTTTGCTTTAATCATGCCCTACTAGCCAAAACAACATGGAGGTTGCTGCAGAAAAAAAAAATGAGTGCACTTTCAGTACAATGCACACTCGAGTGTGCACTGCACTCGTTTTTTTTCCTTCTCTTCTTCCTTCACGCCCTCTCTTCTTCTTCGTCTTCCAATCGCGATCGAAAAATTTAGGGGTTATGTTAGTTTGTTTTTTTTTTCCTTTTTCACCGTCATCCGGTCCGGTGTGGCGTCCAAGGCGGCGGGTGCGGCGTCGACGGCGGAGGGTCAAGACAAAGATGGCGAATGCGCTTCGGCAATCATGGCGGCAAATGGAGCGAAGGAGAATGAATCATGTTCACCTCTTTCTCTCTCTCTAACAACAAGGGCATTATAGTCATTTTGCATGAATTTGCATAACCCTCAAAAGTCTTTGTCACCTCTTAGTGTTTTTACAAATTCGGTGGGCTTCTCGTGGTTTTGCAAATTCAAATGATATTTATTCATCTTTTTCCCTTAGATTTACTAGAGAAAATTATATTCAATGTACTGTCGGATATTAAATGTGATACATATTTCAACGGGGATTCCAATCTTGATTTATCACGATTTGAGATATTAACTTTTTTCACTAAATCCAACATTGTTGATTATAGGGCAAAAATACATTTTTTTTTATTTACCTAAAAAGAGCAGTTTAATATCATATCTTTTTATTGGCCAAAAAAAATAATTGTTCTTTATTTTTGGTGTTATGACTCGATCCACAGTCAATAATTCAATATCAAGTTTTGCAGATCCACAATGATTCAAATAGGACCTTTTAACTAGAAAGTATTGCCTTCCCTTATTTACCTACCTATGTCGAAGTTAAATCATCAGATTTGTTTGAATGGAGAAGTAGAAGTATTGCGCAAGATGTCATTTGTTATTTGTCTTTTAAGATTGGGTTTTCTATGTCCTTTACTCCGAGACCTGAGACAGGATAACCGTGTTGTTGATTACAATTGATGCTTATAAAAGGTATGCCCTGTTAAATGGATTTCACAACCAACATCTACTTTAATGTCACTTCTAACTTTAGATGCCTAGGAGATATGTGTTGTTGTTGATGATTCTTCTACCCTCATTCTGTCAATGAGTGGTGTTTAGTTGTTTTTATTTCCTTGTAGTCTTGGAAGTGTTTATTTTCCAAGTATTGTTTGTTTTCTGGATTTATTTGGTTTGAGGCTCTCATCTGTATTTACTTTTGTTTTTGAGTTATTAATGAAAGCACCTTTGATTAAAAAAAAAAAAAGTATTTCCACCGATCCTAATTATAAGATAAAGTTTGTAGTACAACTTTTTTCTATAATGAAGAGCGAAGGTAGTATCTTTTAATTTTGACATTCTTTTTTAGGGTGAAGTGGCAACCATCACATTAAAGTATTTTTCCGATGGTAATCAATGTGGGGCCAAAATTCTTGTCCTATTTATAAATTCATTTTGACCAAAAAAATTGAGTATTTGAGTTCTGTTTATAAGTCCAATTTCATGTAATAAATGAGATTGTGATAATTTTATTCATATTAATTATAAGATAGAATATTGTTACTCCAATTAGTGTTACTACCAACGTTACTACTAGTTTGTTTCACTGTTAGATCAAAATCTCATCCAACTCTATCATTTCTCTCTTTTAATGAGATTTTGATTTAACGGTGAAACAAACTGGTGGTAACGTTGTTACTTGGTAGTAACAATATCTTATCCCATTAATTATACTCATGAAGAAAGAGAGAGAAAAAACAATTAAAAAATATCCAATTATAAATTAGGGCAAAGTTGAAAATTTACCCTATAATCATTTAGTTAATTACCTCTCTTTGGTATGTGAAATTTAGTTAAAATGGACTTATAGTCTATAGATAGGACTAGTGATAATTAACAAGATTAGTAAAACAATTAATTAATTAAAAAAAGATTAGTAAAACAAATCAGAGAGGGGAAGAAGCACGCGCGACATCCCGGTCCCGCCCCTCAATTCACAAACTACGAAACCCATACCCTCCTCCTCATCCCCACCGCCGCTCGTCAGTTCGCGAGTTGCTGCCGTCCTGCCACCGTCATCCTCTTCCTGGTAAGGTTCATTGAAGTTTTAACTCAAACTTTCGTTGTATAAGTGTGCTGTGTGAAATTGTGGATCTTTTCTTGAGAGATTCTGTACCCATCCTATCTTTCTGTATGAAAGAGTTAAATTGAATTCCTTTGGAAGGTAAAAGAAGTAACTGGAGGAACTGCACTTGACAGGGGGGGAAAGGAAAAGGAAAATGAGCACCAGTTCATAATTGGTGAGTCTTGCCCAAGAGGAGAGAATAAGTCCTGACAAATTATGTTCTTCAGACCTATAAATATTTGATATCTCAATTATGTTTGAAAATTCCAGCACAACGTTTAAATATTTGTAAGGATCCATTTCTACTCGCTACCCAGAAAAAGAATACCGCGTCAGCGTGGGTATCTTTTGTCTTTCAATCTCGATTTTTTTTTTTTGGGGACTGCCGTGTCTGTATTCTAGAATATGGAAATTCATTGAAATGGAAAGGATAAGAAATCATCAGGAAGCAAATACCCTGGCAACTGAGATTTTTGAGTTACCCTGGTATTATAATTAATGGGGTACATAATTTTTCTGCACTAGTGCTATATTGATTTGCTTCATTGGCTTCAATCAGGGATGGTGGGATGGTTCTTTTTCTTCTTGTTCAAAAATGCCTCAAGAAGAATTCTCGTCATGTTATGCAAACTCTTTCTTTCTTGAGGCTTTTCTCTTCCCACAAATTTGCATTTAGAGGAGAAAAAGAAGAGTTAGCTAATGCACTAAGAATTATGGACGTTGTAAGCACCAAGACAGGAGGTGCAAAGAATCTACAAAGCCATCTTCGGCTTATTGAGGGCATGCTAGGTAGCAATGCAAAAGCACTTGTTAGGGTTAATTCTGTTCGTATGCAGGATATGGCCAAAATGAGGGATGCAGTCAACAAAATTGTTCCGTCCTCAGGCCTGCAGACTGAGAATTCGATTTCAATTCATCTTGATCAAAATGAACGAGGAGTGGGAGTTGATGCACACCTCTTGTCTCATGCTGTGAGCACATGTGGGTCCAAGTGTGACCTTCGTGGAGGTCTTCAATATCATTGCCTAGCAATAATTACTGGCTATATTGCTAATGTATATGTGGGAAGTTCTTTGGTAAGTCTGTACAGTAAATGTGCCTTGTTAGAAGATGCATATCGGGCCTTTGAAGAAATGCCTATCAGAAATGTGGTGTTATGGACAGCAATTATAGCTGCTTTTTCACAAGAGTCTCACATCGCCAAGTGTTTGGAGCTCTTCCATTGCATGAGAAAATCAGCATTGAAGCCAAACGAGTTCACATACACGAGCCTTTTAAGTGCTTGTACGGGTAGTGGTGCACTTGGACAGGGGAGAAGTGCTCATTGTCAAATTATTCAAATGGGCTTTTATGCTCATCTCCACATTGCAAATGCTCTTGTCACTATGTATTGCAAAAGTGGAGTGATCCAAGATGCCTTATACATATTTGAACACATGAAAGATAGGGATGTTGTCACATGGAATTCCATGATAGCAGGATTTGCGCAGCATGGGCATGCTAAAGAGGCTATTGATCTTTTTGAAAAGATGAAATTTCAAGGCGTCAGTCCAGATGCCATAACTTTCCTTGGTGTGTTATCTTCATGTCGGCATGCAGGATTTGTTAAAGAAGGTTGGCTATACTTTAACTCAATGGCTGAACATGGCCTAAAGCCAGATTTAGATCATTATTCATGTATCATCGATCTTCTTGGCCGGGCTGGCTTGCTTCTTGAGGCACAAGATTTCATCCAAAACATGCCTGTTTACCCTAATGCTGTAATATGGGGTTCACTACTTTCATCCTCTAGGCTTCATGGAAGTGTTTGGATTGGCATCCAGGCAGCAGAGAGCAGGTTATTGCTTGAACCAGGCTGCCCTGCAACACTTCTTCAACTGGCCAATTTGTATGCCAGTGTAGGCTGGTGGGATCAAGTAGCACGAGTGCGAAAAATGATGAAAGAAAAGGGTTTGAAAACAAATCCTGGTTATAGTTGGATTGAAATTAAAAATGAAGTCCATAGATTTGGTGTAGAAGATAAATCAAACAGCAGAATGGTTGAAATTGTTACACTAATGGGTAGTCTAATAGATCACATGAGAAGTTCAGGCCTTCCCCAGCTACCCGAGGAGGAAGATGTTATGTTTACATAGCAGTAGTAGATCCATCCGCATAAGCCTAGATACATCACAGGGCTTTCTAGTATTTCAATCATCCCCTATGCTTGCAGGAAGCCATGAAGAAAAGATGAATGGCTTGATGTGGATATCAGAATCTAAACTATCTCCAGATGAGATAATAATTAAAAGACCTGAAATGGCAAGATAAATGCTTTCCTTGATCTCTCCTTTTCATATATCTTGGTGCAAATTACTTGTCGGTAAACATTACTCTCGGATCTAGAGAGAGAGAGAGGCATTTGCATCTCACGTGAATGCTGGGTTTCATACGACCTTTTGATCTGTTTTGGTTGCTGGTTAAATTTTGTCTGGAACTATAATTTATTTTCTTGGTCTGTGATCTGAGTTCCAGTCTTTCTAAAGCTGTAAACATATATTGTTTTTTCATGATACTAAGTTTTTTTTTTTAAAAAAAAAAACTCTGTAGATTTATCAGAAAGAACCTCCAAAATGGAGGGTGGAGGAAGCCAGCAACAATCAAACGCCTCGCCAACAACAGTTTCTGAGTTGCCAGGAGAGCTATCAGAAAGAACCTCTAAAATGGAGGGTGGAGGAAGCCAACAACAATCAAACGCATCAGCAACAACTGTTTTTGAGTTGCCAGGAGAGCCTGCTATTGTAATTAATGGGGTGCCTGACATTATCCCTAGTGACAGCACTCATGCTTTGTGTAAGACTTCAAGCACGGCTGAAGCACCAGTGCATTCAGGTTTAGGTGAATGGTTGGAAGGAAGGGAAGTTCTGAAGCTGTTTATGGGGCGGTATTACACAGGTGTAGTGCTGCAACATGACAAACAAAATGGATGGTTCAGAGTTCTCTATGAGGATGGTGACTCTGAAGATCTTGATTGGCAGGAATTGGAGGAGATTCTTCTGCCTTTGGACGTTACAATCCCACTTAAATCGTTGGCACAGAGGATTGTTAGTCGGAAAAACAAGAAACCTATTAATAAATCCGGGAAGATTGTATCTAATTCACAGAATCCTCAAGTCAAACGTACGCCCAGTAAAGGGAAGATGACCACGCTACTATATGACGGCTCATCAAATCAATGAAGGATCGTAGTTTGTTGATAGGGACTACTAGTAAACTGCGGTTTATTACAGAAGCAAGTTAGCTTCCAAAAATGAATAGATTTCGAAAGTACTCGATAGGAAAAGAGTAATAGGGGGATTTGTCCCAGATTTTGATGTTTGCTCTAGGCTGCTTCTATTGTTTTGGCCTAGTTTCAGTGCATTTAGTTGCGTCACCAAGAAATGTTACTGTTGGGCTGTGCATCCATGTTTGCGAAAGTTTATCTTACACTTCAGCTATAGTCCCCTCTTTTTTTGTCAAAAAAGAAAAAATTTGCCCCTCTTTTTATATATTATGTAGAATAGATAGGTGGGGCATAATAGATAAGGATAGTGGGCTTGTTTGGGATATCGGTGGACAATCGGACTTATAGATAAGTCTGATTGGGTAAAAGTCCGATTGGCTAAAAGTCCGATTGTGAAACATAATTTATGTTTGGATTGATAAGTAGCTTTTGTGAAATAAACTTGTTTGGAATGACTTATGGATAAATGACTTTTATAAGAGAAAAAAACCATAAGCCCGATTCAAATAGTAAATAATCCAGGAAATGGAGCTTATCATAAGCTCTTCTCATAAGCCATTAGCTCGATTGGGCAACTCTTTTAGCCAAACGAGAAAAACCAAAAAAATACCCATAAACACTTTTCAAACAGTAAATAAGCTGATAAGCTCTCCTAATAAGCACTTCCAAACATGCACAGTGCCATGGAGAATATTCTAATATAACGAGCCAAACTCACCATAATTTGGTAGTACTAATGTATCTTGTATTGATAAATATGAATACTTCTTTAAATGTGTACAATATGCATTTCTTATTTTATTGATAAATATAAGACCCAGTTGACTATTTGTCAAAAATTAAGGAAACTAAATAAATTACTTAATCATAGCATATAATGTGGATAATTAAATGATGTATCAGTTTATAAGTTAGACAAATTAATTTGGAGGAAAACCATAAATATAACGTTAAAATAATTTATTTAACTTCCCTAGTTTATGAATCGGCGGAAGTATTAACTTATAATTAGAAAAAGTTAACATACCACTCAAGGATGACCACACAAGGCTTAACTTTTTAGAAGTATTTTTATGGCATTCAATATAAGTATGTGAGATGAGTTTTTCTCAGTTTGCGAAAAAATACTTAGAAAAAACATTTTTCTGTGTTTTCCAATGTATTTAGAATAACGGTGATAAAAATGATTTTTTTGCAATTTAACTTTTGCAAACTTAAGATTAAGTAAAAGTCAGATTGTGTAATGTAATTTATGTTTAGATTGGCGGTAGCATAAGTAACTTTTTTGAAATTGAAACTTGTTTGGATGATTATTTTGAAAAACAAGTTTAGATAGAAGATGAAGTGAATCTTATGTATGTATGCATTTATGTATGTATGTATGTATGTACGTACGTACGTATTGTGATAATTATAAGAAAAAAAATTAAAATCTTGAAAAAGTGAAAAAAGTTAACTCAAAAAACTTGGCAATGCTAAAATACATATAAATTAGAAATCGTACAAATATAAAGTTTTTTATCAAATGTTATTACATAACTAATTGACTATAAACTGAAAAAGAGTTTCATGAACATAGATCAACAAAGACCTTTAAGGAATTAACATGACTTTCCACCTCCAACAGAGACCAAATCAATCACTATAGCATAATTTGAAAAATTATTAAGTAATTCTCACCAATTAAATATCTCATAGACATAAATCAGAGTACTGTCATAAAAATTATAACTCTTATCCTTATTATAAGTATATTTTAACTAATTCTCTTACATATTTTTGTATTTCCAAATGAAAAACAATTATTATTAACTTTTAAGTGAATTTATATTTAAGACAAAAAATTGTATCTATAAGGAGTTATAATAAGGCCTACAATAGTATTTCAATTAAAAAAAAGTGAGATTCAATGTCTTTCTTTCTTGAGATGCTTTTTTTTTTCTTCTTTATAGTGGAAAAGCTAAAAGCATGAAATTTTGGCTTATGGCTTAAGTTGTTTTGTTATTTTTTTCAAAAGCCCGATTGAAAAAAAGTCATCCCAAACACTTAAAAAAAAAGCTTAAAGCACCTAATCAAACTTTTACCCCTTCAATCAATCGTGTTTTTTTACTCTAAAAGCCATCTCAAACACATCAATTAGTTCATGCTCACCCCATTCAAGAGATTTTTATGAAGTTGTTTCTTCTCCTTAAAGCCATTTGTGAAAGCCGTTGGCTTCAACTTGTTTGCTTCTTTTGCTAATCATGTTATGTTATCTCCACTTTCTTTTGCAGTGGTCGCACACTTTTTTTTATTTTGGGGGGTGGGGGTGTTGAGGGGTTGGTCATCTTATATTCCCATCAACTAAATAATTATTATGTATACAATTGAAGATTTTTTGTTACCTTTTTTAAATCTTTTAAATAGTTCAATTCGCCATCCCCACTTAGCTGAATAAAGCTCCCTCCTGCCACGTTCCACTTCTTCCCCTTCCTCTTCGTTTGCATAAACACATTCCCTTCCGCCATGTTCTCCTTCTTCCACTTCCTTTTCTTCTTCTTCTGGTTCTTTCTTCCTTCTCTTGGAAGAATGATGGACAATAAAGATTGTTCAGCCTCCTCAATTTTCTTATACAGATATACTGTGCCTGAGATATTAAACAGGCATCCATATTTTAAATTTAAGCTTGAGCCTACCCTAGAGATAAACTTGAACGACTCTCTTGGAAAGTGGGTTATGGTTTATTCTTTGAAGGGAGCTTCCATATCAATGAAGCTCTCTTCAGAGAAGAAAAATTGTTATGGTCTTAGTATTGAACAAAAGGAATTTAATCTTAAAGATGAGATGTTATAAATAATATCATAACCTAAACTGGGCTAAGCAATTCTTATAAGGAGGCGCTAGCTAGGATCTTATAAATAATATCAAAGCTAGGTATCAGAGTCCAAGCTAGACTAAGCAATAAAATAACCCTTATAAGGGTCTCCTATGTCTAACGAGTTGAACAAACATACCAGAAAGATTGACGTCTCTTTTATAAGATCAAGTTCGAGCCCAGGACAGAGATTGATTCAAATAATTTCAATAGAAAAAATGTTCTTGTTTATTCCCTGAAGGGTGCTTCTCTATATCGAAGAAGCTCACATTAGAGGGAAACAAATTATTTTCACCTTGGTACAGAGCTAAAAAAGACTTCAAGAATTTCATCCACGATTAGGGACTAGCCAGAGGCGACACCGTGCGCTTTATCATGTTTTTTGGTAAGAAAAATATACCTTAGTTGATGGAGAGTTAAAATAAATTCAATTATGAAAGAATATAAAAACAAGTAGTGTTACACAACAAAATTAACAGTATTACTTAAAAACCAAATAGAATCTAACGTCTTCATATATTGTATCATGCGAAAGTAAAAGTGATGCTAAGTTCATGGACTCAAATTTGGTCCACTCTTTTAAAAAGTGTATAATATACATTTCTTATTTTATTGATAATTACCATATAATTAAGGAAAAATCACTTTAGGGGCCCTTTTAACAAAAAAAAAAAAAAAAGACCCCAAGATTATGACAATCCCAAAAAAGGTCCTAGACCTTTTCTGGGATTTTTAGAATCTTGCGTGAGTTGTTAACATGGCTGATATAGTTGTTAACGGGTAGATCATTAAAAACTAAATCAGTAGCATTAACAATAATTTGTTAACAACTAAATCAACCCCGTTAACAACTATATCAGTACCCCGTTAACAACTATATCAACCCCATTAACAACTCACGTAGATTTTAAAAATCCCAGAAAAGGTTCTGGGGTTTTTTCTTGGATTGTCAGAATCTTGAGACCTTTTTTAAGATTTTTTCTGTAAAAAAGGCTCTGATGTGAATTTTCCCAATAATGAAATTAAGTAAACATATCACTATACATCTCGAAGATCGCACACGGCTTATATGTTATATGACGTGGCCATATATTTGTGGAAATTAAATTCCTAGCCTCCCTCCCATGTTATGTGATGCTAAGCTCAGCTTTTAATTTTTAACACAGGCATATTCGTATTGACTCGACCCCACACAGCTCCGGGAACAATTGGCTCTATTTGTGTTGCGCATTCAAAACGGAGCGACCAACCTGTTGCTTCCTCCCGCCATGTTTCTGATTCAATTCGAGTAGCTTGCCTCCTGGGTTCCAGATTTCGGATGCTTATCTTTGATTGATCAGTTAGGAGACTCTTTTCCCCCCTTTTGTGCCATGTCGTTTCGGCTCCTGCCGAAGTCTAGATTTTCTATTTCTCTTCTATCCTGTTGCATATACTTCAGCTATTTTCCAGGTAAGATTTCCGCGGATGTAGATTACCTTTTCTTTTTATTTGTTTTTTTTTAATAATTGATTTATGAATCTTGGATGTATGAGCGAAAAAAATGAACACGCATAGTTCAATTTGGAGGAGATCTGTACAATTCTAGGGCTTTTTTGCTGTTATTATTGTTGTTTGATTGAAGTTGGATGAGTTGTTTTAAATTCTAATGGATCATTCATTGCGGTGGCTTCTGATATTTATTGCACAGGATTGATATTATCTGCAATTGTCACGCTGAGTTCAATTGAGATCTATGAAACCCATGAATGGCTGAAAGCAACCCCTACTGTTTATTTCACATGCAAGGAGGAGAACAAGACGATACTGCCCGATGTCAAGAAAGCTCACGTCTTGTACTCTTTCAAGGGCGAAGAATCTTGGCAGGTTCCTATTTATGTCTCTCCTCTTGATTTTGGTTTTCGCTTAACTGCTCTTGTGTTCCTCGCCTATTTATACAGCTTTGCTTATCGAGTCTTCAATGCATGTGATAGATTTGAAATTGGAATCAATGCCTCTTATTATCGCATGTTCTACAATTATTTAGCTGCTTTATGTATTGCGCTGTTTATTTCTCACTGAGAAAAGAATTTGACCAGTTTTTGTAATAAATGAAAACTGGCTGCCGAACACAATATAATAGGACTCTCCTATATATTATCAGTAGTCACAGTATCTCACATTGTCTGCCCTCTCTTATTCTGCTTGATAAAGGCATGTGATTACCAAATAGATTTCCAGCAACCTGGGTATGGATTTTATTTTTTATTTTTTTTCCTTTTTTGTTGTTGCTCAGAACCTGGGTATGGATTTTGCTATAACCGTTTGTTCATATTTTATCCTTTTTTTAAAAAAAAAAAATTATATATATATATATATATATATTAACCTTCAAATGAAGACATCAAACGTAACTTTTTCCTTGGATAACCTTATAACAATGTTATAAAATCTGGATCGAAGTTGTTTTTTTATCAGAAGCAAAACAACTACCTTCCTTTTGACCAAAAAATTTGGTCCTTTTTATAAGTCTTCTTTCAGGTAATAAATGAGATTGTGACAATTTTGCCTATATTAATTGTACCAATGAAAATAGAGAGAGAGAAAAAAGTTGAAAGATACTCATTCATAAATGAAGGCAAAATTGAAAAATTACCCTATAATCATTTAGCTAACTACCTCTTCTTGGTATGTGTGATTTAGTTAAAAGGGACTTATAAATAAGACCAGAGTGGTATTTCAGTTTTGACTTCAGATTGTTGTAGTAGTGGTAATTGATAAGGATGTGATGTTTTGGAGGCCCAAAAAGAGTAATAGTTTTTACTTTTTGTTTTGGGTATGTTCTGTGTGTTTACAATGTGCAACTTAGGAAAACTGTGTTCACCATAGCTGCTGGTGTTGTACGTGTTTTAAAAAAAACCTTTCTAAGTTCAATTCTGACTGTAAATTCTGAAACTGGAATTTGTGGATAGTGCTATACTGACATGGCAAGCCAATTCTATCTCCCCCCCCCCCCCCCCCCTCTCTTTGCATCCATAAATTCACTTTAGTACAGAAATGACTGGCTGATATGCTCACTAGCTAATATGTGAATAGCTGCAATTTGCTTACATGGGTACTCTTAGAGTATGTTCTGATGGAGAAGAGAAGGGAGGAAATAGTGGAAATAGTATTGAAATTTGTTCCTTGTCTGAGAATTATTAATTAGGAATAGAGGACAATGAATGCTTCTTTAGTTATAAACTCCTCTCATTTGAGGAATTTTTGAAGAGAAAGATTGCAAGACAAGTGGAACAGACAGAAATTATCATTTAATCATTTCTTCCCACTCTTGCTCTCCAATCCCCCCCCCCCCAAAAAAAAAAAAAAACACACACACACACACAAAAAATTCCCTCGCACCAAACACTCAAATAGACATTTAGGGGCTCTGATGGAATTCTTTTTTGGTTCTGGGGAAGCCAAGTTTTGTGAGCAAATTATTCTATTACAATACATGACGTAAATTGTCAAACCCGACTCCTTTGCAAACCATAAACCCTTTCGCTCCCATCTGAAAAGATGCAACGCCCCTATTTAAAATAAATAGTTTTAAAAGAAAAACCTAACCTTCAGAAAATCCTTCCCCCCTTTGCCAACAAGGCAGCACCTGTAGGACTGCCAAAGTAGACCACAACAAGCTTGTTGGAATTTGGTGAGCAACCAATTGTGGCTCCTTTTCCTTACACATAGTCCTCCTCCTTCACCAATAGTATCTTCTTCTCTTTGCCCTCAAAATCAGATCTGTGTGGAACAGGAAAAGTAGATTGAACTCAAATGGGAAGGATAGCACTAAGGCAAAAGATCTTCTAGTGTGCTGATAAGGGTGCAGCAGAGCGAACATAGAGAGCACTCACATTCCCATTTATTTTTTCCTAATCCCGTTCTTAAAAAATCTTTCCAATTTATCAAACAGGGCCTTGGTGATTATGTTACTTGATCTGCATGCTTGAGTCATTTTATTCAACATAGTTGGCATTTGTTATCACATCTTTCACTGTCTGAAGCAATTGCTGAGATTTTGCTTCATGTTTCCAGCCTTTGACTCACTTTATGAGTAAAAAGTGCAAGCGATGTGGATTCTATGAGAAAGACCTTATTAAGGATGATACATTTGATGAATGGGAATTTTGTCCTTCTGATTTTACTTCCCCTCATGGCAAATACATTCGACATAAAGAAAAAGAATTTAAGGCCACATTTCTTTGTCCAGATTGCTTAAAACTTGATAATGGTGAGTAACTTCTTTCACCCTTTAAAAGTTCCTGTTACTACATTAATACTATTATATGTTAAGAAGTAAGCCCCTCTGATTACATTCAAGCCTTCAACAGAAGCATCTGTAACCCATGACATGCCATTTCAAAATTTGTTTTATCAGAAATACCATTTATACTTCAATGAATATCAAATACCCAATGTCCCAAACTACTTTTAGTAATTAACTCTGATCTGTGGTCATTTGTCAACCTGTGGATTTATAAAGAAAGAAATATGGCAATTTTCTTTTTTCCCCTTTTCTCCATGTTGAGAACCTTTATTTCAAGTATGGATGTATGAACTTTTTTTCACATTGCTAATCTCTATATAATTTCGTTTTCTTCCCAATAGTAATAGTATTTGTATGTATTTCTAGATCCTAGCTCTTCATCAGGAAAGCAGCAAGGTAAAAAAAGGATGCATACAGCGGTTGTGGTCCTGCTAATTGTCTTGGGCTCAACTATACTTATTATTGGAGTTGTTGGTGCTTATAAATACTGGCAAAAGAAGAAGAGGGAGCAGGATCAGGCTCGGTTTTTGAAGTTATTTGAAGAAGGAGACGACATTGAAGACGAGCTGGGCCTTGACAATATATGATAGTATTGAACAAATTAACTTTTGTACAGGAGATTTTATCTCACAAATTTTGTCATGGGAAGCTGGCGAGACCAGTGTTCTAGTTTGAAGAAACTTAAGTTATCACAATAGGTAGTTCAAAATGAAAAGAAAATAAGCAATGTGTACTATTTGTGTGTGTGTTCATGTATAAGGCGATTTTGTTAATCCCGAGATGCTCAGGATTGTGCATTATTTCAATGATTGAGCTTTTCACTTTTATTGCATGTATGACTTGCCCTACAAGGGCATATTTGAAACCGTTCATCAAGGACGGACTAACTGTGTAGAAGAAACAAGTGATGAATTTGAATATGGTTTATTCACCTATAGCAAGACAGGATATGAACGCTAATTCCCAACGAGGGCTTTTACCTCCCCTTCTTTTTGAGAAGGTCCCGTGAAAAGGAAATACAAAATTATTTGGCATCGTTTTTGTAATTGCTCAAATTTCACCGCTTTTGGAATGAGAAATTTCCCCCTAAAGTCTTCAGGGTGTAAATTATTGCAGAAGCAGACTTTGAAAATGTTAACAATTGATCAGCCTCTGTTTTGCAGTTGGGAAAGGCCGTTATAAAAGCCGCAATTCAAAGTCCCATTCTGTGGTCGTTTTCTATAAAAAAAAGAAAAAGAAAAAATCGACCACTAGGGTTCAAACAAGTCATTTTCCATGCTTATTTAATTTGATCAGTGCTAATATTTCATTTTTAGAACCTACGAAACAAATCAAAACCAAGAAGTTCGACAAGCAACAGAAGCTCCCGAGACCTTGACCACTTTGCCTGGCACAGTGCTCTATAACCCCAAAAATATGTCCTGCGGATACAACACAACTTTTTCCCGTTCATCTTCGAAAAACTAATCTTAAACCCCAAAACAAAACACTTGCTACAGGCATCAATACAGGTTTGCACGTTAACCAAGGGAAAAAAATAAATGTCACACAACAAACACAAGGACACGCAGCCGTTTCCAACATGCCATCAGAATCAACTGCATAGTTTCATGAACAAGCACATAAATATGGCCATTTCCCAGAATGGCACTTTAAGGCGACTCGCTGCCCCTAGGGGAATGGCGGGTGACATCATCATCGTCAATGGGGCTCCTATCATCTCTAGGACTAGCACTGTGGCCACGGCCATTGATTTTGGGACTAACAGGGCTTCTACTTCTGCTCCTTCTTCTAGGACCGTCACTATAGTCAGATCCATCTTGCCGGTTGGCCAGCCCACCATTCTCGGGAGATATGTCACCTCTCCCCTTCTGTTGATTGCCTTCATCATAAGTAGGGCTATCATTCCTTGTCTTAGGAGATGGAGGACTCTTCTTGCGTCCTGGGCTTCTGTAACGGGGAGACTCTGATCTATCTTCCCGAACAGGGCTACGTTCTCTTCGGACAGGGGATCTTGATCGGCTGGCATGGTCAGAAGAAACCAAACATGTGGGATAAGTGAATATTTTTCAAAACAAATGTATATTAAACTTGGGTAATATCGATAGTCTTACCTGTAGCTGCGATCCCGGCTGTAACTTCGATCCCGGCTTCTGTCACGACGAGGAGAACGTGACCTAACAGGTGATCGAGAATCACTTCGTCCACGACCACTGCATAAACAAATCAAATTGATGTGATTTTCAAGCATGGGAACCACGGGAATTATAGTAGAACAGCAGGTGTAATGTTGGAAACATGAACATGAAAGAAAGCAGAAGTTGCTCAGAATTCCCACAGCATATGTTTTCACCTGACTTTCTTGGGACTATTCTTGCAGTCTCGTTCCATATGACCTCTTTCCCCACAGCGGTAACACTTATTCTTCCAGTCTCCAGCTTTGCAATCCCGAGCCCAGTGGCCATCAATACCACAGTTAAAGCAGCGCCCAGATCCTGGAGGAGGACCTCTACCCAAGTATTCTCGGGAACCACGAGGACCCTAATTGAAACAAGAAAACAAACATGAAGCTAATTCATATTCCAAAAAGGAGAACCGTGATTTTTAAAACCAAAAAAAGAAGCAGCAGCAGCCCAGAGGCAATTGATATTTATGGACGCCAAAGGTATTCAAAAGCAAACAAGGCATAGAGTAAGATGAATGCCAAACAAGTCACCAAAAATAGAGGATGCACATTTATGATAGATAATATAAATAAATAATAATGTTCTGATATTAAGTAAAGTGCATGGGTTTACACACACAAGTCACTCATGGAAAGGGGGGGAAAAAAAAAGCAGCTGGAGGTCCAATATCACAGCAGGTGTTCAATAAGCGGGCAAGAAAATATTTCAATATGGAGAAAGCGAACATTGTGTAATAGAAAGAGACGTAATTACTGACATCGTATGGCTAGTGAATGCATAAATCGGACTATTAAAGGGTGATGATAAAATGACTAACATTCATTTTCATTATCCAGTATGAAAGCAAAGACAAAGACACATGTGTAAAGCATTTTTTCAGATAAATGATTATAAGTGTTGTGATAAAAATAAAGCACCCTTCATATAACTAAAGATTTTACATGATAAGAATTGCAGAATTAACCCATACCCCTTTTGCAAATTCGACAATGATGCGACTTCCATCCACATCACGGCCATCTAAGTTATATCTTGCATCATCTGCATCTCGGGGATCACTAAATTCCTGTCCAAAAATTGTGAGAAACAAAGCAGAAATGTACGTAATAGACATTCGCACCATCATTTACAATTGAAACCCATCAAGCAGACACTGGGAAACAACCTTGAGCCAAGGCACAAGAAATCAACTTAAAAAGAAATAAATGAATGAGGAAAAGGCAAGAGTGACAACTTACAACAAAGGCGTAATCATGCTTCATATCAACACCTCGAATTCTGCGGAAATGGTTTCCAGAAACAGTAAGGCCATCAGTACACACAAGTACTGCAAGTGTATGATACTTCACGCCTCAAAGACGAACTAAACACCAGATTGTGATTGTTGCCATTTCCATAAAAACACTCAATAACATTAGAGAAAGAATCGCCAAAGTCAACACTCGGCCGGAATTTCCACGAATTCCACCAAGGCCACCCTCCTACCATAGACCTTCCAGGTTTAGGCAAAACCCCAGAAACCTTCAACAAGATCATTCAAGTTAAAACATGACACCTAGGGAACATCATTCCCACGCATAATATGACGAGTAACCAATATAAATCCAAGCACAGAATATGCTTAGTCAAAAACCTGAATGTTATCCACTTATCCTAGTGCTCAGGGTAAAGTAAGACATGGCTAACACCCCAGACCAATGAAACACTAATATAGGTCCCTTGCTGATCCGGAACAGAATGCCAAAGAGGGACTTTGAATTCGATGCTACGTTCAAAATGAAAACTGATGCAAAATGCATTTTTTGTGGAGAGCAAAAAAGAGATAATATAGCAATGAATAATTCAATGATTGTTCATGATTCAATTAAACAATGACATTACCTCCCATATCTGCCGAAGACCTTGTCCAGGTCACGTGAACGCGTCCTTGAGGACAAACGTCCCACATATAGACGGGTATTACCGTATTTGTCATCGTAACGAGGCATTATTGCTGAGAAAAGAACCATGTTAGAGACCCGAGAACAACAGTAAAAAAGACACCATAAAAATGACTCGTTTTTTGCTGAAAATGATTAAACAGAAGCGGGAGGAGGAAAGGAGACAGATGCTCTATTCCACTGTAAGTAAAGAACAGATGATGGGACATGCGCATAGAAAAAACTAATCCAGACACCTATCATACACTTTTTATTCAAAAAAAAAAAAAGTCGTCTTTGAAAAGAAACAATTCAATTTGCACCTATACTCCTAGGCAGTATTGGCATGATAGTTATCCTGCATTCAATTTCAAGAGAAAATAGGCGAAAATATCCCGCTTTCCACCTAAATCCTGATTCCTGAAACAGCCTTTACGCCAATTTTAACCCCAAAATTCGCGCAAGGAGAGAAGTATATATGCGATTTTAAACTGAAATGGAGATATAAAATAAAACCTAGATTGCAAAATTCGAAAATCAAACAGAAAATAAAAATCGAAGAGTGAGAAACCAGACGAAATCATGAAATTGCTAATTGAACGGTAGATCCAAGGGAAAAGGAAAGAGGTTGAAAGAAGATGTACCTAAAGGTCGTAGTTTGACAGAAGGGAATGCTCTGCAGTCTGCTCTCTCTTCGTATCGTAACCCTTTCGACCGCCGATACAAACAATGATTTCTAACCTTCACGATATCTTTGTGTTTTGGGAGCGCCGAAAACCTTTGACGGCCCGGATACGATAACGTTGGTCTAAGAAGCATCCCCGTATATTCCGCATCATTTATTTTTTTTTTTCTGAAAATTTTTTTGACCTGATTTTTTTTAAAAACTTTAACAAGACTTCGGACCGTGGGTTGCACAAAGTGTGGAATTCTATTCTGTTTTAAATATAGACAACAAAGTCATAATTGTAATCACAAAATAGTTTTATTCAGTAATAGATAAATTTTGCACCTCAAGAAAAACACAAATGATTTTTTTAAAAAAATGAATTCATATAACAATGAAATTCAAACCACAACAATAACAAAGTTGAACAATCCTGATGCTTGGTCAATGTTTTTTATTAACATAACAGGTACTCCCACCTTCAAAATCAATTTATGATGAGGAATCGCAGAACATTTAATTGAATTTAAAATTTGTGTGTCATATAGATCATCAAAACTATCATTTGAATAATCTATATGATTTATAGAGTCAGCATTAAAGGACTTTACTTCATCTCCAAGCAACAAAGAACAAATGTATTCATTCAATGAATCGACATGTTTCGTTGTTGGGGTTAAAATGGACGTGTTTTTTAAGTAATCTTCATTGAATAAACGCTCCACTAAATTTGGGTATGCAGATTCAACAATGCATCTTATTAGATTATCATCATCAAAAAGCAACAAAATTGATGGTAATGTTATGTTTGCAATACCATCGTGCGGTAATCCAATGATACCCTCTCCTACAAGCAATTAGCTACGTACCTGCTAATTGAACTTCACTGAATCCCTAAACGTTTGGTCAAAACCCTCGATACAATGTCTCTTCACCACGGGCGCTTCATCCAATATAATGAGGTTAGTAGCTTTTATTAAGTTTGCCGTTGGTGAATTATAAGTAATTAAACTTAAAGAATCTTCATTAACGTCAACATAAATACAGAACCTTGAATGCACAGTTCTACCTTATGGTAGTAGAGTTGTTGTTATTCCACTGGATGTTATGTTAAGGATGATTCCACCGTTTGCTCTTACTGAAGTTGTCAATACATTCCATATGAACGTTTTACATGTTCCACCAACACCATGCACAAAGAAGAAACCCCTTATTTGTGAAGAAATTGCCCTTGCTTATATCCACATCGCTATCAATGATTACATATTAATAATAAATATAAATATAATCCTCTAAATCCTATAAGTACTAATACAAAATTTATCGACACTAGTGAACACTTCGTTTTTTTGCCATAATTACTTTGTAATTTCCCAAATTAACTAAGAATTAATGACAAAGTAATTTATAGAAAATAAATGATTGAAAGAGAGGGGAAAACACAGTGACCAAGAAATTAGGAATAAAATTATGTATGCAAATCAATTATTAGATCTTAAGTAAATAAATGATGTAATTTTTTAAATCTCTCCTTTATTAAATACCTAATTAAATGATTTCTAAATTGGAAGTAATGATTATGAATTGTGAGATTTTTCCCCACAAATCCAAGAATTATCACAAATATATATGTAATTAGCTCATTCTTTTTATAATATGTGATTTACTTGTGTACGGTAGAAAAATAAAAGTATACGGTCATGCAAAGTATGGCGTAAAAGAAACACACAATCAAATAATGTTTTCTATGCTTGCCTTAAACAATGCAATGTCATTTTGATTTCATTCATTCTATATCAAGTTTTGGAAATATCTCTCTATAGACTTACCTCCCATAGGTTATCTAATTTGTACATTTAAATATTTATTTTATCAAATAATAATAATAAATAAAAATGTTTATATCCATTAAATGAAGATTGAATATAGATTGAGATTTATATCATTTCTTATTTTTATAAAAGACCATCAAAATCTTCCAAAAAAAAGTCCACTATTGACCTTTACTATATTAATTCACTTTAATCAAGTTCAATCTCAAATCTCAATTCATACTCATACTAATCAATCAATAAATTAATAAAAGAATAATAAATACAATCATTAGAATTCAGAGAGTAATCCTCTAAATCCCGTAATTTGTAGTGAGCCCTAATCAATTCTTTTATATTGAAATTCAAATTTTAAATCTCCTAATCAATTCAATATCATTATCAATATAATAATTTGATATCATTATCTATATTATAATGATGCTGCTGATGATGATAATAATGATAATAATAATAATAATTTGATATCCCTTTCAACTTGTTGACAGAATGGGCGAGACAATGAAGATAAGACCATGCCGAAGGAAGAGGGAGAATCGCATATATCAGTGATTTTGGATGAATTTGAAATTTGAAATCCCCACCCAACTAAATCAATCGAAAGGGGTTTCAAATAAACCAATATAGGCTAATCCACTACACAGTTTGTTTTGCCAGGGTATCGCCTAACTATAATGACCAATGATGTTTTGGCAAATCTTGACTCCACGCCTGAAAATAAATGTGTACATGGGGAAAGGGATGGAAACGTGGAAAATTATACAATGTTAAATGATGCATTTCATGTACACTGGGCTTAAACCAATGCTCATCCTATAGGAGGTCACCGCTTAAGTAGGGAATCAGTTACATAAATAATTTATCGGTACACTAAATCCAATCACATTGAAGTTGTTAATAATTTAAAGGCTAAATTACCGTTTTGATTAATTTTTTTAAGAAAATAATGACAACAACCCTTTTTAAATATTTAAGTTTTAATTTGAAAGTAATACCCTTCTCCAAAATGAAGATGTGAACGAAGTCAAAAGTAATTGAAAAAAATTCATCGACGCATTCAAGAGAATAAAGACATTTAAATTATCAATATATTATTACATGGAAATCATGCTGGGAAAAATTAAAACCTGATTTTCTCTTGTACAGTTAAGATATGAAATTAAAACAATTAGTATTTATAATATATCCTTCCAATGTGTATTGGTGTTTGGGGGGGGGGGAATCAAAATAGTACAAAATTTTCAGAATTGAAACTATTGAATAGGTTTACAACAGTAATGTTTAAGATAGCATAGCAGCAGCAATTGGAATGGAGGCAGAGGCAGGATATGCCAGCCCAACACCTCACCAGCTCCAAGGCTGGGCCAAGGCACCCACCTCTGGTGCAGATGGTCTGATCATGAGGACCTCGAAATGCCCGCCTCTTACAAGAAGGTAAGAATTTCAAAACCAAATGAACAGAGAAAGGGGAAAAGAAAAACGAACATTATCACAACATATCAATATGAATTAGGCTTCAAACTGAGACAGAAGCAGTGAACACACTCATACGATTCTACAGATTTTTCAAGCTCTATTATTAACCTCATATCACAGGGCTAAATAAAGAATTCAACATGAGAGCACTGTTTCATTACATTTTATTTTATAATGTAAAGATCTTTACAGCAGAATAACCTATTTTGTCCTACAGAAACTTGTAACAGTTGCCTCACCAACTACAGAAGCTTAGATCAAGATCACCCTTTTTATCATATGTATTTTTGCCAACATTAGTAATGATAATGAGTCCCATCAAATAACAACAGCAACAATCTGGTGCACTCATCATAAAATTTAGTCCTTCTACTTAAAACAAAGAGTAAAAGTTTGACACTAAGTTGTGCAACCAACTACAAGCATCTTGAAATATTATAATCCCAGCGCATTATAACCCGAAAAGACATTCCAAGTCAAATGTAGAATGTTGCATAATTCTATAATTTTACAAATTTTAAGTAAATAAGCTTTAAATCCCAGCACATTATCAATATGAATAAGGACCATACTTTGTCAAAACGCAGATGCAACACAACGAACTTCCCAGTCCGCCGATTTCTAGGTTTTTTAGCCTCCTCCAGCATATACCTATTACCTGCTACTTCGTTTATGCTAGGATTACGGTGGAGACGATGAACAATTGTCTCTCCTAATTCCCTGATATTAGGAACAAAAACCAAAGCCTCAAAGTTGACTTTAGAACGAAGACGCTGGATGACTGGTGGCAAGTTGTTAAAAGTCAAACGATGAGAGAATGGTGAAATAGCAGCAATTCCATAACTGTATCAGTGAAATATCAACATCGTGAAGTTCAAGTTTAAGAATACCTAAAAATGTGTAAATATTGAGAAGATAGTTCCTGAAAGCAGACAGTTATTTGTGCTCTCATAAAATATTTCTGTTATAACAGATAATTTCAGGAAGAACATAATATATTCCTAAAATCTCAAATCTTCACCATTTCTTTCACCAAGAAGAATGATATCACCAGCCTAATTATGATTTATATCATACTTATAACTCTACATGAAATTCTCTGATGCTATATACTTCTCCAGTCCTTAATATAATACATATTTACTTAATTTGATTAGATTAAGAAAATTAGTTAATATGACATCTACGGTCTAGAACACCCCACTCAGCTCCCTTAATTCCCTCATTCCCTCTTCTCCTTGATTATTGTTGAGGGAGCATCAATGGGGGTAAATTAGAAAAGATTGACAAATATGAAAACTATGACTTACATTTCAGACAAAGATCAACTCTCCAAATATATCTTATATTAAGGACCGGAGGAGTACCCATTAATAACAATCAATGGCATTGTATTACAACTGTAAATACCAACGAATAAGACTTGCCTATCAATTGTGGGCATTTGACACAGTTTCTGATTGGCTGTTAATTCATAGGAAGTTATCAGCTATCATTAGGATATGAGACATTCTTGGATGATGGAAGTTGTGGGTAGTGATAAAGGCAAGAGAGATAATTGGGTAGCAAGTGGCGACAAAATTATAAACTCATCCTAGAAAATATATACAGCAGAAAAAAAATTGTGTTACACATGACTATTTAAAGAATACATTCAGTTAGTTCTAGTAAGATACATGAAGCGTTAAAGCCTTAAATGTAAAAGATGGTTGTATGTGAAGCCAGTGCATCAATTTGAAAGAGGAATCTACATTGTCTGTACAACATCATTTGGTTTTCATTAGTTGAACAGATATTCGTTATCAAAAAATCTGCCCAGGCTTCTTTATGATGTTAGAATTATTGATGAGATGATTTCTTAAAGGGGAATATGCTTTCATTGAAGCTCCTTTTTCTAATTATCATTACAAAAAGGAGACTAAGCCTTCTAAGAAATCAAAAGTACCAAGGGTCAAGATCGTGGAGAACTATTGAAGCTCCTTTATCAAAATCATTATCTTGATAAATGACCCTGTCAGTTATATCTAGGAATTTACTCTAACCATCAGCACCAAATATAATAAAATCATAGAAAGCTTGTTATCTATAAAATGTGCAAGAAGATATTTGGCTTAGGAAAAGTGACCAATTTGTAATGGGCTCCGTGCATGGCATGGAAGACAATTCCATTTAGAGTAAATAGAACAAACAATCCAACTAAAGTAATTCCTATAGCTGTATAATCTGACTAAAGTTGAAAAGAAAAAGAAATTACAGGAGAATCGGGCAACAACAGTTTACATACCTCTTAAGTACAGGTAAGACATTTTCTATATAACAGTCAGCAGTAGCATGAATTGGAGCTGTTTTGATTCTGGTATTTCTTATGTCTGTGGCATAATACTCCCTTGTACTCCAAGAATAGTCGCTGGGAAGCTCTTTCACTATAGTTATGTCATCTTGGAGGGCATTAATGAAGTGGTCCACGTCAAATATTTCTACAAATGAACTGTAGAAACATGACAATTTCAAAGAAAAGGCTAATTGTCAATAAGAATAAAAAAGTTGCAGCAATAGCAAACTAAGGAAATACCTTGAATCTTGCCAAACAGGGTTCACTTAAAAATGTGGGATCACCAATGTTGCATTCAAAATTTTAGCAACAGCAACAGCATCACATGTCTTTCAAAATGAACATTGAGGGGAGGACATTAGAAGGGTGATCAACTGCTAAGGCATATATCTAAATCACAATAACAACCAAAAGAAAAAACTAAAAAACTACTAATCCTTATAGACATACTTTATCATTTTGATTAAATTACATCCTTGCAACAGATACATACCCCCATCTTCTGCTGGTTCAGCCCTCCATCAAGGAAAACCTGGATATAACCCTGAGACTTTTCTGCATTTGCTGCAGGAAGTTAAGAAGTGAACAGGTAAAATAGACCCCTATCGACAGATAATCGCCATTTCAATCCTTTTGCAGCAATGCTTTTCAATCCAAAGATCACAGCAGCAACAGTAACACAACTGCTAAGGAGTCCAGTTAAACCGGTGAATAATTTCACAACCATCTGCCAATTATGAAAACAAATTCATGTGCAAAGGATATAATTTCAATTTTGAGACAAATGCTTCAGTAAACTTATCCATTGTCCACTGAGATCCATCTGGCAACACCTAAAGCAACATAAGAGTTAGAATATGCCATGAAGCAATTTCTAAATAAACGATTGGTCAAATGTACGGAAAACAACAAATAGTATGGATGCAATCACAGATGCAAGAATGGAATACAAACAAAAGATTAAACCAAATTTCTATATTTCCTGTACTTGGAATGAACGTGTGAGAGCAATTCACTAACAAAATTGCTGTTTAACGATGGTCCTTGGAACGTTGAGACAGCAACACAATTAAAGAACAATATAGTGCCTAAAAACAATATAAGATGCCCAACAACTATGCCATTTCAGATCAAAAGTGAAAATCTGTAAGCTTCTCACTTCATCAAGAATTTTCTCAGCCAACTGTTCAACTCTTAAGATTCTTCCGACGAGAGGTGTCTAACTCTCATGTCACCTTAAGTCATGCTTTTTATCCAATTCAAGCCCATCGTCAATGAGTGTGGCGGAGATTTTTGCAGCTTTGAAGCATGTAGAACAGATGGATTGCAATCCAGAGACTCTTCGATATTCTTCAACACTTGGCAAAGAACATTGAGATCCATAGAGTTCAGCAATTTCTCGACATTAAGTAGTAAGTACTGCTATTTGATGATCATCACATTTGGGTATACATTAAAATTAGATTGTCAATTATGTGGAAAGCAGAACAAAGCTTGGAAAAAAAATTAAAAATCGAAATAAGATAATTGACCAGCATAAAATCTTCCGGTTAGGTTCTTAAGAGCATTTGCAGCATGCTCTTCCTCTCTGAACTGAACGTACACATAAGATCAGTTAACAACCAAACAGTTAGAAGGGATCGTTAAAAATGAAAAAGGCATACCATGGTCGGCGAGGTTATCGCAAATATTGAGGCTTTCAATATCTCCATACTTGCTTAGTTCCTCAAATAAATCTTCATAGAATTCCTGCATTTAGGAGATTAATGTAAACATAAGATCCAATAAAATTGGTAAAATCGACTTCTATGCATAGAAAAAAGAGAGAGGAAGGAACCTCGAAATGGTCTTGAATCTTGCGGGGGTTGATTGGTTGACCCTGGGCGTCGATGCCGGGGGTGATCATGTCGGGATGCTGGTACATGTTGGAGAGTAAAAGAGTGGGGCTTATGCTGGGCTTGGTGTGGAGTCTCGAGCATCGATCTCCATGCCTGCAAGCACCGATCTTAAAATAAAAAGGGCAATTCACCCTATAGTGATAAGGAACAAAGTTGAGTAATTACCATCGGAATTGATGAAACACAAAGAAGAAGGACGTTAAATGAAGGTGACCGTTCCATTCCGCCAATTAGGATACACAAAGCCTCGGTGGAGAAAAACGCGTGGGAAAAACTCTAAACTCATCGGAAATATGCAATAATTCAATATGACAGATGGACCCGAGCAAAAAAAATTAGGATACACAAAGCCTCGGTGGAGAAAAACGCGTGGGAAAAACGCTAAACTCATCGGAAATATGCAATAATTCAATATGACAGATGAACCAACGGTTGAAGTAGCCAATGAAATTCAAAGTAAGGTTGAAGAAGAGTCTCCATAGTAAATAGGTTAGAAACAGATGGATATTGTGGCTTTCAAACAGATGGTGGTCTACGTGTCCAGTTTAAGGGATGTTCCAGGTCACGCCAATCAAGGTTGAGGAAAACGACATGTAGACGAAACATATGGCCCAATAGTTGAAGGGCTAGGAGGTTTAGAGGGTTATATTTGATTGTTAATTATTATAATAATTAAAACTTCAATAAGCATTTCATTTTTAAAAATAATTTTACTATGTAAATTTTATCTTATAAGAGGTAATCATGTAAAGCTACTCCAAATAACTGTCCAGACCGACCGACCGACCTTTAGTATATATAATTATCCCTTTAATATTCGATCAGATTTTAAATATAAGACTCAATTGATCTTTTTAGAGAAATTAAGAAAGTTAAATAAATTAATTTAAAGTATTTAATTTTATATTTTTCACTAAACTAATTTATAAGTAAAAAAACACTTCTCATATTGGAGGAGAAGTGTTTTCACGTGTTATCTGCACGTGAAATGGTAGGGCCTACATATATATATATAATTAGTATTATATATATATGTGGGTCCCACCATTTCATGTGTGTATAAGAATTTTTTTCTTCTCATACAACATGAGAAGTTTAAACCCCATAATTTATTCAGCTTCTTTAATTTTTCCCAAAAAAAAGTTAATTAAGTCTTTTATTTAGAAACGTAAGGAGTATATTATATGAGAAAATTGGGATTAAGGATTTATTAGCAAATGTTGTCATTAAAAAAATTATTCATTGGTCATGAATAAAAAATTTAAATAGGCAGGTTTTTTTTTTTTTTTAATAAATTTGACTTATAAATAACACAAGCATTTGACTTGTAAAAATATATGCAAGTTTGACTTATAATTATGAATTTTTTGTTGGACCTCTTTGTTATTTGATTTTTTAGTTAGGTTAAAATATACATTTAGTACCCTCTATGTTTACTTCACAGTTTAATTTGATCTCTTAAGTTTATAAATTGTAGTTTTAGTCTCTTAACCGTAAATTATTAAACATTGGAGTAAATATAAATGACTAAATGTATACTTTAATCCTTTTTAAAAAAATAATAATAATTTAGCCTTTTAATTAAAAAGAAAGAAGAACTATCCACCGGGGTATGAAAATAATATATTTCTCAAAACGTTATTTTTATAAGTCAAATTGTGTCATTTATAAATCAAATTTAATATATTTTCTAAGTCAAACTCCAAATTTAGTTAGAGACTTAGAGTCATAATTTACAAGCTTAATTTATCTCAAAAATGAATTTCTTGAAACTTATTACTTGTTAGGTATACTATTTAATTTTCTTAGTTTACCAAAAAGAAGTATTTAATTTTCTTATCTGCAACCTATTTTTTGGGTTTTTTTTTACCAATTTGCCCCTTATTAAATAACTATTTAACAAAATGCCCATGTTTGCAAACTATTTAATGATTTGCCCCTTTTAATCGACTAAACACCTCATTTAGTCGACTAAAACGTGGGGCCAATTTTTTTTTAAACATCCCGTGATTTAATCGACTAAACCATATAGTTTAGTCGAATAAATGGCAACGAGCATTTTTTTTTAAATTTCCCGTGATTTAGTTGACTAAACTACAGGGTTTAGTCGACTAAACCTCTCCCCTCTGTTTTTTTTACCAATTCCTTGCCGAATCCGTTGGTGGGTAGCGAAGGGAACTTCATTCTAGTGTTATTTGCGTCGATTTCGGTATGTTCTCATCTCCATTGTGTAATCTTTGTAGTTTAACTTTGTTAAGCTTTTTTTTTTTTTTTTGTTTGTAACATGAAACCTTTCCTTTTAGAATTCCCAAATTCGGTGGGAAGGATGAGTTCAATCAAACACGCACGTTCTAATCTACCATAGTGGGAGGCATTTTGTAGGTCCCGATGGTGTTCAATTGGAAGGAAAAACAAAAATGATGAAAATAAAAAATGTGTCCCCGCGTTTTAGTCGATTAAATGAGTTGTTTAGTTGACTAAAAGAGAAGAAAAAGCAAAATAATCGTTAAATAATTTGCAAACAGGGGCATTTTGTTAAATAGTTATTTTATAAGCGGGAAATTGGTAAAAAAAAAAACCTTTTTTTTTTGCAAATATAACTATAAAAAGATTTAATTTGCAAGACTTGACAGAAATTGTAATACCCTAAAAATCATAGTTATAATAAGTATCATATTTTAGTAAATAATACCTATTGGAAATATATGAATATGTGGTCTCAAATTTTGTAGAATAAATACTTGGTTTTTAGGGCAATTTCTATTGAAAGTAGAAGAAATAAAGAGTCAAAATCCCTAAAATACCCTTGTTGAGTCATAAAATGCCCCGAAAATATTATGATAAATCCTAAGAGGCAATGAAATATTTGTTAAAAATTAGAGAGTATCTTGTCTCTAATTTAGGTAATTTTTGGGATTAATTTCCTTGGAAAATAATGAGGCAAGATTTAATATTATTTTGGGGAGCATAAGTTGCCCCATGATTTTTAATATTTTACATGGGATATAAAATACCAATGTAAGTAAAATAGTTGTGAGATAATGATTTATCCCAATTAAGAAAATTATCAAAAATTAGTAAGTGGCTAATATGGTAATTAATAGGATAATTAAGGTATAAAGTAAATGAATTAAAAATAATTTAAATAATTATTTTTAATTGGAGAAATTCGAAATTATTAAATAAAAAAAAATAAAAAATAAAATAAAATATTAATAAAATATTTTATGCTTAGAAAAATAAATAAATGTGAAGGCATTTTGAATAAAATAATAATATAATCGGTATAGAGCCAACGGGAGAAGTGGGAACAACTAGAACTTAAATCCTACCTCCGATATAGGATTGAAGTCATAAACAACAAGACTTTTTATAAACCAAAATGAAAATTCATCTCGGATTGAGCGGTCTCGGAAGTCGTTTCGAAACCAACAGCGTAATTAGAGTACTTAAATTAGGAAATGGCGAGATAGTGCTAAAAGTGACTTAAAGAAAACAAGCGAGTTTTTGGAAACCAGGAATAAGGTCACTTAGATCGATCATATTACGAACCAGGTGAATTTCGCCTACAAACTAGTGTTTCCTAATTTGATTCCGAATCAGAAGGCGTCGAGCCTAAAATCTTCAACAGATAACGGAATACCCTTAATAGGATCATAAATTTCATTAAAGTATATATTCCTACGAGGAAGAAAAGTACTTGAAACTCTGCCGTCGGATTTCGCGATTCGTCAAGATTACGCGTTTCGGACCGGATCAAAACTTTATCGATGACGGGCCGATGTCACCATCAAGATGACATCATTTTGTTGACTATTGGGGAGGGGAGGTCTGCACAAGAAATGGAGGGCCAAGAGTGTTTTGTCGCCGAAATGCGATCCTACAGTCCCATATTCGTCAAGACGAAGTTCGAATTATTTACCGTTCTCGCCATCCGTCTCTTCTATAAATACCAAGCTCCTCTTCTTCATTTTTCACACCAAAAATCTGCCTCTTAGAGAGAAGTTAGAGAGAGAAGCTCGGAGAAAGTCGAGCAAAGTCTCGGGTAAGTTCTTCTGATCTCGGACTTTAGTTTCGGTAGTTCTTTCGGTAGATATAGTAGGAATGCTAGATTTATCTTTAAATTTTCAAGATAGTCTAGATATCATATTTAAGGATAAATATGATATATATTTCGAAAATATGATGAGGGAAAAGATCTGTCAAAATTCTGGAGAGATAGAGCGAAAACAGCGAAGCTCTGGCGAAATTCCGCCGATTAGGATAAATGTTATCCTTATAGGATATCTAAGATAATCGGACCGCTGTTGTACCGCCGTCGTACCGTTGTTTCACCCGTTTGTCAAAAAGTACCGTTTTAAAGTAAAAGTACCGTTTACCATCAACGAAGGTACGTTCGCGTCTTTATAACACTAACTCGATATTTACTTGTATACTTATATGTGATAGACGACTATACGAGTGAATTGTATAGATAACTTTACATGAGATGTGTCTTTGTTAACGTAGATAACTTTACATGCGATGTGTCTTGTTAGCATAGATAACTTTACATGAGATGTGTCTTGTTGTTATATTAATCTTCCATCTCGCTATATACTTATGTTTTGATTAATGCTATGATGTCTTCCATATGTTGTGTATGTAAATATGAGGTTAACCGATTCTGAGTCCGATGTGCATTTGGACCTCGATTTAAAATAAACTTTCGGGGTCGGGAGGACCGAAGCGCCAGAAGATAAGGGCAAGCAAAGATGCTTAGAGTCCCAAATGGAGGATTTCTTTTGTTGCCACAAAGCATGAGTGTTGCCGGGAGACACTTTTATTGTTATTTACTATAAAAACTCTCGGTCATTGTACCGCGCATGTGTCAATCGCGGACTTACGGCATTTTTAAATGTATCAGTTACTCAATCGCTCCAATGTTCTACTCTGATGAAAAAAAAAATATACTGCTTTTGAAAATGAGATGTTACAGAAATGATACAGAAGATGAAAGATTATCTGCACAATTTTACCAGGTTATATTTTTCAAACATGTTTGCCAACAGATCTTAATCTTTTTTTTTTTGTCTATATCCCCAAACGTAAACTGGGAAAGGTAAACAAAATCCCACTAAATAGGGTAAGATAGTGTTAGATGCTGAGAGGATCACTTGAATAATTAATTACCTTATTTTGAACTTATTTGCTTGTGATTTGTGCGATGGCCAATGTATTATGTATAATAACAACTAGGATTCTTGGGGTCTCACACACACACACATCTTTCTTTAAGGGCTTATGAATTCAAGATCGATCGAGTTTGCCAAACAGGCAACTTAAGGACAATCCACCACAGCAAGCCTATTGCACGTCCTCATCAGGATGATGAATATGGACGACATCTCATCAAGAGGCTCTTGAGAAGCAGAGAATCAGGAATTATATTATTGCAGCATATATAACTCAACCTCATAATGCAAGCCCGTAACGTTACTCAGCACACAATCTGCATGCCACCATCTGATCAAGAAATCTTAACATACACGAAGGCGCCATTAGAATCACTGAAACCCCTCCCCTACACACACCCGTGGTTGACAACATTAAGTTTTGTCCAAACCTTCATCTCTCGTGTCCCATATCTGCTCAATATTGTTCCTTTTGTTATACAAAATACAAACCTGTTATATTCTCAATGTAAGGAATTTATTGTTATATTCTTTTGGTGAAATTTGAATGTTTGATTCTATAATACATATTATAGTAATAATATCGATATGGAAGACAATTAAAATTCCTTTAACTCAATCATTTATAGCAATTATTGTACCTCGTTTTTTGTTTTGACATGCACTTAACGTCGCATTGCTTTCATTGCACTCTATATTATATTCAAAGACCATGTTAGGTCCTCTTGTTTTTGCTTCCAAACATCAAAGCCAGATAAAACAGAAACCTGAAGAAAAATCCCCATGCAATGGTTATCCAGAAGCAACTCCACTTGCTGAGGTCAGTAATCCCCTGCTGCCTCAGTATATCCATTCCCGTGGTCACGCACGTCGACCCCGTTATGTTCATCCCCAGCGTCTTGCTCAAACTCTTCAGCAACTCCACCTTCAGTGCCTCCGGCACCTCCCCCAACGGCGTCATGTCGAACATCTGAGTCCCCCTCACGAAACACCGCGGAGGTCGAATATCGAACTCGTTCTGCAAAACGCCCTCGTATGGGTACTTCACCAGTGATATATAATGAAACCATATCCAGTACGCCGGAATCCTGTCCCTGCTTATGAAGAACCCACTGAACAGCAAGAAGTAAGCTAAAACGGCGACCACAACCGTGAAACCCAGCATCACGTGGGACACCACTCCTGAAAGGAACGTCACGAAGGAGTTTCCTGCCCAGAAAGACGCCACGATGATCAAGAAGTAGAAGAAGAACCCCGACGCGCCGCCGGCTAGGCCCACCGCCCAGAATGTTGTGGCGGCGAAGGCTAAGGAGAGGAAAATTAAGGATGGCATTGTGATGATTGAATGGGCGAGAACGTAGGAGGATCGACGGTAGGCATTGTAGGCGGTTTCTCTCATGAAGATATATCGCTCTTGGAGGAAAACAGGCATGGCTTCGGCGCACGTGTAGAACGTGGTGGACATGGCGAAGGCAAAAAACCCTAATCGTTCTTGAGCACCTTTAGGGGAACTATCCAGATGCCAGAACATAGTGGCCAGGATGATTCCGGTCACCAGAACCGCTCCCAATCGAATGCCAAACAGTTCAGGCATTCTTCTGGAATTGATCATCGATCGTTTCCCTATCACAGCCATTTCGATCCAAAAGGGGTTTGCAAAGGTTGGAACAGACGTAGATGTTGTCAGATTATTCGAATTATTTGGCGCCCCGGAGACCAGCTTGCCTCGAGAAATACTCGCGCCAATGGCGTCCTTGAGCGAAACCTTTTGTCCGTTAATATGGAAAGTTTCTTGGCCGCTGGTTGGTTTAGTTTTCATGTGATGCGATTGCCAAGACTTGTTGAATTCCACTAAGCCAGTGGTCCCACCAGGGTTTTGTTCGAGCTCACGAATGAGGTCGAGGGCGAACTCGGTGCGGTTCTCGTTATCGGGGATCGGGTTGCCGAACTCCGAGAAGAATCGCGGCAGATTCGTCGGGGAGCCGCTGTATACGGTTTGGCCGTGTGAGAGGAAAATCAACCGGTCTAATAATCCGACGATTCTGTAACTTGGTTGGTGTATGGACAGGATGACGATGCTTCCGGTTTGAGCTATTCGTTGTAGGACCTTGACGACCATGTAGGCGCTGGTGGAGTCAAGGCCTGAGGTGGGTTCGTCGAGGAATAACACGATGGGGTCGTGAATTATGTCAATTCCGATGGAGACACGACGTCGTTCACCACCAGATACGCCACGGTAGCCTTCGTCACCGATGACGGTATTGGCGGCGTTACGGAGGCCCAGCTGGTCGATGAGAGCTTGAACTCTGGCCTTCTTTCTGGACTTAGAGAGGGAGCGAGGAAGCCTGAACTCGGCGGAGAACATGAGGGTCTCTTCCACGGTGAGCATGGGGAAGAGGAGGTCGTCCTGCATGACGTAAGCTGAAATCACTTTCAGAAGACTGGAATCTAAAGCTTCACCGTTTAACGTGATGGTTCCTTTCAAGCTCTCTTTGGATATTCTGTTGGCGAGGGCGTCGATCAGTGTTGATTTGCCGGAACCACTGGCGCCTAGAACGGCCATGATTTCTCCATCACGGGCCTCGCCGGAAATATCATTGAGCAGAACTTTAGTAGTGTTAGTCTTCGATTCGGATTCGGATCCGGCCACGCCATGAACTTCCGGCGTCCGGGAATTCAAATCCACGTGTTTTCTAGAGAAGCAAGAGGAGAGGCTCGTTTTACGGCGGACTCTGACGCTGTAACTCAAGTGGGTGAAGGAAAGGATAAAAGAGGGAGAGGGAGAAGGAGAAGGAGCGAGATCGAGGATTTGGTGTGCTTGGGAGACGGCGTCGTTTTGAGCATCTCCGACACGTTTAAGGAGGTCGGCGAGGGAGGGGCTACGGGAGACGTGGGCTCTGCCTGACCTTTGATATGGGAGTTGGACGAGCTCCATGGATTGATTGAAGAAGGTAGATCTGTCGCCAGAGGGCGACGCGGACGACGGCGGAGGCGGTTGAGACATTGGTGGGAGAGGGTTAATGGCAAGAGTGACGAGAATTTGGTGATTTTATAGAGAAGGGAATGAAACTAAAATGCATGATGAAGTGAAGGAGTTGGAATAGACAATTTGGAAGACAATGAGATGTTTGGTAATTGAAGCATCCATATCCAACCGTTGAATATGGGTGTATCTATAAGTTCAAAGTAAGTGCAGGTATAATATGCATGGGATTCAGGTCCTCTCCTGCCAGGATTCTGTCAGTCATCTCTCCAGCCACAGTATGATCCGTCTGTGTAATCTAATGGTCTAGAAACGCCATGTTCTCAAATCATTTAAAAAGCATAATTAATTACGTACTATAAATGGTGGCTCTTTCATTAATCTAAATATTGGAAAATTGCATTCATATAAACAAGCAAAAAGGCACAAGGCAGGGCAAAAGTCACCCAGACAGCAAGAAGTCGCGTCCGATGGAGACAACTATATTTTTTTATGATAAAAATTTTAGTATAAATTTAGGAATATCTATCAATGACGATGCTATTTTAATTATTTGAAAGCCTGGCATTCTGGACCATTAGATTGCAGGGAAGTACAAGATGCTGCTAGAGAGAGGATTGAGAGACTTCGAGTTGGAGAGGATCAAACCCCACATGCATATATTTCTTGCGTTGCTTAGTTACCATATCTAAAGTCTGAACCCCGTATGCATTCACACGTACGTTGTCATTTAGTTTTAAAAACTACATTCCATTTTGTTGAATTTTATTGTGTTGTTTAACAAAATGTAATAACCATATATAAAAAAATGAGCATGCCAATATATATATAATACTAGTATCTCGTTGGTAAGTGGTGTAAATTGTATTACAAATTAAATAATATATTATATTAAAGGCCATGGTAGTATATACAATAGTATTATATACACTTGGTGGCATTAAAGCCATATCAGAAAAAGGCACATGAATTTCTTTTTATCATGTGAAATTAACATTAACCCATTTGTGGTGATCGATTTTCATATCGAATTTGGTATATTTAGTAATAATGGCGGCGATGAGTAATTTGGGGCAGCTGGTAAGGTGTCACATGGTCAAATTTCTTGTAGATATCACCAAAATGGCTAATTGGATAGCAGCATGGTTGGTTCTAAAGGCGTGTAGTGATGAAATGAAAGTCCAAACCACAAAGAAAACTGCAGACAGAGGAGATGATCAAACAAATATTAATAATAAAAAAATCATGAATCAGGGATCTTTAATTTCATACGTTGGTTACATCCAATCTTAATCTTAGAGTCAAGTTTCTGAACATAATAAACTGCGTTCGGTCAATTGGAAACAATGGTAAAGATAATGGTTAATTGTTTGTTAAATGGACATGTGGGACCACCTTAATCCAAGCAAAAAGAGGTCACCAACACACCTAAATCTCAATAAATTATATTCACGACTTCACGTTTTCGTTCCTACACGAAACCAAACCGACACGACATACACTCTGATTGGATGCCAATTTTCTGATTAATTAATAGTAATCAATTTTAGGTATGGATGTTATATCTACCATCTAATTAGTTTCTACTAAGAGATCGAAAACAAAATGACCTGAGAACTTAACTGCCTTATTTCTACCTTTTCATTTCAAACGTTAATTAGCTAGGCTAAACTAAAAACCAGAAAAGCAAACTGTTTTTTTAAAAACAGAAACAAATCGGCCCTTAGTTTCCGACCAATCTCAATCTACTAGTATCATCATGTTTTGTTCCTTATACCAGCAACATGTGCATGGTTCATCTTAGGAACATTAGTATGGAACGTGGGCTTGAAATTTAGTTGGGAGTTACCTTTGAGATTTTGAAATCGAAATTTTATGATCCTTCAGACACACTCTGGTTTCTTGTTATATCAGCGGCCGTGGAGGCTTCTTCATTACATATTTTTATTAGAAGGAGATTCAAATCCCAAAGTTGCAGTTGCGCTTGTTTCGAATCATCATCAGGCGATTATATATATTAACTTGTATAGTTGTATCAAAAGACAAGATTCTTAAACACGGGCAAACAAGAAGCCAATGAGACCAGCGAGATATTGAAATATAAACACATGTTCCTCATAAGCTCATAAGACACTGAAAAATAGCCTTCTTGTTATTGTAGATTAACAGAGATAGTGAAATATATATATTGATAAGAAAAAAACACATGTATATATATGACACCACGATTAGGTTTTGGAATCAGAATATTGATAGTCGCCAAAAGCCACACAGTGACTATATGGGTTTGGGCATTCCTTGATTTTACTATATGTACGTACGCTTGTCAAGGAATTATTGTAAAACCATACATTTGTTACATCTTAATTAAAGAATCTGACAATAAGAAAATGGGGAAATTATTATGAAAGGAAAGAAGTCAATTACTAAGAAATCACAGTGACGAACAATATGTATGTTATCATTTCTTTCATTGTATATATATACTTGCTCTTCAGTTGTCATCACTAAGACTTATTGGTAGTTGAATAATTTCCTTAGGACCTCATAGTATAGAACTATGGATATAATAGTAAGCATATAATAAGTTATTTCTAAAGAATAATAGGCTTGCCATGAACACCGTGTGTTGCAGGGGGTAAAAAATGTACAAGGGCTTGAACTCCGATCCTAAAAACAATGGTGATCCTGCAGTACGAAGAATTTCAAAAATAAAAATAAAAAAGATCTTAATTAATAACAGCTGATGAAAGACAACTTATCAACAAAAGAACTGTGGCTATTACGCTTGAAAGTCGTCGGTCTCTAGTGTTCAACTAATTGCTTTTCAATTATTTAAAGCGCAGCATATGCAACTTTTTTTTTTTTTTTTTTTTTTTTTTTTTTTTTTTTTTTTTTGCATTGGGACCTAATTAATGGTCCTGGCAGGGATCAAACCCTGATAAAGGCTGGTAAAGACCAGCAACCATGCCACTGCGCTACACTGGACGCTGGCAGCATATGCACCTTTTTTAAGAGGCCCTTAGATCACTTGATAATAGAGTCCTCCACATATCAAACAATATTCTATTATTTGCAAACTGCAACCATGAATAAGATATACCACTCTATTCGATTTATAAGTTCATTTTGACTAAAAAAATTGGTCTTATTTATAGGTCCAGTTTCATGTAATAAATGAGATTGTGACAATTTTACCTATATTAATTGTACTCATGAAGATAGAGAGAGAATAAACAGTTAAAAAATACTCAATCATAAATGAGGGAAAAGTTAAAAACTTACCCCCATAATCATTGAGTTAACTAACTCTCCTTGGTATGTGAGATTTGGTCAAATTGGACTTATAAATAGGACCAGAGTGGTATGAAAAAATGGGAGTATGGACTGAGGAGAAAATGACAACAGCTTTGTGGAAACTATTAAATAAATTTAATTATTTAATAATCCTTTCAGTATGAAAGAAATTTATAAGAAGCTATAGTAATTTTTAACTAAGTGTTATATATCTCGAAAGTAAATAATTTATTAAATTTGTCCGAGAGTTTACTCGAGTTCAATATCTCTATCACTCCGGCATCATTCATTTTAAGTTTGATTGTTAATTAACCAAATATGTTAAATTAACAATTTTACGTGTCATTCACTTTATTTTTAGAAAAATCTATATATTAAATTTGATATTTAATGAAAGATTTAGTTTATAATGAAATTTACTTTGAAAACTAAATCTTACATTGAAGGGTAAAGGTATGAATATAAAAAAAAAAAATGCCAACGTCGGACCAGAATTTAACATGCAGATGATCCGCATAATGGGCATTTTCAACTGGGCCGCCATTTAGAAGCCTCCTCTCTTTAGGCCATCTAACTCCCGCCTAACAACACAAACACGAGGGCTCAAAGTAACAGAATCACCCGTGACGAAGACTCGCTATAAAAGCAGTGAAGCTGATGATTCTCAATATTCCTCATCATCAACCTTTGCTTGAAGAAAAAAAAAAAGAAGATGAACTCTGTTTGGAGATCAAACTGGATGAACGAAGTTGGAGAAGGCGTGCCCATGATGAGAGCAACGTACGTGAATCTGTACAAGTGGCCTGAATCAGACGCAGAATTTATAAGGAATGTGAGCTCCAACAACAGAAATGGGAACCCCATGTCGGTGAATAACATCTCTTGCAGACAGATGTTCCTGATGAGCTATAAGTTTTCCAGAAAACAGAGCATTGCTCAGAAGGCGCACTTGTGCTTTCAGAGAGTGAAGCGAAATCTGTGTTACGTGAAGAGGAAGAGGAGAAAGGTTCAGTTTAGGAGGAGAAAGTGCTTGGTTTGGAGGAAACTTAAGGCAATCTCTTTCTTAAAACTCTTAAGGAGGATCTTCTCATGCTCTGCTCTGCTTCATTAGTGACTGCGTCGCGTGTTTAAAACAATGGCTTTTCATCATCGGATTGAAACTGAAAATTTGATTCATTCATTCATTTGTTATTTGTTATTAATTTGGTTTTTTTTTTTTTTTTTGAAGGTTGAGAGAGAATAAACTTTGGTGTGATTTACTTTAGTTACAAAATTGAGTTGAATGTCAGAAACGGCGTAATGGGGAGCTTCAGGGCAACGAATGTTTGGCGCATAGGATAAATTTGATTGGAAACAAACCATATGAAAGTGGATTTTATGATACAATAATATTATATAATCAAAACATACAAAAATATTCATACACGAGTAGCGATAGATAATATTTAAATTAAAAATAACGCATTATTCACCGAGAAAATGAAATTTTCATCCATGTATCATATAAAGTTGTAATATCTTATAGTCTTATACAATATAACTTCAAATAACAACTTTAGTCCTGAAATTATCCGAGAGATACATATTTGATGCTAAAGTAGCGACGATTAAATAACTTATACATGGAAGTTACAAATTTACCAAAATGTATCATAAATTCAGAACATTGAAAAATGTTATTAACCCAGCCAAAAGCAACTTTATTTGAATATTTAGGAGAGAGAGAACATGAACATCAACTCGTTTGACCCAGTCAACCTTAAAAGGTTGACTGGGTCGCAGTGGGTCAAAATCGAGTTGACCAATTCGCTCAAAGCCCCATATCATGAAAATTCTGACCGATTAAGAGATTTTGACCGGGCTGTATTTGGGTTTCAGTACTATAACTAAATCAGGCAATGCGGAAAATATTTTGGTAACAAATTGTTTGGTTGTTGAAAATTTAAAGTGTCTCTGAGTGACTTTAGACTTGAAATCAATCTTTATCGAATAGGGAGTATTAAGGTTAAATATTTTTTAATAAATGTATTTTTTCGGAATTTAAACTTATATTCTCCTCTTTTATAAGATGAGAAGTTTACCATCTTAATGGGTGTATCACAATTTCTTTTTGTAAGCATAGGTATTTCAAACATTTATTAGTCAAGTTGTTAGGGAATAGTCGCTTTGACTAGACCCAACCCATTAGTGTGTATCACAAATTTTTTTTTATATATATAAGAAAATTTTTGGAGAGGGGTTGAGTTCATTTACAGTCCAAGGGCAGAGCACTTAAAACCCATCTCGCAAGGAATTCATGACTAAGAATATACATATCTCTATCTTAGCCTTGGTTATTGTTGCTTTGTAGACCCCTAAGATGCCTCCTCCAGCATCTTGACCAACTTCAAGATCGAATCCCTTCCCTTTTGATGAGAGTGTTTGACCCTTTTGCCAGTTAAATCCCGTGGGTGAATCACAAATTTTTGCCCAGTCATGATTTCATTTTTCTAGCTGCTGGGCTTTCATACGCGGGTTTGTGTAAATTACGTATGGCCCATAACGATTATCAACTAATGTTTTTGGGCCTATTGTGAAGTACGATGGAAATCCGGCTGCATCCTGCAAGTGCCCAAAGGAGGGGGGGGGAAGAAGACGAGATTCTGTTAGTTTTTTTTTTTAAAAAAAAAAAAAAAAGAAGAAGAAGAAGAATAAAGCATGTTTGGTACTTGGTAGTACTATTTTCTATTTTCTTATTCCCAAAACAATACAAGGAGAGTCTCATTTAAAATACTTAAATTCAAATTCACACCTATATTTTTAACAAATCTCCAATAAAGCTTATAGGCTTGATTAGAGATTTATGAATGTTGTTAAAAGATCATAATGCTATGTTATAATAATAAAAAAATGAATATTTTTAATTACAAATTTTTATTAACTCTTAACCCTAACCCCATAATCCACTCTTCCCTTAAGGATCGGGATTTCAACTTTTAGTCTGACTCAACAATATTGAAGGGCAATTCCTCACAATATTTTTGACCCTAATGTAGCACAATTTACATGGAATGTATATGGGATGATTTATAGTGTGTTTTCGCAACTATAGATTCATAAAAAAAAATATTGTCTTTGATTTTCCTTGAAACAAAATAAATCTAAATTTCAAAGTAATTATAAATTATCTTCAATTAGAAATTATTTTTGTGGCCATATGTGATCAAAGAGGGACTCATAAAAAATTAAGACTTGAACAACATGTCAAATGGTGAATCAACCGGAGAAGTCTCGGGATGGGGAGAAGAGGTGCGAGGAATTGACGAAATTAAGATTGAGATTTTATTTAAAAAAAAAAAAAGAATGAGACATAGAGAAAATAACAAAAGGACGTATTGATAAAATCAACAAATTCATAAATTTATAATCAGGCCTATAAGCCTTATTAGGGGTTTATTAAAAGTACAGGTCTGATTTTAGATTTTGGTATTTCAAATGAATTTAAATGAGATTTTCTCTTAACTTTATTATATAAATTTAAAATTTCGAAATAACTATAAATAACTTCTAATTCCACTCTAAATCCTCAATTATCTATTATAACCTCAGTCCATATCTTTCCTAAATCCAAAAACTCATTCAAGTTACTAAAATTATCCTAAATTTCATCAAAATGTACAAAATTCTCAATTTACAGCTTAAGCTTTCAAATTTAAAAAATTGTTAAATAAATCTTGAGCCTTTTAACTAAAAGATTAATTTTAAATTATCGCATCAGCCCATAGACAAATCTACACTGATAAAATCTAGCTATTACTTTATCTCGAAGTTTCTATGATAATATTATCAAGACTCGATGTAATTCTAAAACTTATCATAATCAGCACAATAATAGTAATACCATTATTATAAAGCTTTGATTAGTACACTAGTTCTTAATATAATAAATATTTACCTAATTTAATTTAAAAAATTAGTTAAGTTGGTTAACATAATATGTACTACCTCCGGTCCTAATTATAAGAACATTTTTGTAGTGTAAATTGTATTACAAAAATGTTCTTATAATTATAACCGGAGGGAATATTTTCTAAAATGTTGTAGTCACATTCTTTAATTCTTTCATTCATTCTCATTTTTAATTATTGTTGAGAAAATATCGTAGAGATAAATTAGAAAAATATTGACAAATATAAAGATATCATCTTATATTTATGATCAAGATCCACTTTCCAAATATATATTTAATTAAGGAGTATTTATTAAGTTGTAAAATGAGGTCCAAAATTTGCCCCATACTCTCAATAATGGCGGACTGCGTGTGTCGATTGAAAAGAACCCAAAAACGCGTTACTGTGCCTGCCTCTAATGGATTGAAAAGACGTGGGATATTATATTTCACGTCCATACCCCACACGGCTTACCTTTTCAAATAAAGTTTCCCTTTTCACCTTTTTGTTTTAGTTCTATGTATCTGATCATTCTAATGGAAAAAATTAGAAAAATGAGATCAATATCCCAATTTAAAAAAAATATCAGCAAATTTTAATAAATTGTCAATGATAAGTTTTTCATTTGTTAGTGATTATTCTTTCACTTGTTTATTGATAAGCTATAAGACTTTGTTGATATTATTTTCCTTATTGATTTTAATGTCATTCTCCCAAAAAGATTTGAGTTTTCAGAGTTTATAAGTTGTTTGGTTTACCAACCGATATGGTCACTTTATCATTCTGAGGGGATATTAAAAGACATACTTGCTGTTACATGGGCAATTACGCGACAAATTAAATTAAATTAAACACTGTTGTGGGAGAGTAATAGTATTATGTAAATAAGTAATAAATGAAGTAAGTGAAGGGTATGTAGCAAGATCATGATGATGAAGCCCTTTTAATTGCAGCATCGCTATGTGATTCAAGTGTGGCAGATAAAGTATACAAAGAATATTCATATAGTCCACTTTTACGATCTTTTACGTCGCACATGGTTGCAAATGTATGTGTTGGATGATTTTGGTCTCTGAATTGGCTGTCTGTGATATTAATTGAAGATTAAGTCATCGAGTGCCTTCTGATATCTGATCAGCTGAATGCCAAATGGTGGTTAATTGGTTTCAGATTAATGTTTATGAAGGCCGTATTAACAGATATTTCCGCACAGGATTGGTTCAAACCAAACCAGACACAGTACAAAAGAAGATCGTACATTTGATTCGGTAAGTTGCTGGTTGTACCTGCTGTTTATCTTTCATTGGAGGATTGATAAGGAAAGAAATAATGGAGGCGGCACAATAATTGTATTTTTCTCCACCAAAGTAAGTCATGTTTTGGAATGAACAAGTGTGTGTGTGTTCAATTCATTGCCGACTCACATTTCCCCATCTTTATAATTTCCTACCTTTGTGTTTGTTTTTTTCCCATCGTCTTTGGACATCTATTTTGTTGTGTTTTCCAACCTCATCAACCACCACAGTAAAATCCTTCTCAGAATATAAGCTATGATCTTATGGTTTTATTCATAAGTCAGCTGTCTAGAAAATAAAATCTAATAATAAATGAATGGTATAATTGTACATTCATATGAATATCTAATTAGTATGTAAGTTCTAAATATAATCAAAATAAACTCTCTTCTTTTGCACTATAAGAGTAGAGGAGTATTTGTTTTCTTGTTTTAGAAAAACTTGTTTGGTTTTTGTTCTGGTATAAATCCAGATGTCTAGCCGGATGGGCTAGTACTTTGATCTTGGATCGAGTGGCCCTGCCGGAGTATCTATTAGACAGATATCCGAGAGAGCGGAGGATCACTGTACACAAAATAGGCTCTTCACCAAGGGGGATGGGGGTTGTGTTCAGTGGGAGAGTGCACAGAGATGCTGAATGTAAATAGGTCTAAGTTCGAACCTGTGTACCTTAGGGTTTGACCTTTGTATTTATAGAGTGTACCTTAGGTAAGATATCCAGGATCTATCATGATTCATGGCCGTTATATCATTGGAGTATCCCGTGATTGGGTCTGTCCCTTAATGAGCCACATCAGCGTTGAGCCTGATGGGGATCCGTAACAGTTTTAATTCTTAGTTAAGTATTTTGTTAAAAAATATAAATAAGTTTTTTTAAAAAAAAAAAAATCAAAACAACTTTTACATGTTTATTGTTTTCTATTACCTCCGGTTTTAAATACAAAATTATCTCCTTCGACTCTTTGCATCATTGTTACACTCTCCACTTTATTTCTTACCGTCTCCCAGTTCTGCAAGTAAATTTTAAGATAAGAACCATTATTGTTCCAAACAAATTTTTAGTTTTCTTTTTTGTTCTAAAATTCAACTTCTCAAAACAATTACATAAACAGATTTTTTTATAAAAAAAATTATTTTCATTATTTTTATAAATTTTTTTATACAACTATCCTAAAAACATAAACATATAAAACGGAAAAACAAACAAGGACTAATTTTATCATAGGAAGTTTTTTTGCTATGCTAAAACTAGAAGTATTTTGGGACTAACCTAGACATCATCGACAAAGAATAGATTTGCATTTTCATATGTCAGATTGGTCTTTGTGTATGTTTAGCCTTCAAATATTCCATTTGGAACTGAAGCATGCCAAAGGATGAAAAAGGCGATAGAATATAGAAAATGACCGATACAAGTATTTGAAATTCAACAGCATGACATATCAAAAAAAAATTCAACAGCATGAAAAAATTGTTTTAAAAAATTCATTAAAGTTATAACTTAGCAGCATACATACTTTTTTAAAAAAAAAAAAAATCATTCAAAATTATTTTAGAAAATATAAAAACTAAAATTATAATTTAAAAAATAAATGACAATATATAACATTATTTTTTATTCTTTTGCAAATTACGTTAATTTTAAAATTCTTTTAATAAGAGAGCTTCATACAAAACAATACTTATTTGTGCAAAAAAAAAAACAGTACTTATTTGGAATATATATATATATATATATATATATATAATATATATAAAAGTATTCACTCCAATCCTACATATAAGACGTATTTATTAAATTAGGGAAAATTAAAAAAGCTAAATAAATTACTTAATTAGAAAAGGTTAAGGTGTAAAAATACCCATGAGTTTTAACCAAAATTGCGCCCAGTACCAAATGTTTTTCGGAGGTGTAAAAATATACATAAACTTTCAAAATCAGAGCAAAAATATCATCTTTGTTAAAAAAGTGTAACTACCGTTATTTTTGTAGTGGGCCCAACCCTATTAAAAAAAACAAAAATGCCTAGGTTTTTTTTTTTAAAAAGAAAATTCCCTCACTACCCTTGACTCTTCCATCGGTCATCTCCCTTCTTCCCTTCACCCCCATTTCCTTCTCAGATGCGGACGGCGGTGAAGGTACCCTCCACCAGCGGCGACGAAGCACCCTCCACCAGTAATGACGGTGCGACTCTTCACCAGTGACTTGAATCACTAATTCATGGCTGAGAGGAAATCGATGTGCGGTGAAAAAAGCGGTGGAGGTTGCAATTTATAGTGACAAAAGACAGTGGAGATCGATTTTTAGGGGAGAAGGTTTGTGAGTTGCGACTGGCATTAAAAGGTAATAGTGAGGGTGGAGGTCGCGATTACTTCGTCAGTGGAATACAATGGCAATGACGGCGAGATCTGAGACAGTGAGCCCGTAACCTCACATCAACTCCCTTGTGCAATATTGAGAGATTAAGCTCTCATTCCAACCATTGAATTGAAAGACGAAGATGCCTATTTCTCATTAGCAGTAATCACAACAAGGATCACCCTCTTCATTTTCTTCACTTCCACTGATTACTGTACCAGCAATTCAATACAGGGCATTATTGAAAGGTTAAAATTGTTTCATTAGAGGGCATCTTGGCTTTATTGGCTTGCATCCCAGCAATTCAATCCTGTGCTTATTAATGAAAGGTTCAAATTTTTTCAGCTATTATTATTTTCTTATCTTTATTGATTTGATCGCAAGTTAGCTAGTGGTTAATGCTTTGTTTGTTTCCTGCATTTCTCTGTTGGCAGCTTGATGTTTTGTTGGTTTAACTTATTGTTGATTGTCCATTTTCAATCCCAATAGCAATGTTGAGACAAGAGGGTATTTTCTTTTTGAGTTGGGGAATTTTTGTACTTTTCAATGGTAGTAAACAAACGTTAGCATTTTTTAACAGTGATGGTATTTTTACTTTAATTTTGAAAGTTTATAGGCATTTTTATACCTCCAAAAAGCATTTGGTGTTGGACGTAATTTTGATAAAAGCTCAGGAATATTTTTGTATCTTAACCCAATTATAAAACATACTTATTTAGTTATTTGTACTATCGAGCTTGTAGCTCAAAATAAATGATCTTATGCAATTGTGTTAATTAGTTATTGAAAGAGTTTGCTATCCTTATGGTTCACACGACTTAATTCAGATTAGTTAGAGTTGACTGTGATTTTAGATATCAGGTGGTGATTGAGAAATGAATAAAGAAATAAAAGAAAGAAGAAGAAGAAGAATAGTCGTGTATTTTAGTAATAATGTGGGAACTAATGTTTGTACCCTTTTAAAGTGAGGCAAGCCCTACATGGTATCGCCTCACATTCCTGACTTGTCACTCATTATTATTGGAGGGCTTAGCTTTTTTCAGTCAATCGATCAAGAGCCAAACAAGCATTAATCTTTCCTTGAAAACTGTGCAAGCAATTAGATTTGAATTTGTTGGCATGTTCATTATCTCCTTATGAACAGCATCTTCTGAAGACACTGTTAGTGCATGCCAATTCATGCGACCAGGCCACTTGAAAATAAATCATACAAGAGCAAGACAAGGGCGTGCGTATATATATGTATGCATGCTGATTCAATTCATGGAGACCCCAAAAGTAGGGTTCTTCCATATGACGACCAGGCCAACTGGGGCATTTAAACCTTTCACTTTCACAGTACTTAATTGGAAGGGCTGAGTAGTGTGTTCTTTACTTTGAAACCTGGGAATAAAACAAGAAGATTGATGTCAACATCTATGATGTATGTAAGTGACCGAGTCTGAAGCTACGATCGTCCTTGTGAGAGTTTCTAAATTATTCAAATAATGGAAGAAGACAATCGTGGGACGAGAGAACATATAAATATCCAACACATGGGGATAGCTAAGTGTCAATAATGTTAACTACTAATAATTAAGGACAATATACTTTAGGCATTGAATCTTGCTCACCCTTCGTCGGTTATATTTATAAGTTCATTTTGACCAAAATTTTTTATCCTTATTATAAGTCATATTTCAAAGTAATAAATACATTTGTTACATTTTTGCCCCTATTAATTACAATAAACAAAAAAAAAAGTTATTCTTGTTGACTTTTGGAACCAATCATAAATAAAGACAAAATTGTAAACGTAGCTTATAATTAATAAGTTAACTAACTCTACTTGGTATAAGAGAGTTGATTAATTTAGACTTATAAATAAAATCTGAGTAATAATCACAGTTGCCTTCTGTCCAGTGTTCCTTGGCTCTTTTCACTTCCAACGCAACTTGCTACTGGCTAGCTTTTTCATCCCACCACTTATCCTTACTCCTCACATAAAAAGAAAAAAAGATATGCTTCTAAACCAATTTTATTTATCTTGAAGTACTCCCCATTGTTATATATAAGAGTCTTTTTTTAATACACTTGTCCTTAAATGTAAGATTCTTTTTGAATTTGTTTCAATAATAAATGCATTTTTTTCATTTTGTCCTTAATTAATTATCATACTACATATAGGCATTCCCTTTCATCTTTTTTTTCATTATTACTCTCTCACCCATTCATAAAGAAGGGCATTTTTGAAAAAAAATAAAATTCTACATGATTATTACATTTAACTACTTTTAACTGTTTTTAGAATCTCGCGATTCGGTTGAAAGACTCTTATATATATAGAGATGGAAGGAGTATTATATATATATATATATAAATATATAATTCTATATTGTTTCTGATTATTAGGTCTTTATCTCATCGAACTGATCAAATTCCCAATTCAATTATTTTTCTAGTATCCAATCGAATTGGAATATGGAATATCATCTCATAATGATAGAAATGGAATCCATTTTTTGTTTGGATATTTTTTTAAAAACTCCATAAGTCTAGGTGGAATTTTTCACTTCCTTTTCTTTTAGAATTTATATTCTATCCATTTGTTACAAATTCCAATTTAAATATAAAATTATTCTATTTATTCCTCTATTCGTAGATATTTCATACATTTCATATACAGAGCTAGGTAAAATTTAATGCGTGTGTGTATAACAAACATATATAGCTATGGAAAGATATTATGGAATGCTTGCTGTTAATACTTATACAAAGCTAAATTATACAAATATCTTTTGAACTATGGGTCAGAGGTGCAAACAACTTCTTAAACTTTTAAAGTTTAAATTTAACTTGGCCTCCACACCGATCCTTTTATTTGGTTATCATAAATCTCTAACGTTAATGTATCGTTATGTTATTAACGAAAAATTGTCACATCATATGAATTAATAGAAAACATGTGATGTTATATATATATATATAGCATCCTATCTAAGTTACTAATTTTATAAAATTCCCTAAACTTTGACTAACTTTGACATTTTAAAATTTAAATTTAACCCCCTTAAAATCAAATCCTCTATCTTTACTTTTATTATAATAAATTTAGTAAAATTTTTAGTTTCATCTATAAATTAAAACAGTCTTTTTGTATGAGGAAAAAAAAATACACGAATGATATATAAAAATAAAAGGGTATTTTATATTGTATCAATTGAATATTATTCTTCTATTTTTATATTTTTTGAATGATAAGAAATATAAAGATCACCTATTATTTTTATATTTCTTTAAATATCATTCTTTCTTCTTCTTTTCCCTTTAGCATAGAAAAGGCTATTTGAATTGATAAAAGTAATTATAGGAAGTTTAATACTCCTCCGGTCCTTAATATAAGACATATTTACCTAATTTAAATGAATTAAGGAAGCTGTTAGTTGAGTTAGTTAATATGATAAATATTTTCTAAAATTTCCTAATCATTTTCTTCAATTTTTTTATTCTCTCTCCCCCTTGATTATTGTTCAAGGAGTAAAGGTAAATTAGGAAAATATTGATAAATATGAAAACTTTGTCTTATATTTAGGACCAAAATCGATCAACTCCCAAATATACCTAATATTAAGGATCAAAGAAGTATTAAAAATTAAACTTTATAGAGTTAAATTTAAATTTTAAAATATTGGGGTTATCTGTGACTGGTCCAAATATTTTTAAAAATTAGTAACTTCATAAGATGTCACATGTCTTCCATTAATCTGATGTGATACTTTCTATTAAGAATATAATGATAAATTTTCAAGTGGGGGTTTGTGAGAACAAAATAAAAGGTTTGGGTCAAATTTGAACTTTAAAGTGTAAATGGGTTATTGTAACTAATCTAGAGTTATAATTTAGCTATGCTATAAGAAGTAATATACAACATCTGGTTCCTAACATAACAGTTTGATAATTAATGTGTAGATATTCTGAAACTTAGTTTAAATTATTAGTAATTTGTAATAAATAAAAGTGGTTGCTTTCCTAAAATACTTTCTTTAACTAGGTGCATTAAAACTACCCCAAATGAAAACCCCTTAATATACGCACGGACAATAACTATAAATTTAAAAGATAAAATGAATTCAAATATTATATTTAAGATTAAAGTAAACCATTTATCTAGTTCCTAAACTTAGGAGGAAAGGAAGTATGTACTTATTATTTTGACCATAATTTATACCACGAGTAAAGTTAAGACTAAAGATAGAGATGACATATTTATTTTCTTTCGAGCATTAAATATCTTGAATCTACCTCACTTTAACACAAAGGATTCAATCAAGACTGTGATTGGAAATAACATTTTAATGCATGTTTAGATTAACTTTTGAAGAATAATTTTTATAATTTATAAGATAAGTATGCGAGATAAATTTTTTCATTTGTGAAAAAATGCTTCTAAAAGCACTGTTGTGTGGTTTCCCAAATATTCCCTTAAGTTTATTTTTTTTCCTAAATGAATAACAATAGCTATATATATATAACGAGCCACGACCACACCATGACACTAAAGAAGGGTCTTTCTTTTCCTTTGAGAAGAAGCACATGAAATGGCGGCAAAACAAGCTTCGTTTATTCGCGTGGATGAAGACTTCATTGACTTGGAACTAAGTTCTATCAATTCAGTCTCTCGTCCAATCAGTCCTCCCCCACAAAGCAGAGAGTTTGAGTTCCCGACTTCTTCAGTTTCACATGAGAAAGAGTCTCCACCTTCCCTTGCTGATGATCTCTTCTATAACGGAAAACTCCTTCCTCTTCACCTCCTCAACAATTCCAATGCCATCTCTGATCAGTCTGCTAGAACTCACTCAGACTTGACAGATTATCGCTTTCCCTCGCCTTCTTCGCGTCCTAGCATTTCACCTTCAGAATCATCCATGGCTACAAGTGGATTAAGACCATATAAGTTTCTATCTGTATTGCCAAGTAAAATCAATGACTTTGCTAGGGATCCTCCAAAGAAATCTTGGTCCAACAAGCTGAAACAGATTAAGCAGTTAAGGCTGGGTCAAAGGCTCAAGGCTTCACGAGATTACGCGCAATCTCTGTTTAGAAAATATGATTGCTCAGACAAGTCATGTGTACCTGCATCAAACAATGCAGTAGCAGAAAAGAAATCGAAAAACCCATCTGAAATAATGAAGACCACAAGCAGAGAGCTGATCAAAGATGGTGGGGACGCTCATGGTAGATCTTTGTCAGGGGTGTTTCGACGTTCTGGGACGAAGTCTTCACCTTTGATGTCCACGTCATCAGTTGGGTCCTTATCTTCATCTTTTTCACTCAGCTCAAGCTCAAGGAGTAGTAGTGTGCACTCAGGGCGAGAAAGTTCCATTGAAGGAGCCATAGCCCATTGCAAACAGTCCCAGCAATTATGCGCTTCAACAAAGATTCCAGATGATGTCAGGACTTACTTAGAATCTGCTTCGAAATTTGCAAATTTGTGTAAATAGATGTTTCAACTACGAACCTGTCTCCCTCTATTCTCTGTCTACTTCCCCAAATTGATACACCTCTCTTCTTGATCGAATAAAACCCAAAAAACTTTATGTACATTCTGGGGTTTTTCAATGGATATATTCAAACGAATGATTGTGCTAAAATTGTTGAACATATTCCACAGAATTTTTCAACCGATTTGCAGTAACAAGTTATGTGATCATCCTTCTTGATAGGTTTTAGTGAATTATTCTCCGAACACGGATGTTATGACTCATCTCCCAAGTGAATAACCAAACAAACATGTAATGCTTTGCGCTTTTTTTCGCTTTTGCAGCTAAGCTCCTACCTCCAACTATACGACAACAAACAAAAGGTGAATAGGATTCGGTTGCTTTTTCCACCATGTCCAGTCCCATTTGCCAAGTAGGTTTTGTTTAGGCTTTTAGCTTTTAGTTTTCTCTTCATGGAATAAACTGGAAAACATGATCCGAAGGTCGAAAAGGAAGAAGGAAAACACTCGTCGGAATCACATGCGGATGTATAAGCATGTAATAGAAATTCATTCATTTCTGATTCATATGTAAAAGAATTTATGTGGCACTGTTGGGTTGAGTAACCAAGTAGAGCTACATGAGTAATGTCGGCCAATGTTAAAGTTATCAACTCGATAATTTTTTTCAAGATCGTCTTTATTTTGTTGCTTGCTTTCTGGTATTGCGACCCCCTTAGAATTTGGCTAAAGCACAAGAAGCAAGAAAAATTAATACACATTCCCCCCATCATTGTAAATGTACAATTAACTACTAAGCGCAAGCCAGGTTTGCCACTTGTCATTGTGTCATTTGTTGAATCATTTAAATAGCAGAGATAATCCTCATACGTGTAGTTACTGATTTAAGTATTTAACAGAGCAAAACATGACAAAATAACCATGCAAGCAGCATTATCTACGAGTTATATGAGATAGTGTTGATAAGACTTAAGAAGGCAGGAAGGCAAGCTGCATATGCAAAAATTGTAGCTTGAGATTTATATTGCATACACAGTCTTGTATTCACTTTCCGAATTTGACATCATAGACATATGTGACAAAGACTGTCTACTGCTCATTGTTGACCTCCTAAGACTTCGCAATCTGGAGGCCTCAAGTCGGTGAGCAATCACCCAATAACACAGAGTTCCTAGTGTAGCTGCCATAATCACTGTCCCTAAAACCGCTGCTGAAATGGCCAACCATTTATGCTTCCCCACAATGATGTATGACATTGCAACGAATGCCACAGATATTAGCACACAAGCCAACCACATCAACTTGTTTATAACCGCCGTCATTTGTTTCTTTGCTTCTCTCTCAATTACCACAACTGATGTTTGCACAACCACAACAGCCAAGGATATGAAGAGAGCAGTAGAATCAAAGATGATGAATATCAAAAATCCCATTTTTGGAGCAATATATGCTTCCCCAAGAGACATTCCAGGTGGGGGTGCCTCCCCCTTTTGGAGATCAGGATACTGGCCTGGAATGTTGAATATGGCAGCAAAAGTAACTGTTGCAATAAGAACAGCAACGACAGTGTTGGAATTGATTGCATTATTAAGCCCTTCCGCCTGCATCTTGTTGAGTCGTTTCGCTATGCCTTGCATGCGCTTTCGTGTTCTGATTGTGTGCTCTAGCTGGTTATGAACCCCGCTTTTTATGTCACTCACTGTGCGTTTGAGTTCAAGGGTAGGGTTTGTAGAATGTGACTTGATGGACTTGGCATTCTGAGCTCCATGATCTTGCAGAATGCTTACAAAGTCTGAGCGTCCATTCTTCTCGGCAATGTCCAGAGGGGTTTCTCCAGATTTGTTGATGACATCTGTGTCTGTTCCTCCGTTCTCTAGTAACTTCCCAACAATCTATAAGATAATCATAATTCATAAGAACATTTAGATGAATCTTGAAGACAAATTAGTCAACTGCTCAGCTAATCAGATTGACAGTGAGTTAAAATTTAGGACCAAAAGTGCTTAATTTGCTGAGGATGACGTGAAGCCAATTTATTATAAAGTATAAACACATTTATCATCAAGTTGCCACGTTACAATAATTGAGTTTTATGCCAGAGAGGTGACTCAAAATTACGGCACCATACAGTGTACTGCCACAATTCTCAATAAATTGATTGTATGTGAATCAAGACACTCATCTGCAGAAGGAACTGGTTACTTTTAACAGTTCTTCACAAAAGATAATTCTTTTGAAGTTCCAAATGTACACAAACTTTCTTGTGCGACATTTATATTTTATAATCTCTCAGAAAGTTATTAGTTCATTTCCATCTGCTGAACAAAACAGAAAAAGAAAAAAGAAAACAGTCTTTCACCTGTAGACGACCCTTCCGAGTAGCAATATGCAGTGCAGTGTTTCCCTTGGTATCAACTGAGTTAGTCAAAGATGGAAATGATTTCACAAGCTCTTCTACCAACTCAAGATTTTGTCCCTTAACTGCCATGTGGAGTGCTGTCTGACCCTTCTTATCAATTCTCATGGCAATTTCAGGTTCTCTGTTCAGAAGGGCCCTGACGACCTCCACATGGCCATTTCTTGCAGCAGAATGAAACACAGTTTTCCCGTTGCTCTTGGAAATAGTGATCAGATTGCTACCTTTGTCCAAGAGAAAATTTACGATATCGATATGCCCTTGTGCTGCAGCAGTATGCAATGCTGTAGTGTTTGACAGATCAACAGTCATTGAAAGTTCTGGAATTGCCTCGTTGAGGACCATCAATATCTCTGCAAACCAGTAGAAGACAGGGGAATTAGACAAACTCCAGTGGTTAAACTGATAATAATGAAAATCATCAACGAGATAAAGGTCAATGAAAAAATTAGAAAGTCTGAATTGATGTCTATTGCTCTGTATCATTAATTCAACAAGCAAGTTTGTGGGCCAAACGAGCAAGAATCTGGATTCTCTAAAGCTGTGAGAAGATGGTGAAATCGAATGCAAAGTAATGATGCTTTATGTAAATTTACTCTTGTATATATAAAGAAATATGAACATAAAGTAACAATATTTTGCATAAAGCTTCACCAACACACTCAGCTTAGAGGATCCAAATCCAACGAGAAAAGAGTTGTTATATACGGGGTTTCTCTGATGGGACTACTAAACACTAATCATATGGTTGAACAATGCTGTGTGGATACAGTTAGAGATTTGAAGATTGGGTCCAAAAAATTTTAGAGAATCAAGAGACTTACCAAGGAACCCATTTTTAGCAGCAATATGGAATGCATCGAAACCATTTCTAGCTTTGACGCTGGCCATACTGATATCATGGTACCGGATCAATTCCTTCACTAAATCAACATGGCCATTTTCAGCAGCAACGTATAGGGCAGTTTCACCAGAGTGGTTTTGCTTATTAAGCAACTCTTTCAATTCTGTATCTCCATTCTCAGAAATAATTAGCTGCGCCAACTCTACATTTCCTGCCCGGATAGCTGACTGCAGGGGATTATCGTCCCGTATACCTGTCAATTGTTTCTTCATCATCCTTAGAACAATATGCTTGACTGCCTTGGTGGAGCCTAAACGTCTCAAGTTTACATTCCTTTAGGAGACACGCGTTAGAAAGAGTAAAAAATTCGCAGTCTCGCAAAGCATCTGTTTCTGGATTAACATGGACAAGGCGATTCAAATATAAGTACTTGAGAGTAAGGATTCAGCTGATTCCTTCACGCTCCGAGCATCTAACCAGATTCCGCTAGTTTCCACTGTAAACAACGATTTGGCGAGGAAACAAATAACCCTAAGAGTAAGCACTCGGAAGACCAAAAGGATCCCAATTTATATACAGCAATAATCGAGGATGGTTTAAGAAACTGTTTATTTTGGGGGAATTGATATACTTTCGGTTTTTGTGGGCCAATTTTAATCTTATAACCATGAGAAAGCAATTTCGGAAATTAAGAGGTTGCGTGCAGTAAGTGAAAATAAAAAGAAGAATGGAACAAAATTTTCCAAAGAGTCCATAAATAACATACCTGAAGTTCCTGATTCTGATTCTGAGATAAAGGGGTCGCCTTATCTTCTGCTCTTGCAATGATCTGAAATGTGAGAACTAACATGCAGAAGATGATTCTAAGCCACAGAAATTCCAGGAGCAACAGCGGAATGAAATCTTCCCCGAATGGAAGTGCAAAAAGGGAAGAGCAGCAACTGAATCACACTGGGTTCAGCCGCACTCAGCAGAAAAAGATGGGGAAAAGAAGAAATTGAGATCGCTTCAAGATTTCAGCAAAACCTTGAGCGGAAGAAGGAGAAGAAGAGGACACAATTCCAATATTGAGGACCCAACGCCAAGAAAGAATCGCACGAGTTTGGTTTGGATACTCGAAGCTGATACTGACGCCCCGAGTCACCGGTTGACTAGCTTTTTCCACTGACTACTAACTTGGACGTTTGTTTTATTATTATTATTATTATGAAAATATCGTCTAATACTGTAATTATTTTCAGTAAAATTAATATATAAGGAGCCTGTAATTTTATTGGTTATTGTAATAACCAAGGCAATGAATTTTAAAACTATTGCAAGTATTATTAGTACACACACAAAAAGATATAATTCATCAATTATAATTTTTTTTTTATTGAATGTTTTTGGCCGGCTTGTATAATTATTGGTGATATTATGGTCATAGGACCTTCAAGGTCAATAAGTTTATTACTACAATAAGAGCCGATAACGAATGTGCGTCTTAGTCCCCTCGGGATAATAATTGTGGGCCCGCGGGCCACGTGTTGTTTTTTAGAAATTTCCATACGAGAAGTTAAAAATGTTGATTTTATTTGGTAGGCTAAAAATATTAATTTTTGTTTTATATATATATATATATATATATATATATACTATCATGATATTTTTTTGACCGAAGCACTTCCATCATATTTAAATCATGACATTAGTTTAGAATCAAACAAAATTAAAAGACAATTAAAATGAGAATCAGACATAAAAGTTAATAAATGAGGAAATTTAAATGAAATTATATTCAAAACTAAAAATTCAAATACTTATATTATTTTTCATAAAATTTAGAATGTTAGAAGCCAACAAACCTCAATCATTTAACTGGACTAACAACATTTGTTCATAGCTAAAAAAAATATAATATAGATTTTAAATGTAATGATTTAATTGTTATAGTTATAGGAATTTTAAAAGATTTTGGGAACAGGGATCGGAGGGGGTGGTTTTATAATTTCTACCCATTTATGGGTTAAATCTTACTCCCTCCGTGATAATTATATGAACTAGTTGATTTTTTTGGAGAGATTAAAGAAAAATTTAATTAAATTACTTAGAGAATTTTTATTTTTATTTTTTTCTTTAAATTAATTAGTTTGACTAATAAATTAATATATAATCTAAGGGTATACAATACATTAAATGATTAAATAATTTATTTAGCTTCCTTAATCTTTCAAAAAAAAGTCAACTAGGTCTTATAAATAAGACCGAAGGTAGTATTTTAAAAAAGTAGCCAAGTTGACTGGGTCAAATGTTGGGGGTGGTGGCCGCCGCATGTGATAATTGAGCGTCTACACTCACCAGTTGGGGTTGAAAATTGGGCTCAGTTCGTTAAGGTGTTGCTTTTATCTATTTTTTATTTTAAATATTATATTCTTACATTCTCCTATGTATCCAAAAAAAATTTGTTGGTATATTCTTATGTATTCCTTTTTTTTTTTACAGGTAAAAAACAAGGTATTCCTTCTTTTTTTTTTTTTTTTGCTGATAAAGTATGCCAGGTTTGTGATCCAGATATATGAGAAAAAAATTTAGCATCCACCAATACGACACTCAAACATTGTCTATGTATTCCTTTTAATTATTAGAGAAAAAGACATAAAAAGAACTTTAAAAATAGTAAAGGATAGAATGATGTTTTGAATATTTGTTATTAAAGAGAGGTGTTAGTACCTTATTTGTCTTTTTTGAAATTAAAAGTAAATGACATAAATACTCATATGTGTGTGTGTGTTTAAAAAAATGTTACCCCATTGTAACGCTTGCTGCCCGGAGAGTCCATGCCCACCACCCCACTGACGTTCCTATGGCATTCACCACGTCATTGGCCCCAATAGTCCAAGCCATGTAAATCCCAAACAACAATTAAGTCTTCAACGCCAATCCCTGACCAAGGGATTTCATGTAGAAAGGAGAAGCAAGAGCAACAGATAATTGTTCTTGGGTTGGCAGAAAGAAGAAAAAGAATTAAGGAGAAATTTTGAAGAATAAAGAGGGCTTCCAAACAGAACAAGCTAAAGATTGACTGGAGATTCTTAATGTAAAACACTGAAAAGTTATGTATTAAACAAAGAAAAAAAAGTAAAGTTAAGAAAGGTGTGAGAAAGAGAAAGAGAAGGGGAATGTTACAAGAAAAGGAAAAGAGAAAAATAGCTTGGTTTGAAGTAAATTCAGTCAAGGTTTTCAAAAGTTTGCAAAAAAAAAAATTCACAGCTTCTTTAAAAAAAATTACAAGTTGCAAATTTAAATTGACAAGATCTAATAAGGGTTTCACAAATTCGAATAAGGTTTTCATAAATTCTCAAAATAACTTCACAATTTCGTTAAAGAATTTCACAAATTGTAAATTTTGATTCATGATATCTGATAAAAATTTCACAAGTTCTGATAAAAGGTTTAGAAGGTTTTCACAAATTCCTTAAAAAGTTTCACTAGTTATAAATTTTGATTCATAAGTTCGAGCAAAATTTTCATAAGTTCTCAAAAAAAATTCACAATGATAAACTTTTTCAACTTATCAACATAAAAAGACCAACAACACTTTTCAACGAAGCATCCAAGACACCACCAACCACAACAAAACTTTAACCACTAGCAACAAGATGATGAATTAAGAATAAAAATAACAAAGCCAACAACAATAGTTCAACTTGAGAATAAAAAAAAGGTTAAGGTGCAGATTTGCCAACGAACTATTATCCGAGGAGTATTTGACACAAAAATTAATTGAGGGTACCAAAATTATCAATAAAAAAAAAACACAATTAAGGTGCAGATTGGCCAACGAATTATTACCCCGTCACTGTCTTGGTGTCTCCGTCTTCCATTGACTGTCACAGTGTCGGCGACGTCGGTGTCTCCAAAGCTTCCATTGTTGCTGGGTGTTCCACTCACCCTCTTAAACTCATCAAGGTCCGTATGCAGCTTCAGGGCGAGAATTACACCCCGAAACGAAATCCAGCAGTCCACAGCTTTCGACCGGCACGTGCCTTACACCCTTGTTCCATCCCTCCGATGCCACAAAGCAGCAGTCGCCGCTGCCACAACGCCTACTCGCATGGGTCCCATCTCTGTTGGTGTTTGCCTTATCCAACAAGAAGGCGCTTAACCGCTTTTTTCCAAATGCCTCCGCCACCGTCCTACGCCTCTTCATATTTTAACATAATTGTGATAGTTGTTTTTTTTTTTAAATAGTTATTTGGTACTCCCTCCGGTCCTAATTATAAGATAATATTTGAGAGTTGGTTTTGGTCCTAATTATAAGACAACATTTAAATTTTTGTCAATTTCTTCCTAAAATACCCTATTTTATTCTCTCAAGTGTATTTGGTTTTTGGCGAGTGTAGTATGTTAATGCGTAGACTCTTACAGTAAGTAAAACTTTTAAATTGTTGGATTTTAATTTATTTATCAATCAACTGATATTAATTTTTCAATACATACATATATATATATATAGACACACATTTACACACAGATATGTGTGTGTGTCTACAAAAAATATATACACATATGTGTGTGTGTGTTTATACATATATGTATATTTGTGTATCTATGTGTGTGTACATATATGTATATCTTTGTGTGTGTGCGTATACAGATATATATAAATATGTGTGTGTGTGTGTTTATACATATATGTATATTTGTGTATCTATGTGTGTGTACATATATGTATATCTTTGTGTGTGTTTGTCAATATATGTGTGTGTGTATACATACATACATACATACATACATATATATATGTGTGTGTGTGTTTATACATATATGTATATTTGTATATCTATGTGTGTGTACATATATGTATATCTTTGTGTGTTTGTCAATATATTTTTTTTTTGGACAAAGTGTTTGTCAATATATGTGTGTGTGTGTTTACAGATATATATAAATGTGTGTTTTTATGTGTATGTCTATATATATATGTTTGTGTGTAAATATATGTACACACATATATAGTGTGTGTATAATATACATATATATACGCACATATATGTGTGTGTATATATATAGCAAAACCATTATTTCAATTAGAAAGTATGTAGAAAGAAAAATTATAGGTTGGAGAAGTATGTGGTAGGGGTTGTTGATTTACTTTTACTTATGTCATTTTAAATTTATATGAGGGTGTTTTAGGAAAATGAGTAAAATTAACTAATTTAATTCCTCTCCTTAATCTCCCCAAAATCGGTTAAATATGTCCTATAATTAGGACCGGAGGGAGTACTTTTTTTTCACTTTTTAATTGTTGATTTGAAATTTTGGTACCCTCAATTAATTTTTGTATCAGATGCTCCTCGAGTAATAGTTCGTTGGTAAATATACACCTTAACCCAATAAAAAATCACCACAAAACATATTTGGAAGCGTGTCTAAAATAATTAATACTAGTTCAATTTGTGCGCCTTTGATCTAAGAGACGCCTAGTAGGTGCAATTTAGGATGAGAAGTCCCAGTTTTGGGAGTGCATCTTCCAGCAACAAGAAGACAAAGAGCAAGAAAAAGAATTAGGTTTTGCTTGAAGGTTATGCGAAGACGCCGGATGAGGATTTGGCCAGGACCAAGAGCTTGACCGATGAAGATCTGGATGAGCTCAAAGGATGCTTGGATCTTGGCTTTGGCTTCAACTATGATGAGATTCCTGAGCTCTACCACCCCTTGTCGGCTCTCAAGTTGTGTTATTTCATGAGTCAGAAGTTCACGGATGAACATTATAAGTCGCCTAAGAGTTCGCCCGAGGTACCGCCTACACCAGCGGATTCTTATTCTTTCACCTCCAGCTCCATGGCGAACTGAAAATATCGACGGAATGAACGACGACAGAGAGAGAAGGAAAGGGAGAGATAGATATGAAAACAAGGGAAAGAGAAGCAAAAGGGTTTATAAGTGAAGGACATTTTTGTCGTTTTTGTTTAATTTCAAAAAGAACAAGTCAGGCTCTCCACCCCTCTAGTGTTAAGAATATTGATATCACCTTTTTGTCTTTCAATATTTTTAAAGTTCTTTTTTTGGGAAAATTCTTTTAAGGTCTCAAAGGACTTAAAAAATCCCAAAAAAATCCCTAAAAAAAGTTAGTTGTCAAAAAGGTCCAAAGGGACTTAATGGTGATTAAGTAAGAAGATGAAATTACATAAATGCCCTTAGTGAATTTGTGAAAAAGGGAGGGAGTCTCAGTTCAAAATCATTGTGCTCTATATGTGTCAATGCTGATTTTAGCTCTAGTTGAAACGCAAAACCCTTAACCACCGAAGCGGAACCGTCATTGTTGTCATCATAGTTGCCTTCTTACTTCCAATAAACATTTATCTGTCGTCTTCAAAAGTCCTTTTTTGTCTGAAACAAACAGCCCCAGAATACCTCCTCCCGTCCTCCGCCATAGAAGACCTCCTCCTCCTCCTCCCTCCGCCATAGAAGAAATCTGGATTTGGATAGAATATAACAGCTTGGTGTCATGCGATTACTAGCTTTAGTTGAACTTGAGTTTGATTTCAGCATTTCTCATATATATCTCTCTCTCGTTTTCAAATTTTTTTGAAGGAGAAACTTGAAGATCTTTAAGCCCAAGGTTGTAATCTGCTTGATAAGTTTGTAATTTAAGTTTCCACTTGCTATAACTATTGTCACTACATAGCTATTAATAGAACCATTTTGGGGGGTTTTTTGAGTGTTGATCATGGTTTCATATAGCCTAATCCTTATGTTTGTTGGTCAGTTTCCTCTAATTCAAATTATTCCAATCAACTACCAATAGCCAAAAAGATTAACTCTAAAAATACTAACAAATACTGAATTTGTAGCTAGAGATATAAAAAAGTTGAAGTTTGGTCATTTTACTAGAACAACACTTGCATTTTACCTAACATCCCCCGATAATTACAAAAAGAGAAAGCCATGACCAACAAACATAAGGAGTGGACTAAATGGAACCATGATCAACACTAAAAAAAATCCTTAAAAATTATTCTATAATAGCTTAAAGTGGAAACTTAAAATACAAACTTACCAAGCAGATTAACAAGATCTTCAAGTTTCTCCTTCAAATAAATTTGCAAAATGGAAACAAACTTTCAAAAAGCTACAAAAACTTACCAAGATTTCAGATTATGGCAAAATCATGGAATCAACAACGCGAGACCCACTTGCTTTAAGATCTTCAAACAAAAAGTTTTTTGAAGACAACGTTTTTGCTTTTTTGGTGGTTGAGGGTTTTGTGTTTCAACCAGAGCGAAAATCAACATCGACACATAAAGAGTACAATGATTTTGAATTGAGACTTTCCCCCTTTTTCACAAATTCACTAAGGATATTTGCGTAATTTCATCTCCTCACTTAATCACCATCAAGTCCATTGGGACTTTTTGACAACTGACTTTTCTCAGGGATTTTTTTGAGATTTTTTTGGTCCCTTGGGATTTTAAAATGATTTTCCCTCATTATAATTATGTGCTGGCAAAAAAAAATTATGAATATCTTCTGAAATTTCTCATAAGTATGGCATATCCTCTATTAAAAATATTTTTTTTAATTTTATATATAGGGAAAAAAGAGTCTTACATACCCTTTAATTATTTTAATAGGACCATTTTCAAATGTAATGATAATCTTTAAATGAATCCCGAGCACACAAAAAAGGCATTTTAAAAAAATTAATTTCCATGAATGCCATCAGGTTAGTATCCAATAATTAATAATGGAGCTTCAATTAACAAAATCCAAATGAGACATGGTCGGCGCGATTGTAATTTTGTTGCAGGCGAGTCCCGTACGACTCTTCCTCTGCGTCCCACCACAAAACCACAATCTGCTTTATCTTCTCTCTGTTATTATTAGTATTGTTATGATTACTTCTACTACTCTGTTCCCACCTGTGACCTGACTTGCGTGTTCCTCATGGCCTCTCCGTCCACTTTCAATCCTCCCGTGTTTCTTCACTTCCTGTTTCACGTTCACAATAACCTCCCATGCTTAACTCGAATCAGAGGCAACTCTCTTCTTCATTCATCCCGCCGCATGTTCCTTTGCTTACTTTTGCATTGTGTTCTCTGCTCTCATCATTTTTAGCACGGCCATCCCTGTCATGATACAGGACTTCTCTGAAATGGACCGACAAGCATGACAAAGGGTTTGAACTTCCCATGCTATACGAGGATGCCATGAGAAGATTGGTTTTCTCTGTCCTTTTATTCTTCCTCTGACCATGATCACAATGATAGTAGAACTTCTCTCCTACGACTTCTTTTTGCTTGAAACACAAAGAAGAAGCTATATTTATTTTCCTAAATTCCAACATTTTGCTTTATCTAGAGATGAAACATCCAAAAAGCATCCCTTCCCTTTAGGTTAACCGAAAGATTGTAAAGATATCGCGCAGAAACTTCTTAGTCCAATTGGATGTCCAAAAATGGCATCAAATTGCATAAATCGGATTTAATTCTGACTCCGAATCTGAATGGTGCACCGAATGTTTCCGGGCTAATTTGGCTTTCTTTCTCACCCTCCGTATACGTTTGTACTTAAGCACAAAGTATGTCATAGCACCAAGAACACCCGCCATCACAACTCCCCCTACCACAGTAACGAAGATTGCAGCCCATATGCTACGTCGACCAACAACTATATAAGATGATGAAATGAAAGCGATCGTGGTGCAAATAGAGGCCAACCACATCAACTTATTAATCACCCCCACGACCCTCCTTTCAGACTTTGCCTCCCCTCTAACAACTGTGATCTGAACCACGACAACAGCCAATGATGTGAAGAGTGCAATTGCATTAGAAATAAAGAAGATCTTGAAAGGTGGATGGGACACCATAACGGCCAGCCCACTATCAAAATCCCCACCAGGAACTGCAAAAATTGCAGAGAATGCAACTGTTGCAAAGAGTGAAGCAACCACTGTAACTGAGTTGGTAGCATTGTTGATCCCCGCTCTGTGCAGCTTGCGTAGCTCTTTGGCGATCCCATCCACGTTTTTGTTTGTTTCTCGAGTTTGTTCAAGCTGAATATGGACCTCCTTCCTAATCTGTGTCACGGTCTTCCTTAGCTCATCCCTTGGTTGGTTAAGATCCTTGGCTTTAACTCCACCACTATGAACCAGGCAATCTCTTATCTCAAGGATTTCTTCAGATGGAGGGAGTCCTTCGGCAATGTCAAGAGATGTTTTACGGTCTCTTGTCAGGGCATTAACGTTGGTTTCAGGATGACGTAATAGTTCTCTCACTATCTGCATGATTTTGTGTTGGTCAAAAAGAGACTACATTGAGGACAGGCATGACATCTATAGGTAATGCCTACATAGAGAAACAATGAGTGCCAGCATGATTCAACCAGTTCCACTACACAAGAATTTTGCTGGTTTACAACTGAGTCCTGCTAATTCATCTGTGGTTCTTAGGAATTGCTTACTTTGGGAAAAAATCATATCTCGTTATACACACATGAAAGCAACGAATAGAGTTATTATATTTATGAATTGTTGCATGATTTTCTCATAAAATAGTATGAAGTTCAGCCAAAGTGATACCTCTGCCCTCTTCTTCCTGGTGGCAATATGTAATGCAGTATTGCTAAACTTGTCAGGTAACACAACAGCTGCTGGATCTGCATTAAGAAGCAACCTCACTACTTCACATCTAACCCCCTTTACAGCCATATGCAGTGGAGTCTGCCCTTTCTTATCAATCCTTCGAGTAAGTTGTGGAGCCTTTTTGAGTAATGATTTTACAATACAAGCATGTCCCTGACGAGCAGCAAAATGGAGTACATTCTTTCCATTGGACCTAGATAACTCCACCTGTGTAAGATCTCGTGATAACAACAGATCAACAACATCTGCATGCCCTTTTGTAGCTGCTGATATGAGAGGAGTTGCATTTGATTGTCCAAATGTATTTATTAGCGCTGAATCATGGTCCAGTAACACCTGAACAATGGCTGCCAAAAATTCATACATAACTCAGTTAATTGTTGTAATCCTTGGTCACTACCTTCAATGTTAACTACAGAACCATTACCAACTAGGGTGAAGTCGCAAGCAAGCTTTCCAATCCTCTTGATAATCTTCCTTGAGTTTATCATATTTCTAAAAAGTTTATATGTCTTTGGCATTATTGGCAATGCCCATTAGTTGTAAATCAATGTAGGGTCTCCAGTAAGGAATGGACCCACTCATTGTTACAAAAGCCACAATGTATTTGTCAGCTTAATCAGAAAGAAGAGAGAGCAGAATGAATAATACCTAGGTGACCTTGGCTAGTAGCAATATGTAAGGGATCGAAGCCAGATTGATTTTTGAAGGAAAGGGCCTCTTTGGTGGCATGGGGCAGAAGCTCCTTCAAAACGTCAATGTGGCCCCGCTCGGCGGCCACAAACAAAGGCGTCTCCCCCAATTCGTTGACCTCATTGACAATGGCGGACCTAATCTCCTCGAGCTCGGCATCGAAATCGGCCCCACTAGGGGTTCCGATCTTCTGGGCATCGATTTCTCCCAAAATGTAGCTAATGGAGGCGACGTCGCCACGCTGGGCGGCGATGTGAAGCTCGGTATCGTTATGGCGGCCGGTGACCTGCTTGACGTACTTCTTCTTGTCGAAGCGCTTGCCGGAATTGGAGAGAATGGATTTGTTGGAATAGGAAACCTGGAGGGATTTACCAGAGTTGGAAACGAGGAGGGCGTTGCCGGAAGAGGAGAGGAAGACGGTGGGACGAGGGGTGGTGGGCGTGGGTGGTTCGGAGGGAGTGCTGACAGAGATTGGTTTTTTGAGATCCATGAACCCTCACCGGGGATGATTTGGCCCCTCGGGGCGATGACTCGGTGAACAAGAAAGAAGCCGATTCTCATCAGCGTCGTCACATCTCTCATGAAGACATGAACGATGTTAGTTTCCCAAAAAAGCACGCGGGAAAATTGTTGGTGGTCCATAATGCTTCGCCTCTGAACGCAACGGCCTTGTTCTGGCAACATTATTTTGACAGATCAATATATTTGGCGGAAGAATGTGCGACAAAACTGAACAGCAAAAGCACATCTTTTTCAAAAAAATTAATAGATGTTCGGTATACACTTTAAAAGGAAAAGGTAAATATGGGTCTGGCTTGTTTTTAATACATATAAGTTGCCATTGTAATATTTCTTATAAGTCAAGTTTATTTAATTCCCCACACATCAACAAAAATTAATTAACTTATCAAATATATCTTAAATTCATATGTTTTCACAATTTTACCGTAAGAATGTTATTCTCAACCATCTCTCTTATTTCTTTCATTTTAATGTGAATTAATTCATTTTTTTCCTTACATTTAATAGTGACAAACTTATAACACCGTCATTAATTATTTACGGAGTGGAATTCCAATAAAGACAAAAAAAATATATATTAAACTACATTTCAGGAGCGGGTATTTCCTCGTGCGAGACTCTGACACAATAATCTATCAGCGTTGAGGGGCCTGAGTTCATCCCCTCCAACAACCTGGGATACGCGTTACCACGACCACAACAACTAACTGCAAATCCGTGCTTTATATAAAAAAAAAAAAAAAAAAACTGCTAATCCGTGCTCTGTATACGAGAAAACAATATAGTAGTACTTAGGCGGGTATGTGAAAATTAATTGAAAATATTGTTTTGGTTCTTACACTTCAATTCCTTTTATCCACCAAATAAATTATTTTAAAAAAATTATTCATATTTATTGCACACTTTTTGTCACATCTAAATGATTAAAAGTCAATTATCTAATTAAATAAAATAGGTAGTAGTCTTTTACAAAAGATTTCACCATATGTGAATTAAATAACAAGCTCTTATATATAATCAAGTCCGAAAGACATATGATTAAAAGTATTTATGCAAACATCAGAACTTCACTTATAATCGAATCCGCTTTAATATATATCTAAACTGATTAATATATTTATTTATTTGGCATCATGTATTAAATAGGCTGCAACAGTACACTGAAAAAAATCATGGATAGAGAACTACCACTCTGATCCTATTTATAAGTTAATTTTGACCAAATCTCATATATTAAGGAAAGTTAGTTGACACAATGATTATGGGGTAAAATTTCAACTTTACCCTCATTTATGATTGAGTATTTTTCAACTGTTTCTTCTCTCTCTATCTTTATGAGTGCAATTAATATGGGTAAAATTGTCACAATCTCATTTATTACATGAAACTGGACTTATAAATAGGACCAAATTTTTTAGTCAAACTGAACTTATAAATAGGACCAGAGTGGTACTCCCTCTGGTCCCTATTATAAGGCACCAACTAGCAAGTTTATTTGGTCTTTTTTATCAGGCATTTGCTTCTTCCCAATGTGCATTAATTATTATTTTTTCCATGTCTGCCCATAATTAATAAGGGTAGTGGGTGAGAGTAATAATTATTATAATGTTGGAGTTTAGTGCAATTAGTATGGGTAATATTGAAAATTACTTAGATTCTATGACAACTTTATTGACTTTAACTACTTTTATTGGTTTGTGAGAAAAGTTAGTTGGTGCCTTGTAATAAGGACCATAGGGAGTACATTTTTAACTACTCTTTCATTCAAAATTCACGGAAATATAGATAACCTTGATTATAGGAAATACATTTATTCGTTTAATTAAAATAAATGCGTCAATGGCTAATATACTTATATACATATTTTGCTTTTAAAAAATGGAAAGCCGAATCCGTAGCCAATACATAGAGACATTACTCAATCTTATACCAAGAAATTAAAAAGAAATAATGGATATTGGGAAAAAATTGATGGCCATTGTAAATTTTCTATCCTGTGTGGTGTGTAGGTATATATATCTCTTTACATCACGCATCAAAAAATCCAATTTGATTATGGACTCTTGACGGACTCTAATTCCTCATTTATTCCTCTAATGCTGTCGTTGAGGAGATGACGCGAGAGAAGACACGGTCGAAGAACACGACGTCGTTACGCTGCCGGAGTTTGTCCCAGCAAAGAACAAGTTAGCTAGATAACCTTTCACGTCGTCAGGGTGAAATGTCACATACATTGCTATCTCTCTCATTGATCCTACAGTAGTCCTGTGCGTCCCATAGAACTCCTCATACGTTGGCACTATTTTTCTCCCTACCGATGCTCTGATCTCCTCTCTGAATCTCCTGTCCTGCACCGTGAATAAATTCTGCTTCCGGTACGCCTCCTCAAAACGGAAGTTGAAGTTCCTGAATATGACCCTCGCCTCTTCCGCATTCATCTCCGCCTTTGGATTTCTCGGCAAGCACGAAATCACTTCGCCCCACCCCAATTTCTCGTACTTACTCAAGAATCCCTTCAACTTCTCTTCGTGCTTCCTGATCCACTCGTCGCCCAGCACGAACTGCAGGTTCGTGTTTCGCACCGTGTCTATCACGTGCCGGATATTGTTTGCCAGAAATAGGTACGACAACGAAGCGTCCTTGCAATGCTTTGTTTTGCTGTCCAGCTTACAGACAAGAACGAAAATCAGCCAAGCTATTCTAGCAGAGAACGATGGCGTCGTTGACGACGACGACTCATCGGAAACTGGACTTTCTAGTAAATATTCTGGCACTGGCGATTTCGGTGGTACACTCCAGTCGGCAAATATCTCGGAGAGCACGTTACTGTAATCCGAGAGGATAGAGAGGTAGTCCATGGCTTGTACGGTTAGCGGGTGAATTCCGCCTGATTTTACCGACGACTTGGATGAGTCCTTTTGGATCATGGACTCGAATTCTGAAAGCTTAGTTCGAACGGAATCGCTGAGCCGGAGCACAGAATTGTTGGCTTGATTTAAAATTTCGGAGGTCGAGTAGAAAGAGAAGATGGATTGGATCTCCGGCAATAGAGAAGTTAACACAATGTACATGTCAAGCAGCCGAAACATTTTCTCCGGCGGCGAGTTCTTATTAATTTTGGAGACGACGTGTTGGGGGAATGCGAATAGAATAGTGGCTCCGTCTCTGGAAATGTCGGCGAAGCAACTCTCTCTGACGGAATCCGAAGAGGCGAAGACATCATCGCATAGCTTTCTCTCTCCGTTGAAGAGCGTCCTCAAGGCAACCTTCATCGCCTCCAACCACATGTTGATTTTCAAATCAAGAACCTGCCAGTCCATCTTATTAACTTGGGAAGGTTTCAATTTATCCAAGTTCAACCGGTAAATGCCCTCATCAATGATGGACTTCCGAATGGTTCTATAGACCTGCAAACACTCTTTGGCATATCCGCAAGAGATCATACACTTGGCTATTGACCTAAGATCCTTGGTGGCGAGCCAAGAGACTTGTTCCAATTCAGAGATAGAATCACCGGCAACTCGGACGTCGTCCTCTGGTGCAGTAGCATCTTCGATGTCGGAATCGGAAATGGTGGAGCTGACGGAGGTGGAGGATCTACTGACGGTGGAGAGTGATTCAGGGTCTAAGAAGGCCCGATTGATGGACAAAATTTGGTAGAATTCCTTTTGAAGCCTCTTCATGGCCATCTGCATCAAGTTGTTGGCGACAGCGAGCTTTTGCAAGGAGAGTGGATTCTGGTGGGAGTGGAGAAGATGCATTGCCTTGTGGAGGTGGTTGACGCATTTGATGTAGTGCAAGGCCTCCGATTTGTCATCGTAAAATAAAGATGTGATTTTAGCGTAGGCAGAAGTTTCTGAGTTCCACTTGTGGATTAAGGCTTGGGCTTCCTCGATGCAGCGGTCTATGCTGGATTCAGGTGAGCTCGTCGCGGGCGATGAGCTCGGGTCGGAGGTGGTCATGGTGGAGAAGGAAGGCGTCTTGGGGCTAAAGAAGAAGCTCTTCATTTCCTTTTCGAAGTGTTAAGTTTGCTTGTTTCTGGATCGAGAATGAATGAAATGATTTTGTGGTGAGGATTTAATTTGCTCGTGTTGACTGGAATGAATTGTATCCAGGAAGAGCTGGCAATAGAAGGGAGGGAGGTAGGTTGTGATGAGGGGAAGAGGGGTATATATAGAGAAAGGGAGAGAGTGAAACGACGCCGTGGGTTACTTGGGGATCGGGGAACCGAGGAAGGTTACTTGCAGCGGGGTGTGACGACCCGGGGGTGGAATTGTATTTTAATCTGTGCCTCAACACTGATACTCTAGAAATGTCCATCCCTACGGAGCCATACAAATTGACTACTACCGAGTCCCTCGTGGACCGGGTTGCGTTTTATGGATCCTTAGGTCCCGAGCCGCGTATATATATACGGTATCGTGGACTTTGACCTTCAATTCCGATCCCATATAGCTTGTTGTTTTCTTAATCCTTAAACCAGTTTGTTATATAGGTTCAACCTAAGTACACGTAACAATATGTGTACTATGTCATAGTCATGTTTTTTAAGAAATATATCAACTCTGATTCTAAATATAAGATATAGTACATTGATAAAGAAGTTAATTGAATTAAAGTATTTATATTTATTATTTTTCCTAAACTAATTTTTTGAATTATAAACTGATATATATGTAGTTTAATAATATATAATATATGATATGATGAAATAACTTATTAAGTTTCATTAGTCTCTTTTTTAAAAAATGAATTGAATCCTATATTTAGAAATGGATATGGCATGGGTCAGGGTTAAAGAAAGAGGTTGTAGATAGAGATGAAAGGCGCGTGATGTATAGTAGGATTGACAAATAAAAGAAAGGAGGAGGAAGAATGCGTGGTGGGCCCTTGGTAATAAGGGTAATTAAAGAGAGGGAATGAATAATATAAGAGGAAAAAGGGATTGATAAGGTAGGTAAGGAATGACGGCATGGAAGTGAAAGAAGGGGAGGGAGAAAAGCTCACGAGTGACGAAATGAAAGGGTCGCAACTGAGTGTGACATGGAAATTGTAGGGAAAAACCTGCGATAAGGTGAAAACGTGGGGGTTTGAAAACTCAAAGGAAAAATCATGTACATGCACCAGTGATAGATAACTTGATAATCAAGGAAATAATCGTATTAATTAAAATATAATTAATATAGGTGTATATTATAATTGACTAGTGTACGTAGCGTAGGAGGGAATTGAAAGATGGAGTCACGGGAAGAGAATAGTAGGAGGAGTATGAAAACATAGAAAGATCCACACGCAAATCGCAAATACGTAGCAGTAATGAAGAGGGACTGGAAAGATGAGGAATTTAACGATCAAGGAACAAATAAATGAGGGATTTGGGTGTGAATTGAAAGGGGGAAGGGAAGAAGATTCGGGTGTGAAAGGAGGGGAAAGGAAATCATGCATGGTGATAATAAAGCTAGCGGCGTACGGAAGGCGTTGGTTGAGTGTAGGGGTGAGCAAATTAAACCCAAGAAAACAACGTAACCAACCCAATTCGATTCAATTCAATTTTTTCGGTTCCATTAATTTAGTTTTTGAGAATTTCATTTTTTTATATATTTTATTTATTTAGATTAAATTATATCCTGCATTAAGAATTTTTTTTTTGATTAAATTAATTAATTTTAAGTCCAGCATTCAAAAATATTTTTCCTGTAACATCAATATCCTGAAAATTAATTAATTTGAGATATTTAGTGCAAAAAAATAATAATTCATGATGCATATAATTTAATCTAAATAAATAATATATATATATATAAACCCTCATTCTTCTAATTAGAAGGACAAATACCTAAAAAGTATATAAAAGAGAAGCATTCGTTTCAGTTCAGTTTAGTGTTTGATATTAGCTCTATTTGTTTTTTTTATTATTATTATTTCAGTTTAATCGAAAGCAGAACCAGAAAACCAAATGTTGATCTCTAATTGGGTGAAATTGCGATATTATAATAAAGAATCTAAGAAAAATAATATTTAATAAGAATGACCATAAAAATAGTAATTATTTTGAAGGACAAGAAAATTAAAACATAAAAATAAAAAGCCTAAATTAGTCTTAGTCATATTTCCTATATTCTCTCTAACTAAATCAAAATTTGTAGTGATTGATGGATAATAACAAATTAGAATCTAGAGTAATTGATAAACTCGCCTACAAGTTAGGAACTTCCTTTTCCGTCTCTCTTCTAAATTTCATGGAGAGATAAAGAAGCAGAGACACAGCCATGTACTAGAGACCTTCAGACTTCATCTTCGATCTGCATCCTAAACCATCTCACCTTCTCTCCACCTCGATCGCCGACGACCTGCGACCATCCCAACTCCCAAGTTCGGGCTTCAATGAGATTTCAAGAAATTGCGATCGTTATGGATTCAAAATATTGAAGCATGTGAAGGGAAGACACTTGGGCTTGGAGGCACATGAGGCCCAACAGTCCAAACCCTAACCCTAAGGTACTCTTTTATAAATAGATGGTAAACCCTAAAGGTATGGATGAGATTCTGAACTCTCTCCCATTTTACAATACAACCGCCTATCACTGTGCACTCTCCCACTGAACACAACCCCCATCCCCCTTGGCTGAGAGCCTTCAAATTAGTGTACAGTGATCCTCCATTCTCATAGGTATCTCATCCATAGATACCTAGGAGATAGCAATCTGATCTTACACCAATTTTCTAGTCCTCTGAGGCTATACATTTACACACTCAAACAGAAATTATGTTCGAACCGAACATTGGCGCCGATCATGGGGAATCGGTAAATTTCGATTCCTGTGACCAAAGAAATTTAAGAAAAGCCACAAATCCATCGTTATAAATAAATGATTGATAGCAGTTCAAGAAGGGTCGAAGAAATGAATAATCCTGGAGGTCAAGTTCTTAATGATGAGGACGATGGTTGTTCAAGAAGAGATCCAAGGGTCTGAGTATTGATTGACTAGAAGAACCAAGCACTTCCACAACGCCGTGAGATGATGGGTTTTCCACTCGTCGTCTCTAATTTGAGTTTCGGTTGAGTTTATTCTTAAGATTTAATTTTTCTTGCTCGCTGAGGAAATACTTAGAAAACAACCAGTTTTATTTTGAAGAAGGGTGTATGCTGAGATGGAGGACGTGGTTACCTGAGACCTCCTCTATCTCGGATGAAAATATTGTCGTGTTCATTGACAACTCGGCTGGCGTGGTGCTAAACTAAATGTTCCTGAAAAAGTTCTTGCCGTGATTGGCAATCTGATGACCGAGTTTAGAGTTTGTTTTGTTCATCACTCCTATATAGATCAAATGAGATGTTTTCATCTGTATCACAAGACCATTGGTGTACCTCGAAAAGATTTCTTTTCTTGTTTGAGGCTCCAAAGCATCCTTTTGGCTGAGAGAGCTACCAGCATGCAATGCATGAGAGAATGGTGAAGTTTCATGTCGTGTCTGCATTTTGTGACTTTTGTTATACGTGAGGGCACTTGCGAACCAGGAAATTGCTAGATGCCGAGATGATTGTGTTCTGGGATGATGAGGTGTCAAGAGCATGGTAGTTAAAAACGCGTTTTAAGCAAAACGTGTTTCGTTTAGGGAAAAAACGTAGAGAGGGTGAAACGGTAAAAACGCTGAGTTTAAACGTAAAAACGTAAAAACTCAGCGTTTTTTAAAAAAACAGAAAAAAAAACAGCCCTACTTATCGTGCCTCGTGCGTCCAGAGTCCAAACCAGAGGTGCAGCTTTCACAATCTCACTCACACACACGGTCACACTCAAACCTCGTCTCGTCGTCTGATCTGATCGTCTTCCACTCTTCCTCTCTTCGACGACTCGCACGCTCGTAAAGCTCTACACCGCTCGCCTCCGGCAACTCAACGGCCATCGCTCGAGCCCACGGTGTCGTCGATCTCTCCGGCGTGTTGTGTCCGGTAAAAGAATCGACTAATTGATTTAGGGTTTGTCTTTAAAATCGAAATATGCTTTGGAGGTTTTAAAATCAAATTGAATGTGTAAATCGATGGCCGTCGAATTGCTGATTTTATATGTTTGTTCCATTGTGATTTTGGCGAGGGCATTCGAGTATGAAATGGTTCACTCTAAGTTCACTTGGGTTTGATTTTAGTATTTCTTTAGTTTCAAAGTTCACTTGGGTCGTGCACTAATTTCCCTCTTGATTGGCTCTAGCGTCGTTATGTTTCTTTATTTTGTAAGTTTCTCTTGCCGTTATAACGTGTCTGAGTCTCGTGGTTTGTTTTCTTTGCTTCTTCGTGTAAGTCGGATAGCTACCGTATTCCGCCTCTTTTTAACGATAATGGAATTGCTAGAACTGTTCAAAAAAAAAAAAGTTCACTTGGGTTTGATTTTAGTATTTCTTTAGTTTTGTTGAACTTAAATGTTTTGAGTCTTGACTAACGGATCCAGTATTTTATAGTGAATCAAATGTACATACACGACTTATGAGTTTTTTGTATTAGAATTGATTGATGAGATTCAAAGCTTTAAGTTGGAATTAGAATTTTTATTCGAACTTGTGTAGGAAACAAGAAAACAATAGAGTGCTAGATTATAATTTATAACCAGATGCCATCCTTTAGATGAACTAATTTCAAAGAAGGTTCTAAATCTCGTCTCTCAAGGCCCTGTTTAATAAGTTGTTTGCTGATAAAAAATCTCCATGTTTGCAAATGGCTCAAAGTTGAAAAGGGTTGGTATTTGCATTTTCCCAATTCTCCAACCAATTTATTTATATAACTTGATAAACTCATTGAATTTCTTGTGTGTTGTCTTGCAAAGTTGCAATTCATTCCATTTAGAACAACTGATATGCATGGGACATAATTGGGAGGTTGTTGTAGTTGCTCCTTTTGAAAAAGCATTCTAGTTAATTCCTGTTTTTGGAATGGAATTCCTTCCAAAGCCTTCTGTCTTGAGATGCTTTAATGTTGTATTGGTATTTTAGAGACCATATAAAATGCAAAATTGAATGGTATTTGATGACAATGTTGGATATTTTGATTGATATTGGATCAATCAGTATATGTATGGATGATGACATGTGCCTTACTTTTTTTTTTTTTTTTTTATATGCAGGTAAAAACTACGTTTTATATTACGATTTTACGTTTTACGATTTTTCATTCTCCTTCCGTTTCCAGGTAAAATCTACGTTTTCACTACCATGGTCAAGAGGATGATGAGCTGAGACAACTGAAGTCGAGCCATTGAGATCATGTGAAGGGAAACTCTTCATGCAGTGGCCCACAAAAACAAGTTGCTAGGGTCAGCGTTAAGCCATTTGCGCGTAGCGAACAGGATTGTAGTTGCCGGGATAGCTCAAATATTATCTGGGTATGAATTATGGTGGGATATACTTGAACCAGGATTGGTGCACCGAGATACAGTATCGGATGGCCGGGATTAACTTATTCTTTTGTAACTCGGCCATTATGACTCAGCTGCTATTTGGTTTTAACTTTTGATTATGGTTCGTGATGATGGAGATGGTATCCAACTTGGCCAGTGCATCTTAGCATTCAGGTGTGTCGACATCCGGGTTCAGTTCAAAACTTGTTAACAGGAGCTACTCTGCAAGTGAAATAGGGAGAAGGCCTGGACGCCATTAACGAAGAAGGAAAGCAGCAGGAGTTCAGGAATCTTTTCCTTTAAGCAGAAAAATATCAATGGAGATTATGCTGTCGAAGAATGTGCCTCCAAAAAGCTACCTAGACTTGGAAAGTGGAGATGCCGAGATGGTGATTTGGAGAAGGGGGCTGTCGGTATGCACTCAGAGTCTCTGCCTTTTTAAAGAAAAACTGGAGACATGTGGATGTGAATGAAGTGTATGCCCCACAATCAAATGCCGATCACGTCCCTGCCATCAAGTTAGACAAGTTTTTCTTATGCCTTTTTTGAGACGCGAGATTGAAACCCAATGCCGAGACGCTAATTTGCCTAGAGGTGTATGTCGGTGAAGGATTATACTCCACGAGAATGGAGTAGCTGAGGTCCGAGATACTTGAAGTCGACACACAGTGCCGAGATAGTGAGCTGCTTCACTATTACCAATGCTGAGAGGCCCAGAATATTAGAATCGGTTTTGAATGGTTAACTCCATCCGAGTTGCCAAGAATGTGGGACGAGTCACTACTGGTTTATGAGGCTTCGCCGTCTTGAGGATTTTTTCTCCGAGAGTGAATCAATCCTTTCATCGCTTTCTTACTCGCCTGAAAATCCAGTGAGCAACTTTTATTTTGCTTCTATGCCTTGGTGGGTGTGAAACCCGAGGGAGGCATTTTCCACGGTGGAAATTCCTTCTTCTTAAGCGAGCAAAGAGATTTAAACGCCAGCCGACCACTGCTCTCCTTCTCCGATAAGGTGGGAATGACCACTGTTTACTGTTCCTTCTTTTGAACTGGAGGAGACATGGTCAAAGATTCTTTTTCATTGGAGGCAAAGAAAGAGAACGATTGAGATAATGGAATCTGCACCAGGCAAGGATCGAGCAAGCATCATCAGTTTCTCTGATTGGAGTCTTTTCTGCTTTCTCCGAAGGAAGTAATAATCTAGCTCTGCTTGAAATATCTCAATGATCACCACGACATCGGGGGTGAATTTGATTGTCAAATTTATTGACAAGAATTCTCGTGCAGTGGAGGTGAAAGTTTGGAATTGATATCAGGAGGACAAAGGGTATAGAGTAAAACGAATGGCGGGGGATGGAAATTGTCTTTTCTGTACAATTGCAGATCAGATGACATGGAATTCACGTGCACGCTGAGATCATTATTATGCCTAGATAATGAGAGTGATCCAAGTCGGCATCACTGTGGAATCTCTTCAATATACAAAATGATGCTGCAAGATCTTTCTCATAACCAATGCCTATGCCTCAAAATTCTGAGATGGAAAGCAATGCGAGATTCAGGGATTCCGGCCGAGCTAGTTTATGAAGTTGCTGGTTCAATTAATCCTGGAGATGCTGTAGCTTCTAACTGCCTTTGGTTAGTAACGGGCCCACTATTCGCGACACAGTGAAAGAAATGGCAAAATCACGAGGATGCAAAGGTGCTACATGTGGGGGCCATATGCTTTGTCTTTTATGAGGAAAAGATGGTTTGAACTGCAGCACTTATCATACAGGGAAGAAAGCTTTGAGTTTTCCTCAGCATCGACAATATTTGTGTGCTGGTGCATGGACATTAATGCATGGACATGGAGAAAACATTAATGGTGGAAGCCGGGCACGTGTGCTTAGGGAATTTTCTCCTGAAGAGGTGACGTCTAATATTTACACAATGATGGATGTTCTGCTTCAACATATTCAAATGGAAGTTCAACGAGGGCATTCTGTACAGACCTTATGTTAAAAGTTTGTGCAAATCTTAGTTTTTTTGTTTGAATAAATGAGTTGATAAAGGTGAGTAGAACCTTGTCCATTATTTGTTTCCATGGAGGATGCATTCAATAATGCATGCAATGAGGAAATCAGAGCATTGCTTATTTCATATCCATCATCTGCAAGACGAGAAGGGGTTCTGATCAATTCATCACGGGTTTTGTCCTTTGACTTTTCTCAAATAGCTGATAATGCATCTTTTAAATCAGGAGGTGTGGATAATATTGGTAGAAAATATTCATTTGGGTTTATCTGGGATAGCATTGCCTTTAGCTAGCTTTGCTTGGTTGAATGCAATATCAATTTAAAATATTGCCCTGTGTGCTGCTTGTGTTCTGTTGAATTGGCAAATTATATGTGTTGGCTCGAACTTACTGATGATGACCCCCGGGTCCTTATGAGCTATTTTGTGGTCGTCATGCTAGCTTGTATTAAAGTCTAGGAGAAAGGGATCATTTTTCCACCATGAAAGATTTCTCGTCACGCTTGAATGAATTCCTAATTACACAACAAAGATTAGCTATGGATGCACCAGCTTCCATGTCTCAAAACAAATGGATCATCTATTTAATTGTGGCAGATAAGCAATTTTTGATGGCAAACCCAGTTACACCGAATCCGGTTAAAATCCCGGCTCCGTGTGAATTTTTGAAGGCGGACCCGGTTACACCTATTCTGGTTAAAATCCTGGCTCCGCGGAGATAACGGTTAAAACGTGTTTCCTTGGGAACATACGTGTTTCCTTGGGACACGGTAACACCAAGATTTTGGCTAAAACGTACTCCCCTGGGATGCGGTAACGCCCGTCATTATGGTTAAAACGTATTCCTTCAGGATGCAGTATCATCGACATAAAGGTCAAACCGAGATTCGGTATGGCCGTGATATTGGCAAAAACGTATTCCTCCGGGATGCGGTAACGCCCACATTAAGGTCAAAGCTGAGATGCGGTACGACCGAGATTATGGTCAAAACGTATTCCTTTGGGATACGGTAAAACCCACAGGTTAACACGTATTCCTTCGGAATGCAGTAAAACCAAGATTTTGGCTAAAATGCACTCCTCCGGGATGCGGTAACACCCACATACAGGAAATAAAGCAAGTCGTCACAATGACCCTGATCAAGTCAGAATGTTTAGAGTTTGGTCACGAAACTAAACCTAGATATGTGGCGGATGGCTCTTATTCCCGATTGATTTCTGGTCCATCACTCAGGAGGGTATAATGCCCATGGGTGGTCCCAGACCCATATTTTACGTAACAATTTTATGATTACTGATCAATCACTTAGGCGAGTACAGTGCCCATGGGTGGTCCCAGACCCGCATATTGCATAACGATTTTCTGACTTTGGCCCAGTCATCAAACAAAACTCGAACGAGTTTCGAAGGCGGAACCCGATTACAGTTAAAAATCTGAGTTCCGTATGGAATGAACCCTTACGACAGGGATGAAGGAGGACCCGGTTACACCGAATATAGTTAAAATCCCAGTTCCGTGTGAATTGTTGAAGGCGTACCCGGTTACACCGAATATGGTTAAAATCCCGGCTTCGTGTGAATTGTTGAAAGTGGACCCGGTTATACCAAATATGGTTAAAATCTTGGCTCCGTGTGAATTGTTGAAGGAGGACCTAGTTACACCGAATCTGGTTAAAATCCCGGCTCCGTGTAGAGTTTTGAAGGTGGACCCGGTTAACTGAATCCGGTTAAAATCCCGGCTCCGTATGCAGATCTATGTTAAGCCTTCAATGCATCCTGGCAGTCCCGAGATCTGAACTACCGGGCTGGGGGCAACCGAGTGGACGAAGAATTGTTAGCGGAAAAGTATGTTATCAATATCCGAGATTAATGCAAACTCGGACAAGCATTCAAAACGAGCAAGTTAAATTATTTGCGCAAACTGTAAGTGTTTTCCATTTATTATGATTTGCTTACACTTTATTAAATGCAGGAATATAGACCAAGAAAAATAGCTACGAAAGCAAGCGAGGATCATATTTCTTCTCAAACAACTCGGATAAGCTAGATGTATCTTGGCAAAGTCCGCGTTTCACATCAGACAATTAATACATCCCGGCAGCTCAGAAACCTGAACTACCGGGCTGGGGGGCAACTGTTATGGATTCAAAATATTGAAGCATGTGAAGGCAAGACACTTGGGCTTGGAGGCACATGAGGCCCAACAGTCCAAACCCTAACCCTAAAGTACCCTCTATAAATAGATGGTAAACCCTAAAGGTATGGATGAGATTCTGAACTCTCTCCCATTTTACAATACAGCCACCTATCACTGTGCACTCTCCCACTGAACACAACCCCCATCCCCCTTGGCTGAGAGCCTTCAAATTAGTGTACAGTGATCCTCCATTCTCATAGGTATATCATCCATAGATACCTAGGAGAGAGCAATCTGATCCTACACCAATTTTCTAGTCCTATGAGGCTATACATTTACACACTCAAACAGAAATTATGTTCGAACCGAACAGCTACCTTTCTCAAATTAAAGGTAGACATTGACACTTTCTCAAAGGAATGACAGCCGACGTTGCTTGCAACCTGTGAAACAAACACACATCTACCAGTATCTGGACCGGACCTAACCTTGATACTATTAAATATTATTTGCTATTGACCTGCTAACCCTTAATCAGTATCCCGATCAGTTCAAAATTTAATAATTGCCCCAAAATTTAGGGATTTCAAAATAGACAAATGGAGCTTTGATTTGTTACTCTCTCTGTTTTCTTTTCTTTCACCTTCCTCTGATAAGTTACTCTAAAAACTAAGGCATCTTAGGATTATCAAAATCCTTCTGGCATGCAGCAAATGAAGAGACTGGAGTGTCATTGAATTTTGCAGTTTTTCCCTTTCAATTTATAGGGATAAAAACATAATTGTATGACCAAAAAGCTCCAGTAAATTTATTTTATGATTTAAAATAACATGAGAACCGAAATGCCAACGCTTGAGCTGGAAGCCTAAAGATTCAATGAATTCATATTGTTATGCTTAAGAGAAAAAGAGATGCCTGCCTCCACCTTGTGTTGATTTCTTTTAAAACCTGTTTCCTCATTTCAAATTTGAATTGTCACTCTGTAAATGTTTTTAGCCCAGCTTTTGTGTGTATCTGTCTGTTTAAGTTTGTAATGATGCTATGCATTTCATAAAAAGGAAATGCCACTAAATCTATGATATCGAGCATCCAATAGCAATTAACCTCTTCAAAGTCACCTCCACGTTGATGATTGGCTGCTACTCTATTTGTTATTATTCATCAATTACTCCAAATTAGATTTTGATTTTGTTAGAGAATATAGAAAATCTGTCTAAAAGCAATTTATTCTTTTTATTTTTATGTTTTAATTTCTAGTCCTTCAAAATAATTATCATTTTTATTATCCTTCTTAATAAATATTATTTTCTTAGGTCCTTTATTATAATTTTCCCTTAAATTTTCTTGTGTGGAAAAGTATCCACCAAGTTTTTAAAGTGGTGCAAAAAATGTAATATTGACCATTTAATTAGCATGCCAGTCAAAAAAGTGGTAACAAAAATACACATGATGTTTCCAGTATGACGCAAAAATTCACGGCCTTTATATCAATCAACTTTAATTGTTTTAAAAGTGTTTTTATTAGCTTTTGGAGAATAACTTCGAGAAAAAAAGTGGTAAAAGTGTTTTTTCAGAATAGATTCAGTGAAAAAAAGTGATTTCGATAAAATGATAGTGTTTGAATATTGTTATCGGAAGAACTTTTTTATGCTCAAATTTACTAAAAATGACATTAGCTTTTGTTACAATTACATATAAAGGATCATGTTGTGTTTTAGATATTTTTAACTTTAAATTTCATAATAAATACTAAAAATTACATAAATTTGTCTACATACATGAGATATTAATTAACTTAAGTAATTTTCTTAATATAAAAAAATTAGATAAATAGTTACTCCCTCCGGTCCTAATTATATGAGCTATTTATAAGAATTTGGAAGGATTAAGGAAGGAAGTTAAATGAGTTAATTATGTATATTTTTCTAAAATACCCTTACTCAATAATATACTCCAAATTCTTAATATACAGATTATTATGTGTTTGGCCGAAAAACATATTCTTATGTGGATTCATCATATTAGTAAGAACTTATTTTGTTCAAAGGGCAAAGAGAATTTCTGGCTCCATCCCAGTTTTCTAATTTTTGCATAAATGATTTTTACAACAACCTAATGTTTTTTTTCCCGATGAAATATGATTTCGCATTAAGAAATAAAGTTATAGTTTGCCAAGCTATTAAGCATATGGGAGATATCTTGTAGGATACATGTTATATAAAAATGTATAATTTAGGTGTATATGACATTAATGAATTGTAAACATTATTTACTTTATAAAATATATAGGTGTATTATTAAATTATTATTATTTTTAATTATTATTGAAAAAGTATAAATAAGGGTATTATAGGAAAAAATTGACAAAAGTTAAAACTTGCTCTTATAATTAGGACTAAAACCAACTCCAAAATTTGCTCCTATAATTAGGACCGGAGGGAGTATTATATTAAGGATATGAGGGATCATTAAAAAATTTTGAAACTATAAAATTAACACTGTTAACTTTAATTAAATTAAAATTAATTTGAAATTAAGTTTTAATTACCAATTTTAAAAAACTGGAAAAGAGAGAGGGGAGAATTACAAAAGGAAATAACAAACCCAAAATGTGGGGCCCACCAATATAAAAAATGACATAGAAAGAAGCGTGGGGGCCGCCAACCTAAAAAGCAAAAAAATCCCGTTTTTCCAAAACCATGGTTCTGGTCATGGGATTCTAGCTTTTTCATCAGCTTTTAAGTTTTATTTTGTAAAACCATGGTTTTTTTTTTTCCCCACAAGAACATTTTTTTCCTTCATCCATACATACACTAAATAACAAAGGGGTTAAGGTGCAGATTTGCCAACGAATTATTACATGAGGAGTATCAGACACAAAAAATAATTGAGGGTACCAAAATTACTAATCAACAATTTAAAAGTGAAAAAAATAACCAAATAACTATTTAAAAAAACAACTATCACAATTATGTTAAAATATGAGGCACTGGCGTAGGATGGTGGCGGAGACGCTGGAGAAAAGAGCGGTTAAACTTTCTTGTTAGATAAGGCAAACACCAATAGAGATGGGACCCATAGAGAGCAGTGCCATGTGATGTGATTCTTGCTGTCGCTGGCATCGAAGGGATGGAACCAGGATGCAAGGCGTGTCTTGGCGTCAAAAGTCGTAGATCTTGGATGAGTTCAAGAGGGTGAGTGAAACACCCAACAACAATGGAAGCTTTGGAGACGCCGACGTCGCCGACACTGTGACAGTCAATGGAAGACGGAGACACTAAGCCAATGACGGGGTAATAGTTCGTTGGCGAATTTGCACCAAATTGTTTTTTTTTTTCACTTTTTAATTGTTGATTGGTAATTTTGGTACCCTCAATTGTTTTTTGTGCCCGATGCTCCTCGGGTAATAGTTCATTGGCAAATCTGCACCTTAACCCTAACAAAAGCTCCCCTGGCCCACACATATAGCATAGCATTTTGGCTACTAGCAGCCCTATCCACCATTAGTGGCGGAACTAGAAAATATTTTTAACCTGGGCTCAAAAAATAAACATATAGAACTATTTAGTAAATAATATCGCATAACATTGAAAATAAAAATAAATAATAACCAACAATTATAAATCAAAACAAGATATAAGATGATAACATTTTTAGTAGGTATTTCAAACAAGAATTTAATTTCCTCTTATAGCTCAATGAGTAATGAATCAAACATTATCCTAAAGATATCACAAACACAATCATAATAATTACATGTATAATGAAATTTAATAAAATTAACATTTAAATGCATATTTCACCTACCTTAAAACAAAATAATTGGAGAAAATAAAAGAAATATAATATGAACCCTAAAAGATATTTTTTTAAAAAAAAAAACATAAAGATCTTATTCAGTTTCAGCTAAGCAAATAACTTATTATAATCTTTTTTTTTAAAGAGAAATTAATTATAAAATCATAAGACGACCAAATAATAAATCCAAACCAATTAAAATTAGTCATTAATCATCATCTACATATATATAACATCTATCATTAAAATTCAAGACTCTCCGAAAATCATAACCCAAACATTTTTACTAATCAACACAATATTATCCTCATTAGAAAAAGTAAAATACATAGAATAAAATATTTAGCTGGGGCCAAATTATTGGCCAAAATAAAATATTATATGCTACATATATATAAATACATAAAATAAAAGAAGGTTAGCTGAGACTATAATCTGATTCCGCCATTGTCCACCATCATGGGATCTTCTGCAAAACGTAATGGCTGCACCTCCTAATAGTGCTAAAGCTACTCCTCCCCTGGTTGTCGATCTCACCCACCATCATGTTCTTTTGTACATCTCTGTGTCGATGATAGATTTTCTTTGAAGCTAATGAGTTACAAATCAGGGGCACTATGGTTACAAATAAGCCATGTCCTGAAAGTAGACAAAGAGGTTATTAACGATCACTCATCGATCTATTGTCATAAAAATCAACGCGTCCAAATCCTTTGATAATATTTAACAACAACCAAGAAACCAAAGAAAATGGGAAGCTTGCAGCAGGTCCCACAATGACAAACAGGATCGCCAGGAGCCAAAATGCCATGCATTGTGTGTGAGGAGTACGTAGTTGTTACTTAAACGGTCAACATTGGTTAACTCAACGGCCGTCACATTTTTGTACTATTTTAAAAACTTCATATATTTTTTTACAACATGTTTTTGGCTTGCGTGTTATTTAAATGGTATATATATATGTTAGTTCACATTTTTGCTCCATTTAAAAACCTTGACAGATATTTTTGCACCATCTAAAAATCCATGATGTTTTTTAATTTTCCTTTCACTCTCTGTCTTGGAGGGTTTCTTGTAGTGAGGTTTCTTTTCTTAGAGCGTGTCATGGTGGCTGATTTCGTGTGCATATGATTGAGGGTGGATGAATCGATAAGATCAGCTGGCAAAACGAATTACTGCTGCGCAGGGACAAATTCATATCCAAACATATTTAGGTAAAGGCAAAAATGTCGTTATAAGACTCAATTCACTATAATCAAAAGTAAGTGCATTATATTGTACTTATGAAGATACAATTACCAAGCATATAAAATTGAGTAATTCATTCTGATACCATATGCTTACATGCCAAACAGGGTAGTAGGAACTAGGAAATTTGTTTCCAATTCAGTTTCCATTTTTCAGATTCTTGCAAGCCAAACAAGGCCTAATTACTAATTAGGACTCAGATATAGTAAGATGGAGTTTGCGCGGTACTGATAAACTTTAGGGAAAATTCTTTTCAAGGCCCTTTTTGGAGGAAAAATCCCAAAAAAAACCCTCATAATTCTGAAATCCCAGAAAAAGGATTTTCAGAATCTCCATGAGTTATTAACGGGGTTGATATAGTTGTTAACGAGGTACTGATATAGTTGTTAAATGAGCTGATTTAGTTGTTAGAAAATTGTTGTTAATGAGGCTGATTTAGTTGTTAATTAACAACTATATCAGCCCCGTTAACAACTCATGCAAGATTCTAAAAATCCCAGAAAAGGCCCTAAGGCATTTTTTGGGATTTCAGAATTTTGAGGATCTTTTTTGGGATTTTTACTCCAAAAATGGGCCTGAAAAGGATTTTCCCTAAACTTTATTTCTGTGTACATGATCAATATGGAAGGAAATCCTTTCCTTTTTTTTTCTCCTCATTTTCTCATCAAGGTCATCAAGGTTGATTGAGAAAATAAGAAAAAAGTCAAAGTAGTATTATATTGACTAGACATGCATGATTTAAAGATTATGAGGATGATAAAAAAAGGATAATGAGAGAAACTCAACCCGTCCAATATATATTGTGTAAACAGAGGTGATGTCACGTTCATCGTTTTGACAGCAATATCAATCTTTTGTTGTAAAAATCAGAAAATCAATGCATTATCGTACTAAAAAAGTTGATAATTTTTAATTTATTTTTCAAAACTGCTATTACGACCGGGTGCAACCACTAGTATTCCTTGACAATTTATCATAATTAACGTGGGTGAAGTCGTCATCTTAAGCACCTCATTGATTGGCCGGCATCAGGACTAAAACTTTGTTAAAAAATATTTTGATTGTTTTTTTTTTCTAACCATAATTTTGCTTGATACAGAGATCCTCAAAAATTTAGTCAATATTTTGTGCAACTGCATTATTACTTATTATTACGTACTCAATAAACCAAATTAAAACCCCAACCATTTAAATAATTATATGCATGCTACCACTGTGATGATCCTTTTATAAGTCAAATTTAGAGGGAAAAAATGGTCTTTAAGTCCACCTAGAGAGTAATTAATCATAATGTTACAAGTAATTGCCCCTATTAAATGTAATGAAAACAAATGAATTAATTCATGTTGAAAAGAGAGAAAATGAGAGATTGGGTTGAGAATATCATTTATAAATGAGGGTGAAATTGATAAAATTCATCAATTTAAGATACATTTAATGAGTTAACTAATCAACTTTCCTTAGTACATGGGAATTAAGTAAATTAGATTTGTAAAAAGGAGCAGAGTGATCATCAAAGGAGACTTTGAATGATTATTGATCAGCTGGTAATTAATTAAGGGCAGACACACACTCACACACTAATTTTTTCCATTTATCCCTGTATCAGATTTCGCATGATATGAATATAAATATTGTCTAGCTAGTCTAGTTTATACTGAATTTTCCCCACACGCATGAAATAAAGTGTTGACTTGGATGGGATGAAATGACTTCTACTGGATTGTGCCCCTGAAAAAAAGGGCAAAAGGCTCAAAGGGTAGTCAATCAATAGTGGAAATTAAAGATTACGACAAATTTAATGAAGCCTTTGTCATATATATAGGATCTATAAGGTCAAAACTATAGACTCCAAAACAGTATGATATGGTTTATATTCATGTCATGTGCTGCCGTATAAGCAAATTCGTTCACATCTCTATATATTCGATCGTCTAGAAGTAGGAACGCACATCATGGAGTGATTCCTAGTAGTTTCTCAAAAGACATAAGACTTAACGTTCGTTGCTCAATCAAAGCAAATGTCCTTATTATAAGTCTGTATATATGCAAGAGCCTGTTTAGGTTTAGGTTTTGGAGCATAGAATAGTTTTTGGAATTTACGAGGTAAAATGACTCTTTCATACTAGCTTTTTGCAAAATGGATTATTGAAAAAAGTGATTTTGATAATATTGATACTGTTTGGATATTGTTATCAGAATAGTTTTTTCAGGGTCAAATTTACCAAAAAAGACATTAATTTTTTGTATAATTGCATATAAAGGATAATGTTGTATTTTAAATACTTTTAACATTAAATTTCATAATCATTACAAAAAATTACGTAAATTTGTGTACAAAAATAAAATATTTCAAGATACGACCTGAGATCTTGAAAAATAATTCATGATCTTGAAAATTTATTTTAGGATCTTGAAAAAATATTACAAAGACTAACTTATCTTGAAAAAAATATTTCAAGTGCTTACGAAATTAAAAAATACTTAAAAGTACTAACTAATACTGAAAAAATACTCCATGATTTTGAAATTATTTTAGGATATTGGAAAAATATTTCAAATTAAAGTAGTAACTGATCTTGAAAAAATATTTTAGGGTACTAACGGATACTAAAAAGATACTTAAAGATATTGACTGATACTAAAAAATACTTCTCATGATCTTAAAAATTTATTTTAGGATCTTGAAAAAATATTTCTGACTAATCTTGAAAAATATAAAGAAAAAAAAATAGTTTTTTCCTAAACTAAGGTTTTGGCCCCAAAACCATGGTTTGGTTGCAGAATAGCTTCTGAACATTTTTGGGGGGTTTGGTAAACTTTGACCACACCCAAGGTTTTACTTCCAAAACTTAGGTTTTGAAATTTGTCAAACACACTCTTGACAATTTAAATGCAACGAATCTGTTTCAATTCTAGGTTTTAGCCTTTTTTAAAAAAAAATTATCATTGAAAAAAAATATATAAGAGAGAGATGTTAGAGTGATTATAAATGAAGATAACGAGCTAGAGAGAAATTTTTAATAAAGGTAAATTTTATAAATGATATCAATATAAGAGATATTTAATGGATTAAATGTTATTTATTGATATATAAAAATCAGTGTCTTAAAATGGATTTATAATAAGAACTAGAATTCTACACACTCGTTGAGAATTTTGAGGGAAGGATAGATCCATATGCCCGTGAGGCCGTTCACCTAACAATTAATATAATACTTCATTCGGTCCTAATTATAAGAACACTTTTATAGTGCAAATTGCATTACAAAAGTATTCATATAATTAGGACATGAGGTAGTGCATAGTTTCCCAATCTTAAGGTGTGTTTGGTTTGAGGGGAGAGAATTTTTTTATATCTCATATTGATCAAATTGTCTATGAAAAATTTTCGATTTTCCAAAAATACATTCTCAACAAAAAAATAATATTCTTCTTATTAATGACAATTTGGTCAATATACTTCCTCCCCTCAAACCAAACATGCTGTAAATATATGGGTTAGGTAATTAGTTTGTATATATTAAAAAAATTAGTTAACTTATTTATGACAAATTTGTGTTGGTTTCAAAATTTAAAAACAAATTCATAAATTTTTCAAGACACAATTGATTGAGATGTTGTATATGTTTAGGACTAAAGATAAACCGTTTAACTAATATATATTTTTATTAGAAGAGAGTAGTAATTGACTATTCAATTTGATTATCATCACTTTTTCTATTACCCCGTCCCTAAATATAAGATCTTATTAACTTTTTAAAGAGATTAAATAAACTAAATAAATTACTTTAAAATATTTATACTCATTGTTTTTCTCAAAACTAATTTAATTGGCTTATAAATTAATATATAATCTAATGAAACATAACATATGATATATATAATTAAGTAATTTATTGAGCTTTCTTAATCTTTTTAAAATAATTAATTAAGTCTTATATTAAAGACAAGAAAGAAAGTAGGACAAAAATGAAAGGTTAAAGTCATAATAAAGAGGGTGGCATGCATATAAAATTTTGTTGATCAGAAGAGGACCGTAAAGTAGCAGTAAATTATTCAAAGTCATCAGCCATGTCAATTCAAATACACACGAACACTTACGTTATTGAATCATGCATGTTAATTATCACTCATTTGTTGAAAATGTTACACAGCGGTCGCTCATTTATCATTTTTTTAGGCTTGATTATCTGCAGGTAGCGAGCTAGCCGTTTAGATAAGGCATTCTAATTTTAATCATTTAAATGAGACGCTCGCATTTAACTAACCAGTTTTTTTACCTCAGATTCAAAGTCTGTTATTTTGAATGTGACTTGTTCATCAACGAAATTCTAAAAACAGGCTTCTTCTAAATTTAAAATAACTCGCACTACGCACACAAACACGCCTTATAACGTGTGCATGTACGTTATATATATATATATATATATATATATATATATATATATAGCAAATTAATGTGATTTAATCAACGTCGACGACAACGACGTAGCCGCACCCGTTCGTCAGGACGGACTCAAGAAGATAATTCTGTTGTTGTGGCGGGCTTATAATATCAAGATATATAATTTGTTAATCCAAAATGAGGCAACAAACAAAATAATTTAATTTATAATTAATTTTAATATTGTGTGATGAATCCAGCATATCCCGGACTTGTAGGATGAAAGGTGAAACATAACGGTTTGTTAATTATTATTAGAGCAATACGCAATTAATATAATAAAGTGCATGTATAGTGATCAGGATACAGAGTCTCTTGTTTGACTTTTGAATTTGACTTCTGACCCAGGTGGCTGAAATACTGAGTCGATGTTGTATATTATATTCTTCTTATTTTTAATATAAGACATATTAAGAAAGTTTAGTAAGTTAATTAATGTAAAATATATTTTCTAAAACACTCTAGTCGTATTCCTTAAATCTCCTTCTTCTTTAATTATTGTTGAGGAAGCATCAATATATGTAAATTATGAAAATGTTAATAAAAATGAAAAGTTTATCTTATATTTAAAATCAAAATCAACTTCTCAAATATATCTTAAGGACAGGGGAGGGTAGTAATTATACAATAATACAACAATCCTGAAAAAGAAAAAGTCATTTTGCAGCATCCTAACAAAATAAGCAAGATAGATACTGAGAAATAATTAAAAAAATAAATAAAGGGCGGCTATATTATATACATTAAGGCCTATGTTGCACCTGACATCGACACGCGACACGTGACACGATACGACACGACACTCCGACACGTTAATCCTAAAAAATCTTAATTTCGACACGTTAGGACACGTTTTAATATTAAATATTATTTTTAATATATATAGTATAATTCATATTTAATACAAAACAATGAAACATCCATAGATTGTAGAGTGTAGGCTACTCACAAGTTCAAATATTTGCATCTCCATCCCGTAAAATCATGGCCTCCAGCTTCCGGCTCATCAAGTGAAAGAGTAGCAACTTCGGGACTACTAGCACTTGCGAACTTGAATGATCCATACTATATATATAAAAAATTTATCAAGCTCAAATAATTGAATTAATAATAAAAAAAAATTTATCAAGCTTACTCCCTCCAAAGCACTGATTATTTTGACACTAAATACTAACTAAATTATAAATTTATAACTAAACTAACACTAATGATTCTTAAAAAAAAAACTAAGTCTGTATAGAAAAAAAAACTAACAAGGCTCGTACTTTTTTATATTTTTTTATCACAATCGAATTTGATTGAAGCTATGCCTATGATCCTACATAAAGCCATAACCCATAGACATGAACGCAAGTCACGAGCAAAAAAAAAAAAAAAAAAGACATGAACGCAAGTGGAAACTGGAAAGTGAGCGGATTTGACAAAAAATAATAATAATAAAGAAAGCAAGGTGGCAATAGCATATTCTTTCCTAGAAATGGATCTTCATTAGCATATTATCACATTGAGATATTCTGACAAAAGAAGACAAAAAAAAAAAAAAAAGCTTGGGTTCAGCTCGCAAATAACAAAGGCGTGGGTTCAAAAAATAAAGATCTTGATTCATATTCAACTCGTCAAAAAACAAAGGCGTGGGTTCAACTCTGCCGTACGGATGCAAGCGGCGGCACGATCGACCCCGATTCATATTCGTACTGCGTGGCCGCATCCTATTAGGTCAGTGATGACGATCGACGGTGGACGAGAGAATAGCACGCACGCACAGATCGGCGAAGGGAAGTAGGGAACGACGTTGGCGAAGGGCTTAGTTTCAGAAGGAGAGAAAACTGAAAAACTCAGGTTCAACACACAATCTAGATCTCTCTCAGACTCTCACTATCTCTTCTATCTTGCGTCTTTCACGGATCTTCTCGTCTTGCGCCTTTCACGGATGTTTTGTCGTGTAATTTTTTGATTCCAAGATTGCCCATTGACCGTGTCGACACGGTCAAAAATGCGTGTCCGAGCGGTGACCGTGTCTAAGATTGTTGACCACGTCCGAACGGGTGTCGAAGCGTGTCGAAGCGTGTCGCCGTCCGCTCAACGTCCGACACTCAAATTTCTGCAAATATGGCGTGTCCGTGCTTCATAGATTAAGGCTATTAGCTGCGCCATTTCTAAAAAAAAGTAGAAGAATATATATTAAATAAAACATCAATAAAGTTATGGAATAGGGCTGGACTCTTTCTATATCAACAATTTATACTAAAAATCAAATTATTGATGGAACAAATTGGCATTGTGTGATTAATATAACCTATGTCACCTACTTGTTGTTGGTTCTTTTTATATAAAATAAAATGTCACTCGTATATATATTTGCCACATAAAATATCACCTATGAAGGAAGACAGATTCCCAGTTACATAAGTTGACAATTGATGTGGTCGCTTCAGTTAGAGTGACATTAAGGAAAATTTGGAGTCCCGTGACCAAGTTATTCGCCTTACTTTAGCTTTAATCCCATCTTTGAAGGCTTGACTATATGATATTCACATCCACGTGTCCATATTTATTATCCAAATATCCGCGTGTCGATCAATCATCAACCCCATATATCCTCACATTCGCGTGCCGAACTGCCCTTCTATTTTTCATCGATCATACAAATATCATTCTGATCTTATTTATAAATATATTTTTATTAAAAAAATTGATTTTATTTATAAATTCTTTTTAGGTAATAAATAAGATTACGATAATTTTACGATATTAGTTGTATCAATGAAAATGTAGAGAGAATAAACAAACGGTTGAAAGCATACATTCATAAATAAAGCGCGAAATGAAAATCTACCCTATAATCATTGAGCCTAACTATCTCTCATTAGTATTTATGATTTAGTTAAAAAAAATTATAAATAAAATCAGAGTAGTACTTCACATACTCATACTCATTGCATGATACCTCAAGACTGTGAAGCACGTTTTCGTATTTAATTAAATTCACCAATCTTTCTTTTTCTTTTTTGTTTAAAGACAGGTGATAACATTTTCTATGTTCATGAATAATATGAACTCGAGAACACAACTATGGATAGAAAAATTAGAGGAACCCAGATTCCGAAAAACAAAAACAGCATATATGGATTTTAAGTCTGTTTAAGGGGACTGAATTGGCATACAAAAAAAGAGCTTTAAGACCGTCTTGTTTAGATCGGATTATTGAGGCTCCGGTCTTAAAAGTATGACCGGTGGCAGTTTCGTAAATATAAAGAAATTTTTAAACCGGATTATAGAGAATTATGTCTAAAAAGTATGACCGGTGACAGTTTCGTAAATATACGAAGAACTTTTTAAACCGAATTATAGAGGATGACACTACAAAAAAAAGGGTCAATTTGTAGCGGTTAAAATAAACCACTACAAATAAGCGAATTTGGTTATTTTGCAAACCGTTTATTTATACAAACCGCCACAAATATGGCGCCTTATAGCGCGCAATTAATGACAGTTTATTTGTAGCGGTTTATATCCAAAACTCACTACAAAGTGCCAAGAGTCTGACCTTTTGTAGCGGTTATAAAAACTTCTACAAATTTTCACGACGCACAAGGTAGGGTTTCTTCATTTGTAGCGGTTGTTTTAGTTAAACCACTACAAATGTGAAATCTTTAAACACGTCACAAATAGAAGTTATACAAAAAGAATATTTTAAAAAATATCCTTTAAAAAAATAAGTTCATATTTGTAGCGGTTATTTAGCTCAACCGCTACAAAATGTGATATTTTAAAAAAATAGAAATGAATTTTTGTAGAGGTTTTGTAACCGCTACAAAAGGAAAAAAAACCGCTACAAAAACCGTCGCATCAACCACTACAAAGTGTCTAATATTGAAATTTGAATATTTTGAATCCCGCCAACGTTCATTAATTTGTAGCGGTTTTCGTAAACCGCTACAAAATGTGATATTTTAAAATTTATTTATTTTTTAAAAAATAGAAATGAATTTTTGTAGAGGTTTTGTAATCAGCTACAAAAGGGGGGAAAAAAACCCCACCACAAACGTTAAAACCGCTACAAAACCGTCGCATCAACCGCTACAAAGTGTATAATATTGAAATTTGAATATTTTAAATCCCGCCAATGTTGGGAAAAGCACCAAAATAAGACACTTTTTAAAAAAAATTACTGGAATGAGGCCCTTTCAAAACTATTTACCATACTAATGCTTACGCCATTAATGGCGTAAGCAAGTACTGCGCCACTACTAAGTGGCGCAGATGAAGGTCACGCCACTAGGTGGCGTGCAAAAAGCTCACGCCCCTAATGGCGTGATGTACGTTCACGCCACTAGGTGGCGTGAACATACCATACGCCACAATTGAATTGTGGTGTATGATTCCAAAAATAAAATAAAATAAATTAATATTAAATATAATAATATATAATTATAATAAATGATAAAATAGTAGAATAATTTAAAGCTCTACTTCATTTAATTTGAAGTTAAAAGAAAGAAAGTATGGAGCTGAAATAACTCATTAAGAACGTCTTTTAAAAGATTACGCGGTACAATTTGGTTATAACAACATATCCCAATACAAGGGATCTATATATTTGTTATACACCAAATATTTGTATAACAACGTATTGATTTTGGAATCAGATAAAAAAGTGTACCTCGTAAAAGTGTTTCGGGATTTGTATAACTTATTAGAAACACTTTTACGCGGTACACTTTTTTATACAGATCCCAAAATTAATACTCATGTTATACAAATATTTGGTGTATAACAAATATATAGATCCCCCGTATATTTGATATGTTGTTATAACCAAATTGTACCGCGTAATCTTTTAAAAGACGTTTTAATGAGTTATTCCAAACTCCCATACTTTCTTTCTTTTAACTTCAAATTAAATGAAGTAGAGCTTTAAATTATTCTACTATTTTATCATTTATTATAATTATATATAATTATATTTAATATTAATTTATTTTATTTTTGGAATCATACGCCACAATTCAATTGTGGTGTATGATATGTTCACGCCACCTAGTGGCGTGAACGTACATCACTAGGGGTGAGCAAATCAAAACCGAAACCGAACCGAATAATTCTGTGTTTTCGGTTCGATTTTTTAAACTAGTTTAGTTCGGTTTTTGCAAATTTATTTCGGTTAAAACCGAGAAAACCAAAATTTGCAAAAAATCTACAACCTATTGTCATTATTCCATGTTTTGATTTTAAAATCTGCAACCTATTGTCATTCAAGTAAAAATCGATATATACCAAGTGCTTCATGTAAAGTATACTATAGTCAGGTTGCACTCAATAGTTAATATTGTAGATTGATTCAGCAAAAAAGAAGAAGAGTAGATAGGCCATTTTACAGAATTAACCCAAACAAGAAGGCCCAACTTAAGCCCAAAAACCGAATTAACTACAAAACCGAACCAAAATATTTCAGTTTCGGTTTTTAAAATGTATGTATTTCGGTTTTAACCGAAAAACCGAACCGAAACCGAATGCTCACCCTTATACATCACGCCATTAGGGGCGTGAACTTTTTGCACGCCACCTAGTGGCGTGACCTTCATCTGCGCCACTTAGCAGTAGCCCAGTACTTGCTTACGCCATTAATGGCGTAAGCATTAGTATGGTAAATAGTTTTGAAAGGGCCTCAATCCGGTAAATTTTTAAAAAAAGTGTCTTATTTTGGTGCTTTTCCCGCCAATGTTCATTAATTTGTGATATTTTATAATTTATTTATTTTTTAAAAAATACCAATGAATTTTTGTAGAGGTTTTGTAACCGCTACAAACGTGAAACTGCTATAAAAATTGTCGCATCAACCGCTACAAACATTACTCATATCCCTATAAATACCCCCACTACACCTCATTTCACATACTCTCTCATTCATTTCTTCCCACATCTTCTCTCTCGTTTTATCTCATTTCTTCTCACCCGTTATAAAATCGTTGATTTTAATGTTTTATTGTTTTTCCTTCTTATAATATTGATACTATTTTTTTTTTTCTTATCAAGAACTTTAAGGATATTTCCTCAATGTTCCTTCTATCATCATCAACATTCTCATAATCAAATATCATCTAATGGACAATATAATTTTTTTGCTCGTGAGGTGGACAATACAATAAATCCTTATTATCTACACATTCTCGCATATATACCTACATAATATTTATACTTATCTAACATAAGTTAATCAATTTTTTAAAATATTAACCATTATCATTTAATTTGTCACTTAAATAATAAAAATATTCAACATAATATTGTAATAATGGACTCAAATTATATTTTTTTTTAAAAAAAATTGTAATATTCCGTAGCGGTTGTAAAACCGCTACAAATTTGGCTTAAATAGTATTTTTATTACATGGCGCAATATTTGTAGCGGTTTTACAACCGCTACAAATATATAATTTCAACCGCTACAAAACGTCATTTTTTTTTTTAGTGTGAGGTCTAAAAAATATGCCCGGTAGCAGTTCCGTAAATATATAAAGAACTTTTTAGACCGGATTATAGAAGATTATAAAAAATATGAAGAACTTTTTAGGTCTAAAAATGACCGTATGGCACTTCCGTAAATATATAAATAATTTTTTAGACTGGACTTGTAAAATATGAGGTCTTAAAAGTAAGACTTTTAAAAGCTCATATTTTACAAGTCCGATCTAAAAAGTATGATCGGTGGTATTTTTGTAAATATATGAAAAGTCTTACTTTTAAGACCGGATGTTTAAAAAGTCTAGTCTAAAAGATGAATTTTCTATTTCCCTGCGCCGAAAATTGAATTTCGCTCTCTGAACCTCTCTTTGACTTTGTAAATCTCGCCTCACACTCTCTTGTACCTCGTCTCAAAGATCTCACTCACAAATTTTCTAACGCCGCGAAAATTGCTCTCACCTCCTTTACTCTTATGGTCTCTTGTTTTGGTTTTAGCTTCTCCAGGTTTGTAATTTTTGTGAAGGTAACAAGCATTCCTCTTTTTTTTTTTCAGCCAATGAATAAATCTTGACGCTTGTTATTGATAGTAATCTACATATTTAAATATATGCAGGAAAAATTGGACCGTCTTGTTGCTAATTATTCTGGTCGTTTCAAAGTATAATATGTCCTAAATCAAGTTAGTTTCTAACTTGGAATATCATTTCAAAGAAAACTCAAGTTTTCATCCTTCATTGAATCATGATAGCTTACCTTGAATGATGAAATGATATGATTTGCAAGCCTCCAAAAGGATGGGACGGTGGTGTTGGATTTGTATCAAATGAGATGATTCAAGCGCACTGTCCTCCTCTGCACATGATATTAGGGTAGACAATAATCCTCTAAGCTAATCTCTTTAGATAACTTCTTCGTATTATCATAAAAGGAAGGTTATTGATTAAGAGGATTGTTTGTGAAATTTGTAGATACTGAGGTGTGGCGCACCACCCATGAACAAGGGTATAACTACTCACATTGAAGCCCTTGGATATGACCCTGATATGCTGCTCATCTCGACAAATTTCTGATTTCCAGTTTTTGTTTTTGTTTTTAAGGAAAGGACTTTTAAGACCGGATGTGTTTTTACATCCTATCTTAAAAGTCCCTTCTTCTTCTTTTTTTTTTTTTTGTTTTTCATATTTGGAAAGGACTTTTAAGACCGGATGTTTTTCATATCCGGTCTTAAAAGTCTATTTTTGTGTGTGATAGAAATAGAGTTTTAAGACCTAATATTTTAAAAGTCCGGTCTTAAAAGTTCGATGTTTAAGACCTCAAATTTTAAAGGTCCCGTCTAATTTTTTTTTTTTTTTTTTTTTAAGACCAGTTGTGCATCCGCTCTTAAAAGTTATAGACTTTTAAGACCGCTTGTAACAAGGCCAATCGCAAATCCGGTTTAATGATGCATCTTTCGTCCGGTCTTAAAAGCCTTTTTTGTATCTGTGATACTCTCTTCTATTTTTAATATATAAAACATGGGTTTAATGTTTTTGCGCCACTGTAGAAAGTCCATTAATATTTTCTCCATCTTTTCTTTACAATGGACTCCACTCACTTTTATGTGAGTGTGAAAAAAAATCTGCGGAAAAGCGTAAACATTAAACTCATAAAACATATTTACCTAATTTAATTAGATTAATGGTGTTAGTTAAATTGTTTAATTTTTTATATTTTTTCTAAGACATTGTAATTATCTTTTTTACTTCTCTTCACCTCTCTTTTACTTGATTATTATTGAAGGAGTCAAGGAGTATCAATAAAGATAAATTAGATTTTTTTTTACAAACATAATCTTATATTTAAAATCAAGATTAACTTTTTTTTTGACAAACATAATCAATTAGATCTTATATTAAAAACGAGAGGAAGTATCTTCTTACATCTTTTAATATAATTTTAAGTTAATACCCCATCAGTTTTAAAATATAATTATTTTTTTAGGTTTTATTATATAAACTAGGAAATGCAATCAATACATTGAAATACTGATCACGTTATTGAATCTGTTCTTAATTTTATGCATTAAAATATTTTCACATAACTCATCGAATAAGGGTGCAATTGAAAAAATATAAATAAATAATGCTTTAAAATTCTAAAAAGACATATAAACCAAAACAAAAAGTTTATAAAGATTTTCAATATGAAGCAGGGGGCATTTTTTTTAATAGTTTTGATTGATCCTTAAAACAAGATAGTATATAAAAATTAAGCGAAGCATTTACGAATTACTTCAAAAAATAAAAAATAAAAATCCACATATTTAGTTGATTCATTTGCGTGACATAATTGACTTTAAGATTTAAACATAGAAGTTAACAGTTTGACATATAAATTGGTAGTGTAATTTTTTTTTTTAAAAAAACTTTATAATAATTTTAATTTGTGTAATGCGATTAAAAACTTCTTATAAATAAGAAAGGAGGGGGTGAGGTGGAATAGGGGTGTGCCCACTCGGGACAAAGGGTCAACATATCATTATTTGAAGGAACCAATTTCATTTTCATGAGATCGAGCTGACAGTAGCTGTTTGGCACAAAATCAAAATCATCTCTATCCCCAATCAAAAATCAAAACATGGTGCCACATGGTGATAATCTGAAAGGCTATTGATTACATAATTATATTAGTTATTGAAACGTAATGTTAACGAAGACCGCATAGCGTAGTGGATTAGCGCGTTTGACTTCGGATCAAAAGGTCGTGGGTTCGACTCCCAATGTGGTCGGATGATGGTTTCTCCTTGTTAATTTACTTTTATTATTATTATTATTCTCCGTCATTTCCCTCTATTTTCATGCCTATCAATGATTTCTGATAAATATCTGTAATTTAAAAAACCAGCACGGGAAGTTGTGGGGCTTGTATATAAATTCTTATAGAAGAATAAGCACATAAATAGATTAAACATATTTACCACAAAGTTGTGTTTTTTAAATCTGTTCACAAAACATTGATTCTAAAATTAGTTTTTAGGTTCATATGTATTCTTTTTGTATTTGCAATGTTCTTATGAAGCCCAACATTTTATTTAAGGTCAGACATAACCAATTGAAATAAAGCCTAGTGTACATTTCAGTGAGAGTTTGAGAAATCCCAATTTTATAGTTTTAAAAGTCATTTTTCATAAATCGAGACAAAATTTTTCTCACATATTTACCTCTTAAATCATAAAAGTTATTCTTAAAAGCTAATTCAAACATGCATTTATATTAATCCATAAATAATACTACCCCCTCTTATCTTTAAAATAAAACATATTTTGGAAGTTGATCATGTTTGTAAAACAAATAAAACTATGGTTTAAACCTTTTTTCCGCAAAACAAAATAAAACTCTTCTCATATATTTGCTTTATAAATTGAAAAATCTATTCTCTAAAAGTTAATGAAAATGTGCACTTAGTCCTAAATATACGAATAGTTTTTAGTCTTAAATATAAAAATAATTTTTATATTTGTCAATATTTCCTAATTTACCCCTATTCATGCTCCCTTAACAATAATTAAAGAGGAAAGGGAATGAGGGAATTGAGAAAAATAGTTAGGATGTTTTAGAAAATACATGTCATATTAATTAAATTTTTTAATTTAATTAAATCATGTGAATTTGTCTTAAGAAGTAGAAAGAGTAATATTTATAGTATGGCGGGCCTAAAAACAATATATATATTATATTTTTTTGCCAACTTAAAAACAATATTCATAGTATGGGCTACCCAGAGTAATTTTTTTTTATGGGCCAACTTAAAAACAATATTCATAGTATGGGTAGCGGTCTTGGTTTACCCAAGAGCGCTACCCAGAGTATTTCATCGCACATTTCTTTTTCTTTAGCAGTTTGTTTGGGCCGAAATGGTTAATCATAGTCCACAGACATGTCATGTGGATGAAAACACACAGCATTTCAAAAAAAAAAAAAGATGCAGATTCAATATTCTTTTTTTTTTGGTAAAAAAGATTCAATATTCTCGAATACATGAAAGTTTGCATATATTCTTGTATATTCGTTCGGACACACGAGGAAATAATTCAGTTTTATTTAGTTTTTAGTTTTAAAATCACTTTTAAATTTTTATTCCATTTATTACTTCACAAATCATCTTGTCAATGGAATTGGATCGCAAATTTCGCAGGCTCACATTGAGAAGAAAAAGGAGACTCTCAGATCACATTTGGTCAAAATGCATTTCTCGTTCTGCCCCCTCCAGCTATTTCCATTTTTCACCTCCAGCTTCTGAGCCTCTTTCCATCATTTTTCTAAACGAAGAAGAGTAACTTCAGGCTTCAGCTTAACGCCCTGATGAAAGTCACAAATTCCTAGATTCACCTCTAAGTTTTACCCACTTTGCGATTTGCAAATCCTTCTTTCTCACCTTCTTCCTGTTATTTTATTCTCTACTTTTCATCGCCCAGAAGCTGTACAATTTATATACCTTACAGAGAAGGGTTGAGAAAAATTCAAAATCATGAAACAGCTTCACAAACAATCCAGTTTAAATCACAGGAGGGATGAAGAGATGCCGGGCTCTCAATCTTCTCCCTATTCACCCAAAGCTATCAAACATCACAGATCCCTTCCTAGATCCATCAACTATATCTTGAGAGAGCAAAGACTTCTCTTCATCTTAGTGGGTATTTTGATTGGCTCCACATTCTTCATCCTCCAACCCAACCTCTCTCGCCTCCAGCCGTCCGACTCTCATCCCTCTCCGGCATCATTCTCACCTGGATTCACCCGGCGTGATCAGCTTCAGACCGCGTCTACCTCCCCTTATGCGGTGAAAGGCAAGGTGGGGAGAGTTCCGGCAGGTATCGGCGGCCGGCGATTGAGGATTGTGGTGACCGGTGGTGCGGGGTTCGTGGGAAGCCACCTCGTGGATAAGCTTATTGGGAGGGGGAACGATGTGATTGTAATTGACAATTTTTTCACCGGCAGGAAGGAGAATCTGGTACACCTCCTTGGTAACCCGAGATTTGAGCTTATTCGTCATGACGTGGTTGAGCCAATTCTCTTGGAGGTGGATCAGATCTATCACCTGGCATGCCCTGCATCGCCTGTGCATTATAAGTACAATCCTATCAAGACCATCATATCCTGCTTAGTTTTGTTATTATTGAGATTGCTTGATATATTCGTACTTTAGCATTTGATTTTAGTTGGAATTTGATCTGAGCTTGTTTTGAGATTCTTAACTATATATATACAAGACAAACGTGATGGGTACCCTTAATATGCTGGGCCTTGCAAAAAGAATTGGCGCCAGGTTTCTTCTTACCAGTACCAGTGAGGTTTATGGAGATCCCCTGGAGCATCCTCAGAAAGAGACGTACTGGGGGAATGTAAATCCAATAGGTGAGGTGCTTGATCAAACTATCCCAGAAAATTCTTAATAACATTCAGTATGCAACTATGTCGAAACGCTAAACGAAAATTTTAGGTGAGAGGAGCTGTTATGACGAAGGAAAACGCACTGCAGAAACCTTAGCCATGGATTATCATCGAGGTGCTGGCGTTGAGGTAATTTCAATATTTAATTCATCAGGTCCTATTGTAGGCTAGCTACTTTAATGTTTACTGTTGGCTAGGAAGCTTGAAAGCTTGAAAGCATGCATGTCTGCATGCATTCCAAAGAACAGAGAGTTAGACTCTCTCCTTTCTATTTGTTTTCAAGTACTCAGTAGTCATTAATGCTGTTCTTATCAATTTTCTCAACAATCCTTAGCTTCTTAAATGATTAATCCTCCCAGCAATGTAAATCACAGGTCAGATTTCAAGCTTACCACAGTGATCTTCCTTTGAGATTTTCAACCTGTTAAATTTGCACTTAACTAGCCATTGTAGTCAACCAGTGATCTAATCATTCTGAAACTCTGATGAGCCACTCTAATTCGTGCACACATGGCTAGACTTCAAATTCTAATTCAGCAAACATGAGAGTGAGGCTTGAATACACCTTGATGTTCTGAGACATCCTTGCACAAACCTTTCTTGCTTTTAATTTTATCTGCTGCTCTTCCCCTTCACTATTCTCTACTTTATTAGGGAACTTCTTATTGGAAAGATAATGCATTTAATCTTGAGCATAGACTTAGAGCATTTCTATCTGCGTGTTATTTGGAAAATAGGAGACTGATTTCGAACTCTAAATCAGAGCAATTATGCATCTCTGACGATGCCTATAACAAGTATACCTGAAAAAAAAATATTAATCGAATGTTCACCTACCTTTTATAGTTTCCATGACAGGTTTCTTAAGAATAAAAGGAAGCGCCATTAAAGACCCAACTTAGAAAATCCTTGTCCTTTTCAGCCTTAGCGGTTGCTATTTTATAGTCTTTATTGATTAAGTATGATTAATTTTTTTGTGACTGAGGTTTCTTAAGATGTACTTATTTTGGTTTTTGGAGGTATTTGGCCATGATTCTTGGGAAAAAAAAAAAGTGAGCTCCTTTTGAATGGAGTAGAAATATTTTTTTTTTTTTTGCTACAGAAGTTAGGCATAAAATTGAAGCTTCTACTTTGAAACAGAAGCAGGAAATTATGTTTTTGAAGATGAAAACACTTTCTCTTAAAATCATTAATTAGTTCCTGACATTTTCCCTCACAATCTCTACTCAAATCTATGTACATGCCTTTGTCAGTAGTTTGACACAATAATGCACTTCTATTTTTTCTTAATACAATTGAATAGTTGCTAACCATAGTAACATGTTGGAGAATTTTTAAAACTTTCTTTCTTACATCACTTGCTTTGAAACTTCACTTGAGAAACAAAAAATATTGAAGATAAGCAAGAACCCACAACTATCCCAAATGGAATCTCAGTTCAATGCAGAGTAAAATCTTCATACAGGGAAAAATTGATATTAATCCAATATGACTGAATCAATCCAATATGCTCTAGTCAGTCTTGCAAAAACAAATTTCACTCTAGAGACTGATCTTTGTCTTTCTGGTTTGTAGGTTCGCATAGCTCGAATTTTCAACACATATGGGCCTCGTATGTGTTTAGATGATGGGCGTGTAGTTAGCAATTTTGTTGCACAGGTTTGACTCCCTTCTCACCTTTTGTTTTTGTTTGGTTTAAAAGATAAATGAAAAGAGATATAGATGGAGTGTTAAGTACCTGTAATTGTTTCCCATGTTTCTAGGCCATTCGCAAACAACCTATGACAGTTTATGGTGATGGGAAACAAACCCGAAGCTTCCAATATGTCTCTGACTTGGTATGGCTCATATTGTATTAGATAGGTTCAAATGAAAGTTTTTTTTTTTAATTTTTTTTGGGGATCTATTCTCTGAGAACCCGCGCAGCATTGAAAATGATGCTATGATGAGCTTAAAATGTATCCAATAAACAGGTTGAAGGGCTTGTGGCTCTGATGGAAGGGGAACATGTGGGGCCTTTCAACCTTGGTAACCCTGGGGAGTTCACCATGTTAGAGCTGGCTGAGGTATCTCATCTTTCTCTCTTATTTTCTTTTTGGCTTTGTTTTGTTATCTAACCATACCCGTTCCTTGCGTAGATGTACAAATCATATTTGGGATGTGTATATTTCACACCTTTTCGTAAATGAGTGGATATCCTTCCAAATCAGGATATCCATAGCATATATTTTTCTTTTTCGGGGAGGGAGAGGGGGTTGCAGAGATCAGAAATTTATTCTGGCATCCGTCCTAGTGTCAAGTTCTCTGTGCGTGTGTTTTATTTTTATTTTAATTTTGTTGCCAATGTGTGTGTTTCATTATTTTTTTAAAAAAAATAAATACGATACGCAGGTTGTCAAAGAAACAATTGATTCAAGTGCTTCAATTGAGTACAAACCTAATACAGCAGATGATCCACACATGAGGAAACCAGATATCAGCAAAGCAAAGGAACTGCTAAACTGGGCGCCAAAAATCTCACTAAAGGAAGGGCTGCCTCTTATGGTCAACGATTTCCGAAATAGAATTTTGAATAGAGATGAAGGAAAAGGTTTATGAATGAAGAATTGAGGATGAATAAGAGGGATGAAACGGGAATGGAGGCCGACCTTGTGTGTTTATATGGTGAAGAGCGTGTCTCCCCTTCAACTTTTGCGTCTGCAATTACCGCCATTAGAGTTAGAATGTTAACAAGGGTCCATTTTACATATATGCTTTCTTAGCCCCAGCTTGACTTATTATGTTAAATTTTTGACAATATTTTTTAGCTCGCACTTTTCTTGCCTAATGTATGGGTTAGATGTTTAGTATGGTATGGCCTGAATGAAAGTATTCCATAGAAATCGTGATGTGATTAGTCAGTTGAACGAAATTAAAATTGATATTTGCGGGTTGCTGGTAGTCTCAGTATTCATCATATGTAATAGATACGAGTATGTTCTAATTTTCACTTGGGTACAAAGTATATTCTATTTATTTATTTTTTGATTCTAATTTTCACTTGGGTACAAAGTATATTCTATTTTAGTTAGAGTATAGTCGATGCTGGTCAGATTGGATTCTTTTAACTCATGTTCAGAACTTATTGAGTGTGCCCCCACAATCAAACAAGTTTTATTAGTTTGTGCAAGTATCAGACTCGGCCCTTGTTGTCAAATGAGTTGGGTTCGATTTAATTGTAGCCTTGAAGCCCACACTTCTTGGATATCTGTACAGGCCCAGTTACCATTACGGCTTGAGTTTACCCAAAAAGACAGACCTCATCATTGCACTATTGCAAATTCAAACGACCCACAATTCTCTTAATGGTCATGGTCTTAATGGATAGGGTTTAGGCCATTGAAGCATATGATGATTTGAGCTCGAGCCAATGTGATGGTAGAAACCACATTTTGAAGAGCTATCCTCAATTAATCAATAATGTTTGAATCTAACGGTTAGGATTGGTATGTAAGACCTTGTTCTATTTAATGAATTTGGCTTACCCCTTTGGAAGAAGAAAATAAGTTGATATTTCATAGAAGCAGGCAACTTTTTGTGAACCCAGAGATGCCCTTGTATTTCTTTCTTTATGCTTTCGGTTCTGATGGGTGATCGGGATCACACCCACTTTGTTCTCCGGGACCATGCCTCACAACTCTATAGGAATCACTCACAAATTACAGTCCTATCTGCTTGTTGGAAAATCAGAAAAATCAAATTATTCCTTCTAGTTTTTAAAAGGATATTGTTAGATTTACCCATGATTGACTCGATAATACTATTTCTTTTCTTGGATCATAATCAAATAGCAGCCTTGGAGAAAATCATATCAATATATGCTAGTACTTTCGAATGTTTCTTTTCTGGCAGTTGCTGCATGTCTCAACCAAGGCCTAAACTCAAGAAAAATAAAAACAGTGTGTCTTGTGAAAGAAGCTTAAGAGGGAGGCGACAAATAATCAAGAAAACAGGAAAAGGCTAGCCTGGGGCCATGAACTTAAGTCTTAAAAATGAAAATGGGGTAGGCATGGGAAGGAAGGAGGAAAGCCATGGAAGCATCTGATTCCGCAAATTTTGAAGATGACTTTATCTTTTGTTAATGGAAGAGATGAAGAAAGTGGCTTTGCGTCTCATCCTTCCACAGCAAAGCAAAATTCGAAATGGTTTGTTATCTGGCAGAATTTGTTCCCTTCGAATCTCATTCATATTGCGTTTCCGTTCTCTTTTTAGTTTTTACAATCCTTTCTTTCTTTCTTTCACTGTTCATGTGCATCCTGGATCGAACGTTTGTGCTAGTTTGATGCCTTTTAGTTTCTCTGTGCTTTGAGAAAAAAGGCTTGCAGAAACAAATAAAGCATAATTCCCAACTTCAAATCCCATTTTTAAAATTCAGACGGTGTGTTAGATTTCTAATTGCTCAATTCAAAGTAACGAGAAAACAATACTTACTTTCGTTAGTGATCTTTTCAAATAACTTTGTTTAATCACTAACGTCCATTAGCATCAGAATGCACTTAAAATGTTTGATTTAATGTCTTAATCTGAACAAGTGGCCTCTGTCTTAACAGAATTTTACAGACAGATAGATCTCAAGTGCTTGGTCTGACTTAAAACCTGCAGGGCATGCCCAACATAACAGCAGGTTCACAGAGCACACGCACTTTCACAGTGCTTTAGTTACCCACTTCGCTTCACTTGGAAGTAAATAATGCATATATATTATAATAACAAGGTAGTTTCAAAAGTTTAGGACAACATCATTTCAAAGGGAAAAGGCATGCTTCTGAGGCACAGTGAAGTTGGAAATGGAAACTATAACAGAACAGTAATCCTCTGAATTTATGACACCATAGAAGTACGAATATGTTAGTCTATACTGGTTTGATTACTCTATTTGTTTGTGAGTGTCGTCCCCACAGAAGTACGAATGTGTTGGTAACTGTCTTAGGTGGTACACTATATTACCACATACATACGAACTAATTTGAATTGAAGTCTTAGGATGGTACCCTTTGATTCTTTCATCCATAATCGTAGAACAGTAGATAAAGTTTAAACCTTTCCTACCCACAATATTTCATTAGAACCAAACACTCACTTTAGCTCACCTCAGATAGCCCCAAGGAACCGAAGTTTAAAGGCAATCGGTGCCAACTTTTTTGCTTTGATCTCTAGTCTCTATATCTTCCTCTCTGTTTTGTGCTGATTCTGGATAGTTTTACCAGTTCTTCTTGGTTATCAATATCCAAAGATGAAAGGCATAGAAATTTTCTGCGCTTCACAAGCCTCAACAGCAATATGTGTTAGTATGGATGAAGCCTCTTCTTCTTCCTCTTCCTCTGCTAAATCTGTTCAACTTGGTGGCCGAGCCATCGATCGCCACAACCCCATAATCAGTGATTCAAGAAGAGCACCGTTTGCTTCTCCTTCTTCTTCACCTGTGCCACCAAAAGATCCAAAACCTCAGGAGCAACACCAAAAGGCCAAGAAAAACTCATGTTCAAAGCCAAGGGACGAGAGCAACAAGACCAGGAACTCAAGGAAGGGTCATCATGATCAGAGGAAGAAAAGTGCTGCAAGAAGGCTCACTGAACATATCACAAACACTTACTCTTCAAAGCCAATTGAAAGCATTCTTCGAAGAAACTGGGTTAGGCCACCACCTCCTGTTGATTTGATCACTCCTTCAGGTTCTTCTAGATATTTGCTCACTGAGACTTCCGTACTGGATGGCTTGTCCAAGCAAGACCCAGTTTTAGCCTTGACTCCGTTTGATGATAACAACCAGAAGGCTCTATCTGTTCATCAAGATGAAACCAACCATACTTCTAAACCCTCTACGTCTTCTAGCTCAACCTCAGACCAGGTTAGTTATCTCCAAAATGGATGCTTCGTGTTTAGAATTCTCAATTGCTGCCAATATATATATATATACACACGTGTGTGTATGGATCTTTTTCTTTTTGCAGGTAGTGGTATTGAGGGTTTCTCTGCACTGCAGAGGCTGTGAAGGAAAACTCAGGAAACATCTCTCCAGAATGGAAGGTCAGCTCGACATTAAGCTTTTCTTATTTTTGCACGTATTTATTTAATTTGGATAAATTAAAGAGGTTGATTAAGTTAGTTAATATAATATGTATTTTTTAAACATCCTATTCATTTTCCTTCATTTTCTCTCGTTATCCCTCCTTGTGATGGAAAATTGAAAAAAGATTGACATTTATATAACCAAAGATTCATTTATTTTGTGATGATTTTGGCAGGAGTTACATCATTTAACATAGATTTTGCAGCGAAAAAGGTAACAATAGTTGGAGATGTGACTCCACTGAGTGTATTGGCGAGTGTGTCGAAGGTGAAGAACGCACAATTCTGGCCAGTACCTGCAACACCCTCTCGTACAGCTGAGATTAGGAAATGAAATTAATAATATTTTGTTGTAGAAAAAGAAATTTAAGTAGAATATTGTGGTGGTGGAGCAGTGTGATTTTTAATGTAGACTCGGTAGTGATTTTAAATTTTAATTAGTGAATTTGGATCATGGAAAGCGCTAACGAGGTAGGAAAGTTGATGCATCCGTGGGTATTTTCCCTGTAGCTGGGGAGACTTGATGTTCACAGAAAATAGTATTTGTCTTAATGCTTTTTGTATCGGAGTTTGAATTTGTTTGTTGATTTTGTTTTGTTATGTTTAAATCCAATTCAAGTCTCTGACATCGTAGGACGAATGATTAGATATTGCAAAATGATTCTCCTGATATGTGGCTATCAATTCTCTTGATTAATTAAGTTAGTATATCAAACACAGTTCGTTTGCCAATTTGAGTGAAGATATTGCAAAGACTTGTGTGCGCTACAGGGGATTGGCTACGAATTAGTTTTTAAATTGAAATCTGAACGGATTTAATATTTTATTAAAATATTCTTTTTAAATATTTTATTGCAATTTTAAATTATCATAATTAAAATCTAACATTTTTTTAAATTTATTAGATTATTTTTTTAATAATTTGATATTTTATTAATACTTTTATAAAATATTAAATCAACCGCTCGATTTCAATCTAAAGACGTTCAGATTTCAATCTAAAGACTAAGATAAGTAGTGGAGGGAAAGAAGACGGGAAGGGGATGACCAATCATATATGAGATTTCTTATTTTATCTGCAGCAATCTTTTTAGAAACCTTTTTTGAAAATAAATTAAATAAGTTGAAATTTTGTAAAGAAACAGTAAGAATCGAGGATGGTAGCCAATCCCTTGCTATACTGTTTGAATTCTGAAAATTAAGTTAGTTGAGATATCACACGATTTTAACATAAGAATTTATTATCTTTATATTTATTGTATATGAAAAATAAAGGTACATTATCTCCCCTTCTACACTTCCCACCAACAAAAATATAGAATTTCTTTTAATAAAAAAAAAGTATTAGTAGTGTTTAATTTAATTTAGTTTAATTTAAATACTATCTTATATTTGATTTGATCATATTTATTTATATATATAAGAAATCACTGCTCCGATTTATTTATTTCATCGTACAGTTCTAGTTTTAATTTCTTTCTCATAAAATTGTTTACCATATTGGATTAGAATGTTCTAAAAATACTTTCAGCCAAATTTGATATTTTCGAAGGATAGAATACATCTATATAAATATTAGAATTGATAATTTTGAATGTGTTATATTATTACGCTAATATTTCATTGATACTTATATAACCTCTTGATAAAAACTGAATTGTTATAATATATTTTTATTTACACTCATAAGCTTGAATCAAGTCCTATTTTTCCTTCTTCTTTTTTCACTTTCATCCAAATATTTTAATCAGTCCGCCTTCTCAAATTTCCCCGCCAAACTATTTTCTATCTCCTCCAGACCCGCCCCAACCCTGATTTGTTTGGTCCATATACATCCCTACTTCTATTTGACGAGGGTCTCCGTGTTGAAGAGAAAGCACAACAAACAAGATCCAAGAATATGCACTATTTAGTTTAAAGATTTTAATACAAAAGAACCTAATATAAATGGTATCAGACATGAGTTGAGGATAAAGCACAAATGTAAGGATGGTATCAGACGTGTGTTGAGGAGAAAGAACAACAAATAATTAAAGGACGAGGGTCTCCGTGTTGAAGAGAAAGCACAACAAACAAGATCCAAGAATATGCACTATTTAGTTTAAAGATTTTAATACAAAAGAACCTAATATAAATGGTATCAGACCAAGAATATACACTATTTAGTTTAAAGATTTTAATATAAAAGAACCTAATATAAATGGTATCAGATGTGATTTAAAGATAAAGCACAAATGTGAGGATGGTATCAAACGTGTGTTGAGGAGAAAAAACAACAAATAATTAAAGGACGAGGGTCTCCATGTTGAAGAGAAAGCACAACAAACAAGATCCAAGAATATGCACTATTTAGTTTAAAGATTTTAATACAAAAGAACCTAATATAAATGATATCAGACGTGAGTTGAAGATAAAGCACAAATGTGAGGATGATATCAGACGTGTGTTGAGGAGAAAGAACAACAAATAATTAAAGAACCTAATTATAATACAGATGGTATCAAATGTGTATTGAAGAAGATATATGAACATGCACTCTACAACTTAAAAGTCCTAATACAAAAGAGCCTAATAAAAATGGTATTAAAGATACTAATATAAAAGAACCTGAGATTGTACATGAAAAGCGCTAACAAGGTAGGAAAGTTTATGCGTCTGTGCTTAAATTCCCTGTAGCTGAGGAGACTTGATGCTCACAGAAAATAATATCGTCTTAATGCTTTTGTATCGGAGTTTGAATTTGGTCGCTGATTTTGCTTTGTTCTGTTTAAATCCAATTCAAGTCTCTGAAATCGTGGCACGAATGATTAGTTATTGCAAAATGATTCTCCTGGTATGTGGCTATCTATTCTCTTCGTTAATTAAGTTAGCATTGCAAAATGATTCTCCTGGTATGTGGCTATCTATTCTCTTCGTTAATTAAGTTAGCATATCAAATAGTGTTCGTTTGCCAATTTAAGCAAGATATTGCAAAGACTTGTGTGTTATACGAGGTTGGTTACCGTTTTCTGTTTTTATTGTTCTCTTCTCATCTCTTTCTTTTCACTACTTATTTCAACCTTTGGATTGAAATCTGGATTCAGATTTAATGTTTTATCAAAATATTCTTTTTAAGTATTTTTATTGCAATTTTAAATTAGCATAACTAAAATATAAAATTTTAAAATTATTTTTTAATATTTCATAATATTTTTATAAAATATTAAATCAACAATTTATATTTCAATCCAAAGAGTGAGATAAGGAGGGAGAATAAGAGGACGAGAAAGAGGACGGTAAGAGAATCCCGTGCTATATTGTTTGAATTCCGAAAATCAAGTTAATTCAGATATCACATCATTTTAACCTAAGAATTTATTATCTTTATATTTATTGTATATAAAAAATGAAGGTACATTATTTCCCTCTCTACACTTGCCACCAACAAAAAATTAGAATTTATTTTAATAATAAAAAATTATTAGTAGTGTTTAATTTAATTTAGTTTAATTTAAATACTATCTTATATTTGATTTGATCATATTTATTTATATATATAAGAAATCACCGCTACGATTTTATTTATTTCATCGTAGAGTACTAGTGTTAATTTCTTTCACATAAAGTTATTTACCAGATTGGATTAGAATGTTTTAAAAATACTTTCAGCCAAATTTGATATTTTCGAACAATAGAATCCATCTATATCAATATTGGAATTGATAATTTTGAATGTGTTATATTATTACGCTAATATTTCATTGATACTTACATCACCTCTTAATAAAAACTGAATTGTTATAATATATTTTTATTTACACTCATAAGCTTCAATCAAGTCCTATTTTTCCTTTTTATTTTTATTTTTCACTTTCATCCAAATATTTTAATCACTCAAATTTCCCCGCTAAACTATTTTCTATCTTCTCCCGACGCGGCCCCAAACCCGGTCTGTTCGGTCCATATATATACATGCCTACTTCTATTTGACGAGACCTAGCTAGCTCTTCCATATTTGTCACACCCTATTGTCTCAACCATGAACGAAGAACTTGTATCTTCAGAACATGAAGAATTACTTCGATTGTCTCTCTCTACGGGTTCTACTTATCAGCTTCCTCTACTACCAGAGCCACAGCCGCCATTGCTCAAATCACCTCCCCATCCTTCTCTTTTACAAATAATGCCTCCATCTTCCTCATCATTGCCATTGTTGCACCAGTCACCACATCCACCGTACGACTTCCCTTTTCCATTGTTTCACCGAGCAACCAGCCTCCCAGAAACACCACCCCACTCTTCTACACAGCCACAATCACTCGAACAGAATTCACACATACCACCAAATGATTTTACGCAAACACCAGAAGCGACTCCTTCACCACCACCGGAAGGCCAAGCTGGTCTCTGGTACTAATCGTGTGCGTAAAAAGTGCAAGGAGACACCCATAGAGTCACCATATCCGTGGGCTACATCAACTCGGGGTAAAATTTTAAGCAGGGAGAAGTTATTGTCCCGAAATATTACTGTAATCATCGGTGACGTTCGTTGCAAGGGGTGCAAGGCGAAGTACAAGGTTGAGTACGATTTGCAGACTAATTTATCAGAGATCGGTAGTTTCATAGATAAGAAGAAGGACCTTATGCACAATCGAGCACCAAAAGAGTGGCGCAATCCTACTGTAAGATTTGTAATCATAGCAAGTGTGTTGAACCTATTCTTACCGAGAAGAAGTCCACCAATTGGCTGTTTTTGTTTTTGGGACAAATGATTGGCTTTTGCAAACTCGGTCATCTCAGGTATTATTGCAAATATGCCCAGATTCCTAAAACAGGAGCCAAAAACCGATTGGGTTTTTTCACTTACATGGATTTACACCGTCAACTATTAGAAGTGCTTAAGCTCTTTAAGGCTCTTTTTTTTTTTTTTTGTGATATAAAAAAAGTTTTGGAGGGGTTCGACATTAGTCCCCCACTAAAGCCTGCAAGACGGCCGGCCATGAAGAAGACTTATCGTGACTTACGAGATCGCCTACCAAAAGAGTCCCAACAACGGTAAAGGGGATCAAACCCACGACCCAAGGGCCTAATCCTGGATCCCTTACCATCTATTCCAACTCACATTGGCTTTTTAAGGCTTTTCATTATCTCATGTTATGTTCTATTAATTTTTTATTTGATTAAGGATTATGGGAAGGATTCTAGCTCTTCCAATAAATGTGTTTTCCGAATTTAAATTTATGTTATTTTCCCTCGGGTAGCTTAGTACCTTTGTGATTCCATTATTTCCATTGTTTTTGACTTTTTCTTTATTAATGAACGGGTTAGAGCTTTTTATTTTTATGGTAGTCTTTTGTTATCATTCCTTATTATCTATAAATCATGTTTCTTTAATCAATCTGAAATGTCACAATGAGTCATATCATCAAGTTATCACTCCTTCAACTTTCTCTCTATTCTCAATTAACAATTCAAATAAGCTCATCACGAGGGATGATGAGAATATCTACTTGTGTGAGTTTTATTATTATTATATTCATCCCGATGAGTCAAATATTATATTTTTAAGGATTGTGATTTTTTTTTTTCAGGAGTAACAAATTTGTCAGTACTCTAAAATCGTGCAAAAATACATCCAATACAAAGTTTTGAAATGATTGACATCATCATTTACACATTTGTAAATCTATTTTTTTTTAAAAGAAAAAATGCATCACTGCGGAAGACCGAGTTAATATATATTAGGATCAAATGGATAGTTTTATTCAAGTAGTATTATTTAAAGTATCAATGTATATTATTCATAGATATAGAATTAATTATACATCTAAATGTGGGTTCCCTTATGTAATACTCCCTCCGATCCTAATTATAGGAACACTTTTGTAGTGCAAATTGCACTACAAAAGTGTTCCCATAATTAGGACCGGAGGTAGTATATATAAAATCTGAAAAAAAAAGTATCAATGGTCATAATTTTTCAATATAATAATTTGTTGTCTAAATTTTATATTATAATGCATTGATATATTGATATATGATATCAATATTTTCGGTAGTCAAGTTAGTTGCGATCGCTACTGATTACGGATGGAAAAACAGGAAAAATTATACTCCTCCTAGGTCCCAATTATAAGAAAGACTTTTGAGTAAGACTTGTACTATAAAAATGCTCCTATAATTAGGACCGGAGGTAGTAATTATTTAAAACAACCAAATATTAAAATTCAATTTTAAAAGGACTAAATTGCCCATAACTATACCTCCCCATCTCCTATATTCCCTCTTTGTGGGTCATCCCTATTATTGTTCATGATGTCCCCAGAATGAATTCTTCTACCGATAACTGGTTTGATGAGAAAGGCTTCTTCTTTTTTGCATCTATAATTCTTGTAAATTGTAATCCAACTCTTCGGCAGCAACAAAATAACTTGACTAGAAATAGTTTTCCTCCCTCCTGGTATAATTATAATTCATGGGTATACTTCTAATTAATTGGTCTCTGGACATTGATCACTTTGCGCGCATTTTGATATCGTTACCTTAGGATATTGGCTTTGGTCTCTGGACATTGATCACTTTGCGCGCTATTTATGGAGTTATCTCTCAAGTTTGTTTTATCTCCATAGAAATCACAAAACGTACGAGGTGAGTCAGGGGTAATTTCATATTTTAATATTTAATCTTTTATAGTAGAGATTTAAACTTCTCATGTTGCATAAAAAAAGAAGATTCCTACACACACATTACAAATGGTGGGATGCATATATAATGCTAATTATATATATGTGTGGGTCCCACCATTTTATGTGTGTGTGACATGAGAATACACTTCTCCTACAACATAACATGAGAAGTGTTTTTCCCTTTATAATAACTATAAATATTGTGGTTCTCTACGGTAAATATAATTTCCCATAAGAGATCCCTTCAATTTTTTTTTTCTGAGACAACTAATTAGTTTTCTGAGAGAACTAATTAGATTTTGCAAGCATGCTGGAATTACCTCATTTGGCCTTGTTAGAATGACTCTCACATCATTTATTCAAATACCAAATTCCTTCCCCTTTAAATGGTTTGGGCCTGGCTTATGCCCCCTCCCTCTGCTTGGGCCCCAAAAAAATTGTTTGCAGTTGGCAATGGGTGCAAGTCCCTTCCAGAGTATATATATAAAAAAAAAAGTCTCTTCTAGCTACCCCTCGTCCTTGAATTCAACTGGTAAAGGGGTTGGACACTTTTACCAAAGGGAAGGGTTTGATCCTGAAGTTGGTCAAGGTGCTGAGGGAGGCTTCCTAGCTCTTGGGTGCGGCTCGCCCTGCCCAATATCGGTATCACCTAGGAGGAAAGGAGACTTCGCCATTCCCATAGATTATGGGTGAGTCCAACCCCTTTCATAAAATTTCTATATAAAAAAAAAGTCGCTTCCTAGTTCCCATTGATAATAAAATTGGACTATTTATATTCCTTTTGCCTCTTATCTCTAACTCAAGGAATGAGCCATAAACAAACAATATAAATATAGAGACTGCAACCTTGTGTTTTTTTTTTTTGGGATAACTACAAGCAAGCCGAAGCTTGAGAAGAAGCAATGAAGACTAGATAAGGAGGATGAAGCCTTCATACATCAAACTAGAAAGAAAGTTAACTGCAACATGCTAATTGGTCCTTCAACACCATGTGAAGACATCCTCTGGGAACAGTTGGAATTAAGACCACGTCAGCCTCTACAGGAGCATCATGGCCTTGTTTGGTCATATAGTCGGCACAGGAGATGTTATCTCTTGGAGTATAGTGAAGCTCCACGTTCCAATCTCGAAAGAGAAGGTCTCTAGTCTCCATGATAATATCTCTGAGCGGGTGGTCAGCACAACAGCAATCTCTCATGATGATATTAACGGCATCAAGAGAATCAGAGTATAGGAGAATTCGCTGTATACCCATCTGATGGCCCGTCTTAAGTCCCAGCATGATGGCGTATATTTCTGCCTCAATGACAGAGCGACAGCCGAGGGACTTAGAAAACCCCATCAACCAAATGACCTTGAGAGTTTCTGCCTCGTATATTTCTGCAACCTTGTGTTTTTGTATGAAATATGAGATCAGCAACCATATTTTATACTCCCTCTGATTCTAATTATAAGAGCACTTTTTGGAGTTGGTTTTGATCCTAATTATAAGAGCAAGTTTTAACTTTATTCAATTTTTCCTATAATACCCCTATTTATAATTTCTCAATAATAATTAAAGACAATAATAATTTAATAATACAACTATATATTTTATAAAGTAAATAATGTTTGCAACTCATTAATGTTATATACACCTCAATTATACTTTTTTCTTATAAAATAATTTTGAGCAATTTTTATCATATTTTTCCCATATCACCCCTACTAATACTTCTTCCACAATAATTAATTTAACAACACACTTATATTCTATCAAATGAGATATTCTATTTTATTTTCTATTTTTATATTCCTTTAAAAACATTTTTTTAAAAAAAAATTTTCCCCCTAAAATAACCTGATAAAACATTAATTTCATTATCTTTTTTCCAACAATAAAAAAATAAACTTGCATTTGTTATGCCCAATTAAATAGATACTCTCTTGATAGAAAAAAAAATTCATTGAAAAAATTCATGGAATTTATACAAAAAATATTTATATACATTTAAAATTCATTTTAAATCTACAACTTAGCATTTCATGATAGTAAAATATCATTCTGAATCTATAAAAAAATCATTTTTACAAAAATAAATAAATATACTAGCATTAAACACATAAAAGGTGATTATGTAGACTTTGCAAATGTATACATAAATTTGTCCCCAAAAAAATGTGTACATAAAAAACAAATATCACTGCAATATAATAGGCTAGATTTCATCTCATCAAAGACTAAAATAGTGTCTTTATGGAATATATAGGAGCTTCTCATAAACCCTTCAACAATTTTGAACATTCCTAGATTGTATATACACTTACTGATCAATCTAGAACATGTAACTACATGAACATAGAATATACTCTGTACATCAACAAAGGAGTATCTAAAATTGCATCAAGCTTAAAAGTAGTATCATCCATCTTTGACTTAATTGAAAAACCTTTTATTCCACTCAAATAGGCCTTCTTTCACAGCAAGAAGCTTTGCCGTCTTAATAGCTTCATCGCTTGATACCTGCCAAATCGCGTAACATATCTCAAGTTTAACAAACCACGTATTGTTCCCACCTTTTCCAAACCAAAAATTCTGCAATAGGGTGACCTTCCTTTCTTTTTTCACTTTCCGTTTTGATCTTATAAGACTGAATTTAGAAGGGAGAATGACAGAGAGACCGAATGAATTTAATTTCAATACAGGAGCAAGGCCCTCAAAAAATTTCAGACCAATGGGAAAAGCTTGATTAGTACAACAACCAGCTTTGCTTAAGTCAATATTGCCTCAATATTTCCAGGGGGGAAGGCCACTGTGTCAAATCCATCTTTATAAATTGAAGGTGTATTGAGTTTGATTACATGAACTCTTGAGCAACATAAGTATAGTTCACAACATGTAAAAACTTACTTAAACAACTCCGACAAGAAGATTGACATCCAGCACCGCAGGTATAAAACCCGCACCAATCCCTTGAATCTTGTGTAAACCTAGGCATTCAACAGGGAACATTTTACATTAGCAACAGTGAAGTCTCAAGCTCATCCACTCTGATGTTCTATTAGGAGAAAACAACTAATAGAATAAAATTTACCTGAGGGGATAACAAACAAAAAAAAAACCAAATAGAAACTACTAATTGTGGATGGCTACTATAGATAAGGTAAAAACCTCTGTAAGGAGTATAGCATTGATAGGATCACCAATAAGTGATATGCTGGTAATGGTATTAGTGGGCCTAATGCGCCTAAGGACCCCCAAAAAGAAAAATCATTAAATACAAAATAGCTATCATAAAGAAGACTCAACAAAAACTAAACCAAGTCACAGCTTCACCTAGGGGTGAGCAACGGGCGGGCGGGGCTGCCCCAGGGGGTAACCCGCGGCCCGCCCATTTAAATTCCACGGGTACGGGGCATAACGGGTACCCCTAAACGGGTACATGGAACCCGTTTAGGCGCCTGGGTTTTTTTTTTTTATAAAAAAAAACATATTTTTGGGCCCAGGTTTGTTTCTTTTTTTTGCTCAAAACCAGAATAGTTTTTTGGGCCCATAGTTTATTTGATGCGTTTTTTGGACCCAGAATTGTTTCTTTTTTGGCCCAAAACCTGAACATTGTAAAACCTCTGAAGGATTTGTAATTAAAAATACCCACGGACCACGGTGATGAACTGATGATGCATGAATGCATGATGATCAGCAACAAAAATATTAATCTTTTGGAACATAAAAGATTTTTGGAAGAAAGATTGGTTGATACGCTAGCAGTTGGTTCCACGGACTAGTAATACGGTAGCTGATCATTTAGCTAAGAAGGGAATCTCTCTTTCTAGCTTCTTTGATGTTTGCCCTGATTCTGTAGGGCCTTTAGTCTCACTAGACAAATTGGGATTTATTTCCCCAGCTTTTACTTTAAAGTATTAATCCATTCTCCTTTTCTCAAAAAAAAAAATTATTAATCTGGAACAAAAATATATAATCAGGATTTGACTCACTCAAGTGAACCTGGAACAGCTTTTTTTTAAAAATAAATAAATAAATATATATATATATAATCTCCTTAATTCAATCTTCTTAATTTATACTAAAATCCTATCCAATCTTTTTCCGTCACCCCTTGCAACATAAATTATTAAAACCAATACTAAAATCCTATCCAATCTTCTTAATTTTATATATATATATATATATATAATCTCCTTATTACCTCGACTTGGCGTGATGAACCGATGATGCATGATGATCAACAATAATTATATTCACTTCCCACGATAGTAATTAATTAAATACCCACAAATTGACAATAGCAAATTGACATTCGCTAATATAGTCTTCCGAACCATCATCTTGGTTCCGACATAGCAAGTAATAATATCAATAAACCCTAAACTTCAATCATCACAACTTCACAATTCAAACATAAAAATAACAATATTAATAATTGAAGTTCACACTTGATGACTTCAAACATCAAAAATTAATCACCAAAACAATAATTATATTCACTTCTCGTTATTCGCCTCCCGCTGCTGCATCTACCTCTACAAAATGAAAGAAGATGAATCATAATTAATATGTATTTATTAACTAATACGAAAATGAAATGAAACATTAATAACCAAAAATAGAAAATGAAAATTAATATACCGATAACAATAGCTTCAGTCTCATCAAAATTATCATAATCTAAGTCATTGCAATTGGGTGGTTTCACTGATAACCAATTTTGTGCACATATGAGTGCCTTAGCCATCTTTGAAGATAAAGAGCTCCTAAATGCATCTAATACTCGACCCCGGTGCTAAAAAAAGCCGATTCCGAAGAGACAAGAGAGACTCGGAATGTACCAATATATCCCGTGCCATCAAGCTTAACACTTTATACTTACAAGCATTGCTCTTCCACCATGCTAAGAGGTCGAATTTTGAATCACGATAACCAACCAATTCAAATCGAAGGTATTCATCTACTTCAAATTTTCTCAACATTACTCTCTCGCATCCGCCCGGGCCAAAAACTTTTGGAATGTAGCATCACCAGATTCCAAGGGCACTTCAAGTTCTAACTCAACATGATCCCCTTGCTCCGATGTTGGTTGAGAAGAAGACTCACCAACATGAACAGTAGCTACATAGTGGTCATATAAACGATACAATAAACTTGTAATCTTCCTCAACATAGCTTCGCATTTGGTTGGTTCATGAAAAAGGTCAGCGAAAGCAACCTTGACATATGTGAACTTATATCTGGGGTCTAGTATCACAGCCACAACCAATAAAGGATTCATTTTCTCAGCTGCCCCCCAGTATTTGTTGAACTTTGATAGCATTCTTCTTGACATGTGACCCAACAGAGAGTAGGAGCTACTTGCATTTGATTCCAGGTTTGTCTGAATTGAAACAATGTGTTGGAAACAAGTGTTACTTGTAACATAGTTTGATCCAGAAAACTTCAATGTCATGTTGTAAAACAATCTTAAAAAGCCAAGAAACTCATTTGTAGTACTCCAATCATATACACTAGGAGGCAAAATTTTATCATTGACTACATCGTCAACACCTTCACGATTATCAATCAAGATAAAAGTGTCTCGACTGGAATCTACATTCTTCTTCTTGAAGTATTGTTTATATTCTTCATCCTCCTCCTCCATCCGATTAAAGACTTTGACAAACTTAACAAATAGCTCTCAAGCATAAGGTATGTTGAGTTCCATCTAATGACATGATAGAAATGAAAAACAATTACACATCAATACATTATCATATTAAAGCTCATTCAAACAAATTATTAAAAAAATTACCTTGGGACAATCCAAGGTAAGAAAGCTCTTTGATTCAACTCGTTCTCGTTCACCAACATTATGAACTTACGCTTCCTTGATGGAGAAGATTTAACATATTTTACGCATGTCGATGAGCTCAATAGACTTGTTCATTTCTTTTAGACCTTCGTAAACAACCAAGTTCAATATGTGAGCAAGACATCACATTTGCAAAAATTCCCCATCACATACCATTGCAAAACCATCCCAACTCTTGAAACGTTTTTTAGGATTGCAATTGCGTAATCATTGGCAGTAGCGTTGTCAACTGTGATCGTATACACTTTGTCAATGCCCCATTGAAATAAGCAATCCTCAATTTGTTTGGCAATTGACTCACCTCTATGATCTTTAATCTCACAAAAATTTAGAATGCGTTTCTGCAAAATCCAATAATCATCAATCCAATGTCCAGTCAAACACATGTAGTTGTTATTTTGCATAGATGTCCAACAGTCGGTTGTGAAAGACACACGGACTTTAGAAGTCTTGAAATATTTTGTCAAGATATTTGCTTGTTCTTTATATATGCCATAGCAATCTCTAGCAAATTGTCCATCTTGATGGCATTTGAAATTTAGGTTGAAACTCTTGACAAAGTTCTCAACCCCTCTTTTCCACACATCGGAAAGGCACCTCATCCTTTATGATGTACCTAGCAAAAAACCTTTCTACCTCGCTCTTGACTGAATAAGTGATGAGTCAGTGTTTGATTTGTAGTAGCCGAGAATAAGCTTTGACCCTTGCTTGCTTTGTTGGGATTGTTTGGACACTTGTCAAAATGTCTCCATAATTGCTTAGTTCCATCATTCGAAGGATGACTCGCATAATTTGCTTGGACAATAGTTGCACTTTGACCTATGTTTCCCTTTAGTTTCGCTAGTGGCGCCTTGTGACATGGTTCCATATACTAGATGACTCTTTCCTTTTTTTTTTTAGGTTGGGAATCATTATCTTGTGCTTGTCCCTCATTCGTCATCTCATTCTCAACATGTACTACATCTTCATTAGTAGCTTCCCCTGCAACACTTGGAGCTTGCCCTTGCACATTATCTGGTGGTATATGTGCCATGCTAATTTCAAGATAAAAACACATAAGATAAAGAACGAAATTATGTATATCCAAATGCCTTTAAGTTGGATAATGCTCTGGAAATTTAATATCAATTTAATACCCTAAAACACATAGGTTGCATAAAAAAAACTCGACAAGTGGGTGTACAATTAATTTAATCCTATAAAACACATAGGTTGCATAACAGGTATCTCTTTTTATGCACACACTCACACACTAACACACCATTAAATATACTTTGTTCGAAACCATTAAATTATACACACACATGCACAACCATTCCCAACTAACAACACATACAACTTGTATTTCATGGGGGTGGGGCCAAGAGTGAACAGACATGTTCACTATTCATTATAAATTAGAAAGTGAACAATGTTAGCTCACAAATCCATTAACAATGAACAAAGCAGACACACATCCAACGTAGTATTGTATGATAAAAGTGGGGGTGGGGCCGAGAGATAGTGGGGGCAAAGTGGGGCAAAGGAAGGAAGCAAGATAAGACAAGAAAACTTAGAAAAGCATTATAAATACGATGATAATGCGTACAAGAAAAACATTAGTAATTTAGTATATAGAGAATGCGGACAAATACGAGAGAATGCGAGAGAATGAGAGGTTGGTGACCGTGAGAATGCATACAAACAAGAAGGACTAGATAAGACAGAAAAGTAGTCGACTTAAGTATATAAAAGAAGAAGAAGAAATACGATAAAATTTCATACGAAAAATGCAAACAAGAAGGAAGCACAAGAAATTTTACCGGGGGCGTGGGGCCGAGAGTAAGATGTTGGTGAGTGGTGACTGTGAGGGCGAGAGGGAGAGGGAGACGTCGAGATACGGCAAGTCGGCAACTACTCGACAAGCAGACCAAAGAGTAAAGACCGCGATAGAGAATCTCTAAGGAGAGGGAGATGTCGACGGCGATCAGGGTCAGGCGGTGATACTCAAGCTCAGACGGTGCTACTGTTAGTGCGTGGTGCGAGTGAGAGTGTGCGATGGTGCTACTGTTAGGGTTTGAGTTTTGGGGGAAAAAAACAAAACACCGTCGCTGCGGGTCTCGCTCTCGACGATTCTCGGTTCTCTAAGGTCCGTGGCCTGAGGGTGAGGGCTGAGGGAGTGAGGGGAAAAAAAATTAACACTTAAACGGGTTGGCGGGCGGGCACGGGTGCCCCGTGCCTCAACCCGTGACCTGCCCGTATGATATAAACGGGTACGGGGCTGCCCCGTTTACATGACGGGCCCGATCTGGGTGGGTTTGATCCGGGGAAAAATCTATGGGTTACGGGCGGTTGGGCGGGGTGCGGGTCACTTGCTCACCCCTAGCTTCACCTACATATTTTACATCAAAACAGACTCCAACTTGCCTAGTGTCTGAAAGATACAAGCATGCATGGACACAAAAGCTCTGTTACGACCAATTATACTTGGAAAAGCAAGAGTTCACATCATTTTCAGTTATGACATTGCAAACAACCATAATATCAACCAGGGCATGAAAATTACAAGCTAGAAAGAGGGAAATCCAAGTTTATCTTTTGCTTGGCCACAGTAGTACACATACTTCAATACATCCAGTGATGGATCGATCGCACCAGAACATAAGATGGATAACTATAACAAAGGCTTTCAAGTGTAATGAAAATAAAATTACTGGACACAGACACAACAGAATATCATATGGTCAAACTAGAAACAGGACACAGCAGAATGAATTCCGGATAAAATTACCGTTAGTTTTAGATGCATGAATGAGTTCCTCCTCAATTTCTTGTTCAATACTATCATGTTCTGTTTCCGAAATTTCCTGACACTGACTTGGTAGTATGTTCAGGTCAAAGAGAAAACCACCTGAAACCGATAAGGAAACAAAATTATTAACCAAGCCATTAAATCTATAGGAAGCCAGACAATTGATAAATCAACAATCGTGCTGCTCAACTTAGACTTCATATAGAACAAGGCCTCTACAGTCTAATTGTATTTATGTACCATAATCAAATGCGTTGCTTGACTATAATAAGAACAAGCTTTAATGTTCACTTGCACCAATTTCTTCACTATTAAAATCCATCGACAGCAGCCAATTTAGAGATCTATAGCAAGCAAAATCTGAAATCGACAGAAATCTGAAGTCCAGAGAAACAACATTGAAGAATTGCAGCAAGCAAATCTGAAATCAATGGAGATCTGACTAAATTCTTGAGAAGGAACTTTGAAGAATGGAGTAGGAGCATCTGAAATCAAAACTCAAAATAGGAAACATACCAATCGATTCGACGATGCCGGACTGCGAGCTCGGAGAAATCGTTGTCGGATTGTTAAGCTCAGAGAAATCACGGAGTCAGAGTACCAACTGCGACCTCGGAGAAATCGTTGTATAAGCTTAGAGAAATTGCGAGTCAGAGTATTAATTGTGCGGGCTATCGATTCAGCTCATTTTCCGTTGACGTAATTTTTAATTTTAATTAGGAGTATTTTCGGAAAATAATTATAATTAACTAATTTAACTTCCCTCTTTAATCTCTCCAAATTTTGGTAAATAACTCTTATAATTAGGACCGGAGGGAGTATTTATGAACATGATAGCCTTAGTGATTTAAAAACATAAAAAGATTAATTCATGGTCTTGATTTTTCTAGGTTTGAATTTTCTCGAATTCTTTCAAGAAATAATATGACATAAAAATGAGTTAAAAGAGAGTAAAATTGTACTATTGATATTGCTTTTGCCTCATACCTCTCTAATCACTAATCGAAGCAATGAGACATAAACAAACAACACAGATATTCAATTAACTGGACTGCGGCCTTGTGTTTTTGTATGAAATGCGAGATCATCAGCGACCCTATTTTCTATTTATGAACATGATAACCTCAGTGATTAAAAAACATCTGAATCCAATCAAGAACTTTGAACTTAAATCATCTTAAGAAAATTAATTCATGGTCTGAATTTCTCTAATTAAGTTTGAATTTTCTAGAGTTCTTTTAGAAAATAATATACATGAAAAAGAGAGAGAAGGAAATAGCTACTTGGGGCACAAATCGCCGGTGAATATTTTATCATCTTTTTGGGGTCTAGATCATATGTCACACACACACTGGACCAGCTCCAGCGTTCAAATTGATTCCTTTCCCACCCCTCAATCTCACAGATATTATTGCCCTCCCAAGGGACAATTAATATGGAATAGGTAGAGGTTGAGAGTTCAAACTCTATTAAAAAATAATGGGTAAAGTAATAATGAATTATCTCTTATCTAGTGAAGCTCTGTGAACTATATTTATTTGTAAATATATGTTATGCTCGAGTTTTAAAATGAATTCATAATTTACCTCCATTTTAAACTAGGTTTCTATAACACACGTTTGAAGGAAAATTTCAAGGAATAAGAACTGTAGTAGAGATAAATGGGATTGTACGCGCTACGTGCAGCATGCAATGTGAACTCGGGCCGTGTCTTCCAGAGTTCAATTAGCTTACGCATTCTCCAGAATCTTCGCAAATTTTCTATGTTTAAATAGAGAAATTGAATTATATAGATAACAAAACTGGTGATTACCCTGATAAGTGGGTTATATACTAATCCTACCTAAATATTTCATTCAAAACCTTAAATATCTGACATTCAAATTCTAATAAATATTTAATCCAAATAAAATATCTGACATTTAGTATAACAATGTGATGTCGATTCCTTTAAGTATGAAGGATTTAATTTCAAAGCATCTGAAAATGGCAAAGCCTGCGTAACACGGACCAGGTTAACTGATGATCTATAGCTCTTACCAAAGTTCCTATGGACCATTATTTTCTTTTATAAATCTCTGACTCTAAAAGCCACTGTTCCGTTGGGCCACTGAATCCAACATGTCACTATTTTTGCTTTCTTTGAAAACTTTTATGTATATTTTTACACTCAAGTAAATATTAGTGTCAGGCGCTGGTTCCCTGAAACTTTATTGTTAAATTGGAACCTCGGTCCTTTTTCTTTTCTAGATCTCTTAACTCAAAGCCACTGTGGAACCAGTTTTGGTTTTGGTGCCTATCCAAAAGTTGTCCATCTAATTTGGACCGTCTAGATCAGATCCGAACGGTCCAGATTTTATTTTTTAAAATTACTTCTTTTTGAATAAAAAAATCTTTTTTTGAAAAAATATTAGTTGAGAAATTATCTCTATTTTAGATTTTGACCCATTAAAATAATTCTTTTAAAAAAATAGAAAATACAAAAAATAATATCTGAACAATCTAGATCTGATCTGGATGGTCCAGGAGAGAGGAGCTCCCCCTTTTGATACATGGGGAATCTCATTCCACTGTTTCATACCTGTGCGTGTGTTGTACCGATTTAGGTCACGAAATATAGTTAGTTGGTTTCCTTTTCTCAGATTTTTTATTAATTTCACGCCTATTAATGTTGCATCACTCCTGATTTTTAACTTGCCGAATTATTTCCACGTAAATTGTTATATTTACCAAATTAAGAATTTAAAACAACACGTTGACGCTGAAAAAATAAACATATCGGCTTTACCTTTTAAAAAGGTTTTTTTTAGCATGATACTTATTAAAGTTTTCCATATTTTTACAAAAACTTATCAGCATTTAAAGTAAAATACATTAACAACCCCTATATTTTATCTAAGTTATATAAATCTTCCTTTATTTTGAAAACATTTTTAATGTAGGTTACACAAACTTCCGGTATATATAAGATATTTAATTTTCATCCCACCGTCAAGTTTGACTTTTAAACTTAAATTTTGATCAAAATATCCCTATTTAAAATAAGAATTATTCAACCATTTATATTATTAAAAAACTAGGAAAACCTAATTTTTAAAATTATTTTTTAATAATTTAATATTTCATAATATTTTTATAAAATATTAAATCAACAACTTATATTTCAATCCAAAGGTTAAGATAAGTAGTGGAGAATAAGAGGACAGGAAGAGAATGGTAAGAACCGAGGGCAATAGCCAATCCCGTGCTATATTGTTTGAATTCCGAAAATCAAGTTAGTCCGAGATATCACATCATTTTAACCTAAGAATTTATTATCTTTATATTTATTGTATATAAAAAATAAAGGTACATTATCTCCCTTTCTACACTTGCCACCAACAAAAATTTAGAATTTCTTTTAATAAAAAATATATTATTAGTAGTGTTTAATTTAATTTAGTTTAATTTAAATACTATCTTATATTTGATTTGATCATATTTATTTATATATATAAGAAATCACCGCTACGATTTTATTTATTTCATCGTATAGTACTAGTTTTAAACTTTTAATTTCTTTCACATAAAATTATTTACCAGATCTTGGATTACAATGTTTTAAAAATACTTCCAGCCAAATTTGATATTTTCGAACAATAGAATCCATCTATATCAATATTGGAATTGATAATTTTGAATGTGTTATATTATTACGCTAATATTTCATTGATACTTACATCACCTCTTAAAAAAAACTGAATTGTTATAATATATTTTTATTTACACTCATAAGCTTCAATCAAGTCCTATTTTTCCTTTTTATTTTTATTTTTCTCTTTCATCCAAATATTTTAATCAGTCCGCCTTCTCAAATTTCCTCGCCAAACTATTTTCTATCTCCTCCAGACCCGGCCCTTTCATCCAAATAGGGTCTGTTTGGTGCATATACATCCCTACTTCTATTTGACGAGGGTCTCTTTTGACCTAGCTAGCTCTTCCATATTTGTCACACCCTATTGTCTCAACCATGAACGAAGAACTTGTATCTTCAGAACATGAAGAATTACTTCGATTGTCTCTCTCTACGGGTTCTACTTATCAGCTTCCTCTACTACCAGAGCCACAGCCGCCATTGCCCAAATCACCTCCCCATCCTTCTCTTTTACAAATAATGCCTCCATCTTCCTCATCATTGCCATTGTTGCCCCAGTCACCACCCCCACCGTACGACTTGCCTTTTCCATTGTTTCACCAAGCAACCAGCCTCCCAGAAACACCACCCCACTCTTCTACACAGCCACAATCACTCGAACAGAATTCACACATACCACCAACAGATTCTACGCAAACACCAGAAGCGACTCCTTCACCACCACCGGAAGGCCAAGTTGGTCCGTCTGGTACTAGTCGTGTGCGTAAAAAGTGCAAGGAGACACCCATAGAGTCACCATATCCGTGGGCTAAATCAACTCGGGCTAAAATTTTAAGCATGGAGGAGTTACGGTCCCGAAATATTACTGTAATCATCGGTGACGTTCGTTGCAAGGGGTGCAAGGAGAAGTACAAGGTTGAGTACGATTTGCAGACCAAGTTCTCAGAGATCGGTAGTTTCATAGATAAGAAGAAGGACCTTATGCACACTCGAGCACCAAAAGAGTGGCTCAATCCTAAACTCTTGGACTGTAAGCTTTGTAATCATAGCAAGTGTGTTGAACCTATTCTAACCAAGAAGAAGTCCACCAATTGGCTGTTTTTGTTTTTGGGACAAATGATTGGCTCTTGCAAACTCAATCATCTCAGGTATTATTGCAAATATGCCCAGCTTCATAAAACAGGAGCCAAAGATCGATTGGTTTTTTACATTTACATGGATTTACACCGTCAACTGTTAGATTCAAGTGCTTAAGCTCTCTAAGGCTTTTCATTATCTCGTCTTCTGTTCTATTATTTTTCATTTATTGCGTAAAGTGTTTTCGACAGTACTTTTTAGATTTAAATTTGTGTTAGTTTTCAATGACTTTGTAATACTACTATTTTCATTGTTTTAGACTTTTTTGTCATTAATGGATGCGCTAGGGATTTTTATTTTTAGGGTAGTCTTTGGTTGTAAGTGTGATCAGGTTTCTCTCATTATCTCTTATAACCTATAAATCATGTCTATCAAATCAATCTAAAGATTACAATGAGTTATGTATCAAATTATCACTCCTTCAACTTTTCTCTCATCTTTCTCATCAACGATCTAGATAAGTTTATGAGAGAGGAATCTGCTTATTGTAAGTGCTAGAGTTTTAGTTATGTGAATGTGTGCTGTTGACACTGATTAGATAGATTTATTATTATTCATCCTGATGAGTCAAATATTCTCGAGGGTTGTGATTTTTTTTCCAGGAGTAAAAAGTTTGTTAGTACCCTAAAATCGCGCAAAAATACATCCAATACAAAGTTTTGAAATGATTGACATCTTTATTTACACATTTGTAAATCTATTTTTTTTTTTAAAAAAAGCATCACTGCGGAAGACTGAGTTAATATATATTAGGATCAAATGCATAGTTTTAATTTATTCAAGTAGTGATATTTAAACAATCAATATATGTTATTCGTAGAAATAGAATTAATTATACATCTAAACGTGGGTCCCCTTATGTAATATATATAAAATCTGAAAAAAAAAATATCGATGGTCATAGTTTTTCAATATAATAATTTGCTGTCTAAATTTTATATTATAATGCATTGATATATGATATCAATATGATCGGTAATCAAGTTAGTTGCGATAGTTACTGATTACGGATGGAAAAACTATAAAAATTATACTCCCTCCGATTCTAATTATAGGAGCACTTTTATATTGCAATTTACACTACAAAAGTGCTCATATAATTAATGACCGGAGGTAGTAATTATTTAAAACAAGCAAATATTAAAATTTAATTTTAAAAAGACTAAATTGCCCATAACTATACCTCCCCATCTCCTATAGATAACTGGTTTGACGAGAAAGACTTTTTTTTTTTTTTTTTTTTTTTTTTTTTTTTTTTTTTTTTTTTTTTTTTTTTTGCATTTGTAATTCTTGTAAATTGTTATCCAACTCTTAGGCAGCAACAAAATAACTTGATTAGAAATAGTTTTCCTCCCTCCTGGTATAATTAGAATTCATGGGTATACTTATAATTAATTTTGATAGCGTGACCTTAGGATTGGCTTTGGTCTCTGGACATTGATAGTTTGTTTTATCTCCAGAGAAATCGCAAAACGTACGAGGTGAGTCAGGGGTAATTTCATATTTTAATATTTAATCTTTTATAATAATTATAAATATTGTTGTTCTCTACGGTAAATATAATTTCCCATAAGAGATCCCTTCATTGCTTGTTTTTTTTTTTTCTGGGACAACTAATTAGATTTTGCAAGCATGCTTTGGGCTTGTTAGAATGACTCTCACATCATTTATTCAAATACCAAATTCCTTATGGAAAGCATCTCGTGACCAGCCTTCTACTGCTTTGTATGCTGACAGTAGGGCGGATGATTAGTCTCATGGTTGATGGCTGTGGGGATACCTTGCGTAAGCAAAAAAAAAAAAAAAAAAAAAACCAATTTCCTTCCCCTTTAAATGGTTTGGGCCTGGCTTATGCCCCCTCCCTCTGCTTGGGCCCCAAAAAAATTGTTTGCAGTTGGCAATGGGTGCAAGACTTGGCCTGTGACTTGCCAACAATTCCATCGTCCAATATGTCATGGGAACCTCCGGGAATATGCTGGATTAAGATAAATGTAGATGGGGCTATATGGTGGAGCCACACTTGTACATATGTCTGCAGATGCAGACACAATATTTTTAGGATATATATATTTTGAAGGAATTTTGTGACAACGGGCTTGGGTTGGTGTAATCAGTTATCCAACTAGTCTCACACGTGGTCCCCCGTTTGAACCCAGGCACATACAGTTTTCTTAATTATTTTTTGGGCATGGACTTGCGGCGGCATATTTACACTTCGAGAAGGACACCAGGCTCGTGAGGAAAAGGACATTGGGGGCCTTCTAAAATCTTTAATTACATTTATATTTATAAAAGAAAAATTTGTTAAAAAATTTGTTAACATCATAAAATTTATTGCTAAACAATATCTAATAACCCAAGTTTTTAGCATGTGTGGCTCATATTTAGATATATATAAAATATATTTTCTCAACAAAGTGCAAATATTTTCCATTTCATATATAGTTGAAGATAAGTTACACATAATTAAACAATAGGAAAAAAGGCAGAAAAAGACAATTAAAATTGGTATAAGAAAAATAAATATGTTGAATTTCAATAATTCCAAAGGGATTGATTTGAAATTTTGAAATGTTGTAAAATTTGAGAAATTACCTAACCACCCTTAGTTTTTTTAAAATAAAAATTCAAAAGGCCACAATTTACAACTTTAGTATCGTTATTAACAACTCAAGATACAGAATGACAATTTTTGTGTGAGAAAGACAAAAAAATATATATAATAAGCCGTTGAAGCTTTGGTCACCGGTTACCAGTGTCAGAGCTCCGCTCACTGCCGGTAAGGGGTTGGAGATTTTTTATTTTAAGAAAAAATTAAAGGTAATTAGGTAATTATTCAAATTTGGCAATATTTCAAAATTTCTGATTTTTTTTTTTTGCAATATTTTGTAAAGTCCTTTTAGAATTATTGAAATTCAAAATTTTGCATTAACATTTTCCTAAAAAAAAAAAAAGACATGCACTGTTCAACTTAAAGATCCTAATACAAAAGAACCTAATATGGTATTCTTGAGGTTGTTTGGAATTGCAAGTATGCAGTGACATTCTATAGACACCAAAAGTGCCTTATTGAAATTTACTCCGCCAGCTTTCTATTTATCTTCTTGTTTAAGTTTGCTCAAAAATTGTATATTTCCAAAAATGGCCATGAACTTTAGGAAATTGACTCACTTGAGGTTGCATTTATAATAATTACACATGTGGCATTTATTTACTAGAAGTAAACTTGTTTATAAACCAGTTGTTCCGCTGAGTTAGCTTTTTGTGATATTATAAACTTCTTTTCTATTTGTCATAAACAACTCAGTTTACATGAAACAAAGTTCAGTTACATGCTTATTGTGATATTATAAACTTATTTTCAATTTTTCTTCAATTTTTTCTTGATATTATAAACTTCTTTTCAATTTTTCATAAACAACTCAGTTTACATGAAACAGAGTTTCTAAATTAGCATTAGCATATTTAAGAGTAGAATGTAATTTTGAGAATTTTCATATTATACTATAGATTAACTATAAATAGTAAACCAAAAGTAACTTAGATTAAAGTGCGAATAACAGTTAAAAACCTGATAAGAAAATTAATCCAGAATATAGATATTCAAATTATAAATTTAAATAAAAGTAAATAGTATAACACTTTAATAAGAATTGACATCTTCCCCATTTTCAAATAAATATAAGCTTTCAGTGTGATAAGAGAAGAAAACACTGTTTTCCATAGCTCCCACTAGAGAGTGGGTTGAAATTATTGGATTGTTCTTATGGATTTGCCCACCTCCCATTTCAAGTATATGAGGTCACCATTCTTTCTTGTGCCTAATATGTGATTAGGAACTGTCTTTGTCGTTGTTGATAAGGTATTTGCCCATGACTCTTGGTTTCCAAATGAACCAAATTGTTTCAAGGTCCAAATGGTAAAAGAGTATACTTCTTCCTCTTCTTCATCACCTATTCCATAATCATCTCCTCCCTCCTCTTCTTCACCTATTCCATCAACATCTTCATCTATTTCATCACCATGAGTCTCTTGTATCAAGAGAAAGTGATTCTCCCGTTGACACAATAAACTTCAAACGACCATAAGGATGTGCGTCGCTAGGAAACAATATTTGTCTAAACACTTCATGTGTAAGATCAAATGTAAGTATAAAGTGATAAACTTCTTCTTTATGAAGAGCAATCCAATAAAGCACACCATTAAAGAATACGCTTGAACACAAAATGGAACATTGATGAAGGATACTACTATATGTGACACGTTTCAATTTCCATGACCATGTGATATATGAGAAAATTCATACTGAGTCAAACTCATTATCACGCTTAAAATGACCAAGATAATGGTAGACAATGTTAACAACTTTGAAGTCATTGTTGCTCCGATCAAAACCAAAGCTTACAATAGATAATCTTTCATCCCAAGTCATCTTAAGGGGAAGCTATACATGTTTTCGAATAGTTGGGTTCCAAAGAATTAATTTAAAAGGTAATTCATTGGCAAGACATACTAACCCATTACTTATGCCTATCACCTTTGTGCCTTTAAAATCATCAATGTCAGGATTCTCTATGGTGTGAAGCAAATGGAATGGATCATTATTTGAATGTACTGAATAGGTTACTTGACAATATCGACAATATGAAAAATGAATATTGTTCCTTCCATAAGTTTCCACGTTCTCTGTGCAATGACAAAATTTAATAAGGAGAATTTGATTTTGAGAACCAAAAGTTTGTTCTGAGCTGCAGGATATGAAATCGAGACTAGTAATAAGATCAATCCAATCTCTGCAAACAAAGGAGCATTGTAATAGGGTTTTAGCATCTAGTCTAAGCAAAATTTCTTTAACAATGTCGAGAGCAATAAAAGGAATATCCTCGTGAGAAAACATGATGAGCTACAAGGCGGAGCCAAAAAATTACAGAAGGGGGCACAATAAAGTTTTAAATGCATTAAAAAATAAAAGAATATAAATAAGAAAAAAAACATATTTATGAAATCAAGTGAATATTGATGATGTAATAAGAGAGGAAATTATTTTACAAACCTGTCATTTAGAAAAGAAAAGCTAAATATTGTTAAAATGCAATACATAAATTACAATGAAGGGTTGACACTCAATAAGTTCAAGACATATATTTTAATAAAAAAAGTATATTACAATAAAAATAATTATAATGTCATCTTTCTAGGCCTTGTATTTTGGAATTCTATTATAATTGTCTTTATTATCAATCTTATCAAATACATATTTTTCAATATAAGGCACTAAACAATTATTCAACCATTCATCCTCATCCGATTACGAAGTGTGCTTGATGTATTAAGGGTGAACACTTAACTTAAGAATGAAAAATCATTTAAACATGTATTAATTCAAGGAAAGTAGACAAATAATACTAATACTAATGAAAATTTGAAACTATTATATTCAAGTTATTAATTCAAACTCCTTTAATTTTAACTTGATTTTTTTTTTTAAAAAAAATCCCAAATAATTGGGGGCACTTGCCCCACTAACTTCATACCTAGATCTGCCAATGGCTACAACGTAAGGAAATATAGAATACGTAAAAGGAAATGTAGAACACGAAAGAGGCTAACGTTATAGAAAAAAGGAAATATATAATACGAAAGAGGCGTCTACGATTTGAGCGTGGCTAATTGAGCTTTGGGCTATATATAGTTATTATTAATGCATACTAATTAATTTTATGCACACTACGATTTAGAGCCTGTTTGGATCCTCTTATTTTTAACTTAAAAGCTACTTTTAATCTAAAGCTAAAAAAAAGAGCTTTTAAAAAAAAGTTAAAAGCTGTTTGATGATTATATAAATTTTTTAGCTTAAAAGCTGAAATTAAAAATAAGCTGTTTGAATTTATTTATTTTTTGTCATAAGCACTTTTTCTAATAAAAATTAGGGTTAAGGTGCAAAAAATGTATACGTGTTTATCTCCGAGGAAATGCCCCAAGAAGAAATGCTTTTTTTTGGTGCAAAAAAATGACTATGTATTACAAATTATGTGCAAAAATAGCGTTTGAATCGTTAAGTTTGATTTTTTTGGTGACCGGACGATGACGTGGCATTTCAAATATTTTTTTCAAGATCCTTTTAATACGGTCAATACCCGAAATATTTTTTCAAGATCCTAAAATTATTTTTCAAAATTATGAAATATTTTTTTTTGTACCAATCAAGATCTTGAAAATACTTTTTAGTCACCAAGACTTGAAATATTTTTTTCAATATCCTTTTAAGTACTGCCAATACCGAAATATTTTTTTAAGATCATAAAATTATTTTTGCACCTTTGAAATGCCACGTCATCGTCCCAAAAGAAAAAAAGTCAAACTTAACGATCAAAAGTCAAACTTAACGGTCAAACGCTATTTTTGCACCTAAAAAAACATTTGCTACTGGGCGCTCCTCGGAGAAAATCACATGTCTATTTTTGCACCTTAACCCTAAAAATTATCAGAAAAGGTATATTATAATAGGGTGGTGGCGGCGGCGATGGTGGTGGTGGTGGCGGCGGTGGTGGTGGTGGCGGCGGGTGGTGATGGCGCGTAGGACGATAGTGTTCGATCAAGAGATTACGGTTTTTTTTTTTTTTTTAAAAAAAAAGCTTATAAATAAGCTCTTTATATGAGCTTTTTTTTAAACTTTTTTTTTTCATTATAAAAAAACTCTTATAATTATAAGAGTTTATGTAAAATCTTGTTTGGCCTAGCTTATACTTAAAAAAAGAACCCGTAATCTCTTGATCGAACACTACTACCATCATACGCCCGTCACCACCGCCGTCGCCGCCACCACCACCGTGGCCGTCGCCGCCACCGCGCGCGCGCCACCACCACCTTTCGCCCGCCCGCCGCCGCCACTACCACTCTATTATAATATACCTTTTATGATAATTTTTATTAGAAAAAGTGTTTATGACAAAAATTTTGTCAAACAATTTATTTTTAATTTCAGCTTTTAAGTAATTTTTAAGCTAAAAAATTTATATAATCACCAAACAAATTTTTAAACTTTTTTTAAAAAGTTCTTTTTTAGCTTTACTTAAAAGTAGCTTTTAAAAATAAAAATAAGAAGATCCAAACTACCGCCGATATCGGTTAATCATATTGATAATTCTATTTTATCTACTTTAAATACCTAAAATATCAATTAATTCTTTTATAAAAAAGATAAACATTTTTCTTTTCAAAAAATAAGGGAGCTCTTGATCATGATCTGTGATATGTTTTTTAAGAGCATCTTATCTCTCATCTATCTTCTATGTTATATCCGTCTTATGTTCAATGTATATAATCTTTTACAAAGTCATATCATATAAAAATTAAGAATTAAAGAAATAAAATTAGTATTAGAATAAATAAAATGAATTCTAAGACCTTTTGAACAGAATTGGAAAAATAAATTCAAAGCACATTATAGATCGATATGATATGGCATGAAGCATCTTATCTAATATCTGTAATCTATAATATGTTTCTCAAAAGCATCCTATCTAGGTATCCATCATCTATCTTCCATCTTCTACCAACCATATATTCGTATATAATCTTTTACAAAATCATAATATATAATTTCATTTTCTAAAAAAAAAAACTAAAATCGATCAATACTAAACATTAATTTAAAGGAATTATTTTAAATTCAATTTAAAATTAATTTTACATTATGTGGCTTAGTTAATACAAATATTCTCCTATATTCAAGCGCCCAATTAAAGATAACCTAAAGAGATGAATTTAGTTTCTCTTATCTTCCATTTTCTCATCATTCCTCATAATATTTTAATCATGTTCGTCTAATTAATCTAAAAAGTCAAAATGAGCTATGTCATCAAATTATCACTCCTTCAACTTTTCTCTCATCTTTTCAATCAAAAGCTTAAATAGGCTCATAAGAGATGATGAGAATATGAGAATACTGCTTCTAAGAAAAGGTGTAAGGATTTTTTTTTTTTTGTGTAAAAATAATAATGTTGGGCCCACATAAAAAAGTAACCAACGTTTAATTCTATTAATAGAAATTTTTTGTCCTATTTTCAAAAACTCATTGGCATTTTTACCCCTAAAAAAAGTTTATGGTGCTTAACGCACTTTTGACAAAAATTCGTAGGTATTTTCGCCCTTAACCTTTTAAAATAATTATTACTTTAACGTCAAGAAAGCATTATTTTTTGACAAATTTATATTAGTTCATTTTTGGCCGAAATATGAGCTCACAATTAATTCAGGACACAATTAATGCAGTTGCAAATAATGATAAAATCGCGGTAAATTAGTTCTAGCAACCCGGAACCAGGTCTTGTAAAAGCTTCATGCGAGCATTGATTTTCTCTCTCCTGGCTTACGCAATTGTCAATTAAAATCATAGCAATTAATTAAGAAAAGCTTACGGAGGTCGAGAGAAATATGATTATGGAAAGCGGTGAATGAATCATTGATTTTTTCTCTTATTCACATACCATGTTTTCATTAAAAACTGCTGATATTTGAACGAATGGCTAATAAAATACCCATATGAATTTTGAAGATGATACAGAAGGGTAGTTGCCTCAGCTTAAACAACCTACCTAACCACCAGATTACCAAAGGGAGAAGTAGTAATAATTTAAGGGTGAACTCATGCACTCAACCAAGACGGCACTGCTATGAATCCATCTTGTTCTTAGTCATGGAATTCCCTGCCGGAAGTGACAGTGTCCTCGTTGTTACAACGTTCGACTTTCGCTCCGCTCATTACACTGACTTTGCCTGCATTCCTCTTCGTTACTTGGCTTGCCCTGTTCCATTGAATGTTTAAGAAACAATATTTACAAACATGTGTAAGTACAGTGGGGGAGAGAGAAAGGAAAAGTAGATTTTACCTTGTTTCTTTCACGCCAACCTAGTCCAAAATTTAGTAGACGCAACTTTGGCTGTGGTATTTCAACTCTTGGGCTTCGTATCCGATCACCCCTACAAAAATTTAATGAAATTTTTCTGAGAGAAAAAGGTTCCTAATGGTATTTTTGAAACGTGAAGGTGTAGGTTCAAGAAACCATGATGAAATTTGAAGTCAACAGAAAACTGACATGCAATGTTGCATGTATCAATCTACAATCCTCAATTTTCAATTGATACATGTGATAGATAAAAACTAGCACCTTGGAGAAAGTGCTTTCGATTGGCCAGATTCATATTGAAGGGTGGCCTCTAACATGCTTTCAGCCATCAAAACACGCTTTTCCATCTCGTTGATCGATGCCATGGCTTTATCATACTTTTCCTGCATGTGCATAATACTGGGAATGGATACAGTCATGTCTTGTAAGATATTTAATACAATGTGTCTACAGAGCAAGATCCTTAAATCAATTTAATTATTTCTCTTGGAAATAGATGTGGCCATATTATTCAAAAGCTCTTCAGCGGATTCACATGCTGTAGTTATTACAATTGAAACATACATAGAGGTAGAAGAGTTTATGTAACAATGTATGAGAAGTAATGAAGTTCAAACACATGTTCATCCACACCACATCAGAATACTAGCAGGAGAAAATTTATAGAAAAAATATTTGATTTATAATAGTTCTGCTTCTTTATTTCTCAACCATCATGTTAGAACATAATAAACTGGAATATTTTTACATTGTTGTATGTGAAACTACAGAAGAGCAGTATATGAACCTGATCTTACTAATCAATTGCCATTAAAAAAAAAAAATAACGTGTTAGTGTGCTAAAATTTTCAGGGTCAGATTTATTTATAGATGGGAACATAGACAGTAATGACTCCTGATCAAATTATCAGTAGAATAAAAATAATTGTCGTTCTTGCTCATTATGATATACAAACGAGGGACAAATTCACAAGATTCCATCAATGAAAATTTCGAAAATACGTTTTCAATTCAGAACTGAACTCTGATCTATAGTATACTTGAAAATCAATCAAATAACTAGGATCATTTCAAGATTATATGTGGGGTTACCTGAAGCATATGGACTACATATTTCTGAGCAGCAAGGTCTTGCTCAGCTCTTCTACGAGCATCTTCAGTAACCTTTTGCTCCTGCTCTACCCTGATTAGGACCTGTATCAAGAACAATTAACGCTTTCAAGAAAACAAAATTTGTGGTTTTTAATAATTACGTTTCATTAGTCAAGTATGAAAAGACGCTGCTGGAAACAGGAATACAGTAGAACCTGCAGCATGGCAGTTTCTTGTAATTTCTTATCAGCAAGGGCTTCTTGTAGTTCAGCGACCTCCCTCTCTAATTGCTCAACCTGGATGATTATATTTTGCAAACCTTACAAGCCAATTGATTACCAAAGCTTTTATAGAATTGGAACCGTTATTGTACTTGAATTGAACTAGTTTTTTTTTTCTAGAGCTTCCTTGCATGTTTTCTTGAATGAGTAAAAGTCCTCTCTGCCAATTAGATAATTAAGAAATCAAATATCACATCAAGTTTTTATTTTCTTATCTGATAAAGCATGGCAACTCTTTTGATTTGATTCAGAGGTACATGTATTCATAACTTAGTGAATAGCATTGGTTCATACATGATAACTGATTGCACATCAACGTTAGCAGTAATAAATCTAGATAATGTATTTAAATTTTTAAATGATTCAAATATTTGTATGGTTAGAGGATGAGGGAACATGGTACATTTCTATTTTAATATCTTCTACTAGCACAGCATTCACCCAAATGTCAGATTTACCCTGGCACTCAGTTCCCGTCTATTATCTTGCTTGACCATCTCCATAAGCGCTGTTTCTAGCTCCTCAGCTCTGTTAAAGGGACACACAGAGAGATCAGTTCATGACCTTAAGGCATCTCCATAAGGCGTGGTTTTGTTGGAACTTTTACATGACCAGAGAAAAGTGGAAAGAATGGACTGTGGAATGGTTAAGGAAAATAGAAAACAGGAAATAAAATGCCAAAAGTGATTAGCAATAAACTTCTCTTAAAGTATTATATCTTTAAGGTTGACAATCATCATTGTAAATGAAGTTAAGAAAACAAAATTAAATTAATAGGCAGAACAATAATGCAGCACTTATCAAGGCTCTTGAAAGGGCATTGGCAATTTCTGGAAGGGCTTTCCTAAAGTAATAACTTGTAACGCTCGGCAGGAGATGGAAAAATAAAAAGGTTAAGCACGATGCTAACTACACTGGGTAGGCTAATGCTTCCTTCCCAAACTAGATTCATCAACAATTATCTCTTAAAAAACCTCCTGTGAGCTTTATGATAGGGACTCACGTCCATTCCTAGTCTATACTAGGAAGAAATGAGTGCAGAACCCATAGAAAGTAGTGTGGCATGTCTGTTTTATATTTAAATTACGTAGGGTCATCTGTTTTATCATGTCTTAGGTGGTGTAGTACAGTTGTAAAACGTGGGGTAGCAGCTTATTAGGTGCTAGAGTGAAGTTATCGTCAGTTGAGTCTAGTATTTAAGGGTCTGGAAGTTGTGTATCATACTTATGTTGAATTATGAATTGAAAGTATTTCCCTTCTAAGTCTAGAGTTACAGATTCTGACTCAAGACTATCTCTTCTACTTCTCTCTTCCTCTTAATCCCTCATTCTTCCCTCTGAACCTAACACTCTATGTCATAGGTTATGGGCAGGAAAATTGATTTTTTATTTATCCAAAAGGATATATCATCAAAAAAACCAAAACTACTAGCCTGATTATAGCAGATCTTTTCTCCTCTAGCATTCTGCATAACTCGACCTTCAACCAAACCACCTGCACAGAGAAGAATAGTCTCAACCACCAAAAGACCAAGAAGAGCCTAGATGCTTACAGAGAAGAAAACCCATAATCATCCAATTCTGATGCCTTTTCAGTATTTTGCGTGGAAGTGAATAAACCAATATGATGTGGACAGAGTCATCATATGACATCTACCAATAGAGAACATGCTTGACCCAATTATTTAAGCATGTTATGACCTATAGAAAATTCATTCATAGATCAGAATATGGAATCTCTGATTATTCAATTTATTGTATGCAGCACAAGACACTCTTACCATAATCAAATATGACCTGAATTTTTTGGAGTCAGACAAGAAGACGAACCTTCATGTCATGAATAAAATTCTATGATGAATTTAAGAGAAGAAAAGTTTAGTGGAAGATGAATTTCAATATGATTCAAAGGTAACACGTAAAAGAAGCAACCTGTTCCTGGATATCTGGAAGAGAATCTACTTCTGAATCAACATTGAGGCTATTGAGCAGTTCATCCAAGTTGGAGGAATGGGATTTCAACTGTGATTTGTCCCCAACATTTTCCATATCATCTCCTTCATTGGTTTTCATTTCCTCTACCAGTGATCCTGGGTCATGCTTAAAACTGTACAGTTTAGATGCAAGCCCTTTGGAATCCTTCCAAATTCGCCCCTTTTTAGACCTTTCCTCCACAACAACGAGTACAGATGGCCGATGCTTTTCTCTCAGTTCCTGCAATCTAGCCTCAGACACAGCTAGAAAACTTACACAAGCAGTAAATACGAGCTGACTGCTATCAAATGTTGAGCCAGCAAGTGATTGCAATAGAGTAGTTGCATCACCAGCATCTTTTGTTGTAACTAATGCAGGACCTTGAACAAGACAAAGAATTTGCAACATTGATGTTATTTTACTGGGTAAACATTATTCTGCACAGATCAGACACAAGGACAGCAAATTACAATTCATTACCATACAAATCCATTAGAGCAAGGGCTGTTCGAAATAGCATCACACGGTTACCTTCAAATAGTAACACATCCCAAACTCGAAGAACTAAATACAAAGAAAACCCACCATAAGGTTGCAAGCTTTACAAATAACAAGTTCTAGGTCACCGCAGAAACACAAGAGAATATCTGTGCGAGTGTGTGTGTTGGGGGGGTCTTCACAAAAATCTAACCACTTTCCCAAGGAATCATGTTTACAAAGATCGATAGGAACCAAGGTCCAGTTATCCAAGCCACCTGCACTCCCAAGTAATCCAGATGATTAACTGCACCAGAAGCATCGATGAAATAAAAAGCTGTCCCAAATGCTTCATAGGACAACTAAAGAAGATTACTTTCAAAGCAAATCTAATATGCACAAACCCAGCTTGGGAAATCTTTCACGCATTAATTCCTCAAACACAAGCTGGTCTACCTGACAAAACAAAAACTACTGTCATTGCCAAAATGAATAGCCGAGAGTCCTGCTAAAGCTAAAACTATGTACAAATATACAATCTGATTCAGGATATAATTAACTATGTCAGGAGTAAATATAATCGCACCTGGGATTCTACCATTTCCTCTGTATAATAACCTTCAAAATAATCATCAATAATGCCCACCAATGCCCTGAGATTCCATAAAAATAAATTAGTTCATAAATACATGACAAAACCATGCGTTCTGTATAAAGAAATACAATAAGTTCAAGGCAAAAGTACATAATTATTTTTAAAAAATGGTTGTTTCTTCAAATCAATTACCAAAAGATAAACTTAACGCAAGTATGTTCCCTGAAACAGTTTATGTCTTCTCAAAAACATCCTCTATTTTCATATAGTCCAGACCAGAGCTATTTATGCTTGAATGGGGGTAATACATGGGACAACTTTCTCAACTCACCAAAATGCATTTTCCTCAGGCATAAGAAGCAGCAACAAACCAGCAAAAAAGTTCATTGCCTGCGGATGTTTTGATAACAAGAAAATTTAGTGACAATGATTATGGTGATGACAGCAACAATGATAATTACCACCAATAAATATGCCAATGAATAACATTTAACAAAATTTCCCAAATAAGAGAGGATATCTATAATAACCTAGCCAGAGGCTTATCAGTGTATAAAGGCCACATTAATCATAAATGGCAAAAAAATTCTTAGAAGGAAAACATTCAAAAAGAACATCTAGATATATTATGTTTGATTTGCCCACTATTTCAATTTATTTAAACCCTCTGCAGAAAAAGTTTTCTTCTGAAGGAAAATTTTATAGAAAGTCCATTGAAAATGAAAAACAAAGTAGCAGGTAAACTTATCATTAAAAATTGGACCACAGTTACCTGACAGTAACCAACAGAGGGATTGTGCCGAGCATAAGCTATGAGTAAACGCCTTAAGGAATTCCTTCCATTTTCATCCAAAGCAGGATGTCCTGGGAAAGTTCGTGATATGTCCTGTGAATAAAAAGCAAGATCATTCTAAGGAGAAAGCCAGCTTGCAATCTAAAGGAAAAGAAACAGCACCTACAAATCAAAATAAAGTCCAAGGCACATGCAGCTAATGACCTTCTCAATCTGCTTTCTCCATTTCCCTAATGCACCAGATGAATCATCCTGCTCCTTCCTTTCACTACTATCACTTTCTTGAGCCAATAGATCCTCGTAATAGCTTTCCACCCTACGTTTCTTCACTCCTACAAATGCTTGCCATACCTACAATAAAAATACTGTAGGAAGACTCCACATTTTTACTCATAAAAATAAGAAGTGGCTTGATGAACTAGAAACATCAATTATACCTCTCCTCTGAGATCCTTTGGCACTCCTCCCTGAACTAGGGTCTCCAATTCCTTCAGATGAGAGTGAAATTCAGGTGAGTCATTATCCTCTAAAGCATTTCCTTCCCTCAAGTCATTGATACTGTTATCTAGCATCTCTTTAGTGCGGACCTTTTCCCCAACTAAGTCCTCAGAAACCACTTCTAGATGTTCAGACTCTTCTATAGAAGGAAGATCATCATATTTACCATTTGTCTGCTCAACTTCAATTTTCTTTGCCTTCTTGACATGATTACTCATCAGTTTCTCAACGGCAGCAAGAGAAGGCCTAATTTCACCCCAGGTTTGAACCTTACGGGCCTTTCTTTCTTCTCGATAGTGCACCTCTTTTTCAGAACTACTTGCTGTTGAGCCATCAGAAACAGACTTCTTGCCAAATGAATCATTCCCTTCACTAACCCTTGCTGGAACTGTTCCTTCTTTCCCTTCTTTAGTCTCGGCACCTTCAGCAGCCCTCCTGTCACTTAACTCATCTGCTTCTCTTTGCCTCTCTAGATTTGTCCCTTCCCCTATTTCAGTACCTTTAAAAGACTTCCTGCCACTCAAATCATTTCCTTCACTTACCAACTCTGCACCTGTCTCCTCTTCTACCTTAGTCCCTTCACAAGATTGCTCCGAACTCAAATCATGTCCTTCACTTACCCTCTCAGCACTTTCAGTCTCTTCACAAGACTTCCTGATACTGAAATCATTTCCTTGACTTAAGCTCCCTGAACTTGTCTCTTCTTTAATCTCACTACCCTTACCTTTAGATATTTCTTCAAGCTTACCCTCAGAAGAACATGATTGAGATGATTTGACTGTCTGTTCAAGGAAGCGTCTCCATTTATCTGCCCTTTCACCTTCCTCCTCCTGATATTATGTACAAAATATATGTGTATTCCATGAAAAATTACATACAAAAATTTTATTTTCATAGGAGACGTGACATCAAGCATTGTTACGAGGTAAAGTTAATGTCATAGGTTGGTGCCATTTATTTTGATCTGGTCATTGCAGCCATTATCTCATAATCGCCAGTTAAACATAAACCTTGTCATTATTTAAATTATTTGAGTTAAAATCCCGGGGGGAGGAATCTTCCAACAGTTTTTTATGTTAATTTTTATTATACTAATTGTGAGCAAATTAATTTTATTCAAAACTACTAATAAAAAATCACAACTTTCTAATTACAGACTGTAACATATTTCTATATGTGTGCACTTGCCTTTATTTTACGGGATTGAAATATTAAACCTGATATAGAAGAACTGAGAATCAAAAACAAAAGTTATAGATACCTTGTAGATAGAAGCATACTGTCTGTAACTTTGTGCGTGTTGAGGTCTTAATGCAAATCCGTAGGAATCCCTGCAGACATAGATGCGTACTCATTGATACAATACAATAACTGAGCCAAAACGCTACCAGAGTTTCTTAAATACCAGAAAAATGGGAAAAATACAGCAAGTCATCAGGATTTTTTTTTTTTTTTTGGGGTGGGGGGAGCGATGAATTCAAGTTACATTTTTAACTTGAGTGACGATATGGTAACGTACAAGCAATGTTATGACCAAGGGCAATGTACACATGGGAGGCAGTACGAGATCAATTACCTAGAATCAACCTCCAATGAACGCTTACTCAGCAAGGACAACAACATACTTCAAGAACAGAAGCAGTTCTACTGCCCATAGCTTTTGGTTGAACAAATATCAAAATGCTACAGCATTTCAGACTTTACAGCCACTGTAGGTGCCATATAACGCACATGACATTAGTCCTACCCCTACACTTTCAATTTCTCAATAATAATCCAAATGGACCTCAGAATTCATACGATGAACTCTAATTAATTGTAATAATCAATAAACCAATCGTGTGTTCTTAGTTGAAGGGGAAAATAGTTGATACAAAGAGTCGGCCCACTCCCGAGATCAAACCAGAAAATGTAAAATCACAGAGACGAAGAAATTTTCTAGTTTCGATCCAACAAGTACCAAAATTTTCGGGTTCCAGGACGCGTGGATATACCAGTAAGGGCGATTATGTGCCGCATTACGACATATATTTGCATACCTCATGGGTTCGACATTGTGGAGGAGACTGAAACAGAGGCCCGCCATATTCGGCTGCCTCAACGAATGCGAATCCGATTAAGCGTCGCAACTCGAGAGAGAGAGATTGGCGGCTATTATTATTATTTTTAAGATCGAATACTGAATATTTCCCCTGTAAACTGACTTTCCCTCCGGTTCTTCACCGGGGTTCTCCCCGCGCAAGCGCGGTTATTTCATATGTGATCTATAAATGGGGGCTCATCTAAAAGACCAGAAAAGAAAAGCCTGATCAGAATGGATATATCTTTTAGTTAATATAATAAGATATATTATTAAGAAAATTAGTTGAGTCTAAATTATTTCCTCTCCTATTTAAGTATTATTAAAGAAACACTAATAGAGGTAAATTAGGAAAAAATTGATAAATATATAAATTATGTCTTATATTTAAAATCAAGCTTAACTCTTATATGTTGCCCGATCGAAGGAATAAGAAAGAAAGACAAAAACATTTTATACAACAATAACAAAACTTTATCCTACTAAATGAAGTTAGTTACATGAATCACACTACATGAGTCATTGAACTTGATAAAAAATTAAATGTCGCTCAATAACTTTATTAAACATTCTCTTTGATCTTTCTCTATTATTTTTACCTGGCTCTGAACAAATTGATAAAAAATAATTTGATCTATCCTTCTTATTGGAGTATCCAATAACCTTAAAATTTAAAATATCAAATACTAATTTAAAATTGCCTTTAGTTGCATCAAAAAAGTAATTCACCAAAATACCACGGAAGAAAAAAAAAGGAAAATCCATCTTGGGCCCTTTTTGGGAAAAAAATCCCAAAAAGGGCCCCAAGATTCTGAAAATGAATTCAGAAACTTTTTAAAAAAAATCCCAAAAAGCGCCCCCAAGATTCTGAAAATCCCGAGAAAGGGCCCTGCGCCTTTTTTGGTGATTTTTCATTAAATGTTTTAGTTGTTAATGGGGGTGATATTGTTGTAAATATGATTGTTTTAGTTGTAAAAATATTATTGCAAATGTGACTGTTTTAGTTGTAAACAAGTGATATTGTTGTAAATATATTTGTTTTAGTTGTAAAAATTTCACGAATTTATCCTAAAAAAGGCCCTGGCCCTTTCTCGATTTTTTTTCGAATCTTGGGGCCTTTTTGGGATTTTTTTTTCCCAAAAAGGGCCCCAAGATAGATTTTCCCAAAAAAAAAATAGCCGTAATTTTTTTTGGCTAAAGCATCCTTTTAGCTTTTTAAATTGTACTTGAGGTATAATTTCGGTCTATTAACTTTATAAAGTATATTTTTTGTCCTGTATTTATAATATTATTCCCGGGTGGATCTCTTTCTCGTTTAAGAAAAATATGGAATCTTGGGTTACTAATTGGTCAAATACTAGGCAATCCGAAATTTTCTTGAATGATATTCAAGAAAAGAGTATTCTAAAAAAATTCATAGAATTAGAGGAACTGTTACTCTTGGATGAAATGATAAAGGAATACTTTCGAAACACGTCTACAAAACCTTTGTATCGGAATGTTGCTAACAAAAAAATGTTAACGCAAAGAAACTCAACGAATGACTAATGCGGTGACAAAGCATATTTAAGTTTTAATTTTTTAATATAATATATGGGGTTTAAACTTTTCATGTTGCATGAGAAGAAGAAGATTCCTACACACACATGAAATGATGGGACCCACATATATATATAATGTATATATATGTGGGTCCCACCATTTCATGTGTGTGTGACATGAGAATACACTTCTCCTACAACATGAGAAGTGTTTTTCTCATAATATATTTAGATTATTAAACTAAAATAAACCGACAAATCTTAGCAAATGAAATTGAGGTTTTGATATTTACATTATGAAACTAATTTGTTTTTAATACAATCAAAGTTTTTATATTGATTGTTTCATTAGGTTTTTAAATATATTTTTATTTACACATATTTTAAATTTAAGATTAATAACATTTAATTACATAATTATAACTTAAATTTACATAATCATCACTTGAGTTTGTTGTATCAGTATTTCCATTAGCAACATTAACGGTGTTAGAATTATAGAACTAAAAGTATACTTCTAAAAGTTAAGGGACTAAAAGTATATGAGCTTAAAAGACTAAAAGTATATTTTAATCCAAAAAAATAATTTAACGACGGGCTAGAAATCTAGAATACTAAATTGAAAAAACAATATAGTACTTCCAATCCTAAATATAGGATAATGTTTTGTAGTCAGAGTGAGTAAAATGTTATATGAGTTGAAAGTCCTAAAAGCTTAATTGAAATCATGTTCTATGAAGATTTTTTTGTTTTATATATATTCATTCTTCAATTTTAAAAATAACACAGCTTTGAAACACGAAAGATATACTACGTTTGCATAAGAGTTCGTAGCTATGTATAAGGGTTTTCATTTTGCCTTTGCCACAATAAGGATTAATTTTTTCCCCCCTAAAAATTCCTTATCTTCCATTCTGATCTACCCCTTTTCCACTATGAAACTCTCCACGCACTTATGTCATCAGATAGCCATGAAAATGGCTAATTTCTTCTGGGGTTATTCTACTACTTCTAACAGAATCCATTGCTTGAAATGGGAGAAAGTGTAACTTCCACTAAATAGAGGGGGGCTGCATATAATACAGCTTGAACCTTTTAATTCTGCTCTTCTGGCTAAAGCACATTTGGAGGGTTATCAAAAATCAATCTTCTTTGCTTAGAAGAATCCTAATTGACAAATACATGGATAGTGATATTTCAAACTGTGTTATAGCAGTTCTTTTCTTTGGAGACAGATTGTGAGAGAAGAAAATGTGGTTTTAGACTATTTTACATGGCAGGTTGGAGACGGATTTGTCATTTTACTTAGTAGTCGCCTTTGGTGGCATTGGCAACAGTCTGGTTGATCATATCCCTCACTGAAGATTGCTGACCTAATATTGTGCTCAAGGGGGAAATGGAATTATTCGTTATTGGTTTCTCTTTATCCCAGGCAAGTCGCCCAACAATTTGCGTTGTATCCTCTTCCTCTGTCTCAAGCTCATGATACAATAAGGTGGTGTGGTAATCAGTCTGAAGTATATATGGTAAAAAATATTGTCATGTAGGTGCCCATTTTATACCGCAACAAGTCATATGGTTGGTACAAACAAGATAAGTTATTTATACATCAATCATTAGGCTGCAAGTTCCGTCCTTTGCCAATATGGAGAATAAAAATTTATGTGGGAGAACTCATCAGAAAATGATACCATCTCACAGTTGTCGTTTGCAACTTTTCTTTACACTCTCCCGAACTACTAGTAGAAGGCGAAATATTAATACTCGAATCCGCTTTGACCGACGTCAATTTCATGAATGGACAGTTGCTCCCTCGATAAAAATGGGTACACTGCAGTTACAACTATGGCTCTAAGGGATGTAATGTTTTTCATTCTGCAGCAGCGCGTGATTTCACACTCTCAATCCTTTTAGTGAATACGTAAATTAGTTAAGACTTCTTATTGAAAAATTATTACTGAATCTAGGTTTGTACCCTAGCAGCTATCTTATATTCTGCAGGATGTCTTCCACTTGTTACAAACCTTTGTAAATTATGTTTTTATTTAGTAATATATGATTATATGTTCCATCGAAAAAAAAGAAGCCATATTAGGTTACATGAAATTTGCCTCTTATGTCTTGTTTCCCTTCCTTCACGTATTTTATTGAAAAGCTACAGTGATCGTTGCTATATTCTCTGCTTATGAGAATATGGAGAGCAAGATGTTGCAAGACGACCTTGTAAAATACTTGATAGAGTAATTTCCTTGAGTCCGCGCGTTCATAGTTATTTAAGTTGAAGGATAATACAATGCCCATCACACACTTGATCAAACTATCCTAAATACTCCGTAAATACACATACTATTGACTAAAGAAAAGCCATCCATAATTTTCCCACAAGGAGAAAGGCATGTCCAGATTGACATCTCTTTTTTCAATAGAAGATGATAGAGAGGAAAACTACACAAAGAAACAAAATACAACATAAGAAATCTAGGTTCTTTCATCATCATCCTTGCTACACAAAGGGGGCATTTTATGAGTTGAATTTTGAGAAAAAATAATAATATATATTTGAAGAATTTAACTCATAAAAACATCCCCCTCCCTCGTATCAAACAATTGGTGGATGATCAATGAAGCGACATAACTGACTTTTATTGGACACAATTTGCATCTTGGATGCCCCCGGCTGCCACTTGATGTTCACTGTTGAGCCTGCAGAATCGAAATGTAAAGGCTTAGCAAAGTGGCAAAGAGCAGAGCAAGAAACCAACCACAATGTTTCAAACTAAATCGAGCGTTGTTTGTATGCTAATTAATTTTTATTACCAAAAAAGGTTTCTTGAAAATGCCGACCATTTCCTTAGGATCATTTCTTGTCTGGGTAAAAGCACCAATCTTGTTCACTTCTCCTGCCAAAGCCAAAGAAACACAAAATGAAGACATTTAGTGGAACCGGTGTGTGGGAAATTCTGAATTGATCACTTATATTTGTTTCTGCTATTTCACAAATAGCTAAGGGCAAACTTGTTTAAATACCCAGATTTTTAAACAGTACAGTTTTCAACGTACCTCAATCCATGCAGCAAGTTGTGACATCATGCTTGAAAGCCTCAAAAAAGATGACTTGGAATCTTTCAACAAATGGAACATAGGCAATACCCACCTGATGGTCACCATATTTCATGACCATGGAAATTATTATTATATAAAGTTGGCAAAATCATAGATATTACTATATAGCAGGGTTTTTGCTTCAGGTTAAGAGTTAAGACTATTTCATTAGCATGATAATCTCTTTCACCAAATAATTCACATACAAAGCCTGAGTTCCTCAGGAGTTGATAATAATAAGTGATCACTCTGAGAAGCCTAGTTTAATATAAAGAAGACAGCAAAACCCCTAATTTCAACCCATCGAACTAAATTGGCCAAGGAAGAATGGCCTATCTTCGAATTTACCAAGAGCATTCTCCAAGTAATCAAAGCAGGACCTGGATGAAAGTGCCAATTTTAAGCTGTACTTTTTCATTTGAAGTTTTAACATCACTCTCCTTTTCAGAAACTCAAATCTTACTGGCTTGCTGCTTTCATTGAAGTGAACCCTTCCCAGACGAATTATCAACCTGGGAAATCAACTGCTCACTGAACTTGCTCTTGACAGGATCCTGAAAACAGATTCACATTGTGATTTCATTGATCAACTAGAGAAGGGGACAGGGGTATGAACACTTGTCGAATCTTTAGATTCTTACACTGGGAAACAAAGATGGCCCTTCAAAGTTAGAATCAACGTATTTGGTCATATCCAGACTTTCTCCCAAAACCTTGCCGTTGACGATGGAACCTACAAATAAGGAGGAAGTTCATGATCGATCAGTCGGATCAAATAGCTCAGTCAACCAAGTCAAGTTCAAATAGCAAATTACAGCAACAAGAAAAATCAATATCTTTCTTTAATTATCGAAACACACACTTTATTTTCAGGGTAGACTTTCTCCTTAAATCAATAGTTGAGCGATCTAGTTAAGGCATGCTATACTGAATAAAATAACCCCACCTGCAAGGAGTTCTTAATGCCAAACTTATGGCTATACTTCAGTTGTTAAATAAAAGCACTTTCATCATCTAACACTTCTTGCACAATATATCCTTCTCTCATTAATCCGAGCAATCCTTCCAACAATGCGTAAATCTCATCAGATCTTACATTTGAAACATCCTTTGCGATAAAGCTTAGTAATCCTCCACTTGTTTCAATCCAGCTACTCCCACGAATCTTCTTTAACCCTATCTCTTTCATTTTCCCCCTAACTTTATTAGCTTCTTCCCATCTCCCAGCTTGTGAAAATAAATTTGCCATAATTACGTAATTCCCAGTATTCTCAGGCTCAATCTTGAACAAATGATCGCAGGCAAACTTGCCCATTTCCACATTACCGTAAACTGAAGCCCCATGCAGCAAAGCACCCCAAACTCTAGCACTTGGTTCAACTGGCATTTCAGAAATGAAGTCTGCTGCTTCCAAGAGCTTACCAGCTCGACTAAGAACATCCACCATGCAGGCATAGTGCTCTGCCAAGGGCTGAATTCCATATTTAAAGGACATTGTGTTAAAGATTTCCCAAGCTTTGTCCACTTGTCCAGAATGAGCACAAGCAGCCAGTACTGTTGTTAATGTCACAGGGTCAGGATGAACTCCGCTATTTAGCATCTGCCCATAGAGACTGAGGGCCGAACTAGCATCTCCATGAGAAGTATAAGCTGATATAATTGCTGTCCAAATTACTAAGCTCCTACATTCTGATTGATCAAAAACCCGTTGTGCTCCATGAATAAACCCCAACTTTCCATAAGTATCAATTATGGCGGTCGCAACATATATAGTTTGGTCAAAACTTCTCCTGATAGCATAAGCATGTATCTCTTTCCCTCCTCTCAGGTTTGAAAAGTGGTAAAATGCAGGGAGGAGGCTAGAAAGTGTAACGGCATTTAGTCTATAACCTGAAGCCTGCAATTCTTGAACTAAATCCAAGACTCGCTCATGCTGGTTGTTTTGGACCAAACCAGATATTACGGCATTCCAGGTGCTTAATCCAGGATGTTTCATTTCTCGGAACAAAGTCATGGCTTTGTCAACAAACCCATAAAACATATACCCTGAAATGATTGAAACATAAGTAACTGCATCCTTCTCACCCATTTCTTCAAACAATTCCTGAGCATAATCCAAGTTCCCACATTTTGCATACATTCCAATGAAAGCATTACAAAGTGAAATATCCATCTCGATTTGAGTCTCACTGATTAAACGGTGGACTTCCATTCCGAATATAAGATCCTTTGACTGAGCACAGGCTTGCAGCACACTAACAAATGTCAATGCATCAGGATTAAACCCCGTTGAACCTAGCAACTTTAAGTAAAGTTGCTTGCATTCTTCATAAAACCCATTCTGAGAATATCCAGCAATCATAGCATTCCACGACACAATATCTCTTCCGGGCATTCTGTCAAATATAGTCCTCGCGAATCCAAGCAGATCACATTTGGAGTAATACGTCACCAGAGCATTTAGAACAAAAACGTTTGAATCCAAGCCACGCCGAAGAACATAACCATGAATCTGTTTTCCAAAGGTGGGACTAGAAGACGATGAAGCCAGCACCTTCAAAACAGAAGTAACAGAAACACTATCAGGTTGGGCACTGGCGGAGAACGATAAAGAGGAAAAAAGCTTCAGCGCATGATGGAACAGACCGTTAGATGAGTAGCCAATGATTATGGCATTCCAGGAGAAAACATTTCTGTGACGAATTTCATCGAACACCCTACGCGCTTCGGAGATGTGATTGGATTTGGCGTAGAAAGTGATGAACTTTGAGGCAAGGAAGTTATCGGGTGTGACTGAGAACAGGATAAGGCGAGCATGTAGTTGCTTGGCTTGGCGAACAAGACCATGGTCCGTGCACTGCTGAATGACGCAGCCAAAAGCTCGAAAGTCGAGGCCTTGCAGGAATCGTCGGACGCTTCCGGCGCTGAACATCTAAGCGGTTTTTCCATCCCCATTCATTTTTTAGGAAGCCGCGCGGTCTTACGGTCTTACCTATAGCAGTGGAGCAGCATCTTATGTAACAACTGCGATTTGGCCGTCCAACACATGGATCAAAAATACCAATAAATTTTTGAAAAAATACAATCAGCACACAATAAGTTTTACTCATGAGCGCCTACAACGCCGGTAGACAAAAAGTTAACGTCTGTTATCTAAGGTGCAGATTGGCCAACGAACTTTTACCCAAGTGCCCAGCACAAAAAAGTTTTACTTAGTAGCGTCTCGCACAAAAATCTAAATTTTACTAAATTAAATAATTTTTTTCCTCAATTGTCATTATTCAAAACTACTTGTATAGATATCTATGGACAAAACTTACTCATTCTTCAATTTTGTCAAAATTATAATTTTCTAAAATAAACAAAATTTTTAATTAAAAATATAATTATATGATTTAAATAAAACTCAAGGTGTTTTATAGTTTATTATATAGGGAGAATCCCATATAAAGACGCTTAAAATAGAAAAATTTTGTATAAGGTTGGTAAACTGGACAAATCTGAAATTGGGTCAATGACCCAATTTAAAATATTTAAATATTGATTATATTCCAATAATACCCCGGCCTGACTCACCACCAAATCTCTACCACAACACACGCTGCCTTCCCGCTTTGGAAAAGCTTTGAAGGTGCTGCTGGAGAAGCTTTGAAGGTAGATCTGCTCAATCATCCTGAATACATAGACCAAAATGCAACCCTAGCTTTCTTGGCTGCAATTTGGAGGTGGATAACCCCAATCAAGAAGAAACAACCTTTGGCACAAGACGTCTTCGTTGGCAACAAGAAGCCAACCAAGAACCACATGATAGCAAATCGTGTTCTTGGTTTTAGAACCACAATGAACATTCTATATGATGATGGTGTGTGAGGGCAAGGTCATGTTGACTCCATGAACAACATCACCGCCATTGCAACTTTTTTGGCATTAGGGTTATTACGTAACGCGTAAATAATATTGTTCGGTCTCCAATTTTTCTTTTTCTTTTTAATAATTAAGGGGCATAGAGGTAATTTGGCCCAAATTTTAAATCCTTAATTGAGTCACATAACCTAATTAATAATTTGTTAATTTTAGTAACCCAAATTAGAATTTATGTAATTCAACTGTCTTTATATGAGATTCTCCCTATTATATATGTTAAACAAAAAAATTATATGATTTATTTTTATTTTAGAAGAAATTTATGTGAGTTAAAAAAATTCATTTAATGTTAATAAAATTTTTGTATGCCAAATTGCTTCCTTAACCCATTATAATTGTTCCTTAACCTATTATTAAATTGTCCTTCATCAAGCCTCTTAGGTTATCCTTTTTTTTTCAACAAGTCTCATATTCATATAATCAATAGATCATTTAATTAACAAATATATCATCAAGTTGCTTAAATTTATATTATTAAGTATCAATGTTGATATCCATTAAGCTCTTTTTATAAAGAAAAATAAATAAATTAAATTCATTTCTTTTCCTGGGATATAATAGATTTTTTAAATTTTATTAACATTAAATGAATTTTTTAACTCACATAAATTTCTTCTAAAATAAAATAAATCATATATATATATATATATATTTAACATATATAATAAACTATAAACACCTTGAGTTTTATTTAAATCATATAATTATATTTTTAATTAAAATTTTGTTTATTTTAGCAAATTATAATTTTGAAAAAAATTGAAGAATGAGTAATTTTTGTCCATAGATATCTATACAAGTAGTTTTGAATAATGACAATTGAGAAAAAAATTATTTAATTTAGTAAAATTTAGAATTTTGTGCTGGGCGCTTCTGAGTAAAACTTTTTTGTGCTGGACACTCTTGGGGTAAAAGTTTGTTGGTCAATCTGCACCTTAGATAATGGACGTTAACTTTTTCTAACGGGGTTGTACTGACTGCACTTTTTAAAAGTTTGTTGGTATTTTTGGTCCACTTAATAGTTAATTATGTTGGACGCTCTTGAACCAATAGTTTATTTGTCAAATCCCACCTTAACTCAAAATAAATTGTTAAAATATCATGTTGTAACAAATTAATTATTTCAGGTAAAAATAATAATAATTAATAAATCACAATTTTCCCCCAACTATTGATTCACTAATTGTAAGACCAGAATCTGAATAGGCCTAATTCAAAAGATGCATGGTACAGTGACTCAAAAATTTTAATTTAGAATGATCTCTACCAAAGTTATAGAAGAAATAAAAGTACCTGTAGAATTAAATCTTTTTCTCGTTCAGTCCTAACTCTCATTAAATTTAGGATGATCTCTGCCAAAGTAATAATTATTGAGACTGAATGATCAATAATATTCATAGTATTTCTCTTGTGCTTTAATGTAATCATTCAATCTCAACCTGTTATCAGGGCCTGGTTCCGATCTTAACATGGTATCAAAGCTTGGTTCCGATCTCAACATGGTATCAAAGCTTGGTTCCAATCCAAGGATCTGTGGGTTATAGGCCCACCATGCTTGAAGGATTACATCGAAGCACATGAAAAATACTATGAATATTATTGATCCTTAAAAATAAAAGAGAATACAAAGATCATGTTTGTTCATGTCTATAGAGAGGGTAACGTATGTGTTGATGCCCTGGCTAACTATAGATTTGTTCAAGAAGATATGCATATTACGTTTGATAGGCCTCCTCTGTTTGTAAAAAGGTATCTGGCCAGAGATTGTATGGGTGTTTCTTACCCACGTTTTATTCTGATCAAGTAATAGAGATGGGCTATGCCTCGTGTTTGACCAAAAAAAAAAACAGAGAGAATACAAAGAAACCTTTATATAGGCAAACCCTAACTCAAGAAACTAATCTAATGAAATCTAATTAGATCAAATCAACTCATAATATCTTAAGATATATTCCTAAAATATAATATCCATATTAGAGCCTGGTTTTTGCGAAACATAATTTTTATTTTGTTTATTTTAATAAAGGGGATAAATACAATTTTTGCTATGAAAGTTTAGCCTAAAGAGCACTAGTCACATCGAAGTTTTTTTGGATCAATACCATTTTTGCCATTGTTGAGATTGAAGGACCAATAATATTCAAAGTATTCTTCTTATGCTTTAATGTAATCCTTCGATCTCTACATGGTATTAGAGCCTGATTCAGATTTCAACATGATATCAGAGCCTAGTTCATATCTCAACCTTCGATCTCAACATTGTATTAGAGCCTGGTTCCGATGTAAACATGGTATCAGAGCCTGGTTTCGATCCAAAGTTCTGTGGGTTATGAGCCCACCACGCTTGAAGATTACTTCTCAATTTAGATGTACCCCAAAACTCTTCGACATCTCATATCTTTAGAAAACAATCGTTGTCTATTATAACTAACTGCACATTATAGTAACGGTTCCTATCAAACACCACAATTGGTCCTCCTTTGAGTTCCACATTCTCATCTAACCTTATTTCCAGTTTGAAGATCTCGATTCTTGTGTTTATTCCTCTTAATACATTTGATATTTGCCATTGAAGGGTCTTCAAGTTGGAGAAGAAATGAAAGGAGCAGTAGAATTGAATCTCTTTCTCGTTCAGTCTTAACTCTCATTAAATTTAGGATGATCTCTGTCATTTTTTTTAATGAAAATTAAAGATTAAAGGGGAAACAAAGTTTTTAATTTTTGAGATTGAAGGATTAATAATATTCAAAGTATTTCTCTCGTGCTTCAATGTAATTCTTCAATAACAACATGGTATCAGAGCCTAGTTCTAATCTCAACTTCAATCTTAATATGGTATCAGATCTTGGTACCGATCTCAACATGGTATCAGAGCTTGATTCCGATCAAGGGACCGGTTGGTTATGGGCCCACCTACTTGAAGGAACTAGCCTTTGATACCATGTTGAGATTGAAGGTTGAGATCGGAACCAGGCTCTGATACCATGTTGCAAAGTTGTGTAATTTGTGTGACAATGTGGGCATTTGACTGCTTATAGAATAGTTTATGAGAGCATCGTGGGTGTTTGATTTACTTCAGAGTTAGAAAATACAACCAAAGATACGCTATTATACTTGTATTGGTCTATTTACTACTTACAATATAAGATTATGAAAAACCAATTTGGAGGATGTCAAAACTTAACACTTTCTAGTATGTAATAAGGAGTAGTGGTCTAGAGAACCCACTAGAAGAAGGGATGTGATGGATGTTGTATTCCTGTCAGATTTGGACATACTTCCAGAACTCTTCGACATCTCGTATCTTTAGATAGTAGTCGTTGTCTTTTATGACTAATTGCACATTATAGCATTGATTCCTGTCAAACACCACAGTTGGTCCTCCTTTGAGTTGCACATTCTCATCTAACTCTATATTTCTAATTTGAAGTTCTCGATCCGTGTGCTTCTTTAAGCTGGAGAAGAAATGAAAGGAGCAGCAGAATTGAATCTCTTTCTCGTTCAATCCTAGCTCTCATTAAATTTAGGATGATCTCTGCCATTTTTTAATGAAAATTAAATATTAAAGGAGAAACAAAGTTTTAATTATTGAGATTGAAGGATCAATAATATTAAGAATATTACTCTCGTGCTTTAATGTAATTCTTCAATCATAACGTGGTATCAGAGCCTGTTCTTATCTCAACTTCAATCTCTAACATGGTATCAGAACTTGGTTCCGATCAAGGGACCTGTTGGTTATAGGCCCACCTGCTTGAAGGAAATAGCCTTTGAAACCATGTTGAGATTGAAGGTTAAGGTCAGAACCGGCTCTGATACCATGTTGCAAAGTTGTGTAATTTGTGTGACAATGTGGTTATTTCACTGGCTTATAGAGTAGTTTATGAGAGCATCCTGGGTGTTTGATTCACCTCAGAGTTAGAAAATACAACCAAAGATACACTATTATACTTGTATTGGTCTATTTACTACTTACAATATAAGATGATGAAAAACACTGGCTTATAGAGTAGTTTATGAGAGCATCCTGGGTGTTTGATTCACCTCAGAGTTAGAAAATACAACCAAAGATACACTATTATACTTGTATTGGTCTATTTACTACTTACAATATAAGATGATGAAAAAACTATTTGGAGGATGTCAAAATTTAACACTTTCTAGTATGTAATAAGGAGTAGTGGTCTAGAGAACCCACTAGAAGAAGGGATGTGATGGATGTTGTATTCCTGTCAGATTTTGACATACTTCCAGAACTCTTCGACATCTCGTATCTTTAGATAGCAGTCGTTGTCTTTTATGACTAATTGCACATTATAGCATCGGTTCCTGTCAAACACCACAGTTGGTCCTCCTTTGAGTTGCACATTCTCATCTAACTCTATATTTCCAGTTTGAAGTTCTCGATACATGTGCTTCTTTAAGCTGGAGAAGAAAGGAAAGGAGCAGCAGAATTGAATCTCTCTCGTTCAGTCCTAGCTCTCATTAAATTTAGGATGATCTCTGCCATTTTTAATGAAAATTAAATGTTAAAGGAGAAACAGAGTTTTAATTATTGAGATTGAAGGATCAATAATATTCAGAATATTTCTCTCGTGCTTCAATGTAATTCTTCAATCACAACGTGGTATCAGAGCCTGGTTCTAATCTCAACTTCAATCTCAACGTGGTATCAGAGCTTGGTTCCGATCAAGGGACCTGTTGGTTATGGGCCCACCCGCTTGAAGGAAATAGCCTCTGATACCATGTTGAGATTGAAGGTTGAGGTCAGAACCGGGCTCTGATACCTTGTTGGGATTGAAGGTTGATATTGGAAATAGGCTCTAATACTATGTTGAGATTGAAGGATTACATTAACAATGTGGTTCTGGAATGAAGAATAAAAGAAATAAATCTTTGATTTGCTTGAAATGAGCTTAAAGCTATATAGTTTGTCTGACAATATGGGTTAAAACTGGCTTATATATTTGTTTATGAGAACATTATGTGTGTTTGATTCACTTCAGTGTGAGAAAATACAACCAAAGATATGCTATTAAACTTTAATTTGTCTATTTACTTCTTGTTTGAGCAAGGGATCTTTAGTCAACTTTTTCCTATGGATGAGGAAAGATTGTTACATTGTGTGGAAACTCCTTGATATTGGTGTTTCCTGATCCTAATCCAAATGACAACGGGTGACCTGATGAGTGTTAATGGTGATGATAAAGAATTACAAGAATTGACTTATTGTCTACTAGTTGTTGGGAAGAAAATCATTAAAATGGGATTACCGGTGAGGAAAATGGATTGCATGATAAAAATGAGTTGCAAGTTAATGGAATAGTTGAAGAACTCAAGGAGAAGAAGTTTGTTGGGAGAGGCTTTTACATCTCAGATACCTGAAGGTCTCGCTTGTGGAGAATGATAACTCTACTCGCCATGTTGTCACTGCACCGCTTCGCAATTGTTGTTATGAAGGTTAGTAACTATCTAATTTGCTGGATGTTTACTTATTTGGCTAGGCAGGGACACTGATTTCACACCATCTGTGTTTAAAATATCATTTGAAGTTACTTTTATCCTTATGGCTAGGCATAAGATGCTTTTCTTTCCCAAAATTTTTATTTTGCCTTTTATTAAACAATGTAAAGATACTAAATATCCATTACTTTTCACTGTGATTGACCATTCATAATTTATATGTAATCTTAATTTTGTATTTTTCAGTTATTGAAGCAGCAAATGGATTGCAAGCATGGAAGACGTTGGAGGATTTAACTAATCGTATTGATCTCATTTTAACTGAGGTGGCAATGCCTTTCTTATCAGGAATTGGTCTTCTATGCAAGATTATGGGTCACCAAACACGGAAGAACATTCTAGTAATTAGTAAGTTTTTCTGAGTGCCCATGTTGTTTTTCAATCTTTATTTTTAATATTTCTTATCACATGCTATAAAAAAGCTACTCTTTTCAATGGCTTCTGATGAAACTGGTTTGCAGTGATGTCATCCCATGACTCTATGGGTTTAGTTTTAAGTGCTTTTCAAAGGGTGCTGTTGACTTTCTTGTAAAACCCATACGGAAGAACGAGCTTAAAAACCTTTGGCAGCATGTTTGGAGGCGATGCCATAGTGTGAGTTGACTTAATATTTCCTTATCAGTGTCAAGATATCTATTTTATTTGTGGACTAGTGATGGTTTACCAATGCTTATATTATTCTGATATTTTAGAAAGAAAATTGCCATATCTATAGAATATATTGCTAAATTAAAAACCACCATTTCCATAATCATTCTTGATTATTCCTTGTAATTTTTTTGTCAGTCTAGTGGAAGCGAGAGTGAAATTGGCCCTCAAACCCAGAAGTCTGTAAAATCAAAGAGCCTTGAGAAGTCCGGTAACAACACTTACAGCGACAACAACAAAAGTGAAGATCTCAATAATAGGAATGGAAGTGACAATGGTAGTGGAACTCAGGTATAACTTTTTCTCATATGTTGATTTGCCTGATTCTGTTTTGGTTGATACTTATTGATGTATAGCTCTTATAGCTTTACTGGGTCTTAAGATTGCGCTTCAAGTTGGTGTTCGTAGATGTCTTTCATTTTTCTCAATTGTATGCATTGATTGCTACAGTTTTGAGGGTTTGCTTTAAATTAATCTTAGATTTCAAAGTTTTTCTATATTTTTTAGGGATAGGCATTAAAGTGTGGCAGATAGTTGGATCCCATGTCTAGGACGCCATTGCCCTTTCACCTCACTTTTGGCTTATGGCTGAATCCTCAAACTGATAAAAGTGTTATTTATTCTGAAAAAGTTGTAATCCGTTAAATTTGGTTGAGTGATTAAGTGTCAACGGCTTTATGTGATTCATTATTTTCCTTATTTTATTGACCACCTTCTTCTTGAGCATGTGTTTGGCATAAACAAGGAACAAACTAAGAGAAGTTTAAGTCTGTTACAATATTCCCATAAAACTCAAATCCTTGCTATCATCTGTTTTGCCCTTACTGTACTACTAGATAGGAAGATAATGTTTGGAAATCCAGCAAGAGAGGATGCCAAGTAAAGACAACCTCTTGTTTTTCTTGTCCAAATATATACAGCATGGTAGTCTACAAAAGGTCATGCACCAATTTTTCAAGCAAAAGTGGCCTGTAAGTTTCTTTGCTTTCTGCTTTGGCAGACCTCCTGGACCAAACAAGCTGTTGAACTAGACAGTTCCAAACAAGTGCCTCAGTAGGATCAAATAGTAGACTATACTGATAGCACTTGCACTCAATTTGTTCACGCCACTGCTCAAATATGTGATGACAAGATGGTTCCTATGTCCACACAGTGTTGTCCTAATAATAAGAAACAACTTGGTAAGGTTGAAAGTGCTTGAGCACACATATTACTCCCTTTGTCCCTCTTTATAAGACATATCTTACTGTTCTATACATACCGGCGAAATTAGTTAATCCACTCTCTCTTGATCCCTCACTCTTCATCATAAATTTATTGATCAATCCTCTCTCTCCACATATTTATTTTTAGGGGCATTTTTGGAAAAAAAATATATTAATTACTCCCTAAGCTTTGCAAAATGTATTATGAATTAGAAACTAAAACCTGTTAAATGACACCTTATAAAAAGATATGGGGAGAGCACTGTATTATGTTTCTCTCTCTCTCTCTCACACACATCATCCAATTTTATAGGAGTCAGATGTTATTGGTGAATATGATATGTCATTTGGAGCTTGTCAAAGTTGTTACTCTATTAACATTTCTATAAATTTTTTGAGTGCTGGTGTTACCGTGTTACAATAAATGTTTTTTCTTTGTCAAAGCAGTTACTCTATTAAAATTTATATGATTGCATTTTGATTGGAATAAGTTATGCTTGTTTTCAGTATTGTGATCTACTTTTGGATAATTCTTGGGGAATTTCATTTAGGTTCCACTAATTAAATTAATTCTGTACAAGTTATTGGAAGCTTTTTTATTGTGTCAAGGAATAATAAAACATTTTTTTAATAAACCTTCCTTTACTTATGCTTGATTCCTAATTTTAAGGACTTGCTTAATTCATGTTTGGATCAAAACTTTCACCTATACTTGAGCAATTTTGTTAAAATTACATCATGAGGAATTATTATATATATTGTAAAGGGATGCATTTTAATTTATAGGGTTAAGTACTAATTTTGCCCCGGAAGTATACCTTAGAAGTAATTTTGTTCTGGAAGTTTTTTTGGGTTCAATTTTGCCCCTGAAGTATAAAAAACGTAAAGAATGTTTGCCTCCCCGTTAGCTAGACACTGACGGCGTTAAGTCACAAGGGACCCTCACACTCGAGTGTAAGTGTACGGACCTCTTTTTTTTTCCCCTTGCACACTCACACTCGAGTGTGCACTTTTAGTGCACACTTATGAGTGTGCGAGGGAGGGAGGGAAAAAAAAGAGGTCCGTACACTCACACTCGAGACGGTCACACTCGAATGTGGGCTAATCCCGTTAGGCATTACCTAACGGCGAGGGCACATTGCTATGTTTTGATACTTCAGGGCAAAATTGAACCCAAAAAAACTTTTAGGACAAAATTGTTCTTGGAGTATACTTCTGGAGCAAAATTGGTACTTAATCCTAATTTATAAGCTTAAAACGTTGAGGCTCATAAATAGTATCATCTCTAACACACTTGTTTTCTCTCAAGCCCATATTCAAAGTGTGGACAAAGCAGATTTCCACCCACCTTGTGTGAAATTTCATTTTCTTATGAAGAATGTGATGTGGCAAGGATCAAGTTCCTTACCATTTCATCTTAAAGGCTCTAATATCATGTTAACGGCTAGTTTAACTACAAGGCTCTATGCTATTAAGTGACGATGGTTTGTGAATAAAATTTTATTTTGATCACCAACCATTTTTGAATTTTGACCAACCACATGACATGAAATGCAACTTTATTATTATTCAGTTGTATTACCTACTTTGTTTTGTGCTTCTCCTCCCTCAAAACTACACCAGACATTTATGCATTAATATCTATGTATGTTTTTATGTGTATATTTGTGTGTGTGTGTGTGTGTCATATTTTTCCCTCTTCTTTTTGTGACAATACATTAATTTCATCCCATTCCCCAGATCACTTCAAAGTCGAAGAGTGGAAAGTTGACTCAAGTAAAGAGCTTGACCTCAATGTTGACAATGGAAATGAGGTTCCCGTCAAAATTTCGGCAGAAAGATGTTGGTTCCTCTAAAGTCAATGGGAAGAATAGTAGAGGACAGCTGGATCTTAGTTGTCGGAATCCATCTGGCAAGCTAAGACCCAATGGTCCTTCAGTGTTCAAAGCAGTTCTTGGTGAAGAATTTGGAGCCCAAAATAGAAGACCCAAGCTCTCGATATTGAAAATTGTAATGAAATATATCTCAATGTTATATTATTCTTGGTAAATGTATATGTATTTATACAAGAGAGAGGAGTCCCTATACATAATGGCTCTTAATGTAGGATCCCTAATTATATGGGATTTGATTATACAATCCCATGACTTCATTTACATTAAAGCTAATATATTATTTCCTAACACTTCCCCTCAAGTTGGAGCATAGATATTGATCAAGCCCAACTTGTTACAAAGATAGTCAACCCGAGTTCCATTTAACGCCTTGGTCAGAAGGTCACCCAATTGGTCACTAGACCGCACATGCCCGTAGAAATAAAGTTTTCCTTGATCTTATCGCGTAGAAATCGACAGTCAATCTTGATGTGTTTCGTACGTTCATAAAACACGAGTTGGAGGCTATGTGTAGAGCGCTTTATTATCACACCACAACTTCACGGAGGTAATGACGTGGCAAGACCAACTTCCTTTATTAAGCGGTGAATCCACACAATTTCCCTCGCACCGATTGAGACATGGCTCGATACTCGGCTTTTCGCACTTGACTTAGAAACCACATGCTTGCTTCTTACTCCTCCATGATACTAAATTACCGCCAACAAACACACAATATTCTATGGTGGATCTTCTGGTAGCCTTCGAACCCGCATGATCTGCATCACAAAAACATTCAATCTTGTTGTGGCCATGATTTGTATAAAGTACACCACGACCAGGTGAGCCCTTCAAATAATGTAAGACATGTTCCAAAGCTTCCCACTGAGCAACGGTTGGTGCGGTCATGAATTGACTAAGCACACTAATGGAAAGGTCACATCGGGCGAGTTACCGTAAGATAGTTCAATTTCCCAATTAGCCTACGATATCTCTTAGGATAGGCAAATGGTTTGATCTTCTTTGGGTCAATTTTCTTTTGTACATCCTCAGGTAGCTCATCAAATGGTATGCGGTCATCAATGTCCAAGAAGGGATTAGGAATCATGGGAAAGCTACTCGGTGTTGCCCCGAGTTTCCCGGTTTCTTTTAACAGATCAAGAACATACTTCCTCTGAGTCAGAAGGATGCCTTTCTTGCTTCTCATAACCTCTATCCCAAGGAAGTACTTTAAAGGACCCAAATCCTTTGTTTGGAAATGAGAATTGAGAAAGGCCTTAAGTGATGAGATCCCCGAAGCATTGCTACCCGTAATAACAATATCATCAACATATACCACTAACAATCATCCCGATCGTCATTGATAAAAACGAATAGTCACACTTACTCGATTAAGACCAAACTTCTTAACCACGAGCTAAATCAAACCAAGCACGAGGGCTTTGCTTCAAGCCATATAAAGACTTTTGCGAGATAGTATACTTTCCCACGCTCCCCGAGCAACAAAACCAGTGGTTGCTCCATGTATACTTCCTCAAGAAGGTCACCATTCAAGAATGCATTCTTGACATCTAGTCACGATGAAGATCCCAACCATAATTGGGCCATAGAAATAAAGAGGCGAACGGAGGACATCTTTGCCACGGGAGAGAAGGTCTCGAGTAGTCAACACCATAAGTCTGGGCATAACCCTTGGCAACCAGTCGAGCTTTCAAACGTTCCAAGGTGCAATCAGCCTTTGTTTTGATTGTGAACACCCACTTACACCCGATAGCCTTCTTTCCAGGAGGTAAATCAACGAGATTCCAGGTACCTGCCTTATCAAGGGCCATCATTTCCTCTTTCATAGCAGCACACCAACCGGGATGGGCTAAGGCTTGGTGGAGATTAGTGGGGACAGTAATAGAATCTAAGGAGGCTATGAAAGAACAAGCTGGAGAGGAAAGATGTTTATAGGAAGCAAAAGAGGAAATAGGATAAGTACAAGACCACTGACCTTTTCGAAGGGCAATGGGCAAGTCAATAGGAGCAGGAGAGTCAGGCACAGCTTCGGCGTCTGGTGTAGAGACAGGAGAGGGGGTAACTATTGCTGGATTAGACTCCGAAGCAGATACTAGTAGGGTGGGAACCTGTTCAATGCCATTACTTGCCTTGGGACGCTTCCGATAAACATGATAGACAGGGTGGTTTCGCAGTGTACGGGATTGGGCGCTTTGCTGACCGTGGTAACTAAACCTTATAGATCAATATATCATCAAGACCATCGGTGGTGTCGGGGGGATGGTAAGGAAGCGAGACGGAAAGAATGGGGTGGACTCATGGAAGGTAACATCTGTAGACACAAGATAACGCCGAAGAGTGGGAGAATAGCACCTATAACCCTTTTGAACCCTAGAATACCCAAGGAAGACACATTTAATAGACTTGGGATCAAGTTTGGTAACAATAAGGCGAACATCGCGAACAAAGCAAACACACCCAAAGATTTTGGGGTCAATAGAAAACACGGGGTTAGAAGGGAACAAGGTGGTGTAGGGAGTGGCTCCACTAAGAACAGGAGATGGCATACGATTAATGAGAAAACAAGCAGTAGATACAGCATCAGCCCAGAATGGTTTGGGAACGTTCATTTGAAACATGAGAGCTCGGGCTACTTCTAATAAGTGCCGGTTCTTTCTTTCGGTAACACCATTTTGAGCCGGTGTATCTGCACACGAGGACTAATGAATCATGCCATTTTGAAGCATATAGTTTTGAAATTGGGCAGAATAATATTCTTTAGCATCGTCACTTCGTAAGGTTTTCACAGAGACACCAAACTGAGTTTTGATTTCAGCACAAAAATGGCAAAAATGAGAGAACAACTCGGAACGATTTTTCATTATATAAAGCCAAGTGGTTCGAGAGAAATCATCAACAAAAGTAGCAAAATACCGAAAACCGATTTGGACTCAACGGAACACGGACCCCAAATATCCGAATGGACTAAATCAAAAGGGACGCAGCCGTTGGATTTATTGACGCGAGGTGCCGGATGAACACGGTGATGTTTGGCAACCGACACGACTCACACTCTAAAGAAGACACATGATGAAATTGAGGATACAACCTCTTTAAAGACGACAAGGACACATGACCCAACCGACGAGTGAATATCAAAAGGAGATGAACCACCAAAGCAAGCAACGGAACGCGGCACCTGATTGTCAAGGAAGTAATGGCCGCCAGATTCATACCCCCTACCAATAATCCGCTTCGTCGTAAGATCCTGAATCAAACAATGGTCAGGGAAGAGTGAGATGAAATAGTTTAGGTGACGAGTAAGCTTGCTAGGAGATAAAAGATTAAAAGCAAGGTCAGGAACATTAAGGACAAACGATACGAAAATAGACTTGGTAGGTTGAACAGTGCCAGAGCCAAGTACACGAGAGTAAGAACCATTGGCAATTGTGATCGAGGAGGGGTTGGCATAAGGTGCATACGAAGAGAATAAATGATGGTTACCTCATATGGTCGGAGCCCGGAATCGATGATCCACTTCGAGGAAGAAGTAGCAAGGCACATGAATCGAGTTACCTATAGCAAGCGCATCGGTGCGAGGAGCATGATCGGAACATCGATAATTGAACCATATAAGCAACCCCACTGCGTGGCCTCGTAACTTACGGCGATAGCGTTTGGTATGACCAGGTTCCTTGCAATAATAGCGAGACAATCCCACCAAACACACGAATGGAAGAATTGTGACCGGGCCGCGGGGGGCCTGGGTACTTAGGAGCAGCAGAAACAAGAGTAGGTGTCCCTCCCACTGAAAAAATTGGCCGTGAGAAACCTGGGTTCCTACCATCAGGCGTACTCCAACCAGCTAAAGCACTGGTATTATAATTAGAAGCTGGGTTGGCCATACTGTCGGCACGCAACACTCGAGAGTACACATCCTGAAGCGAGGGAAGCTCAGAACTGGATAATATCTGAGACCGAATAGTCTCATAGGAAGGGTCAAGAGCACTAAGGAAACTCATCATAGCCAATTTCTCCATATTATCCACCTGAGTTTGGAGATCAATCGTTGGTGGCATTAACCGCCGCATTTCCTCATACATTTGTTTAAACTCCATGTAAAAATTCTTCAGGGGGCGACCTTGTTGATCAGCCCAATAGAAACCTTTACAAACCTCATGTATGCGAGTAATGTTCCCTTTCCCAGAATACATGAACTCCAGGTAGTCAATAAGTTCCTTGACGATGTTAATGACCGACCGAAGGAAGGATGTCGTCAATGGAATTTTGAATCTGTAAGAATAGTCGGGCATCCGCACGAGCCTATGTCATCTTCCCGTCATTCACTGGAGGAGTCGCAGTTAAATGACCTTCTTTCTCAATACTGAGTAAATGCATAAGAATGGTTTTGATCCAGTCCGAATAATTTGTCCAATTCAACTTATGATCGGTAATTTTGTTGGAAACAGGAATCATCTTAGTCGTCGCACTAGGTTTGGAGTCAGCCATAAGAGATACACAAGGGAAACAATTGCAAGGAGGATAATAATACAGCCACTAGAAAAGCAAAACACCACCCTCTAAAGGCAAACCAATGCTGAAGAGCTCTCAAAAAACAACAAACAGCAGTCATACCAACTGCCAAACAGGAACAAAAGGCCACACAAGGACCAACAACAATGATACACACAAACCAAGAGGCAAAGAACAACCTGGGTCCTCCAAAAAAGAGCACACAAACCCCTCAAAAGAACATACTAGTGTAGGAAGCCACGAGATATGAGAACGAAAACACCTGGGTCGAGTCGCTGGCTCAGAGTCGATCCCAGAAAGGCAAACGGTGACGGAAAACTCGCCGGAAAATGACGTCACGTGCCGGCGCGTGTATCTGACGGCGGAGCTCTGGGTGGCGCGTGGACGGCCACACGCAGGCGAAACTGGAACGCGCCGATTGGGTTTCGCCGATCGGCACCTTCTGAGCACAGTGGTCCGGCGCGTGTTGGCTAAATCCGGCAGAAGACGGAACCCTAACTCTCTCTCACACTCACTGTGTTCCTCGCATGGACGTAATAAACGACGGAAAAAAAAAAATGTAAGCGAACCTAATTGGCTCTGATACCATGTAATGAAATATATCTCAATGTTATATTATTCTTGGTAAACGTATATGTATTTATACAAGAGAGAGGAGCCCCTATACATAATGGCTCTTAATGTAGGATCCCTAATTATATGGGATTTGATTATACAATCCCATGACTTCATACATTTACATTAAAGCTAATATATTATTTCCTAACAAAAATAAAGCAACGAATGATGAAGAGTTACCATCTCCTGAGCTCAGTTTAAAGAGACTTAGAGGAGTAGAAGAGGCTGAAATTTTAATTCAGGACGAACAGAATGCTGCAAGATGTTCAGATCTTTCAGCCTTCTCAAGGTCTGATCACTTTGTTATTGTTTGGTGTTCTTTTGATTTATTCTTGATGCTAGTATAATTCCAGCAAGTCTTCTATTGCAGGTACAATGCAAGCTCTAACGCTCAGAAGTCTCCCACTGGATGTGTTGGAACTGGAAGCAACTCTCTCGCATAACAATAGCTTAGAAGTTACAAAGAAAGATTTATCATGTGAAATTCAATCTCATTCTAACGTCAATCCTCCCCATCGGAGTTCAAATGGTGCTAGCAATAACATTGATATTGGTTCCACAGCTAATAATGCTTTTACTAAAATTGAATTTTCAAGGGAACCAGAAGTAGTATCAACAACCAGAAGTAGTATCAGCAGCGACCTGTGTACATTTCACCAAGTTGTATTGCATAACAACAAAGATATCACCACTATGACAATGCTAGCACCAATGATTGGAGTATGTCAACTTTGTTCAAATGAGGGGAGGTTTTAGAGAGTTTGAGGCCATTGAAAATCGATATACAATGAATCCCAATGATTGGTGGGAAGTTCACGATTGCAATACACCTTTGCTTAAAAAGCTAGCTTTAAAACTCACTGCAAAACCCTCTTCTTCATCATGTGCCGAATGCAATTGAAGTACTTGCTCTTTTGTGCAATTGGAGTATTTGCTCTTTTGTGCGTTCCATAAAGAGGAATAGAATGGATCCCGAACGAGGTGAAGACTTAGATTATATACATAGCAACCTTCGGCTCTTATCAAGAAAAATGAAGGAGAAAATTATTATTGGAACATTAGTTGAGATGCAGTTGATACCTTCAATGATGTTGAAGCTTTAGATGTTATTGCCCTTTCCCTAGATGAGTCGAGTATGCGCTTTAATTATGCTAATGATTTTTCTTTTTATTATATTTTGATAATGTGAAATACAATGTTTATATTAAAAATATTATTCAATACTAAAACGTATCGGAACGAATCGAAATATTAGTATTTTTGAAGTAACTTATCGATGTCACGTATCGAAAACGCTGTATCGGTATCAATACATTATATAGACATGGATCGGTTCAATGTAGAATTAGTTGGCTTAATTTTCACTCAGTTCCCTATCGCATCGTGGGGTCTACAGCAAGTGTTGGAAACATTTAAGGTCCCCTACGGGAATCCTCCCGTATTCATTTATGAAAACGGTAAGTCATATAGAAATCTATGGTGCTAGTATGCACCAGGTGAGTTGAAATGGGGTATTTTATTTTGTTTTCCAATCAAAATTATAACATGGGATGGCATGTGTCGATAGGTCAAAGGACAGCTCGCAATATATCACTTTAAGACGTTTCAAGGGTAAAATACTTGCAAGCACACGTTGGAGGCGTGCGCCTTGAGGTAAGAAGTTGCTGCTCCAAATGATCAAACTAGCCCCTTTTGAGCATTGTGTTACTTGGAATCAATATTACAATGAATTAGGACTTCATCCAATATAAACTGGGTTTTGAAAAGAATAAGGAAGTCACTGGTTGAGACAGTGGCAGACGTTGGTCCAGCTTTTGATGTATTGTCTAAAATGTTGCTAGGAATGGGTCAAACACAAGAGGGTATTTTGCATGGTCTTTTCTTGACCTGTTGGGGTTACTTGATGACCCTCACCTCACAAGAATACCCCAAGCTCTCTGCCAAGTGGTACTCAGTTTTTGAAGGGTAGAAAGATCTCATCTATCGTTGCCCCTTTCCAAAATTCTATAAGGTAATACATCTAATTTATTGCATTGCGAGGTGAACAGGCTTGACTATCCCCTCCAACCTTTACAGGGTGTAAGATGATTGAAAAAATATAGAATATATATTTATAGAGTTCAAGACATTGAATCATGTGAAATAATTTAAATTGATTAGACTAGTAAACTTAAAATTATGACCACATTTCACTCGCAAAAAATATAAAAATTACAAAGAAGTCTAATTTGCTAACCTACTTATGTCGCTAGCTATCACCATAAAAAATAAAAAAAAAAAAAAAAAAGAGGGGAATTATTTGTCTTATAAATTATTTTATTTATCTCGTGAATTTTCATGCTTACCTTGTAAATGACCATAATGTTTTGAATTCTCTAAGTTCTAATCCTTTTATTTACCTTGTAATTGTCTCATTTGTCTTGTGAATAACAAAAGTCTTTAATTTCCTAGGTTCTTTCAAATTCTTTTATCTGTCTTGATAATGTTTTTATTTGTCTTAAAAATGTTTTTGTCTTGTAAATACTCTTGTGGAAAAAATAAAATGACACCATTATCGTTTCGCCCACAAAACTTAATTTCATTTTGACTAGTAGGGTGCAATGATGTTGGGGTGCTCATGAAATTCTAGGGTTGACGGAAATTATGTTAATTGGAGGTTCAATAAAATTTTCCCCCAAAAAAACTAATAATAATGTCGCTTGTTGCAGACGGCCAAAGACATAACATATTTGCACGTAGGGTGTTCATTCCTGCCCTGTTCGACTGCTCCTTTGCGTTCTCGCATCCCATACATTCAACGTGCCACTCTATTCTGACCAACCGAAGTTTTCGCATGATTGCTCCTCTCAGCACACACAATACAGAACGTAGACCAACACACAACATATTTGCACATAGGGTGTTCATGTCCTACCCGGTTTGACTGCTCCTCTGTGTTCTCGCGTCCCATACATTCAACATGCCACTTTGTTCTTACCAACCGAAGCGCTCGCATGATCGCTACTCTCAACACACACAATGCAGAACTAAGAAAAATGTACGATTTACCAGTATTTTAAGGGAAAATGAACTTACTTATGGAATCATATTCATGAAACTAATTCGGCACTTCCGTAGGTAGGAAATCTACGCAGGCACTTCCATAGGTGGGAAATCTACGAAGGCAATATTTGCAAAGATGTAGAGGAGCATATAACAGTACAATCTAATTCTAACTTGTGAAAGGACCAGAGGAGCAGCTTTGCCAATGCTTCCAGGATTTAATAAAGCAGCAAACGCATCTTAAAAATGGTAAAATATAAATATGAAAAACACCATAATGCTAGGACTAGCTCGGTATATTCATGGTATTCTCCACAATCATTACTGACATCATCGTGAAGGCAGGATGATTGATAACCATATAAATCATCCTGCAGAGTATATCTTACCTTTTTATAGTTCCATAACCATAACAACCCACGACCAGCATTGAAGCATGATGCGTTGCAATTGCATCGCAGAGTAAATTTCTTGCATCACCTTCCACAACTTCAACCATAACATCATACACCAAGGCAAAAGTTCGTACTCAGATAATCAGGGCACAGCTTATACAAGCCTATCTGAAAAGTACCGAGACTCTTCAGACTTTTCAACATCAGAACTTAGCACAATAGCTTGACAGTATGTGAGAACCCCATTTGAAAACCTAGGTAATTACATGTTAAGGGAAAGGTGGCTTTTGCTGGGCAGTAGTTGACTTGCTATTTTGAAGAAAGAACTCCAGAGTAGGAACATTAGCTGTTATTTAGGGTGGCTTGTTGGGGGCTGTGAAAGGCACTTTTTTGACTATATTAGCTGTAGGAGGGAATGGGAGAGGTAGGAAATATTTTGTATGAAGCTGTATTAGGAGAGAGGACGGATCTATTTCCTTCTTGGCTGTGGAGAGTGCCACATTCTCACAGAGTTATTGTATTAGGAGAGGGGATCAGGTTTAGACCTGAGACTTATCTTGGCTGAAGAGGGGTAGTTTGCTCCATTCAGATTATTGTAACCATTTTATATCAGTAAAGTCCATCTGATTTCAACATTGTTTCGGTGCTTATTTGTTGGTCCCTAACACAGTATAATGTATAAGCTCATAAACATGACAAAAAGATATCACAGCCATACAAACGCCACATGCTCCTAGCCTATCCTAAGAGGGAAAAAATAGAAAGATAGAAAAACAAGAAGCGCCATAAGACAGTTTTCATACTTTGGTTCAAAGATCAACTTGACAGTTTACCAAATGCATGTGAAGAAAAATGACGACGAAGACATAACATTGATGAGAGAGGGAGAGGGAGAATGCTGTCTGTTTCGATTTCAAACGCGACAAGGATATAAGGAAAAATGCAAGAGAGCATGTACATTACATAATTCATTCATATCAGCACATATATTCATGGATACCCAAGTACAATATCCATCATAATGGCAGCTGAGTATGTATTTTAAAGGTATGCGATCATGTTCCAACTTTTTTAACATCTTATAGAGGCAGTAACATAATTTTTCTTTAAAAATATGTTTTAACTTCTTTTTATAGCCCAGAAACAAACCAATCCCTCCCCGTAGTAAAAGGTAGATGCACCGAACGCTACCCCACCCTTGCATTTAGAAAGCTGCACTTTTGACACAATTATAGAAATTGTAAAGGTTGATGCACCGAACGCTACCCCACCCTTGCATTTAGAAAGCTGCACTTTAAAACAATTAATAGAAATTGTAAAGGGGACACGTGATTAATCAAAAAGAGACTCTCTGTAGAATATATTATTATTAGAATATTTTATTAGTCCCATAATTATAGGGATTAACTAAACCTAGAGATTATAGGAGATTATTGTTAGGATACTAGCTTTCAAATTTCAAATTTCAAATCTAGATATCTATTTTGTCTATAAATGTAATCGTTCTCTCATGTGAATAAACACATCAATTATTCTCTCTACTATTCTTCATGGTATCAGAGCAATAAGAAGAAGAGGCTAATTGATTAATCCAGACGTTGCCCACTGTAACGCCTAAAAATTCTGAGACGTTGCCCACTGCAACATCAGAACTCGTCCAAACGTTACCTAGTCTCGTCCGACTCTGTAACATCAAAGTCCCGCTCGTGAAACGTTGCCGTCAATCAACGTTGTCGTCAATCTCGAGCGTCTCTATCCCAGTTCCGTCCGACTGGTGTCCTCTGCCATCTCCGCCGTCATTTGTCGTCTCCAGAACTCGTTCGTCCGACTGTTGCCAGATATCGACTCGTCCGTCTATCTTGGTATCGTCCCAACTCGGTGTCAAGAACGTCTTTCCGCTGCAGTTCCAGCACTTATCCGACAGTTATTCTTTGATCCTGAGTCGAACTTGTCATCTTCTCCTAGTGATTCAAGTTTGTCCAACGATCACAGATCAGATCGTCGTCCGCCCTCTATTGGTCCAACGAGCACAGGATTCCAGCGTCCCCATCGTGCCTCGATCGTCATCCGCCCTCAACAAGCACAGGATTCCAGCGTCCTACTGTGCCGCTCACCATCTCCATTAGGTCCGTTGTCCTCGGACTCTTCTGCGTTCAATCACGACAGCATTCAATTTCACGACACAGTTTCAAGATATTGCGCTCTCGATCCACTGCGTGAATTGAGGTACTATCGGGCTGTTTCCCTTTTTTGTTGGACATTCAGTTTTATTGGGCTGCCACTGCATTTGGGCTTTTGGTATTATTGGGCTGTCACCGTGCTGCTGACCTTTAAAAAAAAAGAATTGTAATTTGAAGCACCTTCTTTTACACGGTCAGTATGTCTTCAAAGTCAGATGCCTCGTCCTTCATGCCACGATCCGGGTCTAGTGACATCTCTACCGTTCTTATTGTTTCTAAGAAACTTACCAGTGACAATTATCGAGAATGGTCTCAATCCATGATTCTTGCTCTAGATGGAAGGGACAAACTTGAATATATTAATGGGGAAGCTGAAATGCCTCAAAAATCAGAAACCCAGGCATTTCGAAAATGGAAGTCAGAAAATGCTTTGGTTTCCTCTTGGTTGATTAATGCTATGTCCTCTTCACTAAAGAAGAGCTTCATGTATCTTCCATCAGCCCGCGAGATTTGGGAAGCTCTCCGTGAGACATATAGCACTGTAGGGAATCGCTCCCGCATATTTGACGTTAAGAAGAAATTATGGTTGTTGAAACAAGACCACATGTCACTCGATGAGTATTATCTGGAAAAATCAGCTCTATGGCAAGAGTTTGATGCCTTAACAAATAAAACTCATCATTGTGGGGCTGATGCTAAAGAGAACCGCAAAGAGAAAGAAGAGAAAAGAGTCTACGAGTTGCTGGCTGGTCTTAATATGATCTATGATGATGTTCGGGCACGGATTCTCAGTCAAGACCCATTGCCTTCTGTGCGTGAAGTCTATACCACTTTGCGCAACGAAGAGGATAGGCACAAATCAATGCTTCGTAATCGAATAATTTTCGCGCTACTCACGTACCTTCAATCTTCAAGATTGGTCGTTCGATCCATGGAATCCAAAGGTTCTAAAGTGCGACCATCCTCGTGATCATCGTAAGAAACCAGGGCACACCAAAGACACCTTGGATCTTCACGGTAAGCCTCCGATGACCGAAGCCAAAGAAAGGAAGAGGAAAAGGTTATGTGGTCAAGCCTTCAAAGAACTGCCCAAAATGACCAAGCTAAGCAAGATCATGGAAATGTTAGTCACACTACGACTACAAAACAACCAACCCACAATCGTCGGGAGAGGTAACTTCTTCCAAATCTTAGCGTAATTAAAGGTCAATGTATAGGGAATTGCTGGATTATTGACTCAGGTGCCTCAGATCATATGACTGACAATAAAGCTCTTTTTTCGTCCTATACACCTATCACCAAGAGAAAGTGATCTGTATGATTGTCATGACTCTCCATAGTGACCGGAATTGGTTCTATCAAAATCTCTACTACACTTACTCTTCACTCTGTATTGCATGTTCCAAAATTGAAGTGTAATTTATTATCAGTGAGTAAATTAGCTAATGATGAACGATGTCAAGCTAACTTCTTTGCCACTTACTGTATCTTTCAGGATCTGCTGACAGGGATGATGATTGGGAGTGCTAAAGAGCTTGATGGTCTTTATTACCTTGATGAAAGCAATAGTCGTAGGATTAAATCTTGCAATAAAGTGTCTCTCCCTAGGAGTAGTGATTTGGAGTTATGGCACAACCGTCTAGGTCACCCAAATTTCAATTACATGTCTCAAATGTTTCCATCTCTTGTTTCCAATAAAATTGCTTCTGATTTTCAATGTGATTCATGTGAAAAGGCCAAACATCATCGTACTTCATTTCCAAAAATCGCACCATGCATCAAAACCATTTTCCATAATTCACAAAGTGATCTATGGGGACCATCCCGTACACCAAACCGATCAAAGTCTAAATGGTTCATCACTTTCATTGATGACCATACGCGTGTCAGTTGGGTTTACCTGTTGAAAGACAAAACCGAGGTGCATCAAACCTTCCTCAACTTCCACAATGATCCGAACCCAGTTCCCAAACCAATATCCAGATCCTACACACCGATAACGGACCGAATACTTTAATCAATCCCTATCTACCTTCCTATCCGACAATGGCATTATTCACAAAAGCACTTGTCCCAATACACCCCAACAAAATGGCATTGCCAAACGAAAGAATCGCCATATTCTTGAAACTGCAAGAGCCATCATGTTTAGTAGTAATGTTCCTAAATATCATTGGGACGATGCTATCCTTACGGCTACCTTCCTCATTAACCGAATGCCAAGCCGACCACTATCTTACAAGACACCACTTCAGCTCCTGCATCAATACTATAACCTCCCATACCTCGAAAACACCCTACACGCTAGAGTGTTTGGTACCGCACATCCTATGTCCACCTCCATCACACCAACAAACTTGACCCTAGAGCCCTTCGTTGTGTCTTTCTTGGCTACTCTAATTCCCAAAAGGGATACAAGTGTTATGACCCTTTTCCAAACGCCTTTTTGTTACCTCGTGATGTCACCTTTCATGAAACTACTCCTTATTATTCCCTGTCTGCAATTTAGGGGGAGAGAGATGGTGAATTTCAGACACCAAAAGATGACCAAACAGTTACAATCTATACACCTCCAATCTATACACCTATCCAAACAAAACCAGATGCCTCTAATAGTCCTGATAATGTGCCAATTCTAGGGGGAGACACAAACAAGTAGGGTAAGACCTACGTACGACGAAATAAAAAGGGTAATGAGTCACAAGCTATTAGCACTCACCAGGAGTCGAACGAGAGCGAGTCCAGGAGAAACAGTGGTAACAAAGAATTCTGACCTTGATCTTCCCATCGCAGTACGGAAAATTCCCAGATCATGCACTCGACATCCTATTGAGCAGTTTGTCTCTTTTAAAGCCCTTTCATCTAAATACAGGGCATTTGTTTCTCACCTTGATAGCCTAAGGGTACCAGACACTATTGATGAGGCCATGGTTATACCTGAGTGGAGGCAAGCTGTCCTGGAACTAGCTTTCAAATTTCAAATCTAGATCTCTATTTTGCCTATAAATGTAATCGTTCTCTCATGTGAATAAACACATCAATTATTCTCTCTACTATTCTTCACTCTCTTTCCCACTAAGTTCTGTCCTCAACTTCAACCCATTGTTAGAAAAGGGTTAAGCAATAGAATTTCATCAAGTGAAATGTCCTATGCCAAAAGGAACTCAAGCCTTTACGGGCAAGATGGGAGAAACTCAAGCCTCAGGGTAGAGTAGTCACAGACATTCTGTGACCTAAAGAATAACTAGAGGCAACAAGACATGAAGATTTGACCAAATGAGAGAATGACATGAGAAAGACAAATAAGACAAGAAATGAAAATGAATTGTCCAGTGGATAAAATGGCACCACTGAGCATCGTCCTTTATATATAGCAAAGAATACAACATAATATTGTTACAAAAATGATTCTAGCCATACATGTGTCTTATGATAAGATCTACAAGGATATGACAGCTAGCACACCTATACATAATTATTTACACAATACTAATTAGCTATTAGTCCTAACATTCCCCTTCAAACGAGAGGGTGTGGGACACACACCAAGTTTGTTTCTAAAATAAGAAAATTGAGAATGTGATAAAGCCTTAGTGAAACAATCAGCCACTTGATAAGATGAAGGTACATAGCGAACTTTAATGAAACCAGACAAAACCTGATCTCTGATAAAGTGAACATCTATATCAATATGTTTACTACGAGCATGATGAACGGAATTCGATGCTAGAGCTTGAGCACTGAGATTATCACACCAAATTATTGAAGGCTGTCTAACAAAAAGACCAATTTCTGTCATAAGAGAATATAACCATTTGAGCTCAGTAGAACCATCAGACAAGGATCTATATTCTGATTCAGAACTAGATCTAGAAACTACTCTTTGTTTCTTTGAACACCATGACACAAGTGTTCCACCCAGATATACACAGTAGCCACCCATGGACTTTCTATCATCAAGATCAGTGGCCCAGTCTGCATCTGTGAAAGCTATTAATTGAAGAGATCCTACAGGCTTAATATGTAAACCATAGTGAATTGTACCCTAAGATATATCTTAGATTCTCTTAACACCTTGAAAGTGGACATGTGGGTTGAGAAAGAAATTGACTAAGCTTATAAACAGAGTAAGCTATATCAGGTCTAGATGTTGTCAAATATTGCAAAGAGCCAATTGCTCTTCTGTACAGAAAAGGATCAGTCATCAAGTTTCCATTTGTAGCTGAAAAATATCTACCAGTAACCATAGGCGTAGGTACAAGAGCACAATCATCCCATATGAAACCGTTTTAATAGATCTAGAATATATTTGGTTTGGGTAACATAAAACCCATAGTCATCTCTGTAAATCTCCAACCCCAGAAAATAAAAGATAGGACCCAAATCCTTAAGAGAGAAAACTTCATTCATCTTAGTAATAAACCTCTGAACAGAATTGGAATTATTCCCAGTAATCAGGATATCATCAACATAGACCAGAATAAAGACCATGATTTGATTATGTTTGAGAAAAAATAGAGATACATCATTGCAAGCATTTATAAAACCCCAACTGACCAGCGTTTTTCGAAGTCTATCATACCAGGCTCGTGGAGCCTGTTTGAGACCATAAATAGCCTTCGTGAGACGACAAATATATTGAGGTTTAGCAACATCTTTAAAACCAGGTGGCTGAGTCATAAAAACTTCTTCTTGCAGATAGTCATTCAAGAAAGCATTGTTAACATCTAATTGTCGAACAACCCAACCAAATTTTACAGCAAGAGTGAGAACTAACCGAATGGTTGTGGGTTTCACAATAGGACTGTAAGTTTCAGAATAATCGATGCCAGCAGACTGTTGAAACCCTTTTGCTACAAGTCTGGCTTTGTGCTTTAAGATGGAGCCATCAGCTTTAAACTTAGTCTTAAAGATCCATCGACAGTCAACAAGTTTCTGGCCTTGATAAGGAACAAGCACCCAAGTGTGATTTTTGCAAAGAGCCTCATACTCAAGTTTCATAGCAGCCAACCAGTGAGGAGAAGATAAAGCTTCAGAGACAGATGTAGGTTCAGATGCATGAGAAATGGAGATAAGAGTTTTAGATTGAAGAAGCCCAACGAAAGGATACCGAGGTTTGAAAAATACCTGACTTGGATCGTGTGGTCATAGGATGAAGGTTGGAAGAGGGTGAAATAGGAGGACTATCGGATCTAGAGGAGGAGACCGAGGTGAGTGAGGGAGAGGAAGATGAAAAAGGCGAAGTCGGACCAGAGGAAGCATGTTCAGAGATGGGAGGACGATGGGGTGAAGTGGGTTGAGTATTGGAAGGTGAGGTGGACTCGGGATGAGGTGGGGAAGAGTTGGGTGGACGACATAAGAGAGGAGTGGGCTCGGGATTGTGTGGGGAAGGAATGAGAGGCTGAGTAGATGAAGTAGAAGTGGGCCGAGGAGGAGACGTATGTTGATGGAGAGTAGGCTGAGATGGAAGTGAGAGAGGAGATGTAATGGTGGGCTTGGTATTAATAATTGGGCTGAACTCATGCATGGAACCAGAAACATTGTCTGAAAAAGATGATAATTGTTGAACATCACATAGGCCTTCGTTGGACATAATACCTTTATGGTGGGGAAAAGTAGTTGGATCAAAAATCACATGACGCGATACATAGATACATCCAGTTGGGCTTAAACATTTTGAGCCTTTTTGACTGGATGCTAGGCCTAGATAAGTGCATTTCTGACTATGATATTCAAGCTTGTGAGAGTTATATGGCTTCAAGCAAGGGTAACATGTACATCCAAAGGGTCGTAGAGATTCATAATCATGATGCTTCTTAAACAAATGAGAAAGAGGTGACTTGCCACGTAAGATTGGAGTAGGAAGTCGATTAATCAGGTATACAGCCATTTGAAACGCCTTTGTCCAATAAATAGAAGAAACCTTGGATTGGGCTAAGAGAGTTAGGCCCATTTCAACTAAGTGACGATGTTTTCTTTCGGCCCGACCATTTTGAGAAGAAGTATAAGGACAAGTGAGCCTCATAATAATGCCAAAATTTTCAGCAATAGGAAAGAGAGGTTTGTACTCTATACCATAATCACACTGAATCGATTTAATCTTAGTTTGAAATTGAGTCGCCACCATATTATGAAAATGTTTAAAAGCAACAATAGTATCACCTTTATTCTTGAGAGGATATAACCAAGTATAACGACTGAAGTCATCAATGAAGTGAACATAATAGCGATAACCATGAACAGACTGTATAGGAGAGGGACCCCACAAATTAGTATGAACAAGCTCAAATGGAGAAGAGGCATGAGACAAAGACTTAGAAAATTGTAACTTCTTAGATTTTCCATATTGACAAGCTTCACACACAAAATTGTCACTAAGTTTAATTTTGACATTACAAAGATTGAGAACTTGCTGTAAAATCTTATTACTTGGATGACCAAGTTTGTAATGCCAAGATAAAAAAAGTCTCATCAGTTAAAAGAAGAAGCCTCAGCCATATTTGCTTGAATGTAAAGGTCTTTTACTCGCTCATCGGATACGGCCGTGCTTTGGTGTTCCCACATCGAGGAAGACTGTCTTTGTGTCCTTCACAACACACCCCTTATTAGTGAACAAAACAGTGACAGGATTATCCAAAACAAGTTTATGAATACTCAACAAATTTTTAGTAACATGAGGCACATAGAGAACATCAGTCAGGCGAATAGCAGATTCAGAACAATTAATAGAGGAAGAACCAACACCTCTAATTCGGGCTTTAGAACCAGTGCAAGAGACAAGATGAGATGAAGACTTACCCACTGATTTCACAGAGTCAAAGGTGAGAAGAGGCAGCAGTGACATGGTAGTTAGAACCACTATCCATATACCAATCGTCGTCATCAAACAGTGGTGAGTCAACATGATACGCCTGAGGTGGAGTATGAGTTGGAGGTCGAAAGGATTTATCAAATCGCTTGAAGCAATTAGCAACTCGATGACCGGGAGTATGAGTTGGAGGTCGAAAGGATTTATCAAATTGCTTGAAGCAATTAGCAACTCGATGACCTGGGCGTTCACACAGATCACAAAAAGGTCGGCCAGAGGTAGAAAGACCACCAGAGGAAAAACGACCTCCACGAGACCGAGAAGATCGACCATTGCGACCACCCCTCCAGGAACCACGAGTATGAGGTCAATTAGAATAAGAGTCAAAATCAGCGGTTTTAGACGCAAAGTGAGCAGAGGGTTGTATAGAGAGGGTAGAAAAGTGATTGAGTTGCTCGATTCGAGTCTCAAAAGCCATCAACGCAGATTGAGCATCTACCCAAGTAAGACCTACCTGATCAACAAGCTTCACAACAATAGCATTATAGCCGACATCCAGTCTATTGAGGGTATGAAGAATGAGCTCATCGGTAGAGATCGGAGCACCGACGAGAGCCAACTGATCAGAAATATTCTTCATCCGAACCAGATATTCAGTCATAGTCATACCATTCTTGCGGGTATGGTGTAACTCAGATCGATAAACCATGAGTCTCGACTTGGAGACTGCAGAAGTGAGAATGCGAGCTTCATGCCAGATTTCGAAGGTTTCGCGACAGTGAAGGAGCTGAGTAGCGACGTCTTGAGTCATCGTGTTGCGGAGCCAACCGATGAGCATCCTGTCAACCGAAAACCACTCATCAAAGTCGGGATTGGGAACATTCTCGGTGTGTTGGGAAGAACCACCGTCATCGGAGGAATAGGGGCATGAGCGTCGAGATGGGATTGAAGTCGATTGCCTTCAATGAGAGGTAAGACAACGGAAGCCCAGACGAGATAGTTCGTGCGATCCAACTTGATCAACGAGGTTTGGCTAGAAGATTGAAAGAGAGAGTATGATCTGGGAACGGCGAACGAGATAGTCGAAGAGGAGGAGCTACCCGAGCTGAAAGAAGAGGCAGAGGATGTAGACGCCATTTTGAAAAAAGAAATTTGACCTAATGACTCTAGTACCAAGAAAGACAAATAAGACAAGAAATGAAAATGAATTGTCTAGTGGATAAAATGGCACCACTGAGCATCGTCCTTTATATATAGCAAAGAATATAACAGAATATTGTTACAAAAATGATCCTAGCCATACATGTGTCTTATGATAAGATCTACAAGGATATGACAGCTAGCACACCTATACATAATTATTTACATAATACTAATTAGCTATTAGTCCTAACAACATGCATTAACAGTGAACCTGTTAAATTACAATGTTCGCATAGGTTATGATGGACTCCAAAAACAAGCGATAGGGTTTCCTGAGAAATTTGAGGCAATGGCAACAAAGACGCAAGCAGAACTCAGTATCCCGTTAGCAATTTGAGGAGATGCGTTAGACACCTTCACCTGGGTCTCTTCAGGGAGAACTATTAGATATTGGGAGGACTTGGTACAGATTTTTAAAGAGCAGTTTGGACCTACAGAGTTTCAAAATCCCGATACATATCTCTGCAACATCAAGCAACTGCAATTGGTAAATGAGTACAAACAGGAATTTGTCTGACGCCAAGCCCAAGTACAGAATTGGCCGGAACATTGCCTCCTGGGAGTATTTCTCAACAGATTAAAAGACGAGTTACAATCCGATGTGAAAAATCAAAAGCCTCGTACGATCTACAAAGCAAGTCTCGCCTTAGAATACGAGTCGAAGTTGCAATCTCGAATAATCGCGATCCAAATCCAACGTTTAATAACCCACGTGGCACAAACTATACCGGACACGATTACAAAATGATGACACGTACTCCGATCCGTTACAATACCACAAATCCAGGGAATTCGCATCTTCATATCCGTTCGGCGCATCAAATCAAGGACATAATCAATTTTCAATTCCTTCTTATTCATCTGGTGTGATATCATCGGCTAATTCTCGTAATTCAAATTTATGCAATCGCAAAAGCAGTTTCCATCGACGCAGCCAACACGATTAACGGAAACTGAACGCCAACATCGCCGAGACAAAGGGCTATGTTTCCACAAGGAGAGCGATTTTCGCTGGCATCGTTGTAACACATCATCTTTTGCGCATCATGGACATTACGGATGAACCCGAAGAAATGCAAGAACCAACCGAGGAAGAATCACAATCACACACATTAATGAAAATCGGCAAAAATATCTCTTCATGCAATTTTTGGAGGTCCATCACACACTACAACGATGAAGGTGCGTGGCATGTTGAAAGCCAAATCGTCCTTATTCGATCGACAAAGGCTCATCTCATAATTTTGTATGCTCCAAATTAGTCCGAGCCTGAATTTACCTTTATACCGCCTTCCCACTTTCGGTGTACAAGTAGGTGATGCTAGGAGAGTCGCATGCGATTCCATTTGTGAACAACCGGAGATAAAGGTTCGGGATTTGACAATTGTCGATGATTTTTTCCTTTCAATTTGGGAACTGTGGATACGGTACGGGCATCAAGTGGGCGGCATCATTAAATACGGTTGAAGCAAAATGGCAAAGCGTCTCTTTATGATCTTTTGGGTTAATGGGAAGAGATATAAATTACGGGGTATCCACAACAAGTCAACACAAAGAACTTTTCACGCTTATGTTTGTGAGCGAGATGGTTGAGAGGTTTGATACATTAGAGGAACGCAACAACTTTATTCCTCTCGTCTTTCAAGAGCCTACGATACCGCACCCTTTCGCCAATACAAATCATGCTTATTCCTCTGTATCCAAATGCGGTTCCACCCAATATCAGGCCTTGTCGATATCCTTTTGCTCAGAAGGATGAGATTGAAAGACAAGTGGCTGCTTTATTAGAAAAAGGATTTATACAAACCAGTGTGAGTCCTTTCGCAAGTCCAGTTCTTTTGGTTCCTAAAAAAGATTCTACTTGGAGATTTTGTGTGGATTATAGAGAACTCAACCGGATGACTATCCCAGATAACTACCCCATACAATTGATGAATTGATTGATGATCTATATGGAGCCAAAAAAATTTCAAAAATTGACCTTTGTTCAGGCTACCATCAAATCAGAGTTTTACCTTCTGATATACCTAAAACCGCATTTCGAACACACTCAGGTCATTATGAGTTTGTTGTTATGCCCTTTGGCCTTACAAATGCCCCAGCTACATTCCAAGCTACTATGAAATATATCAGATATTCCAGGATTGTCTTGTTGGCTAGAGTTAGATACTGACTCTGGAATCCCTATCTTTTCTACTCTTTTCTTCTACTCTTATCAACTCTTTTCTTCTACTCTTATCAACTTGGTATCAGAGCAGGTTGTCCAAGGGCTACACGATAATCCATGAGAACTCGGAGGGACTACTCCTACTCAATACAATAGATCTTTTGTTTGGGTAGGATTAATCAGTTCATCGACTACTTCAAACCTCATTACCACAAACTCTACAAGCAACCCTGACCCTCCCCTCCCCCGTTATAAATAATCATAACCGCAACCAACATCAGGTATCATTTAAGGGCAGGATCTTCCATCTGCCCTAAACATCATAATCAACTACCAATAGTCCACTTTCACCTCTCCCAGAGACCTATGCCCTTTGAAGTTGAAGTTAAGAAAGATATCGATTGACCAAACTTAGTTTGGGAAGTTAGCGCCAAGGTTTATCAAGAAAAGTTAGAGCCAAGGTTCTTAATAAGTTGAAACTGATTAATTTATGACATGAGAAAGCAGAGTGCCAATGAATAATAACAACAATAATGATCAAAAGGGAAAACAACTCCAAAACACAATCACATTTTACCCAGGTATTTCTCCCCATTTTTAGCCAAATAAAGCCTTTTAATGGAATAACGGAATAAACAAAACTGAAAATTTGGAGTTTAATTTAATGGGTGTCCGGAAAAACAATCATAAACAAGGTTATTACTTATTACAACCGAACAGGTCACTGAACCGGTCGAAGTACTGGATCAGTGGGTCAGATCGGAGTCAACCCGGAGCTAACCCCAGGACAAACCGATGAGGGTGAAATTATAAATAAAATCTAAACATTTTTTTAAAATATTAGACTAGTTAACGCCCACCTCTTCTTTATAGTGCAACGTTATTTATAATATTTTATAATTAGTCATGTAGGATTAAATACCCTTTTGATTCAGTTCGTGTGATTTTTCCTTCTTTTGTATTGGAATTTAACCAACACAATAGCCTCACAACTGAGGCACTACAGGGAGTCTTGGTTCTTTATTAATTATTATAGCTTCCATCTCTCTCTATCTTTGTGTCTTTGCTCCACATCACGCCCAAACACTCGCAGCATTAAATGTCACTACAGAGCTTCTCCATCTCCTAGAATGTCACTACAACCTCCATTGAAGAAAGGGACGAAGGATGAAGGCAAGAGAGGAAGGGTGGAGAAGGAGCTAGAACCTCTCAACAGAAGACTGGAAGACGATGAGCTCTGCATTTCCGGCATCAGGCGGGTTAAAGAGAATTGAAATTACACCTTTTTAGTCTTCAATCTATCTCTGCTCCGGTGACTTCCTTCACGCCTTTTTTTCCTTTCTAGTTTCTTTGTCCACTTCGGTGTTGCAAATGTACTCGGCCTCTTCTATTTTTTTCTTCTATCATCATCTGATTCAATGTTCTCTTGCTTCTGTCTACTATCACCATCATCTTCAAGCTTTCCTTCTTTCTGGTCAACTCGACGGGTCACCCCGAGTCGACCGGTCCCTGGTTTCTATGATAGACCGGACCGGTTTCATGGCAGGTTCGCCGGTTTCTGAACGGGTTTCATAACCATGATCATAAACCTTCCAAAAATAAAATGACAAACAAATTCCAAGCTATATCTAGTTTCAAGAACATGCAACAATACAATACCGTCAACACCATTTCCAAGGCAGACTTATAAGTAATGGTGTCAAGAGAAAAATCACAAACCTTTCAAAAATAATTGTATGGATGCATGTCTAGGGATCTGCAATGGGATGCGTGTTTAGTTGGAATCAAGCAAGCAATTGATATGGCTCTTGCACCCATATAAGAGGATTATATGTAAAGTCAAGTTTCAGGCACACCAGTGGTTAGGTATTGAATCCAATTTTCAAAATAACTTGAGCAAGAAGATGCTTAGTATATAATTACTACTACAACAGTGCTGCTATTCTACAGATAATAAGCATAACCATGACACTTTGTCCGAGTATCGGTGAACAAAACATTAAACTTCAAGTTAATGTCACACAGCGTCATAATTGTATGGAAAATGGACAAGGAAGCTCATCCTACGCACAAGTAAAATAAAACAAATGTAGACCACGGGGAAATAAAAACAATCAGAGATTCAACGATAAATGAAAAATCATACCCACGGTCATTGTCAGTGATGCTCACATAATCGTCAGCCAAATAAAACAACAACAATATTTGAAGCCAACCCAGCTTGAGCTTCATCAACAACATTATCCAAAATTTCAAAGACCTAACAGTGATGCTCACAGAATCATCAGCCAAATAAAACAACATCAATATTTGAAGCCAACCCAGCTTGAGCTTCATCAACACCATTATCCAAAATTTCAAAGACCTAAGGTAAGAACAAATATCACCTTTGATCGGATATAAATAGACATATACAATAGATCGCTGGAACGAGAGTTAAATTGATCAAGAAGAAAGTAAATGAGAACCATTTACAGCACACCCCTTAGAGAACTTGCAGCGTTGCTCTAAGGTATTGAAGCAAAATTGACATATTTCTACTATATGAGCTCTTTGGATGGAAACATCACCCAGTTGCGATAATTTAAAGAATCAGCCATGACAAACATGAAAACACCTTGAGGTTTTTTCATTTGAAAAGGTGAAAGATAAAGTAAATGGCATACCTGGAAAATTTTTCTTTCCTCAAGCCACAGTTTAACAGGCACCACTTTGTCATTAGCATCTTTCCACTCATTTGCAACTACAAAGGGCAACCCCGTTTGCGATACTTCAGCACATGCTACTTCCCGTTTTTAATTTTCCTGTTCATAAATTTTCCCGTTTACAAACATTAGTTAATGGACATAAGTGCATATTCAAAATATTTCTACTAACATCCTAAAGTATCACGTAAAAGGATTTTAAAAAAAAAAAACTCAACCATCAAATTTTGTCTTACTGCATAATATTTCTAAGAAATAAAAATTCCTTCTTCTCAAGCACAACCTCCCTAGGCCGAGATGGCTTAAATAGACAGAAATTTCGATAGGAAAAAAAGAAAAAAAGGGTGAGAATTTATGAAAAATCATGCAATGTTAAGAAGCGCAGAGGGGAAAAACAATTCAAAAGATAACCTTTAGCCAGGTCATCATTGCCACTTGCCAGCAGATCACAGTCAAAGCCAAATAAGTTTACCTAAAAATTGCATCCCCTCCTGTAAAATGTCATAAAAGTAACGTCAATGTGTCCCAAACGAACTCATGTTTTAATATTTAAAACACAAAAATTGGAAAGTTCTACAGCAGCCCCTAATGCAGAAACTAGCGAAAGACTGGACCTGAAGAGGGTCAAATGAGATGCTGAAATACAGGTTCATTCAATATTTTTACATAAAATACTATCACGATGAAAAAAAGGAAGAGGAAATTAAATTGACTGGGAAGAAAGTAAATGAGAACCATCACACCCTGGGGGATTAGCTCGTCTTGCTCTATGATCATTATAACTGCTTCCCATTAGAGCAAGATTGATAAATTTCTGCTATATGAGCTCTTCTGTTGGAAACATCAGCCCATTGCGATATTAATCAGCCATGAGAGACATGCAAATACCTTGTGATTTTTTTTTTAACATCTTTTCTTATTCTCTTTCCCATTTCGTTTTGCCCTCAACTTCAACCCACTGTTGGAAAAGGCTCAAGCAAACGCATTTCATCAAGAGCAATATTCTATGCCTGTGGTGATGTATGGTATTGGAAACTATAAGGGATGAAGTCTCACACCTAGTTACCTTTGCGGGCTAGATGGAAGAATCTCAAGCCTCAGGGTAGAGTGGTCACAGCATTCTGTGACCTAAAGAATAACTAGAGGCAAAACATGAAGTTTCGAACAAATGAGAGGATGAAATGCACTAACCGCGAGCATGTCCTGTTATGGTCCATAACGTCTGTGTAAGCCATGATGCACACCAAAAACAAGCGAGGATAGAGTTACTTCAACAAAGAAGCACGTAGAACTCGAGTATCCCATTAGCAATTCAAGAATTGTCCAAGGCCTACCAGGTCACCATGGCTCCTTTGTTTGAGTAGGATGAATCAGTCGATCACCAACTTCAATGCTCATTACCCCGAATTCTACAAGCAACCCTAACCCTCAGCCTGTAATAGATAATTATAACCTCCCCCAACAATAGATAATCATAACCTCCACCAACAATAGATACCATCTAAGGACAGGATCTTCCATCACGCACACACCTCTCAATCTACCCTAAAAATCATAATCAACTGCCAATAGCCTACTTTCACTTCTCCCAAAGACCTATTCCTCTTGAGGTCGAAAGACATCGACTTGACAACTCCAGATAATAACCACCCCGTAGGCTTAAAAGACTGCACTTTGTTATTGTTTGTCACTTGAACCCTTTCAATTTAAATAATCAGATGTGGCAGATGAGAAAGAATATCATGAAAACACTGAGATCTGCAGAGGTATCATCACATACATCAATAGTTGAATAATATATCATTTTTTTATGACTAAAGATATCTAAAAATCACTGGATGACAATAACTTTTAATTATTGTAATCAAACAGAAAATAATTTCTATAAAATAAATCTCGTTATACATCTCTAAACTATTTAAAAATCACTTATTTTTTAAGAACAGAAGGGCCCATTATGTTCAAAGATGCAACAGAATCTTCCAACACAAACATATCTCTCAATCAGCCGAAATGTTCATAATTTACCATAGCATTTGCTTTACAATTCCAATAACAAATTAAGATCCCTCAGTTCAATAAAAATTCAAGACTCCTTGATCATTAGTTAGTCCCTCAGCTAAAATGCTAGCATTTCAATAACGCTGGTCCATTACATTCCCCCGGACACAAGATATCTCTTATTATAAAGTATCAATTACAATTGGCCAACAGTAAGTTCAAATGGCATATAGGAGGACCAGCAACCACAAGGCACAGAACATTATATCAAATTATTCCAGTCCGTTATAAGCATAAAATTCAGCATGCAAAGTTTCCGTATCAAAATTGACCTTTCCACCAAATTAAAACTGAAACGTGATCAAGATGCTGTAAATGAGGCTATCATATGCATGCTAAATGGTGAAAACAGCATAAGAGATCAAATCATAAAAGTCAGGCTTCTTAATTCAATATCTAGCCCATATATTTTGAAACTATGGCATCATCAACCTTTCACAGTACAAAACATAGCCTCAGGAGCATTGGTTCAATCAGAGGAAAAAAAAAGGAGGAGGAGGACCGCAATTGAAATAATTGATGGACAATTGCAATAAACAAAAGATTTCAAAATAAAGTACATGCTTTTAAATTTGGTTGCAAGAAAAGAGTTACATACCATGAAAACCTTGTTTTCTGAGAAGCAATTTGTGCAAAAGTATGTCCTGCATAGTTTAAAGATATCAACTTCAAGAAAAACAAATTCTCCTTATTTGAACAATCCACCTTTACTGACAAAAAAAAAATTGCAAAATTCTTGGCAAGTTTGGGGATGTAACCTATTTTCAGATGCTGGACATCACCCTGCTAATGCAGGAAAATGTGTACAAGTAAACTAACTGCAAAGAGCACAAAACCTTAGCACGTTAGGTGGAGAAAACTCAAGCATTGGTATTGAGTGGTTCAAATCCTTCAGTGTTGTAAACTTCAGGCAACAAGGCATGAAAAGTCAGACAAAGGAGAAGATGATGTGCCTGAAAGGAGATCTTGCCCTGTTGATAACCACTGTCAGTACAGGCAATGAAGAAATCCATAAACAAGGAGGAAGAGTTTCTTGAGAAATTGTCTTGAACCTCATCATCAGACTCAATCCTCTCAGTGACAATAAATAAATTAACCCCACCCGATACACAAAGGTTAAAGCTCCATGTAATATACCCAGTGTCCCAGTCCTTATTGTAAAGTGTTGCAGTTCAATAATCACCTTCAACAACTACACTTTCATATTTACAATGACTTAAGCCACCCAATGCCATGAAATACTTTTGATAGGAAATATCACACAAACACACGTGTATTAAATAGATAAACAATAATGTAAACCAATAGTGAAAGAAAAACTCACAAAGATATGTCTCTATTTTCCAAGGCAAGTCAGCATAACAAACATCATCATACTTCAATAAAAAAAGTTATTACTAAGACTCTGAAGCTCATTTAAACCATAGTCAAATCACACCACATTGGTTGAGTCTTCAATGCCTCAAAGACCATTGTCTAAAATAGCAATATTATCCCTTAGCAAGTTAGGTGGAGAAAACCCAAGCATAGGCATTGAGTGGTTCAAATTCCTTGGTGTGTAGTAAACTAGAGGCAACAAGGCATGAAAAGTCAGAAAAAGGAGAACATGATGTGCCTGAAACGAGATCTTGTCCTGTCGATAACCGTGTCAGTAAAGCAATGAAGTACTCCATAAACAATGGAGGAAGAGTTTCTTGGAAAATTTGGCAAATGACAATAGAGGAACTCACAGATCTTGATATCCCAATAGCAATTTAAGAATTGCCCAAGGATTACTCGAAAATCAGTGAGAAACCTGAGGGATTACTCCTTACCCTGAGATGACAGCCCCATTTTTAAGTAGGATTAGTCTATTAATCCACTACTTGAATTGTCATTACCCCAAATTAAACATAGAACCCCTTACCCCTACTTGTTACATACAAATCACAACCTTAACAAACAATGGGGATCATCCATCACTCACACACCTTTCCATTTGTCTTGAAGCTCATCATCAGTGGCCACCTGTTCACTTTCCACAACTTAAAGTCTCAATCCTCTCACTGCCATTAATTAAATTAACCCCTCCCAATACAAAAAGGTTGAAGTTCCATGTAATATCCAGTCCTTAACGGAAAATTTTGCAGTTCAAGAAATTATCAAATGAGTGATATGATGCAATACATCCAATAGTAGAATAAAAACAGGGTTATAATATTTACTTGCAAAAGATTCCCTTCCAGAAGCCAACTATATGAACTCTACCACACACAGACAATTTTCAAACATGGATCACAGAAAAGCAATTCAAGAAACGTTTACTAATTCGAAGAAAAACATTTCAAGACGCATTGCTAATGCAAGAAAAATGGTGTGTGCAAGTAAACTAAATGCAAAATGCACAGAACCTTAGCAAGGTAGGTGGAGAAAACTCTAGCATTAGCATTGAGTGGGTCAAATCCTTGGAGTAGTAAACTAGAGGTGACAAGACATGATAAGTCAGACAAAGGAGAAGATGATGTGCCTGAAAGGAGATCTTGCCATGTCGATAACCACCATGTCAATAAAGGTAATGAAGTACTCCGTAAACAAGGGAGGAAGAGTTTCTTGAGAAATTTGGGAAATGACAGTAGAGGAACACACAGATCAAGATATCCCATCAGCAATTTAAGAATTGCCCCAGGATTAGACAAAAATCTGTGAGAAACCAGAGGGATTACCCCATACCCAGACATGACAGCACCTTTTTTAAAGTAGGATTAGTCGATTCATCCTCTACTTGAATCGTCATTACCCCAAATTAAACACGAACCCCTGACCTCCACGTGTTACATACAAATCACAACCTTAACGGACACTGGGTTCTCAAACAATATATGATCATCCATCATGCACACACCATTCCATTGAATTGAATCTTGTCACCAGTGGCCAACTAGTTCACTTTCCCCTATTCAAAAACTCAATCTGCTCACTGCCAACAAATAAATTAACCCCTCATAATGCAAAAAGGTTGAAGCTCAAGAAATTATCAAATGAGTTATATGATGAAATACATCCAATAGAAGAAGAAAAAGGGGGTTATAATATTTACTTGAAAAATATTCCCTTCCACAAGCCAACAATATGAGAACTCTACCATACCAAAAAAAAATTCAAACATAGGTTGAAGAAAAGCATTTCAAGACAAATTTGCTAATTTGAAGAAAATCATTTCAAGACGCATTGCTAATGCAAAAAAATGTCGTGTACAAACTAAATGCAAAGTGCATCCAACCTTAGCGAGTTAGGTGGAGGAAATTCTAGCATTGGCATTGAGTGGGTCAAATTCTTTGTTGTCGTAAACTGGAGGCAACAAGACATGATAAGTCATACAAAGGAGAAGATAATGTGCCTGAAAGGAGATCTTGACATGTCGATAACCACTGTGTCAGTCAAGGCAATGAAGTACTCCATAAACAAGGGAGGGAGAGTTTCTCGAGAAATTTGGGAAATGACAGTAGAAGAACACACAGATCTAGATATCCCATCAGCAATTTAAGAATTGCCCAAGGATTACCGATAATCTGTGAGAAACCGGAGGGATTACCCCATACCCGGACACGACAGCACCTTTTTTTGACTAGGATTAGTCGATTCATCCTCTACTTGAATCGTCATTACCCCAAATTAAACACGGAACCCCTAACCTCCACCTGTTATATACAAGTGACAACCGTAACGGACACAAGGATCTCAAACAATATATGATAATCCATCAAGCACACACCATTCCATTGAATTTAATCTCATCACCAGTGGCCAACTAGTCCACTTAACCCTATTCAAAGACTCAATCCTCTCACTGCCAACAAATAAATTAACCCCTCACAATGCAAAAAGGTTGAAGCTCAATGTCTTATACAATCTTTATAAAATGATGTTGCAATTCAAGAAATTATCAAATATGAGTGATATGATGCAATACATCCAATAGAAGAAGAAAAACAGGGTTATAATATTTTCTTGAAAAGATCCCCTTCCAGAAGCCAACAACATGAGAACTCTACCATACCAAAAAAAAAATCAAACATGGGTCGAAGAAAAGCATTTCAAGACACATTGCTAATGCAAAAAAATGTTGTATACAAACAAACCAAATGCAAAGTGCACTGAACCTTAGCAAGTTAGGTGGAGGAAACTCTAGCATTGGCGTTAGTGGGTCAAAACCAAATGCAAAGTGCACTGAACCTTAGCAAGTTAGGTGGAGGAAACTCTAGCATTGGCGTTAGTGGGTCAAATGCTTTGGTGTTGTAAACTAGAGGCAACAAGACATGATAAGTCATACAAAGGAGTAGATGATGTGCCTGAAAGGAGATCTTGCCATGTCCATAACCACTGTGTCAGTCAAGGCAATGAAGTACTCTCCATAAGCAAGGGAGGAAGAGTTTCTTGAGAAATTTGGGAAATGACAATAGAGGAACTCACAGATCTAGTATCCCATCAGCAATTTGAGAATTGCCGAGGATTGCATGAAAAATCTGTTAGAAACCGGAGGGATTACCCCATACCCGGACAAGACAGCACCTTTTTTGAGTAGGATTAGTCGATTCATCCTCTACTTGAATTGTCATTACCCCAAATTAAACACGCAAACCCCGACCTCCGCTTGTTACATACAAGTCACAACCTGAACAGACACTGGGTTCTCAAACGATATATGATCATCCATCATGCACACACCTTTCCATTTGAATTGAACCTCATCACTTGTGGCCAACCAGCTCACTTTCCCCGATTCAAAGACTCAATCCTCTAACTTCCAACAAATAAATTAACCCCTCCCAATGCAAAAAGGTTAAAGCTGCATGTAATATCCAGTCCTTACTGTAAAATGTTGCAGTTCAATAATCATTTTCAACGAGTGCACTTTCACATCTAGAAAGACTTGAGCCTCCCAATGCCATGAAATACTTCTGATAGGAAACATCACACACCCACACACAAGCACACACACACAAGCACATTACATAGATGAACAATCATATAAACCCCATAGTGAAACTAAGACTGTACACACACAGATATGTCAGTATTTCCCCAGATAAGTGAGCATAACAAACATCATCATACTTCAACAAAAAAAAAGTTATTAGTAAGACTCTGAAGCTCATTTATAAAGAAAATCCATAACTACCACAATAATAATGTATATATACATTAATAAAAAAATCATATGTCAAGAAAATTATAAGCTTAGTTATTATCCACTAAAAATAAACCCAACATCAGGATTTGATTTCTCTCTCAGCACATAGAGCAGCTGCAAGGTATGCAAATCATGATTTGGAATTATCCTAGTAGTGTTTTCTCCATCAATAATTTTAATTTCTTGTAATTCTAAAAATTCAGTAAAATTTGGTGCCATTGCCATACAAATACCTAAATATTTGTAATGACTAAAACGTAATGGTCTTTTTTGCCAAAAAGCAAGGCAGTATTAAATACTTGATATGACTCTGTCGAATTCAAAGCAAACACTAAAGCATTAAAGAAATTAACAAATCTGAGTGATAAGATGCAATCCATCCAATAGAAGAAGAAAACGAGGATAATTTTCCTAATTTAGAAATGCAGTTATCAAAAATGTTTTGGCGACCAGCTCAATTTGCAGAATTTTCTCTGAAGAAAAAACACATAAATTTGCACGCTTTGTTAACATGTGATTGGGAATAGCTGTGCCATAGGCAAAAAGCATTTCAAGACTAGGAAAATATCAAATAAAAATCCAGTTAAGATGGATCCTTTGATCATTTGCAAAGCAGCATTGGTTAAAAAAATTCAACACCAGAAAACATCCCAACAATAGACAGACAGTAAAATCTTAAATCATTTTCCAGGATAAAGAAAAGTACTTGCCCAGCCATAAGGAACCTAACAAAAATAACTTATCCGTTTGGCATATAAACAAAATGCATAAAGATATATAAATTTGCCACTTGCAAATGATACAGACCTTCAAGAGTGTGCAGCCAATTCAGCCTGGAATCCATCCCCCGTCTGGATAAGTGTGTGATCTGGTTTATTTCACAGGAGTTAAATTCTCACAATGCTGCCATAAATGGAGAACAAGTTGAAGAGTTTATCAACATCCATTCTCTGAAATAGCATTCAAGTTAAAGCTAATTAAAATTTGTTGAATTGAAGGATCGCATTGAAGCTTGAAGCATAGGAGAAGTACTAATATTATTGATACTTGAGAATAAAAGAGAGTACAAGGAAGCCTTTATATAGGCAAAAATAGACTAACTCTAACCCCCTAAAATCTATCATAATCCAATCTAATCAAATCAAATCAAATAATAATATCTTAAAGTTATATTCCTAAAATATAATATTCATATCTAATCCTAATAAATGCTAAACGATATCCCTAATAATTAATTAACATTTTTAAACTTGATATTCTCAACAAAATTCAAGAAGGAGCACAAAAAATCAAGCAGTTCTTACATCAGGATTAAGATTTGAGACCAGAATTGTACATCTAACATTTGTCCCAGTTATTCCAGGAGGCAAACCGTTCCCAAGGGCAGCTGAAATGGCTGTAGCATTACCATCTAGATATCCAAACAAATGAATAAAAAGGTTGGCGAAGAGAATTGGCAAAAAAGAAGTTCATGGAACAAAGATCACCACAATGGAAGAAAATCTTGTGATATTCAATCAAAAAGTTTCAAGTTTGAACAGTATTCTTCCTCACAAATCAGCCACAATAAATATTAAATTGAAAAGAAAGTCCTCTCTTGAGGTAATCTCTCAGGATCAGTTATGCCTCATACTTATACTGGTTAGCTACAAGCAACAAAAAATAGTGTCAAAAACATTCACACACTAAAAGGAGGAGGTATAGAAGAACAGTGCAGTAAGGAATTTCTAGTGCATCATAAGATTAAATGCTATGATAACTTCCTCACAACTGTCATTTGATTCCTCTCTCGGCACATAGAGCAGCTGCAAGAAATGCAAATCATGATTTGGAATTATCCTTGGGTTTTGTCCATCCAAAATTTCATGTAATTATTAAAATTCAGTAAAATTTTATGCCAAACCCATACAAGAAAAAATTACAATCCACGCCTATTGAGAAAAAATAAAAAAGTTCAAAATCCTCGTAAAGTTTGGGATGTAACCTATGTTTGGATGCTGGACATCACATTGCTAATGCAGGAAAATGTTGTGTCCAAGTAAACTAAATGCAAAGAGCACAGAACCTTAGCAAGTTAGGTGGAGAAAACTCAAGCATTGGCATTGAGTGGTTCAAATTCTTCGGTGTTGTACACTAGAGGCAACAAGACATGAAAAGTCAGACAAAGGAGAAGATATGTGCCTGAAAGGAGATCTTGCCTTTTCGATAACCACCATGTCAGTAAAGGCAATGAAGTACTTCATAAACAAGGGAGGAGGAGTTTTTGAGAATTTTGGGAAATGACAGTAGAGGAACTCACAGATCTAGATATCCCATCAGCAATTTAAGAATTGCCCAAGGATTACACTAAAATCAGTGAGAAACCGGAGGGATTACCCCATACCCGGACATGACAGCTTTGTTTGAGTAGGATTAATCAATTCATCCTCGACTTACATTGTCATTACCCCAAATTAAACACAGAACCCCTAACCTCCACTTGTTACAGACAAGTCACAACATTGAGGGACGCAGGGTTCTCAAACAAGATATGACCATCCATCATGCACAAACCTTCCCATTTGACTGAATCTCATCATCAGTTGCCACTGGCTCACTTCCCCTCTTCAAAGACTGAATCCTCTCAGTGCCAATAAATAAATTAACCCCTCCCAATACCAAAAAGGTTGAAGCTCCATGTTATATCCAGTCCCTATTGTAAAATGTTGCAGTTCAATAATCATCTTCAACAAGTGCACTTTCGACAAACATCATCTTACTTCAACAACAAAAAAAAGTTATTAGCAAGTCCCTCAAGCTCATTTTAAATGAAGATCCATAATTAACCAAAGTGATAATTTTATATATTAATAAAAAATCCATATGAAAAATCACAAGCTTAATTATAATCACTAAAGATAAACCCAAGATCATGATTTGATTCCTCTCTCTGCACATAGAGGAACTGCAAGATATGCAAACACTATATCGAAAATTTAAATTTCATGTAATTCTAAAACTTCAGCAAAAGTTTGTGACGTAGACATACAAAAACCTAAATATTTGTAACGACTAAAACATTACTCTTTTCTTAGGCCTAAACCTAGTCAGTATTATTAATACCTGAGGTTACTCTGTCAAATTCTAACTAGACACTAAAGTATTCAAAAAATTATCAAACATGAGTTATATGATGCAATGCATCCAAGAGAAGAAGAAAACGAGGGTAATAATATTTAGTTGGAAAAGATGCCCTTGCAGAAGCCAACAAAATGAACTCTGCCGCACCAAAAAAAAATTGCAAACGCGGGTCAAAGAAAAGCATTTCAAGATACACTTAATACTTTAAAGGATAACCTCCCCACATCACATCCGTGACAGAACAATCGTCAAGTAGAGGGACAGATATCTCGCGGCCATCAACCACTCTTCTTGTACCATAAAAATGTTTTAAAAAGTTATTTTGCATTAATTAAAAAATAACAAATAGAAATCTTAGTCAGAAAAATTTATACCGTCCAGTCTAACCACAAACCTTTGTGCCTCATCAGCAATTCAGTATACTTAAAATACAGAAGACGCTATTCGTATAGTAAGAAAAAACACAACGTCGTACGACCACTCTTGCTCCTTCTCGCAGTCACACACACTGAGCATAACGATGCCGGGGAGTGCGCAACGACGACGGTGTCTTGAAGAAGAGGCGGCGAGCTCGAGGAAGTGGTGGGACGTGAGTTGGAGGGAGCAGGACGCGCGAACTGGAGGAAAATTTGGAGGGTCGACGCTGGATTGGTAGAAGTGAGTTTGTTTATATATTTTGTGAGAGGCGTAAGAGTCACGCACGTAAGCCCGATGCCCAAATCCCAGGTTGATCAACCGACTCAAAATTAAATTGATTTTTTTACCGTTATAATCAAATAAATGAATAATCAACCCAATTAAAGGGATTTTCTTGCCGTTGTAGACAAGTAAAATCATAATCAACCCACTCTGAATTAAATGGTTTTTTCCCAATGAAATTTTTTTTTAAAAGTTGTTTCCAATACTGAAAACTACATGATAGATATAAAAAAAAACTTTAAATTTCGAAGACTATAAACTAATTTTAAATTATTGATTTTTATTTTTATTTTTATTCTTTTTATCATAACTTCTTGTAGATGTTTGGTCAAGCCTAGAAAGAATAAATTTTAAATAAAATAAATTTATGAATATGATTTTGATAATTTTGTTTTTTTTGTGATTGATGATTTAAAAGATTGGTTTTTATTAATTTAATATCTTAATGTAGTATCATGTAGATGAAGAAAACTTTAACTTTTTCAACAAACAAAAAAAAATAACCATTATATTTTTTTCTCACGAGACAAATATTTCTAAAAAATAAAAATTAATTTTTACTCACAAATTGTTGTTTCGGGTTTCTTTTTAATTTTAACATCAGCCCCTTTGTCATTGTATCTTGTCCTGTATTTTGTTCTCCTCCTGACTTCCAAAACTCAACAAAATTAGGAAGGCACCTGGCATGGTCAACTTGTTTCCCTTCTCTGGTAATCATATTTCAAACAAGGTCTTGCGAGCTGGAAAAGCTTCTGTGAGATTGAAATCTTTGAACCCTTGCCATTGTCTTTGGCTGAGTACACTTTCTCGTTTTGTATGATCTAGTGCTCTATTGTCATCCTGCAACTTTGCAACCTGAAACATGGAAACAGCAAGCACAAGTGTGATGGATATACCCTTTTGGTCTTGATTGTCACGGCAGAACAGGACAAACATGAAATGGGAAAACGACTCTATAAACTTGAATGTGGACGCACCAAAATCCAGTTCCATTACATAATTCATGACTTCATTCTTGTTCAGCATATATACTTATGGATATCCAGGACAATATCCAGGTTATGAGCTGTTAATTTATTTTAGTAAGATTTTAACTGTGATCTAATTTATTATTTTTTTGAATAAAATATGAACTGTGGTTTTTTTCTAGTAAGATATGAGTTGTAACATTTTTTAGCTAAATATGGTCTGTAAAATTTTTTAAAATAAAATATTAGTTGTGACTTTATTATTTTAGTTTTTTATAAGAATCCAAAATTATTCATAGTAATTTTATCGTTTTAAAGTAATTAGTGTAATAAAGTTGACTGACAATTGCATTAAATTCATTGTATTTGTTTGAAAAAAAAATTATTTAATAAATATTAAAAGTAATATGATGTGTGTTGAGAACATGATACAACATTTTTCCGTTTTGAATTTATTCACTTTTTTGTTGCTAAAAACAATTTATTCACTTTTTATTTTTAATTAAGATCAAAGAGCTATCCAATGCCAAAACTCAAAACTTCACACAATATAAAACTTTCCGAGGAAAATGTTCAACTTTCTACCTCAAACTGGGAAAATTAACTAACCAATGGTAAGGGGATATATTTAGTCATTACATAGTAAGAGGTAGTTTTATCATCAAGTTCATGTATAATAACACAATAAAAGGAACCAATCGACCCACCACAACAATGTAGCTTTGAAATTATTTCTAAAAACACTTCATTATACTGCTGTACGCTAGCTGCTGCAAACGCTTTATTACTCTGCGCTGCCAATGTAGATTAATGTTTTGTTTTCGGCTTCTTCACTATCATCACAGTGCAGTGATCATGATGTGCACAATAGTCACTGACACTACCACAAGCAGAGATAAGAATAAAACAGTAGGATATTTGTGTATAACGTGGTGGCTATTTCTGTAGAGCCAGGATATTATTTATAGTAGGGTTAGCAGCCCTAGAATGTACAAGATGCTTACAGCTGTATTCAACAATGTTTACAGATAAGACTATGAACCTATACTCTGAACTGTAATGTAATGGGCTCACTGATGTAATAACTTAGGCCAAGCGTATACATTGGGCTTTGTCTTTACAGCCCCCCTCAAACGAGACATTGGGGATTGAATAGGTCAGCAATTTGCTCAGATGATGGTACATATTTGACCGACAGTTGTCTTCCAAGAACTCTGTCTCTAATAAAGTGAACGTCTAGCTCTATGTGTTTAGATCTAGTGTGAAAGATGGGATTGGAAGCTAGGGCAGCGACACTGAGATTATCACACCATGCAATCGGTGGTTCTTTGAGGTGAAGACCAAATTCTTGCATAAGCGACTGAATCCAAGCAAGTTCAGATGAAGGATCAGAGAGGGAGTGATATTCGGACTCGGCACTGGATTTCGACACTACTCGTTGCTTTCTCGCTGACCACGATATCAGAGAATCACTGAAATACACGCAGTGACCACCCATCGACCTTTTATCGTCTGGGCAAACAACCCAATCTGCATCCGAAAACTCCTGCAAGGTAAGATGATTACTTGGTTTAATGTGTAGAGCTAGATCTGTCATTCCTTTCAAATATCTGAGCAGTCATTTCAAAGCTTGCCAGTGAATGTTTGTGGGACAACTCAAAAACTGACTTAATTTATTGACGGCGAACATGATATCTGGTCGAGTGTTGGTCAGACATTGCAGGGCGCCAATAATTTTTCTGTAGCTTGTAGGATCATTAATGAGTGTGCCTTCATCTTTAGAAAGATGTTTGTTTACCACCATAGGCGTAGGGACTGGAGAGGAGTTGTTCATACCGGACTTCCTCAAAATACTATGTATGTAGGCCTCTTGCTTTAAGTATATCCCTGCTTCATCTCTATATGCTTCAATTCCTAGAAAATGATGCAACCTGGTGTAAGAATCCCCAGCCTTGTAAGGTAGACCTTAGCTTTTTAGAGCAAACTGGTTGTTTAGTTGTTTAACAAACAAGTTTATCATTTCCACTGAATTTCCAGTCACAATGATGTCATCCACATACACTAGAACAAACAGGACATATTCTTTGAATCTGAGAAAAAATAGGGACGAGTCAGACCTCGAGTGTAAGAATCCCCAGCCTTGTAAGGTAGACCTTAGCTTTTCAAACCATGCTCTCGGTGCTTGCTTAAGGCCATATAAAGCCTTGGTTAGGAGACAAACATGGTTAGGGAATTTAGAATTCACAAAACCTTCAGGTTGCTTCATGAGAATTGTTTCTTCCAACTCACCATTAAGGAAGGCATTATTTATATCCATCTGTCTAACTTGCCAATTAAATGTCACAGCGAGATTGAGAACAAATCGAAGTGTAGAGGCTTTCAGTACAGGGCTGAAAGTTTCCTCAAATCAATACCTGGATTCTGCTAAAAACCTTTGGCCACGAGTCTGGCTTTGTGTTTACGAAACGTGCCATCAACATTAAGCTTCTTCTTTAGTACCCATTTGCAGTCAACTAGATTGCCTTGACCATTGTAGGGTATTAATTTCCATGTTGTATTGTTGATTAATGCATCAAATTCTTCTTGCATAGCTTTTCTCCCGTCGTCACTTCTTAAGGCTTCTTGTATGGTCTGAGGTACAAGTTGATCAGCTTCTTCTTCAACAGTGGCTACTCCAACATAGGGAGTTTTTGCTTTAAAACCCCCGGCTTTGCTTTTGGTCACCATTGAATGTTGATTTCTTAGTGCAAGTTGTTGACTTTCTGAATTTATCTCTTCTGTTTGTGCATTGCTAGATTGTTGAGGAGATGTTTGAGCGAAGTGTTCATGTTGAGACTCATCAACTACTTCCATGTAATTGTCAGGATTGTTGCTGCTTGAAGAAGGTGATTGAGTTGAGCATTCTGGAGATGGAGAATTATGAGGTAGTGTCGAGATGGAACATTCTGAAGTTGAATAGTCTGCTTCTTGAGTCTTTAGAGCATTTGATGTGGCAGCGGTTGTTTGAGACAAGGATGGTTGAAAGAAAGCTCCTGAACAAATTTGTTCATCTAGTACATTCCTTTTATTGATAAATCCTGTAGAAAAAGGAAAATCTTGTTCATTAAAGACAACATGTCTAGACAAAAAATTTCCCTGTAGGACTTAGGCATTTGTAGCCCTTATGAGAGTTACTGTATCCCAAGAACACACATTTTGTAGTTCTAAACTGAAGTTTGTGCTGGTTGTAAGGTCTTAAGCATGGAAAACAAGCTGAACCAAAAACCTTGAGCATGTCATAGTTAGGCTCCTTACTAAACAGTTTAGTATAATGGGAAATTCCATGTAGAACAGTAGATGGTAACTGATTTATCAATGCTGCAGAAGTGTGAAAAGCCTCCCACCAATAGTGGAGAGGCATTTTAGTTTGAGCTAGTAATGTTAGCCCCATCTCAACTATATGTCTGTGATTCCTTTCAGCCCTGCCATTCTGAGAGGATGTATGAGGGCATGAGTGTCTGAAATGAATCCCGGCATCTTGCAAAACCTTAGAGAAACTTTTGTATTCTCCTCCCCAGTCACTCTGTACAGTCTTTATCTTGCTGTCAAACTGATTTTCAGTGAAGGTTTTGAATTGAACAAACATATTAAGTACTTCATTTTTAGTTTTCAGAGGAAAAATCCATGAGAAGCGACTGTAATCATCAAGAAATAGTATATAGTAGCGAAATCCATTAAGAGAAGCTATAGGAGCAGGTCCCCACAAGTCAGTGTGAATTAACTCAAGTGGTTTAGATGCCTGTGAATTTGAGGCCTTAAATGGAAGTAAGTGAGACTTTCCAAACTTGCAAGAGTCACAAAAGATGGCTTCATTCTTACTAATTTTCATACTACAATCACTAATAATCTGATTTAGCACCCTGTCACTAGGATGTCCAAGTCTACAATGTAACAAAAATCTATCATCACTAGGAATCTTAGATGCTGATAAAACAGCTGCTTGAGTTGCAAAAACTAAGTTAATACTTCTACTGCCACTATTGCCACCTTCTTTAGTCTTAGAGACCTTAAACATGCCACCCTCAGTTGGTGTTCCTAGCAACATTGTCTCCCCCGTTTCCTGTTCCTTCACACAAAAGCCATGTTTATTAAACACAACATTTGCACTGTTGTCACTAGCTATTTTGTAAACACTCAACAAATTCTTTTGAATGCCAGGAGAATAGAGAATATTATCCAAATGAACTGTTTTGTCAGGAACATTAGATATTGTATATGAACCAATTTTCTCTACCTTTATCTTGTTTCCATTGCCAACTATTCATTTTACCTTTAGGATTGTTAGGATTGTCAATTCGAGTTACATCATTGGTAACATGACTTGTTGCTCCACTGTCCAGGTACCAGTGAAATTCAATCCAGCTGAGTTCATCAACATCTTTGTTGAGTCATAGGTAAGAAGAGAAGATTGAACTTCAATCCAGCTGAGTTCATCAACATCTTTGCTGAGTTGCACAACAATAGGGTTATACTCAACATCCAGCCCTGCAAGCACTTGAATGAACAAGTCAAATGAGGAAACTAAGCAACCAGCAAGGGTTAGTTGCTCAGAAATATTTTTCAGTTTGGATAAATACTCAGCCATTTTCATATTTCCTTTCCTTGTACGTTGGAAATCAGCCTTTACCATCAGTATTCTTGACTTTGTTTGTGCACCAACATGCTGACGAGCTGCTTCCCAAAGACCAGCAGCTGATGAGACAGAGACCATTTGAGATGACACTTCAGGCTGCATTGTGTTCAAAAGCCAACCAAAAAGTAGCTGATTTATAGCTACCCAATCTTCAAATTCTGGGTTCAGTTTAGTCTTGTCATTCTCATGAGTAAACTGTGGTGGACAAAGTTTTGTTCCATTGAGAAAACCCTCTAACTTGTTTCCTCTGATTATAGGCAAAACATGTAGTTGCCACACAAGGTAGTTAGTCCCATCCAACTTGATGGAGCACACCTGGTGAATATTGTTGCTGGAGCATCCTTTCGTCAAAGCTGTTGCAGATGACAGAAGAACAGCAGAGGCAGACCCATTTCCAGAGGTTGGTGTCGTGGCTGCTGATGGTGAAGAATTGTCTGCCATGGTTTTAACCTAATAGGCTCTGATACCAAGATAAGAATAAAACAGTAGGATATTTGTGTATAACGTGGTGGCTATTTCTGTAGAGCCAGGATATTATTTACAGTAGGGTTAGCAACCCTAGAATGTACAAGATGCTTACAGCTATATTCAACAATGTTTACAGATAAGACTATGAACCTATACTCTGGATTGTAATGTAATGGGCTCACTGATGTAATAACTTAGGCCCAGCGTATACATTGGGCTTTGTCTTTACAAGCAGTACCAACATAACCATGTTGATTCAACATTAAAGGAAATGGCTTCAGCTGCACCCCATTATGGGTCACCTAATGTAGTGGAAGTGCTGGTTGAATGTAATGCTGGAGATAACAGTGTCAACAGAAGTGCATCGGGCAGCAGCAACAGAAGCAATGGGCTAAATGGGAGCAGCACTGCTGTTGAAGACAGAGGGACAAACATAGAGGGTGAGAATGGATTCGCAGGAAATAATGGAAGTGGTGATCCTAGTGGGAGTAAGAGTGGGAGCGGGAATGAGAGTGCTAACAAGGTAGGCCAAAACAAGACTTCCAAGAGAGAAGCATCCTTAAGTAAGTTTCGCTATAAGAGAAAGGAGAGTTGCATCCATAAACAGGTAATAAACTTTGAATTGTTATTCCTGGATATCAGTTAGTGATTCATGACTATTGTTTTTTAACCACACCTTTTTCTTTTTCTGCTCATTCTTTGTATCCGAGTTTTATTTTCATTCCGTCCTTCCATTTTCTTGGAGGTTAATTTGAAAGGTTTGATGGCAGTACTTGGCTAGGAACTTTGATACCGCATCCGTGTTGGTACTTGTGCATGTCTCTGTTTATAAGCATCTATTTAGGTAGAGATGTGGTCCAATTTTGGACTTATACATTGCTTTGCTGCATCTATGATTATGGATTCGTTAATTGTTGAACTAACATCATAATGATTATAAGGAGTGGATGGGTATGAATTATGATGCTTCATTATTTTAATTTTTTTGGGGGATGTCAAAGGCACAGACTAGCTAGCTATGATGCTTCATTTTTCTGCCTGGTTCCTTGCCAGATGCCTTTTCATTTCATCCGTTTCAGCTTTCTTCAAAGTCCTTCTGAGCATGTGACAACTTCTTGTGCCTGAATTGCCAAAAGAACAAACTCTTCATACAGTAGAATAATGGCACTTATCAAAACATAATCAGGACATCCAATGATGTGATATCTCCTTTAGCATCCTTCTTAACCTTCTCCCATCGTTTAGAAGAATTTACCATATATTTATATAAAAACTGATAAACCAAGGGCATAAAGTAAGAGCTTGTTATTGTTACTTTCTTGTACTCTCAGGGATGATAGTCTTGGAGTTGTAGGAACAAGGATGGCAGCAATTATGCTTGGGGTAACTTGAATGTGATTAAGGAATACAATGAGGACATAATTAATTTAATTGGTCATTTTTTGAATATATGATAGATTTGTGAGTTTAGCTACGACTAGAAAAATATTGAGATGAAATTAAGACAAACTGCAATAAGACTGCCATTTAAATAACCATATATATTGAATCACATGGGATGAAGTGACGTATTTTATTTTTATTCCCTTAATAGTTGTTTATTCCCTCATCAAGATTCCTGCTCCCATTTTCACCTCATTCCATGACATGGAGACCAATTATGAATGTGAAGTTCAGATGATACTTTGATTATTATTATTTTTTAATCAAAGCAAAATGATATTAAAAGATATTACTTTGATTCAATTTTATTCAATTGAAGATGAAACAGGCTGACTTTAAATTAGCATAATGTCTGCTAACTTGGCTTGATGTAAGTGATCAAGACTCTCATCCCTTAAACAAGTGGTTGGGGTTCAATTTCTAACTTTTATATATAGAACAAACCTAGTTGTTAGGGATCTATCATTTATCCTCAGTATTATGAAAGATTAATCTTTGCTATCAGCGAAGGATATTCCTAATGTCTCATTAGAAAACATAAATTAATAAAAGACCGGGGGATAATGTCAGATGCTAAATGAAAAATATATGAGGTGGCAGATGGAGATCAATACCTGGGGGAAGTAGGAAAGATTACCTTGTGAGAACTTGACAAAGTATTATAGGTTTTCAGGTCAATGGATTCCTCATAACTTTGATCGAACAACTTTTGTTTTTATGTTCTCTTTCTTGTTTCAAATCTTAGTAATTTATATTAACATAAATTCAAAACGAGGCTTGTTTGTCTTTGTATGACGGGTAAGCTTGAAGTATCTGTTAAATCATGAATTTCTCTTTGCAATCAGGCAATACCATCCATGATCATGCTTATGAATAAGACCAGGTTTTAGGAAGGGATGTTGTTACTCTCTTCACTCTCAGTGGAGAGCAGACTTATGCTCTACATATGTGATCAAATTTAACCAAGAGATGAGTGTATCATGTGGAACACTGGTGCACCTTTGATTCTGAAAGTCAAACTCTATGTGGTTGGAATTGCAGGTCCAGCATCAAAGTAGAAAGAAACTAGCTGAACAACGGCCCCACTTTTGTCACTTTTGTGGACAATTTGTTCACAAGTCCACAAACGAATATGCACCAGAGGCAGAAGATAACTGATAGATGCCATTTGTCCGAGTGGCATGATGATAAGGTTATACAGAGAAAATGGTCTGGAATCCTTCACGTAGAATGTGAGTATCCATGCCTTTCACCCCATGTGTTAATGCAAAATAGATTACTCCCATTTCATTTTTTTCATTTGATATCTGCAGTTCAATTTATGTGAATGAGTCTTTTTATAGACATAGTTATGCTGACTGGATACTAAGATAACTCCCTCATAGCGACTATAAAATTGCTAATGCTCTGTCTCCTTCAAGCTGTGCTGTATGAAAATGTGAATAGTTCATTCATAGACCTTGTTACTTAAACTGAGTTAAGAGAGCTTGCATTCCATCTCCATGGAACCTGCTTGCATATAAAAGTTTCATTCTTTTACCAATAAATTTGTTTCTAAGATGAACTAGAAATAAAAATCGACACTGGTAAAAGTCAGAATCCAAAATTCCCTGCTTGTCACTTTGATGTCACAGATATGCCCTTACAAGGTCGAAATAAGTTGTAAAGCGTATTTGGATGGAGAGAAAATTAGAAAAAAAGAAAAGTAGAGGGAAAATGGAGGAGAAAACAGATATTCCTTTGTTTGGATTAGAGAAGAAAATAGGGGGAGAAGAAAAGTGGAAGGAAAAAATGGTGTAGATCCTATGTAGTTTTACCCAAAAGATTTTGGAAAGAACTAGTTTCTCAAACTTGTCCCTACCCTCGCTCACCATCTTATCCTTCCTGTGCTCCTCTTCATTATAGTGACATGAGCTTAAATTATACTACTGTAAAATATTTATATTTATCGTTTTTTTTAAATTAATTTGTCCGACTTATAAATTGATATATATTGATATATAATTTAATTATATACAACATATTACACGTTTAAGTACTTTATTTAGTTTCCTTAATCTCTATAAAAAAATTTAAGTAGCTTTTATATTTAGGACTTGAGGTAGTATCTTTTTTTCTTTTCTTTCTTATATCAATACAATTTTCAGATAAATTATAATTGTAATGGTGGTACTAGTAGTAATAATAATATAATTGTAAATAAAATGAAAAGAGCCAGATTTTTTTTAAAAAAAATATTTTAATTTATTATTGTCATTATTTTTAATTTAACCTTTTTACCATATGAGTTTGTGAGCTAATATGTTTTGCTTAATATTTTGATTTTAAAATAAATATAAAAATAATTTCATTTTAATTTGACTTTAGTCTTTAATTTGATGGTGTCAATTTTTTATTGGAATTTATCTTTCATGACATTGCTCAAAAAATGAGATAAAAATTAAACAATGGTGTTAAAAAATTAAAAATGAGTTAAACTCCCTCCCTCTCTGGGCTTGTTTTGTATGCGGAGGGAGAGGGGAGCAAAGGGTAAAAAAAAATTAAAAAAGAGAGAAATTGGACTTAGAGGTTTCAATAAAGTTAGCTTACACATTCTTTTTAGGGTTAAGGAGCAAAATCGCCAACAAACTATTAGGCCAGGAGCATCTGGCACAATAAAGTTTTAAGGGTACCAATAATACCAACAAACAATTGAAATTGTAAAAAAATCACAATACCGTCCATTGCTCCAGTAACTCCGTTTATGACTCTCTCTTTTTTCCTTCTTCTTTTTTCTGATCAATGTCAATGATGTCGATGGCAAGATGCAGCTGCTACAGTAACTTCATCATTGAGTTCTCATCCTCCATTTTCGATTTTTGTTCTAATTATTGTTGTTCCCCTCGTCGGAGTTAGGTTTCGGTTTCTCTCTCCTCAAATCCACCACCACCACGCTCACATTGTTTGTAATTGTCGCCTGCGCACGAGCATTTAGTGAATCGAAAATTCAAAGAGTTACGCTTGTGAATGTGGTAGAGAGTAAACTCGCTTGCCTATGGCTCTGGACATCGCCAAAACTCCAAGAACCCTAGGACCATCCCAATAAATGACCCGTCCTCCGGCGGCTTGAACTCGGAGCAACTCGTCAGTCGGTCCAGCCGCAAAAATGGAAATCGAGCGAAGTTAGCCCGCGATTTGAAGAAAGCTTGATGCACGAAAACAAGAAACAATTAAACCTAAAGATTTGCGCGTGCCAGATGAAACCCACCTTGGATATCGAAGAAGAATCCAATGATTAACCTAACTTCTATTTCCACTTGTTTCTCGGAGAAATTGAAACCCACCTTGTGATCGAACGAAAGAGGGACGGCGACGCCGTGTCGGCAGAGAACGGCTCGGGAGTCGCACAATTGGAGACGATGATCTTGTCCGGTGTTACGACGGCAACAACCGCGGTAGATCCGACGGCGTCGCAGTGAGGTGTCCGAAGCTCGCACCGCAAGTGGAGCTCGGTTGCTCGGCTCCGCTTCCGTACTTCCTCGTCCATGCAAGCAAAACTCTATTCCATCGTAGACTTCCATTCCAAATCAATCGTGGAGTTCTGAAGGGGTGATGGAAGCAGTGGCAGAGGATGGGTAGTTTGATGATGAATTTCAGATTTGTTGTTGGAGCAGCTGCATCTTGCCATCGACATTGATCAGAAAAAAGAAGGAAAAAAAAAGGTCATAAACGGTGTTACTGGAGCAACGGACGGTATTGTGATTTTTTTACAATTTCAATTGTTTGTTGGTATTATTGGTACCCTTAAAACTTTATTGTGCCAGATGCTCCTGGTCTAATAGTTCGTTGGCGATTTTGCTCCTTAACCCTTCTTTTTATAAAATTTTTTATAACCCCTATTTTTTCAAGTTTTTTAAAATCCATCTCTTAAAAAATTTCCCTCCCCTCCCCTCCCCTCTAAACCCTTCATATCAAATAGGCCCTCACTCCATTTTCCCTTCCCTTATAGTGTGCATGGTTTGAGGGAAAGGGAGGAAGGGGAGGAAGAAGGGGGAGGGAGGGGAGAGAAAAAATGTAATAGGGAGGAAAACTTTGTGGGCCCTATTACACTAAATTTTGGTACAATTTTCTCCTCCTCTCATTTTTTTTTTTCTCCCCTTCCCTTCCCTCCCCTCAAACCAAACATAGGCTTAGTTTCTTTTATCTTTTGATCTAGTTTTACTTTCCTGTCCATCGGAGTATAGTGCCAGCATTGTGATGATTGAATAGTTCATAGGTACAACAAGATATGGATTATAGGACATCCAATATTGAAGTCTACAGTACTCCATCCTTATTATAGGACATCAACTATCAATTCTCACAAACCAATAAAAATAATTTAAAACATTAAAGTTGTCTTAAAATTCAAGTGATTTTCAGTATTACTCTTACTAATTACCTTAAACTCAAATATCATATTAATTGTTACTATCTTTCACTACCCTTTCTAAATATGGGCAGACATAGAAAAATAAATTAAATGCTCGTTGAAAATTTTCAAGTGCCTTATAAAAATAAATAAAAAATACTTGTTAGTTTGTGCCTTACGATAAAGACCGATGATAAGAAAAAATTATAATCCAATATTACGCAAGTGTATGGGCCGTATCAAATAATAAAGTGATAAGAAAGTATGGGCTAAGGCCCCGTGTTTGCGCGGGCGCGCACAAGTGATAAGAAAGTATCATTCCCACAAGTTAGTAATAACAAGACTTTTGAGTAATGATTTTACACTTTTTGTTTAAGTTAAGTAGCTCAAATTGAATTCAAATAAGTGAAAATAAAAATAAAATAAAACTAACTAATTACCACAATTTTTAAAAGAGCTACCTAGAGTTATTAATCCCTTATTAACCTCATAAACCTTATTTTTACTAATTTACTTAGTCTTAATGTCAATTTTGTTAATCTCAAGTGTAAATAGCTACATGTGTATGTCGTCCACTTACAACCCTCTCTTGAATATAAATTGTTATGTCTAACCTAATTACTTGAGAGGCAAGATAACTCGACACTCTTCAATAATTATATGAGACCATTAAGTATATGTATATCCTAATAGCAAATTAAACTGTAATCATCCTATATTACTTAGTCTTAAAGCCTAATTAAAATTCCTCTTGTTAAAGTAAATCTTAATGCTCAAATTCATATTTAATGATGACTCATCATTAAGTAGATAAAGTAAACAAGATTAAGTAACTAAAATTAATATTAATTATAATTAAATAGTGAAAACAAAGTCTAATCTACCCATAAATTCCTCACCTAGATTGCACAACAAACTAACTAAACATAACTAAAGAAAACGACAATACATTCATAATCCAAAATCTCAAGAAAAAGGAACAGAGCAATAATTCAGAATCTCATCTTTAAGCTCCAACAACTACTCTAGTCTCTTTTCTTTTCCACGGTCTTCTTGTCCTCCCCAATAAAAGAAGAAGAAGAATAGAACGCTTCCCCCCATTTCTCGCTTCTTACTCTCGTCTTTGTGATTCTAGATGATGATGGATTATTATTGATAATCTAATACCGCTGCCTCCTTCCTTCTGCTTTTTCCACCCATCGTGTTTCCTTCCTTTTTTACCATAGCATAAAAACACCATCAAAACACCGTTGCCGTGGAGGAGAAGCCTAGCGGAAGGGGAAAAAAACTAATTTGGACCGTTTGAGATAGCTTCAACGGTTAATGGACTTCTTTAGAAAAAGCCACTTCTAAGAGAAGTCACTTTTTTTAGCTTTTTGTGTGACTTTTTTCAGCTTCGGAAGAAAAATGTTAGGATAAGTGATTCAATAAATAATGTACTATTAAATATACATTTGTATGCATTATAATTTGTCCATTAAACTATATTTAATTAAGTACTTTGGAGTTTTTTTTATATATAATAATTTATTTTTTATCAGATTTAAATTTAAATTTTTATCTTCAATTACCATAATATATACAACTAATATATATAGGGTGTGTGTGTGTTATTCAATATTAAGATTCATGTCATTTTCAGTCATTTTTCATCTCAACTGACTTTTCGAACGTTATTCCAAACAATAGCCCATCTAAAAAAAATTACTTTTGTCACCGCTATAAAAAATGTAAATCTCATCTAATATATGACTTTCATCCTATAAATCGGACTCAAATATAGTAGTTGGTGGCTGTGACTTGTGGGTAGGTTTTCTCTTCTCCTGTTTTTTTTTTCCCCCGTCTTTCCCCAATTCCCTCATGATCTAAAACGTTGCGGCCTCTAGCAATGACAATAAGAGGAAATGATATTATTATTATTATTATAATAAAACAAAACCGAATCTTTTTTTCCCTCTTTTTTAAAGAAACTGCCATTTTATTTTCCTAATCTAAAAACTTATATTCTAAGTTGAACTTCCACAAATGATGTACTCAAATTGATATATCTTAAAAACTTAAGAAAATCTATTTAATTTAGCGATGATAACTTTTTAAATATATCAAAATATATATTAAATCTACTAAGAATGGTAAATCATCCACAAGGAGAGTAGTACTAAAATGGAATCTAATTTTGAACTTCGTTTGGTCCATCTTGTTTGGGATTACTTTTGAAATCTCAAAAGTGTTTATTTACGTAAATCGAGATAAAACTTTTCTCACATTGTTACATCGTATATCGTAAATCACGATTAAAAATCTGCTTTTGAAGATTCCAACCGTAATTCCAAACAAGCATGAAGATGTTCTTATTAGTTATTACGTTCTAGATTTTTTGTTGTCGCTTTCTGTCTTTGAGAAATCGAAAATCGATCTGGCCCGTCCGATTACTGCCGTTTAAGCTTTGGTCCTTCAAGGATCAGACTTATAAATTGGAGCTTATAAATGAAGTTGACCTTGCAGGGTCGGCCCATTAGGCCCATTAAATATTTTTGTTGTTGTGTTTCATTAATTTGACTTGACCATTTAATTTATTAATTTATATTTATTTTGTATTTGTTATATTATTTATTCATTTAATTACAAATACATAATATGATTTGGTCTCATGTTTGTTACAAATAAAGATTATGGATGTATTCATGATGTGAGAGAAGATATTCTTGATATTTTTATCCATGAAGCGCAATATCAAGTGAAGACAATCAAATGTCTTTAAAATTGATTATAGTGGTGAAGAAGATGAAAATGATAGTCATCGACTTTCGTGTTCTTTAATGGTAAACTTGTTATCTTTGTGTGAATTACTTGTAGACAATAGTTTACTCTTGATTATGAATTAGTATCGTTTGTTTATTGTATTAAGTGTGTTGTATATACATCAATGTTGATAACATTTATTTGATAAATTAGAACTTTAATTGTTGTATTTAACTAATTATATTTCTTTAGAAAAAAATGCAGGAAAAATAATTTTAGTTCATAAAAAATAGATGTTTTTTCTTACCTTATCTAAAAGAGTTGACTCTTTTAAACCTAACCCTTCAAAAACTAACCTTAATTCCTAACTCTAGTGGTGCGGCATAGCTTCTTTTCTAAGATAACTTCCAGTTTTTTAATCTTATAAGGAACATGAAAAGATATTCCATATGTCTTTTTTAATATATTTATATATATACCCGTGAATTAGATTTTAAGAAGTCAATGGTGAAAGTAGATTCAAGGCTCATGGTGGTGGCAAACATACTTATTTATTACATATTAATAAGATCTTCACCCTACAACAGTTCGAATATGTTTAGCATCGAGTCAAAAGTAGCTAGACTGAATTAGAATAATTTCGTTGGAAATATATAATAGTCACGATGGAATTCCTTTAGAAAATATAAAATACTCTTGGGTTAAGGGACAATTTTATTCCGAAAATTTTCACCAAAAGCCAATTTTGCCCCGGAGGTGCAACAAGGAATAATTTTGCCCTGGCCCTTATTCAGATTAGTTTTGACTGTTAATTAATTAAATATGTTGAGTAAGCAATCCATAAGAAATCCACGTTATTTTTGTTAAAATGTAAATTTGCGTTAGAAGTTTATGTGTCCTTTACTTCATCTTTTTTCGAAGTCAGATTTAAAACTTTTGAAGCAAATTTGCACCTTATCAAAAATAATGTGGATGATATGTGGACTACTAGCTCAACATATTTGGTTAATTATCGATCAAAATTAACCAGGATAACAGTCATGGAAAAATTGTTCTTGCCCCACGAAAAAACTTTCAGGGCAAAATTACCCCTTAACCAGATATTATTTAAGAAATGGTTAAGTTGCAAATTTGCTTCGGAAGTTTTCGTTGAGGAGCAACGTTGCCCCTGAAAGTTTTTTAAGAATCAATATTGCCTTGGAAGTGTTAAAATGAAACAATGTTGCTCTTTTCCATTAAAAAGTTAGCAGTTAACGTCAATTTTTTAACTATAACATTAGTTTTTTAATGGTATGAAACAATATTGCTAGTTCTTAAACTTCTAATGTAACATTAAACCCAACTTCCAAAAAATATTACTTTTGACTAAAAACTTTCCAGACAACTTTATATCTTAATCCTGTAACCCTGTAAGAAGACATAAATATTAGGTCGGCTAGAAACTCTGCCGCGTAGATAAATAAAAATTTGACAGGTAAGGATCACGATGCCTGTGGTCCAATTGGGCAGATAACGATGCCTGTCATCCCATTGGGCAGATAAAGCAGTAGGTCCTCGATACATGCATCTCTCAATTTGGGGAAAAACATAATTTGTTTAAATATGATAGTTAGCCTGGTAAAATTAGGGGTAAAAATATGTTAGGCTCTTATTAGAGACTTATAATCCAACCTACTTTAAACATAGTCTACTTTATTTAATAAATAGGTCAGATTTAAGCTTAAGCCTATTGTCAGACATATTTAGGTAAATAGACTAAGCTTATTTTCATAAGGCCTAACTTATAAACCTTATTTAGTTTTTTTTAATGCATTATTATGCATAATTATATATAATTTGATCTAAATTAATAACTTAGTATTAGCCCTAAGTTTCACATTTCGTCATATACACATGAACTTAATCTTTTTATTTATCAATTGATCATATCTACTTCTCTTCTTTTTTATGGTTTGAAATGGGAATGCTAACTCACTATATTTCCCTTGATTTGTGTCATTTTGATGCAATATAATAATTGCAGAAAGTTTATTTTAGTTATGCTTAAATGAAAATGATTTCAAAATGAGGAGTTTGTCTCATTTTCTGTAAGAAAAATAAGAGGTAAAATCTAGTTTTACATGTCGTTTTTTGTATTTGGTTGATTTTAAAAAATATATCCTTAGCTGATAAATAATTGATTTTTCTTATTCAATTATTTGGTCAGATAGGTGTTGCCACTAAGTGCTCTTTTCTTTCTCTTACTAACTCTTTTATTTCATCTGAGAATGAATCCTTAAACTTATAAGACATAACAAAGACTTTTAAATAGGCTTAATGAATTATATATGAGCTTAGATATATAAGCTTTAAGCCTATTTAAATATCTAGTTAAATATTTAAAGGCTTAAATTTCAAGTAGCCTTTAAATAGACTGTCGGCCTTATCAGACCTTGTGAAAGCTTAGGCTTAACCCTAAAAAAAAAACCTATATATAGGCTTTGGTCTTGACTTTGGATCTCTGTCACAGGCTCAAGCCTGCTTAATTAAAGCATAGCCAAAGTTAACATATTTTCACCTAACTAAAACCTTAATAGTGGGTACAAAAATTGAAAATTCTAGAATTTTAGTCATTTACTAAACGTTCTTTTATACTGAACGAGATGATTTGAAATTTTGATTTCTATTTGCTCCCACCTAATTAGGGGTCCGTTTGGTTCGACGGAGGGGAGGGGATAAGAGAGATTTTAATATTACCTTGTTTGGATTGATTAGAAGGAAGCGAATGAAGAGATTTTAATATTACCTTGTTTGGTTTAGGAGGGGAAGGGAGGAATTTTTTTTCACATTGACAGTTTTACCCTTATATTATACTTCAACATAAATCAAGTCTTTATGAAACTATAAGGATTAAAACCAACCATTAGAAACTATAGTGACCAAAACCAAAATTCAATCAAATCATTAGGACTAACAATGACAATCGTGTATAAATTCCATATGGCAGCTTGCAAGTTTCTGTATAAATTCACATTAGTTTGTAAGGATCCAGTGGCAGTGGGATTTGGCTACAGCTGGTGGCACTGGCAATTACAGAATCAAATTCCATGTGTTTCTACGTGACAATCGTGTTTTTCTCTTGCCCTCGTTGCTTTAAGATTAAGATTCTTATAAGAAAAAGACATGGTTGAATTCAAGCATCTAATTTTTTTCCATGATTTCACTAATTTTCATGTTAGGGGTTTCAGACCTGGGGTTTATGAAGAGAAGTTCATTCTGCATGTCACTTTCAGGAGGGCATCGGTTGTTGGATTTTACCTTTGTAAAAAGACGATCCTTGTATGAATTTTAAGTTTTCATATAAATAGGCATCGTTGGTCTTTGACACTTGGGAACTCAATTCATTTTGTTGCGAAGAGGGTTGCAATGGCGTCCTCCACCGCTGGCAACAATAGTCAGATCCCTCGAGTTCATCATTTTGATCTAATGGCGTGCTCCATGGTTCATAATTCTGGATATGCCTACAATATATCAGAGTGATGAATAGTACGAATAGGAATAAATAGGGTTCCAGCTCCATCGACTTAAAAAGGGGCATAAGGGTATTTTAGGAATGATAGAAAAATTTTAGAGGCATTTTAGTCTACTGACACACCTATTCTAATAATCCCTCCAAATTCGTCTCATTTGGGGGGTGATGTTTTTTAGGGGAGAGGAGGAAAAATTTAAAAAAATTTCCCTCCCCTCCTAAAAAATATCATCAGCCAAACGAGAGGAGGAGGCTAAAATCCTTCCATCCTCCTCCCCCTCCTCTCTTATCCCCTCAAACTAAACAGACGTTTAAGCTAATCTTAGGGGTGGCTATTTGTTAAATGTTAAATGAGTAAAAATAGAAGATGCCATTCATCGAATTCTGTTTATAAGTATTTTTTTACCAAAAAATTTGATCCTATTTATAAATACAGTTTTATGGTAGTAAATGAGATTATGACAATTTTGCTCATATTATTTATACTAATAAAAATAAAGAGAGAAGAAAGAGTTACAAAATATTCATTCATAAATAAAGGTAAAATAAAAAATTTACCTTATAATCATTGAGTTAACTACATCTTCTTGATATATGTGCTTTAGTTAAAAATGACTTATAAATAGAATGAGAGTGTTATTATTAAAGTTATGATAGCAATGATAACTAAAATGCCGAAGATAACTAAGTTAACATTTAATAAATAGCTAACTATCATTGCTATCATAAATTAAAGGTCTTAGTTATCACTATTGCTATCATAGATTAAAGTTATCATGGCAACCTTCTATTTTTACTCATTTAACATTTTTTTTCCAACCTTATTAATCATCACTTATCATAACTTAAATCCCCTGAAAATAGAAAGTTATCATTTGCTCAGACTTTATTGTTAAATGTTAAATTATAATAGCAATGATAACTAATGACGTTGGCAAAAAAAAAAAAAAAAAAACATTTAATAAATAGCCCCCAAAAAAAAAAATTCCATTCTAAATATAAGATCATTTGAAATTTTTGATTTGTTCAATGATCACTAATAAGAGTTACTCTATTCCATTCTAAATATAAGATCATTTGAAATTTTTGATTTGTTCTAAGCATAAAGTCCCGTTTCATATTATTCCTAATAAGAGTTACTCAATCTCTCATATTAATTGTTTCTTTCTTAAAATACCTTTGTTTATGTATCATTTTTATTTCTGCGCGTTAAATTATAATAATTAAATAGCATGGGTGCTTTTTAAACAGGTCACAAATTTTTTATATATTAATTACAAATAACTCTATATCCTAACTAATTTTAAGATCCTACAAATTAATTAGAACTTAGAAGCACTTTATATTTAGGATCATATCTAATTGTAATTGGAAAGATTAGATGCTTTAGAGTTTAAGCTTCAGAGCTTTAAACATGAATCTTAGGTTAAATTTTGTGAATTACTCCTCCTGGTCCTTATTATAAGTCACCAACTAACTTTTCTAAGAAACCAATAAAAACAGTTAAAATCAATAAAGTTATCTTATAATTTAAGTAATTTCCAATATTATCTCCATTAATTGCACTATACTTTAATATTATATTAATTATTACTCTCACTCACTACCCTTCAGTGGCGGAACCAGGAAATTTTTTTAGCCTGGGCCAAAAAATTAACACATTGAACTACTCTATTTAATTTTTATCATAAAGGTACCAACTAACAAGTATATTTGATTCTTTTTATAAAACACTTGTTTGTTTCCAAATAGCATTAAATATTTTTTTTCCATGTATACCCATAATTAAAAAAGGTAGTGAGTGAGAGTAATAATTAATAAAAATTAATTATTACTTTTTTATCTCGAGAAAAGAGAGAGAGTAATAATTAATATGATATTAGAGTTCAGTGTAATTAATAGGGATAATATTGAAAATTACTTAAATTTTAGGACAAATTTAATTACTTTAACTGTTTTTATTATTTAATGTGAAATTGTTAGTTGGTTCCTTAAATAAATACAAACAAATAACCTAAGGGAGTATTTACTAAATAGTATCAAATAACCTGGAAAATACAAACAAATAATAACAGATAATTATAAATCAAAACAATATATAAGATTATATTAATCTTTTCGATATCTCAAACAATAATTTTACTTTTCTCTCACAAAAATTTTTAATAAGTAATGAAACAAACATTATCCTTACAAAAAATATAAAAAATTAGTTGGGGCCAAATTTGTGGCAAAATAAAAATAAATTTTATAAGATCAAAGGATGACAAAATTTGCCAAGGCCCCAACTGGCTATCAAGACGTTCCGCCCCTGCTACCCTTATTAATTATGGGCATACATAAAAAAAAAAATTAATGTTCATTAAGAACAAGTAAGTGCCTTTAAAAAATACCAAATAAACTTGTTAAGTTGATGATTTATAATAAAGAGTAAAGGGAGTACAAAATATATATTTTTAAGAGGACATTCATTTAGTATGGGAAATACTAGGAGAGAGACGGCTGAAGAAGAAGAAAAGTGGGTTCAGGGAATAATTAAAGGTGGCCCTTGGAACTTGGAAGCATTTAAAGTTTTGATAAGATGGGCCATGTATAAAATGGGGACTCACAACTACCAGTCATCCTTGCCACGTGTCAACTTTCTGCACGTGGCCCATCTAACATTCTAAGGTCTCACCTAATCTTCAAAGCCCAAACATTCCCCCACCAAACCCTAATTTCATCCACTCTCCTCCTGTATTTTACGCAGTCCCGTAGTTTTATTTCAGCATATTAATTAGCAAGCCCTAATTATATGATCAGATATGTAGCCACTTTCAAATGTTTATCACCACCAAAGAAAGGTAATCCAAAGAATAACCCACCAGATTCAAAAGTTTAAGTCAACGCTCTGTTATATGTGGTAAATGTTACTACCTTCGGTCATAATTATAAGACCTAGTTGATTTTTTTAGAGAGATTAATGAAATTAAATAAGTTACTTATTAGTCATTTCATATGTTGTGTTTTTTTAGATTATATATTAGTTTATTGGTCAAACTATTTAATTTGAAGAAAAAAAAAAGCTAAGCTAATTTAATTAACTAATTTTAAGGGAAAATGATAAAATGAGAATTTTGAAATTACAAAATCCAAATCAGGTACTCCCACCATCACTGTATATAAGATTTTTTTTTTAATGAGCTTGTTCATAAATATAAAATCCCTTTTGAATTTGTCTTGAAAATAAATATTTTTTTTAAAAAAAATTGCCATCAATTAATTATTATATTACATACATTCACTTTCATCTTTTTCTCATTATTACTCTCTCTCTCTCATCCATTCATAAATAGGGGCATTTTTGGAAAATTTTAGATTTCCTACATAATTATTAAATTGAATTGCTTTTAATTGCTTTTTAGAATATCGTGACTTGGTTGGAATGCTCTTATATATAAGGATAGAGGGAGTATTTTCCATGAAATGAGTTGCATGTAAATTTTTTATCAAGTTTTATCATTACTTTACAAAAATTTTGGTAACAAATCTGATTTAATTTGAGATTTTACAATTTCAAAGTTCTTTTTTTATCATTTTCCCTAATTTTAATTGTTTTCTTTATAAACACAAACCAGTCATTTGAAGCTTATGTTTAAAAAGGGAAGCAGTATTATGGAGTATAGAATTCATTATGTAGTTCAATTTTCTCTATTAAAGTGAATCTTATATATGAAGTATACAAGCTAGTAGTAAATAGTAACGGTAAATAAAAAATATGTACCTAAGTCTCAAACAAGACAAAATACGACCGGAATGTTCCTTGAAACCTCCAAGTTACAGGTTAATTAGTCTCATAAGACATTTGGTAATATATATAGTTCCAATTGTAAAACGTCCCTAATGCCCTTAGTCATTAATAAATTAGCTAGTCAATGAAAATAGAATAAACATACAATATTTTCGTAATTGCATCATAATCAGAAGTCAAAGAACAATAGAAAGTTGGCGGCTAGTCTCGGTTCTATTTGCTTCCAGGTTGAAATGGGGTAAATAATCGGATGAGCTCCAAAATAGTAACGGTATACTTTATTAAGTTTCAATCTGTCAAAGAAGGAGGCAGCTGACAGCAGTTATAAAAAATTCATAATTGCAACTCAAATACCTAAATTGTACGTATGTAGGGAGCCCGACAGCTAGAAGCCTAAGATTCTTGGTGCTACGTGTATTACTATTTTGGTAGGATATATACCACTCAAACTTCTTTAGTTTTACGTCAAATATCAAGCCGGATCTAATTGTTAAAAAAATAATATATAGGGTCACTCTGCAAGGGTTTTCGTATGGGAATAGATCTCTCTTTATTTTTTTTCCTATTTTTTTTCATCGGCCTTATCTAAACCGTTAAATGAGAAAGAAGTTAAAGTAATATTGTATTGATTAAACGGATATGATTTAAAAATTATGAGGGATGATGAGAAAATGATGATGAGAGAAACTCAACCCGTTTTTGCACTAGGATATCTCATATACTCACTCTCTTACGCTTTTTATAAGTAATTTTCTATCTTTTAATGTTAGTCATTTTCATAAACAACTTTCTCCTTGTCTTTTAAAATTTAAATCAATTTTTTTATCCTTATTAAATACATATCTTTATACTACCTCCGGTCCTAATTATAAAAACAAAAAGTGTTTCTATAATTAGGATCGGAGGGAGTATTAATTATTCCTCATTTATCACTAATTCTTTTTCATTTACTTATTTATTACACATTTTGTATCATATTTTACACTCATATCTTGTCATATTTGTTATCCATTCTCTTTGCTCTTTTCATAAATAGAGACGTATTTGAAAGAAACATTATATTTTTGACACATTTATTGTTTTAAACTAATATTATCCGTCAATTCATTTTCTACCATAAAAATAAAAATTTCTTATAAAAAGGCGAAGTGCTTCTTTCTTCATGGATTAAAGAATCTAATTTTTGTCATGCATGAAAAGATATAATACTAGGAAAGAGACCCAAATTGGCAAAGCTCACTCGGGTGAAAAAAAACAGAGAGACCCAAAGCTTACAACAGTAATACTAATAATCTATAAAATTCACGTGACCTAAGAAAGATCGATCAGATCCCCCCCCCCTCCTCTGACATTTATGAGTTTGATAATTCGATAATAAATGTAAATTTCATTGTAATTAAACTAACAATAAGTGTGACTCCCTTCCCCGTCCTTAATATAATCTATTAATATCCTTTTAACAATAATTAAGTAAAAAAGAAATGAGGGAAGATGATTAAGGTATTTTAGAAAAAAAAATATATCTATTCACTAACTTACTTAAATTAGGTAAATATTTTTTATATTAAAAACTGGGGAAAAACACTTCTACCGTGTGTAGGAGAAGTGTATTATCCAATATCACACACAAATGGTGGGGCCCACATATATATATAATCTTTATTATATATATATGTGGGTTCTACCATTTCATGTGTGTGTAGGAATCTTTTTCTTCTTATGCAACATGAGAAATTTAAACCCCTAAAAACTGAAATGAGTAACTGGGTAAATCATACTTTTTGCAAACAACCCTGTAATCAACGAATCATACTAGGTGAAGTGGTGAACCACAAGATGGCAAAAGATTCAAAACTTGTAGTAATAACTAATCATACTAAGTGTTTGGGAAACCACATCACTAAATCTAAAATTTGATTATGCAATGGGGGTTTTTTTTTCCCAACGATAAACCTCTAACTTCAGAAGTGCAGTGAGGACAAATCAGTCTTTTCATTTACATCAAGTGGGACAAACTTTGCATTTAATCTCTTATTCCGCCATCTCGTCTGCTTTTAGCAAATGGCTCAGAAATGGCTACGTACGAGACGACAGAAGTCAGATTCTCACCCAATCGGATTCGAATATTTTTTACACGTGCACCCCTGCGCGTGGGATATCTACCTCTACTCCATAGAATAGTACTATCTGGTTGGAGGGTCAAAGCTTTCATAGGAAAAAGTTAGTTGGGCCTCCGCCTCTCGTTCTGGGGGTTGGCTTCTCCTCTGCTCTGCTAACAACCAATCCCAAATTTTAGAATTCCCAATTCCAACATTAATTATGATCAAAGTTTTGTTTTTATTTTTTTAAAAACAAAATTTTAAGGTTTTTTTAAAATAAATACCATTTGAATTTGTAAAATCCCAAAAATATGTTAACACATGAAAATGATAAATAAATCTCAAGAGATTAATATGAGATTTTGAAATATTATGTTTTTATCAAAATATCTCTTAAGTTTTTTTTTTTTTTTTTATAGAAAGAATCATTGCCTGCGCTAGAGCTCTAGCGGGCTCCTGCCACAACTTGAGTAATGAGATTAACTACTTGAGTATAGAGATTAGACGATCGCTTGAAATTCCTTAAATCATATCAAGTTGATAAGTTGAATAAACGCAATACAAACTTGAATGTAGATATTAATAACCCGGAAGACAATTTGTTAATAAATAAACTCAAGTCATCATTACTTTTATTGAACTTGTTAACGATGATGACGAATATGATTTATAGAGCTCAAGTAGTCAATCTCATTACTTAAGTTATCATAAGAGCTTCGATCGCCGGACCAGCGGCTGCTGGAGCTCCAATACCAGGTTCTTTCTTTTTTAAAAAGAAGAAAATTGAGAAACATTTTGGTAAAAGGGCAATATTCAAAATTTCAAAATATTCCATTGAAACTTATTTATCATTTAGATGTGTTGACAAACTTTTTGAATTTTGTTCAAATGTATTTATTTGACATTTTACTAATTTTTAACCGGTGGCAATTTTTCATACAAATACAAAAACAGTCGGATTCAGAACTTCTAAAACCCAGAATAGGATAACCCCTTTCCCTCTGTCTTATCGTATTTGTATCTGTAGAAGGAAGCCTCTGGATTCTATGAAATTTAGAGCACGAAAGATGGCAAGAACCCTAGCAACAGTGTAATCTTGAGCTGCGTAAGTTGTTTCCTTCGCAGGGCTCTGCCTCTAACTAATTCTTGTGCTCTTGACTTTTGAGGCATTTCTGTTTTTTTATGTTAAAATATTTTTTTATTTCGATTATTAGTTTTCTTTATAAAACTCTGGGCTTTGAAATGCAGATGGTTGAGCTCAGTTTGATACGATTTCCGGTAGCTTCTTGACTTTCTGGTTAGTCCACTTCTTTCCTTCTTATTTTATCTTCCAATCCAACAATTTTTCTTTGATTGGAAGAAACCAGCAGTTTGCAAAGTGGATAAACTAGAAGGAAAGCGGAATATTACTACTTCACTCTTAGCTTTTCTTGTCTATGCTTGATGCATACTTCTCTGGCTTTACTGAGTTCTGCATATTTCACGTCCACTGACTCAAGTTCTGGTGTATTGAAGATGGAATTGTATAAGTAGATTAGTTCTTTAGACCATTTTGATTTTCTTCCCTTTGGTTCCATTTTAGACAGTTATTATAGCTGCTAGTTTTCTTCTGTTCTACACTATCCCAATTGAAAAAATACCATGGAGGGACAAAGCTTCAATATTTGTGTTGAGAACGTGCTTTTTGTTTATAATTTTCATTGGCATTACATAAGTAATATGACAAATCTCTTAGATGAGACAATTCCCTGATGAAACCAGGAAACTTTTTTCCATGTGGGCGCTGAGGTTTGGTTCTTTTTTATGACATTTTGAGGACTTGCGGTCTTTACATGGTTCCATATTCAGGATTATGAAGTTAAATGTCTGAAAGTATGCCTCTTTGTAAGTTAGAGGCTTACAAAATGGTGATTATTTCTCCCAACATGGAAGTGCAGCATAAGCTTGGGAGATTGCAGAGAGGACAACTGATTCATATTTTCATTTATGCACTTGACTCCAGTTGTCAGCAACGTTTACCAGCTTGAAGTTTGAGGATGCTGCTAGAGAGGTCTAGGTGATTTTGTTCATTCCTTAGAGCCCTCAAATCTTCACTCTAGTGTGTGGATTGAAAACTTCCTCATCTGAGAGTAGCGGTTCTTGCGAATAGATTTTGGTCTGTAGTCTGTACTTACTAGAGATAAGGTGGTCTACTTTATTTTTTATTAGGACTAGATTTAGGTTCATGTTTCTGTTTTCCCTGACTTTCCATGCAGCTCAACTTAAAAATTACCAAGAAATTGAAAATTCCCAGTTTGATGACCCAAATTGAAAGCAAACAACTTGCTCGTCCGTTCCTTCCTTCAGAGCAGCAAAAGCTCAAGAGGAACAAAACTATTCATGTCTTGTATACTCTTTGTCTACAACCGAAAAATGATGTCCGTTTATGGTTTTCTGAATGTAAATACAAAGTTGTGGAACACTTGCTGGTGATAAGTTGGTTCAATTGCGGAAAGAATAAGGTGGTAATAGTGTCATGGTTCTTATCCTCAAACATAATAACCATGAAATTATATTTCAGTGCACTTTTTCTATCTTTAATCAGCTCTGTAGCATGAGTCATACTCTTAATCTGTACAATGTTTTTTTTTTTTCTTGGGTGGGGGGAATTGATTGGAAATCACAATAAAATATTCTGCTGTCTTTCCTTTGTAATGTTATCTAACTATCATCCTGCAGTTTCGGCTGTGTAGAAGTTTGTTTTCACCTCGGGTCAATTTGTAGCTAAACTAACAGAAATTGCTGTCATGAGAAGTTTTCTGCTCAATTTCAGCGTCCATAGCTAGGAGTTTTGAATTTCAACAAAGATCAACCCTTGAAGAAAAAACTTAGCAATTGAGGATGGATGTTAAGGAAGCAGAAAGGGTAGTTGTTGCAAAACCAGTACCTTCAAGGCCTACTTGCCCCCCTTTCAGATCCTTCTCCGAGTTACTTGCAGGTGCCATGAATGCCTCTCCATCTACTGAATCTTCTCAAGCTACAGTTTCAGCCATTAGACCAAAGACTGTGAGATTCAAGCCAGCCGTGAATCGCCTACCTCCTTCTGGGTTTACTTCTTCCGAGGTAAACTTTCAGTTTCACTAGTTTGAAACTCAAACTCTGCTTGTTTCTGGACTTCCTGAATCTTGATTTCCTATATGTGGTGGTTTTGACATTTTCAGGCTAACCCATCTTACAAAAGTCATAAACCAGACACTAATCAAACAGTTATTTACAAGCCTACGGCTAAGCTTGTCTCCAAGGCCACTGTTTCTCTTTTGGCAAATATGGTCAGCATTATATGCATTTCTTAATAAGACTATGTTGCTCGCGTGAGATTGAGTTCATAAGTTCTTTTTTTCATTCTCTTTAGGGAAATTATAGTACCAGTCATAGTCAGCAGTTTCAACATCCCAATCAGGAGAAACTGAGGACCAATTTGAGCTCAATTAATCATCAGAGTAATAATACCCCACGTGCTGAACCAAATCTGGTAATTGAATGTTTCAAGACGGCACATCAGAGCCCAGAGGAGTACCAGAAAACTTCACCATCTACTAGTAATGGTGGTGATAGACCTTGTTATGATGGGTATAACTGGAGGAAATATGGGCAGAAGCAAGTTAAAGGAAGCGAGTATCCGAGGAGTTATTACAAATGCACGCATCCTAATTGCCCAGTGAAGAAGAAGGTTGAAAGATCATTTGATGGGCAGATTGCAGAAATTGTGTATAAAGGGGAACACAATCATTCAAAGCCTCAGCCCCATAAGCGCAACACAGCAGGAACACAAGGATTGGGAGTTGCGTCTGATGGATTGGGTCAAGATACTAATTGTAATAACCATTTATGGGTTAATCCTAACAGTGAGATGAATGAAAATAGAATGGAGAACCAGAGGGACGCAGGTTATCTTATCAAAGCTGGAGGAAGCCCTGAGAATTCATATGCTCCAAGTGAGGAATGTGAGGAAGCAAGCAAGGGAAATGAAGTGGAGGAAGATGAACCAAAAAGTAAAAGAAGGTAAAAGACCAATTCAACGAGAATCAGCTTATTTCCATTGTACTCCCTCTAGTCCTTAATATAAGATATATTTATCTCATTTGATTAGATAGAGGAAGTTAATTAATATGACATGTATTTTCTAAAACACCCTGATCACTTTTCTTAATTCTCTCATTCCCTCTTCTCCTTGATTATTGTCGAGGGAGCATTAACATGGGTAAATCAGGGAAAGAATGACAAATATGAAAATTTTGTTTTATATTTAAGATCAAAGTCAACTCGTCAGGTATGTTTTGTTTTCAATAAACACAGTTGATCTTTCATTCAGGAAAAACAAGAATCAATCCAATGAAGCAGCAGTAGCAGAGGAAAGTTTAGTGGAGCCTCAAGTGGTGGTTCAGAGTTCTACAGATTCTGAAATACTCGGAGACGGCTTTCGCTGGAGGAAATATGGCCAGAAGGTGGTGAAGGGCAATCCATATCCCAGGTTCATACTTTCTTCTGGTTCACTTATGTATGTTTTGCAGCATCATTTTTTTTTTTTAGCTTCTGATAAATATTTCATGGCAACTCAAATTTGTATTGCAGAAGTTATTATAGATGCACTAACATAAAGTGCAGCGCCCGGAAACATGTGGAAAGATCAATAGATGACCCAAAAGCATTTATCACTACATATGAAGGGAAACACAACCATGAGATGCCACGCAAAACTATAGCTGCTGTGGCCTCTGAAAAAGTCAAGCCATGATTAACTCTTCAACTGGGAAACAACTGTAGAAACCCATTATTTAGTCATCGAGATAAAATATGAAAATGGAATTTGTATTATTGGTGCCAATAACCATATAAGATCTTGTTCTGATATCTGTGTCACTACATTCTTTCCTTTCTTGCCTAGTTTTTTTGGTCTACCATCCATCCTTTAATCTGGAGGTTTATTAGATACCGTGTATTAGATTTGGTCGAGGACATGATTTATTTTCCCTTATTGTTGTAGTATTATGAGGCCTGTTCTGTAACCTATTCTCTGAATATTCTTATCAGTAAGAAATAGTCTCATTTAGGAATGATGGCTGAACTTATTTTGCTCATTTGATTGAACTGTGGATCGAGTTTTAAAGGCTTCATTAACCCCGTTTTCTGATTATTATTATTATTATTGCCGGCATTACGTATGGAAGCATTTAAATCTTAATACAATAATGGTAAATATCATATGATAATATTTTAGAGTCAGACAGATATTAATGAATTTAAGGTTTATTATTAAAGTTCAGATCCTTGTATAAATAAAGTATCATGTGACGCGGTAAATCGTTTGCGTATCATCATTATTTCAGATCTCTGATTTTATAAGCAAACAATTATTCATACTTAAAACATACGTCAGTTTTAAATATTGCTGTCTCATACCATCTCTCTCCGACATTTGACGTTCCAAACAGGAATTGCCCCAATTATGACATTATTTGATTATTATGGACCTTTTAGGGCCCGTTTGGTTCAAAGAATTTGGGGGAGGGAAAGGAACTTAAAGGAAGGGAAATGAAGATTTAAAAGATGAGGGAAGATGGCTTGAGTTGTTTGGTTGGAAGAAAATGAAGAGGTGGTAGTTGGTAAAGAATTAAGAAATGTCATTTTACCCTCAAAAGAAATTAATTCAAAATAAAAAATAAAAATATTTTTTTTGTTAAAATATATATTTTTTTAAAAAAATGTCCTGTTAAGTTCGAACTTGTGACTCAAATTTTTTTCGCAAAGTTCGAACTTTCCCGCCAAGTTCGAACTTCCCGCCAAATTTGAATTTCGGGGTAAATATGTCCAAAAATGTGAATAGTGACTGCCAGAAACTTGAGAATCCACCAATTTTGGTGGGATCTCAAGTTCCCACATATGAGGAAGAGTGGTGGTCCCGGGAAGTTGGGTTCCGGGCACTTGGCGCACCAAACGGTCTTTTTGCGTGAGAATTTTATTAAGTTCCTTTCCTCTTCCAAATTCTGTCAACCAAATGGGCCCTTAGAGGGGAGCATCTTCTTGGTTACTATGGTACCTTTTTGATGTTATTGTTATGAATATATTAAATTATGTGGATGTCTATTAACTCTTAACTCTTGACTTTTCACTTTCCACACTTTGTCACAATTCATGAAAATTATTTGGGTATATTATATTCGGGTTTACACTTCTCATGTTGCATGAGAAGAAAAAGATTCCTACATACATATGAAATGGTGAGACTCACATCTTTTTTTTTTAAAAAAAAAAAAAAAAAATCAAGCACGGAAATGGTGGGACCCACATCTTTTTGTATCTATAACATGAGGATACACTTCTCCTACAACATGAGAAGTGTATTTCCCATATTATATATATATATCATGTCACACACACATGAAATGATGGGACCCACATATATATAGTCATATTTCTGAAGAGAGTGAGGAGAGGTGAGAAAAAGCATTGTAACAAAAGAAGCTGATGAAAATTGCTCCCAGATTTCTCTTTTAATTTTCTCTTCTCTTATATATCTTGCTCTTTTATCCCATATTTCTTTTGGTTATATAACATATTATCAGCATGAGAGCTCTAATAAAGAATGAATCTTATTGGCATCAATCTTAAAAATTTGTGTCTCGTTGATAGCGCAACAACCCATACCATACTAAAAAATGATAAATATTTTTCTTCCTTGGTAATGCAAGAAGCCAATATTCAGACTATATCTGGTAGTATAAATTTGATTGAAGGCTCCGGAAGAGCTAATATTTTGTTACCCGAAGGAATAAAATTTGTATTGGTAATGCATTTTATTATACCAAATCTAAGAGAAACTTATTGAGTTTCAAAGATATCTGCATAAATGAACATCATATAGAAACAACAACTAAAAATAATTAGGAATATCTTGCTATCACAAATATAGTTTTTGGGTAGAAAATGCATATTAGAAAGTTTTCATGCCTTTTCTTCTGGTTTGTATTATACATTTATAAGCATAATTGAAACACATTTTATTGTAAACCAGAAGCTAACCAATACGTATCAGAAGTTTGCCAATGTATACTAGCAATTTGCGAATGTAAACCAGAAGTTCACTGGTGAACATTTAGAATAGCTAGACCTAATGTAATGGTTATAAATAATCATTCTATTAATTTCAAAATCTCAAATTAATTTAGAAAAGAATTCGAGTTATTTCTATTCTATAATGTTTGACATGACCGGTTAGGCCATCTAGGTTCAACCATGATACGACAAATAATTGAAAATTCATGTGGACATACCTTGAAGTGTAAACAAATATCATAATCCCATGATTTCTCATGTGCTGCATGTTCCAAGGGAAAGTTAATTATTCGACCTTCTCCAAGCAAAGTAGAAAGTGAGTCTCTCACATTTCTAGAACGGATACAGGGAGATATTTGTGGGTCAATACATCCACCATACGGACCATTTAGATACTATATGGTTTTAATTGATGCATCAACCAAATGGTAGCATGTTTGTTTATTATCTTCTCGCAACCTGGCGTTTGCGAGATTACTTGCTCAATTGATTAGATTAAGAGCACATTACCCTGATTATCCTATCAAGAAAATACGTCTTAATAATGCTGGTGAATTTAATTTACAAGTTTTTAATGAATATTGTATGTCACTTGAAATTGATGTTGAACATCCTGTAGCTTATATTCATATGCAAAATGGACTTGTAGAATCATTAATTAAACGACTGCAACTTATTGCAAGACCTTTTCTTATGAGATCTAATCTCCTTTTTTCTGCTTGGGGCTGTGCCATTTTGCATGCGACAATGTTAATTTGCATCAGGTCAACAAGTTACCTAAAAATTTCCCCCATACAAATGGTTTTTGGTCAAGAACCCAATATTTCCCATATAAGGATTTTTGGATGTGCACTATATGTGCCAATAACACCACCATAATGCACCAAAATGGGTCCTCAAAGAAGGATGATAATATATGTTGTGCATGAATCTCCATCGATCATAAAAATCTAGAACCATCTACAGGAGATTTATTTACGGCATGATTTACTGATTGTCATTTTGATGAATCAATTTTCCTAACATGAGGGGAGAAAATAAGCAGTTAGGTAAAGACATTAGCTGAAATGAATTATTATTGACTCATTTTGATCCTCGTACAAAACAATGTGAACTGGAAGTTCAAAAGATAATTCATTTACGGAATTTAGCTAATCAAATGCCAGAAGCATTTATTGACCCAAAGAAAGTGACAAAGTCACATGTCCCAGCTGCTAATGCTCTTATCAGAATTGGAGTCCTTGAAGGACAACCTATTAGAAATGAATTTAAAGCACTCCTAAAGCGTGGCATGCCCATCAGTTCCAAAAATAAAAACTCTCGAAAGAGAAAAGAAACTAAGAATATAGATGGTCTAGTCGAGAATAATCAAGAAAAGTTAGTAGCTCCAAAAAAGCCATCTCTTGAAGAGTTATTATCTCCGGTAGAGATATCTCTAGAATATAATATTGTAGTGCCAGAAGAGACCTAGGTACCTAACATATGCGAAAATAATGAGATTTTAATAAATTATGTTATGAATGGTACCCGATGGAATCAAAATGAAGTCAACGTTGACGACATCTTTGCTTATCATATAGCATATGATGTAATGAATGATAATGAGCATCATGAGCCAAAATCCATTAGCGAGTGCCAAAAACGAAAGGATTGGTCTCTATGGAAAGATGTCATTAGTGCAGAATTAAAATCATTGGCAAAACGAAAAGTATTTGGACCTGTAGTCTATACACCTGAATATGTAAAGCCGGTTGGATACAAATGGATCTTTGTACGAAAGAGAAATGAAAAGGGTGAAATTATAAGATATAAGGCATGTCTTGTAGCCCAAGGCTTTACACAAAGACTTGGCATTGATTTTGAAGAAACGTATTCACCAGTAGTTGATGCAACTACTTTTCGTTATTTGATTAGCCTAGCAGTAAATGAAGGACTTGATTTGCGCCTAATGGATGTTGTGACTGCCTATTTGTATGGCTCAATAGACAATGATATTTATATGAAAGTCCCTGAAGGACTAAAGATGCCAGAAGCATCTGACTCAAGTTCTCGAGAACAATACTCAATTAAGTTAAATAAGTTTTTGTATGACTTGAAGCAATTAGGGTGCATGTAGTATAATTGTCTCAAGGAATATCTGTAAGGACCCATTATGCCATGCATATTTATAAAATGATCTAGAAGTGAATTTGATATCATTTCTGTTTATGTTGTTGATATCAACATCATTGGAACTCCTGAAGAGTTTCAAAAGACAGTTAATTGTTTGAAGACAGAATTTGAAATGTAGGACTTAGGAAAAACAAAATTCTATCTTGGATTACAAATTTACAGATCGAGTACCTAAAGAATGTGATCTTTGTATATCAAGAAGCTTATACAAAGAAGGTCTTAGAGCGATTTTATATGGACAAGTTATATCTATTATGTACTCCAATGATTGTAAGGTCTTTGCAAGTGGATAAAGATTCATTTTAACCTCAAGAAATTAGTGACGAAGGTGAAGAAGAACTACTTGATCCAAAAGTACCATACTTCAATGCTATTGGAGCACTAATTTATCTTGCTAATCACACACGGCCTGATATATCATTTGCTGTATTTATTAGCAAGATATAGTTCTTCACCAACATGAAGGCATTGAAATAGAATAAAACACATTCTTCATTACCTAAGAGGCACTATGGACATGAGGTTATACTACTCATATGTATCCAAGCATGAACTGGTTGGTTATGCAGATGCTAGATTTTTGTCTGACCCATACGATGGTAAATCACAAACAGGCTATCTGTTTGCATGTGGAGGTGCAACTATTTCATGGCGATCCATGAAACAGACTATGGGCTTGTTTGGGAAACCGGTGGGCAATCGGACTTTTGGAAAAGTCCGATTGGGTATAAGTCCGATTGAGTATAAGTCCGATTGTGAAACGTGATTTATGTTTGGATGGGTGGTTGTATAAGTAGCTTATGGAAAAGTCCGATTTGATACAAACTTGTTTGGAATGACTTATGGATAAGTGACTTTTAAGATAATTATAAGGAAAAAAATTAAAATTAAAATCAAAATTACCAAAAATATGAAAAATGCTAAATTACAAAATTTGGCAATACTAAAATACATAATTTGATCAAATAAATATTACATAAGTAACTAAGAATCCAATAAGCACTTATTAAATAGTAAATAAGCTACAAAACCTAGCTTATGAAATAAGTTGACTTAAGCCCATAAGTCCTTTTGGGCAAGTTTTGTAGCCAAACAAGAAAAATGAAAAAAACACCCATAAGCACTTATTAAACAGTAAATAAGCCCAAAAGTTGCCTCCAAAAGCTCTTCCAAACACCCCCTATATCAGCTAACCATGAAGAAATTCTAGCAATATATGAAGTAAGTTGAGAATGTGTATGGTTAAGGTCAGTAATATATCATATACGAACAACTTGTCATTTATCTTTAGGTAAATTGGTCCCAACAGTTCTATATGAGGATAATACTGCATGTATTGCCCAACTTAAAGAAGGTTACATCAAAGGTGATAGAACGAAGTATATTTCACCAAAATTCTTCTTTACTCGTGACCTTTAAAAGGATAGTGAAATAAATTTCCAACAAATAAGTTCAAGTGAAAATCTAGCAGATTTATTTATCAAGTCACTTCCAGGTACAATCTTTGAAAAGCTTGTCCATGGCATCGGTCTTTGAAGACTTAAAGATCTCAACTGATGTTGTTAAGAGGGGGAGTCGATACACTCTGTACTTTTTTTCCCTTGTCTAGGTTTTATCCCACTGAGTTTTCTTAGAAAGGTTTTTAATGAGGCAGCACTGGAAAATGTATCGATGAATAGTGTACTCTTTTCTTTAGCTAGGTTTTTGTCCCACTGAATTTTTCCTAGTTAAAGTTTTTAATGAGACATTCATGATGGATATCCAAGGAGAAGTGTTATGAATATATTAAATTATGTGGATGTCCATTGACTCTTAACTTTCCACGTTTTGTCACAATTCATGAAAGTAATTTAGGTATATTATAATATAGGCGGCACAGTAGGCGGCATCTTTGCCGCCCACTAACCCAATTTGGAAGCAATTTGTTCCTCCAAGAATTAAATGAGGTGTGTGTATGTTGGGCTATAAATAGCCACACACACAACACACGAGTACCGTCATATTTCTGAAGGGAGTGAGGAGAGGTGAGAAAAAACATTGTAACAAGAAGCTAATGAGAATTTCTTCCAAATTTCTCTTTTGATTTTCTCTTTTCTTATATCTTGCTCTTTTAGCCCATATTTCTTTTAGTTATATAACAGTTCCAAACATTATTTAATTATTATGGTACTTTCTTTTTTGAAAAAAAAGATAACTTTTGTATATCATAGGAATGTCTTGAGGGGGAAAAGGACAACTTTTCAAAAATTGTTAATGAGACCCACCTGGTGATAATTGTAGGAATGTCTCATATCTACAGCTGTTCTACTTAGTCCAGTTGTTTGGCTGAACTCTTTAGAGGTGGCCAAAATTATATTCATTTGCTTATCTTTTTAAGTATTAGGTAAATAGACCTCACATGAATGGTAGACCATGATTTTTTAAGAAACAACAAGTGTACACAGGAAATTCAATAGGACACAGATAAAGAAAGCATCTTTGCTATTTCATTTTTCTTTATTTTTTCCCGTAGTGGTTAGCAACTTAGCATGCCATTTCATGCGAGTAATTAACAAATTCAGGAGTCAATAATTTGTGCTTGGCAAGTGGCAATACAAGCAAGTATTTTAATGTGGAAGGATTAGGTACTCATATGACATCATTTAATGACGTTTTTGTTTGAATGAGTCAATCAGAAAACTATTGAAACCAGTGAACTAAGCTAATACAATATCATATTTATAGATTTAGAATTAGATTACCATTTTGCTTTATTTAATTTATTATTGTGATATTTTCAAAAGGGCTATACTTATCCAATCACATATGTCCTTGGGTCATCTTTTTTAATATGGGTTTATAGTTAATAAGGATGGAAATAGGCCGAGTCACTTATTTAACTAAATAGCTTTGAGCCTGTAACAATAATTTCATGTTTGAGTTTGAATTCAAGTTTTTTTTAGGTTTACGATTGAGTTTTAAAAAAACCTACCTAGACTTGAAACTTTTTTAAAGGTCTACATTAGTAGGCCTTTGAAAAACGTCTTATATTATAGGCATTGTAGACTATAAATAAACTTTAAGTCTATAAAGACCTACAAGTTTTTGGTAGGTTTTAAAGCCTACATATATTTAAAAGAAAACCTATTTTTTATATAGAATAAAATATTCAATTTAATATATATATTAAAAATTAAAGATCATAATAAGTAAATAATAATATCATGTGTGTATGAATAATTGGTCTCAAGAAAAAAAATTAAAGCCAAGCCTATTTAAGTAAGTAGGACTATCCTAAAAGGGGCACAACCTATTTTCATCCCTAATAAATAAATAATAATATTTCAAAATTGGATACATAATCGTGTGTATAGTTAAAATAAGAATTGTTTACCAATTTTTTTTTTTTATATATATATATATTATATGTTTATGGTTAAAATATACATTATTTTTTTAACTATAGTAAAAATTGAATTTTTAATCAGTATCCCTGCGATACTCTTTTGCCCAATCATTTGGAAGTTTATCTATTAATGTAATGTAATGTAATATAAATTAAATTAATCAGGACTAGTTTTTCTTGCCAGAATAATCAGGACTAATTTTGTGGGAACTTGATATGATTACATATCAGCAAATTTAAACTGATGTGATGATATATCTATGACACTATCACTTTACTGAATCAATCCAATTCATAGACATTGGACTTTTCCTTGTTCTTTTGATATCTAACATTGAATTTCTCCGACCAGAATGAAGCCAATGACGATTTTTCTGGGAGAAATTAAAAAAAGAAAAAACTTTAGTTGAAAAGAATACGACGAGCACTAGACAATTCTCGAACAGAAACGATAAAATAGCGTGAGCGAGAAAGAGAGAGAGGCAAGAACCAAGCAGGTTCTTTTCCAATTGTGGTTGCCCGAGCATCATGTGGTCAGTGTCGGGTCATCTGTGAGTCTCACGCTGTGAATTGGGGAAGTTGATCTTTCAGCTATCACCTGCGTCTTTGGAGAGAAAAAAAAAGTATAGTGAAACATGGGCTGGATTCCCTGTTCTGGAAATTCAAGCACTAAGAAGAAGACGAAGAAGACAAAGAAGCCAACGAAGAAGATGGAGGTGCAGGAGAACATGGTTGATCCAATAAAAGCAGCCCCAGGTAGTGATACAGTTATTGTAGCTTGGAAAAAAAGAGAATCTTCAAAAGGTTTATGATTGTGACTTGTCGTCAATCATGCTTTCACTTGATTTCTGTTGCGTCTTCTTGATGAAGTTATTTCGGGAATTATATACGCTTTCTACTAATCTATCTCTTGCTTTCTCTGGGATTTCGTTCGAAAATCAAAATTGAGGAGTTTTATTTATGTTTCTGGTATACCGGATTGGGGTTTTACGACATGCTAATCTCCCAGATGAAGGAATAGGGATTTGGTAGTTTATGCAAGCCTGCCTTATCGCTTTTATCTTTTGGGGCCAAAATCTACATATTTATATTATGTTATGTTTAATCCAATTCTTATGGTCCTTTACGCTCATCAGGAGTAGAGTCAAATTTCAAGGATTTTTTCTCTCATTTCAATTCTTATATTGGATGCATTCATTTGATCTATGTCTTGATTAGGTGATGCTCTCAGCTACAACTTACATTAGCCCCGAGTGAGTGAAGTTCCCTGTAGTACTGTCAGTTTTCCCATTTACAACATTGCCCGAGTGATGCTCTCGTTTATAAAGTATGTGTCTGGCTTAAATTTGATTTTTTGATGTAGTTTTGGAGGTCCTTTGTGTCAGAATGAATTTGTGGTTGAGATTTAAATGATCTTTAGTTACCTTTGGACTAAGACAATAAAAGGGGCCCTGTACTATTTTCATAAATCCATGTAATGGATTTGGAATGCTCTTTGAAGTCAAAACTAGACATCTCGTGGCTTCTGCATCTTCCTCCTCAAATGGTTAATCATGTGTGCAGGGAAATTGAAGAGGAATTCATCTACAAATTCCAAGGATACCTCTAAAGCGGGGAACCCTGACCACATAGCAGCACAGACTTTCACATTTCGCGAGTTGGCAACTGCAACTAGAAATTTTAGAACTGAATGCTTGTTGGGTGAGGGAGGTTTTGGAAGAGTATACAAAGGGCGCTTGGAAAGTAATGATCAGGTAACTTTGATTCCAAATGATCTTTTAGTTCACGAGTACAGGATAAAGCTGTGAAGCCCAATTTTGTTTGTAATTAATCATTTTCTCCCTTTCTGCTTTGCTGTATTTTGGTTGTCAAAGTAGTTGCTTTCGAGTTTTCTCATCGTGCACTTAAGGTTAAAATCTGTGTAGTTTGAGTTGGCAACATGATTCATCCTTTCTAGTGTTGGATTTAGGTTGTTGCAATTAAGCAACTTGACCGAAATGGGCTGCAAGGGAATAGAGAATTCCTAGTTGAAGTGTTGATGTTAAGTCTACTACACCACCCTAACCTTGTCAGCCTCATTGGTTATTGTGCTGATGGAGATCAAAGGCTTTTAGTTTATGAATATATGCCATTAGGATCCTTGGAAGACCACTTACATGGTATTTATACCCAGAACTAGAAACATTTTCTTCCTTTAAAACTTGCATTAATAGTAGATGAAGATCATGCATAAATGCTTGATTTGCAGATGTTTCTCCTGGCAAGAAAAGTCTTGACTGGGATACAAGAATGAAAATAGCAGCCGGTGCAGCAAAAGGGTTGGAATATCTGCATGACAAAGCTAACCCTCCTGTCATATACCGAGATTTGAAGTGCTCAAACATTTTGCTTGGTGAAGGGTACCATCCAAAGTTATCTGATTTTGGCTTGGCCAAACTTGGACCTGTAGGGGATAACACTCATGTGTCAACAAGGGTCATGGGCACCTACGGTTATTGTGCTCCGGAGTATGCAATGACAGGACAACTGACTCTGAAATCAGATGTCTATAGCTTTGGTGTTGTTCTTCTGGAAATAATTACTGGAAGGAAAGCTATTGACAACTCAAAGGCTGCTGGAGAACAGAATCTTGTTGCATGGGTAAGTAACTCCATTTGTCATATCTAATAGGATAGGTTGATGAGTTAAGAGCTACTAGAGAGCATAAGAATTAGTCAAAAAATCAGGTAGACCTACCAGTGAATGTGCCTGGCTGACAAGTAGGCCGGTAGTTCAATATGCATTTTTCATGCTTGGAAAGTTTCAACTGCACAGTCATATTCTTGCCTGAGAATCTATAGTAATTAATCACTTTTTGTTTTTACTCACTTAAACAAAACTAACAACACACCTAAATCGATATGGACAATGATTAGAGAAATAATTATGGTTGCATTACCCTCTTGAGCTGATGCTGTTTCATTTATTTAGTTAGTTTCCATAGTTTTGTAGGATTTGGATGCTTTTGTAAAATATTACCGTATTATACTTCTATTCCCAAAACAAATCCTGAAATCTTAAATGAAACTAGTAAAGTAACTAGAGTTATGCGCAATTTTGTGGTTGCATGTGCTGTTTAACTCATATAATACATACAAGTGGCAATTTTGGTGTGGGGCATTTTTATTGCAGGCGAGACCTTTGTTCAAAGAACGACAAAATTTTTCACAAATGGCAGATCCGATGCTCCAAGGTCAGTATCCTTCAAGAGGCTTATACCAGGCCCTGGCAGTTGCTGCAATGTGTGTTCAGGAGCAGGCTAACATGCGTCCAGTTATAGCTGATGTAGTCACAGCTTTGACTTACCTTGCTTCACAAAGATATGACCCAAATTCAGAGTCGCCACAAAGCTCTCGCCATTTGCCTGCCACTCCGAGAACCAAGAGGGGGCAGTGACATGCTCATGAACGCTGGTTATGAGGTCTTGTGTACAATATTTCAAACGACACTCCGCTATACATGGGTTCACAGACGTTAATACCTGCTATCATTTGGTGGTGTTCTCTCAGTTTAGAGTATAGATTGAGGAAAAGACTCTGAAATTTTGTTCTATTCCTGTTACGAGGATGCATACAATTCCTGATATAGTATTCTTGTTTTTTTAACCTCAAGTCACCTTTTAAGAGCTGGTTTCTTTTTTGTGTGTGTCGTGTATGGGCAGTGGTTCTGTATTTATGAAAGTTCTGTTGTATAGTTAAGCTATATTTGTAAGTTATGAAGCTTTGAGTAGTTTAGTTTTTATGCCAATAAACAAAGCTCGCACATTTTATTTGTGTCGAGTGCTTCGTTGGATCTACATATAGATTGTTTCACTTTTTCCTTGTGACCGCTGGATTCTTATTTATTCTGGTGATATATAAACTATAAAGTTTCGGTTCTTATTTATTTACATCTCGATTCTTAAAACGAATGTGGTGAAACAAACTTAATTTTCTTCTGGTGTGAATCTACACGCATTTCTCTTTCCAACACTGAAGCGCTTGAATATGATATGGTAACGGGGTAAATTAATACTAGCGTTTCTCTAATAAAATCTACTAGTTAAAAGACTTGGGAAAGGCAATAAACTCATATAATGTCTCTGATAGTTATTACCACTCTGGTCCTATTTATAAGTCCCGGTTTGACTAAATCTCACATACCAATGAGAGGTAGTTAACTCAATGATTTTGGGGTAAATTTTTCAACACTGCCCTCATTTGTGATTAGGTATTTTTCAACTGTTTCTTCTCTTTCTATCCTCATGAGTACAATTAATATGGGTAAAATTGTCATAATCTCATTTATTACATGAAACTCAACTTATAAGTAGGACCAAATTTTTTGGTTAAAATAGAACTTATAAATAGGACCAGAGTAATATATGTCAAGCATCATGATGAAAATTCCAGCAATGAACGATCTCTATAATGCATCCTCGTTTTAATTCGATTCCTAAGCAATGACTACAAACTTGTAATTGCAAGATTATCAACGGAAAAAAATTTCTTACCACTCAACAATAATAATTAAACAAAAGATCTGCAGAAAGAAGGGGAAAAAAAGGTATTAGATCAACTGGTTTAAAGCAACTACAAAAGCTACGTTATTAAGCTCTAGTTCAACAGACGTTATTAGTAGGGGGAAAAATGATAGGGCAGAAATCTAGGAGAGGATCAGGAACGCCTCCAAATGGAATGGGGAGAGGAGAGAGAAACAAACCTGGGTAAAAAACAGAACAAAGTTGTCTCCCTTTGCATATCATTGAGAAATCAATCATTAAAATCAATATCATCAGTCAATCCTCAATATATCTTCTAATAGAACATAGAAGATACGCCGAGCTGAGATAAGCCCGCATGAGCAGTACTTTCTAGAGTTTTTTTTTTTCCTCTCACGTTTTATTGTTACTGGAATAGTGATGGCAGGGTTTTTTTCAGCGGCGTAAGTGAGTGTTTGGGTAATTCTAAAACCGTATCTTTAGAAACTGTTATTTTTGGTAAGTCGAAACAAAACTCCTCTTATATATATGTTTCGTAAATTGTAAAAGCTATTCTTTAATACCTAATTCAAACGAACACTTAGACGGTTAGGTGGGACCTACATGATATTGCTTAGAATCATGTTTTACTGTTATAGTGGGACCCGCCTACTATTGCTCAAACGTAAAGTATTTGGATTAGCTTTTGAAGAAAAGGTGGTAAAAATACTTTTTCAAAATAGATTATGTGAAAAAAATGATTTAGATAAGATGATAGTGTTTGAATATTGTTTTCATAATAACTTTTTAATGTTCAAAATACGAAAAATGACATTAGCTTTTGGAATAATTGCATATAAAGATAAGATTTTATTTTAAATATTTTTAACATTAAATTTCAAAATAAATACCAAAAATCAAATAAGTATGTCTACAAAATTAAAATTATAAAATTAGTCAATTATGTAACATGATAAAAAAATAGCTTAAACATATATGTACTAATAAATTGTATAGACAAAAATCCTTTATAAATAGTAATTATCTAAAACAATATCTTTTAGATTGATATACGTAATTTATTCTATAGTTAAATGTTTGATGGCTAAAAAATAGAATTTTAAACATATAATTGTGATATTTTATTTTAAAACTTGGAAAATTTAACTAAGGGCTTCTATTAACATAGTGTTTTTTCCTTGATACAAATTTGTATCTATATCATTTAGCAATAAAACAATCTACTACAAAACATCAAACACAATTGTTTATGGTAGGGACACAATTATATTTCACTTATTCTAAATAATAAAGTATGTCAAAATACGGAAACAATGTGCCGGTTTGGAAAGCTCAATTGGCGTGAGTTTGACTAGCGTTTGGGTCCGTTTGCTCAGAAGGTCAGTGGAAAAAAAACCCTTTTTGTTTGGGTTAAACTTTGGCTTTTTTTAAGGACCAGAAAGAGAAAAAAAATTAAAGGAGTTAAATGAAATTAATGACAGAGTCGGCACTATTTAGGCCTGTTAATTTTTTATTTATTTAATAAGGAGTTGAAAGAGATGTCCCCACATTCGAATATTTATTGAAAATGAAAGTCACTTTTTCTTTATATTGACAACTTTCTCATCGCAAGTCATAGGGTCAATCTTGCCATAAAAATATTATATAAAGTTTAAATTTAAAACCTATGTATACTTCTTATGTTTTATGTGAGTTATTTGTGGACAATAGTTTACTTTTGATTATGAATTAGTGAATCGTTGATTTGTTGGATGATTGGTGCTGTTTGGATATTAATGTTGACAACATTTATTTAATAAATTAGAACTTTAATTGTTGTAATTTACTAATTATATTTCTTTGAAATAAAAAAATGAAGGAAAAATAATTAAAATTTAGAATAATAACTTCCGGGCCATATAGGGTCAGCCCTGACCTTGTTGCTCTTAGCGAACTTTGAAAAACAAATGTTTTTCTTACCCCTACCCTATAGACCGACCTAATTCCCTGCTATAATTTAGATTAACTTGTTTTTTTATCCCACTTTTTCTTAAGAAGTGATTTTTTATTAAAAGCTACTCCCCAACTTTTCTCTCACTGAAGACCCCAGCTTTTCGCTCAATGTGAAGGCGTGACTATGATTGTCTCCGTGAATTGAATTGTTTGATTAAAAAGCATTATACACGCAAATATATATAAGGAAAAATGACAAATAAATACCATATGAATTTGTAAAACCCAGAAGTCTCCCTGAGTTTGTAAAAAGACTGAGAGGTACCAAAAACCTATGAGGGATATACAAATTCGGGTGAAATTATCATTTTGCCCTTAGTTTTAAATAAATTAAAAAAAAAAACCCTCGCCGGAGGGTTGCCGCCGCCCGGGCATCGACGGGGGGTGGGTTTTTTTTTTTTTTTTTTTTTTTTTTTTTTTTTAAAACATAATCATTGAAAGTGTGGGAGGTGGGGTTCGAACCCCCAACCCAGCACACATCCATGGGGCTAAGTAGACCAAGTTGGGTCACTTAGTTCCTTTAATATATATATATACATTAATATATATATATATATATATATATATTCTTTTTAACATTTTTTCAACGACATTTACAAAACTTGCAATAATATTTACAAATCCTGTAAAGCCATTTACAAATTTAGTAAGGTCATTTACATCTTTTTTTCAAGTTTACATTTTTTCCTCTTTAATGCCTCTAAGTGAAGAAAAAAAAATGCATTATCACAAAACTTGCAACAGTATTTACAAATCTCGCACACCATTTACAAATTTAGCAACGGCATTTACAACGTTTTTTTAAATTTTACTTTTTTTTTTCCACTCAGAGGCATTAAAGAGGAAAAAAATATAAACTTGAAAAAAAGTTGTAAATGACGTTACTAAATTTGTAAATGGCGTTACAAGATTTGCAAATACCGTTGCAAGTTTTGTGATAGTGCATATTTTTTTTCACTCAGAGGTATTAAAGAGGAAAAAAATGTAAACTTGAAAAAAGTTGTAAATGACGTTACTAAATTTGTAAATAGTGTTATAGCATTTGTAAATACCGTTGAGAAAATGTTAAAAAGAATATATATATTTGTTAATGTGTGTATATATATATATATTAAAAGAATCAAGTGGCCCCATGGATGTGTGAGGGGTTGGGGGTTCAAACCACACCTCCCACACTTTCAATGAATATGTTTTCTTTTTAAAAAAAACCCCACCCCCTCGCCGGCGCCGGCCGGGAGGTCCTCCAGTGGGTGGGCGGGCGGCAACCCTCCGGCAAGGTATTTTTTTTAAAAAAAAAATATTTAAAACTAAGAGCAAAAGGGTAATTTCACCCGAATTTGCATATCCCTCAAAGATCCTTAGTATCTCTTAGTCTTTTTATAAATTCGGGAGATATTTGAGGGTTTTACAAATTCATATGATATTTATTTGTCATTTTCCCTATATAAAACTTCATGTATAATAAACTACATATAATTCAACAAAACAAAAATTATTAAAGTATAAGTACGGTTGATTGCTGTTTTTTTTTTTAAAAAAAAAAAAAAAAAATGAAAACAATGTTGTTTCATACTCAATAAAAAAAGAGAAGAACATAAAATTCAACTTGATCAACTGTTCCAAAACTCTTAACTAGGATGGTTGAGTGATTGGCTCATTCGTTCATTTGATTATGATTGGATTTTTATACTATTTTCAATCTTTAATATAAGATATAGTTGACTAATTTAAAAAATTAAAGAATTTAAATAAATTACTTAACTATATAATATGTTACATGTTCTCTTTTAAATATTTATATCTATCATTATATTATATATCGGTTTATAAGTTAAATATATTAGTTTGAAAAAAATGATAAATATAAATACTTTAAAACAAAATTTATTTAGTCGTCTTAATCTTCTTAATCTAATCAATTAAGTCTTATATTAATGATCAACTAGTTTTGTGTTTAATAATGATAATCATTTAACTATTTTTTCAAATTAAAATTAAAACTGAAATTTTTATCTTCAATTATCTCAATATATATAACTAATATGTATATCTAGTATTCAATATGATTCACACCCTTTTCAGTCATTTTTCATATCAACTGACTTTTGAAATAATAATCCAAACACTCATCGGTTTAAAAAAAATCACTTCTACAAAAGCCAATCTAAACACAAATCACGTTTACAATCTGACTTTTTCTTACCAGACTTCTATAAAAATCATATAGAAAATAAATCACCGCTAACCCAAACAGACCCAATACATAACTAATGGTCTACCAAATTTAAGCTGACGTGTAAATTTTTAATTTACATTAGCTTACCAATAATTTAATCCATCAATATTTTTCAAAAAAGTCGTGGTTCTTTTAATCACTCACTTCTCTCCAGTCTATCCCTCATTGCTCCACCGTTCTCAAAGCTTACCAGAATATCTTTATTTCCTCCATCCACATCACATTACATTTTATAGGAGCATTTTACCCCAAAACACAATTGAAGCTTCAATCACTTTATGTGATTATCAGAAATTTTACTAGAAATTTGATCTACATGGTATAACTATGCAATTCCATGATTATCACTCTCTGTTCTCTTTGGCCAAAAAAATAAAAATAAATCTCCGTCCTCTCAATTTCGCTTTCAGATCTCGCCATGGCTTTTTTTTTTTTGAGTGAAATGAATTTCATTAAACCAGAAATGAAGTGTACAACGTGAACAACAGGAAATTATATAGCAGAATTGAAAATTGAAAAAGCTTGCTGAGTGTGAACCACTGCAGCATGGATCTTGGCTAGGACTCCATCAGCGTTAGGGACCCCATCAGCAAAGATGGAATTGTTACGAGATCCCCAAAGCTTCCAGCATGTAGTACATATCCCTATCTTCCAAGAGGTATCCAAAGAGGAAGAAGTAATGATCAGATTCAGCCAAGTCGTTATGCTAAGTCTGAAAAAATCAGAACTCATGTCTGAGTGCAAAATCCTCCTCCAGACCGTGCTTGCAATACTGCAGCCTTTAAAGACATGATCAAGGCATTCCTTATTATGATTGCAGATGGAACAGGAAGGGTCAGTAGCCATGTTCCTTCTGAAACGTTCATCATTGGTCAACAATTTAGCTACTCTTCAACAAAGGTGGAGCTTAGTTATGCAATTGGGGGCCATGCCCCCCCCAAAAAAAAATTGTGTTCAGAATTTTTTTTAATAAAAAAATTAGGGTATAGGCGCAAAAATACATATGTCTTTAGCCGCGGGAGCGTCCAGCACCATATGCTTTTTTTGGAAGTAAAAATACACATGTGGTTACATTTTAGGAGCAAAACTCACACCCCTAATTTTGGGGTGGGGCCCACACTATTTTTATAAAAATACCAAAATACCCCTAACTTAAAAAAACTGAAGAGACCATGAAAATGTTAGATGAAAAGGGAGAGGGTTAGGTCAAAGGCGGACCCTCTTGGAAGATGCCGGAGATGAGTTGGCTGTCACCGGGCCTGTCAAAGTGGCCGGTGTTCGTCTGACAGAGGTAAAAGGACGAACTGTGGTCTCATTTTGGTGGTCATTTGAATAGATTATTGAGTTTGAATATATACAATGGTTTCTCCTTTTCCGATATTTGTCTTCTTTAGCCATCAAAAGCAGTCCGAAGCACAAGCAGAGAGACGACTGATTTCTCATCCGCTGTCTTCCTCTTCACACCCTCCATCAGTTCGAGATTATTTTTCCTTTAATTTCTTAGATTTTTCATTGATTCTTGCTTGTTTTTGTTGATAACTCCTCCCAATTCCTTCTGGTTTACTGTCAGATGGTTGGACATGTTCTATGGTCATGTATTTCTGTGATGGTGTACTGTTGGTCCTGTTTTACAATTTCCATTTTTGGTTTCGGTACTCGTTAAATTTTTCCTGGTGTATTATTCATATAAGTTTCCGTTTATTCTTAAGATGAATCAGTCAAGTTCTTGATCAAGCTCACTTAGCCTGTCACCTCTGATTTTACAAATGGAAGCAGGGTAGAAAGGAAAAGATGAAAGAGCTAAAAAGGATCAAGAAGCCGAAGCATACAAGGAACCCATGCCAAGGATAGTATCTCAACTTCATTCTTCTCTTATTCAATCAGATGCTGCTGAGTGCTGGATATCTCTCTAGCAATGGCGTCGCAGTCACTCTAATATCTCAACGGTGTTTTCTGTTTTTTTTTTTTTTTAAAATAATTAGGGACATTTTGATATTTTCATAAAAATAGTGTGCGCCCCACCCAAAATTAACATCGTTAAGTTAGATTTAAACGGTGGTGTAACTTTTGCTCTTAAAATGTAACACATGTGTATTTTTACTCCTTTATCCAAAAAATTAATATAATGTAAAAATGTATGTTATCTTATATATTAGACTTGTTAAAATACTTTTTTATACATTTGGCCCTTCAAATATTTTTTAAAATTAGTTAATAAGTATACATTTGGTCCAAAATATTTTTTTAATTAGTTAACGAATATATATTTGGGCTCTCTAAATATTTTTTCCATGATCCGCCACTACTCTGCAAGAATTGGATCGACAACTATGGTACGCTTGTATTGGGAGTGGCTACGGTCCACTACGGTGAACCATCAACTTCCCTTCTCTGTCCAAAAATTGTGTTGTTTTTGACACAAGTCTGCCGTTTTTTAATTTTAATATTTTAGGGTACTAGCGGGTATTAAAAAATACTTCATGGTCTTAAAAAAATAATTCGAGTCTTGACCGCTATTAAAAATATTTTTGAGGATCTTGACTGATACAAAAAAATACTTCAATATTTTTAATAGTAGTCAGTACCCTAAATTATTTTTTTAATATCCATCAGTACCCTAAAATATTAAAACAAAAAAAAGGCAGAACTTATATCAAAATTGACTCAATTTTTAGGCAAAATAGGTCCACTGCACAGTGGACTGAAGTCACTCCGCAGTGGACCCAAGCCACTCCCGCTTGTGTTAAGATGCCGCCTCTAAACTCCAGAGTCTTCTATTTTCTGCAATCAGAGAAAGCGACGTCGTTGTCTCTGGGAGCCTCGGTGTGGCCCACTCTTCCCCAATTGTATCAAATCTGCCATCGATAGAAGCTACATCGTCATCAAATCCGATCGATTTCAGTGAAGCTGAATTACATAATAGTGCCCTTCTCATCAATAAAAATGGCAGAAATTGCGGCCACCTTCTCTAATAGGTGAGAACCCACCAGGATCGACTGAAGAAGAAGGCGAGAGTTTGATGAGAAATGGGGAAGGAAGAGAAAAAAAGATGGGAAGGAAAGAGAAAAGGGCAGTCAAGAATGAGAAAAAAATAGCTTTTTCAGAACCATAGTTTGAAGCTCAAAACCATGGTTTTGCTATTAAAAAAAAAAAAGGTTTAATGTTTTTACTTTTACTGTGGAATTTTTTTTCCTACCACACTCAAATAAAAGTGTGTGTGTCTTACTATAAAGAAAGAAGAAAAAAAATATTAGCGGGACATTCACTTTTATATGAGTTGGGCAAAAAAAAAAAAATCTGCAGCATAAACAAAAATATTCACATTAAACCTAAAAAAAAAAAGTGTTTCCAGATGTTTGGTTTCCTTATTTACCAAGCGTTTGAAGAAAAAAAATGCTTTTTTATATTTATCCAAACACACATGTGGCCTGCTTCTTCCTTCTTTCTCACCAAGATGCTTAATGGACTGCTTGGTTTGGATTTGAATCTCCCTCCTGAAATTTGGCGCAGTGTGTTGCTAAATCCAGTCTGAACTCCAAAGATGGTTTATGGTGTTTGGATTAGATTTTGAAAAACAACTTTTACAATGTATGAGGTAAGCATGTTGAGAGGAGGGATTTACGATAGAGGCCCAAATCTACAATTGTGGTAGAAAAAGTCAATTCCAACGTTTGTTTGGAATAATGATGAAAACCCTCAAAAACATATTTTAAATTTTAATTTACGGTATACAAAGAAAATATGTGAGATGAATTTTTGTTTGACTTACCAATACATGAATAAGCATTTTTAGAATCCAAAAAGTGATCCCAAACAAGTTAGAGCGACTTTAAAAGTTGAAGCTACTTTTAAGTGCTTCTGGCCTCACGTTACGGCACGGTGGTTGGCTGGCTGAGAGAAAAATGAAAGCAAATACTCTTGAATATTAATTATTGGTTGTATAATTCATGGTGTCCGCACAATTTTCCTTGCTTCTCTCTCTCTTTTCTCTTCCAATTTCCTTTCCTTCTTCAAATTGTGTAGCACTGTGGAATAAAACAATTATACATTTATAAAATATAATTGGATTTGTAAGTTTAAAATTTCATTTTAATATTGTAATTTTGAACAAGTAGCTTTTTAAAAAAAAAATTGCAATTATAAATTTTATTTATTAAGAAAAGTATCACAACAAGTGCGAAGCATATAACAATAAGCTCTACTATAGGAAATGACAACATTTCTATGCTTCTAAATTGTTATTGAAACTTTTTTATGATTATATCCTTTTCTTAAAACTTCACAGTGATTTTCCGGATGACTTCCAGAGTAACCTTTCTAAGAAAACCTGTATGATCTCTCTGCCAATTGAGGAAAACAACATCCATATTCCATGGTTAAAGAAAAGGGGTCATTGATGAGCATTGTTAAGTCAACAGGCTTATTTCAATGACGAGATATCGTATAGGTTTTCTTGAAAGGTCACTCTGGTAAGAGCATTCCCCATTGAACAATAAGATTAGTTTCATTCATATTATGTTACATGTATAACATACAGTGATGATGGACGGCTCATATTGACACTTAACCATCCATCTATGGAGCCTGCCAGAGATCCTGTCACGTGCAATTCAATACTCAATAATATTGACAATGATGATAACTGAAAGCCTAGAAGGGCTGAACTTCAAGCTCACTCATATCACTATAATAACTATAATTTATAAATATTAAGAGAGAAGTCCCCTTCTGTTTTCTTTCCTGCAAAATCGCCAAGCATGCAGCGTAAGAATGCAAAGAATAAAATACTCACTTTCATTGGACACATCATCACCTATTATGCTGCGACAGATCGTTTGTCATCATAATCATCGAGATTAAGCGCTTGCAGCAACTTTGGCCAAGATTCTGGGATCCCTCCTGGCAGGTCAAACTCCAATAGTTTTCCTCGACTGCGGTAGAACTCCTCCACAGGTTGGCTCTACAATTAGAACAGAAAACAAATCATCAAACAATCTCTCTCACAGGCACACATTCACAACATGGATTTGGAATCGAGGATAAATAAGAATCATAAACTTTATATGCAGGCCAGTTAACCTATCACAAGTAGATAACACACAAATCTTTACAGAAACAAGCTACTCATGCAGCCAATTTATTACCCTACCAGAAAGTCGATTCAAAGAAATTCTTAATGATAAATAATTGAGAAATACCTTTTCATTGTACAAACGAAGCCTTTCTTTGACTACTGCTTCAGTATCATCTGAACGAGTAATAAGCTTTGACATGCAATGGGCTGGGGGAAGAAGTGGGGCCATGATAATTCCAGGACTCCCGTTCTCACCCTTGATGTCAATGGAGGCCAAGTTAAAATTTCCCCCACACTGGCTGCAAATTCTCCTACCAAGACATTTCTCAAGAAGCACATCTTTTCGAAGCTTCAGATTGATTACCAAGTCAATGTCAGTTACCCCTTCCAATATTTCCTATACACATAAATGACAATCCAGATTTTAATGACATCCAGCAAAACAGCTGCAAGGAAAAATGAATTATGCAAAGACATTAAAACTCCAACACAGGTTTGGGGTGGATGGAAAATAAATTTCAGGGTTTGTTCACATGATATCTAAGGACATCTCAAGATGAGATAACAGGAAACAAGAAAGTAACCTCGGTATCCCTATTCCAAGGATTGGAAAAGTTTTTCAAGGAAAAAATGATGGGGTAAAGTAAAGTATTAGATGGAAATCATCACTTCTGCACACTTGCATTATTTTTTAAAGAAAATTACATTTTGAGTATCAGGACTGACTATCAAGCAACTACAGATCCACCTGTGGTCTTGTAAAAGATTTACAGAGAAAATAAAGGGGGGGTTTACCTGTAATGAAATTAAATTATTTTCATTTTACCAAAGTGAAGATACTCACTGCTTGCCTAATTGTTCGAGGAAACCCATCAAGAATAAATCCTGATTCACCTTTAGCTTTCCCAGCAGCCAGTCTCTTTGATAATAAACTGATTATAATTTCATCTGAGACTAATTTACCTTGATTTACAATTTCTGGCAGCTGTAAAAAACAGAAATAAAATCAATATAGCATTCTTCATAAAATTACTCCTAACCATCACACTTACCAGCTAAATGCTTGATTTCAGTCAACAACCAAGAGTTGCAACACATTATTTGATACTACCTCCGGTTCTAAATATAGGACAATTTGTAATGCAAATTGCACTATAAACTTTGTCTTATATTTAGGACTGGAGGAGTATATTGGAACATCGGAAACGCTCGCTAGGAGAGTTAAACAGGAAAAAAGTGATAATAAAAGATCAAACAATTAAAACACCAATACTAGACCTTACAATGACCTTTACGGTTATACCATGAGTTATACAAATGGAAAAAGGCAAAGAGAAGCAATCAAGATTTCACTAAATCAATCCAATCAATACAGTACTAAATTTAATCTTTCATCCCTCAACATTCACTACAAACCTTATGCTAGGAGGATGATAGGCTTACCTTATAATCCAGTAAATGAGTTACCAATGAAATCAATGGGACTGATGATCAATCATCAACTTTTAGGCTACTTAACAGAATTTGATCACTAATGGATGACCAAAGTAAAGCCATTAACTGTAAATTGTCTAGCAATTAGGTGTTATGAAATGAACTTGTTTTCATTCAAAGCCAAAGATGGGACACCAAACAATTAAAGTACCTATACATATAAAGGACATATCAAATATATAACATATACAAAGTCAACCGGAGGTTTCAAAGGTGGAAGAATTAAGAATGTCTGATTTTCAGCATGACCAGATTGGATGCCCTTGAACCTGAGGTTATGAGCGTGCATAAAGAACGGAATCGGGCCTCCTTTTGTTTCAAATGAATAAATTATAAAGAGTGAGTAGGACACCTAAGCCCAAAAGCTAGTTTGCAAAATGACAAAAGACTACCTTACTTGATATAAGGAATAAGAGAAGCATGAATACACTATCTATAGGCATAAAATTATTATTTAAACTCCGACAGCTTGACACCAGTTTATATCCGCAAGTCTTGATCGGGAAAAGAATGGCAACTGGAATTTATAGAAAATTATAGAAAGTAATAATAAAAACTAAAATTTATTACAGCTACTCCCCTATGTTTAGCAGTCCGCAGGTTCTAAATTTTGACGAAAGGAACCCAAGAAAAAGGACAGCTAATGTTGCTCAGAGGAAAATAGAAAGGGCAACTTTATAAATGATCTAACAAGACTGCCGTAAACGGCTAATTGAATTAGCACGAATGAAGATATGTCTCGTTTGAAAATTTAACAGCGCTATTGCTAGTTTGCTACCGATTGATTAGTAGTTCCAGGCATGTTAAACGTCAGCAGTGCTTTCATTTTGCAGAGCAATCAAGACAAATTCAAATTAAATTTTGCCGCAAAAATAAACTGAAAATAGACGGGATGGAACCTCGGCAGAAAGGGGACCGGAGGACGCGAGCTCTTCGCGAACGAGATCACCGGTGGCAATGTGAGGGACACCGATCAAAGTAGAGAGGCGGCTAGCGTAGGTACCTTTGCCGACACCGGGACAACCCAAGAAGACCCAATGAACATTCCTGTTCTCCTCCTGACCTTTACGTGAAAGCTGAGGTTTCAGATTGATGGCAGAGGAATTATTGTACGGCGGCGTGTGAGAATTGGCACCGGAAGCGGCGGATGCAGATAGGCACCTCCTCGCCCAGCGCGCGATGGAGGATTTGGGCCTTACCAGGCGGGTTATGGCCGCAGCCATTGAGGTTACAGAAGCGCGAGAAAAATTCAAACTGCGGCGATCGAATTCGGAGAAGAAGATCGAGCTGAGACCAGCTTCAGCGATCTGACAGGATCCTTATGCTTACTATAATTATTGCCCAAAACAATTGTAACAAACAAAGCTGAATTTAAATTTATAACCCAGACCTATTTATCACAAGAAAGCATAGCTCGGACATACTGTAGTTGATTTTGTTTAGATATAAATTTATAAGTAAAATAAATTAGTTTAGAAAAAAATAGTAAATATAAATATTTTAATTATTTTTTAAAATTTCATTAATAAAAATTAACTAAGCTTATATTTAGACTACAAATAGTAATAAGGTACAGTATTATTATTATTTTTACCAAAGTTACGGTATTATATTGATTACTATAATAGTACTAGTATACGATAAAACTCTAATTATGTAGTCTAAAAATGTGTACATGCATTGTTGGTAAAAAAAAGTGTACACGCATCAATTAAACGAAAAATTTACCGTGTATGGTTTATTTCATTATAGTATGTTGCGTTATTCGTATGTCTTCATTTTTTTCTTGATATATACTTTTTTTTTTCGTTTTATTGGTTGAACTAAATAATCATAGATGTTTTTTGCCAGAAGGTCATAGATTTGATGTTTACACAACCTCACAAATATATTAATTCTATATTAAATATATTTTTCATTGACGTTTTAGAAATTAATTTTCTGAAACATTTCATATCCAATCTACAGATTCTCTTAGTACCTTAAATATTAACATGATTATTAATTATTGTTAATTTATTAATTTGTTTTTGCCGACTATTAATTGATTTTTATGTTAGAAAATCAGCCACGTATAACTTGGGCTCCACACTTTTCGTCCACGCATATTTATTTATTTATTGTACTTATTTATCACGTGTGCTTTTAAGAGAGAGAAAGAGAGTTCCAATGTCATCCTTATGCGGGCTTCCTCTCCCCACTAACCGAGCATCCATGGCAGCTTCTTTCTCCACCACGCTTTTGCCAAAAATTATTTACAGAGCAAGAGAGTTACGAAGCAAAATTTAATTCTTAATCCCTCCAGCCTATCATCAAATAAGACTCTTAACCTTTTTCATGCTCTTGAATATCCTAACAATTTACTCAAACTCTCACCAAGCAGACACCATGTCACTATAGCTTCCGCAGCATCCAGTTCTACAGGTAAGCTTATATAACTAATTCTCCTTGATTATCAAAGCGGAGAAAAAAATTATATTTCTGTTTTTTAGTTTTGACCTTCAAATAAGGCTAATCCTATTGTGCTTCTCTATATATTGTTTGCTGGCTACCATACCGAAGATTATCGTCGGGTTAAATTGAATCTTGGCTTATCATTTAATGTTAAACAGGGGTTCAGCCAAGTGAAGAAACAAGGAGTTCTCTGGATTCGGTGAAAGTCTTCGATTTGAAAGGAAATGGAATTCCACTTTCTGACTTGTGGAAAGATAGAAAAGCTGTCGTTGCATTTGCTCGCCATTTTGGGTGAACTTAGTTTTCTTGATGCACGAATAATTAAGTTTTTAGCATTATATTTCTTAGAAGCTGAGGGAAATCTCTTGTTTATGAGCTTGTGTAACAGTTATTACTATGCCTCAGGTGCGTGCTTTGCCGCAAAAGGGCTGATTATCTTGCCTCCAAGAAGGTTACGTTTGCAACTTTGCTTAAACATACGTGAACCATATATCTCATTAAACGTTGAACAGTCGCACATATTTCCTTTTCCTTCCCTTCTTCTGTTATTAGAAGTTAATTGTAGTATACTTCTTCCACCTTATGTCATGTACTTTTCGAGAAGATTCATTTTATTCATGTATTGTCTGTGGCACATAGTTCTTGAGAAGTTAATTATGGTTCTTGTGTTTGGAGTTGACATTAAAAAGATATCTAGTTTAAAATGTCCGTCCTAATGGGACTCATAATTGTTGGCCAAGAAAAGGGGGCAGTTTTTTAATATAATTTAACTACTTCCTCCGGTCCTAATTATAAGATATAGTTGACTTTTTTTGGAGAGATTAAGGAAGCTAATTAAATTATAGAGTATTTTTATTTTTATTTTTTTCTTCAAACTTGACCAATAAACTAATATATAATCTAAGAAAACACAACATATGAAATGATTAATTAACTTATTTAGATTCCTTAATCTTTCTAAAAAAAGTCAATTAGGTCTTATAATTAGTAGGTCTTATAATTAGGACCGGAGGTAGTATGTTGTTCTGGAAGAAGGATGGATGTGACTTTCAGGTCAAAAACTTGTTCCACACTAGTTTTTTTGTATTCTTATTCCTCCAACTCACCATATTCTTCTATCATTTCTTTCTTTCCTTCTGAAACCCAGCTGTCTTGGAATCACCAGCTCTTATGGTGGTTCTGCCTTCTTCGTTTATGACTTTATGGATTTACCTAGTTCTTGATAACCCATTTATAGACCGTAATCATATTAATTCCAATTCCAGTTATGGGTTGGAAGAGAATTGGGTAATTAAGTTGCACACTCACTATTATCTTTGTGGGACTATTTTGAGAGAAAAGGGATCTTCAGGAACTGAATCACTATTTTGCTCTTTCAAATATTAACTGGAATTAAGGGTTTTTATTTAATCAAAATGAAGACAATATGGTGCATAATCCTTATTGGGGATGTGAAGGGCCAAAAAAGAGTACTAAATTTCCATTGTACGGCTTTGTAAGCAAAGTTGTGTTGGGATTGGTAGGATTCCATTTCATTATTTCTGCAAAATGGTTAACTTATTAAGCATACAATGAGAATATCTCCATTTCACTTAAACCCGCCTTTGACACCCTAGTACTTTTGTGTCAACAGGATATAATGGACTCATCTGGTGTGGCACTTGTACTGATTGGACCTGGAAGCATTGACCAGGTATGTTGGATGATGGATAGTAAATGTGTCAATACACCTATGGTGTGTTAGACTTATTTTATGGATACAATTTCTGAATGGAAAGAGCACAAGAATCTGCTTTTGTTCTTGAATTGTAACCTTGTAATAGTCATAAGGGATTTGGGCCAAGGTGGCGGCCCAATGGGAAGCACAAAAACAAGAACAAGTGCGATTTGGCAGTGGAGACAGTATAATAAGGGTGAAAACTGATACAGAAGGGGTGGATGATTTTGTGTGATCTTCTCTCTAGTCCCATTCTTGGGAATTCTCTCCCTCTGTGTGGCGCTTCTTTTTCCCTTCCCTTGTATCTGTTTCCCTCTTCATCTTTCTATCTTCTGTTTTTCGTTATTTCTTGCTTATCAGTATTATCTGAATTTATTTCCAGTTGCTCATGGTTGTTATAAACTGGGTTGAATATTGAATATATACATGTTATTCCATTGTACTGAGATATCTTGAAAGTTGATCATTACAAATCCCCACCCCCAAAAAAAACATCAATTAAAAATTACTGCCCTCTAACGTCATCCTAGTATGATGAACTTTGTTGCTGATACATATATGCTATACAGGCCAAAGCCTTTGCTGAACAAACAAAATTTCAAGGAGGTACATTGCTTCTAACATAATAGCTGTGTGAGAGTCTTTAAAATTTGAGTTAAGGGGCAATTTTGCCCAGAAGTGTTAAAAAGGGGACAATTTTGCCCTGGCTGTTATCTCAGTTATTTTGACGGTTAGTTGATCAAATAGGCTGAGCTGACAGCAGTTCACATATCATCCATTTCATTTTTGTTAAGTTGCAAATTTGCTCCAAAAGTCTATGTGTGATCTACTTCATTTTTTTTCAAAGTTATATGTAAAACATTCGGGGCAAATTTTCACCTTAACAAAAATAATGTCGATGACATGTGAACTGTCTACTCAGCATATTTAGTCATCTAACGGTCAAAATTAACTTATATAATGGCAAAGGCAAAATTGTTCCTTAACACTTGAAATTTTTGTCATCTTTCCTCAGCATAATGACAGTGCTTTGTTATCTGTTTTAGAAATTTATGCAGACCCTTCTCATGCATCATATGAGGCCTTTAATTTTGTTTCTGGAGTTCTAACTACATTTACTCCCAATGTAAGTGAGATGCAAACTTTTTTAATAAAAAATACATTTATAGATAGATTAAATAAATTGAGATTCTTTAACTGGACAATGGACATCCCATGTTAACTTCAGCTGTAATATTGCAGGCAGGTCTTAAAATAATCCAGTTATACATGGAAGGTTATCGACAAGATTGGAAGTTGTCATTTGAAAAGGATACCGTTACCAGAGGAGGCTGGTACGTAAATTATCCCACAAGTAGTGTTGCTTTATTTTTGGAGGTTTCTCAACCACTAAAAGCTTTGTATTTGTTATATGATTTAAGAAGAGATGAATGTCATTCCAGGTTAATGGCGTTAGTCTACCCCTTATGCCAACTTCCTTGTAGAAGAAACTTCTAACTGCACAAATAGGAATGTTTTCATCGTCACTTTTGCAGAAATATTATCTCAGTTGGCATAAATGTTCATCCCAATATTTCAATGATGACTAGCACTGAAACTTTACCACATCCTAAAAGAAGAATACTTTGGTCATTGATGTCATGCCTGGATGAATTACGAGTAACAGTTGTTCAGTAGCAGCATTCTCATATAACAAGAACCTAAACAACTGAAATATGATTTTTGTTTGCAAAGAGCAGAGGAAAACCTGCTGGTTTAGACTATTCAGTCTTAGTGAGTCAATGGCAGGGCCATTTTCTTCCTTTTGTGCTTGCTCAAAGTCTTATATTATGAACGTGGCCGTGTGACAGGAAACAAGGAGGAATTATAGTTGCAGGTCCTGGTAAAAGTAACATCTCATACATTCACAAGGCATGTGTTACCTTCAAGCTCGATCCATTTACTTATTGGAATTTTCCTTCTGGCTCAGCTACATCTAGCTCTCAATCAGAGTATTCTTGGTCTGTTCACATTTTTCTGATGTAGTCTTTTTGTATGGCAGGACAAAGAGGCAGGGGATGATCCAGACATTGAAGATATTTTAAAAGCGTGTTCGTGAATGTCGGCGATAAGGATCTTCTCTTTACTTGCTATATGTGCTTGGCTTTATGAATGCAGGAGTCTTGTATATAGTAGCTTCTTGCTTTGTCAAGGAGCTTGACTAGAGGAAATTTAAGTCCTGAATTTTGGATGCTAGTGAATACATAAAAAGTTAGGAAAATATGAATGTAAATTGGAATGATCTTTGCAGTTTTATTAAAAATTACGTAAAAAGTAAGCACTATTGAATATTATAGGGTTAAGTACTAATTTTGCTCTAGAATTTTTTTTTTTTTAGCAATGTTGCTCAAATAGTCTAAAAACGTAGTAATATTGCTTCTTCCGCAATCAAATTAATCGGTCCAAACATTTATTAACCGCATTATGCTGACGTGGATTGTTTATGCGGCATTTTTGTCACTTTTTTAAGCAGAAATTTTGCCTCAGAAGTACACTCTGAAGAATAATTTTGCCAAAAGTTTTTTTTGTTGTTTCAATATTGCCCCGAAAGTCTAAAAACGTATGATATAATTAAATAACTTATTTAGCTTTCTTACTCTCTCCAAAAAATGTCAATCCGGTCTTATAATTAGGACTAGAAGTAATATAATTAAATAATTTATTTAATTTTCTTAATTTCTTCAAAAAAAAAAATAGTCAAACCGGTCTTATAATTATAATTATGACAGGAGGGAGTAGGGGTGACAATTAATTTTTTTTAAAAAAGTAAACACAACCAACTCTTCTTCCCCGTCCTTCATCGCAAAGATTCCCCAATCAAACAATAATCACTCACTTTGCGGAATTTATCCAAAAAAAATGTTTCAACAAATCAAACAAAAACATAAGAATGAATTTGACTAAACAAGATCAAACAAATGGGCAACATTACTACGTTTTTAGATTTTTATGGCAACATTAAAACCAAAAAAAAAAAAAAACTTCCCGGCAAAATTGTTTTTAGCGTGTCTTAGGCGCAAAAAATCGCTACTTAACCCAAAAAAAGTAAGAAAAATGTCACGTAGACAATTCACGCAACATAATAAGATCAACTAACGCTTTAACCGTTAGAAATTTGTTAATGGAGGAAAAGAACATTACTACGTTTTTTCCGGGCAACATTGTTTAAAAAAAAATTTCGCGACAAAATCGCTTCCCGAAAGTATGCTTTAGGGATAAAATCGGTACTTAACCCAATATTAAATAATGGCAATAAAAATGAAACTAACATGATTTTGAGAATAATCTCGTTTTATGTGCTTTTCATTTTAATCGTTGTTTCAGCATCTAATCGAACTTCATTCAGATTAATTGTGACTGGCGTGAGGAAGCTAGAGAAATTAGGGCTACAACTTGAAATTTATGGTAGTAGCTATTGCAATGAATATATAAAATTACCTACGTTCTTGTATTCAAATACCTATTGTGTTTGTTTCTATATTTTTATGTTTAAGGCCTCTTATTATTAGTGTTTTTTGCTTCTTGCATTGCGAAAATTAAATTCATTTTAAAAGCTTGAATTTATGATTACGGGCCAATTAATGACAATTTTTTTTCCTGAAACAGAATTTTCAGAAAATTATAGTACTTTTTAATTCTAAATATTTATATATACAGAAAAAGTATTTTCAATGGCAACTATTTTCTTAATGTTTATTTATGATAAATAATTCAAGGTCAAAAAAATTGACAAATAATGTTTTTGATTTTGATAGTCTTGTAACAACCAACAAATAGTGAAACAACCTACCATCTTTTGTGATGGAAATTTCTCTATTAGATTGAAAAAAATTCCTTGCGGGATAAGTTATATTAGAACATTGAAAAATGGAGAGGGGCAAAAATAATTAGATGTTTATGTGGAAGGTAAGTTTAAACAAATTACCAACAAATGTGTGGACCAAGCTTCAGCTTTTTGTGAGTTTTGTAATTCTGGTTTTAAAGATATATTACACATTTTGAGAGATTGTGCTTATGCCAAAAATATGTGGACTAAGCTTCTTAATCTCAGGTATGCCTCTTCGTTTTTTTTTTCTTGTGGGTCTTAGGGATTGGATGATAATGAATCTAAAAGGAGAGTTAGGCAGTGGTTTGGGGATGTGTTGGAACCTGGTTTTTGGTCTAGGCATTTGGAAACTTTGGGGATGGAGGAATCTCTCCATTTTTTAAAGTAACTTTGTAAAACCAAGTAATCCTGCGGCTGTTATCTCTTAGGTTTGGAGGAGATTTGCAATGGGTCTTGAGTCTGAACCGAATGCAAATTATTTGGGGAACTTGCACAGTTTGGCTTGGTAAAAACCTCCTGTTAGTTGGACTAAGTTAAATGTAGATGGAACAATGACTTTGCATACATCTAAGACAGGTTGTAGGGGAGTTTTGAGAGACTGTAGAGGAGAATGGGTAGCTGGGTTCACTAGAGAGATTGGTGTATGCCAAGGTATTATAGCTGAAGAATGGGCTGTGTTGGTTGGTCTGGAATTGGCTTGGGACTTGGGGCTTAAAAAGATAATTCTAGAGTCTAATTCTGAAGAGGTTATTAACTTGATACTAGATAAGAGATTCATTTCTGGAAAGCTGCTGGTAGTGGGAATAAAGGAAATGTTAAGCAAGGATTGATAGGTTAGGCTACGATATATACTAATAGAGTTGCAGATGCCTTAGTAAAGATGAGTATTACCAAAACCTTAGTTTTGGATGTTTGTCCAATTTATTCAAGGATTTGGATAGAGTAAGAGTATTTGAGATTAATTTCCTTTTATAGGTAATTTCTTTAGTTGTAATGTCGGCTTCTTAGCCACCTTATATATATATATATATATATATAATAAACCTTATTTTGTGACTTCTATATACATAATAATCGATTATATTGCATTATTGGCAAAAAAAAAAAACGGGGTCAGTAATTTAGCGGAGTTGCGGACTGCGGTCTGCTGAGAGGATAAAGGGGCTCAGGAAAAAACGCTAGCTCTAAAATCGCTCGAACTTTGGTTTCCCGCCTATCCCCTCGCTCATTATCGCTAAATAGTATAGTGGGAAGCAGAGTTAGCACTTGCCGTGGTTATGGCGGACAAGAAAAAGCGCCGTCGCGTGGAGCCATCCGACGACGGAGAACAGCTTCCCTTCAAGAATAAGCTTAAATCTGATTCAGTTATTCTCCAAATCCTCAAGGAGTTCGGCAATTCCTCTTCTGATTCGTATTCTTCCTCCAAAGCCCTAACTCTTCAAGATCTCTCTCTTCCCTTCGCTTGCCGTGAGGTCTCCGACTTATCCCTCTCCTCTGTACAGTCCACCATCGAGTCCCTTGTTCTCAGTATTACTCGATCTATTCTCTCCGGCCAAGGCTTCTCCTTCGATGTTCCCTCTCGCTCCGCCGCTAACCAACTCTACGTACCCGAGCTCGATCGCATAGTCCTCAAAGACAAAACATCGCTACGCCCTTTCGCCAACATGTCCACTGTTCGTAAAACCGCCATCACAGCTCGCATCGTTCAGCTTATCCACCAATTGTGCCTCAAGAATATCCATGTGACCAAGCGAGATCTCTTCTACACCGATGTCAAGCTGTTCCAGGACCAGACCCAATCTGATGCTGTGCTCGATGATGTCTCCTGTATGCTGGGTTGCACTCGTTCTAGTCTCAATGTAGTTGCCGCCGAGAAAGGGGTTGTTGTGGGTCGTCTTATTTTTAGTGACAATGGCGATATGATTGATTGTACGAAAATGGGTATGGGTGGGAAAGCCATCCCGCCCAATATTGATAGAGTAGGGGATATGCAGAGTGATGCTTTGTTCATACTCTTGGTTGAGAAGGATGCAGCCTATATGAGATTAGCTGAGGATAGATTTTACAATCGGTTTCCATGTATAATTGTGACAGCCAAGGGGCAGCCTGATGTTGCCACGAGGCTTTTCTTAAGGAAGATGAAGATGGAGTTGAAGCTGCCTGTGGTTGCCCTTGTGGATAGTGATCCTTACGGGTTAAAAATTCTGTCAGTTTATGGCTGTGGGTCGAAGAATATGTCCTATGATAGTGCGAATTTGACGACCCCTGACATAAAATGGCTTGGGGTTAGGCCGAGCGATCTGGATAAGTACAAGATACCTGATCAATGTAGATTACCAATGACTGAGCAGGATATTAAGACAGGGAAGGACTTGCTAGAGGAGGATTTTGTCAAGAAGAATCCTGGCTGGGTTGAAGAACTGACTCTGATGGTGAAAACTAAGCAGAAGGCGGAAATACAGGCTTTGAGTACGTTTGGCTTTCAGTATTTAACGGAAGTTTATTTACCGCTTAAAATGCAGCAGAAGGATTGGCTCTGAGTGATGCCTAGTACAATGGTGAAGCCGATGCTGTCCTAACGAGTTTATGTACTTAATCTGATTGCATTTGGTTCAATGTGACTTTGTTATAGGATTTTATTGAAAGTTTACATTGTAAGAGCATGAGTGGATTTCAAATTCTCCTGCATCAAAATTGATCAATAATTTCCATTTAAAGATTTTGTTAATCTTATGGGTCTTTGAGTTTCTCTTTTACATACTTGTCGAATTTGTTGGGGCTTCTTATTATACAAATGATTAAGATCCCCAACCCCGAAAAGGAAAAAAACCTCAAAATTATACACCCTCCGCACTTCTCTGCCTCTCTCTTCTCTCTCCTTAAATATTTTCCTGCATTTACACCATTCAAACTGAACCGAGGCAAACGATAACATATTTCAAAATTGGTCTGTGTGCTGTGGATTGCTTGAGGCTGACCTATCTTAATGCTAATAATGTTTAACGTAAGGGCATGATAGCAATGACGATAAGCACAAGTGCGACTGATGATTTTATTTCATATGCCTGCGGATCATCCATTGTCGGATAGCTCTTAATTTTGGCTATACATACGGTGAATATATATACAGGTTAAATAAATCGGACCAGGGGCAGAACTGAGGGGAAAATTAGCATATCCAACATTTGCACATTTTTTTCCTAAGCAATTAAGAATATATGAGATCCTATCTATTACTGCTTACTTTTCTCTTCAACCAGTGGTGTAATGACTTTTTGGTTACCTTCAGCCTTTGTAGAACTGCAGGTCTCCTGGTCTTGAATTGTACTGATGTGGGTGAGATATCCTTTCCTGGCATAGCTTCCAAGTTGGGATTTAGTATGGCATGATTCTCAAATTTGACGGTGTCATCTAGCGCCAATCTGGTTCTGGCTGGAATAACTTCAAGCCCCAATTCATCCTGGAGAAGTTTTGCTATTGCATCTTGGACTCCTGATATGTGTTTGGCTGGAGTTGTGTCTGCTTTAGTTGCTCCTATGATTATTAGAATATCATTATTCACTGAACGTCCTAAAACCATAAAGACCATCAGTTAGGGTGCGCTTGTTCTACCACATTAAATTCTGTGCATTTTGCTATTCATCTTACCTCCCTAGTTCATTTAGTTATGAATAGCTAACTACACAGACAATATGACTGCAAGTTCGCAACAGCGCATTCATACCTAAACCATAGTTCTCTTTGATCATTCGCAGAACAGCAAGAATGACCAAGCGAGCTTCAACCTGTTGATATAGAATGTTTGACAACAAAAAAGTGAGAGTTATGATTTACCAAAATCAAATAGAATTTAAAACTACTGTTTGACAGACAGGTATAGATAATGGCGATAAACAAAATGCCCTTTTTGTTAGTTTGGTAAACAACATGCTCTTTTAAATCTTTAAAAACATCATAACTTTGCCAACACCCTTATGGTGTAGTGGTGTGTAAGTTTCACTATAGTGCACATCTCACAACAACAACAAAATTAAAAGCCATGCTCAAGACAGATTTATGCCAGATGATGACAAAGCATCTAACAAACATACCTTGGTGAGCCCTTGAACATCAATTGCTAGGATGTCTGCTACCCTCTTTTGCAGGTGTGCTGCAATTTTCTCAAGAATTATACTTTGAGGCCTCTCTAATTCCGATTTACAGCTGCAAGTAAACTCTCCTTGGTTCTGTCTGTCATTTTGTATTACTCCTTCGCACCACTCTTCAATCAGTCCCTGGAGATAGTAATCAGTGGCTTTGTACCTGCAATATGTTTGCTGTTTAGCTTTATAATTTAAGAAATGTACTGATGCAGTGATGCCCATGTCAAAGGATCTTCCAGCTCAATCCCCTAAATATACAACGCAACACGGAATCACTTCCATATGTCCAGGTCATTGAATGATAAAGTGGAAGCATATTAGGACATGCTATATCTTCTAGATAGAAACATGAATAATTCATAGAGAAGTCATAGCCTCTCAGTCACAAACATGTTTACAATTATTTTTATCCTAGATAAATTTATAATGAAATGAAATGGCAATGGCAATATATTTAGGCCCCAATAGCAAGTAGCAACAAATTGTTTTAAAAGCACGAATAGAGATCTGTAGAGAGGAAGTCAAATTTCTTCTTCAGTAATATTGCCAACCTCAATCCACCAAACACCCGCTGGTGCCGCATTTGATGTAAAATACAAGGAAAAGTTGATATTTAAAAATTGCCGACATGTGATCAGGGTCATATGACATATACGTATAGCTTGAAAAAAATAGCCAAATAAGCAATTTATTGTCGGAGTCCAAGCTAACATACCCTGATTTGCGCATATCCTGGTATATGGCCAAGCATTGTTGCACTTCATGTAGAGAGCCATATTTAGTACGTGCTCTTAGAAGGGTAGTGTATGTCACCTGTCAAAATTATAAACAAAATAAATAAGCATCAATTTCATGAAGCTTTCTCTCTTACTTCTAAATTTATCACAAATAACTTGTGATTTCCATCATATCAGATATCTATTTACATATATTGAACACCTTATCTAACTACTATGCCTAGAAAACCAAGTAAATATTGTTCACAGCCATTATATTCGTCCTTAGTTGGAGTTTGTACTTTTGGATACAGAATTCAAGAGCACCTTAATCCAAATAGGATTGAGTTAGTAGCTACAGCATATGTTAGTTTACCATCTTGCCAAAATAGGGCCATTCACAAGGGTTGGAACTCACCAAATTTGGACGTACTTTATATCTTTTCATTTCTTCATATAAGGATAATGCTTGCTCAAAATTCTTACTTTCCACGCAAACCTGTCATCCAAAATGTGAAATTTAGTAATATGTAAGGCCATATGATTTGAGGATAGTTGAAAGCTTTGAACCTTGATTGCTGTTGTATATGAAACAACATCAGGTTCAATCCTAGCATCACGCATAGTTTTCAAAATCTGCATTGAAACACAATCAAGTCATCAGATAACTAAAAGCATTATGATACCACTGTTAGTCTATATATATCATTTCGGAAGATTGGATGCGACTGGATTCTGCTTGTGATTTTTTTTTTGGAAGCTGACAGATTACTAAGGCTTGATGAACAGAGAAAGATGACCTCAATGCCCATGAGTCCATAAACTGTTTCCACAGCCTTTATTTTCAGGGCTATGATAAATTTACCGATCTCTAGCATTTACCTTGTAGCAATAATATTTGTTCTTATAGAGAAATTTCCTGTAGACATTTTGGAAATCTTTTACATTTATGTATTTGATATATAAAGATAATAAGCAGCATTTATGGACCTAAGTGTAATATAAACCTAGGGACCTATTTGTAAACTAGATAGTAAGTAGGGTAATTAGTCAATAATGGTAAACTAGGATTAGTTAGACTTGAAGGGGCTATAGTATATAAATAGTCCATCCTCCTATTGTACATTCAGATTATTGAGATCAGTTTGCTATGAGTGAATACATTGTGAAAGAGCCATAGGAGCTCTCTTCTTCTCTTCTAATCCCTTTCTTGTGTGTCTTCTCTTCTAATCCCTTTTCTGTGTCTTTCTACTCCTAATCCCTATTCTGGTTCTATAAACATTACAATACTGTATCAGTGGTATCAGAGCAGTCCTTCCTTGGCTATCTCTTTCGCTGTTTCTGTTCTCATCTCTCTCTGTCTGTTCAAAGAAAACGAAGAAAAAAGAATACGGTTTCTGGTTTGTCTGTTCTGTTCTGTTCTTATCATTTTCTGTTCTGATTCTGAAGAAACGAAGAAAAAGAAAGTTGTTGTGTTCTAATCGTTTCTATTCTGTTTTGAGAAAAGAAAGAAAAATAAAAAGTGGTTCAATTCTCATCTGTTCGGTCTTCACCAAAGAAAACGAAAGAAAAAAGAAATTGTTCTGTACTACTCTTTTCTGTCTGATCTAAGAAGAAACGACAGGCAAGAAAATTGGTTCTAGTTGATTCTTGGCATTCAAGTTCTACTACCATCATTGCTGTCTTAGCGTTTCTGAGTTCAGAAGTGTGTGGGCAGCAAGAATTCATCAAGAAATAGGTTCTGGTTTTAACAACGTTGAGGCTGCCATAGTTCAATTAACTCTATCTGAAATCAGTTTTCTTTGGGGTTACAAGGAGTCATCAAGAATTTCAAGAAATCATCAAAGGGTTCAGGTTCTTTCTTTCTGATTTCCGTTTCTGGTTCTAGTATCTTTCTTGTATTCTGGTTCTGCCATTAGTCATCTGTGGGGTTGTTGTTCATTTCTGGTTCTGTCCCTTCTGGTTTTGGATTCTGTCATCTGCACTTCTTGTATTCTGGTTCTGCCTCTCTCTGTTTTCTGGATTCCGGTTCTGTTTTTCTGGATTCTGGTTCTGTTCCCTTCTGTTATCCTTGAAGACATGGTGGGTGGGTGGTACAAACAAGATCAAGAATAGCAAGAATCATGGATCAAGTGCAAGATATGATGTGGGGCTTGAGAGATGACTTAAGAGCATTGGTATTGACAATACAATCCAATAATGGGGGTCGGTTGTGGCCTGGGCAACTTGGCAATGTGAAGGAGTATAATGAAATTTTTGATGATTTTGTCACAAGATTCCAGCTCCAAATGCCAGAAGAGGACCTTGTTGAAGAATATGTTAATGGATTGAAGGATGAAATCCGTGACTCAGTCGAATTCTTTCAACCAAGAACCTTGGGTGGGGTTCGTGCTTATGCTCAAATTGAAGAATGGGATTTGCAAAGGCGAGCCAAGAAAGCAGAGATGGCAAGAAGTGTATTGAAAGATAAAGAAGGTGGTTGTTCACAAAAGTCTCCTCAAGAAGTGCAAGAAGCTTCTAAGGTCCAAGAAAGTGGTGGGTCTTGTTTAGACTCCGCCAATGAATGTATCAAAGAACAAGAAGCTTCTGATTGCCCAGAAAAGAACAAGACTTGTTCAGCCTCCTCCCAAGAATGTACCGAAACAAAAGAAACAAGAGGAGTGTCGAAGCTTGAGAGTAGTAACGATGGAAGTAGTCTTCCGGTCAAAACCAAGGACCCTGTGGCAAGTCGGGGTTGTGATCTTTCAATTTCTTCCAAGTCTGATTCTGTATTGCCTAGGGATAATGCGAAAATCACTTTTAATGGGTTTTAATGGGTCTTTATGTCCCTCTAATTAGAGGGACAAACACATTTGATTTAGTTAGATTAAAATTATATTATATTTTTTTGTCTACTGAAGGTTTTAGGTCTATTTATGTATGCGGGCGAAAATTAATTAATTTGAGATTTTGTGCCATATGATATAAAAAAATTAAAAATAAAATAAAATGATCCCTCTAATTAGAGGGACAAGCACATGTGAGGTGCTTCCGTCTTTATGCTTTGAACAAGACATCACATGTTAGTGGGTTCCAGCTGGTGCCATGTAGAGTAATATTTTCTCCAGCTTATCCTGTTTTCAGCACTGTTCAACCTGCTGCAAATAAAGGGCTACAGCTAGCTTGCATATTCTTGGAAGGGCAGAAGAATGTTGAAGGGTTACAGCTGGATGTCACTCTCTTTCAACAGCAACAGAATTTTAATGGGACAATGGATTTAATAGCTTCTGATATGTTGTTGGGCTTAGAAGATAACAGCAAACAAAAGAGCCCAATAACTCAGCATTTGGGTTTCATTATTCCTACAAGAATTCTGATTTTTGTTTGGTTCAAAGGGGAGTTAGTGAAGATGCTTCTTGGTGCTGGGTTTCTTCAAAATTGGCTCTCATTTTTTCAGTGTTCTCCTACCCAAAGTCTGCTGCATACTTGGTTCAGGGGAGAGCTGATTAAAATGCTATTGGGGTCTGGATTGGATTTATTGCTTCTAGTTGTTTCCGCAGCAAACAAGTGAGTTGTACTTGTGGGTAGCAGCATTTAAAGCGGAGGATTCTACATTGTCAAGACGTTTTTCAGAATTTTAAAGTTTCTATGTTTTTGTTGATTTCAGAGTTGGATTTTGTTGTTCAGCATCCTTGAGGGCAAGGATGTTTTTGGGAAGGGGTTATTGATATATAAAGATAATAAGCAGTATTTAGGGACCTAAGTGTAATATAAACCTAGGGACCTATTTGTAAACTAGATAGTAAGTAGGGTAATTAGTCAATAATGGTAAACTAGGATTAGTTAGACTTGAAGGGGCTATAGTATTATAAATAGCCCATCCTCCTATTGTACATTCAGATTATTGAGATCAGTTTGCTATGAGTGAATACATTGTGAGAGTGCCATAGGAGCTCTCTTCTTCTCTTCTAATCCCTTTCTTGTGTGTCTTCTCTTCTAATCCCTTTTCTGTGTCTTTCTACTCCTAATCCCTATTCTGGTTCTATAAACATTACAATACTGTATGTATTCTATTCGCATATCTAACCTTTTTTTCCTTAAATAAGGGAGTGTTACTTCTATAGGTACTAAAAAAAGCAAGCTATTCATAAAACATTAAAACTGATACCTTAGGAAAAAAAGAAATCGAACATTCTAGGACAAATATCTCATTACTGTCATCTTGGTGTGGATAAATGTATCCTTTTACTTGTATGTTGTGAAGTGTTTCCTCTTATAAATCCTAATTCACTTGTATCGACAAAAAAAAAAAAAAAATCCTAATTCAACCTGCATCAACCATGATTATATATGTACTTGACTGAAAACAGTATACCAAAAGTTGTGGCAAACAGTTTATGTGGGATGGATTAACTAACACTTCACCTCAAGGGCACCCTCTACATTGCCTGATGCTCCGCATATATCTATCAAGGTTGACCAGCTTATGTGATTAGGAGTAAGACCAAAAATTTTCATCTCCTTGATTAATGCTTTTGCGTGGTAGTAATCAGTACCACAGGCCTTCAATAGAATATTATATGTCGTTGTAGTTGGTGTAAAAGGGAACCTCTCAGCAAAACTCAAGATATGTGAATAAGAAATGCCATTAGGCCCAGTAGGAGCCGACTGGCTATCTCTTTGCTCTAAATTGATACTGGGGGCTCCATTAATGGGTTGCAACATCTTGTTTCCCTTCCAAGACTGGAAAAGGCGAAAAGCTCTATCATACTGGTAGGCTTCAACACATGCATGTAAAATGATGTTGAAACACTGTGTATTAGGTTCACAGCCAGCCAAAAGCATTTCTTCAAATAACTGAATTGCCTTCTCCACAAGCCCTGCGTGTGCACAGGCATTGATTAATGAAGACCAAGCCACAGTATTTGGGGAAACACCGGCAGACAACATATCCCGTTTGATTTTTAAGGCCATTTGCCACAACTTCACATCTGCAAAAACCTACAATTTGACGTGGGGTCAGAAAATGCCAGATAATCCGTACAAATATTAGTTACACCTTCAGAGAATGTAGAAGAACTGAGGTGCTATCAATAGGATCACGATGATTCTCTTCATCTATTTTGATGTACCTTTATCATTGTGCTGTAAGTGAAGACATCTAATTTCAGCACTCCCACTGATTCCAAATGTTTAACTTCCTTATAGATTTCTTGGGCAAAGTCAACTCTTCCAGCAACACAACATGCCTTAAGCAGGATGTTGTAAGATGCCAAATCCGGCTTCAGACCAAGATTCTAGATTTGCAGAACGTGTTAGCAAAGATTTTGTAATTATCAGATGAAGGCAAAGAAACTTTTGTGCACGTGTCAATTCTAGGGCAGAAAAATAGGGCATATGCTTTCAATTGGTATGTTAACTTATACAAGAATCTCTAATCAGCCTTCTTTTTCCTCTTTTAGGAAATCAAAAATCAAATATTAAATTTATAGCAAGCTGCACTATTCAAAGCATGGAAAAACATGTTTAGGTGAATGAAAAAATTGGCAACATAATTCAATTGACTGGCTTTAATCATCAGTGTATAATCTAAAACTATAACAAGTCACACTATTTATAAGCCATAAATAAGCAAGGGCAAAATTTTCAGAATCTCCATCATTTATGGAATTTGTCATCATCGAAATTATTTTGAAGTCATGAATTTGATAATCATCAAGCAAATGTTATAATCCTGAGTTGATAGAACATATACAGGTGAAGAAAATCCAAGTATGAGCAACTATACATATATCTCTGTTCTTTTGCTTTCTTCTCCATTCCCCACTACCATTAACTCTCTCCTAAGCTTGATATACCATATTCAGGTGTACATCTGCATGGGTGTGGGTGTATGAATGCCAGAAAAATGGGAAAGAAAGACGTTACCTGCATATTATTATATAGGTTCAATGTGTAATTAAGATCATGGGCGTTCACATTCATAAGACTGTTAAATACGTATATATTTGGATTGATCTTCTGATTGAGTAAATCCTGCACCAGAATGAATGCAAGTGAAGGGCGAGATAAATATCTCAGAAATATTGAATAGTACAGACTACATTTTAAACACTCATACATTTGTTGTTCACAGCATGATTGAGTTGAAAAGTTCGAACTTCGTTTTGAAATTCTTAAGACAAAACCTAAAGGTAATACTACCAACTTGATATACTTCAGAGTGTACTATAAAACTCAGAAATCCTTAAAAGGGCAAACCAAGTAAATATTATGTAGACTGATTGGAAAATACCTCGTATATATACCTAGATTTCTGGTAGTCCCCATAAAGACCGCAAGCATCAATTATTGCTCGATATATGTACATATTGGGACCAGTCAAATATTTCTTGGATGCTTCATAAGCTCTTAGTGCAGAACTTAAATCCCTCATTCTTCCAAATTCAGATATAATGGTGCAGAATAATATCTGTGCGTGTGGTAGAAGACATGCATACCTACAAGATGTGATATAATCAGGCAGTGGCGAATATAGAAAAGTCAACAAATGAAGCATGACTTAGGAAATGGTGCAATACGAATAACAGTTTTAATAAAAAGGAGGAGGAAAACATATTATGCAGGGTATTAATAAGAAATATATGGATGCTCAAATTTATGCCCGCAATGTGGTTAAGAAATAATAATCGCAAATCTCCTGCAGCCAAATAAAATCATACCTCACAGCTAGATTTGGTTTACGATTATGAACACATCGTTTTATCATGTCCGATGGCTGAACAAGTTCTCTGATTGATAACTGGAAACCTGGATGAAGAGATTTATATGGTATTTATTAAATCAAAAAATCTCAATCATTGCGAAGCAGCTCCATACTCGAGTTAAATTAGGACAATGTAGTTGCATATTTTAGAACTCGTGCGTCTGAACAACTTGGCTGGACTGTTTTTTACTTTAGTTATATACTCACATAGAACCATGAGTCCAGAATTAAAGGTATAATCAGCATAACTAACACATTAAAAGCATAAAGTTATTCGTGAAGTTTAAAATCCTGCCGAATCATTGTCTGCATATACGTTAGAGTTATACATACAAGAAATCAACTGGAATGGGTAGAATAAAAAGGTGGTAAAAGAATTACGTGAGAGAACCTCCATCAATTCAACGGCTTCCTCAAGTTGCCCGCGCATCACAATTTGGCAGCAATCCTTTCCCAGCAAGTCCGCGGCAGACCCATCAAATCGAGCAGACAAAGAAATCCCAAGCTCCTGAAGTTTTTTCAAAGTATCAATCACAGCTCGAAGTCTCCCGGCTCGAATGCCCACTCTAATCCCATTTGCGAGGAGCTCGGCACTGAAAGCTGGAGCAAATTGTGACGCATTCACGCCTGAATCAAGAACAGCCTGGACGACCATTTCGAGATCTTGGAAATTCGCATCTTGGACGAGCTTGGAGGCGAGATGGATATAATGTTTGAGGGGGATTTTGTGGTGAGGGTTAGTAACGGTGGAGAGTGAAGAGGAAGAAAGTGAGGATAATGGAGAACATTGTTTGGCGGATGAAGAGAACTTGGGAAGTGAAGACTTGTAGGGCTTGATGTGGGGGTTATGATGTGAAGGAGAAGATGGATTTGGAGGAGTAACAATGGAGGAGCCAAGGATGACAAAATCTCTCATTCTTGGCTGATCGTTTTGCTGTGAGGAAGTTGGCGATGAGGAGAAGAGTTGTAAGGCTTGAGTATTGATGATTTTGGAGTGGATTGGATTTTAATGGCGGGTACTTGTCTTTGGAAGTTGGAAACATTTTATTGAAAACCAGTAAATAAACGGTACTTCTACTTATTTTTGGAGTTGGTCAAGGTGCTGGAAGTCATCATAGTTCCTATATATCTAAGTAAACGTTTGACGGTAATAGATGGCTTACCTGTCTAACATCGGTATGACCTAGAAGGAAAGGAGATTTTGCACTGCCCTTGGATCATGAGTGAACATAACTCCTTTCCTAAAATTTGTGTAATAATAAATAAAAAAACAGTATTTCCTCTCCTTTTAATTTTTTTTTTAAAAAAGATATTAAGAAAGTTAATTAAATTATTTTAAAATATTTATATTTATTATTTTTTTCCCGCGCCTATATAATATGATTTAATAACTTATTTAACTTACTTGATCTTTCCAAAAAAATCAATTATATCTTATATTTAGATATAGAGAAGGAGGGAGTATGTGTAAAGGAAGATATACACAGTAACAAACTGAATATACAGGAAAAATGGTTGTGGAAACTCAAATCTATTTCAAACGTTGTGTAATTATAATTTTCTTCAAAATAATATCCGGTGGCGGTTAACATTTTAATAATTATTTTTTTAAAAAAATCAAATCTAAATCATCCACATGTGACCTGATGGTTAAAAAAAGAGAAATTTTAGCCTCCTCCTCTTGTTTGGCTAATGATGGAGGGATTTTAACTCCCTATTCTTATTTGGTTGATGATATTTTTTAGGAGGAGAGGGGAAATTTTTTAAAATTTTCCTCCCTCTCCCCTAAAAAACTTTACCCCCCAATCGAATGGATTTGAAGAAATTATTAGAATAGATGTGTTAGTGAACTAAGATGCCTCTAAAATTTTTCTATTATTCCTAAAATACCCTTATGCCCCTTTTTAAGTCGATGTAGGTGGGAACCCTATTCGTCCTAGTCATCACTTTGATATATCGTAGGCATATCCAAAATCATGAACCATGGAATTTACCTGCAAATCCAAAATATTGTATGTTAGAAAACTAAGCGATCTAAACATGTTAAACACAGATTAACATTTAGATCAATGCGGAAAAAAGAAAGAGATAACAAATACCTCCCGCCATTGATTTGTATCCAGATGGAGAAATGATAATCTCTGGGTTTTGGTCCTGAAGCAAGAAGGGATGAACACCAGGTTTTGTCCTTCTGAGTCTTCTCTCACTCGCTCTGCAGATGGTGCTTAGACTGAACCGTGAGAGCAGACTCAGGGGACCAACCATATAATACGTTTGAATTTCACCTCTACCCATCACAGACATGAATGCCAATTATGACAATTAATTATGCAGTTACGTATATTAATTGGGTAGTTACTGCCAATTATGACCATTAATTGGCAGTTACTGAAGCTTTAATGTGGGCCATTAACTGCTAATTAATTAGCAGTTACTGAAGCTTTAATGTGGGCCATCAAATGGGGTATTTTTCTAAATCTAAATATATACTAATATAATAATTAAAATACCAACATTCTCCCACTTGGTCCACACACTTCAAGATATAACTCGAGAAACATAATGCATGGATCATAGCGATAGGTCCTCTTGAAGCGAGTAATATCTTCCATGTATCACAAACAAGACCATGTTTCCAAAGCCCAAGTAACTTAATGAATAAACCCCATGTTTATTCTAGGTCCAAACTTAATGATATTTCTCAAAATGAATATGTGCACAAAACTGAATGAGAAAATATCGCAAATAGAGTTTCATAAATACATTGTTCTTACAACAAAAATCACATAAAGGAACCAAGTCCAATCTTTATGCATGATCCTGAAATTTCAATGTAGGCATGCCTTTAGTTCAAAGATCAGCAATCATCAATTCAAATGCTCATGTGTTCAATAACCATTGATTTATTTTTAACACATATTTTTATGGCTAAACACTCAATGTCGATATGCTTGATTCGACTACCACCTTTATTGTTCTTAGCCATAAAAACAAAGAAATTTGAATTGTCACAATATTACCTCAATAGGCTAGAAATTGGATCCATAATTCTAAGCCGAGAAATGAAACTATTCATCCATACACCACGTGAGGTAGTCTCAAAACAAGATACAAACTCAACTTACATAGTGGAAGTAGCAATTAAAGATTGCTTTTCACTACTCCATGATACAATTCTATTGGCTAGCATGGAAAAAAAATATCCTAAAGCGGATTTTCTTAAGTCAATGCAGCCAACATAATCTGAATCGTAGTAACCAGTCACTTCTAAATTGTTGATTTGTTCGTACTTAAGCATGTACTCTTTAGTCCCTTAAAGGTACATCAATACCTTCTTTGCAGCTCTCCAGTGGTTTTTACCTGGATTACTCTAATATCTCCTTAGCATTCCAACAACAAATGCAATGTCAGGTCTTGTGTAGACCTGAGCATACATAAGACTTCATAATGTTGAAGCATAAGGAATGTTTTTCATTTGTTTATGCTCAAAGTCATTCTTTGGGCACTGGTCCAAATTAAACCTATCACCTTTCACAATAGGAGCTATACTTGGTGAACAATTCCTCATGCAAAAATCTTTCCAAAACTTTGTCTATATAGGTCTCTTGAGACAAACTCATACGTCCGTCTCTTTGTATCTTAATGTCAGTGACATAAGATACATCTCACATATCCATTAAGCCAAAGTTTTCAAAAAGGAATTGTTTCACCTCATATAGTAAATCATTATCATTGGTTGCAAGTAAAATATCATCCATATATAGATTTCTTGAGTTTTCACACCAAATGATCACCATTATTAGAGGAAAATCCTTATGGTTTGTTTCATGTAAACCTCTTCCTCTAGATCTCCATTGAGAAATGTCGTTTTCACATCCATTTGTTGCTACTCCAAATCCAAATGTGCAACTAATGCTAGAATGATACGAAGAGAATCCTTCTTTGATACAGGAGAAAATGTCTCCTTGTAGTTGATTCCTTCTTTTGAGTGAATCCTTTAGCAATGAGTCTTGCCTTATATCTGTTAATGTTGCCCATTGAATCTCTCTTTGTTTTTAAAAGACTAATTTTCATCCAGTGGCTTTTACACCATCAGGCAACTTAACAAGATCCCAGACTCTGTTAGATGCCTTAGTATTCATCTTAGCCTTCATAGCATCATACCATGATTTACAGTTCATGGTTTGTGAAAACATTCCAGGATCATTTTCAGCTCATACATTACAGTCAGATTCCTGTAGATACACTATATATTCATTAGGCATCGTTGATCTTATTGTTCTAGTAGCTCTACTTAATGTTGTTTCATTATCTTCTTGAGGAACTTGTTGTTCAACTGGTTTCTCAACAATTTCTTATTGTTCCTCATCGATAACTTGATCTACTAGATCAATATCAGTAGGTTGTGGCTCTTGAATGACTGGTTGTACAATATTCGGTTGAACTGAAGGAACATTGTTAACAACCAACCTTAAACTTGAAATGAAAGGTCGATTAATTGAATAATGTTTTTTCAGAAACAAGGTTTTTGAATTCATCGCTCCCAATAATCAAGTCATATTCAAGCAATTCTCCCATCTGCATTTTCAGCCTTCTCTCCTCCTGAACACACATGGTCAAACGTTCATTGATTGACCATTTATCCTTATGTGTGCTATAGGATATCCTAAAGGGTCTATATAGGCATTTGGGAAGAAAGTTCGAATATAGTGTACAAGGAAAGAATTAGACATGTCAACGTCAAGTGACTTCAGTTGAACTGCAATGTCCCTCATCTGTATGATGTGCTTACACACATCTTTTACTATAGTGAATCTCATGGATGAAAACTTCATAATTAGGGTGTCGCCAAGTGCCTTATCTGAAGTAATAGATTGTTCATCAATTGCCTTCAGAAGTGGCCTAATCTTGTTATGTTGTTCGACAGAACCATGAATGCTAGCAGAGATTGAGATCTTTATGAACATAACTGAGAGGCGATTAGATCGCTCCCACTTTTCATACATATCAATCTCATCTAGAGTGCTGATCTTAGTAATAGAAGGTGGTTTGTCTTTTCTAATAGCATAACAAATGTCCATCCACCCCAAATGAATGATACTTTATAGTTATCACCCTTCAATTTGGGAATATCATATTTCATATCAGAGAAATTCGCAGGTTGCATTGTATGACTACATAGTATTGAACATACATGCTTATAACTAAAAATTTGAGACTAATAATATATCATGTTTTACCAATGTAAATCATGTTTAAAAAACATGAATCTACTGACATACAACTTGTCCCGTGGGCTAAAGTTATAATTCAATTAGATCCATATATACCTTTATGATAAAACTATCAAATTATTTCCTTATTCTTAATTATTGTGGGTACCTTAAGAATATAATTTTGATATTATATCTTAATTAATCATATAATTATAAATTCGTATCACTAAAGTCTACCTGTGGGCAAAGACATTAGCATAACATGAATTTATTTCGAATTGATGAAACTAGAATGCGCTTATATTCCCTAATACCCGGGGCTACTTAGAAAATATAAAGCCATTCCATTCCACCCTAATTAAAATCTATGATCATAATTATATACCTGTAGGCAAAGATTAATTATAACCACACATTTAATTACAATGGATGTCTTTAAATCTTTGTATGATGTATTTTGTTCGTTAGAACAAAACAGAGTGTATGTTCCTAGTAAGGATGTTTTGACTACTCCTTGATTCTACATACTCATCATAAAGACATCACATCATTGTGTATACTCATTGTACATGTGATCATAATTTTGATATGGTATAACCTTATTTGATTAAATATGCATACAACATGTGTATAAGGATATTGTAGTTATTCCTTAAACAAATATGTATGCTAATCAGTAATATCAAATATGCACAATGTAAATACCATACACACACAATGTCCTCAGGAATTACTCACATTCCAAAAATTGATATTCTAAAATCTATATGTGATTATTTATGCATGTTATAAGAGGGCGTTGTAGCTACCACTCTAGCATGCAAGTTAATCACAAGTTAATCACAAATATCAATAACATGCACTTAAATTCTGTATATGCATATATCAATAATATGCACTTAAATTCTGTATATGCATAACTTCATGAAGGACTTAAACAATTAATTTAATCAACATAAGTGACTAAATACAACCCTCCCACTTTGATTAAATTAATTTTACTATTTTAATCAAGAAAATCAATATTGTGCATTTAGATTCCAAATATGTACAAATTTTAATGAGAATTTAATTGATCAATTTAATCAACAAAATGTGATTAAATAATCATCTTAGACAAATTCTCCCACTATTTTGTACATTCAAAATTAATTCAATATGCACATCTTAATGGAGAGATTAATCGATTAACTAAATAATCAAATTAAAAGAAAAAACCCTCCCAATCGCTTTTTATGTATCCAAATATTGTTTAAAGAATTAATTTGGGCATAATTCAACTCAAGTTTGGCTTCAACAATTTGAAAAAGATATATAATTGTCTAAAGTAAATTTTTCCAAATATTTAGACAATTAAATAACTTAAAATAATAGAAATATTTTTTCAAAATTTCCCAAAATGTGCAAGTTGCCAAAATTAACTTTTCTCAATTTAAACAATTCAAATTGATGTGAGAAAATACATTTCACATAAAACAGTTGCAAGAAAGTAAAGCGTGACCCAGGTGATTAAAAACGCAATAGGATCCATAAAGAAATTTTCTCAATAATATTGCAACAAACCCATAAGCAATATAAAATTGAATGTTCAATTTTTGCATATTATTCAACTCAACATTGCATGTATAATTAAATAATAATTAATTCATGCAAATAACAGAATATGTAACATGAAATCCCAATCTTAAATAAAATCATATTTATATTTAGATCCAAAAGGGTCATGATATCTAAATATAAAATCATTCAAAATAACACAAATGTCATCCCAGCTTGATGGTCTAGAAGGCCCCATTAAGACTCTGGACCTTACTAGTGTGGGTTCAAATCCCACTTACAGCACTTTAAAAAATTTTGGTTTTATTTTAAAAACTATTTAAATTAAATAAGCGCTCAAATTACAACACAAGGGAGCCAGTGGCTCAACTGGCAGAACGCCAGCCTATAGGCGCTCATGCACCCACAAGTCCAAGATTCGAAACTCCTCTGGACCACTTTATGCGTTTCTGAAAATTTTACTTATCAACTAAGCATTAATTAATATATATTAAATGATAATCTTTAAACACATGGCGCACGCGGCGCAGCTGGCAAAAAGCTGTCCATCAGGGTATACCATGCTTATACAGGGTCACAGGTTCGAAACCCACTTAGGAAAATTTTCTAACTGCACAATAAATAATATATTTATTAAAAGTTCATATTGTACCAAATATGAGCGCATAGCACAACTGGCAGAGAGCTAACTACCAGACACGCTCAGGTCCCCTGTTCGAAATCTGTCTGGACCGTTTCTGTGTTTTTTTTTATATATACTGAAATCAAAACGCAGAGTTTCACTTATCTTCCTTACCAGGTTCAGAAAACCGACCCGACAACCCGCAAATTCCAGCAATTTCAGGCACACTTTCATGTGATCGGAATGATCAGGAAAAATCGTTTTTGACACCAAAAATCAAAGAAAAAACAATCCAGAATACAATATGTTTGATATAGTCATAAAAACGATGCAAATATCAATTGGAACATATTAAATCAAACACTCTGAATTTTTTTTCCGAAAATCCAGATTTCATAAACATAAATGTGAAACCCAGATCTTATTGTATGAGACGCGAAAAATCACAACTCTATGTTTCTTGCACGATGAGATTTTAAATCTGGATTTTAATGTTCATATCAAGCGAACAATAAAAAAAACGTTATTGTTCATATCATGGGAAATTTTATTCATTTGAAATAAATTCACAGAATAAACATATATGCATTCAGAAATAATATCCAGATTAAATATATGCACATACATTCAAATGAAATCCAGAAAAGGAAAACCCAGATTAAATATATATACATAATCTCACCAAAAATCCAGATTTAAATATATATACATAATCTCACCAAACAGTTGAAGAAATTAAAATTTCATCAGTCAAAAATCAAGGCAGAGGCATAAAGGCTCTGATACCAAATGTTAGAAAACTAAGCGATCTAAACATGTTAAACACAGATTAACATTTAGATCAATGCGGAAAAAAAATAGAGATAACAAATACCTCCCGCCAATGATTTGTATCCAGATGGAGAAATGATAATCTCTAGGTTTTGGTCCTGAAGCAAGAAGAGATGAACACCGGGTTTTGTCCTTCTAAGTCTTCTCTCACTCTGTGAGATGGTCTTAAGGCTGACAACCGTGAGAGCGGACTCGGGGACCAACCATATAATACGTCTGAATTTCACCTCTGCCCATCATAGACATGAATGCCAATTATGGCAATTAATTAGGCAATTAATTAATTGACAATTATTCGTATATTAATTGGGCGATTCTTAATCGCCAATTATGACCATTAATTGGTGATTCTTGAAAGCACGTTTTAATGTGGGCCATTAAATGGGGTATTTTGGGTTAGTTTGGATTGAGGAAGGGGAGGGGGGAAGGGAATTTTAGTCCATTAAAAATTTTCCTCTCCCCATTTTTTTCTCTCCCCTCCCCTATTTTTCTAAATCTAAATATATACTAATATAATAATTAAAATACCAACATTGTAGGCATATCCAGAATCATCACAAGCCCAAGGCAATTCTGGAGCATAAGTGAAAAAGCCATCAACAATGAAACGGTAATGATAGATACCTACTGAGAGTGTTTTTATAGCAACAAAAATCTGCCCTACTCTCTACAAAAGCCGGCTGAGTTTTCTCTTGCCTTGCACTATGACGGGCACGACGAAGCGCTCATCAGAAAATTTCCCCTCGCTGTTAAAGGATACGACTGTGGAGACAAGAATAAGGAGGTTCTTGGAGCAGGTGGTGGTGCTGTTTTGTTCTATGACTTTGTTCTTGCTGATGGCTCACCTCCAAGGTCCATTCTGAAAGGCTGCTGGAGTAGTGAGGATGAGAAGGAAGAAGGGGACAAGATATAGTTTGTAGATTTTAATAATTATGTTTGAGTGTGTTTTATATTTTGTTGATTCTGAATGTGGACTCCACACCTAATGTGGACTCAGATATGATGTGGCACGCTGTGATATCTGTTTTCAACTCTGCTTTTAAAAATAACAGATTCGAAAGTGCTTATTTGTACTCAGTTTAGAAAACTAACATCCCACCAGGCATCCTTTTACCTCATTACTCTTTTCTCCAAAATATAATTCATTAATTAATTTACACATGATAAAGTATTAAATCTATCATAAAATTTAAATATTATTATTATTATCTATACTAAACTCTAACATCATATTGATTTTTATTTACATTATAAAAGACTAACCCCTTCTATTAAATCCAATTCATTAATATAAGTTATTTCAGTATTTAGATATTTTTAAATACCAACCATTTTCATCAAATAAAAAACAACCAGAATAATTTGGAAATGGGCTATTTATTAATTCATGCCGGAGAGTTGAGACAACATATTCATGAAATAATCATCATGCTTAGTTGCTTACTCACTTTATTACAACATGTTCTTTTTTATTCATAGTATAATTCATTAAATATATTTTAAACTACTTTTTTTTTTTAAACTACTTTTTTTTTTTCAATTTTACCTATATTTTCAAAAATAATAAAAAATACTCCGATCCAATTATAAGGCGTGGGTTGACTTTTTTTTTTTGGAAAGATTAAAAAAGTTAATTAAATTAGGCATTTTTAAGTATCTTTATTTTTATTTTTTTCTTTAAACTAAATAGTTTGACCAATAAAATAATATATAATCTAAAAAAACATAACATATAAAATGATTAAGTAACTTATTTAGCTTCCTTAATCTTTCCAAAAAAAATTAACTAGGTCTTATAAATTGGACCGGAGTAAGTTTTAATTAAAAATAAAACATTAAAAAAGTTGAACAAATGGCAACTTTTATCAAGTTAGGCCCATTTGGACTAGGTATAGTGGAAGTTGATAAAAGAGTGTCCTGGCCCATTCGGCTAACGCAACAGTAGGCTGACACGTACACAGACTTCAGGGGTACATCGGGAATTCCGACTTTTCGTAAACTTCTCGAACTCGTCCTCTCTCTCAAGGGTCCAAACCCTAATCTGACATCCTCTTCTCGGTGTTGTAACATCAGCTCATCTGATAAAGCCTAGTCCGTTGTAAGTGTTACAACCAGATTTTGTACATATTATTCATCCCTATATCTGGAAGATTGAATATTCATTTTCGAATGCGGATCAGAGATGCCGCCTAAGCAGCAATCGAAAGTTGATTTAGCAAAGAAGCAGAAGACCGTTGAGGATAAAACCTTTGGTCTAAAAAACAAGAACAAGAGCAAAAATGTCCAGAAATACGTTCAGAATCTCAAGCAGTCCGTGCAGCCGAAGTCTGATCCCAAAACCGCTGCCAAGGTCCCGATACCGCGTCTTGTCAAATTATTTTCTTCAATAATTTCCTTTGCCATGTGTTCATTTAATATTTACAATCGCTAATCAATTGCATGCACCTTCGACTTCGTCAGTTGGGTTTTGGAGCATTGTATAAGCTCCAAAATTAATGCGGCATGTTTCTACTATTTTTGGACTGACCGTGTGATGATATTAACAGAAAAAGAAGGAGGAGGACAAGGCCAAGGAGAAGGAGCTAAATGAGTTGTTCAAAATCGCTGTTACCCAGCCTAAAGTGCCAGTTGGTAAGAATCTTCAACTTGTTTTCCTTTATATGTTTAGACTTCTTTTCCCCTGAATAGATTTACTTATTTTTATGGAAACTAATGAGAGGATTGGACCAGGTGTTGATCCCAAGTCCATAGTATGTGAGTTTTTTAAAGCAGGACAGTGTACCAAGGGCTTTAAATGCAAGTTCTCACATGATTTGAATGTTCAGAGGAAAGGGGAAAAGATTGACATTTACAGTGACAAGCGCGATGAGGGTATTTTGCATCGAACTTCAGTAGCGATAGTATAGGGTTTGTCTGTTGTTTTGAACTTCTGATACCGAAAAGTTTCCATTCTTAACTCATTTACATGCTTGTTATGTTAGAAACGATGGAGGATTGGGATCAAGAAACCTTGGAGAAGGTGGTGGAGTCCAAGAAAAACGAGTATCAACAGAATAAACCAACTGACATTGTAAGTTTTGTGATGTTTCGTCTGAACTGTCACTGTCACGATTGTTGGAGTCATCTCTTTTCAGTGTCAGTTTGGTTTTGGCGCATTAACATAATGTTTTGTTCAATTGAGTGGAGAGATTTAAATGAATGGGGAGGGGAGAAGGAGGTTATAATGTTTTTTTTTTTTTTTTTTTTGCTTTGGCTAGAAGGGAGGGAAGAGAAAGGATTTTAATATTACATTGTTTGGTTTGGAAGGGGAAGAGAGGGATCTCTATGTCTCTCGTTTGGAAAAACAGAATGGCTTGTTTGAAGGCATGGTTGGCGAGATGGAGGAAGAAACAGAACTGAACTTAACGTGTGAATGTTTTTAAAAGTTAGGATAATACCAATCTTGGAAATACATAAATTAGGGAGCTTAATTTAATCATAGTGAAATTTAGTTGCAACACTCCCCCCCCCCCCCCCAAAAAAAAATCTCCCCACTTTCGGAAGGGAGGAATAAAATTTATCCCCCCCTCCATTTTTTTAATCTAATGAGGGGAGGGGAGCCAAATCCCTCCAACCTAACATACCATAAGGGGCATGTTGCATGTGCTGGATGGAAGTCATTTTTCTCATATCATATTTGCCATTTGACATGCAACGCCTGTTGTCATTTGTGTATATGTTCAGGTCTGTAAACATTTTTTGGATGCAGTGGAGAAGAAACAATATGGGTGGTTTTGGGTCTGCCCAAATGGTGGTAAGAATTGCCACTATAGACATGCCCTTCCCCCTGGATATGTTTTAAAATCTCAAATGAAGGCCCTGCTGGAGGAAGAAGCTGAAAGGATGCCAATTGAGGAGGAGATTGAAGATCAGGTAAGAAAAGGTTTTCTATGGTAGGTTTTGTCATTTGTGATTGTGCTGGTTATCTAATATATTACTGTATTGCTTTAGCGCTCCAAATTGAAAACAACTACGCCTATGACTCCTGAGTTGTTCATGCAATGGAAGAAGAAGAAGATTGTAGAAAGAGATGCCAATTTGGCTGAACAACAGGCAGAGAGAGCTAAGAATGATCGCATGAGGTGCGTATCCTCTTTTCACTCTCTTGAATTATGCATATATGCACCCTTCTATTCAAATCGATGCTCCTCCTTAAAGCCATTTGTGAAAGCTGATGGGGGCTTTAACTTGTTTTTTTCTTTTGCTAATCATGTTATGTTATTTCCACTCTCTTTTGCAGTGGTCGTGAGCTATTTTTGTCCAATGCGAGCTTTTTTGTGGATGATGTCGACGCATATGACAAGTATCAAAGAGAGCCAGAATCTAATGATAATGAGCAGAAGGTTAGTTTTATTTGTGTTTGTGTATATTTCATTTGCATTTTTCATGGAAAAGGGGATGCAGCCTTTGTGATACCAAATGTGATACTTATGATATTTGATATTTAACTTCTTCATTTGTAAGCACTAACACAATAGCATGTGTTATAAGTTTATAGTATTTCTCTGGGGATTGATGGGATCTTGGCTTACATGAGGGAGATAAGAGTTATGTTTTTTGTTTTTTTTGGGGGGGGGGTGTTGAGGGGTTGGTTGTCCCATATTCCCATCAACTAAATAATTATTTGGTGTACAATTGGGGATTTTTTTTTTTTTTTTTTAATCTTTTAAATAGTCCAATCCGCAATCCCCAATAAGTGGAATAAAGCTCTTTATTTTTAGTTGATCTTTGGTCAAACTCCATTTGGGCTACAAATTTTACTTGAATGGGTGGGCGAGAACTAATGGGATTGGGAATTTAACGCTATTTATTTTTGTTGATTTGTTAATTTCTTTACTCTACGGTTTAGACACATCTTGGCAGGTTGTCTTGGAAGTTGTTATGTTAGCTCTTCATTACTTAGAAGTGAATATGTATTATAATTTTGTTAGATTTTCATTGCCTTAGTATCTTGAAAGACCAGTAGTTTCATCTATTGTTTGGCTACTACCTTGTGCTTTCAAAGAGCGTGGACGTGAGATACCTATATATAATCAGATCCGTAGAATAGAAATGATCAAGGTTCTTGAACAAATGGTTGTAATGCTTGCATTTAGTTTGCTTGGACTTTTGAGTAATTGCCTTGTCAAATCAAATTTCAAGGGGAAAAATCTATACTAGGCATTGGTTGTTATAAAGGGGACAGGATGATAGTGTGTTAATTTGGTGTGCTCATACAAGGGCTTATATACTTTCTGGTGAAAGTAATGACTTCCAGATTTAGCTGCCCTTTCTCACTCTCCCACCATTTCTTACCCTGCCTTATATATTAAATGTGTGATTAATTCGAGTTCTTTAAGCATTAAGTGCATGTTTCTTGAATTGACCGTGTATCCCGTTGTGTTGTTCAGCCACAGGCAAATGGCGATGCTGGTGATGGTCCAAGCACCTCAACAGCAACTTATGCTGATGCTGAAGAAGCTAATGGTGAAGCGATTGATGTAGATGACGAGGACGAGCTAGACATGGATGAATTGAATGAATTGGAAGCAAGTTTATCGAAGACATCAATCCAAATAAAGGAGCCAGGAGCTGAAGATTAATCCAAGAAACAGTCAGATTTTGCGTGAGGTATACTTTGCCTCTGCTGCGCTGTTGAGAATTTTCCTGTGTCCACCTTGCTATTGTTCCTGCAGGAAAGCTTTTCTAAAAAAATGAAATTGTTAGCAGGATTGCTATGAATAATTGGCAGTAATATATAGTTGGTTCTCTGCAGAAAATCTTATTGAACCTCCTATCAGATATTTTTGTCGTTTGAAAAGAGGGTAGTCAGGTGCAGAGTGTATTATTTAGTTTTGGTGTTGAGTGTCCTCGATCTGCTCTATGCATGTAATTTTGTCCTCCTGATGGCCATTAGCTTAAACCGGAATTTGATAATGCTCACTGTATGCTTTTATTTCTCTTGGGTCCAAAAGAACCCATTTTGTTATTGGAAAGTCATGATTAAACAGACACAACATGAAACGCTGGAAACAAACAAAGGAAGAGCTAAGGTGGGAAAATCATGATATGTTATGGTCCTGCATTGTTCATGTGGAGTTCATGAATCAGAGCAATACCCGAGCAAAAATGAATCAGAGCAATAATGTATACCTTGTTTTGGGCCCTTAGAAATTATAAATGTGTTGTGGAGTCTGAAATGAGTTAAATTATTCGCAGGGGTAAAATAAGGTGATTAGCCAAAGAATTTTACATGTACTCATGTATATTTTTCCCTTCATTTATATTAATTGGTTAATTGGTTAATCATCCTCATTGGAGAGAAAATAAGAGATCTTTGTACGGAATTTGTGATGAAATTATGAAAATACTCCCCAGCTTTGAGAGATAAAAAGGAGCAGTATATCCTTTACATAAGAAATCAAGAATATTTTAAAGCCTATACGTAATATCACCCAAAAAAAAGTCTTTACATAATAGATGGACCACATTGACCTTTGGAGACTATTTTCCTGGGTCAATTTTTTAAATACGTACATACAAATGTCCTCAGGAAAAAAAGGCCTGTGATGGAAAAGTTATGAAGAGCCCGATATCATTTAAATACTGTAAACAATCCAAATATCTCGGATTAAATAAAGCAATTGGTATTTTTTTTTTCCTCCTAATGCACGTATATTCTCTTCATAATTATTTTGGCATTCTCTCTTCAAATTTAGATTAAACGAGACCCCGTGGGTGTAATATGTGATATATTAAAAAACAAAATTAAATGGACAATAAATAGTTAGTTGAACTCACATTTAATTCAATAGTTAAATAGTATAATATCTATCTATTATTAATATAACATGGGCGAAGCTGGTTGGGCTGATTTATATAATATTGCATCTATTACTGATCTAATAAATTAAACTATATATTATATTAGTTTTATAACAGGAGGGCAACTTCTTCGACCAAAAAAGGAACACTGTAGTAGGCTGATTGTGTGACAAGTTAAATGCCCAATTGAATGTTATTTGACAGCGTCTTGTATTGGATAAATTAAAATATTTAATATTATTATTATATGTGGGATAGATTATAATATTTAATCTATTAAAAAATTTAAATATTGAATCCTCATATACACCCACATACTTGTATGTATATAAAATAAGGAGAAAAGAAAAAATCTAAATAAAGGGGGTTAGGATTATATAGGTAATAGATAGCATATATTCCCTCCGGTCATAATTATAAGAATACTTTGTAGTGTCCACATACTTGTATGTATATAAAATAAGGAGAAAAGAAAAAATCTAAATAAAGGGGGTTAGGATTATATAGGTAATAGATAGCATATACTCCCTCCGGTCCTAATTATAAGAATACTTTATAGTGTAATTTTACAATACTTTAATCAGAGGTAGTATTAATTTAAACGTTTTGAATCTAAAAGATGGAGGTGCTTATGTATAGAAAGTAGAACGGCTTGCACCTCTACTTTTATATATAGTATATAAGAGATTTATTCAACAAGTATGAATGTCTTAAAACTATACGGTATCATTAATGAATGCCATAAAATGGTCTCAAGTCAATCAACCTTTTTTTTATCCAAGATTATTTGATTGGGACAAATGATGAATCCTTTTAAATTCCCCCCCCAAAATTAATTTACATTAAAATAATTATTTTATTCTCATATCAATCTCGCACTTCCTCTGCTTTTAAATAAGAACTTCTTTTGCACAAACCAAGGGCAAGTCAGCATTAAAATAAGAACTACTTTTGGATATCATATAGGTATAAACGAGAGAGAGAGAGAGAGAGAGAGAGAGAGAGAGCATCAAAACTCGTTGATGACTTAAACTGCTATTAAAACATGATTTCGAAATTATCACTTGTGATTGCAATTTTTTCCTTATCTTGATTGGGGAATCAAATGTTCTGTTCTCCTCTATAAAAAATAAGTGTAAAACCAAGAAAACATGTCTTCATAAGCAAATAATTCTAAAAGCAGGCAAACCTCATATAATATTAATGGAGCTGTTGCTTGAATGGAAGGCATCAAGGGCCCTCTTAGATATCTTGCATGCCATTAAGTGAACCCAGTGATTGTACCTTTTTTTGCTTTGCATCCTTTGTCACAAAAAGGCATGCTCTTTGAATAGTGTTTGACTTTATTCACAGGTTTTGCCAAAGCCAACATAATGGGATGTTAATTAAATCAACGCGTGCTAAGACATTGGTTTAGTGGATTTGTTTTAGTCCAACATATAATGAAGAAGTTACAGAGAGCTAGTAAGCATGTTTGGGCTGTCAGGAAGGTAATGGAGAACTTGAGATAAGATGAAACAAGAAGAGCTTAATTGCCGTAAGATAAAGAAATAACAAGTTCCCTCCAATGATTCTTCATATAAAAAACTTGGATTTTGTAATTAAAGTTTTAGCTTTTAGATTTTCCTCTTCAATTTACATCACGATTAGACGAAGTTGGCAATATGCAGTTTTTATTCTGTTCTCTTGCTTGATTTGTTATTTAGAAATTCAGTTTATCCAAATCACATGCAGTGAAACTAAAAAACCTTTCTTAATTATGCTATGATAGTGGGAAAGAGGAAAAATTGAAGGACGAGTGGTCTTTAAAAATCATGCCTTGCTTTATGGGTATGCCAAACGGACTCATAGTTAAAAAGTTAAAAGCGATTATTGTTCTTGTGTTCTTTTTCTTAGTATCGTTATTTTGAATCAGAAAAGCCGTACTACAACTTGACCTTCCAGAAACCTCATTACGTAACGTAGTTGTTGGTCAATCTTGTTCATATAGCTGGAAAATTTTGATATAGAAAATCACAGTTTTGGAATGGAAAAGTTTGATCTCATTTGACATACTCAGAGTATCATATTAACCCAACCTGATATTAACTTCGCACAAAGCATGCTAGCGAGTAGAATAGACCCTTGCAAGAATGTAAAAAAGTCTCACTGAAACAAAGAAGCTTCATGAAAGTAATGTACAAAAGGGAAGCACTTGACGTACATTTCTGGGGGGTGACGGTTACATACTAATGTGAAGAAGCAACAAAGAAACAGTTAACAGAGAGAAAGAGTATTCTGCATAATGCACTGTGGGAAAGACATTAGAGAATGTAGAAACTATTGAACAAACCAGAGAAATGGGTGAGAGTTACTATGAAGTTGATATTTTTAAGCCATTGCAGTATGATAATAATGCCTTGCTAGGCTCTCTCAAGTGTCTGAAGGCTGAGTCTCTTCGTCTGCCACCTTTTCCTTGCCACACAAGGCTCTTCCTGCTTCTTCTACCTTTCTGACAACCTGGTTCATAATTTTAGCTTTGACCTGTCCTCTTTGTGGAGGAAGCCTCTTCATCACCACCTTACTTGGTTGTGCAGATCCAGCATTTTCATTGTTCTTTGGCATTACTTCAAACTAAACAAGTTTTGACAGAGACTTGGAGATAAAAGGATAAAAGAAAAACCAGAAATCTCTACGTATCTATGCTTCACAAAAGTGTTGAGGCATATACATATATATAATAATGGCGTGACTTAAAGATGGCTGGTTCTGTTACTGGCACCTTTCTCACTAAAAGAAAAGAGGAAAAACTTGTGGGGATAAAGTCTTTTTCGGGTTAGTGCTTATTAACGTCACTGGGTGATGAAAATGGGTTATCTTCCAATCGCACAGTGAAGTATCTACTAGTTAGGAGACAATGGTGAATAATTAACAGACAAAAAGATCAGTCAACTTATTGCTTGAAATATAAGAAAGAAATACTGACGTTGACGCATGGTGCGAGACATAATAATATTTTGTGCTTTAATTTCTTATATATAGACAAAGTGAAACTATATTTGGATAAGATTCAGACAAACCTTAAATATGTCAAAGAGAATTGTTAAAAAAATGTGAAGCCCAAGACTATGAATCAATTGGTCTTGTGTTGTTCTAGTTTAACCAATAGTCTCGTGTTCGAGCCTTAGATATGCAGCCGCAATAATTACTGGGGGTTTGTGAGGTTCTCTATTGTGGGCCTACATTCCTGCGATCCAAACTAGTTGGTTGCTAGTAGTGCTGGATACCGGTGGATTAATCCAAAAAAATGTGAAGACTTTTGGATCTTCCTTGGTTACTGTGCTTGGTGGGTGGTGACCCTAAATTGTCTCCCGCTGAAAGTGACCCAAAGCAATTCTTATATAGAAAAGCAGACAAGCCTAACAGGTGTCTTCTTTTGTTTAAGATCAGAAGACAAAATTGTATAAGCAGTTTATGTGGAAGCCATGCGATGCGATACATCTAAGTCTAACCAGGTTCACTGGTTCTGACTCAACATATCCCAAGTTTTGAATCTGGCTGTTCTGTACGAAACTTGGAGTCCGAATCTTTTGAATGTTGTAAAAGCTGAAACGAAAGAGATAAGAATGTCTTCCACTCGTCCTACATGGATATAGAAGCCTCTCATCAGTGTCCTCAGGTCCACCAAGATGCTATAGAATATGCTAATAAGGACATGGTCAAGAAAATGGAAAGGAAAAAACCGTGATAGTACGAAATGAATGAGAAAGGGAAGTGCCAAGGGAGATACCGAATACTTGTTTATCATATCAGAATTTGAATTTGGGAAATCAGAGTAAGCCCACTATGAAGTATGAAGTTTTTAATCTTGCTTTATTCTCAAAATAATCTGCAATAACATGTACTGAAAATAATCTGATCATTCTCAGTAAATTTCAACGCTTTATAGTTTACGGTATAAAATGAAGATGACCAATGCCCAAACTAGAATAATATCTCTATAATATCCCATGTCATTGGTTCACAAAGATTCTTCTACCCCTATGAACACACACGATGATGCTTGGTCTCCACGAATTAAGGTTTGGCAAAGGTACTGCAGATTTCAAGACAACATATGAATTCCATTGAGGAGTGGTAATATTGGGACAGTATGCAGCTAGTAACATTTATTTCTACCGACAAAAAAAAGTTTGATGCGAGGATTCTGATTCAGCTTACTTCTATTCTTCATTCCTACTTGGAGAGTGTTTTGCTTTTAGCAATATAGAATCTATAAATCTTACTCAGCTTATATAGGATTTTACTGATATTGTAAAATATTCTGAAACCTCATTGTTATTGAATCAGTTCTTTTCAGACTTCACTATCATTCCCTCGTAGATTTTGTTTGTTTGAGTTTATACCCAATAATTTGACAACCTGGTTGGTTCAATTATAGATTCTTCTAATGGTGCAATGCAATAGATACAATACAATATTCATTAACACGTGTTTGTTTGATATGTCATGGGAAATGAGTTTGTTTTTATATTTAACTAAACAAATATAAAAATAAAAAGATGAAAATAACCCCTTCCAAAAAAAAATTTATTCCTCCTTCCACGTGGGAAAAAATAATTTAATATTAGCAAAATTCGAAACTAGCACAAATTAACTCACCACAATTTCAGCTGGAGAGTTATGGGTAGTGGTTATTCCTTCTCTACCCTGGTAAAATATACTTCTTTTAGTCCTAATTATAAAACCTAGTTGACTTTTTTAGAGAGATTAAGTAAGCTAATTAAATTATTTTAGAGTATTTTTATTTTTTTCTTAAAATTAATTAGTTTAACTAATAAACTAATATATAATCTAAAGATACATAACATATAAAATGATGAAATAACTTATTTAGCTTCCTTAATCTCTCTAAGAAAAGTCAACTAAGTCTTATAATTAGAACCGAAGGTAATATAAAAAAAGAAAAGAAAACAAGTTATTCAAAGTTTAGGCTGGTAAGGCGCCATATTATACTTTTTCTCGTGGGTAGATACATTGAAGCATTACTTAGTAAAAACCATCAGTAGAAATCGAGGATGGTAGACTTTATTGAAGATAGGAGTGCTCATTTTTGTTCAAGATCGAATGAAGCATTTCTATCATCAATCAATAATTAATACTTCCTCTTGTCTTATTATAAAGTACCAACTAGCAAGTTTATTTGATTCTTTTTATAAGGTACTTGCTTGTTCCCAATGAACAATGATTATTTTTTTCCATGTCTGCCCCTAATTAATAAAGGTAGTGGGTGAGAGTAATAATTAATACTACTCTGGTCCTATTTATAAGTCCAGTTTGACCAAATCTTACATATCAAGGAAAGTTAGTTGACACAATGATTATGGGGTAAATTTTTAACTTTGCCATCATTTATGATTGAGTATTTTTCAACTGTTTCTTCTCTCTCCATCTTCATAGGTACAATTAATATGGGTAAAATTGTCACAATCTCATTTATTACTTGAAACTGGACTTATAAATAGGACCAATTTTTTTGGTCAAACTGGATTTATAAATAGGACCAAAGTGGTATAATATTAAAGTTTAGTGCAATTAGTAGGGGTAATATTGGAAATTACTTAGATTCTAGGATAACTTTATTGACTTTAACTATTTTTATTGGTTTGTAAGAAAAGTTAGTTGATGTCTTATAATAAAGACCAGAGGAAGTAGTATTGATATAATCTATAGTTATAGTCTGGTCTTATTTGCTAGCAATTTTATAACTAAGCCGTTTGGTTCAAAGAAAGGGTGATAAAGGAATTAAATGGAAAATATTTTCCTACAAATATGTTTGGTTTGCAATGGAAAAGAAAATAGGTTGATAGGAAAAATTTTGTTTGATTTGAAAAAATGAAATAGGAAAATTAGTTAAAAGACCATTTTGCCCTTGAAATAAAATTATTATTTAAATGTCCATAGGTCCCACTCCCATACATAAAAGGCTTATGTGTCTTTAGGCATTTTCCCTCCCATTTGAAAATTAGTTCTCATCAATTTTGGTAAGAACAGATTTTCAATTACATAGCTAAAAAAGGATTCCGGCGGGAAACCATTTTTCAGCTAAAATTACGAACCAAACTTTTTTTTTTATATATAAAAGATGGCTGAGCGCCTACATTACAAAAAACAAATTACACATAAGAGGAATTTAATCCTAAACACTCTTGGTTCACCCAAGCTCCCAAATGAGTGGGGCACCCGGCTAAGATTGCAGAATTGGAAATACCTCATTTGGCCAAGGCATCCGCAATTCTATTGCATTCTCGAGGGATGACCCTAACATCAACCTACCAATCCCAACAAAGCATAACTCTAGCTTTTGCAATCAAGCTACTGCCAGTAGTACAAGAATTATCTAAAATCAAGTTAACAACCTCATCAGAGTCAGATTCCAAAATGATCTTCTTTAGGCCCATATCCCAAGCCAATTGAAGACCCTCAGCAATAGCACATTCCTCAACGGAATTGGAATGACATAGCCTGATCTTTCTGGTAAAACCGACAACCCAGCTGCCAAAAGAGTCACGAACTACACCCCCACAACCAGCTTCCGACGAGCGAGCAACCATGGCCCCATCCACATTCAATTTGAACCAACTAAGCGGAGGTTTTTCCCAACCCATAAACTGACCGCATCCTGCTTGGGCCTCCAGACCCATACAATCATCAAGTGAAACAAATCTAGGCCAAGTCATAGATAAAACAGCCGCAGGGTTACAAGGTTTAATAAAGTTACAATAAAAAATACATTGATTTCTCCAATCCCATAGCTTCCAAATAGCAACTCCAAAGAATAGCATCCAACCTCCTTCCCACATTTTCCCTACCTGGTTTCTAAAATTAAAAACCAACCAGTCCCGTAAATTTAAAGAGAAGAAGCGAGAAACATACCTCCGTTTAATTAAGGTAAGCCACATGCTTTTTGCATACTTACAGTCGTGTAAGATGTGTAAAGTATCCTCAAGATCATCAACACAATATCCACATAAAGGAGAAGAAGACTGAGACCACAAACTTCGCCATAGATTCGTGGAAAGTTTATTCAACAAAACCTTCCACATAAATACTCTAATTCGCTCCGCACCTTTCCACTTCCAGATAACATCGAACACTTTATCCTTTAAAGGCAAAGGATTGGGTTCGATAAGAAAATAAGCACTCCTAAGGGAGAACTTCCCATCACCAGTCGCACCCCACACAATACAGTCATCCATCGCATCAGGCCTAGGAGGTAGAATAGCAGCAATGCGGCCTAACCCATCATCATTGATGATAGTAGATAGTCTCTCAACATCCCAACACCCACTAACCACCCAATCCGCTACAACTGAGTCTTCTTCCTCATCCATTAAGGGCCGCAAACAAAATTTCCTGATGTCCAATCCCTCCCCAATCCAGCAATCATTGAAGAAATTAGCTATGCACCCATTTTGAATTTGCCATTTAGTACCTTGATCAACAACCTCCTTTTGGGAACAAATAAAACGCCATAAACGGGAATCACCCTGCCTAAAAGATAATAGAGAGTCTTCCTCTCTTAGCATATACCGTTGAGTTAAGATATCAACCCATAGACCTTTAGTACCATTGATCAACCTCCATGCGAGTTTCGCTCCACATGCTCGATTAACAGAACATAGTCTCTTGAAACCAAGACCCCCGTATTCTTTGGGTCTTGTGATTTGGTCCCAACCAATTGGATGGAAACCCCTACTATCTCCATCATTACCCCAAATAAAGTTCCTTTGGAGCCTTTCAACTTCATAGCACACACTAGACGGGATCGTTGCCACAAGCATTGGGTACAAAGGGATTGCATTCACAACAGACTTGGCTAGAGTAATCCTACCAGCCATTGATAGACTATTAGCCTTCCAAACACTCAACTTCGATCTAACTCTGTCAATGATGTACTGAAATTTCTCCCTTGAGCTTTTGTTGCGGGTTAATGGGAACCCCAAATATCTACCAATTTCACTAGAGATTTGCATATTAGTCATTTCTTTAATCCGCCTCTTAGTATGCGCTGGTACCCGAGGGGAGAAGAAAATAGAAGATTTAGCAGTATTAACCTTTCCTCCAGACGCCCTCATAAAGTCACGAATACAATTCATCATACAAACAGTTTGGGCTACAGTTGCAACACCAAACAAAAGCAAGTCATCCGCGAACATTAAATGAGAAACGCTCGACCCCATCTGAGAAATGAGGATAGGTTTCCATCTACCATCATCAACTACATCACAAATAGAATGAGAAAGTTTATCCATGCATAAGACAAATAGCAACGGAGACAAAGGATCACCTTGTCGAAGACCCCTCATGGGGCTAAAAAAAATCAGTATAAGCACCATTCCTTAACACATTATATGAAACAGAGGAAATACAATTAATGATGAAGTCCACAAAATGACTATCCATACCCACTTCTAACAAAACTTGTTTAAGGAACACCCAACTGATTCTGTCAAAAGCTTTTTCCAAATCAATCTTCACCGCCATAAGACCTTTCCTACTACGATTCTTACCCATAATGTGAATGACCTCTTGCCCCACAATAATATTATCTTGGATGCACCTTCCTTTAATAAAGCTAGATTGAAAGGGCGACACTAAATCATCCATCACCTCTCGCAGTCTCAAAGCTATGATCTTAGCGATGCATTTATAGTGGACAGTGCACAGAGATATGGGTCGAAAATGCGAGACTAACTCAATATAATCCTTTTTTGGAATCAAAGAAATGAGGGTTTTGTTAGCCTCCTCAAGAGAAATCTCCCCCTTAAAAGCCTTCTTCACAAAGCCACAGAGTGTAGGACCGACCGTACGCCACTGAGATTTGTAGAAAAGAGGAGGAAAGCCATCAATTCCCGGGGCTTTATAACTACCCATGGAGAAAAGAGCTTTTCTTATTTCCTCATTTTCTGGCACCAAAGTCAAACAGGATAGTCTCATAGAATCAATAACAGGGAAAGAAGATCTAGTAGAGAAAGAAACCGGATCTTGAGGAGGAGAACAATAAAGGCCCTTGAAATGCCTAACAATCAACTCCTTCAGATCAACTTCATTATCCACCCGACTCCATTCTCATCCTTCAGCATAAGAATTTTATTTCTCCTATTTCTCATTTTAGATTTTAAATGGTAATACCGAGTATTTCGATCCCCTTTAGTGATCCACTCACTTCTTGACTTTTGAAACCACTTAATTTCTTCTAATTTCAAAAGTCTCTCAAACTCATCTTGCAATTCCAATTCCAGATTACATAAAAATTCAGAATGGGGATACTCGTTAGCACGTTGAATACCGTCCAGTCTATTAATAATGCTCTATTTTTGCTGTTCAATCATGCCAAAAACTTCCCTATTCCAGGGACCCAGAGACTGTTGTAAATGATCTAAAGAAAAGTTAAGGTCATCCTCACTCGACCAGACACGTTTCAAAAAATCATTATAATTTTCATGATTTATCCACATCGCCTCAAAACGAAAGGGATGCTCTCTGGCTCTTGAAATAAGATTAATTCCAAAATTCAAACAAATAGGATTATGATCGGAGAATTTAGTTCTAGCAAGTACCTTGATTGAGCAATCAGTAAAAGCCGAAATAAAAGCCTCATTTGCTAAAGCCCGGTCTAAGCGTTCATACAGTCTCCGACCTCCTCTAATTCTTGGACCTTTCCAAGTAAAACGCGGACCAACCGCACCAACGTCAGAGAGTCTACATTGCGCAATCCGATCGCAAAACAGGGACATTCTGCCAATACTAACTCCAGCACCTCCAATCCTTTCCAAAGAAGAAGCAACATCATTGAAGTCGCCCATGAGAATCCATGGTTCAGAAGTAGAAGACGCCAAATCCCGAAGAGCACTCCACAAAATATTTTTTTGGGTGGGTTCTGGTATTGCATATATAACCGTAAGAATAAAGCTCTGAAGACCGACGATATTGCACTTAAGGTGGAGAAATTGCCTCTCTGAATGAACGACATCAACGTCCAGCAGATTCTTCTTCCATACTGCAATAATTCCTCCAGATCTCCCTACACTATGAACACAGGCCAGACCGTCAAAACCCAACCTGCTCAAACACTTGAATAGATCAACAGAATCAGATTTAGCTTCCGCCAAAAGCAATAAACAGGGTCATTTTTTGTTGCATAAAACACTGATGTTACGGAAAAAATCTCCACCGCAGGCACCACGCACATTCCAGTAAACAATATTGGCCATCCAATAAAATCCCCTCTTTATATCTAATAAATCTTTTTTTTGATATAAATATATCAAATAAATCTGAAGGCAAAGATTATTGGGTGGTATTAGTCAACCCAATATACTCGGCTAGCACCTCTGGTCCAGTTTCTTCCACCATTTCTGAATCCAGGTCCAGGATTGAAGAATCAGCCCAAAATTTCCCACACAACCCAATAGCTAAACTTGTGTCTCCAGAGCCCATTTGGTTGGACAAGAAGGAAGCATTTTCCTCAAGGCCCATCTCGTCATCAGGCCCAACCACAAGCTCCTTCACACTTTCGGACTGGTCCACATCTTCTTTTTGAGTTTGAATTTCCACTTCGCTGACGTGGCACTCCTTTTCTTCTCCTCTCTGCGTCAACATCAAAGGTTCTTTGCTTTGCACCACATCCCGAGGACGTTCGTCCTTTCTCTGCACTAGTTGACCCAAAAGTATTTTCTCATTTTCCTTTATCCCATTTTTCCCTTTCCCATGCTTTTTGCTTCCACCTCTTTTTACTCTGACAGTACTCACCATAACCTCCCCCCTTATTGTCCCCTCAACACCTGATTTATCTCCTTTATCTGATGCTACCGCCATTTTCTCACCCCCACTCTGCTCCACATTGTCCTTTCCTGCCTCCTCAGCTGATAATACATCAAACCTCGATCCATTGTCACCTTGGGGGGGAAAGCCAGCCTGCTTGACCTTTTGCCCGTTTTTTTTTTCTTGTTGATTTTTTTCACGACTTTCCATGTATCTTGTTCACAAGTTATGTTGTTCTCCTTCTCCACTTCGACCTTGGATGATCCCTCCTGTGCAGAGACTCCTTCCTTAGCTTGACTAGCTGGTTTAATCCCTATTTTGCAATGCTCTGTTTTATGCCCATAAACACCGCAATTAGTACATAACCCGTGAAGACCTTCATACTCCACATAATATTCCTCCCCACCAAGCGTGAACCCAGACATTAATTGTTTGCTTAAATCAACAAGAACAAAAATTCGAGCATAATGACCCCTAAGTTGACAAGAAGTATTAATATCAATCTTAATGGTTTCACCAATTCTATCCCCAATCCAAGTTAAAGCCTCCTTATTATAAAACTCCAAAGACACCTTAGGCATTCTTACCCAAACCGCCACCTTGTTAACAGTAGCCTTCCATGGATGAAACAGAGGCTCCCAAGGTCTCACCGTAAGATAATGATCGAAAAGCATCCAAGGCCCTCCAATTAAAGCATGCAAATAATCCTCTTTGTTGGAGAGCTTAACCACAAAGAAGCCATTCCCAATATTAATCAAGTTAATGACTCCCCGCTTGGCCCATAAAGATTGTAAAATAGATAGAAGGCTTTTATAGCCAATGTTCCTCCCAAGCAATTTCACAATAACTGCCTGCTTCCACGCCTTATGAAGACGTTTTTTCATCTTCTCTGAAAACTCAAACTTTGGAAAATTCTTGTCTGCTTCTTCAGTGATCAAGCATAAAGGTGTGCTATCTTCCATTTCAGAGGCGCTATCAGATGAAATATCATCCACCTGACCCTTCTCCTCTGCTTCCCCCTCAACCTCTTTCCCTCCTTGGTTTATGCCCTGAAGCTTCTCTGCAAAAGACATACCAACACTTCCAAGCTTCATGCCTTTTTTAGGGAGACTAGGCCATTCCTCCATCTTCTCAGAACTCACTACGTTCTTGCTTTTTTTTGAACTTCGGTGAAGCAAATCATCTTCATCAATTGGTAACGGAACCAACGCAGAGCTTAGCGCAGAGCCTTTTTTCCCCAACACCATCGCCATATCTGTGCTTTTTATTACGAACCAAACTTCCCCTAGAGGAAAAATTCAATTTTCCCTTTATTGCCCTCAATTTTCAGCTAACCAAATGGGCTCTAACTTCTTTTGGGGAGAGAATTATTTTTTATGGATTAAGGTAGAGTTTCAGGGCTCAAAAAATGATTAAGTCGCAGGCTCAGTGCAAGACAAAATTGGGCCTAAAAAGGGAGCTCTCAATAACGGGTTGGCCTATGAACACATATCCATTATAAATAAAACTCCTTTCGGACCGGGCTCGATTCTAAATCATGGGCTTTTGAAAGATCAGATATAAAATAACCGAAACACACCTTCGTTTGTTTCCAAGTCCTGGCAAAACCCTAGCTGTACATTCCGGCGGTGCCACTCTTCCACATCAGCCATGGCCGCCACAGCTCGCCCACTCGTCACTGTCCAATCTCTCGAGGGCGACATGGCCACTGATGCTGCCCCAACTGTTCATCTTCCTGATGTCATGAAGGCTGCCATTCGCCCCGACATCGTCAACTTCGTCCACGCCCATATTTCTAAGAATAGTCGCCAACCCTACGCCGTCAGCAAGCGTGCCGGTCACCAGACCTCTGCCGAATCATGGGGTACAGGCCGTGCTGTGTCTCGTATACCCCGTGTCTCTGGCGGCGGTACCCACCGTGCTGGTCAGGGTGCTTTTGGTAATATGTGTCGTGGTGGTCGTATGTTCGCTCCTACCAAGATTTGGCGCCGCTGGCACCGTAAGATCAATGTCAATCAGAAGCGTTACGCCGTTGTTTCAGCCGTTGCTGCCTCGGCAATCCCATCCATTGTTATGGCTCGTGGCCACAGAATTGAGTCTGTGCCGGAAATGCCTCTTGTCGTCAGCGATTCAGCTGAGGGTGTTGAGAAGACTAAGGATGCTATCAAGGTGCTGAAGCAGGTTGGCGCTTTTCCTGACGCTGAGAAAGCAAAGGACAGCCATTCAATCCGAGCTGGTAAGGGTAAAATGAGAAATCGCCGATACATCTCTCGCAAGGGTCCTTTGATTGTGTATGGAACTGAAGGAGCCAAAGCTGTGAAAGCTTTTAGAAACATTCCGGGGGTCGAGGTTGCTAATGTCGAGAGGCTGAACCTTCTCAAGTTAGCTCCTGGTGGTCATATGGGTAGGTTTGTTATTTGGACCAAGTCTGCTTTTGAGAAGCTTGATTCGATTTATGGGTCATTCGATAAGCCTTCAGAGAAGAAGAAAGGTTACTTTCTTCCAAGGGCCAAGATGGTTAATAGTGACTTGGCTAGGATTATCAACTCTGATGAGATTCAATCCGTGGTGAGACCCATTAAGAGGGAAATTAAGAGGGCACCGCTCAAGAAGAACGCGCTTAAGAACCAGAATACTATGTTTAAACTGAACCCATATTATAAGACTGCCAAGAGAAATGCTCTTCTTGCTGAGGCTCAACGGGTTAAAGCAAAGAAAGAGAAACTTGATAAGAAGAGGAGTTCTCTCTCTAAGGTGCGATATTATTATTTTTCTTGCCTCAGTATATATGTAAATTATTGCATTCTCACATACTTTTGCATATATGACTTGCAGCTTTCTTGAAATTGTTATGGTCAAATTGTAAATGATCTTTAGCATGTATCGATTTTAAGACATTGTAGACACTTGCATCGCTTCATGTTGCTTGCCAATAGTTGTTTCATTTCAGGTTTAGTTTCAACAGAATTGTAAATATTGTTTCTCTTCTGGGAAGCGTATGTGATTATCATCTTAATGTTTTGTTTGGTTTGCATTGTTTTCTGGTCATTGCGATATCTGCTTAGGTTTGCCAGTCGTCACAATTGAGTTATTAATGTACAAATTTCAATGAGCTTTCGGGAAACGTGTAAAAACCCACTATATCATATTACATCCATCTCTATTGAAAAATGGAAGAGAGTTCATCTAGAAATTACTCTCAACCTTGTTGGCCACTCTGTCACACTGCTCAGATGGGCATTGTTCTAAAAACAATGTTTCGTCTTTTTTCCTCCTTTTTGTCATCGGGAAAGAAATTGCTTTAGTTGATAATTGTTTTAATTAGCCTTTGTATATACTTTACTTTGCTCTTCTTTCCTGCCAGGAGGAGGCTTCTGTGATTAAGGCTGCAGGAAAAGCGTGGTATCAAACCATGGTGTCGGACTCCAATTATGCAGAATTTGAGAACTTTTCGAAGTGGTTGGGTGTTTCACAGTGAAGTCTTGTGCTATAGAATAGGACATAGCTTACATTGTGTTTTGTTTTTATTATTTCAATTATATTTGCAGTTTTGAGATTGCAATTACTAGAAACCTGCGGGAGTAAAACTTGAGTAATAGAGAACATTTGCTTTTTTTTCCCCCTTTCCAACCTGTTCCTTGGTTAGGTTTGTGTGTTGTCACAGATTTTTGTCATCAATCTGATGTATGCTATTTGGACACCAATGAACTTTGGTTCCGAACAAATTGATCTTGAAACGTTAATATTCTTTGTTTAATTCGGTGGGAAAGTATCGGCAACTTAATTAGAAGTCGTCATTGTGACTGACCAAAGAAATAGTTCGAACGTGTTCGGGAATGCTTTGTGTGTCGGTTTGAATTTTTGGTTGCGATGTATTTATTGGAACCTTCAATACTGAAATATTTGTTCCGTTTTTTCTCCCCGATCTCTTTGGCGTTTATAAACTTGGTGAAAGAATTTGTGAGTTGGCGCGTGCATAGCATAGCACTACATTAAGACGATGATTTCTCATGCTTGGTTTTAACACCGGGTCGCCTGAACGGTTCTTTTGGATTCGGGACAAATAATGGTCAATCCTTGACTTTGATATGGTGTGACCCGATTTGAAAGGATAAAGCTATCAGGAGAATGTAGATTTGCTTGTTCTTGTGATACAGAAGCGAAACTTTTTTTTTTTCTTGGTACAAGATACAGAAGCTTAACTTATAGCTCAAGGTAATGCTTCTCTCCAAACGGGATTAGTGACCGCAATTGATTATGATCATTGAGCCTTCTAAGCCCTTAAAGTCCAGTAAATTTGGAAGGAAAAAAAAATCAGTAGGAGAAAAGTCTACTGAGGTAGTGTGTAAATGGGCTTAATGGAAAAAAGCTGCTTTTTATGATAAGCTTCTTGAGAATGCGGCATATTTCCATGTGCAGGCACAGCCATTTGAATGACAGAAATGGCCGTCATATTTCCATGCGGCATATTGAATGACAGAAATGGCCCAATATTTTCATTTACAGGCTGGAAATCTAAATTTTTTTAATAATAATTTAAATTTAACTTTTTATATTCAATTATCACAATATATACAACTAAATAAATAAGATGTAGTATTCAAAATATTAATATATGTAGTATTTAATAAGATCTATATCTTTTTTAATCATTTTCATCTCATCAGTTTAGAAAAAAAACTTCGACCTGTGCCAAAACTAGACAATCTAAATATAAATCATATTTATAATTTAACTTTTTTCCTATTGAATTTCTGCAAAAATCAGATAGAAAATAAGTCGTCTCACCACGGTGATAGGGGAGGGGGGGTTTGAACCCAAGACCAAAGGGGGGGAAACAATTCCCAATACCACTGCATTACCAGGAGTGTTGGCGCCATTATCATTCATGTTGCGTCTGGAATATGAAATTTCCATACAATGGTTTTGGGCTTTTTTGTTTAGTTTTTGTGAGGTGAGGGTAATGGGCCCAGTGTCCAATGCATTCAAAACTTGCTGTAATTCGCAGATGGTAATCCCTGTCTTTTTATATGGATCGGAATATTTATTTAGCCCAATCAATTAATGATCACTCATCAAACCCATGGAGCCAAGGCTAGTTTAGGTAAAACGGAGAGGCGGTATACAGACTGGGGGTGAAGAAATTCAGTACCATTCTCTGATTTTAAAAGCCAATGCCAATTTTGCTAATTAAGAAGCGACATTGAGGATTTAATCAAGAGAGGACGTTCAATTATTCATGACCATAATTGGAGGTGTACGTTACGTTCACCTCAATCATTGTAAAGCAAAATCATCAAATAAAAATCCCAAGCTGTTGTTGACACTTGACAGTAATAATTTGATGATCCCATTATGAAACACCAAAATTCAATTCAATTACTACATTTCAACACACACCATTGGGGTCCTGGATTTATGTATCATCGTTATAGGGTCCAAGGGATGACATCTCATGATTTCGTATTCCTATGAATTTGATACGATTTTGCACTGCACTGCTAATACAGGCTGGCGGGACCATAACTGAATTGGGAACTACCGCAACTGAAAAAAGCATTTTGCTCTTATTACTGCTTCTGTTATTCAACAAACTACATGCAAAACCAACCTCAACGACCTGAACCTCTCCTCCACCGTAACAAAAACCCCACATTCAACACTTGTTTGACTAACAATCTACTAATCTGGCCTCTAAACCTATTTATAAGTCTTTTTTAACTAAATTTCACATATCAGAGAAAAAGGTAATTGACTTAATGATTATAAAGTAAATTTTAAATATTTCCCTCATTTATGATTGAGTATTTTTCAACTCTTTCTTCTCTCTCTATCTTTATCTGTATAATTAATATGGGTAAAATCTTTATATTACATACAACCTGGACTTTATAAATGTAAATAGACTTATAAAGTAACCAGAGAGTGATAGTAATACTACTTCTTCATCTTAAATGTAGGATCTAATAATAAATATTGAGTTCAAGTAAATATTTGTCACTTACCAAGGAGAAAGAAGAGAAGAAAGGAGGTGAGAAGCGACCAGTGTAAGGAAGATGAGACCACATGCACCGATGTGTCTCATCACACCTGATTACTCCCCCTTTCATTACCCTACTCTACTGCTCTCCCTCTCTCGTCCCATCTTCATTATCGTTCATAATAATAAATCCTAGGAACTCTACTTTTCCTCAATCCTCCATTAAATACCCCCCTTCATTTCACTCTCACCAACAATCTTGGTCTCCAAGCTGCTCCATTCATTTGCTGCATTCTCACTTCCATCACTCATCTACTCTGTATTCCACTCTCCTCTCTATACCCACCACTTACATTTTTTTTTTTCCATAATTCTTAATGCCTTAAGTTATTAATCTTTCCGATCTTAAATATAAGATAAAGTTTGTAGTGTAAAACATGTCATAAAATGTGTACAAAATTCGTGATTTTCTTAATAGAGAACCCTCACACACATTAATTATTTAATGATTCTTAACTCTGAATGATTTCATAGTGTAAATTCTTTTAAGAAAAACCTGCCTGTAATTTAGCTAGGAGTGTAAGAAAATTGAGTGTATATAATATTTATTGTTGACAAATATTACAGTTATAATTTGTTCATGATACATTTTTGTACGGCTTTATTGTTAGATATTTCTATCGTGTACAATTTATGAATGTATGAAAAACTGTTTTAAACGCGATTTGATAAAAAGAAAATAAATGGACCCCACCACCCATTTCTCTCATACCTCCCTTGCTGCTTCTTTTTCTTGGTTTCATTTTCCATCATATATAAAACACTACAACGACGCTACCTCTTTCTCTCACAGTCTTCCCCTACTCCTCTTCCTCCTCCATTTTCGCCTGCATGGAGGTCCAGGGCCATTCATGAATTCCTCCCAGCCAGCGTCTCAAATACTCTGTTCGACCTCTCTCTCCTCTTCCCCTAATGCCGTACTTCCTCTACGCTCTCTCACTCCCTCGCTCTTTCTCTCCTCAACTGCATCGTTGTATTCAACAATGTTGACCTGCATTTAGTGATCCATTTGTTTGGATCCCTGAAATTCCTGCTACCTTTCCATTTTATGTTATAACCGTTCCATCTCTGTTTGATGATTGAGGCCGTCCGGCTCTTTTTTCCCGTCTAAAAGTTATTTGAAAAATCATCGGTTACGCGTTACTTTGGAGTCACCATGTTGGATCTTAATCTCAATGACGTTTCATTTGATTCCGCGTCGAATTCTGTTGACATGCCTGCTGAGAATGTTGTGCTACTTTCTGGTAGCCCAATGGATAGCTCTGGAAGCCTTAATTCTTCCATCGTCAATGCCGATACCTCCACCAATACTTTTGATGAAGACTCTTGCTCTTATGGCGATGCCTTTGCTAACAACTTCGGAACAGTGAACAAGAATAACATAAATGATGGCACAAGCTACAAAGCAGTTGATCTTCTAGTAGGTGAAGCTGAAGATGTCTGTGATCGGACCATCCAGTTTTTTCCGATCGCTGGTGCCGAAGAAGGTCGGGTCACTGAATTGAGGGTCGGTCAGCGATTTCCAGGTTCGTCTTCAAGTAAGGGATGGTTGGGTTTCCTGTGCCAGGAGGTGGGTCCCGGTGGAACGCTGGAACAGAGGATGCCGCCGCAGCAGCAGCAGAAACCGCAGGTCAAGAAGAGTCGACGGGGACCAAGGTCGCGGAGCTCACAGTATCGCGGTGTTACATTTTATCGAAGAACTGGAAGATGGGAATCGCATATATGGTCAGTAGTTGAAAATTCGATATACTGTTCGGTATTATGGATAACCGATTATATGTGAACTCCACATACACCTATTTTGCTTTTCTTTTGTTCTTCATTTCAGTCGTCTTTTCTGAACCTACTGTTTTTGGTACTGTGTGCAGGGATTGTGGGAAACAAGTGTACTTGGGTAAGCGACGAACCATTGTGATAATAGCCATTTATGTTTATTTAGTTGGACGCCGGAACGTGGTTCTGGGCTTTCTTGATTTTAGTTGAGTTCTTTTCCTGTATATGAAATTATGAATATCCTATTTCATGTTTTACTTGTAGGCGGATTTGATACCGCACATGCAGCGGCCAGGTATAATGTTATTTCATAATGAAGTTTATTAAACTGATAATTGTGTTTTTTGTTTGACCATACTGATTATGATTTAAGAATATTTTGTTATAATTTCATCCGTGATCCGGTTTTCAACTTCAGGGCATATGATCGAGCCGCAATCAAGTTCCGTGGCCTTGATGCTGATATTAATTTCAATGTTAGTGATTATGCAGAGGATATAAAGCAGGTTAGTGAGCAGATGATCTCAATGACTGTAGTTCATCTTATCCTAAATTTTAGCGAAAGTTTGACCTGGCGTCGTAATTCTGCTGCAGATGGGTAATTTCACCAAGGAAGAGTTTGTGCATATTCTGCGGCGACAGAGCACTGGCTTTTCAAGGGGAAGCTCTAAATATAGAGGAGTTACTCTGCATAAATGTGGGCGATGGGAAGCTCGCATGGGGCAGTTTCTAGGGAAGAAGTAAGAAACCTTTCAAGTGAATTGCAATTATTGCTGAACACTTGGACTTTACAGTTCTTATATTTGCCTATGCCTGCCATGCATGTAGATTATATTAAATGTAATCTTGAAATTTTATCCCTCCGTGGATTGAATGTAGGTAGGGGTTCCATGTGCTTAGTTTCTTTGACGATGAGCCCGATCTCTGTTTTTTAATTGGTTTAGGGTTCATTGCTTGGCTGCAGGTATATATATCTTGGGCTATTTGATAGCGAAATAGAGGCTGCAAGGTCTCATCATTCAAATATCAGATGATTTCGAGCTGAACGTCTTTATTTTTTGGACTGTGTTTCTGTTTTGTCTTTTTAATACTAAGTGTGCTACAATCTTATGAAACCAGGGCGTATGATAAAGCAGCTATAAAATGCAATGGGAAGGAAGCAATGACAAACTTTGAGCCAAGCTCATACGAAGGGGAGATAATCTCTCAGGCAGATAATGAAGGTTCTTCGCTTGCTTTGCCCTGCTTTATGGGAAGCATTATCATCACCACACTTTTTTTTGACAGCATATCTGTTTTGAGAATTGTGCAGATGGCAATCCAAATCTTGATCTTAGCCTGGCCATTGCTCCCCCTGCTTACACTGATGTTTTTCAAGTCCAGCATGGCTGGGCCAATCTTCCTGATGTTGATGGGAGAGTTGCGGTAATGTGAAGAAATATCGATGAAACCTCCTGTTCAATTCTATTCCGGCCTCTGCAATATTGCTCGTGTATTTAGTTATTTATATCTTGATTATCATTTTGTGCACACTTTAACTTATGAAATCCTATATCTTAATGCTGTTAGTTCGAGAACTCTGCATCAAGGTTTATGAAGGGTCAACCATCTCACGCTTTCCCGAGTGCGCCCCAGCATCCTTCTCCCTGGAATAGTACTGATTTCTTTCCCATCAATCAGGTATTTCTGGCCACCATTTTCGTCTCTCTATTTCCCCCCTCTTAATTACGTTAGTAGTTAAGATTACTTATTCTCATTTACATTTTCAGGAAAGAGCAATGGAGAAGAGAATGGAAGCTAATCCCCTGCCAAACTGGGTATTTCAATACCAAGCTCCCTATGGCGAGGCGTCTTTGATTCCATCCTTCTCTGCTGCAGCATCATCAGGATTCCCTTCAACAAGGTTACCGCTACCAGCAGCTGATAGTCAGATTCATTTCCCAAACATGACGATCCTTCCTTAGTTCTCCTTATTTTTCTTCATCAATCGCCAACTCTAGCATCCCATACCCTTTCTAAAGCAGAAGCTGATGAAAACAAAGTCGTCATGTGGATCAAAGCACACCAATTTAAAATCATCTAGCTCGAGTAGTTGGTACATCGTGTTTATCAGATTACTCCAGACATCTTGCCACTGAATTACTTAACGTTTAATCGATTAATTTTCATCAGAACAAACTGCTATGCCCAAGTCATTTTGAGCTTGTGACTTTTTCTGTGCTTATATTAGACCCTAGTATCTGTTTCAGCAAAGAACTAGAACTTTTAGCATTTCCTACTTCTCCAGCATTCATATTCGGCTTGTTCAAGTTCAACACGGATGAAAAAAACTTGTTTGTTGATGTTTAGAAAGAAGCAGGAATTTCCTTTATAAAGAAATACTACAGTATTATGTGGGGTGATATGTTTGAATGCATGTATGATAGAGTAATTGTGATGTGTAAATCATATATATGCGTGGTGATAGGTTTGAATGCATGTCTGATAGAGTAGAAAGAATTTAATTTGTCAAATTTGCTGAACCTATATATACTTCATGTGCTCCATGAGCTAAATATAACAATGTTTTCCTACGTGGTTTGATTATTTATAACATTTTATTTGTTCTGAATTGAATGACTTGGCCTATCTACTAAGCGGTGGACTTAGAAATTGGATCCTACTTTGACTTACAAGTCATACAAACAGATTAACATTTTTTTTTATATTCGAGATTTGATGTGAATTATGTGATCCAAATGTAAGTTGATAAAAGCAACAGTTCATCTGAACTCAGAGAAGGTTGGATTTTTTTCATCATCTTTTATAATTTCTAAATCATATCTTTTCTATACATTTTCTTCATTTATAACAATCAATATAATATTATTTTTCACTTTTTTCAAATAGCTCAATAGGAGGAGTTTTTTTTGTTTTCTCAATAACGGTCTAGATTAAACCAATGAGAGAAAATAAAATATTATAAAATAAGCATAAGGTGGAGACAATGTTGAAAAATTCGTCTAGAGAATATTTATTTTTATTGCTACTAACATATTTATGATTCAAAGATTTCATTTTTATTATTGCTAACATATTTATTTTTAAGTATTTATTTTTATGTTAGCATTTATTTATGTTTATTTATATTTTATAATTATTATTAATTTCGACACCTACTTGGGGTTAAACCTCCCTAACCGGAGTCTTGATTTAATATTCAAGATTTACTTTTATGTTATTTATTTATTTATATTTTAATTTCGACACCTACTTGGGGTTAAACCTCCTAACCTAGGAGTCTTGATTTAATATTCAAAGATTTACTTTTATGTTATTTATTTATTTATTTATATTTTAATTTCGACACCTACTTGGGGTTAAACCTCCTAACCGGAGTCTTAATTTAATATTCAAGATATTACCTTTATGTTATTTATTTATGTATTTATATTTTAATTACGACACCTACTTGGGGTTAAACCTCCTAACCTAAGTCTTGATTTAATATTTAGCATTTACTTTTATGCTATTTAATTTAAGCATTTATTTTTATGTTAACTAACATAACATTTACTTTTATGTTTGCTAACATAACATTTATGTTATTGTTTCTAACATAACATTTTTTTGTTTTGTTTTTGTTTTTGTTTTTGTTTAATTTATTATTTGTCATTTTATTATTATTATTATTATTATATTTCTTATTATATGATCGTATGTCATATATAATGGTCGAAACCATATATATAAGTTTATCCTCCAAGATAAATGGTTTAAAGCCATATTGAGATATGAAGTAAAAGTTGGCACCAGTTAGTTCTTGATGCGCATAATTTGGCCAAGTCAAATGAAGATATAAAGTGGCAATTAGCCTAGAAGAGGTATAATTTAGCCAAGAAGGCATAAATTGGCAAGAAGCCAAGAGATGACATAATTTAGCCAAGCTAAGAGGCATAATTTGGCTACGAAGCCAAATGATAATTTGGCCTGATCTTTGAGAGATATATTGGCACTGAAGAAAGAGATAAATTTGCACTGAAGTTATGAGACATGGCTTTGATCCATAATTTTTGTATGGTATCATTTGTATGAAAATCTCGGTTGTATATTTGGTATTTGAAGATTCTTTTGTTCTTTAGAACAAATTAATGGGAATGTATGACACCGTAGATGGTTGTTCTTCTAAAAATTTATTATAAATGGGAATATTTAATTTGCTCCTAGGTAGAAGCAATATTGAGAAAGAGTCAAGAAATATTTTGAATCAATTTCTTGTATTTATATGATCAAACAAAACAATGAGTTTTTGTTTTAAGGATCATGAATTTCCTCCAACATAATCAACTACATTCCCGTAAAGTGAATGTAGTAATGAATGAATTTAATTATGGTTGTGGATATGTGTGTAAATTTGTTTACATTTGGACATAGTTGTAATTATAATGGTTCAAATTCTCACCAGAAGTGAGGAAAGATTATTGATAAGATCCATAGAATGAGATACTGGGTAAAATAAACATGATAGAAATTCATGTTAATTGTTGTGGTGGCAAGGGTCATTAGTTTTGTATTTATTGTATGCCATAATATATTTGTTAAAGGTCAAATATTTGATATACATTATCTGATAAGATAAGTATTATATGTAAATCAGCCTCAAAATCAATTTCAAAAGTATGGCGTTGATTTTCCGAAAATGAGACCAATTTGGAATTTTAAATTATTAGGGTATTATTTTATAATTTTACGTGGTAGTAAAATAACATTCATAGAATTTGGGGTCAAGTTATGTAATTTTTCCCAAAGCAAATTTTTCAATGGTTCCACGTAAAGGCTTGGAGAAAATTTTGGTCATGGTCACATTTTTATATTATTTTTATTTTATTATTTTATGAATAGTATTTACTATTCACGAAAAAAAAATCAAAATAAAAAAAAATATGATATTTTTGAATGGTAGGTAGCTATAATATTATGTTTTTATGGCAAGAAGTAGTCATAATATTGTGATTTTATGACAAGGAAATTTATCATTTTTATTGCCATAAACTTATTATTTGATGTTTAAGAAATTTATCAATTTCTATAATTGTTCTTTTATAAAAGAACAATATTGGTTTAAAGAAATGGCATGGCAAGAAAATTTTATAAATTATTATATAAAGACCACGAAAGTATATGTATCAAATATTGAATGATACGAGAGAGTTTTAAGTTATTGTCTTAAAGACAAATATTTTGTATAGAAATTATGCCACATGAGTAATAAATTTAAAGGCTAATAGTCTTGAGACTAATTAAGCATAGTTTACCCACTTCATTTGAAAGACCAATGTTCAAACTATATTTGGTAGTATAAATTTATTTTAAGGCTCCTAAAGAGCTATGAAAAGTATAAATTTATTTTAAGGCTCTGAAGAAGAGCTAATGTATTGTTTCTTGAAGGAACAAAATTATGCATTAAATATGCATTTTATTCTACCAAATATGAAAGAAATTTGTTGAGTCTCAAAGATATCTACGAAATTGATATCATATAGAAAAGAATTGAACCACATGCTCATTGTAAACCGAAGTTTACAATATGACCGAAATGAGGTCATAAGTGATTAATAAAGATATGAAAAATTATTGAGAATTCATATCTTGATGTGTAAACAAATATTACAATTCATGACCAAGGAAAATTGAAAGTGAAAACCTACATTTGGATTGAAATCCATGAATGTTTGTGAAGTATTTTTAAAGGACTCACACTTGAGGGGAGATTTCTAGAATACAAGTGTGAGTGAAATTTTGAAGAGTTATATACTTCCTACATTAAGCCTCTTTTATGAAGAACAAAGTCCTTGAATTTTAAGGTGAAAGTTACGTCTCACACTCGGGGGAGATTGTTAGTATGCAAGTGTGAGCTAATTTGTAGAAAGTCATACTCATACTTCCCACATAATGACAAATATGATCTCCGAAAATGAATGATAAATTATGATTGTGGATCATAATGTTACAAAGAAACCAAGTTTACTAAGATGAGATATATGTTACGAAAAGAAGTTTACTGATCAAAACATATTTATTGTTGGCATGACTTGTTTGATCATCCAAGTCATATATATATATTACAAATAAGATATTTTATTAACATCCATTGAAGAATCGGAAAATTCTTCATGAATAGTCATTGTTCTCAAATATAAATAACTATGAAAATGTCATAGGTCATAATTGGTAATAATGGATCTCCTGGAAATATATCAAACAGATTTATATGGGCCCATTGAAATAGCATGTAAACCATACAATGATATGATAAATTTGATAGATGCATCTATAAGATGGTTACATGTGAGATTATTTGCTTGCAACATGATGTTTGTAGAAATAATTGCAACATGAAGTTTGCAAAAGAGATTGCAATATGAAGTTTGCAATAATGTTTGATGTTTGAATAAATTAAGCGCCAATTTTCCGGATGATATGATTTAAGAATCATAATTAAAGCCTCCATAAATAAATTTGGATGAATGCTTATGAGAACAAAATGTTATGTTAGTATATTTGATGTTATATAGCGTACTTATATAAGCCAACGAAATTCTCCGGTAAAAATGGTTTTTGGTCGGGAAGCTAGACAAATTCCATCTTAAAAGGGTTGAATGTGCAATGATTATAAATCCACCACAATGCACATAGATGGATATAGAAAGAAATTTTAGATAAATGTTGTATAAGTACCTTCTATTTCTTGTTTGTCTCTATATGAAACAGTAAGATGTTTCTAAAGGAAACAAATGGATATAGGAGACTTATACTGCATGATTAGTCAATTGTCGTTTGACATTGTTTTCTTACCATGAGGGGGAGAAATTGGATAGCTGGAAAAGTGAATACATGAAATGCATTATAGCATTGTATACATCCTCGAATAAGTAGTATGAACCAGAAGTTCATCAGATTATGCATTCATGAATTATTTGCGGATAATATTACTTGACCCAAATGAGATTTATTAAATCTTATACTCCAAATTTGAAAATGCTCCAATCAGATAAATATGAATGTGACATGCTCGAAGCATGAGAAATTATTCGGTTCCAATTATAAATGTTATGGATAAATTGGAGCAATAATTATGATGATCATATTAAGGAGGTAGATACTCCGGGAGTATCGAGACATAACTAATTGTAAAAACCTCAAGAGAGGTTGATAGTCAATTATATTGATTTTGATAAGTTATGTCGAATTGGAAAAATGGAACCAAAAGATAAAGTTGTCGACAACAATTTTGAAAGATGATATCACGTGATCAAATGAAGATATTATATAAAGATATGTCACAAGAAGTTGACATAAAGATGATTGGCCAAGAGGATAAGTGAAATTGAATATGACGCAAATATAATCATATTATGACGCTTATGGACCAAGTCCAAATTGAGATATATGAATGTTTATATGAAAATAAAGATTTTCACAAAGTCTAAATATGATTATGAAAAAGATATATACTCATAGAGACGTTTGGGGTGGCAACGAAGCAAAAGCGAAGAAGAAAATGAGGTACGGTACGAGATAATTAATGAAAGTGGGGATTGGATTATGTTGTTGTCGTGTAGTGAGGCCAAGTGTGACGTGTCCAAGTTAAGGTGTTTCCGTCTCTACGTCCGGTCCCGCCCCTCTCATTGGGACTAAAGTAATTCGCGCATTCCTCGGCTTTACCCGTACCGTCCATACAAAAACACATCATGGTAAAATAACTATTAAATTAATTAGTTAATTAAAGCTTTTCCCTTGTTTTGGAAAATTTTCAAAAAAATAATTAAAAAATATCAAAAAAAAAAATTAAAAAAATTCTGATGTCAAATTTTTTTTAAAGAATTAATAATCCGTTGTTAAAATGAATTTTCCGTGGTTTTTTCCCAGTTTGCAAACAAACGTATTCGTGAATGTGAATAGTGAAAGGAGGGATTATGGTGGCAGGCTTTTGATTTGAAAATCTGAGGGTGAGAGGGGCCTATCGAGTCCGTACTCTTACAAATCTAAAGCTTTTTTGTCGCTTTTAGAATCAAGTGTCTGTCTCTCTGCTCTCCAAACTTCGAGGTTGCGAATGAATGGCCAAATCTGAGACTGTAACTTAGGCTTATCTTCCTTTGTTGGGCTCTATGCTTACATTGTAATGGTCACTCTCTCTACTTCTCCAGGCCAAGCAACTTCCTCATTCGCAAATATTTAATGCCCTTTTATTTCCCTCCTCCTCATCTTTCATTATTGCAACCCATGTTCTGTTCTTGACTTGTTTCCAATCCCTGGCTTGGATTGGATTCGCCCTCCCTCGAGACTTACAGCTCTCTCTGTTCCTGTTTGCCTCTCTTTTTAGGCTAAAGTCTTGTTCATTTCCTTACCTTCACTGTGTCCCTCCATTTTCTACGTGAAATATATTAAATTTATTGACAAGCCACACACACAATCCCAGCTCATTTATTGTACGAGTTTTTATTAGTTTTAAAAAATCTGACAAACTAATGCATCAGATTTGGTTGTATTGAATGCTTCAATTTAACGTGTCCATTATGCAAGTTGATGGTAGAATGACAATGAAACCTCAAACTCTCGCAACTAATTGATTTATTGGTGATTGCGTTTCTGCAAAATCAGGATGTTAGCATAAAAACTGTGATTCATTGGTCTCTATTAACAAATCAGAGCTTAAGCTTCTTCACCTTGGTACTGAAAACGACCTGTGCTGAAAAGAACGCCATGTGGAATCTAGTGGTTACACCAACCTATGTCAAAAGTTCAATTTGATTGTCCATCGCCATAATTGATCCACCTTTGCTTTCCTAACTAACATATTATACTCGTGCTTTCGATTTCTTACTCCCAACATTTTCATTTTATTTTTTTCCTACGTCTTTCCTTATCCCCTCCTTTATGACGAGGACATTCAAAATAAGATGTATTTTTACGCAAATTGTGTGAAACAACCTAACCCCACCCCCAACAAAACAAAACATCATGCACTTTAAGTTTATTCAAGCAAGAATTAATACATGGTCCTAAGTAAGAAATATAATTAATAAAAAGTCTCAATGACAAATAAGCAGTTTCAACTTGTCATTTCATATACTAAACTTATGATTACTACAACAACAATAACATTTATCTCATTAAATAAAATTGACTATATGGACCATATGATGTTATTGAACTAGATTAAAAATCAAATCCTGGATAAATTGTTAACAAAGATACCTCACTCAATAATCTCACCGACGGTGTGATTACAGGTTGCTCAATTAGTAGTACCTATTTGGATATTACATCCCTCCTTGGCTCCTTTAAAACTTGGTAATAATTCTACCTTCATTAAACTAAAGAAGGAAGGTACAAGCGGGCAGCGACTATTCCTCCAGTGTCCTCACATGAGCAAGCAGTAAGCACACGATTGTCCAACCAGGCCAAGCAGCAAGCAGTACGACAATTCACAGGTCGTCCTCTCTATGTGTGCCTGACACCCACGTTGCCTTGCAGCCTTTTGACAGATTTCTATTACATGCAAAGACGTCAAAGGGGTCTTAAGCGGAGAATTGTTGAACGAAGCCTGCCTTCGACTGCATGCCATGCCATTAGGAAACCCAAACCATTTGCTTCCTATTTCTCAGAGTATCCATGAGACACTCACTGTTTCAAGCCAAACATGGTTCGAGCTGTCAGCGCCGAACCACCATTACTAGCTAAGCAGCACCAAACTAGGATCTTTCTTCACGCGCAACAATTGTCGACAGATTTCAGCTTCTACGGCTCTCAAGTTGTTGACTGTGGCACTGTTCATATCAGTTGAACATACGGCACGAAACAGCACTAGGATGGTAAACTACAAAAGTCATAATGACTTCACTGTAGTTGGTATCAGATGGTATTGTACAACGTTGAACCATGCATGAAAGAGCTTCTCTCAACAGAGCACCGACGTTAACAAGCAAAGCTGACACCTACAATTAAAGGCCTTGTACCTAGTGGTATAGCTGCCCCCTATAAGTGGGAGGTCCCTTGTAACTTTAAAAAAAAAAAAGCTGACACTTTTAAAGTTCTAATCACAATCTTTCCACATGGTGACACTTGCCTCCCCTTAGAGGACGGTTGAACTCTAACCTGTAAATTAATTAGCAAGTACTACTAGAACGGTTTTAGTGCTACCCATAAAAACAAAATACCATGGAATACTCAGAATTTTGTACAATACAATTCAGTTACAAGTAACAACCTCCCATTCACTCAGTCACTCAGACAAAGCACAGGTACAGTTATATATATCCATATCCGCCTAATTCCAAGCCTGAACCAGACATTCAGTTTACAAAACGCAGGTCAAGAGCAATTGAAGCTTGGGCACCAATCAAAACAGGAGCTCCTCGTCAACCAACTTAACATTGTCAGTCCCAGACATGAACTATCCATCACCAACCACAGTAGTTCTCTTTCACATGTCCATAAAGGCAAAAGACCAAAAGCCTGTCACCCAGCTTAACTGCAGACATGTTGCAGAAAATAAGTTAATATCAAAAGCCATTAAATATAGGGAGGGAATTCTAAAAGTTAGGAAATAATTAAAGATTAAGAATGGATATTTGGCTCACCATTATTAGTATTTGGCCAACCCTATTGTGGCACGGATGCATTTATGCCTCAACAAATCATTAGCTTATACTCAACATAACCTCCTTGAACCTCGTAAAAAATCAGTTTCCATCCCGTTTGCTGTCTGTCTTGCCCACCATTATAAAAGAGAGAACGGGATACACGTTTGCTAATAAAATTAAGCATCCGAGTCAAGGATGAGTATCATGATGTCCATCAAAATCCACTTGATGTCAAAGAGGAATCAGATTTTAAGATACCAGAATCTGAAGCTGAAAAGAGAACCCTGTTTGCTGTGGCTCACATCTATTTTCATTCACTTGATCAAGCTGATCCCTCCAGGAATTTGAAAGAGAATTCAATATTTCATGGTCATGAACATCAGAATAGGACAAACCACAACGTCCATATCTTTACAGAATCAGAATTAGGCAGGGACATGTTAGAGAATATATTATTTGTATCCCCTCTCAAGGTAGATCAAAAGCATATGTTCAAAACTTGATATTGTCATAATTAGAGATGAAGTTGTTATATAACAGTCGCTCATCATTCAAAACCTCCGCCATACCCAGACCACTGAAGTTCCTAGAATCATTCCAACCATCCCACAGGCTATTTGATGAAAGCATATTAGTATTAAATTGCTGGGAGTGAAGTTGCTGGTAAATTGAAGGATTGTTAGGTTGGAATTGATCAAGAAGCTTAGGAGTTATATATGAATCATTTTGAGGAGAAAATCTGTCCCCAACATATTGTGAAAATCTCAGATTCTGTGACTGCTGCATTAACAGCTTAAGCCTAGCATCATCTTCATCAGGATTAAATTGTGAAAGATAGGATTGCCTCATGTCAAGAGATGCATTATTCAGCTTTTCTGCTAGCTTCCCTTCACTAAATTCCAATATTTCAGGATCACTAACTTCAAAATCTCTAATCCTGCTAACATTTCCAGAGGAAGGAACATATTGCCCTTGCAATCGTCTCACTGGGAGGAAAAAATTTCATACAAGAATATCAATAAGAAAAGTAGACATCCTAACTTAAGAAGGGGAAGCACAAGAAAATGAGTAAATCTTGAGCCAAAAATAAAAACTCATACCAGAAGTATTACAATTCTTTTCTACTCTCCCACATGAAAATCCAGGAGGTATTCTGCTAGACACCGAAAATCCAGGTGGCATTGAAGAATGAGCATTGGACACTAACAAAACATAACAAATAAAATCAAGGAGAAATTGTCAGTGTTATCAATATTGGTTTATGTTTAGTGAATAAGCCTTGAAAGATCAAAGTCACCAAGGGCAAAACATCAAAATCAAAATATATGTCTATAAATTCACTCTACTACATTAACTTGAAAAACCTATAAAGCTCCTCCCCCTTCAAAAGGAGACCCAAAAATCAATGTTAGTCACATTAGTCAGCACTTACCAGAACATGCAGATGAAATGAAGGACTGATTTCCAACATGGCTATCTACAGGGCTGCTTGAAGGCAAAACATGGCTGCCTTTCCCAGTCAGAATATCCTCATTTTCCATTGAACCACCTGGTGAAAAATATTTGCTAGGAGCATGCCCAGCAATCTCAAATGATTGCTCAAAATCAGAAGCCTCATTAGAAAACTCATCCTGTCTGGCAAATGAAAACCTTGACTGATTCTTGTCTTGGCCTTTCCAAGAAACCGGTGCTTTTGATGATGTGCATTGTTCATCACTTTCACTTAACAACTTAACCAATGAATCTTCCCACGCATCCATTTCCAAAGACAAAATATTTGATATGATGCTGCTCTCTGCCATATCTGGAGAAACTTTATCATCAAAACCTGTCCCATTATCAAAATAGACAGGGGGTTTGCCTGGATGACTGTGGTGACCAACCTTATCTTGCTGCCAGACTTGATGGCTTGATTGTTCTAGATTCAGAGGCAAACCAGGTAATGAAATCCCAGATGATAAGTTATTTAAGCCTTTACTGCATTTAGGTTGCTCACAATCTAAGTTTAGTAAGTCATCCACTATAGTTTCTTCCCACAAAGCTGGCCAGGTTGCCTGTTCGGCAGAATATTGATTTTCTTCCATCGGGAGCTGCCCTCCAAATGAATCGGTGGAATTACTAGTAAAATGTGTATTGTCAGAACCAGGAGCGCAACATAAATCTTCTACATGACTAAAAAGGTTAAGTGAAGACAATCCAGAACACAACCCCTGAACATCATGATTTGAATTATGGCTAAATGCTTGGCCCATGTTGTGATCACATGATTTGGAAAACTCTACAAAGTCTCTACTGGCAGGAGATACCACATTGAGACCATCACCTGTACCTGCCAGAGATGTTTCACAGTGAGACATTCCATCAGCAGGAAGTTTCTCCAAACCACCTGCTTTAGTCACATATGACTCATGGGCTTGCCTATTCCCCTCAAAATCACACTCGTTAAAGTCTGATGATTCCAACAAAGCATTAGAATGTGCATCAAATATAACTCCACCTGATGTTCTTGTGTTAAGAGTTGATCTTTCCGCACTAGAAACTCCAGACACAATGGTTTGCGGATCATTGGACAACTCAACTTTTCTATTCAGAGAATTACAAGAATTTTGTGAACTTGTATGCGGTGGCAAAGTACCAGACACTCGCATAACCCTAATAAAAAAAATTGCAAAGTAAGTATTTGTGCAAAATGATGATGATGATGTGAAACCAGTAAGTGTATGAAATACCAAGAGGTCGCTGTAGGGAGTGCCATACTATTCCCAGTGCCACTACTTGAACAAGATACCTTAACCTGGTTCTCCATTTTCTGCACGGATGAGATATTTTAAGTTAAGGCAAAAGGATAACTTGCTGCCCAGCCCATATCACATAACTACCAAAATTAGAAACTAGTAACCAAGTCGAAAACAATTCAATCTACCATCCCAATACATTACATACATATAACTGATATAAGTGAAGTGTATGGAAGCTTACATCTAAAGGATTTGTGGAAACTGGTTTGGCAGCTGGTAACATATGTCTAGGATCATCTGCTGGGGGAGGTAAGACATTTCCTGAACGCCGGTGCAAATTGTTTGTAGCGCCAATAATTTGTTGAATTCTACTCCTTCAATATCCAGAGTATAACAATAATAAAATGTAATTAGCTCCCATGCAGAAAAAAAAAGTTTAATGTAGGGTAAGAATAATAAAGTCTAACACACAAGCTGATGGTTATGCAATATAAAACAAATTATACGAGACTGTAAAAGATTATGAATCCATGAACACAACAGTAACTATGAGAGAATTACACAAAACAAGGTTTTTTTTTTGGGGGGGGGAATGTAATGCAAAATTGTCCATTTTACATGCATGAAAGAGGTACTTTCAAGGGTTAGAACTGTATGAAGGGGCTTTGGGAATTTAATGAGGGCAAAAAGTTAGAGATCATACCTAGCAAATGCCAAAACTAGTTCATCCTTGGTAAAGCTATCTTCTTGAGAGCCATAATCATGCAAATATAAACAATCTCTATTGCTGCAAGCCTGGACCAGCAAGATAATACATACAGTTATAGATAGGTATACGCAGTATCTAAAAAGGATACATGACTTAAATATTTACCAAATTTCTCAACCATGCATGGCAATATTTTGTGGTTCCAAAACAAGCCCTGCATACACAAATACCCACCCGTTATCAGATGGATGTAGTAATCTCATTATCCAATCAAAACAGCTTATCCTTACCTCAGTGATTTACCATCTAGCACAAAACAATGCACTGATTGAATACAACGAACAGCCTCAGCCTCTTTTGAGTAAGTTATATACCTAAAGACAGGTAATTTTAATTAAAGAATTGCAGCTTAGTTTACAAATGACAGTCAACAAGGACCAGCCTCCAACCTTAGGAAGAACTGTGCCTCAACCAAAAATTAGGTAAAGACTAGTCACAATAAGGTAACAGCTACAGGCACTCAAAACAACTCACACACAACAGCTGTTGTTGGCAGAATGTTGGACTACTCCTGTTGCTGTTCGAGAGATAGACACTTTCAAAACCTTTCCATACCTGCCAAAATACTCCTTACGCTGAAGCAGCTGGTAAAATCCAAAATAAAATGTTAAGCAAGGAATAAGATAATTTATAATATAAAAAGCCACGCATATAAATTAAGCCATGCTCCATGGAGAAGCATCTAGCAAGACAATAAACTAGACATCACTTAAGAACTCACGTTTTCATCTGCAATATTAAGAGGCAACCCAATTATGTACACTAAATTGCGTTGAATGACTCTAACATCACTAAGATGTTTCCTTCCATCTGATGCTTTGGGCTTTAACTTCTGCATTTTCCTTTTTTCTTTTAAATTCATTTCAGCCACCAATCTGCTTCATCAAGGCAACCATGCTTAATAGTTGCTAGCAGGTAATAAAGTGCATTAAATTTTGATATTTCTTCAACATCATGACTACCTTTGACAGTTTGCTGACATGGCCACAATTCGTTCTTTGTCATAAGGTGTACGGCAAGCAGGACATCGGCCCTCAGTTCCATTCTTTTCAGCCATTTCCATAATGTAATGCCAACACCAGACACAGATCTGCAGAGAAGTTGGATAATAAGAAATTATGAATAAAAATGAATTATCAAGGAAGTGTTATGTGTACAATGTCACTGTTTTCTTTAGCTGAAAAATCAAAGGCTCTGAAGAGTTTGAAATGAAATTTTCACCATCACTCGGTGGGAAAGGATAAAATGCAGATATCATAAAAAGGGTAATATGTACACATACAAGCACAAATTTATATTGAACAAGATATCCAAACATAGGCAAAGAACCAAATTTGAACCTCATAGCCACATTTGCAGGGCTTTAATTGCTGATCAGTCAAGTCCATTTCCTCAGTGCATATGGGGCAGGATTTTTCTCCCTTGTCACACATGGTTGTCGGTTGTCCTGGGAACTAAGCACAAAAAAAAAAAAAAAAAACACAACATAAGTCCCCAGCACAGAAAAGATAACTTGTTAACGTTTTAACATTTATAGATTTTCATCAGCATGACACTTGAAAGTTCATATAAATCCCCAGCACAACAGAAAACTATCTCTTAAGCAGCAACAAGACTTCTGCGGGAGGGTTTATAACTTCTTCTTTTTTGGTTTGGGGGGGGGTGTGTGTGGTCCCTATCCACTGAGCCTGCTCAATATATAGTTATTAGTGATGTAAAAAATCAAAATTTTGTTCAATAACATGTTCAGTCTAATGTCAATGGTTAAGATGATTGCTGATCATATAGCAAAATAACCAATCACCAATTAATACAACATTGGCAAGGTTCAGAATGACAAGGCTGGTTTAGGATCCAACAAGCTATTGCAATCTTGTTGAGAGCAAAACTGCATGTAACTGAAGCGTAAAGTAATAATCACTAGTTCCCAGAATGACAATGCACCTCCGCAACTGAAGCTCTTTGTGTGCAAAGAAACCTAGAAAATGGGGGAACGATAACGCAGAATAAAATGCCATTATTCAAGAACAATGATTAGTATTGCTCAGTATTTTACAGCCGTAATTAATTAAGCCCTACAATTATTTCCATCATCCATCCAACTCCAGAAGTTGTCTCTGCCAAACCTTATAAATAAGTTAGGCTCATTCTGGTCCAGGCCCCTAGCAAAAACTATAGTTAAATGGGTCAAAATCTGATTAATGAACAAAAGGGAATACGTCTTTCTGTCTTTAATTTGCATTTTCTTCGGTTATTACCTCACTTGGATATTATTTTCTTGATAGACGAATGAACAGCATTACAACCCTCAGTGACATACAGAAAAGTTACAAAAACAAAATCGCAATTTTGATGAGTTATTGGGTCAAAAAATATATCAAGTTCTTCAGACATTGTCTTCTATTCGTAGCTAATCACAATATGTACTTCAAAATGTGATTTCAACAATCTAAACAATCAGAAGAGGGGGAAAAGCCTTAATCGAAGTGGTAGGTAAGAGTACAACCATCACCGATGGTTCCGAACCCCACGAGGATATGAAAACTTATACGAACGACCAAGTATGGAAAATGAGGACGCGCGAATCACACCCCGTATCAAAGCCCTAACCCTAGCAAATGATCGGCATGCTCAACCAGTACGGAAGCAATTCCAAAACAAGCAATAACAGGCTTGGGAAATGCGAAGGGTTTAAGCCGATTGGAAGTGGAGAGAGGCAGAACTTACGATGAGAAGCAGAGGGACCTCTTGGAGACGGAAGGATGGCGCGGGCGCAGATAGTGAATCCGACAGAGTGAGAGAGAGCCTGCGAAATGTGGATGCGGACGCAAACAAAAACGCGAGTGGATGACAGCTAGCCTTTATCTTTTTTTAAAATAATTCAAATTGTTTTTTTTTTTTAATGTGTTCAAAGTTCAAACTCGTTGGTCGATTGATGTTAAAGCCAAGAGGGGATGAGATTACATTACACATTGCCGATGCAACGTACGAGGGTTTATTGAGTGGAATTCGAACCATTTGTCAAAAAAAAAAAAAAAAAAAAATCGAACCATTTGACTTTAATTATTTAAATACAATAATTTTTAAGTGTTCTATTTTAAAAAATAAAAATTGCTTTGAACCTCTAAATAATTCAAATTCATAACTAACATAAACACCAACATCCATGGCCATCCACATCATTTTTATATTTTTATTTAAAGTGTCATTCAATGCAAATACATATGTGCAGATATATCCGGCCAGGATCTGGATTCTCTCAGAATCGCTTCCCTCCCTCATCCCTTAATATCTTTTCATCTGTCTAAAAATTATCTAAAGGTTTAGAATCATTAATGTCAAAAAACTGCATGCGGTAAAAACTACCGCATGAAGTGAATATGAAAATTTTATAAGTCTCTCTCTGAACGTTAGATTCATTTTTGGACGGCTCAAATTAAAAAATACTAAAGAATGAGGAGGGAAAAATTCTAAGATAATCTACTTCCCATCGGTTGACGATGTTTAAGGGGCAAGGGGAGGGGGAAAAAAAGGAAAATGACAACAACAAAAAACCTTAAAAATATTAAATAGATAAATCAGGTGATCAATTTCAATGTATTGATTTATAATTTTGAAATGTGCAAAATAAAATCACTGCCCTAACTTTTTTTGTTTAACAAAACAAGCCCTTTGCGTAGGCAACTGGTTACGAGAGCTCTAACAAAATCAAAGTAGGTAATGATGGAACTAAAGCAGTAAACATAGTCTTGTTATTGATTATTTTCTAATGACTACTCTTATTTCACAATTTATTGCTCTAGTTTTGTTATTAAGTACTCCCTCTAATCCTAAATATAAGACAAGATTAGTTTTTTTGAAAGATTAAAGAAGCTAATTAAATTACTTTAAAATATTTATATTTGTCATTTTTATCTAAACTATTTTACCTAACTTATAAAATGATATATAATTTAAGGATACACAAGATATGATGAAACTATAATCAATGATGAGACCAAAGTAGTAAAAAGTGAAACGAAACTAATTATTAGGGAATTGTTAGCGATAAAGACTCTATTTACTATTTCTACAATCACAATTATAAGAATACTTTTATAAGCGATTTTACTACAAAAGTGTTAGCATAATTAAGATCGGAGGTAATACTTTAGTTTCATAATTCACTGCTGTCCATTTCAAAACCTGCATTAGACCGTTGGAGCTTCGATTACCAATTGTTAGCCCTAGAGCTTTGACAACCTAACCATTGTTTGATATTTCAATTTTTTAAGAAAATAAAAGTAAATGGAAATGATATATTTTTATAATATTTACAAAGAATAATATGAAATTATTAAAATTCAAGTTCCCCATTTGTTTTAAATTTCAAATTTTTAATGGTATTTTATGAAATTGTTCCAAGGGGGGGGGAATTGGGGTGGGGGGGGGATGGGACACCTAATTTTATTTGATGCGGATGAAAAGAAAAGAGAACTAGTTAATAATATGTTCTGGTAAATAAATATACATTAACAGAATAAAAATTATTCTCAAAATTTCCATTCTTTGAACAAAATTAGATATTCACGTGTACATAAACATACTAAAGAACAGAAGAAGTAAACTCCATTTATCTTGTACTACTTTCAGTCCTAATTATAATATCAAGTTGACTTTTGTAGAGAGATTAAGGAAGCTAATTAAATTATAAGAGTATTTTTATTTTTTTCTTCAAACTAATTATTTTGACTAATAAAGTAATATATAATCTAAAGATATACAATATTAATATGATTAAGTAACTTATTTAACTTCATTAATTTTATGATCAAAGGAGTATAACACAAGATGAATTCCTAACAGTGGAAAGGGCAGACGAGGGTGGGCAGGGTACGGTGCTAGCCTCGATGCCTTTAATCCATAGTCACTTGGACCGTGTAAATGATTTGGGCTTGTTTAATTTTTTTTTAAAAAATTGTTTTTCTGTTTTTAAAAACATAGAAATTTTGTGCCAGAAAATAACAAAGAAATTTGTTTGGAAATTTGTTTTCTAAAAATTATTTTTAAAAACCAAAACAAAAACCAAAAACATAAATTTATTTTAAAAAGAAACAAAAAATCAGTTTCTAGTTTTTTTTAAAGGCGTTATTTATTCACAATCAACATTATACTATCAGTGACAACTAACGTTATGTGATCATTGCCGACGGCTGCCACCATCTCACTACAAAAATGGATTTTTTTAAAAGCAACTATCTAAACATATTTTTTATTTTTAAAACTTTTTTTTTATAAAACTGTTGGAAAAAAAAATAGAGAATGAAATCAGAGCCTTTATTTCCCAAGACAATTTGAGAAACGAGCATGAACGCAACATATTGGGGAGAAAATTCATCTCACCAATATATGTCTGTAAGGATCTACCATGTTCTGTATTTATATTTTTTTTTACAGATTTTAAATAAAAGGTTAAATATAGATAATGTGTATAATTGTCAAGAATTCATACAATTGCATTTCCACTGTATCCCAGAGTCATACCCTTAGTAAAAGAGATGATCAGATTTAGTACATGATACTCCCTCCGGTCCTAATTATAAGACATAATTGATTTTTTTGGATTAATTAAGGAAGCTAATTAAATTACTTTAAAGTATTTTATTTTTTTTTTTTTTCTTCAAAGTAATTAGTTTGACTAATAAAATAATATATAATCTAAAGATACACAACATATAAAATAATTAATTAACTTATTTAGAAAATTAATCTCTCCAAATAAAATCAACTATGTCTTATAATTAGGACCGGAGGTAGTAGTTTACAATAAAAAGATACATACCAATAAACTGGAGGTTACTAGTTGGATTCCGCCTAACTTGCTCCTAATCTCTGGATATTTGTTATTGCCCTTTAATTAAAGTAAACTGTATCAGGATGGAGCTGCGTGGCATAATCAGATCCACTTGATAGAGTTCAAGGTGAAAGAAAAAGAGAAGAAAAATACTATTAAAATTGGTAAAAGAAAAATAAGTATATTGAATTTTAATAATTTCAAAGGGATTGGTTTGGAATATTGAAATGTTATTAAATTTGAAAAATTATCTAACTGCCCGTTTTGTAATAAAAAAATCCTTAACCTTCTTACTGGCCGTTGGAGGCCGTCACCGGAGTTCTAGTGACCTTGTCGACAACTAGTCCCCAAGCTTTGCTGGTCTCATGTATTTTTTGAATTTCTTAAGCAAAAGTTGTTAATGTGGATATTTAAGTTGTTAATACAAACACTAAAATTGTAAATATGGTCGACTAGAATTCTGGTAGTCTCATATATTGTCTTGAAATTTTGAAGCAAAAATTATCAATATGGATACTTGAGTTGTTAATATAGATATTAAATTCGTAAATAGGGTTGACCGGAGCTCTGATAGTCTCATATTTTTTTTTTTTGAAATTATGAATAAAAAATCGTTAATATGAATACTTAAGTTATTTATTTAGATACTAAAGTCGTAAACAGAGTTGACCAAAGATTAGACAATTTCATATTTTTTGAATTTCTCAAGTAAAAGGCGTTAATATGGATACTTGAGTTATTAATATAGGTATTGAAGTTGTAAATATGGTTGACTAGAGCTCCGACAATCTTATATATATATATATGTGTGTATGTATGTATGTTTTAATTCTTAAGCAAAAATCGTTAATATGGATACTTAAGTTGTTAATATACATACTAAAATCGTAAAAAAAAAATATGAGACCGTTGGAGCTCAGGTTGACCCTATTTACAACTTTAATATGCATATTAACAACTCAAATATACATATTAACAACTTTTGTTTGAGAAATTCAAAAAAATATGAGATCACCGGAGTTCCAGTCGACCTATTTATGACTTTAATATTTATATTAACAATTTAGGTATTCATATTGATAAATTTTGCTTGAGAAATTCAAAAAAAAAATGAGACTATTAGAACTCCGGTAGACCTTATTTACGACTTTTGTATATATAGTAACAACTCAAGTATCCATATTGACGTCTTTTGCTTGAGAGTTTCAAAAAAATATGAGACAGTCGAAGCTTTGGTGGTCAATCGCAGGGGAGGCTTCTGGAGCTCTAGTGATGGCCGCCGCCACCCATTACTAGAGGTTTGGTAGCCGCCAAGGGGTTGATGATTTTTTATTGAAAAAATAATAATAAGGATAGTCAGGTAATTTCTTAACTTTTGTAACATTTCAAGATCCTAAATCAAACTCAGTCTCTCTGAGGTTATTGAAACTCAATATACTTATCTATCTTTTAGACAGAATTTTTCTCTTTTTTTCAAACGCATGTTTCTTAAAAAGGGAAAGAAAAGAAATCGGTGCCTCTCAAATTTGGAGACGCAAATCTTCTCTTACCTTCTTTCTCCATGCGCCACTTTCTAGAGTTAGCTTCAGTTAAGGCTTGAAGTGTAGCTTGAGCCCATTTAATAGAAAATGGAACCAGTTCCTACCTATTTTGGGATAGGTAGGGAGAACTCTTCTAAATTTAGGCCGATCAGGATTTTTTAACTATCATTTTTTAAATGAAAAAAAATTATTTTTTAAAAAATTTGAAAAATTATCTTTATTTTAAAAACATTTTTAAATATAATTATTATACTTTACAAATAAATTTAAATTTTCTAAAAAAATTATTTATGTGGTGGTGGTGGTAGCGTGGTGTTGGTGGCGGTGCGGCGGTTGGTGGTGGTGGTAGTGGTGAACGAGGGTAAAAAGGTAATTAAGCTATTTCTCCTCTTAAAACCCCCATATTGAGGGAACTTTATTTTTTAGAAGAATGAGGGTTTTGGAGGATCTGTAAAAATCTTTGATTCCCCCTTTCTATTTTTAAAACTTGCAAATAAGGGAAGAGACTATCAAAACCCTCACTTCCTTTTCCTTTCCCTCCAAAATAGAAACTCCCAAAACAGACCCTTAAAGTCATCCTCCATTTTTCCGTGCGACATCTAAGAAAATCGGGAGAGGATTTTCTCATGAGCATATTTCTCCTTTTCTCTCACAGGCACATCCTGATCGTCGAAATACTGATCCAAGGGCCCAGAGTAAATTTTTTTAAAAAATTTATTTTGGGCCCTTGGATCAGTATTTCAACGGTCAGGATTTACTGATGAGGATGGATGGGCAGGAAGGTGATAAGGAGAAGATCCGGACCCAAGAAAATCAGGCAATATGGTTGTGCGGTGGAGATTTATCTATATGCACAACTTTCAAACCCGCTCAACACAGATTATGATTATAAATATCTCACACACAAATCATCCTAAAATTAAGCATCTCCTAAATCTAAATACAAACCCAAATTCACACAGTCCACGACAAAAGCACGCCCTATAGTTAAACTGACTAACTATACATGCATTCAAATCAAAAGAGATGTATCCAACATCCACCATTGATCTACAACTTAGTAGCCTCATCCTCATTTTCGGGCGTGCCTTGGAAAATATTCTTCAAATGTGAGTGATATCTTAGGTGGCCTGGTAAAAATACCCAAATCTTCATCTTCTTCATTAAAAATATTGTTCTTCTCTAAGCGAGTGGCTGCAGTTACATTATTCTTCAACCTTTTCAGTTCAAAAGTTCCTACTCTCTCGTTCCATTTCACTTCAGACTCCTGCTTTGTCACATCCAACACATTTTTGTCGCTGTATTCCCTCAGAAGCTCTTGATTATTCTCGACTTTTGCTATATCACGGAGCTTTTTCGCCAACGCATACACTTCCTTTTCTTTTGTGTCCAGATCCATCCTCACTGCATCCATATTTTTCTGCATGTCTTGAAGTTCTCTCTCCTTCTTCTTCATTTTCCCCTCGGCCTCATTTAATTTCTGCTTTCTTTCACTGAGATTCCTTTTACTTTTTGATAGAATTTCCTCTTCTTTCTTTAACTTCTTTTCCCATTCTAGCAATTCCTTGTATTTCTTATCCATCTTTGGCTCCTCTCTTGCTTCCACACACTTAAACAAGAGGTATTTATAGACACGTAGAGTGACTTTTAGACTGTCCTGTGCATGAATATAATCAGGAATCGCTTAATTTTTTTTATGAACCTTGTAACTGTAAATGCATGAACTCATCTAATTCTTCATAACATAAATAAACACAATGAACCCGCAATTGACCAATTTGGGTTTATCCAAAATTAAATGTGAGTAATTTCTATCACTCATTTGTCGTTTTTTTTTTAATTTTTCTGCGAATACGTGGCCCTACGGAACAACTTTGAGACCCACAATTGGAAAAAACATTTTTTTTTTCTCAAAACACGTACACAGATAATATCTTTACTTGGTGTAATCTTATCAATCTCAAAAGTCTTCTTTCGTTTTTCAGACCTGAAAGAACATGACATAAAGAAGTAAAATCTAAGTGAGCTCCAAACAAAACATACTGATAATATATTTTATGGGGTTTAAACTTAGTGGAACATTTTTTATTCTACCATATTGAAGTAAAACCGTCTAATAATGTTTTAATCTTCATTTATGCATAAATACAGCCAAAATATTATATTAATAACCTTCTTGATCCATGCCCTAATTTTTTGAAAAAAGGGAAAATCACTCTTTCGGGATTTTTTTGGAGAGTTGTTAATGGATCTCGAAAATGTCTTTTCGATTGTCGAATCTTAGGGAAGTTGTTAACGGGGTTGATATAGTTGTTAACGAGTGCGATATAATTGTTAATGGGGTGATTTAGTTGTTAGAAAATTGTTGTTAATGGTGCTGATTTAATTGTTAATGACCTACTCTTTATAACAACTATATCGCCTCGATTAACAACTCACGCAAAGATTTCGAAAATTCCAAAAAAAGCGCCTGGGCCTTTTTCTCGATTGTTAGAATCTGGCGCTTTTTCGGGTTTTTTCTTAAAAAGGCCTTGAAAGTGATTTTCCCTTAGAAAAATGAAGTATTTCCATTGTAGTTTTTTTTTTTTTGATAAAAATTTCCATTGTAGTTGGTACCATGCAAGTGTCAATGTTATTGGCCCATTATGATATATGACGTTCTTTATATATATATATATAAATATATATTTATATAAAAAGTGAAACACAATAAAGAGCAACGAAGGTTAAGAGTAATGAAACCTATATCAAATACAGTAGGGAAAGCCCAATCTATAACCTGCATATGTAATATTTGCCGCATCCAAAACTAGCAAAACACCATGCAATATGCAACCCAAAAAAGAACAAAAAAACCAACAGCAACCATGCAATTTCACTATATTAAATCAAAATTGACCTGTATCACAAAAACTAAACCAACGAAGAAAAGGAATGAGGCTTACATAATTGGTAGAGACCATTGCATCCAAAACGGCCAGGACCAATGGGCAATAGTGAAGTAATGTACTTATCTTTGGAGGTGCTGTGAGGATCTTTCAGATTGGCAGTATCTAAGAGGAAACCAGCTAACTGCAGGCAGGTATAAAGTAGCAAAATAAGGCAATCATGTTTGAAATTAAGGAAGATAAGTTACACACACAACAATCATATTTTTAAAGACACCTGGCTTTTATCTCCCATTACATAATTCTTGAAACATGAATGAGATAACAGAAAGATTAATTCTTTGATAATTAAAAAAGAGAAGTCTAATTAACAAGCAGATAAATTGCGTAAAGGGGATTCGGATTCTCTCAAGCTATGTATTGAAAACCACACGAAATTTTGTTTTAAATATTTTAAGAAATTTTACAAAAGGATATCGAGTTTTTTGATATAAAATTATGGTTTTGTTTTAAATATTACTTGGTATTTTTCTACCCTTAGTCCATTAGTTATTAACTTAGTATCATTTATTTGATATTTTATCAGAAAAGCACCTACATTGATGTCCAATATATAATATTATGAGCATGATTATCACTTGTAGAAATAATCCTGCAAAATTTAAAATCTGAGAAAATTCAAATCATAAAGGACATAGTGCAACAAAAACAAATAGGCATAAAAATCCTGAGCTAGAATTCTTAAGTACCAAAAGTCTACTGAGTGATCTGCAAGCCAGCATTTCAGATGAATACATAGGAAAGTTCTCAGCTATGGCAGTACAGCATGAGCATTCCTGTATTCATAGGTACACTATCAAATTTCATGATGGATTAAAAAGTCACAGAAAAAATGAATTCGTATTTATGCTTGTATCGGATTTTACATTTGAATTTGCACACCATATCTCTCCTCTGGCGACAGTTTTAACCCAAGGATATACAGTGTCACCCTGCAAAAGAAAAGTCCAATGATATCAATGGTATGTAGTAGTTTGAAGATGTTTGGAACTTAGGTTAACATAAAATAGGGCCACACTAAGCATAGTAAATTGACCTTTATACAGTGAAAGATTTCAACCATTGCATGCTTTAATTTGACAAAATAAGAAAATATCCATTAATCCTCATAGAGTAGAATAAAAGTAAGCTAGTGTCCTGTGCATATTTATTTACCTCGTCTGTTGGCAATTTTGCTACTTTTCACTAGTACTAGCTAGCTTCAGACTTCCAAATAGATCATAATATGACAGATCAATCTGTTTTGAATTCATTGAAGAGAAACTCTCAGTTGGCTAAGCATGTTAAAGAATAGTTCATCCAGTTAAGTGAAATAATCACTACATAAACGATGGTAGGATGAGACAGAATGGATATGGTGAAGGAAAAATAATAGACCAGGCTTACGGTGAACACACATGAACCTATTTCCGTTGAAGTTGAAAGTGATTCGATCTTACTAATCCTAATCAACATGTTCAAGAATAATATTGAAAATGATGCAATAGAGTGGTGAGAAATGTTAGAGATTATAAAAAATCTATTCACGGACCACAAACCAGTGTATTTTTTTTATATAAGAAAAGCAATACCCTCATACTACTCCACGGAAACGTACGGACTATAGGAGATTTAGATTTTTAAGAAGAAAGAAGATGAATCTAGAAAGGGAAAGACACTGTGACCAAGAAATTTTCTAAACTAGTAAATACAAGTGATAAATAGACTGTTAACTCCGGACCAAAAAAAAAAAAATACCCTGTTAACTTGTTAAGACGTAGAGTCTACGTAGAAACGGTAAAGATGAGCAAAAACGTAAACGAAACGTAAGAGTTTACTACGTACTAAAAAAAATAAAATCAACATATATAAAACCAAAACACATCAATACATTAAAGTAGTCACAAATTTAAGTTCAAACATTCAAGGAAATAATTAAGTTCAAATTCAGTTATCATAATACATATTAAAATCAAAACATGTAAGGCAATAAAATTAAGGTGCATTTTTGCGCTTTAAAGTATCTTGGCCAGCAAAAGCGATTTTGCCCGAAGTTTTCGGCGTAGCAATGTTGCTTTTGAAGTTTTAAAATAGAGCAATGTTGCCCCTCCGTCAAAAACCCTAACGGTCAACGTTAGGGTTTTTGACGGGGGGCAACATTGCTCCGTTTTAAAACTTTAGGGGCAACATTGTTCCAAAAAAAGTAGCAATTTTGCCGAAGTTTTAAAACGGAGCAATGTTGCCCTTCGTCAAAAAACCCTAACGGTCAACTTAGGGTTTTTGACGGAGGGGCAACATTGCTCTGTTTTAAAACTTTTGGGGCAAAATTGCTACGCCGAAAACTTCATGGGCAAAATTGCTCCTGGGTGCATACTTTAAGGGCAAAAATGCACCTTAACCCGGCAATAAAATTATAAAAAGATCAACATCTCTAATTTAAGTCATTGGAGCCAAAGTCCGTTTCTACGTTTTGACACACGTTTTTTTTACGAGTTGACCGTTCAACTCCAATTCTACTCCAATTATGTTCCTACGTCTATTTTGACTCGATTTTCAGCCAAAAAATATAGAAACATCCGTTTTGACACTACGTTTTTACAACATTGCTGTTAACCTTTATACAATCGAGTGTATAAAGGTTTTTCCCTTCAGACTCTTGATTTTTGGCATCGAACACATTTTTGTCGCTGTATTCCTTCAGAAGCTCTTGATTATTCCCAACATTTGCTATATCTCTGGAGCTTTTTAGCATACACCTCTTTTTCTTTTGGGTTCAGATTCATCCTCACTGCATCAATATTTTTCTGCATGTTTTGAAGTTTTTTCTCTTTCTTCAATAATTTTCCCTCGGCCTCATTTAATTTATGCTTCCTTTCACTGAGATTCCTTTTACTTTTTGCTAGAATCTCCTCTTCTTCAACTTATTTTCCACTCTTGCAATTCCTTTGATTTCTCATCCATCTTTAACTTCTCTCTTGCTTTCCACACACTTAACAAGAGATATGTATAAAGTGACTCTTTGACTGTCCTGTGCATGAATATAATCAGTAATCAGTAATCGCGTAATTTTTGTATGAAGTACGAACCTTGTAACTGTAAATGCATGAACTCATCAAAACTTCATAACATAAATGAACCCAAATGAACTTATTAGACATGCTAGACCAATTTGGGCTCATCCAGATTAAATGTGAGCAATTTCTATCACTCATTTGTCGTTCTTTTAGATACCAGCTTTATTATCTATTTCTCTACATTTCTCCCCGAATACGTGGCCCCATGGAACCACTTTGAGACTCAAAATTGGGAGAAAAGAGAGGTAAAGGATACGTTGCCATCAAAATAGATATGGAGAAGGCTTATGACGACTAGATTGGGATTTTGTTAAATTCAATCTTCAAAGTCTTGGATTTCATGATCGGTTTGTGCAACTCATCATGAAATGTATTTCTTCGGCCTCTATGAGGGTGTGTTGGAATGGAGAGCTTTCTGATTCTTTTCTCCCTTCTAGAGGTCTTAGACAAGGGGATCCTTTAAGTCCTTATCTCTTCATTTTGTGCATGGAACGATTAGGACAAATTATTAATCGTGAAGTAGAAAATGGAAGGTGGAAACCACCGAGAATGAATCTCAATGGACCTCGCCATCTCCCACTTATTCTTCGATGACCTCATTTTATTTTGTGAAGCCTCAAGAAATCAAGTGGAACGGGTTAGAGACATTATGACTACCTTTTGTAACATTTCGGGACATAAAGTCGGTCTTCCTAAATCTAAATGCTTCTTCTCTCATAAGGTTCACTTTAACGAGCTCGGGAACTCGGTCGGGTTCTAGGAATTAGTGTTACTTCGATCTTGGGAAATATCTTGGGGTGCCTATTTTGCACAAGAGGATGGTTAAATCGACATTTGCCCTCTTATTGCAAAGGTTAATAATAAACTCTCAGGTTGGAAGGGTAGGTATTTGAGTATGGCGGGTAAATCTATGCTGATTAAATCAGTCTTATCAACTTTACCATCTTATCAAATGCAGACTCTGCTTATTCCAAAAGGGATTCTTAAGGAAATTGAGAAGTTGAGTAGAGATTTTTTTTGGAGTAAAGGATCGGCAACAAGTAAACTCCATCTCATTGACTGGAAAACTATCAAATTAGGAAAAGAGGATGGGGGGCTTGGAGTTAAGGATCTTGCACTACAAAATAAATCTTTCATAATGAAGTTATGTTGGGGCCTTATAACCAAGCCTAAAGCCCTCTGGGTTCAATGTCTGAAAAGTAAATATGCTTGTGGAAGTGATAAAATTCCTAGTATAAGCAAGAAGAAGAATCAATCGAAGTTTGGAGTTCCATAGTTAAAGTTTGGGATAAGTTCGGGAAAAATTTGGGAAGTAAGCTAAGAAGTGGTAATAATACTAATGCACAGTGGGAATTATGGTCTCCTCTTGATAAACCATTGATTCAATATGTGGATAAGAATCATGATTGGGTTAGTCATGATGAAACCGTTAGGGCTTTTGTGTCATTAAATGGTTCTTGGGATTTTACGAAATGGAGGTTTTTCTTACACGAATGGGTGATTGAAAAAATTAAGATGGTTAAACCTCCAATCATGGAAGAAAATGATCTTTTTTTTGGAGGGTCTCTAATGATGGAAATTTCAGCATTAGATCGGCCTACAAAATGTTCGAGAAAAATAATGACACTACTTTGGGGAACCTTTACGCGGCAAAGACATTTGGCGTTGGCCAATTTCGAACGTGCCAAAGTCTTCATGTGGCAAGTTTTTCATGGTAGATTACCTACTAACTCGTCGGGGAAGAGGCGAGGTTTGAGTGATCAAAATGATTGTCCCTTTGAGTGCCTTGGCGAGGAAACCATTCTTCATACTACGAGGGATTGTGAGATAGCTTACACTTTGTGTGGCTTGATTTGATTAACCCTATATATTATAGTACTTTTTTTAGTGGTAATTTGCGGGATTGGATATTATGGAATAACAGCACGAACCGGGTGGTAAAAAGGTTAAGCATTGGCCTTGGATGCGGATATTTGGATTGGCTTGTTGGCTAATGCGGAAGAATAGATGCAAGAGGATTTTTGAAGGTGTAGGTGTTCATCCTCGTTGCATTGTTCACGGTTGTCTTCATCGGCTAATGGAAGGCGTGGAGCAAGGAAAGCTTTTTCATCGGATCTACCAAGTCCCAGACGAGCTAATGCCCGTGGAGTGTCCCTCCTTTTGGTTATGTTAGGGTGGATGTAGATGGTTCGGTGTCCAACCATAGTATTGCGACTTGTGGTGGTATTGTTAGAGATAGCAATGGAGCGTGGCTTGGAGGATTTCAACAAAAAATTGGTTTCTCTTTAGTTACTTGCAATGAACTTCAAGCAATTAAAGCTGGTATGATGATTTGTAGGCGGCTTGGTTTCACAAAAATTAAGTTTGTATTCGATTCTACGGAGGCTATTCGTCTATTGATATCGGAGTATGGTCCATACCATCCTTTGGCACAAGAGATTTACGAAATCGGATCGTTGATTTTTTCAAACTGGGATATAGAGATAATTCATTCCAATAGAGAGGTTCTAAAATGTGCGATTTTATGGCCAAAAATGGCTCATGACGCGAACACTGAAATTTCACATATTCTGATTTCCGCCATCTTGTTGTTTGGCTCAAATGTTAGTCGATTTAGGCTAATTTCTTTCTTGTTGTATCTATCTGTGTTTTGTAGTGTCGTTATGACTCATCCCAAGAGGTAACTCTTGTCTTATTGATTATAAAAAAAAACACGCACGCGTATGACCTTATAATAATAGTAACACTTATACTATTCTTTTTACAAATAATATTAATGTAAATTATCTTTTTTTTTTGCCAACAATATCAATATAAATTATCTCTATCATATATGCCTGTCATAATTTTTTTTATATATATATATATATAAAGCGCCCCTTATATTCGAATTAAATATTAAATAATGAACAACATATAAAAAATTATAATGTTGTAATCTATTCTCCATCTGTTGTTAATTTTCTATTGGGAAAAGCAAAGAAGGCAAGGGTCACGTTGATATGAATATCAATATTCAATTTAATATATAAATTAGACCAGTTTGCGTCCTCTTTAATTTACTTGTAGTTAAATGTCATTTTTCAGTTTTATTTTTAAAAATTAAATAAAATTTGAGACCAACTCAGAGTTGATATAGTGGTTTAAACCTGTTAAAAATCCATCTAAGGGACAACTACTATACGATGATAACAAAAAAAATTGAGAGGTAGGATGATGATTCTTTCTCCATTGTAATTTACTTCCTACACTGTCAAAAAAAATTGAGAGGTAGGAGTATTATATTTAACTAATTATTATATTTATCTTAATTAAAGCGGACGAGTGAATCATTCTTTCCCATTTGTGGAAAGCAGAAGCAGGTACCTACTGATGCAGCATGGGTGGCGCCACAGCCCATATTACACGTGGCGTTTTCTGGTTCGTTGAACAGTTCCTCACGTCCCAAGCCGAGTGTCTACCACCCGCCCCGGGCCAAAGCGTCCAATCATCCTGGCCGTTCGCTGTGGAAGCCACCCCTTAAACAAACGCTAGAATGTTCGAGCGAACCCCAGACACTGCCATATATACTGCTTCTTTTACTCCCACAGTCTTGCTCACTGCTTTGATTGTGTGATTTCGCTCTCCGTGTTTCGGTGATCAGGTCAGCTATTTTCCTTACTCCCTCGTCATTTTCCCTTAAACTTTCAGTATTTGTTTGTGTCCACGCCATGATCGTCTTCCTTCATTGATATATTATGACTTGGTTACCGTTAAAACTTAAAACACAATCAAATTCGTGAGATTAGGCGGGCTGTTTTCTTACCTAACTGCAGAGCTTCATATTGTCGTTTTGTTTAATTCTCTCGAATTTTCAAACTTATAAGCAACAAAAATTTGCTGGAGAGTTTGATCGAGTTGAAAATTTTTGCTCGTTCGCTTATTTATCATTTCCCGCTGCTCCAGCAGTTGTTATTACCATGGGGAAGAGTTACCCAGCTGTCAGCCAGGAATATCTGAAAGCTGTCGATAAGTGCAAGAAGAAGCTCAGAGGGCTTATTCAAGAGAAGCATTGTGCTCCCATCATGCTCCGATTGGCGTATGAATTCTCTATCAGATTTTTTTTAAAAAAATTATTTTTAATATCAGTTTTATCACTTTAAAAAAAAATCTCCATCAGTTTTATGTGTTTGCGCGGGTGCGTGTGTGGCAAGTACATGTAATATTTACGGGGCTGCAAACCGTCATTTGTGATACAGATGGCACTCAGCTGGTACTTTCGATGTGAAGACGAAGACAGGAGGACCATTTGGTACCTTAAGGCACCCAGCAGAGCTCGCCCATGAGGCAAACAATGGTCTCGATATTGCAGTCAGGCTTCTGGAGCCGATCAAGCAGCTGTTTCCAATAATATCCTACGCTGACTTGTATCAGGTGTGTATATATATCAACCCGTTAAACAGCTACAATCGTTGGATTTTCTCGAATTCGATCTTAACTTATGAATGGCTTGTGATTCTGTTCTACTGCAGTTGGCTGGAGTTGTGGCAGTGGAGGTTACTGGAGGACCCGAGATTCCCTTCCACCCTGGGAGAACGGTTAGTAATCGTAGTATTTCAAACTGATCCTTTATATGTTAAGATTCACGTGTTATTTTGAGCCATATGTCTGTGTTAGTTGTTGCCGCTGTCGTAACTTTTCTATCTCAATTTTAATTATAAAGAGCCTCTTCGGTCGGTTTCTTTAGTCAGATACTCAGATCTTTGTTTTGGAAGTCACTGATGCGATCAAAATGATTAAACTACGTATACTTATTTATCAAGCCGTTTGATTTGACACTCCTATTCGCAGTCTCGTTAATATTTTTATCACAGCCTTAGTTCCGTGAGAGTATCTTTCAGAAATTAAAGAACCTGATAATTAACTTATAAAAACACTTTAGTTTATTCCTTATGAGATGAATGGCCTTCTTTTGGATAAGGGGCGGTCCACAACTCTGCTCCTCATCCCGGAACTGGTATCTATGATGAGTTGACGTGTTTCATGTTTCTCTCAGAATCCTGCTCTAGTTAATTTGTGCTTCCATCATTAGTTCCTTATAAATTTTGTAGACAGCATTGCATCTTAATTAGTATTTTGAAGTCTTAATTGCTTTAATATTTTTTCCTTTTGAATATGATGTTGAGTAATGACATGTACGTTTAAAGAGAGATGACAAGTATCTTTTTGTCCACAGGACAAAACTGAACCACCTCCAGAAGGTCGCTTACCAAATGCCACCAAAGGTTAGTTTTAATAATTCAAAGACATTAAGATCCTAAAAGTTTCATGCTAACCTATGAAATTCTTACAAACCATTGTAATCAAACAGGTTCGGATCATTTAAGGGATGTCTTTGGCCACATGGGTCTATCTGATAAAGACATAGTTGCCTTATCTGGTGGCCACACGCTGGTATGATCTGAAAAATGGAGATCTTTTACTAGCTTCTTCGTCAGACTTTTCCTTGTTTAATAAAACAGTTAAAGCAACACACAGCGTGATAGTAAACGAGTATGTTGGTTGTGGTAATCAATCATTATGCAGGGAAGGTGCCACAAAGAACGCTCTGGATTTGAGGGACCTTGGACACAGAACCCTCTCTTTTTTGACAACTCTTATTTCAAGTAAGGAATCTCTCTTTTATTTTTGAAATTGACAATGTGATTCCTTTTACTTACATGCATGATCTGTTGATCTGATTCATTGTGTTTGGTGCTGGAATTTCTTTCTATTATATTAAATACAAAGCAGTAATTTGCACACTTTACTGGTAAGGGATAATGCCACCAGGGAGTGTGCTGCGTCTGCCTTTAGTTTATAGTTTATGATACACGTGACGTGACCTACTAAGTGGAGCTAAGTAGCTAGTACAATTTATTAATAAAGTAAACAATTTTTTTGGGGGAAAAAAAGGCTCACAGAACTGTGAAGTAGACCGGGAATACACTGACCAGCTAAATCATCTGAATGTGATTTTCGATATAAACAGGGAACTCCTCAGCGGAGAGAAAGAAGGTTTGATTCAGCTGCCATCAGACAAGGCCCTTCTAAGTGATCCAGTCTTCCGTCCTCTTGTTGAAAAATATGCCGCCGTGAGTATCTGCACTTTCCCTCAATCCTCTTTTTCATAAAATTGGTCACTATATGGTAGGATGAATAATCTTGTTTGAATACTGAATGTTCGTTCTTAAATTTTGATCCAGGACGAGGATGCGTTCTTTGCGGACTATGCTGATGCTCACCTGAAGCTGTCCGAACTCGGGTGAGTAGGAGACATACCTTTCCAAACAACTTTACCAATTTTATTGTGTTTTGATGTTGAACTTGACAGCTGATTTTATCTTTGGCCTTTATCAACAGATTTGCGGATGCAGAGTAAGGTCTTACAAGAGGCGCTGCTGTTTCTACTCGTATACTCCTGTCCTGAGCAGTTGTTCTTATGCTTGTTTTATGCATATTGAATGGTTTATCACCTTTTTCGGCCAAATAATGATCTATCACTTTGTAATAGAACTGTGGTTGCAATTGTTGTCTCATTGTAATCATTGGCACCTGTTAAAGTTAACTGTTTTATGGTTTGCAATAGAAGTTTATTGAAGAAGTGCGCCGAGACTTAAGTTTGATTTAACATGATTGCGAATATTGCTAGCACTGAAGATACATTTCAACTATGCAACACACAGATTGAGCTTTAGATTCCTTTATCATATAATCAAATTCCTGTTGGTTGGAAGAAGAAATAGGATTATCTTTGCTCAAATACTGTAGCGACCCAAGGAAAAAGGGTTAACTTTTCTTAATCCTAAAACTTAATCTTTTTTGTATGATTTAAGAAGTCAAAACGTGACAACTTTTCCTCATTCCTCGTCTATACTGAGATCACATGACACAAGCTTTAAGAATACGGAAGGAGGGGGACTATTTGGAGGAAGATACCCTTGTTTTACTAAAAGCCGTTGATTCTCATCACAAAATTTCATTGACGCCACTGAAATTTTTTAGCTGTCAAATTAGGATCTGCCTTGCCTTTGCACTCTAAAGTTAATAGGTATCAAAACTAAAAATATTACGGTTCAAGGAATAAAGCGAGTTCAACAAGAACCTTCCAGATACTTAAAAATCTATTTAATGATGCGAATAACTATATATGTAATTTTAGTATAAATATTTTCAATGATGCCTGTATCAACTACTAGTATATCAAAATAATACCACATCTTTATCAACATGCTATAAAATGGATCGGCAGAATTTATCAAAGTAAATCCTCTGGATCGTCCTCCTTCAATATCCCTGACTACTTCGCGCTTAAGGAAGAGCAGAGGAGTTTCATGTTGACTGGGAACCACTAGAGACCCAAGAGCAAATGGCAGAAGAAAAGCATACGCACTACAATATGACTTTGCCTCCCTGTACTTTATTTATTTATTTGGGGAAAACAGTTTACTCGTAAATTGTGAGGCCGTGCAATTCACAGTCCAAAAGTGAAAAAGCCAAGGGGATAAAAAGGAGAGGCCTTAAAAAACTCACCATTGCTATCTTTTTTTAAAGCTGTCAAATTTGCTCCTTTTTATTATGTTTTGTTTTTTCTCCCCCCTTCCGATCATGCTTTTCACAAAGCTCATCATCATTCACCAAACTACGATAATCCAAAGTCAAGTGGGGGTTTTCTGATCACTACTTTGTTACCCTGGGTAAATAATAAATAAGATCAAATAATTATGTTTGTTTTCCATGTACGATGCTTTTGTATAATACACACACAAATTAAATTAAATTTACATTTTCCATTGAATAAGATAGTATTTAAAGCATCACTCGTCAACCCTCAATTTCTGATTTATTGCTTACCCAAAATTCTTTTAAAAGAAAAGGAAGAATAGTTATGCCGTCGGTGAAATCTTAAATATATGATATAGTTTATAGTGCAAAGAGAGTATTTGGTTAATGAGAAAAATATATCTATACGTGACAGTATTTTGAAAGGACTTGATTAATGTTATGGAATAAAACTACTGTCTAAACCACTAGAAAGTGGGGAAACAGGAAAAGACTCGAATTAAAGTCGCAGTTAAAGCTTGGAAACATGGTGTGAAAGACGTCAAATCGAGTCGAATTTATGAAGCAATACAAGAATGTTAGCATGTAAGGACAATTAAAAGAGCATTAATTCTCACGGTAAATTATCTTCAGTTGCTTTCCATAACGACAAAGTATTAACTACCTTACCTCGCCATTCATTATTTATTAATATTGGCAAATTGATATGAATTTTCTTTGGAGGTGTGAGACTGAGAAGGATAACAAGTCAATTATACATCATAATTATGAATATTTTCGTGGTGGCGCAACAGGAAACACACACAAACACATGACATGTTTTATAAACACTACACATTTATACAAACAAACTAACGCGTACGTGTTCATTAATTGGAGCGAATTGTGTATAAATTATCACTCTGTCGTTGTACAGATTGGTCTACTGATAAAAGAAGAACGAGGGGGCAAAAGAAGATTGGGAAAACATGGCAATTGGTACGATGACGGAAACGGACAACCTTGTGTGTAACCGCACTGGGGTAGCAGCAGGACCTACCAGAAATGGCTCAATACTATATTACCTCCTTTTTTGAGTATGAGAGATAATAGATTAAAAAAATTAAATAAATTACTTAATCATATTATAGATTATGTATGATTAAATTATATCTCAATTTATAAGTTAAACAAATTAGTTTGAAGAAAGCATAATAAATATAAGTACTTTAGAGTAATTTTATTAATCTCTCAATCTTATATTTATGATACGAGGTACTCTTATAATTCAACATCACATTTCTTTATTCGGTTCATTATCTGTGTCCCAATTAAAATTCGCATACTACAGTTATTCCTTCACCATGTTGAAATCCAAACTTTTATACAAGTGAAATAGTGATCTTCTTACCCTAGTCTTTTTTGCATGTATGAGAATGCTGCTGCATTTGGTTCTAAAGTTGCTTTTACATTTTCTGCATCATTGAATCAAATCAACGCATCAAGGTCAAAAAAGAAAAAAATCAAATAAACTATTCAACATATTGTTGCATGCAGGAAGATTTTCTTCAACCTCAATACCATATTCGTCCGCTCAAATTTCAATGGCACCTTGAAAAAAAGATGTGCATTCGTTGCTCCAATCATCATTTCCAGTATAAAGCTGATGTTTTATTATCCTTTTCCTGCCCTAGATTACATGACATCCACTCTAGGCATATAATTTTTTTCATCTTAATATATAATTGATCTTTTAAAAAAAATAAAATCCACTATCTATGTGTGTATTTCTAGTAATAACTAATAGCAGAACACACATTTTTTTAGTAATAGTAAAATAACTATATTAAAAAATATGTTATATTATGGTTGAAAATCACCCTCTAATTTTTTATTTTTTTTTTATACAAGAAAGGTTTTAGAGGGTTTGGACATGATCCCCACCGCTGCATACACAATCACCCCTCTATTTTAATAACAAGATTATAACTAATATAATATTTAATTCTGATTTTTTTTTTTTTAAAAAAATAGAATGGAGAAGAGTCTGACCAATATCTGCCATGCTCCCTTTATGTGGGCCCCACAAAATGCTTTATACACAACGACAACGATTGCCCGGCAGCCCGGCCCTGTCCCAGAAACCTCCTCCTGCTCTATCTCACCACCCGCACTCTCTGTGCCTCAACTCTCTCAAGTTCCTTTTTTTTTTTTTTTTAACTTCGTCATATTTTATTTTACCTATCTGAAAAAATTCTTCAAACAATCGAAGGTTAGGTACATTGGTGCTTCATTATGATTCCCCTGCATCTGCTTTTCGACTTTCCTTTTCTCCATTAGTTAGTGAGTGAGTGAAAGAGAGTTGCTTTCTCTGCTGGGTTCCTTTCCTTTCCACCATTTTTATGGTCTGATATTCTCTGTGAAGCTTTCCAAAGTAGAAATGGAGGGTAGGCTACTGCTCCTATCCTCTCTCCCTTTCTTACTCTCACTCCTCTCTCGTTTTTCCTCTGCTCAAAGCCCAGGTACTTCTCATGTCAGCGCAATCTCTGTTTTGCTCGCTCCTATTCAATACTTGTCTTCTTCTTTTGGTCTCTTTCATGATTGTAGCTTCTTTATTTTACGACCAATATTGGTACAGAATGATAGCTTCAAGTTTAATTTAACCGTACCTGTTCTACCATCCCAAGCTCTTCGGCATTCTGATTCGTTGTATTTTTGTTTATACATGCTTCTTGATTGTATGAATTATTTCGTTTTTAAGATCTTCCGTATGAGCTCCTGTGGTTACTTTCGGAGTCCGAGTTAAATTCAAGAACTCCTTAGGAGTTTTCTTTTCTTGTAGAGCTTTTTATGTATACTTTGAATCTCACGGAGGAAATGAATCCACTTACTTTCCTTTTTCGCACCCAGCTATGATTTTCAGCAGAGCGCTTGTTCCATAATGCTTATGCTAACAACAAATGAGTCATAGGAAGATCAAGATCCGGCCTTAATATATATCATGATTCGTGGAGATTCGTGATTTTATCTCTATTGAAACTTGCATAGTAGATTTTGCGATTTGCTATTAATTACTTCATCTGCACTCTCATAATATTTGTCATGTTGAGCAGGTTTTGTTAGTTTGGACTGCGGAGGTAAAGTAAATTTCACTGATGAACTTGGTCTTCATTGGACTGCTGATGATAATCTTTCTTTCGGGGAAACAAGCACTATATCCGTTGTCAATGAAACCCGGAAGCAATACACAACACTGCGACACTTTCCTGCTGATTCTCGAAAATACTGCTACACGCTTAAGGTTGTCAGTAGGACAAGGTACCTGCTGAGGGCGACATTCTTGTATGGCAACTTTGATAAGAACAATGTTTATCCAAAGTTTGACCTTTCCTTTGGAGCTACTCACTGGGATACAATTGTTATATCTGATGCTAATATTATAGAGATGCGGGAACTTATATTTCTGGCTACAAGTTCAACAGTTGATGTATGTTTATCAAATGCAACGACTGGGCAACCATTCATGTCTACACTTGAGCTCCGGCAATTCAATGGTTCAGTCTATTATACGCAGTTTGAAGAACATTTTTACCTCAGCGTCTCTGCAAGGATAAATTTTGGTGCAGACAGTGATGCTCCAATCAGGTACTTTAAGCCTTCCCAGTTCCTATTTATTGCTTTGAAGCCTTCATTTTACTTTTTTTACAGCGTTAGTGTGTATACAAGCCCATAGACATCTGTTATATATATTTTGTTGTTTTCACTAGTCAAGAATCAGAATTTTGGAAGTGTTCTCAAAAACCAATAACTAATTAGAATATTGTTTCTAGACATGCTCATTTGTAGTTTTACTATCACCTCTTGTGGTTTTGAAGCAGCTTCTTATTCTTACATTAGAAATATTGTATTTTTTTCCTTATCAGGTATCCTGATGACCCTTTTGATCGAATCTGGGAGTCAGATTCTATCAAGAAAGCGAATTATCTTGTTGATGTTGCTGCTGGAACCGAGAAAATTTCTACCAATTTACCAATTGATGTTAACCATGATGAAATGCCACCAGTGAAAGTGATGCAGACGGCTGTAGTGGGTATAAATGGATCTCTAACTTACAGGATGAATTTGGAAGGTTTTCCGGCAAATGGATGGGCATTCACCTATTTTGCTGAGATTGAAGATTTGAGCCCAGATGAATCCAGAAAATTCAGGCTAGTTCTTCCAGGGCAGCCTGAAATCAGCAAGGCTGTTGTCAATATTGAAGAAAATGCTCAAGGAAAATATCGCCTCTATGAACCAGGGTTTAACAATTTATCCCTACCTTTTGTGTTATCCTTTAGATTTGGCAAGACATCTGATTCTTCCAGGGGTCCTCTTCTGAATGCTTTGGAGATAAATAAGTATCTAGAGAAAAATGCTGGCACACTAGATGGTAACCCTCTTAATTTGGAATCTATTGTGACACCATGAAGGGTTTTTTCAGCCTAGTTGAAACTGTCTAGACCCATTTAATTAGCTACCTATTTCAATATCAACTTTTGTCAGTGAAATCTTTTATAAACCATTGCAGTTTGGTTAATGCTTCCATTGAATGGTTTGCAGGGGCAGCCATTTCTGATGTAGTTTTACATTACACGTCTGCAGATTGGGCGCAAGAAGGAGGTGATCCATGTCTGCCTGTTCCTTGGTCATGGATCCACTGTAGCTCAGATCCACAACCAAGAATAGTTTCAGTGTAAAGTTTTTTGTTATTATTATTAATTTTGTTTCTCTGTCAATTGGTTTTCCTTGGCCGCCCAGTACAAAAATGGGAAAAAAAAATAAAAAAAAATCCATCGTCTTTCTTCTAATGTGATACATTACATAAAAGAGAAGTTCAACTGATCTGATAGCACTTACTTTGTGTTCCTGGTTGTTTCAGTTTGTTGTCTGCTAAAAACTTGACTGGCAATATTCCCTCAGGCATCGCCAAATTGACTGGTCTGGTTGAACTGTAAGCTTCATCTTTCCCTATAATTTTACTGAAAGGAGTTTGGTTCCATCAAACTTATACTTTGTTACTCACATGATTTGATTCGTGGATGCAGATGGCTTGATGGAAATATGTTGACTGGATCTATACCTGATTTTACTGGATGCATGGACTTGAAGATTATGTAATCTCTGATGACATATTCTATCTTTCTTTCTTTGTTTATATTTTGGCTAACCACAACCTCTGCCTCTTGCAGTCATCTTGAGAACAATCAGTTGACGGGTGAGATCCCTTCCTCTCTGGCAAACCTCCCAAATTTGAAGGAACTGTAGGTTATCTGAAACTCATATATTGGTTGTTTGCTAAAATCGAAAATTGATTGACTTTAGGCCGTATTTTGTGGTTTTACTTAATGAGCATCAATCTTTCCGTTCAAGTAATATTCAAACTTGTTCATTTCTTTCTAATTTTTTGTTTTATTATTGATATAATTTATATGTTGCTTCTGATGGTTGTAGGTATGTGCAAAATAACATGTTATCTGGAGCAGTTCCATCTGGTCTTCTGAGCAAAGATTTGTTTGTAAAGTGAGTAACAATATTTACTGATCAAACTTGAAACTGAAATAATGCAGCATTTTGCTTGCTTACTCCTCTTTTCAAGATAGTTATTTTTGCACGTGCTTATGTGATGTTTTGACATATTGCCAGAAATGAGGTACTAACTGATTGTAGCCTGTAGTTAGCTCAGGCGGTAAGAGTAATATGTGGTGTCGGTGGATATGGGCGGACCCGCGGGGGGGCTAGGGGTGGCCCCCGCCCCCCCTAAAATTTATTTTTTTAAAAAAATTTATGTGTGTGTATATATATATCTTATGAGTTACTGACATATATGTGTGTCTATATATATTCATATGTGTATATATGTGTGTGTGTTTGTGTGCATATATATATATCAACTGGAAATTAAAAAATAGTCAGTGACTAGCAAGAACTCGAAAGTCAATCATTTACCTTCTTATTGATAGAGTGATTAGACTTGCACTCACTCTTCCAATTTCTACCGTAATTATTGAAAGATCTTTCTCTGCCATGAAGATAATCAATAACAGACTTCAAAATAGAATGAAAGACCAATTTCTTGATGATTCTTTGATTATATACATTGAAATAGAAATTGTTTTTGAGTTTTAGCACAGATTCAATTATATATTAGTTTAACAATATGAAAACACGTAGAGTAAGAGTCCAGTGAAGTAATCTTATTTTCTGTAATAGATTTCTTTCAATTTTTTGTATATTAGGTCTGTATTGTATTTCAAGTACTTTTATTTATAATATAATTTTTTTTTCCCACCCCCCATCATTAAAATTCTTGGGTCCACCTATGTCGTGGAGAGATTAAAAGGGTTCAAACCCTCCTAATGCAATAAAAAAGAAAAGTCGTACTGACAGATAACTTGATAGATTTATAAGTAGAGAAACTGATGTTGTTCCGATCAGTGAACTAGAAGACCGTTATGCTCGCAAGGTTACAGAGAGTAGAATTTTCAGATATTCCTGCAAGTCCTTTGATTTATGACTGTCAATGGGATGAGTCATGTTTTGTTGTTGCTCAAATAGATCATGTTAATAAAGGCTTTGAATCTTTGTTCTTGTTTCTCTGCCTTATCTCAGCTAACACATTACATGACAGTCTCTTCAGTTTTCATTTTGTCTCGCTTTTTCTTTTTCTTTAGCTTATTGTGTTAGTAATGGGTACTTAAGCAGCATGGGAATCCTATCTTAAGAACTAGTTGTTGAGGTGGGAGAACTAAACCTGCTTAAATGCCCAATGTGGGACTTAGTATCCTGTACTACCATGTCTCCACTTGTTACAAAATTTTTAATCTTGTTAAAACATATTTCTTCTAGAGTCACTGGTCGTTATTTTGTGTCAAATGTTCCAATTTCCGCCATATACAATATTTCCATTGATTACTCCTTTGGTTCTCAACAGCTATACTGGAAACATGAATCTTCGTAAAGAAAGCAAAAAGAAGAGCCTCTTGATTGTCATCGTTGGCTCATCATTTGGGGCTGCTGCTCTACTCTTAGCAACAATTGCTTCTTGCCTGTTTATGCGCAAAGGAACAAAAAGACACTATGAGGAAGGCAGGAATTTAATACCAAATTTTAGAGTGTCGTTAAAGTTTTTGGATGGTAGAACATGAATTTATTTTTGACACCCGTTGCAGATCACGTTTCTTCCCTCACTCTACAAAGGCTGGCTGCTTCCAAGAATGATGTTCCTGCTGCAGAGGCTGCTCATTGCTTCAGTTTTACTGAAATTGAAAATGCCACAAATGACTTTGAGAAGAAGATTGGTTCTGGAGGTTTTGGAGTTGTGTACTATGGGGTACTGAAAGATGGAAAAGAGATTGCTGTAAAAGTTCTAAACAATACTTCCTATCAGGGAAAGCGAGAATTCTCCAATGAGGTAAACTGCATTCGGTTAATTTCTTTCAGTGTTGCAGCTATCCCTACTTAATTTGGTTTATGTAAACTTCCATATCATAATCTATGGACGTCTGCTTTGTTTCAAAAAAGTAAACAGATATGTCTATATTCATCTGGGGATTAAAATTTGGGTAGCTATTAGGTGTAACAGCTTAATCTCATTCAGAGAAAACCCGGGGATCAAAATATTGGCGGCAAATCATAAGACTATATATCTGTTTGATCCAGGTGACTCTTCTTTCAAGGATACATCACAGAAACTTAGTACAGCTTCTTGGGTACTGCCGAGAAGAAGGCCATAGTATGCTTATTTATGAGTTCATGCATAATGGAACTCTCAAGGAACATCTTTATGGTAAGTACTGTATGATTTAAACGGAGGAGTGGAAGTCCATACGCATATACTCAATTGTGTTTAACTTTTAGGTCCATTGACCCGTGGGCGGAGTATCAATTGGATCAAGCGTCTGGAAATTGCGAAAGATTCTGCCAAAGGTATAGTTAGCTAAGTTACCATTTATAAAAGTAGTATTTAAGAAGATAGTAGAAGTTTCTTGTTCTTGTGTTTGCGGATTTAAAACAACAGATTGCATTTCTCTCATGCTTGTCCAGGGATTGAATATCTACACACTGGCTGTGTTCCTTCTGTTATTCACAGAGACTTGAAAAGCAGCAATATTCTTCTTGACAGACACATGAGAGCCAAGGTTTCAGATTTTGGCCTTTCAAAACTAGCAGTTGATGGAGTCTCCCATGTTTCAAGCATAGTTCGTGGCACAGTAGGGTATCTGGATCCAGAGTAAGGCCTCAACCTTGAAAATTTGTGTTTCCTTGACATCAAGCAATCTCTTACTTTCATGCTAGATTACTTGAGTTCGAGTTGCCTTCATTGTCCAAGCCAACATCTGGGTTGTTTTTTCCCATGTAACATAATTTAAGCTATTCTTGAACAGGTACTATATTTCCCAGCAGCTGACGGACAAGAGTGATGTTTATAGTTTTGGCGTAATTCTCCTTGAGCTCATATCCGGTCAAGAAGCAATATCAAATGAGAGCTTTGGAGCAAATTTCCGAAACATAGTCCAATGGGTGAGTTTTGATTCTCTGCAGCAGCAGAACCGTGTAACTTGGAGTCACATAATTCTGTAAAATGGATTTAAACTCATTAGATTTGATTGCACAACAGGCAAGAATGCACATTGAGAGTGGAGATATACAAGGAATCATCGATCCTGCGCTGCGAAATGAGTACGATCTACAATCTATGTGGAAAATTGCAGAGAAAGCATTGATGTGTGTTGAACCTCACGGGCACTTGCGGCCATCAATTTCTGAAGTTCTGAAGGAGATCCAAGATGCAATCTCGATAGAAAGAGAGGCTGAAACAGTAAGGGAAGGCAATTCAGATGAAATGTCAAGACAATCTGTTCATTCTTCCATGAACATGGGATCAATGGATCTTGGTGCACCTGAGAATTACTTGGCCATTGATGAATCCATTGCACAGCCCACTGCAAGATAGGCATATGATACTTGTAAACCTTTTCTTCTTTCATTTTCCCTCTTATTTTTATTCATATGTGCAGCTCCAACCAAAACCTCCCCACCCGGAAAAAATAAAAACGGCGACTTGAAAGGAGGATCACGACTTCTTGAATGTTAGAAATTGTTTAGTTCAATGAAGCTACTCTAGAAAGGCAAGTTCCCCTTTTTTTTTTTTTTTTTTTTTTTTTTTTTTTTTTTTTTGCTTCGACTCGGGTCCAGTTTTTATGGAAAAAAAAATTTCCATAAAAACTGGACCCGAGCGGAAGCAAAAAATAAATGATTATGTATCAAATTATATTATGTTCTGATTAAATCATTTACAGTGTAGTTTGATTTTTACATTTTTACAACTAATTACCTGGCGACAGTTCTGGTGAATCTGGTAACGATGCTAAGCTTCCACAATTTGGAAACCGTGAAAATCTTAGGGCCTGTTTGGTATAAGGAATTGATGGGGAGGAAAAGGAACTTTGACAGTTCTTTTCATTTGATACACATTTTGCACAAATTTTTCCTAACCAAGTTCCTGCGCCCACCAATCTTCCCCATATGTAGGAAGATCAGATCCCACCAAAATTGGTGGGATCTTAAGTTCTCATGTCACTGTTCACATTTTTGAATAGATTTACCCCTGAAATTCAAACTTGACAATTTTTTTTTTACATGAGTCGAACTTAAAAAGAGCATTTTTTAAAAAAATACATTTTAGCAAAAAAGTATTTTTCTTTTTAATTTTGAATTAATTTTTTTAGGGTAAAATAAACATTTCTTAATTCTTTACCAACTACCACCCCTTCATTTTCTTCCTACCAAACAACTCATCTTTTCTCGCCATCTTCCCTCATCTTTCAAATCTTCTTTTCCCTCTAAGTTCCTTTCCCTCTTCAAATTTTCTTTGTACCAAACGGGCCCTTATCTTTTATTTCATAAGTAGGTAGCTAACATATTCAAGATTTTAAAAATAATTACAAGATAGATTATAAGACTCTACTAGATCCTTATGGATCTCAAGTTTGAATTTCAGATGAGACAAGTGTGGTGAGAGGGGCAACCACGTATCTTGAATCAGATATCTCTGATGATAATATAACAAAAAAAAAGGGTAGCCAAGTATCTTGAATCAATATTTGATGATAATATTTTTTTAAAAAAACAAGAAGATAGATTTTAAGTCATGTAAGTAATAATAGATGCTGCATGACATTAATTACTTGCCTTGTAAGTTTTAATTATCAGGAAACAGTTCTTATTAATAAACCAGTCAATGTCAGTGGCGGTTTGAATTGGCGTTTGCAAACCGAGATAAAACCCTTTTTCATATATTTATCTCATGTAATGTAAACCACATCGAAAAAGAAGTTTCTACCGCTAACCTAAACATGCACGTCATGTGTTGCTACTTGTTCTGGTCTGGAACCAGATGTGTAGCCCGATGAGCTAAAGCTTTGATATTGGATCAATATCTTTCCACCAGTCTCTATGGGGTAGAAATCTTTTGGAGGAGTCGGGATCACCGTACACTGTATGACTTATTCGCCTTAAGGGGGAAGGGGAATGTGTCAAGTGGGGATGTGCACAGTGATATAGAATTTACTAGGTTTGAGTTAGAACGTGTGCGACGCAGTGTCGTGTTTGTATTTATAGGGCTTTTTGATATCCTAACCGTGTGATCTATCATATCTTATTAATATTGGATAGGATAGATTCTTCTGATTGTAGGTGTTCGGATATATGATATGGCGCACGTTGGGCCGTCCACATGGGGGTGATACACCGTAACACTACTCTTTTTTTTAAAAAAAAAAAATTATTGCATTTGATACAGTTACCTTTCAGAACATGAGTAGCAATGATCTTTTGTATTCCTGTACTCTTTTTTATAAGCAATGTTTCCTTTTATTGTGTAAAATAAATTAGTACTTAAAATTAGTTAAAAACAATAAATAAATTAAAAATGTTATGTTTCTTCCAAATATACTCTTATTTATGAAAATAGCATAGAAGAGAGAATGAGTAATAAATATGAAAAGACATGAGTATAAAATATGTGAGAGAATGTGTAATAAATAAGTAAATAAAAGAGAATCAGTAGTGGTGAATGAGGGATGATTAACATAAATATGTGTAGTAGAAATAGAAAATGAACAAATAATTTAAATTTTGAGAAATAAAAAAAAAATACTTATTAAAAGGACTAACCCAGATGGGGAAAGTTACTTTTTAAAAAAGGAGGGAGTAATTATTACTTTCTTGTCTTGGTGTAAAAACAAAAATCATTTACCTTCACAAATTTTTATGTTTTTTTAAGGGCCACATCAATGCGGACAATGTAAAAGGGCGTAATGGTGATTCACCAAAGCCACAGACGTATCATCGTTCAACAAAATCCGCATCGCGTGAGTGATCATCTCCTTCCCATGTCTATTTCTGCAATTAGCCGCCATTTGGTCTGTAAAATGTTGCATGGAAATAAAATAAAATAAAAACTAGATTTTATTGAATATTTGGTTGGATATTAATTTCCCTAACATACGCAACCCCACAAACGAAAGAAGATTTGAAAATATTTATTATTTAAAACGTTAATTTTGATGAGTATTATGCAAAACATTCCTGTGTGAAAAAAATTCATATATCTATTTCGTTTCTGCAATAAAATTGTGAAGTGAATTAAAATATCTGTTAAATTTGTTATAATATCTAGAAACTGAAAAGAGAAAATACACAACAAATATTATTTATTAAAATACATCACTTTAAGTTATTTATTGCATTTTCAATTTATGCCAAAACTTATAAATACTTTACATAGGAAAAGGTTATTTTTGTTATATGTCTATTTGACTGGGTCTATACTCTATACTTTTGCAATAACTTTTGTATGTATAATTCCTACTCTTATTATAAATCTTGGAGGCAAAAGTATTACAACCGGTCCTAATTATAGTAACACTTTTATACTATGATTTATACTATAAAAATATTCCTATAATTAAGACCGGAGGTAATATTATTATTATTTGCCCCAAAACCGATGTGTGATAGGAAGGAGGAAGAAGCCTCTCCGTTTACCATTCTCCTATTTTTTATTTGCATTGTTTGATCATCTATGATGGTTGAAATTAATATTCTATAAAGATATTATTATAATATTAAATTATAAAAAATGAAAATAAATAAATTTAAATCTATAAAATTTATTTAAATATTATCTTTATATTTTTATTAAAGCTTTTTATAGGGTTTAAACCTTACCAATAAAAAATGATGTAATGGTGTTAATAAAAGAGTGAAGAGAAAAATAAATGGAGAAGCCTATTTTCCAATAAGAGGTGATTTGATTCAAGGGTTATGGTGCGTTTTCGCCTTAAAGTATCGTCAGGAAGCGATTTTGCTTAAGTTTTTCGTGAAAGAATATTGCCTTTAAAGTTTAAAAGTTAGGGTTTTTGTTTCCAAAAACCCAACATTGTCCGTTTTAAAACTTCGCGAAAAAATCGCTACTTTTTTGTTGGAAGCGATGTTCTTTCTAAAGTTTTAAAACGGAAGATGTTGCCTCATCAAAAACCCTAACGTTGATCGTTAGTTGGCCGTTAGAGTTTTTGCGGGAGAAAATCGCGTTCTTTCTGTTTTAAAACTTCGAAAGCAACATCTTCGCCGAAAACTTCAAGGAAAATCGCTTCCTGTAAAATACTTTAAGCGACAAAATGCACCTTAACCCTTGATTCAATAAATTGCCGAGGCGTTTCTCAGACTGGGAACAATAATGTGCCCAGGAACCACGTGGTCGAATCATCTGCCCAGCCGTGATCTTCAGCACAGAGCCCCGAAGGTGAGAGAGAGATAGTACAAAATCTCCAAGGCGAAAAAGAAGGGAGAAAGGTTTGTTTATTTGTTCCATTAAAACAAAACCAACGGTGTTGATATCACTCATTCTCCCATCTCAATCGTATTCGTCTCCTTAACTCCTTCCTTCTCCAGCGTCCGATCCTTCTCCATTCTCACCGATCTCAATCCCGCCAAATACAAATTTCCCCCAGGTAACTACTCTCCACACCCACCCCGCCTTATTTTCTCGCTTCTCCTTCTTCTTCATCTTCCTCCTCTCTCTAGGGTTTCGTTTCCATCCGTTCCTAGGGTTTTTCTTCATCTAATCGACGATGGATTTGTGTCTTTTCTTTATCGTATTAGGATTCCTGCAACGATGGCCGAAGGTCCGGCCAGTCCCGGCGCGGGTGGTAGCTACGAGGAGAACGGTGATCAGAGCCCCCGCTCTAATGTCCGAGAGCAAGACAGGTACCTGCCCATCGCCAATATCAGCCGAATCATGAAGAAAGGACTTCCTCCCAATGGAAAAATCGCCAAGGAGGCCAAGGAGACCGTGCAGGAATGCGTTTCCGAGTTCATCAGCTTTATCACCAGCGAGTGTGTTTTTTTCGTTGATGGTTTATGTATGTAGTTATTCTTGTCGGAAATATTTGTCTCTTGGGGTTTAATTGGGGTCGAATCATGTAGGGCGAGTGATAAGTGTCAGAGGGAAAAGAGGAAGACGATTAACGGCGATGATTTACTTTGGGCAATGGCAACTTTAGGGTTCGAGGATTACATCGATCCCCTGAAGATTTATCTGGGCAGATACAGGGAGGTAATCAACTTTAGAATTGCAGTTCTGTTTATCGCCTATCTTATTGGTTAAACAATGTGAATAAAGTTCAGAGAAGATAAATCTGTGGAACTTTTGATTCGTTCGAGTCCCTGTCGTTCAACTTTGATTTTTCACTGATTTTTCGTTCCTTCTTTTTTTGGGCTTTCTCCTTGGACGATCGGGCTTGTTGCAGATGGAGGTTAGTTCATGCTTCGATAGTCCTACTAAAGCTACTCCACTTTCTATTTTTTTCACATTCGACTCGACTTTTCTTATTTGTCAGTAACTTTCTCTGTTATGGCTTTCAATAGGGTGATACTAAGGGTTCGGCCAAGGGCGGAGAAGTATCTGCTATGAAAGATGTTCAACCAAGTCCCAATGCTCAGGTATATATTTGCACATGCATTTATGCATACTTTCATTGATAGGAAGTCATTTACATGACAATATCTGGCGTTGACCCATTTTATTGTAAAATCTACAGCTCGCTCATCAAGGTTCTTTCTCACAAGGTGTTAACTATACAAATTCTCAGGTAACCTCCATTTCTCCATCTCCCTCGGTATATCTCTTCCTGAGAGCTTGTGGCAGCACCATTTTGTCATAATGAAGAAAATGCTGACTTTACTGTTTGGACTCATGTCTTAATTGCATTTAATTGTTTTGTACTTTCCAGGTTTAATTCCTTTTCTTCTGAAAAGATTATGTTTAAGGCTAAATATAATTAAACAGTATCTTAGAAGCAATGCTTTATAATTCTTCACCATAAGATGAGCCAGAGCTACTATTGGCTCGTATTGCACTGATTGTGCTGGATGGCGGCTTATTGGTTTTAGTTGAACTCATAAAATGAGCGCATAGGAAGCTGGTGCCTAGAAATTCTTATTCCTAATGAAATTTGCAAAGCGTATAGAATGGATAAGCTTGAAGCCTCAATAGATCTGGACTTCTCTCTTTTCATAATGCATAAAAATGATCGAGGTACTGTATATCACTGGTTGCAATTTTGCTTCCTTTGGGTTGTGGTCCCGATATTGAGTGTGTTGATTTATTCACTTAAGAAAAGAGGCTAGTTGATCTGATTTGAATGATTCCCGTTGGTTTCATGGAACCCTCCCTATGGATGGATGTTATCTTAAATTTATATGCAGTCTAGCCTTGCTAGCTTCTCTCTTTGTAATTATGTTTTGATTGTAGTATATCAATTAATTTACCAAGGTTGTGGAAAGGTATTTCATAATTTTCAATTTCATCGAATATTTTTGTATTAGCTATTATGGTTTGGAGTTTAAAATTCTTTGGGTGGTGAATCGTCTGAGATTAAGCCACTGCAGCGTCTTATGCGATAAGTCTGTCTCCAGGCAGATGCCTTACAGGTTGATGTGTCAGTAGTGATCAAACCAAAACTATTTGGGTTCTTAAATTGGATGGTTCCCGTTGTTTAAGTTGTTGATATCAGCATCTTTTTTTGCCAGTCACAAATTAATGAATGATCTTTTTGCGTAATGTGTTTTAAGCCCTTCTTTCTTTGATACTTGCTTTGCTACTTACCAAATTATTCTAGCCCTGAAGTCTCTATTTTTTTTAAAAAAAAAAAAAAAACATATTTGGAAATTTTCCCCTTGTTGCTGCATTTGAAAGCAAACACTCAATAAGGTTATAGAGTGAGATGTATTGGTTAATTATCTATCTAAAGATGTGGTTTTTGATAGAGTATAATGGCGTCATATGACAGCCAACCCACTTGGTGGGATAAAGGCTTTGTTGTTGCTGTTGTAGCTGCTTTTTGCTTGGTTGTGATAATTGTGATTTAAGGAGTTTATATTAACACAGTTTAATAGACGGATGACGGATTCCTCATACATATTGATTAACCCTTTTTTGGAAAAAATTGTCATCAGGTTCAACATATGATGGTCCCTATGCAAGGCCCGGAATAGTTATTCACACTCCGTCGTTGTGGGTTTTGAATGTTATTGGAGATTTGGTAATTGCCACAGGCAATTCAACATATTTGGTGCATTTATGGCATTAGGTGGTGCTGGTTCTCGTTTCCGGATTTTTTTCTATCACGATCTGTATATTATCTTTGAAGTAGCGTTTGTTTTTTTGGATAAATGAAGTAGCATTATAATTTTTTTTTGGATATATGAAGTAGCATTGTTATTGGATAGTGTTAATGTAAATGCCGGAACTATGTGTGCTTCACTTGTTCCATATGGTGTTTTGGCAGACTAAATATTTTAGAATTGTGGTTGGAAATCTGAAGTATCATTCGGTCGTTACTCCTAGTCCAGTCTCATTTCGTATTTATTCGTTGTTTCCGGTACTAAAAGCTTGAATTTCAATATCACGGACAATGTCAATCACCGATACGGACGAGGGAGAGCGCGCCGTGAAAATCCTTGACACTCATTCTTTACTGTATCTGTATGTATCGGGTTTATTCTGTCTGCTGATTCTTCTTTTTGGTTTATTCTAGATCATTTTTCGACTTGTGCGTGTCATTCATGTGCATGAGTCATGTTAATCTTCCTTTTATCTTCCAATTCTTTTTTTTTTTTTTTTTTTATACTTTGGCAACCATACAGAAAACTAAGGCTTATCCAAATGAAGTAGGCGTCCCAGCTCCATATCAGCAGAAGAGAGAGTATGTAGACCAGGCATCTCTGATAAGCTGGCTTTCGCTAGGTAGTCTGCTGCATTATTTGCCCATCGGCGATGTGATTCACCTCGACCGTCCAATCCCTTTTAAGTAAGCAGTGAATTTCTGCAGTGAGTGCGCGGTCCGCATGGAGCTCATTCAAGTCTTGCTTGATCAGTTCCACCGCCTCAGTAGCATCAGATTCAAGAATGATCCTTCGGTAACCCATGTCCCATGCCAATTTCAGCCCATGCAAGCATCCCCAAAGCTTAGCTGACAAGCTATCCCCTTCTCCACCCTTAAACATGAGTCCCTTCAGAAATGAACTATGCTCATCTCGAATCACTCCACCACTCGCCACCCCCAAACTTGCGAGTGAGAATGCCCCGTCAGAGTTAATCTTCACCCATCCAGCTGGCGGTGATTCCCACTTATCCTCGCGTTCTCCCGTGAAGCGCTCCCCCCTGTTCTTTAGGCTAAACCGAGAGCGTGCATCACGAAGGCTGCTCAATGATGCGTTAACGTTTATCAGCAAGGAACTGTTAGAGATCTGCTTCCTTCAAAAACCAATGAGTTGCGCCGCCTCCAAAGCCACCAACAAGTAAGAAGGAAATACTGACTCCACTCTTTCTCATGCTTGTTCCGACATTTAAGCTTAATGTTCCAGCGGAACCAAAGTCAAAGAACATGGATCTAAATTTGTGCCAATAGCGTTGGGGCACGACGTGTTGCCACAAATTTATGGTCACTGGGCAGTCCCTGAGCAAATGAATGAGCGTCTCCTCTTCAAAGATACATACAAGGTATCGGGCATGATTACACACCCTCTTTTTATATCTTGCCGCATTGGTGAGCGCCTTTTGTGGAGTACAAGCCAGGAAAATACCTTACACCTTTCCTAACCTTTAATTTCCGATTTTCCCCACATAGGATCGAATAAGGCACCATATGATTAAGTGAGTCATAGGCCGATTTTACCGTGAAGTCTCCACTCTTGGTCCACTTCCACCGTAATTGCCCCGTTGCCAAAGCTTCAATCCCATCTTCCACTTTTCCCCACGTTCTTTTAATTCCGCTCCACAAATTCGATCCCGGCTTGGACATGTCGATCCTTGGGAGCTTATCGATCCACAGCTTGTACTTGCTCCGATAACTTTAGCCCACAAATCATCACTTCTGGTTGCAAGCCTCCATCCAATTTTCATAAGGTATGCACGGTTTTGAAGGTGTGCATGGCGGAGTCCCAAACCACCATGTAGTTTAGGCTTACAAATAGCGTCCCATGCTACAAGAGGGATTTTCTGTTGATCCTCTGTGCTTCCCCATAGAAATCGCCGGTTGCAACGATCTAAGGCCTCACAGGTGCTCGATGGGAGGAGCGAAGTTTGCATGACATACCCAGGTATTGACGCGGTGACCGAGGATACAAGGGTGGCTCTCCCGGCCGCTGAAAAAGATTTAGCTTTCCAAGTTGAAAGTCTCGTTTTAACCTTGTCCACCACATACTGATATGATTCTTTGGACACCCTTTTATGATGAAGCGGGACACCAAGATACTTGCCCAAGTCGCACGTGATGGAAAACCCAAGAGTCGCACACATCTCACTCCTTCGAATATTATTAACATTATTCGAGAAAAATACCCTTGTTTTCTGTTTGTTCACCTTCAACCCAGAGCTATCACAAAAGGACTGGATGCAGTTATTGATCGTGTGCACCTGGTCCATTGATGCCTCCGCAAACAAGAGAATGTCATCTGCAAAAAATAAATGGGAAATTGGAGGGCCAGACCTAGTACGTCGGATTGGTTCCCAAGACCCATCTTGAATGGCTGATTGGATGAGGTGTGCCAACTTTTCCATGCATATGACAAAGAGGTAGGGGGACAACGGATCTCCTTGACGCACGCCCCTAGTCGGATTAAACTCCTCAGATTTATCTCCATTCCAAAGTAGTTGCATGCTGGGCGTAGAGATATACTGAGCAATGACCTCTCGCAAGAAACTAGGAATGTGGAGCTCCTGCAAACAACTTAACAAAAACTGCCAGTTTACCCGGTCATAAGCTTTCTCCAAGTCAATTTTGATGGCCATGAATCCCTTCTTTTTCTTCATATTTCGCATTGAATGAATAACCTCCTGCGCAACTATTATATTGTCACTGCTATGCCTCCCTGGAATAAAACTGCATTGATTCGGAGCTATCACCTGGGGTAGAATAGGTTTCAATCTGTTGACAATAATCTTGGTAACTACTTTATATATGACGTTGCAATGGCTTGTGGGTCTCAAGTCCCCTATTACTTCTGGATGGTCCTTCTTGGGGATGAGCACAATGAGAGTGCCATTTACCTCACGGATAGCCTGTGGATTAGCAAATAAAGATTTCACATAATTCACCACTGATGTACATACCGTATTCCATTGATGTTGGTAGAAAAGAGCATTGAAACCGTCTGGGCCAGGAGATTTAAGCGCCCCCATACTGAACATGGCTTCTTTTATCTCACTATCCGAAATACCTCTACTACACTAGTTTAAAAATTCCTCATTTATGGGAGGGTATGTCATGGGGCAATCAAGTCCTAGCTGAGTCAATACATTGTCCGAGAGTAGATTGGAGAAAAAATTGGTGGCCATACTTTTGAGTTGAGTGTATTCATATACCCATGAGCCCTCATCATCCTGAAGGGCCTCAATTCTCTTGGATTTCCTACGTCGGTTGGCTCGAGCATGGAAGAACCGAGTGTTGCGATCCCCATAAACAGTCCACTCCGCTCTAGCTTTTTGAGCCCAAAGAAGAGATTCATGCAACAAAACATCTTCCAACTCTTTCCAAAGGGATATTTGTAGGTCAACGTATTTAGGCAACATACCAACCTGAGTAACCATACGATTAAGCCCATCAAGTCTGTGAAGGAGTCGTTTTTTCCTTGCTTCTGTGTGTCTGAAGACCTCTTTATTCCACATAGAGCAAGCATTTGTAAAGTGAGAGATGTTTTGGAGCCAAGGGGTGTCATGATTCCACGATTGACGGACAAATGCGTCGAAAGTCTCATGGAGAACCCAAGCCGCTATAAATCTAAACGGCCGATTAGGCTTACTTTTGGCCACCTCAGGATTCAGCCGTACAAGTAGGGGCCTATGATCAGATTTGAAAAAAGGCAGATGAGCTACCGAGGCATTAGGGAATGCATTAACCCACTTCTCATTAGCAAGCATCCGGTCAAGCCGTGCCTCGGATGTCCCCCTCTTCCACGTGAATTCTGGTCCAACGAAGCCTATGTCAATCATGTCATGTGATTCCACCCACTGGATGAAGTCACGGTCACAAGGAGTTCGGTGCGGCGATGATCGCCGTTCACAATGAAGCAAGGTTCCATTAAGGTCACCCCGACAACTGTGCAAAACTTTCGCGTTACGCTTGAAGCTATTCTAGATAGATTTTCCCATAAACTCCGACGAGACGCACAGTTAGGGCTAGCATAGATCACCGTAAGATGCCAAACCAACCCCATGGAGTTGGTAATTTGAAAATGTAGAAATTGGTTGTTCCGTTCCAACACTGTAGCTGCTATGATACTATTATCCCATAGACACCAAATTCCACCATTGTATCCCTCACAATCAATAATCTTCGTATTTGCAAATCCCAAGTTCTGGGCTCTAGATTGGGACATTTGTTGTGCACATCTTGTTTCTAGAATGGCAATAAAATTTAGTTGATAATGAGCTTTTAAATCACGTATAAGGCCAGGAAAGCTCCGTGCACCTGTACCTCGTGAATTCCATATCATGTAATTCAGTAGGAAACTAAATTCCTGGTTTGGGGTGTATCGGCCTCCCCCTTGGTTTTATCCTGTTCATTCATCTGTTCGTCCATAATCTCCTGTTCTACAGTTATGTCGTCTTGCATTTGGGCACCATGCGCATTTTGAGCCAAATCCGAAGTCGTTATGCAGGGAAGAGTTCCCTGGGGTTGTGGCACGTGAATACAATGCTTGGTAGTAAAATTAGGAGCTTCCACGACATAGGCCATTGAATCAGCGTGGCATTGATTGGGATCTAGAGACTTTAATGCATTAAAGGAATTTCCATTGGTGGTTTTCAAGGTGGGCCCCACATGATTATGCCCAAGGTTCTCACGTGAACTTGACTTGCTAGCTTTACCCTTCATTTTCCCTTTATTCACACTTTTCCTCTTAGCCCCCACCTATACCCATTCATTTTTGTGTGGGCCCTTGCCCTTGGTCAACTCCTCTTTAATATCCTTATTTCCCTTTACAATCTCCTGCTTCAAATCTGTGCTTCAAGGATCCCTAATTTGCTCTGATTTACGCTGGTCACTAGATTTCTTTGCTGCCATATTAATTCCTTGATGCTTAATTGCCGTAAATGGAGCCCAACGAGGATCTCGCCGTAGAATCTGGATTTTGCTAAATGGAGATGGTTTGCGAAATTCGGTTTCAAACGCGGTGGTGCCACCATCCCCAGACTCCATAGTCGTCGTCTTCGAGCCACCATCCCCAGTTGTCGTCTTCGAGCTACTACCGGTATCCCCAGCTTTAGTGTTGCCATCATCCCCTGTCTCATCCGCCGTCTTCATATCATTAACAGTACCCTCAGATGTGGTGACGCTATCTCCTGATCCCACAGCCGTCGGCTTCAATGTGCTACCAGCATCCCCTGGTGCATCCTCTTCCTTCTGTATCGTGGGGCAATTATCTTTCCGATGGCCATATTTTCCACAGGTGAAGCAGACTTGATGAAGTCCCTCATACACAATTGGGCGCTCCTCACCGAAGACCATGTACGACGATACCAGTGGCTGTTTCAGATCCAGTTCGACGCAAATCCAGGCAAAACCTCCTTTATCATAAACAGAAGTAGATCGGTCAATTTTGATCATTCTTCCAATCATGTTACCAAGTCGGCGCAATGATTATACATTATAAAACTCGAATGGGACATCCGGTAGCCGTACCCAAGCAGCAATACGGCACTGGAGGTCAGCCTTCCACGGATTGAAGTTAGGGCGCCAACGCTGCACGATGAGATAGTGATCTTCTATCATCCAAGGTCCCTCCTGGAAGGCATAGTCCCTATCCTCTTTATTCGAGAGAAAGAGACGATGTAGTAACCGTTGTTCAGTGGGATAAGCTTCAACGGATCCTTTGGCCTCCACATACGGTTGATGCGGTCTCTAATGACATATGTGTGAAAGCTTGCACCCAAAACTTTGATGATGAGGGACTTCATCCAAGGTAGGCACCAAGCTTTGTATTCCTCTGTCGTGAAATTCAGGACCCCAGCTTTTCCCTCCATTCGTCGCTCCATATGAATCGCCTCCTCCTCTTCTATCTCCTCTAACTCAGTCCTAACTTCCTTCTCATTCATTCTGTGTAAGTACCCTTTCCAGCCTCACATGATATCGTCTTCCTCACTATGTTCCATCAGAAACCCAACACACCCAGGCGCCATGAGCTTGTCTCGGTATGACGAACGACTAGGAAAACTACTTGACTTTCCAGATGATCCCCCAACGGCATCAGCACCAACCCTCTTCCATTCCTCTATCTTCCCGAAAGCAAATTCAGTTTTGCCCTTATCTTTGTCGCTTCCTCCGTCTCCATCTCCGCCCCCCTCACCGAAGCCCTCCCTACCTCCATTGACAGGCTTTCTCCGACTCTTGCTCGCTCTCGCTCTTTTTTCACTCATCGTTTTCGTTTAGCGAAATTTTCAACACCCAATATTCTAATGCCGTTTAGATTTTATCTTCCAATTCTATCAGATCCCCCCCCCCAAAAAAAAGGGGACTCTTCTTTTTGGTTATTGATGGGAAAAAAAAACCACCACCAGTTTGGTACAGGGGTTGTTTTTATAAATACAAGTTATTCAATGTGCGTAAATTACTGCCATACACCTTAATTTGTACCAAAAATACGAAGCAAGAGAAACTCTGCATTTGAAGTGAGATGATTAAAGCAAGACCACGATGACCTGAAGTCATGAACTACTCTTTCCATGTCTAAAAATATGATAGGGAAAATTTCACCAAAATATCATTTGAAATTCAAAATGATGAATAGGTGATTTTACAACAAAATGAGTTATTAATCCCATTATTGTTTTTGTTAACAGAATTTTGAAAATTCAAATAGTACTTTTCTATCATTCTCTTTATATAATATCCAATTATCAAAACTATGAAAACTGAAAACTTGTGTGTGATTATTTTTTTAATAGTTTGGAAAATAACATCAAACAAGAATATGTGAAAATATTTTTATAAGTCCAAATATTATAAAAAGAGTAAAAACTTGAAAAAATTTGATTAGTACCATTTTGGTCCTATTTATATTCCAAATTAATTAATTCTCACCTACTAAAGAGAGTTTGTTACCTCAATAAATATAGATTAAATTTAGGGATAGGATATTGTCACTACCACTTTTTCATCGTTAGATCAGAATCCCAATAGGAGAGAGAAATGATAAAGGTAGATGAGATTTTGATCTAACGGTGAAAAAGTGGTAGTGACATTGGTAGTGACAATATCCTATCCCATAAATTTATACCGTTTTTTCAATTTTTCCCTCATTTATAAATAATTATTTTTCACCTTTTTCTTCTCTCTACAATTAATAGGTGTAAAATTATAACACTTTCATTTAGGGTAAAAGTGTAAAAATAAACATGTGCTTTATCCTCGGGAGCGCTTAACACCAAATATATATTTTTTTGTGCAAAAGTGCCCACGTGGTTACAATTTTAGAGCAAAAGTCACAAAAAATGTTAGTGGAGAAAACTTCAGTTAAGTTGGTGTTAGTGGAGATGGAATTAAAATGCCAACACCCTATAAAATGCAAAGAAGGGAAGCAGTTGTTGATGGGGATGAAGGCGAGAGGGTTCTCAATCAAAGAACACAAAGAAGGGAAGAAGTCGCTGATGGGGATGAAGGCGAGAGGGTTCTCCACGATCGATGAAGGTGAAGTTCATCACCGCAACGTGACATGGAGAGAAATTTGAGTTTAAACGATTGGTTTTGAAAAACCAGTCGTTGTAACTCAAAAAATAAAATAAAATGATATATGGGAGGCTTGAACTAAATCATATTGATATATATTTTTTTCAAATATATATAAAAGAGATATATTGTTTAATTTAATTAGGAACTAACTAAATGAAAATAGGATTAAATTTCTTCTCTTAACTATCGAAATTCTAGGCTACATACTAGGAAATAGCTATAAATATGAGATAAAATCTCACACACACACACACACACATATATAAAAGAGATATATTGTTTAATTAATTAAATTTAATTAGGAACTAACTAAATGAAAATATATTAGATTTCTTCTCTTCACTATCGAAATTTTAGGCTACATACTAGGAAATAGCTATAAATATGGGATAAAATCACAGTGGTCATATAATCTTGAAGCTTTTATTCTAACGATAAGTAGCACTAATTTTTCGTAAAATAAAATTAAATGGTGTCTAAGATACAACGACTATTTTTATTAAAACCGTCGTTGTATCACAACATTTAATGTCCGTTTTATAAAATAGACATTAAACATTTACTTTTAACATCATTTTTTTTAAAAACAGACGTTAAAAGTAAGGAGATAATTACAACAGTGTCACCGCCCACGTTTTAACGTCTATTTTTTTTTAAAAAAAAACTGACGTTAATTGGGGGACGTTAAATTCCTGTTTTGTTTTGAGTTACAATGACCGGTTTTTCAAAACTGGTCGTTTAAACTCAAATTTTTCAGATACACCCTACTACAAACTCTCATCATCCTTTATTGCTACAATTAACTTGCTTCTTTTCGCATTCTCTCCATGCCACGTTGAGCTGATGAACTTCACCTTCATCGATCATGGAGAACCCTCTCGCCTTCATTCTCATCAGCGACTTCTTCCTTTCTTTGCGTTCTTTGATCGAGAACCCTCTCGCCTTCATCCCCATCAGCGACTTCTTCCCTTCTTTGCGTTCTTTGATTGGGCTCAATTTCTTAGACCTTGCTGTGTGTTGGCGTTTTAATTCCATCTCTACTACACACCAACTTAACTGACGTTTTCTCCACTAATGTTTTTTGTGACTTTTGCTCTAAAATTGTAACCATGTGGGCACTTTTAAACCCAAAAAAAGCATTTGGTGTTGAGCACTCCTGAAGATAAAGCACATGTGTATTTTTGCACCTTTACTCTTTCATTTACTACTCTGAAAGTAAACTTATAATAATGACCAAATTACTTATAAATAAAAGGGTGAAGGTGCAATTTTACCAACAAACTATTAGGGAAAGAGCATCTGACACAATAAACTATTTAGGGTACCTTAAATACAAAAGAACAATTAAAAGAGGGAAAAAACACAACGCCGTTAGATTAATGAGGTAACGGACGTTTAGCTTGGCTGAGACACTGACGTGGCTGCTGTGCAATGAACATGTGGCAACTTATGTGAGATAGATTTAACTCTGCCTTTTATTTTGCCTTTAGCTTCGACGAAGAGAGCAGAGAAGACGAAGACGCGATCCTGAGAAGAACAAAGAAGGGCGAAAACGCGATCAACCCCAAATCGACGTCAAGGAACCCGAAACTATGAGTGATTTTCCGAGAAGGACTCACGCAACAACAAAGATCCATGCATCTCGGTCTCAATGCCTAATACCGTTGGGCAATCCTTGCTCATACCGGACTCTCAATATATTATATAAACACAATTTCTTGATTTCCCTTCATCACCCATCGACCTTAACAGAGAATGAGACGAGCAAGAGAGTCCGAGAGAGAGTAGTTGCGAGAGAGAAAGGGACTCGAAACACATCAAGCTTCCTCTCGTTTCTTTAACAAAGAAAAGAGGTAGTAGTTTTCGGCAGAGATCGCGTTTAAGACTAGCAACCGAGGCGGCCGATCGTCGTGCTTATGTATATATATATATCTATGATTAGGCAGTTGTATATATATCGGATAACCACTCATATATATATATATATATATATATAAATAAACAACGTTGCCGTAGGAAAATATAGTAGGAGGTTTTTGCTGTTATGAAACTTTGGTTACTGCTCCGAAGGCATAGGGTTATATATATATAGCTGTCATGAAACTTGCTATCAAAACACTGCACACATGTAAAAAGAGAGAAGGAAATTTGCTGATATATATATATATATATATATATATATATATATTTTTTGTTGCTTTGCACATATGAAGCCAAAACCTTGTGTTCTTATATATATATGTTGCCGAACACCTTGAAGGAAAGAGAATAAGATAGGTTGCTGTTATAGTATTATATATATGTATAAGTTATTGTTCTGTTTAGAAAATCCAGAAAAGAAAACCTTACTGCATACGTGCGAGCATACACACATACACACACACGACACACACAAACGATGTCGCCATTCAACCCCACGTTTGCAGATCGCCTTCTCTGTTGGGTTTCGTTGAGTTCGTGTGTTTCTTTGTTCTGGTCTGCTTTGTCGCTCGCTCTCGATTTTGGGTTTTTTGTCTCAATCTCGATAGCTTTGAAGTTTTGGGCGTTTTAGCTGTGTTTTAAGCTTCAAGCCACTTGGACGCTAACCAAGCAAAAAAATCTCAAGTGGCAATATTCATAGACGGAGGTTATTGGGCACCTAACGGCGTTGTGTTTTTTTTTTCCCTCTTTTAATTGTTCTTTTGTATTTAAGGTACCCTAAATAGTTTATTGTGTCAGATGCTCTTTCCCTAATAGTTTGTTGGTAAAATTGCACCTTCACCCTAAATAAAATTACTGAGTAGGGACTACTGACTGCTGACTAGTGAGGGAGGCCGGAGCTATGGTTGGTGTGGCGCAGCACATCGTGACCCTTTTCCTCCAATTCATTGGTCATTGTGGAAGATGAAGGCATGTCATTTTCTTTTGCTTTTACGCTATTATTTAATTGATAATTTAGGTACTAGTGAGGCCTTTTTTTTTTTTTTTTTTGGTATGGGTTATCTAAAATCATTTTTCTTCTTTTCTTCTAAGAATCTCATCTACACTCTCAATTTAAAAAAATAGATAGTCTATATTTAATATTTTATAAAATTATTATTTTAAACATAAATAAATAAATTTAAATAAATATTAAACATAAGTAATAAAAATAATAATTTATAAAATACTATATTATAGTTTAAAAAGTATTAAATCTGAATCATCCATTTTTTGATCTAAAGGTGGAAATGAGATCCTAAAAATAAAAAAGATTCTGAAAACATCCCTTTCCCTTTTTTATACCCACCCCAAAAGCCTCTTGCCCCTTCAGTGCCTATTGCATGGTTTTGAGTCACTTTAGACTTTTGAACGTTCATTTTCTTACTCAGATTAGCACCGTTCAGTGATTTTCCAAAGTAAAGTGTGCATTTATTTATTTATTTACCCTGCACTTTATCTATCCATCCCCGCACTAAGAAATGTCTTCACTTGTTATCTCTCCTTTCGCGTTAGACGCCACGAGTTCATTTACTTCGTACTACGGGAGGGAGATCTTCATTTCGAGTCTTTGATAGAAAAGTCATAAAATGAAATAGGCAGGTGGATATTTTTAATAATATTTTTTAAATTAAATTAGGGGACAAGGCAACAGTAAACGAGGACAAAAATTTGTGATTTGGAGGATATAAATATACATTATTTGAGGTTTTAATTTTGGGTTTAGGGATAAAAATGCCTATATACTTTTTTCAAAAGTGCATTCAGTATCATAAACTTTGATTGGGTACAAAAATGTCCAAAAACTTTTGAAGAAAGAGCAAAAATGCCAAATTACGCTATTAGGAAATAATATTGTGGAGCCCACTCAAGAACAGGTAACACAATGTGGAATTTTTGCTCCCCTTTCAAAAGTTTGTGGGCATTTTTGTTCTCAATCAAAGCAGCTTATGATGTTGTTGAATGCACTTTTGAAAAAATTATACATGATTTTTTTTTTTTCTCTTAACCCTTTAATTTTTATAATCATAGATGACCTATCAGGATTATAATATAGGAAAATCAGGGAGAATATCAAGGAAAATAAATACGTAGTATTTATTAATAAGGACCTTAGAAATTGTAATTATTTTAAAGAACAAAAAATTAAAATATATATTTTTATTTATAAAATTGACCCTAACTAAACTCTCTACATTTTCTCTAACCCCCATCTCAACTATTTGACTACATTTAGTTATCAATTGATGTTTTCTGTTTAAGTATGTCCTTAAATTGAGTTGGCTTTTATAGTATGTCCTTAAATTGGTTTGGATTTTATTTAGATATTGAGATTTCTGTCATATTGACAGTTTATTTAGGTATTTATTGTCTAAAATTTTTAATTTTTTTTATGACATTCTTTTTAGTTGCATGCGAGTTGTTTAAGCTTTTCTTTCATTAAAAATAACATATTTTTAAAAGAAATATATTAAACATTTTTAGTGATTTTTATTTATTTATTTATTTGGTTTTCAATGATAATCAAAATCTAGAAAGACTGAAAGAGTTAGATTTCTAATTATTTATAGATTTTAGATGTGTACCAAAAGGGTTATAATAGAATTATTGAATTGCACATAGATGTTTTTTTTTTTCAAAGTATACATGGATATATATATATATATCATCAAATTTGATAACTAACTATCAAACAATAAACAATAAGGAAAGTTAATTTTGTAATAAAAAAATTATATTTAAATTTTTTGTCCTTTAAAATAATTGTAATTTCTAAGATCCTTATTAATAAATATTTAGTCTTCTTGATCCTTCTCCCTAATTCTCCCTTATAATATTGTATGATTTTATCATCATTATAAAAGAATTGATTGATTGAAATATTAAACCAGAATGGTTTGGAAATTAAACTATGATAAATTATTTAATAGAACTTTTTTGTTCGGTTTAGAATTTTTTTTGACCTCTTCTGGTTTAGAGAATATGATTTTAATGCTAAGACATTATAATGTTAATTTTTTTTTAAGTAAATGGCAAATTTAGAATAAAGGACCTAGAAGAAATAATATTTATTAGAGCGGACCATAAAAAGCGTAATTATTTAGAAGACCAAATAATAAAATATAAATTTAAAAATAATCAATTGCCCCTAACTAATTTTCAATTTTTTTCCTAATTTTTTGTTAAAACTAAAATTTTCCTGCCAATAGATATAGGCATAAACCAATGGAAGCCATGGTAGAACAAATTTTAGCAGCTTGAGGATGCTTCCTATTTGTGGTCTTTTTAATTTTGTAGTTGAATATTTATATTTTATTTTTTGTCCTTCAAGATAATTATAATTTTTGAAGTCTTTATTAATAAATAATTATTGTTCTTGGTCTTTCTCCTCATTGTCCCTTATGATATTCATAATCTTAAATACAAAATATATAACATAAAAATAATCTCAAATAAAAAATACCCACATGTTGCTGCCACATAAGCCATTTACCTGGCTTATTTTTATTTTAAATATATGAGTTAATTAGAAAGTTTATTTTGATTCTAAGAGTATAACCTTACTTTACTCTGTTAGCCAACTTTAATTTTTTTTTAAACCATCCCCATAATTTTTTAAATTTTACTTCTGAGTTCTAACATAACCTTCACCCAACACGTGTTCAATTGGCATTTGATCTCAACCGCTCTCATTCAAGGGGTGTGAGTGTTCCACTTCAGCGGTTAAGCCAATGGCGCTTGGCGCAAAATCAATCATATTGATTGCATATATAAAGAACTTTTCTTTAAATAATGAATTAATGAGAGCATTTTTTAGAAACTAACCATGTTTAATAGATAACTATTTTTTTTTAATCTTTATAAACTAGTTATCTAGTTTGTTTAAATTTCTGAAATTTAGGTTATTTTTAAAGTTTAAACTATTATTTTTGCTAATCCTGTATATTTATAATAGTTTAGTGGTATGGTGGATTGGTGGCAGGGGCAGATATAGGAGGGCTAGGGGTGGCCCCCGCCCCCCTAAAATTACATAAATGGACCCAAAAAAAATTAGAAATTATACTTTAGCCTCTTAAAAATTTCAATATTTTCATTTTAGTCCCTATTTAAAGTGTTTTAAAGGGACTTAAATGAAAATATTGAAATGTTTATAAGGTCAAATCATAATTTCCTAAAATTTTGGATCCAATTCTATAATTTTTACCCCTAATTTCAAATTAACGTGATATTTTAGATTTTATTCTTATTTTTTATAAGTAATTTTCACTCCCCTAATATTCATTCCTAATAGGCTCCGCCCCTAATTGGTGGGTAACAAAACCGGGAGCATATATTTTCTTCTTCTTCTTATATTAGGATATTTTAATTTTGATACTATTTATGTGATATTTTATTTCTATCACTGAATCTTAGCCTTATTTTTTTACAAGATATGAAATTATTTTAACTTTTTTTTTTTTTGGTGAAAAGGGCTTGACTGACCTCATGTCAATAATATATTTCTATTAAATGATACAAAGCTAATAAATATAAAACAATTTAAAAACTTTAAGAATATAAATGAATAAATGCTTATATTAGTATTAACTACATGATATAGTGATGACATGGACATGGTGAAAAAGAACAGAAAAAAGAAGGAGAATATATGATTATGCAGATTACGGGAGATATAACATTTTTATATTTCATTAACATTTAAAATTTATTTATTAATGGATAATATAATGATCTATTATTTATTGTCCTTATAACTAGCAGGTTAGTAGAGGATTATGTGGTGGAGAAATCCAAACAGAAAGATTTGACTTTGTTCTAATAAGGGAAGTATAAAATAAATAAAAAATCGCTATTAGGGAATAAAAATTTATAAAGCTGAAAAAGTTAAATGGTTCATATTGAATATGAGTAACTTTAAGGGAAAATTATAATAAAGGACCTAAGAAAAATAATATTTATTAAGAAGGACCATAAAAATGGTAATTATTTTGAAGGATCATAAATTAAAACATTAAAATAGAAAAGTTAAAAAATTGCGCTTTTAGTCGATTTCTTATATTCTTTATAATTAAATCATAATTTGGAGTGATCACTCCTTATCCTCCAAATCTTCTTCATTCTGAGAAAAGCATGAAGAGAGATGATGGAAAAACCAAAAAAAATGTATGATCGGAACTGAGTATATTAATATCTGGACATTTATAAGTTTTTTGTTGATAATATGAAATATATAACTTAGATTGGAGAAGGAGGAAACACACTCCTTTGGCTTTTATATTAGATATAACCATTGAAGTGTAATTGCGAGAGCGTTTCATCTTATGATAGCAACGGTTCAATCTACAAATTGAGGGGATTATCTTCGATTTGCAACAACAAAAAAGTGGCTTTGTTTTGCTGAATAATATGAATTTCAGAAGAGAAACGGAAAAGGAAGTCACCTTGATCATAATTGGGAGGAGATTTCGATGCAATAGAGACGCCAACTTGATTGATTCTGATTTGGTTTCTAATTGTTATTATCTATCAATCACTCCAGATTCTGATTTAATTAGAGAGAATATAGAAAATCTAGGTAAGGACAATTTAATCTTTCTATTTTAATGTTTTAATTTATGGTCCTTCTTAATAAATATTATTTTTCTTTGGTCATTTATTATAATTTTCCCTAACTTTAATGTATTAAATAATTATTTTCTAGTCAACCAACTTAATGGATTAATTTTTGGTCGGGAGAACTTGAAGGGATTATAGTTACTATTATTTTGAATGAGAAAAATGGATTAACACTAAATCTACGTAGAAATTTATCAATTTGAATTTGTCTAGTTCCACTTTAGGACTCAAGGGAGGCTATCATGTTATAAATAGCCTAATCCTCTTATTTATACAATCTGTTAGTCATGATCGTGCAGAATATATTGTGAGAGTTATAGGAGCTAGCAGTTATTTTATATCAAGATAAAGAGATAGACAAGTGGCTACAGTTTCTGTCTTTGCTTAGGGTTAGAGGAAAAAGATCAGTTTATTTAAATAACGTAGTTTAGTTCATTTAGTACTCATACTATTGAATATTGATTTAGCTTGTTGGGCTAATCAAGATTCCAAGCCCATTGCTTCATCAAACGCCTTGACTTGGGTAGAACGGTTGGGATCATCAAGTCCACTAATCCAACGGTAGACCATGCAATAGGATGCTTATGTTTGTGGAAACCCCTCTCAGCCCTCAGCTAATCGGTTTTGTGTTTGTTTTGAATCACAGGATTTCGGAGCCGCATTGAGATTCGTGTACGTCACAAGTAGCATATCAGTATCCCACTAATGAGGTTAGTTATGAGGTTTCATAGGATTATTATCGTATGCATTACAATTTACCTTGTATGTTCTGGGCTTTCGCATATAAATATTTTGTTGTTGTTGAGAGATTTAATTTTCTCTTTTCCTGATCGCTGCAAAATACAAAATTCGTCGATGAACTGAGACGAAGAAGGGAAGGGAAGGGAAGGAAGAAGAACAGCCTTAATATTAGCATAACATATTTATTTATTTTTGTTTTCCGTAGAAAACTGGTTCCTCGACTTCCTCTAAGACCGATTAACATCTACAACTAGGTAACTCAACCGCAAATCATTGAAACTTTGCCGTTGAGTCTTCAACTTCTATCAATTCCTCCTTAGTTTATTGGTTTTTTATTTGTTGTCATTGCTGTTTTCAGTGTGATTACCTTGTCTTTTTCACCCATGGATTTCTTGTCTTACAAATGATCAACGGAAGACGTGTTTGCATATTATTTATATGCGTACATGTCAGTCATGTGTTCCGGTGTTTCTGTTTCCTCGCCCATCCTTTTTGCCTCTGCACTTGTTGTCTTTAATTTGTCTAGTCTCTGAGACTTTGAGGTTTCAGGAGAGCACGAGTTTGTCCTTCCTTTTTCGACGATCACTTTCCTGATCAAGTTAGTCTTTTGTCTCTGATACGATTTCCTTACTGAGAAATCGGTATGGTGAAAGTTGTGTCGATTAATTTTGAAGATAACAGGAAATAATTCCCTAAGGTCTATATGGACAAAACCTACTGAGGCAGGCTGTTATAGATTGGTGTTATGAATTTCTGTAATAGTGAAAGAACAGAATATCCCGTCTTTCTAAATTAATACTTATTTGGCCTGCCTTTGTTTTAGAATTTATGATAATGAATGACAATCTGATTGGATTTTTAACTACACAGGTCTCTATTTTCATTGCTGGATAAAAACAATTAATGGAAAATCGTGGTCAGAAACGCTCAGATATGGTGGATGAACTACCTGCTGATAAACGGATGTGCAGTTCATTGGACTTAAGACCAAGTTCTTCCAACACATCAAATCAAATCCATACTAATTCTACACACTCAATGCCGGAGACCCAAGATAATGACATGGATACTTCATCATCTGCCTCTGCTTCAAGTCAATCAGATGGAGAACCTGAAAAGGATTCTGCTTATGGGTCATGTGATTCAGATGACATGGAGCATCAATACTCCAGTCTCCGAGGCTACCATAGGCAGAGATTATCCAGTGATCATGGGAAGTTCAAAAAAATCATATCAAGTCTGAGTGAAGAGACTGAGTCTTCTGCTCAATTAGCTCTTCTTACAGAACTTTGTGAAGTTTTGTCATTTTGTACGGAGGGTTCACTCTCCAGCATGACTTCAGGTTCATTATCGCCGCTACTGGTCAAGCTGGCAAAGCATGACAGTAATGCTGAGATAATGTTGTTGGCTATAAGGGCTATCACCTATATATGTGACGTGTATCCTCGATCAGCTGGGATCCTTGCGAGCCATGATGCTATTTCTGCTCTATGCCAAAGATTACTGGTTATTGACTATCTGGATGTAGCTGAACAGGTTATTTATTGTTGTTTATTTGCAATATATTTTATTAATCTGTTTGCCCTTATATAGTATGAAGGGAATATATGGTTATATATCTTCTGTTAATGTAGTGTCTCCAAGCATTGGAGAAAATATCCCGGGAGCAACCACTAGCTTGCTTACATGCCGGGGCTATTATGGCTGTTCTAACCTATATTGACTTCTTCTCAACAAGTATTCAGGTAAACCTCAGACTTAACATGGCATGATCTCATGGGAACAGGTTCTTTTTACAATAAACTTCTAACTCCAAGAATTAATTGGCTTTAGCTGTTATAGGGCTGCTTGATAAAATAATTCTGTTTCACTAACCCTCCTCTCCCTCAAAACACTTATCCAGAGAGTGGCTCTATCTACTGTGGTGAACATATGTAAGAAGCTTCCTTCAGAAAGCCTGTCACCTTGCATGGAGGCCCTACCCACTTTATGCAATCTTCTTCATTATGAGGACCGGCAGGTACTAAGACTGGAATTTGGATGATGCTTCTGTGTCTCTTCTGCATTTTAATATTCCTTTTTTAATAGTTATTTATCTTCTAAACTTAATTCCTCAGCTTGTAGAAAATGTTGCTACCTGCTTAATTAAAATAGTTGAGCAAGCTGGTCACTCATCCAAATTGTTGGATGAACTTTGTGAGCATGGGTTGATTCAACAAGTCTCAGATATTTTAAGTTCGAATGGCCGAACAACCCTATCTCAACCAATTTATAATGTAAGGATCCCCCCCCCCCCCAGCGTCTACCTTTCTCCACTTATTTTCTCTTTTGTCTCTGAAAATGAGATGAGCTTATTATTTTGATTGGCAGGGTCTGATAGGGCTACTTGTCAAGATTTCTTCTGGTTCAGTTGTAGCCTTCAGGACTTTGTATGAGCTTAATATAAGCAATGTATTGAAGGATATCTTGGCTACATCTGACCTTCCACATGGGGTCTCGTCTTCTCATCCCCTAGGTGGACATTGCAGTCAGGTACACAGCTTAGTCTGCAGTACTGTTTTAGTCCACACAATTTAAATAATTATTGCAACTTAACATTCTGTGTTAAACTTTTCAGAAAATAAAACCAATATCTAGACCTTCAATGCATATTAGGATCATGACACTATTTTGTGGATTCATTTTAAATTGTATGGGGGATTTAGAAGAATGCTTTCATGTGTTTTACAGGTCACTATTGGGCTAGGTTTGTACATTAGGTTATGGTTCTATCATTTTGAATGCAAAAATCTTTATAGCTTAGCATTTAAGTTCATTCCCCAAATTTTCACATTTAAGTTGTTTGTCTAAAATTTGCCAGTCAACTCCTCGAACTCCTTTCCTCTATGTTGCACCGCAGCATCTGATTTCTGTTTTAAAAAAATTACCATTGGAAAGAAGCCTTACCTAAAATTCCACTCAATTCATAAGCCCTCCTGTTGCATGGTCAGACTTAATCTTTTAAGTATTCATATATTCTGCAGACTAAAGTAGTGCTTGCTGTGACTTGTCTAAATATCATTCATTTAAATAATCACAAAGCAAGCATGTTGTTTTTCACGCTGTTGATAACATTTTGTGCTTTCTAACTGGAAGTATAACATATCGGGTTTTTTTATTTATTCATTGCTTAGCAATATTTTTGTTAATTTATGTCCACTGATGGAATGGTCAGACTCAAGAATCTAATATAGAATTGTTATTTGTTCTATGAATTTTTCCTTCCCTATACGGAAGTAGAGATTTGAAAGAGAAGGATAATACTCTATAAATTCAGTTTATAGCCTTTGAGTTTGGGGAGTTTTCTAGTCAAAAGTAGCGTGTTTTCTAAGTGAATTTAGTTAACCATGGACACGGATCTAAGTGGTCATAATTGAATATATTGCACATTGATTACTTTTTGCCAAAAAGACTGAGATTGCTTTTATGCTGTTTCAAAATTATCTAAGTTAAATGCGTTTTGGCATCTTTAATTCACAAACATTTGTAGCCAAATATGGAATATCCAATTTAATTATTCCCCAATTCCATGATACAGAGAAATTTCTGATAAACATATTGGTTGAAATAGATCATGTTGTCGCTCTGGCTGTTTATTATGTGAGAGCCTTTCCTATGCTACAGCCTATGAGAGGATTTGGAGTTTAGATTCCAACTCTTGTTACATCTGTCGAGTTTTGACATTGGTATTTAGTTCCTTCTGTTGAAGGGAGGCTTCAATGTGCAACATATTACTTGGTTCAATTTTTTCTCTATTAACTAATTAGAGTTTGTCCTACTTTGTGAGAACCTTTTTGTGTTTTTTTTTTGTTAAAAAAATATTTTAGTGAATATTGATGGTAATGTCAGGTATATGAAGTTCTGAAATTGCTCAATGAGCTCCTCCCTAGGTTGGACAAAGATCAGAATGATCAACTAGTGCTAGATAAAGAATCCTTTCTTGTTAATAACCCAGATCATCTGCAAAAGTTCGGGATGGATGTGGTTCCCCTGTTGATCCAGGTTGTCTTTTTTTCTAATAGATATGTTTTCTTTTTTTAATGTCTTTTTTTTATATTATTTTTTTACCTGCTGCACCCTTTTACAGGTGTTTAATTCTGGTGCAAGTTTAAATGTTTGCCATGGATGTTTATTTGTTATGCACAAGTTAGTTTATTTGAGCACCTCTGACATGCTTGTTGAATCACTTAAGAATGCCAGCATTTCAAGGTAAAGCAAGTTACCTTATTCTATTGTGTTGAATTGTTAAATTAAATAATTTTGATAAATTATTGATTTTTCCGAGTTAATGTGGCAGTTTTTTAGCTGGAGTATTCACTCAAAAGGATCGTCATTTGCTGATATTAGCCTTACAGATTGCTGAGATAATTCTTCATAAGTTTTCAGATAATTTCCTGAAGCTGTTTATAAAGGAAGGTGTCTTTTTTGCCATTGATTCACTATTAGCACCAGGAAGTTCGTCAGAATTGATGTATCCAGTGTTTGCCGGCACCCAATTGGCAGTTGACTCAAGTCAAATGTCTTCTTCTAGGGTTCTCAAATGCCTTTGTTACGCATTTTCTACTAATCAATCTTGTACAACAACATCGGATGCAGGAACCTGCAAGCTTGAGAAGGACTCAATTATTAATCTTGCAAAGCATATAAAGTCAAAATTCTTAGCACCAGAATTATATGATTCTGAAAAAGGATTGACTGAAATTCTTCAAAATCTCAGAGCACTGTCTATGGCATTAAATGATTCGCTTGGTACACCTACTAGCAACGGTTCTCTTGCTTTGCCAGAAGAGAAGGTTGATAATATACTGTATCAAATTATGGAGAAGCTATCGGGCAAGGAACAAGTTTCTACTTTTGAATTTATTGAGAGTGGAATTGTAAAATCATTGACAAACTATTTATCTAATGGCCTGCTTATGAGGAATAATGGAGAAAGACAAGGTGATTATGATGTTGTCATTGAAAAACGATTTGAGGTTCTGGCAAGGGTATGCTTATCTTATCCTCAACTTCATTCTGGAGGCACACCCCTTTCCTTTCTAATACGGAACTTACAGAGCGCACTGGTTTCTTTGGAGGCTTTTCCTGTTATTCTAAGCAATGGACTGAAACTAAGGGGTTCCTATGCTGTAGTTCCTAATAGATGTCCGATATCATATCCTTGCCTGAAAGTTCACTTTGTCAAGGGTGAGGGAGAGACATGCCTTAATAATTACACTGAGGATTTTCTTGCAGTTGATCCCTTTTCATCCTTACATACTATTGAGGGATATTTATGGCCAAAGGTTAGCTTAAACAGCACTAATCATGTAAAATTATCATCCAGCCAAGTAGCATTCCAAGCAGAAAATCCACCCATTCATCTACCATCAAATGCAAGTTCCTCTCAAGTAAATATTGGGCTAGCCAGTATCGAGACACAGGTTACATTTCTAAACCCGTGGTTACTGAGTTACTGACCTAGTGAACCTGTATTCTAATTCTTTATTCTTCATTGTTTAATGTATTTTCCTTTTTCTTTTTTTTTTTTTTTGGGTTAAGAAACCTGGATTTTCTTACAAGCAGATCAATTTATTTTGCAGGGAGAAGAGACAGAGCTGTTACAACCTAGGCCTGATCAAGCTGTCAGTGCAAATCCAGGGGAATCGTCTTCCTCTGAAACTCATGTAAGTACAACTATTGTTATAGAACATATTTTTAGTTGTTATGTGTCAACCTATGGTTATAATGGATCAATGGTTATAAAGTTTGTCATTATAGATTTCATTATCCATCACTACTGCTTAGTGGTTAATTCTAAAAGTTTTCTTTTTCTAATGTTTTTAGATTCATTGTACTGTTGTTTGTGCTATTTACTTGATACTTATGCTTTAGTTCATATATGTCTTTTTCAATCTTCAAATTTCTATTAAGCACAGTTCTGATATATGTGTGCACTAGCTTATATTTTGATTTTTATGATTATATTTAACAGGGGCATGAAGAGAGAGAACCACAATTGAATGCAGAAGCAGGCCCAAAACTGGAAGGACATCCAGCTTCTTGTAGTAACAAAACTGAACAAAAGCTTGTTTTTCACCTTGAAGAACAGCCGCTGGATCCTAAATTGACATTGTATCAGGCAATTCTTGGTCATGTAATGAAAAAAACCGACTCTTTCTCTGTTGCAAAACTGTGGAGTCAAGTGCACACAATGACCTATAGAATGGCTGTGAAATCTGAGGATGCAGCCCATCCAGAACTTCTTTATTCAGCTGAAGATGTGTTCCTCATTGATAAAGTTGCAGCTTATATGCAGTGCACTCCTTTTTTCTCAAACATGTTCTCCTGTGAACTTGTTTCTGATTTGGAGAAGTCATGCCTGATTTATGATATTTTGTTTCTCCTTAAAGCCTTGGAAGGCATGAATAGATTTATCTTTCACCTTGTGTCTCGTGAAAGAATATGTGCTTATGCTGAAGGGAAACTTGATAACCTGGATAGCCTTAAGGTACGGGTTCCTTCTGTCCCACAAAATGAGTTTGTGAGTGCAAAATTGACAGAAAAACTGGAACAACAAATGCGGGATCCTTTTACAGTCTCTATTGGTGCTATGCCTCTATGGTGTAATCAATTGATGGTTTCATGCCCTTTCCTATTTAGTTTTGAAGCAAGATGCAAGTACTTCAAATTGGCAGCATTTGGTCTGCAACAGAGTCAACCTCATGATTCAGCAACAATAAGCAACGGGCGCCTGAGCCTTGGGGCATTACCTCGGAAAAAATTTTTAGTCTATCGCAACCAGATTCTGGAATCTGCTGCACAAATGATGGATGCATATGCCCGTCATAAAGGAGTTCTTGAAGTGGAATATAATGAAGAAGTTGGTACTGGTCTTGGACCGACATTGGAATTTTATACCCTAGTCTGTCAGGAGTTTGAGAAATCTGGAATGGGGATGTGGAGAGAGGATAATTGGTTTTTAACATTGAAGACAAACTTACAGGCTGAGATGAGAATTCTTTCTCCTTATGGACTATTCCCTTGTCCATGGCCTTCAACGCTTGAATCATCAGGTGGTGTACAGTTCTCTGAAGTAACAAGGAAATTTTTCCTTTTGGGCCAAGTAGTTGCTAAAGCTCTTCGAGATGGAAGGGTCTTAGATCTACACTTCTCCAAAGCCTTTTATAAACTAATTCTTGGAAAGGTACACCAATTCTAGATGCAATTGATGAGCTTCACTTGAACTTGAAACCCAACAAATGGTGAATTATTTGCTTACAGATTATCATATTTGACTTGGTCTCTCTGTTTGCTTGTCGTCTTTTTCAGGAACTGTCACTCTATGACATTCAGTCATTTGATCCTGGGCTTGGTAGTGTGCTTCAAGAGTTTCAAGCTATTGTTAACCGGAAAAAAAAATTGGAATCTGTCCGTGGAGACAATTACATGATGGAATTTGATGCTTGCTTTCGAGATACAAGAATTGAAGACCTTTGGCTTGATTTCACTCTTCCTGGGTATCCTGACATTGTTCTTTCTTCTGAGACTGATCACACAGCAGTAAGATATTACTTTGTGATTGGAATATGTTTTTTTTTTTTTTGGTGGTTAATTTCATTGGTGGTGAGAATTTGTTTTTTGGGCAGGTGAATACGAGAAACCTGGATGATTATGTTTCACTTGTTGTGGATGCCACTGTGAAGTCTGGAATTTCCAGACAAGTTGAAGCTTTCAAATCTGGTTTTAATCAGGTTCTGCCTCTATTCGCTTTGACTAAATGATGCTTAAAATACTTTTTAATGTCTTTTAGTTTTTAACAATTGAAATGATTAATATGCAAACCTTCTATATTGCTACTCCCTCTCTTTGTGGGCACGCGTGCAGGTGCAAATGGTCAAGAGAAATGGGCTTCTCATATCATTTGATGAACTGAGAATTTGAACTTAAATCTCGTATTCTAGATTTAGAGGGTTACTGTTGTTGCATGGTTTAAAGGGTTGGAATCCAAAATGATGAGATGTGGATTCAATTTTGAAGCAGAATTAGCTATTGAATAAACATAGACTATCGATTGAAGAAGATTCTTTATTGTTTTTGGGCATTATGTCGATCATAAGTTTGTCAACCTCAGCCCCCACTTTATAGTGTATATTTTGTTTCACTAAAACCTTACAGAATGCTCCTCCTCCTCCTCTTCCTCCTTTTTCTTAAGACATTGTAATAGTCAATCAATTGATATTTTTTTGTCAAAAAAAATTAATTGATAGCTTTTTAATATTTTTGTTTGTCAATGATCTGATTTTTTTTTTTGTTAACTGCAGGTTTTTTCCATTGAGCATCTCCGCATCTTTAACGAAGAAGAACTTGAGCGATTACTCTGTGGAGAATTTGATTCTTGGGCTGTATGTATATATTTCATGTCTCAATATGTATAAACCTGTTTGTGCAGAAAGAAAATTATGAAAACAACTAAAATTGAATAATCTCTTTTTAGCAGTTCCATGAGCTGGCAGATCATATTAAATTTGATCATGGGTACACTGCTAGCAGTCCTCCAATCGTTAATGTGAGCCTTCCTGTTTTTTTTTATTGTCGTTATATGTTTTTTTTTTTTTGGTTTTGACTGTGATTTTATACCCAAATCTTATTATCTGTTGCTTACTGCTTTGGAATGTCAGTTGCTGGAAATCATTCAAGAATTTGACGATGTACAGCGAAGAGCATTCCTTCAGTTTGTGACCGGGGCACCTCGACTTCCTCCTGGAGGACTGGCATCTCTTAATCCCAAGTTGACTGTTGTGAGAAAGGTGTGTGGATATTATACCCCGTAAGATGAATACGTGGTTTTTACGCCAGACTTTATGGTTGTTAGAACTCCTACTTATACTATTGTTGTTTTTGACAGCATTCTACCAACCGGGTAGACTCAGACTTGCCTAGCGTGATGACTTGTGCAAATTACTTGAAGTTACCTCCTTACTCATCAAAAGTACTTTTTCATTACTTTCAAACTTGAATGACTAAAGCATTCAGAAAATAATGTTAATAAACTGGAGCCTAATTTTCTTTGGTCACTTCTTTTTATATAAATTCCAGGAAAAGATGAAAGAGAAACTCTTGTATGCCATAACCGAGGGACAAGGATCATTTCACCTTTCTTAACTTCATTATCCTGACTTGATCTGCATTTCAATGCTGAACCTGTAAGTATTAGCGTAGCTGATAGAGATGTAGATAAGGATCTGAATGCGTTGCTGGCAAAAGTGGTGGTGGTGGTTGGAAGAGGAGCTGATTCCAGTCTTCACTGACTATATTTGTTGGGGGTGTGTACATAGCCCACAAATACAGGTAGTTCATTGACTTGGGTTGGTTGTACAGAGACCAGTGGTACTTTTAAGTGGTTGCTCTTTTATATATATATATATTTTTTTTTGGTGATACTCTTTTAAATATTTTTATGTACAGAACCGTGTACAGAAATCTCTTTGGATAGTAGCCTTTTTATTTATTTCAATAATTGCCTTTTGCCTTCAAGGGCATACGCCAATCGTGTTACTTTCTTATATATTCTGAATACTTTTTCTGCAATTTTGTTATCGTCCCTGTTTGTTATTTAATATTCTAATGCCTCGTTAGTTCAAGCCGATCTCATGTTTGATTACTAGCTGCTCTTTTTCCGAGAAGGCTTCCAATTGACATCAAATTGTGTCATGAGGAGCTAGAATTAGTATGGCTATGAATTTAATGAGTTTAAGTCGTATGATAATTTCCAAAAGCTCCGCTTCTGCTTCTTCTTTTTTTTTTTTTTTATGAATACAAGCGCAGTCATTACAAATTAGGCACCTAAGCACAAGGCCATGCAACGTGAAATGTTGCCCGAGATTCCACTTTAGCCACTGATACAAATCTTGAGTATGGAAAAATGCTGTCACGAACGAACTCGGTACCATGCTCCGTTTCTAAAGAGGTACATATGTGAAGATGACTTGAAAGTGGACATTTTTTTGTGAATGGGGGTGTATATCTGCACTATATGTTTGGATGGAAAGAAAATTAGGGAGAAAAGAAAACAAAGAGGGAAAACTCCCAAAAATAATAAATATTTTTACTATTTATGGAAGTATTTCTTCCTAATATTTTCTCCCTCTATTTTCCCTTCACTTTTCTCCCATCCATACATATAATAGTATAGTAGCGCGGGAGGTCAAAGTTCCAGGATCCGTCCCTATTCACCGAGCTGGTCACATATAAATCAAAAGATGTGTATGGCTATGCTTTTCGGTTATAGAGAGAATCAGATGCGACAAACTAGTTTTTAATCATTATTAATTGAATGAATTGAACATGGATTAAATCATACTTCATCCAATAGATTTTGTTTGTAGTGCAAAAAATTTATAAACTTTGGCTTGTACGTAAGTAATTCTTTTTTTTTTTCTGTATAACTTAGCAAACTTTAAATTATTGCAAATAACCCCTGCGGTAAATTATTTTATTAAACTTCTTCTAATGAAGCATAATATATTATTCACAAAATATCCCTTGGATTTATTCTGACACCCTTAACATTTTTAATCTTTGTACTATATACAAATAATACTAAATTTTAAAACATATATGGATAAATCTCCTATTATATTATATTACTTTGAGAAAATCATGGATAAAGTAGAGACAAAGATATTATTTACATAGATATACAAGCTTAGAAAATTTCATCGTAGAATTATAAAAATAAAAAACATCAGCTCTCTGGATAAATTAAAATTCGATAAGGCACATATAATTTTAGCCTTAAATAATGTTAGTTAAGGGGATAAGCCGCTTTACCCTCCTCTCATGAAGTAGAGGTGAGAGGAAAACGAAATCCCTTGACCAAATCAAAATTGTAGCCTTGCATAAAAGTTCTTAAATATTTTCAGAGTATCACATTATTTATATTCTTTAAAAATAATTAAATAGAAAATTTTCATCAAAAGAAAATAATACTAAAATCTAACTTGAAAAATTTCTCCGTATAAATAGTATTCTAATTCAAATTTTAAATTTAAGGAAGTACTATTAAAAAAAAAATAATAATTCTTAAAAGAGTAAAGCTATAATGATAAAAAAAATTATTTGAATAGCATATCGATTATATAAATTTTTTTATCGAAAAGATAATTTTTCTATATATTTCATAAAAAAGATAATATATATTTTTTACCTGAAAAAAGATATTATATTTTTATTGTATATTATTTTAATTAAATTAATAAGCTGACGTATCAATTTTGTTTTTTGTTTTTTGTTTTTTTGTTTTAAAAAGAACGCGAAGCACTCCAGCACATGCCACGTCGTTCCAGTATGATTCTTGGGTTCTCTTCCGATTTGTTTATGATTCGAGGCGATGGTACGAAACCAGCTTTTCAGTTCTTCACTCTTCCTGAATTCCTACCTGCTCTTCAATCCTTCCGAGCTTGAACCGTCCAATGCACTTGGTTTGTAGCCTGATGAGAACCGTTCCTTGCAAAACAGGTTCGCATTTTTCTCCCTCTCCTCATGCGGTTACTCTATCATGGTGTTTCAAATTTATCTCAAATAAAATCGCATCTATTTTTCGCATTTTAGGTTTTACATAATGTCTAATATTTCTGGCCACATCGATTTAAATACCGATGCCGTTTTCGGTGATCGGCAAAATGAAGTTGCTGGGTTTGATTCATCAGAAACAAATGCCTGTGCTGTTGTCCCTGCTTCTGTTGATAATGAGGTTGAAGTTCGAGATTATGAGTTTTGCCGGGTCGGAAAGAGTCTAGGAGAGAATGGGTCGGTGAAGCCGGGTTACGATGAAATGTCTCGTGGAAGCGGACGAGAGGGTTTAGATAAAGATGCTGAAGTCGTGCGTAGAGCAAATGATGTGGAGGCAGGGGCAGAACTTGTTGATGGAGTAGTCAGAACTGATAAATGCCTAGATTCTGAATTAAACTATGGCGTTGTGAATGAACTTGAGTATGGATACAAGAGTGGAGTTACTGAAAAAGGTTCGACTGGCTTTGAATTTAAATTAAATAAGGAGGCTCAAGCTGAGGAGAACAAGATCGTGTGCTATAATGCGGACCAAAATGCTAAAGAAGATTTTGGAGATGAAGGGAATGGAAGCGGGCAGAAGTGTCATGTTGATGAGTTGGAAGATCAGGGAGCTAGCACGGTTCTGGAAGATGAAAACAATGTCAAAGCTGCTGATGATGACGTTTCTAGGGATGGTCCTAAAGATCATTGTGCCTCAAGAACTGCAGAATCTGTGTGCCAATCGCTTGATGGCATTCTACATATGGAGGCCAAAGATGTTAATTTCAAAGAATCTTTCCATCAAGAATTCCCAAATTCGAGAAGTAATTTATGTCTGGTAGAACCCTCATATCTCTTGAAACAGCCATCCCTTGAAGTTTGTGCACAACCAGAGGAGATAAAAAGTCAGACCACGGACATCAACCTGACAGAAGCATTGCCTTTGGGAAATATTCAAAACGAGTGCCATGGTCTTAATCTTGTTGTAGATTTTAATTCATGCAGTAAGTTGGTGGAGGTTGACATGAACATGAAATCAGTGTCTTCAGAATTCTGTGTATCTGATTTAGTTTGGGGAAAAGTGAGGGGTCATCCGTGGTGGCCTGGCCAGATCTTTGATCCTTCAGCTGCATCAAAAAAGGCAAAGAAGCATTTTAAGAAAGGGAGTTATCTAATAGCATATTTTGGGGATCAAACATTCGCTTGGAATGATGCGTCAAAGATAAAGCATTTTCAAATGTATTTCTCCCAAATGGAAAAACAGAGCAATTTGGACAACTTTTATCATGCTGTTGATTGTGCATTGGCTGAGGTCTCAAGACGAGTTGAGTTTGGCTTATCCTGCCCCTGCACACCTGAAGTGTTCACCAGTCTTAAAACCCAAATAATTACTAATTCTGGAATCCAGGAACACTCAGGCAGAAGAGATGGAGGGGACAGGTTTCTGAATGCAATCACTTTTGAACCCAAGAAACTTGTTGACTTTGTTACATTAGTAGCAGAGTCACCACTTGTTGAATATGATAGATTGGATTCTGCTGTAGCACGTGCGCAATTGTTGGCCTTCCACCATTCAAAGTGTTATTCTCAACTCTCTGAGTTTGGAGTGAATGATGCGTTGTTCAAGAATGATATGGAAATTATACCCATGGACGTGGAGGAAAAAGGGCAATATGATTATCAAATTGATAGCCAAGGATTAGAAACTGATACTGGCTATTCACACAAGCGAAAGCACATCTCTAGGGGAGATTGCGTGTGGCCCTGCAAGAAACATAAACGTTTGTCTGATTTGATGTCTGAAAAGTGTTTGCGTCTCCCAAATGACAAGCATGTTTTACGTAGGGAAGCTGATGGTGATGATTCAATTCTGCTCTCTTCTACATGGAAGCAGAAGGCGTATGAGAACACTTCTGATGATAATTGTCATAAATCCCAAAATATTAAGCTTGTCCAATTGCACAAAGTTTCTGTAGATGAGATGTGGTGGCAACTTCGCTTGGCTGCTACAGATCCCACAAGAGATGGCTGCTTAACTCTCATGACGAATTTTTTTGCAGAATTCAGAAATTTCTCTAGTCCACATAATTCCACGCCACTGGAGCTCTGCAAGGATTCTTATTGGACTGACAGAGTTATTCAGTGTATTCCTGAGGAGCAATCATTGTTAGAGAAACAGAATGAGAGAGAGGAGTTGCTGCCTGTGAATCCAACTGAAGGGGGTGCTCCCTCTTTTAAACCGCAAGCAGCTGCTGATGGGAAGGAACGGTTTGATGAGAGATCTAAGGAAGATACCTGTCCAGCAGCCCTGATTCTTGAATTTACAAACTTGGATTCTATTCCTTCAGAAACAAGCCTCAACAAAATTTTTGGCCGCTTTGGACCCTTGATGGAATCACAGACCGAACTATTAAAGAAAAGTAGACGTGCTAGAGTGGTTTTCAGAAGACTTTCTGATGCAGAAAGCGCTTTCAGCAGTGCAGGGAAATATAGCATTTTTGGACCTTCACTTTTTAGATACCACCTCAAGGTTATGTCCTCATCATCCAAAGCCCCTGTTAGTGAGGGAAAGCGAGGCAGGAAAAGAAGTTCCGGGGAAGGCAGTGAACTCTAATGCCTTGGCATAGATTTCTTCAATATTAGATAATTACTTTAACGCTAGGTGTTTTCGTTGTCGATATCACTGTTCTTATTTTGAGTCTTTTGACAAGCTAACGTGTCTAGCATGCTAATACTAGGAGTGAGCAGCCTGACTAATTGATGACATAGAAATCGCTCTGGAGAGGATCGAGTTGATATAGTTAAGAATGGTCCATGCTCTAGTAAGTAGTAACTTTTTTTCGAGTGAATTATAAGTAGGAACTGATGATAAAAATTGCCAGGTTCAGGCTGATAGGACATTATCAACCTTTTTCTTTAAAGCAACGCACATATGTTACTGTAATTATCTGGTTTAGCGTGTTAACCAACGGCTAGATCTTCGGGTCCGGACCCTCTAACCGTCGGCCCTCTCCCCATCCCTCACAGTCCCATCTGGACCGTCCAAATCTTGATCCAAAGGTCCAGATTTTTTTAAAAAATAAATAAATATTTTTTAAAAAAAAAAATTATTTTAGACGGGGAGGACATCTCGGCCGTCCAAATCTAGATTGGACGGTACGAGATGCAATGGAAGCAAAGAGGATGAGGAGAGGGGCCGACTGTGAGAGGATCCCCTCCCCTAGATCTTCTGGGTACTACATTTTGCTGGTATTCGGTACTTGTGTCCATTTAAGCTATCCATTCTTTCATAAGTATGTGTTATAGTAATGTTTTGGATTGTTGCAGCTTTTTGAATGATTGTCTCTCAAATACTTTTTAAGCTCCTCCCAACCTTATAAAAAAATAGAGATGATAAAAAAAAAAATGACATACATATAATATCTCTTTTGATTGCTAAGGATCAACAAATATATTAATTCATATAATTATAGCTAAATGTTTTATTTACATAGGTTATGAATAATTTGAGTGTTTTTTTTTTTTGGGGGGTTTAACTCGGTGATTTATGGGACTCAATCTAAATTTACTGTTTTACCATCATACCTGAAAAAGGATTGCTAAATATCTATTATAAGTTAAGTCGATAGAGGAACGTGGGCTTTTAAAATTTTAATAAGTATCTTGAAAACAACAGTATGAACAACATGATGCAACGGCTTTTTTTTTTTTTTTTAAGTCCAGTTTCAATCTTGTGTCATTTGGTATAGCCTTCCCAACAAAATGCATGTCTTTCCCCCTTATATTTACCCGTCTTTTATTTATTTCGTTTTTTTTTTTGGGTCGTGACATTATACTACCCGTCATGTAAATCATACAAAGAAGGAGACTTTCCAGTTTACCCGCCATGTATTAAGACATTTTATATGGTTTGAAGTTAGAGCCGGGAAATCGGGCATCATCGGCCGGCCATTCATAGTTTTTAGCGCGGAGGCTTTATACGAAATAAAAAATATCTTAGAAATTTGAAATTAGGCGCAGGCCGTACTTATAGGCGCCGGCGGCTTCGGCCGCCGAGCATTATCGAGCAAATTTCCTATAGGGCCTCTAAGCCTACCCCCGTGCGTCCGTTTAATTATAGCCTTTTTTTAAAAAAAATTAATTACTTAAACTTCCACTTAATGAATGTGTTTATTTGTAATTACTTAAATTTTTATAGTTTAAACTATAACTCTTTTTTTATGTTTATTATTATTCGTATTAAAACACATAATTAGTTATTGTAAATTTTAAAGAAGGGATGTTTTCATATTAAATAAACACATACTTTGGTATTACAATATTATATAAGTAATAAATTATAAATATATTTTGTGTAAAATAAATATAATTATTTTTATCTCACAAGAAAAATCATATATGAACCGAAGGAATCTACAAACACACAAAATTACGAGAGGGAAATGCATTTTTTCGTGAGCATACATAAAGCAATTTCTTTATTTAATATTTTTTGAAAAAAAAAAAAGGAAAAAACGTATTCTTTGTGTTTATTTGTTTTTTATTACGAATTAATGAATATGTTTATTTGTTAAATGATTTATATTGTTTAGATATTAATGTTGATAATATTTATTTGATAGATTAGAACTTTAATGATTGCAATTTACTAATTATATTTCTTTAAAAAAAATCGAAGGAAAAATAATTAAAATTTAGAATAGTAATTTTCGAAAACTTGTAGGGCCGGGCCGGTATTATCGGCGGACTTTGAAAAACGAGATGTTTTCACTTACCCTGCACTTGTAGGGCCCCGATTCCAAACTTCTATTTGAAGTTGATATTGAAACTGATGAATGAGTAAAGTGGCTTTTGCGTTTATTAGTCCATGAACATGGATAAGAAACAATCTACTCATTAGCTGATATTCTTGGAATAAGTTACAGCATTTTTGTGCTTGCTTTTTAAACTCCAGAGAAAGCGATCATTTGGAAAAAGTGAAAAGCACCAATATAGGAATTTTTTTTATAAAAATTGTACCCAATTAGAGCAAGTGAGAAAATATTTACCAATATAGGACAGTTAGTGGCGTCGCCCCAATTAGAGCAAGTGGGAAAATATTTACCAATGTAGGGTAGTTAGTGGCGTCGCGTCGGCGGACGCTTACTGGTAAGTGGCGTAGAGGGCAGACGCCACCGACGAGGAAAAGTGTAAGTGGTGTCACAAATTGAGACGCCACTCAATTTGAGTGGCGTCTAGTTCCATAAAAAAAAAATTAATACTCCCTCCGATCCTAATTATAAGATCTAGTTGACTTTTTTGGAGAGATTAAGGAAGCTAATTAAATTAACTTAGAGTATTTTTATTTTATTTTTTCTTCAAACTAAATAGTTTGACCAATAAACTAATATATAATATAAGAAAACACAACATATGAAATGATTAAGTAACTTATTTAACTTCCTTAATCTCTCCAAAAAAAGTCAACTAAATCTTATAATTATGACCGGAGGTAGTATTAAATATAATAATAATATATAATAATGATAAAAAAAAAAAAGTGGAATAATTTAAAGCTCTACTTGATTAATTTGGAGTCAAAAAAAGAAAGCGTGGAGAAATAAATAACTCACTAAAAACGCCCTTTAAAAAGATTACACGCATAATTTGGTTATAACATATCCCAAATCGGGGAATCTATATATTTGTTATACACCAAATATTTATATAACAACAATATTGATTTTGGGATTTGTATAAAAAAGTGTACCGCGTAAAAGTGTTTGTATAACAATTATACAAATATTTGGCATACAAACATTTTTACGCGATACACTTTTTTATACAGATCTCAAAATCAATACTGTTGTTATACAAATATTTGGTGTATAACAAATATATTGATCCCCTATTTTGGGATCTTTGTTATAACCAAAGTGCATCGTAATCATTTAAAGCGTTTAGTGAGCTTATTTCAAATTTCTTTTTCTTTCTTTTTGATTCCAAATTAAATGAAGTAGAGCTTTAAATTATTCAACTTTTTTTTATCATTTATTATTATTATATATTACAATTATATTTATTTTTTATATATATAGAACCAGGCAGCGTCTCAATTTGTGACGCCATTAACACTTTTTTGTCAATGGCATCAAGCCCCTCTACGTCACTAGTGGCGTCGCGTCAAACTGCCCTACATTGGTAAATATTTTCTACTTGTTCTAATTGGGTACAATTTTTACAAAAAGTTCCTATATTAGTACTTTTCCCGCGATCATTTCTACTCTCCCATCAACAACTATGCGCGCCCCGCAGAGAGCAAAACTACAAACTCAGCAAGGTCGGTAAAGAAATGGACGCTGGCTTTTCCATATCCTAATATTATCAGTGAACTTGTTAATTGGGCAATTAAGATTGCGCTCAAACACATTTAATTTGGATGAATCATATATAGCAGTATAGCACTATGATTCTCATCCATGGCTCTGGGTGCTCTGATTGAAGTTTGCAAACTTCAAACTTTAGTTTGTAATCCAGAGTTGCAACGGTCATGTTGGCTTTCATTTTGATTGGAATATTTTGAATCACTCTACTCTACTCCCAAAGGTTATGTATTCAATGTGTTTGAGCGCATACTATGTAATATTTGGTGTTTATTTTGAATAGTAATTGGAGCCTTAAAAATATTTTTCAAATCATGATTTACAATATGCGAGGTAAATAGTATATGATAAGAGTTTTTTCTCGATTTATGTGAATAAACATTTTTTGTGATCCCAAAGAAGCATGTAACTATAATTTAAAACTTCAATTCTTAAAAGAACTTCATGCTGCTTTCTTAATAATAAAATAGTATAAAATATAAATAATTGCTCAACTAAATTACTGGACGAAACAGTCCTTAAAATTAAATTATATAATGTTTTAATATATATATATATATATATATGTTTTTAAAATTGTCATTAATCTTATCGAAAAATGTGATGATATTTTTAACCATATAAACCCTCCCTTTTTTCATTATCAGGCCCGCTGGTTTCAATTTCATGAATGAATAAAAATATATAATGTTGATATTAATGGAAGGTGTGTAAATGTGAGGTGGTGTTAGAAAAATACTTTCACGTAGATTAAAATAAAACTCATCTTACACACTTATATTGTAAACTATAAATCACGTTGAAAAAATAGTTCTGACAGCTAATCCAAACAGTCACTTTAGAATGATAAAAAATGACCCAATGGCAATAACAACAACAAAAAGTAGAAAAATGACCAAATTAGATAGTCATATGTGTTATAAAACTGAGGAAAATGTAAAGAAAAGTAGAGAGAAATTCTAGAGAGATTGAGGAATTCTCATTTCAAGTAACTCCTGAATGTTTACACAAGACCTCTATTTATGTACCTTCAAGGAGTTCTTATGCAATGACATCCACATAATACATATATTTATAACACTCCCTTGGATGTCCATTATGAATATGCCTCATTAAAAACTTTAACTGGAAAACCCAATTGGGATAAAACCTAGCTAAAGAAAAAAAGTGCATTATCCATCGATACACTTTCTTACGTGCCTCATTAAAAACCTTTTCAAAAAAACCTGGGACAAACAAAACCTATATAAGGGAAAAGAGTACAACGTGTATCGACGCTCCCCCTCTTAATTACATCGAGATTTTCTAATGTCAACGCCATTAAAAACCTTTCTAGGAAAAACCTAAAGTGACAAAACCTAGATAAGGAAAAAGAGTGCAAACGACATCAATTGCTCTACTAAAATACATTAGATTTACTCCCCCCGACTACATTACTTCTAATGTCTTTGTGTTGGTGAAAAATTATCTCATGCTAAGCATGATACATAAGTGACATTCTTCAACTTCTTTGCTTGAGGTTGAAATTGTTCTTTATCCACCTGCAAATACTTTAAAATATATAATGGATAGTACTTATCCATATAAAATCAATCTAGGACCTCCTTTTGTATAAACAAAAGATCTCATTCTTTAGGTATTAAATCTGTAATCCAATACAAATTTCGTTCTTCTCAAGTCATGAATTATTTCTAATTCTTTCTTTAAACAATTAATTGCTTTATTGAAGCTTTTTCGTTTCAATAATATTGATATCATCAACATGACTTGCAATTTAAAACATTCACATCTAGATCTTTTCATAAAGATGCATGGGCATAATGATTTACTTTCTTTATACCCTTCTTTCAACATATATTTCTTGAGAAGATTATACCACCGTCGCCCTAATTGATTTAAGTCATACAAAAACTTCTTCCCCTCTATGGTTTTCAATAACTTGAATTAAATGCTTTTGATTAGCATCCTAAGTCCTTCAGGACTTGTGCTTCTAAGACAATAAATCATTTGATGCTTCCGGCACCTTTAGTCATTCTAGGGGACATGTGCTTTCGCACCTTAAGTCTTTCGGGGACATGTGCTCTCGCATATTAAGTCTTTCTAGGACATGTTCTCGGCACCTTAAGTCCTACCTTACCACATTAAGTCCTTTTGAGGACATGTGCTACTAAGACTTTTTGATCCTTTGAAGATTCTTCTGTAATCTTCATAATTTAGTAAGCCTTATGCATAGCTATATAACAATATCTAATAGACGCATAATTTTCTTTCTTTCATAAATTACAGGATTAACAATATATATACAAAATTATTGATCCACCACAAAATCATATATCACATCATAATCATATTATATTAGACTTTGTGAAAATCTTTATTCTCACATAAACATTCATATATCTCAATTTGGACTTCCGGTCTATAACTCATAATATTATTATATTTGCGTCATATTCAATTTCACTTATCCTCTTGGCCAATCATCTATATGTCAATTTCTTGTGACATATCTTTATATAATATCCTCATTTGATCACGTGATATTATCTTTCAAAATTGTTGTCGACAACTTTATCTTTTCGGTTCCATTTTTCCAATTCGACATAGCTTATCAATATAATTCAGGTACTTGAACCTCTCTTGAGGTTTTTACAATTAGTTATGTCTCGATACTCTTCTGGAGTATCTACCTCTTTAATATGATCATCATAATTATTGCTCCAATTTATCTATAACATTTATAATTGGAACCGAATAATTTCTCATGCTTCGAGCATGCCACATTCATATTCATACAGATTGGAGCATTTTCAGCTGAAGTATGAGATTTAATAAATCTCATTTGAGTCAGTAATATTATCTGGCAAATAATTCATGAATGCATAATCTGATGAACTTCTGGTTCATACAACATTATTCGAAGATATATACTTTACTATAATGCATTCCATATATTGTCTTTTCCAAATATCCAATTTCTCCCCCCTCATGGTAAAAACAATGTCAAACGACAATTGACTAATCATGCAGTATAAGTCTCCTAAATCCATTTGTTTCCTTTAGAAACATCTTTCTGTTTCATATAGAGACAAACAAGAAATAGAAGGTACTTATACAACATTTATCTCAAATATCTTTCTATATCCATCTATGTGCATTGTGGTGGGTTAATAATCATTGCACATTCAACCATTTTAAGATGGAAATTTGTCCGCTTCCGACCAAAAGCCATTTTTACCGGAGAATTCTCGTTGGCTTATATAAGCACCGCTATATAACATCAAATATACTAACATAAAATTTTGTTCTCATAAGCATTCATCCAAATTATTTATGGAGGCTTTAATTATGATTCTTAAATCATATCATCCGGAAAATTGCGCGCTTAATTTATTCAAACATCAAACATTATTTCAAACTTCATATTGCAATCTCTTTTGCAAACTTCATGTTGCAATTATTTACGCAAACATCATGTTGCAAGCAAATAATCTCACATGTAACCATCTTATAGATGTATCTATGGTTTACATGTTATTTCAATGGGCCCATATAAATCTGTTTGATATATTTCCAGATATCCATTATTACCAATTATGACCTATGACATTTTCATAGTCATCTATATTTGAGAACAAGTTACTATTCATGAAGAATTTTCTCGATTCTTCAATGGATGTCAATACAAATTCTTATTTGTATTATATATGACTTGGATGATCAAACAAGTCATGCCAACAAATAGTAAACTTCTAGTTCTTTCGTAACATATATCTCATCTCAAGAAACTTAAGGTTTCTTTGTAACATTATGATCCACAATCATAATTTATCATTCATTTTCGGGAGATCATATTTGTCATTATGTGGGAAGTATGAGTATGACTTTCTACAAATTAGCTCACACTCGCATACTAACAATCTCCCCCTCAAGTGTGAGGCGAGAACATTCCCCTTAAAATTCATGGACTTTGTTCTTCATAAGAGAGGCTTAATGTATGAAGTATATAATTCTTCAAAATTTCACTCACACTTGTATTCTAGAAATCTCCCCTCAAGTGTGAGTCCTTTAAAAATACTTCACAAACATTTATGGATTTCAATCCAAATGTGGGTTTTCACTTTCAAATCCTTTTATTCATTATCAAATGAAATTAACACCCATCATATATTCTTATCCTCCTTTGAGGACTATATTAGTGCATTATAATAGTGCTACAGGCACTTCTGCACACCCAATGGAAAATATCTCAAATATCTCCTCATTGTATCTGCTCTAGAAAAATGAAGATTCATTTTCAATTTTTCTTGTTGTTGGTCATGAATTTATAATATTTGTTTACACATTAAGATATGAATTCTCAATATTTTTTCATATCTTTATTAATCACTTATGACCTCACTAGTCATATTGTAAACTTCGGTTTACAATGATGAGCGTGGTTCAATACTTTTCTATATGATATCCATTTCGTAGATATCTTTGAAACTCAACAAGTTTCTTTCATATTTGGTAGAATAAAATGCATATTTAATGTAATTTTGTTCCTTCAAACAATACATTAAATTTCGGAGCCTTAAAACAAATTTATACTACCAAATATAGTCGAACATTGGTCTTTCAAATGAAGTGGGTAAACTATGCTAATTAGTCTCCAAGACTATTAGCCTTTAAAATTATTACTCATGTGGCATAATTTCTATGCAAAATATTTGTCTTTAAGACAATAACTTAAAACTCTTTGTATCATTCAATATTTGATACATATACTTTCGGGTCTTTATATAATAATTTATAAAATTTTCTTGCCATGCCATTTCTTTAAACCAATATTGTTCTTTTATAAAAGAACAATTATAGAAATTGATAAATTTCTTAAACATCAAATAATAAGTTTATGGCAATAAAAATGATAAATTTCCTTGTCATAAAATCATAATATTATGACTACTACTTTGCCATAAAAACATAATATTATGGCTACATGCCATTCAAAAATATCAGAATTTTTTTTTTTTTTTTTTTTTTTCGTGAATAGTAAATACTATTCATAAAATAATAAAATAATATAAAAATGTGGGTAGGCCAAAAATTTCTCCCGCCTTCACGTGGAAGCATTGAAAAATTTGCTTGGGAAAAATTACATAACTTGACCCCAAATTCTATGAATGTTATTTTACTACCACGTAAAATTATAAAATAATACCCAAATATTTAAAATTCCAAATTGGTCCTATTTTTTTAAAATCAACGCCTCATACTTTTGAAATTGATTTTGAGGCTGATTTACATATAATAATTATCTTATCGATAATTTATATCAAATATTTGACCTTTAACAAATATATTATGGCATATAATAAATACAAAACTAATGACCCTTGCCACCACAACAATAACATGAATTACTATCATGTTTATTATACCCAATAATATCTCTTATTATGGTTCTTATCAATAATCTTTCCTCACTTCCTATGAGAATTTGAACCACCATAATTACAACCATGTCCATATGTAAACAAATTTACACACATATCCACAACCACAATTAATTCATTACTACATTCACTTCCGGGAATGTAGTTCATTCTGGAAGAAATTATGATCCTTAAAACAAAAACTCAATGTTTTGTTTGATCACAGGCAAGAAATTAAATCAAAATATTTCTTGATTTTTTCACAATATTGCTACTTCAGGAGCAAATTGAATATTCCCATATATAATAAACTTTTAGAAGAACAACCATCTTCCTATGATCATACATTCCCATTAATTTATTCTAAAGAACAAAAGAATCTTTTAATGCCAAATATATAATTTTGAGACTTTCATACAAATGATACCATACAAAAATTATGGATCGCGCCATGTCTCATAACTTCGGCAAATTTATCTCTTTGCTTCAGCCAATATGCTCACAAAGATCGTGCCAAATTATCATTTGGCTTCGTGCCAAATTATCCTCTTCTTGGCTTCTTGACAATTTATGCCTTCTTGACTTGTCTAAATTATCCTCTTCTCGCTTCTTTTAACTTTTACATATCACAATATGGCTTTAAACTCATTTATCTTCGCGATAAACTTATATATATGGTTTAAAGCGCATTATATATGACGCGATCATATAATAAGAAATATACTAATAATAATAATAATGAAAATAATAATAATAAAATGACAAATAATAAATTAAACATAAACAATAAATGTTATGTTAGAAACAATAACATAAATGTAAAAGTTATGTTAGCAAACATAAAAGTAAATGTTATATTAGATAACATAAAAGTAAATGTTATGTTAGCAAACATAAAAGTAAATGTTATGTTAGATAACATAAAAGTAAATGTTATGTTAGTAAACATAAAAGTAAATGCTTAAATTAAATAGCATAAAGATAAATGCTAAATATTAAATCAAGACCTCCTTAGGAGAGGTTTAACCCCAAGTAGGTGTCGAAATTAAAATATAAATATATAAATAAATAACATAAAGGTAAATACTTTGAATATTAAATCAAGACTTCCTTAGGAGGTTTAACCCAAGTAGGTGTCGAAATTAATAATAATTATAAAATATAAACAAATAAACATAAATAAATGCTAACATAAAAATAAATAATTAAATATAAATATGTTAGCAATAATAAAAATAAAATGCTGAATATAAATATGTTAGCGGATTAAATAAAATAAAATATTATATTAAAACAATAAATGATTAAACATAAATATATTAACAACAATAAAAGTAAAATATTAAAACTTAAATTTAAATAATAATAATAATAAAAAATATCAAATTTTTATTTTCGTGAATAGTATTTTACTATTCATAATAAAATTAAAATAATATAAAATAAGCAAATAGTAATTAAATTTTTTTTTTTTTTTGAAATTTACTATTTAAATACTATTTATAAAATAATAAAATATTAAAAACACGTGGGCCCACCGACAATTTTTTCAAACCCGCTGTCCTGTGATTTTTTTTTTTTTTTTTGCAAATAGTAATATTAATAATAAATAAAACATGGGGCCACGTAAATTTTCCTTCTTCCTCCTCACCTCTGCGTCTCCTGGTTCGATTTTTCTTCTTTTTTTTTTTTTCTCTTTTCCCCTCACAGGCATCATATATCTTAAATCAACAATCTAAAGTTAATAAAAACATACCTAAAGTGAAGAGATCGCATAATCACCGATCAAAAATCAATTTCTCACTTAAACGCCTTTTTTAAGCAATTTGAAATCTTCTCCCGCCATGAAGGTGAACGACGACGTGATGATGGTTAACACAAGAAGGAGGCTCAGTTGATTAGAGCCTCACTTGCGATAACGTGTTATAAACCGAGGAAAATGTAAAGAAAAGTAGAGAGAAATTCTAGAGAGATTGAGGAATTCTCATTTCAAGTAACTCCGAACGTTTACACAAGCACTTCATTTATAGGCGTGCGAGGTTCTTACGATGACATCCACATAATACATATATTTATAACAATATGAATAATATAATACTAGATGTTTTTTTTTAAGAATATCAAATACTAAAAAATTCACCCCTCAGCCAGTAGAAATTGGGACTTGCACAGCATCCGCTGCCGTCGTCCTTTACTTAAAACTGTAGTTTTTTGGCGCAATTTTAAGTGAATCTTTGTTTTTTATCAAAAAATGTAGGGTAGGTACTAAAAAGGTACTTGCAAGTTCTTGATCGGTTGTAAAAAAATATTTTATGATCTTAAAAATTATTTTAGGATCTTAAAAAATATCCCAAGTATATTTTTAGTATCGATCAAGACTTAAAATATTTTTTTAAAATCCTAAAATAATTTTTCAAGATCATGAAGTATTTTTTTAAGTACCATTCAAGATCCTAAAGTATATTTTTAGTACCATTTATTACCTAAAATAATTTTTCAAGATCATGAAATATTATTTCAATATTATGAAGTATTTTTTTAATACCAATAAGTGCTCTACTTTTTTTTTTTTAAGTAAAAGTTAACTTTTTTTTTTTTTATAAAAATTTTAGGAAAGGGGTTGGGTTCACCCACGATCTAAGGACATGGTAAAATCTCCCTTCCACCTAGGTCATATCGATATTAAGCAGACGAATGCCTATTACTTTTAAACGTTTATCTGCAGCGTTTAAGAAATTTAATTTCTCCCCAACGACAGCAACGGCACAAACCAAGTCCTTGAAATTGATAGCTTGAACCTGACGCCCAAGTTCATTGCGGCTCAATGATGTCACATGCCGCGCCCATTTCCCTCGTCTCTCTCCTTTATTTTTCATTTTTTAAAAAGGTGAATTCTTATTATTTTATTTATTTTAAATCTCATGATTCAAAAAGCCGCTTCTCCCAAGTTCAAAATTCTCAATCCAGAGACAACTCCCTCCCACCTTGGCCACTGAAAGTTGCCCTACTCTGATCCTCGCTTTCGAATTTCGACTGTTCTTTCAGAATCTTTTACATCCTTCTTTATCTTCGCTGGTTAAGTGCGTTTCAAATCGACCATATTTTCTGAAATGGAGGGTTCTCAAAGAAAGAAGGATGTTCAAGACCGTCGGCTTAGCATTATCGACTTTTCGTCGGCCGACGATTCGCTTCTCGATCCCCTTTCTGAGAATCCCGACAATCAAGATTTGGGTAATCTTGCAGGTTGGTTTTTTAAATCCCAATTCCCTGCGATATTACTCAAAATTTATTTTGTCCTGATTTTTGATTGTTGGTTGGATTTTTACTGCTTAACTCGCCTTTACATTTCTATTAAATTGCTTCCCTGGCCATTTTTTCTTCAAAAGCTGTTGGAACCTTGAACTACTGATGCTTCCGATACTTGCTCTTGTGTGATTGGGTATTTCTTGGTCATTTGAACTACACTGTGTATTTCTGGTTATTTCTTTCTGTTTTTTAAGAAAAGAAAACAAAGAAAGAAAAACTTGCTCACTGCGAAATTTCAGTGATATCAAAGTTTAGTGTTTGTAGGAAATAAGTATAACTTATTTTGAGCTTCATACTTATGAACTTACGGTCTCAATTATAATATGATTTCCTCAGGAATTTCTACTTGTCCTAACATCTTGACTTAAGTGATGTGTTACGATTTTATATAACCGATGAAGCTCATTCATGACATTTTTATTAGATTTATACATTTAGAGACTAATGGGATGAAGCATAAGTGATGTTATGATTGTCAGTTGTAGCACTGGTTGAATTCTCAGTCACTTGACTGTATAGTTATGGTGGATCACTCGTTGCAAGGTGTTAACTAGTATTTCCTATGTAATCGAAGAGCATTGGGTTTAACATATTATTTATAGCACTATGTCTTTTTCTTGTCCACGGATTTTAACAAGGCCATGTCGTGATCTCATGTTTGCTTCACTCCTGAGAGTTGTGTACAAATCTATGTAGACTCTCTATCCGTTCCCCCTCTTTTAAATCTACCATTTTTCCTTATGCTTTTTCGAATTGATGTGTATATATTTTTCTTAAATTCTTATTTGAATAACATGTTTCAGAAAACCAAGAGCATGCAGAGTTGTTAGACACTCCTAACTCAAAAAAGTTTGAGGATGCATCAAGCAAACTTGAAGAGTGGGATCAAGAGCCCCGGCCAAATGAAACCTTTGAAATAGGAAAGACAAAGAAAAACAAGTGCAATTTGCGTAAAAGTTTAGCTTGGGATAGTGCTTTCTTCACAAGTGCTGGTACGTATCTTTGAACCCTTGTAATTTGTGTTGTTCTTTTTTTCGCCTCGCCAAGATGTCTGTGTTTCATTGCAAGTGCCATGTGTTTATTGTATTCAGGTGTTTTGGATCCTGAGGAGTTGTCCAGCATAATTGAAGGTGTAGAGAAGGATGAAAAGCATGCATTACCGGGAATTAAGGAGGAATTATACATGTCTTGTGAGTCCATCTCTACATTAGAAAGTGACAGCTTGACGCTGGAAAGTATAGAGGCTGATTTATTCGAGGATATAAGAGCTTCAATTCAGAAATCAGGCAAGACGTCTGATGTGGCATATGGAAGCAGCAAAGTGACGTCAGGGGTGGCAGGATTCCAGACTGATGACCGTAAGCAGCCATTACGAAGAATTAAAGAGGATGTGCACAGGTCATGTGAGTCCATCTCTACATTAGAAAGCGATAGCTTGAGTCTAGAAAGTATGGAGGCTAATTTATTTGACGATATAAGAGCTTCAATTCAGAAATCTGGCAAAACTTTCGATATGGCGAATAGAAATAGCCCAGTGCCATCAGGCGTTGTAGGACTCCAGACCGATAGCGGTAAGTTTCCCTGCCTCTAAACTTTGTGTTGTTGTACCGAAGATTTCTGTCTCCCAGTTAGCTAGCTTAAATGTGTTCGTTAGGAAATTTTATAGAATTAGAGTAGATCAAGTTCTTTACTATGATGAGCATTGGGCTCGCGTCTATACTTAAGCCATAATCCTTTCTGCATGCCATTAGTTTTCCCTTTCCCATTTGACCATGTTAAGAGCAAGATAAAAAGCAGGCTGGATGTTATTTAATCCCTCTGTTCTTATATTCTGGACTTCTGCTATGGATATTCTACTTCTTAAATTTGTATTTTCCCCCTTTTCCAGTGTTAAAGGCGACTGGCATGACTTCTGGGAATAAGGTAGTACTAGTTTTATACATCAGTAAAGGTTTATAATATTTGAATTTTTGAATGATTTCCTGCTTATCTCGACAAAAATAATTGACAATTTGATGAAAAATCTCTTTAACAACTTTCTGTTATTTTAGTTGAAAGCCTCATCTTCTAAGAATTCAAGTACTACCAGCATGCAACTATCGGGAAGAATGACCAAGAATCCCGTACGTCCCCCGGTTTTACAGGTATGAATGTATAGAAAAGCAAGAAGAGAACTTATGGCTTCTACGTAAGCAAATTAATGCTTAGGCAGGGGGAAGCAAGTGGTCAGAATAAACATTTTGGTGACTTTATGTTGCTGACACCAGTTTCTTTTGTTTTGAAGAAGCTCAGTGCCAGGAGGGGAGATCCATCTACTGTAAAGCAGCCCAAGTTACCACCTGCCAAGTCTACTCCAGGTTTAACAGTTTCAACAAAGAGAGCCTCTCTTGGTGGTCCGCATCTTGGAAGTGAAAGAGACAAAACAAAAAGAGTAGTTGGTGATTAAACTTTGCCCATGCTTTATTTTGTTTTCCAAAATTAGGCCTGAGAGTATATCTCTCTGACTTTAAGTCACTTTTTGGTTAAATTGACCTTTCAGGCAGTGTGTGTTCAGTGCCAAAAGCACCCACTATCGGGGGTTCGGGAGGTATCGTGACTAGGACTACAATAACATCCAAATCATCCTCAGCTCCTTCAGTTGCAAGCAAGACAAAATCAACAACCACATCTTTTGGCAGAAATTCATCTGGAATCAGTAAATCTCCTTTGAATTCCTCGAAAAGAAAAGTTGATGCTGGCACCATTAAGCCACCTGCATCTGGCTCAGCCGTTAGGACACCATTAAAAATTGCTTCAAGAAATAAAACTGAGTCTGGGAATTGTAGCCTCTCAGGTTCAACCAAGCTCTCTTCTAGCATTTCACCTGCTAGCTCTATCAGTGATTGGTCGTCAGAGTCGTCTTCATCAACTTGTATGAGTAAAAATATTTCTAATGGATCAAGGACTAGCATTGATAGAAGCTCTCGCAGAAAGGTCGTGTCAGACACTGGTACACGACAAGTTTCAAGTTCTCTGAATTCTCCAAGTGACTCAAGCTCAGAAGGGCAGGAGAGTCAGTTGATTGGGTCTGTTAGTCAGTGTGTAAGGTCCATTTCTGCAGGAACAGTGATTCCATCGGCTCCCACGAAACCGTCGGGCCTTCGAATGCCTTCACCAAAGATTGGCTTTTTTGATGGGGTGAGTTTTTGACCGATGCAGGGGATACTTTTTTTTTTGGGGGGGTTAAAAGAAGATACTTTATAAAGTATGGTTTTTACCCATTTGTTTCTGCATTTCCATATCACACCAATTTGTTAAACTTGTTATGCAGATGAAATCGTCAGGGCGCACCCCTCGTGGTGGAATGCAGTCGCACTCTCTTGTGCCTCGTGGCTTGCCCCATGGAAATAGTGTCGGTTCAAGCGAAGGCCAAAACAAAGCAAACCTTGGAAAACTTCAGCCAGCTAGATCTAACATGTTAATAAAAAACGCACAACCCAATAACCAGCAAACTTCACAACCAAATCCTGTTCAAGAACCATTGGGTGTAGCGGTTATGACGTCTAGCTCTTTGCAGAATGTTGAAAGCTCCACTGAGATGTCCATGGAAGTTCCAAACATGACTGTTCTTGAAAGCACTGCCGGAAACATAAGTAACATGACTGAAGGACATCCAGTAGGAATGCAAGATCTCAATCTTGATTTGACACAGATCATTGGAACTGCTGATGAAAAGACTAGTAAAAGTGATTCTGGTTCTACTTGTGATGTTGAAAATTCTTCCCGTGAGATTGTTGGGGAAGGCTCTAGATGTGGTGAAGTTGATCTTCCAAAGGTTGAAGGTCCGGTTCTTCATGAAGCAATGGAAACTAAGGAAACAATGGACATTTCCATGGATACACCGAGTCCAGAGGGAACTAATCACATGCCTTCACTGAATAGAATAGACAGCATTGTTACGGTCGGAGAACATAATCCTAGCATCTCAATTGCTACGGAAATTGATAGTTTGAGCAGTCAACTTGGAGTTATGGATATAAATTCGAAGGTACAGAAAAACTTAGACAGTCATTCTATTTCCTGCTCTGTGTCCGATGTCAACTCCCTAGATAGTCTTAATGTTGTGGAGTTATCTAGTCGCAAGGAGCGTCTTGATTGTCCTATTGTGGAAGAATCCTTCAGTGATCCGAATTCTCGTGGTCCATGTTCTCCTGCTCACACAAGGAGGCCCTTTGCTGTGAAAGACTCCTTTTGCAATATGGATGGCTTGTACAGAGTTTCTTCGGAATCGTCAGTTGCAGAGGCAAAATTAAACTTGGCCTTGCCACAGAGCATAAGCAAAGAGAATTGAGGTGGGCTGGGGCTAAATTGGATTTGCTGTTTTGTGCGAAAATTGCAACTATAGAAGTCTTGATTCTGATTTGACTTATCCTATTCAGGCTATTGAACAGAAGAATTATCATTCCGAAGCACCAGATTAGAATTTATGTGAATTATATTGGGATCCTATATATGTTTGCCCGAAAAGAAACCGCAGTGTATTGTGTTATGTCATGGAAGATAGGAAATGGATTGCCCGATTACCATGAAGAGATTCGATCACTGAGCGAATTTTCGCTCTTTTTGGTTACTTATAATTATGATATGGTAATCTAACGAAAGAAAAATGGTTAGAACCATGTCCAGAAATTTTTCTCAAAAGGTTAAATAATAAACACCATGTTTAAAATCAACATGGAAGGCATTTTATTCACCTGAATGTTGATTTAAACAATTATCATCCATCAAATTATCAAATCATGGCTTGTTCATTAAGGTTACGCCTTTCATAGGGAATGCATTTTACGTTCGTCTAACTTGAATTGGTGAATGAGAATTTTTCTTGAAAAATCCAATGTACTTGGTATTTATCATTCATCAATTATATTTATATTACCTGCTAAATTTGCCAATTGAAAAAAAAAAAGTTTAAAAAAAAAAAACATTAAAATGCCATGTAATTAGAAAGTTACTCCCTTTAAATTCTTGAGTTCTCCGAAAGCCCCCTCCCACTAGTCTCAAATCATTCACTGGACTGCCCTTGTGACTGAGTTGCAGCCCATTCGGTATGGATTCTGGTTAATCGGTTTTAAGCTGGAAGAGTTCGTAACGTTTACCATTCACATTTTGTAAACCATAACAGGCCATGCATTGATTCTAAAATTTGTATATCATAACAGGCCATGTATTGATTCTAACTTTCCTTCTGTATTTGCTGATGGCATCATTATCGCGCCATGTTCCATAAATTCACGTCTACATCGGGAGAAACACATCAAATTGAAAATCAGATTATCCGTGCAGTTCCAGTTAATCACCTTCATATAGTAGCATGTGCTTGACTATTTTAAGACATACATGCTTATGATCCTCGTATACTTTTTAATCGATCAGTTTAAGCCATTTGGCGTCAAATGTTACCAGAGCTTACAAGAAACTCAGTAATGAAGCACCAACTAGATCGCAAGTTGTAATTAACACACCCGTTCATTTCTTATCGAGCAAACCATTAAACTGATCAATTAAATGTTCAACGGGTAAGATGGTGAATAAACCTAGCAAATCTGAAATCTCCATTGATTACGGTAAATTAGGTGTAAAAGTTTACTAAAACGGCCAAAAAAACTGAAGATAGATTGGGTTGCGTACAAGGAGAGATTCAAAATTGTTCGTCAACGAATTTCAACATCACGAAGCAAGATTCATAAGACTCCAACAATACTAAGAAAAACCAACAAGGCAGTCTAATTAATTTAAGACCTTGGCTTCTCTTTCTTTTCCTTGAAGAGGGCAAGGAGTGAGACACCAGATACCTTCACGACCTTGAATCTGACACCAGGAATATCACCCACGGCATGACCCTTTCGTCCAAATCCAGCTATCAAGACTTCATCCTATAACCAAGTGGGCACAACCCATAATCCACAATTTGAACAAAAAATCATTAAAAAAAACACACAGAAATAGATATAAACAAGGGCCTTACATTCTCTTCTATGTAGTTCAAGCAACCATCGTTAGGGACAAAGGCAGCAATCTTCTTCCCATTCTTGATAAGTTGAACCCTGGCACACTTACGAATGGCAGAGTTTGGCTGCTTAGCCTCAATACCTCTGGCATATGGAAGAATACAGTATTATTAACATCCAGACATTTGAAGCCCTGATGAAAGTTATATGAAAGAAATGACAATGACAAGTGAAACTGTAGCTTACATCTTTTCCAGAACAATACCCTTTGCATGGGAAGATCCAGCAAAAGGTTTCTTCCATTCATTGCCAAGGTGAGATTTCTTGTATGACTTATCAGCCCACCTTTGCCTCCTGCGGTGGGACCGCAGCTTGCGGGCAGCTCCCATACCTCTGGTCTTCCTGTGGAAGACGGAAGACAAGTGAGAAATTCAATTCCACACATCATGTGTTATATTTAGTTCTTTTCTTTCACATATATCCCTCTTCATAAAAAATGAAAAACTACTTTCTGAAATGAGGCGAAATTGGAAGAGTATTATCTTAGAAGTTAGAACCAACTTTCAAGTGTTGTTTCACCACGTTCCAAACATATTAATAGATAATCTCAAAGGAACAAATCATTGCCCCTAATATCAATATAAACAGGCACACATCCTTAATTCACTCAAGCCCCAAATAATCAACATAAAACAGGCACAAATTTTTACTTCAATCAAACAAAGTTAAAGCCAACAGTTATTTCGCCCGCAAACAAGCTGCATCTTGTTTTTAAAATCTGGATGGTGGCGAATGAATTACCACATTTCCAGTTTATTACCACCCCGATTTCCCACATGATAAGTGGAAAGCATACAGAATCAAAAGAAGAGAAGAGAGAACACAAAGCATGATCTAACACAGAAAAAGGAGTGACGAAGAATATCATATTGGAGTCCAATAAAAATATTATACAACAAGTCACAAACTTCGTGGATCACCCAGTAGTAAACAGAATGCACTATAGTACTATACTAAAACAAAATCAACACATTACCGGATTCAGCAACTTCATTTTTTAATCATCAATTTTTTTGCGCAGAGCAACAGGTGGAAAGACGAATAAAAATAAAATATCTAAAGACAAATAAACATAACAAAAGGCGCAAGGGAAGAACACTTGGGATTATGAGAAAATAGTAATTTTGAATCATAAAAGGTTCTCAAATATCTAGAAAGACAGTATTAGTCCAGGACAATGCAAGGATTCCTTACCCCATGGTTACGGATACTTGGTCCTTCTCCTCCGCTACAAGTCGCCGTCGAAGAAATGTGAGCAGTGGCCACGAGCACCAAGAAACCCTAACTAAGGGGTTCAACGGGATGTTTAAATAGCGAAGATTGGAAAACTTATCGGGTCTACTACTAAGCGGGCTGTGTAGAATGCATCCCATAAATTTTAATAAGCCCAATAGGCCTTGCATGATTGTTGATCCCAATAAACTGCAATCTTTTAATTTTGGGCTTGGCCTTCATTTGTATAAAAAACAATGAAAACAGCATATGATAAAAAGCAATTTATAAAGGGGCAAAAATCTTGGTTAGGCCCAAAAGGCGTTAATCCGATATACTTGATGAGTGTCCTAGGTATTTACAGTCCTGTGTTGATCGTGAGGGTATGGGATTTACTTCCCCTGTTGTGTAATTTGTTCTTTATAATATAGGCTTTTAGCCATATTTTATAGCCAAAAAAAAAAAAAAAAAATCTTCATTAATACTTAATACCTTTTCAAAAAAAATTATAAGGAGGGGTGAGAACTATTTACCCTCTAAATCTTGAACATAAAATTCATAATCTGATAAAAACAAATTATAAGGAAAGATTATGTCTTTCAAAAAACAAATGTACATTTTTTTTTGCCACATTATAAAATTGTACATTTCAAAACAAACATGGAACAGGGATATTGAATTATATTATAAATTATACATAAGTATGCAAAATAAATTCATGATCATGATATTATTTATGAAACACAATGCTATTATTTATGATCATGATGAAAAATGTATGAAGATGTGTAAAACAAAATTTATATAAAATTCCTATACACGTTTCTCAAATTCCGATTCATTAATGCTGATATATTTTGGGGAAAAAAAAAGATTAATTTGACTTGGATTAAAAGTGATTTATAGTTAAGTAAATACTCTCTCTGATCCTTAATATAAAAATTAATGACTTAATTTGATTAGATTAAATTAATTAATATAAAATGTATATTCTAAAACACCCTAATCTTTTTCCTTAATACCATTCTTCCCTTTCCTATTGGATTATTGTTAATGGAACATTAATAAGGATAAATTAAGAAAATATTAACAAATTTTAAAAATATAATTTATATTTAAAACAAATATCAACTCCTCAAATAGAATATAAATGGATTGGTTTGAATTTCTAGTCCAGAGTTTTCTTAATTAGTAACATTGGCATTGGGCAGTATACTTCCCCCTTCTAGTTAGCTTCAGTACAACTAATGTATTCGCAGAAAATGATAGATGGTTCTCGCCTAGTGCTAATAGAGATTCCAAGGGTTGAATTATGCACGTTTTCCACTCATCCAGGGATTTATTGAAAGCTTGAGGAGAAGTGAATCATACATATGGCTTCCTTCTAAATCGATGCTGCATAATAATAAATTTTTCCTCTACGAATTGAGTATACATGCACAACCATTTTATTTAACAAATACTATATATATCAGTGCGCGCGCGCTAGCTAAATACTCATTTATGACAAATATTATTCTATAAGATATGATTCGGTCTTTTGGAGACCAGATATATACCGTAAACGTTGCATTTTATTTGTCTCAATGAAAGCAGAACAGATCAAATAATATTGAACAGAAAAGGTGCACTCGCGATTGATTGATTCAATACCGGCATGCCACTGAAGGTCAAGGGAAGTAGTATTGATATCAGTCTCCAAACCATACCAACTGAAGGATATTACAATTACATTTAGGTCTATAGTCCATAACCACACTGCAAATACTAGATACCTTAAGCTTGAACAACTAAATTCCAAGTATCTACAAAATAATTGTAAAGCAACCTTTTTTGACAAGGATTCCCCCATGCAACTGGCTCCAATGGTCATGAAACACATACCTGGACAACAAAATCAAAGAGGAAACAAAAGGGTCACTTGAAATAGCACGTTAGAATCATCTTGTCAAACATGTTTATACTACCTGAGGCGTGTCGGCTAATGACTCTTCTTCCATAACACCCCAATCTTCTTCAACATGTTTGTATTCTTCTTCTTGGGTGAGTCATCATCTGTGTCTTCTGAATAGGGCGAATTCATCTTGCCAGCAACAGAGTTAAAGCTACTATCAAGTGCGCTATTTCTCTCCACAAATTTCCCATTGTTTGCTCCAGAAAGCATAGAAGCTGCTGCTTCTGCTGCTTTTCTCCACTGGTCTGATTGCACCTTTAATCTCCTTAACTCAGCCTCCAATTCTGAATTTGCCGCCTGTGCCGCGTCAAGCTGCTCGGTCACAAGTGCTACTCTTCGGTTACTCCTATCAGCTTCTTCTGTTACGTGTCCCAATTTCATCAAAACTTCTCGCTCTCCAGCCCTTGCTGCTTCAGCTGAAGCAACAGCCTCCTCGCTTATTTTGTTCTTGTCCAATTCCCCTTTCTGAATTTCCATCTTGAGCGTGTTGTTTTCGTCAGTTACATTTTGCAATTCTGTCTGTCTGTCCAACAAACTCACCTTCAACTCCAATATATCAGCATCCAATTTTTTTAACTCCATTTCAAGTTGAGATTCTCTTTCAATTGTCTGGTTTTCTTTCATTCCAATGCTAAGCTCCTCATTCTCCTTTGAAATACTCTGCAACCGAGATTCTTTGTCAATCAGGCTAGCCCTGAGTTCTTCAATGTCAGCTTTGGCTCTATTCAACTCCTCACGTAGTTCAGCCTCCCTCAAGCTAGACTCTGATTTTGCATGCTCCACTTGCTCGAAAGTGCTTCTAATCTGCAGAGTGCTTCGGATGTACTCTTCTTGGTACCTTGTGTCAGCTGCCTCTAATGCAGATTTTAATTGTTCAACTTCAGATTTGGCAGACATAAGCTCGGCTTTGAGCTGTTCAATTTCCTCATTTTCTTGATTTGCCTTTGCAAGTCCAGTTTCATTGGTTGAATCCAATGCATTGCTGTTAGCAGTAGCAGCCAGATCAGCCTGGAGTTTGCTCACAAGTTCTTCCAGTGATTTTGCTTGTGCTCTGGATTGTTCCAGCTCCAAAACTAATGATTTGTTAGCTTCCATGGCTTTGATTCCATCTGACTGGAGTGTTTCCACAGTCTTATTTGCAGTTTCCAATTGCTGTTGAGTTTTGCCAACTACTTCCAAGGCCTGGGACTCGGATTCTTTGCAATCACTCAACTCATTTTTTAACTTTTCCACCAAGGACAGAGTTTCGGAAAGTTCCATCTGCAATTCCTGAATCTCAGCGTGAGCTGACTCTGCATTCCTAATGTGTGCTGCTTCGGATTCTGACACTCTTTCCAGTTGAACTTTGAGCTTCTGGGTTTCATTCATGGCAGAATGGAGAGCAGCTGAGTCCATTGAATGCTGTTTCTGGACTGCCTCTAGTTCAGACTGCCATGCTCGATCGCGATCTTGTGAAATTTTGCATAGCTCTTGAAGCCGTGCATCCTCAGAAGCTGAAATCTCCATGACTTGTTGTTCTGATTCCTCAAGCTTCTCTGACAGGACTAAAACCTGCTTCTTTGTTTCTTCTGCCTCCTGTTGGGCTTTTCTCTTCAATGACTCAGACGAGTTCAATTGCTCCTGATATCTCTTCAAATCTTCTTGGAGTTGAGCAAGCTGAGACTCCAATTCCTGGACTCTACCAGGCCTCTTCTTCTAGTATCAAGAACATAAAACATTTAATATAAAGTAGTATTGAAAAGAAACATCAATGATCTAGACGTTTAGGGTTCTAATAAATAACATATAAATACACCAATGGTCCCAATGGCTTTCTCAAGTAAGATAGACAGATTATATACCTCAGACATTGGACTCCTAGGTGATTTGCGCTCAACAACCTTTGGACTCCTACTCGAAGACTTGCTTGCTGGATTAGGAGAGGATGGGTGTGAGTCAGGATCAGAGGCCGGTGTCTTCAATTGTCGAGCCGTCCGAGGCGTTGCCGGAGATTTCTTTTGGGGTACTTCTGAAGAACCTGCTCTGCTAATCAACAAGTCAATCAAAGAGAATCAGTAGATCAGTAGAATGTCACATACGAGTGCTCCATTTTCAAGTCCATACCAGCAACAAATAATTCAAATTCGCTATTTTCCCCACATTAAGAACAATAATTGCCCCTCATTAAGATGTGTTTATTAACATATAGCTTCATGAATTCATGCATGCATTACAGAAAACCAACGGTTATTTAAGATGGCATGAAAAACGGAATGCTAAAATAGTAATGGATCTTACCTTGCTTTTGGTGTCTGCATATTTAATCACCCAAGTGATAGCTCGAAAGGCAAACTAAATGGTTCCTTTTAAAGCCCCTGACCCACAACACATGGAATAGTTGTGAGTAAGAAATAAAAGATGAAAAGGAATATGATTTATAAGTAAGAATCGTTATCGAAGTTCACAGCTAATGCCCACCTCGGAACAGCATTCAACAGAAAAGCTAACAAACAAACCACATATAATCCCTTCAAAGAAACTCTAAGTAAACTAACTCCACTACCACCTAACATAAACAAACCACAATTAAATCAACCCAAAAAAACAAAAACAAAAAATCTCAATGTCACACCTTATAAAATAATTAAATTATCATTACGCAAACCAGCTTCCAAGCTCCCACTTTTTGAATTTTCTTTTTCAGCTTTCCTCGTGCTCTAATATTAAAACTTCAACCCACGTAGAGACCCCACAGAGACCAGGTACACACAACAATAAAAGCCTGTTAGGATAAAAAACTGCTTGATAACTGGATGCATCAGAAGCATGTTATTTTCCACATTCATGGTTTGTTCCGGAACACATTAATAACGACAAATAATTGACCGGACACCCATTATTTCAGAGTTATTCAATGTTTATCGTTCCAGAACAACAACATTGACCCAAGCTCTTTCCTGCGGCGGGAAACCAGAAACTGTGGTGCTTGTGGGATTTTCTGAAGGCTTCGCAAGGATTTTGAAGATGAAGAGGAAGAAAACATGTAGGCAGATAAAGCTCATAAAACTATAAAAGTAGAACAAGAAGAGACAAACGTTAAAGGTCTAATTAATGGAGATAGGACTGACTTCGTGAGGGAGAAACACAGATCTACGAGCAGTCTGGGACCAAATCACTGATCGGAAGGACTAGTAATAAATCATAAACAAGAAAAACAGGGGGGGCTTTGGCAGAATTCCCACTTCAGTTAAGAAGTAAATATTCCCTTCAATTAAGAGTGAACAAACCAGCGAGCTTTCAACTATTCTTGTGTTTTTAAAATAAAACCAAAAGAGAATACAAAATTAACCACAAAGTCCATACTTCTTAGTCTTCAACAAATAACCAAAAGCGGACTGCAGATTCCAGGTTTCACATCCTATGATTGACTTCGTCTTCGTTTCAAAACACTAAGTTAACCAAAAATAACAGGTCATCCATGGAGAAAGATCAGAGAGTAAGCAACACAAGGAGGACAAGAGAAAGGAAGGAAGAAAAACAAGACAGAAACTCATTTAATAAAACAAGAACATAAGCCAGAACTCTCAAAGCATTCCCTCATGAATGGGGGTCTTAAAAATCATAGTCGCAGTAGACTTGACATAATGAGGGAAGAAGCAAGGCTACGAGAAATGAACAGAGTGAGAGAAACAGAGTAATGGTGGTTCATGCCTGAAAGTCCCGGGCGTAATCTGAGATGGTCGGAATCAGCAAACCCTAGTTAGAGGGAAGGGAAGGTGGTGAGGAAGAAGGGATTGTTGGCAACAAAGCATTGGGTTGCCCGGGTAACTGAGCATTTTCAGCTGCCTCTGCTGAGCGCTCACTTCCCAAGCCGCTCTCTCTCTCTTGCCTTTTCTGTCACTGTATTTTCTTGTCAGTGGAGGAAGCTGAGAATTACGTTAATTCATGTCACGCTCTTAATCAACAACGCGTGCCACGCTCCTGTTTTCAAATTTTTAATGGGGCCTTCCCCCGCCCTATTTTTGTTCACTGCGCGGTGAATGGCCACTTGTCACATGTCCATATCCAGAACAGCCTGTCTTATCCTGGGAATTGGTAATAAATAGATATTTGAAAAAATTACTATCCCCAATTTTTAAAAATATACATTAAATAAGTTTAATATTTCTACTTTACTCTAGAAATATTTTTGTTGTCATACTATAAAAATATTTTTCTCATGATCCTCATCATCTTTAAATTATATCCCAAAATCATAAGTTACTTTAACATTTCTCTCCTCTTCCCAATCAACGCCAAGATTGTAAAAAAAAAAAAAAAAGGATGATGAGAAGATCCTCTCCTCATACTCACATAAAAGTGAGTAGATCTCATTATAAAGAGAAGAGAAATAAAATATTAGTATGACCCACTCACTTAAACAAATTTTTTAAGAACTTAACACATACATTGGCTAGTTAAAATATAACAACTCAACAAATATTAATTCCAATTGGCTACTCATATATTTCATATTTTTATTTTTCTTAAAAAATATGAATCCTTTTTTAAGATTTCATAAGTTATAAAAAATGAATCTTGTGAAATCTTTTAATTTTATTAATATAATATTCCCTCCAGTTTTAATTATAGAAACACTTTTATAGTGTAAATTATACTATAAAAGTGTTCCTATAGTCAACACCGGAGGTGTCAAATCAACTTATGAGTTATTATATTTTAACTAATTAGACTATAAATAGTGTGACAGACTAAGTTCATACAAAAATTTCTATATCATAATTTGGAGTCCACATAAGATGCTTAGACCTTATGTGCTTATTACCTGCTTATAGTTCAATTTGAGGTATAAGCATGTAATTATATATATATATTGTATTATTTATATTTAAATTATGTGTTGCTTTCTAAAAAAAAGACTGTTTCACTCAAGATCTCAAATTAATTAGTTTTCGGTTCGCATTCGAAATATTTGTCTCAGTAACACCGATCATGGAAACTAATTAATTTGAGATCTTAAAATGCTTAAAAAAAATTCAAAAGAACACATAATTTAAATATAAATAAATACAATATATAAAAAAATTAATAAATTACATGCTTATACCTCAAATTGATGTATAAGTATGTAATAAGACATAAGCGTCTAAGACCTTATGTGGACTCCATAATTTCTGTTTTGGCTAGAAGTTGTGTCTTTTTTTGATAGTTAGTTGCCACCTCTTCAATCATTTTTACTCTTAATATAGGATTCTTGAGTCATGTTTCTTCTTATAACAACAGGTTGATTGAACCCATTGTTTTAAATTCATTTAATTATAAAAATTACTCAGCTAATGCCTCATTTTTTAAGATAACTTTCTCTCTCTACCATGCATTCTTTTTTGGGAAAATCACTTTAGAGGCCCTTTTAAGAGAAAAAAAATGAAAAAAGGCCTCCAAGATTCTGAAATCCCAGAAAAGGCCTAGGGCCTTTTCTGAGATTTTCAGAATTTTATGTGAGTTGTTAATGGGGCTGATATAGTTGTTAACGAGGTACTGATATAGTTGTTAATATGACCGATTTAGTTGTAAGAAAATTGTTGTTAATATGGGTGATTTAGTTGTTAATGACCTACCCTTTAACAACTATATCCTTTTAACAACCCACGCAAATCTGAAAATCCTGGAAAAGGTCTTGGGATTGTCGGATCTGGCGAGGGCCTTTTTGGGATCTTTTTTCTCCAAAAAGGGCCCTAAAAATGATTTTCCCTTCTTTTTCCCCCACATATTATCTTTCTTTCAGATAAACGAGGGTATTTTTTGAAAGCAAAAGTCATTTTTAACATATCTATTACACCTAATTAATTTTACCTAACTTTTTGAAGAATGCAGTTCAATTAATTCTATCTTATAAAAAGGATTGAAAGAAGTATTAGTTACTAATTATTACTTATTCAATTAAATGCCACAGCTAAAATGTACTCCCTCATGTCTTTTTTTTTTTTTTTTTTTTTTGAATGAAACTAAAATCCATTAATAGCTCAAAGAGCGAAATGTAACAAGGACAAATACAATCCCCTATCCTTCTCCAACTACCTCACATTGGTATGAGGGCGGTTGGTGAAGATACAAAAACTACCTACGATATTGTGAGATAATTTAGCCAAGTGATCGCCTTGCTATTATGTTCTCTAGGAATATGATTAATCAAAACTTGCCGCTTTTTAACTAACCACAACCCTGGCATCAACTATAACGTCCCTAAAGGGATGAGTGATCACAACCCCTAGTCAAAATATTTATTGCTTCAACACATCTGATAAAACAACTACTCTTTTGTATCCTTGGTTCCAACAAATCTGAAGACCTTGGATGATTGCTATAATTGTTGGAACCGTCGTTAGTTTGCACATGAAACCGCATATCCAACGGCCATCATCTCCGTAATAGCTCCTCCACATCCACTTCTTCCCGACTCCACCGAAGCATCCACCTCAAGATAGGTAAAACCTTGTTGACGTTCCCTATTGACCCTAACTTCAACATTCCGGTTAGAGTAAAATTGACAAGTTGTTACTAAATCCTTATCCCACTTGCCCCGAAGAGACTAGCATAGGCATCGATATCAATGATTGGTTGGTCACCAAATAATTTCTTACGCGATCCATCCAAATATCCCAAAAATATAACCAAAAAGAGTAGCCCATGGAATTTTTTTGGTGAAATCCCTTCCCGCTTCATGAGTAAGGTTCCAATGAAGCCAATCCTTGCCTTGAAGTGAAATAAATGGTTCCCAAAAAGGCGGGGCAATTCTCGAAATCCATCTTTCTTTGGCGTTGCTACAATCCCTCATTAAGTGCATTAAGTCCTCCTCCCGGCCGCATCCAAACAAACATCTCGCCGACTCCTCAAGGCGCTCTTTTGAACTCTTAGACGCTACTGTGAACCCTTCCATGTGCAAAGGTCCACATAAAGGACTTAATCTTCTCGGAACAACGCGTCTCTACAACAACTTCCACACGAGTCTTCGTCCGCCTGATTACTGCGAAAGAAAAAGATATGCGACTTTTGGCGAAAAACAACCGTTAGAAGATGGTTTCCAAAAATAATTATCATCCCTTCGCTCCTCCCTAAGATGTGTTTGATTAGTTAATCTTAATCCTAATTAAATATAAGACGTATTTTATATTTTTTTTCTTATTTACCTCTATTGATGCTCCTTCAATGATAATCAAGGAGGAGATGGGTGATGAAATCTATAAATATGACTATAATGTTTTAAAAAAGACATGTCATACTAATGTCATACTAAGTAAGCTAATTAATTCAAGTTAAATAAACATAACTTATATTAAGAGCCCAAAGGGGTACTTTTAAAATTCATTATTTATACCAACTTACAAAAAGAGATATAAATAAATTTAGAAACCGAGACTGGGGTACTTATAATATATATAATAACTAGATGGTTCCAAAAAAAAACCATAAAATCTGAACCTAATTACTATAATTACTAGGAAGATAGCCATTTTTGAATTGCTTCTTCGTTATCCAGTCAAGGCCGCAAGAGCCATGCATAGAATTGGAACGTAGTATTTCGATTCTATTTATAAGATTTAGTTGATTTTTTTGGACATATTAAAAAAACTAAATAAATTACTTAAGAATTTTTTTTTCTCTAAATTAATTAATTTGACTAATAAGTCTAATATATAATATAAAGATATACAACATATGATATAATTAATAACTTATTTAGTTTCTTTATTTATTTTTTTAAAAGTTAACTCAGACTTATAATTAGTACTCAGTAGTATTATTTTTTTGGTGCAAAAAATGTATAGTAGTATTATGCATCGTGAGCATTTCTAAAAAATGTTTGGATGTTTACTGTAGAGACACGTTTCAACCTTAACTTCACGTCAAAAGTTAGGCTTGGAGAAAGAAAAATACAGTGGAACCTACAAGCACCCCATCGACCAGATAAGGTCCTGTGAGCTATGAACCTTACCATTCCTGATTTGTCAGTACTCGCCTCAGACTGCTACGTTGCTTAATCCATGTATGTAAACGTATATCCTTTATAGCTTCAAACAAAATTTAAGTAGAACACAGCGCGCTGTTAATTTAACATGATATTAATAGAAATCAAGGGTAGGGAACAATGCCCACCAAACGGTCCAGAACATAAACTCGTGGCAGTTAGTTCAGCACGCGTAGAAGAACGTAGTCTTCGGATCCCAGTGTCTGTTCTTTAAAGAGAATACTATTCCAGTTGGTAGGGCAAGGTTTCGAGAAATAGCGAACAGATTTCACCTAGTTAATCCCAGCACAACGGAATCCCAAAACCCCCCTGGGAATTCGCACTGTGACCAATCTGAAACGAGGGTCAACGCGACCCGTTTCAATTGATCGGATCGGACCCCAAATATTAACAAATTAATAATGGATGCGTGCATTTGCATTCATAGCATCAAACCCGATCGAACCATTTAATTAAAGAACACAGCACGTGATTGTCATGTGAGGGCAAAACGGGTTCATTCTCTCTCGCTCTCACCTGAGTTCATCTGAAAGAGGTCGATCGAGTGTGTGAAAATGAAAGGCGAACACGAATGAATAAAAATAAAGGAGAGGTAGTGGTAGTGCTTTCGTGGGGGTAATTTTGGAGGTGGCTTTGCTTTGTGTACAATGAAAGGAATGAAGGTGAGATGATGATAATAATGAAAGCGGCGCGTTTTGATGATTTCGCTTCAAGCCTAAATCAACTAACTCCATTCCTCAATGGGACAACTTGCTCCAACAACGACATGTGTGAGTGATTGTACGCACTAGCGAAAAACAGACATATGACAATGTTTGTGTGCAGCAAGGTGGATAAGTAAATTAAAGTGCAACTTGTTCTTGGTTTATTATCTTTTCATCTTGATCACTATCACTATGGGACTTCCAATTCTTTATCCGATGTACCATGTAATCTGTTTTTCGGTGGAAAGCAAGTATCACAGACCCAGAAGAAAACACAGAATTATCCAAAACAAACTTTAAGCTGACTATCCTAAATCTGAGAGTCTCCGCTCTACGTGAAACATAAGAAAAGCCTAGAAGAAGAGGATCGGAGGAGGTAATTTTCATTTACAACCATGTTAGTTTTTTTATGTAATTTGGTCATATGAATTAGTTACTCACTCCGCTCCTAATTATAAAGACTTAGTTGATTTTTTTGTAGAGATTAAGGAAACTAATTCAATTACTTTAAAATATTTTTATTTTTATTTTTTTCTTCAAACTAATTAATTTGATGATAAACTAATATATAATCTAAGGATACACAAGATATAAAATAATTAAGTAATTTATTTAAAACTTTTTAATCTCTCCAAAAAAAAAAAGATCAACTAAATCTTTTAATTAGCACTTTGGAAGTACTTGATTTTCATAAGTGTGAAGAAAAGTCTGCCGCATATTAAATTTTAATAAAAAATACTTCACCCCTAACTATAAGCTTTAAATTTAAGAATAACTCTGCCTCAAAATATAAATTTCATTTCAAGTTTGTCTCAACATATTTTTTTTCTTTTTGTTTTTCAGTTTTACCTTCCTTGGCTATAATATGTATTGCATATTTTTTTATTAGTGACTATATATGTGAACTGCATTGATTAAGATTGCAAATGAGAATTATATTCATGAAGGAGAGTTTGGTTGGAAAAAAAGTGTGCTACTTACATATTTATTGTTTTAAACTAATCCTAACTGCTTTTTTAATAAACAAAAAATAATTATTTAAAGCTTATATTCAGATACGGAGGAAGATGAAGTGTTGTGTCTCATACAATTAAGAAATCTTATTCTCTTGTTTTAGCCTACTATTTATTAGTTTTTTTTCTAAATACATTATCCTTCTATCAGAAGCAATTTTGCTTTTGGCAGTAAATATAGGCACATTTTACTAATTAATTATTTAAAAGAAGTGGGGAGATATTCAATAATCAAACCAACTAGAGGGTGGGTAGACCTAGCCACCAAACAGGCCTTATTTGAGGCTAGAGATACAACAGCAAAGTATGGCCCAATACAGTATTCAGGCCCCCCAACAAAGGGGCGTGTTATGATGGATTTTTGAAATTAAATTGCCATATGCAGATTATTGTTAACTGGGGCGATGGGGTTGTTGACTCAAGGCCGGACTTTGGAGGGGGGGAACCGAAAGGATGAGTTTTTATTCTCCCAGTTTATTTATCCCGCGCCAATTATTTTTCTTTGATTTTTAAAGTTCCAAAATCAAATGCAATCCCCCCCCCCCCAAAAAAAAAATCATCAAATGCATTAACTCGAAAAACATATTATGATATTGTCCAAAAAAAAAAACATATTATGATGAAAGACATCCATATCTTTTGACTTTTAGATTGATATGCTGCTCATTTCATTTCACATGACACAGTTTTTTTATACTACTTTTGGTTCTAAATATAGGATAAAGTTTATAATGCAATTTGCACCACAAACTTTATGAGTAAGTAAAATCACATGTAGAGACTAAAACGTTTCAGACAACAATTAGGGATGGATATTGTCTTGTTCGCCCATATACTGAAATAAAAATGAATTAGTCAATGTATTCTTTCTAATAGCGGGGTTGAAGCATTTAAAATAGTTTTTTAATCATAATTTACAATACATGAGATAAATGTGTGAGAATAAGTACTTTTGGGACCTAAAAGTAATCCCAAACATTTTGTGATATGTAAAGACAAATGATTCTTGGTGCACTGAAAAAAAAGACGTTCATGCATTGATCTTTTCTTTCCTTTTTTGCCATGTTAGAAAAAATATGCTTATGATTGTACAAAAAATTGGCGTCTAAATTTAATGCAAAGGATAAACAGAGTATCTCCGGAATCACGGTGCGAGATATTTGATCCCTGAAGAAAAATTCCCATAATTTACGCGCGAAAATATGCAAGCTTCCTATTCAAAAGCGATCCCATTGAGATAAGCAAAATTAACCAGAATTCTAGCGGTGCTCATCCCTACACGAAGCAATTTGGAAGAGAGAATCAACAATGGTCGAAAAATGCCTGATAGCAGCCTCCTTAGCTGCCCTGGTTTTTCATCCTAGATCCTCCATCCAGTGTTTCAAACCCAAACCTAACCCTAACAGCACCAACAGTACTACAAGCCCACCAAAAAACCACAAACCAGCCAAGAAAAAACACAGTACCCCACCAAAGCCTCCTCACGAACAACTCAAACCTAAAGCCCAATCCTCTTCTTCTTCTTCCTCCACCGCAAGAAACTCTTCACGTTCTAACCAACTTACAGAGCTCCTCGAAGGCGACTGGCCTATTGATATTGTGGCAGCTATGTTTCGTGCAGGGTGGCCTCTCGAGAAAACGGTTGTGATAGAGAAGATACTGAAGGTGAATCACTCTCTGGAAATCCTCACCAACTTTGAAGAATACAGAGAGGGAGTGAAGTCCATGTCTGCGAAGATTCGTGAACCAGAGAGAACCCAGAAATTAGTGGTCGATGGGAATGAACTCGTACGGTTTCATGGTGCGCTTATCAAGTGTTCTTTGGGGAGAGACAATTTATCACTTGACATTTGTTCAAACAGATGGTGTGCGGTTTGTAGGATGGCGAGCTCTACGTTCCCCGTGAAGGACGTTTCTGTGAAGTTATATGAGAATTGTTGGAGGGCACACGCGAAGATTGACGGAGGCTCTGTAGGGGATAGGACCTCCGCGAGGACTGCTTCTGTGTTATGCAGGGTGATCGCTGGTCGGATTGCAAATTTCGATAAGTTTGGGGCCACGAATGTACAAGAGGGTGGGTTTGATTCTATGATATCTCCTCCTGGGTATGAATCAGAGGTGTCAGACGAGCTAGTGGTATTGAATCAGAGAGCAATCCTTCCCTGTTTTGTTGTGATATACAGAGCCAGTTGATCTGTAGATTGCAGAACAGGGTGGTGAAATGGTGCTTCATATCAAATTGAACATTTATTGTCAGTTCATAATTGGTAGTTGGGAATGCTAAGAGATTATCATAAGGAGAAAAAAATGACTGTGATTTTTCTTGTGACCTTTTCTTCGGTACAACATTACTTGCAACACTCTCTGTTTCCCCATTCTCTCCCAATCAATCCCCTTTTTTGAAAAAGTAGAAGTCTTTGGTTTTTGTTGTTTGATTTTTACAGTGTGTGTGTTGGGGGTTATAAATACATATATTTTATGCATCATAATTTACAACCGATATTTAAATAAAATTTATGCATTTGATATACGTGTGCAAGGCAGCATAATTGTAGATTGAGCATGACAAGTAGGAAATGTCAAAACGGGGCCCCCGTTGAAGTTACTGCCTTAAGACGTGTGGGTTAAAAGCGCGTGTTAAGCAGGCCCACACGCCAAAAAAATTATTGATCCCTAGGGTTAGAAGTGGCCCGCATGGCAAAAAAACATTTTATATCTACAACACATCTATTCATTCATATTCAGATATGGAAATATCATTCTGGAAGATTACCAAATATCATTCTCAACTATGTTCAAACAGATTACCAAATAGCATCCACAAATATTGAAAGGAAAAATAAAGTTCACCTATCTGATCCAGTAGAATACTAAAATTCTGAATAGGTTCTGATCCAGTAGAATACTAAAATTCTGAATAGGTGAATTTTATAAAGAAGAGAGATTATAAAGGTGAGGAAAAGCTTCATGAAAGAAACATCATTTTCTACCCTGATAACCACCCAGAATCTGAATCATGATCCATCACCCAATCTTGTCACCATTCTACAGAAATAGTATGCAGTAGCGACTTCATCAGTTTCACATGATGAGTGAGTGATTGCTAAATTCTGCAACCCAATTCATAGATAAGATCAAACTGAAATTTCTCAGACTATATGGAATCCAAAAACCACGCAATGACAAAGAACGTTGGGTTAACATTCTATTTCTGCAACATCCAACCCCCCTTCTAATATGTAATCCTTTGAACATGGGTGCCCATCAGATAAATTTCACAAATGCAATCTGGGTTCTTGCAGCCAGAATCAAAGCTAATCCAAAAAAACAATCAGCATGCCAGTTTTATTCTACTAAGTTAGATCACTTATAAAAGTCACTACACAGATTCATCATCGCCCAATAATAAACAATTGAATTTACTACATCCCCTCTTTGCCTATGTCTTTCTGCTCTCATGGCCTGCAAATCATCATGAACAAGAATTTACTCACTATTGAAGATGAAGATTATTAAAAAGAAAAAAAAAAGCTATATCAGAAATTGAAGACCTCTCTAGTCTTCAATTTGAAATTCTTGATGCCCCTTGGGATTCTGTTTCTAGTGCTTCATGATGAGTAATTTTACAATCATCTTCATTTAAAACTCACAATCAATTAAAATACAATCACTCAATTAGGCAATTAATTCTAACATAACCAATCAATATTACATGTACATATAAAACATTATGAAAATTAACACAACATTACCATTAGGATTGAGAGTAAAACCATGCAGCCAATTCCTAGTGCAAATCAACATCTGAAGATTTTCAGGAAGAGTAGAACTTCTATATTTGGTAAGAACACGTCCACCAATACTAAAAGCGGTTCCCGATGCCACCGTAGTAATGGGGATACTTAACACATCTCGTGCCATAATACTAAGTGTGGGAAACCTACTTTCATTAAGCTTCCAATGGCTAAGCACATCAAAATCTTCACCTTGACCAAATTTAACTTTTGGTTCATCCAAATAAAGTTCTAATTCACTCTTACCAGCAACATACATGCTCTCGTTCTCAAACATTTCAAACTCCTGCAAAATATAATATATTAATTATCAATGAAACAATAGTAAAGAAAATATTAATTTAGCATAAAAGAACATACCCTGATATATAATTTTGATTTTTTGGGCCTACTCCCTTCTCCACTAGACTTGTGCAAGATATTGGATTTGTTGGATGATAGAGAATGAGAAGAACTTGATCCTTGGAGATTGCTTGCATATTCTTCATAAAGCTTCTCAATCTTTTCTCTCACATTTCTAACCTTATCATAAGAGGTTGAAGGATCCAATTTTGTATAACAAAATTCTAAGAAAACAAGCTTCAAGCGCGGGTCAAGAATAGCTCCAAAAACTAGAACTACACTATACTGCTTCCAATATTTGTCAAACTTCTCTTTCATTCTCATTGACATATCCCTTATAACATCATCATCACTACACAAATTTTCATTCAATATGCGTCATTGACAGGCACCCATATTGCCAGATGTTTTATTGCCACTTGAAACTCAAGAACATTTTTATTTATTGTGTTTAAAACAATAAATTGAACCATTTTGAAAAAGAGGTATATGCCTGTCACAATTGGGAATGAGATTCCCTACCTATCCAAAGATACCAAGGGAAGCTCTTCTCCCGACCGTCATGATCTTATTTTTTTTACTTTTTATTTTTTCAAAAAAATTATTTTAATGGCACTAATCTAAAATAAAGATAATCTCCCAACTAACATTTTTTCAAAAAACGATTTTTTATTTAAAAAGCAGCAATTTAAAAATAAAATAAAATCCTGACCGTCCCGGATCGGGATGGCCAAAAAGATAGGCACCAAAAAACCTAAGGTTTAATCACAATTGGACATTCCTCGTATTCTACTTCTCTCCCTGCCTCCCCTAAAAAAACCCCTTACCAAACAATGCGTTAGAAGTATAAAATTCATAGCTGAGTGAACTATTTTTGAGCTATATATATCATACCTTTTTTCTTAATTTTTTTTTTGATACCTGAAAGTTTTGGAGGGGTTCGACATCGATCCTCACTGCCTAAAAGACGCCCCGAGCTCATGAAACTCTTGGGACTTACGAGATCGCCTACCAAAGAGAGTCCCAAATGACGCAGAGGAGATCGAACCCACGATCCAAGCGCTAATCCCGATCACTTACCATCTACGCCAACTCACAGGTAAAGGTATAATAATTGTATGTTTTTTTTTTATCATTAGTTAGATTTGATAATTTTATTTAAAGTGTTGTGTTAAGCAAGTAAATTTAAAATATATACCAAGAAAAACAGAATTATAAAATCAATCAATTAATTTATATTAAAAAACAGAGAGAGAGAGAAGGAAAGCAAACAAGAAAATAACAGAAGTGGAACAATCTAATCGATCAGACAAATCTTTTGTATGGCTGCTCTGTTCCCTGGAAATAAATAACAGAAGTGGCAGAGGATACGTAATCTATTACTCCCTCCTGCCTTAATTATAAGGCATAGTTGACTTTTTCTTTTTGGATAAACCAAAAGCTAATTAAATCACTTTAGAGTATTTTTATTTTTATTTTTATTTTTTTCTTCAAAGTAATTAGTTTGACTAATAAACTAATATAAAATCTAAAGATACACAACATATAAAATGATTAAGAACCTATTTAGCTTCCTTAATCTCTCAAAACAAAGTCAACTATGTCTTATAATTAGGACCTGGAGGTAGTATCTATTAGTTATATAATAAGAGCAGCGTTGCTAGGTTGATTTTGTGATATGTTTTAGGTAGAGGTGCAATCAGAAATGAAATTAAAGAGGGTGAAAATTATAGAATAGAATCCAATTTTTTTATGAAAGTACACTTTAACCCATAATATTGTAAATATTGGGAAAATTCCATTTAAATACCAAATGAATTTGTGAAACCCCCCCCTCCTCCGATTTGTCAAAAGATCGAGAGGTACAAAAGACCTATGAGGGATATGCAAATTCGCGTGAAATTACCTTTCTACCCTTACATTTACATAAATTAAAATAAAAATTAAAAACCCCACCCTCCCACTCCCCACCACCACCACCACCATCGCCGCCGGCGTCGCCACCACAACCACCACCACCACCGTTGGCGGCCACCACCACCACCACCACTAGGTGATGGGGGTGGTGACCGGTGGTGTGGTGGTGGTGGTGGTGGGGTGTGGGGGTGGTGGTGGGGGGGGGGGGGGGTGGGGGGGGGGGGGTTTTTAATTTTTTTTTTTATTTAAATGTAAGGGTAGAAAGGTAATTTCACGCGAATTTGCATATCCCTCATAGGTCTTTTGTACCTCTCAGTCTTTTTACAAATTCGGAGGACCTCTGGGGGTTTTGCAAATTCATTTGGTATTTAAATGAAATTTTCCCTTTTATATTTTTATTTTAGTCTCTCTACGAAACTTTTAGTAAGGACTAAAGTGAAAATATTGAAAAATTTATAAGACTGAAATATAATTTTCTGAGACTTTAGGTTGATTGTGTAATTTTAGGGGGTGCGGGGGCCACCATGGCCCCCAGGTCCCAGGTCTGTCCCTGGTTCTAGGTCTGCCTGTTTATTACATAGCAATATCGTAGTACTAGATAAATTAAACTATTTAATATATTAGTATTAGTATTATTATTATACCTTAGGGGCTGTTTGATATGAGGGATTTTGATTGGGGGGAAAATTATGAGTTGGATTTAAAAAATTGGAGGAGTAGAGTTGTAAATTTCTAATAAAGGGAAGATGTAAAAAAAATTTAATTAAAATATTTTATCCTCACTTCTCCAATTTTCTTAAATCCAATTAACAAAAATTTCCCCTTCTCTCCAAATCTCTCATGCCAAACATACCTATATATTGATAATTTCCTCATATGTGATCCCTATTATATCATTATAACTTCCTTATTCATTTTTAAAATCTAAACCTAAAAAAAATTCAACACTATAAATGAGATATTTAATATATTATATCTAAACAAAATATTTAATCTATTATAAAAATTTGCTAACAAATTTTATGTACATGCCATGATTCTAAAAATATGATATTCTTAGAAGTAACTCAAAAACTTACCGGTATTGTATAATTTTTATGGCAGGAGTGGGAGAGGAAAGCCAAGTCTTAATTTTTTTTAACAAACCGAATAAACAAATTTTATATAGATAATTATATAATCTTTAATTTTTCTCTTTACATTAATATTAGATAATTATCTATAGAAAATTTGATTATTTGGATTGTTAAGAAATTAGGCAGGTTAAAAAGGTTATCATGGTTATGAGAAAATTTATGAAGCTATCATGAGTGTATACAACGATTTAGTATTTAAATTTTTGTAATGGATTAAATATTTGAATTTATCCCATCTGTGTTCATATTTTTGGTTAGTTTTAGATTTTATAAATGAATTAGAAATTTATAATAATGTAACCAAGATAGTATTAATAATATTACTAAATAGTTTAATTTATCTAGCATGAAACACTCTCGAATGACGTTTAAGTAGGCATTCAATTTGTCACATGACCACCTAATACCAATGTTCTCTTTTTTTTTGCCAAACAAGTGTCCCACTCCCACCTATTATAGCCCAAATGTAACACAACCAACCCTATCAATGTCGGACATAGTATATAAATAATAGATGTTATACTCCACTATTTAATTCTTGAATTAAATATGTGAGTTATATAATTATATATATATATCTAATGATGTGTATTAGACTATGATGTTTATCAAATTATATTAGACTATTTAAGTATTTGAGTAAAGAAAATTTACACTAAATGAGATTAAATTTTAAGGATAGATGATTTAAGTTTTAAGAAAATAAAATAACATGGTTAAGTAAAGATAAATAAGGATGTGGAGATTATTTAGTTACTACCTAAATTAATCTAAAAACTAGTAAGAGCAAAATATGTATTTCATGAGCAAGTGAAAATGTGGTAAATCAAAAAAGAAAGAAAGAGGAAAAGAATATAAAAGCAAATGGGGGAAACAAAATGTAGAAAAAATAGGAAAAAATACCATTAAAAGTAGTAAAAAGTTCAATGAGTATGTTGAAATTCAATAATTTGAAAAAGACTTATTTAAAATTTTGAAATGTTGAAAAATTATCTAATTACCCATATTAAATAAAAAATTCTCAACCCTTTGCTGGCCGCTGGTGACTAGTGCCCTTACAAGCTTCAATGAATGTTATTGACAACTTAAGTGTCTATATTAACAACTTTAGTATCACTTTAACAACTCAAGTATATATATTAACAATTTTAGTATGAAAAATTCCAAAAAAGATATTAGTCACCGGAAACCCGGTAAAGGTTATTAATAACTAAAGTATCTATATTAACAACTTTAATATCGCTACGTACAACTCAAGTATTTATATTAACAACTTTAGCTAGAGAAATTAAAAATAAAATAAAAAATACATTAGCCGCCAAAGCTCTGGTGAAAGTTATTAGGAATCATTCAACAAATACCGTGTTTACAACTTTAGTATAGCTATTATCAACTCAAGTATCTCTATTAAGAACTTTAGTCTAAGAATTTTTTTTAGAAAGATATTAGCCGTCGGAGCTCCAATGAAAGTTATTAGGAAATATTCAACAAATATATCGTTTATAATTTTAATATCACTATTAATAACTAAAGCATTAATATTGACAAATTTTGCGTGAAAATTTTAAAAAAATAGAAGGTTGTCGTTTACAAGTTTAGTATCGCTGTTAGTAACTAACGTATTTATATTCACAACTTTTGCCTGAAAAATTCAAAAAAAAAAAAAATATTCCTTCATCGAGCTTCGACTTTTTTTTTTTTTTTTTTTTTTTGAATTTCTCGGATTAAAGTTGTTAATACGATACTTTAGTTGTTAATAACGATATTAAAGTTGTAAATGGTGTATTTGTTGAATATTTTTTAATAACCTTCACCTGAGCTCTAGCGGCTAATTTATTTATTTATTTATTTTTTGAATTTTTCCAGACTAACTTGTTATTATAAATAATAGAGTTGTTAATAATATTCGTCGAAGCTCCTGTGGCTGGTCATCGGAGCTCAAGTAATGGTTGTCGCCACCGGAGCTCTGACAGCAGGGAAAGGGGTTAAAGATTTTTTATTTTAAAAAACTATAGGTAATTTCTCAAATTTTACATTTTAAAATTCTAAATCAGTTTTTTTAAAATTATTAAAATTCAACATACTTATTTATTTTTTTTATCACTTTTTTGATGGTATTTTTTAGTCATTTTTCCAAAAAAATAATGAGAAAGAGGGGAAGGAGAGACAAAGTGGGTCCCACTCATTATTATTAAAAGCAATATACTTCCTTCCTTAAGCAGATACTCTCCTTGACATTTTTCTCGCCATCCATCCTCCTCATTTTCGGATCCGGCCATCTAAATCTTGATCGGAGGGTCCATAAATCTTTTTCAAAAAACCGCAGAGAAGTGTTGGGCAGAAAAATTGGACCGACTCCTTCCTCGTTTCATTTGTGCCGCGGAAAGCTCGTGTCCTTTGTTTTGTTTTGTTTTGTTTTTTTCCCTTTCATCTTCTTCCTTACTTTTCTGGTTGGGCGTCGCATGGAGAGTAGAGTTAGTGAGATTAAGAGCTTGATTTGAGTTTCTTCCATGAGCCTTGAATGACATTATACGCACTACTATTTTCTTTCACTTGACTCCTAATTAGCACATGTTGATATGTACGATAGATTTAAATATTGGTTCCTGGGGCTTTTCTCTCCCCCATTGCTCTTAACATTTTTTAGATAATATTCTTGTTTTGATTAGTTGGGGAAGGCTCCAAAGGTTTATTTATTGTTTCTGGTTAGTTGGGGAAGGCTCCAAAGGTTTATTTATTGTGATAATCTTTTTAAAGCTTCCTCCTTTTTATTTATGTGGTGAATTATTGTGTATTGTCACTGTAGGCTCACGTTACATACTCTAATGTAATATTATATTGTGAATTACAAAGGTAATTACAGATCGCTTACCAACGAAGCTCTCAAATCGACCAGTGGGTATCGAACCTCATCCTTTTTAGGGTGAAAACAAACACCTTAACTAACTGTACCACCCTCATTGACACATATGGTCAAATATTCTATTATGAGATTTGAGAAGCTCAAGGCCCAATTGTTAATGGAAATTGCTTTATAAATGTTTTGATTTCAAATTGTTTAGAGTACAACTACTTAGAAAAAGTTTTATGATCCATGATAAATTTTAAACGACTACTTTATCTTTTTCTATCATAAATAGATCTTTGCAGTGATTTAAATCATTTATAATCATGGTAGGGTTTTCAAATGATTAGTTGAACTCTTTTTCTACCATGGTTAAATTTTGAAAGATAAGTTGTAATCTTTTTTATTATAGTAGATTTAGGTTTTCTCTTTTATGCTATAATATTATTTATTATCCGAAGATTTGATTAAGTTATGAATAATTGAGATTTAAGGAAGGGATTTTACACATGTTGTATATTTATCGGTCATGTAAAATAAATGTAGTGCATATCCTCTCATTTTAACCATTCTTCTCATTGACTCATCCCCTTGTTGTCAGAGCAAATGGCGAAGAGGAAAGGAACTCATTGTTGCTACTGGTTCTTTATTTCTCCCCTTTTTAGTTGCAAGTTTACTGCTGTTTTTGGAGATATTGAGAGAGCTTTGAAATTCTGAACTTCTTATCCTCGAAGACTTGCATAACATAGGTACTCCTCCAAGATTATAACAGCGCTGCGTGGAATCATTTTCATGGTTGAAAATTATAACGAGCATTGATTATCAGATTCTATGATCATTATTGATCGATAAGCCGCATGAATTTCAACCAATCGTTGAATTCTTGTGATGGGAAAAAAATTATTCATTAACTAATCAATACTAACTTATAGTACTTGAATTACTATTAGTAAGTCATTTATTGCTCACATTCCTTCAGACGCAGGGTATGTGTGCTGTGCATGAGCGTCGGCCTCGCGTCAGACAGATATTTTGTATGGCTGCTCTGTTCCTTAGAAATAAATAACAGAAGTGGCAGAGGATATGTATTTTCGTTAAATACAAGAGATCGAACTTATCAGAAGACACGAAGATGGCAGCACCAGGACGGCACAACATTTCCTAGGGTAGGTGGCAGTCTACGACTAATGTTTAATAGGAGACAGTGTTACGAAGTCGATGCTTCATGAGAACCAGGATAAAAAATAACTATAGCCTATCAACACTCATGCGTACGTTACAACTAATTATATAACTAGATGTCTAGATATATCTAATTATGTATATTAGACTATGATGTTTGTCAAATTACTTATGCACATGTAAAATCAATCGTGACAAATCAAACCAATAAATCAGCAAACAAGCGAATTACAAAAACAAAGTATTAAAACATTAGATTATGTATTTTGTGTGTAGGAAGGAAAGGAAAAGAATATGCATGCTAAGAAAGGTCACATTGACGTCACATTCCAAGAATATTTTTGAGGCACCTCACTAGCACATGCTGAAAGCTAAAAGGAAGATTCTTCGCAAGACAATGAACTTCCAGATATGTACGAGTGAGAATCATGTTGTATATTTATTGGTCATGTATAATAAGTATAGTGCATATCCTCTATGTTTTTTTGTATGAGCATCTGGTATCCTTGATCTACCCTTTAAGGTGTCAATGTCACCTGCTCTATTTATAAATCTCAAATTGAAGACTTGTTTAAGGGATATTGAGTACCTTACCACTCAATCTCATAAGTATTGGTGCATATCCTCTCATTTTAGCCTTTCTTCTTATTGATTCATGAGTGACAAGTTGGATTTTTCTTTTTAGAAGAGGGTTCTAATAACATAAGTTTGTAGGTGAAACCCCACCCACAAGAAAGATTTCATCCCCTCCGGCTCAAAGGCTATATGCGAATATGTTTGTTTAGATTAGTAGTTGAAGCCGTTTTTTTGACGTAGTTTGCGGTATATGAGATAAATATATGAGATGAGCTTTTTATCACTTTTTAAATGACAACCCAAATAAGCCTTTAAAATTCATGCTCGCCGTATACCCCCTTTGTGCACACGAAAATGAAGAAGTAGAACAAGGCGTCGAAGGTGGCTATGTCTATGATTTTCTCTCGCCGTCAACGGATTCTCACTCACCAACGCCCCCATGTGCCCTTGCTTTTCCTTGTATTCCCCTTGCTTCAAACAATCACCTCTTTTGCTGCGAAATTCACATTGCCCCTCCTTTTAAGTAATACTCTATATCGTTATTACTTCGTTATTTTGCGTGACTGTATAATTTTATTTATGCTATTTTTTGTTATTTTCAATGAAAGTAAATTTAAAATTTAAAAAATGGCTCAGAATGAGCTATTCATCCGCTAAGAAAAGTGGGGAAACAAAAATGCAGACCCCAAATCAGGTGCCTCGCTCTCTTCCTGTGATGATATAAATATAACTAGCATAGATCCCGTGCGATGCACGGGTGAAAATGTCAAAAATTAAAATATTTGTATTTTTAAAATTTTCTACCCCTCAATAATCCTATCTGCAAATTAAATACATTTTTCATTAGATTAACATAACGGAAAACAATTAAGGAAGTTATTGGGATTAAATCACATATATCGCTGCTCTTTAGGTAAAGGTGAAGTAACCTAGGCTCTTTGGTCTTGGCTGCATCTAAAATACTTAAACCTCCCCATAGTGTACGGTGAAAACGATGCATCCTAATATTTATAATTATAACCATTATAAAGAACAAATCATTTAAATTTTCAAACTAAACAGAAACCAAGTAAACCTACACAACAAAGCAGAACATCAATAAACTCTAGTAAGATAAGTCAGTTGGGAATACTTCGATCCTCATCCATTAGTTCAATCTCAACCCTAACTTTGCTAGTGACCATCGACATTGCTCTCATCCCACGACCCAACACCCGTAACCATCCCAATGACATCTACTTCAAACACAGACAACAACATAATAAATAATAAATACTATAATTAACATTCTAGCCCAATATATAGAAAAACTACTCCAACACACCCGGTAAAGCGAGCGTCAAAATCATCGTTAAGATTTTAGAGAAAGGAAAGAAATTAAATCCAAATCGGGACACGCCAATCATCGGTGGTATGACAAACAATAGTCCGAAATTTGGAAGTTAATTCAAAATGCATGATCTGTATATAGTGCAATAGGAACCCATAACAGGAACAACATTAAACCAGGAAATCACACACATCCCGCCCTCACGTAAACTTTCCTTACGGCGTTTTACACAAACCCACTACGCACCGTTGCATCAATCCGATCTCCCTAAACCATAAGAACATAGTTAGACGAAATTCTGGAAATAAAAATAAAAATAAAATAACGTAAACACATAGGCAGTACTACAAAGATGCATCATTACGCTCGAAAATATAAAACTTCGGAAAAAAAGTAGAAAAATTTAGGAATCTTACCTCAATATTTTACAACACAAGCTCAATAGATCAAATCGTTTATATAAAAGCAGAGCAGTAAAATAAGAATTAAAATATTAAAGCACAAACCGCTGGCCCTCTACGAAGTCCTGCAATCTGTCGTTTGTCTGGGTTTCCCAGCAACTCTTCAGCGAGAGTTAAAGTAGGCTGAGGTGAGGTGTAATGCGTTCTGGTGGCTGAGAGATATCAACTCCTGCTACCTCAAATCTAGTGATGCATTAACATCATAAATTAATTATACAGATACGCTGTGTTGAACTTTATATGGCAGAATAGAATGAAAAGAACACTAAGGGAGAAAACGTACCTTTTAATGAAATCACTTACTTCTGGCAGTTCTGGGTGTATAAGCAGTCGGGATGTATACATAGAATTAGATATCTTATTCTTACCTAGATGCATGAAATAAGCATATGCATCGTGCATCAAGTATTGGCTTAAAGAATGAAAACAAAGAGAATATTAAAATTAGATAAAAACACTTACGGTTAAATTGGCGTGCCTTGCACCACTGGAGTATGATCACAATAGGGCCAGACTTGTGACTTGTGAGAAGCCATATAGGACACAAGGTTGTATGCAAAGTCCCCCCAAAGTGTACACTGGAGGCGTTCTAGACTGCAAATTAACCACACGGTTATGAAGACAGCCATTGAAGGTGAACATCACATGATGGAGAGAAAACAATGTCATGCAAAAGACCCATAGAAGACACCCTCCCAACAACGTCTACTCATAAATTCAAGAAGAGAATACCGTTTAGTGGAAACAAAATAAGTGAGAAGCAAAAGACATACAAAGTGACAAAACCTCACTCACCGAACAGAAACGGTCATCCAAGTCGAAGAAAGGATATCGGAGAAAGTCTTGAAACCAAAACCATAACACGGGATGCTCTCATCATCTTTCCGTGTGGCAAACTGGAAGGTGACACGATACGGATGCTCAGTTGGATGGTACGACCTGTGGCAGGAACAACGGCAAAATGGGAGACATCCACAACCGCGCCTTCTTCAAGATGTTTGTTATAGCGACGAACAAACCCACTTCGCACAGACGCATGCACACGATCACCCTACAAGCATAAACAAATTACGAAGGACACAAATAAGTAACAAATAAAAGCATAAACAAATAATATTGGCGAAGAAGGCAAAATGAGTAAACCGGAGACAACAACTCACATGAATATTCCGTAACACAAGCTCCGGGGAGGATGTGTCAACATGGCCATGTCGGCGGCCATATTCCACATGCGGGCAATGCGGACACATATGCGCCAGTTATGACGATTAGGAGTTAAAGTACAAACAACGTCAAAAACGGTTGAAACCATAGCTCGGGTAAGAAATTTCGAGTGAAAAATGAAAGGGCAGTTCGTGCGATGTAAAGGCAAATGCGAGTTTTAAAAGGAAGGAGGGAGATAGAGTGAACTCCTTCCCGCACGAACTGAAAGTGGAGAGTAGTAACTTCCCCACACGACCGAAATGATCGGAGGAAGTGCGCCCGGAAGGAAGGAGCCATAGTGATTTTCGAAATTTTCGTTTAATATTTACTATTTCAAAAAAGGAAAATATTAATCTGTGCGATCGGACCGGCCACCCATCATAAAGAAATCAGATTCATGTATAAAAAAGAAAAAAAAACCCCATAAATGAAACCCATCCTCCAAGAGCCAGAAATTTTTTGTTGAAGGGAAGGAGAAAAGATGAAGATACTTAGCTTGAGTTGTCCATGATGTCGGGACACCAGTGCAAGAAATGACGCCGGCTTAGGCGAGAGGGAACGTAAGTGGTTGCCCGCGGAAGAGATGAAGGTAGACCCATGAGAGGCGTTCGATCGTGCGTACGGGTCAGAGAGGGGAGAGAGGAATTATGAGATGATGTCGTGCACACCAAAGTGAAGGGATGGAGCTATGTGAAAGAAGAAAAGAAAGTTAAAAATTTAAAATAATAGCCATTAATATGATGACACAAGCCTACACCCATTTCGTCCTGATCGTGTGTACAGAAGAGAGGGGAGAGAGGAATAATGAAAGCACGCTGGTGAAAAGATGCAGCTATTTGAAAGAAGAAAATAAATTAAAAATCAATAGCCATTAATATTATAGCACCAGCCTACACCTATTTCGTCCTATTTCTTAGGTTTTCACTTTTCACAGCTATAAGTCAGTTTGATAATATATTTATTTCTTGGAAAATCCTCCCCACTTGTGTGCGTTATTAAATGAAAACATTTAGGGGAGGCGTAAAAAAGGTTTAGTCGAAAAATAGTTAAAATATAAAGAGGGGGAATGATGGACAAATTATTTTAAAATATTTAATTAAGAAGGCAAAGGATAAAACAAAGACATTTTTTAAAATAGTGTCAAAAAAATACCAAAAAAAATATAAAAGAAAAGTTATTATGCATTATTTTATTTAGTCTAAAGTGATGACATACATGAAAAATGAGCAGACGGAACTAGCTACCGTGAAAGAAGGAAATTAAGAAAAAAAGTTAAAAGAAGGAAAAAGTTTAAAAAGTTTTTTTTTTTAAAAAAGTCTTCATTTCATTTAGATGATCGACATAGTTGTAAAAAAAAACTTCCTTCTTCGAGGAATAATGATGGTTATTTTTAAAAAGGACAAAGATTTAATTTAAAAGATGGAGGATAAAACAAAGATAGAAATTAAATATAAGGAAAGTTGTTACAAAATATTTAAAAATACTAAGGTGAAAATGTGAAAAATCCAATAGTTATCTTATCGGTTAACCTAACAAAGAGGATAATTAAGGGAATTAATAGAGATTTTTATTCTAAAAAATAGTATGCATAAATTAAAAAGTAAGAATTAAAAATAATAAATGGAGAGGGTAACCTCGAACGTGAGCAAAATAAAGAGGACGTATGTCAAGTCTTTGAAAAAATATATGCATAAATTATAAATTGTAAATTAAAATTAATAAATAGAGGAAGTTACTCAGTTAATAAATTGAAGAGGGAAGGTGTGAAACAAAGAATTAAAAATAATAAATGGATAGTGTGACCTCGACGGTTAGCAAAATAAGGAGGACACGATGTAACGTACTGAAAAAATATATGGAAGAATTATAAATTGTAAATTAAAATAAATAAATAGAGGAAGTTATTTGGTTAATAAATTGAAAAGGACAGGTGTCAACAGAGAAACCTCGCTCTCTTCCTGTGATATAGTTAAGATACGTGGCACCTTTGTTTGGGTTGGGCCTCATCATTCCTCGAAGAATTTGACAAAAGAGGGAGCATGAATTAATTTACTCGGGAAATATGAATAGTTGGTGATCCAAAGCGGACAAGGTGGGCCATCCCCGACACCAAACCCACACGACCATCATTGTCTGGTATTTTCCGAATTTGACCCTGAAGTAGCGTAGTGACTGGGATGAGGAATTCAGGATTATATGCCCCTGTGACCACCACTTCCTTGCCCGTTTCCCTTTTCTCTTTTCCTTCTTTTCGCAAGCCACTGTGGGTGAGGTGATCCCTTTGTTCATGACCCAAACAATCCATTTTCCACGTCACCTCTTCCTCCATTCCACAGCCTTGATCCTATTAGACTACCACAACTTTTTAACCCTAACATGAGTCGTGGCATTCTATATAATCAAATGCATATTCAAGTAGTTGATTGAATTTGTATTGTATTGTATTGGGGTCAAGTTCACAACAACTCGTTCAAAAATCAAATCGAAATTTAATCTAAAACTCGTGCATTTTTTTGCGAATAATCTCTGGAAGTTAGAAAGTGACCAGAATGATATAGCGCGAGCACATGGGGCATCCTCGTTCGTGTCCGTCATCACGCTAATCAGTTGGCGTTGAGGTTTTGGTGACGGACACTACACCTCGACCGACAACTACAGGGAACCACTCTCCACGCACCTGCCACGCCACACACGCGCCGACCAAGCCCCGAGCCAGGCTTCAGTTGGGCGGCCTATTATTTGCTGACGTGTCCTTTACTCACCGTTAGATGGACCACCAATTATACCTTATCTGCTAATCAAATGGTCTCACGTTCAATTCTGCCTATCATTACTCGCTCTCCATTTCTTTGCCTAACGACCGCTTATGGATAACAGCAAAGGTCTTTTATTTTTTTTACTATAACAGAAAATCAGAAAATTTTCCCTTTTCGTCTGAACGCAAATTCAAGCGTCGGAAAGGGATAGAGACGAATAAGTAATAACAGCAAAGGCCTCTTCCTTCCTTCCCCTCTTTTCTTTTTAACCGTTTGCTGAACTGTTAAATGAACTTCTTTTTGTAATTTTTTATGTTCATTTTGAATACTGGTCGGAATTTTTTAATTGGAAAATATAGCTTCAAGATTACGCTTTCAAAAAGTTTCATTTCAGTTCTGTTTTGTTCTGGTTGGCCATTACCATTTACCATCATCGCTCTGTCACTTCATTTTTATATATAAACATCAGAAGTGACCTCCTTTTTCACAAGTTCCTGATCATGAAAGTGCTGCTGAGACGGGGGATTTCATCAACTATTGAGGTGTGAGCTAGCTGTGACTGTTATATTTTAGTGTAAATGGCGGAAGTGGACTCGTGGAGAGAGGAGCTGTCAAGTATTGTGGACAGCTCCGGCGTACGTTATACCGGAGATCCTATGGAATCCTCCACGACGTCGTTTGAGATGAGAAGATCGGAATATATGCCCGGTGAATCGTTGACAGTTGAGCCGGAGGGATCGGGAGAGAGCTTCAAGGATCAGGCCGTGGGATTTGTGATGGCTTGGTGTGAGATACTTACGGAATTTGGTAGGGGTTGTAGGGACATTGTGCAACAGAATTTCTTGAACGAAAACTCATATGTAGTGAGAAAGCTCCGAGGGCCTTGTGCTAAGGCTTCGAAGAGATTAAGGTTTCTCAATGAATTTTTGCCCGAGGATCGGGATCCGTTTCAAGCTTGGTCGGTCGTCTTCTTCGTTTTCATTCTTGCACTCGCAGGTTACCTTATTGACTTCCCTCTCTGTTCGCTCTTTCTTTAATTCATTTGTTCATTAATTAGAGTTTCGTTTCTTTAACTTTTTTTTCTTAAGTAGATGGTTGGTAATAAATTGATATACCATATCCATATAGTAGAGGGAGGGCCAGCACAAGCCCTTCGCCCTCCCCTTTTTTAGTTGTAAGTTTACTTCTGTTTTTGGAGATATTGATGGAGCTTTGAAATTCTGAACTTCCTCTTATCCTCTAAGACTTCCATAACATAGGGCGATTCTACTTCTGCAAGATTATAACACCGCTGTGTGGAATCATTTTCATGGTTGAAAATTATAATTAGCAGCGGTTATCAGATTCTATAGTAACTTATAGTACTTTAATTCTTATGGTAAAAGAATTATTAATTTATTAATCTATAGTAAGTTGCAGTACTTGAATTACTATTAGTAAGTCATTTATTGCTCACGTCCCTTCGGACGCAGGGTATGTGTGCTGTGCATGAGTGTCGGCTTCGCTCATTAAGAGTCTTCACAACTCTTCACAACCGGTTAGGCTATTATTGACTTTAATTGATGAAGTAATAGAAGATTCTCAAATTGTTGTTTTCAGCCATTTTTTTGGTAATGATAAACCTTGATTTATATCTATGTCTCCACGAACTTAGAGCACTCTTCGTTTTTTTTTCTTCCCTTTCCTTGATATTGTTTCTTCTTTGTCAATGCTATTTTAATCACTTACTATGTGCATTTTATTAGATTCCAGAGAGACTATGATGATTGTTTATGAATGATTTTTGCTTGATGATGTCAATTTGGTATGAAATTTACTGACCTTTATATGCAATTTGCAGCTATTAGTGTAGATCCCAACCGTGACTCTGTAGCCCCAGTGGTAAAGGTGCGCGTGCATCCTCCCAGTGCTAGGCGCATACTTCTTCCTGATGGTAGATACATGGCTTATGAAGAGCAAGGTGTTCCTGCTGATTATGCTAGATTTTCCCTTGTTGCTCCACCTGCTTTTCTTTCGTCCAGGCTAGCAGGTGAGTTGTCAGAATTTTAAATTTTTAGGATTGACATTCATAATCTCTAGCATATATTCTCACCTGGAACCTACAAAAGATCCTATGTTCTTGTCTGCTGTCTGATTTATTGTTGTTTCTTCCCCCATTGGAATGGAAGGTATACCTGGTGTTAAAGCTTCTCTGCTTGAAGAGTATGGCATACGTTTAGTCACATATGATCTTCCGGGTTTTGGGGAAAGTGATCCTCATCCCAAGAGAAGTCTTAACTCCTCAGCCATGGATTTGCTGCATCTAGTCAATGCTGTCAATATCAGTGACAAATTCTGGGTACTGTGCCACTCAAGTGGATGCATTCATGCTTGGGCTTCACTCAGATATATTCCCGACAGAATTGCAGGTATTCAACTATATTATGATTTTAGTGTTTAGATTCTGCTTAAAAGCTATCTGTTCAACATCTGGAGTTTCATATTTCCCACCTATTGATTTAAGGTTGCTTTTGAAGCTTTAAATTTTGAAAGTTTAATTTGAGACTTAATTATAGACTTTGCTGGTTAAGACTTTTGGGAAATATACAGTGTGAATGCCATCTATGATATTGGTTTTATCTCCATTCATACAGCTTAATGCAAATATTCTTGGAGTATATAGCAATGAAAGTTATGTTCTGCATGGTGTTCTTCCTTTATTAAACTTGTTTAGTCCTTTTCTACTCCCATGCTACCTGCACAAATAGAAATAAATATATTAGAGGATCCAATTTTATTTACGATATTACCTGAAATTGCAGGTGCAGCTATGCTAGCTCCTATGATCAATCCATTTGAGCCACGGATGACTCAGAATGAGATCAAAAGAACTTGGGAGAAATGGCTGCCAAGGAGGAAGTTCATGTATTCATTGGCTCGTAGATTTCCAAAGCTTCTCTCCTTTTTCTACCGGAAAAGCTTCTTGTCTGGAAGGCATGATAAGATTGATAAGCAGTTGACTGTTTCCTTAGGAAAGAAGGTGAATATACTAATCCTTGAACCATGTTACAAGCAGTTGTTACCTTTTTTTTATCTATATGTTAGAATTTTATTTTATGTGCATTGATAATAGCTATGTGAATTCATGTCAACTGGAAGCAACTGGATCCATCAATCATTGGCTGTTGTCTGCACATGCTAACACATGGTTGATTAAAATACTCATGTTTTAACAACTGGATATAGAATGGAAGCTAATCCCTAGTTGTATCCTGGAAAAGTCTGTCCTTAACTGGTTAAAATATGTAGAATCACCTAACATGTCAACCCTTTTGAAATTTGCTATATCAAATGAACTGAAGCTACATAAACTGATAGCCATAGATCGACTCATTGGGTTTAATCTTAGTATTATAAGGGGAATTGAGTGTTAGAGTATCTTCATATTATAATATCATCGTTCTTGTAGTTATCATATAGAATGTGAGGGTTTTGTTGATATGCTTCTTACTGCAAATAATTAATATCCATCTGAAAATGCTCTTGCTGCTTTCCTCTAATCTTGCCTGTGAAACTGCTATCTGAGTATAATAGTGAAGCTGATTTAAAAATAGGAAATAAAACACAGTGCTTGGTAAAAGATTTCCTCAGTTCGATAAAGGCATGATATTTCTGTCATGATCTGTCAAATTAACATTTTGGTATGTTCAGGACGAAATTCTGATAGAAGAGCCTGCATTTGAAGAATTTTGGCAACGGAATGTGGAGGAGTCAGTACGCCAGGGAAACGCACAGCCATTTATAGAGGAAGCTGTTCTGCAGGTAACAAATTGGGGATTTGATTTAACAGAGCTTCAGGCGCATAGGAAGTGCCAAACAGGAGGCTTGCTTCTTTGGTTGAAGTCCATGTACAGTCAAGCAGAATGTGAATTAGCAGGATTTCTTGGCCCTATAAACATATGGCAGGTTTGAACTCAAATGTCCTTGTCTATTACTGTTTGACTGTTTCTTCTATGCTAACAATATCACATGGAGAATGAGTTCATTTTGATGATTATCTAGTTAGTTTTGTTCTCATATGCTTTCTTTTTCAATCCTGAACAGGGATTGGATGATAGGGTGGTTCCACCATCAATGGCGGAATACATTAGACGAGTTTTGCCAGAGGCAGTTATCCACAAGTTTCCAAATGAAGGCCACTTGTCCTATTTCTTCTTCTGTGATGAATGTCATAGGCAGATATTCTCCACCCTCTTTGGAACCCCTCAAGGTCCGCTTGAAAAACAAGAGAAAACTGCAATTGAGGAAGATTTACCAGTTTTAGCTTCTGATACGGAATGACACGTGGCTACTGATTCATGCTTCCTTAAGCTGTGATTGTAAATACCACAGGCTGCTCCTATGCGGGATGGAGCTTGAAACACGACAATATCCATTGCTAGTCCGAAAATTTTGGATCACAAGAGCTTTTGGAGATAGAGGTAAAAGTAAAAGCAACAACACTTAGGTTGTTTTTTCCTACTTTATCCCATTTGCATACTACATTGTATCTGTTATATCTTCATTAACTGAGCGGCAGAATTCTGTCCGATGGATAACATTTCCATACTACATTCCCACTTGTCAAATCGGATCCTCCAGAAATGTTCAGTGCCTCTTTGGTGCTTAACTGCATATTACAAATGTTGCTGCAAAGCATATAAAAGTAAAACGAACTAGTTTTCCCGCCCCGTCAAATGTAATTCGATCTGAATATCTTCTTTTAGCTAAAGATCTATATGAGGATTATGAATTTGTTGACCTTTGAATTCAAGAGATCAATAGGACATTAGCTACCCACAGAAAGTTTTGTTAGTTGGCGAAGTACAAAGCTTTTACAGCATGGTTGGTTATCTTTACAACGAAATTGTAAAGAGAAGTGAACAAATAGTCTATATACTGTATATAGTTATATATCATATTTATAACTATATACTCCCTCTGATGCTCAGCTACTATCTATTTAAGGAGGAGGTTGATCTTGATTGTAAATATAAGACATATTTTTTATACTTATCAATATTTTTTTAATTTATCATTTTTAATGCTCATTCAATAATAATTAAGAGAAGCGAGGAATAAGTGAATAAGGACAATTACTTATAGTGTTTTAGAAAATATATGCATATTAAAATAACTAATTTTATTGATATAATCATCGTGTCTTATATAACATATTCATAACTATATATTACTTTATTTATTTGTTGAGCATCAATTATTATGTATTGTTCCATCCGGTCTTAATTATAGGAATACTTTTGTAGTATAAATTGTACTATAAAAATGTTCTTATAATTAGGACCAGAGGTACTATCAAACCTTTGTATAGTTGAGGGTTTGAGTAATTCTGAAATTGTAGTTTTAAAAGTTATTTTCTGCAAGTAAAGATGAAACTCTTCTAACATGCTTAACTCGTAAATCGTAAAAGTTATCACTTTGTTCTTATTTATTAGTCCTTTTTAACCAAAAAATTTGGTCCTATTTATAAGTCATCTTTCAGGTAATAAATGGGATTGTGACAATTTTGCCCATATTAATAAAACAAATGAAAATAGAGAGAGAGAGAGAGAAGAGTTTAGAGATACTCATTCCTAAATGAGGGAAAAGTTGAAAATTTATCCCATAATTATTAAGCTAACTATCTCTTATTGGTATGTGTGATTTAGTTAAAAAAAAGACTTACCACTCTGGTCTTATTTATAAGTCCTTTTTGACTAAATCATACATACCAATGAGAGGTAGTTAGCTCTGATTATGGGGTGAATTTTCAACTTTACCCTCATTTATGATTGGGTATCTTTCAACTCTTTCTTTTCTCTATATTTTCATTAGTACAATTAATATGGGCAAAATTGTCACAATCTTATTTATTTGGTCAAAATGGATTTATAAATAGGACCAAATTTTTTGATTAAAATGGACTTATAAATAGGATCAAAGTGGTATTCTCCTCATATTTTGATTAATTTTTGGAGAATAGCTTTTACGATTTATAAGGTAAATATGTAAAATAAGTTTTGTATTGACATGCTGAAAATAGCTTCAGAAACTGTAGTTACACGCATGTTAAGATGTGAATAAATTTGCCCATTTGTCATTATTTCTTCCTCCAAATCCCAAACCTTCACATTAAAATCCTTCTCCCTTCTGTCCGTTGAACCAAATAGAGTACTGAGAAGTGAGTAACCTTTGAGCACCGAAAGCATGTGAGAGGGATGTTGTTAGTATAGAAAGGGCATCAATCTTGTTTCAGTATTTCATCGTATATGCTTGGATTCACACTACAAAATTGGACCACAATTATATAATGTACAGATGCCATTCTTTGTTACAAACTACAATCCTCCAAAGATCAACGTATAATATATGAGGATAGAAACGGAGCCAAAAAATCTCAGTATTCGAATTTATAGCCATAGCGACTGATAATCATATCTTGCAATAATACTTTCGGTCCTAAATATAAGACAATATTAACTTTTTTTTAGGAGATTAAAGAAATTAATTAAATTACTTTAGAGTATTTATGTTTTTACTTTTTTCTTTAAACTAATTAGTTTGAATAATCGACTTATATATAATCTAAGAATACACAACATATAATATAATTAAGTTTATTTAATTTCTCTAAAAAAATCAACTATATCTTATATTTAGAACGGAGGAATTGAGATAACGAAATGGAATATACATTATATGTCTCAAACGAGAAATCACGATCTTCAAATAGAATGATGATCTGCTATTACAAGGGAGATATCAACCTTTTCTTGCAAGAACCCTTTTCCGTCTGAGAGAAAATAAAAATAATAATAATAACAACACAAGATGATACAAATTCCCAAAAAAGAAAAAGACAATCGGCAGGTAAAACGACTTCAAATGCCTTCAGAACGATATTATAAAGTTAAGTAAAATGGAACACTCAAGTCAAGCGAACATTTCTCTCATTTCCAGACGATCTTTCCAACCTCACCTCTGAAACTTTCCTCTTTCGATTTATTTAAGCAGCCCCACCATTACCCATAGTGATTTCTGCATTTAAGTTGTTTTCTATCTTCGGTGGGCCACTCGAATGCCGCCGTGGCCTCGCCGGCGACGGCGGATAAGAAAGCCGTTTCTTTGCGGTCCCAAAAGACCCTTTATCTCTCTCCTTCTGTGGCGTGCCATTCTCGGCTGCCAATGGACTCTGCGTCCTAGACTTAGCTTTTGCAGACTGAGTCGCCACCATGTAACTCGGAACCGCCGGCGAGCTCGCAAGGCTCTCGTCGTCTCTAACCGACGCGCCACCGATGGAATGCCGCCGGAACCTCCCTGACTGCGCACTGGCCGAACTTCTAACATCATCATCCATTGCAAAACTGTTCTTTGGACTAGCCTGCTTGAGTTTTCTGGAAGCTGGCTTTGAAGGAGTTGAGTATGATCTGAAGCTAGGTGAGTCGTTGATTTGGCTTGCTGAGGGAGATTGCTTTTCAGAATTGAGTTGGTAACGAGCATATGATTTGCTGATTTCTCCGCCGCCGGTGACGCTGCGGCTACAACTTCTCACAGATGAACGGTCATCGTTCATTTCTTTCTCCATTGTGCTTCGGCTCTCCCATGTCCGAGCTGCCATCCACCGTTCCAGCCAGCCCCAGCCCCATGTAGGATTTGTTGGATCCATGAACATTGGGTTTATTGATCTGGCTGAATTCTTCCATGTTTGCTGTTGGACATTTTTTATCGTCACAAGAATCAAAACTTGTTCATTTGAGTTGAATATACTACTTGCATTGACAAGTAAAAATGAGTGACCCTGCCACCTCATCAAGCAGATCATAGGAGGAAAAATAATGAGTGGAATAAATTCATAAGCAGATAGAGAACCTGATGAGTGAATGCATATGCCAGAGCTTTTTCTCTTCTCATGGCTGCCTCATACTTTTGAAGTAGCTTGGCTTCAATTTGTTCTTTGGATTGCAGGCTATCATCCCATTCCTCTTCAATCTGTGATGAGAATTTGAAACAAAGTTCAAAACTCACTAAATTTATTGTATTGATGACAAGGATAAAGCATTGTTGGGTGAAAAACAAAGAGAGAAAACCCAGAGACCCGCATGCTCTCGAGCTCTTTTGCATGCTTGTGTAAGAGCTGTCTTTGCAGAGCCTGATTCTCCTCGAACATCCTGATCCTCCTAGAACGAATCTGAGATTGCACACGAGCTAAAGCTTGCATAGAACGAAGAGTGCTAGTGGCTTGGCGTTTTACAATTGGCCCTTCCATTACTGTCCTCAATCTGACTAGCCCTCTTAGAGCTCTCAAAGCTCTTCTTGCCTACACCATTTTACAGAACTTTCAGTTCAAAAAGTTGACTCAACATTCAATTAACAAGAATTTCACTTCTGACCCCCCTGATTGCCCCAAAAGCTTTTAACTTCATGTAAGATAAGAAACCTACGACTTTAGAAGAAACATATGAAGAGTTAACAACATGGTCTTTTATAAAATGCAAGACATACCAGATAGCCCCTAAAAGCTGTCTGAATCTTTATTGCAGCAACCTCCTCCCTTGATTTACCGGCAAACCGAGAGATTTTAGGGGCTTGAATTGCAACAACTGGTGTCTGAATGGCAGGGATTGGTCTCTCAGCTTCCACAGCAGTTGCAACTTCATAAACATGACTTTGGCTGGCTTCATTCTCAACATTATATGATTTAATTTCTTCAGGTGGAGGAGCAGGGGGATGTTCTGTTTTCTCAGAACCCGCGTATGAATCTGAGGAGATCTCCAATTTTTTCTTCCCAAACCATTTCTTCTTTGATTTGCTTGATTTCTGCGATATTGGGATCTAAAACTATCAGAACTGTTTTACAGAATTAAGATAAACCAGATGTATGCTTAACATACCTGATCTTCCCTTTTCTTTGACTCTGGGCTGAAAGCTTTCTTCACAGTAGAAAACCAACTTCCCTTCCTCCCCATCTTCTTGGCATTCCTCGATTTGATCCTATGTCAAGAATCAAGAAATATTAAAAATGTTAAGATCTCATACCTGATAACCCAAAACAAACACAAGCTTAAAGAAGCAAAAGGGAAGCATAAAAACCAGAACCTAATCCATAACTGTCAGTAATCCTACCGATTATATATCGAGTAATGACCCGTAAAAGGAATCTACGTAACGTTTGGTAAACTAGACAACAGTTTTCTGATCTTGGTTCTTCAAATTGATATTGACTCAAACATATAACCGACTAATAAAATCTCCATTTCCGGAATTTCAGACAGAAGAAACAGCAAAGTTCGGAATTATCAAAAAGCATTGCAAGATGACAAGCTTCCGTTGAAAATTTAGAAACACCAATATGTTGTTGAGATATGAGAAAGTTTCAGCGGACTCAGGAATTAGGAATATATTCCGCAATGGTAGAACGTAAGCAGAGAATCAAAGAGAGAAGAAAATGACGAAGTAGAGGGAATCAAATACGGAGCTAAACCAGAATAGCAAACTGAGGGACCAATTAAGATGAGAGAAAGAGAATGGAAATACCTGAACTAAAACCAAGATGTCAGATCGCAAATAAGCCCTTCATCTCTTGACAGAAGAAACAAAAAAAGGATTTGAAGTTGAAATCAGAGGGAAACGAAATCAGATCTTGACAAGGGGCTTTCCATGATATGAGAAAAGGAGAGAGGGAAGAAGACGACCAGCTGGTTTTTGGTGGATATATCAATGTCCCCACACAGCCACACCACCTGGGTTTCGCTCAGTGGTCCCCATCTTATTAACATTAATAAACCTCGATGTTACAATATCACAGAATCAAACGTACGAAGAAGTCACAATGTTCTTGAGCAAAAAAAAAAAAAAGAAGAAGTCACAATGTTCATGCCTTTTGATTTCCGTGCTGCCAATCCAATCCACCACCGCCGTGCCTTAATTATTCACCACCCTCCTCCTTTAACTGTTTTACCGTGCTGTAGCAGAAAAGCTTGCGAGGTGTGACAGAGAGATCTCAGAGTGACGCTTGATTCTTTTTTTCCTTTTCCTTTTTCTTTTCCTTTTCCTTTTCATAAAATACCCGCGCGAAAGTGTTAGGCTTGAGTTCAAATTTTCCCGGTGGTGTAATGTAATAGTAATAACTAATAATCATCCAAACGGCCATGAAAATTCTCTAATACTGGTAAAATGAATCATTGATGCTAACTCTGCTACTAATTATAAGAACTAGGACCGGGTTTAGAGATTAAAAAAACTAAATAAATTACTTAATCATATTATATGTTATATATCCTTAAATTATATATTAGTTTATTGATCAAACTAATTAATTAAAGAAAAAAATAAAAAATATTCTAAAATAATTAGTTTCTTTAATCTCTCTAAAAAAATTAACTTAATTTTATAATTAGAACCGGAGAGAATATAATCTTTAGAATCTTAACAAACTCAAGAGAGAACGACTTCTTGATGAAATAAATGCCTTTAATTAACTTGGTTTTAAGAATTTGTTTGGGTAGATGTTTGAAAAGCATATTCACATAAATTGAGATAAAATTCCTTTAAAAATATTTAATTGCCTACTGATTTAAATCCTTTTATTATTTTTTAATATATATGCCAACGAACAAAAAGGTCGAACATATAAATCACAATTTCTTTGAATGTAGAGTCCCCTTGAACCCACCCAGTCAATATTAATAGAAACGTGATGGGATTTGGTAACACATCAAATAATGTGGCACGCTGATTTTAATTAATTACTGTGGCATACGAAATGCAACTAAATGAATTTGTTTTTTTTTTCAATATAAATAGAACATTTTTCAAAAAAAATTAAACTTAGATGTCAAATCACTTCCCCAAAGAAACAGATTCCATCTTTATTAATCCTTATAAAGGTATCAACATAGTGTTATATATAAGTTCATTTTAACCAAAAAATTTAGTCCTATTTATAAGTCCAGTTTCATGTAATAAATGAGATCGTGACAATTTTACACATATTAATTGCACCCTTGAAGATAGAAAGAGAAGAAACAGTTAAAAATACCCAATCATAAATGAGGGCAAAATTGAAATTTACCCCATAATCATTATATCAACTAACTTTTCTTGGTATGTGAGATTTAGTAAAAGTGGAATTATAAATACTCCCTCTGGTCCTTATTATAAGGCATTAGGGCACCAATTAACAAGTTTATTTGGTCATTTTTATAAGGTACTTGCTTGTTCTCAATGAGCATTAATTATTTGTTTCCATGTTTGCCCATAATTAATGAGGGTAGTGGATGAGAGTAATAATTAATATAATATTATAATTTAATGCAATTAGTAGGGGTAATATTGGAAGTTGCTTAAATTGTAGGGCAACTTTATTGACTTTAACTACTTTTATTGGTTTGTGAGATTTGTTAGTTGGTGCTTTATAATAAAGATCAGAGGGAGTAGGACCATGGTGGTAGACAAGGAAAAAGATACAAAAAGCTACATTTAAAAAAAAAAAAAAACAAAGCACTATAACTCATGTGATATTTTATGTACTCCCTCCGGTCCTAATTATAAGACAAAGTTGATTTTTTTTGGAGAAATTAAGGAAGCTAATTAAATTATTTTAAAGTATTTTTATTTTTATTTTTTTCTTCAAAGTAATTAGTTTGACTAATAACCTAATATATAATCTAAAGATACATAACATATAAAATAATTAAGTAACTTATTTAGCTTTCTTAATCTCTTCAAACAAAGTCAACTATGTCTTATAATTAGGACCGAAGATAGTAAAATAGAGGCCTCTTGATATATGGCTATGCCACAAACAGTAAGTGCCTTTCACGACATAAGAATTGACTATCGAAACCCAAACATCACAGGAGCACAACAATCTAAGATTGGAGTGGGCAACAAATACTATGAGACAAAACAAAAAAAGGCAGGTCAGAAAATTGGCCCCCATTATTAGGAACGGTTTCCCGGCTCGTCGCTCATCCTTTAGTGCTAGTTGGTATCTTATTAGCATCAGTCAGTATTCTAAAGTATTTTTTTAAAATCCTAAAATAATTTTGAGTACCTGAAGTGTTTTTTTAGTACCAATCAGTCAGCTAATTTTTTTTAAAAGATCTTGAAATAATTATTTCAAGGTACTAACTGGTATTAAAAAAGATACTTCAGAATACTGAAAAATACTTCATAATCTTAAAAAATTATTTTAAGGTCTTGAAAAAACATTTTAAAATATTGATCAAGATTAAAAAGGATTTTTATTGTGCTAATTTTTTTTTTTAAAAATAAAATATAGATCATCCAGGTCTGATTTGGACAGCTAGATACTCGCTCCCAAAAGACGAGCGCTGCTTGCTCGAGCACACGTAAACCGTTCCCCATATTTATCTATCAAGGGATGGAGAAGGAGAAGGAGAAGCTTAGTAGCGATGCCAAGTCAAGAGATGATGAAACAGATGATGAAATGAATTTTAAATCAAGGGAAGTTAACACGAAATTTAAAAAGCGTGTGAATATAAACTTGATTTCCAATTATTTTAATCACTGGGAATGATTCAAATTGGGGGCTGCGTTGACAACGAATAAGAGGGCAAAAGTTTGAAGTTTTGAATAAGAGCATTAAACTAATAAACAAAAATGCAGGAGATGGGAGATGAGAAAACACATGCAGGGAGTGAAAAGTTGCATTATTTTTTTAAAAAAATGAAGGTATCTTGAGGACGACGTTACATTGTGAATATTGATGAGTGCACACACCAACATGTCTATTATTTTATACTATATCCAATAGTGTCTATGACTATCACTTCATTCACACCTCATAATTCAAGCAGGAGAATCCAAACTATGCCTTACCTTTAAAGTTTTAGACTTTAAAACTTGGCTTCCAACCTAACCGTCTCAGTGTTAAATCAAACTTGATTTTTAATTCCAACCAACCTTTAAAAAAGCAAAAGTTACTTCTGGGAACCTTTTTAATTAGTGGTTTTTAGTATAAGAAATAACTTATATTGTTGATTACTTATAAATAATATAATTTATTTAAAAATTATATTTTATATAAACAGAGACATGTGAAAAATCTAACTATCTATAGGTAATAATCGTGACCATAGATAACAGTACACTAGTAGATAGATACGGTAAGCTCTCGGTAATTTTTTAAAAAAGTGGACAAAAAAAGAAGAAGTAATTTTTAAAAAATAAAAAACACAGCTCTCAATAAGTCATAGGGCTTCTGATAAAATAAAAAAAAAAAAGTCATAGGGCCCACTCACCTCAATTTGAATGGAAGTACTGTAGATAGGAAGGCTGCAGTGAACAATAATTTTACGGTCCCCAGCCTTGTAATGCTTGCAACCCCACGTGATTGCCATCAAAACTGTTCATAAATACTCACATGAACTCCAAGGTTAATGTGGGCCATCTCTTTATTTGAATTCCTTTTGTTATGAACTGAACCCGTTATTTAAAAATAAATATTTTTTTATGAGTGAGGGGGTTAGTTCTCCACGAGTTGATGAATCAATGTTTGAATTTCCGTTAAGAAAAGTGTCTGCATTTAGTGCTCAACAGTATTTCAAATAAGGATTACCTTCGATAGAATGATAATTGTGTATATTTTCACAAATGAGAGTTAGGTCTAGTGGAAGGGACTAGTCACTCACAACGTAGTAAATCAAAGTTTGAATTCATGTTGGGAGAGATGCTCACATTTTTGTATCGTCGACAACGCTCATATAGGATTACCTCCATTAGAAAGATGCCTATTTTTGAGAAAAAACAATAAATAAATAAATTTTTGAGAAAACCAATGAACAAAAATGGTTTAAAAATTTTATTGGACATACCGGAAGGACCTGAATTAGAATGCCTGAACTCTCAGTTTATGAAATTATGTAGGGTGTTGACAATTTCTACGTGTAAAATATCAGGTTTTTTTACCAATAAATTTTGTAAACATAGAATTTTCGCCAAATTTCCCTAAAATATATTATTTACATCATTATTCAAAATTTTCAACCCAATATTTCAACATCATCATAAGTAAAAAATCTCCATGCCTGTTGTTTAAAATGTATTACTCCTCCTATATTTAATATAAGAGATATTTGACAATTTCTTTTGGTCATAAAAATAAGATATAATTTTCACATTTGTTATTTTCTTCTTCTAAATTTACCCCTATTGATGCTTATTCAATAATAATTAGAGAGCATGAGGAATGAAGGAACTAAGGAGTATGAATATGTAGTTTTAGAAAATATGTAATCTTAACTAACTTTTTTAATATAATCAAATTAGATAAATATGTGAGTATTAAAATCCGCGGGTGGATGTATATTACACAGGCCACTTATTCTATATTTCCATGTTTGGATAAACTGGGCATTATATTCCATTTTTGCAATCCGGAGTGTGGTGTGTGTTTTTGGCAATAGTTTGTGAGCGTCCTCAAACGGCAAACACACACAAACAGGACACAGACACAACAGCATTACCAGAAAGAGTAGTGGTGGGACTTCATTGTCCCACTAGTTAGCGATAATAAGAAGGGTTGTTATCCCAAATAATAATGAAACGTGATCATTCATAATTGGACGACATTGACTTGCACACCACCTAACACAAAAAGAAACATTATCATTCACAAGGCGCAGAACAACATTATACAGAACGAGGGCAATTGTTATTCCGGGAAAATAAAATAAAATAAAGCATGGTAGTTTTGTTGTCGTATCACTGGTTTGTTTTTTAAAGAAAAGAGTAGTAACAAACTAAAAAGTTTCACCACATAAAAAAAAAAGGAATATTTCTCCTCGTATTGTACTTGATTATCATAGTCTGTGTGATTCTCACCACATTGCTGATTGAAAACTTTGTTGAGTTGTAATTTAAGATTAATGTCTCATGTATGGAGCTTGAATAGCAACTCATGCTCCCAGATCGTTAACGCGGATGTTGTCACTCGTCACAAATTTAGTCCCTCGTTATTTGGGCCTTAAATGGGCTTTTACTAGCAAATGATCCGTGGGCTTAATCTAACTGGGCCTCGTACTTCCACCAACAGACAAGGTCCAATCTTCATTTGAAAAAAAAAATCGATTGCTCAAAGATCACATGTAGTAAGGCTCCGTTGGATTATCTGGGATTTGAACTCGAGTCGTAGTGGAGATATTTCTGTTGGAAGGGGAAGTTACCGATGTGAGGGCCTTATTAGTAGACGATCCTGGAACACTTTTTTAAGTTGATAAGACGCCAACTTTAATGAAATGGCGACATTCAACTCACCTAAACTTTTTTATATTAAAAAAAATGTAGTATAGAAGACGAACTTGCTTATGCCAACCAAAGTGGATATTAACAATCAATACCAATATATCAAATTATCAATAAGGTGCCGAGGGAAAAAGTAAAATTGAAAAATTAAAATTGAATAAATTGCTCACAGTAGAGAAATAAATTTCTGTATGTGTCTCAATTATGTATCTACCTATATTCACTATCTATTATTTGCCTCTCCCTCACCTATGATGAAATTCTCAAAACTTGACGTTTAAGAGTGGGTTGAACATGAAAATTAAAACGCCAGAGCAGGATTTTGGAGCAATCATCTGGTGGAATTCCCTTCAGCTTTGACTCATCTTCCAGAATTACTTGCTTCACCAACTTGATTGAATTCTAAGAAAATGAGAAAAGAAGCCCAATAATAAGAAAAGGAGTGTGCCAAAATAATTAATAACAAAAAAAGAGTGCATTGTATCTTAGAGTAGAAGGAATCCGCATTATCACTGAGATAATGTCCTATGTACTAAATTCTGCTGTCATTGTTGTGATTTGTTCAACAAATCAATTATGCTATCGTTATGAATCTCATATCTCACGTTTTCCTTTTTTAAGGCTTCCTTTTTATGAAGTTGTTGGAGAATAGCTAAATCTCACCAAAACACAAGTAGTCACTCAGAACTCAAGTAGTGATTAAATAGTTGTGCCCAACAAACAATTATATATTTTTCATAATTATATTTCTAGCCCTAGGACTAGCAGATCAGGGAATACGATATTAAATGAATTTCGTATGTCTTTTTGTTTGAAAATAGATGGCTGCCTAAAAATCATAACATGAACCTGAGAGGGATCTTGAACAGGCGAAGCGCGACCCCATCTCTCAGGATCCCAGAGGATGGAACTATTGAATGCCAAACTTGAAATACGAATTTGAGAACTCAACATATCCGTTTCATTGTTCTTATTCCTCAGATGCCAACCTACGACTTGCGAGGAATCGCATAGTGGTCCTTCCATCTTCACGTTCTTCCTATTTGCTTTTAGCATTGCCATCGGCCATGTCCCAAACATCCTGATCAGTTACACACAAATCAAATCACAAGGCCTTTCTCACAGAAATCCAACAAGTTTAAAACATAGGAATATAAGAGGAAAAGATGTCGTACTCGATATCTCTAAGGTGGTGGAAGAATTCAAGATCATAAACATTGGAAAGCCCAGCAAAGTGGACAATCCCACTTAGCCTGTGATGCTCAATGTGTTTAAGTGCGAGATTCCTCTGGTGATTGAGTTCGGCTTCCAAGTTCTTGAAGTTTTCCTTAGACACCAAATGTCGATACATAATGCCTGTCTTCCTCAATATCTCCGACACTTCTGTGGACTCCGTTTGTGGTTCCACCACAATCCACACCAATGGCGGAGGAACCAGCTTTATAGTGTTGGCCAACTTTCTCAGATACACCCCTTGAAACCGTAGTTTAGTGCTCGTTGGAGTGATAATGATTATCAGCCTACGAGGTTTCAACTCGGGCTCTCTTTTTTCACGCAGATTCTTTTTGTGTTTGGGGAATCTTGACATCGGAGCAATCGAACTTGTGTTGCCATTTACTGTCTGGTGAGCCACTTGCAGAGGCTGTGGTGCTAATTCTGGTCTATTGGAGGTGGCGACTGGGGAAGAGAAGGTTGAAGACTTACCTGTAGGAGCGAAGCCTGTGAAAAAACCCATTGCAAAACAGAGAGAAAAGTGAATCATGGCTTTCTTCCATATCTGGGATTTCTTCTTTGATCTTTCTACTGAAACCATTTTCTTCAAACACTTGTTCACTCACCACCTGATGATGGTGGAAACAATTGTTAAGAATATGTAATATAAAGCAGGGGATTTTTGAGAGCAAGTTTGTATTGTTTTGTAGGTGTTGAGAAAAATGCTAGTACACTGGAGGCAGTGGTTGGTGCTGCCAAATTGAAAAGTGTACAAATTGTAATGAGGGGGTTTTTCGTTGGTAAGGTATTGCTTCGTTTGGATGTCACTTAAGGTAAAAGGAATGTAAGAAAAGGTTTTGGGAAGAGCATGAGTTGCTATCCATACCAAATGGCAGTTGGGATGCTTCCTGTCCATCAATAATATGTACCCCTCCCATGCAGCTAATATTAGCGTTTTTATGTTTATGGTTAAAGTTTTTTTTCTTTGGAATTTGGAGTTGACCAATATAGTCCAATAAAAGGAATTTCAAAGTAAACTCAGGAATTGTATTTTCAACATAACTATTAATTTTTTGAGGGAAAAAACATCAGATTATTTGGGGGGATCTTGATTCTAATGATATATATATATATTTTTTTGATTCTAATGAAAATTGTAGCCAATATATTTATTGCTTTTTTGTTTTGGGCTGAGATTTTGATCCTGGTGGGCTTTAATCTTTTACTTATGATTGTGGGCCTGGTTCCTTTGTTTTTACATTAATATTTATGAAATATTTGTCCACAAATCATGGGGTTAGCACAAATGGTAAACGGCTTGTGTCGTTTAAGCAAGGTCTCGAGTTTAGGCCTTGTAAATGCAGAAAAGCCCCGTTGGAAGACTCTCCCACCATAGTCAGATGCACGATGTGGGTCTAATCCGGATTAGTCAGGGCAAAGCTCTAGATACCGAATGGGCAAAAAAAATTGCCATACTAACTTTGCTCCACATGCACGATTCGATTCAAGGAACCCGACTTCCAAAAGCCGAGACCCCCTTGCATTTTAGGTAGGCCAAGCCTTTCCCATGCAATTGGATGGAAACCATGTAATTTTTGAGAAGTTTCCCTGATGAAATTTCTTTGAAGCATTTCAACTTCATAGCAGATTGTATCTGGTAGTTTAGTCACCATCATTGGGTACAAAGGAATAGTACTCAAGACTGATTTGGCCAGAGTAATACAACCAACCGGCCGGCGAGAGGGAGTTTTCTTTACACACTGCAAGCTTTGTTCGAACACGTTCAATTATATATTGGGAATTTTCTGATGGCCTCCTTTTTCTTGAAATTGGAAAGCCCAAATATCTCCCTATTTCTGTAGATACGTTCATACCTGTAATCTCCTTGATTCTTGTTCTAACATTAGAAGGCCTTTTGGGGGAGAAGTAAATAGAAGACTTGCTCTTACTAATTTTCTCTCTAGATGCAGAGCATAATTTATCAATACAATCCATCATGCAAACTGTCTGTCTTTCCGAAGCAACCCCAAATAAGAGAATATCATCGGTAAACATTAGGTACGAAATAGAAGGACCACATTTAGTTACCACAATCGGTTTCCATTCCCCTGAATTGACTGCATAATTGATTACATAGGATAATCAATCTATGCACAACACAAACAAAAAAGGAGAAATAGGATCTCCTTGGCAAAGACCTCTTGTAGGAGAGAAGAATTATGTTTGAACTTCATTCCACAAAACGTTATATGAAGCTGTGTCTCTATAGATCCTTAACAAATAATAAACTTATCATCAAAGCCAACATCATTGAGTACTTGATATAGAAAGTCCCAATCATAGGACTTCTCAAGATCAATTTTTCATGCGATTAGCCTCCCGAGCTTCCTTCATGATATGCATAATTTCTTGCCCGATGTTACCATGTATATGTCTTCCTTTAACGAATATAGCTTGAAAGGGAGATATCAAATCATTCATCAAACTTCTCATACGGTTTGCAACAATTTTTTTTATTACATTTGCAACAATTTTATTCACACACTTATAATGCACAGTCCCTTTGATACAATCTCAACCTTCATGGTGGGTTTTGGTAAAAATAGGTCTGAAACTCCACAAAGCACCAATCTGGGCTTTCATTCTTCTGTTTTTCTTAATCACTGAGTTGACCACGGACTGAAAGCTCTTTCTGCCCAAGTAAAGTAATGTTGTATGATCTTATATAAAAAAAATTAACTTCTAGTCCTTAAATTTTTTTAATCATTAATTTAGTGCTTTGTTTAGAATTGTTTATCATACATTCACGTAAGCCAAAAAATTACTCTCATATTCTTATCTTTTATACATCATAAATCATAATTAAAGAAATCTTTTTGAAGATTCCAATAGCTATTTTAAAGAAGCCCTTAATCTATAAAATTTGACTCAACAACTCAAGCTTTGTGTCATACTAGGTTTAAAAAACAAATACATGGAATGAGTTGTTTTGAGTAAACAAATTACAGGGGTCAAAATCTGTTCTAGTAAAGATATATAGGGAATAAATTGTTGTGAGTCAAAAACTTATATCTAGTAGGTTGCTTTAAGTTAAAACCTATGAATCAAAACGATAATAGAATAATAATTTAAAACTAAATTTATATTATTTATAAAAGCAATTTTTTTATCTGGGTGGATAATAGTTTTATAAGATACTATTTACTATAAGATCTTAGATAAGGAATTTAATTGTCATGGTGTCCTAATGATAACTGAAGAGTATGCAATAATAAGTTTAAGGGAAAATCCTTTTCAGGACCCTTTTTGGTGTAAAAATCCCAAAAAGGCCCGCAAAATATGAAATCCCAGAAAAGGCCCTAAGGCCTTTTCAGGGATTTTCAAAATCTCCATGAGTTGTTAACGGGGTACTGATATAGTTGTTAAATTGGCTGATTCAGTTATTAGAAAATTGTTGTTAATGTGGTTGATATAGTTGTTAACTGGGTACTGATATAGTTGTTAAATGAGCTGATTCAGTTGTTAGAAAATTGTTTGAAAATCCCTGAAAAGGCCCTAAGGCCTTTTCTGGGATTTCAGATTTTTGAGGGCCTTTTTTGGGATTTTTACGCCAAAAAGGGCCCTGAAAATGATTTTCCCTAAGTTTTAAATTCACAAACTCCTTACTTATAATTAGGACATGTTGTGTGGTGCATTTCAATCTGTTGGGTTCTAACTAATGTTGTCAGAAAAGAGGGTATCCCATGTCACCCCTCGGTGAGGATTGAGGCAAGGCGACCTCTTTCCCCTTATTTGATCATTCTGGTGGGAAATTTACTGTCAAAGGTAATTGAAAAATGGCAAGAAATGGGTCTAATTGGGGGAATTAAAATTGCTAGAAGTTGTCCTATGATAACTCACTGCCTCTTTGCTGATGATTCAGTCTTCTTCATTAAAGAAGATCTTGACAATTGCAGAAATTTTCAATATGGACTTAATTTGTATTGTCAAGCGTCGGGTCAGATTATAAATGTTTGAAAATCTTGCCTTTATTTTTCTCCGGTGTTACACAGCTGATGTTCCTGGAAATTATATTGGATTACCTATTTGTGATGAACACAAGCCCAAAGGGAGAGCCCAATCCCCAAAAGCTAGCCTATGAGGAGGGAGAACCCAATGGACTTATAAACCTTACTCCAAGAGTTTGGCTCCCCAATGTGGGACTCATAACAAAGTCACCCCTTCAAGAGCCGACGTCCCGGCGGCTCCACTTCACGCACTTCACTCGCCTCTAGCCGGTCAGAACCCTCCGTGAGTAGCCCTCTCCGAAACATCGACTCTCAATGAAAGCACCAATGTGATGAACACAAGTCCAAAGGGAGAGCCCAATCCCCAAAAGCTAGCCTATGAGGAGGGAGAACCCAATGGACTTATAAACCTTACTCCAAGAGTTTGGCTCCCCAATGTGGGACTCATAACACTATTATGTGGGGTAAATCTAAGGTACAAGCTTTGAATTTCATGCTTGATAAGGTAAAGAAGAGGATGCTGGGGTGGCAGAAAAAGTTCCTATCTGAGGCAGGAAGAGAGGTACTAGATAAAGCAGTTGTGAATTTGATTCCTGTGTATCCAATGTCTTGTTTTCTTTTCCCTACAGCTCTGTTCTTAGAAAATTGGATAGTCTGGTATCTAGATTATGGTGGAAGGGGACTGATAGCCATAGAAAGATTCATTGGGTTTCTCAAAAAATGTTGAAAATGCCAAAGGCACAAGGAGGGTTGGGGTTTAAAGATTTGAGACTTTTAATTTAGTTCCTTTAGCTAAGTTAGGCTGGAGGATTTTGCAGGAGCCTCAACAATTAGGGGTACGGGTGCTGAAGAGCAAATATTTCACAAGGAATAACATTATGGAAGCAGAACTAAAGAGCTCAGCATCATGACTCTGGAAAAGTATTATTGCTGGAAGGGACGTGCTAAGGGACAATGTTGCTATCAGTGTTGGTAATGGAATCCATACAAGAGTATAGGGTGATCGGTGGGTCAAAGATTTACCAGGTAATAAACTACGCTCACCTTGTCCTTTCCCTTCTTCAATTAATATGATGTTGAAGCTCGAGCTATTCTTAATACTCCCATAGTTTTGTCAAATAGGGAAGATAGGTGGGTTTGGATAAGGGGAGAAAGAACTGTTACTCGGTTAAAAAGGGTTATAAGTGGATTAAACCTAATGAGGGGATGATGGGAGGACTGGAAAATGTCCCAAGTTCTTCTTCCTCCTTTAATTTATGGAACCATGTTTGGACACTGAAGGTACCTCACAAGGTCAGGTTTTTTATGTGGTGGACTCTTTCTATTGCTATTCCATCCTTTACAAACCTTAAAAGGAGGAATTGCATGGAGAATGACTGTTGTAAAATATGTAGGAAGGAGTCTGAAACAATTCACCATATCTTCCTAGGATGCGAGTGGGCGAAAAGAGTGTGGTATGGGAGCTCTTTCTCTTTCATGCTAAAAACTGTGATTCTTTAGACGTAAAAGTGTGGGTGACAAATCTATTTTCTGTTAGTGAAATAACTGAGTTTCAAAGGGCTTTGATAGCAATGATTTTATGGAAACTATGGAAAGGAAGATGTACTTGTATCTATGAGGGAGTTAATGTGGATCCCTGTTTCACCTTGTGTCAAGCAGGAAAATTACTTAATGAGTTTTGGGATGCAAATGGACGGGTCCCCTGCGAAGCCACGGGGAGTGGAAGGAATGATGAGCAGAATTCTGAGAAGGATGCATTGGTAGATTCCAACAGGTAATGTCCTCGAGGTCAATACAGACTGTTCATTTTCGTGTGAAAACGAAATGGAAGCTGTGGTTTTTGTACTTAGAGATTCTAATGGTTTCATTATTGATGGGAAGGCGCAAGTCGTACAAGCTGATTCAGCTTTTATGACATAATGAGTGGCAATGATGCATGCTTTCGAATACATTCATGATAATGAGCTGGATGAATTCATAGTTGTGTGGGGAAAAACACCGCTGTAGCTTTCACCAAATATTGTGCCCAATTAAAATATATAGAAAAAGTTTTACTAAAATAAGGTAGGGGGTGTGAACGGCACCAGTGCCGTTGAGATTAGTGACACCATTGGCAATGGCGTCACATGGCTTGACGCCACTCATCATGTTTTAACATGGCTTGACATATGACACCATTGTCAATGGTGTCACATGCCATGACGCCACTCAATGAGTGGTGTCACTAATCTCAACAGCACTGGTGCTGTTCACTCCTTATTCCGGTAAAACTTTTCCCATGTGCTTTAACTAGGCACAATATTTGATGACTACAGTGGTGCTTTTTCCTAGTTGAGTCTGATAACCATCATCTCATTCAATGTTTGGAAGGAAAGGTATATGCTCTTGATTGGTGTAGTCTGCCTATTCTGATAAAAATCCTTTTTATAAGTAACTTATGTAGAGTCCAATGTGGCAGATGGATTCCCAGGTAAGCTAACAGAGTAGCCGACTAGGTTGCTCGTGCAATGCTTCAAGGGAGATGCCCTTCTGGTTGGGTTACTAGAAATCCAACTCAACTTCAACAGTTACTAAGGGAGGATGCTCAGCAAAGGAATGAATCTTATGAGAATGGTCGATTTTCTTTTGGGATGTAGTTTATTGTCTTCCATTTTCTAGTATTGTTGCTTTTGTTGTTTGTTTTTGCTGAACTATTATGGTTTGGTAGCGTGGAAGTGGAATTGGGGAGAAAAGTAAAATTGAGACCGTTTGGTATGATGGAACCAACTTCCTTCACTACCCCATGAGAACTGAGACTACTTCCATGGAAGTGGCGATTAAAATACCTATTTGCCCTTGGTAGAAGAGAGGTCCAATGATCATGAACGACAACGTGGGCTGACGGTGGCAAAAGGGTGGTTGATCGGAGGGTCGATGGTAACTATGGGCAATGGTGGAGATGTGGTCAGAGACAACCATTAAGCCCCTTCTTACCTTTAGCTACCACCAATCCTTGAGCTCATCCTTATCTACCATCACAGTGATCGTGAGACCTCTGTCTTCAACCTCAAATATCGCTGTTTTTTAGTCCCTATTATCTTCAACCTCCCTCTTCAAAGAACTAGATCGAAGGCCAGATCAACAAACAACCTTCTTCCATAAGCGTCGTTTGTGTTTGTGCTCTCCTTTTAGATCCGTTGGGCACAACCATCTTCTTGGTTGCACCACCGTCGAACCTAACGCATGCCACCATCAAATCTACCCCCTCCATCACCTCTCTAATGGATAAGGGTTGTTAATTTTTCACGAGTAAAATACTCTAACCACCTTCCTGTTTTGCCTTAATTACACAGACCTCCCCTCTATTTTGAAAACTCATAGAAACTGAAAGTGAAGGAAATCACCAAGAGGGGGGGGTGAATTGGGGATTTTAAAAATTCTTTTTAAATCACCCACACAACAGATGTTCAACCAAGGTAAATGGAGATAGAGAAGAAAAGCTTGACACAAAAGATTTATACTGGTTCGGTCTTAACTCTTGACCTACGTCCAGTCCCCAGACTCTCTGGGTGTTTCTACTATCATTCAAATCAGATACACACTCTGTACTCGAAAGTTATCCTCTCTCTAGGATACACTCCCCTTACAAGTTGTAATCTGATAACCCAACCTCAAAGTCCCACAACTTTGAGATTCTTACAATGAATGATTTACGTAAATGAACTCTCTAAGAGTGAATAAAGATAAGTACGAAGCACAATGTATCAAAGATACAATCGTAAAATTATAAGCGAAAAGACTCGAGCTTTTTATGCGTTTTTCGTATGTCTTGTGTTTTTTTTACGCTCTTCAAATCTTCAAGTATTTAAACTGATTTGAAGCTTGTGACCGTTTAAAGATCCGTTCGACTTGGATCATTTCGAAATTCTAGTCAGTTGGGTCCTTGGGTCGCCGTATAGGTACTGTTGGGAGTTTTGCGAGATTTGGGAATCTGAAATTTGATTCTTCAAGAATGTCTCCCATGTCTTTGTTGTGCTTAGTGGAGCCCTTTAGAATAATGTTATTCAGATGCTTTAGGTAGTGGAACCTTGCTTTCTCGCCTTGGTGAATGGTAGAGCTACTTTTCGGATGAGACCATTGTCTTGGGAGAATAAGATATAATAAAATATTGTAAGTCGTCAAAGTGGTTGTTTTAATGTTTATCAAAACAGACTTTGATCTTCCGAAATCCCATGAACAAACCGGTTAAATCGGGTTAGGAATAATGATATGATATATATAAATCATAAGCAATCATTTCGCAAAATCAAGCTAAACCATAAAGCAAACAGAGCAGAAAGTATTCAGATGCGATATTTGACTCTGTTTGTTGAAACCTCGAGGTTTCATCATAAACCTCGAGTTTTAGACTATTGTAAGTAAAGATGATTTAAGTCCAAAACATCAAACCTGAGGTTTCTACCCAAACCCGGAGGTTTTCGGACAGCGAAAAAATGTCACCCTTTCGTTTGAAAAATACTCGAGGTTTTACCGAAACCTCGAGGTTTCATTTGAATATGAAACTCTTGGGAAAATAGCGCCAATGTAAACCTGGAGGTTTCCTGGGAAACCTGGAGGTTTCTAAGAGTCGTGAAAGTCGTTTGCTCTCTGGATGCCAAAACCTCGAGGTTTCATATCAAAACTCGAGGTTTCATTTAAAATGGAGATACCGAGTTTTTTTTGCGCCAAAACAGAAACCTGGAGGTTTGAGAGTAAAACTGGAGGTTTTATAAATTTGGAAAACAGAGATACTCTCTGCCTGGACAAACCTCGAGGTTTGTTCCCAAACCTCGAGTTTTCATAAGTTTAAGGAAAACTGTTCAAGACTCAAACCTGGAGGTTTTTCACAATACTTGAGGTTTTGAAAACTGTCGACAATCTGAACTTTCTCTGGCAGATCAAAACCTCGAGGTTTCTTACAAAACCTCGAGGTTTCACAAAACTTGTGAAACCTGGATTTTTCATGTTAAAAACAAAACCTAGAGGTTTCTCTAGACACTGGAGTTTTGCCTTTTCCGGAAAAACAACTTGAGTATTTCTTTGTAAGGCCAAACCTCGAGGTTTCGTAAACCTCGAGTTTTGCTCTTACGATTTTTACAAATGTTGAGAGCAAAACTTCATGCTTTGTTTACAATTATTGGAGATCATCAAAACCCTTAGAGAACTAACATTCTCCCCTTTTTGATGATGACAACACTTGTAAACAAACCGTCTTGAGATTTTGAGAGAGTTTTCATTTTGAAGTAGATTTGTCAAAGTTTTTAGAAATTCATTTTGAAAAGCTTGGACATTTGAAGGATTTATTTGCAACTGTTATAAATTAAGTGACGAGTATCGAGAGATGAGCAAATGAGACGCAAAATGAACCAAAACGATCACAAAACATATTTCTCATACATTAGCGAATTGAAAATATTACAAGATATCGAAATATAAGTTTAATCAGCATTTAGAGAAATATATCGAAGTTCTTCAATGATCTCCAAAACTCTAACTCTAATCCTTGCCATTCTCTCCCTTTGTCATCTTCAAAATTGAGGTTGACCAAGGGTGTTGATGGAGGGGAATGATGAAAAACATCGCTTGAGGGAGTGGCCATGGAGGAGGATCGGGAGAGGTTGTAGGGATCGAGGTGAAGTGAAGGTGAATGAAGGAGATGATGAACCGAAGGGACCGAAGTGCTAGGACCAAAGACGCGGTGCCAAGAGGTGAGGAAGGTCCAATGTGCAAGTGCTTCACAATTTTGTCCACTTTGTCACCGAGATCCATGTGAGAGATGATCGAGTAGACAACTTGGCCTCAATCTCTTCACCTTTTCTTTAAGCTCACCGATCGTCCGAAATCATCTCAAGATGTTCCTTCATGGTATCCCGAATCTCAATGAGTCCATTGTGTCCACGAGTCATTTCAGCCCTTATCTTTCCCATTTCAAAATCCATGCGAATAGTCAATGCGGAAGAGCAAGATCCACAATCTCCTTGATCTCGTGAAGTAAGATCGAGATGGAAATGATGTCCGAGGAGGTGGAGGTGCCGATTGAGCCTCTTGAGCTTGAGATCTTCTTGGATGAGATCTTGAAGGAGCATGTGATTGTCCAGATCCTTCTTCCACAAACTTGATCTTCATTAGATTTAGCATTGTCTTCCCAAAAGATGGAGGATATACAAGGGTGTCGCCAGAACCCGGATGCCAAATTTTGTGATAGAAGAGAATAACGAAATCGAGAAGGAAATGGTATATGAGACAACTTTCTACGAGAGAATTTAAATTTGATCATTGCTTGAAGAAGCCAATGACCAAGATTGAAAGATACTTTTCTCACAAAAAGCGATAAAGTGTTGGTAGTCTAGTTGAGTGAAATGAGTGTAATTACCACCCTTTGGAAGAAAGTTCCTAGAAAAGACATACCACAAGACTCGATTTTCAGCAGGCATAGAAATAGGTTTAAAAGAAAGCCATAATTGTTGATCTGGGGGAAATGGCTCATTTGGTCTAAGTGTTCCAAAAATCTCCTCATTGCTGAAGTTAAACTCTGGAATAGGTGGAGGATTGTCTATTTTTAAGATTTTGTTCGGATTGAAGCCGACGAGTAAATTTAACTCCCCTAACGGTAGTAGACACTTGTTCCTCAATCACTTCTCCTTCGGAGTCGAATATTATTGTACACCATATTGTAATAAAACAGCGGACAAGATTAGGAGTATATGGTGCAGCTATGGAGACAAAGGACTCATACATTCTCAACCGGGAGACAAGTCAAAATGACACTCATCAAAGAAATTGGTCAAATTGACAAACAACTACGGGGCGAAATTCACGATGTAAATAAGATTCCCTAAACTTATCATTCTCGTCTTTAGTCATAGTAGAGTTAATAATCGTGAAACCTTTGGGTGGAGAAGGGTTATGATAGATGTCTGAAAGAGCATTCTCCATAACCGAGGGCACATCTTCTTCCTCTTGATTCTGAGTAGAAGTATTTCCTTGAGATGAAGTTTGCTGAGACTGGGACACAGAAACCCTCTTCTTTCTTACTTTAGAAGGTTTGGAAGTCTCAGAAACCTTTTCCTTTCCTTTTCCTTCGGGCTCAGGTTCCTTCCTCTTTCTGTCTGGTGATTTAGCGGGTTCTTTGAACGAAACCCCTTTTGATTTACGGTGTGGCGATGAAGCCTCGGAATTCTACCCTTAATGCCACGAATTGCACCTGGTCTCGCACCCGGATGAAAGCGATTTGGTATGGACTTCCTTCTCACCGGTCGTTGAGTAGGAAAAGGAGGAGGAGCGACGGAATCGTTCCTTCCCGACGGAATTTGTGTCTGAAACATCTTGGGGATTGGATTTCGAGGCCATTTGAGGGTTTAGAAGGTGAAATTAGGTCGAGATTGGATGAGTCGAGAGAGAGAGAAGAGGCGAGGTTAAGCCTAGAGTTTTAGGTCGAGTTTTTGAAGAACATGAATATTACCATATATATATAGACATGACAAAACTCGAGCTTTTATGCCAAACCTCGAGGTTTGATGAAAGATTACCAACCCGGACTTCAAAGGTGTTCGTGAACCTTTGAAACATCAATGTTCACAAACTCGAGGTTTCTTCAAAATCTCGAGGTTTTGAAGTTCTTCAAATTCAAATAACTCTCTGTCTTATGAAAACTCGAGGTTTCTAATGAAGACTCGAGGTTTCATTTTCTTCAAAAGCTCGTTGATCTCAAACCCCGACATTCCACAATCAAACCTCGAGTTTTTCTCCAAAACCTCGAGGTTTTGCTCCTTGACAAAAAACACAATTTTTAATATCCTGCATAAAATAAGTCTAGACACTCCGATGCTTAAGTTAGTAATTTTCAATCATCAAAACCATAACTAATATTGAGTAAGAGCTACTTACAACTCATTGGGATTTACCATTCCCAATTCTCTTCTTATGAACACAAATTGTTCCTTTGCTAATGGCTTTGTGAAGATGTCGGCAAGTTGAAGATGAGTTGGGATGAATATGACTTTGACATCTTTCTTCGAACATGATCCCTTATGAAATGATGTCTCACATCAATATGCTTGGTTCGAGTATGTTGAATCGGATTCTTAGCCAAGCTTATTGTGCTTGTGTTGTCACACAATATTGGGATCTCCTTCAAGTTGATTCCTAAGTCGATATTTGTTGCTTGAGCCAAAGAACTTGAGCACAAAGAACTAGATGCAGCCACATATTCAGCTTCGAGAGAGGATACAAAGAACACTTGTTTGCTTCTTGCTAAACCATGAAACAAGTGAACCACCAAGAAATTCACATTGGCCACTTGTGCTCTTTCTATCCGTCTTATATCCAAGATGATCTCGAATCTGAATATGCCACCAAATGTTCAGGTTGACCTTTGGGAAACCATAGACCAAGAGTCTTTGTGTCGCAAGATATCTCGAAGATTCTTTTCACATTCTCGATGTGACTCCTTGGGAGCATTGAAATCTTGCACACATCCCCACGCCGAATTGGATGTCGGGACGACTTGTTTGTGAGATAGAGCAATGATCCAATCATTCCTCTATACTTTGTAATGTTGAAGTCTTTGCCTTTTTCATCAAGCATCCAAGGCAAAAGTAGTTGAACTCATTGGAGTATCGCTCCATTGCATTCGTCCATCCCAAACTTCTTCACAGTCATTGAGATACTTGGTTTGTGAAATGAAGATTCCATCTTTCCTTTGCTTAATTTGCAGACCAAGGAAATAGTTGAGTTCTCCCATCATGGACATCTCAAATTCTCCCCGCATGTTCTTAGCAAACTCTTCACACAAAGCATTGTTAGAAGCACCAAATATTATATCATCAACATATATTTGAACAATTAAAATTTCATTAAGTTTATTGTTCTTTATGAAGAGAGTTGTATCTCGCTTTACCTCTAACAAATCCTTGATCAAGAAGGAATTTGCTTAATCGCTCATACCAAGCTCTAGGAGCTTGCTTAAGACCATATAATGCTTTCTTGAGGCGATAAACATGATCTGGATGATGATCATTTTGAAAACCAGGAGGTTGTTCAACATAAACTTCCTCTTGAATCAAGCCATTTAAAAAGGCAGATTTCACATCCATTTGATAAAGTTTGAAACCCTTGATACAAGCAAAAGCTAGAAGAACTCTTATAGCTTCCAATCTAGCCACTGGAGCATAAGTTTCTTCATAATCAATTCCTTCTTCTTGATTATAGCCTTTTGCAACTAGCCTTGCCTTGTTTCGAACAATTATGGCGATTCATCACGTTTATTTTTGAATACCCATTTAGTGCCAATGACTGGATGGTCTTTAGGCCTAGGTACCAAATCCCAAACTTGATTTCTTTCAAACTGATGTAATTCCTCTTGCATTGCTATAACCCAATCATTGTCTGAAAGGGCTTCATCAATCTTAGAAGGTTCAATTTTCGAAATGAATGCAGAAAATGTGACTTCATTCAAAGTGCTTTTTCTGGTTTTTACACCTTGATTAACATCACCTATTACTTGATCCAGAGGATGACTCCTACCGTATCTCCATGACTTAGGTTGATGTTGATCAATGTTTTCGCAATCATTTTCACAATGATTTTCAAATTCAGTTCCTTTTCCAACGGTTTTTCGAATTTGTCAAGTAGGAATTGTTTCGAAACCGCATTGATTTGAGATAGGAAAATCATCATCATCATCCAAGGATTTGTTTGACTTAGTTTCACGTATACAACATGCATTGATTCTTCAACAATACGTGTTCTAGAGTTAAAGACTCTATAAGCTTTACTTCTATTTGAATAACCCAAAAATATACCTTCATCCGACTTGGAATCGAACTTTCCCAAGTTGTCCTTACCATTGTTGTGGATGAAACATCTCGCATCCAAAAATGTGTAAATGAGCTATATTGGGTTTTCTTCCTTTGTACAAATTTCATAGGGAGTTATGTTCAGCTTCTTCCTGAGATATGCTCGATTTGAAATGTAGCATGCAAAGTGCTCATGGCATCACCCAAAATACTTGAGAAGTATTGTTCTCATTCAACATTGCCCTTGCCATTTCCCGTTAGGACTCTATTCTTCCTTTCTACCACTCCATTTTGTTTGTGGAGTCCTAGGTCCGAGAAGTTATGATCAATGCCCATTTTATCACGTAATTCTCCAAAGGCATGATTTTCAAATTCTCCACCATGATCTGTACGAATTCCTGCAATAGAGAATCCTTTCTCGTTTTGGACCTTCTTGGCAAATACAACAAATTGATCAAATGTTTCATCTTTTGAAGATAAAAATATGGTCCAAGCAAATCTAGAGAAATCATCAACTATGACCAAAGTATAAAGATTGCCACCAAGGCTTTTTACTCTAGCCGGTCCAACTAAATCCATGTGAAGTAGTTGAAGAGGTCTATTAGTTGAAATTTCATTTTTAGATTTGAAAGATGATTTGGTTTGTTTACCCTTTTGACAAGCATCACAAATCATGTCGTTTTTAAACCGAGATTTTGGTAGACCAATGACCAAATCCTTTTTCTCGTAACTTGTCAAGTTGGAACATATTAACATGAGCTAAACGTTTATGCCATAGCCAACTTTCATCCAAGTTACCAATAAAACAGTTTTCAAAAATAGAGTTACTAGAGAGATTGAGAGTATAACAGCTTTCCTTCTCTAGGAGCTCTAAATAAAGCTTTAGGTTTAATGTTATCTAAGGAGAGAATATCTTTGCTTACAATTAAACATTCCTCGAATCAAAGATAACTAGGTTACCTCTATCTCGTGCTTTGACTCACACTAAGGAGGTTGTGACATAGGCCTTCCACAAGGTAGACATCTTTGATTTGTGGCCCTTCGTTGTTTCCAACTTTTCCAATTCCAGAATCCTTCCGGATTGATTACCGCCAAATGTTACCTTGCCACCATCCTTAGGTTTAATTGTAGCAAATTTGGATTCGTCTCTGTCATATGTCTTGAGCATCCACCGTCAATGAACCATTTGTTGGATTTTGATGCTCTAAGACAAACCCGCATGATATAGAATATCAAGTCTTAGGTACCCATTTTTTTGGGTCCTTTTGGGTTAGTTTGTGTCTTAGGAATCTTATAGGATCCCTTAGGCACCCATTGATAATTACCTATAGGTTTGTTCCTTCTTTCCTTTTTATGAAAACGGAAGAGGTTGCATGACCTTTACGATTGCAATAGTTGCAATGAGCAAAAGGATTAGAAGAGTGGACAGTTTTTCGAAAATAGTTCAAATAAGTTTTTTGTCCAACTTTCTTCTTGCCTCTTTGTTTATCGAATCGTGCCTATAACCGATTCCCGATTTGTCATTTGTGAACTTCTGCTTTTTAAAATAACATTGAGCATTTCGCTACCTCTAGTGAATTTCTCAAGAGTTTTTGTGAGATGCAAATTTCTTTTCTCTAAAATGCAGCGCTTGTCACAAATTGTTTCGAAATCTTTTCGCAGCTTCTTTTCGTAAATATTTTCACAAGGAGAAACAAAGAAGAAATAGTTTGAGCTTGTTCTTCCAACAATTTAATTTTCTTCTTTGAAGACAAAGCTCTTTGGCAATTTTTCGAAATTCAATGAAAAGAGAATTATATTCAGGCGATAGTTCATCATAAGATGAGTCGAATTGTTTACCTCTTCACCGCCTGTGAATCTTCTTCTTGAGCCACAAGACAAGATATTGGCTCTGCCTCTTCATCTTCACTTCATCTTCATCGGATGAGCCGTCGCCCCATATGGCTGAAACATAAGCTCTTCTTTTGAACTTATTGAATTTCTTTTCTTTGTTCTTCAAATGTGGACATTCGGACTTGATGTGGCCAGGCTTTTCACATTCATAGCATATGACGGGTTTCTTTGTTTCGTGCTAGAGCTACCCTTATGAAATTTTCTCGAAGGCTTGATCCTTCTTGTAAAATTTTTTAAACTTTCGACCATCATGCCTAGCTCAAGATCTTCATCTTCATCATCCGATTTTATCTCTTTGATGATCTTGAGAGCGATTCCCTTATTCTTGCCATCAATCTCATCAAGTCCTTTTCTCGAATTTGATTTTTCCTTCATATTCGAAAGGCCGCCAAATAGTCTTCATCAAGCCATAGATTCACCACGAGCTTCTTCGATTGCGGTGACCTTAGCTTCCCACTCCTTGCCGAGTATATTTAGTATTTTCCTCACTTGAACAGTTTGATCGTAGACTTTTCCTAATGCAAAAGTTGGTTGATCGATGAGTGAATCTGAGCTGGAATTCACTAATGGATTCTCCCGACTTCATACGAAATAAATCATATTCAGTCATGAGAGTGTTTACTCGATTTTCCTTGATTCCACTGTCCTTCATGGGCTATCTCAAGAGCATCCCACATAGCTTTAGCGATGACAAAGTGCGATTCGAAAATACTCTTTTTGGCTTAGAAAGCACTTTGCGATGTGAATTGCTTTCATGTTGAGAGTGACTTGCTTTCCACATTCTCATCATACTCTTCTTCTAGCTTGGGAGTTCTGACACCATCTTCAATTGATGCTGGTTCATAATTTCCTCTCTCGAACACCCTCCATAGGCCATATTCAGTTGCCATTACATAGACTCTAAACTTAGCCTTCCAGAAGGAGTAATGTTCTCCATTGAAACCGGAGGTCTCGTTGATTGAAGCTCCATCGGGTAGAATTCCTTCCATTGGATCTTTGATCTAGGATATTAATCCTTTAAACGAGATAACCCGGCTCGATACCAAATGAAAGTGAAGGAAATCACCAAGAGGGGTGAATTGGGGATTTTAAAAATTCTTTTAAATCACCCACACAACAGATGTTCAACCAAGGTAAATGGAGATAGAGAAGAAAAGCTTGACACAGAAGATTTATACTTGGTTCGGTCTTAACTCTTGACCTACGTCCAGTCCCCCGGACTCTCTCCGGGTGTTTCTACTATCATTCAAATCGATACACACTCGTACTCGAAAGTTATCCTCTCTCTAGGATACACTCCCCCTTACAAGTTGTAATCGATAACCCAACCTCAAAGTCCCACAACTTTGAGATTCTTACAATGAATGATTTACGTAAATGAACTCTCTAAGAGTGAATAAAGATAAGTATCTTTGAAGCACAATGTATCAAAGATACAATCGAAAATTATAAGCGATAAAAGACTCGAGCTTTTTATGCGTTTTCGTGTATGTCTTGTGTTTTTTTTACGCCTTCAAATCTTCAAGTATTTAAACTGATTTGAAGCTTGTGACCGTTTAAAGATCCGTTCGACTTGGATCATTTCGAAATTCTAGCCGTTGGGTCCTTGGGTCCGCATATAGTCAGTTGGGAGTTTTGCGATTTGGGAATCGGAAATTTGATTCTTCAAGAATGTCTCCCATGTCTTTGTTGTGCTTAGTGGAGCCCTTTAGAATAATGTTATTCGATGCTTTAGGTAGTGGAACCTTGCTTTCTCGCCTTGGTGAATGGTAGAGCTACTTTTCGATGAGACCATTGTCTTGGGAGAATAAGATATAATAAAATATTGTAAGTCAGTCAAAGTGGTTGTTTTAATGTTTATCAAAACAGACTTTGATCTTCCGAAATCCCATGAACAAACCGGTTAAATCGGGTTAGGAATAATGATATGATATATATAAATCATAAGCAATCATTTCGCAAAATCAAGCTAAACCATAAAGCAAACAGAAAGCGAAAGTATTCGATGCGATATTTGACTCGTTTGTTGAAACCTCGAGGTTTCATCATAAACCTCGAGTTTTAGACTATTGTAAGTAAAGATGATTTAAGTCCAAAACATCAAACCTGGAGGTTTCTACCCAAACCTGGAGGTTTTCGGACGGGAAAAATGTCACCCTTTCTCGTTTGAAAAATACTCGAGGTTTTACCGAAACCTCGAGGTTTCATTTGAATATGAAACTCTTGGGAAAATAGCGCCAATGTAAACCTGGAGGTTTCCTGGGAAACCTGGAGGTTTCTAAGAGTCGTGAAAGTCGTTTGCTCTCGGATGCCAAAACCTCGAGGTTTCATATCAAAACTCGAGGTTTCATTTAAAATGGAGATACCGAGTTTTTGCGCCAAAACGAAACCTGGAGGTTTGAGAGTAAAACCGGAGGTTTTATAAATTTGGAAAACAGAGATACTCTGCTGGACAAACCTCGAGGTTTGTTCCCAAACCTCGAGTTTTCATAAGTTTAAGGAAAAACTGTTCAAGACTCAAACCTGGAGGTTTTTCACAATACTTGAGGTTTTGAAAACTGTCGACAATCTGAACTTTTTCTGGCAGATCAAAACCTCGAGGTTTCTTACAAAACCTCGAGGTTTCACAAAACTTGTGAAACCTGGATTTTTCATGTTAAAAACAAAACCTAGAGGTTTCTCTACGACACCGAGTTTTGCCTTTTCCGAAAAACAACTTGAGTATTTCTTTGTAAGGCCAAACCTCGAGGTTTCGTGCAAACCTCGAGTTTTGCTCTTACAGATTTTTACAAATGTTGAGAGCAAAACTTCATGCTTTGTTTACAATTATTGGAGATCATCAAAACCCTTAGAGAACTAACGAAACCTCCCTTAAAATTAAAATATATGTTACACAAACTTCCCTTATATTTTAATATTTTATTTCCGTCCACCTAAACCGTTAGTTAACTGTTAAGTTTGACTTTTAAACTTTTTTCTTTACCAAAATGTCCCTCTTCAGTATTAGAATTATTTAAGTATATAAAACCAAATTTATACGACCAAAAATGTATTCTAATATATTTTCTAACATTTTAATTTGTTAAAAAAATTATTAGTTTTGGTGTTATAAATTAATTTTGACTTAAAAATATAAATTAAACACATATATTCTTTATCAAATATAATAAACTATATAAGTTTGAGATTTGATGTGTCATTTAAATTTCTAATTTAATAATTTTTTCACAAATATTTATAAACACATTTGATCAAGCAGATGTTTATTTAAAACCTTATTTGAATATTCAACATTCTGTGATATTTACATTAACCAATGCTAAAATAATTAAAGAGGTAACTATTTGTAAAGATAAAAAAAACTCTTAAATTATTTAAAACAATATTAGTCAAAATATAAAAGTAAAACTAGGGATTAAGTATTAAGGGTAAAAAATAATATATAATTTTTTTTATATAAAATTTAATTAAAAAATATATTTTTGGAATATTTTTAGAATATTCTTAACGTAGTTAATTATTTAGACTTAAGTGTATATTTTCAAAATAGATGAGAGATATGTGTAACTAAGACAAAACAGAAGGGTCGTCAAAGTATTTTACTCATATAAGGGAGGTTTATGTAACATAATTTTAATTTTAAGGGAGGTTTCTATGGGTTTTTAAAATAGAGGGGAGGTCTGTGTAATTAAGGCAAAATAGGAGGGTGATCAGAGTATTTTACTCATTTTTCATTGTGGATGTTTGTGATTGTTTTTTTAAATCAATTTCTAGATCTATTATTGATTGTTTTTCTAGATTGATTGTTCTTCTTGATTATGTTTATTGTTCTTCAGTCGTGGTTACTGGTTAGTGGTGTTGCTCCGACGGGTGGGGTTCTTCAGGGCGCAACTTTCTTTTTGAAAGGCAAGGTTAGTCTTTTTATAGAAAAATTACAAATAATATCTCACTGCATACCAACCATACTTTAAAGGGTTAAGGAGCGATTTGGCCAACAAACTATTAGCTCAGGAGCGTCCAGCACAATTAACTTTTAAGTGGACCAAAAATACTAATAAACTTTTAAAAATGGGCGCCCCCTCATTCTCTCCTTTTCACTTTCTCCCCGCCTCCCATCTGCCTCTCGCAGTCTGACATACTCGTTACCCGCCTCTGTTTGTCGTCATCCCCCTCCCTCCTTCGTGCTCCCCAAGAACAGGTATGCTTCTCTTTCCACTTTCCTAGCCTTCTTTCACTACCGGCTCCTCTTTCCCACTCCCACTTGGTTAAACATTACAAATTATCACTGATTACTTCTTGAAAAAAATTCTCATACCTCTTCTTCTGTCCTTTTTTTAAAAGTGAAAATATGGGAAACCAACAAACCGTGTGGCAACAAAAATTTCCCGCTTCGACTGTTCAGCTGCATTTGAATTTTGAACCTGAAGTGCGAGCATCGAAAAGAACAGAGAAAATCTCGCTCTTTCGTTCAATCTCCATGGCTTCTCCCTTCGTCTTCCCCCTACTCTTCTAGAACTCGAAGAAGATCACGATGATGACCGCCTTTGCGTCAAAAACCTTGTGGACGCTTCTTCACTTCGCGCCTCTGAACTCGAAGAATTTGTCAAAGGTCAGGTTCCTTCCTTTTCCGCGTTTCACATATCCAAATTCTATTCTCTATGAAATTCGCTATTCCACGATAAACTATAAGCTTATCCAATTTGATTCAGCAATTGTCGTTTTTCTTACCTATTGGATTGGTAAGTCTGCTGGCCTAAATCATGCATATAATAGTTTCAATTTAACAAAACTCAATCTGGCCTTGTCTTATTAAATTGCTAAAGAAAAATGCTCGATTAGCAGAACTTAACTATCAGGTTATTCGTCTAAACAGGCGTGTCCTTTGATCTTTCCGATAAAGAATTGTTTTGTGTTGAAGATCAAGATGTTTTTGATCGGGTGTACTCATTGATTCGGGGATGACGACGAACAGAGGCGGGCAACGGGTATGTTAGACTGCGAGGGAATGAAGGGGGCACCCATTTTTAAAAGTTTATTGTGGTCGGTGCACATTTTTAAAAGTTTATTGGTATTTTTGGTCCACTTAAAAGTTAATTGTGCTGGACGCTCCTGAGCTAATAGTTTGTTGGCCAAATCGCTCTTTAACCCTACTTTAAAAGTCACTTCTACTCCCATTTCAATTTTAGCTCAGATTAGGTCTTTGGTTCACACTCAACAGTATTTTTCCAAGTTTAAGCTTCTCTTGTAATTTATTATTTATTATTTCTTCTTCTGTACATTTTTACCCATTTTTAATGGAATCCTTTCATTCAAAAATAAAAATAAAAATCCAATTTCTTTGATAAAAAGAAAGTTCCAATTCCACTTTCGCTTCTATCAAAAAATCTTTTATAATATCAAACAGGGTATTACTGTATTGGTGCTTAGTGATAGCGGTAACATAAGTGACTTTATTCTAGATGGGTTTTTCCAAAAAAGTCAGGGTGTAGATGTGATTTATATTTGGGATAGCGGTGACAGAAGTGATTTTTTTTTTTTCATATGGGCTATTGTTTAGATGATTATTTGAGAAGGAAAATGCAATGAATCTTATCGAATTATATATATATTGTGATAACTGAATGTAAAAAATTAAATTTAAATTTGATAAAAAAATTAAACTATTATTAAAAAAATTACAAAACTCTAAAGTACTTAATTAAATATATTATAGGGAAAAACATTTTTCATGTTGTAGGAGAAGTGTTTTCTCATGTCACACACACATGAAATGGTGGGACCCACATATATATAATAATTATATATGTGGGTCCTACCATTTTATGTGTGTGTAGGAATCTTCTTCTTCTTATGCAACATGAGAAGTTTAAACCTCTATATTATAATAGATAAATTAGAATGCATACAAATGTATATTTAATAATATATTGTTTATTATACCATTCATCCCTAACATTTTTCTCCAGAAGCTGAAAAAAAGTCACGCTTAGAAGCTAAAAAAAGTGACTTCTGAACAAATTCATTTTTTTGGAGAAGTACATCATCCATAGAAGCTATTCCAAACACTTCTACCGTTGGGCTTTCCTCACTGCCATTAGACTTTTTTCCCCTCGTAGTCATACCAAACATGCTCAATGATATGATTTTTCTAACGAAAAAAAAATTAGGACTTGTTTTAGGGAATCATATTCCCAGCTCGTCCTTGGGATGAGCTGGGGGAGCTCGTCCGTACGGACGAGCTTCCGTCAGTCGAATCTGACGGCCCAGATTTTTTTTTTTAATAATTTTTTTTTAAAAGGTAGAGAATCAAAAATAAAGATAATCTCTCAACTAATATTTTTCCAAAAAATGATTTTTTCATGTAGAAAAAAAATAATTAATAAAATAAAATAAAAAAAGATCTGGCCAGTTCGATCTGGGATCTGGACAAATGGGAGGGTCTCCGTCCCGGTTCCCTTGTTTTAGTGAGGCTCCTTTCCTAAAACCTCGCAGTAATAATTACCTTTTTATAGACAGGGAAGACTCAAATATATTATAAAAGAGGACTTTAAAATCATTACATGATGATAAAAATTTACACTTTATTTATCACTTAAGGTGGAAAATGACCAAGAAATAGTTGTTATAATTAATTAATTTATAATTTATTTATTTATTTTGGACCACCGTGAATCTCCCCTTCTCCCCTCTTTTGTGTCGTTTTTTTCTTCCCCTATTTTTCTTTCCAGGTCTCAGACTTTAACCCTCATCCCTCAACGTTTCTCTGAAGGTTGAAGGCAATCGCCGACCAGCTGGAGCTTCTCCCTTTTCGAATCTTCACGATTTGTACACGATGCATTTTTCTGCCAACATATAATCGTGTTTATCCCCTTAGTTTGACTCTGAATTGGTCCCACTCCCTCAATTATCAAAACCTCTGATGTCTCAGATCTGATCAGTTCAACATCCACACGAATTTAAGCCCCGGTATCAGACTTCCGTTACGTTTTCGCTTATTTACCATGACAACGCCACCGCTCAAGGCCGTGACTCTGACCCATGTCCGGTACCAAAGGGGTGATCAGCTGGGCCACTTTCTGGCCTGGGTGTCGCTAGTCCCGGTCTTCATCAGCCTCGGTGGCTTCGTTTCTCATTTCATCTTTCGTCGTGAACTCCAGGGAATGTTCTTCGCTCTCGGCCTTTTCATTTCCCAATTCATCAACGAGTTCATCAAGACATCGGTTCAACAAGCACGTCCTGAGACATGTGCTTTGCTGGAGATGTGCGATTCACATGGATGGCCCTCAAGTCATTCTCAATACATGTTCTTCTTTGCCGTCTATTTCACTCTCTTGACTAGTAAAAGGATCGGTTTTTGGGATTCGAAGAACAACGTGTTCCTGAATTTCATAACATGGTCTCTGGCGTTACTAACCATGTATTCTCGGGTTTATCTGGGTTACCACACTGTGGCTCAGGTTTTTGCTGGAGCCACCTTGGGAAGTTTTCTCGGAGCGTCATGGTTCTGGGTAGTCAATTCTATTTTAATTCATTACTTCCCTGCTATCGAAGAGAGTGCATTTGCAAGGCAGTTCTATATTAAGGATACTTCCCATATCCACAATGTGTTGAAGTTTGAGTATGACAATGCCAGAGCTGCAAGAGAAAACAGGGTGTCCGACTCTAAATCTGACTGATTCTTGGAAGCTAAATAGGTACGTAGGGATGCTGCAGATATATTTATCTCTGCTAAGTTAAAGAAACTGGTATTACTAGCATGCAAAAGTTTGTAGTTTATTTGTAAGGTTTTGACCTCAAGTCTACTTTTCCATTCACCTGTCAGTTGGTTCCAGAACAAAAGCCACGAATTTAGTTTTAAAGTACATTGTACTACCTCCGGTTCTTTTAATTATCATTGTTGAAGAAATTTTGTCTCTATTTACCTGTCAATTTTTAAAGTGGAAGACATTAGTTTCTATTTCTCCAATTATACTATTATCTTCACTTCAATAACTTTGATTATGGGAAGTAAACTGTCTGACACTGGGTGAGATAAGAATCTATCATTTTTTGTACGTACAACTCTCTCAAAATAGGAGTTTGTGTAAAGGCTTTTCAGTCCAGGTAGGGATTTAATTGAGGAGAAGGAACTTTATAGATGCTTGTGTAGAGTTGGCATGTGGGTAAATTATTTATTTTGTGCCTTGTGATGGTTCGGCATTTTTAAGTATGTCATGCAATTGAGTCTTGCATATTTGTTTGTGGACTTGGGGACATTTGCTATAAAAAGTGGAACAAAGTGGTTCAATTGCGAGTGGTAATTGGTATAATGGTGTTTTACGAAGTGAAGGAAACTATAAACAAGCACAGTAGCACACGTCACCGGAAACCAGAAACGCTTCTTGTTCATAGAATCTCCATGGTCTGATCATGCATGGAAGGAATCTAGAATCTTCTTCTTAAGTTGACAGTTGCAAGGACGTTTAACAGGAAACAACATTAAAATTCCATATTTTTTTGCAGATTGGCTCAGATGACTGTTGAAATCTATTAATGACTATCTTGTTCTTTGCCAATGGTTGTCTTGCACTTTGTTATGTGCTCTCCCATCCCATCTGTAGCTCTCCAATTTAACAGTAAGACTGATACAGGAAACATCAAATCTCTATATAAATGCTAACTTCACCCTGCCTCAGCTATCCTAATTCCCAGTGTGACCATGGATATAATAATTAATTAATAATTAATAATAGCAGTTTTTCTAGGAAGGAAAGTATATCTGAGCTTTGATGCTTAGGACAATGGTTTCTTGGTTTATTATTTCCTTGAGTAGCATTAATAACATCGTCACTGGCCCTGTAAATGACGTATTGCCCCTCCATGTTTTTGTTAATTAAGTTTCTATCTAGTGTAATGAAAGGAAAGAAATATTCTAAACCGTGGTGTGTGGAAAGGCCTTCTCTGTTTTTAGTTTTGCATATTGTGCTACTCCATGTTATAATAATTGCATTTCCACTTGTTGCTTTTGCTAGGTAGACTGCTGTCACAGCTGCAAAAATATCTACCAGGACACGTTTTGGCTAATGTTGGTGGCATTCTTTAATAATTATCATTTCTTCGGTGCATATCAGTTGAAGCCATAGACTTAAGGGAAATCAAGGGGCATGTTAATTATATTAGTGCTGAGAGCCTCAGAGCGTACACTATACTCTCAGAACTTCTATAAAGGCTGATGTAGATGCTATTCATAGACACTGGGAATATTTTATCTTGCTTATTAGTTGGATGTTTTAAGCAAAGTCAAAAACACGATCAGGAGGAACATTTCCCTAGGGTGATAAGGGGAAGTTGTAACTTATAATAATATTGCCTCAATGGAACGTTCATCTGGACACTCTATTTTTCTCAGGGTCCATTGCTTATAGCATATATCATTCGTTTTGCTGTTACGGTTGAGTGGGATGTGCTGTTCTTTGTTGCTATCAAAACCAGTCAAACATTCTGAGCAAAAAAAAAAAAAAAACAGTCAAACAGTAATGTCTCAACTTTTAGTTCGTTGGAGATCTGGTGCTTGCACGATATGTAAACTTGCAATACTGAGTATTCTCCTATGGCGATACTACGTACCCAAGCAGGGACATGAAATTTGTAGCTTGTCAAGGAGCCAAACATGCCAGAATTCAAAACTGACACTCAACTTCTCCTCTATGTTTTCGTCCTCCTCTTTTGTTTATTTTCTGAATTTCCATTCGGCCTCAGCACCAAGCTTTAACTTACATTGACCTTCAAGTTGCCAATTCATTTAAGAATCTCAAGTCATCATTTGTGCCTAGTCAGGTTCTTGCCCAGCTCAATTATATTTAACCTAAACTTTTGGTGGTAAAGTAATTATATTAATGTATGTTTGGTGGTAAAGTAATGATCCTATTCTGTTATTCTCTGTCGTTGAATGAACATGCAGGTCTTATCTGTCTTGTAAAAGGGAAAAGGATTTGATCCCCATTCGCCCGCCATTCCCTGGATGACCTCACGCAGTCTTCAACTAAAAATAAATAATGGCGTTAGAATCACAGTAGGCACATTAGATGGTTTATATTGAAATATCAGATGAATGCGAACATGAGAATATTTGGAATTGCAATTTTTTTTTTTTTTTAATTTATTTATACAATAAAGTAGTACTTCGTTGGTTATGTGACGTTTATGTGAATCGGCCAATGACAACCTTAAATTGGATTCCTTGATCAGGAATGCTTCCTACGATATTTTATTGCATCTCATTGATGTTTTTTTATTTTGTTTTATTATTGCATTTTTGACGTTGTAAGCCAAGTCTCTTGATAAATAGTAGTGTTCTGTTTGTAAGAGCACAGATGTCTAATCACAGTGGGTTAGTATCAATCATGATATAGGATCTGTATTGCTTTCCGGGATATAGATGAGCTAATACCCAAGAGATGGTGAATGTTCAGTGATGTCTATAAGGAAGAATCCAAAGAATATCAGATGATCACTGTGCTACACGAGAATAGCGATTAGCCAAAGAGGGTGGGGTGTATGTATAGTATAACAGTATAGTAAAAGGATATGAATCGAATATGTGCACCTGGGGGTAATATCCTATTTATAGAGATTACCTAGGGTTTTCCTTCTGATGGTTGCACGTCCGCTCCTTCAACAACATGCATCTCCACGTCCTGCAAATGCCTGCTCCACTATCTGATGTATCCCTGCTCCACTACCTGTGCTGCCGGGATTAGTGCCTTACTTACAGGGTTATTAGCGTTTTCCCTGCTTAAGAAGAGTTTCTGCCATAACGCGCTCTTATTGGGCCGCATTGTATCTGGCCCAATATTTAAATCCATAACAAGTAGTCTCAGAAATCTGTAAGCCAAGAGGACAATGCATTAATAGTGCAACTATAAATTTTGACATAAAAGAAGAGATACCCAAGACAATAGAGAATTCTTGTATGTATATGTGATCTCAGTCATATTTTACAGCATGATTTGAAAAACAAATCATATTTTACAACAAAACGATAATTGAGATGAAATACTGTCAATTAACACTTAACAGAGTTCTAAATTCAATCAATCAATAAATTGTCTAAAAAATACTCCTAATAGAAAATCTAAATTACTTATCCCACCCTTGACAATTAAACAATGTACTATTTTTCATTGCATTTAATTGAGGGTAAGAATGGAAAGAAAAAACTATTTGTTACTTATCTCATAGATTTTAATTATTTATGTATAATTCTTTTAAATACGAGACATTATTATAATTATGAAGGATATATTTGAGAAAAGTTAATAAATCATGGGAAAATTAAAGACAAGAACCTAGAAAATAATATTTATAAAAAATGACATGAGTAGGTAGTCTATTGATAAGGTGAGTGGCAGTAAGGATTGCATCTCCCCAATAATATTTGGGAACATTGTAGGTGTACATAAGGCTATTGCACGTTGGCAACGAGTGGTATCCACAAGTAGTGCAGAATCAGAATTAAGATCACTATCTGAAGGACTCAAGGAAAGAATATGGATAAAAAGGGTCGCTGGCGAGACCTACACCAAGATAAAATCTCCATTAAAACTTTACTGTGATAATAAGGCAGCCTTAAGCATGGCATTGAATCCAGTACAACACAGTAGAACTAAACATGTTGATGTTGATCGCCACTTTATCGGGAAAAGGTTGAAGATGGAATTATTTGTCTCTCCTACATACCTACAAAATTACAAATTGAGATATACTCACAAAAGGTCTACCCGGGACATATTTGAAGGTTTTGTATGCAAGTTGGACATGATGAATATCTATGATCCAACTTGAGGGGGAGTGTGGTAATTATATTGTTTTGTAAATAGTAGAATTAGATTAGTCAAGATCATATCCTAGAATCTAGGAGTTAGTTAGAACAGATTCAATCATTCAATTTTTGAATTTCCTAGAAGTCCTCAATCTGTTACACCAGTTGCATCTCATTGTAACCTATATATTTCACACGAATGAATGAGAATATCTATCAGACTCAATCATTTGATCCTAAATATGCTACAAGTACAGAATACAATAATCTGATAAGAGTCAAGATACTCCCTCAGCCACGAAAGACACAGAACCTCTCGTCGAAGTCTGTCTCCTCTCCAACAAAAACTCACTTAAAATTCACATACCTTTCTCAAGGCTTACAACGGTTATTATAGGTCAAAAAGTACCTTTCATAGTACCCAAAAAGCCACTCTAAAAGACAAGCTAGATAACCTAGTCTTACTTCAAAAAAGAAAGTCAACCCTGCAACCTTAAAAAGCCGCCTACTCCTTTGTTGGTGCTAACTTTGTCTTCCTAATCCTCCTAGTGTAAGTTTTGCTAATGAATAGGGTCCTTTCATTACCCTCTCTTAAAAGATGCACCTTGTCCTCAAGGTGAAATTCCAAAAATTGCGTTGCAATTGTAACAGCATCCTCCACGATTTTTCATGAGAAGGCAAGTCCTTCCACTGTATGAGAACTCCGGTCTACCCATTCAGCAGCTTTCATACTTGGCAAACAGATTCCGGCTGAACCTGTAACTCAAATTGTTCTGACAAGGCGGGTGGGATGGTGGGAATCACAGTGGCAGATTGGACTGCTTTTTTAAGGACTGAAATATGGAAAACCGGATGAACACGGGCCGTAGGAGGAAGGTCTAGACGGTATGCTACGGCGCTGACTCACTCCACAATCCTAAATGGTCCATAAAATCATGGACTAAGTTTCTCATTGACCCTCTTGGATAATGATCTCAGTCGGTATGGCTGAATTTTGACATAAACTTGCTCCCCAATTGCAAATTGGAGATACCTTCGGTGCTTATTGGCTTGCCTCTTCATTTCTTCTTGGGCTTTGATTAAATTCTCTTTAAGTAGAGCAATAATTGCATTTCTGGACTTGATTTGATCATTCACGGCCTCCACCGCCGATGGCTCATTGGTTAGTTTAAGAAAAGTAGGAGGATCCCTCCTATACACGGCTCAGAAGGGAGTCATATTGGCTGATCCCTGATGAGTGGTATTATACCAATATTCAGCCCACGCCAACCATTGAACCCAAAGCTTTGATCTCTCACTAGTGAAACATCTCAAGTACATCTCTACCCTCTTGGTTTTCGGATGGTAAGCCGAGCTTAAATAAAGCTGAATTCCTACTTGCTTGAACAGTTCCCGCCAAAATTGACTTATGAATACCCGGTCTGAAATAATCATCTTTGGAAATCCATGTAGCCTAACAATTTCCCTTACGAATATTTCTACCACATCCTTAGCACTATAGGGATGGTGAAGTGATAGGAAGTGTGCATATTTAGTGAGGCAGTCGACAACGACTAATATAGTATCATTCCGTTGGGATTTGGGTAGACCGGAGATGAAATCCATGCTAATGTCTTCCCAAATGGCATTGGGAATAAGGAGTGGCTGCAACAACCTAGTTGGAGAAAAGGCTTGGTGTTTATTCCGCTAGCAAGTCTCACATTCAGCAACGTATTACTGGATTTCCCGCTTCATTCCTTCCCAATAGACGATGTTAGCAAGCCTCTTATATGTCCTTAAGTACCCGGAGTGTCCTCCGATAAGAGAACTATGGAACTCCTTCATCAGTAACGGAATTATTGCTGAATGCTTGGGTAAAACCAGTCGGCCTTGGTCATGTAAACATCCTTTGATCATAGTGTAGCCTTCAGCCCCGCCAGGGTTGGTGAGTAATTGCTGCAGTATGACCCTGATTTTCGGATCATTTTGAACCTCCTCCTCCCATTTCTCCATGTCATTGTTTTGCCACATAGAGAACGCCATAAGTTTCAAAGGTTCTTCTTGTCGTGACAGAGCATCTGCAGCTCTGTTTTCCTTTCCGGGTTTGTACAAAATCTCGAACTTGTAACCCATCAACTTGGAGACCCATTTTTGCTGGTTTTCTTCCAAAATTCTTTGTTCCAGCAAAAATTTCAGAGCCTTTTGATCAATTTTAATGATAAAATGTTGTCCCCACAAGTAATGTCTCCACCTTTTAACTGCAAACACAATCGCCATCAATTCCCTTTCGTAAACCGAACATTGTTGAGCCCTCTTGGACAATTTTTGGCTATAGTAATCGATAGGGCACCCTTGCTGCATCAAAACAGCACCCACACCAGTCCTCGAAGCATCGGTTTCCAACTCGAAAGGAATGGAAAAATCTGGCATGGCAAGCACTGGTAGTGTGGTCATAGCTGTCTTGAGAGCCTCGATGCATTGGTAGCTTCCAGAGTCCATTTGAAGGCCTCTATCTTGAGAAGATCCGTTAAGGGGCTGGCTATCTTCCCATAACTCTTGACAAATCGTCGGTAGTGCCCGGTTAGGCCTAGGAACCCCCGTAAGGATCTCACGTTCTTTGGTTGGGGCCAAGCTAACATGCTTTCCACCTTTGTTTGATCAACTTGATTCCATGTTCTGAAATGATGTGACCAAGGTACTCAATCCTTGGTTGTACAAAGCTACACTTTTTTAAGTTAATGACTAATTGATTCTCCTGCAAGATAGCTAACACCCTCTCTAGATGTTCCAAGTGAGCACTAATATTACAACTATAAATCAATATGTCGTCAAAGAAAACAAGCACAAATTTCCTTAAATATCCCCTAAAGATCTCATTCATCAAGGCTTGAAAAGTAGGAGCATTGGTAAGACCGAAAGGCATCACCTGGAACTCGTAGTGCCCCTCATGAGTACGAAAAGTTGTTTTGTGTTCATCTCCTGCCTTAACTCTGATATGGTGGTATCCAGATTTCAAATCTAGCTTTGAGAATACCGTGGCTCCTTTTAGTTCGTCCAAAAGCTCATCAATGGTGGGAATGAGAATTTTATCCGGGATTGTGATTTTATTTAACGCCCGGTAGTCTACACAAAATTGCCAACTTCCATCTTTTTTTAACTAGCAAAACAAGACTAGAGTAAGGACTGGTACTTGGTTGCACGATACCGGCCTGTAACATATCTCGGATCAACTCTTCGATGTCTTTCTTCTGTGAGTAGGGGTATCTATAGGGTTTGAGATTAGGTGGCTGTTCTCTAGGTTTTATTTCAATGGTGTGGTCGTGAGTTCGTCGAGGGGGAAGTATCTCGGCTAGTTGACATACCAGGAAAAATTTGTCAAGTAGCTGCTGGACTTCCAGGATCATGTTCTGATTGTACTTCTCTTCCTTTTCCAGCTTAAGGCATTCCACGAGAAATCCTTGCCCCTTCTTCCTTACTGTCTTGATGATTGCCTGTAGTGAGGCTTAGGTACGGGACAATTGTGGATCCCCTGTCAAATAGATTCTGTTGCATTTCTTTCCGATTTTTATGGTCATTTGCCTCCAGTTTACTTTGACGTCGCCCAGGGTGCTCAGCCTTTCGATGCCCAATACCGCATCAATCCCTCTTAATGGAAATGGATAAAAAGTCTGTGTGACGTCGAGTCCCTGTATTCGCAGGATCACATCTCGGCATCTTTTGTTCCTTCGGACCGAGAACCCGTCTCCCACAGTTATAGTGTATTCGTTTACCAACTCGGTGCGTAATCCGGGCTGACTCAATAGGTGCTCTGCAATGAAATTGTGTGTCGCCCCACTGTCGATTAGGATTATGATGGCTTCTCTAGTGATTTCCCCACGGACCTTCATAGTATTGTTATTTTCAAAGCCATCCAATGAATTCAGCGACAGCTCCATGCGTGTGGTCTCCTCATTGGCCTTGGAACTCTCCTCTGCCCCTTCCCCAGCTTTGCCGGGATCCTTAGCCGGGTTGCCAGCATCAACATTAAGTAAAAAGACTTGCAAATGCTTATTGCGGCAAGTATGTGCCGGACGATACCGATCCCCGCATTTGAAGCACAATCTGAGTTCTCGACGATGTGACATCTCAACATCGGATAGCTAGCGTCCCCATCCCGGATTGCAAGTTGTGGATATCATCGACGAGGAACTTCCCAACTTGGCCTCTATTATCTTTGTGTCGGGCTTGGAGAACTAGGTTGACTAAGTGGTCAGGGGCATCTGTTTGGTAGGTTCAGTGAATTAGGCTACCCGTGAATAAATGGGTTGGGTCAGGTATTTCTTATACCCGCTTTGGTTAGGAACCTTAGGGATCCATCCAGCCTTGTCAATGTCCAGCAATTGATTTTTTCCATTTACTTGTGGATCGCCATTTTGATCAGCTCCTCCAGGTTCGTCGTGTCGGCCACCTCCAGTTCCGCCTGGATTTCAGTCTTCAAGCCGTGTAAGAAGGTTCCCATCAAGCACTCCTCTGGTGCTTCCTTCAATGGAAACAAAAGTCTTTCGAAGACCTCCACATATTCGAGCACTGATCCTTCTTGCTTATTTGAAAAAAGCTCCTTTTATACGCCCCCTCGTTGGAACATATGGAATCGCTCCAACAACTTGAGTTTGAACTCTGGCCAGGTCTTCAACATGCCATGACCTTCCTTCCACTGGTACCAATGGAGAGCTCGGCTTTCAAGACACACAACGACAACTTCTAGCTTTTCCGAATCAGGAACGTGGATGATGTGGAAATACCTTTCAACCCGGCAAAACCATCCTATCAGGTCATCTCCATCGAATACAGGAAGTTCTAGCTTTCAGTATTGGGTTGCTTTCCTCTCTGTTTCATCAATGCTTTCTGTTTCTGTATCAGAATGGGTATCATCTGTGTCCTTCCTCCCCTTACTCTTCTTGCTCGACCCTTGGTCCATTCGCAATAGCACCTCCCTCATTAGATTCATTCCTTCTGTCAGTTCTATAACCTGCTTATGCAACCCTGAGAGGTCGTCCACTTTTCTTGTTAGACTAGCTACAAACTCACGCAAATCTCTAATTTCTTTCGCCATATTCCGAGGATTCAGAAACTCTGATACCAATTGTTAGGGATCACCTCAAAATAATGTCTAAACTGCTGGATTAATTTAATACACCAGCTATGAAAGTGCAGAATACAATAATCTGATGAGTCAAGATATTCCCTCAGCCAAGAAAGACACAGAACCTCTCGTCGAAGTCTGTCTCCTCTCCAACAAAAACTCACTCAAAACTCACATACCTTTCTCAAGGCTTACAACAATTATTATAGGTCAAAAAGTACCTTTCACTGTACCCAAAAAGCCACTCTAAAAGACAGCTAGATAACCTAGTCTTACTTCAAAAAAGAAAGTCAACCCTGCAACCTTAAAAAGCCGCCTACTCCTTTGTTGGTTCTAACTTTGTCTTCCTAAGCCTCCTAGTGTAAGCCTTGTCAGTGAATAGGGTCCTTTCACTTGCAAAGTCATCTCCATCCTATCATATAATCTAATAGGAATCTTATACAATGAAATATAGTAAAGGGGGATAGTGGCCTGGGAGAGTTGAAATAAAGTTATTTGTTCTACAGGAGAAAAATAAACTCCTTGCTAATTAGAGACTATTTCTTGTTTTAATTATTACTAATTATTGATTATGTCTAATTCCTGGAAGCTTTCAACATAATTCTTTAACCTTTTTGTAGTCGGGTTTAGAATTCACAACATTTTTATCAGATAACTTCATAAATGCACACGCATATTTATACAATTGTAGTCATAAGAAAACTTAATGTTGAAACAATTGAGAGATGAAAAGGACAAAACCAGTTTGGCTATAGTAAACCTGAGAAACTAGTTGATCTTGATGTATCTCAAGCATCTTAAAATGCCTGCAATCTTTCATCTTGTTCTACAGGTTAGAATGCATCTAAATAGATTATGGTCTGCAGCATTTCTTGCCATTGTATGATATAAAGGAGACTGTTAGAATATCTGGAGAGAAATCATGTTGCGCTGTGACTACATTAACTACAAGGCTTTGTGATGTTTGTCTATCTGATATGTCAGATGCACGCTAAGCCATGGATATTGTTTTACCTTTTCTTCTTGCAGAAGGCATATTAAGTAAAGTTGATATTGTTCGAAAGGCATCAATTGCAGTTGTAATGAAAGCTTACAAAGGTGTGGAATTCTCAGTTGTATCACTTTTTTAACTTGTGCATATTTTTTATACTCACATAGGGGATTATATATGTCAGCCTTTTTTAAAAAATAATTTTTTTTGTGGGGTTTATATATTATTCTTGGTTGTTTGTTGTATAGAAAAGCTCTTTTGATGGTTTGTAGATGACTTTTAACCTGCTTCGGTTGCATCTTATGTAGTAATATCTTCAGTCTTGCACAGATCCCAGTAATTTAGATTAACTAATGGTATTTAAAAAAAATGAATTTGATTTTTATGAGTAGAGGGAAAAAAGTAAAAATGATAGGTTGTAGGGTCTTAGAAACTTGAAAGCTCTAAAACCTGATTGGCGATTACAACAGATGCACAGGAGTATGATCTTTTGGATATTTTATGCCTGATTCTTATTTTGCTTGATCGGTTGACGGTTGTGGACTTGTGGTTGTCTAGTGTCCACAGTCTTTATCATCTGGTAATCATTATTGCTCTATTATATTTTCCACAGTTGGTTTAAATAGGTACATTAGTCTTTTATTATCCTTTTGGTGTATCTTTCTCTTTTCTACAAGACCACGTCATGAAATTTGTTGGCTTCCCTTTGTCCTGTTTTTCTCATTGTGATTGTGTTAGATTAGTCAGCTATTTGTATGGGTCTTGCCACTGTATTGTCTTCGGCATGCTGGAACTGCAGTTCGTCCATATTTGTCTGCATTAGCGATGTTTTGTTATTTAGATTATTAACATAATATGTTTAGAGTATTAAAAAAGAATTTAATACAATCAAAGTTTTGATATTGGCTATTTCATTAGGTTTTTAGATATTCTTTAATTTAACATATTTTAAGATTAATAGCATTTAATTATACAATCATCATTTAAGTTTGTTATGTCAGCAGTTTTCCGTTAGTAATATTAACAATATTAAAATTATAGGACTAAAAATATACTCTATAAAGTTAAGGGACCAAAAATATACTTTATCCATTAATCAATATATTATCAGGTTGACTGATTTATACTCCTTCCGGTTCTAAATATAAGATAGAGTTGATTTTTTTTGGGGAGATTAAGGAAGCTAAATAAGTTACTTAATCATATTATATATTATGTATCCTTAGATTATATATCAGTTTATCGATCAAACTAATTAGTTTAGAGAGAAAAAATCAAAATACAAATACGATGAAGTAATTTAATTTGTTTCCTTAATCTTTCTAAAAAAGTCAACTATGTCTTATATTTAGGATTGAAAGAGTATCATCAATGTTGTGCCAATTAACCTCTTTTTATTAAATAAAAACAAAACTCATTTCATGCTTTTTCAGGATATAATAGATTTTTTTTGTTTTATTAACATTGAATGAACTTTTTAACCCACATAAATTTCTTATAAAATAAAAATAAATCATATAAACTATCTTGGTTTAACTTATAAAATAAATTATAAAAGACATTGAGTTTTATTAAAATTATATAATTTTTGTTTATTTTAAAAAAATTAAAATTTTGAAAAACTTGAAGAATGCGTTTTTTTTTCCATAGATATCTATGCAAGTTGAGAAAAATGAAAATTGAGAAAAAAAATTTGTTTAATTTAGTGGAATTTAGAATATTATATTAGTTTTAAAAATAAAATGTGGGAGAGAAAGTAGGAAGAAATGCATAAGATTTTCATTAGGAGAATTTTATTATTTTTAATTTATATTTTTGTATTTGATCCTTCTAAATAATTATAATTTTTATGGTCATTCTCACTTAGAATCTTTCCCTCTAGGTCCTTCATTCTAATTTTCCCAACTTTAAGATATATTACTCCATTTGATCTTAAATATAAGACATGATTGACTTTTTTTTTGGAGAGATTAAGAAAACTAAATAAGTTATTGAATCACATCATATGTTGTGTATTATTTTATTATATATCAGTTTATGAGTCAGGTAAAATAGTTTGAAGAAAAATGATAAATATAAATACTTTAAAGTAATTTAATCAACTTTCTTAATATTTCTAAAAAAATTAATTATGTCTTATATTTAAGACGGAATGGAGTATATATTTAGGGTTGGAATGGTTGTATCAAAACAAGAGCTGCCACAAGAAACAAAAACCATGACATGCAAAATAATGATTAGATTTATCATTAAGCTGTTAGTTGAGATACTAAGAGGCCTCACCTCTCTATAAGGAGGAGAATACAAGTTCAAATCCTGAGAAGTGTGAAAGCGTACTTATTGAAAGAGTGAGAATTTTTTACCCTCTAAGCCTCGAGGAAGAAATCCCTAATCTAATAAAAAGAATGATTAGATTTTTTGGCCTGTGCACTTACAAAATTTGTTTGAAATTGCAATATTTTTTAAATTAAGAGTTTTAAAATTCAAAAAAAGTTCTAGATTTTGAGATAATTATATTATTATAACATACATATATATAAAATAAATTTTATGTACTACCATTTTGGAATTATTAACAATTAATATATTTTATAAAAAATACAGCCATGTTTATAGATATTTTCAATATTACGAATAATTAAAAAACTAGTGTAAATGACCATGTGAAGTTCAAAGCTAAATTAGGTGTAAAAATACCTTATAAAGTGATCAAGGCAAGTTAAAATTGATTTTTTTAGATTTTACAATAGTGTAGGATGCTCTATTCTTACTTTGTATTTGTTGTGAATATTCTTCCTACATATAATATTTTGAAATAGATAGTTTGAAACCTTTGCTTAAGTTATATATTTTAGTGTATTGTAGGTATACATTTTGATATATTATTTAATGAAATGACAGTTAAAAATACATTTAGTGTGTATGTATGTGCATGTTCAAATAGACGTGCCTTCCTTTTTCCGTTGAAGAATTCATTCCATCCACGTCATTGATAAAAGTAGGCGTTGATTCAAATAATTTGAAGCATTTATTTGTCCATATAATTTTTATTTTTTTTGCCAACTATTTGTCCATATAATTACAATCATACAGTTAAAATAGTTCAAAGCTTACAAGTTCAAGACAAGAACGTGCAGCAGCACAACTATCATACTCCCAACTAATTTTGTGAGGCTGATAAGTGAAGCAAACCTTTCCTGAGTTTTAATGTGTGATTTCTTTGGGAAAAGACCCCCATTAAAAATTATTAATGAGAATAATCTAAATCAGAGTATTAATGCGAAGAACACTAATAATGCTTTCTGTGTATAAAAATTTATTAAGTCTTTCTCACTGATAAAATTTCCAATCGGGGACTATTAAATTTGATAATTTGTGGAGTATTAGATAAGTTAATTTGAACCTTTAAAATTTGATATATGAATAGTTCAAAACTACAGTTAAGACACAGTGGAGAGAAAGAAACCGGAGTGAGTGAGTGAATTTTGTAGTTTAATCCCCTCCTCTGTATGACTCGCTTTTCTGGGAAATCATAAGCAAAGATGTTTGCTTTGTTCCGGCTATGATAGTATTATATAGGGGATGAACGGTACATGCAGTTACTCCTTCAGATAAAGCAAGAAACCTGTTTTGATTTCTCCGCTTGTTCACCCCCAACATTTCCTCAACATCTTCCCTGGAAGAAAGTTAACACGGTTGGTTAAAGACGTGGAGAATATACAAACAACTAGAAAATTTTGGCAGATGACGATATGTTCACAGGTATGAAAAGATACCCAGGATAACAAAGAACTCTTATATGTATATGTAATCTCAATCATATTTTACAGCAAGACAATGATTAAGATGAAATATCTCCTTCACCTCTTAATATAAGTCCCAATTTTCAGCTTTCTTTTGTCCCTAAATTTAACAAGTCCTAATACAGAGTTCTAGATGTAATCAATGCATGTTCCAAAAAAAAAAAAAAAAGTCCTCACAGGAAATCTAAATTATTTATCTCACCCTTGATATTTAAAAACGCACTATTTTTCATTGCCTTTAATTGAAAGAATGAAAAAGGAAAAACTAATTTTTACATATCACATAGATTTTATTTATTTTATTTGTGTTTTTCAAAATTAAAACGTACTTGAAATCTACATGGCTTGATGAGTGGGTGCTGGGATAGAAATCCAGGAGATGAATGCCACGTTCAGATGATGATCCAACTACATAGATCTGCACTAGGTTACAACATATGAATGCTTATTTCATGTTTTTGTGAGCCAAGAAAAACAACTGCAAAGTCCATAAAGAAAATTAAATGGGAAAATGACAAGAGAGGACATCGGTAGGAAAATACTGACACTCAAAGATCCCATGTTTAAGAAATGAAATTCAAGGACCAAGATCTTTTACTGATTTTATTTTTAAATATTATGGACCATACTCAGTTGGAAACACATCAACTCGTAAGAATTGAAAGCTAAGTTATAAAAATCGAAAACTCAATTATAAATACCCAAAACTCAATCCTTTTTTTCAGATTTCTGTGTTCTAAAATCTAGAAATTTTATTACATATCATAAACGATGCAGTTGTAAGTCGTGGAAAGTTAATTATCTAGCACTCAACTTCCAGTTTTTACAATAGTTCTACTGGTTTTTAAAAGTTTGTTTCCAGCCAAGTAAGCGTTTTTTGGTCCATAGAAATTCTTTTCTCAAAATTAGTAAAGGATCTTGGTTCCCTCAGTTTTTTTTTTTTTTTTTGAATTGAGGGTCCTTGAGTCATTATTTTTCTACCAAGGTCCTTCCATGTCAATTTCCCTAATTAAAAAGGTAAATGAAGTTCATACAATAAAATAAGCAGTACTGTCATAAGTGCCATGCCAAAAAAAAAGGACTAAAGAGAAAATGTTAGCACTTTGAGAAAGATTGAAGAGAACAATAAATGTGCAACAAGAGAAGAGCATCAGAAACTCTCACCGAACTAGTGGATAACCATGAAGGTTTTCTTATATACGATGGCTCGGCAGAAACGTAAGAATCATTTCTAACAAGAAATAAGCAGTAAGTATATTAGATTTTGTAAGGAGGGCCTTTCTGATAAACTTCAAAAGAGCAGCAATTAAGTTATGAACTTACAACCATGCAGGCGGAGGGCAATGAATATGCGTAACTTTAAGGTTATAAATATCCAGAACGCCTGACCTACATCAAATTATTAAGGAAAATTTCAGAAATGATGGAAAACAATTACTTTACAACTACTAATTTGGTTAAAAGCCCACTATTTCCCCTTTCAGTTCTGTATAAAATTCAGGACAATGCACAGGCTGTTAAGAAATGACACAACGTTATTGAGTGATGCAATAAGTGATAACATAAATCACATCATGTTAGTGTCTTAATTCTAGGTAAAAAAATCTTTCTACGTAGAAAATGATGCAAATTCTCATTATAATTATTAGAGAGAAATAAAGCACTTAGAAAATATTATCTTGCTGATGGAAGAACATATTAGGCGGAATATTAATATGTGAAGGAACAGTTGGCAAATATAACTAATAGGTAGTTTATTTATAACTAGTCTATAAGATTTAGGATTCTGATAGTCAATAATTTAGTTTCTCTTCCTTTCCTTTCTTTTCTTGCGTTAGAAAATTGCCAATTTCCTAACTTACCAGCCATCATCAAGGTGGAATGCCAACTGATATGGGCAAGATGGATTAAGATTGATAGAGTGTATCTCCTTTGGAATAATATCTGATTGCGCCTGCATTACAATGTTTGTGGTTTAGCATAAAACATAAGCATGCAAAATCAATAGTTTTGTTGTAGAATCTCAACATCATATTATATTCCATAATCTGATGGACCTTAGCATCTTCTTTGACCATTAACTAGTTACATTTTATAAAGCTGTTGCATGAAAACTAAAATGTTCATTTAGTATGTAGCTGTGATTTGTCAGTGAGAGCACAAAACATTTAATAGCATATTGCTGAATGACGGAGCACCAGATACGATAGAAACTGAGGTTTTATTTACTCTTCTCATAACCAGTGCATAGCGCGTTGCTGGCTGGAATCAAATTCCTTTTTATGGTCCTTGTCACAACTCTTTTTTATTATTATTCAATATCTAAGGTGAACGTTAATGCTTTGTCAATACATAGAGCAGAACCTTTTCGGGCTTAAACTTCAAAATGACCTAACATGATACTAAGCCTAAGCTTAAGGAGTTAAAGAAACAAATATAAAAGCTATAAATGTACAGATTTTAAAATTAGAAATCTGTATCAGCCTCACAGTAATGAGAAAGAAGTTACACTCCAGTTTTGATTTATAAAATGACAAAAAATGACCGTGAGGAATGTTACCTTCAGAGAATCAATCTTCTCCATCAGTGATGCCAATTTCAATGATGTCAAAGGTGGATGACATGCCTAAACAAGAGTTAAATCAGAATTAGAGAGCTACATATTATAAAATACATATCGCAATTATCTTAGCAAACAAATCAATGCATAATAAACCCCAGGAACAAAAGCATATTGGGCACGCATCTTGTACTGCAAAACATAGAACAGGTATAATGTTGTTAATACCACAAAGGCATAAATTTATGTTCTACTGAAATTAAGATATCACAACCTTATATGTAATCATTTATAAACATCCAAAATACACAAGAGCAAGGCAGTATTTTAATAGATGCAATACATCCAATGAGATTCAGATCCTTATACGTCTTCCAATGGAACGATTTGATTACCATATAAGAACTCATTTTTGTGTTTCATACAAGTCTTTATCTCAAAACTAAATTTAAAATCACCAAAATTTGTGGAAGCTGTTAACTTGCGTAGTATGATGCATTCTCTTTCTCAACTCTAAAAGACATAATTAATTTCAAGCAATACTGTTGATTATATCACGAAGTCACAGACTTAAGAACTGACTAAGCTTTTTAACTTGTATGCTGTTTTGCTTCAGCCACTGACAAGTCTTTGGCTCTTCACTTCTTTCTGATTCTCCCTTCTTAAATATAATGAATATCAATTAACTATATGCAGTTACAAAATCTCAGCTATAACCTCTTTGTGACTTTGGAAAGTAGCAGATGCTCTTCCACCCCGAATATCCCACACGTACACCATACCATTCTTCCCAGCACCAAAAATGATCTGGAATGAGGGTAACACTCCTTGTTAATAATTTCTCAAAGTATAATATATACAGAACAAAATTGAACAAGACATATATCAAAACGTGGGGAGATCAAACCTACATAAGTTCAATTTCATCTGTGCTATCAACTGGAGTTTTGTAAGGCCATGGTTATGCATTAGTTTTTTTGGGCTATATGAAGGGCGTGTATTGTTCAAAATACCTAGATTCTCAGGACCTCGTAAGTGATATACAAGTTTTGAACTTGAGATAAGCATGCCTACTTCTATTTCAATCAATCAATCTATGTCGGGAAACTTTTAGAAACATCAAATGTTAACATCCATAGTTGAGAAAAGCACAAAAACTCAATGACATTATAGAATGCAGACACAACACTCAACCTGATTTTCTGCATTTACTTGGATGCTGTTGAGCATACCAGAGGAACTAGATGCAAGCTCAAGACAAGGGAGAGTTTTCACTCTTCTATCCCATACATTGATTCCACCATGTGTATCAGAAGCAAGCATCCTGGTGAAAATAACCAACAAAGCTTAGACCTGCAATGTCAAAACTAAAATTGATAGGTCCTACTACTATCACAAATCCTGACCAGGAAAAACAACTGGTTAATGGTATAGGGAAAATATAAAACAAAAGATCTTTTAACAACATACATTCAGTCTCTCTCTTGTCCCACGAGGAGGGATTCACAAATCAGTACAGATAGCTTATTAACATCCCAAATTGGAAGGAAAGGCCTTGAAGCTTTCTTGTATAAAATCAAAAATAAATAAATAATTTGATAAGTCATGAAAGGATTAGGATTTAGGAAAAACAGAAGCTCATATTTCTCAAAGAGACGTAAAAACCCTCAATCAAATATTTCAAGCAAACTATGTTTTCTGTTGAAGCACATGAGAGATCACTGAGTACAAAACATCATAGAATGCTTCCAAACTATTTTATGCATGACTATGCAAAGAAAAAAAAAAATCAAACTAATGGACATGAAAGTAACATCCACCATCAGTCAAACAAGCACACACCATCCCTTCTGTTTTTGTTATGATAGACTCATTAATCAAGGTTGACATGAAAACAAGAAAAATGGCAAGAAAATTTAATCAACAGAACCAATGTTAATTACAACTTTACAAGTTAAAATTTAATCAACAGAACCATATTTAATTACAACTTTAGAAGTTATAACTACTAAAATGTGCGGCATTTTATCCCAAATCAAGTATATCAGAACAAGCAGTTCATGTCATCTAATAAAAACAGAAAAGTAGTTTCTTTAAATTAAGCCCTCACTTACTCACTTTGAGTCATTTAGCATTAGGGCAACATCGGATAGACCTTTGTGAATGCTAGATCCATGTACTGTGGCCGTTTCTCTTGTTCTTAACACCTGTATGATATAATTCAGAGCAAAAAATCATAATTGTGCTCTGCACATGCTTGAGTATATGACCAATTTGATTGTGTATTGACAGAAGAAACATGTTTTGATTTCTGAAAGATCTACATTGGAAAAATTAAATCAATGTCTGCAACATCAAAGAGAAAAGAATAAGATTATATGAGAATAGGGACTTACTTCAACTGGTTCACAAGACATATAGCCAACATCAAAGATGAGTACTTCGTTACTTTTTATAGATGCACAGACAACCTAAAACAGCAAAATGCATAAGATCCTCGTGTACACATTAACTTCATATATCAAAGGGTCCTGATTTATCAGAATACTACAAAGGGAAGATAAAAGTTAAAACCAAAGCAATTTCCATAATAAGTGGTAGATGGGATTCTTGAATGTACAATGCTGAAAAGGAATAAATTTTAACCGAGTCGAGACCTCATCCTGGTTAAGTGGATTCCATCTTACAACATCAAGTTGCCGATTTAGTGAGAGATGCATTACATGCTTGCTTTCATCTTCTTTCAAGCCTACCAGGAAAATTAATGAAAGAATAATAATGACTACAACACAATGGTGTTCTCATGTCCTAGAATGTATGAAATCAAGGATTTGGCTCACAGAGCATGACACTTTTGTTGCTTTGCACTTCGAATTTTTTAATCAGAAGAGCATTTTAGAAACTCTTAAAAACAAAAAACTGCCAAAGAAGAACTTACATGTTAACTCATGTATCTGGCAATATAGGGATTCAAAGTCATGCACTGTTAAGCAACCTGATTTTGTCCCAGAGACCAAGTATATTCCCTGGAATACAGCCCAAACATAGTATGAATGAATCATTAAAGTATTAAAATAAAATAAAAAAAAAACATAGAATAGCAGCAAGAATTTCATGATATTAACTGTGTTTCCCTTGCAATAAACAAAAAGAAAATTCACTTAAAAAAATCATACCTGTATTTATAGGTGCAAGATGTATAATTCAATTTATGCAAAAAAAAAAAAAGGTACACAAACAATGATAGTTCAACATTTTAAAATCTTTCAATTTGTCATAGGCTTCAATGTTTGATCAGCCAGTTGAAATTTTCACGTCCACTATCTATAAAACCTAGTTAGATCATGGTTTACAATTTCATAAAAGGATTCTTTTCATGGAAGAATAGTTAACCTACAAAGTATTCATTGTTCAAATCTAGCCAAACAATTATTAAACAGGGCTACTAGAAATTTGCAACGTCATTCAACTGCTAGCTCTATCAACAATTCACCTTTTTTTGTTACATTTCGTGATTTCATGATCGCAGAGGTAACTACTTGCCTATATATTACCTTATTGTCAAAGTCTACCGCAGAGATGCCTTGCCTGTTAGAAAATAAAATAAATTTATTTTAAATATTGAAAATCATCACTGCAGACAACACCAGTGATTTAAACAATTGAATACACGTTGCTTATTGATCAGAATGGATTTCACGAGACAGAAAGAATTGGAGACTTACTTCCAAAATGACACGTTGCGATCAATAATTGCCTCGTTTGCAAGTCGATTCATCTGAAAAGCAAGACCAAGACATTGGCTAGACATTAATCATAAAAGTGAAAAAATTAATTAGTAGCCTAACTAGAAGGAAAATTCATGACTTTAATAGCACATACATGAGATTGGCAAGGCTCTCCATTTCCATGATACAAATGCGGAAAGGCCCCAAGCTTGACAGAATTAAGATCGCCGATTAAACTTCAACTAGCAGCAATTTCAACCAAAAAAAGATTAACTTATAGAAAAGTTAAACAGAACTTGACGCACCTCAGAATAGGAACGAATTAACAGATCAAGCATCTGATGTCGATAAATAGGCTCGAATCTTCCATTCACTTCTATGGACTCCCTTTCCCAGATACGCCTTTCAACCAAAAAAAGATTTCACAACACAAGTAGACTACACAAGAAACTTCAGTATAAGCGGAACAAATTTACCTTCGACCAGAGCGAGCACTCTTAGTGGAGGATTTAGAATGGACTAGATATTTGTCCATTTTTGCCCGCGCACGAACTGAGAAATGATTTAGGGAGAACTGATTAGATCTTGGGGTCAGGGTGGGAATATGGTGCACTGAACAAAATGGCGGGAGAAGGTCACCCCGCCCCTGGAAGGTGAAGTAGATCACCTCCATTGCGTTGTTCTGCAGTGCGCCTCCATTGTGATAATCTGCACCCTATGTATAATCTAAAGGCCAATCTGACACATAATTTTGTAATTAAATAATTCAAATTTTTTAATATTCACACATATATATAAATAAAGGTTAAAGTATACATTTAGTCATTTTAATGTTTTATATTTGCTCTGAGGTTTGATTTAGTGCTTAAGTTTGTAAAGTGTACTTTTAGCCCTTAACCTAACATTGTTAGTTTCTAACGGAAAATCTGATGGTACAATTAAACAAAAAATGCTTAAATTTTAAAAATATAAAATGAATTATTATATATTCCAACTTACCAATTATTGGTTTCGTCTTCCCACAAAGTTTTAGGTACGGTTTTTTGTTGGGGCAGGGGATTATTCTGCTGCTGCATTTTTGTAAACGGATTTTGCTGTTCTCTTGTTTATTTTTTCATGATGATGATGATGATATCGTTTTCTTAGATTGGTTTAGTTTTCTCTTTATTTGTGTTATTAGATTTTTGAGTGATTGTTTTATTTAAATTTCAATTTTCTTTTTGGCTTTTGAACTGTATGGTTTTGAAGAAAAGCGTGTTTCTCCGGAGGATTACTCGCATCATTTTCTTTTTGGTTTTTTCTCGGTTGTATAATTTCCCTAAGATTTGCTTCTTGTTTGGTTGGGCTGTTTCATTTCATACCTCTGATTTTTGTTGTATTTTTTTTAAAAATAAATTTTTGATTATTTACTGTTTTTTATTTGGGAAAAAAAGAGAGTAAGAAATCTCATGTAAATTATAAACTTTGTGATCCGAAGTTTATAAGTGCAGAATAATCAAGCTGCTAAAGTACTTATAATAAAATGCTGCGATTTTCTGGGAGATGCATTTGGTTGTCTTCCTACTAAATTATTTCTTCTGTTTGGTTTACACGAGAGTGAAAAAATGGAAGAACATAGCGATTCGCTTTGATCGATTGATTTTCTTTCTTTCTTTTTTGATAAAGCGATTGATTTACTTTAATTAGTGAGTTGGAATATATAAGAATTCATTTTATATTTTTAAAATTCAAGCATTCTTTATTTAATTGTACAGTCAGTATTTTCCATTAGATGAGACTAACGGTGTTAGGGTTAAGGAACTAAAAATACACTTTACAAATTTAAGGAACCAAATAAAACTTTAGAACAAACATAAAGGAATAAATGTATACTTTAGCCTTAAATAAATTTATATTCATAAAAATCAGAATTTTCCACTCTTAAATAGATGTTGCATGTCTTCATTTGTCATATATCTAACCAAGGGGCCAAGATAACTTTGATATAGGGTTGTATAAACTTTGTAATGGATAATGTGTTAGCTAATAAAACGTGTTATAAAATATTATGAGTTCTAATTATATGAATAATTTATAAATATTACTTTTATCAAGTTTATTATTTAATATTCCTTGGATTCGAAAAAAATAGGGCGATACTCTCTTTAATTCAACTAAAATTGTTTTAGATATGCTATTTGCTAGATTATCAACTCTATTTTCTTTTTTCATGGTATTGTCCCTTTAGATCATGGGTTCAAAATAACTTGTCAGATTGTTAAATTTCTCAGCTTTATCAGGAGACATCTTTGTAAGGGATATTATTGCGGGTGAAAGGTCAATTTTACACACGACCTTTACCTCAGGGATCGCCCAGCACCACGACCTTTTTTATGGATCAAAAATACTCACGAGGTTACAGTTTGGGATCAAAAGTGACATGGGGTTAGTTGACCGTTTGGTCAACGTCCATTTGGATGGACATGAACAAATGTCGACGCGTGGAAGCTTATTTGGAAGCCAAATAAGCTTGAATTAATACCGAGTAGGATTATTCGAAAATTAAAAAAAAAAACCTAAAACTTATCAAAATCGTCGGGCTCATCTCATAGAAGGAGAAAATCAACTCAGGAAAAAAAGAAAACCCTAATCATAATCATCTCCGACAACCATTGGTGCATCATCTCCGTCCACCGTCGTGCATCATCGTCGACCATCACCGGACCCTGCCTACGTCGTCCGAAAGTTTCGAAAGTCGGCGCATTCACACACGATCGCGAGTTTCGACGAGATTGGGGGAAAAGACTAAACCCTAAAATATTCGACCACCGTCCTTCATCAGCTCCGACTACCTTTCAGACGATTATAGCGACGGTGAGAATCAAATGTAATGCAAGGCTATTTAATGATTTGCAACTTGAATAGAGTAATTCTGGCTGATTTTGATTTTCTACCAATATGGATTGCTGCAAGATTGAAATGATGCTGGAATTATCGAACAATGCAATTTTAGTTGAAAATCAAGAATTGTTATCAGTGATTCTTGCATTGCGCCTTCTTCTAGGTCTTGAAGTTTCAGAACGAAAAACAAGAACTGAGAAATTCACAAATCGAAATATAGAAATTCATAGCCTTGCATTTGCAGCTCACCGTCGCTATAATCGTCTGCAAAATCACTCCAAGATCGATCAGATGGCGACGCTCTAATTGTCTCGCAAATCACAAATCGCAAATCTCTGACCTTGTTTTGTAGGTGATTCTCGGTGACGGACGACGATGGCAACGTCCGGTTAGGGAAGAACGGTAGTCGGAGATGATGAAGGACGGTGGTCGGAGTTGATGATGGACGGTGGTCGAAGCTGAGAAGGATGGTGGTCGAAAATTTTAGGGTTAGCCTTTTCCCAATCTGATTTTCGAAACCCAGCTATCTGTGTGTGTGAATGAGCCCGTGTTTCATTTAAGTTTTTTTTTTTAAAAAAAAAAATCTGAATAATCCTACTCAGCATTAATTCAAGCTTATTTGGCTTCCAAATAAGCTTCCACGTCAGCGACACTGTTCATGTCCATCCAAATGGACGTTGACCAAACGGTCAACTAACCCCCATGTCACTTTTGATCCCAAAATGTAACCTCGTGAGTATTTTTTATCCATAAAAAAGGTCGTGGTCTTTGAAAGCGTCCCCCGAGGTAAAGGTCGTGTGTAAAATTGACCCTTCACCCTATTATTGCGGATGCGGCTTGTGTCCACTTCCACTCCCGTCCACTCCCGTCCTCTTCTCCCAATACTGCGCCGTTTTGGCGCAAAATAGGTAAGGGTGATGCTTTTTTTGTTAAAAGTGCGACATATGCTAAAAGATCTTTATGATCTTGGCCAAGTCTTAAAAATCTTATGATCTTAAAAAATTATTTTAGGATGTTGAAAAATATTTATGGATCTTGAGTGCTCAAAAATACTTCAAAATCTTGCACTTGGGGATCTTATCGACGGTAAAAAAAATACTTTACGATCTTAAAAAATTATTTTAGGATATATATTCGGATAGTATATATCCTAAAATATTTTTTTAAGATCGTAAAGTATTTTTTTTAGTGCATCAAGATCCCCAAATAAGATTCTCAAAGTATTTTTGAGTCAATAAGACTCAAAAATATTTTTCAACATCCTAAAATAATTTTTTAAGATCACGGAAGACTGTTAAGTATTTTTTTAAGATCTTCAAGATTACTAGTATTTTTTTAAGACTGTCAAGACGGGCTAAATAAATAAAAAAAAAAAAAACATCACCCTTATCTATTTTGCGCCAAAACAGCGTAGTATTAAGAGAAGAGGACGGGAGTGGACGATAGTGGAAGTGGACACAAGCCGTGTCCTATTATTGCTTTCTTTTCTTCCTTCTCACATTTAGATGTTGAAGTGTTCAGTTGTTTTCATTCTTTTTTATGATTTCCTTTTTTCTTTTCCTACCATTATGAAAACTCTATGATGTAGTTCTTTTTAATTAATATCATTTTGACTTTTTATAATAAAAATTAGTATTCAACATTCGTAATATTTTTTTTATACCTATGTTCACAATATATCAAATAGAACGTGACGAAAAAATACAATGGGCATTACAAAAAATTTAAAATATTTATTAAATTAGGAAAATAAAAATAATAGATAATTAAGTATAAATATGAGATTTTGAAGTTTGTATGTTTTTTAATCAAAATATTCCTAAGATTTTTAGAAAAAAAAATGGGCAATAACCCTCGCTAGAGCTCTCAAACTAGCCTCCGGTGGCAAAACTCAGATGACAACTTAATTATAACAATTAAGAACTTGAATGCATATTAGCAACTTGAGGAATACATACCCAAGTTCTTAATCGCTATTATTAAGTTGTCGTTATTATATGTTCGAAGTTATGTCAACGACGCTTGACAGTGGTAATTATATATGACCAACAAGATTGTTCATGTTTAGATATAGGTAATAACAACTTAAGAATAACAATTAACAAATTTGGTATACGCAATAATAATTTGGAGAACTCAAGTTGTTAATACTAAACTTTAAAATTTTTAAAATCCCAAAATCCTTACAAATCACCTATTTATCATTTTATTAATATAGTAGACATTTTGGGATTTTTTTTTTATTCAAATTGTATTTTTTTATTTTTTTCCTGTTCAATCAAATTATATGAATTTTATTATTCTAAGAATTATATTGATTTCGATAATAATTTTGTTTGTGTCAACGTGATATGCTCATGATAGAACAAGTTAGAACTACATAAACTTTCTTCCTTTTTTATTTATTTTTTAAGTGAAAATTTTCAATATAGAAGTACTAATTTTAAATTTAAATAAAAAATGTAAGAATAAAATTTTAAAATGTATGCTTATTTACATTAATGGTATTTAAAAATATTCAAATTCAAAAGAGTTGGTGTGTATTACTCTTATTCTTGAATATTCAAGCTTTTTTAAGTAAACCAAAATATAATTATTCTTTTTATTTTTATCTTTATTCTTTTTTGCTCTGAATTTATTTTTATCTTTATTCGGTATCTTCAAAATGTCAAATATAACGTCGAAATACTGCTAAGTGTTGGGTCCTACTTGTAATTTTCCCAAACAGAGGAGCAGTTCATGATTCATGAATCTAGACGAGGATTACTGATTTCACGTTTGATATTTATCGGAGAAGACAATCGAAAAATGAGGTAGAATTAAGAACGTTTAGAACTTTCCGAGCTGGGGATTTCTGAAAATTTTATCCAAGTTCAATCCCATCGACTAATAGAAGTATGGGTCTAGCCCAGTGGTTCCAAAATTAAACAAAATAATTGATCCTCTTCTTCTCATTCTTTGCAGGTAGTTTTCCTTCCCAACTTGTTATTCATAGTTCTCACGTTTCAGCAATAAAGAGTATGCCCAATTTGAGTGACACTAATGTCTAGAGAGAATCTCAAAACAACGAAAACACATTTGGGTTTCTGTAATCGTGTTGGGTATCGTGGGCAGCAGTGGTGGATTGGTTACTTCTATATGAGATAACCAAGATCTATATCGTTTAGTTGCATGATCGAAAGAAGTGTCCTCGTTCCATGCCCAGAAACATCCTTGAACTTTTGTTGATCTTCGAATGAGGACCAAGGTAATATGAGATATCTAAGTCCTACATGAAGTGATATAGACTGTTCAATGGATACTTAAATTTTTTTGCTCATGACAATGGATACTTAAATTAGGCAGCTCTCATCTTAATAGCTATCTTTTGTGAAAGGCATCGTAAGAATTAATTGATTGTAGATTGTTCGCTATTAAGCAATAATACCACAATTCAATTGAATAATCATCAAACAATTCAGTGTCAACAGCCAAATGAGATGGCAAAAAAAGAGTAACAGCCAAATGAAATCCACTTACGCTACATACTAATTGTGTAATAATAATCGCTTTTAAAACTAAAAATGCATGAACTCTAAAAAATAGAAGAGTGGTGTTTGTATGTGACACGTGTATAAAATATAATATGATGCATTATAATACAATTGGGTACTTTCAATTTTGTTGGTCTTAATGTTTATGTTGTGTCTCAGGTCCATGTCAGTTTTGGTGCTTCGTGGAGTACAAAAACTGCAATATATGAGAAGCAACAGAGGTGCAGCTTATGCAGGTCCAAGTTTCAGACTGTATTTCTACTGAAAAGTATTATTTTGTGATAAATATCTGGCTGATATAGAAGCTACTACTAAACAATTTTTTAGGTACCTAACTTGGCGAAGCAATGAAATTATTCTGTGCTACAATTTTTTATCCTATTTTTTAATTTATTAGCAAAAGATGAAAGGATTTTTTGCAATTAATTTATTAATCCTTTTCTACCGCATGAAGGGGGAAAAAAGCATGTATTTTGATAATATACATTTTGAACAGGACATCGAATAATAAATACCACCCCACAGAGGAGAATATCCTAGTTCATATGATATAATCAGATGAATTATAGAATTTTAAAAATGTTTATAAAACTCAAGGTGCATTGTTTCTACTTTTACTTAATGCTTATGATATACCAGCCCGTTTGGATTAGTTTTTAAAGAATAACTTATAGAAAAAAAGTAATAAAAGTGTTTTTTTAATAGATTCTGAGCAAAATAGATTAGGTTAAAAAAATGATTTTGATAAAATAATAGTGTTTGAATATGGTTATCAGAATAACATTTTCATACTTGAATTACCAAAAAGGACATTAGCCTTTGTGATAATTGCGTATAAATTATCGAGTTTTATTTTAAATAATTTTAACATTAAATCTCATAATAAATTCAAAAATTACATAAATTTGTGTACAAAATTAAAATAATTCAGGGTACTTAGTGGTACTAAAAAATTTTAGGATACTGAAAAAATACTTCATGATCTTGAAAAAAATATTTTTGGGCATTGACTGATGTTGAAAAAATATTACAGGGTTCTGACGGGTACTAAAGAGATATTTAACGATACTGACTAATACTAAAAAATATTAATGATGACAGAGGAGAGAGAAAAAGCTGAAAATAATAGTTTTTTTTCCAAAACCATGATTTTAGCTAAAAAAGTAATTTCATATTTTGGAGAGAGTTTGACTATTTTTTCTTCAAACTATGGTTTGCCCAAAAAAGAAAAAGAAAAGTGTTTTCCATAATTGTCCAAATGGTCACAAAATAGTTAGGACCCGTTTGGTACCAAGAACTTTAGGGAGGGAAGGGGAACTTAACCGAGTTCCCACGCCAAAAACACATTTGGCACGCCAAGTGCCCAGCAACTCTAATTCCCGCCAAGCTCCAAGCTCCCATAAACGTGGGAAATTGAGCTCCCTCAAAAACTGGAGGGATCTTAACAAACTTCTTAGGAGAGTGATTGATTTTGACAAAAAAAAAAAAACCTCTGAAAAGAAGATAGCCACAGTCTGGGTGGAAGGGAAGAAAGTTCCGGCGAGGATGACGGCAAAAGAAAGATGAATGGTGATGAGTGAAACTTCTTCCTCCTCCTCTTCTGATCGACTCTCTCTCTCTCTCCCTTTCGAAATTGACGGTGATGGTAACGGACAGAAGAAGGGTCGACGACGATGGCGTGGAGCTGAGCGCCGATTTGAAAAGGAAGAGCTGGTGTGGTGCGACGGTGAAGGAATGAAGTCTCACCGCGTTCTGGTCTTCTGCCTGAAAGATGAGCTCTGTTTATGGTGAAGGAATGAAGCTAAGTGTTTTTTTTTTTTGCGTTTTTGCGTTTTTTTTAGGGGCAATATGGGAATTCTACCTCAACTTCCCACTTAACCAACAACCAATTCTTAATACCAAATATTTTATTTTCCCTCAACTTCAGTTCCATTCCCATATCTACCAAACAGTTTTAACTTTTTAAGTTCTCTCTCATCTTCCATTCAATTCATTTCCCTTCTTAAATGTTCCATGTACCAAATGGGCCCTTAGAATAAAATTTGACGAGTGAATAGTGAGACATTGAGACTTGTAATTTGTAAGTAGTACCAGATATATGTGTAAATCACAGTGAGGGATCAAGTATTGATAGATGGGCGTTTGGATACTATTACATGGCAAAGACTTTTGCCTCTTGGAATTATAAATACTATTTCCAAAATACGTCCCCCCTACACCTATAGTACCCTCTGACTGCTTTACTTAGCGAGCTGCTATAGATGGTTGCTTCTCTGTTAAATCTGCCTTTGAATATCTCTCTAACAGATGAGGTGGAAACACTAGCAACTTCTGGGCTCAATTGTGGAAATGGCAGATACCTGAAAAAAGTGTGACTCACATTATCAGAGATTGTGAGAGAGCTAGAAACTTGTGGAAACAAATTTTAAAGCCTAATTATTTTTCTCAGTTATTCACAGGTAATTTGCAGGATTGGCTCAATTGGAACACCAATCATAATCCGGGCAAAGGAAGATTTCATAATCTCTCCTGGCCAAGAGTCTCCAGTCTAGGCAATGCTGTGTAACATCCTGAAATTTTTTTCGAGAGAAATTAATTTATTACAGTATGAGAATACATTTTTTTGAAGTAGAATTTAATATTTATTTTTATAATATCCCAAATTTTGGAACAAGGAATTTAGGGATAAGTTTGAGATAAGAAAGCTACTAGGCTCTTGATAATCAGTATTTTCATTGCAACCAGGGAAAAAATCAGATATTAACTTGAATAGTAGATGATTATGTAGTAGATAAGCATGTGATATTTGATCGGAAGATGAGTATTCGGTAGTTAGATGGTAGATAGAGATATGTATGGTAGTTACATGGTAGATGGACATATGAATGGTAGTTAGATGGTAGATGGAGATGTGTATGGTAGTTACATGGTAGATGGACATATGAATGGTAGATATATGGTAGATTGACACGTTTAAGGTAGATGAGTAGTAGATAGACATGTGATTTTTGAAAAATGGTTGAGACCCCAAAACTCTATAAATACCTCACCCCTCCTCTTCTTTCACAACACACAAACATTCAAGACTCACAGAAAGGTAAGGAAAGAGAGAGAGAGAAGGAACGTAGGGAAGCCTCGCGGTAATTTTTGGGAATTATAGAGTAACCAGTAACTCTGAATATTCTTCCATATCCTTGTGAATTGTGTATAATTATAAATTATATTTTTAGACTGAATTATGTGTATATGTATTATAATAAAAAGTGAATATTACATTTTTGTACCCACGAAAAAATTATAGTTTTGTACCCATGAAAATTATGGTTTTGCCCCTGAATTTCAGAAATGATAGTTTAGTCCCGAATTTCAAAAATGACAGTTTAGTTCCTCGAAATTCAAAAATGACATATTGGTTCGATGAGATTTTACGAGATGTTTGGTTTTCCTTGTGATGATATTATATAAATGGAAGCATGTTTTAATATACTTTATTTTATTTGAATATAATTATCATGACGGTTGTATGTGCGATGGATTGGAATAAGGAGGAATTTGAATGATAAGATTTCTTTATGCCACCACTCGGTGCACAGTGGATGGTACTTGTCAGAGCCCCTTCTTCCATGTTTTTCCTCTGGCTGGGATTGCATTGGAGCTGTGGGACATGTGACACTTCCTTAGTTGTGCTAAAAGGAGGGGAGCCATAGTTCAGGCTTAAGCTCTATACCTTTGGCTGGGTGTATCTTAAGTTGTGGTGAGTTTGGGACAATCCAGTCAAATAGATGTGTTTCTGTTGGACTATATGTTAGTCTATGGCTCCAGTCAGCGGTATAAGGGTGGAAGGCGATATAAGGGAGGCTACATACTACATAATGTAAAATTGTACAGTTCAACTTTTGACATGATATTTATTTTTGTAAATACTTTATTTTGAGGAGATATGCAACTATATATATATATATATCTCACGTTTTTGTCATATGTGATTTGCTTGTGTACGGTAGAAATATTCAGTAGTTACTGAGACGTGGAATCTCATCCTATATCAACATTTTTCAGGTGAACATCCTAGTAAGGAGCAAGGGAAGACATCTATAGAGTGAGCTTTGAAGACTCTTTTATACTCCTATAGCTTATGTTATGTTATTTTTATTTGCCATGACCATAGAACTTCCGCATTGTATTTAACTCTGAAATATTTTGGAAACTTGTTTTAACTCTGTATTATGAATTTTATTTGAAATTGTTATGTAATTTAATGAATTGGATATTAATCATCATTGTTAGAGGTATTTCAAATATTTTGGTTAAGTTTTCGGGTGTTGAATTTGGGGTGTTACATGCTGGATCCTTTGGACAACCCGATGCAAATTTCTTTTTCAAGGAGAAAGCACAAATACCAGAGAGATGCTTCATCGATACAATTACCTTCTTATGGAAAGCTCTGCAAATCAAACTCTATCTCATCAGATTTTCCAACTAGACAAGTCTGTGAAGAAATCTTGGACACCCCCTCCAATTAATGCGATCCACGTTGATATGGACGATCAGTATGACACCATTCAACACCAAGCGGCCTGCGAGGGTGTGATAAGGAATGATTAGGGTGAATGGCTGATGAGCTTTTATAAATCCATTGGCCTCCATATTGTTATTGAGGCTGAACTCTATGCTATCATGATCGGGTTACACGTCGGTCAACAGATGGGTTTACAGAATGTTGTTCTTTATTCGGACTCCCTTGATGCTGTCAACATTCTTATGAGAAACTGCTCTACAGATCATCCATTGTGAGACATTATTGGGGAGACTAGAAACTTCCTATTCAGAGAATGGAACGTGGAATTTCCCCATACTCCAAAAGAAAACATTTCATGTGCAGATTTTATGGCCAATGAAGGTCATGGTGCTGCTGTTGATGTTGAAGTGGTTCTGCTCCCAACAATTCCTGAAGGTTGCCTTAATATGGTGCTGAAGGATAAATTGTCCTGCCACTACGAGTTATTTTCTACTTTAATGTATTAAGGGCTAGATTTTCAAAGTTTAGTTCTTGTTTATCTTTTAAGCTTCACCATGTATTATCAAAAAAAAAAAAAAAAAAACTACCACTCTGGTCATATTTATAAGTCTCATTTGACCAAAAAAATTAGTTCTATTTATAAGTCTTTTTTGACTAAATAAATGAGATTGTGATTTCTTGTATTAATTGTCTAACAATAAAAATAGAGAGAGAAAAAAAGAGTTGAAAGATCTTTTGAATCATAAATGAGGGTAAAATTAAAAATTCACCCTATAATCATCGTTGAAATTTCTAACTACCTAAAGCTCGATATATGATTTGGTCAAAAGGACTGGATTAGTGTTATACCTGTAAATCTTGCAATAGTGAATGATTCAGCTTCAGTGATTAAAAACCATGACGAAACCTTTAATTTTTTAAAAGATTCTCACGTGAGAGGATCGACAGGTGAAGCCAATGGAATCCATTTATCCGAAGTTGACGAGTAGGCAAGAGAAGAGGAATCAGGAAACGTTCATCTGTGACTGTTAGACTCAAGAGTGGAAGTCCAAAATCGAAATGACCCCAAAATGGGAAGAAGCGGGAAGCACGTGACATCGAAGCAGGCATCACAGTTCTCTTCCCTTCAATCAATGGCACTACTACACCCTACTTCTCTCCTCTGATCCTATCCCTACCGCCCTCTGCTAATTTTGGGGTCTCTCTACCGTTCTCTCGATCCCTTTTCTTCATTATCACTATGTGGCAGGTTCTGTTAACTGCTGCTGTAGCCGGATCCACTGGTTTCGTCGCTAGTCGCTTTCTCACTCAAACCAAGCAATGCGACCAGAATCACGACGACCCCGGGATAACATCTGAGAATGAGAACCCAATTTCTCAGCCTCCTGTAACTACTAATGGTTGTTCGGGATCTGGATCCGAAACCAACACCGACACACAAGACGGGATCTTCAGGTTTTCTAGTTCGGAATCACTGAGGCAACATGGGCTTCGATATCGGGGTGGTGGTTCTCGAAAGAAACCCTTGTTCAGGCGTCAACGGTCCAAGGACGGCGTCAAAATTGCAAAGGTGGAGCAGACATCTGATGCACATGCGCGATCGGAGCAGAGTAAGGATGGAAAACGATTATCTTTTTGCTTGAAGAGGAGGAAGACCATCAAGAATCTAGCTGGCAAAACTGGATTTTGTTCTTCCAAAGGTATGATAATTCTTTTTGTAGTCTATGATTTTTTTCGCCTCTTGGCTGAAGTTATGGTGGGTTTATGGAGATGTTACATATCGATGCGAACTGTTTATGCTATCGCACCACAGTAATTTTTTCGCTTCCATTTAAAATTTGAATTTCGTGTCTACTGTGAATCTTGTGGTTCAATTCTTTTCTCCGTTGAAACCAGACGTTTCGTACGTGATTGATTGTTAGAAGCCGTAAACCATCTTGTGAATTCCTTGAAGCTCATATATAATTTTAAAATTTTCCTTCTTTTTTTTTGCCAGCAATTTTAAAATTTTCAAATGGTTGGGTTTTTCGGCAGCTGTATCATAACTCATGCTTGCAGCATGTTGCTGTTTTTTTAAAAAAATAAAATAAAATAAAAAAATTGGTGCTTTTAGCCTTTTAGGCTACTTGGAATTACCGAGACATGTGGCATTGTTCTTTCAGACTGTAATTCTCTTAATGTAAATTTGGATTTTCCTTTTGCAAAACGAAATGAATTTGATGTCATGTTATACTCCTTCAGATGGCTCCTTATTTGGTTGGGGACTGGGTTTTGGAATCATGTATATGATGTCAGCTGGAAAATCTGAGATCAGTAACCTGAATAAGACTTTGGATGAGACAGCTAAAGTTGTTCAGGAACTAAAATCTGAGCTCCACAGAAGAAAATCATCGCATATGCGGAAAATTTTAGATTCTATTGATGGGAATGAAGTGATGCTCAGAAATACAAGCACTGAGGTCAGAGACACTGGTGCCAGAATTTCAAGTCTTCCTGCAGCGAGTGATGATGGTGAATGTGGAGGCAGTGCTCTTACTGAAGAGTCAGGTCAACCAGTTCCTGAAATAGAACAACTGGAAGCAGAACTTGAGCTTGAACTTCAGAAGCTTCCTGGGCGTACTCTTGACAGTCTTTCCCTTGAAGAAATGAGACCCAAAGTGAGATTCTTTGATTTCCTTGTCTCAGACGTGAATATATGCCCCCTATTTCCTTGCAGTATTCATTTCTCTCAGCTTTAGATGAGATAATTATGTTCCCAAAGTCCTATGGGATATATATATATATTTTTTTTTGAAAAAACTACTTTGGTTTTTCTTCTGTGGGTAGTTTGTGCTAGGATCCAAAAAGTATGATCTTCTCATTCTATTGGGCACCTCTGCTGCTTTAGTTTTTCTCTTTCTTCTTCTGTGGTTCACTGTGGGTTTGACAAAGAAATCCCGTTGCAGCTTCAAGTTGGAGATGATGGGTGTGATGGAACTGAATTCCAGGGAGTCTTGGCATCTGAATTGAGTCAGCGACTAAATCATTTGCTGGTAGAACGGCAAGAAGACCAGATTACAGAGCTGGAATCTGAACTGCATTTAGCTCAGTCCAAACTCCATGAGAAGGAAGCTGAACTCCAGGCACTGAAGGACACTGTCAGACGTCTTTCTCAGATATCTCTATCCACACTTTCAGGCACTACCATCTTTCCCTTATTATTTGCCTCATATCTATTGATCTCAATAATTAATAATATTGATCATTGTGTCTACAGATGATGAAACTGATGCCGGCTCTGATCAAAAGGGAAGCAGCATTGGAGGCTCCAACAACACGGTTTGTGAGTCAAAGCAATCTGTGGCTGGGGTCAAAAGACCTATTGATTCCGAGGCATATTATTACCTGAAATGACTCTGTTCTTGGTGGGATATGTAGGAGGAATAGAAATAACAGATGGTCTAAGTAAGTTAGTGACTTGTACTTGAAGATTATTCTGTTTGTGTGGCCGTTCTCAGGATAAAACAGGTCCTTGATAGATAGGTAAAAAGAGAAGAATTGCCAGAAATAATATAATATGACCCTCGTAGGGAAGCAGAGAATGGAGGAGAACTGGGTTCTTAAGAATAGGTTGGTATCTAGACGGGATCGATAGCAACCCAATGGTTGGGCCTTGCTTGTATATTCCTTTGGTAGATTTTTATATTTATTATAGATATAAAATACTAGTAATCAAGTATAGTGATAGTTTTGTGCAACAGAGAAATATAACGTGGACCCATTTTCACAATACAAAGTTGCAACCCATATAATATGTGAATTGGATATTAAATATTGATTTCTTTTGGGATTCATATGGCCTTTGTTTTACTTTTGAGGAATTGTTGTAATATTGTGTTTGATAAAATGTTGGAAAATCACGTTATCACACATGTAAAGCTTATTTAAATGATTTTCGCAGGGAAACATGTGAAAGGATTTTTCTCTCGTTAAAAATAGTCTTATTTTTGGCACATTTTGTTTCTTTCCATTATTTCAAGTTCACCAAATATACTGGAAGAGTTGGAGGAAAAGCTGCAGGGGAATCTAAAGTTAGAGCTCATGGCCAGTGCTGTTAACTCAACTTTTCAGAGCCACTCCAATTTTGGTGGTGCTCATGTTGGTATTTGTGTTGTGGAAGTTGTAATTAGGTGATGTGGAATGAGAGGAAAAAAACATTCACTAGCCTCCAAATAAACGTGATTTGTATTTGCACGAATTCAACAATTTTGATCTGACGTTGGGACCCTGACATGATTTCTCTGCTGGGAATCATCAATTCTTGGGTAAAAGGTTAAGCAACCCTTAACAGCATTGCCAGGCAACATCTGACACTCAAGTTCAAATATTATAATTTAATCTTTGAAGGGATCAAAAACAGAGAGTAAAAAATAGGCGGAGAGGAAGAAGCAGTAACGTTGATTGATTGAGATGCAGTTTGTACGGTGAACAGTAATATTGGGGATGAACCTCCCATTTCAAACCCCCATCAATCAATCACAAACGAACGGTCTCGCCTATTTTCAATCATTCACTCCCATCATCCTAACTAGTTCCTGAACCCAATCCCCATCCTTCTACGTTCTTCTTTGTATTAAAACTCAGATGTGATGTGTAAAGTTATTGATTGAGGCGATAAAGTATCTTATCTTATAATAAGAAGGAGATTCTAATTTAATTTGGATTGAACCAGTGACTTTTGAACTACTGTCTTAATAAAATATCAAGTCTAATTCAATATTTTAGCTAAATTAAATTATATTTCCATCTTGCAAAGGAATTATCTTGCATATAATTAGGGTGACCTCACGAAATTTTTCATCACCACATCTTTTTTAAATGATAGTGAAATACCCCCATAGCCTACCACCCTCTCTTTGTCTCCTTTGGTCCCTCCCCTTTGCAATCTATGAGCGTCGTTCCAATTCACCTGACAATTTTCCCTTTTAGTGGAACTTGAAACGAGAAGCGTTGGTGGGGAGATGGAACTCCTGTTTTCATTCTAAGGTGCTACCTTACAGGTGGAATTTCTTTGAAGAAGATCGATTCACAAGTCGATTGTTCCTTTTTAATGGGCTATCCCCCATATCTCATTGCCTCGCTTGGTTTAAAGTGATTAACCTCAAAAGACCTCTTGATGAAGAATTTGGTGTGGAGAAGAGCAAAAAATGCAGGGAAATTATTTGTTGAACCCGATATGGAAAACCGGATAAGGAAAGGAATCGCACGGCCAACTGTCAAAATAGGAAAGGAAGAAACTTTCGTTCGGTGAAAAGGCTCTGCGACGTCCGAAAGTACTAATGATAATAAGAAGTCACTTGCAATTACGCAGCCTCTATTCCATTTCGAGATTGACTTTCCGAGAACTTGATGAATGAAGACAATGTTTACAAAGAGGATCCGGAGAGACATCATCTCGAAACGCGGTGGATTTGGATGGGACCAACCACCGGTTCGCTCATGAATCGTTAGCTCGGAACGCTAAGGCTTGGGGGTTGCCTTGATGCGACGAAACTTGAAGGAAGAATGCTTCCGAAAAAACCTCATTTAGTCTTCTTAATGGAGACTAAACGAAAGCCGAATACGTAAGAAAGGTAAGACGAGATGTGGCTTCAATGAAGAATGGATAGTGAATCCGACTGGAAGAAGTGGGGGCTGGCTCTATGGTGGTCGGATGTGCTTACGGTTAACATACTATTCTCATCTCCGAATATTATTCATACTAGTGTGATGTCCGCTACTTTCTACTCCAAAGATATATTACTTTTATTTATGGACCTGCGATGAAGATGATAGAATGTTATCTTTTGACGAAGAGATCCCGAGAATTAGTAACAATATTAGGTCTTCGTTGTGTCTTGGGGACTTTAATGACATCCTATCCCGGAGTAGGAAGTGTGGCGGTTTGCCCACGAGCCTGGAGGAAAATTCGAATTTTAAATGTTTTGTGTCGGATTGTGAGTTAAGGATTTGAGTTCTGATAGTTCCAGCTTTACGTGGTGTAATAATCGTGATAGCCCAGATACTATTCATGAACGTATCGATAGGGCCTTGGGCAATTTGCGGTTGAAGGCAATTCGACTCTCCGGGTCTTTAATATTGATCCTGCTAGATCCTCGCATCATCATCTCTTGTTTATCCAATGCCGTACGAGGAGTATAAGAAGACTTGGGCCTTTCGTTTTGAAGCCGCCCGGGCCGCTCATGGTCACTTTATTAAGGTAATAAAAGATAGTTGGCGGACCTTTTAAAGCAGATAATTCATCTTTGGAGTCCTTTCTAGGCAATTTGGAAAGGTGCAAACTGAATCTTATTTCATGGAGTAAGAAAGGAGTTCCCAATAGTGCAAAGCGTATTGATCTTTTAAAGGCTTATTTGGCTGAGTTAACACTAAAAGACGAACTCGATGTTGCTTCCAGGGATTACGGAGGTTAAAGGTAATCTGGATAGTTTAATGAACTAGAAGAACATTATTGGTGAGCGCTCTCGGATCTTGATGGTTAGCACCGTATTTGGTGACAAAAACTCTCGTTTCTTTCATGTATCCACTATCAAGAGGAGACAAAGGAACCGATTTCTTGTATTAAAGATGATGTGGGCAAATCGCTGGTTAATGGGAGTAAGGATGCTATCTCTCGGGGAATACGCGGTTTTTTCGGAATCTTTTTTCTACTTCTCTCGTACTCAACCAACGGGTGTTGTCTTCAACTGTATTGATCCTACAGTGCGAGAGGAAATGAATCACGGGTCTTATGTTACCTATTTCGAGGGAGGAGATTAAATCCATTTGCATTTAGTCTTGGGAGTACAAGGCGCGGACCTGACGGTTTTTCCTAGACATTTTATCATTCCGCTTGGTCCGAAATTGGTGATTACTGTTTGTTCTATGGTCAATGATTTTTTTTTGCAGGTCATTCCGTTTTAGACGGGATTAATATGACTAACATCTCTCTTATCCCCAAGATTCATAAACCGGAACACGTTTCACCGGTTTAGCCCTATTGGACTTTGCAACTTCTCGTATAAAATCATTTCAAAATTTTGGCCAATAGGTCATGACCTTTGCTTGATGTGTGTATCCTCCCGGAGAATCGAGTGCATTGTTCGTTCACCGTATTCATGATAATATTATTATAGCGCATGAGGTTTACCATTACCTTTCGCCGTAAGTACTCGGGAGGTAAACATGAAGTTCTCCCTTAAAATGGATATGAGTAAGGCTTATGATCGAATTAAGTGGGGACTTCATTGAGAATGTCTTATTGCGGTTTGGTTTTACGTCGGGAGTGGGTGTCTCTTGTTATGAAATGTGTGCGTTCTGTTAGCTTACATTAAACTGAGTATTGATAAAATCTACCCATCTGCGCACGTAATAGAGGAGATCCATACAAATTTTGAGGAATTATCTGATTATCTTGAGTGATAATGATATTATGAGTCCTAAAGCCCTATGGTACTACATGTGAACTAAAAATGTCTATTTTTATTCTATTTCTACTGTTCGAAAAGTTTTCTGGCCAAATATAAAATCTAATTAAATCACTCATGCGAAGAGATGCTAATTTGAACTGAATTAACAGAAGTAATAAATAATACTACTGCTCTGGTGCAATTATAAAACTAGCAGTTGGGCTTTGTTTGGAGAGATTAAGGAAGTTAAATAAGTTATTTAATCATTTTATATGTTGGTATCTTTAGATTATATATTAGTTTATTAGTGTTAATTACTTTGAAGAAAAAAATAAAAATAAAAATAAAAATACTCTAAATTTATTTAATTAAAAAAAAAAAAAAAACTAAAAATGTCTATTTTTATTTAAAAAAATTTTCTGGCCAAATATAAAATCTAATTAAATCACTCATAATTAGGATCGGAAGTAATAAATAATATGAATTAAAAAAATAATCAAAATTTTGGAAAGAAGGTAAATCAGTAGAAAGAGGATATAAACGTGGTTAAATAACCAAGTAGAGGATAAAAAAGCAGAGGATGTGAGAGAGAGGAGGGTAAAACTGTAAAAGCGAAGAGAAACGAACAAAGGAGCAAGCACCCGTACGTGAAACGACGAAATAAAAATAAGAGACTCCCATAACTGCTTCCCAACAAATATTTGCAGAAGCTTCTTCCCAAAAACAATTACGTCATAACTTCCCTCCTCCACATCTCACCACCACCATTATCTTCTTCTTCTTATGCCTTCCGCTGCCCACCAACCTCTTCCATAGTTACCTCTCTTCCCTTCCAAAACACACCTTTCTTCAGTTGCCCCATACAGCCACCATGAATATCAAGCCCTCTTCCAAACCCATTGCCAGTCCCGGTCGGACCGATAAGTTCCCTCCTCCTTTGATGCGGTTCTTGCGAACCAACGTCGCCAGCCGGAGCCGAGGTAGGTCGCGAAGTCTAGCCCCATGTTTGTCAGGAAGAAGAACACCGCCATTGATTCTCAAGAACCTTCTTCCCCTAAGGTCACCTGCATGGGCCAAGTCCGAGTTCGACGCTCCTCCAAACATCATCACGATGCCGCCGCTAAACGGAATCGACACAACGGCGACTCAAGTCCCACCAGATGCAGCCGCCGCCGCTGGTGGCTCCGGCATGGTCTCTTTTTCCGCCGTTTCGCCGCCAAAATCAGGCCAAGCAGCTCCTGCCACTGCCACTGTTACTACAGGTCTCTTTGGCCTAATTGCGGCTTCTTTCCCATATTTAATTTTCGAAGCAAAAGAACTAAGGTCAGACAAGATTCAGCGGCAAGTCAATTGAATCTCAGGGAGAGGTATAATGAAGAGACGATTACGCGGCATGTAGATTACGAATCAGAGGAAGAAGGATTCCAAGAACGAGCTAATGCGAATTCGAATACGTTTGCGAATGAGGATGTTACTACTATGCCGACTACGCCACCCAAAAACGCCTTGTTATTGACCAGATGTAGATCCGCCCCGTACAGATCTTCATCTTTGGCTTCTAGGTTCTGGGGTTCGTCGTTAAATTTTGAAGAAACAGAGGAGGGGCTGAAAACAGAGCTGCAAAACGGACAACAGGCTGAGCACGAGAAAGCTAGCTTCCAGATGGAGTCAGTTTCAGATACAGAAGATAGATTGGATCCGAGAGCAGAGGAAGAGCCTGAGTTTTTCAAAGAGCTTGAAGATTCAATCAAAGAGAGAATTATCAAATCCGAAAACGCTCGAGACTTGAAAAGAGACGATGGAGGCGGAGACTCTGCACGTCCTCTCATACTCACAAGGTGCAAATCGGAGCCGGCAAGAACCGCTCAGAAACTTGATCCTGAGTTCAATTCCTGGAAAAAGAGAAGGCTAGGTTTGGCTGATTCATGCTCGCCACATTATTTGTGATTTAACCAATTCCTATCTCCATATTAACTCTGCATATAATAACATGTTAATTTAATTTCCCATGATGATCACTAGCTGTAGATGAGTACATAACAGTTATAAAAAGTCGTCTTCCCTTGATACAGTCACTGTCTAGACATCTGGAGCTGTGCGAGAGAATCTCCATAGCTCTCTATGAGTGACATAAAAGGGGTTAATTATATTGGGAGTACAGAGGGGGAAAAAAAGAAAGAAAAAAACACAGAGATGTTGTAGTGATTGTGAATTCATATCATAAACTGTGTCAGTGAGGGGTATGGAGGTAAGCGTACTTGAATGTGTTTGCAGAGAAGGAAATAAGACGATGTTACAAAAATAAAGGAGGTCACTTACTGATCTCTGGTTTTGCTTTTGATCTGTATTAATTTTGGTGGTGGGTTTGTCTGTTAGTTCATGTCATGGAACCTTTGGATACTCTGACCCAGTTTTCCCCATCGGTGCAGCAAACTGGGACTGCTAACAAAGTTACTTTATTGTATGATTATTATTACTTTTGTGACTCTGAGGCGAACTGCTTTTTATCTTCCGTGACCTCAGGTGTGTTTGCTCTTTAGTTAATATTCAATGCATGTTTGGCATAACATTTGTCCAATACCTAGTACTATCAGTTATCAGCTTATTTATTAGTATAAGTTTTGGTCAAATTTCATTTACGATTAATTATATATTGTTCTTGAGATTCAACAATGTGCTTGAAAGATTTAAGAAACCATAACAGATTATAAAAAGAGAGAACGGTTAAACAAATTAGAGTCTGGCAGGGCACATGAATGACGTCTTATTCGGGTTTCAGATATAGAAATTGTTACAGCGGCAAAAAAAGAAAAGAAAAACGAAGCAGTGATAATTAATGCGTGCGGGTACCATATTCCGTGGTCCATCGTGGTTATAAATGCATGTGAGAGAAGGGGGTGGGTTTGATGGAATCGTGGAAATGTGGAAGAGTTAATGGCATGTGACACTGAGAGTGACGAGGCATTTATAATTGATAATTACAAGTTGGTTTGACAAAGGGTTAGTGGTCCACTTCTCCCTTTTCAAAATCTCCTTACCTCTCTCATATATCCACCATATGCACCAATTGGAATCAACCAATCACTTCATGCTGGACCCAGTTAAGTAGGGAAAGTTTTTTAATTTCCATCTGGGATTTGATCAGATTTACTTTATTTAACTGTCCTTTCTTTTTTTTTTAAAAAAAAAATATTTTTAAAAATATATTAGTTGAGAGATTATCTTTGTTTTATATTTTTTACCTATTAAAATAAATATTTTTAAAAATAAAAAGTAAGAAAAATTAATGAGAGTCCAAATAGAAAAAACTTCCCACTTAGTTATCCATGACTAGTAAAGTGGATCCCTCAATTCTTGAGTGTGATAAACTTATGTTTTGTTTTCACCCTCCTTTTACTTGTAACTTTTACGCTTAATTTGCGCGGTCACATCTCATAATTATAAAAGTCAAAAGAACATTTACACAATTATTTCACTAGACTAGCTAGTTGTTTTTTTTTTTTAATAAGAAAAGGTTTTGGATGGGTTCGACATCGATCACTGCGCCAAGACGGCCTGATTTCATGAAGACTTTTTGAGGACTTATGAGATCGCTACCAAAGAGTCCAAATGACGAGCGGAGAGATCAACTCACGACCCAAGGCTGTCCTAATCCTTCTCCCTTACCATCTATGTCAACTTACATTGACAGACTAACTAGTTGTTGTTTTGTTCATCAAACACTCCATTTCATGCCCGGTGCATTCAATAAATCAAAGAATGAACTACCCAACATTGTACTATATATGTACACTCACCAATTGTTTTTATATGGGACCATCTCGCTTAGAGGATGATTCTAAATATAAGCAGCAAACCATTTTTGTCTAAACTTTTAAAGTAATCTTTTCATTTTGACCTCATTAAATATATGTTACTTATTGTTTGTCTACAATAAGTTTGTACTCATTATCTTTCACTCACTCTCTCTCTAAACAATGATATAATTGAAAAATAGAGTATTCTCTCCGGTCTATAATATAAAATATTTTAACTAATTTACGAGAAATAAAAAGTGACAATTAGATCATTAAATATGTGATAAATTGATTTTTTTTTTCACTTTTACCCTTATTGACAAACGTGTTTGAAAATTTTATAAATGGGCAAAATTGGAAATGAACATTAATTATAGGGATAAAACTGAAAAATGAGCATTAATCATTATACAAATGACTTCTATTTTGAACCAAACAATTTTTCTATTAGCGCCATGTATTGTGGACAATAGGGGATATATATCTTTCACATTTTTTAACTAACATTTTGAATTGCATAATTTTAATAGTTATTCCTTATAAAAAAAAAGACCACAAAGAGTATATATATGTGTTGTATGTGTATATATTATGTTGTATATACTCCCTCTGGTCCTCAATATAAGACATATTTAGGTGGTTGATTTTAGTCCTAAATATAAGACATAATTATCATATTTGTCAATCTTTTTATAAGTTAACATTATTGATGCTCCTTCAATAATAATCAATGACAATAGAGGAATTGAGGAATATGGCTAGGAAATTTTAAAAAATGCATGTCATATTAACTAACACAATTAATTTCTTTAATTTAATTAAATTAGGCAAATATGTCTTATATTAAAGATAGGTATGTACTACCTCATGTCCTAAATATAGAAGTAAGTCTGTAGTGTAATTTACAAACTTAGTCTATGAACAGGATGGAGTTATATTTTTTTCCCGGGTAGTTGGTAGGAGACTGTATTATTGAAGGTGAAATGGCCGACCACTAACCCTGTACCCAAAAAATAGTAAACACATGCGAATGAAGTGAATGGTGTTATCAACTCGTAAAGAGATGTCATTTAGGCATTGGAAATATTTGATTGAGTAGTAGTTGAGTTGAGATTGGAGACTTTAGGGAGGTTGGCGTCATCATAAATGAATGCTCAGAGTCTAAAAACTTTTGGTGGTTGTTCTGACTCATCTTGGAGGCATATAAGCAAATTGCTAGCGAAATAGAACCATATGCCTAGGCTCTAGGGGTCTCAGAGACGATTGATCAGTAAATTATTTGCACTCACTCAATTATAAAGGGGGTTGCTTGCAACATGCCTTCATGGCTAAAGATACATCGGACCACCCCTCGCATATGTATGTGTGTGTTACTCAATTTTCGTCTGAAACTAACACACAAGGTAACCTTGGTAATAATACAAAAATGAATGAACCCATGTGATTGGAAGAAAAGTAAAAGACATGAGTGTGAGGAGGGCAGTTTCGGGGTTGAGTTTCTCTCATAATCATTTTCTCATTATCCTTCATCATCTCTAAATCATATTCATCCAATCAATCACAACACTACTTTAACTTTTCTTTCATCTTCTCAATCAATGACCCAAATGAGCTAATGAGGGAAAATGAAAAAAAACCTAATGAAAGAATCCTCTTCTGCAGTTTCGTAGTGAGTTAGAGGCACATGCAGAGGTTAGTAGGGCCCAGTCACAGTCATAGATGAGAGTAAGTGTGGGGTCAGGCATGTTATTACAACCAAACTCCATCTGCACCACTTGGTGCTGTACATGTGTGCGTGGAAGGCCACCCTTTCATGCTTCCCCAACTCATTAATATAAGTCATATCAATATTGGCTCACCACAATTCAATTGGGTATGGAGCTCAGGTCTGCTTTCTTCCTCTTTCTCCTTCTTTCTCTCCCCTGTTTCTCAGCAGGTTTGCTTCTTATTTTCTCTCTGTTATATATCTGTTTGTTTGTTGTGGTGGTGGGTTTCTCATTAGAATTTGTTGTGCCTAATATATAGGAAGATCACTGGATTCAGATTCAGAAGAGACGGCGTCGTATGAGATTGATTATAGAGGCCCCGAGACTCATTCCTCCAATATTATTCCTCCACCCCATCATTCCCACTCTTCCCCCTCCATTCAAGGCTAGTCTTTCATCTCTATATCCATTATATTTTCTTCATGCATATATTGTATGATCTTAGAAAAGCCCTGGATTTGTATCAGAAGACGTCCTTAGAAAAGGATCTTGTTTTCTCTTTGCAGTGTTAATCCGTTTCTTTTCCTGCAGGTGAAAAAAATCACAAGACGAAGAAGCTTCATTAGTGAGCTGCAGTGTGTGTCGTCCAAGTAATCTTTGACAGGTTAATAATATGTTAAGAGGAAGGTTTATCAGCTACAAGTAAGGGAGGGGCAAAATGAAAGTAAATGCCGAGTATGCGTTTGTACTTTGTACTGAAATATATATATGTGTGTGTGCGCGCGCAAGAGAAGAAGGCACAATGATCATGATGCATATTAGATAGTATGTAGATTTTTTTTTTGGGGTCTTTGGGTATATGAAAGGGATATCTATCTTTTGATGTTATTTTCACCTTTCTCCAACTGGTAAATGGTAGTAATATAATATCTAGCTTCTTGCTGTGTCTCTCAGAGCAGTTATTTCTGTATGCTGTTGCCTGTGTCATGCAAGTTGTAAAAACTTGTTTTTAACCCAATGCAAGAAGTAAGTTCAGCACCGACAAACTATATAAATAAAGGAGAAAATAATTAAGAATGTTTTGATAAGGACCTTATTACTAAAAAAAAATAAAATGTCTTTTTTTCCTCTGCTAAATGAATAGCACTGTCCCTTAACAAGGATCCACCCACGTTATTACAAACTACGGAGTACTTTTTTTTTTTATTTATTTTTAAAAAAGAAAAGTAAAAGTAAAGGCGGGTGAATTAAGTTTGGCCAATGGGGGGGAAGAAAATCGGTTACATGCAATTGGACGCGGGTCGATTCCAAGTTGATCTCCTGTCTTGGTATCTTTTACAGTTTTACCATATCCTTCTTCTTCTCCAAGTCCAAGCATTTTCAATTTCCCATGCGTTTTGGGCTTCCCCTGCTTTTCTAACAAGTATTCCAAGTGCTATCACTGAAGTGCTACATTAAAATTCATGCTTGATAACTTCATATGTAACAATTTCAAGGTTGTAATTCTAAGATGGGTTTGTCAGCATTCAATGTATCAATATTCTGTTATGAAGTAACTTGTCCTATCAACATATGTGGAATTGATAGAAAGATAAATGTTCCTAAATATAAGATTACAGTTGATTTTTTTAAATATATTAAAGATGCTAATTAAGTATTTATACTCATTGTTTTTCTCTAAACTAATTTGTTCTGACTTATAAACTGATATATAATCTAATAAAATACAATATATGATATGATTAACTAACTTATTTAGCTTCCTTAATATTTAAAAAAAAAAAAAAAGTTAACCGGGTATTCTGTTTAGGAGCGGGGAGTATTAGGGAAGTTGCGAGGCACTGAATAGAGCTGCGGAAGCTTGGTGATGGATGAAGAGCAGCTGGAACCGTATGAGACAGCGCGTGACTTTGCAGAGCAGGCCATATGTGGGGCTTGACATTATTTTTCTTCCTCATCTTCCCTCTGTTTTGTTCTTCTCTTATGTTTCTGTGGTCTCCCCGGACTTTGAAGTCGGATATGGTCTTTTGAATATGGTCTCAATATCAACATAGATGTCTTTTACTTAGATAGTGTCTTGATTGTGTAGCACTTGAGACACTTTATTTTTAAGTTTTTCTGTATTTTGAGATCGGAAACATGTTGAATATATGATGTATATTTGATTGATAATTTGATATACGATATTTACTGTTTTTTTAAATCACATGGTGTGACTGGAGACCCTTTTATTTCCATATTTCTGGGGATTTCCATAGTAGGCTAGGCTGGAAGAAATGAATATTCGAAATCGCTTTGAGCTGAGGGGGATGTGGATTTACTGCTGTTGAGAAATAGTAGCACCATGTTGCTCTCGTCCAAATAACAAGGCCGCCGCTAAATTACAAGGGAGAAATTAAATCAAAGTTAAGCAGACCAAGGCTCTATTATTTTGTTTCCCCGGAAAATCTTCTGGCTACATTTAGGACCCGTTCCGTAGATATGAAAACAGTGAAATGAAAATGGAAAGTAAATCAGCACATCTGATGCACAAAAAGAAAATTCGACTCAGGACTCAGGATCTAGCTTCCTCAACTTCTTCCACTTTAATGGTTGCTATATGCCAAAATCCATTGTTGCTTCATGCCTTCCTTTACAGAATGATGGATGGAGTATTCTCTTTCACAAGTACAGGAGACCAAGAAAACACTTTTGCCATGGAATTATTTGTCATAATGGATCCCCTATGAAGGAATTCTTGTGGGAAAACAAATCAACCCCCGGACTATTTTTCTTTCCAATTATTATCGCTGCTCTTTTCTGGATTCATAACATAAGACTCTTACTGATGGATCTTAAGGCTCCATTAACCACTTACTGGGTTGGGAAAGCTTTTCTCCAAATTCCTCTACAACCTTCTTCAATTCTCAATATTATCTCCTTTACTTTTTGATTTTTCTATTGTCATTAGGGTCATTCCAATATGATTTTTACAATTTTCTAGAAACTCATTTAGTTTACTGACTATTTATAACTTGTAAACTTATGTTTTTTACTGTCATTTTGTTTTTAAAAAAAAAAACAGACATCATCACTCATAACAGAATTTTAAAATGATATTTTTTCCGAGCGTAAATGGACATTCTTATTTTTCTCTCTTCCCACCTGTTCTCAACCCGTTAAATGCATTTCCTGTTGGCTGATATAAGTATGTAACTTTTGCGGTATCTCGTTCCTTCATATCAAGTAATATCATTCAAGAGGCTAGTAACGATTGGAATAAGGGCAAGTGAACTTGTAACCATGAAAAGCTTTTGGATCTCACAGAAGATTACAATAATTACATTAAGAAGCTATAAATTGTCTCTTACAAATTTGTTAGAACCAGTATTGGAGCATATTTCTATTTGGGCCATGTCAGATGAAATTCTCGTATAAGGTTGTCCGGGAAATCCCCCGTTTTGCCTATCTGTACGTACTGCGCTGTCTTAACCTTTAGTCTTGATTCGTAAATATTGGATAAATCAGTTACAGTGGGTTGAATTGAACTGGTTAAAAGCCATCATATGTAGCGGCATCACAAACTTCTGAAGGGAGATACTCTTTTTATCCTTCTTCTCATTGGCCACATCTTGGCCATTAATTGGAAAAATGAGAGAAAAATGAAAGTAGTACTGTGTTAATTGGACGAATGTGATTTAGAGATTATGAGGGATAATGAGAAAATAATAAGGAGAGAACCCAACCCGGAACTTTTTTTTTTTTAACTATGATGGCGAGACAAAGCTTGAGATTAAAAGCAAGGCTAGACTACATTTCTAGCCAGATCAGACAAACATAAAGAAGCCAGCATATGACAAGCTAGCTGCAGAACCGTTGATCCTCCAATATCCCCTGAGCGCACTCGTCTGATACAGTAGGCACCCCCACCCACACAGGAATCAGGAACTTCCATTATCAACAATTGCTCTGTTCCTTCATAGAAACATAACATGATCATCCCATTATCTACAAGATTAGCACATTCTCACAATTCATATAAGAAAACTTGGTTACAAGAATACTCCTCCAGTTTGCACTACCAACCAGGTGCTACATTTAGAGAATCAGAGGCAGTATTTTCCATTAGCACAGCCGCAAATTAGAGTACCTGAGTCCTAAAATAAAGGCTATCCACCCATTCATTCATCCCTTCCTACATCCTACTTTCTTCCTAATGTCCCAATTTTTAATTCTTCACAACATTCAAAAATCTCGTAACTATCCCTTCAGGAAGACTTCGCCAAAGCAAATTTTGCATGACGGTTCTCTTAAGTCATACAGATAGCAATATCCGAAAGAAGGGTTAAAAGTATCCTGTAAACAGGAAAGACGCATCACAAAGCTCACAACGCAGAGATCCAAAATACTTGAGCAGTTTGACATGGTTAATATGCACTTTATCCATCAGAAGCAACAAACCATGGAGCGGGACGGTAGTCCCAGCCCACGAACTCATCAAAAAATGATGAGATAAACTGTTCGCTTCATTAAATTACTCAAATACTAGTTTATGTCGCCAATATTAAATTCACTAAAATACCAGAATGGACAGGATAAAATTAGCATACTGAGAACCACAGATGGAGAAATTTTTTCATGAAGAGTGCACATTAACAACACAGAGCATTACACTGGATACCAAATCTCTACTCTCCAGGTGCAGAAACGCCTTGCTTCAGCCTCTCCCTCTTCATCTTCTTCTTTGAGACTGGCTTCTTTTTTCTAGGAGGGAGGGTTTTCTGCGCATACACGTAAAGAACGTAGTTTCCAATGAGGAATGTCAATAGCAGCCCACCAACAACCATGAGAACTATCAACCCTGGATTAAATCCTTTGGCTTCAGAATTCTTAATCACATCTCCCTAAACGACATGATAGAAAAGCACATAAGAAAGAAATCAACAAGAAGAAACTGCAAAATTGATGAACACAGATAAAAAGAATAGACGACTAATTCACCACTAACAATTCTTGAACACCTTTATAACCAGAACAACATATCAACCATGGTTTTGATCAAGGCGGGGCCTCCATTTCTTTTATTTTTTTTGGGGGGAATGATCAAGAGAAAGATAACTTAATATGACATGGCACAAAAATGTCTGAACTGGACAAAATCATGGCCTTCATTAACATGCAAATGCTATCAAAATGAGATGGAAGACATTTAATGTAAAGGTTTCACCCTGTGAGCGTAATTTCCAGGATCATTTTTTCCAAATTTTGTGCCTAACAATCCCTAAATCTAATTATATATGAAATCCTGAAATTTCTTACCAAACTCCGATAGCAATTTTCAACACACAAGAACTTTTGTTCATGTCTTATAAGTTATAACTACATCTGTTGTCGGAACATGATTATGGCCAGGCCCTACTTCTCTATAAACTAAACCATGTGAGCATCGAACCAATATATTGGCACTAGACTAATTGATAATACAGTGAATTAAAGGAATTGTGTTGTATGCAACATCCCAAGTGGACTCCAGACATTTTAAACCGTAGCTCAACACTAAAATGCCTATAACTTTAAATGGCCCATCAAATCGTTAGGGCAATTATTCTAAACTACCAGATACTCATTGCTCGTTCCTTAAAATTTGAACAGGAATACCTAAATCAATATCGCAGCTAAAAAAAATGAAGGCATCATTCCCAGTTGATATTGACTCCATAGCAAAATAATTCAAAGGAATCAAAAAAGCCTTTTCGCTTCAATACACGAAGAAACGCGCCAAAATTCTCTCGAAGATGGGCAAAAAGCACATGCTTGAATGAAACAAAACCAATATTTTCTCATGTTAAAAACTAACAGTCTGTATCAAAATAAATGTCACATTTTGGCCATCACAAGAAAAACTAAATCGTCCTTCAAACTCTATTACGAATTCGAAGATCTGAGCAACACGCCCACTCTCATGCATGCCATGATCTATTTCAAAACCTAGCAGAAAAGGATTCTAGGTGCAGGTAGGTGACGTAAATTATAAAAATAAATACATATGACCATTACAGCAAATGAACTTAGATATGTCAACTGGATCATCCAAACGTATAGATTCATTGACACTAAACAGTTATGGCGCAAAAAAATTACATAATTAAACGTGTCATTTACAGATCTAAATGATCTGATGTGCGATCGTGAAGGCAAAAAAAGGATGAAAACGAAGGAAGGAAGAGATTGGTACCACGCGATCGAAAGAAGGAGGAACTTTATCATCAAAATCAAAGTCATCGGCCATGGCTGCCGCGCAAAATCTAACAGATCCACCCGCTTAGGGAGATGCCTGGTTTTCACAGCAAAATGAGAAGAATCCGGAAAATGGGTAGATGGCTGACGCCGTAATTATATATCGCTGCAAAACGCTTATGGGTGGTCCTCCACCCGCGTAGAGTTAATTAAAAGACAAAATTGAAGGGAAAATTAAAATAACATATCTAAAAATAATAATATTGATTATAAAAAATCATAAAAATTATAATTATTTAGAAAGAATATCATAATATAAATTTAAAATTATTAAATTATCCTCAATCGAACTTCTTATATTATTTCTTGTATTTATAATTAAAAATAATTAAATTATTCATCAGATATGATCATATTTTTTTCAATATATTATTTAATTAACAACGGTTAAACTTATATTTTTTAATTTTAATTTTTCAAAATTTATGACATTAATTTGGCCGATTTATATTATTAACATTGATATCAATCAAGCTTTTTTTATAAAAATAAAAACTAAACTCATTTTATTATTTTTTTAGAGTATAATAAGTTAATTAGATGTTTTAATTTTATTAACATTACATGAATTTTTTAACCCATATAAATTTCTTCTAAATAAATCCTACAAACTTTTTTGGTTTAAATTAAATGAAAAATTATAAAAGACCTTGACTTTTATTAAAATTATATAATCCCATTTTTAATTATTTTTTTAAAAAAATATAATTTTTATAAATTGAAGAATGCATGATTTTTTTCATAGATATATATGTTCAAGTTGTGAAAAATGAAAATTGAGAAAACTATTGTTTAATTTAAGGAAACTTAGAATTTTGTATTAGTTTTAAAAATATAATATAAAAGAGTTGCTATGGACATTTTAGTACTTTTAATTTTATATTTTTTATATTTGATCCTTTTAAATAATTACAATTTTTATGATCATTTTCCATAAATATATTTTTCTATAGGTCACTTCAAAACGCTTATGGGTGGTCCTCCACCCACATGGAGTTAATTAACAAGACAAAATTAAATTAAAAACAAAGAAAGAAAGAGTCAGCAAGACAAACATTTGTGAAAAACTGTGGGACAAAAAGAAATCATATTATTTATAATTTACTTTACTTTATTATATTTTTTCACTGAAAGAATAAGATTAGAGCTTCCAATAGCCTATACAAGTGGGAGGTCACAAGTTTAATCTATGTAATCTCATCCCAATAGTATCAACACATTCAATAATTTTTTTTTAAAAAAAAAGGAATAAACTTAAAGTTGGGAAATGGGGGAGCTACCTCTCAGAAATAAAACCCTCTTAAAATCAACTTCAAATCTCCAAGAAATTATGCTGACATTTAGCATCTAATAATATTCCCATTTGGATTTAATTTTTGGAGAATAGCTTTTGGGATTTATGAAGTAAAAATGATTTTTGGAAAATAAATTTTAGATAAAAATGATAATTTAGATATTTTTATCAAAATAGCTTTTTTAGGGTCAAATTTACCAAAAAGGACATTGACTTTTGGTATAATTGCATATGAAAGATAAGGTTGTATTTTAAATATTATAAACATTATATTTCATAATTGAAAAGCTTGGCTATCATCAAGAAAAATGAATTGGGTGTTTGATAAAACTTTAGGAACTTTGAAAATCTTTTTGCAACTTATTGAAAGTAGTTTGAAAGACAATAATGATTGATAAAGCGATAGTCGATCATTCAAACATGTATGGATATTCGAGATATATATCTTTGGAAATATAAAAGATAAGGGAAGAGAATATGCAAACCGATTTATCTTGGTTCGGCCAATCCTTGACTTACGTCCAGGTTCCTAAGCTCCGCTTGAGATTTTCAATCCACTATCTTCTTTCAACTTGATTACACGTTCGTACTTGAAGTAATCCTCTCATAGGATTCACTCCCTCTTACAAACCGTAATCAATACACTTGCTTGATTACACACTCGTACTCAAGTAATCCTTTCACTGGATTCATTCCCCTTATAAGTTTGTAATCAACACAATGTGTTTCCCACTCAAGATCACCCAATCTTGAGTATCTCACGATAGAATGATAGGATGTTTACAATGAATCTTCTCTCGTCGAAGTGAATGAATAAATATCAAGTACAATACAAATTATCTCACTCTCTATGATAAACTATGTAAACATTTGAAAAACATAGAGTAAATAATATGAAGATATGGGTTTGAGCATTGTGAAGATGTAGGCTCTGTGTCTTGCTTCTTCTGTCTTGAATCAGTCTTCTTTTATAGATAGAGATCAATATATGACCGTTGGATAAAGAAATATAGTCGTTAGACTCAGATGGAAACTAGCCGTTAGAACTTCATTTTTTGAACCAACGATGAAAACTCGAGTTTTCATTTGAAACTCGAGTTTTGAGATTGTTGTGTTACTCTAGGTTCCTCTCTGTCTGATCAAAACTCGAGTTTTGGTTTCACAAACTCGAGTTTTGCAAGTCCTTGAATTAACCGTCAACTTTTGAGGGTCATATCTCCCTGGTCTGAACTTCGTTTTGGTTCGTTCAACTCTTGATGGAAATCTCTGTAAGTCTACTTTCATATGCCACCGATTTCAGCTCAATCCGATTTGTAGTTTGTGAAATATACTCAAAACATTGAAGCTTGGTTTGCTATGTGGCATGAATTTCAGTGTCAACTTCCACAATTCATAACTCCTTGATCTGAACTCCTTTGGGCTTGAATTTTATATCAAAATGACGTATTGGGAGTCTAATTTCATATGCCACTGTTTTCACCTCAATCGGATCTCTGGTTTAAGAGATATCATTGAATTACCAGATGTCGCCGTCTTGAACGTGAAACAGTGGAGTTGAAGAGGCGATGATCCACCGAAACTCGAGTTTTGACCGAAAACTCAGTTTTGCTAGTCCGAGACGCCAAAGATGCTAAATACACTTGATAACTCGAGTTTTGATGGCTGACTCGAGTTTTCCTTTTCCAATTTTCCTAAACTCGAGTTTTGAGTTCCAAAACTCGAGTTTTCTCATACTAGAGGAGCAAATCATTGTAGCGAAGCAAAGAAACTCGAGTTTTGAGTTGTGAACTAACTTTAACTCTTTAACTCTAAATTGAGCCATTCCAACTTTCATATGATCTTTGAGACTTCTAGAATCAATCTTGAAACTTGAATAATGATATCTTCATTCCATTCAGCAAGTTCTTCCTTTTCCATCTCCCAACTTGATCATTCTTCATCATTTAACTTGGGCTCATCATTCTCTGCAAGTTCTACCTTCTTCAAAATCTTTTATTCTTCTAAATTATCCCCCAAAATTCTTTGATAAATTCTTGTTTTATTGACATTCTGATATTCACATTATATTGTGCGTAAGAACTTCTTTCTTCAATCTACTTTCTTGATCATTCTCTATAATTCAATTCGAATTAATCTACATTAAATACAGCAGGTAGTCAATATAGGAGATAACTATATTACTCAATCTTTTTTGCTTTTAATAATGACATCTATATAAGACATCATCAAAACTAATCATAACTAACAATAATAAATACCAACAATTACATAAAATTGTTAGAACAAATAAATTTCTACCATTAGTAAATTATGTAACATGATAAAAATTATATCAAACATATATATAAATAAATTGTCTAGACAAAAATATTTTGGTATAATTGGATATAAAGGATAATGTTGTATTTTAAATATTTTTAACATTAAATTTCATAATAAGAATATTAATTGGTACTTGAAAAAATAATTCTCATGGTCTTAAAATTTATTTTGGGATATTGAAAAAACAATATTTCTAGATAATGACTAATCTTTCAAAAAAATTTAGGAACTGACGGGTACTAAAAAGATACGTAAAGATACTAAAAAAAATACTTCATGATTTTGAAAATTTATTTTAGGATATTGAAAAAATAGTTCAGGGTAATGACTGATAGTGGAAAAATACTTCAAATATCGATACTAAAAGTATACTTTAAGGATCTTTTGACTGATGGTACTTAAAAAATAATTCTCACAGTCTTAAAAATTTATTTTAGGATATCGAAAAAATATTTCAGGGTAATTACTGATCTCTAAGAAAAATTGGGGTGCTGATGGGTACTGGAATGAGACACTTAAGGATACTAAAAAAAAAATACTTTATGATCTTGAAAATTTATTTTAGGATCTTGAAAAAATATTTTAGGGTAATGACTGATTTTGAAAAAATATTTCAGGATTTTGACGAGTACTAAACAGACACTTAAGGATACTGACGGTTACTGAAAAAATACTAATAATAGCAAAGAAGAAAGAAAAAGCTGAAAAAAGCTTGAAAAAACAGCTTTTTCTAAAACCTAGGTTTTGGGTGCAGAATAACATCTAGCACAATGGAAGTGTGTTTGGCAAACTGGAGGCAAACCTAAGTTTTGAAATCATCCAGACTATTTGTAATAAAAAGATGGCTAAAGTATCTTTTAAATCATTTAAGTTTTACTACACAAGCGCATCTTTTGGTCCCTTAACTTTATAAAATATCTTTTGGTCCCAAAATTCTAACACCGTTAATATTACTAACTAAAACGCCGACGCATTAACTCAGTGATGATTAATAGCGTTTAATTACACAAATTTTATATATTTTTCAATTTACCATATTTTTAATTTAAGTTTAATAGTATTTAATTACACAATCATCATTTAAAATTACATTATTATCACTTGAGTTTGAATTTTCCGTTAGCAAAATTAACGATGTTAAAATTATAGGGTAAAAGTTTACTTTATAAAGTTAAGGACCAAAAGATATCATCATGTAAAAAACTTAAAATTTAAAAGATACTTTAAAAAAAAGATAGATATAAAAAAGTTTCAAAGCTAAAGCAAGTTATTGATTCATCATCTGTTGTTCGGAAATAAAATTGAACTTCTTTGACACATTTATCATGAAAACTTGAGTATAATAATAACTTAACGGCCATCTTTTAAAATTTTAGTTATTTTAGTCATTTATATTTGAAAATGAGAAAGTCCATTGACTACTTTTCTCTCAGAGTCAAGTTGTTAACAACTTTTTTTATAGTTAATTGGCAATTGTCTTTAAAAAAAACTTACGAGCCAATTTTCAAGGGATTTTATGATATTTAATGGCATTCTTATAATGTTGCAATAATTTCTTTAAATATAGTGGTAAATTTTCTTTATTGTATTAAATTTTTATTTTAACCTAGCGGTAACGTATACAAAGCAAAAAAAAAATAACTAAATATATTTTACCCCTTTTTTGTAGAAAAGATATTTCCCCCTTTGGGAGAAAAGCTATTGGTGTTTTGTCAATTTTATAAAATCAATCATTTTAATTGAATTAACTTTTAGAGAATACTAGTTTCTTTAAAAAAAAATGACAAAAGTGATTTTAAAGAATTTTTTTTGAAGTAAAAAAGTAGGAAAACAATAGCTTTTGAGAGTTAAAAACTATTTTAGGTTTTGGACCGCTAGAGGACTACTCAACCCTTGAAAGTATGGATTGGGCTAAAATGTTTCAACTGCTCATACGGATACACATTTGTAAAACAGTGGGCGGGGCATTTAGAGCTCAAGAAAACCTGTCACTGGTTTTGCTTCAATTTTATTTCACTATTACATTGTAACCAAAAAAAAAAATCATTCATACATATAAAACGGAACAAAGATGCTTTACGAAGTGAAAAGTCAATGAAAGCTGTATGTCACCAGCCGACGCACTAAAATATCATCTCAGAAAGCCAAAAAAAAAAAAAAAAAAAAACAAAGGTGCTCCAGAGAGACGTTGGTCGGATATAATTAAAGATTATATTACCCACGAATTACACGCGCCACTGGGTTTGTTCACTTTAATAAAATAATCATCGTCAGATATGATGATCCGTTGCAACATGGAATTGTTATTATCAGAGACAAAATTTCCAACGTCAATATCATCGTTAAGCTATCCCCAACCACTGTGATTGATGCTTCCTATGTATGGACAGAGAAAACCTCAAAACTCCGTCCTAGTCTTGGTCATTCCTGATTCCTCCTCTCATGCTTAACCAAACTTCCACTCAAACTCTTCCTCTTTTTTCACAACAGGGTTGCTTTGCTTATTAGAGCATCTTCAAAATTAAACCGGTAAATACCAATCACAAGTAACACTCATCCCTACCTCTCTATAATGCCCCCACCACCCTAAAAGTGGACCTCAAACACTATGTTGTGGCACTTTACCTACACGCATGAATAAATGAATACTGGTATATTTATATACACACACACTACGGGTCAACAGATAAAAAGGGAATGATCCGGTCGGTGATTTTGAGTCAGACGACATCTCCTACGTTAAAGCTGTTGTCTGACGACGACGAGGTAGTGACGGCGATTATGCCATTACAGTCAGAGACGCTGTCCTGCAGGTTCATTAAGAGGTGCGATGTGCTGTAACTAGTGGATGGTTTCGTCCTTGGAACAATCGGGACATCGGCTTCACCCACCAACATCTGAACCACGGTCCTCATCGTGGGCCTGTTAAACGGGTCGGGTTGAGAACAAGCCAACCCGACTAGTAGGACCCTCCTCATTTCTGCTTCGTCAAACTCACCGCAAAGCCTCGCATCAGCGGCCGTTAGCAACCTCCCTTCTCTGTGCAAGCTCCATACCCACTCTACTAAGTTACTGCTTGCCCCTACTTTACCGCCACCGGTAGTATCTTTCTCTATGGGTCTTCTTCCACAGGCCACTTCAAGAACCACCGCACCGTAACTAAATATGTCAGTTTTCTCTGTGGCTCTACCGGTAAGGAGATACTCCGGTGCCAGATAACCCATTGTTCCCGCCGCCACCGTGGCATCCGGCGACTTGTCGTGTTCTGTTTGGCGAGCTAAACCAAAATCGCCCAACCGGGCATTAAAGCCTTCGTCTAACATTATGTTACTTGTCTTGACGTCTCTGTGAATTACCTGGTTTTCGCACTCTTGATGCAAATAAGCGAGGGCTGAGGCAACGCCCAACAAAATTTTAAGCCTGTGAGGCCATGGTAGAGGTGTTCGGGCTTCGAATAACGCTTTATCTAGACTCCCATTGGGCATTAAGTCATAGACTAATAAGATTTCACCTTTCTCGTGGCACCATCCTTGAAGACGAACAAGATTTCTATGTCTGAGAGACCCAATTATGGATAATTCAGATAAGAATTCGTTCTTCCCTTGACTGCTATGGCTGCATCTCTTCACCGCAATGATATCACCGTTCTCCGGCAGTATTCCCTTATACACAGTCCCAAAAGCGCCGTGACCAATTATTCTATTGGCATTGAAGCACTTGGTGGCTGATTTGATCTCCTTGTAACTAAATTCTTTAGGCATTTTGATGATTTCTGAGGCAAGTGACTCGGACTTCTTAACGTGTTTGACCTTTTTAGAGTACACCCAAATGAATGCACCGGCGAGTAAAGCTAAAACGAAAGCTCCTGCCGTCACTACCCCCGCAACGGCCCCAGGATTTTGCTTACAGAGCTCATTGTGGCAGGACGATTTACTATTCTCCGGTTGAGTATTTGAAACTGCGGGAGCCAATGAAGGAGGTGGTGACTTCACGGAACTGGCAGTTGAGTTCATCGTACTTAGAGTCGGAGGTGGCGGCGGAGCCGATGAACCTGATCCAGAAGGAGAATTGGAGTCGAACGAAGAGCTGAAGCTCCACCACTGTAAGCTGTGGACCTCTGTACTTCCCTGCGTAGAGCCAGAGAAACCCACATACATCAAGTCATTAACGTACTGATCCAGATCAAGATCGAATGAGAGTAGGGGATCTTTTGGTCTAAGATTTGAGTACGAAACCCAGATGTTAAAGCCCTTTGTGGAGCCGTTGAATTCGATCCATGCGTTCACGAGATCGCCACTTTTTAGATCGATCCCAACAGAATCCAAGTCACCAGCATGCGTCGAAACCATACTATTCAGGTCCAGACCCACATGATTTCCGTTAATATCCTTGAACTCTACATCCATCAGAGTGTCAAATTCCACCGCCAGAAAACTCGATGAGGAGCCGTCCCCTTTAAGGAGGCCAAGAAAGCCGCCGGCATCGCCGATGGTCTCGGCATCCGGCGTGATTAGAAAAGCGAGCCCCCCTCCAATGGAGGATGGATTCAGATTGGTAATTGAAAAGGAGAAAAAGGTGTTAAAACTCGCCGGCGAGTGAGTGCCAGGTCGCCTGAATCTGACGGGTTTAGAGTAGAGAGCTCTGCCGGCACCAGAGGTGGGGACGGCGAGGTCTCTCGTGAGCCTGACACTGTCATTGTCCAGGTGAGCATCTCCGAGGAGCGTGAGACTGCTTAAAGTTAAGGTGCCAAAGTCGAATTCAGTGGCGACGATTGAGAAGACGCAGCTGGTTAAGCAGAGAAACAATGCAAAGGCGATAAAGATGATGGTTGAGAATAGACAGGGAATTAACAACATTGCTCAGTTTTGGTAAAATCCCATTGGGAAACCGTGGCGGTGAGTGGTTGAATTGCCGATACTGTGACGATGATAGTTCACGAGCGAAACGAGAGAGAGAGAGAGAAGGAGATGAAGAAGAGAGTATTCTTTGCCTTCGAACAGAACCAAGGGGAGCAAAGAAACAAAGACTGAGAGGCGGAGAAGGGGGTATGGAATCCCGAATGAGAGAGTGAGGAAGACAGGTGGATAATCATGGGGACACGTGTCCCCTCTCAACGGTAAATTTTCGGTGATAAAGAAATCTTTATTATAATTATATTTTTTTTACTTGGTAAGTGTAAAGCATCCTTTTAGATATTAGGCATCAGGACGCACGTCACGTGGTTGTATGAACGCGTAAACATCACGCCCCAGTAAATTGAGTCTTAGCGGCTACATTACATATCTTGTAAGCAAAAGAAACTACTACCTCCAGAGTACGGTTCTTAATAGTAAGACTTAGTTTATTTTAAAATAAATAAATAAATAAATTACTTAATTATATTTTATATCTTTGAATTAAATATCAATTTATAAATACATGTGGTATATAAAATCTATTAAAAATAGTATTTATGAGTTATAAATACCTGAATCAGAACATGTTAGATTACAAAGTTGAAGAAGCGAGCCCGGATGAGGAGGGTGTCACCATATGTCCATCGGCTCCGGCGTTAATGCACGTCGACGGCCAAAAGGAAACAAATAATTTGGCTCAAAAGTGTACATAATTTGGCCAAAACAGCTTTTAATTAGAACGCAAAACCAAGAAGTGTGGGAGTGTTGTGTGAAAAGTGAGCCCTGTTAAGGAAACTACTAGAATGGGGCGTGTGATGACTGATGAGAGACAAGCACGATCAGGGATCAGGCTTTCCTCCTTTGCGCCCTTAGGTCCGCTGTCCTCCCAATCCTCAAAACACTGCCGTTTTGGAGTAAAATTGGGAAGAAGTTTGTGGTTTTTTTTTTTTTTATAAATATTTTAAGATACTAGCGGATACTAAAAATATACTTTAGAATACTAACCGGTACTCAAAAAATAGTACATGATCTCCAAAAAATATTTTAGGTTACTAACTGGTACTAAAAATATCTTGATATCTTGACTAGTATAAAAAAATACTTCATAATCCAAAAAAATTATTTTAGGACTTCAAAAAAATATCTTAAAGTATATTTTTAGTATCGATCAAGATCTGCGAAATATTTATTTTTTCAAGATTCTAAAATAATTTTTTAAGATCATGAAGTATTTTTTCTGTATCAGTCACTATCATGAAGTATATTTTTAATACCAGTCAATAACATAAAATATTTTTTGAAGATCCAAAAATATTTTTTTAAGACCATGTAGTATTTTTTTCAGTACCGGTTAGTATCTGGAAGTGTCTTTTTAATATCTGTCAGTATCCTAAAATATTTATATAAAAAACCCACAAACTTCTTCCCAGTTTTACTCCAAAACGGCAGTGTTTCGAGAATCGGAGGGCAGCGGACCTAAGGGCGCAAAGGAGGAAAGCCTGATCCCACGATCGGAGGCAACGACTTTTGGCCTCTTGGCAGTATAACGTTGTGTTTTTTACAATTTTTTTTTTATCATTTTTAAATTATATCCGTCTAATCAATATAATACTACTTTAATATTTTTCTCTTTTTTCTAATCAATGGTCCAGATAGGCTGATAAAGGAAGAGGAGAAAAATGACTAAGAAGAGGATCTCCTTCTATTTTTTACCCCCTTACACTCACATTTCAAATTCCCTTGCATTATTGGTGCCTAACTTATGACCTCTCTTAATCTTAACGAGTTATGAGGCACTATTGAATCAAGATACTCTTTGTGACTTGTAATGTTGTTAGCAACATGAATAGTCCAGAAATTATATATGTCTTTTAAAAAAAAAAAAAATATGGCACAATCATTGTTTTATAATAAAAGAATTCTTTTAATAATTCTTTTTTAATAAAATGTTAAACTTCACCAAAAAAAAAATCGTATTTAAAATCTGAAGTATTTGAATGTAATGTAAAGTTTTAAACTATCTACATTTTAATCTGCTACTCCTGTAGTGACACTTTGACATTATAGTTAGTTAAAAGTCTTCTAATTGATTTTCTTACAAAATATTACTTAATTTTTAAGAATAATTAATTTGGTTCTTAAACATTTTCTCAATGAAATTTTTCACTATGAAATATTGAAAGAATCATTTTTTATTGATGCAAAGTAAACAAATAGAACAATTTTTTAATTGTATTTGAAGGGGTCCGAATATTATGAAACCATATCAAAAAGAGAAACTAATAACACACATTAAAAAAAATGAGAAACTGGAGTTTCTATCTCATAAAGAATTTTGTTTTAAGACAAATTGTCACTTATTCTATTTATTAAAAAAAAGATACAACATTTAATACTTTAAAAATAGGAAAAATACAGAAAAATATCACTTGAACTTCAAGATCATTTTGCCCAAGAGTAATGAGATTAACAAAAGTAATGCAATTGACAACTCGTTTTAGTGAGAAATCACCTCTTTAGAATTTTGAAGTTTAAGTGGTATTTTTTAAGGATTTTTCCTTTAAAATATTTGTCTTAAATTAAAAAATTTAGTGTTTTAATTTAATCCATTTAAGAAAATAAAATAAAAATTGTTGAACGGGCATGAAACCCGCAGGGCGAGCCTGAGCCCCTGGGTAAACGGGCCGGACTTCAAAATATGAACATTTTATGGGAGTCGGGCCTAAACTAGCCAGCCCGTTTATGCCCGAGCACGGAAAGGGCCGGCCCGTTTTCCCACATCTACACACACGAGTGAGCTTTATGCCTCCCTTATGATTGACATAGGGCACACTGAACCTCCTTGACGCAATATTATATTTCTCTTTGTCCAAATTATTGATATTACCTTAATAATGCTAGATCTTGGTACAAATGTGTTTGAATATACTAGTCCACCATTAGTGGATCAGGGCCCAAGCTCGATTCAAGAGAGGCTACCATGGAAAGACACGGATTATAAATAGAGATATTCTTTGTAGTTTAAAGGTTATATATCTATTGCCATATAATGGTACGTTTAAGGATTGAATGTATTCTTATGTGACCATACATACACTATATATATAATGTGTGGGATTAAGGGAGAAGGCTAGTTAGAATATACTCCCTCCGATCCTAATTATAGGAGTTATTTACCAGAATTTGGAAAGATTAAGGAAGAAAATTAAATTAGTTAATTATGTGTATTTTCCTAAAATCCCCTTATAGGAAAAAAATATGGAAATGGATGAAAACTCAGAGAAACACCGCCCCTCATTTCTTTTCCCTTTAAAAGGTTCTCTAATAAGAATGTTATCTTTTGTTCCTCTCTATAATGTATTTGTTGTTGTGCAACGTGATCGGGATCGGGATCCGCATCAATGCTTCGGTTTCATATGGGTACTTTAACGAGGCAATCGGATTCTAGATATGCCGAAAATTTCTTACAAGATGAGATAAGGAATTTTTTAACTATTGCTTAAATGAGTGGAAAGAAGAGAAAGGTAGCCAATTAGTAAAGACTCCAAACCAAACTGCTTTAACCACATAACATGTAAGGAATAAAGATATAATAGACATATTAGATGAAAAAATATGAATCAGAATTAAACAGATGGATTTGTTACTTCTAAGTATTCAATGGATAAAAGCAGTTTTTTTAAAAAAAAAAATAAAAAAACTTTACAGTACTAAAGCTTAATTGCTAACGTTTTAACATATTTGGTTGAGTGATTGGGAGGCTAATAAATATTTATGCACATAAGTCACGACAATACTTTTCTCATATACTTACCTTATATTCCGTAAATCAGAATTGATAAAAAAAACTGCTTTTAGAAAGCTGCTTTAGTTACTCTAGGCCTCTCTCATGAAAGAATTTATTTACCAAGGACAGAACGGTTACATATCTGACCTCCAACTTCTGTAAGTAGAGACAAGAGACACCTACAATTAACTGTATTATATTTGTAATGCAAACCAATGAAACCTGCTGCTTCCTGTAAATCCAAACAAAAACAAATTGATCATTCAACAGTGGCAGTGCTAAAGACAACTGTGGGAATGCAAGGATGAGGTGGCAACTCAGGTCTTATATCATAAGATACCTTTTTCTGGTTTTTCATGAGTGGGAATTGAATGACGGCAAGCCCTAACAAATAATATATTGTTAAAAAATAGATTTTATAAAGATTGAAGTGCCCCTCACGCACCAATCCTAGCCAATCAACACCGAAATTTATAAAAATGGGATTGACATTGCCTATTCTTCTCTGTTTTGTTTAATATATATACATATATGTCAAATAAATGAATTTCAGCTAAATATCATGAGAGTTAAAGCTCATGGAATTTTTCTTTTTTCTTTTTTGTAATGATTATATCTTACGAATCTTTCGTGACAAAGGTGGCTATAATTAATCAATAGCAGACAATTGCGTATATCAAGTGATTCTCATCCTCTATATATATATATATATATTATACGCAATTAAAATAATCAGTGATTATTGAGAGCAACTAGTCCACTCTACATTTTTAAAGGAAAAGGCAAATGAAACGAATTAAATATCCGGTCCGATGCATGTACGTAGTAGCATCCTAGTATGATAAAACTACGTTAATATTCAAACGGACAGTGAAAGAATATTTTGAAACGTCTAGAAGCGTGAGGGATATTGTGAATGAAGGAAATAATCAGGATGGGATTATGGGAATATGCCTGTAACAGCGATGGCTGCTAGTGTCACTGCTGCTCACATATTTATTCTGTTTTTTTTTTTTTTTTTTTTTTTGCCAGAACGACTCATTGAAACTCTTTTTAGGACTAAAACGACATGCCAAGACTTGAAAAAATGCTTGTCAGGAAAAAAAATAAAGACAACATCGAGAAAGTGTTGAGGAAACCAGGCAGGGGCCCAAGTATGAAATGATGAACAAGAGCTTAGGAGTTAGGACTGAGGTTGATATAGCTTGGCCCATTCTTTATTTTTTAAAGGGAGAATGACTTTTAGGTCATAACTTAAAGAAATTATAAGTCTTTATTGACAAGTGAACTTTTAAGGATTAACAAATGAATCGGTTATTATTAATAATATATGAAACTTGTCAATATATTATTCCCTTCGTTGGGACTTAGATGTCATTCTCCCTTTTTTAAATGCATGACCTTACCAAGTGCACCTATTCACCACATCAAGCCAACCCAACAACAAACTACTAATTGTAAACAACAAAAAACACCAAAAAAGTTGTTCCAAGTTAGTAAACGAGTTGGCTCATAACCATGAGACCGTAGGTTCAAATCCCATCGATTGAGGATATTGTTAATGAGCGATCGGTAAACATCTCTACGTAAGCGTTCTTTAAGCTTAGAGGTATTGTTCAAATCCCATCGAGGAATCAATGCTTTGGCCCTTTGTAAGAAAAATATATGTGTTTCAAAACCTGGCCTTATAGGGCCAAAAGCTATTTTTCTAAATTTTAACTATTTTTCTTACGTTTTTTTCAAAGAAATATAATTATTAAATTATAACAATTAAAATTCTAATTTATCAAATAAATGTTGTCAATATTAAATAAATTAGAGTCATGTGAAACATTTTAATTTTTGGGCCCTTAACCAACCAGATTGTATTAACTAGTCCTAACAAACTACTAATTGTAAACAACAAAAAACACCAAAAAAATTGTTTCAGTTAGTAAACGGGTTGGCTCATAACCTTAAGGCCAGTGGGTTCAAATCTCATCAATTAAGGATATTGTTGACGAGAGATCAATAAACATTTTTGTAAAGCGCTTTCTTTAGCGAGGATATTGTTCAAATCTCATCGATTTGAGGGAATCAAGGTGGCCCTTTGTAAGAAAAACATATAAATTTTAAAGCCCAGTCCTATAGAGCCAAAAGCTATTTTTCTAAATTTTATCTATTTTTCTTACGTTTTTTTTTCAAAGAAATATAATCATTAAATTATAACAATTAAAGTTTTAATTTAACAAATAAATGTTGTCAACATTAAATAAATTAGAGTCATGTGAAACATTTTTAATTTTGGGCCCTCAACCAACCAGACTGTATTAACTAGCCCCTCCGGTCTTAAATATAAGATAAAATTGACAACAAACTACTAATTGTAAACAACAACAAAACACCAAAAAAGTTGTTTCAGTTAGTAAACGAATTGGCTCATAACCATAAGGCCGTGGGTTCAAATCTCATTGATTGATGATATTGTTAATGAGCGATCGATAAACATTTTTGTAAGCGCTCTTTAAGCCTAGAGGATATTGTTCAAATCTCATCGATTTGAGGGAATCAAGGTTGGCCCTTTGTAAGAAAACATATATTTTTCAAAGCCCCCTATAGGGCCAAAAGCTATTTTTCTAAATTTTAACTATTTTTCTTACGTTTTTTTTCAAAGAAATATAATTATTAAATTATAACAATTAAAGTTCTAATTTAAAAAATAAATGTTGTCAACATTAAATAAATTAGAGTCATGTGAAACATTTTTATTTTTGGGCCTTTAACCAACCAGACAGTATCAACTAGTCCCTTCAGTCTTAAATATAAAACAAAATTGACTTTTTTGAAGAGATTAAGGAAGCAAATTATTTTAGTTATTTTTATTTTTTCTCAAACCTAATTAGTTTGACTAATAAACTTATATATAATCTAAAGATACACAATATATAATATGATCAAGTAATTTATTTAGCTTCTTTAATCTTTTAGAAAAGTCAACTATATCTTATATTTAGGACCGAATGAAGTATTAACTAGTAATGATAAACACAAATCATACTAAAATGACAATATATATATATATATATATATATATATATAATAGTCTAGTCTTCAACATGTTCTAACGGGAGGTTGCTTTAAGCACCTAACCCTTCTATGACCTAAATAAATACATAAAATTGTGCAACAACAACTGCTTAAAATAAAAATTTAGCCATAAAAAAATATATAAACGGACCTAATGGGCTGACCTTTTTAAGCCCTCACTTTACAAAGATAGCTTTTTCGGTGAAACTTCATTTGAAAGCTCCATTTTATAAGCCCAGCCCTTGAAGGGTCAGGGCTTAAACAAGCTGGCCGATTTCTTGGCTCTAGCCTTGACCATGGTGAGCCGTTTTTTAACTAAAAGAAAAGAAAATGGATTTATACAAAAAAATGAAAGGCAAAAAAGTTTCATCAATATTCTATATAATTAAGAAATTGGGCCAGAGGACCAACAATGGTATTTGTTGCACGCTCTTTAGTTGTAAAAGCCTTTAGGCAAGAATACAGGGTTGATTATAAAGAAGTTTTTGCGTTAGTTGCTAGGCTTGACACTATTAGATTAGTGTTAGCCATGCGCTGCCCAAAATTTTTAGTAGGTTTATCAATTAGATGTCAAATTTGCTTTTTTACATGGTGAGTTATAGGAAGAAGTTTATATTGATCAACCATTTAGATATATGAAGGGTGTGAAGAAAAGGTATATAAATCGAAAAAGGCTTTATATGGACTTAACAAGCAGCACGAGCTTGGTAGTCGTATAAATAGCAATTTTTCTAAAGAATATTTTCAAAATGCCCTCATGAACATAGTCTCTATACAAAATTTGGAAAAAATGAAAAAGTTCTTGTTGTGACTCTCTATGTTGATGATTTGATTTATGTTAGAAATGATATAGGCATGCTTAATGCCTTTAAAGAGAGCATGGTGAAAGAATTTGATATGTTTGATTTGGGATTAATGTAATATTTTCTTGGTATTGAAGTTATGCAATCACCATGTGGAAGTTTTATTTCACAAAAGAAATATGTTCAAAAGATTTTGGATGTGTTTAAAATGAGGTATTGCAATTAAAATTTCCAAAAATCCAACTTTGCTTGGACAAAGCAAACATATTGATGTGATATATCATTTTCTATGCGATCTTTGTAATAATGGTGTTATTGATTTGGTATTTTACAAAAGTAAAGATGAAGTAGTTGACATTATGACTAAATTGCTCAAGCAAGCTTTATTCATGAAGCTTAGACAAACGCTTAGGATATGTTCTATGGAAGATTTTGTTTAAGGGAGGGCCTAACTCAAATTCTTATACTCTTAAATTTAATGTTTGCAAACATTAATTTAAGGAGGGATTGTTGGAAAAATTCTGATGATACCACATGGTTGCCTTGATGCACACTCTAATTGGTTATCTAAAATATCTCCGATTTGAATTTTGAAATTTCATTATCCCATGTTTATTTATTTTGGCTTGATTTTATCTCCCTGCTTTCAAGAATATACAGTTATATTGATTAATGTTAATCGTGTTATATTTATTTTAGGAGTGAGGTATTATTTTATTATTTAATTTGCAATGTATTTGTATATTTATAGACTCCCTCTTACTCTTAGTAAATAAAATCATCCAATTTTATTCTCCTATTTTCTCTCTATTTTATTATCTTACATTTATTAGAAGGAAGGTGGAGGCATGCAAAGAGCAAAGAGAGAAGTAGGGGCAATGCAAAATTATTGAGATTACATCAATTTGCCAACAAATAAAACGCTCACATGAATCCCAATTCACACGTAGTGAATCATGATACGCAACCATACTACCAGACAAAATCTCATGAGGCAATACCTCGTTTGGTGTCGTTCGAGGCCCACCCTGTTCCTCATTGCTACAAGTTCATCCTCTTCTATTATTACCCATTTACCCCTCTATTTTCCCTTGTTTCCTACCATTTCCTCTTTCATCCCCGCACGGCCACACCCACACTCCTCACGGATTCACTTTCCCTGCTCCCTTCTCCCTTATTCTGTAGCAGACAAAATAACACAGTACAAGACAAGTTTCATTTACCTCCCCGGGTCTTATTGCGCCATCCATTCTAACTGCCTTACACTTATTTTATTACAGTCACCATGAATTTACGTTCATCAATAATGCAACCTCTTCAGTAATGTTTGCCCTGCATACTTACATACATAGATCCACAGAAAACCATTCATTCATGGTGGATTTCTGAGGCCACACTTCTGGCCCAGAATCTTAGAATTCTTTTCATATCTGCACTTGAACGCAGCTTTGAAATCTTCATGTTTAGTAGTGGTGAATCTGGTCTCTTTATCAGCCACGCCTCTGATAGATATGGTCTCTTTATTTCTTTCTTCTTTTCCCTTGGTTCCATTTCATTATCTTCCCCTGTTTCTGAGGCATCAATTACTTGTTTGCCCCGTTCATTTGGGCGAATAGCCAGTCTCTGCAAGCCCGGAAGTACACTCATCATTCGCGAGCTTATATTCTCTCTCTTGAAAACGAAACCCAGATCCATAAAACCCTTCACTTCTTCGAGTTCTAATTCCCCCAGTGTCTTGCAGCTCATGGACTTTTGTAGCCTCTTTTTAGCTTGTCTCCTTAATTTTCCCCTCTGGTTTTGTGTTGATGGCGAAGATGATAGTGACCGAACTCTTTTACCCGAAACGCTCATTAATCTAGTGTGGTCTTCTTTCTTTCCTTCTTCATCATTTGAATCACCCTTTTAACATTAAGAACGTTAAAAGAAGAACAAAAGAAACACGGTCATGGGTCAATCCCATAACGAAGAAACCATATATCTGAACCGTAAAAGGTGCTAACTTCTATATGGTATTCGAAAGATTGAACTTTACCTGCAGAAACGGTGAGATTGAATCTGATGAGCTATGTTTTTTGGGGGATTCCTGTGTTGAACTCTCGTCATCTGGTGGAGGAGGCAGAGAGAGAATGGAATCAGAAGACGATGGGAAAGACAGAGATTCTGATGTTGACAAAAGAGGTTCGACAATTTTGGGAGAAACTGGTGTTGTGCTTTCTTGTGAGGAAAGAACGATTTGGTGAAACCAGAGGCGTTCCATTGCTTCTATAATGCAGAGAGAATTGTTATTATCTGTCATTGAGAAAGAGAGGGAGAGATCGATTTTGAGGGTATCAAAAGCTTAACACTTGATTGTTATAGCAAAGAGGGAAAACGCGGTGGGGATCGAAACGAGAAAGAAGCTGAAATTGGGTGGGACACGACCTTGGACAAACAAGGAAGGAAGAATGTGGATGTGATCGAGCTAGCTAGACATGTACAAAGACTACAAACTATAAGGGACGTGGATCTTAAGCTCCACATATCATATGGATGGAATGACGTTTTTGCCCATGCTTCTCAAGCCAAATCACATCCCCACGCATGTGGCATAAAATCCAAGATAAGTCCAACTACGCTGAGCCAAGAAGGAAGGTTGGGTCAATCCCTTGCATGCAAGTTAAGAGAAGACAATTCTCAGCAATATCTGCGATTTGGGACTTCCAGAACAAATATCCTAAGAAAATTGTTAGTACAACACAAGCTTGAAATTAAGAAATATTACAGTTGTCACAGCAGCTAAATCAGATTCCGATTCGCCGGATGGTGAATCGGATGAGATTTGGATTCATATGATTACCAACCTGGACAAAGCCACCACTTATGCCTCCTATTATTAATTTATTATTGTCCTGACCACAGATATTTTTGTTCCAAAAGTTGCTGCTAGCCTGCTACTCTTTTGGTTCTGGGAAATTTTGGTACCTGAAGTTGAGACGAAAATATGCAATGACATTGACACGTTAGAAAGCAAAAATTTAAGAGTTGTCACCAAATAAGCTGTAAAAAAGACAAGATCTACAGAAGAGCTTTCCTGTTTGGAAGCTTTTGAGGAATCTATACATGAGTCCAAAGAAATTTATGTGAGTAGTCCAGACTAGTAGTGATTCATCGTATGACTGCAAGCGTATATATACTGTTTACCGACCTCAACCAAGGATTAAGGGTAACAACTGGGACTCACACCAGCGGGTTGTGAAGGGAAAAGGATAGCTTGTGAAGGGAAAAGGATAGCTTAAAGTGGTTAAGATGAATTCGAATACTCCCTCAAATTGTAAATATAAGATAGAGTTGACTTGTTTTGAAAATATTAAACTAATTAAATCACTTTAACATATTTACATTTATCATTTTTTTCTTAAGTTATTTTGCTTAACTTATAAAATGATATGTAATATTATGATACATAACATATGATGTGATTAAGTAACTTATTTAGTTTCTTTAATTTAAAAAAAAAGTCAACTATATTTTATATTTAAGTTTAGAAGGATATTATGCATGTCCTTTGTTTATAAATGGATATTGGTCTGATGCATCTAAATTTGCGTGCGTGAGGTGAACAAATTGGATATCACAACCTGTTGCCCATAAGACATTGCAATCGCTATCCAAGTGGCTGTTCAGTGGAGCCCTGGAGATCAAAGTTGCTATCTTCTTCTGTTGTGAGCAGAAAAGTGAATAATAAAAAAGAAAAATAATAATAATCTGGTTTCTACGTAAAAGCAAATAACAATTATTGCTGATTTCCTTAGCTGATAATAAGAAAACACAACTTAATTGGGGAGGAATGAAAGAAATAGGATGCTGAGCAAAAGAGAAACCCATTGATCCATGTGTTCTCACCTTGCACGATACCATTAGGGGCTTCATTTTGATGCCAAAATACTAGTAACGAAGATCCGGATGATTCCCTTTCGTTGGCTGGCCAATTTATTATACAAATTTTTTTAAAAAAAAAAAAAAAAGAGAGAGAGAGGCTAAAAGTGACATCAACCAAAAAAGGCATTTGGTCTAATGGGATTCTTTATTTATTTTGTTTCGGTGCGAGAGGTCCCGAATTCAAATTCTCGGAATGCTCTTTGCAATTTTCGCAGTTTATTTATTTTGTTTCCAATTTCTGTCCGCTTTATTTCCTATCTACCCAAAAATATAAAATAAAACCAGAAAGAAAGGCTTTACAGATATACTCACGGTATTATAGTTTGGTCTATCGCCCATTCTCAAATCCATTAACCAAGCTGTATGCTCCAGGATAAGAACCACGTATGTGGAGCATCATTTCAGTTCTAACAAATAGGCTAACCTTTCAAAATCCCGAATTTAAAGTCCAATCCGCTACAACACTGGCCAGGGCCCAAAAGACCAGGACCATCAGCATCGTTTTCTCAGATTGTCCACATCCATGCATAATTAGAAAGTTTTTAACCTCTTAAACCCGTTGCTGAAAATTCTATCATAACGTGAAATACTTGCATACTTTAAAATGCTACACCATCTAATTCACATTGTATTTTACTAATGGCGACGAGACATGCATCCCCTTGCGAATCTTTGCCAAATTTCGCTTCACTTGCATCTGAACCTTTGGAGAGAAAAAAATTGATGACTTTGACTTGCTTACTTTTGCCCCCGGAGGCTTTACAAAACTTCTCAAGACTCTCCATCATACAATTCAATTGATTATCGGTGGCTTCCCGAAAGGAGGATGTATCACCAAACATGAAATCTAATGGTATGATTCTCGGTGCGAGAGGTCCCGAATTCAAATTCTCGGAATGCTCCAATTTTCGCAGTTTATTTATTTTGTTTCCAATTTCTGTCCGCTTTATTGAACACAAACTTATCTTCATGTGGGACGACAAAATGCGGCGGGAAAGACTCCAAATGATAAGTGATAATTATCTACCCAAAAATATAAAATAAAAAGAAAGAAAGGCTTTACAGATATACTCACGGTATTATAGTTTGGTCTATCGCCCATTCTCAAATCCATTAACCAAGCTGTATGCTCCAGGATAAGAACCACGTATGGGCAGTTCTAACAAATAGGGAATTTCCTTGGCCAGGGCCCAAAAGACCAGGACCATCAGCATCGTTTTCTCAGATTGTCCACACGAATTAGAAAGTTTTTGTTGCTGAAAATTCTATCATAACGTGAAATACTTGCATACTTTAAAATGCTACACCATCTAATTCACATTGTATTTTGTTTTTTTAGAAAATAAGCTTTTTATTTTTTCAATTCGACAAATATGACATATGACCCTCATAGAGTATGCATGCAAATTCATATAAAGTAAACTGGATTGTATATGGTGCCACCTCCTCCCTGATTTTGTTTCCTTTTCTCCTTTCACGAAAAAATTCGTAGATGAAACATAAACCTCCTAAAATCAGACGTAATGTTGAAAATGAGCTGACTAATTTTTCAATTCGACAAATATGACATATGATCCTCATAGAGTATGCATGATAAACCCGAACCAAATTCATATGAAGTAAACTGGATTTTATGGACCTCCCTCCCCTGATTTTGTTTCCTTTTCTCCTTTCACGAAAAAATTGGATTTCCTAAAATCAGACGTAATGTTGTACTCCACAATTATAAGTGACAACATTCTAATTTTTGTAATGACGTTAATTTCTTCCTAAAATATCTCTATTTTATTTTCTCAAATGTGTTTGATTTTTGGTGAATAGTGATTATATGTTTGTGGGTGTGTAGACTTCCAATCATTGAAACTTTTAAATTGTTAGATTTTAATCTGTTTATCGATCAATTGTCATTAATTTGCCAATATATATATATATATATATAGACACACACACATATATACATACATATACACACATATAGAGATATATATATATATGTGTATATGTGTGTGTGTTTTTTTTTATGTGTGTCTACACACAAATATACACACACATATATATATCAGTGAGTGTGTGTGTTGTCAATATATATGTGTATGTGTACATATATAAACACACATACATATATACATATATATATGTGTGTTTATTCATATATATGTGTAGATATGTGTGTGTGTATCTATCTATACGTATACACACACATATAGCAAGACCATTATTTCAATTGAAAACCATGTAAAAAAGAAAATTGTAGGTCGGAGAGGTATGTGGTATGAGTTGTTAATTTAATTTTACTTTTGTAATTTTAAATTTATATAAGGACATTTTAAGAAAATGAGTAAAATTAACTAATTTAACCCCTCTCCTTAATCTCCCCAAAGTTGGTTAAATATGTCTTATAATTAGAACCGGAGGAAGTACTTATTATTTTCTTTATCACCTCTTCTCTTTCAAGTCATACAGATACTCAATTTTTACGTTGTAATATTTTACTTTTATAAAAATTAATGTACACCACAGTCCGCTGTATTTTCTCACCTATAAACAACGAAGATGCAGAAGGGCATCCACCACATCTTGCTGTCGACCACTACCAACAATTTACAAGTCGCATAGCTGCATCCAGCATGGTAAACCTCACACGAACATACACAATGAAGAGAATCTAAATTCTAGGTGACCACAACATAAAACTGGAACAAACGAAAATGATTGGACAAAAAATGATTGCTGTATCTTGGATCCAGACCAACAGACATATCACAAGACAAGCAAGGCAATGGCTTGTGCAACTAAGTTTTCCACTTGCACGCATCCTCATCGTTATAGATAAACATACCATCAATCCAAATGCTCCAATTCCTCATAAAACAGGCTATGGCAACAGAGACAGAGCGTGACCTCTGTCATTGGATATGATTACACCTATCACGGATTTATCAACAAAATTTCACCAGGCTTACCAAATTACATATCACAATCAACAAGCTTTCCACGGTTCAGAAAAATATAAACTTGGAAGATTATCTCACGCAACAAATTACCACCCAGATACCAGAATAGCTGCTACATTTCATAATATCAAATCAATAACATATTCAAAGGTAAGGACATCCCATGGCCTTTCATAATATCTAAAACGAAGCACAAAGAAAAGACAACATTAAAATTCATATCGATAACTCCCCAGAAACTTCATCTTAAACACACAGCCAGCACCATCACCTAAGAGACTAAGACATTCATTTCATATCCCCACCACGCAACCTGAGGACAAGGTGAAGGGTAGACTCCTTCTGAATGTTATAATCCGCGAGAGTGCGTCCATCCTCAAGTTGTTTCCCAGCGAAGATCAGACGCTGTTGGTCAGGCGGAATTCCCTCCTTGTCCTGAATCTTTGCCTTGACATTATCGATGGTGTCCGAGCTCTCCACCTCCAGAGTGATAGTCTTGCCAGTCAGGGTCTTCACAAAAATCTGCATTCCTCCACGTAGTCGAAGCACCAGATGAAGAGTGGATTCCTTCTGGATGTTATAATCGGCAAGAGTCCTACCGTCATCCAATTGCTTACCAGCGAAGATCAAACGCTGTTGATCGGGAGGGATACCTTCCTTGTCCTGTATCTTGGCTTTGACGTTATCGATGGTGTCCGAGCTCTCCACCTCCAGAGTGATAGTCTTGCCAGTCAGAGTCTTCACGAAAATCTGCATTCCTCCGCGGAGTCGAAGCACCAGATGGAGAGTAGATTCCTTCTGGATGTTATAATCGGCAAGGGTCCTACCATCCTCCAATTGCTTTCCGGCGAAGATCAGACGCTGTTGATCGGGAGGGATACCTTCCTTGTCCTGTATCTTGGTTTTGACGTTATCGATTGTGTCAGAGCTTTCTACCTCGAGGGTGATGGTCTTGCCGGTAAGGGTTTTGACGAAGATTTGCATGCCTCCCCTCAGGCGGAGAACCAGGTGAAGGGTGGACTCCTTCTGGATATTGTAATCGGCGAGAGTACGACCGTCCTCGAGTTGCTTGCCGGCAAAGATGAGTCTCTGCTGGTCAGGGGGAATCCCTTCCTTATCCTGGATCTTAGCCTTGACATTATCGATGGTGTCGGAGCTCTCCACCTCCAAGGTGATTGTCTTTCCCGTCAGGGTTTTCACAAATATCTGCATATTTACCCAGACGATAACCTAATCAGTAATATCAGAACAGAAACGGATTGTATTGTATGAGATATATTTCCAGTGATTGGAAATTAGGCAACGGAGAGAGACTTTATATAAGAAAACATCGCCGACCTCTCGAAAATCTAGAAAGACCGAAGTTAAGAGTTGAGACGGTGGGATTGGGGCCTGGAAGATTCTCGCAACGCAAGTTGGAGCCGCGATGTTATGGGCCTATCTCACGAATTAAGATGGGCTTTTCTTGTACAAGGCCCCTTTAAATGGATTAAAAAATACTACTCTCATTTTTTCAAGAAAATATATTATTTCGTCCTTAGTCTTGACTCATTTATAATTCAATTCCTACCTTGTGCAACTCAGTCCCTACAATTTTGACTCAGTACAACTCAGTCCTTATAATTTTATCCTCTTTATAATTTGGGATATGATACTGTCACTACTAATTTTATGTCACTACCATTTTTTCACCGTTAAATCAGAATCTCAATAGGAGGGAGAAATGATAAAGGTAGATGAGATTCTAATCTAACGGTGAAAAAGTAGTAATGACTTGGTAGTGACACTATTCTATCCCTTATAATTTAGTCTTTATGTTTTTTAAAAAAATAAAAGGGTTAAGTAGCAAATCCGCTCCAGAAGTATATGTCCAGGAGCAATATTGCCCTGATTTTTTTTTTTTATCTCAATGTTGTCCAGGAAGTTTTAAAACGTAGCAATGCTGTTCTATTCATTAAAAAACTAACGTTGACCGTTAACTTTTTAACGGAAATAAACAACATTACTACGTTTTGAAACTTCTGGAGCCACATTGATACAATAAAAACTTCCAGGGCAACATTGCTCGAAAACTTACAAGGCAAATTTGCTACTTAACCCAAAATAAAATCACACACACACACACACACACACATATATATATATAATATAGTTCTCGGATTAAATTATGAAGTGGATAAAACTATATGACTGAGATGAGCAAGTCAAAGTTCAGTTATTGAGTTACAACCGAGCCAAAATTATCGGGATTGAATTGTACCAGTCAAAATGCAGAAACTGAGTTGCAATTGAGTCAAAACTATAGGAATATAAAGATTATTTTTCCCTTTATTTCTCATTATCTTCTTGATATCTTATAATCAAATAGATTATTTAAATTTAACATTTTATAAATTATTTTTCTAATATTTTATAAATGAAAATATTGTTATTCATTTTTTGCAGTTATGAATTATTTAGATCATGTTTAACCGTTTAAATTTATTTAATATTTACATTACAATTTTTTTTAAATGTACAGTATCAATTTTGTAAAATATTAAATCTAAATAAGTGAACATGAGATTCTGAAAAGTGTTGATTGTTTTAGTTACTACCATCAACTTATTATAAAAACCTGACATTTTGAGAAGAGGTGGGAGAAGAAAATAAGAGGATGAGTTTTGTTTATCAGATAGTAACATCTTAAAAAATAAACCACCTTAATCATAATTTGTAAATGGTGTAATAGTAATAAATTTCATATTAATTGACATTGATGGCCTGGCTAACACAGCTCCAAGCCTCGAAATGCTAATCATTTGGAGCCTTGGAGGTGCCTGGCGAGCGCTTGGTCCCTTTGTTGCTCAAGTACGCAGCTAAATGAGAATGAAAAATCCATTCAGACCTAAAAACACATTAATTTGAAGCATCTTATCCCTCGTCCTAACCACAGTTCTTTGCGATTAATGGACTCCTCTCACGCTCACGAACACCGTACATTGACCGAAATTATAAAAGCAAGCACGCATACATAATTTCAAGGCTTCACGTAATTAACACTGAAGCCAGAAACAAATGCATTGAATCTTCATAGCAAAAAAAAAAATGCATTGAATCTAAGTTTCATTGCCATTCCAATATACAACACCTCAAAAAAAAAAAGAAAAAAAGAAGCTAGTTTGCTCCACTTTCATGAATATTCGAATGTATATTATATCTACAAAATGGGATAGTGAAATACGGAAGAATGAATTTAAGTTATTTATCCTTCATATCATCAGGAAGAGCAGAGGCTTTGCAGATAGGACATATGTTCTTCATAGACAACCACTTTCTAATGCAGCTCACATGATAGTCATGGCCGCAACTTCTCAGTGTCCCAACATCGTCCATGTACTTGTACTCTTCCTGTAATTTTTAAAATCAAGAACAACAACACTCGTCTAATACAATTCAAACGCATCTAAGTTACACAATTAGAGAATAAACGAAGAATGAAGCAAAAGAATGTGGGGATTTTGATTTTAACACATACTCACATGACTCTAGTAAATTAACTTACAACAGCTGCACGGTCCCCACCAAGAATTTAAATGGAGCCCAGCAGTAGATAATTTAATGGTACGATGGCCCAAAAAGAAGGGACAACTAACTTTACGCATAGTGGTCATTCAATAATCAAATGCAGTTGTCATTATACATTACTGGCAGGTTGGCGAAATTCAAAGAAGCGGTCTTTCATTTCCCAAAGTTCAGGGTTGGTGCATAATCTATTATTTTAAGGGGAGGAAGGAAAACATACCAGGCAGATGACACAACTTCCTTCCTCTTGACTCTGCTCAGATGAACAATATATTGATTCTGTCAAACACTTGGAAATCAAGTTCTCTGACAATCCTGTGCTGACATGACCAATCCTCTCTCCCAGAGCAAGTAGTTCCTGGTCAAGCCAACCATCAAAAATCCAAAAATATTTTAAAAATGCATGCCTTTGATTACATTTGTAAGGAGGTTATTGAAGATTAAAGCAAACATAATCACCTCGTAACTCATATTGTCTACGTCCATCCTCATATCTCTATGCTGATCAATCATATTTCGAGAACCAAACAGTGGCACACGATCAACAGCCATGAAACCCTACAATCCAAACAAAACCAAATTTCAGCCTGTTAAACTTAAAGGTGAAAGAAACAGAATAATTCTGCTTATTTACATATAGAGGGGAAGTTGCTAATGCGCCAAACACCGCTACTTCATGCTAACCAAATAGTGGTCAGTAAAATAAAAGACAAATGAGTATTTCATAAATTGAAAATGTTTCCTATTCTGAGTTTTGACGTGAAAACTCGGTTCACCAAATACCAAGCAAGAAATACCTCAGAGGAAAATCGATCATGAAGAATAGCCTCATCAGCCAATGATTGATAACTCTCGTTAGATGTCCTTGACCTCCCATTTCTATCACTATTCCGCCAACTGATGGCAGTCAAGGATCTTGGATGTCTAGACATAAAACCTTCAGCTCCCATGTGCAATCCACCATCTGAAGGCACCATATGTCGCACACGTGAGCTTGAAGAGGCTCTAAAAGTTGGAGTTGGTGTTGGAGCAGATCTTTGGGAATAGTTACTTCGAACTCCCCTAGCAGGTTGAGTGGGGTTACTGTGAAAACTTTGAGGAACAGTAGGATTTATGCTCGTATTATATTCATGATGGTAACTCCCAGCATCCACTGAAGCATTGCTAACACCGCTTCCAACTAGCAAGCGACTTGGCTCATGATTATATCCACTTGATTCTGCAGTATCAGAAAAAGATCCCTAATCTAAGATAAAAAGTGAAGGAATTTTCGAATCTATCAACTAAGGTTTAAAAACAAAAAGAAATCTATAAACTAACCAGATAATAATACACTCCCATGAGCAGGAGACATGTTCATTTGGCTCCAGTCCCTTGTCATAGTACTAGAACTATGACCAGAAAGACCCACTGCGCAAGAATGGTCAGTGGACGGGCCAAAAGGTAAGTTGTGCAAATGATTGTCAGATAAATGCGTCCTAGCAAGGTTGGATTCCAAATCAAGTGCAGAACGACTTCTAACATTCCTTAAAGAACCATCACCCCTGATTGAAAGGCCACTGCCTCTGAAGGGGGGTGTCATAGTAACATGATCCCAAGGAAGATATTGAGAATCCAAGCTTGGCTTCTCCTGCCTTATTTCTGAAGATATAGGGAGATCAGTTGAGCTTCCTGCACCGAAATATCTACTTGAGCTGCCTCTCTCACACACTGAAGGAATTCCAGGGCTCTTCCGCTTCTGAGGTCCTCTTCCGCTTCCCATTGTAAAATCAAAGAAACCACCATCGGCAACATGAAATGCTTGTCTATCATAATTGGAAGAAGGCTGGCAAGAATAGTTTTCAGAAACTGCAAAGAAGGCTCCAGGATTTGATGAACGCAAAAAATGATCATGAGAAGATCTTGATGCATCTGATTGACGAGGGGGTAATTCAATGTTGATACTTGAGGATGCATATCCATTTGACATAGTGGCATTGTTCCAAGGAGCAGCCAAAGAGCTGCCATCTATAGACATATTTTCTAGTGGATGAATAAAAGAACCATTCTCTGAAGTGCTAGCCCTACCTGCAATATAGGACCAGTATAAGCAATCTAGTAGTTATGCAAAAAGGACAATAATTACCATACAAAATTGGTATTGAACCAAAATAGAAGTGCAACTGAAGCATGTAAAGTTAGTTACGTTACCTAGTTGCACATTCTGTTGATCAGGATGCATATAATCCCAATTCTGCTCATGCTCACTCCCAAACATCTGAGATATGCTATATAAATGTCTATGTCCCATAACAACACTCGCAAACTCAGAAGTCAGAATAGAGGCAAGTGTGCAGTTTAATCAGATCTACAAATAACTAGCAACCTGCAAAGCAAGGAATCATCTGAAGAATTCAACGTCTAAATGTAAAGTTTCTTCAAAACAATCATAAAACTCAGAATCTAAACTATCTTACGACTAAAGCATTTCCATGACTGCAAAATTCAGAATAATAGCACATGTCTCACATGATAATAAATAATAAATTTATAAAGCATTCACTTGTATCTAAATTCTACAAAATTTATAAATCAGAACAAAGGGGAATAGTGAACTATCACTGGTGATTATTTCCAAGAGAAAGTATAAATATATGCCACAGATTACAAATTCTGGGAACTCATAATCAATCTGCATAAACTGGCCTGTGATAAATAAACACTTGCCACTCATAGTCTCCTTAACCACAGGGTAAAACCAACAGTCCAATGTAAGTCCACTCACTTGAAGCCATCTACTCACAGATTGTCTCTCTCCATTGAAATCTGAGTCACTAAAACAAGGATGAGGGAAAAAGCGAGCACTTAGAAGGAAAAAAGAGATAATTGAGATTCATATTAGTTAATGGCTTCTCACTCCATTTTGCCATGTGTAGAAGTAGGAATTAGATTTGACTTAGCGGTAAAAGCGGAGGGATTGGAAGTAGGATGACTCACAACAAACATTACCTGGACTATGATAACAAAGGGGCACTCAGCAGGTGTTAAGAGGTGTTAGCATTTTCTATTCTTTTCCTGCACTTGAAAAAGATGAACTAAGCACGGGCATCAGGCACATGTGTATGTGCCTTCTTATCAGTAATTAGGACAAGAATAATAAAATACATAGAAGTTACCATAAGAAAATCCATCATGACACATTTTCCTTTGTATTAAGTATCTGCACTACAATTGTTACAATATATATTTACAAGACCTTTGCATGAAACAGAAACATGAAGGGCTTTTAAAAATATTTGTAGTTTACCTTAACAGTATCTGAGGGGGCCTATATTGGTAAAACAATACAAAAGTTAATTTGTCTGCCTTGTAAAAAGTAAAAGGTCCAAAAAAAACTGTTGACGCTAGAAAGAGTTTGCTATTGGAATGAAATACTGTGCTGAGAAGCAAGGATTTCCATTAATAAAGAAAATATAAATAAAACTCCCAAATATTCATACAGATGATGAGCAACTTAAAAGAAGCTTGAAAACTTTAATAAAAAATAAAGACGAGTCCAGGAAAGCATACCAGTTAAAGGGGGAAAAATAAAAGATCATATATTTGAATTGCAAAAATATAAAACCAAATGAGAAAGCCGAGGTAAATACACTCTAAAAGAATGCAACCATTTCAAATTATTAAAATCAAAGGAAGAAATATATCGGAAGTTGAAACATGGAAACTCTTAGAAATACAAAATATTAAAGAGAGTTCCAAAGAAATTTGTAGCAAAAATAGGTCACAAAATATTAACAAGTATTTAACAATTCTCAAAGGGCGATTAATGTGTTAACCATATATTAACTTAATTAGCCATTAGTATGATTAATTTCCCCTAAAGAAAAAATACATTTTATCAAGAACTCTTTCCTTAGAGCTTGTCTTAGTCTTATCTGTCAAGTTGCATGAGACGTGATGATATAAGTTAAGAATGCCATGAATAGCAAAAAATCTGCATAAGGAGAAGGACGTGTCTCCTATATTCATATATCACGTAGCTTGAGACATTGCCGGCGTCAAAATACTATCAGAAAGTCACATTCAACAAATTGAAATGTGGCTACGAGATTGACAAATTTCTTTCTATAAAATAAAGGAAATAATACAAGTAAATACTAATATACTATAATGCCACAACAGCATGCTAAAATATTAGCAAAAATAAACGTAAATATAGAATCGAACTGAGGAGTAGGCTACGGAAAAATAATTACTTTATCAAATCACTGACAGTCAAATCTAGTTCTCAGAAGAAAGTATGGTTTGCATTGTTCATTTAATTCCATCTTATCATCAGTAGTATGCTCACAAATAAAATAGTAATATTCATGCAAAGCACCATGAAAAAAAATGTAGCTTTGCTCTACACCTTCCAGTTAACTATAGGCTTCAAGAAACAACAGACTTCTGATCTTCGGTTATTAAATGAAAAAAAAAACTTGCAAAATAAAATATGAAGATCAAGACAGACAAGCATATGAATATAAGCATAAACAATAATAAAATGTACAGTTTCAATATGTCAAGTTTTCCAAGGTACAAGATATTGAACACGATGGTTGCATCCAAAACATATTATTTTCTTTGTTTATTTTATTAATAACTATCAGAGACATTCACAACACTGTTCAGCTTGATACAGCATATGGGACTAATATAAAAATAAGAATAACAAATAAGAATATTGATACATAATAGTCTGACAAACCACACAAAGATATCAGCCAGAAATGGAATTGTGACTTTAAAAATGTCAATGAGGGATTAGTTGTCTAAGCCAAGAGTGCCACTGGGATGTATAAGCCCCAAAATGAAAGCAACACTTATTTTTCCATCTGCCATAGACTAGGTAAAAGAAAATAGGCGTCCAACATTTGGATACACTATCAACATCATTGACTAACCAACTAATCCCTCATTCCTCAACATCAAGTACCTTAAGTGAACATATAACCAACTAATTCTTATCAACCAGCTTCAAAGTCAACAAGCCCCAAGCTCAAGTGCAAATATAGCATCACCCAGCCACAAATCCTTGCATTTTTTGGAGGAACTAATTTTTAGCAGAATATGAAACCCCGCCAGCATAAAAAGTCAAGTCACATCGATTCAGGGTGTATGGATATAAGTCTTCTTCAATGGCATGTCCTAATGATCCAAATTGCAGTCGGCATACTATAGTGAAGCAAAAACTCTATGAAGACTGTTACAGCTACTCCCATTGCACCAACCCACTAAAGAGCACCACCTCCAAAATAGCTAACATAGTTATCAGATTTAAAACAAATGATAAAAGGATTTAGCTAATGCTTTTGCAAGGCACAGGAAAGATAGTATTAAGGTTTACCAACAACCATATTCCATCACCTCGGGGCATCAATTAGATCTAGAACCATGGCATCCATGAAGTTCCATGACTGTCCCTAGATTGCCAGTTACCCTCCACACCAACATCTTGCATCACTAAGCATCAGAACAAGACAGCCCTAATGCCACAATATCCTCAGCATAAATGCTAGGCCATTCATAGGAAATGAGCATCCAATCTAAGAAGATGGATAACCCTGATCTAAAGGCCATATTCCTGCTGAACAATGCCTAAACAATTCTTCAGTTTACAGAGGATCTTTGATACTGTATACTTTCTTCTTCCTACATCAAAGTTGGGTTATAACATTCCATTACAGCCGCATATATCATGCTAATAAATCCTGACAAAACAGATCATGCCAAATTCATCAGTTCTAAAATCACCCCACCAACCAAATGTTCCAGCAATACCATCTGCAATTCAGATAATGCAATGGAAGACACCAGATGAAGAAATTTACCCACGTCGAAAACCTGTACAAGGCAAATGCCAAGGGACAACCAGTTTTCAATAGTAATATCAATTAGCTTTTCTGTTGTATACGAACCTAACGGTACAGGGGACCACACACAAAAAACCTTTTTAAGAGGTTTATGAATACTTGAGGACTATATTGCTCTAGAGGAGTGAAGAACCAAAAGAGGAGAGACCGAAGGATAATATCCAATGAAAACACATCTCATCAGCACATGCAGATCTATAATGTTTCATCTAGAGCTCAAACTCAAGATGAAAGCACTAAGTCTGTATGGTATACCGTCGGCATCAAGAAACCTGCATAATAACAAACCATCTAAACCTAACTGAATCTAAGGAAATCTAAGGATAACCAGGGAAAGCCTATGATATGAATAATAGTAATAATAATGCTTGATGAACATTTAGCATTTTGAACGCATAAAAGCCAGTTATCAAAATGTTTATGCACGGAATATAAACAGCACACACTCTCCATAGAGGGAAATGAAGGGAGAATAAAAACCTGAATTTAGTCAATTGTAGCTCAGTAATCAACAAGAAAATCGTTCATCCAGTAGTTGGATATTCATTTATTATTTTAGCACGAAAAGTCAGGTGAGAATGCATTCGGTGATATTTCCATCAAGCACCAAAATCTATATAAAGTCATGATAACTTGCATGAAAAGGTGATCCAATATATCATTAACTAAGCCCTCAATAACTAATGCGCACTCAACGGGAAGATCGGTCCTGTTATGTGCTACAACAAACATAATGTTTAATTAATTTCTTTAAGAAGCTATGAAAGAACCAACCCACACGAAAAAAGGGGTGATGATACTGACAATTAGAACTGAAAATATATTATGTATTCTCATTTCTGATCTACTAGAACGGTTGCGCTGACAAATATGATATGTGCCTTATCGGACCCAGATATAAACTTGGTTTCCTTTTAAAAAGGAGGAGTATGGTAATGTTAATATGAAACACACACCATAGTGACAACAACAATTATTACCAGGCATTTTGAGTATGTATAATCTGGGAGAAAAAGGACGTGAAAATGTCTAAAAACAAAAGCTCAAGCTCTAAAACCACGGAGGAGTCCAAATTTCTGAACCAGAAAATAATTAACCGAAACGCAAAGAAGGAAACCCGTAAATTGAAAAAGAAAAGGCACATGCAAGAAGCACCTAGAACCACCTTCTCTCCTTCCACCAGACAAACGATAGAAGGCTGCTAAGATTATTTAAAGCTGAAGATGATACATCAGAAGCAATAAACAAGAAGATCAAGAATGAAAAATATTGCGGGTACGCAGAGCAACAATTAACAAAGAGAAAACGGTACGATTGTCTAAATAACAGCATAATATTGATCATATTGAAATTTTCAAAGTAATCGAGCAGGTAAACGTGCCTTTGAAATCTGTTAGACGCCGATGCTCGTGAAGTAGCGATGCTGGATACGCAAGATGGGAGTAGGAAAGGGGGAGGGAGGGGGGAGAGAGTTGAAGAAGAGAAAGAGGGAGGAGGGGAGGTTTGATCAAGAAGGAGACAATGTGGTAATAAAGCGGTTGACCGCATAAAGAAGAAACAAGAGGAGGAGAAATGAGCCGGACTCACCAAGTTTACCGGCAACCGATGCTATCCGTGTTAATTCTTTCAATTGCTTAACAAAGAGTGAATATACTCCTCTACTTTAACCAAGGATCATCTTCTTCATTATTATAAAATAAATCCGTTTGAGTCGTGTTTTTGACTAACTAACATCCTCTAATTCATCTGTTTTATTTGATCCTTTTTATAAGGCATTAACTTTACTGTTCTTGTAAGTCTTTCAAAAAGAAAGAACTTTATGTATGTCCTATACTCGAGATGAGCAATAATTTTAAAAGATTCATTATTTGTTTCCATATATGTACACTTGAGTATGAATAGGCATGTATGAGTTTTGAAGGCTTTTTGTTCATCCTATAGTCGAGTGTGCATTCAAGTACTCGAGTATAATTAATCTCAAAAGAAACGTTAGGTAGCGCCCAAATATTCTAATTAATAAGGGTAATTTATATAAGAGTAATAATTATATAATAGTAGAGTTTAATGCAATTAGTAGGGTAATATTAGAAGTTACTTAAATTGTAGAATAACTTTATTGACTTTAACTGTTTTTATTGGTTTGTGAGAATTATTAGTTGGTGTCTTATAATAAGGACGAGAGGAAGTAAGATTATTAAACCAGGGCGGCCACTTAACCAGTCTAGGTAGTGAGTTAAAGGTCAGTGGGTCAGATCAGAGTTAAATGGGTTAGACCGATGAGAAAGTGAGTGATAATATTTTTTGGTATAATTTTGAAATTCATAATTTCTTAGGATCAAATGATAATAATTTTTAGTGATTCTTTTTATATTAGAAAATAAACATTTCAACCTTTCTATAAAGTCTTAATTTATAATTTTTGAAATATGTAGAATTTGATATGAATTTTTAAAATCATAAAATTCTAAATAAATATTAAATTAGTTAATGACTGATTCTGATCGAACATGCTCTTCCGATTCAAATAATATATCAAAATGACATTAGACTCAGAGGGGAAGAAAGAATAAAAATTCATCTTAGTGCGGAGAGGATAAGTACTGTGCCCCATTTTGAACAATAAATAATTTAAATATAGATTCGTGCGTATTCTGCCACGAATTTTTAAAATTATATTAACAATAGTAGTAATTCTTTATGTATTCTTAATTTTCTTTAGGAATTGGCCTAACTCCAGAAAGCTTCATTAAACTCTATCTGTGTATGTGTTTATACTTATCAGGTACTACTATTATTTATCAGTATTTGGCCCAGAAAAAGACACACAGAAGAAAATAATATTTAGATCAGATTGGATTCTTTGGCGACGAATTGCGATAAGATTTTTGTTATTTTCAAAGATTGGTGACATCAAAACATGATTGGGCAAAGACAATTATGAATCAGTCGGTGTGTTTAATTTATTGCAATAAAATGTTAGACATTGGGGGTGTGACTGTATACTTGGAGAAACATGTTTGGAATTAATGAAAGTGTGGGTGAAAAATCTGCGATTTATTATCAAACCGAAAAAAAAAACGTATATTTAATAAATCCGGCCAAAATATCATATAAACCTTTTTTTTTTGCCAACGCAAAATATTGGGAAAAACACCAAAATAAGAATTTAAAAAAAAAAATTGTACCGGACTGAAACATTTTTGTAAAGAATTACCACACTAATGCAGTCAAACACGTTGACTGACAGAACGCCATCAATAGCGTCAGAAAATCTGACGCCACTAGGTAATGGCGTAAGACTCACTCACGCCACTCTCTAATGGTACAAAATATTATCTATCTTAGAGTACTTTATATATCAAATTGTTAATGTACAAAATATTAAATAATTAGTCATCTATCCTAAAGTTTATAATAAATTCACTAATTAATTAATTTACTAATTAGTCTAATTCCTAATTATTAATTAAAATTATTATTTACTCTTTTTATTATTTATAATTAATTAAAATTGTTATTTATAATTTTAAATATATTTATTTATTTATTTTAATATTCACGTCACTCTAGTGGTGTGATAGAGAGTGTATCACGATATTCACGCCACTCTAGTGGTGTGAGAGAGTCTTACGTCATTACCCTGGTGACGTCCTGACAGTCAACGTGTTTGGCTATATTAGTATGATAATTCTTTTTAAAAGTGCTTTAATCCAGTACAATTTTTTTAAAAAAAAAATTAGTGTTTTTCCCCAAAATATTATATAAACTAAATTTCACATCAGTGCAGTGCATTGAAGCATTGATTCTCTGTTTGATTTGAGAGGTATTTGAATTCAGTTTTAAAAAAATTCGACAAATGAGATTATAACATTTGAATAAAAAAAGATGTGAAATGAAAAGGTAAGAAAAAATCAATTAAAAACCTTATCCTCACAGGCTCACGGTAGGCTTTTTATATATTCACAACTAGCTTTGTTTTAATTCGTCAGTGGCTTTTTGTTAGCTATTTATTATATCTGGTATAAAGGTGATATTTTAAATGCAAACAAAATTCATGATGTTTCCATGATATTTCGATAATTATGGTCTTCAATTGTTATTTATGTCTCTACAGGGTTTGTAATTTTACCTTCCCAATTTTAGAACAAAGTGTTTTAGTAACATAAAGAACATAGAATATAATGGAGCATCCTAGATTGCATTGCATGTTATACATTTGGCTCCATGTAAGGAAATAATCTGCATCCTCAAAATATTACTACCACTAATACAAAAATAGCTTTTTATATCAATTCTAAATCCAATCTTAATATAGGCGATCTTAAAAGTCCGTTATTTTTTAAACCAGTTGAGCAACCGGTCTTAAAAAATACTTTCTAGACCAGACTTATAAGATTTGAAGTTTTAAAAGTCAGATATTAAGACCAGATTTTTAAAATATGAGGCCTTAAAAGTAAGACTTTTAATATCGGTTTTTTAAACATCCGGTCTTAAAAGTAAGTTAGTAAAAAAAAAAAAACATAATAATGTCCCCCTTCCCAATAAAGCCACATGTCACGGTCTTAGACAAATCCACCCAAAACCGTGCCGGCCTTAGCTTGATCAGTCCCCTTTGATCTTGGTTAAGTCAGCCGAACCCTCACAAGTAGGCAAAGAACACAAAGACTAAGAGAACTTTAGAGAGAGAAAGAGAACTTAGAGAGAGAGGCTCTTGAACAACAAATGCTTGAAGACTCTTGGATGGTTACAAATGAATGAGGCATCTCCTATTTATAGACAAACCACTTCCTCAATGAACGGCTAAGATTAAAAACATCTTACGGTAGAGAATGACTCTCCAGAACTTTCCCTAGGAATATCTAGATATTTCTCTCTTTCATGAGAGTTCTAGAATCCTCTTTACATTTGTATATTTAGATACAAATATCTACACTAATGTGGAACTCTCTAGAATTCTCTTCACAACTCTACCTTTATATATATATTTCTACAATATTCAAGAAGATTCTAGACTTTGTCATTTGACAACTCTAAACCTCGCTTTAATGCAGAGTGTCTTGGCACGCAAATATCCAGCGTTCCTTTCCGGGCGTGACACACAGCTACCATCGGACTAAATCAAACAACACGATCCCGTCATTACAGACCTCATCCTCCTTCAATGGTGGCCATTAACGTGGTGCGATGAATTGAAAAGGAACAATACCTTTATGAGCAATCCTTTGGGCAAGGGTTTGAAAAGACGAGGTTTTGCTGCAAAAAGAAGTCCGAGCGATTTATCTATGAGCATCGGGCTTGAACGAGAATCTGGGAGATTAATGATGGGGAGAGAATTAGATGGTGAATTTTAACACCGAAACACAAGCAAGCCAGAATCGATTCACTCAAAGAAAAAGCTCCTCAGGAGTATAGAGTGCCTTTTTTTGCGGCATCGGGACTGAATCTCAACACCCGTGAAGAAAACAATGTCGTGACGACGAGAGGTCGCGCTGTTGTGGGTTCGCGGTGAGGTTGAGAGCAACAGTGGCAAGCGTTCGAGACGCCTGTGAAGTAGGACCAGCAGTTGCCATAAATGGTTGTAGTTTCCAGGAAGACACTTATGAGAGTAAATGCTCGAGCACTACCAAAAAAAATGTTTTTTTGCGGGGAAAAATTTCCTCGCAAAACAGACATTTTCCGTCGCAAAAATCACCCTCACAAAATGATTTTCCGTCGCAAAAAACGCATTTTTCCTCGCAAAATTTTGGAGTTTGCGAGAGAAACGTTTTCCCTCGCAAATTCCAATTAATTTTTTTAAAAAATATAAAATAAATAAAATAATTAGATAAAAAAAATAGAAAATAAAAAATTTTGTATATCATAAATATAAATTATAACAATCATATAAGTTTACATAGCAAAAAAATAAAATATTACAAATTATAATGTTTCGACCAAAATGAACTAAAAAAAATGTCTAAACTCACTATAAAAAATTCCAGCAAATACACTTCCAGCAAGTTCACAAGTGTGTGCAAGCGACAACATGAATTAATCAGAATCAGCCAAATTAAGATTATAAGAACATAAAGGGACTCTTCACTACCATCCACCATCATGGGTAAATCCTCCTTGCAAGTCTCTACTTGTGGGCGTACTTTAGCTGAGAAGTCGACTTGTAGAGTGTGAAGTTCATTTGGAACGGCATATTATCAGAGAGATTAAGCTCCTCCAGGTATGTTGTTCTCTGATAAACAACATATGCGTCAAACAAAAATAGTTCCACAAGAATGAACTAACACCCAGATAGTTCCATAAGTTTTGGTCCAAAAGAAGCTACATTCTAGTGTACGGAATGCCAAAATGATATAGGTGTATTCTAAGAGTATTAGCAATATGAGTCCATAGTTATGGGCAACAAACCTCGGGCGTAAGCTTTGAAACCTTGACGTTAGGAACCACAAATCAAGCTATTGTCTATTAAAATATATATATATATATATATATATATATCTCAAAAGATAATATGAGCTAAAGAAGGCAATGCATCCAGAAACCCACTAACATGGTGTCTCACCTATCTCTTTCAACATGTATCCATGAAACTTTCTCTTATTTTCAAAACTGAAAATATATATAGTGATTAACCACCTGTAAAGGTAATACTCAATTTCATATTCAGCTGATCAAAAGCAGAGTAATGCAAAGAACAGCAAACTAAAATGAAAGTACAAGCACTCTAATGCACTCCCAAATAAAACAAATACTACGTGTAATGCGAAGAAAACTAAGATTCTACCTTAGAGACTCTGATACAGCTGCTATTATTTATCCTCCAATATCCTATTTCACCATCGCCATCACAAGAGCAGATAAGGTCATCTTTGTTGGATGAAAATCTAGTGACATAACAGATGTAGAATGTCCTGTGAAGGTGCAAAGTGAATATCCAGGCTGCAAAGGTAAACTTTTGAGGATTAGAACCCCTGCATCAACAGTCTAGAAGATCCAACTTCATTGTAAATCATCATAGCATTATTTTTTCATATGGATGAATATCTTTTGGCTGCAACAAAAATTAATCTCCTCGGGATATAGAGAGCAAAAGGCAGACCCCTCCCAATAAGTTTTGCTCCATACACATGATTTAGAATTAAACCTCCCAATCATTTGCTCAAAGAATGAGAGCCCCCTACCTCTCAATTAATTTTGCCAACCTCAGTTGAAACTCTTCTGCCAGGGAGTAAGATAATTTATCTTCATGAACAACATAGCTTAGGTTGCCACGATAGATTAATTTAAGACATAATATTCCTTTTGCTCACTGCATCTAAAATCCCATGGAACAATCACATCCATCAATCTTATTATCTCGTGTACAATTTTTCTGAATTGACATCTCTATATGCTAGTCAAGAAATTAAATGACAACAAAGCAGCCCACAAAATAGAGAAAGAGAAACATGCTCCCAAAATTATACTGCGAATAATGTTACTATCATGGCAGAGGAAAATATTCTGATGTGCATTTGGAGAAATATAATATATTACTAGAGTTCTTAAGTACATCTCTAAGTAAAGAATTAGTCATTTGATTGCAGCTTAGGATTTGATCTACATCTTCATCCTGATTAATCAATAACAAGACATATTTTGTTAACTTGAAGATTCAAAATAAACCTCCAACATGTCCGTGGGTTCCAGAGCAGATTTCCTCCGTAACTTCTGCATTCTTTAACTCTTTCTTGTTTCTTATTATAAAAGCCATAACAATCTTGAAATCAAAACTTTGAGTCGAAATGTTTATGAATTGAAATCAAAGTATCAATTCATATGCTTCAATACAACAGCAGAATATTACAGCATAAAATTTCAATAGCTTGAGATTTTGAGTCAATCACATTAAACCCAAAACTTTTGCAGTAGAACAAATTGGCAATCTCAAAACTCAATCAGATGCTTCAATAACAGATAATGAGTTGAATCTCTTTTCTCTCTGTCACTCTCTCCTTATTCTATCTATTGTCTTCCTCTCCCTTCCCTCCCAATCTCCCTATTTTTCTCCCTCTTTCCCTCTTTAATTCTATTTTCCATATTACCAATGCTCTTTAAACATGACCAAAAACATAGAAACTTTGAAATGAAGCACATAATAATGAGTGAAATAAATTGAAATGAAGCAGAGAACGTATAAAAGAGGATTCAGGTCAAGGTACCACTCATATGGCTCCAGAGGCAAACCCATCTCCTTTACTCTGCAATACCAAAAATGTGAAATAATGAAGTCATCTAATCAGGCACAGACTAGTAGAATATCTTAATTTATCTAAGGACTGTCAAAACCCTCAACCAAAAACAAAGAAAACAAATCACGACAGAGCTCCAATTAGAGCAGAGCTCCGATTCCCTTTCTGGTTCGAAATCACGGCCACACACAACGCTCATAGTCGCGGCTCTTTGAAGAACGACGAAGGATTCGATGGACGTCGGCGATGGCGAGACGACGATGGTGGTGATTATCACTCTATAAGGCAGGACAGAGAGATCACAAAGGAGCGGCCGAACCGAATGAAGGTTAGGTTAGGTTTTTTCTTCTAAGAAGAAATGAAGATGAATACGAGCCGTCGAGAAGCAAATCACAAGAGTAAGTTTTTGGTGGGAAATATTTTTAGGAGAAAAAAAAGCCTCTGGCAGGAATCAGCCCAAATTTTTTTAAAAAGAGTAAGTTTTGATTTTATAATTGGAGAGGGAACATGAACTTTTTTTTTGGAGGGAGCAAGATTTTCCACAAACATAAATAAAATAATTAAATTTATGTTTTATTAAAGACTAATTAAATCAAATCAATCTACTGGACAAAAAATTAAATAAAATCTATTTATTAAATAAATTTAGAGACTAATTAGACAATTTATTAAGTAAATGTTGTAGTCCCCAAATAATCATCACAAATAAGGCCCTTTCTCTTTTTCAATTATTATTGTTATACTAATTATTATTAGTATAAGCAAATATCATAAGTAATTACATATATAAATATATTTATTGTAGAGATATTTCAAAAAAAAATACATATTTTTTTGGCGCAACAACTAAGTTTCCCTCGCAAAGTCACTATTTTGAGAGGAAAACTAGTACCATCGCAAAACTTGGTCATATTTTGCGAGGAAATATTCTTCCCTCGCAAAATAGTGACTTTTGCGAGGAAATATAGTTCCTCGCAAAATAAGGAGACATCGGCAGGAAATTTCTACCCAATTTGGTCAAATTTGCGAAAATATTCTTCCCCGCAAAATAGTGACTTTGCGAGGGAAGATTAGTTCCTCGTAAAATGGGGACACGTTAAGCTTCCCCCAATTTCGGTCAATTTTGTGAGGAATCTAAGGTTCCTCGCAAAATGGTCATATTTTCATGCGAGGAACAATTTTTTCCTCGCAAAATATGATTTCCTCGCAAATTTGCGACGGAATTTGCTTTCCTCGCAAATTCCATCATAAATATGATATTTTCTAAGTAGTGGAGTCTACGCAAAAGAACAAAGCACTTTAACAGTTAAAATTTGACTTGATGAACATTTGGTGCAAGTTGTACTGGTTTGAAAAATTTAATGATACGACGAATAAGAAAATTAGAAAAATAACGATAATTTACTACATGAAAAGGATGAGATATGCACGCTTTTGCTTCTGAATTCTCATATATAATGCTTTGTTTCTGAATTCTCAGAACTACTGCTTTGCTTCTGAATTCTCAGATCTATTGCTTTGCTTTTTAATTTTCAGCGCAACGAAGAGGGTTCTAATAAAAATCTTTAGACCGGTTACAATCAAAATAATGTTTTCAATGTTAACTTTTTAGATCGGTTATTCTTAACAACCAATTTTAAAAGTAATACATTTTTTATTTTTTATTCCCTTATCTTTTAGACATGATATTCTTAACAACAGGTCTTTTTTTTTTTTTTTTAAACTTAACAACAGGTCTTAAAAGTTCACATTTAAAACCAATAATTCTTAACAATAAGTTTTAAAATTTTCATATTTTAGACCCGTTGTTTATAACAATAGGTCTAAAAAGTAATTGACATTTTTAAAAAAAAATCGGTTGTTTGAGAAACATTTCTAAATAATATACTTTAGACCTCATTTTAAAGGAGTTAGTCTAAAAATTTCTTTATAATTACGAAATTGTCAAAAGTCATATTTTTTAGACCTAATCTTTTATAATCTGGTCTAATTATGGGTGTCTAAAAGCACATTTTTATAGTGGTATACATTCTTGTAAGAATTTGAAATGTTGCTTGTGAGACTTAATCAATGTATAATAATTTGTCAACCCACGATAAACAATTCTCTCACGCAAACTTTCGTTTCCATTGAACGCATATATTACTAATTCAATAATCTTCCTCGCTTATTATAGTCACTAATGAAATTTATTGTCACGCAAACTAATTCAATTTTCATCACATGCAAACTTATGTCTTGTTAAGCCAATTTAAGGCGCGCATGTCATAGAATAACATTATTAGATACTGCTTTTAAATTGGGAAAATTTCACTTAGTATGACTTAATCGTTAATAAACACCAAAAGATTTTCAAATTAGTGAAGGGCCAAGTGAAATTATGGTTTTATATTATTGGATGACCAAATCAAAATGCCCTTTGTCATTTACCGTCGAAACAATTTGAGAGTCTTTTAATCTTTTGGTTGTAATTTCAATTTTTTAGTTAACAGTTACAATAAAGTCACATGAGTTGGATTAGCTAAAATTCTTCCTGTCAAATTTGACTGGTGAATTTTGCCATGAAAATTTAGATCTTTTTTTTTTTTTTTTTGGTTTGATTCTAATTATAGGACATATTTATCTAATTTTGGAGAGATTAATGATAGCAGTTAAATTAGTTTATTATATTTATTTTTCTAAATTCTCTTATTTAAAATTTAAAATGGCATACAGTTATTCTAATTCTATGTTTTTTATCGAACGTCTTCTATCTCACACACAACTTCTTCGAGCCCTCACACATTCTGAGGTCGTCATCTTATTAACAACTTTTAGTCTACTCTTGGAGGTTGAAAGTGTAATTTAATAGTGATGTCATTATTAAATATGACAAAAGTTGCTCAAAATTATTTTATTAAAAAAAAAGTATAATTAAGGTGTGTGTAACATTAATGAGTTGCAAACACTACTCACTTTGTAGAATATCTAGATGCATTATTAAATTATTATTGTGTGTAGGGGTATTTTGAGAATAAAATGACAAAAATTAGAATTTTATCCTATAATTAGAATCGAGATTGTTCTAAAATATTATTCTGTAATTAGAACGGGTGAGAGTAAGTCGACTAAGGATGAAGAGCCACCATATTCTTGTCCACACCAATCTTTTCATTCTTTTAAATTTTGAAATCGTTGAGTGTTTGTTTGGTTTCATTTATTTTAATATTTCTATGCCACGCCAGAAGAATTATGTTGAACGAGTTTTGATCATAAAACACAATTAATAATGCCTTTTTTTAGTTCTCAAACTGGCCCTCAATAAGCTGAGATCGATGTAGAGTCTTCCAGGCGTGGAAGCAAGCGCATTACAATTGCAAAACTATGTGGCCTGGTGCTCAATAATTAAATTGCATCGTGGAGGCAACATGTCATTTTGTCTTAAGTTTCTCATGCGTACAAAGTACAATAACCAGGGTGAGACTTTTGGATAATTTTAGATTGAGCTCGTGTTTAGTGGTTAATTAATGTTAGGGAAATTTAATCTTTTGATCGTATAGTTTTGAATGCGTTGTAATTCTGTCCTTATACTTTGATTCAGTGTATTTCAGTTCTTATAATTTTGAATCAGTGTTGTAATTCAGTTCATGAATTTTGACTCACTGCAACTCAATCCCTATAGTTTTAATAATTTTATAATTTAGTTCTTATATTCTAAAATAAAGGTGGGGTATATATTATAAAATTATGGGGATTGAGTTGTAGCAGTGGCAGACCTTAAGATAAATATTTGAGAAGCCAAATACATATTCATTAACTAATTTAAAAAATATATTTGGGGATCTAAATGTATAATTTTTTGGCCAAGTATATAAAAAAAGAAAATCCAATTTATGTTAGATATTTGGGACAAATTTTTTTTAGAGGGGCCACAGCCCCCATTGTCCTAATAAAGATTTGTCTCTAAGTTGTAGTTTTTTTTTTTTGCTCGCAATCTCTAAGTTGTAGTGAGGTAAAGTTCTTGAGTTAAATACTTAAATCAAAGTATAAGGAGGAAGTTGCAATTTAGCAAAAATGAAACTTGTTGGAGGGACGGCAATTAATTTGATGAGATTGAAGGGAGAGACAGGGGACCTAACACTATGGTCAAATTGACAGTGTCACAAAAAAGCCGTGAGTGGAGGGGGAGTGTGGGCCCCGCGCTTGCGATGACTCTGAGAAACTGCAATGTGGACATGATGAAGGGATTCGGATTACCTCAGGGAGCGCTTTCGTCAGTATCCATAAGAAGCGGTCTTCACACCGTTGATCTCCTCTTATTAAAACTTGATGGTCTATTTTAATAACTTAAAAGCCTTGAAAAATTATTTTAGGATTTTGAAAAAATATTCGGAAGTATCTTTTTAATACCAGTCAGTAACCTAAAATATTTTTTCAATATCCTAAAATAATAGTTCAACGATATTAAAATTATTTTAGGATCTTAAAAAATATTTCAAGTCTTGATTAAACTAAAAAGATACTGATCTAAGATCTTGAAAAATACTTCATGATCTTAAAAAAAATATTTTAGTGTACTGAAGTATTTTTTTCATTACCAAACACTATCCTTCTAGTACAAATCAAGATCCTAAAATATTTTTTCAATATCATGAAATATTTTTTCTAAGACAAGAGATCTTTTAAGTACTGTCAAGTCTCGAAATATTTTTTCAATATCTTAAAAAGATATTTTAGGGTACTGACTGGTATTAAAAGGATATTGTCCGGTACTGAAAAAATATTTTATGATCTTAAAAAAATATTTTAGGGTATTGACTGGTATTAAAAAGATACTTCCGAATATTTTTTCAAAATCCTAAAATATTTTTTCAAGGCTTTTAAGTTATTAAAATGGATAATCAAGATTTAATAAGAGGAAATCAACGGTGTGAAGGCTGCTTTTGAGGGATACTGACAGAAGCGCTCCTGAGGTAATCCGAATCCCATGATGAAGCCAATGTGTTGCCATAATTTGATTAAGTTTGGGTTTCACGTTTCAAAAACATATTCATACAAATTAAAATTAAAATTATTTGTAAATCATATTAAAAAGACAATTTCTATGGCTGATCTAAACAGGCAGTTATTATATAGAGTATATATTTTCTTTAATCTTTATTATAAAACACCAACTAATAATTCTTAAAAATCAATAAAAACAGTTAAAGTCATTAAATTTATCATAAAATTTAAATAATTTTCAATATTACCCCTACAAATTGCAATAAACTCTAATATCATAAGAATTATTACTTTCACCTACTACTTTTATTAATTATATGCATACATGAAAAAATTATTATTATTCTTTAAAAACAAACAAATACCTTATAAAATGAATAAATTATATTTATTGGTTAGTCTTAATAATAAATACGAAAAAGAATATTAGTTGGGCCGGCAACATTGTGTGCGCTAGCTTATCTCACTTTAATGTCCAATGCATTGTTGGACATCGAATTGTACGCTGCACCAACATTCACTTCATCCTCTTGCTCTTGCTGAATTTTCTCCCCTAACCTTTATCACTGTTGAACTTCCTGTTCTTTTTGAAAATACGCATAATCATATAATATTTGAATAATAATAACGTTAAAATGTGATGTCTTATCACTTTTAGTTATTATAGGCTCATTTTTTATTGCACGAAATTCAAATAAATTGGTTGCATCTTATCATGAGTGATTTGTGTGATGACTTGCTCACACACCTTTTTATCAAACACACATACACATACAGCGGAGCCAGGAACGAAGATCGGGGGGTGAAAATTATAGAATGAACCCCAGCGGAGTCAGCATTTAAAATTAGAGGGAGAAAATTATAGAATTGGACCCAAAACTTTAGAAAATTATGATTTAGGCTAAAAAAAAATCAATATTTCAGTTTAGTCCCTTTATGAGACTTCTTAATAAGAACTAAAGTGAAAAAATTAAATTTTTTATAAGGCTAAATCATAATTTCTAAAAATTTTGAGTCCAATTCTATAATTTTAGGAGGGCGGGGGCCACCCCTAGCCCCCTGATTCTGCCCCTGTATACATACCAATATTGATAAAATGATATATCAATTACGAATATCCTAAAATAGATATAAGTAAATAATTAAAACTGTGATTATAATATTAGCAAGGGATTAAGCTGTATTTTCTAAATGACTTTTGTATATAAAATGTAGTGTTACATAGAGTTAATGCTGGTTATATGAAATTTTGAGTATTACACATGTTCTTTTAACATATATAAATTTTAATTTTTTATTTGAATGAATTATAATTTATTTTGATAGTTAGTGGTAAGATATCGTATTCTTAATTTTGGTATAATAAAGTAATAAATAAAAATATTACATATGAAATTACCATTACCAATTAATAATCAATCGTTTTACATGGAGGGAAAGGTGGGCTCAAGAGGCAAGCCATAATTAAAACTCATGCATTGCAAAAAGAATAATTGATCCCCCCAATTTACTGTTACATTACTTTGTGTTATACTCTTTTATTCATTAATACTACTACCGGTTCTAACTATAGAAATACTTTTGTAGTGTAATTTACATTATAAAAGTGTTCATATAATTAGAACCGGAGGGAGTGTATTTTTCCTTTTTTAAAAAAAGGCAAGTTGATTCCATCATTCAAAATTGTTGAGACGTGGAATCATACTTCCTGATGGATGAATCGAAATGGGTCTGATTTGGTTTTTGTTTTATCCCACAATCAATTAAAAACAGTTTTTTATTTTAAAAAAATATTTTATGAGACAAAACTCATCGGAAAAATATACTTATTAAGTATGGCTTAAGATTATTTAAAATAAGTCAATCCAAACACCCATTCTAATGAATATATGCTTCCATCATATGAACATAGATGCTATAACTGAAAATAAGTTGGCAGGGCAGGGCTAGACGAGACTCTAGACGAGACTCCTGTCTAATGCCCTGTTCAAAGGATCTTTAGTAGTAAAATTTAGCCTAGTGTTTTGCCCTTCTTGATATAAGCTCTAACATTTTCGAGTTGAGCAATAATGGGTAGGCATGGCAGGCGGGCTCCCCTGCCCAAATGGTCATACCATGTACCTTATATGAAAAAAAACAGCTTCAGTCATACCAGATAAATAACATTGCACACTTCAAATGTAATCTATAATTATACACTTTAGAAATTCCAAAATAAGTCTACAACTTGAGTTTTGAAATTAAAAAACTACCATATGTCTTAACAAATAGTCAAATACTCATATGTGAAGAATTAAATAACATCCATAGTCTATTAAATACAAGGCATCATTAGTAATATGATGGATTAATGGTCAAATATTCAATGGATATATTAGAGTATTAATAAATATATAATATAGTATAAGTATAAAAAGTATTACATAAAAAATATTTATGTCAAATATAATAATATATATATATACTTACTGGTAAGGCCAAATGGGTAGGCATGGAAATAAGCCAGGTCAGTTTTGGCTAAATAACATCGAGCTGAATGGGGAGTAAAAGCGCGCTCGGGCCTGCCTAAATTCAAGCCTTTTTAAAAAAATTTCGGCCTAAGCCTTCATAAAACTTTTTGAGTCACGAGCGCTTTTTAAAGCATTTACAATGTAGCTTTAAAAAGACTTAGTATAGATAGCCTTAGAGGCCATAAATAAGGCTTTAGATATCTTTAAGCTGTCATCGAACTTATATAAATATATCTTGAAATTATAATATAAAAATGAAAAACAATAAATATTATCTTATTTATATGATATAAATATAATTATATTTATTTAATATTTAAACGCGCTGCGCTTAAGAAGCGCTTAACAAAATAAAAAATTACCTATTTACATATTCAAGCCTTGGCTACCGACCTTTTAACAAACAAGCGCTTAAACTTAACCGCGCCTAAACAGTGCGCTGCACTCGACCTTTACCCACAAAAATGCTCAATCCGACCAATTTTTCTGGGCTTCCTTTTTTTAGGGTGGAGTTGGGCGATTTTTCGTTCAGCGGGTGCAACGGGCTCCTAGGCTTGTACGTACACACTACTGAAAACAGTTCGTATTATTATTATTTTTATTTGGCGCGACAGGATCTGGCAAAAAATGTTTGGCGCTACAGGCTGTAAGTTGCTGGCAATACCCAATGAACTGGAATGCGCCGTTAACAAAGAGATTCAACTCTTCTTCAACTATTTTGATTTTTTTTTTAAAAAGAACCCTTCTTCAACAACTGATCTGCTGGTTATTTTTTGAGCCGATTGGATTTTGATTCCGAATCGCAAAATGAGCGTTATCGACATTCTAACCAGAGTTGATTCGATCTGCAAGAAGTACGACAAATACGACGTCGATAAGCACAAGGATTCCAATATCTCCGGCGATGATGCATTTGCTCGACTCTACGCTGTAGTCGAAGCTGACATCGAGGCAGCTCTTGAGGTCAGATTCTCTTTCTTATTTTCTTTTCTTATGATCAGATCCTCATTTTTCTTCCTTCTTTATTCACTGCTTTAGAAACTCAAGGAAAGGCTAGTGTGGTGTGGATTTTTTTTTGGTTTAAAATTTTCAGTGAGTTTGGTGGGCGAAACGATAAATGCTGTAATGTACTACATAGAGGGAGACTTTCAAGGGAATTCTAGCTCTAATTGATGAAATTTAATTTAAAATTTGTGATGTGCCCCCTCCAAAAAAAAGTCTAATATCACCTAGGAGTCAATTCTTTGTAGAAATCAGAAACTGCTTCGAAGGAGAAAAGTAGGGCATCTGTTGTGGCCATCAATGCTGAGATCCGTCGTACTAAGGCTCGGTTGCTGGAGGAGGTCCCCAAGTTGCAGAGATTGGCTGTAAAGAAGGTTGGTTTTTGCTTTCTGTCAGATCTAGGTTCCATCAATTAAAATGGTTCTTCTTTCACATTATTACTCCGGAGTTTTTACTGTGCGAGAATGTACATTTATTTAAGTAATCTAATTGAAATTGTGGGAATAGAATTTGACAATTAGAAGAAAGAAGATTACACTAATGTACATTGTTCGGATCCTTGCTGCGTATGTTTTCTCAATAGCTTAATTATATATTTTTACTTGACTTGCTGGCATGATTGCCAAGCTTTAAAATCATCCACTCTAATACATGCCATATGCGTGACAAAACATAATTTATCCACAGGTAAAAGGGCTTTCATCAGAAGAATTTGCCGCTCGTAACGATTTGGTTCTTGCACTGCCAGAGAGAATCCAAGCTATCCCAGATGGGACCCCTGCTGCACCCAAAAAAACAGGTGGTTGGGCTTCTTCTGCTTCCCGTACTGAAATTAGGTTTGATTCAGGTAATTGATGTTATCTATGTCTTATGCTGATAGAGCAGTTTATGCCTGTGAGTTTCTAAACTCATCGTTGTAGTTCAGTCACGTGATTCATGTCTGTTACAGATGGTCAATTCGATGATGAATACTTCCAACGAACTGAGGAATCAAGTAAATTTCAGCAAGAGTTTGAAATGCGCAAAATGAAGCAGGCAAGTCATATTGGCCCGGGGGATATTTGGTTGTTAATTTTTGTGCAATGTAAATATTATGTGTTTATCAGAGAATGTTTTTATATCTGGTAATATCAAAGCATCTATAGGATCAAGGTTTGGATATGATTGCAGAAGGCTTGGATACATTGAAAGACATGGCACACAATATGAATGAGGTCAGTTGCCTTACGGAGTTTATTTTTTCTCCTGTGTGTTTTTGTTGCCCCATCATAATATGTTTCATTTTTAATTAGTGTGCTAAATGCAGGAACTAGATAGACAAGTTCCACTGATGGATGAGATTGACGCTAAGGTAAGTTTAACTTTCTTCTGTTGCTAAAGCTTTGAAATCTGGAGGAATATTAAGATGGCATGATTGAATTTTCTAAGTTGGAGCTAACATGACAAGATAACTATTTGGGATCTTCCCAGGTGGACAAAGCATCATCTGACCTAAAGAATACCAATGTCAGGCTTAAAGACACAGTGACCCAGGTTATTTTAACATTGACCCTCTTTTAAGCTTAGATTTCTAACCATTTCTGGCAGCATTGGTGATAGATTTCTTGTTGTTAATTCTTACAATGGTTTTGGTTTCCTCACAGCTTCGATCCAGTCGAAATTTCTGTATTGACATTGTGCTGTTGATTATAATTTTGGGAATTGCTGCCTATTTATACAAGTAAGGCTCTTAACTGCTTTATGATCACCTGAAACAAAAAACCAGTATATCTCTTATCTAATAGATTTCAAGTCCAATATATATTCCTCTTACTAATTTTACCTTAATATTGGAAAATTGGATGCGTGAATAAATACTGGCATGAACGGGAAAGTTCTGCCCCATGTTTACTTAATACGATGACAAACATGAAGACTGAAATTCTACCAACTCAATTTGGGAATCTTGAGTTTCATCTTTACTCTTTAGTACATCCGATGTAAATTTTCTTCATAAAGGCATATATCACATACAGATTGGCAGCAGAACTAATTCCTGAGAAATTTTGTAATATACTACCACTGATAAAAGGAGGTTTGAGTAAAACATGTAGGTTGAGATCATAATCATGCTATCGAGTAAATTTTGTTTCAAATGTGAAAGTGTTGGGAAAAAAATATAGTGTCATGTCTAACCAAAATCTTTCATATTCATGATGTGGCTGTTTATCTCTTTGCTCACGGCACTACTTGGATCTTTATATCTTGTATTTCGCACCTTGTGTATAACTTGTGTTCTAGGTGGTGTATTCTCTCTCCCCTGACCTGTGCGTTTAATTGCAGTGTACTGAAGAAATGATTTGATACACGAGGTGATATTGAATTTGTTGGACGTGGATCTGTCATACGTGCCTTGTATTTTTCCTGAAAATATCATGTCTGTTTTATTTTTGTGTGTGCGTGTGCATTTCTGGTGGCACTCGAAAGTGATACAGACATGTGTCTGTCCTTTTCCTTTACAATCAGATCCCTCTCCCGCATATGGTGGGATGCCACGCTGCTGTGTCAAATAGTTACGGCTTCTTTCATCTCCTTGCTGAGTTGCTTCACAATATCTTACCCCAGATTTGGCGTTGTTATTCTTGTTTTGGTCGATACTTGTACAAAGTGCTAGCATTGTTTACATAAAGGACTTTGCATCATGACTATATTCGTTAATTTTGTACCTGGACCTGATCAGCCTACATGTACATGAGATAAAAATGCACTTGGCGGCCTGCATTCTTATTATTCTCTGTAATCTTTATGTGATATATATATATATATATATATATATATATATATATATATATATATATATATATATATATATTTTTGATATAAAAGATGGCCGAAGCCAGAATAGGGAAAAGTTACATGGTAGAGGGAATGAATCCCAAACACTCCTGATCAACCCAAGTTCGTAAGAACAAGGGGCAAGCACTCAAAATATCAGACTTTGACAGGCCCACTTTAGCAAGTGCATCTGCTATTTTGTTAAGATCTCTAGGAATATGGCAAATAGTGACTAGCCAATCTCTGGACAGTAATTCCTTAATCTTAACAAGTAAAAGACTTCCCAAAATGAAATGAGCCTCATTTAATGGACAAGATCTAAAGCATCAGATTCCAATTCAATCTTCCTGTATCCAAGGTCCCAAGCCATGCTCAGACCTTCGAAGATTGCCCACTCCTCAGCAGTAGAAGGATTACAGATACCAATGGATTTGGTAAAACCAGCGATCCAAGAGCCTTGGTTGTCGCGGAGGACACCTCCGCAGCCCGCTAAGCGCGTTCTTTGTATCATAGCCCCATCGGTATTAACTTTTATCCAACCTGCAGAAGGAGGTTGCCAAGTCCGAGGAAATGAGGGAAACCGAGCGTTCCCAGAGCATATAGGAAGATGATCCTGGAAATTTGTGAAATTCCGCCAAGATTGGAGAATAATCAATTCGGGCCTAGGAGGTTTCACAAAGTCAGTTTCAAAAATAAGTGAATTCCTCCACCCCCATAATCTCCATAAAGCCACACCAAAAATGAGATCCCAGAATGGACCCATTCCCTGTCTGAGATTGCCTGTCAAATTCATTGCAAGCTAGTCACGGAGGCTAGCTGAGAAAAATTGGCGAAAATAATTAGGAGTAACGAGTCTCCTCCACATGCGATCAGCAAAGGGGCAGTCACGCATGATGTGAAGAATGTCCTCCGGGAACCTGTTACAAGAGCCACACAAAGGGGATGATGAAGACCATGAGCTTCTCCAAACGTTTGTTGGAAGCTTTTGTAGGGCTGTTTCCCATAAAAAAACATTGATTCTCTCCACTCCCTTCCAGCTCCAAATATTTTTGAAGAGTTTTGATTTGAGAAAATCTGGATTTTTCTCAATAAGGAAATAAGCACTTCTGATAGAGAAGTTACCATCAAAGGACTCACCCCAAACCATTAAATCATGTCCAGCATCAGAACATGGAGGAAGGGATGAAATTAAGCGTTGAATGACTGCAGGTTGGACTATGCTAGCAAGCCTACTGATATCCCAATAGCCATCTTTGCTCCAATCAGCGACCGAGGAAAGATTTTCCTCAACAGATAAAGGCCTTGTGCACAGATCAACAATTTTCTTCCCTTCAATTAACCAACTGTCGTTGAAGAAGTTAACTGATAAGCCATTTCTCACTTGCCATTTAGCGCCCATGTCTATAATGTCCTTTTGAGAAGAGATAAAGCGCCATAATTTTGAGTCCCCCGGCCGAAATTCTAGCAGAGAATTTTCACCACGCAGCAGATATCTATTTTGAAGAATATCAGTCCATAAACATTTGGTACCTATAATCAGGTTCCAAGCCAATTTAGCTCCACAAGCTCGGTTGAAAGAGGATAGTCTTCTAAAACCAAGACCGCCAAATTCCTTTGGTCTAGTAACACGGTCCCAACCCACATGATGAAATTTCTTTTCAGTACCGTCATGACCCCAAATGAAATTCCTTTGTAGACGTTCAATTTCATGACAGATACTGGCCGGTATTCTTGCAACTTGCATTGGATAAAGGGGAATGGAACTCAAAACGGATTTAGCCAGAGTGATACGCCCTGCAGTGGACAAGGATTTAACCTTCCAGGCAGCAAGTTTAGAGTGCACCCTCTCAATAATGTAATGAAAGGAATCACGGCTCCTCCTATTTCTGGTAAGAGGGAAGCCAAGGTACTTGCCAATGTCGCTAGAAATCTTCATACCGGTGAGGCCTTTGATTCTTAGCCGATATTGAGGAGGAACACTGGGGGAGAAATAAATTGAAGATTTTTCCTTGTTAACTCTCGCCCCTGAAGCATTGGAGAAAGTCTCTAAACATTTCATCATACAGTCAGCCTGCTTCATGGAGGCCACCTCGAATAACAGTAACTCGTCAGCAAACATTAGGTGAGAGACTTTAGGGCCAGATCTGGAAGTGAGGATAGGCTTCCATTTTCCCTCTTCCACAGCATCACATATTAAATGGGAGAGTTTATCCATGCACATCACAAAAAGCAAATGTGAGATAGGGTCCCCTTAGCGGAGGCCCCTGTGAGGAAAGAAAAATTCAGTGCGAGTGCCATTCCATAGGACATTGTAAGAAACAGTTGATACACAAGATAGAATAAGGTTTATAAAATTATCATCAAAACCTACTTGAACAAGGACTTGTTTCAGAAAATCCCATCTTACTCTATCAAAGGCCTTCTCAAGATCAATCTTAATAGCCATGAGCTCTTTTTTGCTTTTGTTTTTATTCATAATATGAAGGAGCTCTTGGCCTACAACAATGTTATCTTGAATGTGCCTACCCTTGATGAAGCTAGTTTGGTATGGAGAAATAATGTCATTCATCACACCCTTTAGCCTATGAGCAATAATCTTGGTAACACATTTGTAGTGAACGGTGCAGAGGGATATAGGTCTAAAATGAGCCACAAATTCAGGGTGATCACGTTTGGGAATTAAGGAGATAAGGGTTTGGTTTGATTCCTGGAGAGGGATAGACGCTTGAAAGATTCCTTTAACAAAAGAACAGAGGGATGGCCCTACTTTGTTCCACTTGCTCTTATAAAAAAAAGGGGGAAAACCATCAATCCCCGGGGCTTTGAGGTTCCCCATAGAGAAAATAGCATGTCTGATCTCATCATCTAAAGGAACATTAGCAAGATTCCTAACAAGAGAAGAATCCAAAATGGGGAATTTCGAATTTGTGGTGAGCGGAGTAGAAATAACAGAATTTACACTATCATCAGAATAGAGCATCTTAAAAATACCTGACAACCAGTTGCTTCAATTCATCATCGGTATCAATCCACGAGCCCTCTTCATTTTTAAGGGCAAGAATCTTGTTCCGCCTTCTTCGCATTTTAGATTTCAAGTGGTAGTATTTCATGTTCCGGTCTCCATTCGAAATCCATTCAATACAAGATTTCTGGAACCACTTTATTTCCTCCAGCCTCTGAATTCTGTCAAGATCATCTTGCAACTCCAACTCCAATTGGCAGAGAGGTTGTGAAAAAGGGTATGCATTTGAAGCTTGGATTCCAGCCAACCTTGCCAAAATATGGCGTTTTTGCTTCTCCACATAGCCGAAGACGTTCCTGTTCCAATCAGAAAGAGCATCCCGGAACTTGGCAAGTGGATATTTAAAGACAATGTCTTTGTGCTTCCATTGAACAATTTTGTTCGGAACTTTATTGATTGGCCCTTTATTATATTTCATTGGAGTTGATGGGTAATTTTACCTCGGAATTGTAAAAAATGGAGCAATTTTGCTCTTGCTGTTGTCTTGGTTAACTTTGACTGTTAGTTGGCTAAATATGCTGAACTGACAATCCACACGTTTTTCACATCATTTCTGTTAAAGTGTAAATTTGCGTTGGTAGTCTATGTCATTTACTTCATCTTTTTTTAAATTTAGATTTAAAATTTTCGGAGTAAATTTGTATCTTAACAAAAATAATGTGAATGACATGTAGATCGTCATCTCAATATATTTGGTTAACTAACGGTCAAAATTAAATAGGATAACGGTGAGGGCAAAATTGTTCAAATTTTCACACTTCCAAGGCAAAATTGCCCATTAGTGAAAACTTTTAATTAAAAATGCCCCTTAACCTTGTTTCATTATAACTAATAAAAGAAAGAAAGAGCCACAAAATAGCGTTGAAAAAGGGGCTTGGAAGTATCAAAACCCCTTTGCGTCAGCCAAAAGACCAGTGAGAAGTGAAAAAAGCCTATTTGGAAAGTTTAGCATAGTTCTTATGGTGATGAACTTTTTTTTTTTTGAAAAAAATAACTTCTGGGTGAAGTCACTTTTTTGAGCTTCTGGTGAAAAAAATAGCTTCTAGCTTCTTATTGGCTACATGAACTGTCTTTCTTCTGAAATTCCACAAATACCCTTGCTATTACCATCAACGCGCCTGCCTAATTGGCTCCATTACCGTTGCCCTTTCATTCTTCCAATTTACAATTAACATATACATTCTTGATTGGCTCTATTACCGTTGCCCTTTCATTCTTCCAATTTACAATTAACATATACATTCCAGTATTCCACGCCCTTTAATTTTCATTACACGCTTAACAATTTTTTTAATTCCTGATTTTTTTTAAAAAATAAATAATATACCACTGAGACAAACTGATATATTCTTTTTATATTTTTCTGTTACATAAATAACGTGTTCAACTTTTTAAAATATTATATGCTTTTATTAAAAAATTATGGGATAAATTTATTTTTATACTTTTTTTCTTCTTTTTTCAAAACTATTTATATTTTTCGCACTTTTTCAACCTACATATTTTCATAGATATATAGAGTATTCAATAAGATTTATCCCTTTTCAATCATTTTTCATCTCAACAAATTTTTCAAACGTTATAACAAACAACAGCTTCTCTGAAACAAAAGTTATTTTTACCACCACTATCCTAAACATAAATCACATCTACAACTGCTTTTTAAAAAAAACTCATCTAAAAAGAGTCACTTCTAACACTACCATCTCTGCCACGAAAATGTTCGATCGGTTGAATATCCATGGTTGCGTTTCGCCGTTTCCAGTGCGCAGACAATTCTATCCGACATATTATTCGATCAGACCTTGTTCAAGAACTATAATCTAAGACATATTCCTCAAGATATTCCATCTATTCTTCTTTATTTTTATGCTGTCACATCACAATTATATATTGAAAATCAAATATCGATTTCAAATACTTCATTGTCCTATCTTAAACACATTAATTATATACCGAAATATGATTTATTTAATGAAAAAAAACCAAGGATTCTTATTTTCAAAACTTACGCGTAAACGTTCATCAGAATCGTCTACATAGAAATCATAACTCACATTTTAACTTTTATAGTTCATTGGGTCAAAAAAAGAAAGTGTATAATGCATTCATAAATTAATTGGTTTAATACAATCACCGTTCCACAACGTTGTTCTTTAAACTATCTATTAAATATCACTCACACAAAAATCTAATAATATGCTATAATGAAGCAAAGCAAATAGCGTCCAGTTCCACATATGTACAATCCCAATGAGCTATAAAGAATATAATAACCACACACTACACATGGGAAAGCTTTTCCTGAGTGATCTTCTTCGGACTCTCCAATCTTTTATTTCACACGTTCTTCATTTACCCAAACATATATACTTATATCTGTACATGAATGAGTATAAATCTGTCAAATATATCCTGCGAAGGCCAAGTTATTAAGCTCTTGAGGCTGTATGATGGCATTCCAATGATTAAAGCTGCTGAAACCACTGTTGTAGCTTGTGCTTATGTCTATTGCTAGCAAGTCCCTCTCATGATCTTCCCCTCTTAGCTTCTTAAAGGGAGGAGAATCATAAAGATTCATTTGGTTATGTTTACAGAGCTTTCTCTTCAAGCTCTCATCATCAAGAGATTCTGAGAACTGTGCTGCTTCTATGTTTGAGGTGTCTTCATGGACAAAAGCATTATCTGTACGCTGATAGCTTAAACTTGATGTTGCATTTGCCATGCAGGGAAGAGAATTATTCGCTTTAGATCCTAGAATATATGGCAACATGGGAAATTCATTGAACACACTGTTTTTGACAGTTTCATCAGCATCATGATGAATCTCATAATTATTCATCGGTTGAAAGTAGCTTGCAGCAGGTTCATTATTACTAGGTTCATTCGACTCCTCCCAAGTGCTTCTAGGGCTGCTGATTTTTTGTCGAACCCTGCACAGCACCCAATCATCCAGCTACACAAAAGAAAACACATCAAACTACATATTATATTCTTAGGTATAAACACATCAAACTTGGTCAACTTTCATCTTTAAAAAACGGGGGCAAAAAAAGAAGCATCATGTAGTTGACCTACTCTCATAGATCCTCTTTGCTTGTAACTCAAGATAATTGAATCGAGCAACCTATACTCATGCATGATCCAATCGGTTTTAGATCCTTTAGGTGGACGACCCCTATAGAACACGAGGGCTTTCTTCACTCCAATGCTCTTCATTCCACACGAACTAAGAATTGGTTTATCAGTCCCCGTCGCCTTCCAATAACCTGACCCTGCTGCTCTGTTTGGCCTCAATCCATTCGGATACTTCCTGTCCCTCGGAGTAAAGAAGAACCACTCATCCTCTCCAAACAAAGCCTTGCCTATATCATAAACAAAAAAAAAAACAAAAAAACCATAATTGTTTCATCAGTGACTTGTTCATGAAGAAAACAAATTAAATGAAACAGAAGCTAGACATATATTCGATACTTGGAAGCTCCCATGGGTTGAACTTATAGAGATCTATGTCTGCGATGAATGAAGCTGGGAGGGGACATGAAGTTGCTTTGTTTCTGAGGTAGTGAACAATGAGCTCTTCGTCTGAAGGGTGGAATCTAAATCCAGGAGGGAGTTGGATTTCCAAGTTAGGATCTTTCTCCATTGGAAATAATTAAAGAAACGGAGGAACCTAGGGAATTTAAATTTACCTACGAATCGCGGTATCGATATTATCGAGCAAGATGGTTTTAAGCTTGAAATTGCTATGCATGGAGATCTATATATATATATGCTGCTTGGTCATACCGAAAGGGACAATGATCGGATAATAATATAATAATACGTACAAATATTTGCATGACGATCAGGTAGGAGATAGAGACAAGAAAGCAACCCACTTGTCTTATGTTTTGTATCAAACATTCTTCAAAGGCGACATCATATGATCACCCAGATTACTTTTAAACTTGAACAAAAGATTCAGTCTCCTATATATATGGTCGTTAAAAGCGGTCGATTACGGACTAGGGTGAAAATTTAACGACAAGTCTCGAGATTTTCTTTATTAATTAAATTATCTATTAATGCAAATCAGATTGCTCGATAGTTATATAGTTGTACCTTTTTTTTTTCATTTGATAATATGCTAGTTGTATCTAAATCATTGGAGGAATTCAAACCGATGATGTCTAATTTTTTTGCTTATATGATCAGTTCTTGTGATGATGAGTTTGTTATTGTTACAGCTGTCCTAAATTTAAGGAGAAACCCCAGCTGATCCGAGCATAAATGTCGGGGAAGCTTGATTTTGATATGAAAAAATATTTTATTCCAAGTGGGGCTACAAATATCAGATGATAAAGCAAATGCAATATAAGGGTTGGTCGTTTGGTTAGTAGTTAATTAACTATTGAAGATAGGGCATACTTGTTCTAGTTGTGATGAAAACGAAATGCATTCACCTGAGCCATTAAGGATACACGATAAAATTATGAACAGGAAACTATTATAATGATTCTGGGCAAGTTATTTGACTTTTACACTGTGTTTGGAATGAGAGAAAATTAGAGGGGAAAGAATAAAAACTTTGAAAAATAGTAAATTTCTTTACCAAAGGTGGTGGTACATATGAGGGGTGCAATTCGGCTTTTGAACAAACATGAAGATATAACCTACCATTTTTATACCAACCAAGAGAGATTCTGCATCAGCAAGCTATAAGTTTGCATGAGGGAATCAATAATGGAATTTACTTGGGATTGAAAAGAAATATGGACAAGTGAGATGTCTCAAGAAGATGCTTGTGTTTGGCGCTAGCTATTTCCTACTATACTCTTGTTGCACTATACTCCAAGACATGCAACGTGAATGAAAGTTTCAGGGAGACACGGTCACTCCAAACTTGATCCTGTTTCTTGGTTTCTTCTTCTTGGAAATTAAACAATCATTTCATCCTACCTCGATCTCTCTGCGTCTTTTTGTGTGTAATTAACTCCTTAATGTCTTACAAATATGTATTTAGTTTGGGAGGAGAAGCCTTAATTAGTAGTATTCTTGCTTGTCACAAGGACGTATCAGAAAATATCATATCTATAAAGTTCGAATTAAGGATATTGATCTAAATCCACATGATTTGCATACGGAAGTATATAATAAGAAAATATAGTATAAAATTAAAGAGCAGTTGGGTTAAAAGTTCATGTGTGAACTACATATGGTGATGAACAAACCGAGGCTTTGGGTTTGTCATGTTTATAATAATATGATGGCGTCTAAATCTAGGCTACGCCTTAAATTTCAAAGGAAAAAAACAAAAGTGTGAAAGTTATAATTAAATTACCTTATCAGTACATGATTTTGATATACTTTTAAGTCATTTTTCTTCAGTCTGGTCCAAGCTTAAATGGTCCAACCGGGAGCATAATTAAATGCCATAAGGATTTTTTTGACTGACACAGTGAGCGAGAAGCTAATTAAACGAAGAAATTATAAAATGCTATTTAGTTTTTCTGTTAAGTTTGAAAAAAGAAAAGAAAAGGCTTCACGAGAACTTGTAGATACAGATTTCTTTCTCCACGTATACATACATATGCATGCATTTGAAGGAAAAGTGATGCAAAATATTGTATAGGGAATCCACAAATTAGAATGAATGAGCATGTGTTTTTTTTAGGCACATTTGTCAGATGCTAAAAATGAGCACCTCTTAGTGGGGTTTTTTTTTTTTTTTTTTTTGTTATAAGAAAGTTTAAGTGGGGGTAGACACCGATACGACGTCTTCAACAGGTTAAAGACGCGTTTTAAGTTTAAAGAAAGACTTATATATTCTTTCACCAATAAAACCCTCACATCGACTAGCGGGTATTGAATTTCCTTTCTTGTAAGTGAAAACTAACACCTTAACCAACGGTGACATTCTTTGTTGGTCTCTTAATGAGTATTCGAATATTAGTTTGTCATACTTGTGTGAAGGACTAACCATTTTGGCTAGACCTAATAACACAAACTGAATGTTTTTTTTTTTTTGATATTACAAACTGAATGTTTGTGGCGTTGAGGGGGACAGTGATCATGAAAGGGACAATAAGAGGAGAACAAAAACACCAGCGGAGACAAGGGAGAACGGGCCAGGGAGCCCATGCTGAGTCCAAAGAATGTTAACGAACAGAAATATGTGGGCCAATTTATTAAGAAATTAAACCATCTCTCAGGGGCAATAATTATTTTACAATTATTATAAAAAATAATAATTATTATTTTACAATTTCTTTGATATAATCCCGGGGTCCATCCCCTCTTGCCCATATCATCATCATTTCCTGTTTTAGAAAATCACCATTCACAACATCAATGGATATAAAAATAAAATGTACTTCCTCCGTTCTAATTACAGGAACACTTTTATAGTGTAAATTACACTATAAAAGTGTTTTTATAATTAGGAAAGGAGGTAGTATTACTTATAAGTTATAAACAGTATGATTTATTTTAAATTCATGCAATATATGTATAGGTATGTAAAACTTTCCTGATGTAATAAATAAAGAAAAAAATTGATAAAAAATATATTGTTTGAAAATTTTATCAGACAAAAAGCCATGGCATATTCATACAAAATAGCCACGGTATAGTTAAGGATGTTTTGAAATAAAGCATATGTAGAAGATGGCATATAAAAAGGCAAATTCTATCGATGTGGCAACATTTCTATTACATTTTTCGTAATAAATACTACTTTTTTAATTATAAGACCTAATTAACTTTTTTTGGAGAGATTAAGAATGTTAAATATGTTATTTAATCATTTGATATGTTGTATATCCTTAGATTATATATTACTACCTCCAAACCTAATTATAGGAACACTTTTGTAGTGCAAACTGCACTACAAAAGTGTTCCTATAATTAGGACCGGAGGGAGTAGTTTATTAGTCAAGGTAATTAGTTTGAAGAAAAAAATAAAAATAAAAATACTCTAAAATAATTTAATTAACTTCCTTAATTTTTCTAAGAAAGTCAACTAGCTCTTATAATTATGGCCGGAGGAAGTAATACTCTTCCGGTCCTTAATATTTGACATATTTACCTAATTTGATTTAATTAGTTAAGTTAGTTAATATGAAGTGTATTTTTTAAAACATCACAACCATTTTCCTTTATTCATATTCCTCCTTCTATTTGATTATTGTTGATAGAGTCTCAATAGGAATAAATTAATAAAATATTGATAAATATGAAAACTATGTGTTATATATATTAAGGTGGGGAAGATCGTTTTCTTATTAATTAGTAGAACGAGAAAGGTGATTAATTAATAAGCTGGGCAAGTAAGTATAATTTTGTATATATCAAAACGATCCACGTCTTCTCGAAAGAGGATCGGAATCATAGAATCAGTAAGTTTTGATATTTTAACGCAAGGATCCTATGTGGCATTCTGACATACAGCCATATAAAAAGACAAGTTAAAATATTGAAATATGCATAGGATTCATTCTTTAACGTAAGATTTATTTAGTATCCTGATATATACGCATAATACATCCAGATCAGACATATTGTATACATCGGAATCGGAGAAATTATATATATATATATATATTAATCACTAATCGGGCTGCTCCCTGCCAACTTGATTAATTTAAATGGCAAATTAAAGAAAGAGTAACTCAGCTGAACAGCAGGATTGGGGTTCCATTTAGCTGGTTTGGGTCTCTCTCTCTTACACACTACTTGACTCCAATTTAATTGAAGAATTGATGTCACAAACTCTCAAAGGGCTGACTCATGTTTTTATCTCTCGCCGTTAGTTGCGAGCCACAAGCATGCAGCAGTCAAACCTGTCAAAGCAGAAGCAAAAACCAATTTAGCAACCAACGATTACGTTGTACTTCCACCGTTCCATATTATAAGAAACAACCCACACTTATGCTCCGTTATAAATTATAAAAAATATTTAGAAAATATTTGATTTTTTTTTTTACTTCTTATTTTCTCGTTTTATCTTTATTTAATATCTATATAACAAATTTTCAGAACCCACAAACAATTATAACTTCTACCATATTTTTTCCGTATTCTTTCTCTTCTACAATTCTCCTTATCATAATAACGAGCATTTACTTTCGTGTGGGGAGAATATTATTAAAGAAAAAACTTATTTTTGTCATTTTATTGAATTCACCACAATAACACTAGTTGAAGATAGTCTATTCAATGTAATTATGAGAGAAAACAATCAATTGATTAAAAAGGAAGAAATAAAATATGAATAACTCAATTGACATGGAGAATCAATAAAACAATATCTATAAATTCTGTTTGAGAGATGAATTCTTTTAATAGAGATTGATTTCGTTTCTATTTTAAAACATTGCAGTTTATCCAAACTCTTGGACAAGACAGTTAGAACTCTGAATGGGAAGCTACCTATTTCTCTCCTCAAGATTCTTATATATATATATATATGGTTCCTTCATTTCGATCAGGGCCTTGGCAAGATCTATCATGTTATAAAGCTTCGGAAATTTTCTTTTAAAATGATCTCATTTTTCCTTACACCTGCCTTAAAACCAACTCCAAACCATGACACTTCCCAGATCTTGTGGAGATCTAGGAAGTTGTTAATGTCTAGAGAGATTGGATTTGAATATTATAAGAGAATCGGCTAGCTTCAAACCGAATTGGAACTGAATTTCAGGGTCACAAACTGCTTCACTCTTTGCATATTTATTCTCTCTTATTCCCTATCTTCTTATAACTAATCGTATTTTAGTAAAAAAAAAAGAAAGGAATATTTGAAAGATAAAAATGTTAACACACTTATTATTTTAAACCATCACTTCGAACCATAAGATTTAGTTAAACGTTTGTTATAATAAGGAACGGAGGGAGTATTAATTAATGGTAATCACGAGGAGAATTTTTTTTAATAGTTTTTATTGTAAGGGGAGACTATATATCTCAATGTTTATTATCGTGAATATTATTAAAAGATGGACGTGATTTCTTAATTATTTTTTCCCCATTGAACCTTATGGGAAGAGATAAAGTTGTCAAACTCATTTTAAACTATAATTAGATAATTAAAATATAAAAATGACAACAATTTGATTTAAATCTATTTTAAATCCAAATAATTAAAATCAAATCCACCAACATTTATAATTTATATATCATATTTAAGAAATAAATTTCTAGAAAATTCATATATAAAGCCAATAAGTATAATCCAATCGAAAAAAGTTAATATGAATTTAAGAATGAGTTAACACGATTTTAAAAATTATAAGCATAAAAACGCTTAAACTCATTATATATGTAAACTTACAAGTTTAACCAATTTTATTAGCAACTTGACGGGATTTTTTAAGTAAGAAGCGTAAAAACGATAAACTTAGATAGTTAACTTATGAGTTTGATAACAATAGATAAGGGCAAAGCGAATAAAGTATGCAGTGGAAAGTGAGATGCCAATATGAATAATTTAGTTCAGACATGTAATTGAAAATCTTGCAGTGGGTTTGGTAATGAGATCGCGGATGTGCGTGAAATTTTCCAAACGATATGAGTAAGCAAAAATTAAAGACAACTATAAACAAAGTACTTGTGGGGTTCTCTATGTAGTATTCATGGATGCAAGGGATGTCGTTATGTGGTCGGACACATATATATGTATCCTATTAATTATATATATATCGATAACTGATATGTTAGGTTAATTATTCCTTTCTCTCATGTGCTTACCTGTAAAATCAAGTTCAGACATTGTTCTTCGATCTAATAATAATATATAATACAACAAAGCACATGGAGTATTTTGTGCGTGTAAGTGTTCATGTGATAGGGTGAAATAACATAGGATGCCATGCCCCCCAACGCAACAAGCCAAAAGCGGTTGAATTGTCCAATATATAACATTACTGACACAATTATTACACAGATTCCTCTAATTTACGTTTTCTCTTGTTTGTTTTCATCATACTATAATATCACACACACAAACACACACACACACACACACTCACATTATTTGCAGCTCCACGATATGCTCGCTCTTTCAATTCCTTGAAAAACAATATAGTCAAAAAAAGGTTGCTCCCAGTAGCAGTACTCTCCTGAATTATTTAATGCTTTGATTGTTAAAGTTCACCTAACATATCCATAATTCGATCGACTTCCTACTGTATAACAGTTATAGTCTTGGCTTAAAGCTACTGATGATGCAATCTTAATCACTGTGTAAATAATTATGTCTAAAGATTACAAGCTTCCAGAGTAGTATTTAATTTCCATCACAGTCCCTAAATTTAATGCTAAGATCGACACTTAGCTTGCACAGTTACTTCCTTATTTGATCATTATTCATAGAAGGGTTTCCGAAATAAGAAATGATATATATATATATATAATGGTGCGTGATTAGCACGGTAAAAGCTTTCGTTATTCCAAAGCTTAGAATGTTAGATGTGTGAAATTGGGAGAAGTAAATAGAGATGCGTGCCAGGCTTCAAGAACAATCGTTTTAAGAACATAGTTTGAGACAGCTCAATGGTCAAATCACTGTATTGATAGTTGTTGTTGTTTTTTTTTTCCCCGGGCCATTGGTATATATAGCGAAGTGTAAGGGCTATTAGACTTAGCTGTAGAGAGAAAAAGGCAAATCTTGTAGTTGTTTCTTGTTACCGATCATGGCAATTAATAAGAGTAGTTTGAAAGTGAGGCATTTATAGTACGTAATAGCTAGCTAGGAATTGACCGATAAAGCTATCACGAGGAATCAGAATTTATATGAGAAACTCAATGGGTAAAGCAACATCTTCAATCACGTGGGGACATGGTCATACTATTTAGGTACACTCTATAAAACCCAACAACTAAACTATATATGCAGATCACTTCAGTAAGTTTTAATTACTCAGAGAAACACCCTCTTGATGCAAACCAAAATCTTCATTAGATCAATCGAGAATATCAGAAACAGGATCACTTTGTACCTGTTGTTTGGTGATATATATGCGAATAGCTCTTTTAATCTATCATGGGAATTCTTTTAGCTTAATGAGTAGCGATAGTATTGTAGCGTTGATTATTTGAAATTATTATGCTACCTGCAATGAAGAACGTAACCAATTTTAGTTTTGACCAAATTAAATACCTCCTCATGTGCTCAACATAAAACATATTTATCTAATTTAATTATATTAAGGAAGTTAGTTAAATTAGTTAATATAACATATATTTTCTAAAACATTATAATCATCCTCATTAATTCCTTCACCTCTTTAATTATTATTGAAGGAGTATTAATAAAAATAAGTTATAAAATGATTTAATTACAACTATCAATCTTTTACATTTAAAATTAAGATTAACTTCTCACATATGTCTTATATTAAAAATTGGAGGGATGAGAGTAGTAAAGATGACAAAGAGAGAGAAAGATGTCTCCAATAATATGATGATGATGATGATCGAGCTATTCGATCACGGGGTTGTAAAGGCATGCAAGTTGTTTTTTCAGTGTCAAGAAATCCTCATCGGATCCAATCTTAAGTTTTTGCTTAAAAAGAAGAATACAATTATTCAACAACAAAAGTCTAGAAGAGTTGGCAAATGGTCGAGATTCCCAAATTGAATTATCTGATTAGGAAACAAGTAGTCTTATCAAATAATAAACAAATCAGTATTAATTACATATTTGTTAATTGAGAACTAAGTAATAATTATATATTAAGAAATTAATTACATATTTATAAATTAAATACGATGTGCTTCCCTGAGTTGAACATCACCCTTGTTAGTTGCCATTAAACTATTTGACAATTTCTTTTCTCCCGCCATCTTTCTTATTCTGGTGATCTGCCATGCAAATCCCATTTAGATTTTAGTAGTTTAATAATTTCCTTCAGTGTGAACTATGGCCATGGAGAGACAAAATTGGTTTCTGGTATGAACCGCTTCTCATCATCTGTTCAATAAATTAAATATTGAAACCATATGGATAGATGGAGTAATAATATATCATATATGGGCGTGTGTGTAAGTGAGCGCACATGTAATAGTTGTAACCAAAAAAGAAAAAGTTGAATGCATTTTGTTTCCTATAAAAAAATGTGTATCTGCACTTAATAATTATTAAAAAATGGATTTTATTTTTTTATTTTTGGAAAAAAGTGAAAAATGAGGGATAAAAAAATTAATATAAAAACATTCCACAGTTCCTCATTGTACATATATCATTTTGATAAGAGTCCGTTTATCGAAATAATAATAATAATAATAATTGGCTGGAACAAGTTTTTGATTCCATGAGTGCTAAAACAGGTGTCCTACGTCACTAAATACTACTCCCTAGTTCTAATTATAGGAGCATTTTTATAATATAAATTGTACTATAAAAGTACTTCTATCATTAGGACCGAAGGGAGGTAGTGATTTCTACCAATTTTAAGAGAGATTCGCAGCAACGAAGAAAATTCCAGCCTTTCAAAAGCCTGATAGGAGGTGCTGAGTCCAAATCTTTTTTAAGACGAGAGTCTTCCTCCAGCATCAATCAATCAGGCAAAGACCAAATTATACGTAAAGAATCATTGAATTTTCCCAACCATAGTCAACCATTAAGGAAACCACTTGCATTGATTTTACTTAATGCCGCGTGAATGCCAAGTTGTTTCCAGAGGAGAAAAGAAATTAAAAGCATATATACGCCGCTTTTTAATATTTATTTTTTCAAAAATGTGCAAAATGAAATGACGTCAAAATTTTTGAAAAAGGAATTATGCAAAAAAGATTAGTCCTTGTTTGGATAAGCAATTCCATACATAAAATTCTCCTCATATACACTTATATCCTGCAACTAAAATCACTCTCAAAAAAATTATCCTAACACGCATCTTATAATAGTGGAAGCACAAAATGCAACAAGACAAGTTGATGAACCTGTGGTTTGGACATCAACCCGATTTGTTTTGTTTGTTTTTGTTACGGACCCCATCAGGCCCAATACCGAGGTGGCCCACTAAAGAATAGATCCTATAGCGGGATCCTCCTATAATAATGGGAAATCTCATCTTACCTATAATCTGGGTATATCTGAATCCATATCTGAGATATAATATAACGGTCTGAGATCACGATAGGCCCCATATACTGGACCAAAGATATTCTCTATAAATACAGGGGTCGACCCTTAAGTACACGTTCTAACTCTGAACTATTTACATACCGTCACATTGTACACATACAGCACCCCCTTTGGCGAAAACCTAACTTGTGTACAGTGATCCCATACTCTTATGGATATCTACCTCATAGATATTCAAGCGGAGTCTACTGATCTTACATTAAAGCACTACCTTACCAAGCTAGACATCTATGTTCTATACCAGAATAGTTTTATTAAAAAATGATTTTTAAAATTTTTCTTTTGAATTTTATATTAATTACTTGAAATATTTAATTTCTTATTGGTGTAGTTTCGGATTAACTTTAGTTTGACTTCAATTTAACCTGATCCAATACTTCAACCCATTTAGTAGTCCGTCTAAATTTCAGCACGTTAAATATAAGAAGGAATAGGAACATGAAGGAGACACGAGAGTGAATAGATGAAAAAAAAACATGGGAGGGACGTTTCATTGACTTGAAGGCGCAAGGGAGCGGTGGTGATAAGTAAATAGTAATGACCCAATGAGCACATCATTGCAATGGACGAAGAAGAAAGAATCACTTGCACTCTTTTGGGAAGCATGGAGGGAGGGTACAGCAGAGGGCAGAGGACCCCACAACACAGGGCACAGTATGGGCCCCACACAATGACACTGAGAGGGACAGAGGTATCACGGACCACGGTCCTATCGTTGCATCGGCACAAGAGACCCTACAACCCCACTACGACTAGGACCCCACACGCACACACACACACACACTGACCTCTCTCTTCCTCTAAAACTAAAAAACCCTTCTTTCTTCCCTCTAATTATGCCTTAATCATTCTTCCCTCTCAGAAAGGTAACTTACTTTTCCAGGCCCCCACCACCCATCATCTTCATTACACTGGTACTACCAAGTTCTTCGTCAAATATAGCTAATCTAATGTTCACTCATCCCCAAGCCTAATGCTATATAGAACTGTATTGTAAAAGCCTTTGTTTATTTTATGCGCTAGGAGTCTATAAAGATATCGGCTTTTTAAGCAAAAACAGTTCGGAGTTTGTGTCCGCAAAACACAATCCCCTGTGGTAGTAACTAGTAATTTAAACACTATTCTGGTTCAGTGGGCAAAGAGGCAGGGTCACACACAATTCGACGAATATTGTGGGTGTGTGACTTGTGTCCGTTTTTGTGTGTCTTTGTGCGTGTGGTGGCCCATCACAATCTATGGCTGACCGTGCTTGAGGATTGCAGTCAATAAGAGATGATGAGGTTGAGATCAGAGTCCCTCAACGGGTATCCCCAAAGACACTGCCACAGCTACTATTGCTAGGTGGGGGAAGAGAGAGAGAGAGAAGAGATCAGAAAAAAAAAGGCTCCAATATTATCTTTATCTACTATATAGCTAGCCATCGTATTTGAGTGGTTTTGGTTTTACGACGATACTTAAACGAAATCAAACAAACCAGAAACCAGATCAGCTGCCACAACAGTCCGAAGCTCCTTTGCATTCTCTCGAGGTTTAACAATATTTTAATTTATTTTGGTGGTAGGGTGATTAGGTTCAGCAGTAGGATCCAGTTTCTCGGCCATGGCCTTTTCTTGAGTTTTTGGCAGAATCGAAGTCAGCCAGGTCTTTGTAGCAGTAGAGAGTTTTGGGTAGCATCCAAAAGAATTTATATATTTGATTTGGCTTTTGCTTCTGGTAACCCCTTTGTTTTCTTGCTTGTACTGTCTGATACCTTTGAAACTTTGCTGTTCGCTTCTGCTTCCCCTTTCCAATATAGTCCCTCCCCCTTCACACTTCCCACTATGCAAATGCTCTCTGGTGACCCCTTTTCCTTATCCTCTTCCATCGGAGCCTTCGCTCCCGACCCGAATCCAAACCCTAACCCTAAACTCAACCCCCCTCCCCTCCCAAAAAAGAAGAGAAATCTCCCAGGAACACCAGGTTCGTGACGTAACGTACTCAATTTCTTCTTTGCTGATTTGATTTCTCTCTTGATTTTAATTTTGTATTGTGATGTGCACAGATCCAGATGCCGAGGTCATCGCTCTGTCTCCCAAATCTCTCATGGCCACAAACCGATTCATATGTGAAATATGCAACAAAGGGTTTCAGAGAGACCAGAACCTGCAGCTTCACCGGAGGGGGCACAACCTGCCATGGAAGCTGCGACAAAGGTCGAACAAGGAGGTCAGGAAGAAGGTTTATATATGCCCAGAGAAGACATGCGTGCACCACGACCCGTCCAGAGCACTGGGGGACCTCACAGGGATAAAGAAGCATTATAGCAGAAAACACGGGGAGAAGAAATGGAAGTGCGAGAAGTGTTCGAAGAAATACGCAGTCCAGTCCGATTGGAAAGCTCACACCAAAACTTGTGGTACTAGAGAATATAAGTGCGACTGTGGCACCCTCTTCTCTAGGTATATTTACTAAAATCCCAATCTCACTACCTCATAATAAATGCTATACTGTTTGGAGGCGTAGTAATTTATTGCTTCTTTTATTTGTGTAAATGATTGGGTAATTAATGGGGTGTTTGTTCAAAATCAGGAAGGATAGTTTCATCACCCACAGAGCTTTCTGCGATGCCTTGACAGAAGAGAGCGCGAGGCTCACCTCAGTTGGCACGTCAGATTTGAATTTTAAAAACGAAGAGTGTGTGATGAACTCTGACTCTCAGCTTAGCTCGGCTCATGGATTTGGCATTTCGCAATTCGGTGCAAATGGTTTTCGTTCAGAATTTGATGGAATGGGTATGAGTATGGGTGGTGCTGACCAGCAAATCATGAGGCCAAACTTGTCACTGTGGTTGAACCAGCTGGGAAATTCTGGTCTTTATGTGTCAAATTCGAGTTCTTCAGGTTTGCCCGAGATCAATATGCAAATGCCTCAACCTAATAACACTTTTGCTCCTTCTTCTTTGTCCAGTTATTCCCCCTCAATTGGGAAAAAAGGAGAGAGTAGTGGAAGTGGAAACTTAGTATCTGTTTTTAATTCAGAGTCTCGAAGCAAGCAATCAAAGCCAGCTTCTCCCATGTCAGCCACTGCACTTCTACAGAAAGCGGCTCAACTGGGTTCAACCAGAAGCAGCAACCCTTCCATATTTAGTGGCAGTTTTGGAGTAATGAGCTCGTCTTCTTCCCAGACAACAGCAAGTCTCGAGAACAACAACGCAGACCAAATCCAAAACCGTAACAACAACGAGCTGAACCAAGTGTATCATCATCAGAGTATGAAACAATCAGAGAATTTTAGTTCAAGTAGCAATGGTGTCGGTGGAACGTTGGGGATAAGCAATAACAACAACTTCAGCTCATTGACGCATTCATCGAGCAGTGGTCTTGATGAGCTTGTGTCACAGTCCCATGGAAGACAAAGTAACAACAAACAAGTGCAACTGAAGCTGTATCCTGATTCAAACAATGGAGAACATGGTTACACCAGAGATTTTCTTGGAATGAGCGGACCGGGAGGAGTAGGAGCTGGCTCTCCTTTCCTTCCCCAAGAGCTCGCTAAGTTTGCTTCCATTGCCTCGTCCATGGGAATGCCTCAGTTCCAGAGTAGTACTACTCAGTAAATAAAGCTATAGCCTTCCAAGTATTAGTGTTCGATCATGATATATATGAGCTTATGCGATATGAATCAACCCGAAAGAATTAAGTTAATTAGAACGAGTTAATGTGATGGAGCGGCCGGGGTGAAGAAAGATGGAGTTTGCGAGACAAGTCAGGATGCAGTGGGCCCCACTGCATGTCATCAATAGGTGCGGACTCCGAGTCATGCATGTTCTCCTAGTTGTTTTCCTTGTGTCTTAGCATTGTTATCGTTTTTGGTTTCTCTTCCTCGACAGAAATCCAAGGAAGAATAAATAAAATTTGCATTCATCATACGTTGTATATGACCACACTAGCGTAACTGAGCCACCTTACTAAAAAAATGAGACTGGTTAACGTAAAAAAAAAAACTAGTTTTTTGCGTTCGTTGTAATAATATTATTTTTGATTTTTTTACTTATCCATCCGTCAAATTCTGCCACCTCGTCAACCAGGGTGGGCAATAATAACTGAGATAAATTGTGAGTCCAAATCTTAATCCACCTAGCTAGACACGCCACGTTGCAATAGGAAGCTATATTGTGTTCAGTCCAAATATGTGTTTCTATAAGTAATAATAATAATATCTGGGGGAGGTTTAGTTTAGAAGACAAAGCTCGTTACGTCTCTCGCTTATTGGCAGATGGAGTTGAGCAGTGTGGTGGAGTAGGCAGAATCTAGGTGCTAAATATAGACAGGCTTTTTGGCAGAACCCTGAACCTGGGAAAGTATTGCGGAGAGTCTTGCTCTCTAGCTAGTCTCTGGTTCATGACATTTCTTGAGGAATAGTGTAGGCTTTTTTTTTTTTTTCATTGAGGAATAGTGTAGGTTTTAGTGAATCTGTTGGATGCATTTGTTAAATGGTATATCGCGGTGTGTGTGTGTGTATAACGTTGATTAATACTGATTCAGTAATAAGATTTATGGCGGAATGAAGTTGTTGTGGGTGTGTTGACAGGCTTTGGTACAGAGGGTGGCATCATGACAATTCATGGTTGCTGCTTCTCTGCATAGTAACTGTAAAGCAAACCTTAGACAGCTTCGATTTTAGGTGATCTGAAAACGATGTGATCATTTTGAATAGAGTGGAAGGGATGAATGTCTCTTAAATGCTGCGTAAAAAACCAAGGAGTAATAATGACTATGCACCCAACGTTGCATAGTGGCTGCATGCCCGACACAATCCTTGACAAAAGTAATATGTATAGTACTAAAAAAAGGTGAACATGACTTCCTGGTTCCTCCCACAACCACGTGACTGTCTCATTTCCATGGACTGCTCACTGCTGCCTGGCCTCATCACAGGCCCGTCTTCTCATTTATCAGTATCAGTGTATCATCACACTGCTCCGTCCTTGGTCTCTATTTAGGACATATGATAATTAATACTATGAGATCTAGCTACGATTTATTATTTCACCAAGGCAAACCTTTGTCATTTCTCACTCTTTCGTACGTTGGCCGCAAGTAACGTTAACAACAAGACATGCTCATGAGTATGCGCATTAAGATTTCATTTCCATATGTTGTTTAACTGTACATATACACAAGTTAAAGACTACATGATATTGTTTACTTAGAATTCTTTATCATTTATATCGAACTTCAATATCCGACGTTTAAAAAAGAGAGGAAGCTAGCGCCGCCATCATGTGATTTCCTGGTTGAAGTCAAATATAGTTAAATAATAGGGTATGCACCAAGCCAAAAGGGAGAGTAGTACTATATTGTAACGGGTAATATAATTTTCTAACCTACGGTGTACATTAGGGTGGTGAGGTGGTCTCTCCAAAGTTGTGTTGACTAATTTTCCAATACTTTACAGCATTGTTATTAACTAAAAAAAGGTTGTAATAATAGAGATATAAAGTAGTAGCATGTAAAGAATGAAGGGGGTGGAGTGTTCCCAAGGTGTGTGGTGTTTGAAAATGAAAGAGTCAAAGGTCTCAAAGACTCGAACAATACGGGAAGACGCAGATTGATTAAAGCTCAAGACGCCCTACTTTTTATTGGTACTTGTCATGGCCACCAGCTTTTTGAGGCCTCACAATTCTTTTCAACTTTCAAAGCTTCAACTAGCTACTACCCACTTTGGTCTACCTGAGGCAAATCAAACCGCCCCCAACCCCCCCGGGGGGGAAGAAAAAGTAGCTAGCTGGCCGCTTCGTTACCAAACCGTAATTCACTCCTTTTTGACCTGACTTCGGTAACTAGGCATCATCGCAACTTTTCTTTTTCTTTACGTGTGCCAATTTTCAATAGGTCAAATATAATTTTATCATGGTTTCTGATTGATTCAAGTAGCAGGGGAACTTATCTTTTTCCAGGAGAATATTCTGAGGTTTTCATGGTATAACGTGATTTAAACACACAAGTCGTTGATGCGTTAATTTTTGTATTACTCATGACCAGAATGTCTGCAAGAAATAACAAGTTTAAGCATATAGCGATCGAGATGGTTATAGATTTTTCAATTAGGAAATTTGATTGAGGCGTTTGAAAATAAAAGAAGTTCAAAGTGTTGGAATCGTGTAGGATATTGTTCCGTCCAAAAAAGAGAAAAGAATCATTTGGTAATACGTGAATGACAGAAATTGGGTGAAACCATTTTGGAAAAGAGAGGTATTTTGAAATACCTCATGTATCAATTCCTCTTTCTATGATCTCTCGCTCTCTCTCTGTGCTGCGTTTCGAACAGGCGACGCTGTGGCTGAGATTATCTCTCCACGCCAGCAGGCCTCTCGAGACGCAAGCGACGAAATGCTCTAAAACATATCTTCTGTACTAATTTTAAAGTTGGCCCCAGAAATTTAAAAATTTGAAAACTTCTCCCCATTATTTCTCACGTTTTCTAAATTAGCCACAGCCCACAGATCCTTTTCCTTCGTGAAGAAATGATGGCCCCAACGGCCCAGCCACACTATTAGGTTCTTGGGCCACATGGGTCCAGTGTTCGTTGGGTAAATGCAACTTGACGCCCGCCTATTATGGAAGGATTAATTATTACCTTTTTTTGTGTGTGAAAGATTAATTATTAACCAACGGAGATTTGACTCAAGTGGTAAGCGAGCATGTCGTTTAAGCGCGAGTCGCGGTTCGGCGCTCAAATCAAAAAACCCCGCCCAGATTAGTCAGGGCTAAATCCCGGTGTGGGTAACAAAAAAAGAAAGAAAGAAGAATTATTACTTACTTTCTTTTTTGCTCGAAATTATTATTACTTACTTTCACGTATTGCTGCGTTATTATTCTTCAAGAAACTAGGAAAAACGAGTATTTCAGTGACAAACAATTCACAGTTACATTCAGCACATTTTATAGCTTTGCAGCAAGCAATAATAATACACGACAAGATCTCCATCAAAGATTCAAAGTAATCAACAATCAACTAAACACTCGCTCCATGAAAAAAAGAAGAAGAATCACCCCTGGATTAAAGCCACAAACACGAAGCTGTCACCGCAATGACTGCAACACTGAGGATAGCCCCTTTCCCTCTCAGGCCAATGAGACCCAGCACACCGGAAGTATTAACCGGTGTAGTTGAAGAAGGAGAATCGGCAGCCCGGACATTTTTCTCCGGCCTAGTCGGCGCCGGCGCCGGTGCGGGCGTGGGGGGCGCGCCAAAAAGCGCCAAAGGAAGCAGCACCTGATCCACCTGATACACAGCAAGCTGGCTGTCACTGTAAATAGTATTAGCGACAGATGCGTCAACGACTCCAGTGGTTACGTTGACTTGGTTTCCCGAAGTTGTGACGTTGAGGGGGAACTGGCCATCGCCTCCATTTCCGGCCTGCGTCTGTAATGGGTTGCTTGCAGTCTGAAATTGGGACACAGTGTAGAGATTGGGGAGGATATGAAACTGCACGAGCTGAAGCTGTTCCTGGGAATTGATGGAATTTAGTGCTCCGGATTTTAGGCTAGCGAAGGCATTATCAGTGGGTGCGAAAATAGTGAGGCCTTGGTTTGAGTTATTGAGCTGAGCATTGACTCTGTCAGCCACCTGAGTAGCTTTGAGCAGTTTGATGAAAGTGGTGAACTGGCCTGCCTTCTCCAGGACTTGGGTTATGTTGGTGGGGCCTGATGGTGCTGCTGGTGCTGTTTGAGCAGAAGTTGTGTGGAAGAAGAATAAGATGATTAGAACAGAGGAGAAGCGTAAATTTGACATTATATTGATGCAGGTTTTGTGAGAAGGAAAGAGCAATGAAATGTAAGTAAGTGGAGGGGATATATATATAATGAAGGAGGTGAGTGGAATTAAGGAATTTGCAATTGGTAAATGGTTGGTGAAAGGTTGCAATGGACAAGGTGGCAAGAGGACGTCAGGGTGTTAAAATTTTGTGTGTGAAGCAGAGAGATTAAAGGGAGAATTAATTGCTTGGAGAAGCAGGAAAAACAGGCAGGATTGGCTGATTGATGATGTGGGGGCTAAAATGGCAATGAGTATGGATTGTTTTTGGTTATTGCTTGGACAAACCAAACCACCCTAAAATGTTTCATGCTTGCTTTAGTTTCAAGTTTCTGGTGGCGGGACCAATGTTGGCCTTTACATCTTGATTTTTGGAACACTTTTTTCCTTCTCTGTTCTCATGGTAGTGAATCAACCAACTTGATTTGCTTCTGCTTGTTATACTTGTATTTAACTGCAGAACTTTGATAATTCTTGGTTTACTAGGGCTCCTGCTGCTTGTGTTAGTTTTGTTTTTTTTCCCTCTCTGGCCTAGATATGGGTTCATAACTCTCGTATATTATAGAAAGGCAAGTTTCTAGGTGTTTTTAAAATGGAAGTAAAAATTATCAAGGGTGTGTTTGGATCGTGCTAGACACATGTTAATTGCTTTTCTTTTTATTTTTTCCTCCAGATTATCATCTGATATTTGGTTTGAAGTTTGTATTTTCCCTCTCTCAACACAAGTGATTTCTCGGAAACTCAAACTTAAGACTCAAGAGGGATTTATTAGGGCTTTATACTACTAGGCTAACTCTATGTTCCTCTATAGTTCTTTTTTATCATCTTTATTCTTGTATGGCCAAAGGACATGATTTTTCAAGAGGACTTTTTTGGAGAAATTAAGGAAGCTAGTCAAATTACTTTAGAATATTTTTATTTTTTTCTTCAAACAAATTAATTTGACTAATAAACTAATATATAATCTAAAAATACAAAACATATTAAATGATTAAATAACTTATTTAACTTTCTTAATCTCTCTAAAAAAAGTCAAATAGGTCTTAAAATTAGAACCAGAGGTAGTAGTATACAAAATTTTTTGATACTCCCTCCGCTCTTAAATATCAAGTTTGAAGTATAATTTGTATTACAAACTTTTTCTTATATATATTTAGGACTGAAGATAATATTGTTTATTTATTTATTATTTTTTCAATGCTCCTGCTAGGTGGTGGGTGCCATTGCCACCCAGCCTCGTCAATTTTAGAATTAGGCATTATTTGGGCTCATTATCCGTTACCACTGAAGCCCATAACAGTAGTGGGCTTAATGTGAATTGGCGCATAGCGGTCCAATGTGTTTTATGGGCCCCCTTTTGGGAGGGCCGAAAAATCCGTTGACCGGAGGGTAGTGTCAAATCGTGGACCGTTTTGTTTTGTATCAGAAATTTCAATTTCAATTTGCTGTTCGCAGCGTTTCAATAAGCCGCAAAACCATAGCTAACTAAAAATCTAATGATGTAAACCAGTTTTTAATCTGGAAGCCATTGGAAGACAGAGCATATGCACGCACAGTGAAAAACCGGGAAAAGAGCTGCGGAGGAGAAGACAACCGTCAGAGCAGGGCGAAGACCTCAATTCAATTCAAATCAATTCAACGTATCGAACCCTAGTGTCATGATCCTATGTTATTGTCCACATCTTAATCGCCACCATGATCAACGCACCCAACGGCATGATATCCCCGTCTTCATCCGCTACCGCCCAATCCCCTGGTCTCAAGACTTATTTCAAGACTCCTGAAGGTCGCTACAAGCTTCAGTACGAGAAGACACATCCTTCCGCCCTCCCTCACTATGCCCTCGGCAAAACCGTCACTCAGGTCATCTCAATTTTCTTTTCCTTTATGTATTTGTAATCCAAATATATATTTGTTCTATATAAAAAGGATGGATGTCTTCATAACGCCCATTTAGCCGAATCGATGATGATTCTTGTTTTTGTTCCAAGGGTTAGATGATAATTATTTCTAATTTGTTTCATTTTGGTTTCTGACATCGAAGGTTAGCTTCTTTTTTTTTCCTAGAAAAAAAAAATCAAAACAAAGACAAACTGTATAATTTTTCGGAAGGTTATTCTGGGTTATGTAAGTTCATAATTCATTGACTCGGAGAATCAACGAGTAAAGTTTCCATATTATTCTCAGTTCATCGATTATTCTTAATTTCGTCGAGCTATTTTGTATTGTTACGCTTTTTTGTTCTGGCTTTCATCCTGAAAAGCCCAATTTCCTAAGGAAATGTGTTTCATTTTCGAGCTTGTGTGTCTCCCTTCACTGTTTGCAATATGTCGTTTATCTTAGCAGCACATTGCTGTTTGATTAATCCATTAGGTAACTCTTGCACATCTCAAGGAGAAGCCAGCTCCCTCGACACCAACTGCCCCACCATCAAGTTTTAGTGCCAGCAGTGGGGTACGGTCAGCGGCTGCTAGATTGTGGGGAGGTGGCAATGGAAGCCGTGCACTTAGTTTTGTTGGAGGGAATGGTAGCAACAAGAATATTGGGGTAAACAGTAGGATTGGTTCTCTTGGCGCCTCAAGTTCAAATAGTTTAATGGCTAATTCAAATTTTGATGGGAAAGGAACGTACTTGATCTTCAATGTTAGTGATGCAATTTTTGTTAGTGTATTGAATTCTCAAGACAAGGTAGACAGATGATGGAATTTGAATTATTATCTTTTTGGGGGTAGGGGAGATTTTGGATTTGGCATATTAGACTTTTCTTGTTTTGGATGTAGGATCCCATAAAGTCCATTCACTTCAGTAATTCGAATCCTGTGTGCCACGCCTTTGATGAGGAAGCGAAGGATGGACATGATTTGCTTATTGGTTTGAGTACGGGTGATGGTAAATAGTTCGATAAATTCCTAACTTTCCATCTTTCTTTATTTCATTTTTTATGTTTATTTAGGCTTTATGAATTTATTTCTCCTGTGTGTATTATTGTAGTCTACTCAGTGTCACTGAGACAGCAATTACAGGATGTCGGTAAAAAGCTTGTAGGAGCTCATCATTACAACAAGGATGGTTCTGTCAACAACAGGCAAGTGTTGATCCAATCTTAGTGTTGACATAAGTGGCTGTCTGCTTTCATGGCCTTGGGTGTATTTTGCTGTATTTCACACACACACACACACACACACGCAAATGTGCACATATACTAGGTAAGGTGTGTGAATTATGTCTAGGAGTGAAATCAATGATCTTAATTATTGTAATTGAATTGGATTTTTGACAAGTTAGAAGCCATTTCCCCAAGTTATTAGCTTTGTCAAGATTTCATTTAGTCGAGTTATTTCATACATAGTAGAATATCGTTTTTAGGTGCTGTCTGGAATCTAACTTGATTGATATCCATTGCTCTGGACAGTCGTTGTACTAGTATTGCATGGATTCCTGGAGGTGATGGTGCTTTTGTTGTTAGTCATGCCGATGGGAATTTGTATGTATATGAAAAGGCAAGCCTCATTTATAAAGAGAGATGCTCATCTCAAGGTTCTTGTATAATGAGGATTTTTACAGTCAGTTGGTCATATGTTAGCTTTCCTCCCATTTCAGAACAAAGATGGTGCTGGAGATTCTTCATTCCCAATTATTAAGGATCAGGCACAGTTTTCTGTTTCTCATGCACGTTACAGTAAGGTATTAAGTTTTATGCCTAATTAGTTTCTAAGCAAAGTATGGGTAGGACAACTGCATCTCTAAAATTTAACATTTATAAAATTATTTTATTTTTCAAAATCTGTTGCTATTCTGTAATGATTATCCATTGATATGTGTTTGTATCAGAACCATATACTTTACTGTTGATGATATTGTCTATTGACACATGAGTTATATTTCAAACAAGGGAAAGATGAAGCATACCACTTCAACTCTAGTATTGTAAACTCTCAATTTTTATGAACGATATTACCTAGTCAAAAAGGTCACAACACATTCAACAAATTTTAGATTTACATTGTTTATGATTGATTATATATTTTGCACTTGTCTATAATTTATTGCATTTCTCTCGTAACATTAAGTGGTTTGAATGGTTTCATGGAGCAGTCAATGTAAAGATCATTTGTTTATTTCTCCTCAATCTTCACTATCTAAGTGGTTTACGGTTAAGCCATGTGCTGTTTTAGAATGATATTTCTTTACATAATCTGTTCTGTGGAACATGCAAATTGGTCAAGCCATTTATATTATATCGGAAGTATAAATGTATAATAAAAAATATGTGTATCAATATGTCCTTCAGATGTTATGGGTTTTTGTATGTAATCATCCTCAGCCTTCTTTGTGGCAAGGCTTTTATGACTGAATTCCTGATTCCCATGAATTTTACTGGTAGCATAAGAATGAATGCTTGGTTTAGTTCTCACCACTTGTTTGTTAACCCCAATTTTTTTTTTCCCCAAAACATATTCTATGCAGAGTAATCCAGTGGCTAGGTGGCATATATGCCAGGGTTCAATTAACAGTATTTCTTTCTCAAATGGTGGTGCATACTTAGCAACTGTTGGAAGAGATGGTATATCAATTAAATTTATTCATTTAAACACCATCAGCATTTGGTGGTTCTGCTGCTTTTCTAGGTTTTCTTGCAAGAACACCTTATTGATCTTATCTGGCTTACCGCATTCAGGCTATTTGCGAGTGTTTGATTTCTCTAAGGAACAACTTATATGTGGTGGTAAAAGTTATTATGGCGCTCTGTTATGTTGTGCTTGGAGGTGAGACTTGTTTGATCCAAGTCACTCTTGTAAGAGTAGACAGCCATTGTTGGATTCATTTCCATCTTTGGTTTATTTATTGCACTCGAATTTATTAAATTATATTTTTTGCACTCTAGAGTATCCCTTTTTTTTGGCTTCACGCATTGAGATTGCAAAACCGTAATCAAAATCTGCTTAACAGCATGGATGCAAAATATATTTTGACTGGGGGAGAAGATGATCTTGTGCAAGTTTGGAGCATGGAGGACCGCAAGGTTGTGGCATGGGGTGAGGGACACAACTCATGGGTAAGTTTCTTGTTAATTTGCAGCAAGCATTATGTATATTTATAATCTGAGCTCTTAGTAACGATATGCCACATGCTGTTACAGGTCAGCGGAGTGGCTTTCGATTCATATTGGACACCACCAAATTCAGATGATAGTACTGAAACTGTTATGTATCGGTTTGGATCTGTTGGTCAGGTACTAAGGTGTTTTGTAAAAAAATAAAATGACATGTCCTCTGATAGATCCTGAAGATTAGGATCTAATAGAACAATTCAAGAACCAGAATCTGAAGTTCTCGACCAAATACACAATACAATTCTGTATATATTTATCTGCATAATTCTGTTTACAACATAAAAGAGATATATATAAAGAAACGTAACTGACTAACCCAAAACTAATCCAAACTAATACAAACTCCCTAGATAACTAACTTACAATAAAACACACATAAAAACATAACTACTAAACTTCCCCCAATAAACCTAACTTCCAAACTTCCTTTAATTGATCTTATCCAAACGCCTCTTTAGAGGACGGTTTGGTATCCTATCATTACCCTCCCCTTGAAAATGAGCCTTGTCCTCAAGGCGAAAGTGAGGAAACTGTGTAGCCATCAGATCATAGGGTTCCCAGCTAGATTTTGCAAGTGGTTGAGTAATTCCTTGAAGCTTATATCGCTTGCCGTCAACCCAAAACACCCTGAACAGCTGCTGCCAATTAGCTTCAACAGTATTTAAAGAGGCTAGCCATTTGATTCCCAACACCATATCAAGACTGCCGAGATGAAAAGGGAAAAAATCCTCTGTTATGGTCAAGTTCTGAATTGTAGTTTCCAGATTCTTGCAAATGGAATTACAAGTTACCATAGATGCATCACCAATTTGAACACCAAACGGAGGAAGTATATCTGGCTTAATATTCAAATCAGTCAGGAGGTGAGTGTCAATGAAATTGTGTGAAGAGCCGCTGTCAATTAGAATCAGGATAGTTTTGGATTTTAACACTCCCTTAACTTTCATGGTAGTAGTTGAAGGTCTGCCTAGTATTGCATGAAGTGATATTTCAACCATTGGAGTCTCATTGTGACCATTGTCGTCTTGCAGCGCTGACACAGGCTCGTCATCGGCATTCTCTGAAAATTCAGATATTTCCATTATTTTCAAAGCCGACGGCTTACATCGATAACCAGGGGAAAACGCTCGCCACAACGGTAACACAAGCCCTTCTCACAACAGAATTGTCGATTAGCGTCAGATATGGTTTGACCCGATAAATTAGAGAATCCCGTCGAGATTTGCGTTTTGGTTTGATCCTGATTCGGCGCATAATTAGGTGAATTTCCGACTGCATAATTGGAGCGACCGTGATCCGGCTGGTGCGACATATTGGAATTGTATCGAGCAATGTTGTGAGTATTTGGCTGACGTGGCGCCGAAAATCTGTTCTCATTAAAATTATTGTTGTATGTATTTCCCTCATATCCTGGTATCTCGAGAAACGCTGTGGAGGCCGATTTGAGTGTTGGCTCTGAATTTTGGATTCAAACTCTAGCACTAAACTTGCCGCTTTATACACTGTTGACTGTTCTGGGTTTTTGGATTTTAACATCAGCCCTCAATTCTTCTTTCAGCCCATGAATAAATATGGCCAGTAAGCAATGTTCTGGCCAATCGTGAACCCTAGACGAACGTCTAATGAATTCCTTTCTATATTCCTCCACCGTTCCCGATTGTGTAATATCACATAAAAAAATAGCAGGATTCTGAAATTCTGTGGGGCCGAAATTATCTTGAAATATCTGAATCAGTTTGTCCCAGTAGCGAATGGTTCGACTTGAAGAAACCCAAGTGAAGACATCCAGAGCATAGCCCTCCAAATTCATTGTTGCAACTTCAACCTTGACATCTTCAGGCATTTGATAATACCGGAAATATTTTTCAGCCTTCATAATCCACCCTCTAGGATCTCCTCCCTCAAATTTGGGAAATTTAGTAAAGGGTCTTCTATAGGGCTGCCTATACCCCCATGGGTTATTTGCTTCAAATTCTTCATAGTCTTCAGTATGTCTCCTGACCTCCCTTCTTCTTGTTCTTCCACTAGTTTCTTGTTATGTTTCATCTCCTTCATCTCAGCGTCAATACGCTGAATTTTATTGACCAGGAACGCCATTTGCTGAGCCAAATCATTGGTTGGTGGAACATGCTCCTGTTCCTTCGAAGATTATGCTTCATGGCTCATATTTGGATGATCCGTTGATTGCTGCTTCTTCCGGTAGTTTCGCATAACGCACAAAATGGCCCAGAGAACGAATTGCTTTGATACCAAATTGATAGATCTTGAAGATTAGGATCTAATAGAACAATTCAAGAACCAGAATCTGAAGTTCTTGACCAAATACACAATACAATTCTGTATATATTTATCTGCATAATTCTGTTTACAACATAAAGGAGATATATATAAAGAAACGTAACTGACTAACCCAAAACTAACCCAAACTGATACAAAATCCCTAGATAATTTACAATAAAACACACATAAAAACATAAGTACTAATCTTCCCCTAATAAACCTACCTTCCAAACTTCCTTTAATTGATCTTATCCAAACGCCTCTTTAGAGGACAGTTTGGTATCCTAGCATCCTCTGTAGTTTTGGCTGTTTTAAGATCTTCACATGAATTTTTTGTTTTCATTCCTTAATATATTTTTTCACTTTGAAAATAAGTTCCCTCTGCCTGCTCATATAAAGTTTGCTGAGAGTTAGATGCCTTTTGTTTCTAGATATGGCAATACTTATGTGAGAAAGTAAAAATTCATATGGAAACATAAATTTACTTGCGTGGTAATTTGGTACTGGTTGAAGGCTTTTAGCTGCTTTCAGATTTGATATGATTGTCAGGCAATTCTAGTTACCTGGTGGATGGGGCCCCTTGACATGAAATATTGTTTATGTAAATGGTATTGCAGAATGCCTGATGAGAACAGTGTTATTTATGAACATATTTTAGGTGACAATAAACTTGCTGAATTATCACCAATCTGGAGAGGGAATTTTGAACTGGCTAAAATTTCCCTTCATGAAGAAGAATAAATCGTGAATTTCTTATAAAATGTGTCACATCGCCTTGCCTAGAACTTAAGTTTTAAAGAAAGAAATGTGTCACAGGTAGTATAGTGATGCGGTCAGAGTTGTGAAAATGGCCTTTCATTTGCGTGATCACTTAGACTCTTGTCACTATATTGAAACTCCTATATTTTTTTTTTTGCTCAAGAAACTTCTTTACTTCTCAATTAAGTCATTTGTCACTATTGAAACTCCTATACTTCTCAATTAAGTCATTTGTCACTATTGAAACTTCTATACTTCTCAATTGCCAAAACTAAGACATTTTATTGGTCAGGATACGCAGTTGCTTCTTTGGGACCTGGAAATGGACGAGATTGTGGTACCGTTGCGGCGTGCACCTGGTGGATCCCCCACTTACAGTGCTGGGAGCCAGTCAGCTCACTGGGACGGTGTTGCCCCGTTGGGTACACTGCAACCTGCTCCAAGCATGCGTGATGTTCCTAAAATTTCGCCTCTTGTCACTCATCGTGCACACACGGAACCCCTTTCAGGCTTGATATTCACCCAGGAATCTGTACTCACTGCTTGTCGGGAAGGACACATTAAAATCTGGACGAGACCTGGGATAACTGAGAGCCAACCAAGCAGCTCTGAAACCTTGCTAGCTGCCAGCTTGAGGGAGAAACCACTATTTCCAAGCAAGGTCAGCAATACTAGTTACAGACAATGACTGACTATGTTCTGTCAATCTAAAGGGAATTTAATCCCTTTTCCTATTTTTTTACTTCTTGGTTGATTGTCCTTTTAGCCGGTTGGTTTCCTAGTTTTCGCTTGATTTTCTCAGAAGATGAACCAACTGGTCCTACTGTATATTGAAGGATGAGCATGGCTTGCCATCGGTGGCAACGAGAGGATGAGAAAATTCTCTATCACTTCCATCTGTAATTAGAAAACGGCTGTTGTCAAAGTAGACCTAATGATAGGAATAATGTGAAATTGATCTCCAGTTACCTTGTATTTTTAAAGTGCATTGGGGTCATCATTTATCCTGTGGGTCTTAGGCGTCAATTCTTTTATTGGGATTGTCACAATTTGGAGGACATGGCAAAGGCACTTTTAAATCTGTTGTGGGGGGCCTTTGGTATAGAATCTAAGTTACATACACTAGTTGTTGGAGCGGCCTCTTGCCTTTGGGAACGTGAGAGTATGTTTGAGGGAATGAGAATGGAAGTGAGCTTCTTAGTGATTATTATTCCCTCCAGTCCTAAAGAGTTGACTTTTTTTAGATAGATTAAATAAGCTAAATAAGTTACTTAATCATATCATCATATGTTGTGTATTATTAGATTGTATATCAATTTATAAATCAGGTAAAATATAGTTTAGAAAAAAAACGATAAATATAAATATTTTGAAGTAATTTATTTTGTTTTTTTAATCTCAAAAAAAAAATTAACTATGACTCATCTTTAAGACTTGAGAAGTAATATATTGAAATGTGAGGCGTTGTTGGGGATGAGAGAGCTATTAGACGATGTAGGCGACTAGGCACGCGTGATCCATGATTGAACAACCCGTTGGCCCGTGGCCAGTGTTGAAGCAGAATATTTTTTATTTCTGTTTTCATTAAAAGAAAAGGTAAGAATCAGAAGGTAATAGAAATGAAAATATGAAATTGTAACACTAAAAGTATAGTTAAAAAAAGTGGAATAAAATAAGGGTTAAGGGGTGAAAATGCGAATGAGCTTTTTTTTAAGATGACTATCTAGCATCATAAACTTTCATTAGGTGTACTTTTTAGGCAAAAATGTCATTAACGGTAATTGAGGTAATACGGTGTTACTTTTAGGCTCTGTTTGGTTTGAAGGGAGGTGAGTTCCCCTACCTTACGTAAAAAGTCAGATATAACCCTGATTTGCCTCATTTTTCGCATAAATATTTAAATTAAGGTCATATATGTCTTTTCACACTAGGGGAGCTCCCCTCCCTTCAAACCAAACAGAACCTTAGGTTTAGTGGGTCCCACACTATTGTCCAGGTGTCATTTGATACCAACTTATCTGTATAATGTCTAATCTTTTTTTTTGTTGGTCAAGATATATTGTCTAATCACAATGCACCAACTCATTAATTTTATCCCACTTATCATACATTCATACCCTCTCTTATTGTTTTAAGGGAAAATTAAAATAAAGGACCTAGATAAAATAATATTTAATTATAAGAAACATACAAATTGTAATTATTAAAGAGGACCAAACAAATTAAAGATCTTAAATTACCCTTCAAATTTTAATGCTCCCCTAACGCAGAAACAAAGAACAAAGCGCCTTCTAATTAACTGAAAAGAAGGTCCTTTGTTCTTTGTTTTTTGAGTTGGGGAGCAATTGAAAATTTGAAAGCAATTTAAGACATTTAAATTTATTTAGTCCTCTTTAATAATTACAATTTTTATAGTCATTTTAATTAAATATTATTTTATCTAGGTCCTTTATTTTAATTTTCTTTAAATGAGTTTTTTTTTTTTAAAAAAAAAAAAAAAAAAAAAAAAAAAAAAAAAAAAAACTCCTCTATCTCTCCTTCCACCATCTACAGTAAATATATCTCTATCATCCATACATCACCTCACTTGGTCTCAAAACCACCTTCACTCTCTTTCGACCACTCAAGAATCAAACTATCTCAGCAAAGAAAAGAAAAGTTCAAAGAAAAATCAAACTAGTGGATGATATTCTTTCTTTCTTCGTCCACTCCGTTGTATCCCTGGTCTTTGTCTCCTTCTCACTATTGAATTTTGTTGGAAAAGAAGGAACCGGAGCCGTCAACTTCCTCTTTTCTTCTCTAACGTGTTACCTCTGGTCCAGCAACAAAGAAGTTGAACGGTGCTTTGAAGTTCGCCTCTCTAGTTCACGAGCTCTCCCCCTCTGATTCTCACTGCACACCACTCTCTTTTCAGCAACAAGGACGATGAACAATGAATAAAAATTTCCACCACCTCCTCTGGTTCACTTTGAGAAGACAGTGCTCTCTGCTCTGCTCTCTTCTCAACTGTCAAAAACGCTCAAAGGAGGAGGACGGTGGGTCGGCTGCCTCTTGATCCTCCTCGCTGTCATCACTATGGTGTACAGTGGATGAGCAGGTGGTGGTGGGTGGCATGGAGTGATGAGATCGCTGGCGATGAGAGAGCATCGAGGAGCTCGGGGCTGTGGAATAGAGACGTGGCTTTGGTCCTTTACGCCCTCGACTGCCCTCCTTTGCGCCAAATGGGCGCCTTTTGGCGCAAAGGAAGGTATGCCCTTTTTTTATTAAGAAAATATTGATCAGTATTAAAAAATGATAATTCAAACTATATTGAACGGTACTAAATAATACTGAAAAAATATTTTATGATCTTAAAATATTATTTGAGGATCCTAAAAAAAGTATTTTGAAATATATTTTTAGTACCCGTCAATATCTGAAATATTTTTTCAAGAATCTTTTAAGATTATGAAGTAATTTTTTAGTATTAGTTAGTATCTTGAAGTATATTTTTAGTATCAGTCAATATACTGAAGTATACTTTTAGTACTATTCAGTACCCTGAATTTTTTTTAGAATCCTAAAATAATTTTTCAAGATTATGGTTTTAGTACTATTCAATATACTAAAATATTTTTTTTTAGTATTAGTTCGTATCTGAAACTTTTTTTTTTTTAAAAAAAAAAAAAAAAAAAACCACACCTACTCTTGTTTACATGCCGTTTTGACGTAAAGGACCAAAGTCAAGTCCGTAGAGGGTGGAAGGATTGAGGGAGAGAGAGATTGATGATGAGTTGTTAGAGTTGAGACGTGGAAAAATTGGTAGAACCCGCAAAGGAAAAAAAGTAGCAGATGTTTGGCATAAGTAACGGTAATAACATTTTTGTTCCATTTGGATAAGTTTATAAGTATTTTTTACACCCAATAAAAGTTTATGATAATATTTTTGTACCTTAACCTTAAAAATAAATCTATGGGAAGTGATGTCAAAAACAATAGCAAGGACTGGACAGTGGATAGCAAGGGAGGGAGAAATAATGATAGAAATTACTTTACATAACTAAGGTTGAGCTTATGTAATACTCCACTTCATTCCTTCGCTTGCTCTATTTACCTTCATGAAATCAATATATATATATCTTACGCTTCTCCCAGATTACCCTCTAATTGGCATTATTTATTGGAAAAAAAGGGGAATGGAAAAGAAGAGACTTTTTTTTTTTTGGGAAGTATGAGTCGCAAATGTTTCATTAAAATCTATAAGGTATCTTGTAACAAGAATTAATGGATACTACCTCCGATGATCATACCTAGTTAACTTTTTTTTTGGAGAAATTAAGGAAGCTAAATAAGTTACTTAATCATTTCATTTGTTAAATATCTTTAAATTATATATTAATTTATTAGTCAAACTAATTAGTTTGAAGAAAAATATAAAAATAAAAATATTATAAAATAATTTAATTAACTTCTAAAAAAAAGTCAACTAGATCTTATAATTAAAATGAGTGGGAGTAAAATAAGAGAACGACAGGTGGAGCGCATAAAGGAGCAGCTAATGATCTCAATCATGTCATTAAACCCCCTGATCTGTCTCATTTATTTAATTAATTATATTAATCCTAATCCGAATTCTTTTGGGGATTTTATTCCCAGGGCAGTAAAGTAGCAAAGCACCCTTTCTCAGAGCAACCTTTTATATATGGTCGAAAAGCAACGGGTGTCTCCGTCTCATGTCTCATGTCTGTGTCAAAAGCAGCACGCTTCGTTGTAATTTCCTTTTTATTTTCTGCTCTATTCCCATTCGTACGTAATACATTCTAATATATCCACATTCGTACATAATTATGGGAATGCACCCATTATTTTGTGCCAGCACTCTTATATTATTAATAATCAAAAGGCTAAGCTTTATTAATTATAATTATAGTTTATAATTGGTGCTTGAGGCTGCTAATTCACACCCGTCACACAATAGAGGAGAAACACAAGTGGTCCATGGCCCCATCCACCCACGCGTCCCCTTTATCCCATTATAAAACTCTTTTATTATATAGGGTTAAGCATCAAATTTGTGATGGGAGTAGCAATGTTGTCCTGAAAGTTTTTCTTGTCTTAAGGTGTGTTTGGGATAGCATCTGATGGAAAAATAAGTCCACCAGATGAGAAAAAAAGCTCATTAAGAGGGAAAACCTGATAATTGAGTGTTTGATAGATAGGCTTCTAAATTTGATGTGGGTTTTTTTTAAGCTCATTGTTGAAGCTTCTCCTACTTCACAGTGACTTCTAAAGTTATGCCAAAAACACAAATCACATTAAGAAAAGTCAATCAAAACAAAAGTCACTTCTAACACCGCTATCCCAAATGGGCCCTCAATGTTGCCCTAAAAGTTTTAAAGCGTAGTAATATTACCCATTTCCGTTAAAAAGCTAATGATTAACGTCAATTTTTTTACGGTAACATTAGTTTTTTAACGTAATAAGACAACACTACTACGTTTTGAAACTTTTGGATAAGTATTGAGATAAAAAAAAAAAAATTCAGTGCAATATTACTTTTAAGCCTATTAATTCCTTAACCTTCTAGTATATCATAACCCCCAAGGTTCTTCACTTTGGTTTCTGGCTTTCTGCCACGTAAGACTTGCCTGCCCCCTCCCTGTCACCAACTGACCAACTCCTGTTCTTTCAGCCGGGATAATGTTACTCTCTTTTTAATTACAAGGCCACACTCTAATAATTTTATGATTACATGCAGTTAGATTTAGGCCTAATTAGATGGCTATCTCAAATACATATTTTATATTTACACAGCCAAAACTTAATATCTCATATTTAAGCACTCAAATTCTTTTTAACTAAGGCGTCTTTCTATTTTATAACCAAGAAATCACCTGCTTATAGAATTGAGTGTTAATAATGATTAATAACTGATTTTTTTTTATAAAAAAAAAAAAATCACAAATGAAATCATGGACATGTAAAAAAAATTCTATTGGAGTGCTGAGATTAGTGAGGAAAAAAGTAAGAGATGAGGAATTGATCCGCATTCACGCTGTTACTTTCTCCATATTTTTCCCAACACACTCTCCATTCATTCTCCCTCACTCTCTATAGTTTCACCAAAGCTTTCCCTCCCCCTCCTCTAAATCTAAACCAAACTCACCTTCTTCTTCTTCTTCTTCTTCTTCTCAGATCCCTGTGCTTTTAATCATTTATTGGAATACGAGTTGATCTCTGGGTTCATGTGGGAATTGAGTGATCCAAGAAGAGTCTAGTGAAGTTTTCCTATATCAAGTTTGAAACTGTCATGGATAAAGAGGCCGTTAAATTTCAGATACTCGGCGAGTCTATAGCCAGGCGTATCCTATTTCGCACACTCGTCCTTGCATCTGCTATTTCCATTGTTTCTTTGCTCCGCGTCTTGCCCACCTTCGATTTGGGATCACTGACTCCCATTACTTACGATGACTGTATGGCGGATTCCGATTCCACCACCGTCACTCCCGGCTCCTATTTGTTTCAGGTTCGGATCCTCAACACCTTTTGGGCTTCATACGAATCTATAAATTGCAAAAAAGATGTCAACTTGACTATGAATGTAGTCACTGAGCTGATGGGTAAACAATTCTTGGACTACGATGCCAAAAGTCTCTGTATCGGAGAGTCATCGCCGATGGCTGTTCCGGCAATGCAGCGGTTGGGATTCTCCAGTGTCATGGGTGTTCATAAACCACGCACATTTTCTCTCAAACACAAGAAAATTGTGTACAACCTTAATTACCAGGACAGTTCATTGGACTTCGTCTTCTCCAAGGACCTAGATAAAATTCCGGTCCCTGCTCTTCTTGTGTTCGAGGTTGAGCGCATCCTAAAGCCCGGTGGAATCGGAGCCATCCTCGTGGGCGTTGATGATTCAAACCCAAATGACTTGATAAAATCCGTTACTCCAGTGTCTTCATTGCTGAGATCTTCCAGCATTGTCCATGTCAAATATGTCAATGAACTTAACCTCGTTGTTTTCAAGAAAAGATCCGAAAACAGAGTCTTCTTCCAGAATGCCCTGCCACCTAATTGTCCTAGTCTTAACTTTACCAAGCTCTTCATGAAGCAGATGGAACCGCTTGTGGAGGAAAAACCTCTGGATTATGCCAAAGGGATGTCGTATTTGCCTGAGTTTGTGGACTTTTCTAGTAGGAAACGGTTGGTGTTTATTGATATTGGAGTTGGTGAGCTGGTGAACAAAGCCAATATCAGTGATTGGCTCATCCCATCTTACCCCATTGACCAGAAAGCTTTCAGCGTCTATTTTGTTCACTACAACACTTCCATTCTGATATCCCACGTGAAACGACCTGGTATTACGTTTGTTTATCATCCAGGATTGGATGGAAAGGTTGCTACATCGGAGAATAGTAGCGAGAAAGACCTGGATCCGTTTGTGGGAGAGGAAGAGTTTGATTTTCTCAAGTGGTTCAAAGAAACTGTGCAAAATGCGGATTTTGTGGTCCTGAAGATGAATGCTGGAGAGGTTGAGATGAAGCTATTGTCAGATATATTTGAAAGTGGAGCCATATGTTTTGTTCATGAGCTGTTCCTGGGCTGCCCAGATGTAGGAGATGGTCAAAGTGTGAAGACGAAGGAAAGCTTCATGAATATGTATAAGGGCCTCAGAAGCAATGGTGTCTATGTCCATCAATGGTGGGGAGATGTAAACGTTTGGTGATGAAGATGATTGCGTCCGTGTATGGTGGATTCCTTTGTTTGATGCATTTTTGGGCTTTTAAGTCCAATTGTTGTGTTGTGTTGTAGTTGAGGTTGTCATTTGTGAAGTTAAAGGAGGTTGGTATGAACGCCCGCCCCAATTGCTAAATCAAACCACCATTATCATTCTTGTTTGGAAATAAAATCAGCGCTGGCACTTTTGTTCTTTTATCAGCTCATCGTTATTGTGCAAATATGCAAAAGCTTGTCGTTGGGCTTAGCCTAGTAGGATGATGAATAGATCGCCGCCAAAGAAAAATCCGTTTTGGTTTAAAATTAGAGACATAATTGGATATACATACAGATGATAATCCAAGCAATAGTCCCTCATGAATTCGACTTGACTCGCTCTTACTTTTCTCTTTAATTTCATCGTGTTTTTTTCAGTTCAAGATAATCAAAGGAATGCTTTGGTTGGTCTTTTAATTAAATCAGTCCTTCAGACTGGTAAATTTCGAACCCAATCTCCATTAAATTCCAAATAATGTGATCAGTAACAGTGAACAAAATAGGAGAGATTGATACTGATGAGGTAATTTTGTGTGTACTATCTTAATTCGTCAAATTATTTCGCTCCTTTTGTTTCTCAAACAGATCATAAAGAGTTCCATAACTACTGTAATCGGTACATTCTGAAGAACATGACCAAAACAAAGTAGTAACCAGCTTATGAGATGATACTCTTTCGCAAAACATTTACCTGGCGAGAAAGAAAACAGATGATGGTTAATGTCAATTTTGACCTCTTGATGTCCTTTACTAGTACTACCCAATGACATCGCCAAATCCATTGCCTGAAAAGTCCAGCTTCAGTTTAAACCAGACAAAATATCCAACATCACCAACTATGTCTGTTAAAATGTCACTAGGAATGTACGAATGCGGTTAAGAAATGATAATCAAAGATTTCAACTTTGCAAATACTCCACCACCACGTAAATGATAATAAGGCTAGTTATCAATCAGTAAATGGAAAACATGTAGGCAAAAGCATAACAAATTACTGACTATCTGAGAGGGACGACCAAACTATCAACCGAAACGCTAGGAAAAAAAAATACAAGTTTAACAAGAAGTCACCTGAAGAAATAACACATTTGATTACGAATTTTTTTCATGGCAACCCACTTTGTTGTAACGCCAGACCGGTATATTTTGTCTTATAGTATAAAAGAGGTGTAATAAGTAAGCCATTTGTCTTTGTCAAACAGCTTACGATACATAATCTCCATTTCCTTAATTGAAATTCAGGAAAAGTATGGGAAAGAAAACTGTGACGGTTGGAGAAATATCAAGTATAATAGTGGGGCTGTACAGGATCAGGAAGCTGGAGGCACCAACACTGTAACTAAATAATATCATTCCTCAGACCGGTTATCATTATTGACCTTTATCTCCAGAAGCCTCTCAACTGGCTGTCTGCAAATTGGGCATCTATTCGCCTGAAACCTCAGAACCTGAGCACACCCACTACACATGCACTGCAGCAAGAAAGGGAATGCAACCAACGTATATCAAGATGAAGTCAAGGACTGATATGTAAGATCATCAATATCAAAGACAGAATAATTGAAGGCAAATCTTCGTCATTCAATTTGGCTGAGATAAACATTTGATATTAGTTTACTACTGTAATTTAGTATGTGCTGTACAAGCAGCATCATATCGACAGCTATTCATAAATGTTAACCAAGAAATGCAAACAGCAAGTACCATGTGTCGGCAGGGAAGAACAGTTGTGTCTCGTGGCTCTGAGAGGCAGATAACACACTCCTTTCCAGAATCATTCTCATCCAAGTCACTCTCCACTGAATTAACAATGCCATATATCTCCTGCAGTTCATACCTCGTTTCATTTACCCATAAGATCTGCTTAACTACCTTTACACGGAATCTTCCTTTCTCCTTCTCAAATGCTGCCAGAGTTATCTGAGAGTTTCTGTTGCCAGATGTTAAATTTTCATTTGATCCATCTTGTTCACCACCGGATGCATCTGCCTTCACTGCTAGAGGGAACACATCTATTAAACCCACTTCTGATAATTCTGACTCCTCAAAGATTGAAAAGTCAATGCCAGTTCCAATTGGCTGCTTAAACTGCTGCCCAAGACCTTGCTGGAAACTTACAGTTACAGGGGCAAGAATATTTTGCTTCATTGGTGTGAGGAAGCAGCTATCATCTTCTTTACCAAAGAAAAGAATGGTGATGCTGTAATGGAGATAACAGGAAACAACACCATTACAACAGATAAACGAAGAACAATACTAAACAATGTCCATGACATCATAAATTCCCACAAAAATGGAAATTTAGCATTTACCAGCACTAACATTTCAAATTCATCACTAAACTAAACATACCTAAGTCTTCTGAATTATGTGTATTCAAATAACAGGTATAAATCATAATTCTACTTTCTTATACAGCTCTACCAAAACAATTGCTAAAACATGCATAAAGCCAACTTATAAAAGTTATACAAGTGATTATAACCAAAGAGATTACATTTTACAACTGAATGTATTTTTGATGTATCGACAGATTGATGTATAGAAGATATGTACAAAGAAATTAGCATTCATAAGTTAAGTTTGTGGCCAAACTGAATGTTTTAACAAATCTTGTCTTTGTTCTTAACATGGACCACCTATATCGTTGAAGAATTTTATCACCATTAACATTGGGATGACTATTGGTTACTCAGAAAACTTACTCCAATATCCAAAAATTAGATAATCAGAGAAAAATAAGTGAGCTATCCAAAGCATACGCTTTTTAGTCAAGTAACCTCTATGCTTGTAACTTAAAAATTTTCCATCCACTTGTGGTTGCCATCTGTTCATGTTATGTTATCAACTATTAAGATCTTAAGCCGTGATCATGTCAATATTTGCGTGTCTTAATTGCTTAAACTCTTTATGCTAACCGGTCACAATTTATGCTGGCCAGTTTTCTTTGCTACTGTATGTCTGTAACTTGCAGTGAAAAATCGTAATCATCGTTTAACAGCCAAGTTACCATCAAATTTCAATAATTGAGAACGTAACAAAGCGTGAACAGATAGCAAGCACAAGAAAATATAAAATTAGTTGTAACACACACACACACATATAATATCAGTGGTTTGCAGATTTGCTTCTGTAGTTTTTAAATTGCAAACTGCGTATCAAAGGATCTTAGTTTAGCAAGAGTTTATTAAAGAATGCAGGAAGAATGGTTATTCGCATCCCAAAAGCTATCCACAACCTTTCATCTGAGAATCTCTAATAAAAACTGGGGGCATGTATAATTCCCATACACAACACAGATTTTCTTTAATCAGGCATGATCCGATAGATAACGATAGCACAGATTTTCTTCATTCAGCTAAAAATGGAGAAACAAAAGTTACCTCCCATCAACGGTGGCATCGAATGTGAAAGCAACGAGGAACCGACCAGGATTTTGCTCATCGGGTTCAATCCTTAGAGTCTCCTTCTTGACATTAACATCGTTCCTTATGGTAACCGCCTTCTGATGCTCTACATATGGTGTAGGCGGAGGCATAGCAGGCCCGCAATGGTAACTAGAACCCGTCCATGACGGGTTTGTTTGTGTATGAGGCCTCGCACGATGGTGGTGATCGAGAGGAGCCGGCAAAGGCGCCGGCATAGCCTGATGGGGAGCGGAATAGTGACCTGGGTACTGGAAATACGGGGAAGGATTCGAGTTTGGGGATTGCGATCTCTGAGGTGTAGATGCTGGATGAACAGACCGATTTGGCGCGATTTCTGGCTGCGGCCTAACCGGCGGCGGCGGAGGCGGATGACTCCGTCTGCTATTGCTTCTCCGACGGCCGTTAGCGCTGCTACTTCCTATGTTACCCATGGAATGAGAGGCTTCTTTCAAGTTGCGAGATATGAAGAAAAATATCCAGAAGCTCACTTTCTCAATCAAAATAAAGCAGTGATTCAGTCTGTTTTAACTCTAGGGGCCGAAAAATCCAGATGTTCCTGAATCCGGATGTTCCGAAGGTATAAACACGCAGAATTTGTCCCTTTTTAGCAATTTGCACCACGGGAGAATTCAAACTTGGAAGTATTCACGAGAAGATGAACCGAGCAGGCGCCAACTGAAGAAGAATGAAGATTTGGCGCATATGAAGATTCGGGGGCTTGTCGTCGAAGAGGTACAAACTTGTTATCAAAAGTGAGGGACTAAGAAGGATGAACCTGATGGAGGAAACATGTAGGCGAACCAATGCGCAGAGCACTGATAGAGAGGCACCGGGATTAGAGAAAAAAGAGAGATGGAATCTCTCGGGGAAGTTTGGGTGGCGAGCATAATTGGATTGCGTAAACCTCCACCCAGGGACACCATTGATGAGGGACTGGAAGCTTGTCATAAAGTGACTAGCTTTTGTTTTTTTAAACAAAAAAAAAAAACTATTTTTGTCTACTTTATCAAATGAGGTATTAAATGGATAATTGATACTCAATCCGTATAACGATATCGCAAATTCTGGCCCGCGATCTCATCTCCAGTGTTGCTTTCCACACACACTAATAACTGTAGCTCATTTTTTTTCTTTTTGAGGCTGCAGCAGAGAGGTTAGGTGGTGGCCGGTAATTTTTCTTGATATGCAACGTGACATGTCTATAACAACTTTTTTCTGCTAGTAGTTAACGTTCTAGTGAAAGTGGATGTTTTCAGTTTCTCTTCCTTGCAGTGTGAACAAAAATTGGTAATTTTGCAGAACCGTGAAATCAGTCAAACTTATCCTACCCAAAAAGAAGAAAAATAAAGTAATTAAGTTCACGAGTGGATGGAGGATTTTGCCATTTTGGTGATGTGGGTGTGGACATAGCTTTCACAATCCCACCGAATTCATGAACACACCGCAAGCATCTCATGATTTGATTATGATATCAGATTGTGGACGCAACACTCAATAATATCATATTATTATATTTATAGTTGGATCTTCCTCTTTGGGCAAAAGCACCAAAATAGTGTTTTTTTTAAAAAAAATTATCAAATTGATGCACTTTCCAAACTAATTACAAACTATTGACACGTTTGATGACTTGCCATCATGGCGATGGAATATCTTGTGCCAGCTTTAGTAGCGTGTGGGACCTCGCCCATTAGTGGCGTGAGGGTCTCTCACGCCACTTTGCGTGAGAAATTGATGCTTGACGTCCGTGTGGCGTCAATTTAAAAGAAAAAAAAAATCTAATTTTATAATTATATTTAAAATTATAAATAATAAAAAGGGTAAATAAGAATTGTAATTAATAATTAAGGAAATTAAAATATCTAAAATTTATTATAAATTTTAGAATATAAGACTAACTAATAAATTTATTAATTAGCGAATTTATCATAAACCTTAAGATAGATGACTAATTATTTAATATTTTAGATAAGATAAAGCATTAACAATTTGATATATAAATTATTTAAGCTTATCTTATGTACTCTATATATAGATAAGATAGCTTAAATAGAGAATAATAATTAAACTTAAATAATAAAAAAGAGTACCCTAAAATAGAATAATAATTAAACTTTAATTAGTAATTAATTAGTTAGAGAATAATTAATAACAATATCTTATCTATCTAATTATTCTATCTTATAATTAAATAATCTATCTTAAGGTTCATGATAAATTCGCTTAATCAATTAATTTATTAGTTAGTCTTATATCCTAAAATTTATAATAAATTTTAGATATTTTAATTTCGCCAATTCTTATTTACCCTTTTTATTATTTATAATTCGTGAAGGTTTATTTATAATTTTAAATATAATTATAAAATTAGTTATTATTTTTTTAAATTGACATATATTATAATTGACCCTGGCGTTGTCGCTTAATGGCGTGACGGTTGTCAACGTTATCAATGCGTCGTGATCGACGTGAAAGCGTTAGTTTGGTAAATAGTTTAGAAAGTCACGTCAATTTGGTAATTTTTTTTAAAAAGCACTATTTTGGTGCTTTTGCCTCCTCTTTGGGTAAATATTTAATATTATATCTCTGGTTTGCGCCTAAATATCTTGAAGATGACATTGTCAACACAAGTGGACTGCCAATTATATCAATTATCAGACACAAAATGATTTTATTTTATTTTTTCCTTTTTTTGGTGGAGCTCGTCGTTAGCTGGTTATTGTTTTTAAAAGCTTGCATCTGCGGTTTTTGCTTCTTTGGCATCACATGCATGATCAAAAACTTAAAGATGTGTTTCTCGTTATTATTACAACGGGCATTTTTACCAAAATAATAAGTTATTTTAAAAATTTACCAATCTGGGGCACTTCTAAAACTATATACCAAAATAGGGTTGTTTTGGGCGCGTCTTGCAAGTCGGGCGATGCGACCCAAGATCTAAGTAGTAGTGCCGGGGACCCACAGACGCCCACTAGTGCCATTAGGGAGCCTAACTTCACACAAATTTGTGTGCTTTATTAAAACCCTAACTAAGACTGTGTCTTTGTCGGGAGGAGATCTGACGGCACACGGTCTTGCCGCTTAGGCCTTCTAGCGGCACACAACACGTGTGCTTGCTAGAGAGCCTAAACGCGGCCGACGCCCGCCAAATTTTAAAAAAAAAAAATTACTCATTTATTTTATTTTATTTTAATAAAATTAATTAAAAAATTAAAAATTAAAAATAAAATTCGGGGAGTGGATGAATTTTAAAAAATTGTATGAAAAATGAGGAATCTTTTACATTTTCAAAATTCTTATGGAAGTTTAAAATTATTATTCATATTTAAAATGTGGTGGATATTTATTTTTATAAAAAAAATCCGTACTTTTTATATTTCCTATTAGAATTTTTTTGTATCGGGTATGATCAACAAAAAAAAAGTTTGTATTACTTAAATTATTTATTTTTATAACCAAAAATATTTAAATTTTAATTAAGAGATGGTTAGAGAGAATGTAGGGAGTTTAGTTAGGGGCAATTTATTATTTATGTATATTAAACTAAGAAATCAAAGTGATATGACTTGGTCTTATAATATCAAAATAAGAATAAAAGGAATATATCTTCTAGTCATATAATAGGAAATCAAATCAATATGACTCTAGTCATATATTTTTAGAATAAGAAATTAGAGCAATATATCTTCTCGACCATATAATTTCGAATATGAATTGAGAGGTGTATGGCTTCGGCATACTAAAATAACAATATCAATATTATAGAAGAACTTGTAAAGGAGATTAAAATAATATATATAAAAAATAACAATATTCAATCTTAGCTATGAAATATGAAATATTTAAAACAACAAAACATGTGTGACAGTGCCGCTAGGCTAGTAGCACCTTGTGTCGTCGGGCTCTGATCTAAGCACACATTCGTGTGTCTTGCCGTCGGACACCCTGACAAAGACACACGGTGCGTTAGGGTTTCTAACGGCACACAAATTGTGTCTTAGTTAGGCTCCCTAACGGCACTATCCCGTCTTCCGTCATCTGATACCAAAGGCTTTGCCGTATGCCGTCGGCCTTTACTCCCCAAAACCACCCTACTTTGGTATATAGTTTTAGAAGTGCTCCAGATTGGTAAAAAAAATTTAAAACTTATTATTTTGGTAAAAATGCCTTATTACAACTTCCAAGTAACTTGTTATTAGGAATTTAGAATGTTAGAAAAACAGTGTTTAGCGAAGTTTTCCATTCCGAAATTAGTCTAAATAAAAATTACTCCCTCCGATCCTAATTATAAGACTTAGTTGACTTTTTTAAAGAGATTAAGGAAATTAATTATATTAGCTTAGCGTATTTTTATTTTTTCTTCGAACTAAATAGTTGGACTAATAAACTAATATATAATTTAAGAAAACACAACAAATGAAATGATTAAGTAACTTATTTAGCTTCCTTAATCTCTCCAAAAAAAAGTCAACTAGGTCTTATAATTAAAATCGGGGTAGTATGAAATAAGATAAACTCAATCGGGATGGAACACTTTTGCTAAATTCTGTATGTTGAAATTAGATAATTTGACATATCAAAGTCAAAAAACACGATTGATCCAACCTATATTCAGGTTCAGATTCTGTATCGCGTTAAAACGTGTCAAAAGATAAATATTGTGTTTGGGTTGGCGGTAGGAAATGGTTTAAAAGTGCTATCCACTTTAAAAAAGCTCGGTAGGAAAAAAATCGGGTTGTAAATGGTGATTTGTGTTTGGATTGCCAGGTTAACTTTTTGCGAAGTGGTTTTTTTCTTAACGATGAGTGTTTGGATTGTTATTTGAAAAGTCGTTAACGTGGAAAATACGACCGAAAATGGCGTTTAATCATATTGAATACTACTATACATATTAGTTGGATATATTAGGATAATAAAAATTTTAATTTTAATTTTAATTTGGAAAAAAGTTAAATGATTATTTAAAAAAATTAATAAACAATAATAGTTACATAGTCAAAGCAGTCAAGTTTATTGCCAACATTACAATTTGCTGCAACACATGTAGACAGTAAGTTCCTAGCATGCTATCGGCTTATGACTTTTAAATATCCTATTTCAATATGAGTCTCCATGATAATCTACTTCTATGACATCATATGAACTGATGCATCATTATAAGCAACACAACATACCTTCTTGAATATCATTTATACACACAGACTATGAAGATTTTAGACACTCTCAGCTGGAAAACTCTCTTCCCATTGTTGGACATAAAACCAAATGCGCAACATTTGACATAAGAATTACGTCTTTAACAATTCGGTCTCTTTTGAACAAAATTACAAAAAGAAAAACATCATAGACCAAATTAGGATCCCCTAATGTCTTTTCAATCCTCCCATTAATTTACAGCACTGTAAACACTCTGAACGGGTTTGATTCTCATCAAAGTTAGAAGCTTAATCATATAATTGTGGAAAACCCATATAAAATGACAAAGAAAAGAATGAATCAACTAATGCGGAAAAGAGAACAAAGATTGAAAAATTCAGAAAGAAGTCATTTGATAAAGCGATTTTTAAGACAGTTAGAGCAAATAATATGATTAAAAATGCTTTGGATAGCGGCGTAGTCTAACTGAGCATGGAGTGACCCCTCCCACCCCTACGGAAAAATCCTCAAGACAGAGAAACAGGAGATAAATTAAGCATTATGTACGGAGAGAGGATTCACACCACCAAATAACATATCCCGATCAAGTCTCACGCAGAACTCCGAATAATTCATCCCGATTGGCCAAAAATGAATACTAACAAATCGCGAAATGTTAAAAATCAAGATACTAAAACGACTCATTCTCGCAAATATATCACGAAAAGGCATCAAGCTCCCATAAAACCATATGCAGCAACTAACCCATTTGCTTGCATCAAGAACCCAGAAATAAGATTAACAACTAATAATAAACGACACACCATCGAGGAAAACAAAAATCCAACTCTAAGCTTCCATTTCAATGATCATTTTCAATAATTATATATAAAAAAAAATTACGATCGGTGATATTGAATATGGGTCTGGAAAATTAACATTGCAAAAGAGAATTAAATAAACTAAAATGAAACAAAATAATTTTATTAAAAAAAACGAAAAACCTTTTTATGCTTTGTGTTGAGCTCTTTAGAAACGTTGGCCTTCCCGTTCAAGGTGACAGTCTAAACAACAAAAACCAAAAACAATGAAGAAGAAAAGAGAATAAATAAACAGAAGCGAGTGAGAGAGGAAGATGAAGATCGAAGGTCAGATTGGTCCTTTTGCAACGATTCTCTTTCCTCTCCCGACTCGTCTTCTCTGATTAATATGCGACCCAAAAGAGAGAACGAAAGGGTGTTCGCATTCGCATTGCAATGGATGTCCAGGGCAATTTCACAAACACCGGTGCGTCGGCATAGAAGCTCCAATTTGGGGCTTCTATTAAGCCCGATAGCGTTTGGGTTGCAATGATAAGCCCAACCAACGTCTCAAAGTCAAAAAACAATTGATCCAACCTTTATTCAGGTTCAGATTCTGTATCGCGTTAAAACGTGTCAAAAGATAAATATTGAGGTAAGATGATAGGCCCGAACGAATTCAGTCCACAGTGTTGCCAGCGGGAAGATTTGGAAAACCAAAGTTTAAGATTTATCTTTAAAATTTAACTCTCTTATGATGAAAGAAGCAGAGTTGACCCCCGACTGTAACTAAAATCTTCACAAAATTTAAGGTATGCGCTACGCAGACGCGTCCACCTACTTCTATGTACACACACACACACACATTAGCCAAAATAACCATCATGTTGATTAATACACACATAATAAATTGAATAGCTTCTACGCGCAATTTAAATTATAATATAAAAAGTGGATTTTTTTTCATCAATGTAGTACATAATTTGTGACTAAATAAACTATATTCACTAATTACATTTTAAGTAGGAATTTTAGAGTAAAAATAGAAGTAAATATTGTATTCGGTTATTTTATCTTGAAAGGAAAAAAAAAAAGCACCCTTCCTAGAATTGGTTTCCGGGAGGAGAGCTTATCATCATCTGGATCCAAAATTTATTTTTTTTTACTTTTTATTTTTTTAAAAAATATTTTAATGGGTAGAAAATCTAAAATAAAGATAATCTCTTAACTAATATTTTTTCAAAAAATAATTTTATCATTTAAAAATAACCAAATTAAAAAAATTAAATTTGGACCGTCCAGATCTCATCTGGATAATCCAAATAAGATAGGCTCTCCCTACCTATCTTTGGGATAGGATAGGTAGGGAAACCAGTTCTTCCTTAGAGGAGCATGGCGGCTAATCCATGTGGTTCAATTAAGCATTTCTATTTGACTATTTGTAATAAACAAAATCCTACATGCAACACGTGGTGTTTTCTCAATCAAATTAAAATGAAGACACTAGCTTTTTATTTTATTTTATTTAAAAAAAGTTGCGGATTGGTTTGATGAAGCAGACACGATGAAACATTGAAGTGGGAGAATTTGATTAAAGAAATAAAATTCAAAGGGAGAAAGACAGAGACGTTGTCATAATCAACGTTACCGAGTATTCTTTTTCTCACTTAGCTTCTTTTCAGTCGCCAAACTTGTTCTCTTCCAAATTCTGCACCCTCCTTTTCCGCAACATTTATATATATATATAACGACCGTCTCGTCATTCGACATCCCACCATAGCTCACGTACGCTTCCATTCTCAGAGTTCAGACATGAAGATTCCCCGTTCATTTCTGGCTTGTTTCTCACCTTCAGTCATCGAACCAAGTCACCTAGGTACAAACCTTCCTTCCGCTGATCCACATGTTCTGTCTTCTATTGTTCATGTTCCTTTCTTCTTTCGCTCTTCTTTGCTTTGAATTTAAATTAGTTCATGTAATACTCCGCAGATGATGACTCAGAAGGAGGCAGTGATGGTGAAGCATTTCGTGTATTCTCTGGCAGCGAATTGAAATTAGCCACTCGTGGTTTCAATTCCTGGGACAAGGTTGGAGAAGGCGGATTCGGTTCTGTTTACAAGGTTTTTCTTGCTCTTTTCCTACTCACGTACACACTTGATACGCCATTATATGGAAAGAAACTAAACCTTTTAATAAGTGAGGATCCATTTTAAAACCTTAACTTATATATATATATAATCTCTCCAAAAACTGACTGCTTATGTTTGACCTGTAAAGGGGCAGCTTCGGAACGGTAATGTTGTGGCTGTGAAAGTGGTTTCAATCGAACTGGAATCCATGCGAGGAGAAATGGAGTTCGTGGCAGAATTGGCCACACTGTGTCGTATCAAGCACGAAAATCTAGTTAGTCTTAGAGGGTGTTCTGTCGAAGAAGCCCGAAGATATTTGGTCTTCGATTACATGGAAAACAATAGCCTCTCCCGTACTTTTTTAGGTACGTACCTTTTGGCTTGTTAGTATGTGTCAGGAAGTTCATAACGAAGCAGAGCCTCAAATAATTTTGACTTTTTTTGGTTGATAATGATACGTGCAGGCACAGAGGAAAGAAGGATGAAATTTAGATGGGAATTGAGGAGCAACATATCTATAGGGGTGGCACGTGGCCTTGCCTATCTCCACGACCAACTAAAACCCCACATTGTCCATCGAGATATCAAGCCCAGCAACATCCTCCTCGATCATAACTTCACACCAAAACTATCTGACTTTGGCTTCGCCAAGCTATTTAGGGACGACAAGTCTTACGTCAGTACTAGAGTTGCCGGCACATTGTAAGTGACATCACTACGTAACAGTACAAATCGCTAATTAAATAGATTGGATCTTTCTTGTTCTCTGGCTAATTAACGTGTGTTTGTTTCATGTGATGTTTTAGGGGCTATCTTGCTCCTGAGTATGCCACTACTGGGAAGTTGACACGGAAGTCAGATGTTTATAGCTTTGGAGTATTACTCTTACAAATTGTTTGCGGCCAAGCAGTAGTTGATGCTTATCAGGATACGGATCGTTTCCTAGTAGAGAAGGTAAGAAAATTTAATGGGTTTTCTTGAGGAAACAAGTTTGAATAAGAACAAAAACACGAGTCCTATTTATTATGTACGTGGGGGTCCAATGTGTGTGAGCATGTTTTACGTGCAGGTGTGGGCAGCTTATAAAGCTAACGAGCTAGTAAATATGGTGGATCCTGTAATTACAAATCTGAGCTTGGTGGCAGAAGAAGCCGTTAGGTTCCTAAAAGTGGGGCTACTTTGCGTGCAAGAAACCGCCAGGCTTCGGCCAAGAATGACAGAGGCCGTTGAGATGTTGACTAATAGCAGCAGTGTTATTAATGACATGGAAGGGGTTGCTATTTCAAAACCAGGCTTTGTTGCTGACCTCAGGAACATCAAAATAAGGCAGCAAATACCAGTGAGTCCCGAATCTACTTCAAGTGGAACCAGCCAGGGTCTTTGGAGTTCCCTCATTCTGGCCCGTTAAAATAAATTCTTCATGATGATGAGACGATTCATTTGGATTCATCAAGTTTTGGTTTTGCTCATAGCTAGATATTTCTGGGTAATCAAGTTTATTTTGTGCCTTCACCTCTAACATAGCCTAGATCTGTGTGTACATGGCCGCCATTATTTGTTGTTGAAATTAATTCTAGTTTAGTTAGAGACGCCAACATTATCCCCCAATTTTTAATAGAATATTTTTGTGAAACGTGACAAAAAAATGTGGAGCAATAGAGATGTTCACACATTAAAAATGTGGTGTTTGACCGTTTACATATTTGATGTTCAGCCTCTCCCTTATTTAAACAAAAAGCCATCAATTATTGTGTAATATTTTTGTGTCAACGTGACAAAAAATGTACATTAAAAATGTGGTGTTTGACCGTTTACATATTTGATGTTCAGCCTCTCCATTATTTAAACAAAAAGCCATTAATTATTGGGTCAAACTCTATACATAATACTATCTTTATTAGTAAATATATGATCTAATTGATTTTTTTAAAAGATTAAAAAAGTTAAATATATTAGTTTAAAGTATTTTTACTTATCACATTTCTCTAATTTAATTTGTCTGGTTTATAAACTGATATATAATTTAATGATAATTAGTAATTTATTTAGCTTTCTTAATCTTTCCTAAAGAGTCAACGGATGCCTTGGAATTGAAACCTTGATTCAGTCAAAAAAGCAATTCCCTGCAAAACCAGCGGTGAAAACCTACTGATTGGGGGGGATTGGGTTGGCAAAGTTTGACCTTTGCCCGTGAAATTTGACCAGTCTTATTCTCTTAATTTTAAATTGAAGTGCTTTTTTATCGGTTTGAGATCTCAAGGACAAGGGTTCATGCCTCGCGGAAGCTTGTTTATGCTTGTCTTTTCCTCTCTTTCAAGTTCCAAAATGTGCTTGGCACTTTAGTCCCCTCTCGTATGTTAACATTAAATTGATACCAACTAATTCAGATTCGGTTGCCAAGAACTTTATTTGGCTACCTACATCCGTCTCCATTCTTTTCAAGGTTCGAAAAAGACAATTCATCGATTCCCATGTAAGGATTATTTATTTTTCCTATACAACTGGAAAGTTAAGAGTTGAAAGAACAAAACAAAAGACCTAAAGCTACAACACAGGCCATATTATCGCATAAAATCATTATATATAATCTGAAGTAGGTTCAGACATAATCATAAAGCTAGATTACAATATACATCGAACACTCTTTGCCAAGCTGTCGACACACTCTTATATTAGCTTCTTTAGAAATATGTTCTAGAGTAATGATCGATCGGCTAGTCACTCACATTAATATAAGCTATATCTATTCCTTTTAACAAGTTTATCAAGGGATGATTCTTTGGAGTGTTCCCTAAACAAGATTTCCATGCATTTTTTGTATTGAAAAACCAATTTCCACATAATTTTCCTTTATATATATGAGGGTGATCGTCTTCAATTTTAGACAAAGGAACTCAATGAAGGTGAGAGGGAAGAGAGAGATTTCCATATCCAAATCACATAACTATACATAAAATAAATATCGACATGATCATTTTGAGCTTGATAATGATGTTTCAGAGTTTACAACAATTAAAGATTAATGATCCAGCACCGATTGCTCTTATAAAATGAGCAGTATTTCCACAGAAGAAGAAAAATAGAGAGAGTGAGAGAGAGAGAGACAAAAAGTAGGCCTACTGTGAGAATTGAAGGCCGGGCACAGTCTAGAAGGTACGCAACAATAATCTCTTACAGTAGCAATTAAGTCCAATGCTGGTATAAATCGAACGAATTTCCTTCAAGAAGAAGAAGAAAGTGGGGCTTTCATGGCGTCATTGCGTGTGAGGATCACTTTAGAGACCCGCCACAAATGTCAACATTACTGATGAACAAGTAAAGATCTCAAAACTGTTGCATGCGATGATCTCATACATATATATATATACACTGAAGGCTTCGTCAAATCATGTTATTTCTAGCTATTCTCTTCATCAGCTTCCTCGATAATAAAGGAGCCTATGGAAAAATGATACAGAAACAAAGGACAATAATCATATTATGAGTTCCCCCTGTTATGCTTATAGCCTTGTGCACCTCCTAGCAAACAAAATTACAATCCTATCACCATTGGAAAATTACACGACGAGCAAGTTAAGGAAAAGTGTGATTAATTAATTCAGAAAAAGTCACAGTTGAAGAACTGGAATTATATATAAATGCTATAATAATATGAAGATCTTTAAATTATGAAAATAACCACCACCATCATTTATAAAGTCTTAAAATATAAATATTCAAGTCTTTAAATATTTTTAAATAACATCAAGATTTAAGATTAGTCATTATATATTGACCCCGGATGCTCGACTATATAATTTTCTCTTGGTTTATCACCACGAATGATCAAATACTGCAATCCACCTGCAAAAAAGTACATACCAATTCTTTTTCCGTAAAACTCAGTACATAGCATTTAGTGTGAACACGTGTGCGCAGAAATTATTAGCAGAATTAGTGCATCATCGATGATATTAACCAAAAGCTATAGCAGTGTAAGACAACATAACCAATACTCACAAATTTGTTTCTATGATAAATCATTGCGGGATAAAGCCGGCTAGTTATTGACAGGTGATAAATTCTCATTTAACTTTTGGTTCAATTGAAAAACCACAGACTTGCATTGAATTCATTTGTCATGATGCGAGGAACAAATGCAAAAGAAGCCAACAACAACCAAAATGATAATACAGGAAGAACAAGGATTTGTGAGTTTTTCAAACAAACATACAATATAATGAAAGAGATTATGGACATTGTGTGTGTGTGTGTCTTGTTAGTAATGAAACCTACCTCTCTCCAAGGGACATCAGGGAGCAGCAAGTACGACAAGAGAACCAAGTCATGAGTAAAGAAGGCAAAGCAAATAATGAAAGAAATAGAAGATCAGACTCGTGAAGAAGTTGAAAAATATTATGCAGAGAAAGTGAAGGGAATAGGATGAAGAGGAAAACACAGCATGCATGACTCCTCGCACGCCATTCGCTAAGGCCACCACTTCACTGATGGACTATGCAAATGGCATACAGGGAGCCAGGCACTCCATGGAACACCACTTAGCCTCCACTTACTATTAGTTTGGAGCAAACTTAGCATCGTATATATGCAGAAAAGGCAAGAGGAAAGTCGATCTCTCCCAAATGACAAAACTGTCCCTCATAGTTCTTGGACTATTCCATCTACCTGGACGACTATTTGGGGATGAAGAGGGTCTATAATAAGAAGGTAGATGAATAAGATATAGCTCAAGGAATTAATGCTTTCCTTCCTTCCTCTCAGAGTTGTTTTCCATTACATAAGAAAGGGAATCAGTCCTTTCTTTAGCTTCTGAATTAGATTTTTGTCTTAAGTGTTTGGATCATCACATTTAGATTCCTATCGATCTCCCCCACAATTGGACTTCTTCAAAGAACGAGATTTTGCCCCTTGATGTCCTTTTCCTGTTATGCTTTGTGTTGCTTTTTTTGTTCGCCTGCTCATTCAGTACACATGACGTCAGAATACACCACACTGCATTTACATGGGAGGTCCTTTGATTATTTCTTCCATCCTCATTTGTTCCCCACTAACTCCTCCTTCAAACCAACTTCTTCGAAAATTTCAAATTGACGTACAAATGTGAAGGCAAAGATATGAATTACCATTGCTTAGATGTTGAAAGATTTAATTTTCCCCCGCAACCTTCTTTTCATGGAGTTTATTACTCTGGCAGACTTGTAAATTCTCATGATTGAGTGACATATGGTCTACCATGTGAACTTGAACGAACGCACTAATAACTTCATAAAGTGACGCCAACATTATTGCTAAAACCAACAATCTCTATAAAATATAAGACAGACAAGTAAATAAGAGAAGTTAGAAATTTAGTAAGCTCACCTAATCCATTCATTAATTACCGTTTGGGATATAGACAGAAAAAATATATATATGTACCTGTTGCCGGTCAATCCTCCAAAAGCAAAAACGCCATGAACATTGGGTAGGGGCCTGCATGGATAAAAAAAGAAGAAGAAATATGTGAAGCAGAGAGAGAGAGGAAAGAGAAGTGACGGGGGCAAAAGCACATGGAGGACACTGAGCAGAAAAAAAAAAAGAGGTAAAGTGAGACGATAAAGCTGCAGGATTTCTAATTGGGAGGGGTGAGGGAAAAGGTCGACCAAAGAGATATTTTGAAAAGGAATTATAGGAATGAAGATGATGAAGGGAATAAGATGCTTTTGCTCGCTGGCTGATTGGAACCCAACTCTTTCCCTTTCCTTCGGTGACGAGGACGAGTCCAGTATTTGGCTTTTTCTGTGTGTTTTCCCTTCCCACTGAAGATTCTATTCTCTCTGTCACCACATGCCCCCTTCTCTTCTCTTCATCATCATTCTTCTTCCTTCACGGATTCACGGCAACCCCAAAAAGAAAAAAAAAATCATATTTTTAATTCCCATTGATGATGATGATGATTGTCTCAATTTTCTCCTTTGTTTTCTCCTTCTTCGGCTCCAAATTTAGGCAATATTTCAATTTGTATGAAAATCTGTCATCGCCTTTCGGTCGCACTGATTATGGGAATAATGGTTCTAATTTTCTTCAGAAGACAAACGTATGGGGTGAAATTAGATGAAGATGAGATTTAAAAGCCAAAATACTACTGTTTGAAGTCATAAAGAAGCAAATTGGATTAGTTGAGTCAATATAATTTACGACCAAGTTCAGATTTTAACAGGAGGGGCCCAATTTCCGCCCTTGATGTCGATTGGAGGGCCATGTGATCTGACATATCGGAGCTTGGTCATTCTTATCCTCGTTCACATTTGATTGCCACGATTAATCGTTAGCTTTTGCATTATTACGCATTTACTGGATTTACTACAACGCAGACAGTTATGACACGTAACGAGATTTCACCTAATCAACAATTCCTTTAACAAATTCCCCCAGATAAAATAAGACATACTGTAGTGTTTTTTTTTTTTTGGGAATGTACAGCTCAGCGTCTACATGCTGATTGCTGAAGCCTCAATGCCGACCAAAATCCTAGAAGGATCTTTTCTTTATTTTGTCCAATCACACGACGGGGCTTGCGCGAATAAAAGTGGAAAGAAAGTATATAATGGGATAAAAACGATGTATATAAAATATAAAGAAAATAGAATATTTTAAAAATATTCTCTGGTGTGATATAAACAAGGAAATAAATTATGAGATTGAAGGAGAGGAGAGAGGGTCGTAACAGTCTTGAAAAAACTTAATATGGTTGGCAAAAGAAGAAACAAATATGGAGGAACAATTGGGGGCAATTTCGCCATTTTCACTACTCCTTTTAAGGCCATTGTTTTTTATAATAATCATACGAATTTCAATTTTGTTCGAACCAAACAATTTGTGGCTACGGAACATGGCTAAAGAGTGGGCCAGGCCTAATTGATTCGGAAGGCCTGTGGGCCTCTCATCTTCTCTGGCGAAGCATCTCAACGGACCCAAAAAATAAAATCAGTCCAGATTTGCTGTTCCTTTGGAAACAGTGCCTAGATTCAGAATCGCCAAGTCTTCACACAAGCATCCAAGCTAGTTTGTGATAATCCCAATGACATAACCAAGATACAAAATGTAATACAAATCAAATCTTATATTAAGATCAACGAGTCATAAGATGTGCAATCCATTCTTACTGGTTACAATTCAGACAATTCATGTTATTACATTGTTTTTGAAAATCATCATTTTTATAAATAAGATAATTAAAAGTGAATAAAAAATAAAAACTTCGGCAGTTACACACTAGTTGATACAAGTTGGGGGTGCTAGAGGACCAATTTAATGAGAGGCAGAGACATGAAGAGAGCAGAGCAGAGGAGGAATGCTGATTGCTGAAATGGTGAGACAGACAATGTCTGCACGACATCATAAAGGCGCCTTGTCCCAGCCCTATTATTACCAGAACATTATAAACACTCGAGAATAATGAGTTGAAAATCCAAAAATTGAATCCACGCATCATGAGTGGTGTTCTGCTTTCATGATACCTACCAGTACTAGATTGTTGTTAGCTGTTTACAGTCCCCTTTGTGGTTGGTTGGACATGATCATAGGCCAAACACTATGAGTTAGAGTCGGGAAAAAACGGATCGTTTTTTAAGCGCTCTGGAAATGAAATTTGAAAATTAGAGGATTTAATGAAATAAGCGTATGTAGGCCGAGGGCATATAAGGGCCTCGAAATTTACTGCATGTCCTTTTCATTTATTATTATTATTATTATTTTTTGGATGCATGAATTCACATATGATGATAATTTATTAATTTATATATATATTGTATTTGTTATAAAGTTATTTATTCATTTAAGTACAAATACATAATAATTATACTTTAATTTTATGATTTGATTTTTTATTTATTGCGATAAAGATTATGAATGTGTTCACGACGATGCGGGAGAAAAATTCATGATATTCTTACTCATGAACCAGAGCTCTTTCAAGACAATCAAATGTTGTTGAAATTGATGATAGTGATGAAGATGGCAATAATAATAGTCATCGTACTAACGTCGCTTTTAGTGGTATCTTCTTATGTTTTATGTAAGTTGTTTGTGAACATAGTTTGCTTTTGATTATGAATTAGTGACTATGCTTATTTATTGGATGATTCGTATTGTTTTGATATTACTGTTGACAAGATTTATTTAATAAATTAGAATTTAATTGTTGTAATTTACTAATTATATTTCTTTGAAAAAAACGGAGGAAAAATAATTAAAATTTGGAATAGTAATTTAAAATACTTGCTTCGAAATGAAACTTTGAAAAACATATGTTTTTAACTGCACTTGCAAAAAGTAGCTTTTTTTGGGCCAGGCCGCCCGATTCCCAACTCTACTATGAGTGGATACTTGGTTGCTCCCTTTGGAGTGAATATTTGATGTTTCATGTTTATGGTCGCACAGGTGTAAACATGTCACACCTGTTTTGTAATAGGTTTGCCAGAGTCTAGATTTTTCAGTCTAAGTCCGGTCTGTTCTAAAACCTACTAAGAAAGCCGGAATTTTATAAATCTTTATAAATAGATTGAAAGGCTGCCACAAGCCTTCACAAAAAACATGCCAAGATTTTCAAAGCTATCAAACATACTGAAATTAAACATGCCAAAATTACATACATTAATCTAAATTATCCAAAATACATCATAAAATATGCTATAATCTAATTAATCAACAAAACAAGTAGAGAAATTATCTATTAATTATTATATAATATTATAGATGCATAATATTATAAATATTTTTTCGTAAAAAAAATAAATAACAAGCTCAAGCTAGCCTGACAAGCCTACTAGATTCTCAGTGAGTTTAGACCTGACTTGTTAAGTGAAATATACCTCCTAGAAGTTCTGGATCTTGGTCTATTCTTAAACAAGTCAGATCTAGTGTAAGTTAGACTATAGCCCAACTCAATCACCTGTTTACACTCCATTGTTGGATGCCCTAATACTCACAGTAACATGCAAGAGTTGTAAAATACTGATATCTGATCAGTATAGGCGGGATTAGGGGGGCTAGGGGTAAAAAAAAAAAAAAAAACTATCCTCACACAAGTATTTCTCTACATAATTTAGGGCATGTATCATACCCTGAAATCCTATGTAATATTGTACTCTTAAGCCTTTTGTACTGTACAATACTGTTGCTGCCGCATGTAGGTGTATAAATAATGTACTGATCAATGCATCCAAATTCATGGTTAACTGCATAACGGACAACATCATCACATATTTTAGATGTTTGCTCCGCCGTGAAATTGCAGTGTGTGAGGATAGTTTTGTATGATTTATCAGATATTATACAATGGCTCCACCAATATGTCACTGTTCCAATCCCATCATAGTAGTTATCAGTCACAGCATTTCCCACCTGCATTTTTTTTAAGTTGCATATAATATATTAAAAGAAAAGAATAAAGAAGTGTTTCATCTGTCCCTCCCTAATTATAAGCTTCAAATTATGTTGATAAAGAAAACAGTTAAAATTAGTTAAAGGTAATAAATATGTATTATTTTTGCAACTATGCTCTCACAAATAAAGAGGATAAGTGAGAGAAAAAAAATGCAATAAATAGGGTCAAGTTCGGTAAAACACAATAAATACTTAGACAAACCTAAAATAAAGCTTATATTTAAAACACACATTCATAAAGTTGAAGCTTATAATAAGAGACGGTCATCGGAGTTTTCTAGGGACAATCCCCTCTTTGTGAACTTTTAAAATGCTGAATTTAAGATTTTACTTCCTCAAAATTAAGGTCATTTAATAGTGATGATATTTGCAAACTTATTAATAAATTTTAGTTTAGAGATTTCACAAAACAGAAAAAATTACATTTGAAGATAAAGTTACAACATTTTGAGCTTGACATTTCTAAATATCTAGATTTGATTAATTTATCAACTACATTTGAATTATATTAAGAGCTAGTAAAAACTGGAAAGTCCATCATTTACCCTCTTATTGATAAAGTGATTAATTAGCCTTGTACTCACTCTTCCAAGTTTTACAACAACTACTAAAAGATCTTACTCTACTGGGTTCGAAATAAAATAAAAAACCAATTTCTTTCTCAACACACGAATGATTTGCTTTGCTTGGTCAGTGAAAGAGTCTTAGGTGGCATCATCAATGTGTGTTTACGGTGCAATGAATAATGTGTGGAACATGTTCACCATGCATGTACTACGCAACCAATCAAGCTTAGTAACTACAGGTAAGGTAATGTCGATATGTAGTGGTATGAGCGTTACTATAATTTTGAAATGTCATTAATTTCGCCAACCAATTCTTGGAAGAGGTTGGTGGGTGATAAGTATATATTTTATAATTAAATAAGTATTGTCTGAAATATATTTAATTAAATCTATTAATATTTTATACTTATTTAATTATCTTTTATATTTAAAAATATATTTTGATATAAAATCTACCCATATCCTAATTTATTTTGCATAAAATAATATAAGATTTAAGTGAGAATAGAATATCAATATAATATATCTATATTATATGATAATCGATAAAATAAAAATAAAAATAAACCAAGATATTGTGATAGAGACGCACATAAGAAGGCATTATATATATATATATATATATATATATATATATATATATATATATATATACACACACACACACAAGGCATAGTAAGGGGATAATGTGTTCTATTTTCCTTTATTGGTGACTGTAAGGCAAAAGCTTTAATAGAGATAGATTTAAGTTTGAAGATGTAAAAGATCTATAACACAGATGAAAATTCGGCATAATCCAAGCTTTTGATTTCTTTTGTTGGTGACTCTTAATTGAATCGTGTATGATTAAGTTTTTAGATTTAACTTGTTTGTAGGATAGACGTATATCTACCAGTCTTACATAGTAGACTTGCACTAATATTAATTCAATTAAGTATTAATTGCCTAAAATATTAAGGATTAACATAGTTAGAATGTTGTTTAGTGGATCGAAAAACACTTTTGGGTAATTAAAAGTCAGACTAGTAAATATAACTTTAAATGCAATTAATGGGAGAATTTAGACACTAAAAAGTAATCAAAACGATAATAATCCAAGTCACTACTTAGACCTAGAATCATACTTATTCTTAACTATAGCTAGATGTGATATTATTTTCTTTTAATTTGATTAGCTTTTATCCAAATTGTGTTGACTCAATTTAAGCAAAAGTGTACTACATTGTTAGTATATCTTACTTACTATTTATTATTTGATACGACCAGTGCACTTACCGAGTTTGAGGCTCTATATTTTGTGCAAGTGCCGAAACACGTAGCTTGGATTTCATAAATGGGGAAGCAAGTACAAATATATGTTTGAGGGCAAACTTCATCCCCAGTAAGTAACCAGAGGAAAGCAAAGCGCATGAACAATACTTTCTCCATTTCTTATTGTGAGACCATTTTAATTAAGTGAAGAATTGTGATTAAAAGTACTACCTCTCTGGTCCTAATTATAAGACCTAGTTGACTTTTTTTGGAGAGATTAAGGAAACTAAATAAGTTATTTAATCATTTCATATGTTGTGTTTTCTTAGATTATATATTAGTTTATTGGTCAAACTATTTAATTTGAAGAAAAAAATTTAAAACAAAAAACTCTAAGCTAATTTAATTAGCTTCCTTAATTTCTTCAAAAAAGTCAACTAGATCTTATAATTAGAACTTGAGGGAGTATCTAAGAATTTTGCTCCTCTCGATGAGTGGTATCGCAGGGATTCAGGAAAGGAATCGGAAACAGGATCCACTGAATTTTAACCTGTCCGTTGCCACAGTTCACAGAAGATCGAACAGAGATTCAGTCTGTTAACAACTTTCAGCTATTTTTAACTTTATCATACCATCGATTCAAAATGGTATAGGCAAACGAATTGTCACATACTCACATTATGTAGTAAGTAATATCATCTCCAAGTTCTTGCGAGAGGAATAACCAGCAAAAAGTCTTTGATTTGGCGGGAGAATGACATGAAAAAGTGGAGCGGACCGTATAACAGTTAAAGACCGAAATTTTATGAAATATGCATGCCAATAAATTGATTAACTGGTTCAACAAGCCTCGGATTATTTTTGTTACAACATTCGAATCTTATTACGGAGCAGACCATCTTAAATCAACAATAAATTCAAAGTAATAATTGGTATCAATTGAGCATTAATACAGCATCAAGGACCTTAATTTCTCACAGTAGTTACATGCTTGAGGAGCATAGAAACAACATCCTGAGATATTCTCACAGCCTCTGTCTTGAGGTGATTGATCTTTGATTCAGTCTCTTGCTCAAGCCGCTTCACATTGGCACCAGAATCTCCACTACTCTGTGTTCATCGAAAATAATGCAGACAATTTGGTCTCCATAACTAATAACAACAAAATCTAGGAATAGTTTAGGATATCTTTATTTAGCACTATAAGCATAGTATTACCTCTTCCAATTTCTTTTGGAACTCATACTCAACCTGAGCTCGATATTCAGAAATCTCCTTTTCGGCCTCTTCCTTGGCCTGCTTCAGTCTAGCCAATTTTTCTAACAGCAGAAAATTTGATACCAATACATTAATTGATGAACTAACATTGGCAAATGGTAATATTTTTCTTTTTGAGAACTCATACAATCACACGTTTCTGAGCATCAAGCCCATACCTACCATATGATCAACAACTCATGATTCCAAGGGTGACAAGATCAAGGGAAGAAAGGAGAGGGGGGAGGGGGGGGAGCTAAAACTTTTGCATTAAATCATGTCATTAGACATACAATTTTGATGAAAATAAGAGAAAGAGATAGATTTTAATCATGCCAATAACGAGCAGAGGAAGGGGGAGAACAAATTAGAGTAAGAATACCATTTTTAGCTGCATTCACAATCTGCTGTGCCTCTTGCTCTGCGGCCAGCAATTGTTGGATTCCACCTTGACCCCTTTGGGATGCCATTCGGTGACCGAAGCAATTTGTTACCTATGCTTAAAAGAAAACTACCAAAAGAATAACCATTAAGTATCACCAAAAAAAAAAAGAACAACCACAAAGCAAATTCTTGGGCAGCTAACATGAATAGATTAATATGGCCAGAAAAAACCTCCTCAATATTCACTTAGCTACGAAACAGAGATTTGGAGAAAGAAAAAAAAACTTCAAACATAGATTGAAAGAGAATCTAAAGCTATGAGACACGTGTAGCAAATGTCGAACACTCTTATTAGATGCAACACATTGAGACACTTTAAATTATATATGAACTTCTCAAATTTTGTCATGCAGCCTTTTCGAGCTGCTTTCTTGTCCGGATTCAAGCTCCATAAGTCTGAAGGAAACTGAGAACTATAGTATCAAACTACTAATAATCATTCAGTAAAAAAGGAAAAAGATCGTTTCACAGTAGCGGTAAGAGATCCACGGAAAGAAGTCAATAATAAGACCTAACACTCAAAAATCCCGTTAAAACCGAATTAGCAGCCCATCATCCTCGGGAGATGATAAGTAAAATACTAAAATACCAATTGACAAGCAGAGCCAGATTTAAACAACACAATATGTGATGAAGCGGATAAATCAGATAATAAAATAGACTGTTGTTATCATGAGAATTTACGAAGACAAGACAGAAGATGAGTGTAATGCATAAGGCATGTTAGCCCCTCGTCCATAAGATACTATCTAAAGTTTATGTGTTTCTGGGCTTGTTTCCCTTATCTCGAAATTTCAGCAAAGCAAACGCTAAATCCAACCCAACCGAAATTTCCATCATAAAGAAGCAGGAAATCGAGTTTCACAGATTCCAAACGCGATAAGCCCCTTTACTCAGAGAAGATCGGCGGGCCAAGCATGAGCTGGATTCTGACATCACACAGTGATATGATCGAATGATGGAACCGATGGGGATCCAAATTCAGTTTCGGTCCAGTTCAGGATTTTTCCGAGAAAACATACAGGAAACAGAAACTAGAGAGAGATAAGGAAGGCACTACGAAACTTAATCACTGAAAAGTGAAAAGAACAATCATAACAGATTGAAAGAAGTAAAAAAGCAGGGCAGATTTGTACCGGACACATTGACAAACCCAAAAAAAAAAAAAACTCGTAGATCAGATATGAAGAAGAGAGAGGCGCAATAGGGAGATCGGAACTTACTTGCGAAGAGAATATACAAAGCAGAATGATCAGGAATAATGATTTGACGCCGGTCCTATATTAGTATTCCAACAATCCAGAGACGGTTTGTAGATTTGACTCCCGTTTTGTTGGCCAAGACAAAAAAAAAAAAGATTTGAGTTCCGTTTTGCCCTATCGAGATCAGCCACGTCTCTATTTTTCGTTTTTAAAAAATATTGCGCCTAAGTCACGTCAGAGAATATAACAGAAAAATACCTTAAAATCTTAAATTTACAGTGAAATCTATGAAACATTTTTGCTGTAAAAAGTTAAAAATAACCAGAGTGAACTTTTTACATTTAAAATATTTAAAATATATGGTATAAATGTCTTATGAGATTTCACTATAAATTTAAGATTTAAATGTATTTTTCTGTTGTATTTTCTTGGGTTAAGTATCAAAGTCGTCTCTGAAGTATACGTCAAAGAACAATGTTGTCCTAAAAGTTTTTTGAGTTATAATGTAGCCCTGAAGTCTAAAAGCGTAGCAATGTTACATTTTTCCATTAAAAATGTAATGGTCAATGTCAATTTTTTAACGGAAAATAACAATATTGCTACGCTTTTGGACTTTCGGGACAACATTAAATCTAAAAATATTTTCATGATAACATTGTTTTTAGGCCTATACTTCCGAGACAGATTTACTATTTAACGTTATTTTCTTTTAGTTGGGACTTAGGTACAATTTCCTTTTTTTGGTGAGGGGAGAGTCAATATCTTTTGGACTACCATGTAGATTTTGATATGCTTTTTATCCGATTTTTTTGCCGGCAGAGATTCGTGTAGAAATTTTTAAAATATACTAGTAGTAGTACATAATAATGTTGAATAGTAGCTATTTTTTATATTTCTGTACCTTTTGAAAATATCCCTCTTGAAAATTTGTATATAAGTGTATAAACGAGAATAAGAAAATTTAAAAGTATAACAAATGTCTAATTTCTCTTTAATTATTAACGTAATATATAACAACTCTAACAAATGATAGTATTAATAGGTTGGGGTGTGGTCTGTGTCTTCATATAATATATGGCACTGATCACCTCTTATATAGTCTTACATACTACAACGGGAATCTTTTTTAGTTATTCATTACAAATACGGAGATCACTAGTCAATTGATTACAATCTTTTCTTTTCTTTCCTTTAAAAAAAAAAAAAAAAAGTACGGTGGCATATTTCACAAAAAAACATGGATGTTCATCAACTAGACAGGAATCCGAGTTGTGCGGTCATCACTTGGTGATATGTTGTTTTAGCCTTTTGTATGTGACCCGTGTGATACGCATACAGGGTATAAAATCAATAATATAATTTAAGTAAATAATGTGACTTTACTTGTAATTTTAATTGAAGTTGTTGATCTCGGTCATGATAATGTGGTCTTTGAAACCGATTGTCTTTCCCTGCTTGAATGTGTTGATGTCAAATCTCCGGATATGATTGAGTGGAGGAGTAGGAACATTATTTTCGATATTATTCGCCTTTTGATGTCCAAGGTTGGCTTCTCTCTGACTTTTACCCCGAGCGGGGGTAACCGTACTGCTGACTTAATTGCAGTTAATGCGTATAAAAGGGTGTGCCCGATTGGATAGGTCTTACAACCAACACTGTCTTTGTTGTCTCTTCGAGCCTTGGATTCCCAGAAAGCGGATGCCTTTCCTCATGATGCTTCTCCCCCCAATCATTCATTGAATAGGGAATGTTTGTAGTTTGCGTATTCTGTTTGTTTGTATGTTTAGATTGTTCCTTTTCTTTGATGCCGGTTATTTTCTTGTTTTTTCCTTTCTCTGTTGTTGGTTTGTAATCGTTTTGAAGTTTTAATATAAGTATCTTTTGACTAAAAAAAATTTGAAGTTGTTGAGGTTTTTTTAGATGAAAAAATTGGTTGAGTATAAAATTTTTTTATGGTATGATGAACCAGAATATCCCCAAATTACTTTAGACTTAAATCTAATTTCTGTCAAGCTAAAAGTGTTAAAGTTAAGGCTCTCCCAATAAGTACACATCCTGGAATTCAAAAGGATAAGCGATTCATTGTCATTTATTAACATTATTTAAGAGAAATATAACTTTTTAAGTATAAGCTAATTTATAATTATGGGCATGTTTAACTGTTTAAGTGGCAGGTCGGCAAAAATAACCCAGATTATGAGTATAATTAATTAGTTAATTGGACATCATGGGCTTCTCTTCCTTTGGTATATGAAGATGAAAATTAGGTGATTAAAACTTCTCCAAGCATTTTTATTCACTCTAATTATATATGTTCATTGTTTACCTGCAAATTAACAGAAGTAATGGAGGATGACACATTTTAGATCTTCCCCTCAAATAACTTAATATGGATGTGCATAAACTCAGGGTACAATATACTACATTTCATAAGCACTACTCTATATAACATTCTAAAACCACCACACATAATAAAACAAGAAAAGCATTATTGAAGAATGTAATGAGGCGAGGGATCGATGTTGGTAACAGCAACAACATGGATCAGACATCGCCGTTCCTAGATAACTCCATGTACACTGGATTCTTGCGCTTATTCCCATTAGTCTTTCTCATCCTGTACACTAAACCTCCCAATCCCACTAAGCAAACCGCCCCTATCACAAATCCAACCGCACCTCTCTTCTTCTCTCCACCATAACCCTCTTCACCATTCAAGTATACTGCATCGTCCTCGGCGCTATATTCCCACTCTGCCGGCGGTGGAGTAGCCATTGAGGCTCTAGATAGCAATCCAATATAATCTGTGGGACTAGGAGCTTCAGAAGGAGAATAATAATCATCACCATAAAAATCATCCACTTCAGGAGCCATGACATCATTATAAGGTGACGGTGAAGGAGCAGGAGAGGCATATTCGCCACTGTAAGGGTAGTCTTGTTCTACTCCTGGGGAGTAAGCTGAAGGTGAAGGAGGGTACTGGTCTTGGCCTTCTAATTCTGAAGCCATGTCGTCTAAGGGATATGTAGATTCAGGGAACATGTTGTCTCCATATGGAGAAGGAGCGTAGTATAAAACGTCGTCGTTTTGTTCTGTTTCCTCCACAGGAGCCAGAGCTGGTTCGAGTCGAGCCTGGATTGAGAGGGCAAGTTGCAGAGAAAGCGCAAACAAAGTCAGTATTTTGCAGATTTGATGAGTCATGGCGAGATCAAGAGTTTTGGTTTTTCGAAATTTGGCTTTGATTGAAATGAATGGACGAAAAAGGAGTTTGAATGTTGGATGGTTGGAGGAGCGAAACTTGGATATTATATACGTAGTATATAATAATGAATGTTGCATGAAGAAATTAATGGTTTTCACTTTCTGGTATTTAGTGGCGTATTCATGTGTGATATGTTGATATAGGGCGACCCGCTCCTCTTGTTTTCGCCAATTCAATGTTTGATCGAATGAGAGGAAAGGGGTGTGATACTGATACCCATTAGCTGGGCCTGTCCATTAATTGTTTATTACTGTATTAAATATTTTTCAGAATTAAGAATATACTTAAATCAAAGCTTGTATATGTTGAATATTTTGATTTTATTTAATCAGATAATGAAATATATCTTATCTTAATCGTGATCATTATATTTATAATAATGGGTTTGGTTAATTTTGTTTTTATTAAAATTTAACCATTGGTGTATAAAAACTGTCTCATAAACATTGACTAACAAAACAAAAACGGCATTAATATATGATTTTATAATAGGTTTATCAGTTAACATAATTCAAAAGGGGTTTTATATATTTATTGTTGCTGCTACTTAAAAAAGAGGGTTGTTTTTCTTCCTATTTTTTGGTTAATAACATAATTATTTAAGGGTGTAATAGTCATTCAAGTGGTTCATATGATAAGCCTTTTGATAAGAGAATTGGTCTGCTCGCTCAGAACCACTTTCCCTGCTCGTCCCAAGGACGAGCGAGGGGGGCTCGTCCGTACGGACGAGCCCTACAGCCGCCGATCCAAGGATCCGACGGCTCAAATTTTTTTTTTTTTTTTTCGTTTTTATTTTTTTTCTATATAAAAAAATCATTTTTTGAAAAAAACGTTAGTTGAGATATTGACTTTATTTTAAATTCTCTACCTATTAAAATTATTTTTTATAAAAAAATATCGGATCTCGGCCGTCGATCTAAGATCGGACGGCCAGGGGCTCGTCCATACGGACGAAAGCCCCCCGTCGTCCCAAGGACGAGCAGGGAAAAGTAAATCCTGGCCGCTCTAGTTTGACCAGTCCAGTTTTTTTAGGGAAAATTGTTTTTGAGCCCTTTTAACATAAAAAATCCTAAAAAAAGTCCCAAAATTCTGAAAATCTCAAAAAAGGGATAAATTCATGAAATTTTTACAACTAAAACAGTCACATTAACAACAATATCATAATTTCGTTAACAACTAAAACAAATCATTAACAATAATTTTTTTACAACTAAAACGGTCGTATTAACAACAATATCGCCCTGTTAACAACTAAAACAAATCGCATTAACAACTAACGTCTTAATGAAAAATCTTAAAAAGGGGATTTTCAGAATCTTGGGGTTCTTTTTCTCCAAAAAGGGCCCCATATGGATTTTCCCGTTTTTTTTTTTTTAATCTGTTTCTTCCCCTTTCGGGCCCATTGTCTGTGGCAGAAGGGATGTTTTTTTTTTTTTTATATGTGGGAAAGCAGAAGGGAAAATTAAGAGGCCATCGCTGAGTTTTTTTTTTTTTTTGCTATACCATCGCTGAGTTCATAATGCTTTGAAGTTTGAATAGCATCAGGGCCCAAAAACTAGACATCATGAGGATCATCCAATGCCTTCTTGGCAAGAACATTTGCTACACCGTTATGTTCTCTATCCATCAGCTTTGTTACCACTAATAATCGACCAACGGGTTATGTTTATTAGAAGGGGCTAGTCGTTTATAATGTATCAAACCAAAATTTTAATCATAGTTGAAAGATATGCTTACATTTAGCGCCTAACAGTATCTCGATCAGAATTACCTTTAATATAAAAACAATTGTTCCTAACAAAAAAAATAAGTAATTAATCATCGAGCATGAGACATGTATCGATGTCTATCAAAATAAATTACCAAAGACAAGTCTCTTAATTTAGACCCTAGACCTCTAAACTTTTTTAATTAAAAAATAATTATCTCCAAGATTATTTACAACTTTTCAAGACACTTAAAAATAAACTAAGATTTATTTATGGAATTGAAAGAAAAGAAATTCAGATATTTGATATTAAATCAAATTTGTTTTGGACTGACAGATATTTTTGTGTCAATTTATTCTTATTAGTTGAGTGATCTAGAAAAACGAATTTTCTAGAGAGATGCGAATTTTTTTTTGGACAAATTAAGATGCGATTGGGATCGATGCGGATTATGGCCGGGAATAGGATTAAATAATCACGTGCGGCGATGTTGTTTTCATGCAGAAGTTACGTGCGACAGTAGCCATTCACGTGGCTCCGATATCAAACGAAGATTTGTTTTCTTCGTCTGATACGACGCCGCTGTGAATATGGGAGAGTAGATCCAATTGGTAGGAAAAACATTATCACTGCCAACAGTACATGCATAACTGTTCACAAATCTAAACTTAAAACATAAAGGATAACCAATAATTAACTACCTTTATAAATGTTATTACCTTTGGTTCTAAATATATGATATATCTTATAATTTACATTATAAATTAGGTTATATATTTAGAACCGGAAGAGTATTTTTTTTTCTGAATTTTTATAAATGCTATTTAACTCACCGATGTGCCATAACTTCAGTGCTGGCTAAAAAAAATAAAGATTCAGCTTATTTAAATTCTTTATATGGGTGGAGAAAAAAAGGAAAAAATATCATTAAAATAACAAAAATAATACCAGAAAAGCCCCCTAATTTATTAATGATTGGTTTTTTACTTGTCAATAAGATTTTTTTTATAGTATTATTTTTTTTAGTTGGGATCTTAATAAAATTTTCACAAAAAAAACTCGGTTGTCATGTTACAGGCGATAGAAGAAATGTTTATTCTTAATATCAAAAAAAAAAAGTTTATTATTTTATGTATATTTTAATGTCGTTGAAAGAAAATATGGGGGAGAGATAAATGCACAATCTTTCTTTGATGCAAACTGGACCATTATAATTAAATTCGTGTTAAAAAGAAAGTTAACTGTTGTATCAATTTTTAACATGTCAAGCTCATGATATTATAATGTTTTCCTCTTTGGAAATTTCAGTGTCTAGATTATTATTAGCTTGGAGCCCCTCTTAAAAAAAAATACAACTTTTTATTTAAAAAAAAAAAGAGGTGGGGGCATGTGATGGCATAATATGAATACGGCAGAATTGATGATTCCTTTTGCTTGCAAAAAGGGACGTGGCTTCTCAACTTCCTTACGTGTCCACCCCTCATCACTTGCACTATTTTCCATATCACATTGTGTTCTTCGAAATTCTTCACCGCCCCTTCTCTCCATCACCAGTCACCACAACCTTCATATCTATCCTTCATCACTATACTAACATTAACATCAACTAAATAAATGCGTTCCTTTAGATGTGGCGCCGCATTAATATGTCTACATTAACCCACTCTTGATTCTTCTGATGCAAAATCAACTCTTGATTTTAATTTTAAACAAATAAAAGCTAAATTATTCTGGTCCCCAAGATAGAATGTGCATTCATGTCAAGTGAGGACCACCAGCCCAAAACGCCCCAAAATTTTAAACACTCCTTTAGGATCACTTTCGTAGTGGCTATACGGACCACACCACTAAATCCATAAGATGGGACTCGACCAAAACGTCCTTCCTCACAAAGAAAAACCTCAACACCACTATCATCATCCATACACGTGAATTCAGCATCACTACAGTCCTTTTCTTTCTCTCTCATTACAAAATAACTATACCAAATAACGCCACATACAGAAATTGCCAAATTCAAAAACAAAAAAGAAAGGACATCAAACGCACATTTAAATGAAGGTAAGGTAATCCCTACGTACATGTACATAAATAATAAACTTGGTTCTTGACACTTCATAACCACTAATTAATAACGATAACGTCATAATTTGATGAGGATATTCCACACAAATGGCAATCCGCCATGCATTTGCAACTCACTTCAGCCTCATCCATCCTTCTCGGCCTTCACCGGTGACAGAGCTGATACTTATCCCGCCCGCAATGAAAATTACAAATTGGAGCTGCTCCTGAAAGAGCCCAGAGCTTTGGCCGCCTGAGCTCTCAACACATACTGGTGGTAAATTGCGGCAACGGCGGCACCGATGAAGGGTCCGACCCAGAAGATCCACTGAAACCAAAACAAACCATGAGTAGTAAGTTTTCACTGCACAGTTTCATTTGTGTGAGCTAGTAAGGAAATTAAAACCAGGCGAATCAAAGCTGAAGATGTCTCAAATATAAAAGACGACATACGTGGTCATCCCATGCCATCTGATTGTTGTAAATGACTGCGGCCCCAAAGCTCCGGGCCGGATTTATGCCGGTGCCGGTGATGGGGATGGTGGCCAGGTGAACCATGAACACCGCGAATCCAATTGGAAGAGGAGCCAACACCTGTCAAAATTTAAGCTCTGCCTCATGATTCGAAGAACAGAGAGGAATAGTAACGGTTTAACAAATAATTCACTCCGGCTTCAATTTTTGGAGCGCAACTTAGCGGGAAAAAGTAAAAAGATGGAAAATTGGGCATAGAAGATAAAGAGAGGTACGCACAGGAACGTGAGAGTCTCTGGCATTCCTCTTGGGATCGGTGGCAGAGAAGACGGTGTAGACAAGAACGAAGGTACCGATAATCTCAGCACCCAAACCAGTGCCTTTACTGTAGCCGGATTTCAACGTGTTGGCTCCACCGTTATACCTGTTGTAGTAGGCCGTTTGGAAAGCCTTGACCAGGCCACACCCACATATGGCCCCCAGGCACTGAGCCACCATGTACGCAATCGCTCTAATCAGCGACACCTTCCTCGCGAGGAACAACCCGAATGTGACGGCCGGGTTTATGTGTCCTCCTGATAACACCAAATCATCCGAATCAGTAAGCGCGTGAGTGTTGAGAAAAGGAGAAAAAGTGAGTGAAGTTACCAGAAATGCCGGCGGTGCAGTAGACGAGGATGAAAATCATGCCGCCAAAGGCCCAGGCAATGCCAAGAATGCCGACGCCGTCGCAGGCGGTTCCGTTATGAGCGGTGTCGCTCTGGCTATTTTGACCAATAACGGTGAGGACAGTGATGTAGAGGAAGAGGAGGGTGGCGACGAACTCGGCGATGATGGCCCTGTAGAAGGACCACTTGCGGAGTTCGCCGGCGTCGAGGAGAGGAGCGGGAGGGGGGTCATGATAGTCCTTGTGAGGAGCGGCTCCCTCGAGGTCTTTGGTCATGGCGGAAGCAGAGAGAGAGAGAGAAGATTAGAAAGTGGCAGGGTGATGAGGATAAGACTAAGACTGTGCTGTGTTTATATAAAAGAGGGGGTTGGAATCAGATTCAGGTGGGGCCTGGCTTACAGCCTTAGCCTGGGCTTAATTGCACCTCTTTGATAATTGCAATGGTTGGAGTATTGTAAGTGGTGAGTGAATCTCAACGAGAGTGCGCTCACTTTGTGAAAATATGGAGAGAGTAAAATGAAAGGATAGAGACTGGGGAGAGGATAAGTTAGAATATACCAGTGGTTGTGGGGTTAGAAATATTGGAGGTTGGATATTCTGTTTGGGCAGAGGGGGGATAGAGTGAGAGGGTAGTGATTGGCGAGAATTGTTGCGTCTGCGTTGTAAGCATGAAGGGGCAACGCGGGAGGTCGCATGGGAAAGAAAGAGCATGACGTGGACCCAAATGTTGACCACCAAATTTGCCCCTTCTCCCTTCAACCAAACCTGTTATTATACTCCATGTTTAACAATTTTGTCACCCTACACACATTTATGGCTTGTTTGGTACCAAACCTCTTCAAGTTTTTTAGGGCCCATTTGTTACGGCAAAGATTTGAGGAGGGAAATAAGTTTGGAGGAGGAAAAGGAAGGGAATGAAGATTTTGACGGATGAAGAAAGATGAATTGTTTGGTAAGAAGAAAATGAAGGAATAACAATTGGTAAAGAATTAGGAAATACATATTTTACCCTAAAATTAAATTAATTCAAAATGATACGAATTTGCTTACATTAAATTCTAATTTATAGATTAAATTCTAATATTATGATAAAGCATTTATTTCACACAAAAAAGTTTAAATTTATCTAAAATATTCTCCTGCTAAGTTCAAATTTGTTTGAAATATTCTCCAGCTAATTTTAAATTTATCGCATAAATTTGAATTCAATCATATTTTCTTGCTTTATAGAAAATAAACATTTTATGAGGGGCAAATATGTCCGAAAGCGTCACTATTCATTAGGAACTTGGGTTCCTGCCATTTAAAAGAAGATTGGTGAGTGCAGGAATTTGAATTCCATGAAAGATTGGATACACAAGTGTCCCAAATAAGAGAATTTGCTTATATTTCCTTCCCTTTCCACCTATTCTTCGTACCAAACAGTCCCTTAGTTCCCATGAGTTGCCACCACTCTCTGCAAATTTGTTCAGGAAAATGTATATATTCCCAAATTCCCACTAAACCAATGCCAGTGACCCACAGGACAGAGGAGAGGGCATTGTTCTTCATCAGGTAGTGGGAGCGAGAGCTTGGTCATTTTGGTGGGAGTAGCGTTATTCCGTAAAGCATTGTTTTTTTTTTTTTTTTTTTTGGTTAAGTATTGAGCAATTTTGCCATAGAGCTTTTTTTGGCTTAATGTAGCCCTGGAAATCTAAAGACGTAGCAATCTTGTCTTTTTAATTTTCATGAAAAAACTAACATTGACCATTAAGAAAGTGATATTGACTGTTAACTTTTTAACGGAAAAATGTCAATATTGCTACATTTTTAAACTTTCAGGCTACATAGAGAAAAAAAAAAACTTTTAAGGCAAAATTGCTCCTGAGCGTATACTTTCAAAGTTTGCTACTTAACCTTTTTTTTTTGTCCAAATCAGCATGGGATGCCACTTCACCTCATCCAATCACCATAAACTTAGCAGTATTAGTGACATATAGGCAAACTTAACACCGTTAATGTATAAAGAACTAACAGCCACAAACAGAATAAACTTGAAGGATAAAAACTAAAATGAAAGAAAACTCTAAGGAGTAAGGACTAATAATGATATTAATCCTTTTTATTTAAAAAATGTGTAAATGTGTGTAATTTCCCAATTTTGACGAGGCTGACATTATTTATAATTTTAACTGGTGCAAGGAAAGGTAAAATGCCAAAATCCTTTGGTTTGGATTTTTTGGGTAACCTGTTTCCTTCTTTTTTGGTGATCATTTTGGCAAGGTTTTTTTATTTATAAAGCTGTCAAATGAAACATTGTAAATATATTCTTCTAGATTTGATTCTGACACCTCCAAAGTGGACTTCTTTTCCCAGGAGATTCCAAGAGAAAAAAACTAGCAGTTGATGATTTATCACCATGAATAAGTTGGTAGAATTTGGGAGGAAAGCCTTGTTTTATATGTGCGGGTCCTTTCTGGATATGAACAATGGAGACTAAAATCTTGTAGGCTGCAGCTTGAAAAACGTCTCCAGCAGGTCTAGCTAAAAGTTATATTTCTCTTTCAGAACCCACATGGGAACATTAGACCTGAAAGTTCTGAGCTGGGATTTCTCAATTTTGAGCTGGTCCTCTAACCAAGGCCCAAGAAATGAGCACTGCATTCTAAAATGTATAAACCAATGGAAGAGACTGCTCTGCAATTCTCAAAAAACTGCTGGGTATTTTTTTATTTTATTTTTCCCAAGCACAATATTGAAGACAATCTTGTTTGAGACGCTAATTAGGTATGTGAGTATCAAGTAACTTTAAATGAAGGAATGCTGTATTCAACAAGATTCCTCTTTAAGGCTCCCCAATAGTATGGGCCTATATTCTAGGCCCAATAATGTCGGTAGCCCAAGTTCCTTGAGTTGGGCCCTCACTTGTTTCCATTTTGAGAGGCATGAGATTATTCCATGATAATGACAAAACTAATTTTTGCCCTGACTCTGATGAGGTTTTAGAACCCAATACACCTAAAAAAATAAAAATAAAATTAGGCAACTCAATTCCCTTGTTAAACCATTATTTCATGATAGTGGGGAAAATTTGTTCCATATTATTTCTCTGGTAGAAAATTTGCATGCATTCAGTCTTCTAACGTCATACTAAGTTTTAATATGATTATTTGATATTTGATTTTATCCAACTTTTTATATATAGACTAGAGCCTTACATTGAATGAGTGAGATAAAACTGATCAATGATCTACTCACTAACTAATGCTCCATGTTGTGGGGGAAAGGACGCCTGTCATAATTTTGATCCCATAACCATACATTTAAAAAACTTAGATATATTGAAAACCCTCAAAATTCTGATTTGAGAGTCAAAGAAGAAAAATGTTAATTCTATTTAGTTTAGATAAATAAGCCATAATTCTGCTTCTTCTTCTTTTTTAAAACACTGGTTTTCCTATTTTTTTTTTTTTTAAAAAAAAAACAGAGACACTCGAGTCTTAACACTTTATGGACCTCCGTTAGGAAAGAATTTAATACTACTTTAATTTTTTTTTTTTTTTCTCAATCAACAGTTTAGATGGGTTGATGAGAAATAGTAAAAAAAAAAGATAATGAGAGGATCTACTTCCTATATTCCATATACTTCATGGCACAATATATTCAGCAAAATTTATCAGATACATAAGTGGGTGAAAAAAAAAATGCAAAGCTATTTGAACATTAAGGCAATAACTAGAAATGAACAATCATATGCCGTTACAAACCCATATGCAACACACAATTGGAATTACACTGGACTGACCTTAATTAGCATTCTCTGGCATAAAGGTTTCTCTTATGGATAAATGTTTCTCTCTTTTTTTGCCTTTATTTTTCTATTCACCTGTCGCAATTTCTCCTGACCATTCCCTTCTTCTCGATTATATTTTATATAAATTGAGTGACATTTTTATACTTTAATGCAATAAAATAGTACTGTCAAGTATTGAGTCATCTAGTTAAAGTTAAAACAAACTCTTTGTCATCATCTAGTCATCTAGTTAATGTCTCCACGATGGTGTTCGCACCACTTTCCCATATCCTTGCACTTGAATAAGTGCCAACTTACCAAGCTGTACGTTCAGATTTCATGTTTCTCACTCGGCTTCTTCGAACGAATTAAGATAATTAATCAATATAATAATACCGCCCCTGACCAATATAACAAGGTTTACAAGTATATTTGGAAATGCAGTGGCTGGTGCAGGGAGGATTATAGTCTTTTAATTTTATAGATGGATGGTCCCTAACATCACTCGTGTCCTTATTGTAAGTCAGGAAAGGAAGATGTGTTTCATATCCTTCCAGATTGTTCCAATGCAAAGCAACCTTGATTAAATCTTGTTAATGTCTGGTATTTCAGTCAGTTCTTCTCAGCTTCTTTATGTGATTGGATTGCCTTGAATCTGTCCAGGGAGGTGGCTTTAAATTTGGAAATTAAAGATCGAGTCTTATCTGGGGAATTTCTGCTTGATTATTATGGACATGGAGGAACAAGTTTTGTTTTAATGAGGACTTTCAAAAACCAGAAAATCCGACTGCTGTAGTACCTAGAACTTGGTAAACATGTGTTCAGTTGAACGACTGCAGCAGCTTGCTGTTCCAGACACTATGCCCCCTATTGATCCTTCAATCTGGCAATCTCCACCTAGTGGTTGGGTTGGAGTTGGAGTGAATGTTTGGACTGTGGGATTTACACAGAACTAAAAATGTATTCTCTTTAGTCTTCATTATAAGGTATCAACTAACAATTTTTATAAACAAATAAAAACAGTTAAAGTCAATAAAGTTGTCCTACAATTTAAGTAACTTCCAATATTACCCCTACTAATTGCACTAAACCCTAATATTATATTAATTATTACTCTCACCCACTACCCTTATTAATTAGGGGCATATATGAAAAAAGAATAATTAATACTCTTTGAGAACAAGCAAGTGCCTTATAAAAAAGACTAAATATATTTACTATTTGGTGCTTTATAATAAGGACTAGAGAGAGTACTTCATAAACATAAAAGGACTAAAATGATAAAAGACTAAATGTGAAACGTGTACTTTAACGTTTTAGTAAATAACTTTTAGGCTCTATCAAATTTTTGGCAAGTCTGAGATATTAAATTTATTCAACTCGATTTTTATTTATTATATTGTTTGTTTTTAACATATATGTTTACATGCTTAAATAATTTTTTAAAATTCAATTATAATTTTTTTAATATATTCCACTTATGATATTATATAGGTATTGATAAGATCATACATGTTCGTGATTTATTTATTTTTAGTTTTTTATTGAAAGTGAGTATACTAAAGGAAGCAATAATAGTGGAAAAATTGGAAGAATCCTTGTATTAGGGGTTCAGAAATTAACTTTTAGGGCCTATAAGATTTATTTTTTGGGGCTGGGGGTAGGTGGGAGAAGAATTTTTAATCTTAACATTATTATTATTGAAATATTAAATTAATTCAAAATCAGTTTATATTTCTACTGTACTGTTTGCTTTTGACATATATTTTTATACACTTAAATAACATTTTTTGAATTTAAAATAAATTTTAAAATTTTTAATATATCCCACTTATGATATTATATAGGTATTGAAAAGTTTATAAACGTTCAAGATTCATTTATTTTTGTTTTTTAATTGGAATAATAATAGCATCATCTTAAAAAAAAAAAATTCATCAATGATAACTTGGAGAAGCGATAGTAGTGCATGTAATTTTTATAGTATTTGCGCACCCACATATATAGAATGCTGATTTTAGGTGTGTAAGCATAGTTTTTCTAAGAGTAGCAATCTACATATTGATAATTTTAATTCCACGTACCCGTGTAATGCACAGGGTATTTTGTCTGATGACTTAATTAAATGGTGTAGTTTATTAGTTAAAAGTGATTCTAACTTTTGAGAAATTAGGATATGTCTAATTTGATGTGCCTGACTAATTAAGTTTCTTCTCACAACAATTATTTACATCCTTATTATTGAAGTTCTACTTGTCATCCGTACCGGGTAGTTTGTCTTGTTAAAAAAGAGGAAAGCAGAGAAGAGAAGTGAGGAGGAGGGGAATTTACGAAGGGGTGGTTGGGATGAGAAGATGCACAATAAATGGGGCATGCGGCGTCGGGTCACAACTCACAGGGCACAGGCTCATCCTTATCTGAAAGTGAATTCAACCTTTCTGGGTATCTCTCCCCACACGGAATAGGATAACGCGAACCATTGGCTTGTCCTTTAAAATACTCAAACACTACATACATTCTGTGATGGGAGGCCAAACCTTTATTGGATAACAGACTAGAGCAGCGTAACCAAGTTGCCAACAGATATATATATATATGGGCTCAGCTCGCTTCCAAAACTGCACATTTATTATTATTATTATTATTCTACTCCTATATACGTACGTACCCTTCATCATATAATTATTGTTATTATCTACAAGCACAGTGACATGATGATAAAAACAAGCGTGCGTACAGTTACCTACTTTAATTTCAACCCACATCGATGGATCACATGAATCACAAGGACGACTATTATATGCAGAGTGAGGATCATGCAGAGCTTTATTAGGCGCTAGGGTTGGTTTCTCTAGGCTTTAATTTGCTCCATTATTTCAACTTAATCATCTCCATCATGCACATATTTATGATGGTTCTTCCTTCCTTCTTAGCTTCTTCCTCCAGCATTGTCTTATACTCACCTCGATTCAGCAGCCACCCCTCTTTTTCTGAAAACTGTAAATCTCCTGTTCTCTAAAAGCATATCTCCATGAAGATTACCCCCTCCATTATTGATGCCTTTTAACCCCCCGCGTTTGCATTATCCTACTCCTTCATCTTTTTTGGGATCCACGACTAAGAAAGAATTAATACTCCCTTTCATTTATTTTCAACTACTCTCAGTTCCTTTATGTGTATATATATAAATCACTTGAGTACGGATTCATGCATGTAGAGTTTTAAACAGTAACCTCATAATTATTAGTCTATTCATTAATTCATTCTTTTAGATGAATTATCCTCGTGTCTTTTAATGTTATTTTGATGGCCAATAGCTAGGATTCAAATTTAATTGCCACCTTCAATGAATTTGTTATCTCATCATCCCTGTTTAGCATTTTCGCTCCATTATTTTTGTCGGTCAATTTCTGTATGGCTTTCACCTTCGTTACACATATCAACAGGTTGAAAAAAAAAAAAAAAACCTCACACACGTAAAAGTGAATAACGAGTCAGCCACACTGATTATAACTTAACTAATCAATAAAGATCGGTCCAATTAGCTAGTAAGTTTTTTATTTATAATTTATAAAGTCAGATCGAGGTTCAAATTCCACTGTTTACGTGATTGATTAACCTTATCTGTAAGTATTTTTATAATTAAGGTCTTTTTATGTTTGAGGGTATGTGCTTACCTTGATGATGAGTCGTTCTACACTCAACTTTTCTAAACTATAAAAGATAATTTAACTATATTTTTATATTTAGGCATTTGATAATTACATACCATATTTGTGAGCTATGTTATATATATTACTCCATTCACTTTCTTAATAGATGAGGTGCCAATTTATTACATTACATTATAATACAAACGTGGCATTACATTTTGGAATAAATTAAAAGTAGACAAAAGGTTGAACATTTCAACTGATGGAGGGCGTATTTTAGTGGAAATGAAAGAAAAGACATGAATAATAAACAAACGAATGGGATGATATTTTTGTTGGGGGAAGAAATAAATAAGGGCATGGAAATTCCAGGTAGATTTTGCTGGGAAGGGACATAATCAGCGTGAGGTGTGAAGATAGGTACAAGTATGTATCTTTGTTCAAGGGTGATGGGCCATGGTGGAGCCCACACCTCCGCCATCCTTTTTCTCACCATCGGCATGATCCTCGCATCTCAAATGGATCTTCCAATCAACTCCCATTCATGGGCCCACGTGTTCACTCTTCTCCTTCTCTGGATAGCTTCGTCTTTATCCCTCGCTTCCAACAATTCATTTGCCGGGCACGTGTCAACACGCGTGAACCCGCTCGCACTCTATCCTTCCCTCTTAATTAATAACGCCTTCAAATGGAGACCTTTATCCATTCGCACCAAAGCCCCTTATTATTATAAATAAAAGGCGTCACCAGGAGTTGGACAAAATTAAAACTTTGGCCAAACCTCTCACTAGGAAACAGAGTGCTAGAGAAGGATAGAGAGAGCTAGAGATAGATACACACATAAACAGATTAACGCGTCTCTAAGGCTTCTGGTTTGTCATCAATGGCTTCAAGGAAGAGCTTCCTCTCCAGGTCAAATTACATATTTCCAGAAACCTCAGAGATCCGATTCGACCCCAAATCTTCAGGGGGTGTGTTTGAATTTGATGAAGCTGACATCTGGAATGTCTCCAGTGACATGTCAGAGAGCAAGAAGGTAGGGTCGGGTTCTCGATCGGGTTTGAAGATGCCTTCCAGGAAGGTGGACGGCGGTGGCAGAGTGAACCCAGGGGGATCGGCGTCATTGCCTTTGAACATACCAGACTGGTCTAAGATTCTGAAGGGGGAGTATAAACAGCACCGTGAGAAGGAGAGAGATGATGACGTGGACGATGAAGACGACGGCGATGAGGATGAAGAAATGAAGATACCCCCGCACGAGTATCTGGCGAGGACCAGAATGGCATCTCTGTCCGTTCATGAAGGGATCGGAAGGACCCTCAAAGGCCGAGACCTGCGCAGGGTCAGAAATGCCATTTGGAAGAAAGTTGGGTTTGAAGATTAGTGTTAGATCGCACATCACAGTCATTAGAGTATAGAGATGATGACCGGAAAGCGATAACTTGATTTTTTTTTTTGGAAATTTTGATTTAGGCGACGATGTGATTATCTAATGGCTGTTATCTTAGGCTGGCTTACTCTGTTTTGGAAAACCATTTTCATGCTATGTTTTTTCTCGGACATTTTATGTTTCTGTGACAGTCTTCCTGTATGTAAGACTTAGTTAGGGTGTGCGACTTTTTAACTAGGAAGTTAAGGAGCTATGACTATTTACAATGAGCCTCCTTGATTGTGTATACAGGATTTTAAAACAAGGCCTTTAAAGTTCCATCATGAGGACGTTGAGTTGTATCTTTGAAATTTTTATTTTTAGAAGGCAGCAAACTACACACAGTTGGTGCACGTCGGCTAGGCCTTTCTTTCTCTGATTGTTTTCCTGTTCAAAGACTGAGCTAAGAACGGATCGGAGAAGGTAACCAAGTTGAAGTGAAGGATATGGCTAAGTTTATTTATAAGTTTAGTTTTCTGAGCCCCTTATTGTATGTGCTAGGGTAACTAAGCTGATGGTCGTAATCGTGGGATCTTCTCCAAAGTGTATGAAAACACTAGGAAGCACGATACACGTCCTGCTTTCGGTTGTGTCAAGCCTAGAGCAGACACCAAGAAATCTGTACCACCCATACCACCCAATACATAATCTTTTTTAGGTCTCGAGTTCAAATCATAATAGAGGATACCACTAAGTTTGATAGTATTAAAAAAAAAAGGGATATTAGAAAGCAACAAAAATACTAAAATGATGGGAAGAAAAGGCACGCAAGTGAAGGAGAGTGAAAAGAGAGAAGGAGACGCGATGAGTAAGATGGGGACGTAGTGTGAGCTAGTTATGGATTGGCGTTGGTGAGAGAGCTACCGCTTAGCTACAACAACAACATATAATAATGCCTTAGAGTAAAATTCAGGTGATGACCTTTTCGTGATTCACAAAACTATACTTCTATGGTTCCATCCAAGCAAAATCAAAATCAAAATCAATAATATCATCATATAATCAAAGCTATTTTATTATTATTAGTTTTTATATGAAGACAATTCAAGGCGAAGCTTGGGCTTGTTTCCAAACACAATTCATTACTCCAAGTCTTGCAAAAAGGAAGGAATAGCCTTGACTGGGGATCGAATTGAAAGTGGTGCTGCAGTTCCAACTTCTAAATAATAATTCACCAAAATTTAAGCGCACACTCAACAATGCGTGGTGTCTCTATCCCCAAGAGCAACCACAAAGGGAGGAATCAATCGTTCTGGATAAGATTTTCGCCATTCCTAAAATATTTTTCAGCGATGCTCAGTATGAGAACAAGATTTCCCCCCCTCCTACTCACCGTCGAGTCATTGGACTTTATTTCCTTTTTTATAATAAAAAATATGATAAAATTGACCAACAACTTAACATCATAACGTGAGATGTAAAATGGAGCTCTCGTACGTCTTGCTTAGCAACTGATGGAAACATATTAATATGAACCCCAAAAAAAAAATCAAGTGTTTTTTTGTTGCGGATTGAGAATGTGTGGTTAATTAGTCAGATGAAGTGGTTGTTAATTATTTTTTAGCTGGGTCGTTTAGTTCTGGATGATGAGTGAGAAGGAAAAGAATATGATGAAATCTTGTTATTCTTCCTTGTGTGTTTGTTTTTTTTTTTTTGTTTAAATCGCATCAAGCAACCAGTTTCTCGGGGACCCGGATTGCCTCAGAATCCAGTCGAAGATCCCTCGAAGCGTCCAACCGCTGATCTCGCGTATTTTTAAGACCAAAAATTTTAAAAATCTCTTTGGGCCACCAGATCAAAGGATCTTGAGGATAAAGAAGGGAGGATCTTGAGGAAATCTACTTCCGTTTCTCGGGGTGTTGGCGTGACCAACGAGGTGACATAAAATGGACAAAAAAAGGGGGGCGAACAAAAAGCATTAGTAATTCCATGAAAAAACAAAACGTAGAAAAATGGAAGCATGTGGTGAAGGTTGTGTGCGTCCCCATCGGTGACGAAGAAACGAGGAATTAAGTGATATATATATATATATATATATAATGAATTTGATTTCGGGGGAATTAATGTGACATATATCGTTAAACAAGGGGCGCAACTGCTTGATTTGTCTCTCTGGTTTTTCTCTTTAGTCTTTGACCCTATGATTTCTTAGTCCACCAACTTGGGTTGCAACATTAATCAATATAATCATCCACATACCTAGTTTTATCCCCACAAACAAATTCCTTCTAACAAGTCTTCAGCTACCACATAATATCTCTACGATTCAGATATTTTGATTTGATCCATGGATTCCTTCCACAGTATTCTGTTTGAGTGGTGTTCAAAAAGTATGTTCATGTAAATCGAGACAAAACTTCTCTAACATATTTTCTTCATACATCGTAAATCATGTTAAAAAAATAGTTTTTACCGCTAATCCAAACATATATTAAATGGCGCTAGGTGTGTTTTTTCCCCTAGTGAAAAAGGATGTATTCAATTGATATGTACAGAACTAAGCCTCTCCATCAATAGATCTGATAAGGCTATCGGCTTTGGTGGTTTAGTTAACAAGAGGACATACAAAAATAATACTAGTTCAGTAAAAACTTTGACTCATAACAATAAGATCGTGGGTTCAAATCTCACTGATATAAGAACATTGTTGGTGATTGATTTATAAATACCTCTATCAATGTTCTTCAAGCCCAGAGGCATACCTTGACCCTGGTGAACCTTAAGACCCAACTCACCTAATTTTTTTCATAGAAAAATAATAATAATGATATTCTTATAAGACTTGAACTCATTCATAAAAATATGTTTATTTTAAGGGAAAGGATCCTCTCATGATCCTACTTTCTCCTCATCCCTCATCATCCCTCCTAAACCAATCTACACTATTGATTTCATTTCATCTTGGCTGTTCATTTTATATTCTTAAAACTCATTTCCAACCTCTCAAATGCTTCGACTCACTGACTACTAATATTTTAGGATATTGTCTGGTATACTTTAAGATACTAATTGGTACTGAAAAAAATACTTCATGATCTTGAAAAAATATTTTATGATCTTGAAAAAATATTTCAGGATATTAACTGGTACTAAAAAATTATTTTATGATCTTGAAAAATTATTTTATGATCTTGAAAAATTATTTTAAGATACTGCTTGGTATACTTTAGGATACTGACTGGTACTGAAAAAATACTTAATGATCTTAAAAAATTATTTTAGGTCTTGAAAAAATATTTCAGGGTATTGAATGGTACTAAAAGGATACTTCAGGATACTGACTGTACTTAAAAAATACTTCATGATCTTAAAAATTTATTTTAAGATCTTGAAAAACATATTTCAGAGTACGAATGGGTACTAAAAATATACCTCATGATATTTTTTTAAGATCATAAAATAATTTTTCAAGATTCTGAAGTATTTTTTCAAGATCTTGGTTAATATTTTGAAGATCTTTTTTAAAGACCACAAGATCTTTAAAAATATTTATATAAAAATAGACGGGCAAGATAAAGTGAATCAATGGTGTAGATTAGTTTAGGAGGGATGAGAAGAAAATACCGGACCCTTATTTTAATGGTGTGGCTATTTGATACAAATATTTGGAACTAAATTTTTGAAGTATCCCCCATTAGGCAAGGCAATACATCCAATCCCTTTCAGAAAAATATATCTCATTTTTTTCAGTGTTGATCTCTCTGTGCAGGTTATCTGGAATCATTTCAAGGAACAATTTTCTCGGCAACTAATAGCAACATCCATTTGTACACCAAAGACAAAAAAAATGAAGCATTGTTGAGATTGGTCCAATTAGATAGACTTGGCAGGTGGATGACCATAAATTCGACTGGACTTGCTCTAATGGATGACAAGTCACAACTAATACATGTACAAGCCTACATGGATTACATGAACCATACCCTCACTCTTGAAAAACGCACATTTTCTATATTTTTTAATCTTTTAATAATAATACATATGCCCAGATCCGTAGAGAAGAAAGAGGAAGAATCAGGTGGGTGGCATCTGATAAGGAGGAGGTGAGGAAGAAAGAATGATGAATAAGAGGAAGAGGCCTGCCGTAGCGGTGGTGCAGAGAAGGAGCCAACAGTAGTGAGGAAGGAGTTTGGAAGATGACGAGGTGTCATGATGATGCATATAGAAGGGAATCCTATGTGGCTGCCATATAAGAAAATTCGGTCAAACAAGAATCGCATTAATGGTTAACGTTCAGTGCGTGTTAACTTGTGGTGTCATTGTTGCACCATTGATACTTCCAGGACAATATTGGATTTTATAAAAACTTCTGAATATTTATCGCTCCTAAATGAAAACGTCAAAAACAAATATGCACCTTAACCTTAAAATATAATATCTCATTCATAAAATATCAAGTATCAAATCAAAAGTGTCACCTGTTTTTTTGGCATAATCATCAACTTAAATTATAATGAACTCTTTAAAGCCCACGTGTATACGGACCAATATATCATGCGACAATTGGGATTTGAAAATTATAATGAACTCTCCAATTATTATTATTTAAGTTTGAGGTGCACTATAGAAGGGTGTTTGGCGTCTGAAAGAATATGTTTCAAATCTTGCAAGATATGCACTTATATATATAGCTTTGAAACACAAGTTCACATAGTTTGTGCAACAATGACTATACTCATAATCTTATCCAGAGATATTTCCAAACGGATGTGGATTTTTTTCAAGGTGAACGAGGAAATATGGGTGTTGAAGATAATAATGATGCATTTGATGTAGCATCCTCATCAAATATTCCTACATTATCTTCAATACACACGGGTGGAAAAAAAGCTTTTAAGACTGGACGAAAGAGGTATCGTAAGACCGGATCTGTGACCGGTCTTGTTCCAGGCGGTCTTAAAAGTCTGTTACTTTTAAGACCGGACTTTTTAAACATCCGGTCTTAAAAGTCCATTTTTTTTTTAAAAAAAAAGAATGAACTTTTAAGACCGTATATATTTTCAAGTCCGGTCTTAAAAATTCCTTTCTACGAAAAAAAAAAAAAAAGGTGAGATTGTAGACGCTGAGCCGCCGCCTCGGAGAACCTTGTTTCCGGATCTTTCACCGGAGGAACTAAAACAAACTAAAACAAATAGATTCGAGAGAGGAAAGTACCTAAGCCGCTTGCTTAGAAGAACTACGAAAAGAGGTAGACGAAGAAGAAGGAACAAAGAAAATTTTGGGTGGAAGAAAAAAACGATACAAGGATAGAGAGGGAGGTCGGGAGAAGAGTAATACCATTTTGCGTTCCTTGAAGAAGTTATGGGAAGCCATTCATCTATCTTCTTCTACTCCTCCGTCGCTTATCTATCTCTGTCATTTTTGTGTGTGCACATCTCAATATATTCAAAAAAAATAACAACAAACAAAAACAATCGATCGAGAACGTAGAAATAAGCAAAACAGACATAATAGGTTTACCTCAAGGGGCAAAAAGCGACGATTAGATCGAGACTCGTTCCCCATGGAAATCAAGTTTGGAGCTTTGTCGTCGGCGAGAATGAGGAGATGAGCAATAAAACAAAGAAATAAGAAATTGATATTTAATTTCAAACTTAAGCCAAAATCTACGTCAATAATTTACTACGTTCCATTTCATTTTTTCGTGGCTCAACAACAATATAAATAAATAAATATATATATATATATATATATATTTTATATATATATAGCTATATATATATATTGTTGTTGAGCTACGGAAACGAAAACGCAACGAACTCAACCGCACGAATCATTTTCGGATTGTTGTTGAGCCACGAGATCTCCGAAATGCGAGGCTACGTAGCTACCGTGAATGCGCGAGGTGGGGAAGTGAAAATGAGAAGAGAGCGGAGAAATCAATGGGAAATGGAGGGAACTAGAAAAGGAATAATGAAAATTCAATTTTCATTTGCCGCACCTAATGAAAATCTTTAAGACCGGTTGTTATCAAATTGAAGTCTTAAAAGTTAAACTTTTAGACTAGTTCTTTGTAACATCCGGTTTTTTTAAAAAATAGACATTTTATTTATTTTTTTATTTTTAACTTTTTAAAGAGGATATTTAAAACATCCGGTCTTAAAAGTAATATATATTTTTTTTAAAAAAAATTTAGACTAGTTCTTTTTAACATTCGGTCTAAATAGTTCTATTTATATTTACAAAATTGCCACCGGTCATACTTTTAAGACCGGATCCTTTTTAATCTGTTCTTAAAAGTGTTTTTTATATTTACAAAATTGCCACCAGTCATACTTTTAAGACCGGATCCTTTTTAATCCGGTCTTAAAAGTGTACTTTATATTTACAAAATTGCCACCGGTCATGCTTTTAAGACCGGATCCTTTTTAATCCAGTCTTAAAAATGTTCTTTATATTTACAAAACTGCCACCGGTCATACTTTTAAGACCGGTGCGTCAATACTCCGGTCTAAATGAGGCGGTCTTAAAGCCTTTTTTTGCACTAGTGACAAATGAATAATCTCGCAATAGAATTAGAGACCAACTTATTAGAGATACGTGATCCAATTATCAATGTATTATTATTTAATATCAACATGTTCATATACACCTGTATGCATTCTGATTTATATACAATTTTATCCATTAAATATATTTAATTAAGGACTTTAGGGTTTTTTAATTTTTTAATAATAATTAATTTTTTTTATCAAATTTAAATTTTTCTCTTCAATTATCATAATATATACAACTAATATATGTGTGTGTGTGTAATATTCAATAAGCTAAGATTCAAGATCCTTTCAATCATTTTCTATTTCAACTGACTTTTCAAAATATACCCATTTTATTCTTGTGTTTTCGTGCATTGTCCAAGAGAGAGACAAGGAGTGAATCCATCACAGGTCCACTTAAGTCCCCTGCTACCTTCGGCTGTTGAGATACAAGGTTGTCCAACAAACCCATGTTTTCCAGTTGAGCATTGGTAAATATTAGTGAGGCTAAACCAGTGTTGTAAAAACGCCATTTAGAAACGTATAAACATCCATTTCTACATTTTTTGGCCAGAAATCGTGTCGAAACAGATGTATGAACGGATTTTGAGTTGACACGGTTGAAACACCGTGTCAACTCAGTAAAATTGGTTGACACGTCGTGTCAACTCGCGGCGCTCTGTATCTCCAGCATTCGCCCTTAGTTCAGTCCGGTGGTGGGTGTTGGTGAAGGGTATCTCGTGGCTGCAGTTCTCGCCCCTCTGTTTTAGGTCGCCGGTGGCGATGGTGGTGAGGGAGGAAGGATCAAAGGTCGAAGCTCGCTCCTCTATCGCCTCTCACCTCGTGGCGCTCTGATCTTCGGGTCTATCTTAGGTCCCCTGAAGATGATGACCTAAATCACCTAATTAATCCCTTGGTCAAAACGTGCGTTACCAAGGGACTAAAATGCAAGAATTCAAAGTTCTGAGGAGGGACTAAACTTAAATAGTTTGAAATATTTTTGGGGCATAAGTGCATAACTACACTTTCTAAGAAAATGCATTAAGAATCTCAATTTAATTATGAAAAATCACATAAAAATATGGTTCGATCAGTGGGGGAGGGGATGAAGAAGATGATATTGACTTTGACTCCAATGACTTAAATTAGAGATATTGATATCTTTTATAATTTTATTGCCTTAGTGTGTTTTGGTTTTATATATGTTGGATTTTTTTTTTTTGTAGTACGTAATAAACTTTTACATTTCGTTTACGTTTTCTGATTTTACGTTTTTGCTCACCCTTACCGGTTTTACGTAGACTCTACGTTTTAACAACACTGGGCTAAATGATCTCTTTGCTCGAATAAGGCTTTCATACTAGCAATCTGTTGTTGTTCAGAAACCCATATGTACGTAGTTGTCCAACTCTTTGCCGGGCATAAAACGTTTTTCCATTGTCACACATTCCTATGCAAGAATGGCCATCCACTGCAACAAGTGCCCTATTTGATATCTTCACTGTACTCCACGCTGCAACTCATAGCGTTCACGTAAACGAACAAGTGCGGTCGTGGCGTCTACAACAGATAATTGGCGACAAAACACTGGTTGGAACAAGCACTGAAGAACAAGATCCTTCTCATTGCACTTTCTGTACTCGCTACATCGAAGTTCACCTTGCCTAAGCATCGTCTTCAGTAAGTTACCAGCACCCATCTCGCCAGTTGTAGCCGCTGCATCTCCTTACTTTTATCCTTCAAATTCTAACATCTCCACGCACTATCTTTTGAGCTAACCCGTCCGTCAACAATTGCAACTTTAGCAGCACCAGGTTCGGCAATAATTACATGGTTAATTTTTTGGTGTTATTGACAATAACCGAAGACAACACCCAATTTCTTCATCTCGTACTATGGCTGGGTAAAGTTTGCCACAACTAGCAAGTTCAGTCAAGTCATTTACATGTTTGTGAAGCGCCTCATATTTTCCCTCACAATCGGAAGAGAAATCGCGAGAAGCGTTGTTGAGGAAGGATATATAAGGGCTTCAAGAGACTGAGGTTGTTGCTGATTCTCGAAAACGCAGGCAAAGTTGCGCGAAATCTCCAGAGCGCCATGGATCTGCTGCACTGTACTGAGGACAGATCGTGAAACTCTCGTTGCTGGAGATTGTGACGTTGAAGTGTGAAGAGGACGAGACGAGATTGTCAACTGTTGGTGAGTGATTGGTTTAATTATGATTAGGTTTGATTAAATTTAATTATGATTAGAATATCAGATTATGCAGTTCCATAAATAATAATAATTCACCAAATATTTAAGCGCACACGCAACTATGCGTGGTGTCTTTATCCCGATAACACAAGGTAGTAGCTAGTAATTATATTTGGTCTTTTTTATAAGGTACTTGCTTGTTTTCAAAACGCATTAATTTTTTTTTTTCAGGTTTGTCCATAATTAATAAGGGTAGTGGGTGAGAATGATAATTAATATAATATTTACGACTTAGTGCAATTTTTCATGTGTGTCCATAATTAATAAGGATAGTAGGTGAGAGTGATAATTAATATAATATTAGGACTTAGTGTAATTAGTAGGGGTAATATTGAGAGTTACTTAAATTGTAAGACAACTTTATTGACTTTAACTGTTTTTATTGGTTTGTGAGTATTGTTAGTTAGTGTCTTATAATAAATAACAAAAGAAGGAATCAATCTTCCTGGGCAAGATTTTCGCCATTCCTAAAATATTTTCTAGCGATGCTGGGTAGGAAAAAGATTTTCCCCCTTCCTGCTGTCCAAGAAATACTTGCATACATTGTTTTAAAAGTGTCCTTTCTCTAACTAACTAAAATCAAGTAACTCATTATTTTAATCTTATATGACAAATGAATCATCTAAAAAAAAATTCAAATTTTATGATTTTAAAAAACAACTAATGGGAGGGAATTGCATCCTTGTTTTTCTAAATTATAAAGTTTATGTTTTTAAAATTATAAAATTTGAATTTTTCCATATAACTTATCTATCATATAAGATTAAAATAAGCTAAATTATTATATTTTAAGTAGTCAGAATATAAATGAAGTGATTCATTCAATAAGTATGTCTTCTCGCCTTGTTAATTTTGAATAAGTCATTGGACTTTATTTCCTTTTATAAAAACTAAATGATAAAATTGACCAAACGCTGAATTTAGGAGCTGTAAAATGGAGCTCTCGTACGTGCTTGACTGCCGAAGGTAAACAAAATGTCACCGTGTTTAGATAAGTGTTTGGAAACTATTTTTGAGCTGGGTCTTCTGCATAATAAGGGAGAAGAAAATATTATTTATTTTTTAAAAAATCACATCAAGCACCCAGTTTCACTTTGGATAGAGACGGGAATAGGCTAATTTAGGTTAGATTTTAACTAAATAGTCATAGGTCTGTATCAAAGATTTAAAGCATGAGTTTATGCTTGAACTTATATATGGGCTATTTTTAAGTTTGAACTTTCAAAAGACATGAAAAGGCCTTAGGCGTGTTTAAAGGTCTATATAAATAGCTTTTAAAGCCTATGTTTCCAAATTCATATATAACCCTCTATGTTTACTTACAATCCTATACTATGTCTTAAAAATATAACATCTATTCTCATGGAAATACAATGGCTTAGTAAGGAAAAGAAAATAATATCTAGTGACAACAATTGCCAAGCAAATATGAATAAGAAAAACTGATCGTCTCTTGACTAATGAGATAATTTTTTAAAAAAATTGAATAAGTATAATAAAAAACATGTAAAACTATATTTTAACTCTTTTATGCTTCCCACAAAAATTGGGACAAACTCCTCTTACTAAGATTATAATATTACATTTGCCACTAAAACTCATCGCAATTATTATGCTTTATATTTTTTTATCAACAATTATTATGCTTTACTGGACATGTCAAATTAAGAGAGAGGAAGTGAGCTAGGTTTGCCCTCTAAAGCACTAGATAAAAGAGAGGTAGAGGTTAATATTGGTGCAAAAGTAATGGTTGAGTGTAATGACATTGAAAGAAAGTTAAATAGGCAGACATATAGGCTTATAGGTTAGGCTTTATTAAAATAGGCTTGACCCATTTATTTAAAAGGTAAATGTGCAATTTTACACACGAAGTTTGCCCCAGGGAACGCCCAGCACCACGAAGTTTTTTCTGGAGCAAAATTACACACGAAGTTACGTTTTAGGAGCAAAAATACCACGGGCAGTTAGTTGACCGTCAACTTGGATGGAACGCTGACATGGCGCTGATGTGGACGATGACATGGATGGGAATAAAAATTCAAAAAATCGAAAAAAATAGAAAAAATTTCAAAAAATTAGAAATAATTCAAAAAAATTCAAAAAAATCAAATAATTAAAAAAAAATCAAAAAATTAGAAAAAATTCAAAAAATTAGGAAAAAATTTAGATAATTATTTTTTTGAAAAAAATGTATAGTTAAATAGGTTTAAAGTTAAAAAATTGTTAAATTTTGTGATAGAATTAATAAAGTTTAAAATTTTTCTTATCCAGTTCTTAATCAGACTTCACACATCAGATTAAATTTATGTAACATCCCATTTTCAAAAGCAGTAAATTTGTTTTTTCATCAGAGTAGAGCATTGGAGCGATTGAGTAACTGATAATTAGATTCAAAATGCCGTAAGTCTGGCTGATTACAAAAGCGGTACAATAACCGAGAGTTTTTAAAGTAAATAACAACAGAAGTGTCTCCCTGACAACACCCATGCTGTGGCAACAAAAGAAATTCTCCGGCTGGGACTCTAAGCGTGCTGCTTGCCCTTATCTTCGGCGCTCGGTCCTCCTGACCCGGCTATTTTAAATGCCGAGGTCCAAATGCACATCGGACCTCCTCGGAACGGTTAACCTCATATTTATATAGACAAAGATATGGAAGACAATCACAAGCATTAATCCACACATAAGTACATAGCAGATGCAAGATTAATATAACAACAAGACACATCTCATGTAAAGTTATATATGCTAACAAAGCACATCGCATGTAAAGTTATCTATGTTAACGAAGACACATCGCATGTAAAGTTATCTATACAATTCACTCGTATAGTCGTCTATCACATATAAGTATACAGTAAATATCAGAGTTAGTGTTACAGTACGCGAACGTACCTTTTTGGCGGTACAACGGAACTTTTACGGAAAAACGGTAAATTTCCGACAGCGGGAAAAACAACGGTGTGACGGCGGTACAACAGCGGCTCGACAGCGGTACGATTATCTCAGATATCCTATAAGGATAATATTTAACAACTTTTAGCAGCATAACAGGCATTTTAGGTACAAATTACCATTTTGCCCCCGAACCCCTAATCTACGGAATTTCGCCAGGAGCTTGCTGTTTTCGCTCTATCTCTCTAGAATTTTGACAGATCTTTTCCCTCATCATATTTTCGAAATATATATCATATTTACCCCTAAATATGATATCTAGACTATCTTGAAAAATTAAAGATAAATCTAAAGATTCCTACTATATCTACCGAAAGAACTACCGAAACTAAAGACTAAGGACCGAAGAACTTACCCGGACTTTGCTCGACTTTCTCCGAGCTTCTCTCTCTAACTTCTCTCTAAGGGGCAGATTTTTGGTGTGAGAAATGAAGAAGAGGAGATTGGTATTTATAGAAGAGACGGATGGCGAATCTGCGGTAAATAATTCGAACTTCGATCGACGAATATGGGCCGTAGGATCGCATTTTTGAGACAAAACACTCTTGGCCCTCCATTTCTTGTGCAGACCTCCCCTCCCCAATAGTCAACAAAATGATGTCATCTTGATGGTGACATCGAGCGGCACGATAAAGTTTCGATCCGGTGTCCGAAACGCGTAATCTTGATTTAATCACGAAATGCTTGACGCGAGTTTCGAAGTTTCTTTCTTTCTCATTAGGAATATCTAGTTTAATGAAATTTATGATCCCATTAAGGGTATTCCGTTATCTCAATAAGATTTTAGGACAGACGTCTTGATTCTACGGAATTGAATTAAGCGTCGCGTCTAGGCAAAAATCCACCGGTTTGTAATATGATCTGACCTAAGTCACTAGATTCCTAATTCACTAAGCAACTACTTGTTTCGTATTGACTCTAAATCCTCTATCTGCATTTTCTCTCTCCTATCCTGTCTTAAATACCCTATTGGTTCCGAATCGACTTACGAGACCGCTCAATCCGAGATAAATTTCACTTGGTTCATAAAAAGTCCAGATGACTTAGACTACATCCCTATACCTTGGTGTATGATTTTATTTCTATCCATTCTCAAATGTCCCGCTTGTTGGGCTCTTTACCATATATATTATTATTTTATTCAAAATATCTAGATATTTATTTATTTTTCTTTTATTTTTTATTTATTTTTCTAAGCATAAAATATTTTATTAATATTTTATTTTTTATTTTTTTTTTATTTAATAATTTCGAATTTCTCCAATTAAAAATAATTATTTAAATTATTTTTAATTCATTTACTTTATACCTTAATTATCCCATTAATTACCAGATTAACCACTTACTAATTTTTGATAATTTTCTTAATTAGGATAAATCATTATCTCACAACAATTTTACTTACATTGGTATTTTATATCCCATGTAAAATATTAAAAATCATGGGGTCACTAATGATCCCAAAATAATACCTAATTTTGCCTCATTATTTTTCAAGGGAAATTATCCCAAAAATTCCTAAAATTAGAGACAACATACTTTCTAATTTTTTATAAATATTTTACTACCTCTTGGGATTTATCATAATATTTTTAGGCCATTTAATGCCCTAAAAATACATTTTAGCTCTTTATCTCTCCTAATTTCCATAGTAATTACCTTAGAAAATAAGATAATTATTACTTATTATTTGAAACCACATGTTCACCTATTTTCAATAAGTATTATTTATCGAAATATAATATTCCAGATAAATAATTATCCGGGTATTACAATTTATCTCTGTAGGGAGAATTGACAAGAATATTATCTTAATTAATTAATTATTATTATTTTTCAATGAACAGCTTACCCTAGTGCATCTTTAACAACTGCACCGGCCTGTGTATATACAACTCCTCCTCCACCAGTTGGTTATCCGACCGCCGCCGGGTGGCGGTCCCCGGCAACCAACCGCCGCTGCCAGACGGTAGGGTTGCCGGTTGTGGGGCCCACTGGCGGGGGTATTTTAATTTTTTCCTATTTTTTTTTCTAATTTGTTGAATTTTTTTCTAATTTTTTTTTTCGAATTTTTTATTCCACGTCGGCGTGTCAGTCCACGTTAGCGCTCCATCCAAGTTGACGGTCAACTAACCGCCCGTGGTATTTTTGCTCCAGAACAAACTTCGTGGTGCTGGGCGCTCCCTAGAGCAAACTTCATGTGTAAAATTGCACATTTACCCTTATTTAAATATACTCCCTCTGGTCCTTATTATAAGATACTAACTAACAATTTTCATAAATCAATAAAAATAGTTAAAGTCAATAAAGTTATCCTACAATTTAAGTAACTTCCAATGTTATCCCTACTATTGCACTAAACTCTAATATTATGTTAATCATTACTCTCATCCACCACCCTTATTAATTATGGATATACATGAAGAAAAAAAATAAGTAATGCATTTTGGAAATAAGCAAGTGACTTATAAAAAGGATAAAATATAATTACTAGTTAGAGCGTTATAATAAAAATAAGACGGAGTATCTGATAATAAGCCTAAGCCTGATCTATTTAACAAACATGTTAGATTAGGCTTCCATCATAGACTCTTATTGATCTATTTAGCAAACATGTTTAGATTAGGCTTCCATCATAGACTCCTATTGTTATAGGGCTAATATATTTTCATCCCTAATTTCGGGGCGGTGGCTTGACCAATGAACTGAATGAAGTGACATAAAATGGACAAAAAAGGGAGGGGGTGACCAAAAAGCATCAAGGCAACCGTTTGGTATAAAGAATTGGTGGGAAGGAAAAAGAACTTTGACAAATTCCTCTGTTTAGTACACATTTTACACCAATCTTTCCGAGAACCCAAGTTCTGGGGCCCACCACTTTTCCTCCTATGTGGAAACTTGAGATCCCACCAAAATTGGTGGGAACTTGAGATCCCACGTCACTATTTACATTTTTGGACAGATTTACTCCTGAAATTCAAACTTGGCGGAAAAGTTTGAACTTGGCGATTTTTTTTTTTACACGAGTTCGAACTTAACAAGAACATATTTTTAAAAAATATATTTTAGCAAAAAAAACATTGTTCTTTTTTATTTTGAATTAATTTCTTTTGAGGGTAAAATGTAGACATTTCTAATTCTTTACCAACTACCACTCCTTCATTTTTTTTCCTACCAAATAACTCGCCTATATTCCCTCATCTTTCAAATCTTCTTTTCCCTTCCTCTAAGCTTCTTTTCCTCCTCTAAGCTTCCTTTATCTCCTCAAATTTTCCTTGTACCAAACGGGCCCTTAGTGTTTCCATAAGAAAACGTAGAAAAATGGAAGTATGTGGCAGGTTGTACGTCCACATCGGTGACGAAGAAACGAGGAATTAAATGATATATAATTATATATAGATTATAGAGTATAGTATTGAATTGATTTCAGGAGAATTAATGTGACGCCAGCAAACAAGGGCTGGTTGATTTATTTTATTTTTTATTTTTTTTATATAAAAAAGTTTTGGAAGGGTTCACACTGGTTGTCCGAGAGTCGGCCGGCCGAAAGACTTAAGACTTAATGACTTACAAGATCGCCTACCAAAAGAGTCACGGTGTCGGCAGCAGGATCGAACATACATCCCTTTGGGACTTGAACAAATCCCTTACCATCTATGCCAACTCTCTTTAGCAAGGGCTCGTTGATTTGTCTCTCTGGTTTTTCTCTTTAGTCTTTGGACATCTTGCCTTCTTAGTCCAGCAACCTGGGTTGCTTACATTAATCAATATAGTCCTTCTAACAAGTCTTCAGCTACCACATAACATCTTTACCAGCCACATATTTGATTTGATCCATGGATTCCACCTTCAATCTGAGTCGGATTTGGTGTGTAATGTTTAATTAAGGCTCCATTAAATAATGGTTTGTGTGCAAACTAAACGGTTAGCTCTTTTTTTAGCAAAAACGTATGTATTAAACCAATATGTACAGAACTAAGCCTCATTCCTTATAAGACAGACAGACCCATTCATAAAAATATGTGTATTTTAGCGCTGTCCCTATTTGATACAAGAATTTCGAGCTAAATCTTTGAAGCATCCCCTTTAAACAATATATTCTCTATCCAATCCCTTTCACAAAAGTATATATCTTTTTTTAGGAAAATCTCATATAAATACCATCTGAATTTATAAAACCCCCAAATGTCTGTTAAATTTGTTAAAGGACTTAAAGGTATCAAGGACCATATGAGAATTTACAAATTCGGGTAAAATTATCCTTTTCGCCCTTAGTTTTAAATAAATTTAAAAATAAAATAAAAATAACCCTTGCCGACCGTTAGAGGACCACCGGTGGGTTTTTTTTTTTTTGGGGGGGGGTGTGGGTTTCTTTTTTTTTAAAAAAAATCATTGAAAGTGTAGGAGGTGGGGTTCGAACCCCCCACAACTCCATGGGGCCAAGTAGCCCAACCACTGGACCACTTAGTTTTTTTGATATATATATGCATTAACAAATATATATATTCTTTTTAACATTTTTTCAACGGTAGTTACAAATCTTTCAATGACATTTACGACTTTTTTTTTAGGTTTATCTTTTTTGCCTCTGAGGGGAAAAAAAAAAAAAAAAAAAAAAAAAATTATCACAAATCTTTCAACGGAATTTACAAAATTTTCAACGGCATTTATGACTTTTTTTAGGTTCGAACCCCACCTCCCACACTTTCCCCACCCCTCCCCCTTGCAAAAAAAAAAAAAAAAAAAAAACCATCGCCGGTGGCCGGCGCCCAACCGCCAAAGGGTCCTCCTCCGGCGAGGATCATTTTTATTTTAATTTATTTAAAACTAAAGATAAAAGGGTAATTTCACCCGAATTTATAAATCCCCATATGGTCCTTGGTACCTTTAAGTCCTTTAACAAATGCAACAGACATTTAGGGGTTTTGCAAATTCAGATGGTATTTTTATGGGATTTTCTTTTTTTCCCCCCTCAATTTTTATGTTGATCTCTCTGTACATGTTATTTGGAATCATTTCAAGGAACAATTTTCTAGACAACTAACAGCACATTTATGTGTAAAAAAAACAACGGTTAAGATGTAGATTGACCTTACGCTAGGAGCACCCAACACAAAAAAATTTTAAGTAGACCATAACTACCAAAAAAAAATTAAAAAATGCAAAATATCACAATACCGTTAGAATTAAAGTAATGGCAGTATTAAAAAAAAATAGTGAGGGAAAGTAACACCATTACTTTAGTTCTAACAACATTGTGATATTTTACACTTTTCAATTATTTTTTTGGTCTTGACCAAAAAAAATAATAATATTTTTTTGGTAGTTATAGTCCATTTAAAACTTTTTTACGTTAGATACTCCTGGCGTAATACTTTATTAGTCAATCTACATTTTAACTCAAAAAACAATGATACATTTATTTGTGACATTGGGCCAATTAGACAGACTTGGTGGGGGATGAGTGGCAAGAAAGAACCCAAGCTTATTGCTCTGATGGATTTTTTTTTTTTGGACCTCTAATGGATCATAACTAATCCATGTACAAGCCTACAAGGATTCGTGAACTGGATGCAGAAAATTTCCAGGAGAGCCCCGCATACGCGCCCGACGTAACCTCAATCCGCACTAGTCGGTGGCAAAAACTCGTTGAACCTGGATGCGAAGAAGAAAAAAAAGGATTCCGTGAACCATATCCTCACTCTTGAAAAACGCACATTTTATATTTTTATTTTTTTAATCTTTTAATAATAATACGTACCATGCTTAATTTTAACTTATTCTTGACCACTATATACTACCTCCGGTCCTAATTATAAGACATAGTTGACTTTGTTTGGAGAGATTTAGTGCTCGTTTGGCCTAGCTTATTTTTAACTTAAAAGCTACTTTTAAGCTAAAGCTAAAAAATAGAGCTTTTAAAAAAAGCTAAAAGCTAACTTGGTAATTATATAAATTTTATAGCTTAAAAGTTACTTAAAAGCTTAAATTAAAAATAAGCTGTTTGGCAAAAATTTTGTCATAAATACTTTTTCTAATAAAAATTAACTTAAAAGGTATATTATAAAATAACCTTTAAACTATCAATATATTTACAAAATAAAAATACTTTGAGAATAGACTTTCCAACCGTGGAACACAATCAAGAAATTATCAAAGGTCTTACAAATTGTCAACCAATATTCCATTCACATGAAATCACCTATTTCTATTTTCCATTAATGTTGTTGCTATTTGATTTCGAACTCTATTCATATAACCATTATCTTCAGATTCTTCTATGATTATGGATACTCATTTCTTCATCAATGTCACATTCTTCTTGACCCTCGGAATATAATCGGATTAAGATCACACTTGTCAAACTCTTCATCATCAACACCAGACTTTCTAATGAAGTTATGAAGGGCTATTGTTGCAATAATAATTTTCTCCGTTTGATTAATGAAAATGGCTTCATATCACGTAAGATGTGCCACTTGTTCTTCCAAACTCCAATCGTTCTCTCAATGACATTTCTTAGTGAGGAATGTGCATGATTGAAAACTTCTTGTAATCCTTGTGGTTCACTGCATCCTCTAAAATCAGGAATGTGATAGCTTTCTCCTTTAAATGGTGCTAAATACCCTTTCAAATTAGAATATCCAGGATCTACTACATAATACTTCCCTAAAAAATTAAAAGATTTATTATTAGTTCATATAAAATTTCAATTAAATAAATATAAAACTAAAATAGTTTATATAAATAAATAAATAATTTACCTTCGGAGGATGAGGAACACACTTTTCATTTCCTCAAGCACAGATGAAAGAATACGTGAGTCATGTGCTGTACCAGGCCAACCAACAACAGCAAAAGTGAATATCATGTCAAAGTTGCAAACTAACATGACATTATGTGTTGGGTATCCTTTTCTGCCTATAAAACGAATTTGATCATTAGTAGGAGGAATGGCAGGAATATGTGATCCATCTAGTTTGAATCTCCTTTACACAAATTTCAATTAAGTTCTTGGTAGTGCATCGATCCCACCTTGCACTGTGTTTTTCTTTGCTAGCCATAAACTGCAATGCATTATTAAACAACATCTATCATCTACCTTCTACCAACTACAAACAACTTCACACAAGAAACTCTCCACATATATGTGCACATGCAATCACAAATAACTTCATACAAGAATCAGCATTCAAGTTACTGGACAACAATTAAACTCGTATTAATTTGGCATTCTAGCAAAAGCAAAATTATATGAGTTCAATATGCACCAAGTGTTCATAGTTCAACGCACTTCCAAAAGATTCTTTTATGCAAGATGAGAACATAGCGAGATTGGCTTCTTAGCTGTATTTTATATAAACTAGAATACGCCACCATGCTAATGCATGGAGCTCATTAAAAAGCGAGGCAAAGAGAGGGGAAAAAGCTAAAGAGGGGAAATGGAGGGGCCTTTATATGTGCGTTCGATCAAGAAGCGTTGAAATCTTGAACATATCTATGCTCAATTGGCTTCCATTTGTATTATTATCAAGCTAATATGTCAGTAGCTGCAAAGAAAAAATGTAGGGCTAAATCTATCCTGCATCATGCAGATCTGAGCAGGCAGGAGCTGGTATTGTGCCCTGTCTAACTACTTTAGTAGCTATTTAAACTTGCTAGCTTGCAATACTTGAGCAAACCAAATTCGGCCAGCTGCAATTAACAAAATGCCCTCACCCTTTCAAAAAACTCATCCCTCCGATCCACGTGGCATCAAACGAAAGGGCACATCCAGGCTAAAAAATAATACCAAACCCATAATCCGGAGGGGAATCCCAATTAGATATGTTAAGTGTAAATCACGGCCAGCAACAAAGCAGTTTATAACTGGGTGTTCTCACTAATTGAACAAAAAGTTTTGAAAGGAATAAGCATGGTCAAAGAGGTGCCATACCACTGATGAGTAAGGGCAACAACAACTATGACGAGAGAATACCAAAAATCATGGAATGACTTTTTTTCTAAGATGCCAATATAAAAGGCAATTTCTAACTCTATTGAAGCCTAATGCTAACCAAGCATCTAAGCAGCCGTCATAAACCCTCACCAAGTTGCAGAAAAATATACCAACACTTCTGACATATTAGCTTAATAATAATACAAATGGAAGCCAATTGAGCATAGATATGTTCAAGATTTCAACGCTTCTTGATCGAGAGCCTCCCTTCTCATCTAATCCAACCAAGGCGTAAAAGTAAGAAATCATAAAACTAATTCAAATACCTTATATTCCAATTTGTCATCAATAATACACACACACACTCACACTATATAATAATAGGATGCTAACTCATCAAAAAAAAAAAGGATGCTACTTTGCTACCTTGATCCTCAATCACTTTCAATTATAGACAAGGCACCAAAATAACGTATTTCATATCATCAACAGTTTTGGCCACACAACACAAAATATCAACCAATCAAATAACTAGTACATAGAGCAAAAGGCTTATAATGTTTAACACAATCATTCAAACATTCGACTTAAACAACCATCAGATACAAAGCTAATGTTTAACACAATCATTCAAACGTACGACCCAAACACCAAATGAAATGGAAAAGGGAACGAAGTACAAACTATTAAGAAAGAGCAAAAGAAAGTTCATGTCTCATGACCCAAAGATTCACGCACAAACTCGAATCGAATCCGCCGGTACTAGAACCACCTCCAAATTCATGCAATGAGTTTGTTCATCCCTTACACAAAATCGCACAAAACTAAAGAGGAGAAATGGAGGGGCCTTAATCAATGCATACACGAAACTGTGCAGATGCTTTATTTCCGAAATATAGACCCAAAATTCACCAGGACAGCTCTGACTTTCTCATTTGTGAACTACCTTACATATATTAGAGACAGACAAGGAGGCACTAAAATCACAAAAAGCAAGCAACTAACACACATATTGCAAAAGGAAGATCCTCTAATCCAAATAAGGTAGGCTGTCGATTGACCCCATTAAAAATAGCAAGCAAATTTCTAATCCTTCCTCTTCGAAAACAAGAATGAAAATCGAACCATTAAAACCGCGACCCATAAATCGCGTAAAATCAATCTCTAAGAAATCTAGAGGAAGAAGAAGAAAAAGAAGCGAGTCAAGACAAGAAACTAACCGAGGAGCGAGACGACTCGAAATCTCACGAGAGACGATGATCCCTTCGATCCTTCGTCCACCTTCTTCTTTGAAGATGAGTGCGAGGCGATGAGAGTGATGCGAGATTGGAGAGGAAGAGACAATCGCGATTTTCGGTAGGGTTGTCTAAAAAAAAAGAGCTTATAAAATAAGCAAAAAATAAGCTCCTCTCACCAGTTTTTTTTTAAGAGTTTTTTATTCATGGTAAAATAAGCTCTAATAATATAAGAGCTTATTTTAAATTCTGTTTATTTTTATACTTATAAGTAGATTATAAAGTAAAAAAAAAAAGCTAGGCCAAACATGCTTAAGAAAATAAATAAGCCTACTTAATCATTTTATATGTTGTGTATCTTTAGATTATATATTAGTTTATTAGTCAAACTAATTACTTTGAAGAAAAAAAATATAAAGTAATTTAATTAAACTTCCTTAATTTCTCCAAAAAAAATCAATTATGTCTTATAATTAGGACCGGAGGGAGTAATTTTTTCTCGTTCAAATTTCATGTAATATATTTCCTTACACAAATTTTTAGACATGCACTATATTTCCTAAAAATTATAAACATAATAATTCTAATCAAAATTCAAGGAAATTTTGTCGCACCCAAGAAAACAAAAAGAGATACTATAAATAAATGAATTATACACTTCGATTATTTTCACTAGCAGTCTTGCGTAGTGTTGAGTTCAAAGGGAAAAGGACCAATTAGGCTGTGTTTGTTGGAACGTTGGCAGTAGCATCCGACGGTAGTTAATCTGAGCTCCGGCCAGGAATCGGAGGGAGTGATAGAGTGAGAGGAAAGTAGGATACGGGGACGATGAGAGGAAGGAGGCGGTCTTTGATCGCGGGATTGGCTTTTCTGATGTTTATGGGAACTGCCGTCTATTTCAGACTTTGGGCTATTGATTATAATGTTTCTTCCGACGACACCGAGTTACTGAGGTTCGTCTTCTTCATCAATTTACTCTCAACATTATCCTTCCGCAATCGCTTGACCACTAGAGTTTACATTCTTTCAGATCACCAATTTAATTCAGTTCTTCTGTCAGTTCGGTCCGTTGGAAAATATCAATGTTGACGTTGGAATTAGACTTACTCGGTTCTAATGCTTTTCTTCTGTGGTATCAAAAAGAAACAAAACCCTCTTCTTTATTCTTTTTCAGCATAGGGCTTTGAAATCCTCGTTTGGCAATAGGGCTAAATTACTGATCGTTAAGGCTAATGTAGCTGTCACTTTTCCCCTTGCCTAAATAGATTTTTCACTCTTCTCACCAAGCCAATTCCATGATTTCGTTCCATCATAACTATAGATTTTTGGGTGAGATTTTTAATTGGGTTGTACATCTCCTTACCAATCTATCAGATTTTTTTTCCAAAAAAAAGAAAAGAAGATAAGAGCATTGTGAAAGTATCCCATTTTTTGTTTGATGGATATACTTGCAAAGCATTGCTGATTTCTTCTGATGGTGCATAGTTAAACCCATCAGCATAAGTAATTCGCATACTTTTTATTTTTAGATTTTGTCGGATTTAACTCATACCAATTGATGACTTCCATTCTGAAGAAGGTCCCTCTACTGGTTAGCATTATGATATTTTTGGCTTATACTAGGTGAAGTTCCAAGACTGCTTTGGGAATCAAATTTGTGTTTTTGGCTTAGTATTTGAGTTATTGATTATCTTCAAAGTTATTGTCCAGTTTCTTGTACAATGAGTTTTCATCCTCCGAAATGCTTGCAGACGACAGTTTGATCTAGCTAACAGGGAAGCAATGGATGAATCTGCTGAATGGAGGCTAAAGTATGATGAGGAAGCAGATAAGGCAAGGAAATGTTTTGAGGAACTTCAAGCGGTATGCATTCTTTATTCGATTTTTGTTTTTCTCCTTACAGTATGAACGATAAGATTATGTTTCAGTTTTTCTACAACTCCGATTGATGCTTAACTCCTCCTCCTGTTTATTCGTAGCAGGTAGGCAGGTTGAGGCTATATACTTGTTCATATCAATTGCTTTTAACTCGTCTTGGCACTTGATGAATTAAACGAGTAGAAATTGATATGTTTTTACAATGTCCTTGTAACTACGTTTCAGTTGCGTATGGGGCAGTTTAAAGATTCCGCTCTGAAGCTGGATAATGCTTCTAGTGTTAATCATAAACTGGCAATGCTGCGGAAGGTATATTTTGATAAGTTACCAATTGAGATATAGGAGTACTTTCTTCTGCTTCCCTTATATATTCCTTTCTCTATGCTAGAGAAACTATAATCAATTTAATTAATCTTTCTGTGAACTGCTATATCCTAAGTAGCAATTTAGCTGTCGGTTCAATGATAGTATTAAATCTAATGCTGTCTCTACGTTCCATTAAAAAAAATTATGTTTGTGTTCCTTGCCCCGTTTCATTTATTTTTCATTTCAACTTACCTTCGTATTCTGACATTTTGAATGTACTACGACCTTCCAAATTAGCAGGAGAATGCAGTCTTACTTGAAAGGGTGGAAACATTAAAACGAGAACTTGAAGAGGAAAAATCAAGGTGTCTAACTCAATCATTATTCTGATGATTAAAAGCTTTACGTCAAGAAGTGGCTGGTCAAGAATGGATGATCTACAGATATTTGGAGCCTGCCCTTTCGTTTTCAAGCATGAAAGAATTTTGCTTGTACGAATTGCAATAACAAATTTCCACCTTAGAGGCACCGGCCATTTTTTATTGTACGATTTGTCACCTCATCTGCCACTTCACTCAGCCTTGGTCCTATATAGCTCATACACTCATCTTTGCCATACTTTGGTTTGACCACAACACTTGTAGGGAATGCCAATATGAATGCATAATAGTATATGATGTTTTTTATATATGCCAAATAGAATGATCTCCTTTTGCTGCCATTCCAGTTTTAGGGGCCAGATTTATGTTCAAAGAAGAAATAGATTATTTTGTTAGGGTTAGAGCTATTGACTGATTGATAGTCATTGACTAATAGATTGTTTTGTTGCACATGATAGAGTTATTGACTGACTGATAATTGCATGTTAGATTTAGACTAGAGAATTTTGTGTGTGTGGTCGGAGGCTCTAACTTTCTTGTTTCATTAGTCTTGGAAACAACCTTATGTGCTGCTTGAGAATCCAGAAGAATCTGTGGGGTTAACTCTTAAGTTCCTGCAGAAATCTGGTGACTGCTTCTGCTAGTGCTACATTGCTTTCAGGTTGGCTCGAGCTACCAGCCATGTTTGTGCCCGAAGCACTTGCTTTTCGACCCTATTTACAATTGAAAGAGGTAAGCCAATGAATATACATTAGCACAGCAAATATAACATATCTCTGTTAGACAGTCCATAGATCAACAGACTGAGCAGAAGTGTAAGCTATATTACAATTTACAACAACCAGATATAATATATCTTACCCTAGACGACTTCGGTGTATTGGTTGGATTGTTCAGTATCCCCATCAACTCATCAAACTGAAAAACATGTTAGGCCAGCAAAAGTACGAGTTAGTTTACTGGAGGAAGATTGAAGATGACGCCTAAAAATATATGCCTGTTAGCCTCACAGTGTGGAGGCCCAACAGGAAAACACTTGTACCTGTTTCACGATCATGCCATACTTCCTTGCACAATTGTAGAGAGATTTATCATCCTCATCTATAGCTCTACGTTGGGGATGTTTGCTGGACATAATGATTGATTGAGATCATATAAACAGCAAGTTTTATATGCACTGAGTTGGGTAAGAGCATTATTGACACATCTATATATAGAAATATGGATGGATGGATGAATGGGTTAAAGCAACACATAAGGAACGGGTACTCGGGTATACCCGTCACAGACAGCCTCGTCTAATAATACTATTAATTTAGGAGTTTCAGTTATGATGTGAGCCGGCTATTCTTGATTTCTGTACATCTGAGCATTGTTCTCGTGTAACGCCATGCTTTTTCGGTTTTCGTCGGCTAAAAACTCCTGAGACCGGCCAATATGATAAGGATAAATTCGTAAAATACAAGGAAACAAAATCAAAGCCTAAGTAATAACATCAAGCCATTAAATTGTATTGACAAATGGACGTTACGCAAAATGCCCTCCCAGCAATTAAGGACGACTAGTTCCATGCCTTTTTGGTCAAAACACAGCCTGAAACTGAAGAATCCTGCTCTCGTTAAATGTTTATTTTGGCCTTATGCCTGATGTTGATTAGAATTTTATCATGACCAAAAGCTGCTGTGATTTGACCTTGACCACTCATCTTTCCTTAATACTTGCAGCGTTTTACTCAATCATGCTCCTCTTGAAAAATGATTAAAATGTAGAAGAATAGAGAAACCGTCACCGTCAAACATAGAGCTAGAGGAAAACATAACTGACAAACTGATGGTGATGTCTAAGCCAAGTGCACATCCCACGCGATGAAAGAAGAAGAAGAAAGACTAAGCCAAGTGCACATCCCACGCGATGAAAGAAGAAGAAGAAGAAAGATAGAGAGTGCTGTCATGAAATGAAAGGCAAAACTGCTTAAGGGCTAAGCAGAGTAAAGTTGATGATTTCAATTGAATCAATGAAAATATCAACTTTTGTGTATAAAACTTTCAATATACCAGAACTATTTAATTAATTGCATGTAAATATACTAGAATTAGATGGGTGCGTTTTATAAAATAGACATCAAGATTTGATTAAGTATTCATCTTTTCTTGTAATTTTCAAGCTTTGAATAATAAATTGGTGTTTTGGATTAGATGATGATGATAATAATAAGGGATAAGTATTATTTTTGCCCTAGAAGTTTTGGTCGAAGAGCACTAGGTAGGCGAAAGTTTTTTTGAAGCAAAATTATTTTGGAAGTTAACAAAACGTAGTAATTTTGCCCGTACGTTAATTTTGATCGTTAGGTTTAACTGATATGCACACGTGGCACCAATGCTTGCTACTTCATCAGTCAAAATAGGGTTAAGTATCATTTTTCCCCTGGAAGGTTTAGATGAGAAGCAGTGAGTATCCGAAAGTTTTTTTTAAGAGCAATTTTGCTCTAGAAGTTTACAAAACGTAGCAATTCCAGAGATTTTTAGGGAGGGCAGCCTAGATCAATCTATACAAAGGTAAATACTATCACTATTGATTTGTCTTACTGAACCAATTTTTAGGACAATTCATTTTTCATTTTGCATTTCATTTGCTTAGATCATAAGTGATATTTCCTCTAGGTTTTGCGATAGACCTTTCAAATTTTCAGCTTCGATTCACAAATTCCGCCGCCTTGAGCTCAATGTCTCAAGGATCTCCTTCTCTCGACTCCAAGTTCGACCTTTTCAAGGTAGACTTCTTCCTCTGCACCCTCGATTCTCGGCTCAAGCGTCCTTCAAAGAACTCAAAGAAGACGAGATTTCCTGCGTTGTTCAGTCTGATCCTGTTAAGTTTGTTTATCCCTTTAATTCCCTCAATACCGATGATTCCTTCAACAAGACGAGATTGATATATTTCCATTTTATTTCTTTACGTTCGCCGTATTGGGCTAAGTGATGCCCTCAATACTGATGATTCCTTCAACAAGAAATCATATTGGGCTAAGTGTCGTGGATGATGAGGTGGCATGACATGTATGTTCTTTGATTGATTTAATATTGAGGGACAGAAGAGCAAAATTGCTACATTTTGTAAACTTCCGGGGTAAAATTGCTCCTAATTTTTTTTTAGATATCCATTGCTCCTCAGCGAAAACTTCCGGGACAAAAATGATACTTAACTCTATTTTGATTGATGAGGTGACATATCACGTGTGCTCATCAGTTAAACTTAACAGTCAAAATTAACAGAGGAGCAAAATTATTACGTTTTGTTAACTTTTGAGGCAATTTTGCTAAAAAAAAAACTTATGTCTATCCAGTGCTTTTCAGCCAAAACTTCCAAGGCAAAAATGATAATTATCGCATGATAATAAGCAACTAGTGTTATACCCGTATGTTGCACAATCTTGTCATAATGTATTATATTCTTTTCCCTTGTAAGTTAAAACAATATCACTTGTTCCGTAATTACAACTTCCGTTTCATTTGAGCCCTGTTTGGTGCGAAATACTTGGAGGATCAGGATTAGCGTTGACATTGCTCATTTTAACATGTTTGATACGAATCACTAATGGCCCATTTGGCTTCAGGAATAAGAGGGAATTAATGTAATGAAATGTATTGCAATATAATGGAATAATGATTATATGAATTTGTTTGGTTTGTTATTAAGAAAATATGATGCATATGCATAAAAACATTTGTTTGAATTACATTAAATATGAGAATATATGTGAATAGAATAGCAAGAGATAAAATTGCCCCTGTCTACATATATATATATATAATATTTCCACCGGTCTTAATTATATGAACACTTTTGTAGTACAATTTACACTACAAAAATGTTCTTATAATTAACATTGTAGTACATGTTAGGTTCATGGTAATGAAATAGTGTAATGTACTTGTTGGATTTATAGTAATCTTTTAATATATTATAGAAATATTATGCAGGTTGTGTTCATAGTATTTTTTTTTTTTAATATTTAATGGTGAAAATATTATTTAATGGGATATTTTAATCTTTTTCAATGGTGGAATATAATTTTTAAATTTTTTTAATGGGGAATATTTTTTAAATTTCTATATTATTAATTAATTTTTAATATTTAACAACGTATATGGGTAAGCGCTTTAGTCAATTTTAAAAATCATAATGACAATAATGTATTTTTAACTTGATTAACGGATGTATGCATCTCCATTCATCAATCCTAGTTAAAGCTGGGAATCAAGGCCGGTGCGGCCCTTTTTGGCCCGGGGTAAGAAAAATAACTATTTTTCAAGGCCCAGCCCGAGAACATGCGAGTTAAGGCCGGCCCTACAAGGCCAGAAAACATTTTTATGAATTAAAGTTATTTTTCCTATGTTTTTTTAAAGAAATATAATTAATAAAATACAACAATTAAAGTTTTAATTGATCAAATAAATGTTGTCAACACTAATGTTTACACAACACACTTAATGCAATAAACAAATGGAGTCACTAATTTATAATCAAGAAAAAATTATAGTCCACAAGTAACTCATACAAAGTATAACAAGCTTACCACTAAGCAACATGGGTACGATGACTATCATTTTCATCTTCTTCACTATTACCACTATCATCACTTTCAATGATTGTGCTTCACTTCGAGTAATAGACTCTGCTTCATGGGTAAAAATATCAATAATATCTTCTCTCATATCATAATACATCTATAATCTTTATCTGCAACAAATATTAAACCAAATCATAAAATTAAAGCATAGTTATTATGTATTTGTAATTAAATGGATAAATAACTCTATAAGAAAATTAAAATAGATATAAATTAGTAAATTAAATGGTCAAGTCGAGCTAATGAAACAAAAAACAAAAAAAAAATATTTAAAGGGCCTAACGGGACGACCATTGACTCTACAAGGCCAACTTCATGTAGAAGCTCTAATTTACAAACCCAACTTTTAAAGGGCCGGCTCGATAGGCTTGACTCGATTTCCTTACTTTTGTCCTAGTACCACAATCCGAATTACATCAAATGATACAATCACATATCAAAATGTAATCCTCTTTACTTTAAATATGCCCAACTAAATGTCGTCATAATTAGTTTGTTGCGTCGTGATTACATGTAATCCAAATCAAACCAAACAAGCTATAAGTAATACTTAAGATTGAGCAATGCCATTTAGATGGGATTGAGCATTACCACCTCCCCGTGGTATTGAAATAACAACGCAGAGATTGACTTGTCCATGACCAAAATACCCATATGCCCATAAACTCTTCTCATCAATGAGGCTCCAAGTTCCTCCCTCGTCTTCTCCCTTCTTCCTCTTCTTCTTTCAAAGCTTCTCTCTTTCACCCTCTTAAACTCTCTAATTTGAATCAGAATCTAATTCGATGTTGTGGAAAATAAAGCGATCGTTTATATCTAGACCACAGTTGCAGAGAGAGTAGGCAATGATATGCACTTATGCAGTGGAAACTGCTGAACATATTATGTTACTTCTATAGCTTTACTTATTAGTTAAACCTAGATTCAGAAACAAGTTGAGTTCTAGAAGAATGAAGAAGAAAGGTTTTACTTGGATCTTAAAAACAAGATGGAAAAAAGATATTGAAGCCTTCGTAAGGAAAAGAGGATCAAACGAAAATGGAGGCGGGGCCTGTGAAAAATGGGGGGCGACAGGTTTACAATTTATACTTAGTTTTAAAATAAAATTAATGGAAACTTTCTTTACATAATTTTGAAGCATTAGAGCAGCCACACTATGTCATAATCCCGATTTTATTGCACGATTAGTTTGATTAGTTTTCGTTGTAATTCTCGGAATAGAGTGAGGTTTTAAGATTTGGAAATTGGCGAAAGGATCCGCAGGATGAGGTTTAAGTGGAGAAAGACAACGAAAACTAATCAAACTAATCGTGCAATAAAATCGACACGAAACTTAAACTAATCTTAAAAAAAATCAAACTAATGAATAAATGGGCCCGTTTGGGATAGCGGTGGGAAAAATTGCTTTTGTTTTTACGACTTTTCCTAACGCAATGATTTGTGTTTGGGATAATGCGGTGATGTGTTTTTTTATTTATGATGGACACTGTTTGACATAGCTTTTGAAAAGATAGATGAGATAAAAATAACTGAAAAGGGCATGAATCAAATTCTCTCACACACACGCATGTTGTATAAAATGTGATAATTTGGGATAAAAAAATTAAAATTAAAAATAAATTTGCTAAATAAAATAGTAATTATTACTTTATGTGAAAAAAGGAAAAATTATACTCCCTCCTGGTCCTAATTATAAGACATATTTAACTGATTTTGGAGAGATTAAGGAGAGAAGTTAAATTAGTTAATTTTACTCATTTTCCTAAAATGTCCTTATATAAATTTAAAATGACATAAGTAAAAGTAAATTAACAACTCCTACCACATACCTCTCCAATTTAAAATTTTTCTTTCCACATGCTTTTTAATTGAAATAATGATCTTACTATGTGTATATATATACACATATAGATACACACACATGCATACACACACACACATATATATGAAAACACACACACACAAATATATATATATAGACACACACATATAAACACGCACACACATATATATGTATATATGTGTGTGTTTATACACACACACATATATATATCTACACATATATATGGACAGGTGCACACACACAGATATATATATATGTATACACACACTCACAGATATATATATATGTGTGTGTCTATATATATGTCTGTGCATATATGTATGTATATTTGTATAGAGACACACACATATATGTAATTACAAAAAATCAAACACACTTGAGAAAATAAAATAGGGGTATTTTAGGAAAAATTGACAAAAATTAGAATGTTGTCCTATAATTAGGACCAAAACCAACTTTCAAATGTTGTCTTATAATTAGGACCGGAGGGAGTAGTAATTATTACTTTAATTTCTTAAACAGATAACAAATTTGCAATAAAATAGTTTAGAGAATTATATTTACTCCCTCTGTGCCTAATTAGTGAATTAGTGAACTAGATCCAAAAAGTTTTCCTTTTTCGAACCAGTACATTGGATGAGATTATCAATGCAATTAGACTATTTGCAATTAGGGAGGGCAATACATGTGCTGATGCCCTTGCAAATTTTTCTTTTGTTCAGGAGGAGGTATTTGCTGTATTTGAGAGCCCTCCAACTGTTGTTAATCGATTGCTGTACAGAGATATGCTGGGAATTTCTATCCCAAGGTTCATACTGATATAATAATAGTGATGGGCTAAGGCCCCGTTACATACCAAAAAAAAAAACTATTTGCAATTAAAAAACTTGCATTTATAGAGGGATGAAGATAGGATGGGATAAAAAAACTGTGCAAATAAAAAGAGGAGAAAAGACAAAAGAGGAGAGGAGCACAGACGGGGGAAAACTGTGCAAATAAAAAGAGGAGAAGGAGCACAGACCGGGGGGGGGGGGGGGTCATTTTACAAAGGAGGCCCATATATGCAATTGATGGAGAAGTCATGATGAGATTATAAGCTGGGAGTTGTGGCTTCAAAAAAATATCAGCATCAAACCGATAAGCCCATTAAAAAAGAACTCTCTCAAACACTGTTTTTCCTCTTGATCGACTTATTATCCCATCTGATGGACTTATGAGTCCATCAGATGATGATCCAAACAGTACCCAATATTACTAAATAATAAATATTTCTTAAAAATTATTTCTACTTTTTATTAGTGATAACTAAATTTACTCATCTATTTTATTAATTAAATATATTATCAATCAACTTATATTCATTTTTTATTGCTTTCTATTGACATAATAGAAACATTTTTCATCATGTCAAAACCACTTTTGAGTTGAATCAAATTTGTACCCTCTCCCATCAAGAAGTGGCACAATTGATTAAGACATCAGTCTTCACCTCAAAAAGAAGGAGGTTCGATATCCACGGATCGATGCGAGAGTTTCACTGGTGGGCAATCTATAAGTATATGTGGAAACGCTCCTAGAGTGCCAAGACCGACCAGAAAGCACGGTGTCTATCCCACCTAAACTTTTTTGTACCAAAAAAATTGTACACTCTAATCTAAACACACCAGAACTTTCATAGAAGTCTGAATGTACATTTTACTGACAATTGAGGTAGCGGAAGCATGAAGTCCACATTAGATGCTAAGAATTATATGCTTCTTAGGTGCTAATACCTCTAATTAGAGGCATTAGCATATTTTTTTTTAATTTTTTTATATATTGTATTTATTTATATTTAAATGATATGCTGTTTTCTGAGATATTTTTTACACTCAATATCTCAAATTAATTAATTTCCAATTCTGCATTTATCTGTAACACCAGTATTATGAAAATTAATTAATTAGAGATACTTAACAAAAAAACATCTCGTGAAAGCGGCAAAGATATCATTTAAATATAAATAAATACAATATATATAAAAAAAATGCTAATACCTCTAATTAGAGGTATTATCACCTAAGAAGCATATAATTCTTAGCATCTAATGTGGACTCCGGAAGCATGCCCCAAAACCCACCAGGAGGCGGGAAGAGGCAAATGTCAAAAGAGAGCAAAAGAGGCATAAGCAATTGGCAATCATCAGATACTTCGCCAATCAAAGTGATTAGATTGGAGACTAAACATGTAAAACCCAGAAGCGAGTCATATATATGGATACATTATTCCAAACCAACGAGTCTCGAATATATCAGTATACATATATTACATATGGATCCGACACGTCGATACCGCTCGCCCCATAAAGGCCCTGAAACAAAAAGGAAAACAGTTAGACAAAATGCAAGGCCACAAAAAGAAATGCGTGTTCTTAATTTCAAATTTAATAAGGAAAAAAAAGAAGCACAATTAGGTGTTTCAACAACGATAAAATCACATATATTCTTTATAATCAAATTAGTAACAGCCCAAAATCCGAAGTCCTTTTTCTACGTGCTCATGCAACTCTAGTTCTCAGAAGCATTTAAAAAACAGAATACATATGGGCATATGCAAAATTTCTCTCATTAATTACCCATAAATCAAGGTCAGTCATCAGTCCTAGCATGAAAAATTCCCCCACCCTTTGAATCCAATATCGGTATACAATCAACAGCCCTTTTGAGATTGAAAACCAGAAGTGATGCATGAGTTTCACAAACTAGTACAGTTATGCCATCGATACAATGATAAGAATTCATACATAAATATGAAGAATGTGCAACCCCAGGCACTGAATGTTTCTTTCACCTTATGATTGATGACCACAGAAAGTCAGAAACTTGCAAAAAAAAAATTATAGCCTTGTTGGTTGGGTAATCACTCTGATTATATGTATAACATGCTAAGGTGTTCAAAAAAGCACAACCGAAATCAACTCAAAATCTCACACCAGATTGATAGAATGCCATATAAAGGTCAGTAGTACCTCCCCATAAGGCAACATTAACATCTTATAAGGCTTCCGTGTATCATGGGGCATATTTGTACCAGGACAATAAAGTAAACTTGTTGCAATTAACTTTCCCAAGCATTGAGTTTACCTAGAGCTAGATGCTTAGAAGACAAACTAATTGACAGAAGATGCTTAAGTGTATAGGTTCTAGGGAATATGGATAGTATAACTATAACATGAAAATCAATACATTCCAATACAACGTTTCCTTGTGTTGCCAAGTAGTAATCAATAACTACCGCGACTATATTTTGAAAAAGTGAAAAAAAAAAAAAGGCCTCGAAGCAGGGACACTGAGATGAACCTGACATGTTCACAGCGTCCTTGCTTCAGATTGTGAAGCCACAATCACACTAAATATCATTCCAGCGATTTTCCAGGTTCAATCACAACTAATACAATCAAATATCAACCATTCACACATGTCCACAGAGAAAGCGTTGGCAAATAAAAATACCGCAGTATTTCTAACAAAAAAATTGTTGGGGATTCTCTATGCATAATCATAACAATTGGAATCAAACAGATCAAAGGGTTCAACAAAACGAAATCAAATTGTTCTATTAAAGGTCGATGTTCCGCCGTGCGGGCAAACAAAAATATTTGCCTACGCAAGTTCCAGTATCACTGATCATCGACTCACTAACCATAAGCACTACCATTGTGAGGAAATTCCAAGTTCATCGATAACAAAATAGTTTATAAGACATTCAGAAGTCACATCAAGAACCACGACACAGCAGAGAAAGAACAATTTACGAAAGAAAGACTAATAAAAAGAATGGAAAGAAAAAACACACCTTAATTGTAGTACAGTTCGAGGCCCATGCCATCGTGAATTTCGTAATCTTTCAGAGTGATATGATCCTTGTAAATGGTGTACCACTTCTGGATGCGAATTTTGTCAGATCTGGTGCCGGTCTGCGCCGCCACCAGCTTCTTGAGGTCGCCTATGGTGTCATCGTCGTTGCATTTCACCCTGACCTTCTTACCCAATCGATCGTTCAACACAACCTCAATCATCTTCGACTCAGTCACAAAGCCCGAAACCCTAATTTCCAATTCCTTGTGATTGACGAATGCAAATTCATGTCCGAGACGACCTCAGACATTTATATAGCAAAGAGTAGTTTCAGATATTTCACGATTCCTTCGGGTAAATTATGTAATGGGCTTCAGAGTCCGTGGAACAAGCCCAAAAAATGGTGATTTTGACCTTACTAGTGAGCCCACTTATCACAATTAACAAAGCCCTTCAATACGCGACTCCAAAACGAATACGAATTGATTTTATTAAAGGGCTTTTCTTTTTTTGGGTATAAGAGAGGCATCCGCCATTAATTAATAATAGGAGTAAGGGATCAAATCCCATACACTCATTTGACAAAACAGTACTCAAACTACGAGGGCAGACATTAATCACAAAAGATCTGGAGAGACCTTCTTTAGCCATAGCATCAGCTAAGACATTTTGTGTTCTTGAAACTTTACGAAGCTCCACTTCCCACGTCCTGCTGAGAAGATTTCTAATTTGGGGCCCAACCATACTGCTAGTCTCGGCACTTCTTGCCATCAAAAAATTGTCCACAATGATCTGGGCATCAGATTCGACAATTACCCGTTTGAATCCTTCATCCCATGCTAACTTTAATCCCATCAAACCCTAAACCCTTAACACATTGATTGTCCGAGCCTCAACGTCCTCACTTGTTCCAGGCTTTTTTTTTTTTTTTTTTTGTCTAAAAAGTTTTTATTGAGGATAATTTTGTCCTGAAAGTTTTGTAGGGGCAATTTTGGCCCGAAAGTTTAAAAAATGAAGCAATTTTTTATGACTGTTATCCCAATTAATTTTGACTGTTAATTGACTAAATATGCTAAACTGTTCACAATGTCATTCACGTTATTTTTGTTAAGGTGCAAAATTTCACTAAAGTTTTAAATATAACTTTGAAAAAAGATGAAGTAGATGACAAATGGATTTTTGGCACAAATTTACCTTTTAACAAAAATGATGTAAAATATTCCCTCAACATATTTGATTAACTAAAAATCAAAACTAACCTGGTTAAAGGGTAGGGTAAAATTGTTCCATTTTTTAAATTTCTAAGGCAAAATTGCCCCTACAAAACTTTCAAGATAAAATTACTTTTTGGTAAAAACTTTCGGAGTAAAATTGACCATCAACCCCTCATTCTGTGCCCTCTCATTTTAATGTCCATTTGGATTTTTTAAACTATTTTTTCCTATTTAATGTGCAAAATAAACAAAATTTAAATTTACGCTGGTAAAAAATAAATAAATAAATCAAATTTAGACTATAGAAAAGTAGGAGGGGTGAAATACTACCAGTAATAACAATGACAATAGTAAAATTAGCAACCGCATAATATTCACGCATTTTGTTCATAGTACGAATTTGGAGAGAGGTCATGCTATTAATAGCTTATCCTTCTGTTATTTTTTGCCAGTAATAGCTTATACTTAATATAGCTTGCACGAGATAAATATACTACATCCGGTCCTAATTATAAGATCTAGTTGACTTTTCTTTGGAGAGATTAAAGAAGCTAAATATGTTACTTAACCATTTCATATGTTATGCTTTCTTAGATTATATAGTAGTTTATTGGTCAAACTATTTAGTTTGAAGAAAAAAATAAAAATAAAAATACTCTAAAATTAATTTAATTAGTTTAAAACCTCTCCAAAAAAGTCAACTACCTTTCTTATAATTGGGACCGGGGGAGTATAATATAATATTTAGGACAGACAATATTATTTACTGTACAAGCTTTCAAAGTTAAGGTTATTTTAATAACATAATGAACCTGAAATTTGAAACATTAAACAATTAAAAAATGTAAATAAAATTTATATTAAACCGGAGAAAATTTTTAATTAAGATATAGAGTAGTGAGAGAGTGAGTGTAGAAGATGCAGGAATGATAGATGGATGAGATTTGTCGGGGGTGACGTGGCAATTCATGTGGGCTGCATGAGAAGGTGACATGCGGGAGGGAAGAGCGAGAAAGGAGTGTGAAGAAGCTTTCCATGTTAGATATAGTCATGGCAACCGTTTCTTTCGCTGCTTCAGTTACTTGCTTTAGACTCGCTACCTCTTCTCCAACACATTCCTTATGAAACCACTACTTCACTCTCCTTCTTCCTCCTCCTTCATTCCCATTTCGCATTTCCTCTCCTCTCTTCATCTTTCTCTCTTTTTCTTAATTTAACTTCCTACCTTTCTCGGATCTAACAAGCAACGTAACTAATGGCGTTCCTCAAGCTGGGATCAAAATCCGAATCCTTCCGCCTAGAGGGCCAATCTTGGTAAGTGAGCCTTTCCTTATTTGGTGCTTGTATGCTCTTCTTTCATCAATGTGCATTTTCTAATTCTTCTTACTTTCTGTTCCTAAACTGATCCATCACGCATTAGCCCTGCTTTAGTTGTTGGTCATTCCCTTTCGGAATTTAACTGCTCGAGGTTTTCAGTTTTTACTATCCTCCGTAAAGTCCCTCTAGTTATATCATACTGACTTTTTGATCAAAATGCTGAAATTGTCTCCTGAAAAAATATAGAAAGATAGGTGTTTTAAATGCTTGTCAATTCGCAGCCTAACTTCTGGTCCTGCAAAGAGAAAAATGTAAGTGGTGTGTGCCAAGACATCACCGGATGATGAATGAGCAAACATTTGGTCTGCTATAGCAAATAGTAAACAAAACAACATTTCCGGTTTCCTAGTATACAGTGTAATACTGCCCCATAGCAGAACTTATGAAATACCCGCATGGTTTTGTTTTTTGTCGTTTGTTTTTTATAACACGGTCGATAACAATCTGTGGCAACGATTTTATGGACCTCAACTTGTAAAATCATTTCGAGGTGACAGATTGATCAACTTTTCTCAAAACGTGTTCGTGTTATTATCAGGGAAAGCTATAAATCCAAAGCTTCTAATAGCCTTGCTTACTGTCAGTTCTGTAATTTTTTCCACAATTATAGACTTTAATTTGTTGCAAAGTAGTGGGCACTGGGCAGGCAATCAGGCATCAAACAAATCACCTTCATAGGTCTATAGCGCACCGAACTTGTTGGATTTTTTATTGCTTTCATAAATGGATACCGTTATCTGGGAAATGCCTTTACAATGGCATTTTGCTTTCGACTCATCAGTCTACTTTTTTTTTTTTACATTCAGGATCTGCACATCAGGACTTCAAAGTGATGTTATCATCGAAGTAGGCGAGATGTCCTTTTATCTCCATAAGGTGCTTGTTTTAATTGAACTTTGATTATTGAAAAGGATTCTTCTACGCATGCACTTTCTTCAGTGATTTTTGCCTTTTTATTTTTGGTCCTCAGTCAACTAGACGCAACTACACTTTCATGCTGGAACTTAGATTCTTTCCCCCCTTGTGTTCTTTATGCAGTTCCCATTGCTTTCTAGAAGTGGGCTAATAAAAAAACTCATTGCCGAGTTCCCAAACGAGGATGGATCAACTTGCGTTTTTCAATTTCATGATGTGCCTGGTGGAGCTAAAACATTTGAGCTTGTAACCAAATTTTGCTATGGCGTTAAAATTGAAATCACGGCATTAAATGTAGTCAGCCTCAGATGTGCAGCAGAATACCTCCAAATGACTGAAAATTATGGCGAAGGGAATCTTATATCACAGACAGAGGCATTACTTGAGGAAGTTTTAAGTAATTGGCCAGACTCCATAAAAGCTCTTGAAACATGTGAAGAAGTCCAATCATATGCAGAAGAACTCCATATTGTTTCAAGATGCATTGATTCTTTGGCTATAAAGGCTTGTTCAGATCCAAGCTTATTCAATTGGCCCATGGCAGGGCGTAGTGGCACACAGAGTCCAGAAGGAGCTATGTTATGGAATGGTATTATGTCTGAGACTAAACCCCCAACTTTAGGTGAAACTTGGTGGTATGAGGATGTGTCCTTCTTAAGCCTACCTCTTTATAAAAGACTAATTTTAGCTATTGAATCAAAAGGTATGAAACCTGAGAATATTGCTGGATCTCTGGTATATTATGTTAGGAGGTTTCTCCCCTTGATGAACAGGCAATCAAGCTTCAACGATGCAAATCATCACAACCCAGGGACAACCATTTCTACCACTTCTGAAGCAGATCAAAGGGCTCTACTGGAAGAAATTGTAAACTTGCTTCCTAACAAGCGGGGGCTCACATCCTCCAAGAATCTGCTTAGGCTGCTTCGCACAGCCATGATATTGCATGCAAGTCCATCATGCAGAGAACATTTGGAGAAAAGGGTAGGATATCAACTAGATCAGGCTATGCTTGTGGATCTTCTCATTCCAAACATGGGATACTCAGTTGAGACTCTCTATGATGTAGACTGCATTCAGAGAGTTCTTGATCATTTTTTGTCATTATACCAGCCTTCATCTGTATCAGCTTCTCCTTGCGTAATTGAAGAGGGGCCACTGATTGGTGAGACTGATGCACTGAAACCTATGACAATGGTGGCAAATTTGGTTGATGGATATCTTGCTGAGGTGGCCCCAGATGTTAATTTGAAGTTGCCCAAGTTTCAGGCACTTGCTGCTGCAATTCCAGATTATGCCAGGCCAATTTCAGATGGTTTATATCATGCAATTGACGTATACCTTAAGGTAAGGCCATGTTGGATTGTATAGCTTCTGCTAGAAATGTGTTTCTGTTCATCTTCCTTGCTTCCAATTGACTGAATGATTTAAGATTGATGATAAGAACTTTTCCAAAATGTGCAACACCATATCTAACTAAAATTGTGAAGATCTTGATCATTTTGCGTTAGTATTATTTTTGAAAGAACTTTGGAACTGGAAAAGTGAGGATGAGAATATTGCCTAACAAGCCTATCAAGTGAAAAAGAAATAATGAAGAAGATAAGACTATTCAAGGTATTTATCGAAAGGGATATCGAGTACAAACACTTTTTTTTCCTTTTTTCAAAGAATAAGTGCTTTTCTGGTTAAAAATCGTGAGTTTAACATAACCATATGAAACTCCAGACACATCCTTGGCTGACAGATTCCGAAAGGGAGCAAATCTGCAGACTCATGAACTGCCAGAAACTCTCATTGGAAGCAAGCACCCATGCGGCGCAAAATGAAAGACTTCCATTAAGAGTAGTTGTGCAAGTTCTATTTTTTGAACAGCTTCGTCTCCGCACATCGATTTCTGGCTGGTTCTTTGTTTCTGAAAATCTTGAGAATTCACAAACCACCAGTGGACCCCTTGGCCTCCCCAAGAGTAACGGCACCCGTCAGCTGGACACAGCACTGGATGCCGAAAGCATGAGAGAACGTGTTTCAGAGCTTGCGAAGGAATGCTCAAGCATCAAGAATGAGCTTCAGAAGCTCGCAAAGACGAAAAAAAGTTGGAGCCTTTTCCCAAAAAGATTAGGCTTTAGAAGAAAGTCTGAGTGCTGCAATCCAAAAGAATCGAACGGATGTGATGCTATGGAACCAGAACCATCTGTGAATGGAAAAATAAATGAAACCAGTTAAGGGAGTTCACTGAATTTCATAGCTCAAGTAAGTGGAAGTACCTGTGTTTTCATGCGTTACTTCTAATTTTGTTTCTGTTAATGCAGTATTGAGTTGAGAATCGAATTTGCTGGTAGATTACATGTTAGTGACTTGTTTCAAACGAGTGCTAAAGGTAGCTCACATTTCATTCTGTAGTCTGACAAAATGAAATCTGTTAAGTTACGTATAACCAAGTTACATGTTCCATTTTTTGTGGTCGCAGATTGATGTACCTCAAATGCAGCTTTGGCTGGAGTTAAGTTGAATCCAAAAATCACGTTAAGTTGAATGTAAATTACTGACACGCAAATTCAGAAGTTAAGCTTTTTTATTGCAACTTTCCGGGTTAGCCGATTGCTTCTAGGAATATTTTGAATGCTTGATTTTTAAAATATTTAACTTCATGTATCTTTTTTTATATAAATAACTTCATGTATCTGCTTCCGCGGTCCAGTTCATCTCATAAGAGGCTCTGCCTCTCATTTTGGTCCCGGTGACCCTTTGCTTTAGTTGTAGCCCAGCAAGCCCATATAGCGTATAACCTTAAAAAGACATGATGTTTACTAAAGTGATTAGTTAATAGTTAATTTATAATACTATTGAAAATAAAAATTAGCGAATATTGTCTCATGCCGTCATCAGTTAGCAAAATGAGAGCTTCCACAACGAATTATCCAGACTCGGTTATAAAGGCTATTGCACATGTAGAGATAGAACTTCATTTAATTTCTTTAGATGGGGAGGCACCTAGACAAGACCACTAACTGATGTTGATATCTTCCTTATCGGACACACAACGGACACTGTTTTAGAAACTGTCGTCACTCCTTCTGAAAGGGGATGCTATTTATGGCTGTCTTTAAACGTTGAATAATCAGATATTGAGCTGTGATATTCAAATGATGCTACTCAGGATCCTACAATATATATAAATCTTCGAAAGTGCTTTGCTGGATGGTGGTCCTACTACTACTGGGTGTTATTATGTTTGCCAAAACTAGCACCGTATATAACTGCCAGGACACCCGCTTAATTTTGGTCATTTGCCAAGATTAACTCCTACGTTTACCGCGCAGGTTGTCTAATACCCTGAAAGGAGCTTCTTTCTGATGCTAAACTCTTCTTTCTCCTCCTTCCTTTGCCCTTTTCCACTTTGCTTGGGAATCAAGAGCCGGCTTCCCACCAAGATGGTCTCTTTTCATGTACTCAGTCATCAGGTTGCTTTCGTTTAAAAACTTTCCTTTCTGAAATTTATTTACTTTCCTTAAAAAAACATTCACAGCGATGGTAAAGGATAAAGCTGAATACAGGGCACTCTATCTGCGCATAAGGCTTTCCTTTTCAACTCTGTTGCATAATGAAAGCGCCTTTTCTTGAGGTGTTTTTTATATGTATGTGACCCTTTGTAGGGACAGACTCCTTCAAGCCTTATTTGCCACGTTTGCACCTCTTATCGAATAAAACTGAAAAATAACATCAGAAATGAGGTGAAGATACCATTTTAAAGCTTCTGGAATCACCTCCTAACCAACAGTTCCAATTCTAAAAAGGGCCGCGTTTTCAACCACTGGCAATTGATAGGTTTCAATGGGGCCAACAATGGCTATCATATTGTCCCTAGCACAGTGAGGCACTTGATCTTTAAGGATGGGTTTGAAGTCCTAGAGGCCCTCCCAACTCAGGGCACTGTCCATAGATGGCCCTACAAATTGTAGTCTCTTTATCCAACTGAACCGAGTAGTTGCTGAGGAATGCAGAGCCCTGCCATGGTGGTTCCACTACTCAAGTATTGGCCCTGGTCGTCCGTTAACGGTCGTTTGTTGGGACAGTCTTGTCTCTCTCAAACACCTTTTGAGTTTTGGACTCATCATACCTGTTACTACAAACACACTGGCCCTTGAACATGCCCATCACCTTGTTGTTCCTATTCTTAATTATTGATCCTTACAATACCATTCCAGCTTTTGGACCATGTATTCTCTTTGCTCGCCCCATTTGGTCCTTTTTTTTTGTCTTTTCTTCTTTGTCTTTTAATTGATTCTCTGTTAGCAACACAAGTACTACCCTGCGAGACTCTTCTCACATCCCCTTCCCCTTATCCACAAGGATAAAACAGAGGTATTGTGTTTCCTACTTTCTTCAGATAAAAAGGATAAAATCAAAATTTCTAAGGGTGTCGGAGAAATTATTACACACTGTTTCTTCTTGTTACATCACCATAATTGTAAGGAGTGGCTAAAAAGTAAAAACTCACTGAGGTAAAGACATTCACATTAGTTAATAAATTTCTTGTTCTGACTGATCTTAAATGAAATGATTCATGGAAGTGGCATGGAAAGTTAAAAAGGCAACACATTTAAGGCAAGTTAAAAGGCTAACTGATATTGAAGAGGAAGTCCAAAAGCCCCTACTACTTACAACTTTAAAAGAAATCAGACTCTCACAAGTGGGAAACTAACACGTTTCACATATTCAGGTCGATCCCAGTAATGTACAGGAGAAATTTTAAAACGGCAAAGGTAATTAGAAAAAAGAATAATTCTAAAAATTAGCTTCTTCCACTTTCAAAGTCACTTCTGTCAGGTTTCATCTTCCGTCCACTTGAAAAAAACCTTACTACCTTGAAATATTATACTCTTCATCAGGATAACCCAACTGTTCCATCTGCCAGTTCAGCTTGGGAGCAACACTTTCATGACGGGGCACATAATCCTGTAAGTCAGACATATTTATTTTTCTGTTAACATTATATATCTGTACTAATCAGTAGAACAAAAGGAAAATGGACTAGATACCAGAGATGTGCTTAATTATTGCCATGTTAAAAAAAAGATATTGACTTATATCATTATCTCAAAATTCAATTTTATCTGTTCAGCTATAAATTTCCATAGTGAGATCAAAGCAGTTGATTTCTCACAGGAAAAGTTACTTCAGATAACGAAAATCAAAATGAATAGTGAAGAGCACAAGCCTATGTAATATATGGTTAAGAATAAACAAAGGCTTATATTGAATTGAATTACCTCTAATTTCTTGACCAACTCTTTAGGTGTAGGCGCTGATACAATGATGTGGCGGGCATTAGGATTAATAAATCCTTCTTCCACGGCCTTGTCAACGAATGATAGCAAGGAATTATAGTACCCATCGACATTTAATAATCCAACCTACAAGTTGCGGAATGCCAGACCTAATTAGGACAAAACAGACATAGAGATTCCTCCTAGCAAATGAATATATAATTAGTTAATTACCGGTTTGTCATGAATCCCAAGTTGAGCCCATGTAATGACTTCAAGAAGCTCTTCTAGAGTCCCATAGCCGCCTGCATGTAACTTGTATGAGTTCTCATAAAGTTAAATTAAAATGGACACACACACAAAAAAGTATACAGTGTATTAATTTAAGGAAAAAAATTATATCATTTTGTCACTGTGTTTGTTTGGCATCTATAGTGGTTAGTCTTGGCTTTGTGGAACCCAATGCACTGGATTAAAGCTCCACAATGGATCTCATAATCATAGCGTCAAGTAAGAGGTCATCTTTTGACTTGGTTTCTAAAGCCTCTAACTCATATTCTCTTCCACTCTTGGGCCGCCTGACCTGAGTATTCCATTTTCATTAATGGGGTCCCACCAATAAAGAGTAAATGACAACTCTGCCATAACATGCCTCTTCTGTCTTACTAGTTTCTCAGCACTCAATTACTGTGGGCAATAATAATAACATATAACAACTGAAAGAAAGCTCTTTGAAAGGGTAAGGCATGATTCCCTGTCAGGTACAGGTGCTATTTGGAAAAAAGCTATCAATGTAAAAGTTCTCACTCGCTTTTGTTTTTGTTGAAAAAAAGTTCTCCCTAGCTTTATCAAACTATCTTTGGCAAAATATTTGGTACAATAATCAATAATGTCACGGTTTAAAGGATTGAGGTAGAGATGCAAAAAATGGCATGAAGCCAGAAGCACAGTTGCGCAGAGCCTCAGAGGGGTCTTATTTTCAGTGTAAAATGATAGAAGGTCAGGACTATAATATGTTCGAACGGTCGCTCTCTAATCAAGAAAAGCTGTTTTGGACTCTGCAGGAGGCACTACTGATTTTACAACAGTGTCCCGATTCAATAAAAACATGTTTAATTTCCAACTGAAAAATTAGTGGCACACAAAGATGGCTGTGATGAAGGCCATATTTAAAATGAAGAAAAATCCTACCCCACTTGTGTTTCCTCAACTCTTCAATGTTTAGCATTGGCCAAAAAAATGTCTAGTAAGTGGAGGACTAGTCGACCCTATCCACTAGGAATCACTTCCAAATTATATACAAGTACTTAAAAACTCTTGTCAAGCCACATCCATGATTAGGCGTGGTAATCTTTGTAATGATGTTAGGCCCAAAAAGTAGTTAAATAAAATAACTATTGTTTGTGTTTATAGGAAGTAGTGGGTAAACATTTTTGTGAGTTGTATGTTACCTTGTACATATATAGCAAGTACAATAGGTTGATAAATGAAAATGTCATTTGCTGTTTTTTAACTTGAAGGATTTTCAAGATAAGATCAATCCCTGAGTCCTATGTACTAAAAAAGGAAAAAAGTAAAGAGCTTTATGATTCTAATTTTTATAGCTGTGCCTCTGCACTGTATTTTTGAAGACTGACCTGGTAAGGCAATAAAGGCATCAGAATGCTTAGCCATCTCAGCCTTCCTTTGGTGCATGTCTGCCACCGCCTTCACTTCTCCCACCGTCTCGCCAGTTATCTGCAACAGAGAGAACCAAGGATGAGAGAGGGACAAGAAGGTCAATTTCAATGAAAGAATCAAGGCACGTGATTTGGACTACTGTGCAGGTTATAAGGGTTGCATCAAAGGGAAACTAATTCAGCAATTCTTTATATACACTTACCGTACCTATTTCTCAGATAGTAATAGTAATTATAACTAAAAATTGATTAGCTATAATGGGATAGAAATAGTAGGTTTTTCCCAGTAAATGCCAATGAAGTTAAACAGAAGAACCTGCACAGTGCTTGCTTGTCTGATAAACGTCTATGGATGGAACTGCTAGCCAAATAAAAAAACAGAGAGAGAAACGCAGAGTGATTGGGATAAAACCATATATTCTAGAAATAAGGATGATACGACAGCCAAGCATTGAGTAGCCAGGAGAAAGAAAAAGAGTGAAATAATGAGCTTTGCCAAGAAGCTCAATCCTGGGAGAAGGAGGATGTACTCAGATGGACTTTCTAAACAGAAAATGTACCCGGAAATAAGACGAAAACTTTCATGTACGTCATATCATTATTGCTTTTATTTATGTAAAACTAGTTGATAATGATATTCATCAAATAGATGCCTTGATGAAGAGAAACAAATAAACAATGCAATCTGCAATACTTCAAAAAAAAAAAAAAACTCAGTTTTTCTCCTATGTGGAGGAGTAGACATACCTCTCGAGGCATGAGCGTCTTGGGAATAACTCTGCCAAGAGACAATAACGTGACAAAAATCAGTGTCAAATGAAAAAGAATCCCACATAAGCAACTGTGATTACTCATTGATTCTGTTTACATGATCTTGCTTTTCCCCAACATATTTGGGGGAGAAAAGAGGAAAAAATTAAAAAAGGGGAAGGCTTATAAGTAAAAAAAGTAAAGAAAATAATCATACCCAATGACATGCCGACCGCCATCATGAACTGCTTGTGAAACCAAACCCATTAGACCAATGCTTCCCCCACCATAGACCAGATCGATGTTCCTTGACACCTGCAGACAGACCATTAATCTAATCAAGCCTAGGAATGCGAAATACCAAAAGCAGACAAGACTGGTTATCCATACTAAGATGTCTAAAAAATGCTTTCATGATGACCCATCTGCAAATATAATTTGATGACACTTCATTCTAACAGTTTCAAACAAGGAGTAAAAAGTAAAAAGGCGTGGAGAAATCATTCTTTAACTCTCAGTCAGCAAGGGGGCCACTTGCAAGAACCTAAAACTCTTCACTTTAGAGGTGCTGAGCTACCCAGTCAACAGCAAAATCCTTCTTACTTAAGAGATGAAGCGGAAGCGGGAAGCACATGTCCATGAAGATACGTGGAAAACAGGAAATTTTGAAATCACTTCATCATACACATCCTAGTTATGAACTCAAAAAAAAAAAAAAAAAAAAACAGAGAGAAAACCTCAAATCAATGTAAATTTTGATCTTCAGAGGACCATGAACAAGTATCAAACACGTCATGAACACAGCGAGTTTACCAAAGTAACAAAGTTTAACCACTTTCATCGGATTTTCACGGTAACAGCTCTATTGCGTGTGAAATGCATTCCAGAAAAAAAAAAATCCCAAAAAGCCTTCTGGTTGTGTTCATCAAAACAAGATACAGGGAATGCAGAAGAGTGAACGAAACAGGACAAATATATGAAAATTAGTAATGTAGAAAAACATGATTACCAATTCCTTGCCAAGTTCAATAGCAGCATCCTGATAGCTACTCTTCTTGCCCTGGCTGCTTCCACAGAACACACAAATCCTCTTAAACCTTGACTTCCTCATCTCACCCTCTATCTCCATTGCTACAAACTAATTATATTCACAACCACACACAGTGTCTCACTCAGCTTTTTGATATAGAAGCACTAGTAAAACCAGAAGAATCTGCCTCCTAGATTCCCCTCCTGCTTCTATGCTTATGAACTCATATGAGTGTCATGGAAATTACAAGTATCAACTACGCCCATTTGAATGCTTGGGCAATGAGTGAAGTGCGTCCTCCTCTTCATACCTATATGGCTATATATAAACCCCATCGCACGTGATTTGTGCCTTGGCACGCTTGTATTCCAAAACCACGCGCTCCCAAGATTGCTCTTTGCTCCCCTTCTTGCTTTTGCTAAATTAACCTTATTTTCTTATATAAATGTGTTTTTTTGCCAGCTCATATAAATATTATCAGTACATTTTATTACCTCATACACTAGTACTATATTGCAAACACACCATTTTGAATTTCCTTTACATCAGACAACTCAGCTTTTACAATATGAGTGTACTATTTTCTTTAACGGAATATGAGTGTACTATTACTATAAACTAGGTTACACCCTGTGAAAAAAATCGCAAAGAAAAATAAAAAGTAAACCCATTATTTACCCGCAAATATAGAGCAAAAGAGTGTTTTGTTTTGATATACTATATCTATATATATATCAATGTAACCTAATTGTAATTTCCTACATGATTATATAATTTAATTTTTATAAGAAATAGGTGTTATATGAAAAATAATTTTACTAACAAGAGTAAAATTAAAAGTAGATTGAGATTTTAGAGTAACTTTAAAAATAAAGAGATGTAGGTGAAATTCTATCAGTCAAAGGGATATAAGTGTAATTTAGGTTTTCCAAAAAAAGGAAAAGTCAATATAATTTATTTTTATTGTCAACTCAATGCCGACGCCACCCACATTTAAATGAGATTCGTGGCTCAAACTCAGCATTAGCATATTTCTCTTAAATTATATAATCCAAAATAAACAAAAGGGAATATTCAATTGAGCGCCTGCTCATTGCTCACATCACTAGGTTGCCTAGTTAGGCCCACAATAGGGGGGGGGGAATCATCGCTTTTCCAAGAAATATACTCACTCTGATTTTTATTATAATGTACTAATTAATAAAAGTATTTGATTCTTTTTATAAAATATTTACTTATTTTTAAAAGACATTAATTATTTTTTTCATGTATGTCCTATAATTAATAAAGGTAGTGGGTTAGAGTAATAATTAATGAGCATAATATTAAAATTTAGTACCACTCTGGTCCTATTTATAAATCCACTTTGACCAAATCTCACATTCCAAGGAGAGGCAGTTGACACAATGATTATGGAGGTGAATTTTTAACTTTGCCCTCATTTATGATTGAGTATTTTTTAACTGTTTCTTCTCTCTCTATCTTCATGGGTAAAATTGTCACAATCTCATTTATAAGATAAATGAAGATAGAGAGAGAAGAAACAGTTGAAAAATACTCAAAGTTAAAAATTCACCTCCATAATCATTGTGTCAACCTCCTATGATAATGATTTGGTCAAACTAATTTATAAATAGGATCGTAGTGTACAATTATAGTAAATGGTATTAGAAGTTACTTAAATGTTATGACAACTTTATTGACTTTAACCGTTTTTATTGGTTTATGATAATTGTTAGTTGGTGTCTTATAATAAGGACAAAATGGAGTAATAAAAAGGGAGAGGGATATATTGATAATTTAAATATCAAAATTCTTTAACTTTTCTGCGCCCTTTTTACCATAAAAGGAACCTGCCTTCCCCTGCGAACACCCCAATTCCCATACATACATATATATATATATATATATATATATATATATATATATATATATATTGAACGGGGTTTAATAGATAGGAAAAGTGAAGAAATAATTGGCGAATAGAAAAAGGCGGGTCCGTTGGAGAGGGCTGAGTTTACTTTTATAGAATTCTGCAACAGGGAAATTTTGTAATGTGGATGAGAAGTGGCTGCTTGTCCAACGTCAGTCTCACAGACGTTATTATAGTGGCAATTATCAATTTTGCTTGCAACCCCATCTTCCAATTCTTATGCTTCTGTGTTCACACCTGACTTAGTACAAGTGTCGTAGCAACAACACATGAATAAGAGCAGATCCATTCATCTTCCTAGAAAAGGACTGCACCTACGCCACTGAAGAAAACCAATTCATCCATGATTTTTCAAACTCACCCAAACACACACAGTTACCGATCTCACAAGCAAGCAATTGAATTAAGTAATGGTTTTAATTGTGAATGGGCGTTGCAGAGCAAGTGATGGGTCTTTTGAGCATTGTGGGACGACGATGATTGGTTCAAGAGGACATGAGTGGCCAATAACATAGCAGCAAACATTTGATATTTTTTTTAACTTTCCATTCCCTCCCATATTCTCTTTCTCGCATTTCTTCGACCATCTGGTCCCCATTCCCTTGTCAAAACCTCACCTTCTCTAAAACCCCCATCACTATTGGCCCCATTTCCCAGTTTCTTCTTCTTATTTTTTTAAAAAAATGGATTACTGTAATAAACCACTGACATAAACATTTTGTTTGTAGCAGTATTGCCAGGATTGCTGGAACTGGTGAATCCAGCCTTTTTAAGCCACAGTCATTGTATCCTATTTTAAGTTTGTAGGGCTCCAATCCCTAAATGCCCTTTCTGGCTTGGTCCTTGTTTAGCTTTATTAATTAGCACACCTTTGTTTGTCTAATTCTGGGGTCTGCCACACTCTTCTTACTCCCACAGTCCTCTGTCTTGCTTGGAGAATATAAACTCGTGATCACTCTTTCTTAATTGGGGATTGAACTTGTGTTTAAATATTAAGGGCAACCCCCCACATAGTTGCATGCGCGTTTAAGGCACGTGTTTGTTCTAGACTTGCTTGATTTGAGGTTCTTAATTCTAAGTAAGCTGTGGGTGAAGCTGAGAATAAATATAAGTAATGAAAAAACAGAGTGAGAGAGGGAGGACAGGGAAGCGTGTGAAGCATTAGGCTCCAGTCCTACCAACGGCCGACCCATTTTTATGTTGGCTGCAATTCCTTTTTCATTTCCAATACACTCTTCACTATTTTTGCTTATCTCTTTCTGTCCCCATCTTCACTCCCATAACTCTCTGCCTCCACACAGTATGGTCAAATTAAATTCCTTTTTTAAAAAATAAATAAATAAATACCAGTCTTACCTTGCTATCCCCTTCTTTGACTCCATTTAGTTTTCTTAATGAAGCTGTGTTTCCAAGGTTTACTGTCTATCCATCTATAGAAAGCAGGAGGGGCGTCAAAGGAAATAAATGGATCATCAATTTTATCTCAGAATATCCTAAAGTAGATGTGGCCAGAGTTCAATTTTAGAAAGCATAACACCCAAACTCTGTGAAGTGGATTAAAAGGAAATTTTCAATTTTGCACATTCAGAATTGTGTGGAGGCAGAAAGGAATTAGAGACAATACACCTGAGGTTTGAGTTGTGCTTCTTTTTTCTTTTCTTTTCTTTTTTTAAAAAAAAAAACTTTTTAGTCACAGCCCCATATGCTCAATTCATCCCTCAGCATTCACCAACCTTTGCTTAATGGATTGAAGTAAATAAAGCCTTTGTGCTTAGTAAGATAAGATAATTTTGTGTTTGGCGTAGCACTTCAAACAGTAAGCGTCACAATTGAGGGGCAAAAAACACGAGGAAGCCGTGATTACAAACCCAATGTCTGGGATAACTTTTTTTCAATTGGAATTTTTTTGAAGAAAAAGTTACTTTAAGTCATAAGTTAAAATTGTATGTTTTTGGCCTTTTATCATGGAGAAAGTATAAGTTTCTATTATAAAAAAATAAATAAATGTCTCATGAAAAAAAGACATTAGATTCCACCTTCTTTTATTCAAATAACTCTTAGGTATTATTCCGCTATTCAGCTAGGCCGACTCTGCGACGCTCTCTCTCTCATGACACTCTCACTAGGCTTTCCCAATATTAGGGTTTCTGGCTCGCCGGCGGCATCCTTGCCGCCGGCGAGCCTCCTCCTGTACCATAACCGCATTATGGAAGCAGATCAACGCTTGAAGAGCCTAGAGTAGTAGGTGGGTTTTAGGTCGGAACAGGATCATACAGCGGCGTCCTCGTATCTTCACCGACGGCGCCTCTTCTCTGGTCTCCGTCCTCACCACCACTCCAGCTGTGGCGGCCCTTTGTTTTCTTTATGCGGCAGTGGTCTTTTTTTTTCTCCCTCTCCAGATCTGTCTTGATGGGGTGGGATCTTCTGTTAGGACTTCTTCCTCGCCGACGGTCTTCAGTGGAGGGGACTCCCGACCTCAATCGACGGCCTCTTCCTCCCCGGCGTTTTCTGGCTTCCAGGCGGTTTCCGGCGACCCAGCGGTAGAGGGGAATGTCCTTTACTAAGTTATTTGTGTGTTTTGGTTTTTAGTGGTGTTGTTTTTTGTTGTGGTTCTGATTCGCGTTTTTGGGGATAGGGTTGTGTTAATGGTCTTTGTTGCTATATGTTTTACTTCTCAGAGGGCCTTTGTTAGGATTGTTCGATGGTGGTGAATCCATATCACTAGTGTTAGCCTTAATTTGTTCGGTAGGTGTTTGCCAGATTTACTTGATTGGAGGAGAAGAAGTATTCTTAAGGACTTCGTTTGTTTTCTTTCTGAGGTTGGGTTTTTTTTTTTTTTTTTTTTTTTTTTTCGATTCTTGCCCCATATCGGGTAATTGTGTAAACGATCTAATTGCGTGCTTATCCTTATAAGAAGGTGTGCCCTGTAGGGTGGGTTTTGCAACCAACACATTTTTTCTTGTCACTTCTAACCTTAAATGTCCAGGAAGCCGGTGCAGTCACTGAAGCTACTTTTATTCCTACCTCTTCAGTAATTTTGGTTATTAGTTTCTCTTTCGTTTGGTTTGTATTGTTTTATGTATTTATGTTCTTGTTGTTCTTGTTCTTGTTTATTTATTTCAGTTGTAATTGTTATGCTTTGATGTACCTTTTGATTTGAGTATTAATATAAGTATGTTTTGACCAAAAAATAACTCTTGGGTCTTTATTATAAGTCCGCTTATACATGAAAAAATTGATGTTAAATATAAGTCTACTACTTAAAGCTTAATAATGATTGTTTTTCAATTTTATTATTATTTATAAAAGTATCCAAAAATAAATAATTTTTTTTTTTAAATGGGAAAACTCCACATCAGAAATTTAATTGGCGTGAATAACCTGATAAATATATATATGAAGAATGATAGTACTCTAATTGAGGTCATTTTCATCACCAATTAAATTTTTAAAGGGGGATTTTTTTCCTAAAATTGAAGTTATTGCATTTTCAAGTTTTTCCCAATGTAATACATTAACTATTTTCTTATTTATTTCATATTATTTTCAATCATTTTACATTTAAACATATTTTTTCATTAATCATTCAAACAAGTTTCAATTTGTCAAAACTAACCTTCTAAAAATTCAATCGAAATCACATTATACAATCTAACATTTACTCTTATATTTACAAAAGTCTAAAAAAAGGAAACACTTTTGCTATTACTAATCCAACCACACCAATATATGATCCACTTCAGCAATAAGAGCCGGAGACCTGGGTCTTGGGGGGTAAAGGCAGAATCAGAATCGCTCATTTTGAGTCTGACAATCCCGTATGCTGACTGAGCGGCTTAACCCACGTCACATTCGTCGCTCAATGTTCTCCCTTCGTTACTCTAGCTGCTGCCTCACAGTCACTGTCACACTTCTTTCTTTTCGTTTTACCTTTAATAATACTTTAAAATATGAGCCCTCTTCCTCTTACTCTCGCTCTGCCGGCTTTAATTTCGGTCCTAATAATTATGACATATATATTAACATTACAGTGCAACATTCGTATTTACTGTAACGGAGAAGGAGAATATTTCTGAAGCATTCGAATCCCGAGAAAACGGAACCGTTGCGGCATTGAGGAAGGTACTCTATTTGTTTGAGGTGGGCATCTCCCAGAAAATTCGACAGCGATGTGTGCGTATTGTGAGGGTAAGACAGACACTCACATGTCCCCCTCACCAATTGGAAACCTTCCCCTTACCACCTTGTTTGTTTTGATGTGACTCATAATTGAGTACCCTCAGCATTTTCACACACAAATAAACCTCTTTCTTACACGGTAACCTGAAACGCAGCCCTCCTCTGTTCTTTATCTGTTTCTTCCCCACAAATTATTCAGCTTCATTCCCCACTACTTATGACCTTATATCTCACTCTCCGATACTTGTGCCCATGTGACCATGTCCTAAGAAACAAAACATTAGCTTCCCAAGCAAACGGTTTTCTTTTTCCCACTTGCTTTTGTCCTTAAACAACCGCTACAGTTTGAATCCTGAAACCCCTCCTTAGTCAATTCCATCTTTTCTCAACTTGATTTCTCAAGTATGTGTGTGGTCATTTTCTGTCTCGTCCCGGTGGTTATGGAATTTCAGATTCACAATTAGTATATTCTTTTGTTTTCCTTTCCTTTCCTTCCTTTTGTCACGCTTGGCCGGCACCATTTGTCCACACTCTGTTTTCTTCATCTGAACTCCACCCCAATATGCTTCCCTTCACACACACGCTCTATTCTAATGATCCCATTGAAACTAGTATTCTATTTCCGTAGGGATTATTAATAGGGTGGTAGATAGCCAGGGTGACTTGGACAATTAAATTCCGGGGAGATGTATGATAAAGACCATCTAACGAGTTTAGTGATTCCACATGGAGATAAAGCCTAAAGGTGATCGGTGGTTCATAAATTAGCACGAATCCCAAGGGTTCCCCAGAAAATAGACGGACAAGAAATGAGGTTCTGGTTGGCATAGTAGAGCAGATAAGAACCGAGAGTGCGAAGGAAGGATAAATAAAACAGAGACAAAAAAAAAGGCTGCTCCATGAGCATTGAGTGGTTTTGACTTAGAGGTCCACACAGCACTTGAGCCCATAACTTTATGCTCACTACTACAAGCCAGGCGATTGGGAAGGGTGACCATTTAAAACCCCTGGCCCCACACTGATCATTCACCCTTCAATGGGGTCATTACAAGTGTCACTCCCTTCTCTGTCCCTGTCACTCTATCCCCTTCCCCATCAATTACTGCTGCAATCATCATCATTACTCATTTCTCCCACCTTGCATGGAAATGCAGCACACGATTTCACTTTTTGTTGTACCGTATCCACATAAGGTTGCTTCTTGCTACTACACTACAGCCCGTTTGGATCAAAGAAGATGTGAGAATGGAAAGGAATGGAATAGAAAGTAAAATATTTTCCTTCAATGTGTTTGTTTCGCAATAAAAAAGAAAATGGGTTGATAGGAAAATTTTTATTTGGTTGAAGGAAAATAAGATAGGAAAATGACGCAAAATACCATTTCACCCCTAAATATAAAATATTATTTTAAAGCACACAACACGCTCCTTCCTTCCTTCCTCCTTCAGAGGGAGAGAGAGAGAGAGGTGAACCAAATCTCAGGCTCCGATCTCAGCTCCTCATGTGCCGTGATTCTTGACCTCCGTCGTCGACAGTCGACGCCCCGCACCAATGAAAAAGGAAAAAAAAAAAAAAAAAAGACATTCGCGCAAGATATTATGCAGAATGGTCATTCTCGAGAATGTCTTGTAGGCATTCTCAAGAACGAGAATTCTCGAGAATGTCTAAAAGGCATTCTTAGAATGCCTTTTTAAGGCATTCTCGAGAATGCCTTGGCAAATGACCCTAATTCTCCAGAATTCAAAAAAAAATTCTCGAGAATGCGTAATTAAAGAGACTTCGTGTAGTTTCTGTCTCGCCAATTCTCAAGAATCATTTAGTGATACTCGAGAATGGTCAATTAAAATGAATTCTGGGTAGTCTCTGATCTTCGTCAATTCTCGAGAATCCTCATTTAAAAGAACTTTTCCATGAGTCTGTCTCGAGAATTCCTTGGTGATTCTCGAGAATTCCAGATGAAAGATATTGTGTATTGGACTCCTCCTCGATAATTCTCGAGAATTCCTTAGTCATTCTCGAGAATGGTGATTTAAGTCAATTCCTGAGATACTTCAGTAAACTCATCAAATCCCGACATTTCTCAAGAACTAATTGTCAATTCTCGAGAATGTGTTTAGAAATTGTAATGAATTGAGGGAAAATGATACACCATTCTCGAGTATGATATAATCATACTTGAGAATTATCATCCTCTATCACACTCTGTAATTCTAACACAGAACAGAGCATCCTGCACAACATATGAGGGAAGAAACACAACTTAGGTACATAACTTTAGAACTTTATATATACTAAACGTAGTTCCATACAATATATTTGTCTGTCGTTTGTTGTCAATTGCACGCTTACAGTTGTCTTTGCGTTTGACAAAATTATAGCTACACGTGGGCACACAAAAAAAAACCCAGCCATGAAACTTCCCAAAAATTTAAAATAAGATCCGACAGACTTTCTCAAAAAATCCAAGATAACCCACAGAAATCTATGTCCCTAGCAATGACCGAATCCATGCTTCCTTGAATGCGATGGGAATCTGCTCAAAGGAATTTAGCAGTTGTTGCGAAGAGACAATCTTAATATGGGCAGTGGTCAGCTCCTCCACGGTGAGACCAGGAACTTCCAACAAATGTTGAAACAGCTCAGCTTCCTTGACTTCCATCTTAATATGATGCACAACCCGAGATAAACGTAGCTATGATCAGGGGCAAATTGGACTTTAGTCCATTTTCAAAGGCGCTGGAAAATGGCTTCCCACCATTTTTTGTGGGAAGCCATTTTCATTTAAACGTGGGAAAATGAAGCGCGGTGGGAAAATTCGAACCAAACAGCCGCCGCCACTGGAAAATTCTAATTTTCCTTTTCCCTCCCCCGATTTTCTTCGATCCAAACGGGGTAATCAAGCTCCGTTATTTCCTGAGGGACGTCGTACGAAGGTGTGTGTATCTGAATACCATTTCCCAGCTAAGCTGGGTCAGAAAAATAAACTTTTTTTGTGGTCAGCTGGCGTGCGTATAAATGCCTCAGGGGAATGGTTTAGAGGCCAAAGCCTAATTTCAAGGACCTTTGACCATTGAGGGCGAAGACGTGAAGTGAGAATATAAGTTATAACCGACCTGGTTTTGGAATTTGGTGCCGTTTTGGTCAATTTTGTCTACTTGCTTATTTTTCTCTCATGGCCTTGTGTGTATATATGTATAACGAGAGTCGAGAGATAATAGGCTTTTACTGTTGTGAGCTGATTTTTCGTGTCGACAGAAAAGCCTTACTTTAGAAGAAATGAAAAAAGATAGCGTGATTTGGCCAGACAGGACTCGGACATGAATGCTTTCATTCAAAAAAAGTGTTTTTTGTTTATTTTAATATTTCTTCTCCTTTAAGACATATGCATTGTCTGTAATGGATTTTTAACATGTAAGCCTTGTTTGGAAAATGATTAAGAAAATGTAATCAATTGTTTCTCTTTTGAATGATTGAGCAACAACCCCCTTTTTGACTACAACATTTATACAACTTACTCTGCTGCTAATAACCGACAACCGCACACAACTCAATGAAGCCTAAAAGCTGCTTTGAATCATGGATTATTTTGAACAGGCCCTTCTTATTTTATCATCAAATTATGGACTACTTTTGAACCCGCAGAAAAATATATTAAAATGGAGCAGTCCCACGCTATTCACCGATCATGAGTTTTGATTTTGCTGTCATTTTTTCCCTCTGTTATTCGAGTGCGAAATTTACCAGCTGGTCTGGTCAAACAAAGTACTCTCTAAACAAAAGAACAATGATACGTAATCAAGTGTGTGACATGTGCTTGCTTTTGTTTGCTTTCAGAGGACAACATTTGAAAATTCAGAAGAAGAAAAAACTATGCTCACATTTTTGGATCAATGCCCTACCCCACAGACATGTCTAAAGCACCTCACAAACAATTATCACCACGCATATCACATCCATTCACCCACCCATTACACTAGACACAAAAAAAAATATTATACGACAATCAAAGTTTCAGTCCAAAAGATATATTCCCCTTAATTTTCAATTCTAGTCATATCAACTTTTGTTCCAACGCGCCACTAGCTATAATATATGAAATGGCTGTTTCATTAAGGAAAAAGGTATAATCTGCGAAATAATAACCAAAATTTGAGGTGCATGGAATCCGGTAACTTGGAGTTCACATACAGAGATCCTCCAAATATTTTAAGAGCGATCATTTCGGAAGAAAAAGACAATTACATAAAGTATCGATCGATCGGCATTGGAACATGAGGGGCACTAATTGATATGCTTCCTCAAAGACCATTTGTCTTGTTTTTTTGAGACAACGTGAATGCTTCAACATGCATTTCTCCGCACCGCCGAGGTTTGCTTTCTCAGACATTCACACGAAAAAACTTGGTGTGTCTAGGATCTTCGTGTCATCAGATATATCTGCAGATATATCAGATGTGTAGTTTCATTGCTATAATAATATAAAATGCGCCAAGTTTGAAAAGATATATAATGGGTTGGTGAGAGATCACCTACGCGTTTTGGACATGAGAATAAATATCATATTATATTAGTATACTATTAAAACTGTTAACATAGCTGCTGATTTAGGCATGCGAGCACCATGATAATAGTCAATGAAACAGAATTGATTTTACATTATGGGTTGGTTAGCTTGCTCGTGAAGAAGCAGCTACTACGTAGTGTAGTAATGTAAATCGAATCACTCCCTAACATGCCCTGCTTAATCATTATTAATCCTTACTTTTGTTATGGACTTATATTTTGGGCCTAGATGTGATATGGCCCAACAAAAGCGTATTGTACTTAAAGCCCTCCACAAGCAGGTAAAACGCTAGTCTTCCTGTAATCTCGGTACTAATCTCGATCGTACATATAGTGGAGGAGAAACATGTAGTGGAGCAGAGATTCATCAGATAGTGGAGCAGGGCATTACATGCTTGGAAGCACCCACAACCATCAGAACGAAACCCTAGGTAATCTCTATAAATAGGAGATTACCCCCAGGTGCACACATTCGATTCATATCCTTTTACTATACTGTTACACTGTGCGCACACAGCCCACCTCCTTTGGCTAATCGTCATTCTTATGTAGCACAGTGATCATCTGGTATTCTTTGGTGTCTTTCTAATAGACATCACTGAACATTCACCATCTCCTGGGTATTAATTCATACACATCCCGGAAAGCCATACAGATCTCATATCAATCACGCACTAACCTACTGAGGTTAGACATCTGTGTTCTTTGAACAAAACTCTAATATTCAAAACTGACGTATTACCTTCTCGCCTATGCACAATTTTGCATTATATACTTAGTGGAACTTGAAATTGACAACTCTCCTTGTGAAAAATAATCCAATTTATAACTATTTGCTTTCATCAAATTCATTTCTTGGAAAGATCAAAAAGGAAAAAAAGTGTGGAAACATTCAAGGTAACATTTTTGACCGGTAAAAAGCAATCATATCAGAGAAAGCAAAAGGCCTTTTTCTTTACGGTTATCATTTATTTTTACCATTTAGTCCTGCAAGTGAATTTGGAATTTGGATCTTACGCCTCTTGGCTGGAGAGCCTTGTGTTAGACTTCTTTCATTACGAGTCCAAAAGATTCACTCTGTTCAAACTAGACACAAACACACCCACATAAAAAATAGCTGATGTTTTGTTAAGGCCTGGTCCATTTTTCTTTTGTAGCGGAACCAACTGCCCTGCAATATTGGGCCAGATCCATTATTTCATACTAGTAATTCAAACTACCCGCGCGACAGTTATTTCAGTTAACGTAAAACACAAACCCTCCCGGAGCACAACATTTACAATACTTCAAGGCTCAAACTCCATGAATAGCATCACCACACACATAATCGCAGGTCATATAAACTTGATCAATTAATCTTCAACAGTACTAAAGTCAGGTTCAAGGGGCTTCCTGAGTGAACCAAGAATATAAAGTTCAGAACCATATCGCAAGCTTCCACCTTTCCTGGGGCTACATCCCAACTTAGCCAATTTATTCATCGTAGCACTCGAACCTTTCCGAGGTTGCAAGTATAAAGGCTCAGAGAAATGTCCCACCTTAGTTTCACCAGCATCACAATAGTACTCCTCATGATTTAGCTCACTCGCCCCTTTCCTTCTCTTATATCTGAACCAAGCCGCTTGTATGAAACAAGCAGCCCACGCCCTCCATTGATGCGAATGAAACCTGAATGTGTGCCTCAGTTGCTTGCTGTGTAGTCTCCTGAATTGAGCTGCCACAAATTTTAAGTCTTCGGCTACGAGCGCGAAAGCTTCCACTTCTGTTAGGGCTTTCACTGTGCGAGTTGATGAAGGAAGGACAGCACTTGGACGTGGGTCCAGAGCCCATGGCAATAGCTCCTCCCCACAAAAATCACCCGGTCCGATTTTACAACAGTTGAAGAACCCGGTTCTGCCACCATTAGTTGTACAAGAATCTAAACGTCCTCGAATTATAAAGCGCATTTCAGTCACAGGATCTCCTTCGTGAACTAGGAGTGTTCCTTGAATACACAGAGAAGGTTTCAGTCTTTCACATATTGCGTCTAGCACCCTCTCGTCCATCTGATCAAACAGGGGCACCTGCGGATATATATTCTGTTATTATTAGCATATGAACATTTGCTTATGACGAAAGAAAATTTGGAAACGACGAGAAAGATAGGGTTAAGATGCAAATTTACTACGAAAGTTTTTTGTTGTTGTAATGTTGCCCCAATGAAGCAATGCTGCCCTTTATCGCTAGTCAACGTTAGTTTTTTAATTGTATGGGGTAACATTGCTACTGCTATGTTTTCAAACTTTTGGAGTGACATTGATCTAATTAAAACTTCTAGGGACAATATTGCTTCTTAGTAAAAATTTCTAAGAAAAATTTGCATCATAATCCAATAAGATATAGACCCACTTGTCGGACGAGGTTGAGGCAGAGGTGGCGTTTGATGTCGCGTCTGATATCAACAGGGAGGTCTCGAAGGATGGATTCCTCGTCAACTCCTCGCGTAGCAACCCATCTGAATTGCTCATAGCGTCTCACACTTCGCTTCAAGTTATGAGGTAACTGTCTGTGATGCATCCATCGTTCTGTATCTGTGCGTCTTATTCTCCATTCTTCCAATCGCCTAGTAGTGGATTGCAGGTACATCTGTTGACAGTTAACTTACATGACAGCATGAGAAAAATGTCCCAGAAATGGGATTGTTCAGTTCTAAAATTGATACATATAGCAAATGAAAGTGATCACGTACTTCCATGTTTCCTATTAGAAGTGCAAAAAGCACCAACCCAAGAATTGCAATAATCACAGCAAAATTTATCTCTCCAACGTTAGTGCTGGTTAGGAGATTCTGTCCCAGAGAGCTTCAAAGTTTGACAGAATTGGTTAGATGGTCACATACTTAACAAAAAAAATTGAAGGCAAAAATGAAATATAGTACCTGAGGTTCCGCAGGCCCCACCATAGACAATAATAATATCGGCTTAAGAACTTTGAGTCTGCCATTTCCAAAGTGAGAGCATCGGCAAAAATACCAAACTGGAAAAAATCACTGTTCTTATCACATAAAGTTGACAGGTTGCTTGATCTAAACCAGGCTGCTCTGGCTGGATCACTTATACTTTGGCAATCAAGATAACGGTATTGACAATATGGGAACTCAAAATTACAAGCTTTTTTCCAACATTCATCTTGCCTCTCTATTGCCAACAGGTACCAGGAAGATCCTAAGACCTTTGAGAAACACATGACAGGACCAGTTAGTATTGAACAGTTTGATTAGAAAGCTACCAACTCCACCAAATCCAAACACAAAGGAAGACTTACATGACTTGCTAGCATATAGAGCATAAGGTTATATGCTGCCCCAGCCCATGTTTTTTCCATCATTACTCCATTTGCCTTAACTATTTCAGATGAAAGAGGGAGGATATGATATAACCTTAACAGGTACTGGAAAATGATCACAAGGCGCAGTGTCTCCCTTGAAGCAATCATTTTTGATCCCCTTAGATTTGGAATTACAGCTACAATCAACACCTAAATTATGTATGAGAATTGTAAATACTGATATTTGAAAAGGTAAAATATCAAGACTGGAAATAAAGATAATTCGATCAGTACAGTAACATACCTGGGGAAGAGGGAGGGCTGCCAGAAGATCAAGCCAGAAGTCTTTTTGGAGGTACCTTGATGCAATCTTTGAAGGGTCTATAACTAGCTCTCCTCTACCAAAAACACGAGAGGAAGGAGCAACGTAAGCAGTTTGAAACCGAATAAGCATATGAATGATGTAAAATGCATCAACCATGGACCGAATTGTGGTAAGGGAAACTTCGAGTCGCGCAGATGTAGCAATGCACTTGTCTTTCTTAGCCTCTTGCACATAAAAGAAGAAGGGATCCACAAATAGTGAAATCAAACATGCTACTAAGAAAATTTTGTTCCATCTGTTTACTCTTGGTCCCCTCGGATCGAATATCTTCTTCTTCGAGGCATCATAATCCTCAGAAAACACCCGTGAAAGGTTTTTTCTCTGCACCATGTTTCTTGCATTCATCTTATAACCTGGCTTCGACATTGGACTTTCTATGCTAGCCATCACTGTATCTTTCTCAAGGTTATCCTGAAACCAGCTGAATTCACATGTACAGCTAACTATCAGCACCAAAACTCGGAAGGTCCTCCTAGCCAAATGCTACAGAACATTTAGATATAAATTACGCATCAAGTATATATGTGTGAACTAGCAGTAAGAGTATACCATAGGTATAAGCATACCTTACAGATTTTGATCTAGCAGAGGCCACAGCGTTCCATTGAAACCAGTGAATTTCACCTGCTAGAAGGTATGTCAGAGAACCCTATATATAGACAAACAAAAGATTTGGTTCAAGAACTCGATCAGATGATAGTTGAAGCAAAATTTTCGTACTAACCTTCATAAAAATCATGTGAGTGAAAAAGGTGAGAGGACTTGATAGTGAAACTACAGACGCATACAACAAATTGACCCTTTAGTTGTTTTTTTGGCATTAAAAGTGCAGGTGATACTTGTGAGTAAGCTAAAAGCTAATGGAAGGAACAACGTCGTCGCTTTGTGGACTTCATGGTAAGATTCGAATTCGATAGGATTGTTCCTCGGACTCAGATTCTCAGAAATATGTGGCTGTCCCTTTGTTATATGGTAAAAGTTAAAGATTTTTAAGGAAGAATACGAACTGAAGCGTGACTTTAATATAGGGTCACAAAAAATGCTTTAACCACTTGTTCTGCTTTATATACCCATTCAAGACTAACAGGCATAAGAGAGTTAGGAAGAAGACCGACGGAAAAAGGAATTGAAAGTGGTGCAACTTCCTAGAATTTAGTATTTAGAATCAACGACGAACTTTTAAGTCTCTTGGGTCTCGAATCTGGGCCCAGTTTTTGTCCCTCTGATGCTAAATTGTTGGTTCTTACCAACCTATGCTGGCCCTGTTATTATTCCAAATTTTGGAATTAAAGAGAGAAAAGAGGTAAATGAATCGTTGGAATTTGTACGTGAGTAAACGAAGTTGGAAGATCGCCTACTGCCAATGACCAAAAGTCAGAGTAAATATGATAGGAAATTCTTAATGGAATAGACTGGTGGGTTTATTTAATTTAAATTATTTGCTTAGTCCAGAAAAGACACATCATGTAAAACTGTAAGATTAGTGACGTTAACCAACGGAACCACTTACCCTGCTTGTCTTTGGGACAAGCAGGGTAAGCTTCGGCCTCTCCTGGCCGTCCAGATCAGATCTGACGGTCAGGATTTTTTTTTAAAAAAATTTTAATTATTTTTTTTTCTATATGAAAAAATCATTTTTCAACAAATGTTAGTTGAGAGATTATCTTTATTTTTTATTCTCTACCTATTAAAATTATTTTTTATAAAAAATAAATTAAAAATAATAATCAGATCCTGGCCGTCCAGATCAGATCTGGACGGCCAGGAGAGGCTGAACTTACCCTGCTCGTCCTAAGTGGTTCCGTTAACCAACGACCAACCAAATACTAGGAAGTAGCAACCTCTAATGTCATATTCCCAACCATACTTTGGATCATTTTTCGTGCTTGGTAAGGCATGTAGATAGCTCAAGGTTAACGTCAAGCTCAGGGCATCAGAACTCTGCTTCATATCAGATTTACCTTCGTCTCACCACTTGACTTGAGAATTACAGAACAGAGGAAACATAACCCTAAAAAAGAGAAGGATGAAAGAGGAATATCAAAGTGACGACAAGGACTCAGGCAAGACTTTGGTCATGCAAATAGTACTAATAAATATCATCAAGGCAAACTAAAGATGGAGACAGAGTAAGCCTGAAGATGATACGAAAAGTGAGATAAAACAAATGGCCATTAAACAGAGAAAACAACTTGAATATAAAGCGGAAGTTGCATCACTTTCATTGCCATAGCAAGCAAATGAGCATGAAAATATGGAAAGGGAACTCAATGAAAGTCCCTTGGGCTACTCCCCCGTCGCTGTAACCCATAAATGTATAAACCAATTTTTTTTGGTGATGCTCTGCTTTTCACGTGCAATTGCCAGAGCACAACAACTTGATAGTCAATAGCATAAAGTGAAATCAATTGGTGGTTTACGAGATTAGGCACCTCCAGAATGAAACAGTTCACGTTGACTCCCTCAATTTTATCTTCATTTTGACTTTGATCACTCAAGTTTCACAAAAATTATGGATATTTTTGTCTTGGAAATTTGCAATCCAAGATTGAAAACACAATATAATGGAAGGTGGGTTTACAGCAATCCTACTTTTGTATTACTCCCAATCCCGGATTATCTTCATTCCCTCATACCAAACAAGACAAATTGGTTCAATCCCTCCCTTAATCTCAGTCCCTACCCTCCAGTGCTTCATACCAACATGGTATATGTTTTAGTTCTTCAAGTTTTATTTCATTTGCTCTATATGATTTAATAAATACTTGAACCATTTTATCCCTGGAAAAACCAAAATTCATGTATTGAAATTTGAAAAACTCAAATTTAAAATAAGAAAAAGCTTGAGAGACAAAATATTATATTAAGTAAAAATAAAAAAAAATTAGGTCAACTGATGTGACCAAAGGCCCATCACAACAACCATGTAATAACCAAGGACAAGTTAGTTGGCCCCTACTGCCCCTGGTTTTAATTTATAGAAAACCTTACCTCTGTTCTCTTTTGCCACGATCTGCCTTCTTGAAGTTTTGTGGACAAGAATACAGCATCATAATATCTATCTTCGGCGTGTCCGAACTTCTTACAACGATATCATATGAGATGATGAAAATCTTTAATACCATGTGAAATATTGAAATGAGAATGAATTACACGTGTTTGATTGATTGATTAGAGGTAGTGGCGGAATCGAGGGGGCTAGAGGTGGCCCCCACCCCCTAAAATTACAGAATTTGATCAAGAATTTCAGGAAATTATGTTTTAGCCTCATAAACATTTCAATATTTTCAATTTAATCAATATTAAAAAGTCTCATGGAGGGACTTCAATGAAAATATTGAAACATTTATGAGGCTAAAACATAATTTTCTAAAATTTTGGGTCAAATTCTGTAATTTTCACCTCCTAATTTCAAATACGGACTCCATTGAGTTTTATTCTATAATTTTTGCCCCCCGTAATATCAAATCTTGGCTCCGCCCCTGATTAGAGGCATATATACACAATCTAGTACATAGGTGCCTTAGTGGAAAATTTCGTAACAATCGTATCTCCATACTAATATTGAAGTAATAATTGTTTGAAATAGGCTTTATTTGATCAATGCAACTCTCTATAACTTCAATGCTGCCTTGTAATTGTTTTTGTGCTTAAGAAAATGTGAGTCCACATCCCACAATCACCATGATTAATCATCCTCCTCCTCTGAAGCTTAACAACTTATAGAATCAATTAAATCATATCCTTTGATGCAAACCCAACACTGCCATCCCACTTCAGGAGGTTGTGTTAAGGTGTGTTTGGGAAAGCTGTAGATGCTAAAATAAGTGCATCTATAGCACAATGAGAATAAAAGTGCAAAATGGAGTGTTTGGCATAGGTCATTAATTGATGTGCTTCAAATGTGATGCTCCTGCTTTTTTTGAAGCAAGCCTTGGGTGCTTTTAAACCCATAACGACAACTTCATCTCTTTTTTTATATCGTGTATCGTGCTCCACTGCTCCCAACTCACGGCCACACTCTCACATACATTTAAACCCACATTTTGGTCCTCTTTTATATAATTCTTCTTCACATTTCCCTACTTTTTTTAAAAAAAAAAAAAACCATTATTTGTGGGCAATTTGTTAAAGTTCATTTATCGTTGAACAATGTTTCAAATTTTTTTTTTAATGGTAATTTTATCATTTTATTTAGCAAATTTATATTTATATTTAATTTTTTATTCCAAATTATTATATTTTATACAACACACACATATATATTGATTCATGTCATTTTTCATCTCATCTATTTTTTCCAAAAGTCATGCCAAACAAGTGCTCATATAAAAAAAAAAAAAACACTTCGCCACGCCTATCCCAAACACAAAGTCCATCAGAAAAAAAAGTCCAACAAGAAAAACACATCAGAAAAAAAAAAGTCACATCTCCCGCCGCTATCCCAAACGGGCACTTAGTATAATATCAAAAGCACCTATCATTAGACAGTCATTATATACAACATTAACATTATATCATGAGGTGACCCCTTCCCAGCATAACAACATACTAAGGGCCTGTTTGGTTGACAGAATTTTTAAAGAGGGAAAGGAACTCATAGGAGGGAAAGGAATGGAAGGGAAGATTGAGAGGGAACTTAAAAAGAAAAACTGTTTGGTAGACATAGGAATGGAACTGAAGTTGAGGGAAAATAATTTGTTTGGTTTGAGGAATTTGTGGTTGGTTAAGTGGGTAGTTGAGGCAAAATTCTCAGATTGCCTCTAAAAACAAAAAACGACGGAAAAAAAAACTGGAATCAACATTTGAAATTTCCCATCGGACGAAAATGAACCCTAATCGCGCCGGCGTTGAGATGGAAATTGCGATGCGACGTCGACGGTAAATAAACGGCGATGAGCATAACGACGAAGTGATGTTGGAAGACGACAAGCAAGGAACAAATTGGAAAGCACCCGAGTATGAAATATGTTCGGGAATTGAAGATTACAAGATGTTTGGGAAGTAAATCGTGGAACATAATCCAGACGCGGAATTGAGAAGCAAACCAATATAAATGGGGATAAGAAGCAGTGGCAAACCGTTGGTAGTATGCAGTCGATTAAATAAAATCAAGTATTTGTGTAAGAAAAAACAGAGTTGTCAACTGAAATTGATGAACAACAGTGAATTGCTTTACTGTATGTTAAAAAAGGTCAGTCCAAGTGAAGCAATCTGATGCACAATACAGTGAAAGCAATTTAAATTGTTAAATTTGGCCTTTTCAAATGTTGTATAACATTGAAGACAAACATTGCAATAATTGTTGAGGAAAAAAAAAAGAAGCTGATAAACTTGAGAATAAGAGAGGTTGACAATTTCACCAAACAATTGACAAGATGTTGTTATGCAAAATGAAGTGGTGTTTCGGACAAAGCTAAATAAATGCAGAATTCAAAACAAGGCATGAATGACAGAGCAAATCCATATCAATTGAAACCTTTGGCACACAAGGTCGAGTCTGAACATGTTTAATGAAGAACAACCAAAAAATGTGGGGTAAAACATACCAGAATAGGCAAAGCCTGAGCACAAAAATGTATGATTATAGCTTATATTAGGACATTTTGAGAACACTGTCGAAGTTAATAACCAGTGAGGTCAAAAATGTGCATATCAGTATGATGGTTTTAGAAAAGATCAGCAAAATTTTCAAAGTTTATAGAAATTTGCAATTTGGCCTTCTCAAATGCTGTAGAATAATGAAGACAAAGTTGAATGGAAGGACAAAAAACAATGACAAAGTGATAAAATGCAGCTACCATTCACTAAACCAATATGTAGCAGACCCAACCATATGCTTGTACAAGTCAATGTACAAAATGCAGCTTCAAGTGCACCAGAAATATACATGACATAATACAGACATAAGAGCTGCCAAAAAATCCCCCCCACTAATCTGCCAAAAAATCTCTTTACTAATCACTGAACCACAGTGATAAAATGCAACAGCAAGATTAAACAGATGTGCATCTTCGAACTTAACATGGAAGTTCGAACTTAACAAGGAAGTTTGAACTCTACACCTATTGTCAACCACTACACAAAACAAGTCAGCAGGAGTAATGAGTTATAGAGGTAGGCTACCATGTTTCCTGATTCAGTACAAAAAACATGGAAACATAATAAATAAACTTAAATATGCCTAATTCTTCTTCTTCCTCTTTGTTGGGGACTTCCTAGTACTGGCCCGACTTGGCGATGAAGTGCCTGAACCAGGGAGGTTCACGGGGATGAAAATGGGGGTTGCAGGCCTTGCAGATGAAGGAGGAGTAGGTGGTTCAAATTTGAGAAGATGTGTGGCGGTGTGAGCCGCCAAGCCCCTTCGAAAGTAGAAGCGGTATGAACCTCAACGGAACGACCTCTAATATTGTCGTCGATGGGGCGGGAGGTGTGTTGACGGAGTTCGGGGAGAGGCAAAATGGAGAGTTGGGTTATTGGGTCCAATTCCTCAACGGGACCGTGCGGAGACATTGCAAGACCTTGCCGCTTTTCACCGTTGTGTTTTCCCCGCAATTGTCACCACCAAAGATCCTCCCCTCTATTTCTTCGTCAAGAAATGGGCCCTTTATCGACGAACGAAAGCAGCGACGATGGATCCTCCATTTGTTCTTCATCCATGGGACCTTCAACCTTCTCACCACCAGCATGTTTTTCCTCTAGTTTTTCAGTTGTGGGACTTGGGTTGACATTATAACCACCAGCATGCCCTTCATCACTTCCCTTTTGCTGTGTTGGACTTTCGGTCACATTCTCACCATCACCCTCTTCCTCCACCTTTTTAACATTTTTGTCCCCTTCACTTGATCACCCTCACCACTGACACTGTCATCACCCTCTTCGTCAACCTTTTTGTCACCTCTCTCCCCTTGACTGTCATCACCATCATCACTGTCTTCATCAACCTCACACTTTTCCTCAACCATTTTTTCATCCTTATCCCCTTTACCTCATCGGTGTCACCACTATCGCCTCTTCCTCCACCCTTGTGTCCCGTGACTCCCTTCACTCTCATCCCCTCACCACCAAAGACCATCACCATCTTCCTCACCCTCATCGCATCACCACCACCCTCACCCTCACCGTCATCCCCCCTCGCAAAGACCATCGGTTTCCACCACCTTCACCCTCTTCCCCAACCCTTGTATCATCACTCTCCCCATCACCCTCACCCTCATCAGTATCACCATCACGCTCACCCTCCCTGTCATCACCCTCACCCTCATCAGTATCACCATCACCATCACGCTCACCCTCACTGTCATCACCCCCACCCTCACCCTCACCCTCATCAGTATCACCATCCCCCTCACCATGATCACCCTCACCACCTTCACCCTCTTCCTCCACCCTTGTATCGTCACTCTCCCCCTCACCCTCACCACCCTCACCATCACCATCCACATCAATGTATTCTCGTCGTCCTTCAGCTGAGGAGTCCTCATTGTCATCATCATGTTCAACACTGCCGTGTGCATGCTTCGTTGAAGGACCAGCCCCATCAGCTTGACTTGCCTTGAATGAGGTAAATTCCCTGAACTCTGTGCCATATAGGTGGATAAACTCTTGAAGTCCCTTGAACTCAAGCGCCATCTATGACAACCGTGAGTCCAATCTTCCAATCTGCGCTTCAATCAGTGCGTGCACCTCAGATATCATTAAACCAAGTTTGTCATCCAGAACTTCCGCAAACAGAGCAGCCAGATCCCTCCCTACATCTTCAGTATCATGTGAATGTCCACGGGGGCCAGAAGATGGTGCACATGGCTCACTCTTGGTCCTCACAAACTCTTCTTCCTCAGAGTCTGACTTACTGGATGGATCTTTCGCTGATAATGGAATTCACATATGATGCAACGCCTCATCATCAAATTGTGGAGTCCAAATTGGATCCTCGCCCTCATTGAGATACTATATCTTGTTCTTCTCTAAAATGAGAGACACAAGTGAGGGGTAAGGGAGTTCAATGTTCTTTCTTGACAGGGCAGCTGCTTTGAGCATCGTATCCACTATTCTCTTGCCCATATTAAATGGCTTCTTCTATATCAAGCAGGTGAGGATTTGTTTGTCGTCAATGCTCAGGGTGGTGTAGTGCTTGCCCTTGTTAACAAAGTTCCGACTATAAAAGTAGTGGAGGACCCTATACTTAGGAGGAGCTGTTTGGGTCTCTGTCTGAGAGGACCATCATCCTCGGTTGCTACCACCTTCAAGGAGGATGTTGTCCGTTTCATCTCCAAAGAAGCTTGTGTCCCTTGACTATGTACCCTTGACTCCCAACCATTCAAGCAACTTCTTCTCATTAACTTCCACAATTTGACCCCTGACACGCGTGGTTACCACACCACCTCTGGACATTTTGAGGTTGGAGTAGAAAACCTTAACAACTGAATCTGAATATGGGAGAGACAGTTCAAGCAACCCTCTAAAAGGTCTTAGAATTTGATGTATGCCGAAGGGAAAATCATCCTCAAACGTATCCATGTTAATTCTACTCATCTTACAGAGACGACGGCCCACTAACCTGATATCATAATCTTCAAGTTTAGTCTGGTTGAACTCAGGCTCTGCTTCAGGCGCCACATTTTCCCTCTGTTTCAGTTTCAGTTTCTTGTACAATTTGGCCTTGGTCTCATCAACTCCCACATTTTCCTTATCGTCAATGTTTGTATCCGAGGATCCATTGCCTGAGTCTGTCGGCTTCCAGCCCTTGTCGTCATCGCTTGAACTTGCGCTTGCGACAATCTTTTCTTTCCCACGTTTAATTTCCTCTGCCTTCTGCCTCTTCTGTTTACTAGCTGATTGTGTCGACGACGGAAGGCCCTTTCTCTTCTGATTCACATTGGTGTCACCCGTCTTCTTCACAGCCCTTTGTTGCTTCTTGGCGTCCCTTGCTTCAATGGCACGCTTCCACTTGGCTGCTTCTTCCTAATCGTCGTAGGAATTTGGGTCTTTGCTCTTGTACTTCGACCCCACATCCCTCCCACACCTTCTTAGCTTAGCCCTTTACTGCCTGTAGTTTTGTACGTCCTCCATTGTTATCCCCATCTGCTTCAATCGATCGTCCGTCATTTTAACTCTGGCCATTCGCGGAGGTTACAGGAACACGTCTGAAAATTTTGCCGATGTTCGATAGGGGAATGGTTTTGTTTGGGGATTGAAGACAAGGGATAGGGGTTTGAGCCTCCGATGAAGAAATCTGGGTGAATGCGGTGTATTAGGTGGTTGTGACCTTCCTAGGTTGAGATTAAGGATAAACAGAGTGGGTTGCGCGTCAGTATTGATAATTCGTCAAGTTCGAACTCACCACCCAAATGCGACCACGCTTGTAACTGCTTTTTTGATTTTAAAAATAAACCCATTCTTGGAGGGAATGGTTCGCCTCCCCTGTATAATGAATATGGGGGAAAAAAAGAGTAAAAAACATTTTTGGAGGGAACGGTTCGCCTCCACTGTATAATGTACAAGAAAAAAAACTTGCGTAAAAAAACCAAACACTGCATTTTGTAGGGGACTAACGACATGAGAGGTTACGTTCGAACCAGATCGGCCCGTTCGAACTTTGAGTCTTCATATTCCAACACAAGAAGGCGTAAAAATATATGATTTTACGTTCGAACGCAAAAATATGATATTCCATTGCAGTTCGAACGGATTACATGACAACAACACTTTACTAAGACACATGCACCTAATGTGACAACATCAGAACATCATGAACATCAGAACAAGGCATGAATTGGAATAAATTGATACATAGTGAGACAATGTCAGCAAAACACCATTCAGGTACATTGCACAAACGGCGAAATATCACAACAACAAAGTTTGTATACATGACATTGCACCAATAAAAATACATACACCCTCACTGGACCTTTTATCACAAGGCCATAATACAGATGGGAGGGACGCATTCATCAGAGCAGCTAGTGTATTACATTTACATGTACAGAGGGTCATGCAAACTTTCTCCCATGTTCAATGTACCATGTTTTCTCATATGAACATGGTCCAAAGTTTGCTGTCCTATACAAAAGGCATACTTGCTGTCATATACGAAAGGGTAACTTGTTGTCCTATACAAAAGGCATACTTGGTGTCCTATTCAGCTTCACATACGTGCTGACCTATACAAAAGGCAAACTTGCTTACAAAATACAACCACTACAACAAAATATGACCCTCCCCTCCCAAAAAACAATACAGCCAACATTAACCCAAGGTCTACACGCAAAGCAGCGGCGGCTACGAATCCACGTTGGCTTAAACGCAAAGCAGCACAAACGGTGCAAAGGCTTTCAAGAGCTTCTCACATCCCATGATCTTAATGTGAGCTGTTGTTCTCTCATTCCATGTCAAATCTTCTACATCCAGCAACTCCATGAAAAGATTATCACCCTTTGCATCAAGATCAGCTTGCCTTTCTTGCGTGGACATTTGATTACAAAGTTTGTCAAACACACCGACTATTGTCTTGTCCAGAGAGCTAACAGTGTCCCTCAATGCATCAGCCATGATTTTAGAATAGTTCAAACGTCTCTTCTTCCTTCGACTGGTAGATGGATCGGCTCCATTCAATGCAGTTTGTGGGGTTTCATTGATTTCATGTGTGAATTCAGATTCAGCAGTAACAATCGGAGGTGTCTCAGGAAGATCGTCGTCCTCTTGATTAACCTGATCCTCCATTCCGACAGGGGAGTTAACCTCCTCACCGACAAACCCCCCCTTACCCCAAACCATGGTGAGAGACTCAAAGAATGGGAAGGACTTTGTGCGAAATTGTGCCGCCCTTGAATGAGCCTGTGAAGTAAACATATATGGGAGATGAAGGTGGCCAAGTTCAATGATTTTTAACTAAATTGGTTGATAAAGGAGCGAGGAATGCAACAACATATCTTTATATACTCATCCCACACCTCTTTGTCAACTGTGACACATTTTGTGTCAGGGTCCCAGCCAAAACCTGAAGTGTTGGTCCCGTATACCATGTCGTAAGCGGTTTGCCACAACTTCTTCAGTGTCTTAATTCTGGATGTTATATGCGGACATGCCTTGATCCCACATCCCGGCGCTTTCTCTTCCATCATCAACTGCAGGGCATTTGCAAATCCCGACTTGAAGCCGTTATCAGCGATAAAGTGTTGATCAACCTTCATACTCACAAGGCAGTCAACCAAAACCTTGTCCTCCTCAGACGACCACATTTTTTGTTTCCCCTTGCTGCTTGGTCACTCGCTCCATCTAAAAACTCACATGTGAAAGAGAAACACATATAGAATTAATTTGCATTAGGTGCGACATAAACATATCATAATTTGCACACATTGCACTAACTGTAACACAAATTGTTTCATTCAAGTCACACCCGAAATTGTTGTTCATACTAATATAAGACAACCAAAGGAAGATCCACATAGTCTAATGCTTAACAATATTGTACAAAAGATCATCAATTATCGACGTGCCACAAATGCAGCAAACATCTCATTCGCAACATTTTCCCTAAAATTATTCCACGAGTCACTTTTTTCCATCGAAATCATAGGGGTGTTATCCATAGTGGGACCACCAACGTCAAATGACTCAAGCTTCTCATCAAGAGGATCTTGGATTGATTCACAACGAATCAGATTATGGATAAGACAACATGCGAGGATGTATCTGTTTTGGATCTTGACAGGGTAATAGGATGCACTCCGGAGGATTGCCCAACGTAACTTAAGTACGCCAAAGCACCTTTCAATCACATTACGGGCAGCCGAATGTCGCATATTGAAGCACTCATGCGGAGTTTGCGGTTGCCTTCCTTGTCTCCACTCATTAAGGTGGTATCTTTGTCCTCTATACGGAGCCAAAAAAAACCCTGGCAATTTGTGTACCCTGCATCAACCAAGTAGTAGTTCCCTATCGAAACAAACAACACCACGTGATTCAGTTTCGTCATCACCTTAACAGAGGAATATACATGCATATTTATTGCACCAACTATAACATGTATACCTTGTAGTACTCGTAGGCCATGTTGTCTTCTAATTGCATCTCGCAACACCCTCCCATCTGCAGCTGACCCTTCCCATCCAGGCAAGATGTATATGAATTGACCATCCGGTGAGCATACACCCAGAACATTGGTAGTTACCTCTCCCTTCCTATTTCTATACCTCCCCTTTTTCTCTGCAGGGACTTGTACGCGTATGTGCGTGCCATCTAATGCACCAAGGCAACCGTGCAACCATAAGCAATTATTCATGCCTCTAGTAAAACCATAATTTGTTGAATCATTATGAATCTAAACATGTCACACAAAATACACATGGTACATACCTTGAATCACTTCCATCGATTATCATTGGACTCCTCCGGAATAGGCTCCGATTTCTTGAGAAGCAATGATTACAGTCTGATGGTTGCATTCAACACAAGTTTAAAGTATCTACTAATCGTTTCGCCCGACCTTCCAAACTCAAATTGGATTACTCTGTTCTTGACATGATGGCCTAGGATGTGAAGCAACATTGCCACTTGCTCATCAACTAGCATATGGTTAGTTGGTTTCAATCCACTAATCGTGTCTAACATGTGACACAACTTATCAAACATTCCCCGATACATCCTAATTGTGTTGAAGCAGGTGGAATCACTACTGTATATCATTGCCCTCAAATTCGCTCTCTTGGCATGAAAGTCTAATCTATACGACCTATCGGGTAAGTGCCTCGGTCTACTTGCTCCCACTGCAACTATCATAGTGACAATCAATGTCCTCACCGTTAGAAGCAAAGCTAAGCACCCAGCCAACATTGCAACCATTTCCTCCGCCTCTGGATCCATACCTACAAAAATTTTTTCGACACCGATTTGGTTTTCAATATCATCTACTACTCCTCTTTACATACTATTATGTCTACTTCTTACATTAACACATATGTTCTTTTTCTCCTGACTCAAGACTAATCACATTTCCAAATTTTTATCCATACTCCAGTGGTTCCCATACCTGGTTTAAATGTAGCTATACACAAATAACCCAAAACTTGTCATCACACAAAACTTGTCATCGCACATTGTTCACATCAACACAGCACAGTCTACATGCAAAGGAAACAATGGAAAAACACATAAACGCAAACGATATTCCACAATCCATGTTTCAAACGAATATCTAAATTTAGCGTATCAAAAACTTAACACAACATTTCCAGCAAATATTCATGTCGATTTACACAGCTACACCTCCTACATAGAAGAAGAACAAGAAGAATTTTCAGACACTGTGCGCACATGGCTTCGTCACTTCCCTGCCTCACGAATACGCAACCCACACCCTGCCTACTAGCATGAATGCGAATAAAAAGTACTCAAAATTTGTTCCCAACACCGTCCCAAGATGGCACAACCAAGAGGACAAGCAATTTATTATTTTCACCGCACAGCGCACAGACCAACAAAAGCCATTGTCTTACCTCCAATCGATCTTCGCTGCCTAATCTTTCGATTCAACGTTGCTGCCGACGAAGCTTCTTCGCTCTACTCCTTCTTGCAGAGCGAATCTCGATTCTGGCTACGCAGGGGCTTTTCAGTCACAATAAATCACTCTCCCGGCTCTTTTTTCACGATCCCGCCAGAAATAGAGGGAGCTCAAATTCCTAGCCTTTTGGGAGCTTCGAAACTGGCGGGAATCTGGGTTCCATGGAGCTGAGCAAACCAAACAGGTGTTTTGCGTGGGAACTTAATTAAGTTCCCTTTCCCTCCTCCCAATTCTGTCAACCAAACGGGCCCTAATAGTTTCCTCAAAAGAGTTCTAGTAGCTCGCTTCTTTTATTGCACTTATATATATACTTATCATCATCATCATCCAATAATTATATTCTTGAGCATCAGAGGTAGCTCTAAATTAAATATTTCATTAAGAAAATATTAACATAAAAATATAATGAATACATTAAATTAATCATTAAGAAAATCATGTTATATAACTATATATAACAGATGTAAGTTGATTGATCATATTTTAATATGCATCTATTAAAGTTGTGGCAATTATTAATCATATTTAAGATGTAAATTGACTGATTGATACATTTTGTAGGAACTGTGTACTTGTCTCTTTAAACAAATAAATATCTGATAACAAGAATAAGTCAAGAACTAAAGCAATAGGCTAAAGACTACCAATAATTTTTTTTTTTAAAAAAAAAAACTTTAAAAAGAAGTTGGAAAAAATTGATTAGAAAACTAGAAAAACTTCTCGCTTGGGCACAAGAACAGGCTAAGAGCCCGTTTGGATCCTTTTATTTTGAAGTTAAAAGCTACTATTTTTATACAAAAAAAAAAAGCTACTTTTAAGCTAAAGCTAAAAAAAAAAAGCTGAAAGCTGTTTGGTGATTATATAAATTTTTGAGGAAATACCCTTTTGGGTCCCTGGAAAAAAACACGGACCCCATTTTGGTCTCTCACACAAAGAAATGCCCTTTTTAATCCCCGAAAAGACAAATAAGGGTCGATTGGTTAACATTTTGGTCCCTCACAAATTTCTAAAAAGCCCAATTTAGTCCATAGAAAAATTCCATTTTAGTCCCTAGAGACGAAAATGGGGTCCGTGTTTTTTGTCGGGGACCCAAAAGGGTATTTACATACTCTAAATTTTTTAGCTTAAAAGTTACTTAAAAGCTGAAATTAAAAATAAGTTGTTTGACAAAAATGTTGTCATAAACACTTTTTCTAATAAAAATTATCATAAAAGTTATATTATAAAATTTATATACTTTCTAAACTGAAAGAAATCCCAAGAACGCCATCCGCCGTTTTTTGGTAGAAGAAAATACTCAAACAAAAATAAGTACAGATCTAGAAATCACAACCGGTAGAATTAAGGAAAAAGAAAATGCGAATTTGAGCGCTCTCGATGGTGGAGAGCGGAGGGTTCGATCAAGAGATTATAGGGTTTTTTTTTTTTTTTTTAAAAAAAAAAAGAGCTTATAAAAAGCTCCTATGAGAAGCTTATTTTTAAGCTCTTTTTATAAAATAAGCTCTTATAATTATAAGAGCCCTTATAAAATCTTGTTTGACCTAACTTATACTTATAAAAAGAAGATAAGCTACAAATAAACTAGGTCAAACATGCACTAAATCAGGTATGATTATTTCGTATACTCTATTTGTGAAACCACTTGTATATTTACGTCGTCATTTTTTGGAATGTATGCCAAGAATTGGCCAACGTCAATATTGTTGGGATGAACATGAATCACAATGACAATCTAATATCCTCCATCGGTCAAAATACTTGCATGATCCGTTGCGTTCTATTTCTATTGAACATGTCGGTCAGTAGAACAACAACTTAATTTTTTATGCCTTTCAAAAGTTCTTATTTTGTCTCTACTGCAATCCTTCACAATACAACATAGTATCAGATCCAGGGAGCATGTCTTCCATCAGCTACTAAACACATCCTCAATTTCACCGACTGGTTAACGGGAATAGAACATAAACTTGGTCAAGAACTTACCTTACCTTTACTTCATAACCTCTTTTTTTGCCTCTACTTTAATCTTTAACCATAGGATAGTCTACCTTGGCCCTAGTGGAGAACATTATAACAATCATATTTCCATACTTTTAATTAATAATATAATTATAATACTATAATGGCATACACTAATACCCTAAAATACAAAAAGGCAGGATCGAATCCGCGACCTCCCTAATTATAAGGAGTAGACATACTACTAGGTAGATAATGGCCACAAAGCATCGATAGAGAAGCTAAGCATTTATCAGAACACCCATATTGTACTTTGTACATTAGACAACCAAAGCAACCTGACTCAGTTGGTTCGTAATTGGGCTTCCTTAAGCACCTAATTAGGGGTTCGATCCCTGACAGTGTGTATGAAGAAGGTTATTTGGCCAGCACTAATACCCCTTCAGGACGACTACGGTGCGAAGGAGGATTAGTCTCTGCTGTCGGTGGAGGACACCCCCTGATATATATATATATATATATATGTACATTAGACGTTTTATCTTACACTCACATTAGACGTTTTATCTTACACTCACGCGTCTACAGTCTTTATGGCTCTTTCTCGCCATTAGCCGTTACAAGTCAAGGAGCACAGCACGATGAGGGTGGTTTATGAAAAAGAAAGCCCATTTATTCTCGTTGTTATACAAACATATTTTTCCTCAATCCAGCTAACTCTATTTTGTCCGATCATGATACTATCCCAAATATGCATGAAACTCATGGAGGCAGCTTTATTTCCTCTTTTTTTTTAAAAAAAAAAAGAAATATAAGAAAATATCATTGAAACTTCAAAATCTTAAATAAGTGATTTCCTATTGAAAGGAATTGTCAATTACTATACTGTTATAGTTAATACCTATATTCTTATAGACAACAAGACTGATTTGATATGTTGAAGTTCGGGAAACAATAGTGGAATTGATCAAAATTAGTGAACTAGCTCCCGCCAAATATAATTATAATAGGAGTAATAGATATTAAGACAACGAGTGTTCATGTTTATGGAAAAGTTTGTGATTAAGTCAACTGACTAACTTAACATCGTACTATTGCTTTCTTTAGAAAGTTCCGCTGAATAATCTCTAGATGCGCCGGGAAGGTCAGAGTGTTTTTGTCGTGATTGCAAAATTAGAACATGAACAACATACTCTGTGTGTGTGCATATTGAAATGTGTTGCATGAATACTCACTAAACAGTGATCCCATTTTTGAGTAAAAATTATAATGTACTCCCTCCGCTTCTAATTATAGAAACACTTTTATAGTATAAATTACATTATAAAAGTGTTTCTATAATTAAAATCGAAGGTAGTATATTTGGATATATATCTCACATTTGAAAGTATCATACATTAAATGAAAAGCCAATTTTTAACTGGTGTTTCTGATTACTAGTTACGTGGGAACTCTTATTGGTCAAATAGAACCTTCGCTTTCATTTATCCACGCATCGAGCAAAAAAAGCATGGACTCCAAGTCTTTGAGATACGACGACGATGGATTGGTGGACACATTGAATTATTTTAAAATAGAGTGCATTAATGATTGTTCACGCAAATTAAATATCCTTATATGCTAATATACATTTTTATAATTAAATTTTTAAACTATTAGCATTTAAATAATTAAAATTTAATTAACGTATAAAATATTTTATTCACATCACAAAAAAGTTTATGTATTTGTTACAAAATTATGAAAAATGCGTGTTACTTTTTTTAAAAGTTTACTCTTAATTACCAAGCCCTCCCCATGTAAATGATGTGTGCTACAATTCAACCCAATTTTTTAATTTATTTATTTTTTTGTTAAAAAATGAACGTAGCTTATTCTAGGTTAATAAACTAGTAGTAGTAGTAGCATGGGAATCCCCATTGTCTACCTCTATTTGTTTAGTATATAAAAATATTTTATACTATCTTCAGTCCTAATTATAAGATCTAATTGACTTTTTTTTTGGAAAGATTAAGGAAGCTAAATAAGTTATTTAATCATTTCATATATTATGTTTTTTTAGATTATATATTAGTTTATTAGTCAAACTATTTAGTTTGAAGAAAAAACAAAAATAAAGACACTCTAAGCTAATTTAATTAGCTTCCTTAATCTTTTCAAAAAAATTAACTAAGTCTTATAATTAGAATCGAAAAATACATAACTATTAATAAATGAAACTTAGACTATTATGCAGCAACATATGTGTTTTAAGAAAACGTGGTGTAGCCAATGTGGCTCGTGGCTCGTGGCTCGGTGGGTATACTATGCGTATCCTTGGTATAAGATCCATTGGGAGCATACTATAATAACTATATACTACCTCCGGTCCTTAATATAGCAGTGGCAGAGTCAGGAATTGTAATATGGGGGTGGAAAATAAAAAAATAGTATCATAAATAAAAGTACTTAGAATACAATACAGACCTAATCCTTACAATTTTTTTTTTCATATTTGTCAATGTTTTTCTACTTTACCTCTATTGATGATCCCTCAACAACAATCAAGGAGACGAGAGAATTAAGAAAAGTGACTATATATGATGTTTTATAAAATACATATCATATTAACTAATTTAATCTCTTTAAATTAGATGAATATGTCTTATATTAAGGATCAGAGTAATATGTAATCAGCCAAATAACTCCTTATTATCCATCTCTACAACAACCCGTGATATCTAAAACTCATCAATAATTTTCAAAGCTCTCATTACTGCAAAAACTCCTGGCATAAAAGCAGATTTAGCATTTATCTTCTCACCAAAACCCCACATAGAACTCCTCAAGGTAATTACATTATTCAAGTTAAGCACTTAGTCTGGCTTTCATCTCTCCCTGCCAGCGACTATACTATTTTTTTCCTCGACAATTGGACGATATCACTATTTACTTATGGAAAAATGCAAGATTTGAGAAATGCTTTTATCTACCTCACAGAAGCCCTCAACTTAGAAGATTGTTGGCCATATAAAATGTTAATTGGAGAAGAAAAGTGGATTTATCAATAGAAATCAAAAGCACAAACATCTTCTAGAGCCAAGCTTAAAACAAGAGAGCATATCATGGCTAGACCATGCAAGCTCATGGAAATACCAGTTTGATGGAGAACCATGCAAACCCTCCACAAACCAAAGGACAATACAATGGCTAGAGTTGCTATCTGAATTCCATGGAAATTAGTTCAACCTCAGTTTCCTGAACAAAATAGTGAAATACTATGATCTGTTGCTCGGATTCCGCCTTACATTAAAATAATACTACCTCCGGTCCTAATTATAAGAGCTAGTTGACTTTTGTTGAAGAGATTAAGGAAGCTAAATAAGTTACTTAATCATTTCATATGTTGGGTTTTCTTAGATTATATATTAGTTTATTGGTCAAACTATTTAGTTTGAAGAAAAAAAATAAAAATACTCTAAGCTAATTTAATTAACTTCTTTAATCTCTCCAAAAAAGTCAACTTACTCTTATAATTAAGATCGGAGGGAGTACTATAATTTATATGATAAATTAGTTAACCTCTTCAGCCAGTCATGAACATTTTATTTAACCTCTTTTCAAAGATTCATCACAGATTTTTTAGGGGGGTGGGGGCAATGGCGGAGCCACGTTGGGGCATGGGACCGCAAGTGCAGACATGACATGAAGTTTCAGGTTTTTTTTTTTTTAGTCTCTGAGCTCCGGCATCATAAACCAGCACACACTGCTATTATCACTCACATAACTCAGAAGCTCGCATCCCTTAATCACCACCGTACACTCGTCGCTCATCTTCCTCCAGTACGACTCCAACAGTACTGTATCTCCCCTGCAAATTCCCATATATCATCACTCATCATCAACATGATCTCAAACAAACAGACAAATCATTTTGTGTGGTGTGTGACTTTTTTACTAGTCCAGATTGGTGAGGGAGTTTGCTGGAAGAGAAGCATTGGTGTTGTTCAGAGTAGCTTCAGAAAGAATATTTGCCACCATTTTTCAATTGGACTGTGAGAAATATATATATATTTTTTCTCTTCTTGTATATATTTGGATGTATCTTATTTTTTAGTTGAATCTTGATTATTATTTTTCTATGTTAAGTTAAACTTTTTTTTTCCCTTTTTGTGTCTATATTCTTTTATTTTTTAATGTATTTAAAATTTTCCTTAAAAAAAAAAAAAAACCGGCAGCTCTCCCACTAATCGTGCGGGACATAAACATTTAAATCCCTGCCCTTACATTCTTGGGTGGGGTCACCCCAACCCCCCTCCCTCTGCCCCTGTAATATAGGACATATTTTACCAGTGTGATTATACTATAGATTATGTAATACTCCCTCTAATTCTTATTATAAGGCACCAACTAACAAGTTTATTTGGTCCTTTTTATAAGGCACTTGTATGTTCCCAATGAGCATTAATTATTTTTTTCCATGTCGATCTGCCTATAATTAATAAGGGTAGTTGGTGAAAGTAATAATTAATATAATATTAAAGTTTAGTGTAATTAGTAGGAGTAATATTGGAAATTATTTAGATTCTAGGACAACTTTATTGGCTTTAACTATTTTTATTGGTTTGTGAGAAAAATTAGTTGGTGCCTTATAATAAGAACCAGAGGGAGTATATCATACAACAAATTATATCATACGTTTAGAATAGAATCAAGGAGTACTAAGATTTTTTTTTCCCAACGTAGATGTAAGATTTACCATGCAGTTGACAAAAAACGTTCCATGTATGAACATATTTTGACTATGCGTTTGAAACGCTCTAGTAGTCTATTACTACTATAAAATTAAGTTTCTGACATACTTCTCATGTTTTTAATATAAGAGTTCTTTGATTTTTTTTTTTTTGGAGAAATTAAGTAAACAAAATAAATTATATTAAATTATTTATATTTTTTAAAAATTAATTTGTCTTACCTATAAAGTGATATATAATATAATGATATACTATAATATATAATATGATTAAGTAATTTATTCATCTTCCTTACTCCTTCTATAAAAAAATGTCATCTGACTTTTATATTAATAATAGTAAGTAGAAGTACTCCGTATGGTTCTTATTATAAGGTACTGACTAACAAGTTTGTTTGGTCCTTTTTATAAGGCACTTGCTTGTTCCCAATGAGCATTAACTATTTTTTTCCATGTTTGCCCATAATTAATAAGGGTAGTGGGTGAGAGTAATAATTAATAGTCCCTCCGGTAATATAAGACCTAGTTAATTTTTTTGGAGAGATTAAAGAAGCTAATTAGATTACTTTTGAGTATTTTTATTTTTATCTTTTTCTTCAAACTAATTGGTTTGACTAATAAATTAATATATAATCTAAAGATACATAATATATGAAATGATTAAAACTTATTTAGCTTCCTTAATCTCTTCAAAAAAAGTTAACTATGTCTTATAATTAGGATCGGAGAGTTTAGTGCAATTAGTAGGGGTAATATTGAAAATTACTTAGATTCTAAGACAATTTTATTGATTTTAACTGTTTTTATTGGTTCGTGAGAAAAGTTAGTTGGTGCCTTATCAGTTATAATAAGTATCAGAGGGGGTATAAAGTAAACTCTAACGCTTGACTCTTGAGGCCAGTATGGGGGAGTTAACTCGGTAAAAACAAAGTTGACCAAAAAAATAAAACTCGGTAAAAACAAACGTTGCAATAAAAAGGTGGTACTCTCATAAGTCATAACTGTGGAAGACGACACTCGACAGACAAAATTATCGCTCTTTATACATTTATATGTGGTCTCCACGACGACTTGATTGGGTGCAACAGTTAGGCGACTCAAGCAGACCATTTTTATTTGAGAAAAAAAAAAAAAAAAAAGCAGACCATTTTTACATGGAACCGGTTTTGGTGTCTATCCAAAGATAAAAGACCATCTGATCTTTCATTTGAAATTCGTCCCGATGTAATATGATGGTCCGCATTTTTTTTTAATTTGCCGCTTTTTAAATATTTTTTTTTAAAAAAAAATATTAGTTGAAAAAATTATCTTTATTTTAAATTCTCGTACCTATTAAAATATTTTTTTAAAAAAAATAAAAAAATAAGATCTAGAAAGAGCTCCACTGTCTATCCTTTAGATAGGCTGGGAATCCCATTCTTTTTCAGACTTTTTATTCTTTTTTGCCAGCTCCGACTCTTTATTCATCGTAAGGTTTTGTCCTCCTGAACTAGATTGGAAAACATATATAGTATCCTCTTTCAAGTGAGGTAGAGAAAATATACTACGGTTATCGATTTTACCTGAGAGCTGCATCTCCCTCACTTCACTCGTCCTTTCTCTCTCTTTAATGCGGCTTCGAAAGTCGAGACGCAACTCATAATAAAAGTTTACGTTTTCTCACTATTCTCCCAGAAAATTGAACTCTCTCTTCTTCTCTCTCTCAATATTATATCATTGTATCAAACTCAGTTAGTACTTATCCGATGATTAAGTGGATTATTTCGGGTTTCTGAGTTCTACCCGCAGAAGTGAACTTACACTGCAGATGAACATAGAAGATTTCAGAACCCTAGCTACTTTACTTTGTACGATCCTTATTTGATAAAATCATCAACAATACCATCATCGGCGTTCCTCAGATCCACGGTAACGTTTTCCTTTCGTCTTTTTTCAGTCACTCAAGCTTGATATTTTAGGGTTGTTGTCTCAGTAAATGTTTTCTTTTTCGTTTCTGAACTTTGTTTTCTTTTTTCCGGAACTGGATTGTATTTGTTTGGTTTGTTTTTTCCTCTATGTGAAGCCCCTTGAGGATTTGATTATTCTTTTAACAGTCTTTTTTGTTGCCTTTGGGCCACGATTCTAACGGTTTTTACTTTGCTGGTATGATGTTATATCTGCCCCTTGGTAATGAGGATTCTTTAAGCTGACACTGTTTTTATATTGGAGTTCTATGAGGTGGCCTTATCAAATATTTAGAAATATATTTGCTTTTACTTTTTTTTTTAAACTGAGCGCACCTGAGTTCCTTCATTCTTCTTAGTACATTTTTGGGGTCAAAACAGAGTTATGCGCTGCGTACGGCGTTTCCCTGCGATTTCTATTCTAAGTGTTTTTTTTTAAAAAAAAATCCAATCGCGTTGTCTAATGTATTCTCCAATGCGGGAAGTCGTACTTTCTTTCTTTTCGCTGGTACTAATACTGTTATGTCGATCCGTCAATTACAGGATCGGTGAAGTCTGAGGAAGCAACAATTGGATCAATCATGGATCATTAGATGCTTTTGTCGGATAGGCCTTCAAGAAGTTTGTCGTAGATGGGTTGACTGTCAGTTATATTTAGAAATGATTGGCATGAATGTAATTGGTGGTAGGACTGTTGAAAGATGCAAGGGTAATCATGTTGATTTGACAAAAAACACCAGATTGGTATCTGATGGTCGCAGTTAATGTTGGGAGGTAAAGGATTACGAGGAGATGCGATTGTAATTGACAGGCTCACAAGTTTATTATCAGCCATTTTATAGCGAGTTATGATTGATTATTGAGGCAGTTGACATGTCTATGAATGACTGGTGGTCGATGGACTTTTTCACTAATAATACAAAAAGAACTAGTGGTAGGTCAGAAATTTAATTGATACATGGCTTGGTAACAATTAATGCAACTTCCAAGTTATGCCATAATTTTGTACACCCTTAATGTTGGAGTTGATGAACAATAAAATGGAGGCACAAACATTAAATGCCAATAATATGCCTTCATTCCTTCACCGTTCACTTCATGCTGTTGCACCTATGCTTATGATCACAATGGGATACATTGACCCAGGAAAGTGGGTTGCTATTGTTGAAGGTGGTGCACGATTTGGGTTTGATCTGATGTCGTTCATGCTTGTTTTCAATTTCGCTGCTATCTTGTGTCAGTACATATCAGCTAGGATTGGCGTAATTACTGGAAAAGATCTTGCAGAGGTAACAGATCCTCTTTTGCCCTTTCCTATTCTAGTGGATGTTAGTGGGAAAAATGAATGAAAAGTAATTTTATTATTTGAACTATGGATGGTCGGTGGTTGGTAGGATGCAAGGTTAAAGAGATTAGATGATTTCATCTTTGCCAGTACATATTTTAGTAGTTGACTGATTAAGTTGGAAGGTTATGGAAATTCATTACTGACCACTTTTGTGTTGTATTTTACCCTCTGTCGGACATAATTTGGAAGCAGGGAAAGTTCTTTTTAGTCGTTTTCAAGTTTTAACCATATTAAGAGTAATTATAGAGGAGAAGGTAATCCTCCCCACCTGCCTTTGTTTCCTCATTTCTCAACCCCTCTCTTGTTTTATGTATAACACGAACAGAAATAAATAGAGCTGGAAACATAAATTAATATATATTTTTTAATCTCAATTTCTTTCCATATTTCACACATCTGGATCATTCGATTTGATGCCTACTTGTAGATTAATTTTTATCTCACGTATGCATGAGTAAACTTAGAACATACATGCAATTGGTTATTGCATAATCCTTATAGATTAATTTCACTTCTTCTGTGCCAAAGATTTGCAGAGATGAGTATGGTGCATGGACATGTATGTTCCTTGGAATTCAAACAGAACTTTCAGTGATTATGCTAGACCTTAATGTGGTATTAATCTCATTCTTGCTAACTATTGGAGATTTAACTTCTGTAGTCTTTAATACTTATCACTGACTTTGTTTGTTTTTGCTTTTTAATTTTTAATTCTCTATTTATCTTTGACACTGGTTCTACCCGCTTTCCAAGATCCTGGGCATGGCTCACATATTAAATCTCATTTCTGGGTGGGACTTGTTCACCTGTGTCTTGCTGGCTGCTACTAGTGCTGTTTTTAACTTGCTCCTTGCCACCCTTCTTGTAAGTCTTATTAATTGATTACTCACCACTTGCTTGATCAACAGTGACTTGTTAAATTTCCTTCTGTCCAGGACAATGGGAAGGCAAAAACCCTGGGCCTGTTTGTTGCTGGTTTTGTATTGCTTTTCATTACTTTTGGAGTAATCATAAACCAACCTAAAATTCCAGTATCCATGAGTGGAATACTAACAAAGTTGAGTGGGGAGAGTGCATTTGTGCTTATGAGTCTTCTGGGAGCAACTTTTGTACCCCACAACTTTTACCTTCATTCCTCTATTGTACAGGTACTGGTTCCTCCCAATTCTCATAGTTCTTCTATGCACGTGTATGGGAACATTGATATCCATTCTTTCAACCATGTCCTATTTTTGTACTTGTATATATATATGGCTATGCATCTCATGTATTATGCTTGTCCGTAGCAATGTAGTATCTGCCTTATCATTTGTTAGTTAGCTTGCATGGTCTGCTGCCATTCTGCCAAAGTATTTTTCTTTGACGTTGTGTCCAAGTTCTGATCATTTTGTACTTGTGATTTTCTCCTTTTTGTTAGAGTTGTTAAAGTCTGCACTTTTTCATATCTGTAAATAGAGGATAAGAAATATAATCTGAAATTTGTATATTATCACGTACAGAAGGGGTGTATTTATACAACGGGGAGAGCCTCAGTATTAATGGTTCTCAATGATGATTTCCTAATCATAAACCCTGATTGATGGGAATACTAATTGATCCCATATTAATTACAATATATTTCCTAACACTCCCCCTTAAGTTGGAGCGTAGATGTTAAGCAGGCTTAATTTGTTACAAAGATAGTCAATACGACTTTCATTTAAGGCCTTAGTCAGAAGATTGCCTAATAGGTCACTAGATTGCACATGCCTTATAGAAATAAAGTTCTCCTTGATCTTATTGTGCACAAAGTGACAGTCAATCTCAATATGTGTCGTATGTTCATGAAGCATAGAGTTGGAGGCAATATGTAGAGCAACTTTATTATCACACCACAACTTCGCGAGCAATGATGTGGCAAAACCAACCTCCTTCATTAACTGGTGAATCCACACAATTTCAGCCATGGCTTTATAGTTAGATTCCGTACTAGACCAAGAAACCACATCCTGCTTCTTGCTTTTCTAGGACGCCAAATTTCCACCCACAAACATGCAATACCCTATGGTGGATCCAATGTTCTGAAACCTGGACTGGCTGAACCAAAGCAGATATCAGTCCAAACATTTGCCTAGTTTGGTTTTTTCTTCTTTTTTTTCCAACCGATTTTTTTTTTTAAAAAAATCTTTGGAATTTCATAATAATTACCCTGAAATCTTCAATTTCTCATCAGTTTGGCCCCAGGTTAGCTTCGGTTTGACTCTGGTCTGACTCACTAACCCTTGATCTAGTACCCTTAATCACAATATATTTCCTAACAATATCCATAACCAATCTGGTCTTGTATACTTCTGTGAGGATTCTTGTTTTCTGCGTGGTTAGTTTTTTAGTCTCGCAGCTATTACATCATCAAATTTGGATTAAGAGGTCTCTTGCTCAGGCCTTAGTGGATAAATTCTAAATTGATGCAGTTGTTGATCTTGGATATTTTGGCTTGTCTATTTGATACTTCATCCACTTTTTTGCAGTGGCATCGAGGATCAATAAACTCTTCTATGGATGCTTTGTCTCATGGCCATCTTATGGCCATCTTTTGTATCTTCAGTGGCATTTATCTGGTCAATAATATGGTGATGAGTGCCGCAGCAAATGAGTTTGATGGCACAGGTCTTGTTTTGCTAACTTTTCAAGACGCATTATCACCAATGGAGCAGGTCTTATTCCCCTCCATATTTAATTGACATTGGAATATTTATATAGTATCACATTTGTCTGTCACTTGCTAAACTACTTTAACATTAAGATTCTTGTTGCAGGTGTTGCAAAGCCCAGTAGCACTAGTTGCTTTTCTTCTCTTTTTGTTTAGCTCAAATCAGACCATGGCATTGACATGGAGTTTAGGGGGAGAAGTAGTTGTACATAGTTTTTTGAAACTGGACATTCCAGGCTGGCTTCATTATGCTACAATCAGGGTGATTGCTGTTCTTCCTGCCCTTTATTGTGTTTGGAGTGCAGGTGCTGAAGGGATGTATCAACTGCTTGTATTCACTCAAGTTGTGGTAGCTTTGCAGCTTCCATCTTTTGTGATCCCGCTTTTTCGGATTGCTACGTCTAAGTCAATAATGGGTGTACATAAGATCTCTCAGTTTGTGGAATTTTTGGCATTGATAGTATTTATTGGGATACTTGGATTAAATATTATCTTTGTGGTAGAAATGATATTTGGCAGTAGCAGCTGGGTGGATTATTTGAGATGGAATGTGGGTAGTGGCATGTCTGCCTCTTATTCAGTTCTTATTAGCACTGCCTGTGTATTATTTGGCTTGATGCTTTGGCTAGCTATCACACCTCTAAAATCTGCAAGCGCTCACTTTGATGCACAGGCTTGGAACTGTGGTGAGCCAGGGGTCATGTCAGTTCCGCCAATTGAGAGCCAGGAACCTGATTTAACTGAAACTAGAAGTCATAGAGATGCATCTCGTAAGGTGAAGGAATCACCTTCAACTCTAGCAAGAGGTTTGGAGATTTCAGAGATTCATGTCATGACTAATTCCACTACAACGTTGCCTTGCTCTCCTCAGTATCTTCCAGAGGAATCAGTTTCTACATTAAATTCAGAAGCATTATCAGCTGCTGAAAATGATATTTCTGATGCTAGCTTGGTGACCACCAAAACTGAAGAACTGAAAGCAACTGCCCCATTGGAGAAGACTGTAGAAGTTGATGCAGATATGAATGTTGAAAGGGATGATGATGATGGAGACTCTTGGGAAGCTGAAGAGTCATCCAAAGTGGTTTCCACAGCTGCACGATCTTCAACAGCAGATGGCCCTCCGTCATTCAAGAGTCTTCGTGGGAAAAGCGATGAAGGGGGGAATAGCATTGGGAGTCTATCAAGATTAGCAGGCTTAGGACGTGCTGCAAGACGTCATCTAGCTTTTATTCTTGATGAATTCTGGGGACAACTGTATGATTTACATGGACAAGCAACCCAGTATGCAAAGGCTAAGAAACTGGATGTCTTGTTGGGAGCAGATTTGAGATTTACTGGTTCCTTGCCTAAAGCCAATGCATCTGGAAATGACTATTCTGAGTATGTAGCATCAGCATCAGTAGGATGTAGAGCATCAGATACTCTGATGACCTCTAGCCTGTATAACTGTCCCAAGTTGCCCGGGATACAAAGTACATATGAATCTGGGTATAACCTTCAGAGGAGTTCTTCCTCTTTGCAGTCAAACCCTATCGAGTTAATAGATTCATATTTGCAGAACTCCAACCACAAGATTCTTGACTCTGGGGAGAGGCGCGATTCCAGTGTGCACAATCTGCCCTCATCTGAGGTTTGGGATAGTCAGCCAGCGACAGTGCATGGTTATCAAACTCCATCCTGCCTTAGTCGAGTTGGAAGAAGAGACAGAATTCTAGATAATTTAAATGGTCAAGGCAAATTCTCATCAATAAAATCCCCTTTACCAGCTACTCATACAAGCTACAGGGACACACGCGCATTTGCTTCGGGGCAAAGACTGCAACATGGTGCTGTTCCAGCACAACCCCCAGGATTCCAAAATATTGCAATCTCTAGAAACTCCACATTGCCATCTGAGAGGTCCTGCTATGATTTTTGCTTGTCTGGACCTGCAGATAATGTAGGCATTTCAGTCAATACGAAGAAATACCACAGCTCGCCAGATATTTCAGGATACACTATACCCCGCAGGAATATTTATGCATCTGATAGGAAAGTCCCATTTGAGGGTTCTGTTGGATATGGATCTGCTAGAACTTGTTATGGACAATCTTATTCAAATTTGGGATCTAGAACTGCTGCGCCTTTGGCCTTTGATGAGCTTTCCCACAGAGATGCCTTGTCTTCACAGTTGAGTTCTAGTTCTAACACCGGATCCCTCTGGTCAACGCAGCCTTTTGAGCAGTTTGGTGTAGCAGATAGTATCCATAAACTTAGAATGGAGGGTGTTGGAACTCAGCCTAGTTCATTTCCTCAACAGACTGCTTCAGTGGTTGATATAGAGGTGAAACTTCGGTCTCTGAGACATTGCATTATCAGGCTCTTAGAATTGGAAGGGTCTGATTGGTTGTTTAGACAGAATGGTGGGGTTGATGAGGACCTAATAGATCGTGTAGCTGCAAGGGAGAAATTCCTCTGTGAAGTTGAAGCTGGAGGGACAAACTCCTCTAATTTTTCAGTGTCATCAGTTCCTCGCTGCGGAGATGACTGTATATGGAGATCAGACTTGATAATAAGTTTTGGGGTTTGGTGCATTCACCGTATTCTTGAGCTTTCACTTATGGAGAGCCGCCCTGAGCTTTGGGGAAAATATACTTTTGTACTCAACCGCCTCCAGGTTAATGTCCAAACTCCAAAGTGTTTGCTTTCTTTTTTCCTATGCAATTGGATGTTTTCAGTTTCTGTTTTCTTGTATGCGTTCTATAGTAAATGCTAGCTGGGGAGTTGACGTTCATTAAAATGGTATTTGTGGCATACCATCATCTGCTGACATAGCTAAAACCCTGTTTCTGTCTCATTTCATCTCGTTGATTCCTTTATTCCCCGGTCTTCACTATTGATTTTGCTTTCATGAGCAGGGTGTGATTGATCCAGCTTTTTCAAAGCCTCGAAGTGTTATGCTCCCATGCTTTTGCCTTCAAGTTCCGGCAGTACCCCAGCAAAAGTCAAGCCCTCGTCTTTCGAATGGAATGTTGCCCCCTCCTCCTGCAAAAGCAGGCAAGGGGAAATGCACCACTGCAGAAATGATGCTTGACCTCACCAAGGACGTGGAAATTGCAATCTGTAGTCGGAAGGGACGCAAGGGAACTGCCGCCGGTGATGTAGCTTTCCCCAAGGGAAAGGAAAATTTGACCTCTGTTCTCAAACGCTATAAGCAGAGGTTATCGAACAAACCATCGGTCACAAACAAAGGCTATGGTATTTAACAAACCATCGGTCCCTCTTCAGCACCCTATAACTCGTAGCAATTTGCCCCCATGACTTTCTCCCTCAACCAGGTTCCTTACTGCACATTTAATTTCCTTGTATGTTTGTTACATACACAGGGACAGGGTAACCTAATTGCAGCAAATGAAGGGGGGAAATGGTAGCCTTGAACTGAATTCTTCAGTTTTGTTGCTTATTTTTTTCTTTCCTGTCTATGATGTGCAATTGTGCATACCAGACCAGAGAGGTATTTGAGGAAAACTAAGCAATATAGCGTTAGCAACAAGGTAAGTGGTGATATGGTTGATGACTAATTCACTAACCTGTGAGCGGGTAGATCCATGGGAAGGCCACCGATCACGCGCTATTGTTAAACTAAATTGACACGGTTCGTGATCTTGTGTATGATGTATGATCTATGGATATCATTATTCGGATATGATTTTTATTTGCGGTATAATTTGTGGAGGTGTGGGATCTGCTTATCTTTACTATATATTTAAAAATTAACAGGTCGTGTCTCTACTGTTTCTTGTCTCCGAGAAAAACTACTTTTGCCTTTTGTGTTGTTCATCTAACGAAACGTATATGTTAATTCTCTACCAAAAAAAATGTATATATTAATTGATTTTTATTTTATGAAATGCATATTTTTGTCAATTATTTTGTAGTAGAAGCATGTCGTTTTTTTTTTTTTTTTGATACGAAGCATGTCGTTGAATGTAAGGCACGTTGTCTGATCTCATCTAATGCTCTGCTTTTTCCAGTTTTGGTTTAAGATCCACCGGTAATATCGTGACCCGATCTAGATCCGTTTACCTTTTGGGACTTGTGCTGCTACATTCGTGTTCGGCATATCAACTGAGATTCAATCATTTCATATGAATCAATAAACAGCAGAAAATAAAACAAGCTTTAAGCTTGAAGCCTGAACAACAACATTTAGGGGCTGGGTATGAGGCAAGGGAGAGTTAGTGGGGAATTTTTTTTTTTTTTTTGGAAAAATTAGAGTAGGGTTAAAAAAAATTCTTTAACTTTTTTTTTTTTACTTTCTTATCATACATCTTCCCTTTATTAAAATATTTTAATCCCATTTTTTCAATTTTTTAAAATCAGCTCATAAAAATTTTCTTTTCCTTCCCCTCCAGATCTCTCATACTTCCTTTGGTTCTTATTATAAGGACACTAATAATTCTCATAAACCAATAAAAGCAATTAAAGCCCAATAAACTCTTAGTTCTAAAATTTAAGTAACTTTAAATATTACTCATAATAATTGCACTAAACTCTAATATTATATTAATCATTAATCCTATTCACTATTCTTATTAATTATGGGCATACATGGAAAAAATAATTAATTAATGCACGTTTTTATAAAAATGAAAAATACGTCTTTCTTTATAAAAATGACTAAATATAATTTCGTTTTGGAATGAAGATGTTTTATAATAAAGATATATCGAGGAAGGGATTACCAAAACCGTCTCTTTCTTTTCCCTCCAAAATGGAACTCCCAAACAAAGCCTAAGAAGCAATGAAGGGGTTTTAACTTTAATGTATACTACCTCTGGTCCTTATTATAAGGCATCAAATAACTATTTTCAAAAACCAGTTAAAGTCAATAAAGTTGTCCTAAAATTTAAGTAATTTTCAGTATTACCCCTACTAATTGCACTAAACTCTAATATCATATTAATTATTATTCTCACCCACTACCCTTATTAATTATGGGCATACATGGGAAAAAAAAATTAATGTTCTTTGGAAACAAACAAGTGTCTTATAAAAAAGACTAAATAAATTTATTAATTGGTACCTTATAATAAAAACTAAAAAGATAGGACTAGATAACGGGTTTAGACTTTAGATAGCAATTGAGGAAAGTAGTAAGCTATATAAGCTGCTTAAAAATCGTGATTCCCAATAAGCAAATTGATTGCTCCAAAGTCCAAAGCCCCCGTTATCTATCACATGACATAACAATGACTTTTTAATAAAAATTAATATTATATATTTATATATCTTTATATTAAAAATAATACACGGTCATTAACATAAAATATTGTTCTTAGTGTAAAATATAAATTTATACACCTTCCTAGGTCCAATTATAAAACAAAGTTTATATTATAAATTACACTATAAACTTAGACCTATAATTAGTGGCGGAACGCCTTTTTAAGGCCCAATTTTACCGACGATCTTATAAAATTTGCTAAAATATATATGTATTTATTATATGATATTTTATTTGTACAAATTTGGCCCCAAATAATTTTTTATCTTCTCTATAAGGATAATGTTTGTTTCATTACTCATTAAAAATGTGAGAGGAAAGTAAAATTCTTGTTTGAGATACCAAAAAGATTAGTATCATCTTATATATTGTTTTAATTTATAATCATATGTTATTATTTGTTTGTATTTTCCAGGTTATTTGATATTATTTAGTAAATACTCTCTCTCTGGTCTTTATTTGAGAAACCAACTAACAATTCTCACAAGTCAATAAAAAAATTAAAGTAATTAAATTTGTCCTAAAATTTAAGTAATTTTCAATATTATCCCTATTAATTACAACTAAACTTTAATATCATATTAATTATTACTTCTTCTTTTTCCTAAAAAAATAGTAATAATTAATTTTTATTAATTATTACTCTCACTCACTACCTTTTTAATTATGGGTATACATGGAAAAAAATATTTAATGCTATTTGGAAACAAGCAAGTGTTTTATAAAAAGAAACCAAATATTGTTAGTTGATCCTTAAAAACTTTAATAAGAATTAAAGAGAAGTTGATATGTTTATTTTTTGGCCCGGGCTAAAAAAAAAATTCTGCCCGCCACGCCTATAATTAGGACCAGAGGTAGTACTATAAAGAAGATAATATATTAAGGATCACTGAACCAAAAATAGGAATATATGAGAAGAAAACACATGCAGAACTTGGCGGGCCATGTTGCTGCATGCAGTAATCAGCTCAGGGATCTGAGTCATCGTCACCACAGTTTAGTTTCAATGATTAATAGACGTAAAGACGGATCATGGTTTCGTGGCGTTCATTAAAATACATAATTAATAAATGAGTACAAGTGTTTAAATAATGCAGTGAAGATTGTAAATTAATAAAGGTTAAGCAGTTTGCCAGGTTCAATGAATGTTTTCTGTTATAATGCGATGCAATGAATGGTAGCCCCTGCCACGTTGATAGCAGTTTTTTTTTTTTTTTATTAATAAAAAGCAAGAGAGTTCCAGAGTTCACAAGAGTTCTGTTAAAATTGCCAAATTCAATGGCCTTACCAAAATTGACGGCCGAAAAGAGAAGCTCTTTCCAAAACGGGAAACCCAATTAGACTTTAATATCCAATAGAGCACCTCTAATAATGATTTTATTCTATTTAAAAAAGCTTGTGTGGGTCAAAAAGTGTTCTAGGGAGTTGATCAAAGTCAGAAGATAAACTGAACCAAGACCGATCAGTCTATTGGGTTCAAATATAATGTAAATAAAACATTGAGGTGAAAAAATATAAATTGTAAAACAAATAGAGCAGTGCAGATTATCGGAACCAGAAGTCTCACTTGCCATTGAGAGACCTCGGAGAATTCTTGGATGGTTGGGGGTCTCTCTTTTACGTTTTTTTTCAAGAAAACATAAAGGGTAATTTTAGAAAAAGGGTTAAGTGTAAAAATACAAATGATATTTTTTCACAAGGAAACCAAACACCAAATATTTTTTTTAGAGGTAAAAGTAACTATGAACTTTCAAAATAGATGTAAAAATACATAATGACTGTTAGTTTAAATCTTTTAAGGGTTAAAGTGTATATATAAATACAAATGAGATTTTCTTAAAATGCGTCCAACACAAATGTTTTTTTAGGAGCAATATAAATGTAAAATTCTAAAATATGTGTAAAAATATACATTAACCATCCATTAGTTTACTATTGGAAATTTTTGACTTAAAATGGTGACATTGAGGATAACGTATGTGGATGATTAAGAAACAACTCGGAGAGAAATACATATATATCTTGAAGTACCACGTGATCTATACTCCGTCTAATAAAAACATAACAACTCATATCATTTTAATGCTAATTGGTTGATGACTCATCTAATAAAATTTAAATTTTATCTTGTTTTTAAAGAAAATATTGGTTGATCATTTTGTTTTGTTAAAAAAAATAAGATGTTTTTTCTTAAAAACAAGATAAGATTTGAATTTTTTTTTCAGATGAGTCATAAGCAACTAGGATTAAAATGATATAAGTTGTTATATTTTCACTAAACAAAATTTAAATAATGGGGGTACTCTTTGACTATGTTAGCATTTCTCTAACTTGAAATAATAATTTGTTCATTGGGCAAGGGAAATGAATTTCCAACTAACCATTAATCTCCTTGCTTTTAAAAGAGAGAGGAGAGGAGAGGAAGGGTTAGGCGGAGATAAATTGATGAGATAGAAATGATAAGGTGTAAATTAATTTCCTTGTTCGGTCAACAAATTATTATTCTAGGTTTTCTTAATCATCCACGTTATCCTCCAATGTTGTCAAAAAAAAAATTTAAACAAACAATCTACTAATAGTCAATATGTGTTTTTACACATATTTTGCAAGTTTATTGTTACTTTTGCCCCTCAAAAAAATATTTGTATCGGCGCACTTTTAGGAAAATCTCATGTGTATTTTTTTAACTTAAACCTTTAAAAAATTCAAACAAATGGTCGACTAATAGTCATCATGTATTTTTGCATCTATTTTTTTTAAAAGTTTATAATTAATTTTATCCTTAAAAAAAATATTTGGTGTTGAGCATACTTTTAAAAAATATTATGTGTATTTTTACACCATAATCCTATAAAAAAACATAAAAGGTAACTTTTGCACATAGAGAAGTATTTACAAAATTTGTTCTTAGACTGAAAGATGGCCCATACAAATATTTTGAGAAATGATAATAAAATTAGTTAGTTAGATTGGTGTATGATTAGAAATGCCTGCTTACCAAAAGATATATAATATTGTATGTGATAAGCTTTTCATCTAAGTAAAGATTTTTGTTTACATAAGACTGGATAATCATTAGGGACTACACGATAAATCATCTATTAATCACCACCATTTATTTTACGATAGGCTTAATTAAACATGACTAAAATATTAAACTTGAACATCTATATGTTTTATAGTTTGTCTTTCGTATGTTGTTTTTTTTTTTTCTTTTACTTGAAAGTAAGATTGTTAAACTCGTGACAATAAGGTAAACTCATATCGTTAACTTGTAAGAGTTTATTTTTACTATTAAATAAATATTAATAGTATATAATTAAATAATTAAAATACAAAAATAATAACAATTTGATTTAAATATTTTTAAATCTAAATAATTGAAATTAAATCTATCAATATTTATAATTTGTCATATTTAACAAAGAAATTTCTATAAAATTTATATTTAAAGCCCTGGACATGATCAAATCGAAGAAATTAACATGAATTTAAGGGTGTGTTAACAAGGTTTTGTAAGCTGGAAACGTAAAAACGATAACCTCGATATATAAATTTGTGAGTTTAACCAAATTTACAACGATCATAAGTTTACCACTGACTCGACTCGATCTTATATATAAGTTAAAAATGTAAAAATGCTAAATTCGAAGAGTCAATTCACGAGTTTGACAACAATATCTAAGAGCCTTTCATATGATTTCAAATCATCGATTTTTTGTATTTTGAAACGATAATGTTCCGTCCACATAAAACCATGCAAAATGGAGTAATCAACAAATATATATAATTATGTCTTGTCATTTATAGCCCATGGAACATCTGAGGGGATTTTGTATCGCAAAAAATAAAATTACGGTTAAAAGGGAAAGCCAAACTTCATACTGCGTATTATTTATCTCTAATTATAGTAGTAATTTTTTCGCGAGGGGTTTGACGGTTTCATTGTCTTAACTAACTCTTAACTCTTAAATTTATCCATTCAAAAAAAAAAAAAAAAAAACAGAGAAAGATGACTCGAAAGTCTAGAACTCAACTGGTTAATTTTGACCATGAACTCAACTAGTTAATTGGTGTATCTGTTTTATATTTATTTAAAGATTCTTACATAATTATTTGTAACTCTTAAAAAATATACATATAATATAACGTTATCTGTTATAAAGTTAGATATATTGACCAATGGCAGCCTATGACATTTTTTTCTATGTTGTCGGAGATCAAAACCTTCTTTATAGTATAAAGAGGGAGTCACAAGTTTAAAAATATATCTTTTTTTTATTTATAATTTTAGAAATTCCCTTAAAACTACATAATACCATTATCGTTAGGTTTACGAGTTGATTGACTTGCCCATTTTAATATTTTTATATTTCTATCTTACAAAATCGTATCAACTCACTTTTAAACTAATGTTAACTGTAAAGTCGACTGAACTTACAAGTTTGCATACAAGTTTATCGTTCTTATATTTATAATTTACAAAATTATCAACTCGCTTTTAAACACATACCTTCTTCTTCTTCTTTTTCTTCTTTTTTCTTTTTTGCATTTGATCATGTTCAATGATTTCACATATGAACTTAATAAAAAATTATTTGTTGAGTATGATAGGTTATGGATGGTGTAATGACTTTAATTTCAATTATTTGAAATTGAAATATATTTCAACTAAATTGGTGTCACTTTTCATGTTGTAATCATATACTTTAATAATTATTTATTAATAAAAGTAAACTCTTACGAGTTTATGATTCGAGTTCATTATCTAAATTTACATCATTCTTACAAGTTTGCTTAACCCATAAGTTAAGTTTAACAACCTCGTATAGCATATTTCGTAGATTAAATATGTAAAAAAATATTGCATTTCATGCATTAATTTATCTTAAACCCATGACATTCTATTATGTAAGGTTGTCAAACTCACGAGTGTAAACAAACTCATGGCAATGATATAAACTCATATCGTGGAATCGAATTATAAACTCGTAAGAGTCTATTTCATCAATAAATAAATATTAAAAGTGTATAATTAAATAATTAAAATATAAAAAATGACAACAACTTGTTTTAAATATTTTTAAATTCAAATAATTGAAACTAAATCCATCAATATTTATAATTTATAATATCTAACAAAGATTTTTTTTTATAAAAAAAATCACATATAAAGTCAATAAACATGATCAAATTAAAAAAATTAGTGAAAGTGTGACTCGAAATAATTTTATAAATTATAAACATAAAAACGAAACTCGTAGAACTCGTAACCTCAACCTCCGAGTGACAACAATTCTATTATGCTAACTAGATAATGAAATCCATGTATTACAAAATCTCATAACTAATCATATTTTTTATAATAAATAGGTAAGTGTGGATTTTTATCAAGTTATTCCATCTAAGATTTTCGTGCATTGTTCATTTATAAGCATTAACTACCTCCCTGAAAAAAAAATCAAAATTTAGCCAATTGAATGTCATGCATGGAATCAAATTATTTTAGTTACTTTTATAATAAAAACAAAATATTTTAAATACATTCATCTAATCCCTGATCAACGATATCATGGATATTTTACTTATATGGACTGGCCTGCGTGTATTGTTGTGTATCAGTCCATGTCACTTTAAAATTTTTAAGGATTTTTTTAGATGGAATAGAAAAAGGATTTTTATGTATATTTGTAGTAACATGATAACTCAGTTATTCATCTAGCCCCAAGATATTTTTAAGCTTAAGAAGAAATTATTATAAGCCTTTTATTTGTAAGTGTTGTGGAGATATGCGCATATATATGATTTGTTTTTTGTTTTTTTTGAGCCACGTATAATTTGTTTTGTTAGTTATGTTATAAATGGACATATTAAGTTATCTCCCATATTTTTTTTTAATATTATTATCTGGTATCCTATTCGGAATTTATGGCTTCCCCTCCCAATATAAGTGTCTTCTCTCAAATTCAAACTCGAGACTCAAAGAGATTTTAGCGAGGTTTTACACCGCATTTTACATGTATTAGTATGAATTGTCAATATTGCATTGATTCTAAAAATATTTAATATGTATTTTTATTTGTTTAATAGGGTTAAGTAGCAATTTTACTCCGAAAGTATACACCTAGAAGCAATTTTGCCCTGAAAGTTTTTTTGGAGCAATGTTGCCCTAGAAATCTAAAAACGTAACAATATTGTCCCTATGTTAACAACCTTAATGATCAAACGTTAGTTGACCCCATTATGCTAACGTGGATTGTCTATGTGACATCTTTCTCACTTTTTTTGAGTTAAGTAGCAATTTTTCCTTGGAAATACACCGCCTAGGAGCAATTTTGCCTTAGAAGTTATTTTTTGTCTCAATGTTGCCCCGGAAGTCTAAAAACATAGCAATGTTGCCCCTCCATTAACAACCCTAATTGATTGTATTTGACACTTTTTGTAAGCTTTATCTCTGCTTACAATGCACCAAAGGTTCGTTAATCGTTCGCGTAAATAATTCTGCATGTGAGTGATTATTGTTTGGAAAAATTTGTTTGAACTGCCTGCGACGTACTCGTTTGATCTTCTATCCGAACAAATTCATTCTTATTTTTTTGTTTGATTTGTTCAAAACATTTTTTCTGGACAAATTCCCTAGGCAAGTGATTATTGTTTGATTGGAGAATGCCAGTGATAGAGGACTCTATGAGGGAGAAAGGAGTAGACTATGTTTACTCTTTTAAAAAATAAAATAATTGCCACCCCTACTTTCTTTTGTCATGATTATAGTTATAACACCGGTGACCTTTTTTTTTTGAAGAAATTAATAAAACTAAATAAGTTATTTAATCATACTACCTCCAGTCCTAATTATAAGACTTGGTCGACGTTTTTTGGAGAAATTAAGGAAGCTAAATAAATTATTTAATTATATCATACGTTTTTAGACTTCCAGGGCAATATTGAGACAAAAAAAGCTTTCATAACAAAATTGCTCCTGAACGTGTACTTCCGGAGCAAAATTGCTACTTAAAAAAGTGACAAAGATGTCACGTAAAGAATCCACGTCAGCATAATGAGGTCAACTAACGTTTGATCGTTATGTCTGTTAACAGAGGGGCAACATTAGTATGTTTTTAGACTTCGAGGGCAACATTATTTCAAAAAAAACTTTCAAGGTAAAATTGCTACTGAGCATGTACTTTCAGAGTAAAATTGTTATTTAACCTTTTTTTTTTAAATAAAAGAAACATCCTATGTTATAAATGTGTGTACGTGTGTTTTGTACTTTTTCCTATATATATATATCCGCGCTTACCTCTGAAATAACTTTCCCTTCTCTTGTTTGATTGGACACGTACAAACGTTTAAAAAAACAGTATAAACGGTTAAAAACAAACTAATGTAAGATAACTTGTATTATATGAAACGCTAAAAATAGTTTGAAAACGAAAAAGTTTCAAACATGGAATTAACTCCAAAAAAAAACAAAAGTTGGATAAAAGTAACAGTTCCTTAAAGCTTCGTCCTATGAAAGTTGATAAAAATATACACTTGAATCTCATGGGGCCTTTTCTAAATTTAACAATTTATGTTACGTTTAATAAAAGTTGACTATTTATATGAAAAAAAACATGGAAGTTGACAAAAAAATAAATTACTTGTAGAAATTCAGAGCACATTTTATGCTTATCATTTTGATGAGAAAAAATATGCTCATCAACCCGTCTTCACCATTAGATTAATTTTAAACAGTCCATATTTAATTTAATTTAATATTTTAAATAAAATTTTATTTTAATATATACAAAATTAAAAATAAAGATAATCGTATAACTATTGTTTCTTATAAAAATGAATTTATCATTGACAAAATTTTAAATTTTAAATTCATATCATTCAGATTTAAATTTAAATAACGAGATCTCGAGTAAGAAATTAAGGGCCCATTTGATACAAGGAATTCATGTCAGTTCCAGGAACATAACAGAGTTCCCACTCACAAAATCTATTTGGCGGCAATGGCAAAGATTCCGGTAAGTTGGACTTTCCACCTTGCCCAATCTTCCCACAAACGCGGGAAAGTGCTATCCCTTCAAAACTGGCGGGATTTTAAATTGTTCCTGGGAGTGTGGATTGGTGGGACAAAAAAGCCCTCTGAAAATTATAAATCACATCATCGACGAGCTTGAAGAAGGAGGTTGCGAAGAAAGCGTCGACAGTTGAAGATGGAATTGGAGCAAGACTCATCAACGAAGGTGGAATCGAGGTAAGAGTTGAATGAGTTTGTTCTTTCCATGAGCTTTGAAAATGGTTGATGCCCTATTTATTCCAGTTGAGGAGTGAGGCAGGGTTACGATTTGGGAAGAAAGTTGGGTGATTTGTCATGCGTTGTTAAGCCGTATGTGAGTGGGTTGTTGGGTAATGGTGACGAAGGAAAAGGGAGTGAGGCAAAGATGGGATCTGGTTTTGCTGGGTAATTGTTGTTAATGTCGTTGTTAAGCCATATCTGATTTTTCGAACGTCATTACTCCTGCTCACCTGTTTACTGGTTGCATTTTGTAATGCAAGTTCAAACTTGACTGTTTGGTTCGAACTTGAATGTCTTCTTTTGCAACTTCAGTGTGTAACTGGTTTTGTAAGTTATTTGTGGGTTATTTTGGTTCGAACTTGACTGTTGGTCTAGTGCGCAAAGAATCGTCCATTACCACATACATGCCTAGGGTTGGTTTACCTATTGTATAGGGCCTACTTCCTCTTCATGTTGCTTTGTAACATCAATAGGGTTGGTTTTTCGCTGAAGTTTGCAAACTTTTCTCCACTAAGACACGATAGTTTGGCTCCGTCATTGCTATCCAATTCACAAAACAAAACAAAAATTATGTTTTCTGCCTTTTTGGGGGGGGCATTATGGGAATTTTACCTAACCTTCCCACTTAACCAACACCCAATTCTTCTTACCATACAATTTATCTTCCCTCAACTTACTTATATTTCCCTGTCTACCAAACAGTTCAACTTTTTAAAGTTCCCTCTCAATCTTCCCTTTCATTCCTTTCCCTTTTTTAAGTTCATTTCCCTCCTTAAATGTTCCCCATACCAAACGCCCTAAGTGTTCAGGGAATGAAATATGGACCTTAGAAATTCATATTTATTGACTTAATAGAGTAAACAGTATCTAGTCATTTATTACGTGGCTCATTAGGAAATGGTCAAACTTCTAGTGACTTATTTTCATCGGATTTTTTTTGTTCTAACTTATCCATAGTCAGTGGCGGACCCAGAAAATTGTTGGAGGGTGGGCACCATCGGTGGGGGGATTCGGGGTTTCCCGGGGCAACGCCCCGAATTTTTTTTTTTTAAAGCAAAATTTAAATGCATTAAAAATATATATATATAAAGAGAAAAACAAGGTCAAGTATATTACAATAAAAAAATTACAATGTCATTCTTATAGGCCTAATTTTTTGGAATTCTATCATGTGTGAAGATTATTGTTGGAGAAATTAATCTACAAGGACTTATGACAGATATCATTCTTAATTATATTAGCAACTTCTTTGATCTTGGTGTCATCTTTTACTTCTGCAACTTGCTCCTATAAATTGTTAAAACCTATCAAAGTTTTATGTATGATACAAATGATATCCATTCATGGTTTAAGCGAATGTTGTACTTGATCAAGAATGACAAGAATTATGGTTTATTGAGGCGAGAGTGCAATAGAAGGAAGAAAGGGATCTGCAATTTGCTTAAAACCTAAATTGGTTTTAAGATTTTAGGGAAAAAAGAATATAATAAAATAATATTATTATTTTTTTAAAAAAAGGTTATTTTATGGGTGTAACATCCCATTTGAAAACGGCGGAATTTTTTTTTTTTTAAACGTTTCCAAATATTTCAAGCGAGTAGAGCATTGGAGCGAGTGAGAATCGATTCATAACAAACATCAACCATAGTGTAACATTGTAATGATTACGAATCCTAGAGTTTGAAATTGGATAACCGAAAGCGGTAAAGATAGATAAGTCTTTGGTTGTACGTCTCACTGCCGCGTTGCCTCGATCTTAGATCCGTATTCCTCCGGATCCCGAAGCTATAGCCGAGATTCAATTTACCGCATTGAATCTCGTGTATGCGGTTAATCTCAAACCCAAACAATACAAAGATACGATAACGATATTCTAGACAATACAACAAGATATCACTACATAAGCATACAACGTATGCATGATCATTATGCCGACAAAACATAAGCATTACGCAAGATGTAAAGCCCCACAATGTAAAACAACAATAACAGCTTTGCACTATTCACCAAGTGCCACGATACCACTCATGTTCTCGCGCTAGAAAAACATACTACAAGCGTTATCATGACTATAACCCGTAAAACCTGTTCGTATATCGGTCTACGAACGTATCTATCACATATATGCATTTAAGAAGTACAAGATTAGTGTTACAGTACGCGTCCGTACCTTCGTTGACGACGTTAGGTACTTCTGGCGGAAAACGTACTTTTTACGGAAAAACGTGAAATGTTCACCAACCGCACGTCGGGCAACGAATTCAAAGAAATCGTAGTTTCGATGCTCTATCGAGTAATATCACTTTCATTAGTGATTTGAAATCATAACTGGCATTTTAGGTAAAAATTACCATTTTGCCCTTCTACCCCTAATTTGGCGTTACTTTGACCGTACTCCATTTCAAAATTATCCTCACTATGTTTTTACCTCGTCAGGCATCTTTCAATGCAATGAGGCTTAAAAACAAGCATAGGAATATATTCTGAAACTTCCTAGATCAAAACAACAGCTTCTACTATAACTACCGAAAGAACTACTAAACTAAAAACTAAGGACGGAAGAACTTACTCGAAGCTAAGGCGGAATTTTTCCGAGCTTGTCTCTCTAGAACCTCTCTAGGATTCAGATTTGGTGTGAAGAATGAGAGCAAGAGAGCTTGCTATTTATAGGGAAAAATAGGGACAAGGGTGAGAATTTCCACAAAAGTCTTGGATCGGATTCGTAGTTGGATTGCATTTTTGAGGACAAAACACTCTTTGGCCATCCATGGTCAAGATCGACATCTAAGAGCCCTAAAGTCAATGGATGAGTTGTCATCCATGATGGCTCTTCGCTTTATGGCCTCCGGCCCCGATAAAGCTACTGATCGATCGTGTCCGTTTGCGCGATTTCGCGAAACTCAAAAATCCGGCGTATAACTTTGAAGGTCTTTTCATCCTATTTCATATTATCTATTTGGATCCTCTTTTTGATCATATCCAGGTATTCTCCGGTGCATCGGAAGATATTCGGACAAACACGTCCGATTCTTTTAAATCGCTTCCGATAGAACCAACTTCTAGACAATAATTTGCTTTGAATCGTAAAATGTGCAAAATTGCCTAACTTAATACCGTGTTTGAAAACACGCAATTGTTTCTATAGGTTCTCACTTTGCCTATCCGGCTCTACTCTATCTGATCACTTTTTCGTCTTATTAGGAATTAGGGTTTTCGGTTGGGAATCGACGTCTGGTAAATTCTTTCTTCGTGTAGAATTTCACTTGTACTTAATTTGATCAGTCTGAAAATACTTTTACCTCTGGTTTACCTGTAGAATTTATTTCTAACTTTTCCCTCGGTGCGCCTATGTTCGACTCACCGCATTATATTATTATTTTATTCTAATTATCATTTTAATTATTTAAACAATTCTTTTTAATTAAAAATATTAAGAATTTAGACCCTTAATTTTAAAATTCAGTTTTAATTATTTTTCCATAATTTTTTCCATTTTTTAAAAATATAATATTTTTTACCAAAATTCCCGTTTTACCCCCGCCTTCGTTAAGGCTTAATCGGCCTAATTTCTTCGTTTAGTGATCTTTTCAGGGATCAGGTTTCTTCATATATTTATCTTTACTAATTTACAGTATATTGTTATCTTACAAACTTCTATACTTTGATATTGTCATTTTATATCCTATGTAAAATATTAAAAACCATCGTGTTACTTTATGGTTAAATGCTTTTTTAAACTTTTCTTTATGTTATTTCCTCCGAAATAATTTATTAAATTCTCATAATTAGGGATAACACTTCCATAATTTTCTCATAATCTTTCATGATCTTTCGCATTTATCATAATGTTTTTAGACGCTTTTATCACCATTATTGCATTTTTTAGTCATTCCGTTCATCCGATTTTTCGTAACTTTTTTGACAATTTACTCAACAATTATAACAATTTTCTATAATAGTTTTAACTTATGAATTTGCTTCATCAAAATATTCATTAATTTTCATTTATCTCGAAATTCCAGATTTGCTAAAATCCGATTACAATGGGTGGGCACGTGCCCACCCAACCTAATACCTCAGTCCGCCCTTGTCCGTAGTAAGGTTTTGTTTAGGGTGTTTGTGGGCAGGATTGAGCAGGACGAGACCCTTGTCTGATGCCCTGCCCGAAAGATTATTGGGCAGTAAAATGCAGCCTAGTGCCCGGCCTTACCCGATAGAAGCCCTAACATTTTTGGGCAGGACAATAATGGGCTGGGCTGGGCGGCCCTTCCATGTTCAAGTAGCGATACCCTGTCACACTCTATATGAAAAAAATAGTTTAAGTAACTGAAAAATTAAATAACATTCATAATTCTATACTTTTGAATATTTCAATATAAGTGTTAAAATTAAAAAGACAACCATATGTCTTAACAAGGCACCAAAAAATAGTCCATAATCCATTAAATATAAGGCACCAAAAAATAGTCCATAATCCATTAAATACAAGGCATCAAAAAATAGAAATTAAAGTCTTGTAGATATCCAAAACTCCTAAAGGTTGCATCAAGAGAGAAGAGGCAGTCAGGCAGATCATCGAGCTCTAGAGGAGAATGGAGATCAAGAGAGGAGAAACAGCTCACAGCTAGGACATCTGAAAATGAGAAAAGGGAAGAGCTGATGAGGAAATGAAAAGATATTTTTTTTATTATAAGTTATATATATATATATTTGATACAAAAAGGTTATATAATTTATAACAAATATATAATACTATTTTATAAAAAATAAAAAATATATACTTCTCTGGGCGGGGGCGCGCATAGCTTGCCGTCCGATGCCTTAAAAAAATACTCTTTCATTTCGAGTTGAGCGTTTTTCTTTGGGTGACTTTTCCTTAGACTGGGTAGGGTGAACTTTTAGTGGGCACAGACGAGCCTATAGGACTGTGGGCATCATCAACAACCCAAGTTTTGTCCGTAGACTCGTATAAGAACAATATACTCGTAATTCTTAAAAGCGTGGGAGCGAGAATAGTTACTGTTGTAGAAACCAAGAGGATAACATCCCGCCAGTCAGCTTTACGAGGGAAAATTCTTACTAAAGAAATAAAGAAAATTATACACAGAAAATCGGAATAGTATGTGCAAAAAAATTAAACAGAAGCGATACAATTATCAAAACAAAATTGCACGCCAGTAAAATATTTTCAGGCAATAAAAAATTGTGATTTTGTATTTCATACAGAGTATCAATTGTCAATTTTAATATTATATATATATATATATGTGTGTGTGTGTTTGTGTATAGTATATTGATTCTCCTAACCCCACTCCCACTCACCATTTATCTCTCATCACTGAGGTTTCGAAACACAGCACATAATATTTTGTGTTTACTTTCTTTCTGCTTTCCTGGAAGATCGAGCTATCCTCTCCTCTCTCTTCATATATATAATATTATTATGTACCCGATTCCATTATTTATCTCATGATCAAGTGGGCTATCCTGGTTCTCTGAGATCTACTCGCAGCAGTGAAACAAGACTGCAGGTGAACAGGAAAGCGTCACCATTTCAGAAAACCCTAGCTACTATTCTACGGTCTTTATTTGATAAAATCATCTGCAATAGCTTCATCGGCATTCGTCAGATCCAACGTAACGTTTTCATTTTCTCTTTTTTAAGTTATTCATGCTTTAAATGTACGGTTTTGGGGTTGCCTTTGCCCTTTCTCTGGGAGTTGCTTTTTTTTTTTTTTTTCGTTTCTGAACGTTGTTTTCCTTCCTTCGGAACTTGATTTTTATCTTTTGTCCTTTCTGTGAAGCCTTACAAGAATTTGATCATTCTTTTTACTTGGCTGGGATACTGAAATATTTTATTCTGTGGTTATGATGATATCTAAAGCTAACGCTCGTAAGAGTTCTGTAAGGAGGTCTTATCAGATACTTGGATATAATTTTCCTTTTACTTTTTTGGTGTACTTCGTACAACTTGGTTGCTTTGTCCCTTTTTAGTGTTGGGGTCAGAGCAGAGTTTCAAACTGCATACAACTCTCTCCTGCGATTTTCTTTTTTGAGCGTTTCTTTTAATTCAATCCTGTATGTATTCTCCAATAGGAGTAGTCGTACTTTCATTATCTTTTTTGGTAATAACATTGTTACGAATCGATTACAGGATTGGCAAAGTCTGAGGAGGCAGCGAATGGATCAATCACGGATCAGTAGATCCTTTGGTGGCTAGGTCTTTAAGAAGATTGTCGTAAATTGGGTTGACTTTCAGTCATGTTCAGGACTTAGGTCATGAATAAAATTAGTAGCAGGGTTTTAATAAAAATGCGAAGGTGGTTGATTTGATTCGTAACACCAGATTAGCATCTGATGGTTAACGTGAGATAATGGGCCAGCATACAAGGGGAAGCTATTGTTGAAGTGGTGTGACTTGTGAGTGCAGTTGACAGGGCTCGGCTTTTTTGAATCAGCAGTGTTCTAACAAGTCAAAGTTGATTATTGAAGCAGTTGACATTTCTGTGAATGACTGGTAATGGACGATTTGTTCACTAGTAGTACCCAAAAACCAGTGGCTGACAGCAATGCAGTTGATATATGACCTAGGAACGAATGTTGCAACTTTAAAGTGTTATCATAATTTTGTGAACCCTTATTGTTCAAGGTGATGAACCACAAAATGGAGGCAGGGACAATGAATGCTAACCACCTGCCTTCATTTCTTCATCGATCCCTTCATGCTGTTGCACCTATGCTTATGATTTCAATGGGATACATTGACCCAGGAAAGTGGGCTGCTACAGTAGAAGGTGGTGCACGATTTGGGTTCGATCTGATGGCCTTCATGCTTGTTTTCAATTTTGCTGCTATCTTATGTCAGTACATAGCAGCTAGGATTGGGGTAATTACTGGAAAAGATCTTGCAGAGGTACCATATCTTCAATTTACCTTTCCAATTCTAGTGCATAAAGTGAAACAAATGAACCAAAGCGCATGTTTATTTTCTCATTTCTTTTCTCCTCTCTTGTTTATCTGTTATGTCATCTTTATGAAGAAAACAGGAAAAAATGGACATGGCATCATAAATTAACCCAATTTTTGTATAGAATTAATATTATTTTTAATCTCTCAATTTTTGTTTTTCTGAATTGAGTCCTTCTGGAATATTCAATCTGAAGGTAACCTTGAATGTGAATTTTTGTTTTTCTTTGCTTATAGACTAATTTTCCATTCTCCCTGTCAAAGATTTGCAGAGATGAGTATGGTGCATGGACATGCATGTTCCTTGGAATTCAAACAGAACTTTCAGTGATTATGCTAGACCTTAATGTGGTATTAATCTCATTCTTTCTAATCATTGGAGATTTGGCTTCTGTAACCTGTTATGTTCTTTTCTTTTTGGTTTGGCTTTGACAATGATTTTACTTGCTTTGCAAGATCCTGGGCATGGCTCACATATTAAATCTAATTTTTGGGTGGGACTTGTTCACCTGTGTCTTGTTGGCTGCTAGTAGTGCTGCTTTTCACTTGCTTCTTGCCATCTTTCTGGTAAGTCTTATCAATTGTTTATTCACCACTTGTTTGATCAACAGTGACTTATTCAATTTCCTTCTATCTAGGACAATGGGAAGGCAAAAGTCCTAGGCCTCTTTGTTGCTGGTTTTGTACTGCTTTTTGTTGCTTTTGGGGTAATAATAAATCGACCTGAGATTCCAGTATCCACAAGTGGAGTACTAACAAAGTTGAGTGGGGAGAGTGCATTTGTGCTTATGAGTCTTTTGGGAGCAACTATTGTACCCCACAACTTTTATCTTTATTCCTCTGTTGTACAGGTACTGATTCTTTCATATTCTCACAGTTCTTATATACATACATACGAGAACATCCATATCCATTCTTCAAATTGTGTCCTAACTTTGAAATTGACATATGTGCATCTTATGTGTTTTACTTGCTCATGGCAATGTAGTTTCTGCTTGTCGTGTGGTAGATGGCTTGCATGGCCAGATGCCATTTTGCTGTGTAAGCAGTATTTTTCTTTGATCTTATGTCTTAGTTCATCGGGCGGTGCTGATCATTTTATACTTATAATTTCATCTTTTTCCTCAGACAAACTAAAGGCTGTACTTTGCAACCCCCTATTGATAATCTTATTTTCTACACTTTGGCCAAGATCACTTTATTCTTAGTAGTTACTGATTGGTGATTTGTTCTAGCAACTATTGCATCATCAAATTCGGAGTAAGCTATTTTGCACAGGGAGTTAAATATATACGTATATATGGTCTGAATTTATGGAAATCGTAGCAATGTCTAGTGGTTTCAGTGATCTGATGATTTCGATTGATTTTTATGCTGTTGTTATCATGTTTCCATCTGACATTAGAGTTTGCATATAAGAAAGTATCGCTGATGTGGCTTCATTTTTACATCTTTAGTTATTGCAATTAGGTTATCATAGTCAAATTTTAGAATTTTCCCCTGAAAAAAGTGATGAAATTGTAGTTTACAACTTACAAAACAACTACAGTTCTTTTGCGGGATTATCTGCAGCTATAATAAAGATGGGATGTATTTTGGACGGTTTCTACTTTTCATAGTCACACCTGTCTTTAGGAAGCCATATTACTCATGAGTCATAAAAAGTTTAGCTTATTTTTCAAACTATGTAGAATGCACGGAACTCATACTAATTGTGTATAAGTGTATAACTATATATTATATATGTTTTAAGATTTTGAAATAGTTTTCAGCATATGGCTTTGACAGACCTTTATTACTTAATATCAAGTCAACGATTAATTTCATGAACTACACATTCAGAAGTTGAGTAATAGTTTCCCTGAAGTTTTTCTTAACAAGCAATATTCAAATAAAGTATCAAAATAGAGCGCCTTTTCATTGGAGTTTATATGACGAGTTTAAGTCAGTTCTCCTTCTCAAATTTCTCATTATATGCAGACTTGAAGGAAAAAGAATGTACATTGTGTGCGACTTCATATTGATGCAGTTGTTGATCTTGGATATTTAGGTTTGTCAATCTGAAACTTCATCCACTTTTTTTTGCAGTGGCATCGGGGATCAATAAACTTTTCTAGGGACGCTGTGTGTCATAAGCATTTTTTAGCAATCTTTTGTGTCTTCAGTGGCATTTATTTGGCAAACAACATGATGATGAGTGTTGCAGCAAATGAGTTCAACGGTACTGGTCTTGTTTTGCTTACTTTTCAAGATGCACTATCACCAGTGGAACAGGTCTAATTTCCCTCCATACTTAATTTGCATTCAAATTTTTTGTTATACTCACATCTGTCTTTCACTTGCTAAACAAATCTAAGATTCTCGTTACAGGTGTTGCAAAGTCCGATGGCACTAGCTGCTTTTCTTCTCTTTTTGTTTATTTCAAATCAGACCACAGCATTGGCATGGAGTTTGGGGGGAGAAGTAGTTGTACATAGTTTTTTGAAACTGGACATTCCAGGCTGGCTTCATTATGCCACAATCAGGGTGATTGCTGTTCTTCCTGCCCTTTATTGTGTTTGGAGTGCTGGTGCTGAAGGGATGTATCAACTGCTTTTATTGACTCAGGTTGTGGTAGCTTTGCAACTTCCATCTTCTGTGATCCCCCTTTTCCGAATTGCTACATCTAAATCAATAATGGGTGTACACAAGATCTCTCAAATTGTGGAATTTTTGGCATTGATAGTATTTATTGGGATACTTGGGTTAAATATCATCTTTATTGTTGAAATGATATTTGGCAGTAGCAATTGGGTGGATTATTTGAGATGGAATGTGGGCAGTGGCACATCTGCATCTTATTCAGTTCTTATTAGCATTGCTTGTGTATTATTTGGCTTGATGCTTTGGCTAGCTATCACACCTCTTAAATCTGCGAGTGCCCATTTAGATGATCAGGTTTTGAATTGTGATGAGGCAGAGGCCATAAAAGTTCTGCCAATTGAGAGTCAGGAGTCAGACTTAACTGAAACTAGATATCATAGAGATGCATCTCTTAAGGTGAAGGAACCATCTTCAACTCTAGCAAGAGATTCAGAGACTTCAGATCTTCACGTGACTACTGAAGAAGAGAGTCATTCCGTTACACAACTGCCTAGTCCCCCTTGCTATCTTGCTAAGGAATCTGTTTCCCCTCCAAATTTAGAGGCATTATCAACTGCTGAAAATGAGATTTCCTATGCTCGATTGGTGGCCACCAAAACTGAAGAACTGGAAGCAAGTGCCCAAGTCAAGAAGACTGTGGAAGTTGAGGCAGGTACAAGTGCTGAGAGGGATGATGATGATGGAGACCCTTGGGAAGCTGAAGACTCACCCAAAGTGGCTAGTGCAGTTGCTCCATCTTCAACATCTGATGGCCCTGCATCATTCAGGAGTCTCAGTGGGAAAAGTGATGAAGGGGGTATTGGAAGTCTGTCAAGGTTAGCAGGCTTAGGACGTGCTGCAAGGCGTCAATTAGCCACTATTCTCGATGAATTCTGGGGAGAACTGTATGATTACCATGGACAAGCAGCAACCCAGGATGCAAAGGCTAAGAAATTGGATGTTTTGTCTGGTGTAGATTTGAGAGTTTCTGGTTCCTTGCCAAAAGTAAATGCGTCTGGAAATGACTATTCTGAGTATGTAGCATCTGTAGGAAGTAGAGCTTCAGATACTTTGATGAACGCTAGTCTTTATGACTCTCCCAAGTTTCCCAGGATACAAAGTTCTTTTGAACCTTCATATAGCCCCCAGAGGAGTACCTCATCTTTTCGGGCAAACCCCACTGAGTTAATAGACGTGTATATGCAGAACTCCAGCCGCAAGGTTCTTGACTCTGGGGAGAGGCGCTATTCTAGTGTGCGCAATCTACCTTCATCTGAGGTCTGGGATAGTCAGCCAGCGACTGTACATGGTTATCAAATTGCTTCCTACCTTGGTCAAGTTGGAAGAGACAGAATACCAGATAATTTAAATGGTCAAGGTAAATTTTCATCATTAAAATCTCCTTTAACAGCCACTAGTGCAAGCTACAGGGATCCGCTTGCATTTCCTTTGAGGCAAAAACCGCAAAATGGTGTGGGTGTGGCTCGACCCCCAGGATTTGAAAACGTCACAATATCTAGAAACTTCGTGTTGCCATCTGAGACATCTTGCTATGATTTTTCCTTTGCTGGAGCTGCAGATAATGTAGGCGGTTCAGTCAATACTAAGAAATACCACAGCTTGCCAGATATTTCAGGATATGTTATACCCCGTAGGGATGTTTATGCATCTGATAAGAATGCCGCATTTGAGGGTTCTGTATATGGATCTGCTAGAACTAGTTATGAGCCTCTGTATTCAAATTCGGGATCCAGAAGAGGTGCGCCTTTGGCCTTTGACGAAGTTTCCCCTTCAAAAGACTACAAAGATGCCATCCCATCACAACTGGGTTCTGATTCTGATACCGGATCTCTCTGGTCAAAACAGCCTTTCGAGCAGTTTGGTGTGGCAGGCAAAATCCATACTGTTGAGAGGATGGAAGGTGTTGGAGCTCGGCCTAGTTCAATTTCTCAAGAGACTGCCTCAGTTGTTGATATGGAGGTGAAACTTCAGTCTTTTAGACATTGCATTCTTAGGCTCTTAAAATTGGAAGGGTCTGATTGGCTGTTTAGACAGAATGGTGGGGTTGATGAGGACCTAATAGATCGTGTAGCTGCGAGGGAGAAATTCCTATATGAAGTTGAAACTAGGGAGACAAACTCCTTTAATTTTTCTGTGACATCAGTTCCTCACTGTGGGGAGGGCTGTATATGGAGATCCGACTTGATAATAAGCTTCGGGGTGTGGTGTATTCATCGTATCCTTGAGCTTTTGGTTATGGAGAGCCGCCCTGAGCTGTGGGGGAGATACACCTATGTACTCAACCGCCTCCAGGTAAATGCCCCATGAATTTGCTATATTTTTCATTTGGACTCGGTTAAGTTTCATCCTTTGTGGTTTGTGAAATCTTGCTCTAGGACTACTACATAAAAAATGGGTACTTGGTGCATACCATAATCTACTTGACATAGCTGGTTTTTCTCATTTCACCCTTGGTTTTTGTATTCTCCTGACCTCCTAATTGATTTTGGTTTTATTTGCAGGGTGTAATTGATCCAGCCTTTTCAAAGCCTCGCAGTCTGATGCCCCCATGCTTTTGCCTACAAATTCCGGAGGCACACCAGCAAATGTCGAGCCCTACATTCTCAAATGGAGTGTTGCCCCCTCCCCCTGCTGCAAAAGCTGGCAGGGGCAAATTCACCACTGCACCAATGATTCTAGAACTCGTAAAGGATGTGGAAATGGCGATCTCCAGTCGTAAAGGACGCACAGGAACTGCTGCAGGTGATGTCGCTTTCCCCAAGGGAAAGGAAAATGTGGCCTCTGTTCTCAAACGCTACAAGCGCAGATTATCCAACAAATCATCTGGCACTGTCGAAGGCAGTGGTTCTCGCAGGAATCTCTCTTCAAGGGCCCTTTAATAACTCAGTATTTTGGCCTCGCTGCTTTGTCTCCCTCAACCGCATTCCTTGCTGCAGATTCAATTTCCTTGTATGTTTTATGCATCGGATAACAATTGTCTACGTTATTTGCAGCAAATGAAAATGGGGGAATTTATTAGATGTAAGCTGACTTCTTCAGTTTTGTTGCTCATCATCTTTTGCTTTCCTCTGTCCGGTGCATGCAAGCTTGTTAGGAAGAATGAACTGAAATATTGGGTCCACTAGTGGACAATGGTTTAACTAACACCAAGCTCACCACACTGCAACATACATTTAACAAACATGCGTAGTGACTAAAAGACTATGGTAACTCCTCTTTCTCATGCTCCATATCAAGTGTCTAAAAAATAATGCTCATTTGCAATTCATAGTGTCGCAATCTCTGCCATGGTCCAAGAAGTTTACATCTCAAGGCTCAAGGATCTTATGTTACGTTAGAGTGAATTGAGTGTTCGGGAAATATTTTGTTAAAGGGGAAAAAAAAACTTTTTAGAAACCTGCGTTAGTTAAGCATGGTGATATTACGGTTATCACCCCCAACGCTATGCATAGAGGCAGTATATTTTTTTTTAATCATTGGGGATCAAATTGGTATAAGGGGCCGAAACCCAACGCTATGCATAGAGGCAGTATATTGTTCCAACTCACCTCTTCACTTGTAATATTTGCCCGAATCACTGGCAGTACGGAAAATTAGGCAAAAGGAATTTAGTGGAGTGAGAGGCGCAAGATAGTAATTTTATGCGTATACATTTTATTACTCCCTCCTGTCAGTATAAAACATATTTGGGGAGTTGATTTTGGTCTTTTATAAGACATAATTTTTATATTTATCAGCATTTTCATAGTTTACCCTCATTGATACTTTTTCTACAATAATCAAGGAGGAAAGGGAAGGATGAAATTAAGGAAGATGACTAGGGTGTTTTAGAAAATATATGACATATTAACCAACTTTCTTAATCTAATCAAATTAGGTAAATATGTCTTATATTAAAGACAAGAGGAAGTAGTTTCTACCACTCTAGTATTATTTATAAGTCATTTTTAACTAAATCACATATACCAAAGAGATAGTTAACTCAATGATTATAGGGTAATTTTTCCATTTTTCCCTCATTTATAAATGAATATTTTTTTAACTTTTTCTTATCTCTATATTTTCATTGGTACCATTAATATGAGAAAAATTATCACAATCTCATTTACTACCCTACAACTGAACTTATGAATAGAACCAAATTTTTTGTTAAAAATAATATATAAATAGGACTAGAGTAGTATGTTGTAAAAGCTTAACTTACTTGATTTAGCCGTTTAGCCCAGCCTTTTAGTACGAGATATTTGGTTTGCTACTCTTTCTGCATATTATGTTTAGGAATCAATAACATGAAAACTTTGTTAAAAAAGATATCCCCCTTCCTTATCGGGATCGGGACTAAGAAGAATGGTTGTGACAACAAACATCCATCTCATTCGTATTTTGGATACTCGTATAACCATCGAAGACTGTTGAAGTGACTAATTCCAAGAAATTAAGTGGCGTTGAGGACAAAGAAATTGTTGGAGTTACCATTTTTTTGTTTATGTTTCTACAATTGTTCCCATCCTAAAGGAAGGAGCGGCAAATTGAGGGATTTGTTTTAATCTAAAGTATAATACATGACATTCTTTTATCTCACATCATTATTATTTTTTTCCAAACGACATCAGTTAAATTGTTGTGATAGAAAAACTATGTTGATAATACTCCAACTAATGTAGATGATTAGAAGGATAATATTTTAGAAAAATAAGCACTCATCTTTTTAACAAAGAACTAATTTATTTAATTATTTGTACTATGCGTGAATCAATTGGACCCAGTTTGGTCCTATACTTGCTCTTGTCCACTATGTCCTTTGCGTCAAAACGGTGTTGTTTTGGTGTAAAGGAGGGCAACTATTTTTTTGTGTGCTTTTTTTTTTTTTTAAAAAAAAAAATGGTATTAAAAATATACTTATTGAACAGTACTGAAGGTATTACTAGTACTATAAAGATACTTGAGAATACTAATGAGTACTGAAAAAAATATTTTATGATTTCAAAAAAATATTTCAGGGTACTCACTGGTATTAAGAAAATACTTCAAGATACTAACTGAAACTAAAAATACTTCATGATCTTAAAAATTATTTTAGGATCTTAAAAAAATATTCTAGGGTATTGATTAGTATTAAAAATATACTTCATGATATTTTTTCAGGATCCTAAAAAAGGTTAGTTAATTCAATGATTATACGGTAAATTTTTAACTTTGTCCTCATTTATGATTGGATATTTTTTTAACTATTTCTTCTCTCTCTATCTTCATGGGTATAATTAATAAGGGTAAAATTGTCACAATTTCATTTATTACATGAAATTGGACTTATAAATATGACAAAATTTTTTGGTTAAAATGGACTTATAAATAAGACCAGAGTGATATTTATTATTATACTGATTTTTTTTATTTGGTACTATCATGTATATTAAATATGAGTAGAATTAGAAAGTTGTTGAATTATATAGCATAGAGATTCAAGGTTTTTCTTAGTTTATGAAAAATGTTGAAAGTACCCTGTAAATAGAATCAAATGAGTATAATTAATAACGGTGACGTGTTTTTGTTGGCAGTATCATTAGTGGAATAATGTTGTGTCAGAGAAGAAATTGCAAGAGGATTAATTAAGATAATTCATTATTCAAGTCTTTTTGTTTTGGTAAACACGGATGTATAACTAGCCCGACCCGACCACGTGATTAGGGAATTGCTAAGCCCACCTTCTGGTCATTCTGCAGTAGTTGAGATTTCATCAGAATGCTCCTCTTACCTAAGTTTGCCACCCACTTCCACTTCAATACTGCCCACTTACTAACATGTGGTTGTGGCATTGGTCGGATTCTCACTAAAAGTAGGGTTTGATCTTGGAGTTAAGAAAGCGTTGTGGGTTCCAGCTTCACCTGTGCAGCAAACACCTAATCCGCTTGCTGGAGCCTAACATCGATGTTTGGAGGAAGGGATTTCCTCGCTTAAAACACTTGGATCGTGGAATCCAACACTTTCCTCCTAAAATTTTGATATCAAAAAAATAAATAAAAAATACTGCCCACTTGTGTGTACCAAGCTTAAGCAATTATTTCTCGGTTTTTAACATAAGATATATTTAAAAAATTGATCTTATTTTGATCTTAAATGTAAGACACAGTTTTCATATTTGTTAATCTTTTTTATAATTCACCCATATTGGTACTCTTTCAAAAATAATCAAGGAGAAGAGATAAAGAAAGAATTAAAAAATATGGCTGGGGTGTTTTAAAAATTTTTATATCTCATTAACTAATTTAACTAACTATTTTAATCTAATTAAATTTAGTAATTATATTTTATATTAAGGACAAAATATTTGTTTTAATTCATTTTCAACCCATGCTCCTCTACAAGGTTTGTTTATTCACTTAATTCTTGCCTTCCATGGAAAGAGGAAAAAATTGAGTTACTGGATAAATTAAGGGAAAATTACATATAGGTCCCAGGATCAGAAATAATTACAAAAAAGTCTCTTGAAATCACCAAATTACACAAAGTCTCAAAAACTTTTTTGAAATTATTTGTATTAACAACAACAAAAAGCATAGATTTACAAGGAAATGCTATATTTACAATAAAATTTAAAATTTGGCCATTTACAACAAAAAACCATATTTACAACAATATTTAAACACCTGGATTTTGAATATAGAAAGGTCATTTACAATAGAAAAAGACTATATTTACAACAAAATTTTAAATCTGGCCATTTACAACATAAAAAGCCATATTTACAACAACATTTAAACACCTGGATTTTGAAAGTAGAAAGGTAATTTACAACAAAAAAAGACTATATTTACAACGGGAAATGTTATATTTACAACAAAATTTAAAATCGACCATTTACAATGAAAAACCATATTTACAACAACATTTAAAAACCTAGATTTTTTTCCATTCAAATAATTACAAAAAAGTCCCTTGGGACTTTTGTGTGATTTAGTGATTTCAATGGACTTTTTGTAATTATTTTTGTTTCTTAGGACCTACACGTAATTTTCCCATAAATTTAAGTACATGTTTTTTTGTGGGATATCACAGATTGAATATATGACCTCCTACTTATAGAACAGTTTTCATAAGGCCAGACTACAAAACTACAATTTTATTTTTTTTAATACAAAATAGCAAGCTAAACTAGTTAAAATCTAACCAGATTGAATCCAAAACCTTCCATAAATTATTTAACAGAATTTGGTATCTCTAAATTTTGGTGATGGGATCATTGACATTTAACAACATTATTTAAGTTTATGCATGAATAAATTTTGATGTTGATTGCTATTGTATTCCAACAGCCTTATGACTTTGTTAAACTAAACTAAGTTCCTATTAAAATGGAATAAAATTGTGTCGATATAAATTCATAGGGATTAAAAATAGAATAGAGGTGGACAAATGAAATGCTACTGTTGATTATTGGGATGAGATTTTTTAGTAGAGGTTGAATTGAAGGGGGTGGAGTTGAGATGGTGTTTGGATAGGGATTAGGAAGTAAGAGAAGACAATCAGATGGGGTGTTGCGTGACGACTAAATTGAAGATGTGATGAAATCATCATAATATGGCGCAAGGGATGTGATTTTTTACATATCATTTCGTCCAATTTTTCCCCTGTCTTTGTGGAAGATTTCAACGTTCCCTCCATTTTTGGATGGAATGAAGGTTTTTAATTTAAGGGAAGATCAAAGATCGCTTTTTAAGATGGTTTCCGAGAAAAAATTATGCTCTTTGAACGCATTCTGTGATGGAAGATCTGTAATCTTCCCTTTTCTTCGGTCCATCTTCTGCGTATCAAACGCGTCCTAAGAAAAGACAATCAGCAAGTGTGGCGTGTTGCGTGACGCCACACTTCTCTTTAACCACTTCAAAAACAAAAATATTCACCATCATCATAATAATAATAATAATATATATATATATATATATATATATATATATATATATATATATATATATATATTACTATTGGCAGCCTTTTGGTAAAAATAAAAAAGATAAAAAAAAATCATTTAAACTTCAAAATTATAAATAAGTGATTTCCTATTAAGATGAGTTATCACTTGTCAATTGCTATACTTTTATAATTAACACTAACACTCTTGTACGCAAATAAATATTTATTTAAAATATTTAAATTTTAAGCATTATAGCTAGGAGTTAAAGTGTGCAAACATTATTTTCCATTTTCAAAATTTGGTTTCCCCTTAATTTTGGTTTTATTTATAGTTATGTACACAACATCTCATCCAATAATTCAGCCCCAGGAAGAATATTTCCATTCGTGCATTGTCCCAAAAGAGAGCTAAAAAAAAAAAAAAAAAAACCCTCGTTGGTGTGACGTGAGATTGCATAAATGGCAAGAAGGAAAGTTAAGTCAAGAAATGGAGGGTGTTTATCTGCTGATGTAAGGAAAATTATAAATAAATGTGAGGCTTTAAGAATAGTAGTACTACATTATAAATTATAAATAAATGTGAGGCTTTAAGAATAGTAGTACTACATTATAAATTATAAATAAATGTGAGGCTTTAAGAATAGTAGTACTACATTATAAATTATAAATTTAGAATCGCCTCTTGCTCTTTTGCTCGGTGGTAGGTAAGATATTAGATATAGCCATATAGGACAAGCCCCTCGTCTCTTTCTTTCCTTTTTCTTTTTATTTTGTGATAATTATTGGTAAAGTTTCATACAAACAATTTAACCACTGCAATAAGCTCAAAACAAATTATCTTAACCACTATTAAAAAAAATTCCAGTGTATGAAATAACATTAGTTGTATGTTATTATATTTTGGGTTTTAGTCCTTTAAGTTTTACATAAGACATACTTTTAGTCCCTTAACTTTATAAAGTATCTTTTTGTCGCAAAATTTAACATCGTTAATGTTCTTAACGTTGAAAACGTTGATCGACAAAAACTCAAACGATGACTAATAACATTTAATTATACAAATTTTATATATTCTTCATTTACCCATATTTTAAATTTAAGCTTTAATAAAGATTAATTACACAAATCATTCTTAAATTTATATCGTTATCACTGAGTTTGTATTTTAGTTAGAAAATTAACAATGTTAAAATTATAAGACTAAAAGATACTTTATAAAAGTTAAGGATCAAAGATACATCATGTAAACTTAAAGGATTAAAAATATACTTTAGCTTTATATTTATTTACTTGTTGTGAAAATTTCTAGTGATTATATTATTTATGTGGGATTGCACAATAATTCTCCTTTTGTTTTTCTATTTGATTTTGATTTATTTTATTTACTCTTAAGGAATATGTGTGGCCAAGCGCCAAAGTGGGAAAGATGGCAAGCCCAACACCAATCACTCTCTTTTTTGTTTTTTTAGTAGAATCTTTTTTAAAAATATATAGAAAATCATTTAATTTGTTATAAAACTGAAGAAAATCTAAAGGAAAGTAGAGAGAAGTCAGAGAGAAATTCTAGAGAGATGGAGGAATTCTCATTTCAGGTAAAATCATGAATGTTTACACAAGACCTCTATTTATAGACTTTCAAGGTTCTTATCAATGGACATCCACATAATACATATATTTATAACACTCCCCCGGATGTCCATTATGAATGTGCCTCATTAAAAACTTTAACTAGGAAAACCCAGTGGGATAAAACCTAGCTAAAGAAAAGAGTACATCATCCATCGATACACTTTCTTATGTTGCCTCATTAAAAACCTTTCTAGGAAAACCCAGTGGACAAAAACCTAGATAAGGGAAAAAGAGTACAATGTGTATCGACGCTCCCCCTCTTAATTACATCAGATATTCTAATGCTGCCTCATTAAAAACCTTTCTAGGAAAACCCAGTGGGATAAAATCTAGATAAGGGAAAAAGAAAGTACAGTATATCAACATGTCTTTCTAAATTACATCGATTTACTCCCCCTTCATGACTACATTACTTCCACTGTCTTTTGTGTTGGTGAAGAATTATTTCATGTTAATAAACATGATAATGCCCTTCTTCAACTTTTTTGCTTGAGGTTGAAAATGTTCTTTATCCACCTGCAAATAATTTAAGTATATAATGGATTTGACTTATCCATATAAAATCAATCAAGGACCTACTTTTGTATAAACAAAAGATCTCGTATTATAATTATTAAATCTGTAATCTAATACAGAATTTCGTTCTTCTCAAGTCATTTATTTCAAATTCTTTCTTTAAACAATTAATTGCCTTATTGAAGCTCTTCAGCGTTTCAATAATGTTGATATCATCAACATAAATTGCAATTAAAAGATTTACTTCAAGATCTTTTCATAAAGATGTATGGGCATATTAATTCACTTTCTTTATACCCTTCTTACAACATATTTCTTGAGAAGATTATACTGTTTGCGCTAATTGATTTAAGTCATACATAGACTTTTCCCCTTTATTGTTCTCAATAACTTGAATTAGATGCTTTTAGCGTCCTAAGTCATCAGGACTCGTGCTTACAAGACGTCGTTTAAGTCGTTACGTGTCTTCCACGCACATTAAGTCTTTTCGAGGGACGTGTCTTACAACATTAAGTCTTTCTAGGACATGTGTCTTCCACGAAGACCTTAAGTCGCCAGGACACGTGTCTTTCAGACCTTAAGTCCTTTTCTTACACATTAAGTCCTTTAAGGACATGTGCTTTACTAAGCACTTTTTGATTCTTCTATAATCTTCATGATTTAGTAAGCCTTATCATAAGTAGGCTATATAACAATATCTAGTAGGCGCGTAATTTTTCTTCCTTTCATAAATTGCCGGATTAACAATATCTATACAAAATTATTGTATCCACCACAAAATCATATATCACATCATAATCATATTAGACTTTGTGAAAATCTTTATTTTCACATAAATATTCATATATCTCAATTTGGACTTCTGGTCCATAACTATCATAATATGATTATAATTGAGTCATTTTCAATTTCATTTATCCTCTTGGCCAATAATCTATATGTCAACTTCTTGTGACATATCTTTATATAATATCCTCATTTGATCACGCGTGATATCATCATCAAAAATTGTTGTCGACAATTTCATCTTTTCGGTTCAATTTTCCAATTCGACATAACTTATCAATATCAATATAATTCAGGTGCACCTGAACCTCTCTTGAGGTTTTTACAATTAGTTATGTCTCGATACTCTTCGGAGTATCTAGTTCCTTTCGCATGTCGTATCTATACTTTCATGTATTCAAGCTACACCTAAGAGTACACGTTCTCCCCATATTTGGTGGATAGAGTTGTATAGTCAAAGTATAACTCTAAGACATAGTATTAGATGACATCCTACTTTAATATGATCATCTAAATTATTGCTCCAATTTATTCATAATATTGGAACCGAATAGTTACTCATGCTTCAGGCATGTCACAAATTGGAGCATTTTTATGCTGGAATATGAGATTTAATAAATCTCATTTAGGTCAGTAATATTATCTGGCAAATAATTCATGAATGCATGTCGATGAACTTCGGTTCATACAACATTATTCGAGGATATATACTTTGCTATAATGCATTCCATATATTGTCTTTTCCAAATATCCAATTTCTCCCCTCATGGTAAAAACAATGTCAAACGACAATTGACTAATCACGCAAAGATAAGTCTCCTAAATCCATTTGTTTCCTTTAGAAACATCTTTCATTTCATATAGAGACAAACAAGAAATAGAAGGTACTTATACAACATTTATCTCAAATATCTTTCTATATCCATCTATGTGCATTGTGGTGGGTTAATAATCATTGCACATTCAACCATTTTAAGATGAAAATTTGTCTGGCTTCCGACCAAAAGCCATTTTTACCTAGAATTCGTTGGCTTATATAAGACTACTATATAACATCAAATATACTAACATAAAATTTTGTTCTCATAAACATTTATCCAGCTTATTTATAGAGGCTTTAATTATGATTCGTAAATCATATCATCTGAAAATTACGCGCTTAATTTATTCAAACATCAAACATTATTGCAAACTTCATATTGCAATCTCTTTTGCAAACTTCATGTTGCAATTATTTCTGCAAACATCATGTTGCAAGCAAATAATCTCACATGTAACCATCTTATAGATCATCTATGGTTTACATGCTATTTCAATGGGCCCATATAAATTTGTTTGATATATTTCCAGAGATCCATTATTACCAATTATGACCTATGACATTTTCATAGTCATCTATATTTGAGAACAAACAGCTATTCATGAAGAATTTTCTGATTCTTCAATGGATGTCAATACAAATTCGTATTTGTATTATATATGACTTGGATGATCAAACAAGTCATGCCAACAAATAGTAAACTTCTAGTTTACTGTAACATTATGATCCACAATCATAATTTATCATTCATTTTCGGAGATCATATTTGTCATTATGTGGGAAGTATGAGTATGACTTTCTACAAATTAGCTCACACTTGCATACTAACAATCTCCCCCTCAAGTGTGAGACAAACATTCCCCTTAAAATTCATGGACTTTGTTCTTCATAAGAGAGCTTAATGTATGAAGTATATAACACTACAAAATTTCACTCACACTTGTATTCTAGAAATCGCCCCCTCAAATGTGAGTCCTTTTAAAAATACTTCACAAACATTAATGGACTTCAATCAAAATGTGGGTTTTCACTTTCAAATCCTTTAATTCATTATTAAATGAAATTAACACCCAACATATATTCTCATCCTCCATTGAGGACCATATTAGTGCATTATAATAGTGCTACGATGCACTTCAACATACCCAATGGAAAATATCTCAAATATCTTTTCCTCAGATCGTCCCACTCTAGAAAAATGAATAATCACTTTCAATTTATAATATTTGTTTACACATCAAGATATGAATTCTCAATAATTTTTCATATCTTTATTAATCACTTATGACCTCCTTTGGTCATATTGTAAACTTTCACGTTTACAATGAGCATGTGGTTCAATACTTTTCTATATGATATCCATTTACTCAGATATCTTTGAAACTCAACAAGTTTCTTTCATATTTGGTAGAATAAAATGCATATTTAATCATAATTTTGTTCCCTTCAAGAAACAATACATTAGCTCTTCGGGAGCCTTAAAACAAATTTATACTTTCATAAACTCTTCCTGGAGCCTTAAAACAAATTTATACTACCAAATATAGTCTGAACATTGGTTTTCAAATGAAGTGGGTAAACTATGCTAATTAGTCTCCAAGACTATTAGCCTTTAAAATTATTACTCATGTGGCATAATTTCTATGCAAAATATTTGTCTTTAAGACAATAACTTAAAACTCTTTGTATAATTCAATATTTGATACATATACTTTCGGGTCTTTATATAATAATTTATAAAATTTTCTTGTCATGCCATTTCTTTAAACCAATATTTTTCTTTTATAAAAGAACAATTAAGAAATTTGATAAACTTCTTAATATCAAATAATAATTTTTATGGCAATAAAAATGATAAATTTTTTAGTCATAAAATCATAATATTATGAGTCTTCTTACCATAAAAACATAATATTATAGCTACATGTCATTCAAAAATATCAATCTTTTTTCTTTCTTTCTTTCTTTTTTTTTTTTTTTTTTTTTTCGTGAATAGTATTTTTTACTATTCATAATACTAAAATATTAAAAACACGTGGTCCCCACAGTAAAATTTTTCTTCACCCTCAGCTGCCTTCACGTGGGAGGTTTGAAAAAAAAAAATTAAATTTTGGGGAAAATTACATAACATGACCCCAAAATTCATAAATATCATTTTAGTACCATATAAAATTACAAAATAATACCCAAATTATTTAAAATACCAAATTGGTCCCATTTTCCGAAAATCAACACCTCAAACTTTTGAAATTGATTTTGAGGTGATTTACATATAATACTTATCTTATCGGATAGTTTTATATCAAATATTTGACCTTTAACAAATATATTATGGCGTACAATAAATACAAAACTAATGACCCTTCTACTACAACAATAACATAACATGAATTTCTATCATGTTTATTATACTTGATTTCATTCTCGTGGTTCTTATCAATAATCTTTTCTCACTTCCGGTGAGAATTTGAACCATCATAATTACAACCATCGTCCATAAACAAATTTACACACATATCCACAACCACAATTAAATTTATTCATTACTACATTCACTTCTACGGGAATGTAGTTATCTGTTGGAGGAAATTCATGATCCTTAAAACAAAAACTCACTCATTTTTTTGTTTTATCACAAGCAAGAAATTATTAATTCAAAATATTTCTTGAGTCTTTCACAATATTGCTACTTCGTGAAAGAAATTAAATTGAATATTCTCATTATAATAAACTTTTAGAAGAAGCAACCATCTTCGGTGGTGGTCATACATTCCCATTAATTTGTTCTAAAGAACAAAAGAATCTATTAATGCCAAATATATAATTTTGAGACTATCATACAAATGATACCATACAAAAATTATGGATCGCGGCCATGTCTCATAACTCTAGGCAAATTTATCTCTTTCTTAGGCCATATGTCTCACAAGATCGTCAGCCAAATTATCATTTGGCTTGCGGCCAAATTATCTTATTTCTTGGCTTCTTGACAATTTATCGCCTCTTGGCTTGTCTAAATTATCATATTACGGGCTTTCTTGCCAATTTATATCTTCTCTTGGCTTGGCCAAATTATCTTATCTAAGAACTTCTTGCTAACTTTTTAATTTCATATCACAATATATGGCTTTAAACCCGCGTTTATCTTGGATAAACTTATATATATGGTTTACGGCATTATATATGACGTCTGATCATATAATAAGAAATATACTAATAATAATAATAATGAAAATAATAATAATAAAATGACAAATAATAAATTAAACATAAACAATAAATGTTATGTTAGAAACAATAACATAAATGTAAATGTTATGTTAGCAAACATAAAAGTAAATGTTATGTTAGATAACATAAAAGTAAATGTTATGTTAGCAAACATACAAGTAAATGTTATGTTAGATAACATAAAAGTAAATGTTATGTTAGTTAACATAAAAGTAAATGCTTAAATTAAATAGCATAAAGATAAATGCTAAATATTAAATCAAGACTTAGGTTAGGAGGTTTAACCCCAAGTAGGTGTCGAAATTAAAATATAAATATATAAATAAATAACATAAAGGTAAATCTTTGAATATTAATTAAAGACTCCCTAGGTTAGGAGGTTTAACCCAAAGTAGGTGTAAAAATTAATAATAATTATAAAATATAAATAAATAAACATAAATAAATGCTAACATAAAAATAAATACTTAAATATAAATATGTTAGCAATAATAAAAATGAAATGCTAAATCATAAATATGTTAGCGACATTAAATAAAATTAAGAGAAATATTATACCTCCACGCATCGTCATCTCATAGATAATATATAATCAATAATATAATATAAATTGTAATTACTATTTAAATAAAATAAAATAAAATGTGCAAATAGTAAATTTTTAAAAATCAAATGATTTTTTTTTTTTTTTTTTTTTTTTTTTTTTGGAATTTACTATGCAAATAGTAATAATAATAAAATATTAAAAACATGTGGGGTCCATGGACAATTTTTTTCAAACGTACCGACATAAGTTTTTTTTTTTTTTTTTTTTTTTGGAATTTACTATGCAAATAGTAATAATAATAAAATATTAAAAACATGTGGGACCCGCTACCAAAATTTTCAAACCTGCCTTCGTGACTCTTTTTTTTTCTCCTCCTTCTTCCTCTCGCCCGTCTCTGCGCCTTTACTTTCTTCTTTCCTCACGACACACAGGCATATATTTCTTAAATCAACCAACAAAATTTCATAAAAACATACGAGTGGAGAGATCACATTACAACCGATCGAAATCAATTTTCGTTTTTTAGTAGAAAAAACTTCTATTTTTTGTTAAAAATAAAGCTGAAGAAAATATAGAAAATCATTTAATTATACTTTTTACAGGCCAAGACCTTTTTTATAACATAATTATACTTTTGTTTTTAAATGTAGGAATTAATTTGTTTATACTACGTATTAATTATATATAAAGACATGAATGGGTATGAAGATATATAAATACATGGGTTTGGTGTAGAGATGAATTAATTGATACGGCTACGAGACGAAGATGAGAAAGAAAAGTAAAAGAGATAGACTTGCCTCACTCACTAAACACGAATTGTCACCATCATATATAGGAACAAATTAATAAGAATGCGAGGAGCACCACGCTGACTGAAACTCAAACAATAACAAAAGCAGATAAGAAAACCAACACACACACACACACACAAACATTAAAAAGGAAGAAGATAGATATAACTCATGAACTTCTTTGAGTTGGTGTTGGAAAAACAACTTCAATTAAGTCGAGATAAAACTCATATCATAAATTTACTTCATATACTGTAGATCACGTTGGAAAAATAACTTCTACCGATAATCTAAACAAACACTAGGTTATAACAAATAAAGAGTTGGTGAGGGACAGGATATGGATTTTAATTATAAATATTGTAGGGATAATTTGGTACATAATTATATGTTTCTCAAGACAAAAAGGTCATCTTTAATTAGGCCAAAAGGAGAAGTTGGTGCTTGTTTTTTAATAAAAAGTATAGGACCCCTATCCCCCAACTCCCTATAAATAAAAGGCTGCATTTTTTCCCCCTGAAAACATATATAAATAAAAAGCTTCATGCACGACAGGCACAAAGATGAAGTACACATGCCGATAGAAAATTACTGCATCCTCGTGCAATAATTATGCACACGTCATACGAATTAATTTCTTGATATAAGATATTCAAACCATTTTTCTCTTTTAATTAATTTCCATCCATACGGATTTTTATCATATATATATATATATATATATATTGGAGGGGGACATAAGCTTATGTTTGGATTTCACATGAATCAAAACGTTTTAAATTTCAAATTTATGACATATAATTAGAGGTTGAAGCGATTCGCTTTGATGGATACATCCATTGAATCAAGTTGTTGTAGTTGATTTTGAGCCTATAACAACTAATTAAAATTGATTTAATTTATATATATTCACGTATATACTTTATAATTTTTTTTAAGAAATTGTTTTATTTTTTAGAGGGTTTGAAAGTAACAGAAATTATAATTTAATAAGAGGTTAGATTGTCACGTTAGTCACTGAACCCACTCACTTTAACCTATTGACATTCTATAATAAACCCGTGTCTCTTCATAGTTCATAGCCTCTGGTGACACCCAAATTAAAGGCATTGGGATACTTGAATTTGCCGTAGAAAAGTCAATCGTGTGCCACGAGTGTTTCAAAGATTGTTACAAAAGTCTTCTCACTAAATTAGAACATTTTACATCGATTACCGACTCACCTATGTCATTTTCTACACTGGTTGTGAAATCAGTATGAAAAATCTCATGATTTCTATAGAGTTCGTATTACATACCTATGGCATCTATAAGTTTAGGAGCTCATCTCACAAAACTACGTCATTTTGCTTCAGAGCTTATAAACTCAACTTGGGTATCTCAACCAAAATGAGCAGGTAAAATAAGGAATTTTTAACTGATATTAAGGGGTAGGTGGTGCCGATGTTAATACGAGTTAGGCTTAAACGCAAAGCAGTAATGCGTGAGATGGGACCTCAAGGAAGACAAAACCGTCAATTAGCCGTTTTATATGTCATGCTTACGCCTTCAATTGAAAAATATTAAAGTCATGAAAAGCTGGCCATTACAAGTCTGGCATGGAAACATGAATGGGGTTGGTGAAACGGGGACGCTTTTTTTTTTTTGGAGACTGAAAATGGATACACGTCGTTATATATGTATCTATCCTGCCTTATGCCATATTCACCTACCATGGCCTTTTAATTCTTCATTCTCTGCCCCTCTCCCCATCCATTTCAAATCTTAACCAACCATACTATTTTTTAAAAGTGGTATAAAAGACTTATTTTAATTATGAAAGTTATTGGCTATAGTAAATATACCCCACGCTAATATTAAAAAAATTAGTTTTAATTTCTGCACGTTAGAATTTAAAAATAACACATTATTTACTCTTCAGATCAAAAGATTCCAAACCTGTTACTATTTTCATTGTCTATAAATACCTCAACCATATCGCCATTAGTAGAAGAGAACAAGAAACTTCAGTATTCACTACTATAAAAAAAGAGTTACAATGTCCGTTTTTTTGTACTTTTGACGTACTTTTTCATGGGAACACCTATTTTGGGGCATAGTAAGTTTTGACTTATGACGTCCTAAAAATATTAGGATGTCATAAGTACAACTTACGGCGTCGTAAAATTATTTTAGGACGTTGAAAGTACCTAATTTAAAAAAATATTTTTTTTCCCTCTTAGACAGACCTTGAAGAAGAAGAACAATGAAAATCAATGAAAATGAAGATCAAGAAACTCTGTTAACATCTAAAAGTACAATGTTTGCATATGAGAATGACCATATACAACAATCAAATAGACACAGAAAATCGCAAACAAAATCTTGTAGCAATTTCAGGTAATCCCAAACAAAGTGCCGTCAAGAGATACAGATTTGGAGATCAGGTATAATCACAAACAAAGTGCCATCAATGTTTTCAGATAATATAAAAATTCTCAGAATATCATCTTAGTTCTATAAAAAAACAAATAGCAATTTCACTCCAACAAAATCCCAGAAAAACACAAATCTACACTCCAACAAAATCTCATTAAAAAAACAGATTGAGAGATACGGATTTAGAGACAAATCTCACCCAGAGCTTCACACGCTAGGCACAGATTGAGGGTGAGCTTCACACACTAGACACAGATTGAGGGAGCATGGACGAATGAGCATAGATGGAGGGAGACCACCAGTGAAATTTTGGATTTGAAATTTCAGATCTGCATGACAGAGCTTCCAGCGAGATCAAGGAAGCACAGATGGAAGAGCATGGACGGAGGAGCATGGATGGAGGGAACACGAGACCACTGAAGAAATTTTGGATCTCAAATTTCAAATATGCACGACAGAGCTTTCCAGTAAGAGACTAGCCGATGAGTGAGGAAGACGAGCACGATGGTCGTCCTCCATCACGGAGGAGGGGAGGAGGGGCGCATTGGAATTGAAGGTGAAGGTGCAGACGAGAAGGTGCTAAGAAGTGAGGGGAGAAGAGGTCAAGAGAAAGAGATTAGAGGAGGTCAAATCGCGTTGGGTGGTGTATATTTTTGGCGTCCTAAATTGATTTTCGGATGCCAAAAATACAACTTTTGGTGTCCTAAATTGATTTTTGGACGCCAAAAATACTGTTTTTGGCGCTCCCAGTGGCACCAAGGATCACTTATGACGTCCTAAAATCAATTTAGAACGTCAAAAGTCCCTTGTTTAGGCGTCTCAATTTTAAAGTAAGATGCCAAAAGTTACTTTTGGCGTCCTTTTAAAAATTTAGGACACCAAAAGCCTCCACATAATTATAAAAATGTTAATGCCTTTATTTTTACTTTCTTTTTCTTTTCTTTTTTTAAAAAAGAATGTCTTTTAAGGACGTCATATCTGTTTTTTGTAGTAGTGATTCTCTTGTTGACTTTTTTTTATCTTCCGTCAATTTTGTCATTTTGTATACAGGAAATGTTTTAAATCTCAGGAGTGTTGCTTCCTATCTATTGAAAGAGCTACGAAATAATTCTTAAAGACAATGCTTTTGATACGACTCGAACCAAGAATTATTATTATTATTTTTGGTTGCAAATTTGGCAAACATAGGAAGAATATATAATCGAATCAATAAATTGGAAATATTTTTTAAAAGCTATAAGCGACTATTATATTATTTTTAAAACATCATCCATTTTTGAGTCCTCACTTTTCACTGCGGTAGCCTGCAATCCTGATGTCCTAATTTGTTTGAGTATTGAAGTGTTGGCAATACTCCTCGGTTACCTTCTCCCATAGGCAGAAGGATATCACTTTAATATTCCCAACATAAACTGCAAATTAAATAGTTGATATTGACATATTTAATTTAATTAAGTAGACCTAAATCATATCCTTTATAATCATCGTTTATAAGTTACAACGACCACATCCGTCTGGCCCAAAATAATAATAATAATAATAATAAGAGGGGTGCATGCGCAAAATGCAAAGGTAGAAAATAATCTGCTTGAAATATTACTTCTTATCGTTATTATAAGATTCATCTTCTAGACTTGTAGTTTAATTTCTTTATTCGATTAAATAAGATCAAAAGTATAGTAGTATATATATTACTAATTAATTAGGAATTGGCTTACTGCTTTATGTTAATTAGTAGTGGCGTTTACCATTAGTATTCGCTTTGATCACTTTGACCATCTATATATATTTGACTTCAGATTACTACGTACTTACAATTAACTCGTCTTAATTGAGATAACGGTGAGAAAAATGATTTATTTGCAATCTGACTTATAAAAAAGTAAGATTGGGTAAAAGTCAAATTGCGTAATATATATATATATATATACATATTCAGATTTGCGGTAGCATAAGTAGTTTTTATGAAATTAAAATTTGTTTGTAATGACGGTGGTATAAGTGACGTTTGAGATAATTACAAGAGAAAAATTAAAGAACCCCACACAATTTGCAAAACTGAACCACCGATTAAATCTCATAGAGCTCGCCGGAAAAATCATAATGGAGAGCGCTTGATGGTGTGAAGCTCGACTCTGCAACTCTCTTCTCTGCTCTAAAAGTTTCAGCCACGGTGAGGGTGGAAGGTGTGGCGGAGAGGAGGAGTAGAGGTCGCCAAAGAAGATAGAACCTGCCGGAAGTTGCAGAACTCGCCAGAGGAATGTGAAGTGGTTCAATTTGATCTCTCTCTTCCAATGAATAAGCTTCGCGGCGTTCTCTTCCATCCTCCCTCTTGATTATGAGCTTCCCTTTTCTCAGTCTGTCACGGCGCCCCTGTTCTCCTCTCAAGCTCTCTCTCACCGAACACTCCCTCTGGTGTCTCCAATTCATATTAAATAATGGGTGAAATAATATTATTTGAACTTTTTTGAAAGGAAAATAATAGGCAAAACATGTGGAGTAACTATTTGGAGGGAGAATTTTGGAGAAAAGCCCGATGGTAAATTGGGGGAATTCTTGTTGGGGAAGTTTCATCGGGATTTTCCAATCGGCGGCAAAACCAACCCGTTGTCACTTATGCTAAAAGTGTGGTGGAGGGTCATAGAACCTACCAAAAACAAGATGAACGGAGTTTAAAGAACTTTTATAGCTTCAATCTAGCTTATTTGAGCTCTCACTACTAAACCAATTAGGAACTCAATCCTTGTTAGGATATTTGGTTTTAACTCAAAAAATACTTAAGCACAACAATTCAATTAGTCTAGGGCAAATTTACCCATTTTAGTTAGCCTTGGAGAAACACATTTACACAAGTCGAGGCAAAACTTTCTTCGCATACTTCCCTCGTATATCATAAATCACGTTAGAAGATAATAAATCTGATCTCAACTGCATATTATCCGCTGCTGAGACTGATTTTCAAATTTTAAACTTAAGAAATAAAAAAGATGATGAGTTGAGTTTAATTTTGATTATTTAGTGGACAGTGACACTTACAGATTTTTTTTTGGGGACATGTGAAAGCTAAGGGAGAAATTCCCAGAACAAAAGAAAAGGGGGAAATTTCGATTGAGAAAGACAAAGACGATAAATTCGGGAAGAAATCACGCAAGAAAATAAAACGGGATATACATTTGTCTTCGTTAATTCCTGATTACTTCGATCGTGTGTGTTTATTTTCTGATTTATAGGTACTCGGATATTTATTAAATCTGACCAATGTGGATGGATGGTCTCATCAAGGATGCATAATTACTTATATATTTAGCATAATTAAGTTATTCAAAATTTAATTGAATTAATAAATTTAATTAAAATCTTAATAAGTAAAATAAGAACACATGTTTAAAGATGAACTTATTATTTTTCCCCTCTGAAGTCTGAACCATAATTTTATTAAGATTTTTTAAATTTGGTTTTTCCATTATGATACAATATTAAAGAAGAAAGTGACACAAAAGTATAAAATGGATCGGACCGGAGGGAGTATAATTATAATCTTGTTCATTTAATTTATATATTTTTGTAATGCTAAAATGCATTTATGAGGGAGCTAGGAGAGGTTATTTCCATAACTTGACATTCGTGGTCACTTGTCAGCCGAGAAGAATCAGTGGGAAAGTGTGAAGAACAAGGCATCTTCATCATCACGTAGGGTCAGGTTCATTATTCTCACTGAAACTACACTTCATTGTGCACCCAATAATTGGTAGATTGGGGTCATATATATCCCAACGTAACCATCCACTCTCGATCCACCCTGCTCTTTAATTTTCTTCCGGTCTAGCTAATCGCCAAGTAAAACTATATAATTAATCGGTAACAAAGTCAATCCCTCGTCTCATCAATAGGGGAGGTATGTTTTTTTTTATTGACCAAAAAAATATAAATAGGGGAGGTAATTTATGAATGTTGTTTAGTCTCACTATTACAAATTTGCTACCACCTTCGGTTCTAAATATATGATAAGGTTTGTATGCAATTTGTACTATAAACTTTGTCTTATATTTATGATGGAAGGGAGTATTATTTAACGGTTATTTTTACTTACATTTAACGGTTGATCTGACCGCTAAATATTTATATTTGATGATTTTAACTGTTATATACAACGCCTTATATTTAATGGTTATTTAATTATCATCATTATTTATAGGGCCATATATATTTAACCGTCATTGATTAAAGAAAGCCACAATATATTACGGTTCAAATGATGAACAGTAAAGCATTTGATATTAGTTTTGGTCATTTAAAATGAGTTTATTCGACGGTTGTTAGTCTATAACAGTAAAATATTGTGATATATTTCATGGTTGTTTAAAAAAAGCGTCATATATGTGAACATATATAATGGTTATTTGCAAATAACTGTAATGTATTAGTGACAATTTTTTTTTTTTTTTTAAAAAGATAGGGCTAATTTTCTATCAGCCCTGGTAGTTATTACATATATGCAAACACATTTGAATATAAAAACTAAAACACAGATCCATTCCAATAACCAATATGTCCCACTTGACACCTCATAAGCACTTACTCTATGCCCGATGAGATGAATTGTTGGTTGCTGAGGCTTTTGACTCACCCCATTTATTTAACATTCTTTCAGGTGATAGTTCTCGTGCGGGTCCATTAGGGAAAACTCTAGAAGCTTAAGTTACTTCTGCTGATAATAATGCTTCCATCTTTTTGATATATGTTGGATTATTGTACATTGCCACTTTAGAGCTCATATTGCATACTTTGATTTTTTCGAAAATTTGATGCATTTACTATATACTTTTGATTTCTCTATGATTATATTACTTTTGGTGGTTTCGGGTGGCCTAGAGGCCTTACGATTATGTTTTAAGCTTGTGGATCCACCTCATGATTGACTTGGATATTTTGTTATACGATGAAGTATTGTTTAGTTAAAGAGTGTGGGTTTAGTGGCCTGGTGAACGTGTATTTGGGCCTTGTGAATTCCAACGCCTAAATATGTGCATGATAATGTTTTGATGAATGGTTTGATCAAACCCTTAATCAATTATTGTTTTAAGAAAAGGATTTTACAATACGACAATAAGGTAGTCTGGCCACGCAAAAAAGCTACGTACAGCTCCTTCCACTATATATATGTGCTTATGGGGTGGACACCATAAAGGCATACTTAGAATCGATGACCGTCTTCAACTTTACCCTAACATGATTATAAGGGAGAAGCGAATTCTGAATCATATTCTCCCTTTGTAAGTTATATATGCAGCATGTAGCAACCATATGCTCCTTCAGGCTATCTGTCACACACTCAATCTCCGCCTCTCCCTAAACAAATAGAAAATACAATTAGGGTAAAGCAAAAATAAATAAAGCATATGCTTTCAGTATGAGCTAGTTATAATACCTTAGGTAGAGTTTGAGGAAGGAATGTGCAGCTAATGTTGGCACTTGGGTTGTGAGTCGTTCCCTACTTTCCCATTGTGTCCTGGCTCATGAACTGATCAATAATTGCTTATTGTGCTACGACATGCTCCTTCAGCATCTCAGTTATCTCCATATACGGTTAAAGTTTTTTATTAGAACGGCTTCTTCCGCTTCCCAAAGTATTATCTCTTATTAATTAACTCTATAGTCGACACCTGTTTAAAGACCATTGTAGTCAAGACCCAACACCTTTTTCTATATATCATCATCCCCAGGAAGCTCGCCTCACTCTACCTATTGGCTTAAGCTCTCCTGTAGCAAAATGAAAGGTTACATACATTTTTATATAAAAAATTCAATTATAATTGATTCAAAATCATCGATACTTATCATTCTTGAGACAGCCTCCTGCACGCGAGGATGATCAATATTGCCCTCTTTATTTTGCCTCGCAACAACTCGTATCACTCCACACTTTATAGTGATATTCAATCCAAACCCCTGCTTCTCTAACAAATGTTGATCGATGTTTGTATACCTTGTGTGGCCTCCACAGTATGAGTATGCGTTGTTCTTCACCCTCTCATGGTTTGCCCTGCTTAATAGTTAAGAAAAGAAACAATAAAGATATCATATTTACATTGCATTAATAGTAATTACTATTGACTTTTAATTCCTTTAAATTTAATTTACCTTGAACGTTTTATCGTGTGTGACCATATAAAAGCAGCCCATTCGGGTTGTTTGACAATTTCCCTTAGCAATGTCAGAACCACCGACTCATCTACAGATTCAGGTTCCAAATGACTAATGAGATAAGACTCGTTGTTGTATTTATAACTCTCCAAATGAGTAATGCATTTTTTCTATAACGCGCCCAATAATAAGGATTGAGAGACTGTGTTTAACACCATTAATATTTTCAGGGGGTGACACAATGTTTTTACCTGATAACAATAAATAATTAATTCAACCAATTTTATTAATCTTTACAAATTAATTAATTATTTTTTTTGCCAGCTAATTAAGTATATCTTACTTAATTAGATGTAAGATCTGTTATGGATGGAGCAAGGCCATATGGCAATTACCGAATACGAATAACGATATCTATCCATTTATTCTCTCGTCTTTTTGCTTTATTTCTTTGAAATTTTCCAGTTTCCACTCCCTTGGTCTTCGAAACAAATTTTTAAATCCCATATAATGATCATAGCCCCACAAGGCCACAACTCTGGTGTTTTTTATCTTGCGCCAAAAAAGCAGAGCGTCTACCTAAATCCAATTCATATTATTTTCAAGAATCAACACATATAATTTTTATTATTTAATTATTTAACATTTCGTTTTTTTTAAAAAAAATATTTTCAGTAGACATATACAATTTATTTATAAAAATATTGTTTATTTTATTTCATTACAGGTAATATTAAGATTATATGCAGAAATTAATTCAGCGAGGGGGTTTACACCTTTTTTTTTTTTTTTTTTTTTCAAAAAGGGGCTCGTCAAACTCAGGGGCGTCCTGGTCAGCGTTCAACGGGGGTGGCTTATGATTACTTATATATGTTTGAAGTGTCTTGCTTGACTTTCATTTATTTATTTATTATTTATTTTTAATTTGGTTTTAAAATAGACCGAAGAATCACTTGACCCTCCACTCTCAGGCTCACAATATTATCGGCTATATGTGGGAATAATCAGATCTTAGCTGTTTTTCATTCCACAAATTAGTTAAAAATACTTTATAATTAGAATAAGAGGGAATATGTCCAATTATATTAATAAATGAGGTCCTGCTCTTACCACCCAACCCAACCTTAGATGGAAATAATTATATATACGTTAATTTGTGGGCATATTTAATACTCCTGTTTAAAATTATTACGCATTTTAATTTTTTACTCTTTTCATATTTAGAAATATAAAATCATCTTGGTGTTTTCTATAAGAAATTATATCTTAATAAGGCATTTATAAGAATGTCCTTAATAAATATTTAAAATTAATGAAATTTACATATTCATTTATGATCAATTTGCCTATTAAATCTGGTAAAAAAAAAAGTTACCTATTAAATAGTTTGGCCAAAAAAAGTTGCCTAGCGGTTAGATAAGGATGGATCCATGTATAATTAAAAAGAGTAGGTAGCTAGTTTGCAACTATATATATATATGATCAAGCTAACTTTTTTTTTTTTTTGGAGAGAAAGTTAAATAAAGATGCTTGTGATTTCAAATAATGGAATATCGTACATATATTATTCTTGCTGGCTAAAACATGACCAAGTACACTTAATACAGCTATGATTTGTGGTTTAAAAATGTTAAATATCTTCTTCCACGTATTTTATATATCTTAATTATTACTTGTACGTGCATGATTTCATATTGAGCGTTACACGTTTTCAGAAACTATACGATGCAATTATACACTGCTGACTGTATATAATTCCCTGGCCTGAGTCTAATCATCCAACTAATAACTAATCTTAATTACAAAAGTGCGAGTGTAATTGTCGCGTAATTAAGAAACGACCAAAGGCAGGCGCGCCTTTTAATTTGGTAGTTGGCATGCAAGCTAAGTCATGCAACACACAACCTTTTAATTAAGTGTCAAACTATGCTGTAATAAAAATGTTCAAGTTATATATAACTAATTAAAAAAATAAAATATTTTTTCAAAAATAAAAAGAGAACAAATTAGACCAAGTACGTATATTGTGAAAAATTGCAGACAAAGATGTGATGTTATTTACCTTTTACGTATATATTTATATTGGGCAGAATAAGCAACAAGTTTACCGGTTCAATTTGTGCAAATAGTTGACGTCTCCAAGTATGAAATATATATATATATATATATATATATATATATGGCCCTCCTTAGTGACTCACCTACTCTGGCGTCGTCTACTTGTATTGACATGGTTTATAATGCGATAAAATAGTTCCACGTTGCAGCATTGTGGCCGTGCGATAGCTAGTTGAGGATCGGACGGCAGTTAATGATTCTCAACCACCAACCCCCTCTCCTTGTGGCCTTCTGCCACTCCTTATGCCCACCTACCCACAACACGCTCTCACCTTAATAACACCTTTCTTATATAACCCAACCCTCTTCCCCTTCTTCCCCTCAGGAAATCTTATCATTCATCCCAAGATTTCCTTTCTCTCTCTTCTTTAACCTCTCTACTTAATTAGCTCCTCCATAATATTCCTCATTCTTCTTTTTTCATTCCTAGCTACTGCTTCATCATCTATCATTATTCTTATCATGGAGTCCATCGCCAAGGCCAACGGTCACCATCAGAACAGCAGCGCCTTCTGCCTGAGTAATGGCGCCTCTGATCCCCTGAGCTGGGGCGTGGCCGCCGAGTATCTTAAGGGCAGCCACTTGGACGAGGTGAAGCGCATGGTGTCGGAGTATCGGAAGCCGGTGGTCAGGCTTGGAGGAGAGACTCTCACCATCTCTCAGGTGGCTGCCATTGCGGCGCATGACCAGGGCGTGAAGGTGGAGCTGTCGGAGTCGGCCAGGGCCGGCGTTAAGGCCAGCAGCGACTGGGTCATGGATAGCATGAACAAGGGAACTGATAGCTACGGTGTAACCACCGGTTTTGGGGCCACCTCTCACAGGAGAACAAAGCAAGGCGCTGCTTTGCAGAAAGAGCTCATCAGGTATATAAACGCTTCCTCATGAATGAATTCATGATCCGCCTCAACTTTTATCATCCGTGTTTCTTTTCATGATAACTCGTTCAATTTTCCGGGTGGTTCGTTACTTACGATGAGAGAAAAGGAAAAGGCAAAAAGCTACCTAATCCGTGAAAAGGCAGACAACTTAATACTTGCATATATTTTGAGCAAAAAAAAAATACTTGCATATATTTAACTGCTACTATAAATTATCCAAATACTTATGTATGTGGAGGTTGGGTTTTGGGGTAATAAATTAATTTTGCAGAATAGGGAATAATCATTTGTGAATTATTTATACCATAGGGCAAAAAAATTTAAATTAAATATATATATATATATTTAAAAATATAACTGTAATTGATATATTTATTTAAATAAAATAAGTTCCATGACAATTTGTTTTAAAAAAGAATTTTATTGAAAAATTCAAATGGTTATAAAAAGGGTTTTATATTTTGAAATCATGTTAAATATAATCTTAAAAAAGGGTGAATATTAAAATAATATATGAATTTTGTAATTTGTAATATGATGTGAATTTTTTTTTTTCCAAATAATTAAAAATTTTATGTATTATTTAAATTTCAAACTTTAAAATCATTTTAAATATTATGCTTCTAAGTTATGATTTTTGAAAACTACTGGCTTGTATATATTTCCTGATAAAAAAGGATTTAAAAAAAAAAATAAAAAAAAGAGGGAGGTTGGTAGATAGCTATAAATAGAAATATGGTAATAGGACCCCAAGTAACCGGTCACCTTCAGCGGGTAGCCAGGAAGGGTTAGGAATTGGAATTCGGACAAGCATATGAGAACATGCATCGCCGGTTTACACGCCAGGCCGGTCTCCGTACATGACTCTGTTGCTTGGTCCCCGGTTTGGCATCTTAATTCTTAACCAAATAAGTTGTGATCGTAAATATTCGTTTTTCATGTTTTTGAAGTTTTGTCTGTGGCCGTTGACTCCTCTGGGCGAAGATTTTAATTTCACCCTGAGTGTGTTCATCTGGTAGTTAAATATCGGAATACCATTTCTGATCATTGCGTCCTTTATATTTTTCCAGATTTTTGAATGCCGGAATATTCGGCAATGGCACTGAGTCTTCCTTAACTCTGCCGCACTCCGCCACAAGAGCAGCCATGCTAGTCAGAATCAACACTCTCCTCCAGGGATACTCCGGCATCCGATTTGAAATCCTAGAAGCCATAACCAAGTTCCTCAACCACAACATCACCCCATGCCTGCCACTTCGCGGTACCATCACAGCATCCGGCGATCTCGTCCCTCTTTCTTACATCGCCGGTTTACTCACCGGCAGACCTAACTCCAAAGCCGTTGGACCCAAAGGAGAAGCCCTCAATCCTAAGGAAGCTTTTCAGTTGGCCGGCATTGAGTCTGAGTTCTTCGAATTGCAGCCCAAGGAAGGGCTTGCTCTTGTAAATGGCACCGCCGTTGGTTCTGGCTTGGCCTCCATGGTTTTGTTTGAGGCCAACATTCTCGCCGTGCTCGCCGAAGTTATTTCGGCTATTTTTGCTGAAGTCATGCAAGGGAAGCCGGAATTTACAGACCATTTGACCCATAAATTGAAGCACCACCCTGGCCAAATTGAGGCTGCTGCTATCATGGAACACATTTTAGATGGAAGCTCCTATGTTAAAGCAGCCAAGAAATTGCACGAGATGGATCCTCTGCAGAAGCCTAAACAAGATCGCTATGCCCTTCGAACTTCACCACAGTGGCTCGGCCCTCTAATTGAAGTTATCAGATTCTCCACTAAGTCAATTGAGAGAGAGATCAACTCTGTGAATGATAACCCCTTGATTGATGTTTCAAGGAACAAGGCTCTTCATGGTGGTAACTTCCAGGGTACACCAATTGGAGTCTCCATGGACAACACACGTCTGGCTATTGCTTCCATTGGAAAACTCATGTTTGCTCAATTCTCTGAGCTCGTCAATGACTTCTACAACAATGGTTTGCCTTCCAATCTAACTGCCAGCAGAAACCCCAGCTTGGATTATGGTTTCAAGGGGGCTGAAATCGCCATGGCTTCTTACTGCTCTGAGCTGCAATATCTTGCCAATCCCGTAACAACCCACGTCCAAAGCGCCGAGCAACACAACCAAGATGTGAACTCTCTGGGTTTGATCTCGTCTAGGAAAACAAACGAAGCCATTGAGATCTTAAAGCTCATGTCCTCCACATTCTTGGTTGCGCTGTGCCAAGCAATTGACTTGAGGCACTTGGAAGAGAACTTGAAGAACACAGTGAAGAACACAGTTAGCCAAGTTGCCAAGAGAACTCTGACCACAGGCGTGAACGGAGAACTCCATCCTTCTAGATTCTGCGAGAAGGATTTACTCAAAGTTGTGGACAGGGAATACGTGTTTGCCTACGCTGATGATCCCTGCAGTGCTCTTTACCCATTGATGCAGAAACTCAGGCAAGTTCTGGTGGACCATGCACTGGCGAATGCCGAGAACGAGAAGAACACGAGCACATCAATCTTCCAAAAGATCGGAACATTTGAGGAGGAGTTGAATAATGTGTTGCCCAAGGAAGTTGAGAGTGCTAGAGTTGCATATGAGACTGGAACTTCTGAAATTCCAAACAGGATCAAGGAATGCAGGTCATATCCTCTGTACAAGTTTGTGAGGGAAGAGCTGGGAACTCAGTTGCTCACCGGCGAGAGGGTGATTTCACCTGGCGAGGAATGTGACAAAGTGTTCACAGCTTTGTGTCAGGGCAAGATCATTGATCCTCTTCTGGAATGTGTTGGCGAGTGGAATGGTGCTCCTCTTCCAATCTGTTAATTCTTCAGCTTCTTCCTTTGTGGAGATGGTTTAATTTCCTTTTTTAATATATCTTCGTATGTGTAGTTATAAACAGTTGGTTTGTTAGTTTGGGGGTGAAGACCTCAAGCAAATCAACCTAGAAAGTTGGTTGTTATAGTTTTGCTTAAATGTCAGGTGGATATTGTTAATTTTCAGTTGAAATTGAAATTTAATTTGTTTGTCAAGCTTGGAGCGCTAAATGGAACATATATATATATATATGAACCCGTTTTCACGAAAGGGCATGTTGCTTTTTTTTTTTTTTGTTTTCAAGGAAAGGGCACGTTGCTTTTCAATGACGCTTCTGATAAATTTCTCTGTTTAGGCCACCAAATTCACTTGTTCTTGAGGCCTCAGTTTAAATTTTGAGGGGTGGATCTCTCTTAATTTCCAAATGTGTAGATTTTCAGGGGCGGCTACGTCCAGCGTCGAGGATTTGGAAAGGTATTCAAGTAATCAATATGACATACAGCTTAGCAGTGAAAGGGATCTTCACGATTATGATACAATTCTATTTTATACGTAGTATTTTTTTTTTCCCCAAATAATCTATACGACAAATTGCGATGCTTTCGCTGCAAGTTATGTATTGGTCGATGCTACAATATAAAATTTTGTTCAATGAACTTGGATAATGCCTTTTTGAGCCAAAACAAAGAACTTGGAGTCGTTTTCTTTAATGCAGCAATCACCCATCAAAATTTGACTAACAACTGGCTTGAGAATTAAGCAGTAAATTGTTATTTAAAAACAGAATTAGGCGGTAAATGGAACTGCCAGGGTACCCGCACGTTGGCGAAATCCTATGGAATTTGTCAAATGCCAGCGCAACATTTGCCCACATGGTCACTATCATGATAAATTCATAGAACAAAATTTAAGTTCATTTGCTTATATCAATTAGGTCCAATTCACCTATCAAATCTTAGCACAAATTTTTTCATCTAACAACGAAAATTCACGTCGAGAAAATCAGATTTTTCAAAAATATCATTAGTAATAAAAATCACCTCACAACAAAATTCGATTGGTAAATTGGACCCAATAGATATAGACAAATGGTTTTAAAACCGGAGCTAGCATGTCTTATTTGGGATTTACTATTATCCTCTTTTCTTACCATTTTCATCACCTTCTCCTACCTTTCATTACTCCTTCTGAAAGCTCTAAATCATAAGTTGGCTCTTTTTAGGCTTAGGCCTAAATAGGCTGACCCGACGGAGTCTACTCGATTTTCCAGTCTAGCCAAACCCATTTTGTATTCATACCTCAAAACACCATTGAATGATTAGAAAAAAGAAAAAGAAAGGAATATATATAGTACCATATTGGGCTCACGGTCGGGCTTTGAAACAGGGCGCTAAGTACTAATCATCGTGCTCGGCCCTGATCTGAACAGAAAAGAGAAAAGTACTGAGGCGGGGTGACTGACTCCTTGTCATTGGCCTGGCCTTGTGCGCCCCTGCGTTGGCGTTTGGAACCTTCGACTTTTCGGAAGGATCAGTTTATAGTTTGGCATCTTCATAGCTGGTCGTCGTCAACCATGGCTTCTCGGCTTCTTAGACGATTTCTCGGGAGGCGCAGCAGCCAGGTTTCCTCCCTGTCAGATCTTAGGGCTTTCTCTTCCGTTTCTACTCCGATCCGAGCCACTCTCTTCCCTGGCGACGGTATTGGTCCTGAGATCGCCGACTCTGTCAAACAGGTTTTTCTTCCCCTGCCATTATTCCCTACTTCCAATTCCATGTTCTATACCTTTTATTTGATTAATAGCTCTTCGCACTTTTGTTTTCTTTATTGTCCTGGAATTAATTACTAGGAGCTCCGTTGTTGATTCATATGCTTCTCACTGTCCAAATTATACGGAGGCCCAGGATTTCATTTGACCATGAATTCATTAATTCAACGTCGAGACTTGTGATCGCGTTGATGCTTCTGGATTTTGTCTTTCAAATTTGTTGTTCCACACTTTTTTTAATTATGTATTTTCGATTGGCGGGTTTGGTTTGCGTCCGGACAATTCTTTGAAGATTATTCTCTGCATTAATGAAGGCTATTCTTTTGAAAATGGGCATCGTTTTTGTGATTAATTGACACAGTCTCCCTTTGTTTTGCCAGAGAATAGTTTGAGAGTTGGAAAATATTTTTTTAGAGAAAATAATTTAGAAATTACTCCAAGAAAAAAAATCTCGAAAAAAAAATCTTTAAATGAACCCAATTTTATCGAAAGCTTTCAGTGTTTTTTATTTTGTTGACTTGAAAGGGAATCTCCCTTGTGAGAAGGTTGTAAGAATTAAATGAGGCAACATTTTGCAGTTGATTAGTACACCAAGCATGGGGAAAATGTTTTCCAGCTCTAAATAATAGAATTTTTTTATTTTGGGTAACTACTTTGTGTTCTGAACACTAGGAACTATATGAAACCTTTTCCAGGAAGTCATTTGTCTGAGTTCCCCATGAATCCTAAGGTCACTGTGGGTGTAACTAGTTTAAACTTTGAAGGTATTGTTAAACTATTGCCTTTTCAACCTAAACTTCTTGCAGATGAGATATTTATAATCCGGTTCAAGTTGAAGATGATATAAGATGGATGGATTATTCCATATTACTGTTATAAATATATCAAAGCTAAGTTCTGAATGAGACTTCTCTAGTTTTTAGCATGGCCTACATATACTATCTTTAAGCTATAGTATTATTTGAATATCTGAGTTTTAATCTTAGCATGGAAAAGCCTTGAATAAAGGCATTGTTGCCAAGATAAAATATGGGATGAAGCAATAAGAATAGCTGTTGTGGCCTGCGATCAAGGTTTTAGACTTACATATGGTGCTAGTGAATGATTTTTTTATGAATTATGAAATTGTGTGCCTCGGTAATTTGATTTCACTTGTTGCTATAATTAAATGGCGAATTTGATTATTTGGTTGCTGGAATTGATTAATAAAAGTACTTTGTCTATTTTGTGCTTATGTTTGTTGATAAAACTCGATTCATTCAGTGAATCTAATGTAATGTTCTTTCAACAACTTTGTTTGCAATTAGGTGTTCAGTGCAGCTGAAGTCCCGATAGAATGGGAAGAGCACTATGTTGGGGATACAATTGACCCTAGAACACAGAGTTTTTTAACATGGGAAAGCTTAGAATCAGTTAGGCAAAACAGGGTTGGTTTGAAAGGACCAATGGCCACCCCTATTGGAAAAGGTCATCGTTCATTAAACCTTACTCTTAGGAAAGAACTTAATTTGTATGCCAATGTCCGACCTTGTTATAGTCTTCCTGGCTACAAAACTCGTTATGATAATGTTGACCTTATCACTATCCGTGAAAACACGGAAGGGGAGTACAGTGGACTTGAACATCAGGTAAGTTTCTAGCAAGTGATGTTACATTCTATCATTGAATTTATGACTTTTATTAACTCTCATCAACCCCCATATATTGACAGGTTGTGAGAGGTGTAGTAGAAAGCCTCAAAATTATTACACGTCAAGCAAGTTTAAGAGTGGCTGAGTATGCTTTTCATTATGCCAAGACACATGGAAGAGAGAGGGTGTCTGCAATACACAAAGCCAACATTATGCAAAAAACTGACGGACTTTTCCTCAAGGTTCACAAATACATAAAATTTCATGTATAATCAACTGGCTTCAATTTTTACCCCATGAATTGTTCTATCAACTTGTATTTTGAATGTTTTTAGTGTTGCCGTGAGGTTGCTGAGAAGTACCCTGAGATAACTTATGAGGAAGTGGTCATTGACAATTGCTGTATGATGGTATGGTGTCTCCCTAGCTGAATATTGGCAGATTGGGTGTGTGATACAATTGCATTTGGAAATTGTTGTGTTAGAATAGGAATAACACTTGCTCTTGCCCATTTACAGCTAGTGAAGAATCCAGCTTTGTTTGATGTGTTAGTGATGCCTAACCTCTATGGTGATATTATCAGTGACCTTTGTGCTGGCTTGGTTGGGGGATTGGGCTTAACACCAAGGTATTTTAATTTTTTGTTAAAAAATGTGGAATTTCATGAATACCATTTGATGCAATTTGTTTAATGTTGGCAGCTGCAACATCGGTGAGGGTGGTATCGCACTAGCTGAGGCTGTGCATGGTTCAGCACCTGATATTGCTGGAAAGGTGAGCTGTTCCAACCACTCCCTAATCTTCACTAATCTTCAATCTTTTCGCCTTGTTCTTGTTGAGTTTTCCCTTGTTTGGGTGCTTTTCCCCACTCGTGTTTGATTTGTGATGGCATTGGATGAATTGATAGCCTAATTTGCGGATTTTTCCCTCCATCCAGATCGAGGGTAACGTTATAGGTTTTATTTTGAACACTTGTTTTGGTTACTGATGATGAACACTTTCCCTTTGGAATCAGTGGCCTAACATCTATTCACAAATTTACTTATGAATGCTTTTAAACTTCCATAGAATGCAACTATTTACAAAAATAATGTAAAGTAAAAGTTTGCCTGAAATGTGGGATGTGACCTGTGTATGGAAGTTGAAAGGAGTTCACGTTCTGTCAATATCATAGGCATTAGTTGCCTACTGAAGACTTGGGGCAGTGGGCATGCCTTTCTTAACTAGGAAGTCAAATTTGGTGACGGGGTGTTTTTCAGACGAGATCTTTTGAAAGGGCTATGATCTGTATGCTCAACTTTCTGCTAGTATTGTTACCCTGCTATGAAAAAAACTTTTTGCACTACTAACTATATGTGCTCACTTTATATATTCTTCTTTATTGAAGTTTTACCTTAATTGACATGGTCCTCTTTCAAGATAGCTGTTCTTGTGTACATTGTTTAGATTGACTAGCACACTGATGTTAGATAATGAAAACGTAGACAGAAATCAATGATCTCCCAAGAATAAACTAAGTTTTCTGAACCTTTGTTGTTATTTACTTCTCTGGTCCTATATATATGGCAGAGAGAGAAGATTTTTTTGTCCTATTTATAAGGCATCCCATTAAAGTTTTGAGGTAAATGTACAATTTAACCCTTAACTTATTATTATGTTGATTTTATTTTCATTTTGTATTGTTTATAATAAACAGGGATAGAGTTGAAAAGTTGTTGAATTTTATGGTAGAGTTAATGAGATTTAATGTTTTCTTTGGTGTGTGAGAAATATTGGAAGTGCCCTACGATCAAACAAAGAGAGTAGTTGTCAATTTATTTTCCCCTTAAATGCAGCCTGGGTCATAATGTCATTGACGCTCTTTTCAAGATGTTGTGTTGCTTATTCATATCTTCTTTGGATTTATATAGAACTTGGCAAATCCAACTGCTTTGCTGCTGAGTGCTGTTACAATGCTGCGCCATCTTGAGCTCAATGACAAGGCCGAGCAGATTCAAAATGCCATACTCAACACTGTTGCGGAAGGGAAGTACCGAACTGCTGACCTTGGTGGTAGTTCATCAACAAGTGACTTTACGAAAGCAATTTGTGATCATCTTTAAATTTTTGCTTTGGGGTCAGCCTAAAAGAAAATTCATTTCTTGTGATTTTTCCCCAGCCAAGTTCTAATTTGTTCACAAGTTTTTTTTTCCCTGTTAAGAAGAGTAGGATTACATCAACTTAAATGAACAGCTATTCCCTCAAAAGATGAGGAATGGGTGGGCAAACATGGCTTCAAATATTCGGGGCCAATGCAGTTGCACGGCATTAATGAGGGCGATGGAGTCCCTACTCGTAAAATGTAAGCGCATGGATTGAAAACCTCGGCTATACTTAATTGTTATTCTTTGTCAATAATGTAGCCAAATAAAAGCACCATATGATGTCATGTCATCAAACTAAAGATTTTCTTTTACAGTCATTTCAAATTTTATGATGTGATTATACAACTTCTAGAGGATAATCTTGATGCTTACGCATCGTCCATTGCAAATTTTGAAATGGATTAACCAAGCTGGAAGTCATGTTCCTCGTTGAGCAGAAATTACCACTACAAAAAACACTTGTTGCAGCTGTTATCACTTCAGGCTTCTTGCTGCAATTTTTGGGGCAATGCCTCACCTCTCTAAATACCTCGGAGAGAATAACATTAACCTCTCCAACCTCCACGCACAACGGAGACCTGAAAGCTTTCCTGTCATAACGCCAAACTCTCGGAATTACACAGATGTTTGTTACTACCGGCACTCATAATAATTTGATGCTGCCATATCCTCAAGTTTAGGGCTACCACCCAACTGTGAAAGTTTGATTGCTTCTACGTTGACTAATTTTTTTTCACTATATGATTTTAGCTTAATTGGATAGTAGTCATGTACATTCTCGTTGCAAGTTTTGTAATCCTGTGCGCCTTCTTTCTCATAGAACGCGTCGTTGTAACTAATTTGGAATTTGAAAGAAAAAAGAAAGAAAGAAAACATCAGAACAAGTAAGAAGGTGTTTTTCTTTCTCCTCTCTTGTAATCCAAATATGACTGACCCAAACATTAACACTACGCAACAGCTAAAAGTTTCATTTTCTCATTTCAAAATTACAACAAATTTTTGGATTTTTATTCCCTGATTTTAGGAATATTTTTTTTTTGCTCAAGCCTGATTTTAGAAGATCACATTGCATTTCAACTTGATTTATATGCATTATAATTTTTTTAAAAAAGTACTATTATAATGCATATAAATTATGATTTTTATTTTTTAAGTAGATGGGGCTCTCTGTCTCTCTCAAACACACACACACTTGTATAGTTATACCCATTATGGTGTGCTACACAACCAATGAAATTAATTCTCGAGTTCTGCTTTTTTACGTTTTCATCTTACTAAATCGAGTTGGCCTCAGTAAACTTCAATCACCGTAAATTCAATTAAACTCACGATTTTACATACCGAATTTACCGTTTTTACGTTTCTAACTTACAAAATTGTGTTAATTTTTTCAATTTTGTCATCCTTAACAACTTTATATATGAATTTTATAGAAATTTCTTTATTAAATATAATAAATTATGAATGTTGACATATTTAATTTCAATTTGGATTTAAAATATATTTAAATCAAATTGTTGTCATTTTTTATATTTTAACTATTTAATTATAGACGGTTAATGCCTATTTTATGACAAAAGTAAACTTTTACGAATTTACGATTGAGTTCACGATCTGAAGTTTACGCCATCATCACAAGTTCTTAATTTCGTGAGTTTGACAACCTTTACTTATACCTATTCGCGAGTTGACTTTTTAAATTTAGCGTTTTTACTTTTTAGCTTACAAAATCAAATTGAATCATTAGTATACTTTATTATTGTTGTAACTCGGTTAAACTCACGAGTTAATATATCGAGATTATTGTTTTTACGTGTCCAACTTACAAAACCGTATTAATTCACCTTTAAACTTGTGTTAACTTCTTCAATTTAATCGTATTCAACGACTTTACATATAAATTTTATAAAAATTTCTTTATTAAATATGATAATTATGAATGTTGATGGATTTAATTTTAATTATTTGAATTTTAAAAATATTTAAACCAAATTATTGTTATTTTTTATATTTTAGTTATTTCATTATACATTATTAATATTTATTTAAAAATTAAAATAACTGTTACGAGAGTTTATGATTCAAATTTACCATGCATAATTATCTCAATGTCAAGTTTGACAATCTTGATTTTTTATTGATTGTTTCTAAATGAATAGCAACCTGACTCATACTTCACATCAAATGGTTGGTCCGCGCCTCCGAGGCTAATGTTAAAACAATCTCCGTATCATTATAAAAGACACAAAGATTCAGAAATCTAGCACTAATGTAATCTTTATTGTTAATATGACTATCTAATATAGTTAAATTTGAGCATGGTCGAACCCAGTTTAAGTAGCTCTTCCAAGACTTTTTTAAAATATTTTTAAAAGCATTATTTAAGTCATGAAACCATCTATATATATATGCAGATGCAGATATAAAGCCGCCGAATTTACTCATCTCTGACGCTTTGGAGTGGATCTGCTGATTTTTCCACCCACCCACTGACGAGAGTGGCGAGTTGGTGGGACTTGGGAGTGTTCATGTTGACTTCTCAAACAGAGAATGGCAGATGCGTGTGATATCTTCTGTTGGGTACGAAATTGGTTAAAGCGAAAGAGATTGTGAAGGAGTAAATGGCTCCAAATTCCGCCAAGTCGCACCACTCGCGCCTGCGGCTTTTGCTTGTCTCTCCCAACATTCACCAATGGCTTCCCAAGGCATTCTATTGGGAATGGGTAATCCCCTCCTTGACATCTCATCCGTCGTCGACCCTGACTTCTTGCAAAAGTAAGCATGTTTCATCTCCTCGCTCTTTTCTTCGCCTTTCATTCTCTTCCTAGTTTTCTTCCTTCATTTTCTGGCTGATTCCCAGGAAATATTCTTTTGTTTTAAATTTCAAATAATTCCCCAATCTGAGTTATACTAATCTTTCATGTCTCCTTGAGCTTCATTTCACACCTGCCTACTACTGCGTGCTCTTGAATTCATATCTTTGAGACGGCCTACCATATTTCTTTCATGTACTTTGCTGAAAGAGAATTCCGGCGAGTGCTAGTTTGGCCTTGCACAGAATAGCAAGTTTACATAATTTGTTGGTTCTTGCGGTAACAGTAGGGTATTTCACTATTTCTGGGCTTGCGCTCTACAATTTCATGGATGGATAATATCCTTCGATCAGTTTTATCCCAAACTTTGTTCCATCGTGTGTATACGTGGTCTCTCATTATCTGAATTGTCTAGAATTCATGATTGACTCATATTCGATCATCAATGTTGAGTATCACATCTCACTTTTCTGGGCGATTTGACCTGGTTTTGTGTGTGACAGATACGACCTCAAGTTGAACGATGCAATTCCTGCAGACGAAAAGCATCAGCCCATGTAAGAAATCTCAGTTGATGCCTACACTACAGCTGTTGACAAATTCAACTTTTTACTGATTGTGTTCATTATCTGATTTATGTTTGGCATTTGTCGCTGTTGGAACCGGCATCCTTCAATTGCATATTTCCCTCGTTATGGTTAGGCATATTCGGTAAAATGAATTGCTAATAATTTTAACTCGCATATCAACGAAGTAAGCAGAATATAGTGTAGGACCTAGCCACCTAGGGATAGTAGATTCGCAAGAGAATCTGAGCTCTGCATTTTCTTTATCGTCTTGGAATCATTTTCGTTGACATGAGATAATTTTACTATGAGTTGAACTACGGAACAATCTTAAGCAAAATGATCATCTCAGGTTCGAAGAAATGGCCACAAAATATAACGTGGAGTACATAGCTGGAGGTAATACATTAGGCCTAATATTGGATTTGAGAAAATTGATTTACTTGTCATGGCATGAACACACTTCAAAACCAAATTCGGAGTACTCATTGTTGAATTTTCAAAATTTATCTTATTGTCAGGTTCTACTCAGAATTCAATTAGGGTTGCACAGGTATGCACTTAAACACTTATGATTCATTATAGAATCTGGAATCTTGATGAAAGTAATTTACTATTTGTCTTGTAGTGGATGCTCCAAACACCAGGTTTAACTACGTACATTGGTTGCATCGGAAAGGATAAATTTGGAGAGGCGATGACGAAGAGTTCAAAAGATGCTGGCGTAAATGTAGGTTCTATCTTGTCTCATACTTTATTTGTAACCGGTCTTTCTGAAGCAGACTCCGGAAACCGGAATCCTCTTTTCTAAAATAACATTCTTCATTCAAAATCAGGTTCAGTATCATATAGATGAAACCACACCTACTGGAACTTGTGCTGTTTGCGTAGTTGGTGGTGAAAGGTCAGATATCAATCTCATACTTTCCTTATCTCCTCAAATACTGACTTTTATTACTGTTTTCCTACAACTTATATCTCGGCTTCAAGACATTTGTGACAGCCTGGATATTTTCTTATCTTTTCTTAATGATCTTCAGTTGGATTTATATTTAGGTCCCTTGTGGCCAATTTAGCGGCTGCACAATGCTACAAATCTGAACATTTGAAGAGACCAGAAATTTGGGCTTTGGGTACCTTCTTGGTCTATGCTGGTCCTCTCTCTCTATTGCAATTCCCGGTGACTGACATCTGATACGATGCAATCTTTTCGTTGACAGTTGAGAAGGCCAAGTATTTCTATATTGCTGGCTTCTTCCTCGTTGTCTCCCCAGAATCCATTCAGTTAGTTGCTGAACATGCAGCTGTAAATAATAAGGTCTGATAAAATGAATTTGGCCCTGCCTTCTCACTTGCTGTTTCTGCTATTTTTCTTTTTGGCTTCTGTATGCAGGTCTTCATGATGAACCTCTCTGCCCCGTTTATTTGTGAGTTCTTCAAGGATGCACTTGATAAAGTTTTGCCGTAAGGAACTTTCACATTCAGGTTCAAGTGAATAAAATTTATATATTGATCTAAAGGATGGCCTTTCTGGATTCAGGTATATGGACTTCGTTTTTGGAAACGAGACTGAGGCAAGGTCATTTTCTAAAGTGCATGGCTGGAGGGTAAATTTGACTTGCTATTGCCAGCAGATCTCTGCATTTGTGGGTTCTAGAATATTGACTTGTTTGGTCTCTACCTATTGTGACTAGATTGATAATGTAGAGGAGATAGCTATGAAGATTTCCCAGTTACCAAAGGCATCAGGAACACACAAAAGGATCACTGTTATCACACAAGGAGCAGATCCTGTGTGTGTTGCAGAGGACGGGAAGGTGAAAAAGTTCCCTGTGATACCATTGCCTAAAGAGAAAATCGTTGATACAAACGGAGCAGGTACCTGTCACGTACAATTACGTGCATAAACTCTTCATTACATATAAAAAATAAGAAGAAATTGCTATTCGTTGTCATGATAGCTGTTCAATCCAGCCAATTAAGCATAACTATCGGTCACCTATCTTCCTTTTGACCTGCTTCAGAGTGGATCGAGAAGATCATACATCAAACCAAAATGGAAAAATGAAGGGGATATATAACATTGCTGTCTTATTATTGGTAGGAGATGCATTTGTTGGAGGATTCCTTTCACAATTGGTTCAGGAGAAGACCATAGAAGAATGTATCAGAGCTGGATGTTGCGCGGCAAGTATTATCATGCAAAGGTCTGGGTGTAAATTCCCAGAGAAGCCTGTTTTCAATTGAGTAATCCTTATTCCCCATTATGTGGAGGTTCAGATCGTGGACAACTGAGATGGCCATTGTTGTATGTCAATTTACAGTTGCCTTGGTAGTGATAGAATTAAAGAGGTACTCATATTAGGATGGCTCTTGCATCCTGGGGTTGGGATTGCCAAGGAACATAGTTGCAGAAAATGGCTGAGATTATATATATTCTGCAGCATCTGAAGGTCAATTATTATTATTATTATTGTACTTTTTATTTTTTGCCAGCAGAAGGTCAATTGTTAAACAATTTTTATTATGTAATGCCACATAATAACTGTAATAATTGGGAAAATCCATCTTGGGGCCCTTTTTGGGATAAAAATCCCAAAAAGGACCCCAAGATTCTGACAATCCCAGAAAAGGCCCTTTCTGGGATTTTCAGAATCTGCGTGAGTTGTCGATGCTACGATATAATTGTTAACCGGGGTTGATATTGTTGTTAATATGGTGATTTAGTTGTTAAAATATTGTTGTTAATGCGGTGATTTAGTTGTTAACGGGTATTGATTTTGTTGTCACGGAGATTAAAAAATCCCAAAAGCGCAGGGATTGTCAATCTTGGGAAATTTTTTTTTTTTTCGCCCCAAGATGGATTTTCCTGTAATAATTTGCAGCAAGGGATTTGGACCTCCCTGCTGGCAGCGTGGACCCTTCTGGCTAGCATGTAGTTGGATGCCTGGGCCATCCTTTCTCAGAGTGGACAGTATCCAACAGGATCTTTCTTTGTTTTATTAAAAAAATATCTTGTTCTAAACTTTTTCTTTTTCTTTATTTTTTGCTTGGTTCGATGGAGTCTTTGGAAAAGTAAAATCATATCAAATCATTGACTTTAACTATTAATCAGGTTATAATTTTTTCCCAAGAGAGTGTAATTACTCCACACCAAGCTCATCCCTTCCCATGGTGATATAAGGATTTTAATTATATCATACCTTTTTTTGCCAGAAGTGATTATATGATGGTGCTTACTATTAGGCCTTGGCATTATCTGATATTTCCTTGTTTTGTTCGTACATTCCATTTCTTTAAAGCTACAGTAACAATATGTACTTTTTTCCGATGGAATGATAAGGGAGGCTTCATTAAAAGTTACAAGGGCGCATGACAGCTCAGTTTCAAATTTATGCTGAGCAAATAACTGCATATTAATCAACTTTAACAGAATATCATTAGAACTAGTGGGCAGTGGCACTCCCAAAAGAAATATCCATTGCCTGTCACTAAATTATTATTCACTGATACGTGGCAGGGATGTGTATCTTTAATGATAAAATGATACAGATAAGTGTATCAAAAACAATTATGGTAAAAAAAAGTGTTTCAAAATAAAAAGATACAGATAAAAAAATAAAATTGCGAATTAAAATCATACGCTGCGCTGCCTATCTCATACTTTAAACTATATTTCTACAATTTCTTCATTGAAAAAAATGTGTCAAGAATAGAGATGGGAAATCGGGTAAAAAAATGCGCCTATGGTAATTAAATCGGCAGGCGTCTATACGTATAAGTCGCACGTGACGAAAGCTCCTTGGTGTCACCTCCGATCACACCGCATAGCTCACCGTTCTCACTCGTTCATCCGAGACGAGATCCACTCGACCAGCCGTTCAACTTGTAGGTTTCAATCGATTGTACATTTTCTTCATCACACCGAACGATAGATGCGTGTTTCAGAGTCACTAAGCTTGTCGGCGTGAGGAGTCTTAAATCATGGAAGTGAACTCCATTTGGATTTCACTCATCAACTCAAGCATCTCGTGGAAGCTTTGTCAGTTGGGTCATTATGGTCTAAATTTGGCTTGGGAACCGGGTCAAGTGTAATTTTAGAATATGATATGAAGGTTCTAACCGATTTGTTGCGTAATTTGGCCGAACTGGACAAGGCCTTATCTTTGGCACATGACTTATACGTTCGAGGTTGATTAATCCAACGGATTCCTCTGAGAAAGCGAATAAGGTGGCTTCGGGCAAAAGAAGGAATTTCCTCCTTCTTGCTTTTTAGACGCGTGTCCGAATTTATCTTTTGTTTATAAAGAGACATCGATTTCAACTCGCTCCTTACGAACGCATACTTCTTTCGAATTAAAAATAAAAATTCTTCATCTCACCTAAATCTATAGCGACCTTTTTAAAAAATAAAATTAATTACTTAGATCTTCCACTTAATGAATGTGTTTATTTGTAATTACTTAGATTTTTATAGTTTAAACTATAGCCCCTTTTTTTATGTTTATTATTATTTTGTATTAAAACACATAATTAGTTATTATAAATTTTAAAGAAGAGATGTTTTCATATTAAATAAACACATACTTTGGTATTACAATACTATATAAGTAATAAATTATAAATATATTTTGTGTAAAATTAGTATAATTATTTTTACCCGTCAATAAAATCATACATGAACCGAAGAAATTTACGAGAGGGAAAGACATTTTGTCTTGGGCATACATAAAGCAATTCTTTTATTTAATATTTTTGAAAAAAGGGAAAAAAACGTATTCTTTGTGTTTATTTGTTTTTTATTACGAATTAATGAATGTGTTTATTTGTTGAATGATTTATATTGTTTAGATATTAATGTTGATAACATTTATTTGATAGATTATAACTTTAATGATTCCAATTTACTATTTATATTTCTTTGAAAAAAATCGAAGGAAAAATAGTTAAAATTTGGAATAGTAATTTTTAGGCCCTGCCCCGATACTATTAGGCGACTTTGAAAAAACATATGTTTCCTTACCTCGGGCCTATAGGTAAATTTTGATTCCATTCTAGTCAAGAATATGGAAAAACATTTAAGTCTAAGTTTTGTCGATCCAAAAACGTGACCTCGATTTTTGTACGTCAAACTCGAATTAGTTTAAAAAAATAAAAATAAATTGTTAATATTACTCTTCGATCCTAAATATAGGATAAAATTTAGGGTTAAAGTGCGGTTTTTGTTTTTAAAGTATGCGTTTCGGGAGCAATTTTGTGTGCGAAGTTTTCGGTAGCAGAAGAATGTTGCCCCGAAGTTTAAAAACGTAGCAATGTTACACCTCCGTTAACCGCCCTAACGATCAACGTTAGGGTTTTTAACAGAGGGCAAAATTGCTACGTTTTTAAACTTTCGACAACATTCTTCCAAAAAACGTAGCAATGTTGCCCCTAAGTTTAAAAACGTAGAATGTTGCCCTCCGTTAAAAACCCTAACGGTCGCTAAAACTTCGAAATTCTTTCTAAGCGCATACTTTAAGGACAAAATTGCACCTACCTAAAATTTATAGTACAAATTATATTATAAATTTCATTTTATATTTAGAACCAGTACATGTAAGAAGGTTAAAAAAATTGGCCTAAAGAATATTACCGAGTACTAAAAACTCTCATTCACATTTTTTTTTTTATTATAGCTCTCATTCACATTTTTTTTTTTAATAGCTCTCATTCACATATGCATGTACTCGTTACTTTTTTTTTTTCGGGGGCTGCTGGGAAAGTTTGGCCCACAAAGATTTTCTCACAAAAATGAAAGCTCTGGTCCCGATGACCCAATAATCCGTCGAACAAGTCGGTTATTCCGTTTAATGAGTTACCAATTCCGAAGTCCGAAACCTTCCAGCCATTATCCGCTCCGGGCGTCCATTTCACGGTGTTCTTCGGCGCGTGAAGACTTCCTTCTCTTACCTGAAAGTTTACAGCTGCTGAGCCACCTAGCTTTCTCCCACCGACTAAATCCCCAAATCGAAAAAACCCTTCGACCGAACAAACGCGAATTCGAAGGCAACAGTCAATCGCTGAACCGCCATGAACCATCATCCTCGGTTGAAGGACCTACGATCCACTGCCCAACTCCTCAGAGAAGCTGCCTCTTCTTTCTCTGCCAACATCGTCACCTTCCTTTTCCTTTCTCTTCTCATCTTATCCTTCCGCACCGTCGTTGAGAACGGCACTACCCATGTCACCTCTTTCATTGACCGCGATCCCTCCCTCAAAGCCCTCCTCTCTCGCCTCGACCTCGCCGGCAACACCAACTCCAATCGCTTCCGATCTTCCGAAGATCCTTCGTCTGCGGCCTTTCGCCGCCATCGTCGTAGCCCTTTTCTCCATCTCACTCGCGTCGGAACTCTAGATGGTGACTTCTTCTCCAGCGATGACGACGACGGTCGCTCCTTGTTCGGGCCCAACGAGAAATCATCAGTCAATGGCACTTTTGTGTTTTTTGGCGCGTTTAACTTGAAAACAGTGTTCTCAGATCCTGTTATCGATAATGGGATTAGGGTTTGGGAAGTAGTTCGCTCTGGAATCACCTTCAAAGCAGAAGGTTTATCTTTTGCAGACGATAAAGATATAGATAAGGACAATGAAGCTGAAAACGAAAAGGTTGAATTGGGAACTGGTCAGGAAGTAGATAGGGCCGTCGATTTGCCCTTCTTTATGAAGGGATTAGATATGGGTCGTCGTGATGCTGCGACGCTATTTTTTCTCGTGAGTTTTCTATCCGCGGTTTATGGATGGGTGATTTTAGTTTTTCTTGTTACATATTCATGGGTCTTGGGCGTCGTTTTCATTGCTGTTGTTAACGATCTATTGGGGAGGTTTGGTTCGATTGCTGGTATGATTTGGGATGGTTCCCGATTGGGACTCAAGAGGCTTTCGGGGTTCATTCTGATGAGGTGGGCCGTCAGGGACGCCTTGACTCAGCTTCTTGGACTCTGGTATTTCGGTGAAATTGAAGATCAGTATTCTTTTTTCAAGCTTTTTGTTAGATTGAAATTGATGCCATTCTCTGTGATGTCTCCGTGGATTCGAGGGTTTGAGAAGGAGATTTCCGGGTTCTTGTTCACTTGGTTTCTACTTGATACATTTGTGGCGTTCATATTTTCTGTTGATGCCTGGGTTTCTATAGTGGACTCTAGGAAGAGTGGTAGAGAAATTGTGAAGGAAGGTTGTTATTTGATATTTACAATGTTGAACCAAGCTATACAAATTAAATGCTTGGAAGCTATATGTTGTGGATCATTCGTGAGATGGGTTTTAGCCCGAGTTTGTGGAAGATCTTTTGCCAAGATGTTTCAGTCAACAATGGAGGTGTACTTCATGGTTACTTGGCTGATGTTTTACTTTGCGGCCAGGTGTAAGGATGCCAATCTACAGGGTAGGAGCTTTGGGCAGAGAGAGTTGGAAGGCTTACTTGAAGTTCATAGATGATACATGGTGGTGACTGGATCGCGAATTTTCTTGCTGGTTTTAACTGCAATACTCAATTTGCTGCAATCTTCTACTTGTTAATGTTTCTCACTTTTGCAGCTTTGTCAGCCATCATTGCCAATATGTAATTCTGTCACCAGTTATGTAGTTTATGGCCAATATGCTAGTTGTGTATAGTCTGAACGAGAATACATCATGTGTATATTATTCATGCAGTGATTTAATTGGTTCAACCAATTCTTGTTGGTGATGATACTTTTTGAAACGAAAGAATGTAATTCTCAATGCGGCAAGGAGATATCTTATAACTGTCACTATAGCCTCATTAGGGCTGTCTGGTGTTATATTCTATTTTAATTGGGATAGTTTATAGCAATTGTTGACTTAATCTGCAGCCACAAGAATGGGAGACGGCACATTAATCTGCATGTGTTGTGAGTTGCATTTTCGTTCGTTAAGAATCTCTATGGACTGCGGCGCTGGTTCAGACTAAATGACATTTCACTTGGTGTGCATGACTACTTCCATGCTGCATCCTAGACTTGCCTTGCAAGCATACTTATTTTGCATTATGGGGTTACTTGTGCTTTTTGGCTGAAAGAAAACATTTAGGTCGATTTCGAGTATGTTGATGAGCAATGTGTTTGATTCCCCAAGTCTAATTCAGTGGTTAGAGAGATGACATCTATTTCTTCTCTTCTGGTTACTAATTCTCGAACAATCGTTGATTTGGTGGTTGCTTGAGTATGAGATGAGAGTATCTAATTGATTATCGTCTTCTAGAATTGAGGGCTCCACGTTTATCGCTTGCTTGTATGTCATCTTAAAAGCGTTCTGGAGGAGGGTGGTGATCTGTGATCAAGACGCAAATAATCTGTCTACTTATGTATATATCACTATCAAATCTACACTGACTGTTGGTTGATTTTTGACTCTGGTTTTAAATAACCTATAAAGGCAAAATCAAACTAAACATTAATCTAACTAACAGCTTCACTTCCAGTGAAAAGAGTTCTGACTACATAAGCATAACGTCTTAAATTCAAGCCCGTATAAATGGGAAACATACTCGGAAGAGTTACCCTCTACGTGGACTGCAAAAATAATCTTATCTAATCTGGTAGTTCTAGATATCATAGCAAGTTTGGTAATGTCGCTTGTTTCTACCTCCCTTCAAAGCTCAAGTAATGATCCTCTGCCTATCGATTTAACTTTAAGGACACAAAAATTTGCACGCCCTGTCATCTGTTCTTTACTTCTTTTAGTCCTTTGGCCCTCTGTACTGTCGTCGTCTGGAATATACTCTCAACTTCTCAATTCCCATGCCCTTCTTCCCAAACGTCATCATTTCATTTCCGTACTGAGGATTCTTGCTGATGATCTCCATGTAAAATCAAGCAATAAACTTCTCTCATAGATCTATTCTGCCCTGTCCTCTGCCACTGGAACAGTGCATTTAAATTACATATTTGACCGGTGAAATTTTTTGGACAAATGCAGTATTTATCATATCGATCTTAAGCACTTTTTTTTTGGGGGTCAAATCTTAAGCACGTCAAAATGTGTCAAGCCAATGATATCGTTTCGTCATTAACATGCTAATGCGAACGTTTTTAGTGCTACTTGATCTGTAGCTCTTTGTTGGCTCTGTAAGAACTGGCTTCTTTGGTCATCAATGTGCAACCCTTTTATATACTAAGTCCTAAATATAGGACATAGTTTGTAATGCAATTTACATTATAAACTATGTATTTAGAACCAACATTACATAGAATTGATTTACACAGGTGAGCTAAATGACACTTGTGCCTAGCTACATCTACTCACGACATATCATGGTTACATATTACAGATCAGAATATTTGTTAAAAAGAAACTGGACGTAATAATGTCTCAACGTCTGATTTCTCAAAAACATAGAGTCGCTCCTTTGTTCTTGGGAGAGCTAGCACAGCGAAGGACGCTGAGGAAGAGATGCTCCTCGCAGGGGAAGCAAAGTTTTGAATAAGAAACAAAATCGTACTCTTCCCGAGCTTGATCCAGCAATGCCTTGAATAGTGGATGGTTCAGTAATGAGACTTTGATTACAAATCTCTTGAAATTCTCTCCTACATACACAACAAGGTGACCCTTTGGGACATCACTTGGGATTGATCTTCTTTCATGCGCGGCCGACCATGAAGCCCATTTGCTGCAACACACACAGGCACAACAAGGTATGACTCTACTCTTCATCTTCTTCCACTTGTTAAGGCACCCTCTCAGAAACTTTCTCTTCATAGCTATTGGTGTGTGCTCTGAGAGAGAAAGGAGAGAGATGGGGGGGGGGGAGAGAAAAGTGCCGTGAACACTATGAAAGCGAAAATATATATATATAATTGTTGCACGGGAAGTAGGACTGATGTGGAGTATAAATGGTTGGCAGGGCGTCATAAATAATTTATGCTAACACAAATGAGAGGATATCTAAGATGATATATTAATTATTAAAGAGTGCCTGTTAGTACAAATATTTTGGGGACCTCATTTCGTGAGTCATTTAGGCCAATGCAACTTGATACGAAACTGTACGAACATGCATTGCAATGATTTCATATGCATAGACAAATTAATATATCTCCAAAGTGAGAACTACTATTTGTCTTTCTCTGTAATTCTTATTGAAGGGTGGTACTAGTACTTGCTCTCTGATATTTGGAGGATAAAAAAGTTAAGGCCCCACGAGTTGGAGGGGAAGAAGATAAGGATATGAAAGAGGGATGGGATAGTTTCTTGGGCATAGTGCGAACCCACTTATTTTTTTCCCTAATATATACAATAGGATAAGTATTATTACAAACTCTAATTCAATGTGATAAGAGCTTTATTGTCAAAAGTTAATAAACGTGGGTGAGATCAATTGATTTGTTGGCAGAATGTGGGTCAAATAAAGTGGGATTGATCGCATTCTGGATAATGAAGGGCCATGATGATGACTGATTACTAACTTTTATACGTATTAGTGAAAGTATAATAAGCAGCTCAGATTTTCTAAGCCTGTATTGTGAATTGTTTCTCACTACTTATAAAATAATAAAGTAGTGAATGTCGGCTGCAGCTTGCATATTTTTTAAGGTGGGACTAATGGTGCACTACCGTACATTAGTATTTCTTATTCAATCTTGTAGCAGCAACATCGTGCATATGGATTTGAGATATGATTTGCGACTTATCTAGAAGAAGATCTCTTAAGGCATGCAGGAAATGGGCAATGCAAAGCAAAAAGCATGGAACAAAAAATAAAGTATCTTTGGCTGCAGAGAAGAGAAAAAGTCGTAGTTCTTCTTATTAGCAGCTGAAACTTTTGACCCTCAATATATGTACCGTCCTCTTGATTTGATTCCATATATTCCTCCGTTAACTCTTAAACCCGATTTTCTGGTCTGTTAAAGATTATTACTTGGACTTTCTCAACACTATGATGGAGCACCATTCGAGATGCTTCAGATGTCATGTGACAAGATATTTTGTTAGCTGTATTTCCTATATGATTGGAAACATAATCAATCTTGACCCCAAAAGGGTTCAGGGTTGAAATGAAAAAGGTGAAGGAGGATAAGGTTTGAAGTTGCCTTTTGTGGTGGTGGTGTCTAATTCTGATGATCATGCTTGCTTACATAGACGATGAAGCAGAAATGATTGAGAGCCAGCACACTGATTCATTCCCTCTGTAAGACAAAAGCGTACTATGCTTGGTTGGTTGAATAGAATAGCGCGTCCTATTTGTCACATCAGAAAGCAGTAAAGTAAGAGGAGCGTGAACAGTATGTACAGATCATAGAGAGTAAATGTAGTTGGCTTGTGGCACACAGAGAGATTTTCCATGTTAGCTAAGCAAAGCAAGAGCATTCATTGAAAGGCCGATAAGTTAGAATGTGCAGAGAAAACGAGTGAGGGAGAGAGAGAGCACATGTAGTGATGATTTTGAGTGTCTGAGAGTGAGAGGCTAAAGGGTGAGAAAGAGATGTTCGTTGACACCTCAAGGCACTGAGATGCTTCTTCTAAGCCCACCAGCCATTTTTGTAGAGTTGATGAGAGCGTTTATTATTTTGATTTGACTTGTGTTGGTTTGGCTGATGAGTCATGTGCTGCTTCCACGTGCAAATCTGAGTTATTGTGAGCTGGCATGCCACTCTCATTAATCAATTCATGCTTGAGTTGTGTTCTTCTGATCACTCACTTCCCCACCATATGCCTCCATTAATGTCTCTCCATGCCTTCTTCTATTCGGAACCCAAGCCAGCTTTCGCTTTCTCTTCCAAATTTCATCTTCTGTCATGTTCAACACTTGCTTGTATTTGTACTTGTGGGTGTACATTTTCGTTGGAAACGGTTTCAAGTGGAGACGCACTCTAGTTTGCTTTGGTTTGTAAAATCTTTCATGGCACGAGAATCAGCATAAAAATAAGAATGATACACATATAATAATAATAATAATAATAAGTGTCTTGATGGATAATAATGCCTATGATAAATAAATAATATTATTGTAACACAAAAATAATAAAATTATTAAAATATTAGTTATTGGGTTTTTAAATTATTCAAATGATTTTTAATCATGATATGTATTATATTTTTTTGGTGCATTGAAAAATTCAAGTAAGATTTTGCACAAAATGTATTACAAATTTAAGGGTATCTTTATATTATTTTGTGTTTCTTTATTTTTAATTATTTTCACATTAAATAATAGATAGTACTAGATTTTTTTAGGTTCGATAGTACTAGATTCAATTGCCTAAATTAGCCGCCAATAAAGCCCATAATAGCAGGCCAACGTGGGCTCAGTAATTTGTGAGGTTGATTTGGATTTTGGAACCACGAGCTAAAATTGAGCTACTTTGTTTCACTTATTTTACTAATGACTATTCCTTTCTTTCTTTTTTTAATACCATATGCACTGACCTACATCATCTAGATTCCTTCGTCACTTTCCACCTACTATGTAATACCAAGTGTAAGGAATATCAATTACGCATTGCACTTAATCAATTACAGTCTTAATCCCAAATGTAAAAATTATATAAAACTTTAATTTATTTTGTTTTCTAAATCTATAAATTTGTTCTCAAGCTATTCATCCTCCTTATTATTATTATATATTAAAAATGTTTAATAATGATTAAATAGAGTTATTTTTAGAAAACTAGCATATATTTGTTCTAAAGTATAAACAGCTAATTTAACAATTTTTTTAATACTAACACATTATTCCTTGGTGAACTTAATTGCCTCTATCACTTGAATTGACGTGCACGACTCATATAGAATCGCTCCATTTAAAATATGAAAAAGAAAACAGATGGAGAAAGGAGTTTGGAGTGAGATTAGAGGCGTGCTGTAAAAGATGCTGCTAACTGACTCCCACTATATGATTGGACCCCGTGAAGCACACTATCAATTCTTTATATGACCCACTTATAAACAAGGTGATATCCTTCTCCATTCTTATCTTGAACCAAGATTTGTCTGGATCGTCATTGCGCGAGCGTGAAATAATTAATCATAGTGAAATTGCAAGAAAACCCACTTTCTCTTGTTAAATAAAGAGAGCCAATTCTCCATATATTGAAGTTTGTTTGCATGTGTAGAAGACATAGAAGCTAAACTTGTTCAAAAATGAAGCTCATAGTTCTGTTAGTTGCAGTTATAATTGTGAGTTCCAGCTTAGTAGACTCAAGCACGTTGGGGCTGGGCGGTATATATGGAAAAGAGCAGAGGTTTCACGCTGGAAGGGGAAAAATAATAGAAGGCACCGGAAAACAGAGCACCAATATCAACTACCCGAAAAACAGAGCACCAATGTCAAATAGGGCTGGCACTTCTCGAGAAGATGATGATCTCAAGTTCCAATATATTAATGGCCATGCTTGAGAGATGCATATTTTGATACAGGCAGATCTGAATTTGCTGTAAATGAAGGGGCCTGTGGTTTGTTCCGAGGGTGTGAAATCTAGGACTCATGACAAGTAGTGATAACATGTTTTGTTGTTTACTAGAATAATATCTAGATTTGTGCCCTACATAAATAGCACGTTTGGCAAATGATGCACATAGTTGCAGCTATGCAACAAAGCTCTAGATTTGTGCCCTACATAAATAGCACGTTTGGCACATGATGCACATAGTTGCAGCTATGCAACAAAGCTCTGATTTGGTTTGCGTTTGTATGCACATAGTTGCAGCTATGCATTTTTGCGCTGTAATGGGATTTCTCTCGCCCATTTGCTTAATTCACTGTTTATCCCTGTAAAATATCTTCAACTAGTTATTTAGTACCCTTTGTCAAAAGTTCGCTTTTTAACTTCTCTTACCAACGTGAGAATGACCGAAATGTTCCTCCCACTTTCGTGATTTTTATCATATTAACCTTTTTAGATGATTTTCTGAAGTATTTCCAGATTCAATACTAATAGCGAGGTCCACATAAAATTTGAACTTTTTTATTTTTAAGGTGAAATTACACAAAACCCTTATAAACTTTGGGTTAATTACATATAACCTGACATTCAAAAGATTAATTAAATTTATCCTTTGACCTTTTATTTTTTTATTATTAACCCCCATGTTGTTAACTCGTTGTCTTTTTAATTTTCAACTTAAGATTAACAAATGATACGTGACATCCAATGCACATTATTAATTTTATAAAACTCCTTAATTTTGATCAATTACATATAATCTCTTTAAACTTTGATAAGTTGCAATAACTTTCTTACATTTCAAATTTTAAATTTAACTCCTTCGGTCTTTAATATAAAAGATATTATACAAGACATATTTAGAAGTTTATTTTGTCCTAAATATATGACAATTTTCATATTTTTTAATCTATCCTGATACTTCATCAAAAATAATCAACATTAAAGTAAAAAATCACTTTTTAAACTGGTCTCAATACAACTATTCTAAAAAATCTGTTACTTTTTAGACCGGTTGAGAAACCGGTCTTAAAAGTCACTTTTTTAGACCGGTTACTCAAATATTAAGATTTAAAAAGTCGGATTCTAAAAATCGGTTTAAAAAATAAAAGGTTTAAAAAGTTGACATTTTAGACTGATTTTATAAATGTAAGGTCCAAAAAGTGAGAAATCACATAGCTGTGTCTGACATCTTTAACTATAATCTACATCACGTTAAGGGTTCAATAACTACTACCTACAAATTATCCATGACGAGACCATGGATTGTTCCATTGGGCATGACTTGGTTTTGTTTCTCCCAGAAGAGAGTACTATCGTAGGGGTGCTCGAGAGAGCTTGGATACACTTCGTCTTTACGCAAGAGATTACTGATATTCAAGTACACATCTTCCTACGTACATTTCTTTTGCTAGGACCACCTTTTGTCCGAGTTGGAAGGATAGAGGAGCCAACTTGGCTAGCAAATGATTCCTTTGAATAACGCTCCCTCGGATATGGGTGAATTTTAGCCAGTTCATGAACACGGTGAAGTACAGTACTTGGTAAAGATCGCAAGGCGTGCTGCGGCTGCTTTTGTTCAGTCTGCACAACCATTTAACTGTCAATAAACTCACTAACATTATGTCAGTTTTCAAATGAATTTTGACCAAAAATACAATCTTTCACGCCATTAAGTTCAAGTACACTTCCTCGCATGAACTAAGTTCAAGTATGCAGGATGTTATCGCATAATGCATGGAAAATATATAAACAGATGGTTAACCTCTTTGTCGTTAAAATTCTGTGCTGAACTGGCTCTTAAAAGATTCCGCCACTTGTCCTGCAGAAATCACAAGTAGTTTTTAATATCAGTTTGGAAGAAAGGGTGACAACTGAATGGTCAATGGATGAAGCTCTGCAAAATACCCTAAGATCTATTGGTGTACGGTAACTGGAGGAAGAAAACAGAACACGCTTTATATCAGTCCATCGGCCAACTCCATATTCAGAAATGCCATCAACCAACTTGATCACTTCACATAAAGTCCACATTCTTTGATGCTTCCTCCGATCATCTTTTTTATATCTTTTTGGTGTCACACATTCATCCTCAGACTCAGATGCATTAGACTCTTCATCATACTCAAGTTCCTAAGAAAGAAATTGACCTCATCAGAAAGGAGCTAATAATTTAGATTTGCAGGCATTAGCCATGGATATTAGGCAGTAACATCAATATGCAATTATCTTCTCAAGATATAGAATGGTGATACTTATATATAGACATTAATCTCATGTATTGTTAAATTCATAACTTGATTACAGGAACCATTCTATCCCAAAGGTCAAACCACAAAACAACTAAAGATATTAAGAGATACAGAAAAGGACTGCCCATGAGTATCACAGTTGACGAATCATGAATGAAAATTTAAATGCAACAGTCTACTTAGACACAAGGTGCAAAGGCAAGCAGATAGTACAATGAAGCAAGATTGCATCCTAGGACACAGGCCAAAATACCTCATTTTTCAGACATTGCTTGTGAACCTGCAACTCAGGAAGTGCCACATCACTCATCTGACCATCAGAATTCTTGCCTGGAATGTTTCTCAATGCTCTAAACCTTACATGACGAAGCTTGTGATGTGATGCCAAACTAGAGGGTTTATTTTTGGTTGCAGAACTCAAAACCTTTTCTTTTGACCTTAAACTTGAAAATTCTTCAATATACCTCAGAGTAGGCTTACGGCATCTCTTCTCTCTAACTGTAGCAGTATCACATTCCTCTGCAGATCCCTTTTCCTTCTTACAAGACAATACACTATCTGCTAAAGGGAGATCATTATCCAACTCATTTAGATGCTTCACATCAAGTGAATTGCAAATTCCATCTTCAATTGATGTTTGACAGGAAACGTTCCTGAAGGCACCATGTAAGTCATGGGTTACTCTATTATCTAGGAAATCATTTTTATATTCAGATAGTTCTACGGCGACTTTTGATGATTCAGATACCCCACCAACACCATTGCTACTTCCACTTAATCCTGGAGAATGACTCTCAGAGCTTGAACTTTGCAATAGTGGTTCTCCACAAAGACCCACAGCTTTGTCGGCAAATTCAAAATCTGTAGTTGAAAACAGATTTGTAATATTAAAATCAGAAAAGATAAACAGTTTTGATTTTCTTCTTTTCATTAAAGCATCACAGCAGGAATCAACTTCATGAAGGTTGATTATCTACCCAAAAGATAGTCTTCACATGAAAACTCATCTGTCGCATTAAGACCATCATTTTCAACATCTTCCAGCAACCCATCAAGTACCTAAAAAATATCTTATCAATTCCTTCTTAGCAATAAAAAAAATAACATAAATAATACACAGAGAGAGAGAGAGAGAGAGAGAGAGAGAGAGCTCATAGCTTTGATATCACTTCACTAATAGCTGTAACTAGAGACAAATACCTCAAGTTTCAAATCATCTTTTCCATTCAAAGTTGTGTAAGAACCTGACCCACCTGAGAGATATAAGTACAAAAGCAAGCAATCAGTAAAACTAAACCAAAATTTGAAACCAGCAGTTCTCGATATTCTGAGAAAAGAAGACAACATCACAAGATCATCAGCAGCCTTTGTTATAAAATAGATTCACAGACCACTTGAACCATTTTAGATTTACCTATGCTTGTTCTTAGACCAAATTCAAATCCACAGGAAAGATTTTTGACATCACAGCATTTGCCTACATTCTCCTCATGAAAATACAAAATGCCATCCACTGAAACATGATCACTTCTAGGCTCCGCAAGCAAATGTGCAACTTCCATGGATTCATCTTGAATAGCAGGAACAAATGATCCATCTACTTGAACCTAGCAAAGTATATAACAGAGATATCATAAATCATGAATCTTACATATATCAAAAGATTGTTGTGACTTGTGAGAGAGGAAATAGCAGAGTACTCAAGAAATTAGGCTCATGTGTACACACAAATTCAAGCATAATAGGTTTTTTTTTTTAAAAAGGTCATATATGAATCAGCATGTGCCACAGACTTTCTAGTAAATTGAAAAAAAAAAAAAAAAAAAAAAAAACAAAAAAAAAAACTTCTAATACAGTTAAGCAACAATTACAATCATTTGCCTTGATAAGCATACATAAGAACATAACACTGCAAAGCTCAAAAGCTCAGCATTTTGTCTAAATGAACTCTAGATGGCAGGATGTTTAAGAGTTTGTCAAGCATTGATTGAATTGAAATAACTACAATTTTTAGTTCACGTGATCTCTTGATTTTCAGTAATCCAGTGCTGTCAACAATAGGCAGAAAATGGCATAATGCAGATAGTTATTTCGCCGTTGCAATTGGGAGAAGAATGTCAAACATCTGTGCCTACAATATAAAGTAGAAGTTCTGCATGCTTTGAGAGTAAAGACATTAACAAAAATGCCCAAACCCTTACCCTTTGGCATTTCATATTGGAGCACTTCTGTAAGTATTCTTCTGGATCCATCTCATGTTCTCTTTTGCATCCTAGAATTTAATAGCACACCAATTTACTCTTTTTCCCCAGTCAGAACTCAGAATAAAGATGCATTAATAAATTAAATGCATTTATATATGTATGTTATTATGCATGCAGCATTTTTTTTTTGCCAGTAAAATATTCATACGTATCTAAAACTGTAAGGCTTCAACTAAGTTTGAACATGGCAAATATAGAACGGTCCCACTGTTTCAATAAAAGCAAATCACATGCATATCTACGTCCAAAGATAATCAGAGTGCAAAAGAAAACCAATCTAGTCAATCTGAAATATTTAATAGGCACAATAGATTATGTTTATAGTGAGTTAAAAATATAAAATCATGTGTAGTCATCACAGATGTTGGTTCTAACTTGACACCGCAAACTCGTGTCTAAGAATTAAAAGTGTGCATTGCTCCGGGGGTGGAGCATCAACACTAGTTCCAGACCTTGTCAGATTTACTGTAGAGCTTGATAAAATTTCTCTAACTTGAATTTCCTTTTACGAGTTGCCGTATCCATATTTATCTATAAGCTCTAATGAATGACTTATCTATTATTTTTCATTGGTTTATCACTCACAACAGTTGATATGTTTCAAGAAGTCGGTTTCTTCCTCATCGACCTTTTGACTAGTTGGTTGAATAGGCTCAAAGCCTGCACCTAACGACTTCCAATTTCAAGCAGCATTGCAAAAACAGAACAATATAAGTTAAGCCTTTTAGGTATTTCCAAACATTTGTCAAAAAAAAAAAAAAGAATGACAGAGATTTGGATCAGCACAAGATAAACTTTGAATATCATATAATTTTCCTTAGGAAACCCAATTCGAGGAACAATTTTTTAGGAAGACAGCCGACAAGGGAAAACAAACGGATAGCGAGTAGCTAAGTAACTAGCCGTCCAGCGAGTATCTAAGCACATGCACAGTAAGCAGCGAAAGGAGCGAAACATTTACAATATTCATTTTCTCCTCAGTTTCTCAGCACGCAAACAGAGTAAAAACCAAGTGACAAGTTATAAACACGGGCAATATGAAGCAAAGGAAGTCCAAGCTCATTCATCAAAGCAAGCCAGCTCAGAGTTGCGAAAACGAGAATAAGCAAGGCGAAACAGAGATTAGTAAGATCAGAAACAAACGAAATAAAAGATCTAACCTTGAAGAGACCAAGTGAGGAAGAAGGCGAGAGATAGAGAGAAAGGGAAGGAGGAGAAAAGGTTGTCAGAGATGTTGGAGCGAATGTTCGAAACTGAAAAGCCTAAAACCGCGAAAGAGTGACACGAAACGAAAGGATAGAGGGGAAATGGAGGGTGCGCTTTTTTATTCGACGGAATCCAAAAGGTTTTTTTTATGACAGAGGTTGTAATAAAATGTGCGTTTCAGGTCCGCTGAAACTGGACACGTGGATTTGGTTGTTTTCGCTTTTAACGTTGAGGAGGCGTACTTCAGTGTTTGGCATCTCATCAACTGCTTGGCTGTCACGCAACAAACTACCGTCTACCACCCGACCCCGACTTCGGGTCGGAATTTAATTACTGGGTCCACTTCACTCTGTACGTCTACCACCCGACCCGACTTCGGGTCGGAATTTAATTACTGGGGCCACTTTCACTCTATATTTTTCTGTTGAGAGGATCTTTATGAGTTTCATCTGGTCCTTTTTGTTTCCTGATAATGATAATCTCATGATGATTTTAAGAGATAGGCATTGTCCCATTACTTCAACCTTTTTTACAGGAATAACAATTAAAAAACATCAAAATTCATTAACTCCGTAGAAAAAAATGAACAATAAATATACTGTGTTCATACTAAACATATCTTAAAAAGAATTCTGTTACATTTTATGAGACAAAAATTCTCTAGCATATTTTCTTTTGTAGCTTGAAATCGTTCAAAATAAGCTAGATTGATCCAAAAAAATAACATAGCATTGTTTAGTTAAAACTGTTAACTCCTGCTACATTTAATTTGAAGTAAAACACAACACACAAATGAACTAGCCACGTGCAGTGGCGGAACCACGTTGGTGTATGTGGGTGCAAGTGCAGACACAAGATTTTCAAAGTATATATATATTCTTTAGATGTAGATATTTATCAGTCCATAGCTCAGTGGTAGAACATTTGACTATAAATCAAAAGGTCACCAGTTCTCTGTTGGGCCATTTTTCCCTTTTTCATTTCTTAGTTTTTTACTTTAGGTCCCGTTTGGATCAAAGAAAATGTGGGAATGGAAAAGAATATAATGGAATGGAAAATATTTTGCCTCGATGCGTTTGGTTGGCACTGGAAAAGAAAATGGGTTGATAGGAAAATTGTTGTTTGGTTGGAAGAAAATAAAGTAGGAAAATGAGGCAGAATATCATTTTACCCTTATAGATACAATATTTTTTAGGAAAATTCCATAAAAAAAAATAAAAATAAATACCCTAGCGAGGTCGGACAATTCTCGAGAATTGCCCAAGGCAATTCTCAATTGAATTGCCATTGGCAATTCTCATATGAGAATTACCGAGAATTGTCCGACCTGTGGCCTCTTTTTCTTATTCCGACACCGAATGCATTTTCGACACCGAATGAGCATTTTGGCACCGTTATCCTTGTCACGCTCTTCTCTCTCCTCCTCTCCCCGCATCACATTGTTCTCTCTCCTCCTCTTCCTAGCGTCACGCTCTTCTCTCCTCCTCTCCCACACATTGCTCTCTCTTCTCTCCCGTCCGCTCTTCTCTCCCTCCTCTCCCGATCACATTGTTCTCTCTCTTCCTCTCCCGTCACGCTCTTCTCTCTCCTCCTCTCTCACGGCATCACATTGTTCTCTCTCTTCCTCTCCCGGGCGTCACGCTCTTCTCTCTCCCTCCTCTCCCGATCACATTGTTCTCTCTCTTCCTCTCCCCGATCACTCTCTTCTCTCTCTCGCTGTGATCGGGGCAAAATGGACTTTAGCCCATTTTCATAGCCGCTGGAAAATGGCTTCCCACCATTTTTGGTGAGAACCCATTTTCTCTTAAACGTGGGAGAATGGCGTGGCGGTGAAAAATATTTTCCAGGGAAAATTTGAACCAAACGGCCGCCGCCACTGGAAAATGCCAATTTTCCTTTTCCCTCCTCCGATTTTCTTCGAACCAAACGGGGCCTTAGTGACTGTTGAGGCATCATTTCTTAGTTTTTTACTTTAGTGACTGTTGAGGCATGGGGAATACACTAGTAATGGAAACAGTGACTATTTCACCACACGCAGCCTTAAAGAAAAGAAAAACTTATATAATGCATAAAGATATATTTTTTATCACCGGTCACTATTTTCATTTTGTATATATTTTTAAAAATTATAAATTAAATACATTTATCATATATAATTTCACTCTTAATTATAAATAAATCCTAAAATTAAAAATTAGGATATTACAAAAATTGTTGAACTCATAGAGGTATTAACTCTGTTGCAATGATCAATTCCATATTTTTTAAGAAGCTCTCGAAAGTATTTGGTTTGGGAAATAAATATCTCATTATTCTTTTGCTTGATTTGAAGTCCTAAAAAAAAATTTAATTCTCGTATCGTAGACATTTCAAACCACCTTGCATGATCTTAGAGAACTCTTGACATACGTATGTTAAACGTGATATGTTTAATAAGATTGATGATGAAAATATAATACAATATTTTCATAGAATAAAGAATCGAAGAATGTTTTTGTAATCGAACTGTTGTAATAATGTAGTTGACTTTTGATTATGATTTTTCTATATTAAGTTGATTTTTTTTAATACATTTAAAACTTTTCTTTAAAAAAAAAAATCGGGGTGCTATCCCCGAATCCCTACACTAATTATGCACAAACAAACTTAAAAACCTGTCTCTGACTGGCCACGTGTATATATGAATATTTTTAGAAGCATTTTATTGAAATTTATAAATCTTCTTATGTGTATCAAGCAAGACTTGTAAAATATATTGTATAATAATGACAAATAGACTTCCGTGATTAGTGAGCACTTTAGTAAACACTGACTTTAGTGGACGAATAGACATGTTTCGTTTGATGCCAAAACTCCTCACGCTAACGTCAAGCGTTGTTCACTTCACCATCCTAGCAGTTAGATCGCACGTGGTTTCCAAATCTCCTCCCTTTCCTATTCCTTTTGGATTGTTATTAAGCTCACAAAAACTGTATTTTACTTGAATTAAATATCTGAAATCACCGAATTCATCCCACCCCAGCACGAAAGAACATTCAGCAGCAATATATATTATACGAGTACTCCCTTCTTCCTCAATCATGATATAGATATATGACATATTTACTCAATTTGATTATATTAAGAAAATTGGTTATAAGTTAATTAATATAAAATGCATTTTTTAAAATACATTAATCATCTTTCTTAATTCCCTCATTCACTCCCCTCATTGGTTATTTTTGGAGAACATCAATGAATATAAATTAGGAAAACATTCACAAACATGAAAAATATATTTTATAATATTAACCCCAAGTAGATTATATACCACAGAGCGAGGGAAAATATAAGACCTTCGATGATCATATATTATGCTAGATTAAATTTATTAAAACCAACCCCCGAGACTTTACCATGAAAAGTAGAAAGCAGACATTTCAAGAGATGCATTTGTATTTATTTAGAATAGTGATTGAAACTTTTAAAAAATAAATTTTAATTGTGATTTATGGTAAGTATGTGAGATGAATTTTGTATCTAAATAATCACTTTTGATAATTCTAAATATAATCCCAAACAAGCAAAATATGACACAAGTGGCGGGGGCTGGCAAGTAACAAAAGATGAAATGAGCTCATACAAGTCTAGATCAGTCACAACTCACAAGCACAACAGCAGCTTGTGATCCTAGAAACATAATGATTCGCTCCCCTTTTTAGTTACAAATCCTGTGTTGCCTACATTTTAATTTTCAGCAACCGTTAGAATGATCTTTCAACATTGCGTGTTGTGGGTGGGTGGGTATAGTAATTTCAGCACCGACCATCTTCTTTCGAGGGCAGAGTTGAAGTCATGTTCAAATTACTCAGGAATTTCTTGAGTGTTCAGACTCAGAGTAAATGAAAAAGGAAAAAGGTTAGCGGGCGAGAGAGAAAGTCATGCTCTAACCTGCAAATGCAAGTGGAGAGCAACAAAAGGGGATAAAACACTTCATCTTGCCAAGAGAATATAAATCCTTCACATTTATTCATGCTCCATGACGTACGCGTGGCTTAATCTTTTGTGATTACCATTACATCCTTTTTTCTTTTTTCTTTTTTAACTATTTGCCAGCCATATAAATAAAAGAAATTCAATAATTTGGGACTAAATGATTTATTACTTATGATTAATGGATGAAAAACAAAGTTATTGTTGTGGACCAATGTAATGGGCCCGAAAAAATATAGGCCCAGTAAGGGTACTTTATGACAAGATCATCCTCAATTAGGTAAAATATCAAACATCCCATGATCATGCCTATAATCCTGGGTAGTGCAGGTAGTAGAGCGGAAGTTATGCAGGTCGTGAGAGGCCATGATTGAGGAAAGACGCATGGAAGCGAGATGGGATCAAACCCTTAGATGATCTCTATAAATAGAAGGACATTCACCAGGTGCGATCCATCCATTCTATATTCCATTACTTTACATTCATCACACTCGCGCATACACTCACCTCTCCTAAAACGCCTTTACTCGTGTAAGCAGAAGACAAATGATCTGAGGATGTTCTGTGATATCTCCTTCATAGTTATCACTGAGCGATCACCTTCTCATTGGAGTTTAACTTTAGACATGCTTTGAGGAGTATACCAACCCAATATCAACCAACTACTAGCCCTAGAGGCTAGACATACATGTTATATACCATAACAGTTATAAAGATTAAATGTGAAAATATAGCTTGATATTGACATAAAATGCAAAAATTTAATAAGTTTAAGTGCTATAAATTGAACAAAGACTCGTCTAATATGTTCACCGGGGCAAAGATGAATCTAAATACTGAAACAACTTGAAAAACACATTTACATAACACCGAATGACGATAAATAACTGCTTGAGTCTTGACATAATTCCAACGCTCACAAAATAATTGGAGGAGTCTGATGAACTAGGCCGGACCAATTCACCTCCTAATGAATGAGTCATTTGAAGAGGCCCAATTATAAATGATAGTCTTGGCTAAAAGTCAATGATACCGAGTCAAGGGCCTTGACGGGGATTCGGAGTCGGACGAGCTTGGTCAACTGGGGGTAAAGTGCGGGAAGCTTCTGTCGCCAAGACCAAAAAGCACCGACTAATTTTTGCACGACGAGACGATTTAATCGAGGTGAAAAATCACACCCAAAATTTGCGTATATGAATATACTAATTATGTGGATGTCCATCGACTTCTTGATCCTCAATATTATTTGTATACGGATTCACCGTTCATACGGTTACTATTCATATATACGTATTTACTATTCACGTATACAGGTACTATTCATGTGGGGTCCACACGAATTCTCAACTTCTCCAGAACACTCGGCGGCGCAGAAAAGTTTGAAGAAGTTTGTGATTTTGGGGAAAATTATAGCTAATGACCCAGGTGAAATAATTACACTTAAGGACCATTTTCCTTCTATAAATGAGATCTCTTCTCGTAAACATTCAAAACACACTTGAATGAAGAACTTCTCTCCTCTCTCTCTCTCTAGAATCTCTCTACTCTTATTCTTCTTTATTTACCTTAAGTTATCTTTAGTTTTATAACACGTTATCGCACGAGAGCTCTAAGAGTGTTATGATTTTCTCATCTTCTTCTAAATGTTCATTATATCAATCCTGGGATAATCTTAACCACTATATGGAATTATAGATATACTTTTACCGATTGTTTTGAACATCGGGTTTCATGGTTAAGATTGGAGATTATTTACTATTCATTTTTGATCCAATTATTTTACATAATATTTTATTCTTATGCACAATATATATATTGTTGTTACCTCCTATATGGATGGTTCTACTTTCAAAGTTTAATTTTATTGCTAACACTTTATTATTGTTTTAATTTGACTACATGGATGGTTCTACCTCCTACATATATGTTTAAGTATTTACTCTTATGCCAAAGATTTATTTATTATTATTTAATATTTAATTTATTTGTCATTTTATAATTTGTTAATTTAACTCTTACATGGATGGTTCTACCTCCTACATGGAAATCTTGGTTATTAACTTTAACATAACATTTATACTTTGTTATTATTGCTAACTATAATGTTATGTTATTCTATTCAAATTTTTATTAATATTATGGCCGAGCCATACATTGTTTTCCTATTCTAAAATTATATGACCGGAAGTTATTATCATTTTAATTTTATGGCGGAAGCCATATAAATTTAAATTCTCATTATGAGAACTAAATGGCACGAAGCCATGAAGTTTTAATTTTTATTATATTTTATTATCTTTGGTATATATATATATATATTAATTCATATATATATATATATATATATATATATATATACATACATACATGTGTGTATTTATTTCATTCAATTGTTCTTCTAATTTTAATTCAATAATAAAATGTCACCAGGAGCATTATTATTACTCTTTTAACTTTGGGGTTGATATGTTCTTCACGGGATGCTTTTTATAATGCATCAATTCATGGATATATGTGTGTTATAATATTATATTGTTTTAACTGTATGTTAAAAAGAAAAGATGGAAGCTTTTGGGTTCATTTGGCTCTTAAATTCAAACGAGTTTGGTGTCTTTTTCCTTTCTATGTTTGTATCTTGACTATGTGATGAAGCAAATTTATGCGAGTGTTGAGCGAGAGAATATGACATTTATTTTGAAGCCAAAATGAGAAAAATTAGCGCCTAGCTGAGATGACACAAATTGACTTAGTCTTATAAGAAGACACACATTTGCTTGAAGCAAGGTGATAATTTGGCCTGGAACTAGCCATAAGACAAATTGGAGTAAAGTCGATCCATAAAGTTGAATATTTGGCCTGAAGCCACAAGGCATATTGAAGTGAAGACGGATCCATGTTAAATATCCGGTTTGAAGTCATAAGGTAAATTACCACCAGAAGATGGTTGTTCCTCTAAAAATTTATTATAAATTGGTGTATCTAATTTGCTCCTGAAGTAGCAATATTATGAAAGAGATCTTCAAAAAAATATTATGAATTAATTTTATTGACCTCAGGTAGCTAAACAAAACAATGAGTTACAAGAATTATGAATATTGTATTGGTTGTCATTCCCGTGAAGTGAATGAATTTATGGTTATGGATACATATGTAAATATGACTGACTATTGACATTTTTGTGATCATATTTGATCTAAGTTCCCACTTTGAAAGTGGAGAAATATTTTATTATAAATTACTTAACCAACGATATATGGAAAAAAAATTGCCTGGTTACTATTTGCACAAGAACTATGCGGGACCACGTCAAAATTTTCTTCACCCCATACGCGTATTCACGTGAAGGTTTTGAAATTTTCTGCCTGGTCACTATTTGCACAAGAACTATGAATAGTGTCGACGGTACTATTCATAGATACGACACTATTCATGAATACGGTATTTTTATGAATACTTTTTATCCGTCTTTAGGCTTCAAAACCAAAACTTTCATGAAAATTTGTATTTATTCCTTAATATTAAGGCCTTGAAAGGCATGTTTCAAATATTGTATGATACATATTTTAATAGTTTTGGAAAAGTATTGTCCGGAAGACAATAAATTGCGAGATTTATGTTATAATATGTATAAAGGTTAATAGTCCCGCAAACTAATTAGCATATTTTGAGAACTAATGTTTAGACTATATATCTATATGACAGTATAAAATGCATTTTACTATAAAGTATATGTTTTATTATTAGCTTAGTTTCAATGATATTTTACTGATGTTATAGAAGTATATATCATGTATAAAATACATGTTACTGTAAACCATAAGTTTACAAATAATAATGCAAATTGGAAGTTTACAGTAAACTAGAAAGTTTACGATAATCAAGAGATTGGAATTGTAAACCGGAAGTTTACAATTGTAGCAAATCAAAAGGTTGCTAATACAAATCAAATTTTTACCAATGTAAACTAGAAGTTTACTCACGCCAATGAAATATTCAAGAGGAAATGAGCTATAGAGATTTATTGAAGCCAGGGCTCAACATAAAGAATAAACCTACAAGGTAATACGATGTTTAAATTTGTTGTTATTATTATTTACATTTATTATGATTACATATCATAAATTTATTGTCATGAACATTTTCTCGCTAGAAAATTATCATATGTATGACTCTAAATCGTGTAATTCTATGTCATTTCAACATGAATATCTTCACATGTGATAGATCGCATATAGTTTATGCATATATAAATTAATTTAAGCATATTAATCATGAATCATGAGACTAGTGATGCAATATTATATGTTTATTCCTGAAGAATTAACATAAATTTTTCCTTTCAAAGTTTAAAGAATTTGAAAGTGATTTTGAAATACAAATATAAAGAAAGTATGTTTACATAACTCACACTTGGAGGGGAGATTGCGAGAAAAACAAGTGTGAGTTAATATTTGAAAAGTTATATAGTTTTCACATAAAGTTTGATCTCCCAAAATGCATGTCGGATTTTGATCGATATGTTATTGAAATTGAAAAATTTATGATTATTTGAAATATATGTTACAATGAAACCGTGTTTACTGATCCAAATAAATGTATTGTTGGCATGACTTGTTTGATCATCCGAGTCATATAAGAACCGGAGATTCTTCATAAATAACCAACATATTGTTCAAGAATAATTATGTCTTTGTTCTCAAATAAAAATGACTATGTGAATATCATAGATCATGATTGGTAATAGATCTCCGGAAAGATATCAAACAGATTTATATGGGCCCATTACAACCAGAAGTTTGTAAGAACGCAACCTGAAGTTGCAATAATGTTTGAATAAATTAAGCGCTTATTTCCGGATTATATGATCCGTAAATCATGAATGCTTATGAGAACAAAGTTTTCTATGTTGGTATATTTAATTATTGCAAAAGATTTATATAAACCAACAAAATTCTCCCTATAAAATGTCTTTTGGTCGAGCCGACAATTCCATCCGGAAAGTTTTTGAATGTGCAATGCTTATAAATCCACCACAATGCACATAAATGGATATAGAAAGAAAGTTGGGATAAATGTTGTCATGCAAGAACCTCCTTCTTCTTGTTTGTCTCTAAATAGAACGAAATGATGTTTAAAGATAACAAATGGATTTAGGAAACTTACACTGCATTTATTAGTCAATTGTGATTTGACATTTTTTTCCCAATATGAGGGGAGAAAATAAGCGGATGAGTAAAGAGATTAGCTATAATAAATTATCATTGGCTCATTTTGATCCTCATACAAAATAATGTGAACCTGGAAGTTCAAAAGATAACTCGTGTACGAGTTTAGCTAATCGAATGACAGAAGCATTTACTGATCCAAAGAAAGTGACAAAGTCATATGTACCATCTGCTAATGCTCCTATTGATGTCCCTGAAGGACAGTCTATGATAAATGAATTGATAGCACGCCTGAAGCGTGATAGGTCCATCGCCCCAAAGAAAATCCTCGAAAGAGAAAATGAGCTAAGAATATAGATGATTAAGTTGAAAATAATCAAGATAAATTAGTAGGCTCCGGAAGAGCCATCTCCTCAAGAGATATTATCTCCGCAGAGATATCTCCGTAAGAGAATGTTGTAAGTCCCAAAAGAGACCAAGGTACTAAATATGTGTAAATAATGAGATCTCAATAAATTGTTATGAATAGAATCCGATGAGACCAAAAATGAAGTCAACGTTGATGACATCTTTGCTTATGATATAGCATATGATGTAATGAATGATGATGAGGATCATGAGCCACAATTCATTAGTGAGTGCCAACAAGATAAAAGTATTGCCCCTATGGAAAGGTGCCATTGATGCAGAATTAAAATATTGGTAAAGTTCATACAACCTGATGATGTAATACGAGTGATATAAAAACCGCGGTTGGATACAAAAAGGTTTTTGTGCGAGAAGAAATGAAAAGGGTGAAATCACAAGATATAAGATGACGCTCATATAGTTCAAGGTTTTAAACAAAGACCGACATTGATTTTGAAGAAACATATGTAGATGCATATACTTTTGTTATTTGATAAAGCCTAGCATAAATGAAGGGCTTAAATGTCTAGTGGACGTTGTAAATCAGAATCGCTATTTGTATAATTCACTTGATAGTGATATTTATATGAAAAGTCCCTGAAGACTCATGTAGTCTTTAAGACACGTCCCTGAAGAACTTAAGGTGCTTGAAAGACATATCTCGAAAGACTTAATGTCGCCGAAGACAAATCCGAAAGATTCAAGATGTTAGAAACATCTGATTCAAGTTCTCAAGAACAATACTCAATTAAGTTAAATACGTCCCTTGGCCTGGCTATTAGAGGCGCATGTGATATAATTGTTTCAAAGAATATCGATGAAAAGAAGGGTACAAAAAATAACCCAATATACCCATGCATCTGCATGAAAATATCCGAAATGAATTTGCACTAATTGTCGTTATGTTGATAATATCAACATCACAGTAACTCTGAAGAGCTTCAAAAGACAAATAATTGTTGAAGAACTAATTGGTCCGTAAGTCACATATCTTAGTCTATTGGAAAGTACTATTGCATAATGCTTATTAGCAAGATATAGTTTCTCTTCAACACAAAGACATTGGAAGAAATTTTGGCATTAGAAGAAGCAATATTGATCTTCATCGTGAGGAATAAAATTGATGTCATCAAGAGGAATCGATACATCATCTTGTCTTTTTTCCCTTATCTGGCTGTCATTTTGTCCTGGGTTTTTAGAAAGGTTTTTAATGAAGATTTGGAAAGTGATCAACGAATGATGTCTCTTTTCTTTTCTTTGCTTTTTATCCCACCTGGGTTTTTCCTAGTTAAAGTTTTTAACAAAGACATTCATAAATGGACATCCATGAGTGTTATGAATATACTAATTATGTGGATGTCCATTATTTGATCCTCAATATTATTTGTATACTGGATTCACTGTTAATACAGTTCTTATTCATATATACGTATTTACTATTCACGTATCACAGTCTTATTCATGTGGGGTCCACACGAATTCTCAACTTCTCCAGAACACTCGGCGGCGCAGAAAAGTTTGAAGAAGTTTGTGATTTTGGGGAAAATTATAAACCTAATGGCCTGGTGAAATAATTACACTTAGCGACCCATTTTCCTTCTATAAATGAAACATCTTCCGTAAACATTCAAAACACACTCAATGAAGGGTTAACTTCTCTCCTCTCTCTCTAATCTCTACTCTTATTCTTCTTTATTTACCTTAAGTTTATCTTTAGTTTATAACACGTTCATTATTTAGCTGAGTTTTTGCACGATGAGACGATTTAATCGAGGTGAAAATCACACCCAAAATTTGCGTATTCATCACTTAGAGATCAGTAAATAAATACTACCACGTACGTGTTCAATGAATCAAAACCAATCGCGTGTGTTTCCTGGGTACTGGCTTGGTCTCAAATCCGAATCCCCATTCACACATTCCCTCGCTTCTATATTTTCAACATCAAGGTCCTTTAGCTGAGTTTCTGTTTTTAATCTTTTCGTTCGGTAAACTGACCCGCAGCTGCCGTGTGGGGTCTTCTCTTCGGACCCAAGAGTCTTTCTTCCGTGCTTTTACGCAGCAAGCTTCTCCTGAGGCTCAATGCGCCATGACTTAAGAGGGTCCTGTGGGATTCTTAAGATTAGAAGAATTCAGCTTAGATTCTGAAGGTTTTTGCGATCAGATTATCTTTCACTTACTGGAGGTGAGCCTACACTAAATTTCTTCTTCTTGCCTCCCTTTTCAGGTGAGGGAAAAAGGAAGTTTAGATGGTCCCCTATCACAAAAAAATATGTTTGGACGTTTTAGATTAGCCACCTCTGCTTTCAGATTTCTATTACGGGGAATTTCGAAACATATGTCAGTTATTAATCTTATTTTACCAAATAAGGCGTTAAACTCTTTGGTATACGTTTTTGCCTCTGTTGAAAAACATTAGATTTCATTTTATAACAACCTTTCTGAGTCGGTTATCTGAAATTAGAATTGTTGGGAGGCGCAAATACGCCGCTAAGGGATGCAATACTCCATGTGCGAATGCTTATTTGATGTAGCGCTATCCATAATTAAAGTCTTTTTCTGGTGCTAAAGTTTTTAAATACCTAAGCAGTCATGAGTCGTCCTTGACTTCACTGCAGATGAGGTGTTTTTCATTTCCGTAGTTTTATCTTCAAGTTTTCATCTCCTTTCTGAAAATGCAGATTAATCCGTTGCAATGAAGTGTTTTCGATTTCACTCTGGGGAGAAGAAGGAAGAACCGACGAGCATTAAGTCAGCTTCGGGTCGGTCCAACAGTTCCACAAATGCTGAGGATGATGTGAGAAGATCTGGTTCTGAATTGCATTCTAAGGATGCTTCTGAAAACAGTGCAGAGTCCCTTAGGAGGACTGCATTGCCCAGTTTGTCTCAAAGACCCAGCAACCTGAAAGTTTTCACTGTTCCTGAACTAAAATCAGCCACTAAGAATTTCAGTCGCTCTGTCATGCTTGGAGAGGGAGGATTTGGATGTGTATACAAGGGATTCATCAAGAGTGGAGACGATCCTAACAAAAAAATTGAAGTTGCTGTTAAACAGCTTGGTAAAAGAGGAGTGCAGGTAAGGATTCTTTGTCTTAGGTACTTTAATGTATATAGAGCTAGCTGTTTTGACAATATCATACGATATCTTAGTAAAAATAATTTAGTATCATACGATATCTTAGTAAAAATAATTTAGTATCATACGATATCTTAGTAAAAATAATTTAAGGCAATGTTGAACATATGCGTATGGTTGTTCAGTTGTATGATTTATGTGTTAGAATAACTTAATTCAAGTTATTTTGATTATATTGTTCTGACTAATACTCTTGTTCTAGAAAAAAAGGATGGAAGGTCTGGATTTTATTAATATTCCTTTACTTGTGACGGAAGAATACAGTAGGTAGAACAAATAGAACTTGAAGGTAAATGAAATAAACTAAAATTACAAAAGAACAAGGCTAAGACTACTTCTTGTCAAGCTAGACCTAAGATGATAGAGGTGACTCTAAACAAAGAATAAAAGAGTATCCTAGTTTATCATAGAATAAGTTTGTTCAAGTAGAGACAATCAGAAGCACAACACTTATTGTGGGGAATTTTTAGTGCAATAGTTGGTAAGCTTTACTTGACGTTCAGAATTTTTGCTGTCAAGTCAAAGTGATAATCTTATTGCTACATCACGATAGCATGGAATTCGATCATGAAAGGGAATCAATAAATTGCACACGCACCAAACAAAGTTCACAACCATTTTTTTACTATGCATACTTTTGGGTCTGAAATATAATTTCCATTCCATTTGAAGCTTATTCCCTTTCCCTTTCCTAGTTCCTTTCATTCAAAAATTATTTCAGCTTACCAAGTAAGGCCTAGAGGTAATTTCTGCTCATTGTTTATCTATGAAATTTTTGTTTTTACAGTACAATGCATAAATCTTCTATTTTGACTTGGTGTTTGCAGGGCCATAAAGAATGGGTGACAGAAGTTAATGTTCTGGGCATTGTTGAGCATCCCAATCTGGTAAAACTAGTGGGTTATTGTGCTGATGATGATGAAAGAGGAATCCAGCGGCTTCTGATTTATGAATATATGCCCAACAGAAGTGTGGAACACCACTTATCAACCCGTTCGGAGAATCCTCTCTCATGGAATAGAAGGTTGAAAATAGCTGAAGATGCAGCTCGGGGCTTAACATACCTGCATGAGGAAATGGATTTTCAGGTATATGCAAACATTAACTCGCCTAATCAATTTAATTGAGCATTGCCTACAAATTGGCTTGAGTACCTTTTAGATTCTTGAACCTGAAAGGAAATGGAGCTGGCTGGAGCTAAATTGGAATTTTATTAACTTGCTCCCATTAGCAATTCAAATATTTTGTGACAGTTCATTGTTGCTTATTATGTCTGGATGTGTGATAATAGATAATCTTCAGAGATTTGAAATCTTCAAACATCCTCCTGGATGAGCATTGGAATGCAAAGCTATCAGACTTTGGGTTAGCTAGATTGGGACCACCTGAAGGATTAACTCATGTCTCAACAGCGGTATGGGCCCTTGTACTAATGCACAGCATCTATTCACCATAACTGTTCGCTATTTCAGCTCACCTAAAAAAAAAAAAAAAAAATCACTGGTCACATACTCACATATAGAGAGATAGAATTGCATTTGATCTTTGGGACTGATTATTTAAAAAAGCAGAGGCAAGTTCTCTATATGCTTGGGGACCTATATCTAGAGGCATCAGGGGCTGAGTTTTCATATCTGATTTGTCATTATGTGAGTCACAACTTGATATAGGAAATCTTAAACCGTTTCTTGTTGCCTTTGGATATTGATCAGTTCAAGTGTTACATTTGATGAAGAAACCAATGTTTTTCTTATGCCTTACCAAAGCACTCAATCCAGGATTCTCTAGTTTTTATTTATTGATGTTACTTTTAACATGACTAAATTAGACAGTCTAAATAACCCCTTTGTTAATATTGATACCGTCCAAAGTTTTAGCAGCAGCACGCACTAATTGTAGGTGACTTCCAATGACAAAATATGCTGGTTATGTTCATCAGGTTGTAGGAACAATGGGATATGCAGCTCCTGAATATGTTCAAACTGGCCGTCTGACATCCAAGAGTGATGTATGGAGCTATGGTGTCTTCCTTTATGAACTCATCACTGGCCGCCGCCCTTTTGATCGAAATCGTCCAAAGAGCGAGCAGAAGCTCTTGGAATGGGTGAGACCATACTTATCAGATGGGAAGAAATTTCAACTAATATTGGATCCAAGGCTTGAAAGGAAACAAATTTTTAAGTCAGCTCAAAGACTTGCTATTGTAGCCAACCGATGTTTAGTTAAAAACCCTAAGAATCGCCCTAAGATGAGTGAGGTATTGGATTTGGTGAATCAGATTGCCCAATCTTCATTGAGTGCAAGTCCAGAGCTACCCCTGAAGAATTTTGCGTCAGCACAAGCGTCGCAAGAAACCAAATCAAAGAACAAGAGAAGGGTTATGGACCTGAAACCTGGAGAAACTAATTGGTTTTTTAGGATATGGAGACCAAAACATCAAAGAGCTAGTTGATTATTGTAGCATTAGGTCGATCAAATGTGTTGATTGAAGGCAAAGCAGCTGCTGCTTCTTCATGGCAGGAATCATTAATCATTGCCCTACTGATACACAATAAAGAATACATGTATATTTCCTAACTACATCACTTCACACGGAATCTGAGGTGCGAAGCAGTGTCCATAGCTTATTATATATATATGAAAGGCGTCATCCTATGTTTAATTGATTATGATGAGTCATTTGATTTTACCTTGTCTAGCTTTTTGAGGGAATGTAAAGGAATGCTATTCAAGTAGAAAGAGGAATGATTTAAGGATTTCCAAGGCAGATATGCTAGTGACATTGATTGAGCCGGGTAAATGTTGGGTTAAAAAAATGAAGTCCATTTGATCCCTCACCCCCTTGTATGCGTGTGAAATAGTTTAGTTGGAATAATGAATGAATCTTTTTTACTTCTGTAATTTTCAACTCCTTTATTCTGCAGTTCCCAAGAAGTTTTGCAAATTTCCTTTTCTGAAAGATACATTTTAGATACACCGATATTATGCTTCGATGATACAGAAATTTTCAGACTAGAAAAAAAGAAAAGGATGCAGAGTTTTCACACATTGAGTATTGTTTCCTGGCCAACTGGAAATAAAACCTTTTATTTTTATAATTTGCTGGTTATAAAATATGTAACTTATAACTATATTATTAACCAATCATAAACGATATAGATTACTTTTCAAAGTTCATTAGTAAAGAAAACATTTATAGATTGGAGCAAATACCCCTTTTGTTCTTAGCTGAGAGCAAATGCCGTAAGTCCTTAGGACCCATTTGGTAGAAAGAAGATTAGAGAAGGAAAGGGAAGATCCCAATCTTCCCATGGATTTTGGGTGTTTGGTATTTAAAATTCAACAAGATCTTCCAAAATGAGCATCTATCTTCCTTATTTGAGGGAAGATGCTTTCCATCCGAAAATGGAAGGAAAGCCGCAATCTTCCTGAAAAGTTCAAATTTGACGATTTACCTTCGAAATTCAAACTTGGCGAAAGTTCAAATTTGGCGAATTTTTTTTTTCACGAGTTCGAACTTAACAAGAATATTTTTTAAAAAAATATATTTTAGCAAAAAAAAAATTATTTTGAATTAATTTCTTTTGGGGTAAAATAGACATTTCCTAATTCTTTACCAACTACCACATCTTCATTTTTTTCCTACCAAACAACGCAAGCTATCTTCCCTCATCTTTCAAATCTTCCTTTCCTTTCCCTCCTCTAAGTTCCTTTCTCTTCCCACCAATTCTTTGTATCAAACGGGTCCTTAGTTTTTGAAACAGTATGGCATGAACAGGTATAGGAACAGTAGAATGATAGGCACAGAAAGAAAAAAGATGTAATATTGAATTGACAGTTGACACCAGAAACAAGATTCCATTCAGGTGGGCTGCTTGTGGATCCAACAATTACGTTGAGAACCTCACTTGTAATTAACAGTACTATCTCAATGAGGAGTGATACAGTTGGCTAACGCGTCGGCCTTCACCCTAAAAAAGAGGAGGTTTGATACCCATTGGTCGATGTGAGGCGCTTAGTAAGAGCCATCCATCCTAAAACTCTATAAACGCCTTCGGAGCGTGGAAGACGCTGCGGTTCGGTGAGAGATCTGGGTGTTTTCCCCCTAAACTTTTTTTTATATATATATAAAAAAAAAAAAAGGACTATCATATGCATCATGTACGGTTGGTCCAATATTTTATCATTCGTGGGCGGCAGATAATCCGGATTTCATGGTGAGAATGATGACGTACAGTATAAGATAATAACCTGATTGATTTGATTTTTTTGTTAATTTTTTTCCCCATATTGGCTGTCATTATGGCTTCTTGTTCTCCATTTTTATTTTCCAAAACAAAGTTCTGCTATTGTGTGTGTACATTTAATTCCAGCCTCGTTAGATGAAGTTAATATAGCTTGACAAAAAAAAAAAGTATATTCCACATGTCACGTTCATATATTCGAGGGGCATTACAATAAAATGGTCAATTTAAGCCCAAATCTAAACATGATTGAAAAAAGCAAAATAATATTTTAACGATCGATCAAGAATTTAATACCCCTTGGTTGGTGTATGTTAACATCAACACAGGTGGACTACAGAAAATAATAATAATTTAAAATACAAAAAAAAAAACATGGATGTAAGAGATAAAACACTCAAAAACTGGACGGTTAATCAACTGGTTGATGTGGTAGTTAAAAGGTCACGGGTTAAAATTAAAGTTATATTAAACTGATTATAATTAAAATAACATTTAAATAAAAATTAATTAATCCTTTTTTTTAGGGCCAGAAATAATTAATTTACAATGATATAGAACATTAACATAAATACCACATATGTTACAAATCTGATGGCCTGCTATTTTGTTAAACTCAAAATGATGTCGAGATTGGTTTACTGGTATGACCGGGGCAATTGGGTTAAATTTTAATACCATGATTTAAGAGTCAAGAATCTTAGTGCGGTACACGTGGAAACGACGTAGGCAGCAAGTTATGATGGAGAAAGGGCGAGACTTAAAGGAGAGGTTCTCTTCTCTCTTTTTTTTTCTTCTTCTTCATATCTCTCATCAATCTCATCTAAATTGTTTAAATTAGATTAGACATATTTTTATTTTTTTTTTTCTTTTCAAAAAAATTTAACTAAAAACTAATATATAATTTAAATATTATAAAATGATTAATTGAACAAATATAATTTATAGATTATAAAAATAATTTAAAAAATAAAAAAAATAAAAAATAAAGAGAGAAACATAACTTAAGACCCAATGGGTGGATTATTATTTTTCTAATAAATGATTAATAGAAAGTTAAGCGACCACGCCTCGCTGCTTCACGGTTCACGCCGCCTCAGATGGAAAGGTCGTCTTTTATGAGTTTATCCCCAAGGAAAAAAGAAAATAAATATGGGAAAATTTCAGTGAGGCCCCTAGCAAAATAATTTCAGCCTAAATTTTCTGAAATTTCATTGTAACCTATAGTCAAAATGAAATTAAATTTTGTGGGTGAGATGAAGACAATGATACCATTCTTTTACTTTTTTAGAAGAGTATTTATAAGATAAATAAAGAGATTTACAAGATAAATAAAACGATTAGAGAGAACATAGGAAACTAAAAACATTTTGGCGAGTATTTAAAAGACAAATAAAGATATTTACTAAACAAATGGAGGGATTTTAAAGAACCTAGGGAGTTAAAAATATTTGACCATTTACAAAACAAATATAAAAATTTACAAGAAAGATACGCACATCTATAAGATAAATAAAATGATTTAAAAGAACACAAAAAATTTAAAATATTTTGACCAGTTAAAAGACAAATATAAAAATTCACAAGATAAATATAGATAATTTCTATTTATAAAATAAATAAGATAATTTACAAGACAAATAAAATAAGGATACTATTGTCTTTTCACTTACAAAAATTAATTTCATTTTAGTTATTGAGGTGCAGTGAAATTTCAGAAAATTTTATGGATTAAACTGAAATTAATTTCTTACCAACGGGGCAAACTGAAATTTTCCAAATAAAAATTGAAAAAGGTCATATTAGTCAGTAGTTATTTTATTGTCATACTCCACCAATCTCAGACTTTCCTTACCTTTATACTTCAGTAACCGATCTGGACCGTCTGTTTTCCAAACTCTCAGATCGAACCGCCCCCTTCCTCACAAGAACAATCAAATCTTCCCTTTAATCAACGATCATTAATGATCTGGAGTTCCCCCCTTAATCAATTTATTATGGGAGTATTTTAATCGAAGTTTCTTATGGTTCGGAGATTAAAAGATTCAGGTCATGAAGATTAAAGAAAGCCGTCCGAGGAAATGCCGCTTAATCAGTGCTTCAAATTTAAGTTATTGACAATGCAAGAGTTCACCCTTTAGCGCCGTGGCAAACTGTATATAAGCGCGTGAAGGGCGCCTTTTAATTCCATTTCCGGCCGCACATACATTCAATGCACTATCGTCATCTATTGCGTTCTCACTTCCTCCAAAGTGAACAGTGGTTTGTGAAATCCCTCTGTGACTTCTCTGGCTATTCCCTTCTTCTGGACACGCCCTTGATGATTGTCGGAAGTCAGTTGACGCAGAATCCAAGGTGTGGGAGTATGTTTTTCTTATTTTTTGTTTTTTTTTTCGTTAAATTTGTGGCTCTTTTCTTCTAAATCGATCTTTATCTGAATTGTTTTGGATCGTTTGTTATCTGAATTCGAACCTTTTCTTTTTGAGCGTATTTGGGTTCGTTGTCGATCGCTGTGAGCGATGCTATCAACGGATGGATTGGAATGATCTCTTGTCTTGGTTGAATTAGGAGCTTGGAATAGTTATTTTCTGGATCCTCTGGATTTCAATTGTGTTGCAGTCGAATTTTCAAGTTTTAACACACCTGCGCCATGTTCTCATCTATGTGCTCAGTTAAGGGACAGGGGAATAGCCTAAAGGATCAACAGCATGAGCATGTTGCCTTTTTGTAGCTCTTTTTATAGCTTAGAGACAGGGGGTCTAGATGATAGAAGCAGAAGCTTCCCAGTTTATATAACATGCCAAAGAAGTGGTGCTTTGACTTCAGGCATGGATGCTAGACTAGTGAAAGTACCCTTTATGAGTTCAAATTTGTAACATCTAAATTCTTTTGCCTGATATCTACAAAGTGATCAAGGAGAAGTGGCACAGGGGATTCTGGAATGCCATTTTCATTTGATTAATAAGAGAAATAGATAAAGATACTGACTAAAATAAAAAGAGTAACAGGGTAAGGAAGAACGACCAGGATATTTCTTACCGCAGCAAAAACCTTCCATTGGATCCCAAAGAGACGTGATATAAAGTAAGCGATATACTTAAAATGAAATCTCTTTTTTGATTTGCTTGCTGGAATCAATCCTATGAATTGATTAACGATTACCAAAGGCAGACAGTAGAAACTTATTGCCACTCAAATTAAACTTAGCCAATTTTGAGCAATATTAAACCTTACGATAGAGTAAATGGAGCTTGAGCTGGACTTAAACAGGGCGTCCACCTTTTATTGAAATAAAATAAAGAGTGGACGAGGGTGTATCCACTGGGTTATTTCTTTGTTTCGAATTCAGCAATGAATACCCATCATTTCCCTGTCTGAAAAGTAGCCTCCTCCCCAGTCATGGTCATGGTATAGCATGTAGATTTTCTGTTTGTTTATGTGAATGATGATTCTACTGAAACACTAGGGAATACTTGAGGATAAAATTTACGTATTGAATAAATTTGCTGAAGGGACAAGTTTCTATTTCATTTCTGCTCTTGAGTAGCTGAATATCATTGTCTTACTTGCAGCTGAGTCTCCAATCTCTTAATGCATAGCTCTTTTGGTCAGCTGCAGTGTTGCTGGTGAAGAACAGCTCCAACATTGCCTAGAAGAAGGCTTCAGATTTTTTTTAAAAGAATTTTGGTGCAAAACTAACTCTTAGGGATGGTTTTATATGAAAATTCAGATATTATTCAGTGGGGTCTTCGTCTTCTTGATGGTGACCCTAGTTACAGTCCAGGATACTACAGTGACATAGTTCAACATGATACTGGAAACATATATGATGGAAACTACTACCATAACCATTATGATGCTGAGAGTAACCATATAGAGAATGATGAGATGATTGCACGGACTCTTCAGGAGGAATTTTCTCAGCTAGACATAGCTGAAAGTTCTGGTTATTCACAGGCAAGTGAGGAGCATTACCATGCTCCTGAGCTTGCATATGGATGGCATAACTCTCCAATGATGAACCATTTCTCAGAAGGTATCTGTAAAGCTACTGCTTGCTTGTTTATATGAGGGATTTATTTTATCTGTATACCAGAAGTTGACTAATTTGATTATTATTGTGTCTATGCAGACCATGATTATGTTCACGAAGGAATTGATGATGGAGAACATTCTAGTTCCTGTTCTAGTCCTTGTGAAGGGGGAGAATACTCATTAGAGCTGACTGATCCACTTAATGATGAAGTGGGAAGGAGATTGAGTCAAATGACTACAATTCCTGTATGCTTAGAGTTTTCTGCTTCTATAGATATATCTGTATACACCATCCAGTTAATGAACCAATCTTTTAAACAAACTTGTCACCTTTCTACAGATTTTCATTTCATGGCCATTCAACAATTGGTTTATTATTTTTCCCGTTTTCCTGGGACTGCTTATTCATCTTGTTACATAAAATGACGTTGAAGCAAGTTTTAATTGACAGTAGGGGTAGTCACACAGTTCATAATTCTTCACACACAATGATGAGTGAAGCAAGTTTTTTGCTTGAATCAATTTTCCATGTTTTCCCTTTGCTATTTTTTTTTTTTTTGATGTGTGGGCATAATATATGACTTCAGCTACTCAGTTTCAGAATTTTCCCCCTTTTTTGGGGGGAAAGTTTCAGAAGTTTTATATGTAGTTTTTTCTCGCTACTGAATCTTATCAGTTCATTAGAAAGCTATAGTCCCTCACAAGTGGTCTGATTTTAGCACGCTTATTTATTTTAATCAGTTGTATAACTCATTTGCTAGACCCATGGTGCTTAAATTGCTTCTTATTGCTGCGTAGCATGTTCCAAGAATTAATGGAGATATTCCTTCAATTGATGAAGCAACTTCGGATCATCAAAGGCTTCTAGATAGGTATTCTTTAATAATATCTGTCTTTCTTTAAGAAAAATCAATATGCCTGCATTCATGATACATGCATTACTTTTCTCCCGTGAAAAGTTGAGTAATTGTCTTCTTTTGTCATTCACTTGTTCGCGTAGCATGAAACTTATGCCACAGATGGACTTTGTTGAGTTTTTCTTCTTCGCTAGTTCAGAAATATAGAAATTCATTGAAAGATTATTTATTCCTTGTGCTTGTTCTCACAGATACATATAAAGCCGTGCTTACTTTTTTAACAGATTGCAGATATATGACTTTGTAGAGCGCAAGGTGCCAGGTGATGGTAACTGTCAGGTTTGTTTCTGTTAGCAGTTACAGAGCACATTTCATTAGTTTTTGTTTGTAAACATCAAGCAGAGATAATCATTAATTCATTATTGTTTTCCCCCACAGTTTCATGCATTATCTGATCAATTGTATGACACACCTGAGTACCACAACCTTGTGAGAACACAAGCAGTAAACCAGGTTTGTCATGTAGTGGATTGATTTTTATTATACTTATTGGAATGTAGTATCCTCTGCTTGTGTGCTTTTATTCTTGTTTATTGTTCTTGGCTCTGACCTCTGATGGTGTTTTTGGCCAGCTCAAGTCTCATCCGGAGATTTATGAGGGATATGTTCCCATGGAATATGGCGAATATTTGGAGAAGATGTCTAAGTAATAATCCAACAGCCTTTCCTGACTGTATATCCAAATATGTTCTTAATGGTTGTTTCAGAGATTAATTATTATTTTTTTTTTTTTTTCACTTTTGACTTTTCATGTCAATGAAACTAGGGGCGGTGAATGGGGTGATCATGTCACTCTTCAAGCAGTTGCAGATTCGGTATGAGCCTCGGAACTATACTTTTCCTCTCATAATTTTAGAACTTGTTCCCCTACTCTTTCGTCGACCGAGACAAAATCAATTTGTTTAAGAAACTTGACAGATAAATATGATTATGCGGTTTGACACTTTTGATTTCCCTAAGCCGTGGCTTTTCAAGTTGGGCTTTTTGTTCATCCACAGTCGTACTTTGAGTCTCTTCAATCCTTCCTCTGCTCAGTCAACTGAGCCAAGCATGGGCAGCACCTTTTCTTTTCTTTTCTTTTCTTTTGGGAATATTCCTAGGTGACACTTTAACCATTACTATTAATTTACGGTCATCATTTTCCTAATTTTCTTGACGCTGGATAATTGAATTTAGCTGCGGATTACAGTCATATAATGCTGTTGATTTGCCACCGTAACAAACTCCTATTGGTCATATTACAATGGCTCGATTAATATAGTCTTCAATGTCGGGTTGTAATCCGTTTTTGAAAAATAAAATAAAATAAAATTCATGATCTTGAATTAAGGGTCGGTCAAAGTTTTGGGGCGGAGTTGCCTGTTAATGTCTCAGCAAACCCCCCACCTCTTAAGTCCTCAGAAAACCACATTTTAAGCTTATGAGGTGTCCATTTGGGTTAGTCATAGAATCTACTTTTTCAATGTGATTTACGGTTTACGAGGTAAGTATGTGAGAAGATTTTTATCCTGACCTACGTGGACTTGTTTTTCTAATGGCAACTCAAATTCAATTGATAAGTTTAGAGTATTATTTGAATTCAGCAAAGATCGGAATAGGCCTTATCATTTTTACTAATAATTTCGAATTTGATTTCCTGTTTCCTTCAGTACGGTGTGAAAATATTCATGATTACTTCTTTCAAGGATACCTGTTGCATAGAGATACTTCCTCATTTTGAGAAGCCGAAAAAAGGTGAGTTTTATTCATGGTGAGATTTGAGCAAATGCTACTGATGGCTTTCAAGTTTGTACATCTAATTTCCTCGTGTTCGGGCCACGGGAATAGTGGAAATTGATGGATGAAGTTCCATACGAACTACTACCTCCGGTCTTAAATTTATAACATAATTTGTAATGCAATTTGCACTACAAACTATGTCTGATATTCAGAACCAAATGAGTTTATTTATTTATTTATTTATTTTATTTTTGGTATATTTGTCTAGTATGGAACTGCTTAGCTGATATCTTCATCTTCCATCATGGGTGTGTTGCAGTTATTTTCCTGAGCTTTTGGGCAGAGGTGCATTACAACTCCATCTATCCTCAAGGAGGTACTATAAGAACTTCTTCCCATCCCTTGTTCAATATGCATGGATATGGATACAGTTTTAAGATAAGCTCGTCCAAATCGTATTTGGTTTGATTGGAGCCATTAATCATGCTTCCCCTTTGTTTTGATAACAATTGTGATCGCATTTTGTTGATATGATTCAGATATGCCTTCGAGCGAGTCAAGGAGGAAGAAAAGGTGGTGGAACTTTGGGAGCAAGCATTAGAATCTGGCCTAGCCAACAGAGTACGCCTGAATTTATGCATAATTCCTTGGTTTAGCATCTCGAATCTCTAAAGGCCAATTTATTACTGTAACATTTCAATAGATTTTTCTTTCTGTGAACATAAACCTGGAAATGCTTAAGGGCTGTATGTTTAGCGGTGACAGAAATGATTTACTTTTTTCAATCTGACTTTATCAAACTTAAGATAAGATAAAAGTCAGATTATAAATATGATTTATATTTGGATTAACGTTAATAAAAGCTCATATACACTATAAAAGCAGTTTTTAGTGGCTTTTTAAAAATAGCTTTTGGTCTAAAAGTTCATTTGGAAAAAATGTCAATCCAGACACATTCCCACCCACCCACCGTAAATCATCCCACCGCTTTGCCAAGCAGGCCCTAAATAGCTGCATCCAAGTGAATTTTGGATGCCATGCCTTCTGAAATAAGGCCAGGCTTATATATAAGTTTAGCACAGATTAAATTAGATGGGGTGAATGCTTCGTTTAATAATGAGCGATTTTCAACCCACAAACTCACCTAGTTGGCATGCTTCTTTAGAATTCTACAATTTGAATTCGCCAAAACTAATATCACACTCTTAAGGAATTTGATGGCATCGAATTAAAGAAAAAACAGATGCTTGTGCATGCAGTGGGTCCAAACTCCAAACATACATATATGCAATATAATATATAAAGGATCCTTGACATCGTTTTTAATCATATACATCTTTCTCACCTGTTCTTCCTGTCTAGAATGAAGAAAACAAAATAACGAAGAACACATTCAACAAAACATATCCACCAGATCCAGAAGAAAGAAAGACTAAACACATTCACTAAGCTAGGAACACTACAAGCTGAACCTCCTTCGCATCAATTCTGCGAGAGGCTATATTACTCTCTGAGAGTCTCATCTTGCTGCGTTTCCTCCGTCTCCTCCGTCGATGGTTGTAACAACAAAGCCGTGAACGGCATATTCCGGTACCCGTTGGCAGCCGCGGCCGCAGCGTACTCCATTCCGATTGGCTGACACAAATCTAATCTGCAGCTCGGCTGCGGCAAAGCCATGGCAAACATGCCCTGCCCACTGCCTACCGTGGAAACAGGGTGGACTCGACAAGGAACAGAGGCTGCTGAGGACGATATCACAGTGTTGCTAGTGGATACGGGTTCTGCGGGAACCGTTCCGGTGCCAGTGGCGGCAATGATGGATGGCTCGGCCTGGCGTAGCAACCACTCTATTGTCTCGCCGTCGGAACGGTGGCCGAGTTCTCGAGTCAGTTGGAATATTCGGGCGGCGCAGAGAGGCGGCATGCGTACACGGCGGCCCCGACCGTTGACCTTGGTGTGACGATCTTTGGAGGAGCGAGAGGAAGATAGGGCAGAGGATTTTCGAGGGTGGGAGAGTTGCACATTGGAGTCGGAATCTGCGGTGCTGGGTGGCCCTGTGTTAGGTTTAGGGTCTGATTGGGCGAATCTGTGGAGGACCACTTCGGAGCTCATATGAGTGGTTAGGGTTTTCAATGGAAGAGAAAGGCAAAGTTAGGGTTTCAGGAGAAGAGAGAGAGAGGGTTGGTGAGTGATAGTCTGATAGATTCTAGTGACCCCACAAAGAGGGTAAAGCCCATTTATACAGAAGCATGGATGGGAGAGTGGCTTCCCTTTTTGTGGTATGTGATGCTTGTGGGTCCAGTGGGCCTCCGCTGAGCGATCACTAACTATCACACCTGTAGCAGTGATATGCTGTTCCATCATAATTTTGTCCACATAATAGTTTTTTTCCTTTCAAAAAAACACCTGCACTCCCCGTAAATGTTTTGAAGTTTATTTTTGTTATTGTGGAAGGTTTGCAATTGGCTTGGGATTTAGGATTTAAGAAGATTATTTTAGAATCTGATGCTGATTGTGTTATTAATCTTTTGCTTGATTCTTCTTGCGATACCTGTAGCAATTTAGTTTTAAAAGCTAGAGATCTTCTGAATCTGAATTGGCAGGTGGATGTTAGAGTGATTTCCAGATATCTTAATAGATTAACAAATGCGTTGGCCAAAAGGGGCATTGCTAATTCTGGTATTTGGGATGAGTGCCCTGTTGATTTGAGGTTTGGCATTGCCCAAGAGTGTTTGAGATTAATTCTCCTTTTTGTAATCTCTTTTCTTATAATGTAGGCTTTTATGCCATCCTTTATATGTATATAAAAAAGTTTATTTTTGTTATGTTCTTTTTATCTGCGAACAAAAAAATAAAATGCAAGAATATTTTAGGATATTCGATTAGTTGTCATGTAAATTACTACCTCCGGTCCTAATTATAAAAGCTAGTTGATTTTTTTTGGAGGGATTAAAGAAACTAAATAAGTTACTTAATCATTTCATATGTTGTGTATTATTAAATTATATATTAATTTATTAATCAAACTAATAAGTTTAAATAAAAAAATAAAAAAACTTTAAAGTAATTTAATTAGCTTCCTTAATCTCTCCAAAAAAATCAACTAGCTCTTATAATTAGGATTTGAGGGAGTAATTGATAACTTTGTTAAGATAACACTCCCTCCGATTCTAATTATAAGACCACTTTTGTAGTGTAATTCGTACTACAAAAGTGGCCTTATAATAAGGACTGGAGGTAGTAGTAGTACATGAAAAGTAGAAACTTTGCTAGGTTGAGTTTATTTTTGGACCATCATTCTGAATACATCAAGATCAAGGTGGCATGAAAGATGATTAGTTAGAATCATATCAGAAAATTTTATTCTACCTGTTGAATTGAAATTTTTTTATTGAATAATTTATTCATCTCACTTAATTTGAAAAAAAAAAAAAACTTCTTGTATCTTTTGAGAGTTTATTATTCATGTTTCACTTTATTGTATTTGGATCTCCTCAATTGACTCCCAATTAAACGATATTAACCATTAGATCATAATCTAGTGGCGTTGAAAACGAAGTTACAAATTTATTTTTTTTTAAAAAAATTGTCTCGACGTCATTGTACCATGGTCTGATCATTACTGTCCTTCAATTGTAAGGGAAACCAAATCCTCACTTCTCATTCTGTTAAAAAACAGGTTCTTAAAAAAAAAATCAGCATTCATTTATCTTTCATCGACCATGGTATTTTATTGCCAAATGTATGTATGTTTGAATGGATGATTTCCGTGGTAATATCCTGATAAATATTTTTAAATGTGTAGCATTTTGGTAAATTTTTTAGTGTGTAGCATTGGGCTCAAAAAGCCAGTGACAAATGAGGAGGAGGTGAATATTTCTTTCGTCCGGAGCTGAAACAAAGAGGAAGGGGTAGAGGCGGAGGTGTTTGGATTTTGGAATGAAGGAGGCGCGTGGAAGATGAGGTGGCTTGTCTCAAATTCTCGGAGTCAACTGACGAGCTGTAACATGCATTGACCATTCTCGAAAATTGTGATCACTCTGAAAACATTCATCCCCGGGTCCCCACATCATCACCCAACTTCTGTTTAGTGATTACGATACGTGTAATATGGGTTGGGCGGCAGGCCCAAATTATTTTTTTGGTCAAAAGGCCCAACTTGTTTTAAAGAAAGCAGTGGGTTGGGTTTTGAGTGGGGTCCATTCGGTAATTTCGGATCCGCAGTTTTTGAAAGTTGAGAGGCACATTGCATTTTTTAAATTTAAGAATACTAATAACCGCTGGTTGGATATTTCAGAGGTAAAATTACACTTTAACCATAAACTAATGCATAATATATTTGAAAATAAAAAATACTTATGCCTCGTGGGTAGAGCTGGGAAATCGGGCGGCGTTTATAGTTCTCGCGGAGGCTCGAAAAAAAAATATCGCCAATTTGAAATTGGCCAATGCAGGGGCCGGCCTGTGGGCTCCGGATGATCGGGCCACCCTGTAGGGCCTCCCGGCCCTGCGCCCGGGCCGTTTAACGTTGTAGCTTTTTTTTTAAAAAAAAAAAATTAATTACTTAGACTTCCACTTAATGAATGTGTTTATTTGTAATTACTTAGATTTTTATAGTTTAAACTATAACTCTTTTTTTATGTTTATTATTATTCTGTATTAAAACATATAATTAGTTATTATAAATTTTAAAGAATAGATGTTTTTATATTAAATAAACACATACTTTGGTATTACAATATTATATAAGTAATAAATTATAAATATATTTTTTGTAAAATAAGTATAATTATTTTTACCTGTCAGTAAAATCATATATGAACCGAAGGAATCTACAGACACACACAAAATTATGAGAGGAAAAGACATTTTTTCGTGAAGATACATAAAACAATTCCTTTATTTAATATTTTTTGAAAAAAAAAAAAAAAAAAACATATTCTTTGTGTTTATTTGTTTTTTATTACGAATTAATGAATATGTTTATTTGTTAAATGATTTATATTGTTTAGATATTAATGTTGATAATATTTATTTGATAGATTAGAACTTTAATGATTGCGAATTTACTAATTATATTTCTTTAAAAAACATCGAAGGAAAAATAATTAAAATTTTGAATAGTAATTTTCGCGCGTGTAGGCGCATTTTTAGCTTTAAAGATTATCGGTAGAGAACTTTGAAAAATAGATGTTTTTCCTTATCCCTGACACTGTGGCCAGGGCCGACCTGTCGGGCCCCACCTTGATTCCCACTGGGTAGGGTAGCCTTCTAAAATGGTTAATTAATTAAATATTTGTTGAAATTATTTACAACTGAACTAGGGGCGTTTTCCTACGATCCTGTGCGTATATTTTGGTGGGAAAAGTGGGCCTCGACCAATAAACTAGGCTAGTTGAAGTTGATTGATTCGCAATTAATTGGGCCACAAGGCGAGAATAGCCCTCACCCCTGGAAAATGACTGTTTTTTTTTTTTTTTTTTTTTGAAGTTAGTGGACGACCCAACAATCTCAGCCGAATGATATTACCTCATCCGTTTCTCGGATGAGGAGATTTTTTAGGTCTGAAACACACTTCCTAGTCTCTTGTTCCAGCGTTATCTATCTTATCCCCGGGGATGCTCCGTCTTGCTTATGGAACCCAAGCATCTGACTGAACTAAATGCACCCACCTCCGCAACATTTGCTGAATATAGTTGTTTAATGTAATAGTTTGTTAATAACCAATCCTCCATGGAAGCTGCAAAGAATTTGTTTAGTTCATCCCCTTTTCCATCTAGAACTAATCACTGGAGCGGTCTTCCCTCGTCTTCTTCATCTTCTTCTTTAGGTACACTTGTTAGAATTAGCATAATACCTTCATCATCTTCGTCTTCCATTCTTGAGTTTCGTTTCCTTTGCTGTGAAAGCTCCCAAAATTGGAGATATTAGTTTGATTACTTGCCGGTGGCTGCTTCAGCACCCTTTGAATTTGGACATTCAAGTCTGTAACTTTTCTTCTTCACTGTATCCATCGGTATTAGTATTATATAATATGATTGAAGTTCTGGTAATAAAATGAGGTAGTCGGCTTTCCTTGATATTTGGGTTTGCCTTTTTACTTACCATGTTCATACGTGATGTTTAGTGCCTAGTATCACAGGAAATTGAGTGTAATATTCGTATCAGATGATAGTTAAATTTGAAGGTGTTTTGTAGGAATAAAAAGTGGTTGTATGGAAACTAAGTTATGTATCAAGTATTGAAGCTATTTTGCATGACCAAGTGCTTTGCTCATTTTCATCCTGTTGCTTCCATTCATTCAGCCTGAAATTATTTGCTCTTGAGTCCAATTTAATGAGCTTTCTTCATTCTTTCGTTTGCAGCTCTTGCATATGCAGTTCTTCCTTTCTTTTGTTTATCTCCATTTATGTTGTAAATCTTCTCAACCTGCCCCATCTTCAAAATGTTGACATGCTTGTGCTCATTTGTCTACAGTTTTCACATTTCATGAACAAGCCACTCACGCAGTTACCTCTACGTCTGCTAGTTTTGCTGCTCAGCATTTTCCCACCTCGGTTCTTCTACAAGAACAACGTGATGAATGCAGACCTATACTGCGTATGCATAAGGAAGAAAAGACATCCCAGGTTCATGTCTAGTTCGTATACCCGCTGCATCAAACACAATCTTCGTAAATGCATATAATGAGACCCCTCCTACTTCTTGCAATTTCAAATCTAAACCTTGTTGACTGGCCATCTTAAAGGAATCAAATTTGACACCATTTTACAGTTTTGTGACATTGTTTCATACATGATTTGGTGACCTCACCCTTTTTCTTAAAATGCCGCTATTGTTTGCTTGGGTTCAAATGCACAGACTTTCACTTTTTCATCATATAATTTACATGTAATTAATTTCTTCCCTTTGTTTTTATTAAAGGCAACATTGAATACAAGGCAGATGGATATGGCCTCAGTTCGTGAAGACCATAACCCTGACAACGCTGATCAACTAATGATTGACTTTAAGCAGCAATTGCAAATTTGGCCTTGTTTACGGAACTTGTAAGATTAAATCAATTGTATTTCCTGTCATTTTCTTTGGCTTGTAATTGCTGATTTCAATCTACTGCAGGTTGACATCCTTACCAGCAGGTGAAATTGCAGCATCATCAACTCTGCAGCTTATTACCATTGGCTCAGAGAATACTGCAGAAGTTGAAGAGCATGATGCAGTTGCTCTTGCTAAGCAAGCATTGTCAGCCTCAAAACAAGCTGCATCGATAGCAGCAGCTTTGGAATCAATCAAAGCTGAAGATGATGATTTACCTCCTCTAGGGTTAGCTCTTCCTGTCTAACATTCTTAATTTATAGGTTAATTTATTTGGAGACTGATGTCTGAAACTTTCATTCAGTTTGGCCTCCACAAGTTTGGATGACATTTCACTTGAAAAGAATAAAATTGTGAGATCAACACGGCTTCTAGAGAGACAATCAAAGAAGAGAAAAGAATCAAAGGCAAATGTCTTAGATGAAGAAAGCTATCTTTCTATAAAGGCTGAAGTAAAAGGAAGGTTAAATATAGAAAAGAAGATAAACGAAGGGTTTGATCAAAATGATCCTCTGCGCTTGTTCCTATGGCGTCCTGAAACAAAGCAACTTTTGACTCTTGAAGAAGAATCTCAATTGATTCTTCAGCTACAGGTTTCTCTCTTAATATCCTAATCATTCACATGTACTGAATGGTGGATTAAGGATCCTCAGTTGCTTTGACATGGACTATGTAACAGGAGTTATTCAGATTGGAAGGAGTAAAAAGAAGACTTCAATCACAATTTGGGCGGGAACCAACTTTGGCTGAGTGGGCTGATTGTGTGGGCCTCACCTGTCAAGCCCTGCAGTTACAGCTTTATTCTGGTAACAGCAGCCGAGAGAAGCTGATTTATGCAAATTTACGAATGGTAGTTCACATTGCTAAACATTATAGGGGGCGTGGTCTCAGTTTTCAGGACTTATTGCAGGTAGCTTTTGAGAAATTAAAGTCCTTACTCCTTACATTGCCTGCAGCTTGGACTATTTTTTACATTTTTTTGCTCTTTATTTGCTGTCAGTTTGCACAGTTATTAACTTATTATTATGACTTAATTTACCACCCATATAACATGTATTGTTTGTGAACATGGTAAAACACTTTGAATTACTATTTTTCTGGAGTTGGGCCATCAACCAGGAAGAGAGATGTTTGATTAAAAAACATTAACTAACTACTAAAACTTTATATTTCTGGTGCTCTCATAGGAGGGAAGTATGGGGCTTATGAAGAGTGTTGAGAAGTTTAAACCCCAAGCAGGTTGTCGTTTCAGTACTTATGCCTACTGGTGGATAAGGCAAACAATTAGGAAGGCCATATTTCGACATTCCAGGACAATTCGTCTGCCGGTAAACCACAATCTGTTTATTCTTATATTCATGTAATCATGTTTTTGGTTTGTTTTTTTGGAAAGCCTCTCGCTCGGGGAAAAATGCCCTCTTTCATGTGTCAGAATTTATGATTTGTTTGATCTGTTGACAGAACAATAGCGGAGTCCCATTGCACTGCTTCAGCAGTCAATGTTCTATAATATCTTTGCTTTTTACAAAGCTAACGTGGAATCTATTTATCTGTAACATGGAACCATTGCATTATCTGCAGGAGAATGTATATACCCTCTTGGGCAAGGTATCAGAGACAAAGAAATTGTACATTCGAGAAGGAAATCTTCATCCCACCAAAGAAGAACTAGCAAGAAGGGTAGGAATTACAGTAGAGAAGTTAGAAAAGTTGCTATATGTTGCAAGAATTCCAATTTCAATGCAACAAACAGTGTGGTCAGACCAAGATACCACTTTCCAGGTATTGGTTTCCGGTTAACTTGATTTCCATTTATATGATATAGTTTCTCAAATCTTGACATGAAAGGGCTAGCCCCGAATAATTATTTAGAATGTGAAGAGCAGCTGAAGTGTATTTAGCTTTCTGTTGTAATTTGGGGGAGTTCCTGCTTCAAGGGCTATGCTTGTGTTGATAAATGTAAGGGAAAAAAGAAGAAGCAAATATAATAACCTTATACGCGGAACAGTAATTGATTGTTAGTAGAGAGCCTTTTGATTTTGGTTGTAATGAAAAGAAATAATAGCAGCATACCTAATAATTAGAGTCGAGTCCATGAAGGCATGAACTATACGTTACCTTAAATCTGGATTATTGGAGTTTTTACATACTAATAATGTCCATCTCTAGCATGTCTACTTCTGTAGACTTTTAGCAACTGACAGTCTGGAGTTATCTATCACCTATTGAATTAAATATTTTTGTGACGTTACAAATATATTTAGTAGCCTGTGCAATGTTATATCAACGTTTCTTGATACTTATTGTCATATTGCTTTGACGTGACACTCTGTGAAGATAGTCTCCTGATGTTGAATACTAGTTATCACTTTTACTATGTGTCTTGTGGTTAAGAATATATTCTTTACATAATGTAACATTTGTTTCAAGCATAAATGATTGAGCACGTTCTTGTTACTGCAGGAGGTTACTGCAGACACAGCGATTGAGGTCCCAGATGTGAGTGTTGCAAAACAGATTATGAGGAGGCATGCGAGAAACCTGTTAAGTGTCTTGAACCCAAGAGAAAGGAGGATAATCCGTCTAAGATTTGGCATCGAGGATGGAGAACAGAAATCATTATCGAAGATTGGAAACAAATTTGGTCTATCTAAGGAAAGGGTTCGACAGTTAGAGGGCCAAGCGTTGTACAAGCTGAAGCAGTGCCTTGGCAGCCATGGACTTGATGCATATGCAGAATTGCTTGTGTAGATCAGTAAACAAGGTTATGCAATCAATCTTTCATGGCTGTTTTTTTGTTTCCTCCTGGCTAAAGTATGAGAGCAGTAACAATCACGCTTTTGGAGGCAAATCTGACGTTAAGCCGTGGTTCATTACTTAAAAGAACCTACAGGCTTGGCAGTCGGAAAAAAAAAAATTGAAGAGTATATATATACATGTTAATATTGAAATTACATTCTTAAAATATCTGATAATTATGGAAGATCCGAATCATATTATACTGGGTTGCAAGGTCTTTTATCCCCTGTATTCGGTGGCTATGCTCTGTTTTGCATGGTGAGGGGGAAGGCTTCAACCTCAAAATCCAAGACCCAAAATCATAAAATAATTCTCAGCCTTGCACAAAGGTTTAAATCAAAATTAAATGGTCTGATAATCTTTATTGCTTGCCAATTTAATAAACCATATACATACATACATGATTTAGTTCTGAGACTCATTATTATCAGCATTAATCTGTAAGTTGTAACGTATGGCAGATTCCCAAGTTCATAGCAATATCCTAGATGTGCAAGTTAACGAGGTTCAATGTTAACACAGAGTTCAACCTCAGTATCCTCAGTGATATAATAGGCAATAAGAGGTAAGTGATCCTCCATTTGAATGCCAAAACGACAAAGTCTGATCAGACTTCGAGGAATTCCCCAATACTTCTCAACTTTTTTAAGCAGGTGAGCCACACTGTCTGTTTCCCTCAACCTCACGTATCCATTGGCACCTTCTTGCTTCACCAGAACGTGTACTTTCCTTCGTTCTTCCATTGGCTTCACCCTCAGATTCAGTGTCTCACATTCTCTGAACCTATACCTTTGAATCACTTCATGGTTCTTCAATTCTCTTGTGTTGTACCACAGGCTCTGCCTCTCCACTTCCACGTTCAATTCCTTCTCAATCTCTAATTTTAAATCCAATATGGTTTCTGATGCAACCATGTCGATCTCTGGCACTATCATTCCACCCGCAATCCTGAAACTTGTCATCTTTTGCTTTCAAATTAAAAAAAGAACAACTGTACCAGAGTTATTTGCCCAAGATCCTATCTATGCACGCAATATTCATAATGAAAGGAAATGACAGAGACAGGAGTATTGAGAATCGCGTGTTTTATTCATTCTCGTTGCGTTTTCAACAAGATGAGAATCACATTTCTGTTGCCTGTTTGGCTGATCCAGGATCCAGTATGTGAGAGAATTAAAAAAGCAAAATTTATATGAACAATCTCGAATTGAATCGTATGCAGTTACTGATCTGTCATTAATATCATTTGTTGTTGATGGCCCCTCATGTGCTAAGTGCGTGATCCTCATGTTTCTCAATATCAGCCGAATCTTCAGCTACGACACCCATTACTCGTTTTGCATGATCTGTGGAGTATAATAAAGAAATTAGTTTAGTTAGTTATCTTTTATATTTTGGGGGAAAAATTATAAATTTAGAAGATAAAGTGGATTAAGGTCTTATATTAAGGATTAAAGTAAGTCCTTTGTCTAGTTCTTATATTAAAGATTGAAGGTAACAAGTATTATTTTTCTAAGCAGTGTGTGAACTTATTTGCTATAAAGAATTGATAATAGACTCACCATTTGCCAAGATATTATATTATTGCAAACGTGATTTATATACAAGGCATTCATGTCCATAATTAGGTGGATTATTTTGATTCTGTCTGAAAACAGAATGACACAGGCAAGTGCCTATACGTGTCGTGGACCTGTACAACAATTCTCCAATATTTGTGGAAGTAGCACCAACCGATCTTTTTCAAAATGATGTTGATTATTAGTTCTTGTCAGAGACATGAATAAGCAACAAGTTTATAAATCATTGCAAATGATGACAATGATCGTAAAATTAAAAAAGGGGAAACCAGATTACACGTAGAAGACGACCCGTTATAAGAAAGTGGCGATACCAAACGTAACTATATAGCTCTAACCTCTACCAAAGAATTGGCCAGTGGAAGGGATTTGGGCCATAAGCGAAGTCTCGGTTCGAGTCAGCCTGTGGATCGCAGAAAACTCCTCCTGGAGAGGCCCCCGCATATGCGCCGACGAACCTCGATTCGACCAGTCGGGGGAAAGTTTCAGTGAACCCGCCAGGTGCGATGAAAAAAAAATAAAAATAGCTCTAACCTCTCTGCATCTGATTGACTCACATCATCACGAAGCAGCGACAACATTAAAACTGACAATTACTAAAGAAAATGAACAACTTGAATATTTTCGTAAGCTCTCCCCAAAAACTCCAAAGGAGAAACATGTAAAGGAGAGAAAATCGAAGGAGCCAAAAGATGAACTGTGGCACGTACGCATGTTAAATGGACAGTGTGACCAATGAAGAGGACATTGCATGAATAATATAGTGCATGAAAGAAATTTCATGTCTTGGTTGCTGAGAGCAAGAACAACAAGGAGACAAGATAATGCTCTATTATGCTTAAAACTCACTAAGTTCTAAGAGCATCAAAACAATCTTCAGGGAACTCCCAAGAACTCCATAATTACTCTCTTGCCGCTTGCTATATAGCCATCAATCACTGATATTTTTGAATGTATCAAGCAAACACGTAGGCTGGGCCACCTTCTGTGTCCTTCCAACAAGGCAAAAACGTTAGTACTTCCTTAAACTCTTTCTCTTAGCCCTTGCATATTCCTTCCCTCCCAACAATATAATATTTACAACTTTATTCGCCTCTTGATGTTGAAGGTTACCCATAGATTTTATATGTATTCCGCTTTGATTCTGAAACCTTGAAAACCATGTATTTAGTGCAGAGCAAAAAGATTGTAGTACTTTTTGTCCCCAAGAAAGTGAAGTTAATGTGCCTGTTTGGTTTGCAGCATTCTGGCCCATTAGGGGCGTTCTGGTCCATTAGGGGCAGCATATCCAAAAACGCCAACGCAGGCTGTTTGGGAGATCATTAGGCTTAATGAGATTTTGTCAAAAACGCCCGTTTTTTGCAACCCACCGAATTGGCCCGTTTTCCTGCGTTCCCATATATGATAGCTCTTAGCCCAGCTCACGCATGATGCTTACACACGACCATGTGGGGTCCACAATTTTGGCTGGTTGCTCTTCTCCTTTTATCATGTGGGGTCCGCATATAATTATCCTTTTAATTATTTTATAGATATAATATCATCTGCACAATAAATATATTTAATTAATATGTTATAGAAATTAATGTATTATTTGTATGCATTTTATTTTATAAACAATTTTATCAGTTAAATATATTTAATTAAGGACTTTATTGCTTATTAATTTTTTTAATAATCATTTAACTTTTTTCCAAATTAAAATTAAAATTAAAATTGAAATTTTTATTATCCTAATATATACAACTAATATGTATAATAGTATTCAATATAATTCATGCCATTTTCAGCCATTTTCCATCTTAACTGACTTTTCAAATAATAATCCAAACACTCATCAAGTTAAGAAAAACCACTTCTCGCAAAAAGCCAAACCTAATCCAAACACAAATCATTATCTATAACTGACTTTTTTCCTACCGAGCTTTTTTTAAAGTCAGATAGCTTTTAAACCACCGCTCCTACCGCCAACCCAAACAGGCCCAATGGCAACATAGTTGGGCCATTCTATTTTTATTACCAAGTTGTGATTGTGACAAGTAGTGGTTGCAATAGTAACTGTCCTCCTTGATGTAGAAGACCCAGAATTGCTATTCTTTCTCACGCGAACAGGTCTTATTTAGAGAGTATGCATATCTTGACACACACTCACATATATATATTTGTGTGTGTGAGAGAATGTCACCTGGTGGAAGCAAAAGTAAGAACTGACATTTATTGCACGAGTCAGAGTAGATTAATGACGGCGAAGGAAAGCGAGTCAGGGCAAAGTAATGAGCAGCAGAATTGTGCCTCGAACTGCGAGTCTTTTGGGCAGAAGTGCAGTCATATGGTGAAGAAGCAGAGAACCAAATTCTACATTCTTCGCCGTTGCATAGCGATGCTTCTTTGTTGGCATGAGCGTGGGGAGCACTGAGCGCCACACAAGCCTTCAGGGTATATCATATATCTTCTTCACACACACACACACACACACACACATAATCATCAGAAGCTACCTTATCATCCTTTCTTTGGTTAGAAGGGGATGGGTGGAGGGGAGAGAACAAAAAACTTTAATGGGTTTGATTTATAAAAAAAGGTTGAAACTTTGTAATTAATTTTAGGGCGAATCACTACCAGTTTTTAAAAAAGGAATACAATCACAAATTTCTTAAAAGTAGCATGCAATTCTGGTACAGAAATAAAAATAGGTCCTTGTTATTCAGACTCTTTGATCATTACAGTTCTGACGGTTATACCTTATAGTGACTCTCAATTATTATTATTATTTTGTTAGTTAAAACTATAGAGACTGGTCCTTTTTAAGGTATCAAAAGCAAATGATAAATTCCTCCAAACTAAACTATCACATGCATAAAATATGATATTTGAACTTCCAATTACTTGTTTATTAATGATAGCTCCTAGTCCTACCCTCCCCTTTTACATCATCTTCAAAATTTTATAACTACATTTATCAGGTTTTTTTTTTTTAAAAAAAAAAACTCATTAAAATCTCCTTTTCCCTTCCTCCCCTTCATTCCATTTCTGAACAAAGGGTAAATAGAGTGGCATATTGTGCTAAATAAGAACTAAAGTTCCTATACATACATTAACTACAAAGTGCATCAGAGCTTAGATGACTTGCGAGGGACGTCATTAGATCTTTTCTACCTTCTTAACTATTGGACAGAGATTTATTTCTTATCAAAGCTGTCAAAATATGCATGCCTTTTTTTTTTTCTGTTTGTAATTCATTTTTCTTAAATGTAAAACTAAAATTCCATCACTAACCTTAACATAATTACCTAAAGCTTAAAACTTTTAGTATTAGCTCAAGCGTTATCAATGAGTATTGAAGTTGTCTTTTTTAAGATAATGTCGAGGCTTTAATTTGTACCTGTACTTGGTTGTATGATTTTGAAGATATAATATATTAATCTTCTTTATTTGTTATGTGTGCATATATGTATATATTTGGATCATAAATAAGCCTAATAATAATGTGTCCTTGGTTTGTTGTTTGTTTGTAGGTGATGAGACTAATGATGAGGGATCAACTCAAGAAGTTCTTATTTCTAAATATAGTAGGACTAGGATTCGAATATTGTCATTGATGATGATTGAAAAATGATTATATTTATACGTTAAGAATTTAGAAAATGAATTCTTGCCTGAGAATGTTGTGAATTATGGTTTGAATTATTAGTAGTTGTGTGTTGGAATTTTAAATTTTGTTTAAATTGTAATATTTTTTATGATTTAATAAGTTTTTATTTGAAAAAAATCAAACAAAAAACCATAGCCCTAAGCATCAAGGCATAGTCCAAAAAAGTATAAGAAAGCACAAAGGAAGATGCATCTCTCATCTTTAAAATCCCATATGATTAGTGAATTTTGGAAGGATTCTCTTGTTGAGGAAACACGATTGAACATAAAGCCCCAATCAACTTTTACTTTCAGGGGGGCCCATCCCTTTTGTAAGTTTGCACTTTTCAAAGGTGGTGTTTTCTTCTCAATTTAAGAAGTTCCACTAAAAGCAGCAAATAAAATAAAAATTCAACAGAGAAATCGTACATCAACAGCAACTAACAGACTTGGTCATACCAGACACCACAAGTCCGGAAGGTTTAATTTGGAGCAAAAAAATTATAAATTTTATGGAGGGTGAAATTAGGGGAACCTTTGTTTGGACGTATGAGTCAGCATGACACCGAGTTTATGTGTGGTTGCTTTTACAAATCGTTAGCCTTTATGTGAGATCTATTCACGAATGGTCCCATATGTTGAAAGTGAACTGGTCTTTGCTTTTATTTCACTCTGCTTTTGGGCGTTGGGTATATATGAGTAAGTAATACAACAGACAATGTTTGTGAATATAGTATAATAAGAAGGACTTGGTTAAAAATGGGAAATAAGTAATTGTGAGACGAGTGCTGCAAATGTAGGTAAGTGGGGCTAACATCTTCCAAAGCACACGAGAGGGCAATTCCGTCTCGTGTTTGGATTTGGAGGACATCTGAAATCTGAATGAGAGACGTATTCAAGTAGGGATTCTTCATGTGGTAAAGAGCATAATTGGTGTCAATTAAGGACACACCCTACAATATCAGGCCATCTGAACCACACGTTAAGCACAAACTTGTTTGGCCAACTATTTTTATTGCTGAAGAATAAAATATTTAAAAATAATTATCATTTCATTAAAATTATAAACTAACAGAATGTGTTAGTGGCATGTCGGTGGACGAGGCTTCAAAGCTAAATTAGAAAAAAAAAAAAAAGGGGTTAAGGTGCATTTTTGCTCTTCACAAACAATTACGAAAAGAAAGATCAACACAAATATTAATCGAAAGTGCATTTAAATACCAACAAACAATTAAAAATGTGTAGATTAAATGAAACGAACTTTTAAAAAGGTGCCAGCTTAAGACAACGCCGTTAGAAAAAATAACGTCCAGTTATCTAAAAAGTGCCAGATTAGACGTACAACTTTTTTACTCCGCGAAAGACTCAAAGACAAAAAAAGTTTTACTCGTAAGCTTCCAAAACAAAATTCTTAATTTAACTAAATTAAATATTTTTTTTTTCAATTGTCATTATTCAAAACTACTTGTATAGATATTTATGGACAAAAATTACTCATTTGCTAAAATAATAATAAAAAATTAATTAAAATTAAAATTATATGATTTAAATAAAACTCAAGGTGTTTTATGATTTATTATATATGTTAAACAAGTCCCATAAATAATTTGCTGAGGCTATTCCAAAATACTTAATTAATGACAATTTTTTTTCCAACAAGTCTCATTGGTATAATCAATAGATAATTTAATTAACAAAAATATCATCAAGTTTCTTGCGATTTATATTATTAAGTTCAACGTTGATATCCATTAAAATATTTTTATAAAAATAAAAATAAAATAAAATTCATTTCTTTCCGGATATAATAGATTTTTTAAATTTTATTAACATTAAATAAATTTTTAACTCACATATTTTTTTTAAAAAAATAAAAATAAATGTTTAACTAAATTTAAAAAAAAAAAATCATATAATTTTTTTATTTTTTGTTTAACATATAAAATAAATTATAAAACACTAACATTTTTATTTAAATCATATAATTATATTTTAATTAAAAAATTTGTTTATTTTAGCAAATGAGTAATTTTTGTTTATAGATATCTATATAAGTAGTTTTGAATAATGACAATTGAGAAAAAAAATTATTTAATTTAGTGAAATTAAGAAATTTGTGTTGGGAGCTCACGAGTAAAACTTTTTTGTCTTTGCGTCTTTCCTTAATAAAAAGTCATTACTAATCGTCTGCACTTAGATAACGGATATTATATTTTTTCTAACGACATTGTGTTAACTGCACCTTTTTAAAAATTCGTTAACTAATCTGCACATTTTTAATTGTTTGTTGGTGTTTAAGATACCCTTAATTAATATTTATGCTGTATGCTCTTTTTATAATTATTTGTTGATAAAAATGCACCTTAAAAACTTCACTTGTTGGCTTAAAGAGGATCCAGTGCAAGACGCCCTCGAAGAGAACAGAGTGTTACACCCGCACAAAGTTATCTAATTCAATAAAAGACAAACAACCATACGTGTGACTCAAGTTTCCTTTCAATAAACTAGAATGTTCTTTAGTGAAATGGGATACAATTTCAGACGCTGTCGCAGTTGAAACTTAATAAAAGTTCAAAAGCAATTCTGTTCGACTCTTTGAGAGGGTCAGCTCCACATCAAGCGTTAGCCACGTGACCCAATGCCTCTTACGGCCAAATGACAATACTAATCCAATGGTAAACTTCCAAACGAAGATCTGAATCCCCAACACAACAAGGTACATGACACTGCCATTCATATGAATAACCGTACAAGACCTAACTGTAAAGATCATCCTCATCAGCTCCACCAGCAGTTGCAAATGGGTCAGCCGTGGCGCCGCCACTGCCACCACTGCCACCAGTGGTGCTATCAGGAAACCTAAACTCAGATCCAAATCCTCTAGACTGCTGCAATGTTTGAGCAAATGCCTGGTACTTGCGAATATCAGCATCACTCACACTCCTCCGCGCATACTTCATGGATTCCTCAAAGTGAGCTGCCTTGATCTCAGCTACTTCGTCTTCAATGTCTTCTTCCATTGCTTCAGGATTCTCACTTCTCCTTCTCTCTCTCTCAATGTCCTGACGGAAGAAAAACTAAATAAGCCCCAGTTGAATCCAAAAACACAATTTCTATTGCTAGGGTCACCTAGAAACTGGCATGCTATTTTTTTAAGCTACACTATAAAGAGATAACATTTAAATATTACCGCACTATGGACTCTTCTAAAAAGGTTCAATTCTGTATGAGCATTTTTAGGGGAGGAAAAAATAGCAAAAGCTTATAGAAAATTTCCCATGAGGAGAAGGAAGTGAATAGGACAATACCTTTTCAATGTTCTCTCTTATAGCATACTTGCAAGCTCGCTGGCAAATCTCAGTAATATCAGCACCGCTAAAGCCTTGTGTATACTTGGCAAGGGCCCTAAGGTCAATGTCCTTTGAGAGGGGGGATTTTCTTAAACAGGCCTTGAAAATCTGATACCGGGATTCTTCATCGGGAAGGGGGATATAAATCAATTGATCTAGACGGCCTGGACGCAGAAGCGCAGGATCTATAATGTCTGGCCGATTGGTGGCCCCAATAATGAAAACAGTTTTCTTCGCCGACATCCCATCCATTTCTGTGAGGAGTTGGTTCAAAACTCTGTCAGCAGCACCACCAGCATCTCCGACACTACTACCTCTCTGCAAGATAAAGTGTGACATGAGGTGAAATAAAAACAATATCTATCTTCAAGGTGTATTAATTATTTAGTTTTTTCTATTAGTATTTAGGGTGCACATAAGAATGTTTGATAAGCCCACAATTCTTGCCAAGAGTACAAAGCATAATGCAGTATTCCAAATCGGCACAGTACATACCTGAGTTGCAATTGAGTCGAGTTCATCAAAGAATAAGACACAGGGAGCAGATCCTCGGGCCTTATCAAAAATTTCTCTCACGTTAGCCTCACTTTCTCCAAACCACATCGTCAGTAGCTCAGGACCTTTAACACTGATGAAGTTCGCCTGACATTCATTAGCAATAGCTTTGGCCAGAAGAGTTTTACCACATCCAGGAGGACCATAGAAAAGAACCCCCTTTGATGGGGACATACCAAACTTCTCAAATTTTTCAGGATGTTCCACTGGATATTGAACAGTCTGCAAAGTAACAGTATCAGAATCCAGAGGTAGAAAAAAGGAATCAAGGTCGAGTGATTCATGCCAGAGCTTCAATTACCTCTTGAAGTTCTCTCTTAACATTTTCAAGACCACCAATATCTTGCCAGCTGACATTGGGCACTTCAACAACCTGGTTCATTAACAAAGATTTAGTTTATGTGTGAAGGAGGTGAAATATAAGAGAAACAGAACAAGAGAAAGGAAAAACTGGCATTGTAAAAGAGTCTGCCTTAGTACTTACTGTTTCACGGAGGGCAGAAGGATTGCTTGATCCAAGAGCAGTCTGGAAGTGCTCATTCGTTACAGCCATTGAGTTCAGTACCTCAGCATCAATTGTCTCATCTTCCAAATCAATCACGTCCATTTTCTCTCTAATACACTGAAGTGCAGCTTCAGTACACAAGGCAGCCAGATCAGCACCAACATACCCATGGGTGTCCTTAGCAATTCTTTCTAAATCCACCTGCAAAAAGCACATTCGACAATTTTCTTTCAGAAAATTAAAAATAAGACAAATTCTAACAGGAAAATGGAATCCAATCTTACATCTTCTGCAAGTTTCATATTCTTTGTGTGGATGCGTAGAACCTCAAGACGACCTACTTCATCTGGAACACCAATATCTATCTCCCTGTCAAACCTTCCAAACCTCCTAAGAGCAGGGTCAATACTATTGGGACGATTTGTGGCTCCAATGACTATCACATGAGCACGTGATTTTAGCCCATCCATGAGCGTCAAGAGCTGGGAAACAATCCTTCTCTCAACTTCTCCATTGGTTTTCTCCCGCTTGGGAGCTATTGAATCTATCTCATCAATGAAGATAATGGATGGTGCATTCTTCTCCGCTTCCTCAAATGCCTTCCTCAGATTGCTTTCACTCTCACCAGCCAGTTTTGACATGATCTCCGGGCCATTGATACAGAAGAAAAAGGCACCAGTTTCATTAGCAACTGCACGAGCAATCAAAGTCTTACCAGACCCAGGTGGCCCATACAGCAAAATTCCCTTCGGTGGCTTTACACCAATAGACTTGAATAACTGAGGATGCCTCAATGGCAATTCTACCAGTTCCCGAATTTGAGCCATCTGCTTTCTTACACCACCAACATCATCATAACCAACCTCATCTAACCGATCCTCATCTTCTCTTTTCACAGGCTCTCCCTCACAGAAAATCTCGGTGTCAGGGGCAACAACACAGTACTCAGAAGGGTCAGTTTCAATAACCTTGAACTCTACACTTCTCATCCCTCCTCTGACAAGGAAGAAGTCACCCTTCCTCACAGGGCGGTATGCCTCCAGAAAATAAGCTGCAAAAGTTAAGAGCAGGAATTCATTATATGCATCAATCACATACGCCAATGAAATAAAAGATCTTAAATTGTACTATTTCACAATGCATGCTTAATTCAACAATTAAATTTTTTCGCAAAATAACTATTAAAGAAACCAATGCAAAGTGGACAAATACCCCCAGCACCAATAAAACACACCCAGAGCATCAAGATATTTCCAGAACAAACATGCTTGCCTCTCTATAGTAAGCACTAGATGCAATCTAACAACAAAAGGGATAGATATAAATTTCAATTTCACAAGGGAATAATAAATCCATGCCTTATACATGCCACATTGATCCTCCTCTAGCATCAAGAATCCATTACTTAAAAAGGGAAGTGAATTCCAATGCTTGGGATGATTTATTTTTCTTTCTTGCAAGTGTGAACTTTTTTATCTTTCCTTTTGTTATGGGTGTGGGGTGTTAGTCCTGAATAATGCTTGAGAGATCAAATGGTCACTGTCCAGAGAACAAGAGACTCCTTCGAAATTCAATGATGAGGTAGATTCAAAATGGCATGCATTTCAAATTAACTTAATCATCAGATTATAAGTATAACGCAATTATTACCAAAAAGAAAAGAAAGTTAACCAGAAAAACAATGAAATACTCCCATTTTAGCAGTCTAATCCAACAAAATGACGAGGATGAGTAAAAGTATTAATGTGGTATCCAACATAAAATCAATAGCTGTAAACAAAAAAACATAGTAACTCACGTTTTAAATATGCATCAAACAGATTCCCAGTTACCCCTTCGATTGTATCATCCACGGGAAGAATATGGACTCGCTTTCCATATTTGACATCAGCACATTGGTGCACGGAAACAACATCTCCGAGCCTGACCCTAAGGTTGTTTCTAACAACCTTATTCATCCTTATTTTTGGCTCTTCGCATGTGTCGTCAGCAAGTGCAATACAGATTGTATCTTTCCTTTTCTTTCCCTGGTGGCGAAGAAGCATACATAATTAAATAGGGAACGATACTTTAATTTAGATTTTAGAATGCTGCGTCAATTAGTGCTAGATTTCTAAGAACAAATTATCAAAGATTTAAACTCCCAAAACAAATCCGAAACCATCAATGCAAAATATAAAGAAGCATTCAATGACAACCCAAGAACCTGAGACCCTTGCAACCACACGTAGATATGTGAATTTCTATTGCTCACAGCACATTAAAGTTGCGATAAATGAGACAAACCTGCGTATTGTAATACTAGTACTAACCTAGACAATGTTAGAACTGTTCGAGCATTACCTTGATCAGAATCGTGTCGCCGCGAAAAAGTTGGAGCTTTTCCATGGTCTCCGGGTGAAGAGCTACCACCGAATTATCATCGTTGACAGCTTCGTCAACAACTAGCCGATTTGGCGCCTTTTTGCGTTCCAGGATCGCTGTGCTGAAGTCTCTCTTCGTTCCCTTACTAGCAGGTTCAAACGGAAAAATAGAAACCCAGTAAATTGAAAGTATCGAAATTGAAATCTATAAAAGAATAGTTAAAACGAAGAATCCAACAGCAAACTAAACTGGAGATCTAACGACAAATAAAGGGAAAAACTTACGAATCTGAGGATTCAGGTTGATTAGCCATAACGGAGGAGGAGCGAAGAACAGAAGACTAAAAGATGGTATCTGCTCCGCAGAGATAAAAATCCGAAGAGGAAGGGAAATCGAATGAGGAGCGGTATGGGGATCTGACGACGGTGGGCTGCTCTTATTTATAAGCCGGTTAGCTCCATTTCTTGTTGGCAAAGAAAATACCTTTTGTTTGTTTACTTGCCATCGAATTATGGAATACGGCGAGAGATATTCTTCATTTGAGATTTTATTTGTAAAAGTGACTCCTATACGCTAGTGCAGCTAATATACCCCTATTTATTTAATTTTATTAAATTAATGATACGTTATTATTATTGGTAAGACTGTAAGAGGTAAATTATAAAAAAATTAATTAAATCGACCAAATTCATGACATTAGCATAAAATGGCATTATGAACTGGAATTATAAATTAGTAAGAGTTTACTTTATCAATAAATAGATATTAATAATATATAATTAAATAATTAGAATATAAAAAATGATAATAATTTTATTTGATATATTTTAAATTTAAATAATTAAAATTAAATCCTTAATATTTATAATTTATTATATTTAATAAAGACATTTTTATAAAATTTATATATAAAATCAATGAGTATAATCAAATCAAAAGGTAACACAAGTTTAAAAGAAAGTTAATATACTTTTATAAGTTTTGTGTAAGAAAAGTAAGAGTCCACATTATGTCCATATAATTATGTCTTCTTATGTGCTCATACCTCTATTAGAGATATGAACATTTTTTTAATATATATTGTATTTATTTAGATTTAAATTATATCTTGCATTTCGAGATATTTTTTTATTTATTATCTCAAATTAATTAGTTTATAATACCGATGTTAGAGATAAATGCAGAACCGAAAACTAATTAATTTAAGATAGTGTGTCTGCAAAAAACATATCGAAAAATAGTATATAATTTAAATTTAAATAAATAAAATATATAATTTTTTTTTAAAAAATATGCTCATATTTCTAATATAAATATGAGCACATAAGAAATATATAATTATATGCACATAATATGGACGAGGAAAAGTAAACTTGACGTGGACTTCAAATAGCAGGTGTTAATAGTAAGACTTTTTGGTAATATATATACATATATTTGGGGGGGGGAACTAATCTATCTATTTATTTATGGGTAAAAAGATTTCTCCAATCCCCGAAAATAAGTTATCTTCAATTTTCCCTAAAACTAAATCGTTTTGGATTAATAAATGGGCGTTTTAGTAATTTTTGCACCATTAATTAATTCACCTAAAATTATAAACATATCATTCATTAATCCAAAACGACCTAGTTTTGGGCAGTAAGTGGAGAAATACATTTCCCTTTATTTATATATGAATACATAAAAATATAACGAGAATTTTTTATAATTCCGTCTTTCAAGTTTATTTTTCGCAATTCTGTGTTTTGAAAATCAATAATAGAATTTGATTTCAAAGTGAATTACTATTTTTTTTTTGGGAAAATGACAAAATAAATACCAATCGAATTTGAAAAACCCCGTAAGCCCACTAAATTTGTAAAAAAGGCGAGAGGTGAAAAGAGAACTTTTGAGGGATATCAAATTAAATGCAAAATAACACGAGTGTGATATATCACGATCCAAGTATGGCATTAGGGTCATTTTTCATGAATTTGCATATCCCTCAAAAGTCATCATTACCTCTCGTCTTTTTATAAATTCAAGAGAACTTATGGGGGTTTTTGCTTAAATTCGACGCTTATTTATTTATCATTTTTCTTTTTTGTTTACATATATAGTATCATTTTAATAATATTTAATATATACAACCCTTACCGTGATACGGTCGGGCTTCTTTTATTCATTTAAGTGGGTGATTAATTCAACAAAGTGAGTTAAATATTTACGTTGTGATTTAGCTTGAGTGATAAGATAAGGTGGATGAAAAGAGAAGTTAAAAATTAGAAGAAGAAAAATCACTATTTATTGCTGGCAAAAAATGAAAAAAATGTAATTTTTTAAGGAAAGTTTTAAATGCATTAAAAAACAAAAGAATATAAACAAGAAAAGAAAAGAATATCAAATAAATATTTATGAAATCAAATAAATACTAATGATGTAATAAGATATGCCGTTATTTTACAAACATGTCATTTAGAAAAGTAAGGCTAAGTGTTGTTCGAAATGAAGCTACATAAATTATAATGAAATGTAAAGTTCAATAAGTTTCAAATACATATATTTTAATAACAAAAATATATTACAATAAAAATAATTACAACGTCATCATTCTAAAGCGCTTATTTTTTAATTTCATCATAATCGCTTTTATTATCAAAGACTAAACACTCATAATTTCAAGACATATGTACATATACGTAGTATTTTAATTACCTTATTATCAAGGTGGACACTAATTAATTGCTCACTAGGTACTAATTTCATACTTCATGAGTCGAGAAAGGAATCACGTGGCAGATGCTTTGGCTAAGAATGGATTGTCTTCGTCCACTTTCTTTAGCGAGTGCCCTAGATTTGCTCGGGAATTGTATGTGAATGATTTACTGGGATTAGCTTAGCCTCTGTAATTTTCTTTGGGAAATTCTATATGGGGGCCTTTTTGGCCAAAAAAACTCAAAAAGGGCTCAAACACTCTGAAATTTCCAGAATAGGCTCTAGGGCCCTGATTGGTATCTGAATGTTAAATGAAATGTCAAAAACGCCCCCAACTAACACACAAATTCAGTTAGTCTCTCTCACTCACTGGCGATCGTGTCTCTGCCCTCTTCTCTCTCCCGCCTGTTCGACTCTCACTCTCGTCTCGCCGTCGCCGTCGCCGGTTCGCCAAAGGTAGGAAACATTTTAGGGATAATTTTTTCTTTTCTTTTCATTCGTTTGTGTTCGATCAATTTTTCTTTTTTTCATTTTGTTTATTGATTTGTACTGTCGTGAGCAGTTCTTGTTTTGTGGTTGTTGTCCTTGACGGTGATGGGCAATACAACGTGTGGATCAGATATTGCAATGCCTAATTTTTTTTAACTTATCATGGGAATGCTGGCCTCATTTCGATTTTGGGGCTTTGTGCTTGCCGGCAGTCAAGCTATACCTTGAGACTACTGTTGATTTCTACGCTTCTTAGAGAAATCTGGAAATGAAAACCTATCTTGAGTTTCTTAAATTCGAGCGAACGTTTAATTGTGCTTTCTTGCGTTTCTGGCCTTTCTTTAACCCTTGTATGGTCTGTGTAGCATCATGCTGCTCCTATTCAACCTTCTTTGTGTTGTAAATCTATTAAATTTTGTTGTTGTTAGTTTATTTTTTAGTGGATAATCGATCTTCTTGTATTTTCCTCTGTTTTCATTGCAACCAAATAAATGTTATTTGTTCAGCTGATTTGATTCTTCTCTGGTTGCTCTTACAGTTCCACCAGTACCAGGTCGTTGGGAGAGCTCTGCCCACGGAAGCTGATGAACACCCTAAGATGTACCAGATGAAACTCTGGGCTACGAACAAAGTTCACGCCAAGTCAAAGTTTGGGTAATATTATTTCATTTGATCATTTGAATGGGCACTAATTAATTTTATCAAATATCTTGCCGTTGATAATCTGCAAATTCAGACTGTTTCCATTTCTGATATGGGTGTGCTCATTATATTAATTTGAATGAGGTGGTAGTTGAGTTATGATTGGGGTGATCTTATGTCTTGCCATGTTGGATATCTGTGTAATGGCATTTTGTTGGATTGCTTGCGTACTTTTGATAGAATAAATCAGTTAAAATCATTTACTCTTTTAAACTTAGAAGAGAAGAAATCAGTTAGCACCATTATGTGTGGTGCTCAAGAGTTAAAATCAGTTAGGATTAAGAGAAGAAATCAGTTAAGAGAAGAAATCAATTAGCATTAAGAGAAGAAATCAGTTAACAGATAACTAGGCATTGACTTACTAGCAGCCTAGCACCATTGATTGATGCTTGAAACATTTTGGTGTGGTGCTCAAGAGTTAAAATCATTTACTCTTTTAAACTTATGGTTTTCATGCACTAATAGTTCCATATGCTCAAATCCACTAATAGTTGCAACAATCTGATCTCATTTTGTTCTGCATTTTATTAGCACTGGATTATATGTAGGTGGGTAGCTAAACACCAAGCCATGTCATAGCAGGCCTATGGAACTGGGCATATACATCAACCATGATCCAATACCAATTCTTACACAAAACTAACATTGCTCATGAATGACGAAGATGTTGAGTGCTATCCTTTTAATTTTTCTTAGTTTGTTATTAATATATCAGTTTGTCTTTGTTTTGGTTTGCTGCATTAGATAAGTATTAGTGACAATATTCTACACTCTACTGAAATCAACTGTATTTATGATGAGGAATCCCAAAACCTCGATAAATTGGTAATTTTCTTTCTTCTGATTGACAACCTTTTTCGTTCTCAACTTGACATCTTTGGCTGTGCATGTTTTGCGTTCTCTTTTTTCTGTATGGTTCAAGTTCAATGGGATTTCATGTGTTAAGTTGTGTGATGAGTTAACGCTAGGAGAAGGAAGGAACAGAGAATTAATTAGTATATTTAATAAGTTTTTCTTAAATCTAATCATTTATGAATACTATATTTGTTTTATTTCTTTGGACTTTTGTAGATTCTCTTGAAGTTTGGCTAGTGAGGAGTTCAACGAGATACTTTCTCTATTTTCCTTGAGTCTCTTTTCCTTTTTTTCCTTAGTAGCTTTTGAGCACCTAACAGCATGCTAGAGATATTAATAAAAACAATGGATTGTTTGGGAGTGGACTGTAGTGCATATTTTTATGAAGCACTTTTTGAGTTAAAAAAATGTGGTGAGATGATGTGGGTGAAGTATTACTTTTGAGCTATTTTTCTAATGCATTGCTTCTGAGCTATTTTCAGTATTGTCAGAATGTAGTTGAACCTAATGTCCCCACCATAGTTTTGCAATTCTTGTTGCTCAATGAACAAGATAATGAATATATTGACCTCCCTAAGGTTTATTTTCTTGCATTTGAACTTGATTTTTCCCCTGTTAATTTATTGATACATTAACTCCTCAGCACATGATGTTCTCCTTTTCCCCAGATTGACAAAGAATAGGCAGAACTAGCTCGTGCAAATTTTTCTACTTTAAGGAAAGAGGCTCAAAGCATCATGGAGTGGCTTGTTCAACTTCTTATGGCACTTGACTACTTACACATGAACCATATTCTTCATCGGGATGTCAAGGTTAGCTGCAGTCTTCTATAATTTTTGGCAGTGGTGATATTATTTGCTTCCTAATTCTTGAAAGCTATATGCTAATTTGGAAAAAAAAAATCATGAAACTGAGCAGTGTTTAAATATATTTTTGGCAAAAGATCAAGACATGCACCTTGGTAAGTTGTTCTGTTGTTTCTCAGCCACAGTTGTTAGAAGATGAGGACAAAATCCCCAAGGATGTTACATGGGCTAAAGTCCATGTTCAAAGGGACACGTATGTTTCTTAGGTGGTTTATTTTTTACATTCGACATTAGAAGTTTGATGGCTGATTTGACTAGAACCCTTCTGTGTATTTTATTTCAGGCACTCATGTGGGGTTCATGTGCTTTCCTGGTTGCAAATGTGGGATGGCTCGAGCAATGCGAGGATGGGCCCACAATGCCATTATACACCGATGAAGAACTTCGTGAGTTGAAGGTGGGCTTCTTGTGGTAGCTGGTCACCCATCCTCGCAACAACCATAGGCAAAAAGTGTTGTCTTTAATTGAAGACTACCACAAGCAAAAGAAGAGACATTAGGGGACATAGTTGTTAGGACACATATGTATTTATGATTCCTTTGTATTCATGAGGATGACATTAAACCTTCTTGTTAATTTGTAAATTGTCTACTGATGGTAACTTGAAAATCTTTATTCAATGACAACAGAAATTTTTTGCTTCTGTTTTGATGTGGTCATGGAATGAGAACAAGAATGTTTTGATTCTGTTTTGATGTGGTCATTTACAACAATAACATGAGTTATTTACAACAATATCATGGGTCATTTACAACAATAACAGTGGTCATTTACAACAATATCAGGGGTAAGTTACAACAATAACAGGGGTCATTTACAACAATATCATGGGTCATTTACAACAATATCAGGGGTCACTTACAACAATATCAGGGGTCACTTACAACAATATCGTGGATCACTTACAACAATAAGTAGTCACTTACAACAATAACAAGTGTCACTTACAACAATAACGCGGGTCACTTACAACAATAACACTGTCATTTACAACAATATCGTGGGTCACTTACAACAATATCGTGGGTCACTTAACATGGTCACTTACAACAATATCGCGGTCACTTACAACAATAACAAGTGGTCATTTACAACAATATCGAATCACTTACAACAATAATAACATGGGTCACTTACAACAATATCAAAAATCACTTACAACAATAACACGTCATTTACAACAATTATTAGTGCAAGTAATGAGAACCAAGTAATGACAATTTACAAACGAACAAATTACAATTCTTAACACAACAAGACTTACACTTCTTGTTCTTCCATTTGAATATTCATTTGTTCTCTCTATTGTCATTATTCCCATTTTCTTCAATGTACACATGACAATATTGTTCATTATACCTTATTAAATGTTTTACCCTTCATCATCTACAAGATCAACAAATGTAGATGTATCCAAACTAAGTTTGAACTTCACGGAAATTTCAGTATTTTCTGCCCCAATAAAAGACACTATGATTCTTTGCAACTCCTCATATGTTATTCCTTCCTTGATGCCTCTTGTTCTTACCGTTCCACCAACATAATCACTTTCTTCTCCTCCCCATGTACAAAGAAACCCCCCACATGGAAGAAACATAATATGTTCTTCTCTGAAGTACTAACCATCTTTAATTATGATCTGCAACATAAAGTTAATATTAACAACTTTAACAATACATTAACAACTTTAACAAATACATTAACAATAATGTCATTTCAAATAATTTTCACATTAAGTCATTCCCCCTAACAAATGCAGACCTCCCTCCGTTTCCATTCCCAAAAACAGAGCAACCTACATCGTTCTACCCCTTCACCTCGTATTAACAACTATATCAACCATATTTACAACTAAAACGATGTATTGACAACTATCCCATTTCAAATGCTTTTTCAACCAAGTGTAGCTTCATCCCATGCACCCATTCCCACTTAAAAACACATCTTTCCCTCTTTTTCATGCCAAAAACAGTAGCAACATTTTTTCCCCCAACCCAAAAATGATTAAAGACCAACTAGAATGGTGATAATGATATCTTGAGCAAAATCTTAGTATTTCTTACCTATTTCCTATCTGATTATAACATAAATTTGGCCAAGCTAACCTTTCAGCCTACCCAACCTTCAACTCGAAAAAAACGTTCAAAGAAAAAATTTAAACCACGACTTGACCTATAACGGCGTGGATGATTGCTAATATAGACGTTCTCTCCTCATTTGAGTTGAGCAATATATAGGTTCGAAAACCCAAATGTCGCGTTTGCCTTATACGATGGTTTCTTCTCTTCCTCGTGTACGCGCCAATTCTGATTTCATCTGTTCAGTTTTGGAGTTATTCCTTTTTGTTTTTTAAATCGGGGTGTTATTGTCTTTTCTCTTATTAACTTCAATCTCAAGAGGCTGCAGGGGCTGCTTTTTTGCCATATCAGTTGTTGGGGCGCTTTTTGGGTTCTTGGGGCAAAAAGGCCTCTACAATGATTTTCCCATTTTCTTTTCTATATTAATTTCTTTTATTTATTTTTATATATATATATATATATATATATATATATATAAAGAAGCTCACATCAGAAATCAGAATTCAAGGGGCACTTGCTCCCCTAAGTGGGTCCGCCCATGAAGCTAGCGATGATGCTAGTTTGTTTAGCTTTGCAGAAGTTCTTTTCAGATTTCTAAGATTTACGAAGTAAGCAGTGGAAAATGGCTTTTGAAACTATAGTGTGAGGGTTCCAAACATGCATCTAGGAGCAAGCGAGTCTGCGGGAGGATGGAGAAGTACTTCGGAAATGCTTATCGAGGCGACCCGGGCGTGCCGCATGCCGAAGCGGAAAGATTCGCCAACATTTGGATCGTGGCTGCTGCATTCAGTGCTATCACCTATTTTAATCCCTATAGTTTCTGGAAACTCTCGAATCAGTTCAAGTACCATCTCCTTTCTTATCCTCTTTGTTCAATTTATATGTTTTCTAATCCTGTATTTGTTCGTCAAATTTTTGTGGTCTTGCCTTTTGATTGAAGAGCTTACTATTGGGCATCGCCCGGTGCAGGATATCCCATCAACATGATACTGAAAAGCTATTTGCTAATTTGCCCCGCCGTTTTATTGAGAAAACTACTATGATTTATTTCTTGTGATGTTGTTTAGATGCTCATATAAGCCGCTAAATAGCAACTGCAATCAACTGATGAACTCAAGCTCGTTGCACATTCATCTTAGCATCATCATGTCTCCTGGAAAAATTCATTACCACAAATGTTTGAATCACCACACCCTCTAATGACCTCATAAATCATGATTCCCAACCTCATGAAACTTTACCCCTCCCCCTTCATGAACACTGTTGACATATCTCCCTTCTAAATTTTGGTCTTTTTTTTTGTTTTTATTTCTTTTATCTATTCCATTCTTCTCCTTTTTCAGCAACCAAAGCGCCTCTTATTTTTTGGGTGCCAATATATTCATAACCATACACAAGGACCGTGTTAGTCATAAAGTGTAATTTATCTATTTGGCCGAATCAAAGTATCATAACAGCTAAAAGGATTTTTCATACTTGTAAACAAGAATAAGAAATGTTCTTTTTTTAACGTGTTATTTTTCTATGAGGATTTCTTAGTTACTTTGGATGCTAATAGCGAAACGCTTTTTCACTCTTTGGCATGCTGCTGCTTCTTTTTGTTCGTGTGTGTGGCTGTTTTGGGGGAGGGGGCAGGCACAGAGAGAGAGAATTGCAGATTTCTGAGGAAGGAAACTAAAGCATGTGTCTTTACATATAATTGTTCTTTTACCACTGTTTTCTAGGATGTATAACTCAATGATACTGTTGGTGATTAAATTGAAATGAATTCTTGTAACATTTCTCTTTCTGGGTGTATTGTATTCGTGGGTTTTTTTGTGCGTTAGATCAGAGCAGTAACATCCATACGATGGAATCAGTAGCATAATATTTTGTTTAATCAGATTACCACTACACTATAACCCCTGCAATGCCATCTGGATCTGGCATTGACATTAAGAATAATATGTTGGCAACTGAAGTGTGATTCTTGCTTTACTTAATCTTTTGGAAGTGCTGATTATACATTTTGAACATTTGTTTTCAGCAATATGGTGTGGTGAATTGGAATTGAGCTCTTTTGGACATATAGCAGGATGGATGTGAAAGTGACTTTATGCGCTTCTCTAGGTGAAACCATTTTTTTCATCAAATGGACATACCTACTGAGAGCTTGGTGGCCTGATATCTGTCCCATCAATTACATCTTTATGATTGAGGTTCAATATATATATATATATATATTCCAACACACAGCCATCATCATTACATCTTTAGACTGGCTTCCAGTTGCGTCTCGTCTCTAGTTTGAAAACAGTTTGGTTTCCCCTGCGTGAATGATGTTACGAACTATTCTTTTATACCCTTCTTCATTTACATGGAAAATAATAGATGACTTAATTGTTTTGCTTGTCACTGCTCTGACATTTTAGTTTGCCTGAGAAATAAATTGTATGGTAGAAGGCGTTCTCTTGATGAGATTTGCCCCTATGCGTGCCTTCTGTAAAATTTTCCCCCTTATTATTTCCACCTTAACGATTCATAGTGAGATGGGCAGTGTCTGTAGGGCTGACCCAGCGTGTTTGTTCAACCTAGCACTATAATTCTCTCTATCCGTTTCTCTTCAAGACAAGGCCCTGGTTTGGTCCTATCCAATGTTCTGATTGTTAATGATCGCCTATGCAGGAAAGTTTTGTGAGACATATTTGTCATATATTGGTTTGTATACGCTTATAAATTAAGGATTTGATGGATGCTACTAGAACATATCCACGGTGAATAAAAAATTAAAGATATCTTACTTTAGGCCCATAATATCATTTCTGGTAACCAAAACATTGTAATTTGTTGTTTCTTACGTTGGTTTTTGCTGCCTTGTTCTTTTTTGTTCCTCTATATCCTTTTTACAGAGTGGGCTTATTGGATAATATGATTGCTGCAGTTTCTCTGAGTTGACAGTTTTGCTTTCTTTTTCTATTCGTATTAGTTCATCTTGATATTGAAGGCATTATAACGTGCAGTTGGCACGATAAAACAATGCTATTCGAACAGTATCACTGGAAACAAGCAAGGAAAAAGAAAGAGCCTTATGAATTCAAGGTGTGCTATACTCTTATTAGACCCACTTCTTTTTTTTTTTGACATATTGTTACACTTTGTGATTTGCGATATTATTCTGATCAAGTGATCGTGTATTTATAAAAATTTATGCTGTTGCAAAGGAACCAGTACATGAACAAGAGGCTTCGAAAATCATACTACTTCAATTGGCCCATTTATTTCCCGTTGGTCATTTTTCCTTTTGGTTGTATATTTGCTGACATTGTATTGTGATCTGTTTGGTTTCTATGCTTGGAGAACAATGATTCTTGTGTTGAAAGATCAAACTTATTATGCTCTCTTGTTACCAGTTGGCGCTGCCATTTTTCCAGCACATTTGGATCCTTCAAATTTAACAAGGATATTCCAGATTTTTTATTTCTATTTATTATTGTTAATTATTTTTTGATAGTTGACACTTAAGATATTATTTTCACTCTACATTTTACCTCGTTTAGAAATATTTTTTAAATATAAAAAGTTATATTGTCAAGATTTGATTTGGAAAAGAGCACACATGTGCTGGGCCCTGCTATTTAGCAGTAGCAAAACCTGTCTCTGGCGTTTGGGCCTCTCATGTTGTGAATCAAAAGGGTGGGGGGCTATTTTTCCCCTTAGCTTATAAATCAGTTACCAAAAATATATATATCAATTACATAAAAATAAATTTATAGCAAACGATACTATTTAAAATATTTTTTGTTGATTAAAATTGAACTCCAAACTGGTTCTCAGTTGGTTCTAACAATGTGATCCGTGGGATGTAAAGTATATTTGCAAATATTTGTATCTGAAAAAAAATATTTGCAAATACTTACAAAAAAGAAAAGAGTTTGTATATATGTTAAAAATAAAAAAAAAATAAGCTGTCAACGAGCTTGAATTGATGCACAAACAACTCATGAAGCTAAAAGTGTAGATGTCTTGTATAAAAAAAAATGCAGATGTAAATTTCTAATTTATTTAAGTTCTTGTTTGGCTTCTCTTTTAGACATTCTAAAAATGTTTATTTACATAAATCGAGGCAATATTATAAATCACAACTGAAAATTTTTAAATAAGAAATTCTCTGAAAAAGAAAAAGGACTGCCACATCCTTTTCCGGCTACATGAACTGCTAATTCACCTTTGTAGGTAGCCAACTAGCGTGCGTTTGTTTTGATAAATCCAGAGAGCAAGACAGAGAACAGAGAGGCTCATGGGATTGGACTACAATACAATTATTTTCTTGTTCATGAGTTCGATTTTAGACAAAAAAACTCTCTTAATCACAATCATAAAAAATTTTGAAATATGTAAATGACACGATTCCGAAGCTTGTTTGTATTGCTAAATCATCATTAAAGAAGTTTATTTATAGTAATAACTTCAAGTTAGAGCAGTGTTCGGCCTCTAAGGCGACTCTATATAATGATCTTTGTAATGTCTATATCAAAAAAAAAAAAAAAATCTTTGTAATATCCCAGCCTTCAAAATGTTTTTTTTTTAATAATTATTGGATTATATTTAAAATGAGTAATATTTACCAACATAGAGTTAGTATAACAGTGTAAAGCCCCGTTAAATCTTTTGAGGTCTCGAATTCAATCCTAAATGAGTCACTTATATTGAAAGGGGCAACGACAAACCCTAAACTGGATACCAGATGATAATATCAAAAATATATATTTTATAAGTATAAAATAGTTCGATTTTTTAAAAAAATTTGTAAGAAAATTTAAAACCATACTATTTTATTCCTTTGTCATGATATATCAAAATGTGATTCATTTTGCATCGAATCTAATAATTAAAAGAGAAAAGTTAAATTTTTTTTTTTTTTGAGAAACTGCAGTATTAGTTAGTATTACAAAGACATATGATGTCAATAAAAAGTATTTGCATAGATATAAGCGCTAGTGGTTAGATATATTCTGATCTCACCTCTTAAAGTGAATACAATGCAGATATATATCTTATATTGACGTACAAGACATTATATTTATGCGTAAAAGCACACGTCTTCCATTGCATTACCACGCCCCTCCGTCCGTCCTTATTATACATTACGCGCATTCTTATTCTCACAGTCATATCAAATACACTTGCCCAATTAAAACTCCACTGCATTAATAATCACTATGATCAGAAACTGGTAGGTTCAACATCAACCTGCCCCTATATATACAACAAAAAGAAGATATATATATATATATAGTGGCTTCTATAAACTCATTTCACGGAACTCATCCTTAATTATAATACATGACTTAAATATTTAATCATCAGCTAGCAGATCAATCTGCTGTTATGTTCATCATTGAATCAAAGATCCTAGTTAGAGAGAAATTCTCACAACACACAGCCATTCTTCACGGGATCAACGAGTTGCCTAAATACATTATCAGATACAAACAACACATGTTCCAACTGCGTATCATTATCACAATTAATCAACCATGTATATGCATTCTTGCCAACATATATATTCCTTTCAGGATATCCACAGGAACCAAGTGATACAGAAGTTAGAATGTGAAGCTGAAAATTCGTGTTATGATTTCAAGGCACAGTTTCAATTAGGTTCAGAAGTTATTTTGGGTCAAATTATGCTTAGTTGACTGCCTTAATGGGTCAACTCTGAAGGAAGATCAAAGGTTTAGCATTTAATTAAAGTACAATAAAGAGATTTTTATTGGTGATAAACTCTTGGGAACATGAGTCTTGGGAATTGGGCTTAGTTATTTTTATTTTTATTTTCTAAGCAACACAATTTTTGGAGTTATATTTCTCTTTGTATTCTCATGCTTTTAATTACCCTATAAAGAGGTGATATTTTGTAATGCAGAAGACAGATTTGATAAATGAAAATTGAGTGTTGTAAGTTCTCAAACTTGGCTTGAATCTTGTTATCTTTATCTAACCTTAGGTTAGTGGTGGGACAAGTGAGTTCTTTATCAGTTGGGAGTGAAAATGGAGCAAAATACCCAAGAGGGGGGTGAATTGGGTGTGTTTAAAAATCTTTTTGAAATTTGCTCTGTTTTTGTAAAATAAAGACAGAGATAGACAGAGAGGAGAGTAGAAGAGCAAGACACAAAGATTTATACTGGTTCGGTCCAACCACTGACCTACGTCCAGTCCCCAGCCACACTGGGATTTCCACTATATCAAAAGATTACACACTCGTACTTAAAGAGTAATTCTCTCACTAGAACTTACTCCCCTTACAAGTTGTAATCAATGAACCCAATCACCAAGTCCCCCGACTTGTGATTCTTTACAATAAATGATTTGTAGGTAAGAAACTCTCTCTAAGAGTGGATATAAATAAACACTGAAGTTCTAATGTATCAACAGATACTTTACACAAGAAAACTCAAGAGTAGTTGGAAACTTGAATGATTTTCATTTTCTGCAGTCTTGGTTCTGAGAGAAATTGAATGTTACTCTATTTATACTAAGAGAGCATTAAAGATCCGTTGCAAGCTCCATTGTGACCGTTGGTGCATTAATTTAGTCATTGGAGGCATTTTGGAGTCTTCTCTCTACTCTTCACTTAATCCGGTTATGCACGAAGTTCGAGTTGACTTCTTGAGAATTAATCCGTTGGAATAGTAGCTACTGGATGTGGTAGGTAGACATTAATCCTTTGTAAGCGTGTGCAGAGGGATTACCCAAAAGTATGCAACTTTCTGGGTTTAACATTTAATGTTCTGACATGCTTTTTGCTTTTGCTTTAAACCTTTAATTACCATTCTCTAATTTATCTGAAACTCACTAACAAAGTAGTTAAACATAGCTGGGAATATCAGAGAATAATAATGACAAGTATTAGGATTAAATAAAGAAGTTTTCACAAATTCGTTAAACTTGATTTTCAAAACTTGCGACCAATACTTGAGTATGTTCTTCAATACTTGAGTATGTCACTATGCACTAATGTGAATACTTGAGTATTCATGTCAATACTCGAGTATTCCTCTTCCAGAGAAGAACTTCAAGTTTTGAGCTTTGGACAATGTCTTTGAATAATGTCAATACTCGAGTATTCAAACCAATACTCGAGTTTTGAACTTTTTATGTGAAAATAAGTTTAAGTTCAAAACCTCAATACTTGAGTATTCAAATCAATACTTGAGTTTTCAAAACATTTGAAAAAGAGCCAAGCTCTCTATATGCCCATTACTCGAGTATTCAACTCAATACTTGAGTATTCAATTTGTTTGAAAACCTTTGTGAAATCTTTTCCAAGTCAATACTTGAGTATTCACTTTAATACTTGAGTATTCAAATCACTTGGAAATATCAAACCTTTCTGTATGGCCAATACTCGAGTATTCAACTCAATACTTGAGTATTGAACTGTTTTCAATACTTGTGAAGTCTCTGTCATTTCAATACTTGAGTATTCATAAACATGTGTAAAGTTTGAAAACTTTCTGTTAGCCCAATACTCGAGTATTCAAACCAATACTCGAGTATTCACATGTTGGAATACTTTGGTGACTTTTTATATAACCAATACTTGAGTATCCAAATGGATATTTGAGTATTGACTATTTTGCCTTTTAGTGAAAAAGTCTCTGTATGGTCAATACTCGAGTATTCAAACTAATACTTGAGTATTGACTCATTGTGAAAATCTTGGAATGCTCTCTGTAACTTCAATACTTGAGTATTCATGAGAATACTCGAGTATTGCTCATCTTTGTGGAAATGAGTCATTCTCTGTCAACTCAATACTTGAGTATTGAAACCAATACTCGAGTATTCACTTGACAGAATGTTTTTCAACTTTTCCAAGATCAATTTTAACTTGTGTTTACAATTGTCAGTTATCATCAAAACACATAGAGAACTAACAAGGAGGGTGGCTTTGCCTTTATTCTCAATTGTGATGGACTCTTATCTATCCCTTTATTTTTACAGAGTCTATTTTCCCTCTTTGTTATACCCATCACGTATCAACTTGGTATCAGAGCACCGGTTTACAATATGGAAGACGAAGGTCCAAGGTACAGAACTCGTGAGCAAAATCAGAATATGAGCCATGACCAACAACTTACAAATCTTGAAAATCATATTGAAGAACTATGCCAAACACTTGCTAATCTTGTCCAAGGAAATCATCATGGACGTAAGAGACATTCCAGAAGCACTCATAGCCCCTCCAATCAGGATTCTTCTACTAGTAACTCAAGTGTCTCTTCAAATGAGTCAACACCTCATGATAGAAGAAGGAGAAAATTCCAAGATGACTTTAGAGATGTGAAGATTGAACCCCCAGAATTTGATGGCAGCTTGAATCTCAATATTTATTTGGACAAGGTTCGTTCTATTGAGCGAATTTTTGAAGCTAAAAACTTTGATGTTGAGAAGTGCTTCAAAATTGCAAGCATCAAACTCAAAAAGTATGCATCAATCTGGTTTGAGAACTTGAAGATGGAGAGGAACCGAGGAGGCAAGAGAAGGCTCAAATCTTGGGCTAAACTGAAAAGGTTGATGGATAAAAGATTTCTTCCCGCCAGTCACAAATAAGACTTGTATCTCAAAATTGCTTCTCTCAAACAAGAAGATCTGAGTGTTGAAGAGTATATTAGGGAGTATGAGCAACTCCTTATGACTAGTGGCCTTCAAGAAATTCAAAAAAAAAAATTGCTCGTTTTATTGGTGGGTTAAATAACGATATTGCTGAGAAGGTGGAACTACAACCTTTTTGGACTTTTGAATATGTGTGCAAATTAGCCATCAAAGTGGAGAAATGCTCAAAATCGAATAAGGCAACCAGCAAGCCATCAAGTTTTTTTAAGAATTACTCTTCTATTGGTGACTCCTCCTCATCAAAAAATATTAAGGAAGAGGAGAAGGAGAAGGTCAAAGAAGCTCCAAAAGAATTTAAAAAGAAGTTGGATGGAAAGAAATGTTTTAAATGCCAAGGATATAGTCATTTTCAAGCTAATTGTCTTAATAGGCGGGTCATGACACTTAAAGAAATTGAAGAAATTGAGCATGAATATGAACAAGGTCCAGTTTGGGATGCTGAACAATATGAAATCCCGAGTGAAGAAATTATCTTAGGAGCAAACCAAGGGGAGCATCTGCTTATGTTATGAAGAGTCCTCCATGCTAAAGAAGCACCTAAAGAGAAAAGCCAAAGAGAACAAATCTTCTACACAAGGTGCACTGTCAAAGGAAAGGCGTGCAATCTCATTGTGGATAGTAGGAGTTGTGCTAATGTTGCTTCTACGTTAATCATTCAGAAGCTTCAATTGCCTACCACTCCTCATCCTCATCCTTACAAACTACAATGGCTAAGTAAGAATAGTGATGTTAAGGTAACTCAACAAGCCCTTATTCCTCTTTCAATTGAGAATGTGTATCATGACCGAATCTTGTGTGATGTGATTCCTATGGATGCATGTCATATTCTGTTGGGACGTCCTTGGCAATTTGATAAACATGTTGTTCATGATGGTCATAAGAATACTTATTCTCTTGTTGACAATCAAAAGAAAATCACATTTTCACCTTTACTACCAAATGAAATTCATGTGAATTTACTATATAGGGAGGGAAACACAAGTGAGAAAAATTCCTAAATGAGTGAAATAGAGGTTGAGTGTTCATTACTTCAAAACAAACCTATTTATGCCCTACTTGTTGTTGAAACATCCATGAACACCGTTCAGGCCCCTTTACATCCTTTGGTGCAACCTTTGATTGAGAAGTTTCAAGATGTGTTTCCGAATGATGACTTGCCCCCTGGTTTGTCACCAATTAGGGGAATAGAACATCAAATTGACCTCATACCTGGCACTTCATTACCAAATAAGGCTGCTTATAGGTGCAATCCTGAAAAAACAAAAGAATTACAAAGACAAGTAGAAGAGTTGATGACCAGAGGATCTGTTAGAGAAAGTATGAGTCCTTGTTCTGTTCCAGCTTTACTTGTTCCTAAAAAGGATGGTACTATGCATATGTGTGTTGATAGTAGGGCTATAAACAACATCACCATCAAGTATAGGTATCCAATTCCTCGCCTTGATGATATGCTTGATGAATTATATGGTTCTAATGTTTTTTCTAAGATTGATCTTCACAGTGGATATCACCAAATTAGAATGAAGGAAGGAGATGAGTGGAAGACTGTATTTAAGACTAAAGGAGGGTTAGATGAATGGAGAGTCATGCCCTTTGGGCTTTCTAATGCTCCAAGCACCTTTATGAGACTTATGAATGAAATTCTTCGTCCTTTCATTGGGAATTTTGTTGTGGTGTATTTTGATGATATCTCGGTTTATTCCAAGGGTAATGAAGATCATTTGAAGCATTTGGAAAGTGTCTTTCTGTTTTGAGACAGCAAAAACTTTATGGAAAATTAGAAAAATGTGATTTTTTCTCTCCTCGTGTTTTTTTTTCTTGGCTATGTTGTCTCCAATGATAGAATTTCTGTTGATCAATCTAAAATTGAAGCTGTGAAATCTTGGCCAACCCCAACTAGCATAACTGAGGTGAGAAGATTCCATGGCCTTGCATCTTTTTATAGAAGATTTATTAAAGATTTTAGCACCATCATGGCTCCCATCACTGAATGCATGAAGACTATGAGGATTTGAGGACAAATCCCAATCAAGGAGGGAGGATGATACAGAAGTTAGAATGTGAATCTGAAAATTCGTGCTCTAATTTTAAGGCACAGTTTCAATTAGGTTCAGAAGTTATTTTGGGTCAAATTATGCTTAGTTGGCTGCCTTAATGGCTCAACTCTGAAGGAAGATCAAAGGTTTAGCATTTAAAGTACAATAAAGAGATTTTTAGTGGTGATAAACTCTTGGGAACATGAGTTTTGGGAGTTGGATTTAGTTATTGTTATTTCTATTTTCTAAGCAACACAACTTTTGGAATTATTTTTCTCTTTGTATTCTCATGCTTTTAATTACCCTATAAAGAGGGGATATTTTGTAATGCAGAAGACAGATTTGATAAATGAAAATTGAGTGTTGCAAGTTCTCAAAATTGACTTGAATCTTGTTATCTTTATCTAACCTTAAGTTAGTGGTGAGGCAAGTGAGTTCTTTATCAGTTGGGAGGGTGGCTTTGCCTTTATTCTCAATTGTGGTGGACTCTTATCTATCCCTTTATTTTTATAGAGTCTATTTTCCCTCTTTGTTATACCCATCACGTATCACCAAGTTAACTGATCTTGCTAGCTTTCTTCCATTGTGCATATATTATGCTATGATCTCTTCCAGTGCGCCTCATCTTCCTCTGATGGCACCAATTACACTCCTTGCAGGAAACTATATATAAAGCTCACATCCCTCTCCCGTTGCTTTTCTAATATTCTCTTGGGTTCTTAATATAAGATATATTTACTTAATTTAAATGAATTACGAAAATTAGTTAAGTTAGTTAATCTTACATGTATTTTCTAAAACACCCTAGTCATCTTCCTTAATTCTCTCATTCCCTCTCCTCTTTAATTATTGTTAAATGATCGTCAATAAGGAATAATCAGGAAAAATATCTTATATTTAGAACCAAGATCAACTCCTTAACTATCTATGTCTAATATTAAATACAAGAGGGAGTAATATACTTTCTTATTAATTAAAACTTTCCAAGGAAAGTGTTTTATATTCCTCGAAGCAAGCTAGCTTCATGGAGGAGGATGAAAGAACGTTTGGTAGACTGACAACTGGTATCTCTCGTATATAGACACACATTCGTTAAAGCAAGCTCTTGTTTGTGTGTGTGTGTGTGTGTACCGTACGAAGATTTAGAAATGAGAGACTACTGGAGAGAATAAGAGTGACCAAGCTAAGAGAGGAGAAAACAAGAGTATTATATGGGTACATCTATGTTTAGTACATTAATTCCTTTTATATTTATATAGGTTTGTATGGACCAAAGAGATTGTCATACTTATTAACTAACGGAACTGACTTTGGTTAACTTCACTATTGAACAAACATGACAGATCAAAACAATGGACGAACAGTTTGATTGCCAAACATTCTCCCCAAGACCCAAGCCATGACTAGACACCCACACTGAACGATACTGCAGTGAAGTTGTCTCTAAGTCTCTAAGTTGAAAGCGAGTTTCTCCTGCTGCGACTCTCCTGAATCTTCTCTAATTCCTGAGGGCGGCAAGGCACTGAAAGAGCTCCTTGCTGTCGAAAACCATACTCTTCCCGAGCCCGGTCCAGCAACTCCATGAATTCCGGTTCAGCCAAGTAGTCTAGCTCAAGGACAAACCTCTTGGTTTCTTTACCTTCTATGGCCAGAACCGCAAATTGGCCGTCCATTACGTCAGCCGGAACCTTCTTCTTCTTTGCTTCTCCTTCTTCATCCGGCTGGCCGCGGGCACATCTTTTGCCCACGAGGAGCTTGAGACCCTTCTGTACCATTCTCTCAATCAAATACCGAATCATGTTCTTCAATTCTCTGTGTCTCTACTTAGCTTGTTGATGTATATGATAATGAGATTGTTTTAGTGTGTCCAGGAGTACACAGAGAGTGGCTTATTTATATTGAGAAAACGGAGAGGATGAAACGCCCGTGAAATTTCATATACGACACCGCACTATTGTAGACATGGGCTGTGTTCAGCTGCTGTCCATTTAATGAAACCCCACTGAATGATCCTTTTCTAGCTTGTTTCTCACACGCGGACCCTTCTTAATTATATCTAAGGAACTAGATGTCAAGCGGCCACAATTACTTCTTCATTTGTACTCCCCCACTTCCTTTAATCTAAGTATGGGTAGATATTTGGTCTTGAAACATAATTTTTATATTTATCAATTTTTTTAAAAATCATCTCTATTAATACTCCTTTAACAAGATTAAAAAAGAGACATAGGAGTGATGTAAGATCATATATCGGGGACTTGAATAGTAAACTCATAAAAGCTTACTTCTATCAATAAGTAGGTATTAACGTAGTATAATTAAATAATTAAAATATAAAAAATTACAACAATTTGATTTAAATATATTTAATCTAAATAATTTATCAAACCCATCAATATTCATAATTTATCATACTCCACAAAGAAATTTGTATAAAATTCATATATAAAGTCATTAAGCATAATGATCAAACTGAAGAGTTTAACACAATTTTTTAAGGTAGAAACGTAAAAATAGTAAGATCGGTGAGCGAACTCATGAATTTAACCGAGTTTACAATTTACACGAGGTTAAGAGTGATTCGACATGATTTTATAAGATAGAAACGTAAAAGTAATAAACTCAAAAAGTTAGCTAACTCGGGAGTTAATTTGACAACAATGAGAAAGATTATTAGAGTGCTTTATAATTAAAAAAAACTAACTAATTTAACTAACTTTTTTAGTTTAATTAAATTAGGTAAATATGTATTATATTTAGGACCGATAAGTATATTATAGTTTAGTGATGAAATTAACTGGCGGTTTGGATCAAATTTGAAGTGAAGGATCTAAACAACGGGATGATATGATCAGCCCCCAACTAATTTTACTTTCATACCCATTGTGGCGAGTTAGGGTACGGACTTAATCAAACTTTTGGATCACTTTCCTAGTTCCTATCTGGTTGGGAAGCTAGCTTTGTTAGGAGAAACATCCGGGTTTTGCACAAAATATCTGGAGATTTTATTTGTGCACGCACTGTGATCTTTGAGAAAACTTCGTAAGAGCAACGGAGAATAAAGTCAGGGTTTACTGTACTGAGAAGAAATTAAGTTTTGTTTCCACTGTTATTTGAAAACTACACTTGTTTATCTTTTTCATACGAGAAAAAACCAAACCACCAAGGGGGTTTCTTAAATACTGGGTGCGAAGTTTCCTCAAGTAAAAATCACAGGACGAAGCAAGTGGGTACTGCAATGGCGAATTGGAGATAAGATAGAACAAACACTCCGATAAGTTCAAGCTCACACGAAATGGATAAAACATAGCGTGTGATGTGGATGCTTCGTGACAAGAATAGTAAGTTTCACAGGTTCCTTCTATTTCCTGCTTCAGTTAATTAACAACTTGCATAGAGATATATATATATATCATTGACACGTAATGAATAAATGATGTTCGGGGTCTAATAAGTACTCAACAATGGACATCAAAACGCGTACACACACGTGCTTGCGTATAAATATGAGGAAGCATTAGTGAAACTTTCATCTATCCATTCGTATACAATTTTATGATCTAAAAAGCGTGCAAACCCTAAAATATAATATAATATCACGGAATCGATCTGCCTAGCAGTACTCTATACTGATGAAACTGCTATTATATACTGATCAATTTCACCTTAACTAATTACTAAATGAAGCAAATATCCTAGAATACTCCCTCCTCCTCCTCCGGTCCTTAACATAAGATATATTTGTCCGATTTGATTAGAATAAGGAAGTCAGCTAATAAGCCTATTAATATAACATGTATCTTCTAAAACACTCAAGTCATCTTCATCAATTCTCCTCTTTGATTTTTGATTATTGTTAAGGTGGTATCAATAGAGATAAATTAAGAAAAGTTTAATAAATATAAAAACGAGGTATTTTATATTTAGAACCAAGAACAACTCCCTAAAATTTTTTTATATTAACAACTAGATGGAGTAATATATTAACCCGTGATTTTGTGACCTCCATGAATTCTTAATATATATATATATATATAGATAGAGAGAGAGAGAGAGAGAGAGAGAGAGAGAGAGAGAGAGAGAGAGAGAGAGAGAGAGAGAGAGAGAGAGAGAGAGAGAGAGAGAGAGAGAGAGAGAGAGAGAGAGAGAGAGAGAGAGAGAGAGAGAGAGAGAGAGAGAGAGAGAGAGAGAGAGAGAGTATGTGCCTATAATATGGAGAAACCATACGTGACGATTGTTCAGAGCTGGAATAATGGAGGGCCTTGTGCTTGTTGGTGCAGAAACATGACATTTAAAGCAACATTTGACGGGTCATTTTCTTCCTTCTCATCACACGGGGATTTTTAACGGTGCAAATCCTTTTTCGTATCCGTAATTTAGCTGACTAGCTACCCCTCCATCTTGTAATTGACTAATCAGGCTCCGATTCTTTTTTTGTCTGCTTATCTTCAAGGCTTTGATTTGTAACCACTGAAGGCCTTCTCAAAGGACTATATATTTTCGAATAATAGATCTTGGAGTTGGATGATCGATCTGGAAGTTTCTGAGACAGAGAAGAGAGTGTGAACATGCTCATTTATAAATTTTCCGTGCATTGGGTACAAGTTAATTATCCGTGGGGTTTTTACTCACAGTGGTTGTCGGCAAAAACTCCAAATATCTCTAGTTCAAACTGTTCAAATCTAGATGAAGTTTAAATCATACGCGTTGTTCTGTGTTTGACTTTTTGAGTTTATTGTTTAATTTTTACGTTGAACTTACAAAATTCTATCTTGTTCTTGTACTAGTTGTAAATCTGATTAATTAAACCTGTGAGTTTACATACTAAATTTATCATTTCTACGTTTCTAATCAATTGCAAAATTACTTTAGCTCACTCTTAAATTTATATTAATTTTTTTGATTTGATTATATTCAGTGACTTTATTTACTAATTTTATAGAAATTTCTTGATTAAATATAATTAATTATGAATGTTGATGAATTTAATTACAATTATTTATATTTAAAATATAATTTAAATCAAATTATTGACTTTTTATATTATAATTATTTAATTATATATAATTAACACATATTTATTGATAAAAATAAATTCTTACAAGTTTACAATTCGAATAATTACAGTATAATTCTAGTTCATTGTTACAGGTTCATTTTAAGTTTGCTAAATTTGGTCCCATGTTTTCTGGATTTGAGTGATCTAATCAATCTTTTTAGACTAATCGTTAATAAGTAGAAGTTAGATTATGGGACAATGCTCCGAGATATCTGTACTTGGTAGTTAGTTAAGGGGTTGGTTTAGGAGAGTAGCATAGATTTAAGGGAACGCGTATGCGGGAAAAACATGGTACGTGGTTCTGCATGAACCATAGGTGTCAGCCATCGATGGTACTTTTTTTCCGTCCTTTTCTGCTTGAAATTATATAACGTCACCGATGCAAGGAGATAGGCCTGCTTCCATTGTTCTTGATACTTATATATATATAAGCAAAATACTATGAAACAGTAATAATTAATAAAACTCTAAACAATTCTGGTACTTACTCATTCATGTCACTACTACAAATTACAAAGTTGGGATTTTACTATCCTTGAAGGCGTCTGTTTTTTTTTTTAAATGGGAGTAAAAAATAAATGTGATAGCATTTTTGTAATTATATATGAAAATTTTAACATATTAAGTATTCCTTTAATAAGAAAAACACAAATTAAAAGTTGATTTTTGACATCCCTTTTCAAAATTGGGATGTCAAAAGCCCTACTTTTAGCGTCCCAATTTAAAAAGGGAAGCTAGAAGCAAGATTTTTTTTTTTTTTAACTTCAAGAGCACTACCTTTTGTATCTCTTTTAAAATTGAGACGTCAAAAGTAGGCTTTTGATGTCCCAATTTTAAATTGGGACGCCAAAAGAATTAAAAAACATAGAAAAAGCAGTTCATCCTCATTCCTCCTCTATCAAACTGTCTCGTCCTAGCTCCGCCCTCTCTCACTCTTCTTTCGTCGTCGCGCTTGAGGTTCCTTGATCTCTCCCTCTCCACTGTTGTCGCTTTTCCTCCTCTCTCCCTCACCATTGTCACTCCTCTGTCCTCCCTCCTCTCTCACACCTTCAATCCCTCCCTCCTCCCTCTCCACCGTCACTCCTCTGTCCTCCCTCCTCTTTCACACCGTCAATCCCTCCCTCCTCCCCTTTCCACCGTCAATCCTCCGTCCTCCCTCCTCTCTCCTCTCTCACACCGTCAGTCCTCCGTCCTCCCTCTCCATTGTCGTTCCTTCGTCCTCCGTCCTCCCTCCTCAATCTCTCCCACCATCGCTCCTCTCTCCCTCTCCCATTGTCGATTCTCCGTCTTCAATTCAGTGGTAGAACATTGTCACTTCTTCCTCCTCAGTACCTAGCAGAACATTGCAGATTTGGGGGTTTTTTTTTTTTTTTTAAAAAAAAAATACAATGCTTTGTATTTTTTTTGGAATAATTCTAATGTTCTCTTTGTTGTTGTTGTTGTTAAGGTTGAGTAGAGAGAATAAATTTGAAGCATCCAAATTTAAAGATGATATTTTTGTAGGGTTTCATTGTTGGGCAGTGCAAAATATAAAGATTTTTTTTTTCAAAAAAAAAAAACTTACAGCATCCATTTTGAAAAAGAGACGCGTCTCTTATGCGTCTCTTTTTTAACAGACATTGTTCTTAGACTTTACTATGTTGCTCATATAGGCGTTTCCTTAAAAAAGGACGTAGAAATAACCTAAAAAAAGGGACATTAAAAGTGCTCTCTTTTGTCGTGTGTAAACTCATTATTCCATTTTCTGGCTCGCAAACGCGTATCCTCACAAAATTTGAAAAATGATACTCTATTCAGAAATTGATTGACTTAACCCAATTCTTGGAAATCAAGGACTGGGAAAGGTACTCTCATTTATTATTGATGATTTTTAAAATCGTCCTCTAATCATCATCAGAGAAAAAAACATTTCTAATGACAATACTGATAATTAAAAAATATTCCAATAATTTCAAAATTATTAGCAATAAAAAAAATATTTTCAATTTGGAAATTGTTCCGGTGTGGAACCAGATGTCCAGCCCAGATGGCTGGTGGTTTGATCTTGGATCGGATTGCTTATGTCGGAATATCTAAGAGTAGAGATATCCCGGTGAGCGATGAATCACTGGACACAAGGCCTTTCGCCCAAGGGGAGGGTATGTGTTCGGTGGGGTTTGTGCGGTGTGAGGCGAGAAAGTAAATAGCTAGAGTCGAACGTGTGCACCTTGGTATTCTCCTCAGTATTTATAGGGCGTTCCACGTATCTTAAGCTGCACAATCTATCATATCCCCGGATTATGGATATGCTAGATTGCCCATGATTGTAGAGGAAACCGGGATACTCGGCATCCCTCTATTGAGCCGTCCCCTGGTTGGGCCGAGGTGAGGGCGTGCCTCTGCTGGGCCGCCCCCCCTTATTGGGCCGTGGGTCAGGTCCGTAATAGAAATAAAAAGGAAATCCTTGCTACATTTTCTTTGTTATTATTGGGTAATTTAGGGACTATATTTTAATATTATTGATAATAGTTTAAAATAACTTGTATTGTTTGACCACTTCATTAGATCCCATTCACAATAGTTTTATTGCTGTCAGAATAATATTATAGTCTCGTCATTCAATCGACCTGTTTTTTGGTCATTAATGTAAATTGTTTATTCAAACAAATTCAAATTTAAAAAAGAATGTCTATTTTTATAATATATATAACTATTTTATCGGCGGTCATTTTCTACAAAATGCTGCACAAGTTATTACGTATAGTAAGGCAATTGGAAGCCAAATGAACATGAAATCCCCATTATTTCTAATTAAAGAAAGCGGTCATAAATCTCTCAGTAGAGGCCGTTCATCAGATCAACACACAATTGATCACAAAAAATCAAACTCTGACTCTTCAAACGTACATTAGTATACGGGCGGGGCAATAACATGGCCAGTGATCCCAAAAAGGACAGATCGACAACATATGGCCAGAATAATTAAGGTACACACAGTAGTACCAGGACAAATACAAATGAAATAAGTGTATTATCGTCCTAATCATCCACATCCAGAAAATTAGTGGATTTACACAAATGTTTGATTAATTCAACAAAAATCTAATCGTGTTTGTCCAAGCTAAGTCATAAACGAACTAACAATATCGATGGTTGCGTATAGTTAATTATATCCGAGTGAGAAGGTAGCACACTCGCATGGAGGGTCACGTGCAGCGCATGTGATTGTCGATGATGTTCTGAAGTTCTTGAGGGTCGCAAGGTACTGCAAGAGGACCCTTCTGTCCAAAACCATACTCTTCACTTGCCCTCTCCAGCAGCCTCAGGAAAGCTGGATCGCTCAGGCAATCTAATTTCACTGTGAACCTCTTTGTTTCTTCGCCCTTCACCGCCATCACCACCAAATGCCCTTCCGGAGCCCTCCTCGCCGCCCCACCGTCATGTCCTGATCCTCTTCCTCTAACTCTTTTTGCTCCCATTAACAGACCCTTCACCACCTTCAGCATCTTCATATTCTTCTCCTCCTCCTTCCTTTTCCTGGATTGTGGTTGAGATCAGTACTCAGTGGTGAGCTTGAAAGTGATGATATGTGATAATATTTCAGTACGTACGGAGACTCAGATATGGATGACCATATCACATCGAAAAGAGTGTGTGTATATATATAAAAGGTAACGCATGGAAGTGAGAAACATGCAGGAAGGTTCCATATTCTCTGTATTCCTTGTTGAAAGATGACGAAGCTATTATATCGACACGTTATTAATTAATGCGATACCTTTGACGCGTTGAAGCTTAATTTATTATTTGTATTATTCTTCCAGTCGCATATGTGGACGCTCTCGCTGGCGGCCTTCTTTTTCTGCCATGACACCGAAGCTATTATTCCTAATGATTGTCCCTAATTGTATTACTAGCTAGTATTGTATATAATATTGTCATAAATTCTTACAAAACCTTGAACGACAAATAATAATCATGATTAAGTAAACGTACAGAGAGCACTAGTTATATGTCAAGAACATGCAAGGTAGTGACGTTGATGATAGCATTTGGGAAGGGAGACATCCGTGCATTTTCACAAGTAATCCACCAACGCCATTGTCTTCTTGACGGTGTCGGCATGTCTAAATAAGCTGTTCAACGCGTTCACATAGCGTCCACTCATACTATTGTTTTTCCCTTTTCCCCTTCCTAATCCATACTTGTTTCACTCACCTTCCTGTAGGTTTTTGTTCCTTCCTCCCAAATTTGGTTTTTTTAGGGGAATTGCTACAAGGTCCCAATAAAAAAACTTAATTATCAATAATATGTGGCAATGGAAGGAAATTAACTCTAAAAAAAAATCTCAATGAATCATTTTTTACATGGGAACTTGTATGTTCGCGTCATGGGGAGATCTCAGAAGTAATTTCTTTTTTTAAATAGACAATTCAGCACGCGGTGGTCTGAACTGGCCGGTCTCTGCAAATTAATTTTATATTTATGAATTATTATGCATGACTGAAGTTTCATGGAGTTTTTAAATCGATGTGAAGGAGGTGTTCATGATCTGTCGCAACTCGCAACTGTGCGCTGGGTCCGTACGTTCTTCAAAGTCGTGTTTCTTTTTCTTATTATTTTGTTTTTAGGGGACACCGTTATGCGCACTTCTTTAGCATACCTTACCGGCATCTTCGACTATCAACATCTAGAGGTCAACAGCATGACTTCCAAATAGGCTTTTGTTTAACAAATTAAAATAGGTAGTTGTTGTAATATAATGAAGTGATCGGTGTTAAGATAATTTAGAAAAAATCAAAGGACATTAAATTAAGTCAGTTTTATCTATGAGTCACCCTTAATAATTAAATCAGTATCATGTATAAGTCACCATTAATAATTTGTGAATAACGTCATGTGTTCATTTGATATTTAATTATTTTCTCTTTTATTTCCGTCACAACTCAAAAGTAACTCTTCGCAGTTAAAAATTTATTTTTGAACTTGTTAATAAATGCTTATACAAATAACTTGTTTATAGTAAATACTTCCAACTTATGACCCTACGATATAAGTTCTTTATAAATATAGTGATTCTCGTCCACAAAAATATGACACATCATAATACATGGACTATACATTACATATATGTTAAAAAAAATTAAATGAACAGAAAGTGTCTTGCAATTATAACAAGTTGGAGAAACCAACTTTACGGCAAATTATTAATGCAGATAACAATGAGATAGAGATAGTGATTGGCCATAACTTTAATTTCGTCCAAACTAACTCTGCATCTATCGAGTGTCTTTCAATATATTTCATTCTAAACTCCTCTTCTTCTAAAAGTCCGATCTTTTCAATATATCTCCCTAAAAAATTATATTATGCTATGCACTTGCCTTATTTAAGGATCTTGTATTTAGAAAGATCTGATTTGGTCCTAGAGAAATCTCTATCCAAGATGAGGTCCTAATGTAGTTTATATAACTAAGGAATAATGCCCAAGACTTGGTAAGTCTTGCAAATACTCGAGATTGGGTCTCGGAGTTATAAGGGAGACCCCCTCTTAGTATCAAAGCCATGAGCTTTTTCTTAGGTATTATAATATTAAGTGACGGTGAGTAAAAAAATTCTATAATTAACCATGAGTAAATCATCATTTGAATTTGTTCGCCTCAGTTCCTCCTTATCCTTAGGCCGTATGCCTTTTTCTATCTAACGCACCTTTTCTAACCAGATAGAAAATCTTGTTGACTTTACTCACATTCCAGATGGCACTCACATTCGGAATATTGATCTCCTACTCCTCAACCCATAATATTCCCTATATCACCACCAATGCTCTTCCTTTCGTAATATCCGTACCCTTATTTCTAGATCTACTCCTCCTATCAAGGAAATTGCTCGAAACTCGATCAGTGTGTATTGCCAGCTACTGCTGCGAAGCAATGTCACCCTTGAGATCCCACATAATCTCATTAATTCTTACATCAATGAAGGATATACTCATCTCCATCTTGAAGCTGTTCGTCTTGTCCTTACACTACATGGCCGAAAAGGTCTCCCTATTTCTGCCAAGGTAGCTCTATTGGATTCCTCCTTAAAAGCTTACCAGCACGCTCTAGTTGGAGCCTTGGTTACTACTCTCAACAATGGGAGTGTCAATATCCTTACCATTGCCCTAGACTTCAATATAAAACTCTCTGATAAGACTCTCTCTTAGAGATTAAAAGTCCAAATCCATATAGTTGGTGCTGAACAAGACCCCTAAGCCATCATGGCCACCCTCCACCATCAGCTCATCTACATAGTCAAGCATCATTCCTTGGATCTCCACTTTTCAAACTCCACCAAAGATGCTCTCTTCATGTTTACTGACAGAGATCATGGCTCGACTATTGTTAATATTCCATGCAGATTTCCAATGAAAAGCTTGCCCAAATCTTCCCGTTGGATTGGATCACTAAATATGAAAGAGTTCAACTTTACTCCCATTGATGTCCATACAATTGCTCTGGCCATTGTTTCAAGGATGCCGAATGGAACTGTCATGACTACTTTTCAGAGACCTGGCACTGAAGGACTAACATCCACTAGAAGAATTGCAACCATATGTCCTACCTACACAAGCAAGGAGAATACTCCCATCTATCATTATACCAAAGAAGCTTAGTCTTTCTTCGTGTCATATGTTAATGGTCATTTCATCTAGGATTTAGAGAGAATGTTCTTTATAAAAAAGGATTAGAGGGAGTAATAAACTATGGTTTTAATAAATATAGAATTTAAAATAAAAAGTTATCTTATTGTAATTGTTACCTGCTAAAAAATAATTTTTATATAAAACATTACAAGTTAAAATTGTTAAATTAAAACCATCAAAATCAGCAATGTGGTACTCATCAATCTCATACCACAAACTCATGGGTGCGTTGTGAAAAAAAACAAACAAAAGAAGAAGAGCAAGACCTCCACCTCTACTATCATCTTGGGCCCAATTTAAAAACGAAGCCCTTCGTATCTTGTTGTTAAAACAGGGGCCCAATCCATGCAGTTTCCTATCACCTACAACACCCGTAATTCCAATGTCAACCCTATTGATCCTCCGCCTCCCAATTTTCAGTTACCAACTGTGAATCAATGCCCAGCTGCACACTACAACCAATTATGATGCCTATCATTGAATGCTTTTCCCATCTAAACCGTCAAGATTTAATATTTTTTAAGAATTGTTTTTAAATTTTTTTTAAAAAAATTAAAAAAATTGAAAAAGTATTAGTTAAGAGATTATATTTATTTTATATTTTCTACTTAGTAAAATTATTTTTTTAAAAAATAAAAAAATATTAAATCTAGACGATCCAGGATGAGGCAGTAGAGGTTATCCAAAGGATAGGCACCACAATGGGTTCCCCACATACATTCGCTTAAACCAAGGTCTTTTAAATTTTGCTAACCCTAAGAAGATAAAAGCAGCAAAATTATCGTCTCCAACCTCCCCCTTCCAATTTTAAGGGTACACTTATTGAGGAATAATGTTTAGGGTAAAGGTGCGAAAAACGCATGTATTTTGCTTTCCCGGGAGCGCGCTCAACAACAAATCCTTTTCGGAGGTGCAAAAAAACACATGAACTCTCCAAATGGTGCAAAAATACCATAACCGTTAGATTCTGTTAACTGTCTTTACTTGCCATATGAAAAATACCAAAATGCCCCTAAATAAAAAAAAAAAAAAAAACCTCTCACAATGGACTCATCCTCTACGTTTACCTTGCAGATGAAGAGATTTGCTCTTCCTCTACTTTTAGACCATTGCTCTTCATCCATTGGAGTAACGAGAACCAGGAAAAATATGAGGAATCAACAAAACAATCTACTACTGCACAAACAACGCAATCTCAAGCAAATGTCAAGGCTCGTACCTAACGCAATATGAAACCTCTTTTCCTCTCCCTCTTGCTTAATCCCTTTCATTATTCTATGTTCCTCCATGATTTTCCAAACGAAGACATTAGCCATCGCCCTTAAATTTAATCGACTTCAGCTAAGTATAAATAAGTTGAATCCCCTGAGATCCTAACGCGACCCTTACCCCCTTCTGAATTCAAAAATATGAAGCACCAAGAAAATCAATGGATGTCCTTAGAAAACGGTTCTAGACAACAATTCAAACAGAGTACTTGAAAATTTTCTCGAATTCCATGCGACGGGAATGTTCAAATTGGATCCACTAAAACCCTAACATCAACGATCTTCACTCCGTTCTAGAATCTCCGTGTCTCTAACTTGAGGGAAAGGCAAGCAAGCTCACGGAATCGAGAGAGAGTGAATCAAGAGTGAAGGCGGTGGCGGTAGATGCGGGTCGAGTGTGAAATCAAGCAAAGTCCGGTGGCGTCGGGCCGGTTCACCAAAGTGGTCGTCTTGGGACAACGATCCGAATCATAGATGAAAGGAGGGGATGCAGGGAGACTGAAGTGAGTTGGCTACGCCACCGTTGGTGGGTGAAGGTGCCGCCAGAATCTGAGATGAAAATGAGAGATGGAGAGGGAGCGACGAATGAAGATCGGAGAAGAAGACAAGGGTATTAAGGGGTATTAAAGGAAATTAGAAAATTTAGGCATTTTTATTTTTTTTTAATTGTCTGGGCCCCACATCAAAAAGTAACATCAGTTAACAGAATCTAACGGTTGCGGTATTTTTGCACCCATTTTGAAAGGTCATATGTATTTTTGCACCTTCAAAAAACATTTGGTGTTGGGCATCTCTGAGGACAAAACACATATATTTTTACACCTTTACCCTAATGTTTAATGAGCTAGTGTCAAGAGAAAACCCTCCCAAAAGTCCTTTCTAGCAATCAAGAGCCATTGCCCGCAAGGGAGAACAACTCTGAAGTTCAGGGATATCTTGAGGATTTTAATTTCAAATTAGTTGCTGAGCTGCAACACCTAGTAAGATTTTACAAAGTGAACTTTGTTTGGAATAACAATTGAAATCTTTAAAAATAACTTTTCAATTTTGATTTACGGTATACAAGGTAAGTATATGAGAAGAGTTTTATCTCAATTTACATAAATAAACATTTTTCAGACCCTAAAAGTGACTTTAAACATATCTACGTGTGAACAACACTCTCTTTTCTTTCTTTCTTTCTTTTTGGGCTCTAACCACCTTGCCAGTGTCAGGGTATACCCTACTCTACTTGAACGATTTCGCTCGGATTTTTATGTGCACCAGAGATCAACCTCACTTGCTACGTGAAAATAAGAAGCTTCAAGGATACCATTGTTCAATTAAAACTAAATTTAGCACTGTCATATTTACCTGGCAACAAAAATGAAAAACTCCAATATACCCAAATTTTACGATGCCATAAAGTCGCAAGCGGGGAAGGTGCCCATTCAGGAATGTTCATTACACAGCTATCATCCTAATTCATTTTGGAGAAATTCAGAAACAAAAGAAACATTCTTCAAACAAACACATTATTCAAGCTCACATATACTCTATAACTAGATATCAAACAGATTGTCACAATCACATGGTCCATGCATTCAATGTTCAGATGCATTATTTATGCTGTTTATGACGACATTGTAGATGGTAGCTAGGGCACTAAGAAACAATTATCTTTTTACATTGGGAAATCAGGCACTAGGCTTGCGGTCGAATCCAGTGCCGGGGTCGTCTTGGCTGGGGAAAACCTCAAGGCCGGTGACCACCGCATCAGGGGGCCCTCGGCGACACCTCTGCTCCATTTCCTGCACCGCTTCAGGGCTTCCGGAAAAGAGAGCCTCCACAGACCCATCCTTCCTGTTCCTCACCCAACCTTTCAGTCCCAATTGCGTCGCATTTTCAATCGTCCAATTCCTATACCATACCCCCTGAACCCGACCCTTGATCACAACCCTATCCTGCACCGAAAATCACTCAAATGCAATCGATAAATAGATCCCGAAAAAGGACGATATCACCAAGTAACGGAAGAAACTGCTGGAATTGAGTGAGTAAGAAATGGAAGCGAGAGCATACCGTTTTGGTGTGAGAGGATTGATTGGGGGCGGAAGAAGCTTGAGGAGAGGTCATTAGGGAGAGAGAACGTCGAAAAGGAGGTGAACAAGGTCGGCGCAGAGAAAGAAGAGGAGAATTAGGAAGAGGAAGAGGAGGGCGAAGCGGAAGAGAAAGATAAAGAGAATGAGAGTGAGAAGGAGGGAAATAGGAGAGTCTAGAAACACAACTAGCATTGATCCATATATTCCGGGGCATCCGAGATGGAAGGAATCTGGGCCGGAACCGGAGAAGTGTTGTCAGAGAATGTGGCAGTGAGATTGTAGACGCCATCCGATCCGATTGACTTTAGATCCTCATATAATTTAGCTGCGGTGGTTGTGGAACGTGGCACCAGTGTTCTTGCGTTTTCCAAATGGTGACGTTGATACGACTTGATGTCTTCAACTAGAAGGGTGTGATTTGTGGAAAAATGAAACAAATTCTCATGGGGCAGAGGAATCTAGGCCCATTGGTCTATCCCTCTTCAGATGGTAGAGCCCAATATTGGAATCAGGCTCTTCCTTCTGAATAAGCTAACATCAGCCTAGTGGGACAGGTGGGCAGGCCACAGATAAAGGCCCGTTAAGCCCATATTCAGTTTATATTTTGTATAGAACTTGTTTGAAAAAAAAGTTTTCAATTATGTGCCATCTGTGTGAAAATGTAAAAAATTAATGGATTCAGAAAAAATCATACTGCCTCCTATCTTCATTAGTGTAAGACTAGTTTGTAGTTGAATTTATTTATTGGAATATATCTCATATTAAGAAGTATAAGGAGTATTAATTAATAGGCGTTGATGTGTGTGTGTTTTTAAATTGTATTGAATGAGAAAAAGATTTAAGAAAATTAGTTAATGATGAATTACAGGAATCTGCTTAATTTGGATAATAATACTGAAAATCCCTCCTGTAGAGAAATGAGAAGGAGTAGTACCCATCTAGAACAAGAAGCATACAATTCTTTTTTTTTTCGAAGCTCTCTTCCTATAATTGGGGACCGGAGGGAGTATTAAATAAGAAAATTAGTTAATGATGAATTACAATTTTGATAATAATACTGAAAATCGCTCATGTAGAGAAATGGGAAGGAGTAGTACCCATCATCTAGAACAAGAAGCATACAATTCTTTGATTCAAAGAGTGAACGTCCGGAAAACGCAAAGTGGCATAGGAAATCTCACTACGTAATTAAAAAAGATGGTCAAGGATGAATTCGAGGCTACGCTCCTACGCTGAAGGGGAGAGATGGGTAAAGAATTGCGGACTTATAGTCAACTCCCCGAAACTTGAATTCATACCTGATTATATGTATTGCCTTTTGATTTTACGAATAAAAATCAATTATTTCGAGATATGCATTCAAACTTATTTCACTAAAACATGCCTGGAAAAACCAAGACTCATGAGTAAAGTTGGTTTTTTTAAAAAAAAAAAAATTTTGTTTGGATTAACAGTAGAAGTTATTTTTCTGATGTGATTTACAATATAAAAAATAAATATATGAGAGAAATTTTATCTTAATTTATGTGAACTGTAAAAAGCTTTTTAAATACCGACTTCATTTAAATGCCAGCGTCATATTCTCGGGTGAAAATGAAATTAAACATGGTCAGTTGGAAATCGTCAACTAAAAAACCATTTTCTGTCTTGACATTTAGCCCCGTTTGGAAGGCTCTAAAACCTGTGGTTTTGGAAACAAAATCTAAGTTTTGTCAAAAGTTTTCAAAAACACCCCAATTTTTCTCTAAAATCATTTTCTACCAAAAACCTGAGGTTTTATCTTAAAAACCTAAGTTTCTTTAAATCCAACTTTTTTTCACTTTTCACTTTTTAAAACTCATTTTGCATAATTGTGGGGCCCACCATGATTGGATTATACCAAAATACTCTCTATCCTCCTCTCTCCCTACACATTCACATTCGTGCTTCACATCTTTTTTTTTTTTTTTTTTGCCCAGAGTTCCTTTCTGTTTTTTTTTTTCAGAGATCCTTTCTGTTTTTTTTTTTTGCCCAGAGATCCTTCTTTGTTTTTTTTTTTTTTTGGAATTCTAGTGAAATAACTATATTGGAAATACAACTATTACAATTTATTAATACATTTATGTTTGATCTAACTTTTATCATGTTACATAATTTACTAATGGTAGAAATTTATTTTTCTAACAATTTTATGTATTTATTATTGAATATAATGTTTATAATATTTAAAATACCACTTTATCCTTTAAATGCAATTATACAGAAAAGTAATGCCTTTTTTGGTAAATTTGATCCCCCAAAAGCCTATTCGATAAAAACATCTAAACACTATCATTTTTTTCCAAAATCATTTTCTAAAAATCATTCTCCAAAATCATTTATCCAAAACCTGGGTTTCCTCGTAAATGGTGAAAATCATTTTCCAAAAGAACTCCCAAACGACCCTTAACCCCCTTAAATTGAAGATATACCACGACAGAAAGGTCGCAGGAGCCCTGCGGGGAGTGAGAAACAAAAGAAAAGAAACTAGCTACTACCATCATGGCGGTGGGAGTCAAACTCTCCAAGACAGTGTGCCACGTGTTAGTGACGTGGAATGGGATATCCGGGCCGTCCATCCGACGCCCGGTCGTATTTAATTAGTGGCAGCCATAGTTTATTAGAAAATTGATATGGTAGGTGATAATGAAATTTTAAAGAGGGTAATTCCTTCAGCCGGACAATTCAAAATATTTATTTATTGTCATGTACTAGTATTTTGTAATGGGCCATATATTTTATAGTCATGTTTGGATAGATCATGAGGCATTTCCACTTATTGATGATCAAGCCCGCAGCAAATTAAATGACGTGGCCGTTTCCTTCTGGATACTTCTAGCTCGTTTTCGTTTCTAAAATAACAGAACAAGGCCAGGACCTAGGAACATAAGAAGTGCCTCCTAATAACATAGGGGGAAAAACCTTCAATGGTTATTTCATTTCTTGTAAACAATATCAGACTAGACTAGAGTTTGTTTGGTTTGAGGCGAGAGGAAATAAAAAATTTATCTAATCCTAACCAAATTGCCTATAAGATAAAAAAGGACAAGATAACGGTAGCCATAGCGAGGACGACGGTGAGGATTAGCGATCCATGACAATAATGGTAACCTCATTCATCTTAGCGACGACGATCCCCTTTATACAAGATGCACAACCACAATGCCAACCAGTGCCGGCAAGCACAACCCACTATGAGCGCCAACTACTGCCGGCAAGCACAACCCGGCCGGTGACCTCTTTGTCGTCTTTGTAACGCTTTTATTATGAGTACGGCTCATTAACGCAACTCTTTTCCACACAAAAAAGTAAGAATAAAGACATTGAATAATTGGGGGATTAGAAAGTAGTGCAGTGAGGGCGTGTGGGCGGATCTGTGTGTGTATAATATATGTTTAGTAATCCAAAAAAAAATGTAAGATGTGGTCAATGACCTTGTGTTATAAAGACATGGAAGCTCTCTTGTAAGCAAAAAAGTAATACTCCCTCTACTCCTAATTATAAGACCTAGTTGACTTTTTTGAGAGATTAAGGAAACTAATTAAATTAGTTTAGAGTATTTTTATTTTTATTTTTTTCTTCAAATTAAATAGTTTGACTAATAAACTAATATATAATATAAGAAAAGACAACATATGAAATGATTAAGTAACTTATTTAACTTTCTTAATCTCTCCAAAAAAAAGTAAACTATGTCTTATAATTAGGACCGGAGATAGTACTATTTATAATCTCAGGCATTTGGCGCCTCTCTAATTTAAAAAAGGGTAAGGTGTGTGTACATATATGATGAGTATATAGTGGGATTAGTTGATGCATGATGATGTATGGATGGAGAGGATGGAGGATGGGGATGGGGATGGGCATGGGCATGGAGGGAGAGGACAAATGGAGGGGCCGGGTCGCATTCAACACTGACTCGTCCATTTTAATTTGTTGTGTTATTCTTCGAGAACAGACAACAATAAAACGTGGTGATGATGTGCCCAAAATCTCCTTTAATTTTCCCGTCAACGCCTTATTTTATTAAACCCAAAACCACTCTCTCTATTACTAATTCTAAATACTATTGTGTCTCAGCTCATCCCATGCCCAGCCACACCCTATTCTTTTTAAAAAAAAAAAAAAAAAATTACCTACCTGTATATATATATATATATATATTAATGTGTTCTCGTATATCGTTACCTAAACCACTTCTCTCTGCTTCCATCCCCAGCTAATCAAATTTATCATTAATTAAGCTAAACTATTTGTATTGTTCTCCAGCCTATCCTGAAAATGACCTTCTTTGTTATACCATATATATAAATAACCTTAGTTCCTTCTTCAACTGGTACGAGCTAGGTTACATGGTTGGTCAGTTACTTGTCAAATCATCATGTCCACCTACTTGTTCGATCTATCGCCTCCATCCCTTTTATTTATGCCATTCTTCTTTCATTTCGTCTGTAATTAACCAACACAATGGCCACGCCATTTCCTAATTAACAATCAAACACTAGTGGTTGAGAGGATCCAGAGAATTATAAACTATTCATAATTTACATTTCCCGATCGCCATCTACTTGTCAACATCTCAAAACATGCCGTCCGCAACTCTTGTTTTGTTTTGTTACTTAATAACAAGCTGCTATTATTTGAAAATATTAAGAAAACTATCATTTTCCTCTAAAATATAATTCTGAGTTATTACACGCACCACATCCCGCCCATCATTATAATTTAGAAGGCGAGATAATGTAATTTACTCTTTCGAAAATGGTTTTCTGCTGGACATACATAAGTCATACCTAAACCACAAAACCAGACATTAAATTACATTATCGTTGAAACTTCATGTGATGATCTCATGAGTCGGTACGGTGATTGATAATTATTGGGTTGCCTTTAATTTTTTTCTCTGCAGATCACCCCATGAAGTAGTTCTTCCACAAATGATCATATTTATATGCTTTCTTAATTTTTTTTTAAAAAAAGAATATTATATTATAGCCACTCGATCTCTTTTGACCCATGCATGCACACCACGGTTTGCTGTTATTTATTTATGTATTTTTTTGTGCGTGAGCCTATGGGGTTTACAGATCAAATTATTATTATTATCATCATTACTGCTGCTATACTAAGCAGTGATCAGCTGATAACAACTGAAAAGGAACAGAAAAGCTGCTTTATAAATTTAATTTGTGAATACGAACAAATTTGAATGGGACGCAGCCAAAAATAGCAGCCATGAATGATGCTTTCTAATTATATATACTTGTAAAGTTGTCAAAGTCAAGCTACTTGTTCAACTTTCTTTCCTATACATAAACATTCATTTTAATCTTCGCTTATTGCATAGTAGTCCATGTATAATTACTCTTTTATAACTCCCGAAACTTAAATGCTTTCTTTATTTTTACCAGTAACCACTGGTATGCTGGTTAACAGGATCCAGCTTTCTGAGTCCCCAAAGGATCGTTTGACCGATATTTTGAGTTCTACATAGTATTTACCAGCATGAAGAAAGGAGATAAAATCATTTAAAAAAATGAACCCCTTTTTTCTTGCTTTTCTGGGGACCAAAAGTTAATCTAATTATTTATTTTGTTTTGAAAAATATTCAATGAGATGATGGGCTTGGGCCGGGGGAATGACTTCACCAACAAATCCAACAGATATTTTCGATGGGAATATTGACGTGGAACGCACCGAGTCAACAGTTTTGGAGTTGGTCAAACTTGAAACCGATGCAATCCTTGCTTGGCAAAGAAGGCTCAACGCAGAGTAAATAGAACGCCAGAGGAAGCCAGTGACACACTAATTATGTCATTAAATCGATTAATTAATTTTTGAAAACGTTAACGAAGAAATTCAAGTGTTTGAATAATATGATTTTTGGCAAATATATATAATGGGTCAGGCATGAGTCAAGTAGCTAGCGGAAGGTGAGGCACAGGTGGTCAATTATTGGGAAGATGGGACCAATTTAACGTGATACCTGCAGCTTCCTGGAGCTTTCGAGCATATAAAGCTAATAGCGAATTTAATTTCTATGAGGGGAATGTATTTGCTGAAACTTTTTAGCCAGATATGCACCAGAATTCCACAAAAATCATTATGTCTTTTCCCCTTTTGTCACCATATTATGATATATACTAATAAAATCGTGACATTATTTTTGGATTGATGGATAGTAACAATATTGAAAAGGTTCACGTTAGAGCCAATTGCATTAGGGGCCCCAATTTCATCATCGTCGACTTAATTATATAGGAATGATGAGGTGGATATGCACTCAGTCAATTAAAATCATCAAGACTCGTGTTAGTGATTGACCTATAATTTGCTACCTAATTATTAACCCAGTTCATCCTCATTTTATCCTTCTTTATCAGCATGCTAGCTAATTAAGCTGGACGAAGTATGCATGTGGCCGGGATTCAGCTCCGCTCCCCATCCAGAATTATATTATTGTTCTTGTCAGCTTTGTTAGTTTTGTTCACAAGCAGTAACATGCCTTAATTACTTTGATTTTTAAGTCAGCATGCATATTCGAGTTTTTTAATTGGTTGCACCATGCATGGGACACTTAATTTATAGCCATGCGTTGTATTTAATATTAGGGTTAAAGTGTAAAAATGTACATTTGGTTTTTCTAAAAATGCACTCAACACAAAATGTTTTTTTTTTTTTTGTAAAAGTGACTATGTGGTTACAAAAGTGGAGTAAAAATACCCATTGACCGTTACTTTGATTTTTTTGTATTCTTAAGATTGATATGGACAATGTAAATTTCATCTTAACTGGCAGTAAAGAAAATTACAGAAAATAACATAAATATTTTGGAAATCACAGTTTAACCCTTCTCTCTTCCAATCACAATCTTACACATCAGGCTGTCCATCTCCACCTCCTCGCAGCCGTTGACGCCTTTTGTAATTTTCAAAACTATTTGGGCGCTTTTCTGTAATTTTCTCCATTTTTCCACTACCAGTTGGAATGAAATTTAATTACCATCATCCACGTATCACCTTTTTAAAATACAAAAAATTCAAATAACGGTCAATAGGTTTTTTACTCCACTTTTATAACCATATAGTCATTTTTGCACTAAGAAAAAACATTTGGTGTTAGGTAGTGGCGGGACTAACTTATGGCTAGCTGAAGCCTTCTAAAATTTGTTAAAATATATGTATTTATTCTATAATATTTTATTTTGGTCACTAATTTAAATTTCAAATTTGACCTTCTAATTTTTTTTTAAATATATGTATTCATTATATAATATTTTATTATGGTAAATAATTTCTAAATATAAAATTATAATGAAATTAATTTTCTTTAATGGTATTACCCTCTGGTTAAAAACGTCTCATTTCACTAAATATCCATCGAATAAAAAGGAATCATCGAATTGTCTTTTCACTTCTTCCCCCAAGGCTTCCAGTCACGTCATGTCCTTCTTTGATTAAATTTTAGATTTTGAATCACCTCCTTCTCTCTTTATTCTACGTTTCTCTCTTTTCTCTCTCGTGTTTTCTCTCAATGACCGTGTTTCTATCTGGAATCATCTTTGACAATTTAAAAGAGCGTGGTCAATAATTTTAGGTATGTATTTTTTCTTTGACTATATTAAATAATTTTATTAAATTTTATTATACATATAATTATTATATTTGTGTTTATAATATCTTTAGGATAATGTTTAGTTAATCACTCATCAACTGTGAGAGGAAAGTAAAATTAACTTTTTGAGATACCTATTGAAAATGTTAGATCATTTTGTATCTTGTTTTGATTTATAATTTTTGGTTATTATTTATTTGTATTTTCAATGTTATGTCATACTATCAATATGTTTATTTTTTAGCCCGGGCTAAAAAAATTTCCTAGTTCTGCCACTGGTGTTGGGTGCACTTTTGAGAAAATCACATGTATATTTTTACACCTTAACCCTTAGTATTAAGGTTCAACTTCTGACTAATCCATACACTCTTTCCAGAATTCCAGTCCATAATATAACTTTCACTTTACCTCTATTAAATTAGATTTTAAATAAAAGAGAACATACAAAAAGTCATATTTAAACATTAATCACATGAGACAAATAAATATTAATTACTCATCGAGTGATTTATATTATATTCTTCTATAATGACTTCGTTGTGAATCGAAAGAAGTATATAGAACGACTTACATTGTGAATTGTGAATCAGAAGAAGTATGCGTGTGTATGGTTTCGTGGGTAAAGATACTGCTGGCGATGCAAATTAAAGAGAAAAAGAAAAAGATAAGGACGAAAAATCCATTGATTTCCAAACAAGTGGAGGTATCTTGACATATAAAAATGAAACACGTATAAGCCCATATAGTTTATGATGATTTTTCTATTCAACTTTCACTACAAACAACAAGCCGTGTGAAAAGGTATCATCTCTAAATATTAATCAACAATCAAATTTCCTTTACGGTTGGGGCGGAATCATTTTGGTGCGCTTTATGATTTGATTTGTCTCATTAATTGGAACATACATACTATGTACGTGTTAGGTGTATTATATTCCTTCCTTCGCCACCTACTATGATCCTTTTCTATTCAACTTTCACTACAAACAACAAGTAAACACAAACACACACACAGCAGAATAAGACAGTAGGTATCATTCCATAAAACGTGCGTCAGTTAAACATCTATTGCTATTGTATATATCTATCTACATAGTCGGTCCCTTCATCATCTCTAAATATTAATCAACAATCAAATTTCGGCTCCATGGTATTGAAGTTGATCGATCATCATCTTCAAAATGAAAGGACCAAAGTTTAATAAATTTCAATCAGAATTGGCCAAAGATCAGTGAACCAAAACAATAGCGGAATATAACTAGTAAAAAACTGCATTTATATATGTAAACAACGTAACTATCTGTAGACATATACGTAGAGATATAGATGCGCGTATATATGCAACAGAATATTCTAACGGCCTTACCCTTCCTTGAATTCAATCCAATGAGAGGACCATCAACCATGCATATAGGCTTTATATATTCATATTATTATTAATGATGATGAAAGGACCCCACGAAGAAACAGAAAAAAAGGTATATGTGCGGTATTGGACCTCTCATTTAACTAAGGAAAGAAGAGAAATATAAAAATGATACAACTTACTAAAATAATATTAAATCCTATCTGAATGTGTATTGTTAATCATCAATACAATAGAGATATTACGCACTTCTTTAATTTATATCTTTTAAAATTGACAACAAATTAACAAAATAGAGAATATCTCCCGATCTGGAGAGGTAAAGTCAAAAGAATGCTCCGTTTTTCGCACATCGCTATGATTAAGGACCAAACTAATAAAGAATTGTACTTAATCAGGACTAAGGCCACGGCACCAAATTAATTAAAGTCATTAACGAGTTATTTTGCACTTTCGGAACACATAAAAGACACTGGTCAGCTTTACGAGACCACGGATTCACAGCGCCTCCAAAGATAATCCACTACGCGCTTGTAATAAACGTAAATAGATATGGAATAGTCTGTGGTAAATAAACCATGAAGGCAAATAAGACCACGCAATTAGGCCACTGACCATACCTTTTTTCCTGGTCAAACTCGATCGAGAATCTTAAAATGAACCTCACCTACTCCAAAAGGCCACTAAACATATGTCTCAAATAAATGAATGTTTAAATTCACGTGCCACTGTGTAGAATTTTTTAACTGGACAAAGATAATTAATAGTTAGGGCCAATATCATTCAAGGTCATCATCTCATTGAAGGATGGGAATCTGGACTTTAGGAACCGCCATCATCAATCACACGTCAAGATCTATCTCTCACAATTTGATTTGATCAGCTGAAGGCCCCTCCCTATCGAGACTATTATTATTGCCTTGCGAAACAAGCTGTTGACCTGCACTACACTATGTATTCACACTAAAATAACAAACCCAATTGGTAGGTGAAAATCCTACAAAAACCCACACACACACACACACGATTCATTCCCCCTCCATGCAAGTTTAACCACTGTAACTTTGAAAGTACCTTGAAATATTCTATATTATTAATTACTCATCCATTAAAAAATTAATTAATATAACTTATATTTTGTAAAACAATTAGTAAATACCCTTCCTGCCTCGAAAAAAATACTAACCCCATTTTGGTCATACAAAAAACGCCTTTTTTAGTCCCCCGAAAAGGACGAATAAGGGTCGATTGGTGAACATTTTGATTCCTCACAAATTTCCAAAAAAAACCATTTTTAGTTCATAAAAAAATCTCATTTTAAAATGGGGTCCGTGTTTTTTGTCGGGGACCCAAAAGATATTTACTCTAAAAGAATCTAATAATCTTCCTTAATTATCTTATTCACTCTTTTTCTTAGTATTAATATGGGTAAATTAAAAAAAAAAAGGAAAAATATGAAAACTATGTCATACATTTAATACAAAAATTAATTTCCTAAACATCTCTTAAATTAAAGCCAGGAGGGAATATTAAATTTTTAGTACATATGAATGGAAAAATTCAATCACAAACGAACAAAACTAACAACTAACTACTACAAGGTTTTTTTATGGACCAGAATATCCAGCTTGCGGTCCATCATCTAACGCTACCTCAGTAACCTATAGTCGAAATTACTAAAAAAAAGAAGAAGAACAAAATCCACCAATTATTAATGTGATTAAGATAATTCTAAAGTCTAAAACTAAGGCCCTCTCCCTCCATTGCTAAACTTTCTCTATATACAATTACATCATTACATGGGACAGCCTCCGAGTGCATACAGTACATGAATGGAATCATCAAATCTCAAGCGTCCAACTGTGAGAGGATCACATGAGGGAACATGCATTGGGATTCTCGTCACTGAACATCTGAGGGTGAGGGGCGTGAGGGTTCATGTACGAAGGTGTCATGTACCCCTGGTTCGCGTACCCCGGTTGGTTTGGGTTCATGTACCCCTGGTTGGCGTACCCCGGATGGTTTGGGTACCCTCCTTCCGTTTGGTATTCCATGGCGTAGCTGGTTTCACCAGGGTGGTAGTTTCCGCCGGGCCAGTACATCGGTGGCGGCGGTGGGTACCCGGAATACTCCATCTTGTTAACTTCCACCTTTGCCCCATCCTCTTTCTTCTTGCCTCCTTCTCCGCCGCCGCCAGATTTAGCTTCCCCTTTGTCTTTTTTCTCATCGTCTTTTTTGGGAGGAACCACCTCCACGTTTCGATTCAACTTGCCCTTCAGGTACGGCGTCATTTCTTTCACGTCCATCGTTCCTTTCACGGTTACCAAGTCCTTGCCCGCATCTATGGTCACCGATTCAACTCCTGCACGTACCAGTCTCCATGTTAAATGAATTCAATTCAATATTTATTTCCTACCTTTGACTATTTAAAAATGATAATAATAAATTAATAGGGAATTGAGGAGACATATTTAATAGTTCCGGTCGAATATAACGCTAATGGCCGCTCGCACCTTTGAACTTGAGTATGACCTTTCGAATTTTTTGGATGCAACCCTCGCAATGCAATCTGATCTTTAAAACCACCGTACTCTGAGTCCAGAAAAAACATGTTAATTTAAGTCAGTCAGTAATCAACAAATTTAACATGAAAAACGTGGGTGCTGTGAACAAACAGGCAATAGGAAAATTAGGCAGAGAAGCCAATTGGCTGATCAATTGGAGTACTAAATATGTCTTGTATTGACTAAAGAGATCAGAAGGCATTTTCAGCGGCTACGAAAGTAAAATCAATTACCTCTTTGGGCTTTTTATCTTGATCTTTTTTATCATCGGATTTCTTCTTGTCGACCTTCTTTTCAGGTTTCTCGTCCGGCTTCTTATTGGCGGCGGCGGCGTCTTTCTTAGGTTGAGGGGAAACAATCTCCACCTTCTTCTGGATCTTTTCGGCTAGATCATCCCGGACCTTAGCGGGGTCCACTTTACCAATCACCGTCAGTTTACTGGCGGACACATCAACCTTGACGTTTTCCACACCTGAAACCATAAAGACGGCCAAGAATGAGGCTTGAATTCCCGATTTCAAGAGTCGTTCTGAAGCAAATAAATATGAGGAGGGATTATCCAGCCTCTAAATCCAAAACAGAGGAAAGTCGAAGGGGGGGGGGGGTGAAGGAATAGAGCGTACCGGAAAAGCGGCGGACGTGTTTTTTGATCTTCTGGGCGCAGCCTTCGCAATGCATATCGAGCTTGAAAACGACAGTAGGGGAAGCGTCGTCCTTCTTCTGCGCGCATAAACGACAGAATAAGAGAGGGAGAGCGTAATAGAACCAGAAAGGAAATAAAACTGTAAAACTGATAGAGGAAGAAGAAGAGGAGGGAGAAGAAAAAGAACTGACCTCACCCATATCGGAATTAGAACGTTAGGGTTTGGGTTGGGGTTTAATTTTAGAAGCAGTCGGTTGTTATTTTGAAGTGAAATTGGAGGCAAGAACTGGTATATATAATTTAGGTAGAGAAAGAGGGGGGAAGGAGAGGCAGGTGGGGTTGTCCACGTGTGATGTTATACATGTATATATGCTGGAGGGATAATGGATGTATGTGTATTGAAGAAGCGCGTGTATACCATCATCGCTCTCTCTCTCCTCGACTGTTCAGCCAGGTTTCATAAAGTTGAGTCACTAAACAAATTTCTATCTCGTATTTATTTAGAAAATTATATGCGCGTATGATTTACTAAATTAATTAATTCCTAAATGCTAAATAAATACAATATATTAAAAAATTAAAAAATATGATTTAAATCTAAATAAATACAATATATTAAAAAATTAAAAAAATCGCTTATACCTCTAATTAGAGGTATAAACACATAAATAAACACCTAAATATAAATACTAAATGTGGACTCTCCCATTCGCAGGGGTCGCTAGAATTTTCAGGACTATTCACCTCATTTTTTTCCTTCCATTTCAATGTCAATTTAATATAATGACATACTCCATTAATTTTCTCTAAAAAGAAAACAGAAGTCCAATCGTACGATTTAATATATATTTATTGGGTATCATTGAACAAAAAGATGTGACTTTCATCATTTCTATGTTTGAGGGCTTTTTTTTTATATAAAAAAGATGTAGGTCTTACCATTTCATGTGTGTAGGAATCTTCTTCTTTTCATGTAATATGAGAAGTGTAAACCTCATATTTATATATGTTTTACATTTGCAGAAGTTATTATTAATTCAAGGTGAAGGGTCATTTTACATGACCTCTTCGCGGATCACCCAAGATCTACAACTTTTTTTAGGGATCAAAAAATACACACGACGTTACGTTTTGGGTGCAAAAATATCACGGTACTAGTTGGCAACAGTTAACGATGATGTGACGCTGATGTGGAATATTTTTTTTTTTTTAAAAGTAAATACTTAGAAAAAAATTTAAAAATTCGAACATAATTAAAATAATTAGAAAAAAAAAAAATAATTAGGGAAAAATTCAAATAATTAGGAAAAAAATTCAAAAAATTAGAAAAAAATTCAAAAAATTAGGAAAAAATTCAAATAATTAGGAAAAAATTAAAATAATTAGAAAAAAATTAAAATACCTCGGCGGCGACCGGATAACCAAAAATACTAGGGTAAGCTATTGAAGATGCACTAGGGTAAGCTATTAGAGGAGAAGTTGTATATACACATGCGCCGGTATAGCTGTTGAAGATGCATTAGGGTAAGTTGTTTATTGAAAAAATATATTAAGTAATTAATTAAAATAAAAGCAGCGGCGGTTTCCGGTGGTGGGGCCCACTGGCGGAGGTATTTTATTTTATTTTTTCTAATTATTTTAATTTTTCCCTAATTATTTGAATTTTTTCCTAATTTTTTGAACTTTTTTCTAATTTTTTTGTTTTTTTTGAACTTTTTTCTAATTTTTTGTTCTAATTATTTTAATTTTTCCCTAATTATTTGATTTTTTTTCCTAGTTTTTTGAAATTTTTTTGATTTTTTTTTTCTAATTATTTGAATTTTTCCCTAATTTTTTATTTTTTTTTGCTAATTATTTCAATTTTTTTCCGTAATTTTTTGAATTTTTATTCCACGTCAGCGTTTTAGTCCAATCATCGCCACGTCGTCGTCACGTTATCGTTAACGGTCAACTAACGACCGTGGTATTTTTGCACTCAAAACGTAACGTCGTGTGTATTTTTGATCCCTAAAAAAGGTCGTGGTGCTGAGTGATCTTGGGAGCAAAGGTCATGTGTAAAATTGATCCTTCACCCTTAATTCAAATCTCATGTCATTCATTTTTATTTGTTCATGCTGTATCATATTAAATTCGTTTTTATTTGTTCTGACTAAAATTCAGTAGACTCTGCTATTCATATTTTGGTGGATCAAAAGTTGAAACAAAATATCAGGAAACTGAGGGAGCACAGGAGGTGGAAGTGTTGGAGTTAAGTTGGGGAACAATAATATAATGTGATGCATGAGAGTTTTGATACAGATTATTACAGAGCAACCCTGCAAAAAAATTGGATCATATATACCTCGAGCGGCACTCTCAAGCTTATTAGTTCAATCATGCCATAATGGACAGCAGTGCATTGAAAAACAAGAACAGTGCATATATAATATATCTACGGTCCTGAATGATGAAATTGAATACAAGTAGTTATTATTAGGAAACTGCATAATACTACCCATGGCCAGTGCTCTCTAATATAAAATTTATAATAACTTGGTTGTATATGACTGAGTGACTCTTTGGTGCGATCACATGCGCAAGAGTACTTTCTTTTGTTTTTAATTAGTTATTTTTAAAAATCGGAGTAGCCAGAGATTCGGAATAATTCCGGAATCCGAACAAAATGAGAGGAGACAAGGAAGAGCAACACAATGATAACACTGGGAACACAAAGGTGTTGTAATGTTCCTACACTCCCTCACATGTATACTCGGGAAACTTCCTCTCAGTATACAAACACGCACATGTCTTTCACTGCCAAAACGCGTTGATACTCGAAACTTCCTTCCCTCTTCCCTTCCTGCCAAAGTTAACTCTCTTCCTTTCCCGCTCAAAACCTTCTACAACGGTGGCTCACTTCACTACTACCTTTTTCGCAAATCTCTCTCAACACTGTATAAACTATATATTGGTCTTGTCATGTCAATAACGTCTTCTTTTTTAATTTCTTTTCTCTGGCACGCATTAGTTTATGTATATATACAGACAGAATATTTCTCATTTTTGCACATCAATTTCTTTCCCTGTTGAATAGAATCATTTATTTAATTTGCTTTCAAGTTTGAATGCATTGTCTGGATAACTCACTGGGTCTTTCATTCTGAGCCATTCACTCAATCCATCTCACATCTTTGATCCAAGAAAAAAATAATCCATCTCACATGAAAACGGGCTTTATTGACAAGAAGGGTACAGAAGGCCCACGAATTCCACCCCTTGAAGCTTCTGCGACTTTGTGGCGGCAACACCACCGTACCAATACCGTTGTCCGCCAAGTTCGGATCCTCTCCCGTGGACAGAAGCCGGCCACCGTCTCAAGCTGCTAACTCCATTCGTATCTTGTGGATTTTTAAAATGGCATTGTTTGATAAAGGATTGGAGCATTTCATCACATCTAGCCCTGCTTTTCACTCCCCTTTTGGATTTGGAGACCATTACAACCAGGGTCTATACTTGTTTTACGAGTTGAAGTGTCTTTCTGAAATGGCATTGTTTGATAAAGGATTGGAGCGTTATCAATTCGGTGAAAACGATGCGAGTATCATTGTGTTTTATTCTGTTGATGGTCTCTTTATTTTGTAAAACTAGTATCACATAATTTGGGCGAAGTTTTTTATTATCTCTAGTTAGCCTTTTATCGTGGAAGGTTAAAAAATAATGTATTGAAGACCGATTCATTTTGATTTCATCCATGTTGTCTAAAGGTTCTGTCTTTTCCATTTTCTAAGTAATCTTCTTTTCGTTTTAAGAAAATAAGCATTTCAGCTAGTGTTAAATGAAAGAGGAGTCTTAAAACTTAAAAGGCGCTCACTTTGATTCATGGAAAATAAAATAGCACACTTTTTATGGTGAACTAGACAATACATCAACTTTTGTCCCTATGCTTCATTATTGTCCTCAGTTTTACATTTTATTCACGCTTGGTATGCATGGCCACCAAGATGATCCCGACTATATATGCTCTTGTTCTGCTAGGAAATAGCCTAAAACAACCTTATCAGTTTTATACCTATAGATAAGGTGACATACTAGAATTACAGCCCAAGCACAAGCAATACTGATAAAGTCGTACAATGCACTAATATTTCGATCACTGCCTTGATGATTTAGTTGGGGACAATTGTTCCCACCTGCCCAAAGATTGAATTCAAGGTCAGAACAGAAATATTCAGAATAGAGAGAAAATGATAAATGGCTGAAGTAATTGTCACTGGCCTTTAATGCTCTATATATAGACAGATTGCATAACAGAATCGTACAAGACGTACAAATATTGTTACATGGAAAAATGTGCCAGAGACATTATGGATGAAATCTATGCTAGCTGGCACACAGACTTTATACAGACAAATTAACAAATGCTAATTACAATGAATAATCACTAATCACTAATTTACTCTAACATTCCCCCTCAAACGAGAGGGTGTGGGGCACAGTCCAAGTTTGCCTCTAAGAAAAGAAACTGTGTGTGTGTTAAAGCTTTTGTGAGACAGTCAGCAACTTGACGTTGAGAAGGAACATAGAACACTTTAATATCGCCGCCAAAACTTGATCACGAATGAAGTGCACATCAATATCAATGTGTTTGCTCCTAGCATGATGAATTGGGTTAGAAGCAAGGGCTTGAGCACTCAAATTATCACACCAAATAATAGATGGTCTTTTCAAAAATAAACCAAGTTCAGTTATCAATCCACACAACCATTTTAATTCAGCAGCACCATCAGCAAGAGCTCTATATTCAGATTCAGAACTAGCTCTAGACACAACTTTTTGTTTCCTAGAAGCCCAAGAAATCAAAGTTCCTCCTAAGTACACACAAAAACCAGCCATAGATTTACGATAATCTAAATCAGTAGCCCAATCTGCATAAGTGAAAGCAGTTAATTGAAGAGATGTAAGGGGCTTGAGATGTAGAGCATAATGATAGGTGGCCTTGAGATATCGAAATATACGTTTGACTCCTTGAAAATGAACATCAATTGGACAAGATAAAAATTGACTAAGCTTGCTCACTGAATAAGCAATGTCAGGCCTAGTAATTGTTACATATTGCAAAGATCCTATGGCTTGGTGATAAAGAGATGAATCAGACATCAATGTACCATTAGTAGAGGAGAAATGTCGCCCTGTAACCATAGGTGTAGGTACAGGGCCACAATCAAACATATTAAAATGTTTCAATAAATCAAGTATATATTTTCCTTTATTGAGATAATAACCAGATGCATCCCGATGAATTTCTATTCCAAGAAAATAGTAGAGATAGCCTAGATCCTTTAGAGAGAACATGCCATTTAATCGGACAATGAAGTTCTTAATGAAAGTGACATTGTTGCCAGTAATTAAGATATCATCCACATAAATCAAAATAAAAACAATCAGAGATTTATCCTTTAGAAAGAACAGAGAAGTATCACTCTTTGAGTTTTGAAAGCCCTATCGATTCAGTGTATGTCGAAAGCGATCAAACCAAGCACAAGGTGCTTGCTTGAGGCCATAAATGGCTTTTGCAAGTTTACACACATGTGTTGGCCTTTGAGGATCACTAAAACCATCGGGTTGTGTCATATATACATCTTCTTGAAGAAGGACACTAAGAAAGGCGTTATTAACATCTAATTGTCGAACATCCCAGTGAAAAGAGATAGCAAGAGTAAGAATTAATCTCATAGTGGTTGGTTTTATGACTAGACTAAACCTCTCGAAGAAGTCGACACCTGGCATCTGTTGAAAGCCCTTTGCAACGAGACGTGCCTTATGCCTGAGAATTGAACCATCTGTCTAAAACTTGGTCTTGAACACCCAACGACAGTCGATTAATTTCTGCGACCGATTATGAGGCACCAATGTCTAGGTCTGATTACGAATGAGAGCGTTATACTCGTCGGTCATCGCTTGCTTCCACGGTGGAGAGGAGAGAGCATCGGCAAGATTTCCAGGAGGACTCGCCTGAGATAGCGACGCGGTGTCTCGGATTCCAAAAGGTCGATGAACGGATGCCTAGGTTTAGTGATCCCTGCCTTCGCGCGTGTAAGCATTGGATGAGAGTTGTGTGGAGTGTGAGCTGGAGGACTTGATATTGCTGGGTTTTGGGCCTCAGTTTGGGCCAAATCATCTTGAAAGGAAATTGGACCACCATTGGAAGAAAAGAACTAGACGACACCGACCTGGAGAGGACAATCCAGTAACGTGTTGAGGCAGACCTGGAGAGGATTACCCAGTGTCATTAGACATTGGACCTTTAGTGACATTAGAAGCTAGACTTGTCGAATGTGTCGTTGGAACAATAATGAAAGGTAAAGGGGCTTCTGCACCTGAAACTGAAGCACGGCGATGAAGGAAACCTGTTGCACAGGGAAAAACAAAGGAATAAAAAACAACATGACGCAAGATATAAATGCGGCTAGAGGAATTAAGACACTTGAATCCTTTGTGCTGAGGTGCAGGACCAAGATAAATGCATTGTTGACTGTGATACTGGAGCTTGTGTGCATTGTAGGGACGCAAGTATGGGTAGCAAGCACACCCAAAAGGCTTCAAGCTATGATAATCTGGTTTTGTTCCAAACAAGCAGAATAGAGGGGATTCATTAGCAATGACAGCAGTGGGAAGACAATTAATAAGATGAACCGCCATTTGAAAAGCATCTGTCCAGTAGGTAAGAGGCACACAAGCTTGAGCCAACAATGTCAGACCAATCTCAACTATATGTCTATGCTTGCGTTCAACACGGCCATTCTGAGAGGAAGTGTAAGGGCATGTATATCTCATCTGAATACCGGCTGCATTAGCAATGGGAATTAACGGTTTAAACTCTACTCCATTATCACTTTGAACAATTTTAATTTTGGTGTTGAATTGATTCTCAACCAGATTGCGAAAATGGTTAAACGCATTCACAGTTTCTCCCTTGTGCTTAAGAGGATAGAGCCAGGTGAATTGACTAAAGTCATCGAGGAAATGAACATAATACTTATAGACATTAACTGATTGTACTGGAGATGGGCCCCAAACATCAGTGTGAACAAGTGCAAGAGGAGCAGTAGCTCAAGAGAGAGAATTAGAAAATGGAAGTCTCTTTGATTTACCACTTTGACAAGCAAAACAAACGAAATTGTCACTAACAGTAAGTTTAACATTACAACTTTGCAAAATTTGCCTTAAGATCTTATTGTTGGGATGTCCTAACTTATAATGTCATTGAAGAAGTAATGAATCATCCTTCTTAGTTGCTGTTGCCAAGTGAATCCAAGCCGGACTGACGCTACTCATGGGATATAGACCCTGTCTTGGAGTTCCCCTCAGCAATGGTTCCCCTGTGGCTTTTTCCTTTACAACACAGTCAGTATTAGAGAAAGTGACGGTAATGGGATTGTCCTCAACGATCTTATTAACACTGATTAATTGTTTAGTAGCAGATGGAACAATGAGAACATCCTTGAGATGTAGTTTAGTTTAGAGCAAGGGAGAGAGGTGGAACCGAGACCTTGTATGCGAGTCTTTTTACCAGTACAAGTGTAAAGAAATTGATTACCTGTGGAAGAGGTAGAGTCAAGCATAGTGGAGCTTGGGGTCACATGGTGACTAGCTCCAGAATCCATATACCAGTTTGGATCTGTTATGACTTGAGGATCTGCATAATGTGCTTAAGGAGAAAAATAGTTAGAGGACGAGCCATGAGGAGCAACGACAGAATCTGAACGTTGATAGCAGGTTTCATAATAATGGCCAAAACAACCACAATAGGAGTAATGAGGACGCCCACTAGGAGCACCACCGTTGTACCCAGACCTTCCTCCTTTGGAGCGATGTCCTCTGGATCCTCGAGAACCTCTCTAGGGACCACCACCAGAGTTTGAGCCAGATTGAGAATTCAAATTTTTGTTGGGGACAGAGGAACCATGAGTGGCCATATTTGCCGATGGTTGAAGAGAGGAGATGAAAGGTGATTGAGTTGTTCAAGATGACTTTCAAATGCCATCAGTGAAGCTTGAGCATCAATCCAGGACAAGCCATCTTGATCAATCAACTTGACAACTATGGCATTATACTCGGCATCCAATCCATTGAGAGTGTGAAGGATTAACTTGTCGTTGGATATTGGAGCGCCAACAAGAGCAAGTTGATCTGCAATATTTTTCATCTTGGCTAAATAATCATCCATCTTCATACCATTTTCCCTGGTATGATGGAGCTCGGACTGATAAACTAAGACTCTAGACCGTGAGAAAGCATTGGTTAGAGCATGAGCATTGTGCCAAAGCTCAAAAGTTGTTCGGTAATGGAGCGTTGGGCTCCTATCTCTTGGGTCATACTATTGCGAAGCCAACCCACAAGCATTATGTCGACAGAGTACCACTCCTCGAAATCAGGATTTGGAAGAGGCACAGTCGAACCAGAGATAGAGTGTGTCATCGGTGGTACAGAAACAATTGAACCGATGTGATTTTGAAGTTTATTTCCTTTGATTAGGGGAAGGATAACGGATTCCCAAACCAGAAAATTAGTCCGATCTAGCTTGATGGACGCAGTTTGGCTAGAGGAATGAAAAAGAGAGTATGATTTGGAAACAGAGTGAGACACAACTTCATCGGAAGTCAAGGAAACGAGCTAGAGCTCGATGACATGATGAAGAGAGTAAAATGCAAAGCTCTGATACCAAGATTGAATTCAAGGTCAGAACAGAAATATTCAGAATAGAGAGAAAATGATAAATGGCCGAAGTAATTGTCATTGGCCTTCAATGCTCTATATATAGACAGATTGCATAACAAAATCGTACAAGACGTACAAATATTGTTACAGGGAAAAATGTGCCAGAGATGTTATGGATGGAATCTATGCTAGTTGGCACACAAACTATATACAAACAAATTAACAAATGCTAATTACAATGAATAGTCACTAATCACTAATTTACTCTAACACCCAAATCCCATTGTGAAGAAAGCTTCAGCCTGCAGCAACAGATAGATGATGAAATGGTCGTGCCCAAACAGCAAGTCATAGATGGCACAATGCAGCAGAAACATCCCCATCAGAATCTCCAGTGGGTGGATTCTGTTGATAAAATCAGAGGATTATAAGTACGCATAAGAATTAGTCAACGATGAATAATAGTTCGTTTTTGTTAGGATTATATACTTTACCTAAAAATGTAATCTTGTCTTACATGCTACATTATGCTTCAGTGCTAATTTTACAGACTAAACGATTAAGACATGATTGCAGTTCTCTGTTCTCTCTTTGATGTTCAAACTATTTTTTCTATGTAGCAGATGGATTTAGTGGCAATTTCGCTGTGTTACTGATGGATAAAGTGCTTTGTTTAGACAGGCTCAAAACAAACGTGCAAATACCTTTTTGTAAATCGAAATCGTGAATTCCTTGATGGCCGAAGATTGTTCTTTTGTTTCAACGCATTACCAAGCTTCTCAGTGACAACCCATTCATTGACACGATTTGCTTCTAACAATCCTATAATTGCCGCTTTAGTCCGATGGAGTGACTTGACATTCTCAAAAAGTATCTATCCAGAGTACAAGGAGATACAGGGACCTGTTCCATAAATAAGAGATTACTGAATAACTTAGATGAATGAGGTCATTAGGCAAACTCGCACTGCTGTTAGGATCATTTACCTTGGGGTGCACACTGCATTTAGAATTGTAATGGTTGCTGGAATGTATATTGCAATCTGCTTTTGAAGAGTGATTTCTGGAACTATCACACTGGCTGGTATGACTATGCAGTAAAAGAAAGCATAGACAAGATGGAATCTCTTGAAAGCTGATACCCTCTGGACGACACAACTTGGTGTCAATCAATCTATTACTTATAAAAGTTTGTGAATCATGATAACTATATGGGATTGGGTCCTTCTGGTTGCTTTAAACATTGGTTTTCACTTACACTACAAAAGATTATTTCCTCGGTCATTTTTTTGAAGAGATTAGCTGGGCCACATGACCATCTGTGCTGCTGATATCGGTAGGCTTTAAATGTACTTGGTAGTTCATTTTTCACCTAGCAAGAAGCTGAAAGGTTTTACTTAATAGTTATTGAAACTTAGATGTAGTCAACATAGAATGGGAAGAATCAGTTAAGAACTCACTGCCACATCGCCAACAAAAACAAATTCCCAGCCCTTAAGGCTAGCCCTGACTGCAAGGTCCATATCTTCAACAGTGGTTCGATCTTTCCATCCCCCTGCATCATTTATTGCTCTTATTCTCCAAACCCCTGCTGTCCCTGTATATTATAATGGACATTTGAGTAAGCTGATTTTCTGATGTACTTTTATAAATGCAGTTTAGTTAGCCTGTAAATTAACTTACCGTTGAACCCAAAGAATGAGTATGTTGGCGAACCCACTTCTTGTTCGACACTGAAGTGATAATCAAGTGACATTTTTTGAATTCGGGTCATTATACACTCATCTGAATTTACTGCATGTAACAAACATGGTTCAGCAATGCTTTGAATTCCTGTGTTCTTAACCACGCATGCATTCATAGTTCCATACTAATGTGATTGAAATAGCTTTTAATGTTGATGTTATGTACCGAATTTCCAGCCCAACTTTGGGTTCTGAAGCAGGTAAGGAATGGTTCTCCAGAGAAAATCCGGATCTGGCTGGAAGTCTGCATCAAAAATCGCCACAAACTCACAATTGTTGACATATTCCTTCTCCAAACCCTCTTTTAGAGCACCAGCCTTGTAACCCTTTCGATTACTCCTAGTTTCATACTTGACATTAACACCTTTTCGTATCCATTTATGACACTCTTGTTCAACCAATTCCTGCATATTTATAGGCTCATGGTTATAGCAAATTTGTTCAAGAAAGGGGTCTGCAATGGAGATCTGCTGAATTCAGTGAGATACCCTTAAGACTTGATTGGTGGAGTCATCGAGAACCTGAATTATGAGTTTTTCAGATGGCCATGCAAGTGCACTTGCTGCTCCAATGGAAAGCTTGTAGACCTGGTGACAGAAATCCAAATTTATAATTTGAAGCTATTTCATCTTTATCAAGCATCACTCTCACCCTTGCTCTTTTGTTGTGAATTTTTTTCAAGCAGAGACAAGGTCCCGTTTGGATTAGCTAATTAATGCCATTTGTGTTTTTCAAATAATCATCTAATTAATGCCATTTGTGTTTTTCTTATTATTACTTTAACAAGTCGCCAAATCTGAATTTTGTTAATAATTTAATATTCTCAACATAAAAACAAAAAATGTAAATACAAAAGAAAAACCTAATTAGGCATATTTAATACTCATATGGTCTTAAATATAAAACATAATTTGTAATGTAAATTGCTCTATAAACTATGTCCTATTTAGGATCGGAGGTAGTATTATTTTGATACATATAACTACTGAATCTTATTTTATTTTATTTTTTAGAGATTAATTAAATATTACTGATGGAAATTAATTAAGCTTGGGATGCTCTCTCGCAGTTAAATTTTTTAGGGCATTTTTACAAATCTCAAAATATTGGGTCTTTTGCAATAGTTTTATCTTTATATATAAAAGTAAATGTCACGTGGGTATCTTTTCTCTTTCATCAATAAGCCTCTTCTCCCTCTACTTTATTGCCGTGGCTTTTTGTCAGAAGCAACAAAAAGTTGCTTAGCTAATAGCCTAATATCATCGCTTCGGATCCAAAAGCTAGATGGAATGAATGCCTTGACAAACATGTAGATATAGCAAAAATGTTTTTTTTTTTTTTTTTTTTTTTTTTTTTTTTTTTTTTTTTTTTATACTCCAGATGGGCTTTTGAGGCTAAGAAATGTGATCTCAAACAGACTTTTGTGGTTCTCTTACTTCATGAGTTGGCTGGGGTTTGTGCTTGTTGTTTACACCACTTATCTGCTATAAAAATGATGTGTATGATTGTGGAGGTATTAAACTATATGAATTGATAATCTGGCTGGAAAGCCTTGGTGAGCTTCCCTTACCAGATGCTTGTTCCTGTCAATTAAAAGAAGGTGGGAAAAATTAACATTAAAAACAGACAATTGAAAGTGAAAAAGAAAAAGAGCGAAGAGTAAGGTAACAGATTGCTTTAGGAAATGTTTGTGAAGGGGAAAAAAATCCGATTGATTTATTTTCATTTTACGCTTTCTCCTGATTACTAATAAAAAAATGGTTTATTGGTTTTTTTAGAAGTATTTACCATTATCAACTTATCTTAAAACTTATTTCAGAATTGGAAGGATGCATGATCTTTGGATGCGAAAATGATAAATATCATCTGGAGATTTGATAGAACTTTGTGATGGTGCATTGCCTCATTGTCAGAAAGAAAGCTTACCTCTCTCTCATTGAACATAGGTATCTGGATCAACACCACGGGGTAGTTTTTGTTTCTTTCTAGCTCTTGTTTCAGGTCATCCAACTTGTATTTGGTGTATTTTTTCTTCCTCAACACTTTAACTCCCAAAAGCACAAGTGCCATGAATACTCTTTCAACAAATAGCATAATTGACATACCTGAGCACAGTATGACAGCTAGTTTCAAGAGTGGTATGATCACTGCGTTTCGTATGGATTCCCAGGCATATTGCAGCTTAGCTGAAGCATATTCTGGAATTGTCTCATCAGGCTGCTGAAAAATAAGGTTCCTCATGGCCTCTGTGGTCCTTTAAGGTAGGATGGAAAGTTGGGCTGTAGACTCTGCCTGAACAGAGCTACTTGTGAGATGAGGAAATTGAGGGTGGGTCAATGGCTTGTACTAGCCTTGAACCACTGGGTGAGGTGTATCCTGGAGATGACATTAAATAGAAAACAGAGCTGGGTGAGAATGAAGATGTGTATTTGGGTTTAGATGGACGGCTGTAGTATGATGAGTACCATTCTGGTCCTATTTATGAGTTAAGATGTAAGGAGGAGAGCTGATCTTTCGGTGAGACACACGTTCTTGATGCAAGCTATGGCGCTGTAATGTAGCGGCTTGGTAGCGATATCTCTGTCGTTTCTTACCGACAATGTGATCAAAAGTTTACTGTCAAAGATTTTGATCAGAGTAATGATTGCTCTCCGATCTATCTGATTGTGTTTCCTTGCAAATAAAAATTGGATAGATGCCTACGGCATCAAGCTGGCATAATTGGTATCCTTCTAAGGACTTGATATGTTCTTCTAGTTGTTTATTGAATCTTGTTTATCTTTTCTTTATTTGCTAAAATTGGGTGAAATACACTTGTTCTGTTCTTTCATAGGCAACAGCTTACTTTTCCGTAGAACTTGCTTCACTGCTGATATTAGGAAAGGCTATCTAATTTGGATGTAGTCTCATCCTGCACCATAAAATATTTTTGGGGTTAATGTATTCTTATGATTTGTGACGTAATGCTGCTAAAGGAAAGTGCTTGCTTCTAATTTCAGATAAGACTACTACTTTGCAAGTTGAGCCACTAGTTGAAAGAGGAGGAAATGAGAGTAAACGGGTGGGATGGTGGCAATCCCTTGTTTAGTTGATGTGCGAGGAGATGTTTTTTGTCAGACTAACTTATTTATTGAGAGTAAAATAATGAAGTAGAAACCTATTATATTCCTTAGTTCCTTTTCTGAAACTTCTGCAGATAAGGTAAGGACTCCTTAATCTGATATATTCCCTTATTGACTTGCTGAAGACCTATAAACTTAAGCATGCAAATTGATGTTGTAACTAGCTAATGTCGGAGAACATTTCTTTTCATTATGTTGATCCATATCTTTGTTAAAAGAGTTTACTTCTCCTAGTTACATCTCGTACAAATCTTAGTCTGACCTTCAGACAGTTTTCTTATTATTTACAAATGATAAAATTCTCTTCGTTTTTAATGGCATGCTCAATATTGATGTACATACCCTTCCCAGGTTTCCCAATTTTCAAGATACTTGCAGATTAAAGAAGTTGGTCAGTTGAACTGCCTTTATGGATGGGAGGGTGCACTATTGTATTATTGTTACTATGAATTTGTGCTCAGTTAAGGAGTTAAGTTTTTGTTATATTAACTTAAACCTTTTTATAAAAAAGAAGGAATTGTTACTATGAATTTGTGCTCAGTTAAGGAGTTAAGTTTTTGTTATATTAACTTAGTTTAGAAGGAATTAGAGACCTGTGATGAAAGATGGCCCAAAAAGCCTAATCCCCAAAAAAAAGTTAGCGCATAAGGAGGGAGAACCCAATGTACTTATAAACCTCACTACAAGTTTGGCTCGATGTGGGACTCATTACATAATCACCCCCTCAAGAGGTGACGTTCCTGTGCAGCTCCACTCCACGACTTCACTCACCTATCGTCGAACCCTTCGCACACACGGCACTTCACTCGCCTATCCCGGTCAAAACCTCTCATGGGTAGCCCTTCCGTGAACATCGGCTCTCAACGAAAGACTAATGCTGATGAAAGACATGTTCTCAAAGGAGAGCCAAATCCCCAAAAACTACCTATGAGGAGGGAGAACCCAATTGACTTATAAACCTCACTACAAAAGTTTAGCTCCCCGATGTGGGACTCATTACAAGACCCTGCTCTCTTTAAGCACATCCATTGAATCTGATTCCAGTGATATTATTTTCCTCGTGTTAGAAGTTTAGCATTTGAAGCTTGGCACATTTGGTAATGCATGCATCGAGCAAACTGGTCGAATCTGTTTTCATTTGAAAAGGAGTGGGGCTGTTATCTCTTGTTAGACTGCATTTTTCACATTAATAATAATTATTCATTAGCACATGTTGGTCCTATCACATTTTTAAATCATTGCAAGGCCATTCGGAAAACTTGAGCTTGATATGCCTTGATATGGTTTAATGCCCAAAGTAATTATTGGCTTGTTGAATTGGATCCGTGATATGCTTTACGATTAGATACAAAGGTCGAATGAAGCCAGAAAATATTTATCCCCATGATGAAGATTATCCAGCCTACATTGTGACCATGTGTCCATGTCCCCCGTTTGTTTTGAGACTCTTATTGTCGTTTTTAATGTTATAGTACTAATTTTTTTTTCCATGTTTTTTACTCAGCCGGGCTCCTCAGTCTCACTATATGAATGTGATGGTGGCAGGCACGAGAATGATGATAATTTGCAAAGCTTTCCTTTAGAATTGGAAAGTCTGGGTGGTGATTGAAAAGCCTGGACAGATGATGGATGGTGAAACTTACTATAATTAAATTATGTAGATTGTGAACAATAAATTATAGTAATAAATGACTGTGTTCATAAAATTGGTCGGAGTTGGCCTTTTGTCCTCTGCCATAATTAGTAAGCTACTTTAGGATTTGGCTGTATGGGGTAGAAGCGGTGTGTGTGGTTGGGTTTTGGAAAAAAGGATTGGAGAGGCAATAATAGCTACTAACAGGTTTGTTTTGCTTGCACCGCTGGTTTTGGAAAAACACATGATCTGTGTGTGAATAAAATAAAGCAAATCAAATTGTTGGAAGCATTAGAGGAAATATGAGAGAATTGGTCACTTGTGGGGAAGAAAAAGTGGGAAACAGAGTTGACACGGCAAGTCATATTTTGGAAGCATCTGCTCATAATGAGGTAAAGGGAAGAAGACAAGCAATTTACCTCTCAGGTGATTGCAGCTCACAAGCAAGCGTCATTAGTCCCAAAATTGTATCAAATCACTCTTTGCTAATTGCTATGAATCACGTAAGGCCCTATACCTTCTCTCTCATCACCACCATCCCTTCATTGTGTGACATGAATGATTGAATAAAGCATTAGTTGTTATATTTTAAATTTAATGTATAAAATATTGTAGGCAAAATAATATGACCCCAAATGAGCTTGCCCATTAGAATGGTGCACTGTGTGTTGTGCAAATGCTAGTGTGTTGTTTTCAATATCGTACAATCAATATCATCATAATTACAATGTATTGGATATATAATAGGGATTTAAACTTCTCATGTTGCATAAGAAGAAGATTCCTACACACACATAAAATGATGGACCCACATATATATATGGGGTGAAGGTGTAAAAATACACACGACATTTACCCTGTGAGCGCCTAAAGACGGACCTTTTTTCGGAAAGAAAATACACACGTTACGTTTTGGGAGCGCCACCATTTGGCATAGTTGACCGTTTGGTCAACGTTAACTGGATGGAAATGAACGATAACGGGTGAAATTACACTTTTGCCCTTAGTTTATGTGAAATTACTTTTTACCCCTTAGTTTTAAATATTATCAAAAAAATCGAAAAAAAAATAAAATAATTAGAATTTTTTTTAGGAAAATGAGGAAAAAATTCGAATAATTCGAAAAAAAACAAATAAAAAAATTAGAAAAAAAATCAAAAAATTAGGAAAAAATAAAATAAAAATTAAAAAATTCAAATAATTATGGAAAAATTAAAATAATTAGAAAAAAAATTAAAATACCCCCGACAAAGTGGGCCCCACCAGGTTCTTAGTCAAACTTCACACATTAGATTAGATTTATCTCGTAGGGAGAATTGACAAAAATTATCTTAATTAATTAATTAATATTTTTTTTAATGAACGTTTTTCCTATATATAACTAATGGTAGAATCGTAATAGATTGAATTTGAATTAAAATTATAATATTTTTCTTTTTTTGAATTTTTTTCTAATTATTTGATTTTTTTCCTTTTTTTAATTTTTATTTGAATTATTTAATTTTTTTTTAATCCACGTCGGCGAAGGCGATAGGGGAGGGATCCAACGGTCAACTAACGGCATTGTAGTCTTGGGCGCTCCCAAAACGTCAATCTCAATACCACCGTGGTCTTTCCTGCTTCTTAGTAAAGGTCTTTGAATCATAAAACATAACGGATAATTAAAAAAGGATGAGTCTTTTCATGCTGTTGCGGGATATCATGCGGACAGTTTGTTCAATAAAACTTTTTTTTTTCCTTATATAATAATGGTAGAATCGTAATAGATTGAATTTGAATTAAAATTATAATATTTTTCCTTTTGAATCATAAAAAATAACGGATAATTAATAAAGGATGAGTTTTTGACTTTTTTCATGCTTGTTTTTTTTTTTTGATAATAAAAGGTTTTGGAGGGATCATCGCACCCGCCCATAATCCTGATCCCTTACTGGCTACGCCAACTCACAGACGTTTGTTCAATAAAACTGGGTCTACAAGAGCTGTTATTGGGCCTGAGTGCTTTATCAATCCAAGCACCAAAACAATATTGGGATCCCTTACCATCTACGCGTAATGATAAGGGATCCGGGATATCATGCGGACAGTTTGTTCAATAAAACTGGGTCTACAAGAGCTGTTATTGGGCCTGAGTGCTTTATCAATCCAAGCACCAAAAAAATATTGGGCTCATATATACCAAATGCTTTCCCGCCTTCTCCATAATTGCTCCAAGATACCTGTGGCAAAATGTTCATATTATACCACAGGAGTTGGATACTCTCACTAAAAGGAGGTGGTTCGATTTTGGTGTTAGTCAAGACACTAGTGGAGGCATCCTAACTCTTGGGTGTCTAGGTAAATGTCTCAGGGTAATAGACAGCTCGTCCTTCCCAATATTGGTATCATCTAAGAGGAATAAAGACTTCGCCCTACCCTTGGATTGTGGGTAAGTCCAATTCCTTTCTAAAATTTCTATATAGAAAAAAAATGTTTAATTTGTATCATGATGTAAGGGGAGAAGATCTTTCAATTTCTCATAATTCTTCATAGGCCCATATGGATCATTGATTGGGAAGATGAACCAATCTGAACCGTTGATTGGACTTAAATCCCACGGGCTTAATAAGTATTCCTTTTTGTCCTAAATATAAGATATCGTTGATTTTTTAGAGATTAAATCAATTAAATAAGTTGCTTAATCATATTATATATTGTGTGTCATTATATTATATATTATTTTATATGTTAGACAAAATAGTTTAAAGAAAAAAATAATAAATATAAATATTTTAAAGTAATTTAATTAATTTTAATATTTTTTTTTTTAAAAAAAAAAGTTAACTTTATCTTGTATTTTCAAACATGTAATAAAGTGGGGACCCTTGGAGTTAAGATAAGGTGTCCGCTGTTATTCATCGACAACTTGTTTTCTCCCATCGTTTGCGAGTTTCACCCCCTTCCTAATGGGAAAGCCAGAAATATACATTAATTCTTGTTGTGCTGCCATTTATTTATATTAGTACCACGCAGTGGACTCATTTATAACGCAAAGCATAAAGTAGCCCACTATAACAGACTAACACTGGTAATTTGAAAAAGGAATGCGTTCAACAAGTTTTTCAGAATATCAGCCTATCTGTAAATATATTTCAATATCATTACTGTATTTGTCATTTCCGTGGTAAGATTCATAAACACAAGAAGATACATGATTAAATTGGAGGAGAGGGAAAATACACAAACTATACCATCTGGGGGTGGGGGGAGGGGGGACAAAAAAGAAAAAGCCAATAATCATAATTGGTACAAGGCATACTCAATTACAGGGAGTAGTTTCTGAACAACTAGCTTTCTCTTTCACCATTTTTTGGTCTTGCAGAAGAACTTGAACCCGAGGTCATATCAACCACTTGACTGTGTGTAAACCTTTGTAACTGAATCATTCGTGCGTAGATCCCATCTGGGTGATTTTTCAGCAAATGTGAGTGAGATCCTTGCTCTGCCACTTTCCCATCATCAATCACTGCAACAAGACTAGCATTCCTAATAGTTGATAGCCTATGAGCAACAATAATGGTTGTTTTTCCAGAACATGCACGGTCCAGAGCCTCCTGAACAGACCTCTCAGACTCAGCATCAAGTGCACTTGTTGCTTCATCAAGAAGCATCACCTCAGGCCTTTCTCAGGAAAGCCCGAGCAATCGCTATTCTCTGCTTTTGCCCTCCTGATAGCTGAACTCCTCTCTCCCCCACAAATGTTTTGTATCCATCAGGCAAAGCTGATATGAATTTGTGGGCATTGGCAAGTGTTGCTGCTTCTATTATCTCAGATTCTGTGGCTGACTCATGCCCATATGCAATGTTTTCGTATATAGTGGCAGCAAACAGACAAGGCTCTTGAGGTACCACCGCAATGTGCCTCCTCAAAGATTTGAGATTGTATTTTCTAATATCCTTTCCATCAATCATCACTCTCCCAGATGTTGGATCATAGAATCTTTGTATTAGTGCAATGACTGAGCTTTTACCACAGCCACTAGGTCCAACAAGGGCAAGGGCTTTTCCGGCTCTAGCGCGAAGATTCAGGTCGCGAAATACCGGCATATCAGGGCGAGTGGGATATGAGAAGTCAACATGCTTAAGTTCAACTTCGCCACGAAGACGGTCGGGGACAGGAATAGCATCTGGGTCATCTGGCTCAATTTCTGTTCTTCGGTCAAGGAGATCAAAGACTGACTTCATAGCTCGACCTCCCTTGATAAAGTCAGGTGCCAGGGTTAAAGTTTCAGCAGCACCATTGGCAGAAACCATGAGGACCATAAAGACTCTGATTGTTTTGGAGAAATCTGAGATTCCGTGCTTCACAAGCCAAGAAGCATACCACAAACCAAGTGCATAGGAAGCATAAAGTGCAAACTGAGCTATCCCAAACCCACTTCCAGAAATCTGTCCCTTCCAAAAGCATCGTCGTAGTGGAGTTTCAAGGTTAGAAGTGAAAAGACCAACAATTTTTGTTTCAGAGTTGAAGGCAGCAACAGTTCTAACATTTGCAATGGCTTCTCCTGCTAGTTGTGTGGCCTTGGCATGAGCCTCTTCCAGGTCTCCAGAGAAACCAGTCATGAACATTTTCTGTGCATAATTCAATACAGTCAATGATTAATAAAAATGAAAGCACAACTGAAATTCATAGCATGCTAGAATGAATTGCAAGCAAACCTGTAAAACCGTGGCTGCAACAACAACAGGGAAGACGGCTACAAGGACAAGGGCAAGGCGCCACTGCAAAACAAACCCTGCGGTGCAAGCAACTAACATAAGGGCCGTGTTTTGAACAATTACTGAAATGCGATCTCCGATGGCTGATCTGACATTGTTGGCATCAAGAGCAAGCCTTGCTGCAATCCTAGCACTCTCATTTTCCTCCTGATCAAACCATGCCATTTCGTTCTTGAGCACAGCAGCCAGCATCTTCTCCCTTACTCGCTTTGTAAGATTTTCTCCCACAATATCCCAGAAGAAATGCTGAAGTGTGTTAAAGAGAAGTGCAGCAGATGAAAGGCCAATCAGCAAATAGCAATACTTCTCAATTTCTCGGATCATAACTTTGTGGTCCGGATTGTAATAAACACTGAGGACTGCACTAAGGACATAAGCAAAAAGGCACTAAGAGATCCACAAACAACAGAGCCTATGGAACCAATAAAAGCATAAAGCCATTCAGGAGAGTTCATTTTTGCAAGTCGCCAGAAGGAACTAGCTTGGTCTTTGAAGGCAAGTTTTTCAAGCCTGTAATTTGGATATGGTGCATCAATGGACAGACTAAAGTCAGAAGTAGAGAAGTCCGACAGCCTGCGTGAGTACGGGGACCGACCATAAGAAGAATTCCGAGCAATTATTGGTGAGCTGACAGAGTTTCTAGCACTTGAAGGCCTACAGATAAAACATCCATGTCATGAGATAATCAATGTGAGTTCGGCAAAAGATGAATGTATTCTTTATGACACAACTTTAACTAGAGATTTTGGAGATAGGTAACAACCTTGCACTACTCTTTCTGGCATTGTTCATAGCAGTTTCATGTGCTGCTTCCTGCATCCGAATAAGCTTGGCATACACTCCATTTTCACCTTTAGAGAGGAGCTCATCATGAGTTCCAATTTCAGAAACACTTCCTTGTTGAAGTACAGCTACAAGGTCGGCTTTGCGAATAGTGGAGAGGCGATGAGCAATTACAAGAGTTGTTCTACCAATCATGAATCGGTCTAGCGCTTCCTGAACTAGCTTTTCTGACTCTGAGTCTAATGCACTTGTTGCTTCATCCAACAGAAGAATAGCTGGGTTTTTCAACATTGCCCTTGCAATTGCTATCCTTTGCTTTTGCCCTCCAGAAAGCTGTAGCCCCCTCTCTCCCACCTGCCATTTTCAATGATTTATTAATAATTCAAGTTTTGCCCCTTTTAATTCTTATAAACCATCTATAGAAACAACATTGCATTTTCACTATTTTAGCACTTTCTTCCCCATCGTAAATAAGTATGACAGATTGCTTATCATCAAGCAAGAGAAATTGCTTATTTTACTTATAAATAAACCATCTTCCGTTCTTATGGTGAGTAATCAATTAAAGAAGAGAAAACCAATGAAACCCTTAAAAGCCTTGTTATTAATTTCAGGGCAACTCCACCGGCAGTTTGACTGGCCTTTATTTAAGAATAGATATATCCATTCCTCGGGATTCAAGCACATGCACTGTAGACTGAAGCATGTTACCGCTTTCAAATGCAATTGGGTTTTTCTTGTTGACTAAATGGATTTATCAATTTTTTTTTTTAAAAAAAAAAAAACTAAAAATAGAAGTTGCAATTATAAACTACCAAATATTTACAATTAAACAAGAAACCTCTTGGTCAAGATCCACATAATTGGTTTCCCACCTTCCACAAAGTTCGGCTTTACTCCATACATCCACACATGACATGAGACATCGCATTATGGTGTTCCTTACCTACTGTGATGATCGGGTCATAGATTACGTCCTTTTTTTTTTTTGGTAACAGATTATGTCTATTTTAGTTTTCAAATTCTTCTATCTTCAACCTCTATCTTATCATAAATCTCAAAAAATAAGTGGCGACCATATAAACAAGTGGATGCTTCTGCCTAGAACCGTTTCTCTACTTATCTTAAGCCCTGCCAATCTGGGAGATCTTTACAGCCGAGATTTAATTTTTTAATTTTTTAAAAAAATTATTTTAATAAATAAAGAATCTAAAATAAAGATAATCTAAAATAATATTTTTTTCAAAATTGTTTTTTTTCATTATAAAATCACTAAATAAAAAAAAATTGAAAGGTTTAAATTGGTTGAGCTCTCACTAGTCATCTAAAGAATGAGAGGAAAACGGTTCCGGCTTCTGCTCAGGTCTTCAAATCCAATGATGTGATTGATCTGACAGAGTTAGCTCATCTTATTGCTGATTTCAATCAATTGCCAAGACAATCATGTGTACTCATTTTTTCCCTCAAAAAATACTCTGAACTGGCTTACCTGGGTATCATAGCCTTCAGGAAGCTTGACAATGAATGAATGAGCATTAGCTACTCTTGCAGCTTCTTCAATCTCAACCTGGTCTGCATCTGGCCGACCCAACAGTATATTTTCTCTAATTGTGGTAGCAAATAATGCAGGCTCTTGGCTTACTAATCCAATTTGCTGCCTCAGCCATCTAAGCTTCAATGCTTTAATGTCATGCCCATCAAGCAGAACTTGTCCTGCACAACATAGTAGCTCAATAAGTAATCAAACAAAATTATAATAATGAATAAAATGAATTTGAACAAATTTTGCAGTTTACCAGAAGTAGGGTCATAGAATCTCTCAATGAGGGAGACGACGGTGCTCTTGCCAGAACCACTACTACCAACCAAGGCTATGGTCTTCCCGGCAGGCACAACTAGTGAGAAATCATTGAGAATTCGAACCTCTGGCCTTGATGGGTATGAGAAGTCTACATTTTTAAGCTCCACTAATCCTGTCACTGACTCTAATTCCAAGCCTGATTCACTGTTTCGGTCTATCCCTGGCTTGTGATCAATTACACGGAAAATTTTTGCAGCAGCAACTCTGGCCTTTGTAAATGCAGCCATGCTTGGAGCAGATTGACCCAAACCCCTGCACAGAAATTGTTCAAGAGTATACAAATATATATATATAACTTGGTCACTAAAGAATTGCTTTAAAACATTGAGAACTGTGATACACGAACAAGAATGTTTAGTCACTTACAGTCCACCTATCATAACAGCAAACATGGTAGCGATGGCAAGTCCGCCATTGGTGTGGTGGTGCCTGACGAGGTAACCACCGTACCATAACAGAAGAGCGTAACAGCAAAAAACGACAAAGTAAGTGGCACCCAATCCCATTCCCTTAGCGAGTCCAGTTTTGTAGCCAATCTTCTGGACCACTTTCAACGCCGATGTATAGGCTTGCAATGCCCGGCTCTCTCCCACGAATGCCATTACCACTCGAATTTGCGCTACAGTCTGCAATTCAAGTTCAATATTATATGAACAACAACACCCAGATGCAGAAACATAAAAAAGTTTAGAACTTGTCGTACAAAAGACATGGAATAGAAGTTTAAATTCACCTGTTCCACAATGTTGCCGGCTTGAGAGAGAGCTTGCTGGCTTTTGCCGGAAAGCTTGACCAACGTGGCTGTGTGAATGCCTCCGATCACAGCTATCATTGGGACTACGGCGAGTGTGACTAAAGCTAACTGCCAAACCGCCGTGAATCCCACCACGAATCCAGACACGAATGTAGCCATGTAGTGAATGAAGTTACCCAGCTGCACAGAAACCAATCACCGAGTATTATCAGTTTTCACGGCAAGAATAGAAAACAGAGATGAACCGGTTCAATTAAAAAGTGGGCGTGCTTCACCTTCTCGCTTATGGCATCTTGGACCATGACAGCTTCAGTGTTAATGGCATAAACAACATCGGAAGTTCGAACCTCGGTGTCAAAATACTGAATGTCCTGATTCAACGCAGCTTCCAGGTACTTTATTCTCATTTTCGTCGACTGCCTCTCCCCTGTCCACATCCAGCACGATATCTCTGCGACAAAAACCCAGTTTTTCAATTAACATTCACGCCACAATAAACAAAAAGACCAAGTCTAGAGAAATTCACCTGCCCACGATGATGCCCATATAGCAGCACCCACCACCAAGAAGTAAAATGCGTACTGCAAAATACCAGAAACACAAGGCTTTAATACATTCGTTCCATATCATGAAGTATATCTGGTGTTGTGATTACATTATTACCTTGACGACTTCTCGGGTCATCTTGTCCACATCATTGGCATTGGCCCCGAAAGAATTCACAAGATCAGCGAAAAACCGAAGAAACAGAGGCAGAGAACACCCGTGCACAATTGCCCCCGTCGTTCCAATTCCCATGAGAATGTAATCTAATCCATCGGCGAATCTGAAAAGCTCGCCAAATCCGACGGGATGAACAGTGTCTTTCTTATCTCCGCCGTCTTTCTTGGGCTCAGAGCTTTCCATGATGTTGTCCCTTGGTTCTCCGCTGACCACTTCCTCTGCTTTGGAGTCTCTGTTTTCCGGCGTCGAGTCGGAAATAGGAGCAGGTGGGACGAGCTCAAGGCCTTGCATTTCGGACCATTTCCAGTGCTCAATGGTCTTTATCTCCTCAGAATCTTGTGACATTTGAAAGAATCCTTTATAGCTTTATCAACGACTTCACACTCCCTCTTTATTTTAGCTCACACGCCTTACCTGGCTTTTCAGCTCATGTTTCTGAAGCTCACTTTTTTCTAATCTCTCGGGGAATATTTAAATATTAGTATCTGTTTTGTGATTTCGCTCCTTCGTCACGCTTCAGTCTTGTTGTTCATAATGGAGTGGTCGTGGTGGTGTGCAGCATTGAATATTATCTAGCAAGGATGGGAGCAGTAGCTTTTGTAGGGGAGGGGTTCATGTTCAGATTGCTTCTTCGGTTAAAAAAAATAGAGAAAGTTGGAAAGTGACAGGGGGTGAGAAGCTAGACACCGAAATTTCGGAGGCATGGAGAGAGAAAGCTTGATTTTCAACCCGACAGAGGATACTGTGTGAAAACTGGAAATATATGGGTTTTTGACCGGAACTCGGAGAAAAATAAAGAAACACTTAAAATCTTTTTTAAAAAAAAAAAAAAAAAAAAAAAAAAAAAAAAAAAAAAAAAACTGTTTTCCTGTGCAAACTGCAAACACAAGGAACAGACAAGACATGTTGGATAACATACCAAGAAATGGGGAGAGGATCCTCTCCTTGGCGGATCCTCTCCCCATCCCTCTGCCTCACTGCCCTTGATCTCAGCCGTCCAATCCAGATTTGGACGGCCGAGATAAATCCGTATAAAAATAAAAAAAAAAAAAAAAAAATATTTTTTTTTATAAAAAAAAAAAAAAAAAAAAAAAAAAAAAAAACTGCTGGATCAACATCCTGACAATGATCCCGATGTGAGGATGGGGAGAGGGGGTGAAAGGGATCCAAGACATGTTGGATAACATACCAAGAAATGGGAGTTATTATGTATTTCTAGTCTTTTATTTTTTTGGTTGAGAAAATTATTTCGAAAGTTCAGGAAATACTACATTTTTATCCAGCGCCATGAAAAACAACGTCAAATGATGATCAAAATCGTACTGAAACGAGCGTCTCAGGCTTGTGGACCTGTCCAGTGTTTCCTCCCATATTTGGATTCCTTGTTGAAAATGACCTGTGTTATTCACGGAATTAATTGTCCGATGGTTTCTGTAAAGCAGCTTCTTACATCAGGCTCTGGGTTTATTCATGATCAGAAAGTCAGCTCCTTTTACTTTTCTAGCTTCATTACAAAAACTAACGTTATACACTCTGTTCATTGCCCTGAGAGAACTGGCATCTAAAACAGTTGTGATTGAAGGACTGAAGGTGCTTAATCATGAGATTGGCATTGGTTATTTCGTACTTGGGATCAGTAAATATATAGGTATTAGGTAGTGATATATAATAAGAATGAGATAGAAGTGGCAGGAGAAGAGAGTGTGTACGTGAGAGTTGAAAAACTGGGAAAAGCAATCCACCGTCCATGGACGTGGATTTAATGGAGGGGACTGAACCCAACAACTACTACTGAGTAGGGTTAGCGTTGTTGATGTGAGGAATACGTACATATATGGGTACAGTACTGATACCAGATATGGGAAAAAAGGATTCAAAATAGTAAATAGCGATGGAGACAGTGATTTCGGATTCCCTCCATTCTGGGATTTCTTCATAAATGGTCGTCTCTCTGTTCTGTCTTGTTCCCACCCTCCTATATATCCACCAGTTTCAAAGCTTCAAGAAGTTGAATTATCAACGCAAACGATATTATATTATGTTGGTTTGAAATAGTGATTAATCTTTAAAAATAATTTTTCAATCGTAAGTTATTATATATGAAATAAGTATGTGAAATAAATTTTATGTAAATAAATGTACTTTTGAGACTTTCAAACATCATTCCAAACAAATACTATTCATAGTAATAATAATTTTGCTCAACAGTGAATAAGAGGTCAGTAATTAACTGATCACATCATTTTGATTAGAAATATTGTTAAGTGATGCATCACTTGGTACTGTGTTTTGCATGTGGAGTTGTATTCACTGTGGAAAGCATATGGGGCAGAGTCAGGTCACTCCATCGCACTCATGCATAGTTGGGTTTGTTTTCTAACTCTCATAAATTTAACCTCATCTCTTATGTATCATTCTCTCGTGTCTTCTCTCTGTTTTTAGTCCAGTCATATATTTTTTGTTCGCATACTATAATATATAACCCTTAACCCTAAAATAAAATAGTAAAGTAGATAAATTATTTGGTTTGAAAATAAGCGCTTCATATATATAATTGAGGTGTCAATCGGTCATAATCGAAATGGTGTCCATTATAAAACCCAACGAGAGTGAAATGAAAAAAGTCAAATGAACACTGATTCAGTTCGTTGAAATTTGTATATTTTGTAGATAAAGAGAAATAAATAAGGAGTCGGTGATCAAACTCGGCCAGAGAAAGTGTATTAAATTTTGGGGCACACAGATATTTTATGATTCGTTCATAGTAATGCCCCAAAATTGGGGGTCGTGAGAGAGCGTACGTGGAACAAGTCAACCAGCAAAACCCCTGCGTACATCACCACAGACCTTTCATTAATAACATTAATCATGGTTCGGGGTTTGGTAGGGGAGAGGATACTCTCATCATTGCGTGGTTTTTTGGAAGTCCCTTTTAAATCGTTGGATCAAAAATTGGACGGTCCAGATGACGACGATGAGGGATAATAAGAGGAGGTGACTATGAAAAAACCGGACTCGTTTGGTAGTACTATTTGTCATGAAGAGTAATTATTGGTTTTCCATATCATAGTCTGGGGTTTGGTAGTACTATTTGTCATGAAGAGTAATTATGGGTTTTCCATCCCAATTTGAATAGTGAATTGGTACTGGCTACTAGAAGATTATATTAAGTTAAAGTTGAATTTAAACCCAGCACTATGATCCCAATCATGCCATTCTATTGTCTCTCTTGTAATTATATTTTGCTTTCATACCTGTGATATTTTTAAAATGGCAAGTCGCAAACGAACAAGATGATGGAGGTGACTAGTGAACTTGTGACAAAAGTCACGATAGACCCACCACATGTATTTCTACTTTTTTATCTGACTAGGTGAGAGATTTGGATATTACTGGGTTCAATCACATCTTTCTGCATTCAGATAAACTTAATTAAGCTCAAGATTATTATATTTAAGTAGTCAAATTCACGGTGATCAATACACATATGGATCCCACCACATAAATTTCGTGCAATCTCATAACCTATCAATTATCATCATCAACTCAACAAGAGTGGGCCGAAGTGGGGATGTAGACATATTAGTCTTGCTATCGGGTCTACGTATTTGGAACATCCGTTTCACAAATTTGCTTTTGGGCACTGAAGAGGAATATAAAAATTGGAAAAACAAAAAGATCCCATTTTAGTGGTCCAGGTTATGAAAATATGAAGGGACCATGATTGTGGAAGAATTTAATGTAACTTAATTCGATGGATTCAGTGAATGGCAGGAGAAGCACCATTTCAAGCACAAATATAAGAGTCAAGAGGAAGCTAAGCTAAGCCAACTTTATGTAAAGAGTCTTGATTCTTTATTTATTTTATATTTTCTTGAGCAGTGCGAATGAATTTGAGACCCAATTCTGTCTGTGATATTGACCAAGCTAAGTAAAGTGATCATGCACCTCATTCCCTCTTCAAATTAAATTGACCTTAAAGACTAGGTAGCAACTAGCCTGCTTTAATTTTGACTTAGGGATTGAGTATGACTGCCACAATGCAAACACATTAATTCAAATCTTGTTCCCATTTAATTTAGGTTTAACTTTTACCGTATTCGAGGGTAGTCATAATAATCTCAAGTGTCATTCCTATTCGTCCATATGATATGATGTATACCGTTATCGATGCAGGTTATTTTTTCCAAGGACAAAGTTAATTGGCAAATAATTTTGCAGTTTCTTCACTCTAAACAAAGCTCGTCAAATAAAACAAAGTCAATGATTTTTTTTTTAAAAATGATGGCCTAAAAATCCGTAGAAGAAAAACGTTTTCGCTACTGATTTTGCCCGTAAAAATATGGCGTCGCAATTGCGACGGATTTTCTAAAATCCGTCGCCCAATTGCTACGGATTTGATAATCCAGAAGAAAATTGCTACGATTATGAAAATCCGTAGAATTGCTACGGATTTCATAATCCATAGCAAATTTGCTACGGATTTTTTCCGTAGCAATTTGCTACGGATTGTTTTTTGCTACGGATTTTTTTTTTCCGTAAGAAATTTCGGAATTTGCTACGGATTTATTTTCCGTAGCAAATTTTTGAATTATTTTACTTAGTAAGCAAATTTTTATTTTTTTATTTATATTTTTAAAAATTTTAATAGAAAAATTGAATACAAATAGTAAAATAATGTACCGTGAATATATTAACGATAAAAAAGAGTTTACATAGTGAAAACACAATATATATATATATATATATATATAATCCGTAGCAACAAACAAATACAAAAAAGTAGGCTAAAATGTTAAAGATTGTGATCATCATCATCACCAACATTAATCATCATCACCCGAGTCGGCCGGACCAAAAACCTCTGCTTTCGTAGGGACATCATTTGAAGTCGCATCTCCTTCATCATCTCCGCCTTCATCATCTCCGCCCGCGATTCATCTCCCCGTCTCATCATCTCCCGTCTCGCCGCAACGTCTCGCTTCATCTGCTCTGTTCCATAAGCATCCGCCGCCATCATCTCCGTTTCCCGAGTTAACCGCCGGCTCATCATCTCTCGTTCTCGGGTCATCTGTGTTGCTTGCTCCTCCACCAACGACTTCATCCTCTTCACTCATCTACAAAATTGATTAGTACATTTATTATTTGTACTTCATTTGAATGGACAAGAGAATGAAAATTATCAATATCAAATGTATTATGTTTACCTAAAGGAACCCCGGTGCCGGATGAGAGGCGCTTTGATTGCTTCAAATGTCGGGGCGACTCACCGTATCCAAAGACCCTCCCTTTCTTGTCAAATCCGCCAAGAAATTTCAAAGAAGAGACTCGTTATCGGATATAGAGGATGAGGGGTCGGGGCTCACGCCGCGAGGCTCTCTCCCCGCGACAAAATCTCAAAGTTTTCCTACAAGCAAAGAAATACATAACAAATAAGAAAATAACGTGCATAAAACAAGTAATAAAGGCAATAAATGTCTCACCGCTATTTGTTTCGCCCTTGGGTTAATCCATTGTCTCTCACTCCCTTCGACCGTCGGGAATGGGTCCGCCGAAAGGTAACCCACTCAACCGATCCAAAGTGGAGCTTCCCGCACTCTTCCCCGCAAACGCAAATGATGACCTTAATTAATTACTTCAAAGTACAAAATATTCAATACGTAAATAGAAAATAACGTGTACTTACAACTTTGCGTCGATGCTCGCAATGGATATGGAGCCCCAAAGATATGACGGTCCCGCCATTTTGGCCCTATTTTCCTTATTTTTCGCACTTATGGCCTTAAACTTTTCATTGTTTTCCCAAGTGCCAAATAATTCATCTTTAGTGTCCCGTGAAGCCAACTGTCTTGCCTCTCGACCTTCTCAATGAATAGAGCTTTCGACGCACTGTAAGACGCCGCCCTTGTGGTTAAAAGCTTTTTTCGATTTTCATGATGCTCAGCAATGTCATATGCTTTTCCCGAAAATCAATAACGAACAATTAGTGCTCCAAATTTTAAAAGTACTTAATTAACACGCATAAAACAAATAACTTACCAAGAACTCGTGAACCACATATCTCGTTGCTCGTAGGAATCTCTCGTCCACGCGGTCCAACAATGAGTGTAGTTACGGAATATTTGGGTCGACATGAAAGTCGCCACCGGATTATCGTGCACAAATCTGAAAACGAGATTATCATGCAAATATTAGCATACAAACCAATCGAAAAAAGAGAATTGTAACATTACGGTAACTTCGCATGACTTACTCGTTGCCTTTAGTGCGAGATCCAAAGAAACCCCGTCTCGGATCTCTTGAGCCCCGCATAGGTGTATCGGAGGAACTACCCGCTTCCCGACGTGGCTCGAGGTGACGGTGTGCTAAGGAAGAAATGTGAAATATTGAAGATTTTTGTACATAGATGGTTTCAAGAAACTAAACATATGTAAATCAATCGAAAGGGTAAAGTAAACCCGTTGTCCCCTTTGCATTGAATCGGGGGAGTTAGCCGCCGGTGACGACGATGTATAAAGTGATGGTGAAGATGACAAATATCCAGACGGGGACGACGAAAAATCAAATAGTGGCACGTCTGGGCCGAGCCCTCTTCGCTCCATATGGAGCAGCTTGGCGTCGTCCTACCCCTCTTATAGTACGGGGTCGGGATCGACCACCGCCACGTCCACTACCCGAACGTCCTCCTTGATGCTCCATCTCTCGAACACTTATAGACATAATGTCAAAAAATATAAAAAAAGAAAGATATTTGGTTAATATGACAAAAGTACTTACAAAGTATGTAGTATAACATATCGTCATAAACAAAGAACTAAACGGATGATCGGGGGGTAGGAATCGTCGGTGCCTGTCAAACCAACTGACCTTGCGACTGTGTTCCAAGCTAAAACTCATGTTCTCGTTCAAGACATACCGGGCATGCGAGCTTTCCCGACGTTTGCCGCCACTCAACATCCCATAGGCGGGAAATCATTTATCGTCCACATTAAGGCAGCCCGCATGGTGAAATTCGACTTAATGATATATCATACGTAAGAACACCTTCACTCCACAACATTTTCAACTCGTCTATCAAAGGCCCGAGGTACACATCTATCTTCTTTTTTGGGTTCGACGGCCCAGGATTAACGCATTAAGGAAGAAAACTCTTTCTCATGCACATAGAAGGTGGGAGGTTGTACGAGTCACAATGACCGGCCAACAGAATAATTCCCGCCCGTATTGTTGAAAGGAGCGAACCCATCCGAACATAGACCAAGACGAACATTACGGGATCCATAGCAAAGAAAGGATTCGCCTCGTCAAATTTACACCAAGCTTCGGCATCGATGGATGCGTCACAAAGTTTTCATCCCTACGATGCTCCCGTGCCATCTCACGTGAGCACTGTTGTTCGGATGCATACAATCTCGTAAGTCCGGGCACCGGAGGAAAGTACCACATCTTGCTTATTGCATGACGGGTGTTTTTCCTTCCTTTGCCCACAACTTTATATCTCTGTCATCTCCACGAATTTGCAATTGGTCACTCGGCGTCATCCTTGTAATACAACATACATCCTCTCGGGGGCAATGGATTTTTTCACATCCAAGCCCAAGCTCTTTCACCTTTTTTTTGGCTTGGTAAAAGTCCTTCTGCAAATTATTGTCTTTGGGAACAACCTTACTCATGATCCGCATCATTTCGTTGTAATTCCTCTCGCTCATATGGTGATCGCCTTCAAGCTTAGTGTTGCTAGGGTAGCCGATAGCGATGAATATTCACTATTTTCAAAGTGTTCGCAACCTTCCCATAACGGACGCCGTGCTTCTTGAAGCATTTTATAGAACCTAGCGGCTTCCGGATGAGGATCCTCACCCATGTTTGATGGTTGAGGATGGGTACCGGCCTCCTCTCCCATGTATGACGGTTCGATGAGTAACAGATCAAAATATTGGCCGACCGACGGTCCCGCGGCATCCATAACCAACCGCTCATATTGATTAAGGTTTTCTCGATGACTCACCGTCCCCGTAATAACCACTCCGGTGTCCGTCGGACTTCGCCATGAAATTCCCAACATTCATAATCTCTAATGAATCCCCTTTGACACAAATGAATTCCCGACCGCTCCGCATCTCGTAAATCTTAAACACTTACATTTGGCACACGACACCCGATCTCCCTTCTTGAATTATTTGAATTCGCCAAAGCAAATTGACGAACACTTCCAAACCCACCAAGAATGCTTGCGTTAGTTCTCTTCTATCGCTTAGACGATTGTACATCCAACTTCTATCATGGTTGCCTTCCATACTTCCTAGCTAGTTCGTTACTACCCTAATTAACTTCTCAACATACCACAAATATATATATATATATATATATAAGTCGCCTCTTATGCCTACCAATTGCCACTTAATCAAGAAAGTGAAAAACAAACACATGCATTGAACAAAGAACATATTCCAAAAAGCAACCGTGAGAGAATGAGGATAAGACACCGTAAACGGGACATACATGGGAGGGGCAAACAAAGAATAGAATACTAAATATTTTGGAGTTTCTAACATATATGGGCTTGGTAAAATAGATTATTTATGTATCATTACCAACAAATACAAAATCATAATTTTATCCTATCAAAATCGAATCCAAATTTCTAAATTCCTAAAAAGTGATACATAAAATACTTCACATGAAATATTTATATACGTGTATTAACCGTGTTTACTTGAAAAAAAATCAATATCATAAATAATAATCATTACAGCCCAATAATAAAAAAAACTCATATAAACTCCTACAAACTATAAGCATAATTCAAATTGATAAACAACTAAATGTAGATCATTATGTAATTAATATATTCAAATAAAGGAAAAACTAAAACAAAAAAGAATACTTAATATCATGTAACTTATAATCTTCTACTAACATATATGTTTCAATTATGTAATAAAGTAAATCTAACATAAATATTTCTAAATAATTATATATATAAAAAACAAAAATACTTCAAGCTAACCCGGCGTGACCAAAACGCAAGAGGATGCCGAAGGAGCCGAGGGAGGCAATGGGAGATGAAATCAAGGGGGCCGAGCTTGACGATCCGGACGGCCGAGGCGAGGGAACGCCGAGCCGGGGGCCGGAGCGAGGGGGACGCCCGAGCCGGCGCCGAATAGGGGGGGGGCGACCTTGGGCGAAATGGGGGCGAGCTTGGGGGGCGAGCTTGGGGGAACCGGAGCCGGGGGGCCGAGAGCCGTGGGAACCGGAGTCGGGGGCCGGAATGAGGAAGGCCGGAGTCTGGGGGGGGCGAGCTTGGGGCGAGCTTGGGGGAACCGGCCGGGGGCCGGAGCCGCGGGAACCGAGCTCAGCGGGGCGAGCTTTGGGCGAGCTTGGGGGAACCGGAGCCGGGGGCCTGGAGGCATGAGGGAAGCCGAGCCGGGGGGCCGAGCGCTGGGAACCGAGCCGGGGGCCGGAAATGAGGAAGGCCGGAGCCGCGTGGGGGCGAGCTGGGGGCGAGCTTGGGGAACTGGAGCTCGGGGGCCGGAGCGCGGGGAACCGGAGTCAGTGGGGCGAGCGAGGGCGAGCTTGGGGCGAGCTTGGGGGAACTGAGCCGGGGGCCGGAGCCGAGGGTCATGCGGGCCGAGGGTCGGGGTCAGCTTGAGGGGTTTGGGGGTCAGACGGGGACGGTGTGGGAGGAAGAAGACACGAATGGGAAGTCTCATTAATGAGACTTCCCTTTTTGCGACGGATGACGTCATCCGTCGCAAAAGGCGGATTTTTTCCGTTTTGCCGCGACGGATGACGTCATCCGTCGCAATTTTGCCTGCTTTTTCGTTCCTTTGCTACGGAGTGTTAAATCCGTAGCAAAGTCCGTCACTGTTGCTACGGAAAATTTTCCGTAGCAAATTCCGTAACTATTTTCTATTTTTCTAGTAGTGAAATAAAACAAAGTCAATGATTTTTTTTTTAAAAAAAAATGATGGCTTTGCTTACCCTCTGAACACATGCTATGATTTTGAGAACGTGGTTATGTTTATTTGCCTCAGCCGGCCGGTTCTGCATCGGAAAACAAAAATAATTTCTCTATCAGCGTACGAGACTTGGATTGAAGAGCGGATTATGAACCTCGTTTTTGGATTGTGACGAGGCTCATGATTTTGGCAAATTATGAGTTTGTTTGAGTTGATATTAGAAAAATATGTTTACGTAAATCGAGATAAAATTCCTCTTACAAACTTATATTATATCCATAAATCAAGTTGAAAAAATAGCTTCTATCCAAATATACACGTATATTTGTCAAAGCATTTGGATCCAATTCCAAAACAGTAAGTTGTCATTGACAAGTACCTGTTTTAAATTAAAATCCCAGTCAAGTTCCCAACTACCACCAACTCCACATGAATTTCTGAGCTCACCAGTTTGGTTTAATTTGTTGACTAGTAGTTTTACACATTTAGTCCCTCAAATCTAATCTCACAGTACGCCCTGCCTTTACCTTTAATAATTCACTCCTAACCTGTCCCTTTATAAAAACATAGTGCCTCTTAAACTTATAATGTAAATAATTATACTTCCTGACAATAATCAAAAATAAGGTAGAGGATTAAAGAAGATCATTGGAACCTTTAAGAAATAATATTTCATATTAACTGACTTAGCTTAACATCTGTAATCTACTTGAATTATTCAATTATATCTTAAATTTAGGATTAGAGGAGTATAAACACATCCCGCCATTTATGTAATACATGGCACATTTATACCAACAGACATCCACTGCAAACCTAGTTATCCTCCTATAGCCAGGTGAGTAAATATGTGAGGCAATGCATAGTAACAAGTGTTTGATGCAAGCTGGAAAATACTGTGTTCGATGCACGATTTTTCCCCTCACCACCATTGAAAAAAAAGTTAAAGAATAATCCAGCTTGTGGTGAGCTGCGTCCACATATTAATCCATCAATGTTAACAACAACAAAAAAGTTATTCGAGGAAGGATACAAAGATCTTGATCTCACTAAAGATATATTGAAGCTTCTATAGTGTCTGCCACATCCGAGCTGCCAGACCAGTAATTATTATAAACCAGACATATCCTTAAAAATCAGATTCACATTATCATTAATATTATTAAATTATTCGTTTCCTTAGCTCAGCTCCATTTATAATCTGTCAGGACTTGAAACTTGAAAGTGCTTCGTGTCATGCTACGAATCATTTCCAGTTCATATAGTTAAATATATTCATCGTACACAGGTTGTTCTTTATGTACTAATTTTCTTTATTATTTAGCAAGAAAGGAAATTATTATCGCCCACGTACTTCCTTGTTATTAGGCTTTTTGATTTGCTTTCAGAATCAATACTCCCAAAATGGCTTATGGAATCCTAATAAGAAGAATCGAAGAAAGGTCTTTGTTTTGTATGACAGGTATCCTTCATGGCAGCATTACTTTCCCACCATGAGATTCAATTGTATTTTAATCCAAACCAACAAAAATATTCCGTCGCACAAAGTGATGTCCACCCCAATATCTCCATGTTGTAATCTGGGTTTGGGACTTAGATTAATACTACCTGATCCTAATTATAAGACCGGTTTGACTTTTTTCAGAAAGATTAAGGAAGCCAAATAAGTTATTTAATCATAAATATCCTTAGATTATATATTAATTTATTACCAAACTAATTAGTCTGGAGGAAAAAAAAATTAAAGTAATTTAATTAGCTTTTTAAAATTCTCTAAAAAAGTCAACTTGGTTTTATAGTTAGCACCGGAGGGAGTATTAATGTTGAAGCCACATGGTTTAGAAATCTTCTTCAAGCCTTAATTAAGTGCACTTTAGTTCGTTTAAACTTTAAACTATAAACTTTGAACTGATCATTAGCTCACCTGATTCCCATTTTTGCACATGCATAATGCAATGGTATATAACCTGTGCTTGTACTTTAACAGCACCTAAGAGATTACACTATTCTAATAATTAAAATGAGAAGTTCTGAGAATTATAATTAATGTACATTTATGCCTTGTCAAAGACGTTGTGAGAAAAAGTAAAGAAATGAAAGGGAAGAAGGGGAAAAACTTATAAGGATAGGAAGGTGTGTGGTACAATATGTATGGTGAAGGAAGGGGACAGAATTATTAGAACGAGACTACTAAAGGTAGGGTATATAATTAATAAGGAGGGCGTAATCCAAGAATTCAAGTGTTGGTGGATAGTTGGTATATGAATGGGGCCCATATATAAAAACTTTGACATTCAGGGACCATAATGACAACAAAAGTCCACTGTGCTTATGTTTTAATCAATATGATTCATTATTTGTTGCCCTGTCTCTCACTCGCGTTTTGGTTTCCATGTGTTCTTGTCAGTGATCATAATATAAGCATTGGCCTCTCAATATAATTGGGTGAACAAATTAAATATCAGGTAATTAATTAATTAAATGATATACACATATGGATGTTGGGAGTCGCTTTCTGATGGAAACTGAAGTGAGAGGGGCAAAGATATAAGCATTAAAGTTGAAAGGCATGGAGGAAAATTAAAGTTGAGTTGGGGGAACATGTTGTGTTTAGCTTTTCCCTATTCCTTTCCACGTTCAAGCTGGAAGCTACTGCCACAATCGAACCAAAGAGATAACAAGCTGTATAATCCCAAGGTTGAAAACTAGGTGTGTTTTTTCCCCCAAATTCGACAAGATAACAAGTTGATTTCAGTGTCAAAGAGATCCTAAAAAGGCCAAAAGAGTGAGATTTCCAAAATATAAATGGAGGGAAAAATTCATTAAGTGGAAATAGAACCAAAGAGAGAGCAAGTTAGTCACAGAATTTGATTGACAATTAATTATTAATGGGCGGGAGGGGCCAAATGGTTGAAAAACTGGGCAATGAGCAGAGTTTTGTAACCTGCTCTCATAAGCAAAAGAAAAGGAAAGGAAACAAACAAAAGAGATGAAAAATAAAAGAAGAGAAAGAAGACGATGCATGTGACAAGGAACTGAATTATTGAAACCAAAACTAGAGGGAGGTAGCAAATTTATTGCATAATGCACATAATGTCAAAATCCAGAAATTGGTGGGGAGAAGTAGTGTTTTGTTAATAATTTTAAACCACTTGGGACCTCACTACCACCTCTGGCCAACAACAACTTGTAATGTAATACGTGACCTATCAATTAATCAACCCTTCTGATGCTAACATTTTTTTTGGGGGAGCTACACATAATAATGCTCAAGTTGAAGGGTAAGCCAGAAAATAAAAGGCAAATACAGATCTATGTCTGAGAAAGACAAGAAGAAGACAAGATAGAAACTGTTGCGAGAGATGAGTGTATATATATATTAACATCTGAGAGAGTATGTAGGAGACAAGGATGAGTTTGTGGCTGAGTGTCAGAGTATGTTTGAATGAAGGGGTGCTTGGTAAACAAGTCACCATAATGTATAAGTGCCTCTGCTCTATCATTCTCTGCACTTTCAAACTAAAGATCATATGTCCCACAAATATAGCATCATCAGCTTCTCATCACTCTCTCCAGAGGAAGGAATATTATTATTGAAATGCCTTTATTATCATGGAACCAGCGCATAAAACCACTGCATTCCCAGCATCTCAATCATATTCACCTTATCATTCACTCTCTTTTGTTTCTGGTCGCATGTGTGGAGCAGCCTTACCTTCTCCCAAGGTTCTTATGGTAATTACACGTATTGGCAACTTCACTTATATAATACTTCAAAGCTCAACAATCTGATCTTTCATTTGAAGCGGGCGGCCCAATATCCTAATTTAATGGGCTAATGAGGCCCGTGTTCCTGTCCACTAAAACCAAAGATAAAAGTCTCCAGTAGTCAAGATCAATAGTGGGTTTAATTACTTGAGACCTGGCTGAACTACAGTTTTTCTGTCAGGAATTATGCTGAACCATTTATTTAACATGAGAAATAAGCCTGATTTTGTAAAAATCTTATACTATATTATAATAAGACACATCATCTAATGACAAAATTGCATTTTATTTGCAGCTTGTAAACAGTGTGGTTACTTACTGAGTTTCTACTTTTCTTGTTCATCGCTGATAGAGTGATGGAATTGGAGGAAATTAATGTAAAGTTGGGGAGTTTCTATGTGTCCGGGGATTCTTTTCATTGCTATCACCAACAAGCTTAGAAGCTAATCCTATTTTTGAATCGTGACTAAAAAATTTGGTCCTATTTATAGGTAATAAAGGAAATTGTGATAATTTTATCTATATTAATTGTACCAATGAAAATAGAGCGAGAAGAAAAAATTGAAAGATGCCCATTCATAAATGACGACAAAATTGAAGATTTATCCCATAATCATTGAGCTAACTACCTCTCATTGATATGTGTGATTTAGTTATAAAAAAAAACTTATAAATAGAACCATAGTAGTATGCAGTATGGTATGGAATGAGAGATCATTGGGCTTGAAGGCCCAATTCCTAACTTTAAGGTTGTGGCCCACGATGATGGACTTGATTGCTTAAGCTGTTAGGTGAAGATATGCTGTCTGCAAATTTGTCCGTCAAGCATTTGAAGGAAGCATCTCTCTGTCAGATTCGAATAAGACCCTCCTGACTCTGATTCCCAAAAGAGAAAATGTGGAACTTGTTTCCCATTTTAGACCAATAGCCCTTTATTCGGTGCACTACAAATGTCTTACAAAGTTGCTTTCAATGCGTCTTAAGGAAATAATGAACGGCATTATCTCCCCGGTCCAAGTTAGCTTTATCAAAGGCAGACACATCCAGGACAATATTGTAATTGGTCAGGAACTACTTCATATTATGAGCAAAAACAGAAGTAGGAAAGGCCTTATGTCTATGAAGATTGATCTCGAGAAAGCATTTGATAGAATCAGCTGGTCATTCCTCAAGCAGGTACTTCTTGATGCTGGCTTGGATATTACATTTGTAAACCTTATCATTAATTGTATCTCCTCTGTTTCATTTAATGTACTTTGGAATGGTGAACAGATTGAATTTTTCTATCCCCGTAGAGGACTCCGTCAAGGAGATCCTATTTCACCCTTGTTATTCATCTTATGTATGGATAGATTATCTCATGTGATATGTGATGCGGTTAATGATGGTGATTGGAAACCTATTTACACCTCTAGAACGGGTCTGGAAGTATCTCACCTAATGTTCGCTGATGATTTGCTTCTATTTGGTGTTGCTTCTGAGTCTCAAGCTCTCTGCATGCATAATTGTCTTGAAAGATTTATGGCTGCTTCTGGTGGAAAGATTAACTTCTCCAAATCCACCATTTTTTCTCTCCACGTGTTCCTCTTCACACTTGGCTTAGAATTAAAGACATATCCCAGATGCAGATTTCAGGCAAGATTGGTACTTATCTTGGGTTCCCACTCACCCGGTGTAGGAAGACCAAGGAGAATTTTCAGTATGTTATTGATCGGGTCGAGTCTAAATTAGCATCCCGGAAAATTAGCTCGCTTATCTATGGCGGGAAGGATCACTCTAGCTAAATCTGTTTTGAGCTCTATTCCCCGTCTATCCGACGCTTGTTGCTAGACTTCCCTCAAGTATTTGCCTTGAAATTGAGAAAATTCAAAGGAATTTTATCTCGGGGACATGATGAGTCTTCAAGAGGCTTCCATTACATTACTGGACTTAATCACCGCACCAAAGGAAGCTTAGGGTCTTGGATTTAAAAGCCTTATTATTCTTCAATCGGGCATGCGGTGCCAAGCTAACTTGGAAATTGGTACTTGGACATAATGGCCTTTGGGCTGAAATTCTCCAGCGCAGATACATTCTTAGAGAGAGTGATTCCCTGCTCTCTCAGGAGCGTGGTGATTCAAAGCTCTGGAAATTTATCTGTTCCCAACAGAATGTTATTGATCTTGGAATGAAATGGCAAATCCGTAACGGTAAACAGGTGAACTTTTTTCATGACTATTGGGTTGGAGATGGTATCTATCTTGTGAATCTCTGCAGAAGACCCTTAACCGATGATGAAGACAGATCTATGGTTTCTGATTGGGCTCTTGATGGTTCTTGGAATTTTGAAAAACTTCATTCTGTTTTCAAATTTCCAAGTCTTAACAGAATCCTTGCTTGTTTACCTCCCAGATCAGATGCTGGAGATGATTTCCTAGTGTGGGGAAACTCTAGTGATGGTTGTTTCTCTGTTCGAAGTGCCTACTCTCTTTTAGTTGACAATCCCTCTTCGAATGCTGATAGATTATACAAGACCATTTGGAAGTGGAATGGAGCTGAAAGAATTAAAGTCTTTATGTGGAAAGTTGCCCTAAACAAACTTCCAACCAACGCGTGGAGAAGCTCATGGTCTCATAGCTCAAATTTCCCGTAATTTTTGCACTATATAGGCTTGGAGGATATATTGCATATCTTACGTGATTGCTCTTATGCCAGGTTCATTTGGCATGAACTTCTTGATTCAAGGTACTCCTCTTCGTTCTTCTCGGCTTCTCTTATTGACTGGCTTATTATGAATCTAAAGCAAAATTTAGGCAAAAGTTTGGGAAATAATTGGAATATAATCTTTGGTGTAACAATTTGGAAACTATGGGAGTGGAGAAATTGTTTTCTGTTTGAGGACCAGTTTGTTAAACCAACAAACCCTGTTTCTACTATTCTGCAAATTTGGAGAAACTTCTCCTTAATTGTTGATCCGATCATTCTGGGTACTTCTCCATCTTCCTTCTGGCAGAGGCCTCCTTTAGACTGGTTTAAAATTAATGTGGATGGTGCTGTGGCCTTACAATCTTCCAAGGCTGGTTGTGGTGGTACCATCAGGAATAGCAACGGTGAATGGGTTGCTGGTTTCACCAAAAGAATCGGCTCATGTGAAGCTTATTGTGCGGAGGAATGGGCTGTTCTTGCTGGATTGGAGTTGGCATGGGATCTTGGGTGTAGAAAGCTTATTTTGGAATCTGATGCGTTGGCTGTTATAAACACCATTAGAAATGTTGAGTTTAATTCTGGAAGCCTTTTGATATTACAGATTAGAGAATTACTTCAGAAAGATTGGCAAGTGTCTATGTGCTATATTCCTCGTGAAGCCAACAGAATCGCTGATGCCCAAGCAAAACTTGGATTAGCTAAATCTGATATCCTAACTGTTTGTCCCACTTCTTTAAGGAGTTGGGTTGTTCAGGAATCTTTGAAATTTAATTCCCCTCAAGTGTAACCTTCTTTGTTTAATGTAGCCTCTCTGGCACCTCTTATATATATAAAAAAACAAGGCGAGAAAATATAAAATAAATACCAACAAACAAGCTGTTTATTAAAGTGATAAATGGCCTCACCCACTTAAAGAGAATAATACAAGTTTAAATTTGAGGAAGCACAACTAATTAAGAGAGCGAAAATATTTTACGCTCCAAGTATCAAAAGGAATTATCCTCTTGATCAAATAAAAAATAAAATAAAATTGTATCAAAATAAAATATTAAAGGTAAACTTCTCGCCCTTGGTACAGTTAGACTTGGAACCTACAAGTGTAATAAAATATTCTCTTCTCCCATTGGCTGTAACTGTAACCAAATAACATAATTTCTCTTCCTAACTCTTCATACTTCTGAAATCACTTATTAAAATCATCTAGTGGCACATCGTTCACCTATAAAAATAACTTATTATGAAGTCCTCCCCTTATTTGAATCATTTTTATTCTATTGTTAGTTTGTTACTATCATATTCCTTTTGAAGAACGTGTTAGTGTGGTTAGTTTTTGACTTTTAGATTCGACCGCCAGAAAAGTCAATAGACGATAGAGATTTTTGGGAAAAATATCATTTTGAAATATTAAATTCATAAAATTATTGTTGATGGAAAGATCTGCTTCTATTGTTTAAAAAGATATGCTATTTGTTGTAATAATATTTATTATTATAAATTTTGTACACTCGTAGTAGTCGTCAAATGTAAACTCCTTGATTTTACAACGTGTTTGTAAAATCGAAGTCTACTCTTTTGAGATCTGAAGTCTTCCTCGTGGATTAAAAAATTGATGACTGGGTGTACTACGGAAATAAGTTTATGGAAACGGCAAAAGAAGTCAGCCTGTCCCCCAAAAAAAGGAGGAAATGAAAAACCTTTATATTATTTTCATTTAAAAAAAAATAAAATCCAACATCACTTTTTTTATACTCCCTTCAATCCTAAATATAAAATCTAGTTAACTTTTATTAGAAAAATTAAAGAACCTAAATAAATTACTTAATCATATAATATATATGCTCGTATCATTAGATTATATATCAGTTTATAAATTAAAGAAATTAGTTTGAAGAAAATAATAAAAATAAAATTACTTTAAAGTAATTTAATTAGCTTCCTTAATTTTTTCAAAGAAAGTCAACTGAATTTTATATTTAAGACAAGAGTAGTAACTATTACCAAATCTTATGCCATTACAACAAATCTGAGAAATAGTAGGAATTCCACATTTAGAAATTTCATGAGTAGAATGAGTTTATAAGCTTAAGGGGCTTTTTTTTCCGCAAATAGATTGAATTACTATTTATCCCTCGTGAAAGACAAAATTTTGATGATTAATGACACTGTTTGGCTTTATATTTTTTCTGGTTCATGATCTTCTTTTAATCCTATTCATCTTTGACATCTTCTAATGAACTAACCCTAAATTTTTTTTTTTTTTTATTATTGTGGTGTGATAATGAATGCCATCTATATTGTTGACCTACGGTGCATGGGAACTAATGGGAAGCTAGATCGATAAAAGTCATTGTGGCGTTGTTGAACAAATCAATTGACAATGCCAGATTTTACCGATTGACTAATCCCCAAAAAAACAATAGGAAAAATCTGCACAAGAAGGAAACGAAACAAGGACAGTGGTTTGAAAAATTTGATGGGGCAATTCTACCCAAGGTAGAACCTTTTTGACATTTGGAAACACACACACACTTCGCAGCAAAACCCTTTAATTTCCACAAACTTTGAGGACAATTTGTCCCAATATTTTAATCTGCATTATTATATATATAATGCCTATAGCTGGCAAATCCTGTTGTGTTGTTGTGTCTAATGACACTGAGGGAAGCAAACAAAATAGGGAAATTATAGAGGCTAATGCATATACATATCTCCTACTTTTGCTAAATTAATAAGTAGAATCCAAGGCATCATTATCTTTATGATAATACATTTTTAAAAAGTTGTTTTGGACTGATCTTCCGTGGGGATTCTTTTATGATCTGCATTATATGATGCAGCCTTTAATTATATGTATGTTTGAAATCTTGTTCCCCCATGTTGGATTTGTTTATTGTTAACTCGTTTTCATATCAATTTTTATGCCCCGCATTGCTGATTATATTGCTCTTCAAGTCTCAATCAAAAGCGCAATAAGAAAACATATAATGTAATGTGTGTCATTGACATTAAATTAAACCTGTTATAATGAACATTAAATTAAACCTGTATATAGAAAAAAAAAAAAAAAAAATGAGAGACTCGATGATTATAATTAAAAAAACATGTAATTGATTGTTCTAGATTGGGGAAAAACGACCAAAGTAACAACTTTTTTAAAAAAATATACCCAAATAACACAGTTTTAAAACAATTTACCGAAGTAACGTTGTTTTGGGGCGAAGGCAGTCGTCTGGCACAGACGACGGTTTGCTAGTAGTGCCGTCGAGGACCGACGGCACCTCGAGTGCCGTCGTCCTGACGGCACTTGTGCTCGATCCGTCGGTCCCTCGACGGCACTAAGCGTCGTGGGCTAGGTGTCCTCGACGGTCTGCGCCCGGTGCCGTCGAGAGACCGACGGCAGACCGAGCACAAGTGTCGTCAGTCGTCCGCACGACGGCACTCGGGCATTGTCGTCGGTCCTCGACGGCACTACCCCGCTTGACAGATCTGATCCGACGCAAGACCGCCCCAAAACAACGTTACTTCGGTAAATTGTTTCAAAACTGTGTTATTTGGGTATTTTTTTTAAAAAAAGTTGTTATTTTGGTGTTTTCCCTCTGGATTGGGCATGCCTCAATTATGGGGATTCCCTATATCACCATGCTTAGTCATTTAACTCCTTTTGATTTTGTTGGGTTATTGTTTTTCACGTGCCTATGATTTTTATTGTATCGGGAGGATTTAATTTGAATCATCCACACTATTCCCACTCATCTCATCCTAATTATCATTTTATGGACGCTAACAATTTTATATGAATATTGTGTCATGCATACATTCATTCGTCTCCCTCTCCTTGTCGATTCATCAGCAACATTGTACCTTTAATTGATTCAAAATATCACACAAACATTTAAATAGTACTTCATCCTGTTCTTATTTATATCAAGCACTTAATAACAATTTCACATAAATTAATAAAATTAGTTATTTATTATAAATATCAACATTACTCTCAATAATAAACATATTAGTTAGAAGAGTTTGGATAGCTAGTTAAAGATATTAAGTGAAAAAATTAATACTTTAAACAAAACATATTATATTATGAAACATGTTGGATGTGCTTAGAATAAGAACAAAATAAAATATATGTTTATGGAGCTTCTACAAGGGAAAGAAGAAAATCTATCCACAAAGCCCTCAATTAGTGCTACCAATGTGATAGCACATGCTTTCTTTTTTTTTTGGATAAAATAGGCAAGCAGAAGCTTGAAATGAGAAATAGGAGCTAGATTATAAGACTCTAGCCCCTAATACAACAAGAAGAAAGATACTAGGAATGGCGGGATCGCCGATCCTTCAAAACCATATTCAAAAGAACCTCTCGGGATTGTTGGAATCATGACCACATCAGCACTAATGACAACACTATGGCCCCGCTTGGCCATATAATCAAGCACAAGAGATGATTTCTCTTGGAGTATGATGAAGCTCCACGTCCCAATCTCGAACAAAAGGTCTCTAGTCTCTCCAATAATGTCTTTAAGAGGATGATCGGTAGGGCAATCTCTCATAAGGATGTTGACGGCATCAAGGGAGTCGAGTACATGACTATACTTTGGAATCCCATTTGAACACCAATCAGAACCCTATCATGATAAAGATAAATTTCGATTCAATTACGTAAAGTAAGCCAAGGGGTTTGTAGAAACCCATCAACCATTCCCCTTGAGAATTTCTTAGCACTCCCCCACACGCAGCTTTGTGATGTTGAAGCACTGATCCGTCCACATCAATGCGAACTGTGTTCGCAGGAGGGGGTGTCCATGATTTCTCCTCTGTCTTGTCCAGTTGGAAAATCTGATGTTTTAGATTTTGATTCGCTCCATTTTCCATGAGTAGATAGCTGCAACGATGTAACATCTCCCTTGTTTCTGTGTTCACTCCCTGAAATTGGAATTTACATCTGGTTGTCCAAAGAATCCAACACCCTGGCTCAAGATTCTCGTCCATGAGAAGTTTTGAAATCTCCCTTTGCCGGGTTGTGACCGGTATTCCAATTAAGCCAAACCCGCAAGCCGCGCAGAAAAACTGAGAGAAATAGTTAGGTTTTAAAATAAGTTTCCATAAACTTCTAGCACGGTCACAATCACGAATGATGTGAATCACACTTTCCTCGCTATTGCATTGAAAAGGGCAACCATTATCGTTGGTAAGGCCCTCCTTGCCCGAAGAGAGTTGGTAGCAAGTCTCTCATGACCAACTTGCCACATAAAAAATTTAACTTTTTCCGGAATTTGCCATTTCCAAACTTGTACCCGAAGTTATTAGTGCTTGTCTCTTCGGTGTCGAGAGGAATTGGTAGGCGTATTTTACAGAGAAACCACTATCCTTAGTCGCTTCTCCGTGTAAAACAATCCGGGAATTGTTGGAGGGTGGAGACAAGTGCAGAATGAGGTTAATAATATCCGGAGGTAGAACTCCAAACCATCTCGTGGTAGTCCCACCGTCCATTTGACAGAAGATGATCTCTCGACGGCTCCTCGGCGTTGACGGATGAAGGATACCGAATAAAGGAAATGATGGGTTGATCAAGAGGAGCCAAAGGTCATACCAAAACTTGGTATCCGCCCCGCTATTGACCTTTTTACCCACACCACTGAGAAAACTGTCCCAAACTTCGACGATCGCTCTCCAAGCAGAGGAAGAGTTCCTCTTTCTAGAGATAGTAGGCAAATGCAGGTTACCGCAATTATATTTGGACCACATACATTGAACCCAAAGGGCATCTTTCTTGGTTAAAAGACTCCAGAGAGTTTCATAATAAAAGCTTGGTTCTCGCGCGAAGATTTTTGAAACCTGCACCCTTGTTTCTTGGCTTGTGTGATTTTTTCCTGTGCAATAAGATGCATTTTTCTCACATCTTCTTCCTGGGACCAAAGGAAATTCCTGGAGATTCTCTCAATTTCTCTAATAGTACAAATTGGAAGGAGAGATGATTGCATGCAGTGACTAGGCAGGGAAGATAGCACAGACTTGATAAGGACTGAACGTCCTGCCATAGTCAAAAATTTGCTCTTCCACGAGGACAACTTTTTCCTGGCTCTTTCCACAATAGGGTTATAAGTGGCATGAGAGACTCTTTTATGAATGATTGGAACACCCAAATACTTACCTAGGTCTGCAGTAATCCCAATTCCAAGGAGCTGGCTCAGCTCAAGAGCCCTGTTGAAGTTACATGCTTTCTTGTGTGGTGTTTTCCTTTGAAAACTTGAAGCATCCATACTATATTATGTTATGTGAGATATATAATCCAAATTGTTCCAAGGACGGTTTGGCACAACGCTGTTTTCTTCAAATTAATAAATAAGAATCAATGAGTGATTCAAACCGTACTCAACACGAAAGGTAATTATAACAACTCTCCAGTTATTAATTTAAGCAAAGTTGGAGTTGAGATAATTAACAAATATTTAAAGGACCGAAAATATATTCAAGACATGCATATAAAAAATGGGTATTATATTGTTGGCGTCGAAAGCGCTTGGAACTGCTTAAAAAAGAGGGGAAATTTTTCTAATAATTGTGGTGGATAAGGGTAGCAGTGCTGGTATAGTACTCTTGTTCGATTAATTTTAAAGGGCGCAGTTTCTCGGTCTGAATCATTATTTCCCAGAAAAAGTATAGCACAATTTAAGACTAACATACTCATAAAGATTACTTAATAAACGCTTGCAAGTAGAAGGGTTCCTAATAATAATAACAACACCGTCCAAATGAATCATCAGTAGTAGGACAAGGCCCTTGTATGTGTCATGTTGTCATCAAACAAAAAGTTGTTGCAGCTATTAGTAGAACTTATTAGCTGCTTGATTTCTTCTATCCCATAATCTAGTGGCGGATTCTCTTCCCACAGTCCATTCACGTAGTCGACATCATACATCATCACCTTCTGAGTTTCTTCCTTAATTTCCATCCCAATATTGTTCAGATAATCATAGTTATCAATGGCAGCTATCATCTGTTCCCCCATAGTTCCTTTGCCTACTCCATTATATGCAGTAGCAGTAGCCTCAGCTTCTTTCACACGATGACTCATCTGGCTGCAACTAGCTGAGACTAGATCAATGGGACCCATCAAGCTTTCTTGGGGTTGATAGAAAGAGCCAGCTGCAGCAGAATCACAAGCAGAGGAATGGCCGTTCAAGAATCTCGCCGACGAAAATAAGGAAATGGGGTGATCAACGCCTGAGAATGAAGAAGCATAAGTAGCTGGGTGACGGTAAGAGGAATTGATGGTGTTGTTGTCTGTGAATGATGATAATGGTGAAGAAGCTGATGATGAGGATGAAGAAGGAGTTGAATTTTGGAGAAGCCGCAAAAGGGTACCTTGGTGATGATGATGAGGAGGTGGAGGATTAACATTGAAGCCTATCGTCTTCTTCTTAAGCTTGGTGTTCCAGTAGTTCTTAATATCGTTATCAGTCCTTCCTGGCAACTGAGATGCTATCACTGACCACCTGCACTTTGTCACAATATATGCATGTTAATGCTCAAATCATCAGATCTGAATTTTACAGTATTTCCCCACAATAAGTGAAAACAGACACTTATTAGTTGAATTGGGAATTTGATGAAGGAATGAATCGGAGAGCATATATACCTGCTTCCGATGCTAGCAAAGAGGCTGCAGATGATTCTATCTTCATGATCGGAGAACTCGCCGTGTTTGATGTCAGGTCGGAGATAGTTGAGCCATCTTAGTCTACAGCTTTTCCCACATCTTTTGAGACCTTAATCACCCACAACAAATTAAATCCAATCATCAGAACAGAGAAACTGAACATCACTGTCTACTCTGCTGTCAGAAGCTAGAGTCTCATCATCACCATACAAATTTAAACAAGAGAGAAAAATAAAAAAATAAATCTTTACCAGCTTTTTGAGGGAGAGGCAATCCAATTGCCTCCAGTTCCATGTTTCTCTATGTACTCCTTTAGCTGAGCATCTTCTTCAGGAGACCAGGGTCCCTTCTTGACATTGGCCTTATCGCAGCAAGGAGCTCTACCCATATTCTGTGGAACTGATGGTAGTTAAGTTATTGTAATTGGGTCTGATGGATGATAATTAAAAACCGAGGAAGGATTAAGAATTGTGGGAAACAGAGGCATCCACAAATAACAAGGTTGAGTTATAGAGACATAGGAAGCTTTTTCTTCGTTGAGAGAGAATGAAAGAGGAAGAAATGGCACAAGTCAATGGCCACACGGCCTCTTATTATGACTGCAATCGTCTTTCACCTACAAACTATAAGAACTTTCTATTACCTTATATTAGGCTTTTGTGCAAGGGCTGCTTGGCTCGGTTGTTGCAGCCTCTGGTCACAAAATAAAGTATTCGAATTTTGCAGCATATTTAGAGTTATCGTTGAAATTTGGGCAGAATGGTCCATTCATTAACTACGTATTTTCAAGCCATGGGCCAGAGTCACAAGTAAACAATTGTCAAATTGGACGTCCAATTATTTGCTGCGCCCTCCATATGGCACTTCTAAACAGTTTGCTATTGTTTAATTAGTAAAATCATTAGACAGCCTGTACTAAAATACTAGTAAAATCTAATTGTCTTTGACTAAAATATCCTTATTATTATGTCTAGTTCAAATAATAAGAGTGAAGTAAGATAAGATACCCTCCTTCGGTTCAAAAAAATAAGTTATTTTCAACTATTTCCCCAAACTTTAAAAAAAAAAAAAAAAAAAGAATACTATTCTAGTGGTGCATGCATGGATCATTACCGTGCTTCATTAATTTCAATATTTACTGGATGAACTTGCATGATGCATGAACCCACGAAAGGGACGAATGAGTCTTTTTTTTCCCAAAAAAAGGGAAAATTTGGTGTAGGAAAAAAATCATAATAAGATATTTTTTCTCCAGATCGATCACATCCATGATAATAAGTTATTTTCTAACTATTCGAAAATTTCTTTTTTTCTTATTTCATGTTCTTACAAGTTTTTCCCTGTCCAAAATGATATATATAATTTACTTTCAAAGTTATTTATCACATGTTCCACGTTAAAAAGATTTATGTGTGACATGTTATTTCAAAATTCGACATGAATAAACTAATTAAAGAAATGTACAAGGTAGCAAGAATGGTCATATGTCAATAATATATTTATAGGAATATTCAGAAAAAAAGAATATTCTCTGCATCTCACCCGGGTGCCAAACTCATTATATAAATTCATCCAAATACTACCATTTAGTTTCGTGGGACTTTATTGCACAATAATTAAATTAAATATATTATATCTGGAGTTTTTAAATGAAATTAGAATTATTACTATATATGTTAAAATAATGATGTTGATTAACTTCGTTTTTATAAAATTTTACTTTTTGTTCCCAGCATTTTATATGCAGCGATTAGTCATCTCAGCAAATCCCCTTATTCTTATCTTAAGGATTTTTATTCGAAAAGAATGGTAATTGTTCTAATATAGAATACAGATGTCTAGCTTTAACAAGCTAGGGGTATTAATATAGGATCAAAAGGCCTTTCTAAGATGCTTAAGAGTTAAACACCAAGAAGAAGACTTCAACTCGGTGATATCTATGAAGGAGATATCAACGAGTGAACTCAGACCACGGTGCTACACGGAAATGGCGATTCGCCTGAGGGTGGGTGTGTGCACTGTGTGACTGAATTGTAAATAATGGAATCGAGAAGGTCCTGTGCACCTGGTGGGTAATCTCTTATTTATAAGGATTACCTAGGGTTTCAATCTCATGCAAATGTATCTATCTATCAGTCATTATGCGCCTCCCACGTTCTGCAGACACCTGCTCCAGTACCTGTATGGTCTTGCATAACAGACACGATGGAGTAGCGGTGAACCATTTACTTGGTTAAATGAGTGTTTTACTGCAAGCCCTCTTATTGGGCCGGGTAACTGACTGGCCCGATATATGAGTCCATAACAGTAATGATTTCATAAATACATCAAACTATTTTAAAACAATACTCCATCCATGTTCAAATATCTATCACGTTGAGATTTTTATTTTATTTTAAAACAATTTTCACTTAAAAAAATATCAATATAATATTAATTATTTTTCTATTTTACCTTTCATTAATAAAAATAATGATAGGAAGAGCAAATACTTGTCTGAAAAATAAAATATATAAAAATAGTTTCCTCAAATCCCCCTAAATTTACTTAATTACAGTCTAAGCTATTTGATGACTTTGTATACATAATCATTTTTATTAGCCTGTATGGCTGTATACATAATCTTAAACTAATTATACATCCATGAAAAATAATTTACAGAACTATAAATCGCAGATGCCCAACCAAGTGACCAAATCGACGACTATTGTCTCAAATGTCCCAATTTTCTTCTTGAATGTTCTGCAAAATACAGTTTTTATGTTTATTTAATGTTTGCATCTTTGGATGATTGGATATATATCAACATAAATTAAGAAATATAATTAATACATCAGATTTTTTTTTATATCCTCATTTTATTTTATCTATTCTCCTTCATAATTATATGGCTCACTTGTTAGTAAAGATAAATACAATGACTTGAAAAAAAATATTTAGTATCATTTAATTTTGTTGTGAAAATATTATCTTAGATTTTCAAACTGAAGCATGAATAAGATTTTTTTTTTTTTTTTTTTGGAAGGGGAAAAAAGTGACAGAGAAAAGGAAAAGGAGGAAGCCAAGCTAAGTACGTACACATGCATGTACTGATTGTTGTCCAGACTCCATATACAAATTTCCTTTGAAACCAATAATTAACTTGGGGATTCCAGGTAAAAAAAAGTTTCATTATAGATTCATTTATCAAAAAAATCACTTCGGACCTTAGTGATATAGATTTTAAATATGAGTTTACTTTATTGACAATTATTTATGATTAAATTGACAAGTCAAAGAGCGGTCATTGACAATCTCATATATGTTGACTAAAGCAATTTCTGTTGACGAGTGTAAGTGATTAATTTAACAAGTCATAATAGTGGTGATTAACAAACTCATCTATGTTAATCAAACCAGCTTCGTTCACAGGTGTGTGTCACTATATTAACAAGTTATAGAGTGACCATTGACAAGCTCATCTATGTTAACTAAAACAACTTCTGTTAACAAGTATATATAACTATATTGACAAATCATAAATTGGCCATTAACAAGCTTATCTATATCGAAAAGATAACTAGGGTTTTTTTTATAGAAGAAGACTTTTTTTATATATATATATATATTTTGTGGTACTTAGTAGGAAAGGAATATTATTAAATTAAGTACAGAATATTTGGATTTTAAAAAGCTAAACTTTACTGAAACGAAAGAAAGGATGATACAATTAAGAGATAAATGAATTTTTTTAAAAAAAATCATGTTACTCTTATACTAACAATATTCTATAAATTTCTATCTGTAAAGGGTCTCCGAGTCCTTCTTTTTCTTGTCCCAGCTGTCTTTTTCTTTTTTCAGGTTTGTAATATAAATTTAAATCAGCATTTGAAATATAAAGAAATTGCATTATATATATGTTCAGTCTTTCCAGGCGTAACCAAATGGCAGAAGCACCAAAAAGCCACCTGTATACTAAGTTGGAATTGAAGTGGAAAGATTTAATGTGAAATAATTCTCAAGTTATAAGGGTTCTATCGTGAAACATAGTCCCAGTGTTTCTCCCTGTAGTCTTAGATCAGATTCTTCGTTTAATAATAAGTTAAGATGCAAAAAACAACGTTTGGTCCTTAATATTCTTTAAATATTCCTTTTCCTCCCCATTATGGAGGAAGCGCTGGCCAGTGGGGCCCAAAGTTTATCAATATATATAGCCTTAATTATTATTTATACATTTATGTCAATGCTTCTGCAGAATTATTGTGCTTGTCCGCAATACATTTTCTTGTTAATTATATATGTTGTTGGTATGAAAAAATTGCTTAACCGTTGAGTTTGAATGAAATAGGACGCCTGTAATAAAGCAAGTATGATCATATATATATTACTAGCTGGATTGATTAGCTTGACCCTTATTATACCGGGAACAGGATTAGGTTTATAATGCACGTACATGTAAGTGTATGTGTATATATATATGTGTGTGTGTTTGTTTGTATGTATGTGTAATGGAATCAGAGTTAGGTATGTTAGGCCACCAAATTAAATCAAATGTTGATAACCCAAATGCAACGCCGAATCAAAATGTATCATCACTTTGCCGATATGAGAAAATGATGGGACACACTATTGATTAAGTCGCTTTTGCTTTATATAAGACATAAGAGACGTTTAGGTGTACAGCTATGAAGTCAAATAGATGAAGAAGGCTGGATATGAGACGCATGTACGTATGGATAATAAGTATAATTAAAAATATGGATTTTTCAGTTGCTGCAACTATCAATTCAATTAAGGAATCATGTTTTCTTTAATTTGATCGGTATATGTTCATGCATGCAAGCATTTTTTCAATACTAGATAAAATATATATATAATAAATTATAAGAAGTCACATTTTATTATTCATAAATTTAATTTGATTAACATTATTAATCATCTCAAATTTTCTATCTCACGCAGAAAGTTAGATCGACGATGGGCTAATATATCAAGAGCTTACTAAAATCTAGACATGCTTCATTAGAGATAATACTTACAAATTACCCATTAATAAAATCATTACACTGATATATCATATATAGTCAACTTTTGAGCCCAAATTCTTATAAAATGTTTGAAAATATATATAGAGAGGGGGGGGGGATAATAAATTGATGTGAACAATATGTAATTAGATGCGAAGACGAAATATTCAAAATTGGTATGAGATGTGTTGTCGATTTATGAAGAAAGACATGGAGAAATTGACAGGTGATGTTGTATAATTGAGATTTGAGAGGAAGAAGGGAGCATGCATATGTTCCTCAATTATAGTTCTCTTGTCGCAGAGCTCATCGTTCGTCCACGTTAATACTTAAATCACTTACATATATTAGTTAATGATAAGATTTAAAATGCATAATTGTACCATTAATTATGGAATCCGCTGAGGCAATATGATTCACGTGTTACAGGCAAGGTTATTAAACTCAGACTGACCACTAAACCGGTCAAAGTATTAAGTTAAAGGTTAATGGATCAAATATGTAAGAAAGTGAAAATTTAGGGTTATTTTATGAAATTCTAAAAAAAAAAAATCAAAATCAGTTTTTTTTAAGGGAAAAAATGAATCGGATTGATACCCCATACCAAACCAATTTATTGACTTCCAAACCAAACCAGCCGGTTCGGATTTAATTACTTGGGTCACGAGTCACAACCCACCCATGGTGGCTAGCCGGCTACCTCTCTAGCCACCTCCCATCTTATCCTTTTTTTTTTCATAAATGTTTTTATCTTTATTTTTTGTCATTATGTATATGTGTGTGTATATAAGTATGTGTGTATTATACATATATGTATATGTATGTATGTAATAAGAAGATTGAAAATATGTATTTTCAATCCTATTACACATTTTTCACTTTCAATTTTCACTTAACATAAAATATTGGGTTAAAGTTCAATTTTACCAATTTTTTTTTTTATGAGCATCTGGCATAAATAATTTTTGGAAGGATAACAATAAACAATTTTAAATGGTGCAAATTTACCAAAACTGTTAAATTTCAGCAAACACCGTTAGAGTTTTATTTTTTTTATAATTTTATGGCAGTTTGATTGAATTTAATGGTTTTGATGAATTTATTTGATTAAATTTAATGGTTTTGATGAATTTACAATTTACACCATTTTAAATTACTTTTTTACTATTTTTGTCCTTTCCAAAACTTATTTGTGTTAGATATCCTAGGAAAAAACTGAGTAAAATTGCACTTTAACCATGAAATATTTAATTAAATTTCTTTTAAATTTTGAAACTCAACCTTGAAAGTGCTTATTAATATATTATGTATGCATTTTATTATCTTTTTTCTAACAATTTAGCGCTCTCTCGCAGGGAAGGAGGCCCACAGGCATGCGCACACTGTTTTTGGTCACTTTATGGTATAGAACTCACAATCTCCTCCATGAGAAAAGGTGTGAGGTGCCCAGAAATTCTTGACATTTTTCACATGTACATTTTATTGTTAAATTAAATATCATTATAGATTTTTTTAAAAAAAAGAATCAGGCGAAACATGTTAACAAGCAAGCTTACATGAATGAGTAAACCTATTCGGCTGCAGGAACAAGGAGGACACCTCCCAATCAATCTCAATCATTTCATGTACTGCTCCTTTTTCTTTGATGTTTCCCTATCCATTTGCTTCTCGAAGCCCTCCATTATTCTTTACGCTCCTCAGCCTACTTCATTTCAACCAAGTGTGTCAGTTTCTCAGGATGAGATAGGACTTTGTTGTTATCTTTTTCAATAGAAACTTTGACGTTGGAATATTTTTTTAAGATCTAGCACACACCTACCTGATTATCCTGTTATCCACCCATACAATAATTTAGTACAAGAGTATATACCAAATTCAGAATCCAAGTCAAACTTGAATTAGCAAAATAAAAGTGGTTTTGATGTTTAATAATCAGTTGTCTCTGGTTCCTACCTTCTTAACACCTTAGCACCAAAAGCTTGGCATCATGACAAAAGAATGCTTGTATTTTCATTTTCTTTTGGGCAAAGCGACCTTAAGAATTTAACAAATCAAAGGTTCAAACTTATATACAGCAACCAAGACTAGGTGATAGATTTATGCTATTGCGGAGGATGTAGTTAGCTTCATTAACTAAATGGTTCAGACGGAGGATTTCCAATGAACAATTATAGCCTATATGCATAGTTGCTATGATTTTAATCAAATATGAGAATTCAACAAGGATTCGGATGTCCAAATCCCAAGTCAGAGTTTCATGTCATCAGTTTGTGCTCTTTTGTTGTTCAACCGAGACAGCAGCTTCGACTTTCTTTCCATGGTTCTTACAAGAACGCCAAAATCTTCATAATCTCAGTCCAAATCCATGAAAGCATCTGACCCAAACTTCTTGTATAATGCTTTTACAGCTGACTCAATGCGTGCTTGGTCCTGTAATGACATTAGAGAAGCCAGCATCATATCAAGAAAGGTTACACTTCAATTTCTGAAGAAGGGATTTGGAGTATGGAGGTTTCACCGTACCTTTCCTGTGAAACTTACAACCAGAGATCCATATCTGGATTTGCGGTGACACCCTGTATATTGAAAAGATAAGATACAATACGAAAGAGATAAATGCAAAGTTCTGTGCTGCTAAAATCTACCATAGTTAAAATTTTGTATGTAGAGATCAGGATATTCAAGACAAAGCTTTGTTAGAGGTTGAGCAATTTCCACCTGAAGTTTAAATAGCCCAACAATAAAATGAGATCAGCCCAAATTGTAAACAAAAAGAAGAACTGAAAGGAAAATAAAATTAATATGTCAACGGCACAATAATTATCAAAATAACTAGCAGGATAATATATAAGAGAAAGGGTGGTTAACACAAACATCTGAGAGGTTTGTTGTCAGGTTCTTCGACACATAGGCTTTCGGCAATGCGAACAAGTCAGAAGATTTTGTCAACTCAATCAAACAGTTCCATTCCTCTTGCAGCTCCAAAGCATTTGTTGCACCAAGAACTACTAAATTTTGACATTTTATCTGCAGGAAACACAGTAAAACTACAAAACCTTCAATCACAAATATAAATACAGGTTTTGGTGCGAAGAACTTTGTTTTAATGCAAATAAAACCATTTTTTGTCAGTTGCTCCTCAGATTAGGTAACTAATCTTCTGGTTATAATTATGATATTTTTGGATTTTCTGTTATTTGTGTTCCAAGGACATACGAAAGGCACAGATAACTTATCTTGATGCAATAATTCGGTGATGCCTTCAGGAAATTGAGCCATCTGAAAGGTGAAAACCAAAATAGATGAATGCAGAAGTGCATTGTCAATTTTAACTTGAAAAAATTTAAAATTTTCTACATTGAATTACCTTGTTCCAGTCGCCATTGCACTGATCGCTGCTAATATGCCTAAGGTATTCTTTGAAATTTTCATCAGGAGCCTACATTAAAAGCAAATGACCAACCATTTCAATGATAGTGTTTTGGATAGCAGTGTGAAAACTGATTTATTTGCAATTTGACTTGTGCAAATTTAAGATGGGGTAAAAGTCAGATGGTGTAATATGATTTATGTTTGGATTGACGGTAGCATAAGTGACTTTTCTAAAACTGAAACTCGTTTGGATAATATTTTGAAAAGCAAGTTTAGGTAGAAAATGATTCAAAAGGATATGAATCATATTAAATAATGCATATATATTAGATGTGTGTGTGTATTGTGAAAAATACAGAAAATTGTTTGGATGATTAATGGAAAAACAAGTTTAAAGGTAAAAGGTTGAAAAAGACATAAATTTTATAAAAATAAAAAAATGTAATGTATTATTTGGAAAAAAAATTACAATACTAAACTATTTAATTTAAAAAAAAATTAGGAAAAAGTCCAATGAAAATTTAATTGATGAGAATGATCTAAATCAGAGTATTGTCATGATTTATAAAATAAAAAAAATATCAAGTAATTATCACCAATTAAATTTCTCATGGACATAAACCATAGTACTATCATGATTATTAACTCTTAAGTGAATTTATATTAAGGACAAAAAATTTCATCTATAAGGATTTATAATAAGGATCATAATAGTATTTCAATTCAAAAAAGTGAGACCCAATATTTTCTTTCATAAGCTATTTTTCTCTTTCCATGGTGGAAAATCGAAAAGTAAGAAATTTTGGCTTATGGTTTAAGTTGTTTTTTTTTTTCTAAAAGCCCAATTGAAAAAAAGTCGTAACAAACATCTTCAAAAAGCCAAAATCATAAAGCACCGTTTGGGCATCCAAAAAGTAACTTTGGGGATGCTAAATATCATCTCAAACACACCCATGTGTTCTGCATTACAGGAACTAGTAAGTACTACTTAGCCAAGCCAGCAGAAGAAGCTTGAGCATCATTCAAGGAACTCAGGCTACTTAAGAACCACTATCATAATTTCCTACAGTGAAGAATGAAACAATTGAATGAAGGTAGGCACCAGACGAACACCACAAGCCTTGGCTATGCCTGCTAGTGTAACATCTGAATGCAGTGGGCCTACACCTCCACATGTAATAACCTACAATAAACGAGTCAGATGTATAGCCCAAACTACTTTTCATCATTAAATTCCATGAGCAGAATACAGAATTTGTAAATGTCTACCATATCACAAGTAGATTTCTGCCGTTCAACTTCTTCAGCAACAGAATCTATCTGATGCAAAGAAGAAATGAACAAAGTTCATGTCAGAGCCTAAATATGTGGCCTAAGCCCAGTAAAAAAATGGCTAGTTATCTCCATATTGATTGCAATACTTTCAAAGTGCAAATATCTGCAAATCCGACTACTTAACATAAACACAGGTAGGACCTGAGCAGATATAACTCACATTATTGTGAACAATAGAAACTTGTGACACAGACCAACCAACAGAAACACAAGTTCCTACTCAAAGAAGGTCCCAACTGATCCTTAACAATACCAAACCTGAGCTATGAGCAGAGGAAAGAAAACAGGGAATTTCATTAAAACACATAAAGAATGATAATAGAAAACTAAATTGTGCACTGTTACAGTATACATAGTGGAAAATTTTAAATACAGATTTCATCTTATCATTGCTTCCATCATTTTATGACTGTTTTTATCTTCCTGTTGTTCACATAAGACCAGGTTTGTTTTTTAAAGAAAAGATACCTTTTGTTAACAAAACTACATCATTCTAAAATATTTGACCTGAAAGCTTGACAGGTTTATGCCACAAGTAAGTATAATTAGTAGTATTACCTTCGGTCCTAAATATAAGATATAGTTTATAGTGCAGTTTGCACTACAAACCATATCCTATATTTAGGACCAAAAGAGTAACATTATCCGATTCCAAAATAATGCATACAAGTTCCTAGAAGATACAGCATCTTAACTGATAAATCCATGCAATACCAACAAGGTACTTACAGAATCTCATCTCCCACAACAATTACTGATGCTCTGAGTAAGCTAGTTTTATGCAAGTCCAAGCTATCCAAGCCATTGCTATTAACAGGAATTTGTCTGCAAATAGATGACTTTTTATCCCTCCCCGCCCTCTCTAGTTTTCCATCAGAAAGCATATGTGCGGGTTTGAATTCATTGGGAGAATTGCCAGTGCTTAAAAATGCATTGGGAACAGTGTCATGTATGCTCCCAATTGAAGTATAACTGTACAAGTAAAGAAATGGTCACTCGATAAAAATCCCAAAAAACTCAAATGGCTAATGCAAAATGAGAACTATGATGGTCTAGTTCTTAAATTTTGAATCAAAGATTTATAGACTCAGAATCATAACCTGGGAAGAAGCAAGGTTTTTCCCCCCTTTAAGAAGAGGATTATATTACACGTAGCTGTTTTTTAAATCTTTAAAAAAATGAAATAAAAAAATGAAAGCAAAGGCATGCCAATGCATTGAACCCAACAATAAGGTCTATTATATATAGGGTATTACCCTCGATCATAAAGACAGCAATACTGCACCTTGCAAGTTAGAAGGAAGGCCCACACATCTCTGCCATAGAAATATGAGAAGGTTAAGACCATTAAATTTGGTCTAAAATGAAACAGAATGAAGCGGCTAACACCATCACATTTTAAGACCAAGGGCATTAGCATATTAATGAAGAGAACAAGCAGCAAATATTTCTAAGAAAGAGCAGTGTCAATTTAAGTTGTGAACAGTTGTCAGATACTTAGGGGAACAGGAAGTTGAAAATAAAAAGATTCAAAAGCAACAAAAATTTAACCATAAAAATATTTTACAGAAAAAAACACAGTTAATTATAAGAGATTTTCCTGTGCGCGTTTGTGAGAGAGAGAGAGATAGTGCTTCATTATCAGGTTTGTCACAAGTATAAAACCAGCCCACCCTTCATCTTTTACCTGAATTATTCCATTTGGCATAAGAAATAGGAAAACCAAATTTGTGACTTCTCATTATGCTGAAAGACAAGTTGTACTAAGAACAAGATAGTGCTTCATCTTACTGCTTACAAAACTATTCAATATTGTGCATGAGGAGGTCTACCTATTAATGGTACGTACATGACAAATAACCACAGAGCTCTGTTTCTACTACTGGAATTTTAGGGACACTAAGCATCTTGTTCAGAAATATTCTATGACAGCCCCTTCATCAAAATTTAATATTTCTTGGGATCTTTTAAAGCTGTTATTATTGTTTATTTGTCCATATAATAGTGAAATAGAAAGAAAGTAGCATTAAATAAAAAAACACACATTATGACATAATTGATAGAAAGAGCTTAAGAGAAAAAGCATACAACCTGTATGACCAATCTAAAATGGGATTCACTCTCATAAAAGCCAGCCACCCAGGTGAACTAGGTGAGAATTGTTCTTGACCTATCTGCAAGGTTGGGGCAATCATGCATAAATATGACAACTAAAATTTCAAGTTAGAGAATGTGATATTAAGTTTAAAAAGGAAAAAGATATTTTAGGGTTGGAAAAAATTATATACTGCAGTAGGATCACCAACACGGTCTCCAAGAAAGCTCGAATTGGCTTATTTTTTAACAAGGTCTCCAAACCAGACTTGAAATCTAAGCGAATATTGTCAATTTGCAAACCGTATCTGCTCAAACAAGAATTAGTGGTTAGTGCTACAATCTTCAGCGGCGACCAAGCCCCAAACGTTGATACAAGAATAATTTAAAAATTATAATTGCAGTTTAAATTCAATACTAGAAAGGTATAAAAACTTTGCTCACAAGGCTGCTGTTTCATAGGTAAATGAGTTGATGTCTGGAAATGCACCAGAACACTCAAAATAAATTGTTTGAATTGGAAAATCTTTTAGACTTCCATTAGGACTATTTTGTCCCCCTTTATGCAAGAAATATCCAGCTCTGAGTAGGTGCAACAAAACCTACATATCAAGGTTCAATGTCACTGTCAATGAGACCAAAGATCCAAACATATGCTTAAAGATTACACAAATTTAAACTTACTGTTGAATCCTTTCCACCATTGAAGCTAAAGGCGAGCTCCTCTATTCTGTAAGAAATACATTTAGTGCAAGCCAACATCAGCAAGCTTGCATACTTCAGTACGTTATGAACTCTTCCTTATTTAGGGATTGCGATAAGATTGACGGTCATCAGAATTCATAAACTAATAACTGACATGTAGTCAAAATGAACCATTTGCATTTATACTTTAATATAGGCAGAAATGAATGGCAAATGAACCAGCAAAGTACATGAAAAGAGGGGAAGGGGGAGAACCTCTTTACTGTACTCTTGCACTCAGTTTTAATCAGTCAATAAGCAGCTGCCCAATAGGAAAGAGTGCTCCTGGGAAACTATGCGAATTGTTGGGTTGAAAAGTTTTGACATAAATTAGATATCCATCAACATGGAGGCCTACTCATTTGACTAGTTTTAGAAAAGCTATGAAACATGAAAATCTGGTAAAAAAAAAGAAGAACAGCTATGAAAAGAATATAATACGCTTTAGACCTTTCAGTCTAATGCTGAGCAATGAAAACGAGTAAAAAATATTCCCAACCCAGGATAACAAGAAAGGAAGATCACAATCAATCTAGTATAAATCATACATGGTAGAATAATCCCATAAAAGGAGATAAAGAAAAGCTTACGAGTATAAAGATAAAGCTCTCTGAATAACGTGGATAGAGTTATTGTATTTGGTGCGAAGCCTTGCATCGTCACACTCCCTGATTACCTTATCGATCTCCATTTACCCTGGTAAACATAAAATGTGAAACATATTGGTTTTGGGGGGAGCTAAAGCAAATTGGATTGCAAAGGAAGCGAGCATATTATAGCTGTTTCATTTCCAAGCAAAGCAAACCTGGGTTTTCGTTCGAAAAAATGAAATAAAATTCCCATTTCCCAGCCAAGAAGTGATGAAGAATTGATAATAGCCTTTGCATTCTGGGCAAGTTGAGAATCGCAGTAAACTTATAAAGTGAACTGCTTTCAATGTCAAGTAATGAAGACGACCGAGATATTTGAAATGGCTGCGCTGTGGTTCCCTTTTCTTGCTGTCGTACGCGTTTTCTGTTTTCGTCAAATCAAAGGAATGTTGGAAAGATATCGGGGAAGTGAGGAATGGGCATGTAATGTAACAGAGAAACTGAATGAAATATTGAAAATAAAAATGACTCTTTTAATGCTTTGCCTTGTTTGGTGTCTCGCTCTGTTGTTCAAAGCCAAACTTGTGATCCGACTCCGATCCATATGTGATATAGATGACGCATTCCTAACGAACCAAACTTCAAATGTGTATAAATGCAGATAATAAAAAATCTAATGCTCATTCACATTCTTTTATATTTTTATTACATAATTACATATACAATTTAACTCTGCATAAATTAATAAGTCTCCCTTAAGTCCTAGCTTATATTTTCCCCTTCCATTTAAGAATTTGTTCACGTTGTCAACCAGATCACATAATATTTTGATTATTTTATTTGGAGGGTTTCGTCGTCTTCTAGGCTCTGAAGAAAAGAACTAGTGTGGGTGACATGGAAAGAATAGGGAAAAGCGATAAGATGAGCTTTTTTATTTACTATCGTCGCACGAGCTATCACAAATTACAAGCACCAAAATAATCTGTAAACAAAACCTATAAATATATAGTTCAGGTATGGCCTACAGGCAGTACTAGCTCGATACCAATGTCATGAAATACTTATGCTGCCCGGGAAAAAAAGAAGAAGAAGCAATATGCACCAACCTTGCATATGCACTAAATTTTGGCCTCATAACCTATCACCTCACTTAGTTACTTTGGATGTTTTGCTGACAAAAAAAAAGTGCAGACAAAGTTGTTTACACAATTGGTACGTCACCCACCATATCTATGCAGTTCATGAAATAGCACCCGTTACTTGTAAGCCTGCAATAAGAGTACTCCTATGGATCCTTCTAAATTAGCATTGGTGACAGCCACAATCCACCAATTGGTTCGAGGAAACCAGACAGTCTTACTTAGCTATCCAGCATGCATGTGTTTCGGGGTAATGAAAAGGTGAACTTAAATGCCTAATTTTACCTTTTACCTTAAAAGTTTCCATGTAAGAATTGGGAGTATCTAAAAAAAATTATAAGGTTTGATCCTAAATATGAAAAAATTTATTATTTATTTGTTGTCTAGTCCAATCATAATGTGTTTGTGGTGATGACTATTTGGAGTCAATATCCACAACACACTGGGATTTAAATTTAAAAGGCAAATGAGGATTTAAAGTGAAAGGGTAAATTAGTAATTAATTTTTTTAATAAGGGATTTATGTAACCGACACCATCTAATAGGATAAATACTTTATTGTTATTGTTACTATTACTACCTTACCGGGCCATATTTGAACATTGTAGGGTGTAATTAGGGTAGGGTAGCTCCCTCAAAAGGTGTAATACATGTTTCCTTTACTATTTTGGTTAATCACGCGTATTTCCTTCATTTTCCCCCTCCTCACCTACAAAATTCCTTTGATATGGTGTGAAAAAATACAAACCCGAATTGGGACCGAGGATGAACTTTGAGGCTTAGCCCAATACTCCAACCCTTCTATACAATAAGCCCAATTCCCCATAAAGTTATCCATGTGAGTTGCAATGGCTCTTATAATTTTAGTTTCATTTTTTTTTTGGACAAATATTTTACACCTGATTTCGGCCGACAAGGATTACATAAATAAATCATTTTTGGACTAAATTCAATGGACTGATCCATGCCATACCTCAACTTTTGACTCTCTGAAAATTATTAAAGCAACCATGGACCGAATCCCAATGGTTTATGCTCATTATCAATGAATTCATCACTACTCGTAATCACCTCTACAAATAGTTTCAAGAAAATATCAAACGTAAGAATTTATAATTATCAATTTGCATTATAAATATTCCTATATCTCATTCGGATTTTTTTTTAAAAGAAAAACTATATAATTTACCTACCTTTCTCTCTTTATTTTCTTAAATCTCCTTTTCACCAAATAAACAAGCATTAAACCCATAAGGCAGGATATATTTCCTCCCTTAAAATATCACGTCGCATGCACTCTAAGCATATCCTCTCATGATCTTTTTTTTTAATTATTCCTTATGAGCTCATTTGTATTGTTGATTGAGAAGAGAAAAAAAAAGTTAAAATAGTATTATGATTTTTTTAATTGATTTAATTGGATGGATATGATTTAAATATTATAAAGAATAAAAAAAAAAATGATGAGAGCAACCCGATATAGAGCACCCGCAAGTCCTTGGGGGAAGCAAAGCATGAAGCCAAGTCTTCACGTGACGTCCATTAGATCAGAGCAGACCAATAAACATCTTTCATATTCATCATATTCATAGGGTCAGAGAATATATATATCTCCCGACGACTTTATACAACTGAATATTCATATTGTTAACTTCAATACAGCTCACATACATAGCATCACTCAATAATTGATCGTCCCAACCAAATTTGGGCGGGTTGCTTCGCTTTCAAACTGCTATAATCAGAAAAAAGATCAGATCTGCAAATGAAGAAAGAATGATCACCTTGATTCTTTCAAGTCACTCTTGTGGCTAGCTAAGATTGCGCTATCTTGTTTGGCCTATATAGTTGTGTCTTTTACGGGTGATCTTATAGGGGGGGAAAATAAAGTTACCAACTCATCATCATCAGAATCGAATGCAAGCAATTCAAGGCACCTGTGAGCATTTTGATTTGTCGGACAAGGTGGTCCCATTCCTATTAACCCTCTTTACCCAGTCCCATCCCTCTCACAGTATTCTTCTCAGTGACCGACAAAATAGTTCACATTCCAATCCATGTATTTTTACTTCAACAAACGAAGCTATTGCATGCTGGTTTTTCAAAACTCAGGGAACATAAGTCACTGTTAAGCTTATTTTTCCGAACATATTTATTTATTGTTTCCATCCATCTTAGGTTGTTTACATATTGCTAGTGACTCTTACTTTGTCGGGTCAATTTTTACACAAAATGAACATCAGATATTTGTGGCTGAAGCTCCCTAAAACTGATCTGTTACTATGGATTCTCTGGTTTGCCCCTGTAAAATCATGTCTCCAGGTTCAAGTATTTCCTATATATATGTTGGATGTTGGATTCGTAGGATGTGGCCCACGTTATTAAATACTTGAAAGATGCTCTGAGCATGCAACTAAATATGATGTTCACCTAATTGGTTGCACCTGGCTCCGTATAGATTCTCCAAAATTGTTCATGACTTTCCATAATGTTTATGACACGTCTGCTGTTAGAGAAAGTTGTAGGACTTAATTATAATAGCACTTGTCTCCAAAGAGCATAATTGAAAGCACCCACTCATGGTTAATTAATATCTGTCCTCAATTTCCATTGCTCCCCAAAACGCCAAACAACTTTTTGTACGGCAAGTAATAACCATTTCAAGTAGCAAGAAAATTAGACAAGAAGTATTATTAAGGATTATAATCTCCATCATTAATGGTCAATTGCTATACTTTTAGTCTCAGAAGAATTGTGTCTACTCACGAAAACACTAAACAGATTAAGCAACAGTTTGGTTGATGATATGGTTTGAAGGAATCCTATAAATGACAATGATTAGTGAGTTAGACTAATCAGCATTGCAATATCTATAGTTGAGTGAGGAGATGAACAGCAAAGAGGGTAGAGATCAATGAGAGTGCAACACTCTTTTTTTTTGTCAGAACCTACCATTCTCCAGATCCAGGATAGAAATTTTATTGACATCTTTCATTTTCTGATCTCACAGCCCCATACAGAGAATGTTGCTTTCTTTTGTCTAAGTTTTGGACATAAAGTGCCCATAACTCGTAAGATAAGATATCTAGCCTGATTGGTTGCTATCAATATGTGCTCTTATGTATTAATCTAACATTTATGGTAGTGTCAAATTAATATCCTGATCACAACCTACATAATAATGACTTAAGAAGTGTGTTTTTGTGGATGAATTTCTAATATTTGCTATGATCCCTAAAGGGTTATTCTACGTGGCAATAAATCATGCTAATGCAACTATAATCCAATCATGCATTGGGTCCCACATGGATAGCTCCTGGCCCACTCCATCCATGGAGTTCACAAGTTCAAAAAACACCAATACTAATACGTCTTGGGTTTGGGGTGTGGAACTGGTTCTACCAAGAAACACCCATACTTGACAAAGATTGGGTCAGTGTCTGATCTGGGTTAAAAGAATTATGGTGTGTCTCTACTACAAGCTTAAACTTTTAGCATGATTGTCGGCATTTTGTTCCTAAAGTTTGATATTAGAACCTATACGGGGACGAATGACACCCATTTCTAATCTACAACCCAAAAATACGAGTTGCCCTGTCCATTGTGATTAGTCAAAACAAAAGGCAACGTGTACGTCATGCAAGTGGTTCCCACAAATAAAATATACGAAATTGTCATGTTTGCCGATCAAACATCTACTTTTTAGGATAGTTGACACTGGTATTTACCTACCCACCGCATAGTAATTATAGCTGACACCATGAAAAGTACAAAACAGAAGGGGCTAATCCAGCTATTGCTTTCAAAGCCCAGGTTCGAGTGCAAATGGCAATAGTTAGTGGAGACTAGAATACAAACCCAACTCTGATATCAAATATGACCTGCATATATAACCTATTTTAACAAATATATTCACTTATTGACACTGGATTTACCTACTCACTGCATGTCAATTGTAGCTTACACCATGAAAAGTATAAAATAGAATGGGCTAATCCAGCTATTGCTTTCAAAGACCAGATTCAGGTGTCTTCAATGAGGGTATTAATAGTTTATGGGAATTTAAAGTCTGGCAAAATGACATGGAGGCACATTTAAGATACCCATCAACCCTTCTGCATCCTAAGTCTTAACATCCCATTTTTAGCTTTCCAACTAGACTAACAAAATCGCTGTCGTGATATAGGTAGAAGGGAAAGTAGTTGCAATGGTTAAGAGAAAATTATAAAATAAACTCCTTAGATTCCTCTTGTTTGTCATTCATGATCTACAATAAAAAAATTTTGGTATATTTAATTCTTCTAAGCGGACCTAAATTTCACCATTAGTTCTATTGGGGGACCCATAAATTTTCTTTATTTATATCAAACTGTACCGCCACACTCTTCTTCCATAGACACCACCAGACCTGAGCAGCCTCTATCACACCCTGCATTTATGCAAAGCAGATTCAGTCTGCTTTCTGTTTAATCGTTAGGCTATTATTCACCATTTCTTCTATCTTTATGGCTCTCCTTCTCTTCATTATTGTAATCTTTATGATCCCTTCAAGCAGTGCCTACGGGCCACCTTCACCTGGCTACTGGCCAAGCTCCAAGTTCAGGTCTATGAGCTTTTACAAAGGATTTAGAAACCTCTGGGGTCCTCAGCATCAAACTCTAAACAAAAATGAATTAAGAATATGGCTTGATAAAACCTCAGGTTTGATTAGTCTCCTGTCATTTTATATCTTGAATCTTCATCTCTTTTTATTTGAAAAAGCAATCCACTTGTTTTATATCTTTTCCTGCAAAACAGGTAGTGGCTTCAAGTCTGTTCGCCCATTCCGGTCTGGTTACTTCGGTGCTTCCATGAAGCTCCAACCTGGATATACTGCAGGCGTTATATCATCCCTCTATGTAAGATATGATCAAAATACTTGACATAGGAATAACATATTCATACTTAGCCAGAGTTGGGTTGGTTAACTAATCACTTGTGTGGTTTGATCAATGGCAGCTTTCAAACAATGAAGCACATCCAGGCTTCCATGATGAGGTGGACATTGAATTTCTGGGGACAACATTTGGGAAGCCTTACACTTTGCAGACCAATGTGTATATAAGAGGAAGTGGTGATCGGGAAATTATAGGCAGAGAGATGAAATTCCATCTCTGGTTTGATCCTACCCAAGCTTTTCATCACTATGCTCTGCTGTGGAGTCCTAAGGAAATAATGTAAGTCACTGTACTTCACTGTTTCTGTGAAAGCTTAATCTGTGTACGTGTGATTATTAAATGCGTAAATTCCCTGTCTTCAGTGTAAAGGAGTAGGGCACAGAGCATTCATTTTCTCATGAATAGATAGGATTAAATAAAGCAGAATCAACTTGAACTTCGTGTATGTGGCTCAAATTTCATTGGTGCTTGGAAATTGGTATCACAATCTAGGCACCAATAACATATAATTTGAATGAAAAGGAATGGATTTTATTTTCTCTGAAATTAATGAAGGAAGCGAAAGGGATCTGAAAAGTTTAAAGTGACAGTAATTTAGTGATATGATCATGATGTGTTCTTTGTTGGCTGGCTACACAGGGTATTACTTAACTTTATAAAAAAGAGCAAGCAGTTACAGTCACAGACAAAACCCCACTAGACTTTTTACCAAGATGATTTTCTTTTTCCCCTTTTACTCAGATTCTTTGTGGATGATGTGCCCATAAGGAGATACCCGAGGAAGAGTGCGGCAACTTTTCCAGTGAGGCCAATGTGGCTTTATGGCTCAATATGGGACGCTTCATCATGGGCAACAGAAGATGGCAAGTACAAAGCTGATTACAGATATCAGCCTTTTGTTGCAAGGTACACCAACTTTAAGGCTAGTGGTTGCTCCGCCTATACCCCAGCCAGGTGCCACCCTGTCTCCGCCTCGCCGTACCGCTCGGGTGGCCTTACACGACAACAATATGCGGCCATGAGATGGGTACAGAGATACCACATGGTTTACAATTATTGCAGGGATCCTAAAAGAGACCACAGACTAACCCCAGAATGCTTGCATTCCCACTGAAATTGGAATGCTTTATTTATTATTGTTACCTCCCAAAACACTGTTCATCTGTGACTTCTTCTGTTTTTATGTTTCACAAAGTTCTCTCTCTTTCTCTGTCGTGTGGTGTCTTAAATTAGGCCCCCTTATTATTGATGCAAGTGTCCGGTGCAGAGCTTTCAAGGCTCCCAAGATGACCAAAATTGGAAGATTATTATGTCGGTGAATTTCGTTTTTGTTTAACATTTGTCGATGCTGGAGACCAAGAAAATGGAAGAGAGAAATAAGAACAGTGTCAAGTAATATAAGCAAGGAAGTCAAGCCTATGTGGTATTTATTGCATTGGAGAGAGTGTGCAATAATAATATGCACGCTCTTCATCTGATGATGTTACTGTTATTTATTAAATGTTGAATTGTGTTGGACATGTTCTTCTTCTTCTCCAATCCAAGGCTCATGCAATGAATCTTCAGTTATTAATATGAGCATCTCATTTTTCATTGTCCTATGTATGTGGAAGTACCCTTTCAACACTGTGGTATATTTCTTTTTCTTTTCTTTTTTTTTTTTTTTGGTAAAAAAAGAAACAAACGGTAATATCTCTATATAAACAATGTTGTGAGTTTTGGTTTGTCCTGAAGATTTTTCTCCTCCATATATTCTCTTTTGGAGCATATAACAACCCCCCGGCACACAACGTTGTGCACAGCTAAATAACTTTCTCTGCTAAATTTGCCAGCTTTTTTTAAAGTTAATATTAACGTGGTCTTCAAGCTGCTCTCCATATATGGACCTTTAATTTGTGAGCAATCACACTGATGAGGATAATGATGGAGGCTAAATGGCTAATATGAATATGAATTCCGTTCTTTTAATTGAACGAGTATGATTGCTTGTGGAAGATGCTTTTGAGAATGAGGCCCACGATGATGATGATGTCCACATACTTATCATCATATATAATTGAAGGACTTGTTCCTTCTCTGCATTTGACATTCCTTTAACAGTTTTGATCATGACATATTTTGTTTCATTAATCACAATAATGATGTTGGCCCATGGCCCCAAAGAGACCCTTTTCCCCTAAAAAGATTCTTTTCTCCCATAATGCATGCCAAAGCTTAGGTAGGGATCCAGAGAAATGGTTGAGCAAAGGAAAATGGATTCAATTTAAGTGTAATCTGAGTGTTTAATCTAACTTTGTCACAAAAATCTCCTTTGATCTGTATCATATCGTTCCTCACTAATCAAGTATTGGAAAAATCCAATGTGTTGGGCCTTCCCTGGTACTGTCATTTGGAACTACAGAACTTGCTACAACTAGATCATAGGACGATATTCTTTGAAGGATCAAATGGCGTTATGTGAAGAGTTCACAGTTATCAAACAAAATTTCTCTCAAATCTTGTTCCATCTTATTCTCCTAAAAATGGTTCTTGCCCCAACAAAGAAAAGTTAAACCCAGGGGAAGTTGTGTCCTGCTACTAATAATCATTTGGAGATTTAGCGAATAGCGATAATGGGATGAACAGGATTGTGCGCTTAATGGTAAAACAAAACAAAATAAAAAGAGAAAGAGGGCACTTAATAATAGGAATGGCATCGACAAGTCACGTGGCCTATCTTCTTAAAGTCTCAACCCTTAATGCCACGTTTCGTTGGTGGCCAAAAAGAAAAAATCGCTATTCATGACGAAGAATTCCATGATTTAAAAAATAGATGGTTTAGATTTTTATAAAATTATTATTTACTGCAACGCAAACAAAATCTTTAAAAAAAAAAATTATAAAATATTATAATAATAGTTTTAAGAAATATTAAACCTGACCTATTTATTTTTTTATTTGAAAGTGGAAATGAGATTATGAGGAAAAAAAAAAGAAAAAAGATTCTAAGATTATTATCTTCCAAAATGGAATAGGTTGAAGTGGTTGGACTTTGGGTTATCTCATAATCCTTTGTCTCATTTTCTTTTCAAAAGCTCATCTTCATCCTCAGAATAAAAAAAAAAAAATAGATGGTTTAGATTTTATATTTTATAAAACTATTATTTTAAACATAAATAAATAAATTTTAAATGTTAAAATATGATGTACACAATTCATAACAGTACAATAACACAAAGAAATTTTTTTTTAAAAAAAAAAATTGAATTATAAAATATTATAATTATAGTTTTAGAAAATATTAAATCTAAACCATTCATTTTTTAATCAAAGAGTATGAGAAAAATTATTATGAGATTATCCTCTCCCGGTTCAATTATATTGTATTGGGAAAATCACTTTCAGGCCCTTTTTGGAGAAAAAATCTCAAAAAGCGCCGAGAATCCCAATCCCGATTTTGGGATTGTCGAATCTTAAAGGGAGTTGTTAACTTTGATATAATTGTTAACGAGTGTCTTGATATAGTTGTTAACTGACTGATTTAGTTGTTAGAAAATTGTTGTTAATGGTGCTGATTTAGTTGTTAATGGCCTACCCGTTAAAAAAACTACGCAAAGATTCTCAAAATCCTTAAAAATGTCCCGGATTGTCGATTACTCGAGGCTTTTTTAAGGTTTTTCTCCAAAAAGAACCCTAAAAGTGATTTTCCCTGTTGTATTTAGCTGGAAACCGTCGAAACCGTGTTAAAAGAAGGAAAAGTAAAATTAAAAATACATGTTCATTAATTATATTTTTCTTTTCAAATAGTATTTGTACCCCTTCCGCGGAAAAGAAGAAGGGAATTCAATATTCCTACAAAATTATTAATAAATAATAAACAAATTAAATATCTTTACAAATTAAGGACATTAAAATTGAAACTTTTTACGTTTTTGATTAAATGGATATCAAAAGGTTTTTTGATTATAGGAAACGAAGGCAGGCGCCTTTTATTTATTAGAGAACAGTATGTCCATCCCTATGATGAGAAGGGAATTTGACATTTATTTGATCTTAACTCCTTGATGCACCGCTTTCCCAACATCCGACCTTAGCTCAGTTGGTAGAGCGGAGGACTGTAGTTGTTTCAACAGTTGATCCTTAGGTCGCTGGTTCGAATCCGGCAGGTCGGATTTGTTTTGTTATCCATCCACCCTTTCAAATATCAAATCATTCCTTTTTTTTTTTCTTTTTTTACAAAGTACAAACCATTCTAATAGATGAAATAGTTAATTTGTAAATTTGCTCTAAAAGTATTCGCTAAAGAACAATATTACCCTATAATGTTTTGGGTTAAGGTGCAAAAATACACATGTGATTTGGTTAGAGGAATGTCTAACGACAACTATTTTTTGATATGCAAAAGTAACTACGTGATTATAAATTATGTGTAAAAATACCATTTGACCGTTAAGTTTAGCTTTTTTTTACTGACTAGACGATGACGTGGCTTTCAAAGGTGTAAAAATACACATGTGGTTTGACCAAAACAACGTCTAACACAAAGTGATTTTTCGATTTTTCTTATTATTTTGATTTCTTATAAACTTATTAAAATTAATTAAATAAGAAATTCATTATTATATTTTTATTAATATTAATAATAATAATATAAAGGTAAATACTCTTTCTTTCTCCCCGACAAAAAAGACAACCCCATTTTGTTCTCTTACAAAAAATCGACCTTATTTGTCTTTTTTATGGACTAAAAATGACTTTTTTTTTAAGGGGACCAAAATGGAAAACACTTTTTTTGTCGGGGCCAAAAAAAGGGTATTTACTCTAATATAAACTTAAAATATAAACTGAATCTTAATACTTAATAATATTAACTTGATTTGATTTTTTTTTAATGGAATTCAAAAAAAAAAAAAAATAAATCATCTTAAAGAACAAAATGTTTGTTATGCTTAATATCTTTAGTTTGATTTGTATTTGTATTAACTCAGCTCTTTATTCAAGTAGTTTTTTCTTCACGAAATTACCTAAAACCAATGCTTTTTAGAATCCAATTTGAGATTGTGCAAAGCTTACTCTAAAACTTTTTGTTTACATAGTAGTGATTATTAAAACTTTTTGTTTACATAGTTTTTTTCATCTTTGGATTCCTATCTAAAGATTCAAGACATAATCTGGGAAGTGAAGAATAAAAGATAATATTTTTTATTCTTTTGTTTTTTGTGTTTTCCTTGCTTGTGCTTGATTTTGAAATATTCTTATTATCCATTTTTCATCTTTCAATATAGAAATATATTAATTATATTAATTATAAATATAAATTAAATAAGAAATCAATATTTATATTCTATTTTCAATATTTCAAAAATGAAAATGAAAATGAAATAAAAATAAAATTATATAATCATATTCTATTCATATGAATTATATTATTATAATAATAATACATATTGTTAATAAAAAAATTCAAACAAACAAATAAAAGAAAGCTACGTCAACGCTCAATTAGCAAAAAAAGTCAAACTAATAGTCAAACAATATTTTTGCATTAAAAAAAAATTACTTTGTGTTGGACGCTCTTTTGGCCAAACCACATGTGTATTTTTGTACCTTTGAAAGCCACGCCATCGTCTAGTTTGCTAAAAAATAGTCAAACTTAATGATCAAACGGTATTTTTACACCTAATTTGTAACCATGTAGTCACTTTTGCATTTCAAAAAAGTACTCGTTGTTTAGCACTCCTCTAACCAAAACATGTGTATTTTTTCACCTAATTCTAATGATTTTAAGGTTTAATGTCACCCTTGGAAGTTTCAAAATATAGTAATGTTGCCCCATATCGTTAAAAAACTAACATTGACCGTTAAAAATTTGACGTTGACCGTTAATTTTTTAACGAAAAATGGCAACATTGCTCTATTTCAACACTTTCGAGACAAGAATGGCCCTAAACAAACTTCCAAGTAACATTGCTCGTTCGTGAAAACTTTTGGGACAAATTTCACTTCTGTGTCATCCTTGCACAAAGGCTATGATAATCTTCTTTATAGTGTTCTAATTTTATTGGCTACTTAACTAATTTTGAGTAGATTAAAAAAACTAAAATAAATTAGCTGTAATTATAACATTTGATTTGATTTCTCTAAAATATATGTAACATTATATTATGGGATAGAATATTGTCACTATCAATTTTGGTCACTACCACTTTTTTACCGTTAGATTAGAATCTCATATACCTTTATCATTTCTGATCTAACGGTAAAAAAATGGTAGTAACATTGGTAGTAATTAAAATTTGTAATGACAATATCTTATCCCTATTATATTATGGGATAGGATAAAATGAACATAAAAGACCTAGTAGACCTAGATAAAATGAATTGAGATATAATATTTTGATCCAAATCCAATCCTCGAATTAACTTTTACATTAGGAATTAAAGGTGCTATTATCATTCTTTATATAACACTTAATAGACTTTTTTAAAAAAATTAAGAAAGCTAAATAAGTTACTTTAAAGTATTTATATATTTTTAAAACTAATTTACATGACTTATAAATTAATATAAAATTTAATATTACATAACATATACTATAGTTATTGTTAGGTAACTTATTTAACTTCTTTAATATGTCTAAAAAAGTTAACTAAATCTTACACAACTTCCGATCTTTAATATAAGACATTTGATCTTTGTCACAAATATAAAACATAATTTTTATATTTGACAGCATTTTCCTAATTTTTCCCTATTAATGTTCTCTCAACAATAATCAAGGAAAAATTAAAATGGATTGAGAAAGATAACTAGGACGTTTTATAAAATACATGTCATATTATTTAACTAAATCAACTTTCATAATATAATCATGTACATATGTTTTATATTAAGTCCAAAAGAATAATATTATTTTTTCTCAACAAACGCAGATCGAACTCGTCATTTCCTGGCACACCAATTTACTATCAGCCAGCCACGTTCGAATTCCTCTGAGCTCTTGACCAAATGTAGGAGGCTGGTACATGCGCATAAACATGAGTTATACAAGGCTATCCATTCTGTGGCACACGACCCAAAAACTAAAATTACAAGAGGTGGCGGATATGTTAACCCTTCTCCAAGTTTTTCGACCTACCGTTTCATAGTCTTGTAAAAGTCTTATTACAAAAAATGAAAGTGGTGAACCATTTTTCGAAGTATATATATACACAAAACCTGGCTACTCAATTACATTCATCCTTAGGCTCACCGATAAACATCCTATGTGACCTTATTCTGGAGGGGTTACAAAATCAAAAGGAGTGTACATGCTCTTACATGTGATAAGTGGATAAATATATTAAATATGGCTCGACAAACCAAAGAATCAGCGAAAATATGTACCTAGAATTAAATTTTTGAGGGGTTTCTTTCATTGCTCTGAGGATAAGGAACCTGGCATACGGAGAGGGGTTAAACAAGAAGCTGGTTATGCACTATGACAACTGACAACTACATCAAATCATTAAAAAACTAAAGCAATAAAGTTTGAGCATTAAAATATGGCAATTAAAACTAGATTATAAACAGTTGCACTGTACACTTTCCCCCAAACTTGTGATTCCATGCTATCATAATTTAAGTTAGTGGTAATAGCTGAAATTCCCAAGACAAAAGTAGCAAAACACGAGTGTTCCTTCCCCTGACGCCCCTCCTTTCCTCACACTACATATCGCAGTCATACAATGATGCATGCATACAGCAGTTGGCCCAAAATTATAAAAGAAAAGAAAACGCATCATGATATAGAATTACCTTTATCAAGAGAGTTTGGTACAGAAAAGTTGCAATGACTTTCCAGTTAAACATCCCAGTAATCCATGATTCAGAGTAGAAGAATACTTCAGATCCCGCACATGCTCTGGTAATTTCAAACGCTGAACAACCCCAAAAGATGGCAACTCTTGCAAGACCAATTCACATGTACCTTCATCTCCGGATGCTAACCATCGGCTCTCACTCTCTAAATCCATAATTACACATTTTGGAAGTCGAATGTTACTTACATTGGCACGTGAGGAACCCAACGGTTGAAAATGGCTTCCGCCAAGTCTCTTGAACAAAACATGAGAACCCTGGACTCCTTGTCCTATAACTTGGGATGGAGTGAGAGATGGTTGAGAGAGAGACCCATCAGTGGATATGTCAAATTTGGGACGGTATGATATGACAACATCATCACTACTCGGGCAATAAGCAAGAGATATACAAACCCCGTTATTACCAGTTTCAGGAATCATACATGGCCTTCACAAAACAAATAAAGCCATCAATAGAGCTAATAAGCGTAACAAAGAATTAGAACATGACGAAGATTCCACATTAACGCTGTCAAAACATCAGTCAAGGCCATAAGGAACCAAAAATAAACTTATGCACAGCAATTTGAAAAGTTCAGTGACGGTTCTGCACTATTCTGATTGATAAAGAAACAAATGCATGTTTCCAAAAATGCAAATAGAGCCGCAATAACGTTTTCCAAAAAAGAAAAGGTAAAAAGAAGGAACATATAACTCACAAGAAAAGAACTCCTCGCTTTAACACAGTCAAAACCAAAGAAGGGAACAAAAAGAAAGGGAATATGCAAAGGTGGACCAAAACAAGCCAATTCCCTAAAGCCAAAATAAAAACCATAAAAAACAGAATTTGTATCCATCAAAGTCAAACAATCACAAAGTTTACATAATAGAATCTACAGAGAGGAAGTTAAACAGAATATTTATAAGGCATTGGTAAGAAAAATAAAGTCAGGCTTCAATCTAATATACAAGACATGTTAATAGCCTACCCCTCTTCAGCACCTATGTTCCACTGACACAGGCCAATGGCAGAAGCAGATAGAATTGTTCCAACGCCTGAAGGAAGACTGGAATCTTGTACAAGAGACTGGACAGTATGAACAGGGTTGCTAGTTAACCCATTTAGGGATTTTATGGGCCCAGCAGTTTGGCGCAAATCAAATACCAAGACAGAACCATTCTGCAAAATGAATAAAGAAAAATCAGTTTGTGAAATTCTTATTCCCAATAAATACAATACCAAAGTGCTGACCTGTAATCCAGCGTATACATTATGGGAACTGCTGAGATCCCATGAACATGACCAAGCAGGAACCTAAACACAAAATACCAGAAAGATGAACACGATACAAGCACAGAAATATTAAACAACCACAAAGCATAAGGGCTGTTAAACTAGTACCAACATCTTTCATTAGCACTAGATAGAAATAAAAGGGTTAAACTTCCACCTGTAGATCATAATTGACAACCACATTGTTGCTCTCCATGCTGTAACAAAAAGAATGATGACGATGAATGAATTTTATTTCCTTATATGTAAGAAAAAATAATGTATTAATAACACATAATGTGATCCCACCTGAGTACTGATAATTTCCTTCCTAATGAAGCATAAAGGGCCAGGTCACTATTTGAAGGGGAAATATGGAGATCTTTAATAGCACATGAACCAGAAGGCAGGAAGATATCTTCCATCTCATATGGAGGTATCAAGCTCATCTGCAGAACATGGTTTCCAGAAATTTAAAGAGATATCTCATTGCATGAACAGCTAGTAAAGCTATATAAAAACACATATCTAAATTTTAAAGTTGACAAATCTTACTTTAGTTAACAAGTAGGGTCCGCCTATTCCTTTTGGCCTTTGTGCCATTAATAAAATTTGATTAGAAGCATTTATGTCAAATACAAGAGCACTGCCCAGCTGAAACTCTTTCTGAAAAGGTTGAGAAAATCAGGTCAGTGAATTCTGAATTGTCAAAATATGGATTAGATGGAGTAAACTCAAATTCTGCAAGAAAGCAAGCATACATTAGCCAACAAGTGACAACTATAGTATAGCACAACATTCTATAGAAGACACTTCTTATATGTCAAGAGATGTTAAAACATATATTGGTCCTTTGTTGGGGTGGGGTACATCTGACTCCAGGAGAGTAAAGTCAGACTGCCTTACCTGCAATTCAAAATTGCAAGAATGTCCTTTCCCATTTATCTTTGCCCCAAAGCCATGTTCTACAAAATAATTTTTTAAAAAGAGTCAATAAGTTCAGAACCCCAGATCAATAGGAAACAAAAATGGACCTTGCACAAGCTACAGCATTAATTAAAGGGATCTGTAAGTCGGGGAAGTAATTTGACAAATGCGGCCATTTGTCAATCCAAAGTAAAATATTATTCTGGATATTTTTTATGGGGGGGGTGGACTGAGTGAAATAAGACTCGAGGATCTCCCAGAGAAGATCCTTTATTTGAAGGAATGATTACTTGATTCAGATCCCCATCGACAATTCCCAATTGCCTCCATGGTACTGGTTTCCCTTCTTTCCATATCTTGTATCAGCTGCTCCAAATATGTATTTCTCTGGAGTTAATCAATGAAAACAATTTAATACAAATACAAATATCCAAAAGAATCTGAACAGAAAAACCAATATCAATTGCACCAACTTTTTGTATATTCATGAATTCATATTACTTAAGAGTATATCTGTCTAGCATCATCCTAAAGCATGTTACCTCAATTTATAACATCCAATTGTCAAAGGGTTAGGCCCCATGAGACGACTTGTTAGAGCAACATGAATATGAAAGTGCATAAGAACTGAGGAATGCAAAATTACTGTTTCCATTGCTACAACAATGAAATAACTGATATTAAGCATCAGGAGTGGTATGTGTCGGGGCAACAGAAAATGACAGGTGGACTGTAGTAAAATAGTTGACAAAAAATACATGATTAATAAATACCTCCGTAAGTTTCTTAACTTTAAGATGAAATTGGCCTTCTTTTTTCTTCCATGCTGCTTCTTTCTTGCTCCAGTCAGAGCCCTAAGGCCATAATTCTCACAGATAATCAGCAGTAATAGAAATATAGCAGCATATCCCCCTAATGTCACAGAATATAACGGGTTTTTTTTTTTCCCATTTTGTAAATAAAGCAAAATATTCTAAGCAAATAAATTCAAAACTTTCTTTGGCCCCAAACCTTGCCTTCGAGAATAGCACATCTGGCCTCAAGCGACAGAATTTTCTGCAAACAAAGAAGACTCATCAGACAATTTTATTCTCCAAAGTTTCCTTTGATATGTTATACACTTATACACACATAAAAGTAAAACAACCTTGTGTAACTCTTCATCAGCAGCAAGTACACGTGAAGCATAGAGTTTCCTCACATCCCTCAATGCACATTTCCTGTTGCACTGTGGACACTGAAAGAAAAGTACAAATAAAAGAATGTTATGGCTTTTGTATGCTGATTTTAAAAAATGTTTCCCAACCACGATTACCTTTCCAGAATTTTTTCGCTGTTGAAGCCACCTTTTGATGCAAGACATACCATATATGTGCCCGCACGGAAGACAGCTGAATTCATGCACAGAAAAAAAGGGTACTAAGCAGCCCTGATCATCGTCAAACACGAATGAACTTATATATAAATGTGCTTGAACGTGACATATCAGAAAAAGGATAAAATAATTTTAAATAAAAATCAATTATAAAGAGGGGGGTAAGGGCTTTGTACCAGATATGGTGTTCACCGTCATTGGTCCAAGCTTCCAGGCAAATGGGGCAATACAAGCCATCAATGTCAGCACCGTTCCACTCATTCCCTTGACTACTGTCGACGCTCCCAATTCCCAAAGATGAACACGTTTCTCCCCCTTCAGTCCTCCGCCGTTTGTTTACCTCTTCTTCAACACAATCATCCGGAACCTCTAGAATTATGCTATCATATTGGTTGGAGGTAGAAGGAACGCCCTGTAACACCGTAGGAGACTGTACAAGCGGAATGTACTCTTCGGCCTGGTCCTCGTCCTCCTCCTCCTCCTCCTCATCATCATCATCATCATCATCATTCTTCTTCGCTGGCGGCAGATTCCTCTTCGCTTTCTAATATTTGTGCCGTTGAAACTCCGGCGTACCCGTGCAGGGAGAAATCGTAAGGATCCGGCATGACAGGAGTACACAGTGAATGCTCAGACTCAGTTGCCCTAACCGGCGGGAGATGCCTTTTTAAGTCGAGGAACGATAGCGCGGAGTTCTTTCTCGGTTTTTCCAAATTGCATTCTTCAACGACACCGTTTTCTTGCGCGGCTATTCTCCATTGCGAAAATTTTTTTTTTTTTCTTTTCCTTTTCTTGAGTAAAATGATTAAATGAGATATGTCGGGGCCCTTAAAATTTTTATAAATTTATAAATGTCCAGGCCCTTATGATTAAAAAGTTTGGTTCTTAAAATAAGAAATGAAATGAAATAAAAAAATCTCCTTCATCCCTTTTAAAACTTATCCGTAATTCAATACACTCTTAAAATGATTAAATGAGATATGTCCGGGCCCTTATTTTTTTTGGTATAAATGTCCGGCCCTTATGATTATTTGGTTCTTAAAATAGGAAATGAAATGAAATAAAATAAATCTCTTTCATACTTTTAAATAATTAATTTATACTACTTCCAGTTTTAAATATCACTCTGATCCTATTTATAACTCCAGTTCGACTAAAAAATTTGGTCATATTTATAAGTCCAATTTCATATAATAAATGAGATTGTGACAATTTTACCTATATTAATTGTCACCGTAAATAGATAGAGAGAAAAAAAGGTTGTAAAATCTTCATCATAAGTGAGGGTAAAGTTGAAATTTTACCCCATAATCATTGTATCAACTAACTTTTCTTGTTATGTGATATTTAGGTCCAAAATGAACATAAATAGGATTAAGTGGTATATGATATAATTTATAATGCAATTTATCCTATATATTTTTTCCAGGATTTCTCTAAAGTCTAGAGTGCAACTAACCAACTTCGTTTATAGCATTCACATGATCAAATCCTTGTAAAAAAAACAAAATACATACGAGTATTAGTTTGAAACATTTGATCAGCTTTAACTGTACCTCCAACTCTCTCTTTTTTTTTCCTTTCCAGTTACAAAGGCAAATTGAAGACTGAAAATATGAGATAACTATGTTCCACACCCGGTAGCCATGCTCAAGGAAGCCATTGCTATAAACGAGGAGTGAGAAGTTAAGAGAATTGCAGACTTTCATATAGTTCTTCATAATATCCTCTCTTTTTTTCCAACAACTCTCCATATTATCCTATAGACTAATTTAAAAGTTTAAATAATGTTACAGCCTGGAACGAAATAGTTGAGTAAATTATAGTTTAATCATATTCATTTATTTCAAGCTATGTTTTCACCATTTTTAGTTAAAAAGTTCACCACCACCATTTCTCATTTTTTTTTTAAAAAAAAAAAAACTAGTAAATGGCTCCAATGGGGTGTGAAAAAGAAATCTGAAAATGTTTTGAATTTTTTCTATGGGAAAAGTATTTCTCCCTAGCGATAAGTTTATCTCCAGTGACCCCCTAAAACTACGTTGTTTTAAATTAATGAAGGGTGTGTTTGTAATTTTAGGTGAATTAATGAAGGGTGTTTTAAAAATTTATATGATAAAAAAGTAAACAAAATTATGAAAACACTCTTCATTAATCCAAAACGACGTAATTTTGGGGTCATTTGAAAATAATTTATCTCCAAATGAATCGGAGATATCCTTTACCCTTTTTTATATATAAGTTTTTATTATCATTTTTTGAAACCAACTGTCCTATTAACTTGGACACGGCTTCTCTTCAATTCCTTTACTGTCTGCTTCGTTCCTTTGTCATAAAACAGCGCGGCTTTGACATAAAAAACTGAACTTGCTGTTTTTTTCAAAAAAATAAAAAATAAATTAGGGTAATGATTTATACTAAAAAAATAGTTCAAAATAGTGAACGATACTTGAAAAAATATTTTATCTTGAAAAATTATTTTATAATCTTGAAAAAATATTTCAAAATATTGATCATTTCTAAAAAAATATTTTAGGATACTTAAAAATACTTCATGATCTTTAAAAATTATTTTAAGATCTTAAAAAAATATTTCAGGTATTGAATGATAAATGATACTTCAAAATACTTACTGATACTGAAAATACTTCATGTTCTTAAAAAACTTATTTTAGGATGCTGAAAAATTATTTTAAAATCTTGACTAATCACTAACAATATACTTTATAATATTTTTTAAGATCATAAAGTATATTTTAAAGTATCATTTAGAATCTTAAAGTATGTTTTAATACTAGTCATTACCCCAAATATTTTTATATGTTTTTAATACTAGTCACTAGCCGAAATATTTTTTTTTTCTTTTAAAAAGGCAGCAACTTCATTCTTTTGCATCAAAACGACGTAGTTTTATGACAAATGAAGACAATAGATAGTAAGGGTGTGTTTTGTTTGTGGGAAGATGAGTGAAGATAAAATTTTTAACTTGTTTTGACCAAATTGCCTATAAAAGTTTTTCATTATTCCATAACTATACTCCTAACAATTTTTTCTATTATTATTAATAGTAATTTAGTAAAAATCCCCCATCCCTTCCCCTCAAACCAAACGCAAAAGGTACCACTCTGGTCTTTGGTCATATTTACAAGTCTCTTTTAATCAAATCACAAATACCAAGGAGAGGTAGTTAGCTCAATGATTATGGGGTGAATTTTCAAATTTACCCTCATCTATAATTGAGTACCTTTCAACTACTCCCTCTGATCCTAATTATAAGGCACCAACTAGCAAGTTTATTTAATCCTTTTTATAAGGCACTTGTTTGTTCCCAATGTGCATTAATTATTTTTTTCCATGTCTGCCCTTAATTAATAAGGGTAGTGGGTGAGAGTAATAATTATTATGATGTTGGAGTTTATTGCAATTAGTAGGGGTAATATTGGAAATTACTTAGATTCTAAGACAACTTTATTAACTTTAATTGTTTTTGTTGGTTTGTGAGAAAAGTTAGTTGGTGCCTTATAATATAAACCATAGGGAGTATTTCTTTTCGCTCTATTTTTATTAGTATAATTAATATGAGCAAAATTGTTACAATATCATTTATTTAGTTAAAAGAGATTTATAAATAAGACCAATTTTCTAGTAAAAAAAAACTTATGAATAAGGCAAAAATAGTAACAGCAAGCCGCGTCCTATCAACTCAGTCTCCGGAGACTTGTATCCGTATGGGTCAATTTTCATTAATATAATTTTATTTTTTTCATAAATATTTTCTTAATATAATTTCATACTAGGTGCATTTTGGTCCTTGGCTCAAACGATACCTCAGTTTCCCCGTAATCGTATGCAAGTATGGCCCAATTTTCATTAATATAATTTTATTTTTTTCATAAATGTTTTCTTAATATAATTTCATGCCCTGGATTCGTTCTGGTTCTTGGCTCAAACGATACCTCAGTTTTCCCCGTAATCGTCTGCAAGTATGGGCGAATTTTCATTAATATAACTATTTTTTTCATAACTATTTTCTTAATATAATTTCATACCGTAGGTTCGTTCTGGTTCTTGGCTCAATCGATCCCTCAGTTTTCCCCGTAATCGTCTGCAGCAACACATATTGAAAAATGGTTATTTTTATTCGCTAACTCACGATTGTGCAATCTGGCTTACCTTTTGCGATTTCCGTTTTCCGGTCTTTAGTTTAATTATTTGATACTGGTTTGCCTGGCATGCTTGCTGCCCCTCTTTCTCGTTCCAATTGTCAACATCCTGCCACTCCTATTTTATTATATTATGGTATATTTACCTTGGGCACTCATCATCCTGTTTTATGCCTGTGTTCTCTCTTTTCCGATCGCTTCACTGCTTTCATGATCTCATTCTCGTATCCAAGATTTTGGGGGCTGTTTTTATTTTTTAATATTCCGGAGGATTAGCAGTTGGAATTGAATATGATAAATCATTAATCTACAAGGGCTAAATTTGAAAACCTATCGGGAATTTTTGAAATTCTGGATTCTTTTTTTCTTCATCAAATTCTTGTTTCTTGATATGCATACATGTTTAACTTACAATCCTTTTTTTCCCATTTTGGTTGTTAATAAATTTTAGGGAAAAATCTATGCATTTTTGGGCTGGGAGTACAAGAAACCGGAGAGGGCTCCTCCAGCATGTCCGTACAAGCCTACAGCGAAGAAGGATAGCAAAGTGAGTGAATGCCTTACATTATTTAGGCTATGCATGGGGCTATTGTTAGACTGATTCTGCATCCATCTCTGATTGATAGTTTTTGTATTAATAAAACAACTTGAATCGCCTTTTCTATTAAAGTTAAGAAATCACTCTCTTAAAAAGAAGACCAAATTGGTCGTTGTGTGGTTTGGAGGGAATTTTTGTTGCTTTCTAGTGATAGGGAGTGGCCAATGATATTTTCCCTGGACCCTGATCGTGAAAGTAACTATCTCATATAGATCAAGATAGGTAGTAACTATCTCATAGTTGAGGATCACTGGGAGCATTACAGATTTGAAAGATAGGTAAACAAATGCCTACATATCATGATATATTTAGAGACGTATTATCTAATGCCACAAGCAGAACAATCATCACAGTTGACTTCCTGGTCTTTTCCATTACAGAATGTCCTGATCCTCTAATTTAGGAGTGCACAAAGATAGGGCCAGGGGCCAGGCGGGTTGGCCATGAACCCAAATTCTGGCCTGGCAATACAATTTTCAGGAACAACTCATAATAGGGAAAAAGAAAAGTGAAAACCAGTGGCATAATGGTGTAAAAGATATCCAAGTTTCTGTTTAAGATTTCAACTGGAAAAAACAATATTTAGGATTTTGTTATGAATCCCATCCCTGGAAACTGCAAGTTAATTTTTGCCCTCGAATAGATTTGTTGTGCACACATATCTATGATCAACCCCAGACTGATCTACTCAATAGGAACCTATGCTTCTTGTCCCTCAAATGCCTTCCAGGTCTTCTGTGTAGTCACTGCAGTAGGTATTTGATACTGGGTTCTGGATTCAAATCACATAGGCGATCCTTCCTTTTTGTGTTGGAAAAAGTAAAAACTTCTTCCCTTTTTCTTGTTCTGGAGTATGCCAGCAAAAATGTTGTCTAGAAATTGCAGTTTTGTCTGTGTGAATTGGAAACAGATAAGATTGTTCAAAGTTTAAAAAGTTCAATATTGTCTGAGAGACGTGTCTTTAATTTCCATTTCCCCTCCGATGTATAAAATGGACACATGACAAATGAAGATGAAGGTGTAATGCAAACAAATTTAGATGGCCGAACACTTGTATATATCATTGGAGTCAATGACTCTCCTTTATCGATTTTAGCTGAATAGTGATGACCAAGGTATGAACGATTGGGGGGCTGCTATTTGCTGTGATATGGATTGTGAATGAGCCACAAATTTGAGGTTGCACAATGCAGATCAGGGTTCTTAGGGGTCCAAACCCATATGTTTAGGAACTATGGATATTTTTGTTTGATTTTTTTTCCCCCCGTTAAGGGCAAGGTTTAGTGTGTGTTTAGATTAGCTTTTGGAGAATAGGTTTTATGATTTACGAGGTAAGCATATGAGAGAAGTTTTGTCTCGGCTTGCGAAAAATGACTTCTGAAACCATGGTTTTAGAGTTACCTAAACACTCACTTAGTTTATGGGCTTGCAGTTATATGAATTGGGACTTTTGGTTTTATAGATAAAACATAATTTGAAACTTTTTGAAAATGAGTGTTTGCCTTTTAGAACCCTTCATTTGACTTTGTTGATGATGAATTGAGTTTGTGCTGCAAGTTGCCATTTCCATATGTTGTCCAGTTTGTGTTCATGCCTTTGATTGCACACGAGTTTAGGAGCCTCATTACTACCAAGAGGAGAATGTTGTGAAGGGGATCACTGGAAATTGATTTTGCACTTCTGTGCCATTTTTTACTAGAGCTCATGCAAATCTTCTCCCTAGAAAGAAAGAAAATGTACTATTCAGCTTTTTATATATTTTGATATGTGCATATATTTGACTTCCGATATTCTTCTTTTCTTTTTAGCTTTTTTATTTTTGAAAGTCTTGTATATTATGAAATCATCGTCTGAACTTTATTATGTATTATGTTCTGGATGTTTACCATGCTCGTGGCATAGATCTGTGAGTTTAGCTATGCATATTCTGAATATTAATAAACGCTTGTGTTGTATGTTTGATTTCATGGCTACCTTGCTCGTAAATTAAATTACACTTCATTGCTTTTGCAGGTTGATGCAGATGCTGGACCGGCTCCAGCAGAACCTGTTGAACCTGGACGAATAGATAAGAAGCAGGATTAAGCCGAGGCTTGATTGGACAGAAAAGGCATGACCCTAGTTACATGGTTTTAGACTGTGTTCGCAACTCTATGTTATTGGGGGAAAACAATGAATTTATATGGGCGCTTGGGTCGTTTTTTTTTTTTTTTTTTTATTATTATAATCAAGAGTTTCTCTTTCCAGACATGAGGGCGCTTAGGTTGTTAATGATATAACTTGGCATAAAGATGATGTGGTGAGTGTTTTGGTTGTGCAGATAATTCTTTTCAAATGGGCCGTTTCCATATACTTCATCGACGGAAAATAATTATTTGTTTTCCTTCGTTGGTTGGGGACAAAAGAGAATCAAACGTTTAATACAAGGCAAGGGGGCTCAAATATACTGTGGATGAAAGCATTTGTTGAGTGTGGAGCAGCGGCTTAGAAGTTAATTGGGTTCAGGCTAAAAAATATCTATAAATTTTTTGTGAAAGTGTATCTGCCATCGTATACTTTTTAGGGGTGCAGTAGTCCACGTCAACTTACAAAATTGGAGTAAAAATCAGTTAAAAAGGCAAACATCCATTTGTGGGACCCATACTATTAAAAAAATAAAAATGTATACCTTTTTTATTTACTTTAATGCCCTTCCTTTATTAATCCCAAGTCCCAACATTGTCGACTCTCCCCTTCCTCCCTCTATCTTCCCATTGTCTTCTCAGATGCCAGTGACGGCAGCGGCATCTCTACAGCGTCAGCAACTATGATAATTCTCGCCTCTCCCAATGTCTTGTAAATCCAAATCTATTGTGCCTTTTTTTCTTTCCTCCTTGCAAATTGAACCGAGACAACAATAACTCAACTTCTTCCCCGTCTTCATTGGTCTTGCCCCATCACTGTCGCTGCACGGTGAGAGGAGGATGTGGCGTTCTTAATGCTGGATTTTTCCTCCTCTGATCCTCTACTATATCCTTCGGCTAGGGGCTTCCACTTTTGTTGAAACGTTTGACTCAATCGGGGAAGACGAGAACGGCGATGTCGTCTACGTTGGAGGCGGCGTGATTGAGTTCGCGGTAGAGAGTAAAGGTAGCTGTTGGATCGTCTTCATTTGAAGCTTTTGATTTTTTCAAAATAAAGTTTGTAATGACTTTGAGATATTTGTTTGGATCAGCTCACTTATCCGAATAACATAATAAGATTGATCGTTTTTTACTTGATTTCAAGATAAAATTTTGTTGATTGATTGTGCTATGCGTTAACACTGGGTTGCATCGTATAGATTTCTCACTGCTAGTTTTTTCTTTTATTTCTTGTTGATTTTAGTTTTGCTTTGCTGGAAATCGGTTGTTTGCTCTGTTATGCTTCATTCTTTTAATGACAATATATACTCAGGTCAAAAAAATCAGAGGTTGGAAGGGAGAAAGTGTTTTTTTTTTTTAGTTGGGTACTTTAGTAATTTCATATTGGTATCACTGGACGTTGGCTTCTTTTAATGACAATGTCTTTTGTCTCCAATTTTATAAATTTATGGTTACTTTTACACCCCAAAAAGTGTATAGTATTGGATGTATTTTGTGCAAAAATATATATATATTTCTGCATCTTAACAAAATTAATTTAAGTTTCAATCTATGCACGCATTTCTCCACCTGCTCAAAATAATTTTGTTCTATTCGTTTGTATGCAAACGATAGCATTTGGCCATTTGTAAGCGATGAGGTCATTTTGTTTAATTTTTTTTTTTTTTTTTCTGCTTTTAAACGTCATGTAAATATGTAATACACCAATGGGCATTTGTCATAGTGCAAGGGCCGTCAACCGCCTAAATATCAAATCTCGAGTTCTAAATATGAAATATCAAGTTTGTATTTATACGAATGCGAAAAAATCTGTTGAGACAGTTATTCTTATTGAGTCTGATATTATTTAAATCTAATCTAGTCAAATGGGAAGTGTGAGCTACCATTATGATCTAAATATGAAGTACAAAGAAAAGTGTAACAACAAAAAATTTCTTTCATTACCCACCGCCTCTTGATGAAAGGCTTTTTTTTTTTTTTTTCATTCAAAGATTCTCATAACACTATCTAGTTCATGACTTTTCTTTTTTTGATATACAAGCGATAGGGAGGGGGGTTTGAACCCAAGGCCAAAAGGGGAAACATTAAAATCCACCGCACTACTTAGGAGTCTTTGGTAGTTCATGACTTTTCGTGGTGGACATATTCCAATTTCCATAGATCACATTAGCCAGTGGCGGAGCCACAATATTTTCTGGGTGCAAGTGCACCCATAAAAATACCTTTAATTGAAAAAAAAAAAATCATTTTTCTTAAATATGGATATACATTCACACAAATTATAAATATACATGCTTAAGATTTTTAATAAAATAGGAAACAATCAAAGAAAACCTAATAAAAATAAATTAGTAAAATATCATAGGATATGTGTGGCTACTAGTTTTGAAGGTCCAACTTGATTTTTGCAAAAACTCGCTGTTTTGGTAATCTTATTTGAGTAACTCAAAAGGATTTTTTTGAAAAATGGAATATTAAACTAAAATTGAGTTTTATAAATGGTAAGAGTGTTCTTACAGGAAATTGGTTTTTGAGAACGAAAACCTGGTTTGTGTAAAAACTAAAAATTTCACATACACATAAATGTTTCCTAATTTTCCTTCAAAGATAGATATGTCGTATCTTCAGAGTATAATTCATTCTTTGCATTTGATATTACTTAGTTGACTTCTTGATTATTATTTTTTTATGTTTAATTGAAGTTTTCTTTTCTTTTCATGTCATATTCTTTTATTTTTTTAATACATTTAAAACTTCCTTAAAAAAAAATCGAAACCCCCAAACCCCCATTAATTATGCACCTATAAATATGAAATCCTGGCTCCGCCACTGCATTAGCAATTGCCGCGTTGATATATTTAAACGGATGATTCATTGATCCCTTGCTCTGTTAAGGCCTCTTTGGTATGAGGGTTTTGAGAGAAAGAAAAGAGAGGGAAGATTTTTTGTTGGATTTAAAAAAAAATAGAGAAGTGTAGTTAAAAGTTTTTAATTTTTTTTTTTTACTCTTTTATCATGCATCTCCTCCTTATTAAAATTTTATAAACGAACTTCTCTAATTTTGTAAATGTAACTCCAAAAATTTTCCCTCCACCCACGTTTTCTCCCCTCTTCTCATACCAAACAGCACCTCAGTTGAAATCTATCAAACCAACAAAGTCCTATGCTTCTTAAGGGTAAAGAAATAGAATGGAAAAGAAAAGAATGTAAATCACCAACAACAAAAAGAAAGAATGTAAAATATTTTGCCACGAAAGGTGTTAGGTTTGCACTAGAAAAAAAAAAGTTGATAGAAAAAAAAATTGTTTAATTTAAAGAAAATGAGTCAAAAACCATTTTACCCTAGAATAAAAATATTATTTAAATATCCATGACACCCGCTCACCTTTTTATATCATATCTAACGTCACATGAAAGGAATTTTGTGTCTTAGACATTTTGCCTAGCCACTTGAAAATGGGTGCCCACCTATTTTTTCAATTATATGGATGAAAATTGATGGGTTGAGGAAAATATCTTCCTACAAAAATGACGAAGCAAACGGCCAGCCTTCCCCTCTCATTTTTCCAGAAACAAAAGGACCCCTACAACTCCAAGCGCTTGTGCTATAGCTGGTAGGAAGTTTCCCGATTTGCCCAAGAAATCCATTAAACCAACAAAGTTGTAGGCGTCCCCATTTTCAGCCAAGAAAAGGAGACACAAATAATATTAATACTCCGTACTTGAACAGCTGTTCCTGCACCGTGTTTGGTTGAGCATACAAAGATGAGATAAGATGGATGGGAAAGTTAAAAATGGGAATACAAAAGTGTGATGTGAGGAGTGAGGACGTGGACTCGCAGGCGGCGGACTCCCGTGTTTGGTGGACTCGTTTTCAATTTGCTTCCCTTTCAGTCAACCGACGAATCCATTAAATACTCATCCCCTTCGCACCCTTTTCCTTTACTTGTGATTCTCCTTCACGTCTCATCCATCCTCCTCTTCTTCTTCTTTTTCTAAGTCTGCATTCACCATAAAAATCACACCTTTTTCCCCATTTTTTATTGTGTGGGTGTGAGAGTGCGAGCTTTTTGGGGTATTGGGACCTACTCTTGCCAAATGCCAATTACGGGTTGTCACTCGTCATCATCCCATTCGGCAACCACGCTACCTGCTTACTCTTTTTATTCTCTATTATAAAACACTAACTAATTATTTTTACAAACTAATAGTTTGATTTTTTAAATTTGTTCTAAAATTTAAGTAATTTTTAATAGGGTTAAGGTGCATTTTTTCCCTTAAAGTCATTTTTGCATCCCTTTTTTCGTATTCGGCAAAAACACGATGTTACCCGTCAAAAACCCTAACGGCAATTCGATTAACGGTCAACGTTAGGGTTTTTGATAAACATCGCCCATTTTAAAACTTTGGGGCAACATTTTCCAAAAAAAAGCAGTAACGATTTTGCGCGAAGTTTTAAAACGGAATAGATGTTGCCCATTAAAAACCCTAACGGTCTAAGGTTTTTGACGAACCGGGCAACATTGCTCCGTTTTTTAAAACCTTTTTTTCAAAATTTAAATAATTTTTAATATTATCTCTACTAATTACACTAAACTCTAATATCATATTAATTATTACTTTCACCCATTACCTTGATTAATTATGGGCATACATAGAAAATAATATTTAATGCTCTTTGAAAATAAACAAATGCCTTATAAAAATGACTAAATACACTTGTTAGTTGATGTCTTATAATAAAGACTAGAAGGAATATTATGTTACTATTTTGGGATTATTTTAATTTAATTTTTGTTTTTAACTTTGTCCAACCCATCAACTAGGTTACTAAAATTGGACCAGTAACTAAACTAGTCAGGTTACTGGATGAAGGGTCAGTAGATTAGACCTGAACGAACCCGCAGCCAAACCGGTAAGAAGATGAAGATTTAAGAATTATTAATATGAAATAAAAAAAAATCATTTTTTTAAAAATAATAATAAATAAACTTGGTTAATGCCGCAACCGGTTTGTTGGTTTGTAGGCTGAACCGCGACACTGCCATCAACTACTTCTACTTAGTACTTACCAATTCCTGTCTCCCATTGACCGTGTCATAAAATTATGACCTCCCCATTTCCATGCATTGACTTAGCCTTTTATTTTATGCCTAAATAAACCTGCTGCCCAAAATATAGCTGACACGGCACGTCTCAGATATGTTTGGCCAGAACCCTGTCATTTCCATCGACATGCTCACATGTCTCGGTGGATCACTAGGAGAAGTAAGCCGTAACAATAGAATATCATACATTAAAATTTGATATGCAAAGTTGACGTTGGTGGAGACAACTCAGTATATTTAAAGTAAGGTTGTAAATTTAAAATTCTCAGATGAAATTATACTAAAAAAGTAAACGCATGTGTTTGAATTTGAGAATACTTGAAAGGATTGAAAAATCGAATAGTCGATAAAAGTCTTCATATCTGGAATAGTGAGTGAGATTGTAAGAGTGAAGGCTCATCATCATCTACCTTGACCTTTTCACCAAAACAAAAAAAACGGGTAGTGACTTGTAAGGAGGCTGAGGTGGGAAAGTTTAAAATGGTGCGTAGGGTTTTGTGTGAACGCGCAAACACCAGAGAACAAGACCAACCTCTAAAAAAATCGACGTCCCAATCAAGTGAAAATTACCTGCAAATAAACAAGGATTTGATTTTTCTTTCTATGGCCCATTCATATTTTATTTGTCGTAAGTAGTACTCCTTTTTTTTGTTCGAGGCGCATTTTCATTATGAATTAAAGCTTCAATTCACGGATGCCTTTTAATTTATAACTTTTTTTTCTCTAACTGGCTATCTTACTTATTTATACATGTTAAGGAGGTATTTTTAATTAAAAGGCCGTCCCAATATAGATTACTAAGATACGTATAAAATGCGTGTTTTTATGTACGTGTGTGTGTGTTTTCACCCATACATATATTATTAATTATATAGGATTTAATATTTCCTTTTTTATTGCAGTAATATTTTTTTTGTCAAATTCATAAAAGTGAGTGGATTTGATTAATATTTTTTTTTTTTTTTTTTTTGGAAAAATCCTATATAAAGATGGTTGAATTACCAAAATTCTAATCAATTATTAAACTTAACAAATTATTAATTAGATTATATAACACAATTAGAATTTAAAATTTGGATTAAATTACCTCTATATACTGGTTTAGATTGAATTTTGGCAAAAATATAGAGGATGAGGCTGGATATTCGATAGTTTTGTATCACCTAGCTACAGAGGTATTTTGGTTGATAGCCTTGCCAATTTCAGCCCCTACACATTATGATCCTCGCCTAATTAATAATAGAGATTTCTTCTTGTGCTCATTCTCCTTCAGGAGTAAGCTATGAAATAAACGAGCTTCCATTTTCTTTTCGGCCAACAAAGACGTTGTTTCGTTTATCATAGGGTCATCTGATCTTTTTTCTAGTTGTTGATTCTAAACTCCTAAAACCCAAGATCCGTCACTATCACGATGCAATTTCCAGTGCTTGGTGTCCCTGCTCCTCGGCTGAATTTGCATTTCGTTGCGACCTTGTGATTTTGATTGCAGTTTTAGGGTTTATACTTCCTCATTACTCTGTCTATTTCTTTGATAAATGGCGAGCAGAAAGGAAGAAGAAAGAAACGAGATTATTGTTAGAGATATTATTGGAAAATAACCAACATTTAAATATTTTAAATTAGGTTAATGACCTAGTTTAAGATTTATTGATTTTACCATATAGGATTTTTCTATTTCATTTATATGGATTTTCTTATTTTTAACTGTCTTTATTTTTATATGAGTGTGATAGGGGAAAAAAAAAAATCTTAGAAGCATTAAACTCAATTATATAATAATGAATGTAAAGTATGAACTTATTGTGTAGTGTCCACTTGATTTCCAGCGTTGTCCATTGGCGGATGAAAAACAGAAATGTTGGATGTTACCTGTTTTTTAATGGATAAACACGAAGCCACCAAACTGAGGAACGTGGAAATTGAACCCAAAAGTTGGCTTTTTTATTTGCCTACTTGAATTCCCCATCATGGCCCCACATCCTCCATAATAGAAATAGTAGTGCCTTCTTTTTTATATGACTCCATTCAAACATAAATTCATTGATACAAATTTCCCTCTATGATTGGGAATAATGAAGATCTGTCCATCTAGATTTTTCTCAACACACATCCTCTGCCCACGACACGTGTAAAATGCTGACGCCAAAATACAATAAAGCAACGTAACCCCGCAAGATGTAACGCCAAAAAGGCTATGTCTTGCTTTTTTATAAAGCAGCGCCATGTTTTAAAAACCTGATTATATTGAGTTTAAGATCACGCCCTTTAATATTGCATGACCGTCAAACGTATATACATGATGAAAAACATATAAAAACACCTAAATCTGATCAGAATCTCAAAACGCCCTTTTATTATTTTGAAATTAAACTTTTTATAAGATATATAATCTAATTGTTTTGATGTTAAAAAAAAAAATATCTCAACACCTTAATTATTGTTAGCATCGTCTTAGCACTCATCTAAGATGTGATTAGAAAAACACTTTGAGACTCAAGTTGGATGAAAACAAATAATGTCTTGCAATTGCAGGGCTCTGGGGACTACTAATTCGTTACTTAAAATTTAAACGCTTCATCAGTTTGACTTTTGAGTTCCGCTCATGTTTAAAATTTTTAAAATTGGTTTTTTATTTTATTTTTTAACATATCACCTAAATAAATTTATGTTATAAAATATATTCAAATATAAATCACATTATGCCTTTTATCTGACGATATTTTGTAAAAATAAAATAAAAACCAGCCAATCACAATGGCAAGACTGGGGAGGATGGGAGCATCACGGAAAAGAAATATGATGTCATGGAATGACGTGAGTATTACGGAAAAGGCGGGAACAAATTTAGGTGAAGTTACTGTTTCCCGCTTTTTGGCGAGACACACGTGAATCTGCCCGCCCCCTCAATCCTTACGGAAAAGTAACTCAATTATTATCTCAATCCACACACAAAAAAAGCCTGATTTTTTTATATCTACTATATTAAGTTTCAGTTAAAAATACTATAATTTAACTATAAATCTACATAAGAATAAATAAGACATCCGACAACATGTGATTTGATGAAGTATAGTTGAGTTTTGTGCATAAAAAAATTATGAACAATACTTGATCATATTATTACTCCTTTGTTAGTTTCTATCCCCACTTACCCTATCATAATTGCGTACCCCATCTTTTGAGAATTTATGTAGTCTCCCCCCAAGCATGATAAAGAGCAAGCACTTGTATTTAAGCCACCACCATCAAGTCCTAGATACAGTTCAGGTGAGGCGAACCCAGTCTTGTACTACCTCCGGTCATAATTATAAGACCTAGTTGACTTTATTTTTGATAGATTAAGGAAGTTAAATAAGTTATTTAATAATTTTATATGTTATGTATCCTTAGATTATATATTATTAAACTAGGTCACAATTATAAAACATAGTTGATTTTTTTAGAGAAATTAAATAAGCTAGTTAAATTGCTTTAAAGTATTTTTATTTTTTATTATTTTCTTCAAAGTAATTAGTTTGACTAATAAACTAATATATAGTCTAAAGATACACAACATATAAAATGATTAAATAACTTATTTAGCTTTCTTAATTTCTCCAAATAAAGTCAACTATGTCTTATAATTATGACCGAAAGTAGTAATTTATTAGTTAAACTAATTAGTTTGAAGAAAAAAAAATAAAAAATACTCTAAACTAATTTAATTAGTTTTCTTAATCTCTCCAAAAAAATTAACTAAGTCTTATAATTAGGACCGGCTAGGACATTTTTTAAACATAAGTTAGGGAAGCACTCGGGAATGCGCGTGGCCTAACACTTTACACTTGTGAGTATATACCATCATGGGATTCTTTTATTACTACCAAAGATTCTAATTCGAGCTCCGGCCACCTCACCCCACTTTCCTAATTTATTATTATTTATTATTTCACTATAAAAAGCAACATTATTGGTTCGGACGCCACCCATCCCTGACTTACCTACTCTTCCACTCGTACCTATACACACTCACGGATGTCGTTGGATCAAGATCGATCAAGGGGGCCAGTTATTGAGACCTGCCAGGTTAGGGTACCAGACGGTTGGGTTGTTGCCAGCTACGTGTCCGTACACATGTTCATGAAACTTCCAAGCTCAACCGCCGACATGATGCAATCACATTACTCAATCATCTTTCTTGATATACGAGAAACATATACGTGGTATTTATTTAATTTGGCCTAAGAAAATCAGTTAATTTCATCTTCCTTTAATTCTATTATTTCTCATATTCCTTGATTATTATTAGAAAACATTAATAAAGGTAAATTAAAAAAAGATTGATAAATACAAAAAAAATTATATCTTATATTTAAAGTCAAAAGTAACTTTTTAAATATGTCTTATATATTAAAGAGTGGAATAAAGAGTATTTATTTTTTACCCTCAAAGCAGTAATATTATTGATGATTATAGTTTTCTTTTACAGAAATTAAAATTGGAAAATAAGACAGTAGGCCGTCAACATCATGACATAAGGACGAAGTAAGGGCAAGGCAAGTAGAAGGGTGGAAATGTACAACCACGGCACATCCACGGATCCACTCACCCAAATCCAATCTTTCTTTATTAGTAGTAGGAATTGTTTTTTTAATATGATTTATAATATATAAAATAAGTTCATGAGATGATTTTTATTTGGTCTTGGGTAACGTGAACATGCCCTTATGAATTTTAACAAACCAAAGGATGAACATGTCCTTATAGGCCCTTGTGAATTTTGCCAAACCAAAGGATTAATTTTGATAGTGAGTTTATATATGTTCCCAACTTCTTTTCTATTGCCGTCTCAAAGTCTCAACCAACGGTCAAACACACATCCCCTCCGTGTGAAAGAATGTTCTGAGTTGTAATGATTTGTTTTCTTTTAAAAGGGTTTTATAAGGAAGTAATTTATCACAATCATTATAATAATTCGTTAATAATAAATTTGGTCGGGATAAATAAAATAATAATAACACAATGGCCTAGAGGAAGAGAGTGACATATCCTTAATATAAGACATATTTAAGGAATTGATTTTGATCATAAATATAAGATTGATTTTTATATTTGTAAATCATTTTCTAATTTATCTTACTGAGTCTCCCTCAACAATAATAAAGGAGTGGAGGAAAGGAGAGAATAAATGAAAATGATTAAAGTGTTTTAAAACATACATGTCATATTAAATAATTTAACTAACTTCAATTTTTTTAAATAAAACTTAATTAATTTTCTCAATCTAATTAAATTAAGTGAATATATCATATATTAAATAGAAACGTGGAGTAATGATAGGAGATTAATGATTATTATATGGGGGTCGGGCCGGGCATGTATGGGATCAGTGGCGAGATAGTCAAAAGCACACGAGATTGATAAAATGGAATCTGCAAGTGGGTGAAAGTATCGACAAGGGATTCAAAGGCCCCATCGCCAGCCACTCAAACAAACATAAGCGACTGTGACATAAACCTCTGCCTCTCCCTCCCCTGTCTCTTCCCTCATCCTCTATCTATCTCTGCTCCCACTCTAAAAGAAAACCCGTTCTACCATTGGATTAGCCTCTAATATCATTACCAACCTACCCAGAACAAGAAGAAGAAATAGTAGCAGACCAAGAAAAGAATACTATGGGCATATTGTACGACGACGTTGTGATTATCAGGGAACCTGAGAAAGAAGGTGACCCGACCGTTATCACTGTGAATTGTCCTGACAAGACTGGCCTGGGTTGTGATTTGTGTCGCATCATTCTCTTCTTTGGACTAAACATTGTCAGGGGAGGTAACCCAATTCTCTTATTCCTACCAATTCTCGCTCTTTGTTTTCCTTTGCTATGCAAATAACGGATTTACCATCCTTTCAAATAAAGTTAAAAAAGAACTCTGCTTTTTCTTCCCTGTTTGGTTGTTGCTCTGGATCTGAGAGTTGATCATTACGGTCGTGGATTGCTTTGCTTGATGAAACTGGCGTAAATTTGAGAATCAGTTGGTGGTATTTCTTCTGGGCTTTGATTCAGTGAAGTTCGGTCATACATGTCAGACTAATTCTCGTTTGTTTATTTTGATGCAATGAAGACGTGTCAACCGATGGGAGATGGTGCTACATAGTATTCTGGGTGGTTGGGAAGCCAGAAACGAGGTGGAATTTGTTGTTAAAGAGGTTAATTGCTGCATGCCCAACTTGTTCTTCTGCTTCTGGAATTTCTTACTACCTCTCTGAATTGCAACCTCCCAAGCCTCCAGATGTCTTCCTATTAAAGTTCTGCTGCTATGATCGTAAAGGCCTTTTACATGGTAATTTTATAAACTTTCTTTGCCAATACAAGTCTTGAATCATCAATATTCCTGGTTGTTGTCTCGCTGATTGTGACTATTATTGACTGGTCCAAGACGACTTCCTTCTTTTCTTTCTACTTCTCAGACAAATCTGAACGATTTCCTATTTCCTCACTGTCTAGTGTTCAGGAAATAGGGATATATATTTTGCCTAAATCTGCAGAACTTTCCAAGATATGTTGATGATGAATTATTCGGTTTCTATCATATCATTACTGTCTGGTCACATGATTGTTCCACACAAATGATTAAATTTCTTTATTACTGTGACAGATGTGACAGAGGTTCTATGTGAGCTAGAGCTTGCCATAAAGAAAGTGAAGGTATCTACAACACCCGATGGAAAAGTGATGGATCTGTTTTTCATCACTGATACAAGGTTGGAACCGCCTTATGTTACCCTTTGCTATATCCTCTAGTTGTTTCTTCATAGCAATTGAGTGTCTTTTTGACTCACTGATACTGGATTTACTTACTTATTTTTAAGATTTTTTTTAAAAAAAAAGCTTGAGCAGGACTAATGTGTCAGCTGAGTTTAGACACTCAAATGGAAACAATCGTGTGCAAATTTTTTCAGACTTACTGTCATCCTCATAAAAATTCTGTATCAGTTCAAGGAAATACAACAAGAATTTCCTGGCGTCTTCTAAATATTTGATAGTTTTCTTCAAAGGACATAAAATGTGATTTAGGAGAATTTGAAGCTGATTAGCTGCTCTACAAAATGTTTCCTATAGCTTTTAAATGTTGCATACTTGGCTTTATTACTATATATCAGAGATCTCTTGCATACAAAAACGAGGAGGGAAGACACAATTGAACAGTTGAGAGCTATCATGAAGGATGTTGTAGTCAGTATTGACATTGAATTGGTCGGCCCAGAAATCACTACTTGCTCTCAGGCATCTTCATTCCTTCCAACTGAAATCACAGAATCTGATTTTGACGTGGAATTGTCTGATTCAGTTCGAAGTGCAACCCTCACATCCGAGAGTGTCTCGATCACAATGGACAACCTGCTGAGCCCTTCTCTCACGCTTGTTCAAATCATTTGCCAAGATCACAAAGGCCTTCTTTATGACATCATGAGAACTCTCAAAGACTACAACATTCAGGTATGTTAAACATGATAGTAGCTAGTCTTGTCTGCATCATTTATATGCATAAACCTAATGGTGTGATTGTGAGGCTGCAGATTTCATATGGGAGGTTCTCAATAAAATCAAGAGGGAAATGTGAGATAGACTTGTTCATAATGCAATCAGATGGTAAAAAGATAGTGGACCCTAACAAAATGAGGTTGTTGTCCTCTCGGCTGAGGATGGAGCTGATTCGTCCACTGAGAGTTGCAGTTATAAGCAGAGGTCCTGATATGGAGCTGATGGTGGCAAACCCTGTGGAGTTGTCCAGCCAGGGAAGACCTCTTGTTTTTTATGACATTACTCATGCTCTCAAGAAGCTTGGCATCTGCATCTTTTCGGTACTTACACGAAAATTTCGCTTCCTTTTTGTGTTGTTCATATTGGTTGTTCCATATAATGAATAATCTCAAATTTTGAACAGGCTGAAATCGGAAGACATGTGATTGAAGACCGCGAGTGGGAAGTATACAAGGTTTTGCTTGATGAAGGGGAAGCATTGAGTGGTGCAAGGAACAGGATTGAAGAAGGAGTCTGGAAAATGTTGATGGGTTGGGAATGAAGAACTAAGGTTGCCGACGCACTGTAATTTGGTCTGTTACTGTTACATAGCTGTTTTTAGATGTAATTGTGATGTACATATGTTGTGAAAATGATGTTTAGTATATTTGATAGTTTTTATCAGGTTATGTTTTTCAGATCACCTTCTATAGTTCTAGGTTCTAACATAGTGTACAGAAAAGAATAGGCAAAAGCAAGTGGATGAAAAAGGGCAGAGTACAAGAAGAATATTACAATTGAAAGTGAAGTGTTGTAATTTGGTAAATATATGTATTCAGCTCTCTCTCCTGTAGTCTACTATAGAATGTTACAGAATCTTCATTAATTAGTGGCATTTATATTATATGGATGGTCTTTATTTGCGGCTGTTCCTGATATCCCCTGCATGTGATTGTGAGGAGACTCATTGTCCACATAAATGAGTGCACAGGCTCAGAGATTCGCCCAAGATTTCATTGCTCCGCTGTCTTGTGGTCCTAGGCTCCTAGGTTTCATTGAAACAATTTCATAAACTAGGATCGAGGATATATATAAAGACGAAGAAGATTCCAAAGGTTTCATTTTCAGATATTAAGATGGAGGTTGGGCTACACGTTCACGGCTGTCTCCATAGTTGTTTGCCTTTAGATTTTTTTTTTTTTTTGAGACGCCCCACTGGTCATTGATTGTGATTGCAGGTATTATTACCAGTTCCTACTTTCTAGCCTTACCCTGTTGAGTTATCAGCTACTAGTCTGATATTTTTTCCATGCATTTCATATTTACAAGTGGTAGATTTTTTTCCTCAGAATTTGTTGAGAATAGGTAAAATTAGAAACATCTCATTCGATGGTGTGACCAAAAAAATTCTGGCCGTTTCTGTCAGGATCTCCTATTGAAAGATTTTGTGTGTCTTTACTGGCGTTGGTCAGCATCAACAATGAAGTTTGTCGGACAAAACTCCTGTGTGTTACGTTAACGTTTTTGACGAAAAACAGTGGTGTTGTATATATTATATGGTTGCCATGGACACAACGTTTTTGCCTGTTTGAGTTGTCTTTATTTTTGTCCCCATTTCAACAGGTGAGGGGGAGAACAATAAAAAAATCAGTTGACGTTAAACAATGACGCAGGAGCAAGTTTGTTTAGGATATTTTTTACGTCTGGATTTAAGTGGACCGTAACATCTGTCCCTAGAAAACTACAACTAAATAAATAAATATTTTCCTGTTAGCTATATATTATATAGTAAGTAAATTCGGATTTGTTTTCAGCACTGCTGCTTCCTTTTGCGACAAGTGTAAACTTCAAGTTAAAGATGAGCAGCTTCATTTCTGAATCTTTGCAGGTTCACACCTAACCTAACAGTATTCCGGCACATATGCTTCTTTAAATTTGAAATTTCCAATTTTAGCGTGAGTGTCATTTTTTTAAGGGAAAATTCTATTTAAATACCAACTGAATTTGCAAAATCGCCGAAAGTCATCCGAATTTGTAAAAAGGCTGGAGAATCTTAGACCTATGAAGAATATCAAATTCGGGTGAAATTACCTTTTCGCTCTTTACTTTTAAATAAATAAAAAAGCCCTCACCGGGCCGGCCGGAGGACCACCGGGGGGGGGGGGGATTTTTTTTGGGGGGGGTTTTTAGAGGGGGTGAGGTGTTTTTGAAAAAACAAAACATTTTATTGAAAGTGTAGGGGTGCTCCCACTTAACACAAAGAACCGCGAAATAACCAACATAGGTTGGGTTCTTGGTTCTTTAATTATATATATACATTAATAAATATATATATTCTTTTAAACATTTTTTTAATTGTATTTATCATTCCACAAACGCGAATTACCATTCCACAAATGTCATTTACCATTCCAGAAACACCAATTACCATTGTTTTCTAGGGTGCCATTTTTTACTCTATCATGTATGTTATGGATAAAAAAAAAAACACTTTAACCATTCCACAAACGCCATTTACCATTCTAGAAACGCCAATTACCATTGTTTTCTCACGGTGCCATTTTTTACTCTATCATGTATGTTATGGATAACAAAAAATGGTAATTGACGTTTCTGGAATGGTAAATGGCGTTTGTGGAATGGTAAATACCGTTTGTGGAATGGTTAAAATGTCATTTTTTTTTGTTATCCATAAAATATATGAAAGAGTAAAAAATGGCATCCTGGAAAACAATGGTAATTGGCGTTTCTGGAATGGTAAATGACGTTTGTGAAATGGTAAATACCGTTTGTGGAATGGTTAAAGTGTCATTTTTTTTGTTATCCATAACATACATGAAAGAGTAAAAAATGGCACCCTGGGAAAACAATGGTAATTGACTTTTTTGGAATAGTAAATGACGTTTGTGGAATGGTAATTCGCGTTTGTGGAATGGTAAATACAATTGAAAAAATGTTAAGAAGAATATATATATTTATTAATGTATATATATAATTAAAGGCTACTTGGTTCTTGTGTTGGGGATGGGGGGTTCGAACCCCACCCCTACACTTTCAATATAATGTTTTGTTTTTTCAAAAAACACCCCACACCCTCCAAAAAAAAAACCCCCCACCCCCCGCCGGTGGTCCTTCGGCGGCCCTCCGGTGAGGGCTTTTTTTTTTATTTATTTAAAAGTAAGGCGAAAAAGGTAATTTCACCCGACTTTGCATATCCCCATAGGTCGCCCCAGTGCACTTTGAGTCTTTTTACAAATTCGGAGGACTTCTGGGGGGTTTTGCAAATTCAGTTGGTATTTAAATGGAATTTTCCCTTTTTTTAAACTCTCCCCTTATTTATTTTAGATTTAATTAAACTCAAAGACGTCAAAGTTAGGCTCGAACCAGGGACCTTATCCAAACATGGTGGGTGGTATTGTTACCAGGACAACTACATATCAAATGTTTCACACAAAAACGCAGCACTTATGGAACTTCATTGAAATAATACTTTAGGGGGGTCCATCTAGATTCGTTTTCTTTCATACAGGAACATTTACATGTTATATAGCCAGATACTCCAATAACTATACAGCAACATGTATGGTACAGTAACAACAAGCAAAGGAAGAATATAATTGGTCTGCAGGAACAAATCTCAGACATTCTAGGCACAATGATCTATCTTCTGTACGTTGACTTACAGTTTCCAATAAATTCCAAATCTGTGGCATATTCCAGCGACCACAGCCCAGAATGTGATCTCTGCAAATATGACGTATAAGAGGGTTCCTACCCTCTGTGAGTGCCACACATCCACGAACACATGCTTCTGAATCCAGTGTACCTATTTTATTACGTATCAAATCTGGTTAATTAGCTTCTACTTCAAATAGAAGGCTTGAGAGTTAAAATCTGTACCAAGAATCAAAGAATCTTGTTTAAGCCTCTTACCAGCGAGCGTTCTGGATGTTCATAATACCATCCATTCACAAATGCAGCGAAGATTCCCTGAGCTGCCATCACATACACTAGCATTGCGTTCATTCCTATCCACTCCAAGAACAAGAATGGAGTCCGAAGCCCCCACACATCGATCTGTATATATCAGGGGATCAGAGTGTGAAGCCATAATAAAAGTGATTAGGTCCCAAGTTTGTTTATTTTTAAAAAAATTAAAGAAAAGTGATGTGCTTTTAGTAGTTATTTACCAGTAAGTAAAAGCCAGAGAAGACAATTCCTGCTGCCCCAGCTGTGAAACAAACGTAGCTGAGGCTGTAGAGTTGCTTGTTCAGTGGGATTGCTGCATTATATTCCATGCATGGCAAGCTTTGTAATTATGGGGCATCTACAGTTTAATTAATTATTTTAATTTAAGAGGTCATTGTCTCAGTGACTTACCATCTGTGAAATGAAGTATTATGGCAACCACTAGTAACACGATTGCCATGGAGACCCATTGCTTGAGCCTCTCCGAATGACGCTGCCCAAATAATGTAGTTCAAGTTTTTATCTTCAATGTAACTTGCACGTACATACATAAAAGATAGTAGTAGCAAAAATTGTTTGTGAGCAGGGAAAAGTATGTAACCTTAAAGTGAATCAAGACGTGCCCATAGTGGATGCCGATGGTGCCGGAGAGGATAGCTGATATGGAACTAATAAATAACAAGAGAAACAACTATTCAATCCATTTTTAATTTATTTATTAACTGATCTACAACATCTATATATAACATGAGTAAATTCATATATATATATATAAGAAAAGAACCTCAACAGGCCTTCGGGTTCAAAAGGAGCATGACACCAAGCTGGAGCATCTTCACGAAAAGGACCTTGGGCAGGAGAGCTCAACGTGCACGCCTACGTACATAAAAGCCAGAGGTGTCATACAAGTGTTTGATAAGTATTGGCACGAATATTCAAATTTACAAGATCATCATCATCACCTTCAACCGAATCCAAACAGGCTGAGAATAGAGATGGTTAACCCCCCAAACTTGTCGATCTACATGTCCCACGGCGTTACATGCTGGCCCCAAGTGTCCTCTCATCCCGCAAATCACCTAATAATAAATCGGCAAAATAATAATCACTAAATAAAACAATAGACAAAACAAAGCAAATGCATGCCGGCGCCTTGTGTAGTGTTTTTGATAGAGGAAGTAGTGTATGTACGGTATATTTTTTGAGGTCGCCGTCTGGGCTATGATCGACAAAGCTCCAATCTGGAACATAGAGAGCGAAGGTTGTGACCATGTATATGATGAACGCCACAAAGCCCCCGATCCTAGGCCATGCATAGTATTTCAGTCAAATTCAGGATACATGTATATTTCAGAGCTCTCAAGTTGTGAATATGGAAATGTGATGTTTTTCTTAATTCTTACCATTGCCATCGATAGGCGGTAAAAATGGAGAGGTATCCAGGGTTCAAGGTGGTTGGTCTAAGCTTGGCGGTGAATGTCTCTATCATAGCTACGAAACAGTATACAAGCGCTATTCTCTGCACTCACATTAAATTAAGTACAGTGGCCTTCAACAGACTATAAAATAGAATGGCTCAGAATTATATCTTTTTTTAATTTATAATTTCCATATATACCTGGAGAATGCCACACCATCGGATGAATTTCATGTCGACTCCATAGGAGAGATCATCAGGAGCATGAGAGTATCCACCTGTAGTGTTTTCCATATAATCAATGTAATTGATATTTTTTAATCATAGCTTATCACACTTGAGGAATTTTGGTTACCTTGCAGAAGAATACCCCAAAAAAGAAGCTTCAAGGTCCTAAGGATTATCCTCTTTACGGCATCCTTCATCTTGGGCACTCTCTGCATACAATTAATGGTTATCACTTATTTATGTATTGAGAAATTTATTTATTCAAGTCACTAGTTGACCACAAGTTTAAAGGGAGAGTTCATCCCAAAAGACTATAATTAGGAGAATCTTTTAAACTTATAAACCCCACTCTATTTATGAGATTTTCAAATAACACTTGTATAAGATTCAAAAATCACGTTGACATGGTTTAAAAGAAACGCGAGGACAGTTTTGAAAGTTGGAATAAAACGAGCTAGATAGTGTACCTTGAGAGCAAGGGCTATGGCAACCCCAACAATGAAAAGAAAGAAAGGCATAACAAAATCTGCCAATGTACAGCCATTCCAAGGGGAGTGATCGATTCGAGGCCAAGCTCCACCAGCATCATCCACCAGCACCATTAACTATTCCCAACACTCAAAACGGGGTTATGAAAATTATACCACATGAATTTTTCTATGCATTAAGAAACATGTAGACTACTAATAATTACCACTACGGTGAGGCCTCTAAATGCGTCCAAGGTGGCAATCCTCTTGGGCTTCTGCTTCACAAGTGGCTGTTCCTGCTCTATTTGCCGAAAGTTGTGACTCTCCACCAAAGCTACTCTTGTTTCTTTCTGATGCTCATGCTCATCTTTAATGGTAGAGTCCTTCAAATCGTGGTTCTTATCTGTATTACGGAGACCTTCTTCCATTCTCTTAGCTTCAACATCCATGGCTGATTCAACAATATCAGAGTCGAAGCCCTTGTCTCCGTAGAATCAGAAGGTGTGGAGAGAGTGGAGGGGCAATAAATAATTGCGGAGATTTACACAGAGAGGCAGGGTACGAGGCCGGCCGAGTTGTCTTGTCCTCGCTATCATGGGATGAGACACACATATAGAGACATTGGTGCTCACGTATGAATAATATAATGCAGGAAAAGAGGCAGATTAGAGGCTTCTTTCAGGGCCCACATGATTCGTATAGTAAATAAACAAACAGAAAAGAAGCTAAGCTGGTGGGGGTCTTACTATTGGCTAAACTAATGCAGCCCGTGTTTTGTTTCTTCTTGTCGCTGGTTAGATTCGTAGACTATAATGATAAGATTAATGATGATCCAAGCGTGGGTGTCATTTTGGAACCTAAAATTTATTTTAATTTTCGGTTAGATATAGATGATCGTAATCGTAAATAAATATATAGTTAGATAGCGCAATAAAACCAATAGTGCATGGCCTTTTTTAACCGTAATGAGTGTGTGTGTGTGTGTTTATATATATATGGCTATCACTCCTCCTTTGCTTGAAGGTATGAATTATGAATACAGTGGGGTGGATCCTTCATTCATTCTCCAATTCAAAATGGGAGGGTAGAGGGAGATTACGAGGTTGAGTAAGGGTGAAAAGAATCGATGTGAAACAGCACAAGTCCAAAAGCGTCAAGAGAATGTTGGGGCCTCCTATTTCATGGATATGGTCAAAGGACAGCTCAACAGCTGACGTTTCGCTCATTAATAAAGCTTCAACATAACCACCAATCATGCTTATATATAACATAAATTAATTGACGGCGGAAGTTGTAAACATTCTCAACAAAAACTTTATTGGCGAAAGTACCCTAATAAATTTTCATGCACGGAAAGTATTTTTACTCAATAAGTTTTGTGTATTCATAATATTTTAATTTAAGTCATTCTCACCAATAAAATATTGAATAGAAGATTTCCACCTTTTTATTATTATTATTATTGATGCATTTTTTATTGACCCGAATTGGGGGGGATTGGATCCATTGACTCGTGCTCTTCCTTGACCATGTTGTAGCATGCATGTAGAGAAAGTAGCCTACCACGCATCTTATCTTAATATTAAGATAAAGGTCTAAAACATTTTACCTTAGTTGCTTAATTTTATAAAGATTCATTTCAATCATTTAACTGTAATGTTGTTAAAAACATAATGCTAAATTAAAGTTTTAAATGCTAACAAAAGATTCTCAAATGTTGACATATGTTAAGTTTAGTTTTCAAAATAATAATAATTGTAACATAAAAGTATCACCTGAAATTAACAATACTATGGCTAGAAGATTAAAAATATGCTTTTTAAAATCAAGGGACCAAACTAAAATCTAGTTTTAAATTATACGCGATAAAAATGTACTTTTGTCATATCTTAATTATGTCATTTTACATAATACCACATCATATCCTTAACATACAATCCACTTCGTATTTTAAATTGAAATTGAATTTTATATTATTTATTAATAATACTGATATCACAGCATCTTGGTCTCTGAGACTGAACATTTATGTGCCAAGATCAACTGGGTGCTCAAGTACTTCATATTATATTGCTGTCATAATTTAACAAAAATTAATCTTTTAGACCCTACAGTTTATTCTAGTTTGCAAATCAGTAAATGAACTTATTTTTATTAAAAGCAGTACTCAAAGTTTGTCTTTTGTACGTTTCCGTGTTCATCCCTCAAGTTTGAAGATGCTTTGGTTGATGTGGCTGATAACTGGGGATACACACCCGCATATGCACAGGTCGGGGGATTATTAAGAACGCATCTGTGGTTAATCACTTCTCTTGAAATGGAGAAGCGAAGGTGTGGCACCGGCTAGGGTTGTAGTCTTCACAGATCATTAGCAGGGATTTAGTGCATATTTGTATTAGCTTTTAAATAATAGCTTTTACAATTTATATAACAAGTATATGAGAGGAGTTTTGTCTCATGGAAAATAACTTTTAGAACCATGTTTTTGTTGTTTCCCAAACCTGCTAACATTTTTTTTTTTAAAAAAAAAAATCTACCATATTTTTAGATTATATAGTATAGTGTTTTTTACACGTGACCTAAACTTTTTTAAAAAAAAAATCATGTAATTTCATTTCTGGGTCATGTTGCCTTTTGTATTATATTAGACGTGCTTTTATATTTTTTCTGTATGAGATTTTAAATAAATCATATTTTTCATATCTTGTGAACAATAGAACTTATACAAATTTTAAAGTATTTATTGATGATCATCGATGGTTGATGTTGGGGGAGTAGCTTAGAAATCCTACTGATAATATTTTGTGGGCAGAAAACATGGGAAGAAATCGTCCATTTCAATATGGCCCAACTAAGTGAGCCCAATAATATTATTGACCCGTTCCAACAAGATATAATATCATTTATTTTGTCCCAATTTGATGACAAAAGATGATTTTAAATAAGTCTGCTGATGTTGTTGTGCACTGTTTAGATTTTCAAACTTTCTTTCTTTATGTCCTCCGTTTCTGCACACCGTCTCCTTCCTCCTCGCTCTCAGGAGGAAGATGATCTTTTAGTACGAAGTTCCAAAAAGATTAAGAATGGGGATAAATGAGCTGATGCTTGCGACCTCAATGTTTTTCCTGAAACTTTGCCTAAGATTGGAAAGCAGGGGGCTGGTTTCAGTAAGGGTGGTATGTCCTTTGCTGAGAAACTGAAAGGTATTAATAGAGAGGAGGAAAGCTCTGATGATGACCGAGTTGGGAAGAAAGCGGGCCTCTCCGATGATGATATGTCTGATGATGGTAAGGATACTGAGGAGAATGAACCTCTATGTGAAATGGAAGAAGACCCGTACAAAAACTTCCCTACGTTCAAGTTTTCAAAAAGACTGAAGAAACGTTTGTATCGTGCATGGCGTAGGGCACTAATAGTGAAGCTTATGGATAAAGCCATTGGGTATAAAGCCCTCTGCTCCCGTCTGCAGACCATGTGGACTAAGAAAGGGGTAGTGAGCTTGATTGACATTGGCCATGGGTTTTACGTGGCGAAGTTGTCGAACAAGGAGGATTATATTAATGCACTAACAGGAGGCCCTTGGATGATCTATGATCATTATCTCATTGTAAGGCCATGGGAGCCAAACTTTGTGCCAGTTAGGGCTAAGATTGATAAGGTAGCCGTATGGGTGAGAATGCCCAATGTATTTCTGGAGTATTATGATCAGGAAGCTTTAACAATCATAGGAGATAAAATAGGTGAAACCATAAAGGTGGATATTAACACTTCCAGTCACTTGAGAGGGCACTATGCTCGTGTTTGTGTCTTAGTTGATATGGGAAAACAACTCATGTCTGGGTTTAAACTAGATGGGGAAGAATACTACTTGGAGTATGAGGGCCTGCATTTGCTTTGCCCGGACTGTAGGATGTACGGTCATACGAGAGAACAATGTTCCTTACGCAAGGATCAAATACAGAAAAGTGATATAGGTGGTGGGGATGCCCCTGTTACAACCGCTGGTTTACAGCACAATGGTAGCAAGGATGTGAATTATCACCAGGATCAATGGAAGACCATCCAAAGGAACCGCCGGTCTCGTAAGGCGAAGGAGAGTGTGATGGGATGGCGAAGCAGGATCACAAAGGCTCGCGCTTCGAGGTTCTTGCCGAGATGGAGGTTGGGAATCACACAGAGATTGACATGGAGAAGGTGGGAGAGGTCGGAAGTCAGGGTGACGTGATTAGGAACCCTCAGGTACTGGGCTTTTCCGCTGAGGATGCTCAGAGGAAATCAAAAAAGGTTTTAAGGAAGCAAGGCCAAGGTGCACAGTTTGACAGGGAAAGAACAAACGGGTTGGAGGTAGAGGAGCAAAGTGAGAAGATCAAGAGGGTGAGGAAGAGAGCCAGAGGGAGTAGGAACGACGTGCTCAGTATGATCCCATTTAATGCTGTCAGTGAGGAAGGATCTGAGGGAGAGATATTGAGGGAGAAGGGCGCAGATTCTTCTGAGTTGGTACTAGGAGTTCGATGGGGTGCAAGAGTCTGGGCTTGATTGTGTAATGGATCAAGCATTTGATGTGGGTGATGGCGTGGTGCAAGGCAAAGGGCCTGACGGTGTTGTGGCTCAAGGCGCAGATCTGGGCAACGGTTTGGGGTAGAGTTCTGGGCTGGATTGCGAGATGGTTCAGGAGACTGGGGCAGAAGAGTTAGATGGGAATATTGGGTTGGATTCTAATATCCAGTGATTTGTGGTCTGAAATATTTATTTTATTAGTTTTATATGGCTAGTACAATATTTTGGAACGTGAGAGGAGCATGTGCTAATAATTTTTACCAGAATATTCGGGTTTTGTGCAATAGGAAGCGTCCGAGTTTGTTGTTACTTGCGGAAACTAAATGTGAATCTATGGATCGTTTTAAATGTCTCAATAGGCTAGGCTTTGATGGTTTAGCTTGCTCTCCCAGTGTGGGGAGATCTGGGGGTATTCTCGCTGCATGGAAGAAGGATCAACTGGATGTGTCAGTAATTAGATTGGAGCGTCAGTTTATCCACCTTCGGTGTAGTGGTATGGGCTTTCGGAGTTTCTTTCTCACGGTGGTTTATTCGATTCCTGATAATGCCCATAAAACTATTTTATGGAACGAGATTAGGAATTTGGTGTCATTGATGACTGAGCCTTGGGTCCTAATTGGTGATTTCAATGATGTGGCTTCATCTATGGAAAGGACGGGAGGTGCCGGGCCGCGTGTTGGTAGGATGAATTTGTTCTCAAATCGGGTTGCTATGTGTAATCTTTCGGACCTTGGTTCTGTTGGTCCGTGGTTTACGTGGAGGGGCCCCAAGACTGGCGGAGGACAAAGGCTTTATGAGCGGCTGGATCGGGCACTGGCTAATGAGGTATTTATTTCAGAATTTACTAATTGCATTGTCCAAGTTATTCCTAGAACCAAATACTCTGATCATAATGCTTTGTGTCTGGATTATGGGTTTAATTGCAACTCTAGATTTTGTGAGCGTCCTTTTCGTTTTGAGGCAATGTGGTTAAAGCATGATAAGTATAATGAGTTCTTGTTGAATAACTGGAATTGTGGGGGAGACCTCGCATCTTCTCTCAATCACCTTCGGCAGAACCTTGGCCCTTGGAATAGAGATGTGTTTGGTATGATTGAAAGGCAGAAGCAGAGTATTGTCAACAGACTTGATGGTATTCAAAGGGCTGTGGGATACCCTCACTCTGATTTTTTGTGTAGTCTAGAGTTTGAATTTCAAGAGGAGTTGGAAAGGCTTTTGAAATTGGAAGAAATTAAGTGGTTTCAGAAGTCTAGAGGTGAATGGATTACGCAAGGAGACCGTAATACCCGGTTCTATCATTTGAAATCAAAAATGCGATGTAGGAGGAATAAGATTGCAATGTTGAAGGATGAGAATGGGATGTGGGTGACTGGTGATGAGGAGCTTAAGGCGCTGGTTCTTAGACATTTCAGGAATGTTTATTGCCTGGATATCCAGGATCAGGTGCCTATCTCCACTAGATCTGCTTTTTCCCACTATTGATTCTTTGAGATTATCTTGTTTGTCTATGGTGCTTGAGAATGAAGAAATAAGAGGTGCTCTTTTCTCTATGGGATCCTTTAAGGCTTCGGGGGTTGATGGCTTTCCTCCCATTTTTTATAAATCAAACTGGGGTACGGTTGGGTCGGCCTTATGTGGGTTTGTGAAGAAAGCATTTAGGGGGGATATTTCTCTGGAGGAGGCTAACAAAACTTTCATCTCGTTGATTCCTAAGAAGGATCATGTGGAGTCGGTGGCTCATTTCAGACCCATATCCTTATGCACTGTTCATTATAAGTGTATTACGAAGATTATAGCTTTAAGATTGAGAGGAGTGATGAATGATCTTATCTTTCCTTTCCAAGCTAGCTTTATTGAAGGTAGATGCATTCAGGATAATATAATTGTGGGACAAGAAATCCTACATATTATGGGTAAGAATGGGAGCCGGAAAGGCTTAATGGCGATAAAGATTGATTTGGAGAAAGCGTATGACAGAATCAGTTGGGTTTTCTTGAAGCAAGTATTGTTAGAGGTGGGTATGGATGGTCAGTTTGTGGATTTCATAATTAATTGTGTTTCTTCGGTCTCATATAATGTATTATGGAATGGCTCGCATACTGATTATTTTCGACCTAAGAGGGGTCTTCGACAAGGGGATCCTTTATCACCTTTGTTGTTTGTTTTATGTATGGATAAGTTGTCCCATTTGATATGTGATGCTGTGGAGGATGATAGCTGGAAACCTATAAATGTCTCCAATTCGGGCCTTGGTGTTTCTCACTTGATGTTTGCTGATGATCTATTGCTTTTTAGAGTTGCAACTGAAGCTCAAACTATGTGTATGATGAAATGTATTCAAGATTTCATGAGGGCTTCAGGAGAGAGAGTTAGTACTTCGAAATCCTCGGTGTTTTTCTCTCCGCGTGTGCCGGGCCATATTAAATCAAGGATCAAGGATATAGCGCATATGCAAATCTCTAGTGAAATTGGAAGATATTTGGGATTTCCCCCTGACTCATAATAGAAGTTTGAAGGAGAAATTTCATTATGTCATTGAAAGAGTTAAATCTAAGTTGAGTGTTTGGAAGGCTAATACTCTCTCTATGGCTGGTAGGATTACTCTTGCTAAGTCAGTGGTGAGTACTATTCCGTTGTATCCTATGCTTGTGGCCAAGATCCCATCCAGTGTGTGCTATGAAATTGAAAGGCTCCAAAGGAATTTTATTTGGGGTCATGATGGTGACACTAGGGGTTTTCATCCTATTGGGTGGGAGCAAATTACTCGTCCTAAAGAGTATGGTGGGCTTGGCTTCAGAAGGCTCTGTTCTGTGAACAAAGCATGTGGGGCAAAGCTTGCATGGAAACTAATTAGTGGTGCTGATGGCCTATGGGTTGATATCCTTACACGGAGGTACATGCTTCATGATGATGATACTCTTCTGTCCTTTAGGCGGGGTGATTCCCGCTTATGGCATTTTATTTGTTCTCAGATAGGTGTAGTTGATCGGGGTTCTAAGTGGCAGGTTAGAAATGGGCGACTTGTGAATTTTTTCAATGATTGCTGGATTGGGGAAGGTATGATTCTGAAGAATTTTTGTTTGAGACCTTTAGTAGAGGAGGGGGATGCCTCTGTGGTTGCGAATTGGGTGATTGGTGGATGTTGGGATATAGAGAAGCTCTCCTCTATTATTAATGCTGATGGTTTGGGGCGTATTGCAGCTATTCTTCCTCCCAGATATGAGGCTAGCAATGATTGTATTGTGTGGGGGCCGACCGGGGATGGGAGGTTCTCTCTTAGGAGTGCTTATTTCCTTATTGAACCAGATACCCTAGCTGTAAGGGATAAGGTGTTTAAGGATATTTGGAAATGGAAGGGAGCGGAACGAATTCGTGTCTTTATGTGGAAAGCTTTATTGAATAAGCTTGCAACCAATTTATGGTGTAGTACATGGTCGCAAACCTCAGCCTTATGCGGGTTTTGTGGTGATGATATTGAGGATGCAATGCATATCATGAGGGATTGTAAATATGTCAGAGATATGTGGTCTGCTATAATCCAGCCAAGGTATGTTTCCTTCTTTTCCTGTAGCTGCCGTGACTGGTTGTATCTTAATCTCAGGAATCAGGTCGGTTTAATGTGGAATGGATGCTGGGATTTATTTTTTGGGGTGGCCATTTGGAAGTTATGGGACTGGAGGAATCAATGTATATTTGATAGTAATTTCATTAAGCCCGGTAACCCGGTTGCTGTTTTATCTATGATTTGGACTAGATTTGTGACCTTAGATAGTTTGGAGGGTCGGATGGGACAAGTAGGAGGTTGTTCGAGTCTGGGTTGGGAAAAGCCCCCTCATGGATGGGTTAAATTAAATGTGGATAGGGCTATGAACCTCCACTCTTCGGCGGCAGGATGTGGGGGTTAGAAGTTGACGCTGCCTGTAGTCACCGAAAAATAAAAACATCCAATCACATTGAAAATTTACTTGGGGCCCACAGGAGCATTATCTATGGGAAAGGTGAGTTAGGTTGAATGATTTGGAGAGTGGCAAATCTTATCCCTCATGGACACACACAGGCGCGCGCACAGCATATAAATACATAGTGAGTTGCTAAGGTGTGGAGTTCTCAAAACCACAATAAATTTAAAATACCAAATTTAAAGGAAAAGAAATTTGACAATTTGACTTAGTAAGTAATGCCACGTCATATTAAAAAGAAAAAGAAAGTAGTACCACGTCAAGAGTGGAAAGTGGGGCCGAGTAAAACGTGTTTTGACTTTTGACTCAAACTTTTTTTTTTTTTTTTGGGATGAAGCCACACGTCTTGCCTGGTCATTATAGGCTGATTATTGAGACCCTGGACCAATTCCTAACACACTCAGATTCCTTCTCTCTCATTATCTTTTTTTTTTTTTTTTTTTTAACTTGTTAATTTTCATTTTCCATGTTTTTAACTTTGAATGACTAATTGGAAAGAAAGCTTTTAATGTTTGTGGATTTTAATTTATCCATTAAATATTAAAATAATAAATTGTGAAACTACACCACTTGGTTATGGAACAGATGAACAGAATCGGGTCGTCGGATCTCACGTGCCTCACTCTTCAAATATGCAAGGCCACGAATCCATCGCTTGAAAGTTGAAAGGAACCCTCAACTGCAATTTTACTTTTACAGACATTTTAGTTTCTTTCATTTTGATTCAGAAAGTATTGTATTTTTGGGCCATTTTTTGAAACTGACTTCTAAAGACGCATCATCTATTTACTTCCATTCCAAAAATTTATCGGCTTAATACTTCAATTTTTATCACCAGCTGGCCTAAGATTTAAGAATTGACAAACCACAAGAGTATTACTCTTTTTTCTTTTTTCTTTTTTTTTTTGTGGTGATAAAGAGTAACAGAGTATTAGGTGTGATAAAAAGTTTGTTTCAACTTACGTAATCATGTTTTTCCACTGCTATATCAAAATGGGCACTAAGTCACGGGTTATGTTTTCTCATTATTCCTCATAATCTTTAAATTATGTCCGTCTAATTAATCTGAAATGTTACAATACTATTTTAACTTTTTTCTTCTCTTCCCAATCAACAACTCAGATGGACTCATGAGAGATAATGAAAAAAAAAAAATTATAAAAGGATTTGCTTCCCTAAGTCACCTCGTTTCATGTGTTGAAGTGTGAAACACGTTGAACAAATAAGAGAAATGAATTTATTAGGGAAAAAACTAGATTTAAGGATAAAGTGAGAAAAGTTAAAAATAATATTAGTAGATTACATAAAAAAACAGATATTACCATCATGGTCTTGAGTTTAAATCACACTCTTATTATAAAATCTCGTTTTGAGCGTAATTTACAATGCAAATAAGATCTTATATCATGTAAGATCATGGGTATGAGGTGATATAGTTTAATTTTTAGTTTCAGTTTAAATTTTTTATTATAAATAATATAAAATTAACTAAAAATAAAAATAGATTTCACTCTTAATTATTTGCAGTAAATACATTATTAAAATAAAAAATATGTGTAAATTAATATAAAATATTTTGATTAAAATCTAAATTAACTGGAATATAATAAAATAATTTATTTCTTTTATATGAAAATAAAATGTAAATTATACATTTAAAATAAAACTATGAGTAATGAGTGAAAAAAATAAAGATAAAAGGATTATAATTGTCGCTATTAAAGGATTATGAATGTGAGCTGTGTTTGGGATAAAATGCTCCGTGCAAAGTGATTGTTTATAAAGGCGATCATGTCAGCTTCGATCATCCCTCCTCATATTTGTCTCCCCATCTTCCTCAATTATACCCCCGACCTTTATCACTTTCATTCTCAATCTCTTCCTCTGTTTCTGCAGTTCCCTCTGCATCGACCTTCTGATCGCCGGAGCGCATCTCCGACCGGTCACCTTCTCCGCATTCCAGTGAACTGACCCCGCTAATTCCCCTCCCACTTTGATCCATTGTCTCCGAATTTTCGGAGCACCTTGCGACATCGAAACATTTCTGTTTCCTTTCCCACTTTCAGATCTGTTAGCCATTCGCTTCTGATGCGGAATTCGGGAGGAGAAGCATTGATGGATTAGGGACATCCTATGACTTACTTTCTCGGCGTTTATGTTACTACTTTACTCATTCATAATCCAATCACGAGCTACTTCTGAACTCGTTTCTCAGCTCCACAACTTAGGGTTAGGGTTTGTTGCGTTTCAGAAATGTTTAAGAAAATCATGAAGGGGGGCAAGAAGCCCTCCAAGTCCGACGTTAATGAGTCGTTGCTTTATACCTCCGGTCCTACAGGGAACCGCAATTCGGCCCCGACCCCCGCCAATGTGGTCGGTAACCATGCCTCTCGGACTGGTGCTGCCGCATCGGGCCCTAATTTTTTGGCTGGTACCCCGCCTTCAGGTACCATCGAACCCCTTCCGATGTTCCGCGATGTGCCCGTTTCTGAAAAACAGAACTTGTTCCTTCGGAAGTTGAATGTTTGTTGTTACGTTTTTGATTTTACGGACACCTTGAAGTCCGCTCGAGAGAAAGAAATCAAGCGGCAGTCACTTATGGATTTGGTTGACTTCATACAATCCGGGTCGGGTAAAATTTCTGAGGCTTGTCAGGAGGAAATGATTAGAATGATATCAGTAAATATATTCCGATGCTTGCCTCCAGCATCCCATGAAAATACAGGACAAGAGGTTACCGATCCTGAGGAAGAGGAACCTTGTTTGGACCCAGCGTGGCCTCATTTGCAGCTCGCGTATGAGTTGCTCCTGAGATACGTGGTGTCATCCGATACGGATACTAAGGTTGCAAAGCGGTATATTGATCATTCGTTTGTGTTGAAATTACTTGATTTATTTGACTCTGAGGACCCTCGGGAGCGAGAATATTTGAAAACCATCCTCCATCGCATATACGGTAAATTCATGGTTCACCGGCCATTTATTAGGAAGGCAATTAATAACATTTTTTATCGTTTTATATATGAAACCGAGAGGCATAGTGGTATTGGCGAACTTCTGGAGATATTGGGGAGTATAATCAATGGGTTTGCACTGCCAATGAAAGAGGAGCACAAGTTGTTTCTGGTGCGGGCGCTAATACCATTACATAAACCTAAACCAGTTGCCGTATATCATCAGCAGTTATCGTACTGCATCACTCAGTTTGTTGAAAAGGACTACAAGCTGACTGATACAGTCATTAGGGGATTGTTGAAGTACTGGCCTGTAACCAACTGCCAGAAGGAAGTTCTCTTCCTGGGGGAACTGGAGGAAGTTCTAGAGGCGACGCAAGCTGCTGAATTCCAACGTTGCATGGTTCCCCTGTTTAGAAGGATTGCTCGATGCCTCAATAGTTCTCATTTTCAGGTTTGTGGAATTTATAATGTTTGTGATTAAGATTAGTAGCCTTTCTGAAATCTGAATGCTGCAAGTTGAACAGTTTTTTTTTTTTTGTTTTTTAATGTAATTTTGCCATTTGGAATTATGGATAACGCATCCAAACTGGTATCCAATTTATTTATTTTTCCTGTCCTTCTAACTGAAGTTGGAGTTTTCTCATTTTTCCGTCTGCCCAGCATAGGTTCTAGCCGTAAGCTGCCTGTTAATAACTTCAATGGCCATATCCTCTTTTCTATTTACTCTTTTAGTGGCAAACTCTCATGTAATTTGATTCTCTTTTTTTTTTTTTTTTTTTTTTTTTTCCGGCGTTCTAATTCTTCTAGCCAGGTTGTAGCTTTTGGTTGTTTTTATTCCCTTAATAGCAAAAGGGCAGAAGATATGTTTACATTATTTATTTGCAAGGAGAGCATATAAAGTAAGTCCTATTTGTACGACATAGTTGTCTTTTGGCATTTTACCCACATAAATTCACTTATAGACAGACAAATGTTCATACTTATTGCAAGTACATGGGATTTGAATCTATTTTGGTTCTTCTTCTTGAAAGAAGGTAATAATCAGCAGACAAAGTTGAATAAGATGGAAATTCATCAGATGATTAATATTTGACTTCTCTGATGAAATTTGAAAGTGCCCTTTTTATTGTTTTTGTAGTAGATACAAGCTCGGCCAATAGGGATTTTTGCAGAAAAAATTATTTATAATTTGGGTCCTTTGGATGGAAACTTAATTTTGTGTTTAAGCAACTTGTAAGTTATAATTTATTTGTTTCTTTTTACCTCTATCTTTTGAGAGGATTCATGTAATGATATTTTAAGAATTCTGCAAAATGGGAAGTTGAAGATTAATTTGCCTCCTTTGTGCCCAAAATGAGATATGTTGAAACTGAAATCCATGAATATGTTTTTTCTGTACTGGATACACCCAAATCAGTAAGCATGTACTTGAAATTGGGACTATATTGGCATCGTTGTAGGATTTCCTGCATAAATTTTAGTTATCTAAGGATATAAATTTGGACAGTGTATATGTAAGTATTGTCTAGTCAAGAAAGATCCTGAGAAAGGTAAGGCTGGAGCTTGATTATAGGCCTATCTTTTTGGGTCTTAATCATGTAATTGATGGTTCCATGGCATCCAATTAAAGTTTAGAGATTAAGATAAAATTGCCTTGCTGCATTTGTTGAACATCACTCTGCACCCTGTGGTTTGGAAAGTTTGGTTTCCCACTCTGATTTTACGGGTTGGCACTTAGCACTTGAATCCTTATACATTTATTTTGTAATTGATGGTGATAATAGACTCAATAATATTTGTTTTGGTTTGAGCCACGAGACAACAAATGATGATGGGCAATATTTAGAGGATGCTATCTGAATTTCTTCTCAACCTCTCATGTTTGAATCTAGTTAGAAGGGGGTCTCTCGACTCACAACTGAAACATTAACGATTGTATTTCCCACTCACATTTCTCTTTATTGAATGATCTTGTTAAACTGTTAAATGGCTCGAACTAGGAATTGCTAGTGCAAAATTTTATTTTAATGGTTGGTAGCGCTATTTTTGGTTCATAATGATTTTGCTTGTTCACAGATGATTTCTTACTGAAACAGTTAAATTCACTAATATTTCATTATATCAAATTCTCTGTGTATTGTTTTTTGCACACATTCACGCATGGCTGCATTTATGTTGTTCTGAGCAAAATGCACTGCCAACTCTAGTCATTTTGTTAATCCTTTTGCTTTTGTTTTCGGGTGAAACATTCTTTATCCTTGCTTATAACATTGAAAGTATTGTTTCTTGGTTGGTTGTATATAATTATTGACTTAGAATTTCTGGTGCTTGTATGCAAAGTCCTTAGGTTTATCTTCTGATTTAATCTCTAGCTTTAAATGTTTTTTAGAATTTTCTTCCTTGGTCATTACTAATGAAAGTACCATCAATGTTTTTATGCAGATAAGTACTTTTACTGTACTGTTTTTTTTGTGTGTGTGTGTGTGTGGCGCAGCCTTTATTTTGTTGGAGTTGATTACATGGATTCCCTCTCATTTCTTTCGAAATTATGTAGAATTTTTCCAGAGAAAAATTCCCAGTTTCCCCCTAATGAATGTCAATTGTGATAAGGCTTGCTGTCACCTAGTGCTAAGGTTTTAGGGTTTATGACTTTGGATTTAGGGCAATTAGAAATAATTTGTTTGCTCACATCATAATTTGGTGGTCTATTAATTTTTTTAAATGACATATTGCATTTAGAAGGCTGTGATTGATGAAAGAGTTTTGTTACAATTTTCTTTGTACTTGATATTTAGATCTTAATGATATCTTTCATTTTTCATTAAAAAATGACATATTTCTTAATGATAGCTTGCATCAGCCTTAGGTTCAGCTGTTCACACTACCAGATGATGGTGGTGAGCTTGGGTTGTAACTGGCTTGTGGTTACTATAACAATATAATCATATAGGGTCCTCCAAATCTTTTATTTCGTTGAACAAAAAGTTTTGTGGCGTGTTCTGGAACGGAACAGTAGGAGGGAGGAGTAAAACGGTGTTGCCAAAGTGATGGCTAGGTTAAAAAAATGGTGGTGCCGTTTCCTTCCTTAGGTTCTTTTCCCACTTAATTCATTTGTGTTTTACTTTTAAGAGGGGGAGTTAATCATTAGTGTTCTTTTTAAATAAATCCTCCCTAGGTCACCGATAATTGTGAGTAATTCAAGTCGTCATCTGGAGAAACCCCAAATCCTATACTGATTTACATTGTGTGCTTTTATAATATTTTTAAATATTCCCTGCGGAATGGTTTGCTTAGGTGCATTTTGCTATGCAGGTTGCAGAAAGAGCCCTCTTCTTGTGGAATAATGAGCACATTGTAAGCTTAATTGCCCAAAGTCGGAGTGTGATAGTACCAATAATATGTGAGGCGCTGGAGAAAAATATCCAGAGTCACTGGAACCAGGCAGTACATGGTCTGACCGTTAATGTTCGGAAGATGTTCATGGAAATGGATGCTGAATTATATGAAGAGTGCCGGAGGCGGTACGAAGAGAAAGAGGCTAAAGCCAAAGAGTTGGAAGAGCAGCGCCAATTGAATTGGAAGAGACTCGCAGATGCTGCTGCTGAGAGAGGGGGTGATGCCATGATCATAGACTAGCCTCATTGCCTTCATATTATGAAGGACGATTGATGGGTTTTGGATTTGCTTCCCCTGATATTGGTGCCAATTTTTTCTTCTTTTTCTTTTCTGGGTTTCTTTCTTTCCCACTTAATTTTTTCTCAGTCGGATGATCATCAGGCGGCAAGAAGCAGCGATAAATGTAACTTTTAAATGTATTGGAAGTCTGTTACCCATATCTTCAGATTAAGAATGTTTTGTGAAATATTTTACTGTATTTTTTGCTCTACAGAGAAAAATACGGAAGCTTTCCTCCATTATTCTTGCGGGCATGAAGCAGCATGTCACTACGTTGCATCATTCAGATATATGCCTTTGAAAGTAAGGTGAATGCAGCACTGTCAAATTTTTTAACTATATTTATTACTCGTACTACTCAGGTTAATACTCACTCAGCATGGCTTTGAGCCCGTGAATTCTTTTCCCGCTCTTACAACGTTTTCACCTTCCTACGGTTCATTGGACTAGTTTATTCATTAGGAATTAGATTATGGTCAACAAACCTTGAGAGCTCTTTGAATTAAATGTTACTCCCTCTCTATTGATTTTTATTTGTAAAGATTAAGAAAGTTAATTAAATTAGTATAAAGTATTTTTATTTTTATTTTTATTTTTTTCTTCAAACTAAATAATTTAACTAATAAACTAATATATAATCTAAAAAAACATAATATATGAAATTATTAAGTAATTTATTTAAACTTTCCTTAATCTCTCCAAAAAAAAAGTCAACTAAACTTTTATAATTAAGGCCAGGATAATATTTTCTTTTTTTAATCAGTAGCTCGAACTGACTTTTTCATATCAAGCCTAGGCTTGCCACGTGTATTCAGAAAAAATTAGTAGTTCGAACTAAAATTTTATTTTTATTAGGAACGAGAGAATGAAGAAAAGTTTAACATGTTCGATTTTTTATTTTATTTTACGGAATAATTAAGTGAACCTTTCCTTAGCCCAAATTTTATGAAATGAATTATACATTCCTTTAAGTGTGAACATTCTATAGATATATGGATGTAAATAAATTCGTCTCTCCTTATCAATGGTTAAGGCATTATTAGATCCTTCTTAAACTTTTTGAGTCCTAGAGCAAACACTCGTATTTAGAGAGATAGTCACGAACCCGAACTGTATTGTTTCTCCTTTCCTTTTTTTTTTTATGGTTTACCCCTATGATTTTGTGATCCAAATTTTCCTTATATCGAAAAACAGTTTGTGAGGCTTAGCAAAGCCCGCAAGGTTAGGTCCATTAATAAGACCGTACAAGGGAAACACGTGAGTTGCGCGCCTCTTGCTAATTTGCCTATTTCTCATCATATTCCTATGCAGAAATAAAATAAAAATAATTATTAATTTTTGTGTGTTCAAGAGGAGAGAATGTCTATCCTGGTCTACCAACTCTGTTCCATATAGACATCATCGTCTCCAGGAGCAGGAAGTGGAGGCCTCTTACCAAGGATAAACGCAGAGCTGTGCCAGTGAAGATGTCGAAGAAAGGTGGAGCTGCTTTACTTCAGAAGGATGCTCCATGGAGAGCGTCATCGGAAAAACCTATTCCCAGAATTCATCATTCTCCAATTCTCCGTCTTTCCCAAACCCCTCATTCCGATTTTGCCATCTCCGTTATGAAGGTTCCCTCTTCCTCTCCAATGTCCTCGATATTTTCGATCAATTCCTTCATGTTGCAGTTAATTTACTTATTTATTTACTTTTTGGATAACGTAGCACCCCAATCCTATTGGAAGTGGGTTGGCCGACGAAGCCATAGTGGAAGCAGCCGGTCCTGAATGTATCGTACCAGGGCAAGCAACGCCGCTTAAATTACTTGGCGTCAAGGTGCTGTCTTCTTTCTTGGAAATTTGAAATGAATTTCATATAGGCGGGTTCTTTTCTATCTTCCTTTCATGGAAGAATCTGAGGCGAAAACTGAGTTCTTGGGTCCTGTTAGTGTATTGGATTGTCATATTTTTTTTTGCCCAAATATTGGATTGTCATATTAATGTTATATTAAATTGCATTCGTCTTGTTTATCATTTGCCCAAATCTAACGATGTTATTATATAACAGATAGCACCTTTGTATAAAACTTTTTTATTTTGAAATACTCCTCTAATTCTTAATATTAGGCACATTTACTTAATTTTATAATATTAAGGAAATTAATGTATTTTAATACCTTAGTCATCTTTCTTAATTCCCTCTCCTCCTTTGTTATTGTTATTGTTATTGTTGAGGGGCATCAGTAGACCTAAGTTATGAAAAGGTTAATAAATATAAAAACTATATCTTATATTTAGGGGCAAGATTAACTCCTCAAATATATTTAAATGGCAGTATGTAAACTGCCATTGGCCTTTTGATTTTGGAATGAAGGGAATTGAAGGTGTACATCCGTTTCTGATTATTACTTTTCTTTATATGTTATATATGGATCTTCGGAGAATTTTATAACCTATTTAAGCATGGCCTTTTTAGATTCAGGTTATACTCCCTTTGGTAGGGTTTCAGTAGTTGTATGTCTAGAAAACATTGACAGAGGGTTGATATATTTCAAAAGTATTTAAACATGGGACTTTGTAAGATGAAAACCCAATTGATGAAATATTTGATACTCTAGATGGTATATACCCAAGTTTCATAAATCACTGGAATTTACTCTTTTGGTTTGTGTTGGTATTATGGGGACAACAGAATCCAACCTTTGGATGGATCTCTTGTATATATTCTTCTGGTGCCCTTGTTTTATGATTCCACACACACTATATCACTTATCTCATGAGCTTCATAACAAAATCGATAGAAAGCATATAGCTCCGGGAGTTTAGGACCATCTAGAGAAATATTGTTGGGTATGCCTGTTTTAGGTAGATTATGTTTGCACAAAGATCTCCTGCTTGACACTTTCCCGGGCTCTTTCATCTTTGGACAGGTCTGGCCTATCACTGTGGACCTGAAGTTTTTGGAACCAGTTGGACGGGAACTTAAGTTGCTTGGGAAGGTTAAGTCCATCCTCTTATCTATCTCATGCGTCCAAAGAATATGCGGACTCTTAATGAAGTTGAACATGATAAGTTGTTTGCATTTGACATTGGTAAATTTGACTTGGATAGCAGAATTACTTTCACATAAACTGAACAATATATTTAGTCCTTTTCTGTGGGGGTCACTGATCCTGATATGAAATTGAATTTTTTCTATACAAACTTGCATAGAATCATGAAGACTGGTGCCTACTAGTGCTGTATACTTGCTTTTGTGCTTTTGAAATGTGACTTGACAGTAGTCTGTATTACGTCAGTGGTAACTGTGTTGTTCTCATGCTTCATCTTATTTCTGGTGATGTAGCTTTAAATTTAGATGCTTTAGATAGTTTTACTACGTAGGTTTTTTTATAATCCTGGTTATAAAAAGCAGTCATGGTCAAATACTAATATAACTGTCTGATCCACATTGCCTATGCTATAGTATAGTTTGAACTTCTAAATTCAATGCTATGCCATCATTGCGTGGTTTTATAAAAAATAATTTCCATCAGTTTTAGTATTTGAGGGTTCTATTAAAAAGAAGGGGTAGAGAGAGAAGGGGAAGAGAAAGAAACAGAGGGAGATGGAGAAAGGGGAGGGATAGATGGAGAAAAAAATATTACTCAAATCTTCATTACTCACGAGCCATTTTTACTAACCGAATCCCATTATATATAGACCTAAGGCACTAATGGCCCCTAATGGACTCTAACTAACTTCCCTCCATTGTTATAATTACATAACATAGAGCCACATGCTGTGGGCAGAAATTCATGCTTCTCGGTTACAAATGCCGTGTATAAGATTTCCCCCCTTTAAATGCACTGACTCAATTTGACTGTATTTTTATTACCTAGGTGAAACTAGCGGTATTGAGAATAGATTTATGACCAAGAATCTTTAGTAAGATCATTTCTCAGTTTGGATTTATTAATCTTGCTTTATTGCTTGCTCATATATCACTTTTAGAAATTTTCTTTATATATTCATGTTAAAAGTGACGCTTCCAATCCCATATAAGTCTTGCAATCCCAAATGCTTTCGAACTGTGATGATTAACAAGGGTCTTTATCTACTTGCAGTTCATGGATGATGCTGTCAATCTTATGAATAAATCATTTATAGATCGTTAATGTTACTATCCTATTGATATATGCACGTGAAAAGATGAGACAGCTGCAGTTTGAATGTCGAAGAGATTAGAAGCCAAGGCAAGATGAGTCACTGTAGATTTGCCTATTTTGCTTTTCTTTGTTTTTATTAGATTACTTGATTGTCCATTGTCCAAGTCATCTAATCAAAGATGGTTTTGTTGAGTAGGGACGTGGTTTGTAAAACTTACCCAGAGAACTCCTTAATGGAATTTATACATAGATTGGTCATTTTTGGTATTCGATATACGATCGTTTTACTCTTCCGTTTTGATTTCCTGCATTCATCTTGTCTTTTGTGCCTCAATTCCTTGCATTCATCTTCTCTTTTAAACCAAGAGGTACGCTTAGGTTGAATATCTAATCCCATCTTTTTATTTGTGTTCGTTGAACTGAGATTTCTGGTGTGCTTTTTTTTTTTTTTCTTCTTTTCTTTTCTTTTTTTAGAACAAAAATCGATGGAATGAGGTTTTAAATATTTCAATAGCCATTCATACTAGGGAAGATTACTGGAAAAATGTTTTGTTTTCAACCAAGAATTTATTTCTTCTTTGAAATTGTTCGTATTGGTATTTTGTAAATGTAATTAAAGGTTTTAGGAGTTCTTTAACTGTTATCTTTTAAAAAAATAAAAAATTAAATAAAGTCCTTCGACGGTGAGCAAGTATCCTTTGAATATTTCTTTATATGAAAAACCAGGATGAGAAACATATGCTTTGAGCCCACTTGTTTCTCGCGGGTGGAGTTACAATTTCGATTCATTGCAGCGAATTTGTAAAAAGAGAATTTGATAAAAGAGATGTCGATGGGGATATAAATTTTTATTTTTCCTAGGATCAAATTTTCTTCTTTATCTACCGTATAAATAAAACTAAATGAGTATATTGCTATTTTGTTTAAACATGTGCACTTAAATACAGATAAAGTTGCAAGAATACTGAATGAAGTTTAACGATTTTTTTTAATGTGTAAAATATGTTAAAAGTGTCTGATAAAAGGATAATAGGAGTATATCAGTTTATAAGTGACCGGAGATAGAGTTGGAAATAGATTAGGCTCTAGCAAAGTAGACTTGAGCATACGTCGGAGATCCAAAGCCTAAGTCTGGACTTGAGCTTGTATGTAAATTTCTTTTTAGACCTGAGCCTGATCCTTCAAATGGTCCGACAAGGCCTAAAGCCTACTTTTAAAGACCTATTTAAAATGTAGGCCTTTAAATAGGCTTAAAGCCTATGTATTTAAATTCATATATAATTTATCAAGCCTATTAAAAACTTACGTTATATCTTAAAAGTTTAGGAATTAATTCTTATATGAAATAGAAGAGTTAGTAAGAGAAAAAAAAACGAATATTTAGTTGAAACAATTGTCTAAGTAAGTAAGAAGAGAATAAGAAAAATCAATCATCTATTGACTAAGGAGATATATTTTTTAAAATCAATCAAGTATAACAAGTGGCATGTAAAACTAGATTTTACCTCTTATTTTTCTTGTAGAAAATGAGACAAACTCCTCCTATTGGAATCATTTTTATTTAGGCATCACTAAAATAAACTTGATGCAATTATTATGTTGCATCAAATCAAACAAATCAAGGGAGAGATAATTAACTTGCATTGCTATCTTAGGCGATCAAAAATAAAAGATGTAGATTTGATCAATTGATGAATGAAAATGTTAAGTTCATAGGTAAATAATGAAATGTGAAACGTAGGGTTAAGGCTAAGTTATTAATTTTACAAATTTTTTACAAAATTAATTTAGATTAAATTATATATAATTATGCATAATAATACATTTTAAAAGTTAAATAGGCCAGGCATGTAGGTTAGGCCTAATGGAAATAGACCTGACATGTTTACCTATATAGGCCTGATAATAGGCATAAGCCTAAGCCTCACATATTTTCTAAATAGATTAGACTAGGCTTAAAGTATGTTAGGTCATAGCCCGGGCTAGCCTATTTTCACCCCTAACTAGAGGGAGTACATATTAAAGAATAATCGATATTCCATCTTATCATTATTATATATATATATATATAAAGCTACAACTATACAAATAATAAATACAACCTAATAAATACATTTATTTTTTTATTTTTTCAACCCATTCTCTTTTTTAAATTTGAGTTCTCTTTTAAATAATAAATACATTTATTTTTTATTTTTTCAATTTTAAATATAAATATAAATTTTTATCTTTATTTATTGCGATCTTACTAATATGTATAGTAAATCAATATGATTAATGGTTTTTTTTATAAAGTACTTTATCTATAACCTTGACTTTTTCCTACCGAACTTTTTTAAGTCGATGGCTTGTTGCATAATTGGATCATTAATTAATTTTTTTTTTTTATAAAGATCTTTCATATATTAATTGATTTTTTTCCATATATTCTCCTAATTAATAAGGATAGTGAGTGAGAGTAATAATTAATATATTAGAGTTTGGTGCAATTAATAGGGGTAATATTGAAAATTACTTAAATTTTAAGATAACTTTATTGATTTTAACTATTTTTATTGATTTGTGAAAATTTTAGTTGGTGTCTACTGTATTTACAAACCAAATTTAACTTACGCAAGCCCCGCCGTATCTTCTGTGCATAACTCTCCCTTCATTGCTTCTGTTGTGTATTTATTATGTGGGAGAATTTGGTGAGCTTTTGTTACAAATGTTGATTCATTCATTTATTTCACTACTATCCTGCGTTAGCCCAAGGAACTGTCAGAAAGCCGAAACTACAAATCACTTTTCCTCAAATTTCTGTCTTTTATATTTAATGTTTTATTTTTCTTTGAGAAAAAAATTGAAATTAATAAGAATTATTTGACAAAAAAATTAAATGAAGGAGGCTACAAAATTTGATATCCTATTAGGATAAAAACAAATCCTTAAAATATGTCTTATATTTAATTAAAAATAAGTTATAATTATAAATTCTAAAAGTGTATATATTTAGTAAATAGAAAAAATGTATAACCCACATTTTCCCAAAACCTCGTGCTTCCTACACTTGAATAAATAAAGACGAGCTCGATTAAAGAAAAAAGAATGAATAAAGGTGAAACAAGTCGAATATAATAATAAGGGAAAACCCATGGCAGCTTTGTAGTTGGGCTCAAACATCAGGAAAAAAAATGCATAACGCACAGCATGAGCTCTTTATATTTTCGCCAGTTTGTTTCATATTCACCTTGAAGCTTGAATGATTGATTAAAAAAAGGAGGCAGGGGAAGAAGAAGAACATGTACACCTTTAACGATGCCTACCCATTGAATTTTCAATTTCATTCCAATTGACAGAAGAAGAAGAAAGCATCAGTTGAATGCTTTGTCTCTTCAAAATGTTCAAGAGAATATACTCAAAAGTCCTCATTCTGATCACAATTCACATAACAACCCCCACAAGAATGCTATCAGGCACCATATCACACACACCCCATACCACTCCGCCTTCATCTTCGTCGTCCCCGCCATATCGTCGGAGTATTCTGGTCCTGTCACAGCTATCCCATCCCCTTCTCCGTTCCGCCCCCGGCTCCACATCCCCAGATTGTTATCCCTTCCATTCCCACATTTCATTTTATCAGAGAAGCAAACATCCCACAAATAAATATGTAATTATAAATTAGAGACGTCAAAGAAGAAAACCTGGAAACGCCGAGCACGCCGGCGTGCATAATGAGGAAATCAATGTGATCGGCAGACTTAGGCTCCACACTGTAGGCCTTCTCGTACTTGACCTCCACCCCTTCGCCAGAAGCCACAAAGAATGCTCCGTTTACCAATATGTCCCCTTCCGATCTCCAATTCCACCCCTTCCACTTCCCTTCCTCCGTGTCCACTCTCTTGGTCACCTCCTTAGCGAACGGATTCGTCGGCGCCGTGTACCGATTCCCCTGGCTGTTGATCGTAGGGTTCCCGCTGCCTCCGATCGCGTACATCTCCCAGTGTGTGTAGTCGTTGTTGACGACGTGGATGTATCCCCTCCGGCAGCGAGGCATCCTCTGTACCAGCTGCTCGCCGAAGTGGTTGAAAGCGATGGTGACCTGCATGCCGGTGTCCGGCTGGTAGTCGTCACTGTGGCCCAGAAGCATCACCTCGTTGTGATGCGAGAAGTAGTTGTTTGATATTGTGATTCCCGTCGAACCCATGACGGCGTCGATCAGCCCGTCTTTGCACCGAGACAGCGTGCAGTGGTCGATCCATAAGTCTTTCGACCCGAATATTGATATCCCGTCGCCGTCCGATTCTGTTCGCCACCCGTAGTGATCTGGGCTGGATCGCACATTAGCCTCCCCTGTTTCACCCACCACAAACGTCTTTTTAACTTTTTTTTTGTTTTTGTAAAAAATTACATATGCATTCGATTGATGTAATTACAAATTTTACGAAAGTGACAAGTTTCCAGTCTGAAAATTGACGACTCGCTGTAATACAATATCAAGTCCGGGCCCACCTAGAAGAAATGAAGGATACTGGTATATGCCAATAATTTGTTGCCAGTGAGACTAGTCAACTACTATTATGCCTTAAACATTATTTTGTGACTCAGCCATGCATTTAATTAATTTCAACACAACATTCTCGCCTCGGTAACAATTTTTATTGGACCTCAGAGCATCATTTAGCAAAGCAAGCCCTTTTTTGTTGGTACAAGCAAAGCAAGCACACTATGACAATACAACAAATGGGTAAAACAATAGCCTCCTATCCTTCTTTTTCTTTTCTTTTTTACCTTTTTTTTGATAGAATAGCCTCCCATACTTCTTCCTCTTTCATTTTTTTTTAATTAATCCGGTGAGTAATGGTAAGGGTTATCCTGTTTCCGGCACTCGGGTCAATGAATGCAAAGCTTTTATGATCACACAAACATTTTTCCTTTGGCGCTTTGGGTTGATTATCATCTTTAACATTAAACGAGTTTCACCAAAATATAAAGGGAAAAAAATGTTGAAAATGACAAGGAAGACATGATAAGTGACCTGAGGGGTGACAGTGGTGGACGTGAATGTTGTGAATGATCACATTGCTAATATACTGGAGAGTAATGCAGCCACCACCCACAATGTGAACGTCAGCGCCACGGCCATCAATAGTTTTGTAGCTGTTGAAAATGAGCTCCTGAGACAATTTAATCATCATATTACTGGGGAACACAATCCACAGTGGCTGCGTCTGAATCACGGCGTAACGGAGTGTACCAGGTTTGGGGTTGACGGCGTCGTCGTCAGAGGAGTCGGTGACGATGTAAAATTCGCCGCCTTGACCTCCCTTGGCGTACTGCCCGAACCCAATCGCACATTCAGCTAACCTCTGCCTGTTGTTGGGCCAATCTGGGTCGCATTTCCAGCAATCATCAATTGGGTTCCCTGTTAAGCACGACGACTCCTGTATCTGCGACTCTGCTAGCATTTGCCTTCTCGTTATTGAAGCATTCACTTTCCTATAACAGAAACATGAATAAATAATCATAATGGAATGGGCATTCGCCCAGATCTGGTCATTAGACCTATTTTAGGATGCTACATTGCAATGTACGACCACACACAGAAGCAACAGAGTGTTCTGTTCGGCATCAAATGCTGAAGAAACAGGGGCAACATGTACCTGTGAAATTCTCGAACGACAGAATCGGGGTCTGGATGCTGGCCAGGAAGAGTGAGGTTCAGCATTGCTCTTGCAAGTGGTGAAAATGACCCCAGAATGAAGAATAGCACAATCCAGTTTAATTGGAGCATTGTCGATGAAGAAGATGAAAAAGAGATAAACAGTTCACTGGGGTCACTCTCTCTCTCGGAGTCCAACCTCCATGGCCAGCTACTAGTCCAGAAGAGTTGCTAGTGTTTTGGTAGACGCATTAATAAGCAGTGAAAGACTGAGACTACACTACTGTAGCAAGTGAGAAACAGAAGAGAGAGGGAGAGAAGATGATAATTTGACCGTATTATGCTCCTAATACTGTACTACTAGGTTTAACAGTGTCATTTCGTATTTACGGTTTGGACCCTTTATTTATTTATTATAATTATTGTGAAGGCGTGTTAGGACGATAATGATGCACAAAAGTAAAAGGCAGGATAGGTGAGAGAGAAGGTGCAAGTTTTATGGGATGGGAATCCGGCTGTTCTCGAGGAACTGGTCTGGGGTTTTTGACGCAACTCGAAACGCAGCGCCAGTGAGACTTTTGAAAATGGGGCCTCTCCCAGCTGAAAATTCCACTTTACTGTCATTGTAAGTTCTGAGGAAATTAAATGCACGCGCCAATGAAGGGTAGGTACCATTTTTCGCCTTTTGACTTTTGGATACCAATGGGGCTATGCCCAAAATTCAAGCTCTCCTCACTGCACATTACATGATTGAGGATTAGAAATAAATTCCACGGGTGATTAAATGGAAATCAAGTTATTTATTCTTTCCTTCATCTTGCAGCAGACCCATTACAATGATTGTTCTCAAGGGGAAAAAAAATAAAGTGGGTGCTTCTATAAGCAATATTATACTTCTAAAGTAGATATAATTCGGTTGCTTTTAGCTGATGGACGTAATTTGCGGAGTTGTATACTTCTGTAGCAGCCATGAATCAAGAGAGCGAAAATCTTACTGTGTTTTTGGGATAAGCTTTTTAAATGAACTCGCGGTTTGGATGGGCTTTCGCTGCCATCAATTTCTCCCTTCTAATTAGTGCATATGTCGCTATCTACTCTTAATGTGATTACCAAAAAACTTTTCACGATAACCTAAATGAAGACAATTTATGACTACACTCGAATACGTGGATATTGTGCTGTTTTAACTGTTCTGCAAGTATATCCCCCAACATCATCCCCTTCCTAGGTAAAACCCGACCAATCGAGGCATAAGATTGTTTGAAAATGTGCTAAGTTTAATTTGTGGCATGCTTAGAATGTTGTGGAGAGAAGCTAGTGGTTTATGAAAAGAAAACCAGTATTAAGGATGAAGGTGATGAGTGGAGCCTAGCAGGCAGAGAAAAAAAGGCTGAAAAGGCCTAAACGGTGGTGTCACTTGTTAGTGCAGGGGACGACATGGAGCTTATGTGCTTACAGATTGGCCATATTAGGAAGTGGGAATTCGTTGTGTGCGCTTATCAATCGCCACACATTTTCGGTTGTTTCATTTGGGCCCCATTTCAAAAGAAAAAGGGTAAAACAAAAAAATTACAAATATGAATCTACAAAAGAGCCTTGTAATGATACAGTTGCCTTTAAAGTCATCATCTTTATCGATACTCGGCACCCCCTTTTTTATGAAAAATAATTAAAGATCCCTGGGCTTTTCCCAGAGATTTTGGCTTGTGACTAAAGTCTTTCCTTTGAGTACAAATATGAGTAAATCATGGCGATAGAGAGGAAGTTTGGTTTAGAAATTACATAATGTATTACTCCATCCCGTAAGTTAACAAAAAAACAAACATATAGTGTTATAATGGTCAGTGTAGTGACTAGTGAGGCCGCCACATAAAGAATAAAGATGAATCTGGGAAGGCTGCATGCATGGGATAAAGGATAGTAGCTCATAGGAGAGGAAATGTAGTGAGCATAAAGGGAGCGTTCATATTCTTTTCGTCCCAAACATGTAAAGTGCACGACTCGAACCAATCTCTAATAAATTTGCCACTGTCTTTTAGTTTTATTAGTTTCAAGCAGTTGGTAGCCTTATAACAGAAACAAGGGCCCACTTTAATTAGTGAATTTGTAGGAGGGCGCAAATGGCTTCCATGACCCAAACTTAGCTTGAGACTGGAGAATATGACCCCCATAAATTAAGGCATGTATGAGAAAGCGGTGGAAGCTGGAAAAACACAGTAAGAAGGGGAAAAAGTACGGTAGGAGTATGAGATGTTTGGGTTAGTTTTTTTAAAATGTGTTTTTAGGCCAAAAATTACTTTTAAGAAAAAGTCATTCAGACCTTTTTTTAACAGTAAAAAGTAGTTTCTATCAACGTCAATCCAACATAAATCATATAGACAATATAATTTTTATGCTATCTTAAATCAGTGAAAGACATTTTCTACCACCTCTAGTTTGAACGACTTAAGCTGAAAGAATAGCCCAACCTGTGCCTACAACTACAAGCATAGGTCGCTCTTGTTTGTGTACCACCCTGTCACGGTCTTAGACAAATCCAACCAAAACCGTGCCGGCCTTAGCTTGATCACTCCCCTTTGATCTTGGCTAAGTCAGCCGAACCCTCACAAGTAGGCAAAGAGCACAAAGACAAAGAGAACTTTTAGAGAGAGAAGTAAACACTTAGAGAGAGAAGCTCTGGAATACCAAATGACTTGTATTGCTTTCGATGGTTACCAATGAGCGTGGCACCGGCATCCACCTCCTCAACAAACGGCTCAGATCAATTACATCCAACGGTGGAGAATAGTTCTCCAGAACCTTCCCTATAAATATCTAGATATTCATATCTTTCATGAGAGTTCTAGAGATTTCTATACAATTCTATATCTATGTACAAGTATCTACAATAATCTGGAGCTCTCTAGAAACCTCTTGAAGTGTCTTGAGCACAATATATCTTGCGTTCCCTACGATGCGTGACACTCTCCCCCACCTAATCCGGTGACGTCCTCGTCACTGACTTGTCTCTGTACCGGTGTAGGTGGTCTTCGAATTGCCAAAGATCCTCTTGAGGTTCCCATGTGGCTTCGCTCTCTGGAAATCCTTTCCATTTGATTAAGTATTGGGTACTTGGTGGTACCCCTCGTCGCCGTATCACTCGATCAGCTAGCACCTCCTCTACTTCTCGATCAAATGACTTTGTCACAATCAGAGGCGCTCTTGTTGAGACAGCTCGATCAGGATCTTCCACGTCTTCATGAAACGACTTGAGCATACTAACATGGAAGACGAGATTAATCTTCAAGTTTGGGGGTAGATCCAGCTTGTAGGAAACCTTTCCTACCTTTCCCACGATCTTGTATGGGCCTTCATATTTGCGAATGAGACCCTTGTGCACCTTCTGAAACACTTTGAATTGTTGAGGGAGAAGCTTCACCATGACCATGTCTCCCACTTGGTACTCAGAAGCTCGCCTCTTCCTATCTGCAAACTTCTTCATTCACTTGGCCGCCTTGATAAGAAAGGATCTCGTTACCTCAGCTTGATCTTGCCAAGATTTGGCCATGTGATAGGCTCCTGGACTCTTGCCCTTGTAGGTGGTGGCAAGGGCATGAGGAGTGAGTAGTTGTTGTCCCATCACCACTTCAAAGGGACTATTTCCTGTTGCCTCACTCTTCTGTAAATTATAAGAGAATTGAGCCATATCAAGGAGCTTGGCCCAATCCTTTTGGTTGGCACTCACAAAGTGCCGTAAGTAACATTCCAACAAAGAATTCACCCCTTCTGTTTGTCCGTTGGTCTGTGGGTGAAAACTTGTGGAAAAGTGTAACTCAGTGCCCAGGAGCTTGAACAACTCAGTCCATAGATTGCCAGTGAAACGAGGGTCTCTAACACTGATGATTGTCTTAGGTAGACCCCAATACTTCACTACATTCTTGAAGAATAGCCTGGCCGCTTCTTCTGCTGTACAATCCGTAGGGGCAGCTATGAATGTTGCATATTTTGAAAATCGATCTACCACCACCATGATAGAACTGCACCCCTCGGACTTTGGTAAAGCTGAAATGAAGTCCATGGAAACACTTTCCTATGGTTGCCCTGGTATAGGGCGAGGCTCCAACAATCTCGCAGGTTGTTGGTTTACTATCTTGTCTTGTTGGCATACAAGACAAGTCTTCACATAGAGTTCCACCTCGTCCTTCATCTGCGGCCAGTAATAAGATGCTTCCAATAAAGCAAGAGTGCGTCTTTGTCCCGGATGACCGGCCCACTTGGAGTCATGACATTCCTTAATGAGCTCTTTTCGTAAATTCTCCCATTTCGGAACAAAGACTCGCCTTCCAATAGTATAGAGAAGGCCATCCTCTAACCAAAACCTCTTGGTTTTCCCTTCCTTGGCCATCTCTACTAGTTGTCGAGCAACGGGATCATGGTTCATACCTTTAATGATTTTTGTGATCAAGTTGCCCTTGGCTTGACTCATTAAAGCCAACTCTGCTTTTCGGCTCAATGCATCCGCCACTACATTAGCCGTGCCAGGTTTGTACTCCATCACATAGTCAAACTCGGCTAGAAAGTCTTGCCAGCGAGCTTGCTTGGGTGTCAACTTCTTTTGAGATTGGAAATATCTCGTAGCCACATTATCAGTCTTGATCACAAACCTAGATCCCAGCAGATAGTGCCTCCAAGTACGCAAGCAATGCATTATGGCTGTTATCTCCTTCTCTTGGATTGTATAACGCCGCTCGACATCATTAAGCTTGCGACTCTCAAATGCTATTGGATGGCTTTCTTGCATTAACACCCTTCAATAGCAAAGTCAGAAGCATCTGTGTGAACTTCAAAAGTCTTGGAGAAGTCCGGGAGAGCTAGTACAGGTTCCTCCATTACTGCTGCCTTCAAGTCTTCAAAGGCATCATGGCACTCCTTAGTCCATTCCCATGACTTGTTTTTCTTCAACAAGTCTGTCAAAGGTGCTGCCCGAGCAAAGTAGCCCTTGATGAACCACCTATAATAATTCACCAACCCAAGGAAAGATCGTGACTCGGATACTGTAAGAACCGGCTGAACCCAAGAGGGGGGTGAATTGAGGATTTTAAAAATCTTTTTAGAAATGCTTTGTTTTTTAACACTAAAAACAGAGATGAACTAGGATGATAAAAACTTAGCAACTTTGAAAATCTTTTTGTAACTCAGTAAAATTAGTTTGTATGACAGTAAAGAGTTATAAAGCTATAGACAGTCATTCAAACATATATGCTGGAAATAAAGGAGATTAAGGAAGAGAATATGCAAACTGAGATTTATACTGGTTCGGCCCAATCCTTGACCTACGTCCAGTCCCCAAGCTCCACTTGAGATTTTCAATCCACTATCCTCTTGTTTAATCCGGGCACAAGAGAAGCCTTTACAAACCCACAAGTTCACCCAGGCACTTGTGAAGCCAAATCTCTCACCGAGATACTCCCCCTTACACAATGAAAGGTTACAATCGCTTCCCACTCAAGATCACCCAATCTTGAGTAACTCTCAGATATAATGTTTATAATGAATCTTCTCTCTCAGAAGTGAATAAGATAAACACTGAAGTGCATTACAAATAATTTCACTCTCTCTATGATAAACTATGTAAACATTGAAAAACAGAGAGTAAATGATATGAAGATCAGAGTATGAGCATTCTGAAGATGTAGGCTAGTGTCTTACCACTTCTGTCTTGAATCTGTCTTCTTTTATAGGTAGAGATCAATATATGACCGTTGTAATCTTCAATATAACCGTTGCCTTTATTAGACAAGGTTCTGATTCAGTTTTGGTCTTCTTCTCTCTCTAATCTCCACTTAATCCAGCTGTGCAGAAGTTCAGAGTTGACTCTCTACAAATTAATCCGTTGGAGTAGCAACTGCTGGATGCGGAAATCATTCTTTAATTCTTTGTAAGCGTGTGCAGATGGATTACCCAAAAGTATGCAACTTTCTGGGTTTTGCATTTAATGTTCTGACATGCTTTTTGCTTTTGCTTTAAACTTCAATAAACACTCTCTAATTCATCTGAAACTCACTAAAAATGTGGTTAAACATATCTAGGAACATTAGAGAATAATGATAGGAAGTATTAAGATCAAACAAGAAGGTTTTACAAAATCGCAGAATTTGAAATTCTGAAGACGCGTTGAAACCTTGAGGTTTTATCAGAAACCTTGAGGTTTCACTTGAATATGAAACCTTTAAAAAAATCGCGTCAAGAACAAACCTGGAGGTTTTCTGTAAACCTGGAGGTTTTCAAAATCAGAAAAGTTGTTTGCTCTCTGGATGGCAGAAACCTCGAGGTTTTCGCCAAAACTCGAGGTTGTACTTAAATCTGGGAATTCTCAATTTTTTTGTACCAAAACAGAAACCTGGAGGTTTGAGAGTAAAACTGGAGGTTTTGTAAACTTGGAAAAACATAGATCCTCTCTGCCTGGACAAACCTCGAGGTTTGTCTAGAAACCTCGAGTTTTCTCATAATTTTGGAAACTATGAGAAAACTTCATTTAGCTCAAACCTGGAGGTTTATGACCAAACCTCGAGGTTTCACAAAACTTGTGAAACCTGGGATTTTCATGTTAAAACAAAACCTTGAGGTTTTAGACAAAAACTTGAGGTTTTCAAGTGTTCAAAACTTAGGAGACTCTCTGTAAGTCAAAACCTTGAGGTTTAAACAGAAACCTCGAGTTTTCCAATTTTCAGAAAATGATGAGAAGTCTCTGTATGAAGAAACCTTGAGTTTTCTCTGAAAACCTCGAGTTTTGCTCAGTCCAGAAACCTTGAGTTCTTCTCTGTAAGGCCAAGCCTCGAGGTTTGAACAGAAACCTCGAGTTTTCCATTTACTGTGAAAACTTTGTCAAACTTTAAAAGGCCATATCTCCCTATTCTGAACTCCGTTTTGGTTGGTTCAAGTCTTCATGGAAAGCCCTTTGAGTCTACTCTCATATTCCACCAATTTCATCTCAATCGGATTTGTAGTTTGTGAGATACACTCAAAACATTGAAGCTTGGTTTGTTGTGTGGCGTGAATTTCAGTGTCAACTTCTACAATTCATAGCTCCTTGATCCAAACTCCTTTGGGCTTGAATTTTATATCAATATGACGCATTGGAAGTCTAGTTTCATATGCCACTAGTTTCACCTCAATCGGATCTCTTGTTTGGGAGATATCATCAAATTACCAGACCTCGCCCAGCTGAAACGTGAAACAGAGTGCAACAGAGTTGTTGAAAGTGGTGAAACTTGAGTTTTCACTTGGAACCTCGAGTTTTCTCATCTTGAAGCTGATTTTTGCTGACTTTAATTCCTAATCTAGCCATTCCAACTTCCATATGATCTTGGAGGCTTCTAGCATCGATCTAAGAACTTTAATAATGATATTTCATTCAACAAGTTCTTCCTTCTTCAATCTCTCCTCTTCTTCTTGATTTTCCCCAATATCCTTTGATAAATTCTTGCTTCTTTGCAGATTCTTCTTTCTATAATCTCTTATTTCCTTCTTGGTTATTCCCCATGATTGAACACTTTCTTTCTTCTCTTCTCTTGATCATTCCCAAAATACGTGTAACTTCTTGCTTCCTTGGCATTCTCTCGCCATTCAACTTGGAATAACATCTTGCTTCCTTGACAACCTCTCAAGTTCTTCTTTCTTTAATACCTTATCTCCTTCTTGATTATTCTTCATAATTCAACTTGGACTAATATGCATTAAACATAATAGTTAGTCAATGTAGGAGATAAATATATTATGTAAACTTTTTGCTCTTAATAATGGCTTCTATATTAGACATCATCAAAACTAATCATATCTAACAGATACTCGGGTGGGTGGCTCACATTCCTCAATAACATGAATCTTCTCCTTATCCATCATAAGGGTCCCCTGGCGAATGATGTATCCAAGGAAGTGCACCTCCTCCTTGGCAAAAGAACATTTCTCCTTCTTAACATATAGCTCGTTCTCACGTAAGGTCTGGAACACGGCCGGTAGGTGTTCTACATGGGCTTCCAAGGTGTCATTGTAAATGACTATATCATCCAAGTATACCACCACGAACCAGTCGGGAAAGGATGAAAGATCTCATTCATCAATGTGCAAAATGTCGCCGGTTCGTTGGTTAGTCCAAAAGGCATCACCAACCACTCAAAGGACCCGTACCTTGTTACACAAGCGGTCTTGGGTTCATCTCCTTCGGCGATGCGAATTTGATGGTACCCTGACCTCAAGTCTAATTTGGAGAAGTACTTCGCCTTACCTAACCTGTCAAACAAATCTACGATTAAAGGAATAGGATACTTGTTCTTAATAGTTACCTTATTTAGGGCCCGATAGTCGATGCAGAGTCGTAATGATCCATCATGCTTGCGTTGAAACAAGACTGGTGCCCCATAAGGTGCTTTGGAAGGTCGTATATGCCCAGCATCGAGCAACCCTTTCAGTTGTCTCCTTAGCTTTTCCAACTCAGGTGGTGCCATGTGATAAGGTGCCATGGCGGGTGGACGTGCTCCCGGTTCCAACTCGATCTTATGATCCACCTCCCATCTAGGTGGCAACCTCTTAGGAAGTTCTGGCGGCATTATGTCCTCGTTCTCCTTAAGGACGTTCTGAATGATAGGGGGAAGACTTCCACTATCTTCTTCATTAGAACTCACCTCCTTTAAAGCTGCAAGGTAGGTGACTTCTCCTTTCTTAAGTTCCTTTTCCACCTGCATGGCTGACAAATGAGCAACCCGATCGTTGCTTGTTGCAGGTATTGTGCAAGCGACCCTCTTTTCCGGATTGCACACTGAGTCGTAACATGGCATGAGGAATGCTTTTATCCTGCGTAAAAAGTCTAGGCCGAACACTACATCAAAATCATCCATAGGAGCAACTGATAGATCCATTGTTCCCTTCCATGTGCCAAGGCATAGCTCAACTCTACTAGCTACGCCATTGAGGGGTTTGGCAGGAGCGTTCACCGTCTTCAACCACCCTCCTCGTGGTTGAGTGACTGAGAGGCCGACCCGCTTGGCCTCTTCCGGAGTAATGAAGTTGTGTGTAGCCCCGGTGTCCATCATCACCTTTACTGGCTTCCCATTCAATGTTGCCTGCATATACATGAGCCCTTTGCTTTTGGGAACAGGTTCCAGGTTTGGCCCTTAATGCATTCAGAAGTCTGAGAGATCCTATTTGAGAACTTGGCCCTTCCTCGATGGGTACATCTTGCCCTTTAACAAGGGCCGACAAGGTACCGAGCTTAGGACAGTTGCTCATGCGATGTGGCCCTTTGCATACGAAGCAGCTTATTGTGTAGTTCTTGTTCTTCTTCTTCTCCTCATATTGGGTCTTGTGGAAGGACTTGCCAGCTCCTCCCTTGGTGATCCCTTTGCCTTTGTCTCCCCCACCTTTTCCTTGATTAGGTTTGGAAGACTCACCTTTTTCTCCCCTTTGATACTCAGTAAGGCTTTCGGCGATGGCAATGACTTCATCCACATTCGTCACACCCCGCCGTTGAAGCTCATGTTTAGCCCAGTTCTGAAGACTGTCTATGAAGTAGAACAATGTTTCTTCACCGGTCAAGTTGGGGATTTGCAATATGAGATTAGTGAAATCCCTTACATAGTCGGCAATTGTGGTCTCGTGTTTAAGCTCCCTCAACTTCTTTCGAGCCTCATAGACCACATTCTCAGGGTAGAACTGCTTCTTTAGTTCTTTCTTAAAATCTTCCCATGTTGTAATAGTGCAAAGGCCTTTTTCCATATCTGCATGCTTCCTACGCCACCATAACATAGCATTATCAGTAAGGAATAAGGAAGCAGTGCTTACCTTGTCCGTGTCATTGGCCAAATTCATGCTCTCAGCATAGCGCTCCATTTGCCATAAGAAGTTCTCGACCTCCTTGGCATCACGGACACCCTTGAATTCCTTTGGCTTAGGGAGGTCCAGCCTCACCTCCCTTGCTCCACTGGTACCTCCTACGAACGGAGTTCTGGCTTGACTCTCTAAAGAAGCCTTAAGAGAGTTAAGCTGATCCTGCATAGCAGTAATGACATCCATCACCTTAGCCTCGAGTCGCCTCATAGACTCGGCTCGTTCCTCCTCGACATTGAGGTGCGAATCAAGATCCGACCTCACATTGTCTAGTTGCTCTAGGGTGTGACTCTCAAGAGTAGCAAAGTCATTTTCCACTTTGTCCACCCTAGTGACCACTTCTTGTAAAGCCTCCTCAAAAGCCTCCACCTTTACCGTCAACGTGGCAACGTCCGCGGCTTGGCGAGACTTACTTGTGCCTCGAACCTTCTTAGGTTGGTGAGGAGGTTGAGTCTCCCTGCCTCTCTCCTCTCCAGCAATCACAATGTCTTCAGTTGTGCCCGACATCCTTGCCTACACAATGGCTCCCACGAACCACGCTCAAAGCTTCGAACCAGGCTCTGATACCACGTTGTCACGGTCTTAGACAAATCCAACCAAAACCGTGCCGGCCTTAGCTTGATCACTCCCCTTTGATCTTGGCTAAGTCAGCCGAACCCTCACAAGTAGGCAAAGAGCACAAAGACAAAGAGAACTTTTAGAGAGAGAAGTAAACACTTAGAGAGAGAAGCTCTGGAATACCAAATGACTTGTATTGTTTTCGATGGTTACAAATGAGGGTGACACCTCCTATTTATAGGCATCCACCTCCTCAACGAACGACTCAAATCGATTACATCCAACGGTGGAGAATAGTTCTCCAGAACCTTCCCTATAAATATCTAGATATTCATATCTTTCATGAGAGTTCTAGAGATTTCTATACAATTCTATATCTATGTACAAGTATCTACAATAATCTGGAGCTCTCTGGAAACCTCTTGAAGTGTCTTGAGCACAAAATATCTTGCGTTCCCTACGATGCGTGACAACCCGCTCTCATTCTCACCTTTAAAAGACAAAAGAATCCCAGCAATATTCGAGAGTTTTTGGTGGTAGTTATTGGGCGTGACTTATTTCTATCTAACTTTTTAAAAGTCCGGTAGGAAAAAAAGTCAGTTTGTAAATATGATTTGCATTTGGATTGATGGTGGTAGAAGCGGTGGGCCCACGTCAAAAAGCTGAGAGCTTTTTAAAAAAGCTACTCCATGAAGTTTTTTCAGTTTAAACTACTTAAAGCTTTCTCTAATTAGGCCTATAGAAAGGTGGGTTTGCATTGAGCCTTCAACCATCATCAGAGGGTGTGCGCTTGTGCCCCCACATCTGCGAACATATTGGAATGGAAGCCAAACATTTAAGTCCTCAAATTCTGTCAGTGTAGATGGGTTTCAATACACATTTTAATCACATTTCTATCTTATCTTATGTACTTGTAAAAGTCAAATTGAAAAAAGAAATATTTTTCTGCAACCGCTACAGAATAGCCCAACCTGTGCCTACAAGCAGAGGTCGCTCTTCTGTGTGTACCACCCGCTCTCATCCTCACCTTTAAAAAACAAAAGAATCCCCGCAATAGATTCGAGAGTTTTTGGTGGTAGTTATTAAAGTGCTAGGGTTTGCATTGAGCCTTCAACCATCATCAGAGAGTGTGCGCTCGCGCACTGATATCTGCGACCATATTGCAACGGAAGCCAAACATTCAGGTCTTCAAATTCTGGCGAAAAACGCTACGACGCAGTGATCGAGGCATGCTCTGTGGTTGCACATGCTAGGTGATTGCCTTTTTGACTATGTCACTCCTTGGTGGGCCCCCCACCCCCAACTCTGACTGTTTCCCGCTCTTAAGTCTTATCCACCACTCCTTTCTTTTTTTCCCTGCCCCTTTGTGGGGCTCTTCCATGCACTCCTATTTGTTATTTTCATATTTTTCTTCCACCTTTCAACACGCGTTGCTTACTCCCCATTTTTAAAAAAACTTAAATCAGGGATCTTTCTGAATCCTGATAACCAAACACACCAAAACAAGTTCAGGTTTGATTTGTTATGCTATCTAAGGTTGGTTCTTTTTAGACAATTTAAACCTCCTCCCTCGTAGTAAAGAACCCATAACTTCTGCTCTATGAGTCAAGGTGGATTTAATAGAATAAAAGACCTTTTTAATTTAGTGATATGAAAGCTCCTAGGAGCCCGTTACGGGGCTTATAACTTATGACCAATAATCCATACCCTTCTAATTAAAAAAAATGACACCTTTTCTTATGAAGTAGTTATTCAACGGATTGGGTGAACTCAAGTGAAAGAAAAATCCACCAATATATTTCCCCCAATTTTTTTAATCAAATGTTTGGAAACATCCATCAATCCGGTTCTAATTTTGTTAATTCTCGTTTTTTTCTTTTTGTTTTTTCTGCCGTCTAGCTTCGAATCCCATGAGGTTTAGCCGTTTTGTGTTTGTTCTTCTTTTAAAATGCATTCCCTTATTATTCTTACGAAGACACCAATTGAAAATAGAATTCACTATAAAAAGATTTATTCTTAGTATGGGTTTTACGAGTTTGCATTTTCTAGAGTTCTTTTTAGATATAATATGACATAAAAATGATTGAGAAAAAGAAGAAGAAGGAAGGAGCTTCTTGTGCCACAAATCTCTGTTGAGTGTTGATTAATTACTAAAATTACTTATCTTTTATTTATATCAATTAAAAAAAATCTTCAATATTCTTATTACAAGAGATTCTTGGAAACCCTTGTACCACAAGCCTCTATGGAATGTTGATTAATGAGGAGTTTAGCGGCTACAAACCTCCTAGATTTATTTGTAATACTCATTTTAATTCTAAATATAAGACTTAATTTTTTAAAAGAAATTAGAGAATCTTCTAAAAAAGTCAATTTAGTTTTATATTTAGAATTGGAGTGAGTAATTAGTATAGGAAATTCCAAGAATTAAGTAGGAGTTATGTGGAAATTCCTTTGTTTTCAGATCCGCATGAGGCAGATTTATCTGTAATAATCAGTAGAGGAATTAGAAGGTCGAATTAGTTTTGGATCGCATGCAGCAGGCTTTCCATCATGAAATTGACCGTTGGCCAATCCCTTATCTTTGCTGTTTTATAAAATCTAAAAGGTCCTTTGCAATCCCACTTGATTCTTTATTTCTTCGTGCTTCAAGGAATCCTTCATGCCCTCCTCAAAAGCCAACAACTTACAATTAAATTACTATAATTTTAACCATTTTTTTTTTCAGTCTAGATCATGTTAAACACTTTCAAACTTCAATAATACTACGTATATAGGATACCATCATAAGGACCAATGACTTTGTGATGTTCCATTTTCTTAAGAGTTTCAATGACTTCACCAAAGCGGATCCTATGATATAAAGCCAAATTGTGTTCACCTCTCCAATTGACAAATTCGCCAACTCACAGGTTACACCTTCTCCTCCAAACTAATTTATCATTTTTAAAAAAATTAATTTGTCTGACTTATAAATTAATATATAATTTAATGATATTATATAATTAAATAACTTATTTAGCTGTTTCCTTTTTTTTTAAAAAAAAAAAAAGAGTTAATTAACTCTTATATATAGAGCCAGAGACTTCGTATAAATAGTTTTTAAAAAAGTGACAAGAAGAAACAAATGGCTTAATTGATTTCTTCGTGAAAATGTTTGAGGAGGTTTGTTTTGTCACCTTATTTAAATAAGAGTATTACCAATATATAATTGGTCTAATGGTATAAAATCCTGTTAGATCTCTTTAGATTTCAAGTTCAAGACTCAAAAAAGATTTGTATTTTGATCGAGCAACAGCCTCAAACCTCAAACTGGATACCGGATAGTAGTATAAAAAAAGACATTCGGTATGTACTAGTTGAGGTTCTCCTGGGGGCGGCTAATTAATAGAAGGGCAAGGGGGAACGGACAGAGCTGAATCGTCTAAAAAATTCATTTGCTAAAACTTTGTTATTTATTTATTTATTCTTCGAATTTAATGAATCCTTCATATCCACATCAAAAGGCGTTCAGCTCCCTCCCTGGCGGCTCCCATACCCAAAACTACACTCTGTTTTGGGAATCCACATTACATGCTTATAAGCATGTAATGTTTAGGTGCTTATACCTCTTATAAGAGGTATAAGCATTTTTTTTTTTTTTATATTGTATTTATTTAAATTTAAATTATATGCATTTTTCTGATATTTTTTTTGCACTTTGCTTTCTCAAATTAATTAATTTTCATAATACCTGGTGTTACGGATAGATGTAGAACTGAAAATTAATTAATTTGAGAAACTGGGTGCAAAAAAAAAAAATATCGGAAAAATGCATATAATTTAAATTTAAATAAATAAAATATATAAAAAAATAAAAAAAAAAAAAAAATGCTTATACCTCTTATAAGAGGTATAAGCACCTAAACATTACATACTTATAAGCATGTAATGTGAACCCCTGTTTTGGGTGTAAATTGGGGAATCCACATTACATGCTTATAAGCATGTAATATGAACCCGTAAATTGGGAGGGTATTTCACTTTTCCCCCCTTCAAAATAACATTCAAAACCCTGAAATATTTTTCTTTTGTAGCACTCAATATTATAAAATCGTTTTTTGTGCACTGTACCATTAAATAATTTTCATCAGCACCCAATATCTGACAAGCTGCACCTTAAAGGATTTTTCAAGTAACATTTCATATCATAAACTAAATTTTAATGCATCCAACACTAAGTATCCCAAATTTATGGTGCTCATTGCCACTAGAAAAACATTTTAGAGGCTTCTTGTTGCAATTAAAAAAATAATTTAGGGTACCGAATGTGGTAAAAAGAACTTCAAGATAAAGAGTGTCAGTGAAAAAATAGTTGAAGGTGCATCTTGCTTCCTGGTGCTTTTGAAAAATTATTTTATGCTACATAGTACATACAAAAATATTTTAGAACATTAGGTGCTATTAAAAAAAAACTTGATGGGCTTAAATGTTATTTTATAAAAAAGGGGTCCCCCAATTTACACAGCTTAATTTTGGGTATTCGAAAGGGGAGCACATAAGGTGCTTCTCCCTTATGTCCTCCTTACATGCACATCCCTCTAATTAGAGGGATGGGGCATTTTTTTTTAAATTTTTTTATATATATATATTATTTTTTATATTTAAATTATATGCGGCTTTTTACGTAATGTTTTTTGCACTCGCATCTCAAATTAATTATTTTACGGGATATTGGTGTTACAGGATAATATTTCTGTATGCAGGACTAGAAACTAATTAATATGAGATACTTGATGCAAAAAACATTCCAGAAAGCATCATATAATTTAAATCTAAATAAATAATATAAAAAAAATAAAAAAAAAAATGCGCTCATCCCTCTTATAGAGGGACAAGCACATAAGGTGCACATAAGAGATGTGCACCTAATGTGAACCCATTGGAAAGGCTGAGCATGAGCCGCAAGGGAGTGAATGTGGACGCCAACAAAAGATTAGGGGCGAGAATAGCTCAGGACCATATCAGGTAGCCTACAATTTGGCTTGTTTAGGGTTTAGTCTGGCCTTGCCTAACCTGTTTGTTAAAAAGGTCAGGCTAAGGCTTATAAAGCCTAAATGTGTAAATAGGCTAGGCCAATTTTGTTAAGGACGGCCTGTAAGCTTTTAGTCCTGACCTGTTTACACATTATATCATATAAATAACAAAACATTAATTATTTTTCATTCTTATATTCTAATTTGATGTTATATTTATATAGGTTTTGATAAACTCAAAATACATAAAGCCTATTTATGGACTCCAAGGCCTGCAATATAAGGCCTTTTTAAAGGCTTACATTGTAAGTAGGCCTTTAAAAAGGCTTCAAGTTTGACCAGGCCTTATGAAGGTTTAGGCCTGAACAAAAAAAAAAGCTTGAATTCAGGCTCAAACCTTCTGCTCTCATTACAAGTTCAACCCTATTTAGCCAAAACCTAGTTTGACATGATCTATTTCCATGCCTAAAAAGACAGAAGTTTTTATTTTTACTGGGTCTAGGTACTTTAGATCATGTCAAACTTGACCAGCTCCAATGTACAAATTTATACTCTTCACACTCCTAAATGTATAAATTAGTTACTGAAATCGTTTTCATTTTAAATGTACTGCCTCAGTTTCCCTGTCTCCCACATTTATTTCTTTTTTAATATTTTTTATTAATAGAAATAGTTTATAATATAAATAATTGAAAGCATTTTATGACATTTAACACATATTTATGCAGATTATTAAATTAATTAATTTTTTAGTCATTATAAACTAGTTATATAATGTTGAGCCAATGAGAAGTAATGTCGAGTTTTATTGTTTTGAGATGTGGAGTGTTATAGTTTAGAGTAAATACTTTTTTGGGTTTTTGGAAAAAAACACGGACCCCATTTTGGTCCCTCACACAAAGAAATGCCCTTTTAGTCCCTGAAAAGGACGAATAAGAGTTGATTTGCGAACATTTTGGTCATTCCTAAATTTCCAAAAAGCTCTTTTTAGTCAATAAAAAAAATCTTATTTTAGTCCCTAGGGACAAGAATGGGGTCTATGTTTTTTGTCGGGGACTTAAAAGAGTATTTACTCTATAGTTTATCAGTTGATGAGTGTATGACCGCTTCCGCTGTGAACAAGCCAAATAGGAAAGGACAAAAATAGACATCAGCAAGAACAAGGCCACGCCAAGGCTCGCAAATCACAATTCACAACTGTGTTCTTTTTTCTTTGCTTTGATAAAACAATGCACAACTGTGTTCTAACCCAACCCAAAAGAAGTGTTATGTATATATGATTGATGTACAACGGCAATCCTTTGTTTACTTTTTATAATAAAAAATTACCATTCGTGGTTTTGTTCTGGAATTGTTCAAATTAATGCAAGAGGCAACATAACCTACTCCGCCCAACGATATCAATTAATTACCAGGTCATCATATATCATCTCCTTATTCTAAGCAGACGGTGAAATCAATTCACTTTTATATTCCTTCTTGATGTTGATATTACCGGAATATGGACACAAGACGCAGCCTCCCTCAGACCCTTTCTTTTAACCACGTGCCCAGTAAAAATGGAAAACGGCGACAACAAATATTTTAAAAAAAGGGAGATGTACAGTTTAACTCAAACACTGAATATTTCCTTCCAAGAAAGTTTCATCTATTCATTTATTGCGACCAAGTCCAAGGCCACCCCCTCACGTCTTGCTAATCTATAAAAACCCTTCCGCCGCACCATCACATCTATCTGAGAACTATATTCATTCATTTTCTGAAATCAATCTCAAACATTTTTCATTAAACCTGTTTTCCTGGCAAAGTAACAATTTTTGTATACAGCCGAAGCATGAAGGGACCAACAAAGACGTTGATTCCATGTTTGCTGCTATTAGCGACAATCATGATACAATACCCAGTCGCAACCAAAGCTCTTGAAGTTGGTAATTATTGATCATGCATGCATGCATATATACCTTGTCTGTTTGATATCTATCTTCCCAATTCCTGGATACATAATTTAATATTAGATTAAGCTTTTAATATTACCTGCATGGCACGTCCATGTATGTTTTAATGTTGCTAATTAAGCGTGTATATATGCAAATGATGGAACAGAGTTCAGTTACATAAAAGGGAGTGAGAAGGGGCCATCACGATGGGGTGACCTGAAATCAGAATGGGCAGCCTGTAAGAATGGAACTTCACAGTCTCCAATTGACTTGTGGAGCCGCAGAGTGAGAGTATTGTCCAACTCATCAGACGACCTAAACAATGGCTATAAGCCTGCCACTGCTTCAATCCTCAACAGAGGCCATGATATACAGGTAAACACCTCTCAACTCCAAACTAGCTCCAATTTACACTTGCTTTGATTTGCTCATATAGACGAGCAATTCATTTTCATTTTGAATATTTTACAAAACACCCCTTCAAGAGTGTTATTCCATTCGGTTCTTAATGTAACACGAAGTTGTTTTTTTTAGAGGTTAATGAAGTTATATAAGTTAGTTAATTATAATAAATATTTTGTATCATTTTAGTATTTATCAGTTTATAAATGAAACAAATTAGTTCGATATAAAAAAGAAAAATATAAATACTCGAAAGTAATTTATTTAATTTTCTTATTTTTTCAAAAAAAAAAAACAGTCACATATTACATTGCATGATGGAAACCGATACAAGGATGATATAATGATAATATTGCTAGTTTTGGAAATTAATTGCAGGTGAGTTGGCAGGCTGATGCGGGTTCCATAAGAATCAATGGGACTCAGTTCTCTCTCCAAGGAGCCCATTGGCACTGGCCTTCCGAACACCTCATCAATGGCAAGAGGTTCTCTCTCTCTCCCCTCCTCTCTCATATGGTATATTCCTATGATCGAATAACTTGTTTTTAAGTTTCAACGTGGATTTTCCAATGATTAGGTATGCTTTGGAGCTGCACATGGTTCATCAAGTCACACAGCCCGACGGTTCAAACAAGATCGCTGTGGTTACTGCTCTCTACAGGCTTGGTCGTCCCGATCCTTTTCTCTCCATGGTATATTTATTTAACCGATCCAACTCCTTTATAACAAATTGGCGATCATATATATGTATTCATTTTGCATAAAGGAGTACATATATAGCAGCTATATATATATATCTGACGAATGTGTTGAATGAAAATGAATTTAGCTGGAAGAGAGCATAAAGGAGATCAGAGAAGAAGGAGAAGAGAAAAGTATAGGGGTGATAGATCCCTCAGAGATAGGACTAGGTCGTGGCCACAGGTATTACAGATACATTGGATCACTCACCGCCCCTCCTTGCACTCAAGGTGTCATTTGGACTATTTCTAACAAGGTATTTATATTTATTACTAGTATATTTTGATCTATATTGCTATGTATATATCATGCTTCAATTCTCTTCATTACTATATATACTCGTATATATTATTGCTATTGCCTCTTAATCTCAACCGTTGAAATTGATTATCTCGCCAGATTAGGACCGTATCAAGAGAGCAGCTGCATTTACTCGTCAATTCAGTGCAATACGTAAGTATATGTATATTTTATATATATAGATTTTTTAAATGCTAAATGATTGACTAAATATTTGAGTAGTCCTCAATCTGCATGTACTGATTATGTCTTGCGCGTGTTGTGCCACAGTATGCGAAGAGGAACGCAAGGCCATTGCAGCCCCTTCATAATAGAGAAATACAACTTTACGCCCCAAACGCCTACAATAATATTAATAAACCTCATTATTAATTTCATGTAATGTTCATTACACTAATTCTTGTACTACACACTCATGTGTTTTCCGCATAAGTGTTGTAAAACCATTTAATTAGTTGGAATCACATTACTGGTTCTTTAGTTTATTTTCATGTGTAAGTTTATTATTGTGTTTTATTATTATTTTTTTAGTGAATAATACAAAAGACCCTTCGCGTGCATGTGTGTATAAGGTTAAGCTGCAAATTTGTTCTAGAAGTTTTTTTAGTTTCAATATTGTCCTAGAAGAGTTAAAATATAGCAATGTTGTCATTTTTCATTAAAAACTTGACGGTCAATGCCAATTTGTTAACAGGATGAGGTAACATTGCTACGTTTTAAAATTTTTGGGTTGACATTGAACCTAAAAAAAATTAGGGCAACGTTGCTTCTCAACGAAAACTTTTGAAACAAATTAACGTCTTAACTCACTCACACACACAATGACGGACACAAGGGGGGCTAGGGGTGGCCCCCGCCCCCCCCCCTATTTTTTGTTTTTTAAAAAATGCCACTGTACATAGAAACATCATAGGCTAACTGCAGTACTGGGCTTTCCCCTCAAAATGTGCATTTAATATCATGTGGGCAAATAGCCCAACTATCAAATATTAACCTAATAAATCAAAAGAACAAATCCTACACGTGATTTTAGCCTAAAGTGGAGAAAGTATTTGCTTTCATATATATTATCATCAAATCAGGCATATCGCATCCAACCATCAGTCTCTTCTTCCTCACGAGCCGCCAAGTTTTTTCAGCTTATAGAATCAATAAGGTACTTAAAATAATTTCTTTCCATTAAAATTTCTTTATGAAATTTATTATACAAGATTTTATTTTTCTAATTATACTACTTTTATATTGATTAGAAAATATTTTAGAGTTAGAATTTTGGGCAAGTTTTGAGTTTTTTTAAAAGATGGCTGTGGAAATATAGATTATGATTAAGTAAGAGTCAAGTGAAGTAATCTTACTTTCTGTAAAAGATTTTTTTCAATTTTTTTGTATATTAAATCTGTATCGTATTTCAAGTATTTTTATTTATAATGTAGTATTTTTTATTTTCGCCCCCGTAAGTAAAATTCTTGGGTCTGTCCCTGCACACACACATGTAGGATATATGGATTCAATACTACAAGATGAGTATGCGTGGTGTGGCATTGGTCCTTAAAATTTGTCTTGTCCGCCAGAGCACCTTTATATATGATACAGGATGCTCCTTCATATTTGAGATAGACAAAATTAATTAAAATTGGTTCAATGTCAAAATTGTTTGAAATTTTTCAATGTCAAGTTAAAAATACATTTGACCAAGGCAACTCTAAACTAGAACTGGTTCGCTGGCGAAGCTCTTTAGCTTTGTCTATTGAGAAAATTAAAAGAAAAGAATAGAAGCTCTTAAGCTTTCAGATCACGTACGCCCAACCCGGCGAAGATATATGTTTATGCCTGGGTGCCTGCTACGTGCTCTCACTAATATAATAAGACAAACGAACCTGTGCGTTGCACGGGTTTGTTTATTCTACATATGGAACAATTAATCCCACAGAATTAAGCATATATAACACCTAATTCCCAAATTGAAGATGTTGCCTAAAGTGTCTCTGCATAGCCAATTTTTTTTAACAACAGCCTCAAGATTGATTAATTAAAGCCCAACCAATTTTATTATAGAATGTTGTTGGATATTAAGTACTTAGATTGAAAAATAAATTTTCATAACGGCAATCTCATTAAATAATTAAGTCAGCCATACCGTAGTGAAACTACATCATTTTTTAAAAAAAAAAAGAGTAATGGTGATCACTACATCATTTTGGCTCCTCACCCAAATTTTAAACCAAATGAGAAGATAGGATCATTTTCCCTTCTCTACCACCCTAAATATAAACTTTAAACTTGAGAATAGATCCTACACAAAATATAAGTTTCACTTTAGGTTTGTTAAAGCATTTATTGCATGTTTTCCAACTTTACCCTCAACATTATTTGTTACATTTATTGTCTCTCTTAATTAATTTTAATTATTTACAAATAAGGGCAAAATTGAAAAAAAATACATATTTAATGTTCTTAATTAATTTTAATTATTCTCTTGATAACCACAAACCCGTTATTTGAACCTTATAGTTAGGGACACAGGGAATAGCAGCTCGGACATTAATCTCAACGTCAAAAAAGTTAATGAAATTGCAGTTGGACCCATACTACTAGTACTAGTATTCATGTACTAGTACCTCACAATGGACGATAAAATAAAGAGTGAACATATTCAAACTTTTGAATATGCAAAAACTATTCGAGTAATTAATATTCATGTCCACGTGTCTTTGCTGTCCTAAGTACCTTCGTGTGGACAGACCGTGTATACTTGCTGTCGTCCACGTTCTTGAAAAGATCCTTCTTCATCATCTGTTGACAAATCATAACATGTGATCAGATTATGAATTGGCACGACGAGAGTGTTGTACTGGAAGGTGGGGATGGATTGCAAATTAAACTTCGGAGAGAAGGTTTGCAAATGTAGATTATATGCTTTAGGAACTTACTGTTTGTTCTGGATGGGAAAATGCACGTTTGATGCAGATATGTTCGTAAGTTGTTGGTGCATATTAGCACAATCATCAATCATCAAATCAAATATATAGTTCTAAATCTTGTAGCTCAAAAGTTATTGGCAATAAGCATCCAACATGGAATCATTAGCGACTGCTAAATTGCTACTTAATAACACAGCTCGTAAACTGTCCACATCAGTATATACATAAGGGAAAAAAAAATTGTTACAGTAGACAGCTAGTAGTCTTTCAATGCCCGTCTATTGGTTTAACAGTTGCTTTTGATATTGCACATTTATTGAGTAGTAAATTTCCTGACCTCTCCTTCGTTTCTCCATCGAGATTTATTATTAATATTAATTATTAACTAAATGGTTAATTAATCCGAAAAATATACTGAAAAAATATTAATTATTAATTATTATATTAACTTTTCAAATCACAAATTCCAACATGCACTATAATCTGTCTTTGATTTCCAAGATTCTCTCACTTTCCATATCTCTCTTCCACTCATTCTCTAGATTTCAAATTTCAAATACAAACATTTCCAATACTTTTTCTCTTAAATATAACATCATCATTTTTTTAAATAAAAATATAACAAATCCTTTTCACAGGAAGAATCCAGTTAAAACGTCACCCCAACCCCAACCACAAAACCATTGGCCATCGCGTCTTCCACTCATCAGCACAATCCACCACAAGCTCATTGGTTCTCTTATGCAACAAGCCCTCCATGGTCATCTCTTCCTCACTGGAATGCCTTTATCTCTCTCTGTTTCATCTCAACCCTTTCGCTTCTGCTTCATGTTCTTCTCCTTTCTGACCTATCATTGTTGTTTTTACGCAGATATGGAGGAGAAGGCGAGGGAACATGTATGATTATTTTTCTTTCCTTCCTCAAATTTCATTTTATGTTCTTCTTGCAATTTTTTCTCCCCCTACTTCAAAGTTGTCTTCTCTCTCACCTCTCCGGCACAGCCTTCGGCGTTTGCAGCCTCACTCACTCTTCATCTGTTCTGCTTTTGCTTAATCTTGTATGATAGATGCTTTGAAGTGGGTGATCGATCTCAGTTCTACTTTGGTTCATTTGTTTAACGCTACCTTTTCATTTCCCATAAATATTACTGATTATTAATTACCATAATTGGCTGTGGTTTTTATTTTTAAAGCGATCGGCTAGCATTAGATTCGGTGAGGAGGAATAAGAAAGCTTTGGGTACATCAAGTGGGTTGGTTTTCTTGCACGAGTCAACCCTAACCACAGAACCAGTGGTCCGTCTTTATTTAATTCCTGTGAATCATCAATATTTTAACATAAGCATTTTTACATAAATATTTAAATGAAACAAATTGGAGCGTCATGATGCTCCAAACAATTTAATTAAAAGGTATAGTTCCCGACCACTAGGCCTTATATAGTTCTATTAGATCAAAAGTTGCCCTAATTAATATTTGAAAGTTCTTCATATTATCCTTAAAGTTTCACTCTAACTCATTTTGATTCTAAATATAAGTTGAGTTTGCTAATATTTATCATTTTTTTTTGTCCTGCTATATAATTGAATGAGCTAATTTTCATTTAACTAACGTTGAATAAGAAAATGTTTGGACAGTGTGATCATGTTTTTATAGCTTTTAATAAGCTTCCATAATTTAGAAGTATCTCGTCAAAAAAAATTATGAGTGTTCTAATTTATAACAAAATATGTTTTTTTTGGGTATTTAAAATACCTCAATAGTCAACAACTAAATTTTGATGTTGTTTTCAGCTGTGACTTGAACAATCTTTCATTGAGTAAGTATATTTTATAAAACCAGCACATCACAGAACCTCCTAAGTATATCTCAACGTGGAACGACGGCTAAAACCATATACCCTGAACATAAAATTTTTGAACAATCAAAATAATGGTGAAGGGAACACAACAGAAAGAGGAAGTAAGATTTGTGAAATGAAAACGATTTAAACAGTAAGCATATTTTATAAAAACATGTTAGTGATGTGAAGCGACCCTAGATGGTGGCTCCTTCAAAGGGGGGGTTAAGGTATAAAAATGTCCATATATTTATTTTTTTGGAAGAGCGTCTTACACTATAAACTTTAGGGAGAATCCCATATAAAGACGGTTGAAATAATCAAATTCTAATTTGGGTTACTAAACTTAACAAATTATTAATAAGGTTATGTGACACAATTAGGGATTTAGAATTTGAGAAAAATTACCTTTATATCCCTTAGTTATTAAACAAAAAAACAAAAATGAAGATAGATTGTTTACGCACTACGTAAGAACCCTAACGGTAGATAATTCATCGGAGGCCTCAACACTATCAGAAAATTGGTAAAGAAGGCTACAGTAAATTGGTTGTAATGTTAAATCTTCATTCTTTAATCCTTTTCAGTTAATTTATGTACTGGAGGAGGTAGTAATGGCAAAGAAGGCTGCATCTCTATCTCTTAGTGAGCTAGCTGCTACTGTAGTTTTAAGGGATTTGTGCAATGAATTCTTTTCTGCCAGTTTCAGAGTGGGAGTCTAAATCAACCCATTTTCAAGCAAGGTAGACCAAACGACTTTACTCTAAGAAGAATCCCAGAAGAGGTGATACGCTAATTCTGGATGCAAGCCTCTTTTTACATTAGGTTTATAACCTTAAAATACAAGTTTCATCCTTGCCTTCCTTCGAAATAGTGTACTTGAATGAAAGCTCGCCGTGTGTTTGGGAATGGTGGATCTCCTGGAGACGATTCCAGAATTGCTTTCTTTAATCTTTATTTTTATTTTTGGGCTAGATCTTGCATGATTCTCTCAAAAACAATTTTCAATGCGTTGTAAATTCTTTGGCACTTTGATTGTGGGATGTTTATTCTGCAAATAAAACTGCTGCTCCAGGCTAAAATTTAAATTTCAGAATTTATAATATAATTGTTTGTCCAGGTTAGTAAGGATTTAAAATTTTCAAATACTGGATCAAGCCCTTTTTAGATTTTGTTGTTTCCCTTTTCTCTTTTGACGATGGATGAAGGGTATTATTAGAAAATTTGTGACATTTAAATATTCTAAATTGGGTCATTGACCCAATTTAAGATTTTGTTAAACTTACCAACCTAATCTAAAATTTTTCTATTTCAACCGTCTTTATATGTGATTTTCCCTAAACTTTATGTGAGTATGAAAATGTCCATAAACTTGGGGGGAGGTTACTTTTTAATGTAGTGGGAGCCACAATATTAATTTTGAAAGACCTCCTCACATCTCTCTCTTACCCCACACTCTTCGCCTTTGGTAAAGCTTCAACGAGACTGACTTATCGCCTTTTCTTATCTTATTATTGGAGGAAAATTTAAATGGCTCAAATTTTACATCTTAAAAAAATATTATTAGTTTTACTTAAAAAGTCCATAAATAAATTTAAATTGTTTAAATTTGATCTGAAAATAAATATATTATTATTATAGAGTGAATTTTCTTTTCACTCATTATAGATGTAAACTGTTCAGAACAAATATTAACAATTAAAATATTTATGTGTTTTTAACTAAAATTATAATAATATTTTTATAAGATGTAAAATCAGGGCCATTGAAATTTTTATTCAATGGTGGAGATGAAAAAATGAAAGCAAAGGAAGGGAAAAGAAGAGCAAGAGAAAAGGAGGAAAGCCACTCCCAGTCGGGCGGAACTATGTTATGGCCAGCTGGGGCCTTGGCCTCTGGCGGCCTTCTTTTTATCTTATGTATTTTTATATAGGTATTATATAATATTTTATTTTGGCCACTAATTTGGCCCCAGCTAATATTTTATATTTTCTATAATTATACTTTTTTTTTATTAGGACAATGTTTGGTTTATTACTCATTGGGTTGTGAGGGAAAAGTAAAATTCTTGTTTGAGATAGTTACTGAAATGGTTAGTATCATCTTATATCTGTCGTTGTTCATCTTCATTTTAATGACTAAATAGGTACTCAAAATCACTTCTTTTCACCTCACTCCTTTTATGAAAGTTATTCTACGTATTTTTCTCTTTCTAATGAGGGTAATATTGTGTTAATTAGTGAAAATTTTGGGGTTATTGATTTTGGGAGAGTCTTGAGTTTTGACAATAGATGATTATATATATATATGTAAATGATGATTAATGGCTAATTTTAATAGGTTTGGATTTATTATTTGGTTGTTTCATGATTTTATAATGAATTTCTCCTTAAAAAATTGATTATAATAGGTTATTTGCTTAGTTGGAATTGAATCAGATTTGTATGTTTTTTAAAATATTTTTTGGGGTTCATATTATATTTCTTTTATTTTCTCCAATTACTTTGTTTTAAGGTAGGTGGAATGCGCATTTAAGTGTTAGTTTTATGGATTGAGTAGTACTATAAGAATTAATGTTTAGTGACAAAAGATACTAATTACTGACAACAATATATATTTTGGGTCACCAAATTTGTTGGAGGTTGAAAAAGATGAGCAAGGATAAACAAAAAAGTATAGATGTATTCTTTAAGAAGAAAATAACTTCAAAAAGTGATATTTCTAAGAAAATAATTTCTGAAAGTGATGCACTTTGTAATGAGTCTTCTTCCAAACGTCACAAAATTTTGTTTATCATATTATTTTTTGATTTATAATTGTCGGTTATTATTTATTTGTATTTTCGAAGTTATGCGATATTATTTAGTAAATAGTTCAATATGTTTATTTTTTGGCCCGGGCTAAAATAATTTCCTGGTTCCGCCACTGCTCCCAGCTTCAACGGGAGCAAATCTTCTTATGATCAATTTTTCTCATTATCTTTCATAAGCTCATCTGGGCCCTGGATTGAAAAGAAGATATTAAAGTCAAATTATTACTGTGACTTCTCAGATTGATTAGACAATATAATTTAGAGATTATGAGGGATAATAAAAAAAAGTTTCAACAGCTTGTATCTTCAAGAATTTATGCTTTGCCGCGTAGATTGAGCAAATGCCGGGGGGAGTCAAGTCGAGTTATAGAGAAGTAAAGGCAAAAGCTGCTTAGAACGAGTTAGGGGCATGCAGCAAGAACAGAGATCGTTGAATTCTTTTGCAGAAGAACGAGGTTGAAGTTGGCTTTTGCGCAAATCGTAAGGGAAGGGAAAATTTTAAATTTATTGACTAAGGAGATATATTTTTTAAAATTAATTGAGTATGACAAATGATATGTAAAAACTAAATTTTACCTCTTATTTTTCTTGCAGAAAATGAGACAAACTCCCCATAATTGAACCATTTTCATTTGGGTATCACTAAAATAAAATTACTCTAATTATTATATTGCATCAAATAACACAAATCAAAGGAAATATAATGAGCTAACATTGTCATCTCAGGTGATAAAAAAGAAGAAGATTAGATGTAATCAATTGATGAATGAAAATGTTAAGCTCATATGTAAATGATGAAACGTGAAACTTAGGATTAAGACTAAGTTATTAATTATATAAATAATTTTCAAAGTTAATTTAGATTAAATTATATATAATTATGCAAATTAATTTACAAATTATTTATAAGTCTCCTGCCTAAAATCTTCTTTTTATGGAGGTCAATGCGACCAAACACTTGCTTATTTCACTTAGAGGATGCGGTAGGAAAATGGTAATGGATTCATTTCATGTATCTTTAACAAGGTCATTAAAATTCTTATGAAGAACCCATGGAGCTAGGAATCTAAAAGGTGGATCAACACGCTGCATATTTTCTCCCATATCTAGACGTAACAGGAGAGGCCTATGATCAGATTTATAGAAAGTAAATGAGAAACCCGCATCTCTTTAGTGGCTACTGTAATACCCCTACCGGCCTCGTTCTTTCGGGTGACGGATAGAAGGATTCCTTTTTATAATTACAGTATATCATCTAATTATTACTTATTAACATGCATCAGAGTTTATAGCGGTATAACATTTTTTCGGTTGGATTTCAGACAATACTGATATAACTAAAAGTAAATAGCAAAATATAATCCTCGAAGGGTTAGATATACAGTCATCCACCAATGCTCAAAAGGCCAAAAGAATATACAATTATCCCAACAACAACAACAACAAAAAAATCTTTCTCCGCCTCCAACGACACCAACTACTCCAGCTCCGCATTCTTACCCTTCTCTCCAGCTACAGCCCTTGAAGTACTTCCTGAAGCTTTACAAAAACCTGGGATTCATAAATGGATCCCAGAGTAACCATTAATCTCATATGTAATGCATAAACAGTGTATGTATGTAACCATAATTATAAAAACACCAAATAATAGCATTCAGTAGCAAACGCGCAGTAACACAAATACAACATACCAAATATACAGTGTTAACTGCGGAAGGACTACATATCCTAGAAACAAACGCAGGATTGCTCAACAAAGCAAGCCCCGAATCCACAGCGCTAGGAAAGATACAGTAGTCGGGCTCTAAACCCATACCACACTGAATGCACACAAACGCATATCCTTTTCAGGAGACACGGGTCCACAATCATGGAAAATACAAACATACAAAGAAATACAGATCACATGAGGATTAAGGTTACTACCTGGTAGTTGTCCTATAAGTGTCTGTAAAATTTTCTTTGGGTGCACGAGAAATCAAAGTAACCCTAGAATAAACAAAATATAAATATAAATGATTTTCCTTTACAAGTATTTATTTGATGACTTAGAAATAAGCCTTCCCCAATCATTCAAAAATCCCCAAGTCCCTAAAATCATATTCTGAACATGCTAAAGGCATTAAAACGCCAACAACAAAAAATCAGTTTCCCACGTCCTCAAGGTGGGCCGACCCAACAGACTTCTATTTCCAACAACCATTGTCCTTATATCATAATAACTTCTCTTCTTCCTAGCATTAAATCTTGAGTTTGACTCTTTATTCAACCACTTTATTAATTAATCAGGTCCGAGAGATACCAAAAAAAATACAATACACGACCATTGCAAGACTAGCAATCACGAATTCAAAAGATAGTTGGAGCTATAACTTACTTGTTTCTTGGTATTTCACCAAATTTGGGACTTTAAGGGTGTGCGTAATAACGCTCCCGAATGAATTTTTTCTTAATTTATGTGCCCAAGACAAAAATATATAGGAATTGTGTTTGGTAAATTCAGTTTTTTTTTTACTCCCGGGATGAACCAGTTTATTTTTTATGCTGAGGAGTAAAAAAAAGAAGCTAAAATTTTCAGCTTCTCTGTTCCAAGGCACAAAATCAGAATCATTTTTCTCCAAAAAAAAAAAAGACTCTTTCCTCTTTGAAGCAAAAATTTACCCTCATTCACCATCACCACCACCACCACCCCACCACCACCACCGCTTCCGCCGCCGCCACCACCACCGCCCGCCCCGCCACCGCCGCCACCTCTTCCGCCGCCACCACCACCCGCCACCGCCCCCACCTCCACCACCGCCCCACCACCGCCACCTCCCCACCACCACCACCGCCACCGCCACCACCGCCGCCGCCACCGCCACCTCCACCTTGCCGCCACCGCGCCGCGCCGCCACCGCCACCACAACCCCACCGCCGCCGCCGCCCCACCACCGTTGCCGCCACATAAATAATTTTTTGAATATAAAAATTACATAAATAATTTTTTTAGGAAATTTAAATTTATTTGTAAAGTATAATAATTATATTAATTATTAAAAAAATGACATTTTGGTTAAAATATGAATTATACTTTTTAGATATTTTTTGGTAAATATAAAATGTTGGCATTTTGGTTTTTTTTTTTTTTATCGTTGATGAAATTTGTAAACAAAAAAAAAATAAAGAAATAGATTTGTATTGTATTAAGTAATTATAATTCTCGAAATAAAAATAAAATGTGTTAAACTTAATTCTGATTCTCGGAATGAAAAACAAAAATGTGTTACCAAACGTAATTCTGATTCTCGGAGTAAAAATAAAATGGGTTAACAAACGTAATTCTGATTCTCAGAACTCTTCCAAAGCACGAATCGAAAAAACGGTTTCATCTCGAAACTTGATCTTGAAAAAGAATGAATGGTTGTCATGCACAGCCTAATCCTACGCTCCTCTTCCACTTCGTTTCGTCCTTAGCCTTCATGCAACAAGGAAGGAGTTTCTTAAAATCCTTGACTTTTCAAGAAAGGAAGTAGAGGAAGGTGAAATAAATACCCAAAAACCTTACCTTCCTCTTGGATGTTTAGCTTTGCTCAGCTTGTATCCCCTTCTTAGTCTCTGATCCCCCCTCTTCTCTTCTTCTTCACGCCACTAGCAGAAAAATAGGAGGAGAGGACCCCTTTAAATAGACCTCAAAGTTGGATCACTTGGCCTCTTGATTTCTCTCCAATAATCCAGAAAAATCTAGGGAATTCTTTTATTTTCTCTCAATTTTTCTTCCTCACGTCCGGCGTTAGTGGAGAACTGGAAACAAGAGATTGTTGTTTTCTTTTTCCTCTTCTCTTCGCGTCAGGCACGTCAGGAGAATTGGTGAAAGGAGAGAAAAAAAAATGTGTGTGTGTATCCCAAGTCCCGAGCCCACGTGACTGATACCCCCCATTTTTTTTCGTCTTCTCAATTTACTTCCCTAGGTCCCTGCGTACTCAGACTCAATACTAGGTTATAATTATTCCTCTTTTCTCTTCCTTGTCCGGCGGTTCAGAGAAGTGGGTAGCAATTTTAATCTTTTTTTTAGTAGGGTTAAGGTGTATTTTTGCCAACAAACTATTACAGAAAGAGCATCCAGCACAAATATTAATTAAGGATACCTTAAATACGAACAAACAATTAAAAATGTGCGCAGATTGGCCAACTTTTTTAAAAAGGTGCGGTAAGACTTGGCAGATTAGAAAAAGATAACGTCTGTTATCTAAGGTGTAGATTGGCCAACAAACTTTTACTCCAGGAGCGTTCAGCACAAAAAAGTTTTACTCAGGAGCTCCCAGCACAAAATTCCTAATTTCACTATTTTTTTTTCAATTGTCATTATTCAAAACTACTTGTATAGATATTTATAGACAAAAATTATTCATTTGCTAAAATAAACAAAAGTTTTAATTAAAAATATAATTATATGATTTAAATAAAACTCAAGGTGTTTTATAATTTATTATATATGTTAAACAAAAAAATTTATATGATTTATTTTTATTTTAGAAGAAATTTATGTGAGTTAAGAAATTCATTTAATGTTAATAAAATTTAAAAAATCTAAAAAAATCTATTAATCCGGAAAGAAATGAAATGAGTTTAATTTTTATTTTTATAAAAAAAGTTTAATGGATATCAACGTTGACACTTAATAATATAAATCCTGGCAACTTGATGATATTTTTGTTAATTAAATGATTTATTGATTATATAAATATGAGACTTGTTGATTTTTTTTTAAAAAAGTCCCATAAATAATTTGCTGAGGCTATTCCAAGATACTTAATTAATGACAATTTTTTCCCAACAAGTCCCATATTGATATAATCAATAGATAATTTAATTAACAAAAATATCATCAAGTAGCCGGATTTATATTATTAAGTGTCAATGTTAATATCCATTAAACTCTTTTTATAAAAAATAAAATAAAATTCATTTAATTTCTTTCCGGATATAATAGATTTTTTAAATTTTATTAACATTAAACGAATTTTTTAACTCACATAAATTTCTTCTAAAATAAAAATAAATCATATAATTTTTTTGTTTAACATATATAATAAATTATAAAACACCTTGAGTTTTATTTAACTTATATAATTATATTTTTAATTAAAATTTTGTTTATTTTAGTAAATGAGTAATTTTTGTCCATAGATATCTATAGAAGTAGTTTTGAATAATGATAATTGAGAAAAAAATTATTTAATTTAGTGAATTTAAGAATTTTGTGTTGGGAGCTTCTTAGTAAAACTTTTTTTGTCTTTGGGTGCTCATGGAATAAAAGTCTATTAGCCAATCTGCACCTTAGATAATGACCTTATCTTTTTTCTAACTACAAGTGCGTTGTTAACCGCACCTTTTTAAAAGTTCGTTGGCCAATCTGCACATTTTTAATTGTTTGTCGGTATTTAAGATACCCTTAATTAATATTTGTGCTGGATGCTCTTTCTGTAATTGTTTGTTGGCAAAAATGCACCTTAACCATTTTTAATATATTATACATGAGAAGGATATTGGAGAAAGATTTTTTTTTTTGTATAATAAAAGTTTTGGAGGGGTTTGACATCAGTCCCCCACCAAAGCCAAGGCACGGCCTAGGGCTCTTTGAGCACTTAATGGGGACTTATGAGATCGCCTACCAAAGTCGAGTCCCAAATGACGGGATCGAACACACATCCCTTTGGGACTTGAACAAATTCTTACCATCTATACCAACTCACTTTATAGAAAGATTTTATTACTTCCTTTAACCTTGCTCCACGTGATTCTAGTGCTCTTCATTAATGTTGAATGTCCAATCAACTTTATTTCACTACTCCCTAAGGGAAAAGTAGGATCCACTTCCTTCCTTCATTAACCAATGTTGGATTATTTTAACATCATATCCCTTCATTAACCAATGTTGCATACATATATTTATTTATCCAATCCATCTCTTCTGGCGGTTTTGGAGCAGCAGCAAGTAATTTATTATTATTATTATTATTCCTTGTGCTTTTTTCCACTCACCAGGAGATAGGAAATAATGGAGAGAGAAAAATGTGATCTTCCATGCCTTATTTGATGTGCATAACTTTCCTTCTTAATTAATTAAGTGTTATCTAATGTCCACCTTTCAAAGGTAATTTAGACTTATATTGAAACTTCACTAATTTTTCATCAAAATTTTCTCCTCCTTTTATTGGACGAAAAAATATAAGAATAATGAAGGAGAAATATATTTTTGCCTTCTCTAAAATTACTTATCTCAAATTATCTATAACCAAATTTATTAACCACATTTCAAATAATTCCACATTATTTTCCCAATAATTAATTTATCCTGTTGGAAAAATTAAATACCGTCGACTAATACTTGGTGAAAAAATCTTGTATTCCATTAATTTGTCTGGTACATTAATTTACATGAAAATTGAGGATGTTACAGCTACAAACCTCCAAGATTTGTTTGTAATAATCTCTTTGGTCATAAATATAAGACTTAATTGATTTTTTAAAGAGATTAAAAAAACTCCTAAAAAAAAGTCAATGTGGTTTTATATTTAGAACAAGAGATAGTAATTAGTAAAGGAAATTCCAAGAATTAATTAGAAGTTATGTGGAAATTCCTTTGTTTTCAGAGGGGCATGTGGCAAATTTATTTGTAATAATCAGTAAAGGAATTAGAAGGTCGAATTAGAGTTGAATCGCAAGCAGCAGGCTTTCCATCATGAAATGACCGTTGGCCAATCCCTTATCTTTGCTGTTTTATAAAATCTAAAAGGTCCTTTGCAATCCCACTTGATTCTTTATTTCTTCATATGCTTCAAGGAATCCTTCATGCCCACCTCAAACAACAGCTTAGAATTAAATTACTATAATTTTAACCCTTTTTTTGAGTAGATCATGTAAAAAACTTTCAAACTCCAATAATGTATAGGATACCATAAGGACCAATGACTTTGCGATTTTCCATTTTCTTAAGTGTTTCATTGACCTCACCAACGCAGATCCTGTGATATAAAGCCAAATTCTGTTCACATTCTCTAATTACAAATTCCTCAACTCACAGGTTAAACCTTCTCCTCCAAACTAATTTATTATTTTTCTTAAACTAATTTGTTTGACTTATAAACTAATATATAATATAATGATATTATATAATTAAATAACTTATTTAGCTGTTTCCTTAACTTTCAAAAAAAGAGTAAATTAAATCTTATATAAAAGACTAAAAGATTACATAAAGATAGTTTTTCAAAAAAGTGACAGGAAGAAACAAATGGCTTAGTTGATCTCTTTGACGAGGCTTGTTTTGTCATTGTATTTAAATAAGAGCATTATCAATATATATAGTTGGTCTAACGGTGTACCCTATTAGATCTCTTTGCGTTTCGAGTTTGATGTTGGTAGGGACAGTCTCAAACTGTATCGGATGATAATACACACACACATATATAAGGAGCATCAGACAGTTTGGGCAGACACAAAGGAAACAAAAACAACGAATAGACACAACTCCGTTCCATATTTTGGGTATTGGAAAGGCCGGAATCACTTTCCCTGCCTATCCAAAGGATAGGTAGGGAGAACTTTTCTCTTCTGGACCATCCAGATCTTATTTTTTTTACTTTATATTTTTTCCAAAAAAATTATTTTAATTGGTAGAGAATCTAAAATAAAGATAATCGCTAAACTAACATTTTTTCAAAAAATGATTTTTTTATTTAAAAAGAAGCAGTTAAAAAAAATCAAATTTAGACCGTCTAGATCTGATCTGGACAGCCCAGATCAGATAGGTAGATGGTGCCTATCCTTTGGATAGGCACCGAAAGTGGATCCTGGAAAGGCCGACCCGAGGATGAGCCGCAAGGGAGGGAATCTGGACGCCATTGATGACTTCTCAATTTTAATAGATTTGAGATATATTTTGATATATTTGAGAAGTCATTATCACTAATTTAAAGAGATTTTATTGAAATTTTAAGAGATATCAATTGGGATGCATTATTTAGGGGATTTTATTACAAATATCTTAATTTTAATTAAATAAAAATATTTAGGTTTATATATAAGAATAAATAAATTATAATGATATTTTAAATATATAAATTTTGTTTCTTTTTCATAATCAAAGCACAGGACGTACGAGATGGATTGAATTGAATTCGCCATTTGAAATGAGGTGGGCCCCGCGATTGAAATGAATGAAAAAAGACCTAAAGCTACGACTTGTACAGAGGAGGATGTTAGTTTTGATGAGGCTCCGTTTTGGGTGCAATTTCATGGCCTTCCGGTAGAGCGCCTTTGTCGACAACAATGCCAAAATTCTTGGAGACTCGGTAGGGGAAGTCGTAATGTTTGAAAAACCAATGATTGGAGGTAGATTGGGACGTAGCTTTATCAGAGTTAGGACTCTTATCAAGGTGAATGAACCTCTGATTTCTGGTTTTTGGGTTCCAAGGAAGGGGAAGCAACCGGCTTGGATCTCAGTTAAATATGAGAGGCTCCCAATCCTTTGCTATAACTGTGGTCGGCTTGGACATGATAATCGAAGTTGCAAGGAAGACACGCATGGTAAGAAAGGGACAGATGAAAATTTTGTGTTTGGGAGTTGGCTTAATATCCCTGCTATACGTATTATGGAGGAGGATGTGGTTGTATGTAAGGGAGAGTGGGTTGAGGCTTTGTTCCTGGTCAAAGAAGGTCTAACTGGAACACCACGGAGGAGCTGGTCGCCGGAGAAAAGGGATTTTTCAGTGGTTAAGTCAGTTGCTACAGTTAAGGATCGAGCTTGTGAGGTTTCTCTCTCACTCACCGGAATCATCGACAATGGACGAGGCTCTTCAGGAGGTTGGGGTGCTGCTCCGGCGACCACAATGCTCAACGGGCGACGGTGTTATCGAGACAAATTCAACGCCATCTGCCCCTGTGCGAGAAGCTACGACGCAAGCATTGAACCAGTCAACGTCGAAAACATCAAAAGCTGATCTCTTGATGCGGCTGTCGGCATGTTGGGAACTTTGGCGGGAAGGTGGGTGATCACGTGGGAGAGGAGGACCTTGGCAGGGAAGTGGGTGAACACGTGAGAAAGGAGGATCCTATGTTGGAGAAAGATGTGATTGTGGGTGGGCCTTCATTGTTGGGCCGTCAGCCTAGTGAGGATGGGGCCTTGAGAATTAATATGGTTGATGTTGGGCTTGAGGGATTATCCGCTTTTGAAGCCATAAACCCAACCCATTTACACAACCCAACCAACTTTTCAGCAGAGTACTGTTTGGAGCCTGGTGGGAGCCAATATACCGCTGATATTAATTGCCCAAGTGCATCCCGGTCAATCCCTTAATTTTTGATGTGGTAGGTATGAATTCCTCAAATTTCTCCCAACCATATAGGGTTGACTTTCCTAGTGATGACGAGTCTACAATTAAATCAATTATTCCTTTTAAAGGCTTGTCTCCTATATCAGCTGTATCTGTTGGGTTGAGAGGCATACATATTAAGAGACCACTTGAGGATGACTCTGATCCTGCAAAGCGCACGAAATGTAGGAGACTTGATTTTGACCCCCCTGAAGAAGCGACCAATGAGGAAACTGTTAGGGGTAAGAACAAAAAAGGGCGAAAAAGAAATTTTCGGTCAGTTAAAAAATATCTTAGAGAGCAGGGGATTCCATCTCAAGTGGATTCATCCAGGGAGAATTCATATCCCGTAGAGATTGATTTTCCTTCGTGCTGGTTGAACGCTGGTAGTGGTATGCAGGTGGATCAGGAGTCTTCTGTTTCTAATAACGCCGGTGGCTGGATGGGACCAGCCACCGGTTCGCCATGAATATGTTAGCTTGGAACTGTCAAGGCTTGGGGGTTGCCTTGACAGCCAGAAACTTGAAGGAAGAATGTTTCCGGAAAAAACCCCTTTTAGTCTTCTTAATGGAGACTAAACAGAAGGCGAGATACGTAAGGAAGGTGAGGCGAAGATGTGGCTTTAATGAAGAATGGATAGTTAATCCGGTTGGAAGAAGCGGTGGCCTGGCTTTATGGTGGTCTGATGTGCTTACGGTTAATATTCTATTCTCATCTTCGAATATTATTCACACTAGTGTAATGTCTCACGCTTTTTCTACTCCATCATATATCACTTTTGTTTATGGCCCCACCGATGAAGATGCTAGAATGCTATGTTGGCAAGAGGTTCGGAGAATAAGCAACAACATCAGGACTTCTTGGTTATGTCTTGGGGATTTTAATGATATCTTATCCCAAGATGAGAAGTGTGGCGGTCTGACCAGAGCTTGGAGGAAGATTCTCAATTTTAAATGTTTTGTGGCCGATTGTGAGTTAGAAGATTTGGGTTACAATGGCTATAGTTTTACCTGTGCAATAACCGTGAAAGCCCGGATACTATTTGGGAACGCATTGATAGGGCCTTGGGCAACTTGCAATTGAGAGAGCAATTTCCTACCCTCCAAGTTTTTAATATAGACTCGGCTAGATCCTCTCGATCATCACCTTTTGTTTATCCAATGCCGCACGAGAATTATAAGAAAAAACGGGCTTTTCGCTTTGAAGCTTTGCTTGGGCCTCTCACGGGCACTTTCTTGAGGTAATCAAAGGGAGTTGGCGGACCTTCTCTCGAGCGGATAATTCCTTTTTGGAGTCTTTCCTTAGCAATCTAAAGAGATGCAAGCTGAATCTAATTTCATGGAGTAAGAAAGAATTTCCCAATAGTGCAAAGCGTATTGATCTTTTAAAGGCCCATCCGGGCCGAGTTGACACAAAGCGATCGAACCCCCGACATTTCTAGAGGGATTTTGGAGGTAACAGGTGAACTGGATAGATTATTGGAGTTAGAAGAAAAGTATTGGTGGCAGCGCTCTCGGATCAATTGGTTAGATGCTGGTGACAGAAATTCCCGTTTCTTTCATGTATCCACTATCAAAAGAAGACAGAGGAACCGAATTTCTTGTATTAAAGATGATATGGGCAACTGGTTGACGGAGAAGGATGCTATCTCCCAGAATATCGCCAGCTTTTTTCAGAACCTCTTTGCTACCTCTGGTTCTCACTCAATGGATGTTGTCTTGAACTATATCGACCCCAAAATTTCTGAGGAGATGAATCAAAGTCTCATGTCACCAATTTCAAAAGAGGAGATTAAAGCTGCAGCTTTTAGCCTTGGGAGTACAAAGGCACCTGGACCTGATGGTTTTCTGGTAAATTTTATCATTCTGCATGGTCTGAAATTGCTGATTCTCGTGTGTTCTATGATCAATGATTTTTTTGCAGGTCAAACTGTTTTTTTAGAGGGGATTAATATGACTAATATCACTCTAATCCCCAAGATTCATAAACCGAGAACATGTTTCTCATTTTCGACCTATTGGACTATGCAACTTTTCTTACAAAATTATTTCAAAGATTATGGCCAATAGGATGCGACCTTTGCTTGATAATTGCATCTCCCGAATCGAGTGCATTTGTACCTGGCCGTTGTATTCATGACAATATCATTATTGCGCATGAGGTTTACCATTATCTCCGTCGTAAGAAAACTGGAGGTAAGTATGAATTCTCCCTTAAGATGGATATGAGTAAAGCATATGATCGGGTTGAGTGGGACTTTATTGAGAATGTCTTGTTACGATTTGGTTTCTTTTCGGAGTGGGTGTCTCTTGTTATGAAATGTGTGCGTTCAGTGAGTTTAAATATTTGTTTATCTCGGTGAAAATGTGAAATCATTTATTCCTAGTAGGGGTATTCGCCGGGGGAGACCCCTCTCGCCATATCTCTGTTCATTATGGTTGCGAGAGGTTCTAAATCTATTATGATAAGTAAGAGCCAGAATGACATGCGGCTTAGAGGTATTAAATTGAGTAATGGGTGCCCAGTTCTTACTCACAGTTTTTTTGCTGATGATGCCCTTTTATACATGCATGCTAGTCATCGTAATTGTACTTATTTGGCTAATATTCTGGATTTGTCTTTGCGCGGCCTCGGTCGTCATTAATCTAGATAAATCCAAGATTTTCTTTTCTTCTAACACTCCTCCCGCAGGATAAGCATGGTGAGCAGCTTGTTGAACATCCCGACAACAGAGGATCCGGTGACATACCTTGGCATACCCAACATTTGGGGAAAAACTAAACATCGGGCTTTGGCTTACAGCGAGAACGAGTAGCGAGTAAAATCCATGGTTGGAGTCAATCTCTTTATCCTTTGCCGGTCGTGATGTAATGATCAAAGCGGTTATCCAGCAATCCCAATCTACCCGATGAACTGTTTCGATTCCCCTTATAACATGTAAGGAGATCAATAGCCTTATAGCTAACTTCCGGTGGGATGGTAATGTCTCCGGAGGCAAGACTCATTGGAAAGCACAGGAAGCCATGACCGGTAGTAAGAGTCTTTGGTGGTATGGGATTTCGAGACCTATCAATAATGAATGAGGCCCTACGGCTAAGACAAGATGGAGGCTTTTTTGAGGCCGGACGATCTTTGGGCAAGGGTGCTCAAAGGTGTGTACTTCCCGAACAACACTTTATTAATGCGAAGAAAGGCTATAAAGCATCATGGTGTTGGTCTAGTATCTTAGATGGCAGAGATTTCCTCAGGAAAGATCTTAGGTGGGACATTGGTGATGGTACCGCTATCAGAATATGGGGTGACCCCTGGGTCCCAGGATTCCCGGAAAGACTTAGAACCACCGATATCCCGATTATTGCTGAAGGCAGAGTATGTGATCTGATTGTTGATGGGCAGTGGATCCTTACACCTATTGATCAGTATGTTTCTCCTGAAGTCAAAGCGGCAATATATAAAATCCCTATCCCATCCAATGGGCTGGAAGACAAATTGGTGTGGACTAGTGCCAAAAACGGGGTGTATACGGTGAAGCTGGGCTACCACTGCCGGAAAGATTGGAAATCGGTCAATGTGGATAGGCCGGGCTCTTCGACTGTCATTCACACTTCAAATGCGGAACTCGGTTTGGAAGATAAAAGTAATCCCACGGGTACAACAATTCATATGGAGGCTGTTGAGTAAGGCAGTTGCCACCAAGTCCGCTCTGTTTCGCCGAAGGAGGTCCCAAGACAGCCAATGCCCAGTATGTGCAGATGCTGAGGAAACTATCGAGCATGTATTTTTCCACTGCCCCTGGACTCGATGCATATGGTTTGGCTGCTCGCTTGGGGCTAGAGTTGATGTTTCCGGTATCTCTAACTTCAATGCTTGGTGGTTGTTGACGACAAAACCCTTGCCGAGTAAGCATGATATTTCACTGATTTGTTGGCTTCTGTGGTTTATCTGGAAGGCTAGAAATGAAATGACTTTTGATCATAGGCAGCCAATCCCAAGTGTTGTTATTGAATTTGCTCGGAAAAGTAATTTTGATTTTTGGGCTAACTGTGCTAAAGGGGTTAGGGACCCTTTTGTGTCGAGGGGCTGTGATAGTCCTGGCACTAAATGGTTCCCCCCAGTACATGGTAGCCTTAAAATTAATTGTGATGGAGCCTTTTCTTCTTTTGAGAAAGATGCCGCTATTGGGGTAATTTGTCGAGACTTTGCTGGCTTTTTTATATGGGGATTTGTGGATAAGGTCAAGTCTATTTCTGCCTTCATGACTGAAGCCTTAGCTCTGAAAAGGGCTCTACTTTTGGCTCTAGACCTTGGTCATGACAAGGTGATCTTTGAATCGGTACCGTCTTTCTCTCGCTTTCTTGTGTTGAGGCCAAGTCACCGGACTTGTATGACTGGAATTGTAGAAGTATTATCCAGGATATTATTTGTCTTCTGTCTTCTAAGGTTGGGTTCTCCGTGTCCTTTTCCCCGAGAGGGGGCAACCGTGCTGCGGATCTTCTGGCAGCTGATGCTTATAAAGGGGTGTGCCCTATTGGGTGGGTTTCGCGACCAACACCCGCTTTGTTATCTCTTCTAACTCTGGAGGCTCAGAAGACTTGTGATGGGGGTGATAATCCTTCGCTTTCTAATTCTGCTTTGTATGGTGGCTAGTTTTGCTAGTTTTTCTTTGTTGTGGCTTTTTGTCTTCTTTTATGTTTGTCGTTGGTCTACTTTTGCTGTTTTTTGTTTGGCTATTCTCTTTGTAATGGTACTTCTTAGAAGTTTTATTTTAATGAAATCCTCTTTGACCAAAAAAAAAAAAAAATTGGTGATTTGGATTCATTGATGGGGCCCACAAATTGAAATCAATTGAGGACCTGAAAAGCAATAGAAAAAGGAAGCTTGTCTGCACGTGGGAAAAGATGAATGAATTGAAGATGATAATTTGAAGGAGCAGAGAAGCAGCGACGCCGTTTAGAAAAAGAATGGAAATTGTGACCTAAAAAATAGAGAGCGAGCAGGAGAGTAAAGGCGGGGCTGGACTTGAATAGAGAAGGGAATTGGAAAAAGAAGAAAAAGAGGCGGACGCACACAGAGAACGAAGAACAGAGCAGCAAGATCGTCATCTTCATCTCACCCTCTCAACATTGTCGCCGGCGACTTCACCCTCATCACCATCGTCGCCGGCGACTATCCTTCTACCACCACCATCCAATTTCATCTTTCTCCCTCACCATCTCAAATTTCACGATTTGGAAGCTCCAAATGCAGATTCGATTTAACAAAATAAAAGAATGGAGAAGCTTGACAGATTTGATTCCTAGATGTTTTTCTTGTTGTTTGTTGTTGAAATCTGAATTTAATTTTCTGTGCTGTGATGGATCTGGTTAAAGCCATGTTTGGCTAGTTTGTTTTGCAACCTAGAGTAGCTATGAACTTATAAGAAGAATAGACTTTTGTTTTTATTATTTAGTTATAATTAATATTAATTTTGGTTACCTAATCTTGTTTAAATTCATCTATTTAGTGTCTGATCATCACTGAATATGAATTTGAGAATTAGGATTTACCTTGACGAAGGAGATTTTAATTAGGCTCTTAGATTAAGTAATATGGGATTAAATTACGATTTAATTTGCGATTAGGATAGACATATACCTAATGGCCTCATATAATTGTTGAAGAGTGTGTTCGACTTTTATGGCCTCTTGAATAACTATGTTAGACATAACTAATTTTACTCAAGAGAGGGTTGTAAGTGGACCGACAGGCACTTATAGCTATTTATACTCGAGATTAACAAAATTGATATTAAGGCTAATTAATTTAGTGAAAACAAAGTTTATGAAACTAATAAGGGATTAGTGACTCTGGGTTGCTCATTTAATATTTGTGGTTGTTTGTTTGTTTTGATTTTATTTTATTTTAATTACATTTAATTTGATTTGCTCAACTTAAACGAAATTGTAAAATTAATGCTTAACTGAAGTTGTGGGTACAAAGTCCTCGTGGGAACGATACTTTTCTTATCACTTTATTACTTGGTACGGCCCGTATACTTGCGGAGTTTATAGGTTTAAAGTTTCGCACCATCAAAAGACAGAAAGCATACGGGTTTCTTCTTCTTCTTCTTGGTCTAGGTACTTTAATTTAGATCATGTCACACTTGACCAGCTCCAATGTACAAATTTATACTCTTCACACTCCTAAATGTATCAATTAGTTACTGAAATCGTTTTCATTTTAAATGTACGCCCCGCTTTCCCCCTGTCTCCCACATTTATTTATTTTTAAATATTTTTTATTAAAAGAAAAAGTTTATAATATAAATAATTGAAAGTAGAAATATTTTATGACAATTAACAAATATTTATGCAGAATATTAAATTAATTAATTTTTTAGTCATTATAAATTAGTTACATAAATAGAGAAAGTAGGACTTGCTATCCAAATATTCCCGCCAATCCCTTTTATAAGGTTACATTAATTACTTGTATCATATTATGAAAATTCGTTAGAATTATTTTTATATATATATATATATATATATAAAACTAGATAACTAATGAGTAAGTATTATATAATGTAGAGCCAATGAGAAGTTATGTCGAGTTTTATTGTTTTAAGATGTGGAGTGTTATACTTTTTCAGTTGATGAATGTATGACCGCTTCCGCTTAGGGGTGAGCAAAAAAACCGAAAAACCGAAAACCGAACCGAACCGAAGGCTATTCGGTTTTTCGGTTTCGGTCTATTCGGTTTTCGGTTTATTTTCGGTTTACAGAATGGGTATATTTCGGTTTTCGGTTCGGTTATTGTAAAATAGATTCGGTTAAAACCGAAATATGGGTTTTATTTTTTTTTGCTATGAATATGAATTTTATTTTATGGAGGCCCAAACCGAACTCTCCCAGGCCCTAGCCCAGTTGCTTTGACAAACCACAAAAAACTCTCCTAGACCTAGTTGCCCTAAGTTGCCCGACGACGCTCTCGGCTCTCCTCTCACCCAGTCCCAGTCTCCCTCGCCTCTCACACTCAATCTCTCAAACTCGGCGATCTTCAGTTCTTCACCCAAGCGGCTTCGACCTCCAAGAACACCAAGAGATCAGATCTTCACCAGAACGGCTTCGACCTCCAAGAACACCAAGAGATCAGATCTTCACCAGAACGGCAACGGCTTCGTATCTGTGTTGAAGGATCTTCACCAGAACGGCTTCGGTATCTTAGTTTAAGAGATCACTAGAACGACTTCGTATGTACATTTTGGACTCGCATCCATTCTCACGGCGTCGTCTCTCACATGGGTGAGTTGTTTCTCAAATTTCGTGTTTTTTTTTTGGATTCTCGATTCGAGGCTTCTCCGATTCTCACATCGCGAGGATAGCTTCTCTGGTCCTCACAGCGTCGGACTCTGCTAGTATTTACAGATTCTGCTTTCAGTTTTAGCTATTGAGAGCTAATTTTGCAGATTCTCTGTTTTAGCTTTCATGTAATATAACCCATTCAGAACTGGGTATTTTGAGGTCTTTGTTTAACTTGTAGGTTATGGGGTTTCAAAATGAGCTACACAACACAAGTATGTTTTGGCATAAAACCATGAAATTTGTGATTTTAAGTTTATTACATGTTTTAGTTGTTAATTGTGGACTATTTTTAGGTATTGTTTCTGAACCTTTAGTAATTTTTTTATAGGATTATATGATCCAATGTGTAAAACCTACAGATTTGCCAAAAGTGAACGGGGTTGGTAATTCATGGACCGATAAAAGGGTCAAACCCGCCTAATTGAATTTCTTGGCCATCTTTGAGTGAGTTGGGTTAAGCCTTTATTGACATTTTTTATACATTTATTGAATGTACTTGTTAAAGTGAGACCTTAGACGTTATGTGCATGCTTATCTACTGTCCTTATCATGTATTTTCCTTGAAGTTTAAGTAATATTCACTTGTAATACATATTATGGATTTCTCGAGCCCCAGAAATATTGACTGTTTGATTAATATTTTTACTATGCAGGTTCCCATAGATTCTTGTTTTATAGGATCTAACAATTCTGCATTCCTCCAGCAGGTAGTTCTAGCAAATATATTGAATAATTTGATGTTGCTGATAATGTAACAATCTAACAATAAATTATTGAGTATTAATTTTTATGATGTTACCAATAACAGGCTTCATACATAACTGGTGGCATATATTACCGGCCTCCTCAATTGGATGGTCTTTTTCAATATCTCTCGATGAAGTGTTCTCTTTGTTGGTCATTTTGAACCAATGTTGTGACTTAAATAGGTTACTAATTTGCTTTTGCAGTATACTTTATATTAGCAGTTCCAGTGTTATTTAGATTTTTTTATTTTGTTATACAATTATTAGCAGTATACTAATTTGCTTTTGCAGTATACTTAAATAGGTTACAATTATGACTGACCAATCTGCTTCTCTACCGACTACTGGGGATAGTGCAAGTGCAAGTGTGACCAATAAGCCTTCACCAGTTGCATCTGGGAAAAGGAAAGCTATGAAGCAAAGATCCAAAGTGTGGGACCACTTCACCAAATTTGTGAATGATCTTTGGTGAGATAAAATGTAAGTGTAATTACTGTGCAAATGTTCTTGCTTGTGATCCAAAATCTAATGGAACTACTGCCCTAAACAACCATTATTTGAATGTTTGTAAGGAGAAGCCCCCTCCTGAGGAACTTAAACAAAGTCATTTAAACTTTAATGCTGAAAGTGATAAATTCAGCCTTGTGAATTGGAAATTTGACCCAGATGCTATTAGAAAAGCCTTGGCATCTATGCTAATTGTTGATGAATTGCCTTATAAGTTTGTTGAGGGTGTTGGGTTTAAGAATTTTATGTTGTATGCCCAGCCCAAATTTAAAATTCCATCAAGATGTACAATAGCTCGTGACTGTTTTAGTTTTTATATTGACGAAAAAATGAGATTTAAAGATTATTTGGAACAAAAACAACAAAGGGTTTGTCTTACTACTGACACTTGGACATCTATCCAAAGAATTAATTACATGTGTATCACTGCCCACTTTATAGATGACACATGGTCAATGAAAAAAAGGGTTTTGAATTTCATTCCTATATGTAGTCACAAGGGGAGGGAGATTGGAATTGAAGTTGAGAAGTGTTTACTTGAATGGGGTATTGAAAGGGTGCTCACAATTACGGTAGATAATGCTAGTTCTAATGATGTGTCAATTGAATATTTGAAAGGAAAAATTGTAAGGTGGGGGCATTCAGTTATGAAATGTCAGTATTTGCATATGAGATGCGTGGCACACATAATCAATTTGATTGTCAGTGACGGGCTAAAAGAAGTAGGACAATCAATTAAAAAAGTTAGAGAGGTTGTTCGCTTTATTAGACAGTCACCACTGAGAATGAGAAAGTTTAAAGAGAGTTGTGTTGATGAGAAAATTCAGAGCAAGCAAATGTTATGCTTGGATGTCCCTACTAGGTGGAATTCTACCTATTTGATGTTAGAGACTGCTCAAAAATTTGAGGCAGCCTTTAAGAGGTATGAGGACAAAGATCCATACTTTTGTTTTGATCTTGAAGATGGGGTGCCTGAAAAGGAAGATTGGAAGAATGTTAGGAGGATGACTATGGTGTTGAGTCATTTTTATGATTTGACTAATCGAATTTCTGGATCTTTATATGTCACTTCCAATAACTTCTTCCGTGAAATTTACATGGTTTATTGTTTCTTGAATGAGTGGACAAAAAGTGATTTGCTGGAGTTATCTAATGTGGCAAGCAGAATGAAGGAGAAATATGACAAGTATTGGGGAGATCCTATGAAGATCAATAAATTTCTTTATATTGCCACGTTCTTGACCCCGATATAAGCTAGATTGGGTGCAATTTGTGCTTTGTAAGATGCATACATGTCTTTGTTGGGGAACATTTGGGGGTGCATATTAAAGAAGTCTTGATTTCTTTATATAATGAATACAATCGGTTATTTCTCCTTCAAATTGACTTGAAACGGGACCATCAAATGACACACAAGATCTTCTTGATGATGATGACCCTAGTCTAAAAGTTAGAAAATTGCTTGATATTGAGGAGCAATTATTCATGGATGAGCATCTTGGTGGAAGGACTAGTAGAACGTAAGTGGATAGATATTTAAATGAAGAAATTGAGCCTAGAAAAGATGATTTTGATATATTAAGTTGGTGGAGGGTGAATAGTCCTAGATTCCCTATTCTTTCTCAAATAGCAAGAGATGTGTTGGCTATTCCAATATCTACTTTATTGCTTCGAGTCTACTTTCAAAGACCTTTGGAGGAAGAGTTCTAGATTCATTTAGGAGCTCTTTAACACCTAAAGCTGTACAATCACTAATTTGTGCTCAAGATTGGGTTAGGCACTCACTTAACTATGTTGCAGAAGTAGGAGATGATTTACAGCAAATAGAACTTGGTAATACTTTTTACATCTATTTTCTATTTTTATTTAAATAATATTTATTATGATCTTTCAAGGGACTTCTAATTTTGTTTTTTTATTAGATTTTCAAAAAATTGCATTGGAGGCAACTTTGTTGACATATAGTAGATGCAATGCAAATATCTTTGTAAGTAATTTTTCATTATATTTGTATTTTGTTAATATTTATTAGATTATTTCTTTTCTTTTTATTTAATTTATTCTTGTTTTAATTTGCGGGTTGCTCTCAATATCCGGTAATACTTTTGGACTATTTTATGCTTTCGACCGCTCCGTGATGGATGAGTTGCTTCTTGCCTTCTTGCCATGTTTTGTATTTTGTTATGCTAGCAAGAATTTTGTCGGATGTCTCAATTTATGTCTCAGCGACCGCCATATAGTAGCTGTTCTTATGCTACCATTTTATGTTGTTGTAGAGTGTGACTAAGTCTGTTGTCTGTAATTTTTTTGTGTGTAGGAAAATTTCTTAAAGTTGTATTTGTTTGTTCATGTGTATGGGAGGCGAATTTCTGTGCAGATGCATTGCCCAATTATAGTTTTGTGCAGGAGGAGACCTATGTTACATTGTTACTTGTAGCTGGTTTGGGCTTTCGGCCCACTTTTCTTTCCAAAAAAAAAGTAGTATACTATAGTCAAGTCAATATTCGTATATAAAAAAAAAAATATTTGTAGATTGATTCAAAAAAAATAAAAATAAAAAGAAGACAAAAAGGCCCACACTAAAGCCCATCTCGAAGCCAAAAACCGAATTCATTGTAAAACCGAACCGAAATATTTCGGTTAATTCGGTTCGGTTTTTTTCCTACTTCGGTTTCGGTTCGGTGTTGAGAATGTGTATAATTCGGTTTTTCGGTTTTTACTGAAAAACCGAACCGAACACCGAATGATCACCCCTACTTCCGCTATGAACAAGCCAAACAGGATAGGACAAAAATAGACATCACCAAGAACAAAGCCACGCCAAGGCTCGCAAATCACAATTCACAACCGTGTTCTTTTTTCTTTTCTTTTGATAAAATAATGCACAACTGTCTTCTAACCCAACCCAAAAGAAGTGTTAGGTATAAATGATTGATTTACTCAACGGCAATCCTTTGTTTACTTTTTATAATTAAAAATTACCATTCGTGGTTTTGTTCTGGAATTGTTCAAATTAATCCAAGAGGCAACATAACCTACTCCGCCCAACGATATCAACTAATTACCAGGTCATCACATATCATCTCATAAGCAGACGGTGAAATCAATTCACTTATATATTCCTTCTTGATGTTGATATTACCGGAATATGGACACAAGACGCAGCCTCTCGCTCTCAGACCCTTTCTTTTAACCACATGCACCGTAAAATTGGAAAACGCGGAGGCAACAAATATTTTTAAAAAAGGGAGATGTACATTTTAACTGAAACACTGGAATTTTCCTTCCAGAAAAGTTTCCATCTATTCATTTATTGCGACCAAATCCAAGGCCACCCCATCACGTCTTGCTAATCTATAAAAACCCTGCCGCCGCGCCATCACATCTATCTGAGAATTATATTGATCATACATTTTCTGACATCAATCTCAAACATTTTTCGTTAAACCTGTTTTCCAAGCAAAGTCTCGATTTTTGTATACAGCCGAAGCATGAAGGGACCAACAAAGACGTTGATTCCATGTTTGCTGCTATTAGCGACTATCATGATACAATACCCAGCCGCAACCAAAGCTCTTGAAGTTGGTAATTAATGATCATGCATGCATGCATGCACGCACATATACCTTGTCTGTTTGATATCTTCCCCATTCCTGGATACCTAAGTTTAATTTTAGATTAATCTTTTAATATTACCTGCATGGGACGTCCCTGTATGTTTGAATGTTGCTAATTAAGCGTGTATATATGCAAATGATGGAACAGAGTTCAGTTACATAGAAGGGAGTGAGAAGGGGCCATCACGATGGGGTAACCTAAAACCAGAATGGGCAGCCTGTAAGAATGGAGCTTCACAGTCTCCAATTGATTTGTGGAGCCGCAGAGTGAGAGTAGTTTCCAACTCATCAGACGACCTAAACAACGGCTATAAGCCTTCCACTGCTTCAATCCTCAACAGAGGCCGTGATATACAGGTGAACACCTCCCAACTCCAGACTAGCTCAAATTTACACTTGCTTTGATTTGCTCCTACAGATGAGCAATTCATTTTCATTTTGAATATTTTACATAACACCCCTTCAAGACTGTTAATCCATCCAGTTCCTAATGTAACACCAAGTTGGTTTTTTTGGAGAGGTTAATAAAGTTGAATAAATTAGTTAATCATAATAAATATTGTGTATCATTTTAGTATTTATCACTTTATAAGTGAGAAAAATTAGTTCGATATAAAAAAGCTAAATATAAATACTCGAAAGTCTTATTTTCTAAAAAAAAAAAAAAAGTGTTGCATGATCGAAACCTATACAAGGAGGATATAATGATAATATCGCCAGTTTTGGAAATTAATTGCAGGTGAGTTGGCAGGCTAATGTGGGTTCCATAACAATCAATGGGACCCAGTTGTTTCTCCAAGAAGCCCATTGGCACTGGCCTTCCGAACACATCATCAATGGCAAGAGGTTCTCTCTCTCTCTCTCTTCCTCTCTCATATGGTATATTCCTATGATCAAATAACTTGTGTGTGTTTTTTCTGTCTGATTAAGTTTCAATGTGGATTTTCCAATGATTAGGTATGCTTTGGAGCTGCACATGGTTCATCAAGTCACACAGCCCGACGGTTCAAACAAGACCGCTGTGGTTACTGCTCTCTACAGGCTTGGTCGTCCCGATCCTTTTCTCTCCATGGTATATTTATTTAACCGATCCAACTCCTTTCAGTCCTATATATTATTCACCTTTTATAACAAATTGGCGATCATATATATATATATATATATATATATTCATTTCGCATAAAAATTTGGAACACTAAGTTGTTTTTTCTTATTAAAAAAAAATGGTCATTTTAATTTAATGATTTAGCTGCTGCTTGTTCGTTTTGATGAGACAATTAAAAGTAGTATTATATATCTTATTAAGACTAGAAGGAGTACATATATAGCAGCTATATATATATATATCTGACGAATGTGTTGAATGAAAATGAATTTAGCTGGAGGAAAGCATAAAGGAGATCAGAGAAGAAGGAGAAGAGAAAAGTGTAGGGGTGATAGATCCCTCAGAGATAGGACTAGGTCGTGGCCACAGGTATTACAGATACATTGGATCACTCACCGCCCCTCCTTGCACTCAAGGTGTCATTTGGACTATTTCTAACAAGGTATTTATATTTATTACTAGTATATTTTGATCTATATTGCTATGTATATATCATGCTTCAATTCTCTTCATTACTATATATACTCGTATATATTATTGCTATTGCCTCTTAATCTCAACCGTTGAAATTGATTATCTCGCCAGATTAGGACCGTATCAAGAGAGCAGCTGCATTTACTCGTCAATTCAGTGCAATACGTAAGTGTGTGTGTGTGTGTGTGTGTTGATTTTTTAAATGCTAAATGATTGACTAAATATTTGAGTCCTCAATCATGTACTGATTATGTGTCTTGCGCGTGTTGTGTGACAGTATGCGAAGAGGAACGCAAGGCCATTACAGCCCCTTCATAATAGAGAAATACAACTTTACGCCCCAAACGCCTACAATAATATTAATTGACCTTATTATTAATTTCATGTAATATTCATTACAGTAATTCTTGTACTACACACTCATGTGTTTTCCGAATAAGTGCTGTAAAACCATTTAATTAGTTGGAAGCACATTACTGGTTCTTTAATTTATTTTCACGGTTAAGTTTATTATTGTGTTTAATTATTATTTTTAGTGAATAATACAAAAATCCTTCATATATATGTGTATTATATATGAAGGATCTTTGTTGATACAATTTTTTTTTATCCCAAATATTTCATGCAAGTTGGATTTTTTTTATGCATTTGACCCAAAAATTGATACATTTGGCTAAAAAAATTATACATTTGGCCCCCCAAATATTTTTTCTTAAAAATTAGTTAAAGAATATACATTTGGCCCCCCAAATATTTTTTTCAAGGTCCGTCTCTATGTGTATATATAAGGTTAAGCTACAAATTTGCTCTGGAAGTTTTCAATGATGAGTAATGTTGCCAAGAAAGTTTTTTTTTTTCAATGTTGCTTTGGAAGTGTTAAAATGGAGAAATATTTTGCTAATTTCTTTAAAAAGTTGACGGTTAATATTAATTTTTTTAACAATACGGGGAAACATTACCACATTTTGAAATTTCTGAAGTGGCATTAAACCTGAAAAAACTTTCAGGACAACATTGCTCCTCAGCGAAAATTATCGAAGCAAATTTGCACCTTAACCTATAGTCATACATGTAGTATATATGGATTCAAAACTACAAGAGCCAAAATGCAAGTGCTAAATGAATAGTGTAACAAGTGAGCATGCGGGGTGTGGACTGTGGCGTTGGTCCTTATAATCTGCATTGTCCGCCAGAGCACCTTTATATGATACAGGATGCTCCTTCATATTTGAGATTGACAAAATTAATTAAAATTGGTTCAATGTGAAAATTGTTTGAAATTTTTCAATGTCAAGTTAAAAATACATTTGACCAATTGGCAACTCGAAACTAGTACTGGTTCGCTGGTGAAGCTCTTTAGCTTTCAGATCACACCAACCCTTTATGTTTATGCCGCCTGAGTGTCTGCCACGTGCTCTCACTAATATAACAAGACCATCGAACTCGTGCGTTGTATGAGTTTGTTTATTCTACATATAGTCATATATAACAACTAATCTCATAGACTTAGGCGTAACACTTGATTCCCTAATTAAAGACGTTGTCCAAAGTGCCTCTGCATAGCCAAATTTTAATTATTTAACAACAGCCTCCGGAGAGATTAGTTAAACATCGATAATTGCGGGTCTTATTTCGTTAATTATGTTTTATTACTTTTCTCTCTCTTTTTTTGCCGCCTACATTTTAATCCAGCGAGGCTTAGTTTCCTGTGTGTTCTCTCTTAAAAAACCAAAAGAATAAAAAAAGAAACGAGTTATGTGCATTTCCTTATTGTTCTCACGAAGAGCCTAACTGAAAATGGAATTCAATATAAAAGGATTGATTCCTAACCTGAATTTCACAAGTCTGAATTTTCTAGAATTTTTCAAAAATAATACGTCATAAAAATGATTTAACTAAGAAGAAAGTAATGTAATAGTGAATAGTGAATACTATATGAACTTTTCGGAGGCTTCTCGTTCCCACTAGGAAAACATTTCATTGGCTTCTCGTTGCAACCAAAAAAATAATTTAGAGTGCTGAATGCGATAAAAATAAATTTAAGTATAGAGTGTCAGTGAAAAAATAGTTTAGAGTGCATCTTGCTAGATACTAGATGCTCTTAAAAAAAATATTTTATGCTACATAGTATGCAAAAACAAAAACAATTTAGAACATTGGGTGCTAATAAAAAAAAAATTGAGGAGTTTGAATGCTATTTATTTTTATTTTTATTTTTAAAAAAAAAAGTATTGGAACACCCTCCCTATGTTATACCCAAAACAGAGCATAGTTTTTTGGTATCGGAGAGGCCTAGATGGGAACCGCAAGGGAGAATCGAGACGCCATCAAAAGGCAGAAAGCATACGGTTTTTTTCTTCTTCTTGGTCTAGGTACTTCAGATCATGTCACACTTGACCAGCTCCAATGTACAAATTTATACTCTTCACACTTTTAAATGTATAAATTAGTTACTAAAATCGTTTTCATTTTAAATGTACTGCCCCAGTTTCCCTGTCTCCCACATTTTTAATATTTTTTATTAATAGAAATAGTTTATCATATAAAAAATTGAAAGCAGAAATATGTTATGACAATTAACACATATTTATGCAAATGATTAAATTAATCAACTTTTTAGTCATTATAAATTTGTTATATGGTAATTACATAATTAGACAAAGTAGTCCGGCAAAAAAAAGAAGAGAAAGTAGGATGTTTTGACTTGCTATCCAAATATTCCCGCCAATCCCTTTTATAAGGTTACATTAATTACTTTTATCATATTATAAAAATTGGTTAGAATTATTTAAATATAAGAAAACAACTAGATAACTAATGAGTGGGTATTATAATATTGGTATTATAATGTCGAGTCAATGAGAAGTTTTGTCGAGTTTTATTTGTCATCATACTTGTCGGTTGATGAATGTATGACCGCTTCCGCAGTGAACAAGTCAAATAGGAAAGGACAAAAATTAGACATCACCAACACTGCCGGCCACTCTAAGGTTCGGAAACATTGTTGTCAAATTTATGAGTTAGCTTAACTCTTCGAGTTTGCTTTTTTTTATGTTTATCTTACTAAATCGAAATAATCTATAATAAATTCGTGCCATTGTAAACTTAGTTAAACTCATATGTTTACATATCGAATTTACCGCTTTTATATTTCTAACTTACAAAATTGTTTTTTTTTTTTAATTTTGTCATTCTCAATGGCTTTACATATGAATTTTATAGAAATTTATTTATAAAATATAATAAATTATAAATGTTAATATATTTAATTTCAATTATTTAAATTTAAAATATATTTAAATCAAATTATTGTCATTTTTTATATTTTAATTATTTAATTATACACTATTAATACCTATTTTATGATAAAAGTAAACTCTTATGAATTTACGATTTAATTCCATGATACGAGTTTACGTCACTGTCACGAGTTTGCTTAAACTCGTGAGTTTAACAACCTTGCTCGCAAATCACAATGCACAGATTGTGTTCTAACCCAACCCAAAAGAAGTGTTAAGCATATATGATTTTAGTCAACGGCAATCGTTTGTTTATTTTTTATAATAAAATACTACCTCTAGTCCAAATTATAAAACCTAGTTGATTTTTTTTTTTGAGAAATTAAGGAAGCTAAATAAGTTATTTAATCATTTTATATGTTGTGTTTTTTTAGATTATATATTAGTTTATTGGTTAAACTATTTAGTTTGAAGAAAAAAATAAAAATAAAAATACTCTAAACTAATTTAATTAGCTTCTTTAATCTCTCCAAAAAAAAATCAACTAGATCTTATAATTAAGGCACTGGGAGTATTACCATTAGTGGTTTTATTCGGGAATTGTTCAAATTAATCCAAAGTCAACATAGCCTACTCCGCCCATACGATATCAATTAATTACCAAGTCAATGAGTCATCATATATCAATCCAAAGTCAACTTTGCTTCTTGATGTTGATATTACCAGAATATGGACACAAGACGCGGCCATCTCTCAGACCCTTTCTTTTAACCACGTGCCCCGTAAAAATGGAAAACGGCGACAACAAATATTTTTAAAAAGGGGGGATGTACAGTTTAACTGAAACACTGGATATTTCCTTCCAAGAAAGTTTCCATCTATTCATTTAATTTGCTGCGACCAAATCCAAGGCCACCCCATCACGTCTTGCTAATCTATAAAAACCCTTCCGCCGCACCATCACATCTATCTGAGAATTATATTCATTCATTTTCTGACATCAATCTCAAACATTTTTCATTTAACCTGTTTTTCAAGCAAAGTCTCCATTTTTGTATACAGCCGAAGCATGAAGGGACAATCAAAGACGTTGATTCCATGTTTGCTGCTATTAGCGACAATCATGTCACAATACCCAGCCGCAACCAAAGCTCTTGAAGTTGGTAATTAATGATCATGCATTCATGCACATATACCTTGTCTGTTTGATATCTTCCCAATTCCTGGATACATAAGTTTTATTTTAGATAAACCTTCAATATTACCTGGCACGTCCATGCATGTTTGAATGTTGCTAATCAAGCGTGTGTGTCTATATATATATATATATATATATATGCAAATGATGGAACAGAGTTCAGTTACATAGAAGGGAGCGAGAAGGGGCCATCACGATGGGGTGACCTGAAACCAGAATGGACAGCCTGTAAGAATGGAACTTCACAGTCTCCAATTGATTTATGGAGCCGCAGAGTGAAAGTAGTGTCCAACTCATCAGACGACCTCAACAAGGGCTATAAGCCTGCCACTGCTTCAATCCTCAACAGAGGCCGTGATATACAGGTGAACACCTCCCAACTCCAAACTAGCTCCAATTTACACTTGCTTTGATTTGCTCACACAGACCAGCAATTCATTTTCATTTCAATATTTTATATATCACCCCTTCAAGATTGTTATTATAATAATTAATACTCCCTACGATTCTTAATGTAAGACCTAGTTAACTCTTTCTAGAAAAGCTAAAGAAACTAAATAAGTTATTTAATTATAACATATATATGTTGTATATTATTTTATTATATATCAGTTTATAAGTGAGATAAACTAGTTCGGTATAAAAAAAAAAGATAAATATAAATATTCGAAAGTAATTTATTTAACTTCCTTACTCCCTCTCCAAAAAAGTCTTGCATGAAAACCTATACAAGGAGGATATAATGATAATATTGCTAGTTTTGGAAATTTATTGCAGGTGAGATGGCAGGCTGATGCGGATTCCATAACAATCAATAGGACTCAGTTGTTTCTCCAAGAAGCCCATTGGCACTGGCCTTCCGAACACCTCATCAATGGCAAGAGGTTCTCTCTCTCGCCCTCTCTCATATGGTTTATTCCTACGATCGAATAACTTTGTGTGTTTTTTTTATCTGATTAAGTTTCAATGTGGATTTTCCATTGATAAGGTATGCTTTGGAGCTGGACATGGTTCATCAAGTCACACAGCCCGACGGTTCAAACAAGACCGCTGTGGTTAATGCTCTCTACAGGCTTGGTCGTCCCGATCCTTTTCTCTCCATGGTATATTTATTTAACTCATCCAACTCCTTTCGGTCCTATATATTATTCACCTTTTATTACAAATTGGCGATCATATATATGTATTCATTTTGCATAAAAATTAGGAATACACAAATTTGTTTTTTCATAAAAAAAGAAAAAGAAAAAAAAAAGATGGTCATCATTTTAATGATTTAGCCGCTACTTGTTCGTTTTGATGAGACAGTTAAAAGTAGTATTATATATCTTATTAAGACTAGAAGGAGTACATAGCAGATATACATATAAATACATACATATGTGTGTGTGTCTGACGAATGTGTTGAATGAAAATGAATTTAGCTGGAAGAGAGCATAAAGGAGATCAGAGAAAAAGGAGAAGAGAAAAGTGTAGGGGTGATAGATCCCTCAGAGATAGGACTAGGTCGTGGCCACAGCTATTACAGATACATTGGATCACTCACCGCCCCTCCATGCACTCCAGGTGTCATTTGGACTATTAATAAGAAGGTATTTATATTTATTACTAGTATATTTTAATCTATATTTAATTTCATGCTTCAATTCTCTTCATTACTATACTCGTATATATTATTGCTTTTGCCTCTTAACCTCAACTGTTGAAATTGATTATCTCGCCAGATTAGGACCGTATCAAGAGAGCAGCTGCATTTACTCGTCAACTCAGTGCAAGACGTAAGTATATGTAAATTATATATACATAATTGATTTTTAAATGCAAATGATTGACTAAATATTTGAGTCCTCAATCATGTACTGATTATGTCTCTCGCGTGTTGTGTGACAGTATGCGAAGAGGAACGCAAGGCCATTGCAGCCCCTTCATAATAGAGAAATACAACTTTACGCCCCAAACGCCTACAATAATATAAATAGACTTCATTATTAATTTCATGCAATGTTCATTACATTAATTATTGTCCTAGCTACACACTCATGTATTTTCCGCATAAGTGCTGTAAAACCATTTAGTTGGAACTCATTACTCGTTCTTTAATTTATTTTCGGTTAAGTTTATTATTGTGTTTAATTATTATTATTTTAGTGAATAATATAAAAGATCCTTTATATATATATATATATATATATATATATATATATATATATATATATATATATATATATATATATATAAAGGTTAAAGCTGCAATTTTGTCCTGAAAGTTCTCTCTGAAGAACAATGTTACCCTGAAAGCTTTTTTAAATTCAATATTGTGCCAGAAGTGTTAAAATGGTGCAATGTCACCCTTTTTCCGTTAAAAAGTTGATAGTTAACGTCAATTTTTTAATGGGCAAAATATCGTTTTAAAATTTTTAGGGTGACATTGAATCTTAAAAAAAAAAAAAACAAAGCAACATTGCTCCTCAACAAAAATTTCTGAAACAAATTTGCACATTAACTCATATACACATTCGTAGTATATATGGATTCAATACTACAAGAGAGGAAATGCAAGTGCTAAATGAATGGTGTAACAAGTGAGCGCGTTGGTCCTTATAATTTGTCTTGTCCGCCAGAGAACCTTTATATGATACAGGATGCTCCTTCATATTTGAGATGGACAAAATTTATTAAAATTGGTTCAATGTCAAAATTGTTTGAAATTTTTCAATGTGTACATTTGACCAAGGCAACTCTAAACTAGAACTGGTTCGCTGGCGAAGCTCTTTAGCTTTGTCTATTGAGAAAATTAAAAGAAAAGAATAGAAGCTCTTAAGCTTTCAGATCACGTACGCCCAACCCGGCGAAGATATATGTTTATGCCTGGGTGCCTGCTACGTGCTCTCACTAATATAATAAGACAAACGAACCTGTGTGCGTTGCACGGGTTTGTTTGTTCTGCATATGAAACAATTAATCTCACAAAATTAGGCGTAACCATTATTGTTGTTAAACTCACGAGTTGACTCTTCGAGTTAACTGTTTTTAAGATTTTATCTTACTAAATCGATTCAAGTCACTAGTAAACTCATGTAACCTGTAAACTCAATTAAACTTACGAGATTACACATATAGTTTACCGTTTTTACGTTTTTAACTCACAAAACTATGTTAACTCATTTTTAAACTCGTGTTCACTTTTTCAATTTTGTCATCATCAACGGCTTTATATGTGAATTTTATAGAAATTTCTTTGTTAAATATAATAAAGGGATAAATACCATTTTTTTTCCATAGAAGTTTAGCCTAAGGAGCACTGGTCACCCATAAGTTTTTTTGGTCTTATTTTTTCTCCCGAAAGTTTAAAAACATAGCAATCTTGCCCTTTTGTTGATCTTGACATTAAATTGTTTCTCATGTGTAAACTTCCAGCAGCAAAATTGCTTATAAAAACTTTCGGCGCAAAATTGCTCCTAAAAAAATCTTCTAGGGCAAAATTGCTCATAAAAAACATTTCTACGGCAAAAATGAGACTAAAAAAACTTTTGAGTGATAGTGCTCCTTAGGCTAAACTTCCATGGCAAAAATGGTATTTATCCCTATAATAAATTATGATGTTGATATATTTAATTTCAATTATTTAGATTTAAAATATATTGAAATCAAATTGTTGTCATTTTTTATATTTCAATTATTAAACTATACACTATTAATACCTATTTAATGATAAAAATAAACTCTTATGAGTTTACAATTAAATACATGATATGAATATACGTCACTATCACGAATGTGCTTAAATTCGTGAGTTTCATAACCTTAATTAAGTGTAACACCTAATTCCCCAATTGAAGATGTTGCCTAAAGTGTCTCTGCATAGCATAATTTTTTTTAACAACAGCCTCCAGATAGATTAATTAAAACCCAACCAATTTTAGTATATAGAATGTTGTTGAATATTAACTACAAATTAGATTGAAAACCAATTTTTCATAACGGCAATCTCATTAAATAATTAAGTCAGCCATACATTAGTAAAACTATATCTTTCTTTTTTAAAAAAAAAAAGAGTACTAGTGATGAATACATCATTTTGGCTCCCCCTCCAAAATTTTAAACTAAATGAGAGGAGGGTATCATTTTCCCTTCCCTCCCATCCGCATCCCTCAAACCAAACACACCATAAATATAAGCTTTAAACTTGAGAATAGGTCCGACATAATATATAAGTTTCATTTTAGGTTTGTCAAAAGCATTTATTGCATGTTTTCCAACTTTACCGTCGACATTATTTGTTACATTTATTATCTCTCTCACTTATCCTCTTTATCAAGAAGGGCAGAGTTGAAAAAAAAAAACATATTTAATGTTCTTAATTAATTCTAATTGTTTTCTTGATAACCACAAGGGAGAATCTTATATAAAGACAGTTAAAATAGGAAAATTCTGTATAAGGTTGGTAAACTTGACAAATCTTAAATTGGGTCAAGGACTTAATTTAGAATATTTAATTATTGGTTGTATTCCAATAATGCCCCGCTTGACCCACCACCAAATCTCCACGACAACACACGTTGCCTTCCCGCTTCGGAAAATCCCTCCTAGACAAAAACTTTCCTACCTCTGCATCAAACCTCTATCCCCTCTAGCTCTGTACCCAATTTATAGTGTTTTGGTCACTATACAGAGACAATTGGCATGTATTTGTGGAATTTAAAATTGGCATCGGGTGCAAATTTTCCATTGCTCACTTGTGGAAATCTAATATTGATGTAGGGTGCAACTAGGGATAAATTTACTATTAGCAAAACAGCAGGTGAGTTGCTGAATGACGGAATTGTGCTTCGCGCTAGGTTTTTGCACGGTTCCAATATCATCGAAACTGGTGCAATAAATGAATAATTCAAAGTTTAAATAATCCAAATTGGCGAATATCATCGAAGCAGTGGTTGCGGAATTGTATTTGCAGAATCCAAAGTTGCACAATAAATAATCCTTGGGTGCTGTTAGGGTTGTTTCTCTGATCTCTCTAATCATTGGGTTCTATGAATGATTGGACTAACTTACAAATATCGAAACGAAAGTCCATCTAAGTATATATATTCATTAGAAGAGATTAAGGAATGAAGATTTAACACTAGAATCAACTTACCGTAGCCTTTTTGTCGATTTTCTGACTGTGTTCAAGCCTCCAATGAATTTTCTTCCGTTAGGGTTCTTATGTAACACGTAAATAATATTGTTCACTCTCAATTTTTGCTGTTTTTTTAATAACTAAGGGACATAGAGGTAATTTAGCCCAAATTTTAAATTCCTAATTGAGTCACATAACCTAATTTTATAATTTGTTAAGTTTAGTAACTCAAATTAGAATTTGGGTAATTCAACTGTCTTTATATCAGATTCTCCCTAACCACAAATCAATTATTTAAATTATTTAAGGATAAAGGGAGTAGCAACTAAGGTTACAGCAGACATTAATCTCAACGTCAAAAAAGTTAATGAAATTGCAGTTGGACACATACTAGTACTAGTATTCATGTACTAGTACCTCACAATGGACGATAAAATAAAGAGTTTTTTTTTTTTTAAAACAGTGATAAAATAAAGATTGAACACATTCAAACTTTTAAATATGCAAAAACTATTCGAGTAATTAATATTCATGTCCACGTGTCTTTGCTGTCCTAAGTACCTTCTTGTGGACAGACCGTATGTGTCTGGTTTTTCTGCTTGTCTTATTTCTGTCCATCCCTCCTCATCCTTCATCTTGGCCGTTCAAATCTTGATCCAAAGGTCCAAATTTATTTTTCAAAAAACCGCATGCGGTAATAGAGAAGAGATGAGGAGAGTATCTTCTCCAGTACTTGCTGTCGTCCACGTTCTTGAAAAGGTCCTTCTTCATCATCTGTTGACAAATCATAAACACGTGATCAGATTATGAATTGGCACGACAAGAGTGTTGTACTGGAAGGTGAGGATGGATTGCAAATTAAACTTTGGAAAGAAGGTTTTCAAATGTAGATTATATACTTTAGGAACTTACTGTTTGTTCTGGGTGGACAAATGCACGTTTGATGTAGATATGTTCGTAAGTTGTTGGTGCATATTAGCACAATCATCAAATATCAAATATCAAATATTTAGTTCTAAATCTTGTAGCTCAAAAGTTATTGGCACTAATTATCCCAACATGGCATCATTAGCGACGGAAAAATATACTGAAAAAATTATTAATATATTTAACTTTTCAAATCACAACTTCCAAGATCCACTATAATCTATCTTTGATTTCATAGATTCTCTCAATTCTCAAATCTCTCCTCCACTCATTCTCTAGATTTCAAATACAAATCTTTCGAATGCTTTTTCTCTTAAATATAACATCATAATTTTTTTTTTACAAAAATATAACAAATCCTTTCCAGGAAGAATCCAGTTAAAACGTCACCCCAACCCTAACCACAAAACCAGTGGCCATCGCGTCTTCCACTCATCAGCACACAATCCACCACAAGCTCATATTGGTTCTCTTATGCAACAAGCCCTCCATGGTCATCTCTTCCTCACTGGAATCCCTTTATCTCTCTCTGTCACCTCAACCCTTTCGCTTCTACTTCATCTTGTTCCCCTTTCCAACCTACTATCATTGTTGTTTTTATGCAGAGATGGAGAAGATGGCGAGGGAACATGTATGATTATTTTTCTTTCCTTCCTCAAATTTCATTTTATGTTCTTCTTGCTATTTTTTCTCCCCCTACTTCAAAGTCGTCTTCTCTCCCACCTCTCTGGCACAACCTTCGGCTTTGCAGCCTTACTCACTCTTCATCTGTTGTGCTTTTTCTTAATCTTGTATGATAGATGCTTTGAAGTGAGTGATCGACCTCAGTTCTACTTTGGTTCATTTGTTTAACTCTACCTTTTCATTACCCATAAACATTACTGATTATTAATTAATTACCATAATTGGATGTGGTTTTTATTTTTAAATCGATGGGCTAGCATTAGATTCGGTGAGGAGAAATAAGATAGCTTTGGGTACATCAAGAGGGTTGATTTTTTTTTTTGCACGAGCCAACCCTAACCACAAAACCAGTGGACCATCTTTATTTAATTCCTGTGAATCATCAATATTTTAACCCAAGCATTTTTGCATAAATATTTAAATGAAACAAATTGGAGCGTTATGATGCTCCGAACAATTCAATTAAAAGGTACAGTTCCCCACCGCTAGGCCTTATAAGTTGAGTTTGGTAATATTTAGCATATTTATTTTTTTGTTTTGTCTTTCTATATAATTAAATGAGTTAATTTTCATTTAACTAACGTTGAATAAGAAAATGTTTGGAAAGTGTGATCATGTTTTTATACCTTTTAATAAGCTTACATAATTTAAAACTATCTCGTCAAAAAAAAATTGTGAGAGTTCTAATTTATTTGAACAAAATAGTTTTTTTTTTTTTTTTTTGTATTTAAAATGTATCTCAACAGTCAGCAACTAAATTTCGATGTTATTTTCAACTGTGACTTGAACAATCTTTCATTGAGTAAGTATAATTTTATAAAACCAGCACATCATATAGCCTCGTAGGTATATCTCAAGGTCGAACGACGGGTAAAACCATATAACCCTACAGAAATAGGAAGTAAGATTTTTGAAATGAAAACGATCTAAAAAGTAAGCATATTTTATAAAAACATGTTGGTGATGTGAAGCGACCAATTGGCGTCGGAGTGACTAGATGGTGGCTCCTTGAATGGGGTATGTCCCAAAAAACTGCAATGACCTTCGCATACATGGTCAAAAGGTTATGGCTATCATATACTTGTGTGAAGGACGTAGTTGAATGATGAAGTTTTTTTAGTAAAGGAATTTCATTAAACAAGGAATGAACTGTACAAGCGAAAACAACAGGAAATTACATAATAGAATTGAACATTGAAAAAATTTGCTGAGTGTACACCACTGCAGCTTTGATCTGAGCTAAAACTCCCTCAGCAATAGGAGCCTCATCAGCAAAAATGGAATTGTTACGGGATTCCCAAAGCTTCCAACATGTAATACATATCCCTATCTTCCAAGAGGTATCCAAAGAGGGAGAAGTAATGATCAGATTTAGCCAAGTCATAATGCTAAGTCTGAAAAAATTAGAACTCATATCTAAGTGCAAAATCTTCCTCCAAACCATGTTTGCCATACTGCAGCCTTTAAAGACATAATTTAGACATTCTCTATTATGATTGCAAATGGAACAGGACGGGCCAGTGGCCATATTCCTTCTGAAACGTTCATCATTGGTCAACAATTTGCCTTTTAGGAGGAGCCACATGAAGGATTTAACTCTCTGAGCCATTGGAAGTTTCCATAGTTTAGACCAGATGACCCTATGATCATTCCAATTCAGAGCTTCAATAGCATTATAGGCAGATTTGGTTGAGAAGGAGCCGTTGGAATTTAAGCACCAGGAGCAAGGGGGCTATCGAGGGTCCTGTTGGATTGTTATAGAGGAGATGTCCTTCAAAACATCCGAGCTGAGGGAAGGAGGTGCTGAAAAAGCCTCCAATTCCAAGAGGTATCCCCATTCACAAAATCAGAGATAGGCCTCAAAAGCTCATGTGGGGGAACAGGGGAGAAAAAGACATTCTTTAAAGGGCTATGATCACTAACCCAATAATCGTCCCAGAATTTTACCTTACAACCATCATCAGGATTCCATTTAATGTGAAGAGAAGCCTCATCCCAAGATTTAATCAAATTTTTCCAAAAATAAGACATTCGAGCTCGGACTGGTATCCGCGATAGATCCGTTACCTCATATTTATGCTTCAAAACTCTAACCCAGAGGGAGTTCGGTTGAGAGTGAAGTTTGAAGATAAGTTTCATCATAAGCGCCTTGTTTTGAGATTCAAGCTTGATTAACCCACACCCTCCATGTTTGATTGGTTGGCAGAGATCATTCCATTTAACTAGATGAAAACCCTGATGATCATTAGAGTAACCCTAGATGAACTTCCGGATTAACTTTTCAATTTTCACACAACAAGAAGAGGGAAGAGTTGTACTTTGCATTGTGAAGAGGGGCAAAGCAGACTATACTGACTTGGCGAGAGTGATACGACCAACTAGGGAGAGTGATTTGCTTTTCCATCCAGCTAGCTTGGAGCGAATATTGTCCAAGATGTATTTATAGGTAGAGGAGGAGACTCTCACATTCAACAAGGGAACTCCTAGGTATTTACCTAAGGAATCTGTTTTTTGATATCCCAGCTCATCACAAGTTCATCGACAAACAGTAGAGTCAACGTTCCTAGAGAAGAATACATTGGTTTTGCTTTGACTTACTGAGAGACGAGAGGATTGGCAAAAGTCATGTAAAACCTCCTTGATCAGAGCCACTTGGTGTGATGAAACTTTACTAAAAAGTATCAGATCATCCGCGAAGAAAAGGTGTGATAAAGAGACGCCTCTCATTCCTAACTTGACTAGGTGCCAATCGCCAGATTTGACCTTGGCCTCAATGACATGTGAAAGACGCTCCATACATACGACAAATAAATAGGGAGACAGGGGGTCCCCTTGTCTGACTCCTCTTTCAGGGGAGAAAGGGCTTGTGAGTTTTCCATTCCAAAAGACCTGCATAGAAGTGAATGTTATGCATTTCATGATCATGCTAGCAAGGTTTTGAGGAATGCCAACGTTAGAGAGGGTGTCAGAAATAAAATCCCATCTAAGCCTATCAAAAGCTTTCCAGAGATCAATCTTAATAGCCATCCAACCTGATTTCCCTTTTTTACCCCTCATTGAATGAATAACCTCTTGAGCAATAATGATGTTCTCAGTGATGCTTCGACCTTGTATGAAACTAGACTAAAATTGGCTAATTAGACCAGGCATAATTGGGCAAAGACGATTAGCGATAGTCTTAGAGATAATTTTGTAGAGAACAGAGCAGAGACTTATCGATCTAAATTCACTAATAAGTGTAGGCTGATTTACCTTAGGAATCAGGGCAAGGAGAGTATGAGTAAGGGACGGATCCAAGGACTCACCAGACCAAAATCACTGAACTAAATCAAAGATGCTGGGGCCAACAAAGGCCCATTGAGACTAATAGAAGAGGGCATGAATACCATCCTTACCTGAAGATTTGAGAGGTTTCATCTCAAGGAGGGAGCAATGAATCTCTTCAATGGTAACTAATCTCTCCAACAGAATCGACTGGTTGGTCGCAAGCTTCGGGAAGGCACCACGAAGCGACAGAAGGGTGAAATTAGGGTCTTCTAGGGAATATAGGTCAATGAAAAATTGCCTGGCATAGATTGAAAGTTGATCCTCATCTGACAGCCATGATCCATCTGATAGCTTGAGTTGAGAAACATGATTACGTTTCCTTCTCATCAACACTCTCAGATGGTAAAAGGATCTCTGGATGTTTCCTAGGATAGCTTGAGTAGTTCAGAGATTCACGAATGACATTCAAGAGTTGGACGGCTATTTGTCTCCAAAGCGTGACCATTGCTCTCTACCATGATGACGTGGGGGTTCAATTTCCCTCCTCCTTGTCAGCAGGGGGCACGCTTGTCCCTAGGGATGAACGCCTTGGAGATCTGGACGGTCCAGATCTCCTAATGAGATCTGGACCGTCCATTTTCTTCTTCTTTTTTATAACATTTTATTTATTTTTTTATTTTTCAAGATTTTTTTTAGTATCGATCAATTTTCTTCAAGTATGTTTTTAGTACTTGTTAGTACCATGAAATATTTTTTTTCAAGATCATAAAGAATTTTTTAGTACCTTGAAGTATCTTTTTAGTACTAGTCAGTACCCTAAAATATTTTTTCAATATCCTAAAAAAATATTTTAGGGTGCCGATTGGTATTAAAAAGATACTTCAGGGTACTATTGGTTTTTTTTTCAGTACCCATGAGTATCCTGGATTATTTTTTTAATACCAGTTAGTATCCTGAAATATTTTTTCAAGATCCTAAAATAATTTCTTAAGATCATAAAGTATTTTTCATTAGCAGTTAGTACCTGAAGTATTTTTTTAGTACCAATCAGTACTCTAAAATATTTTTTTAAGATCCTAAAATATTATATTTTAGGGTACTGACTAATACTATTGACCGCAACTAAAAAATACTTGATAATCTTGAAAAAATATTTTAAGATCTTGAAAAAATATTTCACGGTACTAAAAAGATACTTCAGGATATTAACTGGTATTAAAAAATTAGAAAAAAAAATGTTTTTTTAAAAAAAGAAGCAGAAAATGGAGATCTGGACCTTCCAGATCTCGAAGGCACTCACTCTCAAGGGACGAGCGCCCCCTACATTGGACAAGTAGGTAAACTAAATCCGATGATGTGGAGGTTAATAAGCAGAAATTCAAATTCATGATGTGTATATTGTTTTGAAGGTAGTTGATCCTAATATGATGATTACAAGGACCAATTACTGTAGACTTACAAGTTTTAATAATATATTTGATGGCTGAAATATAAAACGTTTAATCATTGGGCTATTTTCTTATGTGATTTTTTTTGGGGTCAAATTACTAGACACTAGATGGGTTCAAATGTCATTCCAACAGTTAGCCCATCACAAACATTTTTGCACTCTGCCAACACTGTATAAAAGAATACCAACATGAGACCATATAATATCCCAATACTAATGATTGCCATTGATCACTAACAAGCCGGTTTGGTTCGATTCTATAAGAAAGAATTATATGTCATCCTGATGCAACAGATTTATTACAGTATTTGATTTGTAATCTTAATTACATTATTTGATATAATCAAGATTATACTGTTGGGACTGATGAATAAGGATATAGACATCATGTAATGAAGTGGGGGGAAAATACTATTGTGATTATAATTTTTAAATTTGACCAAAGTATTCGCCCATAAAACTATTAAATATTAAAAAATTAATTAATAATATAAAATATTTAAAATATTTCCCCACTAGAAAATTTAAAAAGCTATATTCCACCATAAAAGATATTAAAATATCCGATTACATAATATTCCCACCATTGAATATTAAGAAATTATCATGAACCCAACATGTACATATAATATTTCCACCATTAAATATTAAAACATTTTTATGAACCCAACGTGTATACGGTAGAAATTGAAAAAATTACCATGAATCCAACGTGTATATTATACATATATGTGTAGATAAGGATAATTTTTTTTCTATTGCTATATTATTCTCATATATTTTCATATTCAATGTAATCTAACCAAACGTTTTTATGTATATGCATAAATTTTTTTTTTTTAATGACGAATCAAATAAATTCGTGTAATCATTATTCTGTTCTGTTCCGTTCCATTACCTCTCATTATGTGAACCAAATGGTGGGTTTCCGACCAAATACTTTTAATAGGCTGTGTTGTGACTTTGTTAATATAAATTTAAACTAGTCCACTTATTAATTAAGAATGTGAGTCTACAAGAAACGGGATCTTATAGATAGGACCCTTGCCCTTTGTCATATACACTTTCATTATTTGATAAGCTGGTTCCAGTTATAAGGTGTTTTGGCTCTTTTCTAGTTTTGCATTACCAAGATTGACTATGCTGATAATTTAAGTGCACGTTTGACATAACGGTAAAAAAGATCAAACTGGAGCTGAAACCAAAATGGTTAGTTAGATAAAAATTAGTTTTCAGAACCTTACCGTCCCCCGGAATAAAAGAAGAAAAGTTTACTCCTCTCTCCATTTAATCTTCTAAAAATTCCAATTCGATCCTCCAATGACCTTTTGCTGGAATAATATCTCAAGTCATGAGAAAACGAGTGCATCCTATTTTGACCAAAACTCTGAATTAATATGTAAAGCAACTTTAATTTTGTTTCATCAATATCAAATCAATGCAACTTATCTTGACATTCATTTAAATACATGATCAACTCCAGTTAAATTCACAGATTTCTTTTTGGGTTAAGATACAAAAATGCCCATATTTTTTTTTCCTGAAGAGCGTCTCACACTTTAAACTTTATGTGAGTATGAAAATGCGTATGAACTTTATGAAAGGGGGCAAAAAAATGTTGTAGCCGTTTAATGAAGTAAATCAACGTTACTTTTTGATGTAGTGAGACCCATACTATTAATTTTTAATAATTATTTTGAAAGAACTCCTCACATCTCTCTCTTCCCCTTCGGTGATGCTTCAACAAGACTGACTTCTCCCATTTTCCCTTACTCTCCTCTTCCCATCCCCATCATTGGAGGAAAATTTAAATAGCTCGGATATTACATCTTAAAAAAATATTATTAGTTCTATTTAAAAAATACATAAATAAATTTAATTTTTTTTTAAATTTGATCTGAAAGTACATATATTATTACTCCCTCCAATCCTAATTATAGGACAAAGTTTGCAGTACAATTTGCATTACAAAATTTGTTCTATAATTAAGACTAAAGGTAGTACTATAGAGTAAATTTTCTTTGCATTTTTTCACTATAGATGTAAACGGTTCAGAACAAATTTTAATAATTAAAATTTATTTATGTATTTTGCACTAAAATTATAATAATATTTTTATAAGATGTACAATCTGGGCCATTGAAATTTTTATGGGTTAAAGAGCAAATTTACCAATCTTACCAGATTTTGTAAGCCCCAAATGACACATCAATCCCATAAACAAATACTTCCACGGAATTGCAAGCCACAAATATTGTTGGTGTTATTGGACCTTAGCAACGACGACGAGGCCGTCTAACGTCGAAGGTCAGTGGGTAGGTGTCGTCGTTCCTCGAGTTCATTCTCAAGCCAACGAGAAGACTTGATCAATGGGGTTGGATTTCATCGAGGGAGAGGGAGGAAGATAAGGACGGTGGATTCGAGGGTGGAGTGCAAAAATTGGGGGAAGAAGAAATTTCATAATCATAGTTGATGTTGCCGCTGGAACTGCTCGGCCGTGGCAGCGGCGCTGGGTTAGTGCTTGGCGCTTCATGGTCAAGGGAAAGTCGAAAGAGAACTTTGGTTTTCTGTGTCGAAAGTGGAAAGCTTTAGTTTATTTGGGTTATGTCGTTTTGTTCGTTTGAAGCCACCTGGGAATTCTTGACCAAACAAAAAAAAAAAAAAAAAAAAGTCACCTGGGCATTGAGCTGGAAATCAAATCCAACGTGGCATTCATTTTAAACGGAAGTTACATGTCATCTAACGGTGTTGTTATGTTTTAACAAATTCAATTGTTTGTTGATAGTTTTGGTACCATTAAAACTTTGTGTCCAACACTCTTAGCCTAATAGTTGGTTGGTAAATTTGCTCCTTAACCCAATTTTTATTCAATGGTGGAGACAAGAAAAGGAAAGTAAAGGAGGCGAAAAGAAGAGTAATAGAAAAAGGAGCTTCAACAGCTTGCATCTTCAAGAATTTAAGCTTTGCCACGTAGATTGAGTTAAGTCGAGTTATAGAGAAGTAAAGGCAAAAGCTGCTTGGAACGAGTTAGAGTATGCAGCAAGAACGGAGATCGTTGAATTCTTCTACGGAAGAGCGAGGTTGAAGATGGCTTTTGCGCAAATGGTAAGGGAAGGGAAAATTTTAGACCAGAGATGCAAGCTGTCGAAGACGTTGAGGCAAGATAGGCTAGAAGATGGCTTTTTGTATGAACTTGATGCATATTTTTTCATTGTGCGGTTGAAGATGGAGTCTTCCAAACCTAAGGCACCGAATATATTTGTTGGGAAGTTTTTATTTTGATTTTTCATATGGCAGCTTTCAAATTACAGGTTCGGTTAAACAGAAACATCATAAGATTCTCAACTTGAATTTAGTCAAGTAGCCAAACAAAATTGTGTACGAAGAAAGTTGAGGGGTTTGATGATCCTCTTCTCTTATCATCATCTTCCGCATCTCAGTCGTTGGATTGAAATCCCAATTCAAATCTAATGATTTATAAAAATATTAAATTATTTAAAAATAATATTTTTATAAATCATTATATCTGAACCGTTAGGATTTCAATCCAACGGCTAAGATAAAGAAAAAGATAGGAAGAGGATGATAAGAGAAGAGGACTATAGATAAACTCGAAAGTTGAGAGTAGTGAGCAGTCGAGGAGGGGAGGGGTTTGATGGTTTGACCGAAGAGTTGGACTGGAGGGGGGAGAGAGAGAAATGTGAGGAGCTCTTTTAAAATAAATCATTAACAATTAATAGTGTGGGCTCCATCACATCAAAAAAGTAACGGTGATTTTCTTCATTCAACGGCTGCGCAATTTTTGCCCCCTTCTAAAAAATCCCTGGGCATTTTTGTATCTAAACAAAGTTTATAATGTAGGCTCGCTCTTTTTAAAAATATATATATAGGTGTTTTCGCACCTAAGCCCTTTATTTTTTGGTAGCAAATTAAAAAGAAAATCAAGAAGAGGAGAATGAAATTATATGGTACAGTAACTTGAACAGGAAAAATTAGTAACCATTACATCAGTCCAACAACTGTAAGAACTAAATCATGGCTATGTTATCAGTTATCACTAGTAGGAGCACAATAACTAAGCCACTCACTTTTAATGTTTTAGTAATCACCATAGCCCTAAACCATTTCAAATGAGAAACCTAGTTGTGATGTAGTTATTATTACAGCATCTCTTCAATGTTGGATGAGCATGATGTAAGTCCGCCTTGTGTCTGTCTAGTGTTGTAGGATTTGCATTTTATACACTTATGCGCCAAAATGTTAAAGCTCACCTCTGATGTTTCCCCACAATCATTGCATAGAATCCAGACCTAGTCATTCCCAAAAGATATATTTAGAATGCCACCGTTGTAACCAACCAGAAACCCAAAAATTACTAATGCTTACCATCTTATTTTGATATATTTCTGGCATAGGTGTTAATGCAACCTAAACAACTCAAAACGTTCAGAAAGTGTCTAGTTCTTTTCCAGAAATATGGTAAGTAAATACAGAACATGACATATGATATGCAGACATTAATTATGGTAAAGGGTAAAAGGGTAGTTTAGGGAATTAACCTAGTATATCTATAAATAAGGATTCTCTAATCTTCTAGTGCATCAATGCCATCATGATTTGACCTTGACTCTGATACCATCAATGATCTCAGGATTTGGCCGTCGTTCTTATACCATTAATACGGGTAAAAGGGGAAAGAATTCTCTGAACTATCCTTTTATCCTATAAGATCCTAAATTCCCACATATCAGTATATAATTCTGAAAATAAAGATACCTCATGATCCAGTCTCTCCCAAACACGCGACATATCACAAAATGATTTTGAGCAAACAGGGCAAGAATACCTGCCAATTATTTGTGTCAGGATGAAGCAACAACACTTAAACATATATACAATTGTAACTGTATTCTATATATCCTTTCAGTTGTAGAACTCACTGGAGGTGCTGTTCCATTTCTCTCACACATTCCAGATGGATAGAGTGACTACATGGCAATACAGTAATGTCTTTTGTAGTATCAAAAAGAAACTGCACGTTAGAAAAACGGGTGATCAAATGATTAGTGCTAATATACTATACATGACAAAAGAATGTATATTCAACATATCAGGGCCCTGCCCTTCTAAGTTTTAATTTTACCTCAAAGCAAACAGGACAATTGTGATGCATAGCTTTTTCAACACATCGGTGCGAGTTCTTCAATAATATTGAATAGCAACATCCTATGGACAAATAAAGACCATGATAACCCATTTAATAAAAAGAAATACTAAGGAAGGTAATTGAAATACGTAATACTGACCACATTTGTTGCAATGGAAAAAATTCTCCTCGCCTCCAATTCTGTAGAAACAAATAGAGTATCAAGTAAACAATTAATTAATTGGATATAAAACTAAGTATGAAAAGAATCCAGGAAGGACATAGCTTGAACCTGCAGATACCACATTCATTGCAATGGTACTGATTCTTTGATACCTGGAGTAAAGAGATAATTTTTCAATTATCATTAAAGGCCAAGGAAGGAGAATCAATATGTCAAGAATAAAATGTGGGAAGAAACTAACATCATCATCAAAAAACTTGCACTTGGAGCAGAAGTACTTTCCCATGCAAACACCGCACTGAATGCATATTTGTTGAACCTGCAAAGTGAAAAAAAAAATATCGCCAAAAAGGGTTAATCAATTTACATCAAACATCACTCTGACTATGTCTTTCAGATGGAGAACACTTACATCTTGCTCGGTGCTACACAAGCAACAGATAACCTGAATATAATGGCACAAACAATATTTCCAATTAGTGCTTCCTTTTCAAGTTGAATAGAGATGAAGTGCTTTTTTTTAGGATCAAAGATTAGAGATAATTTATGAAAAGCGGCAGGAAAGTTAAAAAGAAAAGGGAAAATCCTTTTCCTTTCTTCATTTATTATTCTTTTTAAAAAAAAAAATCTCATGTAATATTCTTAAAAATAGTCAGTATTATTAACTTTGCCAATAGAGTCAGATTAGCTGAACAAAATATATCCAAGTCAAAACCTGATCCGTTGCATTTCTGTGTTTCGATATTGAATTCTTTAGCAACCATGCCTCAAAGACTAAAGAAGGATGCGGTAAGCTCAAAGTCAAATGCTTTAGTTCATTTTTTTCACATTAGAAGTATATTTTCATTTAATACATATATCGGTTCGAACAAAAAAATTACATATACTGGGCACCAATTACATCGAAAAGAATATAATAAGTTGCTAAGTTAAGATCTGCGTACTCTCTTTAAATCGTGACGAGGAACGTCATGGCGATCAACGGGGTCCAGTTCAATGGAGTTCTGTTCAAAAAACAGAGGAAGTATTATATTCAAACGTCCGCCGAGAAAAACATAATAATTTTCAGAAAATATAAGATCAAAGTTAGATGACCATCGTTCAACGACATTATCATATATGCAAAAGCAAGTCAACTAGAGATGGGATGGAACCTTAGATTCATTATGGCAATGTCTGCAATCGAATATTTCATTGCAACATGGCGCTATTATCCTGCATCTCCTTCTATAGTGTGAACACCTTCAAATTCCAACGCCGGTAGCAGCTGAATTAGTTTTTACCGGCTATTTTCTCGAAAAAGAATCAAAACTCTTCAAATTAGAAAAATAAAAATACCCGTAATGGCCAGATCCTGTCTCGCAAAGAGAGCCTTCATCTAGCCGAGAAACTCCCTGGGTTAACATCTGAGGCTCCACGAAGCAGTCCATCGTTCAAGATTCTGCTCTGGCTTTCCGTTGAATCTCTGAAAAAGGAATTATGAGGAAAATTAGACGAATGAAGACAACACGACATTGATGAGATTGGAAGAAATCAATAGCAGAAAATAAGACCCTAGACCGGAAGGGAAGGGAGAATCCAGACGGCGGTGATAGTGGCGGCAGAGCTCAGAGGCGGGAAGGGAGGTTTCTCTCCAGAGAGAAGAGGGAGGGGAAGGAAAATGCGTGTTGCGGGAAAAATATCAGAATGAGTAGTATGTGAAATACCAAAGGAGCCCCTACGCTTTATTTATAATTCTCATGTATGTGAAGGAGACCGACTCGCTAGAGCTTAACCGGCCAACTTAATCATTATTATCAAACATCAATTATTAAACATGACTTGCTATCATTAAATGCACTCTTAAGAAGGGTGACGATGAAACCTAACAGCGACAGCTCCCTCCCTTTTTTAATTTTGATAATATTGTTTTCTTTTTTATTATCTTTTCATGATCTCATCCTTATCTTTGGATCATAAAATTAACAATTGAGATTTATTATTTTATAAAATAAAATTCATTTATTTTTTATGAATTGTAACTATGAATGTTATAGATTAGACCTTAAAAATTTAAATTTAATTATTTATGTTTGTAAGAATAATTTTATAAAATATTAAATCTGAATCATATATTATTTTAATTAATGGTAGATATAAGATTATAAGAAAAAAAAATAAGGGGACAATGAAATAAACCTAACCTGAAGAAAATTGTTCTCTTGTGGGCAATAATACTTAACAAAATCACGCGATTCAATTTCAAATCTCTACGCGTGACAAGATTAGTGTAGGAAAAAAAACTTCAACAATATATAGTTTGGAAAGAAAGAAAATGGCTATATAAATGTAATCAACTGATAAATGCATGAATATGACTGCCTATATCAAAAAAGATGTTCAATAGCATTGATAGTAAGCTGGCTATTCAATTATACTATAAAGCATAAAATCACATGAAAATAGCTTTAAGGTATGTAATCTATATATTAAAATGGGATAAGATCATTTTTGTCCAGAAGGTTTGCCCCTTCGTTAATTTAAACCTTAAGTTTAACTAATGTTTACATGTGGCATGCCACCTCATCAATCAAAATAGGGTTAAAAATCATTTTTACCCCGAAAGTTTTCACTGAAGAGCATTGAGTATCTGGAAAAAAAAATTAGGAACATTTTTGCCCCAAAAGTTTGCAAAACATAACAATTTTGTCATTCTGTCACTCAATATTAAATTTGACTGTTAAATCAGTAAAAGAACACACATGCCATGCCACCTCATCATCCACAGCACTTAGCCCAATATGACGTGTGGTCACACCTCACCATCTCTTTCTTGTTGAAGGAATCATCAGTATTGAGGGCATCACTTAGCCCAACACGGAGAACATAAATTGGGCACGCAGAGCCAGGAATCGAGGGTGCAGAGAAAGAAGTTTACCTTGGAAAGGTCAAACTTGGAGTTGGAGAAGGAGATCCTTAAGACGTTGAGCTCAAGGAGGCCGGAATTTGTGAAGCTGAACTGGTCAAAGGGATTAAAAAGTCTGTCGCAAAACCTAGAGGAAGCATCACTTATAATCGAAGCAAATGAAACGCAAAATGACATATAAATTGTCCCAAAAATTAGTTTAGTAATACGTATCAATAGTGATAGTATTTACCTTATAGATTGATTTAGGTCACCCTCCCTTAAATCATTGGAATTGCTATGTTTTGTAAAATTCAAGGGCAAAATTGCTGTTAAAAAAACTATCAGATACCCACTACTCCTTATATAAAATTTCCGGGGTAAAAAGGATATTTAACCTTATTTTGACTGATGAGGTGGTAAGCATTAGTGCCATATGTGCATATCAGTTAAATTTAACAGTCAAAATTAACGGAGCGGCAAAAGTGCTACGTTTTGTTAACTTTAAGAGTAATTCTGTTCCAAAAAAACTTCTGAGTATTTAATGTTCCTCTGCTAAAATTTCTGGGATAAAAACGATACTTACCCTATTAAAATTTATATGATTTTTACATTCATGCATCTAGCATCACGTGGTAATAAATAATACTATCTCCGGTCCTAATTATAGGAACACTTTCGCATTGTAATTTGTACTATAAAAGTTTTCCTATAATTAGGACCGAGGGAGGGAGTAATGAATATTGTTTTTCGTCATATCCGCTTCATTTAACCATCACTAGACACTTCTGTAAGACCCGGCTTAGATAAGATTTCACGAGTTTGACTATTGGAAGGTTATAATAAGTACGTGAATTCCTTCTACCAGGTGAAAAAAATATTTATAATAAAACAATAAATAATTTTGTGTGGATAGCAATATACTATCTCTCTGGTCCTAATTATAAGACAAAATTAACTTTTTTGGAAAGATTAAGGAAGCTAATTAAATTACTTTAGAGTATTTGTATTCGTGTTTTTTTTCCTCTGAACTAACTAGTTTGACTATTAAACTAATAAATAATCTTAGGATATACAACATATGATATGATTAAGTAACTTACTTAGTTTTCTTAATTTTTCTAAATAAAGTCAACTTTATCTTATAATTAGGACTGGAGGAATTATACAAGGAACCAGTATTTTGTCCCCTAATACTCTACATTTAAAGAGGCTAAAGACTAACCAAAATAGGAGGTAGGCGTGTGGGCTCCTACGCTGGATGGGTGTTAAATTGTCGAAATAATAAAAAGGCAAAAGATGGGGAAAAAATTGACTCCGCAGTCCTTAATAGTCCTTCTTGTCCATAATTTAAAGTTGTTCAACTAATTCATTACAATAGTTAATTCATTAAGTTGATTTTTTTCCAACTTCACTTATATTAAATTAATTTTTAAATGAGATAGAATATTTAAAAAATTACATTTAAGCATTAATTGTAAGGGTAAAATTGGTAAATAAGTATTAATTATACTACAAGTGACTTATATTGTGAACCGAGAGTATAATATATAGTTTATAGTATAATTTGTAATATAAATTAGATCTTATATTAAAAATGTATGTGACAGAAGAAGAAAAAAGTAGGGAAGATAATACTCCCTCTGATTCTAATTATAAGACCTAGTTGACTTTTTTTAGAGAGATTAAAAAAATTAATTAAATTAGCTTAGAGTATTTTTATTTTTTTTCTTTAAACTAAATAATTTGACCAATAAACTAATATATAATCTAAGAAAACACAATATATGAAATAATTAAATAACTTATTTAGCTTCCTTAACCTCTCTAAAAAAAGTTAACTAGGTGTTATAATTAACACGAGATAGTACTATTTTAGATAGAGATGCGGAAAAAATGGATTAGAACGAAGGATATGGCGGTAAGAGGAGGATAAAGGGACGTTGGGGGCAATGATTTTTTTTTTTGGTCAAATTGGGGGCAATGATTGAAGATAGAAAAGATAGGCCAAAATCAGAAGAGGATCATGTGACGGGGGGCCCAAAAAGACTAGGTTGAGGACGTGGCGGATGATGGGCACATGAGGATCACGAAAATCTTTCGCAGATTCGCCGCACATTTTATTGTCACCTTGTTTCACAATTTGACCCATCATAGTTTGACACGTGTACTTGCTCCACACCTCCTCTTTTCTCCTCTCCCATCATCTCCTCCTCTACTCACCATTCTCCAGCCTCCAGGCGGTCTTCCTGGAAAAAATTCTGGAAAAATCCCAAATCTGCATTATTTAGAAAAAAGTACCGAATGTAGATTCACAAAAAGATGTTGTAGATTGTCGAAGAAGAGTTGCACAACTAATTTTGATCCTTTTTTCTTCCCTAATATTATTGTTCTTAAAACCATTTGCATACCCCCTGTTATATTTGTGTTAGTGCATGTTTGAATTAGTTTTTGAAGATAGTTTTAATGATTTAAGAGATAAGTATATAAAATGAGTTTTATCTCAACTGGTGGAAAATGACTTTTGAAACTACGGTTTTGAAGTTTGTCAAACATACAAATCATAGAGCTTTTTTTTTTTTTTTTTTTTTTTGTTAAGAAAGATGGCATAAAGCCAATATTACAGAAACATATTACAACAAAGGGAATTAAATCTCAAGACTTCGATCTATCTATCTATCAAACTCAAACTAGAAGGGCACCCAACTAAAAGAGTAGAATTAAATACCCTTTTCGCCAAGCGATCCGCTACTCTATTAAAGTCTCCTGAAATAACTCTAACGTCCACCCGCCAATTCAAAGCCTAACAAATCCCTAGCTTTCAACACCAAGTTACTACAAGAAAGACAAGATAGATCCAAAAGCAGGTTAACAACAGAATCCGCATCAGACTCTAAAATGATCTTCCTAAATCCCAAGCCAGTTGTAGACCTTCAACAATAGCCCATTCCTCAGCGGAAGCAAAAGATTGCATACACCGATGGACCTCTCAAAACCCACCATCCAATTACCCAACCAATCTCTAATCACCCCACCACATCCAAGATTAGACGATTGGAGGGTACTAGCTCCATCCACATTCAATTTCCACCACCCACAAGGTGGTTTTTCCCAACCTGAGGCCTGAACCATATGTCTTGAAACCAAGAGACTAGGGGAAGCATCAATGGAAACAAATCTAGACCAAGATAAAGAAAGATACAGACCCGGATTACCTGGTTTAACAAAGTTGCAATCAAATATACAATGATTCCTCCACTCCCATAACTTCCATATAGCCACACCAAAAAAAAAAGGTTCCAACCCTTCCCACTTACAAAACTGACCACCCGGTTTTTAAAATTAAAAACCATCCACTCCCGCAAACCAAGGGAGAAGAAGGAAGAAAAAAACCGGGCTTAATCAACGCACCACATACTCCTGGCATAATTACAATCACGCAGATGTGAAGAATATCCTCAACCCTGCACTGCACATCCCACAAACCGCTAGGGCTATTCGACCACGAGCTTCGCCATAGATTAGTAGGTAACTTGTTCAGTGAAGCTTTCCACATAAAAACCCTGATTCTTTCGGCACCATTCCATTTCTAGATATCCTTGAAAACTTTGTCCCGAAGTGAAATATGATTAGGTTCTAGAAGGAAATAGGCACTCCTAATAGAAAACTGACCATCCCCATAAGGTCCCCAGACCAGGCTATCAAAATTCGCATCCACCCTAGGAGGCAAAACCACCGCAATTCTGCTCAAACCAGCAGGACCAATGATGGGAGTTAACTTGTTAATATTCCAAACCCCTTCTCCAACCCAGTCAGACACCACAGAATCCTCCTCCTCCACCGTCAAGGGCCGAAGACAAAACTCAAAAAGTTTTAGATTGTCTCCCACCCAACAATCATGGAAAAAATTTACAACCAATCCGTTACGGACAAGCCATTTAGAACCCTGCTCCACCAACTCCCTTTGGTCACAGATAAACTTCCATAACTTGGAATCCCCAGGCCTATAAGACAGGAGGGATTCTGAATCCCTCCTCATATATCTCTCGAAAAAGGATCTCGGCCGCAGCCCCTTCGCCCCACAAATAAGCTTCCAAGCCGCCTTGGTGCCACAAGCCCGATTCACCGAACTAAGCCTTCTAATCCCCAATCCACCATACTCTTTCGGTCTAGTGACTTGCTCCCACCCAATAGGATGAAAATGATTGCCAACACCATCATGTCCCCATATGAAATTTCTTTGCAAGCGCTCAATTTCCTTGCAAACACTTCCCGGAAGTCTCGCCACCAGCATAGTATACATAGGGATGGTACTAATAACCGACTTGGCAAGAGTAATTCTACCACCATTGAGAGACGCTTAGCTTTCCAAACACTCAACTTCGCTTTAACTCTGTCAATGACATATTGGAATTTCTCCCTTGGCCCACGATGACGAGATAAAGGGAAACCAAGATATCTACCAATCTCACTAGAAATATGTATCTGGGTTATGGCCTTAATTTGCATTTTAGTATGCAAAGGCACTCTAGGGGAGAAGAACATAGATGACTTACTAATGTTCACCTTCCTCCCGACGCTTGCATGTATTCCCGGATACGGTTCATCATACATGAAGCTTGCCTTTCGAAGCAACCCCAAACAACGTAAGGTCATCCGCAAACATTAAATGAGACACCCGAGGTCCTCCTCTAGAGACAAAGATAGGTTCCCATCTACCATCTTCGACCGCATCACAAATAACATGAGATAACCTATCCATACACATCACAAAAAGTAAGGGAGAGAGGGGGTCACCTTGTCTAATCCCCCTTAAAGGAGAAAAGAATTCGGTTCTAGCTCCATTCCACAACACATTATAAGACACCGAGGAGATACAATCAAGAACAAGATCCACAAAATCCCTACCAAGGCCTAAGATCGATAGAACCTTCCTCGAAACTCCCAACTAATCCCGTCGTAAGCCTTTTCAAGGTCAATCTTTATAGCCATAAGACCCTTTTTATTCCTGTGATTCCCCATAATATGGAGAATCTCTTGACCCACAATAATGTTATCTTGAATGCATCGACCTTTGATAAAGCTAGATTGGAAGGGGGAAATTAAATCATTCATGATTCCCCTTAACCTCATAGCTAAAATCTTAGTAACGCATTTATAGTGAACCGTACATAAAGAAATAGGTCTAAAGTGAGACACTAACTCGACACTATCTCTCTTAGGGATCAAAGAAATAAGTGTTCGATTAGCCTCCACAAGCGAAGCTTCCCTCTTAAAAACTTTCCTAACAAAATCACAGAGAGCATGCCCCACCGTGTTCCAATTAGCCTTATAGAACAAAGGAGGAAATCCATCAATACCCGGTGCCTTGTAGCTCCCCATAGAAAATACAGCCCCCTTTATTTCCTCATCCAAAGGACCTCAGATAGCAAGGAGGCAACATGAGGTTCCAGGATTGGAAACCGAGATCTCGTGACCGCATCAATAGCATCCCGGGGTTCAGAACAATAAATGTTTTTAAAATAGCGTAGCACTAGAGATTTAAGCTCCTCCTCATTATCAACCCAAACCCCTTGTTCATCTTTCAACATCTGGATTCTATTTCTCCTACTTCGCATTTTAGCCTTCGATGATAATATTTGGTGTTCCTGTCCTCCTTGGCAATCCACTCACTTCTTGACTTCTGAAACCATTTAATCTCTTCTAGTTTTAAAAGCCTTTCTAATTCCTCGTGAATCTCCATTTCCAGATTACAGAGAAACTCGGAATGGGGGTACCCAGAAGATCTCTGGATACCGTCAAGTCTGTTTATCAAGCTACGCTTTTTCTGTTCAATCATACCAAATACTTCCTTGTTCCACAAGCCAAGCAAAGGTTGAAGCGCCTCCAGTGAAAGATTAATATTTCCACTAGAATCCCAAGAGTTCCGCAAGAAATCAGGGAAGTCATCATGCCGATCCACATAGCCTCAAACCTGAAAGGACGAGCATTTCTCCGGGGGCCAACACTGTTTACACATTTAAAACATAAAGGATTATGGTCAGAAAAACGAGTTCTAGGCATTACCTGAACAAAGCAATCCGAGAAACATGATAAAAAAATTTCGTTTGCGATGACTCGGTCCAATCTCTCAAACAATCTTCGCCCACCCAATAGCTTAGGGCCCCTCCAGGTGAATTTGGGTCCCACAGCCCCAAGGTCAAATAATTTACAATCACGCATCCTATCATAAAAAAGAGAGCATCTAGAAGCATTGAGACCCAGCCCCCCTGCTCTTTCCTCCGAAGAAGCAATATCATTGAAATCACCAATGACCGCCCATGGCTCCCTCATCGATGAAGCATAACCCCGCAGCGTAGACCAGAGAAGTTGCTTGTGATGGTAATCCGGGATGGCGTACACAACAGTTACCAAGAAAACATCTCCACTAATAAATCGACACCGAAGATGCAGGAATTGCCTTCCCTGAGAGATGACATCAACAGTGATTCTATAGGAGTTCCAGGCTGCAAACAAACCCCCTGAACGACCCACACTCGGGACGCAAGCAGAGTGATCAAATCCCAAGTTGTTTAAGCATTGGAGTTTTCCACTTGTTTCACACTTAGTCTCAGCCAGAAGAATCAGACAAGGATCACTCTTTGCACATGCTAATCTAATATTCTGAAATAAATTAGGGCCACAAGCTCCCCTCACATTCCAATAAAATATATTTGTATCCATTAAAACCACCAAACAAAATAAAATCACAGGTGAAGCCCAATTAACACTCAATAAAATCCTGGGTCTCGGGGACCACCGTGCCCAAGTTATCTCCAACTCCCCCATCTAAATCCATGTCCAGACTTGATCCATCCCCACTCTTAGCACTAGCCCAAAACTTACCTTGCAAACCTCCAAGTGTTTCGGCCCCATCAGGATCAGCAGGCCCAAACGGCACAGCAGGCCCAACCGAGGAAGAGATCAGCATGTTCGCTGGCCCAGATGAGGAAGGGGTCAACGCCCTCGTTGGAGAGCACTCAGGCCGTGGGTCCCCCTTGACCAGCTCAATCTCTCCAACCGCTATATCCCTCGTACAAGACGCCTCTGCATTCCTCGAGCCAGACGCCACTTCCTTCCCACCTACTAAGCCGTCCTCCTCACCATATGTCAGCATCAAAATCCCTTTACTTTTCCCCTCTTCTTTCTCAATCTCTCTTGCCCTTTTCTCCTTCCTCAAACCCTTATGGCTCTGACTCTGATCTTTGTTTTCCCTCACCTGAACATGTTCCTTCTTTAACTTCTTTTTTGTCCCCCCTTTTTTCTCTCTGATAGGCAACTCTGAAGAAGGGCAAGGAGGGATCTTAGTCTCGACTGCCACAATCCGATTCTCAGATTGACCTGTCACTATCTGCACATCATCCCCAGCCTTACCCTCCTCGGCAAGCACGCCAAACCTTGAGCCACCCTCCTGCCGCCGGAAATCGCCTTGTACCTTCTCCTTGGTGCTTTTCTTGTGTCTCCGTGGCCGCTGAACCACTTTCCAGGTCCCGCCGTCACCGGATTTCTCTACCCCAGCCTCCATTCTCACATCGCCGACCCCACCACTATTCACAGTCTCGTTGCCGGCGTCACCGTCGAGGTTAGCTTTAGTTCCAGAGTATTTCTTCTTACTTTTACACTCCTCAGATCTGTGGCCATACATACCACATTCAAGACAAAGCCAATGCAAGCCCTCGTATTCCAAGTAGTAATCTACACCATTAACTGAAAATCCAGACATTAACTGCTTTTGAAGATCCATAAGAACACAGATTCTCGCAAAGTGACCTCTAAGTTGGCTGGATGTGTTAATGTCAATTTTAATTGTGTCTCCAATCCTATCACCAATCCAAGATAACGCCTCCTTGTTGTAGTACTCTAGAGGAATATTAGGCAATCTAACCCACACCGCAACTTTGCTGATAGATGCTGATTTTGGATTGAAATCAGGTTCCCAAGGCCTCACTGTGAGGTAGTGGTCAAAAAGCATCCAGGGGCCCCCAGTGATTGCGTTCATGCAGTCCTCCTTATTTGAAAATTTGACTACAAAAAACCCGCTACCAATGTTGATCAGGTTAATAACCCCTTTCTTTGCCCAGAGTTTTTGGAGGATGGACAACAGAATTTTGTATCCAATATTCCTCCCAAGAAGTTTCACGATTACTGCTTTGTTCCAAGCCCTGCATAATCGTTTTTTCAGTTTCCCAGAGAAGGAAAATGTTGGAAAATTCCTTGTAGGATCCTCAGTAATTTTACATAATGGCTCACCATCCTCATCCTCCGAAATATCATCTTCAGATTGAACAATGGCACTCTCCTTCATTTTTCCCTCATTACTCAGACCCTGGAGTTTCTCAACAAATGTTAACCCTGGACCCCATTGCTTTTTCACCTCCTCGCCCAGCTTAGGCCAGCCTTCATCATGGCTACAACCTTCGCCATTTTTAATCTTCTTCGAGCTACGTTGGATTAAATCATTTTCCTCCACCGATAAAGGAACTTGAGCAGAAGATACCAGAGAGAGCGCCATTTTTGTGTGTCAAAGCTGTAATTGCTCTGTGTGTCCTCTTCGATTAATAAATATATTCATAGAGCTTTTTATAATCACAAATACTCTACCATTGAAGACATTCTTGTTTAAAGTATTGTTAGGCACTGAATGCTGATAAATTTAACAAACCGAGCCAATGAATGAGGTCTGTTTTACAAATGGCTAAAAATGAAAACATTTTGGCGAAGCCTAGTCCAATAATAAAAGTATGGAAGTGGGGGGCGAACGTATTTCTTGATTGAATTGGTGAGCCCAACTCTGTATGTTTTCTTGGTCCAATCAAAAAAGGCTGATGCAGCCCATCGCAGGAAAATAGCAACAGAAGAGAAGTAACAATCTGTCAAAAACCAGAGTCACGTTTTGATAGACGTCACAAGCCCGTTTGAAATGCAAAATCAACTATGACCCAGAATCACCCATGGGAACAGCATGCCAAAATTTATCCAAGATGTTGCAAATAGCTAAAATTATGCAGTCAAAAAAAGAAAGGCTTTTATATCTGGACTTGTGTGTTTCCGTTTTAGCCAATACAGAAGATCCACTGCAAATATAGTAAAGAAAGTCTTCCTTGTCGGCGATTGTGCTCTCTAGGAAAGTCTCTGCTTAGGTTCCTCCCTCTAAGGAGGACAATGACCTGCTTCACTGGAGCTCAAAAAAAAAACGATGGGAATAATAACAATGACGGATGGCCAATGTTAGGTGACGTGAGAAAGAATCATTGGGTGGCTGGTACGTCATTCGCTGAGAAGCTGCAAGGTATTAACAGTCACAACACGGAGGATGGTGATTCAATCTGTGATCAGGAACTGTCGGACGATACTGTGTCTGATAAAAAGGATAGTGAACCCCTCTGTGATATCAAGGAGAACCAGGACAGAAATTTTCCAACATTCTCCTTTTTCAGGCAGATGAAGAAACAACTCTATAAAGCCTAGAACCGGGCACTAATTGTGAAGTTGTTAGGTAAGAACATTGGATATAAACTTCTTTTGTCAATTCTTCAAACTTTATGGGTGAAACGAGTGACCAGCTTGATTAATATTAGTAATAGATACTTTGTGGTAAAACTTTCCAACAAGGAAGACTACCTTAAAGCTTTGACGGGTAGACCTTGGATGATCTTTGATCATTATTTAACCGTCCATCCTCGGCAACCACGGAGAGCTACTATCGACAAAGTTGCAGTATGGGTTAGATTATATTGCTGAAGATCTTTCTTGAATATTATGACAGAGAGGTTCTAACCTGGATCGGTGACAGAATAGGGCAGACTATCAAGATAGATATCAATACCTCTTGCCAGCGTAGAGGCCATTATGCAAGAATATGTGTGTTGGTGGATCTGAGTAAACAATTAATGTCAGAATTCACACATGACTGTAAGGATTATTATCTAGAGTACGAGTATGAAGGCCTTCACTGGCTATGCACAAATTGTGGCGTTTATGGTCATATCTTGGAAAATTGTAATACAGGGAATGGAAAACCAAAAACAGGGGAGAAAACTGATGCATGCAATGATAACGAGCTAATTGGGGATATGGCTACTGGGGAAGCTATTCCAAATGAGCAGTGGTTGTGGAGAGTAATACAAAAGCCCCGAAGACAAAAGCTGGGGGTAAGGAGAAACAATCGTGAGTTAGCAAGCATCTAAATAGCGGCTCAAGATTTTCTGCTCTGGCCGATGAATCTCCAGCCAACGCTGTACCTAAATCTGCCGGCGACAAGAGAGATGATAGTACCTAAATCCAAAGGGTCCCAACAATGCAGAATGTAGCAAGTATTACAGGTGAGCTGACGAGCACTACTTCTATACGATATGCAAAGGAGTGTCAAGAATAGAGACAAGGTGGAGCACAAAAGAAGCAAACCAAAAGTCAAAACCAATTGAGTGAAAGCAGAGTGGAAATAACTGGCCGACAATCACTGAGGAGAGAGAAACGTACAAGGGAAATTATCCATAAAGCAAATAAAAGTGAGGAGACGTTGATGCTAACATGTGGAGAATCGAAAGTTGACGACAAAGATGCTAAAGACAATGGTGTTTTTATGATCTCTCAAGACGATATACCTATGGGCCCGATAAGCGATGAGATTTTGGACGTTTATGCCTTCTCATCCAAAACCCATGATCCAAGAGCGCTCGGATTACCCACTGGGATACTCGGGAAATTTTAGGCTGAGCCGACTACAGATGATCCAAACAATACTATGGTGGAAGAGACACCTGAGGAAAATCAAATGGGCTCTGAGGAATTAGTAGGCAAGTATTATAAGTGATATTAGTTGAGCTCAGTTGACATCTTAAGCCCAGTTGACAATACTCTCTATTAGAACTCTAGAGGGGCTTGCGGTAAAAGCCTCTTTCAGAATCTGGAAATTGTATGCAGAAGTACTCGCCCATCTCTTATTATTCTTTCAGAAACCAAGTGCACCAGCGATGATAGACTTCAGTGCCTATCTTGCCTAGGTTTTGACAAGTTTTCTTTCGTGCCCAGGTTATGGGCTGACATCCGACAACATAAATATATGTTGAGGGAGAGAGACTCCCTCTTGACTTTCCACCAAGGAGACTTAAAGCTTTTTTGAAATTCATATGTTCCCAAAGTGATGTTATTGAACTAGGAGCTAAATGGCAAATCCAAGATAGGCAACTAGTCAGCTTCTTTAATGATGCCTGGTTAATAAATGGTGTTTTTTCTGAAAGATTATTGTACAAGGCAGTTAACAGCTGAGGAGGATTGTTCTCTGGTTGCCAAATGAGTCAGCAATGGTTCATGGGATCTCAATAGACTAAGATCCTTGGTTGAGCCGAAGATAATTGGACGACTTACATCCAATTTACCACTTAGACCCGATATAGGTAATGACATTCTGACATGGGGAGCCACATTAGATGGACACTTCTCGATAAAGAGGGCTTACTTCCTCATTGAGAAAAATCTAATCCATCTATGGTCCAAAGTTTATAACAAAATTTGGAAATGGAAGGGGTTGAGAGAATCAAAGTTTTTATGTGGAAGGTGTAACATCCTGAAATTTATTTAGAATAATAATAGGATAGATTAATGGTAATTAATTTACTAAGAATATTTAGTATATGAGTAAAACTTTCTAATGTCAGTTAAAATAATAATAATTTTTTTTAATATATTATATATATATATATATATATATATATAAATGTTTTGAAAACGTGGTCGACAAGGAGGCAAGATTGCCCCCCATTGTTGACTTTAGAGGGGAGTGTAATAAGTTTTAAACCAATTACCCCCCCTTCTCAACCACTATAAATACGCATTTTAGGGTGCGTATTCTGGCAGAGCAAGCGAGAGTGTGAGAAAAATAAAGAGAGGAGAGAAAGAAGGAGAGAGGGAAAGAGTAGAGATAATTATTTAGAAAGACTGGTAGTAGCTTTTTGGTAATTATTTAGGAATTAATAAGTAACAGGTAACTCTGAATATTCTTCTATATACTTGTGAATTTTATATGATTACGAATTATTTTGTTTTATGGACTGAATTACATATATATATTATAATATTATTATAATAAAAGCTGAAAATAACAGTTTGTGCCCAACGAAAATTACAGTTTGTGCACAACAAAAATTACTGTTTTGTGCCCAATGAAAATTACATTTTTGTCCCCGAATTTCCAAAATGACAGTTTAGTTTTTCAAATTTCAAGAATTACATATTTGTTCGATGAGGTTTTATGAGATGTTTGGTTTACCTTGTAATGATATTTTATATAAATGGAAGCTTATTTTAATATACTTTATTGGATATAATTATCATGGCGGCTGTATTTGTGATGGGTTGGAGTAAGGAGGAATTTGAAAGATAAGATTTCTTTATGCTATCACTCGGTGCACAGTGGATGGTATTGTCAGGGCCCCATCATCCATGTTTTCTTCTGGCCGGGATTGCATTGGAGTTGTGGGAATGTGACACCTCCTTGTTATTTTTTTAAGGAGGGGAGCCATAGTTCATACTTAAGTTTTATACCTTTGGCCGGATGTATCTTAGATTTTGGTGAGCTTGGAACTATCCAGTCAAATGAATGAGTTTATGTTGGACTATGTATTAGGCTATGGCTCCAGTTAACAGTACAAATGGTAGACGGTGATATAAGGGAGGCTGCATATTGCATATTGTATAATTGTATAGTTCACAATTTGACATAATGATGAATACTTTTGCAAAAAAATTTGTATGAGAAATTATCGTGTATATATAATCAACTCCTGCTTTTTGTCATATGTAATTTGCTTGTGTGGGGTAGAAACTTTCAGTAGTTACTGAGACGTGAAATCTCATCCTATATTAACATTTTTCAGGTGAATATTCTAATAAGGGGCAAGGGGAAGGCACCTACGGAGTAAGCTTTGAAGACTCTTTTGTACGTTTGTAACTTATATTATGTTATTTTATTTGTCATGACCCTAGGACTTCCGTATTGTATTTAAATTTGAAATATTTCAAAAATTTATTTTGACTTTGTATCATGAATTTTATTTGAAATGGTTATGCAATTTAATGATTTAGATACTGATCATCCTGTTGGAGGTTTTCAAATATTTTGGCCAAGTTTTCTCGTATTGAATTTGGGTGTTACAGAAGGTATTTATAAATAAACTTCCAACAAATTTATGGAGAAGCACCTGTCCCAATCTTCGGCCCTCTGTGACTTTTGCAAATCTCACATTGAAGACTCTCTTCATATACTAAGGGATTGTATCTATGCCAAGCAGATTTGGTCCACTTGTATACTCCCGAGGTATATGTCATTCTTTTCAGTTGGGCTCCGGGACTGGGTTCAAATGAATCTTCAGGTGAAAATAGGCAAAGTGGTCGAAGCAGACTGGAACCTATTTTTTGAAGTTGCCACTTGGAAACTTTGGGAATGGAGGAACCTCCATCTCTTTGATCACAATTTTATTAAACCAACTAACTCTGCTGCTGCTATCACTCACTCTTGGCCACGCTTCGTCACGGCCCATGACCCTATTCCTAATTCGATCTCTGAATCAAATACTCTGTTTTGGGTAAAACCACCTATTGGTTGGTTTAAAATTAATGTCAATGGGGCAGTAGTTTTGCGAAATTCTAAGGCTGGTTGTGGAGGAGTCTTAAGAAATGGCAGAGGTGAATGGATAGCAGGATTTACAAAAGAAGTGGGACGGTCAAATGCTACTATAGCTGAGGAGAGTGTTGTTTTCGAAGGTTTAAAAATGGGCTGGGATTTGGGATTCAAGAAACTTATCTCAAAAACAGATGCCATGGAGGTTGTCAACTCTATCTCATAGGAAAACTCAGGTACTGAGAATCTGATGTTGTTGTCCATTAAGGATATGTCATCAAGAGATTGGTTGATTATATTGAGACATATTCCACAGCAAACCAGTACTATTATTGATGCTCTAGCCAAAATGGGTATTACACAGTCCGAAGTTTTGGACAAATGCCCAATCTGTTTGCGTTCTTGGGTCCAACAGGAATGTTTGGGATTAAATTCCTCTTTAGTGTAATTCATTTGATGTAATTTTGGCTTCTTAGCCTTCTGTTTTTATCCAAAAAAAAGAAAAGAACAAAGGTTACAAAGGTACTGACTCACTGCATAATCTTTAATTTCACAAGCATTACCCTTGAACGGGGCCCATAAACCATCCTGATTTTGGATTCCTATGAGCATGAGAGCTTATCACTACTGTTGATCGTTCATATTTATTTGTTTTCCTCAAAAAAATATTTTAATATGTACAGAATTTAAATTGATGTTGTTATTTAAAAATCACTATTTCAAAAGATTAAATCTTGACAATTGAAATTAAATTTGAATTGTTTAGATATCACCACATTAATTAGCTCTTGGTTCTTATTATTACGATAAGCACTAAAGTTGGTTCCATTGTTGGTGCACTACACGAGCAATCTTTGACTATGTGTTAAATGTTTAAAAACTAAGAAATATTTAAGATTGAGGTGGATTTGGTGTGACAGAAACAAGATGAGAAATAGGAGTATGAGCGTGAAGTAGGAAGGGGCCACCAAGACCGTCACAGAGCTCCCAAGTCATTTTCAACAAGAGATAGGGACGCCGGAGTTCATTTATATATGCACAATTTGAGCCCTAAACCACATGCTCATTCTCTTTCGGTTCATATTCTTTTATATGTGGTCCTCATTCCTCAACAACTCCATTATCCTAATAATAATCTTCTCCCTCCCCATTTCTTGTCCTCTCTTCCTGATGGATTCCCCTACTCGTTAATTTATCTCTCACATGCCAGTACCATCAATAATGCTGCACCTGTGTTACCAGGTTAGGCCGGTTTGGAGTATTTGGTAGTGGTTGCAGTTTTAGATTTTTAGTGAAGAGTCTCGTAGAACCATAGCAGCAGCATTTTGGCTCCACTGTAATTAAGTGGTGTGTCAATGGTCACTGATTGGAAAGTTCTAAAATGAGGTAAAGAATAGAGTTGTGATAATAATGAAGGGAATGAAGACAAAAATACTCTTGACTGCTGCGGAATTGGTAGGGAATGCAAGGGCATTTGGATGTGGGTGAATCCAAGAGCTAAAAAGCAGAGGTGGGTCTGAGCAAGCACTAGCACAAGAGACAGGACAGTGAGGCTGGTCCAAATCATACAAATGAAAGGTGTCTTTTTGATTAATTTGGGTGCTGTCATCCAGACTTGTTTCACGTGCTCTCTACGCCTTCCCATTCTCCACCTCTCATCATTTATCATTATAAGGGTAGTTATCTCCCCTCCAGTTTCGGCTTTCTTCTTCTGCCCCTCATCATCACATGTGTTCATTTTAAAAGGGACCTAACAATTGCCCAGCTCATACAACATTTGCTTACGAAGCTGTCCCACACTCCCACCACATTCTCAGCTTTTCTGCTTGACAACGTAACAAACCATAAAATTATATTTAGCCGACGAAAATTTAATGGATTAAATGCAATTTCTTCTTTCTTTCTCAAAAGGAAGTAAAGATTTGTGATGGGATGAAAAGAGATTAAATGGCTGTTTAGATTAGCGATAAAATTTATTTTTCAAACATGAGTTTACAATATATAAGAAAATTTTTGTCGTAACTTGTATTCACGTGTTTTTTTAACATGAGTTTCGAGGTAAGTTTATTGGGTGTGTTGAAGGATCAGAATGATCCACTTTAGCAACAGCAAGAGCTGGTTTCAACTTCTCACTTCTGAGCGGGGAGGGTTTGACTCTTTACGTTGAGAGAGACCAGTACCAGAAGCAGGTTCCGGTAAATCATTAAAGAAGAAAGGGTTGAGATCCAATTTTGGATCAGAAAATTTTGTACACCGTATTAGAATAATAGGTATCCGATAGTTTGTCATCAAACTATTAAAAAATTTCTGGGCTAAACTGGTCATATAACGACCCCTCTAATCCTTAATATATAATTAATTATTTTAAACAGATCGCCAATACTAATTAAATTATTTAATTAATATATTTTTTCTAGAAATTTTTTTCAATAAATATGATTTGAATTTAGAAAACCCTAAAAAGTGTGTTAACATGTGGAAATGAAAAATAGGTTTCAGGGGATTATTATGATATTTTGAAATGTTGTACAACTACGAAAATGCCTCTCAAGTTTTATTTTTTAAAAAGAACCCTCATTAACTCCGGGTGACAACTCAATAATAAAATTACTTTAGCTCCGTAACTTATTTGGCGTCATAAAAATAAAAACCTAAAAGTTTTTAAGATAACGATTTTAAATAAATTATTAATACTTTATATACACTCAAATCGTCATTGCCTTTATCAACTCATAACGACGCTTAATAAAGTATAGAGAGCTCAAGTAGGTAATGTCATTATTCAAGTTCTCATCATGGGCCGTTACAAACCTTAGCTTTGGCAGACTGATGCCTGTAAGGCCCACCAACGGGTTGGTGTCGGCCGCTGGAGCTGCGACGCCGATGAAGGTTTTTTATTTTCAGGAAAAAAAAAATTCGGGCATTTTTTAAAAGTATAAGATTTCAAAATCTCATATTAGTTTTTTGAGATATATTTGTCATTTTCAAAAGTTAACATGCTTTTGAGTTTTTTAAGTTCAAATGTTATATATTTGGAATTTTCCCTTTTTTCTAAAACACCCAAGTATTTTCTTTAATTTTCCCCATTATCTTATACTTTAGTATTGATGAGTACATATAAATACTATTAATTTGAAGAAAAAAAATTGATAGACAGGTGAATTAGATGTTACATTCAGGATTAACGTCAACTTGTCAGCTAAGTCCTTCGTTACAATACAGATAAATCCTATTAATTAGGAATGGTTTTTCTCGATTTGTGCGTGCAAGAACCATGCTAATTCTCTCTTGTATCGCTCGCTTCAATTTTATCGGATGTCTCAAGGGAGAATTAGAAAGTGTTTTTGGTATGAGGAAGTGCTCCTGCTGCTGGGTGAGCCCGCAGTCGTTTTGCTGGCGATACAGCAAGGCAATTCTGCGGAAGGCATCAGGGGGTGTCACGTAAACCTAGATGGATAAGAGGCACATAGTGGAGCGTGATTGAGCCAAGGACTGAGAGCCAGTTGCCTTGAAATCTTTTTGGTTTTCTAGGGTGAAACAATAAAAAGGGCACCGGAAGTAGGCCAACGAAGTAAAGTTGAGATGGATGCATGGCTCATTTCATGCAAATTTAATTAAAGTAACAGTTAATGCATTTCACAGCTCTACGTGGAATATAATATAGTTGATTCCCAAACCCAGTTTCGGTTAAAAAATTTAAACGGCCGTCTTGATGATCCATCTCATTTTCTGAGGGGGCATGATCCTATAATAATTTCGGCATTAGTTTGAAATAGAAATACTGCACATGTTTAGTATTCGGTTTTGTGGTATACTAAGAAAAAAAAATGAGAAAGAAGGAAGTTGAGAGGGAAACAAAAGTTAAAAGCAAAAGATGCTCAGCAGTCCAAGTCATGTACGCGGAATTTCTATGATCAATTAATGAACATGCGTTATGCGATGAACTTATTGCCATTTTTCTAGGGGCATGGTTCACTTCAGTAACATACAGATAAGCTGCAAATACTATAAAATCATTAGTTGCACGGGGGGACCACGTCCTTCAAGTGACTCTGTGTCACGTCTATCTTAAGCAACGCAGGAGCTAGAACGGGCGTGTTTTCACAACGCTGCTTGTGATCCTTTAAAAACCAAAGTAAACCAACGATTCGTCCAAGGAAAAAAAGAAGAAGGATTAGACGGTTCTTAAAAACAATTTGTTGCACCGACAATTGATTCGGTCGAAGATCTCTTTCAAAGGTAAAAAATAAGAGAGAGGACGAGAAGGAAGAAAGAAAAGCAAATTAAAGCTATGCCAATTCTTTTTGGCCAGGGAAGCTATGTCAAGTTAACCACTATAATCATCAGTGGAGGATAATGATTCGGGTATGATCAAATTAACTTCGTTATCATCATGGGATTTTATAGATCTCATCAAGAGCTCAACTGTATTTTTAATTCGTTTGGACTGATCGAGTTTGGTCTTGACGAGGCATGTCACATATATTCCAACCTTGTTAAATACTCATTGCTTTCACAGACTTAATATTTTATATAACAGCGAACCAAATCATTCGGCATCGATCATCACGATAATTCAATCAAGATCAACGCTCATGAATTCAACGCATAATTTAAAAGGCAGATGATGAACAAAGACACACAAATTACAGATACCAAGGGAATAAAAACCAAACCCCTCAAATCAAAGATTCAAACTCATCCACGAAGTTTAGTAATCAGCGGTGGGGAGCTGCTCGTGGGTATGGGAGATGAAGATAACCTCATAGATGACGCCGGCGAGCCCACCACCAATAAGTGGTCCGACCCAGTAGACCCAGTGGTTGTTCCAGCTCCAGCTCACCACGGCGGGTCCGAATGACACTGCCGGGTTCATGGATGCCCCATCGAAGGCCCCACCCGCCAGAATGTTTGCCCCCACAATGAAACCGATCGCGATGGGTGCTATGATTCCCAAAATCCCCTTCTTCGGATCAACGGCTGTCGCGTACACCGTGTACACCAACCCGAATGTCATCACTATCTCGAACACCACCGCCTCCCATACTCCAACTCCCGCCGACAGTGTAAAAGCCGGTGTGGTCTGTCATGCACCATAGCAACCCCCAGCAATACCGTTATTCTAAATCACTACTACCAACTATAAAATTAATTTAAATAGATGAATCGTGGTTTATCTACTGTTATTATAACTGAACCTCACGAGACAAGTACGGAAAGATGATCTTACCAGTCCTCCGGTGACGAACTTGAGGAGCGCGCATGCAACGATCGAACCGAGAAGCTGAGCGATCCAGTAGACGATGCCTCGCAACAAACTGATGTTGCCTCCGATGAAGGCTCCGAAGGTGACAGCGGGGTTGACGTGGCCGCCGGAGATGTTTGCGCTAATGGAGACGGCAACAAACAGAGCGAAGGCGTGGGCGATGGAGGCGGAGATGAGGCCGGCGGGGGTGGTGGCACCGTTATCGGTGAGCTTGTTGAAGGCCATGCCGGAGCCTGAACCGGCGAAGACGAAGATGAGGGTGGAGATGAACTCGGCCAATCCGGCCTTCAAGGTATCCGGGTGAGTGGCCTCCTCGGGCCTGCCGACGGCGATGTTTCTGACCGGCATATTATGGGGTGTTTTGAGAGATCAGACAGTGTAGGACGAGAAAGTGCTGGTTTCCACTTCTCACTTCTCAGGGCGGGGAGAGTCGGAGCGATGAGTGTTTATATTGAGAGTGACCAGGCTCACAAAACAGGCGATAGCAAGTTCCGGTAAATCACGAAAGAAGAAATAGTAAACGAGATTAGGGAAATACTGTTATTTAACGACAGGCGGGGGATGCTAAATTTGTACAGTGATACTGAAATTAGTTGTAATTATTGGGGAGGGTTTCTGGGATGAGGACGTGGAGCGTGATCACTGTTGATACAGCGAAGCGATTCGGCGGAAGGAACGTGAGAGGGGGACACGTGTCCAAGATGGATAAGAAGCACGTAGTGGAGCGGGATTGAGCCCCGGGGCAGAAGTTTTGTCCCGTTTTGGCAAATTGCTCGGGTCTGGAAACATCGAAAGGGTAAGATGGTACGAGCACTTTAATTAATTATCTCCTATGTATGTGGATTTGGCTTTTCCTTTTATACCTATTCCCATCATTTTCTCTCTCTTTTTCTTTTTTTAGTATTATTATATTAAAATCTCAACGGTTCAGATCTATCTTGATAAAAATATGATTAAGGTAAAAAATGATAAGTCTAGACCATGTATTGAGATCTTAATCAAATAATAGAAAAAGGAAAAGATGGTAAAAAGTATAAGAAGAAAGCTAAGTCCATAATCCATATATAGGTCCGTTTAATAATTGCGTGCAGTTTTGTAATTCAATTTTCATGCCTCGTTAAATTTATCAAACGGTATTACAATTGAAATACATGCTAAGTATTAATTTGGTTACATCTATAACTGGAAGTGAGTATGGGATGAGGGGATAAACGGGTGAGCCTTTTTGGAAGGGAGCCACAGGAAAAGTTGTGATCATTAGCTGAGCCCGACAAACACGTGGGTACTTTTTTATAACAATAATTAATTCCCACATGAAGTTTACATTCATATCAAAATTCAAATCGGTCTTAGTGGAGTTCTTTACTGTTCAGTAGATATGGATGCAGAACGATACGGATTGGTATAATGTCATATATCGTGTATTTGACACAAATACTTGATAAAGAATTCCCCTTTTTACCTAATTTGTAAGAAGTTTTAATGCAGTATTCGGGGCTTGTAATGTTTTATTATCTTGACTTTATTGGCATGATGACTATCAACTCGCCCGAATGCCTTTAGGTTTTATGGGGTAAAATGCTATAACGACTCTGTAATATAGTGTAATGGATTTATTGATATTCTCTTCAGTCTTAATTATTAAAACATTTTTTTGTGTTTCTATAATTAGAACTGAAGATTAATTACAATAATCCATGTAGGTTGGGGTTAGTTAAGTGGTAGGTGTGCAAATTAAAATGAACGGTTAACATACAAGTTGAAAGCGTCTCGAAGGATCTCAAATTAGGGAGCATGATCCAATCGTTTCGGCAATAGTTTGAAGTAGGGATAGTGCCACATGTTTAGGCCACAGGTTTTATATATGATATTATGTTTTTTTTTTTAAAAAGATAAAGTGGAAACAAATCAATATTATTAAAAGCACAAAATATTGGGCAGCAATATCCGAGTCATGTACAGGGAATCTGCATGATCATATCCGTGATTATTGCGTCTTATGTGAGGGACTTTAGTTATTGCCCATTTTCTGGCTTTGTTCCCTTTCATTAGTTACATATAACTAGATTCCCTAGTCATCCTTCACCTTATTTTTTAGAACTTCATCATAATTGTCTTATTATCAATGTTATCAAATACATCTTTTTTCAATATAAAGCACTAAACAATCATTTAACCATTCATCCCCCATCCCATTACGGTAAGATCTTGATCGCATTAAAGGTGGACATTTCATTTAAAGGTGGGTAATCATTCAAACATGTATTAATTATTTTTTTAAAAAAATTTAAAAAAATTTCAACTCTACAATTTAAGGGGGACACTTGCCCCCCTTCTCTAGTATGTAGGTCTACCTCTGGGTATATAGAGACCATATCCTTCATCAAGGGACTGTTTGCCACATCTTCCTTAATTACTAGGCTTTTAGGCATCCTTATGTTATGTTTGGTTTGAGGGGATGGAAGGAGAAGAGAGAATATTTTTATCTCATCTTTACTAAATAACCCATGAAATTTTTTCAATATTTCAAGAATACACTCTAAAAAAAAAAATATTTTCATTAATAAAAATTTGGTCAATATCCTCTCCAGGGTCTCTTCCCCTCTCATCTCCTTCCTTCAAACCAAACACACCTTAGGGCCTGTTTGGGAGTTCCATTTTGAAGGGAAAAGAAAGAGAATGAAGGGTTTTGGTAATCTCTTCCCTTGCTTGCAACTTTTAAAAATAAGAGGGGGAATCAGAGATTTTTACAAATCCCTCAAAACCCTCTTTCTTCTAAAAAATAAAGTTCCCCCAATATAGGGGGGTTTTAAGAGGAAAATAAATTAATTACTTTTTTTACCCTCGTTCACCACCACCACGCCACCGCCGCCGCAACCACCCCACCGCCACCACCACATAAATAATTTTTTGAATATAAAAACTACATAAATAATATTTTTGGAAAATTAAAATTGAAATTTATTTGTAAAGTATAATAATTATATTAATTATTTAAAAAAAAGGACAAAATGGTAAAAATAACTCATTAATCCTCTATTTTCCTCCCTCACTATTTTTTTAACTCACAAACAAGGGGAAAAAATATTCTTCATTTCCCTTCCATCCCCTCCCCCCATTCTCCTTGTATCCCTTTCCTCCCCTTTCCTTCCAAACTCCCAAACAAAGCCTTAAGGATTTAAATGTAAGTATCTCTTTTAATAGAGATTTAAACTTTGATTTGTTTCTGCGCATGCGGTTTTTCATAATGCTATTGTTATAGGGAAATTCAACAAAATAAGGCCAAAAAAAAAATATCAAACTAATGCACTATGCAAACTATTTTTTAATGTCTCACGCTAGCGCGAGACTCTGTCACGTCGCTGGTGGCGTGAATTAAATTCACGCTACTAGCGGCGTGATAAAGCATCACGCTACTAGAGTGGCGTGAATATATTTCACGCTACTCTCTCTCCTAGTGGCGTGAATATAAAAAAAAAAAAATATTCAAGATTACCGCGTAATCTTAACAATTAAGATTACGCGGTAATCTTATATTGTTAAGATTATCCGCAATATAATTTGATTATAACAAAATATTCCAATGTTTTGGGATCTGTATTGTGTTATTGTAAATTTTTATTAGTTAAATATATTGTGCAATTAATTGCGTACACGTGGATCATCCATTGTGTTATTGTAAATTTTTAATTCACTAATTTTTAATTAGTGAATTAATTATTGAACTAATTATTATTCTTTATTTAAACTTATCTTATCTATCTTAGGATACTTTATATATCAAATTGTTGATGTACAAAAAATTAAATAATTAGTCATCTATCTTAAGGTTTATAATGAATTCATTAATTAATTAATTTACTAATTATTCTTATTCTAAGATTTATAATAAATTTTAGATATTTTAGTTCCCTTAATTATTAATTAAAATTATTATTTACTTTTTTTTTATTATTTATAATTAATTAGATATTTAATTAAAGTTTTTTATTTGATTATATTTTTTTATTAGTGGCGTGACTATAAGAGAGAGAGAGAGAGTAGCGTGAATTATATTCACGCCACTCTATTAGCGTGATGCTTTATCACGCCGCTAGTAGCGTGACACCAACGACGTGACAGAGTCTCGCACTAGCGTGAGACTTTGCACATCTCGGTGATGTGAGCATTAGATTGAAAAATAGTTTGCGCAATGAATTAGTCCGATAATTTTTGTTTTTTGCCTTATTTTGTTGAATTTCCCTATTGTTATATCTTAAAAACCCAAAAATAGACCAACGATTCATTCCAACAAAAAAAAAACAATTAGTCCATTAGAAGTTTCTCGAAAAAAAAAAATAAATAAATAAAATTGTTGCCGCGATATAATTGATTAGGTAGAAAAGCTGTCTTAGGCTAAAAAAAAAAAATTAAACATGGAGAGAGGGGAGAAGAGAAGGAAATAAAAGAAAATTAGAAAAGCTCTGCCAGGTTAATAGTATATATATATATATAATCATCAGGGGATAATGATTACGGCATGATTAAATTAACTAATTTATCATTATGGTATTTTATACTCCCTTTAACGGCCATCAACATTTTTAATTCGTTTTGATTGATGCTGATCGACCAGCTTGACAAGGCATCAGGCATTACATATATTTTCCAGCTTTGTTAAATATATATATGCATTTCTCTTCTTGCTAGCTCCTCAACCACCTGATAATAATTTGGACGGATCGGAGCATTTTGATATTTACATTATTAGATTTTATAAATAACTTTTTAGCTACTTCACGATTTAATCCATAGGAAAATATTAAATATAAGTCCTGTTTAAAAAACTGAAATACAGAAACACCAAAAAAATCATTTCTACAAGTTAAACTTATATATTTACAAGTCAAGCTAAACAGTTTATCTTTAGAAATCAAACTTTCATATTTGCAAGTCAAGTTACATTATTTACAAAGTTAAATTTATAATAATTTCAATTCTTTATCATCTCTGTGTATTTAATTTTTCTATGAGATTCATATTGTTATAGATTCGTATATTAAACCCAGAGATGATACGGCTCAACAAGGACATTTTATAGCAGAAGCTCTCCTTAAGCAGGTAAAACACTAATCACCCTATAAATAAGGCGTTAATCTTGATAGTGCAGGTAGTGGAGCAAGGACTCATGAGCCGCATGAGAGCCTAATTGAAATTCCTGTATGTAATCTCTATAAATAAGAGATTACCCATAAGGTGCATGTGCTCTATTCACCATCTTTTACTATTTAGTCTCACTGTGCACACACCCCACCTCCTTTGGTTAAGAATCATAACCGTGTAACATAGTGATCGCTTGGAACTTTTTGGTGTCTTCCTCATAGATATCATAGAACATCCATCTTCTCTTTGGTGTTAGCTCATATATATATATATATATCCCGGAGAGTATTACTAATCCTATATAAATAATCTACTAACCCATTGAGGTTAGATAATTGTGTTCTTACAACTAAACACATATGATTCTTTTTTTCCGAATACAATAGCACATAGAGTTGCATTATATTTATAATTAAGTGATGGATAATATATAAAATTGATCCTGAATCATGTGAACAAGTCACATTCTACTTTTTTTACTAATTTCCATAGTAATTTATAATAGGCTGAAGTTAAAAATGAAGGAATCGGCAATCATCATCAGAAGATTAGTTTCGGTGCTGTCCCTGTTGAAGTTTGTTCAGAGTTCAATTCTCAGTATGTCATGAATTGTTTCCAACTAAAAACCATCAACTTGATGGGAAAAAACTACCTCCCATTCCCAATTATAAGAATTACTTAATCTTAACTGACTTTTTCTTTGGAGAGATTAAAAATAAAAATACTTTAAAGTAACAATTAGTTTCCTTAACTAAAAAGTTTTTATAATTAGGATCGGAGGGAGTAAAAAATTATAAAATGTGATCGTCACTGGATGATGCCTTATAAAACACAACAAAACAAATATTCATGAAAAGTGAGAATGACAGGTGGATATTCCCCAGAATACGCCTCCTCTTCCTCTTATCATCGTTTTTTTAAAAATAAAATAAAAAATGAAAATCATGCACTCAGCAGCTCCAAGAATGCATCCCCGTGATGGCTTCTGTCTGGTATGGGATATTGTATCATCTGCTCAAGTTCAAGGATCAGCTTCATTATTATGTGTAGTATTTTTTTTAAAATGAAATCCTTTGAACATAGCATGTGGGAGAACTGTCTGGAAGAAACCACCATTTATGCGCTGTCACATATACGTAAGCCAAAGGGCGATTAGACGTATAGTTTTATTATGTGATTGATTTAATGGACATAGGTGAGTTGTGAGATGCTAATAAGGATAATATAAATAAATTAAAACAATGTAACAACAAATTTAAGCAGCAACTGTGGGCGCCCATAAAAGAGAAAAAGCAAGAGGGGACTGCATAGAATAATGAGATGGTTAGAGGGCCACTACAACGGGGCGCCTTTTCCTTGGTGCGGCACAACTAGAGTTTGTCTTCATCCGTAGGCGTGAACAAAAAAGCTCATGAAATACGAAAAGGAAAAAAAAAAGCCATGTGTGGCTGCTGGGATTCGAGCCCAGGTCTCCACGGCCACAACGTGGAATTCTTACCACTAAACTACAGCCACATGTTTAGACAAATACCGAGCAATTCTATAATTGAATTCAATAATTTTCTAATCAGCTTCCAACAATTTTTCAAAACACCTTTACTAGGTACTTCCTCCGTCTTAATTATAAAACATATTTAACTAATTTTGGATAAATTAATGAGAGAAATTAAATTAGTTAATTTTACTCATTTTTCAAAAATACCTTTATATAAATTTAAAATGATATAAGTAAAAGTGAATTAACACTCTCTGACCTATAATTTTCCTTTCCACACGCTTTCTAATTGAAATAATGGTCTTGCTATTTTACACATACACATATATATGTGTGTGTGTGTGTGTTTATATATCAGATATACATATATGTATAGACACGCATATATATGTGTATGTGTAGACATATACATACATACATATATATACACAGACACATATATATAGACACGCGCGCGTGCACACACATATATATATATTTGCAAATTAACGTCAGCGGATCGATAAATAAATTAAAATCAAACAATTTAAAAATTTTACGGACTGGAAGAGTCTATGCACCTATATATATATTCACAAACAACCAAACACACTTGAGAGAATAAAATATGAGTATTTTATGAAAAAATCGATAAAAGTTAAAATGTTGTCCTATAATTAAAACTACAATCAACTCTCAAATATTGTTTTATAATTAATACCTCTATTTTATTCTCTCAAGTGTGTTTGATTTTTTGTGAATATATATATATATATATATATATATATATATATATATATATATATATATATGCTCTTTTTTCGATTTGTGAAACTTTTAAATTATTTGATTTTAATTTATTTATCGATCAGCTGACGTTAATTTGCAAATATATATATTTGTGTGCGCGCGCGTGTTTGTCTATATATGTGTCTGTGTATATATATATGTATGTGTCTACACATACACACATATATGTGTGTGTATACATATATGTATATCTAATATATAAACACATATTCACATATATGTATACACATGCATATATATAGACACATACATGTGTATGTGTAGACACATATATATAGACGCGCGCTTGCACACACATCTATATATTTGCAAATTAACGTCAACGGATCGATAAATAAATTAAAATCTAACAATTTAAAAGTTTTACGGACCAGAAGAGTCTATACACCCATATATATATATATACTTAAAAAAAACAAACACACTTGAAAGAATAAAATAGAGGTATTTTAGGAAGAAATTGATAAAAATTAAAATGTTATCATATAATTAAAATCAAGATCAACTTTTAAATATTGTCCTATAATTAAGACCAAATAGAGTACTATTTTTGGCCAGTGGCCTTTGCTAGTTGCTTACCTCCGGAAGTTTCTTGAATTAAGATAGAGAATAAGAATCATACAAATCCACAGCAAATAAACTACATCGTGCCCGTCTCAGTTCTTTGGATTATATCTGATTTCTTGTTCTAACAATTAACAAATTTGGATTTTCCGGGGATTGCTAACTTTGCTCGCCCCCGCCGGTTTGTTATATTTTTTCACAATAAATGTAAAAAAAATTAATTTTAGACATATTGAAACAAGAAACAGAAGGTAAATCAAGGATAAAATACTTTCATTTTCTAACTTATATTTTTATTTAAAATTCTACGAAAACATTTTAAGTTAGGGTTAGAATCATATATCTAATTTCTAAAAATATTTTAATTACACTATAAATTTTATCTTATATTTAAAAACGCAATATTTTACCAATTTTAAAAACTTAAACAGCAGAGGATTCGAAGGAGGGAAGGGAGAGGATAACTATAAGCACGTAATTATTGAGGTGGAAGTGGGGCACACATTTATAAAAAGATAAAAAGAAAAAAACCAGTGCACGTTAGCTTATAATTGTAATTGGTGCTCGAAGTCTGATTGGTCAATGCCCGCCTTACAAAGCAATGCCTATCTGACAGCTGTAATAGTGGGGAGTGGGCCACCCGGTGACGAGTGGGGTCCATCCCCTTCGCTTTCACTTTCACCGCATCATTAGGATCCCCGATCATCAGCCATCAATCCCTTTCCCATCTATGCCGACTGTGCACCGGCCTTATACAATCAACGCCGCCCTAGCCTCACTCTCCCTCAGGCCTCAGCTTCATATCTACTCAATTTTTATTCTGAAATGTTTTGCACCTCTTATTTTGCTATTTAATTTAAGAGAAAACGGTTTTTTCTGAATCCATTACTGTTGTTGGTCAGCGTACAAGAGTGAAAATGTGAGGTTCCTCGCTCCCGTATGCTGTCTGGGAAACAAAATGAACCATTAACTGATCCTCCCTCTCTCTCAAAATAGTATAAGTTTTAAATGTGTGAATGAACGTGTCTTAATATATAAATCTTATTTTGTTTATTACAATTTTACCTTTTTACTGTGTATTTTATGTTTATTGTTACTTTCATTTATCCTATTTATAAGTAAGAGCATAATTGAAATATATATATATATATATATATAATTCTTAACTAATTTCAATTGTTTTCATAATAAATACAAATCAGTTATTTAAAAGTGACGATTGAAACAGAGGGAATTATTTGAACTTTGAATGTAAACATTTATTCCCGTTTGCGCCTTGCTGGCCAACACTCAAATTAATTGCTTGAGCTTCTGGTCATCATTTTGTCTGCTTAGAACAGAACCGTGAATTTATAAGGTTTTTTTTTTTCTTTTTGTAAATTGAAACAAAACTACTCACGTACATACATTGTAGATGGTAAAAACCATTCTCCAAAAATAATTAATTTGCTGGTTTTTGTATTTTGTCTCAGGCATGTGGTATTATAGTTTCAGGCTTTTGCTTGTCAATCTATTTTTTTAAAAAAAAAAATTGAAATCAGTACCAAGAATTGGGAAAATTAAAGAGAAGGCTCTCCCCTACCAATCTGTCACCCCAATATTCGCGGCCTCAAATTTCTTGCATTGGATTTTAATACCTTAAAGAAGTCCACAGTTTTTTTTTTTTTAAAGAAAAAAGGGAAACATACTACTCCTTCAAGTCCTAATTAAATGAATACTTTTGTAATGTAAATTATATTATAAAAATATTCTATAATTATAAACGAAAATAATAATAACATGAAGTTTGACGTGGAGTCTAAATCACAACCCCGACTATAGAAAGAAACTTTTATATCACTAGACTTTAGGATCTTGGCAACTGGCAAGCCCACGAATTTGAATTAAAAATCTCCACACGAATCATGCTCTTGATGCCGACCTTATCAGTTGAAATAGACTTATTATTAATGTTATTAGTTTTTTTGTTTGCTTAGTCGAAATAGACTTATAGAGTATGTGTGAGCATGTGTAACTAAATGTACGAGTGGGGCATTATATCATAAAATTATATTTGAATTTTGTTTCATTTCAAATACCAAACACCTCCAAATATAGTATTTAGAATTCTGCTTGGTAAATAAAAAAATCTTCCTTCCTGCATTCAGCATTATTCAACCTAATCTCTTTGGCAAAATTAAAAAAATTTATCCAACCTAATCTGTAGAAATTTTTATTTTTTAAAAAATTATTAATTGGCGAATGGTACGGTTGGTTTCTTCACAAAATAGCATTCTTCCAATTTTAAACACTGCGTATATTTAAGAAGTGACCCGTCTTTGTCCGCTCGTAATATAAAAAACAAACTCTCTTAGGGTTAGATTACAATATTTAAAGTCTATGAAACGAAATTAAGAATCTTCACATGATATACATGCTATTGACTTATTGATGTATACCACGACTGTAACAGAGAAAGATCAAATAGGAATCAAATGGGAAAAAGGATAAGGAATTAGGGATATCCAAATGTGTGTCTGAATTGAGGAACTCACAGAAGCTTTACAAAGCTCGACTCGTGAGCCAGCACCTTTTTAAAAAACTCTCCTTTAGGCTAAAAGTGGACAAACTGTAGATTGAATCGTCTAATTTTACACTAGATTTTAGTTTTGTCTTTTAATTTTATGAACCATCTTTTCAATTTTTTAACTCTAAATTATTTGTTTCAAATTATGATGATTCGATAACTATTATTTTTCAAAATTAAACTTAATATATCTTCATTTGAGATTTTTTTGTACATTCAAATTTTTTTAATAATGTCATTTTTTTGCTAATAAAATTAATTGTGTTATGGTCAGTAATTTGAAAAGATACTCTATGAAATTTAGTAAGAAGGAAAAATAAACATTAAATAAAATTAAAAGACCAAACACATTTTTGTGAATGATTAAGATAGAGATAGCGCGATTTGTTTGTTTAATTACTAGTAGCGGCGTTAGGAGGAATAGTAAGGGTGAAGCGGAATTTTGGTATGGAAGTTTTTATTTAGGGATAATTAAGTCTCAAAAGTTTTTGTGGCCAATTTTGTTTTGAAGTTTCAAAATGGGAATAATTTTGATTTGACTGTTACCTACTTAATTTTAATTATTATTTAACCAAATACGCCAACCTAATAAGTTATATATCATCTAACTCGTTTTTTGTTAAGAGATAAATTTTTCCTAAAAATCCAAAGTTTATATATTTTATTTTTTTAAAAGTTAGATCTAAAATTTTCGGATAAATTAGCACCTTAATAAAAATGCGTGAATGATATGTAAAGTCTTAATAAATTTAATCAACTAATGCAAAAAATTTGATCAACTAACGACTTAAAATTAAATTAATACCTTTTTTAAATCAGGGTCTCAAAAAAATGTTCAGGGACAAAATTACCCCTTATGAAAAGTTGGAACCTTAACCCATGTAGTCGGAGTGGTAACGAAGGAAGGAGGGTGTTATAAAGCGGTCAAAGTTTTCATATTTAGATGTGGGCGGGAAGGATGATGATGATGAAACCTCCAAAAGAGGGCTGCTTTCGGTCGGGGTGACGTCTCGTCTGGAAAACGAAAGAAGTTTACAGAAACGTGCATTTGCAGTCAATTTATTGGGCCAAACCATAAAATCTCTGGGCAGGGGCCCACTCCTACAGCCGCAAAATAAAGCGTAGCCACACAAGTTCCATCAACACCCATATCTTCATAATATTACATGTTTTTGAGCACATGAAAGATTGCATTCGTTTTCTGCATCGTTAAGTGTCTTGTTCATCCTAATGCTATGTAAAGCTGTCCATAAACTATACTCTTAGTTCACAAATGGCATGGACCTCAACAGGTTCTTCCCTCTGGCTAACGTTGAAAAAGAAACTCCTTACCAGGGGTGAATTAATGCATTATTTTGGACTTTATGAACCAGCAGAGGAATATAATTTAAATTGAGAAGTTGATGCTGATTTTAAATGTGAGATCTATTTCAGTGTTATTTTTTTTTTTTCTTCTAAATTAATTTATTGATATTTTCTCAATAATAATAATTAAGTAGGAAAAGAATTAAAAGAGATGATTATGGTGTAACATGAAATATTAAGTAACCTGACTAACATTCTCTTGGGTTTTACGGACCAAAGGAGTATGTCATATTCTCTGTAGCCGCACTCTAGCTGGAAACCTTTGTCTTGTGCCCCACCGTCCTAGAGGCAACAGGAACAATGTATTTTTTTGTCTTGTCCTTTTCAGGAATGGATCATTGGAGAAGTCGGTAAGCAGTGACGTGTTATCTTTGGCATCAGTTCATCACAAATTGGAAGCTATGGAGGGCAAGAAGGAGGATTATTTTTTGCCAATAAATCAGTGTTTGGCAAAAAAATTCTCAAATCATGGTTTGTTTGTCATATACACTTTTTCTGGATAAGTCAAACACTCTAAATCTTTCTCTGTTGATGAATTATTTGTAACAGAGCCATGATCCCTATCCTTTTCTTGCACCAATCATCCTACTTAGCTCTCTCCTCTTATTTTATTGTTTTTGTTTTTACTCAATCATCCTGCTTAGCTCTTGTAAGAATATTGTTGTCTCTTATTTTATTGTTTTTGTTTTTACTCTATTGATCAATATATATCTCTCCCCTCGTGTTTTTGCTGGATCGCATAAAAATCCGCTGTTCGCTTGCTAGTGAATTATGGAGTCGAAAAGTGGAGCAGTGAAGCATGAGGCTCTCTGACAAATGAAGATATTATTCAGATTTGCGGGCCTCCACCAAAGTCATACCCCATTTGAGCACCACACAAATAACAATGGAAATAGGTTAGATTAAGTTAAGTTTTACGAAAATAAGCCTGGACTTACAATACATATTTAAAGCATGAGTCTGGATTTAAGCGTGTATGTGGGCTTTTTTTAAACCTGAAACCTACTTAAAATATTGATATTTAAATAGTCTTTAAAGCCTACGTCTTTAAATTCATATTAATAGGACTTGGCTCCATTTTTATCAAACGAGTTTTTTTTTTTTAGTATTGAGGAGTGTGATTTGGACTGAAGCGTTTGCAAAAAAAAAAAAAAAAAAAAAACTATGTCTTTTTCAATAAAAAGTTGGGATCTGAAGCCCAATAGTTGGGTGACTTAGCGCAGCTGATGCAGATGACCCAGATTTCAGGTTACAAGAGTGAATTCAGATTAACGAGGCCCTTTGGGCTTACTGGGCTCTAAGTCTTATACATGGAGCGGATCCTTTTCGTTCGATCATCGCAAATAATCCATGACCTAAAAACCCAGACAACACTGGAATCTTGAAGTACCGTCCCCAACGGGGATTTATTCTCTGCAACTTCTTCCCCACCTTCCAACATCCAATTGATTTTCTTAAAAGGGTTAGGAAAAACCAATTAAATTACTTTTAAGTGTCTATATTTACAGTTTTTCCTTTAAACTAATTTGTTTGATTTATAAACCAATATATAATCTAATGATAAATTGTATGGTGTAAATAAATAACAATAACTACAATGTTAAGTTTTGCAGTGAAAATTACCAAGAATAATACATAATGTTGATTTCATTTTTTCCAAAAAAAAAAAGGATGATAATATGAAAACAAGTGGGTGACATTTGGTAGTGCCATTTCTCATGTTTGTTTCACCTAGCAACGGCAAATGGACCAAACCTGAAGCATGGTTGGAGTTGGCACGAAGTCCTTATCCTTAGAGAGGATTACTCTCTATATGCCTTGCCCTCCCATTGTGAACAAGTCAATGTGGAGAGAGAGAGAGAGAGAGATGGTAATGTTGGTGTGGGAATTAGGCTGTGAATATATTACAAGGACCGACAGGGAACAGTACTATGCGGTCGTGACATGTGAATTAAGAAGGAATTAATGGACATTCATGTATATGTTGTTGTTGCTCCCTTGACACGCTTTCTATTTTTAATTAATTCTCATATAATCAATTAATTAGCCGCTTCCTCTAGGTTTTCTTCCATTTTTCACGGAGCTCCCAACTGCAGCAGAGAGTGTATGTGGTTGGTTCCAACTTAGTAGAGTATGTTTTTTCACGCTTCATCTGAGTATGTCTGCTTCATACTCCTACCTTAAGCAACACAGTACTGTTAGTTGCCGCCCCGGCTCAGCTCGCTTTTTCATTTGCTCTCTTTTACTTCTAGAAGAAAGCGATGGCCGTCTAGTCAGTAAGCTTTCTCATTTCTCAAAACTACGTTACACCTACTCGATATCTATATTATATCCCTCATAATAACCTAAAAGGGCATCATTATATTTTTTTGATCCACTCATTGACTCATATCTCATCAGCCCTTCAACAACATCTATCTCTGTATAATTATTACTTTGCCTGTCCAAGCATATAAAATGTTAAAATTGATCACCCAAGTATGTATACTATATATATTTATTGGTTCCGTTTAAATTCTATAAACATCATCATGACCCACTAATTAAAGTTGCTCTTGAAACAGTACCTTCTTTAATTGGAAACATGGATCCTTTTCTAAAGCTTAAAACTCAATGCTGCTCAACCACTTTCAGCTTCTGTATATATGGCTCTTATGGCGAATTATGATTCACACTTGCACAATCATATTGCGAATCTCCATCTTCTTCCATCGATCTCATATATATAAAGAACTTTTTGTAAAGTGTATAAATCCTTGAGAACCTTGTCTCAAAATTTAATTGTTAGAGTTTAGCAACCTGAGAATTGGAATAGAACTTCCTGTTGGTCAGCCCCTTTAGTCAAAACTCTTTGCAGGTATAGACCTCTCTAGTTGATTATTTCTCAAATGAAAGTACCATTATAATAAGTATAAGTCTTTAGGAGAATCATACCCTAAAAGTTATTTGTTGGAGTTGGAGAACCTAAAACCTTTTAGGGGCCGTTTTTCAAGAAAACTCATGCCATATGAATTCATTACATTTTCATCTTTCTAAATAAGAAAGAAAAGAGGTTGCTGCATATTATCACAAGAGTGATGGCACGAGCATGTGGTCCAAATTAAAGTGTGGAAGTGGATTATTGCAGCAAGCTAAAATAATGGTAAATGCATGTTAGTATGTGCCAAAAACACAAGGTATTCGCACCGGCCAACTCACTTTGTGTCTTGTCTAAGCTTAAGCAACATTATTCTTGCATAATGATTGACGAATACATATAATAATATTCAAATATATATATATTAGAAGGTGGAGAGGTAGTGCAGAGAATTCTTGCGTTAAATGATACTCCTATACTATATATATAGTAATATAATAAAAATGCCCAATAATGAAGGGAGAGTGAAGTAGATGCTTTGCTTTGAGGCACTCACATACAGCAGGTAACCTACACATATAGCTGATGCTGGCGTTGCAAGTTACTTGCCCCTCACAACCCCTAACTTAGAATTCCTTACGCTAAGAATCTCTCTTCCCCTCTCTAATCTTCACATACTCTATACCTTACACCACCAAACCCGCTACGTACCACACTCCACCTCCTTCCATGTACATGCCTCTTAATTAATAATCCTTTCATTGTTTATCTGTTATAATTAATTAACCTCGCCTAATATAACTCGGGGCTACTTACGAAAACAAGTGATTTCACGCTGTATTAGTTTACTGTTTCTCAATTATATGTTTGTTATTTTATGAATAAGAAGTTGACCCGTTATAGAGATAAAAGTTCCGTTATTCTTTAGTGTGAAAGCCTGCCTTACAGGTCGATCCAGTTCAGATTCCCACGGATTAATGGAGGGCAAACTCTGGATAGGCTATGAGGAAGACAGAGTCATAGTCTCTATCGCTATATGGTGCATTTACCGACACCTAATGATTAGTTATGAAGATCATAATGATCAAATAATTATTAGCGTGATTATTGGGTTGCATATATTGTGTCCTCTGAGGGCAATCACAGGTGGTTGGGTCAACCGCACATGAACTCCCTGATTAAGTGTGTCTAGTAGTGTACTCTATATTTTAAAATTATATATATCTTCAAGTCATGGAAGCAATTAATATTAAAAATATCTTAATTAATGCGAGATAATCTCCCATCACAAGTCACAAGGATCTCTCCAAGTCTCCAGCTTAAAATTTCAACACTATGAGGCTGTTAATTAATAACTAATAATAAGAACTTTTGAAAATTGGTTTAATTAACTGAACAATAAGTTGTACAATGAAGAAAGCTAAGGGCGGGAAAAAGAATGAAGAGGAAGACAAGGAAGAAAAGCAAAGGAAAAGGGAGATAAAAAAAGCATATATGATGAGGAGGGGTGAAAGTTGCAAAGATTGTGTGGTTCCAGGCTTGCAAACCAATCCTCCGTGAAAAGGAATCGTTGGGAAAAAAAGTAATGGGTTTGCTTCAAAGCCAACCGAATCTCACTCGTTTAATTTCCTCCCCCCTCATCATACTTAACAACATTACCCACACACCTGTATCATTTTCCTTATATATAACTTCCAAGGTTGGAAACGCAACTCTGGCAATGCCAAAACACGCTCATACTGTTCACGCCACCCATTCTTATATATATATATATATTATTCACTCATTAACTCCCACGTACTCTCTTATCCTTTGCTTCTTCCGTCATCCACACTTGACACCACAAGAAACAGAACAACGACAACAAGAAAGAAGAAAGCTTTAGTTATGGAGGTCACAGGCCAAGAACTTGTGTTGTGGAATAAGGATCATCAAGCCCAACAAGTCATGAAGGGCAAGCGCACCAAGCGTTCCAGGCTACCCTCTCCACTCAGGCTATCCATGGCTTCTTCTTCTTCCAGCGCCGGCGGAAGAGCCAGCACCGACGACCATTCCGGCGGATCATCATCAGTAGTAGATATGGCTACAACCTCCACTGATCCATTGAGGGTGAGTACTGAAGAAGAGGACATGGCTAACTGTTTGATCCTTCTGGCTCAAGGCCATAATACCCGTCATGAGCCCTCTTCCCACAACAACATCGACGATAACAAGAATTCCTCTGGGCTATACGTTTATCAGTGCAAGACATGTAATCGATGCTTTCCTTCGTTCCAAGCGCTTGGTGGTCACAGAGCCAGCCACAAGAAACAAAAGCCCAACAATTCTGAAGAAAAGTTTCAATCAGTTGCATTTGCAAACCAAGAGGCTCATCATGACCAACCCTATGACCCCAACGGCACAAGCTTCGTCCTTTCCTTGCAGATATCAAATAGTAGCATTCATAATAAGTCGAAGGTACACGAGTGTTCTATTTGTGGGGCTGAGTTTACTTCTGGGCAGGCTTTAGGGGGTCATATGAGGCGTCACAGAACATTGGTGAACAATTCTCCGACGTGTACAACGATCACAGGGAATAATAATTCTCAACTCCAGAAAGCCAACAAGCCCGCAACCAAGAATGCTTTGGAGTTGGATTTGAATCTTCCGGCACCAGAAGATGATCACAGAGAATCCAAGTTGCCTTTCCAGTCTAAAGAAAATGTTCTTGTTTTCTCTGCGTCTTCTTTGGTGGATTGCCATTATTGAACTTCCATATGTCTCTGCCTCTGTGATTTAGTTAATTAGCCTCGCCAGGAGAGGATCATCGAATCGATTATTGTTATTGTATGCCTCATTATTACTATTATTCTTTTTTACTGATCAACTTTGTATACAGTTGTTGGTTCTTTCCATTCTTTAAATGCTTGATTTGATTGCCATAGTACAGAATCGACAATCAAGTTTACTTTGTGGCAGCTGGGTCTGCGGCTTATAACTATCGATTTACTGTAGAATTTTCACATATGGCCCAGAAAAATATTTAACTTTATTAATTTGAAGAAACAAAAATTAGAAAGCTGATACAAAACATCATCAGGTCATAATAATAAGGGCCTTCGTTCTTATAGACATCGTAATGGGCCTTAATAGGTTTAAGGCCCAACTATCCTAAGAACGCTTTACAAACTATATTTACATGTCCAGACTCTAAACAAATAACATCACTGGGATCAACAGCCTGTACCACATAATGAACATCATTGTTTACACATTTTACACAAATCTCACAATATTTACAATTCTTTTTTCATTAACGAATATTCTTACTCAATAATTACATATGTTTCCACGAAACCTGTGACATAATTATTAGCCCAATGTTCCATATATTTTACATGGTTTTAAATTAAAGGCTGGGTTTAAAGTTTAAACCATCCAAGCTTAGTTAATTGGCCTGAGGAGGTTGAATCATGAAACTGATAGTTTTCCAACTAGAAATGGATAAAATTAATTGCGCCAGGTAATTTTGGCTTTAAAAGTAATTTTGTGAGGCTCCCCAGCCACTATTTGGTTCTCCTTTTAGGCGTAGAACTTCAAGTTTAATTTCATCCATGCTTCTAACGGATATATATAACGACCCTCCCTCATTTATTTATTTTTTTCTGATGTAATGTTTAAAAATTAACATCCTTCTCAAAGTGTTTCTTTTTAAGAGTTGCGCAATTCTTTAAGCACTTTTCTCATCTCTAAAAATAAACACTTTTCTCATTCATTAAGCTTCAACCCTCAATTTTTCTCATCTCTACTAAAAATAACCCCATGTCCTTAAGAAAAAGTATATGATGATTTATCTCTGTTTCTAGTGTTTGAGGCATAGTATTATTGACAGCAAATATTCATAATGAAAAAAATTAGGTATATATCCACGTATGAATATAATTATACACCAAGACGTAAATAGGCGATATACAGATTAGCTAGGTGCTTTTCTTGAGGATAATATATTTGTCATTACTTGTATTATAATGTAATTGAATACACATCTTTTCGTATAGATAACGTCTAATAGCGAAGTAAGCGAACACTATAACTCGAGAAGAACGTAATTTATTATAAATTTTATTTTATAGATTTTGGTTGGCACAAACATTTTTTTTTATAGATTAGTACCTATTCTTTAAACATATATATACTCGTCAATTCTAGACTTAATCGATTTGATGAAATTTTTGGGTGACGAGTGGAATAAGCTAAGTCCTAACAAGTAGCTTACAATCTAGCCTAGTTTATTTGGAGCTTGGTTAGTTTTAACTTGTTTGTTATAAAGATTATAGCCAAAGCTTATTTAAAAGTTTTAATGTGTAAATAAGTCATACCTATTTATTTAAGGCCAAACCTATTTTACACATTCTAAAAAATAACTATATTTATACCATATATCATACAATATATATATGCTTTTTTTTTTTGCCAGTATACAACACACACACACTTGCTATTATTATATTCTAATTGAAAGTTATAATTGAGTGAGTTACTAAAGCATCCCTGTTTTTGAATCTTGATCGCTGCCTTTCTTCCATTCAAAGAATTCAACCTCTTCGACTTTGGGTCTATTTGGTGCATGGAATAGGTGAGAAAGGATGGGGAGATAAGTAAGTTCTCTTATTTGATACACTTTTGTATCCAATCTCTCCGGGAACTCAAGTTTTTAGACTCACCCCGAGCCCATCAATCTTCTTTTAGAGAAAAAAAAGATAAGATACCACAAAAATTGGCGAGAACTCAAGTTTTCACATAAACAGTGATAGCTTTTGGACATATTTACCTCTTATAAAATATTTATTTTTTATAAGGCAATAAAATATGATTAAATTCAAATTGATGTGATAAATTTGAACTTGGCGGGAAGAATATTTTAGACAAATTCAAACTTGATAAGATGATATTTTAGACAAATTTAAACTTTTTTTATGTGGAATAAATGCTTCCTTATAAAATTATAATTTGATCAATAAATTCAAATTTAATGTAAGCAAATTCTTAAAAAAATATTTTTCATTTTCATATTGAATTAATTACTTTTGAGGGTGAAATAAATATTTTCTGATTCTTTACCAATTGCTACCCTTTTATTTTCTTCATATCAAACAAGTCATATTCTCTCATCCCTCAAAATCTTTCCTTCTCTTCCTTCCCTTCTTCTAAATTATTTTCCCTCCTCAAATCTTACATGTACTTAGGGGTGGAAACAGGTTAGACGCTTCACCCTTAATAGGTTAGACCTGTTTGGCTACAGAGTGGTTTGAACCTGGCCTGTGGCCTATAACAGACCCTTTTTTTGGCCTAAGCTTGGCCTGTATACAGGCCAGGCCACAGGCTTGTTAAAGAGGCCTAATTTTTTTTTAAAAAAAATTAAGTAGGTTAACAGTCCACAGGCCTAACGCAAATAGGCTGAATTACATAAATTAATATTAATAATCTAAAATACATCATAAAATATGAAACCAAATAAAATAACATAACAATTTTCATTACAAGTTCGCCAATTTAAACCAAATCAATTTAAAGCCGCTAAATTACATAAATTAATACTAATGATCTAAAATGCATCATAAAATATGAAACCAAATAAAACAACATAATAATTTTCATTACAAGTTCACCAATTTAAACCAAATCAATTTAAAGCCACTAAATTACATAAATTAATACTAATGATCTAAAATACATCATAAAATATGAAACCAAATAAAATAAAATAACAATTGTTATTACAAGTTCACCAATTTTACCCTTATAATAGGCCAGTCTTACAGGCCTAAAAGACTCATTGGGAAGCCTAACTCTGGTCTGTTAAGAAAAACAAGCTTTGAAATAGCGCTTGATCGACTTTTAAATTTAACAGCCAGGCGACTAAGCTCCAAACAGTCAAGTCAGTAGGTCCCGACAGTCGTCTCCGGGCCTTTTCCACCCACACATGTACCAAACGGGCCCTTAGTTGAAAACTAGCCCTCGTGTCTGTCGTGCTCTTGCTTATGCTCACCATCAGCAAGGGCGGATTTAGGTGGGCTAAGGGTAGCCCCTGCCCCCTTAAATTTTATATATATATATATATATATATATATATATAATATATATATATATATATATATATATATATATAAAAGGAGACATCTTTCTTTGTTTGCGGCTTAGTTTAATATTTCAACCACACACATACAAACCCACTCGCAAGATAAACTTATTATGTATAACTTGTTTGTCTTTTGATCTCTATATATAGTAGTTTCACATAATCTTGACTTGCGTTTAGTCGTTCACTTTTAAGTTTAAAATTGTCGTGCGTTAACAAAATATAAGGAGATATCTAATGTATATACAAGCTTAATAAACTAAGCTTGTTTGATTATATATTATTTCATCATTCATATTTTAAAAATCTAGTTAATACTCCTCCAGTCCTATTTGTATTTAAAAAATCTAGTTAATACTCTTCTGGTCCTAAATATAAGAGATATTTACCTAATTTAGATAGAATAAGGAAGTTGATTAAGTAAGTTAATTTGACAAATACCCAAATCATCATCTTCCTTGATTTTTTTATTTACCATCTTCCTTGATTATTGTTAACGAATATGAAAACTATGTCTTATATTTAGGATAAAAATAAACTCCATAAATATGTCTTATATTATGGAAAGGAGGGAGTAATTTGTTGGAATATACATAGTCAATTCTTGGTGGATTATGGCCACCCAAACCCAATGCAGATCGGATTGTTATGTGATAGATTTCTTTCAACGTAACTTTTTATATATTAGATTTGTATTATATTTTAAATATTTTTATTTATAATATAATATTTTTTATTTTCACCACGTGATTAAATGCATGGCTCCACCTGACCATCAGTCCATCATGCACCCAGTCGTTCGTGCTCGCCGTCCTCCATTCTCTATAACACAAGTCAGATCGCCTTCCTCTATTTGTCGGGATCTCCGGCACTTGCAGGTCGTCTTTGCATAGTTTCTCTTTTTTCTATGGAGTCCTCCAAGTCTCTCTATCTGCTCCGCTCATGATTATAGGACAAAATATTTTAACTTTTAGTTAATGAATCGTTTGGTGGCTTGACGGTGATAATAGGCATATGTTTCCTCTTGGTTTTGGTTTATTTTAGTTAGAAGTTTTTTTTTTTTTTTTTTTTGATTATTTTATTTGAATGAAGACAAACCCATCACGAGGAGTTGTATTTTCCAGGTTTTATTGTATGGCATATGATCCTTCTTTTACTTTGGGGTTTATTTTATTTGAAGTTTTTGTTTTGTTTTGATTATTTGATTTGAACGAAGACAAACCGATAAATCTAATTTAATTTGAGGAGCGGCGCCTTTGCATATGGAAGCAAATTTTATCTCCTTATCCATTGGGAATTTATCAATCGAGGGTAATATGGCAAGAAGACGGGTTGACATTCCATACTTCTCTCTTATATGCTCATTCTGGGGCATTTTTTATATTTTATTTATTTAGATCAAATTATATGATGTATCCTCAATTTATTTATTTATTTTGCGTATAGATCTTAAATTAATTAATTTTCAAGATACTTATGTTACAGGAAAAAAATTCTCAATGTAATACTGAAAATTAATTAATTTAAAATACTAAGTTAAAAAAATTCAGGATGTAACATATAATTTAATTTAAATAAATAATATATATAAGGGTAAATGTGTAAAAATACACATGTGTTTTATCCTCAGGAGCGCCCAACACCAAATATTTTTTTTTTTTTTGAGCAAAAATACTTACGTGGTTATAATTTTAGAGCAAAAGTCACATTTTCCGTTAAGTCACCAAACGTCCGTTCGAAGGTTTGAAGGAAGTTAACTATTGCCCAGTGTACCTACCAAGCCTTCCCTCTCGAACTGGGTTTAGTTCTGGTAACTACTTCACCAATTGTGAATGATATAAAATTATAAATACCACTGAGCACTCGAAATATATCAGAAATGGAAGTTCCACAGATGAGGCAGATTCGCTGAAGGTGAACAGCAGACCCACTTCGAGTAGAGCGGCCCTGGTTTTGGGGTTTCGAAATATATCAGAAATAACAAGTGTTGGAGTCGCAGCTTGAGTTGGAGTTGCATGCGTAATGGATTTTGAATGGGAAAGGCACCAGAAAAGGATCAACAAGGTGATTTTCGAATTGCAGCGAAGTTTTGGTGAGACTGAAGCAACCACAGCCATGATTAGATTGGAGTTGCAATGGAATTGGGGGCTTCTGGGAATTATGCTATCAAACCCACCAACCAAGATGATCATGAATGAGAAGACAAGCACGATTTACTTATGATGTTTATCATGGCTTCAATAATACATTATAAAGCTCAGAAAGTAAAGCTCCATGATCCATCCTAAGAACCACAAAGTTCAACCAATGGACACACTCTGTTTCATGAACATCGTTGCTTATGCTCTTCTTATCTCTGGTTTCAAAGCTTCCATGGCAGTTAGTTCTATTGGTCAGTCCCAAATCCTTAGTAACGCCTCAAGAACAACATTAACTTCTAAAGGTGAAAACTTTGACCTAGGTTTCTTCACCCCAGGAAACTCCAACAAATGCTACCTAGGAATTTGGTACAAGAAAATCCCAAAAACAGTTGTTTGGGTAGCAAATAGCATCAACCCAACTAACGATTCCACCGGAGTATTAACGGTCAACGCCACCGGCAACCTCATCCTCACACAGAACAACACAGTCGTTTGGCACACAAATTTAACAAGGCAGGCTCAGAATTTTGTTGCAGAGCTCTTAAATTCTAGAAATTTTGTGGTGAGAGATGTAAATGAAGCAAACCCAGAAGCTCTCAGAATCGCGTGCTTTGGAGCTCTACAAAATTGATAAAACAGACGATAGGTGTGACTTTTGCACTAAAATAGTAACCATATGAGTACTTTTGTAAAAAAAAAAAAAAAAAATTGGTGCTGGGCGCTCTAAAGGGTAAAGCATATGTATACTTTTACATATTTACCCTATATATAAATACCCCCATCCCTTTAATTAGAGCGATGTATATGTAAGAGAGAAACATGAAATGTGAATTCGAAGGAAGACGTTTGCATATTAGTAACGTTTTTCTTCAGTATTTGTTTGTTCTGGTCCTACTAATATGTTCCGAAGGCTATGTTGCTTTACTTTCTATTGTATAGGAGCCATCTTTTGACCCAAAAAAAAAAAAATAAAAATAGGAGCCATCTAAATAGTAGGATATTATATTGAAGCTTTGATGCTCATGTTGTTATGTTTAATTTTTAGTTCGCGGCAGTCATCCATTGCTATTTTGGTTGTTTTATTCTTGTGCTAGCCTATAATGTAAATGTTATATTTCAGTGGGATCATTTTTTTGAAAACTTGAATTTTAGATCCTATTTATTTAATAATTATTTATAATAATATGTTCTTTTTGTATACCCTTTATAATAATATGCTATTAAATCATATTTTATTTTAATTATATATAGGCTTTAAATAGGCTCAAAACCTATATTTTGTAAACATGTAGACTTGGCAACATACCAATAGCCTACATTTATGTAGGTTAAATAGAAGGTTTAGAGCCCACTTAAGACTTGAAATATGGGCTTCAGGTTTTTTGAAAGTTCAACCTTAAATCTAAAAAAACCTTGCATTAAGACTCAAACTTTATTTCTCTATTACATGCTCAGGCCTATTTGATTAAAGTCTGACAAAGATTTGATGAAATTTTATATATATTGAGTTTGGTGTTGGGGAAAAAAATATATTTTGAGTATTGACCAAATACATTATTTAAAAACAATTATACATTATAATTATAAATTTAATAATCACCGTAAGCATTTGCTCAAAAAAATCACCGTAAACAAAAAATTATAAAAATTATATGCATTATGATATAATTATCTGTGAAAATTATAATCTCACCCATCAAGTTCTTGTACTTTAACTGGATTGTCTTCTAAAATATTCTGCGTTATCCTCTTTTATATCTGACATGCGGAATGAAATAAAATCCAATAAAAATATAATTTTGTGAATACAAATATACTATCTAACCTTTAATTTATGAAAAATTATTATTATATTACAAATATAATAAATATTCTTGATATTTCGACAATATTTTATTTTTAAAAAAAATTGGTACAGTATCTGATTATTATATTAGATTTAGGTATTCAAGGATTACGCTAAAAAAACAATTATAACGTAATTCCCTATCAAACGCGGTTTAAACTGTAAAACGACATTAGGAAAGCGAAGCAAAACGACATATCGTAAGTACCGTTTCACTAGGAAAGTGTAATTCCGCGTGGCGGGGGCTTTAATATAGGAACGGCGGCCCCAAGGATCCCTCGTCCACGTATCCCGCAAAAAGAGCGACAGAGCAGAATGGCGGTTCCAGGGAGGCGCAATGGTCTCAACGACGACGACGACGACAACTTCGAAGAGGACAACGCCCTCTTTGAAGAAAATGGCCTATTGGAGGTTGATGAATCGGATACGCCTCCTCATCTACGCGACCTGGCCGCCGCCTCTCAGTTTGGTGACCTCGATAACCTCCGCCTCGCTCTAGGTTCTTTCTTCTTGCCTTAATCTCTTGTGCTGAATTCTGACCCTCTCTAAGCTGTTGCTTTTAATTTCTTAAAGTGATTTTTCAACCTCTTTTAATCTCTGTTGCTTGTTCGAGGTGCAAGCTAATCCTCACGTTCCGCTCTCGAATAACTGAGTTATAGCTATTTCGATTGTGCTTCTTTTGGCTCTTTTTTTTAATCTGGGTATTCGTCCGGAGTCCGGAGTCCGTTTTATGCTTTTATTATTCCATTTTTATTTTTATCTACACGTGGTTCGTTTAACTTGGTGAAATTTTTAGCTGCTGATGTAATACGATAGCTATTTAGCTATTCAGATGAATAAGTATATACTACTGAGTACTGAGTGCTGGCGACATAAACTTACAAATTTTCTCGAACACAATATTTCTAAGGGTGCCTTGTGCTATCCATGTTTCTGGTTGGGTTTAAACTTCATGAGCTTTATTGTGTGAATATATTTGGCGTGGGTGCTTCATTATCTTCAAAATTGGTCTACAGAGTATTGGCTGAAAGGAAAAGTAAAAAAGGGCTTGATTATTTACTTAGTATGGTTATGCCTTTTCATATGGTATAAGGTGTTGGAGTGACAGAGTGTAAGCCTTTAGGCATCAGAGTTGAGTGGAGGGAAATAGTTGAAAATAATATACTTATTGTTAAAGTACTTAGTGTTCTTAACTAATGATCCTTTATATAGTTGTATGACAGATGAAGGATAACATCTATAATTGAAAATGAAGTTCTTAATTCTAAGTCTTTCTCAACTCTCCTATTCTTTTGATTTAAATTCTCTAAACCAATTGGTGGTAACTATTGATCCACTGACCCATGGCTGAATTCGTCCATTCCTAAGTCTGCCTGATGACTTCACGTGATGGATGGTAGATTGAGGTTATTATTAGAACATATCATGTCGACTATGGTAGATAATTGAATGTTTACCATAGCGCAAAACATTTCTGGGTTCTATGGTCTGATAGGTGGTCTTTTGGCATTACTAGTGGAAGCAATATGAGTGATGGGTCCATCAAATGGGTCAATATCATAGAAGAAGAGGAGACCAGTAGAGGTAAGTGAATCATGAGTATTAGTCTATTAGACAACTGCTCGTCACACAAAGATGTACCCCTGGTCCTAAATATAAGAGTTGACTTTTTTGGAGAGACTAAGGAAGCTAATTAAATTACTTTAGAGTATTTATATTTTATTTTTTTCCCAAACTAATTAGTTTGGCTAATAAAATGATATATAATTTAAAAATATACAACATATGATATGATTAAGTAACTTATTTAACTTCCTTAATCTCCCCAAAAAAAGTCAATTTTGTCTTATATTTAAGACTGGAGGGTGTAATTCCCATGACTCCTCCTAGAAGATGTCTTTGGATGCTTTCAGTGCAAATATACCTCTTGTTGGATGAAACACCAAAAGAGATGAAGATAATCATTGCTATTTACTAGTATACGTTGAGATGAAGAAGGCTTAAAATGGCATAGAATGTATATTAAGAAGGCATAAGATTTCATGAGAGACCCATGCAACAGCTCTAAGAAGACGTTTTGGGCCTATCTCTGAAGACCTAATGTAAGAACTGATGCAATTAAGGCAGAATAGAAGTGTTATAGAGCATTAAATATGTTTCTGATTATCTTTCATTCAAAGTAAAGTTGTCTAAAGATTAATTGATCACTTGTATTATAGCTAGATTGTAGCAAGACATAGCCCAAGATATGAGATAATTTAAGCTAAGAATATTATTGGACACCATGAGAATGGCAAATTGCAAGAATTCAGCCATCAGTCAACAAACAGAAAAAGAGGAAGGAAGAGTGCAGCAAGGCTATCATTGTAGAGTGGGAGCACTTACAACAGCCTAGAAAAACAAGCTGTTGAAATTGAACAACATCGGGCAAAAGGGAAAATAACCTGTGTTATTTCTGTCATAAGAAGTTTCCTCTAGGCCATGAATGCCTTGAATACAAGATGCTACTTCGGTGTAATATTATGGTTTTCAAAGATTGTGTCCTGAATTTTGTAATAATGATGGTTTCCCTTGAGGATTAGGCTTTTTAGGGGAGGGAATATTGTTAGGAATCAGAGTTGGGTATATTGAAATTGTTAATTAAGTCTGTTAATACTTGTAGATGAAAAATTTATTTTTAAAGGATTTAGCTATAGTTAACTTACTTTTCTAACAGATGGAGGATAGTTTACTGTCGTTAATGAAAGTTCTAAATTCTTAGTCTAGCTCTTTATTTTCCTATTCTTTCTACTTCTCTTTCTACCTATCATCAAGATGCCCATTCACAGAAAGAACAAATTCAAGTAGTTGTGAATATATACGAATTTTTGATTTAGCTGGGTATGCTGTTTTTCTTTAGTGATTGAAATCAGAATTAGACATCTCATTCTGCCTCAATTGAAGAAAGAGTTGAGCTTATAGTTTAATTGGTTGCTGCAGTCAATAGAAATTTCACTATTGCAGATACATAATTTTATTGCTCTGACATCTTTTATAAATCCAGTAGTGTACACCAAAACTTATGCTTTTGGAGATTGGCATCAGTTTGGTGGAAAGAGAGAATTGTAATGATGTCTGCAATAGCTACAATGAATTTATTTTGTCGGACATCTTAATGCTCTTTCAATAGAATGTCTGATCATCTTTATACTGGTGCTCACCTTCATTCTGCATAATTGCAGATAACCTGATTGGAAGTATTGATGAACCTGTGGAAGATGGGGATACAGCTCTACATCTGACCTGCTTATATGGCCATTTATCGTGTGTTCAGGTTTGTCAACTTTGCTATTCCTTGTTTGATATGTTATTGCTAACAATTTAATGGATAACTGATAGATGTTTCAATTAAATGCAGCTACTTCTGGAAAGAGGAGCGAACATGGAGTGTACGGATGAAGATGGAGCAATTCCATTACATGATGCTTGTGCAGGAGGTAATTTGTAGCTATCTTCTAAGTGAGAAGCTGACCCACTTCTCTGGATTGTTACTTACAGTTTTTTTAAAAAAACTTTTTAACGACCATTTCAGGGTATGCTGAGATAGTCCAACTGCTACTTAACAGAGCTGGTAATCCAGAGAATATAAGGAGGATGCTTGAATCAGTTGATTCAGAGGGTGATACAGTGAGTATTTTTACGAAAAATATTGCATCTAAACTTCTAATTGTCAGCTGTGTAGTTGAATCAACTATAAAATTGTGTAGTCTTGATCCTCTACATTTATAAAGAGTGTATAATACTCCCTCTCTCTGGTCCTAATTATAAGACCGGGTTGACTTTTTTTTTGAAAGATTAAGGAAGCTAAATAAGTTACTTAATTATATAATGTGATTAAGGAAACTAAATAAGTTACTTAATTATATCATGTGTTGTGTATCCTTAGATTATATATTAGCTTATTAGTCAAATTAATTAGTTTGGAGAAAAAATAAAAAGTTACTTTAAAATAATTTAATTAGCTTCCTTAATCTCTCTAAAATAGTTAACTTGGTGTTATAATTAGGACTGGAGGAAGTATTGTATTTACAAAGAGAGGAAAGATATGATGGGAGCAAAAATGAGATAGGAGCAACATATGATTGTGGAGTGTCCAATTTAAAGTGTTCTACTGGGGCCTTCTCACCCTAGCAATGGAGGACGAAATTCCCCACCTTCGGGAGTTTAGATAAAATAGATGTGTCTTGGTCCTCACATTACCCACAATATAATACTTCCTCTGGTCCTTATTATAAGGCACCAACTAGCAAGCTTATTTGATCTTTTTTATAAGACACTTGTTTGTTCCCAATGAGTATTGATTATTTTTTTCCATGTCTGCCCCTAATTAATAAAGGTAGTAGATAAGAGTAGTAATTAATATAATATTAAAGTTTAATGCAATTAGTAGGGGTAGTATTGGAAATTACTTAGATTCTAGGACAACTTTATTGACTTTAACTACTTTTATTGGTTTGTGAGAAAAGTTAGTTGGGTCCTTATAATAAGGACCAGAGGGAGTATTTGAATAGATTTCTGATTTGCTCTTCATCATGATCTCATAATTGTTTATGCAGCCGCTCCATCACGCTGCTAGAGGCGAGCATGTTGATGTCATTAGGTTATTGCTGTCTCATGGTGCATCTCCCACAAAGACAAACCTATATGGAAAGGTAAAGTTTGAAGGGATATAAAAAATTTCCGTATTGTATTCTGAAAATTATTAGGGAGAATATCATTAAGGTTCCAACAACGAGAAATAATATAAAAAAGTCTTCATTAACAATTGAAAGAGCTATCATTGGCAAATTATAGGATGTGTTAGGATATTATTTCTCTTAGTTGGGACCTAAATGGTATTTGGCCAAAAAAACTGAATTTAATTTCCGCTTGGCAGACCCCAGCAGAATTACCTGATCAGAGCACAGACGCAAGGAGATTGCTGGAAGCCGCTGTTGATACTTCCACACCAACTCAATAGCAGTGTGATTGGTGGAACGCGTTTAAATTCATCTAGACAGATATTCTAGTTTTGATGTCGCTCCCTTAAGCTACCCAAAATCTGAAAATTCGTTTGGAAATTAAAGAATGATACATTAGAAAACATGTCAGTTCCTTTTTACCTCTGCTGATTTCATATGTAATTAGGTTAGGAAAAAACTTAGATACTTGGAACTTACATATTTCAGGTTAGCGTATTTCTTAATCAGATAAGGATTTGAGGATTTTTTTTTGTTCGACAACGTTGTTTGATCCGACTTCACCCGGATAAGCTTGGCCACTAATTCAATAGCTAGCTCCCCTCTGGCCTTAATGAAAAAATCTTGAAAAAAATGGAACTTATAATTTGTCTTCCTCAATCTCCTTTTAGACGAAATATTTTTCTTTCGTCTTTCATTCACGCAATTGGATTCTTCTATCCATATATTCCTTCAAGTTATTATTATAAGCCATTAACTAACAATTTTCACACATCAATAAAAACAGTTAAAGTTATTAAATTTGTCCTAAAATTTAAATAATTTTTAATATTACCTCTATTTATTGTACTAAACTCTAACATCATATTAATTATTATTTTCACTTACTAACCTTATTAATTATAGGTATATATGGAAAAAAAAATACTTAAAACTTTTTGAAAACAAGCAAGTGTCTTATGAAAAAGACCAAATTCACTTGTTAGTTAGTACTACCTCCGGTCCTAATTATAAGAGCTAATTGACTTTTTTTTAGAGATTACCCGTTTGGATCATCTTATTTTTAAAAAAAAAAAGCTTTTTTAAAAAAAAAAAAAAAAGCTTTTTAAAAAAAGTTAAAAGTTGTTTGGTGATTATATATATTTTTTAGGCTTAAAAAAAAATAAAAATAAAATGTTTGACAAAATTTTTGTCATAAACACTTTTTCTAATAAAAATTATCATAAAAGGTATATTATAATAGGGTGGTGGCGACGGCGGCGGTGGTGATGGTAGTGGTGGTGGCGGAGGCGGCGGTGGTGTGGTGGCGGCGGCGGCGGCGGTGTGGTGGCAACGGAGGCGATGTGATGGCGCGAGCGATAGTGTTGAATCGAGAGATTACATATTCTTTTTTTTTTTCTTTTTCTTTTTAAAGAGCTTATAAAAAAGAGCTTAAAAATAAGCTAAATTTTTAAAATTTCATCTTCATTATAAAATAAGCCTTTATAATTATAAGAAACATGTAAAATCTTGTTTAGGCTTTAAACTTTATACTTATAAGTAGATTATAAGCTAAGAATAAGCTAGGCCAAACAGACAAGGAAGCTAAATAAGTTACTTAATCATTTTATATGTTGTATATTCTTAAATTATATATTAGTTTATTAGTCAAACTAATTAGTTTGAAGAAAAAAAAATACAAATGCAAATACTCTAAAGTAATTTAATTAGCTTCCTTAATTTCTCCAAAAAAGTTAACTAGCTCTTATAATTAGGACCGGAAGGAGTAGCTTATAATAAGGAGTATTTATCATTGTCTTATAATAAGGATCCAGATTTCCTTAGTAGCCAAATTCTCAACGTCCCTCAGTAGTGTTAATTTCCAGCCATCTAGATCAATCTAACATCTTATAGTGTGTCATACAATCATAATTTTTAAAAATTTAAAAAATAAAATAAAAACCTAAACCGTTTTTAGATAATTTTGAAATAAATATTACTACTTTCAGTTAGGGGTGAAAACAAGCCCTTCACCCATAACATGTCAGACCTGTTTTGCAACAAGGCGACTTAAGCTTGACTTGTGGGCCGTTACAAACCTTATTTTCGGACTATGCCTGTACAAAGGCCTGGCCTTAGGCCAATGAAGGAGGCATGTTAGATTTTTTTTAATAATATAATTACATTTTTTTTCAGATAGAATAATTACTCTTTTTTTTTAGATTGGATAATTACATTTTTTCCGGATTGAGTAATTAATTTTTTGTTTTGTTATCATAGAGTAATTAACAGGCTCAGGCCGGCCTAACAAGCCTAATAGGTTTCTTAGTAAGCCTCTATCTAACATGTTAACCAAAGAAGGCCTTTAAATTGGCCCTGGCCCAAGCTTTTTTTAACTAACAGATTAGCCTGGACCAGGCCCTTAACATGTCAAGCCACTGGCCCTTGACAAACCGCTTAGCCGGTTTCCACCCCTACCTCCAATCCTAAATATCAAAAAAAAATATATGACCTAGCTGATTTTTTTTGGGAGATTAAGGAATCTAAATAATTAAATAACTTATATAGCTTCCTTAATCTCCCAAAAATATTCAACTAGGTCATATATTTAGGACATGAGGTAGTAATATTTATTTCAAAATTATCCAAAAATGGTTTAGATTTTTAATTTTTTTTAAATTTTAAAAAGCATGATTGTGTGACACACTATGAGATATTAGATTGATCTGAATGGACTAGAGAGATGCTGAGAATTTGGCTACTACTCCATCCGATCCTATTTATAGGACTATTTTTATAGTACAAAATGCACTACAAATGTGGTCTATAAGCATAGGCGGACCCACATAATTGATAAGGGGGGCAACTGCCCCCCTTAAATTGGTGAGTTGAGTTTTTTATTTTTATTTTTTTTAAAAAAATATTAAATAATTAAATAATAATAATAATAATACATGTTTGAATAATGCCCACCATTAATACATCAAGATCGTTTCGTAATCGGATGGAGGATGAATGGTTGAATAATTGTTTAGTGCCTTATATTGAAAAAGATGTTTTTGATAAAGCATTGATAATAAGACAATTATGATGAGATTTGAAAAAAATAAGGCCTAGAAGGATGACATTATAATTATTTTTATTGTAATATACTTTTGTTATTAAAATATATGTACTTGAACTTATTAAGTGTCTACCCTTCATTATAGTTTATGTAGTTGCATTTCTAATAGCACTTAGTCTTGTTTTATAAATAACAGGTTTGTAAAATAATTGTCTCTCTTATTACATCATCAGTATTCACTTGATTTCATGAATATTTTTTTGATATTCTTTTCTTGTTTATATTCTTTTTTTAATGCATTTAAAACTTTTCTTTAAAAAAAATTGGGGGCACTGCCCCCGAATCACCGCCACTAGTGCCCCTTGATTAATTTTTTGGATCCGTCACTGTGTATAAGGTAGTAATAACTAGTGTGCTATACAATCATGATTTTTAAATTTTTTTTTTTAAAAAAAAACCTGAACCATTTTTAGATAATTTTGAAATAAATATTACTACTTTCAGTTAGGGGTGAAAATAGGCCCTTCACTCTTAACATGTCAGACCTGTTTTGTAACAAGGTGACTTGAGTTTGACTTGTGGCGTGTTACAAGCCTTATTTTCGGACTATGCCTGTACAAAGGTCTGTCCTTAGGCCAGTTAAGGAGGCCTGTTAGATTTTTTTTTATAATATAATTACATTTTTTTCAGATAGAATAATTACTTTTTTTTAGATAGGATAATTAAATTTTTTTCCAGATTGAGTAATTAATTATTATTTTTTGTTATCATAGAGTAATTAACGCGCTCAGTAGGCCAAACAAGCCTAATAGCTTTCTTAGTAAGCCTTGTCTAACATGTTAACCAAAGAAGGCCTTTAAATTGGTCTTGGCCCAACCTTTTTTTACCAACAGATTAGCCTTGACCAGACCCTTAACATGTCAGGCCACCGCCCGACAAGTTCAAATTGCTTTTCCACCCCTACCTCCAATCCTAAATATATGACCTAACTGATTTTTTTTGGGAGATTAAATAACTTATATAGTTTCCTTAATCTCCCCAAAAAATTCAACTAGGTCATATATTTAGGACGGGAGATAGTAATATTTAGGGGAAAAAATGAATAAATACCATATGAATTTGCAAAACCCCCAGAAGCCCACCAAATTTGTAAAAAGACTAAGAGGTGACAAAGACTTTTGAAGATTATGAAAATTCATGCAAAATGACCATAATGCCATTCATCTCCATTTGCCATGACTGCCGAAGCGCACATTCGCCGTCTTGACCCTCCGCCGTCAACGCCGCACCAGATGACGGTGAAAAAGGGAAAAAAACAGAGACACAAAAACGGATGATGATAACCATAAATTTTTTGATCGCGGAAGAAGACAACTTGCACTTGAGTTGAGTGTGCAAATGCACACTCAACTCAAGTGCCCTCCTTCTCTTCTTCTTTCATGCCGCGCCGTTATCGTCATGTAAATCGTCTTAAATCGCCTTCTTCTTCTAATCTCTCAACGCCGCGATTGAAAAATTTACGGTTATCATCATCGTTTTTGTGTCTCGGTGTTTTTGTTTCCTTTTTCACCGTCATCCGTGCGCGTCAAAGGCGACAGTGCGCGTTGATTTTGGAGGGTCAAGACGGCGAACGTGCGCTTCGGCAGTCACGACAAATGGAGCTTTGAATGAGAATGAATCACTCTGACATATTTAAGGGCATTATGGTTATTTTCATGAATTTGCATAACCCTCAATAGTCTTTGTCACCTCTTAGTCTTTTTACAAATTTGGTTGGCTTCTAGGGGTTTTGCAAATTCGGATGATATTTATTCGTCTTTTTCCCTAATATTTATTTCAAAATTATCTAAAAATTGTTTAGATTTTTTAATTCTTTTAATTTTAAAAAGCATGATTGTGTGACACACTATGAGATGTTAGATTGATCTGGATGGACTGGAGAGACACTGAGAACTTGGCTACTACTCCCTCCGGTCCTATTTATAAGACTATTTTTATAGTACAAAATGCACTACTCTATAAGGTAGTAATAACTAGCATGTTGGCATTAGGCTCTGGATCTCGGATTTGGCTTCTCTCCTTTTCTTTTCTAATCCGCTCCCATCCTTTATCCTCTTTATGACCATTGGATCAAGATCTAATGGTCCACATTTAATGCTATTAATATTTCTTTTCCTCTTATAAAAGGAAGAGAGAGAAGGATGAGAAGGAAATGGAGAGAATGGTGAGAATGAAATTAAATATGGAACCATTAGATCTTGATCCAATGGTCACAAATGGAGTAAAGGATGAGAGCGAATTAGAAAAGAAAAGGAGAGAAGCCAAATCCGAGATCCAGAGCCTAATGCCAACATGCTAGTTATTACTACCTTATAGAGTAGTGTATTTTGTACTATAAAAATAGTCTTATAAATAGGACCGGAGGGAGTAGTAGCCAAGTTCTCAGTGTCTCTCCAGTCCATCCAGATCAATCTTACATCTCATAGTGTGTCACACAATCATGCTTTTTAAAATTAAAAAAATTAAAAAATCTAAACCATTTTTAGATAATTTTGAAATAAATATTAGGAAAAAAGACGAATAAATACCATCTGAATTTGTAAAATCCTTAGAAGCCCACCAAATTTGTAAAAAAAGAAGAGGTGTGAAAAGACTTATTGAGGTTATGCAAAATTAAATGCGAAAAATAACTATAATACCCTTAAATATGTCAAAGTGATTCATTCTCATTCAAAGCTCTATTTGCCGTGACTGCCAAAGCGCACGTTCGCCGTCTTGACCCTCCACCGTCAACGCCGCACAAAGTAAAGAAACCAAGTCCCTGGATCTCATTTGTGCTCTTCGCGTGTCCTGATATGAGCATGTACGAGTAGGAGTAAATTCAATTCCTTGCGCTCCTTGACAAAGTAGAACCGACAAAAATGAATGCATTTTGGCACAAGAACAGTAGGGACAACGTCGGACACAGAAAGCCACTCTGTCACTGTCTCTTTGCCAGCCTCGCTCCTCAGTGTCACTACCCTTCTCTCTCTTCACCTTTTTAATCTCCATCTTTCTCTATTCTCTTCCATACTCTTCCTCAGGCCACCTTCCTTATATTCCCCCTATTCTCTTCCCTCTTCAAATTTTGATCAATCCAACGTTCACAACATGAACTCCTTCTAAGTGGGCAGTCACCGGTACATCAAGCTGTTACTGTTTGTACCTTTGATTTTGAAAAACAAGAAATCAACTCCAGTTATCCATTGCCCAGTTTGGACCTCTAGGATATTTCGTGAATCATCCACAAACCACCCGTTTCCTTTCTCTCTGTTTTTTCCCCATCATTTAAAGAATGGACAGACGCGCAAAAGCTGGCTTTGTTTGGACCAGAGAATTAAAGGGCCAGAAAACATAAATACAGATGTGAACGTTAAAAGGACAGCTACTTTTGAGCTCATTCTCTTAGGAATTAAGTTCAAATGTTGGGACGAAAAAGGCCGAGATATCTTAGGAGAATATGTTGGTCTTAACGTATGAGGCGATGCGCTATTTCTTCTCCCAGAATCAAAACAGATCCTTATTGGAGAGCAATATACCTGTCACTATTATGATAATTTATTGAGATAAAAGGAAAATACCTTGAATAGCATCATTTGGTCACATAATTTAGATAACACCACCAAATCAATAGTTCCAACCCGAAAATAAAGAAATCGCTATTAAATAATAATTGACCCATGACTAAAATAATCCAACATTTTTAGAAAGAATTGTTTTTTATGCCTGATTATAAATCCTCTTAAACTACTCAAAGTCACTTCCAAAGTTGGAAATAGTTAATTCGTGATGTCTCAATAATCAATAAATGTTTGGGAAGCACAAAGAATGTGAATTAAACAATAAAAAAGGCGAACAGCTGTCATGAAGGCTCCAATAGAAAGCATCGTAGAAATGAGGACAAGGACATTGGGACCTTTCAGCCTTATCCCAGGTTTGCACAACACAGTCTGTCACGCTCTGTCTTACTTTTCCTTTCGTTTTTGTTTTGCAGCTGATTTTGGTCCCCGTAAATATAACGTAAACTTTGTATTCAACTCTCATTTCCTCTCCCTCTCCCCCTCTCTCTCTAGACTGGTGACTTTTGAGCTGTGAGAGAGTTCTGCCTCACTCTGAAACTACGTTGATAATGGCAGTAGCAAGAGCACGGAACGATTACGACTGCCTTATCAAGCTCCTTCTCATCGGTGATAGCGGCAAGTCTCTGTCTCTCACTTCCTTCTTCTCCTTCTTATAATTTTTTTTATCATTCTTCTGTTAAATTTTTGGGTTTAGATATTCACTCTAGTTTATAAGTTTGTGCTAGTACTGTTGATTGTTATAATTTTGTGTTACGATTTGGTTCACTGTGACTGTGAACAATTTAAGACCTGTGTTTGGGATAGGCGAGTTTTCATTTGACTTACTAAAAGTGAGAACAGATGCTTGAAATCAATTCTTTGCGGTCTCTTTTATTGTGTTTCATACAAGAACCAAATGGAGGTCGTGTCTTTTTTGTGGTATTCTTTGCCTAATTGGCTCATCGGACAAATTTTAGATTAAAAATCCGGCAATATACAACCACCGCAGAAATGCCAAAACGTTCTCTGTCTACATGTTTTGTCTGTTTATTTGTGGTCCTTTGACTCAACAGGACCATCCACATGGACTTCTCCGTTTCCTTCGCTCTTGTCCAAATCCAATGATGTGCATAACAGCACAGAGCATGCTTAAATCTTAATCAACAACTTTTTTTTCTTAATACAGTAATTAGATTTCGACGAATGTATGATAATTATTCGTTGTTGCTTGAGCTTGCTATTTCTACCATTTATGCAGTTTTATTTTTATGCTTTGAGCTAAAGCTATGCAAGTTTCGTCCCTTCCTTCTCCTATTCAACTTTCATCAGTGAGTGATATTTGTTTTAAAAATCACATGACAACTTTGAGTCAATTTCAGGAGTAGGAAAAAGCTGCTTACTGTTACGTTTTACGGATGATTCTTTCACTACTAGTTTCATCACCACTATTGGGTACGTATGCAAAACTTTATTAGTAGAAATTTGTTATGTGAATCTTTCAGGGGACAGATAGGCACGTATCTTGAAGCATAGGTGCCTATATATGAATACATAAGTGCTTCATGGTTTTGTACAGAGTCCTGAATTATCAGTTCCTGTTTCAGGATTGACTTTAAGATTAGGACAGTTGAGGTTGATGGAAAACGCATTAAAATGCAAATATGGGACACCGCTGGTCAAGAACGTTTCCGAACAATAACGACTGGTACTTTTCTCCACAATAAGGATGAAATTACGTGCTTGGGTTGCAATTAAATTATTTCAGTTTGTTTCTATACGCATAGTAAGTTAGTTGCTGATATTGTTCGTTGCTTCTTATAGCATATTACAGGGGCGCCATGGGAATAGTACTGGTCTATGATGTAACAGATGAATCATCCTTTAACAGTATTACCCTAGCTCCACCTCACTTCCTTTGGCTTTAAGTTTAGCTGACTGGAATTACTGAAAAGGATTAAATAATTATGATGCATTTTTTTTCCTAATTATTATAACTGTAGACATCAGGAACTGGATCGTGAACATCGAGCAGCATGCATCTGATAACGTTAACAAAATTTTGGTCGGAAACAAAGCTGATATGGATGAGAGCAAAAGGGTACTGATTGGAGCTTATTTTATACTTGGGCTCTGTTATATCATAAATAACTTACGCTGTAATGTCCTTGTAGGTAGTCCCAACATCAAGGGGCAAGGCATTGGCTGATGAATATGGCATCCGATTTTTTGAGACTGTGAGTAGAATTGGTTTACAACTTGGATCTAGCTAATATTTGATTTGCATGGATTTTGATTAAGCAATAGTTCTGGCTGCTGGGCATTGCATTCTTAGTACTTATATTTATAGAACTTTTCTAAGCAGAGTGCCAAGACCAACTTGAACGTGGAACAGGTCTTCTTTTCTATAGCAAGAGACATAAAGCAGAGACTTTCAGAGAGTGATCCAAAAGCAGAGGTACATTTTTCTTGGTTTCCTTAATCTTCCTAGGAAAATCAACGATTGTTTTTCCCGACATTACTGAGTTTTGACTCGTTATTTTATTATGCAGCCTCAATCCATCAAAATCAACAAAGTTGAGCCGAACAGAGGCTCATATGCTTCTACAGCTTCGCCTCAGAAATCAGCATGCTGCAGCACATGATTTCTCTAATGTATGAGCACATCCTCGAATATTTTATATCCCCGACAATGAGCTATGGGATGCAAAGCAACCTCGTAGTTTTAATTTCTTCTAAAATACGAGGAGGTAAAATTTTCAACGCTTGAAATGATTCGGTGTGACTGAACATTAGTTTAGAATTGATTGATTACAGTATTTTTTTCCCCCGTCTAGCAGATTGATTTAACGTATTCATATTTGATGTTGAGGGTCCGTATGATTAAGTTTCGAGATGTGTAGTGTCAAGTTAGGATTTCTATTTCGATTGTAAAGTTTGTAATTTCGTATCACTTTATGAAGGCAAAATTGTGCAAGTGTCACGTAATTTTTTTCCTTTCGGTGTTTGGACCACAGCTCTTTATGCGGCCAAACCGTCTGTTTCTTGAACCAAGATGCAAGCGACAGAAACAGTGAACTTGAGAGTGACATTGAAACTGAAAGATCAATCGTATTTGCACTGGCTTTACTGATCTGGACAAAACATAGGCTAGAAAACAAAGAACCAAAGAGCAAACATATTTACACCAGGCTAACAGGTGTAATTTCAGTGTCAATTTCCACATTGCGGTAGTACAAGAATAAAGCAACTGAAAGACAACGGCAACAGTGAGAAGCTAGAGAAGCTTACATACATATACATGATATGTCCAGGATGCGCTTGTCAAGACTCAATAACGTCCAGGATGAAAGAATAAAGCAACTGAAAGACAACGGCAACAGTGAGAAGCTAGAGAAGCTTACATACATATACATGATATGTCCAGGATGCGCTTGTCAAGACTCAATAACGTCCACAATGCTGCATTTTAAGAGCAACAACCACCATGTTGCTGTGCTTGGGGTTCCTGTTTCTGCTTTAATATATTCCTTTTTACTGTTGATCCTTCTTCCAAGAGACTAGGAACTTCCATTATCTACGAAATTTGCCAAACTTGACATGTTTGAGCGGGTGAAAAAGCTAAAATGGTATGCCGTATAAAAAATCTACAGAATTATGTCAGTTCTCATGACAAATGACCAGTTATTCAAAATTATGCAAATTAAATATGCATCCTTTTATTTTATTTTTTTCAAATATTTTGTCTATTATCTTTAACTTGCAACAAGTTCTGTATATGTTCAGATAATAGTTGTATTGGGTAACCCTAAAAGAAGGGAAAAGGCACAAGGGAATCTAAAACTGTACCTTTAGAGCAAGTTCTTGAAAGCATTGGTCCACCTTTTCTCGAGTTTTAGCACTGCATTCAAGAAACAAACTCCCCAACTCTTTGGCAAGAGCTAAGCCCTCTTCCTTACTAACAACCCTTTCAGAATCCTAAACAGAGAGAACCCATTAAAAAAACTAACAGAATGTATCAAGAAAAGTAATGTAAGTAAGAACTTCAAATTATACAGAAGCATATAGTTGAATAGATTATTGCCAAGAAAATTTAAGGCTTGCGTGTGGATGTGAAGAGCTTTTGTTTTAAGAAAACTTTAACCTATGTCAGTACTGTTGCTCTAGTAATTGACAGTTTGCCCCAGTGCTGGAATATATCTTAGCATTACATTTATATACCTCCACAAGATTCTTCAACAGTTATAACATCTGTCAATAGAAACATGTAAATTGGGAGTATTGTAATACTATTCCAGACTCATTTTATTACAAAATCATTAGTGACGGACATTTCATAATTATGCACACCGATTATATATATATATATATGCACGCAGGATTAGAGCACAAACTTACTCTGTCAACTTTATTTCCAACTAGCATTTTCATGCAATCCTGGTTAGTTGAATAGAGTTCCACTTCTTGAGCCCATACTTCTGATAAGTTTGTAAAGGTATCTCTCCTTGTGACATCGTAAACTGAGTGAAAAACAAATGGAGCACTCAATAAAAAGCATCGAGTAAGAAATTAGTAGCAATCCAAGCACACAAGTCTTAAACAGGACATGTAGGATAATGGCGATAAATCTAACAATGTTACTGTTAGAAAGATAAAGAAACCCTGGAGATTATTATCTGAGAAAGATAAAGCACGTTTGACCCCAAATGTTAAAAGCAGAAAACAGCATTAAAAGAGCAAACACTATGAATTTATAATCCTTTATAATGCCTAAGAGTCAAGACTCAAGACAGAACTTAACAGTAGTTGCAACAAGAAAATTTTCCATAAATAAATTATAGAGAAGCCATTAATGTTGAAGAAAAGGCATACCAAGAATAATTCCTTGCGCTTTTCTATAATAGGAACTTGTAAGAGTTCTGAACTTTTCCTGCCCAGCTGCAACAGATGAAATGTTATTTCGAGTCAAGACAACACACCACTAATGTAGTCAGGTACGCTAATGAGAAAGTGCTTTATCAGAAGACACAGGCTATGTCACGAACTGAAGAAAGGGACAAACTCCAGTCTATCTGTTTGCATCCAATTAGCTTTTAGCCACAAATTCAAATGCAGAGCGAAAATAAGGTAAAAATTTGTGAATCTGAGGCAGAGGAATTGACTATACTTTACCAGTGTCCCAAATTGTCAGTTTCAATCTCTTTCCACCTACTGTGAACACCTTGATCTTGAAATCAACACCTACAGACGATGTTAGTAGTCAGATGGCCAGGATATCAAAGCAAATTTAATATTAAGAGCCATTCTTAGAGTTATTACAGCAAAAATAAAATGTAGAAATCGGTGAAATTCTAAGGATGAAATAGTGAATTGCAAAGAGCGGCTTCCTAAATACGCATAAGTGTTCAGCGACCTGGTAAATGAAACCGATTTGAAAATACGCCAGTTCAATAGCAGATTGCAAATCGTAGATCAGCAACCATCAGATATCATCTAGTTGACAATAATATGAGAAAATCCAGTGCTAGTAGAGCATGATGCTGGATGGAACAGCAAAGAAAAGTAATAATATGCTTCCTTAATTTAGGTAAAAAGGATTTCTCGGGAATCTAACAGGAGGAAAACAATGAGCTGAATGAAAAAAGTAAATACCAATGGTGGGCGAAAGATCTTCAACGGAGTTGGAAATGAAGCTGACGAGGAGACTACTTTTTCCCACGCCGGAATCGCCGATCAACAAGATCTTGAAAGAAAGATCGTGGCCACCGCTCTGACCTGAGGACGAACTCATTCTCTCTCTTTCTCTCTGTCTCGGCGTGATAATGAAAACTTTTTCTTAGGTAACGTGTCTATCTCTCTCCAGAAAGTACGGAGAAAGGAACGAATGAGTGGGAAGAGAGAGGCAGAGAGAAAAGTTACTCTAAAATGCAATGCAATGCAATGCGAGGAGGATGGGGTATCACCTTAGCATCTTGGTTCATTTATGAGTGTGGCGATGCTGAGAGAGAGAAGTTAAAGAAAACGGCTATGTTGGCCCGAGTTGAATTGAGTTGAGGAACAATCAGTTGGCACACCAACGTATTTATTCTTTTCTTTATTACGTGATGTTTCTTTCGTTATTATTTTCCCACCCCTGACCCAATCTCCTGAATCCCAGGCTCGTGTCCTTTGTATTTTTAACGTCGTTTTCTCCCCCACAAATTATCCTCTCTATCATTATATAAATAAAGGACAAAATTATTTGAGAAGACCAAAAAAAAAAAACAAAAAAATAGAAGCAATTTGCTTCATTTATTGTCTTCTCAAATTTTTCTTGTTTTGAAGATAATATTCAATATAATAGATCCTTGTTAGGGTATCAGTAGTACATTTTAAGTTTAATTTGTTGGCAAAAGAGTGGTATATTTTAAGTTTTTCCAGATTAAAAAAAAAAGATTAAGTTTTAACTAGAATTTCTATCTTTAATTTTTAAAAATAGAGAAGCCCGACGGGAAGTGTTGAAATAAATTTACTTTTCTCTCATGCAAGATATGCTTCTCATAAGCTAAATATGCAATTTACTTCTCTCTTAAAAATAAGTGTGCAATGTAACATAATACTAATAATAAATAACACATGTAAATATAATTCTAAAGTTGAAATGATGATGAATGAAAACCCGTCAATTATGAGACTTATTTAGGTAAACAGATGCTTAACCCCTTGTGGGTATGATGAGTGCATAAGTTCATTTCATAAGGTGATGGGTGATAACAGAACAATGTCTTATATTTAAGATCAAGATCGTGAAATATTAATAACATGAGGAGTATTAATTAATAGTTACACACAAACGCAACAGCCGGGCCATTCATTCATGTGTGGTTATGTAGACATGATTGCACTGAGATGAAAAAGAAATGGCCTTGTAGCTGTATAGATAGATGGGGTAACTTAGTGATATATAGGAAAGGGACTAGTCGAATGGGATCAATGTACATAGAATGGAAAAGCTTCATGTGCTGACCGAAAGAAGGCCTGCATTTCACGAGCACTGGGAAAGACAAAGGGACGGTGAAGTGGATCTGTCAAATAGTGAGCTCAAATGGGTCCAATTAACCCACTGACCACGCAAACGCAATACTGCATTTTAAAGCTTCAATATTTGCGTGGCACGTACGTCCTTATCTGCTCCCTTCATAATACGTTACTTTGTTCCACACACCCTTGAAACATATATATATATTACAGTGCCTCATCAGATGCCACGTACGAGGTGATAATTAACCAGCTAAGATTAAGATTTGTATCGTTTTAATAATAAAACCCGTTGAGATCGTCGCGTCACCAAACAATCATTTTGTTTGCGGAGATGGACATGGGTTATGGCCCGGTGCCTGGAAGCAGTACAGCTCCAGCCTCACTTTCAATTCTGTGGTGTTTTGTTTATTTATTTATTTTCCTTCAATTGGATCTCCTTATATTCCATATGATCGATCTGTCGCATTGCATGTTACGTTCTTACTGGATCAAGTACAATATGCATGTGAATCACCGTAAATCTAACTGATATATTAGACCTGACAGCATTAGGATTTAGGATTAGGGAATAATATGTGGAGTTGAAAGAGAGAGAGAGAGAGAAAGAGAGGACGCACTAGTCAATGGTTTGTCGCATTCTCCGGGAGGAATGAAATTATAAAAATTAATTATGAGTTGTACAATTAATTAACTGATCATGTATTTCAAAACTATCGATACAATTTTGATTTAGCCACTTCTGATCGTAAACCAGAAAATAAAATAAAACGAAAGCAAACAGAACTCGGCCTTGACATCATTGTGTTCATTACTTCAAGGGAAGAGTGGTTTTAATTTGACGATTTGCTTATAGCATACATGTCTCCATATATTTTCATGGCATTTTGAAATTTAAGTTAAGCAACACATCCGATATGGGACCAATAAATGAAGGATAAAATCTTAAACTTAGACCGAAGTTGTTGAAAAACCTTCTAACTTTATAAACTTTACTTTAAAATTTAACAATTTTTCAATTTCATCCTGTTTAATATATATTATACTATATGAGAATAAAATCAATACAATAATAAATAAAAGGTAAATGTGTATTCATATAAAAAAATTAATTATGTTACTCATAAATGGGATCAAAAAATTTCTTCTACCTTATAAATAAGACCAGGATTTAAAAATTCTGTTGGTCAAATGACCTAAATTCAAGTATGGTACTTTCTACTCCATCCGGTCACAATTATAGGATAAAATTTGTAGTACAATTTGCACTATAAACTTTATCCTATAATTAAGAACAAAGGTAATATATGTGAAATCATGTATATATATTATCAATATTTTCTAAATATAAAAATATATCAGATTGTCTTTTACTATTTTGTTTTTAAGTGAGTGCTTAGGTGACTTTGAAACTATAGCTTCAGAAGTTTTTTTTCACAAGTTTCAAGTGATATTACTCCTATAACGTGCTTATCTCGTAAGATATAAAAGCTCTTCTCCAAAAGCTAATCCAAACACATAATTAGACACATATTTGTCCAACAAAAAATCTACTTGCAATATTGGGTTGAGCAGATGGAGTACCCACCTGAAATTTGGTCTAAAATGGAACCGGCTTTATTTTAATTGCTCCCTTCAGTTCTAATTATATGACTAAATTGACTTCTTTCAAGAAATTAAGGAAGCTAATTAAATCAATTTAGAGTATATATTTTTTATTTTTTTCTCCAAACTAATTAGTTTGACTAATAAACTAATATCTAATCTAAAAATATACTCCCTCCGGTCCTAATTATAAGAGTTAGTTGATTTTTTTGGAGAGATTAAGGAAACTAATTAAATTAGCTTAGAGTATTTTTATTTTTATTTTTTTCTTCAAACTAAATAGTTTAACCAATAAACTAATATATAATCTAAGAAAACACAACATATGAAATGATTAAGTAACTTATTTAGCTTCCGTAATCTCTCCAGAAAAAGTAAACTAGCTCTTATAATTAGAACCGGAGGTAGTACAATATATGATATGATTAAGTAACTTACTCTCTCTGGTCCTTATTATAAGGCACCAACTAACAATTTCATTTGATCTTCTTTATAAGGCATTTGCTTGTTTTCAAAGTGCATTAATTTTTTTTTCCATGTATGCCCATAATTAATAAGGGTAGTGGGTGAGAGTAATAATTAATACTCCCTCCGGTCCTAATTATAAGATCTAATTGACTTTTTTGAAGAGATTAAGGAAGTTAATTAAATTAGCTTTGAGTATTTTTATTTTTTTCTTCAAACTAAATAGTTTGACTAATAAACTAATATAACAAAATACAACATATGAAATGATTAAGTAACTTATTTAGTTTCTTTAATCTCTCCAAAAAAAGTCAACTAGGTCTTATAATTAGGATCGGAGGTAGTATAATATTAGAGTTTAGTGTAATTAGTAGTGATAATATTGGAAGTTACTTAAATTTTAGGATAACTTTATTAACTTTAACTGTTTTTATGCGAGAATTGTTAGTTGGTACCTTATAATAAGGACTAAAGGAGTATTTTTAGCTTCCTTCGTCTTTATATATATATAAAAAAAAAAAGTCAACCGGTGACGGAGGTTGTAATTTTGTGGTTGCAGCTATGAGTGCAAGCTTTGTCTCACATTACACAACAATGAGGGCAATTACTTGGCCCACACACAGGGTAAGAGACATCAGACTAATCTGGCAAAGAGAGCAGCTCGTCAGGCCAAAGAGTGAAAGAAGCACCTGCTCAACCTCAGCCACACAAGCGTAAAGTTGCGGTTCGCAAGACAGGTAACTCTTTCTTTGAAATGTATCAAGAAGTGCACCTAGTTCTGTGTGCAAGTTGTGTAGTGCTCTTGGCTCAAGTTTAACCTTCACTTCCGCCTTGTGCTGTGGCAGTGGGGAGTGTCCATACTGTAATTAGATGTATTTATGCAATAACTGATTCATAAGAAATGCAAAAATGACACCAACATAAAGTTGGTCAGGCCCCGCTAGTCGACTCCTAGAGGAGAGAGGTAGCTACGAACTCTAACCGAATATACTGGATGATAATATAAAAAAGAAATGCAAAAAAAGACATGGATAGGCTAAGTAGGGGCTTTAGAGATAATATAAAAAAGAAATGCAAAAAAGACATGGATAGGTTAAGTAGGGGCTTTAGAGCTATCTCGATTAATTTGCACTATAAGAGGTAATTATGTGGAAAAAAAAAATTGGTTTCGATTTACATGCATAAACACTTTTAAAACCCCAAACAACCTTACTTCTTCGTATTCTAATTATGAAATTATGGTATGTAGTCTAGTTTTTAATTTACATTAATATAACAATTTAATTCAACAATTTTTTTAAAACCCATTGTCACCTTTTGTATTATTTTGGTGATTTGTTTTGGTTTTTGGAGGTCGCTTAGTGGAAGAGATCTTATAGGTGCTTCCCTTAGTTCTTTTAATGTAAGATTCCATTAACTAATTTAGAAAGATTAAAGAAGTTAAATAAATTATTTAAACATAATATATATTACCTGATTTTTTTAAGTACTTAAGTATCATTAAATTATATATCAACTTATAAAATAGATAAATTAGTTTGAAGAAAAATTGTGAATATAAATATTATAAAATAAATTTTTTAACTTTCTTAATTTTTCCAAATTAGTTCATTGAATCTTAGAGCCTGTTTGACGAAAAACAAAATCTAGATTTGGCCAACAAACAAACTAATTAAATCCAAACGGGCTCTCATACTAAAGATATTTTTTTGGACAATAGGTACTTGTATTAATAAAACATCACAAAAGTGACAGTTACACGAAGGAAATTCACATAAGGGAAAACATACAAACTAACGAAATAGAAACAACGAGTACATCAAGAAATTAACAAGAGATAACACATAAACTAGAATAAACAGACTAGCCACCATCCAAAGAGGGACTGGTAGGCGAAGAAATATCAACATTGATACTAGTCTTCTGAGTCTCCAAAGTTAGAGGTGACAATAAAGCAGATGTTGGTTGTGAAACCCACCTAATAAGGTACACCTCTTTATAAGCATCAATCGCAAGAAGATTTGCAGCACAGTTGCTTCGTCTGGGGGTAAAGGACACAGAGAACCCAACCCGAGACACCAGAAGACAGATAACATCCTGAATAATACTTCTACATCTCCAATCGATCAGATCAAGTGACTTGGCCTCAATACAGGTAAGCAAAGGGAGGCAGTCAGTTTCAAAAACCACTTTGTCATGTCCAAGGTTGACAACTAAAAGCAGGACCCTTTTCATAGACATGGCTTTAGTCATAAAGGCATAAATGGATTTGACTTTGTCCATAAAACCCCATCTAAATAGGCCAACATGATCCCAACAAATCACCTCAACAACAACATATTTTCCATTAAGTGAAAAGGCTCAATCACAATTAATTTTAAGGCTATCTAAAGTAAGGGGAAACCATTTAATGTTGGGCTATCACTAGGGGTGAGCATTCGGTTTTCGGTTAAAACCGAAATACACATATTTTAAAAACCAAACCGAAACCGAAGAACCGAAATATTTCGGTTTGGTTTTGTAATTAATTCGGTTTTTGGGTTTAAGTTGGGTCTTATTGTGGGCCTTCTTGTTTGGGTTAATTATGTAAAATGGTCAATCTACTTTTTTTTTTTTTGCTGAATCAATCTACAATATTGACTATTGAGTGCAACTTGACTATAGTATAGTTTACATGAAGCACCTGGTATATATCGATTTTTACTTGTATGACAATAGGTTGCAGATTTTAAAATCAAAACATGGAATAATGATGGAAAGAGGAATTGGGTTGGGTCGGACGTCTACTGCGGTCTTCGATTGAGGTAGGCCAAGGGTCATGAACTCATACATATGCATTGTTGTTTTAATTAATTTCTGTTATTTCTACCAAAAAAAAAATAAATCAGTTTTTCAGTTTTAACCGAAATTATTTTGCAAAAACCGAACTAATCTACTTTAAAAAATCAAACCGAACAACCGAAAAGACCGAACCGGACACCAAATTATTCGGTTCGGTTTCGGTTTTGATTTGCTCACCCCTATCTATCACATCCCCTCAACACAACAAAACCCCTATGTATTATGTCATAGTTAGCCCAAAATTCAAAGTTGGATTTCCTAGCCAATTCAATAACATTGCTTGGATTCGGATGTTTTATGATCAAAGATTATTTCATTTCTAGATTTCTAAATAAACCATAAAATCCTACAAATTAAGGACAGTTCCTACTTACTGAGGAAGGGAGTACATGTCATCAAAACCCACCAAGCATTGAAGTTGGGTACTTTGGAGGCATCAAATCGAGCAGTTTAGCGAACAACCAAACTAGATGCATCGAGTCCAGGGGCAGTGGAAGAATAAGTGTTCAATAGTTTCCTTCGCTTCGGCACAAATAGGGCATTGGCTATCTGGGGACCTTCTTCATTGATACAGAGTTGACTTAGTAGCTACTGCACTACTTAAGAGACGCTATATGAATTGTTGTACTCGGGGGGTTACTTTAATATGCCAGATCAGATTGCAGCATGTGGAGGAAATGACGGTCGATGACCTCGCTTTATTCACCTTAGTAGAGTTCCCAACTTTCCTATAGTGGTAGCCCAATTTCACCTTATACACTCCATTCGTGGCACTAACCCAAACCAGCTTGTCTTCTAGCCCATTGGTGGGGATAAGAATTTCATGTATTGCCTCTTTGACTTCATCAGACAAATATTGGTTGATAGGAGTGAGATTCCACTACCTATTAATGATTAGATCACAAACTCTGCCCTCTGAGACAATAGGATCACCGGTGTTGATAGGTATCTCTGGGAAGATAACCTTCGAGACCTAGGGATCACTCCATATTCCGATTGCAGTACCATCTCCAACATCCCACCTTAAATCTTTTCTAAGAAAATTTTTCCCATCCACAATACTAGACCAGCACCACGAGGCTTTATAGCCTTTGTTCGCATCAAGAAAATCCTGCTTAGGGAAGTACACACTCTTAGCACCCTTACCCACAAATCGTTTGGCCTTGATAAGAGCCTCCACGCTGTTTTAGCCAAAAGAGCTTCATTCATAATAGATGGATCCCGAAATCCTATACCACCAGTGCTCTTGCTACTAGTAGGGGTGAGCAATCGGTTATTCGGTTCGGTGTTCGGTAAAAACCGAAAAACTGAAATGAATGCATTTTTACAACTGAACCGAAATAATTCGGTGCAATTTTTCGATTAATTCGGTTTTTGGGCTTATTTTGGACCTTCTTGTTTGGTTGAATTCTATGAAATGGCCAATCTTTTTTTTCCCTCAGAATTACATTCCAATATTATGAACTAAAAAACAATCGAATTGGTTTGGACCCAAAAAAAAAAAACACAGCCGAAATTGCCAATCAACAATATTATACATCTTTGAGCAAAAAAAATAAGCCACATTCAGCCACAATGGAGCAGCTGGTATATATCATCAACATCAATGCAGCACAGATCTTGACAGCAAGCACCACTGCAACATCAAAATTCCTTTCTCTAACCACTGCAATATCACAAATTCTAACAACAACATAAACTCAAAAACAAGTGTAGCAACTCATCAATCACAGAGGTAATATCAAATGATCCAAAAGAAGAAAGATATTGAGTGCAACCTGCAATTAATACAAATAATAACAGTAAAAGCATATCTTCCTCAAGATCAGACTAAGATTTTTTAGTGCTTGGAAACACTGAAAATATGAGAAATAAGTCACCCAAATGAGTGACGACGTTGAGACCGGATCTGGCAAGTGTAGAGTTTGGTAAGTGAAGGATCTACAGAGTTGGCGACGCTGTGAGAGTGGATCTGCAGAGTCCGGGATTACAAAGTTTGCCGACGATGTGAGAGTGGATCTGCAGAGTTTCATGATCTAGTGGGTCTGTGGGTGACTTGGATTCCATAAACCCCACCGTTCTCTCCCACCCAAACCTTCCACCACCACCACATCCTTGACTTCCGCCTACGTTTCGGTCTGGTGCGGTCGCGGCCCCCGATCTCAGTGCGGACCTCTCGTCAAAGGCCAAACTCTCAGCATCGAAGGATTCGAAGCAATCTAGGCTGTCCAAACCCTCAAGCGTCTCCATCGAACCAAACCCCCCAACGTCGACGACCTCGTCTCCAAGAACCTCTCTCTCGCGGCTGATAAAATCCGACCTCAAGTCATGGGCACTCGAGAGTCGAGAGGGTAGGGTTTTCAGTTTTCACTAAAATGAAAATGAGGAGGCTTTTGAAATTGGAACGAAGATGGGAATCTAAGCCAAAAAAGGAAAGAAGATGGGTTAGGGTAATTGGGCATTTGGGCTAGGGTTTGAAGGTGAAGGTGAAGGTGAAGTAGAGGTGTCCAGTAAGATTGAAAAGGAAAAAAAAATAGAAAAGAAAGGCACATGTAGGATGATACGACGTCGTTTTAATATTAATTCGGTTATTCGGTTTTATCCGAATTAATTTTACAAAAATCGCACTGAAAACCGAAATAAGCCTATTTTAAGAACCGAAAAAAAACTAAAAAACCGAACACCGAATTAGTCGGTTCGGTTTTCGGTTTCGGTTTTGATTTGCTCACCCCTAGCTACTAGTCAATGACTCCCAAGCCTTCCAATGAGTTTTGCCTTCAAAGGCATTGTCATCCCACCAGAAATTAGCTATTAGGCTATTTATCTCCTTACAAGTCTTAAGGGGAAATTTGAAGCAATTCATAGGATAGATTTGAATCGCTGGGATAACTACTTTAATCATTACTTCCTGGCCAGCAAAGGATAATAGGGATTGGCCCCATCCTTGGATTTTACAAGTAACACGTTGTCTGATGTAAGCCCATGTTTGGTTTTCTACCAAATGCTTGGTATACCAAGATATTGATGTTGATGTTTTTTTTTAAATGTTAAAGTTTAGGGTTGTTAAATGTAATTTTAAAAATATCTTTTCCATTACAACTTATTGGGCCATGGCGAGACCCACAAAGCCACAAGGGTGGTTCTCGGGCTCATGGAAGAAACGTGTAATAGAGGAGGGGAGGAAAATAAAAAGGAAAACATAGCCCGCCCCAAAATGAGAAGGAAAAACTGAAAAAGACATAAACCCTGTGTCTCCCTCCACAGAGGCATAAACCTCGGACGCCGGTAGAGCTCCGCCACCGTAGCCATGGTGAAAGCCTTCTTGCGATATGAGCTGGCTGCATCCTTTGGGGTCATTGCGTCTGTTGAATCTAATATTTCTTTTGATAGTTCCGGTAAGCACCTTCTGACTCCGGCCCTCGAAAAGGTCGGCGTTTGGCATGTGCGTCAGGGCATCTGCACCAAAGAGCTTACCCCTTCTTCTGCTTCTCGTGGTCTTTCTCTTGCTGTCACCTCAATCGCTTCTTCCTCCTCTTCTCTGGTAAGAGTAACTGTTCCCGCGTCTTTTCACCATATTTGCGAGCTTTGCGGCATTGAAGCAAATTAGTGTTTGTTCTAAAAAGTGTTTGCGCTATCTTGAATACTTTTCTAATTGATTTATGGAACCTGCATTTTGTGAAATAATGGATTTATGGTGAGCTAATTTGGAATGAAGTATTTTGTCTATTTTAAGGATGCTTGAATGAGGTATCTAAAAATGTCATGGTTTTGACTGCAGATAGCTAGTGGTTATGCAAATGGAAGCATAATCATTTGGGATCATGATGCGGGAACATGTGAAACAACGTTAAATGGACATAAAGGGGCTGTCACTGCTCTCCGTTACAATAAGACTGGATTTATGCTCGCGTCTGGCAGCAAAGATAATGATGTTATTTTATGGGACGTGATTGGTGAGACAGGGCTCTTTCGTCTACGGGGTCATCGGGATCAGGTGCCTGTTTTATACTCCTTCTGTCTTTAAAATATGTCACAATGAGTAATTTGTACCCGTTAAAGTCTTGATGAGTTTTCTTATTCTGACTCAAGTGTATTTTTTTCATTTTAGGTAACTGATGTTGTTTTTGTGAGTTCTGAGAAAAACCTTGTTAGTTCCTCCAAAGACAAGTTCTTAAGAGTGTGGGATCTTGATACCCAGCACTGTATGCAAATCGTTAGTGGTCATCATAGTGAAATATGGTCCATAGACATTGATCCAAATGAAAAGTACTTAGTCACTGGTTCTGCAGATAAGGAACTTCGATTTTACACTCTTAAGGACTCAGAGAATGATCAGTCTATAAATGGAGACAATACGGTTGTCAATGGAGATTCTTCAATTCAAAACAAATGGGAAGTTTTAAGATATTTTGGAGAAATTCAGCGGCAAAACAAGGATAGAGTTGCAACTGTACGATTCAACAAGTCAGGGAATTTGCTAGCTTGTCAAGTTGCTGGAAAGACAGTAGAAATATACCATGTCTTAGATGATTCTGAAGCAAATCGGAAAGCAAAACGTAGGCTCCACCGGAAGGAGAAGAAACATGGCAAAAAGTCACTGCAGGTTACAGAAATTACGGATAGTCAAAATGAGAATGCAGCAGGAGATAATGCTGTTACAACTGATCAACCGAATGAAATAATTAATCCTACTGTTACCACACCAGATGTTTTTAAGCTGCTTCATACCATAAGAGCTAGCAAAAAGATATGCTCCATTTCTTTCTCTCCAATTACACCTAAGAATTCTCTGGCAACTTTGGCTCTGTCTTTGAATAATAATTTACTGGAGTTCTACACTATTGATAATGGTGCAGCCACAAAATCACTAGCTATTGAGCTTCAAGGGCACCGTTCAGACGTTAGAAGTTTGACGCTTAGCTCAGACAACACTCTTTTGATGTCAACCAGTCATAATGCAGTAAAAATTTGGAACCCAAGTACTCGTTCTTGCTTACGAACCATTGATTCTGGTTATGGACTATGTGGTATGATTCTTCCCCATACCAACTATGGACTTATTGGGACTAAAAGTGGAAGCCTCGAAATTATTGACATAGGAAGTGGCACCTGTCTTGAAGTAATGGAAGCTCATGGTGGCTCTGTGCACTCGGTTGCTGTCTTACCAGATGAGAATGGTTTTGTCACAGGAAGTGCAGATCACGATGTGAAGTTCTGGGAGTATCAATTAAAGCAAAAACCTGGTCAAGTGTGTTCCTCTTATATTTAAATTTTTTGACATCTTAATACAAAATTAAAATGTCTTTTGTAGAAGTGGTTTAATATGTTCTCTCTTAAGATGCATAAAGTATAAGTAAAAGCCCTTGCCATTTTTACAGTCTGTGTGTTTAATGCTTATGCTTGTTATTAAACAGTGGTTTCTTGTGGAAACCAAAACGCTTCTTCCCGCCAAGTGTTTTTGCTTCTTTTCTTTAGTTTTATATATCTCTAAATTGTTCAAAATGTAGACATTTCATATAATTTCAGGAATTTTATATCAATTTCCATGTTTGTTTCGTTAGTAACACCTTATTTTTTCTGTTTGCTTTCAGGCTAGAAAGCAACTTAGTGTGACAAATGTGAGGACTTTGAAAATGAATGATGATGTTCTTGCGGTGGCAATAACCCCTGATGCTAAATATATTGCTGTTGCCCTGTTAGACAACAATGTAAAGGTCAGATGGTCCTTATCCCAATTTGCTTACATTTATCGTTTCATCATGCTCATAATTTTCACTTTCTCTATGGTCATTCTCTTTTCTGTTGGTACTTCAATTATGTAACACCTTACATCTTCCCACACCTCCATGGGGGAAATGATAGTGCACATATGGCATAGAACCTCATATCAAGTCCCAAAATTAGTGAAGGTGAAGAGAAAGAAATTTAATGGATTAGAGATCTAGGAAGGTTTCTATGAACCATATGAAGATGTTACCCTTATTGGACCCGTTTGGGTTAGCGGTGGGAGAAGTGACTTATTTTCTATCTGACTTTTGCATAAATAAGATAGGAAAAAAGTCAGATTGTAAATGTGATTTGTGTTTGGATTTGACGGTGGCAAAAGTGACTTTTTTCCAAACGGAAATGTGTTTTGGGTTAGTGGTTGAAAAGTCAGTTGAGATGGAAAATGACTAAAAAGGGTATGAATCTTATTGAATACTACGTATATTAATATTAATTGTATATATTGTGATAATTGTAGATAAAAATGTAAATTTGAAAAAAAGTTAAATTATTATTTAAAAAATTGATAAACAATAAAGTCCTTAATTAAATATATTTTATAGATAAAATTGTATATAAATTAGAATGCATACAAATTTTTTTTTACAGGTTGATACCAAACATACCCTAAAGCTTTGAAAGGAATATAATATTAATCAAATAACCAAATAAATGGTTGGCAAAAAGAAAAAACCAAAAAAGTGGAAGGAATGGGGACGTGTGAACCCAAGATGAGGGAGAGAGAATGTGAAAGGGACAACTCATCTTCAACACTGTTGGAGCTTTCTCTCCTACCTCTCCACTTGCTAGCATCCAACGCCGATGGCCTTTTTTTTTTGGTTTAAGCCCAGTGGGAAATAAGTCAACCCAAACACCTCTCACTGGGTTTTTTTTTTTCCCACTGAAACTTCTCCACCACGATTCAACTTTGTTTTATTTTTTTGCTTGTGAACGCTTAGACACCACCAGCCCAAACATACTCATTGTCTATCGCATAAATACTTGCTTGCATCTACACTATTGTTGAATACTATACACGGGCTATGAAGTATGAACATCTGGTGTATTTCATGTTACTTGTATTGGCTCTATTGCATTGTCAAGCATATCTCAGTCATCTTGATGAGTTTATTCTTTCTTTCTTTTTTCAGATTCACTTTGTTGACACATTCAAATTATTTCTTTCCTTATACGGCCACAAGCTGCCTGTTCTGTGCATGGATATCTCATCAGATGGAGAACTGATCGTGACCGGCTCTGCAGATAAAAATATTAAGATTTGGGGTTTAGAGTTTGGTGACTGTCATAGGTCCATTTTTGCCCATGCTGACAGGTGTTACATGATCTTTCATGTCAGTTGTATTTATTTTGTGGCTGAAATTTCACTTGAAAGTTTCTGATGCAATTTATATGGCAGTGTTACGGCAGTGAAATTTGTTCCCAAGACACACTACGTGTTCAGTGCTGGGAAAGACCGCTTGGTAAAGTACTGGGATGCTGATAAATTTGAGTTGCTGTTAACTCTTGAGGGACATCATGCAGATATTTGGTGTCTTGTTGTTAGTAGTCGTGGTGATTTTGTTGTCACTGGATCTCATGATCGTTCCATTTGCCGCTGGGATCGCACTGAAGAGCAGTTTTTCATTGAGGTATGCTTAATTTGTTTGGGCTTGGGCTACACTTGTTTAATGCAGGACAAAGGGCCTTGATTATAATTGAAAGATAGATGCGTGTTGATCTTTTCAGTATACTTTGTTTCACCTCAATAAGATAAACCATTTTAATTGCAGGAAGAAAATGAAAAAAGGATGGATGAGATGCTTGAGGCTGATATAGACAATGCATTTGAAAATAAGTATGTGCCCAAGGAAGAAGTTCCAGAGGAGGGGGCTGTGGCTGTAGCTGGGAGGAAAACCCTGGAAACCCTTTCTGCAACTGACTTAATTATTGAGAAGCTAGATACAGCTGACATTGAAATAAAGCGTATTGCTGAACATCAGGTGTGGTGCATACTTGCCTAGTGATGAGTGTTCCCTCTTGGAGAACCCTTCTGATCAAAACTAATGCTTGCAGATAAACCATGGCTCAAACATGCATAGTTAAATGCATCTAAACAGATGAAATATGGATTGTGCATTTGCAAAAACATATGTTTCACAGATTCTAGTTAATCGAGGTCTCTAAACTTGGTTTAAACTTAAGTTCAGTAATCTATGACATCAAACTCTATACTGGTTAATTTTATGATCATTTGGTTAGTAGTCAATAAAATTTAGTCAATAGAGTTCATCTGACCTTTCTGATGCAGTATCTGTGATTTCTACTGTATATAACATGGTTGCGAGTCACTACAAAGTTCAGTTGATGATTCGGAAGTTTAGACAAAGTTCCTCTAAATTACAGTTTGCTGCGGTTCTGTATTTCAGGCTAGGAAAAACAGCGGTGAAGATTCTGTATTTCAAGCAAATCCTCTTATGAATGGGCTTTCACCTTCTGATTATGTTCTAAGTGCATTTTTGGATGTTCACTCCAATGATCTAGAGCAAACGTTGATGGTATGCATGGGATTTACACACTCATTCATTGTTGCACTCAAGTGGATGAGCTATGGTTTTTGGTTCCTTTTCTCATCTGATTTGTGAAACGTGTTGGGGATTGCATTTGGTTGGAGCAAACCTGCCTTGATTTCAAAAAGATGATTATATTGTTTGACAATACCAAAAAAAGTCTTCAATAATTTTGGTGTTTGCACTAATCAATCTGTATGTTGTAGTGGTTGCATATATTTGATGATTTCGCCCAAGTACTGTATTGATTATTCTAGATAGTCATCAGCAGTTATACAAAATTAAAGGTGTTTCAAACCAAGTATGCAAGACATTGCAATACCAAAAAAAGGAAAAGGAAGAAAAAGAAAAAAGTTTAAACACTTATGAGCTGCACATTTTTTTTATTTCTCTATAGAAATTTTTTCAACTAGCTTCTATGATTCTCACAGTTCCTTTTTGTTTGGGGATTCATGTATTCATCTACGAATAATTAACAACTAAATAACTAGTAACTTTGGTAAGAGCAGTAAATGATCAGTGAACCTGGTGTTAGTGAAGGGTCTCGGATTTAAGGGGTTTTTCCTTTCTTCTATATGGGTTACCTGAGAGGTATGAAATATAGTTGGTACACTCTCCATAAATTGTTAGCCATGCTTAGCTTTTTTGTAGTATCGTCTTTTATTTTACTGTAGATTGTGAACATCTGGTCTTGTCTAACTTGGTTCAATTTTCTTATGCAGGCTTTAACATTTCCAGATGCCTTGAAAATCCTATCATACTTGAAGGACTGGACATCGTATCCTGATAAGGTATTTCTGCATGCGTTTTTAAATTCCTCCTTGTGAATATGAGGAATGAGACGTAAAATTCCTCTTATATGAGATTTATGACAATATAAAGCCGATGTATTAGCTCCTTCAACCCCCTTCCCCCCCAAAAAAAAAAGAAAAGAAAGAAAGATTTCTAGAAGTCGACAATTTTCTTATGGCTTTATCACTGCAGGTTGAGCTTGTTTGCCGGATTAGCACTGTGTTGGTGCAGATAAATTATAATCAGCTAGTTGCTACCCCACCTGCTAGACATGTGCTGACTGATCTCAATGACATTCTTTATAAAAAAGTCAAGGTATCTATTCCCCTTTTTTGTTCGCAAAAACGTGTGCTGTTTTTGTTGTGTTGGACAAGATAGATTTGAAGCAGTCTTTTTTGTTACTTTGAATTAAATTTTTTGCTATCTAAACTCTTAAAGTAGTTCTTAGATTAGATTTTAAGGAGTTATTTGGTGTGTATCTTGAATGATGTATAAAAGATATACTCCATCATGTTATTGTCTTGTGATAATCAGTCTCTGTGCTTTTCAAGTTTTTCAATTGCTCCATAGTGTTTTTTAAAGACCTGCTCCAAGCTTTTCTTAGTAAAATATTTGTTTACTTTAACATTATTTCCAGGGGAAATAACTGAATAACTTGGCCGTTCTTTTTTGATTGACAACTTTGTTTGTTGATTACGTGTCAGGGATATAAAGATATGATTGGTTTTAACCTTGCTGCAATGGATCATCTCCAGGTTTGTGTCATAATATGCTAATCTTTTGCGCACCATTTTTTTTTTTTGGAAAAAAGCTAATTTAGTTTAAAATGATATTTCAGCAAATGTTGGCTTCAAGATCAGATGCCGTATTTCGTGATGCGAAATCAAAACTACAAGAAATACGTGCTCAACAATCAAAACATGATCAATCTGATCTTGGAGAAGCGAGGCCGAAGAAAAAGAAGACACAAAAGTGATTAGTCGGTGTGGACTTTATGAAGCTGTTCATGAATGATAATCTGATATATGATTTGTAAATAAGTTGCCATTGTAGTTTTGTTGTTTTATTTGGTTTAAATTTTTATTAGAATCTGAATATTAGATATTTAAGGATTCGAATTACATATATAGGTAGGACTAGGATTACCACGGGTAATCATCAATTTTGTTTTCTCATGCTTTGAATTCTTGAGTTATTCAGTACTCATGCTTTGAATTCATGGGTTGATCTGACCAAAAAAATATATTCATGGGTTGTGGTATAATTCAATTTCTGTATTCGCTCTGTTCTTTTCTCTCTCTTTTCACCTTTCCTTCTTCAATCACCTTTCATAATCATTTGAATATTATAATTGTATTTCTGTATCCACATGATGTATTTTTGTTGTAATCTTGGTCCATCATGTTGGCAAGCTGACATAGGAGTACGAACACAAGAGGGTGTGTTATGGTAAAATTATATTGTCTCTGTAAAAAATAAATTATCAGGAATTTTAGTTTTAATTTTCGTTGTGCTCTGAACTTAATTATCCCAGTTTGCGTGGGTAAATTAGCAAGGGGGTCATAGAAAATATTCAAATATTCTCGACCCCACCGGGGTTCACATTGCATGTTGTTTCTACGAATATAGTTAAATTGACCTATTGAGTATTGACTACGGTCCTTATCCCTCAAAATTTCCTTTCAAATGTGTAAACAAATCGATCAAATTCCGTCATGAAGCAAAAGGGGAAGAACATAAAAGTGGGAAAGAACACAAATTTGCTTATGACAGTGATCTAATCAGTACTCTTTTCCGTTCTAAATATAAGACAAAGTTGATTTTTTTGGAGAGATTAAGGAAGCTAATTAAATTACTTTAAAGTATTTTTACTTTTATTTTTTCCCCTCCAAAATAATTAGTTTGACTAATAAACTAATATATAATCTATGGATACACAACATATGAAATGATTAAGTAACTTATTTAGCTTCCTTAACTTCTCTAGAAAGAAGTCAACTCTATCTTATATTTAAGACCCGATGGAATGCAACACACAGGGTCATAACCTCATCAATGTGGTATGAAACTAATGCTCAAGTGCTAATAAAACAAATAAGTAAAAACCACTTGAAGTTTTTGCCTTCATATGTAATCCCAAACTGCCAATTCTCAGGAAGTGGATAACGCATCGGTCTCCCACTTGTGATCCCAATTCCTCCTCATAACTGTCCATTTCAAAACCTTGTTACTTCCCTTCACTTCCACACACGAAAATGGAAGGTTTGATATGGTTGCACCATCTTGAGTTTACGCAGTGGATTTCGAAGCATGTGAGTCCATTGTTGTCCAGAACTTGGCTCACTGCTGCTGTCTCAAGTCCATATCCTGCTTTCAGTATATTAAAATGAAGTAACAAAGGGCTTTGTTTCTCGGCAGCTAATAAAATCGTCCCCTTTTATTGTGCACTTGTTCCTAGGCTATGCCAACTTAATAATGTTTAATTAAATTCAATATAGTGAGTTTAAATTCATTAGTGCGTTTACTATGCGTTGAAAGGATGGGTAAACAAATAGGAGGAAATAATCACATAAAGCTAGCTTAGATGGTCGGAGGTGGGTTGAGGTGACTCATGAGGTATGGGTAGATATACAAGTTCTTGAATTCTCACTATGTAATTAGAAAAGAAGAGGACAAATCGTGGGGCTTGCAAATCAAATGGATTCTCTATAGTTCAAACTAATCCCAATATCAATTAATATAAATAATTTTTTATTTTACTATAGTGCATTAATTATTATTTTTTTAAAAAAATACATACATGTAATTTTAAAATTTTGACAATGAATTTTTCAATTTTACATGTTTGCACATAATTCCTTAATTGTAAATGAGTTATTTTGATAATAGAAAATAATACGTCATCTAAAGTTTTATAGAGTTATACTATTTTTTTTAAAAAAATATAAAATATTACATGTATATTACACTATGAACGAGATCTTATATTTAGGATCGAGGGTAATACATGTTAACCCACAAATCACACTTCATTAATAAAATGATGAACTGATTAATAGTAAGAAAATTATTGAAGTAATTACTATGAGGTTCAAGGAAGGGACTTAATTACCAAGAAGTCTCAATGACAAATAAGGTGTTGTCATTTCTTATACTGAAACTTGTTTTCACATGCGCCTCTATTGTAATTGAGATTTCTTAGTAGTTAAATCTCTTCTTTAAGACCTTATAGTAATTCCCTTTAAAGCTTGAAGAGGTTAATTATCAGATTTTAAAGATCTTATGTGTACATAATTTCATACTTAAACGTTGCTAAGTAAAGATCTTAAAAAAAATGCTCCTATATATATATATAAAAAATCTTATGTTAACAAGTATAATTTAAGAAGCAATTAGAGAAACAATATAGAAAAGATAAAGATTCTTGTATTATTCATATAAGAGCAACATGCTCATACAATATAACCCACTTGGGTTTAACAATGATCATTCCTCACTTGAGAGTGATTAACCACAAACCCTAACTTTAGGGATCTAGGAGGGACTTCCCTCTCTAGAGAGAAAGACTCAAATTAACCTCTCTCTAATATGGTGAGAGCTCCACACTCTACACACATGGTGAGGGCTCTACACTCAACACTAACTAATCTCATTAGTTAAGACTCCTTATATATAGACTAGGGCCCTAACTAATTCACTAATCATTCAACTAACCACCTAATACTTCTAACATGCCCCCTCAAGTTGGACACCATTTATCTTAAATGTGCTCAACTTGAACAATACAAAATAAGGAGGTAAGGTGGATTAAATTGAATAGTTTTCAATCAAAAAAAAAAAAAACAATACAAAATATCTTCAAAAATAATTCTTCTCCATATCTACTGAGATGCTTCTCTTCTAGGCAAGACCATCAATATTCTTTGCCTCTCTCATACTTCCTTAACCGAAACCAATCTGCAACCTCTTCTATTTGCAATATTCTTCATGGTGAGGGCTCCACACCCAACACTAACTAATCTCATTAGTTAAGACTCCTTATATATAGACTAGGGCTCTAACTAATTCACTAACCACCTAATACTTCTAACATCTTAAAAAAAAAAACACTATATACCATAAGTTCCAGAGCCTCCCTCATAGAAAGTGGCACAAGCTTGCTTCCAAGGACTGGGCAATGAGCAACCCTACTGCCTCCTACGTTATGAGAAGTTCGTTTCCTTGAGAGAAATGAGCGTCTGCCTCAACGTGAGGAAGCCAAAGAGCAATAATGATAATAAGAAAGAGCATAAATGAAGCCAAGAGAGCTCGCAAAGGCAATGCCATATCGTAACGTTATAAATTGATTTACAGATACTGGCACAGCCTTTTGGTAAGGATCTTCTCTCTCTGGTTCCTGACTTTTTGGTGCTTCCAGATTTTCCTGCGTAGAAAATTAGTGAAGAGGATTCTCATTAGCTAACTTTCTCCTTATTTCTCATCATCCAATTTCAACCATTGATTTGACTCAATGAGGTTGTTGTGTAGCCAGTTATATCAAATCTATGGTCCAGATTTAAAGCCGATGAGGGACAATGAGAAAACGCCAATGTGTAACTTGAGGAATAGAAAGAATGAATGTTGTGTCTTGTATTCATATACAAACGTTATATATATATATATATACAAGATAAGAGAGCCTCAATAGTAATGACTAATAATGACTATTAATGAAGATTATCCCTAATCCCTACAAATCAGGAATTCCTATAAATCAAAATACAATTTGCTATGTAATCCCTGTCACCCCCCGCAAGTTGGAGCATGGATGTCTTGGATGCCCAACTTGGACTTGAGTTCATGAAACCGAGTAGGATGAAGTGGCTTTGTGAATATGTCTGCAAGTTGATCAGCAGACCGAATAGGTAGAAGACGAATCAGCTTGGCTGGAAGCAGCTTGCACATGCAAAAACTCATCTCTCATTGAGCGGAAGCAAAAATGATCATGATGGACGGAGCAATCGAGAGAACAGGTCTCGAGAAAACTAGGAAAAATGGAGAAAACGAGAGAACGGGTCTCGAGAAAACTAGGGAAAAAATGGAGCAATCGAGACAACAGGTCTCGAGAAAACTAGGAAAAATGAAGCAATCGAGAGAACATGTCTTAAAAAAAAGGGAAAAACTGATCGAGAGAATATGTTTTGAGAAAATGAGAAAAAACTGATTAAGAGAATAGATTCAAGAGAAAACGAGAAAAAAACTGAAAGTAACGGGGAAAGAAAGAGAAAACTTCAAAAATGTGTAAATAAAAGGGAGACGTCAAATCGGCGATGAGAGGAGAAGCAGTAGAAGGTGGTGAGGCCGGGGAAGGAAAATTGGTGAATGGAAATCAAAGAACCCCCCAAAAAAGAAACAGAGATGGCACTCAAGATTTGGCCGCCCACTTTATTAATGTTAACACTACAGTAACAATGGCCACCGGAAAACTCAAATTAATAAAAAACAATCAACACGTGGCTCTGATACCATGTGACTTGACAAAATGGAAAGAATGAATGTTGTGTCTTGTATTCATATACAAACGCTACATATATATATATATATATATATATATATATATATATATAGATAAGAGGCCAATAAGAATTAATAATGGTATTAATGAAGATTATCCCTAATCCCTACAAATCGGATATTCCTATAAATCTAATAATGACTATTAATGAAGATTATCCCTAATTCCTACAAATCAAGAATTCCTATAAATTAAAATACAATTTGTTATATAATCCTTGTCAAATATGAGGATCCGGACCGAAAATCAGGCATGGTGTGAGCAACAATATATGTGCGAAGGGTACGTTGGTTATTTATTGGGTTGGTGAATTTAGTGTATCGTTCTTAGTGTTCCAGCTTTTTTCTCTTTTCCCCTCCTTACTAAAATCACAAGAGCCACTCGCTCTCTTCTCTCTTCCCAACCTTGCCAATTCATAAGGACCTTAAAATTGTAGTTGTTTTAAAATACCAGAAATTAAAATACAAATTTTTAATTATGAAATTAACCCTGAACAAACTATTTGACTGTTAGCTATTAATGGATGTTCCCACGTCAAATGCGTCATTTTTATAACATTTTTTTAGGTGCATCCATTTGTTTAAAAAAATCCATGAAAAAGTACATATATTTTTTTTTTTAAAAAAATATTTTAAGCTTTTTGTGATCTTTTAAGTTTATTAAAATAATCAAAATCGAGTAAGACAGTTCTAATCATTTATAGATTATAGAAGCTATTTTAATTTAGGTGACTTATAAGATAATGTGATGTGTATGAGGGAGAGAATATGATAAAAAATATTGAATTGCATATATATATATATATATATATATATATACATATAGGGTTTATCGTTTGTCGTATCGGCTCGACATAAGTTATGTCAAATCACTCTAAAACTACGTCGTTTTAGGATTAGAGAAATTAATGAACTCTCAAAACGACGTAGTTTTGGTTTTGGGAATTTATAAAGGATCTTTTGGTAAAATTCATATAATAAATACAAAAACGAAAATACAAAAACACCCTTTATTAATTTCCTTAACTCCCAAAACGACGTAGTTTTAGGGTGACAGACATAAACTTATGTCGAAAATACGACAAACGATAAGCCCATATATTATATATTATCAAAATATATATAGAGATATCATCAAATTTGATAACTAATCATATGGAAGGTTAATTTTGTAATTAAAAATTTATATTGATTTTCGGTCTATGAAAATAATTAAAAATTTTAAGATCTTATTAATAAATATTTTGTTTCCTTGATCCTTCTCCTCAATTCTCCCTATTATCAAAAGATAATTTATTATTATTACAAAAAAGGGAAGCACTGATACTTTATTCATCATTGTGAAGAAACCAACAGAGTAAAATACTATAGTATGACTGATCTTGTACTAGACCATCAGCATCAGATTGATTCAATAGATGTGTATGAGATTCTTGTATGCATCCTCGTGCTGTGAGTAATAATCACTATCAGCCTGCACATCAAAAATCACATCACCCATTATAATTAGCCTCACTGAGGAAATAAACACGGGAAGGGAGGGGGAGAGAGGAGAAGAAAACTGTAGAGAAGTCTAATTAAAATTCAAGTAGAGATGCAAAGACAGCACACGTTAAAGGACAAAGAAATTAACCAGGAAGGGAAAACGCTTAAAAATTACCCACAGAATCTTCCACTACACGGCAGCCAGTCATTATTCTTAAACAAGTGCAACTATATTCTATTTGCTTGCTGAATGTTGATGACTTGATGCGATTTATATGGCAACCAATCTCACTTAGGGAGATAAAACTTATGGTATTCCACTACACCGCAGCCAATTTTAAGGTCCTTCTCTGTAGCTAATTTTCCCATGCTAATATTTGTATTTGTGTAAAGGGATATTTGTATTGATGACAATGTTAGACAAACAAATATATTCATATATTTAAATTGTGTTATTAGTGTCCAATCAGGTTTTGGAAAGAGTTGGATAACTACATCAGCTGCCTTTAACAACTAAAACAGCCCCCCCATTAACAACCACATCAGCCCTCATTAACAATTACATAAGCCCCCATTAACAACTACATCAGTCCCCTCTAACAACTAAAACAACCCTCATTAACAACTATATTAGCCTTTATTAACAATTATATCAGCCCCTATTAACAACTATATCAGCAAACACTAACAAATACATCAGCTCCCTCTAAAATCCTAAAAACTTGACCCTATAAAAATATTCATTTTATATTACTTCCACTGAAGTAGTCTACCCTCATATCGGTAACCAACGATTTCAGTCATGGAGCTCCACTATATAGATTGACAACCCATAAACATCCAGAATAACCCACCATACCCTATAAGGCAAAACAAACGCCAAAGGAATTGGCGTTTAAAGGGGATAAAAATCTTAAGTTGCCGAAGAAGAATCAAAACCAAGACTCACTATGTTGCAGATTTGTTTCACTCTCACTCAAATTTCTCATGAAAAGAAGAATATGGCCGGTCCAAGCACCCAACTATAAAACTTGCGAAGAAAACAAATGACGGAACTCCATAGAAGAAGCTAGAAAGAGGGAAAGGAGGGAAATTCATGTATCAGTTGGCCGGCTTGGACGTTGGATGGAAGAATAAGCAGAGATATTTTTTCATTTCACTCTTCTACTTCCTCCTCCATCGCCGAAAAACCAGAGCAAGAGAAGAGAGAGAATATTCCACTGGTTTAGTGATACAGAGGAAAGAGGAAAGTGATACTAGGGCTATCAACGTCATTTGACTACACATTCACATATCAAAAAGGACCCTGGGACCTTTTCTGGGATGTAAAAGTTCCTTGGGCCTTTTTTGGGTTTTTATTTATTAAAAGGGTCCTCATATGGAGTTTCCAAAGAAATTAATCAGGAAGGGAAAACGCTTAAAAATTACCCACAGAATCTTCCACTACACGGCAGCCAGCCACTATTCTTAAACAAGTGCAACTATATTCTATTTGCTTGTTGAATGTTGATGCGATTTATATGGCAGCCAATCTCACTTAGAGAGAAAAAACTTACGTTATTGCTATTTTTGTTGTTATTGTAACGATATTATATATTTTATGGATTTACTAACTACTAATTGAGAAACATGTAAATTCCCCTGTGCGTACCTTTCGAACTGCTTTTATTGCAGTCAGCAGCTTTTCACCAATGAATTCCTTAAAGATGTCATCATCTTTATCAATAGCCTCCAGAGATTCATAGAGTGTACTCGGCAACCTCTGAAGTTTTTCGGGATAGTTCCCTGGTTCCGTATCTGTTTCATGCAAAATATTGGGGTGGGAGATCTTAGGTGCTTACTTGGAATTCTGTATTCTGAACATTTATAAGTTCCCAAATCATGAGGTAATCCAGCGAATCAATAAGCGAAAAAGAATAACAACTCATCGGCAATAAATCCAGAATCTGGGGGAGGTTTGAACAACATTCAGCTTATTATGCATATCATTTGCGCCCTAGTGGTATTAGTAAAAAACTGTGACACTCAATCCAGGGATATAACACTTGATACAGTTATAAAGCATATAGCACAAACAAATGTACAACTATGGTCAAGTTGTCCTGTCTGCTCTCCCTCTTTTTGTCTGTTTAAATTCTTTTTACAAGAACAAGAAAAATTGAATTAGAAGGATGCAATTTGTAATTGACCCAAACGATGAAACAACTGAAAATAGAAAGGCAAAAACAAAAAATGATGATAGCAAATTCAGTGATGTACGGGTAAGATTGTAAAGGCCATCAGAACACTGCAATAGTTAAGTCGGGAACGGAAATTGAATAGTTTTCACAATTACATGCGCACTGAAGAAACCCCATCTCAAAGCTGTTTCTTTGACTACCCAAAATGTTTCACAATGTCGGTCAGTTAACAAATACTTTGTGATGATAATTAATACTTGCAAAAAATATTCTAGTCACGCCATGTATGATTAAAGACCAAATGACCTTACCAACAGGTTCAGGAAGAGTAAGATGCCTACGAAGTCCATCAATTCCAGCAGCAACTATGGCGGCCAAGCCTAGATGTGGATTAGCTGTAGCGTCGAATGATTTAATCTCAAAGTTGCTCACTAGACCATTAGGAATTCCAGGCGGAGATGCAGCTCGTAGTGGGGCTTCTTTATTTTCATTTCCCCAGCACTTGAATGCACCGCTCCTTGTATTGGGCTGTAGACGTTGGTAACTACAAGGAAGAAGTATTGATTGAACAATGTTGCAGGATGAGATAGTCCATGCAACATAACTTTAAATACACAGGGATCAAGCGTGGACATTGTAATCAAGTAATCAACAGAGATTGACATTTTCCTCCTTCTTTGGTTCCCTTTTCGCTGGTTTACTATTTAGAACGGTGTTTTCAATAAAAAAATTCCTACATACATACAAATAACCTCCGACAACTACCCAATAACATGGAACTTTAGATAGCTTCCACATTCCAGAAGGATAATTCAGATTTTGAATTTCCAAACAGATTTCCAAGGAATTACTCATCATAAATCAAACTGAACTTTACAAATAAAGACCAATAGAGTCATAAGTTATGTACCAACGACAGGGCCAAATATCACAAAAAACAGAGCTAGTATGAAAACATGTAGGGCTAAAGAAGGAGAGAGAAGGCGCCAATTTTCTATGATTAATAGACATAATTAAATAAGTCATTTTAAGCTTGTAACCAGTGCATAGAATCTGAAAGTTCACAGGTTCAAGTCCCCATTTCAGCAGTATCATCTGTTTCTAAAAATACAGTTTTTTTCACTTTCATGGTCCACATACAAGTTTCAATACAGAGGATTAGACTGTGTATAGTTGGGCCCACTTCCATCAATCTGATCATCTTTGCTAGTTCTTAATCAACCATGTAATAAGGGATAGCAAAATTATGAACAACTTACTGAAATTTAAAAAACAAACAATTAAATAAAATGCTTAATATGACAAGATAATCATGGACTACTACTAGGAAGAGCAACCTGTTAGGATGAGCTGCTACAAATGCGCAAATTGAAGCAATATGATGTAAAACTCCCGCCATGAATTCCTTTCCTCTAACCGATATTCCATGTTTAGACGATGCATCAGATGCCATAAATACGTTTTGACCATTCTTTGACAGGCTAAGATGCACATGAGCTCCAGAGCCAAAATCATCCAAAAAGCACCTTCAATATTACAAGAAAACATTATATACACACGCAAAATATATATTCCTGAGCATTCAGTTGAAGCAACCAAAGAGAATTCAATAGCTGTAGGTAGATAGTAGTGGTAATTTTATAAGGAGTCATAATTGAATCAGCTTATATACAAAAGTTTGTACTCCCCAAATAAAATATAAGCATGGAATGCATTAGCTTCTGCTATCCTACCTGGCCTTATATGGCATTAGGGGCCAAAGACTTCCATAGTTATCAGTTATCTTTATCTATAGAAGCTTTTCTTGTGGCTAAATTATTTTTTCAATATATTATAACTAAAGGAATGTACAGAGGGCAGAAGTAGAGTGCCTTCTTTAGCCCCTTTGCTTTAGCCTTAAATTTCAACACCCGCGAAAATAGATCGGCAAGATGATTATAATTAAACTCAGAATTTCCATCCTTACTTTGGCATAAAAGTTGCCAGCAACCCATGCTTTCTTGCAATTGCCTTAATAACCTCACGAGTGTATATTAACTCATCCGCAGCTTCAGTACAAGTCGTATATCTCAGAGTCACTTCAAATTGACCTTTTCCAACTTCTGCATGTATCTTAAATATATAAAAAGAGAAAAGAATCAGAAGATCATGGGCCACTAATCTACAACCTCAGGAGAGGAAATTACAGAAGACCTACAAAAAGCAACCAAATGCCAATTTAAGCATTAATTTGGCACATGCCGTATGGTGACAATCCTTCCCAGAAGGCCGGAACCTTGGTTAGTTAAGCACAGTAATCTAACATGATTTATGTTTTAGATGGAGTAGGAGGCATCGGTTCAGCAATATGGATATTTTGTTTGGGGGTATCTTAGGCTCTTAACCATTGTACGAAGATATAGTAAGGCCTGCTACAAAAGGCTTAGTGAATTTGAGGTTTTTGCATAGTAAACTTTTTCAGCATATCTATATATATAATAACTGATGATGCTATAAATTCTTTTTACCTGTTCCACTAGAATACCCAAGGAATGAAGAGCAGCAATGACTTCCTGAAATAGGGGAGATGTGGCATCAAATGCTGATGTGGAGGAGTAATGAGTCGAGTCTATGGGCACCCATTCTTCTTTCCCTCCCCTGAATAGTTTTTTTTTTTAAAAAAAAAATTTAGTTCACTTATTCAATCAATTATTATGGTATAATTCAATCATCAATCAGAAAAGAGCATTTATTTTAGTACCTAGTTACACTCTTTAAGAGATAAAATTCATTCTCAAACCCTGCATTCACTACCTGGAAAGTGGAAACAGGTTCAAACATTAGTTTTGTACCTCACAGTCGAGCTGTAAAAATGAGTGGAGTGAGTTAAACGAGCCAACCTTTCAAGGTTGCGGGTTGGATGGGCTAACTCATTTAACTCACTTTAATTTAGGGGGTAAAAATCAAAACCCGGCTCGTGTGTTAAATAGGCCAGCACATGGGAGTCAACTCATTTTTACGGCTCTACGTCACAACTAAGACAAGCTTTAAACCATACCAAGTCAAACTCATCTTTCAGAATCCTTGAAACTCTTCTTAAGGCCTCCCTTGGGCAATATTCCCATGCTTCACCTGGTTTAGTTTGAAAATTACATAAAACCATCTCCTCTTGCTTGCTCCTGTCACAGAAGAGGGCTGCATCAGTTTAATAATTCAATTGTATACGCTCAACGCAAAACAACTGTTCATATTGCAGGCTCTTTGAATGTCATTCTTCAACTTATGTATCAATAATTAGCCAAAGAAACCAACATATCAATGAAAAAGAAGAAAGACCCGGGGGATGAACTCAAAATACTCGTCATTATCATATATCACTGCCTCTATTTGCCCAAAAAAGTTAATTTGCATTGCGATTTTCATTATCTTAGACTTTCAAGATAAATGTCAAATATGATATTTTAAAACACAAACACAAAATTTTGGGTGAAAAATTGAAAATCAAGACCAGTTAACCATGAAATATCAGATAAACCCATCAAGAAAGAAACAGAGTACCAAGGAATTCTACTTTTTGTAGACAAATCAGGCATTACGGTTACTTCACCAACTGCATTCAAACCAGACCCCTCTATCGTTGTGTCGAGATATGAAGGCGTTGCTATTACAGCACTTGCCAAACCAACCCCATGCTCCTTAATAACATCATTGAAACGCTTTCCAGGAACAACCTGAAACAAAAATTGGCAGCAGCCCATGCTCCTATTTTATTGTTGAGTATATAAGAATGAAAAGAGCTGGACAACGCATCTGAAATTCATCAGAAGCTATTGGAAATCAAAATCCAGTCAAGGGGTACTTTATTACTAGGGCCATGTCTCTAAAAGTCTCCTCGAGATCATAATAGTATCTAATATTTAAAATTCTTCTTACTCTCACAGCCAGTTTTATGGCAGTTATCCGTTTTAAGGAACTGCATCAATCTACCCTCAAAGCAATTGATTAGGTTCACACACCGTGGTTTCAATTTTATACGCAATTTATCTCTAACATGTTTATTCAAATGCCTTATTTCCCTCAATATTCAAGGATTCAAGCATTGTTCCTTTTTCAATGATGACTTGTATAATTTATCACAGATGTAAAGGAAGAATATTTTGGAAATGATACAAACACTTAAATAGGCAACAGTACAACTGTCATGTGACTCCATGATGCAAAATTATGGCAAACCTTTCCTGAAGGATAGTTAAATGATTTTGCTTTCCTTCCAAATGTCTGAAACAGGAATTTTTACTCTTAAACCAGACAGAACAAACAGGTGATATAAACATTCCCAACTATCTAGTTGTGAGGACCATGGATAGTTGACTTTACTTGTCAATTTTTTTTCCAATTGTTAACATAATCACGAACTGCTTTCTTATATTTCAGTAGTAACCTTTCTAATTGAGCAAGTAAACATTCTTCCGCAAGTTTCTTCTCAAGTTCCCAAATGAAAGGTTCCCATGCAGGATAGGAACAAGAAAAGGATAGAAATAGGCTTGATGTAAACTTACCCGGCATCTATGCTGTCCGGAAATATCGACCCACATGAGACGAACAAGTGACAATTCAGCCTCTAAACCAAAATTTGACTTTTGAGATAAGTTGTGGTGTGAAGTGATAGTACAAGTGGCTGGTTTAATCTTGTAAAAGTGGATTGCATTTCGTGCAAAGATGTCTTTAGCAGCTTCCACAGCTTCAGGAACTGAGAGATCGCCATCAATGCATGCATCACGTAAAACAGAGAAAACAACTTCACGAGACTTCTTTGCACCTGTAAAATTAAATTTTTATTTTATTTCAATCAACTATGTTTTGCACTCAAGTATTGTGGCAGGGAGGAGGTAGAATTTTCTTGGGCCAAGATTTTAGTTATATGATACATAATATCCTTCAGGTGAAACATGAAAGAGATCTAATTAGCTTTTACATATATAAATAGACGACATATTATATTTATATTAGCGATGTTCCTAACTTGTTGATGGCTTATTATTTTTTGGACAGCACCACTACACATAGAAAAGGGTATATTTCCCGAATATACACTATTTATCTAGTACAAGTTACTGACTAACATTCTGACTCAAAAATTTGATTCTGGTTTACCTGAAGTCAGTTACACTCCAACGGTCCAGCCATATTGCAAATAGCTGGTGACCTGGTCTGAACAAGGCCTGCCTTAATTGGGTGGATTTAAAGAGCATGGAGTCAAGATGGGGTTAACAACTACTCCTCAACTTGAAGAGGGGGAGTATTGGTGATTATAGAAATTAAGCTAAACTCTCCTTGAAATCCGTGACTTCATGTTCAGATCCCATAAGACCAAGTCAACTTGGTTGGTTTTCGCTAATTAGATGCTAATTCAGTTCTCAATAGGCCCCTCTTTCCAATTATGCGAACTAGTAGAATTGATACAGAAATGGAACACATGCACCAAAAGTAAATAGGAATTCCAAGTGGCCAAATGTAGAAACTGTAACATCCCATTTGAGAACGGCGGAATATTTTTTTTTTTTTAAAACGTTTCCAAATATTTCACGCAGAGTAGTCAGAGTAGAGCATTGGAGCGAGTAAGTAATTTACATTACATTCAAAATATGGACCATAGTGTAAATGTATTGGATTACAGTCATCCAGAATTCTCAAAAGTTAAAGGAACTTAAAGAAAACGGAAAATAACGTAGACACGTCTTGGCCTACTCCAGATGCTTGCCTCGATCTCCATGCATCGGTCCTCTTGACCACGATGCTACAAAATGAGATCCATTCCACATATGGATCTCGGGTAACGGTTAACCTTATGCTCAAATAAAACAAGATATGTACAACAGATATTCATTTCGATACAAGATATCATCACAAAAGCAAACAGGCGGATGTATGATCAATATCATGGACGAACATAAGCACAAAGCGTATGTAAGGTCTCTCTCGACTAGTTACGCACATATCCAAGGTGCCACGCCACAACGTGTCCTCGCGCTAGGAATAACTCAAACGGCATTACCAATACTATAATCCGTGGGTAAAGCCAAGTATCTCCGACGATTCTCAACAACCTCGCCCATGAACGTATCTATAACGCAAAAGTATATGAGCGATAGAGTTAGGGTTACGAAGACGCGTCCGTACCTTCGTTGCAAATATCCGGCTCTTCCGGCTAAAAACGGTACTTTTTGACGGCCGTACGTAAAAACAAATAAACAAATGCGGCTCAACAAATGGCGGCAAACAAATGAACGATGAAATTTCGACGGTTCGACGTCGAAGTATTCTAATCGAATAATAACACACTTATGAATATTTGGCAGCATAACGGGCATTTTAGGTGAAAAAGACCATTTTGCCCCTACTACCCCTATTTGGCGGAATTTCGCCGAACTTCGTTACTTTGACCGTATTCCATTTCAAAATTATCCCCACTATGTTTTTACCTCGTCGTCGGCATCTTTCAATGCAATGAGGCATAAAAACAAGCATAGGAATATATTCTCAAACTTCCTAGATCAAAACAACAATGTTCTACTATAACTACCGAAAGAACTACTAAACTAAAAACTAAGGACGTAAGAACTTACTCGGAGCTAAGGCACAATTTTTTCCGTAGCTTCTCTCTCTAGAACCTCTCTCTAGGATCTGAATTTTGGTGTGAAGAATGAGAGCAAGAGAGCTTGCTATTTATAGAGAAAAATAGGACAAGTGGGAATTTCCAAAAAGTCTTCGAAAATGATTCGGCCGTTGGATCTAGGGTTTTGTAAGATGCAATCTTGACCATTCAAGGTCTTGGCCGACCTCTTGGTCCCCCAAAAGTCAAAGATTGATTTTTCATCTTGCTTTATGGCCTCCGGTCCGATAAAGCTACCGACGGTGTCCGTTTTCGCGATTTCGCGAAACTCAAAAATCCGGGTATGTAACTTTGAAGATCTTTTCATCCTCTCTCATATTATCTATTTTGATCCTCTTTTGATCATATCCGGTATTCTCCGGTGCGTCGAAAGATATTCGGACAAACGCGTCCGATTCATGTAAATCACTTCCGATAGAACCAACTTCTCTGGACAATAATTCGTTTGAATCGTAAAACGTCCAGTTGTTGTCTAACTTAATCTGTGTTTGAAAATACGCAATTGTTTCTATAGGTTCTCACTTTGCCTATCTGACTCTACTCTATCGATCAGCTTTTCGTCTTATTTGAAATTAGGGTTTTCGGTTGCGGAAACAACGTCGATAAATTCTTTCTTCGTGTAAAAATTCACTTGTTCTTAATTTGATCAGTCTGAAAAGACTTTTACCTCTCCTTACTGTAGAATTTATTTCCAACTTTTCCCTATTCCCGCCGCCTATAAGTTCGACTCACCGCATTATATTATTATTTTATTCTAATTATCATTTTAATTATTTAAACAATTCTTTTTAATTAAAAATACCAATAATTTCGTCCCCTAAATTTTAAAATTCAGATTTATTTATTTTTCTATAATTTTTTCCATTTTTTAAAAATATAATATTTTTTACCAAAAATTCCCGTTTTACCCTCGCCTTAAGTTAGAACTTAATCGACCTAATTTCTTCGTTTAGTGATATTTTTAGGATCAGGTTTCTTCATATATTTATCTTTACTAATTTACAGTATATTGTTATCTTACAAACTTTTATACTTGATATTGTCATTTTATATCCTATGTAAAATATTAAAAATGTTTTCCCATCAAGCTTACTTTTTTATGGTTTCCGAAATCTTTTTAAACTTTTCTTCATGTTATTTCCTCGAAATAATTTATTAAATTCTCATAATTAGGGATAACACTTCCATATTTTTCTCATAATTTTTCATGATCTTTCATTATTTATCATAATATTTTTAGATCGTTTTTATCACCATTATATCATTTTTAGTCATTCGTTTCATCATATTTTCCCTCGTAACTTTTTTGACAATTTACTCTATAATTATAACAATTTTCTCGTAACATTTTTATCTCATGAATTTACTTCATTCAAATATTCATTAATTTTCCTTTATCTCGAAATTCCAGATTTGCTAAAATCCTAGATTATTAAAACAAATTGAACCAGGATCATTGTCAGTAAGCCACCAGCATATGTCTCCTTTTCAAACCTCTGGTCTGTGGAAAGAAACCTTTAAGAGTCCAACCTTTAAGAGTCCTTACTTATTGGGTCTTTACTAGAACCCTACTAGCGTCAGAGTCCTACTAGTCTTTACTATTGAATCTTGGGAAAATTACGTTCAGGTCCCAAGGAAGGGAATTAATCATAAATAAGTCCCTTGAAATCACAAAATTACATAGAAGTCTCAAGAGACTTTTTTGATATTATTTGTATTAACAACAGGAAATGTATATATTTACAACAGGAAATGCCTATATTTACAACAACATTTAAACACCCGACCATTTACAAATGTAAAAAACCATATTTACAACAAATGAAATGCCTATATTTACAACAACATTTAAACACTTGGATTTTGAACATAGAGAGGTCATTTACAACAGAAAAAGCATAAATTTACAACAAGAAATGCTGTATTTACAACAAAATTTAAAATCTGGCCATTTACAACAAAAAATGCATGTATTTACAACAACATTTAAAAACCTGGATTTTATTTCCATACAAATAATATCAAAAAAGTCCCTGGTCATTTACAACAGAAAATGCATGTATTTACAACAGGAAATGCATGTATTTACAACAACATTTAAAAACCTCCATACAAATAATATCAAAAAAGTCCCTTGGGACTTCTGTGTAATTTGATGATTTCAAGGGACTTTTTTGTAATTTTTTTCGTTCCTTGGGACCTGCATGTAATTTTCCCTTGACTCTTTAGTATTGGTCCTTACTATTAGTAAGAGTCTTTACTCAATCTTTACTATTACTCGTTTCTATATAAATAGGTTTGTTGTATCGTGAGTTTAATATAGCAATCTGAGTTCATTTCCTATTATATTTTTCTCTCATTTTATTCCACATGGTATCAGAGCTGGATTGATTTGCAGACAAAAGCGTTCGTTTTTTTGTTCATCCGGCGCTGGTGTCTCAATGCTTTCTCTAAAAATGTCTCTTCTTCATGCTCCCCATCATTGCTTCGAGTATTGAATTGAGAGACAGAGTCAGAGGGGCTACGAGACACAGCGCCGGGAAACTCCATCACCCACCCACAAACAGAAACATCGTTCTCTTCTCTGGTAAACACAGAGCAATCTCCAACGCACATTGGACGACGCCCGAACTGTGTAGTCTGTGCTGAGTTTGAAGTGTAGTAATTTCATCTCACCATCTCAGTTCGAAGTCCGCCGTCTGAATCTGTGCAGTCCGTTGAAGACACCCAGCGTCAACATCATCTGATTCTGTTGACGTCTTCGGTGTTGGAAAGACGGACTAACAAAATCATAGCTGTTACCAGATGATCTTGTCGCAGCTAATAACTCCCAACGTTGTCGAGTGTCTGCTGCCCGCTCATCTTGTCACTACAATCTAAAAGCCGTTGCGCTGTCTAAAGGAAGGAACAGATCAGAATTAATTTTTTCGATCTTCCTTACCTCACCGTCACTAATTTCGCCGGAGAAGAACGAGAACCAGAGCCGAGAGAGAGGCGTGTTACTGTTCATCCGTGGTTACTGTTCATCCGTCTTTGTCATAGAGAAACAGAATAGAGCAGTGAAAGGCAGTGGCATCTTACAAGACAATCGAAATCAGAAGAAAGACGGAGTGAAGCTGCTGTTCGGACTTCAGGTGGAGGAAAAACGAAGACGAGGTAGCCACCAAGAACACTGTTCATTGTCTTCCTCTCTCCATCACTGAACCAGCGTTTCTTCCTTTGTCGCTGGAATCACTGTTGGACCTCCTCAGCTGCCACCGTCTTCCAGTATAGTTAGTGGAAACTTCATACCCGAATCGGACTAGAGGTAGACGACGCTGCTGCTCTTCATTTCAGGAGCCAAGTTTGACAAAGAAGGAAGATAAAATTAGTCTTCGAAACAGTATTTCTTTGGTTAAAGACCAAAGAATAAGTTTACTGATCAGCTTGTGAGTCTCTGTCTGTTTGTGTGCTATTGTGCAAAGGAGACAGCTTACAGAAACTATTCATACGTACCATACTGTTCATATATACGTTACGGTACTGTTAAAAAAAAAGGTCTGAAATCCAAAGATCATTATGTCTACGGTCTCCGACGCCTCTTCATCTGTGCCGCGATCTGGTCCTAATGATCTCTCTACTGTCATCCTTGTATCTGAAAAACTTACTGGTGACAATTATCGTGAGTGGTCTCAATCCATGATTCTTGCTCGGATGGACGGGATAAACTTGAATATATAAATGGTGAAGCAAAAAGACCCTCAACATCAGAAATCAAGGAGTTTCGAAAATGGAAGTCTGAGAATGCTTTGGTATCCTCTTGGTTGATCAATGCCATGTCTTCCTCAATTAAGAAGAGTTTCATGTACCTTCCGTCAGCCCTGGAGATTTGGGAAGCTCTCCGTGAAACATACAGTCCTATAGGGAGTAGGTCCCGTATATTTGATGTTAAGAAAAAATTGTGGCAACTCCAACAGGACCAAATGTCACTCGATAATTATTATCTTGAAAAATTAGCTCTTTGGCAGGAGCTTGACGCTCTGCAAAATAAAAGACATTACTGTGGGGCTGACGCTAAAGAAGATCGCAAAGAAAAAGAAGAAGAGCGAGTATATGAGTTGCTAGCTGGTCTTAATATGGTTTATGATGATGTTCGGGCTTGGATCCTCAGTCAAGAACCTCTGCCTTCTGTGCGAGAAGTCTATACTATCTTGCGTAATGAAGAGGATAGGCGAAAATCAATGTTTAACAATAATCCTGCTTCTCCTCCCGAGATCTCTGCTCTTGCTGTTAAATTCACAGACTCAAAAGGTCCCAAAGGTCGACCAATCTGTGATCATTGTAAGAAGCAGGGACACACAAAGGATAACTACTGGGAACTTCACGGTAAACCTGCAGACTGGAAGCAAAGGATAGAGAAAGGAAGAGATGCAGCAGAAGACTCCAAAGAAACATCCCAAAAAGACCAGCTCAGTAAAATCATGGAAATGCTACTTCAGATTACAAAACAACCCAATGCCACGATGGTCAGCAAAGAATCTGCCTACGAGGGCGATGATGATTGGCAGTGCTAAGGAAGTTGACAGGTGTATAAGCAAGTTGGACATGATTAACAATCATGGTCCAACTTGAGGGGGAGTGTGGAAAGAAACCTTTAAGAGTCCTTACTTATTGGGTCTTTACTAGAACCCTACTAGGGTGAGAGTCCTACTAGAGTCTTTACTATTGAATCTTTAGTATTGGGTCCTTACTATTAGTAAGAGTCTTTACTATTACTCGTTTCTATATAAATAGGTGTGTTGTATCGTGAGTTTAATATAGCAATCTGAGTTCATTTCCTATTATATTTTTCTCTCATTTTATTCCACATGGTCCTCAATTATGTATGCATGGAATATAATTTTCTAAGCTAATGTGTCGAGAGATATTCCAATAATGAGCATAAATGTTAAGGAAGGAAAGCAGTCGGCATGCAGCTTGGCATAACGATAAGACAATTCAAAACAAAGGTAGATGGCACAAAAGAAGAAGAGAAGCGATTAAAACAACAGAATTTGTTTAGTAAATGTGAACATAAAGAATAAATGTTAACGGTGCTAACCAACCTAAGTAGAATGTTTCAGGAAATGCATAGCCATCAGTACTGAACATCACCTGCAAATTATTCATGCAAGACATTAAATTCACCAGAACAGATCTAAAATACAACTCCACATGCCATATTACCATGTCTGTCTCTGTCCCGGTGCAGTGTGTGTAATAACATAGCCAGAATAAAAAATAGCTGAGATTTCACTTTTAGATAGTAAAGAAGTTTTTAAAAAAGTGAAAAGAGGGTGAAGAACGGAGGAAGCAAAGAAAGAAAGCATTGCTTTCTGACTTCCTTCAGACAAATTAACATAAACCTTAAGAGTTATAACATATGAAGTATAAGCTTCTAATATCAGTTCCTTGTGCCGCACCTGAAATTTGTTTCCTGCTAGCGCGTGGTAATACTTATTTCCTATAGGATTATGATACACTATTGTATGTTTATAGAATCAGAATGGGGATTAGAGATAGAGAAGACACAGAAAATGGATTAGAAGAGAAGACACACAAGAAAGGGATTAGAAAAGAAGAAGAGAGATCCTATGGCTCTCTCACAATATATTCACACTTATAACAAAACTCTTCTCAATGACCGAATGTACAATAGGGGATGGGCTATTTATAGTACTATAGCCCCTTTAAGTCTAACTAATCCTAGTTTCCCATTATTGACTAATTACCCTACTTACTATCTAGTGTACAAATAGGTCCCTAGGTTTATATCACACTTAGGTCCCTAAATGCTGCTTATTATCTTTATATATCAATACCCCCTTCCCAAAAACATTCTTGCCCTCAAGGATCGCCGAACAACAAAATACAAATCAAGTCAACAAAAACATAGAAACTTTAAAATTCTGAAAAACGTCTTGACAAAGTAGAATCCTCCGCTTTAAATGCTGCTACCCACAAGTACAACTCACTTGTTTGTCATGGAAACAACTAGAAGCAATAAATCCAATCCAGACCCCAATAGCATTTTAATCAGCTCTCTCCCCCGAACCAAGTATGCAGCAGACTTTGGGTAGGAGAACACCGAAAAAATGAGAGCCAATTTTGAAGAAACCCAAATTTCCCCAAGAAGCATCTTGACTAACTCCCTTTGAACCAAACAAAAATCGGAATTCTTGTAGGAATAATGAAACCCAAATTCTAAGTTATTGGGCTCTTTTGTTTGTTTGTTATCTTCTAAGCCCAACAACATATCGTGAAGCTATTAAATCCATTGTCCCATTAAAATTCTGTTGTCTTGTTGAAAGAGAGTGACATCCAGCTATAACCCTTCAACATTCTTCCGCCCTTCCAAGAATATGCAAGCTAGTCAGTAACCCTTTATTTGCAGCGGGTTGAACAAAGTGAAAACAGATAAGTGGAGAAAATATGACTCTACATGGCACCACTGAACCCACTAACGTGTGATGTCTTGTTCCCGGCCTCACACTTTGTCCATATGGCACAAAACAGCCCCAAAACCTTTAGTAGAGTCAAAGCATAAAGACCCATTAAAAGCGAAGTGATTTTCGCATTATCCCTAGGCAATACGGAATCGAATGGAAGAAATTGAAAGATCACAACCCCGACTTGACACGGGGTCCTTGGTTTTGACCTAAGACTACTTCCATCGTTACTACTCTCAAGCTTCGACACTCCTCTTGTTTCTTTTGTTTCGGTACATTCTTGGGAGGAGGCCGAACAAGTCTTGTTCTTTTCGGGCAATCGAAGCTTCTTGTTCTTTGATACATTCATTGGCGGAGTCTAAACAAGACCTACCACTTTCTTGGACCTTAGAAGCTTCTTGCACTTCTTGAGGAGACTTTTGTGAACAACCACCTTCTTCTTTATCTTTCAATACTCTTCTTGCCTTCTCTGCTTTCTTGGCTCTCCTTTGCAGATCCCATTCTTCAATTTGAGCATAAGCACGAGCCCCACCCAAGGTTCTTGGTTGAAAGAATTCGACCGAGTCACGGATTTCATCCTTCAATCCATTAACATATTCTTCAACAAGGTCCTCTTCTGGCATATGGAGCTGGAATCTTGTGACAAAATCATCAAAAATTTCATTATACTCCTTCACATTGCCAAGTTGCCGAGGCCACAACTGACCCCCATTATTGGCTTGTATTGCCAATACCAATGCTCTTAAGTCATCTCTCAAGCCCCACACCATATCTTGCAATTTATCCATGGTTCTTGCTATTCTTGATCTTGTTTGTACCACCCACCCACCATGTCTTCAAGAATAACAGAAGGAACAGAACTGAACCCTTTGATGATTTCTTGAAATTCTCGATGACTCCTTGTAACCCCAAAGAATTCGATCTCGAGATAGAGAGTTAATTGAACTATGGCGGCCTCAACGTTGTTAAAACCAAAACCTATTTCTTGATGAATTCTTGCTTGCCCACACACTTCGAACTCGAAACGCTAAGACAACAATGATGGTAGTAGAACTTGAATGCCAAGAATCAACCGAGAACCAATTTTCTTGCACTGTCGTTTCTTCTCGGATCAAACGAGAAAAGAGTAGTACGTAACAATTTCTTTTTTCTTTCGTTTTCTTTGGTGAAGAAGGCAGAATGAGATGAGAATTGAACCACTTTTTCTTTTTCTTTCTTTTCTCAAAACGAAATAGAAACGATCGAACACAACAACTTTCTTTTTCTTCGTTTCTTCGAATCGAATCGAAAAGAAAATGATAAGATCGAATGTAACGACAAAAACCGAAACCTTATTCTTTTTCTTCGTTTTCTTTGAATGGAACGAAAAGGGATGAGAATTGAGACGAAATGCTTGAAGAAACGAAGCGGCCAAGGAGGGACGCTTTTTGATACCACCGATACACTATTGTATGTTTATAGAATCGAAATGGGGATTAGAGATAGAAGACACGAAAAGGGATTAGAAGAGAAGACACACAAGAAAGGGATTAGAAGAGAAGAAGAAAGAGAGCTCCTATGGCTCTCTCACAAGATATTCACACTCATAGCAAAACTCATCTCAATGACTGAATGTACAATAGGGGGATGGGCTATTTATAATACTATAGCCCCTTCAAGTCTAACTAGTTTACCATTATTGACTAATTACCCTACTTACTATCTAGTGTACAAATAGGTCCCTAGGTTTATATTACACTTAGGTCCCTAAATGCTGCTTATTATCTTTATATATCAGATTAAGGGATAATTTTACCTGGAAGTATATCCCAGTTAATTTTGATCATTAATTGATCAAATATGCTAAGTTGATGTCATTTTTGCTAAGATGCAAATTTGCCCCAAAAATTTTAAATCTAACTTTTAAAAAAGATGAAATAGATTATACATGGATTTCTGTCGTAAATTTCCATCTTAACAAAAATGACGTGGATGATATATTGACGGGAAAATTTCATATAGGTCCCAAGGAACAAAAAAAATTACAAAAAAGTCCCTTGAAATCATCAAATTACGCTCAGTCCCCAAGGACTTCTATGTAATTATTTGTATGGAGGTTTTTAAATGTTGTTGTTAATACATGCATTTCCGTTGTAAATACATGCATTTTCTCATTGTAAATAGCCAGGACTTACGTGTAATTATTTGTATGGAAATAAAATCCGGGTTTTTAAAAGGTGTTGTAAATACATGTAAATACATGCATTTTCTATTGTAAATGGCCATATTTTAAATTTTGTTGCAAATGCAACATTTCGTTGTAAATCTATGTTTTTTTTTTTAAATGACCTCTCATGTTCAAAATCCAGGTGTTTAAATGTTGTTGTAAATATATGCATTTCCCGTTGTAAATGGTCAAGTATTTAAAAGTTGTTGTAAATATATGCGTTTCCCGTTGTTAATATATGCGTTTCACATTTGTTAATACAAATAATTACACGTGTCCTTGGGACCTGAGCGTAATTTGATGATTTCAAGGGGCTTTATTGTAATTAATTCCCTTCCTTGGGACCTGAGCGTAATTTTCCCTATATTGACTGCCAACTCAGTATATTTAGTCAACTAATGATCAAAAGTAACTGGGATAATGACTAAGGCAAAATCGCTCCATTTTTTACATTTTCGAAACAAAATTGCCCCTCAGTGAAAACTTTTAGGGCAAAATAGCTCCTTAACCCTTTCCTATACCAAGTGCACAGTACTCTCATTATTTTTTGGACTGTGTATATTGTCACCTTATTAATTGGAGCCAGCGCTATTAGCTCTTTAACTGAAGATCTCATTCCATGAACACTAAGCTTTGGGATTGCCAACCCAAAATCGAGGTACACCTGAAGGTAAAAAACTTTATATTATCCTCAAGGCAAGGGAACCTGCTATCCAGATTAGATATGTACTAATATAATTTACCGAGTCATCTAAAATTTACCTGGGAGTAAACAGAGGCTAGATATGATGCTTCCCTTGAGAATGGATAGGATGCATGTAAAAGAACTATACGGCACTTGGAATATCTCTTGTCCTCGAGAACTGCGCGGAGATGAAGAGGATTGGATAGTCGCATATCCATATCTGTATCCCCAAAGCTACAAACAAAAATCAATAAATAGCATATTAGGTAAAAGTGAACAGTATATTGATTGAGACTAAAGGTTGGAATGCCTAATCTCAATTTAGTAGTATAGGGTGCTAAATAAGATATTTATGCGGATTGGTACTCACATCCCGCTTGAGTCGCAGGGGATGCTCTGTATGACATTAACAGAGCAGCAGTAAAAAGTAAAGGTAACTGCAACTTTGACGTAGACAATGTTTTTTGTAAATCCTAGAAGTGAACAAGGCATGGACTACTGCACTTCCACAACACCAATGATGCACGGCCAAATGCAAGCCAGTTCAAGAAACCTTATTAACTGAAGTCTGTTATTTACAAGAAATTTTAATGAACTCAGTTTATACTTGCTTAGAAGTAATCATTTGGAAACCTCAACCTGTTTTTAAAGCTCTCCCCTAAAAATATTTAGCTATCAATCAGAGCCCATGTAGAAGCATCAGCCAATTTAAGAATTATCCGTTATCCTTTGCATTAAAATTTTTTAAAAAAAAAAAAAAAAGAATTATCCATTACCCTGTGTGTATCTGCATTGGCAAGTCATAGGACGGAGCAACTTCCAAACTCTGCAAGAAGATGTAATCAATAAGATTCTTGTTTGTTATACGGACAGGCTTCCCGGCTGAAAATAAGGAATTACGGCTCGGAATATTTAGCATATTATTTCAAATTGAAACCAATTTTACATACTCTACTTGCCAGTTAGCAAATCAGTGAGAACCTCCTCTGCATCCTTGTTTGTCACTTTTGTATTGATTTCAAGACCACTACGATATGCAGCAATGCTTTTCAATCCAAAGATCTCACCAGCAACAGTAACAAAAATGCTAAGGAGTCCAGTTAAATCAGTGAATCATTTCGCAACAATATCCCAATTAAGAAAAGAGATTGATATGCAGAGGATATGATGTCAACTTTGAGACAAATGCTTCAGTAAACTTATCCAGTGTCCACTGAGATCCATCTGGCAACGCCTAAAGCAACACAAGAGTTAGAATATGCCATGACGCAAATACTAAATAGAAGATTGGTCAAATGTATGTCTTAGCAACAAATAGTATGACTGCAGTCACAGATACAAGAATGGAATGCAAACAAAAGATGAAACCAAATTTCAATATTTCATGTATTTGGAATGAACGTGTGAGAGAATTCGCCAACAAAATTGCTGTTTTACAATGGTCCTTTGACAGTAGCAACCGCAACACAAATAAAGAACGATATAGTGCCCAAAAACAATATAAGATGCCCAACAACTATGCAATTTCAGATCAAAAGTCAAAATCTCTAAGCTTCTCACTTCATCGAGAATTTTCTCGGCCAACCGTTCAACTCTTAAGATTCTGCCAACAAGAGGGGTCAAACTGTCATGCCACCTTAAGTCATGCTTTTTATCCAATTCTAACCCATCGTCAATGAGTATGGCAGAGATTTTTGCAGCTTTGAAGCATGTAGAACAGATGGATTGCAATCCAGAGACTCTTCGATATTCTTCAACACTTGGCAAAGAACATTGAGATCCATAGAGTTCAGCAATTTCTCTTAAACTTCTCTGTCATTGCATAATTTGATCACAAATTAATGTCAGACAAAATAATTTGAAAATTCTCGAGCAAATTGCGTACAGTAACATCTATTTTAGCATATATAGATTGAGGTAGAACTGGGAATCAAACCACAGATGCTGCATGGCATCAATTTTAACAAGAGACTAGTGAATTATCTGACTCAAGATAGTTGCACCAATACTTCATGCAAATATATCCGTTGAATGAAGTCAAGCATTATGCTGGGTACTCATGAGTGAGTTTGAGTTTCTATTTGAAACACCATAAAATATATTAACATGCTAGAAATCCTGAAGCATGGCTCAATAAGAGTTGATGCAGCAGAGATGAAAGCGGAAAAATTTAACAATTACTTAAACAAAATTTACAGACCATGCTAGGGCTACGTTCCTTGAACCTTTTTCCTTCAGCTTCACTTCCAATTACTCCCCCGGTCCTTAATATAAGACATATTTGGTTAGCTGTTCTTGATCCTAAATATAAGACATAGTTTTCATATCTGACAATCTTTTCTAACTTACCCCTATTACTATTAATGCTCCCTCAACAATAATCAAGAAGGAATAATTAAGGAAGAGAGGGGAGGAGGGAATTAAGGAACATGACTAGAGTGTTTTAGAAAATGCATCTCATAATAGCTAACTTAACTAATTTCCTTAATCTAATTAAATTAGGTAAATATGTCTTATATTAAATGCCAGAGAGAATATTATCTATATATCTGACAAGGAAATCCAAATCTCAGGTCATCAGTGTACTGTGTCTTTTGGTTTGATTATCATAATATCACGATTGCATAGCTATATGCTCAATAAGAGGGAAGTAAACTGTTAAGAAGTCCTTGTGCCGCCCAAACTTTCAAGTAATTACAATCATGTTGACTTCCCAATGTCAAAACAAAAAACCAACCGGCATGTAACACGTTACATTTGCACTCAATATCGTGCAAGCTGGTAGGAAAATACGTAATTGGCTGACAGTACACAGATGACTCAAGTTTTCATTTTAAGAAGGTCACACTCGAGCGTAGTAGAATTTTTTTAAAAAAAAATATCAACCGGTAATTTTTCAAGGTCTATCATTTCAGTTGTTGCGTATAATGATTGTGGTTCTCCTATGACAACAAATGAACTGTTTTAAACAAGACACTCAGAGAAATACTGTCCTTCCACCAAACTGCCAAGCCACCGGACAAACCCACTGGTTCCACATATAATTCGTCCTGGAAGCCACTCCTTCTCCGCAACTTCATAGCCCTTGCTGATTGCATTTTCGTTTCCATGAGGAAGATTAAAGAGGGATGGAAATTCTTCACTAAATCCCTCAGATTCTTGACTGTCAAGGCTCTTCCTAGGCCTTGACAGTTCCAAGCTATGATTTTCATGGCGCCTTGGTGGCTGATAATGGCCAGCCACCAACACCATCAGAAACGACTTTGCTCTTCCTGCCTCTCTTTGCCTTAAAGACATATCCAATTTCGCCAACAATCATAGCATCTGGAGCTCCCATAACCTCATCTTGTTCATCATCTAAGACCAAAAAATTCTCCTTGCCCCTCCTGCCCTTAATTTTGTCAATCCTGCGAACTCTTGCCTTGGTCTTGCGCAGCGTAGCAGCATAGGCAGAAATGTCTGTCTCCATCTGAGAAGACGCAAGGTCTAACTTCCTTCTTTTCTGCTCCACAATCCCATCCACATCAGCAGCTTTCCGTTTTAAACCCAGGCCGTCCAAGCCATTAATCACCTCCGCCATAACCCGACCATCATACACCACCATGGCCAGAGCTTGCTCTTTCTGTTCAGCCACATCGCTTTTGACATGACTCATAGTCCCTTTTAGGTCCGAGAATTTGGAGCTCTTAGGACTTGTCAAACCAGATTCCTCCTTACGCCTAGTATTTTTATGCGTTTCATTGAGCACCTCTTTCTTCGCACTATCTCCACTCGAGCTCCCCATCCTGTCCCTTCCCCCTAGGTCCGATTCTATCTAGCCACTCTTGGGATGCACCATATCTGATGCCTTCAGGCTCACCTCCTCACTACTCTTCGGTAAGACCCCTTCCCTCACCTCAGATACAGAATTGAGAACCTTGATGACAAAAAGATTCTCATCACTAGTAGGAGACATATTGGTGCCTTGCTGTTTATCATTACTCCTTCTTCTATTCAATGCCTTTGTCTCTTCTTTTCATAGCCGAGCCAGCTTTAGCCCAATTCTCTTGTACAACTGTCATGACTTCGTCCCAACAACGGCAGGCATTTGTCGTGATCCAGCCACCAAAACGAGGTTCAGAGGGGTGGACCAGTGACATTAGTTTATCAGATCCACAACTCTTGTTTTCATGACCAACTTTACCACAATTATAACAAAAAATTTGCAATTTCTCAAAGCGAACCAAGATCCATACCTGACGTCCGTCGGGCCTTGGTAGCCAAAAACCACACGATAACGGCTTCCTCAGATCCAGTACCACTCTCACCCGCAGGAAGCTACGAAGATGTCTACCATTGTATATCGGATCCTCAGCCAACACCACTTCACCGACATATCCTCCAATTGTAATCGCGTTTTCCAGACACATTGCCTCCATCGGCACATTATGCAGTTGGATCCAGATTGGACAGCGACTGAAATCGAAGTCCTCAAATGATTTATACTTCGTTCTCTCCATCAGATTCAGAAGACAGCCGTTAATCGACCACGGTCGTCCTCGTAAGACTATCAAATTCCTCAGGCGCCGCAAATTTAAACATAAAAGCATTATCGCTAATCGTAACTACATCAAAACCCTCTTGCAGGTTCCACGCCTTCCTCAGTATCGCCTCAGTAGCAAATTTCGTATACACTTTGCTAGCTAGTATTTTGCCTACAAGAATTCTCTCAGATTCCGCCTCCTTCCAGATCAACGGCGATGAAATCTGAAATCTCTCCATGTCGAAAATGAGGAGGAGAAGGACACACGACAGCAAACAACTCACCGCCGGACCACTCAAGCTACCCCGATTACACCACCCAACCTCCGACTCCGACTCCGACTACCCTCCGTACCACCGTAGCACTCTCACGCTTGGCGGAGAGACCGAGGCTCCCACACGAGTGCGCAAGGAGAACTTTTTTTCATCTTCTTATCTGCTTCTGAGCACAGTTCAAAAGCTACGATATCAAAATTAGTTGTTTAAAAACTGAATTTTGACTTAATTTCTCATTCTCCTCAGTGATGTGAGTGTGGTATCATGCACATATCTAACGTATACGTCACAAATCAAAATGTCAAATTATCTACTGTTCAAATTTAATCTTAATTACTGGCCCAAAAAATTAATCATAATTTGATTTATTCACATCGAAAAATCAAATTACATGAATCTTATTCCCATATTTATGCACATATTATTAAGGGAAAATGACAAATTGACTTATTAACGACCAAAAAAAATTATAAAAAAGTGTTATATTTATAACAGAAAGTGTTATATTTACAACAAAATTTAAAAACTTAGTTATTCACAACAGAAAAAAAAAAACTATATTTACAAGGAAGTTTCATATTTACAACAAAATTTAAACACATGAATTTTGTTTCAACTCAGTCCTAAGTCGTCGAGTGTCATTTACAAAAAAAAAATCGCTAGATTTACAAAGTGGATATTCACAACAAAATTTTAAACCCATGGTCATTCACAACAAAAACCATATTCACAACAAGTAAGTCTTATATATTGACAACAAAATTTAAAAACATGGTTTTGTTTCAATACAAATAATATCAAAAAAGTCTCTAGGAACTTTTTTGATATATGAATTTCTGTTGGGACTTTTTTATAATTTTTTATGGACTTTGGGACCTTACTGTCATTTTCCCTATTATTAAATATAATTTCTATGAATATGAAGAATAAAAACCATAATTGTAGTATTTATTACTGCACGTATATTAATTAGTCTGTCCCATCGGCGGGATTGATCCGCTAGTCGGCTAGTGTTATGATAAATGGGTTAAATAACAATTTTTGCGTCAAGATATCGCCCGACCAATTTTTCCCTGAAAGTTTTTGTGGGCTAACGATTTCGAAATATAAATCAGAAGCAATGTTACTCTTGTATTAACAAATGTTAAGTTTGACTGTTTTATTTGACCAAAAATCCCATGTGGCACTCTGACTTGGACTCCCTGACTACTTTGACTGTTTTGTCTTCCTTCTCAAATCTCACTCTGCGACTTCCCTCTCCTCCCATGGCCATTCTTCTACCTCTGCCCCATTTTAATTCTCACAACTTTGAACCATACACCAAACCTCTTAAAAAAAATTTGGACAGGAGGTCGAGATTAAAAAACTTTTGGAAATAACATCCCTTTACCATCACCATATTTCTTTTCCCTTGTGCATTTCATCATCCCCGACCCTTCCTCTCTCCCTCTCTTTCGATGTTCATCACCAAATATGGGTTCCACCTCGAGACCTCAAGGAGAGATCTTCTCCAAGTTCGCCGGTGGTGGGTCTCGTATGACTGTCAACCAGTTCCAGCACTTCCTGATGGATCACTGAGAACCAGAGCAAATCGCCGACAAGATCCTCAAAGCGTGGAAGAGAGCGACGAAATCATAGAATAATTGCAAAACCCAGAAACGCACAGACCAAAATCAAAGCAAAGCATATCACAGTCATAGAGAAACGACTTCGCGAAATCAAAGCACTAAAGATTCGGTTAATTAGTCTTCATAATCTAAGGATTTTTGTGAAACCATAAACAAACTTCCATTTAATTTTTTGGGATACCTAGAAACACAACCCAAAATCAACGAAAAGCCCCACCTTTGTCGTCTGTGTCTGTCTCGGTCTCATTGAGGCCTGCTGTCAAGGTGAAGAACCTGATTGAGCAGTTGGTTCCGCCGCATCAGAATGCCATTCCTGTTCATAATCTTCTAAGGAGGCCGAACTGACTTTCTCCTGCGAGTATGTGACAGTAAGGGAGGCAGGGGCGGCAAGCTTCATCTCCATAAAGACACGGCGGCGAGAGTGGCGATGGGTAGCAAATCCGCCCTAGATCGCTAGTAGTGGGGCGACGGCACAGTAAGTGGCTAAGAGGAAAAATGTTCTGGGTTGAGATTAGCACGAAGAACACGGGAGAAAGGAGAGGGAGGAAAGAAGGAGATGGTGACGTGGATAAGAGGTGGAGAGGGTTGAAGTAGGTGGCCATGAGGTGGCAACTTGAGTGTCATCTGAGAGTGCCACATGTTTGTTTTAACGGTGGAATTTAACGGTGTTAACAGGGGAGGGTAATTCTTTACGGTTTATACTTGAACGTTCGAGAAGCACAAAAACTTTTAGAAGAAAATCGGTCCGGACGTATACTTTTAAAAAGAAAATTGCTATTGCTACTTAACCCATAATAAATTGATATAAGATGAATTAAATTCAAAAACGCCAAAACAATGAGGAGGTGGGGTTAGGGAAGTGGGCCCTTCACTTTCTAAAGATAGAAGGACCTCGTATCTCGAAAAAGAAAAAGACAAGTTGTCTTAATATTGATAAGCATTATCCTCCCTCGTCAGGGAACGGTGAGATTAACAAACAAACAAAAAAAGTTAAAAATAATAATTATATAGAGAATTTAAAATTTTTTAAATGCCTCTATTTATAAATGATTTTGATAAAATAATAAGAAAATGATGAAAAAAATGTATGTAGTATAATAAGTAATTGATGGTAAAATAAGAAAAAATGTATTTTTTATTAAACAAACTCAAAAAAAAATCTTATATTTAGGGACAAACCCATTAAAAAAACACTTATATATAAGGAGGGAAGGAGAACCTAGCAAAAAGCCTGTGGGAAAGAGATATAAACCACCTGTAAGAAGGCTCAAGACTCAATTGAGGTTTCTGTCCCCATAAAAACAAGTAATTCCAGAGACTCAATCTGTATAAAAAGTATCAAGACTAACTTGCATTAAGGGGAAGGGCTACTTCCTCAAACTAAAATTTAAATCTCTGCTAGAAAAAGTACCTACATATAATGTTTCACCAATAAAATGTAAATAAAGATTTAATCAATAACAATTTGAATAGGTCAAACCAAGTAGATGAATATAAATTGCATGATTGTCAAAGTCCCAAATTTAAGTAAATTCATGACATTGATGTAAACTCCAAACTCAAATCATAAACTTCTAAGAGTTAATTTTTATCATTAAATATGTATTTATTATGTATAATTAAAAAAATAAAAAAAATAACAATTTGATTTAAATACATTTAAATCTGAATAATTAAATTAAATACATCAATATTCATAATTTATCATACTTAGTAAATAAATTTATAAAAAAAAAATTATATATAAAGACATTGAACATGATTAAATTGAAAAGACTAACTTAAGTCAGTTTTATAAGTTAGAAACGTAAAAAAGGTAAATTTAGTATGTAAACTCGCGAATTTATCTAAGTTTACAAATAGCACAATCTTACCCGTGATTTGACTCGATTTTGTAGGGTAGAAATGTAAAACCGATAAACTCAAATAGTCAACTCGTGAATTTGACAACAATGGATATACATACATATATACCTAGTTACCTACACTCTCCAATAATTAAAATTATTTGCAAATAATCTTATAGTTTACATCAATTTTAAATCAGATCACTGAATTTTATTTCGTTGGAATTGTACTTTGGAAATTTGATCTATTATATAGTGTAAACATTGTTTTGATAACATCAATTTTAATTTATAAAATAACATGAATTTTATGGAGTCGTCTTCATTCCATTTAGCGATGTTTTAACACCAATGCATTTTTATAAATGAAATTTCATAAATTCGCTAAAACTAAAATGAACGAATCAAAGATCAAACAATAAGAGCCCAGTTTAGACAATATAAATTATAAGGATCTAATTCAAAATTGAGGTATGGATTATTTTTTTTAGTTGTTAGTAATATATTTTATATTGAACGTGTAAAATAATATACTTAAAATTTGAGCATAACATATATTGACAAATAAAAATAGTTCAGCGAGCTTTACTAGATAAAAGATGTTTGGAAAAATGACAGAAAAAAAAATACTATTTGAATTTTAAAATTTTATTGACAAAAACAGTAATGAAATAAATAAACAATAAAGCAATTGACAAATCATTTTATTGAAAAATCATCTATTTAACATTTTAAAACTTAAGACTTTCTCATATAATTTATTATTATTACTTTATCCATAAATAGAGTTTGAACTCTTAACCTATATCCTACCCCATTCTTATTATCACCCGGGCTGGCCTTAGGTGACTCACTTACCCATTTCCGGGGGCCCCATTTCCACGCCTCCACATTGAAACGGAAAACCAATGGAAAATGCAAGACACAGAACGAAAGCAACGGTTACTGTTCCCCGGGACTGTATTATTTCTCAATTTGTGTTTGTCATCCTTGCGCAGGGCCATGCTAATCTTATCTAAAATCGGTACAGTATCATTATCTTGGTTTTGCAACCAAAAATTGGAAGCATTAATACATTATTCATTGTGAAGAAATCACCAGTCTAAATACTACAGTATGACCGATCTTGTACTAGCTCATCAACTTCAGATTGATTCAATAGATGTGTACGAGATTCTTGTATGCATCCTCGTGCTCCGAGTAATAATCACTTTCAGCCTGCACACCAAAAATCACATCACCCATTATAATGAGCCTCGATCAGTGAGGAAATAACACGGGAAGGGAGCGGGGAGAGGAGAGAAAAACTGTAAAGTTATTTTAAAAGTCAAATAGAGATGCAAAGACAGGAAGGGAAACAGCTTAGAAAATACCCACAGAATCTTCCACACTCTACTAGCAGTCAGTCACTATTCTTAACAAGTGCAACCATATTCTATTTGCTTGTTGAATGTTGATGCGATCTATATTCTATTATTCTTGTTATTGTAACATATTCTGTGTTGTATGGATTTACCAACTACATACCTTTCGAACTGCCTTTATTGCAGTCAGCAGCTTTTCACCAATCAATTCCTTAAAGATGTCATCATCTTTATCAAGAGCCTCCAGAGATTCATAAAGTGTACTCGGCAACCTCTGAAGTTTTTCGGGATATTTCTCCAGCTCTGTGTCTGAAGATTATAAGGACCCCAATCATTAGGTAGTCCAGCAAAATAACAAGATAAAAAGAATAACTACTCATTAGGTGTGGATGAAACAAAGGACTCATAAAAGCAAAAACGACGATAGCAAAATCAGTGCTTTACTGGTAACAAGTAAGTTGTAGAACGGAAACTGAATAGTTTTCACTTCTCTATAACTACATTTATTGACTTCAGGAAGGAGAAAATAAACATGATGAAACTTGGGTACCCCTCTTGTGCTCCTAGAAATGCAAACTTCCTGCCCGAGTCAAACAACAACACATTTCTATAAGAAAAAGATATGCGGTATGCCCGCCTTCGATTAGATGCGAGTCACATGACAATTACATGCACACTGAAGAAACCACGCCTCAAAGCTGTTTCTTTGATTACCCAAAATATTTCATAAATGTCAGTCAGTTAACAAATATTTTGTGATGATAATTGATAATTGCAAAAAATATTCTAGTCACCATGTATGATTAATGATCAAATGATCTTACCAACAGGTTCAGGGAGAGAAAGATGCCTACGAAGCCCATCAATTCCAGCAGCAATTATGGCAGCCAAGCCTAGATGTGGATTTGCAGTAGCGTCGAAAGATTTAATCTCAAAGTTACTCACTAGACCATTAGGAATTCCAGGCGGGGATGCAGCTCGTAGTGGGGCTTCTTTATTTTCATTTCCCCAGCACTTGAATGCACCGCTCCATGTATTGGGTTGTAGACGTTGGTAACTACAAGGAAGAAGTATTGATTGAGCAATGTTGCAGGATGAGATAGTCCTTGTAAACATAATTTTAAATACAGAGATTAAGCATGCGCATTGTAAGCAACAGAGATTGACATTTTCCTCCTTTGGTTCCCTTTTTGGTGGTTTACTTTTTAGAACGATGTTTTCAATAAAAATTCCTACATACATACAAATAAACTCCAACAACTATCCAATAGGATGTAACTTTAGATAGATTCCACATTCGTGAAGGATGATTCAGATTTTGAAGTTCCAAACAGATTTCCAAGGAATTACTACTCATAAATCAAACTAAGCATTACAAATAAAGACCAATAGAGTTTATAAGGGATGTACCAAGGACAGGGCCAAGTATCACAAAAAACAGGGCTAGTAGTGCTAAAGAAGGATAAATAAGGTGCCAATTTTCTATGATTAATACACATAATTAAATAAATCATTATAAGCTTTATCTCTGTAACCAGTGACATAGAATATGAAAGTTTACAGGTTCAAGTCCCCATTTCAGCAGTATCATCTGTTTCTAATCATATTCTGGTTTTTTAACTCTCATGGTCCACAAACAAGTTTCAATACAGAAAATTAGACTGTCTATATTTGATAATCTTTGCTAGTTCTTAATCAACCATGTAATAAGAGGTAGCAAAATGATGAACAACGTACTGAAATTTCAAAAATAAACAATTAAATAAAATGCTTAATATGATAAGATAATCATATTCATGGACTACTATTAGGAAGTGCAACCTATTAGGATGAGCTGCAACAAACGCCCAAATTGAAGCAATATGATGTAGAACTCCTGCCATGAATTCCTTTCCTGTAACCGATATTCCATGTTTAGACGATGCATCAGATGCCATAAACACATTTTGACCCTTCTGTGACAGGCTAAGATGCACATGAGCTCCAGAGCCAATATCATCCAAAAAGCACCTTCAATATTACAAGAAAACATCATTACACACGCAAAACATATATTCCTGAGCATTCACTTGAAGCAACCAAAGAGAATTCAATAGCTGTGGGTATTTATTACATACTCGTTCGTATATATGCTACTCTAGTTGGATTCCTATGCTAACTTTCCCTTTACTGAGAAGCCTATCTCTTTCTATAGAGTAACAGTCGCAAAGTAAAAGGGACCCAGAGGGTTGAGTCTATTTGTAGACCTATATGTTACAACTTATAAGCTATTAGTATAGGTAGTACTAGAAACTATAGTGTGCTATTTCCACCTTATAACCATTTTTATTTAGCTTTGTTGCATTAACCTGCAATATTTGCTTGATGATGAAATGAAAATAATATTTTGTTGATAAATATTATTACATAATGATCATGGTATGTATTAATAAATAAATACAAAGGCAATTTGGTTTCTAAAGATAGTGTAGAAAAATTTGTATCATGGCTTATCCTCTCTTCCTAGGTAGATAGTAGTGGTAATTGTATAAGGAGTCCTAATTGAATCAGCTTATATACAAACGTTTGTCCTCGCCAAATAAAATATAAGCATAGAGTGCAGTAGCTTCTGCTATCCTACCTAGCCTTATATGGCATTGGAGGCCTAAGAGTTTCATAGTTATCAGTTATCTTATCTATAGAAGCTTTTCTTGTGGCTAAATTATATTTTCAACACCGTACAAAATAGATCGGCAAGATGATTGTAGTTAAACTCAGAATTTCCACTCTTACTTTGGCATAAAAGTTGCCAGCAACCCATGCTTTCTTGCAATAGCCTTAATAACCTCACGAGTGTAGATTAACTCATCCGCAGCTTCAGTACAGGTCGTATATCTCAGAATCACTTCAAATTGACCTTTTCCAGCTTCTGCATGTATCTTAAATATATTGAAAGAAAGAAAAAAATTAGAAGATCAAGGGCCATTAAGTACAATCTTAAGAGAGGAAATTACAGAAGACCTACAAAAAGCAACCAAATGCCAATTTAAGCATTAATTTGGTCCATGCCATATGGTGAGTTGGTGATAATCCTTCCCAGAAGGCCAGAACCTTGGTTAGTTAAGCACAGTAATCTAACATGATCCATGTTTTAGTCTTTTAGACGGAGTAGGAGGCATTGGTTCAGCAATTTGGATAATTTGTTTTGGGGTATCTTAGGCTCTTAACCAATACGAAGATATAGTAAGGCCTGCTACAAAAGGCCAAGTGAAGTTGGGGCTTTTGCATAGTCAACTTTTTCATCAAATCTGTATATATAATAATTGATGATGCTATAAATTCCTTTTTACCTGTTCCACTAGAATACCCAAGGAATGAAGAGCAGCAATGACTTCCTGAAATAGGGGAGATGTGGCATCAAATGCTGATGTGGAAGAGTAATGAGTCGAGTCAATCGGCACCCATTCTTCTTTCCCTCCCCTGAACAGTTTTTTTTTTTTTTTTAAAATAAAATAAAATTAGTTCACGTATTCAATCAATTGTCATGGTATAAGTCAATCATCAATCAGAAAAGAGTATTTGTTTTGGTACCTAGTGACACTCTTCAAGAGATAAAATTCATTCTCAAACCCTGCATTCACTACCTGGAAAGTGGAAACAGGTTCAAACATTACCAGTGTACCTCACAGTAAAGCTGTAAAATGAGTGGAGTGAGTTAGATGAGGCAATCTTTCAAGGTTGCGGGTTGGAAGAGCTAACTCATTTAACTCAACTTAATTTAGTGGGTTGAAAATCAAAACACGGGTTAAACGGGCCAGCATATGGGAATCAACTCATTTTTACAGCTCTACGCCACAACTAAGACAAGCTTTAAACCATACCAAGTCAAACTCATCTTTCAGAATCTTTGAAACTCTTCTTAAGGCCTCCCTTGGGCAATATTCCCATGCTTCACCTTGTTTAGTTTGCAAATTACATAAAACCATTTCCTCTTGCTTGCTCCTGTCACAGAAGAGGGCTGCATCAGTTTAATAATTCAATTGTATATGCTCAACGTAAAACAACTGTACATATTGCAGGCTCTTTGAATGTCATTCTTCAACTTATGAATCAATAGTTGGCCAAAGAAACCAACGTCTCAATGAAAAAGAAGAAAGACCCGGGGAATGAACTCAAAATACTTGTCATCGTCATATATTACTGCCTCTATGTGCCCAAAAAAGTTACTTTGCATTGCGATGTTCATTATCTTAGACTTTCAAGATAAATGTCAAATATGATCTTTTAAAACACACAATTTTGGGTGAGAAATTGAAAATCAAACACAGTTTGCAAGACCAGTTAACTATGAAATATCAGAAAATCCCATCAAGAAAGAAACAGAGTACCAAGGAATTCTTCTTTTTGTAGACAAATCAGGCATTAGGGTTACTTCACCGACAGCATTCAAACCAGACCCTTCTATCGTTGTATCAAAATAAGAAGGCATTGCTATAACAGTACTTGCCAAACCAGCCCCATGCACCTTAACAACATCATTGAAACGCTTTCCCGGAACAACCTGAAACAAATTGGCAGCATCCCATGAATAGCATAAATAATAAAAATTCCAAGCAGAGTCAAAATTAACCTTTTGCAGATCTGGAAAAACAACATTACTAAATACTATAACAGATACTCATTCTGATCTGTGATAAAAAGGGAAAGAATGATGAAAGAATAAGAATGTAGCTAATATCATGACCACAAATTCTGCCCATTGATGATCCAGCATCAATTGTTCTTGTTCATCACTACTATTGCAAGCAGTGAAAATTTATCACATTTCTTAATTTTGCTTCTTTAACCATGAATATATTTTGATTTTTTTTTTGAAGAAAACTTGAAATAATCTCGTATTGTGGTTTCCATCAAAATCGTGTGCTAAAATTAATATGTGCTACTTGTATTTTATTGTAAAGTATAAAAGAATAAAAAGAGCTGGACAAAGTATCTGAAATTCATTGGAAGCTATTGGAAATCAAAATTCAGTCAAGGGACACTTTATTAGTAGGGCTATGTTTCTACTAGAATCTCCCTGAGATCATAATAGTATCTAATATTTAAAATTCTTCTCACTCTCACTGCCAATGGATCAGGTTCACACACCGTGGTTTCAATTTTATAAGCAATTTATCTCTAAAATGTTTATTCAAATGCCTTATTTCCTCAATATTCAAGGATTCAAGCATTCTCCCTTTTTCAATGATTACTTGTATAATTTATCACAGATGTAGCTTAAGGAAGAATATTTTGGAAAAGACACAAACACTTAAATAGGCAACAGTACAACTGTCATGTGACACCATGATGCATAATTATGGCAAACCTTTCCTGAAGGATAGTTAAAGGACTTTGCTTTCCTTCCAAATAACTAAAACAGGAATTCTTACTCTTAAACCAGACAGAACAATCAAGTGATATATATAGTTGTGCATTTGACTTGCCTTATCAATTTTTTTCCCATTGTTAACTTAATCATGAATTGCTTTCTTATATTTCAGTAGTAACCTTTTTAATTCAACAAGTAAACATTCTTCCGCAATTTTCTTCTCAAGCTCCCAAATGAAAGGTTCGCATGTAGGATAGGAACAAGAAAAGGATAGAAATAGGCTTGATGTAACCTTACACGGCATCTATGCTGTCCGGAAATATCGACCCACATGAGACGAACAAGTGACAATTCAGCCTCTAAACCAAAATTTGACTTTTGAGATAAGTTGTGGTGTGAAGTGATAGTACAAGTGGCTGGTTTAATCTTGTAAAAGTGGATTGCATTTCTTGCAAAGATGTCTTTAGCAGCTTCCACAGCTTCAGGAACTGAGAGGTCGCCATCAATGCATGCATCACGTAAAACAGAGAAAACAACTTCACGAGACTTCTTTGCACCTGTAAAATTAAATTTTTATTTTATTTCAATCAACTATGTTTTGTACTCAAGTATTGTGGCAGGGAGGAGGTCGAATTTTTTGGGCCAAGATTTTAGGTTATACTCATCCGGTCCTTAATATAACACATATTTACCTAATTTGATTAGATTAAAGAAGTTAGTTGAGTTAGTTAATATGACATGTATTTTATAAAATGCCCTAGTTATCTTCCTTAATTCCTTCTCCTCCTTGATTATTGTTGAGGGAGCATCAATAGGAGAAAATTATGAAAATATTGATAAATATAAAAACTATAACTTATAATCTAGGATCAAGATCAATTCCTCAAATATGTCTTGTGTTAAGGACTGGGGGAGTATGATAGATAATATCCTTCATGTGAAATATGAAGAGATCTAATTAGCTTTTACATATATAAATACATGACATATTATATTTAAATTAGCGATGTTCCTAGCTTGTTAATGGCCCATAATTTTTTGGACAGCAAAGGGTGTATTTCCTGAATATGCACTATTTATCCAGTACATCTTACTGACTAACATTCTGACTCAAATTTGATCCTGGTTTACCTGAAGTCAGTTACACTCCAGCGGTCCAGCCATGTTGCAAATAGCTGGTGACCTGTTCTTACAAAGGCCTTCTTTAATTGGGTAGATTTAAAGAGCTTGGAGTCTAGATGGGGTTAACATCTGCTCCTCAACTTGAAGAGAGGGAATATTTGGCGATTATAGTCATTAAGCTCAACTATCCTTGAAATCTGTGACATCATGTCCAGATCTCATAGGACCAAGTCAACTTGGTTTGTTTTCACTTTTAGCTCTCTGATTTTCAGTGATATCCTCAATGCTTGTTATATCTGTTTAATTCGTCTATCTCACATGATTCTGGTGGTTCATTCGTAGGCACTGTCCCTCTATGTATGTCCTGCACCTTTTGACTAGTTATACACTAATTCAGTTCTCAATAGATCCCTCTTTCCAATTATGCGAACTTGTAGAATTGATACAGAAATGGAACACATGCACCAAAAGTAAATACGAATCCCAAGTTGCCAAATGTAAAAACAAATTGAACCAGAATCATCGTCAGTAAGCCGCCGGCATATGTCTCCTTTTCAAACCTCTGGTCCTCAATTATGTATGCATGACACATAATTTTCTAAGTTTAGGTGTCAAGAAAAATTCCAATAATGAGGATGAATGTTAAGGAAGGAAAGCAATCAATATGAAGCTTGGCAAAACGATGAGACAATTCAAAACTAGATGGCACAAAAGAAGAGAAGCGATTAAAACAAAACAGAATTTGTTTAGTGTATGTGAACATAAAGGATAAATTTTAACTAACCTAAGTAGAATGTTTCAGGAAATGCATAGCCATCAGTACTGAACATCACCTGCAAATTATTCATGCAAGACGTTAAATTCACCCGCACAGACCTAAAATACAACTCCACATTCCATATTACCATGTCTATGGCGGTGCAGTGTGTGTAATAACATAGCCAGAACGAAAAATAGCTGAAGTTTCACTTTTAGACAGTAAAGAAGTTTTTCAAAAAAGTGAGAAGAAGGTGCAGAACGCAGGAAGCAAAGAAAGAAAGAATTGCTTTCTGACTTCCTTACTCGACAAATTAGCATAAACGATAAAAGTTATAACATACGAAGTATAAACTTATAATATCAGTTCCATATGCCGCACCTGAAATTCGTTTCCTACTAGTGCATGGTAATACTTATTTCCTATAACAAGTGCACAGTACTCTCATTTTATTTTTTGGACTGCGTATTTTGTCACCTTATTTATTGGAGCCAACTCTAATAGCTCTTTAACTGAAGACGTCATTCCATGAACGCTAAGCTTTGGGATTGCCAACCCAAAATCGAGGTACACCTGAAGGTAAAAAAATGTATATTATCCTCAAGGCGAGGGAACCTGCTATGCAGATTAGATATGTACTAATATAATTTACTGAGTCATCTAACATTTACCTGGGAGTAAACAGAGGCTAGATATGATGCTTCCCTTGAGAATGGATAGGATGCATGTAAAAGAACTATTCGGCACTTGGAATATCTCTTGTCCTCAAGAACTGCACGGAGATGAAGAGGATTGGATAGTCGCATATCCAAATCTGTATCCCCAAAGCTACAAGCAAAAATCAATAAATAGCATATTAGGTAAAAGTGAAAGGTATATTGATTGAGACTAAAGGTTGCTTGGAATGCCTAATCTTAATTTAGTAGTATGGGGTGCTCAATAGGATATTTAAGTGGATTGGTTCTCATGTCCCGCTTGAGTTGCATGGGATGCTCAGTATGATATTAACAGAGAAGAAGTAAATAGCAAGAGTAACTGCAACTTTGACGTAGACAATTTTTTTTTGTAAATCCTAGAATTGGACAAGTCAAGGACTCTTGCACTTCCGCGACATTAATGATGCACAGCCAAATGCAAGACAGTTCAAAAAACCTTATTAACTGAAGTTTAGTTATTTATGAGAAATTTTAATGAACTCAGTATATATTCATAAGTAATTATTTGGAAACCTCAAAAAGCTACATGTTTCTAAAGATCTCCCCTAAAAATATTTAGCTATCAATCAGAGCGCATATAGAAGCATCAGACGATTTAAGAATTACCCGTTACCCTTTGCATCAAAAAAGAAAAAGAAAAAAGAAAACAAAGAATTATCCGTTACCCTGTGTGTATCTGCATTGGCAAGTCATAGGACTGAGCAACTTCCAAACTTTGCAAGAAGATGTAATCAACAAGGTTCTTGTTTGTTATGCGGACAGGCTTCCCGGCTGAAAATAAGGACTTACGGCTCAGAATATCCAGCATTATATCAAATTGAAACCAATTTTACATACTCTACTTGCCAGTTAGCACATCAGTGAGACCCTCCTCTGCATCCTTGTTTGTCACTTTTGTATTGATTTCAAGACCACTACGATATGCAGCAATGCTTTTCAATCCAAAGATCTCAGCAGCAGCAGTAACAAAAATGCTAAGGAGTCCAGTTAAACCGGCGAATAATTTCGCAACCATCTGCCAATTATGAAAACAAATTCATACGCAAAGGATATGATGTCAACTTTGAGACAAATGCTTCAGTAAACTTATCCATTGTCCACTGAGATCCATCTGGCAGCGCCTAAAGCAACACAAGAGTTAGAATATGCCATGACGCAAATGCTAAATAGACGATTGGTCAAATGTATGGCTTAGCAACAAATAGTATGACTGCAGTCACAGATACAAGAATGGAATGCAAACAAAAGATGAAACCAAATTTCTATATTTCATGTATTTGGAATGAACGTGTGAGAGAATTCGCCAACAAAATTGCTGTTTTACAATGGTCCTTTGACAGTAGCAACCGCAACACAAATAAAGAACGATATAGTGCCCAAAAACAATATAAGATGCCCAACAACTATGCAATTTCAGATCAAAAGTCAAAATCTCTAAGCTTCTCACTTCATCGAGAATTTTCTCCGCCAACCGTTCAACTCTTAAGATTCTGCCAACAAGAGGGGTCAAACTGTCATGCCACCTTAAGTCATGCTTTTTATCCAATTCAAACCCATCGTCAATGAGTATGGCGGAGATTTTTGCAGCTTTGAAGCATGTAGAACAGATGGATTGCAATCCAGAGACTCTTCGATATTCTTCAACACTTGGCAAAGAACATTGAGATCCATAGAGTTCAGCAATTTCTCTTAAACTTCTCTGTCATTGCATAATTTGATCACAAATTAGATGTCAGACAAAATCATTTGAAAATTCTCGAGCAAATTGCGTACTATAACACCTATTGAAGCATATATAGATTGAGGTAGAACTGGGAATCAAACCACGGATGCTGCATAGCATCAATTTAACAAGAGACTAGTGAGTTATCTGATCAAGGTAGTAGCACCAATACTTCATGCAACATATCCGTTGAATGAAGTCGATCATTATTCTGGGAACTCATAAGTGAGTTTGAGTTTCTACTTGAAACACCAAAAAATATAGTAGTAACATGCTAGAAATCCTGAAGTATGGCGCAATAAGAGTTGATGCGGCAGAGATGAAAACAGAAAAATTTATCAATTACTTAAACAAGATTTACAGAACATGCTAGGGATCGTCGTTCCTTGATCCTTTTTCCTTCAACTTCACTTCCAATTATTATCTATCTCTGACAAGGAAATCCAAACCTCAGGTCTTCAGTTTACTGTGCCTTTTGGTTTGATTATCATAATATCACGGTTGCATATCTATATTCTCAATAAGAGGGAAGTAAACTGTTAAGAAGTCCTTGTGCCGCCCGAACTTTTAAGTAATTACAGTGACTTCCAAATGTCAAAACAAAAAACCAACCAGAATGTAACATTTTATTTACAGCTATCTGCTTTTCATGTGCACTCAATATCGTGCAAGCTGGTAGGAAAATCCGTAATTGACTGACAGACACAGATGATTCAAGATTTCATTTTAAGAGGGTCACACACAAGCGTAGTAGAATTTTAAAAAAAATTATCATCCCGTAATTGTTCAAGGTCTATCATTTCAGTTGTTGCGTATAATGATTTTGGTTCAAGTGAACTATTTTATGGAAGAGGGGAATTAATGAATGAGTCTTTTAATTGGCACTCAGTTAGTTGGAAACTATAAAGCATTTTGTTCTTTTGGAGAGTCAACGGGTACAATCACTCAAATGAATCATTTAATTCGACATATAAGGATTTTTTTTCTTATCAGAACTGACAATGTGAAAGCTAAACCAGTCGGATCCAGATCATGAGCTTACAGCAAATGGCGACAGTGGTGGTGAATAACGAGAAGAAGTGATGAAGAAGTACCTTGAACGATATAGAGTGGGGTGCGAAAGAAACGGCATCGCCGTGGGCTTCAGAGAAGGCACGGATGAAAGGGAAGTTGGAGTTAAGCTCAACTATGTTGTGAGCGTGAGCGTCGATGAGCTCAACCTCTTCTACAGCTCTTCTCAATTCGGAGAAGTCCATATCTCCTTCGGCCTTTGACTCATGCAGAAAGACTGGCTTGCCGTTTCCGGGTATATATAGACATAGCAATAGCAAGTACTGTCAACTGGTACTAAATTTAATTTATTTTTTAATTAAGGAAGCTATAGGTTATTTAACCATATCATATAAGTATATCCTTACATTATATATCAGTTTATTTATTAAATTAATTATTTTAAAAAATATAAATATAAATATTCTAAAATAATTTAATAAATTTCTTTAATCTTTAAAAAAATCAATAAGCAAGGGGCGCTAGGGCGGGAAAGAAAATAGATAATTGTGTATTTATTATTATTTTATTATTTTGGCGCGTATATTAATTAATCGGTCACATCGATGGGATTGAGAAGCGTATTGTGGTGATAAATTGATGAAGATGAATTAAATGAAAGACGCCAAAAGTTTGACCAAAAAAAAAAAAAAAAAAAAAAAGACGCCAAAACGATGAGGAGTGGAGGTTAGAGAGGAAATGAGATTCCCTACCTATCCAAATATCATCCAAAGGATAGAGAGGGAGAACTCTTCTCTCCTGGACTGTTTAGTATTTTTTTACTTTCTATTTTTTTAAAAAAATTATTTTAATGGGTACATAATCTAAAATAAAGATAATCTCTCAACTAACATTTTTTAAATGATTTTTTTATCAAAAAACTGTAATTTTTTTGAAAAAAATCGGGATCGTCCATACAAATGGCACCAAAACTGGTTCGGTTATGGAGGTGGGCCCTAGGCACAAAACTTAGTTTCTTTTTTTATGAAAGGGGCATCAGCATTAATATAAGGGGATATAATGCAGATAATTTTATCTGCTGCAGGCTAAAACGACCTCGTTTCATTAATTTTTTTCCCAACTTCTCGCTCGCTCAATCGCACAAGTGTTTCTCTTGTTTCTTTCTCTTCTTCACTTTGAACACTAAGTATCTCTCCTTTCTTCACCACAAATGCTGCATCGTGGCTCTGAACCACCACATCCTCCTTCGCCTTCCCGTACTGGTACGGAACTGGCGGCTAGATCCTCATCGCCTCCCACACCACTGATTTCACCAACGCCATTTTCTCCACCGCCGCCAAACTCACCCCGCCTTCTTCTTTCACGGGGTTCTCACCTCGTCGGCGATCCTCTTGTGCAGGCTCTTTCCGGCCAGTCCCATCCACTTCATCAGTGTCGGCACCACTATTTTTTTTTTTGCCAAAGTATCTATCTTCAAACCGATTAGAATTCAAACTCGTTTCTCTCTCTTCCATGAATTTACCGCCATACTAGAAGAAGAAAGAAGTTTGTTGAAGTCTCTACGAATATCGTCGAAGCCTCTGATGAGTGTTTTTAATCACATGAAGCATCAGGAAAGCAAATGAATAAAAAAGGGTCAAGAGTTTGCACGAGATAAATATGTCTACAAAGAGGAGGAAAAGTCAAATATGGTGGCTTGAATAGAAGAAAGAAGGAAGTGGCTAGAATTGTGTGGAAGATGAAGCTACGGTTTAAGAAAGCAAAAGGAAATGCTATTGATGAATTGTTTATTAAATGACAAAGTCAATGTTGAAGGCTGGAAATAAAAAGCAAAAGGTTACACACATGGAGAAATATCTTGAAGCTACGGAAAGCAAGCAACAGGAAGCAAGGAGAAGCTATGAAGAATGGATCATCCGAAAAGGATCAGAGTAATAGCGATGGGACTAGCGGCACAGACCAAAGCAGGCTTGTGTTCTTCGATTGGAGGAATATTCTCTGCGTTATGCTTTGCAGTCTGACATATTCTCTCTGTCCTCTCCATGCTAACATGTCCATTCCACTATGTTCCTTCGATGTAATATTCCCTCTGTCCTCCACAATATTCTGTATAGTCTTCACTGTAATATTCTGTCCATCATATTTTTTTCTGTCCATTATGTTTTGATGTTACTTTCCAACTGTCACTCATGTATCAGCTTTGCATATAAATATATAATGAAGTGAGAGTGCCTAACGTGTTGTTGAGGCTATTCAGAATATTTGCTTATTTACATTGATTGTTTATCTTGGCTTGTCCCTATTACTGAACCCTGCTCACACCATTGCAAGATTGGGCGGATACAGAGCTCCAGAACAAGAACAACGAAGATGCAGATATTATCAATACAAAGAATGTGTTGAAAAGAAATTTGTTACGAGGGAATGGAACAAGAATGTAACAACAAAGCAAACTCTTCGTCTCGATTTAGTTATGAGGGCTTCTGATCAATACAAAGATGCAGATATTATCTTGGGACTGGCCGGAAAGAGCCTGCACAAGAGGATCGCCGACGAGGTGAGAACCACCGTGAAAGAAGAAGGCGGGGTGAGTTTGGCGGCGGTGGAGAAAATGGCGTTGGTGAAATCAGTGGTGTGGGAGGCGATGAGGATCTAGCCGCCAGTTCCGTACCAGTACGGGAAGGGGGAGGATGTGGTGGTTCGGAGCCACGATGCAGCGTTTGTGGTGAAGAAAGGAGAGATACTTAGTGTTCAAAGTGAAGAAGAGAAAGAAACAAGAGAAACACTTGTGCAATAGAGCGAGCGAGAAGTTGGAAAAAAAAAAAAACTTAATGAAACGGGGTCGTTTTGGCCTGCAGCAGATAAAATTATCTGCATCAGATGCAGAAATGATATCCCCTTAATATAATTGGAAAAACAGAAAGGGGATCAAGTCCACTGTGATCAGATTTGCATTTGCTGGACATAAATTAATCACAAAAGACCCCGAGATTCCCTCCTTGGCCAGCGCGTCAGCCAAGGCATTTTGCTTCCTAGACACATGCTGTAAGCGTACCTCCCAGTTCCTGCTTATCAAGTTTCGGATTTCCAGAAATACTGGGCTACTTGTTAAACCATTCTTGCACAAAACTTAGTTGATGTTTCCGTCTTTGGAATGGTATCCTGATTTAAGGTTAGGGAGGCAGGACAAACGATTGCAGAAACAGCCAGTCGATGCCATTGTTTTTTACTCATGTCCGCCTCATTTGTGGACCTTATTTGCTAATAATTGCAGAGGATATGATCCCCTTATTGTTTTGAGAAGATTACATCAAGATCCTATCAAATTAATACTTCAAGGTGACTTAAAATTTCAAAATTATTAACAGGTCTAAGAGACTGAATGAAATATAATGCAATTGTGAAATTACCTCTTTATCCTTTATAATAGAAAAAGATGAACATTGACAAGTAAAAATGCCTTAATTGATGATTTAGTGTGCATTACATTACCACTTAATCAGGGATGTCAAGATATGTCTCAAATTGTTCAAAGAATTTTGTTTGGCAATTTTTAACAGAACAGTGGTCATTGATCTCTTAGACACAATAAGGGAACTTGTGCTAGTGCTACAATTAAGAATTAATATAGAAATTACCTTGTCTAATACTTGGTTTTATGTCACAATATTTATTGAAACTAACGTCAACCTTCATCATACATACGCGTTGAATGCTTAAATAAAAGTTGTAGTAAATAAATAAATTAGAAATTTAAAAGAAGAATCCCAATCAAATCTAGTTGAAATACTGAAATCTAGATTTAGGTTGTACTTTTAACAAATCTCTAATTAGGTTAAAAGGTCTAATTAAGAATTTATGAATATTGTTAAAAACTCATAATGTCCCTAATTAAAATGATGATAAAGCATTCACCTCATATCATGAATCATCTGGGGAAAAAAGAAAAGTGCTCAATGAATTGAGACTTTTGAGCCATAGAACTAGAAAAAGAGGAGGAGGAAGGGTTTTCTCATTCCATGCAAAAAATCAAGGGATAAGTTATTGACAGCAAAGTCACGTTGAATAAAATGCACAGCGGCAAATCTGGGCAAAAGAAAGCGCATGATTTCCCTCACGGTACTATCAGTATGGTCTATTGTCAAGGAAACCTACCGTCAAGCAGCACTTTTTTTTTTTTTTTTTTTGGGTTCAACTAGCAGGACTTGATTATAATAATAAATGATGAATTATTATTAGTTATTAGTTATTAAATGTTATACCTTCACTATATATGTGCAAGCAGAGTTGCAAAACAAGTGACGTTGCTGCTGGATTATATTTCCAGTATTTCAGATACATGAATGATACTGTGCTTCTTGAGAAACCCATTGGGTCTGAGGGGGAAGATGGGGGTTTGCATGGAGGTATGAAACTGTGTTCTGGGCTGACATAGAAATTGACAACTTTTGGTTCAGTCATAATTTTAATTAGAGGGATATTAGAGTCTTTTTAAAACATTCAGAAATTCCTAAATAAACCTTTCGTCTTTGGGTTCAACTGTAAAAGGAATCGGACACTCTCACTAAAAAGAGAGGGTTCAATCCTGGGTTGGTTAGTTAGCATGCTACGGAAGACATCCTAAACTTTCCGGGCAAGACCCATGTAAACGATTAAGATAATAGACGACTTGTTCTGCCTAACATTGATATCACGTAGGAGGAAAAAGAGATTTTGCTCTGCCCTTGGATCGTGGGTGAGCTCAACCTCTTTCTAAAAATTTCATATGGAAAAAAGATCCCTAAATAAAGGCTTATGGCCTAATTAGGGTTTTGTTAGAAATACAATCTTAAATCTGGATTTTAGTATTTCAACCGGATTTAATTGAAATTCTACCGGTTCAAAATGGAAGGAGATCTTCTCATAGGCATTCTTTCTCCCATCCCTCCCTATCTCATCTGGACCGTTGATTGGAACGAGGAGAAACAAATTAAAGTAATATTGTGATATTTTAAATTGATTGTATGGATGTAATTTAGAGATAATGAAGAATAATGAGAAAAAGATGATGAGAGAATACTGACCCCGTTCAAAACCCAGCATGGATACATGTTTTTATATATAATTACTTGACTGATGTCCAACTCAAATGGGGACAATTCTTTTAAAAATGTTTTCTACATTAAGTAATTTTTTTTTTTTGGATACATAAAGAGAAGGAAAAACGCTAGCTACTGGATTTGTATATGTTGGGCCTACAACAATTGAAGAGATGTGCTGATGCGTGACTTGAACCCAGATAAATAAGCCTGCTTGGACTCGATTTAAGTGGTAATTAAGAAAAAAAAAAAAGGAAGAAATTAAAGAAGAGGTTTTTTTTTTCCTCCCACAGCATCTAATTATTATTGAACACAAGAATTCACCTTTTTCAATTACCTATGCTCCTACTTTCATATAAAACCAAATATTGTATAAAAAATAATATCATATATAATTAATATTTGGAAAGAAGTCAAAAAACAAATGATGCTCCGTTGCACAGTGCTTCCTGAGGAATTAGATAGAGCAAATAATACAATTATATTTTTAATTTTTCTATTTTAATAACTAAGGGATATAGAGGTAATTTGATCTAAATTTTAAATCCTAATTATGGCACATAACCTTATATATAATTTGTTAAATTTAGTGACCTAAATTAGAATTTAGGTAATTCAATCATCTTTCTATGGGATTTTTCTTTTGACAATTGTGAAATTTGGTATTTAATTGTGAAAAAACTAGTAGATTAATTTTTGTAACGAGGTCTCCTCTTTAGTCATTGAATGATCAAATTATATCTTCTTGGTTGATAAAATAAATAAATAAAAATTATCCGTTACATATTAGCCAAAAAATATCAAATCATACCTAAACACATAGACCTGTATTTAAAATAAATAATAAATTCATATAGGCCTACGTAAATTTTTACCAACATGAGAAACATTTCTTATATGTTAGATGAAATTTATATGTAACTTATAAAATTGAATGAATTTTTTAAAATTTAATCTTTATTTCAGGGGTTGCCTCCTTAGTCCTTACCTTAGCCTCTTGAAGAGTGGGTCCCGGAAGGCGTGTTTATATTTCTTGGTTTTACTTTTCAGCTTCCACCTTAATTATATACTAGTACTACACTTTCCATATGTTTTTGTAACAAATCTTCTACAGCCTATTTTTAATTTGTTGAAACACGTAAGGAGTTGTATCATTTTTTTTTATATAGTCAGACGACCATTTCATTCATATCCCCTTAGAAGTTGTATAAATCATTAATTCTGTTATGAAAACAAGTTTTTATTAACTAATCAGAAACATAAATAAAAAGTTAGTCTATTTTTAAATCGTATCGATTGTTAGACTACTTTTCATCTTTTGTCATAGTAAGCCTAAGATGATTAAAAATCTTGGGAGGCTATATTGCAGGGATACGCAACTCCTTCCATCCCACAAAACTGCTTAAAAAATTCCTCTGATTACATTTATAAGATGACAAAGAAAATATTTGTTGCCATTAATATAAGTTATCATATTAAATAAATGTATAATTTTACATCTAAGTTATCGTTATTGGATTTTTATATATATATATATATATATATATGGGTCAGTTCTCACCCATTCTTTCACATGTATTTTTTTAAAAACATATAATTTTACATCTAAGTTATTGTTATTGGTTTTTCTTCATTCTCTTTTTTCACATTTAATTTTCTCATATCTTATCCTTTTGATTACTACTACGGGAGTATTAATAAAAAATTTAAAAAAATTGATAAATATAAAAATATATTTTATATTTAAGACTAATATCAACTCTCTAAACACATCGTTAAGGGTGTATTAAAAGTGTCTTACAAATAGCATTAGAACATTATTGGATATTGGAGGGAATGACACGGACAAGGTGAAACATTTCGTTTATTAATGACACAATTTTAATATTCTATGATAATATGGGTCAATCAGAAGCTTGCAATAGTTTTTTTTTTTTTTATGCAAAAAAAAGAAAAAAAAAGAAGCTTGAAATAATATGAGGCGGCTAAGACCGCCAGTTTATAGCAGATTACCAGAACACCAGGCGTGCCCAAGTCCAGCTTCCCCACTGGGTCAAATGAATGGAAATGAAGAAGTAATTAATTATTTTTGTTGAGAGCGAAGGCCTAGGCGCCGGTCATGCTCAACTCAGTGAAGTCTCCTTCGCATTAATTTACTTGTACCGCACTCTATAAGGAAAAATCAAGAGAAGGTGGGATTTAACTGAAACAATCCGGAAACTTGATAATTTTTCTTCTTTGAACTGTTAGTAAATTACCTAAATAAATTACTCATTTGATTCTTAATATAAAACATATTATTTTAATTTGATTAGATTAAAAAATTCAGTTTTTTTTTCCCTCGGCATTCAAGGTAGTAAGATAAGTTAATTTATATAAAATGGGTTCCCATTTTCTAAACCAAAATCCTACTCATATTTATTAATTCCTTAAACTCCTTCTTTGGACTGTTTGTAAATTACCCGCAAATTACTCATTTTGATTCTTAATATAAAACATATTAATTTAATTTGATTAGATTAAGATAGTAAGACAAGTTAATTTATATAACATGTATTTTCTAAATCATTTAGTCATATTTCTTAATTCTTTATCCTCTTTGATTATTCTTGAGAAGGCAACAATAAGGGTTGATTAGGAAAATATTAATAAATATAAAAACTATGTCATACCCAAAATCAACTTCTCAAATATAATCTATTTTAAGGACGGGAAGGAGTGGATCTTATATTTAGAACTTAATGTAGTATTCTATAATTAACTTTTTTTATAGATTAAAAAAATAAATAAGTTAATTAATATATCATATATATATTATTATTATATTATATATTAATTTAGAAGTTAGACAAAATATTTTTTTTAAAAAGTAAATATAAACATTTTAAAATAATTTAATTAACTTATTTAATTATCTAAAAAAAAAAAAAAAGTTCAACTTTGCATTTATGACAGGAGGAAGTTCCTAGCTTTCTAACGGTTGAAATGACCCGGGGAAAGCGTGTAAGTACCTCGTAGGTGAAAACGAAAGCAATTTGTTGGATGAAATGATAATTAACAAAACAAACGACGAGATAATCTTAACGGTATTAATTTGACGGGGACAAGTTTCCAATACAACGTTACCACGTCTAAGAGATCTCTCTAGTTTCGCCGCCTTCAGAAACTTAAGCGTTGATCTTGACAACTAAACGTAATTTTTGGAGGAATGAACTCATAAATACGATTATGGGCCACTTCCATGATTGACGGGGGAAGCTAGCTCTATTTTCAATATTCTCTACGTACACGGCAGACTAGCAGGGCTCCATGTTTTAAATTGCCATCTCGACTTTTCAACCCCACGGCCTATATATACAGACACGAACCTGAACCATTTATTGCAGAACAAGTTAAACACACAAATAACACTACACCTCTCACATTATGAATACCCAAATTGTTTTGTGCCTCGCTTTCGCCTTCCTCCTCCATGGTATGATACATATACCACACTTATTACCACATTATTATTCGGCTAAGTGTTTTCATATGCATAGTCTCTCTAACCCCTTAAATTTTCACTTTTCAGCCAAGTTATTATACGATGATCAATATGAAACTGAGAATAGTTTGTAATTTTTTCGTATAATATATATGTATATGGGTTTATCGTTTGTTATGTCACTTAATATAAGATTTTGTCTAATCACCCCTTTTAAACCACGCTCATTGCCTCGGAGTTAGGAGAATTAATAAAGAGTATTTTGGTGTGACTTAACAAAACCTTATGTCAAGTGACACTACAAACGATAAACCCTATATATATATTTATATATAGCTTGCTAAAGCATGCATATATATGAGAAGCAATATTATTATATATGATGATTAATCTGCGAGACATTGTTTCCTGCAGGAGGAAATGCAATCACCATTAGTTTTACGAACAATTGCCAATACACGGTGTGGCCGGCAACCTTAAACGCAGCTTCAAGCCCTGCATTGTCCACAACCGGATTCGAGTTGGCGACTGGAGCATCTAGATCCGTTGACGTCCCTTCACCGTGGTCAGGCCGATTTTGGGCACGGACCGGATGCACCGGTGGCGCCGGGAGCTTTAAATGTGCCACCGCAGATTGTGGCTCCAGTCAAGTCGAGTGCAATGGCAACGGAGGAGCAACACCAGCAACATTGGCAGAAATTACGGTGGCATCAAACGGCGGACAAGATTTCTATGACATAAGTAACGTGGATGGATTCAACTTGCCGATATCTATGGCCGCACAAGGCGGCACCGGAGACTGCAAAGAGTCGAGCTGCAAGGCGAACATCAACGCGCAGTGCCCAAATGATCTGAAAGTCACAGGCTCTGATGGGAGCGTTATTGCATGCAAGAGTGCTTGCGTGGCTTTTGGTAATCCTGAGTATTGTTGCTCCGGTGAGTATAACGATCCAAACAAATGCAAGCCCACCAGTTACTCCCAGTTTTTCAGCACCCAGTGTCCTGAGGCTTATAGTTACGCTTATGATGATCTCAAAGGAACCTTTACTTGCAACGGCGGACCTAACTACGCCATCACTTTCTGTCCTTAAGCTGCAGAAGAATCGGAGCTTCATTGCTTGTCCACTATATATAGGATAATTATGCAATTACTTCTTACTTGCAATAATAACATGCACTTATGTAAGCATGCATGAGAATAAACAGTTTGATTTTATGATTGTGCTGTATGTGCACATCAGCTTAGGTGGAAATCATATACTGGTATATGAGAATAATACAGTCTGATGGGAATAAAATTAAAGTCGTTTTTATGACTAGTGATCTTCGATGATTTCGTCTAACGCGCGCGAAGACTATTCTAGCTTTGAAGCCATCGACTACTTGTGTGTTTTTCTCGATGCTATCCATGGAAAATGATAAGAATTATGAGTTACACAAATATTATATTTTTTTAATATTTAATTAAATCCCATTGAAATATGTGGAGAAATACTTTAAGAATATAAAAAATGATTTCTTTTAACCTGAAACTAAAACAATGATATGGAGTTTGATATATATTTATTGATAATAGTAAACTCTTATGACATGATACGATTTTAACTTAATGTCATGAGTTTACTTAAACTCATAAATTTGACAACGGACACAACTCTGCAAAGTATTATTATCAAACTCGCGAGTTATCGTTTTTACATTTCTAATTTACCAAATTGAATCGAGTCATTGTTAAACTCGTGATCGTTATAAACCTTCGGTTAAACTCAAATTTATACACCAGAAGTTTACGATTTTTACATTTTTAACTTTAACTGTGTTAACTCACCCTTAAACTCGTGTTAACTTTTTTTTTTTCATCATGCTCAACGGCTTTATATATATGAGTTTTATAAAAATTTCTTTGTTAAATATGGTAAATTTTTTGAATATTAATATTTTTAATTTTAATTATTTAGATTTAAAATATATTTAAACCAAATTGTTGTTATTTTTTATATTTCAATTATCTATTATATATTATTAATACCTATTTAATGATGAAAGTAAACTCTTAATGGTCCCGTAAAAGATACACAGTTACGCACGTTCAATATTTTGATAGACATGCTTCATGCATGACCCTACTATACATATTTATATAGGACATATTTGTGATGTGATGAATCATCCTTTAAGAAATTCACTTCTGCCACTCCTTACGGAAATATAATAATCATCCTTTAATTATTATTGACGTTTGATAATTGTGAAATCTGGTATTTGATTATGGAAAAACTATTAGATTAATTTTTGTAACGAGATCTCCTCTATTCATTGAATTAATGATCAATTAATTATATTCTCTTGGTTGATAAAATAAATAATTAAAATTATCCGTTATATTATCCAGAAAATATCGAATCATACATTAACACATAGACCTGTATTTAAAATAAATAATACATTTATATAGGCCTACGTCAATTTTTAGTAACATTAGAAACATTTCTTACATCTTAGATGAAATTTATACATAACTTATGCTGCGATGCAGACCTTGAAAAGTTTTAGAATAAAAAGGAGGGATTCACAAATCTTCCAGGACCAGATCGAGGTATTAAGGCCTTGAACCAAATTAAATGAATTTCTTAAAATTTATTCTTTATTTCAGGGGTTCTCCTTACCTTAGCCTCTTGATGAGTAGGCACCGGAAGGCGTGCTTATATTTCTCGGTTTTACTTTTCAGCTTATATCTTAATTAACGTACACTTTACATATGTTTTTGTAATAAATAAGGTTGTCAAACTCACGAATTTATTAATTCGTGACAAAATGATGTAAATTTGTATCGTGATCAATCATAAACTCGTAAGAGTTTATGATTTAAAATATAAAAAATCCAAATAGGTATTAATAGATATAATAAATAATTAAAATATAAAAAATGACAACAATTTGATTTAAAAATATTTTAAATCCAAATAATTGAAATTAAACCCATCAACATTTAAAATTTACCATATTTAATAAATAAATTTCTATAAAACTTATATATAAAGCCGTGAAGCATGATTAAATAAAAAAGTTAACACAAGTTTAAATATGAGTTAATACGGTTTTATAAGTTAGAAATGTAAAAAACTGCGTAAACTCGGTGTATATAACTTGTGAGTTTAACCGAGTTTACAACGGTTAAGAGTTTACTAATGACTCGACTTGATTTGGTAAGTTAGAAATGTAAAGACGATAAACTCGGAGAGTCAACTTGCGAGTTTGAATTTGACAACAATGTCAAATCTTCTACAGCCTCTTTTTGTGGAAATATATAAGGAGTTGTATCATTTTTTTTATAGTCAGACGACCATTTTATTCATATTCCCGTAGAAGCTGTATAAATCATTAACTCTGTTATGAAAACAAGTTTTTTTATTAACTAATCAGAAACAGAAATAAAAAGTTCGTCTATTTTTATATCTTATTGATTGTTAAACTACCTTTCATCTTTTGTGATAGTAAGCCTAAAATGATCAAAAATATCGGGAGAGGGACGCAACTCCCTCGATCCCACAAATCTCCACAAAATTGCTTCAAAAATTCCTTACTCATCTGATTATATTTATAAGTTGTCATATTAAATTTATTATATAAATGTATAATTTTACATCTAAGTTATTGTTATTGGATTTTTCAGTTCTCACCCATTCTTTCATATGTATTTTTTAAAATGCCTTTATCATCTTCCTTAATTTTTTCATCTCATATTCTTTTGATTATTGTTGAGGAAGTATCAATAAAAATTTAAAGAAAAAATTGATAAATATACAAATATGCTTTATATTTAGAACAAATATCAACTCGTTAAATAGGTCTTTAGGGAGTTGCAGGGAAAACACGGACAACGTGAAGGATTTGTTTATTAATGACTCAATTTTAATATTCTATGATAATATGGGTCAATTAGAAGCTTGAAATAATGTTTTTTTAATGGGAAAAAAAAAAGCTTGAAATAATATGAGGCGGCTAGCACTGCCACTCTATAGCAGATTACCAGAACACTAGGCCTGCCCAAGTCCAGCTTCCCCACAGAGTCAAATGAACGGAAATGAAGAAGTAATTAATTATTTTTGTTAAGAGCGAAGACCTAGCCGCTGGTCATGCCCAACTTAATTGGTGAAGTTTTCTTGGTTGAATCAAACACGGAACATCAGGCCTATTCAAAAATTGGCATTAATTTACTTATATTAATCCACTCTAAGGAAAAATCAAGAGAAGGTCGAATTTAACTGAAACAATTCGGAAATTTGATATCACTCCTGTTCTATTTATAAGTAGTTTTTTACCAAAATATCTTTTCCTATTTATAAGTTCAACTTTAGGATAGTAAATGAGATTATGAGAATTTTACCCATATTAACTGTACCCATCTTCACAATAAATTTTAAAAATATAGAGAAGAAAGAGTTAAAAAATATTCGCTCACAAATGAGACAAAGTTGAAAATTTACTCAATAATCATTGAGTTAACTACATCTCTTAGGTATACAAGATTTAGTTAAAAATGATATATAAATAGAACTAGAGTGGTATTTTTATTCTTTTAACCGTTAGTAAATTACCTGCAAATTACTCCGGCAATAAAACATATTTATTTAATTTGATCAGATTAGGGTAGTAAGTTAAGTTAATTAATATAACATGTATTTTCTAAAACATCATAGTCATCTTTCTTAATTCTTTATCTCCCTTGATTATTCTTGAGAGGCATCAATAAAGATAAATTAATTATGAAAATATAAAAAAAATTATGAAAACTATGCCTTACCCAAAATCAACTTCCAAAATACATCATATTTTAAGGACAGGAGGGAGTGGATCTTGTATAATGTAGTACTCCCTCTGGTCTTAAATAAAAGATATGGTTGACTTTTTAAATGGAGAGATTTAGAAAGTTAAATAATTTACTTAATTATATAATATATTACTTATATATCCTTAGATTATATATCAATTTCAAAGTTAGACAAAATAATTTAAGAAAAAATGACAAATATAAATATTTTAAAATAATTTAACTAATCTTCTTAATATCTCTTAAAAAATAAACTTTGCGTTCCTAGCTTTCTAATGGTTGAAATGACCAGGGGAAAAGCGTACGTGTACCTCGCAGGTCGCAGGTCGCAGGTGAAAACCAAAGCCATTTGTTGAATGAAATGATAATTAGCAAAACAAACGAGATCATCTTGACGATATTAATTTGACAGGGTCAAGTTTCCAATGCAATGTTACCACCACGTCTAAGAAAGAGTTCTCTCTAGTTTCGCCGCCTTCAGAAACTTAAGCGTTGATCTTGATAACTTTAACATATTTTTTTGGAGGAATGAACTCATCGATCAATACGATTATGGGCCACTTCCATGATTGACGGGGGACGCTAGCTCTATTTTCAATATTCTCGACGTACACGGTTTAAATTGCCATCTCGACTTTTCAAACCCCACGGCCTATATATACAGACATGAACCTGAACCATTTATCCCAGAGCAAGTTAAACACACAAATTCATAACACTACAACTCTCACATTATGAATACCCAAGTTGTTTTGTGCCTCACTTTGGCCTTCCTCCTCTATGGTATGATACATACCACACTTACCACATCATTTGGCTACGTGTTTTCATATATATAGTCTATCTATCCGCTAAAATTTTCACTTTTCAACCAAGTTATTATACGATGATCAATATGAAACTGAGAATAGTTCGTAATTTTTTCGTATAATATATATGTGTGTGTAGCTTGCTATCATAATTAAGCATGCATGCAGTATGAGAAGCAATATTATTATATATGATGATTAATCTGCTAGACATTGTTTCGTGCAGGAGGAAATGCAATCACCATTAGTTTTACGAACAAGTGCCAATACACGGTGTGGCCAGCAACCTTAAACGCAGCTTCAAGCCCTGCATTGTCCACAACCGGATTCGAGTTGGCGACTGGAGCATCTAGATCCGTCGACGTCCCTTCACCGTGGTCAGGCCGATTTTGGGCACGGACCAGATGTAACGGTGGCGCTGGGAGCTTTAAATGTGACACCGGAGATTGTGGCTCCGGTCAAGTTGAGTGCAATGGCAAAGGAGGAGCCACACCAGCAACATTGGCAGAAATTACGGTGGCATCAAACGGCGGACAAGATTTCTATGACATCAGTAACGTGGATGGATTCAACTTGCCGATATCCATGGCCGCACAAGGCGGCAGCGGAGGCTGCAAAGAGTCGAGCTGCAAGGCGAACATCAACGCGCAGTGCCCAAATGATCTGAAAGTAACAGCCTCTGATGGGAGCGTTATTGCATGCAAGAGTGCTTGCGTGGCTTTTGGTAAACCTGAGTATTGTTGCTCCGGTGATTTTAACGATCCAAACAAATGCAAGCCCACCAATTACTCCCAGTTTTTCAGCAACCAGTGTCCTGAGGCTTATAGTTACGCTTATGATGATCTCAAAGGAACCTTTACTTGCAACGGCGGACCTAACTACGCCATCACTTTCTGTCCTTAAGCGGCAGAAGAATCGGAGCTTCATTGCTTGTCCACTATATATAGGATAATTATGCAATTACTACTTACTTGCAATAATAACATGCACTTATGTAAGCATGCATGCGAATAAACAGTTTGATTTGATGATTATGCTGTATGTGCACATCAGCTTAGGTGGAAATCATATACTGGTATATGAGAATAATACAGTCTGATGGGAATAAAATTAAAGTCGTTTTTATGACTAGTGATCTTCGATGATTTCGTCTAACGCGCGCGAAGACTATTCTAGCTTTGAAGCCATCGACTACTTGTGTGTTTTTCTCGATGCTATCCGTGGAAAAAATGATAATAATTAAGAGTTACACAATTTTTTTTTTAATATTTAAATCCCATTGAAATCTGTGGAGAAATATTTTAAGAACTAATAAAAAATGATTTCTTTTAACAAACGGAAACAATGATACAAAGTTTGATATTGGTAATTAAAATCAGGCTAGACCAGCTGGTTTGAGCATTTAAACTGGTGAACCGGTCACCAAACCAGTTTGGTCTGATCTGGTTTAAACGGTTCACTGATTATTCATAATTATGTTACTTCAAAATTCATATATAATTTTACATATTTCCAAAAATTATAAATTAAGATTGATCTATAGGAAGCTTAAGATGTATACTTTCTATTACAAAAAGAATAACTAAAAAAAAAAATATTTGGCCCCTGAAAATTCTGAAATTTCAAAATTATTTTAAAAAAATTATCATTCAAGTTCACTTTTTACCGGGTTAAATGCTACCTTTATTTCCGTTTTAGTGGCTGATCTAGGTTTAATAACCTTAAATTTTGATACATATTTATTGATAATAATAAATTAACTCCTACGACACAATACGATTTTATCATGATGTCACGAGTCTACCCAAACTCTTAAATTTGACAACCTTACACGTGACAATTGTGTAAAGAGATACGTTCAGTATTTTGATAGACATGCTTCATGCATGGTACCCTACTATACATATTTATACAGGACATATTTGTGATGTGATGAATCATCCTTTAAGAAATTCACTTCTGCCACTCCTTACGGAAATATAATAATACGTGCTGAATCTTGTGATACACGAGTACTACTTTTCTCGTAGAAAATATAAAATATATAATCCGAAAGAGCTGAATCTTCAATTCTCAATTAATTATATACTCTAAATTTAACACCGCAGATGGAATAATTTTAAATCTAAATTACAGAAGTTAACAAATTCAAGCGATCTGTTTTAATCTAATTAATGTGCAGGCATCCAAAATTGCAAATAATTATTTTATTACACTTAAAAAAACAAGAAGATTTTCCGGTATTAACAACGTAACGTACCGGGCATCCTACGTACTCAAGACAAGACCCTGGGGAGAGCGCCACGTATCAAATGTCCGTATTCTCAATTCAAACGACACGAAGCCTATATATACCGTATCTCACTGACCTTGAAACCATCTCCCAGCAAAACACAAAACCGTCTCAATGAATACCCGGGTTATTTTATGCCTTGCTTTGGCCTTCATCTTCCATGGTATGTATCAACGCGTCTTACAATATTTACACGCATAAGAATTTTTTTATTAAGGAAAATATTTATATCTATTTTTTTTCTTCAAGTTTTCAATCATATGTGACCACATATTTTTGAATTTTTTTCTTTTAATTATAAAAACAATGTAAAAGAAAAGCAGACATGTTGATGTGCGATGAGCAAACTTGATATAATAAATATAAAGAAGTTGATGTAAGTGTAGTCCTTTAATTAAATAGATATTGATCCTATTTTTTTATATATATATTTTTCAACGAAGTTACTACGTAATGATCGGTTTAAAACTGATGAGCATGTATATTAGGGGTGTGCATGATGCCCACTGCCCTGTCCGCCCGCCCGCGCCCAACGAAAAATCGCCCTGCCCAGCCCTAAGAAAAGTAGCCCAAAAAAAATTGGGCACAACTAAGCTAGGCATTTTTGTGGGCAGGGCTAGGCACCGGGCAGGGTATGCTGCCCTGCCCATTTGGCTAGAGCCAGTAAAATGGGCCAGGCCCGTCGGGCCGGCCCATTTAACCCTTGCCCGTTAAGGGCCGGGCCTAAAAAATAGAGGTGAGAGGTGAAATTTGGCCCTACAGGGCTAAGGGCCGGCCCGTTAAGCCCGCTTTTTTTTTTCTTGGAATGCTTGTTGGGTGTGGGGAGTGGGGACTGGCCGACTGGGAATTGGGCCATTGGGGAAGGGAGTGTGTCCACTGTCCAGTGAGGTAGGGTGTGTGTGTGTGTGTGTGTTTTTTTTTTTTTAACTGGTAACCCTAAAAGCACAAATGCACAATCTCCATTCCTATTTCCTCAATTGCTCATCAGCGTCGACGTCGAGACTCACTCCTCCTCGTCCTCGATCTCAAGACTCAAACCTCACCTCGTCATACTCACTCCGCTGATCCACTCCACTCGTCGATCTCAAGACTCAACTTTCAAGTTCTCGAGGCTCAAACACGCCCGCGCTCACGCTCTTAGCATCTCGGTTCTTAGTTCTCACGTCTCACAGACCACCGTCGGCATCACTCAACAGTCAACTCTGCTCAAATCTCGATCTGAACTCTCAACTCTCTATCTCGATCTCTCACTCAGTCACCCACTCCGGCCACTCACGAAGTCACGATTCGCGAATCAACCTCAGTGCTCAGTCCTCGCCACTTCGTCGTTGAATCTATCTCGCCCTCGCCATTACCCAAGGTGCCGAGGATCACTTCCTTCTACTCCAACGAACCGCAAATCGTAGCGTTCTCGTGTTCTTTCGATCTTTGTTCGTTTTTTTTTTGCCGCGAATTTAATAGTCTCCATTGGGTCATTTAACAAAATACGCTTTATTTCTATATTCTTGTAACAACGGCTCACCTTTTTCAACCAAACTCCTCCGATGAATTGACTCTGAATTAGAGGGAAAGAATAACATGATTTTTTTATTTTGATATAAGAAAGCCCAACATAACTTGAGCTACTGAGAACTCAAACGATGGAATTTATTTGCTGGCTGAAAAATTCGAAGGATTATGTTGTAGTAATGGAACAACGAAAACACAATTCAAGTAAAACTGAGTCGTTACACATGATAATATTTATAAGCCGTTGAATATTATCATTTTACTGCTATCCTGCTTAATTTAAGTTCTGTGAACCGTGTGGCTGAATGGCTGAGATTTTCAATGTGGTCATCCGGTATCATATCTCGATCGGTTTTAGTGGAGACTGATTCTATTTCTTATGTTAGTTTAACTGCTTTTAGGCTTAGCATTGTTTCAGTTTTGCTCTGGTATAGTTTTGATTTAGTATGAGTTTTGATGCTGCTCATTAGCATTGTTCTTGTTCTGCTGGTATCATATCTGATCTGGTTTTGCTCATTGTCAATTGAATTTGTTGGGTGTTCAACTAGTATTTATTTGATTGTTTAATGATGCAGGATTATCAAGATATTTATGCGAGTATGGATCATTCTTCCATGAACAAGTCTGAATTGGAAACTAATTTGGAAGAACCAATACTAAAGCACGATAATTGGAAAGAATTGGATGTCTTGAACCGATGGAAGAACAATCAACAAAGATTTCCGATTCTTTCAAAGATGGCAACGATATTCGAGTATTCCAATTACTACGAGCTAGTGAATCAGCTTTTAGTATTGGCTCACGTGTTCTAACAAAATATAGAAGTTCCATTCTTCCATCTAATGTTCAAGCTCTTATTTGTACTCGCAATTGGATGCATGGATTCACATACGATGGTAAATATTTTATATTTATTATAGAGTTATGTATAACTATACTCTAATTTTATGATTTGGTTTATTATTTGTTGCAGATAACGATTATGGATGTGTTCATGATGCGGGAGAAGAAATCCGTGATATTCTTACTCATGAACAAAAACCTGCTCATAGTGAATCACAATCTAATATCGTTGAAATTGATGATAGTGGCGAAGATGATGACAATGATATTAATAGTCATCCTTAAATCGTCGCTTAGTAGTATGCTTTTTATGTTTTATGTAAGTTATTTGTAAACATAATTTGTTTTTTATTATGAATTTGTGACTGCTTATTTGTTGGATGATTGTGTTTTTTGGATATAAATGTTGACAACATTTATTTGATAAATTAGAGCTTTATTTGTTGTAATTTACTAATTATATTTTTTTGAAAAACACGGAGGAATTTTGTTAAAATTTGGAATAGTAATTTCTATACCTGCGGCGCCCGGCCTTGTGCTCTCAAAGGAGCTTTGAAAATCGTGTGTTTTTCTTACTCCGGCACCGGAGGGCCGGCCCGTTAGGCCCCCGCCCTTCACGGCCCGGCCCTAATTCCCCACTCTACATTTGACCCCCGCCTAATAGTGTATATAATATTTTTTATTTTTTATTTTTTAATAGAATAAAAAGTATTTTATATTATATATTTTTTGCAAATTATATAACTTATAATACAAAAAAATATTCTCAATTCTTCAAACCTTTAAAGTGGGGAATGTAATGGTTACGGTTGTCGGTTGGCTAATGGTGGATGAAGTAGGCAATTTGCAACCTTTAAAGTTAAAACTAAGGCTTAGAGCCTACAATTAATTGTTACTTTCACATGTAAATGATGTAACAAACTAATAATATGCTTTCTTTGTTGCTTTCTTGTAAGTGATTCCATATTCTTCATCCTTTTGACAATTTAGAGCCTTGATGCAAACTCTAGGAGTATTGAATGTCTACAAGGTTTTAATTGCAATTTTTTGATGCTTTGTATTTAATAAATTATGGATGTTATTTAATATTTCGATTATGGATATTTGACTATTTGTTATTTTGTTAAGATATATGATTGTCTTTTTAATTTTAAAACTTAAGTTGTAGACTTATATCCGAATATTCCGAAGTGTAGAGTTATGGATTTCATTTGAAGTTTGCAATATTGTTTATTAGGTATTTAAAAGTTTATTTTTTTCACATAAAAAGGTGTCGCAGGTTACGAGTGGTATCGCCATTTTGCGGATGGGCCGCCCCGCCCATCCCATTATCAGCTCGCCCACAAATTTGCGCTTTTATCGGGTAGGCCAAAAGACCGGGCCGTTTTCTTAACGCGTGCGACGGCAAGTGGGTCACCCTGTGATGCCCTCCCATGAACACCCCTAATGTATATGCCCAACCCGATTTCTAGGTTGCTATCTACTCAGGGAACCATCGTATATTTGACTTAACGACTCGTAATATTTTCATATGTGTGTATATCATATGGAGATTGATCTACGAGTCGTTGTTTTGTGCAGGAGGAAATGCAGCCACAATTACTTTTACAAACAACTGCCCCTTCACCGTATGGCCAGGAACCCTAAACGGAGCTTCAAGCCCACAATTGTCCACAACCGGGTTCGAGTTGGCGAGCGGAGCATCTAGGTCAGTGGATGTGCCATCTCCGTGGTCGGGTCGGTTTTGGGCTCGAACCGGATGCTCTAGTAACTCGGGAAAATTTGCATGTGCCACCGCAGATTGTGCCTCCGTTCAAGCCAGCTGCAACGGCGCGGGGGCGATCCCACCGGCAACATTGATAGAACTCACGGTGGCAGCGAACGGCGGACAAGATTTCTACGACGTGAGCAATGTGGATGGGTTCAACTTGCCCATGTCCATGGCCCCACAGGGCGGCTCCGGAGATTGCAAAGTCTCAAGCTGTCCCGCGAACATCAATACGGTGTGCCCGGATCCGCTAAAAGTAGTAGGGTCGGATGGGACCGTTATTGCGTGCAAGAGCGCGTGCTTGGCTTTCAATGAGCCACAGTATTGTTGCACTGGAGATTTTGACACCCCAGAGAACTGCTCACCCACCCAATATTCTCAAATTTTCAAGGCTCAGTGTCCTGATGCTTATAGTTACGCTTATGATGATAAGACCAGCACTTTTACTTGCTTCAGCAACCCCAACTATGTCATCACTTTCTGCCCTTAAATTAATCCTTTGAGCCTGGGAAAGTCCAAGCTTTATATAATTTGTTCACTGTGCATGTGATGATTATGTAGTGCGCGCGCGCACAATATAGTGATCTGTAATATGATTGTGCACTTGTGATTGTGTGCGAACAATTTTGTCTCATTCTAATCTTTATTATAAGGCACCAACTAACAATTCTCACAAACCAATAAAAGTAGTTAAAGTCAATAAAGTTGTCCTACAATTTAAGTAACTTCCAATATTACCCCCTACTAGTTGCACTAAATTCCAATATTATATTAATTATTACTCTCACCCATTACACTTATTAATTATGGGCATACATGAAGAAAAAATAATTCTCATTGAGAACAAGTAAATGCCTTATAAAAAAGACTAAATACATTTACTAGTTGATGCCTTATAATAAGGATCGGAGAGAGAGTATGTAAGATATCTCTCTCATCTATATATATATATATATATATATATTCTTATTCAATCAAGGCTGATGCATATAGAGGGAGAGAGATTGACCAAACCCCATAAAATCCTCTCCACATTGACGAAATAAAATAATGGATATAATTCTGTAATCCTAGATATGATTACAGAATAGATTGACAATAAAGATAAAGATATCAAATCATAAAGCAGAGAAACTAAGATTACATGGCAAATGGACAGAAACCCACTAGCTTCCACCATATCTAAACTACCTAAATTACTCATCTTTAAATGTCATCAAACTTACGAGTTTAAGCAAACTCCGTATATAAATTCGTGAGTTTAATTAAATTTACGACTAGTATAAATTTAAAAATGGCCCAACATGATTTTGTAAGTTATATACATAAAAACAATGAAACTCGAAAGTCAACTCACAAAATTGACAAGAATTAACTCATCCTTGTTTTGAAAAAATAAAGCTACCTTTAACATATCTAAAAAAAGTGATGCATTTTCTCACTTTCAACATAAAATAAATTTGTTTGCATAATAAAATCCCATACACAGTCTATTCACGTATCAACTTTCATTTTTTATGTGCATTGATTAATTGTAGTATTAAAATAAATTGTAGTATTATTTCTATAAAAATTACTAATGTAGGGTGAAAAAGTAGAATTTCCGTCCCCCTCTTATCAAACCAAGTAAGGATCATTATAACTCCTCCCACCCCTTTTCTTCCACTCCCCTAAGGGCCCGTTTGGTTCAGGGAACATTTGAGGAGGAAAAGAACTTAAAGAAGGGAAAGAAATTGAAGGGAAGATTGAGAGGGAACTTTAAAAAGTTGATCTGTTTGGTTGACATGAGAATATAATTAAGTTGAAGGAAGATAAATTGTTTGGTATGAAGAATTGGGTGTTGGTTAAGTGGGAAAGTTTGGTAAAATTCCCTAAATGTTCCCAGAAAAAAGCCAGATAACGTTTTGTTGTTGTTCGTCTTGCGATTTGTACATAAACAGATGCAAATCGAATTGCGTCTTCGAGGAGAAAGGGAATTGGTGGAGAGCTCAATTCGATTTGAAATCGCGACGATCATAACGGCTGCCGGAGGTGTGAAGGACGTCAGACTGTGAATTGTTTAAATTAGGCAGAATGGAAATATTATCTAAGAAGTTCGAACGTAAGAGTAAAGTTCGAACTTAGAAACATCACCATTACACAGGTTGGAACGCATAATGTGGCATACAGACATATCAGCAGTGGCAAACCAGAAAAAATTGTAGCCAACGCAAGACACAGAGAAGAAGAAGAATTTTCCCCGACTGTACAGCAATGCCTTCATCATGTCCTTCCTCACCCATACGCAAGACACACTCGACCTAACTAGTCATGAATGCCAAGAAAAAGCACCCAAATTGGTTCCCCAATGATTCGTCGAAGCGATCCACAACCAGGCCATCGCCATTGTTAACCAAAGACACAAAGGCGCACAAAGTTTAAAAAAAAGGCATTCACTTACCTTGATTCAATCTTGCTTGCCTACTCCTTCGCATGATGTCCTCTCAACCTTCGTCTACTCCTTCTTCTAGCTCCAGGCGCGATTCTGATTTATGATATCACAGGGGCTTTTTAGTCCTCCAAATTCACTTTCCCGGGACAATTTTCAAATCCCGCCATTTTGTGAAGGAGCCCGCTTTCCCTCGTTGGTGGGAGCTTCGGCGATGGCGGGAATGTCACTTCCCAGGAACAAGCCGCGCCAAACACGTTTTCACACAGGGAACTGTGTTAAGTTCCATTCCCTTGTGCCGAATTCTATCAACCAAACGGGCCCTAAGGGTATGTTTGGTTTGAGGAAGGAGGAGATCTTTTGTCTCATCTTTACTAAATTACCCATAAAAATTTTCAATATTCTAAAAATATACTCTCAAAAAAGAATATTTTTTTTAATGACAATTTGGTCAATACACTACTTTTCACTTCCTCCCCTCAAACCAAACATACCTTAAAGCAAACACCCCCGTCGTGGCTTGTCGCATATGTGTGTCAATGAAAAATCTTTTTCACTACAGACAAAATAAAATACTACCACTCTGGTCCTATTTATAAGTCCACTTTGACCAAATCTCACATAACAAGGAAAAGTAGTTAACTCAATGATTATGGGGGTAAATTTTCAACTTTGCCCTCATTTATGATTGAGTATTTTAAAACTGTTTCTTCTCTCTCTATCTTCATAAATATAATTAATATGGGTAAAATTGTCACAATCTCATTTATTACATGAAACTGGACTTATAAATAGGACAAAAGTTTTTGGTCAAAATGGATTTATAAATAGGACCAGAGTGGTACCTTCGGTCCTAATTACTACCTCCGGTCCTAATTATAAGACATAGTTGACTTTTTTCGGAGAGATTAAGGAAGCTAAATAAGTTACTTAATCATTTCATTTGTCGTGTATTCTTAGATTAAATATTAGTTTATTATTCAAACTAATTAGTTTGAAGAAAAAAATAAAAATAAAAATACTCTAGAGTAATTTAATTAGCTTCCTTAATTTCTCCAAAAAATTAACTATGTCTTATAATTATGACCGGAGGGAGTATAAGACTTAGTTGACTTTTTTGGAGAGATTAAGGAAGCTAAATAAATTACTTAATCATTTCATATGTTGTGTTTTCTTAGATTATATATTAGTTTATTAGTTAAACTATTTAGTTTGAAGAAAAAAATTAAAATTAAAATACTCTAAGCTAATTTAATTAGCTTCCTTAATTTCTCTAAAAAAGTCAACTATGTTTTTAAGACTTGTATTAATAACTACTTGAAAATTTCCATCTTTAAGGCAAATAATAATTTATATAAAAATATAATATACAGACGGATTAAAATTGTCCTATAGTATGCTTTGTTAGCTGAGTTATTGTTATTTAAATAATTTAATTTGTTGGTTAAAAATTATATAATTAACAATATGAAAATTAAGGAATAAAAATATACTATATAAATTCCAAAAAAAAAAAAAACAGTGAGTTAGATAGTGAGAGAATTGTGTCACTAAATCGGTTCAGTGACAGAATTCTGTCGCTTATAAATTGGTCACAGCCTATTTTATAATGGAATAATCAAATTGCATCTCCTACCTTTTTTAGTAATTTAAGGCACTAAGTAGAAATCCGATACAAACTTAAAAGGCTAGACACACATTTTAACTTCAACTAATCAAATATTGCTCGACCTTTAGTTTTTTTGGCCAACTAAACATAGTTTAATTTAACATGCAGTTGGCAATAAAAATAACCACGATATACTGTATAAAAAAACTATGATATGATAGATTTTTATTTTTTATATGATCATCCAAATATTTAGTTTAATGGTTAAGATTTATTCTGCTCCAACTCTCCTCTATAACTCGATCTCGAGACTCAGAATAATTTAGCGAGATCTTACACCATTAGACTAACTTCTTTTTCCCCCATTACAACTCAGTGCCTAAACTAAGGCATCAAATTAAAAGATAAAACATCCCAAATACATCCGTTAGACTCCAACTCTATATTGGTTGCAAGTGGCTAGCCATCAGAAGGATAGAACGCATGCATATATCGAATCCGATCTTGTGATTCTCAAGGTTAACGCAACCAACTATCACTCTGATTCTATTTATAAGTCTTTTTAATTAAATCACACATACTAAAAAGAAGTAGTTAGCTTAATGATTATGGGGTACATTTTCAATTTTACCCTCATTTATGAATGAGTCTCTTTCAACTCTTTCTTCTTTCTCTATTTTCACTAGGAAAATTGTCACAATCAGATCGAGACTTTAGGAATCACTTACCAACGTTATTGTGTTGCTGATATTTAGTGAGACTTTAGGTTGGTGAGCGTGAGTCCGATAAGTGGGTCTTGTTAGTTTCCTATTATTATGCTTTACTGATTTGTTTTATTTAAATAATGGGAGCGTGTGGGATAGTTGGAGAAAATTGTGGGAGCAGAATCATGGATCCACCTTATATATAGGATCTTATTGTAATCAGTTTTATATAGAAAATAATAGATACACAACCCTAAAATATATTCTCATATTAATTTTACGTCTTCATCATTATTCCCTTTTTATTTTATTTTAGAAATCACAAATAAATCATAATCCAATCCCACGCAATTACATTAATTGTCGGATACTATTTAAAAAAAACAAATGTTCCACCCATGGGGATATATATATATATGGTTTGGCTTTGTGTGCAGTGGTGCTCCAGGTACAAATCCTCCTCACTGACCTTGAAACCATCTCTCATCAAAACACGTACAAAAACGTCTCAATGAATACCCGAGTTGTTTTATGCCTTGCTTTGGCCTTCCTCTTTCATGCTGTCTTTCATGCTGTGTATCAACGCCTCTTCCATGGTATGTATCATCAACGCGTCTTACAATATTCACACCCATAAGAAGCGTTTTATTAAGGAAAATATTTATATCGAGTTTTTTATATCCAATTTTTTAAATTTTCCAATCACACGTGATCATTTATCATATTTTTGAATTATTGTCTTTTAACTATAAAATCCATATAAAAATAGCACACATGTTGATGTGTGATAGAAAAGCTTGATATAATGGATATAAGGAATTTGATGTAAATGTAATCCTTTTATTAATAGATAGTGCGCCTATTTTTTCTTTTATATATTTTTTAGGGAAGTTACTCCGTAATGATCCGTTTAAAACTGATGAGCATCTTCATGTCCAACCCGATTTCTAGGTTGCTATCTACTGGGAAGCATCGTATATTTGGCTTAACGACTAGTAATATTTTTATGTGTGGGTATATTATATGGAGATTGATCTACAAGACGTTGTTTTGCGCAGGAGGAAATGCAGCCACAATTACTTTTACAAACAACTGCCCCTTCACCGTATGGCCAGGAACCCTAAACGGAGCTTCAAGCCCACAATTGTCCACAACCGGGTTCGAGTTGGCGAGCGGAGCATCTAGGTCAGTGGATGTGCCATCTCCGTGGTCGGGTCGGTTTTGGGCTCGAACCGGATGCTCTAGTAACTCGGGAAAATTTGCATGTGCCACCGCAGATTGTGCCTCCGTTCAAGCCAGCTGCAACGGCGCGGGGGCGATCCCACCGGCAACATTGATAGAACTCACGGTGGCAGCGAACGGCGGACAAGATTTCTACGACGTGAGCAATGTGGATGGGTTCAACTTGACCATGTCCATGGCCCCACAGGGCGGCTCCGGAGATTGCAAAGTCTCAAGCTGTCCCGCGAACATCAATACGGTGTGCCCGGATCCGCTAAAAGTAGTAGGGCCGGATGGGACCGTTATTGCGTGCAAGAGCGCGTGCTTGGCTTTCAATGAGCCACAGTATTGTTGCACTGGAGATTTTGACACCCCAGAGAACTGCTCACCCACCCAATACTCTCAAATTTTCAAGGCTCAGTGTCCTGATGCTTATAGTTACGCTTATGATGATAAGACCAGCACTCTTACTTGCTTCAGCAACCCCAACTATGTCATCACTTTCTGCCCTTAAATTAATCCTTTGAGCCTGGGAAAGTCCAAGCTTTATATAATTTGTTCACTGTGCATGTGATGATTATGTAGTGCGCGCGCGCACAATATAGTGATCTGTAATATGATTGTGCACTTGTGATTGTGTGCGAACAATTTTGTCTCATTCTAGTCTTTATTATAAGGCACCAACTAACAATTCTCACAAACAAATAAAAATAGTTAAAGTCAATAAAGTTGTCCTACAATTTAAGTAACTTCCAATATTACCCCTACTAGTTTTTAAATTCCAATATTATATTAATTATTACTCTCACCCATTACACTTATTAATTATGGTTATATATGAAGAAAAAATAATTCCATTTGAGAACAAAGAAACGCCTTTATAAAAAAGGGACCCAAATGCATTTACTTATCAAGTTAGTGTTTATAAGGATCGGAGAGAGTATGTAAGACATCTCTCTCATCTATATATATATATATATATTCTTATTCAATCAAGCTCAGGCTGATGCATATAGATGGAGGGAGATTGACTAAACCCCATAAAATCCTCTCCCAGACTCCCACATTGGCCAAACAGAATAAAGGATATAATTCTGTAATACTAGATATGATTACAGAATAGATTGACACTAAAGATAAAGAAATCAAATCATAAAGCAGAGAAACTAGGATTACAAGGCAAATGGACAGAAACCCACTAGCTTCCACCATATCTAAACTACCTAAATTACTCATCTTTAAATGTCACAAACTTACAAGTTTAAGAAATTCCGTATATAAATTCGTGAGTTTAATTAAATTTACGACTATTATAAATTTAAAAATGGCCCAACATGATTTTGTAAGTTATATACATAAAAACAAGAAACTCGGAAAAGTCAACTCACAAAATTGACAAGAATTAACTCATCCTTATTTTGAAAAAATAAAGCTACCTTTAACATATCTAAAAAAAGAGTGATGCGTTATTTTCTCACTTTCAACGATAAAATAAATTTGTTTGCATATTAAAATCCCATGCACAGTCCATTCACGTATCAACTTTCATTTTTTATGTGCATTGATTAATTGTAGTATTAAAATAAATTTCAATAAATTGTAGTATTATTTCTATAAAAATTACTAATGTAGGGTGAAAAAGTAGAATTTCCGTCCCCCTCTTATCAAACCAAGTAAGGATCATTATAGCTCCTCCCTCCCTTTTCTTCCACTCCCTAAGGGCCCGTTTGATTCGGGAACATTTGAGGAGGAAAGGAACTTAAAGAAGGAAAGAAATTGAAGGGAAGATTGAGAGGGAACTTTAAAAAGTTGATCCGTTTGGTTACGACATGGGAATATAATTAAGTTGAAGGAAGATAAATTGTTTGGTATGAAGAATTGGGTGTTGGTTAAGTGGGAAAGTTTGGTAAAATTCCCTAAATGCCCCCAGAAAAAAGCCAGATAACGTTTTTTTGTTGTTCGTCTTGCGATTTGTACATAAACAGATGCAAATCGAATCGCGTCTTCGAGGAGAAAGGGAATTGGTGGAGAGCTCAATTCGATTTGAAATCGCGACGATGCGACGATCATAACGGCTGCCGGAGGTGCGAAGGACGTCAGACTGTGAATTGTTTAAATTAGGCAGAATGGAAATATTATCCTAAGAAGTTCAAACGTAAGAGTAAAGTTCGAACTTAGAAACATCACCATTACACAGGTTGGAACGCATAATGTGGTAGACGGACATATCGTGATGTGGCAAACCGGAAAAAATTGTAGCCAACGCAAGACACGAGAGAAGAAGAATTTTCCCCGATCAGATGACAATGCCTTCGTCATGTCCTTCCTCACCCATACGCAAGACACACTCGACCTAACTAGTCATGAATGCCAAGAAAAAAGCACCCAAATTGGTTCCCCAATGATTCGTCGAAGGCAGTCCACAACCAGGCCATCGCCATTGTTAACCAGCACAACGCACAAAGTTTAAAAAAAAGGCATTCACTTACCTTGATTCAATCTTGCTTGCCTACTCCTTCGCATGATGTCCTCTCAACCTTCGTCTATGTAACATCCTGATTTTTTTTTCAGAAGAAATTAATTTATGATAATTAAAATTTATCATTTAAGATTATTTTTATAATATAGTAATATCTTAAATTTTGGAACAAGAGAGTTTAGGAATAAGACCGAGATAAGAAAGTTACTAGGCTCTTGAAAATCGGTATTTTTCATTACAATCACGGTAAAAATCGATATTAATTTGAATGGTAGATGATTGTGTAGTAGATAAGCATGGGAAATTTGATCGGTAGATGAGTACACGGTAGATGGACATAAGAGTGGTAGTTAGATGGTAGATGGAGATGTGAATGGTAGTTACACGGTAGATGGACATAAGAGTGGTAGTTAGATGGTAGATGGAGATGTGAATGGTAGTTACACGGTAGATGGACATAAGAGTGGTAGTTAGATGGTAGATGGAGATGTGAATGGTAGTTACACGGTAGATGGACATAAGAGTGGTAGATAGATGGTAGATTGAAGAAGTTGGGTAGTAGATAGACATGTGATTTTTGAAAAATGGTTGAGACCTAAAACTCTATAAATACCTCACCCCTTCTCTTCTTTCACAACACACAAATACTCAAGACTCACAGAGAGAGAGAGAGAGAGAAGGAGCGTAAGGAAGCCTTGCGGTAATTTTTGGGAACTATAGAGTAACAGGTAACTCTGAATATTCTTCCATATACTTGTGAATTGCGTATGATTATAAATTATGTTATATTTTATATAGACTAAATTATTCGTATATGTATTACGATATTATCATGATGAAAACTGAATATTACGATTTTGCTCCCGAATTTCAGAAATGACAGTTTAGTCCCGAATTTCAAAAATGACAATTTAGTCCTTTGAATTTTCAAGTATGAAAGATTGGTCCGATGAGGTTTATGAGATGTTGATTTTCCCTTGTGATGATATAAATGGAAGCATGTTTTAATCTACTTTATTTTTATTGAATATAATTATCATGGCGGACGTATGTGTGATGGGTTGGAGTATGGAGGAATTTGAATGATAAGATTTATTTATGCCACCACTCGGTGCCACGGTGGATGGTACTTTTCGGGCCCCATCTTCCATGTTTTCCTCGGGGATTACATTGGAGTCATGGGGACATGTGACACCTCCTTAGATGTTCTTTTTAAGGAGGAGCCATGGTCCCGACTTAAGCTCTATACCTTTAGGCCGAGTGTATCTTAAGTTTTGGTGAGCTTGAAACCATCCAAATCAAATGAATGAGTTTCTATTGGACTATGTGTTAGCCCATGGCTCCGTCGGTACAAGGTGGATGGTGATATAAGGGAGGCCGCATATTGCATATTGTTTAATTGTATAATTTCACAATTCGACATAATGATGATTACTTTTGCAAAAGAATTTTGTATGAGAAATTATGGTATATATAAATATATTTGAGATCAGCCCCGCTTTTTGTCATATGTAATTCGCTTGTGTACGGTAGAAACTTTCAGTAGTTACTGAGACGTGAAATCGCATCCCATATTAACATTTTTCATGTGAATGTCCTAGTAGGGAGCAAGGGAAGGCACCTATGGAGTGAGCTTTGAAGGCTCTTTTGTACTCCTATAGTTTATGTTATGTTATTTTATTTGCCATGAACCTAAGACTTCCACTTTGTATTAAACTACGAAACATTTTCGGAAATTTATTTTGAATATGTATTATGAACTTTATTTTAAATGGTCGTGTAATTTAATGATTTGGATATTGATTATCCCTTGTTGGAGGTATTTCAAATATTTTGACCAAGTTTTCGGGAGTTGAATTTGAGGTGTTACATTTTTGGTATCGAGCTAAACGTTCCATAATGATTTCTTTTATTTTTTAAAATGATTTCTTTAATTTTTTTTTTAAGGTCATGGCAAAATAAATATCATAACATGTGCACTTCCCTTTATTTAGATCTAGAATTTGTTGGGATAGTTTCTTACCTAGTACCCTTATGGTGTAAATTATAGGAGGGGAGGATGACGAGAACTTGAAGGACTAATTCGACCCCTGCTCCTCTACCAAATGGTCCCCCTCCTAAGGATAACAATGCCCTTTTAGCAGAGTTGCGAGATGCAATCCTAGAAGTAAGAGAGAAAGTGAATAGACACGAGGACGAATTAGCAAAGAAAAGAGGTCAGGGTAGTAATCAAGGAAAGGAGAAGGAACCAATTTGGGAAGGCACTCCTCCTGATCAGCTTTCTAGGGGTGGCAGCCGTATTTGCACTGAATCAACAGGCGGTAGCAGTTCCCATTCTTAGTATCATCCTACACCTATTACCGAGGTTTGGAAAAAATTATGGAAGTTCGGTCCTCCAATGTTCAAGGGGAAGCTAGATCCAATCGAAGCACTAGAATGGTCAAGCGTCTAGAAAAGATTTTCAAAGTTATTGAGATTAGCTCACAACAAAAAGTCTTGGTTCTTGAGCAACGATGCAAAGCGGTGAAGAATGGTGGGAAAGCACCAAAATGAATGATAATCTTTGAGATGACTTGGGAAGAGTTTAAAGAAAAGTTCGAGAATTATTATTTTTCCCTTCATCGAATAGAGAAAGAAACTGAATTCCTCACATTCAAAGAGGAATTACATGAAGATGAATTTATTACTCGCTTTTTAGAGTTGTCTAAATTTTGCAAATATTCACAAAACAACTCTAAATGGTTGAGTGCTCGATTAGTGGAGAAAGCTAGACCAGATTTAAAAACGGCCTTATCACCATTTCTTGATGGAGTAAGGGATTTTGAAGAAATATGTGACAAATTACGCACGATAGCTAGAAACAAGCGAGAAGAAGAAGCTGAGAAGATGAAGGACTTCCAAGCCAGATCTGCACCTCCCATGAGACCTATGGGGGGAATCACTAAGAAGCATGGTCATAACTTCAGTGGTGTGAATACACGATTCAGTCAGCCATCAAGAAATCATTCCGGTGGACCATCAAGGAGCCATTTCAACGGACCTCACGGGAGTCATTTCGGTAGGCCTCAGAAAAGCCATTTCAATGGACCTCAGAGGAGTCACTTTAGCAGAGGACAAAACTCTTATAGGGGATCCACAGCTCCTATTGCAAGCACTGCTAATAGTCAGAAATGTGCCAAATGTGGAAAAGTGCACCAGGGACATTGTGTGACATGTTTCAATTGTGGAAAGCCAGGGCACATCTCTAGGTTACTCGTGAGGAAGAGTCTCGAGGAGCCAATAATGCTAGAACTGAGTTCCGGGGAAGGTGTTCGCACTATCACACCATGAGGCAAGTGCCTCACCAAATCGATTAAAGGTATCCTCAAACTCCAAGGCCTTGAAGTTGAAGCTTTATTTGATTCGGGTGCTACACACTCTTTTATATCGTATGCTTGTGTGCCTCGATTGAATTTAAGTATATGTGAATTGCCTTTTGATATGATTATTTCTACACCGGCGGGAGCTTCGGTGAAAACTACTAGGGCTTGCTTAAATTGTATAATTGAGTTTGATAGTAGGACCTCAAATATAGATCTTGTTTGTCTACCTATGAAGGGTATTGACGTGATAATAGGAATGGATTGGTTGTCAGCAAACGATGTCATCCTTGACTGTAAGAGAAAGACTATCTCTCTTGCGGATGACTCTATGAGTCCTAGTAGACCACAGTTGTTGTCTACGGTACAAGATGAAAGGTCTATTCGTAAGGGTTGTCTCGCATACATGGTGTTTTTCTCCATTCAAGCAGAAGTGGAGGAAGGAATAGAAGACATCGAAGTGGTGAATGAATTTCCGGAAGTATTTCCAAAAGAGATGACGGGTTTACCCCCAGAGAGAGAAGTAGAATTTACTATTGATCTCGCACAAACAGACCTATCTCTAAAGCTCCTTACCGAATGTCTCCATCGAACTAGCGGAAATGAAGAAGCGGATCGAAGAGTTGATGGAAAAGGGTTTCATCGGGCCTAGTGTATCTCCTTGGGATCGCCTGCTACTTTTGTGAAGAAGAAAGATGGGAGCTTGAGACTCGCATTGACTATCGCCGTTGAATAAAGCGACTATAAAGAACAAATATCCTTTACCCGGGATCGATGATCTACTTGATCGGTTGAATGGAGCATCCATATTCTCTAAGATCGACCTCGAGATCGAGGCTACCACCGCTTAAGGGTTAAAGCCAAGATATCCCAAAAACTGCATTTAGAACTAGATATGGCCATTACGAATTTCTTGTTATGCCATTTGGGCTAACAAACGCTCCAAACTTGTATTCATGGATTACATGAATAGAATTTTCGAGCCATATTTAGATAAATTTGTAGTGGTCTTCATTGACGACATCCTTATATACTCTAAGGATGAAAAAGAGCATAAAGAGCATCTTAGAATTGTGTTACAAGTGTTGAGAGAACACAAGCTTTATGCAAAGCTGTCTAAATGTGAATTTTGGTTAAAGGAAGTAAAATTCCTAGGCCATGTCATATCAGCTGAAGGTGTTGCGGTGGACCCTAGCAAAGTTGATGCAGTTCTTCAATGGGAACAACCAACGTACGTGGACTCGAGATCGAGTTTTCTAGGATTGGCTGGCTATTATAGGAGATTCATTAAGGGCTTTTCACAGATAGCTATGCCCTTAACGAAGTTAACTAGGAAGGGTCAACCATACGTGTGGGACGAGAAGTGTGAAGCAGCTTTTCAAGATTTGAAGACTAAGTTGACCACGGCACCGGTACTTATAATTCCAGATCCTACTCAGACCTTTACTTTGTACACGATGCTTCCAAGAAAGGTCTTGGGTGTGTACTAATGCAAAATGGTGGGGTAGTGGCTTATGCTTCTCGACAATTGAGGCCACATGAAGGGGAACTATCCTACTCATGACTTAGAATTGGCAGCGAAAGAGTGTTTGCTCTAAAGATTTGGAGGCATCATCTCTATGGTTCAAAATTTGAGGTTTTTAGTGACCATAAGAGTCTAAAGTACCTGTTTGACCAAAAGGAGCTTAACATGCGGCAGAGGAGGTGGATGGAGTTCCTCAAGGACTATGACTACGAATTGAAGTATCATCCAGGAAAGGCAAACGTTGTAGCAGATGCCTTAAGTAGAAAGACGATCCATGTAGCTCAATTGATGATCAGGGAACATAAATTACTTGAGGATGTACCGAGTACATCTATTGATGTAATGTCAGGTCTAGTTGCTACTATGGAAGCATTAACTATTGAAAGTACAACTTGGAAAGAAATTAAATTCGCCCAGCTTGATGATGAGTATCTATTAAGTGTAAGGGAAGATGTTGAAGAAGGAAAAGAGTCAAAATTTGAGATTGGTGAAGATGGGATATTAAGGTATAAGGGAAGAGTGTGCCTATATGATGATGGAGAAATAAGAAAGCTCATACTAGAGGAAGCTCATCGGAGCAAATACACTATTCATCCTGGAGCAACCAAGATGTATCATGATCTCAAGAGAAATTGGTGGTGGCGAGGCATGAAGAAAGATGTGACTAAATTTGTTACCCGTTGTTTGACTTGTTAGAAAGTCAAGATTGAACATCGGAAGCCTCCCGGATTATTAAAGAATTTGGAGATCCCGTGAGTGGAAATGGGACAAAGATCTCTATGGATTTCATCATGGGACTTCCTCTAACTACGTCTGGACATAATGCCATCTGGGTAATCGTTGATAGATTGACTAAGTCGGCCCATTTTCTAGCTATAGCAGCAGAGTACTCTCTTGAGAGACTAGCAAAAATCTATATGAAGGAAATTGTCAGATTGCATGGGGTACCAAACAAAGATCGTATCGATCGTGATCCGCGATTTACTTCACGATTTTGGAGAGCATTGCAAGATGCTATGGGAACTCGGGCTGAGGTTTAGTACCGCTTTACCATCCCTGCATCGATGGATGCAGGCGAAAGGACTATACAAACTCTGGAAGACATGTTGCGAGCTTGCGCAATTGAACTAACAGGAAGTTGGGACAATCATCTTCATCTAGCAGAGTTTGCATATAACAACAGTTATCACTCAAGCATCGATATGGCACCTTATGAGGCTTTGTATGGAAGAAAATGTAGATCTCCTATCTGCTGGACGGAATTGAATGAACGAAGTTTACTAGGTCCAGAGTTGGTGGACGAAACAACTCAAAAGATTAAGGTGATCCAAATAGAAAATTCTCCTTTGCTCGAGCCGACAGAAGAGCTATGCTGACAAGGGAAGGCGACCGTTGGAGCTCATGGTGGGTGAACATGTATTTTTGAGAGTCACACCGATGACGGGCATTGGCAGAGCAATTCGAGCGAAGAAGCTTTCACCTCGTTTTATGGGTCCTTATGAGATTTTGGAGAGAGTAGGACCGGTAGCTTATAGAATTGCATTACCTCCACAGCTTGCAAACCTTCACGATGTCTTTCACGTATCACAACTGAAGAAATACCAACCAGATCCTTCCCATATTATAGAAGTGGAAGAGATAGAACTCAAGGATAACATGACATATAAAGGCGAGTCAGAGCTGATTGTTGATGAGAGGGATAAGCAATTAAGAAACAAGACCATTAAACTTGTAAAGGTGGTGTGGAGAGGAATGGCTCCGGAGATGCTACTTGGGAAACCGAGGAAAATATGCGACAATCCTATCCACATTTATTTAATTAGGTAAGTAGAGTTCTCACTTATATTGAATTTTGAGGACAAAATTCCTTTTTAGGAGGGGGAGAAATGTAACATCTTGATTTTTTTTTTCGGAAGAAATTAATTTATGATAATTAAAATTTATCATTTAAGATTATTTTTATAATATAGTAATATCTTAAATTTTGGAACAAGAGAGTTTAGGAATAAGACGAGATAAGAAAGTTACTAGGCTCTTGAAAATCGGTATTTTTCATTACAATCACGGTAAAAATCTGATATTAATTTGAATGGTAGATGATTGTGTAGTAGATAAGCATGGGAAATTTGATCGGTAGATGAGTATTCGGTAGATGGACATAAGAGTGGTAGTTAGATGGTAGATGGATATGTGAATGGTAGTTACACGGTAGATGGACATAAGAGTGGTAGTTAGATGGTAGATGGAGATGTGAATGGTAGTTACACGGTAGATGGACATAAGAGTGGTAGTTAGATGGTAGATGGAGATGTGAATGGTAGTTACACGGTAGATGGACATAAGAGTGGTAGATAGATGGTAGATTGAAGAAGTTGGGTAGTAGATAGACATGTGATTTTTGAAAAATGGTTGAGACCTAAAACTCTATAAATACCTCACCCCTTCTTCTCTTCTTTCACAACACACAAATACTCAAGACTCACGAGAGAGAGAGAGAGAGAGAGAGAGCGTAAGGAAGCCTTGCGGTAATTTTTGGGAACCATGAGTAACAGTAACTCGAATATTCTTCTATATACTTGTGAATTGCGTATGATTATAAATTATGTTATATTTTATATAGACTAAATTATTTGTATATGTATTACGATATTATCATGATGAAAACTGAATATTACGATTTTGCTCCCGAATTTCGAAATGACAGGTTTAGTCCCGAATTTCAAAAATGACAATTTAGTCCTTTGAATTTTCAAGTATTAAAGATTGGTCCGATGAGGTTTATGAGATGTTGATTTTCCCTTGTGATGATATAAATGGAAGCATGTTTTAATCTACTTTATTTTTATTGAATATAATTATCATGGCGGACGTATGTGTGATGGGTTGGAGTATGGAGGAATTTGAATGATAAGATTTATTTATGCCACCACTCGGTGCACGGTGGATGGTACTTTTCGGGCCCCATCTTCCATGTTTTCCTCTCGGCGGGATTACATTGGAGCCGTGGGACATGTGACACCTCCTTAGATGTTCTTTTTAAGGAGGAGCCATGGTCCGGACTTAAGCTCTATACCTTTGGTAGGGTGTATCTTAAGTTTTGGTGAGCTTGAAACCATCCAATCAAATGAATGAGTTTCTATTGGACTATGTGTTAGCCCATGGCTCCGGTCGGCGGTACAAGGGTGGATGGTGATATAAGGGAGGCCGTATATGCATATTGTTTAATTGTATAATTTCACAATTCGACATAATGATGATTACTTTTGCAAAAGAATTTTGTATGAGAAATTATGGTATATATAAATATATTTGAGATCGATCCCGCTTTTTGTCATATGTAATTCGCTTGTGTACGGTAGAAACTTTCGATGTTCGAGACGTGAAATCTCATCCCATATTAACATTTTTCATGTGAATGTCCTAGTAGGGAGCAAGGGAAGGCACCTATGGAGTGAGCTTTGAAGGCTCTTTTGTACTCCTATAGTTTATGTTATGTTATTTTATTTGCCATGAACCTAAGACTTCCGCTTTGTATTAAACTCTGAAACATTTTCGGAAATTTATTTTGAATATGTATTATGAACTTTATTTTAAATGGTCGTGTAATTTAATGATTTGGATATTGATTATCCCTGTTGGAGGTATTTCAAATATTTTGACCAAGTTTTCAGGAGTTGAATTTGAGGTGTTACAGTCTACTCCTTCTTCTAGCTCCAGGCGCGATTCTAATTTATGATATCACGGGGGCTTTTTAGTCCTCCAAATTCACTTTCCCGGGACAATTTTCAAATCCCGCCATTTTGTGAAGGAGCCCGCTTTCCCTCGTTGGTGGGAGCTTCGGCGATGGCGGGAATGTCACTTCCCAGGAACAAGCCGCGCCAAACACGTTTTCACCCAGGGAACTGTGTTAAGTTCCCTTCCCTTATGCCGAATTCTATCAACCAAACGGGCCCTAAGGGTATGTTTGGTTTGAGGGAGGGGGAGGGGAGATCTTTTGTCTCATCTTTACTAAATTACCCATAAAAAATTTTCAATATTCTAAAAATATACTCTCAACAAAAAGGAATATTTTTTTTAATGACAATTTGGTCAATACACTACTTTCCACTCCCTCCCCTCCCACTTCCTCCCCTCAAACCAAACATACCCTAAAACAAACACCCCTGTCGTGGCTTGTCGCACATGTGTGTCAATGAAAAATCTTTTTCACTACAGACAAAATAAAATACTACCACTCTGTCCTATTTATAAGTCCACTTTGACCAAATCTCACATAATAAGGAAAAGTAGTTAACTCAATGATTATGGGGGTAAATTTTCAACTTTGCCCTCATTTATGATTGAATATTTTAAAATTGTTTCTTCTCTCTCTATCTTCATAAATATAATTAATATGGGTAAAATTGTCACAATCTCATTTATTACATGAAACTGGACTTATAAATAGGACCAAATTTTTTGGTCAAAATGGACTTATAAATAGGACCAAAGTGGTACCTTCGGTCCTAATTATAAAACATAGTTGACTTTTTTCGGAGAGATTAAGGAAGCTAAATAAGTTACTTAATCATTTCATTTGTCGTGTATTCTTATATTAAATATTAGTTTATTATTCAAACTAATTAGTTTGAAGAAAAAAATAAAAATAAAAATACTCTAGAGTAATTTAATTAGCTTCCTTAATTTCTCCAAAAAAGTCAACTATGTCTTATAATTAGGACCGGAGGGAGTATAAGACTTAGTTGACTTTTTTTGGAGAGATTAAGGAAGCTAAATAAGTTACTTAATCATTTCATATGTTGTGTTTTCTTAGATTATATATTAGTTTATTAGTTAAACTGTTTAGTTTGAAGAAAAAAATTAAAATTAAAATACTCTAAGCTAATTTAATTAGCTTCCTTAATTTCTCCAAAAAAGTCAACTATGTTTTTAAGACTTGTATTAATAACTACTTGAAAATTTTCATCTTTAAGGCAAATAATAATTTATATAAAAATATAATATACAGACGGATTAAAATTGTACTATAGTATGCTTTGTTAGCTGAGTTATTGTTATTTAAATAATTTAATTTGTTGGTTAAAAATTATATAATTAACAATATGAAAATTAAGGAATAAAAATATACTATATAAATTCCAAAAAAAAAAACAGTGAGTTAGATAGTGAGAGAATTGTGTCACTAAATCGGTTCAGTGACAGAATTCTGTCGCTTATAAATTGGTCACAGCCTATTTTATAATGGAATAATCAAATTGCATCTCCTACCTTTTTTAGTAATTTAAGGCAGTAAGTAGAAATCCGATACAAACTTAAAAGGCTAGACACACATTTTAACTTCAACTAATCAAATATTGCTCGACCTTTAGTTTTTTTGGCCAACTAAACATAGTTTAATTTAATATGCAGTTGGCAATAAAAATAACCATGATATGCAAGTGGCTAGCTTTTTATTTTTTATATTATCATTTAGTATTTTCGGGGTTCGTCATTCCATTCCAACACAAAGTGTTTTCTTTAACTCAACTCGGACCCAAAATAATTTAGTGGGATCTTACACCGTTAGACTAACTCTTTTTTTCTATTACAAACCGGTGCCTAAACTAAGGCATCAAAAAATAAAGGGTAAAAGTACAAAAATACAGATATGTTTTATCTTGAGGAGCTTCCAATATCAAATGTTTTTTGTAGGTACAAAAATATACATGAATTTTTAAAACTAGAGCAAATATATCATCTCTGTTAATCTGAGTTACTTTGAGTCATTGACCATTACTTTGACAAAAAACGTTGACATGAAAACTGATTTGGCTATAATAATATCCTAATTGCCTATAAAAATATAAAATAAAACGAAGTCCTTACCCCTTTCTCGATCCCTTTCCCTTCCTCCATTTGTTTCCACTTTTTCCTCTCAAATCTCCCCCCTCAAAATCCTCTTCTCCTTCTCCCCCGCTCTCTAACCCACTCTTCATCTTGCGCAGTTCTTGGCTTCCCTCATCCTCACCAGCGAGGCAACGATCTCTATTTTGCCTTCCCCTTACTTCTTCGTTGTCGGCAAGGTCAAGACCAAAGAAGGAAAAGGATGAGTAGGATCATTGAGGAAAAAAAAGAAAAGAAACAAGGGCGACACAGTTCATCATCTTCCTTCTTGACCGACTGAACCAAAGGGGGCTACAAGCTTAAGAGATCGGTGAGGTGAGGCAAAGGTTAACTCCGACGCCACCTTCGCCAGAGTGGACGAGAGAGTAAACTGTCACAGGGAGTTGGACCACTATTCATCTTTCCCTTTTTTCAAACTAGCGAACATTAGGACCAAATAGAGAGAGGCTGTCAGGGACCATTGTTCCTCTTTTCCGACGAATGGGAGCTGAACTGGAGGAGGCGACTGCAGTGAGCAATTGAAGAACCAAAGGGTTTTGGAAGCATAGAGGCGGAAGTGGTAGAGAAGGGGGCGGCTGGTTGCAGTTGTACTGTTTTTCGTCTACTTCCGTCATCACAGAACTAGAGTTGGAGATTTCTTTCCTTTAGCTTATTCCCTTCAAAGGTTGATTTTTTTTTTCCAAATTCTTATCACCCCCTTATGTCTTGGAGTCTGGTTGTTGTTTGCTATGGTAGATTTTATTAAAACCATGTGGCTGATTTTACTTTTCAACCTGAAGGAGTATGAACTTATTATAGGTTTCGTCATCACAGAACCTTAGGCTTTGCTTTGACATTTTTATTTCTTAAAATAAGAAATTAATATTTGTGGGTCTATATGGTATATTCTTAATTTTATTTATTTTTTCCACAGCCACCTAGGATATTATTATAGCCAAATCAGCTTCCATGTCAACGTTTTTTTGTCAAAGTAACGGTCAACGTAACTCAGATTAATGGAGATGGTATATTTGTTCTAGTTTTGAAAGTTTATGGGTACTTTTGCACCTAAAAAAAGTATTTAATGTTGGGCGCTCCTTAAGATGAAACACATATGTATTTTTGCACTTTTACACAAAAATAAAACATCCCAAATACATCTAGTAGACTAACTCTGTATTGGTTGCAAGTGGCTAACTATTAGAAGGATAGAACACATGCATATATCAGAATTGATCTTGTGATTTGCAAGGCTAAAGCAACGAACTACTGCTCTAATCCTATTTATAGGTCTCTTTTAACTAAATCATACATACCAAGAAGAAATAGTTAGCTCAATGATTACGGCTACATTTTCAATTTTGCCCTCATTTATGAATGAATATCTTTTAACTCTTTCTTCTCTCTCAATTTTAAATTGTACAATTAATATAGGTAAAATTGTCACAATCTCATTTATTATCTAAAATATGACTGATAAATAAGACTAAATTTTTTGATTAAAAAAAACTTATAAATAGGACCCATACCGTATATGCTGTTTTTAGTTTAAAACCTTTGGGGGTCAAACCGTCAAAGTGAGTCATTCTTATGGGTTATGGCCCACAGGATCAAACGTTTTGACTTTTGACCTCATCGTTAACGGAAAATTAGCTTCTCTTCACATAGTACGAGGAAGCGCGTGGGTAATAAGGACGTCGGTGTGAGGCCAGAAGGGGATTATTACCATCCATATTTCATTAATAAAAAAAGGCAAATTAAAAGGAATTTTCCACCATTTTATTTAGTTAGAAGCAGAGATTGTTGATTTTTTTTATTTACCATTAATTACAATACTTCCCCGTCGTTCGACGAGTATAAGTTTTTATTTACCCATTTTTCTGCCTGCAGTCTTGCTTAACTTTCTTTGCTTGACTTTTTCTTCTTTCTTTGGATCCTCAACTCTGCCTGTGGCTCCACCAGAATAGACACGCGAATATTCAACTTAATGGATTTGGGTTCAACTTCGGCTCCACTCGCCTGTTTGACTCATAAACACGAAGACAATATTTGGTGCACTGGAAGCGGGTTCTTGATGGAACTCACTTCGATCAAAATGGATGGAAGTGAGTTCCATCACTCATCCCATGGAAGTGACTTTCACCTCTAGTTCTATGGGCCCATTTCCCTCCTTACCCTCGTGCTATTTCTTCTTCCTTCCACCACCAGCAGGAACGATGTCCACCACCAGTGACGGCCGGCGGCAGTCCTACACCAGCAATGACGAAGACCGTCCTCCACTAGCTGGTGACAGCCCTCCACGGTGACGACAGCAACGGCCCTCCTCCAACGACGGCGGCAATGGTCCTCATCCAACGTAACGACAAAGGCGATGCTCCCTTTCCATTGAAGATGGCAGCGGACTCAACTCCACCTTCCAGCAGCGAATGCGCCTCCCTCCTCGTCTCCCTCTGGCAGTGAAAGCAACTTGGCCGTCGTCTCCCTCCAGCAGCGAACACAACTCAGCCAGGTCATATTTCATTTCAAATCACGTCTGAAGCTCGGTTGGTTCGGATGAGAAACTGCAGGGATGGATATATATATATATATATATATATATATATATATATAAGGAGTAAAGGAGGCGATAATACACATGCTGTGTGTTTGCCTCGGGGAGCGCCTACCACGAAAATTTTCGGACCAATTTTACACATGTGGTTAGTTTTTGGGAGCAAAAGTCACATGGGGGTTAGTTGACCAGGCGGTCAACGTCCAATTGGATGGTCATGAACAGTGACGCTGATGTGGACGATTATTTGGAGAGAGAACATGCCAAATGGAAGCAAAAATGCTGACTCGGGATTCACAAGTTAATTAAAAAGAAAAAAAAAATAAAACCTTAAACACCCCAAAATGGTTATCCATCGGGATTCCTCTCATACGCAGAAGGAGAAATCAAATTGGGAAAACAAGAAACCCTAAGTTTCTCCCACCGTTGTTCGTCATCTCCGACCACCGGCGTTCATCATCGTCGACCGCCGTTCTTCCGTCAGCCGACCTTGCCTCCTTCGTCCGTTACCGACAATCGCCTCACCACCACCTAAGTTATTTCCGTGACGAACGAGAAAGGGGAGGTGAAATCCCAGGCTCTGTGCCGCGAATCATCAACTCCTATTCGAGAGACTTCCAGGAGAGTCTGCAGTGGTTGCAAAGCTGTTTGTACCATTGCTTGCTTATTTGATAAGTACGTGCCACCAATTTGCCTCTTATGGCTATGCTTATTTGATTTTTTGTTTTTCATTCTCCACATCTACTTTTGAATTGCGCCGATCTCAATTGATTTAGTCTCTATTCGGTTCTTGATTAAATGTGGCTTTAAAAAGCCCTGTAAAAATTTTCAGTTGTGTATCTTCCTGTCGCTCAATAAACTTCGAGGCCTGAATAATATTGTTTAATGAGTATTTTAAGCTGCATTCCGATTTTCACTCGCTTAGTCTAGCGGCCTAGGCTCACGTAATCTATGTTTTTGTTTCTGCACTCTAGTTCCATTGTCATTCTAATGAAAATCGAACCCCTAATATGTATATATTACTCTATATGTATTTATATTTCTCTCCTGCTCTCTTTCTCTTTCGTGGGAAGCTGGTAACCAAAACCAAGAGTAAATTTAGTGAATTGATAATGCAAGAACTTTTGAGGGGACGATACTTCTTTGTCCGAGTCCGAATGCGGGAATCGTTTAGGATTCATGTCTTTGTTTGGTAGTTCTCGGTTTATGGTTTCATTTTAATTCTTTGTTTCCCTACGTATTAAGGAGAGCTTTACACTGGGGGTTCAAATGAAAATGGCTGCCTTTTGAACTTTGGGTAACTTGAACTTTTGAACTGATTGTTTGAACAGAACCATGTGTAGGGCTGCTTCGTTCCTAAATCTGATTCATGTGTAGTCTCTGCTAGTATTTATTATTTGTATTGTCTTTTCTGAAACACCTAAATATCTAGTCACTTTTGCCCCCACCTCCCAATAAAATGGCCGTCTCTCTTCTTACTTATATTCATTTATTTGCAAGGTTTATTAGTTTGACAAATAATATTGCACTTTATCGAGACTATTGGATGTCTTCGTCTTCTCAATCAACGACAGGGAGAAACAGGAAAGCAAGAAGAAAGGTGGTTCTTGTGAGAAGACCCAGTCGCGAGGAACAATACGAAGGTCCTGTGCGATATTGCTATCACAAATTGGTGGCGCCAAGGTGGACCTCATGGTCAGAAGAAAACCCCGGTAGGAGGTTTTATGGGTGCTCGAATTACTACGAGGTAAGGTTTATTAGATGTGGGATGAGATTTTTAGTTGTGTGGCTTGTTAATTTCTAACTGTTGGTTAAACAATTTGATAGGATGGTGGGTGTGGATTTTTCGAATGGCACGATGTTGTGTTTGGGGAAAGGGAAAATGAAGTTATCAAAGATCTACTCAATGACATAGACAAGCTATATGAGGAGAATCGAAAAGGAAATGCATGTGGGAAGTGGTACGAAGAGCTTGTTGCACTTGAAGGTGAGGTGATGAAGATGAAATCGAACATTTAGTGAAAGAAAGTGAAGTGAAGAAGGTTCAATGCAAGTTCAAACTTGCATTACTAACATTATTATTGACTTGGATGTTGTTAGTATTAATGTATTTGTAGGGTTTAGGTTTCCTTTTGTTGTGGTTGTGGAAGTTAAGACAAAGTTTGTGTGATATGTAAAGTATTTGTAGATGCTAACATGTTGTCAATGGATTTAGTGTTATGTATCTTGGTTAATTAACATTATCTTCCCTCTTACTTTCTCACTTTTGTTTTTAACATTAACTTGTGTCCCTCTACCTACAATGGCACAAACAATGACTACAAGGTTTGGAAAGATCTTAAAAAATGTTGTTACAGATTTTCCCATCCCTTCTCTGCTGAAGGAATCTGAACTACATCTGAGCCTTCCTATTTTTAGGTTATTCTTTTGCAGCGTATGACAATTTTTTTAGGAATCTATGTACGAAGGTTTGTTTCATCTCATACTGATTTGGTGAATTTATTTCTTCTTTAGTGATAGAGAATAAAGGATAAGGAAGAAAATCAGAAATTATAGTGATAGACATGCTTATGTTCTATAGAGAATATTACAAGGAATTTTCTTCTCTCTGCCACAAGTTGCCTCTCGCCTTAGTTCTCAAAGAATTGGTTGGGAGATTTTCTTTCTATGGCCGCCAATCTTTACTCATCTAATATCCTCAATTTATTTATTAAATACGAAAATACATTCGGTACATATTACACAATACTAAAAGAGAATATTGATAGTACATCCTATCGGTTGAATTTTTAATGAATTTTTTCGATGAGCTCCAAAATTGTGATGTTTTTTGGTAGCATTGATGAAGCTTGAAAGTATTGGACTAATTAAGAATTGGATTCAAAGTGACATGTGTGGGTCTTATAAACGACAAACACAATATGGCCTAAACTTGGAAGATAATACATTCAAAGTGATATTTCTAAATGCCACACATGTTCACATACACATTTTTTGTGTGTGACAAAAGACACCTAAACCAATACAAAACAAAACACTGCTCTAAATGGTACACTTTCAATGCACATTTTTTCTGACTTCCCTGCTTCATCCTTTTTCTGACTTCCCTGTCGTCATCATTGTACATTATCCACTATAATTCATATTTCTAAATGCCACACATGTTCACATAGCCTTAATCAACAAATACTATACAAAAAACATATGGTGTAGTTCTAATTCTTTCCTTAAACTCTGGCCTTCACAGTTTTCAAAGCTGTGATATTACAAAACCCATAGCCCTAATCAACAACCTTCTTTCCTTTGTCCTTGTTGGCTCGAACACGTGATAAGAGCTGCGAGGTTGTGAGACATGGTTCTCCTCTCCATTGTAGACCTCGAGCCCGAAAAGGAAGATCGGACGGTGGAGCAACAGTGACTGATTGGGGTTGAAATGGAATTGATCTTGAACCACTTGGCTCACTGGAGTTACTCCCTCGAGACAACCTCAATTCCCTCTCATTCGGAATGGGAAATTGGGTTTGGGGATCAGAATTCCTGCGCATATAATCATGGGATGTTCCTCTTCAATAACAATTTCGGAATTCATACCAGTGCCGCAATACAAAGGAGCGAAGTAATTAAATTTTGCACAAGCAGTAACAGAATTAATTAGATTTATGAGTAACAGAATCACAAGAATAAGACCAGCATGCTCCATTTGTTAGATTTAGCAAGTTCAGAACATAAGCTTTCACCAATACAGAAACTGAACATATTTCACTCTTCAAATGTCCCAGACATGCAAAATCAGATTGAACTACATGCAAAATCAGATTGAGACTACACCTGAAAAGTGAATTCTGTCAAATGGAGTTTTGTCCCACAACTTCGTAAACATTAAATGAACTACATGCATATATATTCCTATACTTACATATCCAATACTTACATTATAAACACTACGACCAGTGGTCTCGTTAAAACAGATCCCAAACCCATATCCAGCTCTTGTATGCCTCGTGGAGGTTCTTCTTGTAGTAGAGGGTTGTGAATGGGAGGGTGGTGGTTGGGAACTTTGACTTCTATTAGGTTCTTCTTGTGTTGATTGAGGGGGCTGTTGAGAGTGGGGGGAATGGGATGGTGATTGTTGTTGGGTGGCTTGTGTGGGGTGAGGGGTTTGTTGCCTGGACCTGCGCCTGCTTGGTGTTGCATCCACATGTTGCTGAGAAAAAAAGAGAATCTTGACTGAATGAATACTAAATGAATTTAATAATTACTTTAAAAAAATTGAATACTATTATATCCATCGAATAATGAAGTGATAACTAAAAAGACTTTAAAAACAGATAAGAGCCCTTGCTCGGTTGAATACTTTAACCAACTTATAAAGTGTAATTACAAAGCATGAATCAGATAAAAACAATCTCTGTAAACAAGCTAAATAACTTCAGAACTGCATACAATTTTATCGAAACAGCAAGCAGATGACTCTGATTCAATAGATCAGAGTGAGCTTGTGGGTGGAAGATACATGCACAATATAGTATTAAAAAAGCAATCCATGACAACCAAAACTTACCTCCTTACAACTTCTTTTGTTGTGTCCCAGTTTGTTGCAGTGGGTGCATTTGTAGGACTTTCCATGCCGACTTATTCTCTCAATTCCCCCTTGTTGAGGCCTGTGAGACGCAGATGCCTCACTTATCATACGGGAAGCTCTTGCTTTTTTCCTTCGCCTTGCTGGTTCGTCAGTTCTGGTCCTTTTATTGGGAGGCCGGCCAGGCAAGTTCGTGACTAGTGGAGGCTGCAATGGTCCAAAATTTCTTGTGTCCCGAATTTTTTACCCCTTACAGTCAATTTTGTTCTATAGGCAGCAATAAAGGAGTCCTTGTGATAGTAGTGTGAAATGTGAGTCTTGGGGTCTACCTTAGCATGAAACATAGCACATATGGCATGCTGGCAAGGTATTCCCGTTAAGTCCCAAGCCCTACAAGTACAAATGCCTCTTGAAAGCTTAACTATATGCCTATCTTGCCCCTCTACAACCTCATAACCGTCATCCCCATTAAAACAGATTGTACAATTAGCAGCAACGAACCTATTGGACTCGAACAAATCTAAGCATTTAGGACTGAAATCGCTTTTCCCCCATGAACTTTTCTCACCGTCGGCCACTTACCCATCATCTTCAATCTAATCCCATCAACCATCCTAATCACAGGTAAATACCTACACTCGTCTATCCATGCATTGAAGGACTCACTCATGTTATTATCAACTACCCAAGACTTACACCGTGAAGTAAAATACGCTCTTACCCAACATTGTGGGTTGTACGTTAGTGCATCTTCAGCCGCCTCTTTCCTCAAGGACCCTAGACGTTTGAGGTTGTCTTTGAACTCCTCCACATATGTACTCCATGCACAACTGAAGAATTTCTTCTTGAACTCGTCGCCTCTCAATTTTTTGCTCCAGTTTGCATATATGTGGCGGGCACAAAATCTATGCTCAACCGCCGGAAGGACCTCACTAACGGCTTTGGTAAGTCCCTTTCATATTAAACAACTCATTTAAAACCAGAGGTTATTCAACAGGTAAAAAAATGCTTAGCTAACATTGGAATAGACAATATTACCTTTTGCATGTATGCGAAATTACGTGACATTCTCACCACCGCCTAATTCAAGGGATTTACTGCAGCCATTGAAGGAACCACAACCAACCATGATGTGCGTTTTCCTTCTCAACCGCCCAAGCGCTAAGGGGTACAGTGAATCATTACCATCAACCCCCACAGCCGTCAACAATATTCCTCTGGATTTTCCCTTCAAGAAGGTGCCATCCACACCAATCAGTGGTCTGCAACCTTCCTTCCACCCAACCTATAAAATAAAAACAAAGCTCTTGTGAATAAAAATAATACAAATACACTCTAACAAAGAAAGCATTACAAAAATTGCAAGATAAAAACAAAGAACCAACAACAACAAACATCAATGAACTTTCATAGTGGATGTATTCAACCGAGCCATTACGGTGAATCATTGAATACTTTCATAGTGGATGTATTATCTTACAACTTATAACAAAAATAAAGCAGAAGTGGCATTTCAAGCTGATTGATTATCATCACAGCCAACAACACAATTGCAAATCAAATAAATAAGGGTAACGCAACACTAAATATATTATTACTTGTGATTGTGAAGTGAAAATATAACATAAAATTAATAAATGGTAATGATACCTTCGAGGCATTGAAGCATATGTACATCCTCTTAAATATTCTTCGTCCATGTTCCAAACCCTCGTTGCTCACTTCCACACACACGTCTGAACCAGGGTTTGACAACCTCAGCTCATTACAATATGCCTCTAAGTTTGCAAACTCGTCCTTGAAGCTTCCTTCCATTTCATCCATGATGATTTTCTTTGCCCTCTTGCATTTAAACACACTAACGTTGACCTTTAGATCCCTTTGGAGCTCGATCTTCATCTCTTTGGACCTAAATTTAGGGTTTTCTTGTACCTTGGTCTTGAAATACTCACCACCCACTTGGTAGAAGCTCTTGGATTTTCGAACACACGTGCACACATGTGTTCATTATTCAATGACTTCACTTGCCAGCCCACACTCTGCCCATGTGTAGACGCATATAGTGTAAAAGGGTAGCCATCTTGACACACCACCCTAAACGTCTTCCTATCACTACGCACAATGCTAAGCTTAACCCCCCGCTTGATAGCATACTCATCTACAGCCCTTTTAAGATCTTTTTTATCTTCAAACGGCATCCCAACAACAAAATATGGCATTGTACCCAAGCACTCACCTCGGGGAGAACACAAAGTCACAAGAGGTACATGTTCATTTTCGCTCCCCGAGGCATCCTCATTATCAAAACTATCATCCTCCACATCAAACTCCCCAATTTCTGAGTCCTCATATATGCTTTCTTCTGTATCCGAACTACTATTTTGGCCCATATAAGAGCCATCATCACTTCCACCATCATCACTACCACCATCATCAGCCCCATTGCTCGGTTTATCAACCACATTCACATCACTCTTTTCCCCATCCTCTGGAACTGAGTACTCAGAGCCAAGGTATTCAATTTCATCATAATCATCATTCGGTCCCCTCTCTTGAATGAACCCTTCCACATTTCCTCTTACTATGTCGTCTTCACTGCCTTTCGAAGTCATTGCCACTAGACATATGCAAATAACCAAAATCAATAAATGGTTATTTAATAATTTACTCAATAGAACTCTGAAAACAGGTTTGTCATGCCAGCTTCACACCATGTGTTCATAAAACAATAGAACTAGACAACGACTTTAAGAATAAGTAGTTAAATTGTAGGATGAAAGCAAATAATAAATAAAAAAACAATTGAATCAGCTGGCTAAATTCATTTCATCCGCCAAAAAATTACTCAATATCTAGTTAAAGGACAATTACAGGAGAAAACGGATTGCAATTAACTAAACACACCAAAAAGACAAAGAAAGAAGTCCGTAAAACAAAATATTATACGACAAAAATCATTATGGGCAAAAGTAATATGCATATTACCAAAGGATACTTTAGTAACAATAATGAAACGCCAAAACTGATAATGAAACATACCAAGAATATGAGGGAATAATGACTACGTCAATAATATATCAGACAAATTCTATATGTTTAATTCCTATGAAAATTTCCTTTTCAGAGGGAAGTGGGGGAGGATCTTACCGAAAATTGCTGTATGTTTCCAACCACAAGGATACCCGAAATACAAAATGGTTAGAATGATCGAGTTAAAATCTTGAGTTTGATGCTGATTTTATTACCACAAGTCAAACATTTTTATCTACGGTTTATGCGAAAATTGCCCTACGCCCATCTCATGTATATAGCATAGAAATTTAGAAGAATAGTTAAGTGTTGGAGTCAATGCACATCCTATACTCTGTTTTCATTACAAACTGAAGTGACATAAGATTATCAATGGTGCTAAACAAATGCATCAAAGTAAGTTATTAGTATGTGATTATGTATATGCATCTATCTGGCACACAAACAAGTGCATCTACTACACCGATAGAATGCGTCATAGCACTAATGTACATAGCGATAAGGGAACAAGATCATGCAAAATCACATAGCAAGTTAGTTAAAAGCTCGGCTAGTCTATGTAATTGATTATTAAACACAACATAAAATATCAACGATAACAAAAGAGTACCCCGCGTATTACTTCCCCATGAATTCGGTTCAACATCATTCGTAAAACAATAACAAATTTTATTAACCATTGCAAGCTAGCTAGATTAGAAAATGAAGCCCACTATTCATATTGAAACCTAGTGCCCAAAATCTACTCCGGTCAATCATATTGCAAACCACTATCTTTGCAACTTTCTTAATCTTGTTCATGTACTTCCAAACAAAATCTCCATGGAATCAACTGTAAGAATGAACAACAATACAAACCCGGCTAACGAGGGACTTCGTGAATGGACCTTGAACCCTTTCGAAAGTTGATGAATAACATATGAGGAACTAAGAATTTAAAAACAAATCAAGACAAGCATGAAGATTCCAAAAAAAAAAAAAATTGAAAAGGAATTGTTCAAACAATCGGTTCAAAAGTTCAAGTTACCCAAAGTTCAAAAGGCGACCATTTTCATTTGAACCCCCGGTGTAAAGCTCTCCGAATACGTAGGGAAACAAAGAATTAAAATGAAACCATAAACCAGAACTACCAAACAACATGTGAATCCTAAACGATTCTGCATTTTGGACTCGAACAAAGAAGTATTGTCCCCTCAAAAGTTCTTGCATGATCAATTCACTAAATTTACTCTTGGTTTTGGTTACCAGCTTCCCACGAAAGAGAAAGAAAGCAGGAGAGAAATATAAATACATATAGAGTAATATATACATATTAGGGGTTCGATTAGTTGTCACCTTATCGCAAGCAAAGCAAGCAATGGTACAAACAGCTTTGCAACCACTGCAGACTCTCCTGGAAGTCTCTTGAATAGGAGTTGAAGATTCGCGGCACAGAGCCTGGGATTTCACCTCCCCTTCTCTGTTCGCCGGAAATAACCGGTGGTGGTGAGGCGATTGTCGGTAACGGACGAAGGAGGCAAGGTCGGCTGACGGAAGAACGGCGGTCGACGATGATGAACGCCGGTGGTCGGAGATGACGAACAACGGTGGGAGAAACTTAGGGTTTCTTGTTTTCCCAATTTGATTTCTCCTTCTGCGTATGAGAGGAATCCCGATGGATAACCATTTTGGGTGTTTAAGGTTTTTTTTTCTTTTTTAATTAACTTGTGAATCCCAAATCGGCATTTTTGCTTCCATTTGGCATGTTCTCTCTCCAAATAATCGTCCACATCGGCGTCACTGTTCATGACCATCCAATTGGACGTTGACCGTCTGGTCAACTAACCACTCATGTGATTTTTGCTCCCAAAAACTAACCACATGTGTAAAATTGGTCCAGAAAATTTCTCGTGGTGCTGGGCGCTCCCTGAGGCAAATCACATGTGTATTATCGCTCCTTTACCCTATATATAAAGGCATAATTTATAAAGGGCAGTTATAGGAAAATAAATAATAAAGGACTGATTCAAAATAAGACTAAAATACAAGAACTGATTAGTAAGGTTTACCTAATTACTACCTTCGATCCTAATTATAGGAGCAATTTTGTAGTACAATTTACACTATAAAAGTGCTCCGACCGGAGGGAGTATAATTTAGAATATATAGACTACAGAACACAACTTGTTTGGGATACCGGTGGGCAATCAGACTTATAGAAAAGTCCGATTGGGTATAAGTCCGATTGAGTAAAAGTCCGACTGTGAAACGTAATTTATGTTTGGATGGGTAGTTGCATAATTAGCTTATGGAAAAGTCCGATTGGGTACAAACTTGTTTGGAATGACTTATGGATAAGAGACTTTTGAGATAATTATAAGAAAAAAATTAAAATTAAAATTACCAAAAATATGAAAAATGCTAAATTAAAAAATTTGTTAATACTAAAATACATAATTTGATTAAATAAATATTATATAGGATTGGCATTGAGTGACTTATAGATAAGTCTTTTGGAGCTTATCATAAGCTAGGATTTGGAGCTTTTAAAATAAGCTCCGATTGAGCAAGATAAGTCCGATTGCCAATTTTTTTCACCCAAACAAAAATTTTGGGAAAAAATTCATAAGTCCTTTTGATAAGCTCCAAAAAGGCTGCATGCTCTCCTCCCATAAACTCTCCCAAACAAGCCCAATAGCTCTGTTTCCCTCTCTTTTTTTTCGATCAAAGCTCTGTTCCCTGTAGACTTTCACTTTCCTCCACTTTTCTATTATTACCTTTACATCACCTTGAATGTATAAGATTTAATATCATATAAAAATATTATTTTAAAAAAATGTTCATAAATATATTTAAATCATTAAAATTTTATCTAAATAATACATATATTTTTATTAAAGTATTATATATATTTATTTTTTATAGAATATTAATTCTCAACCGTCTGTAATTGATTTGAAGGTAAGAACAAAAAGTGGAGATGAGTCAACGCACGGTAAAGAAAATGGAGAGAATCCATTATCATGAGAAACAGTAGCTAATCAATACAAAATCATACTATAATCACAATAAATATAATCCGTCTAAGTAAAGTAAGAAATTACCCTGAATAAGAAATCACAAATTTAATCATAATCCAATCACACGCAATTACATTAATTGTCGGATGCTATTCATCAAACTAAACAAATCCTCCACACACACAGGCACATATATGATTTGCCTTTGTGGGGTGCTCCGGGTATAAATACCACAGTCATCCCCATTGAATACTATTCAAGAGAGATATCGATCAGATCATGGCCGTCAGAGCTCTTTTCAAGTTTCTGCTGCCGTTACTGTTACTCTTTCCAGGTTTTGCGACCTTCTTTCTTGTTTTCCGCTTCATTCCTAAACAATAATTCCTTCCTTGTTCCTCGTTTAACTCCCAGCATAACTCAGAATTAATCTCTTTTACACAGTAGTCTAGTGGAATCGTTAACACTGTGTTGTAATATATATGCAGGAGGGCGTTGTGATGTGAAGTTTCATTTTACGAACCAGTGCCCCTATACCGTTTGGCGTGCCGCCAGCACCGACATGGTGGATGCGGAGCCAGATCTTCCACCGGATGTCCAGACAACCTACAGCATGGACGATCGCTGGACCGGTTCCATTTGGGTTCGGACCCAGTGCTCCAACAATGCCTCCTTCTACTTCTCATGCCAAACCGGGGATTGCGGCACCGGTAAAAAAATATGTGCGGGTCCGCAACCCTCTAACCCGGTTACTCTCCTCAACTTCGACATCAACAACCCAGTCGTCTCCTACGAAGTGAGTCTAGTCCACGGGCAGAACATGCGGGTCCGGGTCCAACCCAATGGTGGGACACTCGTGGACGGATCCGGCCCGTGCCCGGTCGTGGACTGTGCCATAGATCTTAAGGACGTGTGCCCTCCATCTTTGGTTGCCGCGAATAGAGAGGGTCGATATGCGGGATGTTACAGTGCATGCGATGTGTTGAGGGAGCCCAAATATTGCTGCAGCAATAGCAGTTGCCAGCCTGATGAGTACTCCAAGAAGAACAAGGAATTGTGCCCCATGGCCCACACCTATCCTGGTGATAGTAACCCTCCCAAATATCAATGTAAAGGAGCTGATAGTTATGACATCACCTTCTGTCCGGTGTAGACTTGGGAGTTTGGAAGCTAATCCCTAATTTATGGGCGGTCTCATAATTTTCATAGCTTCTTGAATCTTGATTTCAGTGCTACCGTTATGGTGATATTAATAGTAATACTAAATGAAATATTAATAATTAATAAAATAAAATAGTATGAGACAATAAATTTTGTTTTGACCATCATGAATAAAGAATGCTTGAATTGTATTTACCTTCTCTTCAATTACTTTACCTAAATTGATTATATTAAAAAAGTTAATTATGATAGTTAATTAATATAATATATGTTTTGGTTTTTTAAAACATCATAATCACCTTCATTAATCATCTCTATTTGTTTCTTTATCGAATGGGGATCAATAAAGTTAAATTAAGAAAATATTGATTAATATGGGAAAAAGTCAAAAAATTGCGACGGATATATTTTTTAAATTTTTTGATTTCAAAAAATTACAAAATAAAATATATAAAAAAGTTGTATACTATAAAAATATATATATAATAACAATCATAAAGAGTTTACATAGAGAAAACAAGATATAAATAATAATGTTGCAAACAATATGTCTTAAAAAAAAAATCAAAACAACGGCCAGTATGGTCATCATCATCACTAAACCGACCACGCACCATTGTCATTCATTAGGATCGAAGTAGAATCGCATATGCTTCATTATCTCCTTTGTCTCGATGCACCATTATGGTCATTCCGTCGTAAAACTAGATTCCTAAAAAAATATAAAAAATTACGAAATAAAAAAAAAAATGTATAAAACAGAAAAGCAATTAGCAATTACAAAATTCAAATTCTATAATCTACTTGATCGGTTTAGGCCGATCCTAATATCTAGGATTATAAGAGGGATCATAATATCTAGGAATTATAAAAGGCGGATCCTAATATCTATGAATTATAAAACAGAAAAGCAATTACAAAATTCAAATTTCATAATCCGATTAGATCCTAAAATATCTCTAACTACCAAGATTATATATTATACAAAAATTTAACATATAACAAGAATAAGAAAAACGCAAATCACCCACCCTACTAACATCCATATAACATTGTGTGGATTTCAATAATTAAAAAATCATTCTTGTTAGATTATAATATAAAATAACAAGATTATCTAGGATTATGAAAGGCATATCCTAATATCTAGGAATTATAACATAGAAAAGCAATTACAAAATATATAATTTACATCCCGGAAAGTTCATAATTCAGATTATTAGAGCAAACTAATATATAGATTAATACAATATAATCTCGATTTACAAGTGCATGGGATAACACAAAGATTAATACACTAAATAAAAATGATCTAGGTCGACCAAATTCTCGATTATTGTGCAATATAATCTAATTTCTCAAGAAAAAGCTGTTATCTAATAGTAAGATTAAGAGTAAAATATTATTTTATATTATCATGCATATTTTTTTTAGAGTTAAGTAGATTTATAGAGGGAATGAGAAACCTCCAAGCAATGTGTTATAGCTAGCTAGAATCATGTAACAAACAAAAATACCTGATTGAGGATGATGAGGAGGCCGGAGAACCAAACCGGAAGGCAAGAGGTGGAGGACGGTGGACGGAAGACGAGGCCGAGGCCAAGGAGGCGGACGACGGATCAAGGCTAAGCGCAGGAGACGGAAGGACGGCGGAGGTGCGCACGAGGGGAGGAGGAGAAGAAGAAAGGCGGACGACGGTCGAAATGTCCCAAGTTTGGGATTAAATCTAAGATTTTGCGACGGAATTAAGTTCCGTCGCAAAAAGCAAGTTTTTTTGCGACGGAAATGAAGTTCCGTCGCAAAGCGTGCTGGAATCGAACTGAAATTTGAAATTTGCTTTTGCGACGGATTTCAATTCCGTCGCAAAAAGCAAACAAAAAAATTTACTTTTTTGCCACGGAATTGAAATTCCGTAGCAAAAAAAATTGCTTTTGGCGACGGAATTTCTATTCCGTCGCAAAAAGTAAAGTTTTTGCGATTTTTTTGAGACGGATTTCCATTTCCGTCGCAAAAAAATTACTTTTGCGACAATTTTATTTCCGTCGCAAAATTAGGGAAGTATTTGCGACGGAATTAGAAACAAGCTTAGATTTAATACCAAGATTAACTTCTCAATTAGGTATACATTAAGGACATGGTGAGAAATATATTAATTTAATGTAAATTCTTATATGCTTTTACGCATGGAAATAGGCTAGGCCAAACTTTGGCTAAACAAGTCTGACTTGTAATTGGGGAAAAGGTCTGTGCCTAAATGCATGCATTTCTTTAGGGCTTAGGCCTGACCTTCATAAGGCCTGGTTGAGCTTAAAACATTTTTAAAGCCCTACTTACAATGTAAGCCTTTAAAAATACTTCACATTATAGGCCTTGAAAGTTATAAGTAGACTACCCCTCGTCCTCGGGCTCAACTGGCAAAGGGGTCGGACACTCTCACAAAAGGGAGGGGGTTTGATCTTGGAGTTGGTCAAGGCCTTGGGAGAGGCATGGTGCCTAGGTTAACGTCTGAGAGTAATAGACGGCTCACCCTGCCCAACATCGATATCACCTAGGAGGAAGGAAGATTTCGCCTTGCCCTTGAATTGTGAGTGAACCCAACCCCTTTTCTATTTTTTTTTTTTATCAAAAAAAAAAAAGTTATAAGTAGACTTTGTGCACTTTTAAAATAGAGTATGAGAATTTAAAAAATAAATATTGTGTTATATATATAAGATTACATTTATTTAATGTGTAAACAAGTCTGACCTTAACAAAATAAGCTTGATTTATTTATACATTTAAGCCTTTAAATAGGCTTTGGCTTGATCTTTTTCATAAACAGGCTAGACTATGCCCTAAACAGACATAGGTTGCAGGCCGCCTGATGGGGGCCTGACCTATTCCTACCCCTATATGCTTTACTTGAAACTCTACTACTCCACTATAATCCTATTTACAAGTCCTTTTTTACCAAAAAAATTGGTCATATTTATAATTCTAATTTCATGTAATAAATAGGATTGTGACAATTTTATCCATATTAATTGTACCCATGAAGATGAAGATAGAAGAAAGAGTTGAAAAATACTCATTCATAAATGAGGGGTAAAGTTGAAAATTTACTCTATATCATTGAGTTAACTATCTCTCCTTGGTATGTGAGATTTATTTAATTAAAATGGATTTATAAATAGGATCAGAGTGATAATATGTTTAGGAAGTTGATCTTGTTCCTAGATATATGATATAGTTTTCATATTTATTAATCTTTTTCTAATTTACTTCTACCGATATTTCATTTATAATAATCGGGGGAGGGGAGGGGAAATTAACATTTAAGAGATGTAATTAAAGTGTTTTAAAAATACATATTATAATAACTAACTTAACTACTTTTTCAATGTAATCAAACTAAGTAAATATGTGTTATATTAAAATACTAGATAGAGACTAGTTTTTAAACTCTAGTTACCTAATTAATGTGAGTGCGCAGGGTAAGCTCATTCCTCTCATCTCTTTATTTTTTTGACATTAAACTGTAGAGGATCAGTTTTTGAAAAAAGATCAAAATGATACTCCCTCCGATCCTAATTATAACATTAAATTATTATTTTTATAAAAATTAAAGAAGTTAATTAAATTACTTTAGATTATTTTTATTTTTTTCCGAACTAATTAGTTTGACTAATAAGTTAATATATAATTTAAGGATATACAACATATAATATGATTAAGTAACTTATTTAGCTTCCTTAATCTTCCAAACAAAGTCAACCAGGTTTTATAATTCGGACCAAATGTAGTATTAATTTCTAACTTTTACTTCGATTTGAATATACTATCTTCAGTTTTAAATATAAGATAAAGTTTTGTATTATAAATTTTGTCATATATTTAGAAAAAAAAAAAAAAAAATTAGTTTTGTCAGCGGTAAAAAGAAAAGTCTTCTTGGGTTCTTTCCAATTGAGTCTTACACTCTTATTTTATAATATATCCACGAATTCTTGGTGTTTATTAGAAACCCGAGTTTGCTTGTCTAACATACATTGACAAGAAGAGGAAAAACTTGGCGAATAATGAAGATTTTTTCCCCTTGATTCTATACCATCATATGGAAACAGACAAACCTGCTTAATAAAGAATCTTAAAACAATAAAATAATTGATTATATCCCTCCCAAAAAATAGTCAAAGTAATTTCTCCAATACCTTCATCTTTTAAGTCTCAACTAGCTATGGCCGCGCCACCACGGTGTATTAACCGGAGGGAACTTTTCAAAACTTGCGCCTTGCTAATGCTAAACGCCAAAATCATATTTGATATTAGCAATTTAGCAAACTATTCAGGACATTAAAAAATGCGAAGAAGGAAAGAAACTTTTGTTTTTAAGTTATCAGATGAATAAAAAGGAAAAAATAGCTTCAACATCCTTAGTTGTGAAACATCAGCCGTGGTTTTTGTATCACGTCGTGGATGTGGTTAGGTCGGTAGCGGAAGATTTCAGTGGGACAATTCCGTTTGGCGCTCGGAATGTACAACGCAAATGAGATTAAGATAACCATAGAAGGCGGCCAATTTTAAATTTTTAGTTGTCGTCCTAATGTTTGATGCGTCCAATTGCCACATTCTATTCTCATTGATCAAACACATCGTGCCTCCCTATTTTTGGTCTAGGGTTCCTCTGTTTCCTTAGGAATTCTTTTTTGCGTCTCTGTCTTTACTGATACTCCCTTTCGTAGCAATGGCAAAGAAGAGAAGGACACCTGAGAAGAAGAGCCAAAAGACAATCCCAATTGATTGTATCCCAAAACATTCTCAACAGCGTAGAAGCACACCACCAAAACGCCGCACTGATTTCTCTGTGTTTATTCACAATCCTACTTGTCTCTCCAACCCAGGTTGCTTCCTATGTCTATTCTCAATTCTCATACCACATTTTATGAGTTTTCTTGGTTGAACGTATGCAAATTATTTGATTAACGGCTACAAGTCTTGATCCGTCGAATTGGTTAATTACTGTTAAGTATGTTCTGATTTTAAATTCGGTTATGTTCACCACCTTGGGGATTGGGTTTATTGTCAACAATTTTCCTTTTAATTGGGATGTAAACAGATCATCACGATTGATCTTTATGATGCATTTGGTTTAGTCTTCCTTTGCTTCTACGCATACACTGCATACTCAGTCGAAACCTCTGAGATTTGAGCTTCTGTCTACAGCTTAGATCCAATTTTTCTTCTTTTTGAATCAATTGTTATTTGTTAGCTATGGATTATTGATTTACAGCTAGTACTTTTTTATGACTGAAAGGTGCTGCACATTGAGTTGTCGGAGTAATGTTTGTGCCATTTGTAGAACTCATCTAATAAAACGTATATAATCAACCTCCACTCTTATTGTAACCATTAAACGATCCTTTTGATACTATAAAATGCATTCTAACTCCTTTATTACCCAAATGAAGTATGGCTGCTTGTTAGCTTCATAATATCAATAATGTATGACTTTTCTCTCTGACGGGTTTGGATGATAGTTTTAGAACATTTATGTATTTATTCGATAATTTTTGTCCATTCTTCCTTGGTTAAGCAAGGAGAAGGAATGCAGTTTAAGACTGTTGCTCTTATATATTGAATTTTTTGGTCACTGTCATGATGCCGATATCACGCTAAATGGTTCAGCAGATGCCAGAGTAATCAATAGCAGTCACATTTTAGTGCTCTAGTCATGGAGTATTTATATGCAGTGTGAGAAGCATAGATAGGCCATTCAGTTCGGAGATAAATAATAATGACCTTCAATAACTTTTTGCTTTTGATTAAGTAAATGATAAAAGCTGTAAAAAGTTACATTCTTGTATTTAAATTCATAGGCATCAATATTTTCTTTTGGGTTTAAATTGATGGCTTCATTATCATTTGTACAAAAGGACTAAACACAAATCATTGCCTTAGCACTAATGCCCGCTTGTCTTCAGATCACTGAATTTTGTCAAAAATATTAAATATGTTTAACCTCTATTTTGGGCGACATATTTTCAGTTTCTTCACACGGCTCATCTTCTGGAGAATTTAGATCAGACAGTGTCTCCACAAACAGTTCGCATGAGGATAGAATGAAACAAGTACAATTCCTTGAAGGTACATTTGTTAAATGCAGTGGTTCTCTTAGGGGTGAAAATCTTGACGCTCCATTAACTGAAGTTGAATCAGTTATTGGAGATGAAGCTCTTGACCTTGGCAGCATTAGGTATGTTTTTGATGGCCTTTCCTCATGGCTGTGCGAATATATACAAAACATTGCATCTCTCTCTCCATCTCTCACTAAGTTTATTAAGAATATAATGTAGGGATGGTCAACGAGGAAAAAATAACACACTCAGGATGTCAGAATCCACATCACAGGAGTCACCCGTTACTGACAGCAACTGTATTACTATAACCCCAGGGAGTGTTGTATGGGCAAAAACATCATGTCAAGTGTGGTGGCCCGCGGAGGTATTAACTCTTATATCATGCCATCCTCCTTGTTTTTTACTGCTATTTACTACTTGCTTGTCATATAATGAAATAAGAAGTTACATATATCGAAGCAAATGTTAAACTAGGATTCCGAAGCCTGCAGTTATATGGCAATGAAGTGCCTCTTGATTCTCACAATGATATGATCTGTGGCAAAAATTTGTCTGATTTGATCAGTATTCGTAGCCTACCTTTGATATCTCATGCAAAAGGATTATATATAGAGCCTACCTTCAACATTTAGCAGCCTTAAATACACACAGTTTTCTGCTTCCCAAAAATTTAGTGGGATTTTCTCTCTCCAAAAAATAAAAGGACTTGGGGAAGTTGCATGTGCTTATATATGCAATTGGAGAACCAGGCTGGCAAAAAAAGAGAAAAAAACATGATTGAGCGGCTTTTGAAATAGGTGAATTCATTTTTATTTTTGGTGTTCAACTATACAAGTCTCGTCTTATTTATTTCTCCTCCCTTTTTCTCTTTTTAAATCTATTGAAGTGATACATCTTAATTTTAGTTAATGGTAGTATATTTATGTAGCTATGAGTCACGATGAACTTCCTTATTTATTTCTTTGTTAATTTGTTCTAGTGCTCTCTCTTGTCTTCATCCTTTGTGGATTTGTGAGGCATGCCTCCTTTTGTGAAATGCAGAAGTTATATTTCATATATTACATCTGTTCTTGTCTACAGTAGATCTTAAGTCCTTCTTTTGAACTGAAAGAAGTTCTTAAGTCATTAAATTTGGCAATTTGCAAGTATTGAAGTTTGGGCTTTTAATGTTGTATCATATTTTCATATGATATAGTTTTTTCTTCTGCCAGAGTAGAAATATTATATTTCATTGAATTCAATCAATTACTGGTTACCAATTTAAGATCCATTCATACGAATTTCTCACATATATTTTCTTTGGCTTCTTTAGGTTGCATCTAATCTAACATTCTGTTAAAATTAGTTGATATCATGAATTAGTTTATGGCATAGGAGAGGTTAGGTGCTGATGTTTCAACACCTTTTGTTTTTTATATCAACTATATAACTTTTTTATGCTTATTTTAAAAATATTATTTCAGATCATGGAAGAAAGACCCACCTTAGCAGGCCAGGCCTGTGATGGACATGTCTTAGTGCAGTTTTATGGGAATCAACCCTGGTATTTTAGCATACTTTTGGTATAATGTGAGTTTCATGGAAGTGCCTAACATTATTAAACATTGAGCTGAATATGACTTTGTTGCTTTACAGTGCTTGGATTGATCCAGGGAAAGATCTTTCTGCATTTGAGGATGTGAGTTTGGTCCTTTTCTTACTGTTCTGTATCATATGGAAATTTATTATTGTTCTCGAGTCCTTCTTTGGATATTGCATTTTGAGAACACCTTGCTGGAACTGAATCCTGGAGAAAGAGGGACTAATGAGAACCTCATCTCAACAAAGTCATTCCATTGCCACCCACAGTTATTACCAGGCAGCATGTATTTCAAGAGGCATTTTGTGCACCGTCGAAATTGAAATTGTCTTGTAGAGAAGCTAGTAATTTTCACTGTTCACTTTCAGATCCTTCTTCCCTACTTTGTCCTTTGTTCTCCCAATTTCTGACCTATAGAGAAGAGGGGCTGTTGGAGAAATAAGACCTTATTTTCAGCATGGGACATGGTTCTACCTCTTTTGTTTCTCTTAACCAGTGTTTATCAATATCTGATGCCTATGCTGCTTTTTTTTTTGGTCCAGTCTTTTGAAGAAAGGAGTAGTAACCCTGCAAAAGATTTCCAAGATGCTCTAAAACAAGTATGTTAATCTAAAACAGTTCCGTATGCCCTGACCTAAGAATATTTTGTAATTTTAACCCATAGATTTTTGTGTTTCATTTGTCTTCTTATTTTACTATAGGCTTTGCAGAGGAAGGAACAACTTAGTTCTTGCAGAAAGTCAAGTTCTCAAAGGACTGTTCACTTGGATCTGCAAGATCACTCATGTGGTATATAATTTGCTTTTTACTCCAGATTAAGTTTTATGGAATGAGGGATACAGATGCATAAACACAATAATCATACTGTGAGTTAACGAAATTACCTTATTATCCTGAAGTTATTTGCATAATTCCATTTTTTGGAACAAAAGTTATCATATGCGGCAGACATTTTTATTGATGTGATTGTATTCTTTAGTAAAACTGCCTTAAATTTAGTCAAACAGTAGATCCAGATGGGTTTCATCTATGCACAATTAACCTAAAACCACACAGCTCCGCTAGTCATAATTCAGTGGAACAAATGATAATTTGGCTGCTTCGTTGTTTATTGCCCATATTATGTTTTTCATGCCTGCTGAGATAATTTGACTTTCAAACTAATATCCCTTTAGGTGTTCTGCATTTGTCATGAAAATATGGGATTCTTTAGCACCTAGCCATCTGTAAAAGAAGTGCATGCTCATACACGCAGCAGATACTGTTTCATTTCATAAGCTTATCATTGAAAGTTATGGCTGCCATTAATGAAGCTCTAATGCACTCCTTTTTGTTTATGAATTTATCGATGTTGTTGCTGTAATACTTTTGATTTGATCAGAAAAATGGACTTCATCAGCCTCAAGCAAAACAATAGATGATTTAAAGGAGAGTGGAAGGGGTAAAAGACAACGCAAGCGCAAACTTCATTTTGATGTAAGTTTCTACCCAATTTTTGGCATGGTTTTTACTGCTTAGCAGGACTTATACCTGTCAAGTGCTTAGAAATGAAATTATTTTGTAGGAAGTGGCATCTCCTCCAAAATCAGAAAGAAAGGCTCGTCGGTTAAAGATAATGCGGTACCTGGGCCTTATTGCTCCTGTTGGTTCTCCTTATTGAACCGGACTGTGCTACTAGTGTAAATATAGCGTTCTCGGCCCTTGCGTCTCAACTGGGCCCTCCGTTTTTGACTACGATCGTGACTACTGTATATTTTAAGTTTCATTCTTTTGAATTTCACTCGTTGACATTGCACAGCGTTTTCAGGATTACTAGGTATTATTTCACCGTTTTCTGTGAAATCCATTTTTGAATTCTTTAATTCTCATAGTGATTGGAAGAACTGTTCTAAATTCAAATCTCACGCGTCATACTAAGAAGCCCTTGTTAACAGTTGTAAACGCTAACCATGGCTGCAATTTAATCCTTAGTGTGGAATTGGTTTGTCTTTATTTTACTCTTTATTTTTTGATAAACAATGGTCGGTCATTCTAGCTAAGATCTGAATTGTTTTAATTAAAAAATTAGAGACTGAATCAATAATTCAGAAACTTTTAAAAACAAAAAAATTATATTTTTCTAAAATAAATTGTAGTTTTAAGTACTAATTTGAATGTAGATTCCTATTTCAATAGAATCAATCCCTTTTACTTGCAATTCATTACGGTAGCAAACACTCCTACAACAATTAAAAGGACGAGAGTTCGATTCCTTTCACTTGTCATGGAGCTTCTTCTGTAAGCAATCTCGTAAATATTTCAGTAAGTCTTTCCCAAGCGCTTGAAATCTTCCAATCTTCGCCGCTTAGGAGGGACCGTCGAAATTTCCACCTAAACTTTTTTTTTTATAAAAAAAAAAATTAAAAACCAGGTTCTGAATGCAAATAGGGGTATCATTCATCAAAACTTCATCTCCTTGAAGTCTTTTGCCTTCCTTTCTGTTCATGTGCCCCTCCCCATTGTTTGACTTTTATTTCCTTCTCCTAACAATTATCCTTGTTTGTTTTCTATTTTGTAATAATGTATGACTATGTTATTTGCTTATATCATTTTGATTATTCATAAAAAAATTAGCTTAGGACGTATTAAAACGTTAGATAAAAATGAAAAATCTAATGACAAAACATTCTAGAAATTAATATTTAAATTCATAAGCAAGAGGTAAGCTTTTCAGGAGTATGATTAAAAATTATACAAAAAATAAAAATACGTTAATGTTTTTTCATTAATTTTTTAATACAATTTTTCAAAAAGTTGCATGAAGTTTAACTACTACAATCAATTAGTCAATTAATAATATATCAACTAATCAACTAATTGATTAGTATATTAATTGCAACAAACAGTTAATCAGCTCAGTTGTGAGCTCATCAATAAATTAATTTTATTCCCTGCCGCCAATGAAATAAAACTCCTTATCTTGTTTGCGAATTGGACATTAAATTAAAGTTTAAACTACAACTCTGTTTTTGTTTATGTACTAATGAAGCTTTGACAAAAAAAAAAGAGAGTTACTAATGAAGCAGTTGTCCCAAGTTTGAATAGTGAGTTGGCTTAAAAAAGAAAGAAAACTCAATTAAAATGCCATCCAATCCACCATATGTTAACTATTCACTCAGTTAAGTGGGTTGTACCAACCGGGAACAGTTTTTGAATATGCACCATTTCACTATCTCATCTGGATTATCTAAATGGGATCCAGATGATCCAAATTTGATTATTTTTCTTTTTGTTTTTTAAAATTATTTTAATGGATAGAAAATTTAAAATAAATATAGGGTTAAGGAGCAATATTACCAATAAACTATTGGTCCAGGTGCATCAAACACAATATACTATCATCTGGACCTTAAATGCCAAAAAACTCTTTAAAAGCTAAAAGAAACACAAAATCATTACTTTATAAGCAACTCCGTTTGTGACCGCCTGTTAAGGGAAATAAAAATGAGTTTGAATACATACAAAAAAGCATACGTGGCGTGAGCTTGGCAAGAACATACCAGAGCCATGGCTACTTCATCTCTAATCTCAGCTGCCTACTTCATCTTTCTCCTCCACCTCACTACCTCCGTCTCCTCTATCGGCGTCAACTACGACACCCTTGGAGACAACCTTCCGTCGCGCCGCGGTGGCGAATTTCCTCAAGACCAAGACAACCATCGACGCCGGTGTTAAGATCTTCGATGTGAGCCCTCAAATCCCGCAAGCCTTCGCCGAAGTGGCATCTCCGTCACCATCACGGCTCCTAACGGAGACATTCCGCTCTAACCAACTTAGATTCCGCTCGCCGGTGGGTCGTTGCTCACATCAAACCGTTCCACCCTCAAACTAAAATCAAGTACATCCTCGTTGGCAGTGAAGTTCTCCATTGGACCGATTGGAACACCATCAAGCTTCTCATCCCCGCCATGAGAACTCTCCACAGAGCTCTGAACGCCGAAGGAATCAAAGACATCAAGGTATTCAAAATCAGCTCGTTTCCCCTCTTTTCCCCCCCTTAAATCCATCTTTTGCCCTTCTAATTTCATTCACATTTCAATTAAACCCCTCAAACCTCAAAGACTCGACAAATTCAAAATGATTCAACTTTACTCGGTGATCGATATTTTTTAAGGTTTGAATCGTTATGAGAAGTTAAATTTGAGTTGATTGAAGTTCCTACCTTCTTTTTGTGAATCATGAAGGATCTGATCACCGTCACCTCCGAGATCACCTACGACAGAGAGAGCATCAAGAAATCGCTCACTCCTCCGACCTCGTTCCCAACTACACCCTCCACCGTCTGATTCAATCCTAGTGTACCATCAACGCATCTCACAGCATCCAGAGGATGCCGACGCCCAAAGCTCCCATCACCAAAACGCAAGTAGCCAAAATCATCAAAGACGCTTCTCAATCTTCTCACTCACCTCGGAAATCCCTCCAAACACTCAAATCCAGATGATGCAGATGACGCCATTGAAGCCATGCGATGATCCCGTCGCCGTAGTGTCGACGATGATGCAAATGACGTTTTTCTGTCTCCTCTCACCCTCCAGCCAGCCACGTTTGCGTTTTTGTTTTTGTTTTTTTGTTTTTTAACTCATTTTATTTCCCCAAATGCAGACAGTAACGGAGTTAGTAACAGTTTTGTGTTTCTTTTAGCTTTTAAAGAGTTTTTTGGTATTTAAGGTCCAAATGATAGTATATTGTGTTGGATACACCTAGACCAATAGTTTATTGGTAATATTGCTCCTTAACCCATAAAGATAATTTCTTAACTAATATTTTTTTTAAAAATAATTTTTTATTCAAAAATCACTAGTTTAAGAAAATCAAATCTGGACAATAGAGATGAGATAGAAATGATAGGCACCAAAACTAGTTTTCTTTCTAAACGGTTTCTTCATGAGTCAAATCTTAAAAACTGGATTTAAAAACTTGCTTGCCATACTAGTGAAGTTTGCCCCTTGAATTTGTACATGACATAGATTTTAGGTAAGTGAAGTTTGAATCCAAAACCGTATTTTATTAAGAGAGGTAAAAACCCTTAATGTGTTAAATCTCAAGAGAGAAAACTTTCCATTAAATTTAAAAATTTCACTGTCCCTTCGTCTTTTAAAGAGATAAAAATAAAACAATAAACTTTATAATTCAAAACATATATATACCAAATTTGAGTCGCAAACACTCCTTATTATCAACAACATCAGCACTAACGCACAAACACTAAGTCCCGGTTTTAATGTATCATTATGGAATTTTCTCTAATTTTATTTCTTTCCGCCAATAAAATAAAACTCCTTATTTTGTTTTAAAGTTTTAACTCTTAAAGTATAAATTTATTTTTGTTTATATATTAATTTATGAATAAATTGCATGAAGTTTGAACTGTATGCTGACTTAAAAGAAAAAGGAATGTCGGGCAACTGTGCAAGTAAACTAATAAGCCCATCTACAGGCTGAAAAAAATTAATCAATATACGTTGTAATTATAAGAGTATTTTTGTAGTATAAATACTACATAATTAATATCAACTGATCCTGAAGTTTGAACCCAGAGTCAAATAAAAACCATACCATACTTAACATATTCGGCCAAAAAAAACCATACCATAAACATCTGATTTATCGACACGTTTGAATTTATAAACCAAGTTTATCAAGCAACTTAACATAGTAATACAGTAACAAAGAATTAATCATTTCCCTTGTGTTTATGGACCTATTAACGATATATCAATCATATATCAATAATTCTTGGATTCTTTTTTTTTTTTTTTTTTAAAAAATCACCTAATGCATGCTGCACTTAATCAACCAACCTATAAATCAATTATTAAGCGCTAATGAAGTAACTGCAGAATCTTCTTCTCCAGAAAGACGGTCGATCGTGGGGAGAAAGGTAGGTGGCCACCTGAAAATCTCCGTGAAAAATATCAAACAAATCACAGTACATGTATTTTTGTCTCCGGTGAAAAAGGACGGTGGCGTCCCTGGGTCGGTGCCGGGTGCCTATGTTTTCCGGCTTGCCTGTGGCTTGAATTCTGTGCAGCTCTTCCATGGCTTCTGGAAGTTCAATTATGGCTCCAGGTACATTCTACACCTGCGATTGTGATATCTGGCTCCTCTTTGTGGTCTTCGATCTCATAGCTTCGCTTTGTTGCAGAGGCCGTCCAGGTGCTGGTGTCGTCACTAGCCGATGATTCTTCTGTTGTCAGAGAGGCCTCCATGGCCTCTCTCAAAGACATTGCTGCTCTGTGATTATCTCTCTACTCACACTGGTTTACTCATTAATTCCTCACGAAACTTTACTGAATGTTGGGTCTAATGTACTTGTAGGAATCCTCTTTTAGTTCTCGAGTGCTGTGCAGTCGTTTCACGAGGAGGACGCCGGGTACTTAGTTATGCTTTTCCGTTCACTAGATGGTTAATTCCTCGGTAATCTGGAGGGTTGAATGTTTTGATTTTGGAATATTTATTAGCGATTCGGAAACATGGCCGGTGTTTTCCAAGTGATGGCATTTGGAGTTCGCTCTCTGGACAGAAGAGATGTCGATGATTCTTTCATGGCAAAGCTCGCCAAGATTGCTACAGCTGAAATGATATCCTCTAAGGTAATTTGTGTTATCATGGGGAAGGATGCGTATATTTATGAATTAATGGCTTTTTGACCTGGACTACGGGACATATTTTTAACTCTGCATTAAATGTTACAATACTATGCTCTTTATTTAATCAGTCGATATTGTGGAGAGAATTAGGCATTCAGTAATGAGATTCTGACGTGGGCATTATTTTCTTGGTCTTTTGTTCTTTCTGGACTGTCTATTAATGACTTCATTAGATACTATATGTTGCTTTTGGTCAACTGGTACACATGAGTTCTTTACTTCATGGCGACTGTTCTTCTGCAGGAAATCAATTCGGATTGGCAACGAGCAGCATCAGGTCTACTTGTTGCAATTGGTTCACATTTACCTGACCTAGTAAGTTTTATGGAATGGCTGGAGGTAGACAAGTGTGGCAAGCAAAATGAAAAATATTACCAAGATTAAGCATGCCAATCTCTCTGAATATTAGCTCAAGAAATCCCATATAGAAATAGTTGGGTTTCTTATGAGTTCACTCAATAGCTTACTTTCTAAGAATTAAAATTTTATATTATTCACACTTTACAATGCTCAAATAATATCTCTACCTTTTGGCCTTTCGGTTTCACCTCATGGCTTCTATATTTTTAAACCATTCATTTATCCTCACTTTTTGTTTTTCTGGATTTTAAGCTAACTTAATCTGTCTCAATCTCTCATTTGAATTGGTATTGCAGATGATGGAAGAAATTTTTCTTCATTTATCTGGGCCAAATTCAACATTACTTTCTATGGTCCAGATACTTGCAAATTTTGCTTCTACTGATCGTAAGTAATCAAACTTTCTTTGTGATTTAATCTCTATAATCATCTTATTTTTTCCTTAGTATGTTACTTTTTTTGGTGGTGAAATTAGCCTTGTGGTTAGTTCTGATGTTGTTTATCTACATTGGAAAAACTTTTTTTGGCCAGATACACTGAAAAAACTTGTCTGAAAATGTTTCTTAATAATTTGATACAGTGATGAAAAGTCTAAAAAAAAGAAAAAAGAAAGAAAGAAATAAGGGATTTTCCCAAATCTTTGACGTGCATCTGCCAATAGATAATGTAGCATAGGAGGAAATTTAACCTTTTGTTTAAATTAGGCCCCTATTTAGTCTTTGATTTAAACTTTAACTTCACTGAGTACATTATGTAGGCCTTCATGTGGTTTGGGGCTAGTGAGAGTAAGAGAGTGAAGTGATTTGATGGGTAGCTAAGTGGGATGGGTAACCTTACCCCAAAAACTAGCTTTGAGGTGGGAGAACCAACCCTTTGAGCATCTCATTCTGCTCAATGTGGGACTTGGTATCTCATACTACCATGTTTTCATCAACCAACTCCCTATGGAAAGCTGATGTCCTAGTGGCTGCACTCCACTCACTTCACTTGGCCTCTTGCCGGCAAAACCCTCCGTGGATAGCCTTTTTCAAAAAGGTCGACGACCTGGCTGGCTCTGTTACCAATTGATGGGTATCTAAGTGGGATGCGAAACCCTATTCCAAAAGTTAGGTGGGATAACCAACCCACTTAAATACCCCATTGAGCATCCCATTCTACTCAATGTGGGACTTGATATCCCATACTACTAAGTCTCCATCATGATCACTTAATTAGTTGGGAGGTCTTTTTGTAGGTCAGAGGATTATGAAGGGTTGGGTTATGCATAATTTGTTATAAAAAATGATATTCTAAAAGCATCTTCTTGCATTGTGAAGTGGCTTCGCATATTTGGAATGGGCTATTCATTATGTTTGATGATAATTGGGCTTGACTGGCTCATCTTTGGAGTCTTTTATAATTTATAGCCATCAAGCTTCCAGGTCTTGGGGAGACAAAAGAAGCACCAAGTACTCTTCAGTTTTGGCACGTTTGTGGTGTCTTTAGTTGGGATGGGATACAAGAATGTTTAGTCAAAAACTTCATCTGAAAAATCTTTGGGAGAGGATTATCGTTATGTCTTCCTTGTGTGTTTGACAAATGATTTCTTCCCCCTTGTGAATCTTAGCAACTATAAGATGCTTGTCTGCAGTGGAGCTTACTTTGTATTCTTTTATATCCCCTTTTATTTGAGAAGGATCTCTTGTCCTCTACTTTTGTATCTTTGTCTACTATCTTTCTTACCTATACGTTGTTCTTTTTATTTTTTATTTTTTTCATTAAAAAAATCTTTGTTGGATATGCAAAGATGTTGGTCTTGCTTCATCTTGCCTTAGGAGGATATCCTTTCATTCTTTCATTTAATTCCTATTTCAAAATTTTCTGCTTTTGTTAAAATTAAGTTTTGATGTGATTCCTCCCCTTTAAATCTGGTACAGCACTGCAGTTTATTCCTCGGTGGAAAGGTGTACTTTCGCGAATTCTGCCAATTCTTGGAAATGCGAGAGATGTGCATCGGCCAATTTTTGCTAACGGTATGATTTTTGTTTTTCTTTTGATGGACATGTGATGTTATTTTGCCTGCAGCTAGGATATTCATGGTTGGACGTGGTATGTTTTTTCGGCAGTACTGATCTGGTTGAAGTAGTAGATGAATGGGCTCTGTCTAAATTGCTTGGGTAGTTTCAATTGCATGTAAAACTATTTTTTGGTAAATTTAGGCAATATCAGTCCTACGTCTCTTTGAAGCAAGCATGGAGTGTCTTAAAAACTTTTTGCTTCAGAATACGTTGATAGTACCCAGCCTAAATAGTTTGGTTTGAACGATAAGATCTCCTTTCTTGAACTACTGTTTGACACTTTATGGTTTGTTATCATTGTAGTTTATTTATTTTTTGCTAAAATACACAAAACCCGCTAAAATTTTGGGTCAGTTGCACGTTATCTTAACATTTAAAAGTTTAAATTAACGACCCTAATATTTCATGATTTGACTATCAACTCTCCTAACGTTAAAGTTAACGGTTTTTGCTATGTCATAATTTTTATTATATTTCATGTGATTTAAAAAATAATACTTGAGCATTTGATATGCAATTTTAAGCATTTTATACTTTTTCTTTATTTAAAAAATACACACTCATGTATATATTTTAAATTATTTTTTAAGCATTTTATATTTTTCAAGTATTTTAAATATTTTTTAAGTATTTAATAAATACTTGAACCATAAACCCTTAACTCTAAGTATTTAAAAATCCTTAAAATTATATGTCAAATGCCAATTGTTATTTATTAAATGAGGTAATATATCATAAAAAATTTAAAATAGCGAAAACCGTTAACTTTAACGCTAATCTTAATAGCATGGGGTTGATAGTCAAACATTAAACTTTAGGGTACTTAATTTAAACGTTTAAAGGTTAGGGAGGTGATGTGTAACTGACCCAAAGTTTAGGGTTTTTGTGTGTGTATTTTAGCCTTTTATTTATACCATTCTTGCCATACCATGCACAAAGAGCTTGCTGCCCTTTCTCCTTGCAAACCGTTATGTTCCCATAAATGATCTTGTAGGCATGAGGCTGTAGATTATGACTTTTTTCCACTAGTTGTAGATTGAATTCTTCGTGCCCTCCTTACTGAAAGTTCTGTTGGCTTAATTAATATTAGCATACTGATTGTTATATTAATTATTCTTTGCAGCATTCAAGTGTTGGTGTCAAGCTGCATGGCAATATAGTATGGATTTTCCTTCACATTCACCCCTTGATGGAGATATCATGTGAGATATGATACATAGTCTTTGTTGTTTTGATTCCTTGCATTTCTTTTTCTTATTGCCTTTTCGTAGTGCAGGTCATTTTTAAATTCTGCTTTTGAGCTCTTTCTTAGAGTTTGGTCAGCTTCTCGGGATCTAAAGGTTTGGAACTAATTGTCCTATTTTTATTTGTATTATTGGTTATTAATCTTAGCCTCTCTTTCTTCTTAATTTCACTGATAGGATGATGTACTTTTTGAAGTTCATTGGCCACTGCATTCTTTTTATTTGGAACTATCCAACATATAGAACTTGGTAGCAAACACCTATAGAACTTTACCTAAAATTTGTCCTTTTCTTCAAAGTGTTTGTGGTTTTCTTTGTGCTTAGAAGTTGCAATGAACCCGAGTTGAAATGAGTCAAAATATTATCTTCTATCTTCTTTCTTAGATGCCATGTTGATTGTTGTATTACTTTTTGTTGGTTGTTATCAAATATGTTGAATTTAGTTAGTATGAGAAAAGCAAGAAGAGCCTCAATGGAATCACAAACTTGCTGTTTGTGCCTGTTCTACATTAATTAGAATAGGTTAAGTGCAGTAGTAGAGTAACTAGTACGATACCAGCCCACTAATTGATGACTTCATGACTCTATTCTAACCTAGTTGTCTCACTTTTTAACACTCCCCTTATTTTGGGCGTGTAGTTTAACCATGACCAGTTTGTTATAAGTGTGATAAACTCCCACCAATGAGTGCCTTGGTAAAAACATCTGCTGCGTTGTTCACCAGGTCAAGTACAATAATAGAGCAGCTACAAGCCCCACCCTAATTGATGACATACAACCTAGTTGTATCACTATTGTAAGAAACTAATATTTTGGTTGCTTGAAGAGTTAAATAATGAAAATTTTATTTTAGATTTTTGTCTTATAGAGAAAGAATATTATGGTTGGTCAGTTTATGCAAACTCTGTTTTTTTTAGTCAATAAATTTTTTATTGTTAAATACAGAGTTTGTACAAAAAGCACCTAAAAATAACCTATGGGAATATGACTAATTCCAGTAATTCAAAAAACACGCACGAACTGTTCTATCAAAGCTACTTGTCATAATTCTGAGCTATGGTTCTGTAGTTTCAAGCACAAACAGAATCTTTGTTTATGTATTAACCATATATTTTTTAATATATCATTTACACTATGTATTTGCCTTCTTGTAATACGCTTTAATAATTTTTTTGGTGTATTGTACTTAAGGTTCGTGTGGCTTCTGTGGAAGCCATGGGTCAAATGGTTGGTCTCATCACACGCAACCAACTAAAGGCTGCTTTACCAAGGCTTATTCCTACAATATTGGATTTGTAAGAATGATTTGCTTATTGTTTCGATCTTCATTTCAACCACTGCATGCTCTTTTTGTAAACTTTGTGAATATTAATTAAAGAATTTCCTCCTTGCATAGCTGAGAGCATTCTCATGCTACGCAGATGTATTCAAAATGTTAACAAAGACTTAAGTGTGTATTGTTCTCATCCAATCTTCTCAGATACAAAAAGGATCAAGATATTGCTTTTCTGGCAACATGCAGTCTTCACAGCCTCTTAAGTGCCTCCCTTCTGTCTGAAAGTGGTCCTCCTATGATTGATTTTGAGGTAATTCATACAATGACGTTTCTTTTAAACATTGTTGGTGAGTTGAGTACCTTTGTCTCTAATTTTTTGCCACTGGACATTGTAACTTTAGGGGAAAATTAATCTTTTTGTCCCTATAATTTTGACTCAATTATAACTCATTCCCTACTCTTTGACTTGGTGCTACTTAGTCCCTATAGTTTTGACTTAATTTTAACTCAGCCCCTAAACTTTGACTCGCTGCAACTCAGTCCCTAAACTTTGACTCGCTGCAACTCAGTCCCTATAGTTTTAACCATTTTATAATTTAGTCCTTGTGTTTTAGAATAAAGGTCAGGGACTAAATTATAATTGTTTAAAGTATAGGGACTGAGTTGTAGTGAATCAAAGTTGAGGGACTGAGTTACAACTGAGTCAAAACTATAGGGACTGAGTCAAAACTATAGGGACTGAGTTGCACTGAGTCAAAGTATATGGTTGAATTTTACGTAATTGCTTCTTATTGTTCTGTTGAATGATATGGTTCTCCTCGAAAACACTTGTCTAATGATGAGTAAAGAAACACTTGTCTATTAAGTAAATTGGTGATTGTTCTACTGAGTGGAATTTTAGGTAAGGCTCTTCATGACTGTTGATCAGAAAAAAGCTGGATCTGGAACATTTTTTAGCAATGCCCCTTGAACTGAAATATTTATTCAGTTGAATTCTTTCCCTCATGCAACCATATTGTGAGAACTCCATAAATGTAGCTAGTGTAACTCATCTGCTTCCTTTCTTATAAGTAATTTCTTTTTATATTATCCCATTAAGAATTCATTTTTATGAAAAATAAAGTTTACTATTTTTATTGCTAAAGAAGAAAAAAGATGATAGGGGGATAAAGTATACTCAAGAGTAGAACATTAACTCATTGGTGTGGGTTTGCAGGACCTAGCACCTATACTGTCAACACTTCTTCTGGAGATTTGTATCAATATCGATGGCAAAGAACAAGTGGCGTTGAAGGTATGTTGTACGTTTCATTTGCTTGGAGTAATTTTTATATAGTATCTAACGTTCCTCTTGTTAAATTCTATATTCATTTTATTCCCAATATAATTTTTTAAATCTCTTGAATATTATGTGACCTTGATAGGGTTCCCCTATCAAAGAACTAACAGCGGAGAGCATAGAAAGTTTTTATTGTGGCAGTGGAAATTCAAGAGAATTCGGTCACTTTATTAAACAAGGGTAATATATGTACAACTCGTACAATACAACCCACAACCTATATGTACAAGCTCATCGGAACAAAGGATAGGTCAGATTAGTCCTTTGCTTACAGTTTCTGGCTTTCTGGATTACAGTTTCAGACAAGAGGTACTCCACCTCAACGCATATGCTACCAAAACCTTGCCACCATTAAGGTCCTCGCAGATCACAGCTGATCAACATAGCACAAAGAATACAAAACAAAGTAAAAATAGAAAAGACTTTAGAGAGGCCATATCCTGCCTTGTCTCTGCTGGATTCCTGCTCCAATAGGAAGAGTTTAGAATAGTCTTCTTTACCTAGTGACTTTTGCATGTACAGTAAGTTTGTGTTGCTATTAGTGTTTTTGCACCACACTCTTTTGTGAAAAGTAGGTGAGCTGAATTTTTGCAGGGATGTTCCGTTATTCACACTAGATATCTGTATTTTCCAAGATCATATTAGTAACTTTAGTCAACACTGCTTGTTCTTAGCTCTGTTTTGAGAGAGCTGTCTTGGTTTGGCTGTTGGTTAAAGCCCATGGTTTCTTTATGGGAAAGCCTTTCAAAAAGGCAAAGTTATTGGAAAGCCTTATAGAATGGTTTTTCTTTCTTGCTTTATTGTGTGCTTTTGTGGATGTTGTAAGTTGACGTATATCTGCTGACTTCACCAGTATTTTCTTTTCAAATAAATTCTCTTCAATGAGGTTCTTTTGGTGTGTTTACAGACATATAATGAGGTTCAGCATTGCTTTCTTACAGTTGGCTTGGTGTATCCAGATGATCTATTTGTATTCCTGGTAAATGTAAGTTCCTGCAAATCTTTGTCATCTATCTTTATTGAAAGTGTTGTTTCTTGGTGAATTTCTTTCTTTCTACTTTGATTTGATGAAAGGAGGTGATAGAGTACCAAGGAGGAAGTCATGCAAGGAATTTGTAGAATTGAATTAATCTGATTTTATTTTATTAATATTTATTTTAAATGGTTTTAGTGGTTAGTTTAAGTGAAGCACAAGTTTAGGAGCAAGTGCAATTTGTTATTATTTACAAAGTCAAGTATTTTATTTTAAATATTGTTTGTTAAATATAAGAGGGTGCGCCTTGGCGTAGCGGTAAGGTTGCTTCCATGTGACTTGGAGGTCACGGGTTTAAATCTAGGAAAAAGCCTCTCCGATTGTGGGGGGAGTTGCTTGTGCACTGGACCACCCTTTTTTAGTGTTTGTTAAACATGTTGAGGTCTGTTATTTTTCTAAGTCATGTGTTAGTGGGCCTAAATTTTTGGGAGTCATTGTTATCTGTGTATAAATATTGAGGCTCAATGCATGTAAAAATCATTTGGGGATATATAGAATTTTACAGAGAAACATTTCTCTTATTTGGGAGATTCTCCTTTGGCTATTAGTGAGTTGAGAGTGAGATTCTTGCTTCACCTTTTTATTAGATTATCTTTTCAGCCTTGTATTTTTTTAGTACTTCAGTTCATACCAGGAGAAATTTTTATGACAGAAAGGATTTTATTGAAGAAAAGAGAGGTGATGATATAGAGGCCTAAATTGGGCCCACTTGGACTGGTCAAGATTAGAAGTTTGACTTTGCTATAGCTGTTATTTTTCCATGATATTAGGCTTGTATATCAGATTTCAATATCTTGTACTTTTCCCATGATTTTCAGATGGTGTAATCACCAATCCTTTATTGTAAACAAACCAATATAAAAAGTACACTGAGTAGCTGGTTTCTGGGAAGGTTTTTTGGTGTAGATTAGTATTCCACCTGTGACTAAAGATCAGTTATAGGTGGCATTAACATCTTCATTTCCTCGTATATTCACTTATAATCCATGAAGAAACTCTTCAGGGAGCGGTCTTGCTATTCGGCATGATAGAAACCTTTATAGACCTCGTGAATATGAGTAATGTTCCCTTTCCTAGCATACAGGAACTCCTGGTAGTACATAATTTCTTTAGCAATCTTACAATAACAAGCAGTGAGAAGGATGTTGCTCTCGATAGAATTTTGAATTTGCAAGAATAACCGGGCATCTGCTCTAGCTCAAGCCAGCTTAGGATCATCCTTATGAGGGGCTCAATCAAATGGCCCTCGTTTTTAATATTAGTAAGTACATCTGAACAGTCTTGCTCCAATCCAGTCCAAATAGTTTGTCCAGTTTAACTTATGATCGATAATCTTATTAGAAATTGGGACAACCTCAGCTGTCACACTAGTCTTAGAATCTGCCATGGAAAATAAGAAAGCAAACAGAATCCGTAGCGCCTAGATTACCGAGAATGAGAAACCACAAACAGCCACAAGACCCCAATAACCAGCGAGGGAGCCCAAATAAAAGACTCAACAATTAGAAATACCAAACCAAAGAAGAAATATCTCAAACAAGGCTTCAAGATCCTCCAAACACAACAGCAAATGTCACACTAGCCACCAAATAGAAAATTTTCACAACTAGAAGCAAAAAAAAAAAAAGAACCCAACTAACCAAAGGCCAAAGAAGAGTAACCCGAAAAGATAAACTTAAGACTAGGCCATGAAAACACCTGCAATGGACTGAGTTCGAGGAGTTGATAACGTGAAGGGACGTTGCCACCAGAAAGAAATCACCACTTGCCGCCATGCGCCGCCAGAAGTTCTTTGTTTGTGTGGCGCGTGCACGCTTTGTTGAAACTCGATCCAGGACCACCGAGGATGAGTTGATTGGAGGGTGGGGAATCGTTCTAGGTGGCGCATGTCACCAAAGGAGATCTCTGCTGAAACGCACAACGTCACACACTCACTCTTTGTTTGAACCAGTGACAGCAACAGAAAATTTAAAGCAAACATAAACCCTAGAAATCCTAGAGCTCTAATACCATGTAATCAGAGAGAAAGAGAGAAGAGTATTCTGAATAATTCTTGTATATTTATAATCAGAGTATGTGTTTATATACAAGAATGAGGAGCCTTCACATTAATTGGCTCATAATGATAATTGACCTAATCACAATCCCTAATTATCCTCTATTTACAATCCCTGATTTCTCGGTAATAATTACTGATAATTTCCTAACATGTATTGTGTTGAGGAGGATTATGATATTCCATTTTTCCACGCTTGTTATTAAAGAATCTTCTTTTGCCAGAAATGCAGGCTGAGGGAAGAACCATTGACCTTTAGTGCACTTTGTGTTTTGAAGCACCTTTTGCCAAGGTTTTTATTCTCCTAATGCTATTGCTGATCTTTCTTAACCTTGTTTCCCTAGTTTGAGTTGACCGAGTATTCTTTTCTGAAGGTTATTGGAAGTTTGGCACAATAAAAGGCCTCTGCTAGTTGAAGCTGTAAGATCCTTGCTAGATGAGCAGAATTTAGGCGTCCGAAAGGCACTCTCGGAGGTAAGCCATTGTGAATCAATATTCCTCTGGTTTGTTTCTAATCCTTACCCATTTTCCCTCTTCTGATTAGAGATTTGTATGTTGTGTTTTGTTTCTTCTGCACTTGATATTTTTTAATTTGTTGGTAGTTGATTGTGGTCATGGCTTCACACTGTTACTTGGTTGGTTCATCTGGTGAGTTGTTCGTTGAATATCTTGTACGCCATTGTGCTCTGATAGATCATCATCAGAGTGATAGTGACGACAGGCCAAATAAGAAATTTGAGGTATCCATGTGTTCGTTCTTTACCCTGTCCTTATTGTTTTTTATCCCATGATTTGTTTTTATAATAAATGGTTTTAGGAGCTTGGTGCTAGATTTTTTAGAAACCACTTGATTACACACACACTCTAGTGTGATAAAGTACTCTTCTAAGTCTTGCCCTTTTGTTTTGCACTCTGTTTCCCTGGCTGGTAGGTTGATTTCATGCGAGAGCATTTTTCTAGGTTGATGTCATGGGAAAGCTCCTGTGCTTCAAACTCTTGCTTTGTTATCTTCTTTTCCCTTTTACTTCAACGAGGGTGTTGCATCCTTGATGTTGACATTTAATATCTCTTCTTAAATCAAATCACTTCTTCCATTGGAAATCGTAATTGTAATAATGATGATAATATATTTTGTACACTTGTCCCCGGGTCTCTACCCATCATAAACTCCTAATAGCGTGGTGTTTTTTATTAGATGAAAATTGGCGCTGTGACTCCAGGGGACTTGAGAGCTATTTGTGAAAAAGGCCTCCTTCTAATAGCTATTACGATTCCTGAAATGGAGGTAAATTGGATATTTATATTAATTTATGGTTGTGAGTAAATTTGTTTGGAGGTGATTATTCTATTAGTTTCCTATTTGTTAATTACATGAAAATAAATCGTAATTGGTATTTAACTTTTCTACAGCTCATTCTTTGGCCTTTTCTACTGAAAATGATTATCCCACGGACCTATACAAGTGCTGTTGCCATGGTAAATTTTATTGTTGGCTTGTAAACATAGAATACAACACTTCAACTTGATTCTTGGATGTTTGATTTCTTTTACGCATGAGTATCCCCGTCTACCTCCTCCCTGTCATGTGGCTCCTTCCACCTTGTCCTTCAACTTTGTCTTCAGATGTTTGACTAATTTTTTCCTATGCCTGCCAGGATTTGACATCCTTTTGCTTTAATGCATCTTTTTTCCTTGTCCTCTTCCTCCTCCTTGTATCTTGCTTGTAAAAGCTATTTTGTTCAGCCCATGTGCATGCACGGGCTTTGGACATGTTCTGTTCTCGCACAAGTTTTCCCAGTGTTTTTGAAATTGAATGGGTGATTAAATTGGTCAAGGCACAAGTTGAAGGTTCACTTATTCGACAGTGATTAAATCATATGATCATATTGGTAGTAATAAAAATGTTTTTAATTTTATATATATTAAAATATCATATAGATGATGAAACTATTACTAATAGATTTCATGAATTATAATTCAAATCTAAATGAGTTAATATTCATTCATAATTACAAATTTAATTCAAATAATAATCAATTATCATAGTATTCAATTAGTAAATATATAATTGCTAATAATTATTTTTTAGAATAATGATAGGAAGAAAAATAATTTATACCCGAAAATGATGCTGTTTTGTACTAACAATTAAAAAAGTATAAAGTGATCAAGCTTGTAACCTGACTGATTTTCTCAGTTTTGACTGGTTCTCTTTTTGTCAGATTTGTTAAGTTCTAAATGGGTGCTGACATTGGTTCAACAGTCTTGACTTTTCTGTTTCTGATAATACTGAGTTCTCCCCAGCAAATCTGAATTTATGTTTCCACTTTTACAGGTTTGCAGATGTATCTCTGAATTGTGGAGGCATAGATCGCATGACAATGATATGTTGAGTGAATGTAAAAACAATGCTGGTATGCCAGCTATTGAGGTAAAATTTCTGCTATAACATCTTATTTCTATCACAACATTTTATTGTTTTATATAATGAGAATGATCTGTGGTTTTTATTTTTGATGATTATTATAGGATCTTTTTGCTCGTTTGGTGGTTCTTTTGCATAATCCTCTGGCAAGGGGCCAGTTGGCTACCCACATTTTGACTGTGAGCATATTTCTTCCTTGAGAATTTTTCTTCCATTCTTTTTTATTATGCTTTGAAGTTCACTTGTCACAAAGAAGTCTGCTAGGGTGTTTCAAGACTTAAATGTTGTTGAGACAGGAATAGATAATACTTTTTGACGTAATAAATGCTAAGACTATCTAAATCACTCCCTCCGGTCCTTTTTGTAAGCAACATTCTCTCTCATGGGCTTGTTCCTATATATAGAAGCCTTAATTTTGTTTTGTCTTAAAATTTAATGCACTTTTTTATTAATGCAATAATAATGTCTCTCTCATCTTTTGTCCAACTCATTATCTTCATAAATAAGGGTATTTTTTTTGGGAAAAAAATTATCTCTCTTACAAATTCATTGCTTTTAACTAATTTTAACCACCGGTTTGTTTTGCATAATTTGGGTAGTTGTTGCGTGTTAGGAATTATCACTAAAGTAAATAGAGAGTATAATCAGGGACTGTAATTAGGATAATTATCATTATGAGCCACTAATGACTAGGCTCGTCATACTTGTATATAAAAACACATTCTGATCATGAATAACACAGAATTCAGATTATATTTCTGTGACTTACATTGCTTATAAAAAGGATCCGAGGAAGTATTATTTCTTTTAGGTTCTTTTTACTAATTGGTAATTTTATTTTGGCTTTGAATGTCATCATGTTTATTCCACATTGTTATGAAGTCTCCATGATTTTCCCCTATTGATCTTCCTCACCTCAGTTTGGTGTTAAGTTTGGGTTTGGGGTGTTCTCATGATTACCATCAACGTATGATATTCTCACATTAAACACCAAAGGATATTTCTTAATGTTAATTGTTAACCACCAAGTCCAGCTTATGGTTTGTTCCCGTCAACCAGCAAGTATTGCTTCATCATGTTAACGACTGAACTAAACTATGCCTTTTCTCATGCTAACCATTAGTGTATGATTTTTTAACTCTACACACCATTGTATTTGATCATTTAGGCCTTATTAGATATCACTGAATTTGATAACTAAAAAGTTCTCCCTATAGCTACTATTGGACTTGAGCCCCGCATGTACTATTTCCATCATCAAACCATCTCTCGTCTCCGCTGGTAGGTTATCATTACTTGAAGTAATTTAGAGAAATGATGTTCTTGTCCCTTAAATTTTCTTAAAGAGGATTTCTTATTTCTTTGGAATGGAATAAGCTGTATATGTATAGAAGATCCCTGGACTGTGGGAAAAAAAGCTGCTTGTGGATCCTCCGAATTATAAAAGCATGGATGGCAAAATTAAAAACTGCATAAATTTATGAACAAAAGATAGCTAAAGATGGAAATCATAGGGCTGACTTTTTGTAGAAAGAAACCACAGCTCAGTCTTCACATAAAAATTGCTTAATCAGGCCATGAAAGAGATTAGGTTTGAATTTCAAGTGATGAATGAGATTAGAATCAAAATTCTACCTATTCTGTATCTTTTTTCTCTTTCACTAAGAATAAGGGTAAGTAAGCAAGTTGATGTATAAAAAATGAAATGTTTGAGTCATTATTGTCAACATACTTTTGTTATTTTGTGATAGAAGTTGAAGAATTTAGGATAAGAAGAGGGAAAAGAGAGATAATCTAGAGTCAGAATCTAACTCCAGCCAACACAACACAATTCTGAAATATCATATCTTCATTCATAATCCTTCTCAAACACAATACAAATAATTATATAGTCTTTCCTAGACAACCAACTTTCTATGATAACTAACTTCCTAAACAGATAAGAATGAATAACTATACAACAGATAAGAATAATAAACTAACAGAAAATAACTACTCTTCCTTAAAACATAAAACTTCTCCTAACATGTGTCTTTCTTTAAAAGAAGACACATGGAACCCTAACATTTTGTGTGCTTATATGATACATGCATTTTCAACACTTGAATGACAAGTTTCCTGTCTATTTTTTTTCTTGATTGGGAATACATTAGAACAACAATAAAGCCTTATCCCACCAGGTGGGGTCAGGAATACATTAAATGCATTAATTTCCTTTGGAGTTTGGTGATAGAAATCTTTTGTGTTTGCAGGTTCTTTATCACATTGCACCTTTGTTTCCAAAAAACATCAATTTGTTGTGGCAAGACGAGGTAATATTTTGTACGCTGTATTTCATTTGTACTGGTTCGAATCACAAGTTCTTAGTGAATGCCTTTTTATGAATGTTGGGAAACTAGTCAAATGGACATTATTTTAAATCTTTATTGTAATTATACTCATTAGAATGGTGATGTGTGTCATGATTACTTATACTGTTACATGTCATTGGGTTTGTAGCATAATCAGATCATGTTCTTTGTTTTCATAAATACTGAGTTTATATAAATCTGCACTATTGTTGAGTTCTCTAATTGTGTATCATCTAGATGATTTATCATCTCATAACGCATGTCAGCATCTATCCTAAATTTCACTGATAAATCAACAATAGGCTTCTTATTCTTATAATATGTCACGTCCTGTTGACTTGCGTCAATTACAATTTTAAGTTGGTTATTACTGATTGAATGTAATATTTGTTGAATTGGGAAGTTCTAGATTCCAAAGATGAAGGCATATGTTAGTGATACAGAAGACTTGAAACAGGATATATCATATCAAGACACTTGGGATGACATGATAATCAATGTGAGTATGATTGACTAAGCCATCCTGTTATCCTTTTTGAACATGTTTTGCTTGGTAGGAATACATTCTGTGCAACCAAACTTCTTGGTCAATCTGTGATATGCTTTCTTTAAGAATGTCAGATTCTTGATTTGTTTGCTGTCTAAGTTTGTTGTTTTAATTAGGTCAATTTTAGGGGGAAATAAAATTTTTCTTGGACATTAAAATAGTTTTAAATTCAGTGTGCTTATTAAAATTGTCATATGGATAGACGAGAAAGTTTATTCTAGCTGTGCATAGCTAATTTGGTACAGTTACTTGTCCCTGAAAGTTTCCATAATTAAAATTAATAAGTGTGCAGGCATAGGAGATATTAATATCGTTGATGTCTTTTTGTGGCAGTTTCTTGCAGAATCTTTGGACGTGATTCAAGATTCAGATTGGATCATGTCTCTTGGTAATGTTTTTACCAAACATTATGAACTTTATGCATCTGATGATGAACATGTTGCTCTTCTTCACAGGTACTGATGCTTCATGTCTTAAGTGTGCATTCTTAGACTCAGTGAGAGCATGACACGATAAATATTGGTTTAAGTTGTGTGAAAACTCTTTTTTTTTTCCTGATCTGTTGTGCCATATATAATGTCTTACTCTTTAGATGGCTGTTATCAATATGCCAATTACTTCCAATTTTATTGACTCAATTTTTTTATTATGTTAGGGACCAACAAAAGAGTATCTAAAAACACTGATTTAATTAGTCACAAAGCAGAACCACACTGATACAACAATCTGTCAAGAGTATAACCTCTTGCAGCCAAGAATGAAGGCAACTCTGTAAGAACAGAATGGCTTCCCTCTCCTACAAACTTCACTCAAAAACAAGCATATCCTACCAATCCTTCCTACGCCTAAATATAGTCAAAAAGTATAGATGCACAGTATTCAAAATGCTACAGTACTGAATCAAAAAGCCACTCTAGGCAGCAGCTAAATGTCTAACTATTACACCCAAAATAGGAAAGTCAAACCCTGCAACCTTAAAAAGCATCTTTCCCTTTTGCTTGAGTTGTTTGTGTCTTCCTAGGTTTCCTTGCATAGGTTTTGCCAATGAAGGGTCCTTTCATATTACTCCATAGCTTCTGCATCAGATTTAAGTACCGCTTGTTTAAGATTGGACAGGATTTGCAAAATGACATTGGTCTTGAATGCAGATGCTTGGGAATGCTTCTTCAAAAGGTTAATGACAGAGCTTATGTTCGTGATAAGATAGATTGGATGTATACACAGGCAAACATTGCTATCCCAACAAATAGGCGTGGGTTAGCTAAAGCAATGGGATTGGTACTCTCTAGTTTTCTTTTGTTGAATGGTCTTTCCATTTCTTGTTGCTTACTAATCTAGTTTCCTTTTTTTTGGTTCCCTTTTGTGATTACAAGGTTGCTGCTTCTCACTTGGACACTGTGCTGGGGAAGCTGAAGGATATTCTGGATAATGTTGGACAGAGCATGTTTAATAGGTTTATGCCAGACTTATAGATTGAGAGTATACACATCTCTTTTTATATTGTTTTATTAGCATGAATAATTTATACATGATTTTGTGCTAATGTCTAAGTTCAATGCATTTTTTTTACTGAAAGTAGAAAGGTTTCTATTTTTACAATTTATATTTGGTATGTTAATTTAGAACATAAAAAGGCACCTCCCTGTCTGATGTGCTGCCGTTTTTAAACAAGTCTGTCTCTAAGTAGATGAAGCTGTATTGCTAACAAATGGGGAAGGTTATCAGAATGAGACATTTTGTTTTGAACTAGAAAAATCTGTGGGAATATTATATTATTCTCCCTAGGTTGTAACCTCTCCTCTATTCTCTCCTTGTTTCTCTTCTGAATTTCCTCCATCAGTTACTCCTTAATTTGTTTAGTCTTATCTCTCTCCTTTTTGTATATAAGGAGATATTGTACCACAACCTTAATCAATGCAATGAGAATACAATTCTTTTCTCATAAATTCCACAAAATCAATTTTTAAATGCTTCAGAATATGATAACAATGTATTCATCAGCTCTTAATTGTTTTTCTGTTGATTCATATTCTTTCCAATTCTACTCTTTTCAGCATATGTCCGACATGTTTGTGTGTTTCATCTGTACAGGATATTGTCATTCTTCTCTGATAGTTTTAGGACAGAAGACACTGATGACATACATGCTGCTTTGGCTCTAATGTATGGATATGCTGCAAAGTATGCCCCTTCAACAGTTATCGAAGCCCGAATAAATGCCCTTATTGTAGGTCTTCTCATCCTCTCTGCTTATGGCTTGTTCTCTTTATGATGATCTTTCTTTTGCTGTCTTGATTTTGGATGAGATTGCCATTTTATTTTATTTTATTTTTTTGAAGAAAGGTGAAAGAGAGATTACCATTTTAATTTGTTAAATAAGATGTCATTTTACTGTTGTAAACTATAGTAAACTTGCCATTTTATTATTCCCCTTTCTCCAGTTCTACCAAAATAGTTCTGGCTTCACAATGCACTGTAGCCTTTAGGTCCATGCTACAGCTCCTGGCACTATGCCACATTATGCAACTTTCATATATCCCCACTTTAGCTGTGCTGTGAGAGCTATTTTTTAGGTGAGGTTGGTTTTTATATATGTTTGTCATTATCATGTGTGTTTTAAATCTTCTAAAATTATGCTTTATACTCTCGCGTAGTTTGCACAACCCTGTGTGCTATACGCTCTAGTATTTTGTCAATATATTTTAGTGTGTTATTGTGATGGGGTCCTTAGCTGTTAGTCTACCATAATCTCTGTATTTTTGAACTTTCTGACTTGAGACCTGTATGCAGTTCGCTATTGATTTGAATTATTGGTATGTGTTTGTCTTTTAATTTGATACAATGTAAGGCGTGTATACTTGAATGTCGTGCATAGAATCTTGTTCATGTTGCAGTGATGCATCAAACTATTAAGCAGAGTATACTTATTGGAATTGAAACACCAGTGCAGCTGCTATATCTGCATGAAATCACCTTGCATAGTTGATAGAAAGACTTCTTATTAGCGAAATGAGAATATTGCTTTCAATGTTGAAATGGTGCAATTGATTTGATTATTAATCACAATTATTGTAATAATTCCATGTTTTCGCATGAAAAGTGTCTATCTTTTCTTCTAAGATATTTAAATGGAGGATTATATTTCTTGAAAGACATATTCTCTCGCTTAAGGTTGATATCTATTGATGGAAATGATTTGTGTTTAAAATCAGGTAAAATTGATTTTATTGCGTTTCAATTTTTGGGGATTGTTTACTCTAAGTTACTTATACTGCAGGGGACTAACATGCTTTCAAGGCTTCTACATGTGCGAAACCCCAGATCCAAGCAGGCTGTCATTACAGCAATTGATTTATTAGGTCAGATATGTTTATTATTGTAACTTTCAAATGTTATTCCAGTTTGCTGTTTTTATTTTAGTACAAAGCACCTATTTTTTTTCTTGCTACATGCTTAGTATTGGGATATTTTTCAGTTTTTACATGTTGCACATTACATTAAAGAATAATCCTAACAGGAAACTGAATTTACAATCAAAATTAAATGACGCAAGTGAAGTAAATTACACATACACCTCTGCCCCTGCTGTGCTAAACTCTCCCTTTATTGCTTATGTTATGTATTCATTTTGTGAGAGAGTTGTGTGAAATCTATTGTTATTAAACATGCCCCCCTGCAACTTCTGTGAATTTCTTTTATTTTTTTAGGGGCAAAGAAATTTTATTTGACAAAGAAGGGGAGTGCATTGTGAAGATATGATGTCCTCCTAATCCCTAAAAGAAACCAGAACATTCCCTAGAGAAAAAAAAGGATAAATCATGATAAGCATGACAATGCACTTTCTGTGATTGAAAGAAGTCGATTGCCACTCAACTTCAGCTGAAGCATTTTGAGAACTAACATGGAAATTGTGTGTCCTGATAATTTCGTGCACAAATGAAATTGTTGTGATTTTGACGATATTGCAGGTAATGCTGTTATTAATGCTGCTGAAAGTGGCACACCATTTCCATTGAAAAGAAGGGACCAATTGCTTGATTATGTATTAACTTTGATGCGTCGAGATGACAATGATGGCTTTGCTGATTACAATGAACTTTTGCGTACTCAGGTATGCATAAGGGTTATGGAAATGCCTCTAGATGAAGACATTTGGTGAGCTTTTGTTACAAATTTTGATTTATTCATTTATTTATTGTTTGATGTTATGCAGGCCCTTGCTATAAGTGCCTGCACTACGTTGACCTCTGTAGAGCCCAAACTAACAGTCGAAACTAGAAATCATGTTATGAAGGTATGTGATCTCATTAAATTTTAGGAATGTATCAATGACAATGCTTCATCAATCTGAACTTCTAGATGAATCTGACAGGCCACGTTAGGGTTCTTTGCTGTACCAAATGATCCAGTAGATGTTGTAAACACCCTCATAGACAACCTGATCACTCTTTTATGTGCAATGCTTCTCAGTAGGTAATTCAAGTGAAATGAGCTATAATGTTTTGCTTGAGTGTTTATTTTTAAAGTGATCTGTCCTTCTGAATGTTGCCATGCTGTAGATTTTGTTGGAGAACGTCACTTTCACATTTTTTGGGGGCTATTTTGTATTTAATTATTTTAGTTAATGGCCCCTTAAATGTCTGCCAGATTAGTAGTGTTAATTTGATTTATTCTCCATGATTCTAGGAAGATTTTGGGGCTATAATTATTGGCGGCAAAACCTAATTTAACCTATATGTACTCACTGTAATGCGACTAATGAAGTAAGAAATTCAGAATACAATAATTCTTCACATGTTACTCTTTCCTTAGATCTAGTTTATTATCAGTTCTTCAATCTAAATAGTTCGTCATTTCCATGAGGGTTTATGTTGCATTTTATTTACTGTAATATGATTTACAAACATAACTTAAGAAACTGTCCCCTCTCTCATTTATACACATGCGACTGACTTGTCAAGATCCATTCATAGGTGCTAGGCCTTTTGTATCAACTGACTTTTGTTTATTTGAAATTCTCTTTAACTTCTAGTAGCTATTGATAACATAAATTTGTGCTAATTATTGATAACATACAATTTAGTGGAGAGGATGGAAGAAATCGGGCAGAGCTCCTACTACATATTTTGAGGCAACTTGATCAATTTGTTTCTTCCCCCATTGAGTATCAAAGGAAAAGAGGTTGTCTTGCAGTCCATGAGATGCTTCTCAAGTTTCGGATGGTTTGTGTGGGTGGGTATTGTGCAGTTGGCTGCCGTGGGATTTGCATACATAACAAGCAAATTGACCAGACTTTATATGGGAACTACTCAAAGCTTCCAGGTAAAGATTTTTCATTAGAAAACTTCAAGCTATCTCTTTCTCCAATGCATACTAATTTCTTTTTCACTGCCAGCTGCACTTATATTGCCAAGCCGTGAAGCTTTGTGCATAGGAGATAGAGTAATAATGTATCTCCCACGTTGTGCTGACACAAATTCAGAAGTTCGAAAAATTTCTGCTCAAGTAAGTAACTGAGAGGCTTTTTCTGTGGACTGAAAAAATTAACAGTATCACCTATGTTACAAAAAGTCTTTCCCATCTTGATCTTCGATTATTGAATGATATTTTTATTGGGTAGATTCTGGATCAACTCTTCAGCATCTCTCTCTCTCTTCCACGGCCTGCAACTTCTTCTATAACTTCTGAAGATATCGAATTGTCATATGGTGCCTTGTCTTCATTAGAGGATGTTATAGCCATATTAAGGAATGTAAGTTCATTGGTCACACTATTACCATGCTTTATTTCTCTCTCTCTTTCTTTCCTTTAATTAATGTAGGACAGAGAAACTGAAACTGAGACCACAGATCTTATTTGTTTCCTAAATATGTTCAGGATACTTCCATTGATCCACCTGAAGTTTTCAACAGGATTGTGTCCTCACTCTGCATCTTGTTGACCAAGGATGAGGCAATTTTAATTTTCTTCTCTCTCTTTTGTTGATTTTGTTGAGAGCTTTTGGCCAGCTTAGATAATGGTTTCATTGATGATTTTTTGGCAGTTGGTAGTTACATTGCATAATTGCTCTGTAGCGATTTGTGATAAGATCAAGCTGTCAGCCGAAGGAGCTATTCAAGCTGTTATTGAGCTTGTTACAAAAAGGGGGAATGAGCTGAGTGAAATTGACATCTCAAGGTTTATTGAATAGTTTAATTTTGGGTTCTTTACCTGGTAGATTTTGATGTTAACTTATGTTGAGTGTTGACATGTTATGCATACAATGATAGGACAACCCAATCACTGATCTCTGCCGCTGTTTACGTAACTGATAAGCATTTGCGAGTGGAAACTCTTGGTGCTGTATCCTTTTTACTTTCATTTTTGAATTTTGTGTCACTTTGATGTTTGAGGTGCATTTTCTTTCTATCTTTACCCCCTTTAGCTTTTTGGGATCAATATCATGGTTTTAGCTGGTTTTTCCTCCTTTTACCCCTTCCCTGAGAGTTCTGAATTGATCCTTTACTGGGTAAAAAGGTATCTTCTATGGCTGAAAACACTAGTCCTAAAATTGTTTTTGATGAAGTCCTGGCTACTGCTGAAAGGGATATAGTGACAAAGGATATATCGAGGCTCCGTGGTGGCTGGCCCATGCAGGATGCATTCTATGTGAGTTGGTCTGGATTTTGTTTTTTGTTTTTCTCTTTTCAAGATTTTCACCTATTCAATCTCCATTTATGTTTCTTATATAGTCCTTATTATGATGGATAAAAAGGATTCCCTTGAACTGTTGAAGTCATTGAAAGGAAAGCAATTACATGTAGACTGCGAACAAGGGTCCAAAGCTCTAAAGAGCTACTAAATTGAGTTCGTTGGTGGTGTTCTGATTTCCAATCTATATAATAGCTTCTAGTGTTCTGCTTTGTTGGTTTTCTTGATTCATTGGTATTCAAGAAATTTTTAAATTGTGGGACTTGGATACATGTTTAATGGATGAATATCCTCGTGTTCCTTGAGCTTTTAATCCCATATTTTGTTTTAATAGTTTCTTCTTCAGGGTTTTTTTTTTTTGATGAATAATCATAAGAATCTTGATGACAAGGCTGAATTGTGTGAAGTACATTTTCTATTTTCCTGAATTTGTAGCATCACTTGATGATGATTTTTTCTTTTAAGAAAATTTTTAGAGGATTAGGGGATATTGTAAGGGTTGTGTTGAATTTAGAGGGATAAAGCATACTCTATTCATCTGTAAATAAAAGAGAGTACATAGGGGCCTTTATATAGGCAAACCTAGAGCTAACCCTAAAATCTAATCTTATCAAAATAAACTAAATCAAATCTAAATGATTAAGATATATTATCATAAGATATAATATATCCATATCTTTATCCTAATAAATATTAAACTTAATAATAATAAGATAATGACTAATCTAAGATAATGATTAATCTAAATAATCCCTAATATTCTAACAGGTTGGTTGGATGTGAAGTTGTTAAAAGGTGACTTACATTTCTAGTTACTGCTAATGATGGATGAGGCAAGTCTAATGTGTGATTGATTTGAATATACTGTTTGGTACATTTTCTCTGTATGGGATTATCTTCTCCAGTGTGGTAACAAATTCCCTGTGCCTTCAACTCTTCCGTTCCTATGAAAAATGAGCTATTGAATTGCTATAATGACAATGTGTTAGCAATCATGTCATTTCATATGTGCATGCGACAGATGATGGTGGATATAATTATTTGAATGATTATGTTTGTGAAATAATGATTTATGGACTTTATTTCTTCCAGGCCTTTTCTCAGCACATGGTGCTGTCAACATCTTTTCTGGAACACGTGATATCGGTACTTAGCCAGGCTTCTATCTTCAAAGGAGATATGGACAGTGTTGCTGATAGCCATGTTGACAGCCAGACAGAGGATGGCATGCTTCAGGCTGCAATACTAGCTCTTACTGCTTTCTTTAGGTTTGTTTATCAGCTTCGCATGATTGCATTTAAGCTATATTTGGGTTATCTGTTTAACAAGCATCTCATATTGATGCAGAGGTGGGGGAAAGATTGGAAAAAGGGTTGTTGAACAAAACTATGCCTCTGTTATATCTGAACTAATGCTTCAACTTGGAAGTTGTCATGGACTAGCTAACTCAGGTCAGCAGGAACCATTACGGTAAGACTCTATCTAAACTAAGAAGTATGAACATGGAATCAGTATATAATACTGCAGTGACCTTAAAAACATATAAAGTGCAAGGTTGTATTTGAAGCGTCACATGACCATGGCTCTAATTTGAACTGTCTGAGTCGTTGGTTCGTAATATATAATGATTGCTAGAATGTTCACACCCATAATGGTTTGCTTGTCAATCTGGTTTAATTAGAATTTGAAAATAATCAAAAATAACTTTCTTCTAAACAAGCAAAAATACCCTGTAAAATGCGGACTTAAATTGAATTTCCTTACTGACTCACCATCTTAATTTTCTGGGTAATATTTTGGTCTTCTAGTTTATTTTGGTATTCTGAGAACAGATTTACCAACGACTCTAGACTAAGTCTAAGCCATATATATTAGCAGAGAGAATATGCATGGAAAAAAATATCTTAAGACTCATGCATTTGCTTTTGTCAACATTGTTGTTCCTGTTTGAACTCTTGAATTTGTAGGGGTCTACTTACTGCGTTTCAAGCATTCTGTGAATGTGTTGGTGACCTTGAGATGGGCAAGGTAGGCATGTTTTAAATTTTCTCTTTCTAGGGACGGCAAATAGTCTTGGAAGCAAAGTTGTGAAAGAAGTTATTTATCTATCCAGATCTTGGCTAGAGATGGAGAACTGTCCGAAAATGAGAGCTGGTTTAATCTCATTGGAGACATAGCTGGCTGCATATCTATAAAGAGGCCAAAAGAGGTATTATGTATGCCATTTCATCTTGCTGAACAACTTAACTAGGTGGTGTAGAAGGGACACAGTAACCTGGGAAAAGTAACAAAATAAACCTGATAAAAGTTTACATCTCTAGAGCAGGTAGTGGGCCCTATATTGGTGACTCGAACAAATCTATTTCATAGAGGACACAACTGATATAGGTGGCTCAAGCAACCCTAATTCACGGAGGACACTACTAAACTTACTACAAAAGCTATCCTTACATGAAAATAAGTAATAAAATCGTTGGATAACATGACTTGTGAAGCTGTCAAGATTCATGATCAAACTGTCTTTAGGATTTGAATATGTGGAAATCAGATATTTAATATGTAAATGATAGGATTTTATTTTTTCCCTTGTATCTATCTATCTGTATCACTTTTTTTAGCCCGCCTTCATTATTCTCTGCTGTATATATCCCCTCGTTCAAAATCAATGAAACACACAAGAATATTTTCAACTCCTCTTTACATGGTATCAGAGTAGGGGGGAGTCAACCGATTCAGAGCAGTACCACCTAGGGAGACTCAGAGAGCTCTAATCGGTGTTACCAGGAGTCTAGTGGCTTTTCAAGTGGCGTGTGTATCACGCCCCTTTGTCATATTTCATGAGAATGTATAAATAAGTGATTAAGTGGCCCAATAAAAAAAATTCTTCCACTACCTTTATAGCCTCATTTTTTTTCCCGCTCATTTTTCAAAATAACCGACAATATAGTCTGTTTGTTGTCTTTGATTGCACATGTTGACAAGTTTTCTTGTATGGTCAAAATGTTAGGTACAAAGTATATGTCTATTTTTGACAAAATCATTGGATCGACCCCATAAAAACCATCGGGAAGCTGCAGCTGCAGCATTATCAGAATTCATTTGCTATAGGTGTGTATGGAATAATACCTTTGATTTGGTGCCCTTAATTTGTATTGAAATGATTTGTTAAATTGATGTCTCTGTCCTATTTTTAAACTATTTCCTATTAACTAATGTTTGCAGCAGCGTTTTTGTTAACTATGTTATGAGAATCATAGAAACTTGCTGGGGGATGCAATGATTTTTGAATAACTATGTTACGAGGTGGGCCTTTGTGTTTTTCATGGAGTCTGACAAATGAGTTGAATTGTTATTGACTTATGAATAAGATGTCTTGCTTTAGATCTTACGTATTATATTGAATATTGATATTGATATGATGTGAACGCGTGATTCAAGGAAAGTATTCTTTCCATATGATGGGTGAGGGATGTCTATAATGTGCTATTTGAGTTATCTTCATTACTGAAGGATTCATGTTTGAATCCGAATTGGAGCCAACGAATATATGTCTATTTTGTTGAAGAGATGAGCTTTGCATAGTTAACAAGTATTTATTGGGAAAAAAGTGGTTCAATTTGGCAAGCACCCGGATACTTTGCTTGTTCATTTGCACTTCCTTTCTGCACTCCTGTTTTGAACCTTTCGCCAAAATGATGCTATTATCCTCTTTGCCTGAGTTCTTGACATCGTCCAAGGAAAACAACAATAGGAAATTTGAGTTTGTCACTGCCATCATATTAAATTTCATTTAGAAGTGACTGATCTCATCTATTTGCTTGAGGTTAACTTGGGTGTATCTGTAATTCCCACAGTGTATCCCTAATCATTTATGTAACTATTTCTTTTTTTTTTCTTTTTTCTTTTTTTTTTGATAAACTATATGTAACTATTTCTTTAGGTATAAAAATATATTTATTTGTGTGAAATGCAAATAAATGTATAATTATCCAAGTTCTTTTTAAAAAATTGGATCATTCACAGATGCTGTAGGCTTCTTAGTTTTATTTTAGATATTTTTTAATTTCCTTTTTATCTTTTTTGAGACAGCTTTGAAGTTTTACATGAGCTTACATTTTTTATTAATTATTAGTTATTTTTCATTTTGTTTTATTATATAAATAAATTATTTGCATCCTCTTGTTCTTATTGGTTCATCTCACCATTGATACAGCAGCGGAGTTGAATCATTCTTAGAGCACATGATTGAGGTTTTATGTCAGCATGTATTTGATGAATCTTCAACTGTTCGACGCTTGTGTTTGAGAGGGCTAGTAAAGGTGTCGTGTTCTCTCCTAAATTGGAACCATTATTTGTGTATATTCTCTCCGGTCTCTCTTTTAAGTATGGTTTCTTCAAACGTCAAATTGCAGGTTCCATCAGTTAATATTCTGAAGTATGCAACTCAAGTTTTAGGGGTCATATTAGCTCTGCTGGATGATTCAGATGAATCTGTGCAATTAACTGCTGTATCATGCTTGCTGATGGTTAAGTTTTCTGTATCCTGTGTGTGGTTTTCTTGTTTACTGTAAATTTCAGCTATTCATTTATTGATTTTGGCCTTATAGTTCCTGGAGTCTTCACCTAATGATGCAGTTGAACCCATTTTGCTTAATCTTGCTATACGGCTTCGAAATCTTCAGGTTTGTCATAAAATTTGAGTTTTTATTAGTTGCTTGGATCAATACGGTCATGTATCTGATATTCAGCTCCTATGAACGTGTAATTGAAATTTTTGCACCACACCAGATCATTTCAGTCATAGCATGAAGATGACTAGAACTAGATTTCTTTAGTTCTAAATTCACCCCTTTTAATGTCTTTGGTTTTATCTGGTGCCTGGTGGTCCGTAAATGGAAAATATGCCACAGGATATCTTACCTTAAGGATATAAGTGTAGGATTTAGTGGCATGGTATTGAACATTTATTTTCTTTCTTTTTTTGATAAAAATTCGACATCATATTAAGATTGTTTTTTGGGGATATTTTCAAAAGATTTGCTACAATATAAAACTAGATTAAGAAAAAAAAAGAAAAGGAAGCCTTGTGTTAGTCAAAATGTTGCAAAATAAGGCATGCCTCTGCTCGTCGTTTAGATGATGATTTTGAGCTTCCTGGTAGTCGGTATTGTACTGCTAGAAAGATATCAAGTAATTGGGACATAGGAAAGTATCATTATATTTATAGTATATTGCAATTTTATGTAAATATGAGGCAAGCTTATACATTTCTATTTTTCTTTTTGGAATGTTAGCTGGGTTTCTGGTTGTAAAGTTTTTTCCTATGTCTTGTTCTGGTTCTGGCCAAGAAGCCACGTAGTCACTGTATCATGGTCAGAAGTATGTTATTTGTTTTCACTTATCTTATTGAAGTCGAAAGCTGATATTTAATGCCAATTTAGCATAGACAGTGTTTAATATGAAGTTCCTAAAAATAGGCAAGCATGAATGCAAAGATGCGAGCTAGTTCTTTTGCAGCGTTTGGAGTGCTTAGCAATTATGGAATGGGAGCACAAAGGGAGGCGTTTCTTGAGCAGGCATGTTACTAACTATGATTGTATTACCTTTGTTTATTTTATTTAATAGTATATTATTTTTGAAAAAAATTGGACCCTTGAATATGTGTTTGTTGTATAATTGTAATTAATTATAAAAAGTAGTTAGGAATATAGCCGTTTGTCTTAGTTTCTAGTATTAGCGTAAGCTTTAGTCATTAGTTAGTTACGTTTAGTTAAAGCCTAAACTATAAAAAAGGGGCCTTACGCTGTTACAATAGGCTGATGTCAACTTGATAATTATTTTTAAAGGTACATGCTGCCATTCCTCATGTTGTTTTGCATCTGCATGATGAAGACGTCAGTGTCAGGCAGGCCTGTCGGGTAATCTGCTATTATATTCTTGGATTTTCATTAATTGAAGTTTTGGAGAAACTATGGTCATGAAATTTTTGTTTTCAAACGTATCAATTGACAGATAACCCTGAAGCGGGTTTGCTTGATGATGGAAAGTGAAGAGTTGCTTGCACCGGTGAACACGCACAGTTTCCTTTCAGATCACCGGTATGGTTTGTGCAGTTCATAACTTAGTTTTAAATAATTCAAGAAATCTATCTTCTAAGGAAAAATATGACAACTGGCTTCATTTTTATGTTTTCAGAAGCAACTATGAGGACTTCCTCAGAGACATTGCCAAACATTTTATCCAGTATCTTCCGTCCAGAATTGATACATATATGGCATCAACAGTTCAGGTTCTTGTATTTTCTATGTTGAAAAAAGGAAAAAAACTCATTCAATTTATTCCGCCTTGTATCATGCTTCTCCAGTCCTTAATATATGACATATTTGAAGAGTTGATTTTAATCCTAAATATAAGATATGGTTTTCATATTTATTAATGTTTTCCTGTTAATGCTCCCCGAAGATATATTTACTTAATTTGATTTCAATGTTTTCCTATCAATGTTTTAGAAAATACATGTCATATTAACTAACCTAACTTACTTCCTTAATTAAATCAAATTAAGTAAATATATCTTATATTAAGAATCAAAAGAGTAACTAGGTTATAAGAATAAATGAATGAGCAACAGGCCCTTTCTATGTGACAGTGAATTAATCTTGGTTTGTTTATTAGGTCTAAGTAATGTTTAATACTCTTATCAGGGGTGCTCCATAATATTTTCTGGTTTAAGATTTCATCTGTTTTGTGAACTCGAAGATTAAGTATATGACACATATATCTAGGAGTTTGCAAAATTTAACCGTTTATTTTCTTAATGAAGCAGGCTTTTGATGCCCCATGGCCAATAATCCAAGCCAATGCTGTATACTTCTCCAGCAGCATACTCTCTGTATTGGACGACCCACATGTTTTAACTCTCTACTATACACAGGTATCTATCATTCCCTCCATTTTCATATTATAAGTCACTTTTAACTATTTTACGTGATATCTCAACAAATTCTGTAAATTTTCCAACCCTTGAATTAGGGCAATGAGCTCTCATTGTGACCTACTATTTTCTTCTCAAGAATATTTTAGTCATAATGACACTAGTTACTCTTAACATTCCGCAACATGATTCATATATTGAAATATAGACCATCGCAAATTCCACAGGGAAGGATTAGTTTTGTTGCAATTTTGGAGCGTTATAGCTATAGCCGAAATTTTATACATGATATATTTCCCTTCAGGTATTTGGGATGCTGGTGGGCAAAATGAGTCGATCACCGGCTGCCGTAGTCAGAGCAACGTGTTCTGCTGCTCTCGGCTTGTTACTAAAATCCCCCAATTCTTGTTCATTATCATCGGTTCGGCTAGATCGAGTGGACTCAGCACGGAGGAGCATGATCAAGAGTCTTCCAGGAGTTAGAAAGACGGATGAATTGCAACAATCATAATGGGCCTTGGAACACTAATGTTTTTCCCCACGGAAGACATTGATTCTGCTTTTTTTGCAGCAATCGTGTGAAGATCCTCTAAGAATCGTTGGCTACTGTGCATGGTGTGTACATACATTGGTTTCTCAAATCATCCTTGTTTTAATTATTTTCCCTCTCTTGCTGTAAAGGACCTTTTTCTACCCCTTTATCATTATTGTTATTTTCTTCAATGTATATTAATGTTGTACAATAGACTTGACGCACTGAAAGGATGTATATAGATTTTGGTGCTTTTTTTAAGGTATTGAATTCAATATGGAAAGATTTAACGTGAAAATAATTAATTGCCTCGTATAAATAAATTGATCTTTATTAGAAATAAATGGATTACTCTACTCCCTTTTTTAATAGTGCTCAATGTTATAAAATCGGGGGAAAATGTTATTTAAAGGGCTAAATATCATTTTTGCAATGAAAGTTTTCCTTATCGAGCACTGGTTACCCGGAATTTTTTGTTGTTTTATTTTTGCCCTAGAAGTCTGAAAAACATAGTAAATGTGCCCTACCGTTATAAAAGTGCCATGTGGACCGTTAAACCTCTCCATCTCATCATCTCATTTTTGTTCCTTCCTTCCATGTTCATCGCCTTCATCATCAACACTCCACGACAACCTCCCAGGTGAGAGGTGTACTGTGCCAGTGATTCAAAATTTGAGATTGGGAAATGTTGGCCGACAAGGGCACGCCGGATGATGGCGGTTGGAAGAGGAGGATATCGATGCTCTTCTAAATCGGGCATGGCCAGTGTGATTTAAAAGAGAGACGAGTTTCTTAAAATTAGAAACAGTAACATCGGTGAGATCAGCATAGTCGACGAGATTGGGTTTGTCTGACAGATTAGATTCTCCATACCCTTCAATCCCTTCGATGCAGCCTCTTGAATTGCTTTCTTCTCATCCATTTTCAGAAATCTCATGAGCTCGACCGCCATTTTTGTGCTTCACGAGAGGCAAGGTAAGAAGGAAAATGAGAGAAATCAAGCGATCAAACCAATCTCGACGATCTCATCAGACTCTACATTGGCGACGACAGTGCTGGTGCGACCATTATGAACACCATGGCTCTTTGATGTGGGGCCGAGGATCTACTAGGCGGTGTGGCAAATTCACCAAATGATTTTATCCCTTAGACCTTTACAATTTCTCGGTTTTCAAATCTTTAGGTACTGCCTCCTCTCTCACTCCCCCTCTCTCCCTCTCCATTCCCTTATTTTGCTTCTCTGAAATTCTACGATTTGGTGAAAATTTCAATGATCCATACGACAATCTCTAACTGGGTTTATCAGTGGTTTTTTATTTATCTTGATTTCGAGAACTAGTTGGTTTCTTAGAAGAGCATTTTTTAGAGTATAATGGGAATACAAAATTGTTCTAGGAATTATTTCTTGATAGAGACTGAGTCTTATATTGATGGCTTTTGCAGATCCAAAGATAATTCTAACATCCCGTTTGAAGTTTTCTTGATTAGTTTGATAAGAATGGCTTTTGGTTTCTTGGTTTGGATTCCTATCGTACCTATATTTCTGGGGATTGAAACTAATCGGATCTAAAGCAAAGGAAGGTCGCAAAAGAGTTGGCAGGCATTATTGTGGAAGCTGGCATACCCGTCAGTGAAGGAGTGTGTGAAAATTCAGAAGCACAAACCGCCTAAGAGAGAGAGAGAGAGAGAGAGAGAGATGAATGAGGTGTTGACATGGATTCTTATGTGGCATTTAATTCTACATGGTAGAGCCACATGAGCATAATTCGGTCAACTAACTGGTGACCATTTGGTTCTATTAAGTCAGGGCAAAATTGCTACATTTTTCATACTTCCGGGGCAAATTTTCACCAAAAAAACTTCCTGAGCTTGAGTGCTCCCTAACCAATACCAGATGAAATTTCAAAACCTTAAAATGTCTGTTAAAAAAAAAAAAAGGACACAAAGGTGATCAAGAGGAATATGAGATTTTGAAATTTAAGTGTTTTTACTAAAATACTTCTCATCTCTCTCCTCTTCATATCTTCCTCTTCCTAGTCACTCTCTTTCTCTCTCCTCTCTTTTCATTTTCACTCTCACCTACGCCTTTCTTTCTTCGCCAACGATAGTTTCCACCTTCACCATCATTGGCGAGTTCCGCCATAACCACAAAAAACGCCGTGACTGTGAGTTTGGAGACCCAAGCTTGGAGCCACAATTGTGAGTTTGTTTCTGGTTTGATTTTTGGAAATTTTAATCATTTGGGATGTGGTGGTTGTAGGGGCTGGACTCCATTGTTGGAAAGGAAAGGAAGGAGAGATGAAGAAGAAGGTGAACAGCAAAATGAGCTCAGAAGGCTGAAAAATGAGTTTGAGAAAAAAGAATGTGAACAGTAAATGTGAACTTTTAACAAACTTCATAATAGAATTAACAAGTTCAGTAATGGAAATAACAAGTGTATTCGTCATGGGGAACACATGTCACTACTAAAACCAAACTCTTAGTACAATTAACAAATATTGTAATGAGAATAACAAATTCTTTAATGGTATTAACAAGTTCACTAATGAGAATAACAAAGGTGTTTGTCAAAGTGACATGTGTACAACCTGACGAATACACTTGTTATTCTCATTACGGAACTTGTTAATACCATGAAAGAACTTGTTATTTCTATTACGAAATTTGTTAATTGTCCTCAGATTTTGGTTTCAGCAGAGTGACATGTGTATAACCTAAAAAATACACTTGTTATTTCAATTACTGAACTTGTTATTCTCATTACTGAACTTGTTAATCCAATTATGGATTTTGTTAAAAGTTCACATTTATTGTTCACCTTCTTCTTCCTCAAATTCATTTAATGTTCATTACTGGATGTTTTAGCCTCCTAAGCTCGTTTTACTGTTCATCTTCTTGTTTGTCTCTCCTTCCTTCCCCATCCAACAATGGATTCTAGCCCCAACAACCATCACATCTCAAATGATTAAAATTTCAGAAAATCAAACCAAAAACAAACTCACAATCGCGGCTCCAAGCTTGGGTCTCCAAACTCACAGTCGTTGCTCCAAGCTTGGGTCTCCAAACTCACAATCGCGGCGTTTTTTATGGTTATGGAGGAACTCGCCGGCGACAATGAAGGTGGAAGCTGTCGCTGGCGAGGAAAGAAAGGCGTAGGTGAGAGTGAAAATGAAGAGCGGGAGAGGAGAGAAGATAGTAGCTAGGAAGAAGAAGAGATGAAGAGGAGAGAGGTGAGGGGTGAGGGGTGAGGGGTATTTTAGTAAAAACACTTAAATTTCAAAATCTTTGATTCCTCCTCATCACCTTTGTGTCCTTTTAATTTTTTAACCGACATTTTGGGGTTTTAGAGCTTTATCCGGTATTTAAATGATATTTTCCCTAAAATTTGCTTGACAGCAACTTCGTTTTAATTTTATTAGATGTTGATTATATCAAACATTGACATTGATAATTCATTTTGCCCCAAAAGAAGGATATTTAATTCACTTAAAGATGTGTACTTGCGTAGACATTAAGAGATATAATCAACTTAAAAATTATCTTGTTACAAGTTTAGTAGTGTAGAGTTTCCTTTCTTTTTTTTCCCTAGGCTCTGTTTGGTAAGAGGGAAATGAGGGGGAGGGGAGGAGATGAAAAATTTTCTTTTTAAGTTGGATTTGAAAAAAAGACTTAAATTTACACGAGGTAACTTAACATTGTTACCTTTAAGTTTTCATGAGGTAACTTGACATTGTTAATGCTAGCTCGTATATAATCTTCCCAATAAAATGCACTGTGTCAAATAATTTTAATCTACAACTAATTTTCATTAATTTATTATTTTAAAAAATAAAAATGTCTAGGGTTTGATAATTTCCTTTGCAGCCTCTCTTCCCTCCTCCCTCTTGATCCATCTTCCTCCCCTTTCAATTTCTCTTACGTACTCCCTTCATCTCCTCATGTTCTTCATTATGTTCCTTTCAAAAACCATAACACACAGGGAAGGTTCTTTTTCAATTTTATTGTTGTATGCAATTTAAAAGGGAATCTCATTTCTAAGAACAACATAAAGAAATATTGATGATATTTTTTTTTTAATTATTTAGATTAAATTATACGTTACATCCTAAAATATTTTTTTTCGCGCTTTCGATTTTCAAATTAATTAATTTTCGGATATTGTTTTATAATAAAAATATTTATGAATGCGTAATTTGAAATTAATTAATTAGAGATACTTGATATAAGAAATATTTCGGGATGCATAATATAATTTAATCTAAAAAAATAAAAAAATAAATGCCATCAATATTTCTTTATAGGCTTGTTAGGAGGACAAACACCTCCGACAGGCACATAAAGAAAAACATATAACGAGGACCTTTTAATTAGTGAGGTTTGGTTTTCGAAAGGAACATAATGAAGACAGATGAGGTAAATGAAGGGAGGATGAAAGAGAAATTGACACGGGAGGAAGATGGGTCGAGAGGGAGGAAACAGAGACGGCAAAGAAAATGACCAAACCTAAGTATTTTTATTTTTTAAAATAATAAATTAATGAAAATTAGTTGTAGATTAAAATTATTTGATGCGGTGCATTTTTATTGGGTAGATTATATATGAGTTGGTATTTCTGTTTAAGTTTGCTTTATCAGCTCAGCATAGCACAATCATCCATTAATTTTGTTTAGTCGGCGTTTTTTGTTACTAGTATTAATTGTCTTAAATTTTAAGGATTAAAAGCATACTTTAGAAATATAAGGGACTAAAATAAAAATTTATGTAAACTTAAATGATTAAAAATATACTTTAACCTTGAAGAAGTTAGGGAGGTAGGGTTGAGTTTAAATTTTTTTTTTATTCTTATCTTACATCTTCTCTTTTTTATAATTTTATAACTCCACTTTTCCAATTTTTAAATCTAGCTTAGAAGAATTATTTATCTCCATTCCTCAAAATTCCTCATACCGAACAGCTCATTCATTTATTTTAGATGATCTAGATTCAATTTAATTAAAATGTTATATTTTAAATAACTTTTTATAAAGATGAACATTTCTCATATAAATTTATAATTTAAAATCACGTATTAAAAATTTTAAATTCAGATGTTTCAATTAAATTTCAACAATTGAAATCTCATAAGCCATGAATATTTGGTGTCGAATTAAAACCCGAGAAAATCAATCTACTACCTTCAAAATTATTAATTATAAGAACACTTTTATAGTATAATTTGTACTATAAAAGTGTTTTTATAATTAAGACAGGAGGAAGTATTATTAGTGGTACCCGAGATCCCTAACTCTCGATACAAATTTGTAGTGGCAAAGTTGATTTTGAATTTGGGGGCTGCTTTTAATGTTTTTTTTTTTTTTTGATTGGCTGCTTTTAATGTTGGTTGGCACATTAGGCGTTTTTTCGGTTAAGCATGGTATTTATTGAAGGCAGTCGTATTCAAAGTTAAAACACATCTAGGCTTTTGTTTCACGGAGTGGGGCTCACTACTGTTGCTGCGGTCCAAATTTATAAAAGGAATCTGGACCTGACAGACCGAACCAAAACAAGATTGGAATGAGGTCCACAAACCAGCTTCTCGTGATTATCCAATTGTTTTAAAAACAAAAACAAAAATACATAGGGTTTGCCTTAGCTAGAAGAGAAACTTGTAACGTAGGTGAACCAAGAATGTGTGACCGTAGTAGCCAAACCAAGTTTTCTCAAGGCACCCAAGAGTTAGGATGCTTCCCTTAACGCTTTGACCAACTCTAGGATCGAACTCACTCCTTTTGGTGAAAGTGTCTGACCCCTTTGCCAGTTGAATCCAAGGACGAGGGGTAATAGACAACTCGCTTACCCAACATTGGTATCACCTAGGAGGAAGAGAGACGTCGCCTTGCCCTTAGATTGTGGGTGAGTCCAACCATTTTCCTAAAATTTTGTTATAAGAAAAAAAGTTTTCACAATCTCCCTTAGGTTTTTTAATGATCGGAGAAGTGTTAATTTGGAAATAAAACAGAGTGAGAAACTAAACCAAAATAAAAATAAAAATAAAGAATACTACAAAATTTTGTAATTTGGCAATATCCTCCATCAGTATATCCTTCCATGCAGTGCTCTCTCATATAGATTTGTGAGATATAGGAAGCTTCTTAAACCCAATTATGATGAATAGTAATCAAGAAAAATGCCTCGTCTATAAATATGCCCATAGGTCATAACATCACAAGTGTCCTTACATTATGAACAATACTAAAGACCCGGTGAATCCTATGGGAACGACTTTTACCAAAATGGTCACTGAGGCTGCTTATTGAGCGCTAGAGACCTCAAGGTACTTCTCACTACCAAGATCCCAAGCTTCCTTATTTTCTTAATATAAGAGCCAATTATTATTATTATTTGGAAAAACCAAAGAAGTTATTATCTTCAGTCTTAAATATAAGATAAAATTTATACTGCAATTTACACTATAAACTTTGTCATATATTTAGGACTGAACGGAGTATATAAATTACTTAGTCATATTATATATGGTATATTATTAGATTATATATCATTTTATAAGTCAAAAATATGTTTGGAGAAAAACAATAAATATAAATAGTAATTTAACACTCCTTCCAATCTTTTTTTATAAAGAGTCTAAAATTTGAATTGTCTTACTCCAAACCTTACAAGAGTTGCCTGAATATTTAATGATTTTTATTTTTACCCCTCGTTAAATATATATATTGCATTAATTTAAAGGTTTGTGATACTTATATTAATTTTATTTCTCTTTCTTATTTACCCTTCATAAATAAGGGTATACTTGGAATATTAAGCTTATTTCAGACAAACTTATTATTATTTTAACTAATTCTAACTATTTTTTAAACTTCGTAATTCAGATATTGAGTTTTTATAAATAGTAGGTTCATTGAGCTCTTATAAATAATAGGTTCATGGGAGTATAATTTATTTAACTTCTTTAATCATTTTCAAAAAAACAGATAACTAACTTTTGCATTAAAATAAAGATGCATGCAGAATTAAATAATATACTGATACTACAAAAGTGTTTTTATAATTAAGATCGAACGAGTAATAAATGTTTAAACTTCAAAAAGACAAAACACGTTATCTCCAATTGGCCACTGCTGTGACATCAATCTTTTCCCTGCTGTGATTGTGATGAGACAAGCTGTCATTGTTGACCAAGACCAATCAACTTATTATGGCTTTATGCAGGGAGGTGCACGCAAAAATTCTCCCCTTCTTGAATTGTCTGGATCATGGTAGTTAAAAACACGTTTTAAATCGTAAAAACGCCGTTTTTACGTTTATATTTCAGCAAAACGTGTTTTGTTGCAGAAAAAAACGCAAACAGAGTAAAAAACGTAAAAAACGCCGCGTTTAAACGCAAAAGCGTAAAAACACAATGTTTTTTCAAAAAGTGTAAACCGAAGGATTAAAGGAGGGAGAATTTTTTTATTGTGGGGTGCGCTAAACGAGAGAAAAGGAACTGATTAACTCTCACCTCAGTACGAAAGAAATGAATGGAGGTAAAGACACGCATAGGTCTCCCAAATTATTCAACTTGAGTGGATAAATTATTCAAATTTTTATGAAGTGTGGGTCCCTTAGAGAGTAGCTTTTTCTCCACCTATCCAAGACGTACGATGAGACAGCATTGCATCACCACCATTTCACCCCCAAATTAAAAATTATTTCGCCACCTTAAATCGTTATTATTTATTATTAATACTATTATTTTATTGAAATTTATATTTTAAATTGAAATTCTAAATAATACATCTAAATTGATATCTCTTAAAATCTCAATAAAATTTCTTTAATTTAGTATTAATGACTTCTAAAAATATCTCAAAACATATCTTAAATCTATTGTATTGATCAAGTATATGTATGGATGATGGCGAGTCTTATTTTTTTCTTGAATTTATATATATATATATGGTAAAATATCTACGTTTTGTATTATGATTTTACATTTTATGATTTTTCATTCTCCTTCCGTTTCCAGGTAAAATCTACGTTTTACTACCATGGTCTGATTCCGTATCTCTTTATTATTATTTTTCTCATCATTTCTTTGTAATCTTTAAATTATGTTCATTTAATCAATCTAAAATGTCATAATATTACTTTGATTTTTCTCACCTCTTCCCAATCAACGCCCCAGATAGATTAATGAGAGATAAAAAAAAAATCATGAGGATCTACTTCCGATTTTTATTTTTATTTTTAATCATTAAATTCTATGTAAAATAAGTGCTATTTTATCCATAAAAAATATAATCATTTTTAATTTTTAAGAATTTAACATTCTTAATTTTTTTTAAAAAAAAAAAACTACACAATTTTAAGGTATCAAATCTTCAAAAAATCATAAAAAAAAAAAGGGGTGGGGGAAAAGGAAAAATCTCCTTCAAGGCCCAAATTAGCAAACAATTGTAAAAAAAAAAAAGGCTCAAGAAAAACGTACATGTCAAAAAAGGCTCTAAAAAGTATTTTCGATATTATTTCATAAACGTTAACAACTATATCAATAAAACATTGTTAGAATATAAGGAAATAGTTGATTAGTTGGTTAAGGCCCATTCTATATAAAGGGCTTAATCATAATGAGATTAGTGTGTTGAGTGTGGAGCTCTCACCTTGTTAGAGAGAGGTTAATTTGAGTCTCTCTCTCTAGAGAGGAAAGTCTCTTCTAGATATCCCTAGAGTTAGGGTTTGTTGATTAGAGATAATCCTTATGGGTTTTTATCAGATGAGCCTTATCGCTTTGGTTGTAATACCCTTATGGGTTAGAGCCTATTGCTCTTTGATGTTAATACAATTGATTCTTCTTCATCTACATTCTTTCTCCTATCTTCTCTAACTATACATTACTTTACAAACATTAACAATTAAATCAGCAGACGTTAACAACAATATCCTAACAACTAAATCAATACATGTTAAAAACTAAATCAGTATCCGTTAACAACTACATCAGTACACCTTAACAACTAAAGTTTTATGAAATAATACCGAAGAAAAGACCCGGGGTATTTTTTGGCATGTGACTTTTTCTTGGGACTTTTTTGACAATTTTTTGGTTATTTGGACCTTGAGGTGGATTTTCCCTAAAAATAATTCTATTTTTTAATAAGATATCGAAATTTTTTGAAGGACAGCACCCACATCCCCTACTCCCATTATGCAATGGTCTGGCATCACCAACAGGGTCACTGTGGCTGCTTTCATCTGCAAGCTAAGCATTATTTATGACCACCCTGTAACTTGATAATTCATACTTCCAAGCATATTGAATCCCCTGCACTAAAATGGATTCGCCATCCCAAGAACAAGAGCCTCAGCTTCACGCTGTCCTGTTTCCATTGATGGCTCAAGGCCACATGATTCCCATGGTCGATATTGCAAGGATACTAGCTCGCCGCAATATTATCGTCACACTAGTCTCAACACCTCGTAACGCAGCTCGTTTCACTTCAATTCTTTCTCGTTCTTCACACTCTGGCCTTCAAATCCGACTAGTTCAGGTTCCTTTCCCATATAAAGAGGCTGGAGTCTCTGAAGGATGTGAAAACCTTGATATGTTGCCTTCACTAATATCCGCTTCGGGTTTCTTCCAAGCAACCAGCTTTCTACAGCAACCAGTGGAAAAGCTATTCCAAGACTTAACACCGAGGCCAAGTTTCATAGTCTCTGATATGTGTTTGCCTTACACATCCTATGTTGCAAGAAAATTTGACATTCCCAGGATTTCTTTTGTGGGAACAAACTGCTTATGTCTCTTGTGTGCGTACCATGTTCGTCTTGATGGTTTTTTGGATAACATAACGTCAGAATCGGATTATTTTGTTTTGCCAGGAATGCCTGATCGAATTGAGATGACTAAAGCTCAGTTATCGGGTCCAGTAAGAAATGGATGGGACGGGTTTACTGAACAAATTTCTGCTGCAGAGAAAGATGCATATGGGATAATCATGAATTCTTTCGAAGAGTTGGAGCCAGCGTATGCAAGGGAATACAAGAAATTGAGGGGAGGTAAAATGTGGTGTATAGGCCCTGTTTCACTTATCAACAAGGGTTACTTGGATAAGGCTGAAAGAGGAAACAAAGCTTCAATTGACGAGTTCGAATGCTTGAAGTGGCTTGATTTGCAGAAATCAAACACTGTCATTTATGCATGCCTTGGTAGTTTATGCAATTTAACATGGTCACAGTTGAGAGAACTTGGCCTGGCTTTAGAAGCATCAAACAGGCCATTCATTTGGGTTATCAGGGAAGGAAGTGAATCAGAGGAATTGAACAAATGGATTGAAGAAGATGGATTTGAAGAGAGAACCAAAGCACGAGGCCTTGTGATTCGTGGTTGGGCTCCACAGGTATTGATACTATCACACCCTGCAATTGGTGGGTTCATAACACACTGTGGTTGGAACTCAACACTAGAAGCAATATGTGGAGGTGTGCCAATGGTTACTTGGCCATTATTTGGGGATCAATTTTGCAATGAAAAACTAGTGGTGCAAATATTACAAGTTGCTGTAAGTGTTGGGGTGGAGAGTCCTATGTTATGGGGTGAGGAAAATGAAATAGGAGTGCTGGTGAAGAAGGAGGACATTGAGAAGGCAATAGACAAGTTAATGGATGAGACAGAGGAAGGTGAAGAGAGAAGAAGGAGGGCTAGAGAGCTTGCAGAGATGGCAAAGAATGCTGTAGAAGAAGGTGGGTCTTCTTACTCTAATGTCAACGTGCTTATTCAAGATATCAGGCCCGAAATCAACAAGGACAAATGATCTTTTCTATTTCCATGTTTGGCTCGATACATTGATGGTGGTGGAATTGAATAATATACATGCGATTTACTTCATGGACTCTATTCCAATGTAAGCAACTCTAGTTCTTAATATAAGATATATTTTAGAAGTTGATATTAATTTTAAATATAAGATATATTTTTTATATTTGTCATTCTTTTTATAATTTATCTATATTAATGCTCCTTCAACAATAATATAAGAGGAAGAAAAATAAAGAAATTAAGAAAGATGATTAAAGTATTTAAAAAAAATACATGTCTTGTCCAATATAAAGTGATTTTTAGATATGGGCAAACAATTTTGATTTTAAGAAGTCCTGGCCTCTTGGGCATAAGCGGGAGAGAACACTACAATGCAAAATTGATACTATTTCCGGTTCTAGTTATAAGACTTATTTAACTTTTTTTGGAGAGATTAAAAAAGTTTACTTAATCATTTCATATCTTGTGTATTCTTATATTATATATTAGTTTATTAGTCAAAATAATTAGTTTGAAGGAAAAAAATAAAAAAAAATTAAAGTAATTTAATTAGCTTCGTTAATCTCTAAAAAAATCAACTAGATTTTATAATTAAGACTGGAGGGAGTATTTGATTATTAACATTGTCAAAATCACCTAATCTAGATGCATTATTTTATTGGTGTTATGAATATATTAATTATGTAGATGTCGTTATTTGACGACTTCCACAATTCCACATTCACAAATATCATTTGCCATATTATAAATATCATTTGGGTATACTATATAATATATATTATATAATGCAAGTGGGTGACAGAAGAGCCACCCACCAACACGTAAATGAGGGAAATTGTCCCCCCAATAATAATGTAGTGTGTGTTGGGTTATATATGCCCCCACTTGTACAAATCAGAAGAACATGGATTGATGCATAGATCAATAAGAATGACGACTCCTCATCTCTCTCTTACGTTCTCTGCTCTTCTTTCTTTAGATTTTCGTTAGTTTTATAACATGTTATCAGCACGATTTGTTCACCTGAGCCAAGCTTCTCTTCAAATCGGTGACTTGCACCCACCAGCGTCAAGCACAACCCATCCTCATCCTATACCGCAACCGACAGCACAACTCACGGCGCGACCTACCTGTGATTTTCATCAGATCTGGCAGATTCACTCAGGTTTTTCGATGCATCAGATCTCAGCTTCCTGGCTTGAATTGGCGCCGCTTCAGTTCTGGACTTCCTCACCATAACTGGACTCTTCTTGATCCCACCACACTGGATCGCGCTTGATCTCAGAATATTACTTCGCCGGAAAACCATTGAACATCCCGGCAACTCGCCGAGACCCGCGAACAACGATTCGTCCTCCTTCTCTCTCATTGTCATCAACGTCACATCCTCCAGCTCTCCGTCGTAGATCGGGCTTTCCAACACTCTCATCGTAGATGCCATGTCATCAAACCATCTAAAATAGTCGTGGTGGTCACTGAGCAGAACAGTTGAGTCGCCGTCGAGTTCTAGATCGAGATGGCTCGCGCACACCGAAGAGATTGTATTGTGATCATACAAGATATTGAATGAGAATTGTTATACACTTTGTCTCTCTTGATTTCTCTTGTCATTTATCAAATGTTTGTTAATGTTGCTAATGAGATATTAAAAAGGCAAAGAGCTGCAGAAAAATATGTATAGATTTATTTTGAAGCCAAGAGAAAGAAAAATAAGCCTAGAAGGTAATACGATATTTCATTTTTTGTTATTAAAAACTATTATTATTTACATTTATTGTGATCACATCTCATAAATATGTTACCATGAGAACTTTCTGCTGAAGAATTTTTATATGTTGATTCTAAATTTGTGTGATTCTAAGTTATTTTGATCATGAATATCTTCATATGTGTGGACTGTATATATTTTGTATATATAAACAAAGGGGTTTAAACTTCTCATGTTGCATGAGAAGAAAAGATTCCTACATACACATGAAATGGTGGGACCCACATATATATATAATGCTAATTATATATATATATATATATATATATGTGGGTCCCACCATTTCATGTGTGTGTGACATGAGAATACACTTCTCCTACAATATGATAAGTGTTTTTCCCATAAACAAATTGAAGTATATTATTAATGAGATTATGTAATGATGTAATATTATATGGTAGTTCTTGAAGAACTAACATACATTTTCCTTTCAAGCTTTAAAGGGTTTGAAAGTGAATTTGAAACACAGATATAAAGAAAGTATGTTTATATGACTCATACTTGAGGGGGAAATTGTTAGAATACAAGTGTGAGCTATTGTTAGAATACAATTGTGAGCTAATTTTTGAAAAGTTATATATTTCTCACACAAAGTCTAATAGATCTCCCAAAAATGGATGTCAAATTATGATTTAAATCAGAATATTATGGAAATTGAAAAGTTTATGATTGGTTGAGATATATGTTACAGTAAACTAGAAGTTTATTGATTCAAACAATTTTTTTGTTGGTATGATTTGTTTGATCATCAAGTCATATATATAATGCAAATAAGATTATGTATTGACATCCACTGAAGAACCAAAAGATTCTTCATGAATAGCCAACATATTATTCAAGAATTATTATGTGCTGCTTGTTCTCAAAAGAAAATTTTCTATGTGAATATCATTGGTCATGATTAGTAATGGATCTCAGTATTTCTTGAAATAGCATGTAAACCATATAAATTTGAAAGATGCACCTATAAGATGGTTACATGTGAGATTATTAGCTTGCAACATAACCTAAAGTTTGCAATAATGTTTGCAACCTGAAGTTTGCAATAATGTTTGATTAAATTAAGCGTGCAATTTCCAAATTATATGATCTAGGAATCGTGTATTCAATAATTACGAAAACAAGATTTCTATGTTGGTATATTTGATATGATATATCGCAGTATTTATACAAGCCAACAAAATTCTCCCTGTAAAATTGGCTTTTGGTCAGGAGCCAGATTAATTCCATCTTAAAAAGTTTGAATGTGCAATATTCCACCACAATATACATAGATGGATATAGAAAAAATGTTGAAATAAATATTGTGTAAGGACCTTCTTCTTCTTGTTTGTTTCCAAATGAAACAAAATGATGTTTTGAAGGAAACAAATGGATTTAGGAGACTTATATTGCATGATTAATCAATTGTTATTTGACATTGTTTTCTCAACATTAAGGGGGAGAAAAATAAGCAATTGAGTAAAGAGATTAACTGGAATGAATTATTATTGGCTCATTTTGATCTTGGTACAAAATAATGTGAATTGAAAGTTCAAAAGATAATTCATTTGCAAAATTTAGTTAATCGAATGCCAGAAACATTTACTGACCCAAAGAAAGTGATAAATGTCACATGTCCCAACTGTTAATGCTCCTATTTGAATTAATGTCCTAAAGGACAATCTATTATAAATGAATTTGAAACATGCTTGAAGAGTGGTAAGCCATTAGTTCCAAAGATAAAAATCCTCGAAAGAGAAAAGGAGCTAAGAATATAGATGGTCAAGTCGAGAATAATCAAGAAAAATTAATAGCTCTAGAAGAGTCATCTCCTCTTAAGAGTTATTATTTCTAGCAGATAATGTTGTAATCCCAGAAGAGATCTAGGTACCTAAAATATGTAAAAAATTATGAGATTTCAATAAATTATGTTATGAATGGAATCCGATGGGATCGAAAGGAAGTCATCGTTGACGACATCTTTGCTTATAATATAACATATGATGTAATGAATGATAATGAGGATCATGAGACATAAGCACATGTCCCTCGAAACACTTAATGTGCCAGAAGCACAAGTCTCTAAAGGACTCAAGATGCCAGAAGCATCTAATTCAAGTTCTTGAAAACAATACTCAATTAAATTAATTAAGTCTTTGTATAACTTGAAGCAATCAGAGCGCGGGTGATATGATTGTTTCAACGAATATTTGTGAAAATAAGGGTACAAAGATGACCCAATATGCCCATGCATATTTATGACAAGATATAGAAGTGAATTTGTTATAATTATTATTTATGTTGATAATATTAACAACATTATGTAACACCCCCAAATTTCTAACAATTATAATGACATAATTTTCAATAGTTTTTATAAATAACTGCTAAAATCCAAAATAATCAAATTTAGGAAGTGCTACCGCCGCACTTGTACTGTGACAAGTGTAAGGCTAACTTATTACATTAACATAAATTCAAAACTTAAATAAATATGTTTTATTCAGAGCATAAAAAGAATTAAAAAAAAACTAGCTAGAATTAACTGAATGTTCTTTCTCACTTCTCACTGCTAGCCCCAACCTTTGGAACATGTTTCACTGAAAATCTGATCCCCCGAAGGATCATCGCAGCCACATAAACACAAAAATCAGCAAAGCTGGTAATCCTAATCAAAACAAAGATAATATAGTGAAAATAAAATATTTACATAAAAATATCATTCATATATAACCAAAAGAAAAATGTCAATTTCTCGTAACACCCCCAAATTTCTAACAATTTATAATAACATAAAATTTCCAAAATCATAAATAACTGTGAAATTTAAATAACTAAATTTGGGAAATGTTACCGCCGCACTTGTACTAAGGCAAGCGCAAGGCTAAATTACATTAAAATAAAACCACAGTCTAAGGTTCAACTAACGAAAATATGTCTAATGCATTTTATTGAATTCATAAAAATTATGTAAAGTCTAGAATTAGCTAGATATCTCTGAGTCGTTATCCTCATGTGTTTTGATCCACCAAGTGCTTCGATAACTCCAAATCAAACTAACCCCATCCTTTTGCACCGTTGAGAAACTTCACTAAAACTCGAGCTCCCCCCGGATCATCATCAAATCACAAACACAAAAGTCAGCAAAGCTGGTAATCCTAATCAAAGCACAATTTATATAGCTCAAATATAATAATCACATAGCAATTGAATCAAATATCAATTTCAATATTCATCATATATTTATTTGTATAGTCTTAGGAAACCCTGCCAGCCTATTTAGTGGGAAGAGAACCATAGTAGACTCAGGAAACCCTGTCAGTCTACCCTGTGACCCGGGAAACCCTGCCAGTCACAAATCATCAAATTGGCCATCATCAAAACATCTCTTCCTAGTGTGCACACATCTTCACAAAGTTGTTACTAATATCCAGGGAAACCTTGTCAGACACCACTTTGAGAAGAACAAATAATATCTTTTCACATCATATAAATATCAGAGGCATGCATAAAGCCCAAAGGTTGTGTTCATCACTTTAAGAGGTATCATCCCAAAGCTATCATCTCACTATTAATTCATTACAATCACACACAATCAGGAAATTCAATCTTGTCACAATTATCAAATATATCAGTTGCTCAAGGGCATCATAACTTTCCAAACTATTCAAGAGTATAATAATTCAAATATTCTATATAAGATCCAACTCATATTATAACTCAAATATCTATCAAATCCAACTATCATTTCAATCATCATGAGTTATAAGGTATCAAGATCATAATTTTCCTATCAAAATATTAACCTAAGACTTCTAGGGATTAGGATTACATATAATATATTTCATATAGAACAAACTTATGATATAGGATCACAATTACCCTATGAAAATTCATATAAAATTAACCTACGACTTCTAGGGATTAGGATTACATATAATATAATTTCATATTTAACCTAAGACTTCTAAGGATTAGGATTACATATAATACATATTATAACAACCTTATGAAATATTAACCTAAGACTTCTAGGGATTAAGATTGCCTGGTCTCCGTGCTTCCAGGAGGAAAATCGATTAGAGAAGAGAAACAATTTGAAATGAGAAGAAAGAGAAGAAAAGGAGAAGAAAAATGGAGAAATGCTGGGGATTGAAAGTGATTTCGTTTGGTTTGGCTAAGCCCTTATTTATAGTTGAAGTTGTGTAATTGAGGCATTAATTATCACAGATAATAGCAAAAGTCATCATTAATTATCACCGGTAATATCAATGGTCATCATTAATAATCACAGATAATATCAATGGTCATCATTAATCATCACATGTAATAGCAATTCATCATTAATTATCATTAATATTATTTTATTTTATTTTTCTTGGGTTATTACAATTTCATTATCCTTTATGAAGTTTAATTAGTAGAAAGAGAACCATGGTAGACCCAGGAAATCCTGCTAACTTACCCTGTGACTTGGGAAACCCTGCCCACAAATAATCAAATTGGCCATAAAACATCTCTTCCTAGTATGCACACATTTTCCCAAAGTTTCTACTAGTGTCCCGGGAAACCCAGCCAGACACCACTTTGGGAAGAACGGATAATATTTGTTCACATCATATAATATATCGATGGCATAAAGCCTAATGGTTGTGTTAATCACTTTAGGAGGTATCATCCCAAAGCTATCATCCTACTGTTAAATTATTTCAAATACACACATAATAAAATTCCCAGATTATTTCCAGCATGTGTAATCAAATATATATAATAATAAAAATCTATAACTCTTTACAGGAGAGCATGGATCATAATTTCATAAACCCAAGAGCTATAGTTCTTTACGAGCGCTCATGAGTTTTCCCAAATGTAATTATTGAAATTTTGTCTCTATTTTATTATGAGATTTTCTAAATTAAACTATAAAGTAAATACTCATGGGTTCCTATAAGTTTGTTATGAGAAATTCCCATGACCATCATTTAAACCCATGGCTCTACTCATTATACCTTTTTAGCTTTACTTCCTATAAGGTTATCATGAGAACCCATAACTCTTATGGTACTCATGATAATAAATATCATTTAATGTTTTTAGACTTCTAATCACGTGATTAAAATAATTGCTACTTATAAGAACTTCAAGTGGGCAATCCTGCTGCTTCATTACCATGAACAAATTCATTGCTTCTTTCAAATTCTTTGCCTTATAGTGTCCACTAATGAGTATGTTGAAGCTACAGCTATTCAATAGGACACCATTCTTTCTCAATTCATTAAATAAGCACATCGCCTTCCAAATATCATAACTTATACAAAAGCCCTTCAATATTTGGTTTACATTAGACATGTGAATTTTAAAACCACGCTTGGTTATCATCCCCAGGACCCCCAAATACTAAGTCAGGCCTATGGTTATTCACGAAACTCTCAATCAAACTGCTTAATGATGTAAACCTTAGCAAGATGCCGACAACACTCATCTTCGAAAAAACCAAGAAGACCAAGGCTTGACATAAATATGAAAGACGTGAACATTGCGGGAAATAGAACCGTTAATACGAGGAGCGAGAAGTAGTTTTGACATTATCATAATCGCCATAGCTAATTCAAAAGCTAAAAAAAAAAGATTAAAGACAAACCCCAAAATCGTTGGTTATGTATCATTCAGATGTTCATGAGAAATTCCCACGATCTACTCATTAAAATACATTAGTGGTTTTAGGATTACCTGGTCTCCGTTTTTGCTAATCTCCTTGAAGAATAATTTGATGTAGAGTAAGAATAGAGGAAGTAGTAGAAGAGAAGAGGATTATTGAGGGTTAGCTAGGGTTAGGCTAGGTCTCTATTTAAAATTTAAAATTAGGGTTTAGCTATGGACTACTTTTTAACTATTGCCAACTCATTAATAGGTTATATAACAATACTAATATTATTAGAGTTTTAAATTTTATTATTACTATATTATTATTATTATTATTATTATTATAGGGTATTACACATTAGAACTCTTGAAGACATTCAAAAGACAATTAATTGTTTAAAGAAAAAACTTGAAGAAGAACTAATTGGTCAAGAAGTATCATAACTTAGTGCTATTGGAACACTAATGTATCATGCTTATTAGTAAGATATAGTTCTTCACCAATACAAAGACATTGGAAGCAATGTTGTCATCAGGGGGAGTAATACTGTCGTTGTCAAAAGGGGGTGTCAATACACGCTGTACTCTTTTTCCCTTATTTAGGTTTTGTCCCACTGAGTTTTTTAGAAAGGTTTTTAATAAGGCAACATTGGAAAGTGTATCAATGGATGATGTACTCTTTTCTTTGGCTAGATTTTTATCCCACTGGTTTTTCCTAGTTAAAGTTTTTAACGAGGTACATTCATAATAAACATCCAAAGGGGAGTGTTATGAATATATTAATTATGTGGATGTCTATTGACTCTTGAACTTCCACATTTTGTCACCATTCACAAATATCATTTGAGTATATTATAGGGTGAAGGTCAATTTTACACACGACCTTTGCTTATCGGGGAGAGCGCGAAAGACCAAGACCTTTTTTTTTGATAAAAATACACACGACGTTACGTTTTGGGAGCGCCCGACCACGGCCGTTAGTTGACCGTCAACTTGGATGGAACGCCGACGTGACGATTTGAACCGACACGACGACGTGGAATAAAAAAAAAAAATTCAAAAAATTAAGAAAAATTCAAATAATTCGAAAAAACTAAAATAATTAGAAAACAAAATCAAAAAATTAAGAAATAATTAAAAAAATTAGAAAAAAATTCAAAAAATTAGGAAAAAAATAAAATAATTAGAAAAAATTTCAAAAATTCAAATAATTATAAAATAAAAAAAATTAGAAAAAATTCAAATAATTAAGGAAAAATTAAAATACATCCGCCAAATGGGCCCCACCATCGACAACCTTCGCCGCGGCCGGATAACCAACTCAAAGTGGATGATGAGTTGTATATACACGTCTTGGTGTAGTTGTTGAAGATGCACTAGGATAAGCTTTTCATTGAAAAAAATATTAATTAATTAATTAAGATAATCTTCTTGTCAATTCTCCATAAAAGATAAATCTAATCACGATGTGTGAAGTCTGACTAAGAATCGGTGGGGCCCACTGGCGGTGGTATTTTAAATTTTCCCTAATTTTTTGAAGTTTTCTTAATTTTTTGAATTTTTTCCTAATTTTTATTTTTTTTTCTAATTTTTTTTTTCGAATTTTTTGATAATATTTAAAACTAAGGGGCAAAAGGGTAATTTCACCTAAAACCAAGGGCAAAAGTGTAATTTCACCCGTTCTTCGTTCACTTTTCATCCAAGTTGACGGCCAACTAACTAAGTGGTCTTGGCGCTTTCCAAAAACGTAACGTCGTGTGTATTTTTGATCCAAAAAAAGGTCGTGGTCTTTGGGCCCACTCGAAGAGAGTCGTGTGTAAGTAAAATTGACCATTCACCCTATATTATATAATGTAAGTGGGTGATAGAAGAGCCGCCCACCAACACGTGACCGGGGGAAATTGTCCCCCCAATAATGTAGTGTGTTGGGCTATATATGCCCTCTTGTACAAATAAGAAGAACATGGATTGATACACAGATCAATAAGAACGACGACTCCTCATTTCTCTCTTGTATTCTCTGATCTTCTTTCTTTAGATTTTCATTAGTTTTATAACAATCGGGTCATTATTGGTCCATACTACACCCTCATATGCCCCATTCTCACATCTCATCTAGATTTATTTATTTATTTTATGGAATCTCATCTGGATCAAAGAACCATCATTCTCTTCAAAGAGGGATAAATACGATTTTCGTTATTTATTATATTTATATACTAACAAATGTCGTTAGATTAAATAAATAAAAACATTTTAAAATATAAAAAGTAAAAAACAAATAAGATTTAAATTCTTTTATGCAAAATATTGTGAGTGTGTATTATACATTATATCATCTTTTAATTTTTTTATATCTTCTGAAAAGAAAATTTTTATAACTTTTTCCCACATAAACAGCTAAATTAATCAAAGACTTTGTCTATTTTATGAGAACCACTATTTTCAGAATGAACAAAAATATGATTAAAAAGTTGAAAATGTGGAAACTGGGGAAAAGATAAGAGAAAATTTCATTTAAATACTAAATGGAGAAAAGATAATATTAATTGTTACTTTTGAAAGATAATATTAATTGTTACTTTTGATATATGTGTGTATATATATAATATTCTTTTTCGATCTATATTGTCACTTATAGGTTTTACAACGGTAAGATACGGGTAGTTAGTCAGAATTAAAAAAATATTTTTTGTTGAGCCAAGAATATTTTTTTTTTTTAAAAATAAAATTTTATTATTTGACACGAAAGCCAGTAAACTTTTCAATTTTTTTTTCCAGCAATACTTTTCAATTTAAAAGGGATTGAGAAGTTTTAATAAAAGGGACAAAAATAATTAATTTTTAGATTATTTATTAGTAATCGAAATTTGATTTTTCTTTTACATTTCTTATGTAGTTCTTAATTCTTAATATTTTAAAAAAAATCACGCGGTAAAAAAGCCGTTATTTCATTATTTGCCTACAACGGTCAAAAATTGGGAAAAATTGAAACCCGCGCGGCCGCGCCAGTTGCATATGACGCTCCTACGTAGAAGATACGCAGTTTCCCCTCGCGTCAGGCGAGTCATCCTTCGGACGTGGGGGTTTCTTTTCCCCGTAGGAGATCTCCCCGGTTGTGAGAGTCTTTTGCGCTCCTCCTATGCCTCCGAGGCTGCAGAAGAAATCGAAAGTGCGAAACCAACCGGGAGTGGGCTTTGAAGGAGGTCTGCATCTGCAATCTAAGATTGGATGATCGGCCGCGCGTAACTAGTGAGCGGTCTAAGGGGTTTCTGAGAGGAGATTGTTTTGATGGCTTAGATGGGTGGGTTTGGCTGATTGGACGAGGAGCAAGGTCGATCGATCCCCTTTTCTGGAGGCAATCGTCGCTGAGGATCTTTTGCGATTGGGGGCGATTGATTTTGTGAAGATGCTTCTTTGTAAAGATGAGCTTAATCTGATCGATGGATCCCCTGTATGGTATAATCCCTCTTTGCTTCTTTTCTTGGTGTCTCCTAAGGAACTAACTATACTGGGATAATATCTTTGCTTTGGCTGATTGTACAACTCCTGTGAGTATGTTAGTTTATTTGCATAAATCACATAACAACATATAATCTCTCTTTGTTTTGGCTAATATATCAGCTTTTATTGAGCTTAAACCTTTTTGTATGGGGATGTCTTAGTATATTCCTTGGCACTGGGGGCATTAAGTCTATGAAGAGGGTAAAGTGAACTAATTGCAACTGATTATGAAATTCGAGGCAAATGGAAAGGCGTGTGCGTGATGAATGATCCTATCTCGTCCAAGAACCAAATGTCCGGTAAGGTTATGATTCGTCTATGACATTGAAGGTCAAGGTTTCTTTGTTTAATTTGGGGTAATGGCCATTCAAGTAGGTGATGAACTGATTAATCCTACTTAAACCAGGGGACCATGACCTGGTAAGGAGTAATCCTTCTGATTTCTCACAGATTATCGTGTAATCCTTGGCTAATTCTCGAATTGCTAATGGGACATTGAGATCTGTGAGCTCCTTTACTGTCATTTCCCAAATTTCTCAAGAAATTCTTCCTCCTTTGTTTATGGAGTGCTTCATGGTCTTTACGAACATGATGGTTATGAACAAGGCAAGTTCACTTTTCAAGCACATAATCTTCCCCTTTGTTCAACTTTTCAGATCTTGTTGCCTCTAGTTCTTGGCATTGGGTGGATTAAGTCTTTGAAGAGGTGAAAGCAAACTAATGGCAGCTGATTATGAAACTTTAGGCAAATGGAAAGTTGTGTGCGTGATGAATGATCCTATCTTGTCTAAGAACCTAATGTCTGGTAAGGCTATGATTCGTCCTTGACATTGGAGGTCAAGGGTTTCTTTGTTTAATTTGGGGTAATGGCCATTCAAGTAGGTGATGAACTGATTAATTCTACTTAAGCAAAGGAGATCGTGACCTGGTAGGGAGTAATCCTTGGGTAATTCCTTAATTTGATATCGAGATCTGTGAGGTCCTTTACTGTCATTTCCCAAATTTCTCAAGAAATTCTTCCTCCTTTGTTCATGGAGTGCTTCATGGTCTTTACAAACATGATGGTTATGGACAAGGCAAGTTCACTTTTCAAGCACATCATCGTCTCCTTTGTTCAACTTTTTAGATCTTGTTGCCTCTAGTTCTTGGCATTGAGTGGATTAAGTCTTTGAAGAGGTGACCGTGAAAGCAAACTTTGGTAGCTGATTATGAAATTTGAGGCAAATGGAAAGGTGTGTGCGTGATGAATGATCCTATCTTGTCTAAGAACCTAATGTCTGGTAAGGTTATGATTCGTCCTTGACATTGGAGGTTAAGGGTTTCTTTGTTTAATTTGGGGCAATGGCCATTCAAGTAGGTGATGAACTGATTAATCCTACTTAAACAAAGGAGATCGTGACCTGGTAGGGAGTAATCCTTCTGGTTTCTCAGATTATCATGTAATCCTTGGGTAATTCTCAAATTGCTAATGGGATATTGAGATCTGTGAGCTTTTTTACTGTCATTTCCCAAATTTCTCAGGAAATTCTTCCTCCTTTGTTTATGGGGTGCTTCATTGCCTATATGGACATCGGGGTTATTGACGAGACAAGTTCACTTTTCGAGCACATCATCTTTGTCTTTTATCGAGTTTCCAGGTCTTGTTGCCTTTAGTTTACTACATCAGAGGATTTGAACCACCCAATGCCTAGGCTTGAGTTTTCACCATCAAACTTGCAAAGGTATAGAGTTGGAGGTAGATAAAGTCTATGAACATGGGGTGTGGGATTCCATCTTATTTTATTTTTGATTGACGTGTGCCTTTCTACGACTTCTCTTTGTAATGTGCCGAGGTTGGCACTACCAAGTGATAAGGCAAATTGATATTGAGTCCTATGGGATGCATGGAAGAAACATTATTGAAGTGCAATCATTTTATCGTAAGGATTGAGGTTTGACCTTTTTGTATCGAGAGGCGTTAATGTTCTCGGCATGGAGTGAATTAAGTCTTTGAAGAGGTGAACGCGAACTAGTGGCAGCTGATTATGAAATTTGAGGCAAATGGAATGGTGTGTGCCTAAAGGATAATCCTATCTTATCTGAGAATCTAATTTCTGTTATGTTTATGATTAGTCTATGACATGTGGAGTTTACGTGTTATTTGTTTAATTTGGGGTAATGACTATTCAAGTAGGGGATGAACTAATTAATCCTACTTAACAAAGGAGATCATGATCTGATAGGGAGTAATCCTTCTGGTTTCTCATAGATTATCGTGTAATCCTTAGGTAATTCTTAGATTGCTAATGGGATATTGAGATCTGCGAGCTCTTTTACTGTTATTTCCCAAATCTCTCAAGAAATTTTATCTCCCTTGTTCATGGAGTGCTTCATTTCCTGTACGGACATGGTGGCTATGGATAAGGCAAGTTCGCCTTTCAGGCACATCATCTTCTCCTTTGTCCTACTTTTCAGGTCCTGTTGCTTCTAGTTTACAAACACTGAAGGATCTGAACCACCCAATGCCAAGGCTTGAGTTTTCTCCACCTAGCTATCTCTTGAGCCTTAATGTTACTCTTTCCTACACTATTTCCCTTCCCATAAAATCTGCTATAGGTCCTACGAAAAGGTTTGTAAACCTTCTGTGAATCTTCAGCTCTATCAGAGTCTCATTCATCTGAATCATCCTACATCTAAATATATTTCAGAGTTTGTACTTAATCTGAACTATTGAACACAGCTGGCTGATATGGACTTGGCCTAGGCCCATTAACATCAAGGCAGGTGACCCAATTCATTTAGACTTTAGAATCTATTTTCACTTTTCTCTCTGATGTTACATTTTGTTGTCAATGCTGCTTTGCATTTAGTAAATTGGATTATAAATTTTCACACTTTTTTTCTGAGGAACGTTGCCTCTTAAGCCCATGAAAATTTGAAAGCTTATCAGAATCTATTTTTTTTTTTCTTTCTGTTAGTGTTATTTTATGTTCTGTATCAGCTTTCTGTTTAGCAAAATATTGAATTAGAAATTTACGTTATGTTTTAAAAGGAATAGTGGTACAACGATACATCATCTATTGTTTGCATAAACACTTGACCGTCTGGTTGTGAATTCAAATAGATGAGGCAATTATGGTTGCCTCATTTAACACATGGAGACAAAGAACCTCTTATTTATGAAGATCAGGGGTTTGAGTTGGAAATAATTATCTGTACATATAAGTCTACAGTTTACATAAAATAGACATGTGCCAATATTTATGTTTGCCTTACAGAGCACCTTGTGTTTCTTTTTCGTTTTTTGGGCTGAAAGTAATGCAGTTAGGTCATGCATTTTTTTTTTTGCCATTGGATATATTGATGTGACTTTGAATTTTCTTTACAGAATGGACGTATCTGATGATAATTTTATATATTATTTCTGGGATTTTTGGATCCAATTAGAGGTATAATTCTTCTTATAATCTGAAGATATTCTTTCTAGCATCCTTGTTCCAAGTCTGAATTTGAATCTCAGGTGCAAGCTTTGTTCTATGACTTTTCTGTTGCTAGTGTATTGTTGTCCATTGGTAAGTACTGGAAACTGAAAAAGGAATTTTTATTGAAAATTAATCTACCAAGAAGCTAAGAGTAAGAATCTCATTCAGTGGTCTCTTGAATCTTGATAGCCAGGAAGAATCTCCTAAATACAAGAATAGCCAAAAACTGAACTGCCTACTCTTGATGCTAAGGTCTTATTTATAACACTATAGATAATTCTTAAATAAACAAAAAATAATCGAGGAATAATCAACTGAAAATCATATCCTTGGAGACTGAGTTATTTGATAGCTTCATCCTCTGCTCGTGTAATCTTTGGAATATTTTCCAAATCAGACAAAATTTCTTCTTCCTGTCTTGAACTTTTCTTACATCTACGATGCATTTTGTTTCATAACATCCATCCACTTTTTACCTTTTAGTATGGTGTTATTTTTCTCTTTGAAATTAAATTTTTCTGGAGATGTTTTATGAAGGTACATTAGTGTGGAATAATATGAGAGAAGAAATGTATTCTCATTGATATGTTGATAGTGAAGATACAATTCCTACTTATACACAAATAGAAGGACAAAATAGTAAAGATACAAAAGGACCCTATAGGGGCTGGAAGATAAATGGAGATTCCACTGGTAAAGTGGACGTCTAGGAGCCTCGTAGGACTTGGTAGGAGACCTAAAAAGGTCATAACCCTTAAAGGGTCATCAGATCTCTTAATATTCCCACACTCCCCCTCAAGTTGGATGATGTTAATCATATCCAACTTGCAATTTTTAAATGGAGATCTGATGCTTCTCGTAGTGTCACAATGTTCCTGCCTTTGTACTCTGAAGTCAACCATGGACCCCAAGATTGGATTTGGCTGACATTATGACGACAAAGAAGATTGATGATTATAGGCCTGGGTAGCAGCAGATACTTGACCATGAGAGTGGCAAACTTGACGGGCAAAATTGTAAACGTTGGTTTCCAAGTCTCGAGGTTCATCACCCATACTCTCCCCGAAAAGACTGGTTACGGTCATTGAATCAAATTGTAAACGTAGGTTGATGCTAGCGGTTTCCATATCCTTAGAAAGATGGTTTCCGGTAACGAGTCCTTTGTTCAATCACCTTTCTTCTCCTATCCTCTTTTTTGGTGGTGAGATCGAGGCGTCTCAATCTGTGGTTGCCAATCTTTGTTGAATCTTCGTTGCTCGGCAATCTTTGTTGCTTCTTCATTGCTTTGAGTTCTCCTACCGCGTGGCTCTCTTCTTCTTTCCACTTTAGGAAACAACACTCGCTCTAGGAATTTTTATTGCAACATATGAAGGTCCCATAACCGCTAAGTCTCCAAAATCCTTAGGCTTGTATTTCGAGTCTCGGATGCCCACTTACTTTGTCTCGGACTCGAACTTGTACTCTTGTTTGAGTCTCGAGGCCTACTTACTTTAGGCTTGTACTCCGTTTGAGTCTCGTGAGGCCTTACTCCTTTTTGAGTTTCGTCCGAGCCTCGTCTCACGGTGTCTTCGGCGGACTCAATCCTGTCTCGACCGGTGGAGTTCCGGAAAACAAAAACTTCAAAATGACAATTTAAGCCTTTGAATTTGAAGAATGACAATTCTATCTTCGAATTTCTGAAATGACAGCTTTAGTCCCTCAATTTAGCAAATGGCAGATTAGTCTTCGAATTTGACAAGTGACAGATTGGTCTTGCCATTAAATGCCCGCAGTTGTTGAAATAATCCGGCCAACAAGTCTCTCAATGCTTTTGAGCCCGTCCCGATGTTTTCTTCCTACAATCACGTCTCCTTTCTCACTTTTTCAACTTTGAGACCCAATAATCCCATTAAGTTTAAAGAGACATCTTGAATAAAATTTCCATTCTCGTGAACACCGCCGGAAGAATCCTAAATACCCTTGTTGATTAATGAAAAACAATGGAGATGTATTGGTTATGAAGGTACATTAGCACTCAGCAAACTTTACTACTTTTGCTGACAATTTTTCCCTTAAAGAGGGGATACTTGTGACAAGCTGCCTTATGAGATTGACTAGATGTTGTACTTAAATGCATGGTGCAACAAATATCAATTTATATTCAAAAAACTTTACTACTTTTGCTGACAATTTTTCCCTTAAAGAGGGGATACTTGTGACAAGCTGCCTTATGAGATTGACTAGATGTTGTACTTAAATGCATGGTGCAACAAATATCAATTTATATTCAAAACTACATTTTTTATGTGTTGATGGGAACTCAACTTTTTATCGTTTATTGTCTCATATAAAGATTCAAATCTCAGCATTTGTTATGTCATGTTTCATATATTTAAGAAGAATGAATGTGTTATTTAATTGGTGATAAACAGATCATCCTCCAGTGGCTTTTCAATTCTAAATTTCAGTTTCTCGTGATAGTAGCCTTAAAAATATTCATATCTGAACAGGTAAGCAATACATAACCAATCTAAGCAAGATTTGATCAATTGCCTTTCCAAGAATGTTTTGCATTCCGGTCAGGTAGCCACTTTGAAAGTTTATATTTTAAATTTGTGATATGCGGGAGCAATTCTAAAGATCCATTGGTCCTTCATATTTTACAAGAGATCTCCGCTTTTGCTATGCACTGTTATTTTTTAACAATATAATGAAGTCAATGATCTGAATCATTTTGTACACACTTCATTCATCGTCAATAATGTATTGAGTCATTGCAAGTGTATACAACTACTATTTTGTCCATTTTACACAGTTATTTGTCATCTTGTATAAAGCATGTTTTTTTTCCAATTCCCTGGAATTCCTTGCTTTGGCAAATTGTGTCCATTGTTTCTATTTGTGAGATATTATCAAGCATTTTCAGTGTTCATTATATTATGTCTTCTATGATTAGGTATATTTGCAAATTAAAGGAGCTTCGGTACCTATATGTTTAATTTTTAGCTACAGCTGAACCAAATAGGCTGCTAGACGTTGACACATGTTTCTTGCATGTTATCTTTCTACTTATATGTTACCTTTTTCTCCTCTGTGATAGTGTTGTGTTCCTTAATGTTTCCAATAATCACATTCATGGGTTAATGTTGCTATTATAAAAGTTGGTCTTGGAGGCAAAGAAGACTCAACTAATATGATAATGATTTGATTATGGTATAAATGAGATTGATTTCTTGAAAACTTTTATTGCTACCAGCCTACCACCCTTTTGCTTTGATGTGCTATATATCACTCGTGCAAAAGATGTTTGAAGAAATTGTCACTTTTCTAGTTTTCTTTCAATCCTCTTTCTTAAGTGGGGGAATCCTAAAGTCAGAATAAAACATTTACATTTAGAACTGACAATACCTGATTTAGAATAGAACACTGATGATAATCTAGCAGATTAAGAAACCTATTGTCTGTGGTATTACTATATATCGCACTAAGGCCTTGAGTGCATTTTTTTTCCTAGTGCTTTGCATTCATTAGAAATGTGATGTCCAGCATCCAAGTTAAATTTATTACTTCATATTTAGTAAATTTTGATCAATAAATGTGGATTGTCCAAAAATAAGGAGAATATGTTTGTCTTGAAGTTAATAACTTTAAACTATGCAGGACGTACTCTTCCACAAATAGCTTCACAAAACATAGGGATTTTCAAGGTATGAAACTCTTATTATATGCAATCAAATTTGAAAGCATGCACTTCATTTTGAAATTGTTTGTTTATTGCAATCTTCTTTCAGTTATTTGGATTGGCGGTCCACCCTGATAGCGACTTCGGCAAGTCATGACCGGTCGTTCACAGTAATAAAGTAATGAGAACAAGATCGTCCCACGAATAATACTTCAATCACTAATTCGTTATTTTTGCTTTAGTTGGATGAATTGAGTAATATGAGGTGAGTTTGATAAGTATAAGAATTTAAAGAATTAATGAAGAATGAGAATTCAAAATCAAGAAATTCAAGAAAATGTTTAGAGAATACAAGTAATTAAGAAAAACGCAATTAGGTTGAGAATCCCCATGTTCCTCTAAGTATTTAAATTGAATTCCTAATTGATTATTATTTCTACGATTGACGATCAATTAAATCAAAGTTAGACTAAGTCCCAACGTCTTGATCTTACCTTAATCGTTATCTTTGAAAACAACCTAAGTCTTAGTTTTGTTTGGAAAGATCATATTTATAAATCGAATTATTAGATCGCATAAACTCGTAAGCCTATGTCTAGGTCATGCAATTACGTGATGAATTAACGATTTAGTTAAATGCACCAACATCTCTATCATTATACATCAACCTATGAACAATCTAAAAGGTGATCAATCTTCAAGAAAGTATTATGCACAGATAATTCATTCAATCAAGAAAATAACAATAAATAAAGAATCAAATCAAATATTTTAAATTCGCATAGGGTTCATCCTCGCTCTAACTACAAAAGAAAACTAGCCTAACATGGCTATAATAAAATCCATAAAATAAATCAAAGCCAGGTTGAAGTAAGATAGGAAGAAGAAAGAGAAATAAAGACTCATGGAGAATCCCTCAGTCTCAGTGCTCCTCCCTTCTCGTTCGTCGCTTCTTGAAATTCCTTCTTGAATTCCGCGGTCCGTCTTCTTTGCGTCTGCTGATCTCTCCGTGAATTCGTGTATTCTTTGCGTTTGAATGTGTGCCTCAGGAATTCTCCTTCTCTATTTAATGACTTCAGCCGTGGGCGCGTGATCTGCTTATCTCTTTCCTTATCTTTTAATATATATATATATATATATATATATATATATATATATATATATTAATTGATTCCTTTTTTAATCTCTAAAAGATATATCATATCCTTTTTACTTTCAACTGCATGTGCATATCTGTAGCCACAATTAGTTTGTTTCATCTTTATTAAATGAATTAAATATAATATACTCATATATTATATTATAATATAATATAATAATATCTTATATTATATCCTTTTCAATTTAATTTGTTGCCCATGTTTATTGCCATTCCTATATTTTCTCTCTCGTAGATCACATAATATCTCCTACAAAATAAAATAGGATATCAATAGATTTTCTATTATAATATCTTTTTAACCTATATTTAATTAAAAGATAGATAAGTACGTAAAGATAATTAAATAAGTACAAAATATTAATAAATTCAATCTAATATATCCCAGAATCTATACTTATTTAATTATAAAATATATACTTATCACACCCCCATCCCCCCCAAAAAAAAAAAAAAAAAAAATCTCTGATTGTTAAATGAATAAATGTGTTTTAGATCCTGAAGCCTACAGTTCCTGTGTTCAAGGACCACAACCTTTTGAAGCAATAGGGTATTATTCTCGAAAGCGCTAATGAACTCGTAGTAATTTTTGTTCTTGATCCCATTGACTACTATGATTTGCATCAAGAGCCATAGAATGATTTTTACTTGTCAATGCCAAACAGAAAAAGAAGTGAAGTTTGCATGGCTAATAACCTCTTAATTCAGTTGAATCGTGTAATTTTGATTGCCTTTTTGTTACATGAAATTGTCTTCATGTTATATTTAATGGTTTGGTTTTACATTTGATCAATGTTCTGTATCATAGCTAGTGGCAGTTAGATAAGTCACTTTATATGTGGTTACTTAATCTTTGTTTTACTTGGAAGCTGGTTGGTGTCATGTGTGAATTCCATGTGAGATGAATCCTAACTGTTTTGAAGGACAATCTTTCAGCAATCTAGTAAGTTCCAAGATTGACTCAGTTTGCAAAGAGGAGAGAGAGGGAGGGACATTTGGGTATACTTAACTTGAAATTTCATTATTATACGTTATCCTAAAGAGTGTCTTTTAAGTATTTATGATCTTTATTTAAAAGCTTGTTTAATTTGAAAACCTAAGTAGGTTCACCATTCCATGCATACGTGAACATGACAACAGGTGTAACCTCATAAGGAAATGGTTCTCTGAATTGTCAAAGCCATTAGTTGTTGACCTTTTTTTTAAGGGAAAATTACGCTGGTCCCAGGAAGGGAATTAATTACATAAAGTCAAATGAAATCATCAAATTATGCTTTACAAAACTCCCGGAACTTTGTAATTATTTGTATTAACAATGGAAATCGTATATTAACAAATGGAAATTGATATATTTACAACAACTTTTAAATACCTAACCATTTACAACGGGGAAATGCATATATTTACAACAACGTTTAAACACCCTGGATTTTGAGCATAGAGATGTCATTTACAACAGAAAAAGCATAGATTTACAATAGGAAATGTTGCATTTGCAACAAAATTTAAAATATGGCCATTTACAACAGGAAATGCATGTATTTACAACAACTTTTAAAAACCTGGATTTTATTTCCATACAAATAATTACACGAATTCCCTGAAGTATTTACAAATGAAAAATGCATGTATTTACAACGGAAATGCATGTATTAACAACAACGTTTAAAAACCTCCATACAAATAATTACACGAAGTCCTTGGGGCACTGGCGTAATTTGATGATTTCAGAACTTTTTTGTAAATTTTTTTGTTCCTTGGGACCTATATGAAATTTTCCCTTTTTTAATGACTGCAGGATCCAATAAAGTTATTGAACCTCTGGCTGTAAAAAAATTTGAAAGGAACTAAACTTTGTTTATCCATTGATCTCCAACTCATTAATTCTGGTCTTGCAGTTTCACTTTCTAGATGCTGGCTTCAGATATCTGAAAACTTGTTTGATAATGTTAGTTAAATTTCTGCTCACACTTATTATTACGCATATATGAAGCCTTGCAATTATAACATGCATTAAAGATAATTATGACAACAGTAGTTATGTGTTTGTTCATTAGAATATTGATTGTTTTCTTTCATTTTACATTTTTACTCTAACTTAGATGAGGTCGGGATGCTTTGAATTGGATCAGGCAGCAATTATTGTTCCTCTGCGTTTTTTTTATGGTGGGGTGGGGGGTGTTCAGTAAAAACATTTATGCACAGTCAAAAGCTTTTTCAAACTTAACGCATTATCCTTTATTTCGCTGTTTACTGTCTCCCTGTGTCAAAGACCTCTTGTCTTAATAATACCTCTTTCTCCTAACTCGCTGCCCTTTATCTACAGGATTGCTGGGATTGATCTTCTAGACAAATTTATTGATAGTATATCATAGACCAAAACAAAATGATACAGAGAGTATGAGAGATTGATAGGTTTAGAATGAAATTAGGAAAAGAAAGGGGAAAAGAGAGACAAATCTAGAGTCAGAATTTAACTCCAGCCAACACAATACTTCTCTAAAAATATTTCTTCATTCATAACTTCATAAAACACAATACAAGTATATAAAAGGAGTTGCCTACATAACTGACTTATCTATATATAACTGCCTATATAACTGCCTATATAACTATCATTAAACAGATAACATACAGGAACTACCTAAACTAATAAACTACTCTCTCTTATCCTAACTGATAATAAACTGATAAACTATTCTTTCTTATCTATATCTTTATCTTCCTTCTTCTAAAATAACTTTATCTTCTTTCTTCTAGAATAAACCAAGAGAGGAAGGGGCAGTTAGAATTCCTAATATCCCTATCAATACCCTCCCCTTAAAAATCAGCCTTGTCCTCAAGGCGGGAATAAGAAATCTCGGCCAAATTTGCGTTGGCCGGCTACTCTGATGACTTCCTATTTTTAGTAGATTTGAGACATATTTTGATATATTTGGGAAGTCATCAAAACTAAATTAAAGAGATTTTGTTAAGATTTTAAAAGAAATCAATCTGGATGCATCATTCATGAGATTTCAATCTAAAATAAAAGTTTTTGAGTTTAGGAAATAAATAATAATAATTAGAAGTTTAGGAAATAAATTCAGTTTTATTATTATTATTATTAGTATAATATTATTTCCTTTTTGCTTTTTCATAATGTGGCGCAAGGACAGAACTGAGAGCACGGTTTGTTTCCAAAATAATTGATTTGATTTGCTGACTTTGGCATTCAATGGATGGGCCCCACACGGATTGAAAGAATGGGATTTGAATTGGAGAATATAAAGGGGGAGACGCACAGAGCATTCTAGAGGAAGCAACTGGAGACGCAGAGCGAGAGACGCAGAACGAGAACGAAGATTTGGACGCACTGAGCAAGAGAGGGTTTCAGTTATCTTCATCATCTCCACGGAAGGACGAAAGGACCGTGGAGACGACGTAGCAGCTTTCTTCTCTCTCGCTTTACTCTTTGAATCTGAAGTCTTATCTTTTTATTAGGGATTGTGTTATAGCCATGTGTGGCTAATTGATTTTGCAACCTAGAGGACCTATGAACTTGTTTGGGTTCTAGAGATTATTCCCACTATTAGTTTTGCTTAATTTTATTTCAGTTTATTTAATCTTGTGTTTATTGTTATTGCTTATTGATTGATCACCATTGAGCATGTTTTGGGGATTTAGGATTGAACTTGACGAAGGGAATCTTAAATTGATCTTGGGATTAAATAATGTGGAATTAGTTTTAAATTTAATGTAGAATTAGATTTTAATCTAATTTGCGTCTAGGATACACATATACCTAGAAGCTCTGCATAATCAAATTAGAGTGAGCCTGATTTGAATTGCATCTTAATTAATTATGTGAGACATTGCATAATTATTTGAGGTAAGTGTATAAATGAACCGACAGGCATTTATAAACATTAATACTCTAGATTAACTGGTGAGGTTAAGTTAGAATTAATTTAGTGGGGATAAAATCTAGAAAACAAATAAGGGATTAGTGACTCAGGTTGCTCGTTCATTATTGTGGTAGTTTGTTTGTTTTGATTTTATTTTATTTTATTTTAATTCAATTCAATTCTGATTTGTTTAACTTAAACGAAATTGTAAAATTAATGCTTAATTGAAGTTGTGGGTACAAAGTCCTCGTGGGAACGATATCTTTCTTATCACTTTATTACTTGGTACGGCCCGTGCACTTGCGGAGTTTTTTAGGCTATAAAGTTTTGCCTTATCAAGTTTTTCTGCTCAGATTCCGAGAATTCAGGCGTCTTCCCTGTATCTTCGGTAATCTCCATTATTTGCAAAGTCGATGATCTGCAATGATGTCGAGGTGTAAATTTTTCTCCACAGTGAAAACAGAGTCCTTTGTCACGCCTGTATTGTTTTTCGGTTTCTGATAATCTAGGACCTTGCGAATTTGCCGGTAAAATACGAGGGTCGGTCGACTGAACTGTCTCGGAGAATTCAAATTTTGTTGATTTCCAAAATTCAAATCATGTGAATATACCGACGACGCTGCACCGATAGGAGAGGAGAAGTTTGAATTTAGATTGGGTCCCAGATTTTGCGTACTGAATGAATTAATGGATGCGTAATTTTCGGAAGTTGCGACATTTGAATAACCGAACGTATTGCGTGAATTAGATCTGTAATCTCCGTTGAAATTTTCAACGCCACGTGGATTAGTGTTGCCAAAGTTGGAGGAGCGTTGGACAACCTGGGAATGCATTTTTAATTTGAACTCCAATGCAAGACTAACAGCCTTATATACGGTTCGCGGTTTGTGAATTTCTACATCTGATTGCAACTTATCTTTAAGGCCATTGATGAATACTCCTAGAAGACAGTGCTCAGGCCATCCCTGTACTTGGGCTTGCCTCCTCATAAACTCTTGCTTATATTCGTTAACTGAATTCAATTGCTTTATGCTACATAAATAAGCATCCGGGTTCTGGAATTCAGTCGGGCCAAATTGCTCCTGAAATATCTGTACAAGTTCATCCCAGTAATGTATGGTTCTTCCCGACGACACCCAAGTAAACGTATCTAATGCGTCTCCCTCAAGATTGATTGCAGCGACATCAACTTTTAAATCCTCAGACGTCTGGTAATATCGAAAGTACTTTTCAGCCCTTAAAATCCAGCCTCTAGGATCTCCTCCTTCATATTTAGGGAACTCAATTTTCGAATAGGGACGTTTTGAGGAGTTTCGGTGCCAATAATGATCATCTTCTTCATCATTCTCATTATAAGTTTCCCTATGGGTCTGACTAGACTCTCTTTGAGCAAATATTGGCGCCTTCTGCTTTCTCAAGTTGTTGATTTCTGCATTCAATGATTTAACTGCGCCATAATGGCTGCCAATTAGGGATTATCTGTATTCTGTGGTGTTTGAGATTGGGGTTGCAACATAATTATTGCTGGATCGTTATGAGGATTGGAATTGAGTGGTATTTCTGGGTTTTGGGGAGGTTGTCGTGGAGAATTTTCCTCATATGAAGAATTTCGAGTATTCACCATTGTATCCAGCAAGCCCTAAGAACAACCGCTCTGATACCAATTGATAGGTTTAGAATGAAATTAGTAAAAGAAAGGGAAAAGAGAGACAAATCTAGAGTCGAATCTAACTCCGACCAACACAATACTTCTCGAAAATATTTCTTCATTCATAACTTCATAAAACACAATACAAGTATATATAAAAGGAGTTGCCTACATAACTTTGCCTTATCCATATATAACGCCTATATAACTATCATTAAACGAGATAACATACAGGAACTACCTAAACTAATAAACTACTCTCTCTTATCCTAACTGATAAACTATTCTTTCTTATCTATATCTTTATCTTCCTTCTTCTAAAATAACTTTATCTTCTTTCTTCTGGAATAAACCAAGAGAGGAAGGGGCAGTTAGAATTCCCAATATCCCTATCAGAGAATCAGAAAGTGAACAAGATTATTATTGGGAGAGAGTATAAGGGCATGTATGGCAAGTGTCTTAGAGTCTAGTCGTCAGATAACTAATCATAACAGCTTATCCCCAATATTTATCAAGTTTAAATGCAAATTTTCTGGTAGAGTTCATATTGTATATGATACTTACTTCTTCAAAACCTATTTCACAAATATGGTGTCTAAAAGTTGCGGTAGAGATTTGATATTTTTTTTAAGTGACCTTGAGGTCACGAGTTCAAATCCTGAAAACAGCATGATTCTGATGTAAAACACTCACATCCACACTGATTCTCACTCAAATAGATTAGGCTTAAATAGGAAATTCAGAAACAGAGGCGAGGGACAGAGAAAACAGAGCTGGAAGAGAGAGGGAAAAAGAATAGAAAGGAGGGGAAAATTTCAGAACTGAAGGGAGAGAGAGATTCCATAATGCTTCAATACTTCATTCATCAAGTTGTGATTTTACATGAGTTATCAAGAGCTATTTATAGAGCTAGGATTCTTCCTCATGAATGAAGAAAAAAAAAAGTAATCAGCAAGTTGTCAGGTGGCCGCCTACTTGCAAAAAGACATGTTGCTGCCAAAAAGATATATATTATAATAAATTAATACTTTCTTCTATGGTAAGTTTTCCTATATTTTCTATCACAGCCTCTCCATACGTGGGAGTAAGGCAACATACATATCACTCCCTAAACCCCATTTGATGGGAGCCTTGTGCACTTGGCCACATTTAAGTTGGATAGAGCTCATTGTCTAGAGTGCATGGAGTCTTGTGCTTGGTGATTCACTGAAGCGGGGATATAAAATACCGTCATATTCCTCTTTTAGTCGTGAGTCGTGACCCACTAGAAGAAAGCCAGGACCTGTTTGAGCTTGATAAATTTTATAAACTGGTATGATTTTTAAGAGGAAAGTAAATGTTCTTAAAGTAATTTATGCTTTCATCTATTTCTAGAAAGCTCAAATGATGCAGTCATTCTTGCATGATATAGTTTCTTGTGTGCTTCTTTCTGTTTACTGGGGGACATTACCTTTTGCTCATCTGAATCAACTCGAGGCTATCCTCAACCTGAACAGTTTAGGGTTGTTTTGTTTTATTTGAACTTAAAGCATCCAAGATGTTCCGCATTAACTTCTTTATAGCAACTATTTCACTGACTCTTGTCATGAAATAGTGATTGATTGTAGATTATTCTACTCAGTTTGCTTAAGTGTGAGCGATCTTGAGATTTCATTTCAACGATTAATGAATACATGTGCTGCTCCGGATATTCCTCTGAAAACACCTAATTATATGCTATTTTTACTATCTTCTTGGTAGTCCAGTTTCTAGCTTGACATAATTCATAGTCATGCGACCTAGAACTGCCCCACGTTCTAATTTGGCACTAAAATAAGAGGGTGACAGGATTATTTTTCCTGGCTCACTTTGAGCAAAATATGTATCCGGCGCTTTATGTTGCATGCATGTATCAAGTCTCTCATGAACTCGCTCAATTTGCATAGTTAGATAGGACTCGGGATTTGACCCAAAAAAAGAAGAAGATAGGACTCGGGAAAAAATAGGTAGGATTTGCATAGTTACTGAGTTTAGTTAAATTTTATGGGGTGGTTTACAAAATTATACTCCCTTTAGTTCTTAATATAAGATATAATTGAGGAGTTGATCTTGATCCTAAATATAAGATAATTTTTATATTTGATATCGTTTCCCTAATTTACCCTATTTCATACTCTTTTAATAATAATTAAGAAGGAGAGATGATGAGGGAATTAAGGAAGATGAATAGAGTGTTTTAGAAAATACTTGTCATATTAACTAACTCAACTAACTTCTTTAATTTAATCAAATTAAGTAAATATGTTTTACATTAAGGACCGTAGGAGTCTTTTTTTTTTTTTTTTCTAGAAAAGCCATGTGCCATAAATTCATCAAACATTTGATGACAAGTCAGATAGTTTGGTAAGAAACGAAGATAGTACTACCTTCGGTTCTAAATATAGGATATATTTTGTAGTGTAATTTGTATTACAAACTATGTTCTATATTTAGAATCGGAGGAGTACCATTTTCTTTATATATGTTTTCACTATTTGTGCATTTTAATACTTTTTCCGTACTTTAATAGTAGGGTTAAGTATCAATTTTGTCGCAAATCTGGCTTTCAGGAGCATTTTGCTCGCTTAAGTTTTGAAAAAGCGATGTTGCTTTCTTGTTAGAAACCCTAGGTCAACATTAGTCGACCGTTAGGGTTTCTAACGGAGAAAGCGGCATTACTCCGTTTTGATATTTTTGGGGGCATATTGCTTATTCGAAAACTTAAGGGAAGCGAAAATTGTTCAAGATTAATCTTGAGGATAAAATTGGTTTAACCCTTAATAGTATGCACATTTTAAAGCGTTCAAAATGTGATATCCCTCTACTTTGGGTATTCTTTTTCTCAAACGCTTTTTGTCCCAAGCATGTCAAGAATATAACGAGGCTACTTCCGGTGAGTCTGTTTGTCCCGATATCTCTGGCATATATCTGTCATGTCAATTTAACCTCCAAGGATTTTGGAGAAGATTATACACATAAAAGGCATGTTCGATATTGTTTCAACTTGGATTCTTCATAATTTTAGAGTTCTTCGATTTTTTTTAAGCGAAGCATAATTTCAGAGTTCATAGTAACTGAAAGCTTATCTAACTAAAGGTAGGGGCGTGTGACCTATTTTTTTTTGCAATTTCTATGACTCCAGCCGATGCTATTCTCCTTGGCGTCTATATGCCACGTGTGGTTTGGTTGGCAACACTTCTTACTTTGAAAAACTCAATTTGGGTAAGAATTAACTTCCCTATCATTCTAGCTTAACTCCGACGTTCAAATTTTTTTTTTAAATCAATATAATTGAGGCAGTTTAGTATTTTTAAATTTATATTTTGGTATTTGATTATAATTACAATTTTTATTATCATGTCTAGTAAATATTATTTTTTCTATGCCTTTCACTCTAATTTTTCCTAGATATGGCACATAAAAAAGATGTGACTTTTAAAATGGTTACGTACACACCCTTAACAACTTCCATAGTAATTGTGAAGAAGCCAGTTATATATCTATCAATGCATGACGCTGCTTTTGACCAAAATCATTCGACTACTTTGCGCATTTCGCTTATCCCTCAACACTTGTAAACCTACACACTATACGTAGCGGGAATGACTTCTCTCCTTTGCTGTTAATATCCACTGCCGTCATTTAATGTAAAATGTCATCGTTTTGCATTAAGAAATGGCTATAGTTACTTTTTTTTTTTTTGTGAGTTAAGTTATATTCAAGGCCCTAAAGTATTTAGGATATTGACTGATATTAAAAAAAATACTTTATGATCTTAAAAAATTATTTTAGGATTTTAAAAAAATATTTTAGATCTTGATGGACTAAAAAATACTTTAAGATATAAATACTTTATGATCTTGAAAAAATAAATAAAGTGTTTAGAAAAATTTCATATTTACCACTCAAACTTGTATTTTCGTACTTTCCAATTAAATTTGTGAATATTTCTTTGGATAATAAAAGAAAAAGGGGAAAAAGATTTTAAATTCCACGCTCGGGGTCAACTTTGATGTCTAAATCGTGCTGAGGTGTCATCCACGGGGTCAACCTGTTGCTATTTTGTTGCTATTCTAGGCACTTCGGGGACTTGAAGCAAGTCAAAATGCCTGTTGCCCATAACTTCGTAGAAATGAATTGGATCGAGCATATCTCATATCCAGATGGCTTCCCAATCATCTGAGCCTCACTTCGTCTTGTTTCCATTCATGTCCCCAGGTCACATGAATCCCATGGTTGACGTAGCCAGAATTTTAGCTCACCATGACGTGATTGTTACGGTGGTCACAACGCCGCATAACGCTGCTCGTTTCTCAGCAACTTTTGCTCGTTTCTCTGAGTCTGGCCTTCCAATCCGATTAGTCCAGCTTCAATTCCCATATGAAGAGGCTGGAGTGCCTGAAGGGTGTGAGAATTTTGACATGCTACCTTCACTGGGCATGGGCTTGAGCTTGTATGAATCACTGAGCATTCTGCAGAAACCAGCTGAAGAATTGTTCCAAGAGTTAACGCCTCAACCAAACTGCATAATATCTGATGTGGGTTTGCCATATACAGCCCACATCGCCAGCAAATTCAACATTCCTAGGATTTCTTTTTACGGAGTAAGCTGCTTCTGTCTCCTATGGAGCCTTAAAGCCATGAGTTATGAGGGTTATGAGAACATCAGGGACGAATCAGAATACTTCGTTATACCTGACTTGCCTGATAAAATTGAGATCACCAAAGCCCAGTTACCAGTACAACCGGAAAGCTGGAAGGAGTTTGTTGGCAAAATGGTTGAAGCTGAAATGGCCGTTTATGGGGTAATCGCGAATTCCTTTCAAGAGTTGGAGCCAGCATATGCAACAGAATACAAGAAGACAAGAAAAGATAAACTATGGTGTATTGGCCCTGTTTCACTCAGCAACAAGGATGACTTGGATAAGGCTCACAGAGGGAACATGGCCTCAATTGACTAGAACGAGTGCCTGGAATGGCTTGATTTGCAGAAACCAAGGTCCGTTATTTATGTGTGCCTAGGAAGCATGTGCAATCTAACTCATTTGCAATTAAAAGAGCTTGGTTTCGCTTTGGAAGCATCAAACATGCCATTTATTTGGGTCATCAGAGCAGGAAGTCACTCAGAAGAACTGTACAAATGGATTAAAGAAGATGAGTTTGAGGAAAGGACCAAAGGGAGGAGCCTTTTGATCAGAGGCTGGGCTCCTCAGGTACTTATATTGTCACACAGAGCAATTGGAGGGTTCATAACACACTGTGGTTGGAACTCAACTATAGAAGCAATATGTGCAGGTGTGCCAATGCTGACGTGGCCATTATTCGGGGATCAATTTTTAAATGAGAAGTTTGTGGTGCAAGTATTGGGAATTGGAGTGAGGGTCGGGGTTGAGAAGCCTATGACCTGGGGCGAGGAAGAGAAAATAGGGGTGTTGGTGAAGAAACAAGACATTCTGATGGCAATACACAGGTTGATGGATGAAACAGAGGAAAGTGAAGAAAGAAGAAATAAGGCTATGAGGCTTTCAAAGATGGCCGAGGGAGCTGTACAAGAAGGTGGGTCTTCTGAGTTGAACGTGAGCCTGCTCATCCAAGATATCAGGCAACAAACCAAACAAGACTAGTGTGCTCTTTCCCAGCTAGCAAAAAACTACTTCTTTGCTTTCCACTACAAATTAAGTCCTATGTTTAAGACTGAAGGTAGTATATCCACTATATTTTTACGATCATTGTTTTCTTGCCAATAAGTTCCTGACCAACAGTATGTGCCCGTCTCCACTTATATCTAGCAAACCAATGTGTGTATGTATTGGCATCTGCCATTATTTCCAAGTTCAGCATCGGCTGAATTTTTGTTGTTGTTCTGGGACACTTGAAATATCGTGATTTGCATGTAAGGTAAGATTTAGGATGTTTTGATCTTTGTTTTCCTTGAATTCAAGTGATCAGGCCCCATGTTTTGAATCCCAATATAGGTGATCAACCTTAAGCTTTATTAATTCAATAGTAATCCGCTAGACTTGTATCTTCAATAGTCAATTCAAGGAAATAACACATCTTAAGAATTCTGCTACTTTAGTTTCAGTTGTATTAGGCTCTGCTAAAAATTAAAACCTCAAATTCATCACAAGCATATACTTTTAAAAATCTCAATTACACATAGTGAGGTCATTGTCAAGAAGTTTCAATTGGGAAGACGTAAGTTAATTGACATCACGAATTGCATGGGGTGGAAGCAAGATTGCAAGGAATCTCAATGTATATATAAAGAGCTGGGAAAAATGGCCTTCAAGCTTTTTTTTTTTTGTGGAGAAAAAGAGTATATAAATCTAATGGACCAAGCTCAAAATTAGACCTGGCCATATCCATCATAAGAATGTATTCCGTAAAACAGAGAGTTGGGTTTTGTTGAGCCCAATTGTTTTGGTCTTTTGTGTTTCTCAATCCTCAGAAAAGGAAAATGTCGCAGATTTGTTACTTGGTGCTTCCATCTTTAACCAAAAAACAAATGGAGTTTATATCAAAAAAAAAAAAAAACAAATGGAGTTCAGTTGGCATAGGCAGTTTAGTTAATAAAAGTAAGATTTATACTATACATTTATGAAGGGGTAGCTTAATGTAACCGCCTCCATTTTAAAGGATAATTATTAAGTATTAACTTTAATTAAACCAATGTTTTATGCACATAGTTAAGCTTTGAATTTGACTAGGCCCATATTTTAAAATTAAATATTGTTTTAGAATTTGCCAAAATATCTAAAATATATTAGAATATCCAAGTGAGCCCTAATGTGACAATATACAATAATTTAACATGTGTCAAAAAGGTAGAAGTACTACGGTTAGCAAAAAACAACTTAAGTTTTAAGCCTTCCCCGATCAATTGACCCACGGAACTATTACGAAAAATATTTGTAATCATCAATCCAACCGAAAAATATTTGTAATCATCAATCCAAATTTCATTATAAATCTTAATATGTCTTGTGAGGTCAAGTGAAATATTTTATATAACAAAGTACTAGATATATAATTTGTAAATTTACCATATCACAATTTCTGAATCAGAATTTCTGCATCAAATTTCATAATTTCATATAGTTCAAGATTTAGCAAAACGAACCGATTAAACCTTTAATAATATCTCTAGTAATCCAACTAAATGCTTTAATTCTCATTTAATCGGTAAAAATATCCTATATGACATAAGTCCTAAATTCTTTTAATAGAAAATAACTTTAAATTCCTACAACAACCAACTAATAAATCTAAACCGATTAAAATTATTGTTTAATCATGCTTTACATATATACAGTCTTCTATTATCAAAACTCAACTTTATTAGAATTCTAATCCCAAAATTTTCACTAATCATTATTATATTATCCTTATTAGAAAGAGAAAAATACGTATAATAACTTTCATGAAGAAAGTGTATTGAAAAGAAATTAATTTAACTACCTAAATAATCTTATGAAATAAACAATATACCTTAAAAACTCAAATAATCTTCCCTTCTTCTCTTCCTTTTCTTCTCTCATATTATACCGCCTTTCCCTTATCCTGTTCACGCCCTCACTCTCAACACCCTCACACACATCCTTCTGTGCGCGCGCACACACTAACATAACACACACACACATATATATTTATAAGGGGAGTAGGGCGGTAGATGGGGATACTATATATTAGGTGGCAGCAATTCTTATAATTTTTTTTAAAATTAATATATAAATATAAATATATTATTATTTTATTCATTATCATGTTTTTATATTTTTTTATTTCTTCTTCCGTACGTTTTTACCTCCCTCCTCTTTATTTTAAACAACAATAAAATATTATTACTTTCACATCTTTATTCTACAATTTTTTTTACTATCATAAATGACGTTTTATATGAAAACTTTTATTTTGACAATTATATAATAAATTCATGTATCATGATTAATTAATTTTTCTTATTTGTAATTAAATCATAATGTAAAAATTAGGATGTTACACTTAATCTTATAATCTCAATGTATCACTGCAATTATGTGTAGAGAGTTGGTTTAAATGTTTTAAATCCATCCTCCAAGAGGTACATCATCTAAAAAACTCATGACAACAATTAAATATGGTTGTTCCATCCTCGCAGTGTTCCTATTTTTTTTTTGTGCCTTCAATGTTGTTTTGGTATGTTATATATGTATTATAATATCATATTTCTCTATTACAAATTATGTGGGTAAGATTAGGTAGAAATTCATATTTCTCTATTACAAATTATGTGGGCAAGATTTTTTTGTTTGCTTTAAATGCACAAAATCATTTTAACTACAATTTTAGTATATATGTGAAACTAGTGGAAACCCACACTACATTTATGATTATAAATGGGGAACTAATGGTAACTTAGTTGAAACGAGTGGAACCTATACTACATTTATGATCACGCATGATTTGAGTTCTTCAATCACACATTCACACTTGTTATTTTGTTATAGTTAGTTGTTAAAATGCATGTGCACTTATAAATTCATTTATAGAAACACTTGTATAGATTTTGTATACATTCTTATAGTGTAAATTAGGATTTGTAAATTTGTATATGAACACTTATTTTTTAGCTATGGTTAGTTGTTAAAATTAGAATATGTAAATTTTCATATTTAAACTTGTTATTATGCTATTTGTCTGTTATTAAAATATGTACGTACACTTATTTATAAACTTGATATAATGGATATAAACAATTTGACCTGAATTTTGTCGGGGCAGAAAATAAAAGAAAACATTAAATTAGTGTTCTATTAATAATATAAATATCGTAATTTAAAGTATCTTTTTTAATCATTTTAAGTTTACATAAGACATACTTTTGGTCCCCTTAACTTTATAAAGTATACTTTTGGTCCTAAAATTCTAACACCGTTAATTTTGTTAATGGAAAACGTACTAACGAACTCAGTGATGACTAATAACATTTAATTATACAAATTTTGTATATTTTTCAATTTACCTATATTTTAAATTTAAATTTAATAGAATTTAATTACACATTCATCACTTAAGTTTACACCGTTATCACTTCGGTTTGCATTTTTAGTTAGCAAAATTAACGGTGTTAAATTATAGGACTAAAAGTATACTTTATAAAGTTAAGGACTAAAAGTATACTTTAGCCTATAAATATCCATTAAACTTTTTCCATTGTCAAATAATATCAGTCGGTGATAGTTGGTTACTTGCATTTTCCGGGGGGGTTTTTTTAAAAAAACATCTATTTGTTTTTTTTCCCCGGGCTACATCTTTGTTTATTAATTGATGTCTTTAAAATTACATTACAACAACTAAAAAATAAAGTTCTCCTCTGATTATAGATGAAATCGGCCTGATCAATATACCACTAACTCAAAAATAAAATGTGAAGTTTCCTTAGAAAATGGAAATTGAAATTCTTTGCAGTAAATTTATCGAAAGCTTAATGCTACTAACCTCATATACATGTCGTTTTCTGTTAGTAAATATTATTTGGTGATTTTATTTAATTTTAAAACGACAAAAAATGACAATTGGTATTAATATTAGGGTTAATGTGTAAAAATACAGATGTGATTTTTTTTTTTAAAAAAAAAAAAAGTGTACCCAACATCAAGTGTTTTTTTTTTTTTTTTTTTTTTTTTTTTTTTTTTTTTCACAAAAGTGATTATGTGGTTACAAAAGTTATTGAGCAAAAATACTTTCGTTGACGGTTAGTTTAACTTTTTTTGTATTTTAAAAAGGCTGATATGGACGATGACTCAGCTAAATTTCATCTCAACTGACAGTGGAGAATTAGAGAAAATTACAAAAAATGGCCTAAATAGTTTTGAAAATTACAGAAAGGCGACAACGACGGCGAAGAGGTAGAGATGGGCGGCTCGATGGGTAAGATTGTGATTGGAAGAGGAAGGGGAATTGGAGAGAATGGGTACCGAACCGTAATTTCCAAAATATCTGTCATTTTCTATAATTTTCTTCAGTTCTTTATTGTCAATTAAGATAAAATTTAGCTGAGTCATTATCCATATCAGCCTTAAAAAATAAAAATACAAAAAGTTTAAACTAACGATCAACTAATAGTCAATAGGTATTTTTGCTACACTTTGTAACCACATAGTCATTTGTGCACCCAAAAAAAACACTTGGTGTTGTTGGGTGCACTTTTAGAAAAACCACATGTATATTTTTACTCTTTAACCCTTTATAATTAATTAATAATTGGCTTGAGAAAACTAGTTATACGCTTTTGCTGATATTATGAAGAAAACACTATCCATAATCCATGAAAATGGAAGGAGGTATTTGATAAATATCCAATTCACAATATGTTATCATTTCTATCACAGACACACACACATGTCTGCCAAATGAGTTTGTGTATATATATTTGTAAAGTCTAGCCCATTCTTCACTCTGCTTAAGCACACACGTACGTCCGTTTCGTTTTGTAGGAGCAATTACTTTTTGTACGTATCTCCATTGTTAGGGTCGTAATTCGTTATACATAATATAGTTTTTCTATGGGTGTCACCTTCCCCAAATCATGAGTGAAGCAGAAACCTACAATCCTCACAATGCTACTTTAGTTTCTTCCTTTATCCCTAGAAATCTTTCTACCTCCATGGAGAAAACCAGGATTCTGTTCTCTTCTTTCCCTATCTATGATTTATATATTACTCGGGTTCATTATTTAATAGCTACGTACGTACGTCGTAGTTTCAGCGTTTCGCCATTAAACTTTGCTTGAAGACCTAATAATGATGGTGAATGGTGATGATATATATATTATTACTTTATTTTGACCAGACTACATATAATTTCGGGACTAATTATGTTTCCAATTAGTGTCTTCCATGAAGTTGCACGTACTCCTCCATCAGTTATACACTTATACTTATATTCACTCTGATTTTCTACGTACATGACGTATCAATTCAGGAAGATTTCCAAATGTTACTGTCTCCGAACTTAACTAAATCCCCCTTCAGGCAGTCTTGGCACTATTAGTTACTTTCTCATACATACGATGTTGAATAAATACTATCTTACATTCTTAATATAAAACTCAGTTCACTAATTTAGGGAGATTAAGTATATTAAATAAATTATTTTAAAATATTTATATTTATCAGTTTACTTTAAAGTTGTTTATCTGATTCATAAAATGATAAATATAAGTATTTCAGAGAGATTATGTAATATATATGTTATAATTTAGTAATTTATTTACCTTCCTTAATCTTTTAAAATCAATCAATTGAATTTTATATTAAAGGTTAGAGGTAGTATATACATTTCTTTTGAGGGACACGCTTTAACAATATAATGGTATCTAAAATACTCTCTCGGGTGTTTAATATAAGAATTAATTGAAGGTTAGATTTTTTTTTTTTTTCCATTTTGTCTCGTTTATTTAATATTTTTCTTCACACTAATTTCCCTAACTTATAAATTGATTTATAATTTAATGTTATAGAAAGACTATATCACATATATGTTATAATTAAATAATTAAGGACGGGAGGAGTAACTTTTTAGATGGGTCATTTCAAGCTGATCAACTTAACAATAACAACCCGTGGTTACGTTGTTATTCCAAACACACTCCCAGATTAAAGAAAAGTAATTTTTTTGCATTTTAATCCGAAGAACACTTTAGAAATACCGTGTTTTACAAACCCCACATTTTTTATTTATTTCAGTTTTCATTCAAAAAAAAATGAAAAATATTCAAATTATTGAATTCGTTGATTTGTTACGACCAACCAAAGATTCGCTGTCCATACAGGACTTCGCAGGGGTCTTATATGGAAAAGAAGTCTGTTGTGGAATATGCATTCATATTAATTAAACCAATTGATAAGTAGTTAAGCCCTTTTTGAATCGATCAATGTGCAGGAAATATATGTTGCTATGCACATATCATTTCCAAGAGACTTGATGTAGTTAACAAGTATGATTAGAGAGGATAATTAGGAGAAAGAAGATGAAGGATGATGTATTATTAAGAATAAAGAGTATAATGCTCTTACAAAGAGTAATTGCGATACTAACTTATCATATTAGTTAAGACCCCTTTATATGGCTCCTAACTAATTTACTAATCCTAACTAATTCACTAACTGATTAATTATTCTCTTATATTCTAACACGCCCCCTTAAGTTGAACACTACTTAACAAGGTGCTCAACTTGAACAACACAAAAATAAGGAGATAAGATGAATTAAATTGATCAATTTTCAATCAACAAAAAATACAAAGATTTCTTCAATTTACAACATTCTTCTCCATATCCAATTTTGAAATGCTTCAGTCTCTGCCATCATTGGTTCTCATTTTGCAGTGCCACCCAATATTATTAAGTTCTGGAATCAAATTTGATAGATGAAAAAAATGCACAACACGTGGCCTTTAATTGGTAACAACTAATCACCTCCTCGTCCTTCTTGTATTGTCCCGCTCATAACTGCTCATGCACATTCTGGGTGGCCCCACTCATAACAATTATCATCATTATCTCATTTGGACTTGAACCTGGTTGAGACTTGTATCGAACAGCCATTGCTGCCATTAAGACCTTAATCATTGAGCTCATTAGCACCAATCCAGCAAATGGATGTCTAGTTGTGGAGATGGTACTCTAGCTGATGCCTTTTCAAGTGCACATTAAAATCAACATCTTTGCAATAGCATAATGAATTCTGGTTCTGAGACATAAATTGGTTTTCTTCTATAACTTGTTTCATAACACCAGCACGTCCATCATTCACTACACCATCGGAACTGCACTCTTGAGATGCAGAGTTTGATACTGGAAACCTGGCAGCAAGACCTGTCAAACCCTTTTCCTGACTGCCAATCCTCTGAATTCGAAGCTAATGCTGCCAATATGAAAACCTCTTAATGTCCCCATAATCTTGCAAAAGATCATCTTCTCCTCCAGTGAAAATATATTTTGCATCCATGCTCCAAGCACAAATTAGCAAAGCGCCATAATAACTTTTACCACCAAATGTAAATTGTTCCTTAGAAAAATCAAACACTCGCAAATAGCCGTCTCTTCCAACAGTTGCTAAGTATGCACCATCATTTGAGAAAGAAATATTTTTTTTAATTGAACCCTGGCATATATGCCGTCTGGCCACTGGACTACTTTTATTGTAACGTGCTTTCGGCAATAGCCACCCTCTCTCCCTTCTCATTCACACAAACATCAGGGTTGCAGTAAGCCAGCATCCCTGTCCTTCTGCACTGCCTTGATAATTTTATTGAGAATTTCAAGAAACTCATCAATTGGTGAAAGCGTCCTCTTGTAATGTACAGCGTATCCTCCATTTCCAATTTCATCAGCGATATATTTTTATTCGAAGCCTTCGCATTTGGAATCTTGATCTTGCTATGACCGCGAGATTTCTCCATGGCAATTCAATTCTCGGAGTCCAGATAAAGAATCAGAATCTATCTATCAAACTGTGTCTTTCCGACGTGGGTCTTTTCCCTCTTCACCGGCGTCAATCTCTCCCCTCTTTAGAGGTGTCACGCCATAAGTGAGTCTTTTCCCTCTTCGCCGGCGTCGATTTGTCCCCTCTTCTTTGAAGGTGTCGCGCCGTTGCATCTCCCAGATCTTGAATCTGGAAATCTTTAGATCCCGTAGCCTCTATTGGCGTCAGATTGAATTGCGTGGTGCCTCTCACCTGGACTGGTATGTTCGTCGGGGCTCCGATTCAGAAGCGATATGGACACTAGCCTATCGAGTAAAGATGAATCTTGAATATCCGGTCAAGATTTTGGCTTCTTCTTGGATATCCGATTATAGTGGGCCGGGTGTCATTTCGTTTGGGCTTATTATTCAACCTGGTGCATTTAGATATAAGGTTGTAAACCAAGAATGACCTTCATGGGCTTCTTGATTATCTGGCTAAACCCAAAATCCAAAACCTAGACTCATGATACCATGTTAACAAGTATGATTAGAGAGGATAATTAGGAGAAAGAAGATGAAGGATGATGTATTATTAAGAATAGAGAGCATAATGCTCTTACAAAGAGTAATTGTGATACTAACTTATCATATTAGTTAAGACCCCTTTATATAGACTAGAGCCCCTAACTAATTCACTAATCCTAACTAATTCACTAACTAATCAATTATTCCCTTATATTCTAATAGGTCTTATATGGAAAAGAAGTCTGTTGTGGAATATGCATTCATATTAATTAAACCAATTGATAAGTAGTTAAGCCCTTTTTGAATCGATCAATGTGCAGGAAATATATGTTGCTATGCACATATCATTTCCAAGAGACGTGATGTTGAAGGTCACGGGAAACACTGATGCAAAAAGTAATATTCTTTTCATCCAATTAGGTTAAATATCAGAGCAAAAAAGAAAACCAATATTCATTAAATGCCATATAATAATAAGATTGGCATTATTCATATCACCGGTTTTCGAGTCAACCCAGCCGTTCGAGTTTTAATACAGAGAGATATCCTGGCGCTCATCATGTTTTCATGTAAATTCCTACGACTTTTTGGTTTCTTTTTTATATGTTTACATGATTTTACTGATCAGACAACTTAATATGAATCAGTATATTTTTCGTTCTCTGGGCTTTAAGCCGCGTAACATAAGAGCCATAGAATTATTATTATTAATTAAGTTGTGAAAGTTCATAGGCACAACCGCAAAATATTCGTTCACGTAATACGTAACTACCTCAATCGACTATGCAAACATTTACAGCAGTAAGCACCGGGAAAGAGAATAATATAATGAATATTAACTACGGGACATTTTCCTACATTTTAAAAAGCAAAATATATTCTATAGTGATTTTTTTTGTTTCAATTCATGAATAATGACTCCCTACCTAGTTAATTTTTGCTATTAATAATTTTTATTTTTTACTAAAAATAAATATTTTCGTACTAATTTAATTAAAAGGAAAAATATATTAAGCATATAAGGCTAAGCACTTAACAGTCTCTCAATTTTTCTTAAACTTCTTTCAAGCTCAGAAGATGCCTATGTTGTTGGTGTCTTATAAAATATCATTACTTCTACTCTAAGATGAAATTATATTTTTTATTAATTTAATTTGCTTAATTATAGAACACAAAAGGTATGAAATATATGTTCGACTGAATTATTCATAAAACAAGTTGATCAAATTATAAATTATTTGATTAAAAAACAAAGAATATAATAAGATTTTTTTTTTAGAATTACATTTTTGAAGTAATAACCAACGAGGATCTTTGGGATGTTACAAACAGTTTGGTTTGGGTGCCAACGAGGATGTTGATATGTTACAAATGGTATCAGATCCTGAATCACTGGGATGTTATAAATGGTATCCGAGCTTGGTTCGGGTCGATGTGCCAGCAAGGACGTTGAGATGTTACAAAGGGTATCAAAGCCTGGTTCGCGTCAATGTGCTAGTAAGGTAAGGATTATAGAATGTTACATATGTTCTAGTTTGGGTCGATGTGCCAGCGAGGATGCTGAGATGTTACAAATGGTATCAGTGCATAGTTTAGGTATGTGACAGAGATTTTCCGTGATCTCCCAAAATAACCAGATTAGAAAAGGATTTGCAGTATAATGTAACCTGGGTCGTTTCCCAACGAATTCACGATCGGTCTAAATCGATAATAAATAAACGAACAATAACAAATTGGGGGGGGGGAGTTGTTTTCAATGCAGTAAAGATTAAAACAGAAAGCAAGAAAACAAGATCAATCAGATTAAAAAACGATTAACCCAGAATTGGGATTCCATAACCTTCATCGGACAAAAAGATAACCAAACTCGTGATTGATTTTGGACAAACCGAAATCTCTGCATTTGTCCAGATATTCCCTCGACTAGACGATTGTCTAGCATTTGATCGAACACGCGGCGAGCTCGCTGTGCGATCGCACAACGCTCTCTTAGAACCCTGTCCGACCTATGTCCTTGGGATATCAATCTAGGTATTAAATCTAATACCTAATCCGCAATTATAATCGGATCCGATTAAAATAAACAGAAACGAATTACGTTACCGATTGAAGTGCGTGTCCTCTAGATTCGTGGAATCCTCAATCCATGGGTCAATCACAGAAGCCTAGCCTATCATAGCTATGCGAACGAAAATGGGAAAGAGATGAAGAAGTTCATCATGAACACGAAAAACGAGATGAAGAACAGTTGAGAGAAAATGAAACTTCTGTATTTTAATCCAAAACTGAGTAAAAAATGTGAATGAAATATGTTTGTGGCTGCTGCCTCACTTAACCTAAAATGGAAAAACGAAATGGGGCTCCAATCCACAATTCAGGCCCAAAACAAAAAATAATAAAAAATGGGCTTTAATTACAAATTCGAGCCCAAATAAAAATCCGACTTCGGCTCCAAAATCGATCGCCTCTTGTCCGAATTTGCCGTTTATGTCTTCATAACAATTGTAGTTCTCTGAATCATCTGAAATAAGAAACAAAAATGAGGCAAATCCGATGTCTGGTTCAAGAGTTATGGTAGGAATAGTGAAGCAATGTAAAACTAGAATTTTATTATTAAAAATGGCTAAAATATAATCAAAGGCCCAAAGCCCAAATAAGTATAAAAGCCATTATTTATTAACTAAAGAGTCCTAAATTATTAATCAAGAGATAAAAAGAAGTGTATGAAATATTCAATTATCAAATTCCTCCACACTTATCTTTTTGCACTCCTGAGCAAAATTCAAAGAAAAAGACCTAAAGAAGAAACTTTTTGTTTATAACAATTGCTAACAATGCAAAAAATTGAACAAGGGACACAAAGCTCCAAAAGACCAATCAATCAAGACCAAAAATCCCTTCATCTCAAATTACAATTCATGATAATCTCAATCAATGATGCTAATCACGAAAGATGGTCTCTCAAATGATGCGCTCAATCAATCAATCTCTCAAGTGTTTAAGGTAAATAAGTGTATTGCTCAAATTCTACTCAAGAAAATTGTTCTACCATAAGCTTGCTCAATTTCTACGTCTCCACTACTCATAACACATGCATGCACAAATCAAGAGAGCTTATTATTAAAGGTTGTAATGGGGTTAGGGTGAAGGTAGGTAATAGTATGGAATGAGAGGCTAAGCACCCAAGAAATTAAAAAGAGCATTGATTAACACAATCATTCTCTATGTATGAAAACTTTTATTTTACTCATATGTCTCCTTTCTTTCTATGTATTTTTTCTTTCTTTCTTTCTTTCCTTCTTTTCTTTTCTTTTTTTGCTTTTTTTTTTTGAAGAACTATATACATAATCACAATGACAAAATCAAATATCTCCCCCACACTTAAACCGTTGTTGCATTCACGAGCAACCCCACACTTAAACACAAAACCAAAGTGAAATCAATGCTCAATAAATTTCCAAGGTGTGGAATAAAATGGTTTTACGCTTAGGCTTGTAATGTGGCTTAGAAAAGAATGAGTCGAAAAGGCACAAATGGGCTAGCAAAGGAAACATAATGCAAGGGAAAGCTATTTGGCCAAAGTGGGGAAAATAAAAGTGTAACACCTCAATTCCAATACTCAAAAACCTGGCCAAAATATTTAAAATATCTCCAACAAGAATGTTTAACAACCAAATACATAATTACAATATGGCCAAAGAGTAAAAATCCATTTATACAGGGCCAAATTAAATCCAAAATAATATATATCAGAGTTTCAAAAATGCGGAAGTCTTATGGTTGTGGCAAATACAAATAGCATAACATAACCTATAGGAGTACAAGGAGCCTTCAAACTTACTCCATAGGTGCCTTCCCTTGCTTTACTAATAAAGTTACCTGAAAATGTTAATATGGGGTGAGATTCCACTTCTCAGTAACTACTGAATATTTCTACCATACACAAGCAAATCACATATGATAAAAAAAAACATGAGGTAATAAAATATATTTATTTGTATAACTTTATACTTTCACATTTATATACACATTTATATTTTTCCAAAAATTCTCACAAAGTATTTATCATTTTGTCAAATCTTTGAATTACTAAAATATATTTATATACATACATATATATATATATATATATATATATATTTCCCAAAAATTCTCATAAAAAGTCTTTTAAAATATTCATCATTTTGATAACAATTTAACTATACAATAATAATTACATAAATGATTATACTTTCCATAAATTCTCATAAATAGTCCTTACAAAAATATTTACCATCTTGTCAACCTTTTTGCTATAATGCATCATGCAGTATGTGTGTGTGTGTATATATATATATAAATATATTTTCCATAAATCCTCATAAATGGACGTTACAAAAATATTTATCATTTGGTCAATCTTTATACTAAAATACATCATGCAGTATGCAGCCTCCCTTATATCCTCTACCAACCTTATACCGCTGACTGGAGCCATAGGCTAACACATAGTCCAACAGAAACACATCCATATGACTGAATTGTTCCAAGCTCACCAAAACTTAAGATACACCCGGCCAAAGGTATAGAGCTTAAGTATGGACTATGGCTCTCCTCCTTAACAAAAACAATTAAGGAAGTGTCACATGTCCCTCAACTCCAATGCAATCCCGGCCAAAGGAAAACATGAAAGAAGGGGCCCTGAAAAGTACCAACCACTGTGCACCGAGCGGTGGCATAAAAACATATCACATCAATTCCTCCGAACTCCAACCCATCACAATCACAAAGCCATGATAAATGCATTCATTCAAATATAAATCATTTTAAACCATATCTTCATATGCAGCATGTAAAATCATAGATTTGAGAATAAAAACAGTATCATTGTATGTATTCGTGAATAGTAAATTACTATGCTTATACTTGAATAGTAAAATACGGTATATATACGTAAATGATGAATAGTAATAGAGTATGTATAAGTGATTAGCAAATAGTAATATACGATATGTATACGTAAATAATGAATAGTAAATCCGTATGTATAAATGAATAGCAAAATACGGTATGTATACGTAAAATGATGAATAGTAAATTAGTACATGAATAGTAAATCAATATGTATAAGTGAATAGTAAATACGATACGTAAATGATGAATAGTAATTACAGTATGTATAATGAATAGTAAAATACTATATACGTGATAGTAAATTAATATTATACGTGCGAGATAATACCATTGAATTAGATAAATATACAAATCCAAAGTTCTCATACCAGATCTTAAAACCATATAAATCTTAAAATACTTCATACATATATTTTAGTCAAAGAAAACAATAATAATAAACATTTATAATCATACATAATCTACAAGTATAAGGAAGAATATTCGAGTTACTTGGCAACCTTTAGCTCCTAAATAATCACCAAAATGCTACTACGAGGCTCCCAAATAATTACCACTTTACTCCCCTTTTCTCTCTCCCTTGCTTGACTGAGTACGAGTGTGTGTGTTGTATGTATGATGTGTGTGTGTGTGATTGGTGTAGGGGTAGGGGGTATTTATACTGAATTCCCCCTACTATTTGCTTCACGTAGGAACGGTGCCCCATTTTTTTATTCACCGATTGCTAATACCTCCGCACCGCTCCTCAACTCGATCGCGCCTTCTTTCTTAATTTCAAAATAAGTGGACTTTTCTTTCTTCCGTCTCCATTCCTCACCTCTTCTTAATATAGTAATATTAATTTAATAATATTATATTATATTCAATTATATACTTCCTTCCTTCTTCCTTCTTCATTCCTTCCTTCCCGTCCGTGTCTCAATATTATATATTAAAATAATATAAATATAATTTAATAATATATTATATTATTTTCTTCTTTTCTTCTTCTTCCTTTTTCCTTTTTCCTCTCCGTCGTTCCGCCTCTCTCCTTCCTTTGTCTCTTTCTTTCTTCTTTCCATGCGCCTTCTTATATAATATATTATATAATAATGTAATATCGAATTTAATAATATATTACTATAATAATAATACATTATATATTTTGACCCTATACTTTATCTCATTTAAACCTCAAAATGCTTAATAAACCTTACTTAAAATCCTTAATAAAATTTGGGATGTTACAAAAAGAAAGAAAACAAGCTTCTATCATATTTATGCATGTAGGTGAAAAATGTAGTTTCAAAAAGAAAAGGAGCAAGTTCTAGAGAACACAAATCAGGAGCAGATGCACACATGAAAGAAAGAATGATAAAAGATGAATTTCATTCAAGCGGGCCCAAAACCTCACAAGGTTAATAACAACTTAGGCAATCAACAATATCAAATCAACTACCAAGACATGCAATCAAAGAGTCAGGAATTGTAGACCAAACAGAATGATCTGGAAGGGATTTTAACTCAAGTTTGGGTGGTTGCTCAGTGGAAGGAAGAAGCTTGGGTGGTTGTTGCAACAACTTGGATGTCATCACACTGAAATGCACAAACCACATTCACGAAGCGGAAGAAGCTGTGTCTATACGCTCAATGTTAACATTAGAATTCAGCTCATCAAAACTAGAGTTAAGTTCATCAAAATCAGAATCAGGATGCACATCAGAATGAAGCTCAAACTCAGAATCAATATCAGAATCCACAAGTAATGCAGAATCACCCAACAAGTCAGAATCACCAAATAATGCAGCATTAACCAAATGAGTGCAAACAGAGCACCATTCATTATCGGACATGCACAAATGGCGGAATCACTCTCGGATGAAAAATTAGGATAATCAAGACACCAATCGCAAGAACATCATCCACAAGATCATCGATCACATCAATACGAAAAACAGAATGCTCTTCCCTAGGATGTTTCATGGCATCAAAGATATTAAAATTCACGAAATATCACCAAACTCCATGGAAAGAGTACCCGGAAATACACATCTATCTTAGTCCTAGTCAAGTTTCATGAAAGGCCTCCTAGAATGATTGGTGACCTACGATAAGAAGACTCATCCTCCATATCTAAGATGTAAAAATTAGCAGGGGAATATCAATTCATTAACTTTGACTAATACATATTCAACTAAACCGAAGGATGGACATTACTCCTATTAGCTAATTGAACAATAACACCGGTTGGACGCAAGAGACCAAGACCAAGAGATCTATAGATAGATCTTTGGCATGACATTTATAGAAGCACCTAAATCTAGCATGCAATCATCAAATTTATAATTACCAATAAGGCAAGGGATAGAAAACGTCCCGGATCCTTGCACTTGCGAGGCATGGTAGGGCTGGATGAGGGCCGATACATCCGGTTCAAACTCACTCGTTCATTCCCTTCGCCGCCTCTTGTTGGTGCATAACTCCTTCAAACTTGGCATATTTAGGAATTTGTTTGACTACATCTAGAGAGGAATGTTGATCTCTACTCTTCCGAATGTCTCAAGTATATCCTTCTCTTGTGCTTTTTCGCCAACTTCTTGGATCGAGGGCTCTTCCTCGAGGGAAAGGAAGAGGAATGGGAATGTCTTCCTCTTCACCTTGCTGCATTGCCTTTTTGTTTTTAGAGTCAATCTTCACATTATCGACTCTCTCTCGATGTGGAAGTCACATCGCCCGTAGCTGGTTGAGGTTCCTCCAATTGCTTGCCGGATCGAAGGGAGATAGCACTCACATTCCCTTGGGATTAGGAATTGTTTGTGAAGGAAGAGTGTTGGATCCCGAGGTTGAAGCTGATTCAATGATGTTGCCAACAGCCCAATCTATGTTTGCAAACTCTGAATGGAAGTGTCATTTTGCTGTTGGAACTGCATATTGGCTGTGACAAATTGCTTCATCATATCCTCCAATGAAGAACCACTACTACTGGTACCAGCCTGCTGTTGTGCCGCTTGTGGAGGTGCACATATGGCTGGTCGAGGAGGTGGTGCGGCAAAGGAGGTGCGCAGACCGTTGTTGGAAATTACGTAGTCTGTCTTTGTCTCTGTGGTAATTCCCAAAATTCTGCTGATATTGGTTACTCTGGTTCTGATTTTGGTTCCAACGGAAATTGGGGTGATTTCTCCATCCCGGATTGTAAGTATTAGAATAAGCATTATTTTGCTGGTATTGTGGCTTTCCCGGAAAAACACCCACCGCAGCTACTGACTGGTCTTGATAAGCAGGATCATGCAAGGTAGGGCAAGAGTCAGTAGAATGATAAGGGTCAGAACAGAACCCACATGAGTACCCAACGAGGAGAGGAAGATTATACCGTCTGGGTCACTTGCTTAACCGCCTCGCAAGGGAAGTCGATCATCAAGTCTATTCTCCAATCTCCGAGAATCGTGCGGACCGGAGGTGTTTGAATATGGTAAACAGGAGTACTATTGGCCCTTTGTGCCAAATTGCTGAGAATTAGCAGCCATAGTAGATATCAACTCTCGGGCCTCTTCAGGTGTCTTGCTATCTAAGGCCCCACCACTAGATGCATCAACTAAACTTTTATCCATCGGTAACAAACCGGAATAAAAATATGTAATTAGGAGTTGGTCTGAAATCTGGTGGTGTGGACAGCTTGCACACAATCGCTTGAACCTCTCACAATATTCATACATGGTCTCCGCATTGATTTGTTTAACACTAGTGATCTCCTTCGAATAGCAATGGCTTTTGAGGAAGGAAAGAACCTCACTAGGAATAACCTGCATATCATCCCAACTCCCAACGATGTTGGTTGCAAATTGTATAGCCAATCCTTAGCCACGCCATCTAGGGAAAATGGAAAAGCTCTCACTTAATGTGGTCCTCATCAATTGCTTGAGGTTTCATTGTCTTTGCATACCACATGGAACTCCTTTAGATGCTGTGAGGACATTCACCAAGACCATGAAACTTGGGCAACAAATGGATAAGACCAGATTTTAGTTCAAAGTTAGCAGCAAGTTCAGGATATTGAATACATAAATTTTGATTGCCCACATCAGGGGTAGCTAATTCTTTCAAAGTGAGACGAGCTGCTTGCTCTTCTGCCATAATTTCTGAGTTAGCAAAATTGCTACTAGAATCAGTGAAAACAACAAGACTATCAGAAGTACTATCAGAGTCAAGATCAACAGAATGGACACAATCGGACTCAAGTTCAATGTCGATTCAATTATTAATCCCACGACTTAGCCTAACAAATCTTCTAGCGGTAAGAAATTGTTCTTTCTATTTCGAGGATCAAATGGCAACAAGTCTTACGGATTAATAGTACTCCTAGTACTCATGCAGCATAAATACAAGGCAGAATTTGCAGAAAATCAGAATTACGAAATTGCCACCAGAAAAGAAGAATTACGAAAATGCAACCAGAAGTGGTAAAAAGTAGAAAACACTAAGATGACACCAAAAAAAACACAAAAAGCAAAAACCTATGTTAGAACTTCACCAAAACAAGTCCAAAACACGTTCAAATGATTTTTAAAATTTATGAGACTTGGATAGGGCAACTCCTAGACCATTGGGGAACCCAAAAATAGAATAAAAAAAACTTCAAAAATTGAAAAGTGGTCTAAATGATGGAATTTGGCTAAAATATGAAGACCACATGGAAAATTTGTCCTGTGAGTTAGGCCATTTCCTATCAACTAGCAAAATTTCAGACCATTCGGAAATACTCCGAAAACAATGCCCTAGTAGAAATCACAAAATAGAAACTTAAAACAGCGAAAAAGTGGTCTAAACGATGGAATTTGGGGAAAATAGGTCAGACCTCACTCCCAAGGAGAGTGACTCTTGTTTAGAATGCCCAATTCCTTGTGAATAAGACCTGGTTTGAGTGATCTGGGTCGAAAGATTTACGTCCGGCCACCCAAACCACCGAAAACTACTTGCTAATGAAACCGATGCAAATTCCCCGACGGCGGCGCCATATTTTGACGAGATTTGCCGTGATCTCCCAAAATAACCAGATTAGAAAAGGATTTGCGTATAATGTAACCTGGGTCGTTTCCCAACGAATTCACAGTCGGTCTAAATCAGTAACAGCGAAACAGAACAGTAACAAATTGGGGGGAGTTGTTTTCAATGCAGTAAAGATTAAAACAGAAAGCAAGAAAACAAGATCAATCAGATTAAAAACGATTAACCCAGAATTGGGATTCCATAACCTTCATCGGACAAAAAGATAATAACCAAACTCGTGATTGATTCTGGACAAACCGAAATCTCTGCATTTGTCCAGATATTCCCTCCACTAGACGATCGTCTAGCATTTGATCGAACACGTGGCGAGCTCGCTGTGCGATCGCACAACGCTCTCTCATAACCCTGTCCGACCTATGTCCTTGGGATATCAATCTATGTATTAGATTTAATACCTAATTCGCAATTATAATCGGATCCGATTAAAATAAACAGAAACGAATTACGTTACCGATTAAAGCGCGTGTCCTCTGGATTCGTGGAATCCTCAATCCATGGGTCAATCACAGAAGCCTAGCCTATCATAGCTATGCAGAACGAAAATGGGAAAGAGATGAAGAAGTTCATTATGAACACAAAGAACAGATGAATAACAGTTGAGAGAAAATGAAACTTCTGTATTTTAATCCAAAACTGAGTAAAAAATGTGAATGAAATATGTTTGTGGTCTGCCTCACTTAACCTAAAATGGAAAAACGAAATGGGGCTCCAATCCACAATTCAGGCCCAAAACATAAAATAATAAAAAATGAGCTTTAATTACAAATTCGAGCCCAAATAAAAATCCGACTTCGGCTCTCTCGTCCGAATTTGCCGTTTATGTCTTCATAACAATTGTAGCTCTCTGAATCATCTGAAATATGAAACAAAAATGAGGCAAATCCGATGTCCGGTTCAAGAGTTATGGTAGGAATAGTGAAGCAATGTAAAACTGGAATTTTATTATTAAAAATGGCTAAAATATAATCAAAGGCCCAAAGCCCAAATAAGTATAAAAGCCATTATTTATTAACTAAAGAGTCTTAAATTATTAATCAAGAGATAAAAAGAAGTGTATGAAATATTCAATTATCAGTATGAACACTACAAAAATAATCGTTGGGATGTTACAAATGGTATCGGGCTGGTTCGTGTCGATGTGCAACTCGAGTTGAACTCTATATAAATAATTCAATTTTAAGTGTCACACACATAACACAAACTAATCAAGCAACAACTATGTAAAATAAATTAGTTGTTTATTGATTTTATAAATGAATATCCAAAAGATTAGGGAAGTACCAACCAAGCTTTTGGAATTGAAGCTCTGGTAAGAATGAGAAGGTTTGTTTGTGGAGATAGATATTGGTCATGCACACACGCAATCTTTAACGTGCTGCATCTGATACTGCTAAAAAAGATAACATTATTTGTTACTTTTTTGTGTCTATATATATATAATATTCTCCTTCTACATTGTTACTGATAGATTTTTCAACAGTAAAATACCAGAGTTGCTTATAAATATAAATGTATTTTTCGTCAAGCTAAGAATATTTTTTTTAATAAAATAAAATATTATTATGTGACATTAAAGCCAGTAAAATTTTCAATTTTCTTTTTAGCTAACCCAGCAAAACTTTTAAATTTACATGAAAGAGATTCAGAAGTTTTATTAAAAAGGGATAAAAATAATGAAATGGTTCTCTAAATTGTCACTCCATGCGTAGGTTGACCACTCCATGCGTACATGAACATTCAACAGGTGCAACCTCATAAAGAAATGGTTCTCTGAATTGTCACAGCCATTAGTTGTTGACCTTTTTTTTAATGACGGTAGGATCTAATAAAGTTACTGAGCATCTCGCTGTAAAAAAATTTGAAAGAAACTAAACTTTGTTTATCTAGGGGTTCGGTTTCTCTGCTGAGCGGTGTTTCTCCTAATCCCTCAATAGCTTTAAATCTTGGCCATCCATTTAATATCTAACTGCTCAGAGAAAGCCACATTACCTAAAATATTTTTTTAGTACCAGTCAATATTCTGAAATATTTTTTCAAGATCATACAATATTTTTTCAGTACCAGTCAATATCCTAAAATATCTTTTAATCAATATCTTAGAGTATCTTTTTGGTACCAGTTAGTATCCTGAAGTATTTTTTTAATACTGGTTAGTCCAAAATATTTTTTCAAGATCATGAAGTATTTTTTCAGTACTAGTCAATATCATAAAAAATATTTTTAGTATCAGTCAGTATCCTAAAATATTTTTTCAAGATCCTAAAATAATTTCTCAAGATCATGAAGTATCTTTTTAGTACCAATTAATATTTTGAAACATTTTTTTAATACCAGTCAGTACTCTAAAATATTTTTTCAAGATACTGAAAAAATATTTTAGAGTATTGACTGATATTAAAAAGTACTCCAGGATGAGACAGTCAAGATTAATTCAAATCAACGGTCTAGATTGGATGAGGAGAGATCAATGTTTCAGATTGGATGGGGAGAGATGGTGAGAATGTAAGATAATGAGAAGATCCATTCTGTTTATCCAGTGATCTCCAACTCATTAATTCTGGTCTTGCAGTTTTACTTTCTAGGTGCTGGCTTCAGATATCTGAAAACTTGTTTAATAATGTTAGTTAAATTTTTGCTCACACTTATTATTATGCATATATGAAGCCTTGCAATTATAACATGCATCAAAGATAATTATGACAACAGTAGTTATGTGTTTGTTCATTAGAATTTTGATTGGTTTCTTTCATTTTACTCTAACATAGATGAGGTCTGGATGCTTTGAATTGGATCAGGCAACAATTATTGTTCCTCTGAATTTTTTTATGCTGGGGTGGGGGGTGTTCAGTAAAGACATTTTATGCACAGTCAAAAGCTTTTTCAAACTTAACGCATTATCCTTTATTTCTCTGTTTACTGTCTCCCCGTGTCAAAGACCTCTTATCTTAATAATACCTCTTTCTCCTAACTCGCTGCCCTTTATCAACAGGATTGCCGGGATTGATCTTCCGGACAAATTTATTGATAGTATATCATAGACCATAACAAAATGATAGAGAGAGTATGTGAGAATCAGAAAGTGAACATGATTATTATCGGGATAGAGTATAAGGGCATGTATGGCGAGTGTCTTAGAGTCTAGTCGTTACAACTAATGACTGATAACTAATAATAACAGCTTATCCCCAATATTTATCAACTTTTAATGCAAATTTTCTGGTAGAGCTCATATTGTATATGCTACTTCTTCTAAACCCATTTCACAAATATGGTGTTTAAAAGTTGCGGCAGAGATTTTGATATTTTTTTATTTTATTTTGGACAGAGCTCATTGTAGAGGGGAACATTAGTGCAGCGGTAAGGTTACTGCTATGTGACCTTGAGGTCACGGGTTCAAATCCTGAAAACGGCATGATGTAAAATACTCACATCTACACTGATTTTCACTCAAATAGATTAGGCTTAAATGGGAAATTCAGAAACAGAGGTGAGGGAGAGAGAAAACAGAGCTGGAAGAGAGAGGGAAAAAGAATAGAAAGGAGGGGAAAGTTTCACAACTGAAGGGGGAGAGAGATTCCATAATATTTCAATATTTCATTCATCAAGTTCTTCCTCATGAAGGAAGGAAAAAAGAAGAAGTAATCAGCAAGTTATCAAGTGGCTGCCTACTTGCAAAAAGACATGTTACTGCCTACTTGAAAAAGATATATATTATAATAAATTGATACTTTTTTCTATGGTAGGTTTTCCTATATTTTCTATCACAACCTCTCTACATGTGGGAGTAAGACTATATCATCTATCCTCATTGGCGGACCCAAGTTTCTATCCCTTGAATTTGTTGTTTTTTTTTTAAATTTATTATTATTATTTATTTATTTTAAAAAATTAATACATATTTGAATGATTGTCCACCCTTAAATTAAATGTCCACTCTTAATACATCAAGACTACTGCATTTCATAATCGGATGGGGGATGGATAATTGAATGATTGTTTAGTGCCTTATATTGAAAAAGATGTATTTGATAACATTGATAATAAGACAATTATGATGAAATTTTAAAAAATAAAGTCTAGAAGGATGATATTGTAATTATTTTTATTGTAATATCTTTTTGTTATTAAAATATATGTCTTGAACTTATTGAGTGTCACACCTTCATTGTAATTTATGTAGCTTGCATTTCTAACCGCACTTAGCCTTGCTTTTCTAAATGACGGTTTGTAAAATAATTGTCTCTCTTATTATATCGTCAGTATTCACTTGATTTCATGAATATTTTTTTGATATTTTTTTTTCTTGTATATATTCTTTTATTTTTTTTAATGCATTTAAAACTTTACTTTTAAAAAAGAACCCCGAATCTCCCCACCAATTGTGTCTTGTGCCTTCGTAATTTTATGGGTTCGCCTGTTTATCCCTTCTCAAACCCCACCTGTGGTGGTAAAATTTGTCTTTTGGCAGCAGTTAAGTTGGACAGAGCTCGATGTCTAGAGTGCATGGAGTCTTATGCTTGGTGATTCACTGAAGCTAGGATATAAAATACTGTCATATTCCTCTTTTAGTCGTGAGTCGTGACCCACAAGAACAAAGCTAGGACCTGTTTGAGCTTGAGAAATTTTATAAACTGGTATGATTTTTAAGAGGAAGGTAAATGTTCTTAAAATAATTTGTGCTTTCATCTATTTCTAGAAAGCTCAAATGATGCAGTCATTCTTGCATGATATAGTTTCTTGTGTGCTTGTTTCTGTTTACTGGAGGACATTACTTTTTGCTCATTGAATCAACTCAAGGCTATCCTCAACCTGAGAAGTTTAGGGTTGTTTTGTCGGTTTTTATTTGAACTCAAAGGATCAAAGATGTTCCGCATTAACTTCTTTATACCAACTATTTCACTGACTCTTGTCATGAAATAGTGATTAATTGTAGATTATTCTACTCAGTTTGCTTTAGTGTGAGGGATCTTGAGATTTCTTTTCAACGATTAGTGAATACATGTGCTGCTTCGGATATTCCTCTGGAAACACCTAACTATGTGCTATTTTTACTATCTTCTTGGTAGTCCAGTTTCTAGCTTGACATAATTCATAGTCATGCGACCTAGAACTGCCCCAGGTTCTAATTTGGCACTAAAATAAGTGGGTGACAGGATTATTTTCCCTGGCTCACTTTGAGCAAAAGATGTATCCGACGCTTTATGTTGCATACATGTATCACGTCTCTCATGAAGTCGCTCAATATGCATAGTTAGATAGGACTCGGGAAAATGAGGTAGGATTTGCATAGTTACTGAGGTTAGTTAAATTTTATGGGGTGGATTACAAAATTATACTCCCTTCAGTCCTTAATATAATACTTCCTCCGGTCCTAATTATAAGAAAGCGTTTTTTAGAGTTGGTTTTGGTCCAATTATAAACAGTTTTAACTTTTGTCAATTTTTTCCTATAATACCCATATTTATACTTTCTCAATAATAATTAAAGACAATAATAATTTAATAATACACCTATATATTTTATAAAGTAAATAATGTTTGCAACTCATTAATGTTATATACACCTCAATTATACTTTTTTCTTATAAAATAATTTTGAGCAATTTTTGTCATATTTTTCCTATATCATCCCTACTAATACTTCTTCCACAATAATTAATTTAACAACACGCTTTATATTCTATCAAATGAGATATTCTACTTTATTTTTTATTTTTAAATAAAATAATTTTAATATTCCTTTAAAAACAATTTTTTTTGTAACTATCAGTCTAAAGTGATTAATTTTTTTCACCTAAAATAACCTAATAAACCATTAATTTCATTATCTTTTTTCCAACAATAAAAAAATAAACTTGCATTTGTTCACTGAGTCACGCAACAATCTCTCATTTCTCTGTTCCTTCTTTTCCTCCCTCCTCTTCCCTACACCTTCATAATAATGCCTGCATCACTAAACGTAAAGGTGACGCTTCTCTTCTGTACTACTCATTTTCCCTTGATGTAATTTTTTATTTTAATTAGGGGTATTTTTGAAAAATAATTATAATTAACTAATTTAACTTCTCTCCTTAATCTCTCCAAATTTTGGTAAATAGCTCTTATAATTAGGATCGGAGGGAGTATATATTGGGGGAGTTGATTTTGGTCCTAAATATAAGACAATTTTTATATTTGTTAATTTTCCCCCCTAAATTACCCTTATTGATACTCTTTTCACAATAATTAAGGAGAGAGGATGAGGGAATTAAGCAAGATGAATACGGTGTTTTATAAAATACATAGCAAATTAACAAACTCAACTAACTTCCTTAATTTAATCAAATTAAGTAAATATGTTTTATATTAAGGATTGCATGAGTGTGGATTTTTTTCTAGAAAAGCCACGTGCCATTAATTCACGGGAAAATGACAATTAAATACCATATGAATTTCCTAAACCCAGAGAAGCTTATTGAACTTGTGAAAGGAAAGAGAAAGGATAAGGGGCAATTGGAGATATGAAAATTTTGGAGAAAAGTTCAAACTGCCCTTCATATAATAAATAACACCAAGAAAATCCAAGGTTTTAACCTTCACAATTTCCTTGGAGACCAACGAATCACGTGGAGCTTTGGCTGGCTATGGTACAAGGCTTGTCGGAGGTTCGATTCCGACGAATGTAAGGGAAGATCAGAGAACTAGAAAGAGGAAGATGAAAAGGAAAAGGCAAATCGAGCTTCAACTTCTTCTTCCTCTAACACTTATAGTCACATTGTTGTCCCTAAATCGAGTTAGGTTGAGTTAAGATTTAAATCGATTTGATTTACTATCCACACATACAAAAATTAAGAAGGAAAAAAAAAACCACATGAAATTTGAAATGAACAGTATCTGAGGTTTGAGGAAGAAGAAAGTGTATAGTAAATGTGGGATTTAACAAAAGTCGTAATAAGAATAACAAATTCTTTAATGGGATTAACAAGTTCGGTAATGAGTTTAACAAATTTATTTGTTAAGGGAAACTTATGTGACTCTGAAAAAACTAAAATCTAAGCACCATTAATAAGTTTGGTAATGTGATTAACAAGTTCAGTAATGCGATTAAGAAATTTATTCGTCAGGTAGAACTTTTGTCACTCTAAACTTGTTAATGGTATTAAAAAAACTTGTTATTCCTATTTTTTTCAAGTTGGCAACACTTCTTGCTTTGAAAAACTCAATTTGGGTAGAACTAACTTCCCTATCATTCTAACTTAACACCCACGTTCAAATTTTTTCAAATATATATATATATATATAGAGAGAGAGTTGGAGGCAATTTAATATTTTTAAATTTATATTGATTATAATTACAATTTTTATTATCCTGTCTAGTAAATATTATTTTTATCTATGTCTTTCACTCTAATTTTTCCTAGACATGACATGTAAGAAAGATGTGACTTTTAAAAGGTATTTTTTTTTAAACAACTTCCATAGATAATTGTGGAGAAGCCAGTTATATCTTGTCTTTATTACTCTTTCTAATTCTTATTATAAGGCACCAACTAACAAGTTTATTTGATCCTTTTTATAAGACACTTACTTGTTTCCAATGAGCATTAATTATTTTTTTCCATATATATGCCCCGAATAAATAAGGGTAGTGGGTGAGAGTAATAATTAATATGATATTAGCGTTTAGTGCAATTAGTAGGGGTAATATTTGAAGTTACTTAAATTGTAGGCCAACTTTATTGACTTTAACTGTTTTTATTGGTTTGTGAGAATTGTTAGTTTGTGTCTTATAAGGACAAGAGGGAGTACAAAGTACCAACTAACAATTGTATTTGGTCTTTTTTATAAGGTATTTGTTTGTTCCCAAAGCCCATTAATTTTTTTTTTCATGTATGCCCATAATTAATAAGGGTAGTAGATGAGAGTAATAATTAGGGAGAATTAGTATGAAGGACCTAGAGAAAATAATATTGATTAAGAAGACCATAAAAACAGTAATTATTTAGAAGGACCAAATATTAAAACATAAAATTAAAAGTACTAAGTTGCTCTCCAAGCTTTTCTAATGTCTTCTCTTTGATTTTAGTTTAAGCATCTCACAAACTCAACTTAGTGGAAAGTGTTTATACCTAACTGCAACTGCAACTTGACTAAAAATTGTAATTAGATTTGTCAATGGATTATTTTTATCCAAACCCAGCAGACATAGGAAAGAATAATATGCTTTCATTCCTTTCTGTATGTAGCTCGAAGCAGCACAGTCTTTCCTGGCCAAATTAAATCAAGGATTTGGGGCTTAACATATATGAATGGAAAGACCCACCCATCTATCCTACTTGATTTAGAATTTTATATCATAAAACGGCTCCGCTGCAATGGAACCGAACCAATTGCAGTACTCAGATCTAAGCGCATAGATCTCTCTCTAGGCCTATCTAATAGCATATCTGGAAGTGATAGGTTATGCTGACATCTTTTCTGGTATATCAGTTGGTGCTCTAGCTCTAGAAAAAGGAGTTGTAGTTCTAGTGAATGCTTATTAATTTTTTATTTGATTTTTAATGCTCCTCTTTGAGCAAGTTCTTTCATACCTTCCCCTGTTAGTGCTTTCTTCCTAAACAATCAAAGAAGCAATTTTTGTGTTCGAAATCAAGCTAAAGGAAGTCCCACCAACAGCTAGCAAGGAGACTTCGACTGATCTTGTATCGGATGAAGAGAAGGGGGCGCTGAAGTAGTCTGTTAGCCACAAGAATCACTGTGACAGGAAGATCGTTGCAGTAATAAAGGTTCAAGGAGTGTTGGGAGATTTGTTTTTGAGTCACATAACTGTGATTTATAGTTTATATGCCAATTTAATTTCTGGGTTTGAGATGTTTGCTCCACACGAAGATGGAAGAGAAACACATGAAGCGCAATTGGTATTTTTAATTTTATATCATTGTATTTGGTCCTTTTAAATAATTAGGATTTTTATGGTCCTCTCTAATAAATGTTATTTTCTTTAGGTCTTTCACTTTAATTTTCTCTAATAATTAATATAATATTAGAGTTTAGTGTAATTAGTAAGGATAATATTGGAAGTTACTTAAATTTTGGGATAACTTTATTAACTTTAACTGTTTTTATTGATTTATGTGAATTGTTAATTCATGCCTTGTAATAAAGAACAAAAGAATATCTATCAAATGCATGACGCTGCTTTTGACCAAAATAATTCGACTATTGCTTCTTCCCCTTTGCTGTTAAGATCCGCTACCATCCTTTGATGTAAAACGTCATCGTTTTATGCATTGAAAAATGGCTGTAGTTGCTTTTTTATTTGTGTGAGTTAAGTTATATTCAGGACCCTAAAGTATTTAGGATATTGATTGATACTAAAAAACACTTTATGATTTTAAAAAATCATTTTAAGATTTTAAAAAAAAAATTTAGGATATTGACGGTGTTAAAAAGATCTTTAGAATATTAACCAATATTAAAAAAATACTTCATAATCTTAAAAAATTATTTTCGCAGCTTAAAAAATAAATAGAGTGTTCTAAAAAAAAAAATCATATTTACCACTCAAACTTGGATACTCGTACTTTCCAATTAAATTTGTGAATATTTCTTTGGCTAATAAAAGAAAAAGGGGGAAAAGATTTTAAATTCCACGCTCGGGGTCAACTTTGGTGTCTAACTCGTGCTGAGGTGTCATCCACAAGCTAGACTTGTTGCTATTTTGTTGCTATTCTAGGCACTTCGGGGACTTGAAGCAAATCAAAAGGCCTGTTGCCCATAACTTAGTTGAAAGGAATTGGATCGAGCATATCTCATATCCAGATGGCTTCCCAATCATCTGAGCCTCACTTCGTCTTGTTTCCACTCATGTCCCCAGGTCACATGAATCCCATGGTTGACGTAGCCAGAATTTTAGCTCACCATGACGTGATTGTTACGGTGGTCACAACGCCGCATAACGCTGCTCGTTTCTCAGCAACTTTTGCTCGTTTCTCTGAGTCTGGCCTTCCAATTCGATTAGTCCAGCTTCAATTCCCATATGAAGAGGCTGGAGTGCCTGAAGGGTGTGAGAATTTTGACATGCTACCTTCACTGGGCATGGGCTGGAGCTTGTTTGAATCACTGAGCATTCTGCAGAAACCAGCTGAAGAATTGTTCCAAGAGTTAACGCCTCAACCAAACTGCATAATCTCTGATGTGGGTTTGCCATATACAGCCCACATCGCCAGCAAATTTAATATTCCTAGGATTTCTTTTTACGGAGTGAGCTGCTTCTGTCTCCTATGGAACCTTAAAGCCATGAGTTATGAGGGTCATGAGAACATCAGGGACGAATCAGAATACTTCGTTATACCTGACTTGCCTGATAAAATTGAGATCACCAAAGCCCAGTTACCAGGACAACCGGAAAGCTGGAAGGAGTTTGTTGGCAAAATGGTTGAAGCTGAAATGGCCGTTTATGGGGTAATCGTGAATTCCTTTCAAGAGTTGGAGCCAGCATATGCAACAGAATACAAGAAGACAAGAAAAGATAAACTGTGGTGTATTGGCCCTGTTTCACTCAGCAACAAGGATGACTTGGATAAGGCTCACAGAGGGAACAAGGCCTCAATTGACGAGAACGAGTGCATGGAATGGCTTGATTTGCAGAAACCAAGGTCCGTTATTTATGTGTGCCTAGGAAGCATGTGCAATCTAACTCCTTTGCAATTAAAAGAGCTTGGTTTGGCTTTGGAAGCATCAAACATGCCATTTATTTGGGTCATCAGAGCAGGAAGTCACTCAGAAGAACTGTACAAATGGATTAAAGAAGATGAGTTTGAGGAAAGGACCAAAGGGAGGAGCCTTTTGATCAGAGGCTGGGCTCCTCAGGTACTTATATTGTCACACAGAGCAATTGGAGGGTTCATAACACACTGTGGTTGGAACTCAACTATAGAAGCAATATGTGCAGGTGTGCCAATGCTGACGTGGCCATTATTCGGGGATCAATTTTTAAATGAGAAGTTTGTGGTGCAAGTATTGGGAATTGGAGTGAGGGTTGGGGTTGAGAGCCCCATGACCTGGGGCGAGGAAGAGAAAATAGGGGTGTTGGTGAAGAAACCAGACATTCTGACGGCAATACACAGGTTGATGGATGAAACAGAGGAAAGTGAAGAAAGAAGAAATAAGGCTATGAGGCTTTCAAAGATGGCCGAGGGAGCTGTACAAGAAGGTGGGTCTTCTGAGTTGAACGTGAGCCTGCTCATCCAAGATATCAGGCAACAAACCAAACAAGACTAGTGCTCTTTCCCAGCTAGCAAAAAAATACTTCTTTGGTTTCCACTACAAATTAAGTCCTATGTTTGAGATTGAAGGTAGTATATGCACTTTGTTTTTACGATCATTGTTTCTTGCCAATAAGTTCCTGACCAACAGTATGTGCCTGTCTCCACTTATATCTAGCAAACCAATGTGTGTATGTAGTGGCATCTGCCATTATTTCCAAGTTTAGCATGGCCTGAATTTTTTTTTATTGTTCTGGGACACTTGAAATGTCTCAATAATTTGCATGTAAGGTAAGATTTGGGATGTTTTGATCTTTGTTTTCCTTGAATTCAAGTGATTAGGCCCCATGTTTTGAATCCCAATATAGGTGATCAACCTTGAGCTTTATTAATTCAATAGTAATCTGCCAGACTTATATATTCAATAATCAATTCAATGAACCAACCCATCTTAAGAATTCTGCTCCTTTAGTTACAGTTGCATTAGGCTCTGTTAAAAATTAAATCCTCAAATTCATCCGCATAAGCATATATTTTTTAAAATTTCAGTTACACCGAGCGAGGTCATTGTCAAGAAGTTTCAAATGCGAAAACCTAAGTTAATTGACATCACGAATTGCAGAACGTGGATGCAAGATTGCAAGGAATCTTAATGAACATATAAAGAGCTGAGAAAAATGGCTTTCAAGCAGTTTGTTTGTTTGTTTTTTTTGGAGAAAAAGAGTAAATAAATTTAATGGGCCAAGCTCAAAATTACACCTCCGTAAAATAGAAAGTTGGGTTTTGTTGAGCCCAATTGTTTTGGTCTTTTGTGTTTCTTAGTCCTCAGAGAAGGAAAATGTTGCAGATTTGTGACACGGCCGGTGCTTCTAAACAATGGGGTTCAGTTGGCATGTATAGGTAGTTTAGTTAATAAAAGTAAGATTTATATGATACATCTATAAACAGGTGTGTCCTGCTCAAACTGAAGCGCAGGTTTCGATCGGAGGTTGCTCAATATGCAAAGCTAGCCTTTGAGATCTTTCCGCGCAGACGCAAACAACGTCAAAGCACCTTTATAAATGATGTGGTCAAGAGTTTTTCTCTATTACAAATTATGTGGATAAGATTTTTTATAGTAAAAAAATCTCTCTTCTAAGATAGAAACTCATACTTCTCTGTTACAAATGATATGGGCAAGATTTCTTTTGTTTGCTTTAAACGCACACAATCATTTTAACTACATTTTTAGTACTGGTGTGAAACTAGTGGAAACCCCTACTACATTTATGATTATAAATGGGGAATTAATGGTAACTTAGTTGAAACTAGTGGAACCCATACTACATTTATATATGATCATGAATGATTTGAATTCTTCAATCACACCTTCACACTTGTTATCTTGTCATGGTTAAAACTTATTTTTTTAGCTATGGTTAGTTGTTAAAATTAGAATATGTAAATTTTCATATTTAAACTTAAACTTGTTATTCTGTTATTTGTTAGTTATTAAAATAAATATGTAGGTACACTTGTAAAATTATCTATAAACTTGATCAAATGGATATAAGCAATTTGACCTCAATTTTGTTGGGGGCAGAAAATAAAAGAAAACACTAAATTAGTGTTCTATTAATAATATAAATATCCATTAAACTTTTTCCATTGTCAAATAATATCAGATGGTGATAGTTGGTTACTTGCCTCTTCCGGGTTTTAAAAAAAATGCATCTATTTGGTATTATTTTTTTCTGGCTACATCTTTGTTTATTAATTGACGTCTTTAAAATTACATTACAAAAAATAAAAAAAATAACATTCTCCTCTCATTATAGAAGAAATCGGCCTGATCAATATACCACTAGCTCAAAAATAAAATGTGAAGTTTCCTTAGAAAAGGGAAATTGAAATTCTTTGCAGTAAATTTATCGAAAGCTTAAGGCTAATAAACTCATATACATGTCGTTTTCTGTTAGTAAGTAATATTTGGTGATTTTATTTAATTTAAAATGACAAAAAATGGCAATTGGTATTTATATTAATTAATAATTGGCTTGAGAAAACGAGTATATGCTCTTGCTGATATTATGAAGAGAACACTATCCATGAAAATGGAAGGAGAAGTGTTTGATAAATATCCAATTCACAATATGTTATCATTTCTATCACACACACATGTATGCCAAATGAGTTTGTGTATATATTTCTAAAGTCTAGCCCCATTTTCACACTGCTTAAGCACACACGTACGTCCATTTCGTTTTGTACCAGCAATTACTTTTTGTATGTATCTCCATTTAGAGTGAGAAATCGGTCGGGCCATCGAGCCAAGCCCATTAAGCCTTGGCCCTGTAGGGCTCGGGCAAAAATTATGTCGAAAATTTGAAATTGGCCTGCAGGGGCACGGAACTTAATCGGGTCGGCCCGTTAGGCCCTGTTACTGTAGCATTATTATTTTATTTTATTATTTTTTTTTAAATTTTTTTTAGACTTATGTTTTAATTTAGATTATGCATTTTCAGGCCAAAAGTAAAAACTAAATTATACATTTACCATCTTTCTCTTTTTTTTTTTTTTTTTCCCAACTCCATTACTCTTTCTTCTTTCTAACCTAAAGTTGGTATCGCCGACCTCAGACTTCACCCTCACCGCCTCATGTCGCCGACCTCGTTGCTCTCTGCCTCTCTCGAACGGAAATCTCGCCGTTGCTTTCTCACTCTCACTCGCTCAATTCCGATTTCCCCCAAATCTCTCGCTTGGGCCATTCTCATCGACCACAATTTGCTGCCTCCGTTGCGTTCAACCCTCAGGGCAATTTTGACATCTCTACGTTTGAAGAAGGTGGTAACCGCTTAACTTTTTTCTCTATCACTTTTTGTCTCTTCAACTATTTCTACCCTAATTGTTGTTGCATTGTGTATCTTTCAATTGAGATTTTCTTGATTACTTATTTTGCTCGGAGTCATGTGTCTTTGCAATTTGTCTATCTATGCACTTGATATGAAAATAGAATTATTTTAGTTTTGATTGAAGTTTTTCCATTAGAACTTGGTTTAAAATAGACTTAGGGAGTAGAATCGGAGAGTGCGGAAACTTGATGATACCATTTAGAGCCCGAAATGAAATTTCGGTCTTAGAGCTATGTATGAAATGTTGAATTGAGAATCATAATGTGCACCACATGATACGATTTGTTGAAGTTCCATAAGTTTGAGGGGTTTCAATACTAAACCGAAGTGTAGTGAGAAGAATCCTGCTGGGCACTACAAGTTTAGATGAGGCATATGAAGAGCGCATACACACACATGCAAATCATTATCTACAAGTTTATCTGATATTTGTGGTTTAATTTAATTTCAATATGTGAACTGATTCCTCGTAATCAATCAAATTTGAACCCTATCTGAGTTATCGATGATAAGTATATAGCAATTGTTTATGTTCGACTTGCATATTTAGAAAGCTATTTAATTAGCATTTATTACCTTGTTCTTTCTGCATATATCTTTTCCCGTCTTATCCTTACTAAATCTTCTTTGTTCTCTTCGCCATGGAAATTTGACCTCAACTTTGATATATATATATATATATATATAAACAGTATGATATGTTACAAACAAATATAAGTCGTTCAAAGATTCATACATAAATTTGTTTGCAACTTTTGCTTTTCTTTTTCTTTCTGGGTCGCAAGCATTCAATAATGGAAAATCACATCAGATTCTGTTTGTGGTTTCTTTTTGCTGTATCGCTGATTATGCATTTTAGATTCTAGTTTTTGTCCCTAATGTCAGTAAACAGAGTATGATTTTTGATACAGCCTAATGTCTTCGTCACAAAAATTACAAGAAAAAACTCAAGGGACTAATGAAGCATTAGCTATGCCGGCTAAACGTACATCATCCTCAGCTCAAAGTGGAGCACAATCAAATATCTATGAAATTGATGATAGTGATGAATAGTGGCATGCTTTTATATTTTGAGTTATCTAATGTTGCTTAGTTTAATGTTTCTTACATTTTATGCACGTGAGTCAATTGTAGACAATGATTTATTTTTTATTACGAATTAATGAATGTGTTTATTTGTTGGATGATTTGTATTGTTTAGATATTAATGTTGATAACATTTATTTGATAAATTAGAACTTTAATTGTTGCAATTTACTAATTATATTTCTTTGAAAAAAAAAGCAGGAAGAAAAATAGTTAAAATTTGGAATAATAATTTTAACCCCAAGCCCTGTAGGGCCCTGGCCCTGTCGGGTCCAAGCCCTGTCGGGCCGGGCCGGCCCTAATTCCCAGCTCTAATCTCCATTGCTAAGGTCGTAATTCGTTATATACATTTTTTAATGGGAAAATCCATCTTGGGGCCCTTTTTTGGGAAAAAATCCCAAAAAGGGCCCCTTTCCTCCCGTAGAAATCTAATCTCCATTGCTAAGGTCGTAATTCGTTATACAGTATATAGCTTTTCTTTGGGTGTCACTTATAGCACTTAGCAGCCTCATTTTTTTTTTCCTCTTCTTTCCCTATCTATGATTTATATATTACTCGGATTCATTTTTTAATAGCTACGTACGTACGTCGTAGTTTCAGCGTTTCCCCATCAAACTTTTCCTGATGACCTAATAATGATGGTGATGATATATATCACTTTATTTTGACCAGACTATATATTATTTCGGAACTAATTCTGTTGCCAATTAGTATCTTCCATGAAGTTGCACGTACGTACTCCTCCATCAGTTATATTCACTCTGATTTTCTACGTACATAACGTATCAATTCAGGAAGATTTCCAAATGTTACTGCCTCCGGACTTGACTAATCCCCCTTCAGGCAGTCTTGGCAGTATTTACTTTCTCATACATACGATGTTGAATAAATACTACCTCACATTTTTAATATAAAACTCAGTTTACTAATTTAGAGAGATTAAGTATATTAAATAAATTACTTTAAACTTATTTGTCTGACTCATAAAATGATATATATAAGTATCTCAGAAAGATTATATAATATATGCTATAATTAATTAATTAATTTACCTTATATAATATTTTAAAATTAGTCAATTGAGTCTTATATTAAGGGTTGGAGGTAGTATATTCATTTCTTTTGAAAGAATGGCTTTAAAAATGGGATCTAAAATACTCTCTCAAGTCTCTAATATAAGAGTTAATTGATTTTTTTTTTTCATTTTGACTCGTTTATTTAATATTTTTATTTAAATTAATTTCCTTAACTTATAAATTGATTTATAATCTAATGTTACATAGAAATATTTTATAAAGATTATATCACATATATATTATAATTAAATAATTAAGGACGGGGAGAAGTAACTTTCTAGATGGGTCATTTCAAACTGACCAACTTAACACCCCGTGGTTACGTTGTTATTCCAAACACACTCCCAGCTCAAAGAAAAGTAAATATCGTATTTTAATCCGAAGAACACTTTAGAAATACCGTGTTTTACAAACCCCACATGTGAAAATGAAAAATATTCAAATTATTGAATTCTTTGTTACGACCAACCGAAGATTCGCTGTCCATACAGGACTTCGCAGGGGTCTTATATGGAAAAGAAGTCTGTTATGGAATATGCATTCATCTTAATTAAACCAATTAATAAGTAGTTAAGCCCTTTTTGAATCGATCAATATGCAGGAAATATATGTTGCTATGCACATATCATTTCCAAGAGACGTGATGTTGAAGGTCACGGGAAGCTGATAAAAAAAGTAATTTTCTTTTCATCCAATTAGGTTAAATATCTGTAATCAAAATCAATACTCATTAAGTGCGATGTAATAATAAGATTGACATTATTCATGTCACCGGTTTCAGAGTCGATCAACACGGCCGTTCCGGTTTTATAACAAAGAGATGTTGGCGCTCATCATGTACTCGTGTAAATTCCTACGACTATTTGGTTTCTTTTTGATATGATTATATTATTTTACTGATCAGGCGACTTAATATGAATCAGTATATTTTTCGTTCTCTGGGCTTTAAGCAGCGTAACATAAGAGCCATAGAATGATTATTATTAAGTTCCGAAAGTTCATAGGCACAACCGTGAAATATCAGTTCATGTAGTACGTAACTACCTCGACTACGCAAACATATACCGCAGTAAGCACCGGGAAAGAGAATAATGAATATTAATCACGGGACATTTTCTTGCGTTTTAAAAAGCAAAATATCTAATTATATACTGATTTTTTTTTTCATTCATGAATGACTCTCTAACCTGATTAATTTTTGCTATTAATAATTTTTATTTTTTATGAAAAATTAAATATTTTCATATTAATTTATTAAAAGGAAAAATATATAAAATATATACGGCTAAGCACTTACCAGTCTCTCAATTTTTCTTAAGGTGCTTTCAAGATCAAAAGATGCATATGTTATGTTAGTCTCTTATAAAATATCATTACTTCTACTTTAAGATGAAATTATATTTTTTTTATTAATTTAATTTGTTTAATTATATAACACAAAAGGTATGAAATATATGTTCGATTGAATTATATAATTAATAAAAAATAAAGAATTGATCAAATTATAAATTATTTGATTAAAAAATAAAGAATATAATCAGAATTTTTTTATTATGATAAATTTTTTGAAGTAATAACCAATCTCAACAATATTCCTTGCACCAGTAAGTATTGTCATAAATAAAATTGAATTTAGTATCTTCAACGGGAAATAATTAATGCTAAAACATAACTGAAACAAAAATTAATTTTGAGATCATTAAGATGAGAGTTGGTAAATATTTAAGAAAAATACCAGATAGTTTCGCAGACATATTTTAAGAAAGAAATGCATGCTAAATATATACATATAAGCCAGGGACAAGAACGTAACACAACTCGCCTCTCACGCAACGTATAACTGAATCAACACGGGATCGGAGGTAAGTCAAAGGAGCACATAGTTGTTCAGACATGCATGAGACTTGAGAAAATAATAATCAAGAATTCAGAAGCAAAAAGGAAGTAAAGCTCGTCACAAGTCAATACAAATTTTGTTACAAAAATACATCGCGCAATTGATTAGGTTTAAATAATGGCAAAACCTCATTACGTACGTCCCTTTTGAATTATTCAAAGTCAACCGTACCTCCTCTTGGAAGACCTGGCCAATATATAATGCGGCCAGCCATGATGGCCTTTTCATCCTATATTCCCTTTCATCATTAATTATATATCATTATTAACGATATATTTAGTAGCTATACACTTGAGCTCCATCGCTACCATATACCAATATTATTATTATGGCTTCATCACAGCAACCTCACTTTGTGTTGGTACCACTGTTTGCTCAAGGCCACATGATCCCTATGGTCGACATGGCTAGGGTTTTAGCTGAGCGAGGAGTGATTGTGACTTTGCTCACAACACCTCACAACGCCTCAAGATTCGACCACACAATTCACAGAGCTTCAGAATCTGGTCTCCAGATTCATCTTCTCAACATACCATTCCCTTGCCAACAAGTTGGTCTTCCCTTAGGCTGCGAGAATCTTGATATCTTACCTTCTAGAAGCCTCATCAGAAAGTTCTACAATGCACTCGACATGTTGCAAGAACCCTTAGAGGATTACCTTAAAAGCCCAACCACTCCTCTACCTAGCTGTATTATATCCGACAAATGTCTCTCTTGGACATCCTTAACAGCCCAGAAATTCCACATTCCTAGGCTTGTGTTCCATGGCATGTGTTGTTTCTCGTTATTGTGTTCCTACAATATCATGCTTCACAATGCTCATCTCTCTGTAAGTTCTGACCTTGAGCCTTTTCTTATTCCCGGGCTCCTTCAGAACATTGAGATCACGAAAGCTCAGCTTCCTGGAGCGTTTGTTGCTCAGCCTGACTTGGATGATTTTCGAGACAAAATGCGAGAGGCTGAGATGTCATCTTATGGTGTTGTCGTTAATAGCTTCGAGGAGCTAGAACATGGATATGCCCACGAGTACGAGAAGGCCATGAACAAGTCAGTCTGGTGTATAGGTCCGTTGTCCTTGTGCAATAAGGAGAGCTTGGACAAGTTTGAGAGGGGAAACAAACCTTCAATTGAACAGAAATATTGTTCGGATTGGCTTGACACGAAGAAACCTAGGTCAGTCTTGTATGTTTCCCTAGGTAGCTTATGTCGGCTTCTTCCATCACAATTAATAGAGCTGGGGTTGGCTTTAGAGTCATCACAAAGACCCTTTATATGGGTACTTAAAACTGCCGGAGAAGATCATTCTGAGATGGAGAAATGGTTGGTTGCTGAAGGTTTTGAGGAAAGGATTAAAGGAAGAGGGCTTTTGATAAAAGGGTGGGCCCCGCAAATTCTCATATTGTCACACCCTGCAATTAGAGGGTTCTTGACTCACTGTGGTTGGAATTCGACGTTAGAAGGAGCGTGCTCTGGTGTGCCATTGATGACATGGCCTTTGTTCGCGGAGCAGTTCGTGAACGAGAAGTTGATCGTGGAGGTTCTCAAGATCGGAGTTCGAGTCGGTGTTGAGGTTCCGGTAAGGTGGGGGGATGAAGGAAAAGTTGGGGTGTTAGTGAAGAAAGATAGAATCAAAGAGGCTATAGAAATGTGTATGGGAGGTGGTGAAGAAGGTGAAATGAGGAGGAATAGAGCCATGAAACTTGGGAAGATGGCTAAAAGGACAGTTCAGGAAAAAGGTTCGTCTCACTCTAATGCTTCACACTTAATTCAAGATATCATGGAACAGTCTCGACGGCGTACTGGTTAGTTAGATTAATTATCTGAATAAAGTAGATAATGATCTCACCCCAAGCCATATATCTCTGTATTGGTTGTTATTCTTTTGTGTCTGTTTTCTTCACTGATGAAGATTCGTTTGTTGAGAGGGTAAACCCCCATGTCGTCAAATGTTTGTTTATTATTTTAGCTTGGAAAATAAGCCCTGATTATTAGATAACCTATTCTTTTAATCCAACAATTCAAATTTACAAACATTCTAGATATTCGTCCCAAAAAAATAGGTGTTGTGTACAATAAATTAAATGGGTGGGTCTATCATGTACTTGAATAAATCTGAGGAGAATGAGATATATATGTACTCTTTTTAATTTATGAATAATATTGTAATTTGTTATGAATTTTATATTATTTTGATATTTATTGATGGAACTATAATTATTGCTCCATAATATTTAGTATATTAAGAAATTAAAGATACACTTGAAGATGAACTATCTTCTTCACACGGACTACATATCCTTCTGTATGCGTGTATGCATATAGATTTATAATTACATCGCACCTATTAATAAATTGATAGAATTTCATGTAATGCTGATATATGAATGTATGTATACCCTCTATTTCTTAATTCTTAGTGTTTGGTACAAACCTCTGAATAGATCCGTTGTTGGCTTTATCTAATTATCATAAAGCTATATAATATTGCTTTGAAAGGAAAAAGTAACAATGTTATTGCCCCGTCACCTCCTTTTTGAGCGAATCGTAATTGCATGCCATGTAAAAAAAAAGTTAAAATTAGAAAATGTTCAGAGCTAAAAAAATATTTATTTAATTAATCTTCATATCATTGTCACTTTTTAATAAAAAAACACATCGATAAAAAAGCCTAAATCGCGGTTATTTTAATTCAATGTTGTTTTCGAATTCCACATGCAAAGTATTTGATACTTTTATACGTACGTGTCAGAAACTTACGGGGCAGTTGGCATACGTACTTGTTATATATAGTCTTATCATAAAACAAGTTAAATTTGTCAAATTTTACTTAGTGTGAACGCGAGCGTATATTATTATATTATCATTATTATCATTATCATTATTATTATTATTGTTATTAATTAACATCGTTAATGAGTGCCAAATCCTAGCGTAAAAAGAGTTTTGGGTGCTTGTTCTATAAAAAGCCGATGTGAACACAATGATGTAATTGAAGTATGGCTTGCATGTAAAAATGCAGCTCTTGCCTCTTGGTCCAAACAGGAAAGTGATATAAAAGTAATGCAAATATTTCCACTTACTCCCTCCGTTTTTTTAATTATAAGAAAGTCCAAACTATGGTTTCTTGTTTTTTATCAAAGCAAAAATAACCCAATTTCTGATGCACTTAATTAGGATATGATTTTAAATTTACTCGTTTATTAAATGAACGTCATCAATCTAAATAACAAAGTTAAGCATTAATACTAAGGGTATTTTACTTCACAAGATTCAATCTGAGACATAATTATTAAGATAATTACTACACTAACTTTATTAAATTGTGTGAAGTAATTAAAACTTACTTTTAATTGAAAATGGATGGAGTACTGTTTAGAAAATGTGTTCCATGTGAGACTAATTATGCATTCAAATTTCAAACCAAATATCATGAATATGTGACCAAAAAATTAAAACATATATCATGAGTAATTTGCTTCGGTTTCAAACAGAAAATAATAGTTGTTTTAATTATATATACACATGGGTATTATATAAAACTAGAAACTTATATATTTAAGACAGGTCCACCCAAAACAATGTTACCGTTGTAACAACTTGTATATGATGAGCACCATATGTCATGATATCAATATATGCAGTTATAAATTTAGAGAGTACCGCTAAATCTGGTGGAAACCCTTGTCAGTAGAGATTTAAAAACTTCATAAAAAATGTAGCCTTCCTGGCCATTTAAGAACTTCATTAAAAAATATAGCCTTCCTGGCCAAATTCTCTCAACATGCATCTGAAACACAAACAAAAAGAATAAACATAAGCAAAATCACCTTAAGTTCCACACTTATACGCTTCCGTGTCGAGATCTTAGCTTCTTTGATCAATCTTTCATCAAGTAAAACATAATATGGTTTCTTGAATTTCAGGTAATAACGGATGAATTTCAGGTCATCACATAAGCAATAGTTTCTTGAAATTCAGTTCACCACAATGATGTGAAGTAGGGGCTTGCGTGGAAAAAATGCAGCTCTTGGCCCTTTTTTTATAAGAAGTCAAATTTATTTAAACAAGGTAAAACATAAATACATAACCAGTGCCAATCATGGAAAGTCAATACGTAATTTTATACCAACCATATAACATCACCAACACAGAAACTAAACCACGAATGAGACCGTAAACGGAGTCCAAAAAAGGAGAGAGATAATATTTTGGACATGGGACGTGTATGCATGTAGCTAGGTTGAAGAAGTACTAGATGTTGTGTGCCTGTATTCTCACTAAGCTATGGTGCAATCTTGCCATCACATGATGATATACACACGTGTTTATTTACAACTTAATTAATTAATCAATCAATTACTTGTGTCGACTTTAATTTGTTGCACACTACCAAATCCTCTCACTGGCAAGTTTTAATTAACTGTCAATTAGTGGTACCAAATTAAACTACCAATAATCTTTGAGCTCTTTTCTGGCCGGTCAAAAGTAAATGCTGGTGACGAGGCGTGTGCGTGTGTGTGTATTTAAAAGCCTTTGACTAATTGAAACAGACATTTTGGAGCACTTTTGAGTTGTTAAAAAACTGATGAGGGGAAAAGTGCATGCATGATGTTTGAGGGGAAAAGTAGCAACGTTTACAAAAACAATGGAGAGTTGAATTTGGATGAGACAGTTCCAGTTTAAATTAAGACCCCACATTGGGCATATGGAATTGCATTGATTGGAGTTATTATTCCATTCGATATATGATTGTATTAAGATATTATTGATATTTGGAATATTAATTAATTAAGTTTGTTTTTGGTGACGTCGAACAAATGGGATGGCTTGAATTTTCAAAATATTTAAACCGACAAAGTGTATGGCTGCTTAACATATATATCCCATCAAATGTCCGATCAAGATCCTGTTGGAGCAACATGCGAGTTTTCCATACGACTTTTGGATTTTAAAGAAATCGAAAAGTTATACTGCCCCTTTTATTATGAATAATATGCCAATTATTAGAATTTAATATAATATCATATATGATTATTATTGGAAATTTTAATTTTCTGAATAGTTCATCATAATTTTTTTTGAATTTGTAAATGAGTATTCTAAGGCTAAAGCTTATTGCTGGCAAAAAAAAAAAAAAGGATAGCTTATTGGCAAAAATAAAATAAAAATTAGTTCAAGTTTTCTATTTTGTCTTGAGACAAACGGAATCGTGCGATCTAAATATCAAACTAATGAAATCAAGATAAAAGAATTAAGAATTGATGAAAAAAAATTATTGGGTTAAAGGGTATTTTTGCCTCCTAAGTATTCACCAAAGGGTAATTTTGCCCTGAAAGTGCCGAAAATGGAGCAACTTTGTCATGTCCATTTTTTTAGTTAATTTTGACCTTTAGTTGACCAAATATGTTAAGCTGATAATTCATTTATCATCCACGTCATTTTTGTTAATGTGCAAATTTGCTCCAAAAGTTTCAAATCTAACAATGAAAAAAGATGAAGTAGATGACACATGAACTTTGGACACAAATTTACACCTTAACAAAAATGATATGGATAACATATGGACTGTCAACTCAACATATTTGATTAACTAATGGTCATGCTCCATTTTTTACACTTCCAGGGCAAAATTGTCTTTCGAAAAACTTCTAAGGCAAAATTGCCCTTCGATAAAAACTGTTTGGGCAAAAATTTAGAAGTGGAAATAGGTTAGACTAGGCTAGGCTTTAGCTAAGTAGGTCTGAGTTTACGACGGAGATCGAAAGCTTGAGTTTAGGCTTGAGCCTGTATATAGGCTTCCTTTTAGGCCTGAGCCTGAGCTTTCAAAAGGTTTGACAAGTCCTGAAGTCTATTTAAAGGCCTACTTAAAATGTAGGCCTTTAAATAGACTTAAAACCTATGTATCTAAATTCATATATGATTCATCAAGTTCATTTAAAAGCCTACATTATGTCTTAAAAGTTTAAGGATTCATTCTCGGATGAAATAAAAGAGTTAGTAAGAGAAAAAAAAAACACTTAATGGCAACAATTGTCTGAGCAAGTAGAAATTGAATAAGAAAAATTAATCATTTATTGACTAAGGGGATATATTTTTTTAAAATCAACCAAGTACGACAAGTGATGTGTAAAACTAGATTTTATCTTTTTCTTTTCCTTGTAGAAAATGAGACAAACTCCTTTTATTAGAATCATTTTCATTTGAGCATCACTAAAATAAACTTACTGTAATTATTAAGTTGCATCAAATGGCACAAAGCAAGGGAGAGTTATTGAGCTAGCATTGCCATCTCAGGCGATCAAAAAGAAAAGAAGTAGATGTGATCAATTGATGAAATAAAAGGTTGAGCTTATGAGTAAATGATGAAATGTCAAATTTAAAGTTAAGACTAAGTTATTAATTTTACAAATAATTTTAAAAAATTAATTTAGATTAAATTACATATAATTATGCATAATAATACATTTTTTTTTTAAAAAAAAAAACTAAATAGGCCAGGTTTGTAGGCTAGACCTAACCTGTTTATCTAAATAGGCCTGACAATATGCTTAAGTCTGAGTCTGATCTATTTATTAAATATGATATATTAGACTTAAAGTAGGCTAGGTCATAGACTCTTTATAAGGACCTAGCCTATTTCCACCCCTGACAAAATTACCTCAGACAAAGGCCTGCTTTTATATTTTTGTTTGGAAGTAAATCAAACGCATTCCAAAGAAAAAAAAATTAGGTATAAAAATTTTGGGAAATGGGTTAGGCTCACCCACAGTCCAAGGGTAGGGCGTTTAGAGCCCAGTCCACAGGACATACTGGCCAGAGAGTACACATGCCTCCACCTCTACCAGTTTTTCACTGTTTCCTAGACCCCTAGGATGTCTCCCCCAACGCTTTGACCAACGCAGGGATCGAACCCCTTCCTTTAGGTGAGGAAGCCCAACCCCTTCGCGAGTTGAACCCAGGACGAGGGGTCATTCCAAAGAAAATGATAATAGTACATAATAACTCTCTGCCTCACATGTTTGCGTGGGCATTGATGCAAGAGTCTAGGAAAGCAGAAAAGTTTACAGTAAAATGATCCACTAAAGAAACCTGGTGAAAAAGAAAATGTGAAAGATAAGAACTTATATTTTGATATAACCAATTGGAGGTTGGAATAATTTGATCTCTTTGGCAGAAGGAACTGTCTTTTTAAGCACATCACTCACGATTTTTACTTTGGTATGTCGGGAAAAAATTGGAGATTGCTTTTATATGGAAGCGACATTATGATTTGATTATAGAGTCTTTGTAGGGCTTGTTTGAGATGATGTTTAAAAAGTATGTCTATATAAGTTCAGATAAAACTCATCTCACATACTTACCTCGTAGATCAGAAATTATCTCAAAAAAAAAAAAGTTTCCCCCACTAATTAGTCACATGGTCTGTAAACTCTAAGGCCCCGTTTGGTACGACGAAGATTTAAGGAGGGAAAGGAATGGAACGGAAAATTGAGAAGGAACTTGAAAAAGTTGAGCTATTTGGTAGATATGAGAATTGAACTTAAGTTGAGGGAAAATAAAATATTTGATGAGAAGAAAAGGAAGTTGGTTAAGTGGGAAGGAGAGGTAAAATACCAATTATGCCCCTAAAAAATAAAACAACCACACCTTCATCGCTCTCATCTGCGACCTTCTTCCTCGCTCTCATCTGTGACCTTCACTTTCGTCAATGGTTGTCGACGCCCTCTCCTTCATTGCAACCTTCACTTCTTCCCATTATGCCCCTATAATGAAAAATGGAGAAAATGATTTGACTGATTCAAACTTACGTTTGAACTTATCGTCATCGTTCGAACGTAATGCACTAAAGTGAGAACGCATTTGAACCAAAATTTTGACAATAACAAACTTTTGCATAAGTTCGTATTGGAACAGGACAGAAACAGTCATTTTCATTTCATTTATATCATTACATATCCAACAATCAATTTTCCTCAACCTACAGTATGTACTCATTCAATTTCATATCTAACACAATTCACATTATGGCCACATTTATCATTCAAAAAACCAAAGCACACAGTAAAGCAACAAACAACATTTTTAATACAATAGAACAGCACAATGAACAGGAACAAACAACATCTGAAATCGCCTATTCTAGCTACCTCTGTCACTACATCTCCGAACTCACCAAAACTCAACCCACAAAAATACCCATTCACACAGACCCCTTCAAAATTGTCTCCCTTGTTGCTTCCCAATGCAATTTCTGTCTATTTGAACCCAACTAGATGCAACAGGGCATCGACAAGTTTTATCCAAAAAACGCTAAATCAAACATCAATGTATACCCATTGCCACTTACTTCGAGTTTAACTTCAGTTTCGCCTAGGTTCAACTTCTCGTTTGCCTTGGTAGCTCCTCGTTCCAACCTTCTTCAATGCGTCCTTCATCTTTGTCGAGCTCCTCGGTAGCTCAGGCTTTAAACATATGTGTTTTTTTTACAGGGCATTTCTATTTTAATATTTCACTCTCTTAGGAAGATTTCAGTTTTCCCTCCATTTTCGGATGGAACGAAGGTTCTCACGTTTGAGGGAACATTGGAGAGGGCGGGAACCAGCTTTTGGGAAGAGAGGCGTGTCAAACGTGTTTAATTAGAAGAAAGTGTGTCAAGTTCCCTTTTCCTGGCCCAAGTTTCGTGTAACAAACAGGGCATAATTTGATGGTAGCCCAGATATGCCGGAACGCCAGTCAGTAGAAGTTTGAGTCACGTCACCCAAAAAAATTAAAAAGATGAATTAATTTAAGGTATCTCTATGTGTCTCTTGTGTCGCAAAATTGTTTCACACTTGCTACGTATTCCAGAATAGCCCAAATACACATTGGCATCCTTTGAAGCAACGTCTTGCGTGTTTAGTAAAGTTGTATTGAATATGGAGTAGAAATTAATGATAAAAAGGTATATTTAATCAACAAAATTATCAAAAACAATTAACTTCACCAAGCTTCAAAAATAAAAAGCAAAATATTGAAGTCTTTATTAGAAGAAATTCTGGAAAATCCCAGAAAAATACTATTAAATTAGGCAAAAGACAAATAAGTGCTGACAATATGTGAAATCCCATATCAGAAATGATAGAGGAATTTAGAATTTCCAAATCTCACCAAATGACCAAATTGTCTTGAGTTACGTGACAAATGAGAATAAAATAGAAACAAGATACTGAAGTCGTTAATTTAAATTCTAATGTTGTTAATCTCTATCCAGATATTGTTATTGACCCTTGAAGCTTATGCTCCGAAAATTATACCTAGATATAAGTTTTGATTTTTGAGGATATGAAGTTGTGAAATGAGATACTGAAGTTGTTAATCGTTGTTATAAACCCGTAAAACTTGTAAATTTTACTTGGCTATACGTGTTGATTTTTGGGATATGAAATTGTAACATCCCAATTTGAAACGCATAATTTTTTTTTTTTTTCAATCAGAGTCGAGCAATAGAGCGAAAGAGAAATCAGTTCGTAGCCAAAACATCAACCATTGTGTAATATTGTATAGATTACAATAGTCCTAAGGTTTTAGAAATGAAATAGCGGAATGACGAATAACGTAAATAACGAAAAACGATAAGATAGAAATAGTCTTCCGCCGCACGTCTATTCCGGCACTTGCCTCGATCCCCGAACCGTGGTCCTCCCGACCAAGCTACAAATGAGATTCAATTCACCATATTGAATCTCGGTAACTAAACCTCATACCCAAACAATACAATATACGACATACGTATATTTCTAGAGCTAATACCACAAGATATCATAAGCATACAAACGATGCATGATCATTATGCCGACAAACATAAGCACAAAGCAATATGTAAAGCCCCATACGGTAAACAATAACAACCCGCACTATTCACCGCCACGATAATTACTCGTGTCCTCGCGCTAGGAAAACAAAACGGTGTTACCAAAACTATAACCCGTATAACTGCGTATAACGGTCTACGAACATATCATTGACATATAAGTATTTAAGATGTACAAGATTAGTGTTACAAGACGCGTCCGTACCTTCGTTGGCAACGTTAGGTACTACCTAAGTGGAAGGCGTACTTTCACGGAAGAACGTGAACTTCAAACAAATGGTTCGTCGGGCGGCGTAACAGAACGGCAAAGAAATCGTAGATTCTGATATCCTATAAGAATAATATCACCTTTATTAGCGATTTGACACTATAACTGGCTTTTTAGGTAAAAATTACCATTTTGCCCTTCTACCCCTAATCGGCGGAATTTCACCAAAGACTTCGTTACTCTAGCAAATTTTCTCCCCGAAATTTTGCCGAACTTCGACGCAACTATGATTTTCGAAAATAATGACTAAAATAGCCCTCCCATATGATACCCAAATCATACTTGAAATTTAAAGGCTATTCTAACAAATTCTACCCTTACTTTTAAAAAGAACTCGCTAAAGTTCCAACTTTTCTACGACTCGACCCCTACTATGTTTTTACCTCTTTAGGCATATTTTTCAATGCAATGAGGCCTAAAAACAAGCATAGGAATCTTATCACCTACTTCCTAAATCTAACTAACAATTCTACTAACCACCGAACTAAAGACTTAAAAGCTAAAGGCCAAAAGACTTACCCGTTGAAGAATTCAGAGCTTTTCCCGTAGCTTATCTCTCTACTTTCTCTCTCAAGAAATTCGGTCAAGACAAGAAAGAAATGGTGTGAGGATTTCTCAAGGAGCATGCCTCCTATTTATAGACTTTGGTTAAGGCTTTGTTTGGAATTCCAAATTGTAAAGAACCCATTAATGCAACTTGAACACAAAGTCACAAACTCCACCTCACCCCCTTTGGTCGACATCTTTGGGCTGTTTGGCAGCCAAGGATTGGCCAAGAAGTGATGACTCACCTCACTTTATGGCCAGTCCCAGTAGTATTTCTCGATCGGTACCCGATTCGCGTAATTTCGGAGAAATCTCAAAATTCTAGATTTAGAACTTTGAAGACCTTCTCTTTCTCATCAATAATATCTATTATAACTTGAATTTTGACTTTAGACAGGGTTCCAACCGTCCCGTCAAAGTTTCTCGAAAACGTGCCCGTCGCGTCCGGTGTCAAAAATCGGTTCCGGAATCATCAAGCTCTAGATAATAATTCACTGATTCCAAATGTATTTTTATAATTATAAACTCATCCCTAGATGTTGAGTTATAATTTATTTCCTTATTTTCCCAAAACGTGACTAGCAAAGATTTTCCCTATTTCGTCTTATTAGGACAATGTGCTACGGGTCTCGGAATTGACTTCCCAAGAGGTCACTTGAAGGTAAAAACTCACTGATCAATATTTTACCTTGACTTTGGAATTCCTATTCCTGGTTCCCTAGATAGGATCTGTTTCCTAAATATAAGATTACTATTCATGCTTTTTAATTATATGATATAATAATCAAAAATTTGCAAAATATCAAGATATCAAATTTTGCTTCTTATTCTCAAATTCTTTGGCCAATTTTCGGCAGCCTTCTTTTTTTTTTTTTTTGTAAATGTTTTTCAAGAATTAATTAATTACTTAATTCAATTTTTATTAAAAATTCTACAAAATTCCCTAATTGGTCCATTCTTGTATTTAGGTTTAAAAATACCTAAACTCAACTATTTTTCTCAAAACTTTCCAATTTAATTAGTAAATACATTTTATTAATATTCAACTAATTTTCACTAATTTTAGAGCTTCACATAATTATTAATTTAAATTTCCTTTGCTTATGCTTAAGTAATTAGCTATTAATTACTTAATTACTCTTTTAACCATAGTTGGTATTTTTCTTAATTAGAATGCTTCATTACCTTCATATTCTTGTATTAACATTAGCATTTCCATGCCTCTTGCATTGTTTCATAATTACAAGGGTATTTTGGTCATTTTATTACTTTATGAGCATCCTTTCTCATTTTCCCAAGTTTGTAATTTATTTAATTACTGTAATTAGAGATAATATACTCTCTTAATTCAACTGGTCATTTTACGACTTTTAGGATTTTTCATGAATTTTCTAAGTTAATTACCCTTTGCGGGGCATTTTGGTCATTTTGGCACTTTGACCCTTAAACTCCCTAATTTCTTGCAGAAATTCTACCTAGAAAATAGACTATAATTACCCAAGAATGGAGATTGCAATTTCACTTATCGAAATATCCAACTTTTATTTATAATATTCCGATAAATATCCTAGGGTATTACGAAATTGTGAAATAATATATTGAAATCGTTAATTTAAATTCTAATGTTGTTAATCTCTATACAAATATTAATCTCAATATTAGCTTCCTCTTCATTGAAAAGAGAGAAGAATCAAAAAATTAGGTACAGTGAATACCAAAATTTCATAAAGGAAATTTTCATTTTCTCAAACAACCCATCAACCAAAATCAGTATACCTTTCAACAACCTTAGCAAGGGTTTGTAGATAACAATCAATCATCTAATTTTTGGTAGCACCCTCTCCACCGGGCTTGTACATGACAATGGGTCAGAGCTCATAGTTGCAACTAGGAAACAATAGGGCCATCTTTGTGGACGGTCAGTCGCTAAAGTTGGAGCCCGATTTTGAGAGGTGAGTAGGCCGAGTTTTTGGACCAGTTGACATGGCATCGGAGGGGCGATGACCCTTATCCTCTTTTCCACTTCTCTCTCCCACTTCAGTCTCTTATAGCAGCGCTCAACATTGCTTTAAATCTCACCACCAGCGGCTCCCACTCCCAAATTTCTCTCCCAGCCAGCTTAAGAGTGGCTTGGAAGGAACAAGGTTCGGCTAAACGAAAGAACTCGATGGTTGTCATTGACGGCGATGAAGTACACAACTTTCTAAACCCAATGTAGAAACCCATTCTCCTCCTTCTTCATTTTAGTCATTGCTCGTGGTCAGAAGAGAATTTTCTGATGGTCAAGATCTCGTTCAAAGACCCAAACCCACCTTGTCGTTCCTTTGGTGCCCGTCATGGAAATCACATCCCTAGTTAATTTGAAAGATTTAGATTGATATATCCATTGGCGGTGCCGGTGCCACCGCCACGGCTATACCCACAACCACCTTCGATGACCCTAAAACTACCTTTAAGATTTGTGCCACCATAGAGAGAGAGAGAGAGAGAGAGAGAGATTGATTTGGCCTTCAATTCGGTGGTTGTTGTGGGGAAGAGGTTGAGAAGGGGATAGAGGAAGAAAATGGAAGAGAAGAACCATAGGAGAGTGAGAACTTAGGACCCGTTTGTTACGCTGAAAGAGGGCGCTGGAAAGGGAAGATAAGAGTCTTCCCAGGAGAAAAACGCGTTTGGTTGGCTGATCTTCCGTCGAGCACAATTCCCGCCACTTCAAATCTTCCTTCATCCATTGGAATGTGCCTTCCATCCAAAAGAGGCGGGAATGTAAAAATCTTGCCGGAGAGTGAAATTGTCGGACAAAAAGGCCCCTTGAAAACACTGTACCTATTTATCAAAAAGCACGAGGACGCGAGCTGGAGCTGGACGAAGTTGTCGGCGAAGAAACTTGGAAAACCTGTGGATGTTTTTCGGCGAAGAAAAAGTTGAACCCAAGGAACAAAGCTGCATTTGAGGTGAGTATACATTCGAAAGGAAATAATCTGTCATTTGCCGCTAGGTTTAGGATAATTTGGAAGGCCTGTTCATTCGAGCTGGGGGGACACACAATTTTACATAGACACGGTTTATGTGCTTCCACGTGGGGGATAGAGACAAATACAAGTGTGAATGGTATTTTTGTTGTTGTGTATTAATGAGATGCAGACATTGTTTTAAACGATTTACACAGTCTGAATGAAATTGCAATGATATAAAATATGTTGTTTGTTTGTGCACAATGTGCTGCTGTTCTATGAATGATGAAATGTGGGGAAAAAGCAAATGAACATTACGTTCGAACCGCATGACCTAGTTCGAACGTAATATGTGGGACGTTTTAAATTCAAAGTCATGTTGGGTCATAAGTAGTCGTTTAAATTGAGCTGATGGGATGAAAGATGCAAATTTTTGAATGTTAAACAGTGGTAGTTTATAAAGAGGAGTAGTGGATTACTATAAAAAGGAAATTGGTGTGGTTGAAAATTGTGTAGGTATGGAGCCACGTAGACGGGAAATGGTTGGATTGTTGGCTGGGTACTTAACTTTGCTATTAGCAGTGAGGACCATGGTTGTGACGATGATAGTAGCTGTGGGGGCAGGTAGACCGACACACTTACCAGATAGGACGTTTAGACTAGATTTCCATGCGAAAAGAGCGAATTTGAGGGTGATGATATATAGTAGTGACACCACTTGCTTCAACCAAATTAGGATGTACCGTGCAACGTTTGATAAATTGTGTCACATGTTAGACACAATCGGCGGATTGAGAGCAACTAAACATATGCTAGTTGATGAGCAAGTGGCTATGTTCCTTCACATATTGGCCCATCATGTGAAGAACAGAGTAATTCAGTTTGAGTTTGGAAGGTCAGGAGAAACCATAAGTAGATACTTCAAACTAGTGCTCAATGCAACCATTAGACTTCAATCATTGCTTTTGAAGAAACCAGAGCCAATTCCGGAGGACTCAAATGATAATCGTTGGAAGTGGTTCAAGGTATGTACATGATGTTCATGTGTGAGTAGTTTAATTGAGAATGTTCATGATGTTAATTGTTAAACCTTTTTTTCCCATTTCAGGGGTGCCTCGGTGCATTGGATGGTACGCACATACGTGTTCAAGTCCCTGCAGCACACAAGGGGAGGTACCGATATCTAATGAAGCATGGTTTGGGGAAAGGACAGGGCCATCGGTGATGAAGGAGAGTGCCCTGGGGCAATGGAGGAACAAGTTAATCTTGAAGATGATGACCTTCCGGATACCCCACAAGTTGTTTTCGATGAATCTAACGTGTCACATACAAATAATGAACCTGTTACCACTCCAATAAATACATCTGATGCATCATTGGGTCCAAAGAAGAAGCGCAAATTGAACAACGCAGAAGTCATGGCTGAAGCATTGCGAGATACAAAGGACACAATTGGACAAGACCATAGGTACTGCATTTGACAAGCTAGGCAACATGATGTCAACGCAAGATAAGGAAACGAACTTCTTCAAAAGAAGATGCGTTGTTCATGGAGCTATTGCAAGTTGAGGAGCTTACTTGGAATGAGAGAAACATTGCCCATATGAAGATCCTTGCGTCTGAGAAGTTTCTGAAGGCATTTGGATCGATTCCTCCAGAGTTTAAGCTTTCTTGGATTCGAACCTTGCTGAATCAGTAGACCATGTAGTAGCTGTACAGAGGAAGACATAGTGTGGTGTAAGGGTGTTGAGTACATAGTTGCCCTTTTTTGTTTTTGCTATTTTTTGATTGGGCAGGGGTAAGTCAGATGTGTCGGCAATTTTTGGACACTATGATATATGTATGTCCATAACCCCACACACAAGTTTTTGGAGCTGTTTTTTGTATATGCCACCTTCATTAGCAATAGCGCAAACTTTTCACCATGTTCAAAGGGTTTGGGAAAAATGAAGATGGCATAAAGTTTGTGTCTATGTATTGTAATCCAACTGATGTATTGTGTATATGTATTGTAATTCAGGCCATTGTCACTATATTATCAATGTATCAAGGTGGTTCACTGTTGCATTGAAATTGTAGTTTTGGTTAATACTGTACCTGCTTCTTGTAACAAAAACAGAAGCAAATCTTTGCGTCTGTCAAATATTGCTCTAACTAAAATTGTACCTGCTTCTTGTAACAAAAAAAATAGATGTAATAGCCTGTCCAGCATTCTATGACATTTTAAGAGTCAGCATGTTGCCGACTATCAAAGTTTTAGTTCGAACGTGAAATTTTTCATTGACTTACGTTCGAACGTTATCATTTAGTTCGAACTTTTCACAGCAGCGGTTTATCCCTGGGTAAGTGGTTGAAATGTTTTTTACGTTTGAACCAATTGATTTGGATTGAACATCCGCAGGATGTGCCTACCACGAACTCGTCGACTCGCTTAATAAATGCGAGAATAAAATGTCCAATCAGCCCTTAGCCCTAATTTAGGGGAGATCGAACGTCAGCGGAATTTTTATTTGTTTCCCCCCTTCGTCTCTGTCAACTTTCATTCCCCCTTTTTTAACTCTGGGTTTAAACTTGCCAAACGATTAACGAGTCCTCTGTTATGCTCTGTTGCAACATTTCTCTGTAACCTCCATTAACACTACATAACTGCAATTCCTTTGTCCCATTGTGTATCACATAGTCAGTGTACGGTTTAGGCTACAGCATTCAGGCCTTTCGACGATCAATCTCTTCGACTTTAAGGTTTGGGGAGAAAGCAAGTGGATAGGCAATGGCGAGGGTGAAGATGACAGATGATCGGTTATCGGCTTTGGGAATAACTATGGAAGACGTGAACAAGTATAGAGAACACAAGGCGAAGCTTCGTCGATGCGGGAGAGCAGCTACTTCGAAGTACAACTCATCTATGTTCGAAGAAGATGAATATGATGCAGGGGCCTAATGGAAACACGACCTTGACGCAAAAGAGGCTAAGAAAAAACAACGAGCATAGAGAAGGAAGCAACATGCGAGTGCTTCCGTTAGGGTTCCGACCCCTTCTGATAGTGGCTTTGGTCCATCCCCTTATTCGTCCAAACAATCTTCCCCCAAACCAAAAAAACAGAGGCGGGGAGGCACAAAAGGGGGGAATCAAACAGTGGTGGGTAGTCAAGAGGAGGAAGGAGATGATGAATCTGAGCATGTCTCAGATAATAACTCGTCTGACGAAGAACAAGAAGCAGAGAATGAAGAAGGAGATGGAGATGATGAAGAAGGAGATGGAGAGGATGGTGAAGGAGATGGAGAGGATGGTGAAGAAGTGTCACATAAGTCGTTTGATGGGGAAGAAGAACAAGAGGATGACAATGTGGGGGTTGATCATGTTCGGGCTAAGTTGTACAAGGAACTCAAGAGGCAACACAGGACAAAGCTTCTTGAGGCAAAGCTTGATTACAACAACTCAAAACTGGAGGAGTATGACATCAGGTTAGTTGGAAAAAGTATATGTAAAATGAGTAGGATAAATTTTGACACGTTCGACTCTGAGTTTAGATTTGGTCTAAGTGACATTCTTAGGCCTTATAGGGGACTGCTTGAGTTGTCATTACCATATTGTGATAGTGTAGTGAAGGTGTTTTACACTAATCTCAAAATGGGTAGAAGTGGAGTTGTGACAACCTATGTGAGGGGCCAGACCATAGAAGTCAACGAGAAACAAATACTGAAGTGGTTAAACATTAAAAAACCACAGTCTAAAGATACAACCTTCACAGGGGAAGAGATGGACCGAATCCCGCTTGAGGGGTGAGGGTACGGAGGATGATGAAACTCTCTACAAACCTAAGCAAATGTCTGATAGGTTTAGGGTGCTGCATTACCTATACAGTAGGAACTTTGTCAACAAGGGGAGACACTACACGACTATGAGCACTGGGGACAAGACCATTATGACATGTTTGGTCAAGAGGAAGTCGTTTCGTATGGGGAAGAGGATTGCGGACATTATGCTTAAAGGTGCTCGGATTGGGAGGAAAAACACTGAACTACCATACCCATCCATCGTGTCTCTTATATTGGACAAGAACAAAGTGTGGTATCTGCATGAGGGGGAAGCACCAATGTGGACCCCAGAATTTGATGATGAGTGTTTGCGCCGAATGCGAATTCATCTTTCAGCAAAGCAGACTTCATCGTCAGACAATGATGAGCAAAATGATAACAAGAAGGCATCCCCTGAGGCACCATCAGTTCCAATTGGGCCATCCCATTCACAAGCCAGTCATGTTCGTGGAAATATAGCAGATATGGCTGTAGTTGTTCGAGAAATTGTCAAGGAGGAGCTTGAAAAAATGGAGTCAAAGCTTCAGTCACAGCTTGGTGAGATGGAGACCAACATCAGAAGTATTGCTCTTGACTTCACATGTTTAAGGGATTTCATCAACCTATATGCCACGGAGTTCAAGGAGTTTGCTGCTTACAAGGGCTATGAAAGGGGCCCTACTGATGACATGAATGACAAGGCAGGACCTTCTTCTCATGGTGGAGATAAATCTCAGTCCCAAGAACATGTTCAAGTCCCCAATTTGGATGATATTGTTGTGGAGCATGAAACTGGGCCCAATGCAACTGATGTATCACATGAGACACATAGAGGTGATGAGGAGCATGTGCCTCACTCAACACAGGCTTTGCCACAAGCTTCCCACCCCTCACCCCCCACTGTTGACGTTGAGGAGTCACAAGTGCCCGAGTCAGGTGGCACCCATGATCAACATATGCAGCAGCCATCAACTGAAGACACATGTGCACCCTCCCCACATCAATCCCCACGCCTTCAATCCCCTGAGGAAGAACATGTGCCTCAACCCACAACAAGTACTCACGATGATGATGTTGATCCAGTAACACCTCTGTCAATTGTGCCTTTGCCTGAAGCTGTTAAACCCCCTCCTGCACCTTCAAGGCCAATAACGTACGCATTGCCTTTGAGATTCATTCCTCCGGCGCTTTCAAGTTTGTCCTTGCGCAGCGCGAAAATTTGCCACATATTTTTGCATCGACCCAAGCTTGGCTGATCCACCTACAACGTCTGTTTCCCCCATGTTCGTCCCTGTGGACCTCCCTGGTTCAACCAGAGCTTCGCCTAGGAGCTCCGCTACTAGAAGGTCCCCAGCTAAGAGGAGGAAGAAGAATTAAGGGACACTTTTATTGTTTTCTGTTTTTTTTTTGGCTTGTTTGCATGACTGAGGGGTCTTTTTGTAAGTTGGGTAGTTGTTTTCAGACCTCCTAAACCATTGTTGTACTAGTTTTCTTGCTTTGACTTCTATTCAAACTGGACTATTTCGTTCGAACGTAGTATTCAGTTGTTTGTGTGCTATTGCAGTATTAACATCTGATCAACTGATTTAATTGACGTATGTTTTGGCTCATTCGACTGTGACCCAAATGACACTTTATGGTGGAGTTTTTTTTTTTTTTTCGTAGTTTCCTTTACCTGTTTAAGAAGCATTTGAGAAGGCCAAATTGCTTCAATTTATTTCATTTCACGTATACAGTGATAATGGTATCATCTATGTTCATTTGACACTGTGCCTTATGTTACTTTCATGTACAACCTTCTGTTTCATTTTATGCAAAGACTTGACCGGCCAAATTTCCTTCTCGGTTTTTTCATTATATCACAACATACATCGCTTATGTGCCTCTCCATTCTGCTCCTCTCATGTACACCTTTCTGATTATTGTTATACACCATTTTGAAAAGGCAAATCCCTTTCTTTTCGATTCCTCCTCCTGCGTCACTTGACGATGCCAAATTTCATTTCTCTTTGATTGCTTTCCCACAGCTTACATTCAACGAAAAGAAAAACAAATTGCTTCCATCTGTGCATGATATTCGTATGTTTTGTACTGCTCTATTATCAAAATAATATCATGTTATACATATTTTCAATTGTTCTTCTTCAACCTCACAACTGCAATTTTTTTCCAATTGGTGTCGCCATTTTAACTTAACTCACTTTCATTTTAATCAAATCGCTGCTTCTTTCCAGTTGGTGTCCTTAATTTATTACATGAAGCGATCAGTTTTTCTAAACGTGTGTCTCACCTTCGGCAACCTCTGATCAATTTGTACCGGTTATAAACCACATATGTGAGCTAGAAATTCAGCTTGTCGCCTCTAGATGCCAGTAGTAATTCCAATTTCATCTCCCATTCATTGCAACTTCCATTTTACATCTCCACCGAATACGTGATTTGGGTTAGCGATCGATGATGTCGCAATGTTCAAACGCAGAACTTCTGTGTTGCAACTTTTTAATTTTTAAAAAATTTAAGGGCATTTTGGGAAATTCGCCTAATCTTCCCAATTAACAAACACTCAATTCTTCATACCAAACATTTCATTTTCCATCAACTAACTTTCATTCCCTAAATGTCTCAAACAAATTTCACATTTTTTAAGTTCCTCCTAATATTCCATTCTTTTCATTTCCTTTCCATTCCATTCCTTTCCTTCATCAAATCTTCTCTCAGAATAAACTTACTTAAGAGTAGCGTCATCATTATAAAACATTTATTATTTTCAGATTCCTCCAATATGTCAAATTGAAATTATTTTATTTATCTTTTCTTTATTCTAAACAAATTTTTCTATCATTTTCCTAAGAATTAAACGTGTGACAATTTAACGAGATTTGCAAGGTTTTAATTCTTCAAAAATCTGATAGACGATTTATAAATAACTTAGTTACTTGATTTGTAAATAACTCGGTTACTTGCCAGTTTTTACGATTTCCTTTCGTTCTCAGATTTTTTTTTTTGGCACAAGAAAAAAAAAGAAACTTAATTATTAAACCTTTATCGAAATTCTCGATCACCCAATCACCCATCTCGAGTTCATCCATACGTCATCGATTCCTAACTTTACTCGACTGTAACCGTTGGGCTGACTTTTTAGATTTCAAATTAAATTTGTCAATTAATATTAAACAAATAATGAACCTGCTATACTCCAGGAGCTTATGTTAGTTACGAGCGCCGTTAAAATTAGAATGGGAAAATGACATAATTGATTGAACAATTGAGCATGGACAGCGACGGGTTCTAGAGCGCCCTCAAAGAAAGGTATATACATGACCAGGGATGAAGGAAAGGAAACAAAACAAGAAAGCTACGAATCTTCCTCTTTCACATTGAAGACTTGACAGGGCTCAACCATTTTTGAAGCATGGATGTCCCTTGGAATGTCACCATCTGACTGTAGTTCTTTCTGCAGTTGCTAATCTGCCGCACAAGGGACATTTAATTATCAGCCATAATAAAACCTGGTTGCCTCACATTACTATGAATTTAAGTAGTGACAAAAATGTTAGCCACCAAGCTGTAGGGCGTAGATGGAAACAATGACATATATACCTGCTCTGGTTTCATCTTGTGGAACCCAAATTTATCTGTCCATATGGATTTTGCTTCTTCAGCAGCTGGTAGCACAAGCATTTTTACGTTCAACAGCGCCAGCAGTCTCTGAATGCATGTGAAGAGTAATTGGAAGTAGCCCTGTCAGGGTGAACCAATGTGTTAAAAAATAATGCACTTCTAAGCCATAGGAGTATGTGGTCATATTACACATAGCTCAGTGCACAAGACTCTCACTAGTCACTATGTGGGGTTTTAGGAGGGATAGATATGCACAGCCTTACCCCCACAATAAAGAGGCTGTTTTTAGGATTTGAATCCGTGGCCTCAATATCACATGGCAGCAGCCTTACCGTTGCGCTAAGGCACATCCTCATATTACACATCAGCAATAAATCAAAATTACCGAGGGCATAAAGGCCAAATCTTGAGCAAGAGAAAGGGATTTGGTGAACTTACAAAGCACAAACACTCCAAAAAATTCTAGTCAACACTTTACATTGAATGTGAACGTTTGATATGTCCGTGTGTCTGACACATTGGACATAAAAACTCTAGGCAACAGTGTGTATTATCTGTAAATTTTTTTGAGTCAAGCAAATAAACATGTCAAATTTGTTTTTTCAGCCAATAACATCTCAAATTATGTTGTTTTGCCTAGTCCATAAAAGTGCTGTGTGTGTCCATGCTTCCTAGGATTTAATCAATTTAAGTAACGACAAATATAGATAAAGCAAAAAAAATCAGTACAGAGCAGCACAGGGTACTACATCGTTCTCGTACCTTTCCATGATTACCATTGCTTGTTGCAACTAAAGGAAGTTCGGCCACATCTTTACCAAAAATTCGAAGCATGCCAGCTGATACAACAGTTGAACTGCAATATCAAGAAAACAAACTTTCAAAAGCACTGGAAGAGATAAAATTTTAATCAGGAGACAGAACAACTTTTCTTACTTGACCAGTAATATTGCACAATACATTCCTCCAAACTCTTGACTCCGCACATTCCTTCTGAAAGTGAGACATAAGTAAATTGAGACAAGGGAAAAAATTGATCATAAAATGAAAAGCAAACAGATGGTACACACATAAGGCTAAAAAAGTCAAGTAAAACGTTTTCTTACCCATAAACCATGGCTGGGATAAGGTCACGTCCACAAGTTGAATCAACTATAGGATCAAAGCATTCCTGAAGTACGTAAATTGTCAGATAGAGGTTCCTCAAGGAAAAATAGAAAGTACTAAGAGAACTAGACTTGCAACTCGCATGTGCCCAAGCAACACCTGAAGCCGGGCTCAACTGAAAGCCATTACAATTGACATAGGCTTGTCATGGCCATCAGGAGCAGAGGCAACATGAAGTTGATCATAAAATCACAAGACAAATGTGTTCACATGCATTTGCACAAAAGGTGAAATATTAGTTCAGCAGTTTACTGTAAACAGGTTCCTCCAAAATTTATTCAGTATTTGGTAAATCACAAATCAACCAAGCTTCAATCAGACTGAATCAAGGAAAATCAAATCCAAAAAGACACTTATCAAAACAGGTATGATAATATTGTTTGCCCTGGGTAAGAATGCATAACATATCTACCAATTATTCAAGAAACAAATAAGTACTCCTCTTGTCCTCAAGGACCGGGGGTAGTATATTGTTATCTCCTTCCCTTAGGGATGAAAACAGAAAGAAAACGATGAAAAAATTCAGGAGAACGGGCACAACTTACATGAAAGATTGAAACAACCTCTGACAGCAATGGCCTGGTCTCAGGAGAAGCAATTTTGCCATTAAGAAGCCTCCATCTTACATCAATATCATTGAAAGGCTGCAAACCGTTTTCCTCTTGTTTTGTCTTAATAACATCGACAAGAGAGTCAGGAAGTTTCTCAGTCCCCCTGATCAAGAACTTCTGCAGAGTAGAATGTATTCTGTTGCAATCTGTGCAACAAAACCAATTTCCTTCTGGCAATTCCTGTTAGTAATTCCAGTCATATCATAACAAGTTGAGCGGAAAAGAAAGATCAGTGTCCAAACTAACAAACAAATAAAGATGGCAATAAACCATGTACCTTCAAATATGCCATCTTATGATCCCTCAAACAGCCTACATGATATTCCTTTTCACACTGGACCCAGAAAAGAGGGGGATAAGAAACACACGTCTTGTCCTTTTCTTGGTTAGATAAAAGGGGCCTAAGTCTACATGTACAGTTAATTTGATAGAAACAAAAGTGATCTGTATAATTGCATATCAAATAAGAACCAAAAAAACATACATCATGCTCTTTTATGAACACTAAAATGGAAGTAGTTTGGGTACACTGATCTAGACCGTCCAAATCAAAATTAGATGGTCCAGATATAATATAATTTTATTTTCATATTTTTAATAACTTGCAATTTTAATTGGTGAAGAATCTAAAATAAGAATAATCTCCTAATTATCATTCTGCCAAAAAAAAATCAATTGAATTTCATTTTAAAATTATTAATTGAAAATTTCTAAATCTATATTGTTGAAATTGGATTTGGACATTTAAATCTCACCACAGAGATGAGCACATTCATCTCTGTGATAAGCACCAAAACCGAACCCCACTGAGACTATTTATTTCTTGTAGATATTTGATGCCTTGAATGTGACTTCTAAGAGAAGAGTGGGGAGGAGACTAGCATGCATACCTGGTCGCAGATTATAATTGTGCGAGGACCAAATCCTGACTTGCTGAAGTCATAACCCCTACATGCAAAATTTCTCATTGTAATATATAGCTAAGGTGGGAATTCACAAATGCACAAGATGGATAATAATCAAATATAACAGTATAACAGTACACAAGGTAGTAATTGCTCAGTGCAAGCATCAATATGAAGATACATAAGCTGATAACCAGGTAAGCTTAGAATCTAAAGGTTGAATTATTACCAGCATAAAGCACAGCCGCTCAGCTCAGCTTCAATGTCTTTGACAATGCGAATGCATCTCTTGGTTATCTGTTCAATAGGATCAACCCCGTCAATCCTTCCAGCAGCCACAGCATTCGCATTGTGTGCTACAAATTTTTCCCTCTGGAACATGTTTTGGCAAAACTTACAGTACCAGTCACCACGTGGAATGCTTGATAGAGATGCGCATTCTGTACATTTCAATGGAATAAAGTGGTACACTTAAAAGATAACCATCTCATCATATGAAACATCAGAAAAAATCTGCTTCAAAGTAGTTTCTAAATCAGCAAACGGAGGACAAAATTTCTGGTTGGAGAATTGTAATAATTAATCCGGTCATAGAGGTTAACAAGCTAACTATCAAAACTCATAGAAAATGACAACCTCATCATATGAAACATCATTTCTCTTATTGCAAGAGCAGGATCAAAACTCAAAATGCACATGAAATGGGTCAGATTGATGGAATGAGGTCTCTTACAATATACACAATCTATGATCATGAGCCTCGCAATCAATTTTGTTTTACTCTAAGCATCTTGTATATCAGCAACATTATAGACACTCTTTTATATTAACAAGCTAAGTGATACGACTATAGAAGTTCTTAGTGCAACAGAAGAGGTTAACTGATAAGAAAAGTTATGATCACACACAAAATAAGTAGCAAATAGATAACGTATCCATTATTTTTCTTCTTTTTTAATGTATATCTGACCTTTATGGAATGCCCTTGGGCATCCATCACAAAGCAACAGATTTCCACCATCCCAACAAATAACGCAAAGATCATCATTGTCCTTTGAAGAGTACTTGCGGCCTTTTGAAAGAGAAATTGCTAATTCATGGAGAGAAACCCCATTTGAAGTGTAGATGTATGCATAACTGCCCAAAAACATAGCACTTTCATGAAAACACAGACACAAGTGGCAATCAATGCAAAAGACCGCCAAATATCCAACCAACCACCTTCCCAGAAAGAAAAAAAATAGAAAAAAGCTCACGGTTTCCTGCGAGAAGCACAGCCTGCATGGACCTCAAATTGTGATGGGCTGACCTGCAAAGCAAATTCAAACATAAAACTCATCTGTATAACATACTGATTTTTAGGAGTACCAGCAGATGTGCAAGAAATTGTTAAAATAGAAATACCTCTGTGTTGCAGCACCGACAAAGAATTCCAAAGCCCTTTTTGTAACCCTCAAGCAATTTCTATCAGTAAGAATTTATTAGTCAACACAGTAACAGACAGAATTACATAAACTTATTACATGAATTAGACACACAATCAACCTGTCCACGTCCATAATAAGCCACTTCTGTTCCATCTGGCAATCCACCTTCTTCAAAAACTAATTTATGTAACCGCTGATCCCTTGAGAAGAAAACATTAGATGAAAAATTATTACCATCACTAAAACGAAAGGAGGAACAACCAGATACATATGCAAATATCAAAGGGGAAGAGGTGAACTAACTTTTTAGTTATCTTCCATTGACTCTTATTTTGTGAAGATAAACAATCTGAGTTTGATGAAATTAGTCGGGTCTTCAGTCTTACAGAAGTTTTTGTTGGCCTGGAAATAAAAAATTAAAAAAGAAAAGAAAAGTTTCTCTGTTACCAATTCACCAAGAAACACATTATTATAACCACATCAAATTGCCAACAGATAAAACAGATACACTGACTTCTTCTTCAGCCTCTGCAGAGGCTTCTTTCGCAATAGGATGGGCACAGAAGCAGTCTCGGAAGACTTTGAGCTGCTAACCCGTTTTGTTGTCCTGAATAACAGAGTTGGCAGCATGAGTTAAAACAATAAATAAATAAAAACTGCAATAATAAGTTAGCAACCACATGACAATTGGTACAACAAATTTCACTCAATGAAACTCGAAACCAAGAAAGAAAGAAAACGCTATTGGCCAGCAGAGATTTGGATAACATATACAGATATAAAAACCAACCTTGTCCTTTTCTTCCAATGTTTGTTAGTTTGTGACGAGTTACACAGCTCAGAATCAATTAATAGTTTGGAGGTTGGAACTTGTCTGGGAGACCTGAAACGTTATGATAAAATGAGGAAAGAAATAATAGCTCTGACAATCTAATTAGCTTATTTCATGCGTAAAATGATGAGACACTCATTGGAAGCCAGACGCAACAGTGTGCGCGTGTGTGTTTTAGATAGAGTTGTGAAGATAAAACTTGTTTTCTCCATACCAAGATATCTTTTCACATTTCTTTTTCAGCCATTTACTTTTAAGAATAAGATGTCTTTTGTAACATACTGAAGGCACACATAATTTGTTAAATCATTATTATTTACTTACATCACACTACCATTTCTGGATCAACAACATGAATGGTGCAGTCAGCCCACAAGTTAAAACTGAACGAAGTTTCTAACTTCACAATATCTCACGTGTTTCAAGACAATGAAACAATATATAATAATACATTCTCTTACATATCCAAAAGAAGAAAGAAAGAAAGAAAATAACGACATTCCATATGATAAAATTTTATTACAAGATTTCCGTCAATGAAACATATAACTGGATATCTAAATGCTACTCAGATGAAAGCAAATGACCTAATTAACCCAAAAGAAAGAAGAAATTAGCACCTGACTCTTTTGCCAACTGCGTCAATTAAACTGCCTTTGGATTCCTTTGATTCCAAACAAGCTTTACACATAGGCCCTACTTTTTCCGCTCTTGAAGAGGAAAAACATCCTGTGAAAAATAATTATATTATAATTAAAAAATAAAATATAAAAATGATATGCCTTTAAAAAGCGAATCCAGACTATATACTCTTTTAATTTAATTTTGTCTTCTTAAATTAAAGAAGCCAAATAACAAAACTGAAGCTCACCTTTGCACCTTTTACATGTAAAATATTTCTCTTGAGGTGGAGAACAAACAAAGTTTTGAATTGCCGTCTCCAATGAATGCAGCGAAGTTCCTCTGCATGCTCTCAATAATTCAAGCAGGCTCTTTCCGTTTTCAAAGCAAATATACTGTGCTGCTCGCTTATATGATTTGCAAGCATGAATCTCGAATTGGGAAGGTGGAATAACCTTCACAGGCAAACGAAACATGGGAAAAATAAACGACCGGACTTTATCAATTAAAGAACGCTGAGTATACAAGACGATACCATGAGTTCATAACTCACCTTGCGCCCATTGCACAGACAACAAGAGCACAAGATCCCTCCATCTGTAATAAAACCCCGCAGGCCAGAAGCCTACATAATAACGTGTGAAATTGCCAAAATTAAATCCGACGGAACTAAAAGCTACATTTCAAAGAGAGACTGCTATACGACTAGAGACTACTATACTACTGGCCCTAGCCTATTTATAGAAGATTACTGACTCCTAAGTCGTTATGCTTCTCCCTGAATGCCAGACAATTACTCAATTATTAAGTATTATATTTTTCAATTACTATAATCGACATATTAATTAATTAGTGCATATAAAATAAAATCAGAAACAACCTGCAATTAACCGTGCTTCATTTTCAGCGCACGGGCGAGTGTAGCTAGAATTCAGCTTGGGCAAGCAACACAATCCATCATATCAAAATGCAATGAGCGAAGTTAAAAACTAACCTTGCCGCCTATATAAACTACTGAAACCCCATCCAGTAAACCAGTATCGAATAGTTCCTTGACAGTCATAGGCTTCTTGCTGAGCACGATCTTCTTGGACATTTTCAGTTCCAACTTATTTCGCCGAGTTGTTGATGCACTTAGAGCGGCGGTCTCTTTCTCAACTGATCTATTATTTTCTGTTTGAGCAGCTTCTGGAGCAGTCCTTGTCTCATCGCTGCATTCAACCTTTGGTTTCAAGGCTGATCGCGTAAACCGCTTCACTGTTTTATCTACATTTTTCTGTGCCTCACTGTTAAAAGGCTCGGCAGGAAACTTATTGGAGCCACCTTCCCCAGCAAGGAACTGCACGGGCTCGTTCTTCAATTTAGTACACCTAACTGGCTTTTCCAAATGGCAAACGACTTCAGATTCGATATTTTTTCCTACATTGTTTAGCTCTACATCATCTCCGCCACCAACAGCTGGAAGGTCTGCATTTGGCTCCCGATCTTCAGAGGTCTTGAGTCTCTTAAGCGAACCATTCTCAGAAGACCCATTGCGCAAATGCCGAGACTTCTTTGTTCGAGTATAAACAAGATGATCATATACAACGGAACTTTTAACTATACCGCCGGGATTCTCAGAAACATGCAAAGAAAACATCAACTGAGACTCTGAACCAACGTCAATTTCAGAAGATGGAGAAGGAACGACTTCATCACCTTTATTCAGAGACTGAATCTCCAGAGCAATCTCCGATTCCAATTCTTGCTTCATGCCCTCTTTAAACTCATCCAGGAATCAGAAACTATATATACAAAACGGCAATAAAATATAAAGATACCCTAAATCATTGAAATGAAAGAACCAAGCAACAAAGAAACACGCAAATGCTAGGAAGCCACTGAAGCTGAAAATTGGTGAGGATCGCCATGAGAGGAGTGAGAGAGTTTTAAATAGTTGATGTAGGGTTTGGGCAAGTGCTCGCTGTGTTTTAAAATGCTTTCCCCTTGGAAATTGATTTGACTCGAAGAGAAACGGAGTGATGAAGAAGAGGAGTCGGGTCCACGAGTTTTCACTCGCTGCGGGTGGGGCCTTCGACGGGGCATCCATGAACCCGGCAGAGTCATTCGGACCCGCGGTCGTGATCTGGAGCTGGGACAACCACTGGGTTTACTGGGTCGGACCACTAATTGGCGGTGGGCTCGGCGGCGTCATATATGAGGTTATCTTCATCTCCCACACCCACGAGCAGCTCCCCACCACAGATCACTGAACTCGAACGTGGATGAGTTTCAATCTTTGTTAATTAGGATTGGTTTTTATTCCCTTTGTATCTGTAATTTGTGTATCTTTGTTCATCATCTGCTTTTTAAATTATGCGTTGAATTCGTGCACGTTGATCTTGATTGAATTATCGTGATGATCGATGGGGATGGACTTGTTCGCTCTCATATAAATTTTAAGTTTGTAAAAGCGTAATGAGTGTCTAACAAGGTTGGAAAATATGTGAAAGACCTCGTCAAGATCAGAATCAATCCAGTGGAATTAAATATACAGTTGAGCTCTTAATGAGAGTATAAAATATCATGATGATAACTAAGTTAATTTGATCATGCATAGGGAAATCGGGCTGGTCAGCCACTTTTTAGTTCTACTTTTTGGGTCGGAACGAAAATTAGATAATTTAATGAAATAAGTTTTAGAGAGGCATTGAAAGTACGACCGCTTGAAGCTTCGGATCGCAGTTCTTTTAATTTATTATTATTATTTTTTGGATATATGGATTCACATATGATGGTAATTTACTAATTTATATATATATTGTATTTGTTAGAGTTATTTTTCCATTTAAGTACAAATACATAATAACTATACTCTAATTTTATGATTTGATTTTTTATTTGTTGCAGATAAAGATTATGGATGTGTTCATGATACGAGAGAAGAAATTCATAATATTCTTACACACGAACCGGAAGCTCTTAAAAAAGACACATCAAATGTCGTTGAAATTGATGATAATATGACGACGATTTACGACATAATAATACATCATCGCACTAACGTCGTTATCAGATGCTTATGTTTTATGTGAGTTTATTTGTGAACATAGTTTCTTTTGATTATGAATTAGTGATCATCTTTATTTATTGGATAATTCGTGTTGTTTTTTATATTAATGTTGACAATATTTATTTGATAAATTAGAATTTAATTGTTGTAATTTACTAATTATATTTCTTTGAAAAAAATAGAGAAAAAATAGTTAAAATTTGAAATAGTAACTTAGGTAGGAGGATCGACCCTAGTGCTTTTTTAGCGCTTTTGAAAAAACATATGTTTTTTTACCCGGTCCAGGAGGGCCACTGAAGGGTCACCGTAGAGGCCGACCGGCCCCGATTCTCGCCTATTTAGAGTCCATTTGGATGGGCTTAAAAAAGTGATTTTTTTTCAGCTTCAAATTAAAGCTTAAAAAAAGCAGAATTTTAGTTTTTAGTTTTTTTTTATCTTTTGCTTTTTTAAAAAAAAAATCATCTAAACACATAAATTAATAAAGAACACTTTTTTTTGCATAAATTTTTTTTTTAACATAAAAAAGTTCATCCAAACGGGCTCTTAATCCATTGATGATGATTACGGTGGTTAATTTGACATGGTTTCCAGTCCCCAAAAAAAATGGCAGAGCTTTAATTTGCTTTTCTTTTCTTTTTTTCCCTCCATTCTATGTTATTTTTCTTATCTATTAAAGAGATTTTCTACCTAATTAATTATATAGGTACACAAAATTTATTTAATTATTATTTTCGAGAAAAGTCTTTTTTTTTTCCTCTCAGACGAATCATGGGTTAATTTTGGTTTTAAATTAAAGCAACACAAATGTGAAAACATACAAACACATACCCACACTTTTTTTTATTGCCTACCCGGTTCACCGGAATATTATTTTCTTCATTCCCACGCCTTGAACCGATAACGTAGTTAAAGGAAAGCAAATCTCCTTTCTACTTACTCTCAACGAATGTTTGTACACACCCACACTTTTGTTCCTACTTAATTAATATCATGAAATCGGTGGCTTATTTCCACGGCCCAATTCCTAAAAAGAGAAAAGAAAAAAATTAGCCCATAAAAAACCCTTTATGAAAAAAGAGAGAATCGTAACCAACTCAGCTAAACGTTACAACTGCCACCACGAAATTTCGAATCCCTATGAGCGCTCTCGCTTCATTCCTATTCTCTCTCATATCTCGTTTCTTCCCTAGTCCTATCGTATGGCAAAAACTGCGAAGAAAAAGAAGTTCCATTCTAAGCAGAAGAAAGGCGTTCTACTCACTGACGATCTAATCTTTTAAGAGTAAATACCCAATTTAGTCCCTGGAAGAAAATACGGACACCTTTTTGGTCCCTCAATAAAAATAACTCGTCCCGTCATCCCTGGGAAATCAAAAACCATCCCACGTTAGTCCTTCCGTCGCGTTAGCTCCTAACGGCGTCACTAACTGGATGGCGACGTGTAACGTGAGTTGCTGACGTCACATGCCACGGAGGAATGCAAAAATAGTAAATACCCAATTTGGTCCCTGGGAAAAAGTACGGACACCTTTTTGGTCCCTCAATAAAAATAACTCGTCCCGTCATCCCTGGGAAATCAAAAATCATCCCACGTTAGTCCTTCTGTCAGTTAGCTCCTAACGGCGTCACTAACGTTGCTGACGTGTAACGTGAGTTGTTCCACTCACATGCCACGGAAGAAGGCCAAAACGACGTCGTCCCCACTTGTCACCATCTTCACTCCTCAGCAACCCACAGAGGAAGGCTGCATTTTGCATCTACAGAGGCAACTTCCAAATCCCCAATGAAAAACAGAAGGACTAACTCTGCTCAACAACCCATTTGTAGAGGCTAAGTACTATTGCAAACTCTGCTCCTTCTTGATTTTCCGATTGCTTTGTTTTCTTGGTGGGATTATGATAAATTTTCACCCAATTATGTGTTTTCCCTACATTGGTCATCCGAAACGGTTTATTCTTCATTTTGTTAATTCTGCATATCATCTGAGTTAAGGCTACCAGATCTAAAATGGGTATATTCTTCAATTATATCAATGAGATATAAATGCGTAAAAGGTCACTTCATTCAAAGTGTTGTTTACGTTCTTACTCCTTGATTTACATCACCTATTACTTGGTCCAAAGGATAATTCCTTATGAACTTCCAAGCTCTAGGCCGAGACCGATCAAGATTTTCAATATTATTTTGAGGATCAGCCTCAAAAACATTTTCGTGGTTTTCAATAGATGCAAGAGTAGTTTTCGAAAAGAATTGATTTTTGAAAACATTTTCCTCATCATCATCCAAAGATTTACCGTTTGGATTCACAAAAACAACATGCATAGACTCTTCAACAATTTGAGTACGAGTATTAAAAACTCTATAAGCTTTACTCATATTTGAATATCCTAAAAATATACCTTCATCCGCTTTGGGATCGAACTTTCCCAAATTGTCCTTACCATTATTGTGGATGAAGCACGTACATCCGAAAACATGCAGATGAGCCAAGTTTGGCTTTCTTCCCTTGTACAGCTCATAGGGAGTTTTGCTCAACTTCTTCCGGAGATATGCCCGATTTGAGATGTAGCAAGCCGTACTCATTGCATCACTCCAGAACACTTGAGAAGTGTTGTTCTCATTTAGCATTGCTCTTGCCATCTCGGTGAGGACTCGATTCTTCCTTTCTACAACACCATTCTCGTTGAGGAGTCCTTGGGGGTGAGAAGTTGTGATCTATACCATTGTTGTCACGTAACTCGGCAAATGCATGGTTTTCAAATTCTCCTCCATGATCGATTCGATTCGAGTTTTGACCGCTAAATTGGTACATTTAGGTCGAAACAAATTGATACAAATATGTTTTTGAGGTTCAAGATCACCGTGATCGAGTTAGAGTGTAAGTATATTAAACCCTAATTAATATATGTTCTTCCTTTTCCCATTAACATAAGGCAAACAGACTTGATTTTCCAGGGATGACGGGAGGAGTTATTTTTATTGAGGGACCAAAAAGGTGTCAGTACTTTTTTCCAGGGACCAAATTGGGTATTTACTATTTTGGCCTTCCTCCATGGCATGTGACATCAACAACTCACGTTACACGTCAGCACCGTTAGTGACGCCGTTAGGAGCTAACTGACGGAAGGACTAACGTGGTATGGCTTTTGATTTCCCAGGGATGACGGGACGAGTTATTTTTATTGAGGGACCAAAAAGGTGTCCGTATTTTTTTCTAGAGACCAAATTGGGTATTTACTCATCTTTTAATGTTGTTAATAGAAAAGATACTATTTGTAACCTCCGGCATTTATTTTTATAGCGTTCACACTTTAACCATGTTTTTATATCATTTGTAACATCTCAGCACCTTTTGTAACATCACAACATCTTCACTAGCACATTAAGGCAAACTAGGCTCTGATACCATTTGTACATTGACTCGAACAAATCTTTGATACCATTTGTAGCATATTATGCATGAACAACATCCATCTCCACAAACAAACTTTCTCATCCTGACCAGATTTTCAATTCTAAAAGCTTGGTTGGCTCTTCACTAGTCTTTATTATTGTATTTAGTACCTGAGGAAAAAGAAAGAGGTAATAAGGTACATAATAACTTATTGCTATCATCAAGCCCTGTGTTTTTGCGCGCCCTCGCTTCATTCCTCTTCTCCCTCGTATCCATTATTTTTGCTTGGTATTAAGTGCTCAATGAAACCCTTGTATTCTTAAGGCAAAGATCGCTTCTTAAGGCAAAGATTGCACTACTCTTCTCTTCGTGGTTTGGTGTTTCTCTTTGTCATGGCGAAAGCTGAGAAAAATAAGTTATATTCTAAGTAGAAGATAGTCGTTCACTGGCGAGCTGATCTTTTCACAAAAAATCTTGCCTAAGGGTGTGTTTGGTTTGAGGGGAAGAAGTGGGAGGGAAGGGAGTGGAAAGTAGTGAATTGACCAAATTGCCATTAATGAAGGGAATATTCTTTTTTGTTGAAAGTATATTTTTGGAATATTGAAAAGTTTCTATGGGCTTTTTTGTAAAGAGTAGGTAAAAAAATAGCCCCTCCCCCTCCCTCAAACCAAACAAGCCCTAAGAGTTTCTTCAATCGTCTGGGAATCCTTAGCCTTAAGCTATGCATCTCCTGGTAGGTCGTCTGTTCCTGACTCACTTTTTTTTACAGGTGTGTCTTAGGGAAACTTAAATGCAGGTTTGGATCCAAAGTCCTTGAGTATGCCAAGGAAAGCTTTGATATCTTCCCATGTAGACGTAGACATGGACGTCGAAGCACCTTTAGGTGATTCCACAACATTATTTGGAAGCAGCTTAAGGCTCATGAAGACTGGTTTCATGTGCCAACAAGGATGCTAGTATCCGAGGTCCTTAAGTATGCCAACAAAAACTTTGATATCTTCTCATGTAGACATAAACATGGACGTTAAAGCACCTTTAAGTGCTTCCACAACATTATTTGGAAGCATCTTAAGGCTCATTAAGACTGGTTTCATATGCCAACAAGGATGCTGGTATGTTACAAATGGTTTCAGATCTTGAATCACTGGAATGTTACAAATGGTATCAGAGCTTGGCTCGGGTCGATGTGCCCCAGTAGATGGTATCAGAGCCTAGTTCGTCTCAACATTCTAGTAAGGATGCTGGGATGTTACAAATGGTCTGGTTTAGGTCAATGTACTAGCAAGGATGTTGAGATATAACAAATGGTATCATAGTATGGTTCGGGTTTGAACGCTATAAAAATAATCGTTGGATATTGCAAATGGTATCAGAACCTGGTTTGGGTCGATGTGCAACTCGGTGTGAACGCTATAAAAATAATTCTATTTTAAGTGTCACATACATAGCACAAATTAATCAGGCAACAATTATGTGAAATACAATGGTTGTTTTTTATTTTATAATTGAATATCCAATCGTCTAATTTTGGTAAAAAAAAATCGTCTAATGGATATCGCTTCTTAAGGTAAAGATCGCACCACTCTTCTCTCGTGGTTAGGTGCTTCTCTCTGTCATGGTGAAAACTGTGAAAAACAAGTTCTATTCTAAGTAGAAGATAGGCATTTTGATCAATAGGATCTGATCTTTTCATAGAAAATCTTGCCAGAGAGTCTCTTCAATCGTCTGGGAACCCATAGCCTTAAGCTATAAACCTCCAAGTAGGTCATATGTTCCCGATTATGTTCTTTGTTTTTTCTTTTTTAGTGATGCTTTGATATATACACACCTGTAAAACAGGTGTGTCCTCGTGAAACTTAAACACGGGTTTAGATCTGAGATCCTTGAGTTGAGTATACCAAGGAAAGCTTTGATATCTTCCCATGTAGATAGGCATGGAAATAGGCCAGGTCAGGCCAGATTTGGCTAAATAGGCCTGAGCCTGTAATATGAATCTAAAACCTGAGCCTACATGCAGGCTTTTTTTTAGGCTCAGGCCTGAGCCTACATGAGGCCTAGATAAGCCTGAAGCCTTATTACAGGCCTACTTACAATGTAGGTCTTTAAAAAGGCCTCATTGAAAACCATGATTTTCAGAAACATCTCCCATTAGCACCAACACAAGTTTTACAGTTTCTTATACTATTTTGGCTATCTGCGTGTTAAGCGAGAAGATTTAGCAAGAGTACTTTTGCGATCGATACACTCATAGGAAAAGATCAAGAAATGACAATCCACCTTCACTAAAATATAATTACTTGCTGGATTATATTTGTCACGGAAGAGATCGGAAAGCTCGCAATGACAACAAGGAAGAAACATAAATAAGCAAGGTTCTCAAAACCGGACCGGTCACACGAACCGTAGGGTCATGGGTCGACGGGTCGGACAGTCGACCGGTATTAATTAATAAATAATTTAATTAAAATAAGGTATTTTAATAATAAAAATATTTTATGATCAAAGCATGAGAGGATATAATTTATTAATATTTTTAACTTTTAACTAGAAAAAGAAGGAAGATATTTTCCAATAGTTTTAAAACTGTAATTAGTAATGGGAAACAAAATCCTAAGCAATCCCATGAGTATGTTTTTGCAGGACCCCAATCAGTCATTCACGCAACAGTGGACTCACACTACATATAGCCTTTTAAGTATTCAATGTTGTTGGGTGGTGGGGTCAAACCCAGCCTTTCACTGACCAATCAGATTGCAAAAACAAAAGTTAAAGGACGCCCTCAAGCACAGAACAAATACAGTATCTATTACCCCTAACAGTGTTTTAGGCTCCAACGTGTTTGTACGTGTGCTGTGAATATTATTATCATTGTTATTTTGAAAACACAAGAGATCAAAGGCACGGGTATTGAAGAATGAAGATTTCTCTCTCCCACAGTTTCATGGGCATTTCACTCTCTCTCCCTTCTTCGTTGTCTCCTCCCTCAAACCGTCAACAATGGCTTCTTTCTCCGTTAAACCCACCTCTGCTCTGTCTCATGCTCGCAGACGATAGGACCCTGTTAAAGCAGATGACCAACAAGCAGACGAGAAGGAAGCCACATCGCAAAGCAAGAGGAGAATCCATGGCGATCGTTGAGGCCGTGGTGACTCTTCGCATCTCTCTCTCACCTCCTTCTCCTTTTCTTAGCTTTCTCGTTCTGAAAAAGTTGGAAAAATTAGCTCTTCAGATCTTGCTTGACGGTTTCAGGCCAGTTTTTTTTTTAATAAGAACCCAGCGAATCTGTGACTCGGCCGGGTTAGGCCGAGTTGACCCCTGTTCAACTCAGAACCCGGGGTCACCCCTCAAACCGGACCGGTTGTTCGTCCGGTTCGCCGGTTTCCGGTCTGAACCGACCGGTCCGGTTTTCAAAACATTGCAAATAAGCATATATATTGGATAAAGAAACCTACACGTAAAAATATCTACTATCTTTGCCAGCGTAAGTGTAAATTCTTTATTTGCCTTTACATCCCACCGATTGCATAAGCTAGAGGAACGAACCAAGTGAGAAAATTATATCGCATTGTTCCTTTGAAAGGCCCAAAAGCACCTCGAATGACTACTCCAAAATAGAGGTTTACTAAATTGGGAGATTACACCTAGGAGCAAATTAATCTTTCCTTAATGACCATTAGTAGTATTCCTTTGTTTTCTTTTGCAAGTACTCACTTAATCATTATCTGACATTTATATGTTTTATTTATCTCCCAACCCCTTTGTTATTCCTTTCTTAACTGGTTTGCAAAGCATGACAAGAACAGTAAACAACACCACGAATTGGGGGTAGATAGATCAAATACTCTATGGATCAACAAAATAGTTTCTATATTGTCGAGAGATTACATAGTCAACAAAATATTCAAGGAAAGCGAGAGATAGTTGAGTGGAAAATACCTGAAGTGTTGCCGAATTGCGACAGAATACCTGAAGCGTTGTCAATTAGCTTTTATGTCTTGCACGAAGGAGAGCGTGCGATTTGCGACCTGTGACAGAATGAGCGAGACTGCGAGAGGAATGGCGAGCAACAGAATGAATGAAGGAGAGGAATTGGGAGCGTCAGAACAGGAATATTGGAAATTGGAAAAAAATGATGATATGAGTAGATGAAAGGTCAACTTTAAATTAAAAATTATAATAATGGTTGGCAAATAAAATTAAAATATAAGAATGAAAAACATATAAATATGAGTATGAAAAATATATAAATTAAATATTGAGTATATATACATAAATGATAAAAATAAAAATATATTTTTGTGAAACAGGCTAGGCCTGAAGGCTTGCAGGCCAGGCTTTAACAAAATAGGCCTGGCCTATTTATACATTTAGGCCTTTAAATAGGCCTTAGCCTGACCTTTTTAACAAACAGGCCAGACCAGGCCCTAAATAGGCCAGGCTGTAGGCCACCTGATAGGGGCCTGGCCTATTCCCACCCCTACATGTAGACGTAGACATTGACATCGAAGCACCTTTAAGTGCTTCCACAACATTATTTGGAAGTAGCTTAAGGCTCATGAAGACTGGTTTCATGAGCCAACAAGGATGCTAGTATTTAATGTCCTTGAGCATGGTTCGGTGTGAACACTACAAAAATATTCATTAGAATGTTACAAATGGTATCAAAGCCTGGTTCGCACGGGTTATAAAAATAACCATTGGGATATTACAAATGGTATCGAGCTTGGTTCGGGTATGAACGCTATAAAAATAATTATTGGGATGTTACAAATGGTATCGAACTGGTTCGGTATGAATGCTATAACTGATTTTTTTGTCTCAGGGATCCTCATTTTAAAGGGAAGAATGTTCGCGTCTTTACGTGGAGCGGACGCGGAAAAAATGAAGGCCGGAAATCGCAAACTTCTTTTTTTTTTAATCGTGGGCTAGAAAAGATTGAAACTTTGAATCTCGTATTTGAATCAAAAAATTGGGACTCCCGAAAACTTGCTATGTGCATAAAGAAAACCGCAATGCTTAAATGGTATCAAAGCCTGGTTCGCCCGATGTGCCTGCGAGGACATTGGAATGTTACAAGTGGTATCAGAGCCTGGTTCGCCTTGACGTGCCAGTGAAGACGCTGGGATGTTAGAAACGATATGGTTTGGGTCGATGTGCCAACGGGGACGCTGGTATGTTCACAAATGGTATCAGAGCTTAGTTCGGGTAGGTTTTCCAAAGAGAACGTTAGGATGTTACAAGTGGTATCAGAGCCCAGTTCACATCAATGTGCTAATAAGGATGCTGAGATGTTACAAATGGTCTGGTTTGGGTCGGATTTCCAGTGAGGACATTGGAATGTTACGAGCGGTATCAGAGCCTGGTTCGGGTATGAACGCTACAAAAATAATCGTTGGGATGTTCCAAATAGTATCAGAGGCTCATTCGGGTCGGTGTGTCCTGCAGAAAATGAAGCGCAGGTTCGGATCAGAGGCTTCTGAATATGCAAAGCAAGCCTTTAAGATCTTCCCTTGCAGACGCAGACGACGTCGAAGCACCTTTGGGTGCTTCTGCAGCATCATTGCGGAGCAGCTCGAGGCGGATGAAAATATCTTTCATGTTGCTGCAGCTTGAGGCGGATGAAGATAGCTTGAGGCGTATGGCTATGTAGTCATATACAGTCCAGGATCGATGTGCCAGATTGGAATGTTACAAGCGGTATCAGAGCCTGGTTCGGGTATGAACGCTATAAAAATAATCGTTGGGATATTACAAGTGGTATCAGAGGCTAATTAGGGTCGGTTTGCCTGCGAGGACGTTGGGGGTTTACAAATGGTATCAGAGTCTGGTTCGCCTCAATGTTCTAGTAAGGGTGTTGGGATGTTACAAATGGTATTTTTTGGGTCGATGTGTTAGCGAGGATACTGGGATGTTACAAATTGTGTCAGAGCATTGTTTGGGTGTGAACTTTGTATGATGAGATCTCTTACTAAGTGTTATGCCATCACTCGGTGCAGAGTGTATGGTAGTTGTTAGGGCCCTTCTTCCATGTCTTTCTTTGGCCTAATTGCATTTGAGTATGGGGACGGTGACACCTCCTTAGTTGTATTCTTTAAGGAGGGGAGCCATAGCCCAGACTTAAGCTCTTCACCCTAGCTACACCTTTGGCCGGGTGTATTTTAAGGAATGGTGAGCTTGGGACAATCCAGTCAAATGGATTGGTTTTCGGTTGGGCTATGTATTAGCCTATGGCTCCAGTAAGCGGCATAAGGATGGACGGTGATATAATGGTGGTTACATATTGCATATTGCATAATTGTATATTACATGTTGTGATGAAAATAGAGATTGATATATTGATGATTAATTTGAAATGTTTTATATGAGGATTGTGATATATGCAAATATAAATGTAATCGTTCCTCTTTTATATCATATGTAGTTTTCTTGTGCAAGGTAGAACCATTCAGAGTTACTGAGACGTAAAAGTCTCACCCTTTATACAAACATTTTTTCAGGTGATTGTTCTAGTTGGAAGTAAGGGAAAATAAAGTGAGCCTTGAAGGCTCATTTGTGCTCCTAAAGCTTTTGTTATGCTATTTTATTCCCTAGGGCTTCCGCTTTTCTTTTTTTCATTATTAATAAATTTTTGGGATTTAATTTGATATTATGATGTGGATTTTGGTTTAACTAGATTTATTTTGATGATTTGGAACTTGAACATCCTTATTGGTAGAGCTGAAATCGGCGCCCATCGGCCGGGCCCATCGGGCCTGTTCCCCCACCTTCGAGGGCTCGAGCTTAAAAAATATGCTTAGAAATTTAAAATTGGCCTGCAGGCCTACCCGTAGGGCCTCGGGCTTTATCGGACCGGCCACTGTAGGGGCTCTGCGTACCTAGAGCCCGTTTAATCGTAGGCGTTTTTTTTATAAAGAAAATTAATTACTTAGACTTCCACTTAATGAATGTGTTTATTTGTAATTACTTATATTTTTATAGTTTAAACTATAACTCTTTTTTTATGTTTATTATTATTCGTATTAAAACACATAATTAGTTATTATAAATTTTAAAGAAGGGATGTTTTCATATTAAATAAACACATACTTTGGTATTACAATATTATATAAGTAATAAATTATAAATATATTTTGTGTAAAATAAGTATAATTATTTTTACCCGTCGAAAATCATATATGAACCAAAGGAATCTACGACACACACAAAATTACGAGAGGGAAATGCATTTTGTCGTGGGCATACATAAAGCAATTCTTTATTTAATATTTTTTGAAAAAAAAAAAAACATATTCTTTGTGTTTATTTGTTTTTTATTACGAATTAATGAATATGTTTATTTGTTAAATGATTTATATTGTTTTGATATTAATGTTAATAATATTTATTTGATAGATTAGAACTTTAATGATTGCAATTTACTAATTATATTTCTTTAAAAAACATCGAAGGAAAAATAATTAAAATTTTGAATAGTAATTTTCGCGCCTGTAGGGGCGGCCCCGCTTATCAGATTATTTGGCGCTTTGAAAAACAGATGTTTTCCTTACCCCAGGTCCTGTAAGGCCGGCCCTGATTCCCAACTCTACTTATTGGTAATGTTAAAAATATTTTCATTAAGTATTTTGTTGATGAAAATATGGGTATTACAGTTTGTTTGTTTTATAATTGAATATCCAATCGTTTAATTTTGGTAAAAAAAAATTGTCTAATGGATATGTCACTAGTCATTTGATTTTTTATCGTCACGTCTAAAGTAATAGTAATAACACTTTGTAACTCCGTATGCTATAGAAATAATTTCATTTATTTATACATAGCAAAAATTAATCAGGCACGATTATGTGAAATAATTTGGTTGACAAGCTAATGATAAGTATCGGTCTATCTACATATTTGCGTCATTTCATGTTAGCCCTGAATCATGTGAATGCAAATGGAAGCCAGCATAAAATGCACATGTATTTGACTTATATTGCATTTTTAAAAAGTGAAATGCCTTATATACCACTATCTTTAACTTTAATGCTTAATCTGACTAAGCACAAACATGTCTGAGAAATCGAGGGAAAATTCTCTGCACGAGACACCACTAAGCTACTTAAATCTTATAATTAATACTTAATAGCAAATACAAGTACATTTTAGTTTTTGTTCTAAGCGGTCCTTGGACAGCAGTAACTCATTTGGAAAAATAACTAGTTGGCCAAAACAACTAGAAATTTAGACAGATCTTGAATCTGTCAAACAGATTAACCACCCTGGATAGCGCACGTAACATTAATTAATCTACTACTCCCTCCAGTTCTAATTATAATAACACTTTTATAACGCAAATCATAATTAAAACCGAAGTAGATATTTTATTCAAATTAAGTTAGGGGATGGAAGATATACCGTAGGTTTGGGGCTCAACGGCTGATATTAAGTTTAATTAATCTAAACTCAAGAAATTAATTGACTGCGAAAATGCGGAACTGAAACAACTGGACCCGCTTTGACTTGTAATTGACCATCACTGGTGTAGGATTGATGAACCAATGACAAGCTAAGAATTTCGAAATTACTATGAAAACCTAGCCAATCATTCCACATCAATGATATCACTCTTAACGTATGCAAGACCTTCATATTCATATTATTTAAGAGTATCGTCATAAAGGTGAAAAGGAGAAAGTTTTGTATGGAAAACCTGCAAAATATGAGAATAATGATCTAGATTTTGAGGGAGGATATGAGTTTAATTGAAGCAGATAATAACCACCCAAGAAGAAGGGATAAGACTTAAACTTGTTTATTGAGAAGTTGCAGAACACGTTCTCACCATACTAGGCAGTAGAGAACCAACTTTAAAATACATATGCGCATGTCTAGAATACAAAGCAAAAGCACTAGCCAGAAAATCAAACCAAGTCTGAGATTTGCCCATATATCAATTACAGAAACAAAACACGAGTAGCAACATAAGCAGAGTGATTACAGTAGAAACAAAACCATTTTATAAATAGAAATATATAAAGTAGGAACATAATCGCCTTTCTGGAAACTCACTGGAGATCAAGCAAATCACAGAGAGTGAAGTGAGACCAAGGGAGTTGAAAATGCCAAAGGATCGAAGTTGCCCTTTTAAAAGAAAATTCGCCTTCATCAAGGAGGTTCATTTCCAGCAAACTTATTAGTCTCGCTGCTCCCACACCTTACAAAGCAAAAGAGCATGGTAAGTATAGAGACACAGTGAGTTGGATTTTGTGTGTGTGGACATTTATATATATATCCACCATCTTCTTCACCACCTCCCTCGAAGCCCAAATGCATAGTTAACGGAGGGAGGTGGCTGGCTGAGAATAAGGATTCACATGGTGGCTGGTGGTGGTGCAGAGACGGAAGAGGGTTTGGAAAGAAGGTAAGATTTGGTTGTTATAAGTATTTGCTTTGCTTATTTGATGGCGATGGCAATATAAAAGGCTGAGATGACTTAAGTAACTGGTGAAGAAGGTAACTTTTTGCTAAAGCAACATTTAAAAAATAAGGTATAAAGAAAAGTAAGAGTGAAATGGAGGTACCTTATTTGGGATCTTCCAAAGCATATGCCTCTCCCACCTTCTGCCCACCGCGTATATCTGATATGACCATTCCTTTTCCCTCTTATTGCCTAAATCCTTCCTTTTCTTTCTTTTTTTCTTCCGAGGCAAGACTCTTCACCCCCCGGGTTTTATTTTTTTGATTAAGGGTTAACATCAACTTTAACCCCTCAAATTTGTTGTCATTTTTGTTTTGATCCCTCAAGTTTTTAACTATAGGTATTGATTTTTTTAACTAACGATAAAATGATCCAGGTTTTTATTGCATTATAGGGACCAATGTATTAAAAGAAATAAAAGTTAAGGATTAAAACATATGCATTGAAACTTGAGGCACTAAAACTAAAATGATGGCAAACATAAAAGACCAAATATTATGTTAACCCTTTGATCAATTTAATTGTTCGGCTTGATCATAGATACGGCTTCTTGGTCATAGATCCGATCATTATTTTTTGCTGATTTTTTTTTGAGGATTTGTTCACTGAAATGACGAGAGACTCCACCATAAAACATGAGTTTTAGTTAAACGATAATAACCTTACATAGTCATCAAGGTAACTAACAAAAAAGGATATGATTAAGAAACAGGTGTAATTAAATAGAAGCATTGCCAGGCCAACAAATAAAATCGACTAAGCCAGGTGTCACTCAATAATTTGTCATAGATTGGCACGTGTCTCGTTTTTAAAGATTTGTCTTTACCCTTTATAACATATATAATTAATTAGTAAATGCTTTTCCCTACACCAGTATTTATGGCCTTTTCTCATCTGAGTAAGATTTTCATATTCTTAGCCACAATAGCAAACGGCATTATTCTTTGCTTCCTTTTAGTTCAAGTTTGATCCTCTTTTTTGCATAATGTATGCCTTTGAAGAGAGAATATATACTCCTTCAAGAGTGTTTTGAGACCAGTTTTAAAAAAAGTAATCAGAGAATTCAGTATTTAAAATAATCTCTCAAATGATGGGAGAATAAATGAATTGCGGTTCAATAATAAATTTACAGCTGAAGCAGTTCTGAATTTTTTAGACTATCCTAATTGGTCACTTGCATTCGTCAGAATGACAGTAGGAGAGTGAAAGAACAAGAGTGACAATTTAAGAGCAGTGAGATAAGAGAAACCAGTTGCGTTGAGATATTAGTATATTACAGCCTTTAGGAGCTAAACAATTTTATTTTATTTTTAAATTTCGAAAGTAGCGAAAACAAATAAAAGAAGTGGTTTAGGGCACGCGCCAGCTGTTAGTGCGTAGTGGTAAATAAAGAAGCTCCACAAGAATATTAATTGATGCCGAATTTACTCTTAATTTTGACTTTGTTTTTGTTTTGTTTCCCTTTTTTCTTCTTTTTTTTTAAAAAAGAAGAGAGGGTAGTTAGTATTGTAAGCAGCGGCTCAAATGTTGAAAGGTTAAAGTAGGCATTTATACCATATGTCAGCGCCACTACTATTTAGATTCATAATATTCTAAGTTCCTTCTTTTATTTGTTTATTTTTTCTGGTTGATACGTATGTTGACGACAGCTGATACTCTTGACATGAAAAACATTTTTAAACTAGTATGTGTATTATTACTTCATTGACCCAATATAATATAAAATATTGAATATTTATCTACATATTAAGCATCACAAAGCACAATACTTGAATTTTATTTTGGATGATTTATTTTTAAAATTCTTTTGGTTAAAGTATAGTTTTGGTCCTTTAAGTTTATATGAGGTATCATTTTAGTCATTTAAGTTTATAAAGTGAACTTTTAATCTTGAAAATTTAACACTGTTAAAGTTACTTATAGAAAATGCTGACTCAGTAAAATTAAGTGGTGACAGTACAATGCTGACAAAGCAAACTGAACTTCTATTACTAACACATCATTTAATTTAAATCCTATAAAGGAATTACTTAATTTACATTATTTTATTTTTTAAAATAAATATGTTTTAATCAATTTCTTATTCCATTTCTCTCTTTTTTCTTTTCTGGGAACGCTAGCCTTATGCAATAACCACTACTAGAAAAGAATGAAATGGCGACAGAAAAAATTCTATCACAAATTGTGTTTATATTTGCGACGGATTTCATAAGCCGTCTCAAATTAAAACTTTTGCGATGAATTTACAAAATTTGTCACAAAAAATGCCGTTTCGTGACTATTTAATCTCTCCGTCACAAAACGGTGTGAGTTTTCACACAGTTTTGCTACGGATAGGCATCCGTCACAAAACGGCGTGAAAAGGACGCCGTTTTGCGACGGCATTACAATCCGTCGCAAAACGGCGTCATTTTTTAGGCCATTTTGCCAAGGACTTTTGAAATCCGTCGCAAAACTTACTGATTTGAGACGGATTTTCATTCTGTCACAAATTGAAGCCTTTAATTCCTATTCCATTTTAGATCCGTGAGTCAAGTTCTTTCGTGTTTGTCGTTTTCTCTCATCTCCGGTCGTCTTCGCCATCCGTCACAAGCGTGTTGCACCATTCTCCGCCGTTTGCCGTCCGTTTTCGGCGTTCTCCGGCGCGTTCTTCTTCGGTATATATCCGCTGTTCTCCGCCATTCTCCACTGTTTTCCACCGTTCGCTGTCGCTCTCCGTCTGTGAAACAGGCTAGGCCTGAAGGCTTGCAGGCCAGGCTTTAACAAAATAGGCCTGGCCTATTTATACATTTAGGCCTTTAAATAGGCCTTAGCCGACCTTTTAACAAACAAACGCGGCCCGGACCGGCCCTAAATAGGCCAGTCAGAGCTACCCGATAGGGGCCTGGCCTATTCCCACCCCTACATGTAGACGTAGACATTGACATCGAAGCACCTTTAAGTGCTTCCACAACATTATTTGGAAGTAGCTTAAGGCTCATGAAGACTGGTTTCATGAGCCAACAAGGATGCTAGTATTTAATGTCCTTGAGCATGGTTCGGTGTGAACACTACAAAAATATTCATTAGAATGTTACAAATGGTATCAAAGCCTGGTTCTGGTACGAAGGTTATAAAAATAACCATTGGGATGTTACAAATGGTATCAGAGCCTGGTTCGGGTATGAACGCTATAAAAATAATTATTGGGATGTTACAAATGGTATCAGAATCTGGTTCAGGTATGAATGCTATAACTGATTTTTTTGTCTGTAGGATCCTCATTTTAAAGGGAAGAATGTTCGCGTCTTTCTGTGGAGCGGACGCGGAAAAATGAAGGCTGGAAATCGCAAACTTCTTTTTTTTAATCGTGGGCTAGAAAAGATTGAAACTTTGAATCTCGTATTTGAATCAAAAAAATTGGGACTCCCAGAAAACTGCTATGTGCATAAAGAAAACCGCAATGCTTAAATGGTATCAAAGCCTGGTTCGCCCAATGTGCCTACGAGGACATTGGAATGTTACAAGTGGTATCAGAGCCTGGTTCGCCTTGACGTGCCAGTGAAGACGCTGGGATGTTAGAAACGATATGGTTTGGGTCGATGTGCCAACGGGACGCTTTGGTATGTTCACAAATGGTATCGAGCTTAGTTCGGGTAGGTTTTCCAAAGAGAACGTTAGGATGTTACAAGTGGTATCGGGCCCGGTTCACATCAATGTGCTAATAAGGATCTTTGAGATGTTACAAATGGTCTGGTTTGGGTCGGATTGCCAGTGAGGACATTGGAATGTTACGAGCGGTATCAGAGCTGGTTCGGGTATGAACGCTACAAAAATAATCGTTGGGATGTTCCAAATAGTATCAGAGGCTGATTCGGGTCAGTGTGTCCTGCAGAAAATGAAGCGCAGGTTCGGATCAGAGGCTTCTGAATATGCAAAGCAAGCCTTTAAGATCTTCCTTGCAGACGCAGACGACGTCGAAGCACCTTTGGGTGCTTCGCAGCATCATTGCGGAGCGCTCGAGCGGATGAAAATATCTTTCATGTTGCTTTGCGGCTTGAGGCGGATGAAGATAGCTTGAGGCGTATGGCTATGTAGTCATATACAGTCCAGGATCGATGTGCCAGATTGGAATGTTACAAGCGGTATCAGAGCCTGGTTCGGGTATGAACGCTATAAAAATAATCGTTGGGATATTACAAGTGGTATCAGAGGCTAATTAGGGTCGGTTTGCCTGCGAGGACGTTGGGGGTTTACAAATGGTATCAGAGTCTGGTTCGCCTCAATGTTCTAGTAAGGGTGTTGGGATGTTACAAATGGTATTTTTGGGTCGATGTGTTAGCGAGGATACTGGGATGTTACAAATTGTGTCAGAGCATTGTTTGGGTGTGAACTTTGTATGATGAGATCTCTTACTAAGTGTTATGCCATCACTCGGTGCAGAGTGTATGGTAGTTGTTAGGGCCCCTTCTTCCATGTCTTTCTTTGGCCGGAATTGCATTTGAGCTGTGGGACAGGTGACACCTCCTTAGTTGTATTCTTTAAGGAGGGGAGCCATAGCCCAGACTTAAGCTCTTCACCCTAGCTACACCTTTGGCCGGGTGTATCTTAAGGAATGGTGAGCTTGGGACAATCCAGTCAAATGGATTGGTTTTCGGTTGGGCTATGTATTAGCCTATGGCTCTAGTAAGCGGCATAAGGATGGACGGTGATATAAGGGTGGTTACATATTGCATATTGCATAATTGTATATTACATGTTGTGATGAAAATAGAGATTGATATATTGATGATTAATTTGAAATGTTTTATATGATGATTGTGATATATGCAAATATAAATGTAATCAGTTCCCTCTTTTATATCATATGTAGTTTTCTTGTGCAAGGTAGAACCATTCAGAGTTACTGAGACGTAAAAGTCTCACCCTTTATACAAACATTTTTTCAGGTGATTGTTCTAGTTGGAAGTAAGGGAAAATAAAGTGAGCCTTGAAGGCTCATTTGTGCTCCTAAAGCTTTTGTTATGCTATTTTATTCCCTAGGGCTTCCGCTTTTCTTTTTTCATTATTAATAAATTTTTGGGATTTAATTTGATATTATGATGTGGATTTTGGTTTAACTAGATTTATTTTGATGATTTGGAACTTGAACATCCTTATTGGTAGAGCTGGGAAATCGGGCCGGGCCCATCGGGCCGGCCCGTTTAAGCCCTGGCCCTGGAGGGCTCGAGCTTAAAAAATATGCCAGAAATTTAAAATTGGCCCTGCAGGGCCGGCCCTGTAGGGCCTCGGGCTTTATCGGACCAGCCCTGTAGGGCCTCGGGCCGGCCCTGCAGGCCCGTTTAACTGTAGCGGCGTTTTTTTTATAAAGAAAATTAATTACTTAGGCTTCCACTTAATGAATGTGTTTATTTGTAATTACTTATATTTTTATAGTTTAAACTATAACTCTTTTTTTATGTTTATTATTATTCGTATTAAAACACATAATTAGTTATTATAAATTTTAAAGAAGGGATGTTTTCATATTAAATAAACACATACTTTGGTATTACAATATTATATAAGTAATAAATTATAAATATATTTTGTGTAAAATAAGTATAATTATTTTTACCTGTCAGTAAAATCATATATGAACCAAAGGAATCTACAGACACACACAAAATTACGAGAGGGAAATGCATTTTGTCGTGGGCATACATAAAGCAATTCTTTTATTTAATATTTTTTGAAAAAAAAGGAAAAAACATATTCTTTGTGTTTATTTGTTTTTTATTACGAATTAATGAATATGTTTATTTGTTAAATGATTTATATTGTTTAGATATTAATGTTAATAATATTTATTTGATAGATTAGAACTTTAATGATTGCAATTTACTAATTATATTTCTTTAAAAACATCGAAGGAAAAATAATTAAAATTTTGAATAGTAATTTTCAGGCCCTGTAGGGCCGGCCCTACTATTACAGTACTATTGGGCCGGGCTTTGAAAAAACAGATGTTTTTCCTTACCCTGCGCCCCGTAAGGCCTATTCCCGATTCCCAACTCTACTTATTGGTAATGTTAAAAATATTTTCATTAAGTATTTTGTTGATGAAAATATGGGTATTACAGTTTGTTTATTTTATAAATGAATATCCAATCGTCTAATTTTGTTAAAAAAATCGTCTAATGGATATATCACTTGTCATTTGATTTTTTACTGTCACGTCTAAGTAATAGTAATAAAACTTTGTAACTAGAGTGTATGCTATAGAAATAATTTCATTTTAAGTGTCACATATATAGCACAAATTAATCAGGTAACGATTATGTGAAATAATTTGGTTGACAAGCTAATGATAAGTATCAGTCTATCTACATATTTGCATCATTTCAAGTTAGCCCTCAATCATGTGAATGCAAATTGAAGCCAGCATAAAATGCACATGCATTTGACTTATATTGCATTTTTAAAAAGTGCAATACCTTATATACCACTATCTGTAATGCTAATCTGACTAAGCACAAACATGTCTGAGAAATCGAGGGAAAATTCTCTGCACGAGACACCACTAGGCTACCAAAATCCTATAATTCGTACTTAATAGCAAATACAAGTGCAGTATAGTTTTTGTTCTAAGCGGTCCTTGGACAGCAGTAACTCATTTGGAAAAATAACTAGTTGGCCAAAACAACTAGAAATTTAGACAGATCTTGAATCTGTCAAACAGATTAACCACCCTGGATAGCGCACGTAACATTAATTAATCTACTACTCCCTCTAGTTCTAATTATAATAACACTTTTATAATGCAAATTGTAAAATGTTTCTATAATTAAAACCGGAAGTAGTATATTTTATTCAAATTAAGTTAGGGGATGGAAGATATACCGTAGGTTTGGGGCTCAACGGCTGATATTAAGTTTAATTAATCTAAACTCAAGAAATTAATTGACTGCGAAAATGCGGAACTGAAACAACTGGACCCGCTTTGACTTGTAATTGACCATCACTGGTGTAGGATTGATGAACCAATGACAAGCTAAGAATTTCGAAATTACTATGAAAACCTAGCCAATCATTCCACATCAATGATATCACTCTTAACGTATGCAAGACCTTCATATTCATATTATTTAAGAGTATCGTCATAAAGGTGAAAAGGAGAAAGTTTTGTATGGAAAACCTGCAAAATATGAGAATAATGATCTAGATTTTGAGGGAGGATATGAGTTTAATTGAAGCAGATAATAACCACCCAAGAAGAAGGGATAAGACTTAAACTTGTTTATTGAGAAGTTGCAGAACACGTTCTCACCATACTAGGCAGTAGAGAACCAACTTTAAAATACATATGCGCATGTCTAGAATACAAAGCAAAAGCACTAGCCAGAAAATCAAACCAAGTCTGAGATTTGCCCATATATCAATTACAGAAACAAAACACGAGTAGCAACATAAGCAGAGTGATTACAGTAGAAACAAAACCATTTTATAAATAGAAATATATAAAGTAGGAACATAATCGCCTTTCTGGAAACTCACAGGAGATCAAGCAAATCACAGAGAGTGAAGTGAGACCAAGGGAGTTGAAAATGCCAAAGGATCGAAGTTGCCCTTTTAAAAGAAAATTCGCCTTCATCAAGGAGGTTCATTTCCAGCAAACTTATTAGTCTCGCTGCTCCCACACCTTACAAAGCAAAAGAGCATGGTAAGTATAGAGACACAGTGAGTTGGATTTTGTGTGTGTGGACATTTATATATATATCCACCATCTTCTTCACCACCTCCCTCGAAGCCCAAATGCATAGTTAACGGAGGGAGGTGGCTGAGAATAAGGATTCACATGGTGGCAGGCGGTGGTGCAGAGACGGAAGAGGGTTTGGAAAGAAGGTAAGATTTGGTTGTTATAAGGATTTGCTTTGCTTATTTGATGGCAGGATTTGCTTTGCTTATTTGATGGCGACGGCAATATAAAAGGCTGAGATGACTTAAGTAACTGGTGAAGAAGGTGACTTTTTGGCTTTTTGCTAAAGCAACATTTTAAAAAATAAGGTATAAAGAAAAGTAAGAGTGAAATATAATGGAGGTACCTTACTTGGGATCTTCCAAAGCATATGCCTATCCCACTTCTGCCCACCGCGTATATCTCATATGACCATTCCTTTTCCCTCTTGTGGCCTAAATCCTTATTTTTCTTTCTTTTTTTCTTGAGGCAAGACTCTTCACCGCCTGGGTTTTATAATTTTAAATTAAGGGTTAATATCATTTTTAGTCACTGAAGTTTATCAACATTTTTGTTTTAGTCCTTCAAGTTTCAAACCATAGGTTTTCGTCACTTTAACTAGCGATAAAATAGTCTAGGTTTAGGTTTTTATTAAATTATAGGACCAATATGTTAAAAGAAATAAAACTTAAGTGATCAAAACTTATAAATTGAAACTTGAGGCACCAAACTCCAAATGATGGAGGAGACCAAATATATGTTAACTCAATTTAATTGTTGGGCTTGATCATAGACACGCATCTTTGTCGTTGATCCGGTCATTATATTTTGCTGATTTGTTTTGAGGATTTGTTCACTGACCAGAGACTCTACCATAAAACATGAGTTTTACTTAAACGATAATAACCTTACATAGTTATCAAGGTAACTAACAAAAAAGGATTAAGAAACCGGTGTAATTAAGTAGAAGCATTGCCAGGCCAACATATAAAATCGACTAAGCCAGGTGTCACTCAATAATTTATCATAGATTGGCACGTGTCTCGTTTTTAAAGATTTGTCTTTACCTTTTATAACATATATAATTAATTAGTAAATGCTTTTCCCTACACCAGTGTTTTAGGGCCTTTTCTCATCTGAGTAATATTTTCATATTCTTAGCCACAATAGCAAACGGCATTATTCTTTGATCCCTTTTAGTTCAAGTTTGATCCTCTTTTTTGTATAATATATGCCTTTGAAGAGAGAATATATACTCCTTCAATTCAAGAGTGTTTTGAGACCAGTTTGTGAAAAAATTAATCAGAGAATTAAGTATTTAAAATAGTCTCTCAAATGATAGGAGAATAAATGAATTGCGGTTCAATAATAAATTTACAGCTGAACCAGTACTGAATTTTTTAGACTATCCTAATTGGTCACTTGTATTCGTCAGAATGACAGCAGGAGTGTGAGAGAACAAGAGTGACAATTTGAGAGCAGTGAGATAAGAGAAGCCAGTTGCTTTGAGATATTAATATATTACAGCCTTTAGGAGCTAAACAATTTTATTTATTTCGAAAGTAGTGAAAACAAATAAAAGAAGTGGTTCAGGGAATACGCCATTTAGTGACGTGCATTATAGTAGTGGTAAGCAAAGAAGCTCCACAAGAATATTATTTGATGCCGAAATGAACAGTACGATCCTTCCACCTCGTTTGTTCTTAATTTGACTTTCTTTTTCTTTTCTTTTTTCCCTTTTTTCTTCTTCTAAAAAAATCAAGAGAGGGTAGTTAGTATTTAAGCAGGGATTCGGCTTCTCTTCGATGATGCTGCCATCCTTTTCCTTTAAACTGCGCCGTTTTGGCCCAAATCAGGTGCCTCTTTTTTTTTTTTTTTTTTTTTTTTTTAATATTTTAGGATACTGTGGGTACTAAAAAGACACTTCATGATACTAACTGATAGTGAAAAAATACTTTATAATCTTGAAAAATTATTTTAGAATTTTGAAAAAATATTTCGAGTCTTGATCGCTACTAAAAAAGAGACTTTAGGATACTGACAGGATCTTGACTAAGATCTTGAAAAAACAACCTCAATATTTTTAAATTATTTTAGGATTTTGAAAAAATATCTTCAAGATCCTAAAATAATTTTTTAAGATCATGAGGTAGTTTTTCAAGATGCCGATCCTCGACCGATATTCTCGCCCGGTATCCTAAAGTATCTTTTTAGTAGCCGTCAGTACCCTGAAATATTTTTCTAAGATTGTAAAATAATTTATCAAAATTATGAAATCTTTTTTCACTACCAAATCGAAGATCGTAAGTATCTTTTTAATACCCACAATATCCTAAAATATTATTATTATTTAAAAAAAGAAAAAAAAGAAAGAAAGAGGCACCTGATTTGCGCCAAAACGGCGCACTATAAAGGAAAAGGAGGGCAGCGGATGGCAGCGTCAGCGGAGAGAAGCCAAGTCCTGTAAGCAGCGGCTCAAATGTTGAAAAGTTAAAGTAGGCATTTATACCATATGTCACGGCCACTAATCTATTTAGGTTCATAATACTCTATTTTTTTGAGTGACAGGTTCATAAGATTCTAAGTTCCTTCTTTTGTTTGTTTATTCTTTCTGGTTGATACGTATGTAAATGTTGACGCCAGCTGATATTCTTGACATGAAAAACATTTTTAAACTAGTATGTGTATTATTACTTCATTGACCCAATATAATATAAAATATTGAATATTTATCTACATAGAAAGCATCACAAAGCACAATACTTGAATTTTATTTTGGATGATTTTTTTAAAAAAAAAAAAGTTCCCGTCACCCTTCAAATTAATTAAAACTTGCTTCCGTTAAGGCAGTAACTCGACGCAAGAAGGAATTGTTTGATATGCAAATTGTTTAAAAGCGGTTCAGGACTACAATGACCGTATCATGCGGCCCCTCTCTTTACTAGCTCTCCCTGTTAGTGTGATCATCGTTAGGCACTATAATACAAAAGAATAATTGATGCTCATTTTTTTGTATTAAATAATATGAGTGCTTTCTCAGTGCCCCAATTTTTAATATAAGAGCTAATTGACTAATTTGTATAAATTAAAAAAAGTTAGTTATGTTAGTTATTTACAACAATATATGCTGATTATTCTAAAATATTATTTTTCATCAGGATTACTAATAAGCTATTTGTGGAATAATTTGAGAGAGAAAAATTAATCTGAATTCATTAATCTTAATCTCTAAATCAAAGAGAATACATACGGGCCTTTATATAAAAGAAACCTGAGCCTAACCCTAGAATCTAATAAAATCTAATCAAATCAAAATCAATCAAACTGATTGAGATATAATAGGAAATATCCTAAACTGGTGGAGAAAATCTAGGAGAGGAATAAGGAGATAATTGAGGAGAGAATAAAGTGGAATTATAATATAATATTTCCATATATTCTCACACTCCCCCTCAAGTTGGATTATGGATGTGAATCATGTCCAACTTGATTATGCTGCGACAAGATCGGGCGGCGGATACACGACAACTTTTGGAGTAACCTACATTACAAGATCGACGGGCGGACTACGACTAGTTCGACGGGCGGCGGGCCGCGACAAGATGAAGGTCTCATAACTGCTTGAGTCTTCAAAATCATTAGACTTGTACTTCTTGAGTCTCAGAGGTCCATTTATTTTGTCTGGACTTGTACTTCTTTTCGAGTCTCATAGGCCTATGAATTTCTGAAATGACAATTTGGTCCTTCAATTTGATAAATGACAGATTGGTCCTGCGAATCTCAGAAATGAGAGTTTGATCCTCAAATTTTTGAAATGGTAATTTGGTCTTCAAAAAAAGCTGCAGCGTTTTGATTTGATTTTTTTTTTGAATAATCTAACTTAATAGATTTAGGTCAGATTCATGCGCCGCGGACTGATGGCTGAAAACGAACTTGATAACCTCGTGGCTGAAAACGAACTTGATAACCTCGCCTCCTTCTTTCTCTGCTCTCCTCGTTCTCCTTCGATCTACGGTAATGGCGAGGAAGGGACGGTAATGGCGAGGAAGGGACGGTGGAGCTGGTTCGTCGATGAGGAGGAAGGGACAGCGTCGATGGTTCTGTTCTGAACTCTCCGGCGATCGACTGTGAGGAAGAGATAGCGCCGCTGATTCTGGTTCAAACTTGCCGGCTTTCATCTCCGGTGATACATGCCGCCGGTGGGTGAGACCAGACACCTTCATCTTCTTCTTTTTAGTTTCTTCACAGCACCGCATGAGAACCGAACAGGTGCTGGTTCGCTGGTGGTATTTCTAAACCTCGCCGGAATCTGGAAAATTTCGCCGGAGTTGGCAGGAAAATTGCTGACACTGGGTCTGACTGACGGAGAACCCAGGGAGCGAAAATAGGACATAAACTGCTGACGCTGGGTCTGACAAATGGAGATCCTGGGAGCAATTAGGCGAGAAGAAGAAGTAGGAGACGAGGTGAGGAGCTGAAATCATGGACCGACTTAATGGACATCGACTATGGGTGACACAACGGACAAACGGTGGTGAAAGTGGCTCCGTGGCCGGTGCTTTGCGGCCTCTCCGACTGCTGTTTCTTTGCGGCCTCTCCGACTGTTTCTCGATTCAATGCTCGAAGCAATTATGTGGAGCATGAAGAAGAAATAGTTTTAGAGAGAACGAGTCACCAGCGCCAGAGGAACAAAACTGAACTCTTTTGTCTTCAAGATCAATCTAGCTCTGATACCATGTGGAATAATTTGAGAGAAAAATTAATCTGAATTCATTAATCTTAATCTCTAAATCAAAGAGAATACATACGGGCCTTTATATAGGCAAACCTAGAGCTAACCCTAGAATCTAATAAAATCAAAATCAATCAAATTGATTGAGATATAATAGGAAATATCCTAAACTGATGGAGAAAATCTAGGAGAGGAATAAGGAGATAATTGAGGAGAGAATAAAGTGGAATTATAATATAATATTTCCATATATTCTCACACTATTTAATGTGTACAATCAATAATAATACTTTCACAAAAACTATAAATTTGGGAGAAAAAATGGTTTGAGGTCTTACATTTAGGACCAAATTCAATCCCCAACTAGCTTTTATACCAAGGATTAGAAGAAGAAGCAGCATTTTGGAACCAATAAATGACAGTAAGATTCATGAAGAAATGACAGTCAAACTAAATATTAACAGTCACTTGCTTATAGTGTTGTTCCCCTTCGAGTGATTGATATTATATGCTACAATCTTTATTGTTTAATTATCATCTCAATCAATGATTCATTAAAAAAAAAAAGTCAGATATTATAGGAAACTCAGACATTTGAATCAAGAAAGTTAATTAAAGGGTGACATCCTTTGGGTTCTTAGCCACCTTCAGTTTCATTACAAGTTCCTCACGTTGAGCTTCTACCTCAGCAAATTTTAGGCTCATGTGGAAGTAACGCTCCTGGAGATCTCTCAACTCAGCCTCTAGCGTTGATTTTGTTCGTTCAAATCTTTCTTTTGTCACTATTTCACCATCTGCAATTGATTTTACAGAGGCTTCTTTGTCATTCTGGCCATGGGATTGAAACCTGTGGAATAATAGCACGTGCAAATCAGCAAGTGTCGCAAGATATTGACCGACATTGAGAAAAATCATAAGGTTATCAACTTATCATAATCGGCATGTGGATATAACCAGTATAAATATATTCATGTCCTAAAACATCAGCATATATCCTTTCTAAACAATACTTAAAAAGAGAGGCTAAGTGTACGAGACTCCCACTAGGTGGGGTTCAGAGAGGCCAGAGGTACGCAACCCTTTAAAACTAAACTGAAATAGTGTAATAACCTATACACACATCAAAAGTTTGTTTTTGAGGGAAAGACTGTTCTTCTAACCAGTTTGATTGATCTTCAATCATGTTATTCGCTCCTTTCGCTTTTATCAGTTCAGTGTCAAGTAACTCAATCTTAGATAATGAATCAGCTTCAACAGCATGAGCACTCCCATCAAGAAGTCCAAATTCATTTTCCGCCTGTCAAAAGAAAAAGGAGTCCAGGAACATAAGCATTACGTGAAATTGCCCAAAAAAGAAAAAGACAATGACTCAAAACATAAGCAAAGATGAGAAAAAAGAATGCTAAGGAGTGATACCTTCAGAGCCTCATGAGTAGGCAATGTGTTACCGTTAATCTTAGGCATTAGGTTTTGCTTCTGTTCCTTAATTACTTTTAATTCTTCTTCAAGGGCTTGGGCTTTTGTCTTGAGCTCATCTTTTTCCTTATCTAGTTTTCGTATTGTTTGTTGATAATGCCTGTTTATTCTTTTCACGTGACTGAGCTCATTTTTCTTCTCAGCTTCCTGGGCAGATATTGTTTCCTTTTCCTTCAAGTCACTCTCCATCTGCATAAGCTTTTCTTCTAGGGATACTCTACTTCTTCTGCAGTCTTCTAATTCAGATGCAGCTTTCTCCAAGGTTAAAATCTTTGCCGCTAGTGAATTTTTCTCTGCCTTCAGATTCTCACACGATTCAGAAGTCAAGCATAAAGATGCTTCCAATCTTTCTTTCTCAGAATTGGTTGTGCTGAGCTCATTTCTAAGAGCCATGATTTCATTCTCAAATCCTTCTATCTGCAGCAGCTGAATCTTCAAATTCTCAGACTCCTCTACAAGTTGTTGTTTTTCATATTCAGTGACTTTAAGCTTTGACTCAAGGGTTTTCACAGTGCTGTTGACTTTTAGTTCTCTAGATTTGTAATCCTCCACCTGCTTCAACAACTTTTCATGGTCAGACATCCAAATTTCCTGGTCATTTTTTAAAGCAGAAAACTGAGTTGTGAGGTCCTGCAGCTTTCGTTCATAATCTGTCTGCATAATATTCGTCTCATTATGAGTTGAAATTATATCAGATTGAACTTCTTCAAGGGCAGATTCCAGCTTGGCTTTATCAGCAGTTAATGCAGAAATTTCAAGGGTAGCATCGGAAGCTATCCTTTCGTTTTCATTACGAGTTTCTGAAAGTTCCATACTGAGGTGATCAATTTTTTGTTGAAGGCTCTGAATTTCTGCTGTCTTCTCCATGAGAATCTGATTCATCAAGTTTTGACCATGCTCATTGTGTCTGATATTTTCATCAACAAGAACATCTAATTCTGAAATTAGACTCTTCTCTTTTGATAAATTCTCTTCCAACATCAAAGCAAATTTATTTTCCAAGAGCTCTACTCTTTCAGAGCAAACTGCAGATCTTTGGTCTGATTCTCCCAACCTATTTCCGAGGATTGAGCAATGCTCTTGTAAATCCTGTTTTTGCTTTCTTAAATCTCCATTTAATTTCTGAAGAGAATGGCATTCTTTAGTGAGATTCTCAATGGCAGTTTGTAAATGCTGATTTTCTCTTATTAGATATTCACATTTTTGTTGAGATTCTGACCACTGACAATGAGCCATCTTTAAGTTTTCTTTCAAATCTTCTATTGAAGAATCCACCTCAGATTTTATCTTCATAATCTCTTCTTGAAGCATTGTGGTGTGAGATCTGGAGTTCTCTAATTCTGATAGACTAGAATCTCTTTCATTTGCCAAATGCATTAGTTGAGCTTCTAAAACAGACATTTGCATTGCCAATTGTTCTTTTTCCTTTTCTAGGTCTGATATGTGACGCTCCAGTTTGTGTTTTCCATTTTCAAGCTCCAACGATTTTCTTCTGAGAATTTCATTGGCAGAAACATGGGAGTCCATGCTCCTGCTAAGAATTCCCAAATCGTTTTGCAAATCATTCAAGCATTTAATGTTAATATCTCTTTCGCTCAACATGACCTCCATGTGCTCCTCTAGTTGAATTTTTTCATCCTGAAGCTGGCATACCTTCGCTTCCAACTCACTCTGTTGCTTTTGCAGAACCCAAATCTCCTTTTCCTTGGACAACAAATTGGCCTCAAGATCTGCCATCTGAGATGTTTTATCAGTTACTTCATTACTCAGTTCTGCCATTCTGATTTCAAGAGCAGATTTCGAGCCCTGGAGCTCTAGAATTGAAATTTCATCATTATTTTTAACCTTCCTGGTGACTCCTGCTTCAAGCATGTCTTCTAAAAGGGGCGCTTGGAATGCATTTGAGATGTTTGGTGGCAGATCCTCACATGCTCCCTTTCCTGAACTGTTCTTCACTTTTTTAAGCTTGAATAAAAGCTCAAGATTTTCATCTGCCAGCTCATTGCAATCCATCTCTAGCTCTTGAACTTTTTCTCTCAAAATTTCAATTTCTCCCATCAGATCTACATCACCTCCATTTTGGGACACAATCTCTGTGTTACACCTTTCTATCTCGATTTTCTGCTGTTCTATGGTCTCTTCAAGCTCATGGAGAACAGAAACAAGCTCAAGATTTGCTTCCTGGTTCCTCTTCAATTCCAAAGACAAGTTGGCATAGGATTCTTTCTGAAACTTCAACTCATCTTTAAGAGCCTTCTCTACTTCTGAAGTAAATTCACCTTGAGATGAAGAATCCTCCAATGCTTTCTGTTTCACCATTTGTTCCTCCAATGACAGCTTCAATTGTTCAACTTCTCTTCTCAAATTATCACGTTCCACACATGAATCTGAAAGCTCCATTCTTAAATCTTCCAGATTTTTAGACTGTTCTGAGAATTCTGTCCTCAACATCTCCAAATCAACCATCAGTTTCCGAGCATTCATCTCCCACATCTTAGCTTCTGCCCGAAGTTCCTCAACTATGTCTTCTGAAGCATCAGGACGGATCTTAGAAGAATTGGTTACCCCAGAAGATGAAGTACCAAACTCTTGCAAACAATACAAATTCCGTGGGCCCATAGTCTGGGAATTGAATGATGAAGAATTAGACTGAGAAGAATCATAAAAAGGAACATAATAGAGATATGACTTTTTCTGGGAACTCACTGACTCAGGTTTTCCAGTTGGGCTGGGTCCATCATCTCTTAAAGAATTATTCTGAGAGATGCCTCCCCTTCCTGTGAACCCCTCAGCAGAGTTATAACTGCCATGTGAACCAGGTCCAGAGTAACTTGTTTCCTACACAACAGTAAAGGAAAAAATGTCTCAAGTATAATGATTTAGAATAAACAACAACAAATTGTGTTATGACTCATGCAGGATAGAAATATAGGAACCCTTGCTGAATCAGACTCTAAAAAAGAAAAAGTCTTAAGAGGTAAATTTGTGATCTTACCCTACTCTCAACTTCTGGAGGAGAAGAGGTAGAGTTCAAATCACCACTGGTGGGAGATTCAAAATTCTGTTCATTTGGATGATTAGATCCATTAGACTCAACAGCTACATCATAGTTGTCTGCATTCCGAGCCTTTGTCTGGTATCTCTCTCTTGATTCTTGAACCCTGAAAATGTACAAGAGATCAATACTTTCAAGAATGATAGTCTAAGATGACGGGAAAAACTACCCTTAAATAAATACCTTATTTGTTCTCTTGGTGTGAGACACTGCACAGTTACCTGTAAAAAGTAGAACCACTTAGTTACCAACTCCAATCGTCAAAAAAAATTACCCAACCCAAGTTCAGCGATATCAATGTGTAGTAGTAACTTTGGCAAAAAGGACCTAAGTTTTGACTTCATATACTCTTCTAAGCATGTATAATTATTGATAGTAACTAGAATAAGGGTCCCGTGCATTGCACAGAATCTAAAATGAGCCATGAGGTTTATAACTTATGACAGGCATATCTTTCTATAGATTTCATATTATATATAAATGCATAGATTATTCTAATATTTGCACTGACATGGTCTCATTTTAAATAGAGAGGTTTTATTTTATCTTCCCTTCATTTACTCTTTTGTGTGCTAGAACAAAGTTACTGAGCACTTGCAGTTCTTCCCAATTTGTGTGCTCTTTTTTTTTTTTTTTTTACTTTTATATACTCATATAGTATTCAGCATGGGTTGAGCCTAGTTTGATACAGTTTCTCGAAAATTAGTTCAAGTACTATTCCCTATTATTCACCACTAAGAAGCAACGCTGTGAGTAAGTACAATACATTTTAGATAACAGTCCCAAGAGAAAGAGACAAATGCACGGGCCTTATAATATTCACAAATCAAAGGAGTCTTTAGTTCATAAAAAGATGACGTGAACACCCCCTTCTTTGATGAGACCTTAGTCTGGTCTTACACAACTCTTGTGAAAGGCTGGATGTATATAAGGTGAAAGAGGAATAATCAATCACAAGTTACAGCCAAAAAAATCAGTGGTCATTCTGTCATCACATAGGCAACATGTTCACGGATCAACATATTGGCCACACAAGAATTCTGCATCTGCAAGAAGGAAAGAAACAGATTCCCTCTAACATGAATCTGGACTAACATTATTTTAAATTTACTACTTCATAGATGTCTCAATGCTTTATCAAGTGTGCTAATTTGATATATAATAAGGACTCATGAGAATGGGCAAACTAGGAATATGGACATTTTCTCTTTCTTTTTTAGTCTGAAAACTAAAAACTATCATTCAAACTATCATCAAAATACTCTAAAAGAACACAAACTAAAACCTTCCTTCTTTCCCCACCTTCAACAACGAAAGGTGGGGGACCCTTTTCTATTTTTACAAACATCAATTGCTTCATGTATGATTAAATTTGTGTCTCATATCCCATCATCCTTTTCAATTTGGGGAAACTGAACTTCCCATTCATCCAATTTGACACTGAGTGACCAGAAAATTAAGAAAGGGATGCTTCTTCTTTTTTTTTCTGCAATGAGTAATATGTAAAATAAAAAATAAATTCCAGAGGCCTAAGTTATCTGACTCACATGCAAAACTGTCCCATGGTTGCACTTATTCAGTGGAATTGAAAGCGGAACAGCAGCACTTGAATTAATGTAGTTGGTCACACTTACTGTAGCTTCTCCGAGGATGCCAGATCTTGATGATCCCTGTTTGAGTCAAACGTTCCACTTTTAGAGAATGAAAGAAATTCTTAGGATAGATTTCACTATGATAGAGAAAACACCTAAAAAGTACAATATCCCATGAAAAGTATGGATTCTGAGTAGGTTTAAAGTAACGAAGAGTACATAACAAAACAATATCATTAATAATGGCAGTACCGTGGCAACAACAAGCTTGAGGACACAATCTTCTATCTCCTTGGAAGAACTATATTTTGAAACCCATATGGATTCTGAAATAGAATCCGCCCATTGGCAGCCTCCATTGCGCACTTGTACTCTGCTTGATTTTGCAAGTATTTTACCATTTTCGGCAGAGATAACAGAAATGAACAGCTTGTCCCACCCCTTGGGTACCTGTTATATAAGAATCAGCATTAATTAATGACTGAAGCGACCTTATTTTTCCTTTGCAACCCCAAGGTTGAAACACCGAAAGGATTTACACATGCGACTGTTGATATCTTTCAAGACCTTGTGAATATCACCAAAGTTTTTCTATGAAGAAGTCATCATGCTTTAGTTGCTGGTTTAATATATAATAATCCATGATTATTTTAGCCTACCAAATAGAAAGCCCGCAAGTAATAAATTTGAGGTGCACCTAAGTCATATTTTACCATCTCATTATCAATGCCAAAATATTGTGGTCAGAATTCCCTGTAACCACGATTTGATGAAGTTTGTACTTGTTCTTGATTTTGAATAATGTCACATTTCCTAAACATCTCCAGTTGCTGTCAAAATTACATTTTAAATACGCAAGAAATGTTACTATATTGTGTGTTGGATCGCTCCACCTCAGTTGCTTTCATATCTTCCTCTGATCATGAAAAATCATTTAGTTTCCACTTTTCACAACTTCATCATATCAGGTGTCTTGTCATTATGATCACCAATTCCCAGTGAAAATATATAAGGCAAAGGTGAAATCACTGCAAAAGATCATTCTATTTAAGACACAGACAGCGAAATGAACAGGTGATTCCTTCCCATAATCCCATTATGTCCTAAAGTTAAACAATCAAGAAAAACGATTAAAGAGAAGAAAACTAAATGGATAATTGGATACTATGGAAATAGGAAATAGAATAAAAGGAACCTGGAGGGCCTTTAAATGGGAGAATTTGAAGTCAATTCTCTTCACTGATTTAGATGACCTATTATGATGCAGCCTAGACATTTTGCCGCTTCCAACTCTCTTTGTTAATCTAGTATGGGTCATATTCTGTTCTTCCCCAGTCACTCCCACTAATTCAAAATAAGCATGACGACATTCACCACCACCCTCCACACTACTTTTCATGTCCTCAACCACCATTACCAACAGGAGGGTGTATAACGTCAATTAGCGAGAGAAACAAAGTGAAGCGTAAGCTACCAGCTATCCGTTATTTAATTGTTGCTTCAACCATTGGCGTTAAATTGGAGGGGAAATTTATATATTGATAGGCATGAAGTAGAAGTGAAGTATTAAGAGGAAGCAAAACCGAAGAAAACAGAACAGTACCTGCAGGCTGACGTGTCGCGCGGTGGTTGGCCAGGAATTTATAGGTCTCAACGCTCTGAAATTCCTTCAGTTGCATCGAGACAGGAGAGGATAACAAGATGGTGCGACTAAGAAACCCGAAGCCGATTAAAGCACACGACAGGGGCAGCTACGGTCCACTGCAGTGGACCGTTCACGGCGGATTCAACTTCAGTCCTCTTCGATTCCTCTCCTCTTCCCCATTTGAGTAGTCGGATGAAAATTTGGACGGTTGAATTTTTTTTTAATAATTTACCGCATACGGTAACAATTTTATTATTAAAAAAAATTGAACCGTCCAGATTTTTATCAGACAGCTCAAATGAGGAAGATGATAGAAATGGAAGAGGACTGAAGCCGGATCACTGCCCCCTAAGGCAGTGAACCTCTACCTCTTTTAAAAATATATATATATATATATATATATATTTTACACCATACCTACCCCACACGACAGAGGGGTTCACATTCCATGCTGGCGTTAAAAGATGAGCATGTTGTGCTAATTCCTCAAATTTTGTCGTGGGGATCAATTTTTTTTTAGTTTTTTTTTTTAAAAAAATATTTTTTTATTTATTTAAATTAAATTAACACACAATATTTTAAATTAATTAATTTATAATCTTTCATTCAGAAACATTTTTACATTTTTCCTGTAATATCGGTATCCTGAAATATTTTTCCAATAATATCTAATATCTTAAATATTTTTTCAACACTCAGTATCTCAAGTTAATTAATTTTTAGTTTATGGAGTATTTTTAAAAACATATACAAAGCCCTCTTTATTTAGAGATGAGCACTATATACTCATTTTTTAAATAAGCATGGAATGTAAATATACGACGGAAATGAAGAGCTCTGCCATTTTGCCAAACAACAGAATGACCCAGCCTGTTCACAAGTGGGCAATGGCTTAGTTTAGGGGTTAAGAAAACAAGAAAAAAAAAAAAAGTTACACTTTACGGTAGTAAAATAATGAAACTAGCTAGTTTGGCAATGAAAAGGTTTTCAAATATTAATGAAATTAATGAAATAGTGATTATTTTTGTTACAAATGTGGTACTAATGACGTGAGTTACAGGATCAAACATGTGACCTCCTATTTATGAAAGAGCACATATCACTAAGGCTATAAGGCCCTGGGCGAAAGAAGTGATTTTAATTAGACAGTGACTCTAACAAAACAAAGTTGCCAACGGAGAGAAAAAATCGAATTTTCTGTGTAAACGATTTTACAAAAATAATTTTTTAAATTTATTTTTGGTCATAATGGTACAAATAATTAATTAGCTATTAAATGCCGTTGATCTTTGTAAATTTGTGATAATAACGAATTAAATTAGTGCTTACTCGGCTTTCAACTGCTGTTCATTTTTAATGTTTCATTATCATGTGTGGGGGGAAGTAAAATCCAGGTAAAGTAATGAAATTGCGTGCATGTCAAGGTTTTTGTCCCTTGGCTTCATTGCCTTTGAGAAGAGGAGTATTTTGATCCTATGAGTGAAAGACAAGAATAAGAATGTATCCTTACATGCTTTTTATTTTAGATTTCCTACCTATTAAAATAAATTTTAAAAAAATATTAAATCTGAATAATCCAAGTAGGATGAGCTTATGGTACCTATCGTTTTTGAAACTATGTCAAATCTAAAAACTAAAACCAGAGCTTTGGATGTTCATCCTATAATAGTCTCTTCCTCTTTTTTATCACTGATAGCAATTATCAGTTCTTACATCGGATTAGGTTCATTTAATGTGTTAATTAATGCATTAAAAAACCTCATTAGAGGCGTCAAAGCTTGGGTGCAGAAAATATTATTTGTATGTTCAGTCCTTATGGGTTATGGCTATGCATTTCCTGAAACATTCTACTAGGTGGGCTGGCATCATTATCATTTATTCTTTTATGTACACATTTACTAAAACAATTCTTAAACGTCAAAATAGATGGATGGAAACAATTTTGTAGTTTACCCTCAGGTTTTTTTTTTTTTTTTTTTTTTTTTTTTTTTTTTTTTTTTTTTAAAAAAAAAAAAGTATTATGGTTACAATGGGTTATACTATATTGGGCCAAAGCAACATGAAATTTATGAGAATATAGTTACACATTAATTCTAGAGTACGTCAAACTCTAAGGACCCGTTTGTTACAGTGAAAGCACGGGATGGAAAGGGAAGATCAGAGAGTTCCGTTGCAAAAAACCTGTTTGCTTGGCCCATCTTCCATCGTCTAACATTCCCACGTCTGCGAATCTTCCATCATCCACTGGAAAGTGCTTTCCATCTGAAATAGGCGGGAAGATCAAAATGTTCTCAGGATAGTGAAAAGTGGGACAAAAAAGCCCCCTTAAAAACACCGCTTCGCCTCCACCTTCGATTGTCTTCACAACTGCAATTTTGATGAAGACTCTTCACCATTGCAATTTTGACGAAGAAAGGCGGAGACGATATTGACGGAGAGAACGATCGAAGTTGGTAATACTTCCTGTGAGTATTTCTCGTCGCTCTTATCGTCTTCGGAGACGATATTGACGGAGAGAACGATCGAAGTTGTAATACTTCCGGTGAGTATTTCTCGTCGCTCTTATCGTCTTCGCCTTCGATTGTCTTCAGTCTTTGTCAAAATTCAAGTTGTAAAGAAGAAGAAGAACTAGGGAGAAAGTTGTTTATCTTGTATGTTTTGAGTTAGATGTAATGAGCCAGTACAGTATCGTCTATGGTTTTTGTTGTTATGACTGCTGCTTCACTGTTGTTGATATGGTTCACATATTGTGATGGGAGTTCGAACTTTGTTGTTTGGTTCAAACTTCAACTTTTGTGTTTTTCTGTCTTTTTTTTTTTTTTTTTTTTTTTTTTTTAATTTAGGGGCAATCTGGGAATTTCACATAATCTTCCCACTTAACCAACACCCAATTCTTCATACCAAACATTTCATCTTCCCTCAACTAACTTTCATTCCCTTGTATACCAAACAGCTCACATTTTTAAAGTTCTCTCCTAATCTTCCTTTCCTTTTCATTCCTCAAATATTTCGTGTAACAAACGGGGCCTAAGGGCCATACGAGGAGGATGGAAAGGAAGAGAAAAAAAGATTTTGAGGGATGAGGGAAGATGAGTTGTTTGATAGGAAGAAAATGAAGGGTAACAGTTGGTAAAGAATCAAGAAAAATCTATTTTACCCTCAAAAGTAAAGTAATTAGTTTAAAACGGAAATGAAAAAATGAAAAATATTCTCTTATCAAGTTCAAATTGTTTAAAATATTCTCCTACCAAGTTCGAATTTGTCTAAAATATTTTCCCGGCTTAAGTTATAATTTGTCTAAAATATTTCCCCACCAAATTCCCATATCTTATTTTACAATTTTTGTTTCGGCTGAATTTGCCTTTAAATTTCTATTTAAATTTATTGAATAATCTTTCGAAATATCAACTACGTTACGCTTTTCTCAATATTCAGTTTTCATATATTTGGAATCTTAGCTTTGGATATTCTATATTAATATTTACTGATATTGAACAATCTTAGAAATATAAATCTACGATATTATCATTATATTTGAATAGATAGGATTAGATAATATCTATATCAAATATCATCCAATATAAAAAGTACTTTTCTTTTTCTATACAAATTTAGGATTTCTAGATTTTTTTTTAGTAAAATACATCAACCTCCCCTCTATTTACTCTAAATTACGTAGATATCCCTTCTACTTTGAAAACATATATGAACCTCTCTTAAAATCAAAATATATGTTGCATAAACCTCCTTCTAGTTTTGAGATTCAACTTCTATCAATCCAATCGTTAGTTGACCGTTAAATCATATTGACTCATTATTTTTGACTAAAATACCCCTCCTTAAAATAAATATTACTTAACAATCATGTAATCTTAAAAAAAATGATTTAATCACATATAAAATTCAAAGTTTAAGGAAAAAAATTAGTATATATTTTTTTAAAAATTTCATACTTTTAAATTGATGATATTATACATTTGATTAATTTTATCATTACAATTTTTTTAAATAAATTTAAATGTTTAATCTCTTTTATTTTTTTAAAAAATTATCATGTAATTTTTAAATACGTATGATGATGTTTCGTAATAATATATACACATACACTCAATTAAGTTATATAATTAGAAAAAGATATTACTGTGAGATTCACATATTATTAATATCTTATAATTTAAATTTTTTAAGAATATTTCATTAAATATATATTCTTAAAAATAATTACTCAAATTTTAAACAAGCTATTAATATTTACCACATAAATAGATTACTAAAGAGAAAGTCTCATATAAAGCTATCTAAAATAGGGAAATTCTAAATAAGGTTGTTAAATGGGAAAATTTCATTTAAATACCATTTGAATTTGTAAAACCTCAAAAGTCTCCCAAATTTGTAAAAAACCGAGAGGTGCAAAGGACCTATGAGGGATATGCAAATTCGGGTGAAATTATCTTTTTGCTTTTACTTTTAAATAAATAAAAAAAATTCCCTCACCGGAGGACCACCGGCGACCGGACGCCGGAGGGCCACCACCGGCCGGCGGCCACATGTAACATCCCAAATTTTGGGATTTGGAATTAGACTATTTTATGGAAATTAAATATAAAATTTTTCCTTGAAATAATTATTGAAAATTGAGGCTTATTTTTCTCTTAATTTATTTTGGAAAAAAGAATAAATTGAAGTAAGGAATAATTTGAGCCTAAAAATTATAGAAACTATATTTTATGGCTTTTGGGAAATTAATTAATAAAGAAAAAATCCTTACAATAAATTAAGGATTTATTTTGGGTATTTATATAATGTTTAATAAATATTTGCAATTAAATAAGAAAATGATTTAATTGTAAATAAAAGCCTTATAGATGATTTAAAGTGGATCAAGTAGGGATTAATTTGAGTCCACACCTTCAATTCATTAGTTACAAACCCAATAGCCAACACGTATAGATTCATGGACACAACCCATTTCTCTTATTTACTCCCTTCAACCCATATGTGGAAAAAACAAAAAACAAAAGAAAAACCCATGCAACCCACACTTCCCCCAACTAACGATAAAAGCAATAAAAAAAGACATGAACAGTTAAACATATATAGACACACACACACACACATTAAACCTCTTCAGCAAAACCGAAACAGAGGCGTATCTGATTTTTGATTCATTTAGCCAAAAACACGCTAAGGGATCAGAGTCACAGCGGTGATTACGGCGTGAGGGATTTTTTCAAAGCAACGACCCATACCGTAGCAGTAACGGCAAAGTCATCCCTCCACCTTGCTTCTCGAGACACACACCCCTCGGACCAGCAGCTTTTGCACCGTTGGACTGTACCCTTAATTCTCTTATTTAATCCTCATTCGCTTTGCCTCAACTGAGAAGGAGAAAGGAAGAGAGTAACGTTGAGACTGCGTGGGTGTGTGTTCTATATTGAAACTCGGTGAAGCTGAGAGAAAGAGAACAGGAGAATGAGGGAAAGTCAAATTGTTTTCCCTGTTTTCACATTACCAAAACAGGGGCACGTTGCATGACGGGAGAACGACTGTGAGTCAGGCGAGCGACCAAGGTAACCATCGAGTCCCTCCCTCTAGTTTCTACCATACTCGACGCAAGCTTCTGAGTTCAAAGCCATTAGGATCATAACAAAGTCCATATGTGCTTGCTGTCAAAAACGTTGCTGCACTTATAAGCATGTATACATAGGTTGTGATTCCAAAATACATAAGTGTCGCTGAATGTAGAAAGGTTTAGGGCGGTTTAGATCAACTGTAGAAAATGAAAACAATAGGAAACTTGCTATCTCCTATATGTAAGTATTCATATATATATTAGAACCCATACTTACTGTACATTTCGGATATATATATATATATATATATATATGTTGTTGCATGAGAAAAAGAAAGAACAATTTACCGTATACATGTATATTGCCACTACTGATACATATTTGCAACGTGGCTTTGTATTTGAAAATAAATATGCATATGCATAAGATAGAAACCAAAGCTTATGTCATGGATAAAGATATATATATGTTCGCTGTATCAGGAGGCAAGAAGGAAAACTTTTACTTATATACACACATACAACATGGTACAGGGAATAAATGGTAAAAAGCAAAAAGTGGTTATCTAGACTCATGTTACTTTTGTATATATTTATCAATCAGAATCAAACAATTATGCTTACTTTATTTGTACTTATTTATATATATATATATATTAAAGAGAGAAGAGGCTTACTATAGTTAAATATGTATGTATGCTGTCATGACTCATGCGTGTATCATTAAAGCACATCTTATATATATGGTGGTAGTATTCATTAAAATAATTGTGGAAAAAAAAAATATAATAATTAGTAAAATAATAATAATAAAATAAATAATAGAAATACCAATAAATAGTAACATAATAATAATAAAATAGATTATTATTATTATTATTAAGAAAGGGAATAAATAATAAATAAATAGAAAAGGGAGTCCTCAATTAGTAATAAATCGAAAGGAGAATTAATATTTACAATGGTCACCCTAATATTTTTTAGTGCCATCATAATTTGCCCACTTCAAGCATTCTAAATTATTATTAAAATTTGTATATTTTAATTTTATGAAATTATAAGCTATAATTTTGTTTGTGTAGAGTTTTAGAAGAGTTATTAATGATTAGTAAATTGGTTGTGGTAGATTGATTTTTGGCGTATGTTTGAGCTCTTGGATTAGGAGCAGTGTGATAATAGTTAGCTTCGGCGAGAGGTAACCACTTTCCACTTATTATGTGTATTAGTATGTTGTTTGTGAGTATTTTATGAAATGATTATGAATATCTTAATAAAAATTGTCTTGTGGAACCTTATGGTTTGAATTGTGAAATATTTGCATATATTTATACTTTGTATAAGAAATTGGGAATTTAGCTATTATGACATCTATATGAGAATTTTACATTATATGAATGGGAAAATCTTGGAAAATCCTTGTTGAACTATTTTATTATGATAATTATGGTAAGGGTTGAATTGGGAAGAAATGAAGTAGTTTATTCCACCACGTGGTGAGGCCTCCATTGGTGCACAATGGTTGGCTTTCTATTGTCCCACTTGTTCAACGAGGGATTGACCCATTAGTTCAATGAGGGCTTACGACACCCCACTAGTTCAATGAGGGGAAAAGACTCATGGTCTTGGACATGTGCTCTGAGGATTTTGGCCGGTCCTCATCACATGACCAGTGAGCTTTTGAGTAACCAGTAATATGGATGTAACTTAGCCCATGGGTCTAGTCGGAGGAAATAAGATTGTTCGGTTGGATTGGTGGGAGGCAATTTGGAAATTGTGTTAATGAAAACTGTGATACATAATTTTGATACAAAATTCATGATATGAAAATTTGTGACGTGTATATTGGTGAATTATATTTTTAATACTTTGTTACATAAATTGTTCCACTTGGCACCTCACTAGCACGTATTAGTATTCGTAATAAGTTGGATTGATGGTTACCCACATTTTTCATGTGATAGTTCTCGTACGGGTCCATCAGGGAAGACTTCGGAAGCTTAGGCTACTTCTTCTGACAGTGGTGCTTCCATCTTTTGGTAATGTGTTGGATGATTATATATTGCCACGTTATGACTCATTTTGCATACTCTGGTTTATTTTGGATATTTTGCTAAATGTTGAAGCACTATTAAGTTACTAATCAAACCAATACATAGTTATTTTGTTAAGTAAAATGGAGGACGTTACACCACCGGTGGGGGTGGGGGGTGAGGTGTTTGTTTAAAAAACAAAACAAAACATTGAAAGTGTGGGGGTGGGGTTTGAACCCCACACAGGAACCAGTTGGACTACTTGGTTCCTTCATTATATATATACACACACACACACACACACACATTAACAAATATATATATTCTTCTTAACATTTTTTCAATGATATTTACAAATCTCATAACGCAAATTACAAATTTCATAATGCAATTTACAAATCTCATAACGCAAATTACAACTTTTTTTGGAGGTTTACACTTTTCAACTCTTTGATGCCCCCGATTGAATTTTTTTAAAAAAGTTGTACTTTTACAAATCTCATAACGCAAATTACAAATCTTATAATGCAAATTACAACTTTTTTTTGGAGGTTTACACTTTTCAACTCTTTGATGCCCCTGATTGAATTTTTTTATATAAAAAAGTTGGACTTTTACAAATCTCATAACGCAAATTACAAATCTCATAAAAAACACCCCACCCCCTACACTTTCAATATATTGTTTTGTTTTGTTTTTTAAAAAAAACACCCCACCCCCCACCCAAAAAAACCCCACCCTACCGGTGGCCGTGAGGGCATTTTTTTTTATATATTTAAAAGTAAGGGCATAAAGGTAATTTTGTTGGTTATGATTAGTTTTGATGATGTCTTATATAGATGCCATTCTTAAGAGCAAAAAGGTTGCACACTACATTTACATTATACTTTGACTAATTCTTATATTTAATGTAGATGCAAAATTTAATAATGGAGAATGATCAAGAAAGTAGATTGAAGAAAGAAGTTCTTGCACACAATATAATGAGAATATCATAATGTCAAGGAAGCAAGAAGTTATTAAAAGATGTTGGGAATAATCAAGAAGAGAAGATATTGAGGAACTTGCTGAGAATGATGAGTCCAAGTTGAATGATAGAGAATGACCAAGAAGAAGAGAAGAGACTAAAGAAAGAGTTGAGTGATGAAGAATGATCAAGTTGGGAGATGGAAAAAGGAAGAACTTGTTGAATAGAATGAAGATATCATTATTCAAGTTCTTATATTGATGCTAGAAGCCTCCAAGATCATATGAAAGTTGGAATGACTCAATTAAGAATTAAAGTCAGCAAAAATCAGCTTCAGGATGAGAAAACTCGAGTAAAGAACTCAATACTCGAGTTTAGGAGTCAAAACTTGAGTATGTTCATCGATACTCAAGTATTACAGTGTCTTCAGCATATCTGGCCTCTCTGGACTAGGAATACTCGAGTATCCAAGTCAATACTCGAGTATGCAGCGGTGATCAGCCCTGTTTCACGTTCAGCACGGGCGATGTCTGGTAATTCAATGATATCTCCTAAACCAGAAATCGAATTGAAATGAAATCAGTTGCATATGAAACTAGACTCCCAATGCATCATTTTGATATAAAATTAAAGCCCAAAGGAGTTCAGATCAAAGAGATATGAATTGTGGAAGTTGACAGATAAATCCACGCCACACAGCAAACTAAGCTTCAATGTTTTGAGTGTAACTCACAAATTACAAATCCGATTGAGCTGAAATCGGTGGAATATGAAAGTAGCTTCACAGAGCTTTCCATAAAGAGTTGAACGAACCAAAACAGAGTTTAGACCAGGGATATATGACCCTCGAAAGTTGACAGTTAGATCAACAAAGAGCAATACTCGAGTATGTAAGTTGAATACTCGAGTTTCCATCAGACAGAGAGCAGCGAATGTTAGAGCATCTTCCAATACTCGAGTTTCCATCTCAATACTCAAGTTTTGATCAGACAGAGAGGAACCTGGAGTTACGCAATAACCTCAATACTCGAGTTTCCAAATGAATACTCGAGTATTCGTCGCTGGTTCAAAAAACGAAGTTCTAACAGCTAGTTTCCATCTGAGTCTAACAGCTATATTTCTTCATCCAACAGTTATATATTGATCTCTACCTATAAAAGAAGATAGATTCAAGACAGAAGAAGCAAGACACAAGCCTACAACTTCAAAATGCTCATACTCTGATCTTCATCTTATTCACTCTCTGTTTTTCAAATGTTACATAGCTTATCATAGAGTGAGATGATTTGTATTGTACTTCAGTGATTATTATTCATCTGCCCTGTGAGAGAGTCTAAACACTTATTTGATTATCTGTTTAGTGATCAAATCTCAAGTTTGTGGAACCTTTGAGTGTGGGTGTACAATTACAACTTGTAAAGGGGAGTGAGTCCTAGTGTGAAAGGATCATCCTGAGTACAGAGTCAGTAATTGTAAGAGGATATCTCGGAAATAGATTGTAAAGGCTGCTCAAGTGCCCAGCTAAACTTGTGAGGTTGTAAAGGTCTTTCTCTTGTGCCTGGTTAAACAAGGAGATAATGGAAAATCTTAAGTGCTACTTGGGGACTAGACGTAGGTAAAGGATTGGGCCGAACCAGTATAAATCTATGTTTGCATATTCTCTTCCTTAATCTCCTATATTTCCAAAGATATATGTTTGAATGAACGTCTCTATAGCTTTACAACTCTTTACTTGTCATACAAACTGATTTTACTGAGTTGCGAAAAGATTTTCAAAGTTGCTAAGTTTTTATCATTCACCCAATTCACCCCCCCTCTTGGGTTCAACCGGTTCTTTCAAATTTCACCCGAATTTGCATATCCCTCATAGGTCCTTGGTACCTCTCAGTCTTTTTACAAATTCGGGAGACTTCTGGGGGTTTTTCAAATTCAAATAGTATTTAAATGGAATTTTCCCTTGTTAAATTCAATGAATCCTTAATTAAGTTATCGACCTAATTCAGAATTTCAAAATTTAGATTAAATAACGTTATTGTCCCCTCTCATAGTCTCCTCCCTCCTCTCTCCTCTTAAAAGGATTTTAATGCTTTATAACTTATTTTTTTAATGCTTTATAACTTTTTTTTTTTAAAAAAAAAGTGTAAATATATATCAATATTAATATATAATAAAATAAAATATGATTAACTTAGATCAAAGAAATTTTATGTTTTTTTGGGAAGAATCATGGAATAATTCAAGCCCGGAAAAAAAAAAGTATCAACCCCAATATTAATTAAATGATTTCTAGTCGAATATTGAGAATATATATATTTTTTTTACTTGATTTTTTTTTATTGAGAAAAAATTAAACATGTTAATAAAAAAATAACTTGGTTGATATAGCAAACTGCATATCAAACATTTCCATTAATGGGTTTTTTTTTTTTTTTTTTTTTATAAAAAAAGATATTTATTAACATAAAAAATAAATTATATATCACATAAGTAAAAATTGTGTGACTAATGAAGATTCATTTTATTTTTATTGACAAAACACTAATTCGAGTTTTTTCAAAAATAAATTTTATTCAAAATATTTAAATAAAAACATTTAATTGATATTTAGGTAATGCTTTTCTTTTTATTTTAATTTTTTACTCGAAATACTTTTAATCATTCTTCCTTAACATAAAAATTCCTTTGATTTAAATGAATCATATTTTCTTATATTATATATTAATGTTAACATATATGCATACTTATTAAAAAACTAAGTTAAAGAGCAATCAAATTCTTTTAATTAAGAGGAGAGAGGATACATGGGACTAGGATGGTGGAAAAGTCAATTCGCTTATATTTTGAAATTCTAAATTGGGTCTATAATTTAAGTAGGGATTTAACAACTTGATTTATAATTTCTCTATTTTAAGCAGCTTTATAAGGGATTTTCCCTTACTAAAACTTATTCTAAATTAAATTTAGTAAAAACATTAAATAGATCATTAATGAACATTAATATTAAAAGATAAATTAGGGATTTAGAATAATGATGGGTAAACTAGTAAACAACATTTATTTTAATATGGTTTTTAATTTAAAAATATACTTAAAGAATATTTTTAGAATATTCTTTAACAGTGTTAATGATTTGGACTAATATGTATATTTTTAAAATAGAGGGGAGGTCTATGTAATTAAAGTAAAATAGAAAGGTGGTTAGATTATTTTACTCTTTTTTTATAACAGTATCAATCCATCGTTTTATAATCTAGTTAAAAAACAAAATCTAAAAATAATACTAAACTACTAAAATGTTGGAACAATTAGTTGCGGAGAAGACTGGCTGACGGGGTTTAGGGTTAGACAGAGGATATTACTACCTCCGGTCCTAATTATAAGATATAGTTGATTTTGTTTGGAGAGAGACTAAGGAAGCTAGATAAGTTACTTAATTATTTTATATATTGTGTATCTTTAGATTATATATTAATTTATTAGTTAAACTAATTACTTTGAAGAAAAAAATAAAAATAAAAATACTCTAAAGTAATTTAATTAACTTCCTTAATTTCTTCAAAAAAATCAACTATGTCTTATAATTAGGATCGGAGGGAGTATTATACTTTCATAATTTATGGTAGATTATTATAAAATAAAATTAATGAGAATATTCACATCAAATATTACTGACTACCAAATATAATTTAATAGTCTCATCCATTGTTGTCAAACTCGCGAGTTGACACTCCAGCTTTATCGTTTTTACGCTACTAGCTTACAAAAACGAGTCGAGTCAAGCATGAAACTCGTCTTAGTTGTAAACTCGGTTAAACTCACGAGTTTATACACCGAGCTTACCGTTTTTACGTTTCTAGCTTACAAAACCATGTTCACTCACTCTTAAACTCATGTTAACTTTTTTGATTTGATCATGCTCAGCGGCTTTATATAAAAAAATTTATAGAAATTTCTTTATTAAATATGATAAATGATGAATGTTGATGGATTAAATTTCAATTATTTGGATTTAAAATATATTTAAATCAAATTGTTGTCATTTTTATATTTTAATTATTTAATTATACACTAGTAATACCTATTTAATAATAAAAGTAAACTCTTACGAGTTTACGATTCAATTTCACGATACGAGTTTACGTCACTGTCATGAGTTTGCTTAAACTCGTGAGTTTGACAACCTTGGTCTCATCCCACCCCCTTTCCCACCCTACCCACAATCTTAGTCTCACTTTCAATATGTACCCAACAAGATATAATATTATGAATTCAAATCCTATTGATGTGAGGACTTTAATAATGGGCGATGTGCAACTAACTTTTAAATTAAGGACAAATTGTCCACTTATTTATATTTTCAGAAACTTTTCCTTAAATCATTTATTTTCGGTCTCCCACAGGTTTTTTGGGGCTAAAAGGGAAAATTTATTCAAAAGAGGTCAAACAACATAAATATGAGGCATTGCTGGGGAAGCACAATGCCTCTGAAGTCATAGTAAATATTAGGAGAATATGATAACCATCCAAGTATATAATTAATTAAACATATAAGTCATCTTCAACACATAATATTAGTGTGTGTGTGTATATATATATATATATTACCAATTTAAATATACACACACATGTCACATGTGGCAAAAGGCCCCCAAAGATTGCACATTATCAGCTAATCTCCTAACTTCTTGTTATATGCCATCATGTTTGGTATGAGAATGGAGGGAAGGAAAAAAAAAATCATAAATGGATTTTAAAAAATTGGATAAGTTGGGTTACAAAATTATAATAGAGAGAAAATGTAAGATAAAAGAGTAAGAAAAATTAACTAAACTTTTTTAACTCTACTTCTCTCTTTTTTTAAATCAAACCTAAAAAAATTTCTCTCCCATCCCTCCTCTCCCCTTATATCAAGCAAGCCTCCCAGCTCATAATGTTTTTTTTATAACTACATGTGTGTTTCTACTATAGGCAATAAAATTTTAATTTGAGTTGAATAAAATATAGATCCATAAAATTTTAATTTGATAAAAATGTATCGAAATAATGGATTTTCCTAAATCCAAATTTAAAATCAAATAATCCAAAACCAACAGAAATTTAATTCTATATTTTTAGCGGACGTAACTTCATTGTCATTTTACAATGACCAATATTACTATATTTGAACCAAGTCCTTTAACCTATTCACTTATATAAAGCTGACACATCCGCTGAATAACTCTACGACATCCACCAACGGTGGCGCCGCGAGATGAGTCAGATTGTCGTCTATGGAGAAAATTACATGCAGGTCCCAAGGAACAAAAAAAAATTACAAAAAAATCCTCTGAAATCATTAAATTACACAGAAGTCCCAAGGGACTTTTTTGATATTATTTGTATGGAAATAAAATCCAGGTTTTTAAATGTTGTTGTAAATACATGCATTTTCTGTTGTAAATGGCTAGGGACTTTTTTGATATTATTTGTATGGAAATAAAATCCAGGTTTTTAAATGTTGTTGTAAATAAATGCATTTCCTGTTGTAAATACATGCATTTTCTGTTGTAAATGGCCTGATTTTATTTTATTTTTTTGTAAATACAACATTTCCTGTTGTAAATCTAGGCTTTTTCTGTTGTAAATGACCTCTCTATGTTCAAAATCCAGGTGTTTAAATGTTGTTGTAAATATAGGCATTTTTGGTTGTAAATATGGCTTTTTCTGTTGTAAATGGTCAGGTGTTTAAATGTTGTTGTAAATATAGGCATTTCCTGTTATAAATATATGCATTTCCTGTTGTTAATACAAATAATATCAAAAAAGTCCCTTCGGACTTCTGTGTAATTTTGTGATTTCAATGGACTTTTTTATAATTTGCTTTGTTCCTTGGGACTTGCACGTAATTTTCCCACGTCCCTGCTGCCGCTCGGTCAGTGTTCTCCGTACGTGTAAATTTGCAGTACAGGGGTGAGCATTCGGTCTTCGGTTCGGTTTTTCGGTAAAAACCAAAATACACACTTTTACACCACCGAACCGAAAACCGAAAACCGAAATAAACCGAAATAGTTCGGTTTGGTTTTGCATTTATTTCGGTTTGCTCTGTCCCCAAACCACACAATACTGAAATCTTTCATTGCTCTGTCCCCAAACCACACACAAACACATAATTTTACAGTATTAATAGCATAATAAGTTTATTCTTTAATACTGAAGTCTTTCCGAATTTTGAGCGAAGCAGAAAGAATATACTCCAAAATTAGTTCGCAGAGCAATATTAGAAAACTAGAACTGAAAAATTCACAAGACAGGCAGAAAGTTTGAACCTTGAAAGAAAAAGAAAGTCTCAAAACTGAATTCTATAAGAAGCGAATGAAAGATGTGACATTAAATTAAATTAAACCACAAATATTTAGTCTCTAACAAACCGAACAAATCAATGCATATGATTCCAGCAAAACCAAGCAACAAAATCAAATAAACTTAATCGGATCCTAAATTGCTAGAAATCAAGACTCAGGCCAGGAATGCGACACCCATTGAAAATACGAGCATACCGAGGAAGGCGAAGCAGAGTCCGGAGAGATGGAGCTTCGATCGAAGAACTGGAGAAGAGGCAGATCAAAGTCGCAAAGTGAAATGAAGCTTTGATCAACGCTCTGACAGTTGACCGAAAGTAAAGCAAGAAGGCGAATCGAGAGGGTGACTGCGACTCTGCGAGGGCCGACGGATACGAGGTAGGGTGACTGTGCGAGAGGAATACGACGGGAAGTCAGAAGAGCTGAGATTCTGAGACGGCGAAGTGAGTAAGAGGGTGAGCGACACTGGGAAATAGAATCTGGGATTCGCCGATTAGGGATGAGCCGTGAGGTTGTGATGAACGGATGAAGAGGTTTGATCCAAAGTGATGAACTGATGATGATGAAAATACACGGGTTGAGTGACAGGTAGGGTTTTTTGGCAATTGGGTTGTGACTTGTGAATCACTGAATTGGGCCAATTAAGGATGAGCCATGGGTCTGCATTTTTTTTTTTTGCTAGAAGCCTAGAACGTCTAAACATGGGTTCAATTGAAAGGAAAGGAAAGGAAAAATAAATATACATGCTATGCCTATACGACGTCGTTTTACATATATTTCGGTTAAAACTGAATTAAATTTAAAAAAACCGAAATAAACCAAATTAAAATCGAACTGAAACCGAAAACCGAACAAACCGAAAACCGAATTAGTCGGTTCGGTTTTCGGTTTCGGTTTGGATTTGCTCACCCCTAGTACTACTAGTCAATCAAATTAGGTAAGTATACAGTTTTGCTAATTTTTCGCCAAATTGATTTGATTAATGCCTATTTTACTGCATGGATTATTGATCAAAATTCTGGGTCTGCAGTTTCATTCATCCCTGGCTTATATGATGGAAGCAGAGTCAAGAAATTCACTAAACAATCTCCCAGATGTCATTCTTCACCTTATTCTCTCTTTCCTCAACGTTAAAGACATTGCAAGACTTAGCGTCTTGTCTAGAAGATTCCAAACCCTAAGCATAACCACCCCCTCCTTCTCCTTCTCTGAACATCCTCATTATGATTCCAGATGCTCATGCCTATTAGACTATTTGAAATATAGTGTTTACTGTATTGCAGCAGAGGTGAAGTCGAATACAGCTGTGGTCAACTAATTCTGTTTTGTTTCTGTTTTAGTTAACTTGTGGTCAACTAATTATGTTTTGTTTCTGTTTTAGTTAAGCTGAGTCAGTTAGTGTATTGGTTTATCTCCATACACGTGTACGTCTGTAAATCACTCTGAATAGCTTATGTGTAAAGAGGCTATATAGTCTATCCGAGTTGAACAATTACGATGAATGAATCTAGAATTCCCTTCCTTTCATATTCTTCTTCTTGGTTTAATCGTGGTTTTTGGTATGGTATCAGAGCCGTAACGACCTCCGTCGACTCAGATTCCGGTGACCTAAAACTCAGACGTTATCGCAATAGTGATCTCCTCACTCTGGATTGATTACCGTTGTTCAAATGTCAACCGTATCTGGATCAAATGCCACCGTTGCTTCTCCGAACTTGGCGGTTCAATCGACTCGTCGTTTCTCCAACAAGAAGATCACGATAAAGTGATGAAGACCTTTTGTCATTAGCCTTGAGGTCCACAATCAACAATTAACCAAGGATTGCGTATAGGCAAACCTAGGATCGTTCTCTCTTTTCAAGGAGCCTTTTATTGAATCCTAAGTAATCTAAATGACATGCAAATGCAATGAAAACAAGGGGGGATTGGGTTTTGAATTTTTAAATTAATAAACTAAAATAGAAATGCAAGAAAACGAGAATAATCAGATTAAAAACGATTAACCCAGAATTGAGATTCCATACCCTTCATTAGACAAAAAGATAATAACCAAACTCGTGATTGATTATGGACAAACCGAAATCTTTGCGTTTGTACAGATATTCCCTCAACTAGACGATCGCCTAGCATTTGATCGAACACATGGCGAGCTCGCTGTGCGATCGCACAACGCTCTCTGTAACCCGGTCCGACCTAAGTCCTTGGGATATCAATCTAGGTATTAAATCTAATACCTAATCCGCAATCATAATCGGATCCGATTAAAATAAATAGAAATGAACTACGTTACCGATTGAAGCACGGGTCCTCTGGATTCGTGGAATCCTCAATCCATGGGTCAATCACAGAAGCTTAGCCAAGCATGGCTAGGCAAAACGCATAAGAAAAGATGAAGAAGAACATGATGAACAACTCAGAGAAAATAAAAAGCTTCTAATTTAATCCAAAAATCATAAAAGACGTAATGTAGAATATATTTTTAGCCATCTAATCTAACCTATAAATAGGAAACACTAGGGCTACAAGATTGGCCCAAAAATAGGAAACCTCTAAGAATAGGAAACCTCTAATAATTTCGTCCATCTTCTTGTTCGAATCAGCCTTCCGAGTATTCATAACAATTGTAGCTCTCTGAATCATATAAAAAACGAAAGAAGAATCAGGCTAATCGGATATCTAGATCAACATTTATGGCAAAAATACTAAATCACCGTAAATCTGGAATTTAATCATAAAAATGAATTAAATCCAATTAAAAGCTCAAAGCCCAATTAAGTAATAAAACCCATTATTTATCAATTAAAAATTCATAAATTATTAATCAAGAGATGCAAATAAGTGAAATAATATTCAATTATCATAAAGCTCGATGATACTGATTTTTTGTTATGGAAGCAACAAGTCTATTTTATGGTTAAGCAACACAGGGCTCATTCTCTCCTCGACGGTACGGCGATCGTTCCACCTGAAATGATTCGTGACGATACTAGCTGAAATATTCGAAATCCTGAGTTTGATGAGATTGATTCACTTGATTTTGTTCTAGCTTCCTGGCTTCTTGCTTCAGCCTTCAGTGGCTCCAAATATTCTGCCAGAGCTCGTAGGACTTACATCTGCTGCTAAATTTGGGCAAAATTGACTCAGCTGTATTCCAATAAATATGACGCGAAAATCCTATCATACTGCAATCAACTTGCAAATCAACGGAAAGGTGAGCTGTCCATGAGAAATTATCTCTCAAATCTGAAATCTATTTGTGATCACCTGGCTATGCTCGGAGAGAAAGTCGATGAAGCAACACACGTTTCTCATATCCTCAACGGACTTACCGCTGAGTATGAACCAGTGATTGCTGTGATCAATGCGTCGACGCCTAGATTTGGTCTTGATGCTGTGTCTAATATGCTCATTGACTCAGAGACTCGACACAAAGTGTTTCTGTCCAATAACTCTACTCATTCAGTTAATGCTGTGAAAGCTAGTTCTCATGCTCCTGCTCCTGAGCAATATTCGACTGAGCACACTGATGTTGATTCCTTCGATGTCATCTGCAATACTCAAGGTCCTAGCACTGGTCAAGGTAACAAAGTTTTTCATCCACCTACAAATTTTGCTAGAGGTGGTGGTCGTACTTTTAACCGTGGTCGTGGTCGCTTCAATAATTGGAGGCTACAATGCCAGATTTGCCATAAGTCAGGGCATCTAGCTGATCGGTGTTACTATCGTTATGAATATCCAACTTCATATGGTCAATCTCCTGAGGCTCAAGCTCACTATGTTGTTGACTATGGTATGCCTGAGTTCTATTCTCCTTTTGAATACTATTCTCTTGCTGATTCGTCTGTGTCTGATGCCTCCTCCAAACCATCTGCCTCTGCTTCTGTTGTTGCTAACAATGCTACGCACATACCTTCCGCCGTTACACTGTGCCTAAGTCTCGAGCCGGTGACTACACCTACGGCTCAAGCTTTTTAGTAACTCCATCGTTAATGACTCCGCGTGGTATCCCGACTCCTGAGAGCAACACTCACATTACACATGAGGCTTCCTGTCTTGAACCATCCTCTGCTCGTAATGGTAAGGGCACTGTACAGGTTGGTACTGGTGAGTTATCTCCAATTAGGATGGTTGGTAAAATGTTTCTTAATAATTCTAGGTCTCAATTTACCTTGAATAAAGTCCTTCATGTACCCAATATGAAGAAAAAATTACTATCTGTTGCTCAATTCACTCGTGAAAATAACGTTTCTATTGAATTTTTTCCAACCAAATGTATCATCAAGGATCTGAGGAATGGCCGACACTTGATGTCTGGAGTTGAGCACAATGGCATGTACCCCCTACTGGCGCATGTGAAGTCCTCTGCTGCTCATGGATGTTCACTCAACACTAATATTGGTTCTGTCTCCTCTACTGGTTCTACTTCTCTCCGAGGCTCTAGTTGTCACCCTGTCACAACACCACAAGTTTGTGCTGTCACATCTGCTTCTATGAATCTTTGGCACCAGCGATTAGGGCATCCCTCTCTTGATACTGTTAAGGATGTGCTTAATTGTAATTCCATTTCCTTTACTTCTATAGCAAATAAGACTATCTGTACTGCATGTCAGTTTGGTAAAAGTCATAAACTACCTTTTCAGTCTTCTTCCACTGTGTATCACAAACCGTTGGAATTAATACTCATGGATATCTGGGGACCTGCTCCTGTTCAGTCTTATGGTTCAGTCTTTTATCTTGCTCTAGTTGATGCTTATAGCCGTTTTACATGGATTTATTTTCTGCATAAGAAGTCTGATGCTTTGGCTAAATTTAAAGATTTCCATAAACTTGTTGAGAACGAATATCACACGAAAATCCAACAAGTACAGTCTGATAATGGTGGTGAATTTCTTGCTTTTAAGTCTCATTTGACTTCCTGTGGCATAGAGCATCGATTCTCTTGTCCTCACACCTCAGAACAAAATGGATTAGTGGAGAGACGCCATCGGTTAATAGTTGAGACAGGTTTGACTCTCCTAGCTCATGCCTCTTTGTCTAAGTTCTATTGGAAAGATGCCTTTGCAACTGCTGTTTTTCTATTGAATAGACTACCATCCAAAGCTTTGTCTATGCATATGACTCCGTATGAAAAGCTACATGGGGTTAAACCTGATTACTCTATTTTAAAAGTGTTTGGCTGTATTTGTTATCCTCATACTAGACCTTACAATAGTCACAAGTTGGAATTTAGGTCTGCTACTTGTGTCTTCTTTGGTTATAGTTCTCAACATCAAGGATATAAATGTATTGATATGCAAACAGGCAGGATATATATCTCTAGACATGTTATTTTTGATGAAACAAGGTTTCATGCTACAGGTCATCAGCATTCTGTTAAAAGTGCAATCACCAGTCAACTTCACACTGATTCTGGTTCGTCTCTTCAGTCTTATAGCTACTCGTCACCACAAACCTCATGTTCTGACCCTTCTTCCTCATCCACCAGAATTCCATCTCCATCTATTTTGTCTCACTCCAGTTCACCTTCATGCAACCCTGAATCTACAAATAGCCCTTCCCCTCCTTCTTCACGACCTATTCCAGCTTCTCTTACAGCACCTCCAGCTCCCATTAACAATCACCCAATGACCACTAGAAGCAAAACTGGCATCTTCAAACCAAATTTTTTTTCTTGTGAGCACTTCTCCTCCCCCTACCCCCACCACAATTACTGAAGCACTTTCTGATCCAGGTTGGAAACAAGCCACCTTAGATGAGTACAATGCTCTACTCAAGTTTCATACTTGGGATGTGGTTCCTCTTCCTTCGCACCGTCAACCCATAGGCTGCAAGTGGATTTGGAAAACCAAAACTAATGCTGATGGTTCACTAGCAAAACGAAAATCAAGGTTAGTTGCTAAAGGTTTTTCCCAGGCTGCTGATATAGACTATGTTGAGATCTTTAGTCCTGTTGTCAAGTCAGCTACTATTCGTGTTCTATTAACTGTGGCTGCCACATTTCACTGGCCCTTAAGACAATTGGACTTCAATAATGCTGTTCTCAATAGAGATCTCTCCGAAGAGGTTTACATGGCTCCTCCACCCGGTTTTCCTCTTGGTTCCTCACCCGATGGTAAGCCTTTGGTTTGTCGACTACGTAAGGCTATCTACGGTTTAAAACAAGCTCCTCAGGCTTGGTTTCAAAAACGGCATGCAGCTCTAAATTCCATGGGTTTTATTGCATCCAGATCTGATCCTTGTTTATTCATTAAGAAAAGTGAACATGATGTTGTCTATTTGGTTCTTTATGTGGATGATATAGTTATAACAGGCTCTAATCAAGGTGAGGTACAAAGGTTAATTACAGCAATGGGTGATCTCTTCTCTTTAAAGGATCTTGGCTCATTGTCATACTTCTTGGGTATAGAGTTTTATTCTACTGAACATGGTATGTTGTTATCTCAACGAAAATTTATCTTGTCTTTACTTAAGGATGTTCATTTTCTAAATGCCAAACCTTGTGTTACACCTATGGTTACAAATGCTCAATTTTCCTCCACCGAAGGCAATTTTTTTTTTTTTTTTTTTTTTCTGATTCTAAGTTGTATAGGAGTATTCTTGGCAAGCTTCAATATCTATGCTACACTCGTCCTGAAATCTCTTTTTCTGTCAATAGACTAAGTAGATTTGTGTAGGCTCCTCGTGAACCCCATTGGGTTGGTGTTAAAAGGATTCTTTGTTATCTTGTTGGAACCATCAATTATGGTCTGCTTATTCGCTCACTACCTAGACTGCATGTTCAAGGTTTTGCAGATTCTGATTGGGCAACTAATAGGGAAGATAGAAGGTTTGTCAGTGGCTACTGCACGTTTGTAGGCATGAATCCAGTTACCTGGGTTTCTAAGTGCCAGCCAGTTGTATCACGTTCTGCAACAGAGGCAGAATTCAGAAGTCTTTCTGATGCTTCCTCGGATGTTGTATGGGTCATGCGATTATTGAATGAGATGCTTGTCCCTATTCTTGAAGTCCCTATAGTGTGGTGTGATAATGCAGGTGCCATTGCACTTGCATCCAATCCAATTTTGCACTCGAAAACAAAACATGTGGAAATTGATCTTCATTTTATTAGCGAAAAGGTTGCTGCAGGACAACTCAAAATTGGCTATGTTCCTTCACATGATCAGGTGGCAGATGTGCTAACAAAACCTCTCAGCAAATCCACGTTCATCCCTCTTCGAGATCGGCTCAATGTATATTGTAATCAGGAAAAACAGGAAAAACAAGTAGCATAAAGAATATTAGACTATTTGAAATATAGTGTTTACTGTATTGCAGCAGAGGTGAAGTCGAATACAGCTGTGGTCAACTAATTCTGTTTTGTTTCTGTTTTAGTTAAGCTGAGTCAGTTAGTGTATTGGTTTATCTCCATACACGTGTACGTCTGTAAATCACTCTGAATAGCTTATGTGTAAAGAGGCTATATAGTCTGTACGAGTTGAACAATTACGATGAATGAATCCAGAATTCCCTTCCTTTCATATTCTTCTTCTCGGTTTAATCGTGGTTTCTGTTAATGCCTACATCTATTCAATTTCATGAACAATACCATTCCTCAAAAACGTCCTCATGATAACGACTTTCTCTAACATCTTCCTGCCTGAAAAGCAAACACCATAAGCTTCACATGCAGTGGCTAAATAAATTATTTGAAGCATTTCGTGTGGACGAACTCTCTCTTCATTACGATCTAATACACTCTACTTCACAAGCCTCTCCACATTTCAGTCCTTGAAAGGTCTAAAACTGATTATAAGTCCACGAGTCCCAGTGAAGCTTCCTGAGATGAAGCTTGCCTCTCTTGAGAGACTTCATATAGAGGGGATAGAAACCCAAGATTCAATTGGCATGTGGGTTTCTCAGAGTTTCCCACCCTTAAAAAGTTTAACTCTCTCGAGAGTTCATATGTGGCTCGTCTCAAGAAAACAATTAGACCTTACAATACAAAGCTCGTGTTTGGAGGATTTAACAATTGAGTTTTGTTGCAGCTTCAAACCTGTGAGGATTGTCACCGATAACCTAAGAGCCTTGAGTTACACCAATTGCGCTATGGTGATGAGCACTGCATTCATGATAGTTTGAATGAGGATGAGGTTGTAGTTGAGGTCTTTGCACCAAATTTACAAAGCCTTGTGTGGGAAGGCTCTCCTCGAAGGCTTTTTTATGATATAAAGACATTCAAGAATTTACATGTTGCCACCATCACTGGTCTGAGCTTCCATGATTTGAATCTGGCCAAACATTTTTTTGGAGCTATATGTTGGGTTGGAATACTACGCATAGATTCGGATATACTACAGGTAAGTTCATGAGTTTGAGCTCCATGTCATCGTTACACACTGTAATTTAGGTTCTCTTCCATCACAATTCACAAAGGGAATAGAAAATACTCTCTCTGTCGGTCCTTAATATAAAACATATTTGAAGGGTTGGTACGATCTTGATCATAAACATAAGACTTATTTTTTGTATTTCTCAATTTTTTCCTAATTTACTCTTATTAATGCTCCCTCAACAATAACTAAGAAATAGAGAAAATGGAGGAATTAAGAAAGATGACTCGATATTTTAGAAAATACATATTACACTAATTAACTTAACTAACTTCTTTAATCTAATTAAATTAAATATATCTTTTGTTAAGACCGGATTGAGTAATAAATAAAGTAACGGTATAAAGATACTTGAACATAGTTTTGTTGTTGTAAAAATGTAGGTATAATTTCTTTGTAGTGTTATTTGTTTTACCGTACACCTAGCCAATGCCAAAATATAGTGGTCATATGAGTGTAACTTGACCGTGGAATTTTAGCACAAAACATATATGAAAAATTAAACAAACTGATATTTTCTTTGTGGGTTTATTTGCAGAATATATATGAAAAGCCACTCAATTCATTTGGGAACGTTCGCAAACTTGAAATACGAGTTCACCCGGATTTTTGTGATGATAGTTTTGGTAATGATAATGTTTATGATGTTCTTACTACTTTCTTGGAGAGAGTATCGAATTTAGAAACTCTTACCTTTGCCCCTGTTAACAGCAGTGAGAAGGTACGTATGAATTAATGAACGCCTTTTCCTTTACATGTTATCGTCCACAATTTTCACTCCTGTAGTTTTATTAAAAAAGTATTTTATTTTTAACTTGAAAGTTGACTACATAAATGTTTTAGATGCTGAAACTATTTTTGTCTTCCTATCTAAATTTTAATTCTAAACTCTCAACCATAATTTTCATGTTTATGTGTGGATTTTTCGGCATTCCAGGCACCCCATATTCCATATTGCTTTAAGTATGCATTAAAGAAGTGTAGGAAAACTAAATGGAAGAAAATAAAAGGATTGAAGAAAGTGAAGTTTATAATTAGAAATATGCACGGCTCAATGCTTTTCTAATGGGGATGCTGAAGAAATCGTGCGTGGACATGGAAGAGATGACTCTTATTTGTCCATCTTTGTATCACGAGTCTCAGAAGCTTTATTTGAATTGTTTGGAGAGTTCTTCTTCTACACTTTCAATTAAATATCAGAGATACGGATCACAATACAGCAACAATCTTCACTCTTTGAAGACGCCCTCACAACTCTACTACCAATTAAGATGGAGATGATCAGAGTAGTTCTGCTGAAGGAAAACTACCAAGAACGTGAACATATAAGCACCAAAGTTTGCCTAGCTAGGAGCTTCATCAAAAAGGTCCCACTCATACCAATATGAATGCTCAAAGGGCCTCTAAGCTTCTGAGCAGTTAGTTTCTGTGACTAGGTTATCATTTTATTATAGCAGGTAGTTCATTATCTAATAACCCATGACAATTTTAGCCTACTAAAGACGCCAAGTATTAAATTTGAGATGTACTTGAGCCATATTTTACCAACTCAATATCAGTGCCAAAATATTGTGGGAAGTTTATTGTACCAAGTTTTTAATTTTAAATAGTGCCACACATGCATTTCCTAAACATGATCGATCTCCAGTTGCTGGTCAAAATTATATTATTTTAAATACGCAATAAATGTTAAAATATTGTGTGCGTTTAATGGCTCCACCTCAAATGCTTTTATATCTTCTCGATCTGATCGCCAAGTAGCTTTTAGTTTCCACTTATCACAACTACATATTATGTGTGTATTCGTTATGATAATCTTTAAGACAATGTACAGACAATGCAATGAATAAAGTATTACCAAAAAGCTTCACTTCCTCCACCATTATCCATGAGGATGAATATCCTTAATATAAGTCACTATTACAAAAAAAAAAAAAAAGGTTTTCAACCTCCTAATTTTGACACAATTTACGTCCTTTTTTTTGGGACGTCAATTTTGGGACGTCTTTGAGGGGACGTAGTAAGAGATAGAGTTACGGCATCCAAAAATATTTTAGGACACCAAAAATCATGTTTAAGGCTTTCTAAATGTATTTTGGGACGCCATAAGTTCAAAATTAAACAGAATGAAATGCTTTAAAATGATTTTTGACATCCTAAAATAGGTTTGAGACGCTAAAAATGATTGTTAAGGCATCCCAAAATCTCTTTCGGGATGCCAAAAATGATAAAAGTTTCAAGTACACAGCGCACAAGCAACACCAAAACAAAATACAATTCTAGCTAGCTCCAACCATCGGGCTAAACGAAGCACTCTTGGTGGGGCAAAGAACTAAAAATACCCTGCAATTAAAAGACAAGAAATCCACTCTCATGATATCAATCAAAGGAGCAGAAATTTTTAGCTCAATAAAAACAATCACATAAAGAAACCAGTGGTAACAAAATTGATTCTAAAAACAGATTTGCAAGGACATTTCTTCTAATAAGCAAGATTTGGATTAAACCCATAAGCAAAATCATCCCTTCACAACCTCCTAATCAAAAAGAAACCCATAAACAAGATTCACATGGATTAAACCCATGAGCAAGATTCGCAAGCACTCAAAAGAAACCTAATCAGAGAGGAATGGAAAGGGATTTTGGGGAATATAGTTCAAATATGAGGGAGAAAGCTTTAGATCATTAGTTTAGGAAGATTTAAGACCCAAATACCTCGATCTCGTCCTTGGTTGTTCAAGATGATGAAGAAGCTACCCAAAACATGACTCTGATCCTCTCCTCAATCTTCCTAACCTAATCAAAGAGGAATGGAAAAGAATTTTGGGGAATATAGTTCGAATATAAGGGAGAAAGCTTTAGATCATTAGTTTAAGAAGATTTAAGACCCAAATACCTCGATCTCGTCATTGGTTCTCGTGTTCAAGATGACAATGAAGCTACCCAAAACGTGACTTTGGTCCTCTCCTTATTTCAACTTATGGCGTCTTTCTCTCCCCCCGAGCGGCGAGCGGTATTGAGAAAGTTGGGAGAGAAAGTGAAGGCAGAGATGAGATGTGTAGGTCAAAAAAAGAAGAGATCGAACCAGTTGTATGTGATGTGAGTAGGTGAGACTTTTCTTTTTCTCAGAAAAGTGGGTGAGATACAAATTTGGAAACGTTCGACGTCCTTAATATTGTTTCCGCACACCAAAAATTGGCCAAAGTTTCAATTTAGGCGTCCTAAATACGCCTAAAGTTACAAAATAGGCATCCTTAATATATTTAAGGATGCCATATAATTTAGGACGCCTAAAGTTATAAAATAGGCGTCCTTAATAGATTTTAGGACGCCAAAAATTTAATTTTAGGCATCCCAAAATCTTTTTAGGAAGTCAAAAATCCCATGGTGCTAAAAAATTTCCAAAAAAGCACTAAATAATTAATTTTAGGCGTCTCAAAAAAAATTAAGGACGCCAAAAATTCCTAAAGAATTAATTTTTGGCGTCCTTAAATGTATTTGGGACGCCTAAATCAATTTTAGGCATCCCAAAATATGATTTAGGACGCCTAAGTCTCAAAGTTAAACCAAATAATTACGAGAATGCCACCACGTTCACTTTTTACTTCCTTTTTTTTTTAATAAGGACGTCATTTAGGGAAGTAATATCCCCTTTCTGTAGTAATGAGAGACCATACAATGGACGAGTAGTCATGAAAAATGAAGTCCCATTGGATAATACCTTATAATCCTTATTTGCTTCTAAAATACTAGCCTCATGTCAATGTTGAGAAATGCAAACATGGTGACTCAATCAAGTATTTATTCAAGTACGTCAGCAAAGGACATGATCGGGCCACTGTAGCTTTTTATGCAAAATCATGATCAGAAGAATCTGATGTCATACATGATGAGATCAAAATGTATTATGATGTTCGGTATCTCTCACCATGCGAAGCAGTATGGAGGATTCTCGGCTTTGATATTAATTACAGGGTCCCCCTAGTTGAAAGATTGCAATTCCACCTTCCAAATCAACAAACAGTCATATATGAGGATGACAATGGACTAAAAGTTGTGGTTAATCGAAATACTACAAAACAATAAATGTTCTTAGCTTGGATGTCAGCAAACGATAAGCATGCAATAGCAAGAGAGCTAACATATTCAGAGTTCCCAACAAAGTTTGTTTTCAAGAAGGATAAGCTAGAGTGGGGTCTTAGACAATGTGGATTTGCAATTGGAAGGTTATACAATATTCCCCCTAGAACAGGCGAGGCATACTACTTGAGGTTGTTGTTGACCATAGTTAAAGGCCCTAGATCATTTGAAGAAATAAGGACTGTCAACGGTGTTCTTTATGAAACTCTCCATGATGCATGCTATGCCCTTGGTTTGCTAGATGATGATAGAGAATATATAGATGCAATTAAAGAATCAAGCTAGTGGGCAACACCCAGTTACTTGTATTAGTTCTCAGAGTTTTGATGATACCAAGACTTAAAAGTGAATTGAAAATAGTTACATTTTTTAATCAGTAAATATTGCCTAAGGTAAGAGTGTACTCGAGTATGTCCTAAAGCTTACTCGAGCATGCTCAATTTGATAGTTTATTTAAGTGCTCATAGGTCATTACTCGAGTATAAGTTAATCACTACTCGAGTATGATATCAGATATAACGCTGCGTTGATATAAGAAGCTGAGTACTCGAGTATAAATGTTTTGTTACTCGAGTATAAGAAAAGTTCAGAATAATTCAAACACTAGTACTCGAGCATGATTCCTTGCTTACTCGAGTATGGTACTCGAGTATGGATATTTGTCTACCCAGTGCAAGGCTCATATGTCAAAGGAATCGCCCCATCAGATCATTACTCGAGTATAGAGTAAGTGGTACTCGAGTAAAGGTAATTTGTTGCTTGAGTATATATGTTTCAATCTTACATTTGCTCTCTGTTTGAAGTGTACCTGAGTACTGTTTTACTGGTACTTGAGTATGGTACCCGAGTATAAGGAAAATGGTACTCGACCACAGTTGCTAATATCTTCACTTAGTTATTCTTTTAGTGAAGAACAGACATTACTCGAGCACAGAGGCCTCTAATATGTTTTCACTGATATACCACTTGAGTATAATAATTGGTTTACTCGAGTATGGCTATTTGTTAGGAATCTGTGAAGGCATTTTCACATGGTTACTCAAGTATTATATAAGGCTTACTCGAGTATGTTTCATCATCTTCCAGAGCCATTTGTTGTAACTATATTCGTAATTTCAAATATTCTAGGTTATCTTTGGTTTCTATTTAATCTTGCTCAATCTTAATTATACTATTACTAATAATCTTTTTGAGTGGATTTCAGATCATTAACAAATGTTTAAGTGGTGATTAACCAAAAAGTAACTTCTTGTGTCAGAAGTATTTAATGTTTGCAATAAACATAGCATACACACAGAATATATTCAGAGCAGAATAAATCATTCCTTCGAGAGGTACCCATTCCAGCGAAAGTCTCCTACTCCTTTTCTAAATCAAATTCTGACCAAGAGTACGTCAACGACAAGCGAATTAATAAAGCAACTTTCGACTATGCCTAATGGAAGACATTTGTGTTTAACGGAAGTTTGAAGAGTCTCAACGGATACATTCAAAGCTCTTCAACGGTCATTAATGGAAGTTGGCATAAAAGCACGAAGCATTCAATTCCGCTAACTACCGAAACTCTGCGCATTCAATTTGAAGTTATTGCAATATACTGTTTCATTCGTTTCAATTAATATCTTTAGATATCTTGTACTTCAGTGATACTTTTCTATCTACTCTGTGAGAGAGTTTAAACATTTATTTCATTATTTGATTATCTATTTAATCTCAAGGTAAATAGACCTTGAGTGTGGGTGTACGATTACAACTTGTAAGGAGGAGTGAATCCTAGTTTGAGAGGATTACTTCGAGTACATAGTGTGTAATTATATCTGTGATTGTGAGTTAGTGAGAATCTTAGAGTATCTGGGGACTGGACGTAGGTCAAGAGTTGGACCGAACCAGTATAATTCCTTTGTGTTCATTCTCTCTGTCTTTGTCTCTGTTATATTGCTATTATGTAATTGCTATGGCAAACCAAGAATGGTTTGGCAACAAACTTGGAAGTTGATGGCAGATGATATCATCTACAAGCGGCGTTAACAAACTAGCCATCCATGTAAGTCTTTCGACCAATTTATCAAGTTATTAGTGAAAAAAACTCACCAAACTATAATTTCCAATAACACTTGTACACATTAACACCCTCTTTTTTTCATTATCTTATGAATATAACTTTTATTGCCTTCATGTAGATTTCAACTTGTCAAATGATGAGCTGCATAGTCATGCTTTAATGGAATTGGAACATGTCATGATGCAAAATGGCAAGAGTCTCCGTGACTATGATTCAATGCCATCCCCGCAAGAGTTCAATATCTTATCACAGGGAAATAGATATCTGCATAATGAGCTGAATTTTGACACTGATGCACTACTTGAACAACTGCAGACCCTACTACCCAACTTAAACCTAGAACAACAAGAAGTTTACTCACGAGGTGGTATGTATTTTGTTTATGGATATGGTGGAACAAGAAAAACATACTTGTGGCAAACACTATCTACATTTCTGAGGTCAAACAGTAAAGTAGTTCTTAATGTTGCTTTAATGGCATTGCATCACTTCTTTTGCCAAATGGAAGATCAACTCACTCTCAGTTTGTCATCCCAATTAGCATTACAGAGGATTCAGTATGTAGCATAAAACAAGGATCTCATCTAACAGAACTTCTCCTACATGTGTCTCTTATAATTTGGGATGAGGCTCCTATGGCAAATAAGCACTGCTTTGAGGCATTAGATAGAACAGTGTTAGTACTTGTATTTTAATGATCACAACTTCTAAGATATTGAATCCATAATTTGAGATGAGGAATACTCGAGCAAAGATAAGATCGTGCCCAAGCATAAAACGTTTTTAAACGTTTTAGGGAAGCATGCTCGAGCAGAGCGTATAGTCATGCTCGAGCAACATCGGGCAATACCTGTTCTAAGGAAAACATGCTCGAGCAGAGTATACATTCATGCTCGAGCAACATTGAGCCAGAAAGAGAAAAATCCTTGTCACCATGCCCGAGCATATCGAGTAAAGATGCCCGAGCATTATGTCCAAAGGAGTTCTGCTCGAGCATTGGAATCCTGCATGCTCGAGCACTATCAATACAAGAAAAAGCCAACAAGGTAAAATGGTCATGCCCGAGCAAGGTGAGAAAGCATGCTTGAGCACCATGCTCGAGCAGGCTTGAAGGGGTTGCTCGAGCAAAGTCGAGTAACCTGTCTTTCTTGTTCCAAAATGGACCTTGCCTGAGCATAGTCAGAAAGTATACTCGCAGACCATGCTTGAGTAAGCATAATTGGGCTGCTCGAGCAGAGTCGTCCAACCTGTCTTCTAGTCTCTGTATGAGAGTTTCCCGAGCAAGTTCTAGTAGTTTGCTCGAGCATCATCAATAGAATCTCTTTTCAATGTTTTTCAGAAGGGACTTTCTCGAGCATATACCTGAGCCTTTCTCGAGCATTGACCAAAAGCATTTAATTTTCACATCACTTGCCCGAGCACACACTTTGATCATGCTCGAGTAAGGTTGTTTCTGTTTTGCAATCTTCGACACCAGAAATCTTAAATCCTATCATATCATCTTTATTACCTTAGATTATCACACATTGCTATTACCAAATGCTTTTAACGAGTTTGTTTATGAGTTACAGATTATTTAAACATGGATTAACAACAGATTCAAATAATGTGTCAGAAGCATTATATGCAACTACCCAAACCGGTGATAATCTCGGAAACCAATACTCTGAACGAAGTAAAGGCATCACTGATATTCTGACTCCGCATTAATTGCTATTTCTCAACGGACAAAACAAGAATGTCGTCTCTGCAAATTTCATCTAGAATATTCAAACGGCGAAATTCTTAACAAAAGCCTCTGTCTAACGGACACATTCAAGACACTCAACTGCTATTCTTCAGATCTTGTTCAACGGTCATTAAATGAAGCATCTATAAATAGAAGAAGCATTAACTTCGTCAACTACCGGAACGCTGTGCATTTATTCTGAATTTATTACAATTTGCCGTTTCATCTACTTCTGTAATATCATCTGATATTCTGTACATCAGTGTTTAACAAAATCCACTCGTGAGGAGTTTTAAACATCATTTGATTCTTTTCAGTTGTCAAAACTTAAGGTTGAGGAACCTTAAGTGTGGGTGTACGATTACAACTTGTAAGGGAGAGTGAGTCCTAATGGATTAGGATCATCTCGGATACAGAGTGTGTAATTGTAACCTTTCGTGATCAGTGAATTCCCAAAGGATTTGGGGACTGGACGTAGGTCAAAGATTTAGACCGAACCAGTATAAATTCTCATGTGTTCATTTCTCTTCTCTATCTCTATCTTATTCGTGTTTAAGTACTAATCGCGAAAAGATTTTAAGATCACCTATTCACCCCCCCTTTAGGTGATATTCCTACCTTTCAAATAGTGCGTGATATTATTAGCTTAAATTGCTCAGACATGTCTGATAAACTTTTTGGTGGCAAGGTTGTTGTGCTTGGTGGAGATTTCAGACAAATACTGCTAGTCATTCCAAAAGGTACAAGAGAAGATATTGTGCATGCTACAATTAATGCATCTTATTTATGGAAAATATTGTAAGTTATTCGTGCTGACCACTAACATGAGACTTACTTTACAAAAAAAAGGTCAATTCGTAGCGGTTAATTTGTAGCGGTCAAAATAAACCGCTACAAATATGCGAATTTGTAGCGGTTTATACCGAAACTACTACAAATTTGCAGCGGTATAATTCGTGCCAAATGGCGCACTAGTTTGTAAACAACATTTGTAGCGGTTATCATAAACTAATCGCTACAAAATATGGTGCCAAGTTGGCACAAAATTTGTGGTGATTATTTTGTAGCAGCCGGTTTATTTATACAAACCGCCACAAATATGGCGCCTATTTGTGTCGGTTTATTTGTAACGGTTTATATCAAAAACCTGCTATAGAATGCCAAGAGTTTGAACTTTTGTAGCGGTTATAGAAAACTGCTACAAATTTTCACGATGCATGAGGTAGGGTTTCTTCATTTGTAACGGTTGGGGTAGCGGTGAGCATTTTGTAGCGTATTTTTTAGTTAAACCACTACAAATGTGAAGTCCTTAAACACATCGCAAATAGAAGTTATACAAAAAAAAATATTTAAAAAAAACGTTCATATTTGTAGCGGTTATTTAGCTAAATCCCTACAAAATGTGATACTTTTAAAGGGAAAAAAAGGGGGTTAAGTAGCAGTTTTGCCCCGGAAGTATACACCCACGAGCAATTTTGCCCTGGAAGTTTTTTTGGGATCAATTTTGCCCCGGAAGTATAAAAACTAAGCAATGTAACCCTTCACTGACAGTGAGACTAACAGACATCTGCCACCTAAGATTAGTTGACACGTAGAATGCCAAGTTGGACAGTGAAAAGCATGGTAATTAAACCCGGACCGGACCGGCCGATTTGGACCGGAAACCGGCGAACCGGCCGTGATCCCGGTCCGGTACATCATAGAAATCGGGGTCGGTCTTCCTTTTTTTTTTTCCTCTTCTTCTTCTTCCTCCAAAAACGTCGATTGAAGACTTTACAAGAAGAGAAAAAGAGAGATGGAGAGAAACAGATCCGGTGCATCGACGCTGTGTGAACAGATTTGGTGTTAAACTTCCGATGCGAACAAATCCAGTCAGATCCAGAGACGCCGAGCATATACCAGACACGCAATAGATCGAACACAAGAACTGTTGAAATTCTGAAAAGCTGAAGAGAAATGTTCCGGTGAAGAAGCTCGATCATCAAAAGTCTAAGTCATTCTGGTGAAGAAGAAGAAGAGAAATGCTCTATTGAACATGAGAGAGAGATGCAGAGAAGTCAGATGAATTCAAAATGCTGACCCAATATTCTTTTAACTCATTATATCCATTTAATTGTACTGGGAGTCTGGGACGTGTTTTTGACTAGAGGATATTCAACATATTTTTAACTCATTGTTCAATGGTTATTTAAGTGTAGTGACTAGGGTGAGACATGTTTTATCCAGAGAGTACACAGCATACTTGAACTCATAATTCAATGGATATTTAACTGTGGTGGACATTATTTTTGACCAGAGGGTAGAGGGTGGCAGCGAAAAAAATAACTTATTTTTTTATAATTTATATTAATAACCTAAAATTTTCCCTTTCTAACCGGTTTAATCCCGTTTTAGCTCCGGTCTGACCCACTAACCCTTAACCCAGTATCCCGACCGGTTCACTTACCGGTCCGGTTTTAATAAGCTTGGTGAAAAGACCCTTTCCTCACAAAAACAATTAATCATGATAGTTTTGCAAAACCTTTTTAACTAGTGTTAATAGAGAAAACTTTTTCTTCCAATGACACACATGTTGGGTTCAGGGCACAACGCTTGCCCACAAACCTGGAGTCCAGGGCACAAATCCCGCCCACAAACTCACTATGGAAAATCCTTAACTCTTGGCACAATTAACAAATGGAATAATACAAAGCCCACGCGTCTTACAATATTAAACTCCACATCATATCTTAACAAAAATTAATTTCCACACAAAACATAATTGTAGATCCACCAAAGTTATCAGAGTGTTTATAAAATAAGGCCTCTGGCCCAACAATAGTTAAACAGTCACTACAAAAATATTTTCCCAAACATAAGATATGATCCAAAACATGAGGGCCCTAGAATGGCATTATGATAATCGAAACAACATTAACACCAAAAGAGGCCTACAAATTTCAGAACTGCTAAGCCTCTGGCTGCTTTCCTTGGCCTCTAGTGAAATTAGAGGTCTCGCCTGAAAAATGTTAATAATAATGGGGTGAGACAGAAAGTCCCCGTAACCAAAATTAATTTATAAAATATGCAGGAAAGGATTGCAAGTCAAAGAAGCAGGTTTACTAATAATATAGTAATAATTTCAATAATTAAATAATCACAAAAATAACAACAGGTAAAACGTTTAATACACAATAACACTAACAATTAACCATCCCCACTCTTCCATCCTGCTCCTCCTTATTTCCTCGTGGACGTGGATCAGTCCATCAGTGCTAGTAAACCCGGCCAAGGTTAGCTATCACTTCAAGGATACTGTCCTCTCCCATGTTACCACCTAGGGGTCTAGGGTACAAAATTTTTCCCACAAACCCACTACCAATATACCGTAACAGGGAGGTGTCCGCCCAAAACACTCGACTCAAATCCGGGCCAGGAACATGAGAGGGCCAATGGGCACAATTTCACCCTCACATCTCTTCCACACAACCCAACATGTCCTCCACAAGATAACATTAATATGAGCTTCAAAAATCATTTAATAAAAATTATTTTCCAAATTCAACATATCAACAAATTTCATAACAAAAACACTTTTACAATTAATTAGTCCATATACAGTATTCCACAACATATACTATAACCATCACAACAATAACAGACTCAACATAAATATCCATATACGTATACTGGTTGAAAAGTACGCTGCTTCACTGGGATAATTTCATATTCAACATACATATAAATTTCAAACCTCATACAAATAGTAATTATAAAGGTAAGGTTTAGAAAACCTTACAGTCCAAACAAGCATATAGAATAAATTAACCCCGGTTACCCAACTCCAAGCTCAAACTTAACTCAAGGGACAAGGTACGTACAACCACCGATCAAGAAAGCTCTACGTTACAAATGTAGATAACAATCAACCTCAAATAATAATAAATAAATTTAACTTCTAAAAATCTAATTTCCCCTACACTGGTTCTCCTGAACATCCTATCCCAATTGAATATACTTCCTAACTTATATGAGCACAATCCAATAATTCTTTAAGCCTAGACATAATTAAAACCATGACTTATAATTTTATATGACTCAAAATATATAAATTCATCGATAAAATATCTTTAATAATAAAAGCTGAAAAGAACAGTTTATTATTCCAAATTTCGAAATGACAATTAGTACTAGAAATTTTGAAATGACAGTTTAATCTATTAAAATTCCAATAATACTTCTGTTAACTCAGTAAATTATTTATACCAAATTTAATCGGTAAAAACATCCTATAGGATATAAATACTAAACTTATTAAATGGAAAATTTATTTTAAATTCTCACAATAACCAAATAATAATTTCAAATCGGTTAAAATTGGCTATTGGTCACCCTTTATATAAATATGGTGATCTATTGTTAAAACTCAGAAATATTCTAAAAGTCAGACCCAAATTTTTTTACTAATCAGTGAAATAATACCCTCATCAAAATAAGAAAAATATGAAGAACAATTGTTGTGAAGAAATTTTATTGAAAGGAGCTCAGTTTGGTTACCTAATTTATCTTATAGGCTTGCCTCATATCTGGAATAGCAGTGATATAGTGGGACGAACTCTGCCAAGGTCCAAAAACGCTGAGACTATAATTTTGCAAACGGAGATGGGCTAACGGTAGGAGTATATAATACTTCAGACTGCATTATTATTGGGCTCGCTGCGCATTACCAGCGCATGCGTGGAAAAAGGCTGGTGGTTACCGAGCAATTGGTGTGGTTGGGTGTGTATTTTGTTGTGATTATTCCCTGCACGCCCTTCTAGCTTTTACCATAAACTGGGTGGGTGTGTATAAAGTTTTTGAACAGCCCACTATATAGTTTATTATATAAATACTTGTCAGAATTCCTGCGACTATTTCGATGTGTGCATGCACATTTTATTATTATTTCCTTGCAAAACCCCACCGGCCCAGGCCTGCTTTGGGAATGTATATTTATTTTTATTCACACTCCACAAAGTCTTGAAAAGGGCAACAGCAGTACACTATAAATAATATACTTTTATATATAGGAATCTGTACATTATTTATTTATTTGTATCACCCACTTTTTACATCCGCTTATTTGATTGTGTGAGAAAACCCATTTACATATTCTTAAATCCCATCATAACCCCACATTAATAGCCCATGCGCCCCACCTACATGTGCTATGATTTATTGGACTCTTAACTTCACACTTGGCCCATACATTTATTTATTATAAAAATGCAAATCAATGCTAGATTCCTGACACCACCTCATGCCAACAATACTACAAGATCAATTCCTATACCACTACGTAAAACCCATTTATTAAATCAGTGGGCCCCCTTTTTATCATATAATTTCCTTTGTCCATAATCTCTTTTTCTTCAACATTCCTTTGACTACACCTACGTGCTTGACTTGGAGGGTGCACTATTGTTTCTTTTCACACACATAAACATCCGTCCCCACACTTATATATATTTATATATATATATATAATAACCTAAATGCTAAAAGTTGTTGACACCTCTGGCAACTCCTCCTATACATTACAAATTCCTATCCCATTACAAGTAAAATTCGTTATTTAATTTGGTGGGTCCTCCATATAATTTCCTCTTCAATTCAACAAGCACCTACACTATCTACACTAGGCATGTCCATGGACCAGACCAGACCAGACCAGGTTGGGGGTCAACCCGAGGTCTGGTCCAGGAGGGACCTTGGGCTGGGCAATCCAGCCCGAGGTCTGGTCTGGTCCAGCTCGGGCTGGACCAAACCGGTCCAGGGGGACTTCCTGGACCAGTACAGGCAATCCATGACCATTTTTTTTATTTTTTTTCTTTTCCCACTTCCAGAACAATAATTAAGTCAATGAAACACTTACGGGACAATAAATAAACATGCAAACATCTTAAATCCAATCCTAAACCCATAATAATCTCCAACAACATGTCATTGAACAAGAATACAATATAAAATAGAGGCATGCTTTTATAAAGCCAAGTAAATTTTATAAGCCAAACCACAAATCAATACTGGAGTCAAAGGGAGTGAAGTCACAAATTTGGCTAGGATGCCCAATGAAAGATTGATGCAATGGATTTTTTTTTTTAAAAAAAAACTTTCGGGCCAGATCGAACCAGTCCATAGGATTTGAACCCCTAGACCGAAGTCCGGTCCGGCCCGACCAGACCAGTCTGGTCTGGTCTACGTGAATGGTCTCGGACCGGGTCGGGCCACCTGGACCACCGGGTTTTTTGGACATCCCTAATCTACACGTCCAACTCCTTCCATGCAACTAAGGATCCCGCTTCAAAATATGCAAAGCAACAATGGACATTTACCTATTAGTATTATAGTCTAGATAAAATTCCCTAATGTTTAACAAATAAACTTACAATATTTTCTTAACTCTCACTTTATATTTCTAAGTATTTTCTACACCTCAAATTATATAACAAATCACATCCTAAAACATTTAATTACTTTAATAAAAATCAGGATGTTACAGACAGCCATGTTGGAGTTCAGGGTCAAATGCATTCTGACTATGTTAGGTCAGAGTGCTCAGGCAAGGGTCTTTAAATGGTAAAGGCTGTCGACAATTTGTGTCGTGACCTAGGGATGGGGATGGAGCAAAGAAGAGGAATGGGGGAGTCGACAGCGTCGACAACATCGACAAGGAGGAGGACGACGACGATGCGACCGCGTGTTCACGGGGATGTTGGAGAACCTCGTCCGTTGACGATGTGTCATTGTAGGGTGGTTGCACGACTGTATACCTCCTGGACCGAGCAAAACCCAGGTATGAGATTCTTTAGATGCAGAAATTATCAACATGTAAGTGTAAATCCTTGGATTTGATTGTTATGATTGCATTGTGGGAGGGAGTATTAATAAACTAATTTCAATGTACAGGGAAGGGGCTGTGGTTTTTTTAAAATGGCATGACGATGAAATGGGAGAGAGGGCAAAAGAGGTGATAAACAAGCTGCCGCTGGGAAATGTGGACAATCTGAATAATGGGAATATGGGACTAAGGAGAATGGATGAGGGAGAACTTGCAGGATATATTGAAGATGACATAGCCACCATTTATGCAAACATGAGGAAGAACGAAAGGAGACTGAAGCAAGCTTTTTGTGCATTATTCATGACTTGGTTTTTTTGTTTACTTTTATTGCTGCGTTAATTCAAGAGGATTTTGGGATGTAATCCAACGTTAAATGTAAGGCCACGTTTAGACCGAATGGAATTGTTGCAAGAAGTTTCTGGGTGTCCCTGTTTTTCTCCCTTTTTTATTTTTTTTAGCGAACATGTTTTAAGTATCGAGAGAATGGAGACCATTGGTGTTCTTTGTTTAAGAGAAACAGTTGCATAATAATCAACACAAAATGGTGGAATAACTTCTCATTCATAATCATAAACGCAATACAAATGAGTTGATAAAAAAAAAAGCCTACAACACTAGTACAATAAACAATTTAAGTACATGAAGCGTTAGTATAGTATATAACAAAACATAATTGTAGACGTTAGTAAACATTAGTACTAACAGAGTTATATAGACAAAATATCATTGTTTCAAAGCACAAATCACTCTCCCCCTTTGTCATCAGTCAAAGAGGGGGGACGAGGAAGAGAGGAGGATGCAGAGGAAGGCTGAATGGCAGGAGCAGTAGGCCCAACAGAAGGCACAACAACAGGCTCAGAGATATCAACCGAGGTAGTCGCAGAAGGAATAGTCGAAGTAGATGGAGCAGATGAAGATGCAAGAGGCTGCTGAGAGTACAACTTGAAACTCAGAGAATCCATTGTTGTATCCACATCGTAGACCTGCTGCTGAAGGTATCGAACCTCCTCCTTCAATTCGTTCTGAGTGGCAAAGCAGGCCTGAAAACTGGCTGCAATATACTTGGTCAATTTGTCAAATTCTTCTCCGGTAGTTTTCACCAAGTTGGTAGTCATCTTCTGAAGAGTATTCACGACACCGGTAATTTGATTTGCATTATTGTACAGAGGATTGACGGCATCGATAATACCTTTTGCGACCACCATTGCAACAGTTTTCTCAACAACTTGATCCACGATATATTGAATAGAGGGAGTTGCAAAACGTGGAGCAGCGGCAGAAGCAGTACCAGCTTGAGAAGATTGGGCTTCATCAGGAGCCCTAGAAGATGTAGGCTTATGAGGCCCATCAAGGACTTGCTTGTCTTTCTTCTGCTTTCCAGTTACCTCAGTGAAAGAAATCCTCATACTGATCATGTGTTTCTTTCCAAAACGATGAGGAAATATCACTGAATCATCAGATAAATACCAAATGTTGTTCATACTCAAGATGTAAGACACAACATTAGGATATGGAATTGTGGCCTTTTTCTGATTTAGAGCTTGAGATATGAAGGTTATCATTTCATTCATAATCCATTTGCCAATATTCCTTGGTTCCTTGGCAATAATGGAAGCGAATCTCTGATAATCTTTCTGAACAAAGTGGGTATAGCTCTGTCCTTTCTGAACCATATTCCGGCTGTACAAATACCATATGACCCTGAAGGTCTCATTCATTGCGGCTGGCTTGAATTTGAGTTTGCCACCATCATATGGCACATCAGGTAGTAGGATACGATGACAATCAATATAAGAAGTAACATTATAAAACTATGTCACCGAAATTAGAGTGATACCATATTAAATACATAAATACATAAGTATAAGAAGTCAAATTCACACCTTTGTAGCATTAAAGCACACATACATGTGGCTGAATACTCTCCTTCCACCTTCAAGTGCCTCCTTACTAATTTCAACTGATATGTCAGATCCAGGATTGGAACCCTTAACTCGTGACAATATGCCTCTAGCTTCTTGAACTCATCCACATAACTCCCTTCCATCTCTTCAATAATTTTCTTCTTCGCCCTTTTGCATTTGTAAGTACTCACATGCAACATCAACTCATCTCGACAATCCTTCTTCATGTCTGCCACCTTATATTGTGGCCTTTCTTGCACCTTCTCCTTGAAGTACCTAGCCAGCCACTTCATTGATGCCCTAGGGTTTTTGAACACCCTGCTGCAACTATGCTCCAAGTTTAAGGTCTTCACAACAAGCCCAGGGTTGGATCCATCTTTTGATGCAAAAAGGACAAAAGGACAACCCTTCTCACAACAGGCCCTAACTCTTAATGGCTCACTTTTGGTTAGGTGTAAATTTACTCCTGCCTTTATTGCATACTGATCCAGAGCTTGGAGTAACTGCTTCTTGTCAGCAAAACTAGCCTCTAGAGTGAAAAAGGGTCTCCCATTGGGCGCAATATTTTCTGATCTCCCTCTCACTTCTGGTAACACTGCTAAAGGCCCATTTCCCCTAAATGGGCCCAATTCATCCAGACTATCCTCATCCTCATAGTCAGTCCCTTCCTCACCATCATCAACTAACACATCATCTTCATCATCACTATCACTACCACTTTCACCTTCCATATTTGCATCACTTTCATCATAGTTCTCACCCTCTTCCTCATTACCTTCATCGGAGTCCTCACCCTCTTCCTCATTACCTTCATCCGAGTCCTCACCCTCTTCCTTGTTACCTTCACTTGCACTCAAATTATCATTGTCCCCATTGTCATCTACGGCTTCAACCATATCCTCCTCAATTGCATCACCACAGGCACCCTCACCTTTGTCCCCACTACCCACTTCTGTGGCATCACCCGGTGGATTGTTTTTAGTTTCACTCACCAGCTGTTTTGCATTTTCAACCTCACGGCAAAAGGACTCCACTACCCATGACTTTCCTCGATTACCCCCACCACCATCGGGACCACCAGAGGACCCACTGCCTTTCGATTCCATCTCAACCAAACCTAACGTATTTAGGGAAAAAAACAAAAGCCTTTTACCCACAGCCACAGACAAACACAAACAAATAAAGGGTCCTAAAATCACTTTAAACCACACTTCCCTAAAACTCATAGATTCCATACCTCTTAAATCCGGAAGAATCTCTGCTTTGCCTTCTTTTCCCCAAGGTTGTCCAGTCTCACAATCACATGCGACCCACTTCCTCTGTCAGGACGTTGCCTTTTTCGAACCCTAAAAACTAACCTTCTGTTGTTGTAATGAAAAAATGAAACTTTTGTTCAATGTCTCTGCTTTTCATCGATCAAACCTCTGGATAAAATGACACGCTTTCAAACTTACCTAACTCCTACTCAGCACCCTTCTCCACGTGTCTTCCAATTTGGCTCACACCCGTTCTTTTTTGACCGCCACGCTGTCATTTTAACAGTCAACGTTTGTTTACCGTCAGTGAAGGGCAACATTGCTCCATTTTTATACTTCTGGGGCAAAATTGAGCCTGAAAAAACTTTCAGGGCAAAATTGCTCCTGAGCGTATACTTCCGGGATAAAATTGCTACGTAACCAAAAAAAAAAACCAATGAATTTTTGTAGACCGCTACAAAACGAAAAAAAAAAATCGCTACAAAAAAACGTCACATAAAACGTTATAAAGTGTGTGGTTTTGAAATTTGATTTATTTATTTTTTTAAAAATACCAATAAAGTTTTGTAGAGGTTTTGTAATCGCTACAAAACGAAAAAAAAAAAATTCTTCAAAAAACGTCACATCAACCGCTACAAAGTGTGTAATATTGAAATTTGAATATTTCGTATTTCGCCAATGATCATGAAGTTTGTAGCGGTTTAGAAGATAAACCGCTACAAAAATTCATACTTATGCAATAAGTTCGAACCTGATGGAAGAATATTTTAGTCAAATTCGAACTTCGTGGGAAATTTTTTTAGACAAATTCGAATGGATATTTTTTTTAAAGAAATATATTTTAGCAAAAAAATTATTTTTCTTTTTCATTTTGAATTAATTACTTTTGAGTGTAAAATATGTATTTTTTTTTATTCTTTACCAACTATTACCCCTTTATTTTCTTCCTACAAAACAACTTATATTCCCTTAAATCATTTTCTCCCATCCCTCAAAATCTTCTTTTCCCGTCCTTTCCCTTATCTAACTTTATTCCCCTCCTCAAATCTTTTTCGTACCAAACGGTGCCTAAATTCCAACTAGAGCTGGGAAATCGAACCAGCCCATTTAAGCTCTGACCCTTCAAGGGCCGGACTTGAAAATTAGAGGAGTTAAATGAAATTGGCTTTAGGCCAACCCCGCAAGCGCCTTGGCTTAAAAAGGGCGCCACCATTAGGTCCTGTTATTTTTTTTTTAATTTAATAACGAGTTGGAAGAGATGTCGTCCATTCGAATAGTCATTGAAAATGAAAGTCTGTTTGTTCCTTATATTGACAACCTTCTCATCACAAGTCATAAGGTCAATCTTGCCATAGAAATATTGTATAATAGTTTAAATTTAAAAACTATATATGCTTCTTAGGTTTTATGTGAGTTATTTGTAGACAATAGTTTGTTTTTGATTACAAATTAGTGAATGTGTTTATTTATTAGATGATTCGTGTTGTTTGGATATTAATGTTGACAACATTTATTTGATAAATTAAAACTTTAATTTTTGTAATTTATTAATTATATTTCTTTTAAAAAATGGAGAAAAAATAGTTAAAATTTGGAATAGTAACTTCCCGCTTTATAAGGCCGAAAGGCCTTGGCCCAATGGTGCTCTTGACCGGACCGGTTTTGAAAAAACATATGTTTTCTTACCCCAAGCCATGTAGGACCGATCCTATTAGGACTTCAGAGCCGAACGGGCCGTTTAAGCCTTGGCCCCGTAGGGCTCGGGCTTGAAAAATAGGCTAGAAATTTGAAATTGGCCTCGCATGGCCGGGCCGTAGGGCTTCTGGCCGGGCCCCCCGCGTTCGCTTAATCAGAGCTTTTTTTTTTTAAAAAAAAAAATTAATTACTTAGACTTCTACTTAATGAATGTGTTTATTTGTAATTACTTATATTTTTATAGTTTAAACTATAACCCTTTTTTATATTTATTATTATTCTGTTTTAAAACACATAATTAGTTATTATAAATTTTAAAGAAATGATGTTTTCATATTAAATAAACACATATTTTGGTATTACAATATTATATAAGTAATAAATTATAAATATATTTTGTATAAAATAAGTATAATTATTTTTACCTACTAAAATCATGCATTTAACCAAGAATCTACATACACACAAAATTACGAGAGGAAAATGCGTTTTTGTCGTGATACATAAAACAATTCTTTTATTTAATATTTTTTGAAAAAAAGGAAAAAACATATTCTTTGTGTTTATTTTTTTTTTATTACTTAATTAATGAATGTGTTTATTTTTTGAATGATTTATATGGTTTAAATATTAATGTTGATAAAATTTATTTGATAGATTAACTTTAATGATTAATTTACTAATTATATTTCTTTAAAAAATCGAAGGAAAAATAGTTAAAATTTGGAATAGTAATTTTCAGCGCCTTATAGGGGGCGCAAATTTCCCACTATCGGCTTATCGCTTTAAAAAATAGATGTTTTAATGCACCCCAACCCTAATTCCTACTTCTCACTTAACCCTTCAAAAGCCTTATTATAAGACCGGACCGACCTGATTGTCAGCTCTAATTCCAATAAAGGCGACGCATCCCAACCGCGCGGGATTTAGCAACTGCGACGTCATCACACCAGTCGGATCGTGCCGGTTAGTGTTATCCGTTCTTTCTTCTCCTTTCCTCGTTCTTTTATGCCTTCCTTCGTTTGTGATCCAAACTCGATGACTCCCCCACCCCCGCGCTCCTTCTGTTCTGCTTTCTGTGTCAGTGAAGATGGTGATTATAGCCATGGAATGAAAAAGAAATATGACAGCAGCGCGGTAACCATGGAATTTGGGGCTAGGGTCCGCTGCTTTCATATTTTTCTTCTTCTTTTGCTTTAAAAAACCTAAATGGAAAGCAGAATAAAAAAGTTGAAAAGGTCACAATCCCTCACCACAAAATTGTTGTCACTACTGTATGCTATTTCTTCACTCAATTGATGCCTGCTATCCCCTATTTATATCATAAAGTTTGATGCTTTACTCTTGTGATTTCAATTATTAGCTCCATTTTCTGCGTTATGTCTCAAAGCTTGATGCTCTATACCTGAGCTTATCATGCAGCTGATATTCTATTTTAGAATAGATAATGTTTGTACTTCTTGTAGCAGCTTTGAAGTGTCAGTCTTGGCTTTGCTGTACGCCTGTACCTGTTTCCGTGTGATTGTGTGAACATAAAAATTGGGTTTTCAGGACTGTCGCCACACATGTTTGTGGTTTATCATTTTGGCATCTCATCCTTTTCACTTGCCAAACAATAGATCTTTGCCCTTAAGTACATATATTTATATTATAATTCGTGTCATATATAATATATATAGTTCCTGTTGTGAAATTTGGATTTTTCATCTTTTCATTAAGGGTGTGCATGGTTTGAGGGAGTGGGAGGGAAGGGGAGAGAAAAAATGTAATGGGGAGAAAAATTTTGTGGGCCCCACTACACTAAATTTTAGTACAATTTTCTCCTTCCCTCATTTTTTTTCTCTCCCCTTCCCTCCCCTCCCCTTCCCTCAAACCAAACATACCCTAATGGAAATTTTTTGATGGTACTTGGTAGTGTATGGGATAGAGTGGATTTTGTTGATGACGTTGAGTCTGAATAAAGGACAAGTTACTTAATCTGTGTTATGTGGTATTATACTTCATTAAGATAGATAATATCTAGATCGAGGATAGACAGACATACAGATTACGATTGGACCAATAGCAAAGCCCTTTGTCTGTATACCGATTTAGCCACGAAAGTCACAATCATCATACCATGGGGATTGTTTTTAAAACCTTTGTTTTTCACCTTTATGTTATTTTGTTTTTCTTTAAACGTTATATTACCTTATTTATAAGGGATTCTGATTGATAGTATTCATAATTTTCCTCCTTCGTTCTCATAACTTCAATTCTTCATTCTTGATTTTTAATAGTAGCTAACAACACTGAAACCAGTTGACATAGCACCAAAAAACTGTCCTTTGTTCTCTGTATTGAGAGCGAGGTGTTGCGATTCTACAAAATGCTCATATGTAACTTTACACGACTATTAGGCAATCAAATTGGGTTAGTGATTTCCTAGTTTCCTTTCAGATTAATTTGATTCTTGATTAATATATATTTAAATAGTTAATAATATTTTTCTGCATAGATTGATCAAAATTTCAGGTGTCAAGTTTCATTCATCCTTGGCTGTAGAGGATTGCAGTGAGTCATACAATGAAAGAGAAGTCCAGAATTTCACTAAACAATTTCTCAGATGCCGTTCTTCATCATATTTTCTCTTTTCTTGAAGTTAAAGACATTGCTCGACTTAAGGCTGTGTCCAGAAGGTTCCAAACCCTGTGCATATCCACCCCCTCCTTCTCCTTCTCTCATAATCCTCGCCATTCTCCCAACTGTTCATGCCTACATGTCTTCAATTTCATGAAAACCATTCCCCGACAACGTCCTCTTGATTTGAAAATCAAACTACTTTCTTTCTCATCCTCATGCATGAAAAGCAAACACCGTAAGCGTCACATGCAGTGGTTATGTAGATTATTTCAAGCTTTTCGTGTTGACCAACTCTCTCTTAATTACGAACTACCCTCCATCTTCAAAAGCCTCCCCAAATTTCAGTCCTTAAAAGTTCTAAAATTAGTTATGACCGAACACTTCGTTTCAGTGAAGCTTCCTGAGATGAAGCTCGCTTCCCTTGAGAGGCTTCATATGGAGGGGATTGAAACTCAAGATTTAGTTGGCGAGTGGGTTTCTCAGGGTTTCCCATCTTTAAAAAGATTATTCCTCTTTGATGTCAATGTGCCGCAGGTCTCAACAAAACAATTAGACCTTATAATACGAAGCTCATGTTTGGAGGATTTAACCCTTAAGCGTTGCTGTGGCTTCAAATCTGTGAGGATTATCACCGACAAGCTACGAGCCTTAAGCTACACCAATTGCACTGGTCGGTTTTGCGATAATTGTGATTTTGAGTTGAAGAAGGACGATGAGATTGTAGTTGAGGTCTCTGCACCAAATCTACAAAGCTTTATGTGGGATGGCCCTCCTGCAAGGCTTTGTTATGATAAAATGGCATTCAAGAGTTTGCATATCGCCACCATCACTGGCATAGTGTTCCATAATTTGAATCTGGGCGAACAACTATTTGAAGCTATACGTTGGGTTGAAATACTAAGCTTAGACACGTTTGTGCTTCAGGTTAGTTTGTGTTTGAGCTCGCTATCACAGTTTACACACTGAAATTTATATTCTCTTACATTTTATTTCATAGTTTACACGTGTCTTTTCTTTTTTTCGCCTTTGCAGGATTTATATGGAATGCCACTCATTTCATTTGGAGATGTTCGCCACCTTGAGATACAAGTTGGAAGGAGCTTTTTTTATAATGTTGATGATGTTCTAACTAATTTCTTAAAAAGAATATCAAATTTAGATATTCTTGCCCTTGCTCCTGATGGTTATTATGAGGTACATATGATCATTTTCCCCTTTACATGTTAGTACCTCCTGCATTCCTTAATATAACATTTACTTTGTAGTTAAAATTGCACTTCAAAGTGGATCTTATATTAAGGATCATAGGTAGTATCTTCTAATTTTTACACATGTAGTTTTAAAGAAAAATATTTTATTTTGAACTTGAAAGTTGACGAAATTATTGTTTTAGTTTTTGAAACTATTTTTCTCTTCCCATCTAAAATTTAAAAAACTCAACTATATTGATTCCAATTTATATATTCATACTCTTACGTTGATCTGGCCCTTTTGAATAAGATATTTTGTTATGACCTTTTATATGTCATTTATTCGGTATCTCAGGAACCTGATCCATTTGACTTTAAGGATGCATTGATGGAGTGCAAGAAAACTAAGTGGAAGAAAATAAAGGGATTGAAGAAAGTGAAGTTTACAACAGGAAGCATGTACTTCTCGATGGTTTTTTTAATAGGGATGTTGAAGAAATCATGCGTGGACATGGAAGAGATGACTCTTATTTACCCATCTTGTTATCACAAGTCTATAGAGCGTTATTCAAATTGCTTGGAGAGTGGTTCTTCTTCACTTTCAATTAATTTAAGTCCACCTAATCGAAAGAGAAAGAGATGCTAAGATAATGAGTCTTGCTGAAGGGAGACATTGCAAAGGTTCTTTTGGAGCTTCATTTATTTACCCTTATTTTTTTTATACGAATTATTTACCCTTCCTTTTTTTATACGAATTATTTACCCTTGTTTTCACAAGTCTGTGGAGCTTTATTTGAATTGCTTGAAGAGTACTTTTTGTTTTTTGGTACTTTCAATTAATTTAAGTCCACCTAATCGAAAGAGAGAGGTGATTAAAAGATGTTGAGTCCTGCTGAAGGAGACATTACCAAAGTTTCTTTTGGAGCTTCATCCAAGAAGGTCCAATTCTTTAAAATATGAATGCTGAGCCTTCTATTTCTGAGTTTCTTGGAGGCGCGAGAAATGATCATGGTTTTATCATTTTCCAAGTCTAAACTAGTACAGAACCTGCGCAGGTGTGAAACTTCTTTCAGAAGTTCTTTCATGCTAGACGAGATTGGATTGAGATGAATATCTTAAAATTTACATATATGTTTCAAGTCATAATTAAGATAAAAGAAATTTGTTAGGTTTGACTTTTGCTTATCGTCTTGAACTATTTTGGAGGTGTATCTAGCATCTCAAAGTATTAGGGGGGTGATTTTGGTCCTAAAGTTATTGAAGTGGACCCTAATTTAAAAAAGAAAGCTCAACATCTGTTGTCTAATACTCTCTCTCTCTCTCTCTCTCTCTCTCTCTCTCTCTTTTTTTGATATAAAGGAGATGGCTAAAAGCCAAGATACATTAAAAGAAGAAATTAAGGAACAGGGGAAAGCATTCCCACAGATTCTTGGTCTACCCAAGATTTCAGAGTCAGAGGACAATCACCCTGGAACCCAGATTTTGGGGCTTTAGCAAGAGCATCTGCAATTCGATTATGTTGTCGTGAGACATGTTTGATCACCACCAGCCAATCCTTAGCCAAAAAGCTTCTAATCTTCCTTACAATAAGACTCTCATTCTGATTAGAATAAGTAGACAAACGTTGGACCAATAGCAGGGCATCAGATTCAAGCACAATCTTTTTATAACCCAAATCCCAAGCAAGGCATAACCCTTCTAACAGCGCCCATTCCTCTGCTGTCTCAGTGCTACACATGTCAAGCTGTTTTGTGAACCCCGCCATCCACACTCCACTATTATTCCGAATCACTCCACCGCACCCTGCTACAGAGTTCCTGTGCACCATTGCGCCGTCCACGTTTAATTTAAGCCACCCAACAGGGGGAGGTCGCCAAGCAGTAACTACTTCCTCTTCCTCCAAACTCCCAATATTATTCGGCACAAAATCTAAGAACATAGTAAACTTCCTACATACCTGTAGCACTATTTTCCCTGGAACCTGTGGTTTTACAAAATCAGACTCAAAGACTGACCTATTCCTCCACCCCATATGGCACACCAAAAATAAGAGGCCTAAAGCAACCTAAATCTTGGCCCAGATTCCCTATAAGGTTCATAGCTAACCAATTCTTCAGATCAGGAGCAAAAAATTGAGAGACATACCTGGTTGGAATTAATTCCTGCCACATATTCCTTGCGTAAGGACAATCCCTAAGTATATGTATAGCATCTTCCCAACTTCCATTACAACAGTCACATCCTGCACTAGACGTAGACCAGCTGCTCCTCCAAGCATTCGTGGGTAGCTTATTCAGCGCAACTAACCACAAGAATACTCGAATGCGTTCCGCGCCGCCTCATTTCCAAATAGCCTTAAAAAGTTTATCATGCAAAGACTGGTGTTGATTTTCAATTAAAAAATAAGAACTTTTAATTGAAAACATACCATCCTTAGAGGCACCCCAAGACATAATATCAAAGCCGGTATCAACCCTTGGTGGATATGTTGCACACAACCTCTGAATTATCTCCAGCTGCACTATATTTCCTAATCTAAGGACATCCTCAGCCACTGATGAATTCAACTCTTCTTCAGTTAACTGCCTTCTGTACAAATCCTTAACTGTCCGCCCATCCATAAGCTAATGATCAGTAAAAAACTTCACCATTGAACCATTTCGTATGTGCCATTTAGTACCCAATTCAATCACACCTTTCTGGGAAGTAATAAAGTGCTAGAGCTTCGAATCCCCCTTTTTGTAGTCTCGTAGCATATATCGATGGTAAAGAATGTCTGCCCATAAACCAGATGATCCAACAGTCAGCTTCCAAGCCATCTTGGCTCCACAAGCCCTATTGAGAGATGACAGCTTTCTGAAACCTAGACCCCCGCATTCCCTAGGCCGAGTAATACACTCCCACCCCACAGGATCATATCTTGGCTGAAAGTTATTATGGCCCCAAATAAAATTCCGCTGCAACCTTTCCACTTCCAAACAAACTCCTCTAGGTATTTTAGCTACAAGCATCGGGTATAAAGGATAGAGCAAATCACCGCTCGAGCCAAAGTAATACGACCCGCTGTTGATAGACATTTGGCCTTCCAAGCCGCAAGCTTAGAGTGAACTCTTTCAACAATATAATAAAAAGTTTCCCTACTTCCCCTTCTTCTAACAAGTGGAAAGCCAAGATACTTTCCTATTTCACAAGTAATTTGCATATGAGACAAATCACCTATCTTTCGCTTCACCTGCTCCGACGTTCTTGGGGAGAAAAAGAGAGAAGACTTCTCACAATTAACTTTACTTCCTGAAGCTGTAGAGAAATCCTCTAGACACCTCAGCATACATATGCCTTGCTCTTCTGATGCAACCCCAAATAATAACAAATCATCCACGAACATCAAATGAGAGACTTTGGGGCCATTTCTAGATGTTGCAATCGGCATCCAACTCCCACTGTTTAGCGAATCACAAATAATATGTGATAACTTATCCATGCATAGGACAAATAACATGGGTGAAATTGGATCTCCTTGCCGCAAACCTTTCCGGGGAAAAAAAGAATTCAGTCTGCGATCCATTACATAAGACATTATACGACACCGATGAAACACATGTCATAATAAGTTGGATGAAATCTTCCTCAAAACCCACCTCAAACAACACTTGTTTCAGAAAATCCCACCTAACTCTGTCATAAGCCTTTTCAAGATCGATTTTCATTGCCATCAACCCTTTCCTGCTTCAATTTCTACTCATAATATGCAATAATTCCTAACCCAATGTTATCCTGAATACTCCTACCCTTAATAAAACTGGCTTGAAAAGGAGATATCAAGTCATTCATCACTCCTTTGAGCCTCTGGGTGATTATCTTAGCCACACATTTATAGTTTACAGAGCACAAAGAGATAGGCCGAAAGTGAGTTACTAGTTCCGTAAATTCCCTTTTAGGAATTAGGGAAATAAGAGTTCTATTAGACAGATCGACAGGAATAGCCCCTTGGAATACCTTTTTAACAAAAGTACATAATGAAGGACCAACCTTGTTCCAATTGTTCTTAAGGAACAGTGGGGGAAACCATCCACTCCAGGAGCTTTAAAGCCACCCATTGAGAAAAGGGCTCTCCTGATTTCCTCGTCTTCTGATATGCTTGATAGGTTTCTCACCTGAGACGAATCCACTGAAGGAAACTTTGTCGTGGTGTTAAGAAAAACTGGCTCTGTACTATCATCAAAATACATTTCTTGAAAATAGTTGACTACTAGCTCCCTTAAATGCCCGTCATCATAAATCCAGGCTCCAGAAGCATCCTTAACAGCAACAATCTGGTTCCTTCTTCTTCGCATCTTAGTTTTTAAATGGTAATACCGAGTATTACGATCCCCCTTCGCTACCCAATCTGCACGGGATTTTTGGAACCACTTGACCTCTTCTAGCTAAAGAAGCCGATCTAACTCCTCATGAAGTCTTCCTTCCAGATCACACAGATACTTGGAATAAGGATAGGCAGGAGACTTCTGAATGCCCTCCAAACGTACCATAATATTTTGTTTCTGTTGGTCCACAAAACCGAATACCTCCTTATTCCATACCCCCCACTGATTCTTGGAATTTTAGCAAGGCTTCATTAATATCCTCATTAGAATTCTAGGACGTCGACAAAAATTCATCATACTGCTCATGTTTAGTCCACATAGCTTCAAAACGGAAAGGCCTACCTGTCGAATGTTGTACTGAGTTATGTCCCAAACATAGAAGAATGGGGTTATGATCAGAGAAGGAAGTTCACGAGAGAACGTGCAAGGATCCTTCGTCAAAAGCAGATAAAAAAGCTGTATTAGCTAGTGCTCTATCAAGCCTTTCATAAATTCTGGAGAAATTACCCAGCCGTGGTCCTCGCCAAGTAAACTTCGGGCCGACACAACCCAAATTAGACAACTGACACGCCTGAACCCTATCTTGAAAAGCTTGTATCCAAGCAAAATTAAAAGCAGGTCCTCCAATCCTCTCCTCCGAAGCAAGGATGTTGTTGAAATCTCCAAGAACTACCCATGGATCTGCAATGGTCATGGAGAGGTTCTGCAATTCCTGCCATAACGCCGTCTTGAAGTTCAACGTCAGAATTGCATAAATTGCTGATAAGAGGAAAGACTGTTGCCCCACAACCGTACACCTAAGATGCATAAATTGACGGTCTTTTCCAAACAAGGATATGCCGACTCAATCACTCCTCCATGTCGCTGCCAAGCCCCCAGCTCGGCCGACACTTGGAACAATTTCCAAACTATTGAAGCCCAACCTTTCCAGGCACTGTAATTGATCCTATTTACAACATTTTGTCTCATATAGAATTAAAATATCTGGGTTTGGGCCTTGACATACTACCCGAAGATGCTGGAAAAGATTCTTTGCACATGCCCCTCGAACGTTCCAGTAAAGAATTTTTGTCATTATTAATTAAGAGAAAAAGGAAACTGGCTTACAATAAAAATAAGACACCCCAATCAACACTTACCAGAGAGTTGTGTTTCAGGAACTACAGAGCCCTGCATCTCCTCACCAAGCCCATCAACGACCATGACAAGATCTGGGTCCTTTTAACTCGGTTCGGCCCAAAATTTCCCATTCAAACCAGTCAAACAAGAAGGGTTGCCTGGATCAATAGGGTCTGAAATGTCACCATTCACCTCCAAAGCTCCAATGCACTCCGGGTTCATATCCTCTACCTAAGGATTAAAAACTACCACCGCATCCTCCAAATATTTACTTTTTACTTCCGTATTCCCATAATCAATTCTCAACACCTCCTTACTTTTTCTTTCCTCTCGTACCATTTCTCTTGAGCGTTTCTCCTTCCGTAGTCCTTGTCTGCCACTATTCTCACCAACCACCTTATGGCCCTTTTGCACCTTCTTTTTGGATCCCCTTTTTTCTCCCTAGTACTCTGCTCTCGGTACGTTTGATGTAGGACCTCCACCTCCTCTGTGCTCATCTATATGACTAAAACAGTTGTGCCCAGATTATTCTTAGTCTCGTCCTTCCCCTCCTCGGCTAACACCCCAAACTGTGATCCACCGCCAGCAAGCTTGCCAGAGTTCTCTTGTTTTTCCTTCCCTCCCTTCTTATTCCGGCGAGGTTTGTGAACCACTTTCCACACTTCAGTGTCTATTGGCCCAGAATCACCTTTAAAAATATCCTCCTTATCCAGCGCCATTACCTCTGTTCCCTTCATAGCCACATCTTCTTCATTACATGTCCCTGCTCTCATCACGTTATCTTTCCTCTTACATTCCTTTGATTTATGACCATACGTCCCGCAGTTGGTGCGTAATAAATGGAGCCCCTCATACTCAAGATAATAATCCTCACCCTCAAGGGAAAAACCTGACATCAACTGTTTCTGAAGATCCATAAGCACGCATATCCTCGCATAATGACCTCTCAGCTGCTCAGGAGTGTTCATATCAATCTTTACTGTATCCCCAATTCTATTGCCAATCCAAGTCAACGCCTCTTTATCATAGTATTCTAGGAAAACGCTCGGTAGTCTTACCCAAACTGCAACTTTGTCTATGGCTGCCCTTCGTGGATGGAAGTTAGGCTCCCATGGCCGGACCGTTAAGTAATGATCAAAGATCATCCATGGACCTCCGGTAAGTGCATGATCATAATCCTCTTTATTGGTAAGCTTGACCACAAAAAACCCATTACCAATATTAATCAGACTTAAGACCCTTCTCTTAGCCCACAGAGATTGAAGAATGGATAAAAGAAGTTTATACCGAATGCTCTTCCCCAGCAACTTCACTATAATTACCTTATTCCAAGCTCTATATAGTCTTTTTTTCAATTTCCCAGAAAATGAAAAAGTTGGGAAGTTACAGTGGGGATCCTCCTTAATAACACATAAAGGTTCATTATCATCGCTATCAGATTCATTCTGTAGTCCCTCCGATATATAGTTTTCAGGCCGCTTGATCTCATCCTGTACACCATCATGCTCTTCTGTGCTCTTTATCCCCTTTAATTGCTCAGCAAAGGTCTGACCACCCTGCCACTGTTGTGTTCTACCGGCACCCAGCTTCGGCCACACACAAAGATATGATTAGTTTTGATGATGTCTTATATAGATGTCATTATCCAGAGCAAAAAGTTTGCATACTACATTTATCTTCTACTTTGACTAATTCTTATATTTAATGTAGATGTAAAGTTTAAATAATGACGAATGATCAAGAATGGAGATTGAAGAAAGAAGAACTTGTTAAATATTATGAGAATATCAATATTCAAGTCTCTATGATCAAACAAAAGTTGGAATGGCTCAATTTGAAGTTAAAATGAGCAAACTCAAGCTTCTCGATGAATAGGAGTTGCTACAGTTCAATTGCTACAATCTCGTGCATGAACAGCTCCTTCTTGCACATAAATTCCAGTCATTCTCGAGTATGAAACATCTATTCTAGGGAATGAAACATCCATTCTCGAGTAGAAGCGTGTTTCAGCAACTCTGTTCGGCTCTGTTTCACTTTTCACTCGGGCGAGGTCTGGTAATTCGATGATATCTCCCAAACCATAGATTGTATTGAGGTGAAACAAATTTTGTTGGAAACTAGACTTCGAATGCGTCATTCTGATATAAAATTCAAGCCAAAAGGAGGTCAGATGAAGGACCTATGAATTTTGTAAGATGATAGTAAAATTCACGCCATATAGCAAACCAAGCTTCGGTATTTTGAGTGTATCTCACAAACGACAAATCCAAATGAGCTGAAACCAGTGCCATTTGAAACTAGACTCACATGCCTTTCCAAAAACATAAATATCACAAAAAAAACGAAGATCAATTGAAGGGGATATGATGTTTTGAAGTTGACGGTCAGTTCAGGATGCTGCAAAAAACGCTGGTCAAAAACAACCTCCATTCATCTGATGATAACGGACGAAATACAATGAGTTTGGAGCATATTCTTCTTGAATTGGAAAGAAGACTTGAAGAGCTTTCTGAGCATGGGTGGTTTGAAAAATTTGCTATCACAGATGCAACTTCTGATATGATTCTCGAGAATTAGCTCTTAATTCTCGAGTATATAATCTGTTCATTGCCAATATGTTTGTTTTCATCAAATCAATTCTCGAGTATGAGGTAAGTGATTCCCGAGAATAGGTAAGTTAATTCTCGAGAATGTGCGGCTTAATATGTTAAATGCTCTTGGCTTGTATCATTCTCGAGTATTGCGAGTTTGATTCTCGAGTATGATTCTCGAGAATAAGTAAAAATGATTATCGAGAATGCTTAACTACTTATGATTAAAAGTTCTCTGAACATTTCATTCTCGAGTATTGATAAACTGGCTCTCGAGTATTATCGAGAAATGACATTTACAAAGCTTTTCTTTAAGGGATACTCGAGAATTGAATGAACAATTCTCGAGAATATATTCCCAACATCTGTATCATCTTTCACCCACCATTAATTGCTTCTTAAAATCTCTGGGTCATTATCTATCTCCTCTTAATCATACCCAAACTTGTTTATATCACATTTGATCATCTTTTTGAATGAGTTTCAGTTGATTAAGCCTATCTAAATTGATTTTGAGCGAAAAGTAATCCGACGTGTCAGACGCATTAAATGCATCTCAGAAACAGAGCCAACTATCAGAACAAAAGCCCGTGGTAGACGAAAACATTCATTCGAGGCATACTTATTCTGGTTATCATTCTGAGTCACCCTCTGCACAAGTACAGTCGACGGCGAATGCATTTAATGAAGCAATGGTTGAATATGCTTAATGGAAATCAACTGTGCCTAACGGAATTACGAAGTGTCTCAACGGCTATAATTAAAGCTTCTCAACGGCTATAATTAAAGCTTCTCAACGGTCATTATTGATAATCAACTATAAAAGAAGAAGCATTCAAGATAGAGGGATAAGAGCTTGCACTGTCGAAATGCTGATATTCTGAATCCAACATTTATCTCATACACTCTATGTTCTCAATGCTTATATAGCTCATCATCGAGAGTGAAATGATTTGAATTGTACTTCAGTGTTTATTCATTCACTTATGAGAGAGAAGATTTATCTGTAAACATTCTATTTGAGAGTTACTCAAGATTGGGTAATCTTGAGTGGGAATTCCATTGTATTGATTACAGCTTGTAAGAGGGAGTGAATCATAGTGAAAGGATTACTTCGAGTATGAAGTGTGTAATCAAGTGGGCGTATAGATTACAGCTTGTAAGGGGGAGTGAATCTTAGTGAGAGGACTACTTCAAATTCAGAGCGTGTAATCAAGATGTATAGGCTTCCCGGATTAAACAAGAGGATAATGGATTGAAAATCTCAAGTGGAGCTTGGGGACTGGACGTAGGTCAAGGATTGGGCCGAACCAGTATAAATCTCAGTTTGCATATCATCTTCCCTGAACTCTTATATTTCCAGCATATATGTTTGAATGATTAATTATCGTTTTATAAATTATTATTTTCATACGAACTGCTTTCAGTAAGTTGCGAAAAGACTTTCAAACTTTCTGAAGTTTTATTAGACAACCAGTTCACCCCCCTCTTGGGTGATAACCAGGTCTAACACTTATCACCATTCTTAATTTTTTTTGCACTCCGGCTGATCAAATCCTCCTCTTCGCGGGACAGAGGAAGCTTTTCGACAGAATTTTTTGAGAGCACCAACGTCATCTTTTTCCGACAAACTTGCTAACCAAGAAAGGCATATGTCAACCCGTTTTCCTCACCAACCACCCGACCAAGTAAACTATTTGTTTTTTGCTAGAAGATGAAAAAAAAGTACTCCCCTCCTGTCCTAACTATAGCACAATATTTAGGAGTTGTTTTGGTCCTAATTATAAGACACAATTAATTATATTTTTTGTCAATTTCTTCCTAAAATACCCCAATTTTATTCTCTCAAGTGTGTTTGGTTTTTGGTGAGTTATATGTATGTGGGTGCATAAACTTTTCCAGTCATTGAAACTTTTAAATTGTTGGATTTTAATTCCTTTATCGATCAGCTGACATTAATTTGCCAATATATATATCTATGTGTGTATCTATGTATGTATATATGTGTGTGTCTGTGTATATATGTATATATATGTGTGTGTGTGTGTGTGTACATATTTATATATATATATATGTGTGTGTGTGTATACTAGTCTGATCTTATTTATAAGTCCATTTTGACCAAAAATTTTTGGTCCTATTTATAAATTGTAATAAATAAGATTGTGAAAACTTTAACCATATTAATTGTACCCAAGAAGATAGAGAGAAAATAAACAGTTGAAAAAGATTCAATCATAAATGAGGGCAAAGTTAAAATTTACTCTATAATCAATGAGTTAACTACCTCTCATTGGTATATGAGATTTGATCAAAATGGACTTATACATAAAACCAGAGTGGTATTCATACATACATACATACATACATACATACATACATACATACATACATACATACATACATATATATGTGTGTGTGTGTGTGTGTGTGTGTGCGCGCGTGCGCATATATGTGTGTAGATATATACATGTATGTACACACACACACATATATATAGGTATACATATATACACACATATATTTATCATGGTTTAGGAACCCGGACCGGACCGGTTCAGACCGGAAACCGGCGAACCGGCCTGAATACCGGTCCGAGTTAGGCTAAGCACGGGTTAACTCGGTAACTCCGGGTCAACTCGGACAACTCGGCCTGAACTGGCCGAGTTGACGAGTTACCGAGTCAAAAAAAAAATAGATCTAGAACTCCAGAAGTTTAGAGATCTGAAAAAAAAATGAGTTAGGTTGAAACAGAGATCGAGATCGACGAAAGCACGGTGAGAAAGATGAGATCTGACTATTATTGGCAAGGAAGATGGTGAGGGTGCGAAGTCACATGTTTGTCGACGGCGGTGCCTCATATTCGTTGAAGAAGGTGACCTGTGAACTGTGGAGAAAAATCTAAAATCTCTGAGGCGACGACGACGGTACCTCATATCCACCGAAGAAGGTGCTGGCCAGCTCTGGAGAGCTGAATCGCAGACCAGAGAAGAGAGAAGTGTGAGGTGAAGAGAGAAGAAGAAGAAGAAGAAGAAGAAGAAGAAAGAAGATGAAGCGTCTGCGTGGGAAATACCAAAATAGTGAAATAGTGAAATTGGCTGGCGGTATAATTAGTAATTACTGAACAAAAGAAAGTAGAAAGGTTGGTGGTATGATTACTTGAACAAATGAAAGTTGAAAGGCATGATGGACACGGCAGTATAATTATTTGAACAAAAGAAAGTTGAAAGAAGTGGTGATGGACACTTGTAATGTTTATTAGGTTGCGTTTTTCTGCAGGTTTATTTGTATTATTATTAAAATATAAATATTTTACCTATTTTAATTAAATTATATTTTTTAATTAATACCGGTTTGACTCCTCCCCACCCATCGACCCATCGACCCTGACCACCTCCACCGGTTCAGTGACCGATCCGATTTTCAGAACCTTGATATTTATATATAGCAATATTATTATTTCAATTAGAAAGCATATAGAAAGGAAATTTTTAGGTCGGAGAGGTATGTGGCGCTTAAAGAATAAAATCAAAATCCAAAAACCGAACCGAATAATTCGGTGTTCGGTTTTTTCGGTTCGGTCTTTCGGTTTTTCGGTTCGGTTCGGTTTTTTGAAGTAGCTTAGTTCGGTGTTCGGTTTTCGGTTCGGTTTTTGCAAAATTATTTCGGTTAAAACCGAAAAAACCGATTTTTATTTATTTATTATGTTTTGGGTAGAAGGTATGTTGTTCCAAAAAACCGAATTAACCATAAAACCGAACCGAAATATTTCGGTTTTTTTCGGTTTCGGTCTATTCGGTTTTCGGTTTTGGTTCGGTTTTTAGAATATGTGTATTTCGGTTTTTCGGTTTTTTCGGTTTTACTTATGTCACTTTTACTTTTCATTTTAAATTTATATAAGGGCATTTTAGAAAAATAAGTAAAATTAACTAATTTAACTCATTTATTGAATCTTTCCAAAATCAGTTAAATATATCCTATAATTAGGAGCAGAAGGAATACTTAACAACGTGAATTAGGACAAATAAAAGTCAAATCACCACAGAAACTAAATCCTTGAGCACCTGACAAAGAGGAGTGAAAGAGGGATCCGGCTGAGGTCCACTACGGCTTCCCCAACCACTGCCATCCTCTTCCGCAATACTGCGTCGTTTTGACGCAAAATAAGGCCTGATGCTTCTTCTTCTTCTTTTTTTGAAATATTCAGGGTACTAAAAAGATACTTCAGGATATTGATTGGTACCGGAAAAAGACTTCATGATCTTGAAAAATTATTTTAGGATGTTGAAAAAATATTTCAGGGTACTGACCGGTATTAAAAAGATACTTCATGATACTGACTGTGGATACCGGCAGGTACTAAAAAATACTTCATGATCTTGAAAAATTATTTTAGGATCTTGATAATTTGAAAAATTATTTTAGGATGTTGAAAAAATATTTCGCAGTCTTGGCCACGCACTAAAAAGATATTTCGGATATCGACGCAGTACTAAAAAAATACTTCACGATCTTGAAAAATTATTTTAGGATCTTGAAAATTTGAAAAATTATTTTACGATGTTGAAAAAATATTTTTTTCAAGATCATAAAATAATTTTTCAAGATCATGAAGTATTTTTTAGTACCAGCCAGTAATGAAGTATCTTTTTAGTACCACTCTGTACCCTGAAATATTTTCTTCAATATCCTAAAATAATTTTTGAAGATCATGAAGTACCCGTCAGTATCCTGAAGTATCATTTTAGTACCCTGAATATTTCAAAAAGCGGAAGAGGAGGGTAGTGATTAGGAAGCCGCAGTGCACCTCGGATCCGTGAAAGAGGTAATGTCAAATAAAGCCTCACCTAACGATTTTACGGTTAAAATTGCACTCATAAGAATGACAAAATTCTTTAAGGTCCTGAGGGCCTAAAAAAATTTAAAAAAAGTCTCACAGAAAATTCAACTCGTAGAAAAGTTCAAAAATTTCAAGAGGGATTTATGATATGAGTGATAAGTGTGAGATGATGATTTTTCTTGGCTAATCTCAAGCAATTTTTCACCTTGGGACCGATTCGTTGCCATTGTTCAGCCAACGTTTCTCATCTTAACCATCTTCCTCCCTCCTTTACCGACCCACCATCGCACCACGTCAGTCGTCCGTCATCGCCGGTGAGCAGTGAATAAGAGACACTGATGCCACGGAGGAGGACGAAGCTCGAACTCCACCATTCCTCCTTCACTTTAACCTTCATCAAGACCTCACCTCACCATCGTCGGTCATCCACCTTCACCTCACCGTCACCGTCGCCGTTTTAGTATTTGAAAAGAAAGGAGTTAAAAGGATATCCTCTGAAGACAGTAGCGTGGGTCGGTATTGTTTATCTATCCTGAGCCGTTTAAACACCTTGCGTCTAAATTAACTAGAACTAACACGAGCAGCTCTTTCCCTCTGCTCCGTTTAGTCGGTTTCTCTGCCCATTCATCCTCATCTTCGATCCGCGTCAAAATTTTGATGCAAGGTCCATAATCATTTTTTACCGCATGCGGTTTTTGGAAAAATGATTCTTGTATCAAAATTTTGACGGCCACGAAGATAAGGAGTGATGCGCAGAGAAATGCCAATGAGAGTATCTCATTCCGTTTCGTCTTAGAGTTTCTTTGATTTGTCAAAAATGTGGTAGTTTCTATCCGCTCTAAATTTCTAGCATTTGTGAGGTTTTGTATTTCTGCTCAATTAGTTCTCCATGCTCTGCATTTGCTCAATTTGAGATTCGTTGGCTTTGTGCCGAAGTTTCTCTTGGCTTGGTCTTTGATACTCGCTAAGGTATGCTTCAAGTAACTTCCCCAATTCGGCTTCTTTTCAATTCTGTTCTAGGGTTGTAGGGTCCGAAAATCAAGAATTTGTTCTCCTATTTTGCCATGATTTATGGGTCTCCGTAGGGTTTGGCTTATACTGTTTCTGGCAGGGGCTGGCTAAGCTATCTAGAGTTGGGATGAATAGCGTGTTCAGTGAGCAGATTCTTGCGGACAAGCTGTCGAAGCTTAACAGCACCCAGCAGTGTATTGAAAGTATCCTTTCATTGGCTTACTTGTTCTTGATAATCCTTTTTCTTCTTTTCTTCTTATTTATTAAAGAAGCAAAAGTTCCCCCGTTGCGCGGATGCAATAATTCCATAATATTAAAGCACTTAGAAACCTTCCACTTATCTAAATAATTAAGAAATTGAATAAAACACAGATGAACATAAAATAAATAATTACATTTCAAATATACCAACACAAAAATATAATTTATATCACTACCCAAAACCATGACATGGACCACATCCACATCAGTCTTTGTACTTTTATATGTCTAGCAACTTTTTATGTTCTATAGTGTAGTGCTAATTGAGTTCACAACCAAAGTACAGGTCTAGATAGTTCTAGTGGATCCAACAAAAAACAAAGTCATAACTGAACATTAATATGAAAGACCCATATTATAACACATCAACATGAAGTAGAATTTTTCTTGCTCGATTACTTTGACAGGCTTCAAAAAATTCTTAGCTAGGGAGGCAATGAAAGCATGTGCGTACTTCTCTCATTCTCAACAACACTCCCCCTTCCTCCATTTTTCTTGTTTTGTTTATATATGTTGCCGATGTCAACACCTGAAAGATAGGAATGTCATCTAGCACAAACCTGTCATGATCAATAAACTCTATTCGTTATCTTCAATATATGATTGGATTACTATTCCAATGAAAGCATATGAATACAGTACCTGAAAGTTTGTAACTGTGAAATTCTAATTGCTGTGGAGGAGTAACATTAGTAATGTCCTAAAAATAAATCCTCCTAGCTTGTTCTTGTTGCTTCAGCCTTTAGAGCTGCTTTTCTCAACTTCTCTTGCTGTACAACGAATATACATGAGCTGTTATGCATTGAATGATATGAACATTAACCAATACTGTAACCACAAACGTACCTCTTTCATTAGTTTCCATTAGACGAGCTCTTTCTTCTTTTGTCATCTTTGGTTTCCCCATTGGCTTGCTTGTGTTATTATCAGAAATTGTGGATCTTTTCACTTTTTCAATATTCTCTTCGTGCTCCATGTCCACGCTAATATTTTCCTTACAAAGATGGCCATGTATCTGGTGACACATCATGAGATAATCCCATAAACATAAGGTTGAACACATGAAACTCAAGACCTTAGGCAAGCCCCCGTATCATGTTAAAAACAGAAATAGAATATGCATAAAGAATAAGATTATACGATATACATGAATTTTTTAAAAAAAATGAAGGAGACAAAAATAATTACCAGATTATCATCCATGCATGAACTTGTTGGATTAAGAAGGTTGTCCCCATACGTTTCAGTTAAAGTAGCATTCGCAAATGATGCATGTACCTCTGCAATTTTTTAATGACATAAACAAACCAATTGATATGATGAGAAGAAAGTGCAAGTAGTCCAAAAGCATATACCAGGAGAACTTCTGGAAGACATAAACTCTGAAGTCCATCTTGAATCTCCTGAAAAATCCAAACATCAATCCCTGGTCTTGATCTCATTCCCTTTGTCCATTCCAGAATTTTCCAAAGAATATGAATATAGTACCTGAAAGTTTGTAACTGTGAAATTCTAACTGTTGTGGAGGAGTAACATTAGTAATGTCCTTAAAAAAAATCCTCCTAGCTTGTTCTTTAAACCCAGCTTTTCCTTCATTGTTTGCATGTACTCTTTTCTTCGGTGGCATCTTGCTTCTCTATGCACTTGAAATTACAAAGCTAATCAACCACTGCAGGTTTCACAATCATAAATCAAACCAAAGAAGCAGTAATTCAAAGGTGAAACCCTGTTCATATGCTCACAGCAACGCCTCCACAAGAAAAAAGGTGGAAGCTTTCGCATGCATTTGGGTATATAAAGCTATTAAAAAAACAGAACATGGAAAACTTAAGAGCGAGGAAGAAGAAAACATCAAAGGGAAGAGAGAAAGAAAGAAGGAAGGAAAGCTTACAATGGCATCAAGATTGGTTTTGGAGATGACTCTGTAGAAGTGGATGGGACTGTATGGGTCCTGGGAATTAGAAGCCATGGTTATGGCGTGTCTCAGCTTTTGCTTCACCACCAAGAAGCTTTCATCAGTGTTGCAAATTCTGACAGCTGAAATATATTGAAAGCTGCCTCCATATTTCCCTGAGAATAGCGATATAAGTAGCCGTCAATTACAGCATATGTAAAATTATACCTGACTAATGTAGAACTACAGTATTTGTTTAGCTTCATTCAGAGAAGGGAGAGGGAGCACAAAAGTACTACACAACAATATTGTCTTATCATCTGGCATGGTGTTCTTGACTTAGCTTACAAATCAGGTGAGAGTGTTTGATAAGTTATTTACCCCCACCAGCCTAAATCAAGGAGATCATAGAAGAAAAACACAGTTTTTTCTTAATGAGAACTGAGTAGTTTCTAAAGAAATTAAATTACAAAATATCTGGGCTTTTAATACCCATTCATTTTTTTAATATTGGTAGTAAACTCTTTTTTAAAATTCCATACCACTTTTTGATAATTAAAAAATAATCAGAAGCAAAGGTTAATCAACATGAAACTCGTTCAACAAAATGAGTATCACAAAGAAGATACCTTCAAAAAAAAATCTGTTCATCTTTGAAATGAATACTTCGCAATTTCTCTTCCTCCATTAGTCTCCATGAAATCCACGTAGCGCATCCAGTATTCGAGGTAGTTGGCACAAACAATTAAGAACCTCTCATAAAGTTTTACAGCTGGCACAAACAATTAAGAACCTCTCATAAAGTTTTACAGCCTATTGTCAATCAAGGAAATAGAAAATCAAGAAAAGCTTAGACTATCTAAGGGGGGAAAAGCAACAGCCAAATGTTAAAGTTACTTTATTGGGAATACTGCAAAGTCAAAATCCCATTGCTATTCAACAAAATCCAGATAATGGTGCCAATTCTGCAATTGACTGGCATGAAGTGGCTTGGCATGAAAGTAAGAGCTCTGAATATTAGCCTCAAAAGAACAAATTTTCAAATCCAACTGGTAAGCATCATGATATAGATGCTCTCCCAAATTCTTGAACTTTTACAGGGTTGTCAAACTTTTTAATTTCATATATAGATGAATCCATCATATCTTTTCTAATGCAATAAATATCATCATCCTTGCATGATATGGGGATGCCGCCATCAAGCAATGATTCAGACTGAAATTCCTTTGTAGAGTAACCCTGGCTTGCCATATCCTTTTCCAAGAGGGTTACCAACTTTTTAAAACTAAATACATATAAAACCAATATCTAGTAAGTGTGCTATTCAACTGAATAATTAATACCAGTACAAGTATTCATATCACAAAGTTGGACTCATTCAAGATAAAATATTAACTTAAGCCTGAGCTTAGTTCAAGAAATGTAAGGTGTATCAAATGGAGATTAAAAAGATATTAGGAAAGTAGAAGTTTAAAGTTGTTTTTTATAATACCCAAGTTTCTCCCTCTCGACCAATTTCTTTTAAGCTAATGAAAAATACAGGGCAAAAGAGAATAAATGAAAGAAGAATACTCAGTTTCATACCAATTTTAGGATCTTATGCAGCAGAGGAAACAAAAAATAACTCATCGGTCGCTTGACTATCCTGGCTGATAAAATTGTACACTTTCCCTACCAAACAACAAAGCATAAAAGACCAAATCAGTAACAAAGCAAACAATTCCAATTGCAAGTATGAAGACATGTGCAACTTGCACATCTAGAGATATATAAAGCAGATTGAGGAAGAAACTGGCCCCAATAAGATTTGGAACCCTCTGATCCAATACCATAAAAAAATAATGAAATTTAAAAGTAGAAGCAGTAGCTGTGGCAATACGAACCCTATAATCTCCCAAATGTGGTAATATTAAATAGTAATATAATCCAGTTAGAAAGGGTTGACAGAGGAGCAACTTGTCAAGGTGTCAGTAAGTTGCAAAAATAATCAAATATCAAAAGATGATCAACAAAATTTGAAGGCAGGCAAAAATAACACCGCAGTATACCCATAAAACAAACTACGACTACATTTCTCTTGATTCCGGTATGAACAGTTGACAGGAGGAAAACAAAAATGAAGGCATGAAAGAGGAAAAAAAGATGATGCAATTGCCCAGTTATCATGATATTATACTCAGTTTTCCTTATACCCTCTCTGGCCCATTTTTAGTGGTAGGCAATCAATTGAAATACACTAGAAGATTCCTCAACTATGATGGTTTTTAAATTGTTTCATTCTTGTCTGTACATACTTTTTTCTGACAATATCACAAGCCATAACACATCATCAGCGCAAAAATGAGATAATATGTAATCAACTATCTACTAATTTAATCAACTTATTATTTAACGCCTAATACTTCCGTATGTACTGTCCATAAAGGATCAACTAAGAATCACATGAACAACTCAACATAAGAAATTCCAAACAAAAGACCATATACCTAATGAGGGAGGCTTTGATGCAAAGTGAACAGATCCCAAGGTTGAAGTTTTAGAAAAGCAAGTAACTAATTCCATAATTTGCATATCAACCATAATACGATAATATAGGCCACACTCATCCAAAAAAGACAATAATAAGATGGCTAATAATAGTGGTATGATAAAATTCACCCCACACAACTAAATTAAATTAAATGATTATTCTAAACCATAAAGTAAGCTTTAATATCTTATTAAAAAACAGTGGTAGTGGCAAGATTCAGAAAAAGCAAGCAGTATCATATGCCCATCAGGATCCCATGTTGCACCTTGTTTTTAGCACATAATCGATGGCATAAAACATTGAAGATGATACAGATGATGGTCATCAGAAAAAATAACCATATTTTTTAACATAACAGTGAAACAAGGGTTGTCTTAATAATTCTTTATAAATTCAAAGTATTATACAGTACCTTGTTATTAAAGTTCCAACGTGAAAACTTGAAAACCTCCATTGGCATACAGTAACTTAATAATGAGATGCTCCATGAATGATACCATACCTGAAGAACAAAATAGCTAATATATATGAGCGTTTTCAACAAATAAACAGGTTTCCAATGCTCAGACATCTCTAGAAAGCATAGTATCTGAACCCACGATTGGCAAAAGGACAATTTTTTTTTAAAAAAGAACCGCCGCAGCTTTTGTTTTATTCGAAAACACAAAGAAAGAAAGAAAAAAAAAAGGAAGGAAGGAATGAAAAGAAACAGAGGCACCGATAAATTAAACTAAAGATATAGAAGTAAATGCACCTTGGTTACGTATGTTGAACTCCAAAATCTAATTCCACACTCTAGGACTCTGACATGGATTATCTATCTCGCGTGGCTTTGTATTGAGATTATCAAGAGAGAGCCAATCTAAATTGTGCAGTTTAGATATACAGGACATGAAGTCATCATGTTTCGTATGAGCTAACCTCACTAAAATGACAACAGTAAAAAGGAACTTAGAGAAGCCTTAATTACAGTAACCCACTACTTTATTTTTCATGTGACTAGAACTAATAAGAATATGCCTGACTTTAATTTTTTTTTTTTTTTTAAAAAAAAAAAGAACCAAGGGATTCCTAAATTCATATGGCCTATGATGTGTCATGATTCAAAAAGGAGGAAATAAACAATATGTATGCAACTCAGTTAATTGGTGGACTCCTGTGGCTGTGATTCATAACCATAAGGATTATGGGTTGCCCAATTCCATTCATCACGACACATCTCTTCAATGCCAAATTTTGCACTGCAAGGAAATCAATGTTTTAACAATTTGAAAAGAATGAAGTAAAGCTTTAAAGATGAATTCAAAAATACTACTCCATTTATTTAATATTTAATTGAAACTTACGTCCACTTTAGTTCCCTTTCTGCCTTCTCTGCAGATACATAAACAATTTCAGGATCACCAGGTCTTCGGCCAGCCATGACAAGTGGAATTTTCTGGATGACAAAATAATTACACAGGTAATACACTAATTTTCTGGAGCAAAAGAGCATGAAAGCTTCTAAAGATTATTTAGTATACATGATACACTAATTTGGGACATAACACATACTGCAAAATATTCAGAAACAGAGAAAGCAGCTATACTAAGGTAACATAATACATAAGCATTCTCACAAGAGTACAAGACGATCATGTTGCAGAACAATCAGGGAATTGAAAGAGGTATAATCAATTCAGAAATATGTGTTTAGTACTTTAGTATAATCCAGGTTAATGGATTGTGCTTTATGGAAGGAATGAGAAGAAATACTCTTACCGGAAGCAGGTTTGATGATGACGGCAACGATGCCACCGATAAGGGACGAGGGAGAGACGATGGGGAAAGCTGATTTATTTTTTTTGGAGAAAGCTGGGAGCAAACTAAAGGCAACATGCTATTCAAAATTCAAAACCAACATGCTAAACACACCACATCTGTACACGAAGCCAACTAAGTGTGGAATAATTTGAGAGAGAAAAGTTAATCTGAATTTCATTAATCTTAATCTCTTAATCAGAAAGAGTACATAAAAGCCTTTATATAGGCAAACCTAGACCTAACCCTAGAATCTCATAAAATCTAATATAATCAAAATCAATCAAACTGATTGAGATATAATAGGAAATATCCTAAGATATAATATACCTATATCTAATCATAAGATATGATATAATATATCTATATCTAATATAATAATAAATGCATAATATTCCAACACTAAGCCACGCTGTTGAAATAAACAGTAATTTGTGAGGAGGGAAACAGTGGATGGCTTATTATTACTGTTGAAATAAACAGTAATTTGATATTCACCCTAAACAAAAAAACAAAAAAACTTCTGATACCATAATAAAGCAAAAATACTACAGAACAGGATGAAATTCTTTCCTACACAGCAATATCAGTAACAACAAATGGAAGACTACAGAACACAACAATTAATGTACAAATGCTATTCACTCACACCAATCCCTTTAAAATGATGTCAAGGAAGCCCCCTTCCCCTTAACAACATCATTTACTATGATCAACAAAGAAGATAATCATGCAGTTTTCCTCCAAAAGAACTGTATAGGTAGAAAGGAGTTTCATCTTTGTTCAAACAAAACTACATTTAAACAAAGCTATGACTAGAACAACATATTCATCTTCACAAGATTTTCATTGTTCTTCAAATAGCAGTTTGTAATCAACATGTTAACATATTCTGATCAAGGTCAAGTAGGCGATTACTAGCATGAGTCAATATCTGAAATGAGGATGATGGGAGGTGTATTATACACAAATAATTCTAGACAAGCTATCATTGGCTTAAATAAGTATGGCTATATGTAAGCAGGGACCATCAAATTTCATAAATCCGCCTCACATTGTCAGATGCCACTAGTTATGCTCATACTATTGAATTCTGTATAATAATTAAATCATAACCAGAGCATTTAAATAAAATAATAGAGATCGACTGAACCAATGCTTGGATTCTTAAGTAGAGAAACACAAAATGGGAATTATTTAACTAAGCATAACTTTTCAAACATAATTATTATAATCATATGAACTCCAGTTGCATGGGATGAAAATGGAAATTTGCTCGAACATGAAGGTTGAAACTCACGAATAGTCGGACTTTTTAGTTGGTACGAAACTCCGACCCACACCGCGGTTATCCAATGCATAGACCTGAATACCACGATAACTACTCTGATAGCAGCATCCGCATCGTTCTTCAGGTCTGAAACGCAACAGTGAAGAAGAGAAGGCATGGATCTGCCGGAAGAACAGACAGACGGAGCTTCCTTCGATCTAGTTGTCGAAGCTCCTAGAAGACTAAAATGCCTGCCGATGAAGAGTGGATGATTTCGTCAGGAGTGCGATAAATGATTGTGCTTTATGGAAGGAATGAGAAGAAATACTCTTACCGGAAGCAGCTCTGATGACGACGGCAACGATGCCACCGATAAGGGATGAGGGAGAGACGATGGGGACGTGTGGAAGAGGAGAAAGCTGATTTTGTTTTTGGAGAAAGCTGGGGCCTGAGAGCAAAATAAAGGCAGCAGAACCTATGCCTATTTCCAATACGAACAGAGAAGGGAATTTCAAAATTCAAAATCAACCTGCTAACCGAAGCCGACTGAGCCGCACTGTTTTGAGCCATCACTGTTGAATTGAACAGTAATTTGTGAGAAGAGAAACAGTAGATGGCTTAAAGTGCTATTCCTATTAAGTTTATATGATGATGATGATGATTGATGATTGATGATGATATTGATGATGATGATGATGATGATATTATTGATGATTGATATTGATGATGATGATAGACTGATTTTATGGTTCTGTTTATCGTCTAACCAATTTGGCACATAATCTTAGGATTTGGAAGTGTTCTTATCTTATGGTTTAATTAGTTATCTATAAGTATCTAAATTGTTAGTAGAATCATGTGACATTTATAATTGCCCACTTCTGGTAGTTCAAATTGGCAATACTGAGTCTAAGGATTGTGATTTAGCTCTCATGTCGGTTTATTAAATTGGTGAACAATTTTGGTTTAAACCAGTGTTGTCAATGGCCCATAGTGGCATGCCCCATGAGCACCATAGATAATGGTCTCCATATAGAAGCTGCTGTGGAGCCTATCTTTTTTCTTTCTAGTAGTAATCATCTTGTTGAGCATATATGGTTTAATCAACTGCTTAGGTCCGTGAAATCCAAGGCTAGCTGGAAAGATGACATGGGAATGGCAGAAGTTATTGAAAAGAAAGGCAAATTGTGGGTAACAACTGGCGTTATTCTTGAAGGCAGGACATATTGTCCAATTGAGGAGACTCTGTAGGTGGAGTGCCTATCTTTTTCTTTATTGCCTGTCTTTGTGAAATAGAAAGGGACAATTATATTTGGGAATTGCTCAGTTTATAAACAGCGTTATATTTTAATAACATCTGAGTCCAAGGATTTCTTTGAATTAATTTTTTTAATAAAACGTAGCAGACATGTATGAGTAGTATTGACATGCTGTAATTTGAGGAGAAATTGTTTGAAAAGATAATTGGATATGTGTGTATATATTCTTGGGAAACTCAGATGTTTCAAAACCTTTTTTTGGTTATATTGAAGTCTGATTTGGCAGGTATTTGATGGAATTAGGAGCGTTACATCTCTTGGATTATTGTGATATATGCTTACCTCTAACAGACATATACAGGAAGCCGCAGGCAGGGAGGATGGATGCTGTTTGAGGTTTACAAGCTCCTTAAATCTCTTGGTTACATAGTTGGACGGCATGGTGTTTCTTGGAGCATGAAAGATACTTCAAAAACTGTCCACAAACCTGTTGCTCTTGAAGTCACTGGAGGAAACAATCAATCAGTAGACATGGGTTCCAGAGATGACAAATCCTTAAATGAGTTGTTTAGTGAGTATGAAGAATTTCTGAAAATGAAATATTTCTTCCAAGAAAGATAAGTATGAAGATAATGACGTTGTCAAGATTGAGATTGATGAGTCTCTCTTTTTTGGATGATTTTACTTCACCCTGTAATCATACTTCTCCTTATTTGTTAGTTGATTGATGATACTGTCAAAGTGTTTATGAATTCCATTTTGTTGTACACAATTTAACATATGACATATGTATATCCTTGTAATGTTCGATTTATCCTTTGATTCATATCCTTGTGTTTCAGATGTTGGTTTATCAGCTAGCTTGATTTTGGCTTGCACTCTACCTGTTTTGGTCTCCGTTATTCATTTCGGCTTAGAAGATGAAGCTAGAGACACATTTGATATGGAGTTGGAAGATGTTGCTAAACCTGTATATGACCATGACAATGATGATATGGTCACTTGTCCTCACAACATACTCGGCTAGTGAATGTGCCAAGTGAACCTGTGTATTTTGTAACTTAATTGTTAATCAACTTAATAAGTTACAAGATTCAGTGGCTAAAGTTTTTTAGACTCGATTCTTGACAAGTTGTATTTGTGTAAAGGTCCATTTGAAGTTACTTGATTTTGATTTTTGTATTTCAAAGACATCATGAAATTTTTCGTGCCTCTCTTTGCTCGTTGTCAGTGGTATGTAATGAAATGTATATAAATTGGTGTTAAGAACTACATGTTACCAACATGTGGTTGGTCCAGCAGAATGTGGCGCTGGATTCCCTTAAGAGGTCTAGGGTTCGAGCTGCGGTAAAATCACTCGTAATCCGCCTTGTATGAAGCTACCACTGTTAGGAGGGTCATCCTTGCCACTGCAGAACCCGGAGTAGTTGCACACTTGCCACCATTTTTTATAACCCAAAAAAAAAACTACATGTTAACAATTATGTCACAATGTTTTGACAACATCACTGAAGAAGTTGTCAAAACCCACAGATGGAGTTATCGAAACCCGCAGATGGAGTTGTGAAAACTCACCGATGGAGTTGTAATAGCGATCCAAATATTAGGCATTAATTTATTTAATTATCGAGTCCATTTTATTTATTTATTGAGTCTGTTTTATTTATTTATCGAGTTCGTTTTAATTATCTTTTGTTATTATCTTTAGGAATTAGGAAATAAGAGGAATATCTTATTAGTTAAGATTTAGTTGTTAGAATTTATGATTGTTAGTTATCTAAATCTTAGATTTAGATATATTTCGTATTTATATTTTGAATAGAGTCTACTCTCTGTAAATCATTATAAATAGGCCTAGTGTCTCATCAATAAAGTATAGAATGTTTCAGAGAGTAATCATCGGAGTATCCTCCTGGGCTTTATTAATTAGTTAAGTTACAGATTCTGGCTTTCCTAATTATTAGAGAGACGACTGTTCTTGTTGAAGTAGTGAGATTCTTACTATTTCTCTAAGATCAGAGATTGGCTATTCTTATTGAATTACAAGATTATTGCTTCTTCTCTAAGATCTGAGTTTATCCTATTAGAGTTCTCTTTAGATTCCCATTCACATTTAACCTTCCCATAATATTGTTCCCTTTTATTCCCAATTCAGATTCTCATACCAAATTAAGTTATCTCAATCTATAATTCTCATTCCCAATTTAATCGCATAACCAATACCTTGCCAAGTTGTCAACACCCACTGATAGAGTTGTCAATACCGACAAATGGACTTGTCAATATCCATTGATAGAGTTGTGAAAACTCACTGATAGAGTTGTGAAAACCACAGTGGGTGGTGACAACTCTGTCAGAGGGTGTTGACAACTCCGTCAGAAGGTGTTGACAACTCCATTTGTTGGTATTGAGAAGTCCATCTTTGGGTTCTTGACAACTCCATCTGTTGGTATTGAGAAGTCCATCTTTGGGTTATTGACAACTCCGTCAGTAGGTGTTGACAACTCTATTAGTAGGTGTTGACAATTCCATCAGAGGGTTTTAACAACTCCATCAGTGATCTGCAAATGTAGATGTATCCAATCTAATTTTGAATTTCACACAAATTTCATTACTTTCTTTTCCAATTAAAGATGATATCATTACATAACATTGACAAAGCGCACTGAGGCACTAAAAATTTCATCATGTAGCTGAAAAACAAAAATCAAGTCAGTACAAATGCACATTTACACAAATACAGATTATCAACAACATTGTCATCAATACAAATGCCCCTTTACACAAAATACTTCGTGGAGTTGAGTAACAATTAAGTTACAAAATACACATGTGAGTACAATAATATCATTATTTAAGTTGATTAACAATTAAGTCTTCATCTCTCTTTCTTTCTAGTTACAATCAATTCGTGGAGTTTGCATGGAATACATAGGCATTGCGTAATTTTGACAAGTTCCTCATAATTTTCACTAGGTACAGCCAAATTTTGTGAGGAACTAAACATGTTCTTCATCGGTAACAATGCTGCTTTTGCAGTTGCTGCCTTGTCCAGTTTTTCATGTTTATTTGGTCCTTGACCTTCATAATGATTTCACTCACAGCTTTCGCAGAAAGCTACATGGTTTCATACCCTTCAAAAAGATTTCTTTTCATAGGAAACCAACCTATGAATTCCACCTTCCACCTGTGCTGCTCCAGTTCGTACCTGTGCAGACCAAACCAAATCATTTACAACATAAACTACTATGAAATCTCAAGTAATCAGCTATGTCAAAAAAACTTTAGGATTCTAAGCTTTGCAAATTGCAGAAAATACGAAAAGGGAGTTATCATCTCCTTTATTGGATTCAATGCAGGGATAAAGCATTGATCCCATATTCTTGAGAAGCCTCTTAAACAGAAGTCAACATCTCCAATAGGCAGAAGCTACAGGATAAGAATCCCAAAAAACGCCAAGACAAAAAATTCCAGAAAAAAAGAGAAGCCATGATAAATCTATCCTAATTTATTTTTATTGTAACCCCTTTTTAATGTACATTAAAAAAAATTACCTATCTTGATACTTTTTGACATGTACACCATTCTGTTACAACGAAAATAGTTATCTAAATGACTACAGTATTAAACCTCCATTTCACATGAACAAATCATGTCAGAGAAAGAAGTAATAAACAATCAGCACAAGAAAAACAAGCTCAATTATGAAGCTATTGCAAAATTATTAGACAGCAAATCAGAGAGCGGGGGGAATAAAAGAATATACTAAAAATTTAATTAGATGCAACAACTTATTGTCATCACTCACAAATATACGAGTATTTATGTACTTAAATCTTGATTGTGGTGTGTTGACAACAGGTGCTTGCTTTCAACAAAACCTTAGTTTTGGTGGTTTTCAATTTGAAACCAAAATCGCACTTAATCACTGCATGAGAGGCTAATTTTCATATGTAAGAGCGACAATGTGCCACAACATTATCATTACAATCACTACTAGAAAATGCCAAATTTGCAATAGAATTTGCAAGGGAAAAAAATTCCGTCACAAATTTTAACAAATTTGCGAGGGAAATAAGGTTCCTCGCAAAAAGTTATATTTTGCGAGGGAACCAATTTTCCTCGCAGAAAATCACTATTTTGCGAGGGAAAAATGGTTCCCTTGCAAGATATAACCTTTTTTTCCCTCGCGAGGGAAATATTTCCTCGCAAATTTTTTGCGAGGGAAAAATGCCGTTAAATATAACGGGGGGAAACTTCCCACCAAATCGGGGGAAACTTCCCAATTTTGCGAGGAAACGATATTTTCCCTCGCAAAATGGTCAAATTTTGCGAGGGAAACAATCTTCCCTCACAAAGTAGTGATTTTTTGCGAGGGAAAAATAGTTCCCTCGCAAAATTTCCCCAATTTTGAATAGTGACTTTTTGCGAGGGAAAAATAGTTCCCTCGCAAAAAAATGTGTAAATAATTTTTTTAAAAATATCTCTCGCAAAGTAAGAGCCAAAGCATTTGAAACAAAAAAAATTCAACTCTCTCATTCATTTCCTCCTCTATTCGACTCAAGAAAGATATTGATTAAAATCAAGACAATTTTCTTCTAAAGAATAGTATTTTGAAATATATTGATAAACATTTGTCTTATAATTAATATATTTATTATTTCTATATATCTTCCTTTTTACCATTTAATCAAATAAATATAACAGAACAGATGACATATTTTTTAAAGATGTAAATTAATAAAAACCTTCATAAGAAATATATCAGAAATTTTGAAATCACATGATTAAAAATGTTTAAATAAGAGAATAATTATTGCTATTGAATGTTAGAATAAAAGCCCTTGAAATCATGAACTATATCTCTGTTGTAATCTTATCTCTAATTTATAGTTATCCCAACTTGCGAAGTTGTCATGAATTATATATAAATGTCGCTTAGGGTTAAATGGTAAAATGTTAGAATTTCAATAATAGATTTAAAATTCACTTCCTGCGCAAATTCAATTTTCTCAGTTTTTCATGATTGAAACTTTCACTTAAATACTCATTTTCATTAAGTATGCATTGATTTTTTACACTATTTAATGAAATATTTAGTTTTGAAGTTACTAATGTTATTCATACCACCATTAATTTCTTATACATTTTACTTATTGACTTTATGATTTTTTATTTTTGCTTTCGGAAATTGTGATTTTTTATTCTTACTTTTGTTTCAGTATATGAAAAATCTTGAAATCCATGGAATAATTTTGTATCATTCTATTGTATTGAAGAATATTCAGTCTGTTGTGGGTGTCATTATATTGGACCCGATCAAAATGCGGATGAAGAAATTGCTTGGCATGAGATCCAAAAAACTCATTCACAGAGAGTAGATGACAAGAAATGTTGTGTCCAAAGAGATATTTAGGAATGTTAATTGATTAGAAGATATTGCTGAGAAATACTGTTTAGATTTCATTTATAATATGTATTTTGAATTGATTGAAGGATAATGTTACTTACCATTATTGAAGTTTTATTCCTAATATATATTTTGGATTTAATCATGTTAATTAGGCCACAAATGTATTATTATGATTAATTTAGATTAATGAGTGATTACATGAAAAATGCCATCTTTTTTGCGAGGGAACCACTTTTTCCTCGCAAAAAAAAAGGTGATTTTTGCGAGGGAACAACGTGTCCCTCGCAAAATGTCCTTCTTTTTGTGAGGGAGCAAAATATGTGATTTTTGCGAGGAAGTATTAATTCCCTCGCAAAATGTCAAACATACATTAACCTAAGTCCTCCACTTCTTACCGTGAATTCTCGACCAAATCGACTGCTTCCCGTCTTCCCTTCATCCCTCAACAGAGTCAGAGACCGTGAGCCTTCTTCAGTCCGTCGTTCGTCGCTCATCCCCGCCGTCATCTCTGTTTCTCGACTCTTCATGTCTCAGTGATGAGGTAAGTTTTCCTCCTTTTCCTATTCAGTTTTCCTCTTTTTCCTATTCAATTTTCCTCTATTCGGCGGTCACGACGAGTTTGAGTCCGTCGTTGGCTTTTTCTGCTTCGATTGAAAAAATGTTATTGTCTCCCTCTCGACTTTGCGTCTGCTCTGGGTATGAATTTTTGTTTTTTTGCTCTGCCGACTGCGTATGAAACCCTAGGAAAATTTTCCCCAGAAAAAAAGAGGTCATACCACGCTTGTTTTCTGAATTAGCATGTTGTGTTCTTCAAATGTTCAACTTATATTCTTGACTTTGTTTTTAATTTGAATTCTTCATCCATCCCTTTAATTTCTACTCTCTCATATCTGCACCCTTGCACCTGCATCTCTTCAATTCTCATTTACTGTGTGCTGACCTAGTTGTTGTATTCTTCCCTTTTCTTTTGCTCTGTAGGTTGTTTTCATCAGAGAAGAATTGCAAAATGCTGACATTCCTATACTACTGGTGGGTCCTTTTATATCTACTTCTTTCATTTTTCATCCAAAGCTACTTTAACTTTTTAACATCTTGTTTCATACGTTTGTATTACACATGAATAAATATCTATGAGTTGTATGGATAAAAACATCAAATTTCCTCATACTACCAGAATCTCCCATTTTCTGGAAAATACTGATAATTTACTGTAGTGGATGCCAATCTTTCGTTTGTGGCTAATAACACTAGTGTTTAGACATCTAAAAGTTTGAGGTAATAAATTACCTTAGTTTTAGAGTAACACATGTCATATTGTGTTTGACTTCATTGGTAGGCAAGTTTACAAAAGGATTGGCTTAAATGAAAAATAAGCAACTATTTAGTGTTTCAGATGTGTTTGAGGAAATAATTTGTTGGGTTTGCTGTTAAACAAAGCAAATGTACAAGATATATAATAATATTTTCAACTCAGAGATGTTCTGTCTTATCAATCCCAAGATGCCTCTTGCCCTATTCATGAATGAATTTCCTTAAGTTTACTACTTTTGTGCATTTTTCTGGCAAACCTTTTCTTATTTGCTTGAAAAAGACAAAACCTGGATGTTGGTAAATGAGTCAACCATTCCTGGTTCTTGGCCAAAATTATTGCCAAGCAGTTGTTAGTTTCATGTTCTTGATTTAAATTTATGTGGCTATTGTCATGGGAAACTGCATAAGCATCCTGCGAGAGGAAATTCATTAAATGCTTTTTGGAAAATCATGTTAACAAAAAGCATTTTTGCTGCATGGAAAAAAGTTTTATTTAAATTAATGAATCAAACATTTTGGATAGCTGATATAGCAATTTTTTCACAGGTCGGACACTCTATTGGTGCATACATTTCCCTTGAGGTTTTTAAGAGGTGGCCGGAAAAGGTGATTGGAACTTTATACATATTTAGCTTAGATTGTGCTACCTTGCCTTCACTTAGATGATCTGCTCTCCTCTATGCTGGATTCTGTAGGTGAGATACTGCATTGCACTTTATCCATTTTTGACATTAAACCAGAATTCAAGAAAGCAAATTAATACTGTAAAGTTCGTTAGGTAAGTTCTTGGGCCCTATAGCCAAATCGCTTTGACTTTGTCTACTTTGCAAATCTAAGAGTGGAATCTTTGGAGTTTCATATCCCCATTCAAATCCACTGCTTTTAGTTGCACAATTGCATTATTAGGATTGTTGCCTACATGGCTACATGTGCGTTTGAGTTTTTGGTCAGAAAATCTCTTGGGGCGTCCTGGTCCACCAATGCAGTTAAGGCTGCATGCTCTCATTTGTCTAAGGTTGGTTTTTGCTGTTGGAAAGGATAGCAAGGTTACATCGTAAACCTGTCAACAAATTTTTGCTAATTGGAAGTCCATTTTAACATTTAGAATACTGATGGAGAGATATCTCCCTATCCATTATTGCCAATTTGTGGTTTTTTACTTTGGAGTCATGTCTGCATCTTTATGTTAACTTCCTTTTAACATAAAACAACTTTCAGTATCATACTGTGAGGAATATTCTCTTTATGGCGAAGACAGAATTTAAAAAGGTAAGGTCACTTCTTCTTTGCAAGATCTGTGGTTTTAAATTCAATATTTATGACATAGACCTATCTCCAATTTTTATCATGTCAGTCTTTCATTTAATTTGACTAATTGTGAGATTGCTGGTATTTAGTTAATATGTAAGAGTTAGTTTTATGTAACATGTCATGAGATGACTATGCTTGTTATACAGTCACAAACAAGAACAATGGGAACTTTATAGAACACTATTAGTTTCGCTGAAATACACAAGCTAGTCTCCTTCAATGAGTAGGAAGAAGACTGAAACAGAGATTAATGCACGTAGACAATCAGAGAAAGGTAAAGGAAATAAGAAAAATGGAGGTGGTGGTGACCTTCCCCTTCCCTACACAAGCATATAGCAATAAGAGGGTAAAGACTATAGAAGCAAAGGTGAGGGAGCAAGGAGAGATGACTACTTAGATGCGGACACTTCTCCAGTCCTTATTGAAGGACAAGGTGCACAGTTCTTCTCCCCAGGTAGTGATAACGATACTAGTGGTGATCATCACAAGACTGTCATAGCTTTAGACTTTTTTTAGTTCATTTTGGTCGAAACATTATAATTTGTAATATTTTGTTTCGCTATGTAAACTCTTATGATTGTTACAATTTATTTTTATGATATATAAGTTTTTTTTTTTTTATTTTATTTTTTTATGTAATTATTTTATTTTTTCTGATTTTTTATTTTTTAAAAAAAAAAACTAATTGAAATTTGCGAGGGAAGAGTGATTCCCTCGCAAAATCCTCAATTTCGCGGGAAACATCTTCCCTAGCAAAATTCGAGGATTTTACGAGGAAACACTCTTCCCTCGCAAAATTTTCAATTTTTGCGAGGAAAGGTTTTTCCCTCACAAATTTCGGGATTTGTGAGGGAAAAGTGTTCCCTCGCAAATTTCGAATTTGCGAGGAAATAAGCGTTTTTGCGAGGAAAATTGTTTTTTCGACGGCACTTTTTTCCGCCGCAAATCAATTTTGCGACAAAAATCCCCGTTTTGCGAGGAATTTTTCCGCCGCAAAAAACTGTTTTTTTTTTGTAGTGAATGTTTTCTTCTCCTTTCCTTTGAAATTTCTCCTCCCTATATCTCAAGTGAACTATGCTTTCAACATTAGGTATCTATTTAATAAAATGTTTCTAATCACCACATGATTCTCAGGCCAAAAAAAGCACCAGTCGATTCAAATAAAGACATGCATTACACAATTTATCAAAACCCAATAACTTAAGGCATTAGCAAAGTTGAAAGCTCCACGTATATACAGACAAAACATGTTCAATGCATTATTTGATTAAATTTCAATACCTGATACTCAGAGGCACCAGGAGCTTCAGTGCTCCCAGCCAAGAAACTTCCCATCATCACAGTAGAAGCTCCAGGCATTAAGCCCTTAACAATATGACCAGAGTTTGAGCTGCCGCCATCAGCAATAACAAGAACACCACTTTTATAAGCAATGGATGAGACCTTGTAAACAGATGTTGCTTGACAAACAAGTAAAACACAATCACAAGTTTCATATTTTCGTAGTTAAGAGGGACAGAAATAATCAAGAAGTTGAAGCAAGTAAAACCTACGGTGAGTCGCCAAAATCATCAAGCAACTCAATCCTCCCAGAGAGTGGTTTGAAGACAGTGCTGAGAGAATGGGCACTCGACGCGACTTAGAGGAACGTACCATGGTTGCTTGATCGGACGGTGTCGTATTAGAGTGGATAAAGGCGATACCACCAAGGGCAGCCATGGCAACGGCCATGTGGGCTTCGGAGACAGTGTCCATCAGAGAAGCAACACGGGATATTTTGAGGCACATTACGACTGAGCCTCGTGGCGAGCTGGACAGCGTCGGTATGGAAGTCAATGTAGTGAGGGAGAAAAATGACGTCGTCGTAAGTGTAGGAGTAACCCTCACAGAAGAGCTTCTCGGTGGTGAAGCCATCCTCGAACGGTGGCGGTGTGTAGTCCATTATCGGCGCCGACAGTATGTTGTGTTGCTCTGAAGAGTAGGGTTCAACAAAAGGGAGAGAAAATCACTTCGCTTTTTTCTTTTTCTTTTTTACCGGAGAGCATGCGACTTCACTGCACAAAATAAAAAGAAATAGACATGGAAGTGAAAAGTAATACGACAAAAACCTTGTTCTTTGACTTTGAGAAAAGAAAGCTTTATTATTGCAATGAAGAATATCTGATACAACGAATGAGAATAGGCAGACCCGTACATATATATACCATACCTACTAATTACATATTACCAACGTGTCCTTCACTAATAACTATTTTACACTCCCCTCAAGTTGGAGGTTGAAATATATTTACAACTGATAACTTGACTGACAGCCTTTGTTGAATCTCTTTTCCAACCGCCTTAGTCAGTAGATCTGGTTCTTGATCTTCATATTTGACATGCTTTAAATCAGTTAATCCCTTCTTCAACTTTTCCCTAACAAAGTGACAATCCACTTCAATGTGTTTGGTTCTTTAATTTCATGAAATAAAGGATTATTTGCAATGTGAATTGCTACCATATTATCACAATAAACTTTTACAGCATTGTGATGACTTATATTTAAATCTCTAACCATTCCCAATGTCCATACGATCTCTGATACAGCTATACTCAAGGCCCTATATTCTGCTTTTGCTGAAGACATTGACACCATAGCTTGCTTCTTGGTTTTCCAGAATACCAAGGATCCTCCAAACTTTATCAGGTAACCACTAACTGACCTTCTTGTGGTAGCACACACCACCAAATTAGAATTGCAAAAGCACTCAAGATCAAGGTCTCCTTCTGAACTCAGCAGCACTCCAAGTCCAGGTGTTGCTTTCAAATATCTCAGAACACTCAAGGCAGCAGCCATGTGTTCCTTTGTTGGCATTTGCATGAATTGGCTTAGAAGCTGCACAGAAAAAGATATATCAGGACGTGTCATAGTTAAATAGATCAACTTACCAATCAGTTTTCTATAACATTCTGGATTCTGCAACAAATCAACCTCATTGTTCCTTGCTTCATCAAAGGATATCAATTTCTGAATTTGCACCAAAGGGACTCCAAGTGGTTTACAGCCACTCATCCCTGCTTCAGCAAGAATATCCAAAACATATTTCCTTTGACATAAGACAATCCCTTTTTGCGATCTAGCAACTTCTATTCCTAGAAAATATTTCATAAAACCAAGATCCTTGATTTTAAAATTATTATGTAGAAAGGATTTGGTCTCATCTATCCTTTTTACACTACTTCCAGTTACCAACAAGTCATCAACATAAACAAGTATTAAAACAACACAATCATCAGAATTTTTAATAAAAAGGGAATAATCATGCTTACTTTGTTTAAGTCTGGCATGAATCAAAGCCTTTGAAAGCTTGTGATTCCATTACCTCAAAGCTTGTTTTAGGCCATACAAAGATTTAGTTAACTTACATACCATTTGCTCCCCCTTACTTTCAAAACCTTGGGGAACTTTCATGTATAATTCCTCATCTAAATCTCCTTGTAAAAAGGCATTACATACATCATTTGATGTAATTCCCATTCATACATAGCTGCCAATTTGCGAACAAGTCTAACAGTGAACATCTTAACAACAGGAGAAAACGATTCATGGTAATCTATGCCTTCTCTTTGACTATATCCTTTGGCAACTAATCTAGCTTTAAATTTATCTATCGTTTCATTCGAATGATATTTAATCTATATACCCACTTGCATCCAATAGCCCTTTTACCTTTAGGTAATGGTACAATAGTCCAAGTGCCATTATCTTCTAAAGTCTTAATCTCACTATTCATGGCGTCTATCCAACATTGATCTTTTATAGCATCCTCATAATATTCAAGTTCATGCATAGAATCAATTGAAGTCAGAAAACACATATGAGATGAAAATATGTGATCATAAGAAACATATTTATGGATGTTATACAGACATTTATCTTGCTCACCCCTTACTAGAGAACAGACATAATCTTTAAACCAAATTGGTGCTTGTCTTTCTCTAGTAGGTCTGCACAATACCTCATTGCGTGCTTCAATCAAGATGGTGGATGATGCAGGCCTTGAATCAGTTATGAGATCAGGCTAGACATTTTGATCAGCTGGTTGATGATTATCATGTGTTGATGAATCATATCAAACCAAAACATATGTTGAAATGCCCTGCAATCTTCACTTAAATCATATGGGTTAGTTTCTTTGAAAGGAAATTTATCTTCAAGGAAACTCACATGTCTACTAACAAAGATATGTTTGTTTTTCAAGTCAAGCAATATGTATCCCTTTTGATTATCAGGGAAACCAAGAAAAACACAATGAACAGATTTTGCCTTGAGTTTATCATTATTTTTTAAGTCTGTTGCAAAGTCCAAAGAACCAAACGTTTTCAAGTCATCAAGAGTTCGGGGAATATTATATACAATCTCAAAGGGGGTCTTATAACCTAGAATTCTAGATGGCAGTCTATTAATTAGATAAGTGGTCATTTTGACACACTCCCCAATATTTAATTGGTATGCCAGATTGTAATATGAGACCCCTAGCTACCTGGATGATGGTTCTATGCTTTCTCTCAACTACCTCATTCTGTTTTGGAGTATAAGGACATGAAGTTTGATGAACAATACCTTTACCCTTGAGATATTGCTTTAACTCATTGCTTGTAAATTATGTGCCATTGTCACTTTGAAGTATCTTAACTGAAACCGAAAATTGAGTCAAGACATAAGCAATAAAGTGTTGAATGCAGGTTGTAACCTTAGTTTTATTCTTGAGCAATAGAGTCCAGGTTGCTCTAGAAAAAACATCAACAATTGTTAGAAAATAGGAATAACCTTGATGTGTTGGAATCCTATATGGACCCCATACATCAAGATGCAATAGCTCAAACCAGCGAGTACTTTTAATACAACTTGGAGCAAATGGAAACTTATTTTGTTTTGATTGAACACATATCTCACATTTATTATTGATAATGTCCTTGTCGTTACATTCGAAACCAAGGTACTTCATCACACTAAGAGGAGCATGTCCAAGCCTATGATGCCACATGGACATTTGATTTATATCAAGATTTCTAAAACTACTATGAGCAGAATTAAGCACATTACATGTTCTTTGAACAAAATTAGCCACACTACAAGGTCTATCAATGGTTCTCAAAGTGTATAAGCCTTCAACCAGCTTACCAGTCACCATCACTTTGCCATCCTGAAGGGCCTACAATAAACAGAAATGAGGAAAAAATATAACGGAAAATTGTTGTTCCTTTGTCAATCTAGCTACAAAAAGTAGGTTAAATTTCAAAGACGGAGCATATAATATTCCATTTACTGTCAAATTATCAGTTATAGAGGCACTACCTATATGTGTTACCGGTACTCTTGTGCCATTAGGCAATCTAATTGACTTTATAGGACCCTCATACTTTTCATACTTATCAAAAAAATTAAATTTCCAACCATATGAGTAGTTGTCCCAAAATCGATAACCCAACATGAATATGATTTAGAATAAGGAAAGGGAACAACCAAACTTGTACCTGCCAAAGCATGAATGGTAGGCTCAGAGTCCTTTCTGAGGAGCGCCAACAATTGCTGGTACTGCTCATCGGTGAAGCTTGGTCCTACAGTACTGGTTGTGAGTTCACCATCTGGATGAGTTACTTCACCCGATGCTTGATTAACAGAAGAATCGGTCCCCTGTTTTGGTCGGTTGCCTCTGAAACTTTGTGGATAACCCACAATTTGGAAACATTGTTCTTTCAGATGTCCTCTTTTCCCACAATGAGAGCATTCCAGATTAGGATTGCTACAACCACAGCCTCTACCACGGCCTCGTCCTTTAACAGCCATAGCGATCCCCTCAGTGACAGATGTCCGCTCAAGAGTTGCAATAGAGCGTTGAGCTTCATCTTCTAAAATCATTCCAAAGGCTTTTCCAACCGATGGTAGGGGTGTCATGAGCAATATATGACTATGTGCTTGATTATAGGACTCATTTAATCCCATCAGGAATTGCAACAATTTCTGTTGCTGGATCAATTCAACGTAGGCAGTGGAGGTTGCACATTGGCGGGAAGGAATGTTAACAAGAATGGACTATTCTTCCCATAGTTCCTTAAGTTTTGAAAAATAAGTAGAGACAGTAGAAGGCCCTTGCCCGAGGAGACCAATTTCCCAGTGAAGAGAGAATATTTGTGAGCCAGTTTTCTTATCAAAGAGCTCCTTGAGATCACTCCAGACACGGTGAGCCTCTTCATGAAACATAAGACCATTTACTAATTCCTTCGATACAGAATTCAATATCCAGGAAAGGACTATAGCATTACATCGTTCCCACTGGTCTTTCAAGGTATCGGCTTGATCGGCTTTCTTACAAGAGCCATCAACAAACCCAACTTTGTGTTTACCCTTGAGTGCAATCCTCATTGATCGAGTCCAGATCACATAGTTGTCAGCCCCAGTCAATATCTGAGGAATGATGGTAGAACCTTGTGTCTCCGAGGGATGAAGAAACAATGGGCGAGAAAATGGTAAGTTTGTTGGGTCAGTGGTTTTACCTTCAGCCATAGTAGATTAGTTGCCATGTAATCCCCTCTATCTAAGAAGAGTCAAAATCGAGAAGAGGAAGATGTGAATCTAAGATACTGTTGTCGTATAATCCCCTCTATTTGAGAACAGTCAAAATCGAGAAGAGGAAGATGTGAATCTGAAATACTTCGAGCAGCGAAAGTCACAATCTCCAAAGGATCTTGACGGAGGATTTGTGAGGAAGATGCGCAGATTAGCTTAGAGCCTCGAGCAGCGGAAGTCAAGGATCTTGACGGAAGTTTGACGGGAGAAGGATGGGACTCATCTTTTGTCTCTCCTTCTCGGTTTTTTTTTGTTGAGATTTTCGGCCGACGGATCTTGGATAGGAGAGGGACGGCAGTTGTCTTTCGTTTCTCACGGCCGGCGGATCTTGGATGGGAGAGGGACGACAGTCGTCTTTGACTCTGGCGGGGACCGTCGTGCGCCTCCCCTATTAGTGGTTCGTGGCAAAGAACGCAGAGCGTGTGTGCTTGTTGTGCATAACTCTGGATTCAGCTGTCTTCAATAAGTCCTTTCTTGCATTTTAGAGAAGGAAGGATCAGAATATGTACATTCTCATGAGTCGTGGAGTCCATTATGCAAGAGTTAGAATCTTGATTATTGGCTCTGATACCATGTAAAGTAATACGACAAAAACCTTGTTCTTTGACTTTGAGAAAAGAAAGCTTTATTATTGCAATGAAGAATATCTTATACAATGCGAATAGGCAGACCCGTACATATATATATATACACAAACAATACCTACTAATTACAAATTACCAAAGTGTCCTTCACTAATAACTATTTTATAGGAAGGAGTGCAAGAGAATTGTGAAGATCGGAAAAAGATGACAATAAGAAAAGGAAGGAAGTAAGGAAAGCTTAAAGCTTTACCTATCGAAGATTCGATGGAAGTAGGAGGGAGGAAGAGACGGCCGAACTCGCGACCGTGGACTCAAAGTAATAGGAGTGAAGACTGAAGATTGGCTTAATAGGCAGTTCCTTTCCTTTTTTATTTCCCTATTTTCCCATTCTACTTGCTCCTCTAGCTTATCAATGCTGGAAGTCAAGCTGCTATCGATCCTGGAATCAAAGAAAGGTTGGGACAAACCCATTCCCATATCGTAGTATATGAAAGACTTTCGTTCTTTCTATTTGGGCTTATCCTCGATCTCCCCTGTCTGTTGCTTTACTTTAAGCCGAAAGAAGGCCAGCGTCATACTTTTGGAGAATTGCCAGCTATCAAGGAGACGAAAAGCTATGTGAAGTAAAAGAAAGAATCAAGAAGATCGCCGACTACTACTAAGAACCTAACAGAACTTTGAAAACAAAATCAATAGCTCCACATACTACATTTCAAGCTAACTCTTTAATCACTATCAAGTTTTTTGGGACTTTTTGACAACTGACTTTTCTCAAGAACTTTTTAAAGATTTTCTGATCTCTTAAGACTTTTAAAGGATTTTCCCCATAATTTATGAGTGCAGTTCCTCAAATTGATACCTTTCTTTGTCTTAGACATGCCACTCTTAGGACCCGTTTGGTACAGAGAATTGGCGAAAGTTCCTGGGAACATAACAGAGTTCCCACGCACAAAACCGTTTGGCACACAAGCTTTCAGTCACACCAAGTTCCCGCCTGACACCATCTTCCCACAAATGCAGGAAATTGAAATCCTTCTAAAACTGGAGGGATCTTCAAATCTTCCCGGGAGAGTGAATAATTAGGACAAAAAAGCCCCTTTAAACCAGATGGGAGCAAGGATCTGGAAAAAGGAGGAGCCAAACAGTGGAAGCTTGAATCGAAGGATTGGGTTTTATCCGTTGTAATACCCCGAAATTTGAATTAGGGAATTTAAGTGCCAAAATGACCAAAATACCCCTAGGAAGGGTAAATAACTTAGGAAAATGGTGAAAAATCCTAAAAGGCAATGAAATAATTATTTGAATTATGAGAGTATATTATCTCTAATTATGGTAATTTAATAAATTACGAACTTGGAGAAATTGAAGAAGAATGCCCAAAAAGTATTGTAATGACAATAATACCCTTGTAAATTATAGAATAATACAAGAGACATGGAAACACAAGTGTTAATGCAAGAGTTTGGAGGTAATGGGGCATTCTAATTAAGAAAATTATCAACTAGTGATAATAAGGTAATTAAGTAATTTATGGCTAATTACTTAAGTCCGAGCAAAGGAAATTTAGAGATAATTATGTGAGGCTCAAAAAATTAGTGGAAAATAGTTGGAAATTAGTAAAAATATATTTACTAATTAATTGGAGATTTTTGTGAAAAATAGTTGAGTTTAGGTATTTTTAAGCCTAAATGCAAGAATGGACCAATAAGAGAATTTTGTGGAATTTTTTGATAAAAATTTCATTAAGTAATTAATTATGTAATTAAATAAATCATGGAAAATATTTACAAAACAAAAAAAAGTGCTCAACCGAAAATGGACAAACAAATGGAAGATAAGAGTGAAAAATTTAATATCATGATATTAAAGCACATGTTATAATATTATATAATTGAATAGGATGAATAGTAATTTAATATATAGGAAACGGATCCTATCTAGAGAACCAGGAATAGGAATTCCAAAGTCAAGGTAAAATATTGATCAGTGAGTTTTTACCTTCAAGTGACCTCTTCCTAAGTAAATTCCGAGGCGGTAGCGCATTTTCCTAATAAGACGGAATAGGAAAAAATGCGGATGGTCATATTTTGGAATTTGAAGAAAATAATTATAACTCAACATCTAGAGATGAGTTTATAATTATCTGGACATATTTGGAATCGTTGAATTATTATCCGAGATTGATGATTCCGAAAGCGATTTCCGACACCGGACGTGTTCGGACACGTTTTTTCGAGAAAACTTCAACTGGACATTGGAAACTGTAAGGACCGAAATCTAAGTTAAATTAGATATTATTGATGAGGAAGAGAAGATCTTCAAAGTTATGAATTCAGAATTTTGAGATTTCTCCGAAGAGACGCGAAACGGAGATCGAACAGGGAAAATCATTTCGAACCTACCATAAAGCAAGTTGACTCACCATTTTTGGACCAATTGTTTGCTGCCAAATCAGCCTTGAATGTCTACCAACATGCTGCATGGCTAGGAATTAAACACCATTTAGCCTTTATTTTACTTGGTTATAAGGTAAGAGAAAATTACAAGATTTGGAATATGGAAATTACCAAAGTGGCACAATTTTTGCCTATATAAAGGCATGAGCACCTTCATCATTTTTCACACCAAAAATCTGCCTCTTAGAGAGAAGTTAGAGAGAGAAGCTCGGAGAAAGTCTCGAGCAAAGTCGGGTAAGTTCTTCGGTCCTTAGTCTTTAGTTTCTGGTAGTTCTTTCGGTAGATATAGTAGGAATGCTAGATTTATCTTTAATTTTTCAAGATAGTCTAGATATCATATTTAGGGGTAAATATGATATATATTTCGAAAATATGATGAGGGAAAAGATCTGTCAAAATTCTGGAGAGATAGAGCGAAAACAGCGAAGCTCTGGCGAAATTCCGCCGATTAGGGGTTTAGGGGCAAAATGGTAATTTGTACCTAAAATGCCTGTTATAGTGCTAAAAGTTGTTAAATATTATCCTTATAGGATATCTGTTATAATCAAACCGCTGTCGAGCCGCTGTTGTCTTGTGCCGTCATCACCGCTTTTCACCCATTTATCAAAATTACCGTTTTCCGTAAAACGTACCGTAGTCGACAACGAAGGTACGTTCGCGTACTGTAACACTAACTCTTATGGTTATTGTATGATTATATATGTTTGTTGTGTTCTGTTTGTTGTGTAGTAGTGTACGAGGTTATGCTATATACACGGTATGTTACATACGAGGTTATGTCACATACGAGGTTATTATTGTTGTATCATACGAGGTTATGTTACATACGTGGTTATTATCTTGTATACATGGTTATGTATTTTTAATCATACATCTGTTATGGACTGTTGTATTGATTGTTGCTGTCGTGTATATGTAGTCGTATTTAAGCATGAGGTTAACATTTTGAGATCCAAATTGTAATTGGATCTCGCTCTTATCATAGCGTCAGGTTCAGAAGAACCGAGGACCGAGGAGAATGGCGAGCAGGCCGTACGAGTCCCGATCAAGACTTTCTTAAATCGTTATTCATTTTGAAAACTCTCGGTCAATGTACCGCTTTTGTAATCGTCACTTACTTACGGCATTTTGAATACAATTATCGATCACTCGATCGCTCCAATGCTCTACTCTGATGAAAAAAAATTTATACTGCTTTTGAAAATGGGATGTTACATCCGTCATTAGCCAATGCCCTGTGTTGATTTTTTTTTTCTTTTGGCCAAAGTCGATGCCTTATGTTCATTCTTTGGTGTCATAATACTATGTTTGTGGGTTAGTAAATGAGAGAGGTAGCTCGAATAGGGCATTAGGTTATTCCTCTACATGCGTCTCTATTTAGTTTCTGTGTTCTGGTGGTCTGGTTTTCTGTCTATAGGGTTGTGAAATTGCTGATGTAAACCTCAAGCCACTGTCAGATTTTACGTTCAAATACAGGCAATTTGGTGCCTATTACGTTCGAACGTAACTTTTTCATTCGAATGTCTGAACGAATAAAGGGACATTTTAGGAATTTCACGTCACCTTCCCACTTAACCAAAACCCAATTATTTATACCAAACAATTCATTTTCCCTCAACTTAAGTTCTCTTCCCATGTCTACCAAACAGCTCAACTTTTAAAGTTTTCTCTTAATCTTCCCTTCCATTCCTTTCCCTCATTTGAGTTCCTTTCCCTCCTTAAATCTTTCCTATACCAAACGGGCCCTTAATATCTTTCGAAACCTTGTGAATATCTTTCAACCGTATTCAACCACTGCTCGTCTTTCATTAGTCAAAAAATCAAATATTTATAATCATACAACTATACATTTTTTAACAATTATATAAAATAGCATTTATTTAAAAATATATTTTAGTATCATTTTTATTACTTATAAATTGATTTTGTTTCTTGTTATTTAATTTCTAATTCATTTTTGTCACTTTTCTATTTTTGTACAGCTCATAATTCAATTGATCCATTGGAAATCATGATAGTAAATTAGTTCTAAGCACAAGAAAAATACATTTTTAAAAATCAATTAAAAGCTGAAAATAAGCTTTTTACCATAGATCTATCTATTGATTATATAAAAAGAGGGACATTGAGAGTCTTTCATTCTACCATCTGGCATGCGCTCCTTCTATCATCTCATATGTTGGAATATCGTAACAAATAAAAAAAATATGTAAAAAAAATACTCAATAAATAAAGAGATAGTCGGGAGATGGTTAAAAATTACACCTCACATCCTCTCTGCCTTCAACTCCATTAGCCTTCAAGTCCTCAATGGAAATGATCCGCATAGGTCAGTTTCAGAAGAAAAAAAATTGTTTACTTTATTGTTATGCATGATCTTAAGCCGATTGTGTTGTTAACTTCTCTTATATCTTGCTCATTTGGTTCATCGTGTGATATAGGGAGTAACGTCACCACAAACATTTGATCATAGGGAACATGTGTGATTACTAATTTCAATATTAGTCAAATATCCAAAAAAAATCAATCTTGTCACAATTATCTTATTTAAAAATTCCTTCATTCAATATATCCGTTGCTCAATATTCAAAAGTATAATAATTAAAATATTCAATATAAGATACAACTCACATTCATTATTATACACTACTACAAAAAAGCCAATTAACGTCTTAAATTAGAGGCAATTAACGTCCTTTTTCAGAGGGACGTCTCGGCGGGGCAAGCAAAAAAAAAAACATATAAGGCGTCCTGAACTTTATTCAGGGCGCCTCATATAAGAACAAACCCAGAAAAAAATCAAACAATACAGAGAAGAACAAACCCAGAAAAATCAAACAAGCCAAAGAAAACTAAAATCTGCAATGAAGCCAGAGAATCAAACAAGCGAGAGAAGAACAAACCCAGAAAAATCAAACAAGCTAGATATAAGATCTGCAACGAAGCCAAATAATCAAACAAGCCAGAGAAGAACAAACCCAGAAAAATCAAACAAACAAGAGAAATTGCCATACCTCATATCTGCAACAGATCTGCAACGAAGAGGATCAACGGAGAGGAAACTCAGATCTGCAACGAAGGAGGAGGGGGAGGAAACCCTGCAACGATGGCGGCTTTCGGCATCGGGGCGGACCTAGAATCAGAGGAGTTCCACGATCTGAGCTGAGGTGAATGAGTGACTGAATCCTTCTTCTTCTTTCTTCAACGGCGAGAGCTTGAACATGGGAGATGGATAGAGAAATTGTCGTCTTCACGATAGAACCAGAGGTGGAGTCCACAAGAGATCGTCTTCTTCTTCTTCTCCTTCGATCGTGAGAACAAGTTCGACCAGATCGAGGAGCAAAGGAGAAAGGCGAAGAGGTGAGGATCAGAGGATGTGATCACCGACTCTATTCCTTAGTTTTATAATGGCTAAAGTATACTTTTAGTCCTATAAGTTTACATGAGGCATACTTTTGGTCCCTTAACTTCATAAAGTATACTTTTGGTCCTAAAATTCTAACACCGTTAATTTTGCTAATGGAAAATGAAAACTCAAGTGATAACGGTGTAAATTTAAGTGATGATTTTGTAATTAAATGCTATTAACTTAAATTTAAAATATGAATAAATTGAAGAATATATAAAAATTTTGTAATTAAATGCTATTAGTCATCACATGAGTTCGTTGCGTCAGCGTTTTCCGTTAGCAACATTAACGGTGTTAGAATTTTAGGACCAAAAGTATACTTTACGAAGTTAAGGGACTAAAAGTATACCTTATGTAAAACTTAAAGGACTAAAAGTATACTTTAGCCTTTTAAAATTTATTCTCTTATCAAATCAATGGCTTGTTTTCATTTCATGTACTTTTTTTATAAGTGTAAGACTTTTCTTTTTGGCGTCCCGATCATTGTTTCCGGACCAAAAAAAGTAAAGTTTCAATTCAAAAATTCCTGGTGCCTAAATAATTAATGCGCGAAATATCAGATTTTAGGCGTCCTAAATATTGTTTAGGACGCCAACAATGTTATTTAAGACATCCTTAACATATTTTAGGTCGCCACAAAATTTTCTGGCACCAAAAATGCGCGAAATATCTAATTTTAGGCGTTCTGAATGAATTTCAGGACGCTAAAAAAAAAAATTTGACGTCCTGAACCTATTTCAGGAAGCCAAAAAAAAATTCTGGCATCAAAAAATTCCCCAAATTGTGCCAAAAATGTTGATTTTAGGGGTCTTGAATGTATTTCAGGACGCCAAAAATAATTTTTTGACGTCCTGAACCTATTTCAGGATGGCAAAAAAATTTCTGGCGTCAACAAATTCCTCAAATATCCCAAATTGCCCCAAAAATGCTGATTTTAGGCGTCCTGAATGTATTTTAGGACGCCAAAAATAATTTTTTGACGTCCTGAACCTATTTCAGGACGCCAAAAAAATTTCTGGCGCCAACAAATTCCCAAAATTATCCCAAATTACGCCAAAAATGCTGATTTTAGGCGTTACGAATGTATTTCCTTAATAGTTAGGATGTCTAAAGTCTCAAACTCAAGTAAATAATTACAACAATGCCACCGCCTTTATTTTTTACTTCCTTTTTTTAAAATGGACGTCTTTTAGGGTAGTAGTATCCATATTTTTGTAGTAGTGATAATTCAAATATCTATCTGAGTAAAGTTCAAATCCAATTATCATTTCAATCATCATAGGGTATCAAGATCATAATTTCCACAATTATTCAATAAGACTCATATCGCACACATAACGTACACAATCAATTTTCTCTCATTTTATCAAAAGTAAAATTTATACTATAATCTATTATCTAACACCATCAAAGTATTAAGATTGTTTTCAAAATAATTAATACGATTATTTTTCTAGGAATTAAAATCCAATAAAGTTCCAATAATACTCATATATAATTATATAATTAATCCTATTATTTTCTAGGGTTAAAATAATTTAATATGAAAACATTTTAAAATTCCCTAAGGATTAAGATTACATCTAAGTTATCCTATGAATACCTAAGGATTAGGATTACATATACCAAATTTCATCTAAAACTAATTTAAAATGCCCTAAGGATCAAGATTACATCAAACAAAAGTTCATTTTAAGCCAACCCTGAAATCTCTAGGGACTAGGTTACATATAATATACTTCATATAAAACAACCTTATGATATATTTAGGATCATAATTACCCTATCAAAATTCATATAAAACTAAACTAAGACTTCTTGGGATTAGGATTACATATAATATATATAAACAACCTTATGATATATTTAGGATCATAATTACCCTATTAAAATTCATATAAAACTAAACTAAGACTTCTTGGGATTAGGATTACATATAATATATATAAACAACCTTATGATATATTTAGGATCATAATTACCCTATTAAAATTCATATAAAATTAACCTAAGACTTCTAGGGATTAGGATTACATATAATATACTTCCAACCCTATAAAAAAAATCGTATTTATGATAAGTATCATATTTTAGTAAATAATACCTATTGGAAATATGTGAATATGTGGTCTCAAATAATAAGTTTTATCTATATTATTTTCTAAGGTAATTACTATGAAAATTAGAAAATAAAAAGAGCTAAAATCCATGAAAAATGTATTTTATAAGGCAAAAAAAATGGCCTGAAAATATTATGATAAATCTCATATGGCAACAAATATTGACAAAAACTTAGGAAGTATGTTGGCTCTAATTTTAGGAATTTTTGGGATTATTTCCTTGAAAAATAGAGAAGCATAAATATAATATTATTAAAAGCACTTTTTGGCCCCATGATTTTTAATATTTTACATGGGATATAAAATACCAATGTAAGTAAAATAGTAGTGAGATAATAATTTATCCTAATTATAAAAATTATCAAAATTAGTAAATGACTAATTAGGTAATTATTGGCTAATTATTTAGATTATGTTATAAAGTAAATTAATTAGGAAAATAAATAAAAATAATTTAAAAGGGGGAGGACCGAAAAATTATTAAATAAATAATAAAAAGAATAATTAATATAGTGTGAAAAGGGTTTAGGTTATTTCAAAATAATATCTAGATATTTATAATTAAATAATATTATATATGGTAAAGAGCCAACAAGGATAATTGAGAACCTAGAGAAATAAAATCCTACACCAAAATATAGGAATTAAGTCTATAACATCTGGACCTTTTATAAACGAGTGAAATTTTATCCTGGAGTGCTAGCTCCGAAGTGATTTCAAAACCAACAGAGCACTTAAGATACGGGGTTTTAAGGGAAAATGACAGATAGTCAAAATGAGAACCTATACAAAACGAGACCGTTGTGACAAACCAGGGATTAGCTTTTTAGGTCGGGACATATTACGAACCAAATAATTATTATCCGTAGAAAATGGCACTCCCGGAAGTTATTTCCGTAACCGTTGGCGTCTGTCCTAAAATGTTCAGCAGGCAACGGAATACCCTTAATGGGATCAAAAATTTAGCTAACCCAAGTTTTATGAAAGAGAATTAATAAACCTCCAACGCTGTGTTGCCAGATTTTTGAGTTTCCCCAAGATTACGCGATTCGGACACCTAACTGGGAACTTTATCGATGCAGGTGCATAAAGCACATGGGTGGCATCATCTTCTTCTAGAAGGATGATGTTGGCCAAGGCATGAAGGGCAAGGATGATTTCCACGTGTCGAAGTGCGATCTGACGGCCGAAATCCAGTCTGATAAAGTGATGAATAGTGTCCCATTTTCTTCTATAAATAGAAGACACTCCTTCTTCATTTCCCACACCCCAAAACCGAAATATAGAGAGAATTTAGAGAGAAGGAAGAGCCCGGAGAAATTCTAGCCGAGCCCTGGGTAAGCTTTTCGGTCCCTAGTCTTAAGTTTTGGTAGTTCTTTCAGTAGTTATAGTATAAATGCTAGATAGATCTTTATTTTTCCAAGATAGTTTAGATATCATGTTTTAGGGATAAATATGATATTTATTTCAAAAAATATATTGGAGGAAGAGATATAGCAAAATTCTGGAGAGATCAGGTCAAAGTAGCGAAACTCTGGCGAAATTTCGCCGATTAGTCCAACTAGGGGCAAAATGGTAATTTGTACCTAAAATGCCTGTTATAATGCTAGAAGTTGATAAATGTGATATTATCCTTATAGGATATCTGTAATCACGAACCGCTGTCATACCGCTGTCAAACCGCTGTTTTCTGTCAAACGTGCCATTTTTCGACAACGAAGGTACGTTCGCGTACTGTAACACCAACTCTGATGCTTATTGAACGCTTATATGTGATAGACGACTATACAAGTGATTTTTATAGATAACTTTACATGCGATGTGTACTGTTAGCATAGATAACTTTACATGCGATGTGTACTGTTAGCATAGATAACTTTACATGAGATGTGTATTGTTGTTATATTAATCTTGCATCTGCTATGTACTTATGTGTTGATTAATATTGTGATGTCATCCATATATTGTTTATATGAGTATGAGGTTAACCGTTACCTGAGGTCCGATGTGCATTTGGACCTCAGCTTCTAAAATAGCTTCAGGGTCAGGAGGACTGAGAGCCGAAGATAAGGGCAAGAAGCACACTTAGAGTCTCGGCCAGAGAATTTATTTTGTTGCCACAGCATGGGTGTTGCCAGGGAGACACTTCTGTTATTTACTTTAAAAACTCTCGGTTATTGTACCGCTTTTGTAATCAGCCAGACTTACGGCATTTTGAATCTAATTATCAGTTACTCAATCGCTCCAATGCTCTACTCTGATGAGAAATATATATATATAGTGCTTTTGAAAATGGGATGTTACATCTGATATATTTAGGATCATAACTACTCTATCAAGATTCATATAAAATTAACCTGAAACTTCTAGGGATTAGGATTACATATAATATATGTCATATAAAACAACCCTATGATATATTTAGGATCATAGTAAACCCTATAAATATTCATATAAAATTAACCTAAGACCTCTAGGGATTAGGATTACATGAACCTAAGACTTCTAAGGATTAAGAATCTGTGTTTGATGGCTTCTATAAAGAAAATTGATTAGAGAAGAGAAGCGCAGTTGGTAGCCAAAAAAATAAAAAAAAAAATTGAAATAAGAAGAAAGAGAAGAAGATGAGAAGAGAAATGGAGAAATACTGAGGATTGGAAGTGATTTGGTTTGATTAGGCTAAGCCCCTATTTATAGCTGAAGTTTTGTAACAGAGGCATTAATTACGATTATATCAAAAGTCATCATTAATTGTCACGGGTAATATTAATGGTCATCATTAATATAATTATCACAGATAATATCAATGGTCATCATTAATTATCACGAATAATATTAATGATCATCATTAATTATCACAGATAATATCAATGGTCATCATTAATTATCATTAATATTATTTTAATTTAATTTTTTTTTGGGTTATCACATTCTACCCTTCTTAAAATAAGTTTTGTCCTCGAAACTTAAAAAAAATTCTTAGGTTATCACAAAATCAATTGAGAATCTACCCATGCCTTTATTTTGTTGGGATTTATCGATTTAAAATATAAGATCTTTATATTTTCTAAAATTTGTTAGACACATTAATTATCTTCGGAGTATTTTATAATATTTAGACTAATATCTTACTCCATGCTATTTGGAGAAGAATTTTGATAATTATAAGGTAATATATTAATTATTTATTAGAAATCTTTTTCATTATATTGTTCTTCAATGTTGATGTGCGAAAGCTGCAAACGATTTCAAATATATATTTGATTTGAATGCAATATAATTTTTTTTCCCATCTTATTTGAGTAAAGGTATTCTCAAGCTACCTCAGGAAAATTTATTGAAAATTATTTTTATATTTCATAAAATATTTTTTTTATTAGATTTCTCTCACCATGTTTTTCACTTCCTATCCCATATTCTCCGCCAACAACTCCATTAGATAAGGGAGGAAATGAATTAAGGAAGATGATTATAATATTTTAAAAAAAAACAAACACATCATATGAACTAACTTAATTAACATCCTTTTATCTAAACTCAAATTAGTTAATTATGTTTTACCTTAAGGACTGCATGAATATCTCATTAAGATGGTTTTTGTATATGGCTATATGACTGTATTAGATTCAAGCATTGTCAATCCAACTGGGTAGCTCTACCAAAGATATATAGTTTTGCATTCATATAGATTCAAACACAAGACCTTGTGTTTAAGAATCCGAACACCTTCCGATGTCATTGAGGCCTAATGGTTATTAGTTGGGCTAAAGCATATGTTTAATCTTCTAAGTAAAGTTTACAATTAGAAACATGCCCGATTCAATGACTTTTCTAATGGGGATGCTGAAGAAATCGTGTGCACGGATATGAAGAGATGACTCTTATTTATCCATTTTTGTATCATAAGTCTGTGAAGCTTTATTTAAATTGTTTGGAGAGTGCTTCTTCTACATTTTCAATTAATTTAAGTCCACCCTTTCAAAAGAGATGCGGATCACAGTATAACAACAATCTTCACTCTCTGGAGACGCCCTCACAACTCTACTACCAAGACAGAGATGATCAGAGTAGTTCTGCTGAAGGAAAACTTCTAAGATGGAGACATAAGCACCGAAGGTTGCCTAGGTGCTTCATCAAAAGGGTCCCACTCATACCAATATGAATGCTCAAAGGGCCTCTAAGCCTCCGAGCAGTTAGTTTCTGTGAGGTCATCATTTTATTATAGCAGGTGGTTTAATATTTAATAACCCATGACAATTTTAGGCTACTAAAGACGCCAAGTATTAAATTTGAGATGTACTTGAGCCATATTTTACCAGCTCTATGTCAGTGCCAAAATATTGTGGGAACTGTGCACCAAGTTTTAAATTTTAAATGGCACGCCACATGCATTTCCTAAACATGATCGATCTTCAGTTGCTGATCAAAATATTATATTATTTTAAATACGCAATAAATGTTACAATATTGTGTGCGTTTAATGGCTCCACCTCAAATGTTTTTATATCTTCTCTGATCGTTAAGTAGCTTTTAGTTTCCACTCATCACAACTACATATGATGTGTGTTTTCATTATGATCATCAATTCTCATAAAAAATATACGAGGTATTAGCCGAACTCTCCGCTGAATGTTCAAGACACATGTTAATAACAAACTGGCCTGGCATTTTCTTTGTTGGCTTTATTTGCAGAATTTATATGGAAAGCCACTCAATTCATTTGGAAACGTTCGCCACCTTGAAACACGAGTTCACCCGGCTTTTTGTGATGATAGTTTTGGTAATGATAGTGTTTATGATGTTCTTACTTCTTTCTTGGAGAGAGTATCAAATTTAGAAACTCTTACCTTTGCCCCTGTTAACAGCAGTGAGAAGGTACGTATGAATGAACGCCTTTTCCGTTACATGTTATCGTCCACAATTTTCACTCCTGTAGTTTAATTAAAAAAGTATTTTATTTTTAACTTGAAAGTTGACTACATAAATGTTTTAGATGCTGAAACTATTTTTGTCTTCCTATCTAAAACCCTAAACCTGCATGGACATGGACACATGGTAGAGATGACTCTTATATATCCATCTTGTTATCACAAGTCTATAGAACGTTATTTTTTTTTGCATATGCTTCTGGTATCCTGAACCTACCTCTTTTTAACTCGAGGATTTATCGGGGTTCAGACTAATCCAGATCGAGCCGGGTTGGACCACAAAGGTGGAAAGCTCTACCACCAAGCACTTCTGCGTTCCCAGGGAACGAACTTGAGACCTCTGGTTAAGCTAGAACAACCCCAACCGGTTGATCTAGGTGCTTGGTGGTCTATAGAACGTTATTTAAGTTACTTTTTTTTTGCTCAGAATTATTTAAGTTAATGCTTTTTGTGCACTTTCAATTAATTTAAGTCCACCTTATCAAAAGAGAAAGAGAAAGAGAGATGCTAAGAAGATACCACTCTAGTCCTATTTATAAGTCCAGTTTGACTAAAAAATTGGTCCTATTTATAAATCCAGTTTCATATAATAAATGAGATTGTGACAACTTTACCCATATTAATTGCACCCACAAAGATAGAGAGAGAAGAAACAATTAAAAAATACTCAATCATAAATAAGGGTAAAGTTGAAATTTTACCACATAATCATTGTGTCAACTAACTTAGCTTTCCTTGGTATGTGAGATTTGGTCAAACTGCACTTATAAATAGGACCAGAGTGGTAATGATCAGTTCTGCTGAAGGAACTGCATCCAAACAGGTCAACTCATTGCAAAGGATTTCCACATGCAACTCTTCATATCTTTCAAGACCTTGTGAATATCCGCATTGTTTTTCTAAGAATGATTTTAGCAAAGCTGCTCAAACAATATAATTTTTGAATTTATTTTTCCCTTATAATATTTTAAAAAAATAACTTTATCTTTTTAATTTATTTAAAAAATACTCGTAGTTATAATATCATCAATGCACCAAAACAACTTATGGGTGTAAGATTTCCAATAGCGGGCTTAGATAGTAAAATGTAGGTATTTATTTATGGCTAAAAAAGAGAGAAAACAATGCAGATACCATATAATATTTTGGTCACGTGAGTCCGTAACTTGAATGGCCCCCGCGCTTTGCAGCCGATATGGCATTTAATTACGATACAAATTTAGAAGGCTTGAAATCATTCAAGATATTAGCCAATAATATTATGCGCTTAATATAACTTGGTCTCTAAATATGAACCAAGGTGAAAACAGTAAACGAAGTGTCCGGAGGAAGCAGGGGTACACACACGTGTGTCACTTTTGGAATTCAAGGAGGGCATAGAAGGAGTCAAAATGGAAAACCCGGAAACGAGGGAAGCCAGCAGAAAGGCCAAGCTGCCTGAACTGATCTTGGGTGCGATGCTTACCTTTGGCTCTGTAGATTGTCATCACAAAAATGTCACCCTCTAGCAATGCTCGTGTTCTGTGGCTGTCGTCGGATTCCTCCGGCAGCACTGGCTCACAGGCTATCACTTTTCCTCCCTCCGGCACCGCCTTGTAACAGTTCTCCAGTATCCTCTTGCACTCCTCGTCCGTCCACGTTGTCAGTACCCACTGTCATCAATTAAATGTAACATTTAAATATAAATAACATCTGTAACAAGCAATACGCTGCAAGGTGTGATAATATGTAATCAGCAGACAACTTAGGCCGATCTACAGTCCCACCCAGCAATATATTGAATAATGCTCAACTACCATTTTTTTTTTTTTTATAAGAAAAAGTTTTGGAGGGTTAACATCGGTCCCCACTGCAAGCGCTGAAGACGGCTTGGCCATGAAGACTTACGTTTGACTTACGAGATCGCTACCAAAGGAGTCCCAACACGACGAGAGGATCGAACCCACGACCCAAGGGCCTAATCCTAGATCCCTTACCATCTATGCCAACTCAACTACCATTTTGTTTTATCATTTCAAGCACGCCCAGTGAACTTATCAGGGATTCTGTTAACAGAACTGCTAGGAGCCTAGAGCCCACACTAAGCTGTTATACCAAAATAAGATTTTTCATCTCAGGGATGTGAATATAGTAGAAGCAGAAAATATCTTTATGTTGTTATCTCGAACTTCCTACAAGTGCCATCAAGGTTCGAAGAGATTAAAGTTGTGGTGTGGGTTTATTTTGGGGTTGTGAGACAAAAAGAGATAGAACAAAACGATACATATCTTTATTTAAGTTTCCCATCATGTACTTATAAAGTGTTGAGAGAATGAAAGATAAAATTCTCTTTAGTTTTTATTTTATATTAATTCTAAATATTTTCATTCACATATATGTATAAGATAAAGAAAACTTCAAAAGTTATAAAATAGCATTCATATCAATCTCTAAAATATAACAGGTTAATACAACTTTTAGTCCTTGCGTTTTACTTTAATTTTGGTTTTGGTCTCTAAAATTTCAAAACGTATATTTTGGTCCTTTAAATTTGGTCCATTTATAACATTGTTCCTTATAATTTGAAAAAGACTTGAAAATGGAGTTAACGTTGTTAAATTTACATGTATATCACTATCATCATTAAAGTTGCCGATGTGGGCTGATGACTGGATAACCTTTGTTGCTATGGGCATATTAAAAAAAAACACACACACAAAAAGAAAAAAAGGTTTAGAGACGGTTCACCCCCTCCCTCCCAGATTCTTGTTTTTTTTCCGGAAGGAAAAAGTTGAACCTGATGTTGCTGAGCATGCATTTATGAAGCCAATACGACAAAAGGTGATGGGTTTACATTAATCCGTCCTTTCTAAAGCTTTCTTTGGAATCTTCAAGGCGTTAACCAGAGGAGATGCGGGTGTTCACATTAATCCGTAATGTTATCAGCCCACCTTGGCAATTTTCACGATGTTAGTGATACATGCAAATTTAGCACCTTAACTCTATCCCTAATTCCTTTTCAAACTATAAAGACTAAAATTATAAATGGATCAAACATAAAGGGCCAAAACCCACATTTTGAAACTTCAGGAACCAAAACTAAAATTGGGGTAAACGATAAGGACCAAAACTTATATTACTCCAAAATAATAGTAATCAATATCTACTATAATAATAAAAACTACCTCATATACTTAATATAACATCTAATGTATAGTATTATATATTTTTGGACATATTTTTTAATATTACAATTTAACTCGATCAATCCAAATTAAATGGTCGCTATAATGAAAATATAAAATTAAATACTATCTACTGTCTTAAATATAAAGCTCAATTGACTTTTTCTTTTAAGAACATTAAGGAAGCTTTCGTTAAATTAATTAAAAATATTTATATTTATCGTTTTTTCTTCAAAATAATTTATTTAACTTATAAACTGATATATAATTTAATTATACATAACATATGATATTATTAAATAACTTACTCCCTCTCTGATCTTAATTATAGGAATACATTTGGGAGATTGTCTTGGTCCTAATTATAGGAACAAATTTTAATTTTTGTCAATTTCTTCCTAAAATACCCCTATTGATAATTTTCAATAATAATTAAATACAATAATAATTTAATAATACATCTACATATTCTATAAAATAAGTAATGCTTGCAACTCATTAATGTCACATATACTTTAATTCTATAGGCTCTTTTTTAATAAAATAATTTTGAGCAATTTTTATCATATTTTTTCCATATCACTCCACTAATACTTCCTCCACAATAATTAATTTAACAACACGCTTATATTCTATATATTATACCAAGTGAGAGATTCTACTCTAAAAATAAAAATAAAAATATCTTCCACCAATCTGGATCCTATTTATAAAGTTTTACTCAATTGAAGTGATCTGGATCCTATTTATAAAATATTTTATAAACTTCTAATTTAAAAGATTTAAATCCCATTGAATAAAAATATAAAATCAACTTATTAGTATATTAGGCCCAAGCAAAACTAAATCTGATGGACCACAAAAACCACCAAAAGGGTAGGAGGCTCACTTTAACAAATGAAAAAAAATCTTGACAATTTATTCTATCTTCAATCCACAGTGTCAAGAATAAGGGTATTTTTGAAAAAATGAATACAATTAACTAATTTAACCACTATCCTTAATCTCTCCAAAATCTAGTAATTAACTCCTATAATTAGGACCGGAAGGAGTATTTAACTTCTTTAACCTCTAAAAAAAAAGTTTAATAGATCTTATATCTAGAATAGGAGGTAGTAACACTTTTACGTAAAAATCAATAAATGCAATTAGGGGAGAATAGGAATTAGGGGCATTATAAAGAAAATAATAGGAACTGGGGGATTAGGCCATTGTGGCATTAAAAACACTATCAAACCAAAAGTTACCCAGCACGCACCTTCATGAAGATGGCGTCCCCTTGGGGAATAGACTTGAACATGTCACCTCCCACGTGGGTGACTCCTGCAATGAATTAGCAACAATTAACAGCCAATAGTAACAGAAAATCTCCCACATTCCCACGCTTCCTAGGGTCTGTTGAGATATTTGGAGGGGAGCAAAACTATTATCAACGGATTTTAAGAAAAGAAAAATTAGAAAAGCAGATGGAAAGTTTTTAATCTTTTTTTATTTTTTTATTTCACTTCTGCTTCTTATTAAAAAATTAAATCCAACTCCTACAAATTTTCTATCCATCCGTTTCCCTCATGCTAGACGGCAGACAGACATGTTCAATCAGACAACGAGCCCGTGAAATCACAGGATCCCCATTCCCCGATCACACGGCGGCTTACCTGGAATGACGGCAGCTTTCGCCACCACTTCAGGCAGATCGAAGTTAATCCCTTCTCGCACGTTCGGATTTTTCTGTAAGATCATTCTCAGGCAATCCCCTCCACTCCCACCCACGTCTACCAATTTCTCCACCCCTTCGAACCCATCGTAACCCTCCAGCGCCGCCTTCATGAACGGCACCGATACTCCAGACATCGCCTTCACCATCAATTCGTTCATCGCCGGCTCTTTCACATAGTAATCGTATGCCGCCTCTCCATTCGCCTTCACGAACGGCTCCTCCGTCGAGTCCTTCACCGCCTCGTGTACCAACGGCCACGCTTGCATCAGCGCGTCCTGTTTATCGATTCGATATCCATATTTATGCAAAAAATTGAGATGCAGAACAAATTCAATACAGCAATTAATGTAACGGATTTCAAAATTACTGGCCTGGTGGTGCTGGAGCACGTAGGCCGCGTAAGATAGACCTTCGTCATCGGTGACGAGGGTTTTGCCGATGTCGGTTAGGGAGTATTTTCTCTCGCCGCTGGAGTCGATGTGCTCGGCGAATACGCCATAACTGGTGAGCATGCGAAGGATGCGTTGGAGGTTTTCGGCATCGCCGCCGGAAGGAAGGACACGCGAGAGGATATCAGAGGCGGATAGGGGAGTGTTGGAGCCGGACTGCCAGATGGCGTCGGGAACATTGAGGCGGACGATGGCGTTGAGGGACATGGGGACACTGATCATGTTGGCCAGTTCCAGGATGGCTAGCCTCGCTTGGTTACGGGACTCCGATGACTCTTTCGCCGCCATTTCCCCCTCGTCACTTCACAGTTTCTCAAACTTAGTTACAGATATCCGCTCTCCTTGTGGATGTGTGTGATAATAGTCTCCCGATTTTAAAGTATGAAAACATTTCAGGCTGCAGTACTCGCATGTGGTCCCAAAAGTATATGCCATCAATATTTCAGCATGGGCGTGGGTTTTTTTTTTTTTTTTTTTGGTCAAAGGAAGTTCTATTCATAACACATCAAAGTCAAGACGGTTATAAAAAGATGACTAAGAAAACAATAGCATGAAAAACAAAACTAGACAAAACAAGGACAAACAAATACAACACAAGCAAATCAGTTACAACAGGAAACAAACAAATACAACAAAAAGAAACTACAACAACATAAAGCAAACTAGGAAAGGAAACAGACAAGCCACCATTTGATGAAGAGCTGATATGCGAAGGATTATCAACACCAGCATAAGTCTTCCGAGCCTCCAGAGTTAGAAGAGATAACAAAGCGGGTGCTGGTTTCGAAACCCACCCAACAGGGCACACCCCTTTATAAGCATTAGCTGAGGATACCCGCAAAGACGATTGCCCTCTCTCTGAAAAGGACACATGAGAACCCAACCTTAGAAAACAAAAAACTAATAACATCATGGATAATACTCATACACCTCCAATCATACAAGTCCGGTAACTTGGCCTTTACATAAGAAAGCAGAGAGAGGCAATCTGATTCAAAAATCACCATCTCAAGACCCAGGTCCAAAGCTAGAAGCAGGGCCCTCTTAAGATCTAAGGCTTCAGTCATAAAGGCGGAAATAAATTTAACTTTATCCACAAAACTCCATCTAAAGAAGCCGGCAAAATCACGGCTAATATGAATAAAATTCAAGAATGAGAATAGGATGTTAACCGTGAGCACCTCGGACCACCATAAAGCTAGGCCACCACTTCTTCCTACCGGATTTGCTATCCATTCTTCATTAAAGCCACATCTACGTCTCACCTTTCTAACATATCTTGCCTTTTGTTTAGTCTCCGATAAGAAGACTAAATGGGGTTTTTTCCGGAAGCAATCTTCCTTCAGGTTTATGACTGTCAAGGCAACCCCCAACCCTTGATAGTCCCAAGCCAACAGAATCATGGTGAACCTAAGTGGTTGGTCTCATCCAACCACCGGCGTCACTTCGCAACAAAAGGCCCCCGGTCCGTTTCCATCCTAGTGCCACCATCCAACCAGCTCTCCCGGAAAATCAATCTCACCCGGGTAGAGCTACCAATAGTTGCACTCGGATTGACCACCTTCCCCGCTTGTCTCGGGTATTTTTTAACGTACTTCAAATTTCTCCTATACTCCTTTTTTATTCTAACCGAAGCCACTTTCTCAATAGGCACAATCTCGCCTGACTCAAAATCCAAATTTCGACACTTAATTGATTTAACCATATCTAGATCATCATCGTGATGTCTCTTGATCCTGATTCCACGTAAGCCAACAGAAACAGCTGAGATAGGCGATAATCCATTAACGGGCATGATTGAAGATACCTTATTCTCATCATCACTTGGAAACTCTACACTGTAAGATAGGGAGTTACAAGGAGAAATTGGACCACCAGCTACAGAAAAAGAGTCACTAACCATGTATGCCTCTTGATGATTAACTTTAGAACTGGACAGGCCCACAGCATGAGTCAAGCCGCCCCCATCAGTTAGAACTGGACAGGCCCACGCATCGGGCGTGGGTTTATTAGTTGCATAAGAGTATAATTTTGGGTTAAGGTGCCATTTGGCTAATAAACTATTGGCTCAGAAGCGTCTGACATAATTAACTATTAAGTGGACTAAAAATACCAACAAACTTTTAAAAATGAGTGTCCAGCCCAACAAACTTTTAAAAAGAAGCGTTCAACACAACGCCGTTAGAAAAAAGTTAACATCCGTTATCTAAGGTGCAGATTGGCCAACAAACTTTTACTCTATGAGCGCCCAGCCACAAAAAAAGTTTTACCCAGGAGCGCCCAGCACAAAATTCTAAATTTTACTAAATTAAATAATTTTTTTTTCAATTGTCATTATTCAAAACTACTTGTATAGATATCTATGGACAAAAATTATTCATTCTTCAATTTTGTCAAAATTATAATTTGCTAAAATAAACAAAATTTTTAATTAAAAATATAATTATATGATTTAAATAAAAATCAAGGTGTTTTATAGTTTATTATATATGTTAAACAAAAAAATGATTTATTTTTATTTTAGAAGAAATTTATGTGATTTAAAAAATTCATTTATTGTTAATAAAAATTTAAAAAATCTAAAAAATCTATTATATCATGAATGAAATGAAATGAGTTTAATTTTTTTTATAAAAAGAGTTTAATGGATATCAACGTTGATACTTAATAATAAAAATCTGGCAACTTGATGATATATTTGTTAATTAAATGATCTATTGATTATATGAATATAAGACTTGTTGGAAAAAAAAATAACTTAAGAGGCTTGAGGAAGAACAATTTAATAATAGGTTAAAGAAGCAATTGACTTACAAAAGTCCCATATCCATATAAGCAATAGATCATTTAATTAACAAATATATCATCAAGTTGCGGATTTATATTATTAAATATCAACGTTGATATCCATTAATCTCTTTTTATAAAAATAAAAATTAAACTCATTTAATTTCTTTCAGGATATAATATATTTTTTAGATTTTTTTAACATTAAATGAATTTTTTAACTCACATAAATTTCTTTTAAAATAAAAATAAATCATATAATTTTTTTGTTTGACATATATAATAAACTATAAAACACCTTGAGTTTTATTTAAATCATATAATTATATTTTTAATTAATTTTTTTTATTATTTTAGCAAATTATAATTTTGACAAAATTGAAGAATGAGTAATTTTTTACTATAGATATCTATACAAGTACTTTTGAATAATGACAATTGAGAAAAAAATTATTTAATTTAGTAAAATTTAGAATTTTTGTCTTTGGCCTCCTAGAGTAAAAGTTTGTTGGCCAATTTGTACCTTAGATAACGGAGGTTAACTTTTTTCTAACGGTGTTGTGCTGGGCGGTCCTTTTAAAAGTTTGTTGTGCTGAACGCTCCTTTTTAAAAGTTTACTGGTAATTTTGATACACTTAATAGTTAATTGTGTTGAACGCTCCTGAGCCAATAGTTTATTGGCCAAATCGCACCTTAACCCTATAATTTTTACTACCTCCGGTCTTAATTATAAGAGCTAATTGACTTTCTTTAGAGAGATTAAGGAAGTTAAATAAGTTACTTAATCATTTCATATGTTAAATATTCTTAGATTATATATTAGTTTATTAGTCAAACTAATAAGTTTGAAGAAAAAAATAAAAATAAAAATACTTTAAGCTAATTTAATTAGCTTCCTTAATCTCTCCAAAAAAGTCAACTAGTTAACATAATTAAACCTAGGGAGTATTATTTAAATTCTTATATTTTTTATTAGAACAAGATTTTAGAGTATAACTTTTTAAAAAATAATCTTAAATAATAGGTTTTGTGTCAGTTTGGGTGACTCCCAAAATTATGATTTTGTATCCATAAAAACAATTTAAACGCTCTTATTTTTCTCATAAACGATTTTTTCACCAAAAATATTGTTTTATTGTAAGCCAATCAAACACTCTCTTCATTTTTTTTCTAAGAAAATGCATCATGGTTTGAGGTAGGGATGTCCAAGGACCGGGCCAGACTAGATTAGAGGTCAACCCGAGCTCGGACTGGACCGGACCGAACCGGTTGGACTGCCTGAACCAATTCAAGCAGTCATTTTTTTCAATATTTTTTTCCCTTTTTTTTATCTTTTTGGGATACAATATTTTAGCTCTGGTTTCACCTAACTTCCCAAAGTAATAAAAAGTGACATAGTGAAAAGTGATTCCTATAAATTAAAAAGCACATTAGGATGTCCAAACTCCAGTGAGTGGCTCAATGTAGTGGTGATTTACCAAAAAAAGATTTAAAAAAGACCTCGGGTCAGACCGGACCAGTCCAGGGGGTCTAAGCCCCTGGACCGAAGTCCAGTCCAACCCAAGCAATTTGGTCCGATCCAGTCCAACCAAATTGTCTTGGACTAATTTTTCTTACTCTAGACCGGGTCGGGTCAGACCGGACCAACCAAACCTCAGGTTTTCTGGACAACCCTAGTTTGAGGTAAAAAAATCATGGTTCTCATCTCATAAGCTTATTTTTTTCCCTATTTTTCAGGAGTTATTTTCTAAAATAACTTTTTTTACTTTTCCTCCTGCAGCTATTCTCCAAAAGCTAATCTCAGCATACTCTTTAGAGAATAGCTTCTAAAAAAGTAAAAAATAATAATTTCTAGAAAATCATGGTTTTCAACCCCTAAATCATAGTTTTCTGTTTAAATCTTGATTCCTCAGAATTTAAAAGTATTTTAGTAGTAGCTTATATCAAACTATGGTTTTAGAGGTTAAAAGCTTGACATAGTGTTTAATAATCTTATAGATTAAATACTTAAATCTAGTGCTGAGTTGAATGTACTACAAAGTACAAACTCTTTTCAAAATAAAAATTAAGATAAATTGGACAGATCAAGGTGGAAAATTATTTACGCCTCAATAAAGTTGGTGTCACACAAGCTTAACCAACTCCCCATCCGAAAAAAGCTTTTACCTCCAGTCTTAATTATAAAGCATAATTGACTTTTTTTTGGAGAAATTAAGAAAGCAAATAAGTTACTTAATCATTTCATATGTTGTGTATCTTTAGATTACATATTAGTTTATTAGTCAAATTAATTAGTTTCAAGAAAAAAATAAAAATACTCTAAAGTGATTTAATTAGCCTCATTAATCTTTTCAAAAAAGTTAACTAGATCTTATAATTAGGACCGGAGGTAATACAATATTTATTGAGAGAATTTAACCACAGTGCTAATTTACTCATCAATCAAATCCAAAAATTTCTAAACCTACATACGCTATAATATCATTCCACGTCGATTCTTACGCTACTGCCTGCGTCTTTTAGCCACCAACCGACCAGTGAAAATGAAGAGCGAGAAACACAAAGGAAAAACTTTGGCCAACTTCTTTTTCAACCCTAAAATTTTGGGGCCCACGGGAAAATTTTGGGATGGAAAGGAATATTTAGATATTTTATAAAAAAAAATTAAAAAATTAATTATAATATATGTTTTATATTCTTATATTATATATTAGTTTATTAATGAAACTAATTAATTTAGAAAAAAAATATTTTAAAATAATTTAATTAGTTTCTTTAACCTCTAAAAAAATCAACTCCATATTATATTTAGAATAGAAAAGAGTATTTTATTTGTTTTGCTTAATTATTTATCTGGGCGAATATGGTCTTTATTTGTTTTGCTTAATTATTTATCTGGGCGAATATGGTCTTTTTGAGGTGGTTTGTAAAAGTAGCCTCAATGCTTATTTTGGATGTGTTCGCTTCTCTCTCTGTTCATATCAACCTCTTATCTTGCAGGACCATGATGTGGTTTGGGTAAGGTTCTTAAAAACGAGTTTTTACCTAAAACAAAATGCGTTTTGCTACAAATAAAACGTAAAAACGGCACTGTTACGGGGACTTCCATTAGGCCCAACGTCAAGGAAGCTCATTAGGAAGTATATTCTATCTTAGGATCTTCCTATAATAAAGGAAAATCTTATCTCACCTATAATCCAGGAATATCTGAATCTGTATCTTGGGATATGATATAACGGCCTTAGATTATGTTAAGTCCCAGATACCTGACCTAAGGTATTCTCTATAAATACAGGAGTCAACCCTTAAGGTACACACGTTCTATACCTTGAACTATTTACATATTGTCACATTGTACACACACAACACAACACCCTTTTGGTGGCGCCTAGTACGTAATCACGGTGATCCCGATCCCACGCCTCCCTGATATTTGCCTCATAGATATTCAGGCAGAACCTATTGATCCAATATCAAGGCTCTTTTTTTTTCCCTATTTGCCACTTTTTAAATAATTAATTACCAATTTGCCACTGATTTCAAAATATTTCTCAATGTGCCACTCTTTAGTCGACTAAACCAAGGTTTAGTCGACTAAAACGCGGGAAGATGATTTTTTTGAAAGACCCCGCGATTTAGTCGACTAACCCAAGTGATTTAGTCAACTAAATCGCGACAGGTGTTTTTTTTTGAAACCCCGAAATTTAGTCGACTAACCCACTTGGGTTAGTCGACTAAATCATCCTTGAAGAAGGGTTTTTTAAACCCTCATTTGCGTCATTATGGAGCTCTTATCATATAGCAACCCTTCCCCCCTAATACTCTCTCTTTTCTCAGTTTGTAGTGCAACCCATCAAAGTTTAATCCCATTCCACCTTATTCAAGGTATTATTTCGGAGACTATAGTGGGTGATGATAATAATACCTTGAATAAGGTGGAATGAGATTAAACTTTGATAGGTCGCACTACAAACTGAGAAAAGATGGAGTATTAGGGGGAAGGGTTGCTATATGATAAGAGCTCCATAATGACGCAAATGGGGGTTTAAAAAACCCCTCTACCGCGATTTAGTCGACTAACCCAAGTGGGTTAGTCGACTAAATTTCGGGGTTTCACAAAAAAAAAAAAAACACCTGTCGCGATTTAGTCGACTAAATCACTTGGGTTAGTCGACTAAAAACAAGGGGCAGGGGTTTTTTAAACCCCATTTGCGTCATTATGGAGCTCTTATCATATAGCAACACTTCCCCCCCAATACTATCTCTTTTCTCAGTTTGTAGTGCGACTCATCAAAGTTTAATCTCATTCCACCTAATTCAAGGTATTATTTCGGAGACTATAGTGGGTGATGATAATAATACCTTGAATAAGGTGGAATAGGATTAAACTTTGATGGGTCGCACTACAAACTGGGAAAAGAGAGAGTATTAGGGGGGAAGGGTTGTTATATGATAAGAGCTCCATAATGACGCAAATGAGGGTTTAAAAAACCCCTCTGCCGCGATTTAGTCGACTAACCCAAGTGGGTTAGTCGACTAAATTTCGGGGTTTCACAAAAAAAAAAAAAAACACACACACACACCTGTCGCGATTTAGTCGACTAAATCACTTGGTTTAGTCGACTAAATCGCGGGGTCTTTCAAAAAAATCATCTTCCCGCATTTTAGTCGACTAAACCTTGATTTAGTCGACTAAAGAGTGGCACATTAGGAAATATTTTGAAATCAGTGGCAAATTGGTAATTAATTATTTAAAAATTGGCAAATAGGGAAAAAAGCCCAATATCAAAGTACTAGCCCACCAAGCTAGACATCTGTGTTCTACACGTTTTAAAACGCGTTTTTGAATACCATGGGCTAGGGTCATCCCAAACTGATCCTTTTTTAATTCTAGTATTTTATTTTTAAAATCATTTTAGTACGTTTGCTTTTATTTTTATTTTTATTTTTACAAAAAAAATTAAGCGAGTTGAGTCATAAGGCTCATCAGAGTTAGAGTATGCTTCCAAACTCAAAGAGTGTTTACACAAGTACTTATGTATCACCCACCAATAAAATTCTCCTATCAGTGATATTTAAATGCACAACCTTATGACTATTATTGTTTTATGTTTTTTTAGCTTTCTATTGGGCATTTGTTCTTAAACCAATATTTTTCCTGGTAAAAGGAACCTAATAGTTTTTAGTATATCCTTCTTGAGTTAAAATGCAACCAACACCTTGAAATCTTTAAAATTTTCTTTTAAGTGTATCTAGCGCCTTAAAGTATTTTTTAATATGTCCAGTATCCTAAAGTATTTTTTCAGATTGCTCATCATCACCTTAAAGTAATTTTTTGAGTAATTTTATACTTAACAATTTAGTTAATTTAAAGTATTGGATACACCTAAAAAATACTTTACTACACTTATGTACCTTGAAAAATATTTTGGAGTGTTGATTGCACCCTAACCTTATCATTTTACTTAGTTTTTAATAAATCATCTTTTTATAATAAAAAAATCCAAACAGGGTGTTAGTGATCGATGGCCATCCCCTCTTTTCCTAGGCTGGATGGGTGTAGAACTAAAAACAACGAAGTAGCTGCCCAAACAACAACAACGGGCAAGGAGCAATTTGCTACAGTTACAGAGAACCAACTCCGTTAAGAAAACCAGAGTGGGGATGCTTTGCAAATGGCACATAAAAACTTTTTTTTTTAAAAAAATAAATAAAAGGAGGCCAAACCAGCCGTGAGGGATATAATCTTCCACCTCTCATAGTCATATGTAAGAGATTGTTGTGTTCATTATTCAATGGAACTATAAGATAATGGCAACATCATAAAAGATAGATCAACCATCTAAACATTACAAAGAGAAGAAAACTCCTCTTTAGCAAAAGGCCAAAAAAAAAAAAAAAAAAACTTTGCTTTGTGTCTAATAATGCATCGCTCATACATATGTATACTCATATTTTCTAAAAGCTTTTAGTTACGCCGTCTGATTTTAATTATAAGACATATTTATCAGATTTTCAAGAGATTAAGGATAGAATACCCTTATTCAAAACTCCACAAGGAAAACAAACTACTGGTTTTGACATGTGTCCTCACTCAGCAAAACATCGCATGTACTCTCTCTGTTCCTTATTATAAGGCACCAACTAGCAAGTTTATTTGGTCCTTTTTTAAGGCACTTGCTTGTTCCCAATAAACATTAATTATTTTTTTCCATGTCTGCCTATAATTAATAAGGGTAGTAGGTGAAAATAATAATTAATATGATATTAGAGTTTAGTGCAATTAGTAGGGGTAATATTAGAAATTACTTAGATTCTAGGACAACTTTATTGACTTTAACTGCTTTTATTAGTTTGTGAGAAAAGTTAGTTGGTGCCTTATACTCCCTCTGGATCTTATTATCATGGTTATCAGAACCGGACCGGACCGGGAACCGTCGAACCAGACCTGGAATCGGTCTGAAACAAGTTAGAAACTGGGGTTAACCCCCTGAACCGGAGCCGAACCGGTGAAACCGGTGTGACCCGGTCGAACCGGTCTTAACCCGCCGGTTTGACTGGTCTAAACCGGAGTTTTTTGTTTGTTTTTTTTTATTAAGAATAAGCTACAATCCAAAAACCACTTTTCTAATGTTTTGTCCCATGCAAAGAATCTTAATTCCTTCCCCTTATTCTATTTTTCCTCTATTTTTGTAACACGACAAATTAATTACATACACAAATTAAACCATACAGTTCCTTTAAATTTATGCATATTTTACATCTTTATAAAGTCAAACTTATTATCAACGTATGTCCTTCATATTCGATTTTACCTAGGAGTTGATTGATCTTAATGATGATTATCATGTTGATGATTATTAGTTTAGTGATTGAAGGTGAGAATATTTTGTTATGATGTAAGTGAGAATATTTTGTTATCATATACATTGCTTTTGATATTTTGTTATGCTGAATGTTTGTGATTCCATTACAAATTCAGGTGTCATTGAGTGGTATATGATGCTTTGATATCAATTTGTAAAGAAAATTGTAAACAATATTTGACAAGTATATAATTATTGAATCACTCTTGATTTAAAGTCTTGAAATAATATATAGTATTTGGAATTATGGATTATGTGATAAGAAATTAAATTATTTCTCATTTTTTAATTCCTCACCGGTTTGGTCCCGGTCTGATCCCGGGTTGACTCCGGTCTGACCCACTGACCCTTAATCCAGTACCCCAACCGGTTCACTGACCGGTCCGAGTTTAATTACCTTGCTTATTATAAGGCACCAACTAACAAATCTCACAAACCAATAAAAACAGTTAAAGTCAATAAAGTTGTCCTACAATTTAAGTAACTTCCAATATTACCCCTACTAATTGCACTAAATTCTAATATCATATTAATTATTACTCTCACTCACTACCCTCATTAATTATGGGCAGACATAGAAATAAATAATTAATGCTCGTTGGGAACAAACAAGTACCTTATAAAAAGGACCACAAAAACTTGTTAGTTAGTGCTTTATAATAAAGAGCAGAGGGAGTAATAAGAACCAGGGAGAGTATATAATATTCTGCCTCCGTCAACTCTTTCTTTTTTTTTGGTCAAAGGAAGTTCTATTCATAGCACAGACAAAACGATTACAAAGAGAAGACTAAATAACAATAGCCTGAATAACAAAAAGCAAAACAGGGACAAAAACAAACAACTACAACGGAGCAAAACAACTACAACAAACAACAAACAAATACAACAGAAAGAGAAATACAAAAACATAAAATAAACTAGGAAAGAAATCAGGCTAGCCACCATTCGAAGAAAAACTGGTAAGCGAAGGATTATCAACATCAGCAAAGGTCTTCTGAGCCTCCAGGGTTAGTAGAGATAACAAAGCGCGGGTCTTTGGTTGCGAAACCCACCCAACAAATGCACACCCCTTTATAAGCATCACCGCAAGGAGATCTGCAAGACGGTTGCCCTCTCGGGAAAAAGGACACGAGAACCCAACCTTAGAAGACAAAAGACTAATAACATCTTGGATAATACTCCTACACTTCCAATCATACAAGTCCGTAGCTTGGCCTTAACACAAGAAAGCGAGAGGAGAGCGATCGATTCAAAATCACCATATCATGACCTAGGTCCAAAGCTAGAAGCAGGGCTCTCTTTAGAGCTAAGGCTTCAGTCATAAAGGCAGAAATGGATTTGACTTTATCCACAAACCCCCATCTAAAGGAGCCGACAAAATCGCGACAAATAACCCCAATTGCAGCATCTTTCTCATAGGAAGAAAAGGCTCCATCACAATTAATTTTAAGGCTGCCTCGTGCTGGGGGAAACCAAATAGTGCCAGGACTATCACAGCCCCTCGACAAGAAAGGTTCTCTGACCCCTTTAGCATAGTTAGCCCAAAAATCAAAATTACTTTTCCGAGCCAGTTCAATCACAATACTCGGGTTTGGCTGCCTATGGTCAAAGGTCATTTCATTTCTGGCCTTCCGGATAAACCACGAAGCCAACAAATAAAGGAAATGTCATGCTTACTCGGCGAGAGAGGTACTGTTATCAAGATCCACCATGCACCGAAGTTGGATACGGTGGAGACATCAACTCTAGCCCCGAGCGAGCGCCAAACCAAATGCATCGCGTCCGGGGCAATGGAAAAATACATGCTCGATAGTTTCCTCGGCATCGCACAACCGGACAATGGCTATCTTGGGACCTCTTTCGTCGAAACAAAGTGCGGACTTGGTGGCAACGGCCTTACTCAAAAGCCGCCATATGAACTGTTGTACACGCGGATCACTTTTATCTTCCAAATGGAGTTCCAAAGATGAAGTGTGAATGACGGTCGAAGAGCCACCCTATCCACATTAGCAGATTTCCAATCTTTCCGGCAATGATAGCCCGAACTTCACCGTATACACTCCATTCTTGGCACCGTCCACACCAATTTGTCTTCCACCCATTGGAGGGATAGGGATTTTATAAATTGCCTTCTTGACTTCGGGCTACATATTGGTCAATAGGCGAAAGGTTCCACCGCCCATCAGTTATCAGATCACAGACTCTACCATTTAAGATAATCGGAATATCGGTGGTCTTAGGTCTCTTAGGGAAACTAGCTCCTAATACCCAAGGGTCTCCCCATATTCTGATAGCCGTACCATCCCCAATGTCCCACCTTAGATCCTTCTTGAGGAAATTTCTGCCATCTAGGATACTAGACCAACACCAAGAAGCCTTATAGCCTATCTCCGCATTAATGAAGTTTTGTTTAGGGAAGTACACACCTTTTAACACCCGAGCCCAAAGGTCAGTAGGCCTCGTCATAAGCCTCCAAGCCGTTTTAGCCAAGAGGGCATCATTCATCATCAAGAGGTCCCGAAATCCCATCCCTCCAGAACTCTTTCTCGCTAATTAAGTTTTCTATCTTTCGCCGGCTTCCCACTTCATCTAAACTTCTCTATATTACTCTACAATAATTAAAATAATGTCGTTGACCCTCTCGGAGGACCACATGTTATTTTCCCACACTTTTTTTTCTCAAAAAAATGAGATTTCGGAGAAAAATATATCTTTCTCCAATATTGCTCAGCATGAAAAAAAAAAGGTTCTATGCACTTTTTTTTATATGTGCATCTCACATTATATACATTATTTAGGTATAAAAATGCCTATAAACTTATTAAATGGGGTAAAAATATCAACTCCATTAACTAATGCAAACATCCGTTAACTTTTGGTTATCTACATACACTAAATGTCTGTCACTTTTTATTTGTGTGAGTCCACGTGTGTCCCAATGTCAACATTTAGAAATACGTGTACTGAGTCACTATAGGCGACTACTAAACCTTTGTTTTGCTTTAGTTTAAGTATCCTTAAAGAAGTCCTTCATATGTCAAAGTTTATTTCTGTTTCTCTTGGGTTCGGTCTCTCTATCACTCTGTCTCTTTACCCTCAATCTTTCCGAAGGAAAATCTCTCCTTAGCCTTTTTTTTCTTCTTTCCTCATTAACCTATCTGGGCTGTTGATTGAAAAAATAAGAAAAAATTGATTGAACAAACATGATTTAAAAATTATAAGGGATAATAAGAAATGAATGACGAGAGAAACTCAATCCCAATCTTTCTCAGCGCTCTTGTTATAGTAGTATTTTACCCCCCCCCCCCCCTCGTTCATTTCTCCTTAGCCGTATAGGCTTTTTATCTCTTTATTTTGAAAGTTGTATCTATTTTGATAGACTTACAAGTGAGAAAGAGAAAAAAAGAGGGGGGGGGGGGGGGAGGTGAGGGCGATAGTGATGTGAGAGGGGAAGGGTGGGAGGGGGAGAGAGGGCTGACCATTGTAACTCAGCACATAAATTTCTGAAGGTAAATTTCTGAAGGTTGATATTTGGGCACAAGTGGTACCCACAAGAGTTAAAAGTTATGGGCGTTTAGTGTAGACAATGAAGAAGATATTTACACCACATTTTCAAAAAAATTTATAGGTATTTTTGTACTTAAGAAAAATTTATAGTGCCAGGTGCACTTTCTCAAAAAGTTCATGGGTAAAAATTTGCCCCCTAACCTTTATTTAAAATAATAACTAGTGCGGGGCTCACAAACTCAAAAGTTAAGAAATGTTTGCCTTAATTAACGGAGCTTATATTTTTACCTTATTTAGAGAAGTTCATGGGAATTTTATACCTAAATAATGTATACGGTGCTTGATGCTACATTTTAGTCCCCGGTTTATCATTTCTTCTTAGTTTGGAATTATTTTAAAAATTGTAAAGACTGTATAAAAATGATTCAAGAAATAAAAATAAAATAAAATAAAATCATTATATATATTAAGGTCAAGATTAACAGCATATTTTAACTCCATCTACTAATATATCATGAAAATAATATAAATAATAAGGTAGAATAATAAGATTTATTATATATACATATTTTTCAAAAAAAGTAATTATTGTTCACGTGAAAATAACCACCAGTCCTTTCTCCTTGCTATGAGATTCCATTTTTCTCTTCAGTGTTGTTTTATTTATGACGTTATGACACTGAGTCTGAGACAGTCAGTCACGTTATAAAAATTCCTTTATCAGTCTGATATTGGGACCCACAATGAATCATGTGAATATCAGACTCCTGATGGCAGTAAAAACACAGCTATGAGAGATACTGGGCATTATATTGCAATGACAGGTTAATTGAAAGATGGTATGGAATCTCAAACTCCGATATCCAATTTTAATATTTATATGAAGCCTCTTAAAAAATGCACCGCCCTTAAAAAACATTAGCTAGGCATCATCTCCAGGTTAGTGAATATATTACCTTTTTTCTCTTTATAGAGATTCAAATCTTGGTTAACTACATTAGTACATTATGAGGAACTAGCACTTTTTACCAGACTCAATTCCTATTGGTGTGAAGACGTTACTTTTTTTTTTTTTTTGTATTGGTTCCGACTAATCCAAATTCGCTCCAAGTCGGTCTTATGGTCGTGAGGGAAGAGCTTCCAACATCATTTTTTCTATTCTCACGCCTCGAACCGAGAACATGGTTAAAAGAGAGCAAGTCCCTTATCACTTACTCCCCATAGATGTTGGTGTGTGAAGACGTTACTAAATACAAAGCATCCTTCATCCAAGGTTGGGCTTAAGAAACTTGTGTGCTCAAGATGGACCAAACAAATATACTAATAGTATCGTGTTTGGCCAACTTTATTTAACGGGTCGCGGTCAAGTTGTGTGGTGCTGGGTTTGACTTGGGCCTCAACAATAAAAAAAAAACCACGGCACTAGTCACCAGAGTACCTGTTAATTATTGCTGCGGCCCGTTAGCTTGGGCTTTGACCGCAGTGGGCTCTGGTACGGCGTTCGAATACCTGAGAGCCTCCACTTTTCAATCAAACAAAAATATTCTTTTCGATTATTGATATAAGGCGTATTTATTTAATTAAATTAAATTAAAAAAATAAGTTAATAAATGTGTTATGCACTACAATACCCTAGTCATGTTTTCTGATTCTCTCTCCTCCTTGATTATTGATGAGAAAGTATCAATAAGGGTAAATTAAGAAAAATAATAATAAATATTAAAAATATGTTTTATATTTAAGATGAAGATCAACTCTCTAAATATGTCTTATACTAAGGACCGGAGGAAGTATAACATATGTGAAAAAAATACATATTTTTTGACATAAAAATTATATGATTTTTAATTAATATAGATAGACACCTATTGTTCATCCGTTTGTTTGTCATGTTAATATCCACAGGCAGTGACTTCCTTCCCCCCTCTCATTGCGCGGGATGATTTTGCTTTAGTGCATTCAACACATGCCATGCATTCCAATCAACCTAATGAATCAACTAAACATAAGCATCACAAAATATATACACACACTGACACACACACACAACAGTACAATAATCAGTAAGCAAGATAGAACACATCAGTATTATTGTCTTCATGTTGTATTTGATGTCCTTGAAAGTGTCTAAAGATATATTGGGTATGGACACAACTTCTGAAGCGCCAATTTCTCTTTTCCTGCATCAGTTCTCTTCCACGCACTTCTTCCTCTCATCCATTCTCTTCCAAGCCTGCAAAGGAAACATGAGCAAATTTTCTATCGAACTAAAAACCAAGTTAAATACTGAATATGACACCAACAAAATAAAGGAAACCCAACTAATTATGAGGAAAACACAATATGTAATAGTCTAACATGAACTTTCATGTCTTAAAGTGTAGTGCTATTTGAGTTCGCAACAAAATTATAGGTCTAGATAGTTATAATCGTCACTAAGGTCCAACAAAAAACAAAGTCATAACTAAACAATAATTTAAAAAACTAAGATTGTAACACATCAACATGAAGTAGAATTTCTCTTGCTCGATAACTTTGATAGGCTTTGAAAAATGCTTAGTTAGGGAGGTAATGAAAGCATGCACATGCTTCTCTCATTCCCAACAACACTTCTCTTTCCTTCATTCTTCTTCTTCCCTTAATATGTTGCCTTTGTCATCAACTAAGAGATAGGAATGTCATCTAGTCAAGATCTGCCATGATCATTAGACTGTATTCCGTATCTAAAATATTAACCATAAAATTGGATTAGTATATCAATGAAAGCTGATCCGTGTCAAACTCATTTGAATTTCCATCAATTTATGACCCCACAAAATCAAATTATTTTTAAAAAGAAAGTGCAAACTCTAGCAATTGGCTCATAATTGCCCTTCATAAAAAAACATATTTTTTCAAAATAGAATGATAAAAAGATACAAACAATAAGTTGATGAAATCTATAAACATAATAACACTTATAGACAAATAAGTGTATGTTAAAATAAATGAAAATTTGGAAAAAAAAATGCAGCAAATCAGAAAGAGGGAGGGAGAAGGAGCGGACTAATAGGCTACCAAATAAAAACAACCAAAATGAAAAAGAGAGGAAATAAAAGGCAAAATCAAAAGTATGAGAAAAGAATGATGCAAATCACAATGAACAAACATAACATGGTAAAAGATTTTATGCACAAAATCCCCATATCTTGGCAAGATCCAAATTATTAACACCTATTATTAGGAAATCATCAAGCTCTTGTTACCTATTGAATGAGCTTTCATGGAGCAACCTGTCTCCATTCTTCTGATTGGCAGCAACATGAATTATATGTCATATATCAATGAATTCACAAAAATGAAATCTTCCTTGAGGATATCTCTCAATCTTGGGAGTAACCAACGGGTCAACTAAAATTACAGATAATAGTATTAGAAAATCATTTAGATTATATTGCCAAGTAAAAAATTAACCTTATTATGCAGCTTCCATAGAATAAATCTCACCCTGTTTGGCATAGCGGTAGGGAGGAAAAAAAGGCCCGCGCATAGTGATTTAAGCTCAATGGAGAGAAATGGACCGTTTGGTATAGCGGTGGTCTCAGATGGGCTTATTTAAAAAACTGACTTCTAATATAAGTCACTTTTTTTAGCTTCTAGAAAAAAATGTTAGGGATAGGTGATCTAATAAACAATATACTATTAAATATACATTTTAATTTATCCATTAAAATATATTTAATTAAGTACTTTAGAGTTTTTTCTTATAATAATTTATTTTTTTATCAAATTTAAATTTAAATTTTTATCTTCAATTATCAAAATATATACAACTAATATATATGCTCGTATTCAATAAGATTCATGTCATTTTTAGTCATTTTTCATCTCAATTGACTTTTCAAATAATCATTCAAATAAGAGCTCATTTGGGGAAAAAAAAAAGTCACTTCTCACACTATTATTCAAAACACAAATCACATTTATAATTTGACTTTTATCATATTTTACTTCTGCAAAAGTCAGATTGCAAATAAGTCACTTTTTGCACCGCTGTCCCAAACGAACCCATCCACTGTTTTGACTAACAGTCTAACACTATAATGGATTGCATAAGGAAGAAGCAAAACAAAGAAAATCCCCTAATCTCTAGGAGGGATTGAGAGATATAAATATTGCACATTATATCTTTATAAAATTATGCGTAAATACAAAACTTAATGCAGGCCAATTGGAGCTAAAAACAAATCAAAAATTCATATCACTTTTGCCTCTACTCCTTTGACGAACAACTATATGAATTGCATTACAGATATTAATGAAGATCCAAACATTAGACTTCATGCATAATATCCCCCAATATTGGGCGGATTTAATAGAGTGACACCAAACTTATAGTAAAAAAGGAATTAAATAATCGAAAACTTTCCACTTTTTGTTTAGTAAGAATCCTTATCCTATCTGCAATCCCTGAAAAATAGGAAAAGATATGTACTAAAAAAATTTGTTTTAAGGGTCCACAACGGTAAAGTAAATCTTATGGAAATCAAACATAGAAAATGACATTATTCACTCAAGCACGCAATTGTTCTTCTTTCATCTTTTGCATTAGTAATTATGATAGAGTCAAATATAACTTGAGATGATTAGTAATGTGGTAATGTCCTATACAATTCAAATAAATAATTATCACATTTCAAACTCAAGACTTAATTAACCACTTTCTAATTACTGCATTCTTAAATAAATCATTGACGAACCTCTTAAAATTGTTCAATAAATATATTTGATGATTAAGGTGCCCTTAGATTCTCTAAATGATTGTTTCAAGATGCTTGTTTAAGGTGGAACGTTTAAGAATTAGTAGAAGTCATGTTGTCCAAATTTCAAAGAGGACAATGACACCTATAACTAATGGATATATGCTATTTAGTATTGGTAATATAAAGGGAATTGAATGTTGCTAAATCTGAATAGAGACACATAATGTCAAACGTGCGAAAAATTCCTAACTTGGAAAAAATACTACTATCGGATGAAAACTATCATTTAATTTTAAATCCAATTGTTAATTCCTAGTTTTCAACAATTATAAAAATCCTTTCCTCAAATCAGTATGAATAACATCGCCCATTCATTCGTTTAGCCCTCATCATCAGATTAAAAAATAAAATATCAAAATCAAAAACTGTAAAGGAAAAAAACATAGATAGTAACAGATTTATTAATGGAGGTTTAAGCAAAGCCAACCCTGAAGACAATTAGGAGTATATTTTTTCTCTTCCATAAGCATCTTTATATAATATTTGTATTGATTGGCATCTTTATATAATATCTACTTTTTGACTTTAATAAGTCTTTGGCAACGCTAAAAACCACTGGATTTGGTGACCTTTTTAGCATCACCTCCTTCAAATTAGAGGCTAGTTGTACCCACCCATAATGCCACAATATAAGATGGAAGTCTGTTCAACTATGTTTCCCCACTGAGCTATAGTATTATCTGCTACTACTCCTATTCAACCACCGTACCTCCCCCTGTAACTATCAATAGCTCTCTCTTTTTTTCTTCTTTTTTTGGCCAAGGAACTATCAATATAGCTCTTTGTACTATGGAACAGAGAATTTTTAGCAAAATTAGATTATATTGAAAAAAATCTCTAATAAATGTAGAAGGGACATCAAGTAGACTGTAGGTCTACAGAAAGTCTTAAGCAACCATAACTCCTCTATACCAAATGTCAGTGAATTGGGAAAACAGCTACCACACAATAACTCAAGGATAAAACAATTAAGTGTTGGATCATTTACAATGTAGAGAACAAACTGGACGAAAGAATCAAGGGTTAAATGCCTAATTTGCCATGAAAGTTTTGATAAGGGGGCACTCAGCACCCGGAAGTTTTTTTGGTACCAAATTTACCATGAAAGTATAAAAAAGGTAGCAAATTTACCCCGGAAGTATGAAAAAGGTAGCAAATTTGCCCATCCATTAATTTTAACCGTTAAGTTTAACTGAGTGTACACGTGGCATGCCACCTCATCAACCTAATAAGAGTTAAGTATCATTTTTGCCCCGGAAGTTTTCACTGAGAGCAAGTTTGCCCCGGAAGTTTTCACTAAAGAGCAATTTTGCCCCGAAAGTTTACAAAACGTATCAATTTTGCCATTCTTTCTCACATATTAAATTTGACTATTAAATCGATCAATGACCACACATGTCATGTCTTGAAAAGGTCTAACTTGGAGTCAAAGAAGGAGATCCTTGAGATGTTGAGCTCAAGCGCGAAAATTTGTGAAGCGAACCGTCACGTGAAGCATCACTTATGATCTAAGCAAATGATCGGTCTATACAAACGTAAATATTATCACTATTGATTTGTTTTACGAACCAATTTTTGGAACAATTCATTTCTCGTTTTGCGTTTCATTTGCTTAGATTATAAGTGATGCTTCCTCCTGGGTTTTTGCGACACCTTTCGGTCCCCGTGACCAATTCGGCTTTACAAATTCTGGCCGCCTTGAGCTCAACATCTCAAAGATCTCCTTCTCTGACTCCAAGTTCGACCTTTTCAAGGCATGACATGTGTGGTCTTTGCCTGATTTAATAGTCAAATTTAACATTGGAGAAAGAAGGGCAAAATTGCTACTTTTGTAAACTTCCGGGGCAAACTTGCTCTCAATGAAAACTTCCGGGGCAAAAATAATACTTAACTCTTATTCGAGTTGATGAGATGGCATGCCACGTGTCATGAGGTGGCATGCCACGTGTACATTCAGTCAAACTTAACAGTCAAAATTAACGGAGGGGCAAATTTGCTACCTTTTTCATACTTCCAGGGCAAATTTGATATCAAAAAAACTTCTGGGTGCTGAGTGCCTCCTTATCAAAACTTCCATGATAAATTAGGCATTTAACCCAAGAATCAATATTCTCACACTCATGCTAACCTGTGTAACTTCAGTCATTCAAACTTTTTTTTTTGTCTTGTTGCTTCGGTCATTCAAACTACACTTTACCAACACTCTAAACTTTATTCAATTTGGTGATTGTTACTTTTCCTCCGTTAGCAGAATAAACATGTCCCTCTACTTAAAGGGCCTCACAGCTTATATAAAATATAAAACATATTTTACTACTCAAAATATGGAATGTTATACAAGCATATTGGTTTCTCGTTTGAATAAGAATCCTGAAAAAAAGGACGCGGCTTTGGTCCTTTGCGGGTTATTGTCCACTACGCTCCTTTACTTAAAATGGCGCTGTTTTGTGGCAAAACTGAGCTGGTTCTCTCTTCTTCTTTTTTTGAAAAAATATTTCAAGGCACTGATTGATATTTAAAATATACTAAAAAGGTACTTTATAATACTGACTGATACTGAAAAACTTCATGATCTTGAAAAATTATTTTAAGATATTGAAAAAAATATTTCAGAATACTGAATGGTATTAGAAAACAAACTTTATGATCTTAGAAAATTATTTCAGGTACTAACTGATATTAAAAATATACTTCAAGATTTTTTTTAAGATCCTAAAATAATTGTTCAAGATCATGAAATATTTTTTTTAGTATCGTTAAGTATTTTTTTAGTATCAATCAATAACCTGAAATATATTTTTGAGATCATGAAGTATTTTTTTAAGATTGATCAAGATCCGAAATATCTTTTAAGTATCGATCAATGCTTTTTGAAATATTTTTTCAAAAAAAGAAAGAAAGAAGGAACCAGCTCAATTTTGCGCCAACATGACGCCATTTTAAGTAAAGGAGCGCCGCAGACGGCACCTCGCAAAGAACCAAAGTCGCGTCGGAAAAAAAGACATCCGATTTAATCACTAATTCCTTTTGATACGATAATAATACTGTCCATATCTCTTAAACCAAATTACTTAATTTATTTTCCATATATGTATATAGATAGATAGATATACAATATTTAAAGGGTTTAATGTTTATGTTTTTGATGCATAAATATTTTTTCTGCCACACTCACATAAAAATGAGTGGGTCCCACTAATATTTTATCTTTCTTCTCTTTACAATGGGATCCACCCACTTCTATGGAAATATGATAGAAAAAATAAATATGCAACAAAAACAGAATTATTAAACCCATATTTTAAATGTAATAAATTTTCTTAAAACTTCAACTCAAAGATATTACGGGATCACAAACACACATAGTAGAATATCATAGGTATAGAGCTCTTGATATCACAATTGTCTCGTGTGCTTAAGTGACAGTACATAAAGATTGTCAACATGATACATTGATAAAAACAAGGAAAATTACAAAAGAATATAAACAAGAAAAAATATATATATAAAAAACAATCATTCAACTATTCATCCTCATTCGATTATGAAATACAATCTTGATGTATTAAAGGTGAACACTTAATTTAAGGGTGAACAATTATTCAAACATGTATTAATTCAAAGAAAATAGACAAATAATACTAATACTAATGAAAATTTGAAACCATTATATTCAAGTTATTAATTCAAACTTTTAACTTGAATTTTAAAAAAAAATCTTGGCTTTATTAGTTTAAGATTCTTGCTCATGTCATCAAGTAAAGGCTCCTTCCCTTCTTTCCCCTATCTGTCTAAGATTCTATCACAGATAAGGACCATTGAAGATGACTGGTTCCATCAAGCTTATGTCAAGTTATGATAGGGAAGCCTTCGTGGCTGTATCAAAGTGGGGGAGGCCCATAGGCGAACTAGACTCCTCGGCTGGGAGATGACAGGAATGAAGTGACCTGTCTAAGCCTAAGGTTAAAAAAAAAAAAAAAAATCCCAAATTTTTGGGGCACTTCCTCCAATGATGAATGTGGAATGTGGGTCCGTCACCGGCTACGAGCCTATGACTAGGTCTTTTTTTCCAAGTGCCCCCCATGATGAACGTGGGTCCGCCATTGGCTACGAGCCTATGACTAGGTCTTTTTTTCCGACGTCCTAATTAGGGTTCTAATTAATCGATCAGTCTGAGTGAACCACAATCAAGTCAAGTCAATTGTAAGAGGCGAGCTTGGTCATTGGTCAATTTGCATGGCACGTTTGTAAACCTAACCATCAAATATAGAACGACCCAACCATTTCCCATTACAGACCGATTAAAATATACGTTTCAGATTTTGAATTTCTCAAATTTTGACATGCAAAAATTCCAAAACTGAACGACGAATTTCACGTTGCATTAATTGACGTTTGACGGTTATTTATTTATTATACTTTCTTTTCTCATTGCTCCAATATTGTCTTATTTCATCATTCTTAATATAATATTCTTTTCTTTCAAAGTCCAAAATGCACCAATATGATCGCCTTTCTATTTTATACTGTATATGCTGACTCAGAGAGAAATTTGAAGTCCCACTTGATTTCTGGGCTCTCTCTCTCTGGATAAATAATTAGTTGCCACTTGCCAGTTTTCTGGTCAAGGGAAAAAAATGACCAAATTTTGAGTTTCACGCACATGCAGTCTAGCAGAGCATAGTTTAATTTTCTTCCTTATAAAAAAAGAAAAAAAGCATAGTTTTCTTCTCCTCATAAAAGAAGTATTTATTCTTAAAAGCATCTGTCCAAAGAGACAGCACAGCGATATTCTGGTTTTGTAGCCATATATATATATGCAGAAGGCATTTGATAGACAGTCAGTACAGCTTCTTATAATGATATTTATATTCTACGCAATATTATCGATATCATCTTAACCTTTATATATTGGATAAAAATTAGGCTATAGAAGTGTTGTTTAAAAAATAAGGCCTATCTCAATATATACTCTGTTCTTAATGTTCTCCTATGGAAAACAAGCATTGGGGAAGGTTGGTGGGAATATATTTTCTCGTGAAGGGTTTTTTCTTTGAGTCATCATTAAAAAAGTCGGCTTGTGGAGGAGAGATGAGAGGAAAGTGAGAAAACATGAATCTTAGCTAGCTAAGGCTTGGGGGACTATTACTGATGTAGTCTCCTTTGCACAATTTTACTTTCATACAGTAATATTTGGACAAGTATGCTTGTTTGACATTAAAGTAATACTTCTCGGTCCTAGATATAGGACAAAACTTGTAGTACAATTACCGGAGATAGTATAATGTTTGATGTATGAAAAAGTATTTCCTAAAAAAAATGAAGCACATACTTTTCATTTCCCTTTCAAAAACCACATTTTTATTATGTATAAAACTTTGTTTATAAGTTTCTTTTGTTTCCTGATTCGGAGTTTCTGGATTTTTTTTTATATCACACAACCCAATGATGATCCATCTTATCATCATGTTAACTCATGAAGTTTTCGGTCATTGGTTTTTTTGTGCTTTGAGATATGAGAAACCTTTCAAATTAACATTACACTTGATATTCCTACAGGTGTTTGAGCTTGCTGAGACATTTGTATCTCTCGTTGATGGATATACAGTACTGCCCCCCCCCCCCAAACACACACACATTTCAATCAAAGAATTAACAACAACAAACAATACTGTTAAAATATTGCCAAAATTTTCTATTACACATGAGGTACAGGGATTTTATGTATTATATTTCTCCTAAACAAAGCCCCAAAATAATTAAGAACAGAGGAGAGGGAAATTAATTAAAAAGACAATTATGACGTTACATATCAGAGTGGTTCCAACTAAAACAAGATCGGGAGGCATATATAAGTCCATAGTGATTACATTTATATTTGACATTACAAAGTCAAACCACCCCTGTGCCCCCCCATTTTCATATTTCTACATTATCTTCAACGCTAATTATCTTCAAAATTAATTAATTGGTCAATTTCCTGGACTCCAGGAAGTCCTTTCTCTTGGGTTCTTTCGTGGAAATATACTCAAGAAAACTTCCAAAATCTGTGTCTCTATAACGCTTCGGATTCTTTTCGTCTATGACTTTTGGTGAAGGTCGCACCATGTAGTTGAACGGAAGGCTATGCAACGAAGCCACCGATATTCTACTCTTCACACTGTTCACCAAAACCCTATGTAGTACACTCTTGTACTTCCCATTAGTATATATCTGTTTCATTAACAAATGCAAAAACAAAAAATCCTTGATTAATTAAAACTAACCTCTAAAGAAAATTTACCACTCACTCCTGTTTTTTATAAGACCCAGTTGAATTTTTTTTAGAGATTAAAAAGTTAAATAAATTACTTTAAAATATTTATATTTATCGTTTTTCTCCAAATTAATTTATCTAACTTCTAAACTGATATATAATAATGATACATAACATATGCTATGATTAATTAATTAATTTAACTTCTTTAATCTCTCAAAAAAAAAAAGTTAATTGGATTTATGTTAAGGACATGATGGTTTATATAGCATTTAATTACATGTAAAATTGAAAACACAAAGGGAAACTACTTACCTCTAAGTGATCTCCAATGTTAACAACTACGGCGTTAGGCATAGGGTCAACGGTGAGCCACCGTTGTTGATGGTGGATCTGCAAGCCATCGACGTCATCTTGGAGGAGAAGTGTGAGGAAGCCATAATCAGAGTGAGGAGGCATACCAAGAGTTAGGTCTGGTTCAGGACATGGTGGGTAGTAATTGGCCACCATTATCTGGCTCCCATCTTCGAAGTCTTTAAGAATTTCCTTCTTTTTTGTCTCCTCCTGGCTGGCTTCCACAATTCCTAAACTCTCTAGAATGGCTTCCATTAGTGTCAGAAACAAGTGTTTGGTTTCTTGTGCGTAGGTAGACGCCACTTCCCTTTATAAAAAATATTAAAACAGCGCACATATATAAGGTTACATATAATAACGACACGGAAAAGTAAGAGTGATGACTGAACAGTTAATCAAAATCAAACAAGATTGGGCCTTATAATGCCATATTATATTGTAAGCTCCTGCTGGTGCTGCATATTTGACAAATGGGCATTTAATTCAATTAACAATACAACATTCAGCTATATTTTAAATTTCACTTGAAATGAACTAATAGGGTTTGGGAAATGTGCGGTTTCATCATCAAACTACCAATGGAAGGCCTGGAGGGGTAAATCAAAGGCTGCTCTTCCACCAGGTGAGTTCTGGAGAGGGATAGATGTACACAAGTTTACTTTCACAAATAGAGAAATTATTTCCTAGATTTGAACCCGTGAACTTCAAATTACTTGACAACAACCTTAGCACTATGTTAAACCTCACTGTCGAAAGGCCTGAATGAGTATATTAAAAAAATGCTTCCCACTTGTGTGAGAGAAAGAGAGAGAGAGACTAACCGTAGGTCGACGGGGGAAGAAGGCCAGTGGGGGAGGAAATCAGGTAAGGGATGGCACTGGAGTTTCAAAAAGTCCCTCCAACAGAAGACAGTGTCGAGGGTTTGGCTGAAACTAGTCCCATATCGAACGGGAGCCCTTAAATCATTGATCATGTACTTGGCTCTTTCCTCATAAGCAAGATCGAAAAACCTCCCACTCACTTCTCTCATCTTCCTTATCACATCTTCTGCTATCCCATGATTCACCAGCTACATCAAACTTCGAATCATCAGAGATTATAATAAATATGCGTGTCTGTGTGTGTGTAGTTACTTCCACAGACGTGTCAGAAATTGATGCCAATTATATATAAATACCTGGAAGAATCCATACTGTTGGCAGGCGTCGGCTAGGGAATTAAGGACCTGGGGCCTCTTTGGACCAAGCAAATCAGCAAGATCGATGACGGGTAACTGAAGATTTTGTTTGCCGGCGACATTGGGATCTTGTGTATCCGTACGAGTGGGTCGTTCAGAGGGAGGCAATATGTACTTCTTGGGAAGCCTGTGAAGCCCATTTTCACAGAGTAGCTTCACACCTTTCTGATATTGGGTTTCTGGAGTTTCCTCGTAGCACCTCTCAACATCATCAGCTACTGACATTATTGCGGGAGACATAATCAAATCACCTGTTGCAAGTAATAAAATTAAAGCTTATACATGTATATTCTTGGGAAAGTCTCGTGATGCCTTAAATAAACATAATCGAACATGCAAGTTGCGCCTAATTGATTGTGATCCCGTAAAGTCTAAACTTTCTATTAATATATGTATATATACTTGGATTCAAGAGATAATATATCAGTCTGTGCGCATGCATGTGGAGGGATATAGAGAGAGAGAGATCAAAATGTGGTATATGATTGGTGAAGAAGACATGGGGCGAGTAACCAACCTATCTAGATAGAGAGCGCAATAATTTAAAAAAAAAAAAAAAACAGAAAGTAAGGTTTCTGAATAGGAAGTGTGTGGGAAGGAGGATAGAGAAGAGCGGGTATATATAGGGAAAGTGGGGAAGGAAAAGACTAGCAAGTTTCTAAGAAACCAGGTTGAGGTTTCTGAATAGGAAGAGGACAGGTTCTCCTGTTACAATACCGTTGACAGAGAGTTTAGTCAGAAAACGGGGATTGAATTGTAGGGCCACACTCCCATCACTTAACAAGACACACCATCTTCTTTTCCATTATATATATATATATATATAAATAAAGTAATATCTATCTTCCATTCAACTTTTACGCTGTTGTCTCTATCTCACGACCCAGCCACCTCTCTCCATTTCCATGTCATTATTATTTGTGCGTATGTTCGTGGTGATAGTGCATTATATGCACATTACACATACATATAAGTACGTTTTTTTTTTTTGTTATAACTCGTGCATTTGTTATATTATTTATATAAAGTTCAAACTCACAACCTCAAGCATATATGCATACATATAGACACACGTACATGTATAATCAAACCCGCGCTCTCACACATATGAATGGGACGTAGAATCTGGAAGCTAATTACTTTTCGACATAGATCGACCCCTCTTGTTGATTAAAAAGAAAAAGTCGACTCCTCTTTTCGTGGGCCCACTCTCTTTAGCAGCTTGCAGCCTTCCTCAATTGCCACGTCATTATCAATATCAAATTGAAACTTTACTATAAACTATAAATATAAAACGTTATATAACAAACCCACAATATTGACACCAATATAATATGCCCACTTATTTAAACCCTGATTAATATAAATACTCAACTATATATATATATATATAAAAGGGATAGGATATTGCCATTACCAATTTTAGTCACTACCACTTTCTTCACCGTTATATTAGAATCTCAATAGAAGAGAGAAATGATAATGGTAGATGAGATTCTGATCTAACGATGAAAAAAGTAGTAGTGACCGAAATTGATAGTGGCAATATCTTATCGCATATATAAATATAATAGAATTTTTAGAAAAATCATACTATATATATAAGTCATGATTAGCACAATTTATTTCAACCTCTGGCACGGCCGGTCCATCAACTAATTACTTATAATTTCATATTTTCTATATATTATAACAGAATTTTTTGAAACATTATAAGAATAATTTAGTATATTATTTGCACAAAAATTTAAACCAAGTGTACAAAAGACTTATCTTCATTCTATAGCCTCCAGCAGTCAAAACACGCGTTGACCAATTAATTAGGTATACTTTCTGGACAATCCTCTTGCATTACCTTTTTAAAGATCAAAATATACATGTTTTGCATAAGAGGCTGCTCTTATTGCCTTTTTTTGTTTGCAGCCCAGCAGCTACTGTTATTAATGGGTAAGTAATAGAAATAAGTGAGTTTACTATATTTATTATAGTAAGCAAAATTATGAAAGCATTTTAGGCAAAACGTGTTATATTTATTAATTATAATTAATTAACTAATCTAATTTCCTTAATCCGATTAAATTAGTTAAATAGATTTTACTCTGCCACACAAGGCTAAGGACCAAAGGAGTATTTTTTTTTAACAATTGCATAACATAAAATGAACATAAGTCGCTTGCTATAAATGAAGCATGACGTCCTTGATGAATTCGGTTCATTCAATCACTCTCCCCGGCCATTTCATTTTGTGCTCGATTGATGAAACGTTGTCAATTACCAATTTTCATGGTAACTTTGATGGATAAGTTAAATGATGTAGACGTACAAAATTGACAACGAGAACTTTACTTAGCAATCTTATCTCTGAACAGTTGGATCGGTTTCAATGAATTAATATCACTGATTTTTCCTTGACGTTAAATCCTTCTGGTGGAGTTTTTCAAACTGAGTTTTATATTATAACTGGACAAGGGTTAGGGTTTGGATCCAAAGATATAACTATAGGCACCGGAACCCATTAGGTGCTCAGCTCATCTATGAGCTTAGGGTCTCATCCCACAAAACGACGTTTTGTGGGATGAGACCCTAAGCTCATAGATGAGCTGAGCACCTAATTATACGGTTGTAGACATTGCCTGTACATTCTTTCTGCCAAATTAATGCCATTTCTTTTTTCTCTCGCGCTCGTGTGTGTAAATTTGGACTGTATTTATTTCACTATATATTTGCCTAGCTTGTTTTTAGACAGTAATTGGGCGCAAAAAAACAGCCTTTGTGCGCGTGTCAATACTCAAGATTCATAGTATTGAGGACAACGCATACCTCCAGTTATTCGGAATATTCAACAATGAGAATACAAAATTGTTAAAATTGACGAATCTTAATTTATTTGAAGCACTGATATGATGGTTTACATGAATTAGATGCGAATATGCGTAATTAATATCTGGAATGAGTTTTTTATGTAAGGCTCGAGATTGAATGATAAGTGATAAATCAGTCTCTTGTTCTTGGAGATACTCATAAGTCATAATTATATTTTAATTTGTACGTAAGAGAGAGAGCGAGAGAGATCATTGAATTTCTCAACTTAAACCCTTGACTAAATATGAAGTTTATTAATTATTATACGTAAGAATGTTTATGAAAGTCAAATATGCTGAAATAATACACCTATCTAGTTAATTTCGATCGTCCTTAAATAAATCTTTTCACGTACGTATCTTATCCAGTCAGAAGATTTATAACAAAATTAATCACATGGAATATACATAAAAACGTTATAGTCGTGTGTGTTACAATTTTTAACGTGTACTGTGTTGAATAAAAACCCAGAAAAGATAAATAGAATATAAAATAATATAATTTTGGGTTTATTAATTTCTTTTAAAAAACTCATTCTGAGTGATTCTCGTCCGATTTACTTTTCGGTTGGTTCCAATTAAGGATATTCCAGACCGAAGACATGGCTGATTTCGGGTCCAAACGGGTTAGTCCAATTCGATTTAATTTGATAACACTGATGCTTATTAAAAGATCTTTTAAGAAACCGTGTCTATATCCTGCTTGATATTGAAATAAATGTTAAAGACTTTAATGAAAAGTAGTTTTTGAAATGTCACTTCATTTTTTTATAAAATGAAAAACATTGTTAACTAATTTTAATTATTTTTCTTCGGATGTTTTACAGGGACTAATAAGTCATAATGTCATACTAAGTCAAAGATAAGGATTGAGTTTTAATTGAATCAAAATTATAAAGATCAAACCATTAATTTTTTTTTACAAGTTCAAAGACACTACCGTATCTAACCCTTGCCACACATAGCAAATAAAATCTAAGCCTTGGCCATATGTATTTGCAGTATTGGAACCCCTGGTCCGTACTAAAAGAATTATTGATCCCACACGCGTACACATATATAATCTCTTTGCTTAACCAAACCCTAGGTAGTTGGGATGATGACGGTGAAAATTAAGCAGATGCTTTGCCCGCAAATTATAACAATAATATAAGAGCATATAAAATATAACAGTACTATATATAATAAACTAGTAATTAGACATGTGGGGCTCTGTCCAGAGAGATATAGAAGATAAAAAAGATCAGAGAAGCTTATCCACGACCATGCATTACAGCTGTGTTGTTAATTGGCTCTTGAACTTTGCAATCGTTGTTTAATTTGCCAACCAATGAAATAACCAAAAAGATAATTGCGTGAATGCGCGGATCAATCTATATTATAATTAAGTGTGTGCATGGCTGGAGTCTCATCATAAAAGAATCCACGTTTGCATATATATACTCGTATATTCTAAAGCAGTAGGTAACAAATAAGCAAGTAAACGACCCTGCAAACTAGAGACATTTTGAAGCGTATTAATTAGTTTTAAAATTCCATTTTGTAATTGAATCGTCAGCTACAAGTTGCTCGACCCTAGCTAGCTACATCATATGCCCTTCATTATATAACATAATATAACAGAAAATCCACTTCTAAGATTATTAATGATTGTTTTACAATTTTATGGTAGAAGTCGTGTGTGAGATGGGAGAGGTCTGACAAAAAAAGAGAATCAGAGTAAATGAATACCATTTTAAATTTTAAATAAAGATATTTTGGGGAAGAAATATAATTAAGCAATTTAATTACTATCCTTAATCTCTCTAAAATTAGGTAAATATGTTCTATAATTAGGATCGGAGAGAGTATATTATAGAAAATTTATGGACACTGTACTGTCATGAGTTTGTCATCTATACCTTACACCACTGGCCATGGCCATTAATATAATAGAACCTGCAGGTTCCAACAAGTAGGCTACCAAGTCCGTGTTTCCAAGCTAGCTAGCTACCTGGCTACACTACTGATTCTTGTTGTAATTTTCTTCTCTATTCGTTGCATGCTCTTGATATATATATGCTACACACACTTCACTGCTGCTATGCCTATATATATATATATATATATAGTTAATATTATTGATTATTGTATCAATACGACTAAAACCATTGCTCTAGATTCTATGTCCTGTCTGTCTCACTGATACTTCTTCGCTGGTTTTCTGTTTAAACCGGTTCACTGTTATAAGTGTGCTGCAGATTTCCATTTTTAAAGGCCTTAGACTTTTGAGGCCCTCTCAAAAATTACAAAATATTCGAATATATTGACCCAAGCCTTTTTTTATAAGAAAAAAGTAGTTCTGTATAGCTCTCACCTGCCATCATTTTCTGAGAAAATTGGAGAAAAGAACCAAAAGGATGAAATATTTAGCAGAAAGGAATTATTACTACGACTCCTAAAGCTGCATTGCAGATTCCAAAATCTATGCTTGAGCTTCAGGAATCTTTAAAATTGTTAATTCATTAATCTCTCTTGAAACTTGATTATATTGCAGATTTTGGAATCTGTAGCTTCAAGGGTTGGTCTTCGAGCCTCTTTCCTACCAATAATTATTCCACCATTTTGGTCCTTAAATCCAATTTTTCCTTTATCATTTCACGTGTGAAACTATTAACAGTATTTTTTGTGCCTTATTTTTTTTTAAAAAAAATGGTTTGACCGAAATATAGCCAATAAATAAGAATTGATGGATTTAAACTAACTGGGGTAGGTGGAGACCTATTCCTGTCCGTCCAACGTCATGCACACGATCATATCATGTATAATCATGTTTTATCAATTTATATGACTCTTATATACGTCCTCTTCTTTATATTTTTTTTATTTTGTTTGTATAAAAAACAGAATATCCCTATCTCTGCGTTGTTAATTAATTACGATTCAGGGTTCTTAGACACTTTCAGTAGTTGAAAATGTTCGTGTTTTCATATATAATATCGATTCTCAATTATGAAAAGTATAAATATGTATTATCTACTGATAAAAAAATAAAAAATAGAAACGTTCATTATCAAATACACAATACAAGATAATACACGTTTCGCGCTTGTACATTTATACACTAATACACGTTCGTATTATTTTATACTAGTCCTTCTCAATTCAAATGTGAACAGTGGAGTAGAACTTTTTGAGGTTTTAGAGGTAAAATTAAGGGGATCTTATTATAGCCGTTTGCAATAATAACATAATAGGTTTTGCGTTTGCTTTGCCCAATAAGGACAACAATTTTTATTTGTAAGGTATCATAATGACTTTATAATTCACATGCGTGTTTTGTTCTGCAACCTTTATTCTATAATTTTTTGTAAATGAATGAATTTGCCACTTACACATATAAATAATTATATATGATTACTCTTCCAGTCTTTAATATAAGATATATTTGTCTAATTTGATTATATAAAGAAAGTTTGTTATTACCATATTTATCTTCCTTAATTTTTTTCATTCTCTATCCTCCTTAATTATTATTGAGAAAATACCAATATGAGTAAATTAGTAAAAGATTAACAAATATGAAAACTATGTCTTATATTTAGGACTACTATTAAATTTTCAAATATGTTTTATATTAAGGATCAAATGAGTACACACACATGAAACTTAACAATTTAAAAATTAATGGTTTTCTTTACATATCATATTATATTCATATCTCATCCGGTCTTTAATATAAAAAATTAGATAACAAGTTGAGGGATATTGAGAAAATTAGTTAAAAGTTAGTTTTTTTTTAATAAATGAGGGTTAGACTGTTAATTTTTCTAAAATATATTTTTTAATCATGTGTATTAAAATTATGAATTGATAAAAACCCCTTATATAGTATATGAAATCAATGGGATTTTTGAAAAATAAATTTAAAAATTAAAATATAAAATGAATTGAATCTTGCAAGTTATACGAAAAATAAGCTCTTTATTTAGTTCCTATATATTTAATTTTTGGGGGGTGAAAACTTGTATATTTAACATACATGCAGACGTATTAGTATTACAGGTCCTTTTTTTTTTTTGGGTACAAAGTCCATTTCTTAATTCTGATAAGCGATTTTGGTAAACTTGGACACATGGATCGGTGTAGACCCAAACTTAGCTCAACCCATAATTATTGTAGCTAACGTTTGGACTGAAAAGATTGGCCCATTCCTTTTCAAATGTGGAGTAATGGACATCATTCGTTTTTAGTTTTTTTTTTTTTTGTTGGGGGGGGGGGGGGGGGGGGTTATTATTCACTAGAGGGGCTGAAAAGCCCAGAAAACCCAAAGGGAAAGAACTGAGTATAGAGCAATTTTTGAAATTAAATAGATTTCTTATTAAAGATATAAAAAATGTCAAGATAAAATAAAGGTTTGATAATAAAAGAGCTGTAGAATTCAACTTTTAAAGTTGAATCACAAAACCCATTCTCCTGCAGCTCCTAGTATTACTCTTAGAAAATGGACAGGAAAATCCTTATGCGAGAAAAGCAGATTCCTTGCATGTTTCCATTACTACCTTTCATCAGGAAGTGGCTTGGTCCTCTTCTCTTAATATTCTCTTCCATCCTCTTCTCAAACTATACTTAGTTTTGGTGTCTGGTCACTCATCCTTTTTTTTTTTTTTATTTCGGATAATTGACGTCTTTAAAAAAATACTTGCAAGCATTAACCCAGACTCAAAAAATATTTCAAGATATTTAAAAATTAAAAATTAATCCGCCAAGATCTTAAAAAATCCTTTTAAGTATGGGTCAATACCGAATATATTTTTTCAAGATCCTAAAATAATTTTTTAAGATCATGAAGTATTTTTTCAAGATTCGGTAAGTATCCTCAAATATATTTGTAGTACTAGTAAGTCTAAATTATTTTTTCAAGATCCTAAAATAATTTTTAAACATCTTCAAATATTTTTTTCAAGATCTGGGTTAAGAATCGAAGTATTTTTTTTAAGATCGATATCCCGAAATGGAAAAAAAAAAGGGGGGGGATGAGGGTCACTTTTTATACACCAAAACGGTGTAGTTTGGGAGAAGAGGATGGAAGAGGATATTAAGGGAAGAGGACCCAAGCCACTTCCCTTTCATCAGGGTTTCCTTTACATCGGTTAAGACTAACTAATCAAAATTAGCTTAACTTGCAACTTAGAACTCTGTAATGCGTCCCTTCATTTGTGTGACATTTACGGGGAAGACTTGAGGAGAGGGAAAGAAATATTTTGAGGGATGAGCGAAGATGATTTGTTTGGTAGGAAGAAATTGAAGAGGTGAAAGTTGATAAAGAATCAGGAAATACACATTTTATCCTAAAAGTAATTAATTCAAAATGAAAAGATTTGCTTTCTTCAAAACCCCAGCGGCGGGAGTAGAGCAACTATTATTCCAATTTCCAATGACACGTATGGTGTTTCTGTAATTCACATGTTTCATACAGGTTCTGAAACAGGAACGAGAAATTCTACTATCTATTTGGCTTTCTAGTGAAACGAGACAGAACCCAATACACGCATCCCCCGGAGAAGAAGCTGATAAACCAAGCATTGCTGTATATTACCGTAAAAGCTCGAGGAATATTCGAACTTAAAACTCCAACTTTCTGCAAGAAACCAGGGATTACTGGCAAAATCCCAACAATCAAAGCCACCATGGCCACCAAATTAAATCCCCCCGTGTAATAGTAAGCCCCATCAGGACTCCGAGAGTACAAATCCCCCATGCTCAAAGTAGTCGCTCGTACAAGATAGTAATCAGCTAAAAGAATCCCAGCAATAGGACCTACCAACGCAGAATACCCAACCAACCACGTATACACATAGCTCTCACTAGACTTGAGAAGCCTCCAAGGTTGAAAAGCAATCCCAAGCAAAGCAGTGATTAGAGCTCCTCTTCTAAAAGTGAACCACGAGGGACTCAAATTCACAAGCGCATTTGCAGGTGCCACAACATTAGCAGCAATGTTAGTAGTAAGTGTGGCCAGGCTTATTCCAAAGATGGCCAGAATTATCGTCGCTAAGCCACCAATTTGCCCAAGTAGTTGAATTGGATCAGAAATGACTTTCCCAAATATTACTCCCGTCGACGCCGTCACTGCGACACCGACAAATGTAAATACCCCCATGGAAATGGGAAGCCCAATCTGACCAATGGCTTGATCAGCCTGACTCTTAGCATAGCGAGTAAAATCAGGGATGTTCAGAGCCACCGGAGCCCAAAAGCTTATATTCGCAGTTAGAGAAGGGAAAAATAGGGACCAAAACTCTGAGTTGGATAGCCTAGAGGATAAAGAAAGCATGTAACCAAACCCACCTGCTTTAATGTAACACCAAATTAGGAGACAAGAAGTGAGGAAAATAAGTATTGGAGCAGAGTACTTCTCTAGCTTTCGAATCCCATCCATTCCTCTCCACACAAAGGCCAATTGTGCAGCCCAGAAGATCATAAAACAAGAAAATTCAAGAGGGGAGGTACCGAGCCAAGCAAGATTCTGAGAGAATCGAGATTGTTTGATTGAATTTGGTAAGAGAAGGAAGATGGCTTCTCCACCGATCCAAGACTCAATCCCGTACCAACCACACCCAACCAGGGCTCGTATAAGAGTGGGAATATGAGCACCGTGGATGCCAAAAGAGGATCTGGCAAGAACCGGGAAGGATATGCCGTAGCGAGCGCCGGGATGACCAGTGAGAATTAGAGGAACTAGAAGGATGGTGTTGGAGGCCACCACGGTAGCTATGCCCTGCCACCATGACATGCCGAGGTCGACGAGGCTGCCGGCGAGGTAATAGGAAGGGACACCCACCACAAGGGCCACCCAGAGAGTGGCCAATTCGAAGCCGGAGAGTGTGCGTTGAGTGGGAGTGGTGGGTCTGAGGTCGTCACTGGTGACGGAAGGATCGGGTTGGAACAGGAGGGGGTCGCCGGAATTGGAGCATCTCAGTTGGTGGAGAGAGGTGTGACGGAGGTTGGTGGGGTTGGGGGCTGAGAATAGTGAGACACGAGTGGGAGGGTAACAAGAGGGCATTTGGTTTTGGGTGTCGGTGATTGGAGGGGTGGTCGGAGGGCGGAGGGAGAGGGATTTGGAGAGCATGCTTTTGGTTTTGGGTGGTCGTCGTCTCGTGACCGTGGACTCGTGGAGGTCTGCTTTTGGGCAACGTGAGCAAGTTTATTTCAGATATAGAGGCTGTCTGTGGGTGGTGCCTATTGTGCAACGTCAATCTCACCACTCTATTTCAATATCAACAGACAGATTCTCTTTCCCAACAAAGACCACAACTACTACTAATATTCCCTCCATTCTTTAATATTTTAACTTACGAGTGTTTAAATTAGTAGCTGATGGGAGTTATGTTTCCATTTATATAAAAAAAATGTTTTTCTAAATTTCACAAACAAGCACTAAAAGGCTTATTAGGAGAATTGGTCTTAGTCATAAATATAAGACTCACTCTTTATATTTGTCAATATTTTCTTAATATATATTAATATTACTTCAACAGTAATTAATGAAAAGAGTGAATGAGGAAATTAATGAATATAATTATAGTGTTTTAAAATAAACATTATATTAACCAACTTTCTTAATATCACTAAATTAGGTAAATATGTTTTATGTTAAGTATTGAAGGGAGTAGTGTCTTTTGAAATCCATTCAAATTATTAAATTTACATAATAAAAACATAATATTTAAATCCTAGCAACTTTTTAATTTTAGGGCTACCAGTTTTTTTTTCCTGCACTAAGGTTTTGTAAAATAAATCATGTTTATGGTTATCCAAAAGTTTCTTTGAGTTCAATATTATTTTGAAAGTGTTAAAAAATGAATAATGTCATATAGTCTAAGAGTAACTAAATGGAAATTTGTCGCGGAGTAGCTAGAGAAAATTACAAGACATTCATGTTTATAAAAAAAACAAATTAATGAAAATTAGTTTGATGACAGGTGCATCAAGGTTGAAGACTTGAAGCATTCTCGTTGAATCCAGATGAGTTGGTACTGAAGCTCATGTCCTAACGTGGATAGCTTGTTTTCTTAATTACTCCTCCAGTACTAATTATAGAAAAACTTTCATAGTCAATTTATACTATAAAAATATTTAAAATCACCACGTGATTATTGGAGGTAAGTAAAAAAATAGAGACAAAATCACCACGTGATTATTGTGCGCGGTGAAGCTAAATGATGACATGATAAAAACAAAAGAAGTTTATTACTTTTCTGATTTTAAGTATAATATATGGTTTATAGTACAATAATTAGTAATATTTTCCTTATGCCTTTTAGAAATTAAACTTATCAAAAGGCCAAATCATTAAAAAAAATGAACCACGAAGAACCGAGCCAGGTTTTGAAGGATATATAAGACTTTTTTATATGTTAGAATCACACAAATAATTTGATAACTGATCCAAAAGTCAATTGTCGAAATTAAAAGAAAACAATATAATAGAGTAGGTTATCTGTCAATTATATTGCAAGCTCAATCAAAAGATTCGAGATATTTTTGGTTTCCCGTTATCATCATCATTGACTATATTTTTATTAAATTGAATATAGCCATATATTATGATTAAACCACAAAAAAAAAAAAAATGGGTTAAGCTTCATTTGTGCTTCGGAAGTTGTCACAAAATCTCGATTTTATCTTTGAAGGTTTTTTGGGTTAATGCCACCCAAAATTTCTCAAATCAGTAGTAATTTTGCCTCGCCATTATCAAATAAAGTTTGACATTTAGTTAATGAAAATATGTTGGTGATAAATCCACGTCTTTTTTGTTAAAATACAAATTTGCCATGAAAATTTTCCCTCAAGAGCAATGTAATTGTCTCAGATTTTTTTAAAATTCAATATTGCCTTTGAAGTTTTTAAATTGTAAGCAATGTTGCACTAACCATTATAAAGGTTAAGTTTGACTATTAGTTGACCAAATATACTAAATTGGCAATGTGAACGACATTGAAGAAGAAATGTTTGGCCAACTAACGAGTAAACTTAACTTAGATAATAGTCGAGGTGAAATTACTACGATTCAAAAACTTTCGAGGTAACTTTACACTTAAACACGAAATAAAAATAATGTGAATAATACGTGAACCTACCAACTTAATATATTTGGTCAACTAGTGGTCAAACTTAACCTGAATAACGTCCGGGATAAAATTGTTACGATTCAAAAACTTTGAGGGTGACATTGCTTAAAAAAAAAACTTATGGGCAACATCGAGATTTTGTGACAACATCTAGGCAAAAAATGAACCTTATCCCAAAAGAACTTACCCTTTCTGTTTTTTATTTAAAAGGGCAAGTACTAGTGACACGAGATTACATATAAAATTGAATGCACTATGCATATAAAAAATTGTGTATATAATCATTATTGTCAAATTCATGAATTAACTGTTTAAGTTCGTTATTTATACATTTTTAACTTATAAAAATATGTTTATTCACTTAAACTCATCATGCTAGCCGCAAACTTTGTGAAATTTGTGAGTTCACACAATGAGTTAATGAGTTTATAGCCTGCAATTAGAGGTTCCATCATGCTAGCTGCAAACTTTATGAAATTTGTGAGTTGACACAATGAGTTAATGAGTTTATAGCCAGCAATTAGAGGTTCCATTATGTCTAAACTCATGAATTTGACATCATATAGAAGACGAACATGTACATGTGTGTGTAAGTTGTCTTCTTTATACAAAAGATCCGAGAAACGAGGCTTTTGGCGTTACAAACACGAAAATGAATTGATATAAAATGGAGTCCAACTGGCTAAAAGGATATCCGTTTTAATTATTTGTACAAGTCAACGATTCGAGAAGTGTAATTTTTCTTCTTTTATTTTTGTTACTAGAAGAATTCAAATCAATCTCCTTTTTTCCCGAAATATATAATTTTTCATCTTTCATAATCAAGACATACACAGATAATATTAAAATAAAATAAAATTCATAACTTAATTTAACAAAAATAATGTGGTTATATATCATGCATATTATGAAACGTTTATTATTAGAAAGTGGGTGTAGACGTGTAGTGTGTGTTATCACTCCCAAAAGAAATCAGAAAGAAAGAGTTAGTGTGTTTGTTTGTACTCATCTGTTTTGGACATCTTCAGCGTAGTTTGGTCCAAAAGCAAAGGTGTCTTCAACGAGACCCTTCACTTCATTCTATTGGGTTGGGTTTTACAGGTCTCGACTTGATTAATCTTTCGCATCGTGGAAACACAAGCTCCATGCCGTGGCATGTTTTTAATAAACAAGACTAACGGGGTTGACTCTAATGGAAGGTTTAGTCCCACACAGAATAGCAAACTAATGTTTGAATCTTTGTTGAAAAAAGTGCTTATATTTAAAGTCTAAAAGTGCAGACAAGGTCCATGATATGTTTTAATCTCTAGTTGTGATGAAATTCTTAGAAAAAAAAAGGGTGATAGTGTACAATTTTGCCTCGATCGTGGAAAGCGTTCTAGTCGGGAAGCAGATACTATCCCTAGCACTTCTCTGCCAATCTCTCATCATCTTCAGATCCTTGTTCGTCGAATTTTGATCTAAACGTTCAAAGGGAGACACACTATCTTTTCCAAACTACCAGAAATCGGACACGTTCTACATTATTATTACATCAATGTGGAACATCAATGTCCATCATATGAACTTAATCAACCACCACGAATTTTCGCGGCTTTTTTACAAATTTTCCCCTTATTAAATAACTATTTAACAAAATGCTTATGTCTGCAAACTATTTAACGATTTGCCCTTTTTTTAGTCGACTACACCCCCCTCATGTAGTTGACTAAAACGCAGGATTTTTTTTTTTAATATCCTCGAGATTTAGTCGACTACGTCTTGTAGTTTAGTCAACTAAATCGCCACGGGGGCATTTTTTTTTTTTTTAAAAAAAAATTCCCTGTGATTTAGTCGACTAAGCTACCGTGCTTAGTCGACTAAATCGCAATAGAGGGGTTTTTTAAAAACCCCACTCACGCCATTTAATTTGAACTCTAATCGACTAAACTCTCTCCCCAAACCTCTCCCCCTCTGTTTTTTGACCAAATCCTTACCAATCCGTTGGTGGGTAGCGAAGGAAACTTTATTCTAGTGTCATTTGCGTGATTTCCATATTTTCTAACTTATCATATTTATAAAAACAAAAATATTATTATTATTATTATTATGAGGGGTTAGGTACGAGAAGGTATAATAATAATAATAATAATATAATAATAATAATAATATATATAACTTCCTCGAGGATCGTTTCATTATATTGAAGCAACATTACAAGAAGTCTTACGTCCCAACATCATCCTAAGATGAATGTCTCGAATGTAAATGCACCAATGCAACTTTGCCAATCAAACATAGTTGGGTCAAGTATTTTACGATTAAATAAAAATATCTTCTAATTTATAAAAATGATTTATGGATCAAGTTGTTTAAAATATAAAAATAATTTCTAACTTTAAAAAATGATTATAAAAGTAATTTCTAATTTCTAGAATGATTGATCGGATAGAGTAGTGGGATCAACGGGGATGTGACGTGATATTTTAAACGTTGTAATATATAATACTAGATAATAGATATTTTTATTTTTTAAAAACTAAATTATACATGCAAATAATAAGTTTATTTGAATATGGAATCTTTTGTTGAGCTAACATTGTGATCAGTCATAACCGACATTAAAATTATATTATTATTGATTAAATAAAAATAACTTCTAATTTCTAAAAATGATTTATCATGAGTCAAGTTGTTATATATGAAATATAAAAATAAATGATTTATCGGGAGAGTGATGTATCTCTTTATTTTTAATATATTTATTTTAAAAATATTTTTATATTAAATTATTTTGCAATTTCTAACTATCTCCGTTCATCTCTTTTAATTTATTTGTTGTGCATATTTTATTTTTTTATCTTTACTATCTTAAATTTTTACGATATCCCTACATTTGAGAGGATTGGGAGAAGGCGGATTAGATGTACACTTATGAATTCATTTATGAATCTACTTGTAACATTTTGTATCGACCATTATAATATAAATTAGAAAATCTTCATGTCATCGAAAAAATAAATTAGAATATTTTCGTTTGTACACTTGTACACCTTTTAAATGTACCAGTGAATTGGAACTAAGGGATATAAACAAGCAACTTGTTTGTTCTTATTAAAAGGACATTTTAAAAATAATCAATCGCATAAGCTTGTTCATATATATATATATATATATATATATATATATATATATATATATATATATATAAGTTAGATTGGTGCATTTACATTCGAGACATCTAGTAGATTACACAACAATTATACCTTCAACAAGGTGGGATGATATTAAACCTGATGGGTTGCGCTAAAACTGAGAAAAGAGAGAGTATTGGAAAGGGAAAGGAATGCTTAGTCGAGGTTTGAGGAGAGAGTTTAGTCTATTAGGGTTCAAATGCCACGAGTGGAGTTTTTAAAAAACCCCACTGTAGCTTAGTCAACTAAATCACGGGTAAATTTTAAAAAAATTTCCCGTGGCAATTTAGTCGCCTAAACTACAAGGCTTAGTCGACGAAATCTCGGGGATATTAAAAAAAAAAAATTATCCCGCGTTTTAGTCCACTACATGAGGGGTGTAGTCGAAAAAAGGAAAACATGCAAAAATCATTAAATAGTTCTACAAACACAAGATTTTGTTAAATAGTTATTTAATAAAGGGAAAATTGAAAAAAAAAAAAAAGAAAAAGAAAAGAGAGAGCCTATTTTCTAATTCAAAACAATTTTACAGAATTTTATTACATTTTATTCTAAATAATTCTATCCAAGTGCGAAAAAGGGACCCGTTATTTAATTCAGTATAAAAACAAACACAATAGTGACACTTGTCGAACAGAGTACCACCAAATTGGAGGTTAGTAATGGATTGCAGAGTCTAAAGCTGCTACGTGGAGGCCATGGCAAACGAATCTCAGTCGCAGTCAACCCAACGGCTTCCAGAATTATTGGAAAAACTAACTAACATCTGAAAACACAAAAACCTTAAACTCGATCTACCTTAATTAACTACAAGTTGATGAAGCAAAGTGCCACACACTAAGACAGAAACAAAACACAAAAAAACAAAAAAAAAAACAAGAAGGAGAACAACACACACGAGAGACATGAGCAGCAGCAACAACAACGCTGAATTGCAAGCCCATGTAGGCTACTTTGTGAACCCTCTCATCATCTCCGGCGCCGGAATCATCTGCTCCTGCATCGCCTTAGCCACATACCACTTCATCCTCTTTAGGCTCTGCCTTCAAAGCCGAATGCGATTGCAGCATATGGCGGCTCACCCAATAAGTCCTCCGGCCGACAACATTCACTGCGGCGTCGACCCTGAAGTCCTCAAGAAAATCCCAATTCTGCCTTACTCTCACAAAAAAGGTGGCGCCTTCCGATTGGACCAAACTGAATGCGCTATTTGCTTAGGCGAATTGCTTGAAGGAGAAAAGGTTCGATTATTGCCTTCTTGTTGCCATGCTTTTCACATAGCTTGTATCGATCTCTGGTTCCATCAAAATTCCAATTGTCCCCTTTGTCGATCCCCTTTAGTTATTCCCCCTCCGTACCGGTCGCCGGTGGCGGCTTCAGAAACTACTGTTGCTGATGCTGAAGGAATAAGGGTGGTGTCAAAATTGTCTCGTGTTCAAAGTGATCGAAACATTGTAGCTTCTTCCGGTTCGACGACTTCCCAATCCCCTCTCGGCGGCGCCGCCACGCTTCAGCACACTCTGTTATCTGTGTCGTATCGTCATGAGCAGGAGAAGCCTCTGGATTCGATGACGGGGATGAGGAGGTCTCTGTCCATGGATCATTCGCCGTATGTTTCTGTCTGCATACAGAGAGACGAGGAACATAATAAAGCAGCTGCTTCTTCTTCATCATCGTCTTCTTCGGCATCTGTAGCTGCAAGGATTGGGATTGTACACGCTAAAGCTATTGATCAGGTTTCGTCCATGTTAATGACGTCTTTCCCGCAGTTTCCTAACAATAGAAATGACAAATCCAAAGGCATTCCACCGAACTGAGATTTGGTTGTCTGTTTTTCTTTCTTTATTAATTAGCTAGATATTGCGTTTAATCTGGACTATCTTGTTATTATTCTTGGTTCTTTAATTTTCCTGGCCTTTCCAAGGATTCAACTGTAATAAATGTTTCACACATGTGTACAAAGAAGATAAACGCATATCGTTTTTTTTTTTAAATGTAGCCTTTTGGTTTCATGATAGAGTACCAGTATATAGATTTGCTGAATTATGCAAGACAATGACCCAATCATATAGTGTTGTAGTGTGACACGCATTCGTTATCTTCATTTGAATATAATATTAATGCTTTATCCACAACTTTTGCAAGCTTTCTTTTCCCAGAGATTTGTAGATAAGTGAATGTACTAATTATTACTGATGATCTACGCATATGAGATGAGTATAACCAAAAGAACATGCATGACTTTGAATATAAGTGGGATTTCATTACCATATATACGTCTACGTCCAAGGAAAGATATATCAGGCAGCATATTCATACACGTTTGAAAATTTTCCTTTCGGTCCAGCTTCTAGAAATAGCCCGCACAACAAGATACGATGCAAATTAATAGCCAGTATATTACAAGATGGAAAAACTTATTGGGCATTTTAAATGTTAAATTTCTTGCCGTTTTTGCCAGAGTTCTATTTGGTTTAGTAGCATCAAGGCATCGTTAAATGAAAGGTTGAGAATTCAAACAAAATGAGATGCAGATAAATAGTAGATCGAAGGTGTGGGTGGTGGGAGGAAGAAAGCTTGGCCGTAAAAAAAAGTGCAAGTTGTGTAAGTGAATAAAAAAAAAAAATATTGTGTTATGAATATACTAATTATGTGGATGTCCATCGACTCTTGATCCTCAATATTATTTGTATACGTATTTACTGTTCATGTATACGTATTTACTGTTCACGTATACGTATTCACTATTCATGCGGGCCCACAGTGCTTGTTCATGCGTTTTCAACTTCGGTGCGGCAAATGGCGGATGCGTTGAATCATTGGAAAAATGGGAAAATTACGGTGATGACCTGGTGGAATAATTACACTTAAAGATACATTTTCCTTCTATAAATAGACGTTCATCAGAAACATTCGGAACACACTTGAATGAGAACTCCTCTCTCTACTTTCTCTCTAGAATTACTCGTCCTTATTCTTCTTCATTTACCTTAAATTATCTTTAGTTTTATAACACGTTATCAAAGACGAGCTCTAAGAGATATGATTTTCTCATCTTCTTCTAAATGTTCATTATATCAATGCGGATAATCTTAACCACTATATGGAATTATTGATATACTTTTACCGATTGTTTTGAACATCGGGTTCCATGGTTAAGATTGAGATTATTTACCATTCATTTTAGATCCAATTATTTTACATAATATTTTATTCTTATACACAATATATATATTGTTGTTACCTCCTATATGGATGATTCTTCTTCCAAAGTTTAATTTTATTGCTAACATTTTATTATTGTTTTAATTTGACTTCTACATGGATGGTTCTACCTCCTACATTTATGTTTAAGCATTTACTTTTATGCTAGCATTTATTTATTATTATATGTTTAAGTATTTACTCTTATGCTAGCATTTATTTATTATTATTTAATATTTAATTTATTTGTCATTTTATAATTGGTTAATTTAACTCTTTACATGGATGGTTCTACCTCCTACGGAAATCTAGGTTACTAACTTTAACATAACATTTATACTGTTATTATTACTAACTTTTAATGTTATGTTATTCTATTCAAATTCTTTTATTAATATTATGGCCAGAAGCCATGTACCTCTATTTTTCTATTCTAAAATGATATGACTATGGCATAAGCCATACACTTCTGTTTTCCTATTTTAAAATTATATGACCGGAAGTCATATTACTTTAATTTCTTATTTTATGGCCGAAAGCCATATAAATTCTCATTATGAGAAATAAATGACCAAGCCATAAAGGTTTAATTTTTATATCTTTAATTTTATTGTTTTTAATTTTATATTCTTTGATTTATTATTATATGGCTGCCGTATATTGTTTTAATTTTCTAGTATAAATTATAAGACTGGATGGGTGTTTACATTTCCTAGTTCTCTCGCCCACTATATATTTTAATATCCCTCTTTTTCATTATGGGTCATTCGTTGAATGAATTACATGTGAGCACCAAATTGAAGAGGAACAAAAACGAAGTAGGTGGGGAATTGAAATATTTATGTCTGGGGCTCACATGTTTTATATTATATTATTTATAAATATTATTGAAGGAGCAATAAGTCAATTATTTAATTATATTATTATTATTTCTTCTTTTGACAAAAGGATGAAAACGAAGAAGAAATGGTGATGCATACATGCTTTTATATATATATATATATATATATAATATTATTAAACTGTCATGTTGATAATCTTGAATTATGCACATGTATCCACCGAAAATTTGGATCCAAAATGCTATGTAGAAGAAATTTGAAAAAGACCAAATTGGCCTCAGTAGCCATAAGGAGTCATAAATTGGCTGAAGCCGGATCTAGATCCATAAAGTTGAATATTTGGCCTGAAGCCACAAGGCAAATTAAAGTGAAGCGGATCCATGTTAAATATTTGGCATTAAAAGACTTTCTTGTTCTTTAGAACAAATTAAAGGGATCGTATAACCACCGAAAGATGGTTGTTCTTCTAATAGATGCAACGGCAGATTCAATTTGCTCCCCGCAAAGAGAATATTGTGAAAGAGGTCTTAAGAAATATTATGAATTAATTTCATTGACCTCAGTAGCCAAACAAAACAATGAGTTACAATAATTATGAATATTGTACTGGCTTAACTTCATTCCCAGAAGTGAATGAATTATGGCCATGGACAAGTATGTAAATATGACTGAGTATTGTCATTATTATTGTGATCATAATTGATCTAAGTTCCCACCAAAAGTGGAGAAATTTTTGTTATAAATTACAAACAAACGAGATCCTTGTTTATGAAAAAAATTTGTCTGTTTACTATTTGCACAGTAACCATGTGGGGCCCACGTCAAATATTTCTTCCCCCTGGCGCGTTTTCACGTGAAGAGTTGAAAAAAATTTCTGGTGGGCCCACATACGGGCACTATTTCATGAATAGTATCGTATGGTACTATTCACAGATACGACACTATTCATAAATACGGTATTTTTATGAATACTTTCTATCCGTGCTAGGTGCTTCAAAATCAAAATTTTCATGGTAAAATTAATATTTATTCCTTAATATTAAGGTCATGAAGGCTTATGTTTCGAATATTGTATGATACATATTTTAATAGTTTTGGAAAAGTATTGTTCGTAAAACAATAAATTGCGAAATTTATGTTATAATATGTATACGGGCTAATAGTCCCGCAAACTAATTAGCATATTTTGAGGAACTAATGTTTAGACTATATATCTATATAACAAAGATAAAATGCATTTTACTATAAAGTATATGTTTTATTATTAGTTTAGTTTCAATGATATTTTACGATGTTATAGAAGTAGATATCATGTATAAAATACATGTTACCGTAAACCGAAGTTTACAAATAATAATGCAAATTGGAAGTTTGCGATAAACTATAAAGTTTACGATAATCAAGAGATTGGAATTGTAAACCGAGAAGTTTACAAATGTAGCAAATAAAAAAGGTTGCTAATACAAATCAATTTTTTTTTTTTTTTTACCAATGTAAACTAGAAGTTTACTACCAGTGAAATATTCAAGAGGAAATGAGCTGCAGAGATTTATTGAAGCCAAGGCTCAACATAAAGAATAAACCTACAAGGTAATACGATGTTAAGATTTGTTGTTATTATTATTTACATTTATTATGATTACATATCATAAATTTATTGTCATGAACATTTTCTCGCTAGAAAATTATCATATGTATGACTCTAAATCAGGTAATTCTATGTCATTTCAACATGAATATCTTCACATGTGATAGACTGCATATATTTTATGCATATATAAATTAATTGAAGCATATTAGACTAGTGATGCAATATTATATGTTTATTCTTGAAGAATTAACATAAATTTTTCCTTTCAAAGTTTAAAGAATTTGAAAGTGATTTTGAAATACAAATATAAAGAAAGTATGTTTATATAACTCACACTTGAGGGGGAGATTGCTAGAAAAACAAGTGTGAGTTGTGTGAGTTAGAATACAGATGTGAGCTAATATTTGAAAAGTTATATAGTTCTCACATAAAGTTTGATCTCCCAAAATGCATGTCGGATTTTGATCAATATGTTATTGAAATTGAAAAAAATTATGAATGTTTGAAATATATGTTACAATGAAACCGTTTTTACTGATCCAAATAAATGTATTGTTGGCAAGACTTGTTTGATCATCCGAGTCATATAAGAACCAAGATTCTTCAATAACCAACATATTGTTCAAGAATAATTATGTCTTTGCTTGTTCTCAAATAAAAAAAAATGACTATGTGAATATCATAGATCATGATTGGTAATAGATCTCGGAAATATATCAAACAGATTTATATGGGCCCATTACAACCGGGGAAGTTTGTAAGAACGCAACCTGAAGTTGCAATAATGTTTGAATAAATTAAGCGCTATTTCCAGATTATACGATCCATAAATCATGAATTAAAGCATTCATAAAAAGCTGGATTAATGCTTATGAGAACATAATACTATGTTAGTATATTTAATGTTATATATTGCAGCATTTATATAAGCCAACAAAATTCTCCCCGTAAAATTGGTTTTTGGACAGGAACCAGACAATTCAATCTGGAAAGTTTTTGAATGTGCAATGCTTATAAATCCACCACAATGCACATAAATGGATTTAAGAGACTTACACTGCATGATTAGTCAATTGTGATTTGACATTGTTATCCCAATATGAGGGGGAGAAAATAGGCAGTTGGGTAAAGATATTAAGCTATAATGAATTATCATTGACTCATTTTGATCCTCGTACAAAACGATGTGAACTGGAAGTTTAAAAGATAATTCATTTACAGAATTTAGCTAATTGAATGCCAGAAGCATTTACTGACCCAAAGAAAGTGACAAAGTCATATATCCCAGCTGCTAATGCTCCTATTGATGTCCCTGAAGGACAACCTATGATAAATGAATTGATAGTACGCCTGAAGCGTAGTAGGTCCATCGGTTCCAAAGATAAAAATCCTCGAAAGAGAAAATGAGCTAAGAATATAGATGATCAAGTTGAGAATAATCAAGAAAAATTAGTAGCTCCAGAAGAGCCATCTCCTTAAGAGATATTATCTCCATATCTCCAGAAGAGAATGTTGTAAGTCCCAGAAGAGACCAAGGTACCTGAAATATGTGAAAATAATGAGATCTCAATAAATTGTTATGAATAGAATCTGATGAGACCGAAATGAAGTCAACGTTAACGACATCTTTGCTTACGATATAACATATGATGTAATGAATAATGATGAGGATCATGAGCCACAATCCATTAGTGAGTACCAACAGTGAAAGTATTGGCCCCTATAGAAAGATGCCATTATTGCAGAATTAAAATATTGGCAAAACGAAAAATATTTGGACCTGCAGTCTATACAACCGATGATGAAAGGCCGGTGATGTAAAACCGTTGGATACAAATAAGTTTTTGTACGAGAAGAAATGAAAAGGGTGAAATCACGAGATATAAGGTACGTAGTTCAAGGTTTTAAACAAAACCCGATATTGATTTTGAAAAAACATATGTAGATGCAAATACTTTTGTTATTTGATAAGCCTAGCGAGAAATGAAAGACTTGGTCCGCATCTAAAACGTCTTTTGTATAATTCACTTGATAGTGATATTTATATGAAAAGTCCCCGAAGGACTCATGGTGCTAGAAGACATGTCCCCGAAGGACTTAAGGTGCCAAGCACATATCCCCGGAAGATTTAATGTGCCGACAAATCCTCGATTCATAACAGAAAAATCATTCAAGTTCTCATACTGTAACATTGTAAGCTGATTATAATTGTTTCAAAGAATATCTCATCCCCATTTGAAAACGGTTTAGAAATGAAATATTTCAAGCGAGTAGTCGAGTAGAGCATTGGAGCGAGCGAGTAACGATTCATAACAAACATCAACCATAGTGTAACTTTGTAATGATTAGAAATCCTAGAGTTTGAAAGTGTATAACACGTAAAGATATATAAGTCTCCGGCACTTGCCTCGATCTTTCGATCCGTGGTCCTCCGGATCCTGAAGCTATAGCCGAGATTCAATTCACCATATTGAATCTCGTAACTGTTAACCTCATACCCAAACAATACAATATACGTATAATGATATTTCTAGAGCTAATACCACAAGATATCATAAGCATACAAACGATGCATGATCATTATGCCGACAAACATAAGCACAAAGCAATATGTAAAGCCCCATAAGGTAAACAATAACAAACCGCACTATTCACCAGCCACGATAATTACTCGTGTCCTCGCCGCTAGGAAAACAAAACGGTGTTACCAAAACTATAACCCGTATAACCGTTCGTATAACGGTCTACGAACATATCATTGACATATAAGTATTTAAGATGTACAAGATTAGTGTTACAAGACGCGTCCGTACCTTCGTTGACGACGTTAGGTACTTCGGCGGAAAAACGTACTTTTACTAAAAACGTGAAATGTTCACCGCCGGCACGTCGGGCAACGTAACGGGCAAAGAAATCAAAGTTTCGATGCCCTATCGTAGTAATATCACTTTCATTAGTGATTTGACATCATAACGGCATTTTAGGTAAAAATTACCATTTTGCCCTTCTACCCCTAATTTGGCGGAATTTCGCCGTAACTTCGTTACTTTGACCGTATTCCATTTCAAAATTATCCCCACTATGTTTTTACCTCGTCAGCATCTTTCAATGCAATGAGGCATAAAAACAAACATAGGAACAAATTCTCAAACTTCCTAGATCAAAACAACAAGCTTCTACTATAACTACCGAAAGAACTACTAAACTAAAAGCTAAGGACAAGAACTTACTTGAGCTAAGGCAAAACTTTTGCAGAGCTTCTCACTCTAAGTTTTGGCCAAGGTAGAGAGAAGAGGAGGTGTGAAGAATGAATGAAGAGTTCATGCCTTTATATAGGCAAAAATTGGGCTACTTTGGTAATTTTCACTTTCCAAGTTTTGTAATTTTTCCTTTCTTTTCAACCATGTAAATTCAAGACAAAATGGTGGTTAATTCTTGTCCATGGCTGCCTTGGTCGACATAAGGAAGGTGATGTGGCATCAAACCATTGGTCCAAGAATGGTGACTTAAGCTTACTTTATGCCCTGGCCCGATAGAATTTCCCCGACGGTGTCCGTTTCGCGTAGTCTCTAAATTCTGAATTTATAACTTTGAAGATCTTCTTTCCTCATCAATAATATCTAATTTAACTTAGATTCCAGTCCCTTACAAGGTTCCAACAAATTCAAATTGAAGTTTTCTCGAAAAACGTGTCCGGCGCGTCCGGTTACGAAAATCGCTTTCGGAATCATCAACCTCTCGGACAAAAATTCACCGATTCCAAATATGTCCATATAATCATAAACTCATCTCCAGATGTTGAGTTATAATTTATTTTCTTCGGATCCAAAATGTGACTATCTCGCATTTTTCCCTATTTCGTCTTATTACGTAAATGCGCTTACCGACCTTCTAATTAACTTCCTAAGAGGTCACTTGAAGGTAAAAACTCACTGATCAATATTTTACCTTGACTTTGGAATTCCTATTCCTGGTTCTCTAGATAGGATCCGTTTCCTATTTATTCCATTACTATTCACTATATTATATAATAATACAACTTTACAAAAAATATCATGATATTAAAATTTTATCCTTATCCCTTTTTTTCTTTCTCAATTTTCGGCTGCCCTTTTTTTTTTTTTGTATTTATTTTACATTTATTTAATTATTTATTTATTTATTTATTCCATTTTTCCAAAAATTTCTCAAAATCACCTAATTGGTCCATTCTTGTATTTAGGCTTAAAAATACCTAAACTCACTTATTTTTTACAAAATTCTCCAATTAATTACTAAATATGTTCTTACTAATTTTAAGCCAAAAACCACTAATTTTAGGGTTTTACAAAATTACTTATGAATTTTCTTTACTTATGCTTAAGTAATTAGCCGAAATTACTTAACTACTTTATTATCACTAGTTGATAATTTTATTAATTAAAATGCCTCATTACCTCATAATTCTAGCACCGACATTTCGTTTTCATGTTTTCTCGCATTATTCTAGAATTTGAGAGGGTATTATGGTCATTACAATGCTTTTTGAGCATTTTTATTCAATTTCCCAAGCTCACAATTTATCAAATTATCACAATTAGAGATAACATACTCTCCTAACTCAAATAATTATTTCATTGCCTTTTAGGATTTTTCACAATTTTCCTAAGTCATTTTGCATACCAGGGGTATTTTGGTCATTTGGCACTTTGGCCCTTAAATTCTCTAATTTCCTACAGAACTCATCCTAGAAAAATAGACTATAATAACACAAGTCTTGCAACAATAATTCCACTTATCGAAATAGCCAATTTATTTACCAAAATGTAATATTTCTGATAAATAAATATGCGGGTATTACATTTCTCTCCCTTAAACAAAATTTCGCCCTCGAAATTTAATCTATACTAACTAGACTACGGGCCATAAACTCGGGTACTTCTCCTTCATGTCACTCTCGGTTTCCCAAGTTGCCTCGTTTGATGACAAACCCTTCCGCACCACCTTCACTATCTAAGATAGTTTTAGTCCTAAGCCGTTTCTCCCGGTGTTCGAGAATTTGCTCCGCCGACTACAAAGGTGTTATCATGCCGTACTTCAACATCATCGTATTTATGACATGATCTCGATCTGGTAGGTATTTCTTCAATTGTGACACGTGAAAAACATCGTGGAGATTACTCAGGTTCGGGGGTAACGCTAGTTGATACGCAACTGGTCCTCGCTCGGCTAACACTTCAATTGGTCCAACGTAACGCGGACTAAGCTTCTTTCTTTCAAAGTTCTCGCCGACACCGGTTATCGGAGATAATTTCGTAAACACATGGTCTCCGACTTCAAACTTCAACGGTCTTCTCCTCTTATCTCGCATAGCTCTTCCGTCTACCGTGTGCGCAAGAGTCTCTTCTTGATCGAGCGATCCGCTCGGAGGTCTCTTTTAGCATATCCGGTCCAAGCAACCGCTTTTCGTACGCATCCGTCCAAAGATAAAGGCGATTGGCACTTTCGCCCATACAAAGCCTCGAACGGGGCCATTTGTATGCTTGAATGATAACTATTGTTATACGCGAATTCTCGCTAGCGAGAGGTGTTCGTCCCAATTTCCTTTGAAATCCAGGGCACATGCTCGCAAAGATATCCTCCAAATACCGTATCGTCCTCTCTCGATTGACCGTCGGTTTGAGGGTGATAAGCCGAACCGAACTTCAGCTTGGTACCCATTCCTTCATGTAGTGCTTGCCAAAAGCGGGATTGGAATCGAGTATCCCGATCAGAGATAATACTCTTAGGGACTCCGTGCAGCATTACGATCTCTTTGATGTAGATTGCAGCTAATCGTTCTGGAGAGTAGTGGATGCTAATGGGTATGAAATGTGCCGACTTGGTTAATCGGTCAACGATCACCCAAATGGTATCGTGATGCCTGATCTTAGGTAGACCTACCACAAGATCCATGGTCACATTCTCCCATTTCCACTCCGGCAGCTTCTAGTCCTTGAAGAAGACCGGGGGTCGCCGGTGCTCAATCTTTACTTTCTCGCAAGTTAGACACCCAAATACGTACCGAGTTACGTCTCTTTTCATTCCAGCCACCAAACTTCGGCCTTCAAGTTCTGGTACATCTTGACCATTCCCGGATGCAGAGTGTACTTACTCTTATGAGCCTCATCCAAGATCTTCCGCTTCGCTTCATCAACCGGCGGTATGTAACGCGCCCTTGTGTCCGACCAATCCACTCGATGAAAGGTCGTGGTCTTGGGTTTCACCTTGAGAGATTTTCTCCCGCATGGAGATTGCCCAATCATCTTGTCTCGAGCTTCATCAACTTCATCTCTCAAGTCGTACTCCCTTGACTCACAAGAAGATTTGCAAGGTAGGCGCCACTTGGTGCGTTGAAATTCATGCATTTGGTTTGAAAGATTCAGTCTCTCGAAATCTTCAAGTAATTTCGCTCTTGTATCATCATGTATGACACTTGCACCTTCTTCCCCGCTAGAGCATCTCGCAACGACGTTTGCTTTCCCCGGGTGATACTTGATCTCCGTGTTGTAGTCTTTCAAAGAATTCCATCCAACGACGTTGCCTCATATTCAGCTTCCTTTGATCAAAGAGATACTTCAGCTCTTGTGGTCGCAGATAGTTCTACGGTCCGTACCGTACATGATAATGCCTCCATATCTTCAAAGCGAACACGATGGCAAAGAAGCTCCAAATCGTGTGTAGGATAGTTCGACTCGTGCGGCTTCACCGACGAGAGGCATAAGCCACCACTCGCCCAATTGCATTAGGACACAACCCAATCCTTGCCCACCGGCATCACCGTAGACAACATATGTCTCATCGATCCGGGATTATCAATACCGGTGCCGTAGTCAACCTCTCCTCGCCTCGAAAGCTCTCCTCACGCCATCTCCCCCATATGAAGGGTTGATTCTTCCTCGTAAGCTTTGTCAATGGTAGGGCAAGACGCGAGAAATCCCGTATAAATCTGCGGTAATATCCCGCTGACCTAGGAAACTACGTATCTCCGTCACCGTTTCGGCCTCTTCCACCCGTAACCGCTTCCACCTTGCTCGGGTCAACAAGAACTCCGCCGCTAGATATCACATGGCCCGAAATCTCACTTCCGGCAACCAAAATTCGCATTTGCTCAACTTTGCGTAGAGTCGCTTCTCTCTTAGTATGCTTCAATACTAGGCGTAGATGTTCTTCATGCTCTTTTCTCGCTTTTGGAATAGACGAGTATATCGTCAATGAACACCACCACAAACCGGTCTAGGTGTTGTCGGAAGATACGGTTCATGTAATCCATGAATACCGCAGTGCATTTGTTAATCCGAAGGCATCACAAGGAATTCATAATGCCCATATCTCGGTTCTCAAAGCCGTCTTGGAAATATCATCGTCTTTGACTCGTAATCGATGATATCCCGAACGCAAATCAATCTTTGAAAAGACAAAGGAACCGATAACCGATCCAAAAGATCATCAATCCGGGAAGTGGATATTTGTTTTTGACAATCACTTTATTTAGTTCACGATAATCGATGCGAGTCGAAAACTTCCATCTTTCTTTTTCACAAACAAGACGGGCCCCCTGGTGATACACTGGGTCGAATGAACCCCTTCTTCGAAGTTCTTCCACTGTTTCTTCAACTCTTGCATTTCATTTGGAGCCATACGATACGGCGCTTTGATATTGATCATGTGCCGCATCAATTCATATTGAACTCCACCTCTCGGATAGAGGTAACTCAAAGGAGATCCTCCGAAATACATCGGGAAAATCATTCACCACAGGATATCCCGGAGTGAAAGTTCAAAGCTTCGCTTTAACCGAAAAGAATACCATGTAGGCATGGCATCCCCGTTTCACGCATCGATCAACTTCGTAGCGGAGAGAAAACTCAGCTCACATCAACCTTGTCTCCGGAAATGATATCTTCTTCTTGCCACAATCGATCATTGCACCGTTGGTCGTTAGCCAATTCGATCGAAAATGACGTCGATGCCGTGAAGAGGTAGACGGATGAGATCTATCTTTGACACTCGTCCATCCACGTTAGCGGTACAGCTCATACACGCGTCGGCTAAAGATTTTACACCCGTAGGTGTAGACACTACCAGATCAAAAGGTAAACTACAGTGCATGCATTCCTAAACGACTTGCACAATCATAAGATATAAACGAATGATCGGCACCCGAATCATACAATGCTTGCAATTTATTCCCATTAAGATAGATGGTACCTTGGACCATTTCCGGAGACCGTCTCGGCCTCGGTGTTTGTCAACGCAAAGATCCGGCCAAATAACGAGGTCTCGCCTCTGCAGCCTTCACAGGGCAATCCCGGCTAATGTGCCCAGACTTCTGGCACCTGAAACAGACTTGTTTCCCATCACAGTTGGCTCCTGGATGGTACTTCTTGCATTTTGGACACGTCTGGGATCCCGACTTTTTGGGGTAATTCATTTGTCCAGTTTGGTAGGGTCTCTTGTTTCCGCCTCGCTATCGCTCCAAGGCGCCTTCCTCTTCGTGAGGAGCCTCCGCGGTTAAACCCACCGCGGCCGCATTGTTTCCTTCTTGGCCTCGGAATTTGCGCAGCTTCTTTCAAATTGCGCTCAAATAATCTGCAGGATTCCACAAATTGGGCCATTCTCGGAAATCGTCGCGATACTAGCCTCGCCCTTATGTCATATTTCAATCCGGGCCACTAGTCGATTCGCCTTCCAAATTCTCATTTTTGTGGTCGTTCGTATATGATGAATAACGAGACAAAGTTGGTGAAACGAGCGAAGTAATCGTCGAACGATTCTTCATTTCCCGCTGGATGTGAAGAAATTCTTCTTCCTTAATCACCCGTACCGAGGAGGAAAATATTGTTCGTTGAACTGCTCCTAGGAATGCCTCCCAAGTAACAGGCCTTGAAGGGTCAGGAAACACTCTTCCACCACCCGTGGGCATCGCCTCTAGCTTGTAGATTGCCACCGAGCCTTCCGATTTCCCGGGCACTCAATGACTTCGAATATCTTCTCCGCACTCGAAGCCAATCCTCGCCCAATTCACTCTTTCCACGGAAACCGGGTGGTTTAAGCTTGCGTAACCGGTCGACCCAAATTTTTCCGTGGTTCTTTTTTCTCTTCTTCCATGTCGTGGAGGTGATCGGATCGATTAGATTCATTTTCTTCATCGTTATGTTCATCGTTGTCCTCCTCTTCATTATCATCTTCTTCTTCGTCATTGTCATTGTCACTTTCCTCATCACGTTCTTCCTCACGTTGTCGTGCTTCCAACCGTCTTTGGGCTTCTTCATCCCGTTGATGTTGCCTTGCCAAGAGTGCATCTAGTGAGAGCTCTCCTCTTCAAGAGTTCTTCTCGCTCTTGCACTTCATTTTGGTCATCTATTTCGAGGTTGTCTCGACCTCGGCCTCGGCCCCTAATTTAGACTCGATACATTGAAACTACACTTATTCATTTCACTTTTACATATTCGCTAGTCCTAACTTTTTACAACAAGTTACAACCCCTCTTTATTCAAACATATTTTACAATCTCCCAGGCTTGGAGATACAAACTAAAATTTGGACTATACGCCCCACTTGATGATCGAGAATTCGCTCAGATTGACCAAAAGATCTTGTCACGTCGTACTTTGATATATAGTATTTCCCGTGGCACCCATATACCGCGGTCAATACTAGATATCAAAATGTCTCCATAGCGCCCATACACTATGGTAACACAAGATACCTTAAATGTTTTCATGGCGCCCATACACCATGACAACACAGGATACCTCCTACTAATTGACACGATCGCGGTCCGGTTGTAGTAACTAAGAGATATGCATCGAAAACTAAAATTTTTGCGGCAAGTAAGATAACTATTTATCAAACCATAGGGGAAAACGTTAGATTTAGGAAGACAATGATTAGTCTATCGCAGACTTTATCACACTAATACTACAAACGAACGACACTCGTACTATTTCCCCTCGTTCGTGATTTCGTTGATTCGGTCTACTTAGAAACGGTACGGAATTTCGTATCGGAGTTCCTCTACATGAGTCAAATACTGCATGTATCTATCCTTGTTGGTCTCGGAGTTTCATCCGGCATGGCCTAGCTCCACATATAAGCTCACTTAGATAGCATAGTCGTCCAAGACAAACCGACGATTATCGAATTATAAGAAACCGATATCAAATATGAATATGGACGATGGATTTACCGATTCTCCGGGTTAGAATGATGCACCGACGAGGGTGGTACACCGGTTCGTAATGGTATACCAGTCCGCATCGGTACACCGACTTAGGGCTATCTCGCACTCATTTTCAAAAATGTGCTCACAATTTAAAAGGCTTTTTGAACATAACTCCGTTATCCGAACGTAATGGCCGATAAGTGTCTATCATGGGGACCTCACCAACTCTATGGCGACTGATTGGCCACACCCACATAGACTAGCCTTAACTGTCCTACCATACTATCCGTAATAACATAGTCATATCAATGCCAGGACTACTGCTCTGATACCATAAATGTAACATCCCATTTGAAAACGGCGGAATATTTTTTTTTTTTAAAACGTTTCCAAATATTTCAAGCAGAGTAGTCAGAGTAGAGCATTGGAGCGAAAGAGTAATCGATTCATAACAAACATCAACCATAGTGTAACTTTGTAATGATTACAATAATCCTAGAGTTTAGAAATGAAATAGCGGAATGACGTAAATGAAAGCGGTAAATAATATATAAGTCTTCGGCCGCACGTCTATTCCGGCACTTGCCTCGATCTTCGATCCGTATTCCTCCGATCCTGAAGCTATAGCCGAGATTCAATTCACCATATTGAATCTCGTGTAACGGTTAACCTCATACCCAAACAATACAATATACGTACAACATGATATTTCTAGAGCTAATACCACAAGATATCATAAGCATACAAACGATGCATGATCATTATGCCGACAAACATAAGCACAAAGCAATATGTAAAGCCCCATAAGGTAAACAATAACAAACTACTATTCACCAAAGCCACGATAATTACTCGTGTCCTCGCCGCTAGAAAACAAAACGGTGTTACCAAAACTATAACCCGTATAACCGTCTCGTATAACGGTCTACGAACATATCATTGACATATAAGTATTTAAGATGTACAAGATTAGTGTTACAAAGACGCGTCCGTACCTTCGTTGACGACGTTAGGTACTTCGCGGAAAAACGTACTTTTACTAAAAACGTGAAATGTTCACTCACGGCACGTCGGGCAAAGAATCGGCAAAGAAATCAAAGTTTCGATGCCCTATCGTAGTAATATCACTTTCATTAGTGATTTGACATCATAACTCGCATTTTAGGTAAAAATTACCATTTTGCCCTTCTACCCCTAATTTGGCGGAATTTCGCCGTAACTTCGTTACTTTGACCGTATTCCATTTCAAAATTATCCCCACTATGTTTTTACCTCGTCAGCATCTTTCAATGCAATGAGGCATAAAAACAAACATAGGAACAAATTCCGAAACTTCCTAGATCAAAACAACAGCTCTACTATAACTACCGAAAGAACTACTAAACTAAAAACTAAGGACAAGAACTTACTTGAGCTAAGGCAAAACTTTTGCAGAGCTTCTCACTCTAAGTTTTGGCCAAGGTAGAGAGAAGAGGAGGTGTGAAGAATGAATGAAGAGTTCATGCCTTTATATAGGCAAAAATTGGGCTACTTTGGTAATTTTCACTTTCCAAGTTTTGTAATTTTTCCTTTCTTTTCAACCATGTAAATTCAAGACAAAATGGTGGTTAATTCTTGTCCATGGCTGCCTTGGTCGACATAAGGAAGGTGATGTGGCATCAAACCATTGGTCCAAGAATGGTGACTTAAGCTTACTTTATGCCCTATCCCGATAGAATTTCCCCGACGGTGTCCGTTTCGCGTAGTCTCTAAATTCTGAATTTATAACTTTGAAGATCTTCTTCCTCATCAATAATATCTAATTTAACTTAGATTCCAGTCCCTTACAAGGTTCCAACAAATTCAGCTTGAAGTTTTCTCGAAAAACGTGTCCGGCGAGTCCTGCTACGAAAATCGTTTTCGGAATCATCAACCTCTGGACAAAAATTCACTGATTCCAAATATGTCCATATAATCATAAACTCATCTCCAGATGTTGAGTTATAATTTATTTTCTTCAGATCCAAAATGTGACTATCTCGCATTTTTCCCTATTTCGTCTTATTACGTAAATGCGCTACCGACCTCTAATTAACTTCCTAAGAGGTCACTTGAAGGTAAAAACTCACCGATCAATATTTTACCTTGACTTTGGAATTCCTATTCCTGGTTCTCTAGATAGGATCCGTTTCCTATTTATTCCATTACTATTCACTATATTATATAATAATACAACTTTACAAAAAATATCATGATATTAAAATTTTATCCTTATCCCTTTTTTCTTTCTCAATTTTCGGCTGCCCTTTTTTTTTTTTGTATTTATTTTACATTTATTTAATTATTTATTTATTTATTTATTCCATTTTTCCAAAAATTTCTCAAAATCACCTAATTGGTCCATTCTTGTATTTAGGCTTAAAAATACCTAAACTCACTTATTTTTTACAAAATTCTCCAATTAATTACTAAATATGTTCTTACTAATTTTAAGCCAAAAACCACTAATTTTAGGGTTTTACAAAATTACTTATGAATTTTCTTTACTTATGCTTAAGTAATTAGCCGTAAATTACTTAACTACTTTATTATCACTAGTTGATAATTTTATTAATTAAAATGCCTCATTACCTCATAATTCTAGCACTAACATTTCTCGTTTTCATGTTTTCTCGCATTATTCTAGAATTTGAGAGGGTATTATGGTCATTACAATGCTTTTTGAGCATTTTTATTCAATTTCCCCAAGCTCACAATTTATCAAATTATTTATCACAATTAGAGATAACATACTTTTGCTCCTAACTCAAATAATTATTTCATTGCTTGCAACAATTTTTAGGATTTTTCAAAATGTAATATTTCTGATAAATAAATATGCAATTTTCCTAAGTCATTTTGCATACCAATTTCTTATATTGGGTATTTTGGTCATTTGGCACTTTGGCCCTTAAATTAGAGTATTAATGTATCATGCTAATTTCCTTTATCAACATAACTCATCCTAGAAAAATAGACTATAATAACACAAGTCTTGCAACAATAATTCCACTTATCGAAAAAGTAGCATTCAATTTATTTACCAAAATGTAATATTTCTTGTATACGATAAATAAATATTCACGTCCTTATTCTTCTTCATTTACCTTAAGTTATCTTTAGTTTTATAACATATTATCGTTTTTTCTTATGTGGAACTGTGGACTGGGGCGTGTAGACAGAAGACGACAGAGCGCAGAGGGGCATCTAAACTTTACATCGTGATGGGTAAATTAATTATTTGGTCCATGGTGTAGGAGAACTCTTGTCTTGAAAACCTGGAAAGGAAAGAAAAGTCATTTCACTAGTGACAAACTATTTATCATATTTTTATAGTTATTTTAATGTCGCTTCAGGGTCAGGGACATCGGATATATTGGTATTTTTAAATAATAATAATAATCATATAATAACGACACGGAAAAGTAAGAGTGATGACTGAACAGTTAATCAAAATCAAACAAGATTGGGCCTTATAATGCCATATTATATTGTAAGCTCCTGTTGGTGCTGCATATTTGACAAATGGCCATTTAATTCAATTAACAATACAACATTCAGCTATATTTTAAATTTCACTTGAAATGAACTAATAGGGTTTGGGAAATGTGCGGCTTCATCATCAAACTACCAATGGAAGGCCTGGAGGGGTAAATCAAAGGCTACTTAGTGCACAAGATTTCCACAGGTGAGTTCTAGAGAGCGATAGATAGATGTACATAAGATAAGTTTACTCTCACAAGTAGAGAAACTATTTCCTGGATTTGAACCCGTGAATATCAGATTACTTGACAGCAAGCTTAGCACTATGTTAAACCTCACTGTCGAAAGGCCTGAATGAGTATATTAAAAAAATGCTTCCCACTTGTGTGAGAGAGAGAGAGACTAACCGTAGGTCGACGAGGGAAGAAGGCCAGTGGGGGAGGAAATCAGGTAAGGGATGGCACTGGAGTTTCAAAAAGTCCCTCCAACAGAAGACAGTGTCGAGGGTTTGGCTGAAACTAGTCCCATATCGAACGGGAGCCCTTAAATCATTGATCATGTACTTGGCTCTTTCCTCATAAGCAAGATCGAAAAACCTCCCACTCACTTCTCTCATCTTCCTTATCACATCTTCTGCTATCCCATGATTCACCAGCTACATCAAACTTCGAATCATCAGAGATTATAGTAAATATGCGTGTCTGTGTGTGTGTAGTTACTTCCACAGACGTGTCAGAAATTGATGCCAATTATATATAAATACCTGGAAGAATCCATACTGTTGGCAGGCGTCGGCTAGGGAATTAAGGACCTGGGGCCTCTTTGGACCAAGCAAATCAGCAAGATCGATGACGGGTAACTGAAGATTTTGTTTGCCGGCGACATTGGGATCTTGTGTATCCGTACGAGTGGGTCGTTCAGAGGGAGGCAATATGTACTTCTTGGGAAGCCTGTGAAGCCCATTTTCACAGAGTAGCTTCACACCTTTCTGATATTGGGTTTCTGGAGTTTCCTCGTAGCACCTCTCAACATCATCAGCTACTGACATTATTGCGGGAGACATAATCAAATCACCTGTTGCAAGTAATAAAATTAAAGCTTATACATGTATATTCTTGGGAAAGTCTCGTGATGCCTTAAATAAACATAATCGAACATGCAAGTTGCGCCTAATTGATTGTGATCCCGTAAAGTCTAAACTTTCTATTAATATATGTATATATACTTGGATTCAAGAGATAATATATCAGTCTGTGCGCATGCATGTGGAGGGATATATAGAGAGAGAGATCAAAATGTGGTATATGATTGGTGAAGAAGACATGGGGCGAGTAACCAACCTATCTAGATAGAGAGCGCAATAATTAAAAAAAAAAAAAAAAAAAGAAAGTAAGGTTTCTTGAATAGGAAGTGTGTGGGAAGGAGGATAGAGAAGAGCGGGTATATATAGGGAAAGTGGGGAAGGAAAAGAGTAGCAAGTTTCTAAGAAACCAGGTTGAGGTTTCTGAATAGGAAGAGGACAGGTTCTCCTGTTACAATACCGTTGACAGAGAGTTTAGTTAGAAAACGGAGATTGAATTGTAGGGCCACACTCCCATCACTTAACAAGACACACCATCTTCTTTTCCATTTTATATATATATATATATATATATATAAAGTAATATCTATCTTCCATTCAACTTTTACGCTGTTGTCTCTATCTCACGACCCAGCCACCTCTCTCCATTTCCATGTCATTATTATTTGTGCGTATGTTCGTGGTGATAGTGCATTATTTGCACATTACACATACATATAAAGTACGTTTTTTTTTTGTTATAACTCGTGCATTTGTTATATTATTTATATAAAGTTCGAACTCACAACCTCAAGCATATATGCATACATATAGATACACGTACATGTATAATCAAACCCGCGCTCTCACACATATGAATGGGACGTAGAATCTGGAAGCTAATTACTTTTCGACATAGATCGACCCCTCTTGTTGATTAAAAAGAAAAAGTCGACTCCTCTTTTCGGGGGCCCACTCTCTTTAGCAGCTAGCAGCCTTCCTCAATTGCCACGTCATTATCAATATCAAATTGAAACTTTACAATAGACTATAAATATAAAACGTTATATAACAATCCCACAATATAATATTGACACCAATATAATATGCCCACTTATTTAAACCCTGATTAATACAAATACTCAACTATATATATATAAAAGGGATATGATATTGTTATTACCAATTCTAATCACTATCATTTTTTTCACCGTTACATCAGAATCTCAATAGGAGAGAGAAATGATGTAGGTAGATGAGATTCTGATCTAACGGTGAAAAAACTGGTAGTGACCAAAATTGGTAGTGACAATAATCCTATGGCATATATAAATATAATAGAGTTTATAGAAAAATCATACTATATATATAAGTCATGATTAGCACAATTTATTTCAACCTCTGGCCGGTCCATCAACTAATTACTTATAATTTCATATTTTCTATATATTATAACAGAATTTTTTGAAACATTATAAGAATAATTTAGTATATTATTTGCACAAAAATTTAAACCAAGTGTACAAAAGACTTATCTTCATTCTATAGCCACCAGCAGTCAAAACACGCATTGACCAATTAATTAGGTATACTTTCTCGACAATCCTCTTGCATTACATTTTTAAAGATCAAAATATACATGTTTAATTATACACTAGTAATACCTATTTAATAATAAAAGTAAACTCTTATAAGTTTACGATTTGAATTCACGATACGAGTTTACGTTACTGTCACGAGTTTGCTTAAACTCCCGAGTTTGACAACCTTACTGATGCTTATTAAAAGATCTTTTAAGAAACCGTGTCTATATCCTGCTTGATATTGAAATAAATGTTAAAGACTTTAATGAAAAGTAGTTTTGAAATGGCACTTCATTTTTTTATAAAATGAAAAACATTGTTAACTAATTTTAATTATTTTTCTTCGGATGTGTTACTGGCCTGGGACTAATAAGTCATAATGTCATACTAAGTTAAAGAGTTAAAGATAAGGATTGAGTTTTAATTGAATCAAAATTATAAAGATCAAATTATTATTATTATTATTTTACAAGTTCAAAGACACTACAGTACGTATCTATAGCTCTTGCCACATATAGCAAATAAAATTTAAGCTGCTGCGCAAGGGCTTGGCCATATGTATTTGCAGTATTGGAGAGCCTGGTCCGTACTAAAAGAATTATTGATCCCACACGTACGCGCGCACACATATAATCTCTTTGCTTAACCAAACCCTAGGTGGTTGGGATGATGACGGTGAAAATTAAGCAGATGCTTTGCCCGCAAATTATAACAATAATATAAGAGCATATAAAATATAACAGTACCATATATAATAAACTAGTAATTAGACATGTGGGGCTCTGTCCAGAGAGATATAGAAGATAAAAAAGATCAGAGAAGCTTATCCACGACCATGCATTACAGCTGTGTTGTTAATTGGCTCTTGAACTTTGCAATCGTTGTTTAATTTGCCAACCAATGAAATAACCAAAAAGATAATTAATTGCGTGAATGCGCGGATCAATCTAGATTATAATTAAGTGTGTGCATGGCTGGAGTCTCATCATAAAAGAATCCACGTTTGCATATATGTACTCGTATATTCTAAAGCAGTAGGTGACAAATAAGCAAGTAAACGCGCGACCCTGCAAATTAGAGACATTTTGAAGCGTATGGTATTACTTAGTTTTAAAATTCCATTTTGTAATTGAATCGTCAGCCACAAGTTGCTCGACCCTAGCTAGTTACATCATATGCCCTTCATTATATAACATAATATAACAGAAAATCCACTTGTAAGATTATTAATCATTGTTTTACAATTTTTTTGTAGAAGTCGTGTGTGATCGGATAGGAGAGGTCCGACAAAAAAAGAGAATCAATGTAACTGAATGTCATTTTAAATTTTAAATAAAGACATTTTGAGGAAGAAATATAATTAAGCGATTTAATTACTATCCTTAATCTCTTTAAAATTAGATAAATATGTTCTATAATTAGGATCGAAGGAAGTATATTATAGAAAATTCATGGACACTGTACTGTCATGAGTTTGTCCTCTATACCTTACACCACTGGCCATGGCCATTAATATAATAGAACCTGCAGGTTCCAACAAGTAGGCTACCAAGTCCGTGTTTCCAAGCTAGCTAGCTACCTGGCTACACTACTGATTCTTGTTGTAATTTTCTTCTCTATTCGTTGCATGCTCTTGATATATATATGCTACACATGTTGGGTTAATGTGCTCTTTAGTCATTTAAGCCCAATAAGGCTTAAGTGAGACTATAGCTCAAGAACCCTATGGCCCAAGTGGTTTAGGGTTAGGTCTTGGATGTAGTAGTATATAAACCCACTTTCTCCTCCTTGTGAGAGAACATAACAAGAATAGGAGGATTTCATCATAAACAAACCCTAGAGGCAGACGTTCATCATCTGAACGGTTGCCCACACAACCTGCATCCTATCCCCCTCGAGAGATAGTCTGGAAGATCGATCATAGAGCGGACTACGATTGTTTGAAAAGACTTTCGGATCGCCGATCTTTCCAGGTAATCAAAACGATGAAGGTTTTAACTTTTCCTACATCATGTCGACGATTCGCTTCCGCGTTTACGGTGAGAATCCTACAATTGGTATCGAGCCAAATCACGATGAGGAAAAGAACCAGTTTTGATTTTTTTTTCATGTGATTAATTTCAGATTTTTTTAAAAAAAAAATTGAAAAATATGGCATCTCTTTCTATATTTGTTATTTATTTCATGAGAATTATTCGTTTAAAATTCATATTTGATATTAGTTTTAATTTTAATCGGTTAATCGCTTTAATCCATAGTTAGATTTTCTCGTGTATTTCTCGATTTGTAACAAGGAGGCTAATCCCATATGATTAGGTTTCCTCCTTGCAATGATCTTATGTTTTTTCGCAATCTCTATTTATTTTTTCAAATTTCTGTAAAAGTTCGAGATCGAGAAACTGCGAAGAAAATGAACACTCGACACTGTCAGACACTTTTCGTGGACCTCTGGACCTCAGATTTGGACAATCCATATGTGGTTTGAAAGAGGACGGAAAGACGAGCAACATGGTGGGTGGACCGAGGCCAGGAGAGCCGCCACGCGCCGCCACGAGCGTCTGCGAGTAGCCTTCACGCTCCGGCAGTGGAGCCGCGCGTGAGGGCCCGTGGGCCACCCTTTTTGGGTGGTTTTGGCGGCTGTGTTCTCGTCTCCCCATAACAGTCCTTCCCCTGGAGTTTCGTGCTGAGATGACTTCGGCTGACGGCACAGAAGACCTGACGGCTCGGGTTCCTCTTTTGCATCCTACGGTTTCTCGCCAAGGAGTGGATCTTTGGGCTTTTGGGCCCATGAATACCCTAAAGGGGCTTGAGACAGATACTATGGGCTGGATGAAAGAGGAATTCCAAAGTTGTAATTTTTATTTTTATTTTTTAAATAGGAAAGCCAAGGATTAAAGTTATTTGTTTAATTATTTAATGCTTTTATTGAATTGTATGAATTATATGTGCGATTAACATGATGTTTGTAATAACATGCCATATAGAATATGAAGATGTCATATTGTTGCATAATCACATGTCATAACTGCATAGTAGCTATTATGTCTTGAATCGACTAGTATGATAGTTATTATGCAAGATTATTCAGGTTATCCACTAAACTAATTATAAATTATTATGATTTTAAATTAAAATCTAGAATAATAATTGGATTAATTAATTGTGGAATTAAAATCTAGACAAATAATCCGAAGTTTCCTAAGAGAATTGTATTTTTGAGAGTGATTTGTGGGTTATTTAAAATGGTCATGTGAAACACACTCGCCAATCATGACTAGATTTTAGATACCTAATGATTTCAATTAAAGATGTTGATCTCGACAAAGAATACTCTAAATTGAACAATTCTTGGAAATTGAAAATTCTAAATTTAAAATATTGAATGGGTGAAGGTTTTAATTAAGCATTTAATTTTAAAACCTACGGGCCCCAATTGTGGGTTTATTAGTGAAATGGTTATCGCTAAAGCCCCATCGGATAAGGATAATCGGATTTCGCTATATTAAACCCTAATATTTTCAAAATTTTAGTAAAGTTTGTACGACCCATCGTCGGCAACACTTAGACACTAAAGATAATTTTGAAAGTAAACAATGGTTAAATACATTCAACTTTGGTAAAATTGTTAACCCTCCCATCGAGGCTCTGGCAATGGAACCGAAGGCCCAAAATGACAAGTATTAGTTTTACAAGTATCTTGCCCATCGTAAGCCTTGTAAAGATAACTAATGGATTGTTAAACAATAAATGAATAGTAGTTATTAGAATCTACTAACACTATATCTCGTTTGTTGTTAATTATAGTTTGTAATTAGTGTGTTTTCCTTATTTTCAGAAAAATGTCTTCATTCAATCCTTTAGCTACAATCTTGATCAAAAAACCTATGGATGGTACAAACTATAAACAATAGAAAACTAATTTGGATATTGTTCTTCAATTTGAAAAGCTCAACTTTGTTCTAACTACCCCTATGCCAGCGCAGCCTGCTGCAGATGCGTCTAAGGCAATACGAGACTCAATTTACGCGGGAGAAGGAAAGATGGGAGAAGGCGAATGTGGCGTCACGCTATATTTTAGCCAGTCTCGCCAATCACCTTGAGGAGCAAGTGAGCATGATTGAGAGAGGAGCGAAAATGCTCCAGACTCTTGATGACATGTTTGCTACGTCTAGCAGCTCTGCTAGGCAAAATGCATCGAATTCGATCCACCAAGACAAATCGTATGCGGAGGAAGTGTGCGAGATCATTGTCTAACAATGATAGCAAACTTCAAGAAGGTCAAGACCATGGTGTCAAATTTGAACAAGAAGTAAAAGTCGATCTTCTCTTGCAATCACTTTGCTGAATACTTCAATCAATTCAAGATGAATTATAATATGAATAAGATGAATCTTGACCTCACTCAATCGATGCACGAGCTTGAGAGTCTTGAACAATCTCTAGTCAAGCGGGGGTAGTGCATTTTTTTTGGTGAAAGTTACTCGAAACCTAAGGGAAACCCAAGGGAAAGAACAAGAACAAGAAAAAGAAGAAATCGGGTATTCCGGTGCCAAAAACAATTGCAATGAAGCGGCTAAAAGGCAAGTGCTTCAAGTGCGGACAAAGGGGCATTGGAAGAAAAATTGCCCACGTATGAATCAACCGGTATGGATAATTTACATGTGATTGAGGCTTGTTTAGTGGAGAATTACAATGATAAATGGATCATTGATTCAGGAGCCACTAACCAGTTTGTCACTCTTTGTAGTGGTTCAAACATAGCTTGTCTATAAGTGAAAGACAAAGAGTTTTGAAGCTTGGAAATGAGGAGCTTGTGTCTGCACTAGCAGTGTGACAAGTTATTTTATCTTTTAATAATTGCAGAACTTTGGTTTTAGAAGACTGTTTATTTATTCCAGATTTTAAGAGGAATTTAATTTCTGTTAGTTGTTTGGTTAAACATGGTTTGACAGTTCAGTTTAATTCCTCAGTTTCAATAAGAAGTTCATCTTCTTTTATTTGTTCTAGTGTAATGTTTAATGGTCTTTATTTCCTTAATCTTGTTCCCTGTGAAGTTAATCATGTTGAATTAAGAGATGTTGAGCATATTAATTCATCAAAGAAAAGAAAAGTTTCCAATGAAACTTATCTTTGACATTTGAGATTGGGTCATATTAACTCTAACAGATACAAGGTTTGGTCAAAAGTGGGATTTTAAAATCCCCGAACTTTGAACCGATACCCGGTATATGAATCTTGTTTAGAGGGTAAAATGACCAAGAGATCCTTCAAGGCCAAGGGAAAACGTGTCACACTTCGCCGAATTGGTACATACCGATGTATGTGGACCAATAAATGTCCAAGCCGAGGCGGTTATCGTATTTCATCACATTTACGATGATTAATCTAGATTTGGACATGTGTACTTGATGCGTCACAAGTCTGAAGCTTTTGGAAAATTCCAAGAGTTCAAGACTGAGGCAGAAAAACATCTTGGTGTTCAAATTAAAACTCTTCGATCTGATCGAGGGGGTGAATACCTATCTGGAGAGTTTAGGTCTTACCGACCAAAGAGGGGATAGTTTCACAATTATCTTCTCCAAGGACACCCCGGAGAATGGAGTTGCTGAAAGGAGAAATAGAACCCTTTTAGAAATGACAAGATCTATGCTCAGTTATTCATCTCTTTCTGATTCATTCTAGGGATATGCCTTAGAAACTGCTATGTATCTATTGAACTTAGCTCCGTCCAAGTCGGTTTCAAAGACACCAATAGAATTGTGGAAAGGGTGTAAGCCCACCATGAATCATATTCGGATTTGGGGTGCTCCTAAGACATGTCTTGCAACGAAAACCGAGATAAGATGGACTCGCGTACTAAAGTATGCATGTTTATAGGCTATCCTAAAGGAACCAGAGGTTGGTTGTTTTATAGTCCAAAAGAAAAGAAGGTCATAGTGAGCACTCACGCGACTTTCTTAGAGGAGGACTATATGGAAAATTATAAGCCAAGAAGTACGGTTATTCTTGATGAGCTAGTCTCAGATCAAGTTTCACCACAACCTTAGGCGGTTCCAGCTTTTATTCCTGTGGTTGTTCAAAGAGGGGAAAGTATACCTGAACATACACAGGAACCAGAGACAGAACCAGAAGTTTAGCATGATGATGAAGTTCAGCATAATGATGAACTTTTGGAAGAACAAAATCATGAATTGGTTAATCCACTTAATGAGGGTCCTCATTTAGAAATTGTTAACCCACAAAATATGGACCCCCCTGTAGATGCACAACATCAAGTACGACAAAGTCGTAGTGGGAGATTGATTCGTAAACCTGCAAGATTTCTCTTATTGGGTGAGTCATATCAGGATGTCATCATTGATGAAGATGATGATCCCACGAGTTATGAGAAGGCACTAGGAGATGTTGATGCTCAGGAATGACTTAAGGCTATGAATCGTGAAATGAATTCTATGTATTTCAACTCAGTTTGATCACTTGTAGATGCACCTGAAGGGGTAAGACCTATTGGGTGTAAGTGGATTTACAAGAGAAAGAGAGGATCGGACGGGAAGGTTGAAACCTTCAAAGCTAGATTGGTGGCGAAAGGGTACTCCCAAATAGAAGGTGTGGATTATGAAGAAACTTTTTCGCCGGTTGTCATGCTTAAGTCCATCCGGATTCTCTTAGCTGTTGCAGCAAATCTTGATTATGAGATTTGGCAAATGGATATCAAAACTGCTTTTCTAAATGGAAATTTGGAGGAGGAAATCTATATGCAAGAACCAAAAGGGTTTATAGCCAAAGGGCAAAAACAGATGGTATGTAAGTTGCAAAGGTCCATTTATGGACTTAAGCAAGCGTCCAGATCATGGAACATCAGATTTGATCAAGCCATTAAATCTTATGGTTTTGAGAAAAGTCCTGATGATCCGTGTGTGTATAAAAGGATCCAAGGTAATGCAGTATCTTTTCTGGTACTTTATGTGAATGATATACTCCTTATCGGAAATGATACGGAGGTATTGTTAGGCATAAAGACTTGGTGAGCAAGCATTTTGATATGAAGGACCTGGGGAAGCCAATTATATTCTTGGTATTAAACTCTTGCGAGGCCCAGGAAGAATAGGGTTTTGGCATTATCCCGTGCTAAATACATCGACAAAATACTTGCTAGGTTTAGGCGGAGAATTCCAAGAGGGAATTATACCCTTTAGGCATGAGATTCATCTCTCTAAGGAGCAATCTCCTAAAACTCCCGAGAGAAACGCATGAGTAGGATACCTTATGCTTCAAGATGGGTAGTCTTATGTATGCTATGCTTTGTACCGCACCGGATATCCGCTATGCGGTGGGAGTAGTAAGCCGGTACCAATCTAATCCCGGAGGAACACTGGGTAGCGGTTAAACATATACTCAAGTACCTACGGATAACGAGAGATTATATGTTGGTCTATTATAGTGGGAGTCTTGAAACCATTGGTTATACGGACTCGATTTCCAAGGAGATATTGACTCAAGTAAGTCCACCTCGGGATATGTGTACACCCTTATGGCGGTGTCATTTGTTGGAGAAGTGTAAAACAATCATGTGTGGCCGACTCGCCACGAGGTTGAGTATGTAGACGCTTTCGAGGCCAAAGGAAGCTGCATGGTTAAAGAAGTTCCTAATGGACCTTCAGGTGATACCGGTGTTAATTGTCCTATCACACTTTACTGTGACAACAGTGGGGCAGTAGCACAGTCCAAGGTACCAAGGTGTCACAAGAGACAAAAACACATAGAGAGGAAGTACCACTTGATCCGAGACATAATTAAAAGAGGAGATACATTGGTAGCAAAGATAGCATCAGACGAGAATCTTGCTGACCCTTTTACTAAGAGTTTGCCTAAATGTGTGTTCGAGAGGCATGTTACATCTATGGGTCTTAGGAGGATTCCAGATTTGCTATAGCTTTAGGTAGTTGTTATTTCACTTTGTTATTTTGTGCTTTTTGAGCAAGACATTATGACATTGCATTTTTTTTCTGAATATTATAGATGAGGTATTCATTTATTTCGCACACTGTTTACAAACTCTAAGGTCCGGATCAATTGTGGAGTATATGATCATATGGATACGTTCATAGAGGACATGGTCATAGGTTCTGACAATTGATGAATAGGTTCACAGCTATTAAATTAAGTTGGACACTTTATTTAGGCTGCAATATTTTATGAAATGATTTTGTCTGAATCATTATAAAATATTGGTGTGAGTTAATCCTTACATTGAATGGATCAAGGAGAGATTTGATTAAGGTTGTTCTTTACGTCATAAGGAATCAAATCTCCGGATAACTATAGTTATGTAGTTGCTCTTAATCCTGAGTTTATTTTAAATAGGTAGTCGAATAGTTTTCATTCTTTGATTTACCAACGGGTGAGGTTTGATCTATATGATGGCCAATAACTTGGTATTTTGGGATTGAGACTATTTGGTTATCGGTGTTTATGAGATAAACAATATGAAATTTATAAGAAATGTCTCCTTGATATGTTTCGGTACTTGGATATTGAAGACACTGACCAGTGCATGTAATCCATTAGAGAAATTATCACAGTCAAGGGAATAAATAATTGATTGGGTTACAGAAAACTGGTCAATCAAATTATAGACATTCTATAAAGGGGTAATGCATATTCGTGTTATAAGTGTCTTTATTCTTGGAGTTCACGTTTGGGTTTTTAGTGGAGTAGCACCGAACTAGATAATCTTCTGTAGATTATCATGAGCCTTGATAAATGACAAATGATAGATCCTCAGGCTAGCTCGAGACAAGGGATGGGGTATATTATTAGATGATGATAGCTTATGGGCTACATGGTCTTGGGTTTACGAACTCAAGTATGTATCTTAAAGAGCAAGTGAGAGATTGTTGGATTAATGTGCTCTTTAGTCACTTAAGCCCAATAAGGCTTAAGTGAAACTACAGCCCAAGAACCCTATGGCCCATGTGGTTTAGGGTTAGGTGTTGGATGTAGTAGTATATAAATCCACTTTTACCTCCTTGTGAGAGAACATAACAAGAATAGGAGGCTTTCATCAGAAACAAACCCTAGAGGCAGACGTTCATCATCTAAACGGTTGCCCACACAACCATCCTATCCCCCTCGAGAGATAGTCTGGAAGATCGATCATAGAGCGGACTACGACTGTTCGTGGAGAGGCTTTCAGATCGCTGCATCTTTCCAGGTAATCAAAACGTTGAAGGTTTTAACTTTTCCTACATCGTGTCGGCACGATTCGCTTCCGCGTTTCTGGTGAGAATCCTACAACACACACTTCACTTCACTCTTGTTGATGATTCGATTTCTCTTCTGATTTCTCAGTTCTCACTCTTTCTCGCTCTTTGCTCTCTCTTTTTCTCTGGTATGAAGAAAAGACGATGAATGAAGATGAACAATAAAGAAGAAGAAGGGCTCGACTTCAAGGACAGTAGGACACCTCGACTTTCGGCTTCTGCATTCTACCTGACTTTCCAGTGTTCCCATTCTCTCCTATTTCTCTAATTATCTCTGCCTTTAGAAAAGTCATCCCAAAGACCCAAACATTAGCAAGAGGAAAGGAAAGTAGCTTCATTTATTAGACACGCCACCCATCTGACATCTTTTTTTTTCCCGTCAAATCACGCATCTGACATGAGTTTCTCTTCTCTTGTTAATTTTATTAATTATTTTTCCATGGACTACTTTTTTATATTTTACTAATTATTGTAAATTTTAAATCATTTTAGTAATAAATGTTAGTATGAATCCTAAAGAAACTGAGTTGGGGGAGAAGTATTGGGTCACTCAATCACCGGTTTCAAAATCTATTCGCTTCAATCGAGTTTCTTCCCTGTCGAAATTTAAATCTTCTTTCTTCGTTCGAAATTTGAACGAACTTTCTGAATTCTATTTTTTTATATATTAATAACCCTGAAAGTTTTATTTTCTCACCGGTTTAGTCCCGGTTTGACTCCGGTCTAACCCACTGACCCTTAACCCAGTCCCCCAACCGGTTCAATGACCGGTCCGATTTTAATAACCTTGATCAATACGACTAAAACCATTGCTCTAGATTCTACGTCCTGTCTGTCTCACTGATACTTCTTCGCTGGTTTTCTGTTTAAACCGGTTTTATTAGTGTGCAGCAGATTTCCATTTTTAAAGGCCTTAGACTTTTGAGGCCCTCTCAAAAAATTACAAAATATTCGAATATATTGACCCAAGCTTTTTTTTTATATAATAAAAAAGTAGTTCTGTATATATATAGCTCTCATCACCTGCCATCATTTTATGAGAAAATTGGAGAAAAGAACCAAAAGGATGAAATATTTAGCAGAAGGGAATTATTACTACGACTCCTAAAGCTGCATTGCAGATTCCAAAATCTATGCTTGAGCTTCAGGAATCTTTAAAATTGTTATTTCATTAATCTCTCTTGAAACATGATTATATTGCAGATTTTGGAATCTGCAGCTTCAAGGGTTGGTCTTCGAGCCTCTTTCCTACCAATAATTATTCCACCATTTTGGTCCTTAAATCCAATTTTTCCTTTATCATTTCACGTAGGGGTGAGCAACGGGCGGCGGGGGCTGCCTTGGTAACCAGCGGCCCGCCCGTTTAAATTCCACGGGACGGGTCGGGACGGGTCATCACGGGTACGGGGCATTGCGGGCACGGGGCAGCGGGTACGCCTAAACGGGTTCCCCGAACCCGTTTAGGCGACTGGGCTTTTTTTTATTTAAAAAAAAACATATTTTTGGGCCCAGGTTTGTTTCTTTTTTTTGCTCAGAACCAGAACAGTTTTTTGGGCCCAAAACATATTTTATTTTATGCGTTTTTTGGACCCAGATTTGTTTCTTTTTTGGCCCAAAACCTAAACATTGTAAAACCTGACCTGAACAGAAGGATTTGTAATGAAATGAAGTGAACATTGTAAAATACCCACGGTAGTCAAGTGAACCTGGAAGGCTGGAACAGTTTTTTTTTTAAAAAACCTGAACATTGTAATTTATACCCACGACAGGCTCCCAGTATGTTCCTTCTCCAATTCCTCCCCAAAATCGCTACTTTGTCATTTTATCCCCACAATCACACAAACACCAGAAACTCCATCATCATCAACTTCTCTATAAATTCACACGCATTTCTACCACCCTAACAAATCATACCCATAATCTTCCTCTTCTTGGGTTCTCAGACCTTGTTAGGTCACTGATCAAATGGCTTCTTCTTCTTCTGCTGCTTCAGCCCCTGCTTTGAAGCGAACAAACTCGATTGCAGATAACATGCCTGATGCATTGCGTCAGAGTAGGTACCATATGAAGAGGTGTTTTGCCAAGTACCTTGAAAAGGGAAGAAGGATCATGAAGCTTCACCATTTGATGGAGGAAATGGAGCTAGTCATTGATGATAAGGCCGAGAGGAACCAAGTCTTGGAGGGCAATCTTGGCTAGTCATTGATGAAGGCTTCACTGTGAAGCCGTGACCGTGAAGGTGAAGGTGATTGTGTGTGATTTGTGAATAGTGCATTAGGGCCGGCTGAGAGCTGAGAGGCGAGAGATGAGTTGAGGGAGGGGGAAAAAAATAATAAAGGGTTAACGGGCACGGGCGGGCACGGGTGCCCGCCCTCAACCCGTGCCCCGCCCGTATAAGGTAAACGGACGGGGCGAGCCCGTACCCGTTACGGGCCCAATCTGGGCGGTTCAATCCGGGAACTGTCATGGGGGTGCGGGCGGTTGGGCGGGAGTCTGGTCGCTTTTTCCTTTATCATTTCACGTGTGAAACTATTAACAGTATTTTTTGTGCCTTATTTTTTTTTAAAATGGTTTGACCGAAATATAGCCAATAAATAAGAATTGATGGATTTAAACTAACTGGGGTAGGTGGAGACCATGTTCCTGTCCATCCAACGTCACGCACACGATCATATACGTCCTCTTCTTTATATATATTTTTTTATTTTGTTTGTATAAAAAACAGAATATCCCTATCTCTTCGTTGTTAATTAATTACGATTCAGGGTTCTTAGACACTTTCAGTAGTTGAAAATGTTCGTGTTTTCATATATTATATCGATTCTCAATTATGAAAACTATAAATATGTATTATCTACTTATAAAAAAATAAAAAATAGAAATGTTCATTATCAAATACACAATACAAGATAAAACACGTGTCGCGCTTGTACATTTATACACTAATACACGTTCGTATTATTTTATACTAGTCCTTCTCAATTCAAATGTGAACAGTGGAATAGAACTTTTTGAGGTTTTAGAGGTAAAATTATATTAAGGGGATCTTATTATAGCCGTTTGCAATAATAACATAATAGGTTTTGCGTTTGCTTTGCCCAATAAGGTCAACAATTTTTATTTGTAAGGTATCATAATCACTTTATAATTCACATGCGTGTTTTGTTCTGCAACCTTTATTCTATAATTTTTAGTGAATGAATGAATTTGCCACTTACACATATAAATAATTATATATGTGTATATTTATTACTCTTCCGGTCTTTAATATAAGACATATTTGCTTAATTTGATTATATTAAGAAAGTTTGTTATTACCATATTTATCTTCCTTAATTTTTTCATTCTCTATCCTCCTTAATTATTATTGAGAGAATACCAATATGAGTAAATTAGTAAAAGATTAACAAATATGAAAACTATATCTTATATTTAAGACTAATATTAACTTTTAAAATATGTCTTATATTAAGGATCGAATGAGTACACACCTGAAACTTAACAATTTTAAAATTAATTGTTTTCTTTACATATCATATTATATTCATATCTCATCTGGTCTTTAATATAAAAAATTAGATAACTAGTTGAGGGATATTGGGAAAATTAGTTAAAAGTTATTTTTTTTAATAAATGAGGGTTGGACTGTTAATTTTTCTAAAATATATTTTTTAATCATGTGTATTAAAATTATGAATTGATAAAAACCCCTTATATAGTATATGAAATCAATGCGAGTTTTGAAAAATAAATTTAAAATTTAAAATTTAAAATGAATTGAATCTTATAAGTTATACGGAAAATAAGATCTTTATTTAGTTCCTATTTACTCCTCCCGTCCGGTCAATTATAGAACATTTTTTGTAGTGCGATTTCACTACAAAAATGTTTTAATGTAGAAGGGAGTATTTAATTTTTGGGGGTGAAAACTTGTATATTTAACATACATGCAGACGAATTGGAGCATCTCAGGTGGTGGAGAGAGGTGTGACGGAGGTTGGTGGGGTTGGGGGCTGAGAATAGTGAGACACGAGTGGGAGGGTAACAAGAGGGCATTTGGTTTTGGGTGTCGGTGATTGGAGGGGTGGTTGGAGGGCGGAGGGAGAGGGATTTGGAGAGCATGCTTTTGGTTTTGGGTGGTCGTCGTCTCGTGACCGTGGAGGTCTGCTTTTGGGCAACGTGAGCAAGTTTATTTCAGATATAGAGGTTGTCTGTGGGTGGTGCCTATTGTGCAACGTCAATCTCACCACTCCATTTCAATATCAACAGTGAGATTCTCTTTCGCAACAATGACCAGTTGACCACAACTACTACTAGTCTACTACTAATACTCCCTCCATTCTTTAATATTTTAACTTAAGAGTGTTTAAATTAGTAGCTGATGGGAGTTACGTTTCCATTTATTAAAAAAAAATGTTTTTTCTAAATTTCACAAACAAGCACTAAAAGGCCTATTAGGATAATTGATCTTAGTCATAAATGTAAAACTCACTTTTCATATTTATCAATATTTTTCTAACATATATTAATATTACTTCAACAGTAATTAATGAAAAGAGTGAATAAGGAAATTAATGGATATAATTATAGTGTTTTAAAATAAACTCTACATTAACCAACTTTATTAATCTCATTAAATTAGGTAAATATGTTTTATGTTAAGTATTGAAGGGAGTAGTGTCTTTTGAGATCGATTCAAATTAATAAATTTACATTATAAAAACATAATATTTAAATCCTAGCAACTTTTAAATTTTAGGGCTAGCAGATTGTTTTTCTGCACTAAGGTTTTGTAAAATAAATAATCATGTTTATGGTTATCCAAAAGTTTCTTTGAGTTCAATATTATTTTGAAAGTGTTAAAAAATGAATAATGTCATATAGTCTAAGAGTAACTAAATGGAAATTTGTGGCGGAGTAGCTAGAGAAAATTACAAGACATTCATGTTTATAAAACAAAAACAAATTAATGAAAATTAGTTTGATGACAGGTGTATCAAGGTTGAAGACTTGAAGCATTCTCGTTGAATCCAGATGAGTTTTATTATAGGTACTGAAGCTCATGTCCTAATTTTATGATTTGATTTTTTATTTGTTACGTGATTATGATGTGTTCATGAGCTTTCATGTTTTTACTCTTAATTTAAACTACTACTCAAAGTGAAGAACAATCAAATGTCGTTAAAATTGATGATAGTGACGAAAATGACGTGATAATAATAGTCGTAAATGTAATGTCGTTTAGTGATATGTTTTTTTATGTTTTACTATGTGAGTTATTTGTGAACATAGTTTTTAACTGATTATGAATTAGTATTTGTCTTATTTATTAGATGATTCGTGTTGTAATTTACTAATTATATTTTTTGAAACACACGGAGGAAAAATAGTTAGAATTTTCATGTCCTAACGTGGATAGCTTGTTTTCTTAATTACTCCCTCCAGTACTAATTATAGAAAAACTTTCATAGTCAATTTGTACTATAAAAATATTCCTATAATTAGGACCGGAGGTAGTAAAAAAATAGAGACAAAATCACCACGTGATTATTGTGCGCGGTGAAGCTAAATGATGACATGATAAAAACAAAAGAAGTTTATTACTTTTCTGATTTTAAATATAATATATGGTTTATAGTACAATAATTAGTAATATTTTCCTTATGCCTTTTAGAAATTAAACTTATCAAAAGGCCAAATCATTAAAAAAAATGAACCACGAAGAACCGAGCCAGGTTTTGAAGGATATATAAGACTTTTTTATATGTTAGAATCACACAAATAATTTGATAACTGATCCAAAAGTCAATTGTCGAAATTAAAATAAAACAATATAATAGAGTAGGTTATCTGTCAATTATATTGCAAGCTCAATCAAAAGATTCGAGATATTTTTGGTTTCCCGTTATCATCATCATTGACTATATTTTTATTAAATTGAATATAGCCATATATTATGATTAAACCACATAAAAAAAAAATGGTTAAGCTTCATTTGTGCTTCGGAAGTTGTCACAAAATCTCGATTTTATCTTTGAAGGTTTTTTTGGAGCAATGTCACCCCAAAATTTCTCAAATTGTAGTAATTTTGCCTCGGCCATTATCAAATAAAGTTTGACCTTTAGTTGACAAAATATGTTGAGCTGATAAATCCACGTCATTTTTGTTAAAATACAAATTTGCCATGAAAATTTTCCCTCAAGAGCAATGTAATTGTCTCAGATTTTTTTAAAATTCAATATTGCCTTTGAAGTTTTCAAATTGTAGCAATGTTGCACTAACCATTATAAAGGTTAAGTTTGACTATTAGTTGACCAAATATATTAAATTGGCAGTGTGAACGACATTGAAGAACAAATGTTTGGCCAACTAACGAGTAAAATTAACTTAGATAATAGTCGAGGTGAAATTACTACGATTCAGAAACTTCCGAGGTAACTTTGCACTTAAACACGAAATAAAAATAATGTGAATAATACGTGAACCTACCAACTTAATATATTTGGTCAACTAGTGGTCAAACTTAACCTGAATAACGTCCGGGATAAAATTGTTATGGTTCAAAAACTTTGAGAGTGACATTGCTTTTAAAAAAAAACTTATGGGCAACATCGAGATTTTGTGACAACATCTAGGCAAAAAATGAACCTTATCCCAAAAGAAATTACCCTAAAGGGCAAGTACTAGTGACACGAGATTACATATAAAATTGAATGCACTATGCATACAAAAAATTGTGTATATAATGATTATTGTCAAATTCATGAATTAACTGTTTAAGTTCGTTATTTATACATTTTTAACTTATAAAAATATGTTTATTCACGGTTAAACTCATCATGCTAGCTGCAAACTTTGTGAAATTTGTGAGTTCACACAATGAGTTAATGAGTTTATAGCCTGCAATTAGAGGTTCCATCATGCTAGCTGCAAACTTTATGAAATTTGTGAGTTGACACAATGAGTTAATGAGTTTATAGCCGCAATTAGAGGTTCCATTATGTCTAAACTCATGAATTTGACATCAAATAGAAGACGAACATGTACATGTGTGTGTAAGTTCTCTTCTTTATACAAAAGATCCGAGAAACGAGGCTTTTGGCGTTACAAACACGAAAATGAATTGATATAAAATGGAGTCCAACTGGCTAACATGATATCCGTTTTAATTATTTGTACAAGTCAACGATTCGAGAAGTGTAATTTTTCTTCTTTTATTTTTGTTACTAGAAGAATTCAAATCAATCTCCTTTTTCCCGAAATATATAATTTTTCATCTTTCATAATCAAGACATACACGAGATAATATTAAAATAAAATAAAATTCATAACTTAATTTAACAAAAATAATGTGGTTATATATCATGCATATTATGAAACGTTTATTATTAGAAAGTGGGTGTAGACGTGTAGTGTGTGTTATCACTCCCAAAGAAATCGAAAGAAAGAATTAGTGTGTTTGTTTGTACTCGTTTGTTTTGGACATCTTCGGCGTAGTTTGGTCCAAAAGCAAAGGTGTCTTCAACGAGACCTTTCACTTCGATCTATTGGGTTTGGGTTTTACAGGTCTCGACTTGATTAATCTGTCGCATCGTGGAAACACAAGCTCCATGCCGTGGCATGTTTTTAATAAACAGGACTAACGGGGTTGAGTCTAATGGAAGGTTTAGTCACACACAGAATAGCAAACTAATGTTTGAATCTTTGTTGAAAAAAGTGCTTATATTTAAAGTCTAACAGTGCAGACAAGGTCCATGATATGTTTTAATCTCTAGTTGTGATGAAATTCTTAGAAATAAAAAAAAGGGTGATAGTGTACAATTTTGCCTCAATCGTGGAAAGCGTTCTAGTCGGGAAGCAGATACTCTCCCTAGCACTTCTATGCCCATCTCTCATCATCTTCAGATCCTTGTTCGTCGAATTTTGATCTAAACGTTTAGAGGAAGACACACTATCTTTTCCAAACTACCAGAAATCGGATGCGTTCTACATTATTATTACATCAATGTGGAACATCAATGTCCATCATATGAACTTAATCAACCACCACGAATTTTCGCGGCTTTTTTACAAATTTTCCCCTTATTAAATAACTATTTAACAAAATGGTTATGTCTGCAAACTATTTAACGATTTGCCCCTTTTAGTTGACTACACCCCTCATGTAGTTGACTAAAACGCAGAATTTTTTTTTTTAATATCCTCGAGATTTAGTCGACTACGCCTTGTAGTTTAGTCGACTAAATCGCCACGGGGGCATTTTTTTTTAAAAAAAAAATTTCCCTGTGATTTAGTCGACTAAGCTACCGTGCTTAGTCGACTAAATCGCGACAGAGGGGTTTTTTAAAAACCCCACTCACGCCATTTAATTTGAACCCTAATCGACTAAACTCCCTCCCCAAACCTCTCCCCCTATGTTTTTTTAACCAAATCCTTACCGAATCCGTTGGTGGGTAGCGAAGGAAACTTCATTCTAGTGTCATTTGCGTGATTTCCATATTTTGTAACTTATCATATTTATAAAAATAAAAATATTATTATTATTATTATTAGGGGTTAGGTACGAGAAGGTATAATAATAATAATAATAATATAGCTGTATATATAACTTCCTGGAGGATCGTTTCATTATATTGAAGCAACATTACAGGCAGTCTTACGTCCCGACATCATCATAAGATGAATGTCTCGAATGTAAATGCACCAATGAAACTTTGCCAGCATCAAACATAGTTGGGTCAAGTATTTTACTTGATTAAATAAAAATATCTTCTAATTTATAAAAATGATTTATGGGTCAAGTTGTTTAAAATATAAAAATAATTTCTAACTTTAAAAAATGATTATAAAAGTAATTTCTAATTTCTAGAATGATTGATCGGATAGAGTAGTGGGATCAACATGGATGTGGCGTGATATTTTAAACGTTGTAATATATAATACTAGGTAATAGATATTTTTATTTTTAAAAAACTAAAATATACATGCAAATAATAAGTTTATTTGAATATGGAATCTTTTGTTGAGCTAACATTGTGATAAGTCATAACCGAGATATTAAAAATATATTATTATTGATTAAATAAAAATAACTTCTAATTTCTAAAAATGATTTATCATGAGTCAAGTTGTTATATATGAAATATAAAAATAAATGATTTATCGGGGAGAGTGATGTATCTCTTTATTTTTAATATATTTATTTTTAAAATATTTTTATATTAAACTATTTTGCAATTTCTAACTATCTCCTGATCATCTCTTTAATTTATTTTTTGTGCATTTTTTTTTTATCTTTACTATCTTAGTTTGTTATGATATCCCTACATTTGAGAGGATTGGGAGAAGGCGGATTGGATATACACTTATGAATTCATTTATGAACCTACTTGTAACCTTTTTGTATCGGCCATTATAATATAAATTAGAAAATCTTCATGTCATCGAAAAAATAAATTAGAACATTTTCGTTTTTACATTTGTACATCTTTAAATGTACCAGTGAATTGGAACTAAGGGATATAAACAAGCAACTTGTTTGTTCTTATTAAAAAGACATTTTAAAAATAATCAATCGCATAAGCTTTTTATATATATATATATAAGTTAGATTGGTGCATTTACATTCGAAACATCTACTATGGTAGATTACACAACAATTATACCTTCAACAAGGTGGGATGGTATTAAACCTTGATGGGTCGCACTAAAACTGAGAAAAGAGAGAGTATTGGAAGGGAAAAGGGGTGTTTAGTCTCCTAAAGTATAAGGCTTAGTCGACTAAATCTCGGGGATATTAAAAAAAAAAATTTGCGGTGGCAATTTAGTCGCCAAAGTATAAGGTTTAGTGGACTAAATCTCGGGATATTAAAAAAAAAAAAAAAAATTTGCTCGCGTTTTATTTGATACATGGGGGTATAGATAATGATCAAAAAGAAAGCAATGGGAAAATCGTTAAATAGTTTATGAGACAGGCATTTTGTTTAATAGTTATTTACTTATTAAATAAAAAAATTAAAAAAAAAACCTATTTTCGCATTCAAAACAATTTTACAGAATTTTATTACATTTTATTCTAAATAATTCTATCCAAGTGCGAAAAAGGGGCCCCGCAATAAAGTTATTTAATTCAGTATAAAAACAAACACAATAGTGACACTTGTCGAACAGAGTACCACCAGATTGGAGGTTAGTAATGGATTGCAGGGTCTAAAGCTGCTACGTGGAGGCCATGGCAAACGAATCTCAGTCGCAGTCAACCCAACGGCTTCCACAATTATTGGAAAAACTAACTAACATCTGAAAACACAAAAACCTTAAACTCGATCTACCTTAATTAACCACAAGTTGATGAAGCAAAGTGCCACACACCAAGACATAAACAAAACACAAAAAAACAAAAAAAAACAAGAAGGAGAACAACACACACAAGAGACATGAGCAGCAACAACAACAGCCTTGAATTGCAAGCCCATGTAGGCTACTTTGTGAACTCTCTCATCATCTCCGGCGCTGGAATCATCTGCTCCTGCATCGCCTTAGCCACATACCACTTCATCCTCTTTAGGCTCTGCCTTCAAAGCCGAATGCGATTGCAGCATATGGCGGCTCACCCAATAAGTCCTCCGGCCGACAACATTCACTGCGGCGTCGACCCTGAAGTCCTCAAGAAAATCCCAATTCTGCCTTACTCTCACAAAAAGGGTGGCGACTTCCGATTGGACCAAACTGAATGCGCTATTTGCTTAGGCGAATTGCTTGAAGGAGAAAAGGTTCGATTATTGCCTTCTTGTTGCCATGCTTTTCACATAGCTTGTATCGATCTCTGGTTCCATCAAAATTCCAATTGTCCCATTTGTCGATCCCCTTTAGTTATTCCCCCTCCGTCCCGGTCGCCGGTGGCGGCTTCAGCAACTACTGTTGCTGATGCTGAAGGAATAAGGGTGGTGTCAAAATTGTCTCGTGTTCAAAGTGATCGAAACATTGTTGCTTCTTCCAGTTCGACGACTTCCCAATCCCCTCTCGGCGGCGCCGCCACGCTTCAGCACACTCTGTTATCTGTGTCGTATCGTCATGAGCAGGAGAAGCCTCTGGATTCGATGACGGGGATGAGGAGGTCTCTGTCCATGGATCATTCGCCGTATGTTTCTGTCTGCATACAGAGAGACGAGGAACATAATAAAGCAGCTGCTTCTTCTTCATCATCGTCTTCTTCGGCATCTGTAGCTGCAAGGATTGGGATTGCACACGCTAAAGCTATTGATCAGGTTTCGTCCATGTTAATGACGTCTTTCCCGCAGTTTCCTAACAATAGAAATGACAAATCCAAAGGCATTCCACCGAACTGAGATTTGGTTGTCTGTTTTTCTTTCTTTATTAATTAGCTAGATATTGCGTTTAATCTGGACTATCTTGTTATTATTCTTGGTTCTTTTTCTGGCCTTTCCAAGGATTCAACTGTAATAAATGTTTCACACATGTGTACAAAGAAGATAAACGCATATCGTTTTTTTTTAAATGTAGCCTTTTGGTTTCATGATAGAGTACCAGTATATAGATTTGCTGAATTATGCAAGACAATGACCCAATCATATAGTGTTGTAGTGTGACACGCATTCGTTATCTTCATTTGAATCTAATATTAATGCTTTATCCACAACTTTTGCAAGCTTTCTTTTCCCAGAGATTTGTAGATAAGTGAATGTACTAATTATTACTGATGATCTATGCATATGAGATGAGTATAACCAAAAGAACATGCATGACTATGAATATTAGTGGGATTTCATTACCATATATACGTCTACGTCCAAGGAAAGATATATCAGGCAGCATATTCATACACGTTTGAAAATTTTCCTTTCGGTCCAGCTTCTAGAAATCGCCCGCACAACAAGATACGATGCAAATTAAATAGCCAATATATTACAAGATGAAAAAACTTATTGGGCATTTTAAATGTTAAATTTCTTGTCGTTTTTGCCAGAGTTCTATTTGGTTTAGTAGCATCAAGGCATCGTTAAATGAAAGGTTGAGAATTCAAACAAAATGAGATGCAGATAAATAGTAGATCGAAGGTGTGGGTGGTGGGAGGAAGAAAGCTTGGCCGTAAAAAAAAGTGCAAGTTGTGTAAGTGAATTAAAAAAAAAAAAAAAAAATTGTCGTTTTTTCTTATGTGGAACTGTGGACTGGGGCGTGTAGACAGAAGAAGACAGAGCGCAGAGGGGCATCTAAACTTTACATCGTGATGGGTAAATTAATTATTAGGTCCATGGTGTAGGAGAACTCTTGTCTTGAAAACCTGGAAAGGAAAGAAAAGTCATTTCACCAGTGACAAACTATTTATCATATTTTTATAGTTATTTTAATGTCGCTTCAGGGTCAGGGACATCGGATATATTGGTATTTTTAAATAATAATAATAATAAAACAGCGCACATATATAAGGCTACATATAAGCATGAATTAGAAAAGTATGATTAGGAAGAGAAATTATTAAAGTTAGTGATGACATAATTCACCAAACATTACACGTTGTTACTATTCCTGAATTTGGTAATTAAGAATATTAATCTACCTACCCTTTCAGTTGAATTCTTGTGTGACGCACGTTTTGAGAATTGAAAACTCTGGGTAGCAATCAATTAACATCTGCTCTATACCTAATTTCTTAGGCTCATTTGTTTGGGAAGAAAACGACGCTACGTAATAAACACGATCTTTCAACATCTCCTAATTTCTCCTAATTTTCTTAACAAAAGAAATAATAAGAATTACGAACCATAGAGCAAAAAGGAAAGAATAAACGTGTGCAACTGTGTGTGTATTAGAAATTTGAAAACAAGGAACAGAAAAAGAAAAGAGGGCACTACGTCTGCTACACCGAGAACGCCAAAATGGGCAATGATAAATGGAAAGGAGATTTGTCCTCATTATATTACATGCACGTAGTGGCAATAAATCAATAATAATAATGAACAATAAAAAAAAATGCAGTGTTATCTTTATGTAGACGGCCCATGTGGATGGTAGGCCAATGAAAACCATAAAACGAACTCCACAAAGACTTTGCTTTTTGTGAAAAGAATTTTCTTAATGACATGTACACCCGCAAGTATCAAAACATATTAAACAAATATGCATTATTGGTTGATCTTCACAAGAGAGAATTTGTTTGTGCTATCAATGGGACCCAGATCCTAAAGCAAAGGAGAGAAATTTCCTGTGCATCCTTTTTACTCTCTTTTGGGCATCTACAACAAAAACCCCCCAATCAAAGGGCCACCCTGCATCATGCTGATCAATAACGAGGTTCTTCTCTTCCCTCACAGTGGGGTTCTTGTTTTTCATAAAATAAAATAAAAAAAGAAAAGGTGGGATGGGTGGAATTGAATATGTACCAATATTTATGGGTGGAAAATGGAAAATAATAATTAGGAGGCAAAAGGAGCCCTGTGAGGAATGCCTTTTCTTCTTCTTGCGGTTGAAGCTGCAAGAACAGGTGGAGGAGGCGTGGCCGGATACATGTCTTGTTGTGAGCCTTCACGCGATTCTTCTTCTGATACTGAAACTGATCTCCTCCTTGACATTCCCTCGCTGTTGTTGTTTCCCTCCAAAGCAAAGCTTGCGTCCCCATTTCTCCTCACTCCCACAAGCTATCATATGATTCCCCACCCCAACACACCGCAGAGAATCTTGTCATTAATTTAATTCATACAAAAATATCAATTAATAATTACTCCTACTGATTGACGCTTTACCCTCCCCATGTTCCCCCTAATTATCCCTTCTAATTATAAAACTCACGCTCTCTCTGCTCTGCTTTGGTGATTTGTGTATAAACAATTGGATTGGCAGTAATTAAATGTGAAGGCAATGCAAGGCCTTCCGACATTTCATTAATTACATATATATGGGCGAGATAACCAAGATTATGAACAGAGCTAGGTGGAGGTGGGACTGTAATTATGATGGTGATGTGTTTTTCAAATGTAGGTGATGATATGTATGGGTGGTGGGTGTTATGGCCATATGATGAAGATGATTGTGAGATGGGAATGATGTGCGTGTTGACAGTGATATGAAGCAAGAGAGAGAGAGAGGAGGAGGAGAGAGGGCAGAGAAACATCTCACCTTACAACCCAAAGAACAGAAGCGGAAAGGGTCCAAGAGGCTTCTTCCGCAAATCTCACAGATGTGAGCTACTCCTTTCCCAGATTTTGGCTGAGGCCTCTCGTTCAGGAACAGAACTCTGGCGCTGTTTATCACATACGTCTGAACCCCACTTATGTTCAACACCTTCTGAATCTCAGATACTCTCACCACATCGTGATACGAAGATCGCCTTATCTAATCACCATTCAAAATCACAACCAACAACCAACAACGCACAACAAATCAATTCCCTATTATTAACCACCAATTCCAGTCTTAATTAGTCACACCATCGAAATGCCGCATCAAAAAAAAAGAAAAATGAACCAGACGAAGAAGCAGAGGAGGATGGGACAAATACCTGAATGACCTGATGGTCCTTGTGTCTGGAGGAACGGCAATAGAAGCAAAATGCGTCGCGATTACAGTCAAGACAGAACATATTACACTCGCTCCTGGCGGCGTCGCCGTGGAAGCGGCAGACGCTGAAGAAGGAAGTGGTTAGTAAGGGCTCAAGCCACGGAGGCACCGACATTGTGTTGTGAATCAATGCAATTAATCAACATTCGAGATCGGAAATTCAGATCAATTTGAGGATGGGAGAGAGGATCGAGGAAGAAAAATGTGAGTGAGGCAATAATGACATAGCAGGCAAGCGATGAATGTAAGTCAACGGTAAGGTTAGTGAGTGAGGAAGAAGAGGGAATAATGAAAATGAAATTCAGGAGGAGGAGGAGGACAGTGGCGGAGATATAGAGGGAAGGGCAGGTGAAAATGCAGAGAGAGAGAGAGAGAGTAAACGGCCTTGGACTTAGAAATGAACAAGAAGAGAGAGAGAGAGAAGAGGGAGAGAATAAAGAAGGGAAGGAGGAGGAGGAGGGAGAGGCGTTGGATGGATGAAGTGGAGGGAGGTTGGGTCGTGTGTTGACGTGGCTATGCGTCAGCGAAAGAGGTGTAGAGTTGCAAAAGCCTCCAAGGCCTTCCTCGCCCACGTGTCTGGTTCCCCTCCATGTGGCTTTCTCGCTTTGGTCCATCCTACATCCCCCGGCCCCACCTCTCTTCCTCACTCTATATATTTAGTATTTACACCCCATTACATTATTCACTGTATCCGGGTTTCACCTTCCCGCTAAGCATCTAATTTTAATAATTAATTAACAATGCCTCAAGGTACATCTCCCCCTTGTGAGATACATTGTACTCATTGATTAGGGTAACGTTCCCCCTTTATGTGTCATACCTTAGCTGTAATGTTGCTTCTGATTAACCAATATTTTCTCCGGTCTTAATTATAAAACCTAATTGATTTTTTTGGAGAAATTAAATTACTTTAAATTATTTTAGAGTATTTTTAATTTTTTATTCAAACTAATTAGTTTGACTAATTAACTAATATATAATTTAAGGATACACAACATATGAAATGATTAAGTATCTTATTTAGCTTCCTTAACATCTCTAAAAAAAGTCAACTAATTTATAATTAGGATCAGAGGTAATAATTAATTGGATTGGAGGTAAAAACTTTTTTTTAAAAAGTGATTTACGGTGTATTAAATAAGTATATGAGATAAGTTTTAGTGTGAGAACGTGTTTTTGCAACACTAATTTAAATAGACACTTAATTATCCTTAAATAATTCCAAGATGAATAATTAGTACCTTGAATTCAATATTGCTTAACACTTGCTGGTACCTTTTTTTACTCTACGGAACATCTTACATCATTTTTAGAGTGTCACATAGCTTCTCAGCAATTAGGTGTACGTACGTTGGTATATTAAGAAAATGAAGGATATTAACTGATAAATCATGTTTACAATGTCACATGGCTTGTCTCTAAATTTCAGTGGTTTGAAACATGAAACACATGGCGTTAGTTAGTCTTAAAAAGCATTCCTTATTTAGTGTCATGGTTATATCGAAGCTGGCTTTGTATGTGATGACACCCTGCTAGCTAGATGTAATAACAGATAAGCATGTGGAAAACAAATAAATATACTCGCAGGGGACCTTAAATCTTAATTACTCGTAATCTTTCGGTATGCGTGTATGTATTAAGGAGCAAGGTTATCATACTCGTGACAGTGACGTAAATTCATATCGTGCACTTGAATCATAAATTCATAAAAGTTTACTTTTATTGTTATTATTGTTAAATAGGTATTACTAGATTATAATTAAATAATTTAAATATAAAAATTACAATAATTTGATTTAAATATATTTTAAATCCCAATAATTGAAATTAAATCCATCAACATTCATCATTTATTATAATTAACAAAGAAATTTCTATAAAATTTATATATAAAGCCGTTGAATGTGATCAAATGAAAAACATTAACACGATTTTAAAAGTAAGTTAACACGGTTTTATAAGCTATAAAGGTAAAAATGGTGAACTCGTGAATTTAACATAGTTTATAATTAACACTAGTTTAACAGTGAGACTCAACTCAATTTTATAAGTTAGAAACGTAAAAACGATAAATTTGAAGAGACAAATCACGAGTTTGATAAGGAGAGGTAAGAAATTAATTAAGTTCCAAAAGATCTTGTGGTTTTGTAATTAGACGTGTCAATTTAAAGCATATTGGTCGATGGAGGAGCGATATATATATGGGATAATAGCGGCAAAAATTAAGGCACCGGGTCTATATATTCAATAAACACTTTTGTGTATGGATCTATATTCAACAAATTCATATATATATCCGGTCATTAATTATTAGATTATGAAATGTTCATCGTTCTCCTGGATTTGTCATCATGTACACATTCATCACGAACAAACACCATTATAAAATTTCTCCTTCTGACGACTTTCTAGAACGAGAGATGCAGATCCATCGGAATCATTCTCACATGATGATTTTTCCTATCCTATTTTTGCAACACATGCATGCATGTTTTCTTAATCTTATCACAATAGTTCATAACTTAATGAATTTCCCCCTTAATTATTTAATATTTTTGTAAGTTAAAACCCTTATTTCTCCGACTACGCTCGAGGTATCAATTTATATAATTAATAATAATCTCAAATGGATATATATGTACATATATCCATATTGTTGGCAGAATGTCATATCACGAAGGAATTAAACTTATATAGTCAACATCACCCGAATATCATTTTATTCCCACTTAAGTTTTTTTTTTTTTTTTTATCCCACATATATATTCTGTGTGTGTGCTTTTTTAAAATAATTTTTTTTGGCTAAGTGTTGAATTATGGCAGGCTTCCAAGTTCCGACGGCAGCTTCAAATGCTGGTGGGCTCCACAACAATGACAAGAAAATTCATACTATAATAATAATAATAATAATATATTATGAAGAGATCCACAACTATAATTCACTGTGTATTCCGTTAAATAGGTTCTTGGGGATAATCAGAAGTTATAATCACCATTGATCTGTAATTTGATAAATGACAATATTTTAAATTTAAAGCAAAAGAAAAGAATATTCTCTTTGGAATCTAAGAGGCCAGACCCATCCATACATATGAATTTACAATGTTTACGCGCATAGCAAGGTAACCTTTCTTGTATCACTACCGACATCGTGACATTCACCAAAACTAAGATTATTACCATACCATTCACCGTTAATTATTTGAAAGAACCTATGAATTCCTTTCTTCTTCCATTAATTTAAACTTCATAGTGCCCACAATACAAGAGGAAAAAGAAGATCATACAGCCAAATTAATGAGAGCCCCTAGCTAACTAGCTAGTTTTCTTTTTCTCCATCATCCTAGCTAGCTAGTTTCGGTCAAATCGAAAAAAGTAACATATAAACGCATATACACGGTACCCACATTATGAGAAATTCATGCAAAAGTTTCTTTCTGCATAAATTGCGTCAGTTATTTTATCAATCAATCCTAATGGTTCACAAACTATTGTTTCACGAGCTTACATTCAGTGAAAGGTGAACAAAGAACGTTAAATAGGAAGGGAAAGAGGGAAAATCAAAGGAGATAACGGGAATTTTTATCAATATTTGTGAAACAATAAAGCCTGAAAATACGTCAGCTAGAATTAAGGAAAAAGACTTAAATTGAGGGATTGTTTTGGAGACCAACTGAAACCATAATCAAGAGTGTCAAAAGTAAACTAGCTAACAGAAAAAGGAAAGTATGGTTGATCGATTGCGTGATATGAAATGCGAATCATGATCATGCGGTATTAAGTAACTTAGTGTAATCTTAATCATTTCAGTGTCAGCTTTTAGAAACCCAAACATACAAAAAAATAAAATGAAAAAGAATACACGAACGAGAATTAATAAAATCGTTTATAATAACCATAAAAATTGCACCACAAAAAGGTAATAGTTACGAGCATGCAGATAATGTGTTTATCAGTGTAGAATTAAGAAAGCAAGAATAATTACAATATATATTGTTCATTTCGAGGCTTCATCTTGACAAAGGAGCAAGGAAATGTGAAAGCTAAGCACTGTACCTCTCTCTCTCTCTCTCTCACACACACACACTTAAAAGCACAAACAATATCTAGCCTGGCAAATCAGAACTTAATACTAATTAATAAGTGAGTCGAAAACTTTATGTATAGAGCAAGGCTGGCAACAAATAATCTGCATGCAGTTTCCTTATGATTTAATTAAGGTGTAATGCAATAACCTTATAATAAATGGATACATCCCAGAATACATGCAAGGTGTATCACATGCTTCCAGTTTCACAAATCACTTTTTCAAGCGCAAGATAATGTTCATATCCTTCCTTTCATAATTATTAATATAAAAAAGCCTCACCAGGCCTCTTCTACCTTTTCAAAAGGCATCTCAAATGGCCTCTGCCTCCTCCACTTCACGACAAAATATTTGAGAACCCGTCCAATGGATTATATATATATATATATATATATATATATAAAAACAAGCCTCACATAATTATGAGTTTAAAGTTTTCTGGTTAATTAGAAGTTATAAACACATATTGAAGACATCGACATTCTTCTAACCCCCCTTTGTTTCTTTATATATATGCATGTCACCCTAATTTTATTCATTTTTTAAAATTCCTATTTTCATAATATTCTATTCCATTGAGTGTTGGGGCAATTGCAGATGCTCATTTCAACAAATTTTTTTTTTTGTTTAAAATATTATAGCTTTGTTGGGAATATTTCAACAGCTTGACTCTAGGCTGCGGCATATATAGTATGGTTTATCTTATTATTGATAAGTCAAATTGTCATTATGTTAAACAACCAACTTGATTAGGCAACCAACCATCTGTTTTCTAGTTTTTTTTTTTTTTTTTAAACCATCAGTCTGTTTTCTAATTGAAATGCTTTAATATATATGTGTTTCATTTACTTCCGCAGCCTCAGGATTTTGAACCTCATTCACATATATAGACCAATTCTTATTAGCTAAAACTACAATTCCATGTTTGAATTTTATAATTTAGGTAAGAGACAACTGAAAAAACTGAACAATTTGTTTAAACAATTAATAATCCCGAGATGCCCTTGTTTATTTTAAGCTTTCCCAACAGAAATTTATCTCTAGGTATAGCTTGGAACGACTTTCTTCTATATATGATTCTAGGGAAGCTAGAAGAGCTCTTATGAATGAGTTATAACACTTTTGGTATTAATTAGATTGAAGTTTTATTTTATTTTCTATGAGTTTTAATTGAACTTGTCAAAGATAACCGTGTTTAATATATTTTTCCCCTTAAAAAGTTCAGTTAATGAAATTACACAATGAAGCAAGTCATATTTAACACAAGTTTCAATATATATTTGCAATAACGGCTCATAACAACAAAATTATCTATCTTTTAGCAACAAATGTTACTGCCTCTGATCCTAACATGAGAGCTTGTTCCTAACAGTATTTTATTATACTGCTTGTGCAAAGTGAAAGAGAATGCTAGCTGCGTACTGATTCAGAACAAACATGCGTTTTGTGAAGCACGCAGTTCCATTTGGCATTAAAAAGAAGCAGTAATTAATTTGTTTGAATCATATTTTAGTGACTGAAAATAATTAATTCATGAAAGTACGTACCAATAATCATCCATCTCGAAAAAGTTAGATTTAAAAAGGGTCTAGTGGAGTTATATATATTAATTATTTCATATTTAATATTATTTCACGCGTTCATGTGGGAGCTGAGCGACTGATATGACAGACAAAATTGATATAAGTACCATTTAAAGGGAAAGAAGAAGGAAATGGCGTGAGGTTGCTTATTATCCCAATTTAGATAATTCTTTTTTTTTTTTTGGTGTACCCAATTTAGATAATTCTTGTTTCATCCATACGCAAAAGGCATAATTGGTTCTCAAGTAAGGTTCAAGGCAAAAGTACATTTCCAAATTATTACACATATAAGCCAAGTTTGTGGGCACAATTGCCTCGCTTGAGTCTTGAATAATCAACTTCATGGTCTCACCGTTTAAAGAGAAAGATCCTTGGAGAAAGATATTATCAGTGAAATCATCACAAACATTGAGAACTTTCTTGGGAATTTACTTTGTTAAATTTTTGTACTAACATCCTATCTCGTGCAATATACGTACGAATAATTTAGTACTGCGTAAGATTCAAGTAAAAAAAATGATGATCCAATATTAATCAGTTGAAGTTTAATTAATTATCTCAATTGGTATGATATCTATTGGGGTATCAATTTCCATTAATTGATATTTATTGCTGTAATTTCCATATTTCTTATATATTTTTTTTTTTTTTTACCAGAATTTATCTATAGATTTGAAGAACTAACATATTGACATGATCTTTCGAGATAACTGTCATGATCGAATGACCAGTCGTCTTGCTAAAAAGCGTCTCTGTCTCATCTTACAAAAATCCTAGACTCGAAACCAACATTGACATATAATTGTGTGTGTGTTTACATTGACTATGGTGACAGCAAACAGTACTTAGTAAAAGTATGGTGACAGCAAACAGTACTTAGTAAAAGTATGGTGACATAATTGTTGTAACTTAGTACTTAGTATCTATTGAAAGTTTTAAGCAGCAGGGGAAAAATTTATATTCCAGCAAAGGGAAATCATAATTAATGTTAGTTAGGAAAATTAGACATGTCTTTTCTCATAAAATGTGAGATGAGTATATATACTGACAAAAAAAAAAAAAAAAAAGAACACAAGAAGAGGATATTGCAATTACACATAATAATGCTTTCATTAATATGTGGGCTAGGTGGTTTTCATGAATCATGAATTCATGATGACAATCTTGACCAAAAAAAAAAAAAAAAAATTCATGATGACAACGCGAATTGGTCCGTGAGATGTCGGATCCTAAAGTGTATTGGTACATCCTAAAATCTTTTTTTTTTTTGGTTACTGCATCCAGTTTATCGGATTTTTGTCTTTTGATGGGATCGGGTTAAATCGAAATAAGATATGCGCGGGGCATATAGGGAGTTTTCTGCATTCACAACAGAAAATGGGTTAATAAAGATTGGTCCAATTAATAAAAGTACTGACTTATGACTTATAACTATAAAGTTATGAGTTCAAATCCTATAAATGTAAGAACTTTATTTATGGATGTAAGTATTTTTGAGTCCGGAGACATGTCTTGAGCCTCAAAACTTAATTCACCTAAATATTTTTTAAAACATAAATTAAAAAGGAAATGGTCGAACTTTTTTTTGCCTAGTCGAAGATGTAGATCATTGTAGTATTTCCCCCCAAAAAAAAAACCCGAATGATGAGTGATCACAAGAGGGCCGTGCTCCGACGACCCTTGAGGGCGAAGCGAGTGAAAAAATCAAGACAACCTCGCGTTCTTCTGTCTCAAAATTTGCAATTCAATCGGACCAGCTAGCAATGTGTGAATTCTGGTAAGCACTAATTATCTGTGAGGATTATGCTGTTTTTTTTTAAGAAACTTTAACTTAGCTTTTAATCTGGCATGTCTTCGATTTGTTTCTTTCATCAAATTATGCGGAATCTGTGGTGCGTTATTCCACCGATCAAATCAATTTTTTGGCTCTTCAATTTTAGCAAGCAACCGATCATTAAACATCTACTAAAGGTTTGCTTACAGGAGATCACAAGATCACAGAATTCAGCCATGTCCGAACGAACTTGCTTCACAATCCTGGTATTCTTCGTCTCCAAGTGACACTTCCTCGAGATTGAGCGCTGCTGGAAGTTTGCAGTCTCCTTCACATGTTTCACTTGCCGAAGCTGCTGGAGTTACTACTGTTCTGAAGGACAAAAGGTAAAGTAATGTCTAAGGTACCTTGATCTGAACAGTGCAATATCACTTCTATTTTGAATTTTGAGAAATTCATATAATAAACAATCATTTCATTAACTGTTCAGTGCCGGTGAGTTACGGAAACTTGTATCTGAGAAAGAAGCATACCAGCAGTTTTTACTTTCTCTCGATCAGGTCAAAATTCAAAACAATGTAAGTTTCAAGTTGTTACTCTTTCCCATGCTGGTCTGTGAACTTTGAACTGTATCCTGTCTTGTTGCGCTTGCTATATCTTTAAAGTTTTAAGTATATTTTGTTTTGTTAACTCCGTTTCTCTTTTGAGCTTGACATAAAACCTTTAAATGTTGGAGTTGTGAGATCAGGATATAGGGTCAACTAGGATACTTTCCTCTCGTCATTTACATTTAACCACGGTATAATTAGAATTTGAGGGGACTGAGGGCCATTTGTTTTTAAGCTTCCTTTTCATCAAGTCCCTGCAGTTATAGTCTTGATCACTGGCTTTTAGTGTGGCGCATGAAAATTGTCTGCACTTGTGCATTTTTCGCACAAGAGATGAAACTGTTAAGGACTTTGATCTCTGCGGCAATGATTTCTTCATCAAACTGTATGTGGAGACTGTAAACAAAATCATCAAACCCTTGTATGGACTAGAATAGTTTATGTGCATGTTCACATTATATATTTCACCACAACTTGTTAGGGATAGTTGTCATTTGCTTGTGTTCTTTATCAGAGGAAGGCAGAGTTCCCAGATATATGCATCCTAGCATTCCAATTTGCTTTATTGCTATACTCGGTGTCAGTTCTAGCAATCAGCAATGATACGCTTGTACATGTATAGAAATACTGAAATCTTGTTTGCTTATTACGTTCATGCAACAATCACAACTATACACAATCACAGCACGCAAGTGACTCCATCTTTAACAGAAAAAGGAGCTAATGCCACTTGCGACGTTTGCAATACCATTAATCTGACACCCGGCCCCCCCAAAAAATATTTAAAACTCTTCCGTAGTAAAGAAGAAAGGGGCAGAAAGTCCTGTTGTTATAATAATGTTCTATACGTAGAAAGTCTTCTGCAATACTTTTTTTTCTATTGATGACGCGGAAAGCTGGAATTTCTAGTTTTTTGCCTAACAATTTTTTGCCAAATGATATGATCAGCTGAAATATGAACTGTGCAAGGAGAATTCACAGCTTGCTGGTATGTTATTGAATTATATCTGTTGCGCTAACGTTTCATGATTATCAAGCAAATTAAATACTGGAAAACTACTCAAAATCTTTTTGTTCTTAAATACAGAGGAAAATCTGCAAAAGGAACCTCGTATCATGGAACTTAGGAATCAGGTAACTCCACCAATCTATGATTTATGTGGCTCTTTTCTGGAAGTCATGTTATGGAACTCTCTTCCTTCTACGGGAACAGTGTAAAATAATTCGTACAGCTGAGTTAGCTGCTGCTCAAGAGAAACTAAATGAACTTGAGAAGCAGGAAGAAGAAACACTGAAGACCAATTCCCCTGCATCGCTTCTCCAAAGGATTCAAGGTATGATATGAAATGATAAATTGACGACGGCTGAATTTTATCTTTATGAAGATTAGGGCTTGGGTTCAATAATACAAGAAACTTCAAATAATTTGCAGAGGCTATGAACAAGTCGGAAGAGGAATCTGAAAACCCTACATTGACTTTGGAGCTTTTGTTAAGAAGTACAAAATGCTACGCACCACTTACCATAGGAGAGCGCTCACGCATCTTGCTGCTATATCTTCAACTAGACAGGTGTCCACATAGGCGATACGAAAAATTAGAAATTACCATTTACCTAGGAATAAAGTTGCATATATACTTACACTTTTATCTTGAAGCACGGTGTTTTTGAATCATTAGACCCTTTTCTTTCTTTCTTGGGTGCTGTACGACCATAAAGACGTTTACAATTCCTTAAGTCGGCTGTATTTGGTATCCTGATACGTACGGATGACCTTGATTTTATATTCCTAGAAAACAATTGTCTAGCTGATTAGCTCATGTTAGGTTGTTGGCGCGCTGTGCTCTCTATCCAACAGCAACGATGAGCAAGATCATTGTTCATTCACCAACGGCAGGCTATGCATCCCTAGTTAAAATAGGGAACTGCATGCTTTTGTTTATACTAGACACTGACCCTTGCATCATTCAATTATCATCGACGAAACTGAAGCAAACAAGTTATAGATAGACAAATTAGCCGTAGAACAACTTGATTGAGCACATGATACTATGATGTATTATATTGATCAAAACGACGTAAGCACGACTATAAGATCATGGAACAGTTAACCTGTTTGCTCTAACAAAGAAGTGACACCTAGTATAGAGTATTCCTTATACATGCTTTTTAAATTTTGTGTAGACATCCAAACCGCAACCCTATCAACAGAACCGTCACAGGAGTATCATTCCCAGAGGAGAGGATTTAACCAATAGGTTGAGCCAGGCAACTGATAATAAACTCGGTTCATGACAGTCCAATAACATCAGACAAAATTTGATTCTCCACAAGAATCAATCAACGTGCTTAAGACTTACTTAACAAAATAAAAATATTGAGATTCCTTATTCTTCTAAACGCCCAAGCTCTTTGTCCCAATTAAGGCCAAACATCTGCCTACCAAAAGGGACGATGAGATTATATCGAAAAACCTGCAGGAGATGCCAAATTTATTAAATGTGCACCACACTTGTCAAAAACAGAATGTAACATTCCAAAGAAGCAGGCATTGAATTCCCAAAGCTTTTACAGAGGAAAATCATCACTCACCTTATTATTAATATCTCGTAATTGCGTTTTCAAAGCCTCTGAACTCTCTACCCACTTAAGATTATCACAGCATTTATTTATCCATGCTTTTTTCAATGCTTCCCTCCATTCAGATACATTAGTTCTTATTTCTTTGTTAAGCTCAACCCACTCCGGTGCACAGCCATTTTTTGATAGGATTCTGTACAAGGTATCTTCAGCTGGATCTGCATGAGGATTCATATCTAGCTTAAGGGGCTTGCCTTTTCCTGGCAAGTTCTCAAACTGGCCTTCTTCCATGGAATGCCATATTCTTTGCTCCACAACATTGATGATATCAGTTTCTGATCTGTCCAATCGTTAACGAAGCTTAGGCAGAAGATATGGAGAAAATGTTCACAAAGCAGCCTATCATACAATTTCAACACTGCTTGCTTTATGGCATAAGAAAGAGTTCCCGGTTCTTCTTCCTCTTCTTCTGTATTATTTTATTGCAATCCATTAAATTATTCAATTTACGAATTGCAGAAACAGAAAGCATGACATAGAGGAAGACCAAAAAACCCTCAAAACATCAAGAACTAAGGAATCAATGAAACGAAAACTTAGATTTTAAAACATCAAGAACTAGACAAAATCGAGACCAATCAACTCCCCTTCATACCATCATCACTTTAATAATTAAATTTTAAAAATAGGTCATTCTTCTATAACAGTGCAATAATCATATATTACCTGACGTTGTTGCGCTGACCTCGAAGTTCAGGAGGTAGTTTGCGATCGTTCACAGCATCAATGAAAGCTGAAATACGATCAACAAGCTTCTTCACCACCTTCGGAGATTTATCAGACGATGGCGACGGGGGCGAAGGCGATGCGGAGGAAGAGGAAAAAGAAGAAGCGCATCTATAACCGGATCGGGAAGCGACCGCCACTACTATTACAGAAGATGTATCGTCCACCGCGAATCGCTGCAACAGAGAGCTCAATTTCACTGATCTCGGAAGGCAGGTCGCCATGTCCGAGTCGCTTCCAGCGATCTCGGGTCCTCCGATCTATTGGGTAATGAAAAGAAAAACTTTCCATCCAGAAATCTTTCGGCACCCCTCTCGATAACAGCTTTGGCGGCTAATTCTACGTCCACGTGGACAGTCAGAAACCCGCCAATTTTCACCATAGCCCCCGAAGCGGGGGCTATTTTTTTTTTTTTTTTAGAAAAAAGGGTTAAGGAAGATAACAAACTATTAATGAAAAGGGCGTCCAACACAATTAACTATTAAGTGAATTACCCAAAGACAACAAACTTTTAAAAAGAGCATGCGTACAATAAACTTTTAAAAAGGAAATACCAACACAACACCGTTAAAAAAAGTTAACGCCACTAGAAAAAAAGTTAACGTCCATTATCTATAAAATAAAAGACAACAAACTATTATTCCAAGAAATACCTTGACAAAATTCTAAATTTTACTAAATTAAATAATTTTTTTCTCAATTGTCATTATTCAAAACTACTTGTATAAATATCTATGACAAAAATTACTCATTCTTCAATTTTCATTAAAATTATAATTTGCTAAAATAAACAAAAGTTTTGATTAAATATATAATTATATGATTTAAATAAAACTCAAGGTGTTTTATAGTTTATTATATATGTTTAAAAAAATATATGATTTATTTTTATTTTAGAAGAAATTTATGTGAGTTAAAAAATTAATTTAATGTTAATAAAATTTAAAAAATCATTGACAAAATTGAAGAATGATTAATTTTTATCCATATATATTTATACAAATAGTTTTGAATAATGACAATTGAGAAAAAAATTATTTAGTTTAGTAAAAACCCAAGGTGTTTTATAGTTTATTATATATGTTAAAAAACAAAATATATGATTTATTTTTATTTTAGAAGAAATTTATGTGAGTTAAAAAATTCATTTAGTGTTAATAAAATTTAAAAAATCTAAAACATTTGTTGACAAAATTGAAAAATGAGTACTTTTTGTCCATAGATATTTATACAAGTAGTTTTGAATAATGACAATTGAGAAAAAAATTATTTAATTTAGTAAAATTTAGAATTTTGTCTTGCGCTTTCTTGGAATAATAGTTTGTTGTCTTTGGTACATTCCTTAGATATGACGTTAACTTTTTTAACCTAATCTGGCGTTAACTTTGTTTTAACGGTGTTGTCTTGGTCTTTCTTTTTAAAAGTTTGTTGTCTTTGGTATCCCACTATATATAGTTAATTGTCTTTGACGCTTGAAATTTAATAGTTTGTTGTGCTGGACGCTCCTTAACCCTAGGAAAAATCGCTATCAGGTACTGACCACAAAAAATTACAAAAAAAGTTGAAGGGACTTTTGTACGATTATTTATCTATTAATGTGAAATGATTAAATTGTTCCCAAAAATAATATTAAAGCAAAAGTCATAAGAGAATTTTAACATCAATAGATTTACACGTATTTTAACAATCTCTTATGGTTATGACAATATCAATCTTCATTTTGATAATGATGTTTTCATACCTGAAATTTTTTGAGTTTCAGTATTTATTATCCCAAATTTCACATCAGTAGCTTATACGTATTTTAACAACCTCTTATACCCATTGTGACAACATCAACAATCATTTTGATAACGATATTTTCATACTTCAAGAATTTTTGAAACTTCAGTATTTATTATCCCAAATTCCACATCAATAGCTTATACGTATTTTAACAACCTCTTATACCCACTTTGACAACATCAATAGCCATTTTGACAACGATATTTTCATACCTGGAGTATTTTTGAACTTCAGTACTTTTTGTCTTAAATTTCACATCAATAGCTTATACGTATTTTAACAACCTTTTATGCCCATTTTGACAACATCAACATCCTTTTTTACAACGATATTTTCATACCTGAAGAATTTTTGGAATTTCAGTACTTATTGTCCCAAATTTTACATCAATAGCTTATACTTATTTTAACAACCTCTTATGGCCATTTTGAAAACGATATTTTAACATCAACAACGATCGATAGCCGAGTGTGATAGCAAAACCGTGGAATGTCAACACCTGCGACCTCACATGCCTGTAGAACACTCATGCCCTTGGGATTTTCACAGGGTACCCATAAAAAAAGACCTCAATGACATCATTTGGGTTAGGGAAGTGGATTCTAGCTCCGTCGCCTGGAGTTCGCGACGAAAGATTGGGCGGAGGTTTGTTCTAGTTGGGCTTGAGCAGTCGCAACTTTTGGCTTCCGAAGCTTTGGTTTGGTAACTATGGTTCGAAGGAGCAGGTTGCCTGGATTCTGGGAACCCAACTTCCTTGAGGTGGGTCCCACAACCTTTGAAGCTAACGACCCCAACCCCATTTTCTGCATGCCTCAATCTCCCCTCTTTTAAATCTTTACCTCCTCGAATGTTATACTCGACTCTTCACGATCTCTGATCACAGTTTTTCCCCCAAAATCTTCAAGTTGTTTGCGTTTTTGAGATTGAACAAGATAGAAATTGTAGAGAGACAGAGATTAACAGTCGCTTACTAACCCAGTGGTGGATATTTCGCCCATACTACGTTCTATTCGACCTGATTTAAAAGAAGAAAATCAAAATCAATACTAGTAATTCTTTTGTTTAGAATTTTCTTGCCCCTTCCAAGTTGTTGATGTAAAAGAACGATGGAGATGATACTGAGAGAATTGAGGAGGTTTGGTGTTGTAGAGAAGTGTGAGAAGCAATAAAGAGAGAGAGTGTGTGTGAGAGAGATGGAAGAGAGAGAGAAAAGGACAGAGGACATTAGTTTTCAAAATTCAGTGAGAGTAAAATGTCATTTCACAATTAAAATATCACTAATGTCCTTTGAAACTTTAGTGTAGTTTAGTGATTTTAAGGGACCTACTTGTATTTATTTTTCTTGTTTGGGACTTGCACATGATTTTCCCTTTTTTCTATGAGCTTAAAGAGGCTTGTGGGCCCAACATCTTTTCAAATCTCGAATGCAAGTAATTAGTAAGGGTTAAGGAGCGAAAATACACACGACCTTTGCCTCAGGGAGCGCCCAGCACCACGACCTTTTTTAGGTAGCAAAAATACTCACGGGGTTATCTTTTGGGAGCAAAAGTGTCATAGCCGTTAGTTGACCAGACGGTCAACGTCCATATGGATGGAAATGAACAAAGTGATGTCGACGTGAAGCTTATTTGACCGACAAGAAGCCAAATAAGAATAACAAATTATTTGGGATAAAGAAGTTAATTAAAAAAAAAATTAATAACTCAAACCCCCAAAGTCGAAGAATTCACACACACATGCCGGTCCGACGATCAAATTGTTAGTTCTCAATATGTTTTGAATTAAAAAATTGTAAACATTATATAAAGCTCTCCGACCAACGTCCTTCATCTCGTCGGCATTGCTTCAACGTGTCCGTCACCGACGCTTACGGGATAAAGCGACGATAACGAGGCTAAAAGTGAGCTCCGAGATACCTTGTCTCCTTAGTGTGAGTCAAAGCACGAGATAAAGGTAACTTAGTTATCTTTGATTCGAGGAATGTTTAATTGTGAGCAAAGATGTTCTCTCTTTAGACAACATTAGAGCTAAAGCTTTATTTAGAGCTCTAGAGAAGGTAAGCTGTTATACTCTCAATCTCTCTAATAACTCTATTTAAAACGCTTTGTTGGTAACTTGGATGAAAGTTGGCTTTGGCATAAACGATTAGCTCATGTTAATATGTTTCAACTTGACAAGTTACGGAAAAAGGATCTGGTTATTGGTTTACCAAAATTACGGTTTAAAAACGACATGATCTGTGATGCATGTCAAAAGGGTAAACAAACCAAGACTTCCTTCAAATCTAAAATGAAATTTCAACTAATAGACCTCTTCAACTACTTCATATGGATTTAGTTGGACCGGCTAAGTAAAGAGCCTTGGTGGCAATCTTCATACTTTGGTTCCTTTAATTCCGTTTTATGGGTGAGAAAGGATTCTGAGGTCGTCCAGGCATTCTTATTAAACGGCGACGCCGAGGTGTGAGGTCGTCGAAAAAGGAACCTGATTTTGAAAATAATTGTGAAAATGTTTGTGAAAACAACGATCAACACCAACCTAAATCATGGAGATCGGTTCATCCTCTGGATCAAGTAATAAGTGATGTTAATCAAGGAGTTAGAACTAGAAAAAGCACCTTGAATGAAGTCACATTCTCTCGTTTTTCGTAAATTACCCTCTAAGATTGATGAAGCCCTTCGAGACAATGATTGGGTTATAGCAATGCAAGAGGAGTTACGTGGTTTGAAAGAAATCAAGTTTGGGATTTGGTACCTAGGCCTAAAGACCATCCGAGTCATTGGCACTAAATGGGTATTCAAGAACAAACGTGATGAATCTGCAATAATTGTTCGAAACAAAGCAAGGCTAGTTGCAAAAGGATATAATCAAGAAAGAAGGAATTGATTATGAAGAAACTTATGCTCCGTAGCAAGATTGGAAGCTATAAGAGTTCTTCTAGCTTATCTTCTATTAATGTTCGATTCATTGCGTATTATCTTCTATTAATGTTCGATTCATTTGTGTTCATACTTTGGTTCCTTTAATCTGCGTTTTACTGGGCTAATCTCTCGTTTTTCTCGCGTAAATTAATATGAACTTGTTGGTTTTTCTCGTGTTTCTGCGTTAATTCTAAGTCTCGTTGGAAACCTTTAATTTAGAAAAGCTAATCTCCTTCATGCTTATACGGGGCTAGCCGAACGGGGGTATATGAAATAATTGGTGAACTTTACTAAAATCCTACATACATATGTATTCATTAACAAAAAAGAACACCTATTCCCTATTCTTGCTCTTTTGTGTTTTTTGTAAGATAAAGTAAGACAAACTTCAACAAAACAGGGGCATAGGTTCGATTATGACAAAAAACAGAACTGTAAATTACATACATATGTATCAATCAGAAGATTCTAGCATTTAAGCACCCTTTTATGACAGCATTTGAGTGTTTTCCATAAATTCAGACAATTCTAGCCCCTACTATGAGGGTAATGTTGCTATTCTTGAAATATATGACGTAATAAAGAAGTTGATTTTTGTTCTGGTAGGAGGTTTTATGGATGCCGGAATTACTACCAGGTAAGATTTGTTAGATGTGGGATGAGATTTTGAATTGCGTGGGTTGTTCATTTCTAACGGTTGGTGATGAAATTTCATAGGATGGTGGGTGTGGATATTTCGAATGGCATGATGGTGGGTTTGGGGAGAGGGAAAATGAAGTGATCAAAGAGCTACTCAATGACATAGATAATCTATATGAGGAAAACAATCATCTTCAAAGAGGGGATGCATGTCCCAAGTGGTACGAAGAGCTTGTTGCACTTGAACGTGAGGTGATAAAGATGAAATCTGAACATTTACTGAAAGAGAGTGAAGTGAAGAAGGTGCAATGCAAGTTCAAACTTGTATTAGCAATATTGTTATTGGCTTGGGTGTTATTATTGTTAATGTATTTGTCAGGGTAGATGTTTACTTTTTTTTGGAGTTATGAGAGTTTAGACAAAGTTTCAGAGAGATATGTAATGTATTTGTTCATGCTAATCTATTGTCAATGGACTGACTGTAATTTTATTGTGATGAGAATTAAGTGATGATTATGTAATGAATATGTTTATGTGAATGTATTTGGAAGAGTTGATTATCACATATTTGCCATACTTTTGATCAAATGCTAGCGGTAGCAAGGATTTGATATTAGATATTAGTGCATAATTTCTTGAATTCTCGCATCCAATTGTAATAGTCATTTACTCACTGGTAGATGTCCATTCCACTTGATAAGTTCCCCAATCGACCCGATGCTGCAATCACATTTAGCAGTGATACCTGGTCAGGCTGTTGACCATAATATACCACATTTCCCTAAAGTATTTAAAAACATTACTATATACATCATTATTAACAAAACCTGAAAGCAGTGTGTTCCATGATATATAAAAAAAATGATATATAATCCTTACTATTCATATTTACAATAACTCTTCCTGCTTCCTCCATTCTTTTAGGTCTTGCATACTTGGCAATCAAAGCATTGGCAACATATACATCAGCATAATAATCAATGAATAAATAAGGCCAAAAGTATATGTATTACTAGCAAGACCAATTCCCTGAATTCTTCTAAATAATGACAATGCATCTGAGAAATGACATTCTTTAGCATGCGCTACATATATAGAATTCCATGTAACCAATGAATAAATAGGGCCAAAAAAACCAATAACTCAAGCCCGATCATGGTTTATCACATGTGCGAAGAAATTAATAAAGCCAAGTATTTATATTTGCATTCCTGGCCAAATATTTAATAAGTAAACTTGTGGATGAGTAACACTAATTAATAGGCACCAAAAAAGCCTATTGATCTGGTTAATATGAAACATTCTTGTACAACAAGCTGTTGGCATGTGGTCACATTGCCTATACAATTTAAAAACCAAAAAAATTACACAACCCAAGCCCTTTTACATGTACCCTTAGCCCTCATTGGAAGCCTCTTTTCCTTTGTCCTTGTTGGCCCGAAGACGTGATATGAGTTGTGAAGTTGTCACACAAGGTTGTCCTCTCCATTGTAGACCACGCGGCTGAAATGGAAGGTCGGTATGTGGACCAAGACTTTGTGATTGGGGTCGGAACTGAATGGATCTTGAACCGGTTGGATCGCTGAGTTATTGCCCGAGACAATCTCATTTCCCTTTCATTTGGAATGGGAAAATGAGTAACTGGATCAGCATTGCGGCACATGTAGTCATGTGATGTCCCCTCTTCGATCACAAATTCAGAATTAAGACCCGACTGCAATGAAGGACCACAAGTAGCTAGATTCAGATTTTACATTATGTACAAGATAATACATTATTAACCAGATGAAGTAGAGGAAAACACTACTGACAACTACATACAACATCATCTACCTAAAATATATTAATGCAAACCATGAAACACTAAAAAGTTGTAGTATAAAGCACACATCACATGATATTTTGTGATTATCTCGTGTTCAAATGCATGTATCTATTAAACAAACACACAACGTTCAAATAGTTCAATCAATAGAATGGATGTATTCTATTGTTTGTATTCTACAAAAGAGGCAATGGATGTATAAAAGAGATCATATCATCGTAGGTTTATATTCAAATTAAAGAGCAACAGAAGAAAGAGGCAAGCAAGATTGTGAATCCGTATATAACTAAGGATTAGCTGTGTTAAGTGGCTGAAGATGGTTTCTAACTGATTAAATGCTCCAGAATATGTGTTGGTCCCCACATGAATAGAGATTTTGGACTTCCTTATGAAATATCCTTGATGCACTGCCAATTAAGAAGCAAATATGTGCAAGACTGGTTCGTTTAATTTACAAAAATCATTTACAAGTATTATGCTACTTGTATATGACTATTGATTAAGTACATGACAATAGTAACAAGCCTTATCCAAACAACTAGGGTCAACTTTATAAAGGTTCAGTAGAGTTTTATATTTCTGAGCAAAAAAGTAGAGTTTTATATTGACTGTTGAAAACCCAATACAACACTCGTCCTATATCCTATTGATGAGATATTATATGCAAAAATGGCATCTAGTTTAAATAAAAACTTGATCAAATTTCTATCCAAATTCTCATAATTTCTTTGGGATAGTAGGATAAGTTTCTAAACTATTTTAGCCTTCAAGCATAGTATGAAGTATCAAATGAAACAGAATGTTTTGAGGCACATGGTTTTGCAAGATTGAAACAAAAGATAATTGGATGAATTGACAAAACAGATGGATAAGGTCAATTTTGGTGTGTGGATCTACGGAAAAACCGCTTTCAAGCTTAGCCACCGAGATTATGACTTGAATGAGATCCTATGCTTTGATCTAAAGTGATCTTTGAGAAAAATACGAGGTTCAAGATTTCATAGATACCAAATAAAACAAGAAACATTGGTAATAGACAAAAATACATCGTCGTGTAATATTTATCATTTCTTTATTTAACAATATATTCCATTTCCATTAATTTTAAATAAAACAAAATAAATAATATATATATATATATATATATATATATATATATATATAAAATTATTCATTTTTTTAACCATCAAGAAAAAAACCACATGATGCCATTGAAAACCGACTATACTAATGTAACGAACCTATTAAGAAGGAAAACAGTTACAAACGGTCATCTCATCTCATGCTCATAAAGTTAAACAGAAAAAGCGGTTAATATACTTGAACATGATTTTAGCCACCAAACTATCAATAATACGACAAGTTCAAACAAAAAATGCCCACATGACCTTGCCTAAACAATCAATAATACAAACAAGCTCTACTGACCACATGACCTTGCCTTCTTGGAAGTTAGTGAGATCCACCGAGATTATAAAGAAAAAACCAATCGAACACCAAACATCTAAAATGATGTACGATAAACAAAGTGATTATGAAAAAAAAAACATATAATAACTGTACAAATCAAATCATCAAGGTAGAAAGAATTTTTTTTCTTCTTCTCTCTCTCTATGCAGCTATCATCAAGATTACAACAGCCACTATCCCCTTTCATTTTTTTTTCTTTTCAAAAAAACTGAAATCGGATATTTTCAGCCAATATCACACTACCTTAATATTCACGAAGAGTCACTAGATGTGACTAGAAGCAACGGAAAAGAGATATAAAAGCTTATAAATTGCCAAGACTAAATGATTACTGCATAACCATAATGAAGATAGCCTTCGACAGGGGAAAAACAAGACAATTCATAAAGACAAGAACTTAGGACTCATAACAAAGAGATGATTTTTATATTTATCATTTACTAGTTTTTTTTTAAATATTAAACCGTAAATTCAATCGGAGGAAAATATTCATAGAGACAATCACTACCGCCACCGTGCTTACGGTTTCTTAAATAGAATAAGCAAACCCGGAAATTTCGAACGAAAAACAAGAAATGAGAAAATCACAAATCGAAATATAGAAATTCATAGCCGCAACTCACCTTGTCGCTACAATCGTACGCAAAATGACTCCAAGATCGATCGAAGGCGTCGCTCTAGTTGTCTCGCAAATCACAAATCGTTCACTTCAAACCGGTGGTCGAAGATCTTTCACCTTGTTTCGTAGATGACTGTCGGTGACGGACGACAGAAGCAACGTCCGGTGAGGGAAGATCGGTGGTCGGAGCAGATGAAGGACGTTGGTCGGAGCTGATGAAGGACGGTGGTCGAAAATTTTAGGGTTTTGAATTTTCCCCAATTTGATCGTCAGACCCAGCGATGTGTGTGTGAATGCTCGATTCTGACTTTGGGGGTTTGAGTTATTAATTTTTTTAAAAAAATTAACTTCTTTATCCCGGGCCAAGCATTTGTTATTCTTATTTGGCTTCTTGTCGGTCAAATAAGCTTCCACGTCGATCACCGTTCATTTCCATCCATATGGACGTTGACCGTCTGGTCAACTAACTGTCATGGCACTTTTGCTCCCAAAAGATAACCTCGTGAGTATTTTTGCTACCTAAAAAGGTCGTGGTGCTGGACGCTCCCTGAGGCAAAGGTTGTGTGTATTTTCGCTCTTTAACCCAATTAGTAATTACCTTGCACTCTCTAGGGAAAAAATATATTTAACTGATTTGATTAGGTTTAAAAAGTAATTTATGATCCAGTTTTTATGCTCAGTAGTAGAGGCCTTCCCAACGGTCTATATTAAAAAAATATGTTCTTTGGAGAGATTAAGAAAGCTAATTAAATTACTTTAAAGTATTTGTATTTATCATTTTTTGTCCAAACTATTTTGCCGAACTTATAAAATGATATATAATTTTAAAATACACAACATATGCTATTATTTAGTAACTTATTTAGTTTCTTTGATCTTTCCAAAAGAAAGTCAATTATATTGTGTCTTATACTTAATTCACGAGGTAGTATAGTTTTTAATAAATCAGATTTGGGCCGTCCAGATCAGATCTGACGGCCTAGAATCTCCTAACTATCCTTGCTCAGCAATTCGCTAAGCAGGAAACCAATTCTAAGTTAATTAATATAATATGTGTTAGAATATAAGGTGAAATTAAATGATTAGTTAGAGAGTTAGTTAGGGTTAGTGAGTTAGTTAGGCCCTAGTTTATATAAAGGGGGTCCTAGGCTTAGCTAATACCAATCAATAAGAGTGAGTTAGAAGATAGGTCATCACAATTACTTTGTAAATGCATTATGCTCTCCATTATCAATATACATCATTCTTCATCTTCTTTCTCCTAATTATCCCCTCTAACCATACTAGTTAACAATATGTATTTTCAAAAACATCAAAATTATTTTTCTCAATTCCCTCGTTTTCTCCTTTTTTATTATTGTGTGGGGTAGTATTAATGGAGAGAAATTAAGAAATAACTGACAAATATAAAAATTATGTTTTATATTTAAAATCAAATTTTTAAATATATCTTATATTAAGCTTCCCACATGTATTTATTTTTCCTGTTCTGTAGTTGGTAAAATCTGTGTGTTTACGGTCAAATACGATATAATCATGCTTGATCAAAAAGAAGTCGAGACAGTGCTTTTCCAATTTCTTTCAGTCGCTTTTGTTACTGCATCGTAAGGTCTATTGTTAGAGATCAAATTTCCGAGAACAGAAACACGCACAACGAAATATCTCTTATTAAGAACGGAGAGATTTATAGACATTCGAAATGAAGGGAACAGAGATTATAGACGTCTCTGAAATGAACCTGTCAATGACATATGTGCAAGGATGAACGTTCACTTCATTTTCGAAAAGGAGGTTGTTGGGCGTCATCAGAATTTGAAGTGTCAGGTTTGTCACACATTGGAGAGGTAAAGAAGAAGGGTTCGAGCACAAATTTGGTGACATGGCGATAGATGGAAGTAGGATTAGTGAGCTTGAGGCCAGACCTTCCACGACCAAAATCAGTGAGAATGTTGCATGCAGAGTCAGGGGAGGACACTAATCTCACGGAGCAAAGCTTGGTATCCAACTTCTTGCCGTACAAATAGGTTTTCACAGTCAAATCAAATTGCCCTGTTTCATCTGTTGTGTCGCTTGTATAGTATATAACCCTGGCTCTTCTGTCCAGGCATGTCAGCGACACTTTATTTCCTACATATTATTAAGTGAAAATCAACAAGGGATTCAAATTTTGAGGGACATAAAACATATTGTGGCAGAAAGTACTGAGGTAGCTACCTTTGATTGGGTCGGATCCTTGAATCCATTCGTTCCAGTCCTGAGAGCAGTCCTGGCACATTACTTTGCCGGCAACGTGGATGATTCCATTTGCTTCATCGGAACCAGAGACGACTATGCCACTGCTGTAATAACTCGCTAATATTGATGCTGCAATTATCAATACCACTACGAGTCTCATCTTGTCTCTTTCTCTCTTCCTTCGCACACAAGGATAGCTGAACCCATTGAAGCAGCCTATATATATATATATATATATTATATAACTCGTGTTTGAATTAGGAATAGACGTGGCAGAGCACTACCGTTTGCCTCTGACGTGCCATCCATTACTTAATTCTTTATTGCCTTCCTCGTGTGCACGTATCTTATAATTGCATGTTTAATGCTTTCTCCATCCTTAATATGAGATAAATTAGTTTGAAAAAAGAAATACAAATATTTTTAAGTAATTTATTTAAGTTCTTTAATCTCCCAAAATTAAATAACTGGTCATATATTAATAGTTAAAATGTTAAATAGGTCTAGATTTTGTATTAATTATGGTTATATTTATTAAATAGTTATGGTATTGTAATTATGTCATCAATTTGATCCTCTGAAGTTTTGTGAATAGATGTTCCTTCTTATAAAAAAGGGAAACCGTGAAAGCTTTAATTACCTCAGCTTGTAAGCAAAAGAAGGAATAGTCTACACAAAAATTGAATAGAATCGAAGTTAAATAACGACTCCCGCTCCTATAAGGCATATTCCTTTTTCTTGCTTCTTGTCTTTCAAGACCACTAATATTTAAGTCCTGGTTATTCAATTTTGTTTACCTAAAATTATCAATAACACCATTGAAAAACAAACCTAACGAATTACCCGTATCGTCTTTCAGAAAAGCACAATGAAGCTTTTAGACAAGAACTTGGCACTGAACCAACCGGGAACGGTCAAGATCATCCCTGAAGAACCCGACGACTTATGGGTGGTTTACAACCTCATCGCCAACGGAGACATCGTCACCGCCGATACGACCCGCAAAGTTCACCTAGAGTCCACCAAGAGCACCGCCTCACGTATCAAACTCACCATCCCCGTCAAAGTAACGTCCCGCGACTTCTACAAAGATTCTTCCACCGTGCGCGTTCAAGGCAGGAACATGGAGGCCAACCAGTACGTCGCCGCCGGCTCATTCCACACCTTGACCCTCGAAAAGAACAAAGACTTCGAACTCTCCAAAAAGATTTGGGATTTAAATGCTGTCACGGCATTATCCGAAGCCTCTGAGAGATCATCTGGCGCTGACCTCGCCGTGATTCTAATACAAGAGGGCCAAGCAGAGTTTTATTTGGTCGGGAACGGGTCAACCACACTTTGCTCTAAAATCGAAGCTTCAAAAACCAAAAAGAAATCAACCAGCAATGTGTTTTTCCAAGACATGTTCAATGCATTTGTGAAGCATGTAGATTTCAGCACCATCAAAAGCGCAATGATAGCAAGTGCTGGATCCACAAAGGACGAGTTTCGGAGGTTTCTTCTCTCGGAAGCAAAAAGATTGAAGATGAAAACAATAGAAGACAATAAGTCGAGAATTGTAGTGGCAGGATGTAATAAGGGTGACCTAAAGGAGGTGTTGAATGATAATGGAGTGATGAATATGATAAAAGACAGCAAGGTTGTGTTGGAGATTAGGGCTTTCCGAGAATTGTGGGACCTACTGGACAGCAATTCGGGTCGGGCATGTTATGGTCCGAAGGACGTGGAGGCTGCGCAGGGGATGGCGGCGATTGAGACGTTACTGATCACGGACGATCTGTATAGAAGTTCAGAGATAAAGACGAGGGACAAGTTTATGAATTTGGCTAAATCAGTGAGGAAAGGAGGAGGGAAGGTTCTGGTATATTCTGCCATGCATGTCTCAGCACAACAGCTTGCCCAGCTCACAGGTGTTGCAGCAATTCTGAGGTTTCCCTTGCCTGACCTTGATGACGACGATGTGGATGTTTAACTTTAAATAAGGGCTTTCTAATTAAATTTATCAACTTGTTATTTATTAATCAGAAAAGGAAGGGCGGTTCCTTTCAATATTTGTGTATATAATAATGATATTATTGTTTGTTTATGGCTGCGGGGATTGTATTCTTACATAAATTAATGTACTGCTCTAGTCGATGCATTTATCCGTAAAAAATCATCGTTTTTTAAATTTACATAATTTGAATCCTTCATATTAAATTTAAATAGTTTAGATCTCATTAAATAATGAGAAACTAAGTACTTATCATTGTAATAAGCACAGAATTGTGGACCCTGATGAACACTCGTTCCCAAGACCCGACCTATTTTCTTATTTTTGTTAGATTAGATCCATCTTGGATGCCCAAACGTATTTAACAATATTCTTTATCTGGTTAAATTATATGATATAAATTAAATAAAACATTTAATTTATACTCTTTTGATTCTATCTATAAAATAGAGAGAGGATGCATATTTTTATTTTGTTTATAAGTAACATCATTAAATTTTTTTATATAAATGTATATTTCATTTAATTTATTATTACATTGATTTTGTTTTTCATGAGGTATTTAATCAATCATCATCATCAATCAAATTTAATTATATCTTCTTCTAACAACATATCTTTCAATTTTAAGAGATGTAATTTATTTCTAACTTTAACTACCTCACTTTAATTTCTTTATGTGATTTTTCATTTGGTAGTGGGAGTGTTACAAAATATCCTTCCAATTTTACCATCACTAAATTATCTTTATCTCCGGAGTAATGCATGGAGAGTAAATACCTTGTTGTATATTAAATATGTGTAAAATTGACAAGTTGTTAATTTTAAAGTATGTGTTAAATAATTTTAGGGGTTTAAATTAACTTCTCATGTTGCATGAGAAGAAGAAGATTCCTACATACATATGAAATGGTGGGACCCACGTATATATATATAATGCTAATTATATATATATGTGGGTCCCACCATTTCATGTGTGTGACATGAGAATACATTTCTCCTCCAACATGAAAAGTGTTTTTCCCATAATTTTAAGGGTAAATGGGCAAAAATGAACATGTGTTTTGTCCTTAGGAGCGCCCAACACCAAATATTTTGTTTAGGTGCAAAAATACCATGTGGTTATATTTTTGAAGCAAAAATGACAACAAAGGTTAAGTGAGACTATCTGACTGTGACTGTTAAGTTGCTGATATGTGTAGGAGAGAGAAAAGATCATCATTTTCGGTTGAAACCTTTTTCTCTCCACTGTACTTGTTAGAATATAAGGTGGAATTAAATGATTAGTTAGAGAGTTAGTTAGGTTTAGTGAGTTAGTTAGGCCCTAGTTTATATAAAGGGGGTCCTAGGCTTAGCTAATACCAATCAATAAGAGTGAGTTAGAAGATAGAGTATCATAATTACTCTTTGTAAGAGCATTATGCTCTCCATTATCAATATACACCATTCTTCATCTTCTTTCTCCTAATTATCCCCTCTAATCATACTAGTTAACATGGTATCAGAGCCTATGGTTTGATTTCTTCTCTATGTGTACCGGCGGCCCAAAGAAGCATGCCGCAAATCCAAGAGAATCAATCAAGAAAAGGCCCACACTCTGAATGTCCAAGGCAAGAAATCAAGAAGACTAGGTCCACGTCTGATTCATTGATTCAAGAAAGAATACCCACCGTGTGAAGCTTTATTGGCACGTGAAGATTGAATTTCAAAAGAATTCCCATCTGCCAGCTCACGCACAGGGATATCAAATCACGTTCAGAAACACGTGAAAGGCACGGTTCACCAGAAGTCTTTCTTGTTTCTCAGATCCACGGATTTTCACGAAGCCATTGTTTTTCTTTCTCAAATTCGCAAGTTTGGTGTCGCCGAGTAAAGATTCCGGCACCACCATTGCAAACATTGTCCACCGCCACTTCCACATATCTCACCGCTATTTCCGCATACTCGGCCGTGATCTTCGCCGGAGCTCTCCATGGCTGACAAGGACGTGAAATCAAAGTCAAAGACGGCGTATCGGCAATCATCGTTCGGCAAGGACTTAGCAAGATCGTCGTAGCCTTCGGTGGCGCCGCCAACCTTATCGACGGTGACGAGCCTGGATCTTTCGTCGATCTTGAAAACGATGTATTTGTGGATCTTTCATTCGGGTATAACCTGAAAATCTGAACTGGAACCTTCAAGAAATAACTCAAAGTTCTGCAACACGAGTTAGTTGGAGTCTGTTTACGATAATCCGCAAGAGATAGCTCGATTGAAATCCACATTGGCGCTGAAATAGTTTTGGTTTTAGGTTTGATTCTTATTGGTTTTGTTCTTGTCGTGGTGGTGGTTGTTGCTACGGAGGCTCTGGGTGTGTTATGGATAACCAAATATATAAGCAACAAGATCAAGCAACAAGTCGAATCGAAATGTCTCATAGAGGGCCAAGAAATTGATACCCGACAATCTCTAGATTCTTCAATCAAGAAGCAGGGTGAGGTTTGGATTCTAGAGTCAAACAAAATCACAAAATTCTGGCATGACAGAATACCAAGAAAAAAAAAGACTTTGTGGAGGTTTCTCCCGTTAAAAAGTATGGAAAAGTCACCGACCAATCACTAATTTTGACAGAACCCGATGGATTGTGTACAACTATTCAGCTAAAGGGTTGCATAGTTGAAGCTGTTTCTGCTGCAAGCCTTTCTTCAAAAAAAAAAGGGCAAAGAAGCTCCCCATCAAAGTTGAAAGCAAGACTTCTGCAATATACAATGGCAGCAAAATATTTTACATATATCTAGAGACTTCATGGGAGAAAGAATCTTGGTGTAAGGTCCTCTGTCTGGCGTCTTGTGATCAAAATGAAAAATTGAAATGGTTTTCCTAGTTGCATGAAGAGTTTTATAGTTATCTGACATCTTTAGATGCTGAATATTCTTCTTTGTTGAAACCATCGGTAGGATCCGTATTGAAGCGGTAGATAGGGCTAGTAAGCCCGATGGTATTCACTTGAAGGTTCGTCAATTTTTTAAGAAATTGTCAAGGAAGACTTACAGAGGTTGTTTAGATAATAAATCAACTTGTTCTTCATTGTCGGGCTGTGAAGAAAGAAAGAACAGTGAGAAGCTTCATGCTAAAAAAAAAAGATACAGGTTTGTCAGTTAACTTGATGAAACCTGCTTTAGCAAAGCATTATAAGAGTTCTACCAAAGACATGCCTCCTCCTAATTGAGTAGAGTAGAGAGCAAAGACATGCCTCCTCCTGATTGAGTAGAGTAGAGAGCAAAGACATGCCTCCTCCTGATTCAGTAGAGTAGAGAGCAGAGATGGCCAGACGCACGAAAGGTACTAGCCCCTGTGATCTGGACCGTGAACTGAGGTCCTCATACCATAATCACTTCTGCCGCTCCAACTCCCACAAGACAAAGAAAATTTGCATATTCTCGATTTTGCCTCTGGTCTGGTATGAGCATTTTTCTCTTTTTTGGACATTTGCATATGATCGATTCATTTTGAATCCTCTCGAATTTGCCTCTGGTCTGCTATCTCTATTTTGCCTCTTTGGAAATTTGCATCTTCCGTACAAAGAATTAATCTGGACATCTGTTTGGCTATTGTTCATGGCCACTTGATTTGAGATTTGCTCGTGGTCTGCATGCTTTCTTTTTTAATTCTCAATTCAAGATTTTGGTTTTCTTGTCTTCGGATTCTGAAATTCTCACTACCACCAACTTCATCTCTTGAACTTCGAAGTAATTTGGTGGTGATCCGTTCACATTGCCGTGTGGTGGCAAAGGACTTTGTTAAGTCATCATGGTTTTGCTAGTTTTTTGGGAGAATGCTGGCATCGAAAATATTAACTCTGGTTTGAATCTGAATCCAATGAGAAGATTCTGGTTGAGGTGCAGGATCATATAGTTTAATGGGTGAAGAATATTGCAAATAGAAGAGGTTGTAGATTGGTTTGGGTCAAGGAAGTATGATAGAGGCAAAGAGTGTTGATGATTTGTTCAAAAGTTCAAGGCATGTGAGAAGATTTGAAGAATAACTGCAAGTGTGATCTTGTGAAGAAGTTTAAGGAAATACAAGAGAAGCCTATAATTGTTGAAGCTTACATATTGAAGCTGTTAAAGTGAATCAGCAAATTAAATTAAATATGGAGAAGAGTGTATTGAAGAAATTGTTGTACTCTTTTTGTTGATTGTAAAACTAATTCAATTTGATTCACCTTATCCCCTTATTTTTGTATTGTTCAAGTTGAACACTTTGTTAAGTAGTGTTCAACTTGAGGGGGCGTGTTAGAATATAAGGTGGAATTAAATGATTAGTTAGAGAGTTAGTTAGTGTTAGTGAGTTAGTTAGGCCCTAGTTTATATAAAAGGGGTCCTAGGCTTAGCTAATACCAATCGATAAGAGTGAGTTAGAAGATAGAGTATCACAATTACTCTTTGTAAGAGCATTATGCTCTCCATTATCAATATACACCATTCGTCATCTTCTTTCTCCTAATTATCTCCTCTAACCAGGGACGGAGGCACACTAGTTTCTATGGGGGCAAGTGAACCCATAAAAAAATTAAAAAATATATATATAGTATGGGACTTTCATTTCAACTTATCTGAATAGAGTAGTTGGTTATAAGTTTTGACATGCTTCTAAAGGTCCAGGGTTCGAACCGTCTGTCTGATCCGTTCTTTTTTTTTTTTTCAATCTACAAATCTCACCCACTCCAAGTCGCACAGTCCGTTCCCTCCCGTCCTAAATCGATCACCCTCTCCAAATTTCCTTCCTCTAAATCCCACTCCAAATCCCTCCGTCCCCAATCGCCGTCCCAAATTGATCACCCTCTCCAAATTTCCTTCCTCTAAATCCCACTCCAAATCCCTCCGTCCCCAATCGATTTCTGTCTTCAAAATGGGTCAATTTCTTGGTCGCAAACCAATCCGTCGACGATGAGGGCTGGTTTTGCAGATCCGGTTAGAATTTGCGTCTCTTCTTTGATTCATTTACAGTATTTTTGCACCTGGTGTTTCTTCTTTAATCTTGCTTTTTCTTTAATGCTTCTCGGTAATGGTCTTTTCGGATTGCAAACACCCCAAGACAAAGTGGACGATTTCATTAGATCAACTCCTTCAAAGGTTCCATTCTTCTCTACTTTGAGTTTTTCTGATTCTTATGTAAAGAAATTCAATAAGATCAAGATTTAACAATGTTGAGTTAGCTAGATAAGCTGAATTTTTATTTATGTTTTTAATTACAAAGTCTTCGGCTCCCTCCTATTTCACTTTTCTACAAGAAAATGAACAACAAGCCATGGTTATACCTGATCTTGCTCATTAAACCAGCAAGAATTCACACATTCATAGTGGCCACGAAATGTTGCGTATGTGTTCCCGGACCACATATTGAATGACTGAAATATAAAAATGTTCGTCGGGATTCATTAAGGTATTTTTAGGAGTTAATTTGAATTTGGAAGTTGTGATAAAGAATATGAAGGGGTTACTTTTACAGATCTCATGCATGGAACAAAAACAAGTGTTGAATCCTGAGTGGTGGCCAATTGAATTGGTTTGTGTGTTTGTAGGCGCACTGTTTCAAAGTTCACCAATGTGTTGCATCCCGATTCAACATCCCATAACCTCAATCTAGATTTGATGATTTGATGAAATACACAAATGTAGTCTACAAATTTTATGCGGAGTCATATTTAAGAATGATCTTTTGCATGAATAATTCTTATAATTCTGCAATAGCATATAAAAAACAACCACTCAAGAGATACATGCCATCCTCGCAACTTTTAGCCCAATCACGGCACCATAATGAGCGGTTGCACGATCTTGAGTAGACAAAGTCCTTGGATGTGATCTCTCGCTTCATTGGTCCTTGGCGAGATACTTTACCAATTGGCAACTCTCTGCTACCACTCCCATTAGAAAGTTTCCTTTGTCCAAGATGCTTGGGTGTCGGTTATGATCTTTGGTCTATATAATGATCATTTTAATTTTCTTTCCTTACTTGTTTTCTTTTAATTTCTCGGAAGCTTTTGAGCTCGGTTGATTCTCCGAAATCTTCCATTGGGTGACCAAAACAGAGATACTTATGAAGATCTTTTTTCCCCTTTTAATGTTTGTTGTAAGTTCTGTTTATTATAGAATATAGAATTTCAATGACTAATTTTCTTATTTTGGATCTTGGCATATATAGAGATCACTCTTTTTATTATAGAATATAGAATTTCAGTGACTAATTTTCTTAGTTTGGTCTGTGTTTGATATAAAATCAATTTCTTCATTTTGTATTTTCGTTAAAAGTTGGATAAAAGGTATATAGGCTGTTGAATAATACACCTTTCATGCATGGTATGTGAAATTATTGTGGTTTGTTAATACGGTGAAAGAGATACATGCTCTGTTCATCTTTGAAATTATGTGAAATTATTTTTTGCTGCAATTGCAACTTGAATCGAGTATGGGTATTGATGGGTTGTGATTTTGGTATTGTTTTGCTGCAATTGCAACTTTGAATTTCTTCCTTAAAAGTGAAGGACGTATTGATCTAATGAATTGACTAGAGTAGCAAGTTGGGTTTGTAGAAAATGTGCCTTGCAACATGTTCCCTAATGAATTGACTAGAGTAGCAAGTTGGGTTTGCAGCAGATCCTATTGAAAGTGCCGTGCTCTCTAGTGGATAGCCTTTTTTGAGGCATGCTGAAGTTGGATTGTCGGTTTGTAACTATCCTTCTCTTATTTCTTTGCTCTATGGTGAAAGCATGATAATAAGTCTTATTTGTATTGAATATTGGCATGACACAGCTTCATTTAAAATTTTTCTTTAAAAAAAAAATTTTGGGGGCAGCACTAATTGTGCACCCATCATTAACTCCAAATCCTGGCTCCGTCCCTGCCTCTAACCATACTAGTTAACAGTACTCATCTCCATCTCTCTCTCTCTCTACCACCGTACTCTCCCTTTCTCTTCCACAGCACCACCACCGGCCTTCCTTCTCCATTCTCACCGCCGGCATTTTTCCTTTTCTCACACCACCGTAAACCTTTCTCCTCCGCCTAGCACCTTGGAGTTTGTTGATCCAAAGCATCATCATCATTGAAGATGCCAGGTTCAGGAACTTGATAAGGCGATGAGCTCTGACGACCTGCACCAGCTTGTGGGGAAGGAAGACGGCGGAATACATTTGGCCAGTCACCACCAACTTGTGGGCTAATTGGTTGATTGCTTCGAGACGCTCCTTGAGAAACATCGAAGCAGGACCCTGGAAAGGCACTTCTTTCCATTTTGCCCTGCAAACAGGACAAATCTGGTTCCCGTGTTTTACATTGGATGTGATGCAATGGAAGTGGAAAGAATGAGAGCTTTCTGCGGTAAAAATGGCGTTCCCCAGCCTTGGTTTCATCGCGGTTAGGCATATTACGCATGTCCCCTGGAGGTAAAAATTACAAAAAGTGAGATGAAGAAGACCATAGATTAGCGTTTACAAATTATCAACAAAATTCCTTGTAGACGTCAAACATGCCTTTACAAGTTGAATCCCTCATATTGAGATGGTTAACAATTAGCATGATCAAGTTCAGGAAATTACTCAAGTTTAATCTTGAGTACGAAATTAACTGCCAGCAGACTAAGAGTTACAATAATAAATCAGTACTTATGATTTCAAACCGCGTTACTGGAATGAAACAAATTTTAACTTCCAGGTCAGAGGACAATCTGAGCTGCTCATTATTGTCCATCACTACTTACGCTGAGACCTGGCCAACATTGCTTTTAGTTATGGTTTCTTCTTGTTCATGGAGAGGAAGAGAAAGATCATTGTTAGGCTTATAAATATAAACAAGAACCATCTCTCTTTCAGTTTCTCTTTCTACTCGGTCTTCCTCGTCTTCTGATGCTGCACAGTACTCCTCAGCACTGCATGTTTAGGTATGCAATTCTCACCATTGTTTATGATCTTTTTTTTAGGTTTCAGTACTTCACTTTCAGCTAACTCTTATTGCGTCTCTGTTCACTCTGTAATGCAGATACTAGCAGGTCTAGTCCCTCTTCTGCCAAAGCTCATGGAGATTTTCAAGTAGTGCTTTGTTCTGTTGTTTATTATAAAAAGTTGTGTGTTTGAATACATATATGCCTCGTTCTGATTTCTTTGACTCTAAGCATCATGAAGCACCAGATTAGTAGAATCAAAAAGCAATTTTTTTTTACCATGTGTGATGCTTTATGAAAGATCGTTAGGAACTAATATTTAAATGAAAAATGTTGGCGGTGAGAATGGAGAAGGAAGGCCAGTGGTGGTGATGTGGAAGAGAAAGGGAGAGTTCGACGGTGGTAGAGAGAGAAAGAGATGGAGATGAGTACAGTGGAGAGAAAAAGGTTTCAGCTGAAAATGAAAATGAAAATGATGATCTTTTCTCTATCCTATACACATCAGCAACTTAACAATCAAATGATCTCACTTAACGTTTTTTTGTCATTTTTGCTCCAAAAATATAACCACATGGATATTTTTACATCCAAAAAAAGTATTTGGTATTGGACACTCCTAAGGGTAAAGTACATGTGTATTTTTGCCTCTTTATCCTAATTTTAACATTTTTCTTGGTAGGTGTGAAATATGTTAGGAGTGACTTATTATTATAAATACAACTAGATAAGTATTATCCGAATTAAATAATTTATATATCAAGATTATATGATTCAATTTAATAAATTTAAATCAGATTTATAAATTTTATTAGGATTTATTATTATTATTATTGTCATCATTGATAAGACTAAAATTCGTTTAAATTCACATGTATATCATTAATTGAGGATATCCATCTCGGATCTGGCTTGTATCCGCTGCAAGTTATGGTGCGCTGCGTCCGCTGCAACAGAACTGCGTCGTTTTGATTGAAAAATTGTGCAGCTTGGCTCTTTTTTAAAAAAAAAAAAATATTTTAGGATAGTGGCTAAATCTAAAATCATATTTTAGATACTAACTCACTTTGAAAAATACTTCATAATCTTTAAAAAATATCCTACAGTATATTTTTAGTACCCGTCACAGTATCTGAAATATTTTTTTGAGATCCTTAAAATCATAAAATATTTTTTCAAAGAATAATCAAGATCCTATCAAAAGATCATTTTAAGATTAATCAAATCTTGAAATATTTTTATAAGATCTCAAAATAATTTTTCAAGATACTATTTTTTTCAATACCCGTCAGTATCCTAAAATTATTTCAGGGTACTGACTGGTACTAAAAATATACTGTAGGATATTTTTTTTAAGATTCTAAAATATTTTTTTAAATCATAAAGTATTTTTCTAGCACCAGTTAGTATCCTGAAGTATGATTTTAATACGAGTCACTGTCCTAAAACATTTATTAAAAAAAAGAAGCCAAAGCTGCACAATTTTTCAATCAAAACGACGCAGTTCTGTTGCAGCGACGCAGCGCACCATAACTTGCAGAGGATGCAAGCCAGATCCATCCATCTCGCCTTTATAAAAAAGGACGCAGCTTTTGTCCAATGCACTTTGCCTCCGCTGCACACAAAACGAGCCCTTTTTGGTTCTAAACGACTGAGCTTTCCATTTTTTTTATAAAAAAAAATATTGGTACTTAAAATATACTAAAAAAATACTTCGGGATCTTGATCGATCTTGAAAAAATAATTCATGATCTTGGAAAAATATTTCGCAGACTGACCCAGAAAAAAACTTCATGATCTTGAAAAATTATTTTGGGATCTAGAAAAAATATTTCAAGGTAAGTGACTAGTACTAAAAATATACTTAAGATATTTTTCAAAATCCTAAAATAATTTTTAAAGATCATGAAGTATTTTTTCAAGATCTTAGTTAAGATCTTTTTAATACCAACAAGACTGCTGAAATATTTTTTTTAAGATTCTAAAATATATTTTTTTAAGATCATGAAATATTTTTTTTAGTACGATCAGTATCCTAAAGTATCTTTTAAGTACCATTTAGTGCTTAAAATATTTTTTCAAAAAAAAAAAAAGATGGAAAGCTCAGTCGTTTAGAACCAAAAAGGGCGTGTTTTGTGTGCAGCGGACTGTAACGGAGGCAAAGTGCATTGGACAAAAGCCGTGTCCTATAAAAAAGCGATCGGAGAGGCTTCCAATATCATTCAATATCAGTATCTCTCTTTCTCCCGGTGCAACTGCTCATCAGGTCTAAGCTCAACAGCTTAAACTCCGCAAGTAGGCTCTCTCAAATTCTTACTTTTTATTTTTCACAGCACAATTAAGTTAAGCATCAAGTATTTAATTAAGTCCTTGTTATCCACTCTTGTTCAACAGTACGTCGCCAATTACCCATTCCATCTTACTTCAAAGAACAATACAATGAAGCTTTTAAACAAGAATTTCGAGCCGAAGGAACCGGGAACCGTCGAGCTCATCCCTCAAGAACCCGATGACTTATGGATGGTTTACAACCTCATCGCTAACGGAGACATCGTCACCGCCCAAACGACTCGCAAAGTTTTCCTGGGTTTCTCCACCAAGAGCAAGACCAAACGTGTCACAGTCACCATCCCCGTCCGTGTCACGTGCACCGACTTCTACAAAGATTCTTCCACCGTGCGTGTTCATGGCAGGAACATGGATGAGGCCAACGAGTACATTGAATATGGTTCATTCCACACCTTAACCCTAGAAAGGAACAAAGGCTTCGAACTCTTCAAAAAGATTTGGGATTCGACTTCTGTGGCAGCATTAATGGAAGCCTTCAAAAAATCATCGGCCACTGACCTCGCCGTGGTCCTAATACAAAAGAGCCATGCAGAGGTTTTTTTGGTCGGAAACGGGTTAACCAAGCTTTGTTCTAAGATCGAGGCTTCACGAAGGAAATCAGCCGGCGGCGTGTGTTTCCAAGACCTGTTTGATGCGTTTGTGAAGCATGTGGATTTCCGCCGCATAAAAAGCGCAATGATTGTGAGTGCTGGGACGACAAAGGACAAGTTCCGGAGGTTTCTGCTCAGTGAAGCGAGAAGATTAAGGATGAAACGAATCGAAGACAATGAGTCAAGAATTGTAGTGGCAGAATGTAAAAAGGACGACCTGAATCTGAAGGAGGTGTTGAGTGACAATCGGGTGATGGATATGATAAAAAATAGAAAAGTTGGGTCGGAGATCAGAGATTTTCGGAAGTTGTGGGATTTGGTGGAGAAGGATTCGAGTCGGGCATGTTATGGTGCAAAGCATGTGGAGGCAGCGCATGAGATGGCGGCCATTGAAACGCTACTAATCACGGACGATCTGTATAGGAGCTCAGATATAGAGACGAGGCGCAAGTATACGAATTTTGCTAAATCAGTGAAAAAGGGAGGAGGCAAAGTTGTGGTGTATTCCTCCATGGATGTCTCAGCACAACAGCTTGCCCAGCTAACGGGACTCGCAGCAATTCTTAGGTTTCCCTTGCCCTATCTTGATGACGTGGGTGTTTAATTTCAAACTAGGGTTTCTCTTCTGTATAGAAAAAAACTTCAAACTAGACTTTCTAAATTTCTTTTGATATGAATAGACTTTCTATTTATTTATTTTTTGATAAAATAGACTTTCTAAATTGATATATCCTATTTGTCTCCATGTATTAAGGGCTTTTCCTTTCATTTTGGGCTAATAGCTTTTTAGGGCTTTTTATTTATTTATATGTTTTATTTTATATACATAATATCTGAATTTCTTTATAGGCATGCTAATATATATATTCTAAAACATCTATTAAAATAATATATTACATATTATATTTGGTATCAAATTTTATACAGTGAATATGCTAATATCCTGAAATAATATATTAAGATATAAAATTTATTTATTAAATTAATATATAGTAAAAGGCTAATTATCAGTTTTTAATTGATTTTTGAAAGTGTATTTTTCATCTGATTTATGAGTTGTAAACAACAAGGATACTAATATAAGGAAAAATGAAAAAGTGAGGGATTGAGTCTAAGCGAGACAAAAGTTACCAAATTATAATTGAAGGATTAAGTTATAAGTGAGATAAAAGTTGAAGAACTAAAATATTGATTTTCCCTTAATTATATACACAAAAGATACTAATATAAGGAAAAATGAAAAAGTGAGGGATTGAGTCTAAGCGAGACAAAAGTTACCAAATTATAATTGAAGGATTAAGTTATAAGTGAGATAAAAGTTGAAGAACTAAAATATTGATTTTCCCTTAATTATACATACACACACATGATTGCAAAACATTTTATCTAACATATGTATTTAAAAGATCACCCCATAGATAAGTTTTAATAAATAAATGAGATTAAACATTTAAATTAACTAAAAAATAAAAATTTGTAATTATAAAATTACTAAATTTAATATAATAATCGATTTAACGGTGTGACAGAGTATTTGAAAATATATATTAAATTATTTTCTAATTTTAGATAAATAATTGAAGAAATGTGATGAAATGATTATTAAGTAAAATTTATGTTAAGATGGGGCATTTTGGTCAAAATGACAAGTCAATGTTGTAATTTAACTATCAACTAACTAATGATTAGGTGGATGAAAATTTTAAGGAAAGCTCATGCAGCATATATTTTGATTATCAAGGAGATTCTTATAGGTTTTTTAAAAAAAATGGAGGTCACTCTAATATATAATAATTGGGGAGGAGAATGATGAATTTGACTGTATGAATTAATTAAATTCGGATTTATCATTATCATATATCATAGACATATATAGATGAGATTAAGATTGGACTGTCTTCTTTGGAAAATTCGTTTAAATTCAAATTATATATGTTATTTCATAAATTGAGGTCGTGATAAATCGACGTTATATATCATTATATCTTAAAATGGATATATTTTGCCTTCTTAAAATAAATATCCATATCATCTTTATAAAATAAAGGGGAGAGCTTCCTACGCTTCAGCTGTACGCTGGCAATCGATCAGAGGAATCTGAACACGCCAGTAGACTCTCACAAATCTGTGAATAGACGTTTCTTTATATTTCTTTTCTTGCTTTTTATTTTTCAAAGTCCTTTTTAACTTAGATTACCAATAATACCATTGAAAAATAGTGGCCAATTACCCATATATATATATCATCATACAACAAAGAACAATGAAGCTTTTAAACAACAGCTAGTCAAGATTGTCTTGACGACTAATGGGAGGTTTACAACCTGATTGCCAACGAAGATGTTCACTTGGATTACTCCACCAAGAGCAATCCCAAACATCTGATACTCACCATGAAGATTCTTCCATCGTGCGCGTTCATGGCACGAATGAGGACAACAAATACTTAGCCCTCGAATCAAAGAATCATCGGGCACTGACATACCGACCCATTTTCTCTCTCAACCTTCTTCTTCTTCTTCCCTTTTCACTTGCGCAGCGGGGCGGTGAGGGCAATGGAGCTGCAGAGAGAGAGAGAGAGTTGAGAAGTTAAGAGAGAGGGAGAGGAGACCGGTAGGAGGTTGAAGAAGGTGGAGAAGAGAGAGGGGTGTTTTGTTTTTTTAAAAAACAATAATTTGAGACAAAAAAAGTAAACGGTTAGTCAATTTTAACCCACGTTGCATTTTTGTTTCCTTTTCAAATGTTTGTGGATGCTCCTTTTAGGAAGAGTATATAAGCATTTTTACATCTTAACTTTTTATTTTATCTTATATTTTAAGAGATAACTCCCCAATAACAACTCGGGTAACTTCTTCACATGATATTATTATATGTAAATATATAAGCCTTCCCTTCATTTTGAAAACATATATATGTAAAATGAGGACAGATAAAATGAATTAGAAATTAAATAACAAAAAACAAAATCAAATTTTAAGTAATAAAAATGACACTAAAATATATTTTTAAATAAATTCTATTTTATATTATTGTTAAAAAAATGTATCATTTATATATATAAATTTTTAATTAAGAAGAATGGTCGGTGGGAATGCAAAGGAATTTTATGCTAGCTCTTTAGAAAAAGCATTTGCCATGAGAGTGGTGCTGGTGCAGCTAACAGTAGGAGACTGTGGTGTCATAGTTTGTGCAGTTTACCCACCCATTACGCTGGTATTAAGTGCAATAACGTCGTTTCTTTATGCCTTGATGCTTACATAAATTAATCTATCTTACAGAATCATATTGCGAAGTAAAAATTATAGAAGAAGATCTTTCTCTATTAAAAAAGCCATACAATAAGAAGATTAAAAGGACCTCCAGAAACATAACAACTACAAGAAGATCTTTCTCTATAACCAGCATCAACTACTCCTACAAGATATACAAGTTTTACTCAAATAATCACATCTTCCCCAGACAACCATAATAAATTACCGGAGGACAAAAAGAATAACAAAACTCTCAAAGTGCGCTAACATACAACAAATCTAGGCCGCACTCGATCATAGAAAGATGAGTAAATAGCCACATTCTAGTGATGGCCACAAAATTTATCTATATCCTTCGGCCACGACGAACATATTACTACAGTAAACTTGCCTCCTCAAGAGCGCGTATATAATTATCAACATTTCTTTGTTGAACCTGCAAACATAGTAACATCAAAGAAAGTCGTGTGATGTTTAAGGTATGTGCAACTTTTTCTTTAATAAAGAATGACGAATCATAATCAAAGTTTTAAGATACATTCTTTTGCATCTTCCTGCACGGAGTAACGTACATGATCTAACAGTCATACCTCAATTACTCTGGTGCAAAAATGTTTCTCAATTATATTTTTCCCATCCGGTTTTTACCCCTTTCACCACATATCAAGTTAAACACAGTATGATAAACAATTTGTGTCTTGTGAAATTTGATCCATTATTTAATGGGGAGTATATTGATTTCAATAAATAGTTAATACTCCTTTAGTCTTTTACACTACAAACTATGTCCTATATTTAATATTAGAGGAGGTAGTACAAATTAAAGTGAAACCCTCCAACTACATAAAATCCGGAATAAACTGCACTAATCATGGCTCATAAACAATTTGGTTTTCTATAACTCTGAAGAATGTAATCGATTTCTAAAATTATGAGAAATTGAGTAGCACTACATACAACCGTTGAAATTTGTCAATCACATTTCTATTTTTATACAGCATCCACCTCTAGGGCTATAGCTCATTGTGGTCTTTAACAAATTGACGTAAACCTACTCTGATAGCACCTGTAACATCCCGAAGCTAGCTCTAATACCACCTTTAGCACCTCATCTTATTGTCCATTTATAATCTTCTATTATATCCCATTCTTATCAATGGGTTTAAAGGTTTTGTTTCCCTATGCATTTCGACTATGCTTTTTTAAAAAAAAAACAGGTCTTGTTTCTTCTATGCATTGAGTTGTCATCTGAGACTTTGTTTGCTCCTTTAGCAGTCATTGAGTGCTTTTATTGCTTCTTCTTTTTTGCTGATCATTATAGGAAGGAATGTTTACCAGTGAATTTGTTTGGAAGTTACTGTAACATCCTCATTTTGCATGTACCTCAATGTGGATTTATTTGCATATATGATTTTTTTTTATGAAGTTATGTGTTAAGGAATATAGGTTATTGTGTGAAATAATTGGAATAAGATGTGGCCTTGAAATTTTAGAAATAATATTCTATGGCCTAGAGAAGCTAATTAAGGAAGAAAATGCCTTATAAGGAATTAAAGATTAACTTCTAACACCTACTCAATATTTACAACTATATGAGTAAAGAATCAAGTTGCAAATAAAAGTTTTGTAGAGGATCAAATAATATCATATGAGAATGAACTTCCACAACACCTCACTTCACCAACTTGTTAAATTAGCCAAGGTACATATATGTTTCACGAAGATCACGCCACATCAGTCCTTTTTCTCATGATTTTTCAGTCAAATCATATGAAACACCCAAAGATTATATGATTCCAAAAAAGTCAAGCCAAATCATTACCTCTTCTTGGCCAAACAGTGTTAAATTTAATATCCAATATTCCATTGCCTTAAGCCATAAAGTCGGTGATAGCTAGTTGTCAGGGAGAATTGAACTGCAAAGTGATGGCACAATGGTAATTACATAAAGTCTTAAGTCTCATAATAATTCCCTTTTGCTAACCGACTTTAACTTGACAATGTTTATTAATTCTATTATCCAATAAATCACTTTTCGGATAGACCCTCCTGGAAGCACGAAATGAAAGAGAGAGAAGCTCAAAAATCCTTCAGACATGGCGTATGAATGGAAGAGGAAAGAGAAAACTACATCAAGTGAAATCTCCTGCTAAACCACTTCTAATCCAAAAACTCCCTTTACAAATCTTGTTCTACACCTCGAGAGCTTCAATTCTACGGTTTCAATTTTCTCATAGGAGGCGTTTCAAGTCATTGGATGCGCCGAGTTGCTGCCAAAATTCCAAACTGACTGTAGAATCGTGATAAGGTAAGCGTAAGCTTCGTTTTACACCGATTGGTTTGAGATTTGGATGAGTTTTTGAATATTTTGTAAAATCCTATATTTTGAGACAACTAAAGTTTATGGAACATCATGGTGATCTATTCATGAATATGTGATTATATGATGATTTGGGAGCATATGAACCTAGTTTGGTGAATAAATTGTGAATTGGAAAATTGTTATAGTTGGGCTTTGAATTCTGTCTGAACAGGGCATGGTTAAGTAGTTAGATTTTGGTCATTTTGATGGTTCCATTGTGTTCGAAATGCAAAATTGTGTAGGGTAGAGGTTCGGTAGAAATTTTAGAAGCTCCGGGGTTGAATTATACCGAAACCTTGAAATCTGTTTGAAAATTCCTGTGCAGATAGCAATGTTGTGGCACGTTTTTGGGGTAGTAAATGATATCCCATTGTCATGAAATTTTTCAGGATTAAATTTGACATAATAAGGTTTAATTTGATAGGTAATACATATTTTTATGAGTTTTTTGCTAAGAGAAATTAATTTTTGAAAATGACCCTCTGATTCGGGACTTTATTTCAGACAACAGGGACATTTTGAGTTATAAATGGATTTTCGTTTAAGGCTGGCCCAAAACAGTATTTTTGGTTGAAAATAGACATATTAAGGGTCATTTTGGCTTTGGAACCAACGTAAAATGAGTTTTCTAGATTTAATTATGAATTTTTAAAGATCAGTAACTGTTTGCTGGAAATTTCAGAGTTTGGGCGAAAATTAAGGGAATATAAGCTCATATTAAATTCCTTAATAAGAAAAGGGATTTAGTGATTATGGACACACTAATTGGGCTTATTTTAATTTACCAAAGAAAATATTTATTGAGATGGAATTAATTATATTTATATTTTATTATTTTAGGGATAATTGTGATATTTTGCATCGGGAAAGTTATTTTTATCGGTAATCGACTGCCAGGTAGTAACCTTAATTCTCATATACTTTGTGTGACTTGTGTATGTATGTTTTACCATGTAAATTGCATACATTTGGTTATCATTTATTTTCGAGCGCTCTGGAACCGGAACATGCTGTGTGCAAAAAAGGCTTTGCTGTGTGCTGTGCTCGGTGGTCTGTGCTGTGTGCTATTAGGACCACTGCAGTCTGTGCTGTGTGCTATTAGGACTGCTAGTTCCGGATTTGGTTTTATGCCTTGATCGAATGTTATGTGGTATTTGTTATTTATGGTTTTTCTTACATGCATTATTTATACATTTTTTATGAGATTAACGGTTCTTTACGGGATTCAAATTTTGAATCCCAAACCCCTTTTAAGCCAAACGGCGGTTCGTCGAGACGCGGAGCGGGGATACGAGGTAAGGCTCCGGAGCTAGAGTAGTGTGGAGGTGGACGTTAGTGACTGCTATTTTTGGATATTTATTTTGGTTACCGGATGACTGTAGTATTTTATTTTGGCCTGTTCAAGCACCATTATTCGGATATGATGTATATTTTGATCCCTTTAGGGAAAAATTTATCCTTTCATAGTTTTATCAGTATATTATTGTCCAAACCGATGCGTGCTCTGCTACTCATACTTTGATGTGTGACGTAAATTAACTTGGGAAAAGTAACTTAGCATTGAATAAAAATAAAGGATCACACTACTCACACCATGGAAGCATGGCGGCGTGGTGTGTAACGATTCTTGATAGTTTTTAAAGTACTTTTATGGTCTTAAATTCTTCGATGATGCTTCTCTTATGGGAAGCTTTGATCAATTTTGAAACTGTAGTTTATTCATTAGCTTTGATCAATTTTGAAACTAAAGTTTATTCATCAGAACTGAATTTTCAAAGATGCTAAATCCAAAGTCCTTTTTGTCTAAACATTCGCTGGCCGCCTTTAGAGCTCTCACCTTTCTGTGTTTGAGGGTTGGTGAGAGCTAATGCTGCTCTCGAATGTCATTGGAAATTTTCTCTCTGTAATTATTGTGGCTGTTTTGAGAACAACATTTGCCTTTTTAATTTTCTTATTTAACTATTTAGGGACATTCTTATCTTTTAACAATTAGTAGACCTCTTAGCATGGTTAATTAGATTTATTAAAAGTGTCAGCTTGAATTTAAATTTTAATACTTCATCTGTATTTAATTGGTAATATATGATGGGATTTAAATTCGTTGAAATTCAAATTATATATATATATATATATATTATTTCATTAATTGAGGTAATGAAGATAATGTGATAAATCGACTAAATATCCATGTCGGTCATTATATAAAGAGCTTATTTATTCTTCCTCCTCCTTTTATAAAACCCATTCCCTGCGGATTATTTGATTTCTATTTTCTACCCATCATAGAAGGACCCAAATTTTCTATTTGATTTCATATTCCTTTTCTTGCTATTTATTTTTTAACACAATTAATGCAAGTATCAAGTATTTGTTATTCACTTTTGTTTAACTAACGCCATCTTTGTAAAACCGTGGACAATCTGAACTTCGCGATGAACCAACCAGGGACCATTGAGATCATCCCGGAAGAACCCAACGACTTATGGGTGGTTTACAACCTTATCAGTATCACTAACGGAGATCACCGCCCAGACAACTCGCAAAGTTTGCATGGCGTCCACCAAGAGCAACCCCAAACGTGTCAGATTCACCATCCCCGTCAAAGTCACGTGCCGCGACTTCTACAAAGATTCTTCCAACGTGCGCGTTCATGGCCGGTAGGACCATGGAGAACCACAAGAACATTGAACTTAGCTCATTCCACACTTTGACCCTCGAAAGGAACAAACTTATCGAACTCTCCAAAAGGATTTGGGATTCCTTTGCTGTGGCAGCTATATCCGAAGCCTCCAAAAAATCATCTGGCACTGATTTGAAGGACAATGGGGAGAGGGACATGATAAAGGATAGCAGGGCTGTGTTGAAGATCAGAGCCTTCCAAAAGTTGCTGGATTTTCTGGACAACGATTCGGGTCGGGCATGTTATGGTGCAAAGCATGTGGAGGCTGCACATGAAGTGGAAGCCACTGTGACACTCTACTGATAAAGGACGATCTGTATAGAAGCTCAGATATAGAGACGAGGGTCAAGTACATATACGAATTTGGCTACATCAGTGAGAAAGGAAAGAGGCGAGGTTCTAGTGTATCCCTCACCAACAACAACTTGACCAGCTCACGGGAGTCGCAGCAATTCTTAGGTTTCCCTTGGCCTACCTCGATGATGTGCATTTTAAAGTTCAAACAAGGCTTTCTAGATCAATTTATCCTACATATTTTTTGTCAACAAGAAAAACAATTGTGTATAATAATAATAATAATTGTTAAGATCATTAAGAGTTCGTTTTTTCCCCAAAACAAGTATAAAATTTATATAATTTCTAATATTATCATTATTCTATTTTTTGAGCAAAAATATTACCATTATTCTTTATAATAAATTCTGTATAAATTTTCACCCCCTCTGTTAGAATATGTTATTTGAATATGTTGTATAGTTTGGGCTTGTACAGTTTAGGCTCGTAAGTTTAGCCTTGGCCCATTTTGTGTTGTATGTACATACTACTTTCTATAAATAAGAGAAGGACCAGTCAATTCTGGTTGGCTGGGTAACTTGTTCACTTTGTTTGGGTGCAATGTTAATCAGTTTTCATGGTATCATGAGCAAGGTTTTTTTTCCCAACTAGTGCACAAGAACAGAGTTTTCTAAAAGAGTTGCCCGCCCATATTCAAGAAACCCGCTTTCCTTTTAAAGATATCACACCTACGGTACAGCAAAATTCTTTTCCATCTGCTTTAAATCCTTTTCTTTATGATACTCATGATTTGCAAGCTCTTCCACAGTCCGATTCTGTTCATGCGGAACCTGGGGATACACCCTACCCTCATGATCATGATCCACCTGGGAATGAGTCGTCTATTGATGCAGAACAACTTTTACATAAGGAGCCTCGACCAACAAGAGATAAACGAGCTCCAGCATGGCTGAACGAATACATATGTCTTGGAAATGTTCAAAATGGTAAGACACTTAAAACCGGTTGTAAGTATCCTATTCATGAATATATCTCATATGCCAATGTTACGAAGGATTACAAGGATTATTTGTTAAGTACTGATAAGCTCATTGAGCCTTCTACTTTTCAAGAGGCATCTAAAGATCCCAAGTGGATGAAGGCCATGCATGAGGAAATGGCTGCCTTAGAAAATAATCAGACATGAGACATTGTTCCCCTTCCCAAAGGTAAACGGGCTATTGGTTGTAAATGGGTCTTTAAAATTAAATATGACTCTTTAGGTAACATTGAGAGGTATAAAGCAAGGTTAGTGGCTAAGGGATACAGTCAACAGGAAGGAATTGATTATTTTGAGACTTTCTCCCCGGTCGTTAAAATGGTCACAGTAAGGACCATCCTCACTCTTGCATCAATGCATGGTTGACATCTCTTTCAAATGGATGTCAACAATGCGTTTTTGCAAGAGGACTTAGATGAAGAGGTTTACATGCGCATCCCACAAGGATTTGATATTTTTTGTGAAAATAAAGTTTGTAAACTTCGCAAATCCTTGTATGGGTTGAAGCAAGCATCTAGGCAATGGAATGTGAAACTTACTAATGCATTGATTCAAGGAGGTTTAGGCAGAGCAAGTATGACTACTCTTTGTTTATTAAATCGAATGATAATGGAATAACCCTTGTTTTGGCATATGTAGATGATTTGGTTATTACAGGAAACAATATGCAAGGAATAGAGGATGTTAAAGCTTATCTGCACCGTCAATTCAAAATCAAGGATAGGACATTTGAGATATTTTCTTGGGTTGGAATTGGCTCGTTCAGAGAAAGGAATAGTACTCAGTCAAAGAAAATACATACTTGATCTCATTAGTTATATGGGGTTGAGTGGGGCAAAGCCACTATCCATTCCCATGGAAAGGAGCACCCGGTTGAGTCTAGAAAGACATGTGAAACCTGATACAAGCAAGCGTGCTCGTACAAAACAGAAGCGAAGACGCAAAGTAGATCCCTTGTTGTTGGATCCAGCGGTCTATCGTCGTTTGATTGGTAGGTTATGTTATCTTACTAATACTCGACGATATTAGCTATGTTGTGCGAGACTTTGAGTCAATTTATGAGTGCTCCGAGGAGGTCACACATGGCGGCCGGTTCGTGTTGTGAGATATCTCAAGAGTTGCCGGGACTTGGGATTCTTCTCTCTTCGACAAATTAGTTCGGTATGGAGTGCTATGTAGATTCGGATCAAGGGCGATGTCATGACTCTAGGAGATCGGTTACAAGATACGCCATTAAGTTGGGAGAGTCATTGGTGTGTTGGAAATCAAAGAAACAACATATCGTCTCCAAGTCATCCGCCGAAGCCGAGTATAGGGCACTTGGAACAGCGGTGTCGGAAATAGTTTGGCTTACTAGATTATTCAGTGATCTCGGTGTAAAGGGTTTGGAACCGCTTAAGGTTCATTGTGATAATAAGGCAGCGATATACATTGCTACGAATACTGTATTTCATGAACGTACGAAGCACATCGAGATTGATTGTCACTTCGTACGTGAAAAACTACAACAGGGTATTATTGATTTACTGCATGTAGCTTTGAAAAATCAGTCGGCAGATTTGTTGACAAAGCCGCTTGGTAGAGAAGGGCATGATAATTATGTTCGTAAGTTGGGTACTACAAATTTGTTTAGTCCCCCACTTGAAGGGGGTGTTAAAATATGTTATTTGAATATGTTGTATAATTTGAGGCTTGCATTTTGCAAGTTTGGGCTCGTAAGTTTAGCGCTTGGCATTTTGTTGTATGTACATACTACTTTCTATAAATAAGAGAAGGGCCAATTCGATTAATTGGTAGGTAAGAACTTATTCACTTTGTTTGGGTGCGATGTTAATCAGTTTTCACTTATAAAAATTAAAAAATATATATATGGACATATGTGCAACCAATATTTAATGCTAATTAAAACCATCAAAACATTTTATAAAAATGATTAGTTTAATGTTTTTTAATAAAAACGACCAATTTAATTTCATACGCAAAAAGAAAATAAAATCCAAAAAGCAACAAAAAACAAGTAAAAAAAAAAGTGCAGCAAACGTAAGGTGAAGCAAATTAAAAGGGCCCCCGAGACATAACGACTACAAGATCTCTCTATTAATTAGGCATCTTCCAGAGATTTTCCATTTTACAGAGAAATAACAAGAAGATATACAAGGTTTACTCATATCACATAACCATCACCAGACAAAGAGAACAAAGAAACTCTCAAAGTGCACTCACATACAGACAATGAATTAAGGCCGCACAAATTGCAAGATCAGTAAATAGCCACATTCCGGTGAATGCCACAGTTGTCTACCCTTCAGCCACGGCTATCCATATTATTGCAGTAAACCAGCCTCTTTAAGAGCGCGTTTATAATCATCAACATTTCTTTGTTGGACCTGCAACCACAGTAACATCAAAGGAAGTCGTGTGATATTTAAGGTATCGTGTGTAACTCTTTCTTTAATGAAGAATGACGAATCATAATCATAGTTTTATGATAGATCGTTTTTGATCATGATACATCGTTTAGTTTTACATTGTCTAGGAGCATACCTCAGTTACCCGGGTGCCAAAATGTTTTTCAATTTTTTCCATCAGATTTTCATCCCTTTCACTGCATATCAAGTTAAATACAGCACCTGCAGGATTGTATAAAAACAAGATCAACAATTCAGTGTCAGTGAAATTTGTTCCATTACTTAATGGGAAGCATATTGATTTCAATAAATAATTAATAGGGGCATGAACAATTTGATTTTCAATAACTCTGAAGGATGTATTGACTTCTGAAATTATGAGTAATTGAGTAGCTCTACATACAACTGTTGAACACAAATGAAAAGGTTATGCAGTCAGACCATGCGCAGCTTTAGTAACAGACAGAACTAGCTTCTGAGCCACAAAAAAAAAAAAGTCAGAACTAGCTTACATCAACTTCCGACCCAATAAAAATGTTTCACCATAAATATCCCATTGAGAAACAGCTCTATCATTTTCTTCGAGTCTTAATGATGGATTTTTTGCCAGTAAAAGATATAGGGTGGATTGGAATATCAATTGATACTTGAGGGACTACTTTTGCTATAACTTGCTGACAACTCTGGGATATCAGATATAGGTGTATCTATATGCCCAAAAAAATAAGTTTTACACAGCAACTAAGGTGCCACATGAGATGTATTATGGTTAATTTAGTGAAATTGCATCTCTTAAGCTGGCAACACCTAGGAGACCATATACTGTGAGAGTTGAGAAGGAAATCCGCTGGAATAAACCTCCTGAAGATTGGGTGATCCTTAATGTAATGTTGTCAAGAAAACTCAAGAAATTGCAGGAGCTAGTGTCTAATAACAGGTTCCATGGGTGAGTGATTATGTGTGTTCTGCAGAAATATTGGGCAATGCCTACAAGCTGAGTTGTCGGGTACTTTAGATGGTATGCAGCTTGCTAGGGCCAATAGATATCGCCGGGTTCAGATGGACTGATAGCTCTTGCCATTCAGTTGTTGAGAAAAGAGAGGATAAATAATCATGTTTTATTCACGCATTATTAAAGGAATCAAGAGGATAGGATTTTGAGGAAGGAGTGGATGTGCAGAATCCATATATTCCCTGAACTGTATGTTGTGGCCTTGTATTCCAAAATAAAAAGAATCCATATATTTTTCAGGGAAGGAAACAAAAGTGTGGATTTCTTGGCCACCTATGCATTGAACACCTCACTGGGGTTGCACCACATGGATCAGCCACTGCAAGACTTGGAGGCTATTTTGGGGGATAATAACCTTGGAGCTTCTTGTATACATGCCTTTGTCCAATATCAGATTAGTTTGTTCAGACAGAAAGTACACTAGAAGTTGCATAATAAGAACTAAAAAAACAGAATGTCATGAACTAGAAGCTTACCCTTGCGCCCAAAACGTCCTGCCCTACCAACCCTGTGCAAATACACCTCATAATCAGGCTCTGGTTCACGGGTATATTCAGCAGTGTGTTTCACAGGGAGATCGTAATTGATAACCAAATTCACCTGTATAGAAAACATACAAACAAAAGCAGTATGTCAGCACACCGTACAGACAGATTGCATACACAAAAAAGGAAGAAAAAATAACAAATCCACCTGTTGCTGATCAAAACCTCGAGCAAGAACATCAGTAGATATAAGAACTTGAGTCAAACCATCCCTGAACTCCTTAACAATCTTGTCTCTCTCATTATTGTCAAGAGCACCTTGTATGGAAGTAACCCCATAACCCAAATCATCAAGTGATTTATGCAACATGCTTGCACTATTTCTTGTGCGCACAAATACAATTGTTTGCCCAACATTCTCTCCTATCTCAAATATGTAATCTCTGATCACATAAATCTTAGAGAGCTCATCAGGACAGTTCACCTTGTACTGCTTCACTGCCTCTAAAGACAGTTCTTCTTTCTTCACAAAAAGTTGATTATGATCTTTCTTAACTACCCTTGAAACAAAATTCTTGACAGTGTCGTCAAAGGTAGCTGAAAAAAGAAGAACCTGGAGAAACACATGCCAATTAAAAAAGGTCAAAGACCTTCATCCCTTTTAATTATTGAAATATACGCTAGTCTGGGGATCCACATTTTCTGATAAATAAAATGAAACTATGAAATAAAAGCAGCACCTTACAAGCACAGATACTTCTAGAAAGGAGCTGTATCTATGTCTAACATATGCTGGATAAACAGATAAACACATAAGGTAAAACACGAAGTTTCAAATATCACATATTCATTACTAAATTGTCTTAGTAATATCCCTGTCCAAGTTTCTTAGGCTACATGGCTATATCACAGGCAGACACAAAAGACACAGTTCATATTACATAGCAACCATATTAAGTAAAACATTTCTCAAAATTAATAACATAAACGTCAACTGTATTTATGATTCCCTTCCATCAAAATTCATTTTTAATTGTGGCAACTTATCAGCATCAGTCAGGAGATATTTAGTCTTTTGCATAGCCATATCATTCGATTATTATTATTATTATTATTTTATTTATTTATTTTTGTGGGGCATTAAAATGTTAACTACTCCTTAGTTCTATTTTTCCACTCGCATGAGATGAAAATAGTGTAAACTTCGTGGTTTGGAAATCTTCCATTAGTTCTGTAAGGGAACAAAGGGAGCACAAGATGCACTTCACCTCAACAAATCTAGGTGCATCTGTGCCTGGAAACTTCATGTCTACATGTTTGTGCATGCGGTGCCTGAGGATAGATGTGTCATGCATGCTACTTATGGCTGGAAGAGAGAGGGCTCAACAGACCTGACAGTGCAGATTGACTTTTTCTATTTCCTTCATTATCCTCAAGGAATCATCTCTAAAACCATCCTGCAACGTTACAATTTCTTATCATTAACAAAATGAAGGAATAAAATATTTATGAACTGCAGCTTGCAATATTTTAAAATATGAGCAAGAATAATTCAATAACACATAAACTATGACAATTCAACAAACTTATGCTATGGCCGTATGATCTCAGGCATACTATCTATGGGTTATTCACCAACTAGAATGAGGCATGTAATTTAGCCAACATGGATAATCAAAGAGCACTTACTCTGCAATTGCCGCTGAACATGATCGATTAGAGGGTAAGAATGATAAATATATTCAACTTTAATTTCATATATTTTAATCGCCTCTACTTCAACGAATATACCACTAATTCTCCAATAATTTGTAGAACATGAAATCAGAAAAGGAAATGTTCATAACTAAGCTTAAAAAACTAATTAAACCAACAGCAGGTCAAATCAATTTGCGAAAATCACCTCAGCAAGCATTTGATCAGCCTCGTCAAAAACTAAAATTTTTAATCTGCTAACCCCCAGCTTCTTAGATGACATCCACTTCTTAATCGTGCCAGGAGTCCCAATCACTACTTGAGCCATTATGGGTGGTCGTTTTGTTATTGGAATATAATCTCTGCTGTCTGTGGGAATGGCACATTCAGAACCAATCCCTGTGTACCTCCCCATCTTTAGAAGAACTTCCATATTCTGAAATATTTAGTAATCATCATTGTGCTCAAACTACGTCAGGCTGTTAAATGCTTACTTAACAAATGAAAAATACAGCATCTCACCTGAATAGCCAATTCTCTTGTTGGACAAATGCAAAGGGCCTGAGGAGCTTGCACCTTAGGATCAACACGACTCAGCATCCCAAGTACAAAACAAGTTGTCTTGCCAGACCCGTTATGTGCCTGAGCGATCAAATCCTTGTGAGGAGGGTTCAAAATCATCGGCAAACTGATAGCTTGAATCTTACTAGGCTTCTGGAATTTCATCTCAACATACAATCCCTTTAGCAACTCTGGGGATAGATTTAAATCTTCAAATGTACTCGCTGAAGTATACGGAGAATCGCCTGATGTAACCTATATCAGGTTTCAACTTTGAAGTCATTAGTAGAGGAAGTCCGAACCCTATCATCCTAGAATGAATTCCACTAACCAATCAACTATGGTGAAACAAAAAGAACCGGGACTGCTTTCCCAAGAAGGTGATTTTTTAAGGAGAAATTAACGACTCGGTAAATATCTCGTTTCATCGCTAAGAAACTATTTTGTCGTTAGATATAGTTTAGTGTAAATTATAGTCAATTGCCCCACTGGGATATCTTATGTACTCATATGAACATAAGCATCGGGACCTGATTGAACATGATAACCCCGCCCAAGATATCCACTATCAACATTCAAACGGTAAATAATAACACTTATACTCTTCCTGTTGGCACTGCCTTGAACCCAGAACACCAGGATACAAGTATCAAGGGCTCCCACGGAGACCACACTTATCAATCAAATAATAACATATAAGAAGGCAAAAGAAACTAGCATATTATTAGAGCTCGTACCGCTTGGATATTGGAATCATCGGGTTCGTCCAAAGCCTTAGGACTCTTCTTTTTCTCGTCGATTGCTAATTCATCAACTTTAAGCGACGAGACCGTCGACGAACTCCCAGTGGGCTCACTTGTTTCTTCTGGAACTTTTTCTTCCACCTCATCAGCCCAACTTTTGTGATCAGGAGCCGGAGCCGGAACTTTTTCTTCTGGAACTTCGTCTTCTGCCTCATCAGCCCAACTTTTGTGATCAGGAGCCGGTGCCGGAACTTTTTCTTCTGGAACTTCGTCTTCCGCCTCATCAGCCCTACTTTTGTCATCAGGAGCCGGTGCCGGTACCGGAGTGTGGTTGGAGGAATCACCAGAAACAGAAACCGATTCCGCCATTGCACAGTATGCGCTTTTGAGCGAAGCTACTAGTATGCCCTGTCCACTCCCGAATTATAGATTACAGTGATGCAAGACTTTTGGTTGGGGCGACATTTTATATCAGAGTTTTGACGGAAGCGGTTACTCCTCACAGGTATGGCTGCATCTCAGCCGTCCAATTCAGATTTGGACGGCCGATGTTAGCCGATCTTTTTTTTTTTAAAAAAAAAAAAAGCCCGGGCCAGATTGGATCGAGATTTGGACGGTCCGGATGATGGGTAAAAAGATAAGGAGAGGGGAAAATGAGAATAACCGGATCCGAGTTTTTACTTACCGCCTTCGCGGCGTATTGTTAACGTAGCGTTCATTTTAAGCTTCTGGGGTTTTTTTTTAAAAAAAAAAAAAAAAAAACTTTTTTCTGCTATCGCACCTGGGCCACTGCAGCCTTTTTCGGCCAAATATTCACCACCCCGATCGATCGAAGTGCCTTAATTGTTTTGCCAAGTTTGTTTTGCACTTCATTTTCAAATATTTTGAACATTTCAAAAGATTCATACTTATATTTCATTTAAATAGATATACCTTTATCTACTAAAATCGTCTATAAAATAATGAAGTACAAATGACCTCCTTTTATGATGTCTTTCGTTGGTCCACACACATCAAAGTCGTATTATGTATGAGGCCCAATAAATCAGTGGCGCTCTCACTATGCCTAGTGAAAGGTGTCTTTGTCATCTTTCCCAATAAACAAAAAGTACATGTATCAAATGATTTGAAATCAAATGAGTCTAGAAATTCATCTTGATGGAGTTTCGTAATGTGTTTCTCATTTATATGGCCTAGACGACAATGCCATAGGTAGATCGGATTCAAATCATTTGACTTGATCATTTTGATAGTTTATGTTACAGATATGTCCATTCAATTTTCTACTGTCCTTGGGACCCTACACATTTATACAAATGTGAGAACCACATGCGATCTAATACCCATGTTGAGGAAGTAGAAAGGTGAATATCTACGATATAGATACACAAGCGATAGCCCCGCTATCCTTCTTATTCTTTTCGATCTTCGATGCAGAGTTTGCAATTCCTCTTCCAATGACCAATTTCATTACGTGCGTGTTGCGGGCCCCATCCTTTGGAGGTTTTGCCTTCTTGGCCTTTTCGTTTCATTCCCTTCCTTTTTGAACAGACAAAACAGTGTTGGACCTCTTCTTAAGGCTCTGCTCAGCAGTTTTAAGCATCCCATGCAGTTCAGAAATTGATCCCATGCAGTTTTAAGATCACATCTGTAGCTAACTCCTGGGACATGAGGAATCCAAGCCTCTCAAGGTGATTAGTCTGGATCGAGGTTCTGTCGGCGCATATCGCGGGCCTCTCCTAAAGTTTTCTGCATCCACAAGCGACTCGAACTCGGCACTTCGCTAACCGCAAGCCGCCAAGCCCTTCCACTTGGCAACTCCCGCTGGTTAACTTAATATAAAAGTCGAAACGAAAAGGCCAGAAAGTGTGCTTGGTCCATTGGCTTCCATAACTACAGCTATTGGCCCATTTTTGTAAGTGTCCATATAATAAGCCCAAATCAAACTAAAGAGTTGGTATTGAGTTGTTTCGCGGCCCTTTATGTATATTTTGTAAAAAATATAATTTATTTAAATTTTAAAAGAGTTGAGGTATATAATGTTTCTAATTTATGATAATTTTTTAATTTTAATAATAAGATTATATTTTTTTATAATATAAAAAATATTTTCTATTTATAAAATTGGTTTTAAATTTATCTATCAAATTATGCACTGTTTATACGAGTGCATATATGCATCCGGATCAGGCTTCTCTCGACTGCAACTATCATCCGTTTTCATTCTTTTCTTTCAAATAGTGTCATTTTGGCACAAAATAACATTGTTCAGTTTTTTTTTTTAAAAAATAAAAATTAGCATTTACTGTTTTGAAGTATTTTTTTTAGTATAGTATACTGAAATATTTTTTCAAGATCATAATTTTTTTTTCAAAATCGAAGTATTTTTTCGATCATCGCATGTTTTTTAAATGCTTGTCAATATTCTGAAGTAGATTTTTAGTATCAGTCCGTACCCTGAGATACTTTTTCAAGATCCTAAAATAATTTTTCAAGATCACGAAGTATTTGTTCGAATGATCAAGATCCTAAAATGTCTTTTTAGTATCGTCACATTATAAAAAAATAATTTTTTGATTATGAAGTATTATTTTCTTAGTACTGAAATCGAGTATCCCAAGATCTTTTTTAGTAATTGGTCGATATCTTTAAAAAAATTTAGGATCTCGAAAAAATATTTCAATATACAGAGTAATACTAAAAAAATATTTCAAGAAGATGAATGATAGTTTAAAAAAAAAAAAAGAATGGGAGCAAATGATAATGCAGCGGAGAGAAGCGTGATCCATATGCATCCATACCTGTGATATTTTTATATGCATGGCATGACCATGGTGTTTAAAAAAAAATAAATAAATAAAATCAGTTGTTTAAGTTGGGTTGAAAGTGTTTTATCCATAAATCATGCAATTAGAAAATGGATTTAATGTTTTTGTTTTTGGTGCATAAATATTTTTTCTGTGAATTCACATAAAAATGAGTAGATCTCACTAATATTTTCTTTCTTTCTTTTTTTACCATGAGATTCACTCACTTTTATGTGAGTGTGGCAGAAGCAAGAGTAAAAACATTAAACCCTTAGAAGATTACCTCATTCTTCTATGCACTTCCCTCTTAAGTCTCACCGGCTATTAAATAGGAGAGCATAATCATTCTTTCTCCCAATAAAATTAGTTTGATCTTAAATATAAGATAAAGTTAATTTTTTTAAAATAAATTAAGAAAATTAATTAAATTACTTTAAAGTATTATTTTTTTTCCAAACTAATTAGCGTGACTAATCAATTAATATAAAATTAGAAATATAATGATACATAAGGTTGTCAAACTCACGAATTTAAGAACTTCACAATGATGGATTTAAACTCATATCATAAATTAAAGAGTTCTTTTATCATAAAATAGGTATTAACGAGTGTATAATTAAATAATTAAGATATAAAAAATGACAATAATTTAATTTAAATATATTGTAAATCCAAATAATTGAAATTAAATATATTAACATTTATAATTTATTATATTTAATAAAGAAATTTATAGAAAATTATATATAAAAAGCGTTGAGGATGAATGAAAATTGAAAAAATTAACACAATTTTTGTATCTTTAAACGTAAAAAACGGTAAATTCGGTGTATAAACTCGTGAGTTTAATCGAGTTTATAAATGTGAAGTTTACTTAAAAAATCACTCAATTTAGTAAGATAAAAGCGTAAAAACGATAAACTGGAGAAATAACTCACGAAGTTTGTGATAATAGATCTACATAATATATTAAGTAACTTATTTGATTTTTTTAATAAAAGAAGTTAATTATATCTTATATTTAAACCCAGTATTATTTTCATCCGTAAACTATTAAACCATATTTAACACCGTTTAATGTCACTAAAAATAAAATGGGAAACGTGTTTTTCTTTCTTCTTCTTCTTCTGTTTTTTGGCCAACGTGTTTCCCTTTCTTCGAAGGTTAGATACGAAGCCTACACTTTCTTTTCGCTGTCATTTCGACCCGCATTCATGCTGATTTTAATGAACGTGTCCTTTTCCATCGTTTTCACTCTTGGTACGCTCGATAGCCACTTATTTGCAAATTTCAATCAATGCGCTTACATAAAAGGGTCTCAATCTGTTTGGATTTGGAAAAGCCGAAAGGATAGATAATTGGGTGTTATCAGACAAGTGTACTGTTCTATTCTCCCAGGGATCCATCACAAGTCACAACAGAGATAAGAAATCAGTAGGCATCCAACAATTGAATTTGGATTGATTTTTTCAATAGATTTGAAATTGAGGGGGAGTAGAGTTAAATGGTCTCTTTCATGTGTAGTTGGAGAAATGATACAATGTCGCACCTGTGAAAAAATATACAATAAAGTATTCGACGTAACACTGAGTTGCCAGGAGGAAAAAAAGATTCTAGAATAATTGTTGTTTCTGGTGAAGGAGAGAAACAAAAAAGAATTTTAAAGAGACGCACCGGGTTCTATATATAGCAGGGCCCTTAAGCCAAGATAATTTGCCAATTGCCAGTATCGGTAATCTAGTTTGAATTAGCTGATGATAAATAGAGTTAAGCAGAGACGTTGCCCCGAAACCCTTTCTATCTCTTAATGCACAAAAACCAGCACTGACTCAGTATTTTCCTTTAAATTCTTCCAAGGAAACCTGGAAACATTGATATGCGGAGTTTTCTTTCGTTGCTATTGGCCTTCGCCACCGTTTTTGTGTCGGTGTCAGTAGTTCACGGTGAGTTGTCCGGGGGTTTCCTCCCTCTGGAACGGACAATTCCTCTTAGCCGGCGAGGGGAGCTGGAAGCACTCAGAGCTCGCGACCGAGCTCGGCATGCTCGAATCTTGCAAGGTGTAGCAGGTGGTGTTGTCGACTTCTCAGTCAAAGGGATCTTTGATCCTTCCACTGTTGGGTATGGTTAGTTCGAGCCACTGGGTTTCACGCATTACGCATTTATTATGCTGCTTCAAGTTTCATTTCTTGGCTTGCCTGTATTATACGCTTCTTTGTTCTCTTTTAAGCATTCTAGTTTCTATTTATCTAGGTAATTGTTGGTTTTTAACTTTCTTTTTTGGATTCTCCAATGAGACGCCGAGAAAGGATGGTGATAGAGTTTCCGAAATTCTGATTTTGTATCTCACCTCTAACAGATGGAATCTGTTTCTTCTCGATTGCCAATATCTTCCTCTCGAATTTCAGTAGTGCCCTCTTTTTCGTATCTAATATTTTTTCCTCGTCGTTCTCTTTGAGACACTGTTTAAAAAGTTTAAAAAGTTAACAACTCACAGGTTCTACTTTTCAAGCATGGGGTAATCTTGGTCTTTTGTTTAGGCTGTATTATACAAAAGTGAAGCTGGGCTCTCCTCCAAGAGAATTCAACGTCCAGATTGATACAGGAAGCGACATATTGTGGGTTAATTGCAATACTTGCGGTGATTGCCCTCAATCTAGTGAATTGGCGGTAAATTTTTTGACATTTGTTCTGTATTCGTACTTGTGGTACCTTAGTAAATAATATGGCATTCTTAGCATAACTGCCTTGTTCTTTTTGGTTATGTCATGCACCCTACAGATTCAGCTCAACTTCTTTGATACAGCCAGCTCATCCACATCAGCGCTGATTTCCTGCTCAGACCCTATATGCACTTCCTCAACTCAAAATGCCGCAACTGAATGCACCCCTCAGATTAATCAGTGCAGCTACACCTTTCAATATGGAGATGGAAGTGGGACATCAGGGTTTTATGTTTCTGATGCAATGTATTTTGACATGATCCTTGGGCAGTCTATGCTGGCTAATTCTTCTAGAGTTGTTTTTGGGTGAGCTCTTGAGCTTTTATTATTAAAGTTTGTGCTTGTGTAGGGATCTGAAACATATAAGGGCTGAGAGTAATGGAAGGATCGGAAGGAGCCCATGTTTCAAAATAATGACTTCTTTTAACTTTTAAAAAGATTATATTCTGCTTTTTAAGCTGCAAATCTTGTAATATTCTGGTTCAAAGTAATCGCAAATCCATGGCGAGGGGAATTTAGGGGGATGGATGAACATTGGCAGGGCCTAAATGGTCAATAACTGGCTTTCTTAATGCATGAAAAAGAGGGAAAACCCATGGAGCATGATCTTCAATCTGGGAGTTTATCAACACCTTTTCCCAATGCTTCTTTTATTTTAGTCTTGCCCCCTTCTTGTTAATGTGGATAACTGAAATGAACTAATGGTTGTCCTGGGAACAGGTGTAGTACCTATCAGTCTGGAGATTTGACTAAGGCAGATAAAGCAGTGGATGGAATTTTTGGGTTTGGCCCTGGTGCTTTATCCGTTATTTCACAATTATCATCACGAGGCATAACCCCCAAAGTATTTTCTCATTGTTTAAAAGGAGAGGGTAATGGAGGAGGCATACTAGTTCTTGGTGAGATTTTGGAGCCAAGTCTTGTTTATAGTCCACTTGTCCCGTCACAGTAAGCCCTCCCTTCTGCTCTTTATCTCTTTTTTTTTTCCCCTTCCCTAGCTGGTGGGGATTTTTTTTGGCAGATCACACCTTATTTCTAGGTTGCATTCATTAGTCCAAGAAATTCATGAAAGCTAGCCATTTTCATTAGTGCCAAACATTAATGGTTGAACACTTGTTTAACAATTATAAAGTAGTTGATTAGGAATACATTTTCATATTCCACTACTTGGATGCCAGAAGATGAAGGATTGATGCTGCCATTTGATCTCATGAGAATTTATTAAAACATCAGTCGTGAATGTTTAGCATGTAAAAAATGTTATTCTTTAGTGCCAATTGAGACCTCATGTTTCATTGTACTCAGATTTCAGACTTGTGTGCTTATTTTAGCTTCTCAAGATTATATTGTTATGAAGGGCTTTGACAGCCCGTAACCCAAACCTTAGCATCTTTTTTGTGTTATCTCTATAGGGGGAGATGCTAAATGCCACGCCTAGGCAAAAGAGTGCGAAACAACTAGATGGGGAATACCATTTTTAAAACTTGTGATTCTTTAATTTGCTTGTAGTTTCTATTAGTACTAAATTTCTTACGTTAAAATTAAAAGGAGGTATACGGTGTATTATTTTAATTTTTTGATACAAATTTCTTATAATGAATATAGAAGATGATTGTGCTGTCAAAAACTTAGGTTCTTAAAATGCTCAATGCTGTTTTTGTTGTTTAATAACACGTGGTTTTATATAATATATTGCAGTGCTTTGACTACTTAACCAAATTACAGGCCTCATTACAACTTAAATCTTCAGAGCATTGGTGTTAATGGACGAATTCTCCCTATTAATCCAGCAGTTTTTGCAACATCTAACAACCGAGGAACTATAGTTGATACGGGTACAACCATGGCATACCTTGTTCAAGAAGCATACGATCCTTTGGTCAATGCGGTAAGTGTTCACATTATTCTATGATGCCATCACCCTTCTCTTAGTAAATCTTTGCCAACAGATAACTATACACTCATATTCTCATGTTTTATAATCAGTTACTCTATGGAATGAGTAAAAAGAGGGGTTCTTGTGTCTCACCTTCTATTCTTGTGTGTGTTATACTGCTCTTTTATTTGAGGTGTTCCTTGTTTTAAAAGTGATTGCATTTCCATAATCCATAATGAGGATATTGTTAGTTGTTACTCCCTACTGTACTAAATATAGGAGTTAGCTAACTAATTTATGGATGTTAAGAAAATTAATTTAGTTATTTGTAACAAATATATGTTGATTTTCTCAAAAATACCTTCTTTGATCATTATCCTCATTGATAAAATCCCCTTTAATAGATGAAATCAAAACTGAGAATTTGAGAAAAAATTATAAATTTGGGAGATAAAATGGATTGAGGTCTTACACTTAGGATCAAAGTAAACCCCTCAACTAACACCTACATTTGGGAGGGAGTAATGAATAACAATGAAGCCTGAGAAAGTACTTCTTATTGTGGCACATTTGCGTTCTTAGCCTCACATGCCTTCTGTTTTATCTGATATATCCTGAGATCACAGATTCATTCATTTTGTGTCAAGAACCACAAGTTAGATGAAGATAAATTTCCCATACCTTTGATATAAATTAAATTATTTTTCATCTAAAAAACTATGGTTTAATGTGCACCTGCATGGGGTTAGATACTTCAAAAATTAAACACCGTATCGAAGTTCATTTTATTATTATTAGTATCTTTCAAATAGGAGTGTGGAAGGATAGCAAACAAGCCATTCCCTTTCCCTTAGCTTTAGTAGAGGAGAGGTTTAGTCCTTATTCATCTTGTGTTACTAGCAAATGGATTGATCTTTTACCTACACCGCCTACTGACGTTGTGTTTCTTGATGAATATGCAGATAACCACTATTGTTTCACAGTCTGCCACTCCCATCATTTCAAAAGGAAGCCAGTGTTATTTGGCCTCAGCCAGGTTATTTTTGACCTGTTTCTCATAAAGATCTAGATGTTCTTTTCTCTTATAAAAGAAAAGTATACTGTATACATTTCAAGGAATTTTTAGAAATTTCATTGAAATTTTGCTTTTTTTTATTCAGTGTAGGTGATATATTTCCTTCAGTCAGTTTGATCTTTGCTGGTGGAGCATCCATGGTTTTAGAACCAGAACAGTACCTTATGCGTACTGATTTCATTGTAAGTGTCTTGGTTTCATCTTTCCTTACTTATGTATAAGACATTCTTCTCAAATGTAGTCCTTGGATTATACCCTGATGTACCATTTAATTTTAATAGGATGGTGTTCCAGAGTGGTGTATTGGTTTCCAGAAAGTGCAGGAAGGAGTTTCAATTTTAGGAGGTCAGAACTTGAACAAGATTGTTTAAACAGAATAAAGTCCTCAGAGACTGGCAAGAATAAGTGGTTTCTCTCAAAAAAACAAGCGATTACTTGGAATGCATGTGATGATAAAAGTTGGTTTATTATGTGTTTGAAAAACCCCAAGTGCTGATCATAAATTGCCTTTCCATGTTCATATTTCCCAGTTATGCATTATTTGTATTGAATATGCAATTGATGTACCTTTATTTCGAAGTATTGAGTTGATCAACCTTCTTTTTTTAAAATTTGCAGATCTTGTCCTAAAAGATAAGATATTTGTTTATGACTTAGCTCGTCAACGAATTGGATGGGCTAACTATGATTGTAAGTTCACAACAGGACTCTTGCTTATCCGCGAGGAATATATATATGACCCTTTACTAAGGGGTAATTTGAAATTGCTGCCCAGGTTCTCTGTCTGTGAATGTCTCTGTGACCACAAGCAAGGATGAATACGTTAGTGCGGGACAGGTGAGTGTGAGCAGTTCAGAGTCAGACACTTTCGAGTTGCTGCCTTTAAGCATGGCAGTTTTCTTCATGCACATAGCAGTTTTCTGGGAGTCCCGATTTTTGTGATTAAAATACGAGATTCAAAGTTTCAATCTTTGTAGCTAATGGCAAAACTTACTTGGGTTGCTGATGTTTTTATTTATTATCGGTGACGCCATCTGATGATGTGGTTTGGAAATTTAGTTACTTTGGTTTTGTATTTATGCTGGGGCATCTTGTATCCACCTTGCCAAAATTAGGCTCTCACTGTAAAGGGGCTATACTGAGAACTGTATATTATCTCTCGCTGATGTAGTTGTACTACCACACAAGCGTGTATAGAACAGCATGATTCTATTTTCATTTTTGAAACTGTCATTGCTGTACCTATCTTCCGAGCAATATCGTCGTAATCCAGTGAGGCTTTTTCCGTCTCTTGCTTACGGCTTACCAAATGGTTCAAGTGGGAAGGATGGAATATCAATAGCTAGTTAACTATGATGATTTTTTTTTTCCCCGGATTGGTCTTCTATATTTACATTATCATTCTATTTAGTCCCTTTACAAAATGTACTTTTATAGCTTCTGTTGTTAATAATGTTAGTTTCACTCACGGAAAATAAAATATGGTTAAATTGTACAATACCACTAAATTTTAGATCGGTTGCTCTAGCTCATAACCCTTTGATATTTTAAAGTTTAAATTTAATCTCTTTAAACTTTTATTTTTCTCACCATAAACCTCTTACCATTAATTCATTTTTATCTTATTAACGGAATTTGACACATCGTATTAATATAAGCCCTATGGTATTCTATGTGATCTAATAATTAATTTTATAGTAATTATATATTTTTATATAAGAATTAAATTATCATTTTATCACTAAAAAACTTCTTGTGGTTACCTGTTGTCTCCATGATACTCCTTGAACACAAAAACTATTATAGTTCCTAAAGGTGAAGTTGTTCAAGGGAACAAAATCACCTGTAACCCCTTATGGAGAAGTAGAAGTCAAGTTATGGCCAAAGTTGGGACTTGGGAAGAGGGCAAAAATAGAGCTGCACCAATGTCGACCTTGTAGCTTAATTTTGATTTGTTCAGAGAAGGAACTGGTGGGACATGTGGACTCCATTTTATGATCCTCTAATTGATCATGTTCAACAAAACCTAGAGAAGGTTCAACCAGGGGATAAAGTTGCTGATTTTGTTCTACCAGATGGACGGTGGAATGTGTCTAAATGGAGAGAATTCTTTCCTGAATGGATCGTGAATATACTAGTTATGCTTCCACCTCCTCAGGGTGTTACTGAAGATTGTGTTATTTGAAGGAATGCTTTTGGTGGAAAATTCTCAGTCAAAGCTGCCTATAATTTCCTCTCTCACCAGGAAGAGTCATGTGGTGCACAAGTCTGGAAAAAAAATCTGGCGTTGGCAGGTGCCTGAAAAAATAAAATTTTTCTTTTGGCAAGTTGCTCATGAGAGGCTAAGCACTAATTCACTAAGAGCTAAAAGAGGGTTATCAGAAACACCAAACTACCCTTTAGGGCTGTCCCTATGAGGAGAGTATTATTCATATGTTGAGGGATTGTAAGCGAGCGAAAGAAGTATGGAAACAACTTATTACTCCTAACCATTATACTGTTTTCTTTAGTTGTGATTTGCAGGATTGGCTTAACTGGAATTTCACACATAATCCAAGGAAGAGCAGATTGAATCGGTGGCCATGGAACAAAATTTTCAACAATGCTTGTTGGCTCATGTGGAAGGCACATTGCAGACAGGTCTTTGAGGATTTTGGTGCAACGATCAAAGAAATTAATCACCAGATCTTGTTCTATTTGATGGAGGATATATCAACAAGAAGATTCCAACATCGAATTTTTTCAAGTGATAGATGGAATGAATGTCACTAGAGCCCACCAATGCCAGGAGCAGTTCGGATCGACGTAGATGCTTCAATTACAGCTGGAAATCACGCGGCATGTGGTGGCCTCATTACAGGTAATAAAGGACAGTGGATTATGGGTTTCAAAAAGGCACTTGGCCTATACCCAGTCACGATGGCCGAAGTCTTGGCTATCAAAACAGACCTTGAAGTGTATCAATCATTGAACTTGAGAAATATACAGATGTTCTCGGATTCAATTGAAGCTATCAATATTTTGCTTAGGGATAATGGTGATAACCATCCATACAGAAACCTGATTGAAGAAATGCTGATTGGTCGGTGGAGGTAAGACATGCTTATAGGGAAATATTATTGTGTGCGAGATAAGGCTTTGCTAGGAGGAGCATTTCTGATGATCCTCATGTACTTTTCCTTCCAGAAGTGTAAGAGTGTTGTTATTCAGAGTTTTGGACGGACATGTATTTTGGTGGGAGGGGGTCTTCCCCAAGTAGGTAGTATTATCTGAGAGGGATTTACTCCAAGCTTTGCTTGCCATATGTATGGGGAAAAAAAAAAAAGAGAGAGAAGGAACACGGTATTTAAAACTGACCACTAAAAAATTGCCTGTTTTCAAAATTAATTAAGAGATTTATGAATGCGGAACAAAAAAAAAAAAAAAAAAAAACTACTTTTTTTTGGACAGATAAATGAAAGGGCGACTTTGAAAGATGATCTCTTCGGATGCACCACAAGAAATCAAATAATTGTTGGGAGGAACCAACGAAGATGATGAATCAATTATAAACAAAAACACAACTAAGATAAAGGTTACCCACTTTGAAAACCTCATCTTCGCCAATCACTATTACAGCCTCTTACGTCTTCACCAAAATCCATAACACAGTTAATGGATACCCGAATCACCTTTAGGATCGACAATGGTTTTTGTGTTCAAGAAGTATGGAGGCGGCAGGAACCGCTTGAACCACAAGAAAAACAAGTGTTTTTTCAATGATAAAATGACAATTTAATCCTTTTATAAAAGTATATAATTACTATAAAATTAATTGTTAAATTACGTAGGATCCTACATAAAATGTCATGTCATGTGTCTTATATTGTTTTGTGATAAATTATGTTAAAAAGATAGAGTTGAATTAACGACAAAGGGTTTGTGTTTAAAAAAAAAATTGAGGGAAATTCAATTTAAACTTTGAAATATTAAGGGGTTATGTGCAAATAACCTAAAGTTATGGCATTTTTATAATTTAGCCCGGAAAACACTAAATCAACAAGTTCAAATGGCAACAATGCCATTAAATATTGTTAGAGCATGCTTAAAATTTGATCTTTTAATATATTTTTTTTAAATATTTTTCAATATACAAAGTTTAAATTAAAGATTAATATGTCAACATTTAATTGTCATTTAAATTTGCTGAGTTATCTATCATTCTTAGCTAATGAAACTAATTTTAAGAGTATTAAGAGACTGAAGATAGATTCTACAAATTTAAAACTTAATGTAAATTTAGAAGACCACATATATATTTTAGCCTTTTCCTTTTCACTAAATTTTCAATTTTATTTTTGTAGGGTTAAGAGGAAAAAATGTCTAGAAACTTTTTCCAAATGTGCACTAGGTATCATATATTTTTCTCAAGGTGAAAAAATGCCTATTAACATTCTAAAAGGGTTCAAAAATACTAAGTCCATGAATGGAAGGTAACGTCCGTTATTATCAAGTGAGACCCGAATCCACATTATGTGTACGTCCGTTATTATCAAGTGAGACCCGAATCCACATTATGTGCATATAATTATGTACTTCTTATGTGTTCATATCTCTATTAGAGGTATGAGTATTTTTTTATATATTTTATTTATTTAGATTTAAATTATATGCAGGTTTCTGAGATATTTTTGCACCCAATATCTCAAATTAATTAGTTTCAGGTTACGCATTTATCCGTAACACCAGTATTATGAAAACTAATTAATTTAAGATACTAAACGTAAAAAAGCATCTCAAAAAATAATATATAATTTAAATCTAAATAAATACAATATAAAAAAATTTAAAAAAACATAATCATACCTCTAATAAAAATATGAACATACAAGAAGCATATAATTATAGGCACATGATGTGGACCAGTGAGACGCCCTTTCTTATCTAGGTGTATAGTAACTCTCTCCCCCCCTATCGGTCTATCAGACTATCACCCTCCCTCTCTTTCTTATCCCTCTTTCACGCCTAATGAGACAACCAACTCTCTCTCTCTCCAACTCCAACTCCAACCAATATGTGCTTTATCTCTCCCTCACACCCTCCTCTCTCTCTCTCGCATTGTATGGGGATCTGGGTGGGTTCGGTGTTCGTAGCCTTCAAACAAAAAACAAAAGAGTGCATAAAATGGATTAGAAAGCAAATAACAGATATTTACCAGATGCAACCCAGATTATTACCTTCAAGAATGCATCTTTGAACAAGAACAACCCTCCTCTCCAACAATCATCTTCTCCTAAACCCTTTATATTGTATTTTGGTTGGGGCAATTTCTTTGATTAATGACGGTATGACAGACAACAAAAGGGGATCAATGAATTTGGCCATGTCAAAATCTATTTTGTAAGTTGATGATGATGACTTTCTTGAAGGCTGATTCTGGCGACGTGTAGTGACAGGGAACTTGGGGCAAACGTGTCCCAAACCTTATAAGGTGATACCTTTTTTTCACGATAGGCTGTTGCACCATCCGAAAATACCCCATGATTATTGTGTGTTTGATGTGAATGAAATTAAAATCTCACCAAACAGCAGAGTATCAGTCTAGATTTATCTGATACATGGAAGTAAAACAGAAGGGATGCCCAGAAAAAATTCCATGAATGCTGATCAAGCTTTTCCTTGTTTATTTTTCTCCACTATGCGTCCATTGTATTCTTGGTTTTTTTGGGTTTGGATGGGTGGGGGTCTATTATTGAAGACACACTCCTTTATTTTGAACTATCCTTGTTTTTAGAACGGTGAGTTGGATATAACGAAATGGTTATGATAAACTAAGGTTCGAAACCCCTTGAAAGAAATTGCTACTTAACATTTTGTATAGGATTGTCTCCAAAAAGACTGGAAAAAAAAAAATTAAATATGCAGATCTTGTATTGAAAGCTAAGCTTTTTCTCCGCTAATTGGATGGGCTAACTCCAATTATAAAGCTTTAGGCCTAAAAAACACAATCTCGATTAAAAAAGCTCGCCCAGAGGATTATTGCAACCTATGAAGCATCGATTCTGACATGGCGTTTCCGATACAAGACGTCAATACATTACTTTAAAAATATTAATATTAATATGTCAATATATTCCGATACGTCTTAGTATTAAATAATATTTTTAATCCTTCGTTGTTCTTCAATTCTTCTTCCTTGGCTTAATGATGTGTTTTTTATAGTATTTGAGTGGATTGAATGAGTTAAATAGTTGATTTTTGGTAATTTGGGAAAAGATTATCTTTGTAGTTGTTTTTGCATTTATAGGGACTAAGTTGAAGATATGGAAAGCATCAGACAGGGACTAAAGTGAAATGGGGGAAAGGTTTGCAAGGCCTAAGTGTAAAAACAGAAAATGAGGAAATTGAAGCCAGCTAGACTTCACGATCTCGATTTTTAATAGATATGGAGGAAGAACCGAAGAGTCGAAGTTCACACTCACAGTCACATACACACTAAGCCAAGGAGGAAGAACTGAAGAACAGCGAACGGAGCAAAGACGACGAACCAACGGTGGAGGAGAGAAGTGACAGAGTCCAGGAGTGACGGGATGTTATTGACCGTATCAAATGTTGTTGACCAATTAAATATGACAAAATCTGTATTGGAAGCGTATTGATACCAGACATGTGTCCAATACGTTGAATTTTTTTTTGTGGCGTATCGGTACTTCATAAATTGCAACTGATCACAACCAAGGAAAAGTTAACCGTGTGAAATCAAGTTTTTTTCATGACAATCAAAGCAAGCAATCGCATATATATAAACACACACAACCATGTTAATACCTTTACCCAGAGTCGAGAATTTTACAAAGAGATGCTAACTAGATCAAACCAAGAAGTAAAGTAATGATAGAAAAGTTAAAATATAATATTTAAATTCTTCATATTTAAATATGGATCATATTTACATCAAGTTTTTTATATTTATTATATTAAGTTTTCCAATTACATATGACCATGTGTCTTATTTTTTTATATGGTTTATAATTAAAAGATTATAATTCGAAAATAAGACAACCTAACAAAATGGATGTAAGAAACTTCACATAACTATTTTCCTTTAAATAATTGATGATATTCGTCCATAACGCATACAAAAAAATAGAAATACAATAGAAAAGCCTCAACGCATCTGGTTTTTTAGAAAAAGCAATCACGGGAATCTTAACTCTGAACGTCTCAATTTGGAAAACGAACAAATAAACTAATCATATTAAAAATATAAAGAAAGCCGACGAAAGCACAATTAGTGGAGGGATTTGGGGGTTCGAGGACAGCGCCCCGAAATTTTGTTTTTAAGAAAAGTTTTAAATATATTTAAAAAGTATTCTTCGATTCTTCATTCCTTAAAAATATTACATTATATCTTTATCATCAATTTTATCAAACATATCACGCTCAACATAAATGTGTCCAAGAGTTCTAAAATCATACAAGATGAGTTTGAAATGTCTACTATAAGAGAATTAAATTTCTTCTTAGACTTTGAATCGAGCAAAAGAAGAATGAAATATTTATTTCCCAAACCAAATACCGCTAGAGTTTCTTAAGAAATATGGAATAGATCACTACAAAGTTCGATAAATTTCATGAAATCAACAACTTTTTTGTAATATCCTAATTTTTACTTTTAGGATTTATTTATAATTAAGAGTGAAATTATATATGATAAATGTATTTAATTTATAATTTTTAAAATTAAAAAAATGGAGCTAGTGGCTGGTTATAAAAATATATCTTTCTATATTGTATCTCTTTTTTTTTTTCACTTTTGTCTCGTACGATTAATGGTTCTCATAATGTTGTTTCGAAACCACAAATAAAAATACTACTGCAAGTGTTTTTCATAGGGAGGAAAAACTTAAAAAGAGAAAAGAAAAAAACGAAGACCTTTAAAAACTTTCTGCATTATATAGCATTTCTTCACTCTTGTCTTATATGATCAATGGTTCATTTAATGCTGTTTTAAAATCACAGATAAAAATATTATTGCTTGAATTTATTTGACTTTGTATTTGGCCTATAATTGTATATTTTTGGAATAAATTATGATAACATTTTTTAAATGAATTATTATCACTGTGTTTAAAAAAATGATTACCACATTTTCCCATTGTTGGTGCGAAATAAAAAGGAAAGCCAATGATTTAGGATCGCTGTCATTGACCTGAGAAGGTTGTTCATGTGGCGACAATTCCCGTAAGTCAGAGCCGAAATGGTATCTCCACGTCTCCACCATTCTTAAGCCCAAACCAATCCGTGCTTTCAACGCTCTTTACACGCGCGTGGCCAAGAAATCTACGCTCGCGCGGGCCCTTTTGCTGAACGGCCCAACCTCCTGCGTCCATGCAGAAATCCTCACACCACCTTCCCCCTCCTCTGCAACCTTCGCTTCTCTCTCTCTTTCGCTCGCTCAAATCACACTCTCCTCCGTTTTCTCTCACTACCCCAATCAGAATTTCCTTCCATTTTTCATTTCTTGCCTTCTTTTTTCTCGCCATTTCTCAACTTGTTACTCACATTCATTCTCTCTCTCTGTGTCGGACAAAATTCGTCATTTCAAGAATTCGACACTGCCAAATCTTTTGTTCTATATCTGCGCATAAATATTGACTGTTATCAAGTTTTGAAAAGAAAAGCTGATAGGTAGATTTTGCAGAATTTTCTCTCTCTTTCTTTTCTCCTTTTTAGCTACGAGACGAGCGTTAGGCGTTTCAACTGATCGATGGCGAATACTACGTCGGTCCCCACCGCTGCTGCTTCGCTTTACGTCGGCGATCTTCACGCTGAAATCACCGATGGTAAGCTGGTTGAAATATTCTCCGAGTTTAAGAGCCTTGCATCCGTTCGGGTCTGTCGGGACTCCTCTACCGGCAGGTCGCTCTGTTACGGCTACGTCAACTTCGCCTCTCCTCAAGATGGTAATGATTTCTCTTTTGATTTAACGATACCCGTTCAATGAAGCTACTCGAATGTTTTTTGTTTTTCTTAATCAAGTTACTGGTTTTCTGCGCGGCATTGTTTCTTGTATGGTGCGTTTGCCTTGCAGCTGATAATAATATAATACTAATGTATTATAAAGAAAATCAAATCAAAAGATCCGGGGACCACTAGTCTCTCATTTCTTGGTCCCTTAGTTTAACGGAGGCTATAGAGGCTTGGCTTGATTGATATATTAAATCTTTTCCAAGAAACTTCTCTTCGTTTCGATTTTTCTTGGCCTCTTTGACCTGCTTTGCACTGTATAAAAAATGACGAGAAGCTAACATTGTAAATCGCATTAATTTGTCACATTGTCGAACTTAAGTTAATTTGGCTGAAACTCCAAATTTAACAAGACTCTAGTGGTTTTGTTTTTTTTACCATGTTTTGGCTGTTTAGAGAGCTGTCAGCCATGAACATAGGTCTCAATTATCCTCTGGCAAGTGGCTTTGTCTTCGCCTCGTCTGTGTGTGTGTCTAGTATTCTCTCTGATTTAGGTAAATTTTAGGAAAGAAATATCATTTATTTGTACCATTGTATTGAGCAGGTTTAACTAGAAAGCTTTAGTTGATTCTATTAACCGTTGCGCTTAAGAATGCTCGTTTTCCATGCTATTTGTCCAAACTTTTATGATTGAGCTATATTACATTTCTATATATATTATACATTTTGATTTTCTGATAGCTTGGTGAAAGTAACATACTGAAGATATATACCTTAATTTCTTCTCTTTGGATTCGAGTAGCAATTCGTGCTATTGAGGTGAAGAATCATTCCATACTGAATGGAAAAGCGATAAGGATCATGTGGTCAAATCGTGATCCTGATGCAACTAAAAGTGGCAAAGGGAATGTGTTTGTTAAGGTATGTATTTGCAACTTTTTAATGAGATAATTAAATCGTTGTATGGTTTCCTATTTTTCTGAAATGTATTCTTATGAGAAAATGTTTCTGATACCATGGCAGAACCTACCTGAATCAATAGAAAATGTGGGATTACAAGATTTGTTTCAAAAGTTTGGCATTATTTTGTCCTGCAAAGTTGTCATGTCTGAAGATGGAAAAAACAAAGGATATGGCTATGTTCAATTTCAGTCAGAGGAATCTGCAAATTCTGCCATCGAGAAGCTGAATGGCTCTACTGTTAAAGACAAGAAAATGTAAGTGAAACTCTGCTTTGTTTACCATGATGAAGCTTTTTTTCTTTTTACCATGATTGAACGATGAAGTGTATGTTTTTTTTGTGTTTTCACTTAGCTGCTGTATTCAATTTCTGTATAAGATTACTTCAAGAGATTAAGCTCAACATGTTTTCTATTGTCACAGCCATGTTGGAAAGTTTGTCAAAAAAGGTGACCGCATTTTGCCAAATCCTGATGTTCCGAAATATACAAATTTATATTTCAAGAATTTGGACCCCAAAATTACTGAAGAGCTTCTACAGGAAAAGTTCTCGTCTTTTGGGAAAATTGTTAGCTTAGTTATTGCGAAGGATGACAGTGGGATTTCGAAGGGTTTTGGCTTTGTGAACTATGATAACCAAGATGATGCTAAACGGGCACTGGAAGGAATGAATGGATCACAACTTGGTAGAATGCTTATCCCATTTTCTACCAAGAATTTCTGTTGGCAAAAACTTGTTTTTTGGTGTTAATCTCCAATATCATACGGTTTTGGTTTGTAATAAGCAGGTTCAAAGATTCTATACGTAGCCAGGGCACAAAAGAAGGCCGAGCGTGAGACTATTTTGCACCATCAGTTTGAGGAGAAACGCAAGGAACAAATCTCAAAATACAAGGTATGGTACGCCCCATTTTGTAACGATTTATCCTGTCATTTCCTTTTTCTGATGGCTCTCTGTATCTTTATTTAACGTCCAGGTATCAAATGTTTATGTGAAGAACATTGATGATGACGTAAGTGATGAAGAACTACGGAATCTTTTTCGTGCATGTGGCTCAATAACATCTGCAGTAGTTATGCGAGATAGCAAAGGTATAAGCAAGGGGTTTGGTTTTGTCTGCTTCTCCATCCCTGAGGAGGCTAATAAAGCTGTGAGCACATTTCATGGTAAGTTGGTTGTAAGTGTATCTAGATGGCTTTTAACAGGGTAAATTGTGTCTTCAGTATAACAATTACAGAGATCTGATGTTCATATGCTTACAAGTTATACTCTATGTTCCACCATTTAACATTATGATTTATGACATTATCTATGAGGTACTCTTTAGTACATGCATATATACTGGCTGTTTGTTTATGGTTCCATATTTATACAGCTGGGCAATCTCTTCTTCAAATGCTCTTAGGGTGGTTTTTGAAGTTGTTGCGCAAGAAGTCTGGTGCCATGTTATCAACTAAGTAGACTGTCAATTAAACTTTCAGTATTAAATATTAATTGCATTTTACGAAACAAAAAGTGTTCGGTCATCATGAGCTGGTGAATTTTTATGGTGCGTGTTGACGGTGCCTTTACTTCGCTGTTTTAGCTATCTTCACGCTGATGGTATATATGTATGTCACAGGATATATGTTTCATCGCAAACCATTATATGTTGCTATTGCTCAAAGGAAGGAGGATAGGCAAACACAATTGCAGATTCAGCATGCACAGAGAATGGCAGGACTATCTGGACCTTCAATAGCTGTTCTTCCTGGCGGATATTCTCCTTATTATTATGCAGCTACGGGGGCGGTTCCACAGGTTCCTTCTCGACCTGGGCTAATGTATCAACCTTTGGGGTTGACACATGGATGGAGGGCTAACAGCTTTGCACCTCCAACCAGACCATATCAACAGCCACTAGCTCCTTTGGTGAGAAAGTCTTTTCTTACTAGCTCAATATATCATCCGCCCTAAAGGAAAAAATGCTCAATTTCATGTACTTCATTCACCCATTTTCATGATTTTAATTCTAACTTTTTTCATTGTGTACAATGCCCAAAGTTGGGATAAGTTATTAAAGTTTTTATTTGGGTGAAGAAATCATCTTTTGGTGGCACTTCTGTCAAGGCATAAACATTTTTTGTTCCTTCTTTCATTCAAAGGTTTCCAATTCTACAAGGCAAAATAGGCAAAACAGGGGCAGGATGAATGGGCAAACAATTTCACAAGGAAATCTTCACTCCGGCACATATATGCCACAATTGATGCGTCAGCCTTTTCAGTCAATGAACTCTTCAAAAGAATTAAGTACACAACAGGTTTGGTTTTGTTCGCATATAAAGTTTTTTTACACATTTGCCAAAATGTTTTATCTCTTCTGGTAGGATTGGATGCACATAGACTGCACATTCTCTCCCCAAATATCCTGACTTTTTATTTTCTTAATCTGGATACTTCTAACTTGTATTGTTTAAGGATTTGTTGGATCATTTTGAATTCCTTGTTTTCTGATATGTTCTTGCGGGGGTGCCTCTCATTTCATTGAGCTTCTGACTTTATATTGACTGTAAAATAGGGGAGTTTCTCACTGTCGTTTTAAGCAGAATGAGCTCCGATGCTAGTAATTATTAGAAGTTTTCTTCATGGTCCTGTATTCACTTCAGAGAACATAAAATCACGGTGTCGATATTAGTTTGATATCTAACATTCTGTGTTTTGCAGCGAGCTGGGCCGACAAAGTATGTGCCCAGTGGGCTCCAGTCTGAATTGGAGAAGGTATCTGGAGTCCCCTCGGGTGGTAGCTCTTCAGTAGGATCTTCGGGGTCAGAAGTGCTGCATAGCATGCTTGCTGCTGCTACTCTAGAGCAGCAGAAACAGATACTCGGCGAGCAACTGTACCCTCTTGTCGTTAAACTCAAGGTGAAACTGATGCACTACTACTCTCTTCTGTAGTTTCGATTTATGGGGTAAGGTTGTAAGTTAACTACAACGACTTGTCTATTTTACATCTTTGACAGCCGGGCCTAGCAGCGAAGATTACAGGGATGCTTTTGGAGATGGACAATGGAGAATTGCTGCTTCTCCTGGAGTCTCCAGAGTCTCTTACTGCCAAGGTAGAGGAAGCCGTGCAGGTGCTAAAGAACTCCAAGACCAAAGTGTCTGGCCAGGATGTACTTCATCCAAATTTCCTTTCTGCCGAAGTTGCCGTGAACTGAATGCTTCATCCAGGAGATAATTCCTAGTTCGAGATTAGATGATGGGCCCCGTGATTTTCAAGAGCTGGATATTAATTTTGATTTTGGACTATGAACCTTGCAGTATCTCTTCTCCATTTTATTTCCTTTTTGGACAAGATGTTTTGTTTTAACCTTGCTTAGGTTGACTCTTGCCATTTAGTATGTGTAGTGATGGAATGATTCAGAGATGAAGTGTTAGGTAGAGGAAGATGATGGAGAAGGCTAGGCCTAATGAGGTCCTTTTTTCAGATTTCCGCGTGTTGAAATCTTTATCTTATACACCTCTAAAAATATAATATCCATTACCTCCTCCTCATATGCATTTGTTAATCTCTTTGATTATCTAAAATTCTAAATGGATCAATCAAATGGTTGGATGACGTCCTTGCATCAGGCTTAGAGGGGATTGATAGCATGCAATGCATGGAATCAAATGCGATGCCTTCCCCTATGCTTCTGCGACTTTAATATTTGCATTATAGTACCTGTACGTTGAAACCCAGGACAAGGAGAATTGAGATAAGATTGCCCCTTTCAGGTAAAACAAAAACAAGAACATTACACCTTGATTTTCTATCATCAATGCAAGTAACTGGCTAATTACATTCATTACTCGCGCAATTTCTCACCCTCAGAAATACTTGGAAACGTGAATAAAATTGAAAAATAAAGTCAAGACAATTTGTTATTGATTGCAAGTACGCACATGTTTCTGTGAATGATAACATACTTGAATAAAAGTAGTGCGAGATTTATTATGGATATATGATACCGATTATTCTTTAGAATTGGAAATTGACGTCTCTGCTGAGGACATTTAAAAAAACCCTCGAAATTAGAACAGTGTTGATAATGCAACAACTAGTAAGTAATTTGCTGGCGGGTGGTTTGTTTGGGTCACTTCACGCACTAGAGCAAGACCTTCTAGCTGGAACTGGAGGTTCCTCTGTTCCATATGAAACAAAAGGCCTACCTTTCTCTTCTGCCTTCAACTTGGCCTTTTCGCTGCCTTCCACCCACCTCTTGAGCCTCTTAATCAATTTTCTTCTCTTGGAGCAACCACCACCTGCTCCATCGCTATGAGCAGCACCATTTCCAGGCAAAGGAGATTCTTCTAATTCTTGCTCTGACTCATACTGAATCATTCCTCCGCTTCCTTCAAGTTCCACTTCGACGTGGTCTCCCTCCTGTCTCCGATCTTGGTGTCCTTGCTCATGCGCCCTAATCAGCTCTTGCCTCAGGCATGCATTGCTCCACCGCAAGTAAATCAGTTCTTTCACTTCACCTGCTCTTTCCTTCTTCTGCTGCTCCAACTCCTCCCGAAGCTGCTTGTACTCTTCCTCTTTTGGATTTTCTGCTATAAATATCTGCCAATGGAAAGCGCTTTCAACGACCTGACTAACAGTACTTCAATTTCACAGTGCTTTTATGCTTAGCATTTCTACATATGCTTATGTTTTCATTTATTTGTTGAGCTGATTGCTTACCTTGCAGATGATTCTCCTGCTGTTTCAAGCTTCATTAGAAGTTCATTATTCTCGTCCTGCAATTCGTAAAAAATCCTTTGCATTTCGATGATTCCGTCCTCCGATTTATTGATAACGTTGATTTTTGTATATATGCTTATGTTTTCATTTATTTATTGAGCTGGTTGCTTACCTTGGACACAGATGATTCTTCTGCTGTTTCAAGCTTCATTAGAAGTTCATTCTTCTCGTCATGCAATTCGTACAAAATCCTTTGCATCTCGTTGATTTCGTCCTCCGATTTATTGATAACGTTGATTTTTGTACGCAAGGCATCGCGGCTTCTGATAATTTCTGTTTCTTGGGCCTTGATAATCAGAGTTTGCTCGTGAATGAGGCGAGACTGTGCTTCTGATTTTCTCTCTAGCTTCTTAACCTTCCTCCGAAGCAATCTATTCTCTGATTTCCATTGCTCAAGCTGTTCAATGATGTCCAGATATTGGACAGCGAATGTCTCCAACCTCTTATTCACTGCCTCCATTGACGAAATCTCCCTATCATAGAAATCAACGCGAGCACTCTCCAGGCACAGCAAATTTCTGGTTTCCATAAGCAGAGACTCTTGCTCTTTCAAATCACAAAAATGGTCAAATTGCAACCGTAACACCAACTCTCTCAATTGCAGATCTTCAACCCAGCTTCGTAGGCCATTAATCTCTTGTTCAAAACACGGGTTGTCGTGAAGAACCGAGGTTCCTGGAAGAACTCTAGTATCTTTAGGTGTAGGCACTTCATCTTCCATAGAAGCAAGGCTATGATAACTTTCTCCACGTGTAATCCCCTGCTGAGAATCAGTTTCTGATGAAGAAAAGGCCTTAGATAGACTTTTCTTTGACAGGATCCAGGCATAGATGAATCCAGCAAAAGATACAGCCAAAGGAACGCCTGCTTTGAGGATCACTGGCTTTAAAACCTCTGCCTTACATGATGAGCTTTCCATTAAGACGATTGAGATATTTCAGCGATTTGCAAATGTGTTTCCTGATGAAAGCCGAACTGAAAATGCTCAGAAAATTCTGAATTTGATCCTTGATATTTTATCAATAAGGTTTGAATATGTTTTATAGTTTGATACCCTTGTGTTCTTTCTTGTCCTTTCTTTACAGGAACAATGATTTGTAGCTTTATGACCACTCCACCATCCATTCCCTTTCTTCACGCTCTTTGGAATCTTATTCCTTTCCAGATTACTCAAACGCTATGGCCTTCGCCTTTTGCAAATTGATGTTTTCCACGCTGAGCTTCTTGTCTTTGACGGTATGTTCAAACAATGGTACAAGCGAATTTCCTCTTCATCATAGAGGACATGAGACTCAGGTGGATTTTTTTTGTTGAGGGCATACCTTGAGGGAAATTAGGAATTGAAAAATGTAGTCTGAACTTTTGAACATAATCCTCTTTTACCTTTTCTTTAATACACACAACAGAGATACTCAGAAGATGCCGCCCACTACGTCCCAATGTGAAATATCTAAAATAACTACAAATATAATATGGCGGGATACTTGCTTGCAAGCTGTACTGAACATTTTCAAATGTTTAGCTGCTTTTTGCACATCTTCTAATAGTCCTTTTTAAAATTCACAGGAATTCTGGTTGGAGCTTGAAGCAATTCCACAAATTTTCTGGGTATCGTGCTGTTGCAGGAATTGCAAAGTTTCTCAATGCCTTCTAAGTTCATCTTTGCATTATTACAAACAATTTTTTTTCTAGTTTTGTCAATTTTCATTTACCTTAATGCTAGATGTTTAATAAGGCTTAGAATTTGTATTTCAAATCTGAAGTATGAATGCTCGTTCTGAATATGAATGCATATTTTGCAAAAGCAACTTTGCCCATTTAGTGGACTCCGATTAGATACACAATAAGTTCTTTCCTTGTTTCTCTTGTATTATAATTAAAATAAAAATATCGGAGCCTTCTTTTTTTGGACCAGTCATCTTCTCGTTTTCTGGGCTAAAATATTCTGCACTGGGTCCACCGGTGGAAGACGCCCATTTCGGTGCCTTATGCACAGAGCCACTTACAATGAAGCACAGCCTTTCCCCCTAAAAACTCCAGAGAAAGTGTCTATGCTTTGACTACATAATTGTCTTCACCTAATCCAATACCGTTATCTATCCAAAAATGATGACAAGTTTGGTTAGAAAGACTGAATGAGAGGACAAAATCATTAACTCTCAAAGGGTGTTGAACTTGCTTCTTGACACGTAAGTAGGCAACGTTTTCAGAATCATTGCTTTTCATGATATCTATTATTTCACTTTGACCTTTCTTGGTTTCTTTTTATGCTCCTCCACTACTTTAATTCCCCTATCTGCCATTATAATCTTCATTTAACTCTCAATTCTCTTCTCTCGTCATTTAGTTAATTTTCTTATGGGTGTTGCACTACTTTAATTCCCCTATCCACCATTATAATCTTCATTTAACCCTCAATTCTCTTCCCTCGTTATTTAGTTAATTTTCTTATGGGTGTTGCAAGTTCCCTCTCTGTTTCATTACTTGCTGTTCTGGGTTTCTTACTCGTCCATGGCCATGGGGATCCTCTGGTTCCTGCACTAATGATATTCGGAGACTCTGTAGTTGACGTGGGGAATAATAATCACCTCTTAACATTGGTGAAAGCAAACTTTCCTCCTTATGGAAGAGACTTTGTCACTCACAGACCAACAGGAAGGTTCTGCAATGGAAAACTTGCCATAGATTTCACTGGTAAGTATGTGATAGCATTTATAAACACTGTATTTTTTCCCTTAACTTTCTCTTTGAAAAGCTATGCTTTTATTCTTTCTTCCTTTTTTCAGCTGAATACCTCGGGTTCACCTCATATCAACCTGCTTATCTTAGCCAAGAGGCCAGAGGAACGAATCTTTTGATAGGAGCCAACTTTGCCTCTGGTGCTTCTGGTTACCACGAAGGGACAGCAGATTTATATGTAAATAAGATTTCTTAAAACCATATATGTGCTGTCCAAATAAACATTATCAACCTCCTCTCCTTTTTGTGGTTTTGTAGGGGGCGATCTCGTTGACTCGACAGTTGAAGCACTATAAGGAGTATCAGAGAAAAGTTGTGAATATGGTGGGAAATGCGAGGGCAAATGAGATTTTCTCTGGTGCAATTTACCTTATTAGTGCTGGAAGCAGTGATTTTATCCAGAACTACTACATTAATGCCCTTCTGAATCGTGTCTATTCGCCTGATCAATTCTCAGACATTCTCATGGCGTCCTACGCTAATTTCGTTCAGGTTTGTTTGTTTTGGAGGGGGCGAGGGGTGGGGACAATTAACATCATATGGTCATTTTACTGTCACATCTCATTCTAGATTAATGGCTTAATTTGCGGGCGTTAATTTATCTCTTAATCATCTTAGTTGACCTATAATCATAATCGGCAAAAGTGTTTTCTTTACTGTATCTTATCTGCATTATCTCACAATTATATCATATATTATGATCCGTGTGTTCTCTTTTAACTTCTTGTTTTTCTAAGCTATTGTAAAGTATTATTTGCAAGTTGATGTAGAGAGAATGCACCAAAAGATACATTAAACATTTAGAATCCTTTTTAAGACCACGTCTCAAAAGAGGAAAAAGTACGCAAGAATGACATTATTTTTGTGGTATTTTTAAAATTAATACTTCTTGGTTCTAAGTTAAAATTATTTATATAAATATTTTGAATTTTAAATCATCTTTGAAAAATAAAGTTTAATTTATAAGACTTTCAAACAATTTGAATGAGATCTCTTTCGGACTTCGGTAGCACCATAGCGGGAAAACAAATCTTCAGGGTGGTCCAATTTATTTTATTGACCCAATCTGCCTTCTTGAATAGGCCGCGGATTGATCTAATTTTTATCGGATCAACATGTTTATGAATACCTAATGCTTATTAAAATGATTTTAAAATCTTAAAGGAGAAAATGAGAGGTTCCTCGTAAGCAAATTAATTAATTATAAATTCGCTGAATATGACTTATTACTAATTGGATCTCTTGATAACTTGTGCAAAACACGTAAAAATTGCAAAAGGACTTGTAACTTTTTCTCCAATTATATAGGTTAGGGTTTAAGTGAGATTTTTTAAAAATGTTTTCCTATACTGTTTATGAGTAAAACTTAAATTTTTTTAGCTTAATCTGTGTGCTTTTTCATAAATTCTCCAAGAGGCCTAAGAATAATTAATTATTTTGCCTATGATTTATCTGTACCTTTTTCTTTTAAAAACTTCAGCTATAGAGATTAATAATTTAAACCCTATATAGAGAAAATTTAGGGGAACATTCTTTTCTCGACAAGATTCCACATCATGGGTTTTCATTTCCCAAGAAAAGAACGGTTGACCTTCATGCATAATTGGCTTGCAGGAGAAAAATATAGGACGAGAATCCAATTGTTTAACATTTCAAACATAACGAAAATGGACTTTAAGACTAAATATGATAATATTTTGTATTGCCTGCGTTTCTAATCATAAAAACTTTCTACACTTTGTTACAGCATTAATTTGACAGTGTCATACGAACTTAAAACACTAGATAACTAGTAATTTGTATATCATGACTGCACATTAATGATCAAGTTACAACTGCACAAGTTAACAAATCTAGGTACAGGAAAAGAATCAATGGTTCACATGTTCCTCAGTTTAACAATGTCTTTGAATATGAACATGCAACAGGATCTCTATGGACTGGGAGCAAGGAGGATAGGAGTAACAACGTTGCCGCCAATTGGATGTTTGCCTGCAGCCATTACTTTATTTGGCGCCGGAAGCAACCAGTGTGTGGCCAGATTGAACCGCGATGCCATTTCGTTTAACAATAAACTAAATAGCACATCTGAGAGTTTGAAGAGCAGACTCCCCCGTCTAAAACTTGTGGTATTTAACATCTACCAGCCTCTGTTGGATTTGATCACCAGCCCCAGTGACAACGGTATGTACCTGAAAATGAGACCCTAAAACTTATCTACATACCCATGAACAGGTAGACTATTCTTAAATTCCATAAAATATGAGCAACATTGCAAGGATAGAAAGTTAATCTGTCTTGAGAGATGCATTCAACACTCTCAATCAAAATTGCTAGAGGTCACATCTCACCCAGCAGCATACTAAAGATTTAAACTTTTCCAACAAGATTATACTTCCTCTCTCCCCTATGCCGACAAAATAAATGTCTCCATTAAGTCATTTACACTTCTTGTGGTCGCAGGTTTTTTTGAAGCAAGAAAGGCCTGCTGTGGTACAGGAATAATAGAAACTTCCTATCTCTGCAATGCCTTGTCTGTGGGAACATGTGCCAATGCTACCGAGTACGTGTTTTGGGATGGATTTCATCCATCTGAAGTAGCAAATAACGCCTTGGCAGATAGTCTATTAGCACAGGGAATATCCCTGATCACTTAGGCATTCTGACTACAGCTGAAAATATTGCTATTGCTCTCTGATGTGTCGGATGCTATGACTATGAGAATAAAATAAAGGTCCTATAATTGCACGTACAAACCTAAAATTGGGGTGAATCGATAACAAAACAGCCGTATTGATTACCTGAAGCAAATTAAGAGAGTTCAAATCCGGCATTTGAACTGATTGCATATAGAAACTTTGTTCTCAAAGTACTTGCACGTTTGTAGGTTGGAAGCTGCAATGATTGAAAAAATAAATAAATATTTCAACAATCTGACAACCAACAAGAGATGCCTTGAATAGCAAATGCCTTTATCTCGGATAAAATGACTCCAACGACCATAAACAGATAGCTAACTATGGAACCCTCCAATAAGTAGTACCTTGAGGGTATTGTAACAGGTTGAAGCTGAAGGAAGCCGCTCAACATCTTGTCCTCCAAATGTCGCCCAAAGGGGAACATCACTAGCAACCTGCGTAAAATAGAATCAAATTTTCTTGTTTTTTCCTTAGAAGTTATTTTAACTTCGTTACTGGGTCACAATATCTCAAATAGGAGAACGCAATGGAGGGGTACATCAAGTCAGTATAGGGCCAAAAACCAGCTCAATTTTTAATTTCATGTGATAGATGCGTTAAATTCTCTATCTAGCTCAAGAAAATTAAAACAGTTTAAGGATGCTGCGTTTGCTACCCTTCTTAACTCAGCATTTTACCTCCTGTGATAAATAGCAAGAAAACAAAAACCATGTTCCATAACATTATAAGCAACAAGAAAATGGGAGATATAAAAAATGATCAAAAGCATACCTTTTGGATAGTAAAAGTTGGCTGTAAATATTTGAACCCAAGCAATGGAGCACGAGAACAACTAGTGACAAATTTGAGGAGCATGCATCGTTCTTGGGGTTCAAAGTTTTTAATCACCTACAGAACATAGGCCAAAAACTGAAAATGACTACAAATGAGCATCTACAGAATGAGCTTAGGTGAAATCCAAACATATAATCCATGAGATTGAAAATGAAAGTCAAAACACATTGTTCTACAGGAAAAAACATGATTCAGAAACTAGCAGAGACGGAAAGTGAAGAGGGGATGGAAGGAAATGTCCTGGCAGCAGCCTCAAGATATGAGAAGAAAGGAATAGGTTCCCTGTTACTTTAACTGGGAAGACTACAACATTGGTTCTTGTTAACTATCAAGCAAGTTTTTTAGAATCCGTAAAAACCAAACTAAGTAATTTTCTACAGACAGAAAAACACCATTTGCCTAGTAATGCCAGTATGTGATGTGACCATCAACCTTGATCCTCATAAAAATTCTCAATGATTTCTATACAACTCGATTAACATTTGGTTTGACATGAATCTTTAAAACCAAACCATGTAGCTTTCCGCCAACTGCAAAAGCACCATCCCCCAGTAACATTGTTCTGTAATGTTTTAAGATACATATGTTCAAGTTCTGAAAGGAAGTTATATAAAATTTCATTTAAACAGTTGGGTTGGCATTAAACTGACCCCCATAATCATGATGAGATTTCTTGAACAGTATATCCAAGTACCTAATTCATTTAGCCCCACAATTCTGGGTAGATGCAAAGCTCACTTATCAAAAAGCTAGAAATGCAAGCTCTAACATACTGAAGGCAACCAAAGACATTGCCAAAGAGTAATGCTACTTACAGTCTTACACTAACTAACCCCAGCACAATCATATTAAAAACACCAAAAACAAAGGACACGTATTTGTTCCATCATGCCACCAATTCTTGCTCGTCAATAAACAATAAGAAATCTAAATCTGCTAACTTTCCAAAACAAGATTGTGGCATATTTAAGTTGCTTGACAAGAACAATAAAAGTACATGCAACATGATAGAGATTGGGGAGAGAAAAAAGGAATCAAACATAAGCTGCTGAACTATCTCTGAAGAATATTTGGTTTATGAATTGAGGGAAAACATGCATCCATGAAAACTAAAATAAGGAAATCAATTTATTAAGGTGTCAATTTCAGTACCTCCCAAAATATCCTGATTGTCCGGCTTCCTTCATTATAACCACCTGTGTATCGTGTGTTATTTTTTAAATCATCAATATCAATATCATACTTTCCACCTGAAAGCAACTGCATCGTGGTATATAAGTCAGAACCTTGATGTGAGCAGGTACTTAGGAAAAATATATATTTTAGAAAATGGTAGTCCAGGTGATAAGAAACAGAAAAATCAAGAAGCACAGCAGAAGAAATTAATGAGCGAAATCCTTGGGCATTGATATTCAATGCAACAAAATACCGAATCACTTTTACAAAAGATATTGCTCAAAATCCATTCATAATATGGTCAACTTAGCAACATAATTCTCAAAATAACAACAGATTGAGGACCTGAAAATCTGCACTAGAATGACCTGTAATATATTTCCAACACCAATATGGTGTTTCTATATACAGAATTTCAGTGTAAAATAAAACAGTAGAGAGTAAATACAACCATATCCAGTGAAATACCTGATTAAATTCACTTGCATTGAATAACTTCAACCAGGATGGAGATATAAGATCAGTCAATCCGGTATAGAATGCATTTGAGAAGGGCAAGATCTGCAATTCAGCATTACAAATTCACCAATGATGATGCAGCAGGGATTTGGTATTAAACTGAGCGACTTCAATAAGACAGTAACAGCTGATGATAAACCTGTTGATTAAGTTTGTAGTCTGCCATTGCATGTATGTACTGCATTTTATTCTCATTCGTCACCAGGATATCTTTGCCACCAGACCTTAGCTCAACAACATGCCATTTCCCAAATGATTCTTCAGTAACAGTAAAATCAAGAGAGAGGTCCTTGACATCACCATCATAATGCTGCATGAAAGAATATGTGACGCTTCCTATAGACTATAAAATCCTAGAGTATGCAAAATTATGCATACATGTAACAAAGAAATAAAGTGCCTTAGATGGCAACATTTTTCTCAATGATGTAAGATAGATTTCACAAAATAAAACCAGAAAAAATTATTATCAAGCTTGAGAATTTTGAAACTTGTCTACAAAAATCCTTTTCCAGTTCTTTTCTCTTTTTTTCTATTGTAAGTTACAAGGTCCTGCTATTACACCTAACCACCTTACAAGACACTTTGATAACCACAAAATATTGTAAGTTTCAACTATTTACCATACCCAGTCTGAAGTGTAAGTACAAATACTATTATTACACACCTTAGCCACCAAGAATCAGCGGTGAGTAAACTACATATATGCTATAATTAAACATATTTTAAAAGGACCACAGCTGGACCACACGCATATAGAAGAACAAACATTGTAGGTTGAAAGCCAACATCAAAACAATGTCAAAATTTAATAAACAAAAAATCCAGGCAATTAACAGCCTAAAGCACTTTAAGTGCTCATGATTAAATTTTGCTTAGCATTAATAACTAACTAGAGGGAGAGTCTTAGAGCAACAGTAAAGGTTGATGCCATGTGATCAAGAGGTTACGGATTCAAATCCTAAAAACAGCCTCTCCGCCTGTGAGGGTAAAGGCTTCGTACATTTGACCCTCCTTAGACCCCATCTGGTGGAAGCCTTGTGCACTGGGCCGCCCTTATTTATTAATTACTAACTAATATGGCCAGGGAGATAGAGGAAACAGCATGGATATGTCTCTTGAGGTTTACCTTGACATACATAAGATTCCTGTATAACTCTGGATCAAGTGTTGATAACTCGTCAAGAAAGCTATATCTCCCCAATAATTTTTGTACAAACACATGTGAGAAAGAGTAATCAAGTAATATTCCTTCATAAAGAGCTTTACCAACGACTCTTCCCAGAAACTCAATCATCTGAAGACCACTATCCAACAATCTTGCAGAAGAATTTGGTATTAGAAGCCTATCGGAGGTTGAGGTTTGGGAAAATAGCCCATATCTGAAACAAAGGAAAATTGTTAATTCCGAAGATAGCTCTAGAAAGAGCATATAACCAAGTAACAGAAATAAGAAAGGACAGTGAAATGAAGAGCTGAACCTCCTAAGAGGTTGAGCTCTCCATTGATGGATTGCCTCAAGCTCTTGTGAGGTAGAGCCCTCGGTACCAGAAGTCCAATAATAAAATACAAAACAAAATCTGTAACTTACTCTGGGGCAAAGGCCGCTTTTGATATGTCAGTTAAAAATTCTTTAGATAACCCGCCATAATCCAGGCCAGCCTCAGGAAGGCCACATTCACTCACAAAAGATACGTGGATGGATGACTTCAACCTTGTCCCAAGGGAATTTAGTTGACGAAATCCATCTTCAACAATATGACCCCGACGTACTACTATCTCAATAGCTCGTGAACCAGGTTCAGAAATTTCCCCAGCCATTTTTCGGGAGGCTTTATCCATCTTAATGAACTCTCGAAACATCTCAACTCTATCAAAATGATAAATTAAATCATTAACCACTATCCACCATGGACTGTAAAAATGCAATACAATTTCATTTTGCTGCCATATCACATGCAAAATAAATCTATCAACTCCAGAAAGAAATTCAAATTTAATTCCATAGATTATTACTTTCAAAACAATGTTCTCCTCGGTACATGCTCACCAAATTTTATGCTAATTCAAAGGTTCCTGGATATTAACATAATAAATGAATCTAACCTTCCATGACACTCACAAAAATATAGTAGAACTAATTACTTGTGAAAGCATAACCAATAACAAAACTAAGATTTTTTCAATTTGCTATCTATCAATTAGTGCTTTCTCACCTATGTCATTCAAAAATATCCATAGAATATGATAATGAGAAGGGAAAACATGTTAGATTGACTATCACGTAGGTACCTCTCTTCAAAAGGGAAAATATGAGGAGTTGTGGTGATAACAGAACCCATACTAGGGACAGTCAATGAATCATCATATCTTATATTGACTGATGAAATTTCATGAGTTCTGGCAGCCATTGCAATAGGAGGCCGGCTTTTTCTAGCAGGGGAAAGCCACAAATCAGGAGGACAAAATTGATGCCGACAATTCCTTTCATACATTAAATGTAAGCATCTGATAGCACTGTTCATGAGGGATCTATTCTGCTCACTAATACCATGGGACAAGCCATTATACACCAGAGTATTGAGCATTGATGCAATTCTTCGTTGCTTCTCTAATTTGAATGGAACCTAAGGATATTGGAAAAAGGCAAAAAGATTAGTTTTTGAGGTGTGAATTAAAACACTCGCATAACAAAGGTGGGGGCAGACCAAAAAGAAACAGAGCAGGCTACCTCTTTCTCATAGAACTCTATGTCATCAAGAACTAAAAGTAGGTGAGAATAGGTGGCACAGAATATATGAAGTAAAGCAAATGTATCTTTAGAAATGCCTTGTGGACCACGCCTCATAGGCTCTATGTCCCATACATCAGATGAATCCTCATTCGTTTGGCTAGGCTCAGTATGACTGCTGGTGGGTTCAGCATTATTCATTGCAGCATGGGACTTACCAGTTAATTTATGAAGAACACTGGCCCACTTATTAGCCCCATCCTTACTGACACGTTTTAGCCTACTCTCAGATGCACCATGTTTGCTTTTTCCACTCATGTGGTAATCAGAAGTGTGATTGTCTCCATGAAAAATGGAATCCTCCAGTACATTCCACACCTTGACAAGAAATCCAGGAGTAAAGGATAGCATGTTGAGAAGTGGCAAGGAGTCACGAATTGGATTCAAGATTGAATATATTTTTAGCATGTTCGAATAAAAAAGAGCAATATCACTTAAATTCAGCTTTCCCAAGCATTCCAGACCATTTGGAAGCAGAATCCCAGCCCTGTCAGTGGCATCTTTGTTTGCTGCCGCCAAAAGATTTTGAAGATGCCACTGCTGACAAACAGGCCTAAATTGATCTATGTAAGAAATCAGTAAGGAATCATATGCTTCTTCATTCTCATAAAGAATTGTATCCATGGGTTCTGCTGAAGCTTCAACATCATTCTGAATAGCTTTCCTCCCCTTTTTAATCCATCCAACATTATAAAGATGAGACAGTAAGGTTTCTGCAAGATAGTTAACAACATGGACATATAATGCATGGTCTAAACCTTGATGGAAGCATTGAGGATCCACAGATTCATTTTCATTCCCCATTGCTAGGCAGATAATGTTAGTGAGAACCCAACCAACTGATGGAATTGCCTTGGAAGAGATAAGAGTATCTAAATGAACCAAATGTGATATCTCCATTGAAATATGCTCTCTCAAAATCTGTCATCACCTGTCACAGTTCGATCAGTTCTGATATGTTTAAATCTTAGAATCATGATTATATTTTATCACTTCGTTGGCTCAAAGACAAATGGTGAAAATTCACCTTTGAATTATTATCCATGATACTATAGAAACACAAATCCCTCATCTAGCATCCATCAATTTCCTTTACCCAAAAAAAGGAAAAAGAAATCAATTTGTTGTTTCTATTGCATGGAAAACAGAAGAAAAATGCCATTCCAATCTACATAGGCCCACTATTTCCACAAACTCCTAGCTTCTAAGTTACTAGTCTGTTTAAAAAAAAAAAAAAAAAAAAAACCATATGGACTATAGATCTTTAGTTATATTTTTTCAATATTTAAAGTTAAGAACAATTCCCTAGTCCCATATGTTCAGTTAATATTATTTACTTTGCATATGCCTTGCAGGTGCCCCCCTAGGATGCAGGATACTAATAGATAAAATGTGCCTAAGATATCCAAGACCTATCACATTCAATTATGAAAGCACAGTCATCAACTAAGTAAATAATGCTTGGCATTACTGCATGATTCATTCACCTAGAAAGAAAAATGAAACAAAGAAAGATGTAAATTAATTAGAGATTTAATATGTGAATAAATACAATCAAGGCGTCATCTGGCCATTCAATAAAAGAGAAACATAAAAAAAAAAAAAAAGACATTGTTCTAGATTAATGATCCTTACCAATATGCCAAGAAAGCATGGGAACAAAATTGAATTGTGCTTTATAGCAGGTCGAAGAAGAGGTGGCAGACGCTTCACAAGCCAAGGAATTGTCAGCATGTATACACAATACTGCCTAGCAGCATGGTCCACATCCAACATAGCAGGGACATTGACATCAGAGCTTCTCAAATAGAATGGCCGCAAAGCCAATGTTATTGTACTTGCAGTAATTAAAAACTTATCATCTGTCTGGTTAATATTCTTTGTTTGTGAAGAATAGTTATCCAATGAACTAATATATCTATTGATAGACACATAACTGCCACTGGAATTACTCCCCATGTACTCAATCAAACCTTTCACTGCGATATCAGCGTCTTGACGATTGTCATCAGTAATGCCTTTCCATCCTTTCAGATCAGTTAACATAACAAGAACACGCATTGCAAGGGAGGTAACCAAGGTAATATCTTGATTTCTCGAAATGCCTTTACTAAACTCTGAAAGAATGACAAAGCCAACAGAAATCAGCCCTCGAGCTTGGTGACTCCAAATTCTCCTTTCTTCAGGTGTACCAACTGCTAGAGAGCAGAAGTTCCTCTTTGAATCTAGAAAAAGGGAAGATATATCGATCAAAATTCTCATATAGCTCAGGGAGGTATGGTGTCTCATTTGAACATGTAACTTCTCCATTACTCCATAACTAAAAATAGTGCCTGACAGGTAATGGACGGGTGCTTAAAGGTATAAAATGCTATTGCATCATTATACTTCAAATAAAAATTAGAGAAAAATATAAATACCTTTTGCAAAGTAATAATTATCAACTAGATGGAAGAACTGCCGGCATACAGTGAACTAAGTTAAAAGCACAATGGACCTCCAACCTAAGGCTCGGAAAAAGATAAAAGGGAAAAAAGAACAGATTCATATCCAACATTAATAGCGTTGAATTACATCGAAAAAGGGTGGACAGACTTTCAGCTTTATAAAATCTGCATATCCACTGAACTAACAGTGCATTATAGAGGAGCTTGGAAACTCAGAACAGAGAGAACCTTCAAAATAAATGACTTTCATATTCAAATAATAGCTTGGAAAATGCAATCACATTGAAGTGTAAAAGTATTGGAACATGAATCTGTAATCCAACAAAGAACATCAAAATGAGGAACAAACCAGAAGAGTTCAGGCTTTCCAACAGGATTGTAAAGCAAATCCTCATAGAGTTTATTTTCTTGCTCTGAACCCTCTGATGCTCAGATGAGAACCGGCTTATAAAGAAAAGAAATGGTCGCAACAAATTGTTAGCAATCCACATTGCTGTCATAACACTATTGTAGTGGTTCACCAATGTCTCCCACTCCTGCTGAAGTTGCAGAGCAACCATCCTTGTAACCTTGTAGCGCCTCCATACTCCCTTATGACATCAAGGAAGCAGTTTATTTCTCAATTTTAATACATAAATGTACATGAACAGTAAGAGAGCAGGTAATAAGCTTGGAGGTTTTGGTTTTACACAAAGTACAGACCAAATAAACAATAATTTCTGGATTTCTTATAATTTAAGCAGAGATGTTGGCTCATTGTATGATTGGTATAGTGCAAACTGCGAACATTGATGCCAATTGCAAAACCTCCTGGTAAAATTGTTCAATAGTATATATTTCACCTGATATCCCTTCTTTTCTCCCAACAACAGATAAAATCAGAAATATGGGGAAAAAGAAAGTTAAGATACACCCTGCCACATGTAAACTTCCAATATATTGACTCTATCAAGTTAAATAATTCCTTATTGCATTTCGCAAACTTGTATGTGTAATGAATACACATTAAAATATTAACGAATATTTGAAAGAAATTGAACTAAACTCTGCCCAAGGATGCACCTGAATAAATAGAGCAGAAGCAGTAGCTCGTTTTGCATAATTGCGAAGTTCTCTTTCCCGGGAAACCTTCTCAAGAAGGGCATCCCTTGTTATCTCCTTTGCGCTTGCTCCTCTCAAGGACACCTGAACATCCCATCAATACCAAAAAGTGGAGCATGAATCACTCTATTCATAAGTGGTGACAGTAATAAGGAGTGAACCCCTATTCATGAACCACGACAGTAAGAATGATCCACGGGAAAACTCTTGAATAATTAAGATTGAAGAGTGAACAAAAAGGCAGCCGCGAACAAGAACAGTGATTTATCATCAGTAAAACATATAGGTGTTAAATCATAATTCCAGGTTAAATTAAATCCGGGACAGAGCCATACCAACGACGAAGTCCTTCTGATGGTAGAATTATGCAAGCAAGAAAAAGTAAGAAGACCAACCTGGTGTTTCCGAGATCCATCCATTGAAAATCAGAACATTAGCTGAACAGTGATTAACCTCAGTCCTATTTGCTTATATTCCACGAAATGTATGCCGCCCGGGTGTCCACCATTACGATGTTCCTGCTTTTCCTTTTCTCACGCAGATAGCTGCTCGATTTATAATTTTTTTTTTCTTAAAACAAAGGAAAAAGGACACGAAAATACCGATGTCAAACTTTCGAAACTGAAAATGTCTATTATTATAACTATTAATTTTAGTTATTATCAATTTCACTACTATTTTTCTTATCGTTAGATCAGAATTATAATTCGAATAACCATAAAAAAAATAAGTAATCACTAAAATCGCAGAATGACAATATCTTATCCCCTATTAACACACTATAAAAATTAAAATAGAATGTTTAAATTAGTTTTTGAAGAATAGTTTTTATGATTTACGAAGTAAGAATATAAAAGAATTTTTTAATAACAAAAGAGGTTTATGAAACCATTGCACTCATTAACACTATCAAATAATAGAGAGGGGATTGAGGGTATTTAGATTTTTTTATAGGGTTAAGGTGACAAAAATACACACGCTGTGTTTTTTCCAAGAAATACTTAGTAAGAAGTGTTTTTTTTAGGTGCGAAAATACACATGTGGTTAAAATTATGTGCAAAAATACTTTTTTGACCGTTAAGTTTGATTTTGACCGTTAAGTTTGACTTTTTCTTGACGACCGACGATAACATGGCATTTCAAATGCGCAAAAATACACATGTAGTATGTCAAGAAGAAGAGTCCAACACCAATTTTTTTATAAAAAAATTAATAATTTTACTTCAATTAAAATTATTTTAGGATCTTGAAAAAATATTTCAGGTATTGACCGGTACTAAAAGTATACTTGACCGATATTGAAAAAAATATTTAAGGGTCTTGATCGATACTAAAAAGATACTTTTCGACTGGTACCAAAAAAATACTTCATAATTTTGAAAATTTATTTTAGGATCTTGAAAAAATATTTCAAGTATTGATTGGTACTAAAAGGATACTAACTTATACTTTTGAAAAAAAATCGCAGTCTTGACTGACGGTACTAAAAAGTACTTTCGGATAATCTTGACTGTATTTAAAAAATACTTCATAATCTTGAAAAATTATTTTATGATCTTACAAAAATATTTCAAGCTATTGACTAGTACTTAAAACGATCTTGACCGGTACTAAAAAATACTTCATGATCTTGAAAAATTATATTAAGATCATGAAAAAATATTTGAGATCGACGGACTAAAAATATACTTCAGCATATTTTTTTAAGATTCTAAAATATTTTTTCAAGATCATGAAATTTTTTTTTATACGAGGCAGTATTCTCAAAGTATATTTTTAGTACCAGTCAGTACCCTGAAATATTTTTCAGATTTTGAAATAATTTTTCAAGATCATGAAGTAATTTTTCAAGACAAGTCAAGATCCTAAATATCTTTTTAGTACTGTAGTAATTAAAATAAAATAATTTTTTTAAAAAAAAAAAAAAAGCTCTTGTTGACAAACCACATGTGTATTTTTACACTTTTGAAATGCCACGTCATCGTCCAGTCAGCAAAAAAAGTCAAACTTAACGGTTAAACGTTATTTTTTCACCTAATTTGTAACCACATAGTCACTTTTGCGTCTAAAAAAAGCCCTTACTACTGGGCGCTCCTCGGAGAAAAGCACATGTGTATTTTTGAACCTTAACCCTTTTTTATATTTGTAGTAAATGACCAAAATACCCTCAATTAAAACTTTCACCCTCTTTCTCCCCTCCCTCTCCTTCCTCCTTCCTCGGCTCTTCACCCTATCTTCCTCTTCATATTAGATCTAGCTCACTGCCTCCCCTCATGGTCTCCTCCCCAATTCTCCCTCAGATTTTGTGCATATTGTGTGTAAATATTCCCTTTTTTGTTTTAATGATTTTTTTTGTTTCTTTAACTAATATTGCTGAAAGTATATATGGTAAAGCACCAAAATTCAAGGCAGAAAGGGAGATCCGCCATTGACACCAGCCTTTGAAGCCACATATTGTCTCGATGTGTCTCACTCGGACTCCTAGACATCGTGGGTGATTAGAGCCGTTGGGTCCAACGGTGAGGCCGATGGAGTGGGGAGAAAAAGACAGAGAGGTAGATGGGAATGCAAATGAGGAGGACGGAGGAGATGGCCTAGGTGATCGTAGGGGTCTTATTGCGGATGGAGGTGTTAAATAGGGAGAGGAAGGTGACAAGGAAGGCGGGTTGAGGGAGACCGAGGGAGAAGACGATGTGGATGCGGTAGAGAGTGACGTGTTGGGTGGCGACGAAGAGGAGAGGGGATAAGAAGTGGTGGGGAGGGAGGAGCTAGGATACGGCCCAGAGGAAGATGAAGAAGACGAGGAGGAGGCGGACAGTCCAGAGGGGTAGCTTGTTTGGAGCGAGCGTCTAGCGGAAAAAAGTCCAATGGAAATATCAATAGAAAAAAAGCTCAATTTGAGGTGTTTGGGTTAGTTTTTCATCCACTGGGGATCTCCCAAAAAGCTACTTATTTTTATAAGCTAGATTCGCAGTGTTGAGCATTTGGGTAGTCTCTCGCACCTCTTCCCATCATCCTCGAAGATCACACCTTTTCTCTCAGTGATTTTCTTGAGGTGGAATGTAGATTTCGGCGATGGTGCGTACAGTAGGGTCGCGGAGCTTGAAGGAATGGTCATGGGCCACCAACGTCGACGACGGATTTTTTACGATAGGGAGTCTTTACAATAGATTCCCAGTTTCACTCATTGGGATCTGTAGCGGTGGTGCTTTGAATGTCCGCGTCGAAGGCTCCGGTGATAGGGTCCTCGTCCTTGCCCATAGCTTCAACACCGACCAACTTTGAATTTTTAATTTTTAATCAAATAAAAAAATGAAAAAAAAAGGGGGGATTTTGAATTGTTTGGCTGATAACTAATTAGTAATCAAATTACTTTTCAGCATTCATTTCATCTTGTGATTAGGGATATACGATCCAATTAACAATGTACTATTATTTACTATCAACCAGTAAAAATACATTTGTATGCATTCTAATTTATATACAATTTTATCCCTTAAATATATTTAAGGGTTAAGGTGCAAAAATAGACATGTGATTTTCTCCGAGGAGCGCCCAGTAGCAAATGCTTTTTTTAGGTGCAAAAGTGACTATGTGATTACAAATTAGGTGTAAAAATAGCGTTTGACCGTTAAGTTTGATTTTTTTTTTTGCTGACTGGACGATGACGTGGCATTTCAAAGGTGCAAAAATAATTTTATGATCTTAAAAAAATATTTCAGGTATTGACCGGTACTAAAAGGATACGAAAAAAATATTTCAAGGTCTTACCGACCTACTAAAAAAGTATTTTCGGATACCGATTGGTACAAAAAATATTTCATAATTTTGAAAAATTATTTTAGGATCTTGAAAAAATATTTCAGTATTGACCGTACTAAAAGGATACTCGAAAAAAATATTTGAAATGCCACGTCATCGTCCGGTCATCAAAAAAGTCAAACTTAACGGTCAATCGCTATTTTTGTACCTAATTTGTAATCATATAGTCACTTTTGCACCTAAAAAAAACATTTGCTACTGGGCGTTCCTCAGAGATAAGCACATGTCTATTTTTGCACCTTAACCCTATATTTAATTAAGGACTTTATTGTTTATCAATTTTTTAATAATTAATTAATGTTTTTCAATTTTAAATATAAATATAAATTTTTATCTTCAATTATCATATATAAAACTAATATTAATATATGTAGTATTCAATAAGATGCATGCCCTTTACAGTCATTTTCCATTTCAACTGAATTTTTAAATAGTAATCCAAATACGTTTCCGTTTGGAAAAAAAAGCCACTTTTGCCATTGGCACCGTCAATCCAAACACAAATCATATTTACAATCTAACTTTTATCCTATCCTACTCCTACAAAAGTAAGATAGAAAATAAGTCGTTCTCCCACCACTAACCTAGACGGGCTTGAAATTGAAGTGGTGGAGGTGGACGAGGGACTTGGACTAGAAACGGAGGTAGAAGATGAAGTAGCGGTGGAGGAAGGAGAGGAGAATGAAGGCATGTTGGTAAAAGTATAATATTTTAAAAACTCAATTCATATCTTTAGACTTATATGTTATTTTGAAGTGTCAACAGGCTATTTGGGGTTTTAGAAATTCAAATGATATTTATATATCTTTTTTCCATCAAACTATGAAAATAAACTACGAAAAATCCTAAGAAAATACTACTTAAACTTTAAAATCTCAAATAGGTAACTTTATAACAAAATAAGTTGTTAATCGCTTTATTGTTTTTATTAGCCTTATTAATGTTGTTGTCAACATGATTCTGAAGTTTAAGTGATATTTTTCTATCATTTTTTCAATAAACCAACAGCAATATGATTGTCATCAACAATATAGAGTTTTTTTTTTTTTTCATCAATAATATAGAGTAATACTCCCCTGTGAGTCGTGATCATATCCGTAATTCAAAAACTTAATACAAGACACACCGTATTTATTAATTTGATTAGATTAATTAAATTAATTAATACGAACAATATTTTTTCAAACACTCCAGCCTTCTTCATTAATTCTCTCATTCATTTTCTTCTTTAATTTTTGTTGAGGAAGGGTGAATCACAAAAAAATTGATAAATATGAAAATTATGTCTTATGTTTAGCAGTAAAATAAACTCCGTAAATATATCTTATATTAATATAGAAAGTATTAAATACTAGTCTAAATCTATACTAATTATAGTATTATTATTTTTTACCATAAATTTGATTAAATCTTTAAATTCTCATTTTGCATTATCTGGCTCTCTTTCCTTGTAACAATATTCTCTTAATATTCTAAATAAGCCGTCACCATTTAAAAATTTTTAAAGCTGAAAATTAATAATTTTTGTAAAACATGAGGGAGTAATTTTTAGGGTTGAGTAAGGAGCCCGTAATCCTATAAGCCTACTCGCAATCACAAAAAAGTAGCATGACGTAGTCTGCCCAAAAAGAGCCCATAATGGGGTGGGCTAGGGCATACCTTCGAGCTGCCCATGTCCGCCCATTTAGATGTCTTTAAAGATAGTTGAGGCATTTATATATGTCCAAAACTAGCTACCAAGACTATTCTTAAAATCAAAGAACTTAATATTAATAATTTTGATGAGAATGCAAGTATTGTTATTATTATTTTCAATTTGTATTGTTTCAACTCTTTACTATATAATGAATATGATTTCTCTTAGGTTATTTTATGAATATAAGTGAATTTGAAGATGACGATGAAGCACGAAAATCCTATTGAAGTAATGAAGCATGTCATTTCATTAATTATTGAACTTATGGTTTGAATATTAAAATGATGTTATGATGGTGTTAGATTGAATTTAAGTTTTTTTTTTTTTCCTGAAACTCTGATGGTTGAACTTAGAACTTAGAACTTAGAACGATGGATTGATGCCTCTATTATGTATGATTATAATGTTTCTTTTCATTTTTTTTTTAAAGTTAAGATCTAAATGAGTTCTCATACCCGATTTGACTCGCCCATTTAAGTATCAGCTCATTTAACATGGGCTAAATAGGTAAAGGCACAAGTATAGGCTTGCTCATATTCGTAAAATATTAAATGGGTGGGTTATATGTTAGGGCAATGGCTGCCCAACCTGCTTATTGCTCAAACCTAGAAATTTTATAAAACCATGGCTAATTAATTTATATGAGCAGTGAAGTTGCATCATAGTTCAGATGACATTCTATTGCTAGTTAATAATAACGATTAAAGGACGGGAGCTAAAATGTAATTTAGGAATCTAATCTAATTGACACATTTTGTTAATTTTGAAAGAGTTTAGTATCATTTTTGCCTCAAAAGTTTTTCTGAGTAATACTTAGTACCCGGAAGTTTTTTTTAGATCAAAATTGCCTCAGAAGTTAAGAAAAGTGGCAATTTGCCCTAACGTTAGAAAATGTCAATTTTGACTGTTATTTTTTTACTGGAGCTTCCACGTGGCGCCTACTCATTGCCAACTCACCTTCTTCATCCCTTCCCCTCTCTCATCTAGTAACGATAACAGGTTCTCCAAGGATGGTGGTCTTCAACGACAATGGTCTCCCTCCCTCCTCTTCTCCAACCCTTGCTCCACAAGACTGAGAAACTCATGGGGATTCTCCAACACATCCCAAGCCACCACAGCTTGCACTTTGATGGGACCATCTTTAAGGATATTCGCAAAAACATAGCATATTCCGGTGTGGAAGAGATGCTCTAGTCTCTACGCTCTCAGGATCATGATCCAGAAGCCCAATCGCCCTCGCAGAATTCTCTTGACCTTCCATCTTACCCCTCTTTGAGCAATTTAAACAACAGCCCAACCCCACATTCTTTGATTATCAACTTCCTGTATCGATCATTGTCCCTAGAAAGTGAAACCAGCGAAGCCGCCGCATCAGATCGCTCTTCCAGAGAACCCATGTAGAGTGTCGCCCCTTGCTCTCGTATAAGATACAGATTCTGTTCGTTTGATGAGATCGGAGGAAGACCCTGATACTTGTCGTTGTGATCCTCCACTAGAGCAAACACACGAAGTAGCCAAGACACGTCTCCAAATGAGTTCTCGAGCTGGATAGACATCTTGCTTAAAGTGTCGGCGGGTAAGATGGTGAACACACGCTTGACTAGGCCATTGACGCGGCACTTGAGAATCAAGGAGTGGCCCTGGGTGAGGACCTGTTCGATTTATTCAATGATCCGTTGCGTGGGATGCTCGTATAGATCGGAGCAAGCTCTCGCAGCCTACCAGAGAAGCCCTGTGAGTTTCTCAGTCTTGTAAAGAATAGGAGGGAGGGAGAGCGCCGTCGCTGACCTGTCATCGTTGCTAGATGAGAGAGGAGAAGGGATGAAGATGGTGAGGTGGCAATGAGTAGACGCCACATGGAAGCTTCAGTCAAAATTGACATTTTCTGTCAAAATTGACATTTTCTAATTTCAAGGTGAAATTGTTACATTTTATTAACTTCCAAGACAATTTTGATCCAAAAAGACTTATAGATACTCGCTTCTCTCGCCAAACCTTCCGCGACAAAAAAATGATACTTATCCCATTTCGAAATCCAAATACAATGCCGTTTCATTTGAAAAAAAAAAAAAAAAAAAAAACATGAAATGCATCGCGGCTTGGCCATGCGCCTTCCTTTGATCATTCTCAGTTGTGAGTTAGCTTTTGTGATAAGGATAAGATATTATCACTACCAATTTTATCTCACTACCAACTCATTACCACTTTTTCACCGTTAGATCAGAATCTCAATAGGAGAGAGAAATGATAAAAGTAGATGAGATTCTGATCTAACGGTGAAAAAATGGTAGTGACAATATCCTATCCCTTTGTGATAAGGGTTTAATGTTTCTACTTTTGTTGCAGAAACATTTTTTCTGCCACACTCACATAAAAGTGAGTGGGTCCCAATAATATTTTCTCTCTCTTCTCTTTACAATGGGACCCACTCACTTTTATGTGAGTGTGAACGATTTAAAAACGCGTTTTTGCAAAGAAAAGCGTAAACATTAAACCCTTGTGATAATTGCATATAAAGATAAGATTTTATTTTAAATATTTTTAACATCAAATTTTAAAAGAAATACCAAAAATTAAATAAAGTTGTCTACAACATTAAAATTATAAGGGTTAAATGCCTAATTTGCCATGGAAGTTTTGATAAGGAGGCACTCAGCATCCAGAAGTTTTTTTGGTATCAAATTTGCCCCGGAAGTATGAAAAAGATAGCAAATTTGCCCTTCCGTTAATTTTGACCGTTAAGTTTGACTGAGTGTACACGTGGCATGCCACCTCATGACACGTGGCATGCCACTTCATCAACCCGAATAAGAGTTAAGTATCATTTTTGCCTCGGAAATTTTCACTAAGGATCAATTTTGCCCCGGAAGTTTACAAAAGTAGCAATTTTGCCCTTCTTTCTCCCAATATTGAATTTGACTATTAAATCAGGCAAAGACCACACATGTCATGCCTTAAAAATGTCGAACTTGGAGTCGAGAGAAGGAGATCCTTGAGATGTTGAGCTCAAGGCGCTAGAATTTGTGAAGCCGAACCGGTCACAAGTGACCGAAAGGTCTCGTCGCAAAAACCCGAGGAAACATCACTTATAATCTAAGCAAATGAAACGCAAAACGAGAAATGAATTGTTCCAAAAATTGGTTCAAAAAACAAATCAATAGTGATATATTTACGTTTGTATAGACTGATCATTTCCTTATATCATAAGTGATGCTTCCTGTGACCAGTTCGGCTTCACAAATTCTGGCCGCCTTGAACTCAACATCTCAATGATCTCCTTCTCTGACTCCAAGTTTGACCTTTTCAAGGAATGAAATGTGTGGTCTTTGACTGATTTAATAGTCAAATTTAATATGTGGGAAAGAAGGGCAAAATTGATACGTTTTGTAAACTTTCGGGGTAAAATTGCTCCTTAGTGAAAACTTCTGAGGCAAACTTGCTCTCAGTGAAAACTTCCAGGGCAAAAATGATACTTAACTCTTATTGGGTTGATGAGGTGGCATGCCACGTGTCATGAGGTGACATGCCACGTGTACACTCAGTTAAACTTAACGGTCAAAATTAACGGAGGGGCAAATTTGCTACCTTTTTCATACTTCCGGGGCAAATTTGCTACCTTTTTGTTACTTCCATGGTAAATTTGGTACCAAAAAAACTTCCGGGTGCTGAGTGCCCCCTTATCAAAACTTCCATGGCAAATTAGGCATTTAACCCAAATTATAACATTAATCAATTATGTAACATGATAAAAAAAATAGCTCAAGCATATATGTATTAATAAATTGTACATACTAAAATAATTTACAAACATAAATTATCCAAAATAATACTATATTTTAGATTGAAATAAATACTCTCTCCGATCTTAAATATAAGATAGAGTTGACTTTTTTTTTTTGAAAGATTAAGGAAGCTAAATAAGTTACTTAATCATATTATATGTTGTGTATCCTTAAATTATATCACTATGGTCCTATTTATAAATCAACTTTTACGGAGAGTGAAAGTAGACTTATAAATAGGAGCAAAGTGATATATCAGTTTATTAGTCAAACTAATTAGTTTGAGGAAAAAATTAAAATATAAATACTATAAAATAATTTAATAATTTTTTTAATCTCATAAAAAAGTTTAATTTATCTTATATTTATGGCCGGAGGGAGTAATAAATTTTGACATAGTTATTTTTCTAATAGGAACAATGATTCTGAAAGAAAGAAAGGAAAAAAAAAAAAAAAAAAAAAAAAAAAAAAAAAAAAAAAAAAAAAAAAAAAAAAAAAAAAAAAAAAAAAAAAAAAAAAAAAAAAAAACCCCACACAAGAGAAGAGAAAATAGGGGAAAAAAAAAAAAAAAAAAGTGAAACAGTAGCAAGAAGAAAGGAAAGAGAAAAAATGAGGACTGAGAACAAAGTTGGTGGAACTCACACTTATAATAGTGAGAATTTTTAGCTTCTCCAAAACCATGGTTTTAGCTATTAAAAAAAAAAAAAAAGCACTTTTGACATTTTATCATGTATTTTGGATATTTTTTTTCTCCAAACTATGGTTTTTCCAAAAAAAATGCTTTTAAAAAGTTTGCCAGACACATACTTAATCGGCAACACCATGGCTCCAGACGTGTATGTAAATACAGGCCACCAATGCTTTACGATATATATGACCTAACTCTTTCTCTTTGACTTAAATTCATTCACAACTTTTATCAAGGAATTTATAAATTTTCATTAGGTTTTAATGATTTTTCATTTACCAAGTAAAAAAACTTGCACTATAATATCTTTCACAACTTTTATTTAGGAATTCACAACTTTTCATCAGGTCTTAATGATTTTTATTTACCCAGCAAAAAAAAAAAAATCACATTATGAGTTCATTCACAATTTTTATTAAGGAATTCAAAATTTTCCAATAGGTTTTAACGATTTTTCTTTACCCAGCAAAAATATTCACACTATAAGCCAATTCAAAAGTTTTGTTAAGAATTCATAACTTTTTATTAGGATTTAACAATTTTTGTTTATCCAACAAAAAAATTCGCATCATGAGCTCATTCATAAGTTTTATTAAGGAATTCATAATTTTTCATTAGGTTTTAACGATAAACAAAAAATGGTTAAAACCTTTTGAAATGTTATAAATTCCTTCAAAAATTTGTGAACAAGTTGATTGTGTGAATTTTTTATTGGGTAAAAGAAAAATCGTTAAAATCTTATGAAATGTTGTGAATTCCTTAACAAAACTTATGAACGATCTTATATTGTGAATTTTTTGTTGGGTAAACAAAAATTGTTAAAACCTAATGAAATGTTATGAATAAGTAACAAAACTTGTAAATGAACTTGAGTTAAATAGAAAGAGTTAGCTTATATATTTTTGTGTATAATATTTATTGTAAAGCAATGCCCACCAATGTTTACAGCAAAACAAGTGGTGAGGTCCAAATCCTACCCTCACCACTTTGCCACATATTTATTCCCGCCAGAACTCTGCCAGCCGCTACTCACCAGCAAGTGTAGTGGTAATATTTTAAAATATATATATATACAAGGGTATTTGTCTCATTTTCATTAAATTTTAAAAAGAACAAATAATGTACTAACATCTTTTTGATATTATGAATATTCGAAACACCATTTTATCTTTTCTTATTTTTAAAGGTTCTTTTCGAGGATTTTCTCATTAAAATAGCTACAGTCTTAAAGGTTAGGAAAAAAAAAACTATAACCTTTTGTCTTTCATATAGGTGTAACTTCGGGTTAGATTTGATCATAAATACAAGACATTAATCTACTTTATTTCACATATTTATTATTTTTTTCAAACTAATTTATATAACTTATAAGCTAATAAACTATTTTTAATCCTGAACGTATGACCAAGTTTGTAGTTAGAAGCATTCATAGGCAATGCAAGGCCTCTGCTTGATACCCCTCCCAAAGGATGAACAGGTTACACTACTCAGGCATATCCGATAGAAGCTCCAACCATTTTTAGGGGAGGCAAAAGTAAGGTTCCCCACCGAAAGACGACGCCCTATCCATAATATAATATATGATTCATGAATACTCTAATTAAGATTTGATCAACAACTTTAAAGATATTTCATAATTTCACATAATTCTATAATCAAACTCTACATTATAGGTCTTCACACAGCATCCACTGCCAAACAAAACTATAACTGAGTGTTGAAAGTTCCAGCATCACCAAAATGGTAGAATCAACACCAAATATATATCAATTGCAATCAAGCCATTCCTAAATTGTTAGCCCTACGAGTGTCATTATCCACCAAGTTGGTAGAATCAAAAGCAAATCTACATCAATATAGTAAGTAATACTCTTGATAAGTTGGTCTCTTTGACAGCATAAAGCATGCGCTCTGCGTCTCAAAAGTTTACATTAGGTGCTATTCTCTTATGTGCTTCTTAGGTGCTATTCCCTCTGATTAGAGGGATTAAGAATTTTTTTAATATATATTCTATTTATTTAGATTAGATTATATGCTGCATCTTGAAAAAAATTTTACACCCGTATCTCAAATTAATTAATTTTCAGTCCTGCATTCAAAAATATTTTTCCTGTAACCCAATATCCTGGAAATTAATTAATTTGACATACTAGGTGTAAAAAAAAAATTCAAGATGCATCATATAATCTAATATATATAAATAGAATATATAAAAAAAATAAAAAAATTTCATAATCCCTCTAATTAGAGGGAATAACACCTAATGAGAACTCGCGTTCTCACTAATAAGAATTTCAGCCATCCATTTATTTTTTGGTCTAGTTCATTCTATATAGTTCAGCCATCCAAATATACAGCGCGCACATTCCATCTAGTTCATTCTACCTTGCAGCAATACAAAATATTCATCTATATACAAACTCAAGAACACCCTTGGAAAGCACGTTATTTACGTTCGTTTATATGTATAGACCGTTAGCTTCAAAAAAACTATATCCCTAATCACCAAAAATTTTCATTCCAGAAGAACAAGATAAAACAGAGATAAAACAATACTACTCCCTTCGGTCCTAATTATAAGAGCTAGTTGACTTTTTTGGAGAGATTAAGGAAGCTAATCAAATTAGCTTAGATTATTTTTATTTTAATTTTTTTTCTTCAAACTAAATAGTTTAACCAATAAACTAATATATAATCAATGAAAACACAACATATGAAATGATTAAATAACTTATTCATCTTCCTTCATTTCTCTAAAAAAAGTCAACTAGTTCTTATAATTAGGACCGGAGGTAGTACTAAATAATATGATGTAACTTCGTATTCTTCATATTAGAATTTAGACAGAAAGTTGGAGCCAAATAATATATATATATTAAATAGAATTATATTTATTTTTTCAGGCAAGGCCAAATGGCAAAGCAGCATAGTATGCCACTATGCTCAATGCTTGGCACTGCTTGAGACAATTAGCCAGGCATGAAAATGCCCTTTTCTGTTTCGAGCCACTTTTTAAGGTGGCCTGGACATTTTTTCACCTATACCCTTATTTATAGTATAATTTTATACTATAGACTAAATTCTACATTTAGAACTGGATGAGTATAATTTAATGCTAGACAAGGTTACTTTAGAAAGATCAACGGCAAATAACAATCGTTATAATTAACTAATTTATATGCACATATATATCATTTTTGTTGATGTACTAAAATCAGTTAAGTAACTAGTACTATCCACCATAAACAACCTTAAAAAATGATTTTTTTTTTTATATAAAATCTCAATAAAGAGTAGGATCTATTGGCTAATAATCTACTCATTCAGTTTTTAATATAAAATATATTTAAGGAGTTGATTTTGGTCTTAAATATAAGACATCCTTTTCATATTTGTCATTTTTTTTCTTCCTAATTTACCCCTATTGATTCTCCCTTAATAATATTCAAATAATAGAAGGAAAGAGAGAATAAAGGAAGGTGATGACTAGAATATTTTAGAAAATACATATCATATTAATTAACTTAACTAACTTTCTTAATCTAATCAAATTGGGTAAATAAACCTTACATTAAGGAATAGAGGAGTATCTAAAGATATGGTTTGCGATAGAGCACAATAACACCGTACGATCCATGTAGCTGACACCACCTACTAGAATAAAAGTTTTGTTGTTGTTGTAGAAAATACAACACACTAAGCATCTACGTCATGACAAAGAGCTCCAACCAAACATTCAGGAGGACACCCAACATTCACTGAGGTTATATGTGCTACACTGCTAGCTTCTCTACCACACCACCCAATACTCAATAAGGCTATAGAGTACGAAACTCAGAGAGGAGTCTATCTTCAGGATGAAAATCACTCCAACCTTCCATGTGAAAGCTACACAAACAAAAACAAAAACAGAGTAGGTGGCTTTAATTTAATTGATTGATTTTCCTCATATTGTCCATGGAGTCTTCACGAATCAATTGAGTGTTCTACATAGCAAACTGAGATCTTGTTTTCATTAAAAAAATAAATAAATTCTGAGAGAAAGATAAGACTAAGAGATGGATATTTGATCCTGGGTCCTTAAAAACAAAACTTATTTTGAATATATCGTCATTATGAATGATCAATTTATATATGTTAGTTCATGACTGATAAATTATATTATTTAATAATATAAACTTTGCATTATATTTAGAATAATGTCTGACACCGATGTATGGCATTTTAAAACAATGATTAAGCAAAAGAGGAGACAAAACAAGTGGCGTCACAGAGTGGAAATCCAACACGTCTAAAACAGGGCATAAAACAAAAAGGGCAGGCTGAGATGAGCTGATACATATTCCCCAAGATTAAAAACATGCCACGAAAGATGGTTATAACTGATAAGAGAGACGAGAAATGGAGACAAAGATCGAGACGTACAGTGACCTTGACATGTAGTTAATTAATTACATTCCCACCCATCACACACTTTTTGTTCTCTGTCGCCTTTCACAGTCACACTCTTTTTTTTATTATTATTTATTTAGGAAAGAAAAACAGATGCATGGAATATATCATATTTCCGTCAATTATTATTTTGCGGCAGTTTTAACATTACAGATACACCCACCGTTATCATGAAATGGCTTGTTCGGTACGTATAAACCATGATTCTTCTCACGTGAATACGTTTGCTTGCTAGCTGTATAGTAGTATATCCAAAACCCATAATGCACCATTTGCATATACTGTACTGTCCTTTTGACTACTCTGGCTTCTACTTAACACAAAGCAATTATATCAAATATTCATGACAAGGAAATGGAGTGTAAATACCTGAAGTCTTGCCTCAATTATATATCTCCCGTGCGTGTTCTAAATGTTTCAAGAGATCACACATACTTATATAACAAACATTTAATACTGAGTAAAGTGTTAAAAACTTAAGTGTATCACGTTCAACTAGATATTATGATGAACTTGTGATTTGGTGGTGAAGCGGCTATAAAAGGAAAAAAGGCATTTCATAAAACGAAGAAAAATGCCTGGGATTCCTTTTCATGCTGAGCAAGTAAATGGGGGAGGTGGTATGCATGAGATGAGAGAGGCCAGGCATCAGCTTTTACTCAGCCTCTGAAGCCAATTTCCCTCCCATAATTACCAATCTGCCCTTTATTGGATTTTTTCTTTTCTTTTCGTAACGTGGAGTTGGCCTCGCACAGCCTTTATCCAACAGAAGAACAATTTATCTCATTAAAAAATTACCACGATGTGGTGTTTCTTGGGTAATTATTTGATTACCAGAAATATATTTTGTCCTGATATGAGGATGAACCATACGACAATTTGTTAAAGTAGATAATTTAGCCATTTGAGTATAATCAGACGCTAACACTAAAACGACAGGGGCTACCCTTAAGTGACGAACACGCAGCCACATTGCGTGATGCGTTGGGAGCCTTCAAAACGACACGTTTGAAGCAGAAGAAAGGGATAACAAGACACGTGGGAACCAATGTTGGCTGCCTCGCAAAATTGCGAAAGAGATAGTGGTCTTTTTCTTTCGGGGCTGATCCGTAAAAACAGAGAGCGAGAGAGAGAGTGCTGGTCCAAGCATTCAATAGGGAAATCGGTGGGTTGTTGGTAAAGAGCAGGAAGCTAAGGGTAAAAACGGAAATCCAAAAAGTTGCATGAAAATACTCGGATATTGAGGATGGAATATGAAGACGCCTGGCCCTGGAATGACATTGCAACTATTTATTACCAAAACTTCTCCTTCTTCCTCAACCCACCCCTCTGTTTCTCTCTCCCATTGCACTTCTCTGAGCAGAGAAACAGAGACATGATTACTAAAGCAGAGGCATTAATTTTTGCCGCCACGTAACTGAAGATGGAGACAAGCAAGGCGTAGCTGGCTATCTTTTGTTTCTACATAAATAGAGGTGCTCATAATTCTCAGTCATTGAGCATCTTCAGGGAAAGAGATGAAAATGGGTGGTGATAGAAGAAATTATGGTGCATGGCTGGGTTCAAATTCATGTTCCTCTGTGAATCTTTTGTTGCTCATGTTACCTCTTATGGCACTTGCTGGGCTTGTTTCTGTTTGGGGTCCGAACCCCTTCAACTGGAATTTAGTTGCTAATAAACGTGTTTCATGGAGCTCTCTTAACCCCTCTTCTTCCTCGTTGAACAGTCGTGTGACCACTCTGGAAATTCCTGATTCATCTGGAAAACAGAGAGAAGGGGTTCTGGATTTAAGATCAAGAGTGGTGGTGGCTGTGGATGATGCTCACAGTAAGAAGGAGAAAGCTATCTCTGATGACACTTCCTTCAATCATTCTTCTACTCCACCGCTTTCCATTCAGGCTATACACTCACTCCAATTATCTGTAAGACCTCTGGCCACTTTTATAAATTTTCGCATCGCTTTCATTATGTCATCTTTTTCCCCATGAATATTGGCGTTCAGTACTATAGTATTCTGGAATTGTTGCATCAATTAAAGAATTGACCCGAGATTTCTCTCATGACTAGATGGGAATCATGGAATTAAAGCCATTCATGTTTGATAAATCATATGAGAAGGCTGGTGTCTAGTTCACTCATGTGTAGTTATGTCTACTCTAGCCGCAAAGAGCATGAAGCTCACATTTTCTCCTTTTCTCTTGCCTACGCATGATAACAAATGTTCAATTTTTTTAATCTTGCAAAAGGATTTTTAGTGCAGCTTTGGGATTTTGCCGAATAATTTGACCTTCCTTGCGGTCAATTGTACTAATTCTAATCACGGGACTTTTTGAAAAAGAACGAAACAGGGGAAATCCTCAACTTTTCCGGCAGGACTAATACAATAATGAACCAATCTTTTGGTCCTCCAATTGTGAAACAAAGGAGGGAAAGAAAGTTCAGCATCTTAGAAAGAATGGAAGGCAAACTCATACATGTTCGAGCAGCAATTAGAGAAGCCAGAAACGGAAATCAAACACATGATTCAGACTATGTCCCAGTGGGTCCAATGTATTGGAATGCCAAAGCCTTCCAAAGGTAACTCTTGTGCCAACTCTTCTCCTTTTTCTATGTGAAACCGTAATTTTACGTTTCTCTGAAACTGCCGATTCCTTCTATGTTACCATCAGACTCGCTTGCTCATTGTTCTCTGCAAAATTGCTTATAACAGAAGCTACATAGAAATGGAGAAACAGTTCAAAGTGTTCGTGTACGAAGAAGGAGAGCCACCTGTATTTCATAACGGACCTTGCAAAAGCATATACGCCATGGAAGGGAACTTCATCCACGCAATTGAGATAAACAAACAGTTCCGAACAAAAGACCCAGAGAAAGCACACGTGTTCTTCCTTCCTTTTAGCGTAGCAATGATGGTTCAATTCGTGTACGAACGAGATTCTCGCGATTTTGGTCCCATAAGAAAAACAGTCCGAGACTATGTAAATCTCATTTCTACAAGATACCCCTATTGGAACCGAAGCCTCGGAGCCGATCATTTCATGCTCGCTTGCCATGACTGGGTAAGCAAACTTCACCTAACACGACACGAACCTAAAAAAATTGAAACTTTAATAATTATCTTTGTCCTGTCTCAGGGGCCAGAGACTTCGTTTTCGGTTCCTTACATGTACAAGAACTCGATACGTGTTCTGTGCAATGCCAACACCTCGGAGGGATTTAACCCTGCAAAGGATGTTTCTTTTCCTGAGATTAATCTGCAAACTGGTACGATAAACGGGTTCGTGGGCGGGCCATCTGCATCTAGACGTCCAATTCTGGCGTTCTTTGCGGGAGGGGTTCATGGGCCAATCAGGCCTATTCTTCTAGAACATTGGGAGGACAAGGACGAGGATATTAAGGTTCACAAGTACCTGCCAAAGGGGGTGTCGTACTATGAGGTGATGAGGAAGAGCAGGTACTGTCTTTGTCCTAGTGGGTACGAGGTAGCGAGTCCGAGAGTGGTGGAAGCAAACTACACAGGCTGTGTGCCGGTGCTAATTTCAGATCATTATGTGCCTCCTTTTAGTGATGTTTTGAATTGGAAATCGTTCTCTGTGGAGGTTTCTGTGAAGGACATACCCAACTTGAAGAACATTCTGATGAGCATTTCGACGAGGCAGTATATAAGGAAGCAGAGGAGGGTGGCTCAAATTAGGAGACATTTTGAGGTGCATTATCCTCCTAAGAGATTCGATGTCTTCCATATGATTCTTCATTCTGTTTGGCTTCGAAGATTGAATATCAAAGTTCACGAAGATCATTGATTGGCTCTCAACTTGTGACCCAATGGACAGAGGACTCCTCGCAGTTTCTGATTCGGATTTTGTGATTAGTATTTTTTGATGTCCTGTATAAAAATAGGATGTGCAAGTTTACATTTCCGCTTCTTTACTAGTCTGAATTCATTAGTATGGCTTTTGTTGAGTCAGTGAGAGCCAAGGGTTTGGTCATAGAAAGTCAAATTCTGTCGTATAAAACTTATCAGAGACAAAGCGACCATCGAAAAAGATCAGGGACACAAAGCGACCATTTATGTTTAGCTTTTTAATTTTGCTTAGGTATAATTTTTCTCAACAAAATTATTTTCATTTATATTGAAGTCTTAAGTTAATTTTTACTGGTGTTTTACTCTTCTTTTAAATTTCATATTGTTTTAATACATTTTTCAAACTGCGAAAAACTATTTTACCTTTGTATCGAAGAAGAAGAAAACTATTTTAGCAGTGTTGGATGTTGATAACAAAATATTTTAATGCTACTGGTTGTTTTAACTTGAACGCCATCAATATGCTTCTATTTTTTTAAAAAAATATAATAATAATTTAACTTCTTCTTTTTTTGGTCAAAGATAATAATTTAACTTCTGAGTACACATTGATTACATATACGTTTCACAACTCACAAAACCTACTTAACTTCCAAATAAAAACGAAAAAAGAACTTTCTTCCCTCTTAAGATCTTATAAACAGTCTAAAACCAAGCGACGAAACATGTGCTCCAGTTCATCCTCCATACATGAGGAGTTGAATACTAAACAACCCCCCCCCCCCTGAATTTCCAACCTATACATTACATGTGGACTGTGACATTTAAATAAATGTGAACAAAGAATGATTTAAAATTAAAATGAACCTAAATTATAAATTTGTGTGTATATCTATCCCTCCCAAAACTCTCTTGGTGGGGAGCCTTATACATTGGATTGTCTTTTTTTCAAAGTGAACATAAATTCTAAATATGTGATGTTGCATAAATATACGTGAACAAAGAATTATTTAAAATTAAATAAATGTATGATAAATTGTTTGAATAACCACCAGGGACAAGTTATCTTGAAATGCCAAATTATTGAAATTTAATTCTATGAAAAAATCACGAAAGAAATTTCGTATGATAAATTGTTTGGTTCCCCTTCAAAATGCTCCCATTAAATAAATTACATTGGACTGCGTTTTGCTTTGCGTGTCGTACTATTGTTAGTTAAAATGTGATAAAATCATAAAATAAACATTTTCAAACACAATACATAATTATTTAACTCAGAATGTTATTACTAAAATACTCACAAATTAATATAAAGTTAGTACAGAATTTGATGCAACTATTAATATTTTTTGTTGTTGTCCATTGTCTTTGTCAATTATGATATTTTATAATCCCTCAACTAGATGTCAATTATGGTATTTTAGTGTTTGCGCATTTAATGTTTTTATTCCCTTTTTATTTCCATCATTTCATATATTATTTAAAAGTACAGACTTGTGATTAATTTGAACTAAGTTGCACTAAAGTGGACCAAATTCTTACCAGAACCAAAGCGTGAAGTATCATGCACTAGTAATGATTTGACTTATAATGACTCTGGTTCTACAGAATCTTTCAACTGATTTTTTGATTATGGACAGGAAGCACTTAAAGGGGAAAATATTCAGGTGTTCCTTAGCATATTGAATTGCCTCAATATATTCAAATGCTATAGAATCTTTCAGCTGATTCTTGATCATGGATCGGAAGCACATAAAAGTGTCTGTTGTAATATATTGAATTTTGGGACTAAAGGCTAGAGAATAAGCCTGAATAAAATAGATTACTAAGTATAGTTTAACAAGAGTCTCAAGAATGCATAAGAAATATAATGACTTTTAGAAATCGCATCCGGAATAAAGTATGAAATTCAGTATGAATTAGTCGAAAGAAAGCACTTGATTCCTTTAGGATGTGTTGGAATTAGATGTGTTGGAATGACATAGAATGTAACTTGGATCCAAAGAGAAATGGTGTCTAGAAAAAAGTAATATAGAAAACTAAAAGAGCTAATGGCACAAGAAATTATATTGCCATAATCAAGGGCAAAAGAGACAATTGCCACTTGATCTTGATGTTAAAATTGGAAGACAAAATGTAAGGGCAAAATTGTCATTTGGCTAATCAATCAAGAATCTCTTATTTTCTCCAATAATAAAGGCCAAAGTCGGCCAAGAAGGAGGAAGGGAATAGAAAATAGATTTTTAGACATAAAGAAAGCCGTGTGGAAGTATATGAGACCAAATGGAAAAAGAAGAAATGAAATATTCAAGACATTGCAAAAAATTCATTAAACAAATAGTGTTTTTTTAAAGAGTTGGAAGGTGATATTTCAAGAAGCCATTCATCTTCCAAAGAGCCAAATTTCGGCCAACATCCACAAAAATAGAGAAAAGAAGTTGGAAAAAGAAAAAGGAAAGAGAAATGAGTAAAAAGAAGAGCAAAGAAGAAAAGTGGCTCTTGCTCAATCTTCACCTTTTAAATCACTTTTCTAGGTTTTAAGGCCTTTATAAAAGTTGTTTCTCTCATTAAGATCTTCCCTTATATGGTTTTAATTTCTTGAATAGAGGTGTTTTGTGTTGTCTACAAAGTGCTAAGGCAGGAGAAACAAGAAACAAGCACTACAAAGTGTAAAGTGAATATAAGCTTCAATTTAAACCCTATATTTTGTGGTTTAGTTGAGTATTGTTGATTTTGTGTGCTACCCTAATTTCAATAGTCATGAGATTCTTAGGGTTTTATGTTAATATGAAGATATAAATGGTAATTTATGGTGTATAATGATGACTTTAGGTTATTGAGGTGGTAAAATTGTAAACTTGATGATTTTGTTGCTTTGGAGGTGAATTTTTGGTTAGAACAAGGCATGAAGAAAGATTATGATTTTCTGTTTTTGAGGTTTTCAATGGATTCATTGGAAAAAATTGTGTAGGAATAGGTTGTTGGTATGATTTTAAAAAAAAAAAAAAATTGAAAGCAATTTGCTACCAATTAATTAGGGTTTTCTATGTAGCAATATGAATGTGTTGTGTTTGTGGTAGTATAATGTTGTCCAATGGACATTATATTTTTCATAATAAAAGTAGATTTGTCAAACTTTAATTTGATAGTTCATATAAGTCAATTGGATCTGTATACTATGAGTTGTCCATTTTGAAGTTAGTCATGTAAAACTGGCATGTTTCTGGGGCAATGTCCAGTGAAATGTAATTTTGGAATGTTGTGCGTCCAATTAACCAAGGAAATTCTTTTCCCTAAACATAGGCTTAATAAAGGTCATATAGCCTTTGAAACCACCTCAATTGGACTTTTGTAGATAAGTGAAAAATTTAGCAGTGTAGGTTGCTATGTGAAAATGTGATAATGGCTTGAATGATGAATACGTGTGGTAAGCAAGGGTAGACATAAGTGTTATCACTTGGATTGAATGGTAACAAGAGTGAAATTCAAGGTTATTATAAGTGGTATCAACACCAGACTTGGGTCTAGCACCTATCTCTCAAAATTGTCCGCTTTGAGCCCATTATCCCTCATGTTTTTAAAACACATTAAGAGAGATGTATCTGAACCTTTATAAGATACAGTTGCTTTGTGACTTAACTTTCATTTGATATCACCTATAACATCTTAACGCTAGCTCTGATACCACATTTAATGTCTCACATTTATCACAAACTCCTTTTTAAAAGCATATTTCAATTGCAGGGTGTGACCATTACAGAGAATTGCAAGTACTGGAAAACATGGATCCTTAAAAAAAGGAGAAGAACAAACAATAAGGAGCCGGTAAAAAAGAAAAAAAGTCGGACCTAATTAGGTTTAGGTCCAAGAATTACCCTCTCATAGTTTCGTCACAGGTTATATAACGAAATGTTTTTTATATAAAAAAATCCATTGCATCAATCTATGGACTATCGATTTCTATTTCACTCCAAGATTGATTTGTGGTTTGACTAAAATTTACTTGGCTTTATAAAAGCACCTAATATTGTATTGCCCATTCCCATGTTTCGTATTATTATGGGTTTAGGATTGGATTTAAGATGTTTGCGTTTGATTTAATGGAAAATTTCTAGCCTTTAGTGTATTGAATAATTTCGATGGAATCAAATTTGCGCCAACTGCCTAAAGAACACACCTGTAAAACAAGAAAAAAATAGTAATATAGAAATATATTAAATAAAATTGTATTAATAATCTACGATAAATGTGTGTTATAACCCTACCCTAAATAATTTTTTAGCTCCTTGTTACGGGTGGTATCAGAGCTAGCACATGATATTGCAAGTGGTATCAACACCAGCACCTATCTCTCAAAATGGTATGCTTTATGCCCATTATCCCTCATGATTTTAAAGCACATTGAAAGAGATGTATTCAAACCTTTATAAGGTGCAATCTCTTCTAGGACTTGACTTTGATACTTGGCCACGTGCAACATCATAACACTAGTGTTAAGAGATATTAAGGTGAAATTAAATGAGTGGATGGTTGATTGAGATCTTAGCCTGTACAAAGGGTTATGGTTAATGTGTTTAGTTCTTTATCAAATTCATCAAGAAGACCAATGGCTTGAACAATCATGGTATCCACCTTATCGGCACTGAACTTCAGCTTGTATCTTGATAAGCTATGGGATAAACCCAAACTCATAGGTGTCATATCTTGTACAACAAGACCATGTATCATTTCATTTAATTGATTCCTTACACCTCTCATTAACTCCATATCAGCATTATTGTGGGTACATTCTATTTTCATTTTGTCCTTAATCATATTCCCAAGTTTTGAGTAGGCAATAGGTAGGTAGAGAGGGGGCTGAAAATCCAGAGCTTGTGTCTTGGGTATGGTAGTTTCTGTCATGATACGAAAAAGTAGAGACAATAAGTAAGTACCCAATAACTACAACTAAAATCCAGACCAAATTGCAAAAATCTGAGAACTAAAACCTCTTGTCCTCAGGAAGAAGACAAAAAGTCATCCCCAAATTACAGACGTTCGAGCTAGTCAGAAGGTTAGCCGTCTAACCTCAAATTGCCAGAACAAACCAGAGATTTAGGGGATTTACCATAAATTCCCACAGCAAGCCATTGACAGAAATTGCCCTCAAATCATAACTGTCGAGCAAGAAAAAAGTGAGGAACTTGTCCAGAAATGAAATTGTTTGACCAAATTTTTAACATAACAACTTGTTTGACCCTAAATTCCTGAGAAATATTCGCCGCAAAAGTTATGCTATGTGAATTCTTTGGATTTGGACGATGGAATTCTTGTTCTCTGGCTAAGTTGTTGTTCCCAATTGATGCATTTGGATAAGTGAATATCAACATTCAAAGTGTTACCTTTTCAAAACTGAAAATTGTGGGTGGCTTTTGTGTGGAGCTATATTTCATTTTGCATACACTTCCATTACCCTCTTTCTTTATAGGTTATTTGTCGCTAGACACTTTTGCATGATACACATTGTATGTTAAGGAAATTTCTTAACCTATACGAAGCATCATTTTTCATGTACTTTTCCATTTGGCTCCACTTATCAGTAAGAAGATAGCAAAATTACTTTTAAGGATGGTCGCTTCCTGAATTGAATGATCTTCTTCGGAGTAGCTAGCTGGCATTTAAACATTTAGCACTCGCGAAAAATGAAACTTATCCACAGGAAAAGAAGTTCTCACAAGAAGATCCTATCAACCGAACAATACAGGTGATCAACTCTGCCGCTTTGATTTGTCCCGTAGCCAAAAGATGCCACGTCACTGTTCGTGGGGGCCATAATCTTTTAGGAAAATATAACATAATTAACTAAAATAATATAAAAAAAGTCTCACAACTCTCATTAATAATAAGTAAAAGAGTAATTATTAATAAGTTAATAAGTAAAAGAGTAATTATTAATTAGTGAATGAGTCATTATTGACAAATTATAGAAGTATTTTTCCTTAATTCAAAGCTTTGTGTTTTTTCCTTAAAATTTTCCATTGTCACATAAGTGCACCGTCCTCCCGAATTAGAGGATATATATATCTTCTTAACTTAGCTGTCCCAAGGCTTAGATGTCAACTCCAGAATCATCTCTTAGGACCGTGTCACATCATCGTCTCGCATGGCTGCCAAGTGTCCTTCCCTTATCTTCCAACACGTGTCACTTCTAGTTTCCCTACGCGTGACACAACCCACTCAATAGTTGGCGTATATATATATTACCCAGGAAGCTGATCCCCTCTTATACATACCAGCACCATAAGAAACCGACATTATATAAATTGCCCAATCTGTGTTTTTTCTTTGTATAAATTGCAGCGAGCGAGCGAGGACGACGTGAGGTAGGAGAGCAATGGCGTCAAGACAATTCGAGGAAGAACAAGCTGAGGCAGCAGCGAAGCTTGCCGCTAAAGACGTCGGAGACGTGAACAGAGAAAGAGATGCCGAGGGAGGGACTACTAATATGAGTTCAGAAAGTCGATTCAGGGAGGAACGTGCAGAGGCAGCCTCCAAGTTAGCTGCCAAGGACCTTGAAGATGCCAATAGAGAAAGGCACCAAGAACTTGGTCACCACCAGCAACAGCAGAAGCCTGGTGTTATAGGGTCTGTGTTAAGAGCAGTGCAAGATACTTGCGAACATGCAAAGGAAGCCGTAGTTGGAAAGAGTCATGAGGTTGCCGATGATAAAGGAGAAGAAGTTAGGGACATATCAGCCGACAAGTCTCGTGGGGTTTATGATTCGGCGACAGGGAAGGCTAAGGAGTACAAGGATTACGGTGCAGAGAAGGCCCAAGAAGCCATGGATGCAACTAAGGAGAGAGCTGGGTATGCTGCAGATAAAGCAAAGGAAGCTAAGGACACGACAATGCAGAAAGCAGGGGAGTACAAGGACTATGCTGCAGATAAAGCAAAGGAAGCTAAGGACGCGACAATGCAGAAAGCAGGGGAGTACAAGGACTATGCAACAGAGAAAGCGAAAGAAGGGAAGGATTCAACTATGGAGAAAGCAGGGGAGTACAAAGACTATACAGCTGAGAAAGCTAAAGAAGGGAAGGACACTACCGCGGGGAAGCTTGGGGAGTTGAAGGATTCTGCCGCCGATGCTGCCAGAAGGGCTATGGGTTACTTGACCGGAAAGAAGGATGAAGCTAAGCAGATGGCTTCGGAGACAGCGGATTCAGCCAAGAATAAGGCTGCAGAGACGACGGAGGCGACCAAGCAGAAGGCTTCAGGGGTGGCAGAGTCGGCTAAAAATATGGCTAATGAAACGGCAGAGGCGACTAAGCAGAAAACACAAGCAGCCATGAACAAGGCGGCGGAAACCAAGGAGGCCACCAAGCAGAGGACCGCCGAGGCGACGGAAGCGGCTAAGAATAAGACTGCAGAAACCGCTGAAGCAGCCATGAACAAGGCGGCGGAAACCAAGGAGGCCACCAAGCAGAGGACCACAGAGGCGACGGAAGCGGCTAAGAATAAGACTGCAGAAACCGCTAAAGCAGCCATGAACAAGGCGGCGGAAACAAAGGAGGCCACCAAGCAGAGGACCGCAGAGGCGACGGAAGCGGCTAAGAATAAGACTGCAGAAACCGCTAAAGCAGCCATGAACAAGGCGGCGGAAACCAAGGAGGCCACCAAGCAGAGGACCGCAGAGGCGACGGAAGCGGCTAAGAATAAGACTGCAGAAACCGCTGAAGCAGCCAAACAGAAAGCAGCAGAGACAAAAGAGAAGACTAAGGTCTAAATAAATGTCATAATGCATTCACTTCTTTTATCGTTTGACTGTTTAAGAAAAAAGATATGAAATGACGCAAGCGTTGGCATGCAGGAAAAACTCAGTGAAAAAGAGGAGGAAGCAAGGCGGAAAATGGAAGAGCTAAAGGTGCAAAGAAAAGAATATAAAGACGAGGCAAGCCGAAAAGCCAATGAATCCAAGCTCGAGGGTGATCGGTAAGAATCATTAGTCTGATATGTTAATTCGATAGTAGGATTAGATTAAGCTTGAAAGAGAGAGAGAGCTAATGGTGGGAAATGACAGGAAGATAGGGGCGAGGGGGCAGAAGGTGGAGATAGATATCAGCGAAACCCGGCCAGGAGAGGTGGCGGCGACGTTGAAAGCATCAGATCAGATGGCGGGTCAAACCTTCAACGACGTCGGACGCTTGGGCGATGAAGGCGTCATCCGCTCCGACCGCCGCGAGAAAATGTGATCTCAGCTTTCCACAGCAATTAATGTGTTATAAGTGTTTGTTTCCATTTTGGGCTCGCTCCTTCACGATAGGAGCTTTTGGACTTTTTTTTTTCTCGATATAAGGCTTTTGGACTTTTGAAGTAAAGAATAAAACGTTGGCTGTTTGCTATGTACAGTAGAACTGTGAGGGTGTTCTTTTTTAGGGTTTGAATGAGGATTCCTGATTAGAGCGTGGTCTTAATGGGCCTTGCATGGGCTTTCTTAAGTCCAGAACAAAAATGACTGGACGTCCGTGTAAATATTCCCACTTTTATAAGCTTTCTCCTTCGCATCACCGCGCCTTGCAGGATATTTCACATTCGGGTTGGACTGTACATTTACACGGGGTTTTTCGCTACTTGTCTCTAAATTTTTATTTTAAAAAAGTATAATAAACATATAATTTAATTAAAAGTTATATGTGTATGCAGTATAAAATAAAATGTATCATGTATGCCTTTTCTTTCGGTTCTATTGTCTTCTACTTCAAACCCAACTCTTTGGATAATAATACAAGAAAATCGATCTCATGCAGATTTGCTTTATGCCAGTTCTATCAGGCTGATGTTGTAAATATGTTGAGATATACAATTTCCCCTTTCACTTTAAAAGAAAAAGAAAACATCATCGATATCCCTTTGTATGGAATTTAGGAGAGGGAAAAGCCATTTTTCGTTTTTTTTTTTTTTAAAAAAGATCGAGAAATGAATGACGGCGATGATTTCACGACAACTAGGAAGACGATCCCAAATTGGAATTGGCATGCCAATGGAGTACGGGTCCACTTTCACTGTCGTAGTTCACTGACCTTACGTCTCCCTGTGCTAAATTATGTTGACACCACATAAACCAAATCAAAGTAATGGGAACATGACAAATACGATAAATATAAAATAGGATTGGTTGATAATATAAGTATATACTACTACTAATTTAATACAAGATGTCAGGTCCTGAAACTTGTTTATTACAGTACAGATATTACGTGAAACTTGTTCCTTATTCTTTTTGAGAAAATTATACACAAGTCCTCGCGAAAGAAACATAATTACAAAGCTTCAGCCCCTTCAAATGACAAAATTACACGTAAGTTTCTCTACGACTTCGTGTAATTATTTCATATTAGTAAAAGTCTTTATTGCCCATTTAAGATAAAAAACGCACCTAAACCATTTACAACAAGAAATTCTATATTTACAAAGAAAAATTCCTAACAACAACATTTTAAAACGTTCATTTTTTCAATTCTAAGGCCCGAAGCCATTTACAACAAGAAATTCTATATTTACAACAAGAAATTCCTATTTTAACAACAAGTTTTGAAAACTTGATTCTCATTCATTTCGGCGCCCGGAGGCTATTTATAACAACAAATTCTATATTTACAACAGGAAATTCCTATTTTAGCAAGAAGTTTTGAAAACCTGGATTCTATCATTTCGAGGTCCGGAGGCTATTTACAACAACAAATTCTATATTTACAACAGTGAAATTCCTATTTTAAGAACAAGTTTTGAAAACCTGGATTATGTCATTTCGAAATTCCATGCGCTATTTACAACAACAAATTCTATATTAACAATAGAAAAATCCTATTTTAAAGCAACAAGTTTTGAAAACCCGGATTCTATCATTTTTGAGGTCGTAGGCTATTTACAACAACAAATTCTATATTTACAACAAGAAATTCCTATTTTAGCAACAAGTTTTGAAAACTTGGATTACACATGTCTGAGGTCCGAGGCTATTTACAACAACAAATTCTATATTTACAACATGAAATTCCTATTTTAAACAAGTTTTGAAAACTTGGATTCTCATTTATGAGGTCCAGGAGGCTATTTACAACAACAAATTCTATATTTACAACAAGAAATTCCTATTTTAGCAACAAGTTTTGAAAACCTGGATTACGTCATTTCGATGAGGCTATTTACAACAACAAATTCTATATTAACAACGGAAAAAATCATATTTTAAAGAACAAGTTTTGAAAACCCTGGATTACTCGTCGTTTCGAGGTCCGGAAGGCTATTTACAACAACAAATTTTATATTAACAACGAAAAAAATCCTATTTTAGCAACAAGTTTTGAAAACTTTTGCAGATTCCCAATCAGAAGCTTGAGTGTGCCATTATTTTCCACCAAGGTGTATTACGGCAAACAGATAGCCACCGGCGAGAGCGTGGCCATCAAGATTGTGAGCAAGGAGCGGAGGTAAGGAAGGAGGGCATGATGGATCGATCAAGCGAGAGATTTCGTTATTCGATTGGTTCGTCACCCAAACGTCGTTGAGCTCAAAGAAGTGATGGCCACGAAGACCAAAATTTTCTTCGTCATGGAGTACGTCCGCTGCGGCGAGCTCTTCGCCAAGGTCGCCATTGGCAAACTCAAGGAAGATGCCGCTCGCAAGTACTTCCAACAATTAATCGCCGTCAATTTCTCGTCACAAAGACGGGAGTATCTCATCGGGATCTCAAGCCCGAAAATCTTTTGCTTGGATGAGAAAAAGAATCTCAAAATCTCCAACTTTGGCCTCTCGGCCTTACCGGAACATCACCGTCACGACGGCCTCTTCCACACCCAAATGTGTGGTACTCCGGCGTATGTCGCCCCGAGGTGTTGAGAAAGAAAGGGTATGATGGGTCCAAGGCTGATATATGGTCGTGCGATGTCATTCTGTATGCATTGCTTGCTGGATTTCTTCCTTTTCAGAACGAGAATCTCATGAGCATGTACAGAAGGAGCTGCAGAAATCAGAGCCTGCAAACTGAAAAGTGGAGAGAGATAGGAGAAGGAATTGGAGAGAGGAGAGAGATAGGAGATGGAATTGGAAGAAGGTCAGATTGGTAATTTAACCTTCACAAATAATTACACAGTAGTCCCTTGGGACTTTTGTGTAATTTTGTCATTTGAATGGACCTAAATGTAATTATCTGTGCTCCTTGGGACCTGTGTGTAATTTTCCCTTCTTTTTTTTTAATATAGAAAAAAGAGACACCCCAACTAACACCTATAGGAATATTGTCCAAATCCTGGTAAAGAAGAATCACTAGATCCTCATAAGGATAAGGATGATACACTTTGAGGAACTTGTGTCGTAACTCAAGCCCTCTCTTGGCTAGATAATCTACTGCACAGTTATACGGATCCTCTCTTGGCTAGATAATCTGCTGCACAGTTACACGAACGAGGCACGTAAGTGAGCCTTATTTCTCAATCTATACTTTCACTTCCTCAAGAAGACTAGAGTCTTTTTGTGTGGATCTATGCTCATGAAGAATAAGGTTGATACACTCCGAAGAATCTATTTCCACCTAGACTTTCCTAAACCCCATAGACCATGTCATTTTTAGACCAAGGAAACAAACCCAGATTTTCGCAGTAAATTCATCCCCATCATCAATAGGATGTATGAAGCCTTTAATAAAACTTCCAATGGAATTTCGAATAAACCCCCCCACAAGCGCTATTCTTTGTAGTAACTGAGAATGCACCATCCACATTTGAGATAAATTTCTTCTAAAAAACAAATAAGTTCCTCCGTCGTCACAACCACCAACACAATACTGTAGATTTCGAGGCCCACTCTTGACTTGCTTCCTTCTAGCCTCGTATATTCCACCATACCCAATCTAAACAATCCATGTTACAAAACATACGCTACTTTGTCAAGCATACCACTTTCCTCCATAAGGCTTTCAAGTGTGTGCAATCCCAAAAAACATGTATAGACTCTTCTGAAACAGCCCCACACATGGGGCAGCTCGCATCCAATGTAAAACCCCTTTCTTATCCAGCAAGCATTCGTGAGCAAGCTCTGTCGAGCTAATAGCCAAAGAAGTGTCTTGCATCGTTGTGGTGCTCAAACTCTCCATAATTCACCCCAGTCTCTTCCTTGATCCTCCATATTCCCATATATTATTCGATATGCAAACTTCAAGGAGAATTCTCCATTTCTCTCTCACTTCTATTTAATTGAATTACATTCGTGATCAATTTGAAGCCCTCCAAGAACTGTAGCCCATGTTTTCTTGATTCCTGTCCATACATTTGAGCTTGGGCATTTTGAGGTAAGTTGGAGAAGAAGATCATCCCCACATTTGTACTTATCCCTTACAACTTTAACCCAAAATGTATCCCTGTTAGTCACCAGTCCCCACCCCAACTTCATGAGTAGAGTTTGATTTTGAAATCTGGCATGTCATAGTCCTAGATTGCCCCGCCCTTTCTCCTTACACACCTTATGATAAGAACAACCTTTCAGGTAACTGATAGAATAAACTCGATCTTAGAGAAGAAGCAATAACCTTACTAATTCAATAAGAACAATCAATCTCTAATAATTAGGTAAGCCAGAATCTGTAACTCACTAATTACTAAAGCCCAGGAAGATACTCCAATGATTACTCTCTGAAATATTCAATGATCTTATTGATAGGCTAAGAGCTAATAAATGTTAGTTCTCAATGTATTTTGATGATTAATAACAATTGTAAACATTAGAGAATGTTTTTAAGATTGGTAAAGCATGTTGATTTCAACTCAAAAACATTCTGTCAGCTCCAAACTCGAGCTTGGGTCTCCAAACTCGAGCTTGCCCTCTAAAGAAAGAAAACCAAGCTATTTTACATTTTCTAAACTTGAGCTTGGTCCATAAACTTGAGCTTGAAGATTTTCAAAGTTTACTCATATTCTGAGTAAGCTCGAGCTTACACCTGTAAGCTTGAGCTTACGAAGGCTTGAGGATTTTATCAAGTTACTCAAATTGCAAACTCAAGCTTATTAGTTTTAAGCTCAAGCTTGCCTCTTCCGAGACTTTTCTCAATGAATTTACAAATAAGTAAACTCGAGCTTGAAGTTACAAGCTCGAGCTTACCTCCCGCGTAATCCTTTAAACTTAAGCTTATCATTTTTCTCGTAGAGTTTGTGAGTTTACAAAAGTTGTAAACTCGAGCTTGGCATCCCAAACTCGAGCTTGCATCGACGTAAAGTTTTCAAGTTTCCCTTCAAAAAGTAAATTCAAGTTTAAGGTTGTAAACTCAAGCTTGCGTCTGACAAAAATCTTTCAAAGTTTTTAAAAACCTTTGACAAACTCGAGCTTGCCCTTGCAAGCTCAAGCTTGGGTCAGACAGAGAGCAATGTCATTTTCTGAGCTTAACAAACTCAAGTTTACACCTCTAAGCTCAAGCTTGCTTTTTGTGAACTAAAATTATTTTTGACATGAATAGTGCCAAACTCGAGCTTAGTCACTAATAAGCTCAAGCTTGCGTTTTTTCATTTTGGCTCTCAAAATGATTTCAAACATGTTTCCCCGACAAATGCTAAACTCGAGCTTACACACTTACAAGCTCGAGCTTGAGGCTTCCGAGGCAAAACTCAAGTTTTAAATGAAGACCAAACTCGAGCTTGGTATAGTAAACTTGAGCTTGGAACTTCGGAAACGATGAACGCATCTCGTGTGTATTTTGTTCATTTGATTTATGCCTTAGCTTGATTCTACGAATTGGTTGTATATGATTTATATGATTCATATCAATATTTCCTAACCAAATTTAACCAGGTTTGCTTATGAGATTTCAAGAGATATAGGTTTGTTTTAAAGAAGACTTTAAGACAACAACTTGTGCAACTTGCAATATAATATTGTATCTCTCATCCAAAGCAATGGTTTACAACCTGGAAAGTAGGACAACCATTCTCCAAGAAAGAAAGCTAGCCTCCAAACAAATGGACAACATTATACAACTACCTTCACTAAACATAACAGCATGGGAACACATTCTTGAGGAGCCAAATTTCAAATATTCAAATCTGCAACAACCATATTCAAACAGACTTGTTCACAACAGCTAGATTCATGGAGACACACTCACAACAGCTATATTTTTGAATTAGATCAAGTCTCAACGGATCTACAACGTTCACAAGCTTCAATCCAGTATAAATACATGAAGAATTGAATTCTGAAAGTAGAGAAGACATACACAGAAAACGCATACAAAGATCTCGCCTCTTTTCTGCTTATATTTCTCATTTGTATCTTTGATACATTGTGCTTCAGTGCTTATTCTTATTCACTCTTTGAGAGAGTTCATTTCTGTAAATCATTCTTTGTAAAAATCTCAAAGTTGTGGGACTTTGAGGTTGGGTTATCAGATTACAACTTGTAAGGGAGAGTGTATCCTAGAGAGAGGATAACTTTCGAGTACGAGTGTGTATCGATTTGAGTGATAGTAGAAAAACCCGGAGAGTCCGGGACCGGACGTAGGTCAAGAGTTAAGACCGAACCAAGATAAATCTTCGTGTCAAGCTCTTCTTCTCTAACTCCATTTACCTTGGTTAATCATCTCATTGTGTGGGTGATCTGAAAGAATTTTTAAAATCCCCAATTCACCCCCCTCTTGGTGATTTCCTTCACTTTCAATAAATAGGAGTAGCAACTTACAGAGAAAGACTCTAATACGAAATTCAAATAGATAATCAATAATCTAAATCCTAACAACTAAATCTATCTAGTTGTGATATTCCATTTATTTCCAAAAGATAATAATAAAAGATGATCAAAACAGACTCAATTAATTAATTCCTAATTTAATCTAAGATGCTTATTTTTCCTAGAATAAATTAAGCTATAGCGATTTGGATCGGTATATCATTTCTCCCCCTTGGAAAAATGACTTGTTCTCAAGGTGGAAATTAGGGAATTGAGCAACAATTGGGTCATAATCTTCCCATGTAGCATCCTCCAGAATATGGTTTTCCTATTGGATGAGGAGCTCCGATTGCTTAGCAGGAGTCCAGCGATGTTGAAGTACCATAGAGGGAGTAAGGAGTAGTTCCATATCAGCTGAAATGGGGAGTAGTGGGGGAGGTGATATAGCTTGAAGACCTACAGCAAGGTGTAGTAAAGAAATATCGAATACCAGATGGATCTTGGTAGTAGAGGGGAGTTCTAGCCCATATGCCACCTTGCCAATACGTCTCAGGATCCTAAATGGGCCATAAAAACATGGAGAGAGTTTTTCAAATTTGGAGCGAGCTAAGGATCTCTGACGGTAAGGGTGAATTTTTAACCATACAACATCACCAAGAGAAAATTCAAGGTCTCGACGGTGTTGGTCAGCGTGTAACTTCATCCGATGTTGAGCTTTAAGAAGGTTACCTTTTAGAACCTGAAGCATGGCATCTCTGGTCTCAAGTTGGTCTTCCAATTCAGCCACCAACGTTTCACCCCGCACATAGGGAAGTAGCGAATGAGGATCACGCCAGTAGACTATTTTGAATGGATTAGAATTGGTGGCGACATGGTAACCTGTGTTAAAAGAGAATTCTGTCCACACAGAAATGCACTACAATGTTTTGGTTGTTCATGGGTAACATAGCGGAGATAAGCCTCAAGGCAACGGTTGACTACTTATGTTTGTCCGTCTAACTGTGGATGATATACAGTGCTAATGTTTAAGCGAGTTTTGCTCAAACGGAATAGTTCCTGCCAAAAGTGACCGAGAAAAAGAGAATCTCTATCTGAGACTATCAATCGGGCATACCATGCAAGCGAACGATCTCCTGACAAAATGTGGCAGCAACAGACTTTGCTAAGTAAGGGTGAGCAAGAGCGATGAAGTGGCTGTATTTGTTGAGTCGATTAACACTCACTAGAATCACATTAAAGCCTCGGGATTTGAGAAGTTCGGTGATGAAGTCAAGGGAGATATCCTCCTAAATGCAATCTAGGATAAGGAAAGGTTGTAGAAGCCCAACAGGGGCTAAGGTTTGATACTTATTATGTTGACATGTCTGACAACGGTGAATGTAACACTTGACATCATTCTTCATCCCCCACCAATACAACTGATCATTGGGTCAGTGCACTGTTTTAAGGTATCCCTCATGTCCCCCGGTTGGAATAGCGTGAGCTTCAACCAATAATTTCTCACGCAACTGAGATTGGTTTGGGATAACCAATCTTGTTTTATAGAACAAGTTGCCATTCATAATGTGGAAGTGAGGATGTTGATCCAGATTATCCTACATTGTTGCAATGCGGGCACTGGTTTCAGGGTCTTTGAGTAAAGCCTGAGCAAATTGATCTAATTCGTTGGCCAAAGGAATGACCATTTGAAAGAAATCTTCTTGTTGCGGTCTTCTTGAAAGGGGATCTGCTGCAATATTCTCTTTACCAGGTTTGTAAAGAATGGTAAAGTCAAATGGAAGTAATTTGACCATAAGGTGTTGTTGGGCATTAGAGACGATCTTCTGGTCCATGAGGTGCTTTAGGCTACGATGATCGGTTTGCACCACAAAAGGGTGCCCTAATAGGTAATGGCGCCACTTTTAGAGAGAGAGAACCAATGCAAGCAATTCGCGGTCATAGACTGATTTGGATTGCTGTCTTATCCCATGCTACTATATGTTTACGACGACTTTCCTCTGTGCTACCCCACAAGAATGATTTATTCTGTTTGTCCAGAGTATCACAAACATTACCAGGAAGATGAGCAGTTTGCATGGTATAACAGGGATTGCTGAAGACACCGCAGAAATAAGCATCGACCTTCCAACAAGAGAAAATAAGGAAGCTTTCCATCGAGACAATCTTACTTTTACCTTGTCAACCACCACCTGGAAATTGTCCTTCCCTACCCTCTTATAATGAAGTTGTACCCTAAGATACTTGCCAAGATCCGATGTTTGAGAAAATCCCATAATCATACTATGCTCCATGAACCTATTATGGTTAATATTTTTGGAGAAAAAAACCCGGGTCTTTGAAGAATTTACCTTGAACCCTGAACACTCACAGAAGTGCAACAAGCAGTCACGCACCATCTCTGCTTGTTAAGTAGAAGTTTCAGTGAACAAAATAATATCATCTGCAAAGAACATGAGAGATATGGGTGGGTACTTCTTTGTGAGTCAATAGGCTTCTATACATCCCCTTCCATTCTCTCTTGAATCATATGCGCTATTTTTTCAATATATGTCACAAATAAGTAGGGCGAAAGAGGATCACTCTGTCTGACTCCACATGAAGATTGGAAAGACTCTGCCTTACTACCATTCCATAGCAGTTGCAAATTAGCAGTACTAATACATTCCTCTACCACCTGGATACGATTCAAAGGAAGATTGAGTTCATGTAGACACTTGAGAAGAAACTTCCAATGCACCATATCATACACCTTTTCTAAGTCAATTTTAATCTCCATATAACCCTTCTTCCCTCCCATTGTTCGCATAAAATGAATCACCTCTTAGGCCATAATTATATTATCTAAGCTGTGGCGGCCTGGCGCAAAGCTACACTGATTCAGAGCGATAATATGGGCCATAAAACACTTCATCCTAGTAGCCAACACCTTGGTAATCAACTTGAATATGGCATTGCATAAACTAATTGGCCTCAAGTTTCTAAACATCTTTGGGTGGTCCTTCTTTGGTATTAACATAATAAGTGTTCCAATAACATCACGAATCAACTCTGAATAATGAAATACTTGCTTTATAAATTGAACGACCGAGTCCCTAACCGTTACCCATTGGTGTTAAAATAATAACGCATTAAACCCATCCCAACCCACTAAACAACGTTTTATCTCAGCTTTATCAACATCCCCACACACTTGTTCATACACCTTCAGTAGTTTTGGGTAAGTGATACCACATACAAGATTCGAGCGTTCTACTAATTCCTCCTTAAATAAGTTCGAAAAAAAATCCGTTACATGTTGTTTAATCTTCTCCCCCTCAAAACACCAGTCCCCATCAGTGATATATATGTCATCAATTCTATTATGCTTTCTTTGACTATTAGCTTAAATATGAAACCATCTTGTATTACGATCCTGATCAATAGACCAATCGACTCTTGCTTTATGGGACAACAGTAGAGCTTCCTACATGAAAGTCTAATCAAGTTCTTTCCATAGCTCTTTCTGTAGCTATTCCAAATACATGAGATTACCCCCTCTAGCCATTGCTTTGGTCACTTCGTCTCGCCTACAGAGAAGATCACTCTTACGTTGTTGGATATGTCTGAACACTTCCCTATTCCACTGCTGGCAAGTAAGAGCAAAACTTTCAATATTCTCCCCCAACCTTTTGGAGAACTCCACTCCTCCTTAAGATTGTTAAAGGTATCATGAAGATCCCAAGAAGCAATAAAGTGAAACGTCTGCTGAGTCTGCACAAGCGTAGAAGACCTGTCCATTCTTAACAACAATGGTCTGTGGTCAAATTTGTAATGGGGCAAATAGAAAAGTTTATCATCTATATTCCTAGTACACCATTCTTCATTTGCAAGGATGCGATCCAATCTAACCTTTTTTGTCCTTCTTTTCCACGTAAATGGCGGTCCATCGAACCCTAAATCCATCATATTCATGTCTTCAACCCAATGTGAGAACTCTTCGTCCACCGTAAGCTTCGAGGTTGCACATGAGTGCCTCTCCTACAATAGTAGAGTTGCATTAAAATCACCCCTAATAAACCAAGGCCCCTGGACAGTATCAAGAATTCTAAACAACTCATTCCATAAAATTCGGCAATACACATGGTTGGGGCTCGCGTAAACTACTGTGAAGAAACATTTTTTCTTTTTCACTGTTTCGATTCGCAAGTGCATAAATTGTTTGTGCTATTCCACCACCTCTACCTTAATAAACCCTTCCTCCAAGAGACACCATATGCCCCCAATGTATCCCTCCGCAGCGGTATACACATACTTACTAAATCCCAAGTCTCGAATTCTCTGCTTGGTTTTTGTTTCGTTCGAACGAGTTTCAATAATAGCCAGGAAATATAGTTTGTATTGTTTTTGGAGTTCACATACCAAGCTTGGAAAACACTTCAAACATGTACCATGCGAGTTCCATATCATGTAGTTCATTAATACCAGCAAAATTTCTAGGGGCCAAACCACTGCCGAGTTGAAGCTCCATATCTACACTCAGACCATTTTTATGATCTTGTGTATCCAATCTCATCTCCTCATCCATAATACCATCCGCTACTACACCTTTATTTTCAAGGACATCAAGCAAAGGGTCCTTCCTACTCTACATAGGAGGCGTGTAAACATACCCCTTGAGCACGTCTACATGTATAGCCTCATGCGTACTTTCCCCATCAACTTTTGTAAGCCCTTGGAGAGGAGAAAAAATATTAGTGATTTCCTCAATATGGGCTCCCTTATCCACTATTGCCTTAAATTGTAATCAAATCTGTTCATGCACTTTATTTTCCTTCCTAAACACCTTAATCTTCTCCATCACTTTCTTCCTCTTTGAGCCCACAACGATCTATTCTTGTTTGACCGAGCCCACCTTCTTAAAAGTAATGTTTGACTTCCTCTTATCTATTCCCACTAATTTCTCCCTTTTTCCCAGGGGCATCATTACAACATACATATCCTCCAAATTTGATTCTTGTATCTTCTCTGCATGTCGTTTGCTCCATCCCACTCTTTCCGTCATCCTAGTTTTTCCGCTCATGATTTGTACCGTCCCTTGATTCTCGTTGTGCAAATGACAAAGTAACATTTGAGGACCTAAATGAACTCTTCCGCCGGAACGAACATGACAAACGACGGAACTTTGGACCTTCGTCTATGCAAACTTTGATGTCACCGCCATTCCCGAAGCTTGAGTCCTACTACTCTGTTTCCCACGAACTCCCATTGACTCTGACTCCCGAGCCCTCATTCTCGTTCCTCTAGCCCTACTTGTGTCTCCCTCCGACACTGGCATTCCTTGGACCCCCCATACTTTGTTTTGTCTTCCTTTGTTTACCTTCCTCTGTCGCCTTCCTTTCTCAGCCATCCATGCTTTGTTTTTCTTTCCTGTTTGTATCAGCCTTTATCCCCATTGGAATTGGCCCTACCACACTCTATTTTTCAACTTTACTCGGATCAGTCTTCATTGTCCTCACCACATAAACATCGTCTCCTCACAGCCCCTCAGAACATCCATCCATCAGTTGGTGCCCATAGCGCCCGCAACGGAAACAAACAAGGTGCAAAGCCCTCGTACACCAGTTGTTTATACTCCCCAAACACCATAAACGCCAACAACAGAGGCTGTTTAAAATCAACCTCGACGCAAATCCGTGCAAAAGCTCCCTTATTGTAGATTGACGCTGACCGATCTATTTTAAGCATTTTCCCGATCATGTTACCTATTAAACCCAATGACTCCACCATAAAAGACTCTATTGGCAAATTCGGAATCCTTACCCATACTGCGGTCTTCCTCTGTTAATCAGCTTTCCATGGGTTGAAATTTGGTCTCCAATGTTACACTAAAATGTAGTGGTCATCAATCATCCATGAGCCTTCATGAAATGCATAGTCTCTATCCTCCTTCTTGAAAACGACACCATGTAGTACTCATTGCTTAAAAGAACCACCTTGAACGATTGTTGGGGCTTCCACTTGTTCCTTATTCTATTAGCCCGTTTACTATGTTGAAATTTGGGTTATGGTCTTATGGAATTGAATTGAAATAGAGAAATAATGTTCTTTTCATAACATAAAATTAAAAACTAAATTTGTTTCCAATTCTAATTCTGCCAAAATAGGGTGACGATAGTCCTCAAAATCCAGGTTGGGTTTGATAGGGCGGAGCTATATCAACGTGAAAAGGTAATTTTTTGGATATGGGATATGGCGTGAAGCAGTAACAAAAAAGAAGAAGAAGAAGAAGAAGAAGAAGAATGGGAGTCAACGTGGCCAGATAGGATAAACATCTCTGGTTTAGATATCCAAGTTAATTTTCAAGATTACAGGCATTAATTTCGTATGACATTAAAATACTAATTTCAGACGAGATGGCATTCAAATATTTACATGAAATGATATTTATTTTTTTAATAAATTAAGAGATGATGCTGTGAGATAATAGTATTATTTACGATGATAATTGTTTGTAAAGAAAAGGTCTTGACCTCATATCTTAAATTTTATTTTTGATTTGAGTAATCTGTGCAGTAAAACTTGTGATCCAACCAGGTAGTTAGAATCCGACAACTCCCTTTAAAAATTGTAGAATCAGAATCCTTGTGGGTCCCATATCTAAGATTCTCTTCCTACAACGAAAAGACCCAGGATCCCAAAGCCAAGATGCGGGTGGGTTTATATAATTATTTACACATATTACCACCATGGCCCATCTTCTTTTTATTCTTACTCCTTGTTCGTTGTCTTTTTTTTTTTTTTTTAAATAAAGAAACAATCGCCAATATTTTTTATAAGAAATATTTAGGTAATGTCTTATTTTATTATTTCTACTATATTTATTTGGGAAAATTAGGAAGAAGGACCTAAAAAAGATAATATTTATTGGGAATGACGGTAAAAGTTGTAATTATTTTGAAAGATCAATTGTCAAAATAAAAATTTAAAAATACTAAATTACCCTTATGTAAACTCCTACATTTTCTCTCATATTTCATTTTTACAACCAATATGAATTTTTAAATTTTATTATATTAATCTCTCTCTCTCTCTCTCTCTCTCTCTCTCTCTCTCTCTCTCTCTCTCTCTCTCTCTCTCTCTCTCTCTCTCTCTCTCTCTCTCTCTCTCTCTCTCTCTCTCTCTCTCTCTCTCTCTCTCTCTCTCTCTCTCTCTCTCTCTCTCTCTCTCTCTCTCTCTCTCTCTCTCTCTCTCTCTCTCTCTCTCTCTCTCTGTGTACGACATATATATGTAGGAATCTATTAATATAATCACTAAAGTCTTTAATTTTTTTGAGATAAAGCTTTTTTAATGACTAAGATGCTAGATAAAAAATTTAACATCTTCTCAATTGGTCTATTTTACTCCGAGTTTATTTTATATAAGATTATATAAATCAAGAAAAAAAACTTAATGATTTAAATGGGCAATGTTAATAATTAAATAATATATTGATGATATCATTACGTAGATGTTAGTTAAAGTTTAAAAAATGATAATTTTGGTGGTTGTAATTTTCATGGAAAATAAAAATTTAAATTACTTTTAAGGTAGAATGTGGGAGAGATTAAAGGAGAGAATGTGAGAAGTTTAATCAGGGGCAATTTAGTATTTTTTAAATTTATATTTTTGTTCTTTTTGAATAATTACAACTTTTATAATCCTTCTCAATAAATATCATCGACTCTAGGTCCTTGATTCTAATTTTCCATATTTATTTTCTTATTCTCTCTCTTATACAATTCTCTTTATTATAACAATCTCATTATACTCTCTTTATTTTCTATTTTATCATAAATTAAGGTATTTTAGTCACACACAAAAAGTTACAATTTTAATACATTTTAACCGATATTTAATTTTGTCAAATCATGGTAGGTTTATGTTTCATTAATCGATTTACATATTGACTGTGTGTTTAGCTTGAAGGGGAAACTCAGCTGATGGGGGCAGAAAAAGTCCACCCAGTACTTAAAGTGTATTAGTCCACATCATTGTTGGTGTTGATAACGTGGTTTTAGTGACAATTAATTACAATAATTAATTATAGCGCAAGAATAATGATTGATACCGTGGACGAATGAAAAATCATATTAGTGCACCTAATTAGCCATTCACACGTACCAAGTTGGGATTGGTTGGCGAACAGAGCAACAGCTTTTTTGTTGTTTGAAAATAAAAAATAAAAGTAAAATACAATGACTACTCCCTGTTTTACCTAAATTGTGCAAATTTTCCATCTATTTGAAAACATATATAGACCATGTATGTTATAGAAACCTCCTTTACATATTTAGAATTTTATTTTCTTCTACCTAATTGTTAGTTGACGGTTAAGTTTCACTATTAACATTTATTTTGACTAAAATACCCCCTTCAACAAATGAGTAAACATTGATATTTGTCCTGCTGCATTATCCAGGCAAGCTCAGGCTGAGCACAGAGCACTCAATATCAATTGAAAGCCTGGTGCGATCGACGGACCTTCTTTTGCTACAAGATCATCAGCTGCCAAGTTACACGAACGACTAGCCCATTGAAGCATAACACTACAGTCTCTTTGAACCCATCTGTTTGATCTCCTCAATCAATCAAGGCAAAGTCGACATGAGATGGCATCTCCTCAAGATTTCCAATATATCATAAAATTTATTATTTTTATTATATCATAAATTTTTAAATTTTTTATCATATTTATTTAGTACTTTTTTAATGACCGAAAACATATTTCTTTCATTTTTTGGTCATGACACCATGATTGAAAACATATTTGAAAGGCATATTTTTATTCATCATATGCTTTTAAGAATGTAAATTTGAGATATTATATAACTTATTTTCAATTTAAATTTAACCCTTTAAATAATTTTTTTGCACAGACATTTAAGTATACATGTTTATTAAGTACGCATCTATTAAAAGAATGAGAAAATTTCATTTAAATACCAAATGACTTTGAAAACCTCCAGAGGTCCCTCCGACTTTGTAAAAGACCGAGAGTACAGCGACCTATGAGGGATATGTAAATTCGCATGAAATTACCTTTCTACCCTTACATTTAAATAAATTAAAAAAAAAAACCCCACCCCCTCCCACCCCCACAGGCCACCACCCCACCCCACCACCGCCGCCGCCGTCCACCACCACACCACCACCATCGGGCCGGCCACCACCACCACCGTCGGCCGCGGCCACCACCCCCACCACCACACCACCGTCGAGCGGCCGCCCCACCGCAGACGGTAGTGGTGGTGGTCGGCCGACGGTGGTGGTGGTGGTGGTAATGGCCGTCCAGCCCGCCCGCCGGCGCGGGGGGGGTGGTGGTGAGGGTGGGAGGGGTGGGGGTTTTTTTTTTAAAAAAATTTATTTAAATGTAAGGGTAGAAAGGTAATTTCACGCGAATTTGCATATCCCTCATAGTTCCTTTGTACCTCTCGATCTTTTTTACAAATTCGGAGACTCCTGGGATTTTGCAAATTCATTTAGTATTTAAATGAAATTTTCCCTAAAAGAATCAATCATATTTTTAATTAAGTTTTTTATGTCTGTATTAATTAAATTAATTAAGTCTGTATCTCAAGAAGAAGAAAAAATTAATAGATAACTATATGCAAAAAAAAAAAAAAAAAAAAAAAAAAAAAAAAAAAAAACCCTCTTAAATTACTTAAAAATATTTTAGCCAAAATTAGGGAATTTGTAATGATATATAAAGGGTAAATCAGTAAATAAAATTTATTGTAATATAAATTTGAAATAAAAGTAAAATACTTAATAATTAATGGTTTGGACTTAAATGTATGTTTTCAAAATAGAGTGGAGTTCCGTGTAATTAAGACAAAACGTAAGAGAGGCTAGAGTATTTTACTCAAAAAAGGAAAAATTTCACTCAAATCTCAAGGATTAGAAAAAATATATTAAAAAAAAAAGAGTTTCAATCTCAATTTAGATTCCTCTATGAAAAAGGTTCTTATAGACTTCAGTGATATAGATTCTAGATGTAAAGTTATCTTATTGACAAGTGTATGTGACTATATATTGACAAGTTCATATATGTTAACTAAAGCAGCTCTCGTTGATAAGCATATGTAATTATATTGATAAGTTATAGAATAATGATCATTGACAAACTCATCTATGTTAACTAAATCCATCTATATTGGTTGTTGATAAATGTATGAAATTATATTGACAAATCATATAGTGAACATTGACAAGTATATTTATATCATTGAGGTTCCTAATGATTATTTTTAAAGAGAAATCTACACTGAGACTTTATTAATTTTTTTTTTGACAATTTGCCCTTGAGTGAGATTAAAAAAAAAAAGCGGCAAGGACGAGGCACACATTCTCTATTATTGACTACAGTCTACAGGTAAGAATCTTGTACAAGACAAACATGGCGCAGAATAGTTAATTAATGATGGCCCAAGTTGTGGGGCTTGTCCCAACTTGGCCACTTGTATGATATATATATATATATATATATATATATATATATATATATAATGATGGACGATAGGGGAGGATCGAACCTGTGGCTTAATCTTAATACCTGGCCACTTGTATGATAATTATACACCCATCCTTTGGACAATGAACAGGAACTCCATCCAACCAAACCTCTTAAAAACACCAAACACAAAATCACTCCTCTTCTGCCTTCAACTGCTAAAATTGCTCTCGTCGCTGTATGCTATGAAGTGTCCTTTTTGGCGCAGCCCTTTATGTTTCCCGCATCTGGGCACCTTGCCAAAATAGAATGCCCACTTCCCTTGATGCGTTCGGGTGACACTTTGATAGAATAAACTGAACTGAACTAGGCTACTGTGGCAACCATGCTCTCTCAAGGACTTTGAAGATTTTAATCATCATCAATTTTATTGGGAAGAAAGAGGAGGGAAACGAATTTACAAAGTACTGAGGATATTCATGTCTCCAATGCTGAATTAAAAGTTTAAAACAAACCCTTTTTACTTTTTTTAATATGTTTGAGTTTCTCTCATCAATTTTTTTTTTAATTATCCCTCATAATTTATAAACTATATTCATCCAATCAATATAAAAAGTCACATTATTATTATTTTTTTTTTTTATCTTCTCAATCAACGACCTAAATAAGATTGATGAGAGATATGAGGGGAAAAAGATGAAGAGAGAATCTCCATTTAATTAAATTATATATTTCATTAAAAAAAATCTTAAATTTCGGATACTGACAACGAATATCGCGCATTAAAACAAAACTGCCCAGAGGCCAGTGGGGTGATTGAGTTGGATTTCTCCAACCACACAGAGACACGTGGAATAGGGACCTAGGAGGACCGTCGTGTGAGAGTGAGAGATATCAGATAGGCATGTGAAGGAAGCGCCTCCGCCGCCGTTAAATAGAATTTGGGCCGAGTGGATATCTGCTCTGCATTCTCCGTAAAGCATTCTTCGCCACATCCTCCAAGCCGCCATGCCTATTCCCACTAGAAGATTCGTCTTTTACCTTCTTTCTGCCTTCTCTGCTGCCATCCTCTCTGCGTTTTTCCTCATCTACCAACCTTCTTTCCCTTCATCCTCATCTCTTTCTTCCTTTAATTCCCTCTCATTCCATTCCCATGCGCGTTACGGATCCGAACCCGACCCCGTTTGGCCCGTATGTCCCTCTTTCTCTCATCATCGTATCTAGATATGATGATGGCGTTGATTGATTGGTGCCTGTTTCTGGGTGCAGGAATTGAAGGCGAGTTGGAGGCTTGCGTTGGCGACGTTGATTGGATTCCTAGGTTCGGCATGTGGAACGGTCGGCGGCGTCGGCGGCGGAGGCATTTTCGTCCCCATGCTCACTTTGCTTCTTGGTTTCGATACCAAATCCGCCGCCGCTCTCTCCAAATGTATTTTTCACTCTTCCTCGTCTCTCCCTAATTCTGTTTCATATATTTTTCTCTTTTTCCTAATGCTGAAGCAGACATGCTGGTTAATTATTAGGAACGATTACTCTCTCTTTCTCTCACACCATTTTCTTGGAGACGACGCGTTGTCTACTTTTGGGTTGGGATTGATGATTTTGCGATTGGGATGGGTGCAGGTATGATAATGGGGGCGTCGGCGTCATCAGTTTGGTACAATCTGAGAGTGCCGCATCCGACGAAAGAAGTTCCGATATTAGACTATGACTTGGCCCTTTTATTCCAGCCCATGCTTATGCTTGGAATCACTGTAGGCGTCAGCCTCAGCGTTGTCTTCCCCTATTGGCTCATCACTGTTCTCATCATCATCCTCTTCATTGGTCTCTCTACCAATTTTTGTTCTTACTCCAACGACTCTTCACCTGCTTTGAATTGAACAACTTTTTAGCCTCAAGATCTCTGTTGACCCAGTCTTTGATTTTTGATTTTAATGCGCCCGCAGGAACTTCATCCAGATCCTTCTTTAAGGGAATCGAGATGTGGAAGGAAGAGACTATTCTCAAGGTTAGTTTTTTTTTTCTATTTTTATTAAAGGTCAATTCTTTGTATCAGTATACGTACAATACAAACACACATGTATCCTATATATACATACATGTGACTGATTGCTTTAATACTATTGATGGCATCTCTTCCGCGTTTCCTCTGATTTTTTTTTTTTTTTTAATTTTTTTTTTGGCTTTTGTCCTCACTGCAGAACGAATTTGCCAAGCAACAAGCGACTAAGGCGAATTCCCGTGGAGAACGTAAGAAAGCCGTATTTCAACTTACAGCTACACTGGGATTCATTTTCGGATTTGCATATAGTATCTTTCCTCTAAAGCCCCGCAAAATAGTATCAACCAAATTACCAAACCAATCATTATCATTATTGAAGTAAAAGTAATTTTTTTTAAAAAAAGTATGCTATAATTATTAGTACCTGTAATTACTTTTTGCACGGTGTCGGGCAGTTTGTCACGTGCCTTAATAGTTTTCTATGATCTTAAAAGTGAAACTGATAGTGATGGGATCTCTTGAAATACTTGCAGTTGTGGTCGACACGGAATATGAACCGTTGATACCCAGAGAAGAGAAATCACCTTTGGTGTGTAATTGTTCTGTTCACTCTTCTAAATATTTTTTAGGCCGGATAAACTTATCACCAATCTCACTCGTCGTTTGCTTAAATTGTTCAGCAAATTCTTTGCTTCAACCTTAGGTGGAAAAGGATTTTGGAGTTAATGATTGTGTGGGTTTCTTTCCTGCTACTTCAAGTCATCAAGGCAAGCCTCTCTCTCGTATTTTCACATACATTGTTCAAGTTTGTATTTGTGCTATAACTTTTAAATATATATTTTCTTGGTGTGGGTCCGCTATGCAGAATGAAGTGAAGGCTTGCGGTGCATGGTACTGGTTGCTTTTCTGCCTTCAGGTTAGATGACAAAACACATATACAGCTCACACGAGTTTTTTTTTTTTTTTTTTTGGCCAAGAGCTCACATGAGTTATTTGACTTTATTAGGCTGTGGGGTCTTAGGGGCCAAAATCATCAATAACAACTTTTTTTTTTTTTGGGTATTGATTGATACTTCAGTTTCCCATTGCACTAGTGGTTTTTGGGCATGAAGCAGTGAAGCTGTACAAGGATTACAAAGAGAGGGTGGCCACCGGCAACCCAGAAAGCATGTGTGAGGCTTCGATAGAATGGAAAGCTCTTCACCTTGCGTTTTGTGCACTATGTGGCATCTTAGGAGGTACTGTTGGAGGCCTTCTTGGCTCTGGAGGTGGCTTCATTTTGGGCCCTCTTCTTCTCGAGATTGGCGTCATCCCCCAGGTATGTACGTTCATAGAAGGCAGTCACATGTGTGCTTCAGGCTATTAATATTCTCAATCTGTTAAATAAATGATCAACTGATGAGGGGTTATATTGTTTCTATATTATTTGCAGGTTGCTAGTGCCACTGCAACATTTGTCATGATGTTCTCTTCATCTTTGTCGGTGGTGGAATTTTACCTTCTCAAGAGGTTCCCCATTCCATACGGTAATTTACATTATTCAATTCTCATCTTTGCGTTGCCTTTTAAGAGTGGCAATGGGTTTAAGTTTGATGCCTAATCTCACTGCTGTTACAAATTGCACGTGGACACGTCCTGATGCACGTTATTTTTTCCCCCAAAAGTCGAACATGTAATTTTTTAATGCAAAAGTTAGAATTATACTGTGGAGAGTTTAATGAATATATGTGTGTGCGTGTATGATGTTCTCTAGCCTTATTTGCCTGTGCACATGTATGTTTGGCAGCGTTATACCTGACATCGGTGTCTATTTTGGCTGGCTTCTGGGGGCAATGCTTGGTAAGAAGATTGATAGCAATTCTTAAGAGGGCATCCATTATCATATTCATTCTCTCAGGCGTCATTTTTGCCAGCGCTGTCACCATGGGTATATACTCCAAACCAGACAAACCTCTTATAGCTCTTGCTTATATTCCTGAATTGTCTCAACTTATACTGATTGGAACCCCCCCCCCTCTCCCTCTTTTTTTTGCAGGCGTAGTTGGCATTGAGAGTAGCATTCGAATGATACAAAACCATGAATTTATGGGATTTTTAGGGTTCTGTAGCAGTCAATGATAGTTATAAAAGAATGCTTGAAGACCTTGCAAATATGTTCACAGAATGTTGGTCAGCATCTAGCTGACCATCATGAAAGATCATTTCGTAATAAGGGCCACACTGGGCCCTCGATCTCTTTTGTGAAAATCAGTTTGTTGATTTAGCTTTAGGATTGTTGGTCAATTCCTTGTTGACCATCGTGCATGGGTCTTCCCTAGTGTACGTGAAAATGTTAGCTTGCAGATTGAGTGTTATGTGAGATGGTCGGTCACTGCCTAATTGACCACCTTGATGGATTTGGATTCCAAGCAATAAAGGCTATAAGGGTTTGGTTGGTGGTTGAGTGTTAGCTACTGGCTAACACCTCCCCCCATTAACGTGTTCTGTTTATCTTCAGCTTAGGCCTCCAAATATATGTAGTCCTTGTGCAGCAAGTTTAATTTATAAAAGGCGTTTCTTATTTAAAGTCCCTTTTTTCATATAAAAACAGGCCGAGCCTTTGGATATCGGGATTGATTGTTATGATTATTAAGTACTTTTTTAACCTTGGCACTGATTAGGGGAATGAGGAAGGACGATGTGAGACAGTAGTTGGGGGACAATCAAGTATGTTATTATTAGTATGCGGTTCCATTATTTATAGGGAAAATGCCACGCCACGTAAAGACTAATAAAAATAGTAAAGGATAGATAGATGATTTCAATTTCAAAATCTCATTAATATGTTAATGCACAATTGGCAAGTTTAGTGAAAGAATTCACCACATTTTATTAAGATTTAATAACTTTCGTTTACTAAATAAATAATTCATACTATTAGCCTATTAACAAGTTTAGTTATGGAATTTATCAATTTTTATTAGATTTTGACAACTTTCGTCTGCTAACTAAAAATTTGACACTATCAAGCTATTGACAACTTTTATTAAAAAAGTCATCACTTTTCTTTAGGTTATGAGAACTTACGTTTACCAAATTTGTGGATGATCCAATAGTGTCAATTTTTACTTGGTCGACGAAAGTTATCAAAACGTAATGATAAATGATAAATTCCACAACTAAATTTGTCAATGGCCCGTTCAAGTGAATTTCTTATTTGGCAAAAGAAAGTTTTCAAAAACAAAGGAAAAGTGGTGACTTTCTTAATAAAACTTGTGAATATTCTGATAGTATCAATTTTTTTACTTAATAAATAAAAGTTGTTAAATCATAATAAAATGGGGTGAATTCTTAAACTAAATTTGTGAATGAGTTTGGATTGAAGATAAAAATTTAACATATTTTTTTTTTTTTTGTATAGATAGTTTTGAAAGCCTTTAGGCCACCAACATTTTTGGACAAACAAAGTGGTGGGGATTTGCTCACCACTTTGACAATAAAAGATTCCGGCTGACCATTAAGGGGAGTTATGTTTTTTTAGAGAAGAATATGTGTGAAGGTATTTTTTTTAATTTAAAAAGGATAAATTGGGCGCTAACATATCATAAGGATTTTGAAATTAAAATCACCCACTTAGGCTCTCTGATATTAAATAAGTGTGAAGCCTTACCTTAAGCTCTGATACCATACAAGTGTAAAAGCTTACCCCTACACAAGTCAAATGTGTTTGTAGGAATATATGTATATATAAAACATTAGTCATACAAGACTAATTCAAAAACCTAAGTATAAGGAAAAATATTATATAAAAGGCTAAAAAAAAAGCTATCTATCTTCTCCACTTTCTCAGCTATCGGCGATGACCACATTCCGAAGAACTGGTTCAGTATGCTTGTCGGAGGCTTAGGATTTTTCAATGCCAACATGGAACAATACCAGGCACCTTTGAGTGCTTTGGGTCTATAATCAACGACCAGTTGCTCGATTCATGGGGTGCGTGTGGGCGTGTGGCTTTTGTTGCACAAGTAAAAACACAGCGAAAGCGAAATCATTCCAAGGTAATTCCTGAAATACAGGTTTTTTGTTTTTTGTTTTCCACTGGCTCTTTATGTTTCTTCTCTTTTTTTTTTTTGTCAGGATCTAGATTTTCCGTGCCAGCCATAGTCTTGAATGGCGATGGTAATACCATTGAGGTGAAATATGCTTTTAATAAGGAAGAAGACACACATGTGAGAAGTCCCGATTTAAACTTGTGTGTTTTTTTCTAACTTTTATATATATGTCTCATAATAGAGTAACACCTTACTTAAACCATGTAAAGCCTTAGGCTCTGATACCAAACAAGTGTGAAGCCTTACCTTAAGCTCTGATACCAAACAAGTGTGAAGCCTTACCTTAAGCTCTGATACCATAGAAGTGTAAAGCTTGCCTTTACACAAGTCAAATGTATTTATAGGTATTGTTCTGGTCTGGAACAAGATTTGTAGCCCGATGGGCTAAAGCTTTGATATTGGATCAATATGCTCCACCAGTACCTCTATGGGGTAGAAATACTGGAGGAGTCGGGATCACCGTACACTATAGACTTATTCGCCTTAGGGGAAGGGAATGTGTCAAGTGGGGATGTGCACGATGATATAGAATTTACTAGGTTTGAGTTAGAACGTGTGCACCTTAGTGTCGTGCCTTATATTTATAGGGCTTGCTTTGATATCCTAACTGTGTGATCTATCATATCTTATTAATATTAGATAGAATAGATTCGATGGATTGTAGGTCTTCTCGGATATATGATATGGCTGTGTTGGGCCGTTCACACATATGGGCCGTCGGCGGGACCGTGTGATTGCCCCCGCCTCTCGGTAGCTCGAGGGTTTGAACTGGCGAGGTGTATCCTGGCCTGGCATTCTCTGTCTGAGGTGATATACCGAGGTTGATTAGATCCGTTGGCGGATAGCATGGTTGATTGGATCCATTGGCTCCGCTTGCTGGATTTTGTTTTTGACTGGGCTTGACCTAGGATTGCCACCTAGGGCCTACGTACCCTTTCACGGGATCAAAGCCCAAGTAGTTCGAGGTATTATTAATCCTTTGGCCGGGTGTCGTTCAGTGATGGCCTGAACCGGTTCACTACTAACCTCGGCTATGGATGTTACGTTCTCGAGAATCCGAGGTCTGATCTCAAGATCCGAGGTCCCTCATGGAGGATTGCCGAATCCCTGACATTGTCTGGATTCTTCCGTGTCCACGAATTTATCCCCTGATTCTTCCATGTCCAAGAATTCGTCCCCTGGGGCCGAGGTATGAGGAAAGGCCAAGAGTCTAGGATGCCTTCCGGGTCAAGAGACCTTCCGCCTTCACCATCATTGCCCCGCCATGTGGCGTCCCTAGATTGGTGGGGGGATTTTAACCGCCCTGCTTCGTCGTCTTTGGATTTCGTGCGCATTTAATGCTCTCTGCGCACGTCGCACGTCGCCCATGGACGGGTGAATTTTTCCCTTTCTACCCCCGTCGCTTACACTTTCGACTTACTCTTTCCTCCTTCTCGCATTACTGTTATTTCTTCCTCTAACTTTCTCTCGTTTAGTTGTTTCGATATTTTTGCCGCGGAGAAGCTCTACCCGCTCGTACTCTCGCTTCCTCCCGCATTCTTTTTTATCGTCTTGTTTCCATTTCTCCACTTATCTGCTGTGTTGCTACTTTGATGGTTTTGATTGCTTATTCCTGTTTTTCCTTCTGCGACCATTTCTGTTTCGCCCCATTTTTCTAGTTTTCGATCTGGTTTTGCTTTGGGGAGTTCCAGCGATTGCCCTTGGGTCGATATGGGTGTCTAAGTTTGTTCCCTTAGGTGTTTGCCCCATTTACGGTTTGCGTACCCCCTTTGGCTCTTCCCCGTCTCATCGTCCCTTTTATGCATGTTCTAGGTTTCCTTCTCTTTTTTGATGGGTGGGAATAAACCTTCGCCATCTTCAAACCCACCACTAACCCCCAAAGAGGAGGAAGAAGCGATACGCTATCGTTTTCCAAAGGCCAGCTACTGGGTACTGGGTTCTCCTTTGCCCGAGAACGTTAGATCTAGTACTCGCTTCATGGTGCTTCACGTGGGGGAGTGCGGGAGGTCGCGTTTGAATTGTTCTAGGGGCCCAAGTGTTCGTCTCCGTCCCGAGTGGGTTGCCTAACCACCGTAAGCCGAGATGTACCCGAAGGCATCCCGATCGCACCTATTAACTTACATGAGCCAACTCTAGGCACCGGGGTCGAATCTATGCCCGAGGGATACCTCGGCCCCCGTTGGGACCGCCTTTGCCGACGGTTCGTATTTCATAGCCAACGGGTGGGATTCCACGCGGACACTACCCTCGGACTGCCAACATAGGTCTAGGGCACCTTCTACCGGACTCACTTTTTCTTCTCACAATATAATGCATACGCCAGTACTCCTTCAAAAACTAATTTATGCCTTTCTTTTCCTTTTATTATTAGGTCTGAATGGAGTCATCCTCTTCTCAAATTAGTGGCCGGTCTGATCCTGAGGAGGCAGATTCCTCTGTTCCTTCCACGACCCTCCTCCAGCAATTCCCCTGGGTCACATACGAAGCCCTCACTACGCGATCCTTAATGACCGTAGCCGAGATTAGTCGGATGAAACTTGGGGAGTTCGAGGGTTGTTTACTGAGCCCTCCTAATGCTGATGAGCCCGTTTGCTCATCTAGGGCGGTCGGGTGTACTAACTTCTTTTTCTTTTATAAAGCTTATATATCTCATTTCTCGGTATTCGCTTCCCGTTTACTCGAGTTTCAAATGTCTTGCCTAGACTACCTTCATTTGGCCCCCTCGCAACTTCATCCTAATGGTTGGGCGTACATTGTGGCTTTTGAGAGGTTATGCAATTCTTTTAAAAACCCCATTCCTTGCACGCCCGCCCTCTTTTTTTACTTCTTCTGTCCTTTTACCCCTCATTCTGGGAAGGAAGTGGATAAATTGAAGGGGCTTACTTCCCTTCGGAGTGACCCTGACCGGAAGCTATTGAGTGCTTTCTCGGATTCCTTCAAGCACTTCAAGAACGGCTTTTTCAAGGTCGTGGCCAAACCCGGGCAAAAGCCCTGGTTTTTGAAAGGGGCCGAGGGGGACGGAGTAGAGTGGAAGTTTCCCTTGTATTGGACGTATGATCACCACAAGGTGGCTTCTACCTCATACCAAGTTGAACCAGACGATCTTCCCGCCGAGGAGGTTGTTTTTGTAGATCGGCTGGTGTCATATTTTACTACATACGGCAGCCGGAGCGCGGCTTACTTTATTTCCGGTCCCGACTCCAAGTCGGGATATGTAATCTGTATGGCTTTTGTATATACCCCCGCTTTCACCTTTTTCCTTTCCTAATGTATGCGATAACTAATCATCGTCCTTATCTTTTTATTGTAGCTCAAGATATGGAGCCTCTACCTCGCTACCTCACTCATTCGAAGCAAGGTCAGAAGAAGAGGTCGGCCGCAGAGTCGCGCAAGTCCAAAACGCGTAGCGGATGCCCGGCAAAGAAACGAAACGAAAGAGAGCCCTTTGGAATCAATGGATATCCCCTTTTCCAGACCCTCTGGCAGTTCTTGCCTTGATGGGCGGATTTCGCCTCCCGCTGTGGCTAAGATTATGGCTGCGCCTTCTTCTTCGATCCTACCGCCACCTCCTCCTCTGCATCCGAAACTGCCCCGTGGTCTTACTTGGAGTAAGGGGCGGACCGAAGAACTAGCGGTTTCTCTCCTCCCGCCTCGGCGTTATACGGATGCCGTGGCTCTTTCCGATATTGATGAGACCGAGGTTGTGGGATATCCAGGAAGGCTACCCGAAATCAGGGGTGGTGCGGGCATTTGAAATAGTCAAAAGGAATTATGTTAACGCCGGTGCCGCTCGAACAAGGTTCGGGAGGAGAGGATAGCACCGTCGAGGCCCGGAAGAAGGCGAGGAAGCTCTTGAGGCCGCCGAAGCCTCGAAAAGAAGGCGAGGATGCTCGCCCGAGATAGAGGCGAGAATAGCAAGCTCTCGAGGAGCTCAACATGACCCGAGAGGCCCTTGACCGAGCTAACGAAGAGCTGGTCGGGTTACAAAAAGCCCACGCACGGACATCGACTCGCCGGGTGGTGGAATCTCGGCGTGGGGACTTGGCGAGGAATTGGGCGAGACCGGGCGGCCCTTGCGGAGTCTCGAGAGCTTATGCGCCGACCGCTTCCGATACGGTTCAGGAGACGACCAGAGATGCTTTTAAAATGGCCCTGGCTTAGATCCGCCACTTGAACCCTAATGTCTCGCTGAACATTGAGGGATTTCACCATCTGGCATATGTCCAGGGCGATAAGCTCGTTCCCCCTCCTGCTTCTCCGGAGGTGACTTCAAGATCCCTTCTTGATGACGGCGATCAAGTGGGTGATGGGGAGGAAAGACATCTCGGCCCGACATCCCTACCGAGGAGCCTTCCATCCCCCCCGCCGATGCTTAGTTTTTGCTTTTTGTTTATCTTCTTTGGGCGTTAATGCCCTTTGTTTGTAATTGCTTGGATGTTGCCGCTATGGTTCGGCTGATTTATATAAATTAACTTGTTCCATTAGATTGAGCACCGTATAAATGCTAACCTTGTTTGGCCAGGGCCGGGTCGTTATGCGATTCTGCGTTTATCGTCCCGGACTTGCCATCCGGGGAAGTTTGGTAGGGTTTTCTTAGTTAACCACAAAGGGTGTTTATTTAACGCACTACCGAGTTCCGGCTCCCTTGTCCGAGTTCAATCGCCAAGATAAGGGCAAAATGTCATATGTTCGGCCGAATTATCCTAACTCCAAGCCGAACATTTGGACCTGATCAGGGTCGGCATGACAAGTCATCTTCTTATCAAGGAGCGAGCGTTGACGCGTCAATTTTGTGAAGACCTTTACAGGTGGGTTCACATTGCTCGAAACCAAGGCACATCGGCCCTAGTGTCAGCCATCTAGATGTGTTAATTGAAACCGGGTTCGGAAACCGCGGTGTAAATCGGGTATGTGGACCTCGGTGTAAAAAACTTAAGTTATAAACAGCACGTGCGTTTGAATGAGAACTCCGATGCGGGTTCCTTCTTTAAAATAAGATTTCAAAGAGTTGAAGGCGTTAATGGTAAACAACCAAATATAAACGACATAAATTTAAATAAGAAAAAATGAAACAAGTTCCATCGTGCGTGACATCCGAACCGAGGTCTAGCTATGGTAGGCCCTCAGTTTGTCGGCGTTCCAGGTCCTCTTGACGAGCTTTCTTCCTAGGGTTTCTAGTATATAGGCCCCATTGCTCAGCTTTTCCTTTACGCGGTACGGACCTTCCCAATTTGCTGCCAGCTTGCCATCTCGGGTATTTTTGTTCCCAATATCTGCACGTCGAAGTACTAGGTTGCCCCTGTTGAAGGAGCGGGGTCTTACTTTCCGATTGTATTTTGCCGCGATGAGTTGTTTAGCAGCAAGGTCTTTGCGGTGCGACTCGACTCGATTTCGTCAATCAAGTCCAGCTCGGTCCTCAACGCATCCTCGTTCGATTCGCCTCCCCGCTTTGGGTTACATTAGCCTTCCTCCATGACGGAAGTCCTATCTCAACGGGGATCATAGCCTCGCATCCATAAGTCAACCCGAAGGGGTTTCTGGGTTGACGTACGTCACCGGTCCTATATCCCCATAGTACGCCGTAGAGCCGTTCGACCCGTTGGACTCGCTTCTTGCATCCTCTTCTTTAGGCCGTCTAAGACGACTTTGTTTGCTACCTCGGCCTGGCCTTTTGATTGTGGGTGTTCTACCGAGGCGAAATGGTGCACGATATCTAGATCCGAGACCATAGTCTGGAATCCTTTGTCTATGAATTGGGTCCCGTTGTGAGTGACTATTTCAGCAGGAATTCCGAATCGAGCGACAATATTATGTCGAAAAAACCTTTGAATCCGTGCCGAGGTAATCGAGGTTAGAGGCTCGGCCTCGATCCATTTGGTGAAGTAATCTCGCCACAATGAGCCACCTAAATTGCCCGGTGCGGCTTTGAATGGCCCTAAGAGATCCATTCCCCATTTATAAAAGGGCCAAGGAGCCGAGATGTCACATAATTCTGATGGCGAAGGCCAAATAATCTTGGCGTGTTTCTGGCAACTTTCGCACCTTTTAACAGCTTCCATGGCGTCCATCTTTATTGTTGGCCGGTAATATCCGGCACGCAAAGCTTTTACGGCCGGGCCTTACCCCCCATGTGATGGCCGTTCACACCCTGATGTATCTCGGACAACACATATCTGGCTTCGGATGAATCTACACATCTCATCATTAGAGAATGGATACCTTTCCGGTATAGTTGGTCATCCATCATCGTGTAGACCACGGCTTCTCGTATTAACTTCTTTGCCTCGACGGAATCTATTGGTATAATCCCTCTTTCGAGGTAATCTTCAATCGGTTTCCTCGATCCATAGCAACGATATCGTCATGACGCAACTAGGCTCGGTCGAGATTTTGTTGAATGACGGTTCGGTAGATTCCTGGCCCTTGGTACTGGCGAGTTTCGACAAGATATTGGCTCGGGTGTTTTCTTCTCTTGGGATGTGGGTGATTACAACTTCGTCAAATTCGGAGATCAACTCCTTGACTTTATTGAGATACTTAGCCAATAACGGACCTTTCGTCTGATAAGTGCCATCTATCTGTGCGGCTACAAGCTGCGAGTCGGTGAAAACCCTTACTCTCTGTGCTTGATATTCTCGGGCTTGCAATAATCCGGCCAGTAGGGCTTCATATTCGGCCGATTATTAGAGGTCGGGAACTTCGATTAGAGGGAATGTTCAATGGCGACACCTTCCGGGTTTTCGATTATGACTCGGCTCCACTACCCTTTGCATTTGACGAACCGTCCACATATACCTTCCACACTTTACTTTGTCCGTCATCGGCGGCGTCCCGTCACGGTGAGTTCCTTACGAAATCCGCCAACGCTTGGGATTTGATGCGTGTCGAGCTTCGTAGGTGATGTCAAACTCGGATAGCCGGGATCGCCTTGTTGGGGTCATTCTTCCAAACCCGGTCGGGTTTATGTAATATCTCGCTGAGCGGAAGGTTTGTACGGACTATGATACGGTGCCCCCGGGAAGTAAGGTCTTAATCTTCTTGCTTTGAAATGAGCGGGCAAAGGCCACTTTTTCCAACTTCGATATCGGAGCTCCGAGCTCGTAGCGCCTTATTCACGAAATACACCGGGGACCGCCCGCCCTCGGTTTCTCGTACTAGCGCCGCGCTCACTCGCTTCTTCACCCACCGATAAATATAAAAATAGAGACTCTCCCAAGTTAGGTTTTGATAGAATCAAAGTGGGGTTGCCAAACAAAGCTTGATCTTTTCAAAAGCCGCTCACACTCCCCGTTCCATCCTCCTTGTGTTTCCTTTTTTAGCAACCTAAAAAATAGGAGTGCGTTCTCGGCTGATCGCGGTAGAAACCTGGTTAGCGCGGCCAACCATCGGCTAGTTAGCCGCACTTCCTTCTTTGTCCTCTACCGCCGCATCTCGAGGACGGCCTTGCATTTATCCGGATTAGCTTCGATTCCTCGGTTTGTCAACATAAAACCTAGGAACTTCCGTGGACTCCAAATGCACATTTGGTCGGGTTCAAATGAATGCGAAACCTCCTCGCTTTTCAAATGTCATTTCGAGATCACGGACATGGTTTTCGGTCCCGTGACTTCACGATCATATCATCAATGTACACTTCAATGTTTCGCCCAATCTGATCCGTGAATACATTGTTCATCATCCTTTGATAAGTTGCCCCGGCGTTCTTAAGACCGAAGGGCATCACGTTATAGTAGTAGTTGGCCTTGTCGGTCATAAAAGTTGTCTTCTCTTGATCACTCGGATGCATAGGTATTTGATTGTAACCAGAGTATGCGTCCATGAAGGATAACAATTGAAAGCCCGACGAGTTATCGACCAACTGATCGATGTTAGGCATCGGGTATGAATCTTTGGGACAGGCTTTATTCAAATTGGTATAATCCGTGCATACTCTCCACTTTCCGCTTGGCTTTTTTACCATAACTACGTTAGATAGCCAGGTGGTATATTGTATTTCCACGATGAACCCGGCTTCCAAAAGCTCCTCGACGTGCTGCTCCAAAGCCTTACGCCTGTCAGCCCCGATATTCCTCTTTTTCTGTGCCACTGGTTTGGACCCCGGCTGGATGGCCAGCCTATGACAGCAAAAATTAGGATTGATTCCTGGAACCTCGGATGACGTCCATGCGAAAACATCCTGGTTCTGCCTCAAGAATTGGACCAATCTATCCCTTAAATCCGGGTCCATTCCCCTTCCGATCTTTGTTGTCTTCGCTGGATTTCCTCCAAGGATGAGCTCTTCCAACTCCCCTTCGGTTCGGACGTGGGATTTCGGGCTCGTCCCGAGGTCGAGTTCTACCATGCCGACGGGTCGTCCGTCTATTCTCTGATTTTTGAGGTTCAGAATTTGTTCGTTTCTTGGGATCCGAAGTGGGGAGGGTGGACCCCCTTCTCCAGCTCGGATTGTCTCGAAGTAACATTGACGTGATTCCTTCTGATCTCCCTTAACAACCACTACTTTATTCTTATTGTTTACCATCTTCAACCTCTGGTGCTTCGTGGATACTATCATATCCCAACTATGAATCGTTGGCCGGCCGAGTATGACGTTATATGGGGACGGGAAATCGCGACTATGAACCCGACCCGTTCGGATTTGAAAGCCTCCCTAGCCCCCATAGTAAGTCTTAGGTCGACATATCCCTTGGGAGGTGAATGTTCCCCGTTAAAGCCTATAAGGGTTGTTTTGCACGGTTTTAAATCCTCAACGTCCATATTCATCCTTTTGTAAGCATCCCAACTAATGATGTCTGCCGACCTCCCTGCATCCACAAAAACCCTTTTTACGAGGCATTGAGCCACGGTGGCTGTTATAACCAATGCATCACGGTGGCACCACGTCTTTTAGTTCTTCAGTGGTAAAGACTAATGGGGGTGGTGTCGGTCCGGTTGAATCGTCTTTAAACTTTGGGATATTGCGGACAGAAAGCACTTCCCTCAAATATTTCTTGCGCTGGCTGATCGTATCGCCTCCCCCGCCAAATCCTCCACTGACTACATTACAGTGGAATTGAGCTTCCGGGAACTCATCTTCCTCGACGACCGACCTCCAACGCTTCTCTACTTTCTTCAGGCCTTTGTCTGGACTCCTACTTCGGCCTCCTTGTTGGCGTTTGGGACCTTTACGCCCTTGAGTTTGAATCAGGTATTGGCGTAGCTTGCCTTCCCGATGAATCGCTCGATGGCATCCCGGAGTTCAAAACATTGATCCGTAGTATGCCCCGGCCCATCGTGAAACTCACAAAACTTAGACTGATCAGTCGAGAATCGAACCCTAGGAGGCCGAGGTCTATTAAATTTTTTCATCTTGGTCTGGGCAACCTCCTTCCAAATCTGGGATCGGGAGGCGTTTAAAGGGGTATACTTCTCGTATCGTCCTTTTGCCTCAAGCCGTCCCTCCAGGTTGCGACCATCTCGGCCCCAGGTTCGTTGGGGGCCTTCTCCCTTTGACTTACGCGGTTGGCCTTTACGTTCGGTGATATATTTCCTCGTTTCTCCGACCCGACCGCGTTAGCTATCTCCATCCGCTCTACGTCCAAGTATTGCTTAGCTCGGGTGTGGAATTCGGTGAGCGTGTAGACTTGATTCTTAAAGATATTCTTAGCTAATCGGGCCGAGGGATCCGTGGCCATCTACTATGCGGTGTACGTGGACGTCATCCGGAAGTGAACGAACTTGCAACGCTACCTCTTTGAATAGGTCTAGGTATTTCTGGAGGGTTTCCCCCTTCCGCTGCTTGATTTTTCTCAACGTAAATTGAGACTTCGGTTGCTTTTTACTAGTGGCGAAATTTAACTTGAATTTCCGACCGAGTTCTTCGAAGTCGTGGATCGAATCGGTAGGTAAGGTATGAAACCACCTACGGGCAGGTCCTAGGTAAGCGTTGCGGCAAAAAAATTCTTGATATGGCCGGGGCCTGGATTAAACAAACAAACATTCCGAGCTCGAATGTATCAAGATGGGTACGTGGGTCCTGGGTCCCGTCATATTTGGGGAGATGCGTCAAGTCCAGTTTCTTTGAATATGGGTCAGTGGCGATTTCTTCAGAAAAGGGGCCTCGGTTGAGGTCGGTCGATATTTCATCTTGTATTCTTCTCGGAGATCCCCGAGACCAAGGTTCCTTCCTCCTATCACGGTCTCGGTCTTGCGTGATTTTTTCTAAGCGTATCCTTTTTGCTTCTGATGCTGAAGGACGAGTCCGAGCTGATCCTGTCCTGCGAGTCTCTCCGCTCTCGGTTTCCGATTAATAACTCAAATTTGTTAAACTGGTCCTCCATGATCTCGCGCGTGATTCGAGGTCTTCTTGGCGCCGGAGGTTAGAGCGCTTCTCGTTATTTTCCATGCATCTCGGAATTGATTCCCGCGCTTTCTGCGGGAGGACGACGTCGGATTCGGACCGAAACCTCGTCGTAGCTAAATTATGAGGTTTGGGAACTATCGAAGGGAGGATGCCGTATCCGAGAGGTTCCTCCCGGGCTCCCGCCGGTGGCCGCTTGAGCATGATTATTCTCGAGTACCTTTAACTGTGGTGGATTTGCGGGTTGAGTGTTCCGACCGCAACTTCTCGTGTTTGCCATCGGTGGTCACGGGGATCGAAATTTACGGTCCCCACGGTCGGCGCCAATGTTCGTCCGGAACTGATTTGTAGCCCGATGGGCTAAAGCTTTGATATTGGATCAATATGCTCCACCGGTACCTCTATGGGGTAGAAATACTGGAGGAGTCGGGATCACTGTACACTATAGACTTATTCGCCTTAGGGGGGAAGGGGAATGTGTCAAGTGGGGATGTGCACAGTGATATAGAATTTACTAGGTTTGAGTTAGAACGTGTGCACCTTAGTGTCGTGCCCTTATATTTATAGGGCTTGCTTTGATATCCTAACCGTGTGATCTATCATATCTTATTAATATTAGATAGAATAGATTCGATGGATTGTAGGTCTTCTCGGATATATGATATGGCCCGTTGGGCCGTTCACACATATGGGCCGTCTGGCCGGACCGTAACAGGTATCTATATATATACACACACAAAACATTAGTCATACAAGGCTCATTCAAAAACCCAAGTATAAGGGAAAAGATTATACAAAAGGTTAAAAAAATAGAGCTATTCAGCTTCTCCACCTTTTCAGTTATCGGCGATAACCACGCCTTTGACACATCCCAAAGAAATGGTTTAGTATGCTTGTCGGAGGCTTAGGATTTTTCAATGCCAACAAGGAACAATACCTGGCACCTAAAAGTGCTTCGGGTCCATAATCAACGACCAGTTGCTTGATTCAGTAGTGTGTGTGGCTTTTGTTGTAAAACATGTTATGGGGCGAAAGCGAAATCGTTCTAAGGTAATTCCTGAAATACAAGTTTTTTCTTTTCTTCTACTGACTCTTTATGTTTCTTCTCTTTTTTTGTTAGGATCCTGATTTTCCCATGCTTGCCATAGTCTGGAATGACGATAGTGACACCATTGAGGTGAAATATCCTTTTAATAAGGAAGAAGACACACAGGTTAGAAGTCTCAATTTGAACTTGTATTTTTTTCCTCTAATTTTTTTATAGGTGTGTCCCATAACAAAGTAACACCTTACTTAAACCATGTAAAGCCTTAGGCTCTAATACCAAACAAGTATAAAGCCTTACCTTAAGCTCTGATACCATACCAGTGTAAAGCTTGCCTTTACACAAGTCAAATGTGTTTGTAGGTGTCATATATAGACACACACAAAACATTAGCTAGACAAGGCTAATTCAAGAACCTAAGTATAAGAAAAAAGATTACACAAAAGGTTAAAAAAATAAAGCTATCCATTTCTCCACCTTCTCAATTATCAGTGATAATCACGTCTTTGCCACATTCCAAAGAAATGGTTCGGTATGCTTGTCGGAGACTTAGGATTTTTCAATGCCAACATGGAACAATATTGGACACCTTTAAGTGCTTCGGGTCTATAATCAATGACTAGTTGCTTGATTCAGTGGTGCATGTGTCTTTTGTGGCACGACAAGTAAAAACACAACGAAAGCGATATCATTGTAAAATAATTCCTGAAATACAGGATTTTTCATTTCTTTTTTTCTACTGGCTCTCTATGTTTCTTCTATTTTTTTGTTAGGATCTAGATTTTTCCGTGCTTGCCATAGTCTGGAATGGCGATGGTAACACTATTGGGTGAAATATGCTTTTAATATGGAAGAAGACACCCAAGTGAGAAATTCCAATTTGAACATACATGTATGTTTTCTCATCTAATTTTTTTATATGTGTGTCCCATAACAAAGTGACGCCTTAAGCTTTGAAAGCTTTACCTTAAGCTTTGATACCATATGTAACATCCTAAATTTTATTAAGTATTGCAAGTGAGGTTTATTAAGCATTTTGAGGTTTAAATGAGATAAAGCATAGATATATATATATACTGTTAAAAATATATATATTAATATAACAATATATAAATATATTATATTTTGATATTATATTATATACGTAACATATTATGAAAACGGCGGACACATGGGAAGTAAGGAAAGAAAAGAAGACAAAAAGGAAAAAGACGGAAAAAGAATAAGAAAACAAATATATATATATATATATATATATATATTATATTAATGGATAATATAGGTGAAGTTGAGACGTGGGAAGACAGGAAGGAAAGAATGAAGAAAGGAAGTGATGAAAGGAAATGAAGATAAAAAAGTTGGTGGGCCCTACGTCGTTTGAAAATTTGAAGAGGAGGTAGAGACGTGTTGAAATTGAAAGAAGAATGCAGTGCACGGCGCCTCAATTTGCGCCTGTTAATAAAAAAATAGGAGAGTACCGTTCCCGCGCATGAAAAAGTAAGGGGGCAATTGGTTATAAATACCCCACCGGGCACACACAACACACACACCAATCACATACGCACCACACACACTTACACGGTCAGAGAGATGGTGAGAGTAGAGAGAAAATGAGAGTATGATGGTAATTATTTGGGAGCCTTGTAGTAGCATTTTGGTGATTATTTAGGAGCTAAATGTTTATTATATATGGTTTTATGTATGATTTATTATAAATTCACGTACTAATTTACTATTCATCATTTTACGTATACATACCGTATTTTACTATTCACTTATACATACGAATTTACTATTCATAATTTACGTATACATACTGTATTTTACTATTCGCTAATCACTTATACATACTAATTTACTATTCATCATTTATATATTTACCATATTTTACTATTCACGTATACGCATAGTAATTTACTATTCACGAATACATACAATGATACTGTTTTATTGTCAAATCTATGATTTTATATACTGCATATGAAGATATGGTTTTAAAATGATTTATATTTGAATGAATGCATTTATCATGGCGGCTGTGATTGTGATGGGTTGGAGTTCGGAGGAATTGATATGATATGTTTTTATGCCACCGCTCGGTGCACAATGGTTGGTACTTTTCGGGGCCCGTTCTTCCATGTTTTCCTTTGTAGGGATTGCATTGGAGTTGTGGGACATGACACCTCCTTAGTTGTTTTTGTTAAGGAGAGGAGCCATAGTCCATACTTAAGCTCTATACCTTTGGCCGGGTGTATCTTAAGTTTTGGTGAGCTTGGAACAATTTAGTCATATGGATGTGTTTCTGTTGGACTATGTGTTAGCCTATGGCTCCAGTCAGCGGTATAAGGTTGGTAGAGGATATAAGGGAGGCTGCATACTGCATGATGTATTTTAGTATAAAGATTGACCAAATGGTAAATATTTTGTAACACCTATTTATGAGGATTTATGGAAAATATAATTATATATATATATATATATATATATATATACACACACATACATACAATATGATATATTATAGCATAAGGGTTGACCGAAGGTAAATATTTTTGTAAGGACTATTTATGGGAATTTATGGAAAGTATAATCATTTATATAAATATTATTGTATAGTTCAATTATTATCGAAATAATAAATATTTTTATAAAGACGTTTTATGAGAATTTTTGGAAATATATATATATATATATATATATATATATATATATATATATATATATATAAATACTTTTGTGAGAATTTTTGGAAAAATATAAATGTGTATATAAATGTGAAAGTACAAATTTATACAAAATAAATATATTTTACCTCATGTTTTTATCATATGTGATTTGCTTGTGTATGGAGAAATTATTCAAAAGAGTTAATTGAGAAGTGGAATCTCACCCCATATTAACATTTTCGGGTAAAACTTTTCTAGTATGAATAAATTATTTTAGATTTTAATTTGGTTATGTATAAATGGATTTTTACCCTTTGGCCATATTGTAAATATGTATTTATTTGTTAAATATCCTTGTTAAAGGTATTTCAAATATTCTGGCCAAGTTTTCGAGTGATGAATATGAAGTGTTACACCATACAAGTGTAAAGCTTGCCTTTATACAAGTCAAATGTGTTTATGTGTATGTATACATACAAGGCTAATTCAAAAACCTAAGTATAAAGGAAAAGATTATACAAAAGGTTAAAAAGATAAAGTTATCCATCTTTTCCACCTTCTCAGTTATCGGTGATGACCACGCCTTTGCCACATTCCAAAGAATTGGTTCAATATGCTTGTCGGAGGCTTAGCATTTTTCAATGCCAACATGGAACAATATCGGGCACCTTTGAGTGCTTCGGGTCTATAATCAACGACCGGTTGCTTAATTCAGTGGTACATGTGGCTTTTGTTGCACAACAAGTAAAAACACATTGAAACGAAATCATTTGAAGGTAATTCCTTAAATACAAGATTTTTTTATACTGGCTCTTTATGTTTCTTCTCTTTTTATGTTAGGATCCAAATTTTCCCCTGTATGCCATAGTCTGGAATGGCGATAGTGACACTATTGAGGTGAAATATGCTTTTAATAAGCAAGAAAACACACAAGTTAGAAGTCTCAATTTGAACTGGTATGTTTTATCTTCTAATTTTTTGTTTAGGTGTGTCCCATACCAAAGTTACACCTTATTTAAATCATGAAAAGCCTCAGGCTCTGATACCATACCATGTAAAGCTTGCCTTTACATAAGTCAAATGTGTTTGTAGGTATACACACACAACATCAGTTAAACAAGGCTAATTTTTTTATAGGTGTATCCCATAATAGAGTTACATCTTACTTAAATCATGTAAAGCCTCAGGCTCTGATACTAAGCAAGTATGAAGCTTTACCTTAAGCTCTGATACCATACCAGTGTAAAGCTTACCTTTAATAAGTCAAATGTGTTTGTAGGTGTATATACACACACAAAACATCAGCCAGACAAGGCTAATTCAAAAACCTAAGTATAAGGAAAAAGATTATACAAAAGTTTCTTTAAAAAAATATATAAAGCTATTCAACTTCTCCACCTTCTCAGTTATCAACAATGATCACGCCTTTGCCACATTCCAAAGAACTAGTTCAATATGCTTGTCGGAGGCTTAGGATCTTTCAATGCCAACATGGAACAATACTAGGCACCTTTAAGTGCTCGGGTCCATAATCAACTACCAGTTGCTTGATTCAGTACTGGCGTGTGTGGCTTTTGTTGCACGACATGTTATGTGGCGAAAGTGAAATCGTTCGAATGTAATTCCAAAAATTTAGGTTTTTTCTATTGGCACTTTATGTTTCTTCTCTTATTTTGTCAGGATCCAGATTTTCCCGTGCCTGCCATAGTCTGGATTGGCAATGGTGACACCATAGAGATGAAATATGCTTTTAATAAGGTAGAAGACACACAGTTGAGATGTCTCAATTTAAACTTGTATTTTTTTTCTTCTAATTTTTTTTATAGGTGTGTCCCATAACATGTTGACACCTTTTACTTAAAATATGTAAAGCCTCACACTCTGTTACCAAATAAGTGTGAAAACTTACCTTAAACTTTGATACCAAACCAGTGTAAAACTTAACTTTACCCAAGTCAAATGTGTTTGTAGTTATATATATATATACGTAAAACAATATGGAACAATACCGGGGTCCTTTGAGTGCTTCGGTTCCATAATCAACGAACAGTGGCTTGATTCAGTGGTATGTGTGACTTTTGTTGCACGACAGGTTATGGGGCGAAAGTGAACACTAGCTACAAAAAAAAGGATTTAGCAACGGGAAAAATCTGTCACCAGACAAAGAAAATCCATGGCAAACAAGTTTTGTGACGGATTTTTTTCCGTCACAAAAATCCTCGTCACAAACAAAATTGATGACGGTAAAAAAATCTGTCGCAAATCGAGGAATTAGAAAATATATATATTAATAATTATTAGGGCTCTTTCACAACAACCACTCGAATAAAGAAAAAATATTATGAAATAAACAATATTGAATAATGTATTAAAAAAGTGTATATGAAGAATACAGTAACAATCCTAAAAAATTATACATAAATAAAACGAAATATAAACAATGTTGCCAACAAAATGAATTAAAAAGCACAAAAGTCATAAATAAGTTATACACCAATTGCAAGTAGCTATAGAATGAACAAATTATAGTTTTGCATTCCATAAAGTACAAAAAACGTGTTGAAGAATTAAATTAAAGAATAGTGTCATTAACTAGAGGACCCCTATACTCAATACTCTCTATTTGAGAGTTCTCTGGCATATCAATTTCTTCCAACCAATCTACACCAATCTTTTTCTCTTCCCCAACTTCACTCTCTCCATCTGCAACATTAACACCACCAATTAAACACAAATCAAAACTGAAGAATGTACAAGATTTTCTCAGTGACCATAAACGGACACCGGGGTGGGGGCTAGGGGTGGCCCCGAGCCCCCTATTTTTTTTTAAAAAAAAAGAGTAAAGAGTTAAATACATATCGTGGTTATGAAAAATTGTTTTTCAATCTAATTTGTACTTAATATCCAACAACATTCTATGCTAAAATTGGTTGGGCTTTAATTATTCACTCTGAAGGCTGTTGTTAAAATTGGCTGGGCTTTAATTATTTTCTTCAGAGTCTTAAGATATTTCAAATGCTTTACATCTGATTTCAAAAAGAGTTACTTCATAAATTAAGAGAGACGGGTTGTGATGCTTTCTTTGTTCATGTTAAAGAAATTTGCATAAAACACGACATTGACATTTCAGATATGACTGCAAAATATATTGGAAGGAGAGGTCATGCTTGAAATGAACAAGATGATTTTTCTACTAAAAAAAATTTATAGGGTAAAATCTTTTGTGCTACCATTGATTATCAATTGCAAGAATTAAATAGCAGGTTCAACGATAATATTACTTGCTTTAATCATGACTTTAGATCCAAGAAAGCAGTACAAGTCATTTAATAGTAATAATATTTGCAAACTTGTTGATAAAGTTTATTCTAGAGATTTCATATAAGAGGAAAAATTGCATTTGAAGATGAAGTTACAACATTTTGAGCTTGACATTCCTAAGCATCCAAATTTCATTAATTTATCAACTACAGCTGAATTATGTCAAGAATTGGAAAGTTCACCATTTATCCTCTTATTGATAGAGTGATTAGACTTATAATCACTCTTCCAGTTTCTACCGCAACTATTAAAAGATCTTTCTCTGCTATGAAGATTAGCAAAAACAGACTTCAAAATAGAATGAAAAACCAATTTCTTGATGATTCTTTGATTACATACATTCAAAAAAATTTGTTGAGTTTTAGCACGGATTCAATATGAAAACACGTAGAATAAGAGTCAAGTGAAATAAACTTTATTTCTGTAATATATTTCTTTCAATTTTTTATATATTAGGTCTTTATCGTATTTTAAATACTTTTATTTATGATGTACTCCCTCCGTTTCTAATTATAAGAACACTTTTGTAGTGCAAATTGCACTACAAAAGTATTCCTATAATTAGAATCAGAGGTAGTAACATTTCCTTTATCATTTCCAATAGTCTTTTTCCTTTATTTATATCATAGCATTAAATTAAATTAAATTCTTCAGATTCCATAGAAAAGTATTCGTAGGGGTTGGAACTGGATTCCTTGCCTATCTTTTAGATAAAGGCGGGGGAGCTATCCAATTTGGACCGTCAGTTGGATTTGGGCCAATCGATTTAATTGTTTTAGTTTGGTTATTTTTTAATGAAAAAATTGTTTTTTGAAAAAATGTTAGTTAAGAGATTATCTTTATTTTAAATTCTCTATCTATTAACATAATTTTTTTAAAAAAAAAAATCTGGACCATCCGGATCCCATCCGACGATCCGGATAGAATAGGTGATAAGGCGGGGAAACCGGTTCCGTAGGGGTAGGGCGATCCCAAGTCCCAGTCTCAATCCACATTAGGTCTTATTAGGTCTAATACCTCTAATTAGAGGTATTAGCATATTTTTTAAAAAAAAATTAATTTTTTTATATATTATATTTATTTAGATTTAAATTATATCTTTAACTTTCGAGATTTTTTTTTAAGATCTCAAATTAATTAATTTTTCGATTCGTATTTATACATAACACCAAGTATTATGAAAATTAATTAATTTGATATAAAAAAAATCTCGTAAAGTTAAAGATATAATTTAAATCTAAATAAATATAATATATTAAAAAAAAAAAAAAAAAAAAATATCTAATACCTCAGAGGTATTAGACCTAATAAGCACTTAATTATTAACACCTAATGTGGAGCCCAGGCTCCCAGCTGCCAAGAAAGGACAAGAAGTGACAAAATAAGGAGGACCGATTGTGATTCTGTGGTCTGCACTGTGTGTGTTGTCAATTTCACTGTTGCGATTTGATTTGGACGGCCACGGTATAACACACAGGAATCTAATTTTCAAAATTGACTGCTGCTATTTATAAAATCTTAACTAATCAGTAACATTGGCACAATAATGCCTTAGACGAGAGTTGAAATGTGATACAGTCTTATGTTGTCATCTAACATAAGTTTATCCTTTATTCAGTTTTAAGATCTACTCTGAAATATAGGCAGACTTAATTTATTATAATGAATACTGTAATGAAAATAAAACTGCTTTTATCTTTCAAACAAGGAATCAGGATATCAAATTTGCAAAATAAATAATTGTCGATCAACAATTATAACATGGAAATGAAACCCAGCATGACATTATGGAGGAAATGGAATTTTTGTGGTGGGTGGCTTAAAAGCATATTTGTCGTTGAATTCGAAATGATCACGTATTCACATGGGGTTCCCCATTTTTTGTCGGCTATATGCTGTCCTTTCACATGTGATATATATATTTTTTTAAAAAAATCAATGTAATATTACTCGATAACAAAACCTCCCAAGTAAAATTGGACACTAACCCATTAGAATAACCAACTTGCATATTTTTTAGATTATATGAATTAGCTCCTAAAATCTTATATTTAAGACTATACAAAGTCACTCTCTGCTACTTTGCAACAATAAAAAAGACGTTACTTATATTATTATTATTGTCTTCTTTTTACCTCTAATTAGTACAATCAATCTAAAAGTCAAATAGGAATTGCGAAGTGATTTGTGTTCCCCCCATATTTAAGAAGAAAGACGTAGACATATAATCATCATAAGTTATATTTGTGATTAAATTAAAAATGGCTACATTTGGAATGGCACTTACTTTATTCTGTAAGGGTGAATTATTGAGACCACAAAAAAAGAAAAAGGGAAAATATCACTCAAGTCTCAAGAAAGGAAAAAATATCAAAAAAATCTTAACCCCAAATCTTTTTTTTAAAAAAATATTAATTACGGAGAAAAAATATCAAAAAAGTCTCATTGTCAAAATTGTTTTTCCTTGTTATTAAAATAGCTTTTTTTTTTAAAATTTTTCTTATGAAAAAATTGTTGTCAAAATAAATTTTCCTTTTATTAATTTTTTTTTGAGTTTTTCCTACCCTGGAAAATTTTTTACAACGAAAAAATTATTTTAACAACATGAAAAGCCATTTAGACAACAATTTTTTCATAGGAAAATTTTAACAACAGGAAAAACTATTTTAACAACAAAGAAAAACTATTTTGATAATGAGACTTTTTTTAATATTGGAATTAGTAATTAATATCAAAAAATTCCCTAAGAACTTTTTTGATAGAGGATTAGAGTTGATATTTTTTTGATATTTTTTCTCTTCTTTAAGACTTTGAGTGATATTTTCCTAAAGAAAAACTTGGTTACGACATTTGACCACTAATTTAGGACCAATACGTACTGGACTATCTTTACTGGTGCGTGCATTGCCTTAAAATAAACCTTCATTATTGGAATAAGATTCTTTTGATTGATTCAATTTCAAATTATAAATCTGGACATAATTAACAGAACGTCACGAATTTATTAACGAAAAAATTGTCACTTCCGTTACTTGTTTGGAAGCTCACATTCAAAATACGTCATTGATGACCATCATGTGTTTGGAGCATCGAATCAATATCAAATACTTTTTTAAATATTGCTGTCAAAGTCTTATGTAGATCCATCTATTGTTTTAAATTAAGTAAGTTATTTCTTTGAGTTTATCGTTTTACGTTTAAAATAAAAAAAGCGAGTCATTCTTTACTAATAAACTTATGTCAGCTATAACCTCAGTTAAACTCACAAACTTATATGTCGAGTTTACTGTTTAACTTTTCTAGCTTACAAAACCATGATAACTAACTCTTAAATTCATGTTACCTTTTTTGATCTGATCATACTCATTGGCTTTATGACTAAATTTTATTGAATTTTTTTGTTAAATATGATAAATGGTGAATGTTGATGGATTTAATTTCAATTTTTGGATTTAAAATATATTTAAATTAAATTATCGTCATTTTAATTATTTTATTATACACTAGTAATACTTATTTAATAATAAAAATAAATTCTTATGAGTTTATAATTCGAGTTATTTATATGAGTTTACATCATCATATGCCAGTTTCTTAAACTTGCGAAACAAACTTATATCCATTTACTCTATTAAAATTGTATTTATCGTTTTACTTCAATAAAACTAAACACGATTATTCAAGTAGAAAGTCTCCGGCAGTCACGCATTTAAGTAAGGCAAACTTCATAATTAATAAATATTAATATTCAGAAGGGGAAAAACATTTTGGATGAAAGTAGTAGTTGATAGATAAATTTATTGAATGGCATAATAATAATAATAATATATGATAAGAATTATTGGAAAATAGGGGGCTTTAATTTCTCGCCGTCACAAACATGATAGAAACAACAAAACGTAACTCAGATCGATCAGGGCCTTGAACAGCCCTCAATGATTGGTGCTTGTTGGAATACTTTAATGTTGGGGTCGGTAGCAAATAATTCGATTCAAAGTTTTCTTTTTATGAAAAATGTGATTTAATTTTTTAAATATAATATCATAGACGTAACGGATTATTTTATTACTCAATCAGTACTTATCCAATTCGCTTTTATTTTTCTTGGATTATATTTATTATTAACATTTAATTCGCTTTTAATGTTTTTCTAGGAGTAACACCACATGCATGCATGTCCTGACCTGTTTTTATTGGTCAGAAATGGGTTCATCCAGAAGCACAGATCAGAAGGCAGACATGGCTCCAAAAGCCGTGAGCCTACATGCATTGTTCATATCCTCCTAGAGTTCCTTTTTTTATTTTCCCCTTATAAATTAATGATAATACCATTTTTTTGGGTGGCGTGTTTACGATTTTTTTTTTTTTTGGCCATTCAGGTTACGATCTTGTTACACTATGAATTAGATTCAATACATGTACACAGCAACTTATTATACACATGAGGAATCTGATAGGTGGTGGATGGGCCGCTAATAAATTAAAACTTATATTTAAAGATGGGGTTATAATTATGTATTTTATTCAACTATATACTCAAACGTAATCAATAAAATAAACGTCTATAAAACTAAACTGTTATGGATTCATATATGAGGTTTATTTAATGTGTAGCCTAACATGGGGCAATCTACAAGACACATATATATGAGGTGGCATATCACTTGGGCTTGGAGGCACAGAGGCTCATAAGTCTAAACTCTAACCCTAAGATAAACTCTATAAATAAGAGATAAACCCTAAAGGTATAAACATTCTCTCTTAATTACTATTCTGCCGTCATTGTGCACACAAACCACCCCATTTGACTAACGTCTATTCATGCATAGCGATCTACTATCCTCTTAGATATATAATCTATAAATATCAATATCAACATACTAGTCCAACGGACTAAACATCTTTATCAATCTAGATAGAATAAAAACAATTTTTTTAAGATAAATATATTGGAGAGGTTTTGTCTTATAAAATGCAGAAAATAATTTATTTATTTTTTCAAAAGCTTCCAAATAGGCACATAATCGTCACATATAAAAACACTTATATATAGCTAGTGATTACTTACAAAATAAATTAATTTAAGAAAGTTAAATTATTTAAATTTATCATTTATCTTTTTTTGTTAGATACATTTATTGTTTTTCTTCAAATCAATTTGCTTGACTTATATATAATCTAATTATATACAACACATACTATAATTAAATAGTTTATTTAGCTTTATTAATCTTTTTAAAATTAAATAGCCAACTAGATCATATAAAAAAGATAGGAGAAAATAGCACTTGGTCCACCGTCTTAGCTAAAACCCTAGATCATTAAAGCCTGTAATGCATATGTTGTTTGGAACAATGCATTTCTATTCAGGATTTAGTGACTTTAGCATCGGAAATCGAGAGGACATGGACGACGATTTCTCAAATAAATATTCTTCAACCGTCCCATAATTCTTTCAATTAATTATCTGGTGAGTAACTCACATCAATTTACCACCAAGCACTCTGATACATCAACAAGAAACTGTCTCTACTTAATTATACAAACGTACCATCAAGATTAATCTATTAACTGTTTATCTACTTGGCCGATCATCAATATATATATTCTATTTAAATTGTTGATATATAAATGAAATATATTATGTTAAAATAGAACGAATGGGCACTATAATTAATTACTCTCTTCATATTTATTTTCTTGACTCTATCTGTTTAAACTTCAAAAAATATTGAATCTTTGCCTGAATCCGAAACAATGATTGATATACGGTATCGTCTGAAAATGCAAATAGCCAGAAAGTATAAGATACAAACATTAAGGGGTAATTTCGTCATTAAAACTCCCACACTAACCAATTTCACTTGAGATCACCTATTTACTTTTTTCTTTTTTGGTAGCAGGTATTAAATATGCCAACTATATATTCCATGCAATCTACCTCTTGTTTAGTTTTTAGAGCCCGTAAAAAAGGCTGGCCTTCACGGAATCACGTTAAAGTCTAAAAGAGCACTTTTTTAGATTTGGCTAAAGAAAAATAGTCATTTTTAAGCCCGGTCTATGAGCATCAGGGTTAGGGGTGAAGATATTTTAACAATATTTTACTACTTTTTTAGTTTTTTTAAAAGTAATAAAATCAGAACAATGAAAGTCCTAATTTAACACATAAATGTTGTCAAAATTAATGTGTAAACAATACGCATCATACAACAAATAATCATCGTCGCTAAGTTATAGTCAAAGGTAAACTATTGTCCACATACCACAATTACAAATAATTAATGAGAAAACTTGACAAAATTAAAAATAATTCTTACAAATATGTCTTGAAAAGTGTGAGTAGTCAATAAAATAAATAATACAAGATATGAACAAAACAATCACTAGAAGAAAAGTAAAAAAAAAAATACATTTTTGTAAGAATACTTATAAATAAGAAATACCTTTTATAAGTTTTTTATTTTTTAGATTCTTAATATAAAATGTTCTTATGAAACTTAATTTTAAAAAAGATAATAACAATTAAATATTTGCCACATTCTTAACAAAGTATAAAAAATTAATAATATTATACTCATATAAATAATTTTTTTTAAAAAAAAAAAACCTATCGGCCTAAAAGGGTTAGGGCTAACTCTTTTAGGCTTGTTTTTATAAGGCAAAAATTTTAAGTCCGGCTTGACAGGCTAGGCCTGCTTTCACAGCTCTTCTAATTTTCCTTTGTTTATTCAATATTCATATTTATAAATAATATTCAGTATTTATAAGAGGATTAAGGTGAATTGAGCACCTGAAATATTTTCTGAAGCGCAACACCTAAAATATTTTAGGGTGCTATTTTAGCCTTAAAGTATTAAAAGTAAAGCAATATCACCCCTCTCTGATAGAACCGCTAATGTCCGTTTCACTTTTTTTTTCCTTTGTCGTCTTCTTCTCTTTGATACATTCACATGAGGGAATGGGAAGATGACTATGTTCCCATTGAAAAAAAAAATTAGTTTGGTGCGTCGCTCTCCCGGAATGCTCATTTCCCACTTGCGCCATCTTCCCACAAAGGTGGGAAAATTGAATCCCTCAAAAAATGGTGGGATAGCACCCTCTTCCTGGGAGAGTGAATTTTGTTGACAGAAAAGCCTTTTAATTTGCTCAAATAATCTACAAAAAAACCAGAGCGTCGCAGATTCAGATCTGATCCTTCCTTCCTCCGCCTTCCTTCTCCATTTCCGTCGTCGACGACTCTCACCTTCTTCATCATTGTCGTCGGCGACATTCCTTTCTTCCCTCACTCTCCACCACAGTCGCGACAGACTTGACGTCAGAAGCAGAACCAGAGCGCCGAGGAGAACAGAGAGCTTCGTCTCTCTTCCATCATCTTCGTTGTCTTCTTCTTCTCTACCAAGCACCGTCGCCGGAGAGGAAAGACTAGACCACCATCATTGGCTTCCTCTATTTCTGAATTCTTCTCAACCCTCTATTCTTTCCATTTAAACTGTTCCTTCATCCATTCCTCTATATGCGTCTCTATTTAGTTTCTGTGTTCTTGTGGTTTGGTTTTCTGTCTGTAGGGTTGTGAAATTGCTGATGTAAACCTTAAGCCACTGTTAGAATTTACGTTTGAACGCAGGCGATTAGGTGCCTATTACGTTCGAACGTAACTTTTTTGTTCGAACGTCTGAACGAATAGATGGGCATTTTATGAATTTCACCTCACATTCCCACTTAACCAACACTCAATTCTTCATACCAAACAATTCATTTTCCCTCAACTTAAGTTCTTTTCCCATGTCTACCAAACAACTCAACTTTTTAAGTTCCCTCTCAATCTTCATTTCCATTCATTTCCTTCTTTAAATCTTTCCCATACCAAACGGGTCCTAATGGTTGATAAAAAAGGATGAAAAATCATATTAGTGCAGCTAATTAGCCATTCACAAGCAAGTTGGGGTTTGTTGGCAAAGAGAGAAACAACTTTTTTTTTTTTTGAAAAGAAAAAGAAAAAAATACAATAACCCCCCTCTATTTTAGCTAAATTATGCAAATCTTCTATTTATTTTGAAAACATATATGAACCTCTCTTGAAATTAAAATGTATATTACGAAATCTCCCTTACATATTTGAAATTTAATTTCCTTCCACTTAATTGTTAGTCGACCATTAAGTTTAACTATTAAACATTTGTTTTGACTATAATACCCGTCATTCAACAAATGAATAGAAATTTATATTTATCTAAAAATGATAATTTATACAAACAAATTTTTGTTTATATATGCGATCAACAGACCTTCTTTTCCAACATGATCAGCTGCCAAGTTACACCAACGACTAGCCCATTGAAGCATAATACTCCAGTCTCTTTGAACCATCATCTGTTTGATCTCCTCAATCAAGGCAAAGTCGACATGACCCCAGTTAATTTATATGTTTTGAAAGGCATATTGAAGGACCTCAGTTTATTTATATGGGCATTACGGCTTGATTTATAATTTATATGTTTTGAAAGGCATATTGAAGGACCTCAGTTTATTTATATGGGCATTACGGCTTGAAAGGCATATTGAAGGACCCCAGTTAATTTATATGTTTTGAAAGGCATATTGAAGGACCTCAGTTTATTTATATGGGCGTTACGGCCTAGTGTCCTTGCTGAGGTACCTGAGTCGGGTTCTGATATCATTTTAACATATTATTCGTTTTGAAGTCTATGTCACTCTGATTGTTAAAACTAGTAGATAGATGAGGTATTTAGACCCCTATAAAGTATATTTCGTTACTCTCCCTAACTGGGACTTCACACTTAAGCTATCGATTCCCAATCCAGCAAAAAGTGTCTTAGGCTTGATATTGTCCGAAGAGCGTCTGTATATGAATTCGAAATTTAGCAGAATATCCCTCTTATTTTCAACCTGTTGCTATTTTTCTTGTTCTCATGATGCGCTGTAATTTTGGCAATTAGTTATGATAGAATCGGGAAGAAAGAAGTAGGAGAGCGAAAGAGATGAGAAAGAACGAAGAATTAAGAAACGGTGGATGAAGATTAAAAGAATTATTCATTGTATGTTATGTTTGATGGATTCAATATTTTGAATGGAAGGAGAGCAGCTTGTCTCCTTTTCTCTTTATATCCGCTATCATCTGCTTCTTAGAAATGATGACATTTTCATCGATTATTGGCCAAGAAGGGTGATAAACAGGCACACAATGAATATAACAACCTAACAAATTTATTTCAATCCGGTGGGAAAAATTGATTTTATTGTTTTTTTTTTAAATGATTTGTTAATCCTTATTAACTTCCCTTAATTATAACTTTTAGTTCCTATACTCATAATAAAGGGATACGGAGACATGTAAGTTGTCACAAGATAAAAAAGATATTTTTTAAAAAAATAAAATGATGAAATAAAATTTATGAGCATAATAATTTGGGTTAATGTTCTTTCAGTACCTAAAGTATATTTTACGTGTGCCTAACACATTAAAGGTTTTTTTTTATACAATTTACAATTTTGCTTTTAAAATATAAATTTAACAGGAGAAATTTTAACCTCATCATTAACTTCTCAAAAAATTTATTAAATGAAGATGTATCTAGCACTCTATAATATTTTAAATGAAAAAAAAAATACTTTACATCATTGAAAGAAATTTAACCCAAATTATTATATAAATAAGTTTTATTTCATCGTTAAATTTTAAAATATCTTTTTTTTTGTGTGTGACAACTTATATACTCCCTCTGATCCTATTTATAAGAGCTTAATAACAAAATTACTTGATTTAAGAAAACAGTTAAAATTAGTTTAAAATAATAAGTATGTTTTGAAATAATTTTTTTTAAGTATGCCCTTATTTATAAAGGACAAAAAAGAGAGAAAAATAAAGTAAGCATAAGCATCACTAACCTTATAATTAATGTAATATATATAATTAATGGGGGGCACAAATAAAAAACATATTAAATATTGAGACAACTCTTGTTAGGTTCTTATAAAAAAGACTAAAATAATTCAAATTTTGAGTTTTTATAAAAAGGAGTAGAGGTAATATCTTCGTATCCAAATTATTATGAGTATAGGAACTAAAAGTTATAATTAAGGGAAGCTAATAAGGATTAACAAATCATTTTAATAAAACAATAAAATCAATTTTCTCACAGGATTGAAATAAATTTGTTGGGTTGTTATATTCATTGTGTGGCCTGTCTCACCCTTCTTGGTCAATGTATTAGTGACTCTGAATTGATGAAAACGTCACCGTTTCTAAGCAGCGGATGGCAGTAGATATAAAGAGAAAAGGAGACAAGATGCTCCCGAGAGGGTGGTGGTTGGTGGCATTGGGAAGGGGCAATTTTGTCATTATATCTCTCATACTACCCATTTAGATGGCCTACAAGCCCAAGCCCTTATCTTCAACCTGCTTGCCCATTCTTTTTGTAGTATTCCAATCGTTCGGTCTCCAGGCCCATTCTCTCTCTCTCTTTTTTTTAAAGCCTTTCTTTGTTAGGAAGAAGATTGGAGGAGGAAAGGAAGATTCTCTTTTTTTTTTACTTTTTGAGACCATTTTTAAAAGATTCCTTCCTTAGATATTGGATGGAAGATGAAATCTTCCCTAAGATTGTGAGCAAATTCTCATTAGGTCCCTTTCTTCTTCCTCTTTTCTCACCTCCGACTTCACCTTCTTCCTCTCACCTTCGGCTCTCTTCGTCGCCGGCGAAGACTTCCTCCTTCACCGTCGGATCCCGCGAATGACCACCACCGGTCAGAACTCGCTTGGATCTGATTTCCTATTTTTGGATCTGAAATTTTTTCTTTTTTTGGTTCTGTCAGTCAGGCATCAGGGAAGAAGAAGGAGGGATAGCGAGCAAGAGAGAGACAACGTCGGAACCCACAATCTCCACCACCACCTAGTCGGAAACTACAACAAGATCGAAGCTTTTTTTCGTTTTTGGTGGTCACTTTGGTGGGCGTGGAGAAGAAGGAGAGAGTTTTTTTTTTTTTTTTTTAATGTAAAGGGTATCTTGGACATTTTAGATGTTATATTTTGATTTTGATTTTTTAAAAATCATCATCTCAATTTTCATGTCTACCAAACAGAACACCCTTTTAAAGTTCCCTCTCAATCTTCTTTTTAATTCCTTTCCCTCCCGTAAGTTTCTTTCATTCCTTAAATCTTCCTCATAACAAACAGGCCCTAAATATACCAGCTATTCCATGAAAACTAGAAATTTGAATCGGGGAGTCGGCCGTGAAGGGCCATGGCCTAACAGGGCCGGCCCTCCAAAGTCGGGCCCGAAAGTAAGAAAAACACATGTTTTTCAAAGCTCGGCCGTAGCGCACCGGGGCCGCCGGGGCCCGGCCAATGCCCGGAAATTATTATTATTCCAAATTTTAACTATTTTTCCTCCATTTTTTTTTAAAAAAATATAATTAGTAAATTACAACACAAATCATCCAATAAATAAGCACAACAATAATTCATAATCAAAAGCAAACTATGTTCACAAATAACTCATATAAAACATAAAAAGCAAATCACTAAGCGACGTTAATGCGATGACTATTATTGTCGTCATCTTCGTCACTATCATCGATTTTAACGACATTTGATTGTTCTTCACTTTGAGTAGTAGCGCTATGGCTCATGAGTTAGAATATCATGAAATTCTTCTCCCATATCATAAACACATCCATAATCTTTATTTACAACAAATAATAAATCAAATCATAAAATTAGAGTATAGTTATTATGTATTTGTAGTTAAATGGATAAATAACTCTATAACAAAATACAAAATATATATAAATTAATAAATTTAAAAAAAAGAAAAAAAAAAAAAGCTACGATGAAAATGGCGCGCGGGAAGGGCCCGAAGCCCTCAAGGGCTAATTTCAAATATCTCATTTATTTTTCAAACCCTACCCAAAAAGCGAAACTATAACGGCGATGATGGGCGTGACCCGTTTTGCCGGCTCTAATGAAAACTGCCTCTTTGTTTAATTTTTCTCCGTCCTATTCAATATTCATATTTTATAAATAATATTGAGATTTCATAAAATACTGGGAAATCATCCTTAAGTTACATCTTTATTCACAGGGAAAACAAGAGTAAAAGAAGTATTATTCTAATCGCAAGGGTTTTGCATGTACCTCTTTTTCTCGACACTTATGTTGAAATATATATCAGAGAAAAATCCATGGTTAAAGTGATCTTAATCAGTTGCTGAAATGAGCATCCTTACACGATAGGTCTTAATTTATAAGTAAGACAGAAAAACAAGAATCAATATATTTCACTGAAAACTTCTTCTGCAATATGCCCTCTTAGCTGTCTCATGGTCATAACAAGTCATGTATTGCCAACGCCAACAGGTCGATCGGGGCAAATTTATTAACACCACAACCCACTAAAGATCCTAAGAATTATATCGTCTCACTTAATCCTACGCTAAAAGACTAAAACTGATAGCTAAGAGAGATTAGTCCTCTCTCACAGATTTGGAACACTAAACAATGCTTAGAGAAAGCAAAGGCTTCCCCCTGAATGAATTCTACGCTCTTCCCCAGGTTTGTAGACAATCAGCAGATGCCTGCGTCGTCCTAGATTCTTGCCTTCTCAACATGGCTTTCAATATTGTTACCTGCATAAAACACATGAGGTGATTAAAAATGAACAATTGATGCAGACAAGAAAATTAATGAAGTAAATGTCATGTCATGCCTCTTCTTGAAGCTTCTGTTTTTCCTTGTACATGGCATCAAAGTCCTGTTTGAGAGCATCATACAAGTGCTCAAGCTGCTTTGCCTTCCACCTAGCCCTCCTGTTTTGGAACCAAACAGCTACTTGGCGAGGCGGCAACCCTACCTCCTTCGACAGCTCCATCTTCCTATCTGTGTCCAATTTTTTCTCCTTCTCAAAACTCTTCTCCAGTGACTCTACCTGCTTGCTTGTTAATCTCTTCTTCTTCCTCTTCTGCTGTTGTTCTTGCTTCCCATTGTTGACTTTGTCCGTTCCCGGAGTCAATCCTTGTCGCTCACTCTCTGTCATTGCTGGTTGTTTCACTCCCATTCCTGAATGTGCATGAGAAGTATATATTAAGATTAATTGCTCACTGAAGAATGAGATCTTTAACACAAGACAAATGTGGCTTTCGAACGTTGCGTGAGAAGAATTTCTACTTTGTGACAGGCAGAAGAAGTAGGATTAGTAGTGAAAAAGGAAATGCAAAGTGAGCATTGAACATATATAAAGGTCGATGTTTGAGGAGGAAGAGACTAGTAGTGTTTTACCTGGATATGGAGTGTAGTTATAGTTATAAAGGAATCCAGAGCAGGAAGACTCGGCTTGAGGAACAGAAGGTCTTATGCTCCAATACCAATCCATGTTTTGGCTTCACTTCCCTATCTCTTCCTTGTGTTCCAACCCCAAAATTTATAGAAGAGGGTCATCCAGAGACTTGGTCGAAATGGACCACTAGCTAGCTATGAGTGTTGGGACATCTCAGAATCTTCTCTGTAATTTGAATTTCAATGCAGAGACTGTATCAGGGGAAAAACAGTGAAGTCAGTTGGCACTAAAAGCAGCCGTGGGGGAGCTAGGGACCATATTATGGCAGTACATTCGTAAAACAGGTGAAAATGGGTCCAAGGAAATGAAAGACTTGAGTTCCAATAGAGAGAAACATTAATAATAATGGAAGGGGAAAGCAAAGAGAACTTACAGGTCATTTCTGTTATTTTACCTTATAGTTAAATTAAATTACAAGAGAGGTGTCAGTGTAGCAGACATGAAAGCCGATATGCTCTCAAATTCACCTTCTGCCTCTTGTCTCCTTATCAGTGCATGAAATTGGGATCTGGCTTTGCTTTTTGAACAAAATGCAATTTCAATTAGCAGTTTGACAATTTGTCTCCTGTTTGGAGAATCTCAATTACTCTTAGATACTATTAACTCTGAAACCGTGTGGGAAGGCTTTAAAGTTGAAACATCACAATAGTATGAATGAAGGATTAGCCAGGACTGTTGAGAAATAGTTTTTGTTTCCACAATTTGATAATAGCTGACGTTCAATAAATGAACTGGGAGAATACGAAAATAGGACTATAAATTCCAAATCCTAAAATTCAGGAAAATGTCGGATATTTATAGAGAGACGCATAGATATAGTGCATGTACCAGGGTAAACAAGACAAACATTTCAGTTAACCCATTTATAAATCAGTTTTAGCAACTGGTATCATTAATCTATTAAAGTAATATAATGAAAAGGAGTGACTGTTTATAAAATCATGAATAATTAAAGTTTACATAATATGCGTTAAAAAATGGACGCGGATGTTTGAATAAAATTAGAAGGCAAGTCTAAGAAAAGAGTGAAGTCTTGAACAATCGGAAAGCAAAAAGGTAGTTGAGTTATGATAAAAAGTCGGCGATGAGCCATAAATCTAAAGCAAGGAAGTGAAATATATTTACGTCACCGACTGGCACTGACATCAGGATGGTCCTGAAATGATTATTAGTAAATATGAAAGGTTGAAATCCACGAATCGTGCAGTGTTTTTAACTTGAGAGTGGAATTTGTGAAATCAAATTACTACAACAAGTGACCATACAGACAAGGTTGCTATTACCCGCTTGCCTTTGGTTTCATCGTGCAGAGGGTTTAGGGTTCTACTGATACGATTTCTTCAGCAAAACCGTTAACTACATTTAATCATTTATAACAAACACTCAGAATTCATACAAGTTAAGTGGATTCACTCTTTATATCGAATCTGTCTCGAATAATGGAACCTGAATCCAGCCATCTCTCTATTTTATTTTTGGTTAACTAGTTGAATCTTCTCAAGTCTAGAAAAATAGATACGTGTATTTGCAAGAGAATAACAATTAAACTCCTTCCACAAGTAAAAGCTTTGAAACACTAATGCAACGGACAACGCATACGACAAGGGCACATAAAATTGCCTTATCACGATGATACAATCATGTTTCCAAAATTGACTGTAAAAATGTTATAAGAGGAAGAATAATGTTACGTGAAATTATATTCTTGTATCACAGCAACTTACAAAAGAAATTACATAGAGGGCAACTGGAGCAAAGCAGGACACAGAAATGCCAGCCCCCCAACCCCCCTCCCTCTCTTTGTTTTCCCTTTTATATCTGACATTGTATAGGCCATAGAAATAACTTAAAAACATAAACAAGTATTACATGACCAAAGAGGAGATATACCTACTGCCAAAAAATCCCCGCAAAAGATGACATCCTCCTCAACCCTCATTCTTAATTTTCCTCATAGTATATGCTGTATGGTGGATTCCAAGAGAGTATTCTGAGATTTCTGACCACATTAAAAAACAAGAACTCCCCACACTGCTTGTGGCTACTTCAAAACACCTCTCATCTTCCGCCTTTTCAAATTACTAGGTATAATGAATACAGAATCTACACAAAGACCACCTTTGGAATGTGTGCAATCAATCTGTTTCATAGAGAATCTAACTTCTGTTATACGTTCGGATCCGCTAACAACAAATTCACCTACCTTGTAATCAATCCATTTTCCACGCTTATGGTTACCATATCCATCATCACGCTCAGTTTCGTCCAAGCAGCACTCAAATAATGCTTGCTGATCATCTGAAGTTGTCAATTCAAATCTTACTGGTTTTATATCCCAACCATGCGTGTGTTCATAGTAGCACACTCTCCGTCCAAGCCTTTTAGAAAATCGTCCAAGGTGGAGCCTAAAGATGAGGGTGTATGTATCAGCAGTAAAAGGAAATTTCACCTCTCCATCAACTTCAAACCACCAAATTTGTTGCAAATAAGCCATGGTATGGAACCTGAAGATAATGAGTAACACCGTAAAAAAATAAATAAATAAATAAATATATATATATATATATCTCTAAGACGGTAGTAAGAATAGGCAGTAAAAAAGGTAGAAATAGGGAAGTACAGTAATGCTGACATAACACAACAGGGGAAAATTAAATAAAGTTGTCTCAACGCCTAGATCTGTTAGAAATCCCACAACTTGGTGGGGGGCAGCACAAGTATCATGTAAGCAGAAAGTTCAAAAATTAATTAAAGTATACTGTGTGAAGTGGAACTCACAAGGGTACATAAACTAATCCTATGCAAGTACATCGGCTTTGATTCATAAAGTAGATGATTTTGTCTAACTTGAGAAAGAATTTCATGAATCAGCTTAATTTATTGTCACAAAATCAGGTCAACCTATAAAAGAAATATCAAATTGAATATATCTTTTAAAAAAATATCATTTCAAGTTGTGAAAAAAAGAAACCGAATTATAAAAAATTGAAAGGAAAATAGTTGCCTATGATCCAGGTCAAGATATGCAAGCCTAAGCAGGCAAGTATGATTGTGTGCGTTGCATCATGACAATGACATGGGCATATTGTCTTTGATTTTGAGCAACCAAGTAGCTTTAATATTTTCAAGAATAGAGTAGGATAAAAAACATAAATATCAGCAAGAATAGTTTTGATGAAAATAGATATATGTTCACATAAGAAAGAATTATGAAGTTTGCCACACAGTCTCAATAATCCCAACGACCTTTACATTAACTTTGGGCCAAATTAAAGAGCACAAACCAATAAAAAAGGGAGATCATTGCGAACTGATCCAAGAGGATGGCAAGCCTAATTCAATTGAATAGTTCTATGAATTACTCAAGGTCATTTTTGGTGCATTCGATTTCAAATTTGAGACAAGGCAACACCTCGGTAACTCCCATAATTAAGAGCCTAAAACCATTTCAGTATTTTGCATTTTCTAAAAGGGGTTTTGAACTTTCTGGGCCATTAAACATCAGAAATTTTAGGGCCAACAAACAAAAATAATTAGATGTTGGAACCTAATTAATTCAAAACCATGGACTTGATCATATGGTAATTAAAAATCGTTATTTCATACAGTCCCAGTTTCCCAAAAAGACAAGTATAAAGCATACAAGGAAAACCAATCAAACCACAATAGAACAGTCACAGGCAAATGAAAGCAATTAGCAATGACTCAAACCAAGAGTACTTGCACTGAATCTTAAGTGGCTCTAGACCAAATAAATAGAATCAACTTTTACAGAGTGAGCTTCAATCTAGACATCTAGTTATATCTAGATCCAACGATTAGATTAGACAAACTCTCCCCTTGAATCCTCTGTTGTCATACAGCCCTACCAATCGAGAAGTATGATGGAAAGCAAAAATAATAATCTTAAGTTAAGCCTTCACTTTTGTATGAGAAGAAGACCCATACATGTTCATGCACATTAACCAATCACCTGTGGTGAACCTACATATTCACCCTATTCTAACCTCAATCCGGTGTTCTACCCTTCAATTCAAGTTCAACATTTCAAAATTCTACCCAGGCCAGCTGCAGTTCTGCACCGCATCTTTGATGATGAAGAGGAATGCAAAAAATATCAAACAAAAAAGAAGCACGCCATTTGCTATTTTGCAAATCGCTTTTAGAATCAATGGCGAAATGTAGATTTAAAGAATAGAGGGAAAAACGAAAAGAATAAGATCAAGCACTAAGAGTGAGAGATTTCTGAAGTCTTGCCTAGATTCCTCAGTAGAAATCCAATTCCAGTATCTCCTGTCATCAATTCCAGTAATCGCCATGGCTTTTGCCGATATGGACATGCAAACCCTTCCCGTGACCCTGTCCAGCCAGACTTCCTGTAAAACCCTCCAGAATTATTTTCAACACGCAGTACAAAGATTGAATGTTTCAAATTCAGACTCCTAATATATCCAAACTCGGTAGAAAACTACCCCAAATTCCCAAATGAATGCATTCCGAGGACTACACAAACCCCACATACCCTTTCTGAAAACGGAATTCTGGCTACGGGAGAGCACTAACTCCCAATCATAGAAAAGAAAGTGCTCAACAATAACAGATAAAAACTAACCTGAAGAACACCCACCTTATTGCCATCATCAAATGGTATCGGTCGAGAGAGCAGCGCAAATATATCCTTCTTGGACAAATTCTGGTACCTCTCCGGAGGCATTAAATCAAGCAGATCTTGGTAATTGGGGGGCAACTTTGTTTCCCACACTGCATCCGAGGACGCCGCGCCACGGAAAGCTCGATTGAGCCGCGCTAAATTGCATATTTCCGGCGGGGTCAAATTCAAGAAAACGCAAGCCACGCAGCTCTCCGGGATGTCCCCAAGGCCCGGACCAATGGTCGAGCCGTTCGTTCCCAGGCTAGAAAGCGAGGCCCCCATGCTCTTCAATGTCCTCGAAATTACAGAGACTCGATCTTATCCTTCAGGTCATGGTGCAGCAACAGAACCTGAGCGAGGTTAACCGACAAGAAGAATGAGAAATAAGACAGAAAGTACGGGAAAGGAATAAGAATTATTCAAACAGAGTAAATGATTCCGAACAATTGGTGAATTCAAGAAATATAAAGTCAAGTCACAGTTTCCTTGCATGAGCCTGAGAGATTTCTTAAAAAATCTTCCGGCAAAATATTTCAGTAGGAAGGTGTGAGGCGAGGGATTTTGCAAGCTGAGGCGGAAGCAGCGGTGGGGTTGGGTGGGGCCCAGCCTTTCCGGGACAGTATAGTGCGAATGCAAGGCATTGATGCTTTGCGTGAGAAATAATCATGTCCGTTCATTTTTGTTGATTACTTATAACCAAGTATTATCCTTATAGGAATATTTTTATAGTACAATTTACACTATAAAAATATTCTTATAATTAGGCCCGATAAAGTAATTAAAATCCAATGACTATACGATTAAGGGTTAGTAGGTAAGTTAAATCAAAACCAAAACTTTTTGCCAAAAAAAAAAAAAATCAAAACCAAAACTCTGGCCTTACCGGCCGGTCCAGAGTTTAACATCACTTCTTATAACGTGATTCAAAATGTTTGGTTTGTTCTATTTAACCTTTATCTCTGTTTTTTACCTTATTTAACCTTTATCTTTATCTTTACTAAAAAAAACATTGGAAAATTCCATTTAAATACTAAATGAATTTACAAAACTCCTAGGGTTATAGAATTTGTAAAAAGACCTGGGAGCAGTCAGGACGCATGAGGATATACAAATTCGCGTGAAATTATCTTTCTACCCTTACATTTAAATAAATTTTTTTTAAAAAAAAAAAAAAAAAAAAAAAAAACTCACCCCCACCGCGCGCTCGCGCCACCGCCACCAGCTGGCCACCACCACTACTCGGCGGCGGTGGCGGGGCGGCGACGGTGGTGGTGGGGTGGACAAGGACGGAGCTTGGGACAAAAATATGGGGGCGAAATAGTGGCGGGGTTCGGGGGCGGCGCTCCCGAAATTTTTTTAAGGAAAGTTTTAAATGCGTTAAAAAACAAAAGAATATAAACGAAAAAAAAAGAATATAAAAAAATACACCACAACATTGGAAGACGAGGTTGAGGTTTAATCTGTTAATTTATGTGATTGTGAATCTTTGGTTCAACCATAAACTTCATGTAATTGAACACCATAACATTGGAAGGCAAGAGAGAGGTTTAAAATGAAAAATCAATTAACTCCATCCACAAGGTGTAGTGTAAAATGGGTCAAAGATACCTCAAAAGTAAATTTCAAAAAAAATTTCGGGTAATTAGAATGAAATATAGAAAAAAAAAAAAAATGGCAAGATTAACATAAATCATACAAGACCTACATGGAATACAAATTGAATTATAAGCCCCAAAGATATAAAAAGAGGGGTAAAAATTGGGGGCCAAAAGTCAATTTTACATTATATTAATTTTAAAAAAAAAATCTAAACAAAATTTTTTTTTTTGGGGCCATGTCCCTTGTATGTTCCGTCCCCTGGTGGTGGGGGTGGTGGCGGCGGCCCGTGGCCGGGCGGTGGTGGTGGTGGTGGTGGTGGTGGCGGTGGTGGTGGTGGTGGGGGTGGGGGTGGGGGTTGGGGTTTTTTATTTTTATTTTAAAATTTATTTAAATGTAAGGGTAGAAAGATAATTTCACGCGAATTTGCATATCCCTCATGCGCCCTTGATTTCTCGGTCTTTTTATAAATTCAAAGGACTTACAGGGTTTTTACAAATTCATTTTGGTATTTAAATGGAATTTTTTCAAAAACATTTGTTACGAATCTAATGAAAATAATTTTTTTTGTTGCATTATCTTTAATAATGTGTTTAGTTTGAAGGGAAGAGAGAGAGCAATTTTTCTCTCATCTTTACTAAATAACATATGGATCTTACTATGATTCCAATCTCTGCCATCTCATGGACCCCACTAGAGACTAAAAATATCTACCAAATTTTATGGGCAATTTGGGAAAAGTGTGTCTTTCCCTCCCCTCCTCTCAAACCAAACACACTTTAAAACTCTAACCTAATACTTAAATAAAAAGACACACCCGGACTTGTGGATATATCATAAAAACAAATAAATACCATAGGCGATATTATAAACAGTAACACACATATGAACAGAGAGTTAGAGGTGGAGACATTGACAATGTCATCCTCAAAGTAAATGGGAAAATTACATGAAAATAGTCTCTTCGTTCCTGAAGTATAAGCTTTAAACTTAAAAATATGTCTGTCTCAAGATATAAGTTTTATTTTAGGTTTTTTTAAAGCATTCATTACACTTTTTTCAACTTTACCCCTTAACTTTATTTGTCATATTTATTGTCTCACTAAATGATCCTAGTATGGTTGGAAAAAAAAATACATATTTAATGTTTTTAACTATATTTTTATAAATTCAAACCGCTTATTTAAAATTTATATTTAGGGATGAAGAGAGTATCATCTAAATTTTGAAAACAAAAAATGTTAATCCCAATTTGTGAGATACATATAGGCCATTGTGCCTGAAATGAAATTTTAAAATGCTAGTACTTTTATAATTTTTGTCCTTGGGTAAAAAAAAACAAACAAACCACCTCGTCGGACCCTACATCACCAACTGCAGGCAATCGACCACCAGAGTTCTAGTGCTAGTGGCCAGTGATAGTAGAGCTTCATCAGTCAACCAATGAGGGTTTAGAATGAATAAAACCAAGGGATCCAAGACATTCGGGGGAATTTTGGACCAGATCAATGGATTTGTTGTAAATGGGTGGGTTAGGTTGATCAATAGGTTGGCTGATAGAATAAATGGATGAGCTGATCGATTGAATTGATGTGATCTAGAATGTCACTTTCAGTCTATCTAAAGTATGCAAAGATATTTTTCAAATTTGATTTTAAAGTTGGTTTTTGGTAATTGGGTATCCATCCAGAGGACAGATACAACTATACAAGACTGCTTGATGAAAATGAGACTTTTTCTTGGTGGAACAAGAGCACTTGCTTTTGATCCTTGCACTTGATTTTTAAGTAAGGTTTCTTGTAGGCTGAGTACAGTGGATCTTAGTTTTCTCAAGATATATCAAACTTAGATAATACATGCCTGGATGTCTCAAGATCTTAGTTTAATTAAAGCCTTATTTGGACAAGAAGACATAGCTCTTAAGTTATAAGTGTACTAAGATGCTGCAATCAGATTTTTTTTTTTAAAAAAAAACATCTTCCAAAGCATTCTCAATTGCATAAGTATGAGCTTCAAGCAAAGCCAAATATTTCATCATAAACGGAGACTCTACCAACTTGGTAACTCCATCCAATATCCACCCATTGGAATCTCTGGCTACAAAGCATGTAGTGTACGGTGCGGTGTGGGTGGCAAAGTCCCACATCGCCAAATTGAGAGGGGAGGGGGCGCTGATTTGAGTATAAATAGAGGCCCCCCTCCTCCCTTATTCTTCACCCATCAATTGTCTCTTAAGACATTTGTATATCTTCCTCTCTTGTAGTATTTCACTTGAAATTTAATAGAAGTCACCACCTTCGTCAACATATCAGCAGAATTATCATTTGTCCGTATCGTGACTCCACCTTCTTCCAATATTTCTCTTATAAAGTGATATCGGACGTCAATGTGCTTCGTCCTTGCATGGTAGACCTGGTTCTTCGCTAACTGAATAGCACTCTGACTATCACAAAATACTGTGATGCTTTCTTGACCAATACCAAGTTCTCCGAGCAACCCTTGAAGCCAAATCGCCTCCTTCACAAACCCTCCGTAATCGCCATGTACTCGCCTCTTGTTGTAGACAAAGCTACCGTTGACCGTAAAGTAGACTTCCAACTAACCGTGCACTTGCAAGAGTGAACACATAACCGGTAGTTGACCTTCGTTTGTCCAAATCACCTGCAAAATCTGAGTCACAATACCCAACTAGACGTTGATCAACATCCTGCTGAAAGACCAATCCAACATCTATAGTATTACAAATATACCGTAGAATCCATTTCACAGCTTGCCAATGCTCTTTTCCGGGATCATGCATATACCTACTCACTACACCAACTGCATGTGAAATGTCTGGTCTTGTACAAACCATAGCATACATCAAGCTACCAACAACATTTGCATATGGAACTCTTGACATATATGCTCGTTCATCTTCATCCTTTGGCGACATATCAGCACTAAGCTTAAAATGCGGGGCAAGTGGAATGTTTACCGATCTTGTTTCTTCGTTCATACCGAAACGGTGTAGCACCTTCTTCAGATACTCCTTTTGAGATAAGAAGAGCTTCTTCGATTGTCTATCTCTTGTTATCTCCATGCCAAGTATCTTCCTTGCCTCGCCTAAGTCCTTCATCTCGAACTCCTTCTTCAATTGACCCTTTAGCTTCTCAATCTCTGCTTGATTTCTTGAAGCAATCAGCATATCATCAACATACAAAAGGAGATAGATAAAGGATCCATCTTCAAGCTTTCGCAAATACACACAATGATCATATTTGCTTCTCTTGTACTTATGCCGCAACATAAACTTGTCAAACCGTTTATACCATTGTCTCGAAGACTGCTTCAATCCGTATAACGATTTTTCAAGCTTGCACACCATATTCTCCTTTCCAGCAACTCTGAATCCTTTTGGCTGAGTCATGTAGATTTCCTCCTCCAAGTCTCCATTCAAAAATGCGGTTTTTACATCCATCCGAACTAGTTCCAAATCCAACCGTGCTACCAAAGCCAACAAAATTCTAATGGAGGAATGTTTTACAACCGGAGAAAATACCTCATTGTAATCAATTCCTCCTTCGAGCATAGCCTTTAGCTACCAACCTTGCTTTGTAGCGCACATCACCTTGGTTAGGAAATCCTTCTTTCTTCGCATAGACCCATTTGCAACCAATTGCTTTGTTACCCTTTGGGAGTTTGGCCAATCTCCACGTACCATTCTGATGAAGGGACTGCATTTCTTCATTCATAGCACTCATCCACTTATCCTTTTCTAGGCCCCGATGACCCATTTATAAGTTGAAGGAATGCCATCGTTGCAATTGAAGTTTCACAAGCCACCATATCCATGAAGCGAGTAGGCTTTCTTCCGTTCGTCATGGCTCGCCGGTTGCGATTGATTCATGTTGTTCTTGAGGTTCCCGTGTTGAAACCTCCCTTTCAACTCGGTTCTTCTTCTACGGAGAATCTTCCCTCGTTTCCCCCGTCATTCTCTTCGTCTTTGGGAAAATCGGTTCTCCTTCAAACTCCACCGCTTCAAGCACCATCTGGTGCAGTATGGTATCTTCGGATGCTACCTTTCTCAAAATAGCGCCTCATCAAAAGTAACATCCTCGCTAAATACAACCTTCTCCGTCTCGGACACCATAAACGATATCCTTTGACTCCAGAAGTGATCCCCAAGAAAATGGCTTTCTTTGCTCTCGGATCCAATTTTGATTCTTTCACATGATAGTATGCAATTGAACCAAACACATGTAAAGAATCATAATCATTAGCAGGCTTACCATACCATTGTTCTAACGGTGTCTTGCCATCAATAGCAAAGATGGTAGACGATTAATGAGATGGCTCGCATATGTTATTGCCTCAAATTTCAAAATTCTTTGCCCAAGCCGATTGGACAACATACTAGAACCTTCTCCAAAGAAAGTCCGGTTCATGCGTTCGCCACCCCATTCTCGTTGTGGTGTATTTCTCACAGTAAAGTGTCTAACGATGCCATTGTCTTCACAAACCTTCTGGAAAGGATCATTCATGTATTCTCCACCATTGTTTGTGCGAAGACATTTGATCCTTCTACATGTTTGTGCTTCTATCATCGTCTTCCATTTGAGAAATTTTCCCAAAACTTCATCTTTGGTCTTCATCGTATACACCCAAACTCTTCGGGAAAAATCATCAACAAAGGTTACAAAATAATGTTTTCCTCCCAATGAAGCTGTTTTGGAAGGACCCCAAACATCAGAGTGTATATAATCCAAAATACCTTCTGTACTATGAATGGCTGTACCGAACTTAACCCTTGTCTGTTTCCCCTTTACACAATGCTCACAAAAACCCATGATGCAATGCTTCAACCCTTTCAACAATCCTTGACCTGCTAGTGCTTTCAAGAATTTTCCTCCAGCTTGTCCCAAGCGCATATGCCACAACCTGGTTGCTTCTGCATCCTTCTCACTACTGGATGTCACTGCTGCCATCCCAATAACTGTACTACCATGATAGTGGTACGTGTTATTGTTCTTCCGAATACCCTTCATTACCACCAATGCACCGAAGAAAATCTTCATTACTCCATTTTCTGCAGTGATCTTGAATCCTTTAGAATCGAGAGTTCCCACAGAAATGAGATTCTTTTTCAAATCCGATGCGTATTGAACATCTCAATGTTCGATCAATCCATCATGGTTCCTTAATTTGATTGAACCAATGCCATATGCGGTAAGTGAAGAGTTATCTCATTGTGTGAACAATTCCACATTCTACTTCTTCAAAATCGGTGAACCGGATCTCATTTAGGACACGTATGATGGCCGCAGTTCGAGTGTAGCAACCATTCGTCGATGGTTTTGACGACGTTGTTGTAGCCGTGAGAAATCTGAATTCTCATCATCACAATCAGCTACATTTGAGTTCATAATGTGCCTTCTCATTTCCAGGTTTGCCCTTGTTCTTCACTTTCGACGATCCTTCTTCCAGTGTCTCTTTTCTCGACAAAAGGCACACTCATCTTTTTTGGTCGGACCTTGATTTGGATCGGCCTTTCTTTGATCTCTTCTTCTCTTCGCACGTCCTCTTACCACTAGAGCCTCGCATTTCCACCTTTTTGTTTCTCTTTCCTTCTTTGTTCATGGCCGCAAAGAAGAACAAACTTCTTCTAGAGAAACTTTCTCCTTTGCCGTGAAGAAGAGTAGTCTCCAGTGCTCGTACTCATCGGGAAGTGATCCCAACATTATCAGGGCTAGATCTTCATCTTTAAAGGTCTCGTTCATATTCTGCAAATCTGTCACCAACTTATTAAAGCTAGTGATATGCTCATTCATTATGGTACCGGGAACATAAGTGAAGCGAAACAGCTTTTTCTTCATATAGAGTTTATTCGACGCTTTTTCTTCAAGAACTTGTCCTCCAATGCCTTCCACGGTCCTACATGCGAAGGTTCCTTTGTGTATGGATACTTCGCTCTCTTGAAAGGTACGATCTAATAGTACCACAAAGCAGCACGATTGACGACCCTCCATTCTTCTTCCTCCATGCTATCTGGTTTTTTCTCTTCAAGAGCAAAGTCTAGTCCTTACTGAAAAAAGGACATCCAGAACCTCGCCTTGCCATGCCAAAATGCCCAGTCCCATCATAAATTTCAACTGCAAATTTCGCATTGGACACTATTCTTGTCAAATACAAAGACGCCATCGAACTGCCGGCACCTGCTGTGGACACATCACTCCTTTTGTCATCACTCTTTTTGTCCGCCATTTCTGCTCCAAAAGATTATCTAATAGCTGCCAAAAACAAAAGCCCAAAAGTAATTCTTTTCGATGTGGAAGCTCGGTAGACTAAGCCGCAACCACGAGCATACTCGCATTAACCTTGGCTTTGATACCAATTGTTGCGGAAGCACAATATAGAGAGTAACCGATTATACTAGAAAATTACCCAACTAGAAAACAAAGTTTCTAGACGTAATTTAATAATATAATAAGCCACAACTACTATATTTAAATGCACCTAATAAATAATAAATAAGACAAATATAAGAAGAAGGTGGAGTCACGATACGGACAGATGATAATCATGTTGATATGTTGACGAATGTGGTGACTTCTATTAAATTTCAACATTGTTTGGATTTACTCAACATTGTTGAATATTGATTTTTGAGTAGAAGTTACAATTAGAAATTTTTTTTTTTTTTAAGAGAAGTGAGGATGTAGGGATTTTGCCAAGGTGGAGATGTGTCGGTGTGGGTGGCAAAGTCCCACATCGCCAAATTGAGAGGGAGGGGGCGCCGATTTGAGTATAAATAGAGGCCCCCCTCCTCCCTTATTCTTCACCCCTCAATCGTTCTTTAAGGCATTTGTATATCTTCCTCCTCTTGTAGTATTTCACTTGTAATTTATTTGGAGTGAATTTAGGATCTGATATTTCTCTTATATTTGTCTTATTTATTATTTATTAGCTGCATTTAAATATAGTAGTTGTGGCTTATTATATTATTAAATTACGTCTAGAAACTTTATTTTCTAGTTGGGTAATTTTCTAGTATAATCGGTTACTCTCTATATTGTGCTTCCGCAACATGTAGCACCCAAACCATCATCTTTAGAATAAGCTCCATCGATCTTCAAAGCACTACCTCTAGGCGAAATTCAGCTAGCATGTCGTCTGGGAATATTAGCTTCCAAACAGGTGCCTTTGGGTTCTTCCAACGACCATCCTTTCGCATCCCAATATTCCTATAATGGTTGACCTACTTGAGTAATAACAAAGCTTGCTTGGATCAGGAATAATATTTTGATAGATATAAAGTTACATCTATCCTCCTAGATCTGCCATAAAAACATATATAGATACAAAAGCCTTATGCCATGGAGATAGATTTTCATCTACAGGACTAATAAATTGTTGGCAAAAAAAAATGCAGGTCGAACAGGGTTTCTGAGGATGAGTGGGAATAGTGAATGAGAACTTAAAAATAGAAGTCAAAATTTAACCAATGAAAATAATTATTTTTTTAAAAAAATTACAAAATGAGAGTGGGGGAAATATTCAGTCACTACCCGACGTGCGGCGGACGGTGGGAACAGATCATGCAGCCGTGGATAAGACATTCGGCGCATATCACGGCTGTCCAACAAATTAACAACTCTTCATTCTTTGGTTTCTCGTGGCTGGACTCTCTGGGTTAAATAATACTCCATCCCAATTTAAATACTAATTATAAGATCGAAATACTTGACTTTTTTTTTTCGAGATTAAAGAAGCTAAATAACTTAATTAATCATATCATATGTTATATATCTTTAAATTATATATTAGTTTATTATTCAAATAAATTAGTTTAGAGAAAAAAAAGTATCAATACAGTTTAAAATAATTTAATTAGTTTCTTTAATCTCTTCAAAAAAAATCAACTTAATCTTATAATTACAATTGAAGGGAGTATAACGCAAATTAAGAGGCAGCTTTGGAGCTCGGATCTGCGGGTTTCAACCTAAATTGAGGATCTTACACTCTTCATGATTAGACACCTGATTTATTCTGATTGGGATTTAGAAATTATGAATTCGCATAGGGAAGCCTTAAAATAAGGAGTTGGAAGATAATAGATATATAAAAATAAAGTGAGAGAGAGAGAGATTGATAAAAATATTAAGTATAATTCTCTTGTAGTTAATAAGGAGTTGGAAGATAATAGATATAATGAACTGATAAACCTGGTGGTCGCATTTCAATAAGTTTATGTAATCACTTTCTTATTTTTATGTTTGGATGAAACAGAGTAGCAAAATAACGCCAAGTATGAGGTCGTTGTTTGCATATTGCTAAAATTTCCATCCCTTTATTGTTTTTGTTTTTGTTTGAGTCAAGAAGAATTTTTTCCAAAGGGGAGAAGCATAATCTATGGGGCCCTCTCCCCCGCCACCCACCGTGTTGGGTCTCAGCACTTCAATCTCATTACAGAAATCATGTGAAAAGTTAAGTTGAGATTTTGTTTGGGGTAAAAAGACTCAGAAATATTACTTCGATGTAGCTCCAAACAGAGGCACAGTTACATTAAAGTGTAAAAAATATTTTTTTATAAATTGAGGTCGGGTAAAAGTCAATTAACATAATTTGATTTATATTTAAATACGTTTATTTTAAAAAATCTAGCTGACATAAATTTATTTAAATGATATTGTGAAAAGTTAGTTTTAAATTATTCAATTGTAGAAAAAGTAAAATGTCGAAAGTTAAAGAAAATTACTTCAACATCAGAGTAACTTTTAAAAAATCACCATTCACCATTCATCAGAAAATTACTTTAATTTAAAAAACAATTTGAAGCTAAGACTCAATTGGACTTGCCGCACGACCAAAGACTTTACCAACACCCAACTCTTCCCTGGACTCCACCCCTCATAATCAACACATCATGCGTATCATGATTCATTCTTTTTTTTTTTGATAAATAAACGAAGGCTAAAGCCAAGGAAATTACAACATAAAACAATTACAAGATAAAGGAATAAATCTCAAACACTCCCGATCGACCCAAGTTCGGAGGAACAAAGGACAATCACTCAAAATACTAGATCTCCCAATACCAAACTTTAGCAAGAAAGATCGCCCACCCTATTGGAATCCCTATGGATATGGCTCAACATAACCAACCAATCCCTATTCAGCAATTCTTTAATCTGTTCAACTAACAGACTACCCGAAAGGAAACTATCATCAACAATTCTATCAATAACCTCGAGGCATCGATTCCAAAATAACATTTTTGAGACCCATATCCCAAGCTAATTTCAATCCTTCAAAAATAGCCCACTCCTCGCCAAACGCTAGCACCGCACAAACCAATCACCTTAGTAAAGCCCACCATCCATGCACCGTGATGATCACGTATCACACCACCACAACCCGCTTTGGAAGAGCGCAACACCATAGCGCCATCCACATTTAGCTTAAACCAATTAATAGGAGGAGTCTCGCCAAATATGATTTCCAAAGGGGTAGAATCGAGAATGCCGGTCTCCTTATTAAGCACCCGAAACAAAGAAAACTTCCTCCAATTCTGCATAATGAAAACTCAGCTTTGCTGGTTTTGTAAAAGCGTAATCAAAAATAGAAGAGTTGCGCCAACCCCATAATATCCATAAGGCCACACCAAAAATAAGGTTCCAATAAGGACCCATACCTTTACTAAGCCTGCCTAACAGATTCATAGCCAACCAGTCTCAAATGTTAGAAGCAAAAAATTGACGAACATATTGAGGTGCCACCAATTTTAACCACATTCGACGAGCATAAGAACAATCGCGAAGGATATGTAGCACATCTTCCACACCCGCATTACAAAAACAGCACAAACTAGAATGTGAAGACCAGGAACTTCGCCAAGCATTGGTCGGAAGTTTATTAATCATAACCTTCCAAAGAAAAACTCTAATACGCTCCATACCATTCCAATTCCAAGTATGCTTGAACAGTGGACGTTTAAGGAAAGGGGGATTTTCTTCAATGAGGAGATATGCACTTTTAATAGAAAACTTACCATCAGAAGCCACACCCCAAATCAAGAAATCATTCCCCCCATTAATCCGAGGAGGAGAAGAAAGGACATTCGTTGTATTACCTCGTCGCACCACACGCCAAAGCTTACCGAAATCCCAATGCCATTTTTAACCCATGCGAGACAAGACTCGCCTCTCCCTCAAACTGTCTAATACACATATCCTTGATTTTCTTCCCTTCCCAAAGCCACTGGTCACTAAAAAAGTTAACAGACAAACCATTCCTTACTTGCCATTTGGATCCCCTATCAACAATATTTTTTTGCAAGGAAATGAATCTCCATAGCTTAGAATCACCAAGGCGATAGTGCAGGAGTGACTCCTCATCTCGAAACATGTATTTCTTCTGAAGTACATCCACCCAAAGCCCTTCGGTTCCCATAATTAAATTCCAAGCCATTTTAGCTCCACATGCCTGATTAAGAGATGACAATCTTCTAAACCAAGACCCCCAAAATCCTTCGGTCTAGTAATAGAGTCCCAGCCCACCGGATGATAATGGTATGATGAATTATCATGTCCCCAAATGAAGTTTCGTTGTAGTCTTTCCACCTCTTGACAAATTCCCCTAGGTAATTTAGCAACCATTATAGGATACAGAGGGATAGTACTCAACGGATTTGGCTAGGGTGATGCGCCCCGCCATAGATAGGCACTTGGCTTTCCAAGCAGATAATTTTACTTGAACGCGATCAATAATATAGTTGAAAGTCTCACTCCTTCTCCTATTCACAGAAAGTGGAAATCCAAGATACCTTCCAATTTCATAGGATAAATTCATCTGAGATAAGTCTTTTATCTTATCCCTCACATAAAGCGGGACCTTTGGTGAAAAATAGATAGAAGATTTAGAAAGATTGATCTTACTTCCAGACGCTTTTGAAAATAAATCCAAACATCTCAACATACAAACAACTTTGATCTTCGAAGCCACACCAAATAATAATAGATCATCTCGCAAACATCAAATGAGAGATCTTCGGACCATGCATGGAAGTAGAAATAGGCTTCCATAAACCATCGTCTACAAAGATCGTAAATCAAGTGAGATAACTTATCCATACATAACACAAAGAGTAAAGGAGAAATAGGATCCCCCTGACGAAGACCCCTCTGAGGAAAGAAAAACTCAGTCTGGGATCCATTCCACAAAACATTATATGAAACGGACGATAACAGGACATAATAAGATTAATAAAGTCAGACTCAAATCCCACCTCAATGAGGACCTGATTTAGGAAATCTCATCTAACTCTATCATAAGCTTTCTCAAGATCAATCTTCATGGCCAAAAGTCCCTTCCTGCTTTTATTTTTCCTCATAACATGAAGAAGTTCCCCGGCCAATAATTATGTTATCTTGTAAATGTCTTCCTTTAATAAAACCAGCTTTGATACGGGAAATAAGGTCACTCATTACCCTCTCAAATTTTTGAGCTATCAACTTGGTTACGCATTTATAATGAACCGAACAAAGCGAAATCGACCAAATGAGCAACTAACTCTGGATTCTCCCTCTTAGGAATAAGGGAAATGAGGGTTTTATTAGAATCTTCCAACAAAACCGAGCCCCTAAAAACCTCTTTAACAAAAGCACAGAGAGAGGGACCTAATTTGTTCCACTGACTCTTATAGAAAATTGGCGAGAAGCCATCAAAACCAGGCGCTTTGAAGTTACCCATTGAATACACAACATTTCTAATTTCAAAGATCATCGAATACATGAAACATTACTAATACTGCTATTCTCAACAAGGGGAAAGCCAGACCTTGTACCAAGATAAACAAGCTCTAAATTATCATCAGTAAAAAGGTTTTTAAAGTACCTGGCCACCAGCTGCTTCAGGTCATGTTCTCTATCTGTCCAGATACCCGATTCATCCTTGAGAGCCACAATTCTATTTCTTCGCCTCCTCATCGTGGCTTTTAGGTGATAGTAACGAGTGTTTCTATCACCTCTAGACACCCACTCAGCTCTGGATCTTTGCATCCATTTAATTTCTTCTAAACGCGACACACGCTCTAGCTCAACATTAAGCTCCCTTTCCAAATTGCAAAGAAATTGAGAGTGGGGGTAAGCAGGAGAGCTTTGAATTCCTTCTAATCTTGCAACCAGATTATATTTCTTTTTCTCCACGGAACCGAACACTTCTCTGCTCCAAACACTAACAGCCTTCTGAAAACTAAGAAGGGAACAGTTGATTTCCCCCTCCGAGTCCCAATTGTTATTGAGAAAGTCGGCATACGATTCATGTTGAGTCCACATGGCCTCAAATCTGAATGGTCTATTCACAATTATCGTTGCCCGATCATCCCCGAAGCTCAGCAAAATGGGGTTATGATCTAAGAAATTTGTGCGAGCTATAACCCTTAGATAGCACTCCGAAAACTCAGAAAGGAAGGAATTACAAGCCAACGCCCTGTCAAGTCTCTCAAACAGCCGAGCACAATTGGGAAGTTGAGGGCCCTTCCAGGTAAAATTGGGACCAACAGAACCAAGGTCCGAGAGACGACAGTTTCGGATCCTATCCTGAAAACAACGGATCCTAGCATAATTAGCACCTGAACCCCCAGTTCTTTCACTAGAGGCAAGGACGTCATTGAAATCTCCGATCATGACCCACGGTGACGACAAGGAATCTGACAAATCACGGAGCTCTTGCCAGAGAAATTGCTTGAGGTTGGGAATCGGGATTGAGTAAACAGCTGTCAAGGCAAAAGGTCGAAGATGCAGGAATTGACGCTCCAACCGAACAATAGAGACAGCCACTCGATCGCTCCTCCATACCGCAACCATACCCCCAGATCTTCCTAGGCTAGGCACAAATGCTAACCCATCATAACCAATCTTAGAAAGACATTGAAATTGAGATTCCCTGTCGCACTTAGTTTCAGCCAAGATCAACATACACGGCCACCTCCCTTTGCACGCTGTTCTAAGATACTGAACCAGGTTTTTTGAACAAGCACCTCTGGAATTCCAAAAAAAGATAGACGACATAATAAAAGGAAATAATAAAACAGGCCAAACAAAACACAAAGCCCAGTTAAAACACCTCCTCTGCATTTTGGGTCTCAGGGACCACCGAATCACAAGTGTCAACACAAACTCCCTCCCCCGTATCCATCTCGGGATTGGACTCATCGGGCCCAGCCCAAAATTTCCCAGGAAGATTGACCCCTAGATTGGACAATCCTGGGTCATACGAAGGTGGGTCCACACATGCATTGTCCAAAGGGTCTAAAGGCAGAGGATCCTCCTGAAAATCCTTCTTGTTTCCCACAATCAACAGATCTGACACACGACCTTCCTTCACAACTGCCCCTGCAACCGTCAAACTTGTATCCTCGACTTTGTTCTCTTCCACTAGGTACCTCTCCCTCTGTCTCTTATCTTTCCTCAGAGGCTGCCTGTCACCTCCCTGAACACTTCCTTCCCCCACCTTACTCTTCTTCTTAGCACTCTTCTTTCTTGCTCCACCTTTTTTCTCCCTCGGGCCACACACAGAGTACGTTCGCTGCAATTCTTTCGCTTCATCAACACCAAATTGTACTACAGGTAAAGTTATCTCAGATTTACCCCCAACTTCGCCTCTACTTCCACAAACCTAACACATCGAAACGAGAGCCACCGTCGTTCGCCCGAATATGCCATTTTGTTTTTCTTTTTGTAGTGCGTTTTTGCCGGCGAGGCTTCTGCACCACCTTCCAAACGTCTTGCGTGTTACTCTTAGATTCATCACTAACCTTCATCTTATCAACCGAAACCTTGTTTTCATTTTTGCTTATGGATTCACTACCCCCTGATTGATCCCCTGTTTTCCTCTCTTCTCCACCTGCTTTGCAAATCTCAGGGCTATGGCCATAAGAACCACACTTTGTACAGAGATGGTGTAACCCCTCATACTCTAAGTAGTAATCATGCCCATCCAAAGAAAACCGAGACATAAGTTGCTTCCCCAGGTCCACTAGAACACAAATTCTTGCGTATTGTCCCCTTAGCTGACCTGAAGTATTCATATCGATTTTGATAATCTCACCTATCCTGTTCCCTATCCAAGTTAGAGCTTCTCTGTCATAATACTCAAGAAAGACACTGGGCATCCTAACCCATACTGCCACCTTGTCAATGGTAGCCCTTCCTGAATGAAACTGAGGCTCTCAGGGTCGAACGGTTAGGTAATGATCAAAGATCATCCATGGCCCCCCAGTCAAGGCGTTTTTATAATCTTCCCGGTTTGAAAGTTTAACAACATAGTAACCATTGCCAATGTTAATCAGGCTAATCACACCCCGCTTAGCCCAAAGTTTCTGGAGGATGGACTGAAGCATCATGTAGCCAATGGATTTGCCTAAAAGTTTAACGATGACTGCCTTATCCCAAGCCTTATACAATCTTTTTTTTAATCTTTCAGAGAATGCAAAGGTTGGGAAGTTTCTGGACAGATCTTCAAAGAATCACACGAGAGGTTCACTGTCCTCCTTATCAGACTCACCCTGATCATTATCTGAAAGAGAGTCGACAGGCATATCTTCCACAATAGCTGAATGGTCAATCCGTCCCCCATTCCCATTTATACCTTGCAACCTCTCAGCAAAGGTCTGCCCCAATAGCTCATGATTCTTCTTCACACTTCCCAGCTTCGGCCACATCTCCTCATTAAAACTAGAAACGCTGTTTTTAATCTTCTTAGAACTTCGGTTTAGTAAATCAACTTCCTCCCTAGACGATAACTGCAGGACACCAGGTTTCTTCGAGAGCACGAAAGTCATATCTTTTTTTTCCTATCAATTGGATCATGGCATCATGATGATTCATTCTTCATTTTCTCCACCTTTTGTTTTTTTGAAGTTTTTTTGTTTTGTTTATAATATTGTTTTTTTGAAGTTAACCAAAAAGAGTAGTGCAATCCAAATCCTTGCGTGTTGTTGGATCTGACTCAGTCTGGCCCAAATATTAGATTGGATCGAAGTTGTTGGGCCAACCGGATTTATGTAAACCTCAAAAAAGTGTCACTCCGGGCAATCCAGCTTTCACTTGGTTGGTTTGGTCATAACCATATCACAGAGGCATGCACTTCCCCAACCTTATTCATATATTCCTATTATTTGATATTATCATCTGGTTTCATATTCGAATTTTGTAGTTATCTCTTCTAACATATAAGTATCTTTTTTTGATATTGAAACTTGAAATCTAAAGGATCTAGCGGGATTTACACACTATGTATTGGTTTATATATTTTTATTATTAACCAATGGGAGTTGAGTCTAACAGAAGAGATTAATTCCTCACAACAATCAATATTCAAATTCTTAAGGTGCCTACATTTAGGGGTCAACAACATATGATTACTTTTAATGTGAAGATACCTATAAAATATATATATACTCCTATTATTAATTGAGGGGAAAAAAACACAAGAATCATATCTCAATAATTACTAGAATCTCCACACATATACAAGACATGAAACATAAATCCCAGAATATGCTTTTAGCACACTTTACCAGAATCCAGATTAATTCGACTGCCCCCCTATCTCAGCAATTGAAATCTAGGAAACTTAATTAGGTTTAATCATCATCATCATCATTAACTCATTGCCATTTGGATTTTCAACATCTATTTGGTTTTACACGAAACTCTTTTTTCTTTCTTGGGAAAGCAGATTCATACGCAACTCGATCCCATGAAAACTTTTTTTTTTTTTTTTTTCGTTTTCTTGTTTGTTTTAATCTTTGAAGCTCTGAATTGGGGAAGATAATGACATAATACTCAACTAACTTTTCCAGATAAAGGATGTGAAAAAAGAAGCACCGTCTAAAATTCCGATTTATTTAAAATTATATGTAATTAGAAATTATGATTATGATTATGGGAAAAATATAATAATGATAATACATTTATTAAAATAAAAATTGTTTTTTTCCTAACTGATGGCAAGAATCAGGGGGAAAAAAGAAAAGTGAAACTTAGCACTGAGCACACAGAAATTAAGAAGGCATTTGGTTTGGGCTATGTTGATGAATTCTATTGACCAGAAATAACCACGTAGACACAAAAAGAAAGTAACAATAACTAAAACTGTGGGTCGATCTTCCAAAGCTGTAAGAAACCAACCAAAACCATGGGCAGTTTTTTCTGTCACCCCTCCCCTACACAAAACCGCTTCTTTCTCTCTTTCTACCTTATACTATGTACCACTACTATCCTATATCCACCCCATCATCTCCTTCCTCGGATTTGTCTCCTTCTCGAATCCTTCAAGAATCTCAAGCAGTAAAAGCTGCAATCTTTCTAGGCCTTGGCTCAAATATCATATTTATGCCTCCTTCCCAACTAGTGATTCCAATGTTTCATTGCTTACTGTTTTAGTCTTGCTACTGTTATTGCTCAGAATTTCAATTAACGGGTACGTTCTCGTTGTATGCTTACCAGATTTGGTTGTTTAGACGATTCTGAAGTGTTCTTGGGATATTTGTAAATTAGCTGTTTTTAAGCTATTGTTGATGGAACCCATGGACTAGGTGGTGATGTTTTCTGGTATCAGTTCTGGGTTGCTGGGAGTAGAAAACCAGTTACAGCAGCAGCAACAAAACCTGTCTAATCCTCAAAATCCTCATCCTATGCATCATTCTCAAATGGTTTCTTACGCTTCTTCCCACCATGAAACTGATATTCCTCAACCACCGCCTCAACAACCGATCAAGCATGGCTACCCTTTTTCAGCGAAGATCAATCAACAAATGGCTCTCAGTGACGAAGATGAAGCAGGTTTCGCAGCAGAGGACAACGTCAGCTCTGGTGATAAGAGGAAAGTATCGCAGTGGCACAGAATGAAGTGGACGGATACTATGGTTAAGCTCTTGATAATGGCGGTTTATTACATTGGCGATGAAGGTGGCTCAGAAGGGGCTGATAAGAAGAAACCAGCTGGTGGTCTGTTGCAGAAGAAAGGAAAGTGGAAATCGGTGTCAAGGGCAATGACGGAAAAAGGGTTTTTTGTGTCCCCTCAACAATGCGAGGACAAGTTTAATGATTTGAACAAGAGGTACAAGAGAGTGAACGATATTCTGGGTAAAGGAACAGCTTGCCTGGTGGTGGAAAATCACAGCTTGTTGGAGACTATGGACTTAACACCAAAAAGGAAAGAGGAAGTTCGGAAATTGCTCAATTCTAAGCACCTTTTCTTCAGGGAAATGTGTGCTTACCACAATAGTTGCGGCCACGTCACCACCGGTGGGCCGCCGCAGCAACAATCCCCTGAGGTGGGAACAGAGCCATCCCAAGCAACTCAACCACAACAGCAACAACGGTGTTCACACTCATCGGAAGTTGGGATGGTGAATTTAGGAAAGCCAGAATCCGAGGGACTCAAGATTTCAAAAGAGGCAAGCAGGGAAGAAGATGAAGATGACGACGAAGATGAAGAGTCAGAGGATTCTTCTGAAGAGGAAGGAGAAGAGTCAGGGGAAGGTGAAGGTGTTTCGAGGGGTCATAAAACAGAGAAGTCACATGAAGACGAGGATGAGAATTATGAAGGAAGACCATCATCGCTGAAGAGAGCGAGAAAAGAAGGAATGTGTTCGTCGTTGTCGTCTAGGGGAATGCAGGAAACGAGCAATGAAGTGATGGGAGTGTTGCAAGATGGAGGGAGAAGCGCGTGGGAGAAGAGGCAGTGGATGAAGAGGAAAGTGATGCAATTGGAGGAACAGCAACTGAGGTACGGGGTAGAAGCATTTGAGCTGGAGAAGCAGAGGCTGAAATGGGCGAGGTTTAGCAGCAAGAAAGAGAGGGAAATGGAGAGAGCCAAGCTTGAGAATCAAAGGAGGCAGCTTGAGAATGAGAGGATGGTTTTGCTATTACGCCAGAAGGATCTTGAGCTGTTGAGTCAATCTTCACCGTCACCAACCACGGCGGCGCCGGCAACATTCTTTTAGCTGAAAATGGTTCTCTATAATGTATCGCGCTTCTTCCAACTGTTTTTCTTTACCCGATTGGTGTAATGGCAACATGTTTGAAAATTGAAACTTTTGAATACATGTATATTGTAAGAATAGTATTGTCATATTCCGGTTATTTGTGGACTGAGTAGCAACTAGCATGTGTTATTTTTGCAAAGATGAAGTGAAAGTAACATTATCAATGAATAGAGTAAAGAAAAGCAAAATGAGAGTTAGTTAATAATCATCCACTTGCAGTTGCATGGTGTGGAAGTAAGGCCATGCCTCTATTAGGCCGGCAGCGTGATTTATTTGGGGTTTAGTTAGGTCTAACCTGTTTATTAAAAGCCTCCGTCAAGATCTATTTAAATACCTTAAAATATAAATAGGTTTAACCTTTTTTTTTAAGGCCTATCTTATAAGTCTTAGGCATGATCTGTTTACACATTAATGTATATGTGTGTATATATATATATTAATTTAAAGTTATATTTAAGCCAATTACTAAAGTATCCATGTTTTTTAATTTTGATCGCCGATGCCTGCTCTCCATACTAAATATAAAATATTCAACCTTTTGGACTCAGTGGAAACCTAGCCGTCACGTCTTCATGCTTCCGCTCAGTTTGACCATCATTGCTGCTTTGTACTCAGCTTGGAAAAGAGATTCTCCTCATCACATCTGACCGCTGATTGAAAAGAACAGAGAAAAATTAAAGTAATATTATGACATTTCAGATTGATTGGACGGATATAATTTAGAGATTATGAAGGATAATGAGAAAAAGGATGATGAGAGAAACTTGATCTTCAGCTCAGTCGTTCATGGTCGCTGTTCTCCTCTTTATCCAACGCAAAGTAGATCACTGTTAACAAGTATAATTGAAGAAGATAATATGTAAAAAAAAAAGATGAAGAATCTCATTGTATTATCAACAAAGAGCAATATGCTCATACAATATAACCCATTTGAGTTTAACCATGATCATTCATTACTTAAGCGTGATTAACAACAAACTCTAACTCTAGGGATCTAAGAAGGACTTCCCTCTTTAGAAAGAGACTCAAATTAACCTCTCTCTAATATGGTGAGAGTTTCACACTCTATACACTTAAACCACAATGATTAAGCCCTTTATATATAATAGGTCTTTACCAACTAATCAACTATTTCCTTATATTTCCAACAATCACCTTCCTCTATTTGCCAGTTACTCCATCTCTCGCAAGTCGCTCCTTCTCTGGATGGTTTCTCTTTTTCCTGTGGAGTCGTCCAAGCCTCTCTATCTGCTCCTCTGATATGAAAAGATATCTTTTTAGCATATCAGTAACTTTTTTCTTCAGTATATGTTTGTTATGGTCCAGCTAATATGTTCCAAAGGCTATATATGTTCCTTTACTTTTTATTGTGTAGGAGTTATTTGAACAGCAGGAGATTATATTGAAGCTTGATGTTGTTGTGTTTAATTTTTAGTTCATCGCGATGATGCCATTCTATGCTGTTTATGCTGCTTTTTTTTTTTTTTTTTTGGGATATGAATACGGGGCAAAAGCCCAATCAATCAATCCTGTATTACAACTGTGCGTAGATAAGCAACACCCACTTCATATCTTGGTTGGATAAAAGTATGTATTCCGACTATATAGGATATATAAAAATTTATACATATTTGAATAATTTAATATCAATAAATAGTACAATATTTTTTTAAAAAAATATTTTGTACATATAGATTTATAATTATATTTATATAATATATTTGCTGAACAACAATGTTTTTAACGACTATATAGGATACATATAAATTTGAATAATTTTATTTCAATAAATAGTACAGTTTTTTTTTTTAAAAAAATTACATTTAATATAAATATAAATGTTTATTTGTTTTATAAAATAAAAAATCATAAAACAAACTAAACAATTTTTTTATCAAACTAACAAACTAATTAAAAATAAATAGAAAATATAAATTAAATACCGTTTAAATAATGAAAAATGGGATGCTACCTCCAATTTTTCTTTTTAATTATAGGAAGGTGTTCTAGTCTTTTAATAATATTCATGAATTTCTAATTAGGCCTCTTGACCTCATTAATAATTTATTAAAAGTGCAAGCTTAAATTCGGATTTATATCAGATTTCCCTTCTTTTTATATGGAATAAGTTATTAAATCAGATTTTATTTTAATTATGGGATATGTTATTATTCTCTTTATTTTCGCTTACCTTCGCTTACCCTCTCAATATTTGTTAGATTATAATCTCATCAACGGTGAAGATTTGAGAGATAAAATAAAACATTTTCCCCCTTCCTCTCTCCCACCCCTCCCTCTCTCCCCTCCACGGCAACCAGCGACCTGGAAATGGACTCTGTATTCTTCAACTTCACTGGCATCTTCCGTTGCAGTTTATTCTCTATTCACCTTTGTTTGGATTCTGGGAAACGGAGAAAGAAAATCGAAAGAAAATTTCCGCAGATTATATCGAATTTCAAAAGTTGAATTAGCAATTCAAACCACCAACAGCGAGGTCTTTGTAACTGTTCTTTTTCTTTCTTCCGTTCAATTCCATTTTCATACAGTGTACCAATTGCAAGATCATTGAACATCCCGATCATTAATGTTTTGTTTCTTAACATCGGAATTAGCGAAATAATTTTTTGTTTCTTTTGTTCTAATGCATTTTGTTAACTGCGAACTTTTGAAAGGGATTAATCAATTAATTCAGTTTGATTGTGTGAATTAACCAAGTTCAGTTTTGTAATTCTTTACTTAAATGCCAATGGAGAAGAGAGAGAAGGTGGGAGAGGAAAGGGTAAAGGGTTTATTTTATCCCTCAAATCTCTGCCGTTAGATAAGATTATTAAAAAGTAGGTAAATGTAGGTAAAATAAGAATAAGCAGAATAACATATTTAATTATATATAGACTTTAAATAAGCTCAAAGCTTTTAAATGTGTATGTTTAGAAAGCTTAAAGCCTACTTAGGGCCTTTAAAGCATTAAATATGAATCTTTTTTAAAGGCCTAACAAGTAGGCATTTAATTAAATAGGTCTTATTTTAATTATATATAGGTTTTAAATAAGTTCAAAGCTAAAAATTTGTAAATGTGTATGTTTAGAAAGTTTAAAGCCTACTTAGGGCCTTTAAACCATTAAATATGAATCTTTTTTAAATGCCTAACAAGTAGGCATTTAATTAAATAGGTCTTATTTTAATTATATATACGTTTTAAATAAATTCAAAGCTAAAAATTTGTAAATGTGTATGTTTAGAAAGTTTAAAGCCTACTTAGGGCCTTTAAACCATTAAATATGAATCTTTTTTAAATGCCTAACAAGTAGGCATTTAATTAAATAGGTCTTATTTTAATTATATATAGGTTTTAAATAAGTTCAAAGCTAAAAATTTGTAAATGTGTATGTTTAGAAAGTTTAAAGCCTACTTAGGGCCTTTAAACCATTAAATATGAATCTTTTTTAAATGCCTAACAAGTAGGCATTTAATTAAATAGGTCTTATTTTAATTATATATACGTTTTAAATAAGTTCAAAGCTAAAAATTTATAACTGTGTGTATGTTTAGAAAGTTTCAAGCCTACTTAAACTTTTAAAGCCTTAAATATGAACTTTTTAAAAACCTAACAAGTAGGTAGTTTACCTTGTCAACGGTTTCGAGTAGCCAATTCTCCCTTATATTTATGAGAAATACTGAAATGGCTACACACTGCGGGACTCGAACATACAATCGCTTGATTAGTAAGTAGGAATCGATCGGGCCTACTTTACAGGCCAACTGATAAGTGTGCCTCATGCCTCTGTGAAGCGTAAACATCTATTTTTTAAAGCGTGCTCTACCGATAAAGACTGCGCTGCGCGAAAAAATTATTATTCCAAATTTTAACTATTTTTTCTTCGATTTTTTTTTTAAAAAAATAATTAGTAAATTGCAATAATTAAAGTTATAATCTATCAAGTAAATGTTATCAATATTAATACCTAAACAATCTAAATCATTTAACAAATAAACACATTCATTAATTCGTAATAAATAAATAAATAAACACAAAGAATATGTTTTTTCCTATTTTTTAAAAAAATATTAAACAAAGAAATTCTTTATGTATCCCCACGACAAAAAACGCCTTTCCCTCTCGTAATTTTGTATGTGTCACATTCCTTCGGTTAACGACGTGATTTTACCGATAGGTAAAAATAATTATAGTTATTTTACACCAAATATATTTATAATTTATTACTTATATAATATTGTAATACCAAAGTATGTGTTTATTTAATATGAAAACATTCCCTTAAAATTTATAATAACTAATTATGTGTTTTAATACAAATAATAATAAACATAAAAAGGGTTATAGTTTAAATTTTTAAAAAAATATAAGTAATTACAAATAAACACATTCATTAAGTGGAAGTCTCGGTAATTATTATTATTATTTTTTTAAAAAACCTAACAAGTAGGTAGTTTACCTTGTCAAAGGTTTCCAGTTTCAAATTCTCCCTTATATTTATGAGAAATACTGAAATGGCTACACACTCGGGACTCGAACGTACAATCGCCTCATTAGAAGCCAGGTGCCTTATCCATTAGGCCCCGAGCGCTTGTTAATGTTAAGCAACTTATATGTTAAGATAGATTCTAGACTGGTTTTTTTGGACCAAGATATAGATTCTAATTGATATGAGATTCCATTATATTTAGGACCACACAGTAAATGTAATACTGTTAACCTTTTAAGTTTTTTTTCCCTTCAAGAGTCGGGTTTAAAAATTGAGGAAACTAATGAAATAAGCCCTATAAAAAAAAGGCCTTTTAATTTATTATTATTATTTTTTTGGATTCATGGATTCATATATAATGATAATTTACTAATTTATATGTATTTTGTATAGAGTTATTTATCCATTTAAGTACAAGTACACAAATACATAATAATTGTACTCTAATTTTATGATTTGGTTTATTATTTGTTATAGATAAAGATTATGGATGTGTTTATTATGCGGGAGAAGAAATTCATGATATTCTTACTCGCTGAACCAAAGCTATTCAAAATGAAGACAATCAAATATCGTTGAAATTGATGATAGTGGCGAAGATTGACAACAATAATAATCGTAAATCTTAACGTCGTTTAGTGGTATGCTTCTTATGTTTTATGTGAATTATTTTTTAATACAGTTTGCTTTTGATTAAGAATTAGTGACTGTGCTTATTTGTTGGATGATTCGTGTTGTTTTGATATTAATGTTGACAATATTTATTGATAAATTAGAACTTTAATTGTTGTAAAATTATATTTCTTTGGAGAGAAAAAAAAAACGTAGAAAAAATAGTTAAAATTTGAAAATATGACTTATGGGCCCTGGAGGGCCGGTCCTGATCCTGGCACTCTCGGGCCTGGCTTTGAAAGACAGATTTTTTCTTATTTCGAACCCTGGAGGGCCGGCCTTGTTAGGCCCTGGCCTTTCACGAGCAGGCCTTGATTCCCAGGTTTAAATACATTATATATCTAAACACATTACACACACACACACACACATATATATATGATTAAAGGGATAGGATATTGTCACTACCACTTTTTCACTGTTATATCAGAATTTAAATAGGAGAGAGAAATGATAAAGGTAAATGAGATTCTGATCTAACGGTAAAAAAATGGTAATGATATTGGTAGTGACAATATCCTATCCCATGATTAAAATCATGAATTGATGACCACCTGAGAATAACCCATGTCTGCAATAGTTTTGAATCATCCTATGACATAGTCTTGTCGCATTGACAGCACAAACATGAACATTTTGCGGCAGGCAATTAAACGTATACAATCTGGAGTATTTTTTTTTTTTTTTGTAGGCAGCGCAGTTGAAGAAGGGTTGACTTTGAGAAGGCCGAACGATATCATTATCCAAATCCATTGTATCAAACAATAGATAAGGTTGCTGTCTTGTCGCTCCATTACTAACATTCCCCGCAGCCCACAGCTGCCTAATCAAATCAAGACCCCCACCTCAAGACATTAAGGTTTGCTTTAACAAGCTTATCAAGCAATCGACATCTAAATTAACTAAACATCATCAACCGACAGTTCTAGGCGGCTTAAGAACTGTTCAACCTGCACTCACCTCGTTCCTAAATATTCAGTTACATTATAGTTCTGCAGTTTATACCTGAAACAAGTCATGTTCTTTGCAAATTATAAATAGTATAGTACAATTTTTTTATACATTTTATCTTACTACCATATATATAATAAAAAACTCTAACAAGTCATACCATTTATAAGTTATATCCAACTTAACTCTTCAGATTTCATAACGTGATATCACATCTAGTTGCAACTCTAAACTCAACACTACTGGGTTCACATTAGGATATCACATCTAGTTGCAACTCTGAATTCATCTCTCTTAGAGGGATGAGCACATTTTTTTTTTTTTAATTTTTTTATATATATTATATTTTTTTATTTAGTTTTAAATTATATGATCTTTTTCGATATTTTTTTATATTCGATTATCTCATATTAATTAGTTTTCAGTCTACATTAAAAAATGTTTGTCTCGTAACACCAATATCCTAAAACTAATTAATTTAAGATCTTGGGTGCGAAAACATCCCAAAAAACAAAGATATAATTTAAATCTAAATAAATAAAATATATAAAAATATAAAAAAATAATAAAAAAAAGGGATGAGCATGTAAGGGAAAAGCACACTACCAGACTTGGGACAACCATGCGAGTTTCAGAACTTGCAATGACAAATATGAATGGAACGTAAAGGAGCAGTGAATAATATTGCATACAATGGTATCAGATATATTATTTGCTAAATGAGTCACTATACTTTTAGTTAATGGGAAAAAACTGACAAGCATGTTCCTCTGATAATTTAAGTTTGATGGCCAGTAATAGTTGCATCCACACTCCTTTCCCGCGCACAAAATGTATATCTAGCCCCCAAACCCGGAGGAGAATAACCTCTAGTTTGAGCAGAATGATCTGCTAGCTTTCAAAATTATCGGAATTGATCAAAAAAAGGAAAACTCAAACTGTTACGGGCAAAAAATGCAATTTTAATCTTCAAGCTCGATAATCTTCACCACAGATGCATCACCGACTTTTTGGCAAACAACCACACGATCATGTGACTTTATAACCCCGGCTGCTTTACCATGATCAAGAGCAATCTTAAGAATAGATTCATTTGTTGCACTTGTTGACTCCGCCTGCAGCCATAGAGTATTAAGATCAAATTCTGGGATCAATGCGATGATTAAAAGCATGCCGCTCAAGAAGCAGCATGCGGTCATCAAAAAAGGGAAAAAATCAGACAGGGTTTTCACCCCCCCCCCAAAAAAAGAAAAAGAAAAAGAAAAAGAGGCAGGGAGAATCTCATGAAACAAGTACTAAAACTAGCAATCCAACGAAAAGAGTATCTTACAGGATGTCGAGGATCAGCAAGCATCGGAAAGAGACCTCTTACAATAAGGGACTGCCTAGCCTGTGTCACACAAGTAATTCTTTTTGAGTTTGGATAAATGGATGACCCAAAACAAATAAACAAAATGCATCAATAACATAATAGTTCAATGGAATGAGCAAGGGTTAAAAACCATGCCGATAAATCATATCTTCTTTTTTTTAACATAAATTAAACATCATGCGGAATAGATCCCAAACGATCAGCAGAAGCTAAAGGCTTTAGGCGGTCAGGACAACTATCCAAGAATATGGACGTCGACAATCCCTGCTTGGATAAAGCATCAGCGACACAGTTCTGTTCTCTAGAGATATGATGAATCTCACAATCCCAGGAGTAGCAGAGTAGTTTTTTGGATCTGGACAAACACCAAACTACATCCTTTGAAATTATGTGGCTTCTGTACCATGGACACCAGGTTCTTTGCATCCGTCTCAATAATTATTCTTTTCTGAAGCTCCATAAAATCATATTTGCTTTTACACTAAATTCAACTATTTATATACATGATGTTAGGTATATATGGTCTTACTAGCAAATGGGTGGAAGTTAGTCCTGAACAAAACAGAAAAAGAGGGAAAAAAACCAGTTGTTCTTATTTAAATGTATAAAGCATGATTGAGAGTTCATTTAGAGGGAAAAAACCACTTAGTTCCAAGCACTTACTCAAGTGAGGGTATATTGATATCATTATCAACATCATATGCTTGTGGTGATTTTTTTATGGGAAGTTTATTATCTACTGTTGAAAAAAACTAATCCGTCAAAAGGAGGAGTGATGTGAATCACACCTATTGACCACTGAAGGAATTAGTTACAGTAGATTCAAAAGTCAGAAACAAACCTCAAAAGCTCCACTAAAGCTCCACTTAAGCTGATTGGTCTTAAGTCTTGGGATCACAACAGAGAGTACTGGCATTGTTGGCCTATACTTTGCAATCAATCTGAAAAGCACATGCCACATGTTTAGAAGTCACAAAACGTTCAGAAATAAGTGGAGATATCAAATAGGGAAAACAGAAACTATTCATATTAGTCTATCAACTCTAACATGAACACAGTCTAATCTAATAAGTCACTGTAAAAATACCTAGCAGCCCTTCCTGATGATGTAAAGCAAATGATGACAGAGGCCTTCACCTTAATAGCAGCTCGTACCTAAGTAGACAAATAATTCTATATAAGCCTCCTTTCAATAATGCAAGAATATCAACCACCATGACAAACAAGCAAAACCAACATGGAATTAACCTACGCTCTTGAGAAATAATAGAACATGCACTTAAAAACTATTACTAATAACGAAATAAAGAGCAGTCAGAAAATGTACATACCGCAGAAGATGCAATAGATTCCAAGTGGGTCATCGGTTCTCCAACAAATTTGACAGTCTTCTTAAAATAAAGGTCTTGATTGAAAACCTTCTCAGCCTAAATCATTCAGACAGCATAAGAAAAATGAGAAGGCAGAGAAAATATCAATTAACATGAAAAATGACAATTCAAATAACATTTGATATGTGATTCGAAGAAATTCCCAGCTGATGATTTCCATTTTAAAGGGGTAATGCTGTACCCACAATGAGAGCTAAGGCAATCCCTCAAACATGATGCAAAATGAAGCATAGAAGAAACTAATGAACCAGATAAAAATAAGAATAAAAAAATTACAAAATAGTTTCTTCTTATCTTGGAACAGATCCATCATATAATTCATATTACAACCAGAAATAAAAGGATTTGAAAACTATAAACCAATTTGATCATCTGGAACCTTAAAGTCAGCTTCGCAACTTCTCATTCTGATTCATGTAGACTAAGGTCATTCAGACCTCTAAATGAAGTGTTTCACTGGTACCTTTCAACCATACAGTGATTCCTATACAATATAACTCATCTAAGAATCTATTTAAAGGAGCTTCCGTCCAATGATGCCAATTTAAGCCCCCACCAGCATATTTTATCTGTATATGGTTATTATCTGAAATTTGCCCATTCCCACTAAGCATAGTTAGTAAGCACCTTTTACAAGTTATATCCCGCCAATGGAGAGGCAATAACTTCAGTCATGATACTGAAAAATTCTACTATTCTATATCAGAAACAATGGGTATAACAGCAAACTCACAATAATTCTTCAGAAGCTGTAGCAGTTGAATCAGTTCATATTATTTTCAATATATAATATTCCGTGAGTCTGTCTGGTCTGTTCCATTTATGTATGAATTTTCCAAAACAAGGAAAGAAGGGGCTCAAGAGCATCAGGACAAAAGAATGTATGTATTTAACTGGAGGACCGTCAAGCACAAGCTCATAATCCAACATGAAAAAAACTGATGTTTGATCAGAACAATCAAGCTTTATCTACCATGACGACTGAACCAACCACATGTATATCAAAATCCAAAGCAACAAACATAATAACAAATTTAAAAAAAAAAAAAAAAACTTACCTCAGAACAAATTCTTCCAACAGTAGAAATAGTCTCAACAGGGTATAAACCACGCAAAGTCTCAGCACCCAAAAGTATTGCATCACTTCCTGCAATTATTAAAAAACGGGAGATGTCTGAACAATAGAAGACCAATGTTTCCTAATGACGAAATCACCTGTAGTAGGTTATTGGACAAAATGCAAAAAAAAAATATATGCAGAATACTAAATCAAAGATGGGAAAAGTGAATGAGCCCGAGAAAAACTATCATTAAAGAGGAATTCAACCAAACTAGTGCCAACAAAACAGCATGGTAACATCACCTTAACAAGGAATATCACAGTAAGAGGCTTACCATCTAAAACAGCATTGGCAACATCAGTGGCTTCTGCTCGAGTTGGTCTTAAGTTGCCAGTCATGCTATCCACAACACGTGTAAGAACAGCAGGTTTCCCGGCCATATTACACTTGTAAAGGGCGGACTTTTGAAATAGAAATACCTATGAAAGTGGAGGCAGTTGATTAACATCTATATATTCTCCAAAGCAATCAGACTTGGCTCTAATCAGAACCAGTACAAACAATCGCAGACAAATGAAAACATGCAAGAGTCACAAGGTGCAAAATAACCAGGTAACAGTTACTCAGCCTTATTCAGTTCAAGAAAAATGTAACTAAAAAACAGAAAGGAAATAAATTATAGTTAAAATAAAGAGCAATTTTTCAAACATTTGATCCTTGGGGGAACATAGTGAAGAATTGAACCATCAATTCAGTTTAATATTTAAAATTGTTTAGTGACAACTAGTTTTCATCGTTTCTCACATCAAAGAACCAAAAGCATTAAGTTCATACTGTTAAAATGAAATTTCTAAAATCAATACTTTAAATCCTAAAGAAAAAATCACCCATAACAACATATACACAAAAACTTGAAGGCTAAAAAAAATAAGCCAAAATGAATAAAAACTTGGCAAGCAACCTTCTCAGGAGGAAGATCAATGCCCAGATTTCCACGCGAAAGAATAATACCATCAGCCTCTTTAAGGATTTCATCAAAATGGGCCAATCCCTAGAAAATACAGATGAGGACACAACATCAGAGTCAGCGTTGCCGTAAGAATTACAAAGAAATAATAGCATATCCAATACATCATTAAGGAAAGAAACTCACCTCAACATTTTCAATCTTTGCAAAAATTTGGGTCTGACTGAGATCACCTAGCTTAGAAAGCAATTCACGGGCCTGCATTGCACACATAAAATTCCGTAAGTCAAAAGCCTGAAGCAGATTCAATATAAACGAGAAGTTAGAAATGAAAGTTTGAAATCAACAGCAATATAGGATGTGGAATGCACATTACCTCACGAACATCTTCTGCATGTCGGGTGTATGATAATGATAGAAAATCAATTTTGTTCTTAACTCCCCATGTGCTTATAACCTTAAAAAAAAAAAATATCCATGGAAAAATGAAGGAAGCTGCAGCACAGATAAATGCTCCAAATGGAATTATGAGTAACTGATTACAAATGCAAGATAACAGCAGAAAATACCTCCTTGTCTTTCTCAGATAGAGTAGGCAAATCGATATGAACTTGAGAGACATGCAGAGTAAACAATGCCCCAGCCAATGTTGCTGAGTTCTTTATCGAACAAACAACATCTTGACCTTTGACTTCAGCTACCTGCAAAAATTTCAGTCAAAATTGATCTTGCATGCATGATTTCAAGAGTTACTGATTTTGCCTAGGGCCTCTGGCTGCAACTGTTTTGTTCTTAAAAGTCATGCTTACTAAAGCCAAATAAATTAATACATCCATGTCGCAAAATCACTGTGTAGGACCAATATTGACGCAGTTAACAAAATAACCAACTCATTAACTGAACCAGACAATTTAAGGAAAGACACAGGAAAACTAGAATTACAAAACTAAAAGAATATATGGAATAATTTTTTCCTTCTGAGCTGAATTTTAGTTTCCACATACCTCTAGCCATGCAGAAGTTGTTTCACTTCCAGTGAACAAGTATTGACCAACAAATAAGGTGTCTCCCTTCTTTACAGCCTGTAAATAACAAAAGTGAACATAAAACAATAAGGTTCAAATTAGCTGACACATTGCATAGAAAAGAAAATAAATGACTGATTATCATATGAACTAGAATTAGAAGAATCAGCATAATTGTGCACAAGTTACAATTAGAATAATAAACCCAACTACCAACAAGGGTTGAATCAAGCTGATGGGGCTAGTCCTCACAACATAGCGAACTAAGATTCGAATCCCTGCTGGGAGAAGGTGAACATGTTTAGTGCCCAACCGTACCTCAAATAGGATTGCCTCTAATGGGAGAAGGATACCTATAGGATATTAAAAAAACAGAATAATAAACCTAACTATAGTTACTTCATATTGCGCAGAGAAAACTTTTGGGCAATACAGATATTTGGACTTGTTCTGGAATCAGCTAAACATTGGAATTTACTACTTCTAACACCAAAAGCAAAATTAAAATTGAAGATGGCTAAAATATCTTTGGTAGATGGGATTTTGATTGGATATTTTCAGATATTACATAACTTTCCAGCCACATGACCCAGGGCATTACTAAGAAGAGCAACTGTTGACTTCAAGCATGCACTCCAGGGGCAAACGGAATTAGATCATTTTAAAGTTAACACTCGCTCTGACAATAGAAGATACAGAGTATGTCATATCATATCTCGACAAAACCACAGAAGACGAGAATATCAATGAACCTTTGCTAGTCCATCAAAATTAATGGGCAAAATCTCTGAAGTGGCTTCTTGTCCCTGGTCTGGAGTTAGAACCACAAGGCCATCTGCCTGAAGTGAAACAGCTTTCTCGGCCTTGTTAACAACCTGCATCTCTGCACCCACTGTGTCCAGCATAACCTGATAAGGCAAAAGAGTAGAAAAAGTCAACATTTTCCCCATGTATGTATTTTAATAAAGAAAACTCCAAAAAAGAACAAAGATTCAATATGATGCATGCAGTCAGAATATGCTTATTCTTGCTATCGAACAGCAAAAAGCTAAAGACAGTGGCTTCTTCTCTTCCTGTTCAATAAAACAAACAAGCCAAAGAATGATTGGTTGACCTTGCTTGAGTCAGCTTTACCCCATCCACCATGCCCAGTTGCAAGATCCCAACATAGGATATTATCTGTCTAAAATATCTTAAAAAGGGCCAAAGACAACTTACTGCACAAAGCTTCTTAGTACTCTTGATGGCAGCCTTCAAATTCTCCAGGGTTTCCTGGTGATATTCCGCGTCGCCCCAAGAAAAGTCGAAACGAGCCACTACAAGAAACAGTCAACAAGCCGTATAAAATTTCACTCTATGTTTGAAAGGCCAGAACAGAATGTAAGTCGCGTACAAATTGAGAGCCAGACAGCTTTATAAGAACTGGCTCTCATGCGTATAACTAGAACCAAACGAGAACTTTCAATGATAATAAAGTAACAAAACTTGTCTTACCAGACATTCCAGCTTTGAGACAACCAGAAACAGCATCTACTGACCGAGATTTAGGACCCAGTGTGCCGACAATTTTAGTCATTGCAGGAAAGAAAGTCTGTAGAGTTGAAGAAAAGAATGAAAACACAGAAAGAATACATACAGAAAATGAAAGCCAGTGAGAAAATCAGCTGCAGAAAAGCCCGGCGTGAATCCATCTTAGTTGAGATTCGTCAAATATTTTTCAATTAGAAAGGCGGCAAATAGAAACAAGAAGAGAGTATAAAACTTACAGCTTTGGATGGCTCCAGAATGGAAGCCATCCTAATGGGTTCCTCAAGAAGCAGGTGAGAGGAGTGCATGTTTGGGATCGAAGCAAGTAGTGGACACAACGGAGAGGTGCGTATAGAGGAAGAGGTTGAAAGAGAAGAGGCGTGCGTGAAGAGTCCGAAGTCCCGCAGAGTGGTCGAATGAAGGAAAAAGGTTTTGAGGTGTGAGGAATATGCTTATGCTATGCGCCTTTTACCGGCTCCAATAACAGCCGCAGCCTCTTTTTACTTTTCAATAAACAAGTCTTCATTGTGTGGGTTTGGGTTTTGACATGGATGTGAATTTGGTCTCTTGTTCTACATTAATTACTCATTTATTTTCAATGTTCATTTTCAGTCCATTTCAATATAAATAAGTGATTTGATTTAATGTATAAAAATATTAGGAAAGGTAAATATTTTCAAATAAACAATTATAAAATGTGGGTTGAGAGTATATTTTCAGACGAAATTGAGAATGAAAGCGTGGCGCCCGTGGAGGGGAAGCATAACAATGGAAGAGAAATGGGTTGGCGCGTGTGGTGTAGGGAGGGAGGGTGGATGGAGAAATGGGGGGTGGGTAGGAGGCACGTGACAGGTGGGGGGGGGAAGGCATGGTTTTAGCTGCAAAAACTGTGACCTCGGCCTACCCCTTGGATTTGCTGTTCCTTCTTTATTCTTCTCCTCTCTTTTTTTTTTCACTTTGTCCATATTTTAACGTTTCATCAAACCAAATACCAGAACAGTTTCGCTCTTCTCTGTGGGCGGTCAATTTAGGGACTTTACCTGCTTACCTGTCTTTCCCCGCTTCCCTATGTTTCCCACTGCTTATGGGGTCATTTGTTTCGGCTTCCCTAAACCTTAAAAATCTTTTAATGATATTTTGAGTTTGCATTGAAAAAACACATTTCAATAAATTAAGATAAAATTCATTTTACAAATTTATCATATACTATAAACTACGTTAAAAAAGCCGTTTCGACTGTAAATCCAAACAGGGACAAGTTTCCTTTCTCACTTCTCTGTTTCAGTTTACTCTCATGATTCTAATATTTTTCAGTATTATATATAATTCTTTTATTAGTAATCATGCATGTATATGGTATTGGACATGTTCAACGACCGGGGACCAGGGTTGGAGGTCAACCTACGGTCTCTTTCACGTCTTCATCGACATTTTTTTTTGATTGGAAGACCGGCTCGATATGACCTCGAGCTGTAAAAGTCGCCAGTGCGAGGTCCGGGTCTGTAAACTCCGAAGCTCGAAATGGAAATGAACCGGACCGACCAACGGACTTCCTGGAGTAGTCCAGGCAGTCCAGTTTTTTTCAAATTTTTTTCCAATCTTTTTTTTGCCTTCTTGGGAGACAATATTTTAACTCTGGTTTCACCTGACTTCTGAAAGTAATAAAAAGTGACTTAGTGAAAAGTGATTCCTATAAATTAAAAAGACATTAGGATGTTCAGAATCCAATGATCGGTTCAATGTAGTGGTGATTTACAACAAAAAAAAAAAAAAAGATCTCTAGTCAGATCGGACCAGTCCAAGGGGTCTAATCCTCCGGACCGAAATCCAGTCCAACACGAGCAATTTGGTCCAATCCGGTTGGGTCAAATTGTCTTAGACCAATTTTTTTTTTACCCTGGACCAAGTCAGCCCTAACCATCCAGACCTCAAGTTTTTTGGACAACCCTATATGGTACTCTGAGCTTTTTTATCTCTAATAATCCTCTTGTGCATGTAGTTCAGGGTGGATTTTGGTTCTAAAAGTAAGGCTTTATCAAATCTATCTCTTATGTTTATAATTTTTCCCTAAACTAAGTTTCTTAACTTATAAGCTAATACTATATATTTTATACAGAAGTATTTTAGAGAAATTATATAATATATGTAATAATTAAGTATTTTATTTTATTTTATTACTGATAAATAAATCTTATCTATCTAAGGTCAGGAAAAAAAAAATCCTCCCTATGGAAGGATATATCATTTTGTCATTTTATATATAAAAACAAAGTGTCCTTTCTTCTTCTCCTCTTGCCAACCTCTTCTCCAGGTTTCTTCTTCTCCTCTTGCCAACCTCTTCTCCAAGTTTCATTTGCTTACCTTGTTTGACCCCCACAACTCACAAGCACTTATAAGATTGCGGGCCTAATTTAATTATAAGCCCACATACTCTAGTGGGCTTTAATTCCATTTTTATGGCCCAAATGACTTTCTCCTTCCCTTTACATGTTCTCCCTTAATGCCTATTTGGGCCTCATCCTGCACTAACCAGACCATCACATTTCCTATAATATATCCTTCCAACCCCAACTGAAATGGCTCTTGTCGTGGCGAAAAAAGTCTCGACTCTGGTTTCTTCTTCTACTGAGGAAGAGGATTTGCTGCAACGTAGTTTTAAGAAGATAAAAAAGGATGCGACTTTAGCTAATACTGAGGAATGGCCTTTGCTAGGTCAGCAAGGGAAACTCCATGGGACCTCTGGTCCGTCGTTCGCTGAAATGCTTCAAGGCATTAATTCCAACGGTAAGAATCATGAAGACACGTCTGGTGTGCAGGCTTTGTCCGGTGACTCTATATCTCAGAGTGGGTCGGAAGCTGATGATAGCGAGCCTTTATGTAAAATCATAGAGGACCCTAGTCGAAATTTCCCAGCTTTCTCCTTCTCTGAGAAGATGAAAAAACGCCTTTATAAGGCTTGGAACAATGCTGTTATTGTTAAGCTCTTAGGGAGGGATATAGGATATAAACTTCTTTTGTCCATTTTGCAGTCTCTGTGGGCGAAGAAGGGAGTTATTAGTTTGATAAATATAGGAAATGGCTTTTTCGTTGTTAAATTCACTAATAAGGACGATTCTGCCAATGCGTTAATGGGGGGCCCCTGGATGGTCTTTGATCATTACCTGACTGTTCGCCCCTGGGAACCAAAGTTTAATCCATGGAGGGCCAAGATTGATAAGGTGGCGGTGTGGGTGAGAATGCCCAAGGTCTTCTTGGAGTATTATGATTCAGAGGCATTAACCTGGATAGGTAATCGAATGGGTGAAGCTATTAAGATAGATTTTAACACTTCATGTCAGTTAAGGGGGCACTATGCAAGGATATGTGTTCTTGTTAATCTGGAGGAGCAGTTGATGTCGGGCTTCTCTTTAGATGGTGAAGATTACTTTGTTGAGTATGAAGGTCTCCATTGGTTATGCACTAATTGTGGAGTTTATGGGCATAAAGCTGAGTTATGTAAAACAGGGGCTAAATCTGGGGTTAAATCTCCTAGTGATGTGCAGTTGGTTGGTGAGTGCAGAATGGATGATTCAGATAGGGTTAACCCTAATATCGATGGTAAGCAAGGAGATGCAGGGGTTTGGAAGGTTGTTCAAAAACCAAAACGTATTAACAAAGGGGGGAAAGGGAAACCTACTGGTAGCTCATCTCAGCAAAGCAAGGGCTCTAGGTTTGGAGTTTTGGAGGTGGTGGAGGCGGGTGATGTTGACGGTACGACATCTGGGAATGCTGGAGGAGTGAAGACAAAGGAGGCTAGTACGTCAGGAGGCTCGAGGGAGGGCGTTGTAGCAGTCGAGGTGGCGGAGCAGGGGATCACGATCCCTGTTCGTGTTTCTAAGGAGAAAAAAGGGAATCAATTCAAAAAGCAGGCTAAAGGCAAGAAGCATAGCAGTGATGGTGTTTCAGGGAAGAAGCCTAGTCAAGTGACGAGGAAGGATAAAAGGAATAGGGATGTGACTCCTATAGATGAGTCAGAGAAAGTTGTGCTACGGATTACTGATGGGAAGACTTTGGTGGAGGAGAAAAGTGGTGCATTCTTCGAGGATTCAGCTTTAAAGGAGGGGGGTCCACCTGTTAATGAAGTGCTGCAGGAGGAGCCAAGTTCTAGCCCAGTTTTTGACCCTGGTGAAAGTCAAACGGGTATTGGGCCAGTTGGCAAGTTTTGGGTTGGGCCGGGCCGAGTGAAATGGATGTTGACATGGTGGAAGAATCTCCTATTGAGGTGGTGCAGGATTCCTTTGGGTCGCAGGCCTATTTGGTTTAAGTGATTGGATTTATTGTCTTTTTGGTCTGGGCTTTATTAGCTTTATTATTTAATTTTAATGATTAATTTTGCCTATTGGAATTGCCGTGGTGCTTGCGGTAAAGGGCTTTTGCAACAAATCGATTGCTCATCAAAGATCTAATCCTTCTTTGATTATTCTATCCGAGACTAAATGTGTGCAGGTGGAGCGTTTTAGGGGTTTCCAAGCTTTGGGGTTTGACGGTCTCTCTGTTGTTCCTAGCGTCGGCAGGTCCGGGGGTTTAGCGGCAGTATGGAAGAAGGGGGAGGTTGGTCTGGATGTGCTTAAGATCGATCGCCAATTTCTCCATTTCAGATGCTCTGTGGTTGGTTCTGTTGAATTTCTCCTTACAGCCGTCTATGCTACTCCTTACCTTAATTTGAAGCAGACGTTGTGGGAGGAGTTGGCGAGTATCTCTGCGGCTATCTCGGGCCCCTGGGCTGTATTTGGGGACTTTAATGATATAGTCTCGTCGTCTGAGAGAGTGGGTGGGATGCCGTGCAATGATGCAAGAATCAAATTGTTTGTGGATCGTCTTCAGAGGTGTCGTCTGTCTGATCTGGGTTATTATGGACCCAAGTTCACCTGGAGGGGCCCAAAACTTGTGGGCTGTCGTAGACTGTTTGAAAGGCTGGATCGTGTGGTTGCTAATGAGTCCTTCTTTGCGGAGTGTTCAGACTGGTCAATTCAGGTTCTGCCTCGTACTCGTTTTTCTGATCATAATCCCATCTCCTTGAAATTGTTTAGCAACAGGGCTTTGCATAATTTTGATCGCCCCTTTCGATATGAAGCAATGTGGGGAAATCATGAAGACTTTAAAGAATTTCTTTCTAGAGCATGGAGTATTGATGATGATATTAATAATTCTTTGCTCAATTTTCAATCCTTGTTGACTGATTGGAATAAAAATGTTTTTGGGATGGTTGAGAATCAGAAGAAGGTTTTATTGTCTAGATCGGCCGGTATTCGGAGTCTAATGCTTACCCCTATTCGAGTTTTTATGTGATTTGGAGATTGATCTTCAAAATAAATTGGAAAGACCGATGAAACTAGAAGAAATTAAATGGTTTCAAAAGTCTAGAGCGGTGTGGATTACAAAGGAGACCGTAATACTAGATATTATCATTTGAAAGCTAAAATGCGAAATCGGAGAAACAAAATAGTGATGTTGAAAGACATTAATGGAAATTGGGTTGAGAAGGAGGAGGATCTACGGAATATGGTGTCTACCTACTTTAGGAAGTTGTATGAAGCTGATTCTTCGGTCTCTCCTTTACTTAATTCTAAAGCTAGTTTCCCGGTAATTGATGCGGCAACTCTTAGCAATTTTTCTAGTCCTCCCGGGGATGATGAAATTAGAGCAGCGCTATTCTCCATGGGTTGTTTCAAAGCTCCTGGTTATGATGGATTTCCTCCGGTGTTCTATAAAAGGAATTGGAGCATTGTTGGTCCCTCCATTTGTAGATTTGTCAGGGGTGCGTTTCTTGGGAGTGTCTCTCTTTCTGAAGCAAATAAAACTCTTATTGCTTTGATTCCTAAGTCGATCATGTTGAATATGTCTCTCGGTTCCGGCCCATTTCCTTGTGCTCGGTGCACTATAAGTGTATTACTAAGCCGATTTCCCTACGTCGAGAGATGTTATGAATGATTTGGTTTCCCCTATCAAGCTAGCTTTATAAGAGGAAGACAAATTCGGGATAATATTGTTATAGGCCGGAGATTATGCATTCTATGTGTAAGAATAGAAGCAAGAAGGGTCTTATGGCTATGAAGATTGACTTTGAGAAGGCTTATGATAGAATCGAGTTGGGACTTCTTGAAGACGGTTACGATTGAGGTGGGTTTGAGACACATTTTGTTGATCTGATTCTTAACTGTGTCTCTTCTGTGTCTTATAATGTCTTATGGAATGGGGCTCAAACTGAATTCTTTTCCCCTAGTAGAGGACTTCGTCAAGGTGATCCTATTTCCCCTTTATTGTTTGTCTTGTGTATGGATAAGCTATCTCATTTGATTTGCGATCTTGTTGATGAGGGGATATGGAAGCCCATTATTATTCCTAATTCTGGCCCCAGAATCTCTCATTTGATGTTTGCAGATGATTTACTGTTGTTTGGTATAGCTTCTGTAGAGCAAGCCAGATGTATGTTGAATTGTTTACAAGAGTTTATGTATGCTTCTGGAGGAAAGATTAATAAATCTAAATCTTCAATCTTTTTCTCTCCTAGAGTGCCTTTGCACACTACGATGAGAATTAAAGAGTTGTCTCAGATGAATATTTCTTGTGAGATTGGTAGGTATCTGGGTTTCCCTTTATCAAGAGGTAGAAGAATGAAGGAAGACTTTCAGTATATTATCGATCGGGTGAGGTTAAAGCTGGGAGCCTGGAAAGTTAAATGTCTCTCTATTGCAGGTAGGATTACCTTAGCCAAATCAGTCGTGAGCTCTATTCCTCTCTATCCTATGCAGGTGGCTAAAATTCCAAAGAGCATTTGTCTTGAAGTTGAAAGACTCCGAGAGGAATTTCATTTGGGGCCATGATGAGGCTTCTTATCGGTTGCATTCAGTTGGTTGGGACCAAGTCATTAAGCCGAAGGAATATGGTGGGTTGGGATTCAGAAGACTATCATCTTTGAATCAAGCTTGTGGGGCAAAGTTAGCTTGGAATTTGACTATTGGGGTTAATCGATTGTGGGTAGATGTTCTAACTCATAAATATATGTTGAGAGAGGATGAAGCGGCTTCTTCATTCTCTCGGTCGGGTGATTCCAAATTATGGAAGTTTATTTGTGCAAATAGTCATATTGTTTGAACGGGACGAAGTGGCAAATTCGAAATGGCTTTGTCACCAATTTTTTCAATGATTGCTGGCTTGGGAAAGGGGTTGTCCTTAGAGATTTCTGCCTAAGGGAACTTTCTGAGGAGGAACTCAAGTCCTCGGTCTATGATTGGGTTGCTAATGGCCTATGGGATTTCGGTAGGTTATCTTCTTTAGTGAATCATTCCGGGCTTATGCGAATGGCGGCTGTTATTACCCCTAGAGATGTTGGGTTTGGGATGACTTCATGGTATGGGGTGAGTGCGGGAGATGGGTGCTTCTCCTTGAAAAGTGCTTATTTCCTTATTGAACAAAACTCACCTAATTCTAGGAACCACTTATTCAAGGCTATATGGAAATGGAAGGGTGTGGAGAGGATTCGTGTTTTTATGTGGAAGGTTGCTCAAATAAACTTCCCACCAATCTGGAGGAGTTCTTGGTCTCGTGTGTATGCCTGTGTGGATGGTGTTCCAATGGTATTGAAGATACTCTTCACATACTTAGAGACTCCCCCTATGCGAGGATCTTGTGGTCTGCGGTTTGCTTAATCCCGTGTTAGGTCCTTCTTTCTTTTCCTCTAATCTTGATGACTCGGGGCTTGAATTTATCTCCCAAGTTTATCTCGAAGTGGGGAAGAAATTGGAGCATTCTGTTTGGGGTCTCTATTTGGCATCTTTGGATTTGGAGGAATCGTTCTATCTTTGATAGTTCTTTCTCTAGGCCGTCAAATCCGGCTAGTGTAATCTCCAAGATTTGGTATACTTTTTCTGATAGCACGATTTATGAGATCCCGATTGATATGGTAGGCGGTAGGGTTGTTAGGGGATGGATTAAACCACCTGCTGGCTGGTTTAAGCTTAATGTTGATGGGGCTATGGCGGTTCAATCTATGAAGGCAGGTTTGTGGGGGGTGATCCGTGATTGGACGGGGAAGTGGATTGTGGGATTCATGAAGGAAATTGGGGTTTGTTTATCGGATATGGGCGAGGAGTGGGCGGTGCTTGAAGGCTTGCGTTTGGCTTGGGATTTGGGTTTGAGGAAGATTATTTTGGAATCTGATGCTGAGTGCGTGATTAAGCGAATTCTTGATGAGGATTGGCAGTCATTGAGTCTGTTGGTTCAGGATATCAGGGAAATGTTAGGCAGGCATTGGCAAGTTACTGTTGATTCTATTTCGAGGGATTTTAACAGAATTGCGGATGCTTTGGCGAAATTTGGCATATCTGATTCTGCTATTTTAGATTCTTGTCCGTGTTCTTTGAGGTCCATTGTGGATCAAGAGTGTTTGGGATTAATTTACCCAAGTGTGTAATTCCTTTCCTTTAGGCTTTTAGCCTTCTCTATTATCAAAAAAAAAAAAGGACTCTTGTGTTAAACGACTGTTTGGGAATTCATTCCCCACCTGCTGATTTTTAATTCAAAGGCAATGTCTACGTTTATACCCAAAAAAAAAAAGTCCTCACATTTTTCCAATATAAAAGGTCCTTATATACATTAATTAACGTAAGTCCGTGATTTGCACAAAATTTGAAATAAATAATAAACAGTGAGTTTTATTTTTTATGCTAAAGTATACTTTTAGTCCTTTAAGTTTATATGAGATACATTTTTTGTCCCTTAATTTTATAAAGTATATTTTTAGTCTAATAATTCTAACACCGCTAATTTTGATAACGGAAAATGCAAACTTCAGTGATAACGGTATAAAAACTTAAGTAATAACACGTAATTAAATGTTATTAAACTTAAATTTAAAATATGGGTGAAGAATATATAAAATTTGTGTAATTAAACGTTTAATTAAATCAAGTGATAAATTAAATTAACGATATTAGAATTTTAAGATCAAGAGTATACTTTATAAAGTTAAAAACCAAAATATGTCTTACGTAAAACTTAAAGGATTAAAAGTATATTTTAGTTTATTTTATATAATTTTGTATAGTATTGATGTTTTTTTGACCTGAATATATTTTTAAGGGTTAAAGTCCTAATTTGTCATGGAAATTTTGCTTAAAGGGCAAGACTTTTCGGAAGTTTTTGTGGTATCATTTTTTGTTAGAGAAGTTTACAAAATGGAAAAAATATTTAAAAATCTTGAAAGTTGGATTGGTATCATTTTCTTTTTATAAATATTTGTTAATAAATCAAAACTATGTGCAAATTTGTTCCTAAAAAAATTAAAAGTATATTTTCCATTTTGTAAACTTCCTATTTTATATAATTTTGTATAGTATTGATGTTTTTTTGACCTGAATATATTTTTTTTAATGTTCATATCTATGACATCTTTATAAGTTAATTTCAACATATCAAAATTTGTTAAGATATAGTACATTGTCAAATAGATTTTCGCGCATTACACATGTGAAAATTTAATCTCTTTTATGTAACGCCATAATAGTTGGAAAAAAAACCATAATAATTCCGTATTTCTGGAGGGGGAAAAGAAAAGGAAAAACATATGGCACGCGCACGGGCACGCGCGTGTCAACTGGTAGGCTAATGCGAGATCTGAGGTTCCAGTCACTTAACGGGACCGTCAGGGCAAATAGCAGATCCACTCACGGAACGAGCGCTCCGTGAAATCGTGAATGCCTCCCCCTCTGCGTCTCTGAACGTTTGATTCTCTCTCCCTAACGTCGTCGTTCACGATCCTTCCCCTTAACCGTAACGTCCTCTCTTATGGCCTCCTGCGACGACGACGGCTTCTCCCTCCTCAGTGACGATCATCACCAATCAAGCTCTGGCCCCCACCACCACCTTCACCAAACCTACCCCCCACATTCCTTCTCGTCCGCCGTCACGCCTGTACCCTCCGAACCGGTGGCCGACACCAGCGAAGTCTATGGATTTGATAACGATGCCGACGAGAGCGACAAGCGAAACGATCGGGAGGAGGCCGGCGAAGGGACGCCGTCGTACGGATACAAAAGACCCAAGCTTTCCAACGGCGGGGAGTATAGGAAGGATAGGGAGGAGTGGAGCGACGCGGCAATTGTCTGCCTTCTTGAGGCTTATACAGACAAGTTCACTCAGCTGAATCGAGGGAACCTTAGAGGGAGGGATTGGGAGGAAGTGGCGGCAATAGTTAGTGAGCGGTGCGAAAATCAAACCAAGAGTGTGGAGCAATGCAAGAATAAAGTCGATAATTTGAAGAAGAGGTATAAGTTGGAAAGGCATAGGATGAGCAATGGCTGCATTTCAGCCAGTCATTGGCCTTGGTTCAAGCAGATGGAACAGATCGTCGGCAATTCGCTATCTACAAAGTATGTGCAGGATGAAGACAAGGGGATCGGTTCTGGGAGTAATTCGCCGAGACAACCAAAGAGGTGATAAACTCGTTTCTTGCTTGCTAGCCCCTAGTTGCTTATGTGTTTGTGATGCCTTGCCAATTGGTATTTATTTCATGTTGGCTTTTTCCTGCGATGAGCCCTCTATCCTATTGTTATCATAAGTATACCAATAGCTTAAACGACAAAAGTTTGGAATTTTATATGCCAGTATGAAGAAGCTTATGTAGATTTTGCAACGCTAGGATAATTTGAACTAGCAATTTGTTCTTTCCACTGGTCTAGAAACCAGGTCAGAAGAAGGGATCTTCATGGGGTGTAGAGCTGAACCAGCTGAAAATTTCTGTTGTCATTATTTGGTCGGGATACACTAGCAGAATTTTCATCTTTCCCGTTTTTATTGAATTCCATTTTTCAGAATTTTGTTAACCAAAGATTAGAAAACATAGTCTACTAGTTGATTCAGCGGAAAGCGAATATTTTAGATATGGCAGTTGAAAGCATCCTATTTAAGCCTACTTTTTCATCTTTCATTTATATAAATACTCACACATATTTGGTGATGCAACACTTTATGGTTGAGATATCGTTTATTATATGTAGGAGGACCCTAGGACTATTTCTGAAGTAGGATGATGGGCGATCTGGTTTTTCATGGTCTGAGGTCCAGTCCTTAAATTGCAGAAAAATACATGATTTAATTATCAAAGGCAGGTAGAAGTTATATTCTTCATGGTTAAGTTGCTTATCCTCACGCTGTTTATTCTCATGTCACCAAGTTCATTAAGATCTTTAAACCAGTAAGGTGCTTCCTAGTTGTTTGTATTGCTGCCAATCGTGTATTCACTAGCAGATACGTGATTTTGTGCTTGCTTGAATTTAACTGCTATTCATCTCCACTGTAGTATTGATATTCTGATTTGAGGACATAAGTTATCTTTGTTGTGCCTGGAACTGCTAATCTGCATGGCCACTGTAATTACATACTTTACTATGATGCCTTTGAACTGGAAAGTTGAGATTCTTTCGTGCTAAATTTGATACTTTGCGGTGCAGCATATCATAGTTGGGACTTGGGAGAATCTTAGTCAATGACTTATTCAAATTTTTGTCACGTGTACTTTTTTTTAAAATCTTGTGAATTTATAACTTTTTTATTGTTGCTAATGCCCCCTCTTAATTTTTAGATATGGAGTCACAATGCCCAGCAGTGGAGGTCAGCTAAATAGCTTGAAGCCAAAACCAATGTCAAATGTTAGATGGCGAAGGGTAGTCTTCAAAATTAGTGGAGCAGCTCTTACTGGATCTGCTACCTGCAACATTGACCCAAAGGTTTGTGGCTTTTCTAATTGCATGTCCTCAAAAAATGAAAATAGTCGTTCTAATTGGCTATTCAAATATGGAAATATTCTCGTTTGATGGTGCGACACAACTAATTCTGTTTTTTTTTTTTCTGTATTAATTCTAATTGCCAGGTGGCCATGTTAATTTCAAAAGAAGTTGCCATAGCCTCTCGCAATGGTGTGGAGGTACTCCATTCTCATTATTGTCCTTTGAATTCTGGGATCTCTGCCATCGGTTTTCATTTAGCTGACAATTGCCTTTTTATATGATATCTCAGGTGGCAATAGTCGTTGGAGGTCGTAACTTTTTCTGTGGAGATGCATGGGTAACTGCAACTGGTTTAGAAAGATGTACTGCATACCAAGTTGGGTATGTACAGACCTTGTATTTGGATTTATGCTTGCATATTCTTTCTGCCTTGCAAATAGAGGAATGGATAGACTGGTTCCTTCTAGGCCTTGAGTCCATAGGTTATATTGCCATAAAAAGACCTTATATATATGGTTCAGATATTGTCTAATAAGATAATTCACTCTTAACTGTTCTTTATTATAATAGCAATGTGATTAGAACTTGTGGGTTCTTGAACTTTCCAGCATGATGGCTACTGTGATGAATTCTATATTGCTCCAATCAACTCTGGAGAAGATGGGTGTTCAAACTCGTGTGCAAACTACCATGGCCATGCATGAATTTGCTGAACCATACAATAGGCAGCGGGCCATTAGACATCTTGAGAAAGGCAGAGTTGTTATATTTGGTGGCATTGGTTTTGGCACTGGAAACCCACTATATTCAACTGATATTGCAGCAGCTCTCCGAGCTTCTGAGAGTATGCCATATTAGTTTTGTACATCTTTATTTTTCTTCATCACCCCACCTTCACTCTCCTTCACAAAGAAAAATAATGCATGCATCTCTGTAATTTTTGTTAGCTTTAGCACAATTTCCTTTTAATCTGCAGTTAATGCTGAGGCTGTTCTCAAGGGTACTAATGTAGATGGTGTATATGACTGCAACTCCCGGGATGGCAATTTCACTTTTGAGCACATATCCTTCAGGGAGCTGGTTTCAAGAGGTGCCACCTCTATGGATATGTCGGCGCTGACATTCTGTGAGGAAAATTCTCTTCCTGGTTAGTATGTTGCGCTTGATATTTCAAGGCTATCTTTCAGGTTTAGCGCATTGCCTGGTTAACATTTTAGCAATGAAATTGAAGTTTTCAAGCACCCAAACCTCATTTTTATCAAGACAGTGTCGTTTTCTCTACTTACTGGGTTTCGTTTACAGTTGTGGTTTTTAATCTCCTGGAGCCTGGGAACATCTCAAAAGCTTTGTGTGGAGAACAAGTCGGTACACTAATCGACCAAACCGGATCCATAAGCTGATAATTTAACATATATTACTTGGTGAACCGGAGCAAATAATGTTGACTCTTGAGTCAAGTGCTTATGGCCAGTGAGGAGCCTAGTAAAGAATTATGTCACAATTGGACAGTTTCTGTTTGGTGAAGCTGGAGCCGAGTGGGTTGGAGGCAAGCGAGACATTGGCGAATCCCTATTTATAGGTCACCATAGTTGGCTGGGTGTAATAATATGTGCTTCTGTATTATAATATAGTAGTCCTTGTGTATCTTTACGTTGATCCTAGATGATTTGTGGTATGGTATGATAGTAGTAATTACTCTGTTAGAAAATGCGAACATGAATTTCACTCGAATTCTACCTAGAAGTGTGAGTATATTATACTTCAGTTTTAGCCCATTTTTACTTTGATTTTAGTAGTAGAAGATCAGCACATTGTAATACATGTAAATCGAACTCGAACGATGAATGGTACTCCTAGTTGTATCATCCAGACGGAACGATGATGCAAACATCAAATATAAGATTATACAATTCAAGTAAATAATACTTATTCTAACCTGAAACACAAGATTATCAGATCTTTCTTCACACGCAACGCTTCAATTACACAGCTCGCAAATATTAGTAAAACTGAGCCCTTAGGTTAACACAGTTCGATGAGCTAGCGAAGTCCATGACTGATTTGCAGCGAGATTATGCAACGGCAAAGTACTGTCAAGGAAGGCCATCTTCAGTGGTGGCAAGGGACGGTGAGAGTGAATTACGCGATTCGTCATAGTCCTCTGCTAATGGAGATTGTTCCACCCTTATCTCCTCAATCATCTTGGCTACTTCTGCCATGGTTGGCCTATTCTCTGGCTGTGAAGCCACACAAGCCAACCCCACATGCAACATTGAAACTAGCTCTTCCTCTATGTTCTTGTACCGCAAGAGTTCTTGATCAAACACTTCTGCTGTCCACTCTTCCTTCACAACAGATCGAACCCATTTCGGAAGATCCACGTCATGTTCATCTTCGTCGGCGCGAGGTCGAGCCGGTGAAGGATGCTGCGACGGAGCTCTCCCTGTGAGGACTTCCAGTAGTAAGACTCCGAAACTGTATACGTCTGCTTGCTGAGACAGTCTCTTGACTTGTTCTTGTTCTGGAGCTCTGTATCCGCCCAATCTTGCAATGGCGTGAGCAGGGTTCAGTAATAGGGACAAGCCAAAGTCGGAGATGCAAGCGACGCCGTTTTTGTCAAGAAGCACGTTTGAAGATTTGACATTTCCGTGAGGTATTTTTGCTGCATTGTACTCTGCATGAATACGAGCCAGACCTCTTGCTGCACCTAACACCAAGCTTACTCTTGTGGTCCAATCTAGTGGAATTCTTCCAGGACCTCGATTTCCTGCCATATTGAAAATCACAAAGAGTGAAAATGATGGAGGAGGTACACGTCCAAAGACCAAAATAAATGAATTTGAAACGAAGACTAACCATGAAGAAGAGAATGCAAGCTTCCGTTAGGGAGATAGTCGTAGACTAGAAGTTTTTCTTCCTTGGCGTAGTAATATGCTCTGAATCTGACAATGTTGGGGTGCTTGACCTTTCCGACGATGTCCATGTACTGCTCGAACTCATTCCTGGCGCATGGGTTTGCGTCCTTAAGCCTCTTAACCGCCACCGAAGAACCGTCGTCGAGCACCGCCTTGTAAACCGTCCCCAAGCTGCCTTTTCCGAGCATCTCCGCCGATGCTCGGAGCAATTCCTCCAGCTCGAATTGATTCCTCCGATCGAAGAATACAAGCTTGCTTCGGTCTGTGCCGCTAGTCCCATCGCTATCTGCTCCACCATTATTGGCGTGCCCCTTCTTCTCGCTTCCAGAGCCACTACTGCCGCTTTTTCTCTTCCCATTTTCACTACCCACCATCGAGTTTGAGCTTCGTCCTCTTGCGCAACAGTGAGCCACTATGAAAGATGTTACCACCAACAATGCCACGCAATTCGCCACCACTATGGCTACTATAGCTCCGGGGCTTAACCCCTTTCGCCGTTGGGTTTTGGGATTGACAATTACGCTTGTTTGAGATTCAGGCAACGAACTAGGGTTCGAAGGAACTATCTGCGGCGGTGAAGCAGAAGAAGGAGGGCTCCCTGTGAAGGAACAAGCCGGGAATGGGGTTGATCCACACAAACCTTCATTCCCAGAGAAGGTTTTGTCGCTGAATTTCTTCAACATTGCATCGGGTAAGCGTCCGTAGAGCTCGTTGTTGGTGAAATTGAGCTCTGTGAGATTAACGAGCGAAACAGAGAGATCCGGAACTTGACCAGAGAGCACATTGTTCTGTAGGCGAAGCGTGAGAAGGTGAGTTAACGAAGAGAGTTCGTTGGGAATTGGACCGTGAATGTTGTTGTCAGAAAGGTCAAGTCTCAGTAGATGCTTAAGAGAAGCTATTCCTGGTGGAATCTCGCCGGAGAAGTCGTTGTGGGAGAGGTAAAGTAGCCTGAGACGGGTACAGTTGGAGAGAGGCGCAATGCTTCCGTTTAAACGATTGTCATGGAGGTCAAGGAGACGGAGATGCTCAAGCGATGAGAGTGAGTCAATAGGTCCTCGGAGATTGAGGGAAGGGAGAGAAAGTGCGATGACTCGACCGTTGGAGGAGCAATATACTCCGCGCCACGTGGCGGAGCAGGCGTCGCCTCCGGTCCAATTAGAGAGGAGGTAGCCATGAGCGTCGGTCTGGAGGCGGAACAGAGTGAGCACTAGGGTGTCATTCTGAGCTAAACACAGAGATGCTGTGAAACAGAGGAAAGCCAAAGTGAAGGCGAAGGCAAAAGCCAGGTTTAATGCATAAGGCTTGTTCATATTATAGCGAGCGATATCTCTGGAATCTGGAGTCAGGCTGGAAGGAGAAATAACGCCATTGTTGTTTCAAGATCAAAAGAAAGAGCAGAGGAGAGACATTCAATTCAATTGTTGTGGTTCATGAGCTCAAAGCAGACATAATTTTTTTTTTTTTTTTTTTTTTTTGAAGAATTTTCAATTTTCAAAGGGGATCGAGGGAGGAAGTGACATGATTAAAGGGTGTGTGTGAGTGAGGATTGGTTGTTATGATTCAATGGAGTGGTAATTAATGACTCAGGGAATGTGATGATTAAAGGTGGCAGCTGGTATTGGATTTGGAAAAGGGATGTTTGTGTTCATGATTGCCGTTATTCAGCCATGAGAAAGGGAAAAAATATAATAGTCAAGTCAGAATCAAGATCTTGCTTTTTCTTTTGCCCTCCTTCTGCAAAAAGCAAAAAACTCGGAAAAGGGAATTTGTTAAGATCCAAGATTGCTACTTAATATTTCTCATTTGGTGATAATAATGGAGATAGGAATGGGGTAAACAAGATTTCCACAAAGGAAGGTTATTGCTATGTTATCTTGTACTAGCGCCTACCTTCATTATCTATTTGAGGAACTGTATTTAGACCAAACCAAAGGCGTCTTTGACTTTGGACCACAACATGCGCAACATTAAACCTAAATATAAGTATGCAACTTTCTGATGGTTACCCAATGTCGAGCGCCTCGTTTGGGAATTATTGGGATCATGTTTGTGATTCCAAAAATGCTTATTCACACATAATGAGATAAAATGCATCTCACATACTTATTTTTTATATCGTAAATCACGATTGAAAAAACTACTTTTGAAAGTTCTAATCGTTATTTTAAACAAACATATATGGACGTCCACTTAGACAAGGTTATTCTTCCATCTTACTCAGACTTGAAAAGCATCATTATGAAGTTAAGAAGTCACTATGCACATTCTAACAATGAATTGACCATATATGACTTTTTATAAGGGGGAAAAAAAACATGCGTTAGCTATTAATAATATCATTATGGCGCAATATGCAGATAGGTGGCAGCAATGGCGGATTTGACAACATTTGGACGATGATGAGCATAGGCTAAACTGTAGGCGCATATCAGTGATAAAGTTGGGAAAGAGAATGATCTAGAACAATTCAAGGTGACCTACTTTAGGTGATTTCTTGGTTGCTTTGTGCTGTTTTTTCTTTCTTTGCCTGAGCATTCTAAAGGTTCGTGTTATCAAGACTCTTTTATTACATCTACTATACGGAACAACGGTGAATATATATATAATATATGCAATAAGTTAATTTGTGGAGGAATGAACATGCATTATTGTGTTGTCGACAAATCCTTGAGACTCTCACCAATAAAGTGCCACAAGTCATCATTTGAGGTGCCTCGTCCTCTTTCTTTTTCCTGTGTAGTGAAAAAAGAGGAGTCTACTTTAAGTCATGAGGAAGCAACAGCTTTTTGGCAATTTGCACCCCCCAACGGCCCAACCCAACCCCTAAAGTGAACCTCTTCATTAATTCATACATACAAGGGACATGGCTCATGTCCAAACTTGAAGTGCACCACAAAATCAGTAAATAATGATATACTCTCTGTTCTAAATATAAGATAAAATTTATAGTATAAATTACACTACAAACTTTATCCTGTATTTATGACCAAAGGTAAAGGACTTAACCTGTTTACAGCTGTAGTAATACCCTTTGTTTGTCTTGTGGTGGGGTTAAAAATTGATGTGTGGGGCATTATGGTAGGGTTAATGTTTCAGCTTTTTTTTCCCCCATTTCATTTGTTGGGTGTTCTATTAAAGTGGCACCACTTGCTTTATTGATTTAGAAAAAGCAGAATGAAGAAGCGCCGAGATTGGCGTCCCAAATTTTAACGTGCTTCACTGCTATTAGTAGTGAATTGAATCATCGGAAAATGGGGCCAAAAAAGAACGGTTTTAGTTTCAAGGACTTTACGCTTATCAAAAAGCCAAAGCTCTTGTTTTCGGTTTCCAATATCCTAATTGGGTATTTGGATAATGCATTTAGCGTATCAACTATCAAGCATGGATGTCAACATTTGTGACAAAACCATGACAAGCTTCTTTTTTTTTTTGGTCGAGGATCAAGCACTTTGATCTGCTCATGTTTTGAAATTGACATTGGAGCACGCACTATATATTGTTTTATTTTGACCAACAATATATTGTTTTAAATTACTACTTCATGGTCACGTTCTTTCTCTTCCACTGCACATGTTACTAAATACAAATATATGAATTACTTGTTGATGAGATGCTTCCCGTGATCCTATCAAAATTACCTTTCCCATATAAACTCAAACATACTCCAATAAGAGCACAAGTCCAGGAGTCGTGGTCCAATGGATAGATGAAAAAACAATATATAAATGTTTCATCTTATCATATAAATATAAGAGTTACTCATGGAGTTTGCTTTTATTTTAAATTAATGCTTCTAATCTCCCTAAGCGATCTCCCAAGTTTAAAACTTTTTCTGTCCGAACTATCCTTATTGATTGCTTATATCAAGAGAATTTAATTATATCACATGGTAGTTCTAGTGTAAATTATTAAAGAATTTAGAAAAATTAACATAATTTTTTTTACAAAATATTAACTTAATTAATTTTTTTAATATCTGCACATTAGTTATTCAGTGGTTATATTAATATAGGAATAGGATGGAGCATTTTTATTTTTATTTTTAAGAAAAAAAAAACTGATGATGAGATGAGAGCCATTGCCTCTTCACCTTAGCCCATGCAACAAACTTTTGCAAAGACCTCACAATGCTTTCATTTTCTTTTTATCCCATAGTGGTCCTCTGATATTGAATTTTTAAAACTTTCATTTTATTTATATTCGTTCATATATGATGATCTTCACAAACCAAGATACAAAAAGGCCTTCTAATTTTATATATATATATATATATATATATATATATATATATATATATATATATATATCATATGAGCAGAGGGAAATGACAGTAATCTTTTAATCAATACACTGCGATGCTGTTAATGAAGAATAAATGTATCACAAATTATGGACGTCCATGATATATACATAATGCATTTTAAATTTCTCCATTCACATCATCATCAGGATAGCACCATGCTTGGCAGCTTCAGCAAAATGGAGTACAGCTTCCAAAATTTAAATAATAAATACATATAAACAATTTTGACTAGACCTTCTTTTTTTTTTTTTTTTTTGTGTAAAGCATATCCGGTATCTTGGGTCTGCCTCCTTTTAATTTGGAAGATATATCAAGAATCTAAACTAATCTTGATCAAGTCGGGTAAGTCCACAAGTATGGGAAAGCTCTACCACTAAATATTTAACACCGTTATATTCTCAGAGCTCAAACTTAAGACCTCTGATTAAGAAGGTATAACCCCTTACCAGTTGAACCAAGTGTTTGGTAGTGACTTTTTTAAAACAGCCCCTTTCACTGAATTAAAACGGGCCTTTGCTTCTTGATCATTTAGAATATCCAATAATAACAATAATTATTAGGGGACCATTTCAAGCTAAGAAAAAAAAAATTATAACAGACAAATGAATATGTATGATAACAGAGCAGATCAGACATCGGATAAGGCAATTGCTAGGGATAGTTTTCATGTGCACGCACGTATTTTTATATGGGGAGGAGGATAAATAATAATTTAATTTGGAATATTGTGCATGTTTTTCTTATTGAAAGGATAAAAATAATTGTGCAGTGTACGAGAGACAAGGTATAGTGTTCCAGGATCCAGATTTTGTCATCATCAACTCTCTCCCCATCTCTCATTATCAACACATCCTAATCAAAAAAACTTGATCCAGGGACCGAAGCAAATTTTTAAAAAAACTATATGCGGTTTTTTTAAAATTTTTTTAAAAATTTACTCTGCGCTTTTAAATCAAGATTTCAACGATCAGGATGTGACTATGAGAGATAATGAGAGAGTTGATGATGAGAGGACATCTCCCCTATTAATATTGACGTCAATAATACAAACAATAGCCAGTGAAGGAAAGGTTTGAGCTTTTTAGGTTTTATAATCTCCTTCACTGGTTCAATATGGGTTGTGTTCATGTTCAGCCCATTTTTAAAGCTTATATTCTCACAATCTGAATTTTTTTCCTGATTATTTTGTATATGATTACCGCATTTTTGTATCGTTTTATTTTTATGTGATGATCATATTCATGAGCGATCGATTTTAACTCTTTGATTATTTAAAATTTATAAATATTATTGGAAAAATTATATATTTAATATTGATTAAAATTAAAAAAAAAAGTGACAACATGTATTCTATTGAAGTCACCATTTTAAATTTAGTAATGCATTTTAATATTTTATCAAAAAATCATTTTTATTGAAATCCAAGTCATTTTGTAGATACCACCGTTTAGGGGTCATATTTTTAGGGAAAATTATAGCGAGGTTAAAAAGACCAAAAAAATAAAGAAAAAGTCTCAACAAAAATCCACATATAAAAAAAGTTCCTAGAAACTTGATATTATTTGTATGGAAACAAAATCCGGGTTTTAAAATTTTGTTGTAAATATACACTTCCCGTTATAAATATACCTTATTTTGTTGTAAATGGCCAAATTTTAAATTTTATTGTAAATATATCACTTCCTATTGTAAATCTAGCATTTTTCTGTTGTAAATAACCTCTATACTTTTAGGGCCTTGAGTTTGAAACAAAATACAGGTTTTTAAATTTTGTTGTAAATATAGTTTTTTCTGTTATAAATGGTCAGATTTTTAAATTGTGTTGTAAATATAGCACTTTCTGTTGTAAATATGATATTTCCTGTCGTTAATGCAAATAATATCAAAAAAGTCCCTCGGGGCTTGATAATTTGGTGATTTTAAGGGATCTAATTTTTTTTCTCATGCTTGGGACCCGCACGTGATTTTCCCTATTTTTTTATATCCTGTCAGGCTGGGTCGGGTCACACCAAACCCAATGGGCTGATGAGATGACTTCATTAGCACAACTCGCCCTGTTCTTTCTAGCCCAAAATCAAGGAAAAGGGGGAAAATTAAATAAATTAACATAAAAAAAAAAACCAATCCAACTACTTTAATTAGGGGTTTGATTAGGGATAATTTAATATTCATGTGTGTATATATGTATATCTTAATTTTTATTCATTCCATATAATTTCAAGTTTTAAGATCGTCTCTGATAAACATCATTCTCTGTAGGTCCTTCCCCCTTATTTTTCCTAAAATCCTGAACCACGTGTTTTATTTTAAAAACTTCAATTCACAGATTTAATATATATATGTATATAGTATTAATAATTAGAGAATATTCTAGAAGACTGAAATGAAACAAACAAAAACCATATCAGGGAAAATCCAAATAATTCGAGAGAAGAGTTAAGAGTGAATAATGCAAGATTTTAAAACGTTATCATTGAATTATAACAATACTTAAGTATAATGACTGGACAATGTTTTCTGCGACAAAATCCCAAAAATCTGTGACATCCTTTTGTGCGTGGGGACTTGAGGATGACACGATTTATGATAATTTTATTATTTATGGGGAATGCTTAGACCCTCGGAGATTTTTATATGTAATTGCGATAATTGATATTTATCTTAACATTAAATAAACATTAAAATGGTCCCATGTATATGGTCCCTATAAAACTAGGCCCATGGTCCCCTGTAATATAGTACTTCTTCCCTTATAAAATCTCTTTGAAGTAGCATTAGTAATCCTTAATCAATTACCTTGTACGGCCACACCAATTAATAACAAGTAACATGAGGCTGACCCATATACTAATACTACCATGACTTTGACCCACATAATATCTTGCACAAAAAAGAAGGATAATAAAGGTGATTCATGAAAATATTATTTTGTGTACGCCGACAGGGAATCTGATGAAAAATGAAATTATAAAACCATGACACAACACGAATGTAATTCTGTTGCTCAATCAAATATTTTAATTATCTGGATCTAATAAAATTATGAGCATAGTTGATTTAAGCATCTATAATCTATAGTTTTTTGAAGAAGCAAAGCACTGAAGACAGAAAATAAGCATAGTAAAGAAGTATAGAATTTTGCTGGATTTCTCAACTGATATCCGTATCTTCATCTGCCAATTAACCCAACTGCTTCCCAACGAAAATGGCATCACGCTATCGTATAGAAAAAGAGATCCTCAACAGACAAAGTGACGATTAATAATACAAAGGTTAAACAAAGCATTCATAATTTTGTACGCTAGAATCGGCTCGTCCGTTAGCATCAAAGCGCGTACCCATCGGTTTTGTACGTTTTAGAAGGCCAACTTCAAGCATCTATATAAGAAGCGCCAGCTTTCTAAAAAATGTCACAGCTAAGATCTATAGTATCGTCATGGACTACATGATGGTGGGTCTGATCCTAGCTATAGTGCTTTGGGTGGGTACTTGGTCTCGGAACGAAATCAACGTAAGGTGGTGAAAACTGGTGTGGAGTTTCAACTTCAGCTTCCACCTGGACCACCGTGTTGGCCTGTGGTTGGCAACATTTTTCAACTAGGTTGGTCACCACACGAGTCATTTGCCCAACTGGCTCGTAAACATGGTCCGATCATGACACTTTGGTTAGGCTCTATGTGCACTGTGGTCATATCCTCTAGCGAAGTGGCTCGGGACATGTTCAAGAACCATGACGTGGTTCTGGCCGGCCGGAAGATATACGAGGCTATGAAAGACGATCACGGCCACGAGGGTTCTCTCATAACGTCTCAATACGGCCCTCACTGGAAGATGCTGAGGCGGCTGAGCACGACCGAGTTCTTTGTCACGAGCCGGTTAGATGCCATGCAAGGGGTTCGCCGGAAGTGCATAGACCGTATGGTTCACTTCATTGAAGAAGCCGCCAGTGGTGGTGGTGGTGGTGGTACCTCTATTGATATAGGGAGGTTTTTTTTCTTAATGGCTTTTAATCTCATTGGGAATCTCATATTCTCAAAGGACTTGCTGGACCCAGATTCAGAGAGGGGGCAAAAATTCTTTTACCATGCTGGGAAAGTGATGGAGTGGGCTGGGAAGCCAAATGCTGCAGATTTCTTACCATTTTTGAGGTGGCTTGATCCTCAAGGAATAAAGAGGAAGTCTCAATCTCACATAAAGCGAGCCTTCGCGATTGCAGGCTGCTTCATCAAAGAAAGGATGGAGACTTGCAAAGATAGTGGCCAATGTGCAGATCAAGACAAGAGAAAAGACTTCTTAGATGTGTTGCTGGGGTTTCGTGAAGAAGGATCCAAAGGCACTTATAGTTTTTCTCCAAGGACTATCAATGTGGTTGTCTTCGTAAGTAACTTGCTATTTTTTCTTCTTGGTTAATTAGTGATTCATGGCACTATATAACAGAATTTGGTTGGTTGAGTAGGAAATGTTTACTGCAGGAACAGACACCACGACGAGCACGCTAGAGTGGGCGATGGCAGAGCTGTTACGCAATCCAAGGACGCTTCAGAAAGTGCAGGCTGAGCTAAGAAGCAAAATAGAGCCAAACAAGAAGGTGGAAGAGAAGGACATAGAGGAACTTCCCTATCTAAGAGCAGTGATCAAGGAGACACTGAGACTTCACCCACCTCTTCCTTTCTTGGTGCCTCACATGGCCATGGACTCTTGCAAGATGCGAGGTTATTACATCCCAAAAGAGACCCAAGTTCTTGTGAACGTCTGGGCGATCGGTCGGGACCCGAATTCTTGGGAAGATCCGTTAATGTTCAGGCCAGAGAGGTTCATGGGGGGAGACAAGATGGATTACAAAGGGCACCAATTCGAGTTCATACCATTTGGCTCGGGACGAAGAATGTGCCCTGCGGCACCGCTCGCGTCTCGTGTGCTTCCCCTGGCTCTGGGTTCAGTCTTGCATGCTTTTGATTGGGTTCTAGCAGATGGGGTTAAGTCTCAGGACATGGACATGACTGAGAAAATGGGAATCACACTAAGGAAGGCTCTTCCCCTCCGAGTCATCCCTGTTCCTTACAAAGGACATGCCTCTATATAGAACAAAACTAATCGGCTATTATAGCATTTGTTTCAAATTATAAGCCTCCAAAAATGTCGTTGTGTCTGAAGTCTGAACTGTCAACTGCATTGTTTTAGTTTATAAGCTGTATTTAGAAGTTTGTCAGTATCTGTATATATCAGTTCTTAAGACTGCTTTGAACTTCAATGAGATGTGGTCTAAATCACAAAAGAGTAGCGCTATTTCTACCCTATTATTTATTCTTACTTGAAAAATGTTATGCTTTTATTTGCACAGAACACAATATCAACATAGAGGTGGGGACACTTCATCTAGTAAAAAAGGGGGCAAAAAGACAAGGTGTGGGCAGTGAAGGAGAAAAAACAATGGTAAAGGACGAGATAGAAAAATAGAAGCTCGTGTCTAGTGGTTTGCGGTACAGTTGGCAGAAGTAAAGAACAAGGGATCAAATGCTTTAAAAGAATATCAAAGAAGCTCTCTTTCGTTAAGAATCATGTAAGATAGCATCTGACTGCATGTACATACCCCGTCTCAAATGATTACAACGAAGCCTAACCTGAGCTTCAACATGTAGGAACCCTGCTGAAAATGCTAAACGGTAAACACTTTACCCTATCATTTGCAAATGAGAGCTATACAATGCATTAGGACTACACTGTCCTTGTCCAACTCTAAGCATATTCATTACAGATATCATTCTTTCCTAAACAAACACCATTACAAGATCTAGCACCAGCAAACTCGGCCGTGTCCCTACTGCCGATTTCTCTATCAATCCTGCATACATAATTCAGGCCAACAAGAAGCTCTATCATTGCAGCTTCAGTTTTTGGTTGGTTTGCAAAGTAAAGAGTTTGGACAAGCAAGACATTTGCCTTTGAAGTAGTGTACTCCTTCTCAAAATTCCTCTCAGAATGCCATTTTATCATGTTATGGGCGAGTGGAGCCAACCATTCTAGTATTTGTGTGAGTGCCTGAATCCATCCTTCAGCAAGATTAGCATCATAGATAGAAGGATCCTTACTTTTGGTGCACCACTTAAGCTTAGCTCTCAGAGCACTTCTCACGGCTGCAGGTAACATATTATACAGATCATCTCTAGTTTCAAGGTCAACCAAGTGAGGCGATGATACCATTCTCTCTATTAATATAATAACATTTGCATAGTGAAGAGCCAGAGCAGAATCACCGAGGGTAATTGGAGCTGGCTTTAATCGACCTTTGATGGATAATTTAGAATATATTCTATTCCTACAAGAGAGAGATAATTTATCCACAATGTTCATTTTATCAACACTTTTCATATGGCAGTCATTCAACCTCATAGAACCTCCAGTTGTTGGCATGCAGCTCTGTACAACAGGAGACTCATTTCCTACCCACATGCATCCTTTGAAGGGACCAATATGAGCTAATTGCTTGCTTGCCGAACGAAGGTGCTTTCCGCGTAAAGCAGGTGCTGCATTAAGAGCTTGTTGAAGTGTGTTTGTTCTTTTGCTCCTGTCGGTTACAGAGTCTGAGTTTAATGACACTGGCCTGCTCCCAAGTGGTTCTGAATGAAATCCATGAAACTGATTATATGATGGGTTAAAAGAAGAATGCACCGGAACAGAAAAGGAATGGCTGCGTGGAAGATGGCTGGCATCCATGTCCGGACAATCGTTCTGTTGCTGAGTTGACAGATGACTATTTCCGTAAACATGTATGATCCTCTCGAGTATTGTTAAGAGTGATTTTGCCAGCAACCGGACAATATAATCATAACTTCTGTTCCAAGGAGACATGTGTCTTAGATTTTTCACTTCTTGGCGCTGCCACATGACCTTTTTCTGGAACTCGAGCAATTTCACTCGGCTCTGCTCAGGATTTGCCTGCATTCTCCTGAATGTTTGTTCAAGCTCAGCAAGTACCTCAAGCTCTTGTGACAATTGTGTCATAGCAGCAGCAAATCTTTCCATTTTTTTCACCTTCTTTTCCATCTTTTTAGATTTATATTCCCACCCAGACCATTGAAAACTATACTGAGCAGGGTTATCAACAAAAAGTTCAAAACGATGGAATACCGGATCAGCGCACCTTTTACCCAACCTGGCCACAGACCTTGCGAGATATTCAAAATTATCAAGTATCTCATTCAATGCAAGTTCCATTAAGAAATCATCATTGTCAGACACCAGAATCTTAAGCCCAACTGAATTTATAAGCTCTTCTTTCAGACTCATTGCCTCCAAATCACTCAGAGAACGCCATAGATTGACCACTTTTAGCATCAAGCTGGCAACTTCTGATGCCAAAATTCCGATTGACGCCTTGTTGTCAACTGCAGTCTTGCGAGAGACAGGCCAAAATACGCTGAACCATGACCCATTTGCCGTTTCACCCCCCATTGAAATGTCCAATCCAAGGCAAATAAGAGGACAAACTTAGTAACCTGAAATATAATTTAACAAGTGCATACAAAATTAGACGCTGAAAACACATCCATTACGCAATTCCACAGAGAGGTATATGCATCACTAGAATTTGGTAGATATGGACGATGATTGTGAAATATAAAAGACAAGATGGACATCATAGACAGTGTAGATGGCAGATTATTGCAATTTCGAAGGGGCAATCCTAGCCCCAAAATGTTTTGGCAGTAAAGGACCGGAGAACAACAGAAGATAAGCTCACGAATCATTGATCTACAATTAGTAACGTAAAGAGCCTTCAAGGGTAGCAACCCCATTTTCGAAATCCCAATTTTTCCTACTTTTTAGAGTCATAGAAGCCAATAATACAGGGCAGCTCCCAAAATTAAAAGGAAACCCCCTAGATTCAAAGCCATCAGAGAGAGGTTTGTGGGGAGAGCATGGACCTACCTTCACATGGAGAAAATCAGCGGGCGTCAGCATCTGAAGCGACATTGAGCTGAAGAAGCAGAAATTGAGTCCAGCAAAGGAAACAGGAGTACAGCATCTTCAACAGAGCCCACGGTGGCGACCAAAAACGGAGAGGGTAGTGGAAGGAAAACAGGATAAGGAAGGAGGAAGAAGGACGAAATGGTGAGGAACAGAGGAAAAAAATGGGTCAACCAAATCGAGAAGGTAACTTCTCGGAGTTTGGAATGGGTTTTTGCGCTTTATGGGAATGTGGATATCACGGGAACAGTTAAGTTGTTTAGTGGTGTATGATAATAATTGCAACAAGTTCAAAGCGAAGATACCACTTTGGTGGGGGCCCTTCACTCCTCCCACTGAAATTGGCTCTTCAATCTTCATTTCAGCGAGTTCGATTTAGTGTGTTTGGATATGTGTTTTTTTGAAAAAAAAAATAAATAAAAAATTACTAAGAGGGGTGAGTTTGTAAAAAGAATTTTGTTTCGACTTATATGAAGATATTTTTTCACCGTCAATCCAAATCCAAATATGCTCTTATAATCTAAAATTTATTGAGTAGAATTAAAAATTAGGTAAAATCATCTTTTTTATAAAACAATATCCAAACACCTGTGTACATGTGTCAAATTAATTATAAACCTAAAACCATATTACTCCTTCCGGTTCTAATTATAAGGCATAGTTGATTTTTTTGGAGAAATTAATAAAGTTAATTAAATTATTTTAGAATATTTTTATTTTTTCCTTCAAAGTATTTAATTTGACTAATAAACTAATATATAATCCAAAGATACACAACATATAAAATGATTAAGTAACTTATTTAACTTCCTTAATCTTTCCAAACAAAGTCAACTATGTCTTATAATTAGGACAGGAGGTAGTACCTACTTTATTACTCACAAGTCACAAAACGTTATTATACATCCCATTATAAATCCAAAATTATGGTTATCTCATAAGCTATTATCACCTACCTTTATAATTATATTTTTCTGACAATTTATTCAAACATTATATTCTGATAAAACCAATTTGTCCAAAGTCATGTTTATAAATAAATTATAGTAGTATTTTACTTAATATACTAATACAAAGGTGCCCAAAACATATGAGAACCATTTATCAATGTAATCAAAATAAGGATATTTAGTTTATCATCTCATAATTGATTTAATGGAAAGATGAATGTTGGTATAAATTTTTAAGAAACACTAATGATTTTTTATGTTAAAAAATAATTTAAAAGGTTAACCAACCAAACAGACACATGCATGTGGTTCTAATGGTTTGCTTGTAGGGAATTAGGAGGAGCATGTCTATGGCCGTCACACACAACTGCTCATTGTCTGGTTGGCTGCGGCTGAAATGTTCAATCTACGGCATTGGTTCCTAAATATTCCCTCCGATCCTAATTATAAGACTTAGTTGACTTTTTTGAAGAGATTAAGGAAACTAATTAAATTAGTTTAGAGTAATTTTTATTTATTTTTTTTTCTTCAAACTAAATAGTTTGACTAATAAACTAATATATAATCTAAAAAAACACAATATATGAAATGATTAAATAACTTATTTAAACCTTCCTTAATCTCTCCAAAAAAAAAAAAAAAGTTAACTGCGCCTTATAATTGTGACTGGAGGGAGGTAGTACTACTTTAAATTATATTCCATTCAATTATTCGCAACTTGCTTGCAAGTATCTTTTTCAGTCTTTATTTATTTGTTGAACTTGGAATTGCAAGTCATGCGACGTAAATCCTCACCACCGAGTCAAAGCACCGTCGTCATCCCGGAAAAATGGAACACTCCAAAAATTGAATGGATCTCAAAAAATTTGTAACCCTAGAATAAATTTTTAAGAAGTTGTTTTATTCATTTATATTGGAGATATTGAAATTGAGAGTGTGTTTTTTAGGATAGCGAAGCAAGCAATTCATCAGTGTTTCTCTTGGGGCTTTGGGTGATGAAAACTAGCCCATTGATAGTTTTGGGCCAGGCCCATTTTATAAGGACGAAGAAAACTTGAACATGCCTATTGAGGCCACCCACGTTGGAAAGTAGACGCCAATTACAGATTTACAATGCCCACCGGCTCCATGAATGCAGATTCACACTCTCTCTTTAACCTCTGGGTTCAACTGATAAAGGGATCGAACACTCTCATTAAAAGAAGGGGATTCGATCTTGGAGTTGGTTAAGGTGCTTGAGGAAAGCATCCTAACTCCTGGGTGCCTAGGTAAACGTCTGAGGATAATAAACAACTCGTCCGGCCCGACATTGGTATCACCTAGGAGGAAGAAAGATTTAACCTTACTTTTGGATCATGAGTGAGCCCAACTCTTTTCCTAAAATTTCTATATAAAATATACACACACACTCTCCCTTTACATTCTAGAGAGATGTATTTTAGATAAATTAATACTCCTAGGACACATTTTTACACAATAAGGTGGTAAAATCACCTTCAACTTTTGATAAAAGTTTAAAAGTAACCATAAACTTTTGAAACTGGGGCAAAATCATTAAACATAACTAACTTTCATCTATTATCATGGGAAAATTAATATTTTGGCATTTAAAGTTTTGACTCACTCATAACTCAATTTTTGAACTTTTAACTCGCTTATAACTCAATTCTTAATGTTTATAAGTTATCCTATAAGGCAAAAATATATTAAAATACTGTTAAAAACTTTAAATGACTAAGTTATAAGTGGGTCAAAACTTTAAAGGCCAGCAGATTAATTTTTTCCATTGTAATAGATGGAAATTGTTGGATTTAACAGTTTTGCCCCAATTTTGAAAGCTTATGGTTACTTTTACACTTTTGATAAAAGTTGAAGATTATTTTAGCACCTTAATCCTTATTAAATATGTCTAAATTAGTTAAATGGCTATTTAATTTTGGATCATAATGAGTCAATTATCATCCATCAGAATCTATTTATAAGAAGCAGATGATCACTTCACTCAAATAATTGAATACTATTAAAATCAAGGGAAAATGAAATTAAGGTCCTAATTAAGAAAAATAATATCAAAAAAGTCTCGCAGCTTGTTAATTATAGTTTTTTTTCACTTATTATTGATAAGTTGTAATACTTTTCTGATATTATTTTCCTTAACATAGACTTTGGTGTGATTTTTCCTAAAATCAATAGTATTTATTTATTTATTCCCTAAAACGCCCTTATTGCACTTGATATGGTGGTTGTGTATTTAACAGTGATGCTTCATGAATATAAAAATGAAATTCTAAACAAACACAAGATATAAAGGGTGATTGTTCATTGTATGAAGACATAAAAAAATATTATTACTGTTATTATCATCAATTTCTTATGAAGAGGAACAATCAATATTTGACTACTCTATGTAGTACAATTTTTTTTTTAAAATTGCAATATTTATAGTAAGCCATAATGAATATAACCCAGACCACTTTGAAATCATAGAGAGGGTAGAACTAGTTAGCAATGAATGGATACACCCAAAATGCCAAGTGGAAACTCCCTCATTGAATGGCCACAGACAAGTTGGTAATAAAAATTAATAAATTGAGAGATATTTTGTTGGGAAAAAGCTGCAAGGCTTTTTATAAAGGCAGATTGTTGAATTAAGGGCTGCGGCTTGGGACCAATTCCAAAGATATTTATTGGGGTGTTAGGTTAGGGCATGAAGATGAAGCCACATGGAGTTATCACTTTTGAGCCATTTTCTTTATTAATTAATTGATTAGTTTCTTGATTACAAGCCAAGCTACGGTTCTCTCTCTATCTCCTCACCACACTTTGTGGTCCCTATATATTCCACACACATCTCCATATTAGGTCAAGACAAGGTTGCAATTGTCTTTTCCATTCTTTGCATGAAATGCACATTTTGAAACTTGAAACTTAAAAAAGAATTGCCTTGTGGCTAAATCTCAGTTTTAAAGGGCCAATGGGAAAGAAAGGTGTGTTTAATTGGATTTTCACTGAGGAGGAAAAATGGAATATCACTTTGAAAAATGTTTTAGGGAATTTGAGGATCACAATGATAAAATGTTTGAAAGTTTGAAACTTGAAATTAGTGAGGGAGAGAGAAATAGATGGGTAGGCCCACAAGATGAGGGTTGAGAATCTGTCTTAGATAGAATACTTTTTTTGGGGTTTTCCGGATTTAAAGAAGTAATAAAATAAAAGTATTTATGGGTAAACCAAATCCAAAAGATTATGATTTTCCAGACGCGTGCTTGGTAAAGCAAAAGAGAGATAGGTTGCCAAAGGAAAGGAACCTATTTTTACAACTGTACTTGATTGCGCAATTCAACTTCACTCCTCATTTTTCCCACTTTTAAAACTACAAGCTACTACATGAGATGGGATTGAAGATTAATACTATTTTTTTAAAAAACAAAAGCTTATTAATTAATATCGCAGGAACTAATTATTCAAATGCAATCACGTCCTTGTTTGTCTCTCACTGTCATCATCTGTTACAATTATTTGGGCTTTCTACCTTTTTATTGCCTGTGTTTTACAGTATCGTTTTTAAAGCTTAAACGGAACGCATATGATATTTCTCAAAATTGTACTCATTATTTCATATTTCTTATATAATGTGATTTTTATTGAAAAGAAAATAACTATCATTGCTATTATATAAAAACCATAATCTCGTGAAGGTCTAACTTTCAACCCAAATAATATAACCTTCCATTGATACTGAGCATCTGGAATACATAATGTAGTTTTGTAGAGGATGAATATCCAACTGCCAAAATCCTACTTTGAGATCAAACGTTGAATTAGCCTGCAGATAATATCAATGAACTTAAAAACTTGACAACGAACCCATTTTAAAAATTTCAGAGTCGTACAGTTAACTTCATTGCCGTTCATTGTCGAGTTAAAAAGGCCATGGATTATATTTAGGCATCACTCACAGGTTTTTTGGGCATAACACTCTGAGTTAATCTGTTAATGTTGTGTTTTATGTGTCCAGCAGCAGCAATTTCTTTGTTTTTTTTTCAAGCGTCCGTCTGGTCTGAAGTTACGTTTGATTTTGGGCGTCAGTCTGGGCCGTTAGTTGGCCAAACTTTGGATGGAATCTTTGGCGTAAGACCTTTGACACGCTGACGTGGACGATGACGTGGAATAATTTTTTTAAAAAAAATAGAAAAAAATCAATAATTGAAATAATTAGGAAAAAATAAAATAAAATCGAAAAAAATTAGAAAAAAAAATCAAATAATTAGGAAAAAAATTGAAAAATTCGAAAAAAATTAAAAAAATTTGAAAAAAATTCAAATAATTAGAAAATAAAATCAAAAAATTAGGAACAAATTAAAGGAAAAATTCCAAATAGATACTATTTGAATTTGTACACAAAATCTGTCGAATTTGTAAATACTATTTAAGGGATATGAAAATTCGGGTCAAATTACCCTTTTACCCTTTAGTGTTAAATAAAATAAAAAATAAATTGAAACATCCTAAATTTTGAGTTTAGGATATTAAAAATAGTATAAGGAATCAATTATAGGAAATTTAGCCCGGATAAATTAAAACGTTAATATTTGGAAGTAAAGGCATATTTTCCCGTAAAAATTAAAGACAAATAGTTGAATTTTTTTTCTAATTACTTGAATTTGTTTCGATTTTTTTTTTCAATTTTTTTTTAATTTTTTCCTAATTATTTCAATTTTTTGATTTTTTTATTCCACGTTAGCGTGTCACTTAAGGGGGCTGTACAAATTCAAATAGTATTTATTTGGAATTTTCCCTTTAATTTTTTGATTTTTTTTTCAAATTATTTTAATTTTTTTCCTAATTATTTGAATTTTTTTCCTATTTTTTAAAAAATTTATTTCACATCATCGTCCACGCGTCGATTCCATCTAAGTTGACGATCATTAACTAACGGCCAGTAGACGACGCACCGTGATCATGCGCTCCAAAAAAAACTCCGTGTTATTGGACGCTTCTTGCAAAAAGAACTTACATTGGTCTTTGCTTCTTAACTCTTGGTTTTTTAGCAAACAGAAGCAGCAATTTCATGTAACAGAAAAAAGTCTGAAAATGTTGTGTTTTACGTAATTTAACGAGCAGCAATTTCAGAATTAATACTGTCAAATACTCAAATTCAGAATATTCGAAAAAGAAACAGTCTTAACTACTTAAATAAAGGATTTTAGTCATATCAAAAGAAAATTACTCAACTTAAACTTGCACGATGCACTATATTTATTAGGGAGAATCCCTTTAAAATCTCAAGGGAAAAAAATGTTAAAAAAGTTTTTTAGAGAAACAAGTTGCTAAAACCCACAAATGAAATTTTAAATCCCCTATTGAAGGAGTTGTCAATGTGACCATTTTTATATTAAAATTTTCTCTAATACTTTTTTGACATTTTTTTGTCCCTTGGAACCTTAAAGGGATTTTCCCTATTTTTTTATTGCCAATTGATATTTAATCACTAAAAAATGTTTTTTCCTTTTAAAAACAATCATGATATGATACTAACCTTGTTATGAGGTCCTTAATTGTTCATTTTTCCTAACATTTTTTTTTTCAGAAATAAAGTGATTGGTTACAGCAAAAGACTGCAACCTTGCTTATTTTTATGGCAGTTATTGGAGTAGGTTTGAGGTTAAATATGGAAAACAGAGTGTGAAAACAGCCTAGTCTGAGGCTGAGGAGCATGATGAAGCCTTCCTTTTATGCAACTTAATTAATCACACTTTACTTTACCCTATAAATGTGATGCCTACATTCAACACTCACCCCTTTTATCTTTTCTTTTGTTTTTCTCCCTTGTCAAAAAGCTTCTAAATTCAAAAAGAATAGAAAGAGTTTGCTAGTAGTTATGGTGAGGGAGGGGGGCTATTAGCTAGCAATTTATGAATAATATCTTTTTTTTAATTGCTAGTCAGATAACAAGTTTTTTTTTTTTTTTTTTTGTGTGGCTATCTGATTGGATCAAATCCGAGTATTGTTTGACTCAATTGGAGGCAGTTCTTACAATGATATTTTTTACATTCATACATATACGAATTTCAAAATCATAAATAAGTAGTTAAATAAAGCCCCTTTCATTATAACTAAAGGTAACGTTACCTGTTATGTTTAGTGAGGCATCGGATTCAAATATGAAATTAACATGTTTATGTGGGTGCGTATGGTTAAATTTTTCTCTATCAGGTCTTTTAATATAAGCCTCGAGTTGATTTTTTTTTTGAAAAATTAATGAAGTTAAATAAATTAATTAATCATGACATTTATCGTATATCATTGATTATATATTAGTTTATAAGTCAGAAAAATCAGTTAGATATAAAAAAAGAAAAATATAAATACTTTAAATAATATTTTTACATTTCTCTATAAATTTAAAAAATCATTTGAGTCTCATATTAAAAGCTAGATGTAGCACTAAAAAAAAAAATAGTGATTACATATGACTGAATTGTCTACAGGTATCACATGTAACGTGAGAGGCATGCACTTGCATGTAAAAAAAATAATACTTCCTTGAGTCATAAAATAAGATAGAGTTGTTTTTTTTTTTGGAAGATTAAAGAAATAAGTTACTTAATCATATCATAATTTGTGTCTTACTTTGATTATATATTAATTTATTAGTCAAACTAATTAGTTTTGAGAAAAAAAAAAAAATGTTCTAAAGTAAAATTAGCTTCTTTAATCTTTTTAAAAAATCAATTGTGTCTTATATTTAAGACGGTGGGAGTACGTTATTTTGCCCGCGAAAATAATACTCCTCCGATCCTAATTATAAGAACACTTTTATAGTATAAACTGCACTACGTACAAAAGTGTTGCTATAATTAATATCACGTTTTTTTTTTTTATGCTCGTTATGTTATTTCCATCAATTAATTTTACAGATTTAAAATATGAAAAATAGAAAGACAAAAGTTAACATCAAAGTGAACCGACCAATGATTTTTAAAATAAAACCGGGTGCTCAAGTCTAAAACGCAATGTTGAATTAATTTTTTTTTTTCACGAATCTAATTTACTTTTTGACTAATTTAGGCCATGATTACGATAGGAAAAAATACTCGTGGTTCTGGTTCGGAAGAATAAATAAATAAAAACTAAAAAGTCGTGAGTTCCTGAGGGCGCAAAAACCAGTAAATACTAAAAATATATTTTATGTTAGACCGTATTAGTAATTTATTAATTATAATAATGGGTAGCGTGATTTTGTCAGGTTGGTCAACGGTCTTACCGACAGCTTTTATTTTACTCTGCCTTTTTCAAAGCCAATATATTTAAAAAATCCAAAGGAAAAAAGACGAGTAGATATAAGATATAACTTAAAATTTCAAAGTTTCAAATTAATATTGTTTGTTAATGAGATTATAGGTATTAACAACATAAATATGGTAATTCTTATTTTAATAGAAAATAACTGATTTATAATTTTAAAGTTCAAGTGGTATTTTTTATCTTTTTTTTTAAAAAAAATTTTTAGTAAAAAAACTAAAAAAATGCTAAGAAAATATCACTTAAATTTTAAAATATTAAATAAGTGATTTCATATTCTTGTTTTCTATTTCTATTAACATGATTTTAAAATTTAAGTAATATTTCTCTATAAGTTTCAAAAAAAAATTAAATAAAAAAATTTAAATTATCAATATAGAAGTTCTAATTTACGAATCTTAAAATTTTAGTGATAAATCTGTCATTATTTAATATTAATTTCATGACTGAGTTCTTATATATATATCCTCCTCCTCCTCTTCTTGCTAGGACTTAGGACTAAGAACCGAGCAATTGATTGAGGCACCCATAGTCTCACGCACATGTCTCGACTAAATCGATCACAATTTTTTAAATTCGTAAAAATAATTTTATAAATTATTATTTATGGCTGGCAACAAAATCTATTCATATTATAAAATTTATCTTCTATGTTTGACTTATTAATGGTTATTTTTGATTTTCCATATGTCAAATACTATTTCTCCTAAATTAATGTTAATTTTGTAATTTTTAAATAAACATGTGAAAATACTTTTATATTCATAAAGATTTTAAGTTTCTGAACAAACATTAATAATGAATTATACACAAATCGTGTTATTTATTCAAAAGTAAAAAAAAAAAGTAAATACATATATGATTTCTTATATTTATTTAATACTAATAGATTTGAAGAGATTTAGTATTTACAAATTTGACTTATAAATAAGCAACGCACCTCGATTTCTAAATATGGAATTTGACTTATAAATTTAAAATTGTGAAATTTGACTTGTAAATACAGAAGTTTGAGTTGTAAATATATATTAAACCCCTTGGAACCGATTATGTCAAATGAAATTTACTGGAGATATTTATATTCACTTTTCTCAGTCTGGACATAAAGTGTAATTTTCCCTAAAACTAAATCGTACTCCCTCATATTCTTCACCCAAGACATTATTATTTATTTCGTCGTAATTAATAAAAGTTTGCTACACTGTTGAGATTGTTTAAAAATTGCTTCAATTTTATAATTAAATAATTAAAATATCAAAAATGATAACAATCTGATTTAAATATATTTTAAATTCAAATAATTGAAATTAAATATATCAACATTCATAATTTATTATATTTAATAAATAAATTTCTATAAAATTCATATATAAAGCCAATGAGGATAATAAAATTGAAAAAATTAACATAATTTTGTAAGCTATAAACAAAATATGAAATGATTAAGTAATTTGTTTAGTTTATAAATAAAAGTTTACTCCAAAAAAGTTATTTAGTAAAGGTAAAAACGTAAAAAACGTATTATAATTGGACCAACTCGTATAACAAATATCATAAATTTTAAAAACATGTGTATTTATATCATTAAAAAAGTTAGTTACACTGTTGAAATTGTTTAAAAATAATTTTCATACTTAATATAACAAATAGAAATCACCTATAATCAAATATCAGTAATATATGCCATTATTATATCAGCGATATGTCATTTGCAGAAATACAAGTCAAAGTTGATTATAATTCTGAATATTATTTTTCAATGAAAAATTATAAGTATATTAATTTAGGCAGATTGCAATTCTAAAGACTAAAAGATATGCTGATTTTATTTATTTTAATTTGTCCTCCGAGAAAAATTGTCTTAATCCTTATTTCAACAAGTGGTTGTTATTTTGTTTAATATAATCGAAGAGCATTTTTAAGTCTAAAGAGTTGGGAAGTGTTCCAATAACTAATCTTTTGGAATTAGAGTTTGGTGATACCAACAAAATATATAATCCCAAATTCCGTTAAAGTTCGCCATGAGGGATGGACTTGACTTTTTAATTATCCACTCGGATATTTTATAACTGCAATTTTTTCCATTTTTATTTTTAAAAAAACGCACCAGGTTTTGTTTTCAAGCCAAGAATTCCTGAAACGCTGAATAATCATTACTTTTTTGGGGGCTAAAAATTACTTTTGTTTATTTTAGTTAAAAGCGGCAGCATCAATTTCACATTACCAAAATGTTATTCTGGTGAGTCGCTTTTGTTGAACTCGTTTTTTTTTTTTTTTTTAACCCTTTTGATGTTGAAAAAGTATTCCTTATTCCAGTGACAAGATTATGCAGTAAGAAAAGAATATTCCTAACCGAGTGTGAGCCTCTGACTCTTTTTCCATGCTTTATATATTTTGTTTTATAAGCAACAAATCTATCATACTCCAATAATAGATTAAGCCTCTTTAAATTCTTCAAAGAAAAGGGAAATGAATTTAGAAAATCCAACTCAGTTTGATTCTTTCTTTTGATCTTATAAAAAGGTGATCGTTAGCGTAAATGAGCCATTTTCATAGTAATGCTTACCATTTTTCACATTCACAGTTATAAACAAAGTCGACCCAGCACATAAGATTTTCACCAAGAAAATGATTTTACATTTAGTGTTGTTGAACTTTTTTTTTTAAAAAAAAAACCTTATAATATATGTCAGTCTATCTAATGTAACATTGCTGCATAATTCACCTCAGAGATCAACAACGTGTTCAAAATTGAATAAGACGAATGACTATGAAAGTCTTTATGATTTGATTCACTTTTGAGCATTTTGGAGCCATGCATAGGAATGAGATAATTTGATTATTTGAATTGTATATGAATATTTAATTGTGTTAATTGGCAGTTTATCTCATAAGTTTTTGGTGAAGAGTAATTTTAGTCTAAAAGTATTTTAAAGTTTAATATTAAGGTTGGTTGTTAAAAAACTTGTCATTAACTATTAATTTTTTAATAGTAAATAGTAATATTGCATCATTTTAATATGTTTGAAGTAACATTAAACCTACAAGATATTTGATAACATTCAGCAAAAACTTCAAACAAGATTTACACTGTAACCCTGTTTAATTTGATTGATTATTTGAACGGTAATTTTCCTATTTATAGAGTGCACTTTTTTTTGCTCAGAATTTATAGAGTGCACCAGTGCAAAAGAAAATGGCAGTATGAGACTGGTTTTGTTTCACCAAGAAAGCAAGCCTATGAGTTGAACATTAATTCTGCAACGAAGGATAAAAGGGGCTACAGCTTCTCCTCGGACTAATCGTGGCGCCATTTGCAGGGACCTCATTGTTCAAACCTTAAACACAGACAACCTCTGTAGAGTGTAGAGTACTCTAATGGAAGAAAGTGTGTCGGCTTCAACCCCACAACCTCCGACGACATGTCCGTCTCAGGTAAGCAAGACGGACGACGCGGTGAATAATAGTGGTGGAGCAATAGTGGTTGCAGAACCAGCTACAACGCCGGCAAGTGGAGGCCAAGCCAGCTTTGATCTGTTGGGCAAGAAGAAGAGAGGAAGGCCCAGAAAATACGACGCTGATGGCAATTTAACGACGTCGTATCAGAACCACAAATCTGCCTCTGCCTTCTCTCTCCCCTCCAAAAAAGCTCGACCCAAGCCACTTCCCCACCTCTTCGCTTCCTTCGGTGAGTTTCGCTCTACCTTTACTTCCATATCTATATATTTTTGTTTTTGTTGGGAGAAAAAAACTTGAATTAATTTTCGCTGGCACAAACGGTGACTTAGGGCTCATAATCGCTGAAAAGCAACGAACTTTCTTATATGCATGAAATTTTTGTTTGAGAAACAGATCTTCTAACATCTGCTTCACTATCTTTGAAGGTGGGTTTTTTGCCAACACAGCTGGTGGGGATTTTACGCCTCATGTGGTCACTGTTCATGCTGGAGAGGTAATGCAGAAACCCGAGTGAATAATTAGTTGTCTACATTAGATTTACATGATAGGTGGTTAACATTGTTACATTGCAGGATGTTGCCGGAAAAATTCTTTCATTTGCACAAATCGGTCCCAGAGGAATATGCATTCTCTCTGCCAATGGAGCTATCTCTAATGTTACAATGCGCCAACCTGGTTCTTCTGGTGGCTTGTTGACTTACGAGGCATGATCTCTCTCTCTCCCCCCAACTCTGCTGCAGTTTTGCAATTTCACAAATCAGAGTTTCAAAGTTCATTTTTTGGGTCTCCCTGTCTAAGAACAAACTTGAAAGCCTTATATTGTTTTGTTTCAGGGTCGATTTGAGATTTTATCTCTGTCTGGGTCATTCACAATGAACGACAATGGTGGTGGCATGACAAGTCGGACCGGTGGGTTGAGTGTCTCACTGGCCGGCCCCGATGGACGGGTTATCGGAGGTGGTGTTGCTGGTATATTGACAGCTGCAAGCCCAATCCAGGTAAGTATATTCATGATCTCTTCAACCTCTGATTCATGAATATTCGTCCTTGCACATAGAATTATCAGCTTCAGCTTATATGTTGTTTGATTGGATTTCAGATTGTGATGGGAAGCTTCATGTCAAATGGTTATTTCCATAAGAAACATAAAAAGAAGCAGAACCGAGAACAACATACGGTGGCTTCTCCTAATTCAGGTGGTGGTCCAGATACAGGGATGGCAGCTAGGCCTGTCTCACAAGAAAATCCTAATGGTGAAGCCTGTTTGAAACCAGCGTCCCAAATACCAGAACAAGGCCTGACAGAATCTGGGGATGTCTCTAACCAGAATTTGAACGGTTCTCAACATTTTCCAGTTCAAAGGCCATACCCGGACATCAATATATCTCTGCCTGCCCAATAGAGCTTTTAGGTACAGTTCTTCTATATCAACTCAGCATTGTGTCATTGCGGTATTTTCTGACATTATTATCATTAGCAAGACGTTATTTTTCTTTCAGGTGATTTGGAGGTGGACATGATCACAGAATGAAACTAACTGGCACCTTTTGGCTTAACAACCAGATTATTTTGTTCTAGTGTAATTTTGTTAGTACTAGGACATATGTCAGAAAGGAATGAGGACTTATCTTTTTGTCTGATCTCTGGTTCTTTACTGTATCAAGAAGATTGTTAGCTCTGATCTGTAGTTCTTTACTGTATCAAGAAGATTGTTAGCTATTACCCAGAGACTTGATTATGCTTTGTTGTTTCAGCAAGAGATTACTTTTATGGTTCATTTATTCTCTCATTCCAAGTTCTCTATCGATATCGTTCCTAAAGGCAGGAATGATACCTCTTTCTATCTAGATCTGAATATTTTTGTAAAATTCAAAGTCACGAGTTAATTAAGAATTGCAACATTAGAGCTTTTAAAAGCTAAGTTATCATGTTCATCCTTTGCGTTATTTGATTTGGGAGAAAATGTACTGAGTTGCATAATGCGATGGATTGACATTTAAATATAGTAAAATTAAAGGATTAGATAAGCCATCCACTTGAAAATTTGAGGAAAGTTTTGTGAGGTTAGTTGGTGAAACTTCTTTGAGTTTGGGGAGAACGAGTAGGTTTTGAGTGAACTGCAAAGTCTTAGGATATCAGTGGTGGGCTTGTATCTCATCCAAGTCAAAGGAATTGAGTTGCATCTCTACTATCCGTTTAATTTTGTATCATGATAGTTAGCGCTTCGTATCTAAGGTTTAGTATAAGGGATCAAATCTCATGTGAGAATGATGTTATCAAGGTTTGTACGGGTTAGCTCACACATGATTGCGTCCACTACATCCTCATTATCTTTTTGCACAATATTTACCGGCACTTTTGCATATCATTTGTCAAACTTTCCTCATCAGCTGTATTTATCAAACATAGGCTACTAGAAGTGGGATTCGAAGCTATGATACCATCTTAGGAGAGAATGATGGTATCAAAGCTGGCAGGACTAGCTTAAATGGGTTTAAATTTTCAGATGTGATGAGTTTGACGACCATGATGGGGATGTCAAGAAATGCTTCAAGTCCTTTGTTCACTGGAAAAAAAAAAAATTAACAAATCATCATATGTGATAGCTTCACTATGTGGGCACAACAACCTCAAATAGGGTAGGTCAACCTGAAAAATGGAGTGAAGGTTGTGTTCTTAACTTCTGATGGCAGAGATGTTACCTTGAGATTGTTGGAAAAGGTGTCTAAAAAGTGTAAATGAGGTGATATCTAAACTTCATTTATCTCCACCCAGGGAGGAATGAAGTCATAATGTATCCCATGACATTTTATTTGAATTTTAGTGTACCATCTTATCTTGTTGATCCTAGGTTTTGCCATGGTTTCGGCAATCAAAATATTGATCTTCATATGTTGTTGAGATTGAAGTTTTAGACACACGTGCAAATATGGAGATTTAGGTGTGTTGTTGAGTGATTGAATAAGAAAGACCCCGAATAGCCTATTAAGTACATAGGCTAGTGGGATTTGAATCCACGTAGACTCTGATACCACACCTTAAGAGGGGGATGTATCAAATTAACCATGGTTTCCTACAACTTTATGGTCCACTTAGATAAATTTACCTACAGCCCTGCCCAGGACGTATCATCCCCTTGCTTTTAAATGAGGTTCGTTCTTATACTTATATGGAAGTGGTTCGAGCTTGTGCAAGTTCTGATACCATTCTCCCTAACATAATGTTAAGACAAAAACTTAAATTATAGTAGAGACGCACTCAAATTCACGTTAGTTGGATTTCACTTCAGAATTTAACCTGTTTTATTTAAATTTCAAATCAAAATTTTTGTTATTGTTTTTACCTTTCATAACATTTAAACTTAAACAACACAAAAATATATTAATTAAAAATAAAGCACAATAAAATATGAACTTGACTTTTAACCCATAAATGTTAAGCTCGTTACGAATTCATAAACGTGAACCTGTATGTGCATGATAGGTAAATAAACAAATGAGTATAAATGTAATTAAAAAAATTATTAAAGCAAGTAAAATATTGGCATGATTTATTTTGATCCATTGCTATTTCAGGTTTCGCAGCCTAAACTATCAATTATTATGTACTTAGCCCAAAAGCAAATATCATGGACTTGCTCAACTATAGCAAATATTTGATGATTTTGTTAGGTCTTTATAATAACCACTTAGGAGGCATCTGGCCCAACACACCCCTTATAAATTGTGGTCCCCAGATGGAAACGGGCTGTACAGTAGGCTTATATTCTGTGAGAAGAAGTTTCTTTTCTAGGGTTGGAGCCCGAAGAAAATACACAGATTAAATCCCATCTTTTGCATGGGACACGAACTCAGTAAGTCAGTATTTGAAAGCCCATGTTTTGCAGCGTTTTGATCTCTAGGAAGTAGGAACATGCTAAAACGACTTCTCATTTGTATTCCATAAAAGCTCGGATCTGTATGAGCGTGAGACTGGACGTTGCCGAGGCTTCCTTCTTTTGCACCATATCAATCAAAGTTTTTGAATCAGACTCTAACATCACTTTTCTCCCAAGCCTCATTTGATGTTAGTGAGATGGGCTTTAGTTGTGCAAATTGGAGTTTGGATTGTGAAATTGAATTTGCTGCATGCACTGCCCCTAGTTTATTCAAAAGAAGTGATACGATTAATTTAGATATCGATCTTGTCTAAAAGGAAGGGAGGAGTTCGATCTCTTAGTCGATGTGAGAGGCTTGTTGGTGAAATGATCGTAAAATCATCCTCCTCAGGCTTTCTTTGAGCGCTTGAGGTGTGCCCTTTCGCAGTGGGTGGGAATGCGTGTCTGCTGCTACCCCCACCTAAACTTTTATGTAGCAAAAAACAAAAAACAAAAACATTCCCACAGGTACCCTCGTGTCCTTGGGTTCAACTAGTAAAGGGAAGGGGTTCGATCCTAGAGTTGGTCAAAATGCTGGGGGGGACATCCTAGCTCCAGGTTGCGTAGGTAAACACCTTAGAGTAATAGACGACTCGCCCTACCCAACATTGATATCACCTAAGAGGAAGAGAGATTTCGCCTTGCCTTTGGATCGTGGGTGAACCCAACCCCTTTCCTAAAATTTTGTAATAAAAAATATATATTCCCATAGGTAACTGCAATAATGAAAGGGACTAGTTTCTCAAAACATGGTGAATCAATATTCGAATCTCTGTTGAGAGATGTGTCAACATTTAATGTCCGACAATATCTCTAATAGGAGGATATATATGCTTATAACAACAAAAAAAAACATTCCCATAGGTACCTCTTCAATCATACTACTACTTCTATGTGTATAATCTCATAGGCAACTGACCAACTGTTCCTCGTCGCTTAAATTTTGATTTGACTTAATTCTAAATGTTTTATTTTAATTTATTTTTTGAAACCCTTCTCGTACACCATGACACAGGGCTATGTCTCATTCGTGCATGTGTAGAATAAGCATATAACATATATAATACTATTAAGTAGGTCAATGAAGACCACCATACCGACAAACAGAAGCTGCAACACGTATGGTTGCTATGTCTTTGCTGTTTTTAAACAAAAGTCAGAGATCTCATTCAACAATTGGTAGCAACTCTCTTTCTACTGTTATAAATAATCCTTAAATAAACCCCTGTTTCACAAAAAAGTCGCTCCTTTTACTTGTGTCCCTGTGCAAAACTCAAATGGCAATGTTCTACCCTACATGCTAGCTCCCCTCATAAATGATAAACAAATATATACACCAATAATTAGAGATAAAGCTACACTTAACTACTATTAACTACTGCTGTATTGGGCATGTTAATGTGAGTGACCTTATGATGACTTCAACTCTTATAACGTGATTTCACCACACCTTTCCATTCATGCTATTGCTAACATTTTTTATGATCACTTTTGAAGGACTAATATTTTTGAATGGCAATTTTAAATGCATATATGTTCAGAGCTTCGTTGCGTTATAATGTTCATATTCTGTCTTCATAAATTATACTCACATACACCATATTCTTTTTTCTCTCCCTTTTTCTGGGATGAAGATATGACAATATTGATGTTATGTCAGAATGATAAAAAGAGTGGGGAAAGGGGAAAATAAATAAATCCCATTTCATAAAGAATTGTGACTATACGTTCAGAGAGAGCCACGGGACTTTTCGAACCTATAGAAGTTAGAACTTAGAACCTCCTTAGCTCCCTTATCGTATCGTTTTTATTATAGTCTTCCTCATTGTACGTATTACAGTGTCAATTTTGATTCTTTTTTGTCCATATCGGCACGTTGTTTTGTACTCTGTTTGATTCACGAACATATTCCCTCCCTCCCTTTAGAAAAAAGTCTATTTTTTCTCTCTCGTCAATACGTAAAATACACAACAACAAAAGATCACGTTTTAGAATGATTCATAGCAGAAACTGAAGTGCAGAGAAGTGAGGTTATTTATTGAAATGGTCAAAAGTGGACATGATGTTAAGAAGAGAGAGACAAAAATAGAAGGGGGCTGAGATTTCTAATAGAAGTATAGAGACTTGAGAGTTAACTTGACGGTGAAGTACTTTGAACGGTGGAAGAAAAAAGTGACCTCTTGGCTGCCACTTAGTCATCATTTGGGTTTGAAAGAGAGATGAGAGACATTTTTCAGAGTGGTTGTTGTGTCATATACATATGTGAGAGAGAGTGTGTGTGTAGTGCAATACCATCACTACCCAATCTCACAAATTGTTAAACTCAACATTCAACAACAACAACAGCAACATGCCTGACAGCGTAATATTCAAAACTAGGAAACTCCTCCTTAATCATTGTTCTCCAGCCTGTCACCCTGACTTGTCCTCTTCTTCTTCACTCTTCATTTTACACCCCAAAAAAGGAAATCTCAACTTTTCTCATACAGTAATATTCTAGTGATGAGCCTTCTAGTCTGTTATAATTTTTTTCGTAGAAAATCATAAGAGTGAGTTTGAAATTAAATTATGTCTCATAACCACCAAACGCTTAGATGAACTAGCTGTAAATCGTTCAAATAAATTTAACCAGTGATCTCGTATTCGGACTTGGGTATGCAGCGCAGCAGCGGTAGCGCCGGATAGAGGTGGATTAATCCAAAAAAAAAAAATCATGCCTTATATTTTGTTGTTCAATGTTTTTTAAATGTACAATTGACAGTTGTTTTCATTATCAAACACTGGTAATTAAGCTAGCTAGCTTTCATGACACACTCATATGTTGTCCTACTTGCTGTTCAGGTCCATGTTACACAAAAAGCACATTGCATTCCAGATAGAGTACACATGGTTGGCCTCACATGGTGTCCAAGTGTATTGATTTGTTCAGATATTTATTTTATCTTTCGATGGAAGAAATAGTATTAGTAGCAGTACATGTGTGTGTATTCATGATTGTTGTGTGGACATCCGTCTACATGAAGCCAAATGTGACCCCAGTGCCATATCTTGATCGAATCTTACCCCCCAATATATAATCGCCCTTTTGTGTTATCACTAGTTTCGATTGCTTCATTTCAATAATATAGTAATTGTACTTACATTTATCCACTTCTCAAAGGAGTACGTGAAGATTGCTGGTTAGAAGATTTTATGTAATTAATTAAGCTAATATTATATATGTGCTCATTATTAAGCCTTTTCTGCTCATGATTGGCTATGTATTTGAATCGATGATCTCTCTGTTTGGTGTACATGTGTGTAATGTGGACAACACACTATTATTCTAATAATTGTTGAAAAAGCATATAAAAATAAAAGAATCCAAAGTAAATGGAAAGCACCCTCTCGAGAATTGGATACCAGCTTAGATGCATAAATGGGGACACGAAACAAACAAACAAAAATGTAGTGCTGAGGTAATATATTGTCATATATATATGCCTTGTTACGTTGTGGCTTATTTAATTTATTTATTTATTAATCAATGAAATAGTAGTGTATTCAACTATAAAGCAAATTTTGGGCCAAAAAAAAAAAAACTATAAAGCAAATTGAACATATTATATACGATATTAAAAAGATGGCGGATATAATACTGATGAAATTAAAAGAGTTTGCCTCCGTCAGAGGTCAGCTATCCATTGAATTCAAATTAATACTGATTCAAACGTGTCAACAGTAGTATTAAAAAGACACGTTTAATTATAAAAGAACTAACTATTATTTCCGGTGAATTAAAAAATGAACTAAGAAATTAATTCAAACTCTGGTTCTGATATATAGATGAGTCAACACAGTAAGGAAGAAGAAAAGGGGAGAGGACAAGCTTAAGATTGAAGCGCAAGAAGTGAAGGGGAAATGGGTGTAGAATAAGGTGCAATGTCCAGTTATTATAACAAAGACATACATATCTGAAATGAAAGCTCTCACTCACTAACCCTATCAAAACATTATATTTTACTTTTAATCATTATATTATATACTATATATGTGTAATAATTACTTTATTAAGCCTAGTTTTAACTTTACCAATCAAGAAAATGTTTGTATTTCATCATCATTTCATCTATCACACATTCATAATGTTATGACCAGAGAGAGAGAGTGGTGACCACAGGCCCACATCGATCAGCTTTATTATCTCTCAACCTTCAAAAATATTTGTGTTTCATATACCCTACGGTTCCACCGACGATATGCTTTCTTCTTTTTCTGTTGTTGTCTTACAAAAGCTTCCTTTTAAATACTCAAACTTTAACAATTTGCATATAGTTTTCATATCGATCGCTGTATATATAGGTCAATTTCTTGAGCTTTTGAATACGAATCAATGGATTAAAGGGGACGTCTGGAATCTATTCTTCCTTCTTTGAAACCCTATATACATTAAAGTAATACACAAGCACATCACCTTCCACCCAATAACTTGGCTTTTCATTCAACTTTAATTAGTTTAATTTAATTGCAAACTTAAATAAACTAATTAAACCCTTATGCATTTTTTTCCTTGTATGTGTGTGGCCAAAACCAAAACTATTGCCGACGCTAGTAATTTTGTTGATATGTGAGACAGAGACATCAAACTTAGTTTAATTGATAATTCATATTTGAGAGATATACACAACTGAAGTTGTGTGCTGGTATTTTGGGAGTGGAGATGATTCAAAAATTGAAATTTTGAGTTTATCTCAATGATTATTTTCATTACCATGTATTGTGATTTTCTTAAAAAAAAATTGCCAAGTGATTGAATATTAATTAGGTGAAGATTAAGAAAGATTTGTGACTAATTATACTGATTACATCGGAGAGCATCTTAATTAGAATTAAATAAACTGTCATGTTATATAACAGTGACATCATAATGAGTTGATTCATTTTTTAAACATTTAATATCAATGACAGTTTATCTACCCAAATTGCTCTTTGTTCGCAATTTAATTCGATCTTAATCGAAATCAATGACAATGTTGGTTACTACTGTTAATATTCTATTTGTGCTAATATCTGTCCGTGCGATAAAGACATAAAAACGGAAATATGTTGAATTGTTAGATGAATAATGATAATATATAATATATATAATGGCCTGAGCAATTGTGTTGAAACATTTTATGCAATATTTGACTTAGGATGAAGGAGAATTAGGTGGCGATATAGAAAGATTTATGACTATTGAAAATGATTAAATATAATTAATTCCCCACCCCACCTCATTATAATTAGTGTATTCATCATTACAAAACCATACGTGACAAGGCAAAATTAAATCCAGAAAATACTAATCATACCGGTGTTGATGTAACCGACACTGACTTCAAACGATGTTAATTATGTTCAGATTGAAGCAGTTCACACCACTTCAAGATTATAACTTCTACAAGATTATAACCTGCGAAGACTTCAAGCTCAGCTAATTTTATAGGATTAATTAATTTGGTTCGTAATTTTCCACGAAAACCAATCAAATTGAACTGGGCGAGTTGATTATTTTTCCCAAATGAAATTTATTAAACTTGCAACTCGTCTCGGCAATGTATTATTGTTATTAGGTTCACTTGCAATATAACAACGGGGTTGAGTCTAGCGGAATATGCTAATCCCTCACAACAAGATAAAACCGATATTCAAATCTCCGTTGGGAGAGATGTCTACATTTAATACTCAACAATGTCTCGAATATGATTGTCTTCAATAGGAGGATGTCTGTAAGGCTGTGACTAGGGAAAAAAACAGGTTCACGGGCAATATATTAATAGAAATATATTATGAAAAAATTTATCTAATTAACTAAGTATATTATCGAGTAAAGCGTCGAGTTTTGTATGGTAAAATAATACTACCCCGGATCTTAATTATAAGACCAAGTTTATAATACAATTTATACTACAAACTTGGCCTTAGCCTTATAATTAGGATGGAACTGAGCACTTTCTCTCAATAACAATTGACTTCATTGAGCTGAATTAGTCTGAAACCCTCAGGCTTACCATAATTAAGTCAAGCTCATTATTTTTGAACAAACCTATATACTTTCTTTTACTCTTAGACTTTAAAAAAGGTTCAGATTTTGGGTCATAATGCGTTTTTTTTTCCCCTTTTCTGTTTGCGAGTTGCAAAAGTTAAAGTGCCTTTTTTTTCAGAGGGGATTTGCACGTATGATTAATGATACTCATTTTTTGTATAAGATAAAAGTTTCCTATTTAAACTAAGCTATGGATTTAATTAATAAACTGCTAGATAATATTGTGTTTGTCTGTGCATTTTTCGAGATAATTAACTATTGTTTGATAATTAGATGGAGAAAGAAGGCCAAAACAATGACAATAAGCATGCTTTGATTTTATTATAGGGTGGTTGGTGGGTGAAGTACTAATATGAGTTAAAAAATATTTTTTAATATTAAATATGTAATATAAAATTAATTAAATCGCAGGTGATGAAATAATAATACGGTCCATATATATTTCAGTCTATATGTGAAATGCATGGCCCACATCTAATGATGGTCCAAAAGAGACACCTTGAAGTTTCTGGTATCGCCATTTAAATTAAAAATGTTTGTATAAAAAAATTAATTTTTTGAAATCACCTTTTAAATTAATTAATGGGTTCACGGTGAAATTTGAGAGAAAACATGTGCTTCAGAGTTTTTTTTTTTTTTTTTAAAAAAAAGCTGGGAATATTTGGCAAGATCTTGACTTTGCTCCGTATCTCAATCCCTTGTTGAGATGGAAAAAAAGCTGGCAAAAATATTATTTCGATCAATTGCTTTTTTCTGCCAGATCAGTTAACTTTGTCTGAGTTTTACAGTTGTAATTTCCATTTTTTTTGGTGATGAATTATTTGATATCCACATTGCCAAATAATTTAACTGAGTCAATTATAAGGTCTTACTTGAATTTCATTTTTAATTTAACTTTCATATATATTAACAAGAAAATAAACCACAGTGGATAGTTTTTCATTTGATGCAAACTCATCACTAACAAAAGTATTTTCAAGATTTAGGTAGTTGGAGTTGTTAGCAAAAGTTGGTATAATTTGTAAGAAGTTGCATCATGACTTATAAAATTGTTAGTTGAGTTTAAATTTTATTGTTGTTGTGTGAGAATATCTTATTGATAGAAGATATATAAATATTTCTATAAGCACTTTTTGAGTTTCATTATTAAAGATTTAGGCATTTATAATGCTTAATACATAACGGTTATAGCTAATAAATGTTATGTATGTTGAGATAGAGGTCGTACAAATGATATATAACACTTAAAAATAACAATTAATTATGTACATCATCTTGTATTGCGAGGCAAAATTTGCAAAAACACAAAAATAACAGTTGTAGTTAATAACTATAATTTATTTAGTCATAAAAGTGACGGTTGATCTTTTGAAACAACCGTCATATACCATTTACAAATAATTCGTCTTCCAACTTTACATCAGTGAAAACACATACATAACGATTATGTCAATTGACTGTAAAGTAAGAACGACAAAAACGACATTTCATAATAAACAATCTTCATGTATAGTATAAATCTTAAAAATAATAATTCAAAACCTTGTTTGATCTGACACCAAGTACTAGTTTTCTTAAAGTTAAATACTTTAGAATGAAGTATTTATTTTGTTCACAATACTTTTCCAAAAAGCACTTTTTCTTACCCTCGTTTTTTCCTCCCTTATCATATTCAAACGCTAGAGAGCTTTTTTTATTCGCCATCCTCCTCCTCCTACTTCTTGTCATCCTCACCCTCCTCATCCACAATCTCCTCCTCCTTCACCACCACCACCACCACCTCCACAAGCTCCTCCCCCTCCTTTGCCTCCTCCTCAAATGGAGGCTCTGCTATAGACGTTGGCTAATCTTGACCGTTCCACAAGGCGTCTCGCTAGACACGCCCGTGGTCTGAACAAAAGTCGAACCTCATTCTTCATTACAATTAGATTGTATATGATCACTACCAGTTAGACCCTTCTTCTCCTTCCTCAATTGTCGATGAAGTGTTGAGCAAGGGAAAGGGGTAGGAGGAGGCGGAGGACAACAGTAGTGGCGATGATTGATCAAAACCACTACTGGTTTTTTATTTTTGAATATTAAAAAAAAAAATCGTTACGGCAATGTAGCCCAAAAATATTTTTTTAAAAACAATTGTCTCTTCAAAACACTATGTCAAATGCCTAACAATTGTTAAGAAATCACCGTCACCCTTTATAAAACCGAATGACTATGATGTTAAATTAAAACCGTGAACTTTCGATCAAAAGTTCATTACGGTTGTAAATTAAGAACCGCAAGAAAATGCCACAAATCATAATTGTTCTAAACATAAAATTGTGAGCAAGGGGGAACTGACATCTCTAGTTCACATTCTCGTTTTATTTTTTGAATATACTAATATACTATAGGGTTGAATAATCAACTTTAAATATTATTAGAAAAAAGTCAAATAAGTTACCGTTATTATGTAAAACCAGTTACTTTTAGAATACCATGTCAAATACCTAACAGTTATTAAGAAATCATTGTCACCATTCACAAAACCTAACGACTGTGACGTTAAAACTGTGAACTTTCATTCAAAGGTTCATTACAGTTGTAAATTAATAACCGTAAAAAAATTGTCACCAATCATAACGGTTCTAAACTCAGAACCCTGACCAAATCAATGACTAGGGTGACGGCATGAAGGAAGATCTCAAGCAACAACATGTGAGGTTTCTGGGGGATGAATTCATCAGGAGAGCGCCAGATGAAAGGGAGGGTAGGAACATCATGAACTCTACTAAAATTAGTTTTTATTTATTTTGTAACTATACTGATGGTGTGATATATTATTGTACCTAGGGAGCACTTGATGCTCATAGTAGATAGGAGACCATACATGTAGGAGACATTCGACCAGTAAGTTATCCATTCATTATCTCTTATATTTCAGTTCAACTTGCATGTTTCTATATGTATAATTTTTTATTATATTTTCTCATAGTGGTGTACATGTACCGCAAGGAGAATGGTTTAGATTACAGCAATTAGAACCTCATTGATGGCCGCTTTAGATATGCCTGCCAATGGCAGTGTCTGAAGGTATATATATTATTCACCAATGACTGTATTATTAAATTGAAGCACACATATAGTTTATATATCTGATTGATAGGCAAATTTTTCTTCTCATTTCTTTATAGTGCCCAAAGCAACCGAACATGAGCAGTGTTTGAGGGTACTACGTGATGCAGTACATGAAGAACATAATCATGCACGGTCATGAAAATATTGATACATATAAGGTATATATATTATATGGTCAGTTCGTTTATATATACACTCGGTCAACTATATATTACAATATCTAACTTCCATCTATTGTTTCATTTTTTCACAATATTTTAATGTTTTCTACATGATGTTTACCAACTCACAAACGGAACAAATGGATGAAGAGTTGGTAACATTTGTGCTACGTCGGTTAGAGCGTAAATAATACATAGTATGACAGTAAATTTATAGATACTGATAATTTATTTAATATGTTTTAATGTTTTGGTTTTAATAGTATATACATGCATGTGTATATGAATGAAAATGTAAATATATATTGTGATTTGTTTTTAAAATGTATATATACAAGAGATCTCGAAAGCAAAAACCCCCCTCCACCTTTTTTTTTTTTTTTTTTGAAAATTTAGCTTCTATAAACCACTGTTGTTACTTAACAATCATTATTTATGTCAACTGTATATAACAATTGTTTGGAAAGAACCATTGTATATGGTTGTAGATATATAACGGTTGTTAAGTTGGAACCGTTATGTGCAAATATTACCATATATTTTAATGGTTGTTTACGTGTGTTCGTTAATTTTTATCACAGTAATAGGCATATCATGGCCTTACTAAGCCTAAATATATAACGGGTGTTATGTTATAACCGTTATAATAAGTCTATAATAAATAACGGTTTAAAACCATAATATATCTGTGCGGAGCTTTTATAGCACCCACATATATAACGGTTTGGAACCGTTATCATGATAGTTAATAATTATCATATATTGCAACGTAGTAGTGGCTAAAGACATATTATTCTCACTGATGAGCATACAATATTTCCAAGAAACAGGGTTTGGGAGTATATAGGAAACAATATTTATGTTCACAAAGTCGGCACAGGATCAAAAATAAAGTTATCAAAAAGTTTCATAATATTGACAAGTTAAACATCTAGGTCAGTATTCCTTGAATTATAGTTTTAGAAGCCTTTTTTTTTATTTTGCAGCCAAGACACATTTATTTTCACATACTTATCTCTCCAAAAACTAATCCAAACACATACTGAACTACAGCAAAAAGAAGTAGAGCAAAAATAAAATAATAAATCATAAAATTAAGAGAGTGCATTTTTATTTTCGCACCTAAGAAAATTTGCAACTACTATACCCCGACAGCCAATTGGAACCCGGGGATGTGCGAATATTCGGTTCCAATATATGAACCGAAATTGAAATATTTAAAATTTAAATTCCTTTAATTAAAAGCACTGACTGAAATCAATTACGATATTTCTAACAGTAGATACGTTGGGGAATGACGTCTTGGCTGAGGTTTCTTCTCTCTTCCATTCCTTTCATGGAAGGTGACTTGTGTGTTTCTGTATTTCTTCTTATGAACCTTGCTTTGTTCATTTGCTTAGTTATGTGTTTCTTTCTGAATGTATTTGCGTTCCTGCTCATTTATTCTAGCGTAAGAGTACCGTATGAGTATGGTACCATATATTATATAACGAACTATACAAATAATAGCATGCTGAAAATACCAGATTAATTATTTTATTTAAATTCAGGGTGGATTTGGATTACCATTAAATTCTGAAGCTTTCTTGGCAACGGGCATGAGCATCAAAGGGACAATAATCCATCTCAGGGGTGGTTGATACATATATATGAAGACGTTCCATGACATATTTTTATATGTTGACGTTGCATAACATATTTTTTTATTTAATGAAATAAACAAATGATCGCTAACCACTTATTTTTTAATAATTGCCCACCAACTTGGAAGTCACAGCCTCCTCTGTATAAACCTTCCATAACTAAGTTTGTTTAACGTTAATGAGAGCCCCTGAGATTTCAATTAATTTGTTTATACAAATTCGCTTAGAATTGTCAGTTACTCCAAAATTCACAATTGTTTTTTAAAAATAAAATTAAATTGGTGTCACTGTTATTTTCACTAGTATTTTATGTGAAGGTGGCTGGCTGGCAGCCATTTTTGTTGGGGTTAAATATTTGAAAAAATCCTTAATAAAAAACCTTACAAATCCTAAAAGACAAAAATATGTTTCGAATATTTATAATCGTAGAGAATTGTTAGTACTAGTGACACAAATGCTCTCATTAAATCTCATTTTTACTTTCTTTTATCCCATTCTCTTTCTTCTTCTCCGGGTTCTATGCCGAAAGGGTCTAGCAAAGGTGGTTGGGACAACCTCCTCCAACAATGGTGATGGCGGCCTTGGCCTCCTCTAGCAACGATAAAAGGCAATGGCGGCCGGCCTCCTCTAGTAACGATGAAAGGCAATGGTGGCCTCCTCTAGCGAAGAAGAGGGGGGCATGGAGAGTTGGGTGGAGGTGGTACGTTCACTTTGGAATTTCCTTGGAGGTGAAGGAGGGCATGGAGAGTTGGGTGGAGGTGGTATCTTCACTTCTGGAATTTCCTTGGAGGTCTTCTAGTACTCCCAAGGTTGACACAATCCTTGAGGAAGATTTAGATTTTCAAGAAGACGATTCTTTCGACTTGTCATCTCACAAGTTGCAATTCAAAAAATTTGATAGGGTTAAAAACCATTTTTACCACGGAAGTATTGGTAAGGGGGCATTCAGCACCCAAAAGTTTTTTTTTGTATCATTTTTGTCCCGGAAGTTTACAAAAAGGAGTAAATATACCCCAGAAGATTTTTTAGGAGCAAATTTGCCCCGGAAGTTTTTTTCAAGAGCAAATTTGCCCTGGGAGTTTATAAAGAAAGCAACAATCCAACATCAAGATCAACCGATCGGCAAGATTACTATGTTTCTAAACTTCCGGGGTAAAAATGATACCAAAAAAACTTCCGGCGAGTGCCCCCTTACCAATACTTTCGGGGCAAAAATGATATTTAACCTAATTTGATAAGGGTTTTACAAGTTCGGATAAGGTTTTTACAAGTTATCAAAAGAATTTCACAACTTCCTTAAAAAATTTCACAAGTTGCAAATCAAAATTCACAATATTTGATAAGAGTTTCACAAGCTCTAATAAAGGTTTCACAAATTCGAATAAGGTTTTTTACAAGTTCTTAAAAGAATTTCAGAATTTCCTTAAAAACTTTCACAAGTTGCAAATCAGAATTCACAAGATTTGATAAGGGACTTCACAAGTTTTTATAGAGGTTTCACAAGTTCGATAAAGTTTTCACAAGTTCAAATCAAGTTTTCACAACTTGCAAATCAAAATTCAATTCTAAAAGGGTTAAGTATCAATTTTTCCCCTGAAGTTTTCAGCGTAGCAATGTTTCCCCTGAAGTATAAAAACGTAGCAATGTTGCCCCTCCGTTAACTGCCATAACGGTCAACATTAGGGTTGTTAACGGAGGGGCAACATTGCTACGTTTTTATACTTCATGGGCAACATTGCTCCAAAAAAACGTAGCAATGTTGCCCCTCCGTTAACAACCCTAACGGTCAACGCACAACGTTGACCGTTAGGGTTGTTAACGCAGGGGCAACATTGCTACGTTTTTATACTTCAAGAGTAACATTGCTACGCCGAAAACTTGAGGGGCAAAATTGCTCCTGGGCGCGTACTTTAGGAGCAAAATTGATACTTAACCCATTCTAAAAAGGGTTTTAAAAATTCAGATAAGGCTATCAAAAGTTCGTATAAGATTTTCACAAGTTCTTAGAAAAAATTTCACTATTGTTCTTCTTCTCTAACACCTTTCTAACTCTTGCTCGGCTAATTCACCAACAAACTTCCTTCACCATCACCATTGCCAACACTCCTTTTAACATCCAACACCTCCAATATGCCCTTTCCTCTCCTTCTTCTTCCTCTAATATTCACCTTGCTTCTTTGCTCCTTTGAACCCACAGCCATGGCCTTCTGCCCAACATAGAGAACACAGAGAAACTCCCTCCTCCTTTACTTCCAAATCTGAGTCTTGTAGCTCTGAGCCTTCAACCCCATCTTCAATCCCTAATCTCTAGAATCACTAAAGAAGAAGGTCATCCTCCTCCCTGCATCATCTTCGATGTCTTCTTAGGCTTGATTTTCGGCGCTGCCAAGAGTTTAGTTCACCCCTTGTGGTGCCTATAAAACCATTTCTTACATGTCTATTTGGATGAAAATTACATATTCCACCGCTCTCAACTTCATCGGTTCTTAAGACAAGCCGAAGGCACTGATACTTGGTCTCGATTCTTTCAAACTCATATCTCTCTTTCTATGAAATCCGATAGGTAGATTTGCAATACCTTCAAGGAAATCGAGCCGTTAGGGTTACAACTTTTGAAAAAAATCATTAGATCCCCGATTTAGACCATCAACCCTTTTTTCCTACAAATTCGGGCATGGATTCAAATAATCGCTCAAGTAAAGAACCAGGAATTCCTCTTGAAAATGGCTAAATCTGCATCTTGAACGCTTTGTTCTTTACATTTATTTCAAATCTCAACACTCAATCATTAAAAGCCACATGATGTCGTTGGCTATAACGCTAGAGGGTTGGTTTCCAGCGGCCGGTAGGGGTGGGTCCTTGGGTGCCTACTCGAATCGCCAAATTGTGGGTGATGTTCACTATGGCGCTTTCTCCGGGGAGGAATACTTTCTCAAAATCGGCATGACATTTAGGTAGGTCGTCAGATCCATTCTCGCTGGAATAGACAACAACCCATTTGAGCGATGTTCAGGAGTCTTCGAAGGCAACATGATGATGGTATTTTGAGGCTTTTCTGTACTGAACGAAGACGGCAACGACGTGGGCCGCCGACATTAGCGAGTTGACGTGGTTGTGGTAGCTCGCAGTGAAGAGGTTTTTGACGACAAAGCCTCCGCCATGGAAGTAAAGGAGTAGGGAAGAAAATAGAGGATGAAAATAGGACAAAGGAGGAGGGAGAAAATATAAAGTAAGAGACAATGACATGGTAGGAGGTTAAGGCGAAGGCGTTGGCTGTGCGGGAGGAAGAAAGGGAAGGGTAAGGGGTACATAGATACGGGACAATTTTGTAATTTTATTTTAATTTTTAAAAAGATTCATTAGGCACTAACAGCTATTTGGAAATGGGAAAAGTACCATTCTAGCAATTTTTACCAAAAATTGCACCCAATTAGAGAAAATAGAAAAAGAATTACCGAAATAGGGCAGTTAGGCGACGCCACCAGTGGCATCAGGGTCCACGACGCCATTGCTCAGTGGCGTCTATTAATTGACGTGGGCGGAAATTTAATTGACACCCTGGGCGTCAATTTAAATTGACGCCGGCCACTAGTGGCGTCAGATTATCTAACGCCACTGAGCAGTGGCGTTATGGACCCTGACGTCACTGGTGGTGTTGCGTCGTCGCCTGACGCGACGCCACTAACTACCCTATTTTGGTAAATCTTTTTCCATCTTTTCTAATTGGGTATAATTTTTGGTAAAAATTGCTAGAATGGTACTTTTCCCATTTGAAAATATGCATATTCATTACTCCTATTTGTCTTTTCACATTTTTGAAGTTGTGTTTAAGGGATTTTCCTTAAATATTTTGATGCCTAAATTGGTAAATTTTGCAATTATTTAATTTAGTAGTGAAAATCTAAAAAAAAAAAAAACATTTTAATTTCAAAATTCTAAATAGGTAATTTCCCACTAAAATGAGTTATTAATTGCATTACTGTTGTTGTTAATCCCATTATTATTATTGTGGATAACAAGATTTTAAAGTTTAAATGATATTTTTCTGTCATTTTTTCAATTTAATATTTACAATTGAGCTTTAACCGTCGTCAAAATATTTTTACTATTAGAGTGTGATTTTCTCATATATTATTTCAATTGAAATTGTATCGCATAGTGGGCACATTTAATTCATAGAAAACATTATTTCTTCTAGTTCTAAATATAGGATAAAATTTGTATTATAAATCAATTCTATATTTAAAATTGGAGGTTGTATTTCAGTATTTGTTGTGTTTGTGTGGCGGAAGCATCTTAGCTGTCACGTAGGTGGACACCAGCAAGGGGCAAATCGGTCAGTGCACATCACGATCGGATGGTCAATCACTCAATTGGTGATTGACATGGTCGGCATCCATGGTCTCCTTTGTCTACGAACATGGTAGTACTTTGTTTCTGTTTCATCTCTAGATGTCGAAGTTGTTGTAGTTGGATTATGCAGATTTTTTCTTTTTCCTTTTTTTACCCAACAATTAGCCTTTGGCTTCATATTCTATAGAAAAAATAATCGAAAATGAATTTTAAAATTACAAAATTTTAAATAAGTTTTGTTATTAAGAATGAATAAAGTAATGACGATACTTAATAAACAACTAAATGACCAATGTAGGTTGGGTTTAATGGAAGGGTCATATTGAGGTGATCTAAGGTTCAAATAGGGAAAAAAAAAAATCACAACTCATTTTATAGAAAAATATCTGATTTAAAATTTTATAATTTTAAAATACTTTTTCTATGATTCTCCCTCTTCTATAATATTTGAGATAAGTTTTGTTGTTAATAATTAATTAATAGGAGAATACGTGTGGCCGGACACGTCAGATACGTTTATTTGATATTTTAAAATATACTCATAATCCTATATAATGTCATAGTTACTCCAAACTAATTGCCACGCAGGCTACTTAAATATTGGTACAAGTAATAAGACATCGATGCTTGTGTGTCAGTTATTACTGTAAAATAAAAAACCTCACTCGCCGTAAACATTTGTTTAGACGGGTGAAAATGGCGTAAAATATTGTAGTAATTATTATTTATTCTCCAAAAATGAAAGATTAATATATTACCGCTGTGGTCTTATTTATAAGTCTCTTTTAAATAAATCACATATAGCAAGAAGAAGTAGTTAGCTAAATGATTATGAGGTAAATTTTCAACTTTGCTCTTATTTATGTATGAATATGTAACCTTCAACTCTAAAAAAAAAAACTCTTTTTTCTCTCTTTATTTTTATTTGTACAATTAATATGACAAAAATTGTCACAATCTCATTTATTACCTAAAAGAGGACTTATAAACAGAACCAAATTTTTTGGTTAAAAATAACTTATAAATAAGACCAAAGTGGTAAGTAGTCTTAACTTTTCATACATTGGTGAAGAACTGAATATTTTAATTTTTGTTTATCAAAATTTCATACAAGATGATCAGCGTTCAATTAAATTCGCTATAACGAAAAAAATTGAGGTAGAGTGTTAGGAGAGCGTTGGAAGCGTTTGCGGTAGAGTTAATAGGCTTTGGAGAAAAAGCTCAACGTGGTGTGTTTGGGTTCGGCGTTAAGTTTACTGGACTTAAAACTCCTAACGCTTAAAAAGCCCGTTAAGGAAAAAGTTCAAGAATCCAGCTTTTTCCAACATGTTCTCAGCTTTTTGACGTAGGCCCCACCACTTCTACCACCATCAATCCAAACACAAATCATTATCTATAACCTAATTTTTTTTCCTACCGAGCTTTTTTTAAAGTCAGATAGCTTTTAAGCCACAACTCCTATCGTCAACCCAAACAAGCCCATTAAAGTTGTCTAAAATTAAAATACCAACAAGCTACTGGTTGGGATGTTATAAGGCTTCAACCATAACGCTTCCAGCCTATTGGGTCTGTTTGGGTTGGCGGTAGGAACGGTGGTTTAAAAGCTATCTGACTTTAAAAAAAGCTCGGTAGGAAAAAAGTCAGGTTATAGATAATGATTTGTGTTTGGATTGATGGTGGTAGAAGTGGCGAAGCCCACGTCAAAAAGCTGAGATCATTATGGAAAAAATTTGGATTCTGAGCTTTTTCCTTAACTCGACTTTTGAACTTTTTTGACTTAAAGTTCAACAACGTAATGGGCAATCCAAACGAAATAAATTTGGCTTTTTTCTTACTGGGTCGTTGGCTTAAAAGCCACTGAAATTTTTACAAACCAACGCAGAAAAATAAGCCACTCCAAACAGGCCCAATAAAGATTAGGGTTTAAAATGACTTGAGCAGGGTTCATAAAAAAAACTGTTGTCTAAAGATTGTTTCAGTTTCAGTTTTGGCCCCTAATATTCAATACCACAAAATTTTTCTACAAATGACTTAAATATTAGAGAGTAGGAGAGTATACGATAAGTTTCAATTCAAAATGTAAGTAAATGGTGCACTATTATCTCAGTCTACCTCTCTTGAGTTTCTGGAAGAGGGGCGTAAACCAATCAAGAGCCATGGACTGCATTAAATTATACAGAGGGGGAAAACAATGAAAGCTTTTTCAAGAGTCTAAAACTAGGTTTAAGGTAATAAAATAATCTTTAACTTTCATAAAAAATAACCATAAGCTTTTAAAATTAGTGTAAAAATTGTTAAACCCAACTAACTTCCATTCAGTAATTACAATCGGAATAAAAATCTTTTGACCTACTTATAACTTAGTCCATAAATAATTGACTTACTTGCAACGCAGTCCCTAATAATTATGAGTTATCCTACGTGGCAAAAAAAAAGGTTAAAATACTGTTAAAAAATTCTTAGGTGGATTTACATAAATTAAAAAATAAAAAACAGTTTCATCATCCCCACCAACTTGTATCCTCCTTCGCCTTTGTTTCCTAGAACCCTCACTGGGCAAAATTTCCAAATAAAGCTTGAAAATATATAATAAAACAAGGATTGGTTATCCAAAGTTGAGTCTCCAAAATTGTAAATTGTAGGAAATCCATAAGTTTTAGGGAAAATTAAGCATAGGCCCTAAGGAACGAAAAAAATTACAAAAAATCCCTTGAAATCACAAAATTACATGAAGTCCCAAGGGATTTTTTTTATATTATTTGTATGGAAATAAAATCCAAGTTTTTAAATGTTGTTGTAAATACATGCATTTCCTGTTGTAAATATAGTTTTTTCTATTGTAAATGGCTAGATTTTAAATGTTGTTGTAAATCTAGTCTTTTTCTGTTGTAAATGACCTCTCTACGTTCAAAATCCAGGTGTTTACATGTTGCTGTAAATATAGGCATTTCCTGTTGTAAATATGGTTTTTTCTGTTGTAAATGTCCAGATTTTAAATTTTGTTTTAAATATAGTACTTCCTGTATTAAATCTACATTTTTCTGTTGTAAATAATCTCTCTATGTTCAAAATCTAGGTGTTTAAATGTTGTTGTAAATATGTGCATTTTCTGTTGTAAATATGGTTTTTCTGTTGTAAATGGTCAGATGTTTAAATGTTGTTGTAAATATAAGCATTTTCTGTTGTAAATATAACATTTCCTATTGTTAATACAAATAATATCAAAAAAGTCCATTGAGACTTCTGTGTAATTTTGTGATTTCAAAGGACTTTTTTATAATTTTTTTTGTTCCTTAGGACATGCGTGTAATTTTTCCTAAGTTTTAGGGCCATAATCACCACCCTTTAGCGCCATAATCACCACCTCACACTCCACATGTCAAACCTACAACTAAACACCCAATAATATTAATATGTGCACAATTCATGGTTGGTTCCTCCCTCTTATGAAGTGGCGGTGGATCATCGAATGATTTTATATAAGTAAAACTCAAAAGAGGTTATCGCTCAATACTAGTGCAAAAAAAAAAATTTACTAGCAAAATTTTCAACAAGGTTTGGTCTCATTCCCAAAAAGACAAGAACAAAAATGAGATTGCACATTTTGGTGTTGACTCAAAAATGCCTTTTGCTCATTTGATCAAACATTCGTGTAAGACAAATTTTTAAAATTGGATGATACCTTGTCACTGTGAACAATTTTTAATTTGAATACTCACGTGGTGTTTTTAAAGAAAGATATTTTAAACTCAATAATCATGACAAAATTACCAAATAAAGTTTGAAAATATATAATAAAATAGGGATTTGTCACCTAGCGAAATTTCTAAAAAACAGACGTAGAAAGGGATGCGAGTTGGTGAGGACAAACATTTTTTTTTTAATGCAAAATCCACTTAAACAATTTTTAACCGTATTTTAACATATTTTTGTCTTATAGGATGATTCAGAAACAATACGGATTGAGTTACAAGCGAGTTAAAAGTTTAAGATTAAATTATAAGTGAGTCAAAATTTTAAAAATCAAAAGATTAATTTTTCCCATTATAATAGATAGAAGTTTGTTGGTTTTGATGATTTTACACTAATTTTGAAAGTTTATAATTATTTTTACTCCAAAAAATAGTTTACAATTACTTCTATGCTTTTTAGAAAAGTTGAAGATTATTTTATCACCTTAACCCCTAAAACTATAAATACAGGGCGCATTGCATCAGTCCAGAGTTCCAAATCACAGATTTTCTCATTACCATTGTTGCTGCAGATATTGCTCATATTAATATAATTTATGTTGAGATGAAAAAAAGCGAAGGAAGATCCCATTTTCATAAAATGAAAACTTTTTAATGCACTCAGAAAATTTAGATTTGTTTGTCTCTCTGCCCTGAAACACTTATAGACAAACAATCCCCAACACCAACCAATCAGAACATGCCTCACAAGATTTTTCACTGTTGAAAAAAACTGTAGATATATCGTGACTCACACGCAAATTACAATATTGGTAGAAAGATAACTATATATAAACATTTTACTTTTTCTATAATATATTAATTTTGTAACAGTGTTCTTACGTAGAAAACCATAGAATATCATGACTTTTCTTTCTCCTTTTTTATACACATGTGCAAAACTGACACCATTAAAAAAATCACATACCCAAGAATAAGAATGTCATCAATTTTTCTTTTATTTTTTCTTTTTGCTTTGTGCTAAGTCAGGATTCTATGTTATTTAATACTTTTCCTCCGGTCACAATTATAGGAAAGACTTTTGTAGTGCATTTCGCACTATAAAAGTCTTTCCATAATTAGTGGACCGGAGGAAAGATTATCTTCTTCGTCATAAATATAAGGTAAAATGTATAATACAAATGATACTATAAATTTTATCCTATATTTAAAATTAGAAGAAATAGCTTTTGTGATTCAGGCCCGTTTGGATTAGCGGGATATAAGTTGCTTTTTTTCAATTTCACTTTTACAAACTTAAGATAAGATAAAAGTTAGATTGTAAATATGTATTTTGTTTGGATTCGCAGTAATAAAACTCTATCTACATTGTAAAAAGAAGGTCACAGTAGCCTTTTTAAAAAAAAGCTTTCAACCTAAAAGTCAATTTAAAAAAATATCAACTCAAACACCTTATTTTACTCCCTACCATATTTTTCTCCTCCCTACCAAATTTTTTCAACCTCACCGCCTCCACAAACAAACATGGAGAGCCGAAAACATTATAAAAGCCCAACAACACTCACAGACACACACAGCACCCATACATACCATACTCTCCTGACCCCTCCCTCTACCCCCCCCCCCCTCTCTCTCACCCACATTTTTGTTTTATTAATAATTATATATTTACAATCACGAAGCTCCTTAATTCTCTGCTTCTGCTTCTGTAAATGTTGTCTGCTTCTGCATTCCCTTGAATTGATTACAGAAGCAGAGAGAAGAAGGGCGCTTCGAGAGAAGAAGAAGAAAGAGGATAGAGTCAATCACCACAAAACTTCCTTTCTTGTCTTCTTTAGCTTCTGCTATTACCTCTGGGTCCTCATTACTCCAGATCCACCTCACTTTTCTTCAACCTTATACTCTTGTTTTAGCCACACTGAAACAATAACATTCCAGCTCTGCCTCCATTGTTTTGCGTGACCCTGAAGCAAAACACCTAACAAAAATATTCCTCCTTCTTTATCAAAAGTTTGCTTCTTTAATTTCTTCCAGTGGGATTTAATCTCCTCTGTTTCTCTGACGACCCGTTTACTGTAAAAAAAGCCAAATGGATCGTCTTTCATCTACCACTGTTCTTCCAGATGCATTTCAAGGGGCCAGGGATGACATTACTACACAATTTGGGTTCATTTGGGATCAAATCAAATTGCCGTTGGTGGTACCAATGCTAAGAATTACAGTGTTTCTGTGTTTGGCCATGTCTTTGATGCTTTTCGTGGAGAGAGTGTATATGGCCGTTGTCATTACTATGGTGAAGCTCTTTGGTCGAAAACCAGAGAAGCGTTACAAATGGGAGCCACTAAAGGACGACCTCGAGTTGGGAAACTCTGCTTATCCTATGGTCCTCGTTCAAATCCCAATGTACAACGAAAGAGAGGTACTACTAAACTATAACTTAATTACCCACTTGGGTTTTAATTTCCATTTTACGCAGTTCATCAGAATTAAGGTTGAGTTTTGTTGGATCTACTTGGCAAAATGCAGGTTTATCAGCTTTCGATTGGAGCAGCATGTGGGCTTTCTTGGCCTTCGGACAGAATCGTAATACAAGTTCTTGATGATTCTACAGACCCGACAATTAAGGTGAACAGCAAAAATCCACACCCGCTGATTATAATAATATTACTATGCGTGTTTGATTGATTATTAATGTTGGGGAAGTGAAAAAACAAAAAAATTGCAGGCTTTGGTGGAGCTAGAATGCCAAAGATGGGCAAGCAAAGGGATAAACATAAAGTACGAGGTAAGAGACAACAGAAATGGGTATAAAGCAGGTGCTCTTAAAGAAGGAATGAAACATAGCTACGTGAAGCACTGCGATTATGTTGCCATTTTTGATGCTGATTTTCAACCTGAGCCTGATTTCCTCTGGCGAACTATACCATTCCTTGCTCACAATCCTGAACTCGCCCTCGTTCAGGCTCGCTGGAAATTTGGTAATTAACTTTCTCTCTCACTAATAACCCCTGTTTTTGTTTTTGCCTGGTAAGATTTTTCTTTTTCTTGTCCAATGGCGGCTCTTTTCTCTCCCATAAATCTTGTTTTTTACGATGAGAATTCTAAAAGCAGAGTTTCCTCTAGAAAACTGTCGGTGGGTTTTTATTTTTTGGTTTTTGGAAATTTTCTCTGGCCGGAGAGAGCGGTAGGTCCTACGTGGTGGTTCCATGACATTACGAAAATCACAGTAGAGTCGTCCTTTGTTGTCTTCGATTTAAGGCACGTATGCATCTTTGTCTCGTCTTCCTTGCTTTTATTTTTTATTTTCCAGTTGTTGTTGTTGTTGAGATGGGTCCCACTCTATAAAGTTTGAACTACCCTCCAAGAACTACTATTATACAAAAATTAGTGGACATACTGCATCGTCTTGATTCTTTTCTTTTGTCCGATGGCTTGTAACAAAGGGTACGACAACTTTTTTCTGTACAATCTGTCATGAAAAGTCATGAACGAGCACATAATCTGATGGATCATTAGGCATGATGTGGTAATAATGATAAGTTGATAACAAATAATAGTTCTCGTGTGTTTTTACTTTTCATACTGTCGAAACAGTGATCTACTCATCCATATCAGTAATTAGATACACCAAAAAAATAGCAGCAATTAATTGTTTAGCTTTTGGAGCCGAAAAGTCAGATGCGAATTGGACCACATCTTAGTTGGAAAAGAAGAGTTAGATATAGAAGCAGGGAAGGCTTGAGAGAAAAGGAATGGCTATTTTGGAAAGTGTGTTCAAGATCCGTAAGTAGAGAAAGAAACAGAAAAACTGGTTTTTTCTGCTTATGGGTTCATAATTAGACCTCTTTTAGCATGGCTAACCCTTCACTACTTACACGTTAGAACCTTGTTGAGGAAAATCCTATGAGACTTAAATTCTCGGTATAAATTGCTTGAATGTACTGTAGTAACATACTTGTAAGACTAATATATAAGAGAGATCAGAAAAGTTATGATTATGTTGTGCTATTGAGTGGGTTTAAAGAAATGGTGAGATGAGTAAGAGATGGTAAAGTAGAAATTCCAATGTCCAAGAATGGTAAAGGACATGTGCTGAAGCAGAACATATAAGCTACGACAGGGGTCCATGACCTTAAATAATTAGTATTAGTATTGGAGGTCGTGGCCACATATGAAAAGAGCATGTGTATGTCGAGGGAAGGGTATATATGTCTCATGTGATTGACGCTATATATCCTTCTTCTTCCTTGGTGGAATCATTGTGATCGTTGATGTCATCATTATTGTTACTACCATTATTCTGCTATGTTTCATCTCTTTCACCATCATCTTCTTCCCTTTCCCTTCCCTTCTTTCTGTATCCCCGGCAGCTGCATGTGCAGCTTTTAATGGTGGACCTCATTCCCCACTCACTGTCTCTCTCTACTAACCGACAAATGAATTTATTTCGCCCATCTCTTCCGCAAAAAAATCATTCTAGTAAAAATAGTACTCGTAGACTACCCCGTTGGAAAAAAAATCTTAACTGCCCCATTGCTGACGTGGCTATTTTTGTATTTTTGCAGTGAATTCCGATGAGTGTTTAATGACCAGGATGCAAGAGATGTCGCTGGATTACCATTTTACCGTGGAACAAGAAGTGGGGTCTTCCACTTACGCCTTCTTTGGCTTCAACGGTAACTAACATCAACCTAGAAATGAAAACTCCGAATTTTTTTTTTGGTCCAATTTTTGGATGAAAATGAAATGGGAAGCAAAAATATACATCAGGGACTGCGGGAGTATGGAGGATTGAGGCGCTGAACGAGGCTGGTGGCTGGAAGGATAGGACCACTGTGGAAGATATGGACCTTGCTGTTCGAGCCAGTCTCAAGGGCTGGAAATTCCTCTACTTGGGCAAAATCCAGGTTTCTCTCAGAATAATTATAATTTTTAATATGGTCATTTCTATAAATCCATATTTTAAATGTTTTTACTGTGATGTTAATTCCGGAACAGGTCAAGAATGAATTGCCTAGCACTTTCAAGGCCTACCGCTTCCAACAACACAGGTGGTCTTGTGGGCCAGCAAATCTCTTCAGGAAAATGGTTATGGAGATTGTAAGAAACAAGGTGAATTGGCCTCCCCTGTATCAGCCACAATGCATATATGTTCTCTTCTTTTCAAAGTAGATTCATCCCTCTGAGTTTGTAATGTATATGGTGTGCAGAAAGTGTCCTTGTGGAAGAAGGTACATGTCATTTACAGCTTCTTCTTCGTTCGGAAGGTGGTAGCCCACGTCGTCACATTTGTGTTCTACTGCATGGTGTTACCTGCGACAGTTTTGGTGCCTGAGGTTGTTGTCCCAAAGTGGGGAGCTGTATATATCCCTTCCATCATCACCCTCCTTAATGCCGTCGGAACTCCAAGGTCGACCTTATTCCTCTCAACTTCTCCTTTCTCTTAGTCCTCATCTATAAGTTCTTAAAGACAACCTCCCTGCGTTGATTCTTGTACTTGTATTGATTTTGTTGCACGTGTTTTCTGTGTTAAGGTCGCTTCATTTGATGGTCTTCTGGATTCTTTTTGAGAATTGCATGTCTCTGCATCGGACAAAGGCCACAATCATTGGTCTGCTAGAGGCTAGCCGAGTGAATGAATGGGTTGTCACTGAGAAGCTTGGAGATGCTCTCAAGGCTAAAGCTGCAGCTAAAGCACCCAAGAAGCCTCGATTCAGGATTGGAGACAGGTACTCTATATTTCTGGCTTCTTTCTCATAACATTCACTCCTTTATATGACTCACAAGTACTTACCAATATATGTGCTGTGTGTCAAAATATGATTAATTAGGATTCACTTGTTGGAACTTGGAGTTGGATTCTACCTCTTCTTCTGTGGTTGCTACGACGTGCTTTTCGGCAAAAATCACTACTTTATCTTCCTTTATATTCAAGCAATCGCCTTCTTTATCATTGCTTTTGGATATATTGGCACATTCGTTCCCAACTCCTAGAAGACTCTCCTCATTCGGCAATATTCCAGTTTCTGTGCATTGATTCTCTCTCTGCTCTGTAATATAGTATTGTGTTTTCAGCAGGGTTCTGGCAATTATAGGTTGTTACTTGTTAGTACAAAAAACATCAAGAAAAAGGCATATGCTGATATGCATAATCAAAGAATTGAATAGTTTTTCTTGTGAATAATGAACAAAGATCAGGAACTCACAAAGTTGCTGCCATGGAAAATGGAGTAGACAGAAGAGAAGAAACACAGCATTGGGGGCATCGGATCCTCTATAGAGCAAAACATATTTTGATTGGAAATGGATTGTTTGTTAGATTTTGTAGAAGTTTTTCATCATCATCACCATTATTACTTGTTTCTATTTTTTTGGGTTCCTTACAGTGTATTCGTTTTTACAGTTTGAAGAAATTTGAGAAGATTATACAAATATTTCCTTCTTTTTTTTTTCCCGGCCAACAGCACATGGGGGGTTAAAGGCTCTTCCTCACTTTTCCTTTTGTATGCATTTATTAAAGTTCGCTTCGCAGATGGGAAGTAGGCAAGAGTTATGTGGACAAACAGAAACGGAAAGCAAAGTCATTTCCATTCTTAATTGATCTCTGTAAAGGATCTGACCCCCTATCTATAGTTCTATACCATTAATGCAATCCACCGAGCCATTCTAAATACCTGTCAATTCCTCCATCCGATTCTTAAAAGAAAGAATTTTAGTGAGAGAATGAGATTATTTATATGAGAGAGAGATAGAGAGATCGCTCAGGAGGCATCATAAGTTCATAACATACTGTCTTCAACTAATTTAAATTCTCTAAAATATTTCATGAAGTGAATTAAAGTAAAAATCCCACTTTTGCTACGGTCCATATGCAGAAATTAGACCCGCCATCTTCACCGGTCTTTTTTTCTTTCAATTAAAAAGGAGGCTAAATGTCAAACAGGTCCATTTGGAAAGGACTTGATTTAAACACGTAAGGTACTAGTAGGCACTTTGTAAGTATTCCAGTAAACGCTTTTTTAAGTTCAAAATCACGTCCTACCAACCTTGAATCAACGCATCGGTTATCAACTTATTTCTGGACTTAGTCACGTCCTACAAGAAGCTCAAATCTGTGAGTTGCAGGGCATAATATGCAGTAGAAGAGGGGATTTGCATTTCAAGAAATCCAACTCGTCTCCTCACAATTGAATCGCCAGGTCATTTGGCTTGTGCTATAGCGCTGAAGTGATCATAGCTGTCTCACCAGATTAAGCCTCGCAAATCACCAAGCTGATGTGACTGAGGGTTGTATTAGTGAAGCGAGGCTGAATTCATTCGGAGAAGTTGCATCAAGGTTCAAGTAGTAACCTCTTCGACACTAGAACAATGTCACAATTTTGCCCTTAAGCGATTAAGACGAGGCATAAGTTTCATTTGTGGGCCCCAACACAACGTACTCTGCGGACGATTTTCATTGTTTTTCACTCCAATTAACACTCTCAATTCATCAAAGCCGCATTTCAAAACTATTTTCCAAAGGGGTTGTTGATAAAAGAAATAGTTTTTATGCTGTATTTTCAGATATGCCCTCTAGCATTCTCTGCTCATCAAAAAGAGTCTGTTATATATTCAGGTGCTTATCAGAATGTTTACAATAGGAAGATTGTATTGCTAGAATCAAATACGTATACAGGCTCCACGAGAAAAGTAGATTACGTTTTCATAATTCTTGTAATAGCAATACGTAGTTCTGCTTGTCAGATAATGACTTGTGGAAATTACGCTTTCAAATGAGTATACTTTATACAGGGTCCACAAGAGAGCAGCCACCAACACACTGAAAAGTTTTTGAAAAGGAAATCAAAGTAATGTGTTCATTACCATGTTCTGATTCAAATTTCTAAGTGCTTTCGACATGATAGAGCTTGTTTAAATAATTCTGGGAGCAGGGCAGATTTTTCACAACATTATAAACGCCCTGCATTAAATCAAACACTTGACCATTTGCATGTAAACGATTACTGATACATCCCATCCTTTTCTTTTCCCTTTTTGTTAAGTGCATGGAGTAATCCAATCACCAATTATTCGTAACAAATCACAACAAAACATTTTTCATGTTCCTGACAAGACCAAGACTGGTTCTGTTTATTCATCATATCAAAGGTTCATTCACTAGCCAAGTACAAACAGTAATCTCATAGTGGAGTACCACCAGAATCCGCAAAAACAAGAAAGTAATTAAAGCCTAGCTCACCATGGTTTTAGAATTTAGAGCACTTTCAGCATATCCTCTGCACCACTGAATGTGAACGCACCACCTTCCTCCAAGTTCAAGACCTTCACGACACCATCCTCCGCCAGAAGAGCGTATCGCCTAGAGCGAACACCCAATCCAACAGGTTTATCACTCAAATCGAGCTCGCACCCAATCGCCTTGGTGAACGTCCCGTTGCCGTCGGACAAGAGAAGCACCTCATCGTTGATCTTCAAGTTTTCTTTCCACGCCTTCATCACGAAGGCATCGTTGACCGAAATGCAGGCGATTGTGTCGACGCCTTTCGATTTGAGATCGGCGGATTTCTCCACGAAGCCCGGAACGTGCTTCAGAGAACAGGTTGGGGTGAAGGCGCCGGGGACAGCAAAGAAAACGGCCTTCTTGCCCTTGGTGAGTTCGGAGACGGTGACCGTCTTGACATCGTCGGCAGCGTCGAGGAAGGAAAAGGTGGCTTCGGGCAGCTTGTCGCCAACGGAGATGGTGGCGGAAATGGTGGATTTGGTAGTGAAAGAAGCAGAGAGTGGGAGGGAAATAGGGCGGCGATGGTTGAATTTGAGGGATGTAGGAGTAATAGAGAATTTAGAAGAGAGGGCGGAGGGAAATGCTTTGGGAGGAAGGCGACATGTGGCAGCGGTGGCGGTGGTTGAGAGGAGCCTAGAGAATGTGGTAGTTGCGGCCATGAGGATTTGATAGCAGATTTTTGGGAGCGGAGTAAGAGCTGTGGGATGATGAGTGAGGAGAGGCTGAAGAGACGACACCTATAAAGAAGGCCTATGTGCTTCGGCTGATTGCGAACCTTGGGTCCTAACCTGCGGCCTGCTGCCCTATTTGGGGCCGGTAGGGATAAAACAAAACAGAACTGCCGATAGCCCGATCCTAAGAAATAAATAATAAAGAATTTATAGGAAAAATTCTGTTTTAAGTATAATCTGAATTTTCAAAAATTCTAAATAAGTAGTTGAAGAAAAATGAGATTTTAAAATCTAAATGTTTTTATTAAAATATATCTAACATTTCATAAAGTCACTAACCCTAGTACCCTACTGTTCTTTTTCTCTCCTCTCTCTCTTTATTAGGTAAGGTTTTCTCCTCATCCATTTTCGCATTATCTTTAAATCACATTGATCTAATTAATACAATATTATTTTGATTTTTCTTTCCTAATGAGAAAAAATATAAAGATATCTCCTTCTGTGTGGGCTCTCACTTCAGATCTCATCCCGTCCAACCTCCTCCCTTTACACCGCCGATGAAGCCAGCAGCAACGGTGACGATCAGAAGCCCCTTGCTAGCCCGCTTGCGCCGGCGCTTGTTACTCAGGGCTCGTCGGCACAGCAACGCCGGAATCTTATAGAGGCTGAGCGCTAGCAGATCGATGAGACCACAGGGTCAGCAGCAGCACACCACGGCACACTCCATCGAGGTGCCTCCAACGACTTCGTCTGGGAGGTCGGTTTTCGAACGGAAAGTTGAAATGACGTCGATGAACCTTGTGAGCTTCCATAAACATCCACCTCTCTTGCTATTTCAGTAGATCAGACCATTGGATTTGAAAGAATTGAAGCTCCTAAACCGTAATCCTTCTTCTTCTTCTTCGTCTTCATCTTCTTGTTGAGTTCAAGCGATGGTGAAGGAAAAGGAAGATTCAGAATCACAAGAATTTGAGATAGACAAAGATAAGGCCATAGCTTGACCAGTAGCTTCATAGCTTGACCAGTAGCTTCAGTCTCTCTCCACTAAACAAGTCTCTTCCGTTAAAGGGTTAAGTTGTAATTTTGCCCTTAAAAAAAGTATACTCCCAGAAACAATTTTGCGTTTTTTTTAAAACATATTCGCCGCGAAGTTTAAAAACGTAGTAATGTTCTTTTCCGTTAATTCTTCAACGGTCAACGTTAGGGTTTTTAACGGAGGAACAATCTTGCGTTTTTAAACTTCAAAAATATCGCATTCTTCAAAAAAACGTAGTAATGTTACCCCTAAAGTTTAAAAACGTAGTAATTTTTGCCCTTTTGTTTAAACCTTAAACGTTAGTTGACCGTTAGGGTTTTTAATGGAGGGGTAATTCACTACGTTTTTAAACTTCGAAGAACATTCTTACTTTAAAACTTCGATTGGAAATCGCTTTCTTGATATACTTTAAGGCGAAAAAATTACCTTAACCCTCCCCTAAACTTAAACTCAGAGGTTCTCTCTCTCTCCTTCTTCAATGATTAACTTCTGAACTAGCTTTCCCTCTGCATGTAAGTTTGATTCATAATTAACAATCAATGGAATTCGAAATTGAAGTTGTAATTAGTAATTGTTTTAATTATATTAAGGAGCTTCAGATGTGAAATTCGAAGAAGCAGGGAGGGTGGGGAGTAGTGTGAATATGAGAGCAAAGGAGTTCGAAATATCATACTCGTTTCTGGGTTATACCGCGGTTGTTCTTGTTTTATTCAGTATCTTTTACAATTTTCTGTTCTACACTATAATTGCGCCTTCCATTGATGGTGCTCCCTAATGACTTTGGACGTGAATTTTTCTCGATGATTTTCTACTGGCATTTTGGATTTTGATGCCCTTTTATTTTATCTTTTAATTTAAAAAATTGAGTAGCATTATGGTAAAACATCAACGCTTGAAAATCCCAATTTAATCCGGGAAAATCATTTTAAAGTTTTAAAGAACCAAAAAATATCAAAAAAGTCTCACTAACAACTCCAATATCGACAAATTCATATGTGGGTTTTAACAATTACTCAGAACCTCTTTGAAATTATAATTTTTTCTGAAACTTTTTTGACATTTTTTTGGTCCTTTAAGATTTTAAAGGAATTTTCTCATTTAATCCCATGTCGCCTCTCTATTGTTTAAAAGTGTTGACAGACCTTTTGGGATTTTAGTAATTGTAGTGGTATTTTATATGTCTTTTTCCCTAATTTATATCATGTTACTATTTGTTAAGTAAATGGCCCTTGTAATGTCGTTGCTGGACTCTGGAGTTGGAAAAGCACAGCTTTAGTTGTTTATTATGTTTACTGGTTGGTTGTGTGTGTAGTAGACGTATAAGGACTCAGATATCTTACTTGTATAGTACCCAAAAAAAAAATTATCTTACTGGTAGGGTGGTCCCATTGTCCCGTAAATAATGGTAAAAGTGTAGATTGATTTTTGGTCTGCTATGCGGCTTGTTGGTCACTATTTACTACTCAAACATTTAAAATTAATTAAAAATAATGGGAAAAATGAAACTAAGGTTCCAATGAAGAAAAATAATATCAAAATAGTCTCATGATTTGTCAATGACTATCTTTTCACTTGTCATTGACAATCTAGAAGACTTTGTTGATATTATTTTCATTATTTGAGACATTTCTGTCATTTTTCCAAAATAATAAAGTATGACATGAAATAAACATTTGTTTTGAAGGACGCACTTATTAATAAGGGGTATGTAAGAAAGAGAAATAGAGTAAATATAAGTATCATTGACATTTTAATTAATACAATATGTATATTTAAGGGAAAATTATAATAAATGACCTAAGAAAAATAATATTTATTGAGAATGACCATAAAAATGGTAATTATTTTAAAGGACCAAAAATTAAAAAATTAAAATAGAAAGACTAAATTGCTCATGTATTATCTCCGTGTCTTCTTCTTCCCCATATGTAACTGTTATTGATTATAATGTCTCCGTGGGAATTTGGAATGATCCATAAAATTAATGTTTCCAAGAGTTGATTCTAAACGAGCAAAAAAACATCTTGCAGCTTTGATCTTCAGCGCTAGAGGCTCCCAACTTTGTGTAATATTTGGTTTAATTACGCTCAAGTGCTGAAATTTCAGTGCTCTGTTTTCCAATGATGAGGTGGAAACACTATTAAATTCTTCAATTTGAAAATTTGGTTGTGCTTAGTTGCTTATTGGTTTTGTGGCTGAAATATTTAATGTGCCAGCTGCATGCGAAGCTCATTTCGGAGTGCCAATGGGAGGATCAGTATTGAACTCAGTGAACATTCACCTAAACAAATCCACAATAGCTTTCCTTCTGAGCATATCTTCATCATTAGCAATAATGGTGGACCAAGAGTTCTTCCATCTATCAGAGGAAGCCCTAAGAATCTGGTCAGAGAAAAACAGAGACAACAAAAAAGCTTCAGGCGTCCCCTTTTAATAGTGATTGCCGATGGTCAAAACCACAACCCGAAGGAAGTTCGATGCGCGTGGAGAGAGGGGTGATAGAGTACGAGAGGTTTTTGGGGAGTGGGGACTCATAATTTTCATGGAACGACTTTGATTGTTTGGGCAAGGAAGCACAGAGCATGGAGGGTCTTCCACCGTTCTCCACTGCTCCATCTTTTCATTTCTGATTGATTTTATGATCACATAATCTAAAGTGTTTGATATAGAGCTGTAGTTTAATGCTTTCTTGTTTATGCCATCGAAAAAGAATGTGGTTATTTGAATTAACATATACTATTTATTATTAATCAACCACTTCAGGTGCATAGGTAAAAAAACTCATTCCAATAAGAGAGAAGATATGAAATTTGATTTATGGTCCTTCAAAATAATTACAATTTTTATGTTCTTCTTAATAAATATTATTTTTCTTAAGTCCTTTATTATAATTTTCCCCATATTTAATGAGTGGCGGAAATTTAAAAAAAAATCATTAAATGTTTAAACAATTCTTATTGGACTCTTTTAAAAAGGATCAAAACAATTCAATTTTTAAAACAGACCAGTGGGAGTACCTTATTATTACTACTTAGTTATTTAATTATATTTAAAAATAGAATTACATACTAATTATTTTTATACTAACTTTTTTTTGACAACTATTTAATGTTTGTCTTGGCAAATTGTTATAGATTAAAAGGCAAACTTATTTGATATGGATTTTGCAGATGATTCTAAAAGATCAAAGCTCTCCATTGCAGTCTTATGGCTCCCATTCCTTTCATTCGTTTTGCTGGATGAGGGGATGTTTGGTTTTAACTTTTAGAAGCCAATAGTCCACTTTCAAAATTAACTTCTACAGGTTTGTTTATTTTTGAAAGCTTGTACCCCAAAAAAAAAAAATAGTGATAGAATTTTGATTTTCATCCCTATAATTTTAAATATTTGGTTTTGGTTTATATAGTTTCATAAAATTTTAGTTTGTATTCGACGAATGATCATTATACTTTTAACTAATTTTTGTTTTATCCCCTATACTTAAATTTATATCAAGTCTTAATGAAATTATAGGGACCAAAACCCATTATTTAAAATTATATGAACCAAAAACTTTGATTGAACTATAAAGATATTAACCCAATAAAGTATATTCCCTTGATTGGTAAAAATCAATTTGCTATATTATCCTTATTTTTGGCTTTTGGCTTTTAGTTTTAGTAAAAGGACAACATGAACATAGAGTGAGAGTAGCCAAGATAAAGATGTTGAGATAGATGTATACTCACATAAGAAACGATAAAACTCATAATGATCATAAACGTAAGCGAGTTGAAATGGCACCTATTAAAGAAAAAATAGTAGAAAATCTTCTAAGGTTGTTCTGACAAGTCCAAAGACAGATATTGAATGCGCCAGTGAGGGGGTCGATCAAACAGTATGGAGCCCTTCAAAAAGAGGTAGAGGAAAACAAAACGAACACTCAATGAGGTTATATAGAGCAGGATCTATTGGTTAATAATATGTTTGAAGATTTGGTTTTTCATAGAGTGTGATCCATAAAACTGACCTCACCAAATAGGATAAGACTTTGTTGTTATTTCCTCAGCCTCCACCCTCCAGCCTCCGTTGCTTTTTGTTTTAGTAAAATCTTTATTATAATTATCTTCATATTACATTCAAGAACAATGCACCTAGACAAATTTTATTTAATATTGAGCGGGGAAAAACACGAAAACAAAGTAAACTAAAACATCACACTTCTAGAATTACATACACGTATCACATCCCCTATGCAATCAGTTTTTCAACCACTATGCAAGCCACTCTGCCACACAATTCCCATCTCTTACTTCTACCTCCCATCCATCCTTCAACAATTGATTCACTCTGCACAAGAATCTGCTATCTCCTTCACATCTTATAATTTGACTTTTTTATAAATATATTCAAACATTAATCCTTTAACTTTCACTCTTTTACCAAATTTAAGTTTTAAAAACTAACTCTTAGCAATTTGGAAAGCAAACACACACTAATTTTTTCTTCTATTCATTTGTACTATCTTTCCCTTGCTGTGATCGAGTGCCTTAAATTTAAAAATTGCTACTGCTAAATCAATAAAAAAGTGACCTTCACAGCATCATTCTTTTTTATATATGTATGTATGGTATACTCGGTTCAAAGAAAGTTTAATCATTATGATCCACACCCTACAGTTATTTCATGTACAAACCTAAGCTAGTTTCATTAACGTTTTTCTTCTGTTGATGAATGAATAAGAAACTAACAAGAGGCGATGCTAATGATAGCGGGATCCTCTCTGTTGGGAACTATGGGCTTACTTGCTTGGGACACTGGAGGGAGGAAAGTACTGATATATTGAGTTGACATATGGTTATATAAAAATAGCTTTGCCTTGTAAAATACACTAATAAAAATAACTCTTGAAAGCTTCTCGTGGTTATCATTGTATTATTTGGATCTAGCTTCTCTCCTTTTCTTTCCCATCCTTTTCTCTCTTTTTCCTTTTTTTGTCGTTGGATTAAGATCTCAGCGTTCCAAATTTACCATCCTTTCCCATTATAATAATGTTTTTATCATATGATAAATCTAGACCGTTGAAATCGTAATCCAACGGCATAAAAGGGAAAAGGATGGGAAGGGTAGAGGAGAAAAGCCAAAGTCCGTATTATTCCTCATGAAATTAAATCTCATGACCTGTCAATTGTATTGGGCCAAGTGGGGGGAATCAAGCATGTAAACAACAGTAACGAGTCAATGGCCAATAACTTAAAGGGATAAAAAGTTAAAAACCTTCATGCAATGGTTAGTTCAATTGTTTGAAACCTTAGGCCAATAACTTAAAGGGATAAAAAGTTAAAAACCCTCATGCAATGGTTAGTTCAATTGTTTGAAACCTTATGGTATGTGTGTGTCTATATATATATATATATATATATATATATATATATATATATATATATATATATTATATATATATATATATTATTTGCTAGGAACATGTATCCTCTTATTGAAGATAATCTTCTTTGATACACAATTTGACGCTAAATGTGAATACATCTTCCAGCAAGAATTCAAACCTTAATTTGCTATGTTGTGAGGGAATAGCCCCTTCTATTAGATCCAATCCCTATCAATTATACCTTTTTTCAATGAAAGAGGCGTGCACTAATGGTCTGAACTCTTAAGTAACAAACAAGATTGAACCGGTAACTTTCCCCTTATTGAGGAGCTCTACACTCATGTCATTAGACTACAAATTCATGCCTTAAGTATCTATCTGTTTGGGTAAGCATTTGACCCTTTAAAAGCTCGGTAGGAGAAGAAAAAAATCTTAGTGGAAAAAAGCCCAACTTTATAGTGTTTGGATAGGCTTTTGACACACTGGCTTCTACAAAAAAAAAAAAAAAAAAAAAAAACTCCTTACTTTTAGAAGCTGGATCCTTGAGCTTTGAGCGTTGGTCCAATCTTGATCTTTTCTTCCATGAACGAGGTCCTGATTCTCTTTGAAACCGACGCTTCTTCTATCCATAAATCGAAACCACGATGAAACAGAATACCTGAGAAATTCACCGGGTGTTGGTTACTGTAGGTCCTGAGTCAATGCCGGAGCGCGGTCTTCACATATCCAACAAAATTTTGGAGCTAAAGAGAAGCAAATTCTTTCTCGAAGTGAGAGAACTTGTGGAAGTGTTAGCTATGATAGCCTTTTCCATCACAGACGGAGTTAGGAGGTTAGTTGGAATTAATTATTCTTCACTTTTGGAAGTGTTCTATTTCCATTTCTCCCAACTGAATTGTTGGTTAATCTCTGTTGCATCACTACGATGGCTGTTAGCAGAGAAGAATTGTTCTCTCTGATAATATAAGTTATTGAAGAATCAATGATACTTTTAGACTGCTTTTTAAATGTCTTTAAAATCCCTTTTTTAACAATGCTCCTTAAATTGAAAAAGAATAATAAATGCTTTAGATATGATTAAATGAAACTTATATTGTAAGATGAGAAAAAATATTAGGGGGAAAAAAACTTGTATCCTGAAAATGGAAGGATATATATACATATTTCATGGATTGAAGTCTGAAATGGGGCCACCGAGCAAAACACTAAAAAAAATATCATATATAGAAAATTAGTATGACTCGACCGGAGTTATCTTCATCGAAGTCTGAAATGGGGCCACCGAGCCCCTTTGCGGTCATCTTCCAAAAATTGATGCTCTATCTTTCTATTGGATGTTGCTGATGAGATGAACTGGCTCTGACATTTATATCCAGGTCTCTAAATTTCTCTGTTAATGCTTCCATTTTCTGCATGTTATTAGTTAGCAGTATCTGCACCAACAGCTCATGGGTAGCAGGAAAACTTAGTAAATCGTTTTTCTCTGACAACTATAATATAAATGAATATAGAAATAACGTTTAGATGAAATACCCCATGACAGCTGGTAATTATTCAACAGAAAGTCATGATGCATTTGAGGTGTGCTAGCAAATGTTGAAATGGCACGTTTTTTCCCTCGTTGATCTTTTTTTCCTGAATGATGCATGCATATTCTCTGCAACCAAAGTATCAATACTTGTAATTGGTCTTTCTCCATCCACAAGTGTTTGCATGTAAGAATTGCTTCGTTGTCTTGTGAATTGATTTGGCAGGATGCTACAGTTTCTAGTAAAGGTTAGTTTGGCAAAATCACGAAATTTAATTGGGGCTTTGGATCTTCTTTTAGTTGGCCTTGTCTGACTGAAAGATATGATGCTTTCAAATGCTTGAGATCGGTCATGAGCAGCTCCTTCTGTTGCTTCAAATGTGACTGGATTCTCTACTGCATCATATTCACAAGAAATCAAACACTTGGAACTTGATGCACAAAGATCATTGGGATATGTCGCAAACCATAGATCCTTCATGGGAATCAAAGATGTCCTTGAAGTATTATTAGAGGTTGATGCCTTCTCACTTCTCCTTTTCTTCTGAACAGCAGGAAATTGAATGCAACGCCTCTGGTATGCATGCAGTCCATTATAATGCACCCCAATCAGATTCATGTGGCTGATATCTGCATGGTCAGTAGTAGCGGAGTGTTTTCTTTTGGTACCACCCATATGTAATCCTGTGGTCAGATTTCCAGTCTTACTGCTGTTGGAATTATTTTGACTTGATTGTGTTTCAGATTTTTCAAGCCCATCCTGAGTAGTCGTCACCACACCTTTTCTTTTCCAGTTCTTTGCAGAGTTAGCCCCAGAAGTATTGATGTTTGCGAGAGGTGTATTTGGGGCTGTATGTGTTTCTTCCAATACACCTGACCCTTTCCCAATATGCAGTGTCACATTTTCTGTTGGCACAGTGGTTTCACCTCCTGGTTGCTCTGTTAATTCAAAATTCAAGGACCTTCTGGAAGACTTCTTAGTAGATCCAGGCATGATGGACTCAGTTGATTCTACTGTTACTTCTGTTGGAGGTGGTGTAGAAGCCTTGTTTAGTCCTTTCTTTCTCACGTACTTAAACTTGAGAGTTGGGTTTTCTTTTGGTTGAGCAGGCTTTGGGGTAACTGGCTTTCTAGCCCGTTTGCCTTCTTTGATGACCTTTGGTCGGCGTTTTTTCCTCCTTTGTTTTGGTGTTGGTGTTTGATTCAAACCAACAACTTGGCTGCCTCCCTTATCAGGGTTGTGATTCTCCTTTAATGGCGTAGAAACAGCAGCCAATGATGATTCCGTGACAGCTTCAGAGAGTTCTCGGTTGTCTGGTGTTTCACTGTTGGTTCTGGGGACATTTTTCTCCAATTCCACATAAACCTGCATTCCTACAACTTGTCTGCTTTCTCCTCTGATTGCTTTGGCTGGCGTGGGAGGTGCAAGGTGTGAAATAGTTTTCCCACAACAAGTGCTTTTCTGGGATGCAATAGATGAAGTGCCTGGATGACCACCCAAAAAAAAAAAAAAAAAAAGATCATGTGAATGTCATAGAGAATTCACTAAGAAAAAGAGGAATCCCAGTTAGTTCATGCTCTCAGTTTGATCAAATATTTCGACAGGGGGTCTACGAGATGCAAGTTATTATAGCAGAATAGTTGTTTCTACGGATAAGAATTTTTTTTATTGTGCCAGCGAAAAGGTTGGCTTTACAGTTGAGATGTTCTGAAGTCGAAATATGAAAAAATGCCAGACGGTGCTATTGAATGTCTCATAGAGGTTCTGCAGCTGCTTCTCACTGTTCTGTTCCTTCTTAGTATACCCTTCTGTCATTTTTTCAAAAACAAAAATTATTTTAAGCTCTATGAAACTTCAATGGTTACATCCCAATATTCGAGTATTTTTTTCCTCCACTGCAAATTGGAATACCAATAAACTCGAGTAAAGGAGAGGAAAAAAACATCTTTTGCTAAATGTTCACTTACCTTGGGGTTCCTGGGGAATGTAATTAATGGTATTGACAAGGGTTTGCTCAAGAGAGACATTATGGGGGGTCGGTGAAACACTGGCGAGGTTCGATAGGGAGTCGCTTTGTGAGCTGGAATCAGGAAATAGTGGGTTCTTCCCTTCATTGTTAGTGCCTGGATCGGTCCCTTGGAAGAGTGCATATGCAGCATCTGCCAGAGCCAAGAGATCGGAAAAACTCACAGCTTTCAAGTCTGAAACAGTTACAGCGGTAGACTTTGCACATGCAACTACACTATCAGCATAAGTGGCATGAGGTGAAGCACATGAACTAGTCTTCAAGAAATTTGCTTGGCTCAGCTGATTTCCCTCCCCATCAGCACAGATCGGCTCTGTTCTGGGAAGAATAGGCTTCAGTGGGGCGCTAGGGATCCAGGAGACCTCTTTTCCGCTTGATTCTCCCACCTCCATTCTTCTGCTTTAGCCCAGAAGAACTCTTCTTTCTCACTTTGTCTCTTAACTGCTCCAGATAAAAAAAAAAAAAAAATGACAGCAGAAACAAAATTGGCGAGTGTGATTGCTCCAGATGCTCGGTGAAGCCCCAAATTTCACTGATTTGGTCCAATCTTGATCTTTTCTTCCGTGAACGACGCAACGATTGTTAGGTCCATTTCAAGGAATGAAACTGCGAGAGGAAAATAGAAGAAATCTGAGAAACCGGCATCAATAATCTGTGAGAAATTGATGTTTGATGAAATGGAAAATTCAGAACAAAAGATAAGAGGAAATGTTGTATTGTTGTTGAGGGTAAAAATTGTTATTTTTGAAAGCTTGTACCAAAAAAAAAATATAGGGTAAATATTGTTAGTCTTTATTAAGTTATTATTTGATAGAATTTTGATTTTGGTTAAATATTTAGTTTTGGTTTATATGGTTTCATAAAATTTTAGTCTGTGTTGAATGAATAATCCTTATACTTTTAACTAATTTTTATTTTATCTCCTATACTTAAATTTATATCAAGTCTTAATAAAATTATAGGGACCAAAACCCATTACTTAAAATTATTGGAATCAAAAACAAAATTTGATTAAACTATATTCCCTTAATTGGTAAAAATCAATTTGCTAAATTATCCTTATTTTTTTGGCTTTGGGCTTTTAGTTTTAGCAAAGGATAACGTGAATATAAAGTGAAAGTAGCTAAGATAAGGATGTTAAGATAGATGTATGATCATATAAAGAAAGAGAAAATCGTAGTTGGAGTGGCACCTATTAATGAAAAAATGATAGAAAATCGTCTAAAGTTGTTCAGACAAGTCCAAAGATGGCTATTGAGTGCATTAGTGAGGACAATCAATCAAACAATATGAAGTCTTTTAAAAAGAGATAAAGGAAGACTAAAGCGGACACTTAATGAGGTTATATAGAGCAAAATCTATTGACTAATAATCTATTTAAAGATTTAATTTTTGATAGAGCACAACGATGTCGTAGATCCATATAGTCGACCTCATCACTAAATAAGGTAAGGGTTTATTATTGTTTTCACAGCCTCCATTGCTTTTAGTTTTTATAAAATCTGCAAATTTTATTTAATGACGAGCGGGACAAAACATAGTAAACTAAAACATCACACTTCTAGAATCACACACACCTATCACAACCCTGAGCAATCAGTTTTTAAACCATTAGGGGGACTATCCTGGAGTTGTACGGTGTTGGGTTGGAGGAAGCTTCATCATGGAAGCCAATCTGCCACACAATTCCCATCTCTTACTTCTGCCTCTCATCCATCCTTCAACAACTGATTCACTCTGCACAAGAATCTGCTATCTCCTTCACCTCTTATAAATTGACTTTTTTATAGATATATTCAAAAATATTAATCCTTTAACTTTCAGTCTTTTACCAAATTTAAGTTTTAAAAACAAACTCTCAGCAATTTGGAAAGCAAACACAAAATAATTTTTTCTTCTAATCATTTGTACTATCTTTCCCTTGCTGTGATCGAGTGCCTTAAATTTAAGAATTGCTACTGCTAAATAAAAAAAAGTAACCACTAACCAACACTGCATCATTCTTTTTATATATGTATGTATGGTATACTAGTATTAGTTTTCCTAGTGTCGGTTCATAGAAAGTTTAATCATTATGATCTACAAACCTAAGCTAGTTTCATACACGTTTTTCTTCTGCTGATGAATGAATAAGAAAATAACAAGAGACGATGCTAATCATTGTGGGATCCTCTCTGTTGGGAACTATGGGCTTTCTTGCTTGGGACACTGGAGGGAGGAAAGTAGTGGGGGGATCTGATTTATTTTGAGTGATTTTGAGTTGACATATAAATATGTAAAAATAGTTTTGCCTTGTAAAATACACTACTAAAAATAACTCTTGAAGGCTTTTCGTCGTTACTATCGTATTATCCCTCATGAAATTAAATAGGAGAATGACTTTTAAGTCTCAACTGAAAAAAAATATTTGAAAAGTCCCTATTAACAAATGAACCGGATGAATTAATAAGTGAATCAGTTAACATTTACAACTTATGAGACTTAGACAATGAATTATTATTTTTGGTTGGGATATATATTTCATTCTCCCAAATTAAATCTCATGACCTGCGAATTCGACTGGGCCAAGTTTTTTTTTTGGGGGGAGGGGGGAATTAAGTATGTAAACAACAACAACGGGTCAATGGCAGACCTGGCTTTCCTCCTTTGCCATTAAGGTCTGCTACCCTCCCTTTCTCTTATATTGTGTCGTTTTGGAGCAAAATTGTGTAGCTGTTGGCTTTTTTTTTCTTTAATATTTCATTGTACCAAAAAGATACTTCATTATTTTAGGATTTTGAAAAAAATATTCTGAAGCATATTTTTAGTACCAGTCAGTACTCTGAAATATTTTTTCAAGATCATAAAGTATTTTGTCAGTATCATTCAGTATCATGAACTATCCTTTTAGTACTAGTCAGTACCCTGAAATAATTTTTCTAGATCATGAAGTATTTTTTAGTACCAATCAGGATCCTAAAGTATCTTTTTAATACCACTCAATACCCTAAAATATTTTTTGTAAGATTCTAAAATAATTTTTTAAGACCATAAAGTATTTTTTAGTACCGTTTAATATCTTGAAATATTTTTTTAAGACCAACCACTACCCTATTTTTTTTTTAAAAAAAAAAAAAAAACCACCAGTTGCACAATTTTAAACCTAAGTGGCGCAGTATAGGAGAAAAAGGAGGGTCGCGGACCTTAATGACAAAGGAGGAAAGCCACGGATGGAGGCGAAAGCGGACTCTCTGATTGCGAAAGCAGACCCGCTGCCGCTCTCGGAGGATAGTCTCCGATCGACCAAGAAGGTACGTATCCGGCCAGTGGGGGCGGGAGACAGGAAAGATGATAGTCTTCATGTGGCAGATGTGCAGATGGCAGATGGTGAGATTAATGCAAGTATCTCCTACAAGAACAAACTGCTGAACGTTGCTCAGGATGGGGGGGCCGATCGACATATGAATGAGATTGTTTTAACCGAGGTGGATTACTTGCATCGGTCGTGATGGTGATATTCCTTCTATTGAGTTCTCCAAGGATGTACGTGATGCCCCGGTGAAAGGTATGGAGCGTACTTTGGTTATTAAGCTACTTGGCCGATCTATCGCCTATCGGACTTGGTGTCTAGGACTCAATCCCTATGGCAAACAAAAGGTTCATTCCAACCGTGGACATGGAAAACAACTTCTATTTCGCTAACTTCGACCTAGAGGAGGATTATACTAAAGTGCTTACGAGGGCCCATGGATGATATTCGGTGCGTATCTAACGGTGCAACCCCCGGTCGCGGCTTTTTGACCGCAACTCCCCATGATCTCCGGGGTAGTGGTATGGGTACGTATTCCAGGGCTCTCCTTTCGATATTATCACAAGAGTGCGCTTAGAGCGATTGGGACACTTCTGGGAGAGGTGGTTAAAATTGACTACTCAACGGAAACTCGGGGGAGGGGAAGGTATGCAAGGCTCGCCGTCCTTCTTGATTTGCAGCAGCCACTCATTCCGTGGCTCAAGGTTGATGGAAAGGTCTACGGCGTTCAGTATGAAGGGTTACCTCATATCGCCGAATGTGGGAGATATGGACATATGAAGGATAAGTGCAAGGGCACCCGGGCCACCGCACGGTCAAGACACACCGCCTCGGGGCTCGTCCAATCCCAACTCCGCGAACCGCACCTAAGGCATTTGCCGAAACATTACGGGAGCCGTGCTCCTCCACCTTCGGCTCATGGATGCGGGTGACATATCACAAAAAGGCAATAAAGGATTTCGAGGAAAGGAAACGAAGATTGCGGGATCACATATTAATGGTGGATCACGGTACAATGTCTTTGTTTGATTGTGACGATTTGGTGGCAACGATTTGCGGGATCCTCGAACGGATATGGTGGCGGCCGATCAAGCTTTGAAGAAGCTAGAGCCACTCCGTGGAATAGGAGCCCATAGTGCCACCAAGCCGGATCGACCTAAGGCCGGTGCGGCCAAGCAAACCCCGGTTACGGGAAAAAGGAGGTGGATGTTAGTGCCTCAAAATTGTCCTCTTCTGGGCCTAGTAAAGAATTGAACGTCCCATCAACTAAGAGCTCCCAAGCCAATACCAAAGAAAAGTTGGCCGGCCAAGATCCATGCCCTACAGGTGAAGCCACAAAGCGGTTACGATCACGAAGGGAGGCTCGAGGTCGTGAAGTTCCTTAACTCTGCGTATCAAGCACCGGAAACTACCTCGTCTGCGGACCCGTCGCAAGCACACCGTAGTGACACTCCAACGCTCTGGGCAAGTTTCACAGGAGACTCTCCGAATGCAATTGGACGATCCAATTGTTCAAGGTACTGTGTGGATGGATCATAGTAACGCAATGGAAGGCAAGGAAAATCAATCTCCCAACACTCCTGGTAGGCCCCAGTTGAACCATGGAGTAAAACTTCAATCAGCCATCCTGCGCAACCTGAAAATCCGCAAAAGAAATCGGGAAAACAATTGCCTAAGGACACGTTAGCTATCCTTCAAGAGGAATTGGAGACAAGCTAAAGAGTTGGATGTCGTCTTGGGGTGTACAATTGGAGTTGCTCAACCACCTCATGAGTGTGATGGCAACCCATCAGGGTTTGGTTTGACTATTTATCCCCATTATTAGTGCGTCGGGGTGTACACTTGGAGTTGCTCAACCAACTCGTGAGTGTGATGGAGACCCATCAGGTTTGGTTTGACTATCTATCCCCATGATTAGTTATTGTTTTACAAATGTTCGTTTTTCCTTGGTGAGGATGCGGATGATATAGGGCTAGTTAGGCTTTGCTATAGTAACTACTGATCCATGGTGGTCAGCCCCTTTGTAAACAAAAAAAAAGGAGGAAAGCCAGGTTTTAAGGAGATAAAAAGTTAAAAACCCTCATGCAGTGGTTAGTTGAATTATCTGTAACCTTATACCGAATATATATATTGTTAGACCTCTTATTGAAGGTAATCTTCTTTGAGACGTAGTCTGACATTAAATGTGGACACCTCTCCCAATAAGTATTCGAACTTTGATTTGTCATGTAGTAGGGGATTAGCATATTTTGTTAGACCAAATTCCTATTGATAATACCTTTTTTTTAAATAAAAGAGGCGTGTACTAATGGTTTGAAATTACAAACAAGATTGAACTCGTGACCTTCCCCTTATCGGAGAGCTCTACACTCATGCCATTAGGCTGCAAATTTATCTACTGAGTAAAGCCAGGAAAATGAGGGTTGACCCATTTAGGCTCTGAATTTATAAGGGCCGGGCTTAAATTTTTTTCCTTAAAAGTGAAATCATGCCTAAAAAGACCAAAAGCCTAAAAGGGCTAGCCCTTTTTAGCCTGCATGTTTTTATATTTTTTAAAATTATTTATATGATAATAATATTATTGATTTTTTATACTTTGTTAATAATGTTGTAAATATTTAGTTGTTATTATATTTTTTAGAATTATATTTACTAAAATTTAAAATTTAATTGTTATAATTTACTAATTATATTTCTTTAAAAAAAATGCTGGAAAAATAGTTAAAATTTTAAAAAATTATGCTAGCCCAACCGTCCTTAAAAAACTAATGTTTTTCTTATCTTAGCTCTTTTAAACCTTAACCTTTTAAGACCGACCATGATTCTCGTGAATATCATATAAATAAAAACAAAGAGCAGTCGGCCCTGATGACTGCTGACGTGGGCTGGCACGCTGCTAGAATGTTCTACCCGGGCCTAAAATTGTACGAATGTATCATCTGAATTTATTGGAGTACATACGTCAACGGTGTTTAGTTTAAGTTTTGTAATTTGTCAACTAAATAGTGAGATATTTAATGGCGAATTAGTTTGCCTTTCAGAGCGACCCCCAATGCTGCAATTTTAAAAACTGCGAAATAAAACAAAACAAGAACTACCTCAACAATAAAACAATGCTGACGCCTGAACTCACGCCCAACCCCATTAATATTCATTCATTCATGCGTCACGGTCGATGTGAAATATAAAGCAAAATTGTATTTACAGGCTACAGGCCTAAAATAAGTCACTTGATAACTAAGGCCCCGAGTTTGGTATGGGGAAGATTTAAAGAGGGAAAGGAATTTAGAAGAGAGAACTTAAAAAGTTGAGCTGTTTGGTAGACATGGAAATGAAACTTAAGTTGAGAGAAAATAAAATGTTTGGTGGAAAGAAAAAGAAGTTGGTTAAGTGGGAATGAGAGGTAAAATACCAATAATGCCCCTAAAAATTAAAACAATCACACCTTCTTCATTGCTCTCATCTGTGACCTTCTTCCTCACTCTCATCTGTGGCCTTCACTTCCGTCGATGGTCGCTGGCGCCCTCCCCTTCATTGCTACCTTCACTTCTTCCCATTATGTCCCTATAATAAAAAAAAAATAGAGAAAATGATTTGACTGATTCAAACTTACGTTCAAACGATGGCGTTAAGTTCGACCATAATGCACTAAAGTGAGAAAGCATTCGAACCAAAATTTTGACAGTAACCAAACTTCTGCATCAGTTCATATCAGAACAAGACAACAACAGTCATTTTCATTCCATATATATCATTACATATCCAACAACCAATTTTCCTCAATCTAGTATTCCAGCTACCTCTGTCACTACATCTCCAAATTCACCAAAACTCAACTCACAAAAATACTCATTCACACAGACCCCTTAAAAATTGTCCCAACGCAATTTTTGTCTGTTTGAACTCCAACTAGAAGCAACTATTTTCCACAGGCCGAAATCCTCAATGTATAGCCTCTTAAAAACCACCTAGAGTCAGACACAAGCACCCGAAACATCATAACACGAATGCCCAGAAAGAAAATAATAAAAAGCTGTATATGATATGGATACAGAACCCCAAGGAGGGTCCAAATAAGAAGATCAAAAGATGAGTAATGTATTAAACCAGCTTTGAATCTAAGAAGAAGGAAAAAATTAAAAGAATAATCTTAATCAACAAAAGAGGACACAAGTGTAGACAAAAAAGCAATACATACAACCAAAAACAGAAACACCCAGGCCTACAAAATTCTTTTAACAACCACTTGTTGACAACAATGTGGAATCTTCGTCGCAGAGGAGAAAATTATACAACAGGCACACCTTAAAGAGTCTAGAAGAGAAAAATTTATGCTCGAACAAAAGTTACGCGAAGCCCGTGTATAACCCGAGAAGATGAGGCGACTAAATCGAAGATGTGATGAAATCTGCAACGGTGGCGCAAGAGATGTGATTTTTTACAGGGCATTTCTGTCCCAATATTTCAGTCTCCCGGGAAGATTTCAGCTTTCCCTCCATTTTCGGATGGAATGAAGGTTCCCACGTTTAAGGGAACATTGGAGAGGGTGGGAACCAGCTTCCGGGAAGAGAGGCGCACCAAACGTATTTAATTGGAGGGAAGTGTGTCAAGTTCCCTTTCCTTGGCTCAAGTTCCCTGTAACAAACAGGGCCTAACTCTTCACCGTTTACTCCTCCATCTTTAATATATGACATATTTATCTAATTTAATTAGATTAAACAAGTTAATTGAGTTTGTTAAGTTGACATGTATTTTCTAAACTATCATGATCATCCTTATCAGCTCCTTCATTCACTCTCCTCCTTAATTATTATTGAAAGAGCATCAATAAGGGTAAATTAGGAAAAATTTCACAAATATGAAAATTTTGTCTTATATTTATGACCATGATAAACTCTTCAAATATATTTTATATTCCTAGAGGGAGTACTTAATACTCCCTTTGATTTTAATTATAAGACCAAATTGACTTTTTTGAAGAAATTAAGGAAGCTAATTAAAGAGTGTTTTTATTTTTATTTTTTCTCTAAACTAATTAATTTGACTAATAATCTAATATATAATTTAAGGATACACAATATATGATAGGATTAAGTAACTTATTTAGTTTCCTTGATTTCTCCAAAAAAATCAACTTAATTTTATAATTAGGACATAAGGTAAGGTAGTATCATGCCTTAGAGATAAGAGAGACTTGTCTAAAGTACTGTACTTAGCAAGCCTTTTAACGGATTTTGAATAGTTGAAGGAGAAATCAAGCCCATGCATCTATTCTAGTTAGAGAGAGGTAGTTTAAGTAGTATTTAGTTACTCATCCAGTCTTAAATATAGGACATAATTTATAATATAAATTATGTCTTATAATTATACTATAATCTCTGTCCTATATTTAGGATTGAATGTAGCATATAAAAAGTTAGAAGAATATCGAAAATAAAAAGTTAGAAGAATATCGAAAAGAACACTTAACAAAATTTTTGGATCAGACATTTACATCAATAATTTGTTTAAAGATTTTGTTATTCATATAGGGCAAGTTGTGTAATGCATGTAGTTGACTATAGCCACTAACATAAGGTTTGCTTTTAGGGAAAATCTACCTCAGAGCTTAAATTAGTAAAAAAATGTTAAAAAAGGCTCAAAAAAAAGTCACGTGTCAAAAAAAGCTCTAGAACTTTTTCTGGTATTATGTCATAAAAGTTAAAAACAATATCAGTAGACCATTAACAACTAAATCAGTAGCATTAACAACAATATTTTAACAACTAAATCATTATCCGTTAACAACTAACGTTTTATGAAATAATATCAAAAAAAAACCTTGGGGCCTTTTTTGACATGTGACTTTTTTTGAGTATTTTTTAACAATTTTTTTATTAATTTGGGCACTGAGATAGATTTTCCCTTTCTTTTATTGTTAAAACATTTGCATACTTTTTAAAACTAGGAAAAATATATATATATGGTCTGTTGAAATTAATTAAAAGAACACCGGTATGTAATTCTTGAAGTGAATGATATATTAATCAATGTTATATAAAAAAAAAGAAATAAAAAACAAAATTCCAAAAATATGAGCTTGACCGTTAGCCGCCAGGTGGCCGATGCTCCGTCATCCAGAAAGAATATGGGAAAATCCTTTTGAGGGCCCTTATTGGTGTAAAAATCCCAAAAAAGATCCTCAAAAATCGACAATCACCGAAAAGGCCCTCGGCCTTTTCAAGTATTTTCGAGAATCTTCGCGAGTTGTTAATTTGGGCGATATAGTTGTTAGTTAACAACTATATCACCCATTAACAACAATTTTTTAACAACTAAATCAGCCCCCATTAACAACTATATCAGTACCCCGTTAACAACTATATCAGCCCCGTTAACAACTCACTAAAGATTCCGAAAATAGCTGAAAATGCCTATTGTCAGATTTTGAGGGCATTTTTTTGGGATTTTTACACCAAAAAGGCCCTCAAAAAGATTTTCTCAAAGAATATTACATATATTTTAAGATCCCTTAAATATCCCTATCATAATAAAATTAAGCATCTTGCAAATAAAATCATAAAAACGCATGTCCTGGGAAAAATATTTGGTTGGACGGCATCGCTCTGTAACCAGCATCATTCCAGAATTATCCATCGCGATATTTTTTTAAGGGAGAACTTTAATATCAGCAGGTCACAAGGTCTCGTGGATTGGTGTGTCGGGTTATACCGAGCGGATTCAGAAAAATACTGAAGAGGGCACAAGTGATAAGGATTCAGTTGCCCCCGATATTTTTTTAAAATAAAGTTTTAAATGCATTAAAAAAATATATCAGAAAAATATTCATGAAATCAAGTGAATACTAATGATGTAATAAAAGATGCAATTATTTTATAAACCCGTCATTTAGAAAAAGCAAGGTTAGATGCGTTTGGAAATGTAACTACATAAATTACAATGAAGAGTGGGCACTCAATAAGTTTAAGTATATATATTTTAATAGCAAAAGTATATTACAATAAAAATAATTATTGTTCTGGTGTAGAACCAGATATGTCTAGCCAGATGAGCTAGTGCTTTGATCTTGGATTGAAAGGCTCTGCCGAAGTATCTAAGGGCAAGATATCCGGGAAAGTATGGGATCACTGTACACACAATAGGCTCTTCGCTAAGGGGGATGGGGGATGTGTTCAGTGGGAGAGTGCACAGTGATGCTGAACGTAAATAGGTTTTAGTTAGAACGTGTGTACCTTAGAGTTTGATCTTTGTATTTATAGAGTGTACCTTAGGTAGGATATCCCGGATCTATCATGATTCATGGCCGTTATATCATATCCGAGATATGATTTCTGATATACTGATATTATAGAGAATAGTGGGATTACCCAATATCATCGGAGTATCCCATGATTGGGTCTATTCTTTAATGGGCCATATCAGCGTTGGGCCTGATGGGAATCCGTAACAATTACAATGTCATACTTCTAGGCCTTATTTTTTAGAATTCCATCATAATTGCCTTATTATCAATGCTATCAAATACATCTTTTTCAATATAAGGTACTAAACAATCATTCAACTATTCATCCTCAATCTGATTACGAAGTGCAATCTTGATATATTAAGGGTGAACACTTAATTTAAAGGTGAGCAATCATTCAAACATATATTAATGTAAAACAACAACAAAATCCCAAATTCAAGGGGGTACTTGCCCCCCCCCAACTCATAACGTGGATCCGCACTTGGCTATACCAAATTACCAATAACATGTACTACAACCACCAGTTGTAAATATAAGATAAATTTTAGAAGTGATTTTTGTTTCAGATGTTTTTTTTTTCATTTTATCTCTTATATTTATTATTTTTTAAAACTAATTTACCTAACTTATAAAATGACACATAATCTAATGATACACATAAGTATTTCAAGAAAATCATATAACATATGATATATTTAAGTAATTTACTTAACTTTTCTAATATCCCGAAATCAGTAAACCAGCTCTTGTATCAAGTACTGGTATTCATACTTTTAGGTGCTCCAAACTATTACTACCTCTGATCGTTATTACAAGAGTTAGTTGAAGATTATCTATATCTAATCCTAATTATAAGACCCCCATTTGGTCTGATTGCACACATTAAAAAGTTTTAATTCAAAAGTTGTTACGATGAAATATAGTATTTTGAAAAACTAACTTATATCTGTTACAAAGAATTAACATAACAAACTTCTTTAATCAATTTAAATTAATCAATTAGCTCTTATATTAAGGAGATGAATTAATATGATATTTAAATTGATCAGTTTTGGAAATGAACACTCGGCATGTGTGCATGAAATTTACGAGGGGGATGACTTTGCGCCCGTTTGGATTAAAGAAGAGGTGAGAATGGAAAGGAATAAAAAGTATTTTGCCATCGACATGTTTGGTTTGCACTGAAAAAGAAAATGGGTTGAAAGAAAAATTGTTGTTTGGTTTGAAGAAAATGAGGTAATAAAATTAGACAAAAGACTATTTTAAACCACACGAAAGCCACGCAATCACAAATATTTAACGCTCGAAACAAGTTCCCCTTGTGCGACGAAAAGCAACGGAGGGCCATCGGAAAGTGAAAACCAGCGGGGATATGGAAAAGGATGGAACTGTGAAGGGTGGTTTCGGCAAAGGAAATAGGCGTCGATGTCACATGTGGACACTTGAAGCAAACAAGGTGTTTGCAAATTTGCTGGTGGAGATGGCATTGAGAGGCTAACAAATGGACGGGAGGGGGTTTAAACTTGATTATTTGGTTTATCTAGAACCAAAATGGAAGAAAGGCTGCCCGAATGTGGCTTTAAAAGGAACAATGACATCTCTCGTCGCCTGAAGAAGCTAAAGGTAAAATGGGTGACAATATTTGATATGCTGTATAGGGTGGAGGGCCATAATTTTAGGTGGGACTATGCCACAGATTCAATTGTCGCTAATGCTACTACGTGGGAAGCATATGTTTTCGTAAGCTCCTTGATGTATCTTGCTTTGGGGCATATTCTTTATGGAATGTTCACCGTTAACTCTTTGATTTAGAGGTGAATTGCCAAGCTGCCATCTACAGGATGAAGCCTTTCAAGCAATTGAATTTGTCATTGTGTTCAACAGGAGAGGGATGGTGAGATAAATGGGGGGATGGCTATGTTGGTTGGAGGAGGAAGAGATGGGTTCGAGCGTGTTGCTATTGGTTGCACTAATTAAGGCGATGCTACGGAAAAGGATGGAGAAATGGGTTGATGGATGTGTCAGTAAGTTGCTCTATTTTTAGTTGTCAACGGTGAACTTGCACTGTTTATAATGTTCTTTGTTTTTTCTTCTTAACTATGGCCTACCAACGACGTGCATATGGTTATGAATAGTTACCTTCGTATGAAACTTTTGGACAAGCATTCATGGATGTAGTTTATGATGTGCTGCATAGAGGTGAAAATAGGCTAGGTTAGACTTTAGCTAAATAGGTATGGGCCTGCGACGAAGATCCAAAGTTTGAACCTGTATGTAGGCTTCTTTTTAGGCCGAGTATGAGGCTTCAAAAGGCCTAACAAAGCCTACTAAAAATGTAGGCATTTAAATAGGCTTAAATCTTATGTATATAAGTTCATATATAATTCATCAAGCCTATTTAAAGGCCTACATTATGTCCCTAAAAATTCAGGGATTCATTATCAGATGAAATAAAAGAGTTAGTAAGAGAAAGAAAAAAACATCCAATGGCAACAATTGTTTGAACAAGTAAGAATTGAATAAGAAAAATCAATTATCTATTAACTAAGGAGATATATTTTTTAAAATCAACAAAGTACAAGTGACATGTAAAATTAAATTTTACTTCTTATTTTACTTTCAAAAAATGAGACAAACCCCTCTTATTGGAATCATTTTCATTTTGGTATCACTAAAATAAAATGACTGTAATTATTATGTTACATTAAATGACACAAATAAAGGGAGAGGTAGTGAGCTATTATTGATATCTCAGGCAATTAAAAAGAAGAGAAGTACATGTGATTGATTGTTGAATGAAAATGTTAAGCTCATGGGTAAATGACAAAATATGAAACTTAATGTTAAGACTAAGTTATTAATTTTACAAATTATTTACAAAATTAATTTATATAATTATACATAATAACCATTTAAAAAAAAATAAGTCAAGCTTGTAAGCTTGCAGACTATATCTTATAAAAATAAGCAGGCCCTATTTACCTAAATAAGCTTTATAACAAGACTTAAGTCTGAGTTTGACATATTTACTGAATAAGCTAGACTTTAAATAGGCTAGGCCATAATCCTCTGATAGGAAGCTAGCCTATTTCCATCCGCACAAGTCATTTGCATCCACTGTGTACTCGTAGCGTGCACATGCGTAATCATGGATGGAAGAGGTGGTAACCCCGGGCAAGTGATGGCAAACACTATGCCCTTAGGGTCCGTTTGGTTGACAGAATTTGGAAGAGGGAAAGAGAACTTAATAAAGTTCCCATGCAAAAAGACCGTTTGGTGCGCCAAGTGCCCGGAACCCAACTTCCTGGGCCCACCACTCTTCCCTCATATGTGGGAACTTGGTGGGTTCTCAAGTTCCCGATCACTATTCACATTTTGGATATATTTACCCCGAAATTCAAATTTGGCGGAAAGTTCGAACTTAGCGGGAAAATTCGAACTTTGCGAAAAAATTTTGAGTCACAAGTTCGAACTTGACAGGGACATTTTTTACAAAAAATATATTCTAACAAAAAAAATATTTTTCTTTTTTATTTTGAATTAATTTCTTTTGAGGGTAAAATAAACATTTCTTAATTCTTTACCAACTACCACCCCTTCATTTTCTTCCTACCAAACAACTCAAGTCATCTTCTCATCTTTTAAATCTTTCTTTCCCTTCCTTTAAGTTCCTTTCCCTCCCCCCAAATTCTTTGAACCAAACGGGCTCTTAATTGGTTGGCAAGTGATGGATGCGTAATCAGCGTGGTGCATGCGGCTACCAAACTTACCAAACTTTTTTTAAAGTCCTGAACTAACAACTCTCCTCTCTTTTGGAAGATAGAAAATGAAAACAAAATATTTTCCCTCGTTCAAATACTGCGTTTCGTTGGTAATATAGTCTAAAAACAACAACAAAGGGGAGTTATATTAGCTTCGAGCCTCGATTAGCAAAAGGTACAGCAATGAAATACATAGATCACTTTTTTATTTTTGGTCCGACTTCTCTTCTTTCCGTCTTGCTCTTTTTTTCTTTTCTTCTTTTGGAAAAATAGATTTTTTAAAAAAATTCTAAATCAAGTATTTCCAAGAATTGTACTAAAAAATAAGTATTTCCATTAATAGCTCGAAACTTATTAATGGTTAAGTTTGGTTTGAGGGGAGGGGAGGGGAGAGAAAAAATGTGATGGAGAGAAAAAATTTATGGCCTCACTACACCAATTTTGTTGAATTTCTCCTCCTCTCATTTTTTTTTTCTCCCCTCCCCTTCCCTCCCCTCCCCTTCCCTTAGGTAAGTTTAGTACAATTTTCTCTTAAAGGCATGTTTGGTTTGAGGGGAGGGAGTGGGAAAGAAGGGAGTGGAAAGTAGGGAAATGACCAAATTATTACTAATGAAAGAAATATTCTTTTTTGTTGAGAGTATATTTTTAAAATATTAAAAAATATTTAGGGATAATTGTGTAAAGAGGAGAACTTGGCACCTCCCCCTCCCTCCCTCAAACCAAACTAGTAATCAGGGTTTATATAAATAACAGCCACTCTTTCGGTGTTGTCTGTGTTGGCTTATAAACAAGCTGCTCGCAAGTCGCCACTTCCTCCTCATCTTTCACTCACTTCAGATCTATGGCTACCATCCAAATCATCAAGGCAAGGCAGATCTTCGACAGCCGTGGCAATCCTACTGTCGAGGTTTAAATCTTCCCTTATCCTCAATCCTTCTTCGCCTCCTTCTTAATCTCTTCGATTTCGATCATTTCTTGGCCTCTGATCTGTTCGCTAACTGTCTCAACATCACTATCATCCTTTCTTTCTTTGCTTTTGCTGTTTGTTGGTGTTTTTTCCGAATCAGCTTGATTATCTAATGTAAATGATTCCTCGGAGTTTTGATGGATGCTTTGGGTTCATTTGAGTTGATAGTCATTTAAAAGTTTGAATCGAATGTTCTCATCTTTCTTACTTTGTGTTTATTTCTTTTTAAGAAATGGTTTTTTGTTTCAGAAATGTTTTCAACTTCTTTGATAACCGTGCTGATTACTACAGGTAGATTTGACTTGCAGCGATGGTACCTTTGCTAGAGCTGCCGTTCCCAGCGGTGCTTCCACTGGTATGTTTACTTGTCCTGCATCTGGTTTACCGCTTGCCGCAGATCTTGTTGGTTTATGAACGAAATTTTGTTTTTCTTCGGTCATCTCTACTGATCTGTGTGGTTAGAAACACTGGAAATATTTTAAGTGCTTTTCATTTTAATTTTTAATTTCAATCTCGTCTTGTTCAAACACTTTATATCCCTTGAAGTTGGTTATTTTTTATACATACTTTTGTTGGTATTTTGATTATTCTTATGCAAACAACCGGTTTTACTTTAGGGATTTATGAGGCTCTTGAATTAAGAGATGGAGGATCTGACTATCTTGGAAAAGGTGTATCGAAGGTAACTCTCGTCCCCTACACTAAGTAGTCTGATAAGTTCCTGCGTTGATATATATATGTATCATGCTCACTTAGTCACTTACTTTGTTCTCCCCCTCATTTAGGCGGTTGATAACGTGAACAAGATTATCGCTCCTGCATTGGTTGGCAAGGTTGGTTAAATTCTTTTCTTTTAGTATTACTACCCGGTTCTAATTATAAGAGCTAGTTGACTTTTTTTAGAGAGATTAAGGAAACTAAATAAGTTATTTAATCATTTCATATGTTGTGTTTTCTTAGATTAGATATTAATTTATTAGTCAAACTATTTAATTTGAAGAAAAAAAAATAAAAAATACTCTAAGCTAATTTAATTAGTTTCCTTAATCTCTCCAAAAAAGTCAACCAGCTCTTATAATTAGGACCGGAGGGAGTACTATTTCTGCATCGATAAATTATGCCCCTGATAACTTGTGTAGCAATATTGTGATAGTCCGATTATGGTTTTCTAGCACATTAATAGAGGATTTTAGTAGCTTTCTCAGGCATAATCTCACGCCACTGTTGCCCTGTGACTATGGACAGGATCCAACTCAGCAGACTACCATTGATAATCTCATGGTTCAACAGCTTGATGGAACTGTTAATGAATGGGGCTGGTGCAAACAAAAGGTGCTTAGCGGATTACATGTGTTACTTTAGGTCACTCATATAATTCTAATTGTCCTAACACAACTTTATTTTTTCTTAAAGCTCGGAGCAAATGCTATATTGGCAGTGTCTCTTGCAGTGTGCAAAGCTGGTGCTAGTGTCTTGAAGATTCCTCTTTACAAGGTATATGATACTTGGGCTGTGAGAGTAACTTCCCACATGTAAAGTGCACATGTGGATCATTATTATTATTATTATTTTCCTGGAGAGCTAGTATCTTGCGTAACTAACTTATTTTCTACAACACACATTGTTATGATTTACCGAACCCATACTTGTGAGAAAAACAATTATATCTGGTCCACAATTATTCATGCGTGGGGGGCCAATGTAGTGGTTATGTATATTTCAATATCTGACACTGATATTGCCATGCCCTTTTATGCAGCATATTGCAAATATTGCTGGCAACAAGAAGTTGGTGTTGCCTGTGCCCTCTTTCAATGTCATCAACGGTGGATCACATGCTGGAAACAAGCTTGCCATGCAGGCATGCTACCTAAACTCAGAGAGAGAGGGAGGGAGAATTTTTATGTAATGAGTGTCTGATCCTTTGATATATGCAGGAATTTATGATTCTTCCTGTGGGAGCATCCTCTTTCAAGGAAGCCATGAAGATGGGTGTGGAAGTTTACCACCATTTGAAGGTTTGTTGAAGTGAAATGTATTTGCCTCAAATTTAACATTTTCCATATGCTTTGTTTTGTCAATACAAGTTAATGAGTAATTCAATACTTCTATAGTTCTTAAAGAGTTAAGCATCTGGTATCTAGCTTTATTTGGGTCCTGTTCCTGTAATTTTGGATTATCTGCGGTTTCTTCAATACATTGTCTAATTATATCTGCTTTTATCGCTGTTGATTTGCATCTTCAATGTAAATTTTACTGCTGTTTTCTGATTAGCCAATTATGGCAATTATGCTTGGTCATTCAGGCTGTTATTAAGAAGAAGTATGGTCAAGATGCAGTAAATGTTGGTGATGAAGGTGGCTTTGCTCCTAATATCCAGGTTGGCACAGCCACAACCTCCTTATGATCTTTCATGCGTATAACTTCCATGATTAGTTGTTGGTCGCTTACTGACAATGGCATCTCTTGTGTATTCAGGAGAACAAGGAAGGACTGGAACTGCTGAAAACTGCCATAGAGAAAGCTGGCTACACAGGAAAAGTAAGTTTTCTTATTATTTCCATACTTTAATTCTACTTATGGTTCTTTAAACTATCTTAATCGCCTCATTTAGGGGGATTTGACAATTTCCTGTTATATTCTTAGGTTGTCATTGGAATGGATGTTGCTGCTTCTGAGTTCTACAAATCAGACAAAACCTATGACCTGAACTTCAAGGAAGAGGTGAGCTCATTGTAATTCTACTTATGCTTACTCGTTTTGCTTTACAAGATTTAACATACCTTGGCATCCAAAAACATTATGGTTTTGTTAAGACATCTTATGAGGTGATGGTCGGCTGGTCGCCTTGATGACTTGAGAAATGGGAAACTTAAAACAGAAGTTCCTTATATATTTCATTTCTTGATATTTCTAGTTGCTGTTTTGTGCCTAAAGGTTTTTCTGGTTTGTGTCATTGCACCTTCTTTCATGGGAGTGAGATATGTTTGTTATCTGTTTATCCTAAAAAACTCAGATATATTTGTTCTCATCTCTCTCCTGCTATGTGTTTGCATATCTGACTGCTTGAGAAGATCATTAACAATCAATGTCTATAAGCAAATACTCCAATTTGGAAGGATTTGTGTGGTTTAAAGTTTTTGTATTTTCTGTTTCACATGCAGAACAATGATGGCTCACAGAAGATCTCTGGGGTTGTTCTCAAAGATCTTTACAAGTCCTTTGCATCTGAGTATCCCATTGTTTCAATTGAAGATCCTTTTGACCAAGATGACTGGGAGCACTACTCCAAGCTAACAGCTGAGGTCGGAGACAACGTACAAATTGTTGGTGATGATCTTTTGGTTACCAACCCAAAGGTTACTAACTGCTTAACCCTTTCTTTTCTTTAAAAAAAAGAGTTTGGATGGCTGGGGAGGGGTGGTGTCGGTTGTAGTAGGACTTTACGAGAGAGCAGAATGACTTGAAGTTCATGAAGCTGTGGGGATCTTAATTATAAAGATTGCTTTGCCTGATTGGTTGTATATCTCTCTCTTTTATGTTAAAAAAACAGAGGGTTCAGAAGGCAATTGACGTGAAAGCCTGCAATGCACTTTTGCTCAAGGTAATAATCTACTTTCATGCTACTAGGTCTAAGTCATTGTAATCTTCTATTGGTTCCTGCATTGCTAAGATGCATCTCCTCTTGACACAATCCTGAGACAGGTTAATCAAATCGGATCTGTGACTGAAAGCATTGAAGCTGTCAGGATGTCCAAGAAAGCTGGATGGGGTGTAATGGCCAGCCACAGGAGGTCTGTATGCGCTCTTCCTTGAAATGCTAGTGACCACTGAAGTTTAATTACCTACAATTCTGTTTCAAGTTTATAATGCGCTGGCTTTTGAGACATTTTTTTATGTTCTGGCTGCAGTGGAGAGACCGAGGATACTTTTATTGCTGATCTTTCTGTTGGTTTGGCCACGGTATGATCTTAATCCATCATTCATAAAAGTTGTGATAGTGGCGCTCCTTGAAGGCTTTGTCCAAAATTCGAAATTAACTTTGCCATACTGTGTTCTTGAGCAGGGTCAAATCAAGACCGGAGCCCCATGCAGGTCAGAGCGTCTTGCTAAATATAATCAGGTTAGTGATGGTCGTTGAATATTGGTCACTCGTTGGTCTCATTTAGTAGTCTAGCCTTTTTGTAAAAGTTTTTATTTTGTCATGGCAGCTCTTGAGAATTGAGGAGGAGCTTGGTTCTGATGCTGTCTATGCTGGAGCATCCTTCCGCACGCCTGTCGAACCCTACTAGAGTTTTTTAAGCCGAGAAATATGTAGGCATTGCATGATTTTGGGGCAATCAGATTTGCCAGCACGGTTTGTGTTGTGCAATGAATAAAAAAATTAGAAAGAGAACGCCAGTCTTGTTTACAGGAGCTTTTTGCCAATAATTCTTGAATTTTGATTTCTGGAGCAAATACTGTACTAATATGCGAGTTGGTTAATGTTAAGCTTTTCAATATCTAGACTTTGTCTTCTGTTTTTTCTCCTACCCGGAAGGGTAAATCTCAGGATCGGTCAGGGGTTTAGTTTCACCTTTAATCCCTAATTTTGTAAGATTCTTACCTTTTTATCATCATAGATTGGAACGCCCTTAAGATCGTTTAAATATCCAATTAAATCTATGGGCACTTGGATAGATAATTTTAGATTTAAAGTTCATGAATTTTATTTTTTTTAATGAATATGGTTAAAATCCTAATCCAAATCCCACTAATACAGTCCTAACATAAATTTTTTTCAGTCTCAAATAGTGTACCTTGTTCTTTTTATAAGAATTTCATTTCCCCTTTTTGATGCGAGAAAGACACCATCCTTGTCTTGTAAGACTTTAAGAAAAAGTTGTAATTTGCAAGACAAAGTTCCATGAATACAGATTAAAATTTTTGCTTTAGCAAAAAAAAATAAAAAAAATTCAACACACAATTGAGTCGATTTAAAAAAAAAAAAAACATATTTTGAGAGTCGTGTTTATAAATAGGCAAAAATAATAATCTAATAATCTATTCGGAGTATTCCCATCCGTTTAAGATATATAATAAAATTGATTTTTTTGGAGAAATTAAGGAAATTAATAAAATTATTTTAGAGTATTTGTATTTTTCTCCTTTTCTTCTAAATTAATTAGTTTGACTAATAAAGTAATATATAATCTAAGGATACACAACATATGATATGATTAAGTAATTTATTCAACTTCTTAACCTTTCTAAAAAAAGTCAACTCTTTTTTTCAAAAAAATCAATATATATTGAGAAAAGAAATCAATGGCATTTAAGTTGCTTCCTAATTTATTTTAATAAGGGCAAACAAAACAAAATAATTAACAAAAGATTCAACAATTGCAGGCTGTGGGGTTCGAACCCACGCGCACTTATGTGCAGAAGATCTTAAGTCTTCCCCTTAACCTCTCGGGCAAACCTGCCTGTTGATATTAATTTTACTTCTTAAAAAAAATAAACCCAGTACATCAAACAAAATTTGACACTAGGGAAATAATATATTGTTGTTTTTAATCATTATTATAGCCTTCTTTTTAATTTCACATTTTATTTTCTTTTATTGAAGGTTGATGTCTCCGTATTTAACTTTTTTTGGTTAAATCTATGACAGATTATTTAGAAGCACAATAAACAAATTAAATGATTGTTTTGAAGTGCTAAAAAAAGTGGTGCATTTTTAAACATAAATGAGGTTGGAAAAAAACAAATACAGTGCAGGTTTAGATATGAGTCAAACCGAGCCAATAATAAAGGGTGTCCGGTAGTAATACCTAAAAATGTAAAATTACAATCAAACTAACAAAATGTTCTGATTGGCCCAAAATAAATAAGGGGAAGTTGGGGAAAAAACACCAAAGTAGCAACTTTTAGCAAAAAATGTATCAAAATAACGCAGTTTTGAAAGTATTTACTGAAGTAAGTTGTTTTGGGGCGATCGCGGTGGGTGACGGCGATCACGCACCTTAGTGCCGTCGGGGTTCCGACGGCACCATCAAGTCTGTCAGGACCCCGACAAAGACAGTGCTCGCTGCGTCGGGGCATTCAAATTGGCGCGTAACCTGACGCTTAGTGCCGTTAGGGTCCCTGACGGCACTACCAGTGCCGTCGTACCACTCACCGTGACTGCCCCAAAACAACCTTATTTCGGTAAATACTTTCAAAACTGCGTTATTTTGGTACATTTTTTGCTAAAAGTTGCTACTTTGGTGTTTTTCTCGGGAAGCTGGATCAAATCGGCAACATCTCACTCGCAGGGATCATCCTCTACCATTAGGCTATAAAATTTCATAATATGGATTTTCATTTTTTTTGCCAGAAAATGGATTTTTCTTTCACGCATGTAAATATTGTGTTGCTCATTTCATATTTATGATTTAAGAAATTACCCACTCTTTTTTTGGGTGGGCACAAGGTATAGCGGTAACTATTCCCTTCACACTGCAAACTTCTCGAAGGAGTTTTAGTATTGGCTACAAGTCTTTCTCCATACTCACTATATTTTTTTTTTTTCCAAATGTAATCCCACTGTGTAGATCTTTAATATGGATTTGTTTTGCCAACGATATTAATAATTCTTTTTCATATCCGGTCATCTTCTATTTCTGCTAAGAAAATTTAACATGCATTTACTTAATACTTAATAATTTTAAAATTAAACGAAATAAGTACTTTTGAAACTATTTTTTTTTTTAAGAGAACTTATAATTTTTGTTTGATATGTACAAGAAATAATGGATTTGATTCTTCTAATGAAGTTATGAGTATGATGAGGACGCTTCTTAATTTTTGTTCAGACCTTTTGTTTTCTTTGCCTGATATTGGGTTACCCTATATTTAAATGGTGAGAAAAATGAGGACATAATATGAAGGAGGGGAATACTATAAAGAGAAATTTTCATAAATGATAAAAATATTTATTATTTTTCGGAGTCTTCCTTCCTAATTTTCTTCCTCCCTAATTTTTTCTCCATTTATATTTAAACATAGGGTAAACTGGTAAAGGTTAGAATGGATGAAAGGATTTAACAAGTGGAAAGTGTGTTTAAGGTTTTTATCTATTTATTCCTCGTGTCTTTTGAATGACGTAATACAAATAAATGAACCCCAAAGATGTTAGACCTTACTGTCACTCAAGAGGAGGGTGAATTGGGTGTTTGATAAAATTTTAGGAACTTTGAAATTTTTTTCGCAACTTACTGAAAGTAGTTTATATGACAGTAATGATTTATAAAGCAATAAACATTCATTTAAATATGTATGTTGGGAATATAAGAGATAAGGGAAGAGAATATGCAAACGAGATTTATCTTGGTTCGCCAATCCTTGACCTACGTCCAGTCCCCAAGCTTCACTTGAGATTTTCAATCCACTATCTTCTTTTAACTTGATTACACGTCCTGTACTCGAAGTAATCCTCTCACTAGGATTCACTCCCCCTTACAAGTTGTAATCAATACGCCCACTTGATTACACACTTTGTACTCGAAGTAATCCTTTCACTAGGATTCACTCCCCTTACAAGCTGTAATCAATACAATGGATTTCCCACTCAAGATCATCCAATCTTGAGTAACTCTCGGATATAATGTTTACAGATAAATCTTCTTTCTTAGAAGTGTATAAATAAACACTGAAGTACATAATCGTTTATCTCACTCTCTACGGTAAACTATGTAAGCATTGAGAACAGAGAGTAAGTGAATATCAGAGTATTGGCATTTTGAAGATGTAAGCTCGTGTCTCTGTGTTCACGTGTACACCTTCTTTCATCGCTCTTCCTCTATTTATAGACCATTAGTATTGTTGTTGTTGGAAGCATTCGTCCGTTGCGTTTTGGCCGTTGTGAATAGTAGCCATTGAGTCACTTCAAAAATGTCCGTTAGAGTTGAAACGTGAAGTGTCTGTATAATCGCCATCATTATATTCTTTAATTCCTTTGTTCGGTGATTATTACCGTTGGAGAAGCAGGCAGAAGGAATGAAATAATCTTACCCAAAACATCTTTCGGATGTTCAGAGCTATGAGTCTATGACAGTTGGTTTAGTGCCTCAAAGTGGTAATTGCATTAAATACTCTGACACACAAATTGCTTTATGCAAATTCGTTGTTAATCCATAATAAAATCATCTGAAACTCATTAGCAAACTGGTTGAAAGCAATTAGAAATAGTAATGAGTAATGATATGTAGAAACGAATGCACAGTAGATGATTCAGGATTCATGAAGACGATGATTTTGAAAAGCAAAGATTTTGAAAATAGGGATGATCATGCTCGAGTAAGCTTATATGTGTGCTCGGGCATTAGTTTGAAAAGTACATTGAAAAGCTCAGTGATCACCTAATGCTCGAGCAAGGATCAAAGCTTGCTTGGGGCATGCTTCTTCTTACGTCTTTTGCAAAGTGATTTATATCGCTGTTGCTCGAGCAATCTATAAGGGCATGCTCAGGCAAACCTCACACAAAGGCGAGAAGATCATTTTCAACAACGTTGCTCGAGCAGGCTTTTCCTTCTGCTCGAGCATGACTTTTTCATGCTCAGGCATCAGTCATTCAAAGGCTATGAACAAAAGATTGATAGATGCTGCTCGAGTATGCATTTACCTCTGCTCGAGCATGGTGCTCGATCAAGCCTTCTTCTCTGCTTGAGCATGGCTCTTCAACTATGTGGATTCACTGCTTAACATGCAGATGCTCGAGCATGACTCCCCATCATGTATTTCTTTGCTCTGAGCCCGATGATGCTCGGGCATCCCAAATTCCTTGCTCGAGTAGCCTTTCTCTCATCACGTGTGAATAAGCATAATACTCTCTAGTACAAAGCTCATCTTCCAGAATTTAGAGACTTTCAGGACACAAGAATGTTGACAGCACAATAGTCAATTTCCTGTGAGTGAAACCTCTTCGATATAGCTCCAATTTTGGCAAACCACCCATGCTCATAAAGCTCTTCAAGTCTTCTTTCCAATGCAAGAAGAATCAGCTCTAAACTCGTTGTATCTCGTTCGTTATCATTAGATGAATGGAGGTTGTTCTTGAGTAGCGTTTTTTGCAACATCCTGAACTGACCGTCAACTTCAAAACATCATATTTCCTTAAATTCATATTTTTTTTGTGATCTCGATGTTTTTGGAAATTTATTTGAGTCTAGTTTCAAATGGCACCGGTTTCAGATCATTTGGATTTGTCGTTTATGAGATACACTCAAAATACCGAAGCTGGTTCTGGATTGTGACGTGAATTTAAGTTGCAACTTCTACAATTCATAGCTCATTGATATGAACTACTTTGGGCTTGAATTTAATACCAAAATGACGTATTGGGAGTCTAGTTTCATATGCCACTGGTTTCACCTCAATCCGATCTCTAGTTTGGGATATATCATCAAATTACTAGACGTCGCCAGCTGAAACGCGAAACAGAGTACTGAAAAATGACCTTGCTTGAGCACCAGATTTGCTCTGCTCAAGCATGATGCTCAAGCCTGCTCAAGCATGGCATTTTTATGCTCGAGCATGAGCGGAATTTATGCGTAGTAGGAGCTGGAAATGTACCGTGCTCGAGTATGACATTGTTGTGCTCGAGCATGCAATTGTAGCTTATTTTAACTTCGAATTGAGCCATTTCAACTTTCACTTGATCATGGAGACTTCTAGAATCAATCTTGGAACTTGTATAATGATATTCTTATTCCATTTATCAAGTTCTTCCATCTTCCATCTTCCATCTTGATCATTCTTCGTCATTTAACATAGTTCTACCTTCTTCAATATTCCCTCTTCATCTTGAACTTAACATTTTTTCCAATTTCTTCTTTTTTCTTTCTGAAATCTCTTATCTCCTTCTTGTTCTATAATTTAACTTGGACTAATCTACATTAATTATAGTAGTTAGTCAATGTAGGAGATAAATATATTATACAAACTTTTTGCTCTTTGGAATGACATCTATATAATACATCATCAAAACTAATCATATCCAATAAAAGAAATTGCACCATTTGTCGGATAGAAATTCAATATTCACAACATGATAATTGAAGAAGTAAAATTCGAATGCTTAGTGAGAAATATGCCCACACTTAATATCTAATAGCACTTCAAATCTATGAGGACATTTGTAACTATAAAATGGAAGCAATTTAATATTTCATATAATAAATATTTTTTGAAAATTATTTTCAACAAATTACCCAGAATATATAAAAGTCTCATTAACAAATTGCTCAAAAATTTCTCATTACAAAAGTTATTAGTCAAAAGTACCTCAAGTGAAGGACTATGGTTTTTCGGTCAATAGAGAAGAATATATTTTTTGAAGGAACATGTTGAGAAATTTGGGAAATTACATAATTGTTTTCACTTTTCTCTCTTCTTTTTGTCTTTTTAAAAAACCTTAAATCCTTTCCGATCCGCCTGTTGCTGGGTTGAGTTTCTCTCATCATTCTTTTCTCATTATCCCTCATAATCTTTAAATCACATCCGTCTAACCAACAAAGTACTACATTTACTTTTCTCTTATTTTCTCAATCAATGGCCAAGATGTGACCAATGAAAGACAATGAGAAGAAAGATAAAGAGAGTATCCCCTTCCTTAGTTGCTGCTGCATCTTTGGTGACCTCTTTGGCCTACTAGAGCTTCAACGTCCTCATATATGTTTTTTAGAATTTCTAAAACAAAAGTAATTAATAAAAACACTAAAATAATAATAAGGTACTGTTGTTGATTTTTTTTCGTAAAATTACTTTTGCTTCGCTATTTAGTATTCTAATTTTGCTATTTTCTACTCTTGCTTCCAAAATTCAAAAAAATGTATTAGGAACTTCACTGATAGCCACCAAAGTCGTCAATATTAAATTTGAAATAGTAAATATCAAAATAAAACTAATAAATAGCAAAACTATTTATTACTTTAGTTTTACTTTTAACTACTCATGTTTCAAAAATTCAAAAATTTCTATTGGACTTTGTTAGTAGCCAACCAAAGCAATAAATTGCGAAACAAAAATAGTTATTAGAAAATATTTAGCATCAAGGACACTATTTACTACTGTAGTTTTTCTATTAACTACTCTAATTTCAATATTGTTTTTTTTTTTTTTTCAAAAACTCAAGAAAAAAATATTCGATCCTCAGCATTGGAGCTCCAAAGACTGAGTGACGGGTGGTGAGGTGACATTCAAAAGAAAAGTGAAGGGTACTAATGTCTCTTCCACAACATTTTAAAATTCTAAAGATTAATATATGATCTGGGATCACTTACTTTATTTGTCCCTGATTATAAGGTTTAAATAATCAATCTGCGTTTATTTAAAAAAAACTCTTAAAAATAGCTTGGAGTAATAAATAATTTTTTTTTTAAACTATGCCCTTCTTTATAAAGAGGATAAATGATCAGAGTGACATAAGTAGAACAAATACAGTCAATGAGTAAAGTTGAAAAAGACCCAATAAACACTTTGACAAATCTAAAATAAAGCTTATAGTTTTGGACATAGCTATTTATAAATTTGAAACTTACATTTTGTGACGGAGGGAGTATTTAGGATTTCTATATTTTAAAGGTATTTATTTTATTTTTTCTAGTATTTATTTGAAAATTTCCTTAGAAATTATTAATGAATAAATCGATATGGATTAATAAATCACATCGCTTGAGACGACATATATAACGTTGAGTAACTTGGTACTTTCATAAACCCCACCTTCTTCCTCATTCTCTCACACCCCTCCGTTGGAGAAGGGGATCTCTGTCTTTGTTTGAACCAAACCCTAAAAACCAAAACGACACAGATTGTGAGACTCGCGCGAGATACACGAACTATAAGAAGGTGAATCTGTTATTTGTGTTCATTCGGTGATGGCGGAGCATTTGGCGTCGATTTTCGGAACGGAAAAGGACAGGGTGAACTGCCCCTTCTACTTCAAGATCGGAGCCTGCAGGCATGGTGACCGCTGCTCCAGACTTCACACTAAGCCCACCATTAGCCCTACTCTTCTTCTCTCCAATATGTACCAGAGGCCTGACATGATCACCCCTGTCGTTGACCCTAACCAAGGGCAAGCACTTGATCCCGACAAGGTCCAAGATCACTTCGAGGTTCGAATTTCATTTTTCTCTGTATTTCGATGTTGATTTTTCTTTTCCTTGATATTTTCTTTCGTTCTTTCACGTTTATTACTGTTCGCATCTGAAATGGGCAATTCTGGCCCTCAGCAATAACATCTTTAATTTAAAAAAATGTCGGTGTGTGAGTGCAGGATTTCTATGAAGATCTATTTGAGGAGTTGAGCAAGTATGGAGAAATTCAGAGCTTGAATATTTGTGATAATTTGGCTGACCACATGGTATTCCTTCTCTCTTTCCCAGCTTATTTCTTTTCATATTTCTGTCATTTTTGTTTGATTATGTAGTACTTATTATTTCGTCGCTCAGGTTGGCAACGTATATGTTCAGTTTAAAGAGGAGGACCATGCTGCCAATGCGCTGATGAATCTGAGTGGTAGATTTTATTCAGGTTAATTTCCATCTTTGTGCCTTTTCCTCTTTCATTGTTTTATAACTTATTAGCTTCCTCCTGTTAGTCTGTAGATTGCTTTCATTTCCAATTTAAAGTGATTTACCGCTGACAGAATAGCTCAAGAATTGACTCATCTGGCATGTGTTGTTAGTGGTAGTCCATTTAGACGGGAGTGTGCTATCATATCTGATATGTTACTTCCTTAAAATTTTCGTTTGTATGTTTAGTATAGGGATCTTGGGCGTTAACTTTGATTAGGCTGAATATTAAAGGATCCATTTTTTGTAGGGGTTTCAGTCACTATTGATTTTTTTCCGTAGAAATATAATTTAGCCCTTTCTATCAATTGTGACCTAACATGATCGGGAGTTGGTCTTAATGGTCGTACATTTGACACGTTTTAGTCATTTTATTCACGAGGTTCAAGACTTGGGAAGAAAGTACTGGTAATGTTCGCTGTAGATTTTATCTGGATGTGGTCAAATATGATAAACTGCCCATGCTATTCTCTTGTGGGATTAATTTTCCATGGAAAGGGTTTTCATGAATTGATTTTCCGTTGTATTAGCTTCCTTTTGTCTTGACAGCTTTAAGCCCTTGTTTACTGTTATTGCAAGTTAGATAGGCGAGGATCAGTGCAGCGTCTAGTTTCTGGTGAATTATATCAATTATTTATTGTGTGTGCATGTATGTGGGTGGGCGCGTTTTTAGGTTTTGACCTACCTATGCTTTATATCAATCATGTGCGTGCTCTTTCATTTCTCTATACCTCTCCTCAGGGTTTATCTACCTTTTTGTCAGTCTCCGTGTTCTGCTGAACCCCGGATTATATATATATTTTAACATTCTTGCTTGCACCTGATACTTTAATTGGTGTTATTTTATCAACTTATTTTGGAGAAGTTGGATTTATGTTTTTGTAAAGAGAAAAGAGGAAATTAGTTTCTGGTTCATGATTAACTGGGATGCATTATTACCATGGTTCACAACACTGATTAGTTGGTTGCTCTCTGACGCATCTATCTCTTCCCTGTGGTAAGAAGGCTTGGTTAATGCCATGCATTAGCGTTGTTCCAAGCAATAAAATGGTGTTTTGTTTGAACTTTGAAGTATATGGAATTGTTCATACTTGCAATTTCACCAGCATGTGATGATTGTCTCTAGCAGGACTTGAGCATACGTAGATTATCATCGCTGCACTTAATTGGTTTTTTGAAAAAAACACCACAAAATGAAACAGAGTGCTGTCATGTGATTGAGTCCTCTATCCCCCTCTTCAAATTGTTGCAATTATTATTACTACAAAACTTCTAACTTTGAATGACACCACCAGGGCGACCCATCATTGTTGACTTCTCTCCTGTGACGGATTTTCGAGAAGCCACTTGTAGGCAGTATGAGGAAAATGTTTGCAATCGTGGGGGCTATTGCAATTTCATGCACCTGAAGAAGATTAGCAGGTTGGTTTCTCAGCATAGTGCGCTTCTCTTTTCAGACATTCTTTGCTCTGGCATGTTAGTTTTGATTGTCTATTTATATTCTGCTTCTTTTTTTTCTTCTTTTTTAAGGGAGTTGAGAAGGAAGCTATTCGGGAGAAACAGGCGATATCAAGGCCGTGGGGGAAGCAGAAGCAGGAGCCCTCCAAGGCATCGTAACCATGATGACCGTCCGCATGCTGGACGTGGGTTTGGTAGAAGAGATTTCGACAGACATCATGGCCACCAGGGTAGGGGCAGGTTGCCTAGGAGTCGAAGTCCCCGGAGAAGAACAAATCGAAGTAGAAGTCCTGTGGGAAGGGACAGGAGTCCTGTTAGAGAAAGTAGTGTGGAAAGGAGAGCTAAAATAGAGCAATGGAACAGGGAGAAGGAACAAGAAGATTCTGGCAACAAGTACAACAGAAATGGTAATGATAATGAACAGGGTGTTGCGCAGAATGGAGACGAATTTGATGATCATAGAATATAATGGAAGCACGGTGACTGAGGCCAGAATGATCAAGACCCTGTAGTCAGTGTGGCATGTAATCTGGTCTGTACTGTTTGCGCGTCCAGTAAGCTTAGTTTTTTAAGTGTGTCCTAATTTGAATTGTTCATGTAGTTAGGTGCAAAAATATCGTTCGAAGGTTAGTATGACTTTTTCTTACCAACTGGATGATGACGTGGCTTTTAAAGTAACAATCTGAAAAAAAAAAAAATGCTGATGGGGCAAGGGAATGCAAGTATGACTTGGCAAGGATTAGAGAAAATCATTAAAGTCTGAGTTCTCAATCAACCCATGCTGATTGAGAAAATTGTGCTTGATTGGAAGCGATTGAAGCTTTTAATAGTATTTGAATTATGATTTATGGTATACAAGGTAAGTATATAAGAAGAGTTTTGTCTCGATTTATGTGAATAAGTACTTTAAGACCCTCAAAAGTCAAAAGTGATCCCAAACTAGCTCGCTCGAATGTGTGATATCGCATAATTGTTTATATGTACTGGTTTGCTTGCTGGGTTGTTCACTTTACTAGTTCGCTGATATAACTGTTTAGTCTCTCTCTCATTGCTTCCAACATCGTCTTCTTTCTTCAATTTTCTTATATCTGATTGTTTTCTTCTGTCGTGGGGGGTGTCTGGAAACTGAAGATCTCCAAACTCAGCCTCCAAAATGAGTATGTTTGGTAGGGATCCGTGGGGTGGCCCGCTGAAGATTGATGCCATGGATTCCCACAGCCGATTACCGGAACCGGCGCTTTCTCAGCCACTGGACTAGACCCAGCAGAGCTGGCTTCTTGGACCTGGCGAGCAGAAGAAGTATGGGGATCTGGGTTGTATTATGGTGAGCCGGAAGATCTTCGTTTGGTCGGTGGGGATGCTTCTTGTTTCTGCCTTCTTGGCTGGCTCTACCCCCTGATAACTACACTTTGGCTCTTCACAAGGCTCTTATGTTCTATAAACAACCCATCATTAATGATTCTCTTTAATCCGTGCAAACTCACATTTGCATTCCCATGCCCAGTCAGCATGGTTTTTTTTCCCTTGTTATTTTGAAAACCACGTCATCATTCGGTCAATAAGAAAAAGTCAAACTAACACTAACAGTTAAGTTAAACGGTATTTTTGTAAATAATTTTAAACCGCATAGTCACTTTTGCCTTTAAAAAATGTATTTGGTGTGAAGTGAATTGGAAGATAATCATGTGTATTTTTACTTGTTAACTCATAATTTTTATTATTTTCTGTTATCATAACATAGATGACATGTCTTATTTGTAGGTATAATTTTATTTTGAATATAGATTACATTCATGTTAAATGATAAATAGTGGATAACAAAACTTGTGAATATGAGTAGGAGTGGGTTTATAAAATAAATGCAATAATGGAGGAGGAGAAGTGGGAGTTATTTGGGAAAAGATGAAGAGGAAGAGTGGGTAAAATTTACAAAAAAAAATTATATTCATTACACTTTTTCGTATGTTTAACATTTGAGAATGTATGTCAGTGAAAAACTCCAACTAAGAAAAACATTTTGGTACAAATACCAAGAGAACGAGCTATAACCGCAGACTGCCAATAAGCGGATGAAGCAGACTTCGGGCAAAAAAAATAAAAAAAAATCAGAATTAAGATCGCTTCGCTCATATCTGATAAAGCTCAAGTTGGATGAAACCCTTTTAACACCCAAGTAGATTTACTGGGAAAAAAAAACTATAAAGATACTTGATGTTCAAAGGAAAAAGGTAGATGTGCAACTAGCAACCTTCACTTTGGGCACTGTCCTTGGCCCTATTAAGAGATTGCAATCCAATTTTCAGTTGTAAATAACCTGCAACCCAATGCAGTTACTTCCCCATCGATATAAATATCGGACTCTACAGTTTAAAAGGTGCAGGAGGAGGAGCCTATGATGCCAACTGCTTGGTGCAAGGTGTGAAGTCTCACGTCGGACAGAAGGAGTTGGCCAAATAAAAGGTGCTAAGAGATAATCTCTCCCTTAGCCTTTTTAAAAATTGTGCCGTGTGGTTGTTGTGATTAGAGCCTATGGACTCTTAGGAATGAAGTTATATATCTAATTGAATATGCTTAAATTTGGAAAATTCACGAAATTGACGCCTCGCTTCAATAAAGGACTGACTCACCGAAACCAGTCAGGGCTACACTTGCCGAGGTGAGTAATGAGGAATTCTGAACCAATGAACAATAACCTCGCCGAGGCGAGTTGTTAGAACAATGGATGACAAATAAATCCTTTGTACATAATTGATTGCAAGCAGAGGGCGGACCTTAAAAAATACTTGAAGCGGCGGTGGCGGGGGATTCGGTTAGGGGTAGCGTCCCGATTTTTTTTTTTAAAGGAATGTTTTAAATGCATTAAAAAATAGAAGAACATAAATAAGAAAAGAAAAGAATATTAAAAAAATATTCATGAAATCAAGTGAATACTAATGATATAATAAGAGAGGTGATTATTTTACAAACCGCGTCATTTAAAAAGCGAAGAGTAAGTGCGGTTAGAAATGCAACTACATAAATTACAATAAAGAAATGCACTCAATAAGTTCAAGACATATATTTTAATAACAAAAGTATATTACAATAAAAATAATTACAATATCATCTTTCTAGGCCTTATTTTTTGGAATTTCATCATAATTGTCTTATTATCAATGCTATCAAATACATCTTTTTCAATATAAGACATTAAACAATCATTCAACCATTCATCCTCCATCCGATTCAAGTCATAGATCTTGATGTATTAAGAGTGGACACTTAATATAAAGGTGGGCAATCATTCAAATATGTATTAATTTTTATTTATTTATTTTATTTAAAAAAACCTCCAAATTCAAGGGGGCAAGTTTAAACACTTGGGTCCGCCAATGATTGCAAGATAGTATGATTATGTTGCTGCACCGGATAATGATATGAATTATTGTATGTTCAAATGGTTACAATGAAAATTATTGTGATATGTTCCATGATAATGATAACATGTTAGCTTGTGATTGATGACTTATGCATGATGGTAACCATGACACGTACGAATAAATAGGGATGGAAATAGGTCAGGCCAGGTTAGGGTTTGGCTAAACAGGCCTAAGCCTGTAATGGGGGTAAAATGGCTGAGCCTTGGCCCAAGCCTGAATGCAGGCTTTTTTTAAGGCTTAGGCCGAGCCTTCGTAAAAAAGCTCAGTCGGCGCAGAAATGCCTTTTTAAAGCGCTTATTTACAATGTAGGCCTTTAAAAAGCGCTTATATTAGGCGCTTAGAGGCCATAAATAACTGTACACTTTAAGCCTATCAAAAACTATATAAATGTAGGCTTTTAGTAGAATATAAGAATGAAAAATAATAAATATTATATTATTTCTATTATATAAATATAATTATTATATTTATTTAATGTGTAAAACAACAGGCGTAGCTTAACTAAAACTAAAAAAAGATATTTACACATTTAGCTTTAAATAGCGCTTGGCACACCTTTTAACAAATAGGTCGGGCCTGCAAGCCCTAAACAAAGCAAAGTATATAGCCGCGATAGAGGCTGGCCTAATTCCACCCCTACGAATAAATGATAAACCCTATATGAGAATGTTATATGTTGAGGAGTTGTGGAGATTTTGTTGAGTATATGGTAGGCCGTTAGGTTTATTTCTGTTGGCATTGAATGATAGGGCAGCAGTCCCTGATGTGATACTCCAATGGCTAGAAGGCAATATTCTTGAAGTACCGAAAGTAATCCCTGCTGAAGAAACCCATGACCCTTGTGTGTTCTATGGGACTTTGACCGGTTCACATCACACTTGTGGGGAGCTTGGTTCTGTCAATAGAAATAAGGAGGACATATGGATGCTTAGGAGTTTTGAGCAAAGAGTAAAGAAATAAATGAACATTTTATAGTTGTTATCGTATGACCTCTGTTATAGTTATACTTGTCGATACATGTATGTTATCTTTATTACTTTGTGGATATTTATGTTGTGTATTCCCACCTGCATACCCATGGGTGGTGCCAGCAGGTAAGATAAGCAAAAATTATGTTATTGAGACAGTAATCTCACCCTATTAAAAGTAAAAAAGACAAATACGAAGCCTAATAGGCCTTGATTTGAATAAGAGTGGTGTCACGTTGATAAAAAAATGAAAAGCTTTAAAAATTCACGTTAAAAGTAGAGAATATAAGATAGAATATAACATAACAACATCTAATACTAATTATAACATCCCAGCACTATCATACCAATTGTACCAATTGTAATATCCCATTGTCTCCGTGGCCGATAAGGGTGGGGTGCAACTTATTGATCACAAATGCAATGGCATTTCTAAATACTCAATCATATCACAATAGCATGATCTAAACCAAAGACAATAGATGAAATCAGAATGTAGGTAGAAATGGTAAATGGGTTAAAGCCAACTTTTGGTTTATGAATAGCATCCCACCAGGACTATCAATTACTTAGTTATGGAATTTGGACCTAGAAGTATTACATCTGCCTGTGTGTGATTTGTGGGTTGGAGACCCGGAGTGGAGCTCCCTTGTGTTGCAATGACTATTATAGGTGCATGATAATTATGTTCAATGTAAACGATTGAATGAAAAACTTTAGTTAACCCTAATAGGTATGATTTGATAAGAGTGACGTCAAATTGATGAAAAATGAAAAGTCTTCAAAAATTCACGCTAAGAGTAGAGAATATTAGATAAAGCATTACATAACAACCTCTGATAACAATTATAAAATCCCAACACTATGATGCCAATTCTAATAATCTCTTATGGGCCTGTTTGGTGTGAACGTTAGGAGAGCGTTTGCGGTAGAGTTAATGGGCTTTGGAGAAAAAACTCAACGTGATGTGTTTGGGTTGCGCGTTAAGTTCACTGGACTTTAAGTCAAAAAAGCTAAAAAAGCCCGTCAAGGAAAAAGCTCCAGAATCCAGCTTTTTCTAAAAAGCTCTTAGCTTTTTGACGTGGCCCCACCACTTCTACCATCATCAATCCAAACATAAATCATTATCTATAACCTGACTTTTTTTTTCTACCGAGCTTTTTTTAAAATCAGATAGCTTTTAAGCCACCGCTCCTACTGCCAACCCAAACCGGCCCTATATCAATTGTAATTTCCCAGAGACTCATGGCCGATAAGTAGAGCCAGCAAAACGGGCCAGGCCCATCGGGCCCCGTTCTTTAAGCCCCGCCTTTTAAGGGTCGAAAAAAAAATATACGAGATATTTGAAATTAGCGCGGGGGCGCCCTTTGACGCCTCCGGCTTAAACAGCGGGCAGCCTGGAGGGCCTCGGCCACCCTGCGCGCCTTTTTCACCGTAGCTTTTTATTTTTTTTTCCTTTTTAAATTTATTAATTTATATATATTTTGTATTTGTTATAGAGTTATTTATCCATTTAACTACAAATACATAATAACTATACTCTAATTTTATGATTTGATTTATTATTTGTTGCAAATAAAGATTATGGATGTGTTCATGATGCGGGAGAAGAATTTTATGATATTCTTACTCATGAGCTAGAAGCTACTACTCAAAGTGAAGAACAATCAAATGTCGTTAAAATCGATGATAGTGACGAAGATGACGACAATAATAGTCATCGTACTAACGTCGCTTAGTGATATCTTTTTTATGTTTTATGTGAGTTATTTGTGAACATAGTTTGCTTTTGATTATGAATTAGTGATCAACTTATTTATTGGATGATTCGTGTTGTAATTTACTAATTATATTTTTTAAAAAAAAAAGTGGAGGAAAAATAGTTAAAATTTGGAATAGTAATTTCCTCAGCCTTGCAGTTCTCGGCCCGGCTTTGAAAAATAGGTGTTTTTAACTACTTTCACCTGCCCTTTCACGGGCCCATTAGGCCTTGGCCCTTCACGGGCCGGCCCTGATTGCCAACTCTACCGGTAAGGGTGGGGTGCAGTCACAACTCAACCAAACTTATTGATCACAAATGCAATGACATTTCTAAATGTTCAGTCGACAATAGATGAAGTCAGAATTTAGATAGAAATGGTAAATGAATTAAAGCAAGCTTTTGGTTTGTGAATACCATCTCAACCGAGAGAACACAACAATGCATCCTTATTGATCACAAATGTAATGTCATATCTAAGCACTCAACCATATTAAAAAGATATTATCTTCCTCTATATCCACCGAAGAAAACACTTCCATGTTGCCAACTGTGGGAGAGCTCAAATTCAGTTTCAAAAACCAAATTAAGAGATATGTGGGGGAAATTTTCAGATGAAAGAATTTCAATCCCAAGCTTTTGATCTTTAAATTTTAGATAGAGCCATACTTGTTCATTCTCTTTTCCTTGGTTGATTTCCAGACATGCCTAACACATGGTGATTTAATTAGTTAAATAAAACCAACAACAATTATATTATTCAACGCAAAACCTAATGTTTTACAATTTATTGGTCGTTCTATTTGACCCATGTAAGATGCACGACCATGCCTTCTCTCGGGGCAACCTTGAGAGGTTTTTCATTTCTTTCACCTGGGGCATTTGGAAAGTCAATTGTACTTTAAAAGTCTAATACGTAGTCAGAATTGAGATATTTAATTCGGGGCGTAACAAAAATTCAATGTCACTATTGAAGATTTTTAGCTTTATGAATAGTTTTCTACAGCATACAGTAGCAGATAGGTAAATAAAACCCCTTTCACAATTTTAATCCAAAAGAAAAGAAAATGCAATAGCCAAATATTTTAAAAGATCTATTCTAAACAAAACTTTGTTTCAAATGCCAATTATGAGCTCGGCAAGGGGCAAGTAATAATCTCACGGTAGTTAGTTTAGCAACCGGGAAAATGTATCATTATAGTCAATACCCTCAACCTGGGTATATCCTTGAGCAACAAGGCGACCTTTATATCGATTAAGAGTACCATCTCGAGTTATATTTCTTAGCAAAAACCCACTTACAACCAATCGGGCGCTTATTAGGAGGCAAATCGGTTATCACCCAAGTTTGATTTAGTTGCAAAGCATCAAGTTCAGCATTAATAGCATTTCTCCAACCCTCATGTTTAATGGCTTTAGAATATGACTTAGGAATATCATCATCGATATGGAACAAACAAAATGGTGATATAAAGGAGAAAGACGATGATAAGAAAGAACTTTAGAAAGAGGGTGATAAATACCGCTCTCCAAAGAATCTGGTATGGTCAAGCACATTGAAGAGTAGTATGATAATCATGCAAATAATTGGGTGGGTTATGTGGTCTAGTAGAACGACGCAACAAAGGAATGTAGGGAACCAACAAGAGAACCGGAAAAAGGGGAAACATCTCAAGAAGAAGACACGAGAATCAAGGGGAAAATCGGAAACATCAAGTGGCGGAAGAGCTTGAGGTAAAGGAATTGAATCAGCTTGTGCATAGAATCTGAATTGCAAAAGGGAAACAAGACTCATAAAAATGTACATGACGAGAAACAAGAATCACCGAGTATGAATATCTAAAGTGACAAAACCCTTAGTACCGCCTTGTATCCAAGAAAAACACATTTATGCGCTCTTTTATCAAGTTTAGTTCGTTTTGGGAAAGAGTAGAAGCAAAGCAAAGGCACCCAAAACCTTTAAGTGTGTAAAATCAGGAGGTTTAGCAAACAATAATTCATAGGGACTCTTATTTCCCAAAATTGGTGTAGGTAAACGATTGATGAGGTATACGGCATGAGTAAGAGCATAAGACCAAAATACTTTAGGAACATGGGCTTGAAATAAAAGAGCACGAGTAACATTAAGAATGTGTTAATGTTTTCGTTCTACTCGACTATTCCTCGTCGGAGTTTCAATGCAAGAAGTTTGATGAATAATGCCATTTTGAGCAAAAAAATCGACATTTGAAATTCAATGCCATTATCGGATCTAATGATTTGCACGAGATGTATGAAATTGAGTAGAAACTAAGTTCACAAATGTTTTGATATAAGACCGAGTCTCGCATTTGTTCCTAAGCAAATATATCCATGTATAACGGGAATGATCATCAACGATGGTTAAAAAGTATTTATGACCATGTATAGAGGGTAAGTGGTAGGACCCCAAATATCCATATGAACTAAACCAAAAATTTTATTTGAAGTACTATTGCTTATAGGAAAGGCAACTTTCGTTGCTTGGCAAAATGACAGACATCACAAAGAAGTAAAAGAGGAATCATAAGGAATAAATGGATGTTGTCTATGAAGTGAATACAAAGCATGTTGAGATAAATGTCCTAAACGAAAATGCCAAAGGTCAAAAGGTATGGAATCGAGTGGTGGAATCATCCTCCCCGAAGGCCGGAGTGGATGTGGCATTGCAATGTCCGAAAGGAGACAATACAAGAAAGAGATTTAGTAAGTTTGGAAACCGAAATCAAATTGAAATGAAAATTCGGGACATATAATACATCCTAATAACAAAAGTATTAGTAAATTGAACAATGCCACAATAGGAAGATAATACCCGAATCTATCCGGAAGATTTACGGAAATAGGTGATATACGCTTATAAGAGGCAAATAAGGAAATGCTAGAGCACACATGATCGGTAGCTCCCGAATCTATGATCCAGGAGTTAGAAAATGACCGAAAAGCACAAGTTAAAGAAATACCATTGGTAAAATTTTGTTGACGACAAGATAAATTAATGGATGACAGTGGAAGTTCGGAACTTAAATCCTGGTGGGAAGCCATGAACAAGTGGGTTCAAGATGTCGGGTTTACCACAATAGGTGCATTGTTTACTAGAACCAAACGAGAACCGCAGGATTTGTTGAAGAGTTCAATCAACATTATTTGAGATTTCATCGAGAGTCCTTTCAAGAAACGAATAGCATAGTCTTGTTCTAAATGTTGTTTATAACTTGCAATTGCACCACAAGAACACTTTGGATTACATATCTTCATCCCGAAGAATCTTTAATTTTGTAAAATAATCACTCACGGTATCATTCGAGAAAAACGCGCACGAAGATCATCCCATACATCGCTCGATCCATAGTATACTCGTAATAACCATGATAATACCATCATGTTGCAATTCCCAAGTTAGACTTAGAGAGGAGCGAGTGACGGGCGACAACAGAAAGCTTGATTATATTTCAATTTTCAAAGAAGGACACCAAACCTGAGAAGAAAAGATCATTTTACACTGGTCGATGAAAGGTAAATATATCTCAGAGCATATCAAAGATTTGATATTATAATATTATGATTATATTATTTGACTATTTTGAATAATAATATGGAATTATGATTGTTATGATATTTTTTATTAGGGTGCTCATGTATTAGCATGTATATATATGCCTCTAACCTATTAATGAAAGACATTATGGAGATAAGCGAGATGGCAAACGGAAATTATGGAAGTACAATCATTGTAGAAAGCATAGATACACCGAAAAACATAAGACTTCAAGAAATAAGACGTGATAAAAGAGAACTAGTAAAAATATCAAGTATAGGGCTGGCCGCAATTGATAGTGTGTGTTTGAATTAACTTTTGGAGAATAACTTTTACGATTTATGAAGTAAGTATGTGAGATGAGTTTTGTCTTAGCTTGCGAACCGCACACTCACCACCAGATCCAGGAAAAGAAAAATAGCTGTTTAACACCTCGCAGGATGGGAAACACGTCCGATATGATCAATAAGAGCTTCAATTCCACAAAATCAACTCAATCTTAATAAAGAAGCATTAAGCTAAATACGCACGGAATGCCTACGTATATACGCTGTGGTCCATGGAGCTTTAATTTTTAGCCACCTTACTAACAACACAAAAAAGAGAACGAGCAAATGGAATGCAAAGAAGGAGTCGCGTTCGCATTCGGCCAGATGCTGGAGAGTAATAAAACTAGATTAGATCGTATCTTCAGTTTCAAAAATAAAAATGTGGGATTCTTGTAACGCCTGAGATTGTGGAAGCAAATGAAAGAAGTGAGAAAATACCCCATAACATGATTGCCAGAGACCCAGCAAATACAGACCCACTCGTTACGAGTGAAGGGTTTAGAGTTTAGAGTTTGGTTCAGAATATGAGGAACGAATTGATCCGAAAGATTATTGTAGAATCTTGTAGAGGTCTGTGAACGAGACTGGGCATCTCAACTTGTTTTTTTTTTAAAAAAAATTATATATATATTATAATAAATGTGATATTTATAATTATTAGTTACATAATTGTAAGTATAATGATATTGTGAGTTGATTTTATGAGTTTACCGTTTTTACGTTTCTAGCTTACAAAAACAAGTCGAATCATTGGTAAACTCGTGCTAGTTATAAACTCGTTTAAACTCATAAGTTTATACATTGAATTTATCTTACATTTTTAGCTTACGAAACTTTATTAATTTACTCTTAAACTCATGTTAAATTTTTTTATTTGATCATTCTTAGCGACTTAATATATAAATTTTACAGAATTTTCTTTGTTAAAAATATGATAAATGATTAATGATGATAGATTTAATTTCAATTATTTGATTTAAAATATATCTAAATTAAATTGTAGTCATTTTTATATTTTAATTATTTAATTACACATTAGTAATACCTATTTAATAATAGGGTTTAGGAGCAAAAATGCACATATGCTTTATCCTCGGGAGCGCCCAGCATCATATGCTTTTTTTTGAAGTAAAAATACACATGTGGTTACATTTTAGGAGCAAAAGTCACACCACATTGTTGTAAATATGATATTTCGACCTGTTATAAATATGACTTTTTCTGTTGTAAATAATGGCATTTTAAATTTTGTTGTAAATACAAAGACTTCTTGTTGTAAATCTAACCTTTTTTTAATTTGTAAATGACCTTTCTACATGTTCAAAATCCAGGTGTTTAAATGTTGTTGTAAATATGACATTTTCTTGTAAATATAGCATTTTAAATTTTGTTGTAAATATAAAGACTTCCTAGGTTGTAAATATATCATTTTTCTCGTTGTAAATGACCTTTTTATATTCAAAAATCAGGGTGTTTAAATATTGTTGTAAATATGGTTTTTGTAAATATGGTTTTTTTCAAATGGCCAAAATTAACACCGTTAAATTAGATTTTAACAGTGGTGTGACTTTTGCTCCTAAAATTTAACCACATGTGTATTTTTGCTCCCAAAAAAAACACATAGTGTTGGACGCTCCTGAGGGTAACGCACATGTATATTTTTGCTCATTTACCCTTAATAATAAAAGTACACTTTTATTAGTCTACGATTCTAGTTTTCACGTCATGTCGCGAGTTTGTTTAAACATGCAAGTTTGACAACTTTGTATTTAACTATAATTTCTTAATTTTCATAATTATATGATTATAAATTTATAATATTATATAGGGAAAATTCTTGAAAAATACCTTTAAAATTTGAAAATCCCAAACTAGTAATTTCTTATTAAAATGAGTGATAAATTACTAATCAATTATAGTCCATCTTTGGTCTTTTAGGTTTTGTGTCATTTTAAAATCAAAAGTTTTCAACCTTAAGTTTTATTTTATCTAAAATATTGATCTCTATAATTAAATAAAAATCTTGATCATTTTTATTTTTAAAGGACCAAAATTTTTTTGTTTGAAACGACCAAAACTAAAATGAAGATAAATATTTTCTCAAAAAATAAGATAAATTTGAGATAAGAAAATTGTATTAACAATTTTTTATATGATATTAACCATTTATTTTAACTGCAGACTGGAGAGAGGAGAATTTAAAATAGAAAAAGGTTTGGAGCGCGTATTGTTGAATCACATCTCAGTTGCGGCTTCAGTAGCTGAGAGACTGAGAGGAAGACTGAAAGGAAATTAATTATTTTACATGATATTGGTGTTACAGGATAATATTTCTCTATGCAAAATTAATTAATATGGGGAGAGAAGTGGCCTCTTATAGCATCTAATCGAAAGATTGAACTCAAGCTGAGGACTGAGAGGAAGACTGAAAGGAGCAAAGGGGAGAGAAGTGGCCTAGCATCTAATCGAAAGATTGAACTCAACGAGGCCACGCAATTGAGAAATTTTAAGTGAGAGAGGTGGAGATGGATCTGGGTTTTCTGATTCACTCTCTGATTCCGTCCTGGAACTCCGTAAGTACACCAATGCGTGAATTAAGTGTTCATCATCCCGATTATTTGGTTATAACGTGAATTTTACCCTCTGTTTATTTTTTTCCCGCCTGTTTCATCTGGACCAGGTTGCTTTACTTGTGGCATTCTTTACTTACTTGGCGATTGCTGGAACCATTGTGCCTGGAAAAGTTGTTCCTGGGGTGATATTGGCGGATGGAACTCGCCTTCACTACCGCTGCAATGGTCAGTTTTATTAAATATATGTTCGTTATATGATCACGTTCCCGCGAAAAGAAGAGAATAAAGTGACCTGAGTAAATATATAATTTATCTACCGCATTTTGCAGGATTGTTCTTGTTACTTCTGTTGGTTGCACTTATTGGGATCAGCGCCACTATGGGTTTCATATCGCTTACTGTATGTAATATCTGCGCGTGAACCTTTTGTTACTTAATTCAGTTCAATGCAATTGTCTTCCTCTATGTTTATTGTTGTTTGCTCCTAAAACATTAGTCTGTAGATGCAGTAACAATCATTTCGTTATGAAGAAAATCCGGCAGAACTAAACGTTGATTTTATTCTTTCTTTCTTTTTTTCGGGATTATGGCGACTAGATTTCTCCTCGAAAGTTTAAAAAAGAAGAATAGAGCATTCAAACTGAAAGCAATTTTGAATTCAGAGGAAAAGCGCAATATTTAGGATCTTAATTTTATATATACTGACGATGATTCTCGCAGGTTATTTCTGAGAGAGGACTGGAGCTGCTGTCCACAACTTTTATCTTCAGTTTTCTTGTATGTGAAGCTTAATCTCACCACTTGAAAGATCTTACGGTATCTAAGTCATGTATTCGCTATGATATGGTTTTCCTTTCCAATATCATGTGGCTACATTAGTTTGATAGAAAGAACTTTTAGTGGTGCATTTATAACTCAGAGGCAGATGCAGTTGCTTATTCAGCTGTATCCTTCTGTAACTGTAAGTTGTGTTCTTAGTTATACACTATTACTGAATACTAACGGGGGGGTACTTAGAGAGCATTTTATTTCAGTGATAACAATAGGGTGAAGTTTTGAAAATATACATCTATAGCCAACTTTTCAGTTTTATACCAAGGGGCAAAAGAAGGTTATTCTCTGACTAGTTTTAAATTTTAAAATCCTAATGTCATCTTGCAAGCTGCAATGTTGTCAAATGGTAACTCATTTGAAAGTCTCCTCATCTATTCCTATTGTTCTATACAGTGTTTTTTCCTTCTTTCCAGTTATTTTGTTTGTTCATTTCTTCCTTATCTACATGTTAGGTGACTCTGATACTCTATTTTGCTGGCTGCAAGTCACGCAATAAAGATTCATCTCTAAAACCTCATATCAGTGGAGACCTTATCCATGACTGGTATGTTCAAAATAATGAGAATGTTTAGTTTCATGTTTTATCTAGTTAGAGTGGTTTCAAGTTTTCTGTTTGATGTATATTCCGCCAACACCCTAATCCTATGTCATTTATGCTGCAAGTCTTTCTCACTTTGTTTTCATTCAAGACAATATAAAAGATTCCTGGTTCTTTCATTCCCAAATCTTCAACTTTTCATGCAAAATTCTGTTTGTTTCGTTAAATATAATACTAGACAAGCGTAAAAAACTGCTTTTCTTACATGACTCCTAAGGATAGGTAGAGTAGAAGTTAAGAAAGGTGTGCCGGGTTATGGAAGCTATATAACATAAATACAGATGCATGGGAAGCAAAATGAGATGCCATGGATTTGGACAGAAAAAGTCCTAATACTTGGGACATGCCTCTAGGTATAGGCTTATAATATTTATTATAGTCTAACTAGTATTTTGTTTTCATATATCCATGGGGTGCTTCATGCTTCTATTCTTGAGCTAAGTATGGGAATATCAATATCTCTGTTTACGGCTGCAACTGATGGGAATATCAATATTCTTGAGCTAAGTTTACAGATAATTTGAGGTGTCATGTTTTTGTTATAAAGATTGAATTAGACTAAAAAAGCCACCATTCTGTTTTTGTGAAGAAGTACTGGGTGCTGCATTTAGCAGGGAAATAGTTTACTTTACTCCCTTGAATCAACTGAATTGTAGTGCTCAATAATTTTTTTAAATTTGTTATCTATTCTAATTTAACAGGTGGTTTGGAATACAGCTGAATCCTCATTTTATGGGTATTGACCTCAAGTATGTGATCTACTCGTCACTTCCCCTTGCTTTTTTGATTTCCACGTGTCCTAATAAGTTACAAGATGATATGAATGGCATTTCTCTCAAACATCTTGTGGAAAATATTTTTCATCTATCTTGTAATGATTATTCAAAAAACCAAAAATTTAATTATTTATATGTTCTTGTCTATATCTGTATGGGATTATTATCCAATTTTGTCCTGCAAAATGCATCAACATAACCTTTATTTCTCATATTTCCGCATCCAACTGGCCGTCTAACACTGAATCCATGCAGCATGCCTTCAGAAAAAGTGTAAATGAAGTATGCATACAAGAGGTTTGCTTTTTAGTGCTTAATACTAGTAACCACAGTTGTAAACAATTGTAATTGAAGAGAAAATATGAGGAAAGAATATGAAATAGAGAAGATGAAGAATCAATTGTATTAACAATAAAGAGCAATAAGCTCATACAATGAGTAACCCATAAGGATTATCTCTAATCAATAAACCCTAACTCTAGGGATATCTAGGAGGGACTTCCCTCTCTAGAGAGAGAGACTCAAATTAACCTCTCTCTAACAATGTGAGAGCTCCACCTCAACACTCTAATCTCAATAGTTAAGGCCCCCTATATATAGACTAAGCCTTAACTAATTCACCAACAAACTAACTAATCAATTAATCACCTATACTTCTAACACCCCCCTCAAGTTGAACACTACTTAATAAAGTATTCAACTTGAACAACACAAAAATAAGGGGATAAGGTGAATTAAAATTGACTAGTTTTCAATCAACAAAACAATACAAAGATATCTTCAAAAATAATTCTTCTCCATATCTAATTTTGAAATGCTTCTCTTGTACTTCCTTTAGCTTCTTCACAAGATCACCCTTGCACTCACAATGAACACATAATGTGAATCCAGTAGCCACCACTTTCTTCAAATCATTCCACCTGATTCTTCAAAATTGTCTCTACTACAGAAACAAATCTATAGTAATAGAACCTTCCCATTATTAAAGGCTCACCCCTTGTGTATCGTACCAGAGCGACGATGCCAATTCAAAAACACAATACATCACCTTCAAGATAATTTCTAGCCACCTGCACCAAATCCATGATTCTTGGTTCCAAAATATTGATTTGATCGCCCCTGCGAAATGCTAGTTGGAGCCAAATAACCATTTGTAGTAGGAGATCAAGCCTCACCCGTGGCAGGAAAGATGACATTATTACTCATGTCTTGGTTCAAGAAGCCTTAACCAGAGATCCAGATGCATTCCAAGATATGCTCTTCACTTCATTTTCATGACCCTCAAAAGCATATAGACACTCAAATAAAACCGGAGATCAGCAAGTAAACAGTAGTGAGAATATTTCTTCCAAGAACTGTATTCCTCTCTCATCATCGCAGCATCAATATTGTCAAATCTTGAACGCCGAATCAGAGAAACTGAGAAAATCTTGAAACTGAACAAGACTGAGTTTAAGATTGACGGCGGACTAGGAGTGACGAGGCTTCGAATGTCCGGCGAAGCTTCACTGTCGAGACCAAGGACGGCCGGCTAGTGGGCTGTATTTCACCGTCGAGACAATGGTAACACGGTAACACCAGTTTCTGATATTCGCTCGATGGTCTCCTCCTCGGGCAAAGCGTGGAACCGGAGAGAAAAAAGAGAAAAGTTGAGGTAGATCGACTTCTGCGGTGGACAATCAAGATCCACGTGTTTCAGATGCAAGATTCAGTCCGAAAGTGGTGATGCAAGACTTGGATGGGTTGATCTTGAAATATGGCCCAAATAATCTTGAAAGCCTGATGACGATGGAGCTTGAAATATGGCCCAAATAAGCTAAGAAACCATTTCTTGAATATTGTTTGGAACATGTGATATTTTCTTGAAAATGCACCACACAGAGAGCCTCAGATACGCGGCAGAATTGAAAAGATTAGTCGAATCTGGATGCTTTGATACCATGTAAACAATTGTAATTGAAGAGAAAATATGAGGAAAGAATATGAAATAGAGAAGATGAAGAATCAATTGTATTAACAATAAAGAGCAATAAGTTCTAACCCATAAGGGTATAACAACCAAGAGCAATAAGCTCATACAATGAATAACTCATAAGGATTATCTCTAATCAATAAACCCTAACTCTAGGGATATCTAGGAGGGACTTCCTCTCTAGAGAGAGAGACTCAAATTAACCTCTCTCTAACAATGTGAGAGCTCCACACTCAACACTCTAATCTCAATAGTTAAGGCCCCCTATATATAGACTAAGCCTTAACTAATTCACCAACAAACTAACTAATCAATTAACCACCTATACTTCTAACAGGAAACATGGGTAGGATAAGATAAAATTGTGTTCTAAGTTTAACTTCATATCCTAATATGCATCATGATTGACTTTTTCAATGAAGGAAGCATACAACATCCTTAGCATAGTGTAATGGCTGTGAGGAAAAAATTTAATCCAACATGTGGCCAAACCTTTAGTGGAGTTTTTTTTTTTTTTTTTTTTGCAGATTTTTCTTTGTTAGAGCTGGAATGATGGGGTGGCTTCTTATCAATTTATCAGTCCTTGCAAAGAGTGTTCAAGATGGTACCCTGGGCCAATCTATGATCCTTTACCAATTATTTTGCGCGGTAATCCAGAAATCATGCATGCTATCTTTCTTTAATTAAAAAACCATTACTGTGGGCATCTGACATGTGAATTTCTCACCTTTACATTCCAGTTATACATTCTGGACTACTTTGTACATGAGGAGTACATGACATCCACGTAAGTGAATTAACTACTACTTGTAGGAGATCCAAAAAAACTTAGCTAGGAGATTGTGAGCTTCATGTTAATTTAATTATTTGGCTAGAAAACAGATGTCCATACCTTATCCCTTCTGCAGTAGGACGAGAAATATTTTATGAATTTACGTGCTTCAGTTAGAAATTTTATGTGCAGTATTTTCTGTTCAATTAGATGCAGTCTGCTGAAATCTATGCTTCTTAGTTTTCCTCAAGCTTTATTTTATGCTAGGTTAAATGTCTGTATGTGTGCAAATGAAGTTATGCCTTGCTGCGTTCTTGCCAGCATGTCAGGGGGATTTTATGTTATTGAAATGCTTGTTTTATTGTGCTGATTATCTGGCTCAAGAAGGTCATATTGGATCAAGTGAGACAGTTTTATTGCCAGCCATAACCAATGGATGTTTAGGGATGTTTATTGAAGACAAGCAGTTCATCTGCTGTGTGCTTACTGCTCACTGCTGTTTTGATGTAATATATTTTCAAGCTAAGCTTGCCATTGTAATGAAAAATTTAAAAAAGAAGAAGTACTTGTTTTATCTGTAGTATTTTTTTATTTCAAAATCTTCTGTTACATTTATTTTAGTGAACCTAGTATGGGTCCCATGTGGTGCATGGAATCTAGGAAATGCGCTGCACAGCTCATGGCTTGTGAGTAGGGCAACTCGTTAGAGTTTTTATGTTATATAGATATACATGTATATACATATTTGTTTTTAATTCCTAAATCTTTATTCATCACTTTTTTTTTTTGTCCTGCATTGTTTCTACTGGTAAATGGGGAGTGATTACTTAATTATATCTCATTATTCTCAATCTTCCTTATCCACTGATAATAATGAGAATCTTCTTTTGCAGATGGGACATAATCGCTGAGAGACTGGGATTCATGTTGGTCTTTGGAGATCTAGTGTGGATTCCCTTCACTTTCAGCATACAGGCAAGTTGCTAGAACCATGAATTGGGATGGGGAATGAAAAACAAAATAAAGATTTTGCAAATGAAAGAGAGAAAATTCCTGTATGCTAGGAAAAAGATAGACTTAGATGCAGCTCTTATACCCTTGCCATTAAGTTTCTCAATTAAAACATGAAAAGTATATAGTTTTTCATGTACAATTTGATTGGAGAACCATACAGTTTTCCGTAAAAACAATATAATTGTCATGTTTTTCATGGGGAATCACTTGACGACATATGGAAGTGCATATACCCCCGGGCAAAAAAAAAAAAGACATTTACCTTTCCCAAGGTCGATTAGCATTTTTATGAATTGGCATGTTGTACTTTCAAACTGTTTGGATTTCTTGGGGGCAAACAAAGTTATTTACATTGAGCAGTTATAAAATCACTTTCTTGGGCCACTTGCTCAAGCACCTTTTCTCTAGCCTTCTTTATGCTCTGAAGTTCGGTGTGGGCAAATCTTCACGTGCTGGATTTGTTTTGCTCTGCGTAGCCTGTTCATTTACTTTTATGAAAATAATGTTTCTCTATTAATCAATACTAGCTATGGCCATAATTGGTCTTAAATTCTTTGATGTTGATGTATACTTTCCCCAGCTATTCATAGATATGCCTTTTTATATAATAGATTATCCACAGATCTTGCATGCGTTTACAATCTGTTATTTCTGTTAGGGATGGTGGCTTCTGTGGAACAAAGTGGAGCTACCAACCGCTGCTGTTCTTGCAAATTTCTTTGTCTTCCTGATTGGGTAACTTAACCATAGGCCATAATATCCTATTAGCACATAACATTTCTCTATGGAGGCCATATTAATATTTACTTTGTTGAATAAAATGCACAGATACATGGTATTTCGAGGAGCTAACAAGCAAAAACATGATTTCAAAAAAAATCCGAAGGCTTTCATATGGGGTAAGCCTCCGAAAGTGATTGGAGGCAAGTTACTTGCTTCTGGTTATTGGTAAGATTTCGTCTGATATTTTTCTTCTCATTATGAAATGAGTATATTTTCCTGTCTTTCCTTACATTTTACGTTGTAAAATTATGTAGTTAAAAAAATTCATCAATTTGTTCGGAAACAATGTGCATTTGTATTTTTCAGAAGCCATGACAAGATCCAAAAAAAAAAAACCCGCAAATGGTGGATTCAGTTTGCATTCCCATGTTGTACAAGTAAATGCATCACCAATCACTAGAACACACCACTTTTTTGGCATTCTATGGAAAATTTGAACTTTTTGTCAGTCGAAGTTTCACGGTACCACGTCATTGTCATTGTAGAACTGTTGTGAGAAACTTCCATATTCTTGATCCTGTTTTTCATGGAAGTTATTGATGTAGTTAATTATGTTTTGTTGAAGGGGTATTGCTAGACACTGTAATTACCTGGGGGATCTGCTTCTGGCTCTCTCCTTTAGCTTGCCTTGTGGTTTAAGGTGATCTCTTTGATCTTGTTGCTGAACTTTCAATTTCCATTAGTAAAAGGATTCCGAGCATTTATAATTTGCTCAATTTTACAGTTCACCAGTTCCATACTTCTATCCAATTTATCTTCTAATTCTGCTTATCTGGAGAGAGAGAAGGGACGAAGCTCGTTGTGCACAGAAGTATAAAGAAATATGGGCACAATATGGTCAACTTGTTCCATGGAGGATATTGCCTTACGTATACTAAGAAACCTGGGCTTCAATGGGACTATAGGACACCCCTGACAGGAATCTTAAGCTCACATACTTGATCACATTTTGGTTGAAGAGAAAAAGTGGATCTCTTGCGAGGTTGTTACAATCGCATATTAAATGGTGCTTTTGCATCGAGTAATGAGGGAAATTAGCAAATTGGTTGTTTACGTTTAACCCTGATCAATATGTCTTGAGATTGAGCCAGGAAGAGCACAATTCGAGAGTTTGCAACCTTAATCTTGTTCTGTATGAATAGAAGCTTGGAGAAATCCAATTCTTGCATTACTTGGGCTACATTTTCATTAAGTGGCCGCTTTTGATTAAGGTCTTGCTCTTTTACTCTTGTTTTTTGTTTTTTGCCAACTTTTTACTCATATTATCCATCTTTATTATGTATCTCTCTCATTTCCTGCTATGCTTTTGCTTAACATATCTTGGCTTATAAGCCAATGAAGCTTAACCCCACGAGGCAGGGCAGTACTCTATGCATTCAAGTCCTGGGGCTTGAGCAAAAAAAAAAGTCCTGGGGCCCAAAAAGATGAGAATCGAGCATAATTACTCGGCGCACACAGATTGCCCCCTCGTTAGCCTTCTCTCGCCTCCATATATTTTTGCCTTTCTATTACCACAAGTTCACAACATATATTTGAATTTGTTTTTAAATTTTCTATTTCAATGGTTCATTTTAAATATATTTTTATTTTTCCAAATATTTTTATTTTTATCTTTCTATTATCGTCTCTAGTAGACATTGGATATTTTATCTTGTTTGCAAGATAATATACTCGGCCAAATATTTCAATTTTAACATAAAATTGCAGAATAATTTTATTTTAATTTTTCATTTGATAGTGTTGATTTTTAATTGAAATTAGTTTTATGATATTCCGAGAGAATGGGAAAAAATTAATATAGATATTTTATTACCAGTGTAAACCTGGTCTATTTTCTTCTCGCTGTCTCTTCTTGTCTATCCAAAGATAAAGGATAAAACATTATTTTTACACTTTCCTCGCCCATTTTTTCTCAGCTCTCCACCACATCCGAACCATAAAAGAGGCTCATCTTCTAATTTACAAGTACAAATATAATTAAAAATTACAAACAAGAATCTACTAGTGTATAAAAGGATTAAAAATAATAAACAAAGACGAAGCATGCTCCCATTTCGTTGTATATTAATTCGAAAAATCGATACTCCTCTGAAAAGTGAAAACTATTAAAGTAGTAATTTGTACGTGTTTCGTCTCACCTTGTGACCGTGATCCTGGTAGTGTAGCTGCGTTCTGAATTCTGATCAGGTCAATGATCATTTTGAGTCGGGAGAGCGAAAGAATGAAGCGGGTTAACCCGGTTAAACCCATTGCCCGCCCGTTGAACTTTAAACGGCTCATACCCATATCTCAACCAATTTAAATTCGTCTAAACGGGCTAACACATAAATAGACAGGTTAACCGGATTTGGTAACCCATTTACATTTGACCTGTTTATTTTTTTGAAAAAAAACATACATAAGCATTAAGCATCCATCTAAATTCATAATTTTAAATTCTGAAATCTAAATATTCAAAGTTCAATAATCACAATTCGCACAAAAAAAACATTAATTTAAACAAGTACCATCATGACATAAATTTATTTAGGATCGGGAGTTAAAGAACGCATTTACCTTATGCCAGTGGGATGGGTAATTAATTAAAAAAATGGTTTAATGTTTCTGCTTTTACTGTAGAAGTATTTTCTCTGCCACACTCACATAAAACTAAACGAGTCCCACTAATATTTTCTCTCTCTTATCTTTACAATGGGACCCATTTACTTTTATGAGTGTGGCATAAAATTTATTTTATTATTATTATTAACAACAAAAGCATAAACATTAACCCCTTATAAAAACTCTAAATGGACGGATGCGGGTAGCCTGTAGGTGTGCCTATAGTCTGCCCATTTGAGTCTTAAATGGGCGGGTTCTTTTATATATATATATATATAAAAAAGTTTAGGTGAGGATAGACACCGTATCACATCGTGGAGCGGACGCCTCCGCACTCAAAGAGCGCTTACAGATGCGTGACTGACAGATCGCCCATCAACGGCGCTCACATCAACCAAGCGCCGCAAGATCGAACCTCCTCCCTTTTGGAGTGAAGGCCGATGTCTTAGCCAACTGTACAACTCCTCATTGGCAAAATGAGCGGGTTCTAAACCGCCCTGTTATGGTTTTTTTGGAGGGTTCAAAATGGCCTAATTATACTAGGTTGCGGACGGACTCATGGGTTCTATGCCCAACCCTACACATGAAGAAGATGCACTGCCGGAACTTTTGCAAATGCAAAGCCAAGCACGGAAGGTGTGAGCTCTGTCGATCCCTTGGCGCAGCTGGCAGATGCTGCATCTCTAGACTCCAAATGGATCAATCCAGAAACTAACAATGAAGGCAAGAACCCACTCTTTCCCGATTAATCTCTTTGTCCCATGGTTTTGATTTGGTTGTAAAGAATTTATTACTCTGCAATTGCAATTCAGTGGTATAGTTTGGAGTTAGTTCTAACTCAATCTCTTGAACTTCGATTTTATGAAACTAAGTGGTTATAACTTTAATGTTTACAATATTATTCTCTATTACTTATTACTTAAAAAAAGAGTAAAGTTGTCATAACCATGAGATAATTAATATTTATTATTAAAAAATTAATCATCTTAACTGCCAATACATTATTCCTTTTTTAAAAACTTTAAGAATAAAATGTATCAAACAAAAAAATCGAATATCCACAATTTTTATGTAAAAACTTGTCAATTAAGGATAGTTATTTATTTAGATACCTGATTAATTGATTCTTAAAAGAGAAATAGTGGGGATTATTAATAATACTACAGGAGAATGGTTAGGTTGGCGGTGGGCGTGATCTGTGACTCTGTGCGGAGCAGGGAAGGGATAGATGGAGTGGTCAGTGGTGTCATCATAAGAGGAAGAGAGTGAGTCAAATGGGGATTGGTGGATAATCTTGTCTTCATGCAACCTTGGATTATGACAAGTACGCTACAACAGTCACGTGAGAACCGAATCCCTGACCCAAAGGTGACCGGTCTGATTCCCTTCCCTGCCCACTGCCCACCGCATTTTAGGGTTTTTAAGTAAAGTGTATCAAACTGCGTAAGCCTAAATCGCACAGATCTAGAAAAGATCCGACCATGAAACTGAGAGTTCCATAAATTACTGTAAGACTGGGTTATTTTTTTTTAAGAAATAAGTTATTTAATTATATTGGACATGTTTGACATGGCTTATGGGGTTATTTACTATTTCAATCGGGCTTATGAGTTTTTCTTCTTCTTTTTTCATCTGGATGAAAACGGTGGCCAATATAGATTATGACTTATGGGCTTATTTGAAAAGCTCTATTTCCTGGCTTATGGGAGGAGCTTATAGTTTTTTTCCTCTTATAATTATCTCAAAAGTCATTTATCTAAATGTCATTCCAAATAAGTTCATTTCGTAAAAATTTTTACTTATCAACCACCAATCCAAACATAAATCAAGTTTCACAATTTAACTTTTTCCCAATTGGACTTTTCTATAAGTTCGATTGTCCACCGATATTCGAAACAAGCCCATTATATTTTGCATATCCTTATTATATATTAGTTTATTAGTTATCGTTAAGAAAAAAAATAAAAATACTCTAAAATAATTTATATATTATAAAAAAAAAAAAAAAAAAAATCGTTTATTATTTAATTTTGCTCGAATATCTCCTTATTTAATAACTAAATTGAGATGAATGAAAGAAAAAAAAAGATAAAAATACTCTAAAATAATTTAATTAAGAAATGTTTTTACCTTTAATTCAAAATAAAAAAGAAAAATATTTTTTTGCTAAAATATATAAAAAATGTCTCTATCGGGTGCTTCTTCTATCTCCTTATTTAATTTTGCTGGAATATCTCCTTATTTAATGACTAAATTGAGATGAATGAAAAAGAATAAGAGTACATAGAGTTATGGACAAAGGTGGATAAGACCCCCATCATTTGACTATTCTATATATAGTTTCAGGTGAGACGAAATTTGATGTTGAAGGAATGCACGTGCAAACTCATAGACTTTAATCGCTGTGCTGATTTAGATTAATATATTTCTTAGAATAATATAAACTACGTCTGGTCCCGATTATATGAACACTTTTATACGTAATGCAAGGACCGGAAAGAGTATATGTTTATCTAGAGTTGTCTAAGGCGGAGCCAGGATTCTATATTTGTGGGTGCACAATTAATGGGACGATTCGGGGGCAGTGCCCCCCAATTTTTTTTTTTTAAAGGAAATTTTAATACATTAAAAAACAAAAGAATATGGACCAGAAGAGAAAAGAAAACTTCAATTTAATATAAAATAATAATAATCAAGAGTCAATTAAGTAATATCAAATGCAAGAATAAACTATACTTTCGAAGATACGTATATCTCATCATTGAAGGAAAATAGGAAACATTTATGTGTATGTAGGCGCTACTAGTTTACCAAACCCATTTTTCGTTCAAAAACCAATTTCCTAAAAGTAACACTCTTATCATTCGCAAAACCTAATTTTAGGTTAACATTCCATTTTTAAAAGTCATTTTTTAGTTACTCAAATAAACATTACCAAAAATAAGTTTTGTAAAAGTCGGGTTGACCTTCAAAACTAAGCAGCGCACATATACTATGATATTTTACTAATTTATTTTTATTAGGTTTTTTTGGTTCTTTCCTATTTTATTAAAAATCCTAAGACGATATTTATGATTTGTGTGAATGTATGTTCATATTCAAGAGACCCGAATTTTCCCCCCGCCAATTAAGGGCATCTTTTGTGGGTGCACTTGCACCCATAGAAAACAATGTGGCTCCGCCACACTGGTTGTCTTGTCATGTTTTCCCCCACAATCTCATGATTCATTGGATTTGCAGTGTCATTGTTACGTTGGCCGAGTTTATAAACATCACGTGTCACTTAATAAGTTTAATTTTTCTCTGGAGATAGGAGACAGCTTTAGTTTTCTTCTATGCGTGCGGGCAATAGTTTAATACAAACTGTTCTATATATATATATATATATATATGAGTGTGTGGGCTGATGATGTGGTTGCTATATATCTACTCCTTTTTAATTCTTCAAATGCCTTTGAAGCCTGAAGCTGATCGACCTTCCGCGCTACGATGTGCCTGTGAATAAAAATTGACATTGAGTTGCCATTAAGAAACTTAATTACTCCCGTCTAAGGTTACATAATACGGGTATTTAAAGCTCACTTGATAGTAGAACAAGCACCACTCCCTCTTTTGAAAACAAAACCACTCCCTTCACTTTTAAACCTAGTTGAGTAATTTATTTTGGTATTAAATGAAAGATGTAATGAGTCCCTCCACTTAGGTCCGAGGAAGATTTAAGGAGGAAAAAGAACTTAGAGGAAGGAAATGAATGGAAAGGAAGATCGAGAGAGAACTTAAAAAGTTGAGTTGTTTGGTAGACATATGAAAGAAATGTAAGTTGAAGGAAAATAAAATTTGTAGTAATAAGAATTGGGTATTGGTTAAGTGGGAAAGTGAAGTAAAATTTCCACAATGCCCCTTACTTGGTTCGAATGAAAAACATAAGTTCAAATGTAACAAGCAACTAAGTGCTTGCGTTCGAACGCAAAAACTGACAATGCCTTAAGCTATCTGTGTTCCAAGTGAAAAAAACAGGCATCGACGATTTTAACAAACAAAACGCTCAAACAATAAAAATCCATTACATCTTACCTCAATTCAACCCACTCCATCATCCACCATTGTCGACGCCCTCTCCTTCATTCCCCATCGCCGGCACCCTCTTGTATCACACCACCATCACCATCGAGCAGATCAGATCTCGATTCGACATTCCTTGCCCAATCCTTCAATTCAAGCTTCCATTGTCATCTCAAGCTTCTTCGGCTCCTCCTTTTTCCAGATCTTCGCTCGCATCTGGTATATAAGACTTTACTTTTAGAGGGACTTTTGTGTTCCAATTATTCACTCTCCCGGGAAGATTTGAAGATCCTGCCAATTTTAGAGGGATTTCAATTTCCCACATTTGTGGGAAGATGGCGCCAGGCGGGAACTCGGTGTGATGGGAAGCTTGTGCGCTAAACGTGTTTTGCACATGGGAACTCTGTTATATTCCCAGGAACTTTCGTCAATTCCCTATACCAAACAGGTCCTTAGTCATAAGTGTAGTTTTCATCTGTAGTTTATAGTTTATTTTGGGCTTAACCTTGTCTTTTTTTGTTGAGCAGCATAATTTAATATTGGGATAAGTGTCTTATTTGTCTTGGAAGTTTTGGCTGAGGAGCACTGGGTGGACGAAAGTTTTTTTTAGAGCAAAATTGCAACGGAAGTTAACAAAACATAGCAATTTTGCCCCTCCGTTAATTTTGACTATTAAGTTCAACTGAGTGCATACATGACATGCCACCTCATCAATCAAATAAGAGTTACGTATCATTTTTGCCCTAGAAGTTTTTGATGAGAAGCAATTTTGCTCCAGAAGTTTATAAAACGTAGCAATTTTGCCCTTCTGTCCCCCAATATTAAATTTGACTATTAAATCAGCCAAAGAACACACATGTCATGCCTTGAAAATGTCAAACTTGGAGTCAGAAAGGGAGATCTTTGAGACGTGGAGCTCAAGGGGGCCGGAATTTGTGAAGTAGAACTGGTCAAAGTGACTGAAAGGTCTGTCGCAAAACCCAGAGGAAGCATCATTTATGATCTAAGCAAATGAAACATAAAATGAGAAATGAAATGTCCCAAAAATTGGTTCAGTAAAACAAATCAATAGTGATAGTATTTATCTTTGTATAGATTGATTTAGACCACCCTCCCTTAAAATCGCTGGAATTTTTAGGAGCAGTATAGATTTACTTTATGGGACAGAGTGGATGGCCAGATCAATCTATACAAAGGTAAATATTATCACTATTGATTTGTCTTACTGAACCAACTTTTAGGACAATTCATTTCTCGTTTTGCGTTTCATTTGCTTAGATTATAAATGATGCTTCCTTTGGGTTTTATGACAGACCTTTTAATCCCTTTGACCAGTTCGGCTTCACAAATTCAGCAGTCGCTCTCAACGCTCAAGGATCTCCTCTCGACTCTAAGTTTAACCTTTTCAAGTCATGGCGTGTGTTCTTTGACTGATTTAATAGTCAAATTTAATATTGGAGGATAAAAGGGAAAAATTGCTACGTTTTGTAAACTTCTGGGGCAAAATTGCTCCTCAACAAAAACTTCTTAGGCAAAAATGATATATAACTCTTATTTGATTGATAAGGTGGCATGCCACGTGTGATAAGGTGACATGCCACATGTGTACTCAGTTAAATTTAACGGTCAAAATTAATAGAGGGGCAAAATTGTTACGTTTTTATTTACTTAGTAAGCAATTTTGCTCCAAAAAAAACTTCTATCCACCGAAAGTGTTCGTCAGTCAAAACTTCTGGGGCAAATAAGACATTTATCCCTTTAATATTATTTAAACTTGGCTAAATAGTAGTATTAAACATCAAATAATTATTACAAATAAAATTAAATAGGTAATTTTATTGTTAAAAGAATCTAACCTTCTGTCATTAAATTAAAGTCAAAATTGTCTCAATGATTTTTCATTGATATAATTAATAAGTGACAGAAAAATTTAGATGGTGCGGGTTTTAATATTTTCTGTCTAGCAAGGGTGCAATTCAATTTTTATTTTTATTTTTTATTTTTACATTTTTCTGGCAAACGATTACTTTTTAACTTAGACATTACAAATGTATAATTTTTAATAATATGAAAAATATATAAATATGATGTTATTTCATTTTTTATAAAAAGAAAAGCTTATTATTGTAGAAGATAAAAAGTATACATAAAAGAGCTCTCATTAGTTAACCCAAGAAACAAGTACAAGTGAAGGGATGTGTATGAAGTTATAACACTACCAAGGGTATGTCATTTTAGTTTCTAAAGGCACCTATGAAAATGTGTTGTAACTACTACTTCGTGAGATGTTATGTTGGTTTTTAAGAAAACCCTATATACCATAAAGATGTAACCCTTATAAACTACTTGGTTATTGAAGTTATGTTGGTTCATGAGAGTTCATGAATATAACATGTGATTATGACTTTTAATTGAAGAGGTGTCGCTTCAAGAGGTATCACTTTAAGACATCATTTCATGGTCTATAAATACCTTGCACCATTACTTCATTTGTGACAGACAACACAACATCAGAAATCACACAGTAATAAGAGATCAAACTCATTGTCTTTATCTTTGTGTATATAAAGATAAAGTTAAATTGTCACTTTGTAAAAGTCACTGTTGTATTAGCTTGAGTGTTGGGAGTGCAATTTAGTATTCAAGGGTTTTTATTGTATCCTGCAGGAAATTCATCTGTCAATCCAAATTTCATCCAATTAAATAGGAATAGGTGGGGGTGAATTAAGCCTAAATAAAAGTGTTCTCAAGTACAAGGATTCAACATTAAAGCAAACAACAAAATGGAAGCAAAATGAAAAAAAAGGTCCAATAAACACCAACACAAAATCAACCAAAAAACTAAAATGATTAGGCTAAAAGCCCAACATAATAGCATCCACCAAGCACAAAACCAAGGTTCACAAGCTACCAACAGGAATTAAGTCTAGCGGAATGGACTAATATCTCACAACGTGGCAAACCAAAGTTTGAATCTCTGCTAAGAGAGGTATTGACATTTAGTGCTTGATAATGCCTCGAATGAGATTATCTCCAATAGAAGGATATATATATGCTTAGAAAAAAGGGGTTCACAAGCTGGCGTGATTGCAAGAAGGAGACAGAAGGCCACAACGAGCAATCTAAATTGAACAAGACCAAAGCTTTGACATTTGAAACGTCTCATCAAGGACCATAGTCCTATGGACATGAGCATCTCGAACGAGAAACACTAAAATAACATTTTTTGTATCTAGTTCGAGTAGGAAAAACAGGCTGAGCCCGTCAGGGTAGCCCGTTTGGGCCCTAAATTTGCAAGGGTCAAGCTTGAGATTTTTGTCTCAAAAGTGAAAAAGGTTGGCCTATTTAGGCCTGTATGTTTTTTATTTTTCAAAATTATTTATACAATACTAATATTATTGTTTTTTTATGTTTTGCTAGTGAAGTTGCAAATATATATTTAAAGGTTATTATCTTCTTTAGACTTAAATTTCATAAGAACATCATGTATTAAGAATCCTAACAACTTAAAAATTATAATAGATATTTCTAATTTCATAAGTATTCTTATTAATTTGTATTTTTCACTTATTTTCTAGTGATTGTTTTGTTCATATCTTGTGTGTTGTTTATTTTGTTAGCCATTTACACTTTGCAAGACATATTTATAAGAGGGTGAGCCTAAGACGCAAAAGTAAGATTATTGTTATATTACCTAAGTGCCCATTTGAGATAGTGGTGGCAAAAGTGACTTTTTTTTTTCCAGATAGGCTCTTATTTGACATAGCGTTTGAAAATTTAGTTGGGATAAAAAATAAAAGGGCATGAATTATAATGAATATTACAATGTGTGTGTGTGTGTGTGTGTGTGTGTGTTGTATGTTATGTGATAATTGAAGATAGAAAATTAAATTTAAATATAAATTTGCTAAAAAATAGTAAAATTATCATTAAAAAAACACTGAAGTGGTTAATTAAACTATCCCCCAACAGTAAGAATCTCTACAAGGTTTTCCCACCAATGAGGACCTCATGGCAGACATGAGTGAGAAGAAGCTGACAATCATGCCCAAAAATGAGCCAGGTCTCTTCGAATACCTTGCCACCTCTAGGACGACTTCTCATTCATTCGACTTCTTCTCCAGCCTTTGCCCTCCCAGCTTCTACGATCTATCAATCTTTAACCCTCTCCCTCAGCTCCATTCTGTCGAGTCCTATCCTCATAAGCGTCCCTACCTTGACTCGCTCATTTCTACCCCTAATACCATATCGATGCCACTACAACACAACCCTGACCTTGCCACTGTCGGCAACAGCCTCTTGCCCATCATGCCTTCGCACAACACCAAATCGGCCTCTTCTTCGCTAGATGCTCCCCACGGTGAAAAATCCTCTCCGGTGATCCCTTAGAGCAACCTAGCATGTCAGTGGCGGCAGAAGATGAGCGACAAGACTTGGTGGTTGTAGAAATTGATGTCGTGGGACAAGAAGATGGACAGAGCGATGCTACTAGAGGAGGCGTACTATTGAGACAGAGACCTGCACTGTGCACTGTGCATGCAACTCTAAAGTGATGGTAAAAGCTCACATTTTTTGCTTTTCCCATAAATAGCATTTTGTCCCACTAAGGCTCTGTTTGGTTTGAGGGTGGAGAGGGGAGCAAAAATTTTGACAAAATTGCCCCTGGAAATTTGCAATATTCCCAAATTACCCATGAGGAGAAAAAAGTAGATCGCGCTGAGGAAGGACCGAATCGCGCACAGAGATCTCACGCCATGAGACAAAAAAAATGCAGATCACGCGTTGAGGAAGCAGATCGATGCAAGCCTTGTGAAAGCCGTGCGCTGAGGATGCAGATCTTGTCGCCGTCGGTGAACTCCACCAGCCAAATCGTGCGGGCGGGAAGACGGAGGCTTCGGATCTAGGCGCAGCAAGCGACGGCGACGGCGACAACGGAGGGTTGGTGGGGCGGGAGCGGACGCGGTGGATGACGTCGACAGTGAAGCAGAGATGTAGGAGGACGACGACGGTGACAGATGAAAAAGGGTTTTTTTTTTTTAGGGTAATTTTGGAATATTGCAAATTTCTATGGACAATTTTGTCAAATTTTTTGCTCCCCCACCCTCAAACCAAACAGAGCCTAAAGCTTTGCCAAATACCAACATTTCACCCATTAGACTTTTTTTTAGCCTCACTGAGCTTCTACCCTGTCGCATCGCTTTGCCAAACAAGTTCTTAAATGTCACATATCCAAATCCTAAAAATAAATTCTTAGCTTGGGGTTTAAGGCTGCAAAAAGACTCCAAATATTAAAATAGGTTGTGTACTTGAATCATGTGGGTATTTTTGGCACTTTTGGTTTGAATTTCAAGTTTTACGGACACCGTGCCATTAGTTTGGACTTAGAGCTATCACGACAAGATAATCATGGGAGTAGGTTGTCTCAGTATCATTTTTCCTCAGAGTATCTAAAAAGCCCATCAAGCCCATTGGGGAGAGACAGAGAGATGCTCGAATCTTAATGAATTATTATTTTCCTTTAGTGCAAAAAAAAACCATTGTTCCCTCTTTTTTTTTTTCTTTTTTTTTTTTTTTAAAAAAATAGTATTCTTCATCCTAAGTATTTTTTTCAAGATCCTAATTTTTTTTTAAAAGATCATGAAGTATTTTTCAGTACCTGAAATATCTTTTTAGCACCAGTCAGTATCTTGAAATATTTTTTTTGTACCATTCAGTACCCTGAAATTATTTTTTCACTCCCAATCAGTACCTTGAGGTATTTTTTTGGTACCACTCAATATCTTGAAATATTTTTTTAGTACGAGTCAGTACCTGAAATATTTTTTTAAGATTCTAAAATAATTTTTCAAGATCATGAAGTGTTTTTTCAATACTAGTCAATATTCTTAAATATCTTTTGAATATCGGTCCAAGATTCTTGAAGTATTTTTTTAGTACCAGTCACTACCTTGAAATATTTTTTCAAGATCCTAAAATAATTTTAAGATAAAGCAATGTGAAGTCTAAAAGATAATTTAAGATATTGAATGGTACAAAAAATACTTCATGATCTTGAAAAAGTATCTAGAATTTTGAAAAAATATTTTAAGGTATTGATGGTACTAGAAAATACTTCAAGATAATGACGGGTACTAAAAAACACTTCATAATCTTAAAAAATTATTTTAAAATCTTAAAAAAATACTTTAGGTTATTGATTGGTACTAAAAAAATATTCAGGATGATGAATGCTATTTTTCAGGAAAAAAAAAAGAGTGAACAGTAGGCTTTTTGCACCAAAGGGAAAAAAATATTTCATTGAGATTCGAGTATCCCTCCCTCTTTTCCTAATGGTTTTCATGGCCTTTTGAGAGATTCCGAGGAAAAATGATAGTGAGACAATCTTACCCCGATAATCACAACTAAATCATTATTGTCGTACATTCTCTATCTGACATAACAAAATTATCCATATCAGGATAAAACATAAATCCATCAGCATCACTAAAAACAAATCCTTTTACTAACTTTTTATATTTAATTATGAGAGTCCACTCCAAGCCTAATTATTCTCCATAGTTAATATTTAATTAATCTCTAAAATTCTAAAAAAAAAAATCAACAGTTATATTTGATCATTCCCTAAAACAAAAATTATATATGGCAATTTGTTTAAGAAATAATAGGGAAAAGTTGGAAAAAAGTTCTATTGACGGTATTAAATCATTAACAAAATTTAAGTTTGGGAGTTTGTTTGAGCAATAATAGGGAAAACACAAATGATATTAATTAGAGAAAAAATTATATATGTATTATTTAATAAGATTTATGTCATTTATAATTATTTTTTATCTAAACTTGCTTTTTAAATAATCATCTAGACAAATTTAAAAAAATCACTTCTACTGATGTTAATCTAAACATAAATCACATTTATAATTTTACTTTTATTTTATAAAAGTCAAATTAAAAACGACCATTTCTATCGTTATTAATCCAAAAGAACCGTCACCTGAAATAGTGTGAGAGAGAGAGGGAGAAAGAGAACGTCTTGCAATGTGGGGTCCACGTCTCTCCAAAGAATCCATAAATTAACGCTCTGACATCCACGCTACGGTGCTTTGACAAATTCAAAAGGATAAAATCTATTTTTATGTTCACTAACGCAAATGTTGGAAATCATATTTTGTTGAAAATCGATTTCTCTACTCAAAATCTTCTCAGGGGTCCAAAATTAATTTTTGTGTTCTCTGTCATTCGATTAAGCTTTATTTTTTTATAGGGTTAAATTTGATATTGGTACTATAACGAATTTTAATTTTAATCACTATATATAATAACAAATTTTGTATTTTGATCCCAGCATGCATGTAAGTTTCATCAATCCTTGTTAGACTGTAGGCTTTTACAATCTCTGAACTTATGTTACTGCATGATATTGTTGGCATGATATAAAAACTTTTCAATTATTAATGCATTTAAATTTTATAAAAATAAATAAATTCTTGTATTAATTTTCTTATCCCCTTTCTTACATACTCACTCTTAATTAATAAGGGTATTTTTGAAAAAGAAAAATATTTTTTTTGATATGTTCATTATTTATAATTAATTTAAACCAATTTATTTTATCAATGAGATTTGATAAATTATATCTCTTAACCATATAAAACTAGAGTAGTAAGCATCTTTTTGACAGACAAATCAACCAAACGACAAGCTTAAAACACTAAAAAAAATGAGAGGTTATGAAATATATGGGAGTGGTTAAATCCTCTTACCGATCTCGGTTGGATTAAAATTTGAATGGTCTATATTTAATCTTTTATAAAAATATTATTTTAAATATTTTTTAATAATTTAATAATATTTTTTATAAAATATTAAATTTGAACCTTTCATATTTCAATCCAACTACTAAATCGAGAAGAGAATAGAAAGTGGATGAAAAAGGAAAAGGATGGAAACCAAATCATATTAATGGGAAAAGTAGTTATCCATCATTTTGTAAATTAATAAATGGAAAGGTAAGTACAAAATATTTAGTAATTATTTAATTTAATATTTTAATTATTTCCTTAAAAATCTTAATAAATTTTTATATAACAACATATTAATAAATACCTGACTTTACATCGTACAGTTGTATTGTGACTATAAAGAATAGAAGGAATGTGAAAAAATAACAAAGGAAAGAAGAAACAATAACTAATTTAACTAACTTTTCACAACTTCCAATAAACAAATAGAGAATCAATTTTTGGAAGCAAAGGGACTCGGTGGGCCCATTTCAGACTTCGATGAAGATAACTCCGGTCAAGTCATACTAATTTTCTATATATGATTTTTTTAATTGTTTTGCTCGGTGGCCCCATTCCAGACTTCAATACATGTATATTATATATCTTCCCATTTTCAGGATGCAAGTTTTTTTCCTAATCTTTTTCTTCATCTTACAATATAAGTTGCATTTAATCATATCTAAAGCATTTATTATTCTTTTTCAATTTAAGGAGCATCATAAAAAAAGGGATTTTAAGGACATTTAAAAAGCAGTCTAAAGGTATCAAATAGATTCTTCAATAACTTATATTATCAGAGAGATCATCTATTATCAAGCCTCTTAAATTGCTATGTTGGGTAGAAGAAGAGAGATAAGTGATAAATTGATAAATTATAAATAATGAGAAATAAGTCCTAATAACTGGTAATAATGAATTACAGTATAAAAAACCTGCATGTTATTGTTTTGGACCGGACATGTAATATATGATCCGTATATGATGTAACTCAAAATTATATGACTATTTTTTTAAAAAAGAAATAATGTTTATTTGTCAACTAAGTTTTAAATAAAAGAAATGTAACAAATTATTAATTTTTTAACCAAACAGAAAAAGGGAACAAGGAATTTGCCGGAATCAGAAATGCGCAGCATGGTGGTACTTGGTAGTGTTAGTGAACGAGAGGTGATGAGAGTGAGGTCCATTGTTGACGCCGGCAAAGGTAACGGCGTAAAGATGACGTCAAAGGAAACCCAAAATGGACTTTTCATCTTGAGCTCTCGTGCCTAGCGGGAAAGCCATGCTGCCACATTACCCGATCTTGGTCGCACCCCTGTCACGTGTTTCTTTCCTCCTCCGACGCTTCACACGCTGCAGGTTTTGACCCCTTCGGTTTCACAATTATACCCTTCCACCGCTTCCCTTCTTTCTTCACGTTAAGATTATCTTTTAGTTTTCCCTTCAAATAATGGTCTCGCATCTCGCAAGTGATTTCGTAAAAATATAAGTCTCAATCATATAGAGTAAATCAATATATGGAGAAGTTTTCACTATTTCGCATGAAAAATATAACATATAAATGTATTTTCATATACCAAATTATTTACGAATATAAATATATAATAGTTAAAAGATATTATTGTTAAAGGATACTCTTATTTTATTATTAATTTCGATCCTCAGATAGGGGACATCGTACTGCTGTAACAGAGATTAACAACCAATTCAGTTGGTGGAAATGGAAAAAGAACACTTCCAAAAAATGAAGAATAAATAATTCCAACTAACCTCCTAACTCCGTCTGCGATGGAAAAGGCTATCATAGCTGACACTTCCAAGTTCTCTCACTTCGAGAAAGAATTTGCTTCTCTTCAGCTCCAAAATTTTGTTGGATAAGTGAAGACCGCTCTCCGGCATTGACTCAGGACCTACAGTAACCAACACCCGGTGAATTTCTCAGGTATTCTGTTTCTTCGTGGTTTCGATTTAGCGCATAGAAGAAGCGTAGGTTTCAAACAGAATCAGATTTTGTTTCTAGTTTCCAGCCCTCCAAACAAACTGTATTCCTAATTAATTGATGATTTAATGACATCAATCCTTCATCTTCAGTCTCCGCTTTTATTTACTATCGGTGTCAGTCGCCGGTTACTGTAGGAAGGTCAATCACAAACCCACCTCTAGATGTTTTTACCCTCAACAGCATTTCCTCTTATCTTTTGTTCTGAATTTTCCATTTCATCAAACAACAATTTCTCACAGATTATTGATGCCGGTTTCTCAGATTTCTTCTATTTTCCTCTCGCAGTTTCATTCCTTGAAATGGACCTGACAATCGGAGCGTCGTTCACGGAAGAAAAGATCAAGATTGGACCAAATCAGTGAAATTTGGAGCTTCACTGAGCATCTGGAGCAATCACACTCGCCAATTTTGTTTCTGCTGATTTTTTTTATTTTTTATCTGGAGCAGTTAAGAGACAAAGTGAGAAAGAAGAGTTCTTCTGGGCTAAAGCAGAAGAATGGAGGTGGGAGAATCAAGCGGAAAAGAGGTCTCCTGGATCCCTACCACCCCTCTGAAGCCTATTCTTCCCAGAACAGAGCCGATCTGTGCTGATGGGGAGGGAAATCAGCTGGGCCAAGCAAATTTCTTGAAGACTAGTTCATGTGCTTCACCTCATGCCAGTTATACTGATAGTGTTGTTGCATGTACTCAGTCATCATCTGGTGCAGGGTTACACATGAAGATGCCGGACCAGGTAGAATCTACTTCTGCAGTAACGAGCATTGGGGGTGGCAGTGCTGGAACTTGGGCAAAGCCTACCGTTGTAGCTGATTCAGCCTTGGAAGGTGTGAGTTTTTCCGATCTCTTGGCTCTGGCAGATGCTTCATCTATACACTTCCAACGGACCGATCCAGGCACTAGCAATGAAGGGAAGAACCCACTATTTCCTGATTCCAGCTCACAAAGCGACTCCCCATCGAACCTCGCCAGTGTTTCACCGACCCCCCATAATGTCTCTCTTGAGCAAACCCTTGTCAATACCATTAATTACATTCCCCAGGAACCCCAAGGTAAGTGAACATTTAGCAAAAGTTTTTTTTTTCCTCTCCTTTACTCGAGTTTATTGGCATTCCAATTTGCAGTGGAGGAAAAAAAAAATACTCGAATATTGGGATGTAACCATTGTGGTTTCATTGAGCTTAAAATATATATATATATATATATTGAAAAAACGACAGAAGGGTATACTAAGAAGGAACAGAACAGTGAGAAGCAGCTGCAGAACCTCTTATGAGACGTTCAATAGCACCGTCTGGCTTCTCTCTCTCTCTCTCTCTCTCTCTTATTTCGACTTCAGAACATCTCAACTGAAAAGCCAACCTTTTCCCTGCCACAAAAAAAAAAAAAAAATCTTATCCGTAGAAACAACTATTCTGCTATAATAACTTGCATCTCGTAGACCCCTGTCTAAATATTTGATCAAACTGAGAGCATGAACTAACTGGCATTCCTCTTTTTCTTAGTGAATTCTCTATGACATTCACATGATTTTTTTTTTGGTCATCCAGGCACTTCATCTAGTGCATCTCAGACAAGCACTTGTTGTGGGAAAACTACTTCACTCCTTGCACCTCCCACGCCAGACAAGGCAATCAGAGGAGAAAGCGGACAAGTTGTAGGAATGCAGGCTTATGTGGAATTGGAGAAAAATGTCCCTAGCACCAACAGTGAAACACCAGACAACCGAGAACTCTCTGAAGCTGTCACGGAATCATCATTGGCTGCTGTTTCTACGCCGTTAAAGGAGAATCACAACCCTGACAAGGGAGGCAGCCATGTTGTTGATTTGAATCAAACACCAACACTAAAACAAAGGAGGAAAAAACACCGACCCAAGGTCATCAAAGAAGGCAAACCAAAAACTGCTAGGAAGCCAGTTACCCCAAAGCCTGCTCAACCAAAAGAAAACCCAACTCGCAAGAGGAAGTACGTGAGAAAGAAAGGACTAAACAAGGCTTCTACACCACCTCCAACAGAAGTAACAGTAGAATCAACTGAGTCCATCATGCCTGGATCTACTAAGAAGTCTTGCAGAAGGTCCTTGAATTTTGAATTAACAGAGCAACCAGGAGGTGAAACCACTGTGCCAACAGAAAATGTGACACTGCATATTGGGAAAGGGTCAGGTGTATTGGAAGAAACACATACAGCCCCAAATACACCTCTCGCAAACATCAATACTTCTGGGGCTAACTCTGCAAAGAACTGGAAAAGAAAAGGTGTGGTGATGACTACTCAGGATGGGCTTGAAAAATCTGAAACACAATCAAGTCAAAATAATTCCAACAGCAGTAAGACTGGAAATCTGACCACAGGATTACATATGGGTGGTACCAAAAGAAAACACTCCGCTACTACTGACCATGCAGATATCAGCCACATGAATCTGATTGGGGTGCATTATAATGGACTGCATGCATACCAGAGGCGTTGCATTCAATTTCCTGCTGTTCAGAAGAAAAGGAGAAGTGAGAAGGCATCAACCTCTAATAATACTTCAAGGACATCTTTGATTCCCATGAAGGATCTATGGTTTGCGACATATCCCAATGATTTTTGTGCATCAAATTCTAAGTGCTTGATTTCTTGTGAATATGATGCAGTAGAGAATCCAGTCACATTTCAAGCAATAGAAGGAGCTGCTCCTGACCGATCTCAAGCATTTGAAAGCCTCATATCTTTCAGTCGGACAAGGCCAACTAAAAGAAGATCCAAAGCCCCAATTAAATTTCGTGATTTTGCCAAACTAACCTTTACTAGAAACTGTAGCATCCTGCCAAATCAATTCACAAGACAACGAAGCAATTCTTACATGCAAACACTTGTGGATGGAGAAAGACCAATTACAAGTATTGATACTTTGGTTGCAGAGAATATGCATGCATCATTCAGGAAAAAAAGATCAACGAGGGAAAACAGGAAAAAACGTGCCATTTCAACATTTGCTAGCACACCTCAAATGCATCATGACTTTCTGTTGAATGGGTACCAGCTGTCATGGGGTATTTCATCTAAACGTTATTTCTATATTCAATTATATTATAGTTGTCAAAGAGAAAAACGATTTACTAAGTTTTCCTGATACCCATAAGCTGTTGGTGCAGATACTGCTAATGACATGCAGAAAATGGAAGTATTAACAGAGCAATTTAGACACCTGCATATAAATGTCAGAGCCAGTTCATCTCATCAGCTAAAGGCCCTAATCCCTTACAAACAGAAAAATCAAAAGGGCAAGATCACCCAAGGAGACGGTGCCATCATTCCATACGAGGGGTCGTTTGATCCCATCAGAAAAAGATTACCACGACCTAAAGTTGATCTCGATGAGGAGACTGATAAAGTTTGGAAGCTTTTGAGGATAGATATAAATAGTCATGGGATTGATGGAACAGATGAAGAAAAGGCCAAATGGTGGGAAGAAGAACGTAGAGTATTCCGTGGACGAGCGGACTCGTTTATTGCCCGAATGCATCTTGTACAAGGTATCATTGTAATGCTCGCAAGAATATGAAATTATTCATCTTTGGCATGCATATCTAACACCACATCACCTTCATCTCGTGCCTAAGGTGAAGAAGTGAGAAAATCAACTAAATAGGAAATACATTGGTTTAGGAAGATAGCAATAACATTTATTTTTTTCCTGCATTAGAATAAAAACATCAAAAAGTCCCTTATAGGCAAGAATTCTACTCTTGGACAACTGAAAGAAAAAATAGGTGTTGCCATGATGGTGGAATCATTTAAAATGCTTCGTCTTGTGTTAAGGATAACACTCAGAAGAAAATACAGGGCACAAATATTTTAAAGAAATGTAAGGACCTAGACATATGAACAGCAAGACAAATATAATATCATTTTAAGTATGCTCCTTTGTATATAGATGTCCAAATATGCTATAAGCAACAAATCATATAAAATTTCATAAACAGCTGATGAAATTGTTACTACCGCAGTTTGATTTAGATAACCACACCCCAGTTACTGAAATAGTAAAATTAAATCTATTGATATCCCTGTGTTTGATAATTGCTGCTTACAACCTGATTTCAAGACAAGCAAAAATGTTAAAACACCACCATGCAAGATTTGGAAGAATCATCTCCAAGCACCATTATTGCAGCCTTGAGAAAATCTAATTAATAAAAGGCTCACTTCTCCTTGCACTTATTGGCTTTGGTCATATATTGCTTGTATTGATATAAAGCGAATTCAACAGGTGATAGGCGCTTTTCTCAATGGAAAGGATCAGTTGTGGATTCTGTTGTTGGCGTTTTCCTCACTCAAAATGTTTCAGACCATCTTTCCAGGTATTATGCAAGTTCAATGAATGGGACATTTATAAACCAGAGAGATGTCATGGCAATGTAATTTGTTGAAATTTTCTTTGTTGGCAGTTCTGCATTCATGTCACTTGTTGCTCGATTTCCTCTAAAAGAAAGCAGCAAATGCAAATTATACCAGGAGGAAAGCACAAGCTTGTTTGCCAACGAACCACTAGCCCTCATCATTGAACCAAAGGAGAATAGTAATACAAACTGGGATGACAAGATATCGAGTCAACCAGTTTGTTGCCAGAGTTCTCTGACGAAAGACATCACTGAGCATTCTGAAGAAAAAGAAGCACTCAACAGCAATGATTCCCCAGGAACTACCAGCTTAGCAGATGAATCAGACTGTATCCTGTTGAAATCAAAAGAATACAACACTAGGGAACACCCTATTACAATGAGCAAACGCACTGGTATCATCATGACCCAGGCAAGGCAGGAAAAACCATGTTATGGGGAGACTCAGAAAGAGTTAACTGACATAATTTCTTCGCAATGTTCTGCCATTTCATCTCAAATATCAGGAGGATTTTCAGTTGATCAAAATTCTGAGAAAATAGCGTCGTGTTCAGATAGCAACTCGGAAGCAGAGGACTTATCAAGCATAGCCAAGCACAATATTATGGACAACACGACTTGTTTCAGCAAGCTTTTAGATATGGTAACTCCAACCAAGTATGAAGATAACAGCGTGAGAACCAAGTCATGTGATAACCATAAAGCAGCATTTGATCTATCTTTTGGCGTGGAGCATGACAAACAATCAGAAAACTTGGAAAAATCAGATGTTATTCAAGCCTCATTGGAAGAATCCATGATCCCTTCGAATGAGTATGCTTTGAATCTCTACACCAACTCAGGAGTACTTGAACGTCACAGCTTTGATTCTTTAAAAATGGAAGCACCATCAAGTGGCTTCTCATATGATAAAGATGAGAACAACATGAACAGATCAAGTTCACAAGCAAGAGAGTCCGAGAATCAAGCTGCACTTTCTCAATCTGAAGGCATGCCATATCACCTTCACCTTCACAATCAAAGTAATGTAATGCAGCAAATCTTTTTGGACAGTTCTGCACAGACTCGAGATCTCATGCAGAAAGCAGCAGAATCACATTCTGGAAACCAAAACTATATTGTGATGAATCAAAGCACAGAGATAAATGCTGCTCCAATAAAACCAAAGGGCAGGAAGCCTGGAAAGGATAAAAAGAAAGTAGTGGACTGGGATAATTTACGGATACAAGCACAACTAAAGGAAGGGAAAAGAGAAAAGACAGCAGATACCATGGATTCTTTAGATTGGGATGCTGTAAGACGTGCAAATGTCAATGAAATTGCTGATGCCATTAAAGAACGGGGAATGAACAACATGCTTGCTGAGCGTATAAAGGTATGATAGAACTTACATGGAATTTATATAGCAGTGCATGTCATAGAAATAAAAGCCTTGCATAGCAAATTTTACATGATATACTATGCAGGATTTCCTGAATCGACTGGTCGAAGAACATGGAGGCATTGATCTTGAATGGTTGAGGGATGTCCCTCCTGATCAAGCAAAGTAAGTTTAGGAGGTCAATTCAACTGCTTAAATCATATTCTAATTCCCATATAAATGATGTTAGCACATACTGATTCTATAATGCTGTAAAAATCTCGAACTCTCAGTTCACTAGCTGTTTGCAGTTTGCATTGACATGCACACTGTCCATGTCATCCAAGCTCAAGTAAACGTGCATCATATTTATTGAGAATCTAACTTCATGCGTGCAGAGAATACTTGCTAAGCATAAGAGGGCTGGGGTTGAAAAGTGTAGAATGTGTACGACTCTTGACACTGCACCATCTTGCCTTCCCGGTAAGTTGGAAACAGTTCATGGAAATACAAGTCAATATAAAATTGAACACTCTGAACATTTATTGCTATATAATAGGTGGACACAAATGTTGGGCGAATAGCAGTAAGGCTGGGATGGGTTCCCCTCCAGCCACTGCCAGAGTCATTGCAGTTGCATCTACTTGAATTGTGAGTATAATAGAAATACTGTTCTAAGCCCGTAATTTATTCAGATAAGAACTACTGATATACGGTCTGATACAGGTACCCAGTGTTGGAATCTATACAAAAATATCTCTGGCCCCGACTTTGCAAGCTAGATCAAAGAACACTGTAAATAGTTCTTTACAATTTACACTAGTGAATGAATGGATATAAGTTTTTTCATGAATTCTGTAAGCTGCAAGCAACTCATCTATTGATCAGTTGTATTTTGCGTTTATATTACAGGTATGAGCTGCATTACCAGATGATTACATTTGGAAAGGTAAAGCACTTCCATTCTATATTTTACATTAGAGACTAGTCATACTCTGTTGTGACTGATAGTAAAAACCAAAATCAATGCAGGTCTTTTGTACGAAAAGCAAACCAAATTGCAATGCATGTCCAATGAGAGGAGAATGCAGACACTTTGCTAGTGCATTTGCAAGGTATTTATAACAGTATATGAACTTTTTATGATTTATGATTGTCAATAGTGAATGCCATCCAGATCAGCTACAATGGTGCATTGAAAATTACCCTGAAATTATGACGACTTGCATGGTTTTAGTCATGATAAATCAATTTACAGATGAACATTGAATGCAGTGCAAGGCTTGCCCTACCAGGACCAGAGCAAAGAAGTATAGTCAGCACAGCTGGAAACAATGAGTCTGATCAAAACCCATCCTTGATCGTGAATCAGTTACCCTTGCCTCTCCCTGCAAACGCAACTCCAGCTGGAGACAATGGATCTGATCAAAACCCATCTGTGATCGTGGGTCAGTTACCCTTGCCTCTACCTGCAAACACAACTCCAGCTGAAGAAAATGAACATAAGCAACTGGAAGCAAACTCTGGAATAGTAACCTGTGAACCCATCATTGAAGAACCAGCAACACCCGAAAGAGAATGCACACAAATTTTAGAAAATGATATAGAGGATGCATTCTATGAAGATACTTGTGAAATTCCTACGATCAAGCTTAACATTGAAGAGTTCACTCTTAACGTGCAAAATTACATGCAAGAAAACAAGGAACTTCAATATGGAATGTCAAAGGCGTTGGTTGCCTTGAATCCAGAAGCAGCTTGTATTCCTACACCCAAGCTAAAGAATGTGAGCCGACTGCGAACAGAGCACCATGTGTAAGTCACTCCCCAAGCAAAATGCAAGTGAAATAACTAAATTCAACTAAGAACGTGGGATGATCACCATAGTATTATAACAAGTAAACTAAGGAAATATGGGGATAAGAAAGGAATTTCCGCTTCCAAACAAAAGCTATTCAGTCAGTGTAAGACTTGCATTTGTCCAGAATCACAGAGATGAGATGAATTTCCCGGAAAAATGTGATAGAAATCTGGCATTTATAGAAGTTTGAGTAGCTAATATAAATATCAACAGACACCAAATTATCCGCTAAATTATTATGGTGAAAAGCTTCAGTAACATATGCTGATTCCTTGTTCACCTTCTTGCAGTTACGAGCTCCCAGATTCGCATCCTCTTCTGGAAGGGGTTAGTAACTGTTCACTCTGTTAATTGAATTCTCTATCTTATGATGTATATCTGATTGCTTTGCTTCTGTTATCCAGTGGGAGAGGCGAGAACCTGATGATCCATGCAAATACCTTCTTGCCATCTGGACTCCAGGTAGGCTAAATTGCAATTCAATTACCATGGCTATTTAAATAGGTTTTAGGTTTGTGTCTTCAGCTTGTAGTATTACAAGTTGAGAAAGTTCACAGATATATCATTTGTTTCGTTTTCTGATTTTTTGTGATTTGCATTAATGCTTGCATCAGGGGAGACAGCTGATTCTATACAGCCACCAGAAAGCAGATGCAGCTTCCAAGGAGATGGTCAACTGTGTAATGAGAGGGAATGTTTCTCATGCAACAGTTTTCGTGAAGCAGATTCACAGATAGTGCGAGGGACAATCCTGGTCTGGATCTTGATCAAATTTATGATGTCAACCATATGTTATCTCCAAGCATTTTAATTGGCTGACTTGGATTTATGATTGATTATTGACAGATACCATGTCGAACAGCCATGCGAGGAAGCTTTCCGCTAAATGGCACCTATTTTCAAGTCAATGAGGTATAGCAGTGTGAAATCTCAGATTTAAAATGTCTTCTGCTTTTACATTTTTTATCTTTGTAATATGAAGCAGTGCTAAACATACCATTTAACGCAGGTTTTTGCTGACCATGTCACAAGTCTGGAACCAATTAATGTTCCCCGAAGTTTAATTTGGAATCTTAATCGGCGAACAGTTTATTTTGGAACATCCATGCCATCGATATTTAAAGGTAAAGGCTTCTCAACTATGATTTTTGGATGACTTAAGAATCACTATCTATTACAAAGTGGAATTAATCTTGCGCTTTTGTCGACCAGGCTTATCAACACCAGAAATTCAGCAATGCTTTTGGAGAGGTAAGATTTAGTTCCCAGATTTTGTCCTGCTTTGATAAAGCCTAAACATCATCATTGGTTTGCAATCTTTCTAAATGCGGTGAGGGGTAATCATTGAAGGATAGTACTCTAGTGCAACTTAAATCTCCTAGAATGTAGGACATCGTAAATGCCGCCATGATGTGATATCCCCCATCTATGACTCTCAGGTTAACATTTTGTGGACTTGTAATTACACAAGTAGAAGGGAGGAAAACGAGTAAAGAGGCTTTGACATGGTCAATGCCCAGTCAAACAAGAGCTCAAGTCCTGGAGACAAATATATGAGCTTCCCCATTGACACCACCTGATCATTTGGTGATGTATCTCATGGAAAACATTTGTGGCCTATCGCTAAACCCTTTTTAATTGATATCTACATTTTCTTCCATGGCAAGAGAAAAGCAACAGCTAAGCAAGCAAGATGAAACACATTACCTGTCAAATCACCCACAGCCAGGACTATTTTCACAAATAAACCTGACTGAACTATTCAATTTTAAAAAGCCTCAGCCCACTTCAGGAAAGTGCCAAAAAGAAAAACAACTGGAGAACCACACTGACATGTAACAAATATTCAGGTGAGAGCATAAAAACACATGGAAAAGATAACAGTTCAGGAATCAAAATGGGGCCACATAATTGAAAATAGGACTTAAGGCCACAGATCCCAGAAAACAAAGGTCATAGTTGAGCACATATTAAAAACCATCCAAAGTTGAACAAATTGTATGCTTCTAAGTGATACAGAAATATTTCAGTGCAAGTTGATCACAACTTTAATTGCTTTTGCACCTGCATGATGCTTGAGAAATAAATGAAGTATATCATGATTCCTACTATTACATATATAGCCTAAGTCCTTATCTTGCGTGGCATAATTAGTCGTAATACTGTTAGTCAGAAAGTCCTACTTTTTGACCCCCCCCCCAAAAAAAAAAGACCTACTTGTACAGCCTGGCTTGAACTAATTCTCTCATTATAAATACTCTGTACTTGTCTTTATCTGATATGAACAAGAGATTCAGATATTCCCTTATATTTTTCAATTTTCATATATCTTTTGGCACCTACATGCTTAAATGAGTAGCTTGTAACATAGAGGCGTCAACTCTGTTGGTAAATAACAAAAACTGTCAAATTTTTTTGGTGGATTATCACCTAGCGAGGTGACGAGGTCCATGTCTCAACTAGGACCCATTACTACTAAAGCTTTAAGACCATTTAATTTACCTAAATAAGAACTAACTGAAACCCTTGCTAGGAGCATGAGGTTCCTCTCATGTGCACCATATGTCTAGGGAGGTCCTGTGCGATGTGTGCTTTCAAAACGCACCTAAATCTTTGTGGGAATTAGATCTATAATGTTTCATATGCATATTGCTTGGTTCGATAAGAAAAATGCACAATTGACTGTTTTATTAACTAATATTTTCATCTTGCGATATTTTTCTTCGCGGACTGTATGCACATGAAACATAGATCTTATTTATGCATAGATGTTGATGCGGTTTTAAAAATATGGCTGTGCACCGCACAAGACAGTCCCGTGTGTAATATAAATCTTGATAGCTATTCCTGCTCACCATTTCAGTCCCATCTAGGACCAGCGTCTACTAATCCTACAAACCATAAAATCTCCCCAACAATTTGATCCATTTTACAGTAGGTCTTGATGTTCTCCCATCCTAGTGAATTTTTCTTGCTTATCATATCATATCATAAATTAGTTCGTGTTTATATTTTCTACTCGGCTGATGATGGTCTTGTAGTGTTTTGTGCATAAGACCGTCTCTGTTCCTTGTTATGTAGCAAGACCTCTTGCTCAGATACTCTATCCACCAGTGAATTTGTAAACTCAGAAGTAAGTCGGCACTTATAAATCCTAAGCATTATATTAAAGACAAGAAACAATTTCTTGTTTTTTCCCTTAATGGGTTCCCCGTATAAAGAAGAATTTGTTTTTTTTTCCTTAATGGGTTCCCCATATAAGAAAGAAAAAGAAAACAACCAAAGAATAAACGCAGAATAAACAACTTTCCCTAGGAGTCAAAGCAGATTAAACAGTAGTAACAGGTGAGTTGTCTGTATAAGCTTTATGTGTAAACCCAGCCTATCTAAACGGATGGTGTTATTGCATTGCAGGATATGTCTGTGTGCGGGGATTTGAGCGGGAAACACGAGCGCCACGCCCCCTCATGGCTAGACTACATTTTCCAGCTAGCAGGTTGGCCAGGACCAAAGAAAAGTCTAGCGGTAAGTAGAGGATGAGAAACTCACAACTCACAAGGATTGAAACCAGAACCCCGACTTCATTCTAATAGCCACAAGTTAGAAGCTTCAGTTGAAAGGGATGCAAAAGGCCAAGGCAAAGTTTGTCATCTCATACTATATTGGCCAAGACACTTTTGTATAATAACCAAGTTAATGATAATTTATGCTTTTGTCTCCAAGCCAAGAGATAGGACAATTTTCCAGACTAGGACTAAGATTGTATCGTGAATCATGATAATTATTAATATAGGATTCCGCTTCTTGTCGGAAAATGAGTACATGAAAAGGAATGAATATCCAGGGCAAGGGGTAAAAAGATTTAGGACTCCTTCCAGACACCGCAACGCATATCCAGTCTCTACAGCTCATTGTAGGGAAGCAGCTTTCAACTATTTTTCGTTGATTCTATATTCGTCAAATGAAATGCATAATACTGCCCCGAACTGTGATATTACTGAGGAGATTGATCGAGTCCCTTGTCTGCCACAAACCCCAATAGTCCTTGATCACGTACAATAGGAGAGGGCTAGGACAGAAGGGAAAATTGGAGAGGTGGCAGAAACGATCAGTGAGGAAGTGGGAGGCAGGCAATGGGTGATTAGTGATTACCTTTATGCCATGATCATTATCATTCCTGATTTCTCGCAGTTATTATGGTAGTTTACGATTAGTTATTACTCCCTCATTTACACTCTCATGCAATTATTTAGAAAGCTAATTAAAATATTTATCATTTTTTTCTCAAAAATATTTTGTCTAATTTATAAAGTGATTTATGATTTAAGAATATACAACATATATTGGGCCTGTTTGGAGTGGCTTATTTTTCAGCGTTGGTGTGTAAAAATTTCAGTGGCTTTTAAGCAACGACCCAAACCCAGTGAGAAAAAAACCAAATTTTTTCCTTCTTGGATTGCTATCATTGCGTTGGTGAATTTTAAGTCAAAAAAAGCTCAAAAAGCCAGTTAAGGAAAAAGCTCAAGAATCCAGCTTTTTCCATAATGCTCTCAGCTTTTTGACATGGGTCCCACCACTTCTATCACCATCAATTCAAACACAAATCATTGTGCCTGTTTGGAATTAACGTTAGGAGCGTTAGCAGTAGAGTTAATGGGCGTTGGAGAAAAAACTCAACATGGTGTGTTTGGGTTGCATGTTAAGTTCACTGGACTTAACAAAAAAAACTCAAAAAGCCTTTTAAGGAAAAAGCTCCAGAACCCAGCTTTTTCCATAATGCTCTAAGCTTTTTGACGTGAACCTCGCCACTTCTACCACTATCAATCCAAACACAAATCATTATCTATAACCTGACTTTTTTCCCACCGAGCTTTTTTTAAAGTCATATAGCTTTTAAGCCACCGCTCCTACCGCCAACCCAAACAGGCCCATTATCAATAACCTGACTTTTTTCCTACCAAGCTTTTTTAAAAGTCAGATAGTTTTTAAGCCACCGATCCTACCGTCAACCCAAACAGGCCCAATGGTGACATAAATTTGTGGGGGATAATTGCTTGCTCCTAATTCATAATACCAGATATGTCCATGGCCTTTTTTTACAGTCCGTTGGCTGATTGGTATAAACAGTTTGGGTGTCATGTACCCAAACAAAATGGGCCGCAAAATTGACAAGTCCGTTTTGTGAGCGCTGGGCTCATCGTTCTTACCAGGCTTTTTCTTTTTAAATTGCAAGTGATCTTTCATATGGGACATTAAATATTGATATACGAGTTTAATAATTTAATTAATTATAGATTAATGACGAAAAGAAAGAATCTCACATTGATGACGCACGGGTACAGCTTCAGATTCATTGAACATCTCCATGGTCCTTTGATTTTTTAATTCACGCAAATCTATCGCCCTCCAGCGAAACTGTTGAAAACAAGTTTCCCATAAATCCAAGCCCCCAATCCCTGAATAAAGCTGTTCCCACTTGTCTCCGTCGTGATTATTAAATTCTCCACTAATTAATCGAGTCCAAATGGGAGTATTGTTTAGTAATTTTCTTAGCCCCTGGCATGGCTTGTTATGGTCAAGGCCCCCCTGGTGGATCCTTGGATTGTTTTATTTTATTATTTAAAGTGGGATATATGTTTATAATTTTATTGGGGAAATTAGTTCAAAAAAAAATTAAAATAATGGCGCCCTAAGATAGAAGGCCGGCAAGTGGGGGCGGGATCGGATGACGCAACGTCTGAACCCAAACCTCGGTTTCCCGCGGACCGGAAATTTACCCAACTACTGCTAAAAACAAACTAAAAAAATATTAATACTACAGCTAAATTGATTTTTTAAAATTAATTAGTTTAACTAATAAACTATATATAATTTAAAGGTATAGAACAAATTATATGATTAAATAATTTAAATAGTTTTCTTAATTTTACAAAAGAAAATCAGTTATATCTTATATTTAGTGGTGTAATTAATAATTTATTTTGAAAAGGATTAATTACAAAATGCAATATTACGATTGCGCCACAAAATTAAAAATCCTCGCCGCGTCTCCCTAATTTTCTCCGACTACAGAAAGTTCGCAGTCACCTCCCTTGTGCTCGGGAGACAAGCCTGCTCGTTAGTAATGGCGAGTTTTAGGGTTTGGTGACCAACGGATAGTAGCAGGCCCTATGGAAATGCCCGGTAGAAGATCCAACTACACACTGTTGAGCCAAATTCCTGACGATCACAACGGTGGCGGAGCCGTGTCGTCTGGTACAGCTGCTACCTCTTCGTTGTTTGGTTCTTCATCTGGGGATGGAAAGAACATTAAAGGCAAGTTGGACAGAGGGTTTGATTGGGACTTGAGTACTGATCATAGAGTGACTCATCAGGGGAACCGGATCGGAAGTTTGTTTCCGTCGACCGGGTTGCAGAGGCAGTCTAGTGAGAGCAGTTTTGGCGAAAGCTCGCTATCAGGAGAGTATTATGCTCCGACTCCATCTACCGCAGCTGCGAATGAGATCGATGCCTTTGGGTATGTGCATGATGATGGAGTTAGGATTGGTGTTGGAGCCGACTTAAGACCGAAGTTAACGGAAACTACGGTGCGAGCTGCAGGGTCGTCTTTAGGAAAAAGTTGGGCGCAGCAGACAGAGGAGAGTTATCAATTACAGCTAGCATTGGCGCTTCGGCTTTCATCTGATGCAACCTGCGCTGATGATCCCAATTTTCTGGATCCCGTCCCAGATGAATCTGCATTAAGGTCGTCATCCTCAAGCTCTCCGGAAGCTCTGTCACATAGATTCTGGGTATGTTGATTACACTCTATTCGCTGGCCTATATTGTGCTATTAGATTTTGGTTGCAAATCATGGTAATAGCTGTGAACTAGTTGTATCAAAGAAAAAAAAAAGTAGCTGTGAACTAGGAATTGGGCATTTAGGGGTTATATGCGTTATTGTGTTGAGGCCAAAAAAACGGAATGGAGATGTTAAGTCCTAGTTAATTTAAATGCATGGATAGACACAGTAATTATCCGATGGCTATGGGTATCATGATTGGCGGTTGCGAGTTTTTATTTAGGTTACTTACTAGGTTATTAGCCAAATCATATACAATGTGCTCATATATGATGGTGCAGTGGTTCTGTGATTGATTTGATTTCATAAATGACTAATTTACATGAGTTCATTTGTCTTTCTTGACTGCATGAAGAGTAAATATCGTTGATCAAAACAAATTTTGGGGACAAACTTCTTTCAAACTCTTTAATCCTTTCCTGTGCTGTGAGTGAAGGGATGAAATATATTGAAACTTGTACTTAAGGAGGCTGCATGATTATAAAATCCTAATAATTTTTGTTTCACCAATAACAAATTTAGAGTTGAATCTTGAATTACTACTTTAAGTCTACCAGAAGTTGTTACTGGGATTCCAGATATAAAGTGTCTTTTCTTTATTTTCACTACCTGGCAAGCTGTCCGGCCTCTGGAGGAAACAGATAAACTAGTTGTTTTTATTGTCAAAGCTGTGACTGGAGGAAAATTAGCTTCCTAGACTTTAGCCTTTCAATTTCAGTTTTGAAAAATATGTATGATGTAGTGAATTCTGCGCTATGGAGCAAGGGCAATTCAAAAGTAGAGTTGTGTCCATGTCCATATAATGTTAGACACTGACTCAAATGCACACTTTGTAGTATGAGCAGAAACTCTAGATTTATCATGTCACATTGTCCATGTCTACAGACATGGTTCTTAGATTCCTGGCAATATCAGCAGTTTATGCTATTTTCTGATTGTTAGTCTGGCTCCTTATTTCATCCATATTGCTTGATTCATTCTTCAGGCAATAACTGACTTGCTTGGCCCTAAAGAAACCTTTTCCGCTTTTGAATTTGCTTGGTCCTAGACTTAGCTTTTTCAATCTTAGTTTGGAAAAATATATATGATGGAGTGAATTCTGTACGATGGAGCATGGATAATTCAAAGGTAGAGTTATTATCATGTCCAACTAATGTTAGGCACTCACACAAAGGCACACTTTATAGTATGTATGAAAAGAGATTTATCATGTATCATTGTCTAGGTCTATGGGCATGCTTCATAGATTCCCGGTAATGCCAGCAGCTTATGCCATTTTCTGATTGTTAATCTAGCTCCCTATTTTGTCCATATTGATTGATTCATTCGCCGGGTAATAACTGATTCGCTGAGTCCTAAAGAAACTCTGTCCACTTTTTGGCTGCATAGAACTTTTAGGTTGTAAAATTTATCAACCCTTGATTGTTTCACTGTCATTGTAGTTTAAGTTCAACAGTAAAAAGTCCCTTCCCCTTCTTTTACTCCACCTCTCTCATATTCCTGTTACTTTCCTGAAAGTAATGGAGGTATTTGGAGTTAGTTTCACATTGATGGATTTGCATCTCTTATTGGTAGACGTACAAATTTATGATTTTTTCTTATTAATAATGAGCTCCAGGTTAATGGCTGCTTATCATACCCCGACAAAATTCCTGATGGCTTTTTCTTAGTTCATGGGATGGATCCCTATGTGTGGACTATGTGCACTGATCTGCAGGAAAATGGCCGAATTCCATCTGTTGAATCACTGAAGTCTGTGGATCCTTGTGCTGACTTTTCACTTGAAGTAGTTTTGGTTGATCAGCGTAGTGATCCCAGCTTAAAGGAATTGCAAAATAGAGCGCATAGGATTTCTTGTAGCAGTATAACCTCTAAAGAGGTTGTAGACCAGCTTGCCAAGCTGGTTTGCAACCGAATGGGGTGAGTCTCCTTGGCATTCTTAGCTGAACTGTAAGCTTTGTTTTTTAGCTATTTCATTCTAACTATGTTTCATTGATATAACAAGGGGTTCAGCATCTGTTGGCGAGGATGACCTTCTTTCTATTTGGAGGGAGTGCAGTAACGATCTTAAAGATTGCTTAGGATCTGTTGTTGTTCCAATAGGCAGTCTTTCTGTTGGCATCTGCAGACATCGTGCTACATTATTCAAAGTAAGTTTCTACTTCTCTGTGGTTTTTCATGGCTGTCATTGGGCATCTATGCTAAATCAATATTGTTTTTGTTTAGTGATTTTATACAAGTGACCATTTTATCAGGTTTAAGAGATGACATGCTTGATCTACAATATCCACAGGTACTAGCTGACGCCATTGATTTACCATGTCGGATTGCAAAGGGCTGTAAATATTGTTCTAGAGATGACGCTTCCTCTTGCCTAGTCCGTTTTGGACTTGATAGGTATATGATTCATCATTATAGCATATGCATTAATGTATATAAGTTGAGTTGTAATTTAAAAATTGGTTCACTTCAGTTGTAACCAAGGACATGCAAAATTTATGAAAGGGCAGTCGGTGTGTAGCTAGCATTCTGAGATCATTCATGTATATTGACATTAAAAATCAACTTTATGTTAGGATGCTGATACATAGGATCTGATTACATATAATTACAGGGAATATCTGGTTGACTTAATTAGGACGCCAGGTTACTTGTGGGAGCCAGATTCCTTGCTCAATGGTCCATCTTCCATCTCATTTCCTTCACCCCTGTGCTTTCCAAGACTCAAACCAGCTGAACCTACAATTGATTTCAGGACACTGGCCAAACAGTATTTCTCTGATTGTCTATCCCTTGAGCTTGCTTTTGACAATAATCCTGCAGGTAGTAATCATGCTTCTAAGCTTGTTTGATACTCTAAATTTGGGCTTGGTATTCCTGCTGTCATGTATATGGAGGATCTGCCTTATTTAATAAAATCCATTTTCAAGATTTTTTCTTAATTTTATACTTGTCTAACAAATGATGAAATCATCTTCTTGAAGCTAACTATTCATAAGGAAATATTCAAAATTCATTATGGATCTATTAAATAACGCAGTATTAATGTTACTGCTCTGTAATCTGAATTTTCTATCTTCTACCTTTTTTTTTTTTGTCATTTTTATTTGTACTACCCATTGCATGTTTCTTAATGCTGCTTTTGTTTTGATCTTTGTAATAATTTAACTATTGTATTTCCTTTTTGAGCATATGTTTCCTAATAAAATTGATTACTAAGGGACAGAAATGTGGAATTTTCCACATTCTACTTTAGTCAGAAAAAGGAGCAGGGGTTCCCACTGTTTTATTTATGTTCTGCATTGTGAAATTGGGAGAACATGTCAGTCTTGGGAGTTGGCATTATAATAATCAAAATACTGACAGTCTGACGTATGGAAGTATCATCAGATGATTTTTTTTCCTTAAAAGATGGAAATTGAGTAGGGATGCATTAGAACTTCTTCTTTAGGGTTGTTACATAAGGAGTGGCTTGGTTGAGTATAGACAAATTTATGAGTCAGGCAACATAGGGAACAGATGTATCCATCAAATGGATGTGACGTTTGACATTGGTTATCATATGCATGACCTTGCAAACTGATATGCAGTTATGTATGTGTGATTTTTATTGCTCGTTTATACTTTGAATTTGAAGCAAGTTACTATATCATAAATATTGGAGTAGCTGTTGCTAATGGCAACTCTGGGTTCTATATTTCAGAACAGTTTGATGGGAAGTGCGGGGATAGAAATAACCCAAGGTCAATTACAAAGGAAAGCAGCAGAACAAAAGATCAAGGTTCTGAAGCATTTAATTCATGTAAACCTTCCCAGAACGTTGCAGACTCTACGACTTTGGGCAAGGCTCCATTGCCTGTAAATCACAACCTACCTGTGGGCCATAGAGATATTATGAAGCCTTTAGTGTTTACAAATCCAAATGTGGATGCTATTGAGGGTAGGCGGTTTATTGATGGAAGCCAACTGCTTCCTATTAAACCAAACATAGAATTAGGCCTTGATATGGAGGATTTGGACATTCCATGGAGTGATCTTGATTTAAAAGAGCGAATAGGATCAGGTATATGTCCTCCTTTACCTAACGAATTTTCTAGTCTTGCATTAAGAATTTAATGTAAAGAATTTCAAACAGCTGATGCTCTTCCCTGTTACATGTTTCTTGCAATCAGTATTAGTAGTAATTAATTGGATTTGCTTCATTTTCAGGTTCTTTTGGAACTGTACATCGGGCCGAGTGGAATGGCTCGGTGAGCTACTTATTTTTTTGTTATTTACACCGACACTGTGAAATCCATTGACTGTATATTTGTTGCTTGAGGCCTTATTCATTAGATTTATGTGTCTTATAGATACTAAACAGGCAAAACGTTATTTACTCAGTGTAAGCATATGTAAATAACATATTTGAAAACCTCCAACGGCACATGCTTTAATTCTGAGTTGCTGAGATTCTTGAGTGATTGAATGGTCTTAATGTTTAGACTTTAGATTTGTAAATATATTTTGAAAAGAAGCAGCATTTTTGCTAGCTGAAGCCAAATTAGAAGTTTGAAACAAACACTTGCAAATGTCCTTTTAGTGAAAAGGAGTGTGATTTCTGGTCATTGAATATGATAGCATGATTACTTAAAATTTTGATGCGTTTTTTTTTTTTTTTGGTAAATGGACATTTTCCTCTGTGATGCATGGGATAGATGGTAATATAAAGGTTCTTGGATAAAGTTTTGGATGATTGTACACATTTTTTTAAATGTATAAACACCACTGAGATGTATAAAAGGCTGAAGGAATAATAAATAGGTGCACAGAGACCAATGAAATGTGTGATGAAAAATTGAAAGAAAAAAAACATTGCATGGAGCCCAGGACCCTATAGATTTTATATTTTATAATTATATTGATTTTGTTTGCGGGGGTCTTTGTTTCTTCTTTGTGGAATGCAAGACTTTCTTAAGGATTTCAACATTTAAATTCTAAGCTAAATTATTGATCTTTCAAACTATTTTATCCCTGATAATAATCTTCTTATCCGTTCGTTCTTGTTTTTATTTTAAGCTTGATTTACTTACGGAGTTAAAAACATTATGGCTTGCAGGAGGTTGCTGTTAAAATTCTGATGGAACAAGATTTCCATGCTGAACGTTTCAAGGAATTTCTGAGGGAGGTAATCTAAGTTCTTAATTTGTTTCCTGCTGAAATAATACCAGTTGCATTAGGTGTTGACGTGAGCTGTGTTTTCACTTTGCTAGGTTGCAATAATGAAGAGGTTGAGGCATCCGAACATTGTTTTATTTATGGGGGCAGTTACCCAGCCTCCAAACTTATCAATTGTCACAGAATATTTATCAAGGTTTTACAACACCTCTACCAGTCACTCTTAACTGGAAATGGTGATTTTTTTTTTTTTTTTTAATTCTTATGATGTCCAATCCCTGCCAGCCTAAGCGATTGAACTAAATGCAGGGGTAGCTTGTACAGACTGTTGCATAAACCTGGTGCCAAAGAGATACTGGGTGAAAGGGCTAGACTCAGTATGGCTTATGATGTGGTACGCATAGAAGAAATAGACATTATTTTATTTTTGGTTTTCTTTGTCTTTGAGAGTAGCAATGTTGTTTTTGTTTTCCCTATTTGAATTTGTTGTTTTATGTGCAGGCAAAGGGAATGAATTATCTTCACAAACGTAACCCACCCATTGTTCATAGAGATTTGAAGTCTCCAAATCTTCTTGTAGACAAGAAATATACTGTTAAGGTAAAAATGAAAATTTCTCAGATGCACTTAGTCTTGGGAGTTTTTTCTAACGTTTTGGCTGAATTTCACTTCATTCGTCTCCCACCTTTTGATTGAACCACTTTGTTCTTCTTTTGCCTGCTCTCTCAGATTCTCTCCTGAGACGTTACTGATGCTAATCTATATGATCTCCAATTCTCATTCTTTATCTCTACTCAAGCAAGAAAGTCCCAGTACAATATGGGTTAAATGGCATTGTTTATAGTTTCCTACTAGATCATAAGAAAACTCTTGTTGCCTCTTATGGAAAGATGAATCCAATTAAGCAAACAATATGTTTGATTGATTAGTCTTTCAAGAGTAGTAGTACACAAACCTCATGTTTTCTTGTTCCTTTCCTTAAGGTCTGTGATTTTGGGCTTTCCCGTCTAAAGGCAAATACATTTCTCTCATCAAAGTCGGCTGCTGGGACTGTAAGTCCTCCTTGACTACATGCATTTCCATATAAAATTCCCAATGTTCATTTCCAGTATGATGCATTCGATTTCTCTCCTTTCATCCCTTAGCCCGAGTGGATGGCTCCAGAAGTTCTACGTGATGAGCCATCAAATGAGAAGTCAGATGTTTATAGCTTTGGTGTAATCTTGTGGGAGCTTGCAACATTGCAACAGCCCTGGAGTAATTTGAATCCAGCACAGGTCAGTTGTATCCCTGCTTAATACATGAAGTTACCCAAGATCTGATGCTTGTAAGTAAATAGGGTTCAATGACCAATGCAGTGGTGGTGATGGGAATTCCAAAATGGTTGCTGCATGCATTTTGGTTAAAATTTGTATTAGGACAACCAAGGACGGAAACTAGCACTGTTCAAGATGCCTTTGTGTTGCACTGGATTATGTTTTTAACATGTCTTCTTGTATGAAGCTTGATCATTTGCATATATGGATGTTTTGACTTGAATTGCATGCATATTATTTTCATTTTTAGGTCAAGTATTTTAATGTGCTTGATGCAGAGGATTTTTTTGTGCTTTTATCTTCATTAGGACATATTGTCTTGTAGGTTGTGGCAGCTGTTGGTTTCAAGGGCAAAAGGCCTGAGATCCCACGAGATTTGAATCCTCAAGTAGCTGCAATGATTGAGGCTTGCTGGGCCAAGTGAGTTCATATACTGATATTCTGCTTTAACATACCATAATGGGTTTTATTGATACGTGTGATTTACTGCAGTGATCCCTGGAAACGTCCTTCGTTTGGAAGTATCATGGATTCTTTGAGACCATTGATCAAACCCCCTACACCTCAACCTGGTCGTCCACCATTACTTTCCTGAATGGCTAGAATCTGGAGTTGATATTCATGCACATACTACGGAACTTTATTAGATTTTGATGTCTAACAGGACCATGCTTTTTTACTTTATAGGAGTTCCAGGTGCGTACCAAAAATCTGTATTGGCCTTGTATAGCACAAGATCCGGCTTAGATATAGTTCTTCGCTTCTTTTTGGGCAGGGTCGTCTTGTGGGTGTGGGGGAAACTTTTTTACGGAGCTAAGCAACCTATATTCAAATCTAGCTACAACTTAGATCGTTTTTTCTTGAGTTTTTTTTTTTTTGGGGGGGGTGGTTGTCAAATTTCTTTATTCCTGATGGTATTGGCTTTCAGGTTTTTGTATGTCCTGGTTCTTTTGACCAGAGCATGCTTTTTTCTGTAAATAAAGGAAGGAGAAGACAAACTAATGATTGTTCTTGTTTACTTTGGTTGCAGAGTCAATTGTATATTTGTGTCCTAATTGGAATTAAGAAATCTGATATGCAACCGAAAGGGGTAACTCTTTAATCCAACAAAGTATTGTTTGATCAGGTGATACTGTAATTTCATGAAGAAACGTTGTATAATTCTTTTATCGTCGATTTTGTATGTAAATTCTCCATTGTAATTAGATTCAGTTCATAATGATAAGCAGCGTTGCTTGCATTTTTTGACATTTTGTTGGGCATTGGCTCTAATCGCGGTTGAAGGCAGTCAATGAAATGAGTCCACGATGATTGTCACCCCTTGCCGTAGGAACTGAACTAGCATCCAGAGAAATGGTGGCTTCACGTATCAAAAAATTTCATATCGATGCATGCCATATTTTTTCTGACAACTGATGGACTTTACTTGGAAATTGCGGGGGTTCAACTTTTTTTTTTTTTTTTTTTTTTTTTCTATTCTAGGACATAAAGATAACAATTTGAAGAGAAAGATTAATAGGGGGAAAATTTGGAAAAAGAATGGGAAAAAGAGGAAAAAAAAAACTTTGTAATTGTAAAATTTCAAATCAAGTTTATTATTAAGAATTGATAGGGGACAAAATTTAATAAGAATTAACAAAATTTAATAAGTAATTAACAAATGTCACAAAATAGCAGCCATTTTTCATCTTACCTATATAAAAGAAAACACCCGATTTGGAATTTTGTAAGTTCAAAGTTTTTTGTTGTCATTTTTTAATTATCCTCTTTATTAGAAGAAAAATTTTTTTCTAAATGTCACAAAATAGCAGCCAACTCTATAACTTTAGCTTATTTTGAATTTACTCTTGTTTTTTCATATTTTAATCTTCAAAATTTATTTAGTCAAAATTTATTTCGTAAAACAACAAGCAGATATATAAGATGTAGTTAGAGAAAATATAGGGATTCAAATTCCAAATAAATTAACTAAGATAATTCCTTATTTATTTGTCTTCTTATATAAGTAAACTTTTATTTTGAATGACCGACAAATTGTATTACCCTTAATTTTAATTTGGCTATATATATATAGAGAGAGACTAATATTTAAAAAAAGGTAAGGTGGTTATGAAAGAAGGATAATGGAAAAGGTAGTTACCAATCTTATTTTTTCCTTGATAATAACTAAATATATTTTTTTATCAATAACCGCGTTCGAATTTACCATTTTTTCATGTTTTTATTTTCAAAATGCATTTGAATTTACTGTTTTTTCATGTTTTAATCTTCAAAATTTATTTAGTAAAACAACTAGCAGATATATGAGAGGTAGTTAGATAATATAGGGATTTAGATTCTAAATAAATTAACTAAGATAATTCATTATTTATTTGTCTTCTTATATAAGTAAATTTTTATTTTGAAGGACTGAAAGATTGTATTACCCTTAATTTTAATTTGGCTATATATATATATAGGGGGAGAGAGATATTTATTTGGAAGTTGGCCTCTTCATGTTGTCGTGCGCACACCGGATAGGGATCGTGATGTTATTATGGTGGGAGTGGCTGTGGTAGTTATGTCTATGTCGCATGCTATAAATAATGGGTTGCGCTCCGGATTTGTGCTCTGCATTCTATGTCTTCACTCATGATCTTTAGTAGCAAATCGTCAAATAGGCTATCTTCCACTCTTTCCTCACCTTTTTTGGTTTTTGTCTTATTAATATTGATTTTGCATTGCATCCCTTAATGCATTACTCATATCTTCTCGACATCTTTTATTTGTGTTTTCATCTTCATCGATGTTTTCTAAATGATTTTTTTGCCTTTTATGTACCCATCTTCATCGGAAATTCAAATTGCATTACTTAAATTCATAACTTTTTTTCATTTTATATTCTTGGTGACACATATTCACATTTATGCATTAGTTGTTTGTTTCGTTTGTGTTGCCATTAGAGTTTGAGGAGCGTGTAGACCCTTGTCAAGGGTGATGTATGTCGGTGAGTTCTTCCTCTATATTCCTCCCCTTCCTTTGTCTCTTAAGTTGGACAGGGAACTTGGCTTGATGTAGGGCACAAATTATTGAAGTTTGGACAGGGTCTTAAATAAGTGAAACTCGATCTCTGAAAGAGAAGCACACAGGGAATTCTGAAGGAAAATGTATATCGGGATGAATAAAAACATAGAGATGAACAATCAACTCATAAAGGAGGAAATGCAATTTAGGAAGGGATATCATATGAATATGAAGAACGCTTGGTTGCGCTTTCATGCATATTAGCTTCCGACCATCTCCAAGCCGGAAGTTGTTAATTACTATTATTTTTTTCATTGACTGATATCTCTCTCCATGTCAACTCTAACTTTAGCTTATTGACTTTTTTCCATATTCCATTATATGATATTTTGAAGTTTTCTATTAATGAATTTTTTCAGTCTTTACAAGAATTTATAAAATTTTCAACATGAAAAATAAATACTTTTTTACTACGATTTATAAATAAATAAAAGGAGTTTCGTTTTACTAGACTTGTACCCATACCCCGTTTGCAAAAAAAAACTATTTCTTTGTGTGAAACTAAAAATAACTTTTACGTTTATAAATAAATAAAAGGAGTTTTGTCCAAACAAAATCATTCAAATCATTCAAATCGTCAAAAATAGATAATGGTTCCCCCCAACACTTTTCAGTTTTGAAGTTTTCACATATGTCATGAAACATAAAAGGCATCTCTAAGATATAAGCAATGTTTTAAAAGTTGGATCGGAAGTCGAGCTGAAAATGTCAGTGGGTCACGATTCAAACAATTGGAAGTCTTTTGGTTGATATCATTACGCCTTTAGTAAATATATTACTCATTTAGTCATTATCATTATTATCGCTTTTGAACATCCCAAATTTTCGGATTTGTAAGGAATAATTTAGGCCTAAAAATTATAGAAATTATACTTTATGGCCTAGGAAAATTAATTGAGAAGGAAACATCCTTATAGGAACTTAAGGATTTTTTTTAATGATAATTGCAATTAAATAAATAAAGGACCTAATTGGAAATAAGAGTTTTGAAGAGGATTAAGTAGGATAATTTTTTAAGTGGCCTTACCACCTAAATACATATATTCCTGATTAGCCCATATACTCATTTGGCCCACTTCAACCCAGTATCTCATTTATCCATAATTTCATGATCTCTTCATCCCATCTCAACAATATCAAAAAAAAAAACGCATGATACAACAACAGCTAAGCCCACGTTGATATCCTATTCCAGCCCAACCACAACACTTACTAACCCATTATCCATTAGTCTCTTTCCTGCAAACTCATGGCTAACGACGTTTGACCGTTAGGGTTGTTAACGGAGGGACAATATTACTACGTTTGTAGATTTTCGGGGTAACAATGAGCCTCCAAAAACTTCTAGAAAGAAAATTGCTTTCTTGGCGTATATTTTAAGGCGAAATTGATACTTAACCCTTTAATTATAAACTCATATAAAAAAAAAAGTAAGACATGATCATTTGTTATTAGAAAACTTGATGTAAGTATGATCCTTTTATATTTTTGCGAAGAAACGAAAATGTCTTTATACATTGAACTTATGAATTAAGAAAATTTAGTTCTGATTTTTTTAAAAGAAAAAAATTGAAGAGGGATTTCATATTTTGAAAATTAAGAATGTTATATATATATAAAGTCATGTGATCCATGTCCAACTAATCTGGATTATCTTAAATTATTCTGTAAAATTATATAATTATATAACATGCATATATATATATATATATGTGTGTGTGATCAAATATTATCTTTTACTCCTCAACAGTCTCTCAACACATGTAATTAAAAATATTCATAGTTAAATAGGATTATTTTAATTAAATTATATTACTTTAATTATGGCCGGTCTGATCACAAGTTAACCTCAATTTGACCCATTGACCCGTTAATCACTGCCTTAATCAGTTCATTCATATTCGTTGCTTACAAGTAATAAAGGGGTAGATTGATTTGCTTCCTTTTGTTATCCCGGTCCCCAAATGCATTGCCAATTTTCTTCAGAACATTGGACGTGAAACAACCATAAATATTTCTTCAGCACATCTCAGTTTTCAAGTCAAAAAGTGTTTTTGTGACTCGGAAGCTTGAAAAAACAAAGGGTTAAGGTGTAAAAAATAAATATATGGTTTTCTTAAAAGTGCACTCAACAACAAGTATTTTTTGTGTGTGTAAAAGTGACAATGTGGTTATAAAAGAAGAGCAAAAATACCCATTAACCTCTAGTTGACCGTTTATTTGACTTTTTTATATTTTAAAAACTGATATGGACGATGATTCAGTTAAATTTCATCCCAAATTTAAGACGTGAGAAGCTGAGAAAATTACAAAAAGATTGCAAAAATAGTTTTGAAAATTACAGAAAGGCGGCAAAAACAGCAAGGAGGCGAAGATGGGCAGTCCGATGGGTAAGGTTGGGATTGGGAGAGAGAAGGGGAATTAGAGAGAGAAGAAGGGAATTGTAGTTTCCAAAATATTTATACCATTTTTTTGTAATTTTCTCCAGGTTTTTTACTTTCCAAATTTGAGATGAAATTTAGGCTTAATCATCGTTCATATTAACTTTAAAAATACAAAAAAGTCAAACTAACGGTTAGTGAGTATTTTTCTTTCCACTTTTGCAAACAAAAAAACACTTTGGGGTTGAGTGCGCTTTTAGGAAAATCACGTATATTTTTGCGCACCTTAACTCAAAAACAAAATTCCAAAAAAAAAAAAGTATGAAAAAAAATGCTATATTTAAATTTTTATAATTATGACAAAGTTAAACACATTTTTTATTTGCACTCGAGTCAAAATATATAGGGACGAATGGTGCATTTGAATAAAAATTCCAGCAACTCTTTACGAATTAGTTTCTGAATATTTTTGCCACTTAATCATCATCATCATTATTACTACAGCTCCAATTATTATTTTCATTTTCCTATCTATAGTTTTATTTGGTAATAAATTTGTCTTGTTATCAAAAAATTTATTATTTTCATTTTCATTGGAGCCACAGAATATTTCATGCCATTGGCTGAGCAAGCAGGCATGTGAAATCTTGAGACGGCGACAGTGGGCCATAAGAAATCCAAAGTCCCAAAAAATTAAAATCCAAAACAAAGTTTTCGTGCTTCCTGATTGGTCAGGAGACATAGCTTCGCCTCCAAGGAATGAATACCAACTTTCATAATATCTGACCAAGCCCGGACACGGGACAAAAATATCTCCCATTTGTGGGGACCGCTGTCCCGTTTACACCAGCCACGAGCACTTTTGTTTACTGTAACTGTGCCAAAACCTTCAACGGCGACCAAGAAAACCGAGAAAAAATCAGGAAAAACAGAGGAGGAAAAAAAAAACACCTCCTACACATGAGAAACCAAGAAAACGAATGTACTTGCCAGGAAACCACCTCAAAGGTCGGCGCTTTCTTAGTGTATGAGATGGAACCCAGGCCAACCCCACCCTTGAACCCAATCTCCAATGGACTCTTACTCTACTCCTACAACAGGTACAAGAAGAGGGGTCGACGAAGACCCTCCACCGCCTTTCTCCTACTCTTAAGATTTTTCTCGAACACCTTGTCGGCAACACACACTATTATTACTGTTACCGTCCCAAACTTATAAAAACCTGGGCGAATTGTTTAGGATGCCAACCCCTGATCCTTCTTTTACCTTTTTTGCGTCTGCTGAACCAGCACACTGTTTGGTCCCCGTGATCAACATGAGCCCGAGCGATGAAGGTCAACCAAATTCTCCGAAGAGGTCGAAGGGTACATCTTCGGAGCATGAAAGAGATGAGTTTTCTTCCATGGAATTGAGTTCTGGAGCATTGGGAGATGCCTCAGCTAGTCTGTCAATGGCGGACATTGCCCTTTCTGGCCATCCTCCTTCGGCTTTGTATGATTCTCCTTTCATGGAGTTTACAGCATTCTCAACCATGAGCCCGACGTCTCTGGCTTCGCCGCCTCCTGCTGCTCCTGTTAGTGATGAGAGAGCTCCTTCGGTGCCAACAACTATTAAGGAGGAGGCTGGAGGTGAGTTTGAGGACGTGGATTTGCCACACCCGCTTGAGTGTTTACAGGAGAATCCGATTCCGCCATTTTTATGGAAAACTTACGATCTGGTGGATGATCCGTCTCTGGATCCGATCATATCATGGGGCTCGGCCGGTGCTAGTTTCGTGGTATGGGATCCTGTGGAATTTGCTAGGATCGTCTTGCCAAGGAATTTCAAGCATAACAATTTCTCCAGTTTTGTCCGCCAGCTAAATACTTATGTGGGTATTGCTTTAACACAGCCTGGAAAGGCTGCTGTGATCTGTATGTAAATAATGTTTGCCGTTTTTTTAATTAATTTGTGTTGTATTTTTTCCCCTCTCCTTGTATTTGTTGTAATAGTCCTTCCTATGTTTGATGTTTTTTGTAACTAGGATTGGTAATTGAATCGACCTTGTATATATTAAGAGTATATTGTATCAACTGGAATGTAACTATTTGGGGACATTTTGCTTGTGTATCCTTGTTCTCCTTATTTGCTTAGAATCCTATCTGAATGATCTTTTTCTATCAATTTGGCCTTGGAATGGTTGGATGTGTTCTTGATTCCATTGTAGCTAGGATTGAGAGATTGGCGACTGATGGAATATTTGGCCTGCTGAGTTCAGTTGTCTTCAGCAATTTGTATCCCAGGTTTCTGTGGGGAAGTTGCGATTCTGTTACAATTTGATTATTGCTGAATGCTATCATCTTGATAATTTGCTTCTGTCTGTGTATGCTAGTTATTGCTCACAGATTGCATACTCAAATACAGCACCATCTTCTCTTGATGGTCAATAGTTTGGTGACCAAACAGTTTCCTATCTTGTACTTTGCATATTATTTGCTTCATTTTCCTCTCCCTTCCTTGCCTCGAGATCACTTCTGCTTCTACTCTATTCATTTTTCAAGTCTCTTTTTGGCATTTTTATCCAGGGGTTCCGCAAGATTGACCCTGATAAGTGGGAGTTTGCGAATGAAGGTTTCAAGCAAGGGAAGAGACATCTATTGAAGAACATACAAAGGCGCAGATCACTGCAATCCCAGCATGCTGGTAATGTTGGGCCATCCACTGAAGCAGGAAAGTCTGGAGTTGAGGTCGAGATAGAAAGACTGAGAAAGCAGAGAAGTATATTAGTCCAAGATTTGGTTGATTTGCAGCAACAACAGAGAAGGACTGTTCATCAGGCGGGACAAGTGAGCCAGAGGCTTGAATCTGCAGAGCAGAGACAGAGACAAATGGTTTCTTTCTTGGCCAAGTTATTTCAAAATCCAGCATTTTTAGCCCGCCTGAGGCAACAAAAGGAACCAGCAGGTATAGATTCCCCAAGAGTGAGAAGGAAGTTTGTCAAGCAGCACCAACATGAAACAGGAACATCAGAATCTTTGAATGAAGGGCAGATTGTAAAATACCAACCGGATTGGACAGACATTACCAACCCTTCAGAAACACCAGTACCAAATCCAATTTCTACTGAACAGTCTCCTGAGTACCCTTCACATGGTTGGGCAATAGAACTTGGTTCAGTGGCAGAAAATCCTTATGTACAAGCTGATGTTGTATCAGATGAATTGGCTGCAACTAGTGATTTAATGACAACTCCAGAGATTATAGGGGAAGGATCGTCAAGCTTACGGCTTGAAGATCCTCTTTGGAAAGGGAAAAACGTCATGAGGCCTGATCAAGAAGTTAGACCAGAGGATCTGACCAGGGAAATGTTTTACCCGCCTGAAACTGAAAGCGTTATTAAACAAGATGTATGGAACCCGGGCTTTAATGTTAACGGTGCTACTTCTAGCTCTGTGAGTGAGCTGTGGGACAGTCCAATTCCAACCAATTATGAAGTGCCAGAGTTTGGAGTCACAGGTGGCTTATCAGACCTCTGGGATATAAGCTATATGCAAGAAACAGATAAGTGGCCAACTGATGAGTTCCCTCCAAATGAAACAGAAGGTCAGGCTGATCGCCCAAAAGATGATAGATCTAAGAATGTTGATCCATAGGGCTTTTCTTATGCATTCGTTGCCCTTGGATCTTTAATATGCTTTAGTCTCTAGGATTCTTATAATTGAACTATTTGATTTTCACATAGTGTTCGATTCACCCGTTCTAATTCTTAATTTCCATATTCATTCATTCTTTCATTCATTTTTATTATTGGTATAAATCGTTCTCTCCCATGATGGATGATTTAAGCGAGCAAGTGCAGGTATGGAACTCAAGTATTGGAAAACCTCTTCTTTTGAGTTCTGATTTCCTTGTTTTTTGCACTGCCTGCATTGATACCAAAAGAAGGGAAATCCTGAAATGGTGTGCCATTTTTAATGAGAACTGGTTTGTTTCTTGTTATTTTCTCCCTTGTTTGTTGCAGGCCTGTTTATTCAATCAATGAGATTAATCGCCTTTGTTTCTTTCATGCCTGATGATCTTATTTTCATTTATTCTCTTTATCTGACATATGACATGACCTGATCAGTGGAAAGTTTAGCCATGCTAACTTTCCCTTTGTATACAAAAAAAACCATGCTAAAAAAGAAGCGTCTTTGGCGAAGGGCGGGGTAGAGGCACATGAAATACGAACTGAACATCCCAAAAAGAAATGTGGTGCCATTACCCTTAACTTCTTTGATGAGGCGTATGCATTTGAAATCATTAGTCAGTTTTATGAAATTACCAGTTAAGATGCTCCTATCCAATTGTAAGAGTACCCTATTCCTGCTCTTGCTAGTGACTGCCATTAGAATACAATGCTTCACGAAGCTCCCAACCAAATGAGGGTAGTGGCATGTCCGGTGGCAATGGAAGGTAATGTGAAGACTGCAGTTTCCAAACCTCCGTTGGTGTCTTGTCTTTAGAATAGTAACTGTCACCTACTATGCAATATGATACGTCAGTGATGCTGCTGTACTTTGCGGCTTTGTCCATTGATGAGTCACTTTCCTCCTTGGGGGTATTTTTCTTTTCCCTTTATTGATAATTTTTAAGTAGTCAATCCTCATGATTGGGAAGTTTTTCTCCCAACGATTCACCTTGAAAATGTGTTGTAATTCTATATTGTATGGCTGAAATTATGAGGTTTTCTTTCAAAATCCAAAGGAGGATTATACACTCAGTTTTACACGTGCAGAGATAATATATGAGCATAAAATAGGATGTGAATCCCAATTATTTTTCATGACGCTAAATGAAATATGAATACATAATAAATTATCCAAATTGATCTGTTACATGTGATTGGTTTTTAAGTAGCGAGAATTGATTTAAGTAGTTGACCTCCCAGCATAGACAAAAAATCCCCAAGGGCGCTTTTGATTAATTTACTAATTTACGATGATTTCTCAGAGAAAAAACTAAGTACTAAAAAACAAAACAGATGCCGTGCCCAAGTTTAAGAAAGAATGTGGCACGAGAAAATTAGATAGAGCAACTTAAATTTGAAACACACAAATATTCTGTAACGAGCTCATTCTCCTCTTTAAAGATACAATCAGATGTATAAAACCAGGGTAATTTAAGGGAAAAAGTTGGCGACTTTACAGGCGAATAGAGAATCTGTTCCACCAACAGTCAGAAAAGGCGAAAACTTTTGCCAACTTTCAAAGATCTCTGGGTAGATTCACCAATGAATTCTCCTGCAATGACTCTGTTGAATGCTCAACAAATTCATGTTACCTCCGTTTGCTTATATTATTCAGAAACTGATTTAAGCCAATCATTTGAAAGAATACAGCAAAACTGTTGGCACAGTAGAGGATAACCCACAATGCCAGAAAAAAAGAAAATGCAACCAACAGCACCTCCATTAGAGTAGGTTGAGATTTAAAGATCTTCCTTCTTCCTTTTCGATGCATGCTCATGTTCACCGCTAGCATTTTTCAACTTGGCTTCTTGGCGTTCCCTCTTCACTCCTTTTGCTTTATTTGGTAAAGCCATTTCTCCAATCTAAACAATAGTAAATTGCGAGAATGAATGATCCTTCTCTTCAAGTAGACCAGCGATATGTATAAAAATTCAGCTTCCGAAAGTAGGAAGAGAGTGGAGTTCCATGCCCCCACCAAATACTATTTGTCAAATTCAAATGGTGTGAAGCAGTCCAGCAGAAAATAAGAGTAGAAAAAAATGAATCCCCCACCCCCCAAAAAATAAAGGAAACAACATCCACAAAATATGTGGTTTTCATTTTTTTTTGGGTAACATGCAAGACATGTAGTTTAATAATAGGAGGCAAGGCGACAAATTACAGTCAATGTATGACCAAAACATAAGCAGACAGTTATTCTTACCTTCTGATCAGGAATGTATATATTTCCAACCTTCCCCTCTATTGCGTCCTTCTTGACGTTTTTCTCCTGTAAGCAACGGAATATGCACATAAAATTGTAAGCGAAACTCCACACTAATTAATTAAAATAAGAGGAAATCAGGTTATCTAGCCCACCTTTTTCTTTGGTTTCTCCCTTGTAGTTTTCATGGCTCCCTTCCTTATACTTTCATTTGGAGGACGATGCCGACGAACAACAAAATCCATGGAAGGGCCGACTTCTACTAATTCCATTCTTGGGACAATGGTGCCTGACTTTTTCAGCCTCAATGCACAGTGTGTAAGGAATACCCTATTTGAAGACAGGGCAGTAAATACATATGCACGGTCCAAACCAGCAAGATTTATATTCTCCACAGCCTAGAAATGTCAGGATCGTCATTTCTTTACTATCAATACATCTGAAAAAGGTATAACTGTAAGGTAAGTAAAGCAGGGACTAACCGCTCCCCGAAAAGATCAAGTAAGACTTCCTTCAAATGTTTAAGTTCTTCCACGTTCTCAAATCCTTCTCCAATGAAAGTGATGAAAGGCTTTGACCCTTCTTTGGGTGCTAGCTTCTTATCATAAGAAAATGATTCCATGGATTTAAAATTTTCAACCCCAACTTCTACTAGATCATAGATATGGTGATCGTAAGTTCTCCCCATTATGAGGTTATTAGGTCGCTTCTTTGAGTGAGATCCATACTACAAAATACAATCAACCATTAAGAAACTACACCCAAAGAAAGAAATTTTACTTGGGGAAAAACAAGTTTGCAGCGTAACGGGGCAGAATCAAGCATTGTGATGAAACAAATAAGTACAATGAAAAAAAAAGACAGTTCAATGTCAGTTCTATTTCCTTTCCCTTGCCAAAAGATATTCTGTTTACTAGCGTTTTTGATGAAACCAAAACAGAAAACCACAAAAAATGGAACAGTCAGAACTCAGAACGTGCTTCTACCCAACTCAAGCAGTAGTCTTTTGTGCACAAAAATAAGAATAAAAGTATAAAACAATAACAGGATAAATGTACAATGGAAAACATAAGTGGACACAGTAGTAAGAAGACGAGGGTTATATGCGCACCACGAAAATGCTACAGTCCGTCTTGAGAGAAAAGAATTCCAAAGAAGTCTCCCCACCACTTTCGAATGGCTTGATGTTGTCGTTCTTACGGCTATATTTTATAGCACTTTCCTTCTTAAGGTGATAGATCTCCGAAAGCACTTCCTTTAATACGCTGCTCGTCTTCGTCCCGTGCAATATAAGTGTCTTCTTCCCCGATTCGACCTGCAAATCACAATCAGTAATAACACACACTAACAAAATTCGTTATATTTCAAAGCATGACTTGAGCAAAAGAGAACAGGTAAAATTTTCAGGGCAAGAATGAAAAATTAGCCAGTGTACTTACGAGTTTGGGAGCACGTTTCTCAAGCTCCCGTTTACCCTTGTGAGTCTTGGCCGTTTTAATTTCCACCATGGTCTCACGTCCACGGTCGGAGTGGGTTAGGGTCTTTCACTTAACTGAAGGAAGGCGTCGACGGCTGGAGGAGCAAGTGGCGGCAGCAATGGGTGGAAGAGGAGAGCGATAGGATGGCAAGGGCGGCCGAAATGAATGAAGAGAACAGTTATAAGGGTTTTGTAATTTTTTTTTGATATAATAGGGTTTTGTAATTATAATATTTCTCAACCTCCAAAAAGCCCAAATTTGAAGGGTTGGCCTCTCCCCTTCACACTTCTCCTTCTTTTTCTTTTCACTCTTACCAAAGGGAAGGGTTCGATCTGAAATCGGTTAAAAAGACTAGGGGAAGATCTTAATTCATGGTCTTGGGTAAACGCCGAGGTAATGACGACTTTTCCCGCCCAACACATCGGTATCACCTGGAAGAAGAGAGATTTTGCTTTTCTGGCACTTGAATTGTGGGTGAACCCAACCCATTTCCTAAAAATTATGTATAAAAAAAAAATCTTCTTTTTCTTTTGTTATCAAACTAACAATTTTCTTAATGGTTGAGATTTAATATTTATAAAAAATATTATTATAATTTTACTTAAAAAAATACATAAATAAATTTGAAGATTTAAAATTTAATCTGATCTATATAGGTTATTGTTATATAATATCTTTCCTTCCCTTTTTTTTTTTCAATTGTACACCGTTCAAATTAAATTTTAACAGTTTAAATTTATTTATAATTTTTAAGTAAAATTAGAATAATATTTTTTATGAATGTAAAATATAAGCCATTAAAATTTTTAATCGAATAGTAATTAAAGAAAAATAAAAATAAAAGGGAAAGAAGAGAAAAGGAGAGAACCCAACCCAAATTTAGAAGGGTGTCCCCTCCCCTCTCATGTTTTCCAACCAAACATCACCAAGGAATGAGATGTTGTCAGCTTTATTAGGTTAATGCGAAGGGCCAGTGGAGCAAAATTAAAAGTGCTCAAGTGGATGATTACATGCTTATCATTTTATTTAGATTTTTTGTTTCTCTATTTATACTATTTATATTAAAATTACTATTTCTTAATGTTTGAATTTCAAAACAAAATTTATATTATTAAGTACTTTAAATATATTAATTAAACATGTGTTCCATAAACACAATCACTCAAATTTTTTATCCAAATATCTTAAGAGTATTCTATTTAGAAATATGATATTGTCACTACCAATTTTATGTCATTATCACTTTTTCACCGTTAGATTAGAATCTCAATAGGAGAGAGAAATGAAAAATGTATATATATTCTAATCTAACGGTGAAAAAGTTGTAGTGACTTAGTAGTGACAATATCCTACCCTTTCTTTTTATAACATACCCTAGTGTTGTTTTTGTTTTTTTGCCAGTATCCCCTAACGTTGTTAATGATTTGAACTAAAATGTATGTTTTCATAATAGAGGGAAGAATGTGTAAGTAAACAAAAACATAAAGGTATTTAAAGCATTTTACTCTAAAAGTGTATAATTTTGGCCAAAAAAATAGATAATTTTTGTCATAGTTTTTCGTTTTCATCATTTTCTTACCTAACATGCATGCCTCAGCGTATGTCAGAATCTCAATTATTTGATCAGTGTACTTTCAACTAAATAATGTCAACATCTAACAATCAACAAATTTGTTTACTGATCCTCCTCACTCATGGGATAAGGATGCTGTATGGATACCCAAGAGGGGAGGGTTCAGATTCTTCTAAAGGCTAAAGCAATAAAATAGCTAATCCACAATTTAATTGACAGTTTTATACTGGTTAATTACAATCATGGATTGTGAATATTTAACTTTTTGATTTTGATAAGAAATAAGTAAATGAAATTTCCTTCATTCTTACTTAATATAACATTTAATTAACTGTTTAAAAGATATTTATCAAGAAAATTAAATAAATTATGAGTAATTTACTATTTTTTTAATTTTAACATTCAAACAAAACACATACACCGCCTATCCAATTGAACTTTACAACTCGATTGATTTAGCACTGTAAGAAAATTGTATCCTATATAATGTAAATTCTTGTATCGCATGCTTGTTTTCTGAAGCGAGACTGCGAGAGAGCTCCACTACACTACAGCGTTTGTGCACCCGATCCCTAGGGAATCGTCCTCGCCTTGTATGTAATCCCAGAATCAAGATTCAAGGCTCCGTATTCAATCCTCTTTTTCCTGACGTTTTCTGATGATTCTTGTGTATCGGGATTAGGGTTTTTTTATCCCAATTCAATGCTTGTTGTACAATTTGATAACCGAGATTATTTAAATTGTTTACTTCATTATTAGTAGATTCTATCAAAACTATAAACGTGAGTAGCAACGTTTTGATGCCATTTATTGATTTATATTGTCTAAATTAGCCATAGGATTGGCATTGTACTAGGGTTAATATTAGGGTTTAGATTTGTTATCTGGTGATGGACATGGATACCTCGCGTAGACCGTTTGATAGATCGAGAGAGCCGGCTATCAAGAAACCCCGACTGACCGACGAGCTCGAGCGTGGCCCGAATTCCAGTCTACAACCGTTTCCTCTGCGACAAGTGGCTTCTGGAGTTAATTCATTGGCCCAGTCAAGGTTTAGGACAAATGACAGAGATTCCGAGAGCAGTGAGTCTGGTCGTGGTGGATACCAGCCCCAACCGCTCCACCATGAGCTTGTCAATCAGTACAAAACCGCACTTGCTGAGCTAACATTCAATTCTAAACCGATAATTACCAACCTGACTATAATTGCAGGCGAGAATCTTTATGCCGCGAAGGCTATTGCTGCCACTGTTTGTGCTAACATTCTAGAGGTGAACCCAGTTTACACTGTATAGCTGTTTATGTTCTCAATTGCTGATTATATTGAATTGTAAGGCATTGGAATAAAAAGGGCGATTGTTTTCAATTCTTTATCTTCCTGAAATCACTATAATGGCCGTCGTTATCACTTATTCTTCGTGTCTCTTTGCCAAAATTTTAGTGGAAGTAAAATAAGGAAATTTTCACAAGCTTGAAATTAGTGGAATTTCGTGATTTGGAAGTACAAGTTTCCCTCAATTTAAGTATGCCTGCACGATAATGATGATTGGTGGGAAAAATAGCAGTTGACAACTTAAATGATGATGATGTTTATTTTATCAGTTAGATAAAGGTTACTGTGCTTCATTTCGTTTTCTTCCCAGGGTCTTGTTGGGTCTTTTAGCTATATATCAGCTGTAGTAGCGGTTCTCAAATCTCAAGTTATACAATTTTCCACTTAAGAAAGATAATAACCGTACTTCATTTATAATAAATAAAACCTATGATGTAAGCTACCCTTCAGCCTGCTGATAGCAGTTCGGTCAACTTCATGAGAGCTTAATATTAAAGTGATTGTAATTTCATCTGATAAACAGCACTGCTATTAGAGAGATTCCATAATCCCCCGGTGTCAAGTTTATTTGCAGACAAGGGCAGCAATCTTTTAGAACATTGAGTGTTGTGTATTTTGAGGGGAGGATGTGTTCTCTCCAATACGGCAAAATCCCATGTGTTTAATTAGGTTATCGAATATCTGCCACTTATTGTAAACGGTAGGACTGCCTTATTTTCTGAAGCAAATGTGTGATTGTTTGTCTACCTCTCGAGTTTGTAGTTTGTGTTTCTTTTGGCTATTGGAGAATCATAAAGCAGCTGAATTTTATGTTAGAATCAATTTACTCCTTGGAAGAGACAGAATTTACATAGCCAAGTTGCATAGAGGCGTTGAACTTTTATAATTTCAATTCTATGCTAGGTCTTGAAGTGAGTTAAAGCAGGTTCAAAAATATGACAGATTTATATATTCATTTTTCTGCCAAAGAGCTGCTGGAGCGAATGATCTATTTATTATGAAAAGTAATGTCTTGCAAGATTTTTGTTTGGGCGCCAAAATTGTGATTTGTGACTGAGGTGCAGCACTTTTGGAGCACAGAAATAGTGTAGAAGGCATATCTTTATAGTGCTCTTAGATGTTTGGTTTTTTCCCTCTTTTTTTTTTTTTTTTTTATCATTTTGCAACCTTATTTATTTATGTGCCTCTTTGCAACCTTATTTATTTATTCTGTAGCTGTTTTCTTGTCTTCGTAGATGTAATTTGTTGGAAAAGATGAGAAGGAGGATTAAATATGATGAACAGTACGGAATTGTTGGAAAGCTGGTTCATCTGTCATAAGGAAAGAAGGGATACACCTTGGCCCATAGAAGTGAAAAACAAAGAAAGTACAGATTAACTATGATTCACTTCTGACTCTTGTTAATGAACAAGGAATCTGCATTTTAATTGGAAATTTCATCTTACCCGAGTCTTTGAAGAGTCATAATAATCTACATATTTCAAGGAGGGGACATCTCATCCTAATAATCAGTTATAGTGAATAGTTTGTTTTTTATTTTGTTATTTTCTAATTGTGTCATAAGTCTCCTTACATAGACTGGTAGAGCTGGTTAAAATTATGGAATGGGATAATATTTAATTTTGAATAGACAGTACAGATGGTTATTGTTTGTGATTTTGAGCTTGTTACTGTTAATCTCCGATTACTTCTACTTTGATGTAATTTGCTGCCAACTTCCATGTGTTTAATGGTTGGCTGGTCCAAATATTTCCCTTATTTACATCTGTCCGAGCTGTCGTTTTTCTATGTTGATTTATATGTCATGCATAGAAACTCATGTTGCATCTACTTCTGTTAATGATTTTCCAGGTTCCCACTGAACAAAAGCTGCCGTCTCTTTATCTTTTAGACAGTATTGTTAAGAATATTGGGCGGGACTATATAAAATACTTTGCTGCTAAACTACCTGAGGTCAGATATCTATTCTTTGCTTATCCTTACATTGATTTATATGCCTTTGCGTGTAATGCATTTATTAATATGTATAACATATTTTAAATGGAATTCTTCAGATTGTGAAGGTAAAAAAAATTTGTACTCTGAACTGTTGAAATTTGGATTATTTACAAGGGTAATGATTTTGTGAGAGCTTGTGTTTCTATTTACAATGAGCAATGATCATCTTAATCTTATTATACGGATTGGCAAGATTTTGTTTTACATTTTTCCACAGATATCTTTCTGATTTTACATACCTACTTTTAACTAGGTACTTGCCAATTACTCATTTACATTTTAGGTATTCTGCAACGCATACAGACAGGTTGATTCTTCTGTCCATTCAAGTATGAGGCACCTTTTTGGAACTTGGAAAGGAGTCTTTCCTCCCCAGACCCTCCAGATGATTGAGAAGGAGCTTGGCTTCACTCCTCCTGTCAATGGTTCATCTTCTGCATCTACACTGAGGAGTGATTCGCAGTCACAACGACCACAGCATAGCATCCACGTGAATCCTAAATATTTGGAGAGGCAACGTCAGTCTGGCAGGGTAGGTGAAGCATTCCCACCCAAAATATTATCCTTTTAGTTCAGATTGTTGGATATCTTTGGGATCGGTTAAGTTGAGCATTATTCTTGTTGTGAGGGTTAGAAAAAAAATTTGCATTCATGGTTATGCATTTTTTGCATGTGGAAACTGGGTCTGGAATAGTTTGGCATCATGTCCTAGTCTTGTCTGTTGCTTGTTGGGACTGGACAATATTCGTGCAGTAGATGAATTTTACAAATTACATATTTTATGGTTTCTATTGCTTTATCTGGTTATTGAAAGTCTAAAAATCCAAGAGACACCAAGGTTTTCAAAAACTGGACTGCCTAGAAATATTATTTGTCTAGCGCCCTGAGCTTGCAAATATGTACTTGGGATTGGGAATTTTTCTTTTCCTCTCCCCAGTTGGGAACTTGGGGGTGAGATGTCCGAAAGTAGTACTCTTTTATCTTTCATTGATCTAAGGATTTTGTCTATGCTGTGCAGACCCAAAAAGTATGATTACTTATAGCAGTGACTTTGCTGCCATATTACTTGTTTATATTTGTTGACCTATATGCCTATTTTAACATCACATATCATGATTGGTTTCTTTGTTCTGATCATGGTGTGTATTGCAGAACATTCAGGGCTCTAATAGAGATTCGTATAGTGATTCTGTTCCTGAAAAGGGCATTGATACTTCCTATGGAGGCAATGAATATGGTTCTGAACTTTCAAGGAATTCAGGTTTGGGTATTGGAAGAGCTGGTGGCAGGACCTCTGAGTTAGCACGCGACAAAGCTTGGTACAAAGCAGGCAGCAATGCTGCAGACATTATGCCTGTCCAAAGGAATGGTTTCAGTCTCAAGCGGAGCTCATCAAATCATGAAGCACCAAAGTCCATCAACTTGGATGAACATAATCAACCAACACAAAGCTTAACTAGCATAAAGAGTAGAGTCTTGTCGAGTAGCTGGAAAAATTCTGAGGAAGAGGAGTACATGTGGGATGAGGTGAACGCAGGACTTACTGAGCATGGTGCATCCAATGTCTCTAACAACTTGAGCAAAGATTGTTGGACTGCTGATGATGACAATTCGGTAAGATTGCAAATGTTTGACATTAGAATTAAAGACTTCATTTATTGGTAATGATAATTTGTCTGGTCTTGGTCTTTATTCAGGTTTCAGGATTTGTTGAGAGATTTTGTTGCATTCAGATGATATGCTTGAGATTTTCTTACATGAATGCCTTTATTGGTTTATGCCTTAGAATGTAAGAGTTGGCTTTTGATTAATTTCAGTTTCTGATGTCAGATATCACTGTTGGAAACAAGTAATCGATGGGCCACAGATGCCATGATTTTATTTTATTTTTTTCAAAATCATTTGACACATCTTTTTAGGCACTGGAGAGGCCTTTTAAAAGTCAAATTGAGAGGACTTATTTATATGTTTGAAGTGTTGTATATTGAAGGTCAATATGCAAATAGCCCCAAGTTTTTGTTGAAGGCCTGATCATCATGTGGTCATTCATTATTACGTCTTACCTGCAGATGGAAATGTTTTTTTGAGTTTTGTGAAGTGTGTAACTGATATATCTTGGCCAAACATTTAGCTCAACTCTTTGTGTAGGCTACACCACGTGCAGGAAATATCTGAAAGTAACTTCTGACTTTTACCCAGAATAACGATAAACCACTAAAACCTTTGACTATAGCGAAATACGTTTGAAGGGCTTGACCTTTTCCCTTTATTGAAATACCTTCTTATTTGTATAAATAAGCAGTTTTTCATGCATTACCTAGGCAAAATAGGCTACCCCATTACTAGTTCAGATGACTTTGTTTGGATAAAGAGTGATAATGTATCATTTGTCCATGTGCTATAATGGGATTTAACCAGCAACATATTTTGATGAATGAGATGATGTAGATCTAGGCTGGTTTAATTGGCTAATCTTTTTTCCTCTGCTCGCAGTCTGTTGAAGGTCACCTACAAAGCACATTCCGTGAAGATAGAGATGTATCCTCTGAAATGAAACGCCTACCTGCTTTTGGTCACCGGCCATCATTATCTTGGAAATCACAGCAGAAGTCATTTGATGAACTGAATCATAGGCCATGTTCTTCAGAAGGCATTGGATCCACTCTTGGTAGGTTGCCAAACATTATGAGTTCTTCTAATGTCAAAATGGGAAATCGGCCTTTCTTGTCGAATGCCACATTAGGATCGGCAGGAACGGTTCAACCACAGCAATTTCATTCTATGGGAGCAGAGTCTCCTTCTTTGCAGTCGCCTTTGCGGCAACAGTCTCCATCACCACCAGTTAGTGTGCACCATCCTCATCAAATGCGGGTTTTGGCTGAGCAAGACCATCCACAGACTCTTAAAATGTCTCAATTTTCAGGACGTTTACGGAGCCAAGATATTCAAGATTCATCATCTGTCCTTCCACAAACTGTTCAGGTTGGTAACTCACAGCGATCACATCAAAAGGACTTGCAGGGTCCATTGCCTTCAGTGTCTACTTTCCAGCCACGGCATCATGATGCAGCTTCACAACCGCAGCATCTTGGTTCTAATACTGAAGTGTCTGACCTGAAGGAAAAGATGACCCACTCTAAAGAAACTTCAGAGCATTCAACTACAAGTACTATGTTAGCTGCAGTTATGAAGAGTGGGATTTTCTCCAGTGGTCAGCCTGGTACAAGTTTCTTGGACAGAAGGAACCTTCCATTCAAATCAGGGGTTCAGCCTACCCGGCCAAGTGGGTCATCTCCTACAACATCAGTTTCTTCAGGGCCTGGGGTTGCATCTCCATCTCAATTAGGTCCTTCTAATGATGACTCATCTACTCTGCCAAAAGAATCTCGAGGAAAGGTTGGAGCCCCATCAAGGCTTCCTGCTGTACCACCAGCTTCCTCTACTGTGAGTGGCGCCTCAGCCAAGACCTCCAATGTCACTCATAATAAATCTAATCCAGTTTCAAACCTTTTAAACTCGTTGGTTGCAAAGGGTTTGATATCTGCAAAAATAGATCCAGCTACTGAGGTGCCAGCTGAGGTGCTGAATCGATTGGAAGATCAGAGCCAAAGCATCACCACCAGTAGTACTTTGCCAGCTGTTTCAGTTACTGATTCTGCAACTGTTCCTGTTTTATCGACCGGAGAAGATCAACTTGCAAAAGGTTCCTTGAGTCAATCAAATCCCACGGAAATAAAAAATTTAATTGGCTTTGAGTTTAAGCCCAGTGTGATCCGGGAATTGCATTCACCTGTGATCAGAGAACTATTCTATGATTCCCCTCATCATTGCAGCATTTGTGGCCTTAGGCTTAAACATGAAGAACAATTTAATAGACACTTGGAGTGTCATGCTATAAGAGAAAGAGAACAAAGTGATGTATTGAAGGCCTCTAGGAGATGGTATTTGAGGTCAAGTGACTGGGTTTTTGGCAAGGATGAAGGTTCTTCTGAGTATGAGAATATTGATTCCATAGATTTACATGGCAATAAATCGGAAAGAAGTGAAGAGGATGCTAAGGTTCCATCTGATGAAGATCAGTGCTTATGTTTGCTGTGTGGTGAGTTGTTCGAAGATGTTTATTGTCAAGAAAGGGATGAGTGGATGTTCAAAGGGGCAGTTTACCTACATGTCTCCAGTAATGATAGCGAGATGTATATTAATGTCAGTAGTAAAAGGGGTACCATTGTTCATAGTCGGTGCTTAACGGAGAGCTCCATATCTAGCGCCCCTTCAAGGGTAAGGCATATTATCTGATGTTTGAGAAGTTAAGTTCTCTATATTGGATGGAGCAAGTCCACCATGATTGATTGTCTCTAAAATATAAAAATATATTTTGGGTAGGAGCAAATATGTTTTGCTTGTTTTGTTTGGCGATTTATTGAACCTTGTATATTTTGGCAGGAACAGGAGTAGAGCTTTAATTTAGATCATGTGAGCAGTGGTGTTATTGTCAGAAGCTTTCGAAGAGTACTCAGGTTTACTCTGCATTTTCTTGATTTTCATGGCTCTTCCGTGCTAAATTGATTAATGACTGCCTCTAACTGGGCTTAGAGCCTTCAAACAAATTTTGTGCTTTCTTGCTTTTTTTTCTTTTCTCTTTTTTCTTGTAGTTCAGGGAAAAATCCATAGTGTTCAATATATAAATGGCAGAAAGTTTTTGCAGCTCAATTTGCCCATTGACATGGTTGTGTTCCTTTATTTTACTATGCGTAGTGGATTTGCACTTTAGCAGCATCTGGTGCTAATCCGAGCCAGAGCACTTGCAGCCATATTTATCACAATTGCCAGATGGCACCCTCTGTATCGCCCAACGGCAATGACCCTGCTCTCTGCCTCTTCCTATTGCCCCTTTCTTATTCCGCGCATGTGTCTAACTTTTCCGGTTAAAGGAGAGGAGGGCACTAATTATGTGCTGGGATATAATAATAGCAGTGTTTTTATTACTGAGCCTTAAATAATTTGTGTTGATTGGATTGTAGTCCTTTTTCTTGCGTAGTAGTGAGATTGTTGATTGTGAAATTGGCTGTCTGAAGTTAACTTACTGGCACAAGTGTTTCTTGCTTTCTTTTTCTTTTTTTCTTGAACAGCTATAGTGTGGGTAGAAAATTTAACCTGCCCTCTAACGAGTGAGAGCATCTTTCTGTGCCTTGATGTGGCTGCTTTTTACTATTCCTTTTACACTTCGATTGGCTTAATTTAATCAAGCAACCTGCCCTAACTTGGCTTGAATCAATATTAAAGAACCACGCAGTATAACGCCGAGATATTCAATGCATCCCGTTGATATAATGTTAATGATAGCCTAGCTCCTTGACCATCTATTGTGTGGAAATGCAACGGAACAAAAAGTTGCTGGATTTTGATTGTTCTCTAATCACTAATCGATCAACTTCGGTGTATTGAGATCTTGAGCCTCAGTGACGTATTGTTAAGTATGTTAGTTATGAGCTTATGCCAAAATCGGCAGCCCTAATCATGTCACTGCTCATAAGTCCGAATGAAAAATGACCAGTAATAGCACCATGGCAAGGCTTGGTATAACCGCTCTCATTAAGTTTTATCACAATTTTGAAGCCCGGAAACAGACAGATCAGCAAGCCGGCTTTGGCATATTTCATCCCCTTATAATAGTGGAAAAGGAGAAAGTAAGGATATTTCGTAGAATATTGAGACTCGTCACTATTTAATAAAAGCAGGGAAATTTTTTGGTACTAAGGTTTATGCTTATAGGCAGGCTTGTGATGCTGGGTGTAAATGTAATCCAAGTGGGCCTCCGCAATCATCCTCCTCTCACTGAATTCTTCATCCTCCTTATCACACTCGTCTGATTCCACTGGCTGCATGAAATTGCATCCAACGAGATTAAAACATATGCTAAAGCCAAACAAAACAATCCAGATAAATGTGGTAACTTTTGTTTTTATTGTTTTTTTCCCTTGTGTGGATGAGAGATAAGAGTGTAGAGGCAGAAAAATGGATCTTATCTTTACCTGAACATCATAGTTGAGCTTGGTGGTTGAGCGAGCATTAGTAACATCAATGGCCTTCACTCCCTTTTCATCTGTATCTAACAAGTTCGATCTCAGAAACCGGCTGGCAAAAACAGGAAAAACAACAGACTCTAAGAAATCAAATACCGTATCTCATAGTTACCTTGACTGGGTAGAATAAGACGAGCAGATGCTGAGAAATGAAAGAGAAGCAGAAGAGAGAAAAGTAAGCCGAAGAACACATGAAAGCTTGGTTTCTTCATGGGCTATTTCCAAGTTAGACTGAGCTAGAGCAGAAGTGGTGGAAAGTGACAAAGATATGAATCTAAAGGAGGTGGAAGAAACGGGATGATAAATAGAGAAGCAGAGGATGAGAGTCACGAGGAGGGCTCTGATTAAAAATGGCAGTTACTAGTTCCCTTGGGGCCTACTAATTTTAACTTCTGGTTAGGTCAACTCAGAATACAAGAGTCCATGTGATGAGAGCAAACACAGCATGGCTTCATGCAGAGGGAAGCGTTTCTGTGATGAGGAAGAAAACAGAGAGAAGAGGGATTGTCACCATCATGGTGGTCCATTAAGTTGCTACAAAACAAATCCAATTAAAGTCGGTGCCTGTCGTTGTAAAAAGAGTTTACACGTTTTTGCTCTCTTCCTTTTTCTTGGTACGAAAATGAAGATTCTTCAAGTTTGGTATTGTATTTTGTGTCTAGTAGTGGATGTCCAGTCCACTCATAATCAAAGTTTGGATCTGTGGACTGCCCCCTGATGCCCTCTAATTTCATGAACATTACTTCTTCTTCTTTTTTAATAATAACGTGTAATATATTCTCGTCCTTAATATACTTTACTTAATTTGATTGGATTAAAAAAATTGGTTAAGTTAATTAGAATAAAATGTATTTTCTAAGACATACATCTTTAATTCCTCAATTCTCTCTTCTTCTTGATTAAGGTTGAGGAAGCATTAATAAGTTTTTTTTTTTCCCCGAAAACATTGATAAATATAAAAACTATATATCTTATATTTAGGACAAACATCAACTTTCTAAATATGTCTTATATTAAAAACCGGAGGAGTAGTTAATAATATGATCATGATTATTAGATACACAACATGACTCCATCGTAAAGAGATAGGAAATTTTTCCCATGGATAAAAGCTAAAGAAAGCCAAAGTAATACTACAAGACATTTTTATGTGTTGAATACAAATAAATCATTAGTCATGGATTAATATTTTCCGCATATGCCGTTGGATGCATGTAATTTACTGGCCCGAAGAAAAAAGAAAGCATGTAACGTTGTGATTTGGTGAGTGATGCGATGCTGAGTAAAGAGAACAAATTAGTAAAAGACAAAAAGAAGTTAGGGATGATGGAGTGGGAGTGCACATTTAGCTGTTCATATCGTAATGAAATACTTGTATATTCTGATCACAGCAGCAGAAAACAAGCATAACTAATGTGGGAGTGGGAAGACAGTGAAAATCCAAGTAGCCAACCGATAATCCGATCGATGGGTCGTGAACTCGTGGTGTGTAATTCGATCCTTGTTTTTTTTGGAGTACGTGCGAGGTTTTGTTAAATGTCACAAAAAAAATATTTTATGTAGATTGGATTTCAGAAGATCGATCAAGATGCACCTGGTGGTAACCGGGTGTGTGTGTGTTGATTTCTCCCTTAGCTAACCAACAAATAACTAAGTTGGTGGGAAAACATCAGAGCATATCTGTTAACTCAGATTACTGAATTAAATTTTGTTTAATGTCATAGGTTACTGTAACACAACATATATATTAGGTTAATGTCAGTAGTATTTAGTGCAGCTAATGTATGGTGTGCATTTGAATGTTGATTCAAATTAATGCCCTAACGATGCTTTCTTTTGTGGGATCCCTTCAATTGAACTGGACTCGAGATTGGAGTTCAAATGGCAGCCCCACACCTTTCGAGAAAAAGAGATGTTGGGGGTTCTATCTTATAAAATACTCCCTCCGGTCCTAATTATAAGAGCTAGTTGACTTTTTTGGAGAGATTAAGGAAACTAATTAAATTAGTTTAGAGTATTTTTTTTTCTTCAAACTAAATAGTTTAACCAATAAACTAATATATAATCTATGAAAATACAACATATGAAATGATTAAATAACTTATTTAGCTTCCTTAATTTTTCCAAAAAAAATCAACTAGCTCTTATAATTAGGACCGGAGGTAGTACCTTTGATATATTAGAGTTGTTTAATTGATTTGATTTAATTATTTAAGTTAATTATTATGATGTGTATTTTCTAAAATACTCTAAACATTTTGCTTAATTCCCTTTTTTCCCCTCCTTCTTAATTATTGTTAAGGGAACATCAATAGGGGATAAATTATAAAAACATTAACAAGTATAACAAGTATACCTTATATTTAGATAAAATCGACACACCAAATATGATTTATATGAAAGGCAGGAGGGAGTATCAAGTACTCTATGGTTTTTAATATAAGGCGTATTTAGGTGTTGATTTTATTTTAAATATAAGATATAATTTTTATATTTTCTAATATTTTTTTAATTTTTTCTTATTAATGCTCCCTTAACAAAGAGAGGAAAGGAAAAGGGGGAAAAAAAAAATCAAGCAGACATGATTTCTCACTATGATAGACTGTTTCCGCAGCACGTCCGAAAGTAGGGTGGACCCATTAGGTGAAATTTGGACATTAGATGCTGTGGACTAGAAGCAAACATGAGATATTGAGCGAGATAAGTTTGGTTTGGAGAGAGCGTTTGTGAGCTTTAAATAATTTTTTTTTTTAAAAAAAAAAATCCGGTGGGAAGTGTTTGAGGTGGCTTTTATTCCACTAGATTTTTTTTGGAAAAAAAAAAAACCCCCTTTTACCATAAGCTTCATGAGGTAGCTTTTAGAAAAAAAAGTTCTTACCCTTTTAATGTGGGCCCCACCACTTCTACCAAACACAAATCATATTTACTACTTCTGGGACTTTTTTTCTATCAGGCTTCTATAAAAATCAGATAGAAAATAAGTCACCGCTAACCCAAACAGACTCATTAGAATCTTAACTTGTAACCCGAAAAGAAAAGTCGACTATGTGAATGATAAGTTTTAGACATCAACTGATCCTTTGAAAATTATCAATATATATTTGCTAAATAAGAAGAACCCGCACACATTTCTATTAAAAAATAGGTATATTTGAAAATACTACTCTATATTACTAGTATATTATAAATATTCTATAATGTAAATTTGGAGAGAAAACATTTTATATTAGTAAATATTTATATGAAAGATATAATAGTGATGTATTCTATTTTTATAAAAAAAGACAAGTTTTAATTTAGAATAGAAAAACAGTGGGTGGAAAAAATTGTATTATTGAAAACAGCAAATTGTATTATTAAAATAGCAGCATGAAAAGAGCAATCTGTGCTCCTGTTGTGTGAAATCCAGAAGGGGCGAAGGAAAACGACAAAAGCTGAGGCTAAGAAAGAAAAGCAGCAATGGCAGGATTCCGTGGTCGTGACTTTTGTCTTTAACAAAACTAGGATCTATCTAAAAATAAAAACTCAACTTTCTTTCTGCATCATCAAAGCCCTTTTCTCGTGAATTATTTATGTTTATGTCATGCATCATGTTCCCTCCAATAATAATACAGTACTTATTGTTTTTGTCTCTATTAAAAGAGCTGCCCGCAGGACAGGGTCTTTCATGTTCTGGCTATGGGTTCCAAGTCTGCCCACTCCTGAAATTACTCAAATAGCCATTTTGAGGAGTCGAGGTGGCACGTGACCAAGACGATGCAGGTCAGCTCCCAGCTGCTGAAAGTCAACTATTGGAAGTACAGTCAGCTTCATAACTCACTGGGATTTACAAAGACATGCAGGGCATGGAAGCATATTTCTTCAGTATCCTCCCCTCCTCATCCCTCAGTATCCTTTGATCTGGGCTGTCCAAAGAGATTTTTAAAATTTTTGGGTGCTAAAAATATGTGAGATCAACGGCCGACGGTTTACGAGGATACTTGACCCCCGGATTCGGCGTCCAGGTCCACAGGGCATTGATGAAGGGAACGATGCAACGAGTCAATGACGCGCTGCCTTACGTTATTTTTCTGCTTGACTTTAGTACTAGGCAGTAGGCAGTAGGCAGTAAGCACCACCATTCTTTAGCGTTGCCTTTCGTTTTCACATTTACAATTCAAATTTGGTTAGAACGACAAGGTCAGCCCTGCACTTTATATAAAATCTTACACTTGATTTGTTTGTCTCGGATCTCTTCAATATTAGCAGCCCTGTAGTTTTATAGTACGGTTTACCTTCCCATTGTGGCAGGTCGCTCGTCAAACTTTTCGTCTAATTGCCAAATTGGAATGATTGAGATCCACTACGTTCGTGAATATATATATAAGCGCAAGGCTCCCTATCCTATTACCCTGTTTTCCGTACATATATATTTATTTCATTAGGGAATTTTGGTTTGTTCTAAATATATATAGTACTACTTTCGCTTTTAAATAAATTTTATTGTATAAATTGCATTATAAACTTTGTCTTATATTTTTATATTTAAGACAAGAGAGAATATTATTAATCATCTTTAATAAAAGAGTTTATTGATTAATTTGAGTAGATTAAGAAAGTTAGTTGTGTTAGTTACTTATAATAAATATATGTTGGTTTTTCTAAAATACTTCCTACCCTTAATATATAAGGCATATTTATTTAATTTGATTAAATTAAGAAGATTAGTTAACATCATATTTATTTTCTAAAATACTATAATCATCTTCTTTAACTCACTCGATCTCTCCCTCTCTTTATTGACGGTTGTTGAAGGTAGATCAATGAAAGATTGACATATATAAAAACAATATTTTATATTTAAAACTAAAATTAACTCCCTAAATGTATTTTTGACATACAGGAGGACTAATTTTTCAACAAGGTTACCATTAAATAGAAACTCATTAATGTACCTCTCTGGAAGTTTGACTTTTTGTTGGGGGTAGTATTTGACTTAAATGCCGTGTGGTTCCATGCTCTGCTCTCTATGAATTTTAAGAGAACAAAGCTATATACGCACTTACGTAGAGTGAAACAAACCCCAACAGCAGCCAGTGTATGAGATCCTCGAGCGAGTTGCCCCTGCTGCACGAGTTAGTTCGTCTCCTACGTGATATATGGTCAACCCCCCACCCACTGATCCATCCATTTCCCCCTAATTCCTTAACTACCCACTCCTTAAATTCATCCATCTTCACAATAAACAATTTATAAACCATGTGAACAGATGTGATGTATACACACCCACGTACATTTTAATATTATACCCTTCCAACTAGCTAGTTGCTTTCTGAACTATTTTATTGTTTTCAAATCCTGGTCACACCTAAGTTCAATCAAACCTAGATCAATCGGTTGGGGTTGTTTCTAAACTAACTGCCAGAGAGCCAAGTTCGGCGCGGAACGCGAGAAGTCTTTGGTGGTAGAAATTTTCCGCTTTGTGGTCCCGGCCGATTCGATCTGGATTAGTCTGGACCCCGATAAATCCTCCGAGTTAAAAAGAGGTAGATCCAGGATACCAGAAGCATATGCAAAAAAATATACATAGATTACATTTAAATGGACACATCAAACTACAGCTAAACTCGGGGGGATATATACTTTTATGATCCTCTTTCCATCCAACTTGAAAGGTTGGCCCGTGATCCACATGTTCCTTTCAATTTTATAGCACATCAAACCTATTCTCCAAGACTTTTCATTGAGATTTTAAATTAGGATCTGTGTATTCCCGCTTATAACTTGGCCTTAGACTAACAACTGAGTGGAGCAAAATATATTATGATATTATGCACCTGTCTCTGACCGACCACCCGCTTTGCCTTATAAATCTCCCTAACATCACAGTCAACTTGCTTCATATCTATCTTGTTAACCAGCATGGGTTACATTCGGCTTCCGTTTACGCTGATCATTTTGCTTCTGGTTTTCTCGTCGGACACAACATGGCCATCATGTCTAGCCGTCACTTCCACCCAAGAGCTTCTCAAAGGCTTCTCTGCAACTCCACTCTCTTCAGTGCCATCCTTTCAACCTATTCTCAGCGATCAATTCGGCAACTTCTCCCTCGGTTTCCTACGCCAGAACCGTAACCAGCTCGCCCTCGCCGTCCTTCACATCGCTTCCTCTGAGCCACTCTGGTCCGCCAACCCCAATCACTTGGCTTCCTGGTCCCAATCCACTCGACTCATCTTTAATGGCAGTCTGGTCATTTCAGACCCTGAAACCGACTTTTTGTGGTCAACCGCCACAGAAGACGGTGACCGCGTCGTGCTTCTCAACACTTCCAACTTGCAAGTACAGAAAAACAGGGACACTGGCTCGGTAATCTGGCAGAGCTTTGACTTTCCCACTAATACCATCGTTCAGGATCAAAATTTCACGGCTCGCATGGCTTTGGTATCATCGAACGGGCTCTATTCCATGCGGATGGGAGCTGACTTCATGGGTCTATATGCAACACACACAGGAGGATCTGACGAGTTATATTGGAAGCGAACTCCATTGGAAGCTAAGGCGAATATAGTGGAAGGCGACGGACCCATTTACGCCCGAATCAGCTCCGACGGCTATCTGGGCATGTACCAAACAAGCACTAAACCGCTGGACGTGCAGAAATTCAACAACTTTCAGCGCCCGAATCCTCTGTTTCTAATGGTACGCACAGAACCGGACGGGAATTTGAAGGGCTATTGCTGGGACGGGTCGACTTGGGTATTGAACTACCAGGCCATAGATGATATATGCGAGCTGCCGAATCCCTGCGGTTCGTACGGTTTGTGCACACCGGGCGCGTCGGAATGCTCCTGTTTGGATAACCGGACGAGCTATTCATCACCAGGCGGGTGTATGAAGGAAGGGTATGGGGACTTATGCGGGTCGGGTATAGCAGAAGATAGCTACTGGGTTTTGAGGAGGAGAGGGGTGGAGCCGGTGCACAAAGAGCTAATGAGGTACGAAATGGCGAATTCGTTGGAGAAGTGTGAGGGCATGTGCGAGGAGGATTGCAGGTGTTGGGGGGCGTTGTACTATAACGCAACCGGGTACTGTTATGTGGTGGAGCATCCGATTCAGACGATGGTGGGCACAGGGGTGGAGTCCAAAGTGGGTTATTTTAAGGTGAGGAAAGATGCCGGTAGTCAAAGGAAGCGAGTAGGGATGGTGGTGGGGATAGTGGGCGGGGTGGTGGTTGTGGCGGCGGTGATTGGGGCGGTGAGCTATGAGCGGAGGAGGAGGAGGAGAGGAGGGAAAGGGATGGGGGAGGAGGAGGATCGGGTAACATCCGGCCCGTATAAGAATCTGGAATCCGCAAGCTTTAGGTCGATTGAGATGAGTAACAGCCATTGACCCAGAAATATTAAAAAATATACAGGGACAGAAAAGCAACAGCCAATAATAGTAGTGAGGATGACGGAAGGGGTGACGCAAGAGGAGGGGAGGATTAATATTGGTTGTTTTGTGGTGGTGGGTGGGGACGGACGTGATACAATTCAACAGAGCATTCATGGATATTCGCAAGGGAGAGAAGCCAATTAAGAAGAAGAAGAAGGAGAAAGTCAACTAAAGAACCCCAGCAGAAATGTGTGCTTAAAATAAAATTATGGCATTCGTGGGGTGTTTCATCAACCATCCATACAACTATGACATGTTACGTGCCTCCTCAATCAATTACTAGAATCGCCTAATTAATTATCATATCTGCTCCACTCTTTTGTTTTCATTTTATATTAATTATACTTGCCCAGGTTCAAAAATGAAAACAACCCAACCTGTATCAAATTGCATTCACTCAACATAACCCCCCTCACTAATAAAATATTGTTTCAAGGCCAACAGAGAAACATTGATTGCAGCTCCATCACATTTATATGCTGCCTCTCTATCACTAGTTACGGCTTGGTATCTTTTCAAGACCACTTCATCAGTGTCAGGTTACTATTAGCTAGATCACGGATTCGTGCTTTTCTATGGAATATATAACATCACCTATGTTATATATCCATAACTTCCTTTTCTTTTTTATGGAGGCAAAACGGAGAATCGGAAATTTATCACATTGTAATCAGAGTAGCTACTTGTTAGTTAAAGCTTCCAACAAATTGCCGGATCAACATGCGGGAAAACCAAGACAGAGAGGAAGGGCGGAGAAAGCAGAACAGCTTGAGAAAGAGAAACTCCCTAATAGTGAAGATCGGAGTCATAAACCAGAAGAGGCTGGCTCAACTCCCACCAACTCCAAACTCTAATATGAAGCGTTGTCCATAACTTTCTCGTTAGTATACATATGTGTGTGTGTATTATGCCCAACAAGGGCATGGTTCCATACTGTTCAAGGGCATATTGGATTAATATACCTCATTATATTATATATAGATGTAGGTATATCTTTTACGTAAAATATAGTTTGTAGTGCAATTTTTACTATAAATTATATCTTAATGACATTAAGAGCACATTTTAAATCAAATTTAAGCTGTATAATTGAAAATAAGTTCTCATAAAACATGGTAGGAACCAATTTTCCGCTATCTAGGCTAAAGACACAAAATTCTTTAGATGTGACATAAGTGTTTTAGACAGGGATAAAAATATCATTTGACTAATTTCCCTATCTCATTTTCTTCAAGTCAAACAAAAATTTTCCTATCATTCTATTTTATTTTATTTTTTCAATTTAAACCAAACACACAAAATATTGTCCGTTCCTTTCCTTTCTAATCCATTCATTTCTAACCATTTCTTTAACCCAAACTAGCACTTAGGACCGGAGTTGGTATCAATTTTTTTATATATAAAAATTTTAGGAAAAAGGTTGAGTTCACCTATAGTCCAAGGGCAGGGGCTTAAAGCCTACTCCGCAAGTAATTCAAGACTAAAAGTACGCATGCCTCTACCTTAGCCTGAGTTATCGTTGCTTCACAAACCCTTAAGATGTCTCCCCCAGCGCCTTGGCAAAATCCAGGATCGAACCCATTCTTTTTTGTGAGAGTATCCAACCCCTTCACCAGTTAAATCCAAGGGCGAGGGTTAGTTGGTATCATATTTTTTATATATATATATATATATATATATATAAAATTTTAAGGAGACGGGTTGAAATTTCACACTCACGCCGAGGTAGAGGCGCTTAGAAACTCTTACTCCGTAAAAATTCGGGACTAAGAAAGACACACGTATTTCCACTTTGGCCTCAAGGGTTACCATCGCTTCGTAACCCTGGACGCCTTCTCAAAGACTCGACCAACTCTAGGATCAAACCCCCTCCCTTTTGGTGAAAGTGTCCAACCCTTTTGTCAGTTAAACTCACAAGGGTAGTTGGTATCATATTGTTGCAACGATTATTCTTTTCTTCGCCGCCCTATCCCTCAACAGTTCTCTATGATCATCTTTTTCGGACCAAACTTGATCTAGCTTTTAAAAGTTGGGCCCAAAACTATATATTCACTGTTGCTCTTGTAATGGGTTAATGTGCCCGGCCTAGTCGGAGCTCCTGAATGCCCTGGTTTTGTATTCACAACCAAGAAAAAAAGGTCGTGAACACTGGGCAGCAAAGTGGCACACATACATAGACACCTAGAGAAATAATCCTCCCTCTAATTTTAAATATAAGAAAAAATTAATTTTTTTAGAAATACTCCCTCTGGTCCTAAATATAAGGTATGATTAACTTTTTAAAAGATATTAAGAAAACTAATTAAATTACTTTAAAATATTTATATTTATTTTTTCTCTCCAAACTATATTATGTCTAACATATAAACTGATAATATAATATAACGATACACAACATATGATATGATTAAGTAACTTATTTAGTTTTCTTAATCTCTTCAAAAAAAAAATCAACTTTGTCTTATATTTAGGACCTGAGGGAGTATTAAGGAAGCTAATTAAATTACTTTGAAATATTTATACTTTTCATTTTTTCTCCAAACTATATTGCCTAACAGATAAATTAATATATAATATAATGATACATAACATATGACATGATTAAATAACTTATTTAGCTTCCTTGATCTCTCTAAAAAAAATCAATTATGTCTTATATTTAGGACCGATGAAATATTAGGGTAAAGATGCAAAAATATCCACATATTTTTATCTAATGTGCACTTAACACCATATGTTTTTTAATGGAGTAAAAGTATCCATAAACTTATAAAATTAGAGAAAAAAATTATGTGATATTGAATGTACTTTAGGTAAAAGTTTACCGGTCTTTTTACAACCTTTACCCATAATATTATTTCATATAATAATGATCAATATGGTGCTTATTAAAAAAAATGTAATGATCGAAATTGGAATAACGGATGGATAAATTAAGGGTGAGGGGTTACTTGTAGAAAATTTAAAGTTCAGGATTAGTTGTAAAAGTCGAGTGGTTTTATTATGGAATTATGCATAATTTATGATTGATTTAATTTAAAAATTGAAAATGCGCACAGTGACACTGATTCATAACATACAAGAGATCAGTGAAAGTTGACCTGAGTGGAAGGGGTTCTGATCACTTAAGTAAGAGGTCTCGATCTCAAGCCCTTGTGAATGCAAAAAACTTTCCTGTGAGAGGTCTCCGCTTCGGCGCCTGATAAAATCTTGAAGTGGTTGCTCACCTTGCTACCATTTTATTATTTTTTTTAAAAAAAAAACTGCCATACATACATAAAGTTTATGTGTGTGGATAAAAATATAATTAACGTGGTTGTGAAGGTGATTAGCCCAATTTGTGAATTGTGGGTAAAGGAGGCTTGGAGTAGCGTTGCAGGAATCAATGGTGGTGAGGTAAGCCATGTTTGGAAGCAACATAAAAACCTACACCTTCTGTAACGAATAAATGTTAATTGCATCAATCCCCTGCTTCCTCTGTAACTGTTGCAAGCTACTGTTATGTTAAGAAACGAATATTCTCCTCGTCCCCGTCTTTTGCCACCTCATAGTCTTAACTGCTACTCTATTTTTATCTAGCAGTGATTAAGCTTCTTGAATTATGACGGCAAACGCAATACATCCAGACATAACTATACACACTGACACACACACTAAGTTACAAATTCTGCAGAGAAAGAAAAAGACGATTAACAAGGATCAGAAAGGAAGCCTCTGATTCTTTTAAACTATAATCAGTTACAATGCTACATCTCTCGCTGTTTTATAGTATAAGTTAAACGGATGTATTCATTGGTAGACAAGAATTCTGAAACATCTGCCTCCACTTGTGTTGTTCTTTTTCGGAGTTGGGGATATACCAGATCGTGTACCCATGTAATGTAGTGTAATGAAGGTTATGAATTATAAATGCAAATGGGTAAGAATGGGTTTGGAACGTGGCAAGTGGTTTTTTAAGTCATTATTGTTGCTGCTTCTGGGGTGACCTCAACAGGCATTTGTGATATTAATGCATTTGCGTTTTGATCAAACGGGTATGGGGATGAGTTACGTTGTTTGGACCCCAACGAAAGTGGCCAATGACACAATGGTGTCAAGTTCAAAGTGTCTTTTTGTGATACCCATCAACCACCTCAATAGAGAATCCTATTAAGAGTTTATTTAAATTGGCGTTAGAAAAATAGGTTTACGCTAGTCGAAACAAAACTCATCTAATAAACTTACCACGTATATTATAAATTATGTTTGAAAATCAGTTTCTACCGTTAATCTAAACATACACTAGACACTAGATGCTGACAAATTAAGTAAAGCAACGTCATGCTTCCACTTGTACTCTTTCTTCTCCACCTTCCTCCTAGCCCCTCAGCCTTTCCTTCATTTATTCAATAACAATAATTGTATTTGTGAGCTACAAGAGCAAAGCCCCGTGATGAGTACTGAGTAGGCCTTGAGAATTGGACTCAAAACTTTAAAACTCAAGTTTTTTATAGATCATTTTACTTCATTTTATTTTATATTGCTTATTAGGTTTGATATGATGTCTAACTTCCTGTATCAGATCATGTCTTCCTATACTTGGACAATACAGTAATAATTAATTATAATGATATTCTATGATTGGTTAGCTTGAGAAGTCACCCATAATATTTGGGAGAAATATGCACTGAATGACCAAATTCACACATTAATTAATTATTAAGAAGGCTTTCAAATTTACCACTAACATCATGCAAATTTATCAATATTGAACGCTCAAATAGCATAATTTACAAGTAGAATAATATTTATCACTATTAGTAATTACGATGAATAAAGGACGTGTGAATTTGGTTTTTTTCCATTATAATACTATTTCCCTTGCTCCTCGTGGGGCTGAGGAGCCCAACTGGAAAAAAAAAACTAAAAAAACTAAAAAAGTCGTCGATTGCTCTTTATTAATAATTGCAAATATCTCCATTATGGACACAACTTGAGGGGGAAAATACTCCAAATTGTCAAGGGCCAAGGGGGCAACTCAATTTAATTCATATCAAAATCAAATCAATTTTCAATCACATCTCCATGCCCGTAGACGGGTAATTCTGAAGCTTTTAAAAACATGATAATGCCGGATAAGATCAGAAGATCAGCTAATAAAAATTAATCAATACAATCATTCTAGTTTCATTCCGCTCATCAGCTATAAGTCTTTAACTCTTGTATAATCGAAATATGTGCATGGAAGATTTGAAGTGCCCAAAAATATTTGTTTCGCATTGACCTAAATAAACACTCATCGTTTGATTTGAGGGGGTTATATAAATATTATTGTCCGCAGCGCCGCCTGCACAGTTTGTATTTTTTTTGTTAGAATAAATAAAGTGGTTGATTAGTATCTCTCAATAGCTCGACCTTTGAACATCGCCCCCTATTTAGGAAGTAGGATTTGTGCTTCCTACGTAATTCAATAATATCACTTCTAGAAAAACAGCATTATGCATCGAAGGATATACGTGAAGGTGGGGATGGCCATTCCTGTTTCTTTTCTCTCCATTGTATTTGCATCCGAGGGAAAGGATCTGCTTTTTGTAATTTAAAACCTTTGCATTGACTTGTGGATGAACAGAAAAAACTCGTCAGGAGAGCCTTTTCATTAAAAGATAATGGATACCTAGCTAACTTGACTGGAATAGTCTTGGATATAAAGGCTCTCTGTTACTGACAAAGAAACAATAACAAGACAAGGATTGGGCAAGTGAAACCTCAATCACAGTCGTCTTCGTTGGAACGAGGTAAATGCGAAGCATGACATTACTTGGCGGGTCCTACCACATCACTCTCATCCCTTCAACATCTGTCTTTGTCTTTCCAACTCACATGTCACTGGGCTGTCTACCAGGGCTTTCTTGTTACACAAACTCATTAATTAACATAATCAGTTTCCATAAAATAATAACTCACTCTTGTTATTACTTGAAAGCTATAGTTAATCCAGACAAGTAACTGACCGTATTTTTTGTTTCTTAAAAAATGACACGACTTACTTAGACGAGATGGGGTCAAAACCAGATTGATGGCGACTTAATTAGATTTTTGTGGGTGCGTGAACCGGCGAGGAAGGTCTTGCAGTTTCGGTTTCGTCAAGCATCTGAATTTTCATAAATGAATGGTTAAATTGTATTTTCTTGGAACAACACGGATCTTGGTTTCTTCCTTTTTATTTTTTGTCTCCAGTGCTCTCTGTTTCTCTTAAGCGGTACGCTTCAGAACGGAAAAGGACATTCCCACATGGAAAATCTCAGAAGGAAGAAGGGCCCTCCCCTTTTTGTCTTCTTCAATTAATCCCTCCCTACCTCCTTCTCTTTCTACCCATTCTCCGACCTTTTTCCCTCTGCCTTTCGACTTCGAAGACGTTCAAGAAGGAGATCGTGTTTTACAATGAGAAGCATAACATCTTGTTACAACGAACACGCCGTTCGAATATCGGACTCATATTGTTCCGGGCCTTCAAATCAGGCCTACCTCTGTCCAAAACAGAGTCCCTCTGTTCGAGACTCAGTCGCCTGCACATACAGAGTCGACCTCTCCCTGCAAAAGCAGCTTCTGATCACGCTTAATTGGACCAAGAAACTCATGGGGCATGGCTTCGACATAGCCATCAGCAACACCACCCCCACCTCCAACTCCAATTCTCGGCAGTTCGGAAAGAGCAAAGGCAACGAAACGTTCCAAATCCACGACATTAAAATCCAAGTCCGATGGGATCTCTCGGATGCTAAGTATGAGTCAGGGCCAGAGCCAGCGAGTGGGTTCTACGTCATCGTTCTGGTGGACTCGGAATTGGGTCTGCGTCTGGGAGACAAGGAAGAGGAATCGTGGGAAGAAGTGAAAGCAGGGAAGAGTTCAGTGGTTTATCGGAGGGAGCGTTTTTGTGGGAGTAACATTTATGCGACAAAGGCACAGTTCTGTGAAACAGGGGTGGCGCACGAGATATTAATAAAGTGGGTGGTGGAGGAGGAAGGGTCGAAGACGAAGGGTCACGTACTGTATGTGAGTATAGACAAGAAGACGATATTGGAAGTGAAGAGGTTGAGGTGGAATTTCAGAGGGAACCAGGCGATATTCTTGGAGGACGGGTTGATGGTGGATGTGATGTGGGACGTTCATGATTGGCTATTCAAACCCAGCAACAGGTGTGCTGTGTTTATGTTCAGGACAAGAAGTGGCATGGATAGCCGGCTCTGGTTGGAGGAGAAGACTCTGGGGCCACATAAGGATCGCCACAGAATTGGCTTCTCTCTGCTCTTATGTGCCTGTAATAATCCTGACTGAACATTAATCTTGTTCTCCTCTTTTACGTTTCTTGTCCTTCTATTTTGTTTGATTTACTTGGCTGGATTTGAAGAAGCAACAAATACTCTCTTCTTCTTCTTGTTTTTCTTTATTAATATTTTGGTTCATGATATAGTTTTTTGTGTGGTGGTCCTATCCTCTCAGTTCATATTTAAAGAATAGATGGGTTAGGTGAGGATCATGGGACTCATGGCCCTGTGCACTTGCTACCTTAGGGCACAAAACTCCTGGCTTTTGCATCCCTTCTATGATGTCGCTTGAAATTATACACCTTAGGTCAATGTACTCTCTCTACATGTGTGCATACCATTCTGTTTCATTTGAACTCCTGGGCCTGTTCTTGGGCTGCTGTGAAATCCACGAACTGTATTTATATATTGCTGCAATGTTCTCTACTGGGTAGCTCAGTTCATTAATCCAGTTTGGATCATATTCGTGGCTTCAACTGAAGTTTATCCTCTCAATTTAATTTCTGCCGACTCGTAAAGGATGTCTTGGGATGTAGGCCAGTGGTTGTGACAATACATCGTTAATTTTCGGCAATTGCACCATTGCTGTATCAAAGTAATGGGGAGGTGGTAAATTGATGAGAGCAATTTCTTAGAATTGGACAACTCGATGGGCTTTTAAATGGAGCCCAATTCTATTGAGTTTAGGGAGCCCATTATGGTGTAATAGTGGCTCAACAACCTTCTCTCCTTCATACCTTAACAGCTGAAGGATGGACTATGGATCCAAGCCCCCCCCCCCCCCCCCCCCCCCCCGCCAAAAAAAAAAAAAATGGTTTTCTTAATATTTTAAGGTATTCGTATTTCCTTATTTAATAATGGCGGCTTTTGTTTTGTCCCTGTGCGTCAGGATCAATAACGGGGGGCAATGATAGGCCAACGGCTCTCTTCTAATGATGAAAAACGAAAAGCACATAGATCATGCTGATGAAAAACGAAAAGCACATAGATTATGCTGATGAAAAACGGAGAATATTATGAATTACCTTGGATTCACCTGAAGGGGATTACCACTGTGACCGCATAGGATAGTGGTTCTGTTGGACCCGGCTACTGTCTGATGCAGCTCCCATCCGCTGCAATCTGATGCTTTTTTTTTTTTTTTTTTTTTTTTTTTTTCTAATCTCTCCATCCTCCAATCATTTCAAGTCACGTCGCCTCTCTCCTCACTCCTTTTTTTCTTTTTTTCACTTCTTATACTCTTACACGGTTGGTTTATGCAACAAGTACCTCAAACACAAATTTTTTAGTTACTTAACTATGTTAGGGTATTAAAAAAAAATACTTTAAGGTGCTGACTGGTATTAAAAAAATACTTTATGATCTTAAAAAAATATTTTAGGGCACTTACTGATACTAAAAAAAATATTTGAGGATACTGACTCGTATTAAAAAAATACCTCACGATCTTGAAAAATTATTTTAGCATCTTGAAAAAATATCATACAGTATATTTTTCAGTGCCCTGAAATATCCTTTTAATATCATTCAGTACCTTAAAATATTTTTTCAAGATCATGATGTATTTTATCAGTATCAGTTAGCATCCTCACATTTTTTTAGTACCAATCAGTGCTCTAAAATATTTTTTAAAAATCCTAAAATAATTTTTCAATATCATAAAATATTTTCTAAGTACTAGTCAATATCCTAAAATATTTTTTTAGTACCATTCAGTACCCTAAAATATTTAAGATTCTAAAAAAAAAAAAAAAAAAAAAAGTGTTTGGGGGTCCTTGTTGCATAAACCGTGTAAGGGTATAAGGAGTTGAAAAAAAAGGGTGTCAAGAGAGAGGCGACGTGGCTTGAAATGATTGGAGGATGGAAAGATTAGAACTTGAAAAAAAAAAAAAAAGGCAGCGGATTGCAGCGGATGGGAGATGCATCGAACAGTAGCCGGGTTTGGGTCTGTTTGGGTTAACTATGAAAGTGGTAACTTATTTTCTATATGATCTTTATAGGCCGATAGAAAAAAAAATCAAGTTTTAAATATGATTTATGTTTGGATTGATGGTGATAAAAGTGGCGGTATCCACTTCAAAAACTGAGAATTTTTACTAAAAGCTACCCCCAAGAAGCTTTTGGTAAAATGAGGTCTTTTTAGTGGGATAAAAGCCAACCTAAAGATTTTTTTTTTTACTGCTATTTTTTTTTTCTAGTTTTTTCAACTTAAACCTCACCAACACTCCCCCAAACAGGCTCAAGTGTTGGTTTTTCACTGCAACATTCCACTATTTTCAAAAAATATCACTTAGGCCATACTATAATGTCCTATTTTACATAGTTCCAGGCAGAAGTAGCATTATTCATAAATAATAAATAATATCGTTTTTTATATAATTCACACTCAATTTATTCAAATATAATTGTCACTTTATTAGGTGGTTTTTCAGGTAGACTAATAAATTATAGAGGTCAATGATGTTGTACTAAAATACTGTTGGCTTGAACACCCTCAGATATTGATAAATGGTAGAAAGGAGAAATAATGAATGCTTTCATGAATTGAAATCGCATTGAATATAGGGAAAATTCCATTAAAATATCATTTGAATTTGTAAAACCCCCAGAAGTCTTCTGAATTTGTAAAAAAATTGAGAGATACCAAGGACTTATAAGGGATATGCAAATTCAGGTGAAATTACTCTTTTGCCCTTAGTTTTAAATTAAAAAAAAATCCTCACCGGAGGGCCGCCGCCGCAAGCGCCACCGATGAGGGGGTGGAATTTTTTTTTTTTTTTGGGGGGGGGGGGTGGGGTTTTTCTTTTTTTAAAAAATGATTTTTATTGAAAGTGTGGGGGTGGGGTTCGAACCCCCAACCCCCCACACAACCCGGGATCAAGTGGTTGAGCCACTTGGTTCCTTATATATATATACATTAACAAATATATATATTCTTCTTAACATTTTTTTTAATTGTATTTACAAATCCTAAAATGAGAATTATCATTTTACAAACGAGAATTATCATTCCACAAACGAGAATTACCATCACACAAACGAGAATTATCACTTTTTCTACCGGGTTCCCTTTTTTTACCATTTGATGCATGTTTTGTAAAACCAAAAAAATTGCACTATTACCATTTCACAAACGAAAATTACCATCCCACAAACGCGAATTACCACTTTTTCTACAGGGTTCCCTTTTTTTACCATTTGATGCATGTTTTGTAAAACCAAAAAACATAGTAATTTTCGTTTGTGGAATGGTGATAATGCAAATTTTTTGGTTTTACAAAACATGCATCAAATGGTAAAAAAATGGAACCCTGTAGAAAAAGTGGTAATTCTCGTTTGTGGATTTGTAAATACAATTGAAAACAAGGTTAAGAAGAATATATATATTTGTTAATGTGTGTGTGTATATATATATATATATATATATTAAAGTAGAAATCACACAACGGTCACCCTAGCCCGTTAGCAAAATTTAGGCCAAAAAGCTCGTGTTAAACAAACACCCGCACGGCTAAAAAATTATATAACTCTAAGGGTTAGAAATGGCCCATGGCCAAAAATCATTTTAGAAAAGAATGTGTGTTGGTTTTATTAAAATATTTCTTTTAATTATTTGCATTAAAACTGTGAAAAGAATATCTCCACTGATCCATTTCTCCATAAGAACTACTCCTTAAAGAATTAAAAGTTATCAATAAAGTAGTTTAAAAAAATGATAAATATCATATAGGACAAAATTAATTAACACAACAAAATCAAATTACAACTAGCTTTATATTAAAAATAGAAGGAATCACTATATATTGATTACTATTTGCATATATGATACAAATACATTTAAATTAATTTATTAAAATTTTTATGTTGTTTTGATACAAATATAGTTATGAAGTTTTTCAAGAATGAAAGATCGAGACTGCTTGATCGTGTACGTATCTATTTGTTTTCTATATTTTAACTAATAGTAGTTAATTTATTAATCTTGCTTAGTTTACAAGTTGAGTTTATAATCAGCTTAATAACCTGCACTCCCTTGTGTTTAAAAAATGGAAGAAGAAACAACTAGAGATTAAAAAATAATCAGTAAGGACAAAATAAATTAAAGTTATAGTATATTTTTTCAATTATTTTTTTTTTTGTCTTTTTGCGCGTATGATAATCATCATTAATCACATCAAAACTATGAGCACTGTAGAATAAGCTCTTACTTGCCCATATTTATAGAGTTTTAATTTTCCAGATCATGAAGCTTCAGAAATATATTGACCTATGTTTATGTTCATAACGAAAGGCACAATCATCAAATAATATATAATATAATAAAAACACCTTTATATATTTCTCCTTCCAATTATAAATGTCATAAGAGCTAAGAGTTCACCAATCTATATTTTTTCTTTAAATTATTCCTATTAATTACAACATTAAAATGTTTTAATTAATTAAAACGGTTAAATAAAAAAACCAGGGCACAGTTGGCCGAAAAAAGAAAAACTATGGCACACGAATAACTAATTTAACTGAATAACTAATTTAACTGAATTTAAGCGGCTTAATACTGTATAGAGAAGGCCAAGCCGTTTCTAATTGTATGAGCCATTGCGTAGGAAGGGTATAATGAATTGATGGTTGTGGAGAATTTTTGGCCCTGGGGTTGGCTTTATCATAGTCCAAGAGGAGTGGTGGTTATTTTAGGCTAGGGCCAAAAATAACCCCATTACATGGGAACTAAAAATAAGGGGCTACAAATGGGATTTAATGAAATTTTTACATGGTCATGGCCCAAAATTTCATTTTAACAATTTCTATATTAAAGAACAAAGTGTTAACCTATGACCACTTGGTCCCCCAGTTGTGTGGGTGGTTGGGGGTTCGAACCCCACCCCCACACTTTCAATGAAAATCATTTTTTAAAAAAAGAAAAACCCCACAAAAAAAAAACCTCCACCCCCTCACCAGTGGCCGGCGGCCCTCCGGTGAGGATATTTTTATTTTTTTTTTGATTTATTTAAAACTAAGGATAAAAAGGTAATTTCATCCAAATTTACATATCCCTCATAGGTTCTTGATATTTCTCAGTCTTTTTACAAATTCGAAAGACTTCTAGGAGTTTTACAAATTTAAATTAAATGGTATTTTAATTAAATTTTCCCTAGAATATATATGGAACAAATTAAAAACCCAAACCTGGAAACCTAACCCACCGGAATAGCTGTGTTCCGTATCATCTCCCATTTTATTTTACCACGTCCAACCATCCTTTTGCATCTTTTTTAATTTCCTGAAATTAGGAACTCGCATGCTAATTACGACTTTACTTTCTTTTTTTCTTGATTATATCATAATATGCTCTTTGACCCTTTCCAACGGCCGGTCCCTTGTTTTAAAATTAATAACATCGTCAATGATTATTATTTTATATCCCTAGAAACGTATATTTCCAAACAGCCATGTATTTAATTTAATTTATTTTTTTTAGTAATCAAAGGGTCCAATGGGGCAAAACAAGAGGGGTTAAATACATGATAATTTGACGATGGCAAATAACCGCTTTTCAACATAAATTAAATCCCTTTCCCTCTTGCTGCACCTCAAATCTCTCCTCTCTTGCAGAAAAGTTGTTCCCCCTCTTTGAACAATCAACCATGTCTTGCTTCAAGAGCAAATACCAGGGTATGATCCTATTGTGATTCCCTCATTTCATGTCTTTTTTTTTTTTGAGTAACCTCATTTCATGTCTTTCATTATTGATCAAGTGTCCTGTAGTTTTCTCTGCCTTCCTTTGACTGTTTTGATGCAATCGCTTCTATAGAGTCTTTCCTCGCCTATGGGGCATTTTAATGATGGCTGTTACTTTATTGTAATATCTGATGGAATCGTAATGATTAATTTTACAAATTCTGTTTACCTTCCCTGTATGTCGTAATCAAAACCGGTGCGAATTTCAGATGAGCTCATTGCCAATGCGGCTTACATTGGGACCCCAGGAAAGGGCATTCTCGCAGCCGACGAGTCTACCGGCACAATCGGAAAGCGATTTGCCAGCATCAACGTCGAGAACGTCGAATCAAACAGGCGTGCTCTTCGTGAACTCCTCTTCACCGCCCCTGGTGTGCTCGAGCGCCTCAGTGGTGTCATCTTGTTCGAGGAAACCCTCTACCAAAAGACAGCCTCAGGTATTATTCTTGCGATCTCTTTATATCATTCAGGAGATCCTCTCGTAAACATTCTCATTTTATTCGTGTAGGAAAGCCTTTCGTGGATGTGCTCAAGGAAGGAGACGTCCTTCCTGGGATCAAGGTAGACAAGGGAACTGTTGAACTTGCAGGTACTAATGGAGAAACAACAACTCAGGGTCTGGATGATATGGGTCAGCGTTGCAAGAAGTACTACGAAGCCGGTGCTCGTTTTGCCAAATGGCGCGCCGTCCTCAAAATTGGCCCAAACGAGCCGTCTCCGTTAGCCATCCATGAAAATGCCTATGGCTTGGCTCGCTATGCCGTCATATGCCAGGAGAACGGGCTCGTCCCCATTGTTGAGCCTGAGATCCTTGTGGACGGACCTCATGACATCCACAAGTGTGCTGATGTCACAGAACGTGTGCTTGCTGCTTGCTATAAGGCTTTGAATGATCATCATGTCCTTCTAGAAGGCACACTGTTGAAGCCAAACATGGTGACTCCTGGATCGGATTCCCCAAAAGTTGCCCCTGAGGTGATTGCTGAGCATACTGTTAGAGCTCTGCTGCGAACGGTTCCGGCCGCCGTGCCGGCCATTGTTTTCTTGTCCGGAGGGCAGAGTGAGGAGGAGGCCACCGTGAATCTGAATGCCATGAACAGGCTGAAGGGGAAGAAGCCGTGGTCCCTGTCCTTCTCTTATGGGAGGGCGCTTCAGCAGAGCACTATAAAGGCATGGGCTGGGAAAGAGGAGAACGTTTCCAAGGCACAGGCTGCTTTGTTGGTGAGGTGTAAGGCAAACTCAGAGGCAACTCTGGGAACTTACGAAGGTGATGCCAAACTTGGTGAGGGTGCCGCAGAGTCGCTCCATGTCAAGGATTACAAATATTAAGCAATGTGATGAGATTGTGATTTGCACTTGTTTTTTTTTTTTTTTACTTTTATTAGGTCTCTTGCCACCAGGGCTTCCGTGCTCTTTTAGAGGCTAAACTCCACATTTTATTTCCCATTTTTGTTCTTATAGGATTATTAAGATGAATAATTTGAGGATGATAGCTTCAGCTGGATCAACTTTGATATTTTTACCCCTTTCAGTTTCCTTTTGATTAGAGGGTGTTACTGCCATCTTTTGTACAATTGAAATCTGAATCAGATGGCGGAATATATGTTGTTGAGTGCATCAATTTATTCTGCTTCATTGGCGTCCTTAATATGCCATTATATTCCATTTCCATAAATCTTTGATCAGGACAAAGAGACCCAAGATCAAACTTCTCAAAGGAATCGTAGGGAAACTATAATAGACAATCATTCTTTAAAAAAGGTACCAAAAATGTAAGTCTAGTAGAACTTAACATTTGTCTGCTTTTTGGTCGTTCCTTCTCAGACACGATTGAAAGCTTCATTGGACTAAATATCAGTCTTGCATCTATCGACGTGACCTCATGTCGGATTGGATTGTATAATTTGATCCGTTTCATATATATGCTGCTGCTCATTCTCGCAGGACTTCCGTATCTAACGAGTCATGACTTCCACCATTTAGTACATGGAAATTATTTCAATTCATCAAACTCTCTTTTTCTGTATAATTTAATTAAACTATACTATTATATAAAGGCCAGTAAATAACTCAATTTAACCTATACTAAATCTAGTAGATGTTATGTGCAGACCAAGAACCAATAAGTTTTCACACTTGTTTTTGTGACTTGAATAGTTTTCACACAATTCTTCCATTTCTGTATCTTCTTATTGGTGACAATTCTGATATTAAATATGGACACTTCTCTTAACAAGGATTCAAATTTTGATTTGTCATGTTGTGAAAAACTAATCAATTCTATTATGCTAAATTCAACTCTCATATTTTATTTTATTTTTTGATATTTTCAACTCTCATATTTGATTATAAAAATAAAAAAATCAACTCTCATCGGTCTGCAGACAATTTTAAATCCCACTGTAAAAAAAGTTCCTTCAGCCCTTTAATGTCCGGGCCCATTTAGTAGGCTAAAAACTTGAATTCCAAATTTGACCCAGAACCTTCTTTGGGCCAAGTGAACCTTTTTCTCCAGAATATTTCTACAAGTGTAAGAGATGATAGCCCGATAGCAGATGGGTATTTAATGGGCCATATTTTTTGTTTGGCATTTTGGGCCGGAATGGCAAAATCTCTTCCTGGGTACAAGTTGATGTAAGCGTCTGTGTCTGGCAGACCTATGCAGAATCCAGATTTGAACCTGATTGGTGAATTCGAAAAGCACTGACGATCACCTTTGTACGTCCAATATATATATTATATACCACTATAAAGAGGGTTGGATTGGAATAGATTGAATTCCCTATCTGGTATAAATGGTACAGTTTCTTTTTATTTTTAGGGGTTCAGTAAGAAGTCACGTCAGCAACACGTTTCCCTTCGTAACTTCACTTTTTATCTGTTCTTCCGTAAAGAGGGCCTTCTTCCTTGATAATAGAGTAAACGCAATTTGGTAATGTTTGACCGATAATTAAGTTAACTGCTCAGTTGGCTGTTGGCGTCGGGACAAGCAATTTGCTGGAGGGAAGAAGAAGAAGAAGAAACAAAAAGCTGAATGCCCACAAAGAAAGCTGTGATGATATTGACTGCCCTGTCTCCCCAAACCCACTGTGATGGACACTTTTTGCAGGAAACTTCTTTACTCTTTCCCCAAGTACGGCCACTGCTAGTTCACCTCCCTCACTTCTCATTCACTTATTTGTGCAAGCAGATCCCTCTGTACGTTACGTGAGGTACCACCACCCAGCCTTATTACGCAACTTCAATATCATACATCACTTCACACGAACCTTATTACTCATCTCTCTCTCTCTCTCTCTCTCTCTCTCTCTCAATCATTCATTCCTCATTACTCTCATCCCCTCCGTCGACTACTTCCCACATTCATTAATCCTATCCGGTTAGGGTTTTGCCTTATAGACATGTTTTCCTTTTATAAAAAAAAGCACCTTCTTTTTCATCATCACTGGATTACAGAAACCCTCTCCCAAGACTGGTAACACCGAAAAAATTACAGAGTTTCTGAAGCATCTTTCTTTAATGGGGAAGCATATATACACGTGTGGGCACGCACATGTGTGTGTGTGTGTTTGATACACACACCGTGAATCCGTGATAGCCATAAGCAGTCCTGAATAAATGTCCGCCAAAGACGTGAGCCAAGTGTAGAGCATGGGCCAAAACTTTTGCTTGCAGGGTGATGTAGGTCAATGGTCAGCAACAGGACCACATAATCTAGTAAATATAAGATATAGTTAATTTTTTTAAAAGAGATCAGAGAAATTGAATAAGTTATTTAATCATATTATATATTATATATCACTTTATAAGTTGGGAAAAATAATTTGAAATAAAAAAGATAAATATAAATACCTTAAAGTAATTTAATTAGTTTCTTAAAAAAGTCTACTTTATCTTTGTATTTAAGAGTGAAGTAATAAGTTAATTAAGTCAGTCCATGACGACTGATGCGTCACCGAAGAATTCTCTTGCTGCAACATTGCTGTGTAGCTGAATGATATTAAATGATCCTGATTACTGTCAGTTCCTACACACCCACACGCACAACAACAACGACACCAAATGTATTTTGCTTGATCGATGTTGCTGTTGTACAGTTAAAGTCAGTTAATGCACCTACCACTCCTACTTCTATGGCTCAGAAACTTTGTGCATATAGCAATGGAGAGCATTGCCATAAGACATAAGCCATAAGCCAACGCCACTCGGTTCGCCTCAACTCTTGTAATGGAGGGCATCATGAAGTGATTAATTAGCTTTCAAGCCTTATATAGGTTTCATTCCTGGTAAACTCCAAACATAGTTTTAGAGAGACATCTATATATGCATTATGTGAGTACATTAATATAAACAACATTGTTGTTTAGATGCAAGAAATTATTTGGTAGAATCGTGTTCGAAAACTCAAGATTAAGCTCACAAAATCGCATCTCGGAACCTTTTTACAGCATTAATTAGTCTCCCCCATCCAATGGTTTGTTCTTCGAGTCCGGGTTTTTTTTTAAATGTAATTTTTTATGGCCACTTTCTATCTAACTTCTCTCCTTTTCTTTACTCTCTTCACGACTATTACTATTAGATCAAGATCTAAGGTCTATATTTAATATTTTGTAAAATTATTATTACAATGGAAAGAAAGAACATTGGGAAAGAAATGGAAAATTAAAAATGATGGGAAGGAAATATTAAACGTGGACCACTGAAGGAGGTAAGGGATGGAGAGGCGGTTCTTCAATATCAGAGAAAAGCCCGGGCAACTATACAATTGTACTCAATCGCTAACTTTGTACACAATGTACTGAGTCAAACTAAACTAAAGTTTCACAGGAGACAAAGGAATCAATAAAAACCTCAAATTCTCCGGGAAAAAAATATAAACCGAGTACTTTTCCCCCCACCTGTTTCAAAAACAAAACCTCACGATATATATTTGGTTTTTATCGGACAAACTAATAAAAATAACAGTTGATGAAGAAAAGTCTACTCCAGTAATCAATCAGAAACAGAAGGAACTGATCCATACGTGGGTGGTACAAAAAGTATAATTATAGTAACAAAAATATCACTTAATATCGATCAATTAAACTACAATGTTACTATGTAAACTATGTCCTATATTTAGGACCGAACGAGTATTACGTACCGCGTTAATATATATACAAGGCACAGAAGTGATGCTGAAATTCACAGTTCATCTTCATTCAGTACACAGGCACAGGCTGATGCAGACACGCACAGTTCACTTATCTCAACTTTACACGGAAGGAAGAAAACAGACTAAGCAGTGATGATGATATATATTTTGACATTATTGATGGTGCAAGTAACACGAAATTAATGCGACTCCAGCCATTCGCAAGCCTAAAAAGAAACGGAAAATATCAGTTCAAAGAAACTCACCTGAATCAGCGTCACATTGGAACATATTTTAAGTGAACTGTGCCACTTCGTCGTCTCCCTCATAAAAACGTACAACACCTGAACGGTTGAACTCGTTATTTTTGTCCTAAATGCCCATCAAAAATATAATGAGCTGAATGGACCCCGCCTAATTGGCCATTTTTCATCAACCTATATATATAAAAACCCTCAGCTGGCTCTTGCGTACACATATAGAAAAAAAAGTGTCAGATTAATCTCGATCGCTGCAAGGAATCAACATAACCATGTCTCACTACTCACTGGTTTTGGTTTCCTTTATTAATCTTCAAGCCGTAGTTTTCCCACAAATTTTCTGATCCTTCAGTGCTAATAAAGAAGGGAAAGCAGTTAACGTCAGCCGCAACCGCATTCGAACTTGAAGGCGAAGAGCCATCATTTGTTTGTAGCCTCTCATTGTCATGACGTTGATGATCATTAACGTTGATATCACAGTACGGTGTGGTTCCTTGGTTATACAAGGATGGGTGGTCATTGATGTTGCTGTCAAAGTAAAAACAGCTTCTAGACTCTTCCTTGCGCTTCTTAACTCCTTCCTTGGCATTGAGGATTTCACTTCCCTCTTCGTTCTGGTTTTCCCTATGAATGTCATTAGCCATAATTAGAGCCTGCTCAACAGGAGATTGAGCTTTTATTACCTCTCTTCCTGTTAGTTTCTGCAAGGCGTCCATTAGAGCAGCATCTCTTGCTTCAATCCAAGCTCTCTCTTTAGCACGAAACTTGTGCTCCATTTCCAACCTGGCGGCCTCTTGTCTTCGCCATTCTTCCTCTCTTAAGACTCTCTCCTTCTCCTTCTGTTCGAGCGTCTTCACCAGCCTATCCATCCACGCCTCTTGCTTCTCAATCAGCTTCTTCATCTGTGAGTCAATGAATTCCTTTATTTTCGCCTTCCACCTGCTTCCGCTGCCGCCAGTACTCCTCTTCCTCACCCCCTTCTCCGTTGAATCATTTTCCATGCTGCAAAGGTTGTTGTTGTCCTCCGATGATGACGTGCCGAAATCCGTTGAGTTTGTAAGGCTGAGGCTATCACAAGTCTTATTGTGGTTGTTGTGAGACTGAAACATGTCTTGATGATTTGTTTGGGAGGGTGTCTGAAACCCAATTCCTCCGCTACCATAATTGGTTTCTGGTACTGAGTTTGAGTTGCTGTTTCCTCCATACAAAGCTTCAAGTTGACGGAAGAATCTGTAATGCTTCCCATCCTGTCTCCTCGCCTTACCTTCCTTTGTCTTCTTGTAATATTTGTACAAGTTCTCGAATTTTTCCCTGCATTTTTTCCCACTCCTTTGGTGTCCATATTCTTCCGCCATGATCCTGATCATCATCAACGAACAGAAGTGAAAACAAGTTGGTAGTGGAAAGAAAACACCAAAAGCCTAATCGTAGGGAGTTATTAGAACCCTAGTAGATAGAGGGGTTGGCGAAAAATTCCTCTATGGTGCAGGCCCATGTGACGATGTTATTCTCAGGTAATTAATTAATAATAATCATGTAATGCCATGCACTGACGTTTCTATATATATCGTTCGTTCTTGCTACCTAGTTATAGCAAATACAACCAAGCACATATACATGACCATTCAACTTGCTATAGGAATAAGATTTTGAAGCAAGAGCCCCGTGGTTGATGTCATTTGAAACGATATAAAATTAGAAAGCGGGTCCATAGAGGTATCTAAGAGGTCAAGCAATTCTAGATAAGGGAGAGACTGAAAACTCAAGAAAAATGGAAAGACTTGCACTTAAAAGGAGGGGTACAAATTTTCAAAATGGAAAAACGAGTCAGGAGCGGTAGTACCGTACTAGTCTTCATATATATCAAGTTATTAGTGTGCTTCAAGTACCACGCAAGCAACAATGACAAATTGAGTAGAGAAACGAAACCTGGGTATCCCACTGAAGCCAGTGTTGTCATTTTCCAGCGGGAAACAGTTGACAAAACCGTACACCCCTCTAGGTATCCCCGTTTCCAGAAATCACAGCCCACAATTAAATTAACACAAGGTGCACTCACCTTAATTAATATAGCTAGTAGCTAGTAATTAATTGTCACGGAGTTTCAGCATATGTGTATATATAAATATTTGTACTGGTATTTAATTTAGTCGGTTCTCTTGAATTAATTGTTTGCAGCTGAAATTAAGAAACTGGCCGGAAAAGAAATTAAAATAGTGACTTTAAAACATTGGAGCTTAAGGAATTGAAAACGGAAGAAGCGGGGTAGAAGGATTGGAGGTGAATATTGAAGAAGAGTACCTAGAGACTTCGTCCCATAAGGGACCTTTCTGATTGGCCTCTTTGAATTTAGGGTCGAGGCGAGATCTGATCTCAAGGAGAGTGAGTGTTTCCTGCCTGGGCCATCTTCCGGTGGAGGCATCCCCGGCGAGGCAGCCTGGGGTGTCAGCCTCTAAGCCACTGAGCGGAGGAGTGAAAGCGCTGGCGGTGGTTGCCGGAGTGGCTACAGTGGGTGGAGGAGCGGCGGCGGCGGGGGGAGAATCGGAGGGAAAGTCGTGGAGGGCACGATGGGGCATTACATCGGAGACATGACGACCAAACATCATCATGTCGTAGTGGGGATGGTGGGTGGGAGTGAGATTCCGGTGAGGGTGGAAGAGCTCCGCCGTGGGCTGCTGAGGAGGTATGGAGGGGAAATGAGTGGCAGTGGACCTGGAAGCTCCGTTCATGAGGTGCCTGAGATCGGCGATGGCATATTGCTGGGGATGATGGTGGTGATTGTTGTGGTGATCTTCCATTTCCATGTGAGATAGTGAAGGTAAGGAGGGGTGAGTGAGGAGAAGAAGAGAGTGAGTAAGTGAGAAAGAGTGAAGAAGAAGGAGAGGGAAGAAGCGGCAGAATCGGATCGTGTCGTCCACGAAAAAGCTCAAGTTTTAAGCGAAGGACAATGGTCCCATGTCTCTCTGCGCGAGTGTAAGTGTGTATGCCTCTTGCGTATGTTATATATCAAATATGCCTCTCTCCCCTCTCCCTCTCCCTCTCTCGTTCGTTCGTATTGGTATTAAGATTATATTATTATAATTAAGCCTTCGCTTTCGCTTTTCTTTTAGCGAAGAATGGTGCTTATTATTGCGCCTTTGTTCAGTATGGATGGGGTGCGCGCGCTTGGTGCGTCAGTGCGTCTATAGCAAACTTTGGTCATCTCCGTATTTTCTTTTCTTTTTTTAACAAGTGCACATTAATTACTTATTGGAATTTATAACCATTCTCACTTTTTTTTCCCGCTTATAAAATAGTAGTATATAAATAGATGACAAAATATTTATCTTATTGTGTACGAGGATTTTTTTTTAATAAAAAAAGTAGTATCCAAAAATAGCAACCCCCTGAAAAATAATAATTGTGTGGATCAAGAGTAAACGAACAGTCACGGCTAATTTTATTGTTATACATAACATCGATTGAAATATTTTTAAATAATCAGAATATATATTATATTATTTTCATTTTATTTTAAAGATTATTGAGATTATGTTATATCTATTATTCAAACAAATTTTATACACTACAATTGAGAATTAGATAGGGCCTATGTGTGTATGTCATAAAGAGTTGAAGTTGACAATTCAACGGAAGGTTTGCAATCTATGAGTCATTTGATGTCCTGTATGTTCACGACAAAAAAAAAAAACGTTAATTAGTGATGGAATTTAACAACAAAGTTTGGTCACTAATTTAACTTAGCAATAGAATTCCGTTATAAATAATCTATTTAACAACAGAATTATATAAATCCACCACTAAGTTCTGTCGTTAATTCACTATTTTTTTAGTGGTGTTTTTCAATGTATAAACATAAATATGCATACAACTAGCTACTGAGATGAGCTTCACGTACTACGCAACTGCTTTCAAAATATATAAACACAATAAGTTAATATATGATACAAAAGTTATTTTAAAAAAAATTATTATTTGTACACAAGTACACAACAATGACTCACTCTAAGGCTATGTTTGGCATATGGAAAATGTATTTGAAAAAGATATAAACTGACAATTTATTTTCTTAGATTTATTAAATGATAAAGTGACTTTTGTGCAAAGAGGGCATTTTTTGTTTACGAAAGAAAACTTTTTCATTCGTATTTTATTTATCATTTATGTTTCTATTTTTATGCAAACAGGACACAAATAATAAATGGAGATGTTAGTAAGATTAATGAGGATGATGCAGAGTGAAATACGGGTAGTAGTTAAGTTTTAATACGTAGGTGAGAGTGCAAGAAAAGTAACGAGGAAAGTTAGTTGTTTAATATTAGGAGGGGTTGGAGGCTGCAAATGAGAGATCGACGCGTGGATAATAGTGGCGATGTCAAATGCGAGACAGCAGAGTTTTGTCTTGCTGACGCGTGTATAGTGCTTGGGACGCCACCTTTTTGACCTTTTTGGTAATTATCCTCTACAACACCCTCACCCCTGCTCCCATTTCTCAATTATTACTCAATTCATAAATATTTGACCCTATATTACCAATTTTGGTTCTGAATGCTTACTTCATCCGTGAAATAATAATTTTATTGCAGTTTACTCCCGAATTATTAACTTGAATGATTATCAGCTTTTGATAATTAATTAATTCCAAAGTTGAATTCTTCTCATCATATGAATTTAGATGTTGACCTCAGAATTGAATTGGAAAAAAATAAGCTGTATTGTTCAAACCTTATAAATAATTCATCTCATATGAGCTTCACATCTTATGTCGGTCATCAGATTTTTAATCATGAGCTGAACTGTTTGTTTATTTAAATTTAAATTATACATTATTCCAATTTTTTCTACTTTTTTTGGTCTTTGATGAAACAATTTCATTTTTAATATTTAGGAACCTGTCCTGTTTCCATAAAGATAAAATTTATTGCACAAATACGAGGCCTGATTTAACCTTGAACATATTAAGCTAGATAAGCTGAGTTGTTTGTATTATATCAAAGTCCATAACACTGCTTAAAAGAAATATAGGTTCTCATGATTTTTGCATCAAACTCAATAAAAAACTACTCACTCTGGTCCTAAATATATGAAAAAGTTTGTAGTGTAAATTGCACTACAAATTTTATCTTATATTTAGGATATGATGTAGTATATCTATTCTTTTGTGAGGAGAAATAAATCATATACTGTGAAAGTGTATGTGTCTGAAACAAAACATTAAAAGGAGCACATAAAATGGATCGCAAAAGAAAAAATTAATATGTGCGTGTGTGAAAAAATTCGAGGGCGATTGATTTATTTCTGACAGTTATGATATACACTAAACATACACTTGTGATTTTATTTTTTTCAAAAATTGCACGTATATCACATTGTAATGTGGAAAATTGCACTGAATATAACAAAACACTGTCATGTAAGTAATTTCAGGTATGGCCCAACAATCTTCATATAACATGAAGGCTTCGATCAAGTGCTTCACGTACGTAAAAGAAAGGCGTAGAGGCATATGCATCTGTTATTTATAGATCCATACCTTGGAAACAAAGCCCAAGTGGAAAACAGTCCCATCTGCTCACATTTCACGCTGGATCAAATATTTCATGTCTACCCCCTTGTCTTTGTGTTTGGTTTAACTGGTGAAGGGGTCGAACACTTTCACCAAAAAGAAATGGTTCGATCTTGGAATTGGTCAAGACGTTGGGGGAAACATCTTAGGCGATGTGAACTTATGGAAACACAGGCTGAGGTGGGGACATGTGTATTCTCAATCTTATATGTCCTGGGGAGCAAAGCTATAAGCTATAATACTCTACCCTTGAACTGTGGTAAGTCCAACCCCTCTCCTAATATATATATATATTTATTTATTTATTTATGTGCCCTTTCTTTAAGACATTTTTTTTGAGTTTTGGTATTGTTATTTATAAGAAATCTTGTAAAATTTATACAAGAATTAGTATAAGTTTCCTAAAATGCCCCCTAAAAAGATGCTCTAAATTAATTAAGAATAGAGGATGAGAAAAATAGAATTGAATGAAAGTAGGAGACAATGTTAAGAACATGATCAATATTTTAATAAGAAAATTGGATGTCAATAAGAATTTGACTGTGTTATAAAGTGATAATTGGTGGCTATGATGGAAAATAGGGTGTGTCACGGCTTTTGAAAACGTTGACAACGTGAGTGCTAAATGAACAAAGTTTTCTTTTTTGTGATTCCCTTTAAGACCTGTGGTAGCTAATAATAATGGGGTTATTGGGGTACTTTTATATCCCGCTTCCCTTTCTTAGTCACACCTCACGCATATATATAAATCAATAACAAATTCAAAACAGAAAAGGAAAGAATATTAACTCTTTTGCAAGTCCATGATCCACCGTCGTGAAACACATTGCAACTGCTATATTCAAAATATTCTGATACTTGTTTACCTAATAAATGTATTCTCAAAGTGATGCTCTTGCTACTTTTGCCCGCGCCTCTCATAATTTGGTCTTTGGTCTTTGATTTTCATATTATACATCTACATATCTATTGTATAGCGCACAGAAACTAAGAAAAAGAGAAACAGATCGAAGCAAATGAATTTATATAATTTCAATAATATTATTTTTAAATTTACAGAAATTTCATAAACATAAGTTATGCATAGAAAAAATATTAATGCACCTGAAAGAGAATGAAAAGGGTGACAATAAGGTGAGTCAGGGGATACCATTTAGGTGGAATGTGAATGTAAGCAGTATTCAATATCTAAACCATCATGACGTATGTAAAATAAAATTAAAGCGAGTAAAAAGCAAACTTACCTTGCAGTGTGTGACATAAGAAAACAGACCACCCAAAAAAAAAAAAAACAAATTATAACATATAGATCCACGAATTACTGCATTGCATGAGTTTCCTTGGATCAATTGTTCGAGCGTTTATGTAAGTCATGACTGAATCACTATGAGTTCATTAATAAATTATGACGCGGTGTCCTTTTGAAACAATAGTATTTCCTAATTATCTTTATTTTTGTTTGGGTGCAATTTCATCTCAATGTCAGACTACAAAAAAAAAGTTATCTATTACATTTACTCTTAATTATAAAATAAAGTTTGTAGTATAATTTATACTATAAACTTTTTTGTATAATTAGGACTGGAGGGAGTATGACCACCCCTCCCCCGTGCGCATTATCTTATAGAAGCAACTGCTTTGATGGCCTAAAGGGTTGAGACAGCAATGAATTACTTGTTATTTTGCAATGGCAATTAATTACTTGATACATTATTTATAGTTCAACCTTGTATATACCTGCATGAGAATAATTCGGTAAATGAGGCACTTTCAATCTTTCATTGTGTTAAAAGGGTATTCACTGTGCATATATAACAGTAGCTAGAGAAAAGTCATCGCTCCGATCCCATCTCCTGCAGTATTTTATCATTGCGCGGGGTTTGGAGGAATGCATGATGTAATTGATGAATTAGAGCCTGCGCCTTTATCTGCCCACAATTTGCACTCTGTTGCTTCTACCATTCATGTGTGTATGTGTGTGAGATTGTAAGAAGGAAGCAAGAGGGGTAGATGAAATAATGAATTGATTAGGAGATAAATGAATGAGGAAGGGAGAGGATGAAATTGAAAGGTACTGTATGAAAGACGGGGAAGGAGAATATAATAATGAGGCAGGAGGAGGTGGGCCCAATTGTCGGCTAGCTGGGAACTGATAAAATTAAACAGAAACTACAAAGACCACGTGATCACACGCTGCTGATGCCGACCTCTGTTCAGTGTTCATGTCTCCCACCCTTCATTTGTACCCTATCAATTCAAACTCCCCTCCTTCTTCCTTCTCCTCTTATTTATTTCTGATGACTCTCCATAAGAAAAAAAGGTCAGCAAGAATATCTCAGTCCTCTCCCCTCTGCCTAAGTGATGGGGACAGGTCAGAATCCCCAGCACTGATAACTTGCTTTTCAAGCACCACAACGTTACGTTCCACCCCATGCATACATACGCATTCACTCCACAACTTACCCCTTTTATTCACTCTTTTTTTAACACCACTGTTCCTCTGTTCTCGCGTTTCAGAAAGAAATATTTTGTGTGCACGAGTGGCCATGCCCTTGAACCTCGCTGATCAGGTGTGTTCACCTCCATGACGTGGCCGCCAGCGACTGAATGATTGGATGACGGAGGCCCAAGGTGGGGGGACGCCCGCCCCGAGGCTGCTGTCCGGCTCCAACATGGGAGCGTGGGCCCCCCTTCCCCCATGGACGCCCCAGATTCATCCCAAGTTGACATTTCCCGCACCGGATCTCACCCCAAATCTCAGAAGGAAAAAAGAGTGGGCCCTGTTATCATGAGATCAAACTTCAAAGTCAATTCCCTTTTCTCCTCCTCCTTTATCTGCACTCCCACCCCAGAGTACTCTACATCAAACCTTCTTTTTCAAAATTATTATACAGTACAGACATTTTGTCATGTATTATTATATTCATTTCATCTAGAAATAATGGGGGAGGGGCAGAAAGGTCCAAAGGGAGAGAGAGGCAGGAGTCTCAAATATTTGAAAATGGCTACTTATGGATCGTTGGCACTACTAGGATAGGAGGGATGGATGGTGATCCGAGGAGATCCCAGGGTGGGTCCCGCCTCCGCCATGATGGCTTTGCATGAAAACGAGAGCTCTACACCTTGTTGTGTGTTGGCTAGGGCTATCTACCTAGTTGCAGCAACATTCAAAGCACCACATCACATCAAACCATATTACGAGAGCCTACTTTCGTTTGTTGTGAGCGGGTATGTGACATAAAAGCAGAAAAGGGGAAAAAGGTGGAGAATCAAGCCAGGATTTGATTGATGGCCGCCAATTACATATATGTCCAATTAAGGCGGGAATAGAGATGAAGGAGGGGTTTTATTAATTTGATTTGAAAATAAGTGATTATGGGAGAGAGAGAGGGATGAGTTGTCAGGCTTAAGAAAAAGGAATTAATGAATGATGAGCGGTAAGAAAGTGAGAGCGAGGCATTGATTTGAAGGGGGATGTAATGAAAGGAGGAGCTTTTAGGAGCAGCGAAAAAGCGTCTTTGTGTTTGAATCATCATATCATCACATCCAAATGCACACAGGTGTCTCGCATATACTTCGCCCACCTCCTCCCCCGTCTCCACTGTTTATCCTCCTACTGTTCTCTTTGTCTTTTGAGCCTGTCAATTATTCACAAGTCTGATGACATCACTTAAAGGTAGTCTTGTTAACATGTAAACTTGGGCTGATAAAAATAGCCGGGAAGAATTAATAAGGGGTCAATGCATGCCAGTTTACGCAGTTGAAATCTGAAGTTTAATTGTTAAGAGCTTATAAATGTGGTAGTATAATTTTTAACTGCAGTCTTTCTAGACACAACTCAAACCACATTTTCGCAGCTGTTTCAAACATGAATAAAAGGCCACTCTTCGATAATGCGCCATGCTGTTTGATGCGGCACACAAAACTTCCTTTATAGCTTAGGTTATGTCTCCGAGCCCGTACCTCCTGTCACCCTTGACGTGATTGCCACGTCTATTTATAAAAGCGCACCATTTAGGGCTTCGCGCACCGCCCAGTACATCAGCGTTCCTTAATTACAAACAAATTAATTGATTTGCCTTAATGAATTCATTTGACTATATATATAGAACAACGACCAAAAAACTAAATGAGACAAAGTTCGGAATGAAAGGACATAAGTGTGGTTTTAAAAATCACTAAACTTTATTAAAATGTCTAATGCGAGCCAGGAGCGGTTTTTGGGCGACACAGTCACACTGAATTTACCTTGTAAGAATCTCTAATCTTCATGACGTATTCTGTTTTTTTTTTTTTTTTTTTTTTTATACATGTTTTTCTGTTGAATTTTCAGTCAACGTCATGTCTGTCTGGTGGCCCTCGGTAGTTAAGCCCAAAGAAAGATGGGCCAGATCATCAAGAAAACAAACGAAAGTCCAGTACTGCTGCTAGTGTTATGGCATCTTGCGAGGATTTTTTTTTTTTTGATGGGATTCTATCAAGCGTTCATGATGGATACAAGTCTACTCCATTCCCCTCGTCTTTCATTTTTCATTATCCCATATATACTACATATTCGCTGATTCCTGAAGGTGTCTGTCTTATGAGTCTGAATGTCCCAATCAGACGATAAAGGTCCGATTCAAAGGCATTGTTAATGTTGCTATCCTTACGTCCATGAAGGCCTTTCAACTATTTTAATACTGCTTGTGTCAAATGTTGATGAGTTTAGCAGTGTCTTATGGCTTCCCGACTTATAATTTGAGGGTAACTTTGCATTGAGGTGCTGAATTCAGCTGGGGTAGGCCCCCGTACGTTCCAAAATCAAACATGGAGGAGGGGCTCTTGCAACTGTTCATCCTCTTTTCCTTTGCCTTTTTTTTTTTTTGTTGGTATATGTTCATCCCCATTTACTATTAAGACCGGGTGATTGAAGCATTGACTAAAGTTTGAGGCTTTTATTGGCCCAACAAAATATAACCACTGGCCTTTTTCCCAACCACGAAACCCAATCAAGGAGGTTGGTTTTATTAGAAATGCAAGAGTCAAGACCTACTAGTAGGAGTTGGGTTTAACAAAATGGGTTGGCCCATCTCAACATGGTGAAGCAAATTTCGATTTCAAATTTACATTAAAAGAAGGTATCTACATTTAACAATATCTCAAACAAGATTACTTTTAACAAAAAGACAACATGGGTACCTCTCTCACAGCAAGAATTCAAACTTTTGTTTATTATGTTGTGATTGGTGAGGGACTAACATCTTGCACCAAACCCCAGCCCCATATATTAGTAGTATACAATAATATTTTATTTTTTACTTCTATTCTAAGTTTAAATGTTAGAATTGAAGGATATCTTTTATTTCAAACGTCTATTACTATTATTTTTGTGAGCACAAGAAGCAGACTCCGTTGTCTTTTTTCTGGCTTTGGTTGTTTTCTTTGTGTGCTTACATGAAGGATTCTTATGTGGCTCTGCTTTGCTCCCTCCCGCGCTTCGTGCAGTTTAGGAATTCATATGTTCCTCTGTTCTTGGTCTCAGATCCTGTTCGAGTGCCCTTTATCTCTTTCCAAGGGAAACTTTGAACCTCATTGGTTCATCTGGGTGGCCCATATCCTCTAAGAGACGTGCTGCAACACCCGCTTTCATGCTCGCACGCGATTTTCCCTTGCTCAGTGGGTGCGGTTGATTGCAATGGTGGCTCCAATCCTTCTTCGACGTCAAAGCCTTTTGTTGTTTGTTTCGTGTACTTTATTTCAGCTGTTTCCCTTCATGTTGCCTGTAGGTTTGTTTGTTTTTCCTCATGGGCCACTGGTTTTGGTTCGGTTCATCATTAGTGTTTGTATGGTGGCTCTTTTATGTAATCATTTTACTGTGTGTTAATCCATGTTGACCTTTTATCAAAAAAAGAAAAAAGAAAAAAGAAAAGAAGAAGAAGCTGACTCCTTTGACAACAAAAATGATCTCTCATAGAATACCAAGGACATAAGTAAACCCCTCCCAACTAAGTTACTGCACGTACAAGATTTAAAACCCCAGTTAGTTGTTTAATGATGAGTGCCCCTATCACTCATGTCAACTTTAGTTGGTCCAAATTACTCTTGTAATTGGATTACTTTTGTATATTCAGCTATATTGACAGTATTTAAACGTACGTAGATGAATAAAATGAATGGTACTTTAGATATATGTTACAAGTAAATGAGTTCCCTAATTTCTTTAATGCTCCCACCTACCCTTATTATAAAATATATTTAGAGAGTTGATCTTGACCTTAAATATAAAACATATTTTCTATATTTGTCAATTTTTTCCTAATTTACTCCTGTTGATGCTCTCTCAACAATAATTAAAGAGGATTGGGAATTAAAGAATTAAGGATGATAACGAATTAAGGTATTTTAGAAAATACATATCATATTAACTAATTTAATCAATTTTCTTAATCCAATCAAATTAGGTAAATATATCTTATATTAAAGATCGAATGAGGAGTATGCCATATTAACTTATTTAACTAACTTTCTAAACCAATCAAATTTTATATTAAGAATCAGACATAGGTGTGAATTAGTTAACTAAATACTATGGATCGAAGGAGGTAGTTAACAGAGGGGCTATATAAACTTGATAGAGCAGGGTGGTGGGGTAAAGTGGGGGCAAATCCTAGGCGAGAATGAAGATCAGAACGCGTAGGTAAAAAATTCAAAGAAAAAGGTAAAAAAGTTAGTTGGTCGACAAATTAACCGCGGAAGGAAACAGTAACGAACAAGATTTTAGATATAGGATGACGCATACGCGGTAGCGGCAAAACACCTGTAGGTGTAGGTGTAGCACAGCCTTACGATAACGCCCCTAGCTCGTATAATTACGGATTTAGGCGTTAAGTCCATTTATTCACTTTGCAGTAGTAATCATCACGTATACTGTAAACCGAGGGACACAGACGTGAGACAGATCATTCCCAACGGATAACCCAAATTAATCAATAATGCAGCATTATCCATATTAATTAATTAATTAATTTTGATGTGCAAGTAGTATTAATTAGTGTGTTTTAGAGACTTCTGCTCCAGATTTCAAATCTCTTGCCCTGCAATCTGGCCCACCACGTCCCTGTCACTTTGCAATTGTGAAGGCTAAACCACCATTTGGTGGGGTTCTCATGTCTCTCCTCACATGGACTGCTTCATTAGTATTTCTTACGACTGTTTTTGAACACATTCCATGTATCACTCCAGTCCATCCCAGGCCACCTTAATTCGTTCCCATTTCTTTGTCCCACTACATTCCTCTTCCACGCCCCCCAACCAGTTTCAGTGCCTACCCTTTTGAGCTCCTCCTGTACGTCTTCACCATTTATATGGGGATCTAGACGTTCCATATATATATATATAAAGATATCTTTTTTTTTTGCTAATATATATAAAGATATCAAGCAAAGAGTCTCACATATATTAGATTTAAATATTTTAAATTTGAAATACTATTCAATTCATTTTTTTTTTGAGCTTAAGCTTATTTTGTTTTCAAAAATTCTATAAAAAATCATGTTGAATAAAATAATTCTCATGAATGACCATAAAAAAACTATTTAGGTGATTCAGATTAACCTACTTCAACTTCAAAATTCTTATTTACACCAAAAGGCAGTCCACAGTGGATTATATAGGATGGACATATTTTGTTCTATTATTACTATATACACGAATTTTAAAGTTATACATATTAGACAATAATACATGAAATACTCTGAGAAAAAAAAAACATGAAATAATACTTGGAAGTTTGGATCGAAACTGGATTTTTTTTTTTAAACTTTGTTTGAAAATCAGATTCGACTAGACATATCTATATAATGTGTGAAGTTTATAAATATGCACTGCAATAACCCTTCAACTAAAGGTATATATGATAAGAATTAAACCTTGAGGAAGATCATTTTCCTGTCTCAAAAGTGTCAAAAACATTTTTCTATTCTTTTGTCTTGTTTTAACAATGGCATGTATGCTAATCAACGTAACAACCATGTTATATATATATAATTTTATATATTAGGGTTGGGCCACCCAAGATCCAAGGCAGAAAAAAAATCTTCCTTCCTCCTAAGTGATACCAATGTTGAGCAGAATGAGCCATTTATTACATTCAGGCGTTTACCTAGGCACCCAGGAGCTAGGATGCCTCTCCCAGATGCCTAACCAACTCCAAGATCGAACCTCCTCCTTTTGGTGGGAAACAACTGTGTTAACACTATTACAGAAAGCATTTTTAACACCTGTTTTTAGGCTCTTTCTAGCTATGTCCATTTTCAGGAGGATACCTATATGAGCGACGTAGTAAAATATGGGGACAACGTCCGTTAAAAAAGAAAAGCCGTAAGAGACTTACAACGTTCCTTTTTAAAAACAGATGCCGTTTTTTTAAAAAGAAAAAACACCTTTATATTTTGCACTGCTCAGCAATGAAACCCTTCAAAAACATCATTTTTGAATTCGGATGCTTCAAATTTCTTTTCTCTACTCAACCTTAACAACAACAGCAACAAAGAGAATATTAGAATTATTCCAAAAAAAAAAAAACAAAGCATTGTATTTTTTATTTTTTTTTTTTAAAAAAAAAAAACCAAACCTAACTGAGGAGGAGGAGCAAGTGTGTTCTACCATTGAAGATGGAGGAGCGATAATGAGTGACAGAGAGAGGAGCGACAATGGGAGAGAGGACGGAGCTAGGATGAAACAATTTGATAGAGGAGGAATGAGGATGAACTATTTTTTCTTTACCAAAAGTGGTGCTCTCAAAGCCTAAACACGGTGCAAAAAACGTTTTAAAACCGAACGAAAAAGGTATCGTAAGACCGGATCTGCGACCGGTTTTGTTCCAGGCGGTCTTAAAAGTCTGTAACTTTTAAGATTGGATGAACGATCGGTCTTAAAAATTTAGACCGAATTTTTGAAATATCCGGTCTTAAAAGTGTTTCAAAATAATTAAAAAAAGAAAAATAAAAAACCCAAATGAAACAACCGGTCTCAAATCACCAGATCTGGCAACATTTTGAATGTCCCTCCGTCATCAGCGACGGAGAACCAAGAGAAGATTGGAAGCAACACCAATAAGAAAAACAAAAAAGATGAATACAAAGTCCAGAAATAAGAAAACATAATAAGAAATAGAAATCATTCACCATGGAAATCGAATTTGAATCAATATAAAATCAGAGGTGAAATTGAAGTCCAGATCTACAAAAAAATCACAAGCTTGAAGCAACCAAATCTGAGCAGGATCCTCTTGTCGATGCTAGCAAAGCTTCAAGCAACCAAAATCAAAGTCCAGATCTGAGCAGGAGCGGTCAAGGTAGGAGCAAACAGACTTAAGCAAGAAGAGATCTGGGTTTGATTTTAAGCCGGATCTGTGCGAAGGCGGCGTGGGAGGAGCCATAGATCGAAGAGGAAGGAGCCGCCGCCGTCCAGAATCCTCCAAGCAGTACGCTTGCGCCGTTTCTGAGGATTGGAGTTGATGCCATATCGCAAAACCCTCGAAGCATCTCACTACCAACGTTGCCAAGGATTTGATTGTGTGGCTCTTAGGATGACTTACGAAGATTGCGAGTAGGTTAGAGGAAGAGGATGTCATTCTTGCTGAGGATTTGACCCGTGAGGCTCTTGAGACACTCGTTGAATTTATAACAAGCACGCCCTGCTTTTGGCGTCCCTTTTCAAATTGGGACGCTAAAAGGAGGGTTTTTGGCATCCCAGTTTTGAAAATGAACGCAAAAAATCAACTTTTAGCATTCTTTTTTGTTAAAGGGACGCCTAATATGGCAAAAGTCGCTCACATAATTACAAAAATGCTACCACCTTTATTTTTTACTTCCAATTTTGAAAAAATAGACTTTTTTAGGGAAGTAATAATTTTTTTTCTTGCAGTAGTGGTGTAATTTGAAAACAAACAAACAAACATTTATTTTAACCTACGTGCTACTGAAACTTATGTTAATTTGTCAATCAAATAAAGAGCCAATAAAAAAGAAATCATCATAATGTCAATCTTAACTATATAAAAGTAGAGTAGTAAGCATCTCCCGAGCCGACACATCACCAAAATGACATACTCAAAACACTAAAATAAAATAAAAAAAACAAGGTGGTTATGAAAGATGGATAATGAGAAAAGTAGTTATATACTAGTTTGTAAATTAATAATGGGGTGGTAAGTACAAAATATTTAGTAAATATTTAATTTAATATTTTGATTATTCCTTTAGAGATCTAAATAAAAAATAAAAAGCAAGACGGTTATAAAAGGATAACGAAGAAAGTAGTTACACAACATTTTGTAAATTAATAATGGAGTGGTAGGTACAAAATATTTAGTAAATATTTAATTTAATATTTTGATTATTTCCTTAAAAATCTAAATGATTTTTTTACATAACAACCTATTAATAAATACATGATGTCTCCCTCCACATATCGCCCTCTTGGCTAGTTGAATAAAAAATTGTCATGGGCGAATATTGTATTAAAGAGCCATGTTGCATATATATGCACAAATTCGACATAAAGTTTCCGTACAGGCATGGACCCAACAATTTTTAATCTCTTGAAAACATATGCATGATACTGCAGTCACAAGTGTCCACTTTCCAATATCAGAATGATATTTTGTTACCTCGAAATGCCATGTTTAATAAAAATTACAGAATAATTGGTGAATTGATTGAAAGTTTGAACGCTAATGGCACCCGATAATCCTTCAAGCAAGTGATTATAGGCCATTCAATTATTAAATAAACCTTCCCAAATTTCTAACCACAATTATTGACCAATGACACAACTCAATTGTCTCCATCAGCGGACCTCCTTAATTTATTTTTTTTAAAAAAAGGGTTTCGCGATGCTCCTGATTTGTCTCGCAACTAACACTTCAAAAGATCAGTGGGTGTGGCATCTTTAATGTACAAGAATCTTTTATTCTCCCTGTTCCATTGGAGATCATGTACAGCACTCAGCTGGGTTAACAATTATACATATTTCTCCCCAGGCACAGCAAAAAAATCTCTCTTGTTAATAAAACCCAAACCTCATATAGTTAAATATACCCTAGTCAGAGTACTTTGGCCACCATCGTAACATTCATATGCAGTGTACATTAGATGCTCTAAAATAGTTCATGTGACTGCACCAGAGTTTAGATGTTATTATCATTCAGAATTTGACAAGAAAATAGTTTTTCTTAAACTGCTCTCTCAATAGTGATGACGAGGTCATGTACTGTCTTTAATTTGATGATGTCTCATCAGTTTAGGTTTCTCGTTCTGATGTCGGGGGCAGCAACGTAACACGAACCCTACCTTAGTGGTTGAGGGAAAAATACAAGCTCGTCAATGGAATTTTGGGGGTGGGGGGACTTGAACTTCTTATTAAATCCCAATAAATTAAACCCACGTCAGTGTTGTTTTGCACAGTATTTGTGTGGGTGATGGTCACTGTTGAGATGAAAACTATGTTCTCTGTCCAATACATCAAATCTATGTCAGAAGAAAGAAAATGGGGTTATTGATGTATACTAACAAGAAGCACAATACTACATATCACTTTCTGATATGTTCTTTTTCCTATTGGGTGGGTCTCTGGGGAAGTTATAGCTCTTTTATATATATATTGCTGCGGAACACGGTCTCCAACCCAGATATCCAACACAAAGCTGGCTTACACCCCAATGCTCCACACGCCGCAGTTCATAAACAACTGGTTTGCACTTTCATCTCCGATTTTGTTCATTTTCACTCAGATTCCAAGCCCCCATAAATGATGGCTTCCCTCAACTTCCAACCGCCACGGAATCTCACCAATTTCAATTTCAAAACACTGACAAAACGATGCGTCCCAATAATACTCAGTCTAGTTCGGCCAGCTCTCCCACCGGAGCTAGCAGCAGCAGCGGTGCAGCTACCGGGCGTCACCCGGTGTACCGGGGGGTGAGGCGTCGGACCAGTGGGAAATGGGTGTCTGAAATTCGTGAGCCCAGGAAGCCCAATAGGATATGGTTAGGTACATTCCCTACCCCTGAAATGGCTGCCATTGCCTATGACGTGGCTGCCCTTGCTCTAAAGGGCAGCAACGCTGACCTTAACTTCCCTGACTCCGCTTCTTCGCTGCCCGTCCCGGCCTCTCGCTCTGCCAATGATATTCAGATTGCTGCTGCCAGCGCCGCCGCCGCGGCGGGGGCAGCCAGGGATGCCTTGTCCGGACCTAATGAACAAGGCAATGCTAATGTTAATGTATCCGAGGAACAACAATATGGTGGGGCTGAGTTTGTGGACGAGGATTTGATCTTTGATTTACCTAATGTTCTGGCCGATATGGCTGAAGGAATGCTGCTCACTCCTCCCCCTCTGGATTTTACTGGCAACAACGATGCTGATGGTTCTGCCGGAGGAAACGTCGGTGGTGATGATCAAAAACTTTGGAAATTTCCATAATATAATGTCTACCGTCACATAATAAACCTCCCCTTTATAGTATGTGCTGAATGACTTTAATTAATGCTTATTAAGGAAGAAAGGGAAGGAGAGGCAGAAGTTAGCCTGTTATTAATTATGGAGAACTCTCACATCAAAGCTTGCTTTGCTTTGATATGACGAAATGGAGTGGTGTGTGTCTTCTTATATTTGGCAAAAAAAAAAAAAAAATATAAAATCTCCGTCTATATATGTAATATGTCCTTTCTGTATTATTACGAGGTTTGATTCTGTTCCATTGTAATGCGTCTAGTTCTAGTTATTTATCATGCAGTGATATATGGGTAAATGGAATGTAAGCGTTTGGGTGCACATGTTTTTTAATCTCCGTCGACGTGGCATGTTTGAAGGTTGACGTCATCTTCTTTGATTCTTCTACAACGTAACCCTAGGGGCCAGGTTACACTTATTAACACAGCCAAACCGTATTTCATTATTAGGTTTTCATACATTCAGCTACTCAAACATATCCCTAATCATAGCAAGACTCTGCTTTAAATGGTTTGTAATTCCTCACCTAAAGTTTGGAAATTAGCCAAACCGTATTTCATTATTAGGTTTTCATACATTCAGCTACTCAAACATATCCCTAATCATAGCAAGATATAATTCCTCACCTAAAGTTTGGAAATTACTTTGAATCAGGCATATTTCCGTATTCAAGAACATTTAGATGTTCGCCAATTAGTTGTGTAGGCCATTAAGTTCAAATCAACTTGGGTTCAGGTTGATGCTAGAGAACACAGATTAGTGCTAATTAAGAATCATGATATGATTTCGTTGGTGCCGGGTGTGGGAGACTTTGTTTGGTTCTTAATTAATTGAAGTATAAAGATGGGGAAGCAAAAAATGTCTAGTTTGGTAAATAAAGAAAAGAAGGGCAAGTGGGGGAAGGTTTAGTCAATCTGAATTGATAATTACTCAGTTGAAATGGAAGCTGCGAGTACCCTCTGATTCAAACCTACTATTAATCGAGAGCGATTACAAGAATATTAGGATGGATAATTTTCTGGGGTTATATATAGGCAATAATCATTATATATAGAGAGAGTTGAAGAGTGTGGTCCACTATTTCTCGTCCATATATTGTTGACGTGCCAAATTCAAGCAGCTTGGAGTTTTCGGATGAAGACCATTTCCTCATCTTTTTTTTTTTTTTTTTTTCATTTTCTCTCATTAGCTTATCTGGGCCGTTGATGTTGATTGAGAAAATGAAAGAAAAATTAAAGTAATATATATTATATTAATTGGACAAACATAATTTAAAGATTATGAGAAATGATAAGAAAAAGATGATGAGAGAAATTCAACCCCAAGTTTTCCCAACTACATGAAAAACAGCCTGTTTATAAGATGTTATGGACGCTGACACCGTACCCTTCTCTCATAACCATTCCCCCATCGGTCCCCATATAGCTTGTATGCGTAAATGATGACAAGACAATTACCATAGGTTTCAAAATTTTACTGTTTCCCCAACTGATCCATCAACGGTCATGATTTAAGTCCAAATTTCACTCTCTAATTAATGCGTTTTTTATTTAGTGATTTCTCACACAAAACGATCTATCCAAGCTAGAGCCCCTGCCATATCCAACCCTTAACTTCTTCTCAATGCTCCTTAGAGCGTAGTTCCTACTATCATATTTTACCCTACCAAAAAAAAAATCCCGATCGTTATTTTATTTGAATTAGTATAGATATGAGTAAAAACAATTAAAAAAGGAAAACAAAAGTTAATGAATCATGTCTATCCATAAAAGTTTAAAGAGTACATGAGTAAAATTAACAAGGTGTAAGACCAATGAAAATTGAATCTAACGGAAGGGGTTGGTCCTTCATAATGTGGGATCAAATCAATATTTGAGTCCCAGCTGGCCGCCCACATGTATTACCTGACATTGCCTTGATCGAGCAACATTGCTTCTTATAGGAGGATGATACATGTGCTTAACACAGAAAAAAGAAAGGATCAGACCAAATGATTAAAATATTAAAAGTTTATTTTAGAGCAACACATACATAAGGGGCTTAGGTTTCTTTCATATCATCAAATGATCCTATTCGGCTGTTCCCTTGAGATCACACAGTGTGCGTCTATTTGTTTACATCTAGAGTAAACAAAACAAAATAAAACAAACAAAAAAAGGACGGACTAAGAAGGGGTAAAAGCTAGAAACTAATGTGGGAACTTTTGGGGTACAGGCACAGGAGAAAAAGTAAAATGATGGGCACAGTCAAGGGAGGTGATTATTAGGGAATAAGCATGGCTTAAGCACCGAGCAAAAGGTTAATAATCACCACTATTGACTGTTACGATATCGTCTATGCTTTTTGCTGTTCATGACTAGGGATGACATGTCCTTCATAGTAGTAGTGGATATTACGGCTTAGTGGACATGAGCCTAAGGATTTTGAAGTGTACGAGCCATATCAAGTAATAAAATGTGAGGTAAGATATCATTTCCAAGAGGATTTGGTACCAATAATGTAGTTGAGCAATTACTTTACACTTTTGCTTAAGTTGAGTTAATACAATTTGAATAGAAGGTAGGAATAAAAACTAACTAAAAAAAGAAAAATAAATCTAACTATAATTAAGATTAAAGATAAAGGTGATTCTAAATCTTAAGCGATAGGTATATGTCTATCATACCAGCAAATTAAATCCGAAAACTTAATTCTACAGGATTCAATTGAAGGTCTAGTCTGAATTTCTAGGCTCCTTTAGAACACCAAAATAGTCCTAATCAGATTTCTCTTGTTTCAAGATAATCCAACACACAATTAAATTAATAAATATAACATTAAAGCAATTAAAAGAAGAAATCGTCACCCACTAATTTATAATCAAGCTAAATAATCCAAAACAAAGGTTTTGCTACATAAACTAAACATTTTAATTTCATGAACAAAATAATAACTAACCAAAGATAAAATAAACGACAAAAGAAATATATAGGAGAAACAAAAACTCAATGTCAAATTTCCATTCGTGCTGTAGATCTTATGCATTTTCAAACTTTAATCTCCCTCCATCTAAATTATGAACTCTTGTGTTGCCATCATCAACCAAGGAAAATAAAACACACCACCCTTTCGCTACGTCTAACATATATATTGGTATATATATATTGCTTCCCTACGTGCGTCTCTATCACAATTACTTGGTTTATCTCTTTTTTTTTTATTATCAATTATCATATAATATAGATATATTATGTTGATATTTTGTTCTTATTTGAATCTTATAACATCTCTTGCAAAATAAGTTAGGATATGAGTAAATTTTATATCAAAATATATCCTTTTATCCTATAATTAATTAAAGGATAGAAAAATATATATAAGATAATTAAATATGTATGAATTATTAATAAATCCAACTAATGTATCTTGAAATATACACCTATATATTTAATTATAAATTACAAACTTATCAAACTCTCCCTCATTTAAACATTTGATAGTCCTCAAACAAGAGAAAGAAAATACATTATCCGAACAAGAAGAAAATTGCTTATGAAATTCCTAAACAGAGAGCAACACACTACCACGGTTAGATCATGCTATCAAATTTTGTTCAATTTAATATCTTATAAGAATGGGTCACTAAGCCAAGAACCTTAAACAATTATAATAATCTCTTAATGTTCCCACAATCAAAGGATTAGTAAGTAATAGTGCATCAATAAGATTAGTAAAGGAATATTAAACTGCTAAACTCCTCCAAAAAAATTCAAATGGCCCACTCAACCTAGCTTTTCATTTAATATATTCTATAAGGATCCTCAGGTGGAAAATTGGTTCATTTTATTACTTTTAATTAATTTTAGTGAACATTAAAATACATATGATTTAGTTAGTTGCTACTTGTATATAAGACGGAGGGAGCATAATTATGGGACATACACTCTCCCTTAGCTTTATATATCGTGTGAGATAATTTTATGGACTAGGCCAACGTACAACATTCTAATTTACGAGATCCTAAGAAAACTATTGACTAACGACTAACTAATTAGTGTTTATTTAGATTAGTAATGGAAACTACTTTTCCGACGTATTTTATGATATACAAGATAAATATGTGAAAAGATTTTTGTTTCAACTTGTAAAAACATGCTATAGCCAATTCAAATAAACCTTAGAAGAATAGTTTCAAAGGCAACTTCTTAATTGTCAATAAATAACTGTTTGAGTTAGTGTAACAAAAATATGTTTACGCAAGTCAAAGACAAATCCCTTCACATACTTATCTCGTGGATCACAAATCACGTTGAAAAAATCATTTCTACCACTAATCCAAATATATATAAATGATGGTGAATTGGTAAATAAACGGCGCACTACTTAGAATTAGTAGAGGAGACAGTACCTCGGTCATTATTATTCGCGACGGAGACAAATAATCATTGAGCTTTCAAATCGGCATTCCAAAAGGCTTTGTGCGTGTGGTTTTTGTGCACTAAATTTCCTGATTTATATATGCTCGATCGCAATTGTACTAATTCATTTAAAAATTGAAGGGAAATAGGGTTGTGTAAACCACTTGAACTTGAAGGGCCATTTACTCATCCCATAAAAGTGGATTGGTCCAGTAAAGAGTTGTCTGTCATCGGAGGAGAATTGGGTAAATTCAAAATTAGAGATGGAGCTGCTCAAGGGTACAAGAAGTCAATTAGAATTTAATTAGGAAAATTTCCAATAAAATACCATTTAAATTTATGAAACATCAAAATATTTGTTAACACTCATAAATGACAAAGAGGCGATAGAGATTAAATTGAAATTTTGATGATTTTATCATAACATCTTTCAATTTTTTAACTAAAAAATAAAAAAATGCATCCTTGCAGGAGCACCACCCCGACTGGCACCCTTTGGTTGTTGGACCTCGTGCCACCAGCGCCAAAGGTGGCTGGATGTTTTTCTATTGGGAAGCGATTAATTTTTTGTTTGTTTAAAAAATGTGTGAGCCTTGGTAGTGGTGGGATTTTCACCTTGGTTCCTTCCAAAAGCCTTGACCATCGTAACCTCAAGTTACCTTTGGTAAATATATACATAAGAATATACATGTGTGTAATGGTATTAATTAAAGGCGTAAATGTATTAACTAAATAAGTAATAATATTAACTAATTAAAGGTGTAAACCTATTGACTAATGACGTAATGATATTCATTAAATAATGAGTAGTGGAAATGACTGAAAGCGTCATGATATTAACTAAATAAGTAATAATATTAATTAAAGACATAAACAAATTGACTAAAGGGATAATGATATTGGCTAAATGAGTAATAGAAATAGTTAGAGGCGTAATGATATTGACTAGAAACGTAACGATGTTCATTGAATGACTAAAGGCTATTGGTTAAAGGCGTAATAACATTGACTAAATAAGTAGTGGAAATGATTAAAAGTGTAATGATGTTACGTTGCCTAGACGCGTAAATGTATTATATAAATGAATAATAATATTAGTTAAAGACGTATACATATTGACTAAAGGTATAACAATATTGATTAAATGAGTAATGATATTAACTAAAGGCGTAATGATATTAGTTAAATGAGTAATGACATTAACTATAAGCGTAAACCTATTGAGAAAATAATGATATATTGATTAAATGAGTAAATCAATCAATACTTGTGTCTTTAGTGAACATGTACCATTGAGTCTAACACGTATACGCTTTTAGTTAATATCATTACTTATTTAGTCAAATATCATAACGCCTTTAATCATTTTTATTATTCATTTAGTCAATATATACTATTATACTTTTAGCCAATGACCTTTAGTTAATATCATTACTCATTTACTGAATATCATTACGTTTTTTGTCATTTCAATTAGTCATATAGTCAATATTATTATACCTTTAATCAATACGTTTACATCTTTAGTTAATATCTTTACTCATTTAGTTAATACCATTACACTTTTAATTATTTCCATTGCTAATTTAATCAATACTATTACGCCTTTAATTAATATGTTTACGCATTTAATTAATATCATTACTCATTTAGTTATTACCTTTATGCTTCTAGTCATTTACACTACTCATTGAGTTGAATACTATTACGCATTTATATGTATTATACATATATAAATATATTCTTATGCATATATTTATTAAAGAAAGCTTGGTGTCCTAATGGCCAATGCTTTTGAAAGAAACCAAAATAGAGTGGGTTCAAATCTCACCTCGGCCAGCAAGCTAAGGCTCCACATTTTTTAAACAAAAAAAAAATTCCCTTCTGGAAAAAAACAGCCACGCACCAAAACATGTAGAAGTTTTACAACCTTACTACAAGGAAGTGTCTGACAAGTCATTGGTGGGAGAAATTTTCAGTTGTAAAGGAGTCTGTCGGAGATAAAAACTTTCACGCCTCATGATTAATTTGTTGGAATATATGCTCTTTGGTCATGAGTGAGACCCACGGCCAAGAGCCCTATGCCCCTTTAGGGTTTAGGGTTAGGTCTTGGTGTAGTAGTATATAAACCTACTTTCACCCATCGAGAAACCTAATTCACAAGGAGGCTCTCATCGAAATAAAATCCTAGAGGCAGACGTTCATCATCCGAACGGTTGCCCACACAACCATCTCATCCCCCTCAAGAGATAGTCTGAAAGATCGATCATAGAGCGGACTTGAACTGTTCGTGACTTGGACCGTTCGAGAAAAAGCTTTTAGATCGCTCATCTTTCCAGGTAATCAAAACGATGAAGGTTCATCTTTTTTCTACATCGTCTCGGTTCGATACGCTTAGTGTTTCCGGTGAGATTCCTACAATTGGCATCGGAGCCGGTTGGCGATGAGGAAAAAGAACCATTTTGATTTAGTTTATGTGATCAAATCTCGATTTTTCAAAATATTATTTTTTGAAAAATATGGCATCAGATTTAGTTTATGCGATCAAATCTCATATTTTTCAAAATATTATTTTTTTTGAAAAATATGGCATCTATTTCTATATTTGTTATTGATTTCATGAGTTTTATTCTTTATAATTTAGATTTGATATTAGTTTTAATTTTAATCGCTTTAATCCATGGTTAGATTTTCTCGTGTATTTCTTGATTTGTAACAAGGAGGCTAATCCCATATGATTAGGTTTCCTCCTTGCTTGTTCTTATGTTTTTTTCGCAATTTCTATGTAAATTTCCAAATTTCGTAAAAGTTGAAGATCGAGAAAACTCAAGAAGAAAAATTGCCCATCGTGGCCGAGATGACTTTGAGATGACTTAATAAAGAAGATCGACGGCTAGGGTTCCTCTTTTGCATCCTAGGTTTTCTCGCCAAAAGTGGGTCTTTGGGTTTTTACGGCCCATGAATACCCTAAAGGGGCTTGAGACAGATCCTAAGAGGTCGACAAAAGAGAAATTCCAAAGTTGTAATTTTATATTTTATTTTTTAAAATAGGAAAGCCATGGATTAAAGTTATTTGTTTAATTTTTTAAATGCTTTTATTGAATTGATGAATTAAATGTGCGATTAACATGATTTTAGAAATAACATGTCATATAGAATAGGAAAGATGTCATATTTGATGCATAATCACATGTCATTACTGCATAGTAGCTATTTGTCTCGATTCGACTAGTATGATAGTTATTTTGCAAGATTATTTAGGTTATCCACTAAATTAATTATAAATTATTATGATTTTATATTAAAATCTAGATTAATAATTGGATTAATTAATTGTGGAATTAAAATCTAGACAAATAATCCGAAAAATTTCCTAAGAGAATTGTATATTTGAGATTGATTTCAAATTACTCTAAATTGAACAATTCTTGGAAATTGAAAATTCTTATTTTAAAAATTATTGAATGGGTGAAGGTTTTAAATTAAGCAATTAATTTTAAAACCTACGGGCCCCAATTGTGGGTTTTATTAGTGAAATGGTTATCGCCGAAGCCCCATCGATAAGGATAATCGGATTTCGCTAGATTAAAACCTAATATTTTCAAAATTTTAGTAAAGTTTTGTACGGCCCATCGTCGGCAACACTTAGACACTAAAAATAATTTTGAAAGTAAACAATGGTTAAATACATTCAACTTTGGTAAAATTGTTAACCCTCCCATCGAGGCTCGCAATGGAACCAAGGCCCAAAATAACAATATTAGTTTTACAAGTATCTTGCCCATCGTAAGCCTTGTAAAGATAACTAATGGATTGTTAAACAATAAACGAATAGTAGTTATTAGAATCTACTAGCGCAATATCTGTTTGTTGTTAATTATAGTTTGTAATTAGTGTGATTTTTTTTTCTTCTTTATTTTCAGAAAAATGTCTTTCAATCCTTTAACTACCATCTTGAGCCAAAAACCTATGGATGGTACAAACTACAAACAATGGAAAACAAATTTGGATATTGTTCTTCAATATGAAAAGCTCAACTTTGTTCTAATCGCCCCTATGCCAAAAGTAGCGCCTGCTGCAGATGCGTCTGTGGCAATCCGACTAAATTTCAGCAAGAGAAGGAAAAATGAGAGAAGGCGAATGTAGCAGTTCATTTGCTATATTTTAGCCGATCTCGCTATCACCTTCGAGAGCAAGTAAGCATGATTGAGAGTGGAGCAACAATGCTCCAGACTCTTGATGGCATGTTTGCTACGTCTAGCAGCTCCGCTAGGCAAAATGCGCGAATTGATCACCAAGACAAGTGATGTCCGGAGGAAGTGTGCGGATCATTGTCTAACAATGATAGCAAACTTTAAGAGGGCTCATGACCATGGTGTCAAATTTGAACAAGATTTAAAAGTTGACATTCTCTTACAATTACTTGCTGAATACTTCAATCAATTCAAGATGAATTATAATATGAATAAGATGCATCTTGACCTCACTCAACCGATGCATGAGCTTGAGAGTGCTTTGAATGCTCCTAGTCAAGGAGGCGGTGCATTATTTGCTAGTGAAAGTTCTGTGAAACCTAAGGGGAAACCCAAGGGAAAGAACAAGAACAAGAAAAAGAAGAAATCGAGCATTCCAGTTGCCAAAAAATGTTGCAATAAAGCGGCCAAAAGGCAAGTGCTTCAAGTGCGGACAAAAGGGGCATTGGAAGAAAAATTGCCCACGGATGAATCAACCAGGTATGGGTAATTTACATGTGATTGAGGCTTGTTTAGTGGAGAATTACGATGAAAAATGGATCGTTGATTCAGAGCCACTAACCATGTTTGTTACTCTATGCGATGGTTCAAACATAGCTTGCCTATAAGTGAAGGACAAAGAGTTTTGAAGCTTGGAATCTGCGGAGCTTGTGTCTGCACTAGCAAAGTGGGACAAGTTATTTTATCTTTTGATAATTGCGAACTTTGGTTTTAGAAGACTTTATTTATTCCGAATTTAAGAGGAATTTAATTTTTGTTAGTTGTTTGAAAAAACATGGTTTGACAGATCAATTTAATTCCTCGGTTTCAATAAGAAGTAACTCTTCTTTTATTTGTTCTGGTGTAATGATTAATGGTCTTTATTTCCTTAATCATGTTCCATGTGAAGTTAATCATGTTGAATTAAGAGATGTTGAGCATAATAATTCATCAAAGAAAAGAAAAGTTTCCAATGAAACATATCTTTCGCATTTGAGATTAGGTCATATTAACTCTAACAGATACAAGGTTTGGTCAAAAGTGGGATTTTAAAATCCCCGAACTTTGAACCGATACCGAAAGTGAATCTTGTTTAGAAGGTAAAATGACCAAGAGATCCTTCAAGGCCAAGGGAAAACGTGCCACACTTCATCTCGAATTGGTACATACCGATGTATGTGGACCAATAAATGTCCAAGCCGTAGAGGAGGGTATCGTATTTCATCACATTTACTGATAATTACTCTAGATTTGGACATGTGTACTTGATGCGTCACAAGTCTGAAGCTTTTGGAAAATTCCAAGAGTTCAAGGCTGAGGCAGAAAAGCATCTTTGTGTTCAAATTAAGACCATTCGATCTGATCGAGAGGGAGAATACCTATCTGGAGAGTTCAGGTCTTACCTGATCAAAGAGGTGATAGTTTCACAATTATCCTCTCCAAGGACACCCCAAATGAGAATGGAGTTGAAAGGAGAAATAGAACCCTTTTAGAAATGACAAGATCTATGCTCGCTTATTCATCTCTTTATGATTCATTCTGGGATATGCCTTAGAAACTGCTATGTATCTATTTAACTTAGCACCGTCCAAGTCGGTTTCAAAGACACCAATAGAATTGTGGAAAGGGTGTAAGCCCACCATGAAACATATTCGGATTTGGGGTGCTTCAAAGACATGTCTTGCAACATAAACCAGATAAGATGGACTCGCGTCTCAAGTATGCATGTTTATAGGCTATCCTAAAGGAACCGAGGGTTGGTTGTTTTATAGTCCAAAAGATAAGAAGGTCATAGTGAGCACACACGCGACTTTCTTAGAGGAGGACTATATGGCAAATCATAAGCCAAGAAGTAAGGTTATTCTTGATGAGCTAGTCTCGGATCAAGTTTCACCGCCACCTCCTCGGCGGTTCCAAAGATTTATTCCTGTGGTTGTTCAAATAGGGGAAAATATGGAAAACATACTTGAACAAACACAGGAACCAGAAATAGAACCAGAAGTTCAGCATAATGATGAACGTATGGAAGAACAAAAATCACGAATTGGTTAATCCACCTAATGAGGGTCCTCATCAAGAAATTGTTAACCCACAAAATATGGACCCACCGTAGATGCCCAACATCAAGTGAGACAAAGTCGTAGTGGGAGATTGATTCGTAAACCTACAAGATTTCTCTTGTTGGGTGAGTCAAATCGAGATGTCATCATTGATGAAGATGATGATCCCACAAGCTATGACGAGGCACTAGGAGATGTTGATGCTCAAGAATGGCTTGAGGCTATGAATCATGAAATGGATTCTATGTATTCCAACTCGCTTTGGTCTCTTGTAGATGCACTTTGAAGGGGTAAGACCCATTGGGTGCAAGTGGATTTACAAGAGAAAGAGAGGATCGGACGGGAAGGTTGAAACCTTCAAAGCTAGATTGGTGGCAAAAGGGTACTCCCAAATAAAACATGTGGATTATGAAGAAACCTTTTCGCCGGTTGCCATGCTTAAATCCATCCGGATTCTCTTAGTCGCTGCAAAAAATCTTGATTATGAGATTTGGCAAATGGATGTCAAAACGCTTTTCTAAATGGAAATTTGGAAGAGGAGATCTATATGCAGCAACCAAAAGGGTTTATAGCCAAAGGGCAAGAACATATGGTATGCAAGTTGCAAAGGTCCATTTATGGACTTAAGCAAGCGTCCGATCATGGAACATCGATTTGATCAAGCCATTAAGTCTTATGGTTTTGAGAAAAGTCCCGATGAGCCGTGTGTGTATAAAAGGATCCAAGGTGACACAAGATCTTTTCGGTACTTTATGTGGATGATATACTCCTTATCAAAAATGATACAGGTATTATTAAGCATAAAGACCTGGGCCGAGCAAGAATTTTGCTATGAAGGACACGGGGAAGCCAATTATATTCTTGGTATTAAACTCTTGCGAGACCGGAAGAATAGGGTTTTGGCATTATCTCAGGCTAAATACATCGACAAAATACTTGTCAGGTTTAGCATGGAGAATTCCAAGAGGGGAATGATACCCTTCAGGCATGAGATTCATCTCTTTAAGGAGCAATCTCCTAAAACTCCTGAGCAGAGAGAACGCATGAGTAGGATACCTTATGCTTCCGCAGAGGGTAGTCTCATGTATGCTATGCTTTGTACCGCACCGGATATCTCGTATGTAGTGGGAGTAGTAAGCCGGGTACCAATCTAATCCCGGAGAGGAACACTGGGTAGCGGTCAAACATATACTCAAGTACCTACGGAGAACGAGAGATTATATGTTGGTCTATTCTAGTGGGAGTCTTGAAACCATTGGTTATACGGACTCGATTTCCAAGGAGATATTGACTCAAGTAAATCCACCTCGGGATATGTGTACACCCATAATGGCGGTGCCATTTGTTGGAGAAGTGTAAAACAATCATGTGTGGCGACTCTGCCACAAAGGCTGAGTAAGTAGCAAAGAAAGATAGCATCGAAGAGAACCTTGTCGACCCTTTTACTAAGAGTTTGCCTGAACGTGTGTTCGAGAGGCATGTTACATTTATGGGTCTTTGGAGGATTCCATATTTGCTATAAGCTTTAGGAAGTTGAAATTTCATTTTGTTATTTTGTGCTCTTTGAGCAAGACATTATGACATTGCAATTTTTTCTGAATGGTATAAATGAGGTGTTTTTCATTTAAATTTCGCACACTATTTACGACTTAAAGGTCCGGATCAATTGTGGAGTATATGATCATATGGATACGTTCATAGAGGACATGGTCATAGGTACTCACAATTGATGAATAGCTTCACAGCTATTAAATTAAGTTGGGCACTTTATTTAGGCTGCAATATTTTATGAAATGGTTTTGTCCGGATCATTATAAAATATTGGTGTGAGTTAATACTTACATTGAATGGATTAATGAGAGATTTGATCAAGGTTGCTCTTTCATCATAAGGAATCAAATCTCCGATAACTATAGTCATGTAGTTGCTCTTAATCCCGAGTTTATTTTAAATAGGTAGTCAAATAGTTTTCATTCTTTGATTTACCAACAAAAGTGAGGTTTGATCTATATGACGGCCAATAACTTGGTATTTTGGGATTGAGACTTTTTGGTTATCGGTGTTTATGAGATAAACAACATGGAATTTATAGGAAATGTCCACTTGATATGTTTCGGTACTTGGATATTGAAGACACCGCCGCTGCATGTAATCCATTAGAGAAACTATCATAGTCAAGGGAATAAATAATTGATTGAGTTACGTAAAACTAATCAATCAAATTATAGACATTTTATAAAGGGGTAATGCATATTCGTGTTATAATTGTCATTAATCTTGGAGTTCACATTCGGGCTTTTAGTGGAGTAGCACCGAACTAGATAATCTTCAAACAGATTATCATGAGCCTCGATAAATGACAAATGATAGATCCTTAGGCTAGCTCGAAACAAGGGATGGGGTAAATTATCGATAATGATGGCTTAAGGGCTACATGGTCTTGGGTTTACGAGCTCAAGTTTTGTATCTCAAAGAGCAAGTGGGAGATTGTTGGAATATATGCTCTTTGGTCACTTAAGCCCAATTGGGCTTAAGTGAGACCACAGCCCAAGAGCCCTATGCCCCTTTAGGGTTTAGGGTTAGGTCTTAGTGTAGTAGTATATAAACCTACTTACACCCATTGAGAAACCTAATTCACAAGGAGGCTCTCATCAGAAATAAAATCCTAGAGGTAGACGTTCATCATCTGAACGGTTGCCCACACAACCATCTCATCCCCCTCGAGAGATAGTCTGGAAGATCGATCATAGAGCGGACTTGGACTGTTCGTGACTTGGACCGTTCGAGAAGAAGCTTTTAGATCGCTCATCTTTCCAGGTAATCAAAACGATGAAGGTTAATCTTTTTTCTACATCGTCTCGGTTCGATACGCTTCCGCGTTTCTGGTGAGATTCCTACATAATTCAATCTCTTCTACCGTAACAGCAATATTAGTTTTTGAAATGCTTTGCAATCATCTTACCTGGCCATGAAAACCTTATAAAAGGACGTATCAGAGGGCATTAAAATCGTATTATCTACATTTTTATATTTTAAATTGGGTCCATGACGCAATTAAAATTTTGTTGAATTTACTAACCTCTTTTAAAATTTCTCTATTTCAACTAGTTTTGTATGAGATTTTTCCTGTTATATTTAACATTTTGAGGAATCATAGTTTTTTTGCCACTACTCTCTCGTAAATATTTGAAGTACTTGCTAGAAGCCCCTCCACCACAACGACACTTCGCATCCACTTATAACAAAATGGAAGCGAGTTAATCGTATATTTGGTGTGGTGTTTGTTTTCTTATCCAAAAAGAAGCAGCAGCAAAACGAAAAAATTAATTAAGAAGTTGCATGCATTTTAAGTAGCTTGAATAATTACACAATAAAATTAAAGCTTGAATAATTCTAAGGAAACACAACCAGAATGCATAGGATTGGAGATGCCATTAAGGGTCTTTCACTACTATAAAAAAGGGCTTTTAGACCATTACATTTAGACTGAATATAGAAGAACAAGTTTAAAAAGTATGATCAATGATATTTTTGTAAACATAAAGAACTTTTTAGACTGGTTCCTTTAATATGAGATCTAAAAGATATTATTTAGACCGGTTTCTCAAACAACCGGTCTAAAAAGTTTTTTTTTTTTAAAAAAAAGTCTATTGCTTTTGAGACGGGTTATTTTGTTTAACCGGTCTAAAAAATGAAACTTTTAAGACTGGTTGTTAACAATAACCAATCTAAAATGTTAATATATATATATATATTACTTTTAAGACCAATTATTACGAAGAACCGGTCTAAAAAGCTAAAAATAAAAATAAATAAAATGTCTATTACTTTTAAGATCGATTGTTACAAATAACCGATCTAAAAGGTTAACTTTTAAGACCCCATTTTGATAATAACTAGTCTAAAATATTTTCATAAGAACCCTCTTCACCGTGCACTGAAAATTGAATTTTACTTGCAAGAGAGCTGTTTTGCGAGGTTGATGGTGATGTGGCAATACATCAGCCGCAAGCTCCGTCGAAGCTACGAACAGGGGAGATATAGCAAAGGTGGCATCGATGGTTGACGAAGCAGCCGATGATGCTAAAACCCCATGAGCAGCAGAGTTGTTAGACCACGAAGCAGTGACAATTTGCACCACTTCAATGTTACTGCAGTTCCTACGAGCCTTGGTGCTGAGCTAGCGCTGGAAGTTAGGAGGAAACCTCAGGATTAGTGAAGGTAGTGATGAGGTGGGCGATGAATCATCCCTATCCGAGCTTCTCGAACCTCAGAGTAACAAAGAAATTGTGATTTGAGTGACACTCAAAGGACGAGAAAACCCTAGCATAGCTTGACATGGCCATTTTAGATGATTCTCACGGTAGGTAGAGTTCTCTCTATCCTTCTCTCTTGCCTCGCAGAACTGAATAAGGAAGGGATTTGGAGGTGACGATGAAATAGCGAGTTTAATTAATAAGTGCTTATAATTTGTCCTTTTGTTTGCCTTTTAACAATTGCCTACTTCTGGAACCCTAAATTATCGTTGGTGAATAACCCGATGAGTTCGAACCTCTCCATGAAGGTTTCCCTAGCGCAAATCCTCTTGGAGTCGGGCTTGAAGCAGTTGAAATCGATGAGGTAGACGGTGCGCGGGAGGCTCATGAAGTAGAGAGTGATGAGGAAGATGACGAGGCTCAGGCAGAGGGTGAAGGAGACGAGATTGTACTTGAGATTCTCCCAGCTGAGGTGGAAGAGGTCATCGTGGAATAAGACGATGGAGAGGTGAGCGGAGGGCGCCGCTAGGATGGGGATGAGGATGAGTTACATGGCGTTGGAGATTAGGATGTGGTATCCGAGCTTGACGTACTTGAGGTAGATGGAGTAAAGAAAGTTCGGAAGCTTCGAGGTCGCCAACGGCGACGATTCAACTGAAACAGATGCTGGAGAAGAATTTGGAGAATTACGGTGACGATCAAGTTGAGGATCCGCCAAGCTATTGGGATGGGTGATAGACTTTTAAGATCGGTTATTTTACATAACTGGTCTTAATAGTCTTACTCTTAAGACCGTTTATTTTACAAAATCAGTTTTAAAAGTCTTACTTTTTCTATCTTATATTTTTTAAAACCGGTCTAAAAAATAATTTTTAAGAATGGTTGAAAAATCAGTCTTAAAAGTAACAGACTTAATTATAAGATTGGTTGTATTGATTGGATCCAAAACCAGTTTAAAAAAAGATTTTTACCCGGTCTAAAAAGGGATTTTTGTAGTAATATGTTTGACAGAGGGAAAGGGAGGGGAGGAAAAAAAATTAAGAGTTGGATTTAAAAAAATTTAGAAAAGTGGGGTTATGAAATTATAATAAAGATAAGATGTAAAATAAAAGAGTTAAAAATATTAATCACAAACTTTCTCCATCACTTTTCTCATTTTTTAAAGGGTTAAGGAAATTGACAATAAACTATTAGCTCAGAAATACTAAGACAATTAACTATTAAGTGGACCGCTCAAAGACAACAAACTTTTAAAAAAGAGCGCCCAAAGACAACATCGTTAAAAAAAGTTAACGCCGTTAGCAAAAAGTTAATGTCCTTATCAAGGAGCGCCAAAGACAACAAACTATTATTCCAAAAGCGCCAAAGACAAAATTCTAAATTTTACTAAATTAAATAATTTTTTCTCAATTGTCATTATTCAAAATTACTTGTATAAATATCTATAGACAAAAATTACTCATTTTTCAATTTTGTCAACAAATTTTTTAGATTTTTTAAATTTTATTAACATTAAATGAATTTTTTAACTCACATAAATTTCTTCTAAAATAAAAATAAATCATTTTTTGTTTTGTTTAACATATATAATAAACTATAAAACACCTTGGGTTTTTACTAAATTAAATAATTTTTTCTCAATTGCCATTATTCAAAACTATTTGTATAAATATCTATGGATAAAAATTACTCATTCTTCAATTTTGTCAACCGATTTTTTAGATTTTTTAAATTTTATTAACATTAAATGAATTTTTTAACTCACATAAATTTCTTATAAAATAAAAATAAATCATATATTTTTTTAACATATATAATAAACTATAAAACACCTTGAGTTTTATTTAAATCATATAATTATATTTTTAATCAAAACTTTTGTTTATTTTAGCAAATTAGAATTTTGACAAAATTGAAGAATAAGTAATTTTTGTCCATAGATATTTATACAAGTAGTTTTGAATAATAACAATTGAGAAAAAAATTAATTTAGTAAAATTTAGAATTTTGTGTTGGGCGCTCCTTAGATAACTGATGTTAACTTTTTTGCTAACTGGCGTTAACTTTTTTTTTTAACGGCATTGTGCTTTGGCGCTCCTTTTTAAAAGTTTATTGTACGGGTGGTCCACTTAATAGTTAATTGTGCTGGACGCTCCTGAGCTAATAGTTTATTGTGCTGGACGCTCCTTAACCCTTTTTTAAAATTCTAGTTATAAATCTTTTCCTTGCGATCCTAAACAATCCCTAGGAGACGGCAAAGTACCACATCGACCAAGTAATTAAATGGATGTATAGTGGCGAGTACTAGTGATCTATCCCACGCCATCCTACTTTTTCACCAAAATACTGTTTCTTTTTTTAAAAAAATATCTAATTAAAGCGCCAAACATTTTACCAAAGTAATGGGTTAGTGGCGTAAACCGGATTCACGCGACTAGTAGCGTAAAAGTGGTTCACGCCACTGACAGAAAAGTGTACTTTTACGTCAGAAAAGTGTATTTTTTTGTGTCAGTGGCGTAAATAAGGTCCACGTCACTAGTGGCGTGAAAAACGTTTACGCCACTGACACAAAAAGTACACTTTTCTGTCAATGGCGTGAACCACTTTCACGCCACTAGTCGCGTGAATCCCCTTTACGTCACTAACTGCATTACTTTGGTAAAATATTTCCAAACTGTTTTAATTAGGTATTTTTAAAAAAAAGAAACAGTATTTTGGTAAAAAAGCCACACGCCATCCTTATTTTAATCATTACATCTTAGCCCAGTTCTCAATATTCCACCCAACTACATACCAAGTACGTGTATAATTTTCTTCTGTTAATTTCTCAATTTAGATAAATTAAATCCTTCATTCACGGATTCACCCGTTCTGAAACTAAAACGAGACTCAATGCATTCCATTTGTATTCATGTAGGAGTCTTTCTTTTTCTTTTTATTTGTGAGTAATTCTAAAAATTCTTGCATGTTTAGTCTAAGTAATTCATATATATATTCTGAATTTGCACGGGAATTTAGTTGCAAGAACTAAATAAGGGGTCCCAAGAGGTAATTTGACCCTGGAAAAACATAGGTGTATATTCAAGCTTGGATTAATTAAAGGGCATTTTTATCCTTAAACTATTGATCATGAGCGTTGTTTGGTTCAGGGGAGGAGATGAGAGAATTTGGGTTAATTAGTTTGATACTTGGGGGACGTGGTGGTGGTGATGGCAGTGACATGGACTAATCAAAAGCAAGTAATGATATGGATGAATGGTCAAAGGGTCTGTGTATACCAAATTAAAGTACTCTATATATATAGGAAAATAATAACTAAAAAGAATTAGTCCTTGACGACGTACTCGTGAAGAGGCTGCAGCCTTGAAAGTGGGACAAGCAAGGCTTCATCTTCCCCTTCCTACTTAGTTTCCTGTTGTTGTGCAAATTAAATGCAATGCAATGACTGATTCTGCGCAACAAATATTATACGTCTAGCTGTCTATTCATTTCTATGCAATTTGAAGATTACTCATCAGTCATCCCAATTTATTTATTTTTTTCTTATATTGCATGTTATATATTGATTGGTATTATTTTGTGTGTTGTGGGGGGGGGGGGGTGTTTCGGATATAGATCCTTATTAAGACTCTCTCTCTTTTGGTATCAGAATTCTTATTACATCATATTTCATTGCTGTTAATTCTTGTTCAGCATTGAAAGACATACGATATATAGTTTTCAGAAGTTTATCGAATGCTGAAGTGATTAAGTGAAAAAAACTAAGCCTGGTTAATCGATCCAATTATAGATCGATTTTGTTCAACTCTTGACGGAGTAACTAATGAAACAATTGAATCACTGCCTGGTAAATACTTGAAGTTTTTATCAGAGACTATGAAACTGAATTCAGTAGTTGATGTAATAAGCCCTTTGCAGTGTCGTACGTCCCGCCAATCTTTACATCTTAACATTCAAATTAAATCTCATCGTCCCACCCAACTACCAAACAACCCAAATAATTAGTTCACTTTTTGTTCTCTGGAATCTTTTATTTTCCTGCCAAATAAAAATCTCATTTATATAATGACTAATTGAAAATTTTCCATTCATTCAATGTTTTCCTTCTAATTGAAACTTCTAAAATAAATGAGAGATTTCAGTCAATCTTCTCTATTTGCTTTTTCTTACTTCTCTTTCTTATTGGTTACTCTTTTGTATAAACACGACTATTTATTTTTTATGATCTCGTAAACTTTAAAGAAATTATTAATCGAGATCTACCTGAATTCAAAACTTCATATCAACCCTCGAAACAAAATAATAAGAAGTGGAAATTAATGACCGTAGCCAGTACCGTTATAACGTGGCCCGTATTTAAACAACGTAATGTTATCTCATTTGTTAAAGCAAGAGCGGAAATTACACAAACTACTATATTTTTTGTAATTGATTTGAAATTGGTTCATCTGTGTGTTATTAATTCAAAACACGTTCTATCTAGTCAATATAATCTCAACAGAAACCTAAAATGAGATTTAATGATACATCAGTATTCCAGATATTTTTCCCAATTTTTCCGTATTCATCAAACTTTTTTACTGGTTAAGTGATTCGAATCAATTCATATATTGAGAATTGACAATTTCGTTGCGGGAACTGAATAAAGGACTCCGCGACGTGGTGACTGTTGAACATTTGAGTTGTTATATCTTGAAGAGAATGGAGTGACAGGTAGCTAGGAAAATGACAGCGTATTGCAATGAAATAGGTTTTGAATTAAAGAATGGTTATAAATTATTGAGACTTATACAAATGGAGGAGGGTTAGAGTATTAATATTGCAGAAATAAATGAGGAGGAGAATATTACTGGTTAAGAGCGGGGTCACGTAAAACGATGATTCAGACTTTAAAACGGCCAAGCTTGCGAGCCAGGGAGGGAAGAAGGCCACAAAGCCTTGTGGAATAAAGCCTTTCAACTAGGAACACCCTTTTGTGAGAGCCATGAAATTGATCAACCTACGTCTCTTGAGCAAGATACGGAACACTGTAGCCCACGACATCGCCGCCGGAACAAGTTCAATCCGTGGGTGGTTGATATGGAACTTCCATGGTTGGTCCTCGTTCAGCAGAATGAGAAGTAAGCCTGATGAGTATATATGGAATTCAATTAATCAATGAGAGGATCGATTACTGTTGCAAGTAGTGGGGCGAAATTGATCGATCATATAGAGCCTTGTTTGGTTTGGGGATGAGATGAAAGGATAGGGGTGGCCTGGAGGGCTTATATAAGGGATGTTTACGGGTTGATGGGAGTGACGTGGACCAAACTCTAAGTTTTGTACAACTATTCCTTGTTCCTTTGAATTTTATGGTGAGGTTGATTATTCCCCTCCATACACGGCAATCATGTCCTTTAGATCTGGTTTCCTCCATACCAATCACTTTTTTCCTCTTCATTTAGTTTAAGCGCTTTATATATATGTTCAGGAATATTTCACCCTACTCTTACAATATGTCACGACTCACGCTACACATCGGTTTAATCAAAGTTTAGTTTCCATTAAATTAATATAATTATTCAATAACAAGTAACAAGGGTAATGATACAGTCAGGTCCCAAGGAACATACAAAATATAAAAAAAGTCTCAACCCAAAATCACATATTTTTTATATTATTTGTATTGAAACAAAATTCAGGTGTTTAAATTTTGTTGTGAATATAGCACTTCTTGTTGTGAATATAGTTTTTTCTGTTGTGAATGACCATGTTTTAAATTTTGTTATGAATATAGCATTTTCTTTTGTGAATTTAGCTTTTTTTCTGTTGTGAATGACATTTGTTTAAATTTTGTTGTGAATATAGCATTTCCTATTGTGAATCTAAATTTTTCTATTGTGAATAACCGGGTTTTTAAATTTTGTTGTGAATATAACACTTGTTTTTAATACAAATAATATCAAAAAAGTTCCTTTAATTTTTTGATATGTGATTTTAAATTTGGACTTTTTTTTTTATATTTCGTATGTTTTTTAGGACTTGACTGTCATTTTCCCATAAATTAAAATTACGTACGACTTTTAGGTAAAGAATGGCAGGTTGGACGGGGGTAGTAAAGAGGGCAGATAAAATGCATTGTGTATTATACTATTATAAAAATATTGTTTATATAATATATATTCACCCCTGTTTATGTAGATTTGGGAGTTAATATAAGCAGTTTAACACTACCATCGAAGTGAAGCATTCTCCACTGTGAGCTAGCTAGTAGCTAGTAGTCATTAATTAGTATTAATTAGATGGTGAATTCTTCTTTTGTTAATCGTTAGTACAGTGTCATTGAACAGCATTGGGCTTATATTAATATTATCCTGAGAAGCTCTTGTAACATTTTTATTTAACGTTAAATTTTGGAAGTTCCTCGTGTCATGCATCGGTCCTATCTCCAAGCAATTTCATGGATCAAGCCTTTGTTTTTTTTACCTCCAATTTGGTCTTGTGGTAAAGATGAGGCCTAAGAAACAGCGGTAATCGGGCTCGCTTTCACCATCACGAAACGATCTGAAATGTCTCATCCATCTCTTTAATTTATGGGCTCAAAACATTCAAGCCCATCATAAACTTATTGTTGAAGCCCGAATTTATTCGGGGATGAAAGAGATTCGGCGACGCCCAAAGTGGCCTGTTAATGGAAAACAGAACTTAACTATTACCGCTGTTAATCCTCACTTTTTATTATATAAAATTAATTAGGCTTTTTTTGGCAACAAAAAGACTTAGGCACTATACTTAATATGATTTTATTTCATTAAATCGAAATAAGTGAATTTTAAAGTATTAATGATATTACTAACAGGGATATGTCACAAAATAAAAAATTATAAGAAAAACCCACATGTCTTGACACTAAAATAAAACAATGGATTGGGCACAAAATTTGATGATAAAATAGATTGTCAGATGAAATTCCATCTCCAATTCATTGTCTTTTTTTTTTAGTGTGAATGGAATGAAAATAAATCTCTTAAATGTATAAATTTTTTCCATAAATAATTATACGCATCATAGACACAATAACCCCAGAACAAATGAAATACACAAATTGATCTGCAAATCGTAAGGTCTTCCCATAATACCGAGTCGCAATTCATGTTGCTCACTTAAAGGATGTGGGAGAAAAGATTGGTTTTCGGACAAAAAAGTATATTTATTATAAAAAAAACTAAAGTTCTACAAAGTCCAAGAGCAGCAAAGCCAAGAAACAAGAAACAATGGGTTAAGGTTTTTCTCAATATCTCTTATAATCTCTAAATCATATCTGTTCAATCAATCTAAAATGTCACAATACTACTTTAATTTTTCTTTCATCTTTCTAATCAACGGTTGAAATGGGATGAGGAGAAAGAAAGCTTATAAAAGGTTCTCCTTCCAAAAACAACACCTCAAAACCCTAGTAGCAAAAACTAAAGCCGAATTAAAATGGCTACAGAAAATTTTGAAACCACGATAGTAGCGGAGACCAGAGCCGAATTCTCCATTTCTGTGGCCGTTCCGATTCTAACTCATACAATGCTCTGTCCCCATCCCAGATTATACATAACAATGCTACTAACGTGGTTTTAAAATTTTTTGTACGTAAACGGTGAGAAGAGAAGCAAGAAGGAGCAGAGGTTGAAGACGTAGTACTAACTACTAAGTATAGAAAGTACATAAATATGAGTTAGTGGTGGTTTTACTTTTGAGGAGTCAGTCTGGCCAGAGATTGAAGTCGGTGATAGTTTTGAATTCGATGTCGTCCCAATTGAAGCCCGTCTTCCAAGGCTGGTGGCGTGATGATCATTGATCAACCCTTCTGCCATGCTGTTCATGTTAACTAAACACCTCGCCGCTGCGTCTCCTTCTTCCTCTAATGCTTCCAATAACTCAAAAGTCTCAGTCCACGGTCAAAGCTGTCATGTTCTTCCCAGTGGGATCGCCGCAGAGAAGCTTCTGGATGGCTCTGAGGGAGGAGGAAGCGGCGTCGGGGAAATTCAAGGAGGCAGAATCACCCTTGAAAGCGAGAGCATCCAGCAACATCGTGAGCCATGCATGTAAGGGGTGGGGAAAGTGCCGAGCCACAAGAGTGATTTGTTCTTGTCGGATTGATGAAGCTCGCACACCCTTTTTTTCCTCAAACCTTTGTATGTTGGATGACGTGTCTTTTGGAACTTCTTGTTCCTCATTTCCACCTCTTACCTTATTGATGCTAAACGGAGGTTGGGTTTGAGATGCTGTTATAATTGGCCCATCTTTATGTGGTCTGTTTAACTTGTTGTTGACTTGTTTCAGTCAAAATAAATCTCCTCTCTCTCTCTGGAATGTTTACATCTTATACCGTAAATCACATTTTTAATTTTTGCAGCTTCGGGAAAACGCGTTCTTATTCACGTCTAAGCGTCATTTTTTATGTTCCACGTGTAACTATGCTAACTCTGTTTCTCAATCTCACGTCCCTAAAAGAATAACATAAACAACTCAACCTCCAACCCGGCCCCTTTCAAACGTGATGCTTCCTCTCAGTGGCGGAGCCAGAATTTATAGTTTATGGGTGCAAAATTAGTGTGGGGGTTTGGGGGTTCGGGCGCGCCCGAAAAATTTTTTAAGGAAATTTTTAAATGCGACAAGATTGTATCGTTGAATTCATCATGTCATAAACAGGAATAGAAATATGTCAAGGATAAGTCGCATTAAGATCAGTTTTAAGATACTTTAAACAGGGGTGTGAACAAGTACGTATATTATATAGTATATCCTACCAGGGAGGTGCACTTCACAATGGAGAAGATAATTTTTAAACTCAATGATCCAACCAATGGACAAAAAACTGTAAGACAAGATCGTTTTTCTAAACTCCTTTGGATGGCAAAATCTCACAGAAGGATTTGAAGTATATGACTATATAAAACTCTATATGCTCAGGATTAACTAATAGCTAGTGATCACATATACACACACAAACAGAATAAGGTAGTAGTTAGTTTCTTTTTACCCTGCGTAGCTTTGCTGAGTCTAGGTTAAGATGTGTGAGAAAATCTTCTACGCATTGATCTTTTCCGCACTCAAACGCTTGTGAAAAGCTCCATCCTTGCTAATCTTTTCCAATCTCCGACTTCATCGACGTGACTAGGAGGGTGGTGTTTCTTGTACACTGCAGCCAAATATAATCACAAGTAACTTTCAATTCCTCTCTTGCTTTGACAAGCAAAATGAACAGCTCAAATAAGCTGTCTTACATGATATCCACTACAAAAAAGGGATTATGAGTTCGATTTTGTTTAAAAAACACTAACCAAGATCGACCATTTGCAACTAAAAGAAATCACATATTGGAAAAGAATCAAAGTTTAGAACCAACAAACAACTTGACAAGACGGAATATTCAATCAACTTGACAAGAGGTGATAATAGGGAAAAACATCCATAAATAGGATGAGTATTTCTTTTCCGACCATAATCCATTTTATTTCTTAAAGAGAGTTTTTATCAATAGAAGTATTAATTTAAATGAGGCATTTTAAAAAACAAAACAACACAATTGTGACAAATAACTAGCTCATGGAGAGTCCCGAATTAGCTTATAAAGGTGGTTCAGATGCATACCAAATCAAAGGCGAAGGAAATCAATTGTGACAGTTAACCTGTAAGGCAGGCCAAAGCATCTATGCCTATGTTAATAGGATAAGCTTCAGAATCAGAGACCCCTTTTTTAATAATGAAAGATGTCTCCATCACTCTAACTTTGCTTAATCACAAGGAAACTGATGATATAAATTTTATTTCTGTAAAACCCTAAACATGTGAAGCACAAAAAAGAAATGGAGAGCGAAGCACCAAGTAGGGCAGAGTTGTAATCTACTAACAGAGTTGTCTAAAAGAACAAAATTTACATAACAATATCAGTAATAAATCAGGAAGTTCCAGCTTATTACCAATGCTAGAAGACGCCGACGACCGAGGTTTGGAAGCCGAGAGCACCGTGGGTGAGAGCGGTGGGTGAGAACCGAGAACAATGAAATTGAAAGAGGGGGATCGGTGAGTGAGAACGAGAACAATGAAATTTCAAAAATTACCTCGGAGGAGAAACATGACCCAAGGCACAATCGGAGAAAGAGCAACGGCGAATGGGAGATGGTGGCCTGACGCGATTCACGGAGAAAGAGCAACGACGAATTGGGATGGTGGCCCGACGCGATTCACGGAGAAAGAGAGGAAGACGAGTTGCCTCGCGAGAGAGGAAGACGCCGTGCACGATCGGTCGGTCCGAGAACGGTGAGTAAGAAGGAAGAACCGAAATTGAAAAAAAAACAAAAACAAAAGGATAAATGTAAAAAAAAAAAAAAAAAAAAAAAAAATGTGCCGTGTCTTTGTTCGAACTCGGGACCTTGTATATGGATGTGAAGGTTTTAACCAATTACTCCAATCAGCTAAATTGAAACAATACTCCTTCACAAAATATATATTTTTTAAATTTTTTATGGGTTCACTTGCCCCCACAACCACTAGTGTGCCTCCGCCCCTGCTTCCTCTTTAATTAAATTTCTTTCTATACACTCCAGTCACGTCTGAAATGATTTTTTTTTTAAACAAAAAGTGTTGTTTTTGTCACTCACATTTAAATTTATCAAAGAATAACATTACCTGCCGGAATTCACAATGATTATTTATTTACATTTACATTTGGAACAAAAAAAATAGTGTATATATATAGCATTAGGAAATGCAGGTCTTCATCCCTTGAAAAAATAAAATGAAGGTTTCGCTGCAATATCTTCACATATTATATTTGTAGATTTAGATTTTCAAATAAAATAATTAAAAAGACGTCGAATATTATTTTTAGATTAAGAACACAATGGTATGGGGTCCACCCATCAAAAGTAAAGTGCCGTACGCTAACTTTAACGGATTCTCCATTTTCAAAAGCTCGTGGGCACTGGATACAGTTTTGAAAAAAAAAAATAAAGAGGCATTTTTACACATTGAGATTACAGCAATCTGAAAAGGGGCAATCGCGGTCAGAGAAGTGATGGCGCAGGAATAATTACTTATGAATAATAAAGTAGTCCTTTAATAGGCTGAGGCAGGTCCGTTATTGACAGCATGTCAGCATAGCCTATGACTGATGAATGGTCATGGAAAAACGGCGACGTTGCGGAACCCCTGGCGGGACCCACTCACTGGTCGGTTGCGCTTTTTGTGGTTCTGTGCATTTTCTTATTTTTCAATTCAACAAGGTTGGTGTTGGCTTAAAAACACAAATCAACAAGTTTGTTCATTGAGCAAAAAAAAAAACAAGTTTGTTCAATTTAGTGGACTTAACCAATACTACCTCGGCTTAAAAAAAAATCCATGTTTTAAGTGTAATATTATACACTATAAACTAAATCTTATTCTAAGAGACAAAGGTAGTATAATTTTTAAAAATAATCCTACATGAATTCAATTTCGCACGTGATGATTTAAATAAGGTGAATAAAATTTCAGCTACATTAAGGATAAAATATATGTTTTGTCCACTAAATTTATTGGGAAAATCCTATCAAAATATATTTGAATTACATAAATTAAAAAATGGGTACTAAATTTTACAAATTAGTTATGTAATCTCATGAAATGTTCAAAATGCCCTTATGTAAATGGGAAGAAAGTAGAATTAATTTGAGGTCAAAATTTATCCACATTTAAAACGTAATTAATATTTCTTTTAACACTTCACTCTCATTTTCAAACATAATTGATATTTTCACCAATTCCACAATTGATTCGGCCTATGGGGCTATCTGGTAATTAACGGGTTTAGTGTAATTAATTTTTCGATTGTAAGGAAACGGAATACAGGGTTCTAACCACCTAATTTCGATATAAGAATATTCGATAGAAAATGAGGGGACTAGAAAAACACAACCCCTTGTAAATACTCCAACAATGGCTAACTCTATGGCTAACCGTTTGATGAAACACGTTGGGCTATCATCTGGTCCTTCGCCCCACATAGGAGATAATGAGACTGCTTCATATGGATTATAATTACTCCATCAGTGATGGGTCAATCCTTGTTTATTAGGAGTACTATCTAAAAAGAAAAACACAGCCCCCTCAACAATGCACAAATCCTCCTTCGTTAGAGGGTCGACATCGTCATTTGGCCTGTTTGGGAAAAGCGTTCATGGGTCCAAACACACAGTGGAGTTAAAATTAGTCTTTTCTTCATCTGACTTCTACCTTAAAAATGACTTCTTATCAAAAGTCACTGTGCCAAGCTTCCCGCCAACGTTCTAACAAGTTGAGAATAAATTTTAAACATTTCTAAAATTATCCTATCTCACTGTGCCCTTTTTATATTTATGATGGGTTCTGACGAGCTATGTAGTTGATTTTTAATTTCAATTATATAGGAATATTATTTAGTTAAACATTTAACATTTTTATGTTTTATAATATATATTTTTTATGCCTACATTTATGATATATTAATTATTTCATATTTGTTATAATTAAATATTTTAGTATTCAATACAATTTATGCATTTTTTAGTCATTTTTCATCTCAGCTCACTTTTCAATTGCTAACCCAAACACATCTTCGTTTAAAAAAAAAAAATCACTTATGCCACCGTTAATTCAAACACAAATCACATTTACAATACTTTTTTCCTATCTTATTTTTGTAAAAGTCAAATAGAAAATAAGTCATTCTCTCATTGCTAATCCAAACAGACCGACATTTAGGCTACATCATTTATGAAAATTAAAAGATTAAGCTGAAACTCAAAGTAAACTTAGAGGACTTTAATCTCAAGGCATATCTTGTAACACAAACAATTAAACAACCTATAACAAAATACGCATAAAATGAAAATTTGGAATGAATTTAGGGACTTATTTTCTGACACCGATAATTTGTTTTTTAAAAAAACTAATTCATATACTTGGTGTGGCTGTTGGTGTTGGATGGGAGGGGAAGTAGTGATATAGGCTTTTTGGGCGTGAGTGAGAGGAGAGAAAGCAAGAAAAGGGCAATTAAAATTCTTGAGGAGCTGATAGCCGATTGGGCCTAATGTTACCATTGAGGTTAAGCCGAAATCTTCATAAAACAGTATCAAACACCAATAAAAAGTAAATGAAAAGAAACTTGCTCTCCCTTAACCACGTTCTTGATTTGAGACGTGGGAATGAAAAAAATAGTATTGCGAGCTTTTCCCCCACGACTATGAGCTTGACGGGGATGAAATTTGGATTAGTTGGAACCGAAAGTTCTAGTGAACTGGATGGGATATCAAAAAATAAAATTGAATCAAACACAGGAGGCGCTCCGAGATGGAAGTTAGGTGTAGAATGCCAAACATTCATCAATCAAAACGCCTCCTCAAATAAGAGGTTATTCTGTCATGATCAAAAACTCAGGTTGCGATAATTGTGAAATCACATTCAATTCAGTTGGAAAACTTATAGCATCCCCTGTTAGCTACATACATACACGAGTCATGTACATACTAATCTGCAACCCTCACTAACTCATTGGGTCATTTGTCTAACTAGCCAACTTCATTACATTCCAGTGTCAGTCACATTATTGTAGACTACTCTCTTCTAACTAAAAGAACAAAGGTAATATACCTCATTTAGTTCTCCTCATGCTTCCAAATTTAACCATTCCAACATACTAGCTCCTCAGAAAATTCTTCCACTAGAAGCCCAAAAATAGCAAGCTCAAGCTCCCCTGCCACCTCCTCCTTGTGCTCCTCGTTTTTCTTCCATCCACCCTCCTCACTACAAAATTCTTGTAGTACCATCATTTCAATTGTTTTAGGTTTCAGTTCTCTCCATGACTCCAGCTTCTTACAAACCCTTCTTATCACTATTTCCCTTTCCTCCAAGGAATTAGGTTCTCTTTCTTCCTCCATAATGAGATCTGAAATCAGTCTCTTGTGGTCTTCTGTGACTTCCCGTCTCTCATGGATGCTAGACTGGCACATGACTTCTAAGACTAACCTGTTAAAGTCCTTCTCTTCATCTGATGTCTCATCGTCCTCATCTTCTTCTTCATTTGACATTATTTTCTCAAGTTCAATTGGATCCAATTCTGCAAGTTTCTCAAAATTACGAAGCTTATGCAATAGTTGGTGCTTTGTTCCTGTCAAATTAACAGAAAAAAGTTATTAGTAATAATAAACACCTCCGTGGATAATAGTTTAGTTATACTTGTTCAAGCATTCTAATTTTCACACCAACATAGAACAAATGATCAGTTATGGAAGTTACTTAGAGTTACAATTAGAATATGTTACAGGTTCAAATCTGGAAATTGCTAGTCACAAATCCAATTACTTGTCAATATATACGTAGATGTACTTAATTGGTTGCTTATGTCTGTTCAGATCCAGTTACTTCTTATCTGTACTAAATCATTTACTCACTCTGGTTAAAAGGTTTAGCATATATCCTGGTAGAAAATTTATGAAGCCTAAATTGAGCTTGGGGATACCTGTACTATTTCAAGTATAATAATGCGACACATCAGTCCAGGAATAGCTCTTACGGGTTCCACTTCTTACAAACTAGTAAAATAGTCCAATACTGAACAGTAATAATGATTCTTTACCCAAAAGTATTGCTTGCTGAGTTGCTCAACTCTACCTAACGCATTGAATGGAAGTATCCAATTCATGGGGTCAGGTTCAAATTTATATAAGTCGTACATATGTTTTAATCTCCCAAACTTCAATGGCAAGACAATTATATCAGAATGAGCCTACTCTATCATATGTTGTATTAGATAATCAAGTCTGAATATGAGCGTGGGACAATTTGGTGGGGGAAAACGACCTCACAACACATACTGATTGGTACAAAATTAAAATTTTCTGACATACTCTGTAAAATGGCATAGCTGTACTCCAAATCAAAACCGTCATCTTCATAGTTCTTTTCATGCCCCTCGTCATCGTTCTCGAAGGGTGGGTCTAAAACAGAGACAGGGCTGCATTGCTCCTTCTCTTCATCTTCCTCCCTTATTTGTAATTTCTCATCAGTCTCCGTTCTGTTCTTTTCTTTGTCCTGTATTAGATTCATAACAACAACCATTATTAGAATATCATCCCAAATTGGTCAGACAGCATTATTTGTCAATGATTAACCTAATGTCAATGGATTTGGACTAAAACCCGTTTTTCATAATTGGATTTGTTATTGACTTCTATTTTGTTTTCATTCACTTATTTATTTATCAGCAACAGAACAAACAATTCTTGTAATCTAAACATGCATACGAATGAGAAATTATTTTCTAGTAAATCGAATGTCGGGGCGTAACAATAGAAAACAAGAGAAGAAACAAAAAAATAATTTGTCGTGTTTCAAGTAATTAATTCACTAGACAAGTCAGTGTAAAGTGAAAAATATGAGATAAGATTTGCATGGAGCACAAATGATCGGAAGGTCCAATAATGAAACCAGAAAAACCCAATGCCCTGGAATTCACTTATCTGACCCTCCCACGCACAGGATCTTTGACAAAAAATTCCACCTAACTATGACATGTTATCGGTCTTAATCAACAGCAACACTACTACGGCCAAGTTTGCGGCCTAGATATCGTTGCCGACAAAAATGACCCCAGAACGAACTCGGTTCATTACAGTCGAGTCAAACCGGGATGTTGCGATGCGAGTTGTAACATACTCGCCCCCATAAAATAAAAGGAACAAGAAAATAAACAACAAACCTCTGCTCTGGGGCAACTCGGTGACATTAATTCCGGCGTCTGGTGGCCAGAAGAGGGGCTACTCCGTAACACAAAGCGAAAAGGGCTTGCGCAGAAGTCGTGATCACAACAACCACAATCTGAAACGTGTTTCTGGTTGGATTTGGATACAAGGTCAATCTCGTGGGATTCATCGGAGTAGCTGGTACTGCAGGACGTTTCCATGTCCAAGGATTTATCCTCATTGGTCTCAGACCATACCGCACTGCTAGGACGTCCATTGTAAGAACATGGAAAACCCACCTGATCAGTAGATACCATTTGTTCTTGACGTTTCTTGATTCTTTCACCACCCCCATCCTGTATTTCCCTCTTTCGGTTTCGCAGCGTTAGTCTCTTGAATAATGACCTGAATAAACCAAACCCGCTGGTCTTATTGAGGGTTTTAGATTTAGAAGACGAGGACTGTTTCTGAATTCGGAGAGCAGCTTCTAGAAGGAGCGCGGCTGTTCGGGAAGGGATATGGAGGAAAATGGCATTGGGGGATTTACAAGGGCTCTTGGCAGGAGATGTCAAATCCAAGAATGGCGAGTTTAAGAAATCGGGGGTGTTACGAAAGGAGAAAAGGCAAGCATTCTTACAGAAATCAGGGGGGAAGCTCGAGTTAGGATGGTTGGTTGGTTTTGATTTCTTGAGTTGCAGAGTAGTGGTAGGGGAAGGCCTTTTCATCAGCTGGCTCCGCCTATGGGAAATGTACTTGTTTAACAGGAAGGGTTCTTGATCTTCCTTGAGTAGCTCCTGTAACTGGCGAGCCATGGCGAAATTGAAAGGTATATGTGTCAGCTAGAGGCGGGTGGGAGAAGAGAAACGTGTAATGCCGAGCCAGAACAAAGCATTCTAGCAGGTATGACAAGCCCAGAGGGTTCAAATAAGGTCCATGGTCAGCTTATACGGAGAAGGAAGGAGGAGACTTCCTGATTCAAATCTAGGCTTTGGGTTAAAATATCGAGGCAGGATGGGTGGGTGGATGATAAACAAATTGACTTGTCTTTATTTGGGTAACAATAATAAATAGGAAATAAATAAAATTTGGTTCAAATTGTAGGGGTGGGGAGTCAGGGTAATGTGGTGTCTCTATTCCACACGTCGTGAAGGGAAGTGCTTTCCACAGCAACATACCATACACGTACAGGCAGGGATTTATTCACAGTTCTGTGGTTATTTATTATTTCCGTCTTCGACCCGGTTTTCTTCTGTTACAGACTTTTACAGCTCTAATGGAGTATTTTGTCTTTACTGGTTGCTGCATGACAGCTCCCTGAAGATGTTAGTACTTATATTATGGCATAGGCACATGCCTCCATTAATAAATGCATCATAGGATACGCTTCCTTCATTAATAATTTTTCTTTTAAAAAAAATTGGCTCTGGGACCATTTCTTATGTTTTAACTTTGCAGTCTATTAGTGAAACATTCAACTGTAAATTCACTGATTTATGACGCGTTATATATATAGCACAGGAACAAATGGGGTGGTAATTTTGCTTAAGGAGGAAATAGTTTTCTGGAAAGACATTCAAAGAGATGAGGTTTGTTACTGAAACTCTTACTTTGCAGCTGGATGAAACATGATATTTTCCCCCTTAAAAAAACATTTGAGGGAAAGCCTGAGCTTTGGACAGTATTTAGACGAGTCTCGGGGGTGGCAATTGGCAAGGCACTAGAGCCCAAACGGGAGGTAAACGACGAAATTAAAACAGGGGCGTGCCAACTTGGTGATTAACGGCGGATCTTGACCGTTTGTTTTAGATTCATTTGTTGTGCATTATATATCTACTCTTTATTAGCTTCTTATAGCCAGTCGTCTACTTAGTACTTACCAGTATATACAGAGGAAGGATGGCTCTCTCCCAACCAAAAATGCAGCGACTTAGAGGCCCTACTGCTTACTGCTCTCTCTTTTTGAACTGCTCACCTGTTCAGTCCTTTTCCATTTCCACTCACTACTACACCTTTAATTTAAATTTCAAACTACACCCATGCATGCAATGTCCTCTATAATAATATTTGGGAGAAACGAATATTATGAAGTGCACGTAATATATAAAAGTTGACGTGGTCAAGTACTGGGGTGTGTGGCGTTGGGAGGAGCGACGCGTGACGCTCCCCAACACATGGTTTAGCAGTATCATCAGCGTTTACTTCTTCGTCAGCAAATGCAAAGCAAAGCCTTGTGTTTTGAACTCACTGTTTTAACTTTTTACACCAAAAAAGAACATGGGATGGTGTTTGACGTACCAGTGTCATCGCACGCTTTTACTATACCATCCCCAAAAACCAAGCAAGTCAATTGCGTTCACACAAAATCCATACGGCAACACTCCCAGGCTTTTTGTGATGAGGTTAAATCGAGGTGGCTGGGGGAAACAATCAAAATTGGGGGAAAAAAGGGGCCTCATCTTTCACATCTATTCTCTGTCGATGATTTGGTTCTCTTCGGCTGTACATCTCTTTTTTACTCCCAAAGAAAAAGGCTCGTGCTTGCTTGTTTTGTGACTTAGTTTGTGTATCTGTCTCTCTTGTTCCTGACTTTTTCTTTCTTGTTCTTTTACGTGGGGGAATACGTGACAAAACAACAAAAAGCAAATTAACAAATGGCACCTGCTCCCTCCCCCCTCACTCTCTTTCGGTCCTTAATTTTATGTTATATAACACATAACCTTCTTTCATCAATGATGCCATTTCAATTGACCTCATCATTGTCCATTCTTTATGTTTGATTAGACTTCTTAACCAAACAGGAATTATTGAGGATGTACTATTTAAAGACCAAAGACATTTTAGTTATAGTAGTCATGACAAAGGTTACTGCTAATATTAATTGCCGCTTTTGTTAGATATATATATAAGCCATTTAAATGTAAGACATAGCTTCTAATTAACTCTAACGTACCTCCATGTTAATGTTTCCTCCACACAATTTTTAATACGTATAATTAGCTGTTTGTGCCGGTAATTCAAAATAAAGGTTTTTGATTTCCGCGAAGACTCATGCTTCTAGTTTAGTATAAACACACAAGAACGTGCATTATATTTGTTTATGTATATGTCTACTTTACAGGGAAAGATACAATAAGTTTATATAGCTAATCGAATAAACAACCGATCCGATAAATTAACCAACTGGTTTGGGGCACGCCCATGTTGACTCTAGAATTATTACCGCAACTTAAAGACAGAAGAAACACACACACATAAAAAGAATGGTCGATAATAGAGTGGCTTTCGGCGTTTTATATATGAAGATGATTAGTGCTTGTGACGTGTCACTAAATTTAATCTTGAGATATTAAAGTGTTGGTTGATACTTGATATGCACAAGCTAACTATACTATATAAAGTATGTGGCATTAAATTATTAAGAATAATTAAGATGCGCATAACTAGTTAGGTGATTGCTGATTGTTGCAGGTTAACATACGCCCAGAGGCCGACAGCCTGAATTTGTATTTATGTGTGACGACACAACACAAAATTACTTGTCTACTGCTTGCTGTTGATGAAGGAGCATACCTGGGTAACCAACGTGGTTCCCCTTCCCATGAGGAAAAAATAAAGAGGGGCTCAGGATTACGTGTAAAAGTGGTACTCCTATTAACATACCAGTAGTAACAAACAAGAGGGAAGCAATTAATTTGAGCAGAGATGATATTGGTGACGGCGAGGAAATCCAAAGTGGTCCCATGCATGTCCATTATTTATTACGGAAGGTTCTGGTAATAAACGACGGTGAGTTTAGGCGATGCACCGTCAAGGGGAGGAGTCCATTCCCACGTGTATAATATGTAGTGTTAAGGGTGGATATGATTTACCTCATCCACGTGTCAGACTCTGTCTACTGACGTGGCACTTTCATCCCTTGCTGCTTGCTGCATCCGCATAGGATTCCCCGGCCCCTACTGTCTTTACCCCATTACTAACAACTTGCTTCATTATTTTATATTACCAATAATAATCTTCCCTTCCATTACTCCATTTTAAAAGCTTCAACGTAGGAAAGTGTAGTTATGAATAATCGTTTGTGATAATGATAATGAATTAGGTTGTGAGACACAGTAGTATATATAGTTATGAAATTCACTTAGGTTTATTGAAAGGGCAACGAATTTGTTTAACAAGAATTAAGGTATGGTACGTAGTGGTAAGTAAGAGGGTGTGAGTTTTATGAGTGTATGAGAGGCTACAAGTCAAGAGGGTAGGCTCCAAAATACGCCGCACGTCCCCAGATGGAATGAGATGAGTGGAGGCTTTGATTTGTATATTTGTAATTGTGATCGGTGCAGAGATGCATGAAAGAAAGAGGGGTAATTTTATAGTGAGAATAGGTGCCTGGGAGAGCAGACAAGGAATCTTGGGCAGCGTAATGAATGTACATAGAGACAAAGGTGGTGGATGCATCAGAATATATAATGGTTGGGGCAGAAGAGGTTCTCTTCACTTAGCCACTGAGGTGGAATTGGATATTTGGCATAACATTGTGTTTTCTGCAGATTGCATTCACGGGAGTGGGATTCACCCCCCATTAATTTGTAGTGATATATTCATATTATGGGTCCAATAATGAGGCCGGCCATCTCGTTCCGGAATGTTCTTCCATGCCCCTCCATAAATGTCACGATGTCCTCGCTCTTTCTTCGTCTCTACTCGCACAATCTTTAAATCAAATAAACCCTTGTTTGGCTTCATTCACAACATATATTCTCAGCAAGAGTTACTGTTCAATAACATCCATCATATGCAAACATACAGCATTGCATGTGATAAAATGTTTGAATTTAACATTGAATAGTTATAGTCAAATATGGCCCTATATTGTTTAAAAGAGCTTTGGGATGGAATCCGATGTTTGGCAAGTGGTGTGATCGAGGAAGCATGTGGGAGGCTTCCTCCTTACCCTTGATGAATCGGCCACATCCCTGCCTACTCACCTCTCATCATCCATCGTGATTAAATGTCAATTGAATTGTTATATACTTGTAATATTACAGAGATCTGGAAAATGTTTAATGACATGCTGTGCGATTCCTCTTAATTAACTTGAGGCCCAAAGAGAATGACATTGTGGATGAGGGTTACATGGACACAGCTGAGCAGCATGCGGTAAAAAGCTAATGGATGAATTTTAAAACGATGAGAATGTCTTTCTTTTTTTGTACAAAAGGAGGGCTCAAGCCCTATAAGAAGAAACTTAGTCTAGGTGGGGAATAAATCCCAGCTTCTCAGTATCAACCTGTACCCGCAAATGACTGGGCCAGCACTCAAAAATCGAGGTTTTGGTCAGACTTTCCTTGGCAAGACCATCAGCAAGAGAGTTCTGTCTTTTTGGAATATATTGAACTATCAACTCCCAAGAATTCCTCATAAGCTTTCAAGATTTGCAGAAAAAGTAAGCTGCACGACACATTTTCGTTTCCCAACAGCATCAAGTCAACTAAGTTCTTTGCATCAGACTCTAGTATGACCTTTCGGAAGCCACAGTCCCAGGCAAGTTGGACACCAGAATGTGCAGCCCAAATTATGAGAGCCCAGTGGAAGTCAGAGCAGTGACGATTTATGGGCTTGTTGGGCCCATTTTATGGTGAAAGATATATGGAACCTCTTTGCTTGATGGTTTGAAAGCCGAAAGCCCCATGGGCGATGATCCCCTGTTCGCGCCGAACAAATAACGAGGCATGAGAAGAAATGAATGATACATTTTAATATTTTATACAACGCAGAGGGCGACGTGACTGAAGTCGCCGTCCTAATCCTAATCAACCACATTGCTTCCATCTATATATATATAAATATCACTCAACTTCAACGCATGATTTGCCCCAACACACCACCAACATGTTTTAAACACTTTTTATTTGGGACTTGATCGTGTGACTTTTTCATAATGACGCCCTATGCCGCCCTCCTCCTTTACCTACACTTATAATTTAAATTTACTGTCATACTATTTTTAAAGATTTTTTTTCCAAAATATATAAGCGTATTACTTTATATACCTTTTTATTGAAGGAAGAATTTTGATATGGGTATTAGGAAGAGAAGAGAAGAGTATCGGAAAACGAAAATACTGCGTGGACAGACCTCACAGTTTCTCGAGGTAGTTCACCAGAACCCAAAAGCTTGTCGACCTCGCGACAATGGATGGCGTGGTTAGACTAGTTGAGATAATTGGCTGTTCAACGGTCTCGTTAGTTTCGCGTACTTTTGTTAAAAACGAGCCACCACCAACCGCATAAACCATAAATTAGGAAAAATCTGTTGGCATTATTATTGTGAATGTTTCCTAAGAATAATGGATGATGGGGTCTTTTTTGTAATTGCATACAGTGGTTTGCTTTATTTACTTATTGGGGTCAGGTGATTTGTCCCATTGGGACTCCCTAATCCTCACTTTTTGGCTGCCCACAAATTTGTCTTACCATCATAAATTAGGAATTACGAGAAGCCAAAGATACGTACATGTCAGGTGTCAGGTGTTGCCACTAACCCATTTACAATCATTCCATGCCACAGAACCAGTAAGTTCTACGGATTCCTTTGCCCCTCCCAACTTGCTTTCCTTTTACTGTTTTACCCCCAATAAATTAATAACAAATAATCGTTAATAAGAAGAGCGCATGGCATGATCTCCTGCGAGTTCTTCTGGAAAAACCCAGCCTTGATTACTAACATATGATGTAGCCTACTTTTATGAATTTACATAATTGGATAATTAGTCATGCAAAAAGTATAATCATAAATTTACGATGCTCTGGCCGAAACAAATTATTCTACCATCAACACTGCCCCGCGCAGTTTACTTATTACACTAATAATGATAAACATAAAATTCTCCCATATCATCAGAGTTTGTTGGACCAGGGAATAAAATTAGAATTACATCAATAAATTAAATTAAAAGTAGAACAATACAGTAAAAGTGAATGGAAGGGTGAACCAAAAAAAATGATAGCAGAGTGCAAGCGTATAGATATAGTTACAAGCGTGTTTGTAAGTATCGGCCCTCGTAACATGTTACTGGAAAAACAAACATTAACACAAGAAAAATACACAATCTCAGACACAATCATACATATACTACGTTATCTTTTTCATATACCGCATATTCCTCCTAATCAAAGACTCATTGGCAGTTGGCTAACTCATGTGCATGGATTCTATGTTCTTACTCAGCTCCTCCAGCTTCTTCATCCTCGTTCTTTCACTTTCGCTCACCAACTGTTCATTTCACAGCCACCGTTCGCAGCACAGCAACAAAACAAATGAATTCACATATAAACATAATCTTTTACAGGCACAAGATGATACAAAGATGAATGGATGTCACTAATTACCTCCATTAACCTGGTGATTAGCTGTACTTTTTCCCTGTTCTTTTCGTTGAATGCTTCAAGAGCTTCTTTGTATTCTTTCTCCTGCAAAATGTAGGAATTTACTGGGTCATACTGTTGTCATATGCATGATCAGTTTACACAAATTTCACTGTTTTGAGTTTCCCTTAGGTTTAACCTTCTTCTGGCAGGTATGGCCTAGCGGCTTTAACTCCTTGTTTACTGAATCAATCTTTTTCCGTACCAGGGCAACCTCCTTCCTCGTCGGATCTGCTAGAGCCTCAAGCTCCTGATATTCCTCAAATACAACAAATCAGGAAACTGCATATAACTATCTTAGTGCATAATTAGGATCCAGAAAACATATCAGAAACTTGATACATGACATTCAATTTCAAGCAACAGAAACTGCTAAACTTGGGGAGTCACAGAATTTTCAGAGAGCAAATACGTCAATTATTGGGTTAGTAACCTAGAACTCTGTCCCCCAAGAAGAATATGAAAGGCAGTCTTAAATTCTATCAAATGACTTTTGCCATCAATAAGATCAAACTTTGAACTTGATTTATCAAAGATTGGAAGAGGAAAAACAAATATCCGGGCCACAAACTCACAGATCGGGTATATTCTAGGGCCTCAGAGATTCTGCATACCTAGGGGTTCTCCTCATCGCTAGATAACATGTTTTTTCAGAAATTATGAATTATGAATTGAGAAAAATTAGGAACTTTCTTGAATCAGGAATATCTAGCCGTTATAAATCAACAGAGCTACATAGCTCTGTTAACACGCCTACTTATATGTTCGGTAGGCACAAAAAGGTGCTGAAGTTTCCTCACATGAAAAAATGTTTCTCCAACCAAGGCCATCGCTGGCCAAATTATTTTTCCCCAAAAAACGAAGGCCGTAAAAAAGGAAGGAACGAAGATGAGGGGTTTAGACTTTAGACTTTAGATCACAAAAGCTAAATGAGTTGTTCACAAAAGTACAAAGACGTTGCTTAAAAATTGAAAAAGAAAAAATGTGAGGAAATTAAGTTGAAGGGTAATCAACAAGAAATCAGTATGAAATCTAGAAAAGCAGACTTGTTTGTGAAGAGGAGTGGGCGAGATACCTCACGAATGGTGGCGAGACGCTTGGTTTCTTCCTCAACTCGACCTAACTGGGCCTGAACCTTCTCTCTGACCTCCATCTTCCTGCGTTCAATCTCTTCCTCTTTGGCTCTGAAGGTGGAGAGAGCAGACCTGGACATCTCCTCATCCTCCTTAGACAAATGGCTGCTGAAGCTGAGGCTTCCAGAATTCTGAACAACGAGCTGGTTCTGTTGCTCCGTCTGCATCATTTGTTTCCAAAGCCCTATTTCCTCTCTCACAAGAGCTCTTTCTTCTTCTTCTAATTCTTCCCTGAATTCCAGCCCTTTTATTATCCTCTCTTTCTTTTTCTTGCTTTGTTTGGGGATAGCTTTCTCTTTTTTGCTTTTGCTTTATCTCTCTTTTCTTTGTGGTTCGGCTCTGAAATGATGAGCTGCTCTGCTCTGCTTGCTTTCTCTGTTATTACGTTGCGAGTGCGCTCATTAACTATTGACTGGGTTGGCTTGCCCTTCTTTCTGGCCCCCGACTCGGCTTCCCTTGCCTACGCTCACCCGAACCAGCCAGATTTAAATTTTTTAAGGTTCCATTTTTTAAAAATTGAAAAATATTATAACAAACAATTATTTAATGTCAACACTGATGAAATGGCCCCAGACTTTTGACAAAAAAAAAAAAAAAAAAAAAAGGACCAGAAGATGAATTTTAATGATAGTCATCTCATTTACAAATTAGATATTTAAGCTCCATTTGTTATGGGGAAGATTTAAGGAGGGAAAGAAAGATTAAGAGAAACTTTAAAAAGTTAAACTATTTGGTAGATATGGAAAGTGGGATGGAAGATGATAATTTTAAAAAATTAAAATTAAAATATAAAACTTGAAATTCCCAAAATACCCTTTACATCATAAAAAAAAAAAATCCCTCATTCTTCATCCCACGTCCCCACAACAAATAAAAAAAAAAATCAAATCCAGGCGAGTTTCGACCGGTGGTGGTTGTTCGCAGGTTCCGACGGTGAAGGAGGAGGTCTTCGCCAGCGACGAAAAGAGCCGAAGGTGAGAGGAAGAAGGTGAAGTTGGAGACGGTGAGAAAAGAGGAAGAAGAAAGGGACCTAATGAGAATTTACTCACAATCTTCTCGGAAGATTTCATCTTCCATCCAATATGTGAGGGAAGATTAAGGAAGGAATCTTCCCATGGATGAAGGAAGATGGTGCCCCACTGGAAGATGAATTCCGTGTAACAAACACCCAAAATCGAGGGAAGATTGGAATCTTCTCTTCCCTTCTCCAATCTTCTTCCTAACAAACAGAGCCTTAGGTCTCATATTATTAGTTTTAACTATCTCAATTTTATGCTAGTTTAGTTTAAAAATCAATCTATTTATGATTATAAGTTTAACTTTCATATTTATAAGTCAAAATTTGTAATTTAAATGTTAAAATCTTAAATATCAAATTTCTTAAGACCTATGGATCAAATATATATATATATAATACATAAATTAGTCGCTTCATTGAAAAAAAAAATGGTGGTAAAGTGGGAAGGAAGTCACCAAATTTTTTAAAGCAGGTGCCGTTTTCCCAGTTGGTAAACAAATAATAACAATTTGGGTAAAGAAAACAAAGAAGTTTATTAACGAAAAGCGGGTGACCTGGTCCAAGGGTCCAACCCGAACAGGTCATACCCCATCCCTTCGGCTCGGCTGGGCTCATTAGCCCCTTCCGACACTTTTTAACAATAAAAACGACAGAATATTTCCACGTCATTCCACCCAAAATGCCAACGAATCACTGATAACTAGGCCGACTGAGTGAGCGCATCTGGGACAATTACTCTCAAGCACTTTTAACTTTAGAAAAAATGGTGGTAATATATAATTATAATTTTAAAATAAAAAAACAAGAACTATAAATGACTGTAAAAAAAATGAACTAAAAAAAAAACATCGTGGCTCAAAAAATCAGAACTAGATTTCATGGAAGGCTTAATAATATACTCTCTCCCTCCGGTTCTAATTATAGGAACACATTTTGGAGTTTGTTTTGGTCCTAATTATAAGATGAAGTTTTAACTTTTTTCAATTTTTTCTTATGATACCCCTATTTATACTTTCTCAATAATAATGAGATTAATTAAGCACCTAAGAAAATGATCATATATAACATGATAAACCCTATAGTATGGTTGTGTTCAAGGTCATTATTAATGAATTCGCATCTCCGCACCTTGATTAATTAGATTTAAAAAGTCAAATATAATTAAGAATAGTAGAATATATTTGTTTTATTATCCTCTAAGAGCTTGAGGCAGAAATCACGCAACCCATTAATTATGAAGTTGTATGTATAGCGTTCCAGATAGACAAAATACAGACGTTATTTGACGGAGACACTAGTTAGTTAGAAATTAAAGTGTAGACAGATATAGTTTGCTTGAACGATTTTCATCTAATTTTGCCTTGATGTAATTTTTAATTTTAAGAGGGGTATTTTCAGAAAATAATTATAATTAACTAATTTAACTTCTCACCTTAATCTCTCTAAATTCTAGTAAATAGTTCCTATAATTAGGACCAAGAGTAGTATATCATAGCTTAAACTAACTATAAACTGAGTGTAATTTTATGAACAAGGTTAATTTATATTTGGATAATATGGGGAGAGATGGTAGACGAGTGGTTTGTGTTTGTCGCTTGCTTTTACGGTAGATACCAGGAAGGTTGCTGTTTTGTGCTGCAAACAAGAGCAAGCCATGTGGAGCGCATCGCTGTAGTTGTAATCACAGTATCCAGATATCGTTTTCCGTTAGTTTCGGCAGTTAATTACATCCAGGCCCAATATTTGAACGACCTATCTCCTGTGGCTCTGATCCTATTTATAAGTCCACTTTGACCAAATTTTATATACTAAAGAAAGTTAGTTGAGACAACGATTATAGGGTAAATTTTCAACTTTGTCCTCATTTATGATTGGATATTTTTCAACTATTTGTTCTCTCCCTATCTTCATGAGTGCAAATTGCAATTAATAGGGGTGAAATCGTCATACTCTCATTTTTTTACATGAAACTGGACTTATAAATAAAAATAACTTTTTTTTTTTGTCAAAATGGACTTATAATCAATTTGTGCGAATGCTTCACATGGCCTTCGTGGCGGTCCTCTTGCGGGAATTAATTAAAAATGGAAGGAAATAAGTAGAAGCATTAGCAAGGTTGGAGTGGACAAAAAGGATGAGCTGTTTGCGGCAACGAGGAACAACGCAGCTTGTGTGACCTTTTTGACAAAAATATCACTTGCTTTTCCGCAATGGGCCTCCTAACGTGATTCTGGATTTCTTCTTCTTCACTTATCTTCGGATTCGTTGCTTGCCTCCTGGATTTCCTATGCTCAAACCCTACTTTAATTTCATTATGAGTATATATTAATACATACTCGTATTATATGATGGGCATTGTAGACAAAGATGACGGGTGTGATTTTGTTTAAAAGTAATGGGAGGATGGGTTGGGGTCGGGGTGGGTGGGGGTGGGGGACCAATCGGAGTGTCGTGTGGAGGGAATCCAAGGGCCAGGATCATGAGAATCAGGGTGCCGAATCTCCTTTTAGGTGGGGGCCATCTCTCACTCTGGTGGTGGGGTCCCTCTCCCTCGTCGGCGTGGCCTCCTTCAAATCAAACAACACAAAACCATTTCGTTTCAATTCAAGGGGTAAGAACACCCCCACAAACGCCAGCACATTGAGATTTGGAGTTTTATGGCGTCACCATGAGGTGGCCTCACCAAAGTTTCCAAAATTCTTATTAACTGCAACTTGGCCTTTCCCTACTGGAATTTAGTGCACCCACACATGAACCAACTCTGCTTATAGCATGACCTACCAACTCTCACCCTCACACAAGTTTCATGGTCGCTAGCCGTTACTCACCCACATCCCCCCCCCCCCCTCTCTCTCTCTCTCCCAATTATTTCCACTCTGCATTCAAACATATTCCCCTTTTGTCTCTTTTTGCTCCTCCCTCGTTTTACTCTGCCAAGTCCCAAGCTTTAGACCGTACAAGACAAATCTGAAATTCAGGTCTTATCACACACGTTGCTCTGCCCCCTCTTTATCCACAAGTAGCCGAGCCGAACCATGATCATGAGTACCCTCAAATTGAATGCCATGGCCCAGGGGGGTTGCAAAGGCACAAAGCAGTGCGACTTCTTCCAAAATAAATGAAAGAGTCCATGCATTGCAGGCCGGAAAATTCAAGGACGCGTGTGGTGTGGCCAGCTATCCAGCGTGAAGTTTGCGGTCAACGGCCGACTGATAATGAAGGCAGGCGCCCCAACTTTGTGACATGTTTCATGTTTGTGCTCTCCTACAAGGAACAAAACCATTGGAGTTAGTCCAAGTCAACCATGAGTCGTCCTCTGCCTTAGTGAATTGCACCACCACCATCATCAAGTTATTAACAGTCACTTAGGAGTGATGGCAAAAAGAAAGTCACTTAGAATTGCCTCAAATAGTAAAGATGGGGTGGGGTGTAGACGTGTAGTTAAAAACTTTAAAGTCATTGATTCAACCAGGCTTGTTCTTGGGTGGGGAACTCAGAAGAGAATTGGGATTGTTTGGCCCAGAGTTTAATAAAGAAAGGAGAAAGAATTTGAATGGGCTTGCATCTGGAGTTTTTGGGTTGTAGAGCCCATTAGAAGAAATTTTGGGCCCCGAAAGAGGAACAACAGCCGTACGACCTGAAGTGGAGCTTGAGTTGAAGAACAACAGCCCGTTCTAATCCACTCTCCGTCCAATTCAATGGGCCCATAAATTTGAACTCCAGGAAGATTTTTGTATTCATCAATAACTGGTTGAAATAATCTGTAATATCCTCAGTTTTTCTTAACGGATTCCTTACTGTGAATCAAATACACACATCCGATGCTTGTTGGTTTATATGAATAGGATGGTGCTCAAAATATATAATCATATCCTTTATGAAATGATAAACAAGGGTATTAGGAGCATCACAGGAAACTGGTCCGAGGAGGAAGAACACTTATTAGAATGGTACTGAAACGGTGAGCATGCTCCGAGGTTACGTTTGGGTGTTGAAGCAAATAACATATATGCGTTGAGGAGAACAAAAGGATTGTGAAGTGGTATTTAAATATGTGTGGGGTTTGCAGAGTTCCAAAAATTCTTCATGTGTCGTGTAACTCGATGCAGATGAAGCTGACATCGCCGCCTTTGATTCCTTCCCATGAACCAAGCGCCCCGGCTCTACTATTACGGCTCCCATGAACCATTTTGCCTTTTTATATATAAAAAATATATTTATTTATAGAAATTGAAATCATGAAATATCTTAGTAAAAAGGAAGAGGGGAGGGGTCACGTGGAGGCACGTGAGGGCAGGGGGAGGAGAGTGGCGGGCGGGCGTGCGTGGGTGGGTGGAGGACACAGAAAAATAAAGAGGGTGGAGGGGTCCACGCGGCAGCTGTCTCTGGGGAGGCAGTCAGTTGGTGCTGACTACTTCTGACCACTTTACTGACATTGTGTGTCAGTGATGTATGTCCCTTCCTCCCCCACCCTCACATGTCCTCTCATGTTCTTTCCTCTCTCCCTCTCTAATTTTAATTATAATCCTTAACAAATACTGGTACACGTGACCATGAATTGATTCTCACAGCTTCAAAAATTCCAATGCCCTCATTCACAAGTAATGAAGTGCATATCTCGATCTCCCCTGGATGTCTTGTGAACATCCTACTGATGACTGGGCTAACTGGAAGTGTTGTCAAAATATAGGTGAGTAGGAAACAATAGAGCCCACCAGAAGAAGGAGCATCCCAGTAATTGAAAACGTTAGAAATTAGAGGGGTCAGGTTGCTTCCTATGGTGGTGTTTACAGGGAAGAGGGAAACACACATTAATCTGTGAATCTTTGTAGGTTCAGTTGGTGGATCATGGAAGTTGAGAAGAAGGTCCCAGTCCCAAAAGTCATTGGATTCTCTTTCACATGTCCATAGTCTCCCACATATTCCCTTTTTGAGTTTTAATTTCTCTAGTTCTTGAGTAATTTGGTTTCCATGCCATTTTTTCTCTGAAAAAAAAGCTAGGAATTAGGCCAAATAAAAGCTCATGATGATAATATATATCACATGTGGTTGGGGAATCCAGTCCAATAAGGTATATATTCGGATCGGATCTCTGCCTGCATGCTAGCTCCTATAGTCCTGCCTCTCATCTCATGTGCCGTGCCCCCTTTTCATGCGATGCTTTCTTTTCTTTTTTCTTTTTTCTTTTTTAAGAATACAAACACATGCAGTACATCAACTTATAACTCTGCATGGAGGGGTTTAAAAAGAACTAATGACAACCACACCATAAAAATTCATTGTTCTAGGTAATACTCCCTCCACTGTTTTTATTTTTATTTTTATAAGACCTTAATAATCTAATTATGCCATTTAAAAAATCAATTAAAAGCAATAAATATGCTAGAAAATGAATTATTTTTTTCAAGCATATCTTTATTTTGAGGGGGAAATTAAGAGAGAAATAGAAAATAACAAGAGAAAGAATAGAAGAGAGTATAATACGAAAAAAAGATAACTAGAGATAATACAATTAACCAGGAACAAAAATAGTAAAAATAAATTAAATATTTAGACAGCTAATGTAGACTCTTAATTCAAATTTTATACTTTTATAAAAAAAAAATGAAAGAATATTTTTGTAAAAAAAGTAAAGAAAAAATCTCTCTCAAGGTCCAAATGATTAAGATATTCTCAAAAAAGATCTAAAGAAAAGTCATATGTTAGAAAAGATCTTATAAGCTTTTTTTTGGTGTTATGTCAGAAAATGAAATTACAATGTTTTTTGATTTAGTTTTTAACGATATCTTGATTTAGTTTTAACGTTTTTTGACATAATATTCAAAAAGGCCTTAAAACCTTAATTTTTCTTTAAACTTTTTTTAGAATATCTTGTTCACTTGAGCTTTGAAGGAGATTTTCCCAAAAGTAAATGGACGGCCATTTGAACTAGAGCTGGAAATGCAGGATGGTCCCACTAACTCACAGGCCAAATGGTGGGGGCTGGCAAAACACCAACTTCATAACCAGGCGTGGGGCTGTTTTTTTTTTTTTTAAAAAAATAAAAATAAAAATTCTATTTTGTTAAAATCATCGAAAGTCCCAACACTCACATATGATTCATCAAACTTACCTTTCTAGCATCACCCATTCAACATATAGAAATTCAAAAACATAATCCACAATTTACGAGATAAAGTTATTAAATTTGTTAAAGTTTAGAAAAAAAAAAAACATTATCAGCCTTTAGAGGATCTTGAGGAGCTGCTACGTTAGAATTGTAATCGGTTTAATGGTTTAGGCATTTGCTGAGGCGTCTCAATTCTATTAAAAAAAAAAAAAAAAAGACATCAAATCATCTTCAAGTAATTAAAATATAATAATTTGGCTCAAAGGAGAAATGATACTAAGATTTTCGCTCTTTAGACTGTGAGGTACCAATGTGGGAATTTGGGACTTACCGGTTTTATAAAATTATTCATATCAAAAAAGAATTGTGCGGGCTACTTGCACTAATCCATGAGCCAAACTGTGTTGGTTTGTGCGTCTCGCATTTCTACGTGCTAGGAAATCTCGAACCCTAACCTTGTACATGCTCACGGATTACAAGTTGAACCCATTTTACCCACTCTAATCTCTAATGTAAACCGAAGCAAATGAAAAGGAAGGATGTGATCTATTAAATACGTGGTCCAATGGCATTAAACTCTCCTGTCCTTCCACTGTGTCCGTGCCCCCCTCTCTTTTCTTTGTCCCCTTAAAAACACATTCAAGTGAGAACAAAAAACCGTACCGAAATTTTCTCCATGTAATTCTCAAAACTCCAGCACAAAAACTGTATAATATTTCTGATGTACTTTATGTGGATTGTGCTGTATCGATTTTAACGAAGGTCAAATTATTCACTATGCATGGGCCGTATGAATTCATTCCGACTAAATATTGTCTGCCATGTTTCATTAGAAACTTGATAAAAAAAATCATGATATGTTAAAAAACATGACTTATTTTACTATATATGGAATTTTGGAGGATTCATTCCAGGGTATGCACCCTGACAGGATGCAGAGGGGAGGGGTTACTATGAAATGTAAATTGGGTGTCGTAAAAGCGTCAGTGTTCTTAGTTTTGTACGCTTAATAGATATTAGAAGTGGGAATTGATGAAAGCAGAGCATTGGAGCAATGTCTTGGTTTGCCAGCAGTAACAGCGGGACCATAAATGGCTAATATTAAATAGTTGACTTCCGTTTTTGGTAACCATGAAACCAACTTTCTGACCAAGCAGGAGCGCCCAGAATGAAATCAGCCCCCTTCCCGTGAATAAAAAAGGTTCAACGTTTTCAAACCATAGGATTAGGACCTCCTTCAGTCATTAATATTACTACTTTCAGTCCTAATTATAAGAATATTTTTGTAGTGTAAATTATCTTTATAAAAGTGTTCATATAATTAGGACCAGAGGGAGTATCATCTAATTTTAAATATAAGACATAATTGACTTTTTTCAAAGAGATTAAGAAAGCAAAATAAATTAGTTAATCCTAACTCATGTTGATAGATAATCATATCATTCGATTATATATTGTTTTATAAGTCAAATAAATTAATCTGATATAAAAAAGATAAATATAAATATTTTAAAGTAATTTATTTAACATCTAAAAAAAATAAACTAGGTCTTGTAAGAAAAACCGATTTATACTCTCTTATCCACAATAAGTCAATTGGAGAATGATTAATGTTCTTTTATAAATTTTTATCCTTATAATTAATGTTTAAATGAGCAGTAATAATTTAAATGTGCAAATTGTTGTGACCATATAAACATGATTTATTAATTTTTGAGTTTAGATTAGGGAAGAGACAGCAAAGAGAGGAGGTGGGAAGGAGGGGATGGATTTGATGAAGAGAGTTGAAGAGAGGGAATGATAATAATGATGATATACTACCAGCTGCTACTCCCACTGCACTGTCGGACGGGGACTCCTCTTCTGACAACCCCCTTCTCTATTATGTGCCTCTGGCTTTTTTTTTTGGGGGGTCTCAGACTCCTACCAGCTTCAAAGAATTTATGCTGAACTATTAGTAAAATCCAATTTCAAAAACTAATCAACGTTATAAACTAATTTCACTATTTTGATTATTATTATTGTAAGCTTGGGGAGTAGAGGAGCATGAACCAATATTTGAAATAGGAAAAAGAAGGGAGGGCATATTTTAGGCCTTTAGGGTCACTTTGCCTCTCACAAAACCCCATGCTGCCATTCTATCTATCCTCGAGGCAGAGAGTGGTATTTCCAAGGCAAAAGCAGAAAGACAGACAGGCTGCAGGTTCTTCCTTTCATCTCTCTTCTCTAGCTATCTCCCTGTTCCTTTTCTCTTTTTTTAATTGTTTCCCCTCTCTCTCAACTGTCTTGTCTCACTGTCTTTTTCTCTCAAGTGCTCTAAGCCCCCACTTCCCTCTCCCCTTCAAAACCAACTTTGCAGGCTTTGATGTCAGAGTCCTCCTCCTCTCTCTCTCTCAAAGGTATCTGCCAAAAAAAAGATATAAAGGAACCTGCACAACTCTCTGCAAAAAGCCTTTTTACAAACTTGCTCTTCACTTCTCCAACAAAAAGCCTAATTAACCACCCCCCCCTCCCCAACTACTAAACCAAAGAGCCTACCCCCACCACTCTCACTCTCTCACTATGGACTTCCATCTCAAGCAATGGAAAAACCACCATGACTCTGAATCTGAAGACCAACATTTTGCAAAGATGCCCAGGCTCATGCTTGAATCCCATCTTCATTCATCATCCCCCTCTTCCCCGGCTCTCCCTCTCTTTGTACCTGAACTCAACTCCAAAGTCAGCTCCCTCTCCTCTCTTTCTGATTCCTCCTCATCACCCCCGCCCAGATTTCCAAGTGAGATTCTTTTTTTCATTTTTTTTTATTAGCTTATGAGTTTCTTGCTTTCTCTTCTTTTTGATTTATCTGTTTTTTGTCTGTTTCCACTTCTGCTTCCTTCTCATGGAATTATTTATGGTTTGTGTTAGGAATGGGAAGTTATTTCAGTGTGGCTCAGTGGCAGGAGCTGGAGTTGCAGGCACTGATATTCAGGTACATGTTGGCGGGTGCTGCTGTTCCTCCTGATCTTCTTCTGCCAATTAAGAAGAGCCTTCTTCATTCTGCTCCTTATTTCCTCCATTACCAGCCTTCTCGTAAGTTTCCCTCTTCATTCTCTTCTGCTTTCCCTACTTTATGCTGGATTCTTAGTTAATGCCTCTCGGGTTACATTTTGCATTAATCTTTGAACTCCTCATGCATTAGTTTTGCAATCGGGATACTGGGGTGGAGCTCCCATGGATCCGGAGCCCGGCCGCTGCCGGAGGACGGACGGCAAGAAATGGCGGTGCTCTAGAGACGTGGTGGCCGGCCAGAAGTACTGTGAGCGCCACGTGCATCGCGGTCGAAACCGTTCAAGAAAGCCTGTGGAAGTACCCACGCCAGCTACCGCAGGAGGCGTTGGCTCTGCCACCGCCGGCACCGGCGTCGGGTGTCCCTCTGCTACATCAGCCTCTGTATCTGCCCCGCACATGACTCCAACTGCGTTAAGATCCCCTTTCGATCTACCTCAGCTGAATCGATGGTAATCTTTTCTCTGCTACTGTTGTGTAAGATGGTAATCCAGCATCCAAGATTTTAAGATAACTGAATATGAATCACAGTGGAAATTAGTTTGTTTCGGTAAACGGTCCTAATTGTTTCCTATGAGTGGCTTGATCTACTTAGGTGGGACATCCTGTGTTTGTTAAACGTGTGTTTTTTTTCTTGTCGATGTTTTTTCCAAGACCATCTCTTTGATATTCTAAAAGTAAATTCGAGCTTGTTTGAATTAAAATTGAATAATTAAAAGGTGAATAATGTCTTCACCTTAGGGAGTGAAGTTAAACAGGTAGGACCTTAGTGAAAAACCTCATTTTGTCCCATTAATCAAAAGGGGAAGGCTTTTAGATGCTGATCAAATAACACCCTGCCTACTCTTACTAGTAGCCTTTTTTGTTCGGTTCTTTTTCTTGTAACACTCTGATGGGTGTTTCTGGTTCTTCCTCCGTAGTTCATCTGGGACCATTAAGAATGAAAAAGAGAGCGTGTTGGAAAATCAAAGTCGAGATAATGTGGACGGTGAAGGGAGGTCAGATGGGCATATTCTGCGACATTTTTTCGATGACTGGCCACGATCACTTCAGGAACCTGACAATGCCGCAAGGAACGCCGGCTCCATCAGCTCAGCCACATGCCTCTCTATTTCAATGCCCGGAAAGGCTTCTTCGTCGGACGTGTCACTGAAATTGTCCACAGGCGACGATGCAGAGGATCCATGTCCCAGAAGTGGGAATGTGGGCCCACAGAATTTGCAGTTGAATTGGGCAGGAGGATGGGCTTCTTCGGCTAATCATGTGGCCTCAATGGGAGGACCACTCGCAGAGGCTCTCAGATCATCCACCACGTCTTCACCTACAAGTGTCTTACACCAGTTGCCTCGTGGTTCTGCATCTGAAACCAGCTTCATTAGTACCTAGGCTTAATGAGGTGGTGCTCTGGTTCATTTTTCTGCGTATGGTTTTGCATCCTGTTTTGTATGATAATCTTGGGTTTGACCTCCGTCAAGTCACCATGTGATTTGTTCACTAACTTCTAGTTAAAATATTTTGCTCCATATTCGTTGCGATCTGGAAATGTTTTTCATTCTCTCAAATGTTAATTAAACGACAAGTATTTTTGCTGCGTTCGCGGGTCAAATTAGCAGTCATCACTGACCTCGGTATAACATCCAAAATGCGAAGGTTGCAGTGAATACGAGGACTGTGCTTTTGAACTTGAATCCCTAGTTAACAGAATGCCTGTTGCACGGGATCCCTAGAAGCTTATATTATATGGCGTAGTACAATACAAGACTTCGAGCCTCACAAAAATTAATAGCCTTCCACAACGATCGATACTCTGCTTTGGTTCTGCTTCTTTGCTGTTGCAGGGGTTTTTTAAACTCGTTGGTCGGATTTGACCAGCAGGGAATTACTGATTAGCTTCTATACGCCATATTGTGCCTTTTCACCTTCAACTTAATCTGCAAGGGCATACACCACAGCTGTTCTTGCAGGTGCATACAGTAGAAAGGAACAAGGACGATCATCATACCTCCCTTCCTGTATTATCATCCGAAAAAATATTTCAGAAAGCTGTTAATTCGGCATTGGGAGAGTCAAAATGAAAATCTAACACCAACACAAATGTAAAACGCATGCACAGAAAACAGAAGCATGCGGGTGCAGCACAAATGAGTTTAGACAAGTCTCGTACGTTGGTAAAGTTTTCAGCAGTGTGATCGAGCCTATTGAAACCTGCAAACATGTCTTGATAAGCAATGCTGCAGAAGGTTTTTTCTTCATTGCCAAAAAAGGATACACGGGGACGATCGCGCCTTGTATTTCCCAGGCTTTAAGCAGCCAATTCTGTAATCAGAATAGCAGTTGGACCACTGAAACTTGAATACAAATACGAGGTTGACCCTTTCAAACACTACTCCCTCTGGTCCTTAAATGCAAATACAGGAATCTAAACCAGTAAACGCACAATTGTGAGCAACTGAACTTACCGAATCAAATCTTCGCCTGCATTTATCAAAACTGTCATTGTTCTCAGGGACTACTTTGCTACTAGGGAGATGCTGATCACCCCTTGGAAAATCAATCCGCCGTGGACACAAACATTAAAGGGATAGCCTTAACACTTGTTTATAAAACACCACAACCAATAAAGGCTCAAAATCACTGTGACAGTAAAGGGTAGTTATTCCTCTATGTAAAAAAAATGACAGAGTCAGTCACCCTTCACCATATCTATGAAGTGATTCCCTCTACGTACCAGGATGACCGAATTCATTTCCCATAAAATTGAGACGCCCTTCACCACCCAGGCCCATCTAATCATTTTATGTAATGCTATGCCACGATCTATGACAAGATCTGATGGTCTGTTTAGAGCCATGAAGTCACACACATCCTGAAACAGCCAAAAGAATGTAGGGTAAATTACCCAATCTTTGATGGCTTATGCAGAGGCAGAATTGATGGAGTGTCTGTTTGGGAAAATACTTGTTTAAGAAGCCATTTTTTCATAAATCGAGATAAATCTCCTATCACATATTTATCTTATAAATCATAAAAACACTTCTAAAAAAACTAAAAGAAAGATACGTAAGTTAGGGCATAAGTAATGTTAGCTGTGGTTGAGGAGCCAAAAGCAAACTAATCAACCAAAATACATATGAGAAGTTCAGCAACGCAAGATATGGGCCACCTGGTCCATCAACCAAAATAATAGTCTTGTCACCACCACCCAAGGCTTGATCATGACTTTCAGCATAAACCACACACAAGGAAGGGAAGTGAGGGTCAAATAGTTTAGACCCAACGGTCGAATATGAAAATAATCGTCATTATATCACAATATCTCATTCAATCACCGTGTCAATTAATTATTGATAGATTGATGATAAACTGGACTACTGAGAAACCAATATATTCCTCCGGTCCCTAAGTACCTAAGGTACTATTCTGTTAGTATCATTCAATTATATCATTGTAACAACGGAAAATATCAATCAATCTCAATATATTAACATATTCGAGCAAAAACAAAAAAATTAACATTCTATATATTATAAAATTTACTACATTGTGTAATTCACACGCAAAAAAAAAAAAAAACGCCTGGTTTAATTTAAACTCTCTGAATTATTCAAATGAAAACGATGGGAAACAATACGCCAGTAAATTTACAGCCCAATCTCATAGAGTATTATTTAAGAAAAATTATCACATTCCATGAACTTCCAGTTCAAACGACATCTCCAAATTTCTTGAAAAAGCAAAGTTGTGGAATATACTCGTAATTAAGGAACAATAATTAATATCTTGTAAATTATACTCGTAAGTCAATGCAAGAGTCAAAGAAAGGCTTTAAGGGCCAATTATTCAGCAGTCAAACAAGCAGTAGAGTATGGCTTGGGAAAATATAGGCCTTCTGGTCTTTAATATATGACTTATTCCCTAATTTGATTACATTAATGAACTTAGTTGAATTACTTATTTACATAATTTGATTATATTAATGAACTTAGTTAAATTACTTAATATAATATGTATTTTCTAGAATACCTTAATTTTCATTCTCTTTCATCTTTGATCATTGTCGAAAGAGCATCAATAGGGATATATTAAAAAAAAAAATGAAAAAAATGAAAACTATATCTTATATTTAATATCAACATCAATTCCTTAATTATCTTATATTAACCACAAGAAGGAGTATATGAAAGATTTTTTTTTTCTTTGCGGAACCAAAAAACAAAACTAAACAGGCAGTCGGAAGAGGTCTGAAGTGGCTCGAGGCTTGGTTATACTAAGGTTCCCACTTCCCATCTGTTTCGCATGAGGCTTGGTTATACTAAGGTTCCCACTTCCCATCTGTTTTGTGTGCTTTACAAATTTGATGGATGAAATCTAGCGTACACACTCTCCGTGTTTCAGACAGATGTTTATTGATAAACAACACGATGACATAGATCAAATACAACTCCACCGATTCAATTGGAGAGAAATTGGACATGCTTAATTACTAAGTGACGATTTTCTTTTACTAAAACAGAGTGTTTACCCACATATAAAATTATCCCTCATAGACTAGGCCTTCCTGTATAAGGTACGGGAAGGAATTATACTTGGTTTACGTCAAACCTCAAACATGTAATTCTTGAAGTGAAGGAAGAAAATATTACACCAGGTAATCAATGTCAAAGTACAAAGTCTCGTCAGATATTAGTTAAACTAATTATCACATCTTAGAGTTCGCAATACAAACTTGAAACAAGGCTAATTTGGATTGTAAGGAACAATATTTCATCATGCAGACAAACTAATCATGAGAAATCTCTCCTCGCATCTGATACCAGGGTGAATCGCCCCTCAGTCCCCACTCGCACAACCCCTACAACCACAATGAACACACTCTATAACCTCCTCCCTCAGTTGCTTGGGTACTCGGCAAACACAAGTGGTGGCAAAGTTATGATCCCGTGGCTGAATGCACCTCAAGCAACACAAACGTTCATAGCCAGGCTGCAATTTCAAACAAGCAAGCAGAGGGTTTACTTAGTCAGAACCAAGAAAGAATGAATAGACCAGGGAAGTCGAATATATATGGAAACAGATTTATTTTTCAATAAAGGGAAGCACAAAAATACCCTGCATTCTAGAAGCAGTTATTTTAGGGGTTGTTGTAACTGTAAGAAATAATATATTTAAACATAGCAAATGAGTTTGAAACTCTCATTTTCTCATATATTGCCCATATCAATATCATGACTCAGATCATCTTGAATACATAATCTTCCATACTCTGAAGATATGCTTATATTTAACACCATAGTTTTAATGGGGATAATCAGAGTTTTCCAATGGACAGTTCACAAATTTTAGATGTATATTATAAAGCACCATGCACCATAGATATATTCTTTATAGTAAAAGATTGTGGGTGAGAAACACCTTCTTCCATTTTGCAATCAGGTTGTGGTCAGCATATCCTTGATCTAAACAAAATTCATACAGTTCCTTTGAAATTTCCTTTCTCCGGTGGTAGAGGTCAAATATGTAGCGGCTCTTCTGATGTGCAATCTTAAATATAGGCCATAACGTCTCACATTTTCTTTTACCATCATGTGGATCATTCTCCGCTGCCACAGAAATAAACATTATAAAGCAGTTGAAACTTGAAAGAGCTCTCATTGCTCTAGAAACATAATAAAATTTGTAAAACATGCACAATATATAAGATAGTTACCTTCCCTCATTTTTGCTTGAAGTTCACGAAGGGTAGGCTCAATTAATTCCCAACCCTCTGGATATTTAACGCGGTTTGTCTTTACTTTTGGCATTTTCCTATATGTCAAATGAAACAGGACATGGAAGATCAATTGCCATATCTCCGACCATACAATGTGTAACTTAATACATAAACAATATCAGAAAAGCTATCCAATCAGTAGTTCAGATAAAAACTATCAAGCTAAGAAGATAATCAACCAATCAAACAAACAGCACTGCACAAGAGAAAGACTCTTCCATTACAGCCACAATTGAAACAGAAGTTTGCTATACAGAAATCAAAATATTAAATTTTAAAAATTTCAATCTTTGCTTGCTCGCCACCTCATTTAGTTTGGGATAGGATGGTTCATTTTACTATGCATTAACCTGGTTTTTGCATGTGAGGTCCTCTGATAAGTGCTATACGGGACTGTGTGTTTTATGGCACAGTGCTAGAGGGATTATCCAATTTTTCTTTTAAAGAAAGTCTCTTTCCTAATTAAAATTCCAACCTTGAAACAAATGTTAACAACTCAACAAAGAGGCCACGCTGCCTCCTTTAACATACTGAAAAATTCTACTAGAGCTGACCCTAAACTTTTCAGCAGCTAGTTGGGTGCTGCTCGCAAGTGACATCCATGAGAAAACAAAACAAAAGGCCAATCACTTCAAAACAGGCTGTTTATTTTTAAATTGGCCAATGTTAACGCATAAGCTATCCAAAAAGAGTTAACCACCAACAGTTTGATGCATAACACATATCCCAAACGAAGGGCGCCCAACCCAAGACGAAGTGTCTCATGACAATAAATAAACTACCATAATCACAAATCTTCTTCAGGGAAGAGGTAGCTTGAGAATTGAGAGGTGAAAAACATTACATCTTGACAAGCTATCATGCGAATCCAAAAATATTCAGCCACCGAACTACTCAAAAAGGGATTTTACATAAAGAATAATAGGAAGCGAGGGTTGATCTCAAGTAGCCTAGGCCGAATAAGGAAGCAAGTTCACAGCTATTGAGACTCACTGTATATTCTATCAGATATTTTTAAATTTCAATTAACTTCAACTGTGTTACCAAGGTTTGAAAAATAACCACGCTCCAATGACAAGAAACCCCCATTCCAGGAAGGATTACAGCTTATAGTGATATCAAGCATTATCCATTATCAGGAGGCAACATAAAATTTAGTACATAATATATTGTACTAACGGTAATCGGATTTCAAAAGAATGATTTCCTATAAAGAAGAATGGCAATTAGATTTCAGATCCCAACTATTCCACATTCAAATGAAAGGGTCGGGGAAGAAGCCGGATACCTGAATCGATGAAAAATCAAGAAACTCTTCTGCGGTAGGTTGTCAGCGGTCGACTGTGGTCCAGCTAGGGTTCAGGTACAAGTTGGCAGCGGTGACAGGGCTGAGGCTGACGGTGCCCGCGGCTGTAAAATCCTTTCTCGTGGAAGAGAAGAGGAGATTTGGAAAGAATGGCAGTTTGAGAACAGAGATGAGAACTTTGCGACTATTTTTTAATTTTTAATTAATATATATATATATATATAATAATATATATATATATATTCTTTCATATTATATCAATGTGGGTGATCAAGAGAGACAAAAGTTTCCTGATATTATGAAATTTGGTTTAGTGATCTATAAGTTATTTTGTTCTCCTGGAATATGACTAATTAAAACAATGGGTTTTTAGATACCCACAACCCCAAGATCAACTATAATGTCCCTAAACGGGTGAGAATAATCGCAACCCCTAGTCAAAGCATTAACACTTCAACACAATCGATAGAACAACAACATTTTTGTAGCCCTTATTCCAACATATCTCAAGACCTTGGATGATCGCGATGATTTCTGCTATTGTTGGAACTGTTGTGAGTTTACGTGAATCCGCATATCCATCGTCCATCATCTCCACTAATAGCGCCTCCACAACCGCTTTCTCCTCGACTCCAAAGATCAAGCATCCACCTCGAGAGTGATAAAACCTCTTTGACGCTCTACCGGCCCTTCCGCGATTACGGTTAGAGTAAAATTGACATTTTGTAATAAAATCCTTATCCCAAGACTTGCCCCGAAGAGGGTATCATGTGCGCTTGTGCTATCTTTGGTGAGTTCCTCGCCAAATAATTTCTTGCAACGATCCACCCAAATGTCCCAAATATATATAACCGAACAAAGAAGCCCAAGGAATTTTCTTTGTAAATTCCCTTCCCGCTTCATGTTTGAGATTCCACCGTGCCCACTCTGTGCCTTGGAGAGATGTAAACTTCGCCCATAAGGTTGGGGTAACTCGAGATCCATCTTTCCTTTGCATTACTACAATCCTCATTAAGTGCATCAAGTCCTCCTCCCGGATGCAACCAAAAGGGCAACTTGCCGACTCCCCAATGCCTCTTTGCATTCTCGGTTGTGCGTATGGACTCTCCCATGTGCAAATGTCCACATAAAAGACTTGATCTTCTCCGGCCACCCATCTCCACATCTTCCAAACGAGTCTCCGTCTCGATGTGTACCTGCAAAAAGAAAATGGTATGCGAGACTTGATGCGGTAAAGCAACCATCGGATGAAGGTTTCCAATAGTATTTATCTTCCCTTCTCTCCTCCCGGGAGGGTGAGCACTCATGATCCGATCAACAACTTGCGGGTGGAACCACCTGATCAACTTGTTACGATCCCATTCTCCCCAACGGTCCACATAATCCACAACTTTCTCATTTCTGTTCGCGAAATCTTCATACCCGGGAATAAGGTCAATAAGGGGTCTATTGATTTCAGACCAATTGTCTAACCAAAAGGATGCCGACTCACCATTTCCAATTTTAACACCAACACCCCTTTGAAACTTATTCCAAACAAAGACATATCCCTCTCCAAGTTAAAGACGCCCCTCCCTTCTTCCGGATATCGGTCCGAATCCTTCTCCACCATTATACTTGTTACGAGAGGACCTTAACCCAAAGAGCTTCCTATTACACAAAAGATTCCAACACAATTTCATCAAGAAAGCCTCATTACGTTTGCGCATATCCTTTATTCCGAGGCCACCATCCTTCTTTTCTTTAGTTACTGCTCCCATGAAACCAGGTGGAGTTTCTTTCCTTTGTCGTCATCACCCCATAAGAAACTCTTGCTTTTCTTTTCCAGCTCCTTTATCAACCATTTTGGGAGAAGCATTGTTTGCATATAGTAAGTTGGTAGAGCAAGCTAGCTAGCACAAACTCTAATAAGGGTAGTCCGACCAGCGAAGTTCAAGCATCCACACTTCCACCCTGAGAGTTTCTTCTGAGTTTTTTCCAAGATCGGGGCAAAGATAACATTTGATGCTCTCCTATGAATTAAGGGAATACCCAAGTATTTGCCAAGATCTCCAGTGAGGACAACTCCCATGCTCTGGCTAAGGTGCAGGGCCCTTGAGCCGTGAACCTTTTTAGAGAAACAAACTCTAGTTTTGTTCTTATTAATCAATTGCCCAGAAGCCCCACAAAATGTTTCTAAGCACTTCATCATTACTTCAGCCTGTCCTTCTGAGGCTTCACCAAAAAGAATGGCAGTTTGAGAACAGAGAATGAGAACTTTGCGACTATTTATATATATATATATTCTTTCATATTATATCAATGTCACGATCGAGGGACCAGATTGTTCCAGATTTACATAATTTTTCATACTAGTACTTTACTTTCCTTTTCTTCCTTCCTTAAGGGCTAAGGCTATGTTTGGTTGGAGGTGAGGGAGAGAGGGAGGTGCCGCTCTCTAGTGTGAAAAGTTATATATGTCTATGATGTGACATACTTCCAAAGTTAATATGCGAAAACGATGTAAAAAGCTATGTAATTTTTAAAATTTCTCGTGGGTAATTTGGTCAAAAAATTTCCTCCCTTCAAACCAAACATAGCCTAAAGATAAAAATAGAGAACAAAAATTGGGGGTGATATTCCTATCAAGAATCTTTGAGCAAGAAAAAATATTCCTATCAAGAATTATATAGTTCTATTTTAGATAAAGAAAACATATTTGGATAGAAAGTGTTTTGATTGGAGAATTCTAAATAGTGATTATTACATCTGGTCTTAAATATAAAACTTAGTTAAATTTGATATATATATATATATATATATATATAATTTAGTCATACTTGCAATATATCGAAATGATTAAGTAATTTATTTAACTTTCTTAAAGAGAAAAAAAAAATCAATTGAGTTTTATGTTTAGGATTAGTTTTTAACTTTTTTTTTTACAGTAAGAAATCAAACACATCCAATGGAAAAACGTTTTTGTACTTTTTAATTATTAAATTGTTAGAAAATAATAATTAAATGTAAAATTAAAATAATTACTCCTCTAACATTTAATATAAGAAATATTTAACTAATTTAATTAGATTAAAAAAATAATTTAATAATTTAATAAAGGGTTAAAAGGCAATTTTGGCTCAAAAATTGTCATCACCGGACAATTTTATACATTTCTGGGAAAAATTAACGGCTAAGATAAAATTGTTGGCTTTTTATAATTCCAAGATAAAATTGTTCCTTCCAGGCTAAAATTGTCTCTTAGCCCTATAATAAATATGATATACTTTTCCTATTAAAACTAAGTTTCTTAAAGTCTAACTAATGATTTTTGAGATAAGATATTGTCACTACTGCAATTTTATGTCACTCAAAGCACTACCACTTTTTCATCGTTAGATCAAAATCTCGATAGAAGAGAGAAATGATAAAGGTAGATGAGATTCTGATCTAACGGTGAAAAAGTGGTAATGACTTGGTAGTGATATAAAATTGGTAGTGACAATATTCTATCTCATGATTTTTTATGTATTTGATACTGTTTCTAAATTTTTTCTAAATATTTTTTTATGGATTGAAAATGTAATTTTTTGTTTACCGTCGTGATATGCAAGTTTATATATTTAGAATGAATTTTCAATGTGTTACCGATGAGATTAATATTTTACAGAACTATTCTTCGCATGAAAAAAAAGTTCAATTACTTCGAATAAGTGCCCACATGAAAATATTTTGAAATATGTCTAAAATTATTTATTAAAAAAAGTAGAATTTCTCTATGCGTGAGCGTGACATTAGCAAATTTCTCTACAGTGGCAAGCATTAATCACATTAATCATTTATAGGATATATAAGTGCATTATTAAATTATTGTTGTTATATTTAATTATCACCGAGGAAGCATTAACCAGGGTAATTGGATAAAATAATGATAAATATGAAAAAAATAAATAGTTCAAACATTTAAAATTAAAATTGACTCCTTAATTAGGTCCATCTTAAGCATCAAAAGATTATAACTAAAAATTTAGACCATTCAAATTGAATTTAAACTAACCCAAATGTACTGTGATCGCCAAGCGACATGCTAACGAAAAACCAGGGCCTAAATGATAGGCCAGAAAAGAAAAGTAGATTTGGGTCTATAACACTGTTTTTGAACTTCCGAAAGCTTGTAACTGAACCTTGCTTTAACCTAGAACCTCCAAAAGTTAATTGCCGTGGTGCTTCAATCTTGAGTGACACGAATGATACTGCTATTGGAATAATCTATGTAGAATATTATGGACAAGTCAGATGGGGCTTTGCTGACAAAGTGAAATCTATGTCAGATTTTGCAGAGAAATATTAGAAGATGTTATGTATTTACTGACGTATGGAGTTTGCATGTTTTAGCTGCATGTTATGCAAATCTGTTGGAGGTTATCGCTATTATATTACCTTCCTTCCTTGATGACCATAGTAGACACACCTGTGCTTATCCTTTGAAAACTAAAGGAGAAACATTGCCAGCTTTCAAGTTGTTTAAGAATATGGTTGAAAATCTTTTTGACCGGAAAATCAAAATCCTCCATAGTGATTGGGGTGGTGAATTTAGAAGTTTTCAAACTCTTCTTGATGAGCATGATATTGTTATCCTCACACATCTGCTCAAAATGGTAGAGTTGAGCGAAAGCATCATCATATAGTAGAAACAAGCTTTACACTTCTAGCTCATGCTCACATGCCTACTTCCTATTGGCGGGAAGTTTTTCCGCTGTTGTGTAACTTATCAATAGGCTGCCAACTGCTATTTTGTACTATGTTTCTCCATTTGAGATTCTGTACAAAAAGAGACCTAACTACAAGAACTTGAAAAGTTTTGGCTGCACTTGTTTTCCTTGTTTATGATCATACAATCAAAACAAGCTTCAATATCATAGCACCAAATGTACTCTTCTTGGTTATAGTAGCTCTCACAAGGGCTTCAAGTGTTTAAGTTCCTCAAGTAGAATTTATACCTTGAGGCATGTTATTTTCAATGAAAATGATTATCTATTTGCTAATGGTTTTCTAGTGTTTCAGTCGCTTTCAGAAATTGTGAAGTTCTCCAGTATTTCTCCTATTATTTGTGAAGATCTTATCTCAGCAGATGTTGACAAATCTTGTTCTGAGAAATCTGCTTTTGATTCTAAATCCTCTCTTAAACTCCTTGCTAGTGGATCTTGTTTTGGTACGAATGCTTCCAAGTCTGGTTTGGAGTCATCTGCTGCATCTTCTTCATCAGATTCCACCCACTATTGTCCTCTTCAACAACAACACCTATTTCTGATGAAACTATTACATCTACCAGTACATAGCCACCTCCACAAATTCAAGCTGAAGTGGATTATAATCTTCATCCAATGCAAACTTGCTGCAAGCATGGAATCTTTAAGCCAAAAATTCCTTATGTTGGCTTAGCACATGTCTCCGAATATATTCACAAAACAACAAAAGAGGCACTACAATTGCCTACTTGATGGCAAGTTATGTAGAAGAATTCACTGCTCTCCAACAAAATTCAACTTTGACTCTTGTTCTACACCTCCCCACATAGAATTTAGTTGACAACAAATGGGTTTTTAAACCTAAGTTTCATCCAGATGGTACTCTAGCTAAAAGGAAAGCAAGGCTTGTTTCCAAAGGCTTTCAACAAACCAAAGGTATTGATTTTCATGAAACATTTAGCCCTGTAATTAAAACCTCTACCATTCGAATCATTCTAACTATTGTTGTTGCATTGCATTGGGACATGAAGCAACTTGATATCAATAATGCTTTTTTGAATGGATTATTGACTAATCTTGTTTTCATGGAACAACTAGAAGGATTCATTGATCCCTCTAGACCTAATCATGTTTGTAAGCTTTCCAAAGCTGTTTATGGTTTGAAGCAAGCACCATGAGCATGGTTTGATAGACTCCAAAGTGTTCTTTTAGCTTGGGGCTTCACAAATTCTAAGAGTGACATCTCTCTTTTTATCTATTCAGATAAAACTCAGTTATTGATGATTTTGATTTATGTAGATGATATACTTGTTACTGGTAACAACTCATATAGCCTTACATGTTTTACTACAAAACTACATAGCATCTTTTTCTTAAAAGATCTTGGCTCTCTTAATTAGGGGTGGGAATAGACCAGGCTCCTATTAAGCAGCCTACAACCTGGCCTATTTAGGGTCTGATCAGGCCTATTTAAAGTCCTAAATATGTAAATAGGCTATGCCTATTTTGTTAAAGCCTAACTTGTAGGCCTTCTCTGCGCCTCATTTAAATATTAAATAAATATAATTATATTTATATCATGTAAATAAGATAATATTTATTGTTTTTCATACTTATATTATAATTTCAAGATATATTTATATAAGTTTTGATATGCTTAAAGTATACAAAGCCTATTTATGGCCTCTAAGACCTGTAATATGAGGCATTTTTAAAGGCCTACATTATAAGTAGCTTTAAAAAGCGCTTTCAGCGAAGGCGCTTATGAAGGCTTAAGCGCGAGAAAACAGAAAAAGGCGCTCGACTGGGCGCCTTCCCCCTATTATTGCGCGCTCGACCTATTTAGCCAAAATGCGCTTTACTGACCTATTTCCATGCCTACTCTTAACAACTTTCTTGGCATTGGAGCACACAGAGACAACACTGGTCTGTACTTTGACACAAAGCAAGTATATTTGTGATTTGATGGATAGATTTCATATGAACAATGCCTCACCATGTGCAACACCAATGGCTACACATAAATCTCTATCGACATACTCTAGTGAGTTGCTTGCTAATCCCTTTGAATATTGTAGTGCTGCAGGCGATCTACAATACTTGTGCAATGCACGACCAGATATTTGTTTTAGTGTTGGCAAATTGAACCAATTTCTCTCACAACCAACCACAAAACACTGGAAAGCCGTGAAGAGAGTACTGAGATACCTTAGAGGCACAATCTACTACAACAGCCATATTAAACCCTCAAATTTTCTAGACATAGTTGCATACTTTGATGCTGATTGGGCATCTTGTCCAAACAATATAATGGCGGATATTGTGTGTTCCTGGGGAATTCTTTGGTAAAATGGTCCTCTAAGAAACAATTAGTTGTTTCTTGTTCTAGTTGTGAATCAGAGTATCAATCATTAGCAAATACAACCTCAAAGCTTAGCTAGATCAAATCATTACTATCTAAATGGAGCTTGAGATTACGAAGAATACCAACCATATGGTGTGATAACACCAGCGCAATAGCCCTTACTTTGAATCCAATTCATCATGCAAAAACCAAATACATTGAAATAGATGTATACTTTGTGAGAGATCAAGTCTTGTCTAAAGCCTTAAAAGTTCAACATATCCCAACAAAATTTCAAGTTATTGATTGTCTAACAAAGCCACTGAATCATGCTCAGTTCTGTTTCCTCAGAGACTAACTCAGAATTACTGTGACTCCAACAAAAAGATGTCAACAAATTCAAACCCTTACAAGAACAAGCCAACAAGCCAGAAGGAAAAGAAGGAGGATGAGGTCCATAGTAAAAGAAGGAGTTAGAAATAAATAACTCTCTAAATCATGTGTGTGTGTGTGTATATTGTATTTTAGAATAGCTCATTTTATTCTAGAATAATCCTATAGGGATACATGTCACTGTACAATTGGTTGTTGATTCTATAAATAGAAATACACATGCTCATGGAGATTTATTCCGAGCTGACCTAAATTCTCATATTCTTATTTTCTTGACTCCCCTAACTTGAGACTCGGGACTTCACACCACAAATTTCAAAGTGAAGCTCTTGGGCTGCATAGATTGAACTTTAAAGCCTTTCCTTCACAACCGCTCTAGTGAGATCTCTGCTGTTCCATACAAACACCAGCGTCTCCACGTGCACAGACCTACTACCCGCTCTCCGGGAGGGAGCTGGGAGATCAAATGCACATCTTTGGTACTTGCATCTTGCTATCTTCAAGCAACTCAAGAAGTATCTGTCTGCATTGGTCTGGAGCATTTCAGAAAAAGACAAATATGATCAGATTTTACCAGGGATTTCAGATAGATATAGACTACCAACAAATTACATGCCCACCCAAGAACTGGCAAAACTACAAATTCGATAGATAATGCTCGGATTACTTACTTGTGGAAGGTCAAAATCACCTTCACCTGCATCGCATATATCCAGAGACAGCTTTCGAAGCATTGGAATCTGATAGTTGATATAGAAGACAGTATAAGTTCCTACCATTTTACAAAACCAAAAATAGAATACACATATATATTGATACATGTAAAATAGAAAAAGTAAAGAAAAATGTATTTGATTTCACAAGACATCCCAATACATTCACTAATCCTCTGATTATACTATTAGTCTTTTCTGACTAACTAATAATCCTCTTAATTTTAACTCTAATAACCACATAACAATATATCATACCTTTAAAGCCGCATCAAAAATGAAGTTTTTCTTCAGCCCAGGTCCCTGAATCATGTTTATCAGTAAAAACTCCCAAGAATTAGCTGAGCATTCGCGTGCGCACACACATGCACCAATCATTGATGATGAGGTTAAGCATGTGAGGCATAAATTAAGGTGGATCTAGACTATGGAGGGAAAAAAAGTTGAATTTCATTACAAATCATAAAGCTTCAAACATAATCATCACACAGCCTTAAGTATTTGTTCAATTGTAATGATCAATGTCCTTCATTTATTTATCAGAAATTCATCATCAAGTTCACAGATTATCATCCCATGCAATGTGTGGGGCTTTGATATAGAAATATAATCGAAGAATATGGATGGGGCATTAATTTGTATAATAACATGATATACCTTTCTAACGGTTAAAAATTTCAGTCCTCTTGTTCTTGGAAATATAATTAGACATCAGTTAGAATAGTAAATAGTAATTACACCAGCTACTCATCTTATAATATTTGTGGTCATACACTTTAAACAATAATGCTAAGACTTAGGATTACGAGTTTACGACAATAAGATGCTCAAATCATAAAGCTCCTAAGGTGACTTGAGTTCTAGTATTGACCAACAATAAGACTGAATGCTAGACCAAACAGAAATTAGTTATGAAAATGGCAGCAATCCAACAAAATTCCAATTGAAAAATATGCGGTATTCAAATCATCAAGATGGATGGGACTCAAGGATGCATGCAACACGAAAGAAACCATGCTGAAAAGGTCATAGAATGCCCACATTATGACGAAGCTGGAGATCTTCAATAGCTTTGCAGTCAAAAAGAGAAGAGACCCCATTTGCTGTTATTCCTCCACATTCCTACACAATAGGTGTCAACAATATAAGAAATTCTAGGAACTAAATGATAGTGAATGCAGCATTTTAAACATTGTGCATTTGGTAAATCAATAAAACGTTATAAAGGATAATGAATTGCCATTAATCAATCAACAGAGAGATACTTGAAGTCAAATACGTTAGCAGCAAAGTACAGCCAGAAGATAAAGAAAAGCGCAGCAGCAGCTGCTCTTGGAATTGCTGCCGCCTTGATGAAACTCTAGACTAACAGAGAAGATCATCATCAAAAAACTACATAGTTCAAGCTCTCATAACTATGATTAATGCATATTGTGCTTGATTTTAGGGAAACAAGATGAGCAATATGCATACATATTACAAAATACAATGACTATTTTCATCAGCTGTTTTAACTTTTCAGCCTTTGGTCCCCCGCCCGGGGGGGGGGGGGACTATTTTCAACATGTTTAAGCACAATGTACAGAAATTCTTATTAGTTCATGGGTGAAATGGAAATTATCAAACCTCTAAATGGATTGAAATGAGGCCTGGCCATCCACGTGAAATTATATGTTGAGAATCTGCTTAAAGGAGTAATGCAAACAAACGTAGGTTTAACAACTGTACAACAGACCCATTTTGAACTCAAAATTGATGCACATGTAACAATCATATCTAACAAATGGAGTAGCGACAAGTAATAAATCCTCACCTGGGTTAAGAAGAGGACATCCTGACAAAGAAAGTTCAACCAAATTTCGGCAGTTTTGAGTCAGAATATCCAAATCATAATTGGTCATCCAAGGGGTTACTCTTTGAAGCCTCAACTTTTTAAGATTCCGAGAGACGAATTTGAAGCTTGATATGGACATATCACCAAAACAATTGAACAGAGCTAACTCTTGCAAGTTTGTCAAGGATGTAGCTATGTTCTCCACAATACTATCAGATATTACCTGTTCAGAATCAAAACCCAACAGCCCATCAATGAGAATTTTGAGATATTCATAAAATGTGAGAATCCAGGATAGCTACAAGAATAGACAGAGCACAGTGACAGATGACAAGTCAAACACAATAAATTTTTTTGAATCCAAATATGTGCTTAAGGAATTGGAAAGATAGGACTTTAGCAGTTGATCGGATGAATTCATGACAAAGTCTTGGCTTGTCTGATTGAGGCGTTACATCATGAGAAGCTTTATTGTGAAACAAAAAATAGGCACTCCTCGCTAATGGCATGCAAATCTCAGTATGCCATTTCAATTTGATTATATAGATAATAGAGATAGTTTGAAGGCTGATAAGAATATCAGAGTAGAAACAGTAACAGTACTGTGATATTCGTTCTTCTGGGAATTGACCTCCTGGCCTGGATAATTATGCTATGGGTTCTCCTTAACTTGTTGGCAGATGATTTGGTCAATATAGCTTCTCTGTAGAGTGCCAAAGGAACCATTCTTTTTCAAATGTGTTGCTTGACCACGTTAACATTGCTACAGTTCCTAAAGGAAAATATGTTCATCTATTTGATACAAAAATTCCAGACTCAAGTAATCTCTGGGTATATACTGATCTTTTATCACTTATATGAATAAAAAACCAATCCTAGGCCTTCCCCAACTAGCAACTTTTGGAATGAAATGGTTATTGAGATCAAAGCTTTCATGAATTGGTCAAGAAGTCTATACTTGACCTCTGCCAAATCTTATTTTATATCACAATCTCATCAATTGCAGTATTTTTTTTTCTTTATTATTTAGGAAGCAAAAATCTGAAATCCAAAGGGAAGATAATGAATACCTGAAACTGAAATGTTATTGTTTCTAGCATGGGACAAATTGCCGGTAGTTTTCTCAATGCATCTTCACCAAGCATTCCACCTAAACCTACATTGATTCTCTGTAACGTCATCAGTGCAGGTTCCATAGTTTTCAGCGACAGTGATGAAAAGCCCCATCCAAATTCAAATTCTTCCAATTTGCACATCTTCCCTAGCTTGGAGCACAGTTCTTCATGCAAACAAGAGAAGACAGATTCTCTTTCCTCAGTACGATTTTTCTGTTGAAATAAATTACTACAGCCTCTAACTTTTAGACACTTCAAATTTGGATTTTGATGAATAGTATGAGCTAATGCAGCTCCAGAAATCTACAATTAAAAAAATGGATTAAACTAAGGGAAACGTACAGTTATCATAGAAAGGACAATACGAATAAAAATACTAGATATTTGGGATCTAAAAAGTCACAATGAGCAAAAATATCTCTGCATAATGATCAAATTTTATTGGCCAATTCAGCATGTTAATTGTTTATCATTCAATCTCAAATCAATCAGTAAACCAGACAGAAGACATCAACATAGGAGGCCATGAAATTCAACTATGTACCACGACTACTGCCTAACTTAATCTTCTGTTCTACAATTGAAACAAGCAGGTTTAGCTGGTAATTCACCAGTTAACACAACAAAATTATCAATTAGGACTCAATAGGAAAAGTATATAACTCCTTTATTAGCCAGTAACATCCTTCAGATCACAGCACATCGATGCTTATTCAATTGAAGGAGACATGGAAATCTTAACCTTTATGTGCCCAGTCAAAATTAGCACACTAACAGTTATATCTCAGAATTTAAGCAACATTCCACACCTCCTTCATCAAATAAAAATTGAAGTTTCTGTTTCCACAAATTAATAAGAAATTCTGTATAATATGGAGAGATATACCAAACATGCCAGCAGTCAAGACTCTGATGACAGACCTTGGTATCTGAAACATCAAGCGCCTCCAAGGAAGAACCTGGGAAGTTATCAAGTACTTGGTCAACCATGTCTGTCCCTCTCAAGCATAGACCCCTCAGCAGTTGCATTTGAGACATAAGCTTAAGTAGAGATAACTTATTTATACCTACAAAATAAATCAACACATGTTTCTCTACATAGTTCTTTATGCTGATAATAACTCAAAATGGATATACAATCAAAACTAAATGTATAGATAGTGCCGTACAAGATATCAAAAATCATAAAGCATCATTGGTCCTCTGTAATGTTCAAATGATTGTGGCAAAAGTACTTTTTGTCCCCTGAGTTTGAGGACAGTTTCAATTTTGTCTCAAATGATTTTTTTTCCTTTTCAATTTCATCCAACATTTATCTAAAGTAGTTTTGCCAATCTTGTCGCAAGCAATCAAAACTTTTGACCAAATTGCATCTGGTTTGTGGCCGAAGTTGAATACAGGGTTTGAGGCACTTGGTGAGGATCTTTGGGGAAACAAACGAGGAAACCAATTTTTATTACCATTATTTATGGGAAGGTATCTTTGGGTAGCTTTCCTGTAGAATAAATGTTAGTTATTATAAATATTAAATAAGAAAATAATTAAGAATTAGTTAGGATTTAAATAGATTTAGAATACTTAACTAAATTTAGATAGGAGAGGGTTGAAGATGAAAATCTAGTTTGGCATGGTCACAAAAATTAAGGCCCCACAAGTTAAGAGGTCAAAATGGTAATCAACAGCGGAATCATTATCATTTGACTCAGATAGAGGTTGTATCAAGCAATAAGGTGACCTGTATTTGTTCATATATGATATAAAAGTAATAAAACGTGTTATCCAGGCCATTTCGATTTTTGGTCCTTTGGTCTATTTAAACAATTACACATGAGACTTCATCTAAATGAGGTAAAGAATTGTAGTCAGAAAATAGCAGCCTATTCAACTTCTAAAAGTTCAAAACCACTGCAGCCAATACACAGTATTAAAGGCTCTTTATGTTTATGTTGAAGACGTCATCAAAAACACCCATGCCCCTCCTTACAAATTAAGATTTGAAATTGATGATTCTTTGACATGGTATTGGAGTCATCATGAATCATGAAAAAGTGATCAAACGGCAATCCTTGCTCTGTCCACTCTCAAAATCAAACTAAACTAGAATATGATTATGTGAAGGTGAGCTATACTATTGATAGATTATGGCAAATAAAATTTCTGATAAAATTTATATTAAATATAGACATATGGGTTTCAGCACGAAGTTTGGGGAGGTCTGTGATTTACCCATATTTTAACCCTAGACTCTGGCACAAAAGGGCCAGCCAAAGAGATAAATTAAAACTTCATCCAAATATCTCAAGTTTTTGGAAACCTTGGATCCATCACTAGATTTAAGGACATCATTCAATAATCCATTTAGGAAGATCCCACATATAAAGTGAGAAAAGAATAGCAACTTACCTCGGCAGCCCCCCATATGCAGGGTTTGAAGGTTAGATCCTACAGAACTCAAATGCTTATCTCTAAAATGTTGAAAGGAAAAGCTCCCACAATCAGAAATAGCCGAGGAAAGAGCTTGAACTGAATTTTCCCCAAAAGAAGTATCACAAACCACAATTGAGTTAAGTTTTATGCATTTGCGAATGAGATCTGATATGCCAGTGTCTGTGACTGAAATGCATCCTTTAAGATTCAGGTGATGCAGTGAAAGACAAATTTTGGAGATGTACCGGAGATCTGAATCTGGCACAGACAATTAAAGAGAACTTTATTGGTTATTAATGAAGAAAAGGTAAAACCAATACAAAATCATTTAGGCAAAATGTGTTCATCATATAAGCAGCTCACCATAGATATCAGTTCTTCCTTCCAAGGTAAGCTTGGTAATGTTGGAAAGTGGTAGTCCAAATTCATAGAATAAAAAGGCATCCACTGCATTATATTTCACTCTGGAAGCCCTCTCTGACACCAATGATGTCACCAAAGACTTGATGATACAATTGAAACTAATTCTGGCATTAGTGGAGTAACATCAACAGTCAAGTCAATTTCACAGACCTTAGGACACTTCAGCGCTAATTGAAGAAAATTGGTTGTTCTGATGTTCAGAAGATAAGCAGCTCTCAATATTTTTAAAGAAGGAAAGGACTTGCAAAAGCATTCAATGGCACCTTCAATTGGCAATCTTTGACACTTTGAGATATCTACCTCCTGAACTGCTTCAAAGGACAAAGTTTGCAACAATATTTGTGGTAAAGCATGATTATCTCTTATGGGTTGTTCAAAGGAATTGTAAAGCAGTTCAATAATATTTTTTGATCTGAGATCCATTGGAGGTGCTAAAGGGACCAGCGACAGAAGCAGAACTGCAGTTGTTATTTGGGGACAATCTGAAAGGTTCACTTTCTGCATGCCAAAAAAAAGTCTCCATCACTTAATCACAATAAAATTCCTAATAGATGATATCTGACTCATGGCAGAGAACTAAGACAAACCGACTCAGACTTGGACAATTAAATGAAATGAAGAGAATGAATTACGAAAACAGAACTCATACACTAAAAGAAACTAATGACTGATTTTCTGCACTGTAAAATAGTCATTATGAAGAGTTCAAATGCCAAAGGCATGAAAATGGAGGAGCTAGACTTGGCCTAAATTAGAAAGAATTGACTTTACATATAGGAGTCTGCAGCTATCTTATACGAATGAAGAACTTATCACCTAAGTGTTTCATGAATCTCTTGACAAGTTTTATTAAGCATCAAGTTTGCCTACAAAAACCATCAGAATAAGGGGTCAAATTAACTACCCTCAACCACCATTTACAGTTAAGTGTCAACATTCAATAAAGACTTGCTATAGTTATGCAACACTTATTCTCAACTAATATTTGGCAATCTTCAGGATCCATAATATTGCTTTCTTCAACCCTTTCCCCATGCATACAAAAAAAAGTACCAAAAGTTGTAATTAAACAATTGATCAAAGAAAGCCAAATTCATATTCACTGGCTTCCATGTATTTAGAGTACCTTCGAATATTCTGTCAGCCGAATCCTGAGATGCTGCAAGTCATCGTCATCATATCCTAAAAGATTTTGTGAACCCATGGGCGGAATTTTTAATTGTCTGAAAATTGAATCAAGGCTTTCTTCAGCAAGCTGTTTAAAAAATAGAGAGTTTCTTTTCCCTGATAAACAAATATAGCAAATTACTTTCATTATGAACAATTTTCTACATTAAGATTAATAAGAAATTACAGAACCACAGGAAATATCCAAAAAACAGAGTATACCTGCTGCAAAGAACAAAGGCAAAAGGCCAATACGAATCTGTTCAGAACCCAAGAAAACAGGTTATTAAAGAAGAATGTCAATGACATATATAGTAAAAATGTTACAAGTGACAAAGTCAGTGAGAGTGATCATGTGTTAAATTAAAATTGAGAACCTGGTTTGTGCAAAATTATCCTTTAAAATGATATGTTAAATTACCTTATTGGAATTTTTAAAAAATTAAGGATTACCTCACACCAATCTTCCCTGATTGACGTAATGTCTTACAAACTTCCCTTCTAGTTTAAAAACCTTAAAACACCCTTGAATATAATAGAGCAACCAACTTCAATGACAGATAATTATATTTCATAAGATTATTTCGGAAAATATGCAATTATTCTCTGACATTATGAAGGTTCAAGTAAGCTTCCAAGGCAGAAGCCAGCGGTGCATAAAATCTTAAACACACCGAGATTGAAGTATTTTACTCAAAAAGGAAAAAAAGAAAAAAACGCTATAGGATAATCCAATCAAATACACAACATTGTATGATCAAGTTGGGTTCCATGTAAGGAGTTTCACCATACATGAAAGAGAGCATTATAAATTAAGAAGTGTGAGAATTCCCTTCTACATACAACCACACATGCCAAGAAACTGCATAGTACATCAAAGTTTTGCAGCAAACTTATGCATAACTACATATCCTTCATGACATTAAGGTTTCAGTTATCAGCATAAACCAGTTGTTTAGTGGTGGCAAAATCACTATTTAACTTGACTTTAGTCATAAATAATGTTAGGGATCCAGGTGTCCTAAACACATGTTTAGATGTTAGGAAGCGGTTCTGGTCAGTTTAGATAAGTTGTTATTATCTTATCTCTTTAAGTAACAGTTATTATAGGAAGTTATCAGTATTGAAGTCTATAAATACGTGTAATATGTTTTATAAAGATTGTGAAGAATATTATTTGAAATTATTGTGTATTATTATTGGTTAGAGTTACAGATCCTGGCTCTAAATTTCCCTTTCCTCTCTTAATTTCCTTAAGTTCTATCAAATAATAGAGTCATTTCAGCTTGCATTTATCTCCTAAATTTTTTTCCCACTAAACACAGAATAAAGAGGCATAAATCCTCACTTGTTTCAACATTCTGTCACAGTTGTATTCACCTCTGCCCAAGGTCTCCATATTTTTGAAGTTACATTCAAGCCAGCGTAAAAGTGCATCAGAAAGATGCATTTCACTGTAAAGACGTTACAGTATCAGATTTATAAATTACATAGAATTGAATCAGACTATTCCAAAAATAGTGGCAAGTCAACCTGTCAACAGTCAGGTGAAGATGCTCTATAGAAGACAACAACATATTATATGGAATCTTTTCAAATAAAGTACTATAAGATGCCCCCATCTGCAAAGTAAAAAACCAGATATCATCAATTTTATAATTTAATAAAAAAAAAACAAAAACACATTATTCACATTCTCTACAGAGTATTCTTAAACCACTTTTATAGTATCACTGAGTATCCAACACTCTTCTGCTCACAGAACTATAGAAGCAAAAGAATTATCAAATCCCACTGACCTTGCCAAGATCAGAAGTGTAAAGCATTACCAGCATGAGCATTAAATTTTAATTTTCTATAGCTCAAACACAACCAATATCAATGTGTCCCCTATTTTACTATATATTTTCTTCCGTAATCAGGTAGGAACAAGTTTATAACAGGATTAACAGGACACTACAATTTATCCTCTTTAGCTAAGAATGTCATAGAACAATGTTCAAAACAAGTTCTTGCACAAATCATTTTAATCCAGCCCTTCCAGGGTGTTACAAACACCCAACTTTTACCAAAAACACTAGAGAGCTAATTCCACGAGTACCCCTATTGTTAGACATAGAAGAAACAAATGAAGTAAAGTTTATCAGCTAAATTTATCAAAGAGTAATGTAAGATAATAAGGTGGATACACAAGCTCTATAGAGAATAGGAGCCAAGAACATACGAAATTTCTTGCTAGATAGCTTGTGCATAATTCCATCAGAAAATCACTTTCTGAAAATGCAATGCATTAAAAAATTCATCTGTTAGCGTGAATTCCATAATGTTAAAGTCAAACAAGAATACTTCTTACGAACATCAAAATAATTTATTTTACCATGCTCCAAACCAAATTTCCAAATTAGAATTATGTCCTCCATTTGCATCTGTAGTGGTTGAGATCCTTTGGATGAGGACACATCAGAAAACCATATTTTGCACTTAAACAGAAGTGAATCCATACCAAAATAAAGTGCACCCTAAGATGTACAAGAAAAAGATCAAAAGATGGCTGCACAACAATGTATGAGATTTGATATATATATATATATATATATATATATATATGAGTGTGTGTGTGTTTCAAAGGGCAGAATTCTAGGAGAAAATAATATCATAATTTAATAAAAAAGGTAATTCTTCTTTGTATAAAACCATGCGTTGATGTTCAAAAGAAAGGATAACCCTGTTGAAGAGTTTGATACGCCATGTTCAATGACATTATATCCGAATTATGTTTATGCCAGCTGCCAAATATAATCAATATTTCATAAAACTAATGAAAAGATTCTCTACTAGTAGTTGGGGAATTGGTTTATTCACAACACTTTTTGCTCCTATCTCCACGTAATAGAAGGACGAATTACACCTTACAAATTTGACATTATGAATATGACATTTTCTTCAAAGCCAATGAAATTAGACAGGTAAAACCATTTTACAATCTACCTCGTAAAGAGAGAGGAAATTATCTGATGTAATCTCCAACGGGCAGTCATATAGATGCTTCAGAATGTCCATAAACGATAGCACATTCCACTCAACAGTGATAGAGCCCAGGCATGATTCACTACAAAAGTTATAGGAAGCGTGTCATCAAGCCAGGAATTGTACAGATCTTCAAATTAAAGCAGCAAATTAGCCTACAAAAGAACAACAGCAACAACAAGCCTTTAAAGCATTAGATCAATTCGAATGGAATGAGGAAAAGCCAAAAATCTTAATACTGTCAGAGTGATGCCATTAGTTCAATATACCATACGTTCCTTGCTTGAGCGAATCAAAGAAAAAGAGGGGGCACACACACACAAACACACAAAATATTTCGTGTCATATAAAATTGACTCATGGCCAGTCTCGTTTTGAAGCTCTAGTTCGCGGGAAACATATAGACTGCTTCATAAGCAGGCTCCAAATTCAAGTAATGATATTCACACCCAATGGGGCTTTTAACATTCTTTCTGCTCGAAAGTAACCATTCAGTATTACTTTTACCTGAAGCTCCCGCTGAAGAGGCCCCGAAAATAAGAACATTGCTCAATGAGCCTGTTGCACAAAGTGAAAAAAATTTCACAGTGATTATACTTGAGCTGGGGGCAAATAAATTGACACCCCACGAAGGAATCTAACAAACAATTGTATAAAAGGGAGACAAAGAACTCAGGTCCAGTTATTACTCACGTTTTAGTAAATAGGAAGTTAAAGGCATTGAGTAACTCACCTGCTTCGACGTGCCCGAATTTTGATCGTTGGAAAACGGAGAATAGTCTGAAGATCCCAGTTGAGAATATCTGTGGTGGATACATGAATTTCTTCCATCTCGGCCTCCGTTTCAGTTGAATTGGTGTTCTTGCAAACCAGTATAACATGATCATCATCTGTGGTTGACCCCATAACTGTGTTGAGCTGATGAACAGAGAGAGTTGTGTATCGCGTACGGCAAAATGGCAGAGGAACTTATTATCAGCGAATTGCGCATGTGGTCGTAATAGGGAGCGCACAACACCAATTGAGACACACAAAGTTCGAGACCTTGAAAGGGAAGGAAAGATGTGCCCGAGTGGAAGTGGCGGGTTGCTTAATGCTGTCGCGCTTTGCTGATGACAGATGGATGCTATATTACACAGGTCTCAACTCTAAATCCCATATAAGACTCTTTTTTATATTAATTATGAAATTCGATCAAAAAACTATCATTATTAAAATAGTTTTTTACAGTGTTAAAATGATTTTTCCTGTTGTTAAAATTTTCCTATCAAAATATTGTTGTCAAAATGATTTTTGCTTTGTTGTAAAAAAAAATTCGAGTTTTTTCTCTGACGTGTAGAATTTTAGAAACCTAGAAAATTTTTTGCAACAGAAACAACCATTTTGACAACAATATTTTCATAGGTAAATTTAACAATGGAAAAAACGTTTTAACAAATGACTTAAAACCATTTTAATGACAACGAAACTTTTTTTATATTGAAAATTTGTAATTAATATAAAAAAAACCCTATATTATACATGGTCATCATGGCTTGTTTTACAGATTTATACATGGGTTTAATGTTTGCTTTTCCTGGAGGGTTTTTCTTTTCACACTCCAAAAAAAAATGAGTGGGTCTCATTATAAAGAGAAAAAGGAAAACATATTAATGGGACCCACTCACTTTTATGTGAGTGTGACAGAAAAAATATTTTTATAACAATAACATAAACATTAAACTTTTATTACATAGAGGTAAAAAGGTTGGTGAAAGTCAATTCACCAAAAGAAATTCAGGTATCAACACTCAAAAAATCAGTACTACTATAAATCTACAATATTAAACCTTAAGTTCCAGTTAATTTTTTCAAATATTAAGAAAATTAAATAAATTGCTTTAAAGTATTTATACTCATCATTTTTCTCCAAACTATTTTATCTTACTTATTAACTAATATATAATAACATAATAATTATATAATTAAGTAACTTATTTAACTTCTTTAATATCTCCAAAATACTCAATTGAGTATTATATTAAATGCTGAAGAAAAAAGTATATGTTTATAAATTCTGCTAACTTGTTATTCAAGGCTTCAAGCACACTCCACTCACCTCAAATTTCAAGCAAATGTAATTAATACTCCCTAAATCTCTTAAAACTTTTTTTTTTTACCAGCCCTTTTTACATAGAAAGCTTGGTTGAAAATGAAAATGAAAATGATAAAAATGGACACTGTTTTTTTTTTTTTTTTTTTTAAATAATCTTGTAGCTTATTGACATGAGAGTTCCCTATAAATATAAATAGGAGGTTACGGTTGAATCATGTTTATAACCTCAAGCTATTAATACATTGCCTTTTATTTTTTTTTTAAAAATGAACACCTTTTTTTGGACTTGAAGGTGGATTATATTATACTATGAAAGCTCTGTTTCTCTTCCATGACAGCATCTGGGATCAGAAAACAAGAGAGTAGGGGAGGTGTTGGTGAGTAAATCCACTCAGAAACACAGGCCCCTTTTACAATCGAAGCTACAATCCGGATGAGGGACAAACACTTTCTATTTTTTTCAAAAAAAAACAAAACTCAGTTTGATATGGTTATACTAACAGTTGGGTAAATCTAACAGTTGGGTCTGGCCAATCATGGTTGCAGCTTATCTCTGCAGACTGCAGGAGGGAGTTCACGAGATTACTTTTTCTTCTTACTTTTTTTTAATTTTCAGCAAAGATCGTAATTTATAAATATAAATTACAAATAATTGTTGTCATCCATGACACCATGAAGCCGCCAGCCCCGTGTCCCCCGCCGCCTCGTCCTGATTTTACCACGTTGCATCGCCATTTGAGCTATTTTCGCTTGTTCCTTATTATTTTAGTGCCACTCTGTTGCATTTTGGCTGGTCCACATGGATCATTATGTCCATATGCATTATTAAAATTGGATTTATGTCACCATTATTCATAACGATGAATTCTCTTGATATTTTGTCGACAGTGGATAATGATAGTTTGTCATTCAAAATAATAAAAATATATACGATTCTGACAGGAAGGCAGCTAGAGAACTCGAAAACAATTAAGGGACGGCTAAAATATCCAAACGTGAGAATCACGAACCTGGACGCAAATTTTGATAAAAAAAAAAAAAAAAACCTGGACGCAAATGGCAGAGAATTTCATTGCAGTGATTCATGCACACGATATTGAATTTGAAAAAAAGGAATCATAAGGAAAAATTGATTGACCTGATTTTATTTCTTTCCTGTGGCATTCAAATTGGAGGCAAGGTTCTCTCCTGCTCCACGTCTGCATCCTTATCGTCACTCTCTTATCCTCAAATTAAAACCTTTCCAGCATCGTGGAGACTTTCTAGAAGCATGCCCCCATGGAATAAGTGGAAATTAAATAAACAAATAAAGAGCCACACAATTGCCTTGGAATATGACTCAAGTGATTCATTTATTTTTCATTTATAAACTTCGGGCTAAAAAAAAGTAGCGTCAAAATATGCCACGACAAGCTATAAACGTGCATTCGTCAAAGTAACAAGATCATATTTTGACCCGAGTGGCATATCCATAAATTGAATTAACTGTTAATTGGATTGGATGACTTTGCTTATTTTTGTCCTCTCAATACATGAACGAATATGAGAGATTCATTGGCTGTCTGTAAATACCGGCTTTAGCTCACCGTTTGCACTATCTTTGGATGTAGGAGTGCGGACAAGCTAAAATTTGTTACCTGTTAATTTGTTTCGATATTTTTATCATATTTACCACATGTAAGGATTTGGTTGGTCCTGCTAGGAACAGAAATGGCGTTGTAAATATCAAGTTCTTGGTTTTTCCCCGTTTATTAAAATTCGGAAAGTCGATCTCCTTTCAGAACAACCCCTCTGGACTTTATTTGTCCTTTTGGCCTGAAATTGTAGAATAATTTGAGGTATCCAGCCCCCAATCTGTGTTCACACGAACCTCATATTCCCAAAAATAAATAAATAAATAAATAAAAACATCACAACTAATACAAAAACGAGCCAATCGGCTTTCCTTTTGCAGAGTAGTCGCATTATAAAGAAGATCTGACCAATTGCGCGGCCTCCGTTTCATCACACACTGCCTCGCTAGTCTCCGCTTTTAGTAAGTTTCATTTCTCACTGCATAGGTTTGGACCGATCGCCATGGTGAAAAGCTTCAAGTTCGTGATCGTTGGAGGAGGAGTCGCTGCGGTGAGTTCTCCCATCATCCCTCCTCTTTTTCTTGATCTAATTCTTGTTGTAATCTCCTTTTAATTCTCAACTGTTATTTTTTTGCTATTGCCTCTTTACCTGTTCCTTCTGTTTGATTCGTGTCAATTTACCATGGTTTCTGGAATTCCTGCAAACTACGTTTAAATCCGAGTTCTCCGGGAATATTTTATCGGTCGGAACGGTATAGAGACTTTAGAATTATGCCAGCTTACCGCGGGTTTTGGTTTTGGTGCTTTTACAATAAAGTTTTTGTTTCCAACGTCGAACCATAAACGCTTTTGTTACTGTATTCTCAAGCATTTGGGTCTCTTGTGTCAGGAAGAGTTGCGAATTTTTGGAGGCTCCCACTTTGACGGAAATCGGGCTTCTAATTCCTTGTTTTATATCCTTCCCTTGAACTTGTCAATACACCATGCCTTATGTTTTAAAGCTTTGAAATGTAATTGCATAAATAAGGCTCAGATGAAACTCCAATACTTGATTTTTGACGGTATTGTTTTGACAAAGCTTGCATTGCAAAAGGACTGGTCTACAATTTATAAATAAATATTACTACTGTTCGATACTTCTGTTAGGATATGCTTCTAGCTGCCCATATAGCAAGAACACAATGAGGCTTCCATACCCGGAAAACTTTTCTTTCACGTGATTTATTATATCATCTTCATTTTCATTCTCTATGGCTAACATCTGCTCATTATTGTAGGGTTATGCAGCAAGAGAGTTTTCCAAACAGGGCCTTAAGCCTGGGGAGCTGGCAATCGTATCTAAAGAAGCGGTAGATTATATTGCATTTAATTTCTGCGCTCACGATTTTCCATGTTTAACTTTTTTTTCCCCTTTTCCTCTCATTTCTTTGTGAATACTTTTCTAGCATGCTTCGGTAGGAAGATGCGAACAATGATTGCTTTTCTATTGCCTTTTCTTTTATTGGCCAAAAAAAATTAAATTGATCATATCACAAACCAATGTTCACATCGTTTCATTTTCATATTCATATTATTTACTGAAACATAACCTACCAAGTTGCAATAATAAATCTTGGCTGCATTTAGAGGCAATTTTTATAGACTTTATCTGTTAGTCATCGGACCTCCAAGCTGCACTTTGAATTGCCACGCAGTATTTATATTTTGCTCAGTGAATTTTGTGAAAAGTATTCCCTTTTCTTCTATAAGAAATATGTTCCTGTCATATAGTGTTCTCTAAAGTTTATGCATGCCTCAAATTTACTGGGGGCATGTGAATAGCATTTGTCATCCTTTTCTAGAGGGAAATGATCTTTGCAAAAACCTGTCCTTTGGTGCAATTTGTCTTTTTCAATGATGATACCTGTAAAATCATTATTGTTCGTTCTACACATTGTATATCCTTTAATGCTCTTCGCTGATTATTCTTTTGAATCTTAGCATCTGTTACTTGCACCCTATGCAGTTGTTTGTTTCCTCCTGCATATTCCCTATTCACTGTACGTTTATGCAGGTTGCACCTTATGAACGTCCTGCTTTGAGTAAGGCTTACCTATTTCCAGAGTGTAAGTATCTAAATTGTTGTTATCGGTGCCTGTGTTCTTTTTTCTTATTCCTCCCTCCCTTTGTTTCTTGGACCAACTCTTCTGTGCCAATGGATTGTATTACTGTAATTTCGTATGCATTTTAGTGAAATTTTTAAGAATTTCAAAGTCAATTGTTAGCTATGTTGTTGTTAATCCTGGTTTCTTCTTTTTTTCATTCTGTTAATATATTACACATTGGGGTTTTTCAGCTCCTGCTAGACTTCCTGGATTCCATGTATGTGTTGGAAGTGGAGGAGAAAGATTGCTTCCAGAGTGGTACGCAGAGAAAGGTGATGCATGCTTTCTTAGATGGTTTATTCAACCAATATGCGAGTCATCTAGTCAAATGATAGTTATACAAAATAGAAGAATGGAACTCAACCTAAAAGTAGCTTTCTCATGAAAATTTAACTGGTGATTACAGGGATAGAGTTGATCCTTAGCACAGAAATAGTGAAAGCAGATCTTGCCTCAAAATCTCTGATCACTGCAGCAGGAGAAACTATCAATTACCAGATTTTAATTATTGCTACTGGATCAACTGTAAGAATTCTTGTGGATAGAATATGGAAATTCCACATACATTATATTCCAAGCTTTCTAGGTATGCTGATGCCTGTTGCTCTTGTTTTGCAGGTCATAAGGTTGTCAGATTTTGGTACACAAGGAGCAGATGCCAAAAACATCTTTTACTTGAGGGAGGTTGAAGATGCAGATGTACTGTATGCGGCAATCAAAGAAAAGAAGAATGCAAAAGCTGTGGTTGTTGGGGGAGGATACATCGGTTTGGAGCTGAGTGCAGTGCTTAGACTTAATAATATTGATGTTACCATGGTCTACCCAGAGCCTTGGTGCAGTAAGTGAAGATCAATTGTTGTTTCTCTATGCACATCTCACCTATTTGTTACTCTCCTTCTTCTAAGTTTTTTGAACTGTTGTTGCAGTGCCTCGCCTTTTCTCATCTGGTTTAGCTGCTTTCTATGAGGGATACTATAAGAACAAGGGGGTCAACATCATTAAAGGCACTGTTGTGGTTGGGTTCACTTCTAATTCAAATGGAGAGGTATGATTTGATGTGCTTTCTGAATTATTTGATCAGATCAAAATTTTAAAGTGGCAAAGCCAATTTAGCATTAAGATTTTCATCTTCCATTCAGGTAAAAGAAGTCAAACTGAAGGATGGCAGGGTTTTGGAAGCTGATATTGTTGTTGTTGGGGTTGGAGGAAGGCCTCAGACAGCTTTATTCAAAGGGCAGGTTGAAGAGGAAAAGGGTGGAATCAAGGTTTGTGGTACTATATTCAGAAGTTCAAGAGAAATACAAAAAAAAAAAAAAAAAAAAAAAAAAAAAAAAAACCTTAATAATTGTGGCATCTGGCCATTGATATCCAAGATGGCATTTTGATGGTTGCAGACTAATGCTTCCTTTGAAACAAGTGTTCCTGGCGTATATGCTGTTGGTGATGTTGCTACTTTCCCTTTAAAATTGTATGGTGAGTTGAGAAGAGTTGAACATGTTGATCATGCTCGCAAATCAGCAGAGCAGGCAGTGAAGGTTAGCAGTTTCCCTAAATACGTCGTTTCCAATCAATATAAAATTAGAATCCTAATACTAGTTGTATATAGTGAGTTTTTTCATTTTTTGTTTTGTTTTAAACTTTTCTGTTTTTCAAATATATTAAAATTTCATTTTTTTGGGGGTGTTATTCTGGTAATGCACAAAATGCTTTGCATTTTAGGGGATCCCCCCCCCCCCCCCCCAAAAGAAGACCTGGGACATGTAGTGTCCCAATCTACTGCGAATTACTATGCTCAATAGTGTTCTGGTTCTCGTAATGGCTATTATTCTACCAAAACTCGTGAAGTCCATATGTTATGTATATTTGATGATAATATTTTATTCTTTGTAGGCCATCAAGGCAGCCGAGGAGGGAAAAACAACTGAGGAATATGATTACCTTCCATACTTCTATTCTCGTTCCTTTGATCTGGCTTGGCAATTCTACGGTGACAACGTTGGCGATACAGTGCTGTTTGGAGACAACAATCCGGAGTCACCAAAGCCCAATTTTGGAACATACTGGGTCAAAGACGGCAAAGTTGTTGGGGCATTCTTGGAGGGGGGAACTCCTGAGGATAACAAGGCTATTGCCAAAGTTGCAAGGGTTCAGCCTCCAGTTCAGGATATCGATGTGCTTGCAAAGGAAGGTCTTTCCTTTGCCAGTAAAATATGATTGTGCAAGAGAGATTGCATTGTGATCACTCGTGTTCTGTATTGACTTCCTTATGATCTGTATTATCTCTTTAGAGAACTTGTGTGTCTTTATTTTCTTCCAAATAAATGTTTGTTGTTGCATGGGATATTCTTTAATCTAATCTTCTCTCCTCTCTTTATACAATTTTCCCGATAAGCAATGAAACAAAAAACAAAGCAAACTACCCATATTAACCCGGACTCTCAGCTCTAAGTGCCAACAATTTGTAGGACGACAAACGGGTAGAATCCAGGAGCTTCATCTAGTGCACGCCTAGTAAGGAAATCCGTTTCCTTATTGAGTTGCTGAGAGATACATATAATCTTCACATGCCAGTTTTCTGATTGACTCGCCTTAAAGACTTGATTATAGCGCAGGCCTGCCCACAGAGTTTGTCAAACTTGGGGATAATATTCTCAAAAAATCCTCTCGTTACGTGACCGCCACAAGAGCCAACATAATACCAGTATGCCCCAAAGTTTTCGCTTATGCCTATGGGTTTCATTAGTTTCATCACACGCCATTCCCATAAATTAGATGGAAAAATATAGTGGAACATCTGGGTTGAATAGAGGATAAACATAGACTCCTCGCTCCTGGACAGTCGCCAAGCACGTGAAGGGCATCTTCTTGTTCACCATTACAACCCCTGCACCTTGCATCCGTCGCTAAACCTCTCTTCGTTCCAGACACTTTGGTCATGAGACGGTTGTGAAGGATCAGCTACATACAGGTCTTGCATCTCTTGGGTACTTTCAGCTTCCACAGTTTGCTTCAAATAGAGGAGGTCTCTTGTTCATAAAGATAAATGGGCGCGCGCGCTTTAACCAAATATATATGTGTATGTACACACACGTCTTCCATATACATGCATACGGATTTCGGCTTTGTTACAGCCCATGTTTTTAAAGAACACCTGACTTGTGTTTTATTTTATCTGGTAACTTTTCAGATACAAGGAAAGATGCGAGGTCTTGTTGGGTGAGTGAAATGCTTAGAAAATGAGAGTAAGTTTTGATAAAATAAAATAAAAATATGTGCTTTTGAAAACCATTTTTTCACTTCCGAAAATAAGCGAAATTAGCAACATAAAATGCATATTATCTTAAAAAAAAAATTCATTTCTAAAAACGCTATAATTATATATTAACATAATAATTAATTTTACTTATAATTACAACAAAAATTCCCTTAATTTTCCCAATAAAATAATATGTGCATAAGCATTGAAAATAAGCGAATACATTTATCTTATTCATTTCTAAACTATAATTAATCATAATAATTACTTATACAAAATTATAACACCTCCATCACCAAAATAAGAACAAAAAAATATTTACTTTCGAATTTTATAATTAAAAAGTAATTATTATCCTTCACACATTTGCGCAACAAGACACTCAAAAATGAAAAATCCGAGTAGCGCAAATTCAAGGGTTTTCCAAGTTATTTCATCACCCTTTCCAATAATCCCCCTATTATTTTGTTTTCGATGGATTCCTTGATTAAATCCGGAAACCTAATTAGTTTTTTTTACCATGAGACACCTGATTACTGACCAGCGGAAAGTTAAGAGAAAAATATTCAATTAAACAAGCAAGCAATTGAATTACCGATCCCCTCCTTGCTCTAGAAAGAAATAAATGCGATGCCTAGCAGGGATGAATCTACGTAAGCAATTGCTGTAGTGATACGTTAGGCATAATCATCAAGAAAAATGACAAAATTGATTCCACTGAAAGAGTCAACCCCAAATTTAAATTCCGGAACATCTAGGACAAATTAAACTCCAACCAGAACTTTACATGGACCATTGAAACGAATGACACCACATTGCTCTTCAGAACAAAACTCAAGACAAAACTCGAAGCTATAGACTGGAAGATTTCTAGATAAAAGAAGAATGGCCTTAATCGAAGAGGCTGAAGCCCATATCCTGCATAACAAATTGGAGGAAGGGAAACAAAAGTCAATTAACAATCATAAGGATGCATAGACCATATAAGGATGAAGAGGCTGATGCATAGACCAACCAATAAACCAGACAGCAATACATGCTTGTCAATTAGGCTCCGTTTGAGATCAACAAAGGAAAAGAAATCCGTTACATAAAAATTCAGACGTTACAATTACTTAGTATTATTGCATTTTAAGAAAATGTCATTTGACATTTAAAAATTACTTTTAATATACGACGGGATGCTTAAGCTCTTAGAAGTTAAAACGATTATCAGCAAAAATTCATTTATAGGGGAAGGCAGAACAATGGGACAAACAAAACTTACGTCGTCAGATTCCTCTTTCTCCTCCACCTTTTCCTCTTTCTTTGACTCAGCCGCAGCTGGAGCCGCGGTGACACCACCAGCTCCAGGTGCAGCAGCCACTGCAACTGCAGCCCCACCGCCACAGGGCACTGAGGCCAACTTTTCCCTACCACTGGCAATAACCTCCGTTATATCTCTTCCCTTCAATTCAGACAAAAGAAGTTCAATTCTATCATCATCTGCTTCTGCTCCAACTGCACATTGACATTGAACAAGTTCCATGCTAGTAGAATGAGAATATAATTTTTCTAGTATTTGAAAATCTCTATAGACAGATTTTAAGCATGAGATCCAAGAAATAGCAGTCCTTGAAGACATTTAAAACAAGTACATTAACACATATTTCAACATTTTAACATTTTCATATTTCTTGTGCAGAAAGATTTAACCCTACTTCCAGAAACTGCTTCTAAACATGAGTAATAATCAAGTATGAAAAACAAAATTGTCACCCTAGTAGTTTGGTTTCATCATCAACAAGCCCCTGTTTATCATGCTCGCTAAACGATTCTACCAGGAAATATCAGTAATAACTTCACAATGATTCTGCCACATGATATAAATGAACAATCCTCCCTAGCAGTTGACGCTTCAGTATTGTCAACAAACAAGATATAAGGAAAACCAAAAAGTTGAGTGATTCAAATTGAAAAGAATGAGGTACCAGAGCCAAGGATATGTTTGATATCATCGGCTGAAGGGCTAGTGTTGCCACCCAACACGGCGAGCAAATACGCAGCGATCACCTTCATATTCTGCCAAATTATACGAACATTCAATTTCAGAAAAAAGTTATACTCAAATTCTTAAGAAAACAGGGACCATAAGCAGGGCATCATCACCTGGGGATATGGAGATCCGGTTCGGAGTGATTAAAGGAGAACTAGCGGCGAATTCCGACGCAGACAGGGGAATGAAAAAGATATATAGCGCTAGGGTTTGTTTTCTCTTGGACTCGCTCATTCTAGATCAATTTCACTTCTCGGGCCCAGGTGTTAATGGGCCTAATTCTGGTCCGTTTTAATGGGCTTGATTCAATTGCAAACGATTTATTGCGAACGTAGTTGCTGGTTAACAATGCCCCTAAAATCCCAGAATTTTAACCACGAGGCCTAACACAGTTAGTACTTAGCTGGTTTCTTTAAGCATTCAGTTAGAGGATCAACACTAAAGCCCCTTCTAGAACTATACTATGTGAGGGAATTAGTGACCACTACCGGCAGTAGATGCCTTGAGCCCACCAAAAAAAATTCTAGGGTTATCGCTTGCATATTGTGAAGAAAATATAACAATAAATTTTAACCGATGGAAAAGAAATATAAAAAAAAAATTATGTTAAAATCAATTAATTTTCATGTCTCCTTTTTTATATCCATTATATATTCTACATGCTTTTCCTTTTTAACCTGGTTGTATTCTTCCTGCCTCATTAATGCACGTAAGAACGTCGTAATCTGAGGGATTAATTTACCGTAAATGAAAGGCTCCTAACGTCGCAATGTCGCCATCCATCTCTCATTTTATAAAGTTGGGTTATATTATTGCCTTTAATTATTTGTATATAAAACTGGGGCATATTATCCACATATTACTATTTTTAATAAAAAAATGAAAGTGTGAATCATGCTGTAGAGGGGTGGTTACGTTTTGGCTAGGCCAAGACTTGAATTGTAATTTTAATTTGGCTGCAAATGTTGGACATATTATCTTCCACCCTTAAAGTGGCCACGTGAATGTGTGCCTGATATAAAATAAAAGCATACCAGATGGCGATGGCGGATATTTTGAGTGTGCTTTGCCTTTTTAAAAGAGGGTGTGGCTTTTTTTTGGAGAACTTGGCGTTTCTGATCCGTCGTTTATAACAAGTCGCCCATCGCAGAAATAGTTGGTCTCCTAAAGATGAAGCAAGTGAATAAGATCAACAAATGGATCACAATTATCTTTTTTAGGCCTGAAATGGATCACATTTATCAACCCTCATGTGAGTTTGAAGCATTTTTTTGGATAGAATGATTTATTTATTTTAATATTCCAATTTCCAAGAGTGCATGTAGTAACGCATAAAGTTTTTTTTTTGGTGGAGGGGCGCGGTGGTGGGGGGATTTTTTAAGCAAAATTTTAAAGATGATTTAGTGTTATGAATGAAAGAGTATTTTCTATTGAAACTTGTTGGATGTTGATTAAGATGATTACTTTTGGGGACAAAATTTCAATTAGGAGGAGAGAATTGTAACATCCCAATTTTTCTAATAGTAATTAAATACTATTAGGATATGACTTATTAAGTAATCTAGGTTTAGAGAAGATCTAAAAGTATAAAAATTAAGAGTTGAAAATAATAATAAATAAATATAATCAATTTTTTAAAGTTGATTAATTAACAATGATAAATGATATTGATAAGAATAATAATAAGAAGAAAACATGTAAGGGAAATATATTCATTAAATAATTTGATCTATATCTCAATAAAAAGAAAGAGATAAGACAAAAAATAATTATATGATACAATAATACATTATATGCATTATATTAAATATTATATAATATTGTTGGAGGCCCGACACAATTAAGGGCATATTTGTTCTTATCATGATCTCTTAGTTAGAGAGATTTTAGGATATGATTGGAAGATTATGGAAATTTGAAATTTATAATTATTATTTTGTAATTATTATTCTCGGTTATAATCACTAGATATTAGCATCTAAAAGATAATATTCCTATTATATATAATTATGTAAACTCTAGTGAATAAAATGTATTGGAATCAATTATCATAACTGTGGCTCTTCAAATATAATAATATATTATGCAATATAATATAATAATAATATATATGTATAGGCTGAAGGAACACATGTAAAAGGAAAAAATATTATTTATCATATTATAATAATATATTATATTATATTTTAATATAATATAATATATATATATACACACATATAGTGTTAGCGGCTGTGAGACGGAAGGAATAGGGGTTTTTTTTTTAAAAAAAAAAAGTAATTTCAGGGGATGGGCATGTGCCCCCTTCTTTAATACCTCGGTCCGCCTCTGCATGTAGTAACGCATAAAAAAAAAATGGATCGATGTTATGCTAGACATACAGTATCTCTCAAAAGTTCACTTTGAAAATGAATTAGAGATGCATTATCATGCTCTTCTAGTGATCACGTCCAACCAATATAAAATTATACTCCCTCCAAGTCTCCAACCCTAAATATAAGATATAATTGAATTTTTTAAGATATTAAGGAAGCTAAATAAGTCACTTAATCATATCATATGTTGTATATTATTAGATTATATATCTGTTGTATTAAGGAATAAAGTTAGTATAAAGTCTTTAATTACACATGTAATGATATAAGTCGGGTAAGGGGGTATGTGTGTATATATTTGCAATCGCAAGAAAATAAAATTAAATAAGAATAACAACACTTTATCGATCAAATGGCGCAAAACGAAGAACGTGACACATAACAAGTTAATGACTTTAATTTGTAGTGCTCTCTGGAATATTAGTGCAACGTTCACAAGCCAAATTCTACAGAGAGATCCATGCGCATGCAACAAACTAGAGTGCCCAAGTCAATCACGTCTATTCAACAGGAGCGACAAAAAATTCAAAGCATCGCGGGGCACGTGTCTTGAAAGTGGAGGATTATTTCAGATTTTATGTACACACACAACACAGCTATGTTTTATATATATAAAAATAAAGGTGGGGATACTAAATATATATGATACTTTTTTGTGGAAAAAGCATGATATATAATTTCCTTTTGTTTCTCTTCCCAGAAACTTGTCAAAGGAAACAAACAGATATATATTCCACCAAGACTCGCAGATTACTACAGATGGTATGGCCTTTGGCTTATCCAGTCTTTGTATCGACGGTTCGGCCTGCTTTAGGGCAATTAGATCCCCAATTCCAGAAAAAAAAAGATATATATTCCAAGTCTACGTACGACGACTTTGAACAGAGAGAAGAATTGAAGGAGTAACGAGGTTAAGTGAATAATAATAATGATGACAAACTGGAAAGGAGCGCACCACAACATTGACTGAGAGTTCCCGGCATGCACGCACTTGTGTTTGTTTACTAATTTTACTGTGTGTTTTGGGTAAGGGGAGAAAAGTAACTTTTTTACGATCGATTTATTTACAATCATATTATGTTTAGGTTGATGGTATTATAAGTAACTTTTTTAAAATTAAAACTTATTTGGAATAACCATAACATGAGTGACTTTTGAGATAATTGTAAGAAAAAAATTTATATTATACGTTGAACAGTAAGTTTATGTGAAAAATGACATAAAAGGATATGGATCTTATTAAATAATAAGTATTTTATTAAATGAAATATATATATATTATATGTACATTAATTTTAAGAAAATATTAAAATTATATAACTCTTTAAGAGAAATACTTAAATTTAAATAATAAAAAATATTTGTGTAAATATTAAATAATTTATTTTTCATTTAATTTATTAATGAATCATATATTAAATGAATAAAGGTGATGGCGAGATAAAAAAAAAATGGAACCAAAGGAAGTCAGCGCGAAATGGGAGGAGAGAGAGAAAATAAAGAGTGGGTGGAAGGAAGAATGGTAATTTCTCTTTTTTTCCAACATACTAACCATGATTTTGCTTTTTCTAATCTCCAAATTTTGACTTATAAAAATAAGTAGTTTATATCATTATCATACAAGCCAAATAGACCCAAAACTTTACCTAACATGTCAAAAACCCCAATCTTACTTTTACTTACCCGTCATCTTTCTTGGCCTTTATAAGCTCTCCCATACATCACATCTTCCTTTTTAGGTGGTCCCCATGCCTCATTTCACCAGTTAAATTAAGGGGAATCACAAATGAATGGGGACAGGCTGGGGTAGGTGTGATTAGAGGTTGGCAAGGTTTCATAAATAAGGAGTCCAGAAATAGCATGTAGAGGATAAATGAATGAGAGAGAAAAGTGGTTTTGAAACTCTTGCAAACCATGATTAGGGCGGGCGAGGCAAAATAGAATATGGGAAGGAGTCAAAGCGATGGTTAAATTGGCAATAAGAGAGTGGTTAAAGAGTGTGAACTGGTACACAATCCGGAGAACAGAGGCAGTTTCGTACCACAACAATGCAACGTGGTCACTTAATGAGTGTAGTAATGCGAGTCTGCAAGTGTACAATGAGGTGTCAACAATGAAGGGACTAGGCATAGGGTCTTTGGCCAATACACAATGAATGTACGGATCCCTCTTCCCCCTCTTTAATACCCGTACGTGATTCATAAATGCAAAATGGAAGCCGTTCAGCAACATTCTTTTATAATTTTCTTTTTCCCTCACTCATTGCCTTCATTAAGTATTTTAAAAAAATTATATATCTCTTACACGTTTACAAGTTTTAATTAATTTTAATTTGGGTAATTGTTTCTAAAAGGGAGTAGTATTCCATTATCACATTTTCGTCAAGCTCGCAGCTCTTTTTAAAAAGATCCACTGTTGACAAGGGACTTTTTTGTAGTTGACGGGAGACCTACACACCAATCGGCTTTTCACTGGCAAATTCCCATTCCAAATCTATGTATCAAACGGGCCCTTGATTGTTGTCTTAATTGTCCCTTATGTGTGCCACTTTTAATCAAACATCCCTTTCATCCCCACAACTCCTTCCTTCCTCCCTGCACGCGCGCCGCCTCCACGTTGCTTCCCCACGCGCTTGTATTCTCCAGAAACAACTCTCGTCGTTTTATCACAACATATGCAAAAAAAGTGAAACCATTTTTATCCACAAATAAACAAACATATTAAAAGTCGAACAACTCCCCCCCCCCCCTTTTCATATGACTTCTAATTCCCAAATTTTATTATGAAAAATCAAATTGCAAGTGATTCGTACTTATCTGCTTCGTTTATTCATTTATTTTAAGTGATTTCGTGTATTTTAAAATTTGTCCCATAAAATATAAAATCCTTTTTAAATGTTCCCAAATACACACTTTGAATTTATGATGTAAACGACAGCTGAAGGTGATGAGAAGAGTTACAAGTGGTTGAAGAATATATTAAACGATACATAAACAAATATTTGCACATCTTTCATGCCCCTAATTAATATCCTAATGTATGTTTTGAATGGTTATTTTTCTTGAACTGATCACATCAAGATTACATTACATTACAATATAATAATAATAGCTTGTCCATAGCTGGATGACCTCGTGTTGTCTGTTTTGTTGGCTCGATCGTCTCTATCAATTAGCACATTTGACTGTGAGATAATTAAAATATACTCTCTCTTTTTGCCCAAGAGATAATTAAAATATACTATCCGACAGCTAGCATAATAATAGGTTATTTATCGGTTCTTGCGCTAAATATATATATAAACAGGTATCTGTATATATTAATCTTATCTAACCCATCGTTTTTGTTTGTTATATATGTTCTGTTATTGATAGGCTGTTTGGAATCAAATTGGTTCGGTACGTACACCTGTATGGACATCATTTTAACGTGGTTTAATTTTGAGTCTGGACAGTCAACTTCCATGTTTAGTTGAATTTTATCACACCAGTTTAAGGCTAATAGTGGTTATGCCACCCAGACGTTGATTAGATAAATGAGGAATCTTTCAATTGTGATTATGAGAGACATTTTCCTCTAAATTATGGGCAATTAATTGGAATAAAATAAAAGTGTAATAAAAAATAATGATGCTCTGTCGGTCTGTCATATAAATATATGAAGAAAAAATTGTATGTACACACACAGACGGATAGAGCAAAAAAGCGAGATGGGAAGATGAGCTCGGCGGGCACGTACATTACCAGCATTTAGCTAAAACGGATTATTTTACGTGCAAACACTGATCCTTTTAAGACTTCAAACAATTAATATTATTTCAAGCGTGTTTCTGTGTTTTAAATTTGGCTAGCAAGTGATTATTGAGCCTCTGTTACTAATTAATGCTGAGTCCTTAATTATGAAAAGGACGCGCAGGAAAATGCTATTATTGACTTGATTTTTTCCAACGTTAGGGACCATGCAACTTAATTATATATGTACTGCATACTGCATAGAGTGTAAAAATTAAGAGCAACAAGTAGTCAATCGACTAATATGAAAAACACAGGTAAAAGAAAATTATATGAAAAAAAGGGCCAACTACACTCTAAATTTTACGTTTTATGTTGGTACTGGTACAGTAAGAATATTTATTATATCATTTTTTTTACAACTAGATAATAGAGGAGGGTTTTTTGCAAAGATAATAATAATATTAAAAGAATTAATTAGAGGAATATTTTTCCTTATGTAATTTTTATAAACTTGAATTTCTCAATCTCTCAGTTTCGACTCCTTTATTTAGTAGCCGTATGCACTGGACGTATTTTCCCCACCATTTTGTAATGGAGTTCCACTCTTGCAGACGCCCTGGTGCAGCGCGTATCAGAAGCCAGCGGGGATTAAATAACGAGGAAATTTAATTAAGTCCACCAAAAAAATAGTGTGGAAAAATGACAAGTTGGTTTCTCGGATAAAGCTGTGTTAGTATACAAACAACACTTCGGACCTGTGCCGTACGTTACACGGAGTATTGAGTTTTATTTTATTTTAAAAATGAATAACAAAGATGTAAATGTAATAATCAAATTGTTTTATTAATTAATAGGTAAAATTAAGCACTGAAAAAATACACCAATGAAAGTGATAAGATATTGAATTCATTTAAATATGAAATTCAAAGCACAATAACAACAAAGTCAAACAAATTTTCGCCTTATAACTATGAATGCGATAAAATGTTTTGGAAAACTTCCAGTATACAACATTAACTGTGTTGTCAATACATTTATTAAACTAATTTAAAATTAGTGTTTTCAAACTTTTGAAACTCTTTACCCTAGATAAAGCAACATAAAGTTGTCCATGTGAAAAAACTGGACTTGGTAGGTAAAGACCTACATTTGACATCGATTGTCCCTGGTTCTTGTTAATTGTCATTGCAAATGAAATAATGATTGAATATTGCCTTCTGGTCATCTTGAATGGAAGTTTAGATTCACATGGGATCATGTCCATTCTGTGTATCAAAATGTCTTGGCTTGCGCTAGTGCTATTCAACGCCTTTGCCTTAATGATGTTCTTGCCAAGTTGGGTAATTTGAAGCTTTGTACCATTGCACAATCCTGATATCTGGTCAATATTCCTTATTGATATAATTGGTACTCCCACCTTCAAAACCAAATTATGATGAGGAATCCCAGCACATTTAATTGAATTTAAAAACTCTGTGTCATATAGATCATCGAAACTTTCATTTGCATAATCTATATGATTTATAGAGTCAGCACTAAAGTATTCTACTTCATCTCCTGGCAACAAAACAAATATACGCGTTCAATGAATCGACATGTTCCGTTGTTGGGGTTAAAATGGACCTATTGTTTAGGTAATCTTTGTCGAATAAACGCTCTACTAAATTTGGGTACGTAGATTCAACGATGTGCCTTACTGGATTATCATCATCAAAAAGCAACAAATTTAATGGTAATGTTATGTTTGCAATATCATCATGTGGTAATCCAATGACACCCTCGCCTAAAAGCAATAGCCATTCAAAGAATTTTTCCTGCTCATCTGGATCGGTGGAAGACTTGAGTCTCATATTTTTTGTTAATTGCAATAACTGGCATTCATTCCCCAAAGGAGAAGCATTGATAGATGCATCTACAATCTCAGCTTGTCCACTTTTAGGAATGACAATCTCCGCCCATGACGACACATTTTCCTCCAAATATGCTAGTGGTCTTCATTAAGTCCCTCAAAGTTTGGTCAAAAGCCTCCACACAATGTCTCTTGACCATTGAGCTTCATCCCAAAAAATTAGTTGAGCAGCCTTGATCAAGTTTGCAGTTGGTGAATTTTGAGTAATTGAACACATAAAATCTTCATTGATGTCGATAGGTATTAAAAACCTTGAATGCGCAGATCTGCCTGACGGTAGTAGAGTAGCTGCAATTTCACTGGATGCTACGTTCAGTATGATACCCCTATTAGATCTTATAGAAGCTGTCAATGCATTCCATATGAACGTTTTCCCAGCACCACCAAATCCATTCCAAAAAAAAAACACACCTTTATTTGCAGAAACAGGGGAAAGAATTTTATGGAATACTTCCTTTTGTTCATCGATCATTAGATTTTGCAACCTATTTGATTCATCGCTCTCTCTTTGTTTGTTGTAGTTTAACCCTTGAAGAATTAGTTGGTTTGACATGTCAATGATGTTTTCTTCATTTGGTTTAGGCAGAGATGGATAGTCGTTTAGGCTTTTGCCGTTATGCGGCAAAAGTTGTTCAATTTTAGACAATCCAACAACTTCTTTATTGGTAGCCGACAACTGCAGCTCTTAAATATGAAAGAAAATGTATAATTATTTTTACAATAGTATTGACTTGTTTAATAAATGTAAAACAACCTTATATTATTCTATTTCGACATAAAACCTCATTAGGTTGACTGGTTAATAAGAATAATATAAAAGCGAAACTTTATATATAAATAGTCTTTCAACTTGTTTTAATACCATTTTCATACAACGAATAAGCGTTAGCAACAAATACAATTAACATTTGACGTCAAAGAAAAATCTTTATATTACCTGGAAAAGGTTGATTGCTTCGTGAGATATATAACAAATATTCACAAATGATGTCTTTTGTCTGTTCCCAAACAATAGCCGGTTGAGATAAGGAATAACCTAATAACATACTTGTGAAAAAATTACAAAGGTAATTGCATGATGCATACAATGATATGATGCTTCTTTAATTGCATCTATATACTCATTGTCATCATCTAACAATCCAAGAGCGTAACATGCTTCCCTGAATAATATTTCGGAAAAACACCAACTCAGTTGCATGATGATCAAAGAAAATGACTGAACATTTGCCTGTATTGTCATATACTTTGTAGTGTACCTTAAATCTATAAAATTACATGCATTACAAGCTGATGAGTAATGTGGACCCGTTATTGTTTGTGTTCTTAAATATAAGATTTTAATTATTTGTAGTATAAATTATACTCTGAGTAAGATCTCATATTAAGGATTAAAGTTATTATAAAGTCTTTAATTACACATGTAATGATATGAGTCTCGCGCGGGCCGGTAAGGGTGTATTTGTGTATATATCTGCAATCGCAAGAAAATAAAATTAAATAAGAATGAAGCTAGTTTTGTTCGTGGAGTTTGGAAGAACAGTTTATATAATATGGCGCAAAACGAAGAACGTGACCCATGAGAAATTAATGACTCCTCTGTAGTGCTCTCTCAAATTCTACAGAGAGATCCATGCGCATGCAACAAACTAAAGTGCCCAAGTCAATCACGATTATTGAACAGGGGCGACAAAAAATTCAAAGTATCGCGGGGCATGTGTTGAAAGTGGAGGATTATTGCAGATTTTATGTACACACACAACACAACTATGTTATATATATATATATATATATATAGGATCTCCACATGATATATAATTTCCTTTTGTTTCTCTTCCCAGAAACTTATCAAAGGAAACAAACAGATATATATTCCAAGTCTACGATGACTTTGAACAGAGGGAAGAAGGAGTAACGAGGTTAAGTGAATAATAATAATGATGACACGCTGGAAAGGAGAGCACCACAAAATTGACTGAGAGTTCCCGGCATGCACGCACATGTGTTTGTTTACTAATTTTAATGTGTGTTTGGGATAAGGTGATAAAAGTGACTTTTCTGTGATCCGACTTATTTATAATCATATGTTTGAATTGGCGGTAACATAAGTAGTTTTTCTGAAACTGAAACTTATTTGAAATGATGATAACATAAGTGACTTAAGAGATAATTGTAAGAAAAAAATTTATATGAAAAATATATATTATATGTTGAAAAGCAAGTTTATAAGAAAAATAACATACATATTAAATAATACATATTTTATTAAATGAAAAATATATACTATAAGTACATTAATTTTAAGAAAAATATTAAAATTATATAACTCTTTAAAAAAACTTAAACTTAAACAATAAAAATATTTAATTGTTTAAATATTAAATAATTTATTATTCATTTAATTTATTAATTATTCATATATTAAAGTAATAAAGGTGATGGTGCTGGTGCTGGTGTAAATAATCACAAAGTCCAAGCTGGTGATGGCGAGATTAAAAAAATGGAAGCAAATGGAGTCGGTGGTGCGAAGAAAGAGAAAATAAAGAGTGGGTGGTATAATGGTAATTTCAATTTTTTTTCCAACGTATTAACCGTGAATTTGCTTTTTCTAATCTCCAAAATTTGACTTATAAAAATAAGTAGCTTATATATATCATATAAGCCAAATAGACCCAAAACTTTACCTAACATCACAAAAAATATCAAAAGCCCCAGACTTACTTTTACCCCTCATCTAATTTCTTGGCCTTTATAAGATCGACTTGCTCACATCTCCCTTTTTAGGTGGTCCCCATGCCTTATTTCACCATTTAAGTTAAGGGGAATCACAAATGAATGGGGACGGGCTGGGGTAGGTGTGATTTGGAGGTTGGCGAGGTTTCACAAATAAATAAATAAGGATTCCAGAAATAAAATGTAGAGTACGTATATATATATGAATGAGAGAGAAAAGTGGTTTTGAAACTCTTGAAAACGATGATTAGGGCGGATGCAAAATAGAATTGGAAGGAGTCAAAGCGATGGTAAATTACTACGTAAATTGGCAATAGGAGGAGAGTGCTTCAAGATTGTGAATCCGGAGAACAAGGGCACTTCCGTACAACAACAACGCCACGTGGTCACTTAATGAGTGTAGACTGTGTAGTACTGCGAGTCTGCTAGTCAATGAACAATGAAGAAAAAATACTATATTATAAATAAAAGATTAAATACAATACGGAGCGCAATATATAAAAAAAATTGAAATATATCTATTACGTAAATTAATATCACTTCATTTAAATCTTACTCTACGTATTTTCATATGGTTAAACTCATCTATAATTGAATAGAATCCTTCCAACCATGAAGAATGCAACTTGAAGAAAACCTCAAGGCTCAAGCTTATATATTATGTTTCCTTTCTCCACTTCTTCTGTCATCTGTAAATATTCAGCAGCACATCGAGCAGCTACAATAATGTAAGCACTAAGAGTCAGTGGCGGAACTTGGAGTAAAAGTTTGGGGGCAAAAGCAGGACTAGAGATAGGGGCTTTGGGTCTTTGGCCAATAAAATTTTTTTGTAAGGAAAGTTTTAAATGCATTAAAAATGAAAAGAATAAAAAAAAATATTCATGAAATTAATTCAATTAACTTCATCTATAAGTAAGTGTAGAATGGGTAAAAGCGTATAAGTAAGGGATACACCACAAAAGTAAATTTACTTGATAAACTAAAATTTCGGGTAATTAGAATGAAATATAGAAAAGAATGACAAAATTAACATAAATCATACAAGACCCCACATAACAAAGATTGAATTATAAAGCCCCAAAGATATAAAAAAGAGGGAAAAATGTAAAAAAGAAGAAGAAGTTGGGGGGCCAAATTTAATTTTACTACTTTGGGGGGGGCCAAAGTTGTATTATTACACTAAAAAAAAAAGTTCCATTAAAAAAAAATTATTTTATTTTTTTTTTTGGCCATAGCTTTTTATAACTACCAAGTTAAACCACTCTTTAAGAGTTATGGTAATACTATAACAGAACTTAGCACACAGTTCAAATAACTAGAGTTATGGTAATACCATCAAGCTAGCTGAATTATAGTTCGCTATAACTTCCCTTGAACAGCTACTGGAAAAGGTTGTGAAAAAATTACAGAGTGACAGTCACTTATATTGCTGATCAAGTGAGCAGGCCCATGTGGAAACTGAATCAAAAGAACTTTTAGGACAGAATTAGACAGAGACCTTGAAAAAGAATAAAAAAAGATTAATGAACTCTCTCATAAGGGAAAAAAGAGAAGATGCAAGAACTTACATGATGGAGAGAGGACGTCAAAAGAAAACCTACAGCTCTGTTTGGGAGAGCAACAATATATAGTTAATTAATAAGAAGGATCTAGGAAAATGTTATAATTGAAATAAACCCAGAAGACCAAACACTCGCGAAGTTACGTCAGTTCAGTCAAAATTGTATACCCCATGTGATTTGGACTTTTAAACAAAGAGCTAGAGGGAAATGCAAGACATAAAAATTCAGATATACTACCTGAACAGAGTCAAAAATCTGACTTTAGGGGGGGGCGGGGGCCACCCTAGCCCCCTCTCCCTCCGCCCCTACACAATGAACGTAGTCATGCACACGCACGTACGGATCCCTTCCCCCTCTTTAATACCCGTACGTGATCCCCCCCTCCCCCTCAGAAATGATACTTGCATTACTAGATATTGTCAAACATTACAAACAGAAGCAGTAGAATAGGAATGTCCAATACAACAAACAAACTTGAATGACGAACACATTACAAACAAAAGTCCAATCAGCCAGACCCCAGATCCAAACTTGAAGCGTGAGGATCATCTACGACAATATTAGCCTCTTGAGCATCCAAGGTTAGAAGAGAAGATAAAGAAGGTGATGGTTGAGGAATCCATCCGATCAGACACACCTCCTTATAAGCAATCGCTGCAAGAAAGTCAGCTACTCTATTACCCCGTCTAAGGATATAAGATAAGGAAAACTCAATCTTATAAAAAAAGAGACAAATAATATCATGAAGGATGCTTCTGCTCCTCTAGTCATACAAATCAGGAATTTTAGCTTCAATACATGAAAGCAATAAATGACAGTCAATTTCAAAAATAACTTTATCATGTCCTAAGTCGATCGCTAACATTAGTGCCCTTTTAAGAGCAAGAGCTTCAGACATAAAGGCTGAGATCGACTTGATTTTGTCAACGAAACCCCACCTAAAAGCACCGAAATGATCACGGCATATAACACCAATTGCTCCATGGGTACTACCAGATACATAAGCTCCATCCAAATTGATTTTAAAGTGCCCAGAAACAGGAGGGGCCCAGCAGTCACACCGCACAAGGGGCCTACCCGAGACACCTAACACCTGCGAGAGGAGAGAGATTCCAAGAGCCCTCCGATATAAGATCACTAACTCTCCATGCTTAACAATAAACACTACAAAAAAACTTCTGATTACTGACGGAATTACCCACGGAAAAAATTCCGTCAGAAATTATCCACGAATTCGTGGGTAATTAAAAATTCCGTTGGTAATTTTCCGTCGCTAAAAATGCCGTGGGTAATTTTTTTTTGAAAAATTACTGACGGAATTACCCATGGAAAATTACCGACGGAATTTTTAATTACCCATGGAATTTCGTGGGTAATTTCTGACGGAATTTTTTCTGTGGGTAATTCCGTCAGTAATCAGAAGTTTTTTTGTAGAGAAAATCTTCACAATTTGGCGGCTTCACAGGAAAGGAGACCCCGGGCACCTAGTTGTCACCCCAAATTCTAATCACCTGCCCAAAACCAACATCCCATTGGAGCTCATCCCTCAGAAAATCCCGACCCTCAAGTAAACTGGACTAGCACCATGAGGCTTTATGGCCCTTACCCACATCAATAAACTCCGATTTCGGGAAATACACACTCTTCATTACTCTAGCCCATAAGTCACCAGGACGAGTCAAGAGCCACCACACAGTCTTAGCCAACAAGGAATTATTATGATGACCAAATCTTAGAAACCTATACCACCCTGACTCTTACCCATAGTGAGATAATCCTAAGCCTTCCAATGCGTCTTACCACCAAATGCATTCCCATCCCATCAAAGTTGGCAACAAGGCTATGGATTTCTTTGCAGGTTTTAAGTGGAAACTTAAAATAGTTCATATGATAGATGAGAATGGCCTGAATGACAGCTTGGTAACCATCATTATCCAACAGAACCACCTGCTTGGTAACCCTAACACTACTGCTACCAATACTACTATCACCTTCCTCCATTCCTCCGAACCTACCAGACTAGGGATGTACAACACAGAACTAGAAGACACTCAGAAAAGAAAAGAAGAGGAAGTAACCGCCGTTAGAAGAACGTCGACCTTAGAAGGCTCACCGAGAAACCACCTACACTCCCGAGGGAGAGAGAAAACGCTCACGGAGGAGTGAACATACCCGCATGTGATTCATAAATGCAAAATGGAAGCCGTTGAGCAACATTCTTTTATAATTTAGGTAATTGTTGCTAAAAGAGAGTAGGATTTCATTATGACAACATCTTGAATACCCAACCCACTGGTTCGCGGAGGAGGGGAGGGTATGATCCTTGATATTCAAAACTTGTGTCGTTTACTTACAACTCTTCTTACTGTGCGTTTCCCTTCCCACTAGTTTCATACCCTTCAATGCCCAATTTGTGCTTCCCACCCTTAATTGTTGTCTTAATTATCCCTTATGTGTGCCACTTTTAATCAAACATCCCTTTCATCCACACAACTCCTTCCTTCCTCCCTGCACGCGCGCCCGCTCCACGTTGCTTCCCCACGCGCTTGTATTCTCCAGAAACAACGTAACTCTCGTCCTTTTTATCACAACATATGCAAAAAAAAATTGAAACCATTTTTATCCACAAATAAACAAACATATTAAAAGTCGAACAACTCCCCCCCCTTTTTCATATGACTTCTAATTTCCAAATTTTATTATGAAAAATCAAATTGCAAGTGCTTCGTACTTATCTGCTTCGTTTATTCATTTATTTGAAGTGATTTTGTGTATTTTAAAAATTGTCCCATAAAATATAATATACTTTTTTAAATGTTCCCAAATACACCCTTTGAATTTATGATGTAAGGGACAGCTGAAGGTAAGAAGAATTACAAGTGGATGAAGAATATATATATATTAAACGATACATAAACAAATATTTGCACATCTTTCATGCCCCTTAATATCCTAATGTATCTTTTGAATGGTTATTTTTCTTAACTGATCACATCAATAAAATATACTTTTTTTTTGCCCAAGAGATAATTAAAATATACTATCCGACAGCTAGCATAATAATAGGTTATTTATCGGTTCTTGAGCTAAATATATATATAAACAGGTATCTGTATATATTAATCTTATCTAACCCATCGTTTTTGTTTGTTATATATGTTCTGTTATTGATAGGCTGTTTGGAATCAAATTGGTTCGGTACGTACGTACACTTGTATGGACATCATTTTAACGTGGTTATGTTTGCGTCTGGACAGTCAACTTCCATGTTTAGTTGAATTTTATCACACCATTTTAAGGCTAATAATGGTTATGCCATCCAGACGATGATTAGATAAATCAGGAATCTTTCAATTGTGATTATGAGAGACGTTTTCCTCTAAATTATGGGCAATTAATTGGAATAAAATAAAAGTGTGATAAAAAATAATCATGCTCTGTCGGTCTGTCATATAAATATATATGAAGAAAAAATTGCATGTACACACACAGACACAGCAAAAAAAGGAGATGTGAAGGTGAGCTCGGCGGGCACATTACTCGCATATTTAGCTAAAACGGATTATTTTACGTGCAATTGTGCAAACACTGATCTTTTTAAGAGTTCAAACAATATTATTTCAAGCGTGTTTCTGTGTTTTAAATTTGGCTAGCAAGTGATTATTGAAAAGGACGCGCAGGAAAATGCTATTATTGACTTGCTTTTTTCCAACGTTAGGGACCATGCAAGTTTATTATATATGTGCTGCATAGAGTGTAAAAATTAAGAGTAACAACTGTCAAACTAATATGAAAAACACAGGTAAAAAAAAAAAATATGAAAAATTTACGTTTTATGTTGGTACTGAATACTGATACAGTAAGAATATTTATTATATCATTTTTTTTTTACAACTAGATAATAGAGGAGGGTTTTTTGCAAAGATAATAATATTAAAAATAGTAATTACAGGAATATTTTCCTTATGTAATTGTTATAAACTTGAATTCCTCAATCTCAGTTTTGACTCCTTTATTTCGTAGCAGTATGCATTGGACATATTTTCCCCATCATTTTGTAATGGGGTTCGACTCCTCGAGAAGATGGCTGACTGTTAGGCAGCGAAGCGAGTGGCTTGCAGACGCCCCGGTTCAGCGCGTATCAGAAGCCAGCGGGGATTAAATAATGAGGAAATTTAATTAAGTCCACCAAAAAAATAGTGTGGAAAAATGACAAGTTGGTTTCTCGGAGAAAGCTGTGTTAGTATACAAATACAAATATATATATATATATATAAAAAGATCGCTTGCGCCAAAAAGTAGCAAAACCCCCCTCTGACTCTCTCCCAAGTCCCAAGCGCTCGCTCTCGCTCCTTGCATGCACACAAATTCCCCAGATAGAGATATCCCTCTCAGAATTTGCTGTCTCCGGTGTTGGTTTCTCGGGAAAACCAGAATCTGCTTCCTTGACCCAGTCCCTCATGGAGATTCAAACCCACACCGTGTCCGGCTTTGACCTTCAGTCTAAGTCGCCATTCCCTTACTCCCTCAACACCATGGGCCTACCCGTCTCCGACATTCATGCCGACGAATTCAAATCCTCCGATATTCCCGATTCTTCATATCCGATCCCTCCGGTAACTGATGACTCTGAGCCTAAAGCCTTCCCTGTAGTTTCTCCGACGGCGGATGATCTTAAACCCGACCGCTTTGAAATGTCTTTCGCTCCCAATGGCGGGAAGGCTTCACCGGCTCCTGACGGGAGAATAACGGCCGACAACGGCGAGGACGGTTCGGGACAGGGAGCTGGACCCACTCAGATGGCGGTGGGGCCAAATGCGCCGGAAGGCGCGAGTCCTAAGACGACTGCCGTGGTGAAGTTGCAGAAGGTGTACAGGAGTTACCGCACCCGGCGAAGACTGGCAGATTCCGTTGTCGTTGCTGAGGAATTATGGTGGGTGCCCGGAGACTATTTTTCCTTGCGCTTTCTCTGTCTTCCTTATTTTATTATGTAAAAAGTTTAAACCGAGCTTATTATGATGAAGGGGGCAAGCGATAGACTATGCTAGGCTCAATCAGAGCACGATTTTCTTCTTCAATTTACCTGAAACTGCTGCATCACGGTGGAGTCGGGTAACACTGAATGCTGCTAAGGTATGGTTGGAACCTCTCCTCTGGGACCTTTGGTTTTGATCTACTAGTTGGGGTTGCTGCTTGATTGTAATCAGTGCGAAAACTATCTGTTTGGGCAGGTGGGCAAGGGTTTGTCCAAGGACGCTAAGGCACAGAAGTTGGCCTTTCAGCACTGGATTGAAGCTGTAAATACTGCTCTTGATCCCTTTATTATTTTTTCCCCAATCAGTTTTTTCTCCTGGGATGCTTCAACCCCTAAATCTCATATCTATTGGTTTTAAACTCCTAATTGTAGATTGATCCACGCCATCGGTATGGACATAACTTACATAACTATTATGAGGAATGGTGCAAAACTGATGCTGGTCAGCCATTCTTTTATTGGTGAGATTAATTTCCCCGAGCTAAAGATTGCTATTCCGTTTCTCTGTTTTCTTTTCTTTTGCCCTGGAGAATGATTGAGGCTTGATGAGACAACATAAATTAGTGTTGAATATTTCTTATTGTGAATGGGGGAGAACCCATTGAAAAGTTTCAAGTTTTGTCAACGTTCTGCAGGTTGGATGTAGGAGGAGGGAAGAATTTTGATCACCCGGAGTGTCCCCGATCAAAGCTTCAAAAGCAATGCATTAAGTACCTTGGACCTGTATGTGATTCTTTAGACTAATTAGTGTTTCTTCTTTGTCATGTTGACCGATTATATTGTTTGTCAACGGTTTTACTGCATTGTTTCGAAGGTTCTGGCCCATTCATGCTTTCCTGACATGCCCTGTTTTTGGTTCTTTCACATTGTGTCTTCAGCAAGAAAGAAAAAATTATGAGTACACTGTGGAGGAGGGCACGATCTTCCACAGCCAATCTGGAGATCTCCTTAATACGAAAAAAGGTTCTGAAAGTGCTAAGTGGATATTCGTAATGAGCACCACTAAGACACTTTATGCAGGCGAGGTAACAGTTCAAGCTCAGTCATTTTTTCTAGTTTCCTATATTCTTTCGTAGACGTCTTTCCAGAACCACTAACAGATTTTGATTTTGTGCCAGAAAAAGAAAGGATTATTCCACCATTCCAGTTTCCTAGCTGGAGGAGCTACATTAGCTGCTGGTAGGCTAGTTGCAGAGCATGGTATTCTTAAGGTAGAATAATCTTGTTCTATCAAACTCTTGTTATAATGGAACCATCCGAACGATGGTCCCGATTTCACTTTATTGTTGTAAATTATGACTTCTGATTCCTCAATGGCTTTCCCTTTCACAGTCCATCTCTCCTTATAGTGGGCATTACCGGCCAACAGATGACACTTTTGACAGTTTCCAATCGTATCTCAAGGAAAAAGGCGTCAATCTTGATGAAGTTGAGGTGTTTGATTAGAATAAGGATCATTTTATTTCTCTAATGCTTAATCCTAGTTTCACAGATTAGAAAGTTCTTGTTTGTAGAACGCAATCCTCTGATTAGGATGATGACATAGATGGCCTCTGTAGCTAACTTCATTATTCCGTATGTACATTCTTTGTTGATATTGACTAGCTCTGATCCATGGTTTCAGATACACAAGGCAAATGAAGACTCAGACATGTATGAAGATGGGAAGCTTATTGAAGGATCAAAATCTGAAGCATCAAGCACTGCTGAAACACCAGACCCTGAAATTTCTGAGGAAGCCGAGAAAGGAAAGGAAGAGACTCGACCTCAATCTGGAGGAAGTTATCAAAGGACTCTGTCCGGTGGCCTTCAGAGCCCAAGAGCCGAATTGCCCAAGAAAGCTATATTGGAGAGAATCAATTCAAAGAAAGCAGCAAAGTCCTACCAGTTGGGGCACCAACTTTCTCGCAAATGGTCAACAGGAGCTGGGCCCAGGATTGGTTGTGTTGCAGATTATCCTATGGAGCTCAGATTTCAGGCCTTGGAGATGCTCAACCTTTCTCCCAAATGTCCACCAACTCCTTCATCTTGCAGGCTTATGGGTTCGCTTCAATCACCATCGCCTCGTCCAATTCCTCGTGGCACTAGAGGCAACGAGGATGCACCTTGTGGTGGTGGAACCATCAAAGAGTAAAAAGAACTCTGCATTTATGCTTCTTCTTAGCTAGTAAATGCTTTAGGATCACTACCTGTGGATGGCAGGTGCTTGTTATAAATGTAGAAGATATATATCCTTATGCATCATTTCAACTTTTAATGACTCTGTAGCCTTGCCCAGTTGGTGTTATCTTCTATTTATCCACGCTTGGAAAGAATATCGACTTGATGCTCAAACAAATCCAGTGCAAGAAATACATGTTGAAATGTACCCAAAAAAATGAAATGAAATTACGCACAAGCCACGACTTTCACAACGCTTCGATGCCTGCACAAACCATTAAACCTTCATCCACCTGCCTCTTCATTAGTTAACATCATCGTCTTCTTCCTTCAATGCCCACTATAGTTCCCCCATCAATACCCCCACCATCAATTCATCCATCATAAACCATTTGGGTGCTTCCACTTCATCTCCATCTTTAAAGCTTACGGTTGATTAGACACACCAATTCAACCAGTTGAACAATTCATCCATTATCTTCGATCTCCTTCCTTAGCAGCACAGCAATGGCCGCCTCGGTCGCATACTGGCTTTTCTAGGGCGTATATGAAGGATGCGTTTTCAGCCAAAATCATGTTGTGCTACGACCACTCTGGGAAACTATAGGCCCCATCGTCAAATGGGATTGATAGATCTGGAAGAGGGAAGAAGCCATCGGAAGTGTAGAAGACGAAGAGGTCGCCGGTGGTGGCGCAGACAGATGTCCATGGTGGCGGCAGAGATGACGGGAAAGGCTGATATCAAAGTTGAGGGGAGAGGCGGACGATGGTGGCAGAGATAAGTGAAGAGGCCAGCAGTGCTGCAGCAGGTGGAGAGAACCGGTGGTGATTAGGGAGTCGCCGGTAATGGGTGCCCCGAATCAGGGAGAGGACGCTAGGAGCCTAGGACGGGGATTGAAAAAAGGGGAAATCCAGCCCAAATAATTAAAAAATTGTTAAAAAAGGTTGAAGAAAAAAATTGTTAAAGAGAGAGAGAGAATTGAGAAGTCTGTTCTTGCTTCAATCCCTATTTATACTATGCAAAGTTCTGTTCTGCCTTCGTCTTGCTTAAAAAGAATTGAGAAGATCATCCGGAAGTTTATCTGGGGGTATACAAGAGATCGCAATGGAGTCAATCTTATTAAATGGAAAGACATGTGTCAGCCCCTTAGCCAAGGGGGTTGTGGTTTATTGAATCTTGAATCTCAAAATAGAGCATTCATGCATAAGTTAATTTTCAAGATTTGTTCTCAGCCAAATTCCCTTTGGGCCCGTGTGTTGAGGCAGAAATATGCTGTGTCTGGACTTGGGAAAGTACCAAGACGTACGCGAATGTCATACCTTTGGAGGAACCTACTAAAGTCTTGGGATGATGCTTTCCACCATATCAAATGGGCTCCTGGGGATGGCACGCAAATTAGCTTTTGGACTGATTTTTGGGTGGGAGACTTGGGACCACTAAAGAACCTTGCCTTTTCTCCTCTTCCAGTCAGGGAACTCACAAGGGTAATTACAGATTTTGTTGCAGAAGATGGTTCTTGGAATTGGAATTTATTCAAGCACTTACTTCCCCCAGAAATTCTTGAAGATATATCCAAAATTACCATTCATCCTGCTCCTCAACCTTATACCTGTTCTTGGAACTTAACGTCAAAAGGTATTTTCTCCACGAAATCTGCCTATCGTAACCTTGATTCATGGAATTGGGGTGATTCTAACCATATGTGGCCCATCCTGTGGAAACTCCCAATGGCTCAGCGGGTTAGAACTTTTACCTGGCTCCTTCTCAGAGGAAAGCTATTAACCAACGTTGAACGCCACAGCGTAGGATGACGGATGACGACCTTTGCTCTATCTGTCAATCTGATTCAGAAAGCCTAGACCATGTCTTTAAAATCTGTCATACGGCATCAGCAGTCTGGAAAAAAGTTTTGCCAAACGACCTCCTTTTGGATTTCTACTGTCTCCCCATACAGTCCTGGTTAAGCCAGATTATTGTATCTACTTCGCTTCCTATCTCTTAGAAGATAGGGATTTGTCTCACCTGCTGCAAGCTCTGGGAAGTACGTAACAAGCGAATATTCTCAAATGAAGCATTCACTACCGAGGGTATCACTGCACAAGTCAAGTCCATGGCTGTTCATACTCAGAATTGTTTTGCTAAGTTTAGTCTTATTTTATAAGTCTCATTTACCTTGTAATCGTACAATTTTTTACTATTTTGATTAAATAGAATTCCTCTTTACTCAAAAAAAAAAGGACATAACATACGGAATATGCATAGTCAAACATCTCCAGACATGGGAACAGATCAAAAGTCCTATTCGCAGCATTTCATAGAAAAATTGGATTTAATACTTGAAAATAAAACAGAGTTAAGGGTTGAAGAATATTTTTTGTCCTTAAACTATTTTAGTGAAAATATTGTGTATCTTATACTGTCAAATGATTCAATATCTAAATATTCACCTTTTAGGTATTTAAGTATTAGTACATTAATGACTCATTATTTTAAGAAATAACAACTTTAGATATTCATTGAAAGTAAATGCTGTACAATGAAAATCCCCCTAGTGATAGAAGCAATGCTGGTAACTCTGCAAGCAAGTAGAAATTAGAATGGATGGCGGCCCAACACACATCAGGGGGGCTATTTTGATGATACTATGAGCAAATGCCAAATAAACAATGGAGGAATGTTCACTTTTTTTGGCTGACACCCGAAAGATGACACAATGGAGGAAATTACAGAACATGTTTGGAGAAACGTTCGTCCCTCAAGGCCCCAATGGACGTCTCGAAAATGTCAACTCTTTGTGTTTTGAGCCCTCTAGTAAACACTTCACAATTAATTTACAAACATTTTAAAGGGTGAACAATGAGGTAGGATAATTATCGCAGAATGTACAGATACATGCAGATCATGAAGGATATAAATAAATACCTTCAGCCCAAAAAATCATAAAAACACCTCAAACATACAGTTTATAACATTACTCATCTCTTGGCGGCATATTTCTTATCAATATCAGACAAAGCAATCTCCTGACATCGAACAACTCCACCTGCTCCTCCATAGCATAACCATCTCTCACTACCTTTATTCATGTTCCATCTCACTCTATGCAACGCTGCTATTTTGGGAGGAAAGGCTTCAGGCACACTCCCTTCGTTCACTTCATTATCACCACCCGTAGTCTCATCATCTACACACACTAAAGCTTTGCTATCTACTGGTTTTTTCTTATTGCTGCCACCTGATTTTAGTTTTTTGGGTCTTTCTGTAGTTGTCGGTGCTTCTGCCGGAGCCACTACCAAACCCGAATTGTCACCATCATAAAGTACTGATACAAATTGAAGATTCCGTAAATAACTCAAGTGAAACTATACTGGCCAATCAATATTTGTATGGCGCAAAAATTTGCCAGGGGCGTACCTAAAGCTTGAGAATCAGGATTAGAATTAGAGTCTGTCATCGTCTGATTATTCACGTTTCCATTTACATTTGACTCGTATAAAAATCCCCGGAAAGATGATGCAGTATGCCGACCCTTGTCAGAAGACTTCTTCATTGGGAAAGGGACATTTGATACAGAAGTGCTAACAGTGAGAGTTGATTCCTCCTCTGAGAGTGACCCGCAAAGAAAATGAGGGATTCGACTGCGGGCATGATCTGTCTCCACTTCTTTAGTAGTAAGCTGAATACATGAAAGCAATGCTCAGAAAAAATGAAAAAGAAATGGAAGTTAGGGTGCAGGGAAGCAGAAAATCTTGATTTTTGCTCCCCTTCTATTTCATAATGTTTCTTCTAGACAAAATATAGTTACTGACGGTTTGTTGAAAATCGTGTGAAATTTTGGAAAAAATAAACAGGTGTAAGCCATCAAAAAATCTATAACCCCGCCCCCATTTTTTTACCAAGGATGGAGTAAAGTTTATCTAAACTAAAAAAAGTGTCCTGCACTCAACGTTCAAGCCAAATGTGAGTAGCTAGTTTTTCCCCCCACTGAATATCTATTAAAACAAAGATCAACAATACGAAGGGAAAAGGAGCAAGTCACAGCAGACCAAACAAGCACAACCCCTTGTCAGATTGAGTAGCTAGATAATAATAAATTTGTATAAAATCTATTCTGGTAGTTACAAGAATGAATCATGCACACATCATGATAAAAAGAAGTGATAGTGGTAATTACAGGTGGAATCTCTCGCAAAATGTTCAACTTACCTGAAAACGGATAGCAGAACCATCTGCACTGCAATAAGCAACCATACCTACAATAAAATAAAGGCAGTACTCAGCTTTAAGAAACGCCTAATGTTTGCAAAATTTAGCCGTAACTATTAGCAGTTGAGCGATGGGTAATGATACAAGGCATTATTTTCAAATACACGATATTTCCCTACACTGAAATCCTTCTTCATGAGATGCAATACTGATGAAGTCACACCAAAAAAAAAAACCCATGCATAATAAAACGTAGCACCTGTTATTCTTGATACATGAACACTCCAAATAGCAAAGGACGAACGAGAAGTGCTATGCAAACCAGGTTGTTTTTTTCCACCTAATCTTTTACCACTCACAGGTAGGTCATTTGCAGCCTTCGCCAGGCTAAGGGTTCTCATTGTTCCATCTTCAAAAGTCATAATAATGCAACTACAAGCATATATAAACAAAATTATGAGATTACCATAATAAAAGGACTGGATAGCACCTGATGCGGTTAGAATTATTATAAACAACCTTGGGTTTGACAGCCAATCCAGACTATAGATGATCCTTGGAACAGGATGGATCTTCCGCAAAGGATTGAATGGATCACTGTAAACAGCATCAATTGTGAGTCATATAGATATTAGTGTGATAAACAAGTTGAACAAACCCTAAATCTAAAGGAAATCCACCTCTTGGAAATGATGAAATATCAATATTTGTCCTTTAATCCTTTTATGCACAAGGAAACAGAAAAACTACTTTACAACTTTGTATATGGACATATAGACAATATGATGAAACAATGCTTTTTTGGTTAAACTTATAAAACTCTCATTTTATTGATATTGAAGATTTTCAAAAAATAATGGCTTTGAAATTTGTGTGTATTTCAAAACAATAGTTGCCGCAGATAAAAGGAGGTACGCCACAGGAGAATGAACCAATTAACCTAAATCAAAGAAGGAAACTACAGGAACATGAATGTAAAATAGATTAATAATAACGGAAGCAAATAAAGAAACAAAACCATTTAACTTCAGCCTATTAACAAGATATGGGTTTGCTGGCCCAGCCCCCTTGTTAATTCAGCCTAAAGGACTTGCTCCCAGAGAAGCAAGGGAAGAATAAAGAAGGAATGGACAATAGGTTGTGGGAGTATTGGAGGACAGATGCTGTGATGGCCAAGGAGTCATGAAGAACAAAAGCAACGGTGGAGAGTTAAAAATCATTTTTGTAAGCGTTCTCCAAGGAGAGACTCCAGTCTCACAAAAGCTAGAGATTATCTGTTATCATTCTTGATGCATTTTGTGTCTATTTGGTTATTGCTCTATTTAGAGTCAGTGATATGGAAGGTTGATTGTCCAGTAGCTTATTCCCTTGCACATAGTTGCCTTCTGCGTCTGAAATTCTATTGGACGATCTCATCCATAATAAATTATAAATATAATCACAAGATTATCGAAAAGGTCAAAGGACTATAATTTCTTCAAAGTAATTCGATTTTTTTCCTTTATAACAGGATGTTGTCACTGCTATCTTTTACATTTTGAAGCATATCATATGGCCCTTTTTAGCAGCATCCTTCAGTGTGAATGACATGTAATGGGGAAATTAGAAAAATAATTCAATTAAACACTACTAAAAAAATTATTTACTTAAGTACACAGAAAAAATTCTATAAGATATAATGCAATAAAATTATTTCAAGATGTTTTTTGGTAAAGTCAAAAGAGAACAGAACAATAAATTCATGAAATCATACTTACCGCAAATCCCAAAACTTCATGCCTTCATGCCCAGCAGTTAATATTATATTTGAACTCTCTGGATCACTGAAAAGTTATAACAAAATTGATTTTTATAAAATAATAATAAAAAAAAATCTCAGCATTAAAAATGTAAAATATGGATATGAACAAAAGATAAACAAACAGATGATTTCTGATATCTGGCTATTTTGCCAGTGTAGTAAATTATTGACTTATTTATTTGAGAAATCTTAATTGGATGGGGGAAATAGAAGCTTGCATTGGACCATATTACCATAGGAATGAGAAGACGCCCCCACACAGGGACCCATCCATTTGATAAACCATATTTTTACAATTTTTTAATAGAACGCAGAATAAGAAATGATACTATCTAAGCAAATAAAGCTTCCCATAGATTTCAGAGAATGTATCTGAGCCAATTCTTGGAAATTAGATTGTAGCTGAAGCATATCTTAAATCATTTCCATTAAGCAGAAACAAAAGGGGGAGAGAGAGAGAGAGAGAGAGAAGAATCAAAAGAAGAAAAATGATTCATTTACTACACGAATTTAAGGTGATTTTAAGTTGAAAATATACTTTTTTCATTCATATCCCTTAGAGCTAAGAGATAATAACAGTTAAACATATTGAATGCAATAACTAGCACGCCTTGAAGTTTCAATTGGCACTGACCCTTCAAATGGAGCCCATGCAACTGCTCTAATAGGAACTGTATCCCCAGCAAAACATAGCAATGGCCTTGTATCTACAGATGAACATAAAACAATCAGCCATGAAGCTTATCTAATGAACTTGCTTATCAAGCAGAACCCATCACAACAAACCAAATCAGGGGTAAGAACGTTACCATCACATTTCAGTGAAGTGCTACTTGAGAATTTCCATAAAGCAACCTAGATATAATTAATTACATCAGTTGTGATATGATGTCGAATGTAACATTCCAATGAAGATTTAATCGTATGCAAAAACTGATCAATGATGTTTGAAACAAATATAAATTATATTTATAATAAATATTCCAGCAAGATGAGAAGAATCAGAATAAATACTGAGAGGAAAAACTTGAATATTTTTTTTATTATTCCCCTCACATAAACCTTAAAGGACAAATATATTTCCTAATTGTTAAGAAAGATAGACGTCTATCCAAATAGAAGAAGCACAAATAACTCAAAAGTAGGCAATTAATGTAATGTAGATATATAATACCGTTCCATCGTGGCACCCAGCAAGCAAATAATCGTGTGGTGGTGAAACGGACCATTCAACAGTCAATGGGATGCTGTCAGACAAAGCAACAGAGAAAATTTAAACACGTGCATAACAATGCAAAATTATTCTTTAAAAAACTGATGAATTAATTATAAAAGTTCAATGACAAGTAATGCCTTAAGTATTATATATCATAAAACTTGTTTCATTCATCAATCAGGTTTATAAATTATTCACCTCTAACTTGTGTTGATGATTTGTAACAGAAAAAATGAGTTTAAGTTCAGCAGCTCCATGAGTTGGTTGCAAGAATCTTGGTTAACAGATAGTCCTAATGAAAAACAAGGAGCATATTTAGCAGCATACCTTTGTAAGCCACCACGCTTCAACATTGAACATTTAAATACAGGCTCCAATTTTATAAACCGTGGATCTGTGGCCTCTTCATGCTTATAAATTGCTCTTAATGCAAGATGACTAGGAACCTCCCACCTGTATGTAAATTATAAGAATGAAGGCATAAGTGGTGCCTAACACTAGTGTCAAACACCAAATATTCCAAATGTAAAACACTAATTCTTTATTTACTAATTATCCATTATGTTTCATCCAACTTATCATCAGAAATGTTTTCATTTTTCACACAGTACAAATCTATTATTTGAAAGTGCATTTCCTTCAGTATAATCAAATTTTAAACATCACAGATCTAGCAATGATTTTCAGTACAAAAAGATCTAAATCATCATGGTTTTCCAGTTTCTAACTGTAGAAAGAACATAAAAACAAGTATGGCTCATTAAAGTGATAGGAAGATAAACTGAAAAGATATCAAGGACACCACCATGAACAGTAGAATGAGACCCAAACAAAAAGCGATTGTCTTTCATTCCAAACATCTAAAGCAGACATCTTACACTTCCAGGGATCCATTGCCCAACAAGACAGCAAGATACCCCATTCTGTGCTTGCAAACGGAATCAGAAGCATCAGAAGGTCGCCATTTCACATCCCATGCTACCTTCCCATTATGTGCTAGGCATAACACAATTCTTGGCAACGCAACATATTCTGGAATAGGACAAGTAACTCCGGTGAGATGCTCTTCAGAGCTACAAGTTGGTTGATAATTTGCATCATCCTCATGCAGAGTCAACAGCAGGGGACTTTCATCATGGTTAAAATTACCTTCCCTACAATTAGTTCTCAACCTACTACTTCTAACAGGCTTTTCCAACATACAGGTGCATGCAGATACAGATTTGTTGGAACACTTGTCCATTGCATCAGAGTCTGGTTGCAAACTATATTCTTCACAATTGCTAGAAACTCCATCTGCAAAACGAAATTCAGCAGAATTTTCAGGTAATTGAATGGCTAGAGCCTCCACATGTTGGTTCTCGCAATTCAGATCACTCACTGCTACTTCATTTGAATTCTTTCTAGGTCTCCTTCTAGGTCTTCCTCTATGCTTCTTTACTTGTGTTAATTTGTCATTTGGGACTCCATTCTTGGCAGGATCTTGTTTGCTCTTTTCTGTAGGAGGACATAACTCTTTAACATTTTCCAAAACTCCATCTGGCACAAGAGCTAGAGCACAATGGGTCTCAGAATTCATGTCATTCACTGCTACTTCAATTGGATTTTTTCTAGGCCTTCCTCTTGGCCTCTTTATTTGTGTTGAATTGTCATTTGTGGCTCCCTTGTTTTTACGTCCTCTTTTACTCTTCTCTGAAAGAGGAAATGCTTCTCCATTGCTGTTGCTGCTGTTTAAAATGCACCATATTTGTACAAGACCTCTGCCAGTGAGTGGGCTACCCATCTTGTGATAAGAAGCTCCAGGTGGGTGAGCAGCAACAGCAAGAAACTACAACAAAGATCAGTAAGAAAATCACTTCACAACAGGAGAAATCCACATGTATTTCTTTCCCCAGTAATTTGTATCAGAAGACCAAAGCTCAGGGTATCTCTTTACCACATACTCCCTCCAGTCCATTTTATAAGATGTCTTCTAGAAGGTATTTTTGGTCCTTTTTATAAGACCTTTTGATAGTTTCAATGAGCATTAAATATTTTTTCTCATATATGCTCATATTTAATAAGGGTAGTGAAAGAGAGTAGAAATTAATATGATGTTGGAGTCACTGTGGTTTATATGGGTATTATTAGAAATCACTTGAATTTTATGACATTCAATGTTTTTAACTGTTTTTATTGGTACGTGTGAGTTTGAATTAGTTTAAAATGTCTTATAATTTGGACTGGAGGGAGTACTAATAAAAGGAAGACTATATAGATGCTGTAAAGAAAATAGGAAGCATGTACCTCGCATTTAACTGAACTATCAGGCTTCAAATGAATCTGAGGACACCAATCCAATGCCCACACAGGACCCCCAACATACAACAGAGAGTCTCTGCAGCGAGAAAATATAGTTAAAATTAATGAATTAGAGGATGACTAGTAACAGAATATAGCACAGTATCTCACTACCTGGATAAAAGATAATATATTTAAAATTAATGAAAATGCATAACCTAACAGAATAGCAACGTCATTGACCAAACAGCATGGTCAAACTCTCATTCATACCTTGATTCATGAGATTTGACATCCCTGAGTAGCCCCTCCTGCATATCATGTAAAAACAGAAACACAGGATGTTAATAAATATTTGCAACACTACAAGTATAATAAAGACAATGTAAGTTGAAATATAATTGAAATCAGGAAATTTACGAAACGAAGATCATCCTCAGGAAACCAAAAGAAAAGGGGAGGACAATAAATATTAGCTTGTACCTCAGGAACTGCAGCTGATGAAAATTGAGGTAAGTTTATACAGTTGATTGCATCTTTTGCCTCAGGACTTCCTAATCCACCAGCAAATCTAATGCTTCTGGGTTCATACTGAAAATGTCTCCATTCTCTGTACATATATGCTTGATGTTTCACATTCTTTAGAAATAACAAAATCAGCATTTTAAGAAATAAAAGCAATTAAGCATGTAACGAAAGTGAATTCCTTCATCACATATAATACAAGTGAAAGTTAAATGATATATATCCCTCTCTTAAACGACATAATAGTCTTTTTTTTTTTTTTTTTTAAACAGGAGACGTAATTCAATAAAAGTAATCCATTTATTCCATCAAGTGGTAACTGCGATCAGTTTACAACCAGCATTAGCAAGCAATGTGTAACTACCATCGTTTATCTTTTGGCAAGTGAGACTAATAACATTTGAATAAGAAAAAAACTTCAGCAACAAGCTGCAACTATCTAGAAGGTTCAGATGAACTAAAGCACCCCAGGCTTCCCTAATCTAAGAGATGCAGCTAGAAGACGCTCCAGAAATTGAGCTGATTGAGTTCTAAATTATCAGTGTGTATGAAACTGCATAGAAAAAAAATTATAAAGAGATAAAGGCTAGAAAAATAGAAAATATGATCCATAACGCAATAGTTTTTTTCTTTATTTAAAAAAAGCCTAAGTTCAAAAGAGCTGAGGGCAAACCATATCTTGGCGTAGCTAGAGAAGGGGCTAGGAAGGAATTTAATATTAAAGGGAGAAGACTAACTTTGGTCAGCTAATTCACAACTCCCCTGTAATTACTCAAGAAATGATAGAGTAATGCATAACCAGAATTCATTTACGCCAAGTATGCAGAATTTGAGAAACATTTATGTCTCAAGCTCAAAGACAAATCATTATAATTACTGTAAGAAAAGTAAACAAACAAAGCAACATATTTAAAACACACACAGTTTACCTCAAGAAAGTGACAGAGAGAGAAAGTCTCTGGATCTCACTCTGCTCCAAATAAGAATCCACTTCTTCCCCACAAAGCTTATCAATCATGTCCATGGCTTTGAAGAAATTATCTACTGAATAATCAAAAAATAAAGTGCTAACCCTAGGATCATTTCTATCATTATGAATTCTTGCTGAATCCTCTGCCTGCACATTAACAGAGTTACCCTTCTTATTGAATGCTCTTTGGGCTTTCCTCTTCAAGGACTTCTTCCTTTTGCAACCAAATTGTTCGGCAAGAGTTGGCTCTGGAAGCTCTTCATTTGACTCTGTCATTAGTATTTTTTCTTTTTGGCAAACCATTTTAATTTTGGAACCTACACCAGGAAGCAAAGAGATGTGAGCTAGAGGGAAGGAAAGAGTAGCAACTGCGCTCCAAAAAAAGAAAATAGAAACTAAACTATGACAGAGCCACCGCAAGTTGAATAATTTAAGGGTTTAAACCAGTTAGGAAAATGAGGTTAACCACAGAACGGGAGATCAAAGCGGAGAAGAAATCAGAGTGGAAGAAGGCAAGCAAAGGAGTTCTTGGTGGTATAGAGATGAAAATATTCGTTCACCGAACTACTCAAAAGAATGATTTCCTAGAAAGAAGAATGGCAATTAGATTTCAGATCCCAACGGTTCCACGTTCGAATGAAAGGGTCGGGGAAGAAGCCGGATACCTGAATCGATGACAAATCAAGAAACTCTTCTGCTGTAGGTTGTCAGCGGTCGACTGTGGTCTAGCTACGGCTCAGGTACAAATGGCAGCATCAGGAAAAAACTTTTTTTTTTTGGGTCAAAGCATCAGGAAAAAACTTCAGTATAAAAACTTTGCGCTTATTTGATATAATTATAATTTCAGATTTTATCAAAGTCACGGATCGAGGGACCAGATTGTTCCAGATTTACATAATTTTTCATACTTTGTATTTTACTTTCTTTTTCTTCTTTAAGAGATAAAAATGGAGATTACGATGAGGGGTGATCTTCCTATCAAGAATTATACAGTTCTATTTTAGAAAAAGAAAAATTATTTGGATAGAAAATGTTTTGATGGGAGAATTCTGAATACTGATTCCTAGTTCTAAATAAAAAGCTCAGTTGAATATAATATATATATAATTTAATCATATACAACATATAATATAATTAAGTAACTTGTTTAATTTTCTTCATCTCTTTAAAAAAAAAAAAAAAAAAGAAGTTAACCGAATTTTATATTTATGATGAGAAATAATTTTATTTTACAGTAGGAAATCAGACCCATCCAGTGAAAAAACGTTTTTGTACTTTTTAACTATTAAATTGTGAAAATAATAATAATAATTAAATGTAAAATTAAAATAAAATTACTCTTCAATCTTTAATATAAGAAATATTTAACTAATGTAATTAGATTAAGAAAAATAATTAATTAATTATAATAAAGAGCTAAAAGACAATTTTACCCCTGGAAGTTTTTGGGGGCAATTTTGCCCCGATCTATTCCAGCTTAATTTTAACTCATTAGTTGACCAAATATCTAATAATTCACATGTCATCTACTTCATTTTTGTTAAAATGAAAATTTTCCAGAAGTCCATGTGTCATTTTTGTGAATGTGCAAATTTGTCCCGGTAGTTCATATGTCATCATCTATTTCATTTTTTATAAACATTTTTGTGAAGGTACAAATTTATCACGGAATTCCATGTGTTATTCATTTTTTTTTCAAAATTAGATTTAAAACTTTCGGAGCAAATTTACACCTTAAGAAAAATGACGTGAATTGTCATGTTAAGATATTTGGTTAACTAATGGTCAAAATTAACTAAGATAGCGTCATAAAGACTAAACAAAATTGCACTCTTTTTTTTCAATTCTAGGGTAAAATTGCCGCTCGATAACAACTTCTGAGCCAAAATTACCTCTTACCCTATGATAAATAGGATATACTATTCCTAAAAACTCTTCGTTAAAATCAATTTCTTAAAGTCTAACTAATGGTCTTTTATGTATTTCATACTAGTTTATATTTAAAAAAAAAAATCATGGATTCAAAATGGATGTTTTTTTTAGTGCCATAATATGCAAGTTTATATATTTAGGATGAATTTTCAATGTGTTACCAATGAGATTAATATTTTACAGAACTATTCTCTGCATGAAAAAAAAATCAATTACTTTGAATAAGTGCCTACATGAAAATATTTTAAAAAATGTTTTGAATTATTTATTAAAAAAAGTAGAAATTCTCTATGCGTGAATTAACAAATTTCTTTACAGTATCAAGTAAGGTTGTCCAAAAAACCTGAGGTCTAGTTGGTCCGGTCTGGGGTAAAAAAAAAGTGGTCCAAGACAATTTGACCTGATCGGACCAAACTGCTTGGGTTGGACTGGACTTCGGTCCAAGGGCTTAGACCCCTTGGATTGGTCCAGTCTAACCCGAGGTCTTTTTTTTTTCACTACTACATTAAGCTGCTCATTAGAGTCTGGACATCCTAATGTGCTTTTTAATTTATGGGAATCACTTTTCACTAAGTCACGTTTTATTACTTTCATAAGTCAGGTGAAACCAGAGTTAAAATATTGCCTCCCAAGAAGGCAAAAAAAAAATGGAAAACAATTTGAAAAGAATAATTGGAAGAAAAAAACTGGATCGCCCGAACGGCCCAAGTCACGGTTCCCGTCCCCGCCCAGAAAGTCTCAGGGTACTGCACCCAACCAAACGTTGGGCTGACTTTTCCAGCTCGAGGTCATATCGGGCCAGACCTTGGGTTGACCTCCAACCTGGTCTGGCCTGGTCCTTGGATATGCCTAGTATCAAGTATTAATTACTTTATAGAATATGCAGGTGTATTATTAAACTATTGTTGTTATATTTAATTATTATCAAGGAAGCATAAGGGTAATTGGAGAAAAGAATGATAAATGTAGAAGAAGAAGAAAATAGTTCAAACAATTAAAACTAAAGTCAACTCCTTAATTAGGTTCAAGCTCTAGTTGTTCATTTCAATTGAATTGAATTGAATTGATATTGAATACCACTACTAATTACTATTATCTTCTTTATTAATATCTTGTTTAGAGTTTTTTTTTTGTTTTTTTTTTGCTAACTATATATATATGTATATTGTTTGAATTGATATATATATATATTGTATAAAAAATTTAGGAAAGGGGTTGGGCTCATCCACGATCCAGGGGCAGGGCGAAATCTCCCTTCCTCCTAGGTGATACCAATGTTGGGCAGGGCGAGCCGTCTATTACCCTCAGACGTTTACCTAGGCACCCAGGAGCTAGGCTGCCTCCCCAGCGCCTTGACCAACTCCAAGATCGAACCCCCTCCCTTTGATGAAAGTGTCCAACCCCCTTGCCAGTTGAATCCAAGAACGAGGGGTTTGCTAACTATATTTTGTTTCGAGTAAACTGACACGCGCCCTTTGAATGGGGGCTAACTGAGCCATATCATTTAGTTTGTAGCCCAATAGACTTCTTCTTCTTCTTCTTTTTTAAAAAAATAAATAAATTAGTTAGGTCTCGAGGCTCAATAGAGTCAGGGCATGCCTTCGGGCTCAAATAGCGCTTAAGAGATATTTACAGATTGCCTACCAATAAAGTCCTCACATTTATGAGATTTGAACTCACAACTTTATGATTATGAGCCAATCTCTTTACCAACTGAACCAATCTTTGTGGGCAGCCCAATCTACTTCTAATAAAGGACCATTATCTACCAAAGTGGAAATTCATTTTGTTATTCTTGGCGGTCTAGCCATTAATAAGCCCAGTATCCAAGTTTCCACCACAAGATGATGCAAACATGTGTGATTAGATAAATCAGGGGAAAAAAACATGTGTGATTAGAATATGTTAAGTGAAACCAACAACCTCTGGGAGCAAATGGAAAGGGACTCGCTCTCCCTTAGCCACGCCCTTAGTTTGATGCATATGAATGGAGAAAATGGTGTTGGGAGTTCTTTCACCACGACCTTGGGCCCGATGCAGGGTGAAATCCTGATTGGTCGGAACTAAAGGTTCTGGTGAACCGGGTGAGATATAAAAATAAAATAAAAAAGAATATGTTAAGTGAAATGAGATTTATGTAATAGGTATATATTAGTCGACAAGTACAAGGGAATGTGCTAACAACTTAAAGTGCTACTATTGACAAGTCATGGTGCTTATATGAAACGTATATATCAGATTTTGAATAGAATGCGTTACAGGTAAAAGGGCGTGTGTTGACAACTTAATGTGCTATCATTGACAAGTGATGAGTAAGGTATAACCAGTTTCATCAATGTAATACTAGCAAGTATCCCGAGTAATAAAATATCGTTCCCACAAAGGACCAAAGTTCCAACTACCAACCCAATTTACTTGAATTTAAAGTTGATGCAACCATATGAGTTTTTGGATGAACATATTAAAAGAAAATAAAATGACAAAGAAATTGAATCAAACTTTGTAGAAAACAATTAACAAAAGCCTAGGGTCATGTATGTCATCAATAATCCATTTAATTGTTCTTCCTTTACCCAAAGCTAGATTAAGACATAATCTTCTTTTAAGGTAGAATTTAATTACTTAACCCATGAATTGGAGTATGTCAATCGAATTTCAGATTTTAATCTAATTACTTATTCCTAAGTCAATTAGCCTAATCCTCAATCCTGTTCTCAAAGTCATGTTCTAAAGCCTATGTCAACCCTTGCTAGTACCTTATGTTCTTTAATCAATTGATATAAAAATAAAATAAAAAACAAACTAACTAAGAATATGTTAAGTGAAATGAGATTTATGTAATAGGTATATATTAGTCGACAAGTACAAGGGAATGTTAAACATACATAGCTAACAACTTAAAGTGCTACTATTGACAAGTCATGGTGCTTATATGAAACGTATATATCAGATTTTGAATAGAATGCGTTACAGGTAAAAGGGCGTGTGTTGACAACTTAATGTGCTACCATTGACAAGTCATTGTGTTTATATAAAAGGTATATATCAAATTTTTTTGGAGAATACATTGATAAGTAAAAGGGTGTGCACTAACAACTAGGTGCTACCATTAATTACTATCAGTCTTATTGTGATTATGAAATTCTCAGTTTTACTTGTTAATGAAGGGAGCCTAACTTGTAAATATTGGTACCCTCGCTTGTCAATGTTAGCAGCTTAACTTGTTAAAGTGAGCTGTCAATGGAGGAACCCTCATTTGTAAATGCTTGTAGGCTGAGTTGTTGATTACAACACCCTTAATTGATATTTTTAAGAAAGTTAATGTTTGTATATACTACATTTTGATTATATTGTGAGATAATGTTATCATGCTATATATATATATAAAAAATATATAATATTAAAATGTAAAGTGAGTTGTCAATTATGACACTCTCACTTATTAAGGGTGACACATTAAACTAATTGTCAATGAAAGCACTTTAACTTGTCAATTTCCCTGTTAACTTACAAAGTGTCAAATTACTCACTGAACTGAGCAAAAAAAGGCCATTTATATTGGCAAGTCATGTAAATCACACAAAAAAGACCATTTACATATTAATCATGGTAATTACATGTTCCATTTGCTTCCAGATACATATACATCATATGCCATAGTTGCATACACTAAAAAAACAAATATCTTTACCATTGATCTGCATACATTAGGATTATTGCAAGTTTTGGAAGTAGAATCTGCCTCATGATATCTCCCACAATGATAAACTTTCTTATTTTGAAATAGAGATTCCTTTCTACTCTTTCGCCTTCTAGTTATTGGTCATTGACCGTCATCTGAACCTTCCACGTTGTCTCCTCATTAGTAATGACATCATCTGCAAGATTTTTTCACAGCAAACTCTGGTCCACAACTGAAAAAGAATAAGAAATATCACAAACCCATTATGATTATGTACAGTAAATGCAACCTACAACTATAAATTTTGCAACAAGCAGATCAGGAAACATAGTGACAATAAAGAATTTGATTTGCAAATTCAAGAGCAAGAATCTAAAGCTCAAGATATTATTTACTGTATCAGTTTAACTTCACCAACTCTCAAATTAACTAAAGATGACAGTTAAATAATTTATATATGAAATACCACAATTATTAGAACTAGCCATAAAGTGCAATAATTTGACAATTAATTCGAACAACTTGCTGACTGCCACGACAACAAACACAAAATCATTTAAAGTCACAGGAATGCTTTCTAAAACTCCACATACATTAGGCAAGGTAGGTTTCCCCTCCACAAAAAGGAAAAAGGTTTAAACACCAATAACCTTATGATAGAATATCATTGACAAAGTCTGCTCTAAACCAGCAGTAAGGGCTTATTGTGACATATATTTGCCACCCATAGAAGATTTAGAGAATACCATAATTCACTCACATGACTCGGAAATCATAATATAAAAAATTGAAGATTCAATCACTTGTAGGTTTAAGAATCCCCAGAGTACTCTGCAACAAATTCAATGAGTAATCATGAAATACAGTGCCTTATAAGTCAATTAATTTTTGGAAAAATTATAGACTCGTATCAAACACAAATAAGCACAACCCAGTGGCAGATCTAATAAGAATATACCAACCAATTTTCAACCCATGTTGTCCTCTCACATGTTTTATGGACGCAGGGAACAAATTCTGTTCTTGTGTAGAACACAAATGTCTAGCTTTAGGCAAGCTAGTAAGTCGATATAGGATCTTTAGTCTTCTCTCAGATACCTATGGAGGAGATATCCGGATAGATAGGAGATCACAGAGCTTAAACGTAAGGGTTTTCACCCAAAGGCGTGGGGTGTATGCTCTGTGTATGCAATATCGTAAATAGGTTCAGAGAATGTGTGTACCGTGCACCTGTTGGATCCTTCCTATTTATAGAGGAAATGTTTCTACCGTTAGTTGGCGCCTTTCCCGCCTTTCTACCCTAAGATGTTCTCCCCCATCATTCATGATGATGGGGAACGTGGATCCGAGATCATAGGATCATGGGATCATGGGTCCCGTCCCCAGGAGCACGTCGATGGGCCTTATCTTCCGAGGCCCATTTATCTCGGCCCATAACAGCTTTGCCCCCAAGCTCGGTCGTTCGTGTTTCGATCGGCCGAGTTGATTTCGTGTGGATGAATTTGCCCGGAAGAATCACCGCTACTGCCGACTTTCGGAGTTGAGTAATCTTCGAACTGTAGCCCATGAATGCCCGACTTTATAATCGGGTATTCACTTTATACTTGGACGAGTTGCACATCTTAATTCCGCCCGGGCGGTCGCCTAACTTGGCTGGGCGCCTTTTCATTTACCCGCGTAGCAGCGGATAACCTCTATTCTGACGCCTGCAGCCATACGTCCTCAAACGCCGCCTTCGGTTATCGTGCCCATTAATGGCCCCTGTAGTTTCACGTCATTCGACCTATATCTGTCATGATTGCTTTAGGGTTTACGCCTCGTTATTGTCACGACGGTAGGCGTTTCGGATTCCTTCGCTTCATTTTGCCTATATATAGATTGTGAATTTGGTCTCTTCCTTTACGCACCCTCACCGCATTCGAAGAGCTTGAAAGAGAACCCATTCGCAACATCTTCTTCTCTGTTCGTCTTACTCCAAACGTAGTTCCATCCCCTTCCTTTCAGGTATTTTCTTTGACCTTTCGTTTGTGCTCTTCCATTTGAACTGTATATCATTCTGTTCCTATAGCATTTTCTGATTGGGTGATTTCTCTATTCATCAATTTTCTGGGTTCTCTGGGTTTTCTGAGTTGAGCGTATATAAGGTTGTTGCCAAAGTCGGGGAGGTACATTGGTTTCTTCAGAGGAGTCCGTCCGGGGAAATTGAAGAGCGCTTTCCTCTGTACTGGGGTGAAAGTCATCATAAGTTTCATTCCAAGGATTTCTTACCCGCCCCTTCGCGGCGTTTCCGATTCCAAGGATGAAGCCATTGTTACTTTAACAACTCTTGCCGAGTAAAAGGGCCTTTGGTGGACTCGGCCGAGTATATTATTCGTGATAAATCAAAACCCATTTTGGGTATGATATTTCTCATTGGCTCAATTTTTGTTGTTTTTGCTCAGATCCGTGATGCGTTTCTCTCTTCTTTTCAGGTGGGCAAATGGGGAAAAGGCCCGAGTATCTTGACGTGACTTGCCGCCGGGAAATGGTCCATACACCCGCGAGTGGAAAACGAGCACCCCCGAGCGGAGAGCCTAGCGTTCCCCAAGTTGCCAAGAAGGCAAAAACTTCCAAGAAGAAGGCTATTGTCCCCTTTTCAGTTCCCGAGCCTTCAATTCCCGAGCCTGAGACTCAAGGAGGTGTGCCCTTAGGGTCTAGTTCTGGTCCCGCAGTCCGACTTCCCATTTCTTTTCTCTGGGGTGGCCGTTTTCCTCCTGGCCTTCGCAAAGCTCTGCGTGCTCCCGCAAACTTTTTTGATGGGAAGAAGCTCGCCGACTCTGAGAAGGAAGAGCTTTTGCAGCTGGCGGCCGTCAATTTAAAGAATGCCGGCCTCGTGAACTTGCCGCCCACCCGAAGGATACGGTCGGCCTTCATGAAGAAGAGATGGACTTGCTTGAGGAGGAGAAGAAAAGGCCGAGGAACGGTTAGCCCAAGCGCCGGAGGACTTGGAGTTGGCAAAGGTCCGGAAAGCTTGGATGAAGAGCTTGACGCACACGTGACGGCCTTAATAAGGTGAATCCGAGATTACCCGAGGTCAGCAGATTCACGAAGAGGACTTGGGGGCCCCGAGTCATCAAAAGACTACGATTTCGGCCCTAGAGTCCGAGTTGGCTTTGTACAAGGATGCTCTTTCTGTCTCTGAATCCGATGTCGCCAAGCTGAAGAATGGTGTCTCGGATGCTTTTACAAATGCCTTGGAGCAGGTTCAATTTTTGAACCCAACGGTGACGTTGAATCTGGAAGGGGCACACATGAATGCCTATGTTGAAGACGGGAAATTTTTCCCTGCTCCTCCAGCTGTTGGTTCACCTGCTCCTAGCTCGGTGGTGGTTCCGGAGGCCGATGGGGAAGACCAATCTCATGGGGAAGATCCTCCCCCGACCTGATTGTCTTGCTTTGTAGTTATCGCTTTGCCCACCTGGGGCTTTGTAATAGACAATCTATTAAATAACATACTTGCTTTTTTCTTTTTATCCGAATTGACTCGGATTTATTTCTTTGCGCTTCTTGTTTTTTTCTATTCTCGTTCTTACTAGAAGTCGGGATCCGACGTGATCAGCGTCGGGAAACCCTTCTCGATCGATACTTCCTAGTCATTTTAGACTCGGGGTATTTTCTTTGGCGGCTTTGCCGCTATGACAAATTTCGCGTAATCGGGCTTTTTACCCTGAGTCGCTCATGTCTTATATTTATACCCGCCTTGTCTGTTTGGACTCGGGATATTTTTATTCTTTGGCGGCTTTGCCGCTATGAAAAATTTCGCGTAATCAGGCTTTTTACCCTGAGTCGCTCATGTCTCATATTTATACCCGTCTTGTCTGTTGGACTCGGGATATTTTTATTCTTTGGCGGCCTTGCCGCTATGACAAATTTCGCGTAATCGAGCTTTTTACCCTGAGTCGCTCATGTCTCATATTTATACCCGCCTTATCTGTTTGGACTCGGGATATTTTTATTCTTTGGCGGCCTTGCCGCTATGACAAATTTCGCGTAATCGGGTTGTTTGCCCTGAGTCGCTCATGTCTATATTTATATTCGCCTTTCCTACCACATGATTTATGAAGGAGTTTCGAACCTCTATTCATACATGTTAGCGTTTTTATATTCTCTTGCAGATTGCCAAATACGGGCTCCATGACCCTATATTCTTTAATTCTTCAGTCGAGGAAGCTACATCATATTTGATTCACATGGGAATTCAAATGTACTTGCGACCGGTTTTCCCGAAAATAAAGCTGAGTGAAATTGCTAAAAGCGTAAAAACAAACCCAATTAGAAACTAATCTTCCCGATTCTAACTATAGTAGGCCTTAAGTTTGTCCGCGTTCCAGGTCCTTTTAATTGCTTTGCCTGTCAAAGATTCCAGCACATAGGCCCCTTTTCCGAGTTCATCTGTAATACGGTAAGGTCCTTCCCAATTTGCGGCGAGTTTGCCATCTCGTGTGTTTTTATTGCCAATGTCGGCCCTCCAGAGTACCAGGTCGCCCTTTAAGAACGAGCATGGAATTACCTTCCTATTGTATCTCGAGGCGACGAGTTGCTTGGCGACTAAATCCCGAAGGTGAGCCGTGGCTCTGACTTCGTCTATGAGATCCATTTCCATCGCCAACTCGTGATCGTTCCGCTCCCGCGAATGGTGTAGCCTTCTCCATGAAGGTTCCCCGACTTCGACTGGGATCATTGCTTCGCATCCATATGTGAGTCGAAAAGGAGTCTCGCCTGTTGACGTCTGAGGAGTAGTCCGATGTCCCCATAACACTGAGTGCAAATGTTCAACCCAACTACCCTCAGCATCTTCCATGCGCTTCTTCAGTCCATCCACTATGACCTTGTTGGCAGCTTCGGCTTGCCCGTTGGACTGTGGGTGTTCAACCGAGGCAAAATGATGTTTAATCTGAAAGTCGGCTACTAATTGTTGAAAGTTTTTATCCACGAATTGGGTTCCATTGTCGGTGACCAACTCGGCTGGTATTCCGAAACGCGAGATAATGCTTCTCTTGAGGAATTTCTGTACATTTGCCGAGGTGATGGTCGCCAAAGGTTCGGCTTCAATCCATTTGGTGAAATAATCCACCGCAACAATGAGCCACTTCAGTTGTCCTCGTGCCACCTTGAATGGTCCCAACAAATCCATGCCTCATTTGTAGAACGGCCAAGGGGCTGAGATCTGTGTTAACTCGGATGGAGGGGTACGTATTATTCTCGCGTGTTTACGCGGCTTTCACATTTTTGGACATGATCCTTGGCATCCCGGGCCATAGTAGGCCAATAATATCCAAATTCGTATTGCTTTTCGAGCCAACGCCTTTGCTCCTATGTGTCTTTTGTCCGTTTATCCCTTCATGGATTTTTGCAAGTACGTACTGGGCTTCAAATTGGTCGAGACATTTGGCCATTGGAGAGTGTAAGCCCCTTCGATATAACTGATCATCCATCATTGAATAAGCGGCTGCTGTTCTGATCAGTCTCTTTGATTCCGCCGCGCCTTCTAGAACGATCCCCCTTTCTAGATAATCGGCAATTGGCTTTCTCCAATCGCGATTATCTGAAATAAGCATGATACAACTCGGCTCTAGGAGATTTTGTTGTATCACAGTCTGAAGATTACCTGGACTTTTGGTGCTGGCGAGTTTAGACAAGACATCTGCTCTAACATTCTCAGTCCGAGGGATGTGCTCAATTTCTACTTTATCGAACTCGGCAATGATATCCTTCACTTTTCGCAAATATTTTGCCAACAACGGGCCTCTGGCTTGGTAGGTTCCTTGTATCTGGGAAGCCACCAGTTGAGAATCGGTTGCTAAATGTACTTGTTGAGCTCCATTCTCCTTAGCCTGCAGTAAGCCTGCGATAAGGGCCTCATACTCAGCCTGATTATTTGATGTCGGGAAATCCAGCCGAAGTGATAATTCCATTGCAACTCCTTCGGGGCTCTCCACAATGACTCCCGCGCCGCTTCCCTTAACATTTGATGAGCCGTCTACAAACACCTTCCACGGCTCATTTTGCATTCCCTCCATTGGAGTTGACGGGGTTAACTCCATTATGAAATCGCCCAATGCCCGAGATTTGATTGATTGCCTAGGGCTTCGTAGCTGATGTCGAACTCGGACAATTGGATTGCCCACTTGTCATTCTTCCGGCTAAGTCTGGTTTATGCAATACTTGGCGAATGGGTTGATTGGTCCTGACGATAATAGAATGCCCGTGAAAGTAATAGCGCAGTCGCCTTGCCGCAGTGAGCAACGCAAATGCCATTTTCTCCAACTTCTGATATCTCATTTCAGAACCTTGTAAAACCCTGCTAACGAAGTACACGGGTTTTTGCCCCTCCTCCAGTTCTCGGACGAGAACAGCACTGACCGCTTCCTCTCCTACTGATAAATATAGGATCATTGTTTCTCCGGGTTCAGGTTTAGAGAGCACTGGTGGAGATGCCAGACAGGACTTTATCATTGCAAATGCTTCCTCACAATCCGAGTTCCATCCTCGATGTGTCTCTTTTTTCGAAGTTTGAAAAACTAAGTGACTTTTCAAATTTCGACTTAGGCAAAAACCTTGTCAACGCCGCCAATCGCCCCGTTAATTGTTGGACTTCCTTTTTGTTGACTGGAGCCTTCCTTTCTAATACTGCTTTTCACTTTTCTGGATTGGCCTCTATTCCCCGGTGGGTCAGCAAAAAACCCAAAAATTTGCCCGACGGTACTCCGAACGCACATTTGGTCGGGTTCAGTCTGATCCGATGCTTTCTTAGCCTTTCAAATGTCTGTCGCAGATCATTGACATGGTTGTTCTCATCCTTCGATTTGCCTATCATGTCGTCAATATATACTTCCACGTTTTTCCCCATTTGACTAGCAAAGACCTTATCATCATTCTCTCGATAAGTAGCTCCAAAGATTCTTAAGGCCAAAAGGCATCACGTTGTAGCAAAGAAATTAGCGCTATTGGTGATGAAGGTCGTCTTTTCTTGATCATCGGGATGCATGGCTATCCGATTGTACCCCGAGTATGCGTCCATGAATGATAGGAGTTGAAAACCCGAGGATTTATCCACCACCGATCTATGTTAGGCATTGGAAATGCGTCTTTTGGGCATACCTTATTTAGATCTTTGTAATCGCACAAACACGCCATTTCCCATTTGGTTTCTTAACCATAACCACGTTGGAGAGCCATGTTGTGTATTGTATTTCCCCGATAAACTCGGCTTCGAGTAACTCCTCCACATGTGCTTCCAAGGCCGTAGAGCGACGGAGCCTTGCTTTCTCTTCTTTTTGCGCCACGGGTGCTGAGCCAGGGTGGATCGCCAAACTGTGGCAGCAGAACTCAGGATCCATACCTGGGATCTCAGCGACCTTCCATGCAAATGCATCTTTATTTTCCACTAAATTTTTTTCAATGTCTTTACGGATCTTGGGATCCAATCCTTTCTCGACTTTAGTGATTTTCTCTGGGGCGTCTCCCAAGACATAGTCCTCGAGTTCATCATTTGGTTCTGCTCTCTGGATCTTGTCCTCTTCCCTCAAATCTAACTCCACCACTTGGACCGACCCGGCTTCTTTCTCTGACTCACCCTTCTTCGAATTTTTACTACCTTTGACGGTATCAAAGTAGTATTGTCGAGAGTCTTTTTGGTCGCCTTTGACGGTAACCACTTTGTTTCTCTTGTTGATAAACTTCAGCTTTTGATGGTTTGAAGACACCAACATATTCCAATCATGAATAGCGGGTCGTGCCAATATTATATTGTATGTGGAGGGGAAGTCGGCAACAACAAACCGAACCACTTCTGTTTTGAAAGCCTCCTTGGTGCCCAGAGTGAGTTTGAGATCAATGAATCCCTTTGAACGGGTATCTTGACCGTTAAAACCCGTTAACACGGTCTTACAGGGTTTCAGCTCTTCAGAATCAAACCTCATGCGTTTGAACGCATCCCAAAGGATGATATTAACGGCGCTGCCATTATCAAGAAAGATTTTCCTTACCCGGCAATTCACCAACGTCCCCTTGATAACCAGGCCGTCGTGATGCCCTGGTATTACCTCATCCAGTTCTTCATCTGTGAACCCGAGTATTGGGGCAGGAGTTTTTGAAGATTCTCCCTTAAACTCGGGACGACTTCTCACAGAGAGGATCTCCTTCAAATACTTTTTTCTCCTTCAAATACTTTTTTCTCTGACTAACTGAATCTCCTCCTCCGCCAAAACCTCCGACTATGACATTACAGTCATATTTTGACTCGGGAAATTCGTCACCCCGACCTTGCCCCGGTTTTCTCGTTCTCTCTTCTCTTCTTCTCGGCGCCGGGCTCGTACTTCTGCCTTCCCGACGCTTGTTTTGCCGTCCTTGTGTTTGTATAACATAACGACGGAGTTTTCCTTCTCAAATAAACTTTTCAATGGTGTCCCGCAAATCCCAACACATGTCCGTCGTGTGGCCATGCTGATCATGGAACTCGCAATATCGAGATTTATCCAGAGTGGTTTCATTGCACATTGGTCGTGGTCGTTCCACCTTTTTCATCTCCGTTAAGGAGACTTCCTTCCAAATTTGCGCTTGCGGTATCTTTAACGGGGCATATCTGTCATACCTTCCTTCAGCCTTGTCTCTTCTTGATTTGCTATCCTTACATGCGTCCGAGTATCCCGCTGATTCATTCCGAATTGTTGTTTCTCTCTGGGAGTCGGGCTTTTCGCCTTACTTCGAGGCGCGTGGGTCATGATTAGGCATGGAAACAGGCCAGGCCAGGCCAGGCCTGACCCTTAACAGGCCAGGCCTGTTATGCAGGGAAGTGGCCTGAGCCTGGCCTGTTACAGGCTTATATTTTGGCTAGAGCCTGGCCTATAACAAGCCTGAGCCTGGCTTGAGCCTGTTAAAAGGCCTGTTTTTTTTTATAAAAAAAAATTTGTACTTAACCTAACAGGCCACAGGCCCAAACGAAAATAGGCCAAAAACAGGCTTCCTGTTTACAAAAAAAAATGTGCCTCTTGTAAAAGTAGAACACAGCCTATCTTAAACAAAGCCTACTTTACAACAACTTAACAAATTATACAACAACATAAAAAATGAAATCAAATACAACATCCAATATCCAGATTCAACATCCAACTTCCCATGAAGTTTACAAATTACAACATTCCACCAACATCCAAGATACATATTCTTCTTTTCTTACCAATGTAGAACATCTTCCTTCAATTTGTACCAATGTAAAGCCACTTTGGACATTGACATCAAATCTTCAATATAATTTCTTCTTCGGCTTCAAAGACCTTGAAAAAAATTAATCAAATATATAGAATTAGAGCATAACACAATTGAACAAATAATATGTTTAACAAATGATATTATTTTAACAATGCAAAATTTATACCATCATCACTACCCACTTTCTCACTAGCATCATTAGTTTGTTGAGTAGCTTGTTCACTTGAATCAGTTGGTGCTTGTTGAGAGACCTCAATAGCAGTAGGAGGAACTGAATTAGATGACATTATTTCACTCTGAAATGGAGATGACATGAACTAGAATTGAAACATAAAAAGTAATTTAGTTTTAGTTTAACAATTTTTATATCTAAAGTCTAAACTGACAAGGTACTTTTTATAGCAAGGCATATATATTGTTTATACAACCTATCTATCATCAAAGAAAGGAAAAGCATAAATCCTGCATAAACCTCTAAACTGCTCTGAAAAATACACAGACAAAGTGAAATATATATGAGTTTAATCACTCTACTTTTTGACCAAAACAAAAGGAAGTGCACTAAATACCAGACTCATGACTAATATGGCTCCCACTTCACACTTGGTGCTTATCCAAAACCATAAAGGAAAACAAATTAAAATCAACAACTCGAACTAACAACAACACACACTTCATCTATATTAATCTCATATCACTCACGACCTATCAACATAGATGATCATCATTGCGTCCACAAATGGATCGGGAATTGGGTAATAAAATCCCAAACTTTTTTTTAAAAAACATATATTTATGGGGACTAGAAAATAGAAATATCTACACACGCAAGGTACAAACTGTAGAGGGAGTACCAATAATTTGGCTAACCAGGTGTTTGGTTTAGGTTATGGAGAGACACGAGACACGTGACGAGGTTAAGTTAAATTATATAGTATGGTCCCTCACCAACCAAAACAAGTGGAACTAATATGGGTAGTTCATGATCATGTCAACATTCTTAGAATTTTTCCATTTCTAATTTTGTTCGTTTTAAACAATAATTGCCTCCTCTGGGAACACTAAAAGGTTGGTAATAATAAGTATACTTTACAGAGAAACAGTGCAAAATGGAAGAAACAGACCGAAGGGCCTTAAAGAGAAACAAACTGGGTGTAAGATTATTATAATTATCTCGAACGATCCGGAAGAAACAAAGAGTGCAAAATTGTTCAACTATATATATGCAAAATGCCAAAATATGGAGCGGTGGAGCACGGACTTCAAATTCAATGCGAAAAGGACATAATTAAGGAACAATGGTCGATGAGTAGTTCAATCAAAAGAAAAGGAAAATCGATGCAAGTCATAGTTTGAATCGGAAAAAAAAAGTATATTATCACACCATTCGGGGGAGAACGGAGAAGTGAAGGGATCGATTTGCATTACCTGGGCAACGACGGCCGACGGTGAAGAGATCGGATTTGCCGGACTCCCTCTGAGACGTTCGACGGCCGACGGTGACTCGGTGAGGCCGATCGTGAATTAGGGCAGAGACACACACAGTCGCGGCTTGCGGGTGAAGGTCTGAAGGCAGAGGCGAAAATGAAATGTTAGGGACTTAGGGTTACTTAGGGCAGACAGTCAGACAGGGTTTATTTTTTTTTTAAAAAATATTAATATTTACAATTTTGCCCCTCTTAACAGGCCGGCCTGTCAGGCTTTACAGGCCGATTTTAAGGCCTAGGCCTGGCCTTTTAACACAAACAGGCCTCAAAATAGGCCTTGGCCTGGCCTTTTAGCCTGACAGGCCAGGCCTGACCAGGCTTTTAACAGGCCAGGCCACAGGCCCCTGACAGGGCCCTGGCCTATTTCCACCCCTAGTCATGATGTCCATCTCTCCCAACTCTATGTATTGTTTAGAGCGGTCTCGGAAATCGACGAGTTTTGGGCCGACGCTTCATCACGGACTTCTTCAAGCGAGAATCCTTATCTAAGCCTGAAATTACACAATGCAAGTGCACTTCATCCTTCAATCCGAGGACATGTAAGGCTACGTCCTTGAAACGCTCCAGATATCTTTATACTGTCTCTCCTGGCGACTGCTTAACCTGGTCGAGTTGAAACTCGATTTTTGGTTGCTTCCGACTTGTCGCGAAGTTCTGCAAGAATTTCTTTTCGAAATCTTTCATGTCAGTGATTGACTTCATTGGTAGAGAGCTGAACCATATTTGAGCCGGACCTCGAAACGTTCCAAATAGTCGAGGATCACCGGCCCAATAAACCCCTTCACCATTATATCTGTTTTAAAGTGACCGATGTGCGGTTGCGGATCTTGACTCCGTCATATTTAGGAAAATCTTTGGTATCCAAGCGTTTTGGATATGGGGCGGCCATTATCTTATCCACGAAAGGACTCGGATACTGTTGTCATAGGCATCTGACTCAGACGAGGTCGGCGTCGCGTCTTTCTTTGAGTGCTTGCGGGCCTGCAGTGGCTCCTTTTCCCTTTCAGCGATTAACTTCTTTGCCTCTGCCCGACTTCGTCCTTCTTCGTCCATGTTTGCCCGAGACTTCGCTTCCTGATCGTGTTCACTTTGGTTCCCTCCGAGCTGTCTCAGGAATTCGATTTGTTCCTGCAAAGCTCGTATCTTCCGCGACCGCTCCTCGATAAGTTGTTCTTGATCTTCCCCGAGTATGGTCTCTTCTCTTTGTTGTGCCCGTGAAGTTCCCGCCTTCGGAGATATGGAACCCTCATCCTGGCTCTGACCAAAGACATTTTTGCCCGGGATCCGAGCATGTTTTTCTGCTTGCCCGAAATGTCGTTCGAACATTCGCTTCCACTCTTCATTTCGATCATTCAACTCCTCCTTGAATGCTCGGGCATCCTCCTCACGTAGCAGGCGATTGCGGGTTTCCATTGCCTCCATCCGACTATACATGGAGCTGAGTACGGTTTGCATAATGCGAATGTCGGGGTCTACATTTTGGAACTCTAATGGGTGTTGCTGTGGTGGAACCTGCGGATTGATCTGCTGGATGGCGACATTCCCGGGAGCAGGGGAATTTGCCGTGTTCGATGTCTCATATTCGGTTTCTATCATCACATTTTCTGCTCCTGGGTTGGTAGAACCTTCCTGGTGAGGTGTCAGCTCTTGGAGATTTTGCCCCGCTCCTTCTGGCAGTTGATCCTGCCGAGTTTCTATGTTTTTTCTTCTGGTGTTCGCCATGCTCCTGGTTGAAATTGTAGATTTACGGTATGGGATTCAAAATTTATCGTCCCCACGGTCGGCGCCAATGTTCTTGTGTAGAACACAAATGTCTAGCTTTAGGCAAGCTAGTAAGTCGATATAGGATCTTTAGTCTTCTCTCAGATACCTATGGAGGAGATATCCGGATAGATAGGAGATCACAGAGCTTAAACGTAAGGGTTTTCACCCAAAGGCGTGGGGTGTGTGCTCTGTGTATGCAATATCGTAAATAGGTTCGGAGAATGTGTGTACCGTGTACTTTTGTTGGATCCTTCCTATTTATAGAGGAAATGTTTCTACCGTTAGTTGGCGCTTTCCCCGCCTTTCTACCCGCATGTTCTCCCCATCATTCATGATGATGGGGAACGTGGATCCGAGATCATAGGATCATGGGATCACGGGTCCCGTCCCCCAGAGGACATCGATGGGCCTTATCTTCCGAGGCCCATTTATCTCGGTCCATAACAAATTCAACTCTACATTCAAAGTCAAATTGAACAAACCAATCTCACTGGATTTTGGTAGCAGACAAAGCCCAAGGGCCAATCGTACCTTCTTCAATGCTTTCAGGAGAACAATCATGCAGGGCTGACAATTGTGGCCAGTGTCCGACGGCGACAACGAGCAGAAACATATTTGGGGCACAATGAGTGTGGAAAGGAACGATAAATTTGGTCCCTTTCAACGGACTTCTCCAGCAATGGCGATAGTGCAGAGCTTTAACGGACTTATCTAGCATTGGCGACGGTGCCGACCTTCACCGGACTTCGGTGACAGTCATTGAGAATGGAGACGGCCGAAAGGTTTGGGGTAGGCTCGTTATGTCCGACATTTTGAATTGGGAAACCATCTTGCTTTACTGATTAGTGAGGGTAAGAAAGTAAATTCCCGATTTGAATACATTTGCTGAAGTCTCTTATGACTATTTTGCTAGTTAGGGTTTTTTTTTTCTTTTTCTTTTTCTTTTTTTCTAAGACTTTAGTGCGATTTTTCCATAAATATTTTCAAAGTGGTGGGCTATGATTTAGACCCCCACCACTTGGCTTATCAAAAACTAGAGTCGAAAAATTGGGTCGAGCCTATCAGGCCGGCCCTTTTAAGCCCTGGCCCTTCAAGGGCCGGGCTTGAAAATTAGAGGAGTTTAATGAAATAAGCCATGCAGGCCCGACCCTGTAGGGCCTCGGGCTTCCGGTCCTGGAAAGCTTCGGGCCGACCCTGTAGACCCTTTTAATTTATTATTTTTTGGATTCATGGATTCACATATGATGGTAATTTACTAATTTATATGTATTTTGTATTTGTTATAGAGTTATTTATCCATTTAAGTACAAATACATAATAACTATACTCTAATTTTATGATTTGGTTTATTATTTGTTGTAAATAAAGATTATGGATGTGTTCATGATGCGGGAAAAGAAATTCATGATATTCTTACTCATGAACCAGACCCTACTCAAAGTGAAGCACAATCAAATGTCGTTGAAATTTGAAATTGATGATAGTGGCGAAGATGATGACAATAATAGTCATCGTACTAATGTCGCTTAGTGGTATGCTTCTTATGTTTTATGTGAGTTATTTATGAACATAGTTTGCTTTTGATTATGAATTAGTGACTATGCTTATTTGTTGGATGATTTATGGTGTTTTGATATTAATGTTGACAACATTTATTTGATATATTATAACTTTAATTTTTGTAATTTACTAATTATATTTCTTTTACAAAAAACGGAGGAAAAATAGTTAACATTTGGAATAGTAACTTTCGGGCCTTGGGGCCGCCCCGACCTGGTGCTTTCGGTAGTAGGGCTTTGAAAAACAAATGTTTTTCTTACTCCGGGCCCTGTTAGGCCCTAACCCTTCATGGGCTGACCTTGATTCTCAGCTCTACCAAAAACATTGTCGTCATTAGGTTACCAATGCTTTTTAATATATATTGTGCAAGCAAATATATATATATATATATATAAATATATATAAGCTAACTCTTTAACTTTGACTTTAGTTCATTCATAAGTTTTATTAAGGAATCACAACATTTCATTAAGTTTTAACAATTTTTTTTACCTAGAAATAAAGTCTACATTATCAGCTCATTTACAAATTTTAATAAGAAATTTACTACATTTCATTACGTTTTGACAACTTCCGTTCACCCAGTAAAAAATTCACACAATGAGGTCAATCACAAATTTTGTTAAGGAATTCACGAAATTTTATTAGGTTTTAACAACTTTCGTTTACCAAATAAAAAAATTACATAATCATATCATTCACAAGAGTTTTGTTAAGTTGATTATGTTTTAACAATTTTTGTGAAAAAAGTCACACTATCAGGTTTTAACAACTTGAGGATTTTTTTATAGGAAACCTAAAAATTGTTATAACCTAATGAAATATGGCGAATTCCTTAACAAACTTGTAAATGATTTGATAGTATGAATTTTTCACTTAGTAAAAAAAAAAATTGTTAAAACCTGACCAAATGTCGTGCATTCCTTAATAAAACTTGTGAATAACTTGATAGTGTGAATTTTTTACTCGGTAAATGAAAGTTGTTAAAATCGAATGAAATGTCGTGAATTTCTTAACAAAACTTGTCAATGACCTGATAATGTGTAATTTTTACTTGATAAACCAAAACTGTTAAAACTTGATGAAGTATCATGAATTTCTTAACAAAACTTGTAAATGACTTGATAGTGTGAAATTTTCACTTCATAAATAAAAGTTATTATAACCTAATGAAATATTAGGAATTCCTAAACAAAACTTATAAATGAATTTGAGTCCAAGATCAAAAGTGTGTATGTGTGTATTTCTTTACATATTACGTCTTGAAAGTCACCAATCTTTTGGGAAAACAAGGTGGTGGGGGTTCAAAACTCACCTCCACCATTTTAAGAATATTTATTCTCTACAAACTATTCTTTCCCACTTGCACATTCCTGTCGGAGCTCCATTGGTCGACCATTGCAACTCCGGCTGCCGGCAAGGGGTGATCGCCGACCGGCCACTAGAGCTCCGGCGGCAAGGTGGGGTACTTTTTTTGAGAAACATATATATAAGGGTATTTGTGTCATTTTCTCTAAATTTCAAAATGACAAAATTGAGTATTAGCGTTCTTATGATATTATAAATATTTGAAACGTTATTTTGTCTTTTCCTATTTTTAAAGTTTTTTTTTTGTGTGTGTTTGGGATTTTCTCAAAAATAAAAGGGTTAAAGAATGTCTTACTCCTTAAATATTTGGCAATGATTCAATGAACATCGGTTATTCCAAGTAAAGGTAGGGTGATAACTAATTCATGATATCAATTATTAGCCCCTTCACGAATATTGTAGATGTTCAAAAAGCGTTTCAAACATTTTTCTACTTGCGCTTACCCTGTTTCAAACAAATTTGTTTTGAAATATGGTGGGTATGTTTGAGTTGGTATTGGAAAAATACGTTTATGTAAGTTTAGGCAAAACTCATCTTATAAACTCATCTCATATACCGTAAATCAGGTTGGAAAATATATCTTTTATCACTAATCCGAACGTCCCTTCAAAATTCCTCTAAGGGGACTATTGAATAAGATGTCATACTCACGACTAATTACTTTGATCTATTCATTAGCTGTCAATATAAGATGCTTGTTTAAAATAGTGATTAGAGTTTTCAAAAACAAATTTTTAATTGTGATTTATGATATACGAGGTAAGTATGTAAGACGAATTTTGTCTCGATTTATATGAATAATTACTTTCGGGATCACAAACGTGATTCTACATAAGGACAATGGTGACATTGTAAATATTTTAATAATTAAAATCAAACATTATTGCAACAAAAATCATAAGATAATTTGTGCTTCACACAACATATATAATTATAAGGCAAAATTACACTTTAACCAAAATTTCAGATAAATTAATGTCAGATATAGAAAAAATTACAGTTGAAATAGGCAGTGGCTTTCTTTTTAAATGATTGTCCTTGATCGATAATCGATTGGTCTTGTGGTTTTGACCAAAATCTACCCTCACGCTGCTTCGATCTAAGACTAATGTAATTTTTTTTCTTTTCTTTTCTATTTTTAGGTTTTAAGGGCAATTTTATCTTAAAAGTTTTCATCGAAGGATAATTATGTCCTAGCCATTATCTCTGTGAATTTTGACGGTAAGTTAACCAAATATGCTGAGTTGGTTGTCTACATTTCATCCACGCAATTTTTTTTAAGGTGCAAATTTATCCCATAAGTTTTAAATTTAACTTTGAAAAAAAAAAAATGACACATGAACTTTTATGGCAAATTTCAACCTTAACAACAATGACTGAGATGAAACATAGACTGTCAACTCAGTATATTTAATGAACTCACGGTTAAGTTTTAATTAAGATAACAGTTTGGGCAAAGTTACTCCATTTTGTACACTTCTGAGCAAAATTGCCCTCCAAAAAACTTTTAAAACAAAATTGTCTCTTGGTGAAAATTTCTTCAGCAAAATTTCCCCTTCCCTTAACCCTTTTTTTAGTAATATTAAAAGCTTGTTTGATTTGAGGGAGAGGGAGGGGGAGGGAGAGAGATAATTTTTTCTCTCCTCTTTACTAAATAGCCCATGAAAACTTTTCAATTTTTTAAAAATATACTCTCAACAGAAAAGAATATTCTCCTCATTAATGACAACTTGGTTAATATCCTCCTTTTCATTCCCGACCATCCCCTCAAACCAAATAGGCCCTAAGGTTTTCCTCCTTTTGAGGGGTTTGGAGCGTATAGAGTTTTCACATATCTCAATTAGTACATTTCTCTATATTTAAACTTGTATTATCCTCCTTTCAAGATAAAGCTGCTCATATATTACCTCAACCATCAGCTTGTTAATAACAAATGTAAATATTAAATACGCAGTTATCCTTAATTTTCTGGTTTCATGTTACAATGGCGGATCTTAGTTATGACAGATGGCCCCAAAAAAAAAATTATTTAAAATTTTTTAATGGAACTTTTTCTTTTTTAGTGTAATAATACAACTTTGGCCCCCCCAAAGTAGTAAAATTAAATTTTGGCCCCCCAACTTCTTCTTCTTCTTCTTTTTTATTATTACATTTTTCCCTCTTTTTATATCTTTTTTGCATAATTCAATCTTTGTTATGTGTGCTTATATGATTTATGTTAATTTTATCATTCTTTTCTATTTTTCATTCTAATTACGTGAAATTTTTAGCTTATCGGTGAAATTTACTTTTGTGGTGTATCTCATACTATGTTTTTACCCATTCTACACTACCCTTTTTGATGAAGTTAATTGACTTAATTTCATTAATATTTTTTTTTTTCTCTTTTCATTTTTAATGATTTAAAAATTTCCTTAAAAAAATTGTTCGGAGCGCTACGCCTCCAAACTCCCGAATCCCCCACTATTTGGTTGGCCACCAAAACTTTTCCACCAAGTTCCGCCACTGTCCAGTGTCTTGTTAGTCCATGATTTTATTTTATTTTTTGCTTTTTCATGTTGGACGCTTCTCTCTCTTATGTCATTTTTCATGTTGGTAGACCCCACACATTGGGTTTGTCGTTTCCTTTGCAATTCTCTTTCTCTTATGCTTTTATGCTTATAACTCTTTTATCTCTCTCTGTTTTTTTTTCCTGTTTTTTTAAATTTGTAATTAAAAATTAATTTCAATTTAATTAAAATTTAAAGTGTTAATTTTATAGTTTCAAGAAATTTTAATGCTCCCTCCTATTCTTAATATAAGACTTATTTATCTAATTTTAATGTTAAAATATTTAAAGTACAACCTTATCTTTTATATGTAATTATAATAAAAGCTAATTTCATTTTTAGTAAATTTAAGAACGAAAAAGTTATTATGATAACAGTAATCAAACACTAACATTTTATTAAAATCATTTTTTTTTTACAAAACCTATTCTACTCGGAATCTATTATAAAAAAAAACTTTTACTATTTTTTTTTTTTAGAAATTATTCTTGAAAAGCTAATCTAAACACTATTATTAATGTGAGAGCTTCTTAAGAGTCATTGCACAAATAGATGTTTTAGCCTCCATCCCAAGCTCATCATTCTTGCACGTACAATTTTTAGTGAGAGACTTTTTCCCAATATCCCTTTTTCATTTTAATTATATTTATTAATCATCAATGCATAGAGATAACTAATCTCATTTAGGTGCAAATTAATGATATAAGCCCATAAATTTTAAGTTAAGAGTGAAAATAAATAAATTATGCTGTCTGTTCCATGCCATCGTGTATCGGTTTGCTTCAGTCCAAAACTGCCACTTTGTACAAAATAAAAAATAATTTATTAATATATTGTCCCGACCGCCACGTGACAAAGACCCCATTCAAATATTTAAAATTCAAAATAAATTAAAAATTGCACCAAAGTCCCACACACACACACAAATTCGATAAAAACTCGTTTGAATTTTCAAATTTGCATTAAAGTCTTGTGGACATTTATGCAATATATTAAAATTATGAAAGGACTAAAATACCCTTAATAGCAGAAAATTTGAACCCTTTCTTCACTCTTTCTCCCTAATAGCCCCCCCTTCCGATAGTCATCAGCGTCGCCTCAAGCAATCTGATCTCGTCGGCGTCACCATTCATTCTCTGTCGTTCCGAGGATAATGCTCAGGTTTTGTCCGATTGTGCCGAACCAACAGCCGGGAGTACTAACTCCGGCTGTTCTTTGTCGGCGAGCGGTGATGCCTTCCCCAAAGGCGGGAAGCTGAAGAGGAAGTACGTTAAGGATGGTGGCGCCAACAACGGCAACCAGTGCAATAGGAGGAGGAAGTTATCGCTGGAACAGAATGGTCCGGTTGTTACACTCCGTTTACTTCCTGAGACTTATGATCTTAAGAATACTCTGAGGGCTGTGGTGACGGGATCACGCGTGACGGAGACGTGGGCGGAGTTGCAGGGGCTGGGAGGTACGGGCAAGGAGCGAGCGGTGAATCTGAGCAAGGACATGTGTCCGGCGTTTATACCAGACAGTTATGGGAGGGTGATGTGGACGAACAGAGCATGTAGGAGCATGGTGGGGCAGGGTGGTGCGAGTGAACAAGGCATGAGGCTGGTGACCAAGGAATTTGAGAGTGAAGAAAGGGTTTGAATTTGCTCCCTTTTTCTTGATTTCATTAAGGGTGTTTTGATGTTTTCATAATTGCAATATATGATATAAATGTACCACAACACTTTACTATAAATTTGATATTATTAGAGACTTTTTGGTTATATTTTCTTTTATTTGGGACGTAGATACAATTTTTCCTTCAAAAATTCCCACAATCCCCTGATCAAGACAAATTAGCAGATATGCACAAATACTCAAAATAGCGTGACAGCACTTATTTAATATTAATTAATTAATGATCCACTGATCAAGACAAATTAGCAGATATGCACAAATACCCAAAATAGCATGACAGCACTTATTAAATATTAATTAATTAATGATCCACTGTACTCAAATAAACAATGGAAATAATCAACATGCTTGTGTCTCTCGTGTAAATACGGTAAGAAGTAAGCTAGGCAAACGAATACGATCCATGAGCTGTGCCCGGGAATTTGTATGATAATGATATACCACTACATACTTTATAGGGTAATAATTAAAAAAGAGTAGATTTTATTCAACTCTATAACGGTGAGATATATTGAATATATCAATAATTTTCATTTCGTCAAGATCTTCACTGAAACTTGTATATTAATACGCCAAGAATGATTTTAGATGGAATAATAATGGGCCAGAGTAAATGGGAGATTGAAAAGATGCCAAAGAATTACTATCTCGGTCCTAATTATATAAACACTTTTGTAGTGCAATTTACACTATAAAAGTCTTCTTATAATTAAGACGGAAGGAATAAGAAACAAGCGTGACAAGTGTTTAATTATAAATTATTATGTGTTTGTGACAGGAAAGCAACGTGTAGTGCACATTTTACCCCTTAAAAAACAAAAACGAATTCCACGATCAAATTATATGTGTGGGGGGTGTTTGTCAGGGCTATTAGAATTATTATTTAAATTATGTGAGAGGATGGTGGATCTAATATCTGTTTTGAAATATATAGGCGCTTAACGGTTTCAGTTTATTTGGAAAATAACTGTTATTCCATAATTTTACCGAGTCCCCGTTATTTTATTTTATTTTGTTAAGATGTAAAAATACACATGTAGTTTTTTAAAATTGCACCCAAGACCAAGTGTTTTTTTGGGTGTAAAAGTGACTATGTAGTTACAAAAGTGGAGAAAAAATACACATTGACCGTTAGTTTGACTTTTTTGTATTTTTAAAGGGACGTGAGCAATGACTTCTAAATTAAATTTCATTATAGCTGGCAATGGACAACTGGAAAAAATTACATAAAAATGTCTAGATAGTTTTGAAAATTACAGAAGACAAGGAGGCGGAGATAGGTGGTCCGATGGGAAAGATTGGGATTGTGAAAGAGAATGGCTGAATTGTAATTTTTAGAATATCTATGTCATTTTTAGTAATTTTCTCCGCTTCTTTATCTTTGGTTGATATGAAATTTAGTTGAGTCATCATCCATGTCAGCCTTAAAAATACACAAAAGTCAAACTAACGTCAATGAGTATTTTTGTTTCACTTTTGTAACCACATAGTCACTTTTGCACACACAAAAAACACTTGGTGTTGGGTGCACTTTTGAAAAAACCACATGTGTATTTTTGCACCTTAACCCCTTTTTTTTGTTGGAAAATTGTAGTTTTGAAAATTAAAGAAAGGCGGCAACGGCGACGAGGAGGCAGAGATTAGCGGCCCGATGGGTAAGATTGGGGTTGGGAAAGAGAAAGGCTGAATTGTAATTGGGAAAATTCTATTAAAATACCTTTTGAATTTGCAAAACCTCAAATGTCTTCCGAATTTGTAAAAAGAATGAGAGGTACAAAGGACCTATGAGGGATATGCAAATTCGGGTGAAGTTACCCTTTTACCCTTACTTTTAAATAAATAAAAAATACCCTCCACCCTTGTCGGAAGCCACGCCGTCGGTTGGCCACCGCCGCCGCCGGATGGCCCCCCGCCCGCCCAATGTGGCGGTGGCGGCCGAGGGTGAAGGTTTTTTTTAAAAAAAATTAAAAGTAGGGGCAAAAGGGTAATTTCACTTGAATTTGCATATCCCTCATAGGTCCTTTGTACTTCTCAATCTTTTTACAAATTTGGAAGACTTATGAAGGTTTTGCAAATTCAAAAGGTATTTTAATAGAATTTTCCCATTCTAATTTCCAAACTATCCATGTCATTTTTTGTAATTTTCTCCGGTTCTTTCTTGCCGTGATTAAATTTAGGTTTGAGTCATATGTTAGCCTTAAAAATACAAAAAAGTCAAACTAACGATAATGAAATTTTTTGCTTCACTTTTATAACCACATAATCACTTTTGCACACACACAAAAATACTTGGTGTTGGGTGCATTTTTTGAAAAACCACATGTTATTTTTACACCTTAACCTTTTTTTGTTGTTGGAAAATTGTAGTATGTTCTCAAGAAACATATCACTCTGATCCTATTTATAAGTTCTCTTTGAGGAAATAGATGAGATTGTGACAATTTTGTCCATATTAATTATACTAATAAAGATAGAGAGATAAGAAAGAATTGAAATATACATAATCATAAATGAAGGTAAAGTTAAAATTTTACCCCATAATCATTAAGCTAACTATCTTTCCTTGGTATGTGTGTTTTAGTCAAAATGAACTTATAAATAGGACCAGAGTTGTAAATAATATAATATCAAAAAGGTCGTAGTATATAATCCACTATTTAAAAACTTTCAAGAGACATTAATAATATAGATTCAAATTGTGAAAATTTATGTTTGTCCTTATTAGCAAGTTATAGTGTTATCATTGATAAATGTATGTGTCATATTTACTTGTCATAGTGTTACCGTTGACAAATTTATGTGTTATATTGACAATGCAGATAAACAACAATTTCACAATTTAAATTTATATTATTGAAGTCCCTTAAGAGTTTTTAGATAGTCAATCATATATATTAGAACTTTTTTTATACCTTGAGACAACTGTGATGTCCCCTATTTTATCATATTTTTACCCTTTTGTAATAACAATCATTAGTCAGACTGTTTCAAGTACACTTTATTTGTTCGTTAATTTATGTTATTTCTTATTTATTTATTTTTTAATAAGACTTACACTATACGAAGTATGTTTGTGACATAAATTTTATCTCAGCTTACATTAGTTCTACACCACAAATTCAAAGAGGCGGTGAGTTTGTGCCTCAGACTGCAGGATTCTATCATACACGCCAACCAACAACAACTACACTATTTTCTCATATAAAAAAAGGAAAAACAAAATGAATATAGCCAGAAAAAAAAATATAGATAAACTCTAGGGAAAATTTTAAATAAATACCTTCTGAATTTGTAAAACCCCCAGAAGTCTGTTGAATTTGTAAAAAGGTTGAGGAGTGCAAAAATACCTATGAGGAATATGTAAATTAGGGTGAAATTACCCTTTACCCTTACTTTTAAATAAATAATAAAAAAAAACCCTCCACCCCCACTACCACCCACCCACCACCACCACTGGCCACCCACCACCGCCGCCACCACCACCGTCGGCGGTGGCCGTGGTGGTGGGGGGATGGTGGGGGGTGGAGAGGTTTTTATATATATATATATATTTATTTATTTAAAAGTAAGGGTAAAATGATAATTTCATCCGAATTCGTATATCTCTCATAAAGTTTTGGTATCTCTCGTCTTTTTACAAATTCAACAGACTTCACGGGGGTTTTACAAATTCAGAAGGTATTTATTTAAAATTTTCCCTAAACTCTATTTAGATGCCGGTGCAGATCACGTGGGGGAACCGGGAAAACACAATGCCTCGTGGAGGGACACATGCCCTGGACTATATTATTTTAAGATTTTCTAGGGGATATGCCCCACGTTCACAATCACATTAAAAATGGTAAGGACATGTTCTTGTTCCCCCTTTTCTACGGCCAACACACAGGTCCTTGTTCTTAAAAATATTCCGAATATGACGATTTTGTTATACTACCTCCTTCCGGTTTTAATTATAAGACCTAATTAATTTTATTTGGAAAGATTAGGGAAGCTAAATAAGTTACTTAATCATTTCAGATATTGTGTTTTCTTAAATTATATATTAGTTTATTAGTCAAACTATTTAGTTTGAAGAAAAAATAAAAATAAAAATACTCTAAAATAATTTAATTATCTTCCTTAATTTCTCCAAAAAGGTTAACTATATCTTATAATTAGGACCGGAGGGAGTAGCTTAATACAGCAATATCAAACAGCTTCACGTGGAGGCAGAATAATATCATATACTGAACTAACATAGATCTAGCATCACTACAAAAAAACCTGAAATTACCTACTAATCTGAGACGGAAAAACTTCCGTCGCTAATTAGAGACGGATTACCGACGGAAAGTCGTGGGAAAAATTATAATATTTTATTTTTCCTAAAAAAATTATTACCCACGGAATTACCCACGGAAATTCCGTGGGTAATTTGACGGGTTCCATTACCCACGGAATTCCGTGGGTAATGCCGTGGGTAATTTAACAGTTTTTGTTTTAAAAAAATTAAAAAAAATTACCCACGGAATTCCGTGAGTAATTTAACGGTTTTTATTTTTAAAAAAATAAAAAATGTTACCCACGGAATTCCGTGGGTAATTCCGTGGGTGATTTTTTATGTTTTGAGAAATTAAAACAATACAAGGCACAAACACTAAAAGAGATATATATATTAGATTATTGATCTAATTTAGCAACAGAAATGGATGATTTTGTGGTTGAATGGACTGTCACTAATTAATTCATAATGTAATACAGTCATTAAGTTAATTTAGCGGCAGGATTTTGTTACCAATCCACTATTTTTTTTTTTTTGTGAATGTCTATTCAAATTTATAATAATGATATCTTTTTGTGTGTGGGTCAGTATGTGTATATATCTATGCTTCAATTTAGTTAATTAATCTATGTTTAGCATGAGATTAAATATCAAACTTGTAAAGACTGAAGTCTTTTAATATATGTAAAATAAAACAATGGAGATTGGTCTCTCTCTCTTCATCTATGTAAGAATCTTACACAGTGGTAGTGTTGTGTCATCGCTTTAACGCGTAGGAAGAGGAAGTGTTACACATATTTATATGACTTCTCCTGAGAGGACTAACAACATCTTTTTCACATTGTTGACAACGATCCGTTTTGTTACTTGGCAAAAAGACTTTGATCACTCTTGTTTTTTTCACACTTGCCCTTTTATTCATTAATTATCCTCTTCCATACGTTTTCTCTCCTCTGGGCTCCACTCCCCACATCAACTAGCCCTCAATCTTGGCTTCTTCCTCCTCTTTTCTGATTTCGACAATTCACACACACACATATATCATATACATCAAGATTCAGTTCGCTTTTAGTAATTGAGTGAGTATTTGTTTTTGTTTTTTTTGTCATTACCCATCAATTTGCTACTCTTGCCATGTTGGTGTGGTTTATGAAGTCCCTAGTAACAATACTTGAGTTCGATCATCTTGAAAGTTAACACTACAAAAAACCTGAAAATACTCACGGAATCTGAGACAAAAATAATTCAGTCACTAATTAGAGACGGATTACCGACAGAAAGTCATGAGAAAAATTAAAATATATATTTTTCTTTTATAGGTTTTATTAATTTCTCTTTTATAGAAAAGCCATTCATGTGGATAGTTACAAAATGTTCAATCTTGAACAAACTATGTGCTTGCAATCATGCACAAGGAAAACTGAATTATATTAAATTTAATATAATTCATTTTTACAATAACATATTAAGTGTAAATTTTCAATGCGACTTCTCTTCTCCGATTCTCAAGCCTTTCGTGTCTCCAACGAAACATGAGATTTTTTTTTTTTTTTTTAGACTGAAGAGAAGTCTTTCATGTCCCCAACACTCATTTTATATTAAATTTGGGACTTTTTTATATATTTTTTTAAATTCAGACTTTAATATCATCTTGTTTAATAACAATAATAATATAAAATGGAAATAAAAATTAAAAAAGCTTAAAGGAGGGACCCAACCACACTGGTTTTTGCCAAAAGCCACCATGGATGATGGATGTCGAGCAGATTAGCGTGAATTTAAATAGTATGAATGAAATAATTAACGTGAGTTAATTATTACTTTTTTTTAATCATTAATAAGAATGTGAATTCATACGTGCAAGAGAATTCTGAATATAGGAAGGGTAATTTCACTAGGAACAAAAAAATGAATTAAGATATTGAAGAAGAAGAAGAAGGGATATGTAAAAAGAAGAGAAAGACCTTATTGTTATTCGAACAGGTGTCTAGCAGTAAGGTAAATTTATTCATCTCCCTCCAAAAACTTTCGCAGCTTCCCGCCTTCCCCCATTAAATTGACAAAAACACATTTGCCCTTTGAAAAGCTTCAAACCCTACGGTGCTTTTTCTTCCACTTCTCTTCTTGGCTTCTTCGAGCTCCTTTGCCGTCGACAGGGTGCCATCGATCTGAACCTGGCCACGTTTTGACTCTGAGCCTCAGTGACTCTGTCTTCCTTTGTCTCACTGTCACGGCGTCCGACGATGTTCCGAGCCTCCGATCTCCGTCTTGAAATTAAGGTGTGTTCTGCTTGAAATTAAGTGTAATCTCTTCTTGAAATTGTACCTCATTTAGACAAAATCAAACATCCAAATGCCCCAACAGAAAAGAAAACACAGATTCATGGGTCGTTTGTGTCATCTTCAGTTTCCTAAGTGTTGTTCCGTGTGTGTTTGTACAGTTCACAAATATCGGTTTATAGGCAGCACGATTTTATGCTATTTGTTTAGAACTGATTCGCTTATGATGGTAATCTGGAAGTGTGAATTCAATTTACTAGAATTTGAACTTAACCTGTTTGGTTTCTCTTGTAGTTTCACGGTATTTTTTTATTTTGTTTTGACTGAATCTCATCTATTTGTTCTGATCGATTATTGCAAGAATTTTTGTTTGATTAGGTAGGAAGGTTTAAATTAATTGGTGATATCGGGTAAAATGTAATTATTTATGGGTCTGAGTATTGTGATAAAAAAATGCCCTGTGATGGTCAGGATCTCCAGCTACAGTTGGCGGTGGGGGCGCAGCAGCTCCTCCTCCTACTGAGGAGAAGAAGGTTTTTTTTTTTAAAAAAAATAAAATAAAATGAAATGAAAAGCTGTATTGGTATCGTCCGATTCTGTCTTGTGGCTATTTGTTATCTAATTGGCAATTGTGTGTTGCAATTTTACAGGAACATCCCCAAGAAGAGAGCGATGGTGACATGGGATTCAGCTTGTTTGATTAGGAAGTCCTTTCATTATGGTCTGGTCTTTTCCTAATTTTGTTACTCCGATGGTATTTTCATTCTATGGATTTTGTAGGTGCCCCTTTATGTTGCTTACAAATATGAGTTAGTTTTAAGTTTACAGTGCCCTGTGATTTGAATTATATTTTCCCTTGCCATAGTTCATAGCTTTGGTCTCTGCTCTGGTTTCTTTTAAATCTGGTTGCTTACAAATAACATGATTTCATGACCCTATATAGACCTGCTTGAAATTCTGTTGATCGGTCATCCTGTTTTTCTTTGCTTATCTATAATTTCTTCAAGTGTTTAGGAAACCGATGCACATTTGATCAGTCAGAAAAGGGCTCTAGTTTATGGAGTTATCTTTTCCTATCTTTTCGAGAATATAATGTTAATGTTAATTTTTGAGGTATGGTGTTGATGTAATTCGATCCTGAACTCTGTAAGAATAAGCTCATATTATGTTCTCCCATCTGGTATTGTAAATATGGTTTGATAAGATATATGATAGACAATCAAGTGCAAACTTATTTGCTTAGTTTTTTTGGGGAAAAATGGAATGTATTTGTTGATCTGTGTACATTGTGTAAATATTTGAGCAGAAAAGTCCATTATTGTAATTATGGTCCAGTAGAGCTTCTTTTACTAAATGCATGGTAGGCCTTTTGCCTAGGCTTTCCCATTTTTCTTTTCTGCTGACTTGTCAAAACAGGTTTGGATATTGGTGGCATAAATTGGGATGATTAGCAAGGGGTAGCATTTCAATGCCATTTGTGGTCATAATAACTTGGACTTCTGTGGTCTGTAATGAATTGATTATAGTTGTCATGTGTATGCCTTTCTTGTCAAATTCCCAGATTCAACAATTTTTTAAACTGAATAAAACAATGTTGGGACTGTTTTGGAAGCTTTGAGGTTGTGATGGTTACTTAAGTTTTGGATATTTCATGAATAATGTTGTAAATGCACAAGTTTCCTAAATTTTTACACCATTTCCATGGGCAAAGAACTTTATTTGCCTCTTAATTATATACTCTCTACCTTCAATGGTATATATACTTAAGTCTTTTCATATTTGAATTGATTTGCATCTCACTGAAAATGTGTTTCAATGGCTTATTGTTAGTTAAATTATTACAAACTCATTGGCTTATTGTAATTAATTATTTTTTGCCTTTAATATTTATTGGGTGAGAATATGATTTATTTGGTACTCTATGGAATTTGGGTTCCTGCTTCAATTACAAATAATAGATATTCTGAGGCTAATCAAAGGTGTCATTAAATGCGTGCACATGTGTGTGTGTTGGACCATTCACCCTAACTAATAATCAACAAAAGGAGGACAAATTAAACTATATAGGGTCTATCTGCAGGATTACTCAGACAAGCCACATACACTACTGCTTGATTGTCCAACAAGTAGTTTTTATAACTAGAACTAGAAGGTTTACAGTTTTTACATATTTTGGGATGTAATGATCTGTCCTCTTTGTTTAATCCAATGCCAATAATCATTAATTCTTCTTGGTGTGAGTGTGATCTTATCATGTAAGCAGTCCCGAGAAGGCTTTCTAAAAGAACTTGATTGAATTTGGTTTGATCATATTCCAAATGCTTTAAGAAGCAATGGGAAAGTTGTAAAAGAGGTACCTCTTACCTGATTCACTTTGTGATTGAACCTAGTATAGTTTTATATTATGACAGTGAAACATCTTCATATTTTGCTTGGCAACGGATAATTGATGCAGTGAAAGTGTTGCCCTGTGCATTTATGAATCAACTGCTCCCCTGAATATTTAACAAGTTTCCCAGTGATACATTGGATTTATTTGGTTCTAGATAGTTATTTTTTGCCGCTGAATTTTAGGAACTGGATTACGTTCTTGCTTCTGTATATGAAAATGGCTCTGTTTCTACACTACTTTGGCTATGTGCAATATTATATTTGCTGATGTGTCGTATGCACTTGAGAAATTGCTAAAAGTGTGTTTGAATTGAGTTTTACTAAACTACCACATTGTGGATTATTGGACTTAGTTGTGATTTATTGGGTTTGCTATTAATAGCTTAAACCTTGTTGAATGTTTCAGCACAATAACCAGCCCCCTTTGACTATTAGTTAAGTACTCCATTGAGTAGCTCATACTATTAGTTATAGGACTTAAACACCTCATTCTGAATTCAACCATATCACCCAAAAAAAGTCTCCATTTGATTTTAATTAATTCATAAACATTTCGACTTGCACATGTGGCTTGACTTTTGCATGACATTTGCTTTTTCCTCTTCTAAGTCAAGCATCAAATCTTACCCATTGGTTTGCATGCCTTAATTCATAAACATTCTGATTTGCACATTTGCTTTTTCCTCTTCTAAAATAGAATTCTTACTTCTTAGAATGGAATACGTGGATATGCCGGTGGATAACATGGAGTATGAAGAAGAAGATGATATAGATGATGACGTTGAAGATGTTGATGAAGACGAAGACAGAGACAGAGATGAAGATGAAGATGAAAATATATAAATTATTAGGTTTTATAAATTTTGTTGTTTTTCTGTTCTTGAGGTGACTTTTATTGCATTGACTTGTAATTGATTCAGTTTTTTATTCATTCAAGTTTGTCATGATTTATTACTCTTGTAATTGATTTAGCTTTCTATCTATATGAACATGCCTATTTTCTCGTTTCAGTGCATTTTAATTATTTTTAAAAAAAAAACGTTCAGAAAAAAAAAAAAAAAACTAAGATGAGAACGTACATATGAAAATTTGCTCAAATTACCCACGAAATTCTGTCCCTGATTACCCACGGAATTTCGTCTCTGATTACCCACAGAATTTACCCACGGAATTCCGTCCCTAATTACCCACGGAATTTACCCACGGAATTCCGTCCCTAATTACCCACGGAATTTACCTACGGAATTCTGTCGCTGATTACCCACGGAATTTACCCACGGAATTCCGTCCCTAATAACCCACGGAATTTACCCACGGAATTCCGTCTCTGATTACCCACGGACATTTCCGTGGGTAATTACCGACGGAATTATTCCGTCCCTAATCCGTGGGTAATTTACTGACGGAATTTTTTTTGTCGGAAAATCAATTAGCCACGGCATTTTTATCGACGCCTTTTGCTCCGTCGGAAATTCCGTCGGAAAATTTTACCCACGAATTCCGTGGGTAATTCCGTCGGTAATAGGAATTACCCACGGAATTCCGTGGGTAATTTCCGTGGCTAATATGAGTTTTTTTTGTAGTGCATGTGATATACACCCGCTCATGCTTAATATGTGCTATGTAACCTGGTGTGATTAATTAAAAACGGAGGATAAGTGTTAGAGAGTTAATGATAATTAGGTCTGTGAATTTAAAAGACTCAAATATAAATAAAGCGTTTAAATTTTAGGTACTCTTTCGATTCTAAATATATGACATAATTTATAGTGTAAATTGCATTATAAACTATATCATATATTTATGAGCGGAGGGAGTATAACTCTCAACTTGTAATTGAGATTTCTATTTCTATTTTAAACTCTCGGTATTTATAATTTATTTTTAAGAAAAACATATATAAACCTATATATATATGTGTGTGTGATGAGTTTAATGTTTAATGTTTTTCTTTGCGAATATTTTTTTTGTCACGCTCACATAAAAGTGAGTGGGTCCTATTCTTTTTATATTGGAATCCACTTACTTTTATGTGAGTGTGACGGAAAAAATGTTTCTTCAATATATGATTATAATAAGTCGATGTTTCGAAATTTAAATGTGGTTCTCCCATTGGAAAAATGTAGAAAGTGTCAAATGGAATCCCATGGGAGGCACGTGCCAAAACGCACGTGACGCATACACTTATAGGTCCTAGTCCTAGCTACCACCCCTCTCTCGCACAAGAGTTTGTAATTTGAATGCTCCCTTGTTGACAAGAGAACAATTCACTCGAGATCTGATCCACCAAGACTGTAAATTGACCACGAATCGATCTGTTGAAAAGCTTTTAGCCACATCACAAACATAAAAGCTTTTAGCCACATCACAAACATTCCCTTAATTAAACTCTCTCTCTCTCACACACGGAGTAGTATGTATATATACTATATAGAAGCACTACATATATATGTAGAACATGCGACTAACATAATCCAATAATTTCAACCTCAAATAATAAACCATATAATATGATTAACATATAATACTTTTATTTTCGCAATATCCATGATACGTACGACAAAATTAATGTTTGGTATATCACTGATCAGTATCCACATTTTTCTCTTGCCTTTCATATCGACATTAATTATCTTGTATCTTAATTAGGATTATTATCTAGTTGAGACTTGAGAGATGACGATAGGCTCGCAAGTCTGTCTCGTGTCTGTTAGAACTGATGGGTCAAAGACCTTCGGAGTGGCCAATTCTGTAAATTGCTATATGATCCCAGTCAAAATTGTTTAAAGAACAATTTTAAGTCTCTTAAAGCTACAATCCTATCACCGAAGTTTATTTTATCATTTTAAAAAGGACAAAAGTAAATTAGCATAATTAAAATCTGCAACAGTAACAAAGTGATCAAAATAAAGAATTGGAAAATTCTGCCTTCCTATCTATCGTCTGAGAAAAACAGAAATTTGAGTGTTAAAATTAAAACCATTTGTCAATAGGAAGCCTTAAGCACCCTTATGTCTTTGCCTTCCATTTTCCCAGTTATTGAAATTCTGTACAACCTCCAGTCTTTTATAAGATTTAGTTTGTAGTGTAAAATGTATTACAAATTATTAGATTTTATATATATTAAGGACTATAAGTAGTATATTATATAAACCCTACTTTAATTTCTGTATCCCTCTCTCACATACACATGCAAATTATTCTTTACTTACGTACACAAAGCACATATAAAAATATAATCTGCGTACATATATATGATAAGCATCAACCATACATATATATACAAGTTCCTTTATGAGCTATACATATCCTCTCTCTGTGCTTAGCTGAGATCTACAAATACAACACAAACAAGTGTATTAACTGTTGCGGCGCACTAAACAAACTGTTGAATCCAAGAAGGAGGATGATTATATGCACATGCACAGTCAAAAACCAGATGTACAGAGAGCTCCAACAACGTTTGTAGTCCATTAATTTAAGAATAATCAAAGAGATTCCACCGACACCGAGACATTCTGCTTCTGTTGCAAGGGTCCAGTGAAGGCCACTACAATTCCCCACCAGTCACTTTCCCCCAAACAAGGTGCACGAAAAACAATGGCTTTTTCTTTGCTAGAGTATTGTTTTGTTTCATTCATATAGGGCACTCCTATAGCATATTTGAATTACACTCACACACTTTCAGAGAGTTCAAACAATTTTTCATCAATCTATCACCTGCCCTCTGGACCATATTGTGCAAATACTTTATACTCTCTCGGTCATAAATATAAGATAAAGTTGATTTTTTTAGAGAGATTAAAGAAACTAATTAAATTACTTTAGAATATTTTTTTTTTTCCAAACTAATTAGTTTGACTAATAAACTGATATATAATTTAATGATACATACACAACATAATGAACATATGATATGATTAAGTAACTTTTTTAGCTTCTTTACTCTCTAAAAATAGTCAACTCTATCTTATATTTAAGACTGAAAGTAGTATCAACTATATGTGATGATGCTTAATTTGACGTACCAGTACGGGAAGCCCACATCGGAAAGTTGCCGTGAGTCCCGGAGAGAACTTTGGGGTTTTACTAGGCGACACCAATTCCATCTGAAATCTTCGGAGCAAAGAAAGTGCCACGCTTTTGAGCTCCACCATAGCCATCTCTTTGCCCAAACACACCCTCAATCCGGCTTGGAAAACCGGGTACTTGAATGGATTTTCCGGGTGAAAGTGCCCTTCCCTCAACCACCTTTCGGGTTTGAATTCAAAGCAATCCGGACCCCAAATTTCCTCCGACCGACCCATGGCATATGGGTGGTAAGTAACCCTAGTTCCACTCTTCACCGGTGTCCCGTCGGGCAATACGTCGTCGTTTACGCAGAACTTAGAATCGAATTGGATTGGAGGGTAAAGCCTCATGCTTTCATACGTTGCTGCTTGTAAATAGTGCAGTTGCCTTAACTGTTCAAAGTTTGTGAGCTCTTTTTCAGGTCCGATTACTTTGTCTGCTTCGTGCCGAATCGCTGACTCTACTTCTGGGTGTCTGGCCAATAGCCAGAAGAAGCTGGTGAGTGCTGATGCCACCGTGTCACGACCAGCCAATAGGAAGCTTATAACAATATCCCTCAAGTACGTGTCGTCGTTTACGGTGGTCATGAACTGTGATAGCAGATCTTTTTGAGCGGAAAACCCGATTTTTTTTCGCTTTTGCCTTATCACCTCTTTGGCCAACAGATTAATCATTCTGATTGCTTTTTTCAGCCTCTTCTCACTTCCCAGATTGAGCATCCTTTTAATCTTCCATACGAGAGGTGACACAGTCATCGCTCTCTCTGCTGATAATTTGGAAGCCAGGTCAAAGGAATCTGCGAACTCCGACATAGGTAGAGACAACTCCAAGCACTTAGGGTCTAACCCAAAGGAGAATCTGCAGATACTATCGAACGAGAATCTTCTAAAAACGTCTTGTAAATCCAAGACGCTGTCTTGCTTCGACAACATGAGTGGGATGAGGCGATGTTGGATTTCATAGTTGACAATCTCAAAAGCGAAGGATCTTACGGAGCACTTGTTGAGCTCCAGGCAGGCCATCTTTTTCTGAAACCTCCACAGTTCGCCGTCCACGTTGAAAATACCTCGACCTAGGAAATCGCCAAGGATCATGGAAAAGGTTTTGCCTTTTGGGAAATTATCAAATTTTGTCTTGAGCATGTACTCGATGTTTTCTGGGTTGGAGGTGATCGTGTTCCCAAGGACATGGATGTGGATGGTGTTGGTAGGGGAGTTTCGAAGAAGGTGAGCGAACCAGTCGCAAAGGTTCGGGAAGTTTTTGGACCAGCTTGAAGTGAGATAAGACTGGCAAATTTCGCAGCTACAGAAAACGTTGAGTCTGGGAACTAACGAATGTGAGAGATACAGGATGGAGAAAACGAAGAAGATGATGGTGGTAAAAAATAGGTGAGAGCTAAAGAAAGCACAGAGAGGCTGAAAGGAAGCCGCAAGTTCCATAATGATGGATAATATTTGATAAAGATAAATACACAGAAGAATTAGGGACGGAAGGATAGGGAGAGAGAAGAGATCGAAACAAGAAGGATTGCCATTGGCTGTGATGTAATGGCTATATATACACGGATTGTTTTCATACATCAACAATTTTCATTTATATATTAGATCATGATCATGATTATTATAATTAATAGTAGTATAGATTATTATATACCAGTATATATAAGAGTAGTACGTACATTGTAGAGTCTAGTATACGATAGAGTTGTGTATGTAGTGTATCCAAGAAATGAGAATGATTGAATGATGGAGGAGGAGGAGGTGGAGGTGGAGGAGGGATATATAATAGGGACACGAAAAAACCGTGAAGTGACTAGAAAACAAAGTTTTTAAGAGGCATCTTCTCGGTGCATGACCCATGATGTATTGTCTTGTGTGGTCTAGTTCATCGATATTCATTCATTTACCCCACGTGTTTTAATTTGAGGGCCAAGATCTTTTTATATATATAATCTTGTCATTAATATAAGAGATAGACAAATAATTTAGGGATATTAAAAAATTAGTTATTTGAAATAAATGAGTACTAGCTTCACTAAAATACATTCTTTATTATATGCATTAGAACTACCTTGTATGAAAATCTCTTAATATGTGCAGCTAGCTCTTATATACTCCTTCTTGCCTTGATATAAGACATATTTGAGGAGTTGATTTTGGTCTTAAACATAAGACATATTTTTTATATTTATAAATCTTTCCCTAGTTTACTTTTATTGATACTCTCTCAACAATAATAAAAAAAGAAAATAAATAAAAGAATGAAAGAAGATAACTGAGGTGTTTTAGAAAATATATGTCATATTAACTAATATATTAAATTAAATAAATATATCTTATATTAAAGATCGGAAGGAGAATTAGCTAGAGACCCAAGGGTAGTATAATTTTTTTTTTAAAAAAAAGACAAACTTGGTTTGAATATGTTCGATGCAATATTCCAGCCTCGCCACACGATGACACAATGGTTAATTCGATCTGCCAACAGCCAATCACGAGCTAGAGGGAAATTGGGCGCATCTGCTGTAAATGCGGGGATCCAAAGCTCGACCAGTTATTATATATATATGTAAAATTAAGGGAGGAAATATTCCAATTATAATATAGTACTCACTGACACATACGTTTTGAGTATTGGGCTTCTCTTTGTTTATTTCTTCTTTATCATGACCCCATGTCTTAACGTACACACGCGTTGATATATGGACGTGATGAGGTATTAATGATAATCCTGGAATACACCAGTGATCAGGATTACTTTTTGCTTCTTAAGATAAGACATATTTCATCTTGAATAGATTACAGAAGTTTGTTACTATAATATGTATTTTTTAAAACATTAAAGTCAATCTTTTTTAATTCTTTTATTTCTTTTTTTGATTATTGTTGAGAGAGGGATCAATAGAAGGTAAATTTAAAAAAGATTGATAACTATGAAAATCATGTCTTATATTTATATAAGACCAAAATCAACTCCTTACATATATCTTATATTAAAGACTGAAGGAGTATTTGCCAGATGCGTGTGTGCATGTGCTTGTATCTAAGTCAGTTAGTTAACATTTCAGGTAGTTGAATTAGGCTTTTAGTCATTTTCAACCAAAAAACGCAAATTACAACTGGGAATTCCCCCCAAATTTTATCAACTAAGCTTTAGTTTTGGCATTATATATAAACGTCTCACATTTTATTACAGATTTGTAGCGAATCTTTAATTTTTATAAATGTAGCTTGTAATTTTTCTTAAAAGAAATTATAATTTACAATTACTTTGCAAAACGGAACTATGTGCTATTGTGCTGATTGCATAAACACGTTTTCATCTCTCTGCTAATTTCTTCAGTCGGTCCTTTTTTCTTCATTCGTAAGTTGCTGTTATTTGATGTCATTTTTTTTTTTTTTCGTTTTATAATCTTCCTGCGTCACTCTCGATCATATAACCACAAGCTTCACTCAAGCTAGGCAGCAGATTTTCTTTAAATGCACCCTTCTCATCAAATGCATCTTTAATTGATGGGATTATAACATTCAGAGAATATATCCACATGTTACTTATGTGTGTGTAAATATATATTAAACATTTTGGATAATTTTATACTCCCTCCGGTCCTAATTATAAGACAACATTTGGGAGTTGGTTTTGGTCCTAATTATAGGACAACATTCTAATTTTTGTCAACTTTTTCCTAAAATAACCCTATTTTATTTCAATTAAAAAGCGTGTGAAAAGGAAAATTCTAAGTTAGAAAGGTATGTAGTAGAGGTTGTTAATTCAATTTTACTTATGTCATTTTAAATTTATATAAGGGCATTTTAGGAAATTAAGTAAAATTAACTAATTTAACTTCTCTCCTTAATCTCCCCAAAATCGGTTAAATATGTCTTATAATTAGGACCGAAGGGAGTATTTTAAAATCACGAGCATAAGCTTGTATCCGCAATCTCAAATTCAAATACGTACGTGCCTTTTGAATAATTCATTTAAAGCATGAGGACACAAATTTGGGGGAATGGGGAATGTGTCTTGTTACTCTTGCCCAAACAATTTAGTGCTTGTTTGGATTAGTGTTTTGAAACCTTAATTTGATTTTTTTTTTTTAAAAAAAAATGTGATTTTACGATTTATAAAGTAAGTATATGAAAAAAAAAAATTGTACTGACACAATAATTAAATATAAATTCATGACAATTAACAAGGCTAATTTGAATTGTTTTTTATATTGTCATATTTTGGGAGCTCATCGCCCCTCACGGTTTTAAAACATGTAAAAGCAGGAGGTATTTAGATCATTATTATAAGGTATCTTTTATTCCCTTCTCCAGCCGACGTGGGACTTACTACACTCCACCCCTATAAACCAAGTGTTCTCTCTGGCACATTAATCCATATCGATTGAATTCTTACCTAAAACGGGCAAGGAAAACGACCAAAATAATGTTCAAAAAAAAAATACTGGACTAAAGCAGATTGGAAACATTTTACTAAAGTAATGTAGTTAGTGGCGCATGACAGGCTTGCGGAACTTAAGGCACATGACATGTTCACGCCACTAACACATACCGACAAATTTTGTGTCAGTGGCGCAGGAAAGATCTACGCCACTAGGTGACGTGGAAAATCTCCACGCCACAGGTGGCGTGGAAAAGACCCACGCCACCTAGTGGCGTGGTAATTGGGAATCAGACCCACTAAAAGTGGGTCTGATTCCATCTATTAAAAAAATATATTAAAATAATAATAATAAATGATAAAAAAGGAATAATTTAAAAAGCTCTACTTCATTTAATTTGAAGTCAAAAAGAAAGAAAACATGGAGCTAAAATAACTCATTAAGAACGCCTTTTAAAAGATTACGCGTACAATTTGGTTATAACAACAAATTAAATGAGTAAAAGACGTTCTTAATGAGTTATTTTAACACCACGCTTTTTTTCTTTTGACTTCAAATTAAATGAAGTAGAAACTTTTTTAAATTATTCCATTTTTTTTATCATTTTTTATTATTTTATTATATTTTATTTTTAGTATCTATATTTTTTTAATAGATAATCGCCCACGCCACTAGGTGGCGTGGATATTTTCCACGTCACCTAGTGGCGTGGATCTTTTTTCTCGCGCCAATCGACATAAAATTTGTCGGATGTGTCGAAATGGAGTGAACTCACATGTCACGTTTTAGTTCCGCAAGCTTGTCATGCGTCACTAACTACATTACTTTGGTAAAATCTTTCTAATCTGCTTTAGTCCGACAATTTTTTTTTTTTTTAACATTATTTCGGTTGTTTTCCCAAAACGGGCAATATAAAAAATGAGACGTTGGAATGCTATACATTCATATGTGATATGATATGTGTGTATTTATTCCATCACTCTCAATCAACTTCAAATGAGATATATAATAAAACCACAAAGAAAGTACATTTTTTGGAAAATGAGTTCTAATTTTAATCATTAATATTTGTAAATGACATGGTACTAAAAACCATAAGACTGATATTATAATTATAAATAGGACAAAAGGGTAACTTGTAAAGGAGTTGGCGTAATATATACAGTCTCGATCCAGGTCAAAAATTAGAAACAACGGGCAACAAATCACCTGCTCACAAAAAAAATCCACACTAATTAGAGACCGAAAAATACATATGTAATTTCAAAATATCAAACCTATAAGACACGGATCAGAGTCAAAGGTTTCTGATTATTTTGTGGTTCATTTTTTTTTTTTTTTAAAAAAAGAAAAGATCCAAAGACATGTTATACATGTAATTGGAGACGACGTACGGATTCTTGAAAGAGAAGAATTCCACCAACCACTGCTACAAGATATAAATCTTACATTTCCTAAAAAAACGTCTTTTTTTCATAAAGGGAAGTAAAAAATAAAGACGATGACATTTTTGTAATTATATACAAATTTTTTTACTTATTAGGCTTTCCTTTAACAAAATCAGACGTCTACTTTTGATGTCCCAATTAAGAAAAGGGATGGCAAAAGTAGAGCTTTTAGCGCCAAGCTAAGAGCACTACTTTTAGCTTCCTTTTAGAATTGGGACACCAAAAGTGATCTTTCGGCGTCCTCAATTTAAAATTGAGATGCCTAAAGTCGCACATATATGTTCTTCTCTTCGTTCAGATCTCACATCGCTTGCTTCTAGATTCAAATTCTTCCACCTTCCTTCATCGCTCATAGCTATGAAACAAGAGCTAATCGGAGCATTTGTGTCTGTTACATTAATTCGTACTGTGGATCTAGAAGACGAAAAGGAAGATCGGTTCTGGGAATTTATGGTTTTTGATTTTGGAAAATTGTTTTTTTTTTCCTGAACAATTTGACCTAAAATTGGATGAAGATGAGCTCTCACTATTTGAAAAACAAACCATGCGATGATTCCTTTTTTACTCGTAGTGTTGAACTTGGCGAGTTGGTGATTGAAAGGGAGGAGGTCTGTCAGATCTAAGTCGTAGGAAGAGGAAGAGTGTCGATCTGGCTTGAGAATCATCTTTGAGAGATGGCGCCGAACACGATTCGGAAGGTGATTGGGGCTGTGAAAGACCAGACTAGTATTGGGATTGTGAAGGTGGCTAGCAATTTGGCACCAGAGCTCGAGGTGGCGATCGTCAAGGTGACGAGTCGATCACAACGATGACCCAACAAGCGAGAAATATGTATAGGGAATCTTGAGTTTGATATCTTTTTCTTGTGGCTATGTTCATGTCTGCGTTTTCGTTGCATCCCAGCGTTTGGGGAAGACCCGGAACTGGCAGCATTGTCTGCGTCGCCTCCTTGAGAGTATAATACTTATGACACCCCTTTTTTAGTGGACGTTGTCCCCAGGTTTTTACTACATTGCTTACATAGACATCTCCTTATAAAAGGATATAGAAAGGACCTAAAAATGAACATTAAAAGGTTTTTTATTTTAATAGTGAACTTACGTTTGTGTCCCCTCTCAAGTGCCAACTAATTGTTTCAAATATAGCCTTCCTTTTCTGACACCGATTTTGTAATTTATTAGAGTAAATATCTTTTTTGGTCCCTGACAAAAAACGCGATCCTCATTTTGGTCCCTTACAAAAAAAAAGATCATTTTTAGTCCATAAAAAAAAAAACTTTATTAGCCGAAAAAGAATAAAAAGGTCGATTGGTTGACATTTTGATCCTCAGATTTTTTTGTCGGAATTAAAGGTGGAAAAATCCTAGATTTGCATCATATATTAAGTTCAAACAATTATACATTTTGCCCCGATCATAAATTGCAGTTTCGAATTTTCTTGTGGTCATAGGCATGGGCTTTCTAATTTTTTCTTGTCGCCGGAGCTCATTGTCGAATTTTCTTCCCGGGCATTTTAGCTTTACATTTGCAATTATCCCCTCGGGTGTGATTTAGTCCTAAACTTTATCCTACCATTACTCTTTGTTGCCGTATCAGCCTCATGTAATGGAAATGAACTCTGAACTTGTTTACCACATGGGGTCTTTAACCTTGACATGGTTTTCGTTTAGCGCTCTTTTTTTTTGGCACACTTTTATGATAAATTTTGAAAAACTTTGCTTAGAAATGCTGGGGAAAAATTCAGATTTGCAATATCTGAAAGATTTGAATTTTGGGCGCGAGATTCATTTTACTTTCATAGCGGTAAGAAATTATCGACCGTCATGTCACCGATCGAGGGTCATTGGGTTTTTAATCCTTTGATAATATTCTTTTAGGTTCATTGAAGAATATCCAATTTGAACTGAGATTGTATATTGTGTATTTTTTTTCTACGAGTGCATGACATTAAAAAAAAGATATTTACTCAATTTATTAGCTGGGCTCCTCTATAGTATGAAGTCCAATGAATAAAGTCATTCTATGTGTGACTTGAAAGCAGCTTGTCCAAGTTGCCTCACGATTCTATATCTAATTAAATTTCTACAAATGTTTTTTGAACTATCTTGACCATCTCCTTTCAAGTTCATCTCCCACTCATTCTCGCTAACAATCCATGTCCAAAATGCGACCAATCAAACCTTAATGGTGTCATTTCTACATGCTTGGATTGTATTTAAGACACATTTTAGTGGGTTCTTTGTTGTGTACACATGAATTTGTACTTGTGACAAAGTTGTAGAAACGATTCATTTGTATTAATGAAAATGACCTTTTGGTCTTCTCGTAAATGTTCTCATGATTGGTAACTTAACAATTTAATTTCAATGACAAGAAATATGTATTTATGATAATGACCTTCACCATTTGTTCCTTTGTAAATTGTCTAAAAACAATATCAAATCACTAACAACAACTATATTCATATATTTAAATTGTATTAGTGTCAATCAAGGTTTGGAAAGTGTTGTTAACACATCACATCACCCCTCATTAACAAGTACATCACCCTACTAACAACTATATCACCCCCTCTCGACAACTAAAACAACCCTTTATTAACAACTACATCATTCTACTAACAACTAAAACAAACTTCAACAACTACATCACCCCCCTTTAACAACTAAAACAACCTATTATCAGCAAGAACTTAACATCACCCCCTTTAACAACAACACGTGAATCAACAACTAACAACTATAAGAACATATCTATTTCCACTAACAACAATATCGGTAACCACTAACAACTACATCACCCCCCTTAACAACAATATCAAAGAACAACCACTAACAACTACATCGTAACAACAACATCTTTAACAACAATATCACCTAATCGGGAACCACACTAACAACTACATCAGGTCCCATCTCTTAACAACTACAAATAACCTAAAAAACTCGACAACTACAACAACATCAACCATCTCTAACAACCATACATCCACCGACAACCATCTCTAACAATGACATCACCATCTCTAACAACAACATCTACCCCAAATAACAAACCATATCGAGAAAACTAACAAGGACATCAACAAAAAAGTACCACAACACCGTCGGCCATCTCTAACAACTCCATATTTAACCACAACTACATCACCATCTTTAACAACTACATCAACCATCTCTAACAAATGACATCAGCCATCTCTAACAACAACATCGGCTCCTCTATAGTATGAAGTCCAATGAATAAAGTCATTCTATGTGTGACTTGAAAGCAGCTTGTCCAAGTTGCCTCACGATTCTATATCTAATTAAATTTCTACAAATGTTTTTTTGTTACTACTAACTAATTGCAACGACACGGTGACTTCTATAAAGTATTGATTTATCGAAAAAAAATAGTTTCATAAATTCGTCTGGATGAAAAACTGATAATTTTTGTAGTGAGAATCGACAAATTCATTAAAGGAGCCAGGTCCAGTTACTACTCATACAAAGGTAGTGGCCCCCGCCCTCTAAATTTTTTAATACATATATATTATAAAGGATATCTTTCTTTGTATTCGGTTTATTTTAATATTTAGACTACATTACAAACAACCTCATGCGAAAGAGAAACTTATTATATATAACTTATTTATCTTTTAATCTCAACATATAGTAGTTTCACATAATCGTTAGTGTTTGACCCTTTACTTTTTTGAAATTAGCTAGCTTACGTTAACAAATATAAGGAGATATTTAGCTACATGTTTATACAAGCTTAATAAATTAAGCTTGTTTGATTATATTGTATTTCATCATTTGTATTTTTAAAATTTAGTTAATACTACTCTGATCCTAAATATAAGACATATTTATCTAATTTAGATAAATTAAGGAAGTTAGTTGAATAAGTTAATTAATTTGATATGTATTTTCTAAAACATCCTAGTCACCATCTTCCTTAATTTTTTTATTCACTATTTTCCTTGATTATTGTAAACAAATATGAAAACTATATCTTATATTTAGGACAAAAATTAATTCCCTAAATATGTTTTAGATTATAGATGGGAGGGAGTAATTTGTTAAAATATACATAATCCATTCTTAGTGGATTAGGGCCGTCCAAACCTAATGTAAATGGAGCTATTATGTGATAGTTTTCTTTCAGTTTTTTATATATTAAGTCTATATTATATTTTAAATACTTTTATTTATGATATGATATTTTTTATTTTCACCTTGTGTATAAAATTCCTAACCCTGTCACTTTACTCGTATATGCCTCTAAACCAAGCACGTATAAAAAAAAAAAAAAATTGCGCCGAAAGCCAAAATATTTTTTTTTTGATACAAAGCGATAGGGGAGGGGATCGAACCCAAGACTTAGGGGGAAATTAATCCCAATACCACTGTACTACTAGTAGTGCTGGTAAGCCAAAATAAATTGATTATAAGGAATGGAGCATCTGACAAATATATACAAACGCAACGGGAGCGAGAGAAATGTATAGGTAGGCAAATTTCTACAGTAGATAGTAAGTGCCAGTGATGGAACAACTTGCTGGTCAGTTGGGTTTAGGCTCTAGTTCGTCCCAACTCGTTTTAAAATTTGTTAGTATATATATATGTATCTATTATATAATATTTTATTTTGACCAATAATTTAGCTTCAGCTAGTTACTTATCTTCTCAATAAGAACAAAGTTTGATTTATTAATCATTAGGCTGTGAGAGGAAAAAGTAAAATTCTTGTTTGAAATATCTACTGAAAATGTTAGTATCATCTTATATCTTATTTTGATTTATAATTGACGGTTATTATTTATTTGTCTTTTCAATGTTAAGTGATACTATTTAGTAAATAGTTTAATATGTTTATTTTTTTGGCCCGGGCTAAAAATATTTTTTGGTCCCGCCACTGTAGGTGCCTCTTCTATTCGACATCCATCACTTGCAACTAGGTTTCATTCACAATGTATATTTTGATTAGCGATAAAAACTACTTTTTCAATATAATTTACGGTATGAGGTAGGTTTGTTAAAAGAGTTTTATCTCAACACACCCGTATAGGCCAACTCAAAATATACCCTATTCCACATAAAATCTGTTATGTATGCACGTACGTCAGTTTACTATAGGCGCCAGCAAATTTAAAAAAGTAAAATGATAGCCGTCTCTTGACTTTTTTTTATACTAATAAATTTTAGGAAAGGGTTAGGCAAGGCGAGCCATCTTTACCCTCGGCGTTAACCTAGGCACCTAGGAGCTAGGATGCCTCCCCTCTTCCTTCTGCGCGAAAGACGAGGGGTCTACTTTTGTTTAAAAGGAAAAGGAATCACTAGTACAAAAAAGCCTTTTAAGACCAGACAAAAAACGCTTCGTAAGACCGGATCTGGAATCGGTCTCGTTCTGCGGTATTAAAAATATGTTACTAAGACTCTTCTAAACCAAACTTTTAAAATATCCTTAAAAGTGTTTCGTAATAAACAAAAAACAAAAAAAAAAACCCAAATGAAACCATTGGGTCTCAAATCACCGTGGAAACATTTTTGAATGTCCTTACATCATTAGCGACGAAGAACCAAGAGAAGATTGGAAGCAACAACAACAAGAAAAACAAAAAGAAGATTACAAACTCCGAAATAAGAAAAATAACAAGAAACAAATCATTCACCATGGAAATCAAATTTAAATCAATATAAAATCGAGGTGAAATTGAAGTCCGCATCTACAAAAAATCACAAGCTTAAAGCAACCAAATAGGTGATCCTCTTTGCCTGTACTAGTAAAACTTCAAGCAACCAAAATCGAAGTCCGGATCCGAGCGGAGTGGTCAAGGTAGGAATAAATAAACTTACGCAAGAAGAGATCCGGGTTTGATTTTAAAAAGGATCTATGCGAAGACAAAGAGTGGAAGAGCCATAGATCGAAGAGGAAGGAGCGCCGTCATCGAGAATCCTCGAAGTAGTACGCTTTGTTAAGGGAGGATTGGAGTCGACGCCATCGCAAAACCCTTGAAGCATCTCACCGCCAACGTTTTGATTGTGTGGTTCTTGTGATGACTTACAAAGATTGCAAGTAGGTTAGAGGAAGAGGATGACATTCTTGCGAGAATTTCAACCCTCCATTTCCAGCTTTTTTTTTTTTTTTTTTTTAACACTTTTAAGACCGGTTTTTGAAACAAGCGGTTTAAAAGTGTGCGTTTTTAAAACAAGCGTCCCCATATATTTAACCGTTGCATAGCTTTTAAGACGGAAACAAGCGGTTTTAAAAGTCGATCGTCTTAACTTTTGTTTAAAAGGAAAAGGAATGGGAAAATTCATCTCGGATCCCATATTCACAAAAAAAGAGATGTTTTGTAAAAATCTCTCATCAGTAAAAATTAAGTTGTCACATTTTAGGAAAAAACCCCAGGACATTTTCTGATATTATTTAATAAAACGTTAGTTATTAATTAGACTAATATAGTTATTAATTCCAATTGATTATTAATTATTAATATTTACGAAATTGCTTATTATAGTTGTTATACTTTTAAGACCGGATCTTTTATAATCCGGTCTTAAAAGTGTTTTATATATTTACGAAAGTGCCATTCATATTTTTAAGACCTATCCTTTATAATCCGGTATTGATTTAATTATTAATGAGGATAATATAGTTATTAGGATATTTTTATTAATGAGACCCGATTTAGTTGTTAATATTGTTGTTAATGCGATTTAATTGTTAATGTTTTATGAAATAATCTCAGAGAAAACCTTAGAGCCTTTTTTGACATGTGACTTTTGTTAGACTTTTTTTGATATTTTTTTATTAATATGGGCTCTGAAATGGATTTTTCCAAAAAGAATTGTGCGAGATGCCACGTCTATTTCGACCCTACCAACTGTGCCCATATCGCAATGACACTGACGATGATTATAAATCAAGCGCGCAACTGCAATGAGTTACTGGCGTTTTTGACGCCACTTTTCCAGGGTTGCATGGCCCCTTCACTTCAATCAATACTCAAGTTATGAAATAACATAAGAAATGACACCAGTACCAAATTCCCAATGAAATAAACGTAATCGATCACCAAAATGTGTCACAAGTAATTATAGGATTTAGTTGGGAAAATAACATGATGTTCATGTTTGCTTACTCACTCCGGGACTCACAATTATGGTTAGTTAGGTTGCTAGGTGGGTGGGAGTGTGGGACCCAGGCGATGAGATTGAGGCCTAGGGCAGGATATTCCAAGGTGGCAGCGCATCAAGGCAAGATCATTCAATCAAAGAAATAGAGTACTACTTGTACTGGACAATAATATCAAGGGAGATCATCAGAAACCAACCAAAAGGAGTGAAAGGGAAGGCCAAATTCACCATCCCAGTTAGTCAGGTCTGTTTGGGTTAATGTTAAAAAAATATATTTATGTAAGTTGAGACAAAACTTCTCTCACAAATTTATTTTATATACTGTAAATCACGTTGGAAAAACAGTTTTTACCGTTAATCCAAACTTACACATCTCCAATCTGATTCTATATTTAAGCTGATTAGTCTGGATTATGTTTAATCATTAATGCATGCAAGACTTCATTTGTTCCAACCCACTCTACTTATATATGGTACATATTAAGATAGTAGTAGTAGTTTATATCTTAGTTATTTTCATTGTAAATAATTAAATAGAGTATTTTAGAGAAGTCTAACTAGTGTTTTTTTTTTTTTACAATTTTCTAAATTAATTAACTTTTTCAATTCTTACAAACTAGTTGTAATATCTAGTTCATTCAACAAGAAGGCTGGAGGCCTAACACGGTAAAAAATGGTGGTTCATGACATTGTAAAACCAAAGAAACTGGGTTTAATTAATTATATTATGGTGATCATCATAGTCGAGACAAAACATACCCCATTTATCATCATTCAGGCTCTGGCCTGGCCCCACTCTTTCAAAATGCTTCCATCTTCGGCCACAATTGATATTTTTATATATACACAAATCAATTAAATCCATCTTTTCATTCTCGTAAGCACATCAACCTTTTGTGGTGGAGCCAACAATTATTTTCACTCACCAATAATGTATCATTTCCCCATTCACATCTATCCAACCTACATACTCATTAATTAATTTTCACGATCATTGCATATATATATATATATAGCAATGAACGTCCGCTTTTTATGATCAATGTCTACTTTGTTTACAAAAGCTTAATTTAAAACGGGAAAGAAATTAATAGTACTTATTTTCAAAGCACTCATGGTCACTATTCCAGGTGTTTGATCACGATCATCAATGACTTCTGCTTTTTTTCTTCTTTTTTGAATTGCAAACTGACATGACAAATATCATTTTATTGTATGCCCAAAAAGATAATTAATAATGCTATTATATTTTTATTTATATTTATATATAAATGAGTTTTAGGTTGCAATCATGCATTTACTTAATTTATTGTTTAATATGTATCTTTAGTCTTTCACATCCCCCTCCTTCCTATTTAATTTCCTTGCGTTACTGATGATTATATTTAAATAATATCCATAATGACTTCACGTGCGTTGAAAATTCTGATTATAATTCAAAGACACTCTCAAGTCTCATCTCATGCCATACAAAGGCTAAAAACATTGCCATGGCAGCAAAAAATATCATGGTTGAATATTTTCCAGAATCACTCATCAGTTACTTAATCACTATAGGCCAATGTTGCTATTGACTCTTCTAAAGCAAATTTCAATCTGTTAAGAGGAAAAGTTCTAATTTTCAGAAAATTTGAATAAGACATACAGATGCTAAGTCGAATAATATACTCAGAACACAGCAGCGCGTGTTATATTTAAAATATTGGTAATTTAATCAAAGTTTCAGTCTCATCATTGATTTCGAACCAAAAAAAGAAAAATCTCATCATCATTGATCTTTCCGTAATTATATTAAATATTTGCAATTAAAGTCATTTCTTCAGGTGAGGGAATCGTCATTGAGTATGTGAAGCTCTTTTTGGCATTATACTTGTAACTACATGTTTAAAAGCTCCATTATTTTGTTGATTAAAAAGAACCCCGCCATTTTATCCTCTCATATTTAGGTTTATTCCCAATTAGTCTACCATAAAACTATCTTATTAATTTCGTTACTCACCGACAAATTAAACCAACTAGCTAGTTGGTTTCTCATAGAACTACCCTTTTAATCTGAATCTTGATTTACGAATAATTCTCAATTTGAGACCAAATTCTTCACACACACACACAAAAACACACTATTCTAATCAATAAAATTATTTAGCACTAGACTAAATGAATTAATGTAATTGATATACAATAACCACACCACGTAACGTTATTTTAAATTATACACGCCAATTTTTTTTTTTTTTTGGGAGACAGATAGGGGCTATCACACATGTCAACTTTATTTATAGTAAACTGCTATGATAATTTCCCAGTTTGATGGACCAGATTCATCTACGAGATGAAACTAAAAGTGCAAGTCAATCAAAGTCTTCATAGAAAAGGCTTTGTTTTAGAGTTACTGATTTAATACAACAAATTTATAAAAGAGTACTCACAAGAGGCTACAAAAATGAAGGATAAGAGAAGACGGAAACACACACACACGCCAAATATATATAGAAAACGAATATAAATCCTGGCCAGTATAAGGAGATATTATACACCATCAAGAGATTGAACCAACACCCACCGGGATCAACTGGTAAGACACTCGTTCTCCTTAAGCAGGTTCTCAGTTTGAGGCTGTGAATAGAGCATGTGGTATTGATAGCTCTTCCCTTCCACCAGAGAGACCGACCTGGGGCGAATATGGATTAGTCTAGTCCTGATAAATCCTCCGAGTTAAAAAGAGGTATATCAGGATACTAGGTGCGTATGAAAAAAAAAAAAACAGATTGAAGTCACATAATATGACTCATACGTTGAATTTTTTGATATAACTAGTAAAGTCTTCTTTCTACCGACATGATTTAATTCAATTCATAAGGCCTATCTTAATTTTATATTTCTTAAATGGGATAAGGGTCTTAAATGTTATGGAAGTTTTCGCTAACTGGTAAGACGGAAGTTTTTTTTCAAAAAAAATGCCACGGAAGTTTACAAAACGTAGCAATTTTGCCCCTCCGTTAATTTTGACCGTTAAATTTCACTAAGGAGCAATTTTGCACACGGGAAGTTTCAATCAAATAAGTTAAGCAATTTTGCCATTTTCAATATTAGAGCAATTTTGCTCCCAATATTAAATTTGACTATTAAATCAGTCAAAGATCACACATGTTATGCCTTGAAAATGTTAAATTTGAAGTCAGAGATGGAAATCCTTGAGATGTTGAACTCAAGGCGGTCGGTTTATGTTCTAACTAAAAGGATGCTAAAGGTGCCTGGCAGGAAGATCACTTATGATCTAAGCAAATGATCGATCCTATACAAACTTAAATATGATCACTATTGATTTGTTTTATTGAACCAATTTTTGGAACAATTCATTTCTTGTTTTTGCGTTTCATTTGCTTAGATCATAAGTGATGCTTCCTCCTGGTTTTTGCGACGTAATCTTTCAAATTTTGATCGCCTTCGGCTTCACAAATTCTAACCGCCTTGAGCTCAACATCTCAAGGATCTCATTCTCTGACTCCAAGTTTTACCTTTTCAAGGCATGACATGTGTGATCTTTGACTGATTTAATAGTCCAATTTAATAAATAGGGACAAAATGACAAAATTGCTACGCTTTTGTAAACGTCCCGCAAAATTGCTCCTTAGTGAAAACTTCCGTTAAAATTGCTCCTCGCAAAAACTTCCGACAAAAACGATACTTTTGATTAATGAGGTGGCATGCCACGTGTGATGAGGTGACATGCCACGTGCTCGCTTAAACTTAACGATCAAAATTAACTAAAAATTTATACGCTTTGTAAACTTCCGTGATTTTTTCAAAAAAACTTCCGCCTTATCTAAGACCCTTATCCCTTCTTAAATTCAATGTTTAGTCAATCAACGTGTCAGGCTTACTTTTGGCAAATATCCATCCACTAGCTCTAATCCTACCTAATTTTCCGCACACCAAAAGCATAACAGCCAATGGAGTAGTATATCCAAATTATTCATTATTGGAGGCACGCAGAATCCTCTAAATCAAAACAGTCGATCAATTCAAAGTTTAACAGTGCGATAAACTAACACACACATATTTCAATTCATTGTTCTAATTTTGTAGTGTGTGGCATACATATTACTATTGTACTGAAAGAAAAAGGAAAATATCTGCCAACGAAGACAAAGATTTGACAATAAATTATACAAGCAAATGGGTAGGGCTGGTGTCAGCGTCACACGCGAAAAAAATCGACACGTGTTTTTGAGGTCATCGTCTTATTTCTGTTTTAATTTTTTTGTAAGGCTGTTTGGCTGGGACGTTTTTTAATTATTTTATGTGATTCATGATAGTGCACATGAAATAATATGGAAAATATTGCCAAGCGACAATAAAGTACCCACACCGCGACATCAAAATGCGATAAAGAAGAATGTGATGTGTGTGGAGAATGAGTGTGTTTGAGGGAGAGAGGGATCAATATTGGACCCCTCGATGTTTCAATTCATCTCACTCGAAGTGATCGATCGAAAGAAAGCTCCAACCACTATGACATATCATGTAAATCCTCGTGATAATATTATTAATTAATTTCTTTATTTTATTGGCTAACAAATGCACAATGCGTCGACGCAAAATATATAATGGCTCCATTATATAACATTATAACATTTTTGTTAAAAAAAAACATTTTAACCTTATTAGAGACTACATATGAAATATCCTACTATATACAATATATACAACATCTGGTCTTAAATATGTAAGACTCGATTGAACTTTTAAAGAGATTAATGAAGGTAAATATGTTACTTTAAAGTGTTTAGACTCAACATTTTTTTTCTAAACTAATTTATCTGATTTATAAACTAACTTGTTTTAATAATACACAACATATGATATAATTAAATAGTTTATTTCACTTTTTTTTTTTAAAAAAAATTAACTAAGTTTTATATTTGGGTTAAGGGGTAAAAATACACATGAGCTTTATCCCGAGGAGCGCCCAATACCAAATATTTTTTGTAGATGCAAAAATACACATCAGCTTATAAAACTAGAGCAAAAATCCCATTACAGTTAAATTGCCTTAACGTATGTTAAGTACATCATAAAAATACCAAAATACTCCTCACCAATACCCTCTCCCTCCCAACCTTCATCTCTACAACTCTTCCATCAAAGAACTAATGATTCAAGAATAGTGACGATTCCCAAATCTAGATTCTAGATTTGAGACTAAGACCATAAAGTTCGAAACCATATGGAATCAATTACTCAAAATAACTATTTACAAGTCCGAATCCCTAAATTTATTCACTCATTCTGTTTTTTGGGACCTAATTTTGATGCAGGAAAAGACTAATCAAAGGGGAAGATCAATCAAAACATACGAGAATCAACCGAAAGAATTAAAACTCGGATTACATGAAAGTAGATATTAGAAAAATAACCTGTAATGCCCTCGTAGCAAATTCCACCCCAATGATAGATTAATTTGGATTCCAAACAGAACTCATTTCGTGTAAACCTAGAAAGGATATTAGATTTTCCGACACCAGAATATCAAGACTATCTTAAAAACATAATCATATTCATTATGATCGACTTTGTAAGCCATATTTCAAACACTCGACACCACGTAAAACCTGCCCAGGTCCAATCAAAATTACCAAATGCAAATTCATGGATTAAAGAAAACCTAGGATATCCAAATGCAGAGCCGAAATAAATTACATTCAAAATTGGACAATAGCTAATAGCCATAGCTTGCGTGAAGTTATCGTGGTAAATTAACAGAGAAAAGGAAAATGGACCATAAAAAACGGTAAGAGGCAAGTGAGGGAGGGATGGTGAATCAAAGGGAATAGAGATTGAAAAGAGTGGTTCAAATTGAGAAGATGGAGGAAGGAGAGAAGGTAAAGTGAAGGGTAGAAGATGAATTTTAAAATTGTAGACATTTTTATTTTTTTAAATAATGTGGGTTTCACTAACGGAGATTAGCCTCTTTTAACAACATGTGTATTTTTGCTCTAATTTTATAAGCTCATATGTATTTTTACACCTAAAATAAATACTTGATGTTGAATGCTCTTTAAAGTAAAGAACATATGCATTTTTTCATCCTAACCCTTTATATTTTGGATCTTGGAGTGCATATATATTCACCTACTCACGAAGAATATGTCACACACCTGTTTTGAAAGACACTCGCTTCTCAACTACCAACTGCAATCAATTTTGTAAAACTGTTGACAACTTTTGTAAGATCAAGACAATTATTTAAAGATGTTGGGGCACGTATCCAAATGATGCCAATCACCTCCCTCAAAGATTTCAAAAATGTGATGATGTCAAATATATCACGGATGTACAAGTTACAACAAACATAACAGAAAAATTATTTAAGAGAATTAAATATAAAAAAAAAAGTAACAACTTTGCAGAACAATATAATAATTTGATTGGCACAAATTTTAATTTTGGGGGCAGGGTTGGGAATGATAAGAGATAGAAAAGACCAATAGTGAAAGTGACAAGTGTATTTTTGAAAAGGGTTGGGGGTGAATTTTCACCTCCCTCGACGCTTTTAAAAATTTGATGTTATAAGTTTGAACTCTCTATTAAATGTATCACGGATGCGTAAGTTACAACAAAAATAAGAGAAAATTATTTAAGAGAATTAAATATAAAAAAATTAACCCAGTTATTTTGATTTTTTTTTTTTCCTCTCACAAAACTTAATGAGGGTTGGGAATGATGAGAGATAGAAAATACCAATAGTAAAAGTGACATGTATTTCTTTGAAAAAGGTTAATGTGTAAATTTGAAAAGGGTTGGGGTGAATTTTCACCTCCCTCGACGCTTTTAAAAATACGATGTTTTAAATGTATCACGGATGCGTAAGTTACAAAAAAAAATAATTATTTAAGAGAATTAAATATAAAAAAATTAAAATTTTTATTGGGAATGGTTCAATGTTGTAAAAAAAGTGTTAAAATGAAGTAATGTTGTCCCTAAAAATGGAGCAATGTATCGTTAAAAAGTTAATGGCCAACGTAAATTTTTTAACGATCAACATTAGTTTTTTAACGGTATAGGGTAACATTACTAAGTTTTGAAACTTTTATGGTAACATTAAACCTGAATAAATTTCTATGGTAATATTGTTTCTCAGCGAAAACTTTTCGGAGTAAACTTGCATCATAACCCTTTCTAAAAATGTGTGATGAATGTTTTCTTAAATTTTGTACTACCTCTAATTTTAATGTAGAACCTACCTAAAGAGTTGACTTTTATCCGTAATGTAGATCTATTTCCTATATTTATCATTATTTTCCTAATTTATCTCTATTAATGCTCCATCAACAATCACTACTAGAAAAAAGGGTTACAACATTCCTTTTCGCACTTTTGACATCCTTTTTTAGGGGGACGCCTATCTGGGGCGTAATAAGTCTCGACTTATGGAGTCCTAATATTTTTAGGACGCCATAAGTGAAGATGGAATATCACATAGAGGGGGTGAATAGGTGATTTAAAAAAATTCTTTTTGCTAAGAATTAAAGAACACCAAAACAAAGATAGAGAGAAGAACAAAGAGACACAAGAGATTATACTGATTCGGTTTAACTCTTCGACCTACGTCTAGTCCCCAGAACTCCTGGGATTTCCACTATCTTTCAAGGACAATTACAATTACACACTGTACTCGGATGATCCTCTCACTAGGACTCACTCCTCATTACAAGCTATAATTGTACACCCACACTTAAGGTTCCACAACCTTAAGATTTTACAAAACAGTAATAAAATAAGTGTTTAAAAACTTCTCACGAGTAGATAAAAGATAAACACTGAAGTACTTAAAAATATCCGAAGATATTAGCGAAATTAATGAAACAGTAGATTGCAATAAATTCAAATTGAATGCACATCGTTTCGGTAGTTGGCGAATTCAATGCTTATAGTATTTATAGTTGTTGCAATTAATGACCGTTGGTGAAGCTTGAATAAATCCGTTGTTGTGACTTTTGAATATAGCCGTTAGACAGATGAAGCTTCGTTGGTCTCTTTCACTGTTAATGATTTTGGTCTTCGCAAACATTCTTCATTCCTTTTGTTTTAACCTTTGAGAGATAACATTTAATGCGCCAGCGGAATAACAGAGAATGCTTTACATTGATCAGAGAAATAGTTGTTGAGGATATCACTGGTCTTGGCAACTGTATTTAATGCGTTCTGACACACAAATCACTTTACAACAATTTGTTGTTAATCCAGGTTATGATCATCTGAAACTCATTAGCAAACTGATTAAAAGCATTTAAGAATATTAATGAGTAATGATTTGAAGAAATAAAATCATAATCAGTTGATTTAGATTTTCCGGAGATGATGATTTGAAAATTAGAAAGATATGACTCTAGTTAAACAGAGGTTGCCTAGAGGCAATTATTATTTGACTTGAGGCAAAGTCGATTTTCGCAAAGTTAACGTGTTTGTGGAGTTTGCCTTGAGTCAATTATTTAATGACTTGAGTTAAGTGACTTGAGACAAATAATAAATGACTAGAGTCAAAGACTTTGACAAACATGGAAGTTGCCTAGCGTCAACTTGACTGGAGGCATAATAAAGTGCCTTAAGTCAAGTTGCCTAGAGGCAAACCACGTAAAAGTCGTTGAGAAAAAAAAATGTTAAATAGAGGTTTTGCCTTGAGTCATGCAATAGGTGCCTAGAGTCATATTGCTTTGAGGCAAGTCACTAATTGACTAGAGGCAAAATATGAATTTCAGCATAATTACGATTTTGCCATTAGAAGTGGATTTCGAAACATATGCCTGGTGAAAGAAAATGCCTTGAGGTAAGTCACTAATTGCCTAGAGTCAAAAAGTGACTTTCAGCATAATTACAATTTTGCCATTAAAAGTGGATTTTCAGCATAATTACGATTTTGCCATTAAAAGGTAAATAGATTGATGCATAAAATGTCTTGAGTCAAAAAGTGAAATGCCTAGAGTTAAAAAGTGAAAATGCCTAGAGTCATAAAGTGAAAATCAAAGCATATGACTCGAGGCTTTATTCATCCTTAAGGCGTGAATATGGATTTTCAAATATTCAAGCAAGATAACTCGAGGCATATATAATTTGACTAGAGGCAAATTAAAACTTCAAATTTTCATCGAAAATTAAGGTTTAATTACATTATAATTGTTATCATCAAAACATCAAAAACATGAGAACTAATAATAAGTACAACTTACGGCGTACTAAAATTATTTTAGGATGTTGTAAGTGCCTAAATATTTTTTCTCTTAGACAGACAATGAACAAGAACAACAATGAAAATCAGTCAAAATGAAGATCAAAACTCTATTAACATATACAAGTAAATCGAATAGACAACAATCGAATAAAATTGCAAACAAAATCTTGTAGCAATTTCAGGTAATCGCAAACAAAATCTCAGAAAATCACATATCATCTCAGTTAATCGCAAACAAACAAATAGCAATTTCACTCCGATCCAACAAAATCCCAGAAAATCTCAGATTTACACTTCAACAAAATCTTAGAAAATCGCAGATCTACACTCCAACAAAATCCCAGGAAAAAAAACAGATCGAGAGATACAGATTTAGAGACAAATCTCACCCGGAGCTTCACACGCTAGACACAGATCGAGGGTTAGCTTCAATGCTAAACACAGATCGAGCGAGATTGGGGGAGTACAGACGGAAGAGCACAAACTAAGGAGCACGGATGGAGGGAACATGTGACCATCGGCGAAATTTTGGATATGAAATTTTAGATCCACACGACAGAGCTTCCAACGAGAGAATAGCCAAAGACGAGCACGGATGGAGGGAACACAAGACCGCTTACGGAATTTTGGATCTAAAATTTCAAATCTGCATGATAGAGCTTCTAGCGAGAGAATAGCCGATAACGAGGAAAACGGGCACGATGGTCGTCTTCCATCACCTTCGCCATTGTTGGAGGAGGGAGGGAGGCAAAGGAGGGGGGCGACGAAGAGAAGAAGGTGAAGGTCTCAAAGCGCGTTGGGCGAGAAGCATGCAATGAAATGAGGAGAGAAGAGGTCAAGGGAAAGGGAAGAGGTCAGGTCAAGTCGTGCGTGTTGGGTGGTGTATATTTTTGGTGTCCTAAAATGATTTTTAAACACCAAAAATACAGTTTTTGGCATCCTAAATTGATTTTTTGACGCCAAAAATATTGTTTTTGGCGCTCCAAGCGGCACCAAAATCACTTTTGATGTCCTAAAATCATTTTAGGACTCCAAAAGTATTTTGTTTAGGTGTCCTAATTTTAAATTAGGACGCCAAAAGTTACTTTTTGGCATCCTTTTAAAATATTATGACACTTAAAACCTCCACACAATTACAAAAATATCATTGTCTTTATTCTTACTTCCTTTTTTGAAAAAATGACGTCTTTTGGGGACGTCATATCTGTTTTTTGTAGTAGTGAATAATAAGTAAGATAGAGATGAATAGAATTAAGGAAGATGATTAAGGTATTTTTAGAGAAAATATATCATATTAACTACATTTTTTATTTAATCAAATTAACTAAATAGGTTTTATATTAAAAAAAGAGAGTGTGTGTATTAAGGATCAATATGTAGTATGTTATGAATAGTATAAACGAGTGGCGTATATAAACATACTCTTGGAAGGATGGCCAAATGCTTTCAATTCTATAGGCTTCTTCTCTCAAACTTAAAACCACCACTGAAGGCAAAGAAAGTGGTTCCTATAATCATACGTCTGAAACTGAGATTTGATCGATCAGACAAAGAAAAATATTTGCTCTATATATTTTTGGGGTCCAGTACTCGTACTCGCCCATCAATGTGGAAATTTCTAGTGCGAGTGAGTGCGTGGTACTGTCCCCTTCTTGCGTTACTTCAATTTTAAATTTAAACTAAGCGCATTTGTTCGTGGTCCTACGTTGAAACTTCTGAGGCATGAACTCCTAAGTCAAATGGTATAATTTGCATTACAAACTTTATCTTATATTTAGAACTAGAGGGAGTACCATTTATTTAATTTATATCGTTATGGCAAGTGTCTTCATATATTCAAAATCTAATCCCGCAAGTGCCTTTATATGATTACGATTCGATGGCTTCAAAATTAATGATAAAAGCTGAGACAATGACCAGTGCATGGTTAGGTTGCCCATAATTCGATCGACCACATTCGATGGCCTCGATTCGATGTTCTCATAGTGGTAGTTTTAGTCACATGACGGATATATATATTGCATTTTCACGTGTCCACCCACAAGTTATATGTCTTCAATGTATTGGATAATGTAATAATTGTAAATTTGTAATATCTAATCTTGTTGATCCGCTATCCTAGTTATGAGTCGGCGCATCAATTAAAGTGAAGGTTTATTTGTTCCTGGCCAAATCATTGAGGGACAGGGAGTTTTCTTATTCTTCTGTCTTATGGGGCATATTATATTATTGACGCGTCTATATGAAACTTGGACTTCTCAATACTTCATATACAGGTAGGGACGATGATAAAGATATATATGATCAGTTCTCACTCGCAGTTAGAAGGATAATCTATGTTTAAGTGGTTAATTACTGGCCATTCTGTGATCTCTCTCATCATAAAAGCAAGTCCAAGACTTATCCAAAGCCTTTTTGTCTCCACCACTCTTTTTCTTACATATTAGTATGTGGTGATAATATTTTTTAAAAGTTTAATGTTTCTTGGTCTTCTCCAAAGGTGTGTCTTTTATCCATCTATTTTTCATGGAAGAACTCGCTGTTCACTTATATAAAAGTGAGTGATATGGATCAAACACCGAACGTTGTTCCGGAGCCCAGTTCAGCGCCCCTATTCTTTGGTCCTTTAATATTTTTGGGCTCTTCATATGGTTTGTAGATCTTCATTTTAGCTTTCTGAAAATATAAATTTTTCTAAAACGCAAGTTAAAATGGAACTACCCAATTGTAGTAAGAATATGACTCACTTCTAAAGTTTAAAAACTAAAGTGTAACCACATATTTAACTAATTGGTCTATTAAAAAAAAAATAATATGAATTTAAAGATTATCATAGGGACGATGATAAAAATAGTTCTCAAATATTAAATCCATTTTTTAAACAGTTTGAATGATGGTCACACAAAAAAATTATTTGAATGATTTTCTTAAATTACACGGAGTATTATTTCCCCCCACCGACCGACCAAGGCCTTTCGTTTTTTGTTTTTTTTTGTTCTGCCAACTTTCATATTATAATGTAGTTTAAGTGCTCTCTACAATAATAATCAACTATAAACTGTAAAAAAAAGGGGTGGGGGGGGTACTATTTCTCCTTTAACGAATTTAATTTCATCCGCCGGATCCTTTTCATGCATTCTTCTTTATATATTCTTGAAAGAGGAATTTTTTTTTTCCCGGTAGCAGACAATGGATCGGGAAAAAAGTATGCATTTATTTCTTTTAAAAGCTTTTTAATTTTTACGTTAAGCATATACGGAAAACACCAATATCTATCTGATTATACAAAACTGATTTTACGTTACAAAATTTCTATTTTTTAAGTTAAAGGCCTTTCCTGTAGTGGTTGATTGAATCAAATGATTATATAATTGGAGTAGGAGCGTGGCGGCGCCCCGGGGGGAGAGGAAAAGGATCGAAGCTGAAAGCGAAAACACAATATCATCAAGCGAACGACCTCTAAAGTTCTTTGGTATCTTGCGAATTAACTAATAGAAGAAAATCCTTGTTGCATATAAACATATGAAGCAATAAAACTAAATACTTGTCAACGCAATGCGGCATCCTGACAACTGAAAATTAAAGGGACACATGATGATATATTCAGTGCTTAGCTCGAAGTCGTTGAAAACTCGTCATAGTTCTGAGTTTAGTATACACTGCATGCCAACCAGCACCTGAAGGGTGAACCGAATCCCAAAAGAAAGCCGTTTTGGGATTATCACAGACCTTATATCTCTTCACATTATTGTCGTCTACACTTGCACACGAATACGAAGCGTTAACTCCAACGCAACATGGTTTGAAGAGCTGGCGAATGTTATAGGTGGTGGGGTGGGTCAAGACTGAGATGAAACTGGTATAGAGATCGAGAACAAAGAAAATAGGGGGATGGTTGTGTTTGTGGGTGATTCGGTTGAGCCGAAGGAGGTGGTGGTTCAAGAGACGGTTGTGGAGAGCTGAGAAGTTATTGAAGGTATCGTCACAGTGGTTGAATAAGAATAAGTCTGTGATGACGGGAAGGCAACCCAGGGGCTCCAGGGCATTCACCACTATTCTCTTCACTCCCAATGCATGCAGCCGCATCAGATCCAAACTTGTCTGATTCACTACTGATGCAATGAACGACGGCAAGGCCTAACGTTTCAGGGAATCATATCACAACCTCATCAGTAAAGAAGAGATGATCCTTTTACCAAAAAAGAAAGAAAAAAAAGAAAGAAGAGATGATCCGTGAGAAACGTAACAAACAGGATCCATATCTGTCTCAATTCTCATTTTCCTTTTTCCTTGCTTCTTTTGAAATGATTTAATTTAAAACATCTGGTTCCTATCACGTTAATATGCAAATTAAAGGATAGTTGTAGACTCAATTGCTGTTTTTCGCTTACATGCTCAGTTCAGAAGCAAAGGAATTAGCAATTTGCCAAATGCGAATGGGTATAATGGGTATAAATATGAGAGAACAGTTTTGGTGTTTATCCTTTGAATATGTGAAATTTGGAGTACGCAAATTTAATTTTTATTTTTATTAAAAAATTATTTTAGTAGAAGAAAAATCTAAAATAAAGATGATCTTTTAACTAATTTTTTTTTTTAAATAAAAGAAGTAAATATGAATATTCCAGATCATAAGAGCTTATGTTGAAAAGGTCGTGGATGTAATTGTTAGTGTGTGTCTCTTTAATTGGGGGGGGGGGGGGGGGGGAAGCAGCTCTGGCTTTCCATTGGGTCATGGAAGTAGGGTATGTGCGATCCAAATAGAAAAGTGCCCAGAGATATAGGGCCCAAATTCAGACGTATTCTTGAGATGTGCCCAACCGAAGTAAACCCATATGTTGTTTTTGGTTCTTCAAAAGAAAAAATAACTACAGCCTTCGAGAATTTAGGATCAGATTGACTGAAGGAATATCCTATACGAAAATGTCGCGGTGACATGAGAAAGGACAAAATGTTTAAAAGATGATATACTATATGTATAATACGATAGGATATTGTCACTACTAATTTTAGTTAATTTGATCTATCATTGGTAGTGATCAAAAATTCTGATGGTGAAAAAAATAGTAGTGACATTGGTAGTGATTAAAATTGGTAATGACAATATCATATCCCATGTATAATATAAACTTTATGGAGGCTGATTTTGGGGTGGGTATCTTATTTTATGCACTAAGCGTGGAAAGAAATCCGTATCTGGAGAAATAAATATAAATAGGAATGAAAGGCGTAGAAGAGGGGAAGAGATAAATACCTGAAAGGAGCCATTAGTGGCCACGTAATGGGTGTAATCATTTCCAGCGACGGAGACGAGGGCCACCGAGTTGGTGAGGTCGGCGCTGGTGTACACTTTATGTTTGATTAGCTCCTCCAAATAATCAATCTGAGTCGTCACATTTGGTATCCCAATATCTGTATCGAACACTCCCGCACCCCCAAACGCAAAGTTCATTCCTCTCTTCATGATCTCTGGCATCACCATCTTCCTCATTCTGTATGGCACCGGCGACCTCAACCCCAAGTACCTAGCTGCGTTCACCCATATATATATATATTCTCCTTTTTCATTATTTCTTCCATATATATATATGTGTGTATACAATGCAATATGTATGTGAAAAAACAGACACATTCACTTTCGGTATATATAGCTTATTAGGCTACGTACCAACGAAATCGGTCAGGACTCCGCCGTCGGAGAAGCGACCGGCGGGTTTTCCCGGGAAGGTTATTCCGTATGGTGGTTTCCAGGCATTTGATACCCCTTTCCTGCTATTGCCGGTATCGGCATACGAATCCCCGAAAACAAATAGACTGGTCGGGCGAAAGGTATGCTTGTGGTGTTGTTTCTCATGCTTAATCTGCCCACCCGTTTGAGTTTGCCCTGTGTAATTAATTAAATGATACAAGAGAAAGAAAATGACCGATCATTTGGAAAATACAAAAATAGTTATAAGAAAGAAATTGGCATGCGAGAGGGAGGGGCATTGATATACACCTGAGACGGAGATAAACATAAGAAGGAGGAGAGAGAGGAGGTAGGTGGGTGAGTCCATGAGGGAGGAAGGCAACTGTATTCACCTGAAGCAGATCATTGGAGTTTGATAAGCTGCTTTTAATTTGTAAATGAAATAGGGTGAGGGCATAATATAATTATATATCTCTACACTTGGGGGACTCATTTAACATCCGCCGTGTTTATTACTATGAATATTAATATAGGGAATTAAAAGCTTTGGTCAATATTGTTATGATGATGATGATAGTAAGTTAGTAACCGTGGATATATCCCCTGATTCACCGAACCTTTTTTAATTTCAATGCACCTATTTATTTGTATTGCGATTATGGGATGTTGAAAATTGCAAAACAATGTATCAAGCCAAAATAAAGGGGCCACCTTTCAAAGCCAATTAAGGACTTGCAACATATACGCCATTATTGTTATTTGGGGCTGAATGCTCCTTTTATTCTTTTTGTAGAGTACAACATTGAAAAAAAAAAAGATGAGATAGGAAGACTAAACCCCAAGTTTGGAGAATCCGTTTTCCCACTGGTTGCTCCTCCTTTTGATTAAAGCTGTCAATCAGGGCTGGCCCGGCCCTCCAGGGCCGGCCCGTGAAGGGCCAGAGCCTAACAGGGCCGGCCCTCCAGGGTTCAAAGCCCAGCCCGAGAGCACCAGGGCCAGGGCCCGGCCCGCGCCCCGAAAATTATTATTCCAAATTTTAACTATTTTTCCTTCATGGGTTTCAAAGAAATATAATTAGTAAATTATAACACGAATCATCTAATAAATAAGCACAGTCACTAATTCATAATTAAAAGAAAACTATGTTTACAAATAACTCACATAAAACATAAAAATCATATCACTAAGCGACATTAGTACGATGACTAATATTGTCGTCATTTTCGTCACTATCATCAATTTTAATGACATTTGATTGTTCTTCACTTTGAGTAGTAGCCTCTGGCTCATGAGTAAGAATATCATGAAATTCTTCTCCCGCATCATAAACACATCTATAATCTTTATTTGTAACAAATAAAAAACCAAATCATAAAATTAAAGTATAGTTACTATGTATTTGTAGTTAAATGGATAAACAACTCTATAACAAATACAATATATATATAAATTAATAAATTTAAAAAAGAAAAAAAAGAAAAAAGCTACGGTGAAAAGGGCGCAGGGCCGGGCCCGCGGCCCTCCGGGCCGGCCCGTGTAAGCCCGTAGCTGTCGGCCGGCCCTCCGGGCTAATTTCCATGGTTATCGGAACCGACCGGGACCGACCGGTTCCGACGGAACCGTCGAACGACTGGAACCGGCAGCGTCGAAACAAGTCAAAACCGGGTTAACCCCTTGAACCGAGCCGAACCAGGTGAAACCGGTGTGACCTTCGAACCGGTCTTAACCCGCCCGGTTTGACCGGAGTTGAGTTTTTTTTTTTTTTTTTTTTTTTTTTTTTTTTTAAATTTTTAAGAATAGGCTTCAATCCAAAAACCACTTTTCTAATGTTTTGTCTCATGCAAAGAATCTTAATTCCTTCCCCTTATTCTATTTTTCCTCTATTTTTGTAACAAGACAAATTAATTACATATACAAATTAAATCATACAGTTCCTTTAAACTTATGCATATTTTACATCTTTATAAAGTCAAACTTATTATCAACGTATGTCCTTCATATTCGATTTTACCTAGGAGTTGATTGATCTTAATGATGATTATCATGTTGATGATTATTAGTTTAGTGATTGAAGGTGAGAATATTTTGTTATGATGTAGGTGGGAATATTTTGTTATCGTATACTTGGTTTTTGACATTTTATTATGCGGAATGTTTGTGATTCCATTACAAATTCGGGTGTCATTGAGTGGTATATGATGCTTTGATATCAATTTGTAAAGAAAATTGTAAACAATATTTGACCGGTTTGGTCCTGGTCGATCCTCGGTTGACTCGGTCGACCCATCGACCCTTAACCAGATCTTAATTCACCGCCGTCGGGTTTAATTACCTTGCTAATTTCAAATATCTCGTCCGTTTTTAAGCCCGGCCCTTGAAGGGCCAGGGCTTAAACGGGCCGGCCCGATGGGCCTGACCCGTTTTGACGGCTCTACTTTTGATAAGCATTTAGGCCTCTCAGATAAAATCTGGATGGTCCAAATCTATTTTTTTACTTTTTTTATTTTTTATAAATTATTTTAATGAGCAGAGAATCTAAAATAAATATAAACTATGAACTGACATTTCTTTAAAAAAAAAAATATAGTTAGAATCAGGATTTTATTTACTATTTATATTCTATTCTTGAGTTTACTTTTAACAAAAATCAGTTTTTTAGTTGAAGTTGGTGTAACTTGTAACCTAATTAGTGGCAAGACATTTCCTCATTGCCAAATGGGCTATTAAGATCTGATTAAAATAATTATCGAAAATCTTTAATATGTCTCTCTTAATAAAAATTTAATTAAAAAAATTAAACTACTTGTCTAATCCACACTACGCCCGGTTCCTGTGCATACTCGCCAATTCAATGCCACGATCATATGTCATAAATTTAGTAAAATTTAAAATTTTTCCTGCAATTCTGCAAAGCAACCTCCACGCATTCATCTTAATCGTATTAATCGTGTGATCCATATATAATTGTCGCGAACTATAGATCACATACACAGATTAAGCAAGGTCCAACACAAGAATCATGACAAGTAATAAATTATCACACGAAAAACCAAAACTAGTCTCCCATTGCTCATTACAAAACGCAACATCCTCCTTCAACCACAAATCCACTAAGAAAATAAACTCTCTCTCTCTGTCGTACGTTGTTTAATTATATATATATTTTTTATATGTGTTGTTTAATTATATTAGTGGTGATGAAGTTGTCGAAGATCAGAGGTGTTTCGCAGTCTGTTATAGACGGCATGCCACCCAGCTTGTGTGGGGTGAACCGTATCCCAAAAGAAAGATGCTTTCGGATACTTACAAACCCTATATTTCTTCACCTTCTTATCATCTATACTCCCACACGAATACTCGTTGCTCACCCCAGTGCAACATGGCTTATACGTGTTCTTCATCCGATTGCTCTTTTGTTTTTGGCTCTCATTCAGTACTGACAAGAAACTTTGATAAAGGTTCAGCATCAAGAAGCTTAAGTTCTTCTTGCTTTCTCCGTTCAACTTGTCTACTGCATCCAGTAAGTAGCTGTTGTGAATTGAGACGAGCATGTTGTAGGTATCGTTGCATGCTCTGTATGAGGATGAAACTGTTATCTCAGGAACGCAACCAAGAGGTGGTAGGGAAGTCACTGCAATTTTCTTCACTCCCAACTTATGAATCCGTTCTATATTGAGAGCCGTCTGATTCACCACTAGGCCAACCAAAGACGATATGCCCTGATATATATGTGTGTGTGTATTCAACGACAACACAGAGAACCATCAATATCACCTCAGATTGAGCATGATCGTGTTCTTAACTTCATACTACGATACTAGATATAAGACCCATATAACTTTTTTTTTGTGAGATTAAAAAGGATAAATAAGTTACTTAATCATATTTTATATATATCAGTTTACAAATAAGACAATTTAGCTTGGTCTCTAAATGATTTAATTAGCTTTCTTAATCTTCCAAAATTTGATCTTGTATTTGGGATTCAAGGTAGTAATACTTACATTGATGGAGCCATTGGTGGCCACAAAATTACTGTAGTCATTGCCGGCGACAGAGACGAGGGCAACTGAGTTGGCAAGGGCGGATTTGTTGAGTATGTTGTTATTGATGAGGCTTTCAAATTGTTCGATCTGGGAGGACATGTTTGGCCCTGGAACTAAGGTATTGAAAACACCAGTTCCACCAAAAGCAAAATTTACCCCGTACTTGACATGATGTGGCTGTTCTTTTAACATTCCGTAAGGCAATGGTGACTTCACTCTCAAATACCTAGCTGCACACCAATTTCTTATATCAGCGAACTACATAAGATCATCTGATTAATGTCGGTTATAATTTGAGGAATAGGTAATTCCATTTCTTTGTATGTGATTTTGATGATTGATTAACTAGTAAAGGAGGACTGTCTATGATAACTTCCACTGGAAAAACAGCATGCGCACACAATTCCATCAAAAAGTTTATGGGGATAAGAAAAATAAAATAAAAGTGAGAATGAAATTTAAGTTCCAAAACATCAAATTAGTGATAATTAAAAAAAAAAATCTGACAAAATAAAACAGAAATATACATTCAGACAAGTATAAATTTTTTTATCGAATAAGATAATTATAAATTGTATTAATACATTTGAAACTTAAATACCTTATCTATATTAAAAATAATAAATATGTAATTATTTGAAAATAAACATATAGCAAAGCTACATTGGAATTCCATGATGATAGACGCTAAAGCGTGTTAAATTGTAATCGAGCAGTATATAATATATATAGAGAGGAATGTGATAATTGATAGCGAAAATTTTCTTGGAACACGAAATGTAGCACTAGCATTGTGCACTAAAGAACTATAGAGTTAGCCGAAAGCAATAATTAATAATAACATCAACAAAAAGAAAAGTGGCCAAAGCATGCTGTCCCACGTAAGAAAGTAAAGAGACCACACCATACTGTGGGTGGGACAAATAATTCTGAGTGGAAAAGAGAGATAAGTGCAGAACACAGATGGGACACGATTATGAAGCAGGCAGGCAAAAGGTAAAAAGAAAAGTTGAATCAGTCGACTAATGAATACTTCTTATGGAAAAAGAGAAAACCAATTAACCACCATCAGATAAAAAGTGAAGGGCGAAGTATCGAGAAACTGAAAAAGCACGCACGCGCATACCGATATAGTCGGTGAGGACTCTTCCGTCGGAGAATCGACCGGCGGGTTTGCCGGGAAAGGTAGTTCCATAAGGCTCTTTCCAGACCTTAGACAGTCCTCTTCGGATGTTCCCGGTGTCGGCGTAAGAGTCGCCGAAAACGAACAGTTTCTTGAGCGAAAATTTAGGGTGGCGAGAATGGTGACGAGCCTCGAGTTGCATAATCCATTGTCCTGTAATAACGAGATTGTCAGAAACACTGATTGAGGTTAAAAAATGTGAACTTTGGATTGGTGGAGAAAACTAGAAGGCTGAAAAGGAGGAGAGAATAGAGAATAGAAAGAGTAATAAAACCTGAGAGAAGTAGGATGAGAAAGAGAGAGAGGAGCTTGTGGTGTGAGGCCATGGGAGAAGCAATAAGCAGAAAACGGCTGAGGAAAAAGGGAATGACTGAGTCGGTAGGGTGAGGAGGTGAGAAATCCCCGGAAATAAGAAATAGGAAATTGCCTCAATTTATACATAGCCAATGAGAGGAAGACGACAAAGACCCAAAATCACTGCTCTTCCTACTTTTTAATAATATAGGGACTAAATTGTGACGAATGTTTCATCAAACAATGTTTTCAAACAATGTTTTTCCCTCCTTTATTTCATTCCTATGTAATTTCCTTTTTGATTGCTATGAAAATTGGATCAAGGATTATGTTACAAGTAATAAGAGAAGCAATTGGCGGGCAAAAAAAAAAAAACAGAGATGCACTGGATATAATATGAAACAAAATCAATTAGGGTGATATTTTCTTCGATTCTACTAATTACACAGGACAAGGTTTTATAGTCCTATTTGACCATGACTACAGGATAAGGATGTGGTAGTAAAATTTTATTTGGAAAATACTTAGATGAAGTAAGTGGCAGAATCCTGAATTTTGATGATAGGAGATGAAAATAAAAAATATTATATCATAAATAAAAGTATTTGAAATATACTACAGATCTAACATATAAAAAATTGAAAGAAATCTATTATAGAAATTAATATCACTTCACTTAACTCTTACTCTTCTTCGTGTTTTCATATTGTTAAACTGATCTATAATTGAATCCGTTCTAAAACTCAACAATTTCTTTTTCAATGTATGTAATCAAAGAGTTGTCAAGAAATTGGTCTTTCATTCTATTACGAAGCCTGTTCTTGATTATTTTCATAGCAAAGAAAGATCTTTCAGTAGTTAGTTGTTGTAGAAATTGGAAGATTGAATACAAGTTTAATCACTCTATCAATAAGAGGTTAAATGATGGACTTTCCAGTTTTTGCAAGCCCATGACATAATTCAGATGTAGTTGATAAATTAATCAAATCAGGATGTTTAATTTTTCTTGTTATGTGAAATCTCTCCAATAAAATTTATCAACAAGTTTCCAAATATCGTTAATATCATCAACCTATTTCTTGGATCTAAAGTCATGCTCAAAGCAAGTAATTCAACAGTATTATCGTTGAACCTGCTATTTAATTCTTGTAATTGATAATCACACAAAAATTTAACTTATGAAATTTTTCAGTAGAAAAATTACCTTGTTCATTTCGAGCACGGCCCCTCTTTCCAATAAATTTTGCACTCATATCTGGAATATCAATATCATGTTTTATGCAAAATTCTTGAACATGAACCAAGAAAGCATCCCAACCTGTTTCTTTTAATTTTTGAAGTAACTATTTTATAGTTGAATTCAGATGTAAAGCATTTGAAATATCTTGAGACTCTCATTGCAAAGCTTAACAAAGGACTCCAGTAATATCTATAATTTCTTTTATAAAGTGCAAATGATGGTTTTTCAGAGGCAAAATATGTGTTTTTGGCTTGCCAACTTCTAAAATTCATTATATCTATGCATTTTTTTTTTTTTGATAAGAAAAAGTTTAGGAGGGGTTCGACATCGTCCCACTGCGAACGACAAGACGGCCCCGGCTCTATGAGCACTTACTCGGGACTTACGAGATCGCCTACCAAAGGAGTCCCAGCGACGGCAGAGGGGATCGAACCCACGACCCAAGGGCCTAATCCTGGATCCCTTACCATCTATGCATTGAACATACAAAGAGAAAAAAGTGGGATAATTTCCAATATTGAGCTGGGCCTCTGAATTGGGCCAAACGTCATCGAGCACCAACAATCATTATAAAAAAATTTTGGATCAGGGACGGAATTACTGATAGAAAAATTCCGTAAAAAATTACTGCCGGAATTTCGTTGGTAATTCCGTTAGTAATAATCACCGACGAAATTTCATCGGTAATTTCAAATCCCGTAGTAATTCAATCGGTAATGTCTTTTGTCACAGTTTTTTCTATAACAGACGTTTTCTGTCAAAAATCTAGTTACCAACGGAATTCCATTGGTAATCCGGCATTTTTTGTAGTGAATATTGGACTTCCAAATATATTACTCAACATAAGTCCCAATTCTTTAGTTGCATCTTCTTCAGTAATCACCTATGGATGAAGTTTCTTATATTCCATTTTGTTAAGTTCTTTAATCACATGTGACTATGTATTTTATTTTTGAATTACTATAATTTAAGTATAGACCCGTATGAAAAAAATATAACATGGAATCATGTGTGATTAGAGAACTTGATATAATAGATATAATGAACTTGATGTAAATGTGATCCATTTTATTTTCAGTATTGTCCATGATTAATTGTAAGTAGTAACAAATTAATATGTTGATATGTTTGTAGCATCTAAATAACACTTTATTTATTATCGCCATTAATTTGAAAAGAAGGGTAAAATTGTAAAAATCATGCATTTAAAGGATACTAGGAGTTATTGAAAGATGTACTAATATATGTAGCGATTAAAGTCTTTAAAAGCAGCTTTTTAATCGTGACTTACGATATACAAGATAAGTATGTGAGAAGAATTTTATCTCAATTTATGTGAATAAACACTTTTAAAATCACATACATATTGAAAGTTATTTATAAACATGACAAAAAAGCATATGAGAAAGTGTGACCCTACAAACAAAATTGAAATTGTTTTCACTTCATATCCCATCATAAAAGTTGATATCATTTTTAGCAAAAACGAACTATGTATATCGGTATAAGTGCAGTATTTTTGTAAATACTTTTGGTCATGTAGCAATTTTAATTTGACGTTTTTTGTTAATCAAATGAAAGTAGTAAAACCTTTTATAAGTTTAAATACATTAACTTCAAAAATAACTTTTTAATAGCAATATACGATTAAAGTATTTCGGGGCGTACCTAGACTTCGACGAAGTAACTCGGCAACCACCGTGAAGTGAATCACAAATTTAGACTCCGATTTTAATTTGTAATACACAACAAATTAAATGTCACCAGAGGAATCGAGGAGGAGAGAACATAGAGGGAGAGTCCTGAGGGAATAATTTGGGAGTTATGATCAGTCAATGAAAACTGACTCCCTAAACCTACGTTATTCATACGTGCAGCTACGAGAGTTTAACTCTTAAACCACGAGGTAGAACTCCCACATTAGACCCATATTTATTTTTATTCACATATTAGCCCCATTTGTATTGGGCTTGGGTCTTATTCCACCAATGGCGGACGAGGGATATCTAACAATAATATGTGTGACACATATGTGAGATGAATTTTATTCCGGCATGTATAAATATATTTGTCAGAACTTTGATTAACAATACTAATTTTTTTTACTAAAGTATGTTTTTATTTTTTTAAGTTTAGCTGATATTCCATTTTAGTTTTTTAACTTTAAAAAGTGTGCTTGAAGTCATTTTAAGTTAAAACTATTATTTTCACTAACTGAAGATGTAAGTCAGCAAATTTATAATACTGACATGTCCAAATTCAAATTATTTTATATTTTAATTTTAAAATCAATAAAAGACATGTCCTCGTTCTAAAATTAAAGAAATAAAATAGAATAACAGTTAAATTTAAAGGACTAAAAACATACTTTAGTTTACTTTTTTTTTAAACGTTCAAGTTAGTCGACATCGATAGTTAAACAATTGCACTCGAATTCTAATTTCAAATAGTAGTAAATGATAATATTCATCAACGTCTGTTTTTTTCATATCAAATCGCAAGTCTTTTAAAACATGATTTTGAAAATTAACGTTTTAAGTTAATTTAGTTAAAGAATTCCATCCTTATATTATTAGACATAAAACAAATTACACATCATGTTTCCAAATTATGGATCCACCATTTGGTCCTTATACCCCACTGTTCCATCCTTAAGCGCGGGTGCCTGGACAAGCTAAGGGAGAACTAAAAACAAACATTCGATAGAAACATATTGTGCATGTGTAAATGAGTGTTTGACAAACATTGAGACCATGGTTTCAGAAGGTTTTTTTTCGTAAGTCGAGACAAAACTCCCCTCACATGTTTACCTCGTAAATCATAAAAATCATTCTTCAAAAGTTAATCCAAACACGGACAAAATATGTTGTAATTGGTGTAATTAGTGTACAGGTTGCTCCCTTGGGTTTCATGCTTAGAAGGCTCAATAGGGTTAGTATATAAGGGCTTAGAAACACTTGTTGTATATGGGTTGGGTTTCTCTTATCATCTTTTTCTCATCATTCCTTATAATCTTTAAATTATGTTTATCCAATCGATCTAAAATGTCATGATACTATTTTAATTTTTTTTTCATCTTTTTAATTAACGACCTAGATGAGTTAATGAGAGATAACAAAAAAAATGATAAAGAGAAGATTTGCTTCAGCTGTATATGGATTTTCTGTCCATATTTGTTTAATAATATTTTGGTGTTCTGGGTCCATACTTTTGTCCACACGTTTACACATTCATTATGTGAAAGATTGTACATCTGTTTTATTGACCCCTATGGTTGGTTTTGATTAGACAAAGGCTCTTAAACAGAAACCTATCTATAATTATTGCAATTAAGAATTAATGTAACAGCCATTACTTAATACTCACGATAACATGCTGAATCCGACGGCTGAGAGGCAAATGGTTTTGTTTGGACACCTCGATCATGCGTTGAAGTGGTTGAGCTCTTTAGGAGAATTCTGAATGGTGCTTCTAGAGATAATCCTGATCCCCGAGTCACAGTTATCTTATGTTTTACTGTGGGTAACAAGTAACAATTAATGGTATTTTTATTTGTGTAAAACAGGCTAATTAATTTATACAGTTGGGAATATTGCCAAGCGCTGGGTTAGATATTCGTAAACCTGATCAATGCAGATGAAAGTGTACAGGTTTTAACCCATGAGCGATTGATGAAAAAATACTAGGATTATCTTAATTCTTAAGATGGTTTAGATGATCCCTCGCTATTGCACTCGCGTGAGATTGAACAAGTTTCCTGGGTGAGAATTGTGAAATGGATAAATTGCAGATGAAGCTCTAGTTTTCCATTAATTTTCAGGATTCACAGTCATTGCATAAATCTTTTCACATCTAGCATCATGTTTTCAACAAGTTTATTTTGAGTTTTAATATCACGTAATTTTCTTAGATTTATTCTTACACATGGCTCTCTCTATGGAAATTAGATTGGGCTCTTAAACTTCCTCAAGGATGAAAATGGCGTCTGGGTGCTTTTATTTTCGTGAGGTAAAAGATAATCATATATTCCAGAATTTGACGCTACATTTTGAGCCAACCTTTTCAAGAATTAAATCTTATTTGTATTCCTTCTTATCCTTATTATAAAGAACCAACTAACAAGTATATTTGGTTTTTTTTATAACGCATTTATTTGTTTCCAAAGAGTATTAAATATTCTTTTTTATAATTAATAAGGGTAATGTGTAAAAGTAATAATTAATATGATATTAGAGTTTAGTGCAATTAATAGAGTTAATATTGAAAATTATTTAAATTTTAGGATAAATTTAATGACTTTAACTGTTTTTATTGGTTTGTGAAAATTATTAATTAGTAATTTATAATAAGATTAAAGGTATACAATTAACCTCATAGAGTTAACCATTTGAAGACTTTCAAGTTTCGGGTTTCAACTTCAACTTTCAACTTCCAACTTCCAACGGCTTATGTGGCTTTTTTCTTTGTTTGTTTGCTACAACTCCCACCAACCTGAATTATCGTAGCAATAAAAATTTTCCTAGTCACACAAACATCCCCCCACCCCCCAAAGGCATATGACTATATGAGCATAAATCCTAAACTCGTCCAACTTATTAATGATAGTAATTTCAAGTTGGGCAGCTCTCGTTTTTTGTTTTGTTCAAGTAGTCCTTCCGATTTTATTTATAAGATGCACTTTTAATTAAGTCATACGGGTAATAAGAAATGTTATTAAAATTAATTAAGAGTCTTGGTTTCTTTAAAAATTATTATCATTCCTGAATCACCCTTAATTTAAACTATTAATTCCTATTTTTGAATTTTATAGTTAAATTTACCACCTAAATAATGAAGGAAATAAATATGTGAATATTTTAAAAAATAATTCATAAATGCTTTACTAAATTTTACATAGTGTGTGTGGACAGAACAAAACTTCTACGAAATGTTTTACGTGAAATTAAAGACCGGAGGGACTGCGACATGGTCAGGACAATTATTATATTTTTATATGTAACTATATGACTGAATCAAATTTGAATATTTTCCATATGATCTCAATTGGAAGTTGTTTTTTCGCATCCACACGTACTCATACCTACGGCAAACAGAATTTTACGCGTGTTTATATGAACAATTTAAGTATAACTACATGTTGTGAAGATAACTTATTATTTAATATTAAATAAATAATATTTTGTATGTTTTTCAGTGTTCTTTTGTCTTATCCCCTTGTTTGTATGGTGTTTTTTCACTTCGTTTTTGGTACTTTGCTCTTTTATTTTATCTTTTTAAATCACAATAAAAAAAAATGAGCTAGCTCTGCATATATTTTTTTTTTATATATATATATATATATTTATTTTTTTTTCTGTTTTAAACAACAACAAAAAGACTCTATAGCATATGCACTTTACAACTTCCAAATTATAAAGCTTGCAAGAGTTCAAAGAGACCATTTCCGGTAAGGGGATTAACAAGTGCCTTGACCGTGTTGATACCGCAAAACACACACAGTTCGATCATCAGCAAATTTCAAAGTGCCCAGGGTGACACAGAGACACCCAAACGTGAGAAAAAAGAAGAACCCACAAATCTACACAAAGTCCTAATACCTGGTTTATAATGGGTTTTATATTGTTCTGTAAGGAAATTCCATTGTCGCAGGTCAACTTCTCTTCTCATCAACCATCTGCACTTATTTACTTATAAACTGAAAAAGTAATCCAACCTACGACGCAAGTACAACCATATATTACCTCGTACAGCTTCACGAGCGCAACATTCTCCACTGCTCTGCTTTTTCATCCATTGTAGAAAGGACTAATCTTGATGACTAATCCTGGGAAAACATCGTCCGGGTCATGAATGTGAGGATTCTCTTCGACAATATAAGGATCCCCACACTTCTCACTTATGGTTTGAAGTGTCTCTCCTTCACGAACCACATATATCTCATCACACCCCTTCTTCATATTCTCCTGCATCACCTCAATCCCAAACTCGCTTGTTCCTGACTCGCAGCAGTTCAATACCAGCATCACTGTCAGAAACAGAGCACAGTACCAGGATATCTTCTCTGCCATTACTGTTGAAGAACACCCACAAGCCATGTCTATTATCTAACTTGTCGGAAATCTAAATGAATTCTCCTTGGAACTCTTAATTTCTGGCTTTATGTGGGGGTTTATAGGGGTTTGGTTTGTGAAATTTGGAGGGAGAAACCGATCCATGGTTGGTTGGTGGAGTGGGTAAAGATATAGGAGGGAGTTGAAATGGATCTCTCAGTGAAGTAGGTAAGTGTCGAGTGTTTGAAGGGGATGACCTATAAATAAAAATGGGAAAGAGTTGGTTTAACTGCTTTATTAAATGAGATGGCTTTATTGCTTTTGACCTGGTTCCTATTTGATTCTAGTTTTTCCTTTCACGGTGAAGGTGCTTCATCTCGTACAGTATGTGTTCCTGTAGAGAAATAGTTATCCATGAGGAAGCAATGAGGAGCATCATGGGTTTGGAATGTCAGATTGTGAAGTTAATTACCTAGAAAAAGCACGAACTAGCACAGCATCTAGCATTAATTTGAGAAGGCATAATTAATATGTGGTTGATCTTGCCGAAATGGCTGATGAGGGTGTAAATGCGAGTTTGCTTTAGACCATGATCAGACGCTCCTCCCTTCAGACTAATAGTACATCTGGTCTCTTTTCACACCTATTACTAGTAATTCTCAAGAATGAAAAAAAATAATTAAAGTTGGAGTAATAAAAATGTTAAAAAAATACAAGTTTCTTTTAGACAACTTTTTTCTTCGCTGAAAGGTAATCATCTCTTGTTATCTGGACAGGAAGAGTTGATGATGAAGTGGCATGGTAGAGAAACGGTTAATTAAGTAGATGGTCATCAAAGTGAAGCCGTAAATTATTTCGGTTCATTGACAATGAAAGATCACATCCAATTGGTCAGGGCTACTATTGCACAGCACGACTGACAAATTTCAGAAAGATCAGTCACAGTCAGTGCACTAATTCCGACTGCCACAACCTATGCGATGAATTATCGAATTAAAGTGTTGTGAAGAATTTGATAATTTTATCTGCTTCATGAGTCCTGCATAGGTTGGACTAAACAATGATTGCAAGGAAGATAAAAGATTATTTTGCCTAGATTGTTTCATTAATCAAATTGACAAAGTAAAATACATATATTTGATCATTCTGTCAGCATAGTGTTAGAAGCATAAACACTCCAAATTTTATTCATAGTTACTTATATTTAAAAGTACATTCTGTCAGCATAGATTAGTTGGGATGAGATAGAGCTAGGATCATGTTATCATGGATAATAATCTGATTTCCAACACATACGCGACCACAATCTTGAGTTTAATATTTAGGTTACCTAAACTCAAATCCACAATGAAAATTGTGGCATCAACTTGGTTATTCACATTCCGTCACTCAATTATCTGTTTTCAAAAACCATGGCGCAAGATTAGAAATAGAATAAAGGCGAATGCTGAAAATTAAGAGAGCATCGACTGCCTTAATGATTGACAGTTTACTTATTCTAAAAGAACCCACGATTTGTTAGGCCAATTGAAACGCGAAGCATATAGGGAGAAGGAAACTAGGAATGAGTGAAAACATGAGAACTTATGAGGAATCTACACTTGGCCGAATGTCTAATCCTCAATCGCTAAAAGCCAAGGATCGTGAGATAACAAGTTTTTGAAGGTGGAATATCACCTAGAGGGGGGTGAATAGGTGATCTCAAAAAATTCTTTCGCCGGATAAACGATGAAAGCAGTAAAGGAAGTAAAGAGAAATGACACGTAGAGAATTATACTTGGTTGGCCCAACTCGACCTACGTCCAAATCCCCGACACTCTGGGATTTTCACTAACTCACAAATACAATTACACACTCGTAACTCGGGATGATCCTTTCTCCCTGGACTCACTCCCTCTTACAAGTTGTAATCGTACACTCACACTCAAGATACCTCTATCTTGAGATTTGAACAAATATAAAAACAAATAACAAAACTCTCTCACAGAGTAGATGAATGATAAAATACTGAAGCTCAATAATATCCGAAGATATAAACAGAATAGAAATAGATCGTTTTGATTGCTTTTTCTGTGTATTCGTCTGTTCTGTGTATCGATGAATTCAATCCTTTGAGTATATATAGTAGTTGAAGATTGGAGACCGTTGAAGGATTTGAATATGTCCGTTGAGCATTTAAGTATCCCCGCCTTCTGCTAACCTCAATCGAGTGTCCGCTTAGTTGGGTAGTTGGCGGAATTAAATGTGATAGCTGTTGAGAGACTTCGACCGTTGCTTCATTAAATGCCTTCACCTACTTGTTCAGAATATGAGTCAGAATAGCTGGAATGTCTTCGACTGCTACACGATTTCGTTTGCGTGTTCTGCTTTTTCAACGCAATAAATGTTTTTGACATGTTGTAACGCTTTTCAGCTAATCTCACATTAAACAAAGGTAAATCAACTGAAATCCACTCAAAAAGATTTTAGATCTGATATAAATAAATTTGAGAGTGATTAAGAGTAGTTAAAAGATGACCCATAATGATTAGATCAGAGTTTAAGCACATACCGATGGATTCTGGAATTTGCAAGAACTTACTTCGGTAGCTTAAAAGATTACTTGAATAATATCTTATATTTTCAAGATATAAAATACTTTGGAGAAATATTACTTTGAGTAAAATCAAGTTGTTCAAGAAACAGAGGCGTTAGAATCACTTTCGGGAAATTACTTGAAGCTTACTCAAGTAATTTGAAAGTAATATCAAAGATAATAAGATTCTGCAGAGAAAAACCACATTACTTGTGAAGTTTGAAAAACATTACTCAAGTAATTTTCGAAAGTAATGTTGAAGGATACAAATTACTTTCGGAGAGGAAATGACTTACTTGAGTAATTACCAAAAGTAATGTCGAGAAACTTTGAAAAGAGACGCCTATTACTTGATTCTTGCGTGGAACAGATGTGCCTTACTCAAGTAAGGTCAAAAAGTAATGAGATTACTTAAGGAAAGGAAATAGCTTACTTGAGTAATTTGGAAAGTAATTTTGAGCAAAACATGATTAAGTCTATATTACTTGCAAATCAAAAGGTATTACTCGAGTAACTCCAGAAAGTAATGTTGAGTAAACAAATTACCTACAGAGCTAAACAACCTTACTCAAGTAACCATAGAAAGTAATTAAATTACTTGCAAAAGGAGTGTTCATTACTTGAGTAACGTCCGAAAGTAATACTAGATAGTTTTTCAGCAGACTTTCGAAAGGTGTCAATTTATACAGGACAATTACTTGAATAACCAAGAACACCTCCTTAACTTAACATTTACTGATTCAAAAACACAAATCCCTTTTAACAAAAGATTTAAATAATGAAGTCTTGTTATCATCAAAACTCCAAGAACCAACAGTTTTGAGATGGAAATTTAAAATTTTATAAACAGGCAACATTTAAGGGAAAGAATGACGCTCACTCTGGTAAAAGTATAGCAGGATAACGAGGCAACGTTTCGCCATTACAAGAACTAAAAGATAGACTCGGGCTGAGATCGACAAAGAACTCTCGATTACCCAAGTTATGGTTGACATTAAGTGCAATAAATATAATATCCAGATTGTTAACATTAACAGGTAAGAAGGGTGATCAACGATCGATGCCTCTCTTATTGACATGTGTCAAAGAAAAGATGTCTGAACCTCAGGGTTTCATTAATGTCTCCTTGATAAACTTAATGACCCCATCAACATCCACCGTCCAAGCAACTGAAACAGGGGAATAACCCGTCCATGGATTGCTCGAATTCCATCTAATATGAAATGAAAACGACAATGTGTTGAACATTAGTTGAACATGAACCAACAAAAATATAGTCAAGGAGCATATCAGTTCCATTGTTTGGACTTACTTCTTTAACCCTTGGTCCATTAGAGTATGCCCGACGCAGAGGCCTTGTGTCTCTACCCTCACTACCCCTTTCCTGTATGTAAAAAAATCTGGACGAACAAGTGCTACGAAACTGACAGGGTCGTGGAGGAAGATTCCTGAAAGCAGAAATCATATTATCATTACATTAACAAGTTTGAAGCGAAGCAAACAATCAAAGAAAAATGCTTTAAACAGCAAGATTTTAGAAGTCAAAATAGCATGTCATATTACCATAGACACCATCAGATTTAAGATGCCAATCCCGGTAAAATTTGCACATATCACTTAAGAGTTGTGCATGCTTTCCTTCAGAATTTTTCAATTGAAGGAGGTCTGCATCTGAAATCAAAAGACAAAATTCAGTACCTGACAATTACAACAAACCCAATCACACAATAAAAGTAGCCTGGAAATTAGCGAAAACAAGAAACTGCAATCCCACCAGTAAGTATCACTTGGGTTGTAATATTTAGTCCAACAACAACAATATTTGCGCCAGAAGTGAACACAACGTCTGCTGCTTCTGGGTCTCCGTGGATCTGCACATTATAAAGAAATCAAGTCAATAGGACCAACTGAATATTAAACTCACTATGAAACATAACACAATCCATGATCCACTTATTCCAACGATTACAGACTTTACTAAAAATAATTTCATTTGTAGTCCAGAGTATCGAGTCTGTTTTTTTTATAAAAAAAACACGGAAATGAAAAAGTGATTTTCTCTTCAAAAGTGGAGGTCCATTTCGCTCTTGACCAGCATAACTTCAAAACATACAATTCTTCCAGGACGTAAAGGAAAATCCTCAATCCCATTAGTCCTTATCTATCTTCTATAAAAATCAAAGGCATGAATTACCACCACTTACATTTGCTTCAGCAGCTGGATTTACATTCCCCAAGGCAAAGAAAGAACCACCGAGTATAACCACTTTCTTCACCTTGCTAGCAAAAGAAGAATCTCTTTTGATGGCCTAACCATGAAGGTTGAACTATCAGAACATATATGCATCCAAATGCAAATAAAAAATATGTTATGATGACCATGACCATCAATAACAAGAAAGTTATGGTAGAACTTACCAAAGCTATATTTGTCAGCGGTCCAAGTGCTAACAAGGATACTTCACCAGGGTATTCGGAAACCTTCTCCACTAAAAACTCAGAAGCACTTTTATCTATTTTTTTAGCTTTTGGTGGGGGCAGGGATATGTTTCCAAGTCCATCAGAACCATGAACAAAGTCAGCAACTCGTGGAATTCCACCCTTTCAAAACATAAAGCATACTTCAGACTCAAAAGATGAAGGGAAAACGAACATAAAACCATTATTTAAACATGTAAAGCCATGTGCAGTTCCATGTGGATGAAAGATGGAGCTGGACAAGCAATGTAAGGTAAAATTTAAACGGTTAAAGGGCATTTTTGCCTGAAAAATATTCAAGCAAGAGCATTGAGTACCCAAAACTATCAAGTGGTGTAATGCTACCCTCAAACTTCAAAAAAAAAAAAAAAAATTGCAATGTCACCCCTGCCATGAAAAAGGAGCACACATCTCTGTTCACTATGTTGTGTGGGCCCCAATTCATATCTATGAATGCTTTTAACAGACATTGGCTCCCTTTTAAAGGGCAAAGGCAACATTGCAATGTTTTTTAAAGTTTAGGGGTAACATTGCAGCACTTGATAGTCCATTGCTCCAGTGAAAATAGTTTAAGAGCAAAAATGTCCTTTAACCCAACATTTAAATATAACCTAACCGAGTTGAAACGCTCTAGTCAACTTCAAAGGTATATATTAAATAGCTACCTTCAAGGGCTCAGGGTTGCCCTCTGCCACTGGAACATTTTGACAGCCAGCAATCTCACACTATCCTTTTGCACAATAAAAAGACAAACTGATCATGAAAATGTCCTAAAAACATGTAAGACACAGCCTTTTGTAGAATAAATTCACAGCCAAATGTTAAATAAACACATACCAAAAGCAATGAATTGTGAGTGGCGCCTTCTGTAGAAACATTACCAAATGTGGTTGTCAAGCCCAAAATCTCCACCTCAGGTGTTTGAAACGCCATCAAGATTGCCATGCTATCATCTATGGATTTACCATACCAAAAATATTAACTCATGAAAATGGCATTCACAGTAAAACAAAACATTCATAAAAAAAAGTATCCAAGAAAACCACAACCATTTTTCAACCACTTAAGTTAGTGACGTTAAGTAATTCCATGGATTCAATATCTCCTATGAGTATGACAAATTAGCTGGAACTTAAATATTGCACCACAAGAACATTTGTATATTTAGGCACCAAAAAATACTAGTTCAAATCAAGTTGGACTATGCCTAATTTGAAAAACAAGATACTAAATTTCTCAAGGAAGGACAATGACCAGCTGTTATATTTGACTTAGCATCGCTTCCTCTTGTTGAAAAGACAATCTAAATAATTCAACGTCCAAGTCCAATTGCCATCAAACACGTCCTCTCAATGACGATCCGATCAGATGCCTTCTCAATCAAATCTTGTTGGTTTTACGCTTAAAGGAGATTAAAATAGAAGTATATTACTTTGCATATGATCTACAGAAGTTAGGGGCTAGATGGTTTAACTTTAAAAACGATAAATAAATGCAGAAAGTACGATTATATAGAATTGAAGAGAAAACATATGATTGGCCTTTTTACTAGTCAAACATTCGACGTGGAGGAACATGATTAAGATATGTGAGTTTGTCTGCGCGCGCGACCTTTACGATATTAAACATTTTAAAACTAGCAATGAATTTCTCTGTTCAATGAAAGATGAAGGGAAAATTAAATTATGTGGCTGAGAGCGAAGCCAGACATCAGATTGTCACGCCAACTACTCGCCAGGCGGAAAATTATATAAAACTCAACTCAACAGGATTAAGACCGGCCGGAAAATCATACAGAAAAAAAAAGCATGCCGCAGCCATCAGATCATCAGGCGAACTACTAAAAGGGCATATAAGCATTGCCAAAGCCTAAAATAGCAAAATATGCAAACTTACCGATCCCAGGGTCAGTATCGATAATGAGCTTCTCAGGATTGGCGTGAGAGCCTGAAACACCGTTGGAATTAGCGCCCATGAGCCCACTCGCCATGACCAGTTGGAATTAGAGGCAGGGATTCAGACGACGAAACAGCAAGGAAGAAACTTTGAACTGCAATTCCTCGAAATTAAGTGTATGAATGTATGTGTGTATGAAGCAGGCCTCAGTTATATAGAGAGGGAGTGTATGGCGCAGCACCCACACACACATAGAAGGAATAGCACGAAGGAATATGCAGAGGAAGATGTGAGCGACGATGAATACGACGCAAAAATGAGTTTCAACCAAAGCCCGCCCCAAAAAATAAAGGGTGATGGCGTGGTTAAGTGGTTAAGCGGTTTGGTGTAGGAGGCTGGAGCGATTCACGGAGTACACGTATCAGGCACCCATTGGCCCGATTAGATCGTTTGTTGTGGTACAGCATCAACAAAGATTTTGGACCCTGGGTGGCACAATATGTTAAAACTGTAAATAAATGGGATAAAATGAAGAATAAATGCTACAATTTTATTATTTTACCATTAGATTACATCATAAACATGATACATTTTACATAATTTTATGGTGATAAGCAAGATTGTCTTCATCAAGATTCTGAAACTTGGAATGGCCACTAAACCGCTTTGAAAGATCTTGGAGCCAATTGGTCAATGGGTTAGGTTAGAAATCAATTGGGACTAAACCTATAGAAAATTAAAAATTTCACGGTAATTAATATGAAATTCTAAAAAAAAAAATCGATTTTGAAAAATATCAAACCGGACAAGTTTTCCTCGTTCTTCATGATATTAATATAACAAAAGGTTTTGAAACACTTCTCAATAAACTACATTTATTGTATTACTACTTTTTCATTTATTGAACTCATCCAATTTTTATTGAGCAAAAAAAAAACTCATCCAATTTTTCAACCCATTGAAACTCTTAACCCTCAATGGTGCAACATTTAGTTGCCCATGTGAGAAAACTAGGCTCGATAGTTAGAGACCTAAATATTAGACATTAATTGACCTAGATTTTTGTTTATCGTCATTGCAAATAAAATTATAATGGAAAATTACCTTCCAATCATATTGAAAGACAATTTAGATTCAGATGGGTTCATATCCATTTTGTGTATCAAAATCGCTTCGCCAACGCTTATGTCATTCAACGCCTTTGCCTTAATAACGTTATTCCCAAGTTGTGTTATTTTTAGCCTTGTACCGTTGCACAACCCTAGTGCCTGATCAATATTTCTTATTAACATAACTGGTACACCAACTTTTAATATCATTCATGATGAGGTATCTCAAAGCATTTAATTACATTCATATATTATGAGTCATACAAATCCTCAAAACTTCCATTAACATTATCTATACGACTTATAAAGTTAGAACTAAAATACTCTATTGCATCACCTAACAACAAAGAACAAATATAATCATTCAATATATTGACATCTTCTATTGTAGGGGTAAAAATCGCTCTATTGTTGAGATAATATTTGAACATCAACATTCTATTAAATTTCGATAAGTGGATTCAACGACGATGCACCTAATTGGATTACAATCATCATGAAGCAACAACTCTGACGGAATTGTGATGTCTGCAATACCATCGTGTGGTAACCCAATGTCTCCATCTCCGAATTCACATTAGATGCTTTTCTATTAAGTGCTCTTATGAGTTTTTAATTTCCTTCTAATTAAGAAGAATTTTTTTTTTTTTATATATTGTATTTATTTAAATTATATTATATGCTACATCCTGGAATTTTTTTTTCATCCAGTATCTCAAATTAATTAATTTATAGGATACTGGAGTTCCGGAAAAACATTTCTAAATGCAGGATTGAAAACTAATTAATTTGAGATTCTGGGTGTAAAAATTTTTTTTCGGATACATAGATATAATCTAATCTAAATAAATACAATATACATTCTTTTTTTAAAAAAAAAAAAAAAAAAAAAAGCCTAATCCCTCTAATTAGAGGAAAAAACACATAAGAAGCACCTAATAAAAAAGCACATAATGTGAATCCCTCCATCTCCTACATGTAGCAACCATTCCGAAAATGTTTAAATTTTCTGTTGTTCAACTGGATCGCTTGAAGACTTTAGCCTCATATTCTTAGTTAGTCAAAGTAATCTACATTCATTCTAAAGATGAGAAGTGTTGATTATTACATCTATAATTTCAGCTCGACCACCTTTTGTATAACTGATAGGATTTGCTTAATATCATCACCCCCTCATGATGACACATTTTCCACCAAATATGCAATTAGACTTCATTAAATCTAACAATGTACGGTCAAAAGCCTTGATACAACGTCTCTTCACCATGAGCAATTCATCCCAAATAATGAGGTTTGTAGCTTTTACCAAGTTTGCTATTAGTGAATTATGAGTGACTAAACATATATAGAATTTTTGTTGACTTTGATAGGAATACAAAACCTTAAATGCTCAGTTCTACCTAATGGTAGTAGAGTTGCTACTATTCCATTAGATACTACGTTAAGAATGATTCCACCATTTATTTTTATGAAGGCTGTCAATACATTCCATATTCCATATGAATGTTTTCCTTGTTCTGCCAAAACAATGGACAAAGAAAAAACCTTCTACTTTTGAAGAAACTGCACCTATTATTATCCCACGTAAATGCAGATTTTTATTTCCATGTAAAAGAACGTGGGGTTCATTCAATTGTACCTTTTTTAATTAAAAAGCAAGTTGAACAATTAGACGATAAAACTTAAATGGGATCATTCGGGCAGTTAATGGAGCAAGTAAAGAAGCGACAAAACGAAAACATAGGATAGGGTCAGAAACAAGAAGGCTCGGTTGAGTTTGGAAGGAGGAAGAGAGCGCTGACGCGGAAACTGTGGTGTGTGTTTCGGGGGCTACGCAATCGACAATGACGCCGCAGGATAAGATTCCAGCCGACGTGGAACCACGTTGTTCGAGGCTTTTATTTATTTTATTATTTATTAAAAAAATTAGTAGCAAGGGAAGACACCTCAATGTTATCAGGAAAATAAGGGGACATGAGAAGAACACTGTAGAGCCGGGATCATGCTTGCTTCTTGTAACTAGGCCAATCATTTTTGCATTAAAAGTGAAAGTTTTTGTACAATGACATCTTTCTACGTAATCCAATGTCAATATGGGTGGGTTTTTTTTTTAATAATTCTTTTCCCAATAGAAATCATAGTAGTAGAAGCTAATCCTCCTTCGTAGTCGTTTCAAAAGGGCATTGGTACTAACGAAATAACTTTCTCTATATACATCCATTAGGAATTAAATTGATGTTTCATTTACGAGCCAACTAAGCCAGGTTTTTCATATTATCCTTCATAATCTTTAAATCATGTCCGTTCAATCAATCTAAAATATAATAATACTATTTTTAATTTTTTTCTAATTTTTTTATTTCATAAGAAAAAGAAATTATGAGAGCACATGTTCCTGTCAAAATCTCCGCGTGCCAACCTTAACTGTTGGGATCTATGGCTTTCTTATTCCAATCAAAACTTTATATCAAAGTCGTGAATGACGCAGCATCTAATTTGTTGTCTTTTATTTAAATTGTCACATCAATCACTTCATTTTGACATTTTAGCTTTTTAAATTTCACCTACAAGCTAGGACCTCCGTTTAATTTCTTGTCTTTTCATTTATATTACTTTGCTTTAATCTTTGTCTATTCAACAAGAGAAAGAGATATAATTACATAAAGGAGCATAGAATAAGAAAAATTAGAGAATATGGTACATACCCTATATTTGTAAACGCAACTTTACAATATCAATAAACTATATAAATATCTACAGATTTAATATTGATATAGAATATTATGGGATAATAGAGATAATAAAAAATATGAATATCCAATTATTCTTAACTAATATTATACATAGGAAAATTATTATTTATATTCCTAAATTTGGGGGTGTTTGGCAGGAAGATCTCCTCTAATATTAGTGCGTTTGAAGTGGAGCGCAGTAAAAACAAGAAGACTGAAACAATTTTATCCGATTCATATTAACCGATCAAATAAATAGATCCGATTCATTCTAATATTGGGTCTAGGCAATAAAAAACTAGGGTTAATGAGTAAATTGACAAACAAACTTTTACCTTAGAAATAAGAAAAATAAACTTTTAAGTAGACTAAAAATAAGCAATAAACTTTTAAAAATGTCTAAATAACATAATAAATTTTTAAAAATCGCTGATCAATGTAACAACACCGTTAGAAAAAGATAACATCTGTTATATAAGGTGCAGATTAGCTAAATGAACTTTTTACTCTGGAGTCACTAAAGACAAAATTCTAAATTTCACTAAATTAAATAAATTTTTTTCTCAATTATCATTATTCAAAACTACTTGTATAGATATTTATGGACAAAAATTACTCATTGGCCAAATTAAAATTATTATATTAAAAAAAGATAACCTAAAAAAATTAAAAATTTTGTTGGTCAAATTGCTCCTTAACCCATTATTAAATTGTCCTTAATCAAACCTCTTAAGTTATATTTTTTTTTCCAACAAGTCTCATATTCATATAATCAATAGATCATTTAGTTAACAAATATATCATTAAGTTGCCAGATTTATATTATTAAGATCAACGTTAATATCCATTAAGCTCTTTTTATAAAAATAAAAATTAAACTCATTTCATTTCTTTTAGGATATAATAGATTTTTTAAATTTTATTAACATTAAATGAATTAATTAAATCACATAAATTTCTTCTAAAAAAAAATAAATCATTTTTTTTGTTTAACATATATTATAAATTAGAAAACACCTTGAGTTTTATTTAAATCATATAATTATATTTTTAATGAAAAGTTTTGTTTATTTTAGCAAATAAGTAATTTTTGTCCATAGATAACTATACAAGTAGTTTTGAATAATGACAATTGAGAAAAAAATTATTTAATTTAGTGAAATTTAGAATTTTGTGTTAGTATTTCTCTTGAGTAAAAGTTTTTTGTGTTGTCTTTAGCGCTTCTTAGAGTAAAAAAGTTATTGGTCAATCTACACCTTAGATAACTGACGTTATCTTTTTCTAACTTGTCTTGACGACATTTTTAAAAGTTTATTGATATTTTTGGTCCACTTAAAAGTTTATTGTATTAGACGCTCCTGAGGTAAAAGTTTGTTGGTCAATTTGCTCCTTAACCCTAAAAACTATTATTTGTTAGCATTATATTAATGACACGTTGGAAATAATAATAAATAATACGAACATATATATATATTATATAAATAATAAGGGTTTAATGTTTTTGCTTTTACTGCAGAATTTTTTTTCTACCATACTTACATAAAAGTGAGTGGATCCCACTAATATTTTTTTTCTCTTCTCTATATAATGGGACCCACACATTTTTATATGATTGTGATTTAAAAAATATTTCTACACCAAAAGCAGAAACATTAAATACAAATAACAAATATATAATGGATGTTGATTCCAAGTAACAAAGGAATATTGGTTTAATTTTCCACACTACATGCATTGAGGGTGTGTGGAAGATTACGTGTTTGTTTGGATTAACAATAAAAGTTACCTTTTTAATATAATTTATCATATATAAGATAAGTATGTGAGATGAATTACTCTTCGATACATAAAAATATACCTTTTAAACGTATTTAGTATTTGACTAAAATTATAATTATACTTTATTGAATAAGGAGGCCCCATGTGGCCGCCCACGGAAGAAAAAGCACGTGCATCCATTTAATCATCTCCCAAATGGCACTTCACGTGCTTGCACATGACATTATTAGCACGCCTCATTTTTGATTTCCTGTTATTTTATACTCCTCAAAATTGTATGCCTCCAGTGTTATGATTTAATTTAATTTAATATATTTTATAACAAAAATATGCTATATATTATTTCTCACCTTGTGTCTGGCAAAAAAATAATAATAAAATCATCACCTTGTGTCATTGAAAAAATATTATTTATTTTTTAAAGTACCATATGTCAAAGCCTCAATTTTAAAGAAGAGAGGTGTCTCCACGATGTATGCTCTTCATTTAATGTCACATTATTGGATCATATTTTAATGAATGAGATTTAATGTTAACTAGTATTAAATCCCATCCATTAAAACATGATCAAATGATTGAGATATTAAGTAAAGAGAAAAGTTAACGGAGACACTCATTTCTCCATTTTTAAATAGCCAACCCTCTTTCTCTCCAGGACAAAAAATAACCATTTCTTACCCAACACGTTTATCATTTTTCTTGAGCTTTCCTACTTTTAAATCCCACCCATTAACGTGCATATGGATCCTTATTTTTTTAATCTTCTTGTTCATATATGTTGTTCTCAATTCACGAATTAATTGTTGATAAAAAAAAAATCACGAATTAATTCGATGCTTTTTTCACTACCCATGACCAATTGCATTAAATCTCGGCAGGTAATTATTCTTTGACGTTAAATTTATTTTCTTCAATCTCCGACACATCACGGTACAAATCTTTCGCCTGATTTTTTTTTTTTTTCCTCCACATGCATTCTGAATGACACTTAAAACCATCTTTTGTATTCCTCTCAAACCTAATAATTTGAAAATGTACAACTTTTTGTATAAATTTCAGAGTAATTAATTAAATAGTATATCATTAGTTGACCGCAAATAAATCCCCTACATTAATTATTAATTTTTTTTAAATTTGTTTATAACAAAAGTTTAGATAGATGATGCAAAAAGCAAAGATGTGAATTAGAACGCCTAGGGTTTACGCTTTACAAGAGTATTTTGAAATATAGAAAACAAGTAGAAGTTTGAAATTAAGACATACAAATCATGCAATTCAACAGCTGTCCTAAATACTGATCACGTAAAACTCAAGTAAACACAAAAGGGGCAGCAAAGAATTACAAAAATATGACGCAAAGGTACTGGGAATAACAAATATTGGAGATGTACCCGTCCATTTCTACAAAAACTTCAAGGAAAAAAACGCATCGCGGGCTATTATTTATGGAGAAACAAATGGAAAAAGCCTGCCTGGGACTGAACCGGCTCATGAAAGTTGAGATACCGAGTCTTATAAAATTTTACTCATGCCATTGAAAACCAAGCCATAGATACAAAATGCTATGATGCCGGTGATGGATGAGAAAAGAACAGAGGAGGGAAGCAAAGATCAAGGGGGCAAGCGACATAAAATGATATGATTTCAATTGGGCGTTATAAAATATCTCCGAAAACAATCTTCAATTTTAACACGTAATATTGGTAATGCCGTGGGCAAATAGGTTATAGTTGTAGTTCTTGCACCACTGGACAAGGAATGGTGGCCGACATAGCTCATTGGCTTCAATATCGAGGGAAGGAAGGAAGTTCCAAACCATTTGGAGGATGTCTGATAAAACACATCAGTATCCAAAATCTTGAAAATCCATAAAAAATTGCAGGATACCCGCTAGAAGTATGGTGGAGTAAGATGCATTTACCCAAAAACATAAAGTAGGCAAATTTTATCACTTGCACACTGAGTATTTGAATATTTTTGCTTTATCCATGTCAGTTCGAACCTATGACATGTGGCAAAAAAACTGCTCTCTCAACCAACCAACATGAACACTTGAACATTGACATATTTAACTACTTAATAACACTCAATAATTACCTCAATTGTTTTTCTTCTTGGGCATGGGACAACTTGCAGCAGAGGAAATGGCAGCTCCAATGAGAGGAAGGGTGGCTTATTTAATTGTCATATGAATTGTTGACCTCAAGCATGTATATTATGTCAACTAGAGAAGGCAGGAGTCATTCACGAAATTTCATCATTAACAGGACCATCTCGTTACATTTGGCACATTGCCCAGGTAGCAAAGATGCCTTCCAAGTAGGGAGTGGTCGTAGATTCAATTTCACAATGCAGTTTAAACCCCTTTCTAATAAATACTAGTAATAGCAGTAATAATAATAAGATCATCTCATTTGTTCTACCACGCTGTATATCCGAACTGCTCTTATGCCCCCTCTTCTAATCCAAAACTTACCTAGCAAGATCTCCTAAAAACACCTCCAAACAGCACAAAATTTTGCAAATCGAAATTACAGACTGGAAACAAACTAACCCTGCGTGAAGGCAACACAAGATTGGGGGCAAAATATTAAAAGATTCTTATTAGTTATATAACTTGAAATTAGCACTTTCATGGCCCTCCAAACCATCTTAAGTTGGTCAAGTTTGACTGCAACTTGAGGATCAGAGGGAAAGTTTTGGTATTTCCAAACTAACTGAACCAGAGCGTCTAACTGTGAAAGAATTATGTGAACATGACAGTAATGATTGGCTTTCCACTAAAAAAGAAGTGTCTTACACTAGTATAATTTTAATCACCTAGTATTAGAGAAATGAAGCACCATTGCATTATACATTTTTTGGGTGATACTCAACAGCATGACAAAATTTTAAAGTCAAAACTTCACAATAATGGACTCCTGAATCTGCACTGCACTTCATATAGCCACAAGAGTATAGGTGCCAGTTATGCTATGGTGCATAATGGCAAACAGAAATACCTGCGTCAGATAGAATCTAACAGCGTGAAACACCGATACCTCATGCGACTCATGAATTCTTTGAAGTGGGCAAGCTAAAGACATTCCCAGGTGTCTTTCCTTGACTCCCCTTTACACCACCAGAGGCCTGGCCAGCAGAACCCTTATGGTGTGATGCCTCTGTTGCTACCATCGACTTCTTTATCTGCCAGAAAATAACCATGATAACATAATCATATCATTAAAATTTTTAATATCGCCAAGAAAATCATTTTTATTTTTTCATGGGAAAATTGATTAGAGGGTTCCTATGGTTTACCTCAATTTTCTAGCAGGTCCCTAAAGTTCAAAAGGTTGTAAGCCCAACCTTGTATTTTTCAATGGTTACCCTAGTCCTAAAAATTTCAAGCTTTTGCATCTTAAACCCTGTGCTGCTGACAACTCCTAAATGGTGTAAACAGATTTTTTGATATGGAGGGTTCAGTGTATCCATGGTAGCCAAAGTCATGTGAGTTGGCCACATAAGGAAAAATAAATAAATGACTGGCGGAAGGGTTGCGGTACATTTCTTCCATGGCTTTTTGAATGAGAAAATAGAAGGGAAGAGAAAACACAGAAGTAACTTGTGCTCTAGGGTGAAGAAAAGTTTGGCGATTTTTGGTGCTAGATAAGCACAAGCTCCATAATCCATCATGTCTCCTTCACTGGTTAATTGATCTGGGTTCAAGCCTGTATTTGATTGTGTCAGTTTAAGGACAATGCAAAACTGAAATGGCATTTTGTTTCAAATCTCGGTTCAAGCTTGTATTGAATGTGTATTTGACTTTGGGGTAACGTAAAATTGGTATGGTATTTTAATACAGATCTGGATTCAAGTGCCCTCCCTGCTTTTACATCTCTTCATATAAGCTTACAGAAGGCCTCATTTGATTAAGAACCTTAAACTTCATAATTGCTTGAACACGTAGTCTTGGTTTTGCATTACACGCTGCTCTTCTCTCACCCACTTCTTGCCACAAAATCTTCCTGATGACTCGTTAGTCACATGAGCTGCTCAAGGAAGCTCAAGAAGACAATAACCATCCCCTTTTCCCCAGTGAAACAGAACCATACCTATTAACAAGTATATTTCTGATAAGCAAAGCCAGCTGAAGAAAAGGCCTTCCCCCAACACTACTATGCAACCATCATAACTCAAGCTTCCCCACAATTCAGTTAAAACACTTGCATTTTCTCCTTTCACAACAACTCTGATCTCCGAAACTCGTCATTGTTGGAATTTGCATATCTGGAGCCTTTGTGAATCCCTCAACATTCTCCTCCACATCCCTAGTCGAACAGCTGCACTTCTTCCCAAAGCAGATCTCTGAATTCAAAAACAGTGTCCTCTAAATCTAAAGCTCAGAAAAAGACCAATGGTTTGCTTTATTTAGTTCATTATTTAAGAGATTAACACTGCCAAACTGAAAGACATAATACAAGGGGATCGGGTTTTGTATTATAGAGTAGCCCGTCAACAAATATGGCCAGAATGTTGCTATTGATTGACACCAATACCCTCTCATTTTCTCCGAGCTTTCTTCCCTTACTCATCTTCTCTGCATTTTCTCTTCGTCTTTGCCCTGTGTTTACTTGTTCAAAAGGCAATGGCCGAAATATAGCATTTTTTTTCCATGAAACAGATCAATTTATTTTCTCATACGGCGAACTATAATAATGACGCTGCCACATGTAAAGTTAACACTCCACAATCCACATCATCAAATCCGTTTGCAGCATCAAGAGTCAAAACACATTGGGATGACAGGAATTGAGGTACAAACATTTGAAACTATGGGAATATTGCGATTTATTTGGGATTATTTAGATTAATTGTTCTTTTAATATTAAGTTTGATATTTAATATATCTTAAGATTAGATGTGGATATATTATATCTTACGATACTATATCTTAGTTATTTTGATTAAATTAGATTCTAGGGTTAGCTTCTGGTTTGCCCATATAAAGGCCCATATGTACTCTCTTTTATTCATGGATCCAGAATAATAATTTTCTCTCAAATTGTCCAAAGAAACTCTAAGGACTAGCTACGTAACCATTGAGGGGATTTACAAACTTTTGAATTATAAGGACCTGCTAGAAAACTGAGGTAAATTATAGGGATATGTTAATTTCCATTTTTTATTTCAAGTCCCTAAAGGTTTATTCGATTTCAATTTAATCCCTTTACTAAAAAGGTTGGCTTGCTGGAAAAAGATTGCATGCATTACAAGTAATGATGATATAGCCCAGCCATAGCAGTTAGTTGCCACACATGAAAACTATCAGGCATCAACGCATGGGCAGGGCAGGGCCCCATGTATGACCATTATAATGCAAAACACGCACACAACAAAATACTACCATTTATCTTTCCAAATAAAAAGGAACAGGAACATAAACTTACAGCCATGAGACGGTCCTTGTGAATATCGCTAGCAAGCTTCAAAGCAACCACAAAGAGGGTCAAGATTATGAAGTTAATAACATCTAAAAAACCAATATAAACCAATGAAAACTTACATTACTAAACTTTAAATAGCCAGCGGTTTTACTTACCTGTCTTTTATAGCTTTTAATCTCGTCACCACCAAATCCAGGAAGTGAAATCTTCCAATTTTTCTCTACAAAGATTCACATGTACAGTAAGCTCCTGGATTTGTGATCAAATGAGAATCAGAAAGCAGAGAATTTTTCTAATAACTAACCTAAATGTAAAAGTATGTCCTTTGCCTCCAACATAGTCGATTTCCGGTGCTTGGCAAGTGAGCAACCAGATTTAGTGATCTGCTCAAGATAAAGAAAATGGTAATTATTGATGATAAAATATTATGAATGTCTAAAAAATTTACGAATTAGTGGGTAATTGCAAGTTTGGCAGCCATTTCTTTTGCTTTTTTTTTAAAAAATTGGAAAGGAGGCCAAACCAACTATGTGGGGGATAGAACCCACTACATCCCCTCTACAAGGGGATTACTTTGTCACTAGGGCAATGCACCATGTGCATTTCAAAATATGCATTAAGGCAGCAAGAGAATGAAAAATATGCTTTATCCATATCCACCAACAGGGAAAACTCAAAGGAGCCTCAGCATGAATAGGGAAACACACACTTTCACGCTAAATAACAATACTTGTCTTAAAGCTGATGCAAGCAGCTCAATTCAGTTGCATTGAAGAGAAAGGGTACTTTATCATGTACCCCTATGAATGTAAAGAGTTTTATTGAAGAAAACCTACTAGCTGAAAGTATCATATCGAGGAAAAAAGGCACCCCTACGGCATAAACAAGAGAGAAAGCACCCAAAAAGACAACTACATATAACATATTTCACACAACATATAGCAGGAAGAGAGTGATTATTTCAATCTATATTAACATTGTAGTAGAGAGTGAGAGAGGGATTTAAAAAGTTTCAGCTAAATACAAAATTTAAACCATTGCACAACTAAATCCAAAAACTTACAGACTCTAAAAAATTTTCTGCTATATCCACAAGAATGTCTGCAACTTCAGGATCCAGCTTCTCTGATGGATCAACCTGTCAATAAAAGCAGCTAATTCATTGAAGGAATGTACGAGGCAGAAAAGCATTTCAGGAAGAAAATTCTATCACATTATATATTGAACTCCAAAATCCATGAACATAATTACATTTGAAAATCATAATGGATCCAAAGACAAAAAAATGGAGACTATTTCAGAATGTCAAAGTGAATGTAGAGCCACATTTTGTGCAAAATTGATTCTTTTATGGATCATTAATCGAGCAAAACTACCAACAAGGAGTTGGTCTCTGGGTCTCAAGTTTGAGTCCCACAGGAAATACTTGTGGTGGAAGGGGCAGCCAGAAACCCCGAACCAGATACTGAATGATAATATCTAAAAAAAATTAATCAAGCAAAGCTAGAACATGAAATACTTAAAACCTCAATGATTCTAGTGTTAATAAATACTTATAGATGTTTTCATAAAATAAAATACATTTTAAGGGGGAAAACTGATAGATATTAATGGGCTTAGGCCCGGCCCATATAGTGTATGGGTCAGTATGAACAGTATACACTGGACCGAATTCAAGAGTTGCACTTAGATATTATAGAAAACTTGTACTCAGTTCAACACCATTCAGTTGTGCCTAGAAGAGATGAATGAAATAGGATTCAGTTCTCTAGAGTTCTATGGATTGTTGACATCTAGAGAAAAGGCTCAATTGTTAATTTTAAAAATTTAAAATTTACAGGGAGAGTTCAACTTTCTTTAAAATAGAGTTCCAGAGGAGTTGACTTATAACATACTATTCCAAATAAATTAAATTAAATTATATATGAATCTGCTGATTGATTGATGTAATTTTAGTTACGGTGAGTAAGTGAGGGATAGCTGTAATTAATGCTCTGTATATTTGTGACTTGTGAATTTTCGCTATAATGTTAAAGAATAGGCAAAACTTGTAGACTTTTCTCAGGTATAAAGTTGAACAATTCCAGAGATTCCAGCCAAATTCTAGCCAAGGCAATCTGAAAAACCATCCTTGAGAATCTGATCAACTCATGAACTATATAGTTACAATAACAACATTTGATATGGGAATTCAGGTTACCTCAAACTGATAAATCTATTATCTCCTCTACGTCCTGAAAGCCTGTATTTGAAAAATTGTGCATAGCTAAGCATTCTACATGCGATTAACTAGTGAGAACCAATAAGATACACCTTTGACTAATTTCAGAGATAGATCCCCAGGACAAACCCAGAGATAATAATATGATTCACAATGAGATTAAAATATTTCCTGCCAATCGGTTCAAACTGAATGAGAACAACCAGAAGTCTGTAATGAAGAAATAAAATGGCTTCATTATGTATACCTCCTATTAGATAATGCTGTTTGATGAGGACATCTTAACATTTATCACGAAATTTTAAATGAATAGACAATATCTTAGTCTAAACTGAAAAACCCTAGGAAAAAAATCAGCCCAGAAGTTATATAACATGAATTTCATGGCGGAAGAGCTAGAAGTCTAAAAGCAACTCCAAGCCGCCCACCAAAGCTAAGGGATAGGGGAGAAAGAGATGAATCAATGGAAGTCTTTGTTTTGACTTTCAGCAACAAAATCTACCAAAGAACTTGAGAGATTAGTGTGACTCACCTGATTGACTAGCTCATGAATAGTTCTTTTGCTGAGAATTCTATTACAAGATTCATCAGCATCTACATTGGATGTTCGATTCTGAATCCCTGCTTGAACTGCAGTAGGTTGCGGTGACACAAGAGAAGTAGGTTTTTGATTGCCAGGTCCTTGTACTTTTGTAGTCTGTTGCTGGTGAGGCATGTGAAGCATCCTTGATGATGGAACTTGCTGCCCCAAATGCTCCTGCGGCTGATTTGATGGAAAAGGTTGGTGTTGCTGTGATGTTGTTGGTGTTGAGTGCTGCTGGGGAGGTATATGTGCCCTTTGCTGCAGGGATGTTGGGTGTTGCCTATAAGAAGCAGATGGTAGAGGAGGCTTCCCTGGAGGTCCAGATGATAACCACGGTTGATTAAGTGACTGCATTCCTTGTGATGAAGATGGCAAAGCAGGTGATCCCACTGATGAGGCTCTCATAAGTCCAGGTCCTTGGAAACTCTACAGAAAATATAGGAATGTGTGAATCACAGACACATTCTTCCTTCAAATGCCTGAGGAGCAAATGATAACAAAACACGGACTGAAGCTGCTATGCCAACAACAGCATAATTTAAATGCGCTCAAAGATAGTAAGCCTTTCACCATTTGTTGATAGACTTCCAAAACCTTAGGTCACACGTGAAAATTTCAACAAGACTTGACAATATATTTAGTGTCTTTTACCCAAATAAATGCCTGATTAATGTTCACCTTGAGGTGTGCAAATCAAATTACCAATAATTGGAAGAAAATAGCTCAATATTAGTTCTCTTAACCAAAACTTTCACCTTCACAGCCAGTGTAGACAGGGAGAAACGAAGTAAACACGTATACTAACTTGTGAACCAGTGGACTGATTATTTTGGGCAGATGGTGCTCTAAGAGATGATTGGACGGGTCGATGTTGATGTATAGGCATTCCACCTGGTCGCATTTGAGAACTTGAACCGAGAGATCCTAGCATGCCCATTCCTTGAGTGGGCGCTCTCACCTAAACAGCGACATCGAATCAGGAAGCTTAAAAAGCTATAAATGTTCCCAGAAAAGTCTTTTAGTATATTCAATGATAGTTTACTTATTTAATTCTTAAACAAGGAAAAAGGATATCGCGTCTCTACTCTCGCAGCTAATCAAATAGTATAAATCCCGGATACACACGACCTACCGGAGCATTGGTAGAATTAGGGGTTAAGTCAGGGATGTTGACTCCAGTTCGTCCCAACCCTCCAAAATGCTGCCCGAAAGAGGAAGAAAACGGGGGAGACGGATTCTGGTGGTGTGCGGGAACACCGATCGCCATGCCACCCCTTGGTGCAGAAGGCCCGGAAATCGAGGGTGAGCCGGCAGACGAAAAGGAAGAACCAGAACCAACCGGAGCAGAAGATGCGGGATGAAGTGAAGAGGGAGTCGAAGAGAAGTGGGGATAATGCTGCTGCTGCTGCTGCTGCGGTGGTTGCTGCGGTAAATTTCTGTTGAATACGGTGGGAGGGCGAGGTTGTGGGGGAGCCGATGTAGACGGAAGAGGCGAGGGAGAGGGGGCTTTGGGGGTTGGGTTAGGGGGTTGGTTTGGGATGGGATTAGGGTTTGGGGAAGAATGCAGTGGAGCAGATACTGAAGGGACTGATGAGGACGACGGAGGAAGAGAGGTTGCGGGAGGATGCGATGGATGAGACTGTGAGGGCTCAGAAGGCTGGGAGGAAGCGGAGGCACTGGTGGTGGCGGTGGTGGGAGCTTGCGGCTCCATACGGCTTCGAGATGAAAATTGCGCGCGGTTCGTTTTCAAGTCCCAAATCAGGTAAATACAGTGACCAGGGCCGTTACAGCTGGGAAGGAGTATATTTTACGGCGCATGGGACCGGAATTCCAAGGTATATATTCTCGTCGTCGATGTCAACTAATGATTTTTCGCGCGCATATTATCACGCCACTTCTCTTTTCTCGAGTTAACCATCAATAGGCGATCGTTAATTTCATCTAGAAAAATACATTTTAAAACACAACCTTGTAATCCCCCTCTCGTTTCATTTTATAAACCTTTCTGAACTAATTAATGTGTGCGTGTTAAAAAGGTTAAATTACTCCCTCATCCTTAGATATAAAGTCTTTTCAAGTTTCAACGTAACGGTGAGATTTTAAGAAACAATAAATACGTAAAAAAAAAATGTGTGTTATTTTCAAAAAATGTCACTATTTATGAATGAATAAGAGAGGGAGTAATAATAATAATAAAAGATGAAAGAAAAGGTATAAAAAGTAAATAATGAGAGAGTAATTATGGATAAAATAGGTAAAAATATATTTATTATTGAGACAAATTCAAAATGTGTATTATAAAAGAGAGATAAGCAAAAAAAAAAAAATATTATATATGAGGATGGAGAGAGTTGGGGTGAGCAGTGCGCCAGACGACGCCCGTACGCCCCACTCAAGCCCGATAAAAAATTGCTCCGCCCAACCCGAAAAAAATTTGAGCTTTTGGGCCGCCAATAACTAACAGGGGCCGGATCGTAAGGGGTCCTACCCCGCCCATTTAAATTTCCGCCTAAAAAATTAAATATATTTAGATAAATATTATTCTATATATACTATTTTATTTAAAATATATTATATTATTATGTCTAAATATATTATATTATACTTCGTGATCTTTAAAGCTTTGAAATTGTAAAGTATTTAACTAGAATCTTCATGAAAGAGGGGCAAGTGTCATTACTTGGGCAAGAGGAAGCCCGCCCCCCCAAAACGATTAGAGCTTTTATCGCAAAACCTGACATCGCCACAAAACGCAACCCATTCATTCTTCGCGCTAGACATCGCAGGAGTCTCGCCTCGCTCCATGCCTTCCCCTAGAGAGAGTATCTCAGTTGACATTAACGTATGTAATATTTGTATTTATGCAAATGAATTGTAGGGCAATGCTTTTTACATTTCAGTAGAAGGATATAGATTTAGAACAAAACCTAACTTCAGTTTCTCTTATATCATGTCCAACAAGTTTTTCAATCATCAGATGCCACATGCACTCATTAAACACGTCATCATTTAACATTGTTCCTCTCAATCATCTTTATTCTCACAAGATGCTAAAGAGCCCCCTTTCCATCTGTGTTCACAAGCAGCAACATGAAGAGGTGGCGGTTGTGAAAGAATTGCAGTGGCAACAGTGAACAGAGGATGGTGGTAGTGCAATGGGCAAAGAGGATTGGCAATTAGGGAAGATTACGTCAAAAGAGGATGACAACCATATGTGCTAGGGATTTTTTTTTAAATTTTTTGGTTACAGGTCTGGGCTAGAGATTACGAGCACCACATTCTTCGGTTCATTTCGTTGGTACTGTTTACTTTATGCTCTGCTATCTCTGAGCTTATTCTTTTATTGCCATATTTTTGAAGTATCTGAAGTGTTCCTACAGCAATGGTGTATTTTTTTAAGGATTGAAGAGCAGGCCTCTCCATTCAAATCACACCTACATTTGCTGCACTTGCAAAATAAAAGATTCCATGTCTCCTCATCGAACCCTTGAAATAACCGTAAGAGCACAGGCGTGGCTGTGGAAACCTGAGGAATATTTTTTGGGACGATTTGCTAATAGAGAAAGTTATGAATAATTAATTGGAAAGAGGAAAGCAATCAAAAGATTTATATCTGCCATCCCTTTCGATTTCTTAACAGATACAACTCATACAAGTGATGTCACACACTCACACTCCTTTAATTTGATTCGCCATGAACGGAAATCAATTGATTGTCGCTGTAGAGTAAAACAGGGTTGTGGCCTGTAGGCATTTAGCGGCAAACAGGGTTGTAGCGCCTTGTGAGAACAGAGATTGAAGAGAGAAACGAAGTAATAAGCTCTATCAATAAATTCAATCATTCATTCAGAAAATGCAAGCATCTTGGGTGTAATGCTGTGGGTTTGACACGGTAAAAGCCTAAAAGGTGACAACAAAATAAATCCGAGATATAAGAAAGTGGAAATTTAGGATTGCAGTTGCAGTAAATATAAGCAAATATTGTGGTGCCCATGATCTGTAGTGAGAAAGTGAAACCCAGAAGATGCCCTCATATTGATCAAATCAAGTGGCCATATGTTCGTGTTGGCGTTGAGATCCACAGATCAAATATCAACATGAGCAGGCCAAGTGGAAACTTGCATGTGCCCTGCCAATTCGTGTGTTTCCATGGCTCAACCCTCACTGTCCAAAATTACACCATTCATTCTAATTCTAAATGTGAACACCTTTTTCAATCAAAAAATCAAATCTTAATTTATCAAGGTTGCAAAGAATTAGTCCCTTCCCCTTTAAATTATATTTAAAGCAACGTGGCATTCGCATTTTCTCCTTGTTCTTCTAAATGGGCTTCAATCAACTTGCGCCAACATGCTCGGCATTTTTTGTCACATCTGACTACTCAAAAAAAAAAAAAAATGAAAGATTTTGCTTTCAGGTCATGATGAGCTACTACTCCGATTCTAATTATAAAATTAAGTTGACTTTTTTAAAAAAAATTAAGAAAGTTAATTAAATTACTTTAAAAGTATTTTTATTTTTTTCTTCAAACTAATTAACTACTAATAAACTAATATATAATATAAAGATCACAACATACGATATAATTTCTTTTTAAAAAAGTTATAATTTGTATATAGTAGTTGGATTTTTAAGAAAAATCCTTTTCAAGTGCCCTTTTAACCGAAAAATCATAAAAAAAGACACTAAGATACTGAAAATCCCAAAAAAGACCCTGCGCTTTTCTCAGATAAATTCATTAAACGTTAACAACTAAATCAATACCATTAACAACTAAATCAATCGCATTAACAACAATATTTTAACAACTAAATCACCACATTAACCATAATATCAGCCCCTAAGCAAGAACTATATCAGCCTCGTTAACAACTAACGTTTTAATGAAAAATCCCGAAGCGCCTTTTTTTTTTTTGCGATTTTCTAATTTTAAGCCTTTTTTTATATTTTTCTGTTAAAAGGGCCCCAAAAGGATTTTCCCGATTTTTAATCTCTGAAAACAGAACAAGCAATGAGATGTTACGTTGAGCCCGACTTCCTTTTCGGATATTTTTTTTTTTTCGATTTTTCTCTTTTTCTTTCGTTAAATAATTTTATAGCACCCCTGCTAAACCAACTATTGAAGATATCTTCAGGTCATTTGAAGGCCATATTATTTATTATTTCTCGTGGTCATTGAAAATATATCTTTCACCTTGTATAAATTTTTCTGTTCATCCCGAATAGCATTATATCATCATATTATATTCGAAAATGTAAACGGTGCATGATTTCATTGGCCGAAAAAAATAGTGCATGAATTTCCCGTGCCTCTTTCAGTTTTTTTTTCATGGGATGGCAAATAAATCTTTTTTTTTTTTGGCCAGCTGGGATGTCAAAAAGAGTAGATTTGTTTATGAAAATAAAAGCGCACTTCACAATCACGGCCAGCCTGGCCTTCCTATCTCTTGTGACTTGTAGCACCATTTTTCATTCGCCTATTGATCCATACTTGCTATCCCCATTAGTTATTATTATTATTATGCCTCAATAGTGACCTGAAAATTATTATGGTTGATTTTCTCAATTTCGCGTTTCTTCCTCTTTCTCTCTCATCTCCCCCTTCATAATCTTCGTCGTTAAGAATTAAGACTCAACATCCCCTCATTTCTTGCTATTCTTATCTCCTTCCACTCCTCCTCTTCTTCCATCCCAACCCTCAACCTCACTCGCTTCTCTGCAATCTTCATCTTCCTTCCTCTCGATCAGGTACTGTTTACTTTTTCCCTCTTCTCCAATTTTGTTCCTTTTTCCCTCCTTCTTATTGTATGATTCAGCAACTTTTGCCTATTATAGACTCTTGTTTGTTTGATTTCCGCTAAAACGTTGATAGTCTGGGAAATGGAAACCGTTTTCAATCTGTTTTCTTTTTTCCCCTTTTTTGCAGCGATTGGTTCCAACCTTCTATCGCTTATGAAAAGTTATTTTACCTTTCCAATTTTCCCATAATTTTCTACGTATCCGAACAGATTTTTCAGTTCTGATCCTCACGTTCTCCTCGCTTCTATAAATTTCGGCAGGTCAGAGCTTCGTACGTGGATTCTGAATCACAGAATTTCTGGCAAAATTTATCTTTCGTTTCTTTCTGAGCCCAAGAAGATTAATCCGCAGTCTCATATCCTGACGCGCGCGAGAAACAGCATGGCAGAAGAGCAACGATGCCAAACTTCCGAAGGCCACCGGCTCTGCACCAACAACTGCGGCTTCTTTGGAAGTCCGGCCACCATGAACCTCTGTTCCAAATGCTACAGAGATGTATGTCTCAAGGAACAGCAGCAAGCCTCTACAAAAGCAACAATCGAAACTGCTCTCTCCTCGTCATCTGCCCCTGTGCCCTTGCCGGCAGTGGAGTCTCTCCCTCCTCCGCAGGCGTCAAAAGCTCCGGTTGTTGCGGCGGACGCATCGATCTCGGCGCCGGCATCCGCCGTACCAGATGGGGCGGCGGCGCAACCAAACCGATGTGCAACTTGTCGTAAAAGGGTCGGGTTTACCGGGTTCAAGTGCAAGTGCGGGATCACGTTTTGTGGCGTCCACCGGTATCCGGAGAAACACGGGTGTAGCTTCGATTTTAAGGCGGTGGGGCGAGAGGAACTAAGTCGAGCGAATCCTGTGGTCATAGCGGAGAAGCTCCGTAAGATTTAATCTGGACCGTTGGCTTCCAAGTTGGACCACAGGGTAACCAAAAAGAGATTTGATGAAGTTGATCGAGGCCGTCCACCGTTTCAATATGATAAGCATTGTGCGACGGCGGCGATGACATGTACTAAATATTTAAGATGAAATTGGGTTTTATGCTATGTTCTTGAGTGGAACACTGAATAAGGGCCTGTTTGATACCGATAGGAGAAGTGGGCTTTTGATCAGATGACTTATCCTGATGACTTATTTTCCTCATTTTTCATGTGATTTGTGTTTGGGATAGTAGTAGCATAGTAACTTTTTGTTTATGATGAACTGTTTGGCGTAAAACTTTTAAAAAAGATAGATGAGATGGAAAATGACCAAAAGGCATTTAATCAAATTCACACACACACATATGTGTTGTATAAAATGCGATAATTTGGGATAAAAAATTAAATATAAATATAAATTTTCTAAATAAAATAGTAAAATTCCATTAAATAAATTACAACACAACGTAAGCTTCTTAAATAAACCTAAATCCCTACAAGTTCATTTCTAATTTGATCACGAAGATCATTCATTTGTGTTGATGAGGATGCTTCATCAAGTGGATCATCATTAACACAAACAATCACAAATAGACCTATGCTTCTTAACAAGGGCATCAAGTAATTAAACCGAAAGCAAATATATAAAAAACAACAATAAACCAAACCGAAAGCAAATATATAAAAACCAGCAATAAACCAAACCGAAAGCAATTGTATGCGCAATTGTATTCACTGCATCTTAAAATTTCAAATATCAGTTCAGCAATTTCCTTAGTTTTGGAGTTCAATTATAAATCCATGGTACATATTTAGATTACGCAATTGCCTCAGTTCAGCAATTGCGTAACACCCTTTATGTACAAAACTTCCTTAGATTACTAAACATGCTACTTTGATATTTTCTGAAATTCTCTATCAATTCATGCGCACTTCAAAGAGGATAAAGCTAAGTTCCCAATATCACAAGCGATAAATCCAGGATAAGTAAAATCTCTATTAACCAGCACTCAAAGTAGTTTCTAAATAGCAATTAACCAGCACTCAACATCACAAGAAATCAACGACATCGACCCTGCTCTGTTTTGAAAAATCACTGGAAATTAGCAAAATAAAGTGAAAAAAATGAATTAAAACCAGAATTCTGCAATTAAAACCAAATGAAATAAATATCTATTTATACAGCTACCCAGAGCAAGGTACCGATGAAGAAGAACTAACGAATAAATTTCTGGAAAAAACTAATGACATTTCTAGAAAAACCCAAGGTACCGATGAAGAAGAACAGTAAATGAAGGTAGCTGATACGATTAATTGCTTCAGAGATGAGAGGAGGTAGGATCATTGAATTTGAAGAGGTTGGTACGAATTAATTCAGTTGACAGAGATGAGAGGAGAGAAGCACGGACGGCCTGTGGGGAGGAGGGGTGGATGGTAATTTTATAGATGGGCCCACATATAAATTGATGGAGAAGTATTTTGATGGGGTTAGAAGCTAGAAATTATGGCTTCAAGAAAAAACCTCATCATAAGCATAAGTCCATCAAAAAAAATTCAATCCTAAACACTTAAAATTTCTTTGATGTACTTATTACCCCATCTCATCAGATGGGTTCCCAAACAGGCCCTAAGTCATGTAATTTGGCTTTGCTCTTTGTAAAAAAAAAAAAATAGAATCAGTCATCTTTTTTGGTGCGAGCTTTCGAACAGGTACCTCACAGTTTTAGGTCCACCCACTCTAATGGAATCATTTGGGGGAAGTGTATATGTTTCTTTTTTTAAAATTAATTTATAAAAAGATGGCTAAACTCATACATTACAACGAAAGAAATTACACAAACGAGGAATTTAATTCTAAACTTTCTAGATCTATCCAAGTCCTAAAACAATTAAGACACACATCTAAAATTACAGAATTAGAAATACCCATTTTTGCCAAGAAATTGCAACTCTATTGAAGTCTTGTGAGATAACACGAACATCCACCTGTCAATCTCTACTCAACATTTCCCTAACTTTCACAATCAGATTATCCCTAGTGCTACAAGAATCATCTAAAATCATATTAATGACCTCATCCGAGTCAAATTCCAAAATCATCTTCTTTAGCTCTAAATTCCAAGTTAATTGATCTGCCACAACCCATTCTTCAACAGTATTATTAGACTGATATACACCAATCATCATAGTGAAACCCACAATCCAATTGCCTAGGGAGTCACACACAACACCCCACAACCCTCGCCATATAAGTCTACAGCCCCATCCACATTCAACTTGAACCAACTGTATAGAGGTTTTTCCCAATCCAGTATTTAAATAAATTCTAATTGAGCTATCAGACCCTCGTTACCATCAATAACCACAAATTTAGTCTAGATCATCGATAATACAACAGCAGGATTACAAGATTAACAAAATTATGATTAAAATTACATTGATTTCTCCATTCCCAATGCTTCAAAATAGCTACCCAAAAATTAACTTCCAACACCCTTTACATTTTCTACCAACCTAATGGTTAAAATTAAAAACCAACCAGTCCCAAAAATTACAAGAAAAGAACGAAGATGCATACATTTATTTAATTAAATCAGTCCAGATGTTTCCTACATATCTACAATCCCTCAAAATATGTAGAGTATCCTCTAAACCAGCAGAACAATGACCACACAAACCAAAGTATACTCTAAACTATTTTCTACCTTGAATAAGTCAGTAATTTTGCTTTGCTCTTTGTACCAAAAAAAAAAAAAGAATCGGTCATCTTTTTTGGTGCGAGCTTTCGAACAGGTACCTTACAGTTTTAGGTCCACCCACTTTAATGGAATCATTTGGGGGAAGCATATCTGTTGATTTTACATTATAACATAAATGAAAGCCGTCAACTTGTCTGCTCTGTTCCCCAATATTGGCTCCTCGGCTCAAATCATTTTTAAAATATTAAAAAAAATTAAAGTATAATTTTAGTCCCACTCTTTTTTTTTATATAAAGTATATATTTAGTTCTATATTTCTAATACCATTAATATTGTTACTAAAAATTATTAATGTGGAAAATTTAAGTAATTTGTTGATATAATATATTTAAATTATTAAACTAAAATAAACTACAAATCGCTCCAAATGAAATCGAGATTTTGATATTGATCAAAAAAATCATTAGATTGTTAGATTTATATATATATATATATATATTTTTGACAAATTTAAGATCAATAAAATTGAGAAATTTAATTACACGATCATCACTTAAGTTTATATAGTCATCACTTAAGGTTTATTGCGTTAACATTTTTCTATTAAAAATATGGACGGTCTTAGAATTATAGGTCCAAATAAGAAGAGGAAAGAAAAAAAGTGGAGAAGTTTAAGACAAAAAATATACTTTATAAAGTTAAGGTGTCAAAAATATACTTCAAGTAAATTTAAAAGACTAAAAGTATACTTTAACTCTTAAGAAAAATACTAAATTACCCTAGTTAAATGTCATACATTCTCTTATTCATTAACTTCCCCATTATATTTTAAAACTAATATCAGATTTTATTTTTCACCAAAATTAAAAGGGAAAAGGACATAAAAAAATACTATCAAAATTTGTAAAAGACAAATAACTATTTTGAATTTCAATAATTCTAAAGGGACTGATTGGAAATTTTGAAATGTTGTAAAATTTGAAAAATTACCTAACCATCCTTAACTTTTTCAATAAAAATCCTTCAACTCCTTTGCCGACCGCCAGAGCTCCAGTACCAGCGGCCATCACTGGAGCTTTGGTCAATTGGCTGGTGACCTACCGTCGAGTCTTGGCAACCGATGATCGAAGCTCCAGCTTCCTAATAATTTTTTTTTGAATTTATCAAGCAAAAGTTGCCAATTAGATACTTGAGTTGTTAATAATAATACTATAATTGTAAACATGATATTTGTAACAAATGTCCTTGCCGCCTCGAGTCAAATGGAATTTAAAAATACTTTTTCTTAACAAATACCTCGTTTATAATTTTAGTATCACTATTAACAATTCAGGTATCCATATTAACAACTTTTATAAGAGAAATAAAAAAAAATTAGCTTGCCGGAGCTCCAGTGAAAATTAGTAAGAGATATTTAACAAATACCTTGTTCACAACTTTAGTATCGATATTAACAATTCAAGTATATCATTATTAACAACTTTTGCTCGAGAAATGCAAAAAAAGAAAAAAAAAAAAAAAACAAGGTATGCTCGAGGTCTCCGATGAAAGTTATTAGGAAATACTCAACAAATACCTCGTTTGTAACTTTAGTATCGTTTTTAACATCTTAAGTATCAATATTATTAACAACTTTTGCCTAAGAAATTAAAAATATATATACATTAGGAAGCCGTTTACAACTTTAGTACCGCATGAACAACTCCAGTATCCATATTAACAACTTTTACTTGAGAAATTTCAAAAAATATATATTAGGCCATCAAAGTTGGCAAGGTCACCGGTGCTCCGGTGATGGTCACCGCCATCAGCCATCGATAGCCAACAAAGGAGTTGAAGATTTTTTATTATGTGGGATGACAACAAATGAGAAAAATCGAAGCTAGCAAAAAAAAAGAGAAAAAGAAAAAAAATGTAGCTCCTCCAAAAGGAGAGGAAAAGAAAAAAAAGCCGAAAAGGTATCTCATAAAAAGGGGGAAAGGAGAAAAAAAAAAACAAGTAAAGGAAAATATATATCTCCTAAGGCTTTGTTTGGGAGTTCCATTTTGGAGAGAAAGAAAATGGAAGGTTTTGGTAATCCACTCAAGCTTAAATTCTGACTACCAAAACCTTCCCTTTCCTTTCCCTCCAAAATAAAACTCCCAAACAAATGGAACTCCCAAACAAATCATAAAAAAAAAAAATGGCAAGAAAAAAAAAAGACGTAAAGAGAAAAAAAGGGAAAGGACCCCACCAAGCTCTCTTACTTAGCAACAGTATCACTAATTTGTATATTATATGACAAATTTTGGATGTTATTTATTTCTTTTTATATGTACAATACTTACAACCCCATCGTCTATTCCACTTGACCTGTCTTCAACATTACAAGTGGGAAAGACTTCTTGATTTTTGAATGCACATGTAAGTGGTGGTAGTAATTAGAGTTATTATAAGCCTATGGTAGAGCCTGACTTAAGTTGGTTTGAGAGAAAAAAATCCTATAAAGGTGAAATGAGCGAAATACTTACATTCTTGAGACTTTCTCAGTTATATTTCTCTTTTCTAATTGTGTCAAAATTTAATCTCTTATCATTATTATTCTGGAGCTTTTGCTAATTGAGAGGATATAATTGTGGAACCATCACTTTTATGGTCAAATATGAATGATTGAGTGCTTGTGAAAGAAGTAGAGGACCAAAAGAATATTTTTATAAAATTAAGGAATAAAAAATATACTTATATAAAACTTAAAAAACTAAAAGCATAATCTATTCAAAAATTACGCTGGCACCGCTTCTCTTATTTTAATACCTGACTCACATTTATTCTTAAAAGTTAAATATGTCAAAATCATAACTTTTTAAGCATACTTAATCTGAATAATTCATGTTTCATCAAATAAGTATGATCTGAAAGGTTTAAATAACCAAAATCGCCACAGGTAAAAAAAAAAAAAAAAAAAACCAAAATCGCAAAAAAGATATCATAATTACTGATCAATCATTTATAAATCTAAAAAAAAATGGATTCATTTTACATTTAGTGAAAACTGATCGCGGGAGGAATTAAAAAAGGGAAAATTATATTTAAATACCATTTAAGTTTGCAAAACCTCCAAATGTTTGTTGAATTTGTTAAATGACTTAAAGTTATCAAGGATCATATGAGGATTTACAAATTCGGATGAATTTACCCTTTTACCCTTAGTTTTAAATAAATCTTTTAAAAATAAAAATGACCATCGACGGAGGGCCATTGCGATTGGTCAGCCCGGAGGATTGCCGCGGCTTGAAATCCGGCGATATATTTTTTTTTGGAGGGGGGTGGTTTTTTTTTTAAAAAAAAGATTCATTGAAAGTGAGGGAGGTGGGGTTCGAACCTCCCACCTTCATGCGGCCAAGTGGCCCAACCACTGAGCCACTTGGTTCTGTTGATATATATATATGAATTAACAAATATATATTGTAATAGGATAATTATTTATCCTAATATTATATTCGATAAATAATACCTATATTGAAAATAGGTGAACATGTGGTTTCAAATAATAAGTAATAATTATCTTATTTTCTAAGGTAATTACTATGGAAATTAGGAGAGATAAAGAGCTAAAATGTATGTTTAGAGCATTAAATGGCCTAAAAATATTATGATAAATCCCAAGAGGTAGTAAAATATTTATAAAAAATTAGAAAGTATGTTGTCTCTAATTTTAGGAATTTTTGGGATAATTTCCCTTGAAAAATAATGAGGCAAAATGAAGTATTATTTTGGGGTCATAAGTGACCCCATGATTTTTAATATTTTACATGGGATATAAAATACCAATGTAAGTAAAATAGTTGTGAGATAATGATTTATCCTAATTAAGAAAATTATCAAAAATTAGTAAGTGGCTAATCTGGTAATTAATGGGATAATTAAGGTATAAAGTAAATGAATTAAAAATAATTTAAATAATTATTTTTAATTGGAGAAATTCGAAATTATTAAATAAATAAAAAGTAAAAATAATAAAATATTAATAAAATATTTTATGCTTAGAAAAATAAATAAAAAATAAAAGGAAAAAAATAAATATCTAGATATTTTGAATAAAATAATAATATATATGGTAAAGAGCCAATGCGACATTTGAGAATGGATAGAAATAAAATCCTACACCAAGGTATAGGGATGTAGTCTAAGTCATCTGGACTTTTTATGAACCAAGTGAAATTTATCTCGGATTGAGCGGTCTCCCGAAGTCGGTTCTGGAACCAACGGGGTATTTAAGACACCGGGTAGGAGAGAAAAATGCGAGATAGAGGATTTAGAGTCAATACTTTGAAACAAGTAGTTGCCGTGAATTAGGAATCTAGTGACTTAGGTCGATCATATTACGAACCAGGTGAATTTACGCCTCTGAAACTAGTGTTTTAATTTGATTCCGAATCAAGCGTCCGGCCTAAAATCTTGACAGAGATAACGGAATACCCTTAATGGGATCATAAATTTCATTAAACTAGATATTCCTAATGAGAAGAAAGAAACTTCAAACTCTGCCGGCATCGGATTTCGCGATTCGTCAAGATTACGCGTTTGGACACCGACCGAAACTTTATCGGTCGGCTCGGATGTCACTATCAAGATGACATCATTTTGTTGACTATTGGGGAGGGGAGGTCTGCACAAGAAATGGAGGGCCAAGAGTGTTTTGTCGCAAAATGCGATCCTACGGTCCATATTCGTCCAAGATCGAAGTTTGAATTATTTACCGATTCGCCATCCGTCTCTTAAATAAATACTTCCTCTTCTTCATTTCTCACACCAAAAATCTGACTCTTAGAGAGAAGTTAGAGAGAGAAGCTCCGGAGAAAGTCTGAGCAAAGTCTCGGGTAAGTTCTTCGGTCCACAGTGCTTTAGTTTCGGTAGTTCTTTCGGTAGATATAGTAGGAATCTTTAGATTTATCTTTAATTTTTCAAGATAGTCTAGATATCATATTTAGGGGTAAATATGATATATATTTCAAAAATATGATGAGGAAAAGATCTGTCAAAATTCTAGAGATAGAGCAAAAAAAAATTCTGCGAAATTCCGCCGATTAGGGGTTCGGGGGCAAAATGGTAATTTGTACCTAAAATGCCTGTTATGCTGCTAAAAGTTGTTAAATATTATCCTTATAGGATATCCGAGATAATCGTACCATTGTCAAGCATTTGTTGTCTTGCCGTCGCCACACCATTTTTTCCGCCGTCGAGAAATTTACCGTTTTACGTAAAAGTACCGTTTTCCGTCAAGGAAGGTACGTTCGCGTCTTTGTAACACTAACTCGATGCTTATTATATGCGTATATGTGTTGTTAGGTATGTACGTTCGCGTACTGTAACACTAACTCTGATGTTTATTATATGCGTATATGTGTTGTTAGGTATGTACGTTCGCGTACTGTAACACTAGCTCAAATGTTTATTATATGATTGTTGTGTAGTAGTGTACGGGGTTATGCTATATACACGGTATGTTACATACGAGGTTATGTCACATACGAGGTTATTAATGTTGTATCATACGAGGTTATGTTACATACGTGGTTATGTATTTTTAATCATACATCCATTGTGGACTCATTGTATTGATTCTTTGTTGTCGTGTATATATTGTCATATTTAAGCATGAGGTTAACCGTTACGAGGTTCAATGTGCATTGAACCTCGCTCTTAACATAGCGTCGGTTCGGGAGAACCGAGAACAGGAGAAGGCGAAGCGGCACAGACCCGGTGAAGAATTTCTTCGTTGTTATTCATTTTTAAAAACTCTCGGTCATTGTACCGTTTTTGTAAATCAGCCAGACTTACGGCAATTTGAATAAATGTATCAGTTACTCAATTGCTCCGATGCTCTACTCTGATGAAAAAAAAATATACTGCTTTTGAAAATGGGATGTTACATATATGTTCTTCTTAACATTTTTTCCATCAACAAACACTCTTGTAAATCTCATTACTGAACTTGTAAATGCTATTAAAGAATTGGTAATTGTCATTGAAATATTTGTGATAATTGCACTTTTCAATGGCAGTTACGAGTTGTTTTTTGAGGTTTACAAATTTTGTCTCTGAGGAACAACAAATAAAAGTGGATTATCACAAACTTTTCAATGACATTTACAAATTTTTGAATGGCAGGTACGAGTTGTTTTTTTATGTTTACCATTTTTGTCTTATGAGGGAACAACAAATGAAAGTGGATAATCACAAATCTTTTAATAGCATTTACAAATCTTTCAATGGCAGTTACGAGTTGTTTTTTTAGGCTTACCATTTTTGTCTCTGAGGGAACAACAAATGAAAGTGGATTATCACAAATCTTTCAATGATATTTACAAATTCTTCAATGTCATTTACAAATTTTTTAATGGCAGTTACGAGTTGTTTTTTGAGGTTTACCATTTTTGTCTCTGAGGGAACAACAAATGAAAGTGGATTATCCAAATCTTTCAATGGCAGTTACGAGTTGTTTTTTGAGGCTTACCATTTTTGTCTCTAAGGGAACAACAAATGAAAGTGGATTATCACAAATTTTTCAATGGTATTTACAAATTCTTCAATGACATTTACAAATTTTTCAATAGCAGTTACGAGTTGTTTTTTGAGGTTTACCATTTTTATCTTTGAGGGAAAAATAAATGAAAGTGGATTATCACAAATCTTTTAATGGCATTTACAAATTCTTCATTGGCATTTACAAGTTCAGTAATGAGATTTAAAAGAGTGTTTGTTGATGGAAAAAATATTAAAAAGAATATATATTTTTTGATACATATATATATATCAAACTATCAAAGGAACCAAGTGGACCACTGTGCCTCATAAAGATGGGGGGTGGGGGTTTGAACCCCACCTCCCTCATTTTCAATGAATCTTTTTTTTTTTTTAAAAAAAACCCCACCCACCCCAAAAAAAAAAAAAAAAAAAAAAAAACGATCGCGGATTTCAAGTCGCCGATTTAAAAATGCCGTCCGATAGCCGCCGCGTAGTATCTCCTCAGTGAGGTCAAATTTTTTAAAAATAAATTTAAAACTAAGGGCAAAAGGGTAAATTCACCCGAATTTGTAAATCCCTATGTGGTCCTTAGTACCTTTAAGTCCTTTAACAAATTCAATAGATATTTAAAGTTTTTGCAAATTCAAATGGTATTTAAATATAATTTTTCCATTAAAAAATGCTTTCATATATGTAAGTCCATTTACAGAGAAATATATAACCTGCAATCAAAGCAATGCACCCCGCATAGCCAATAATAATTAATAGGAAAGGATCTGAATATAAATTAAATTAAATACGGAAAATACGTTAATTTTAGGGAAAATCCACATAGAGGCCTTTTTAACTAAAATAAACCCAAAAAGGGCCCTATGAGTCTGGAATTCCCAAAACAGGCCCTAGGGCCCTGATTGGGATTGAATTATAAAACAAAATGACTAAAAAACCCCTACATTAAAACGGACTTGTATGTGCTCGTGTTCTACTTCCAATACCCGTTTTTCTTCGCCTTCATCCGCTTTCGCTTTCTCTACCAGTTCTAGCTTTTCATCCCCATCCTCCTCCTTTTTCAATGAAACCCATCATCATCAGCATCACGTTCAACATCGATCGGCTTCGCCAACTCGTGTCAATCTTTATACCCCTAACCCTCCGTCCTCCGCTGTCCGATTTTCTATTGACCACCGTTCCATCTCTCCCTATAGATCTATATCCAGTCATGTCATCACGAAGAAGAATCACCCCATCTCGGCGCCAAAAGAACTCCGTATGTGCTCGCCGACCAACCATCCCGGTTCGTTAAATTGTAGCCTTCACAAGAGCATCGCCAAAATAGCGGAGCCATCACGCATATTCGTACTCTCCTAATCGGCTCAATATGCGCAGATCGCGATGAAGAACTCGTCGTGAGAATCGGAGGAGTAGAAGGGGGTCAAAAGGGTGGCGACGGTTCGTGTTGTTTTAATCCGAGTTTTTTAGTCGTTTTGTTTTACAATTCAATCCCAATCGTGAGCGCTGCGGCTGTTTTTTAATTTCCACTTCATAAGACACTTTTTGAGTTTATTTTGGTTAAAATGGCCTCTATGTGGATTTTTCCTTAATTTTATAGGGTGTCCTCCATATCCCCGAAGGGACTGAAAAAAATACGTTAATGATATATCAGTATCGAGATTGATGTGATCAACGCAATTTACACTCTTTTTTAATTGGATGTTTATTATTATTGAGACACAACTTAAGTCCAGTTCACCAATCAATAAGTACCACCTATATGCATCAAACAAGTCATCTTTAAACGGCGTTTCTCTTCTCCGTTCACGAGAAAATTCATACAAGGCCCAGAAAATCAGCACCACTGCACTCCCGGGTCTATGCCTAGCCTCGACTCCTAGTATAGTAATGGATTAGCGATTGAAGTCTTATAAAGTAATTTTTTGATTTAGTATACATGAGATATGAATTTTATTTCGATTACGTAATCCCAAACAAACATTTATGTAGATGATCGAAGAGCAGAGTAGGCAATTGGTTCGAGCTCTCCGAGCGCAACCCCATTGTCACCACCGAGCTCCAAGTTGGTCGGAATCTACAAATTAAGTTAAAAACCTGTACTTTAGTAGAGGAGAACCACTGAGTCAACGGAGCTTAACACAAGGTCGCTGCGCTATTATTGCTTGCCTAGTTTCCATTTGCCCAGAATCCTGCAATTTCCGGCAGAAACACGCACATGGCTATCACTACAAACGACATGATCACTACTTTGTGCATCAACTCCTTGAATGATTTTTCTGGGCTTGAATGTAGCGATCCCTGTGTAAATCAAAGCACGTACCAAACATGTCAGTTAATGAACGAATCTTAAACACAACATTCTCTTTTCTCTGAAGCAAAAACAAAAAGGAAACTCGCCTGGATCTCTAGCATGACATTATGGAAATCTGACCGAATCAGTTCCTCTGCCGAAATCAAATTATTCCTCACATTCATCAGATTCCAGATCAATTAAGGAATCGGCATAATTGGGAACAACCCATCCACCCTACTACCCTCAAACTGGCTTCCCTTACACAGGTTATGGGGTGTAGGTTTAGTCAGAGTGATTTGCATCTGTGAACGGAGATGGAGAAGAGGTACACGGTTCACGAGCGTCGCATGGCAAATAGGGTTCAAGTTTGGTCCTTTGACTTTCCGTTGGTTATGGAAGACGGAGGGAGTAACGACATTAAAGATGATGTGTTAAAATTATCCAGATGTCATTTTCTTATTGGTGAACTGAATATAAGTTCTGTCCGCTAGCGCCAGAGAACTCAAATGGAAGATACGACTTTCCAATTAAGAAGTGATGTGGGACTATCGCCCAATCATAACCAAAAGTTCAAAAAAAACGACGAAAGAAAGTACAACTCCATCGCTAACACGGCCTCTACTTTTAATTTTTTGATCGGGTTCACCCTAGGAGTCGCAACAAAATACTTATAGCTAAAATCCTATAGCCAGATTGTCCTCCGATCCCTCGTGAAATCAAGTCAGTATCTGATAATAATATACAGTGTTTTATTCAAAACTCTCATTCATCCAAATGCTCACAGAAAATTTCCATCTTGATAGGGCAATCAATATATGTTAAGACAATCACTAAATAAGCAACCTAAAGCTGGTAGAATTATCTGCCAATTTATATTTAAGCCCAGGAGACTTCCTGTATTCATAAGATATTTGTTTCATTAGCTGTATAGTAGCCAAATGTCGTTCACATGTATATTCTAGGGTTTCTAACCATATTATATATATCAATACAATCCTTTGGCACAGTGCGTCACTTTTATACAACTAATACCCTGAATATATATATATATATATATAAACTGATAACTGATATATGAGGAAAGAAAGAACATCAATTAATGGACAAAATTCACAGCAAACAAGTAGTACGTTTCGGCAACCCTATGTATCCAACGTAAATCAAAGTTCATAACGAGCAGCGGATGATGTGTCGTCCCAGCAAGCTTTGAAGCTGCTCATACTACTTATCCAGAACTGGTCGGCTACAACTGCATTAGTGTCATTGTTTCGGTGCCATGCCCAGTGAGCATGTGTTTCGTTCATTATTCTCAACCTTCCATGACCAAAACTCGCCTCTCGGAACACCGACAAGGGGCTCCCTGCATCTTTAAACCTATATTTCCCGCGTCCGCAGCCACAACACACACACATACTCACAGTTATACTCAAAAAAAATTAAACAAACTAATCATAATCAAATTAAATTAAACCAAAGAAGTCAGTGCAACGGAGACAGCTCACTTTAACGCAAGTCCCTCGCGGTTCCCTCCGTCCCCAACCGTCACGTACATTGGACCGCACGAATCAGCCTTGTTGTCATAAATTCGAGTCTGAAATTCACCCAAATCAAAACAGCAGAAAAATTAATCGAGTCTGTAATTATGAAATGCAAGTGCAAGTGGACAAAACTAAAACAAAGTGGGCATACAAAACGTTCGTATGCATGAACGTGACCAGCGAAGACCAAGTCAACTCGGGCTTTATAAAGGAACTCTTCCATGGCCTTTCTCATGCTTTCACCTTCACCCTGATGAGCCTCGTTGGTGTTATACCAGGGAGCATGCAAGAGCACAATAACCCAAGGGGTGGCGAGCCTATCAATGCGTGCCAGGTCAGATTGAAGCCACTTGTATTGGTCAGAGGCAGAATCGAAGTCGGTGTAAGAACCCAACATGATGACGTGGGTGGAAGCAACCTCAAAAGAATAGTAGAGGTTTGAGGAAGAGTGACTTTCGGTGTAGGGCATGAGCCAACGGGCGTTGTAGGCCTTAAAGCGTTCGGGGAAGAGGATAGGGATGGTCTCGATCTCGTGGTTACCTTCGGTGACCATCCATGGCCTTCGGCTGGCGCTTGGCTCGACCAAACGACCGAAGGAGTCCCACAGGGGTTGTTGGGTATCCGCGTACGACAGGTCTCCCGGCAACAAAAATACATCGTAGTCTCTGCTTTCTGCGTGTTCTAAGGTTGATCTTGTCCATTCTGTTTGTCCCAAGTCCCCTGCACATTATTATTCCCTCTCATCACTTGCCAGCCATTACGGATAAGATATAATCACAGATTTATGTCACAACTTAGAAATCAACATAAACTGGGTTGGTATCTGTTATGGCCAAAGCAATGGGCCTTGGTTGGTCCACAACCAGAGACATAAACTACATAGGATCAATTTCATGGGCCATGTTTGTTTGTCATTTCGCTGAAAGAGAGGGTCTACGTACCACATCGGCCAAAAAACTTGCTTATAAATTTAGTGATATGAAAACTCAAATGTAAGTAGCAGGTTGTACACCAGATCCGATTATGATGAAGCATCAGCTGCTAACGTCTGTAGTCTGGTTGTACACCAGATCCGATTATGCATGGAGTACAACTGGGATCTTCAGATCAAGCTCATTTCTAGAGATCAAAACCTGTTGGCTGATAGGCTTGCGAAGAACGGTCTTGCTGATTCCTTCTTTTATTATAAATGTCCCTCTTTTCTGAGGTCTTTGCATGCTCATGATTGTATGGGAATTTATTCCCCCCATTTTCTACTTTAATTTAAAGGCTATGCCTCCTTTTATACCCAAAAAAAAAAGTAGCAGGTTGTAGACTAAATCTTACTTATAAATTTAGGCCGTTTGCTTAAAAATAAAAGTGTACCTCATGGTGTTGGGTGTATTGTGAACCGAAAACAAAAGTTTCAGTCCCCTCACTTTCAGTCCAAACACAACTTTCTGGACTTGCATCATCGTAGCCCACTTCCTCTTGTAACTCGTGCCTTCTATTTTAACTTACCACCGTACACATTGTCCTTCCCACATTTAGGATTTTTGTTGATTCATTCAGGAAACCTATACTCAAATATATTTCACCTCAAGGCACAATACCAGACGTTTTACTGTTTCCCTATGCATCACATGCCAACCCTATATTTGCTTAGACTCTACATATATATATTGTAACTTCTTACTTTTAAGTCTAGTCTTGTCGATCGGATAAGGATTTTTACCGTGCATCTATTATATGTTGACGTATTATGTTTTTTTTTGTCAACATGTATTATGTTATTCATTACAAGTACAATAACAGTATTATTGTAAAATTTGTATTTTTTAACCTTAAAATCCGAGTTAAATGGGTTTCATATGATGAGAGATAACAAATAAAAGAATGAACGATAAGATATTTTAAAATGTTATGTTTTTAAGCATAACATAATAATGAAATCAAATTAAAAACTGCTCGTACCTTACATGTATATAACAATGAAATTGATCTATTCTTTTCTTTCCTTCTTGTTTTTTTTTTGTTGGGGGGTTGGCCGGTTGGGTTTGAAGAACTGAATCTGGATGGATTCCACAGGTTATTCAGTGGTTGGCCATCAATTGATTGGACCACAAATCTGACTTTTTAAGTTATAAATCAAACCCACTTTATGACCAAGAATATGGCTTCTTTTATTCACAGCTCACAGAAAAAGATTCCTGACGAGCGTGGCGTTTCGCGTAAAACCATAACAACACTCATAATTTCCTGTGTCGTCTCTTCGTTTGCCTGAAGCCCTAATCTATATCCCCCGACGATAAAGTTGTAAACGACGAAACCAAAACCAAACCAAAACTCAAAAGCATAAGGAAAAGAAACAACAACTTACCGACCACAACGAATTCAACAGGCAACTCCGCTGGTGGCGTCTTGAATGAAAATTCGGGTCCGGATCCTCCACATCGGTAGAAGTAAGTGGTGCTCGGACGGAGAGGCCCAATTTTGACATGGTGTATGGTGCCGGACCTATAGAAGAAGTATTGGTACCATGTATGCTCTCCGGTGGCCTTTGCACTGTATTTTCCGGACTCTGTCCCATATTCCACCACAGATTTCACGTGCTTGTCTTCTGTAATCCACGACACTCTCACGTGGTCCTTCCCCGCCAGCGAAATATGAACCTGCATATAAAGTTCAAATAACGAGTTTGAACCACAAGCAATAATATAATGATTCGTTGATTCATCAAAGACTTGAAGATTAATAGAGAAACCTGCTCAGGATCGGAGTCGGAGCGATCATTCTGAGTTAAGATTAGTTGTGCTGCAGGCGGACGAGAAAAACTGTTTCCGTGAGATTGTAGAGGCTGAGGGAACAACAGGAGGCATAGGATTTGAAGGAGGAGAAGGAATATGAGTGACCCACGTTTTCCCATTTTGTTTTCTTTTGGCTTCAGCTAATGGTACGGTGCTGCCTTAACAAGAGGTTTCTGATGAACAAGTTGTGTTGTTAATAGAGGTGGTTGATGTTACGTGGATATGTATAAAGATAAAGCAAGGCAGGCTGAATCTATTTAAAGATAAATTGTTATATTAATTACTCCATCTGATCCTAATTATAAGACATAGTTAACTTTTTGGAGAGATTAAGAGAGCTAATTAAATTAGTTTAGAATATTTTTATTTTTATTTTTTTCTTCAAATTAAATAGTTTGACCAATAAACTAATATATAATATAAGAAAACACAACATATGAAATAATTAAGTAACTTATTTAGCTTCTTTAATTTTTCTAAAAAAAGTCAACTAAGTCTTATAATTTTTGAAATATAGGACGGGGTCAATTAATGGATCGGATCGGAGTGTGTTGTGGCGTCAAGGAATTAAGTTCGTCTAAAAAATATTGTTGGATATTTTGTATAATGCACGTCAATATTATTATTATTCATGCGGCAACTTTCTCCCTTCAATGGCGTCTAGAGAGGCGTAGGCAGTCTCAACATCATTCGACTTCTATCAAGCGAGTGTTCCTCAGCCGAATGAAAGAAACCCTTGGTTCAAATCGTCGATCATTAGATAGGCTCGACGATAATTTTGCTTTCTTTCTTGGCAACGATAATTCAAACCTAGAGCATTTTTTTTTTTAAACTTCATCGTGTTAAAAAAATATAGAAGAAAAGAGAGAAACCTCTTAAATATATGTGATGTTCTCTGAGGGGTAGCACTTAGCACGCGAAGTCGACATGTTTGGACCGTGCCCACATTTGCTAGAAAGATGTAGACCTCTCTCTTAATATCTTATTTTTATAGGAAAAATAACCTTTGACAACCCTTAACTTATATAAGTAATACTGTATAAGTGATTAAGAATCTTAAAAAATAGAGTTTTTTCTTCAAAGATCGTACTTTTATTGGTATTTTATAAAACTGCGTGAGAAGATGCTTTTTAAATTCAAGAACAACAACAAATAAAGAATATATACATCCTTATAAAATTTTTATGGCTCTTTAAAAAACAATTATTCTTAATTTAATTCAAATGATAATATATTAAATTATGAGTCCTTCTATGATTTGTTTTCCGGTATAGAATCATTTTATTGGCTGAACATGGATGAACGGATGATGGTGCAGTCTCGACCTCAGTGAGGCGTTGCCGGGTCATTATCTAATGCTCGAGGCACGTTAGAAATTAACAAAATGGAAGACTTGGAATTTCAATGCAGTAGGCTAAAATATTCATTCGATACACGCATTATAGGAATATTCAAGGGAATATGCTTACACACACAAAATTGCAAAAAATAATTAACAATTTAGTATTTAATACTCCCTCTCTCCTAATTATAAAAACACATTTTGGAGTTGGCTTTGGTCCAATTATGAGAAGCAAATTTTAACTTTTATCAATTTTTTCCTATAATACTATTTATACTTTATGGATAATAATTAAAGACAATTTAAATAATACGCCTATATATTTTATAAAGTAAATAATATTTGCAACTCATTAATGTCATATACACTTCAATTATATATTTTTTATAAAATAATTTTGAGTAATTTTTGTCATTTTTTTTTTCCATATTACCTCTAATAATATTTCTTTCACAATAATTAATTTAACAACACGCATATATTTTATCAAGTGAGATATTCTACTTTATTTTTAAATAAAATAATTTTAATATTCCTTTAAAAATATTTTTTTATAACTATCTGTCATTAATTTTTTTCCCCTAAAACAACCTAATAGAACATTAATTTCATTTTTTTTTCTAACAATGAAAAGCAGGGCTCAGACATCAAGTGGCATAGAAAACATTGAGCAGCACAACATCGTCGAACTCGAACATATATATGCCTGGGAGGCGCTGCTTACACATCTCGCCACTACCTCTCGACACATCACCTTGCTAGTGGCTGGGAACCGAGAGTAATTTATAATTTTCAACAGGGGTATTTTTGAAAAATAATTATAATTAACTAATTTAACTTAACTTTCCTTGATATTTTCGAATTACGGTAAATAGTTCATATAATTAGGACCGGAGGGAGTATCATTTACAAAATATCTAATCGTACGCATGGGCGGACCCACGTTGGTGACAAGGGGCAAGTGCCCCCCTTGATTTTTTTATTTTTATTTTTTTAAAAAAATTTAATACATGTTTGAATGATTGTCCATCCTTAAATTAAGTGCCTACCTTTAATACATTAAGATTACACTTCGTAATTGGATGGGGATGAATGATTGAATGACTGTTTAGTGTCTTATATTGAAAATGTATTTGATAACATTGATAATAAGGCAATTATGATGGAATTTCAAAAAATAAGGTCTAGAAGGATGACATTATAATTATTTTTATTATTATATACTTCTTTTATTAAAATATATGTCTTGAACTTATTGAGTCTTTGACACCCTTCATTATAATTTATGTAGTTACATTTCTAACCGTACTTAGCCTTATTTTTTTAAATGACAAGTTTGTAAAATAATTACCTCTCTTATTGTATCATTAGTATTCACTTAATTTCATGAATATTTTTTTATATTTTTTTTTTGTTTATATTTTATTTTTTAAGGCTTTTATTTTTTAACGATTTAAAAAAATCGCAGAATCCCCCACCAATGATACCCCATTTCAATAATTTTCCCACGGTCGCCTTGATAGTACGTGGGACGCAGAGGGACCAAAACCATTATACGTTGGATAAAATATGCTGAAAAAAGAAATAAAATAATGTCCCTATTAACCTCTCTATCCACTTCTTCTCTACTTAATTCTTTATTATTGGATTTACTTTTAATGGTTGAGATATATTATGTAAAAATATTATTATAATTTAATATTATAATTTTTTTTTTAACGATTACAATAATATTTTTAATATAATATAAAATCTCAACCATTAAAAATCAACTAAAGAAAAATGAAAAGAGGATTTAGTGGACACACACCTTCACCCACAAACGCCTCATGCTGGGATTCTTCCTCGAGTATATAACTTTAGATAGCCTTTTGGATCGGATTCTTCTGGTAGTTCCAGATTATATTATCACAGTTAATTGATTAAATTTATTTATGGAATAATCCGATCTCGGTGCGTGAAAGCCACTGTTTGTTTAGTAGTATATATGATGTTTAATTTCTATTAAAATAAGATCAGATGGAATACAGACAAATACATAGAGGGGAGAAACTCCTTTCCAGATTCCAAATAATTAATTATTTGAAAACTTTTAAGAGTATATATGAAAATGACAGATAACAATTGGCTGTTCCTTTGGCTCAGATGACTTCATCTTCAATATTTTATATCATAGCTGCGTATAGTCACAGTTTCTTTAATTACGACAGATCGTGTATTTTCTGCCGACACGTACATATATGCACAGTCAATAATTAATTACGTACAAAGTGAAAAGAAGAAAAAAGCAACTTGGGTACAGCGCGTATATGTAACCTTAACTAAGCGGTGGAAATTTCTCCACGTACGCATGCCAAGACTGCAATACATGGATTTGGCGACCATATTGATGATCTTTTTGGAATATTCCCACAAAATTAAACTTGTCAACTCTCCTTAATTTCAAGCAAGCCCTTTTTACATTTGAGAACTCTATAGTGATTGTATATATGATCCTCATCCAGCTGGTCTCTTCCTCGTTACTACGTAACAACAAACGTCAGATGCTTTTGAATTTCAGCACTGTTCTTTTTTTGACCTAGGAGAGACCATTTCAACATTTTCATTTGACGGGTTTCTTTAATTTCTTCCTTAACTACACACAAGGAACAATGATGTTGCAGCTGCAAATGAAGTCCTACTTTCGTCTATACATTAAACAAACATTGAATTGATAGACACATCACACATGGAAGGTCAGTTCCGTCGTCCTCATCGCCACCAAAGTCATCAACCAGCCTCATCAATGGAAACTAGACCATTCCTCTCTCTCTCTCTCTCAACTAGACCATTCGCCATTTAATTAAATTTCAGTATATTTAATATTATATTTAATGTTATATTAATATTTTTATATAATATTAAATCCTAAACATTAAAACTTGAAATCAAAGACATTCACTGGAACGAGGAATCAATAGAGATATTCCTCTCATGTAAATAGCCGTGCATGTCAGAGGTAGGTGCTATCGCTGGTTTATATATAATATATGCAATATTTCGCACTTGGGAGCTGGTCAGGGGCTGGCGGTTGCAGTAATATATATACTGTCAAGAGTTGAAGAAGGGATATGGATAGGGAAGCGCAGAGAATAATGAATGTATTATTAGTGATAGTGATAATGGGGTTGTGGGCAGGAGGAGGACATGCTTATTACAATCGACCACCACCTCGTCAAACACTCTTCATCCCTCATGCTGATTCTGATACCTCGCCCCAGCAGGTACCTACGTAACCATCCTATACCTCTTCGATTCTTAATTATATATAGTCACTAGTATTCTCTTATATTGGAGATAGTCCTCATTAAGTTAAATATTGAAATCTTTGGACTCATGTTGGGGTATGTAAATTTAGGAGGCCAGAGAGTATAATTAATTTGGGGGACGCATCAGGTAGCTAGAACGTGCGTCTTCTCTCTTGTTTGTGTTCATGTCACAGACGCTTCCAGGCATTGGCCCGCAGGCAAAGTGGCGCAATGTTTCCATCAATCACCCTTAACTGATCATATTTTTTCTTTTTGGCCAAAGCACTTGATCATATTCAAAACTTGTTTTTTCCTTAACTACTGCTGCGTTATTGGGGGTGTTGACGCTGATGTAATATTAATTCTTTATATATATTTCGAATACTTTATAAATACACTTTCCGAGGATTTCGGGTTATTATTAGGTTCTGGTTCCCCCTAATTAATTATATTGAGCCATTAGTGCGTTCTATTAAGTTTGGGTAAATTTCCTGTTCCCTATCGAACTCAGGTTTCATAAAAGCACAAACTATATATATATATATATATATAAAAGTAATAGTAAATTTGAAATATATATGGATGAGATTGCAGGTGCACATCTCAGTGGTGGGCAAAGACAAGATGAGGATATCATGGATTACAGATACCCCAACTCCTGCTACAGTACACTACGCCGCTTCCCCCGATGCCAACGGACCCTTCGCCACTGGTACAACCTCTTCCTACCGTTACTTGTTCTACAAGTCCGGTCAAATTCACGACGTCATCGTTGGTCCCTTGAAACCCAACGCTCTCTACTACTACCGTTTGGGGGATTCTTCCCAAGTATACAACTTCACCACTCCTCCCTCCCAATTCCCCATCAAATTTGCTGTTGTAGGTAATTCAGTTATCTCCCTAATTAAAACCTCATTCATAAACCACCATATATATATTATATATATCCGGATTCAATCATTGTTAAGAATTTAAAAACATAATAATATAATGCCAGGTGATCTTGGACAGACGGAATGGACAAAGACGACGCTGCAACATATAGCCAATTCAAACTATGATATGATGCTGCTACCAGGAGACCTGTCCTATGCAGATTACATACAGAGCCGATGGGACTCCTTTGGTCGCTTGGTGGATCCATTAGCCAGCCAGCGTCCTTGGATGGTCACTCAAGGCAACCATGAGATCGAGAAGATTCCTCTTCTTCACAGCAAGACATTCACGGCCTACAATACCAGGTGGAGAATGCCCTTCGAGCAGAGTGGCTCCGATTATAACTTGTACTATTCCTTTGAGGTTGCTGGTGTCCACGTCATCATGCTCGGTTCCTACACCAACTTCGATTCTGATTCTGCTCAATATAAATGGCTTGTGGGAGACCTGCAAAAGGTGGACAGAAACAAGACGCCTTGGTTGGTGGTCCTCCTTCACGCTCCTTGGTATAACTCCAACACTGCTCACCAGAATGAGCCTGAGTCCTATGACATGAAGGCCTCCATGGAAGACTTGCTGTATCAAGCTCGTGTTGATGTTGTTTTTGCAGGCCACGTTCATGCCTATGAGCGCTTTGTAAGTCCCTTGCATGCTTCACAATTCCGTCGCTTCCCTTTGTTTTTCATATGAATAAACTTGTTCGCTAATGAACTGTACTTTAATTTGTAGACTCGAGTGTACAAGGACAAAGCTGATAATTGCGGTTCAGTGTATATCACGATAGGGGATGGCGGAAATCGAGAAGGCCTCGCCTCCAAGTGAGTCAGTCTCTGATTGATTGGGTAAATGGTTTTTTTTATGCAACATTAGTATGCTAAGTTGAGTTGTGGGTTTGCAGATACATTGATCCAAAACCAGAGATATCGGTGTTCAGGGAGGCTAGCTTTGGGCATGGGATATTGGATGTCGTAAATGCAACGCATGCACAGTGGACTTGGCATAGGAATGACGACGATGAGGCTGTCGTCGCTGACTCTGTCTGGTTCAATAGTCTCTCCACTGTGCCTAATTGTAAAGTTTAGTACAGTACATTCTCATTTGAAGATCATATGTGTAATGCAGCTCCTCACCCTGCAAGTGTGTGTTGTCAATTTAAAATGGCAGTTGAACTCCTATTTTCGTCGTCCTGTAATATAATACCTTTTGAAAGAATGCATTGTATAATCCTACTTGGGCCTTGACCCCTGATTTACTTGCATGTATTTTGTGTGCTAAACATTACTGATCTTTCTGTTAGACAATATGAATGGGTTTACAGTCTCATTTCCAAATCCAAGGTCTTTCCCTTCTATTGGAATGCATTCTAATGTTCGAATTTCACTAGGAGAGGTGCCCACATTTAGTGTTTAATAGGATTGCTTCCAATAGAAGGATATCAATGCTTAGTGCAAAAAAAAAAAAAAAAAAAAAAAAAAAATCTTTCACTTCATTACTTCCTATCTCCCTCCAATCTTTTATTACTAGCACCAAATAATAGTTTAATATTTAATAATAAAGTTACCTAATAAAGAAAAAAATTAAAATAATTTAATTAGTTTTTAATAAAAATTTAATAATAAAGTTACTCAAAATTAAAAAATCTCAAAAATACTGTCAATAAAAGTTATTAAAATTTCAAATAAATAAAAATGAATTTGTAAAACCCCCAAAATCTTGTCAAATTTGTAAAAAAGATCGAGAGGTACCAGGACCTATGAGGGATATGCAAATTCGGTGAAATTACCCTTTTACCCTTACTTTTAAATAAATAAATAAACCCCCACCCCCACCCCATTTTTTACCGGCCAACACCACCACCAGCGACGCCGAAGCGACGGTGAGTGGTGGTGGGAAAAGTCCGGCAATGTGGTGGTGGGGTGGTGGGGGTTATTTTTATTTTTTTATTTATTTAAAAGTAAGGGTAAAAAATTTCACCCGAATTTGCATATCTCTCATAGGTCCTTGATACCTCTCTGTTTTTACAAATTTGACAGACTTAAGGGTTTTACAAATTCGACGGTATTTATTTGAAATTTTCCCTAAAAGTTATTAGTTAGAAGATTTTATTTAATTAATTATAAATTTTTATAGTCTGTTTGATATACTGAGTTAAAAATAATAATACTCGAGACAAAATATGTTATATTATAAAGGCTAAAGTATACTTTTAGTTTTTTAAGTTTACATGAGGTATACTTTTGATCTCTTAACTTTATAAAGTATACTTTTAGTCCTATAATTCTAAAACCGTTAATTTTACTAACAGAAAATGCAAACTCAAATGATAACGGTGTAAATTTATGTGATGACTGTGTAATTAAATGTTATTATGCTTAAATTTAAAATATGGGTAAATTGAAAAATATATAAAATTTGTGTAATTAAATGTTTTTTTTATACGATGTAATTAAATGTTATTAGTCATCACTTAAGTTCACTGTGTTAGCATTTTCTGTTAGCAACATTAACGGTGTTAAAATTTTAGGACCAAAAAATATATTTTATGAAGTTAAGGAACAAAAAATATACCCTATATAAAACTTAAATGACTAAAAATATACTTTAGCCTATTATGAAATATGAAAAATCCTTATAATAAGAATAAAAATCATAATAAACATATACACAAAAACCTAAAGTATATATATGGATCAAAATATGGTGAAAAATCGTCTTAGCTAATATAGCCCTATTCCCTCTCAGCCACGTAAGTACATTTTCAAAACCTATGTGGTCTGATCTGCTGATAATATTGTGAGACTCGAGTGTACAAAGACAAAGCTGATGGTTGTGATCCAGTTCATATATATAACCATTGGAGATGGAGGAAACCTTGGAGGCCCCGTGATTTGACAAAAAAAACCTTATTTGCCTCGGGGGTTAAATCACAATTTAACACAAATTAAAATGCATATAGTGCAAATAACTGGGATCGTTCTCTTATCAAGGAGCCTTTTTATTTTGAATTCCCTAGGTTAAATTAAGTGCTAAAAAACTGGGTTAGAAAAGGGGTTTTGAAATTGATGTTCTCTAAACTAAAATTCATAAAAATAATAAGAAACTAATTCTAATTTTTTTGGTATTTTTGGAAAAGAGTGAAAAATACTTAGGATTAAAAGGAATTAATAATGGATGCTCTTGGTAATGAAGGAGATGGCTATCATTGGTTAAAAAGATATATGTGGGAGTTAAATTTCATTAAGTCTAAAGAACAACCTCAAGATAACACTTGAGTCCAATAATCTCAATTAATAGTAGCTCTTACGAACATAGCAACCTACTATCTCTTGATATATTGTTAAAATCCACTTAATGTGTAATTTAAATTAGGATGATAGAATTTGTATCTTCTTAAAGTTGAGTACTAAACAGTCCCTCAAAGGCTAAAATCAATCATGATTACTAATCACCAACATGACAAAGAAGATAATTTCTTCAAGTCATAAAAGAAATTTAGAAATTAAAACATCAAATTAATCATCCAATTGAAACTAAAAAAATTAATCCTCATGAACACATAACAGTAATCCAAGTCTCAAAACTAAATACTGATTGTTATGGACCGACATAAATGGGCCTCGGAAGATAAGGCCCATCAACGTGCTTTTACTGGGACAGGATCCACGATCCCATGATCGTGGGATACCACGACCCCCATCATCATGAATGATGGGGGAAGGACATGCTTAGAGTAGAAAGCGCGGGAAAACTGCCAACTAACGCTGGGACGCTCTCTATAAATAGGAAGGATCCAACAGGTCGGCACACACTCACATTTTCTCTCGAACCTACTTATCATATTGCATACACAGAAGACACACCCTACGCGCTTTGGGTGAAAACCCTTGTGTTTAAGGCTCTACATGATCTCCTATCTATCCTGGATATCTCGTCCAGATATCTAGAGAAGGCTAAAGATCCTACATCGACTTACTACCCCAGGCATGCAAAGGCTACATTTGTGTTCTACACCGGAACACCGATAAACTTAAATAAGAAAATCAAATAAATAGTTTAAGCAAAAAGATTAAATTCAAGAACTCCCTTCTTGAAGCACAATTGCTCAAGCCACAAATCTCCATCACTAAGAAGCAAAGGATCAGCCACTCATTGCCATGAAAATGAAGCCTCGCCGGAATCTATGGAAGTTGGAGGTCGGTGATGATAGATAAAGAAGATGATGATCAAGTTGATGATAGCTGAAGGTCCGACTCTGTGCGTGGCGCTGTTCAGAATTCTGTGCGTTGAAGTCGTGAAGGTTCCAGGTCTCGTTCTGATTCGCGGCGCTGGGCATTTAATATATCAAGTCCGCCCTCTCCAATTGATATATCCGTGATATATATATTTCTTAAATGAATAATCAGGTCCTCTCTTCCCTGCGCTGGATGGATTCTCCAATATGATATCTCAGGTCCTCTAGGTTTCTATTCTTTCTCGTTCGCGGCACACCTCGATATTCTCGCGGCACTGGACTGGAACATATATATTAATTGGATCCTCCTCTTTTCTGTTCTTGCGTGGCGTTTTTATATCCGTCCTCCTCCTTTTTTTTTCCTTCGCACACAATATATATATCTATATATATATTGATTGATTCATATATCTGAATATCCATTCTTGTTCCTTTAATATAATAATATAATACAATATATTATATCTTTTTTTTTTCAATTTAATTTGTTGCCTATCTTAGATCACATAATATCTCTTGCACCAAAACATAGGATATTAATAGATTTTCTGTTATAATATTCTTTTATCCTATATTTAATTTAAAAGATAGAAAAATATATATAAGATAATTAAATAAGCATAATATTAATAATTTCAATTCAATATATCTCAGAATCTATACTTATTTAATTATAAAATATAACTTATCAAATTTGATCTAATCTTTTTAGCCATCTACAAATAAAATAATTAATCTAACATCAAATATTCTTATAAAAATCAATGATTAAGAGAGATTACAATTTCTTTGACAATTTTGCCCTTTTTAACCCTAATTTAATGTATTTACTTTTAATCTTAATTTATCATAAGAAAGACATTTTAAGCTCAATAACTATAATAACATGCATTAAAAATCCCAATTTAATCATAAAATATCATATAAAAATATGGTTAGATCACCCCCGCAACCGAGTAATTAATGAATTAAGTTTCTAATTGCACTTTTCAGACATTGCAAAATGTTACTTTCCCGTACTTATTATAAAATATATCTATAGAGTTGATTTTGATTTTAAATATAACACATGTTTTTTTATCTTTTTTAATTTTTTCTCATAATTTACTCTTATTGATGCCCTTTAGGCAACAATCAAAGAAAAAAGGAAATGAAGTAGACATCTTATATTAAAGACAGAGGGAAGTTTTTTTTCCCCAATGTTGCAATGACGATATATATATATACCACTAACCTAGGAATATATAATAATATTAAATGTTTTGTTGGGTGGTGACAGGTTCATGGATCCAAAACCAGAGATATCAATATTTAGGGAGGCGAGCTTGGGGCATGGAACATTGGAGGTGGTGAATGCAACGCATGTCTTGTGGACTTGGCATAAGAATGACGACGACGACGACGAGAATGCTGTCCCCTCGGACTCGTTCTGGTTAATTCAGAAGTCTCTCTCCGCTGAACCTGCTGCTTGCAAAGTCTAGTAATATAATATTCTGTATGTCGGCGAAAATACCAACCTGCAGGAAGCTAAGCATGATTATATTATTATAGTAGTTTACGTTGTCGGTTTTACATTCACTTATTTGTAGATGATATTGATTATTAGTTTCAATTAGATGATAAGAAAATGCCTGCTCAATATGTCTCATGAGCATCAGATGATACATATGGTGATCGAAGTTGTGGTATATAGCGCCTGGACTTTATGTGTATTGAAGCTCTGCTTTGTTCTTTTATTTTGAAGTTGAGGTGTGCTGACAGACGACAATAAATTTTATGTATAAATGTTCCATAGGAATATTTACTTTTATTGAGACCATTATTCAATTATTAACATAGCGAAATATCTAATGATTTTGAAAAAAAATTTAAAAGGTTAAAGTACAAATTTGCCTTAAAAGTTTTTATTGAGGAGCAATGTTAGCTTGAATTTTTTTTCAAGTTCAATGTGTTGGAGTTGAGATAAAAGTGGGTGTGTTAAATAGGAACCAATCACACTTTGCTTGGAAGAGAGAGAATACAAGTGTATATATTAAACCTTGTGAGTTTGGGCCAGTAAATGGATCAAGAGGAGAAGTGGGCTTATGCGCACAATAACAGGCCACTAGGAGGCAAAAGTAGTAGAAATCCAACAATTTCCCCTCTCTTGCACGTGAGTTAAATATGAACTAGCCACTTCTTATCAAATGCTTTTTGGAAAAATTAATTTTATGGAAAATGGCTTCCTAAAAAAACCCAATTTTTGAGGCATTTGGATTTGAGACCTTAATGTTTTGGTTAACCACCATCATTACCAACGTACATGTTGACTTTCACATTGCATGGCATTATCTTCATGTTTTTTGAAATGGATCAATAAAAAATCTTTATGGCCTTCAACGCTCAAAAACTGCCTCATGATATGTTTTCATTGTTGTTGTAACCGACAGTTTAATGATCTTTATGTGGTTCAAGTTGTGCCCAATGTCTCTCAGGTCCGTGCCTATAAAAGGAGAGCTCAGCAAGAGGTTCAGGCATCCCGCTCTGGAATCATCGAGCTCTCTCATCCTCCTCTAAAGCTTACGAGCTTCCTCTTCGTCTCATATTCTCTCTTGCTTGTTGGTTGCTTTTTATATTTTGTTGTTTTGTTCACCTTGTATTTGTAAGAATGGTCAGTTTATCCTGGGAAGTGCTTCTTCCTCTCAGCCAATGGTTGCAGAATAGTTCTTAAGAATATCGCCCTTGGACATTACTCGAACTAATACTTTGGCAGAATGAGGGAAACCTTTTCGACCATGAAGAGTGAGCACAAGACGAACAACTCCAAAGTGGAGATGAATGTAACCATCATTGATGCAGGAATTAATGAGGTCTTCTTCCTCTCAGCCAGTGGTTGCAGAATAGTTCTTAAGAATAGCACCCTTGGACATTACTCGAACTAATACTTTGGCAGAATGAGGGAAACCTTTTCGACCATGAAGAGTGAGCACAAGATGAACAACTCCAAAGTGGAGATGAATGTAACCATCATTGATGCAAGAATTAATGAGGTCTTGTGGGATTTCGAGGGTGACATATTACTCAGTTGTAATAGTTGGTAGACCACACCGATATAGTTTTGAGCTTTAATCAATTTCTTTGACAGGAGGGGCAGATTTGGAAATGAGTGTATAGATATTGTGGAAGGAAGAGCGTTGGCGGTGATATAGAGAGTAAGGATTAAGAAGTGAGAGGTTAGTATTCGGAATGCGGTCGTCAACTAGAATATGAGTAAACTCAACTAGGTTTTCTATTTGATTACAAATGGTACGACGAATGGAGGCATAAGGTCTAAAGATAAGGTTGAGCTAAGGTGAACATGCTCATAAGGTGATTCGCCCATGCTTGTAAAATCTTCTTACTCACCGTCAATAACAATATAGTCTCTGTTTCAAAACAATATGGGCTCTAATACCACGAGAAAGGTAAGATTCGAGTGTCATCCGAAATATGAGTAAACTCAACTATGTTTTCTATTTGGTTAGAAAGGGAACAACAAATGGAAGAAGGCATATGGTCTAGAGATAAAGTTGAGCTAAGATGAAAAGCTCAGAAGGTGATTCACTTATGCTTATAAAATCTTTTGGGGAGGGCCTCTCTTATAAATCTGAAACCCAACCTAGATTATTTGCAAGACTTACCATGTTAAGGCCATTTCTCGACATTCCTCAGCCATATAGATCACATTAAGACCTCATCTTACAAATATCTAGACTGAATCACATCATTACAAGAGAGATTTTCCTAGGATCATGCTAGATTCTTTCTTTTACACATGATCCTCAAAAGAGGCAAGTGCAAAGCAAAATAGAATCTCTTGGAGAGACATATGTTGAAAGATCAAGTTTTCAGAAGAATATTGGAAAACACTCTCATATTCATGGAAGAGATAATACAACCTTTGTAACATCCCTATTTTTCTAATAGTAATTAAGTACTATTAAGATATGATTTAACAAGTAATCTAGGTTCAGGGAAGATTGAGAAATATAAAATTAAGAGTTGAAAATAATAATAATAATAATAATAATAAATAAATAAATATATTATCATTTTTTTATTAATTATAGTTGATTAATTAACAATGATAAATAATATTGATAAGAATAATTAAAAAAAATATGTAAAGGAAATATCTTCATAAAATAACCTGATCTATATCTAAATAAAAAGAAAGAGAGAAGAGATAAAATAATTATATATTATTATATCATTTAAAATAATATTATTTTAATAAGAGAGTCAAATCAAACCCCACCCTTATAAAACCCTCTTTTCTTCTCACTTTTCTCATTCCTTCCGCGCCGCATCCCTACCCAAGCTGTTGCAGCTATAGGCGGATGCAAGTGTATGAGAAGGAGGGCAAGTGACCCCTTAAATTATGATGATTTTTTTTTTAAAAGAATTAAAATTATGATGTATTTGATGGCATTGATAATAAGATAATTATGATGGAATTTTAAAAAATAGGGTCTAGAAAGATGACATTATAATTATTTTTATTATAATATACTTTTGTTATTAAAATATATATCTTGAACTTATTGAGTCTTGGCCCTTTGTAATTTATGTATTGCATTTCTAACAACACTTAGTCTTGCTTTTCTCTCAATGATAGGTTTGTAAAATAACTACCTTTCTTATTACATCATCGCATTCACTTGATTTCATGAGTATTTTTTTGATATTTTTTTCTTTTATTGTTTATATTTTTTTGTTTTTTAATGTATTTAAAAATTTTCTTTAAAAAAAAATTTGGGGCGCGGCCCTTGAACCCCTAAATCCTCCCACTAATTATCGCCATACATAATTTTTTGGATCCGCTCTTATTGCAGCCCCGCAAGTGTGTTCGTTTTTGTTCATCATCGTTTTTTTTTTTTTTTTTTTTTGATATATAGGCGATAGGGGAGGGGGTTCGAACCTAAGATCAAAGGGGGAAACAATTCGCATACTACTACACTACTAGGTGCCTGGTATCATCAGTCTTTTGATTCAATTTATAGTTTATACTATACCTTGTCTTGTCATTTGCCTTGACTTGTTAAAAGAATTCTACGGACTCCCCTTCTCCTTTTCATCACTGTGTCGCAATTGATGTGGGTCATATATCTTATTTTTTTCCTTCACAAGCCCATCGTCTTGACCTTTTGAGTATGTGTTTGAGAGTTATTCATCCTCTCTCCTAGTCTTTTCATGAGAGTTATTCATCCTCTCTCTTAGTCTTTTCAAACCACTTGTTCCTTTTTCTTTCTTCCATGAAGAACTTACTGTACAACAGTATACCTATATAGTCTATTTTCTTTTTACTCCCTCCACCTTTCGTCCTTCCTTTCCTCTCTCTCAATCTTACTTTACATCTTGGAAATCTTACTTTACAGCTATGCATGGTTTGAAGGAAGGGAAGGGGAGGAGAGAGAAAAAAAAAGAGGAGGGAATTTTTTTTTCAAAGTTGAGTGTAGTAGAGCCCACAAATTTTCCTCTCCCCTCATTTTTTTTTCTCTCCCCTTCTCTCAAACCAAACATACCCTACATCTTGGAGTTTGAATGTGAAATCAAACTCTTTGCTAAATGAAAAAAAAAAAGGGGTTTCCAACAAACAGCAACACTTATGCCCCTCTTGATTTATAAAAATAATAATACTAAGTTATTAATTTCCTTTTTGCTATCGCTTGCCCAGAAAAATCCCTCCTGATTGGACACATACTCAAGCTTACATACACATTATGTACTGGGTTTCTATATATAAATTAAATCTGAGGCATTTGTTTAATGGTTGTTATATATATATATATATATATATATATATAATGATTCTAAATGTAAAAGTAAATCTGTTGTAGCTAATAAAAATGTATTTATACTATATAAATTCTTAGATAGGTAGATTTATGTGGCTTTTTTTTTTTTTTTTTTTTTTTCTAATTTGCCCCTTATAAAATAACTATTTAACAAAATGCCTGTATTTGTAAACTATTTAACGATTTGCTCCTTTTAGTCGACTAAAACGGGGCCAATTTTTTTTTGAACATCCCGTGATTTAGTCGACTAAACCATGTAGTTTAGTTGACTAAAATGTGGGGACAAATTTTTTTTGAATATCCCCGCGATTTAGTCACTAAATCGCATACCCAGGAGCAATTTTTTTTTAAATTTCCCCGTGATTTAGTCGACTAAACTACCGTCTTAGTCGACTAAATCGCGACGAAGGGTTTTAAAAACCCCAATCGCATTGGAACCTTAATCGACCAAGCACCCTCCCCAAACCTCTCCCCCTCTATTTTTTTCACCAAATCGACGCAAATGACACTAGAAGAAAACTTCATTCTACCACAACCAATTTACTAACCATTAATAACTTTTCTAAAATTCTACATAAAATTATAATTTATAATTTCGTAAAATTAAAAGTATACAATTTTTAATAATAAACTTGGAATGCTTGAAGTCGGTAAATTATGACGGGACTGAAAAATTAGGGAGATTATTAATTCTATTTTTGTTTATTGTTTATTAATAATACCCTTTTCTATTTGTTAGTAATTAATAATACCCCTTTTTATTTTTTTATTAATTACTAACTCCCTTTTTAATTTATTCCCTCTTTTTTTAATAATAATAATTATCTATTTTATTATTATCTATTTATTCTATTTTATTATTATATTTTTTTACTAATAACAATAACAATAACAATTATTATTATCATTATTTTTATTATTTATTATTATTTTTCTTCAAGTATTTAAATTCTCGAGCTTATTTCAATACTTTAAATTAGGATTTTAAATAAATATTAACAACATAAAAATATATTTTATATCTTATATCTATATTTGTAAATAATACTAAAAATGAAATAATATTAGAATGTGCTAGATTAGATCCTATTATATAGGAGGAAGTTGGGTCGATTTTATCTTTTTGATTTCATGATATTAGATCAATAAAATAACCTCCTAAATATAAACGATTCTTATTTCACGTGCAAGTGAGATATATATATATATATATATGTGTGTGTGTGTATTTTCAACCATGAAGTTTTGTGTGTATATTTTCAACCATGAAGTTTTTTTCATTCACCTTTTTATGCGTATAGTGTAACTATTTCAACAAGCTTCCTATATGTGTGCGTTTCATTTTGTGTATATATGTAAATATGTATCTACTTATATATATATATATATATATTATAATAGCAACATTTAAGTATATAGATGTCATAATAGTAACATTTAAACTTCATTCCACCAACAGATTCAGCAGGATTTGGTGAAAAAAATAGAGGGGGAGAGGTTTGGGGAGGGTGCTTAGTCGATTAGGGGTTCCAAATGCCGCGATTGGGGTTTTTAAAAAACTCATCTGTAGCGATTTAGTCAACTAAGCACGGTAGCTTAGTGGACTAAATCACGGGGAAATTTTAAAAAAAAATTGCCCCTGTGGCAATTTAGTCGACTAAACTACCGGGTTTAGTCGACTAAATCGTGGGGATATTAAAAAAAAATTGGCCCCTCGTTTTAGTCGACTAAAAGGGGCAAACAGGGGCAAATCCTTAAATAGTTTGCAAACAGGGGCATTTTGTTAAATAGTTATTTTATAAGGGGCAAATTGGAAAAAAAGCCAGATTTATGTTTTAAAGCAGTATTAGAGTAACTTTAAAATAGTTTTGAGTTATATATATTGATAGATATTTGTATTGGTGACCTTGTTGATTCCCATTGAGAGCTTTGGAGGAGTAACTCTTATGTGATTACCTGTAAGCTTAGAGTAGAGGTAACTCTAAATATTCTTTTATATACTTGTAAATTGTGTGTGATTGTGAGTAACTATCTTTTATTTAAAATTAAAGGACCGAATCATATGCATATGTGTATGTATTGTAAATTGATATTTTATATGAATTGAAGCATAATTTATTGTACCTTGACATTTAATTATATTATTGGTGATTTAATATATGTCTGACATGGTCACATGGCGGATGCATATATGTGATGGGTTGGAGTAAGGAGGAATTTGTATGTTGAGATCTTTTACCACATGACATGTCATCACTCGGTGCACAATGGATGACACTTGTCAGGGCCCCTTCTTCCATGTTTTCCTTTGGCCGGGAATGCATCGGAGCTGTGAGACATGTGACACCTCCTTAGTTGTGTTGTTTTAAGGAAGAGAGCCATAGTCCATACTTAAGCTCTATACCTTTGGCGGTGTATCTTAAGTTTTGATGAGCTTGAGACAATCTAGTCAAATGGATGAGTTGCTATTGGACTATGTGTTAGCTGTGACTCGTCGATTGAGGATTGACAGTGATATAAGAGTGCATATGCATATGGTATAATTATACGGTTCACATTGACATAGTGATAATTAATGTTGTATGAAATTATGGTATATACAAATATATATGTAATCGGCTCATAACTTTTTGTCATATGTGAATTGCTTGTGTACGGTAGAAACTTTCAGTAGTTACTGAGATGTCAAATCTCACCCAAATATTAACAAATTTTTAGGTATTATGTTCTAGTAGGGAGCAAGGGAAGACATCTATGGAGTGAGTCTTGAATGCTCTTTTATACTCCTAGAACCCATGTTAAGTCATTTGTATTTGCCATGGCCTTAAGACTTTTGTATTTTATCAACTCTGAAATATTTTAGAAATTTATTTGACACCAAATATTTTGTAAATATTTTGGGGAGTTAATTCGGCCCTATAAAAATGAGTTTTTTTTTTTTTGGTTTATTGACAATATTTTAAATACTTTGATTAATTATTTGGTTATTGAAAATCGGAGTGTTACAACCTTCAATATAAAGAGTAAGGGTTTCACAATCATATTTATCTAATTTGATTAATTAGATTAAGAAAGTTGGTTGGGTTAAGTAATATGACATGTAGTTTATAAAACGATCTAGTCACCTTCTTTAATTCACTTATTCCTAGCCCTCTTCTCCTTTATTATTGTTGAAGGAGCATTAATAGGAGTAACTTAAGAAAATATTGATAAATATAAAAAATATGTTTTATATTTAAAATAAAGACCAACTTCTTAAATATGTCATATATTAAATAGCGGAGGGAGTAAGTGCAAAGTGAAATAATTAAGAAAATGGCTACTTGTATACGGGGCAATCATTTTATTAGATACAACGAACTATAAGCGGTGTAAGCTTGAAGCAAAGAGATGGAAGTTTCTATTACCAAAAAAAAAAAAAAAGAGATGGAAGTTTCTCAACGCACGCAAGACATGGATGTGGCGAACATATTCATGGTGATGAGCTGTTTGGAATGTATCCACAAAATTAAACTTATTGATCTCCATGATTTCAAGCAATCTCTAATTGTATATGTGATCCTCATTCGGCTGGTCTCTTCCTCTTTACAAGATAACAACCAACGTGAGATGCTTCTGAATTTTAGCACTATTCTTTGTTTGACGGGATTCTCTTATTTCTGCTTCCTTAACTGCACAAGTAACAATGATGTTGCAGTTGCAAATGAAGTCATACTTGTCTATATATATGTGAACAGATCAGATATATACGTTGAAGCTATTAAATTGATAGACACATTGTATGAAAATTCGAGGTTAACCACAAAACCTATATATCTATATATCATAATTAACCAAAGTAGGTGCGTGTTTGGACCTTTTCAAATGTGTAGAATCTTATTCTGCATTGATAAACTCAGTTCTTGGATATATGGCTGATGAAACATACTCTCTCACACACTAATCGTCCATTATTTGCTTCCGCTCTACTTCTTCATAATCACTTGCTTTTTTGCAAAGGAAACATGGTTTGTCATCATGTTTAATTTACCTACTAAACTGCTCCATAAACTACCCCTTTTTTGGGCCGGATGACATTAATTACCAAATTAAACTATAAGTGGATGTACATTACATATTGTGTACCGTTGCAATTAGTTTATCTACGAACGGTTGTTCGGTTAACTCTTTTCTTCGTGATAATTGACGTCTTGCAATATGAAAAAGTCGTGGAGATTGAAATCCTACGTACGGTGATGATCTTCAATTCCATGTTGCTAATATTACTTGGAATACAAGTTAAAAGTACTTCAAGTACATACGTAGGTGCATTTAGTTACATAATAAATGTATGATGAAAATATTATATTGAATGCCAACTATACACGAATAGGAAATTGAAATTCCCTTATGATTCTGTTTTAGTTTCCCCCTGTCTTCTCCCTTGACTGAGGCGGAACAGATTGATATTATGGGGTGAATTAGGTGGAAACGATGACGTTTGGCACCGGAAAAGGCGTCAAGTCCGGATAAACGAAGCAACGGCTTGGGCGCGTGGGGTGCACATTTCCGGAAGGTTAGGCCCATCGCCCTCATCGCCACCAAAGTCATTTACCAGATCTAGCCTCATCCATACAAAAAAGTTGCTTGTTTGAAATAGTGGTTTAAACTTTCAAAAATAGTTTTTCAATGATATGTATGGGAAGTTTTATCTTGATACATACATGTAAATAAGCACTTCTGAGATTATAAACATGATCGTAAACAAGCACGTCTCTCTCAATGCACCCTGGATTCCTTGTACGCTCTCTTTTTCTTCTTCTTCTTTTTTCTTTACTCAGTCGAAATTAAACGTCTCTGTGTGTTTCCTATCCTAAAGCAGCAACTTATACCTTATTACCAGCTTTCTGGGCACCATTAAACCTCTTTAAAGCATCCACGCGTCCCGTACTAAGATGCAGGAATCACGGAAGATGGGCTGGTCCGCGTCATTAAATTATTTTGGAAAATTTCATTATTTACACTTATAGTTTAATCGAATTTGCAGCTTAGTCCTTGTAATTTGACTCATTACAACCCTGTTATTGAAGTTTCATAATTATTATTCTTTTCAAAAAAAAATAAACAAACGAGTTTGTGAGACGCCGACTATGTTAAAATTGGCTTATTTGTCATCCTTAATTATCATGATCACGATCACATAGATGCATCCTTAAGTTCGCCCAATTCTCCCTCTCCTCTTTGGTTTTAGAGAGGGAGAAATGTGATGTTGACGTTTTTGCTGATATGGTCATGATAAGATAGCTAATAAGCAAATTTTAACACGATCAACAACACATTGGATAAGTTTACGAAAGACTCGTTTGTTTTCTTAAAATAATGAAATCTCAGGGATTGAGTTGCAAACTCGAAACTGTAAGGCCCAACAATTTTCTATTTATGGATGTTGGTGTTGGTCCCTATATATATATAGATATATATAAAAGCAGTACATATCCGATCGAGGCAGGTGCTATTCTTTCAGATTCATTGGCTGTTTATATGGGCATACAATATTTTGCACTTGGCTGTTGCAGAAATATAATAGAGAGTTGAAGTGGCTGATATGGAGGCATTGGAGGGAATTATGAAAGTATTATCAGTGATAGTAATGATGATGGGAGTGTGGGCAGGAGGAGGGTATGCATACAAATACAATCGACCACCGCCTCGTCAAACACTCTTCATCCCTCATGCCGATTCCGATACTTCGCCCCAGCAGGTACCTACATAACCATCCCCCAACCTTTTCTTCTCTGAGAAATTCTTGTGTTGATCTGGTTTTTTTATTAATATGCTGGCTAATATTTAAGAGTTGTTAAATCAGTTCATGAGTTGTTGCGACAAACTAGACTCATATCAGAAATTCTCTTCTTTTCTTTTCCCTTGTTCACCTCACATATGGCACGCGCAGGCCATAGGGGCGCCACGTTTCCATCAATCGCGTACTCACACTTGATCATATTCAAAACTTCATTTTTCCTTAACTACTGCTCGTCATTACAGGTGTTGCCCCTGATTTAATTCTGTAGACTATTTCAAGGCTTTTTAAATATAGCTTCGGATTAGGTTCTGGTTATTTTTTGGTGGGGCAAAATTTTATAATGCCTAAGGACTCATGTCTTGCGGTAGTATCAGTAATAAAGAGTAAGTAAGATATCGTTCACGAGACGTCTGTCCAACAACTTCATTAAGCGTTAATTTATTTCGTTTAAGTTGAAGCAAACCACATTGAATTTAAGTAAGAGAAAAGAAATTAAAATAAATAACAACAATAAACAAATGAAATAACTCCGAGCCACTAATCCTTATTTGCTTCATAAACCTTGATTCCACTAATTTAATTAGCGTTAATATCAATTTTGTTAATCTCGAGTATAAATAACTATAAGTGCTGTCGGTCCGATTATAACATAGCTAACCCTCTTAAGTGGAATTTGTTATGTCTAACACAATTACTCAAGAGGCAACATAACTCGAATACACTCTTGAACAATTATATGGGGCCATTAGGTATATACGCTATCCTAACCGCAAATTAAATCGTAATTTAATCCCATATTACTTAATCTCGAGCTTAATTAAAATTCCCTTCGTCAAGGCAAATTCTAATTCTCAAATTTATATTTAATGGTGGCCAATCACTAAATAAAAAATACTAAACAAGATTAAATAACCAAAATTAATATTAATCATAATTAAATAATGAAATAAAAATCTAATCCACCCATAAGTTCATAGTTACTCTAGGTTGCAAGAAATTAACCACACATAACTAAAACAAAATCCATCACAACAACAAGATTAAATCAGATTCAAAGAAACAAAAGGAAGGAAGAGCAGAGATCAAATCTGTCGATAAATCTTTGCCACTGCAACAAGAGTTGTACTATGGAGGAGAGCTTCACTGCTGTCGCAATATGAAGGTGGTCATTAATCTTGTTCTCCTTGCTGCTGTCGCAGTTGAAGAAAAACAAACCAGTCCGTGCATCCCTTTGTTCTTCGTTTCTGATTTGATGACAATGGTGGAGAGGAAAATGAAAAGATGTCGCCGGCGACAAAGGTGGTGAAGGTGAGAGTCGCCGGCGACGATGGCTATCAGGTGGTGTTGGACTTGGAAGACGATGAACAGTGCTGGTGCCAACTCTGTTCGGTCCTGCCAGCGTCGCAGCGAAGGAGTGAAATGAATGATGGATCCTGATGCGGTGTGTTCCCTTCTGCTTGTGTCCAGTCCGTCTTTTTATGCTCCTCTGGTTCCAGCTTTTTGAAGAATGATGGCAGACAATTCTCCCACTCAACACGTCGTCCCTGCTCATCTTGTGCCTTTTATATTATTTTTTTATGTATTATGTGGAAGACATCCAGATGCTCACCGTCCATATGCTCCTACTTTTCTTGAGTCTTCATGTGCTTTTCTTCCACTCACATCTTGCGCGGGACCCAATTTCCATTACTCCAATTGCCAACTCTTCCAATTTATTCAATCTGTCCATGTGGCTCTTGTTGGTCTTTCTTTTTAATAATTTCTTATTCATTTTGTGGAAGACCATATGACATGTCGTCCACTCCTCTTTTTCTATAATGATGATCACATATTGTTGCCATGTTCTCTTCATCCAATCATGTCTTCTTTTTTATTTTATTTTATTTATTGCGTAGGACCCTAACCATTCCACTAACTCAAATCATCCAACTTACATGCTGTACGTGGAAATTGTCTTCTTCCTATTCCTAAATTCCAGCCGTGAACGTGGATGCTGTAACAAGAGGAGTTTATTATATAATAATAATTTCAACTATTTATATTTCACTCAATCCCACAATTAATGTACCACATTGATTTTTTCTTAAAATCTCTGAAAAATCCATTTATTTTTACAATAATGAATTCCCAAATATATCAAAATACATCTAAAATATATTAAAAATGTGAAGTCATCAATAGTCGTTACCCAATTTAATTTTGTAATGTTTGTTGTACTGAGCCATTTGTGCTTGCTAGCTATTATTATACCAATAATTTTACCATTCAACAGAAAGTTTATTTTGCTTTTTGGCAACGTTGAAAAATCGGCCGTGTACTTTTACATGGATAACATCCATTTTTTTAATAAAAGAAAACAATAGTATTACAGTTTTAAATAACAAAATTTCATTCCGAGCAATTCAGATCTTAAATCAGATGAGATTGCAGGTGCACATATCAGTGGTGGGGCAGGACAAGATGAGGATATCATGGATTACAGATTCCCCTACCGCTGCTAAAGTACAGTTCGCCACTTCCCCCGACGCCAACGGACCCTTCACCGACGGCACCACCTCTTCCTACCGTTACTTGCTCTACAAGTCCGGTGAGATCCACGACGTCGTCATTGGTCCCTTGAAACCCAACACCCTCTACTACTACCGTTTGGGAGATTCTCCCCAACTATACAACTTCACTACTCCTCCCTCCCAATTCCCCATCAAATTCGCAGTTGTAGGTAATTCAAATATATATATTTCTTCTTAAACCCTCATTCATAAACCACAATATTCCCCTGAGTCCAATCATTGTTAAGAATTTATAAACGTAATAATATAATAATGCAGGTGATCTCGGACAGACCGATTGGACTGTGACGACGCTGCAACGTATAGCCAATTCAAAGTATAATATGATGCTGCTACCTGGAGACCTGTCCTATGCAGATTACTTGCAGAGCCGATGGGACTCCTTTGGTCGCTTAGTGGAGCCATTAGCCAGCCAGCGTCCTTGGATGGTCACACAGGGAAATCACGAGGTCGAGAGGATCCCAATCCTTCACAGCGAACGCTTCACGGCCTATAATGCCAGGTGGAGAATGCCCTTCGAAGAAAGTGCCTCCAGCTCTAACTTGTACTATTCTTTTGACGCTGCCGGGGTCCATGTCATCATGCTTGGCTCTTATACCGACTTTGATTCTGGTTCTGCTCAGTACAAGTGGCTTGAGGGCGACTTGAAAAAGGTGGACAGAGCTAAGACGCCTTGGATAGTGGTGCTTCTTCATGCTCCTTGGTATAACTCCAACACTGCTCACCAGAAGGAGCCTGAGTCGCTTGACATGAAGGCCTCCATGGAAGACTTGCTCTATCAAGCTCGCGTTGATGTTGTTTTTGCAGGCCATGTTCATGCCTATGAGCGTTTTGTGAGTTGTCCTCTCATCTCATCTTAGCCAATATTAATCCAATATAATATTCCCTTTTTGCTACGAATGTACATTTTAAAAACCTATCTGGTTTTGACCAAAAAAAAAAAAAAAAAAAAAAAAAAAAAAAAAAAAAAAACCTATCTGGTATGATGTGCTGATTTTGTCAGACTCGAGTGTACAAAGACAAAGCTGACAATTGCGGCCCAGTTCATATCACCATTGGAGATGGAGGAAACCGAGAAGGCCTCGCCAACAAGTAATTATTTAACTCTAAATATATATTAAGGACCGGAGGGATAATGGCAATGAGGATATACTACACGTCTACACCTAGGAATATATAATAATAAATGTTTTTAATTTGTTGGGTGGTGACATGCAGGTTCGTGGAGCCTAAACCAGAAATATCAATATTTAGGGAGGCGAGCTTTGGGCATGGAATATTGGAGGTGCTGAATGCAACGCACGCCTTGTGGACTTGGCATCGGAACGAAGAAGACAAGGGTGTCCCCTCTGACTCCTTCTGGTTCACAAGCCACTCCAGCGAACCTGCTTGCAAAGTCAAATAATAATATAATATTCTGTATATATGTTGGGCGAAAATATATAGTAGTTGTCGGTTTTACATATCACATGTTTGTAGATATGATTCTGAAGGATATTAATAAGTGTCAATAAAATGATGATAAGGAAATGATATTGCCCTAGATTTCTCATGAGCATCAGATGATAAATATTGTGAAGTTGTGGTATGCTGTAATAATATGCTTATTGAAGTTTTGCCGGGGAGCTAGCTTTGTTATTTTATTATTCGTATACGCGGATTATGGGTCACCACACTAAGAACTAAGAAGGAATATATTTTAATTACAGAGTTAGATTCAAATTCAAACACGCGCCTGGATTTTTATCGTTTCTTTTTTGGGTGTCTCTGGAACAAACATATATTAGCCATAAACTTTTCTTCTCTTGGGTGTTTGTAACAAACATGGATCGCTTATTTTTTTGCCAATATTTTTTACTTGATTAATAATAAAAAGGTGATGACGTTAGTGTATGTCCATTTCCTTTTAAAGTGCTTTATTTAAATGGTCAAACCTCCTCAACCACAGTCCATATAATTTATCGTTTGTGTGATTTTTTTTGTTTTATTTGTTGTAGGGTACATTTTACGCATCAGCCTTTTAATTGGGGAAAATCAATATAGGGCCCTTCTAAGGGAAAAAAAAAAAACAAAAAGTGCGACGTTAAAAAGCACGAGAAAAGGGCGGGGCCCTTTTGACATCTGAATTGATCTTTATCCGTCGACGTATAAGCATTATCGCTGGCACCAATTCAGATCTTAAAAAGCGCGAGGCCCTTTCTGGGTTTTTCAGAATGTTGAGGCCTTTTTTGGGGTTTTTTTCCCTTAAAAGGGCCCCCATATGAATTTTCTCTTTTAATTGTGCAACTAACAACGGTAGCTAGCTGTCCTAGTCATGTCAAGGCTAGTACTTCATCTACACTGTGCATAGAAATAGATCAGGTCATGCTAGACTTTCACTAAATAAGCTTGAGCCTATAATGAGAGCAAAAGGCCTGAATCTAAGCCTGAGCTTGAATTCAGGCTTGTTTTTAAGCTCAAGTCTAAGCCTTTATAAAGTCTGATCAAATCTGAAGCCTTTTTAAAGACCTACTCACAATAATCACCACGAAAGTGCCTTCGGTTGGCTTGGGACCTATGGGACCTGGGCCTCAAAAGGATTATTGTGGAGTCTGATTCATTGAATCTTGTCCTTTGAGAGATTTACTTATGGACCTGATTAAGGAAATGACCAGCAGAAATTGGGAGGTCACTTTTTGTCATGGACCTAGAGAAATCAACAAGATTGCGGATGCTTTAGTCAAGATGGGGTTCTCTCAGTCTTCTATTTTTGAGGATCATCCTGTTCACTTGAGAAGTTGGGTGGGGGAGTGTTTGGGGTGTATTCTCTCTTTATATATCTTAATTTTTTCCTGTAACCTTGGCAGCTAAGCCTTCTTTATCATCCAAAAAAAAAAAAGATACGTACTCTGGCACGCATACACACACATATAGATATAACAAGTCAAATTGTTTACTTTCACCTAATTGAAAGCAGTTATTTGTCAGTATCATTTATTAATGTTATTGGACCAATTTCTTAGATAATTATTTGAGAACTAGATAGGAAAAGAATTTTAAAATCAGAAGTTCCCTAAAAATTGAGTTGTGAATTAGTTTTTCATTTCCTTATCAATTTTTAGTAACAATCAAGAAACCTGATTTAATATTTTACAATTTCTGAATTCTTTTTTGTCTTTTTCCCTAATTATTTTCTGCTGAACTCTGGAGGTTTTTTTTTTTCCTCTCTCTCTCTCTCTCCTGAACTCTGAAGGTGTTTTCGCTTCTATCCTTAACATACCAATTAATTATAAACACATAATTAAACCAGTCTCCCTCGTAGCTTTCTGGATCATTCTTCTTGGAATAACATTGAGATACTTGATAGCTAGTTAATCATATAATTTTCAAAGACATATTTAACATCGCTTTTGTTTTTATCCATTGGGAATAACATCGGGGTAATTCTTTGGTTTATTTGCGTAATTTGACTTCTGGAAATTAAATTCCTTAATAAGCCAGACTTTAAGCTAAACAAGCTTGAGCCTATAATGGGGACAAAAGGCCTGAGTCTAGGCTTGAGCTTTAATTCAGGCTTGTTTTTAGGCTCAAGTCTAAGCCTTTATAAAGCTTGATTGAGTCACGAAACCTTTTAAAAAGCTTTACTTACTGATGTGGGCTTTTAAAAAGACTTTATATTGCAAAACTTTGGAGGTCGTAAATAGGCTTTTATGACGCTTTGAAGCTGTCAAAACTTATATAAATATAACTTTGATTATAGAATATAAGAATTAAAAACAATAAATATTTTGTTATTTCACTACTACAAAAAATGGATACTAATTTCCTAAAGGACGTCCGTTTTTTGGAAGCGAAGTAAAATATGTAGGCGGTGGCATTTTGATAATTATGTGGAGGTTTTTGACGTTCAAGTTTTGGAAAAGGACGCCAAAAAATTTTGGCGTCCTAATTCTAAAAAAGGGACACCGGTGAATCGGTCGGTAAATCGGTCTAGTGTGGGATTTAAATCGGTTTAATCATATTTTTTTAAAAAAAAAGAATCAATTTTTTTCTTTATAATTTCATATTAATAATCTTAAAATCTTGACTTTTTCACCGATTAGCTCTAGTCTAACTCTTAACCTAGTACCCCGGCTAGTTCAGTGATCAATCTGATTTTAATAACCTTGGTTGGACATATGAGAGATGTACAATCCACGTGATAAGGTACTTTACAAAAGCAAAAGAAAAACCAAAAACACTCTGCAGAAGTAGAAGTCAAAGCAGATACATATGCAAATCTTGTCAGATCACCATCTTGACTTACACATGAGTTCATGATTATCGTTGGGCAACAAGTTAGAATGGTTTTCATCATGCCCGTTTTCCTAGATAGGGCTGTCTATATTCTATCAAGAAAAAGAGCAGAGGAAAGACAAACAGGTTCGGAAGAGGTGGAGGCTTCACTTATGTTTGTAAATTCCTCCTACTCACTTTCTCTAACTATATAACTTCTTTGTCGTCTCTTATAAGCGTATGGCTCTGATACCAGAGATTGAAATTGCATAGTTTGTAAGTTGTAATCATTGAATCCATACACAAATTGTTATGAGTCACACCTTCAGGAAGCTTCTACCAAAAATGGCATGATTGATTACCAATTGAGTGCTCGCATATATTGGATGTTGGGACTCATCATAAATTTATGGGAAACCATTCTTAGAGGATTTATAATTTTCTTTTATTTTTAATTTAGTATTTGCATTTTTTTTTAATAGATCTTTTAATTTTACTAGGTCAAAATGATTACCTTCTACCAACAAGGTTGATATGGTCTCAAGGAGGAAAACACAAATTTAAATCTCTAAAAATATACTTGTTACAAAATATGAAAACTCTTTACCCTTTACACTTTGAAAGGGGAAACTCTTAACCAAATAAAAGAAAGAAAAGAAAAGAATGATTTCCTTATATATATGAACTAACAATGCTAATAAAGCAAAGTTACCAACAAACTTTTGAAAACCAAGTGTGCCTCAAAAATAGTTTCCCCACATTCAGCCGCCATCTTCTTTTATCTTTATTAATATCTTTCTCAAAGAATATAATATACCAGTAACCTTTATCGAACATCCCAACTCAGAATCTATGGTTGGTAACTGCCCCAAAAAAAACTTTGGCTATGGCGCTACATATTACATAACAACTAAAAGATGCGTACTCTGGGACGCATACACACACACACATATAGATATAACAAGTCAAAATGTTTGCTTTCACCTAATTGAAAGTAGTTTTTTGTCAGTATCATTTATGAATGTTATTAGACCAATTTCTTAGATAATTATTTGGGAAATAGATAGGAAAAGAATTTTAAAATCAGAAGTTCCCTAAAAATTGAGTTGTAAATTACTTATCAAGTTTTGTCATTTCTTTATCAATTTTTGGTAACAATCAAGAAACCTGATTTAATATTTTACAATTTCTGATTTTTTTTTTTTTTTTGTCTTTTTCCCTAATTATTTTCTGCTGAACTCTGGAGGTTTTTTTTCTCTCTCTCCTGAACTCTGAAGGTGTTTTCGCTTCTATCCTTAACATACCAATTAATTATAAACACATAAAACCAGTCTCCCTCGTAGCTTTCTGGATCATTCTTATTGGTAATAACATTGAGATACTTGATAGCTAATTAATCATATAATTTTCAAAGACATATTTATCATCGCTTTTGTTTTTATCCATTGGGAATAACATCGGGGTAGTAATTCTTTGGCTTATTTGCGTAATTTGACTTCTGGAAATTAAATTCCCTAACTTGGAAGTACTTTGTTTTACCTTCTGTACTGTTGCTTGCTTATAATGATTTTGTAATTACAAGGTTGAATTCTAAATCAACCTTTAACCTGTTTCCTTTTCCGGTTTACCACAACTTCCTTGTTCCTTCTGTCCTTCATCTGATAATTATTTTAATGAGTCATTATACAAACAAATCAGCACGTACATAATAAGTAACAATTAATTTTCCTTCTTATGGGAAGAAAATAAAGTGCTTTTACTTTTATTGTAGAACAGGTTAATTTTTGATATAGATCGGAGTATTGGACTAAACATTATATTTAACCCAAAAAATACACCTCAACCACATCATCGTACGTAATCGCCACGAAAGTGCCTATCAGCCCATCTCAAGTAAGATTCAACGGTTTCTTGCTAATTAATGTCATGATTTTATATTTTTATGGAAATAAATAAGATGAAATTGATCTAGACTAGGTACCAAGAGTATATTCCCGAATGCAAAACGTTTGTAATTAAAACACGGCGACAATAGGAGCTCTCCAATGATTCTTTTTCTTGGACCAGCCAATAATTGAACACGAGAGGGGTCATGTCTTATCTAGTTATCTGTAAGTAAGAAATAAATAAGGGCGGGTATATTTAATACGTGGAACAAGTGAGAAGGTGGATAAGTTTCTTTGTTTGATATACTTTTAACATCACATCTTTTTGAGAATTTAAGTTCTCAGGCCCACCAATTTTTCATTAAAGGTGAGAAGTAAGATCCCACCAAAATTGGTGGAAACCTAAGTTTTGGTGGAAACCTAAGGCCCCATTTGGATCAAAGAAAATGTGAGAATGGAAATGAAAAGAATGGAATGGAATGGAAAATATTTTCGCCGATCGTTTGGTTGGCTTGGAAAAGAAAATGGGTTGATAGGAAAATTTTTGTTTGGTTGGAATAAAATAAGGTAGGAAAATGAGGCAAAATACCATTTTATCCTTATAGATATAATATTTTTTGAGAAAATTCCATTAAAAAAAATACCGAGAATTACAGCGGACAATTCTCGAGAATTGTCTGTGTCTTCCTTTCCCTGTTTCGACACCTCGCTAACCCTGTCACGCTCTTCTCTCTCCTCCTCTCCCCGGCATCACATTGTTCTCTCTCCTCCTCTCCCTAGCGTCATGTTCTTCTCTCTCTTCCTCTCCCCGGCGTCACGCTCTTCTCTCTCCTCTCTCCCCCGGCGTCACTCTCTTCTCTTTTGCCATGTGATCGGGGCAAAATGGGCTTTAGCCCATTTTCATAACCATTTTGGAAAATGCCTTTCCACCATTTTTTGTGGGAACCCATTTTCCCTTAAACGCGGAGAATGGCGTGGCGGCGGAAAATATTTTCCGGGAAAATTTGAACCAAACAATGCGCCGCCACTGGAAAATGCCGATTTTCCTTTTCTCTCTTCCGATTTTCTTCGAACCAAACGAGGCCTAAGTTTTTTTTTTTTTAAACAGTGACTTTTTCAGACATATTTACCCATAATAAAATATTTATTTTTTATAATGCAAGAAAATATAATTAAATTCGAATTTATGCAATAAACTCAAATTTATAAGATAATATTTTGGGTGTAATGTTTACATTTTTATATAAAAATATTTTTTTCATATTCACATAAAAGTGAATGCGGGTCCCATATAAAAAGAAGAGAGAAAATATTAGTGGGGCCATTTATTTTTATGTGAGTGTGGCGAGAAAAATATTTCTACAAAAAAATGTTAAACCCTAATATTTTAACAAATTCAAATTTGTAAGAAAATATTTTAGACAAATTTGACTTTTTCTTTTGAAATAAATGATTCATCATAGAATTCGAATTTAACCTAAAAATTTATTTTTCAAAATAAATGTTTCGTTATAGTATACAATTCATATCAAATTTGAATTATGGGGAAAAAATCATTTTTCTTTTGAATTAATTACTTTTAAAAATAAAATATAAATTTCATGATTCTTTACTAATTGTCACTCCTTTATTTTCTTTTTACTAAATAACTCATCTTTCCTAAGCTATTTTTCCTCATTTCTCAAAATTTCTCTTCTATTTTTTTATCTCTTCTAAATTCATTTCCCTCCTCAAACCTTCTATGTAGCAAATGGTCCTAATAAATTAATGGGGGATCCACAAGAGTGGAAAAAAGTAATTTACTAATTATTAATAAATAAAAATCGAAAGCGACGCGGGCCAATTTATATAAGATCATCGAAGGCACAAGTTAAGTTGAAGCTGTGACGAAGCCGACAACGATCGAGGCAGACGATGGAGGCGCGATGGGCAAGTGCGGTGGTGATAATGGTGGGATTATTCGGCGTCGTTTTGGCCTACCGTCGCCCACTTCCTCGTCGGACAATCTCCGTCCCACTACCCATGGGCGCCGATTCTGATACGGCGCCTCAACAGGTACTCAACACACTCTCCTGATTTGGCTTTTTGAGTTTTTTCTTACTGATCTCTGCATTTACTTACTCACAAGTCACGGTTCACGGGTATTCCTTGGAAATGAAAACGAATATTCCTTTTCAGTTTTAATTGTTGGATTTTTCCGATGAACGGTACGGAACCTGTATGTCCGTGCTTGTTGTTTTTCCTGAGAATTATGATCTATGTCGGTGGGTTTGGTTTGGTGGAGATGCACTAAGTTGGGTGAGCCAAATGTCATCTAATTTCAGAGATAGAAGGAAAACGATAAGCTTGACTTTATGCGAATATTTAGTTTCATTATTTGTCCTCGTTCCCCATGTAACTCCAAGTGTCCAGCCATACCGCCATATAACAGTCGGATTCCACTGTAGTTCCTCTTATTCTTATTTTTTATTATAAGATATCAACTAATAATTATATTTGGTATTTTTTATAAAGTCTTTAACTTTTTTTTAAAGCGCATTAATTTTTTTTTTTTTGTATCTTTTTTTTAATTATTAAATTATTGGGTAGTGGATGAGGAATAATTAATATAACGTTTAGTATAATTAATATAAGTAATATTGGAAGTTACTTAAATTATTTGATAACTTTATTGACTTTAACTGTTTTTATTAGTTTTTAAGAATTGTTAGTTGGTGGTGCCTTATAATAAAGATCTAAGTTAGTAATTTGTTTGGGATTACAAAAATATGATTAAAAATTTGTTTTTAAAGACTCCGTATTTCAAACAAAATAAGCACGGTATCAAATTCGGAAAACTCACTGTGCCCTTCCAAACAGCGTCCCTCGATTCTTGTTACTTCTGCACAACAAATGTTGCTTTGAGTTTTGACTATAGTGGATCTATGTTTAGGCTTTAGGACCTTTAGGTTATGTTTGATTTGAAGGTAAGAGAGGGGAGGGGAGCAAATTTTTTTTTTTAAAATTACATATTTTTTTATATCATTTTCTACATATTAACTTTAGAAATATGTCACATCGTTATATCTGATTTTTTACACTAGGGATGGGCACCTCCCCTCCCTCTCTCACCTCCAACCAAACACAACCTTATATAACGAACTAATACTCCTCTCTCGGCTGCTGACATGATTATCTAATTTTATTATATTAAGAAGATTTGTTAAGTTGGTTAATATAATACTCCCTCTCTATCCCTAATCATAAAAAAGACTTTTGTAGTATAATTTACTTACTATAAAAGTCTTTCATATAATTGGAATGAGGAGGTAGTATGTGTTTTTCAAAATACCTTAGATATCTTATTTAATTTCTTCTTTCCTTATTTTATTGAATGATAAGGTTAAACTAAGAAATTATTGACAAACATAATTTTTTTTTATTACCAAAATCAATTCTCAAAATATGTCTTATAAAGAATATATGAAGTCGGATAAATTTATGTGACACTGATTTTAAAATACTATAATTATTACTTGAAAAATTCGTCAATTCACACAATTATAAGAAACTCATATTTTTTTTAGGTGTACTTTTCCAGGTGAAGTCTAGGTTTTATTTAATATTCATATTGAATACTTTCGTTTTTTTTTTCAGATTAAATGTTGTTTTTATAAAATTCGTTATATATATATATATATTTATATATCAAACCACATTATTAAATAATCATACACATTATGACTCATATTTATTTTTTTGTTTTGTATTTTTTGGCCAACATGAAGTTTTATGCAATACATAAAACTCATGTCTAGTTCAAGTTGCATCAAATTCTATTCTATCTTTAAAATACATCATTTAATTTTAAGGAATAAATTGCATTATTCATAAATTGTGATTATTACTATTTATTCCTGCAATATACAAGACTTACTTGTATTATGTTGTACGGTTATTTTAAATTTTCTATGAAAATAATTTTATTAACTTATAATATACGTATGTGAGCATGTGTTCGTTGATTTGTTAAGAATTAGAGATGATGCTAATAATAGGCGGCTGCTTAATACTTCTAATTTTTTACTCCAAATTAAATATGCATAAATAAAATAAGTTGGGCTCAAAAGTGAAGACACTGTTTTAATGGATTGGGGTTATTATGATGCAGGTTCATATATCTCAGGTGGGCCAAAACAACATGAGGATCTCATGGATCACACAAAGCCCAACCCCTGCCATTGTTCATTACGCCTCTTCTCCTGAAGCCAACTCTTCCTCCGCCACAGGCTCCACCTCTTCCTACAGCTACATCGCTTACCAGTCAGGCCAAATCCACGACGTCGTCATAGGCCCTCTCAACCCCAACACTCTTTACTACTACCGCCTGGGTGACCCTCCTTCCTCCACACTGTACTCCTTCAAAACCACACCTCCTTCCTTCCCTCTCAAATTCGCCATTGTAGGCGATCTTGGCCAGACTGATTGGACTCGGTCAACCCTACAACACATAGCTAATTCTAGCTACGACATGTTGCTCTTTCCTGGAGACCTGTCTTACGCAGATACCGTGCAGGATCTATGGGACTCCTACGGTCGCCTGGTTGAGCCATTAGCCAGCCAGCGTCCTTGGATGGTCACGGAAGGCAACCATGAGATCGAGAAGATTCCTGTTCTTCACATCGAGCCATTCACGGCCTACAATGCCAGGTGGAGAATGCCCTTTCAGCAGAGTAGCTCTGACTCTAACTTGTACTATTCCTTTGAGGTTGCTGGTGTTCACGTCATCATGCTCGGCTCCTACACCGACTTTGATTCTGATTCTGCTCAGTATAAATGGCTTGTGGGAGACCTGCAAAAGGTGGACAGAAACAAGACGCCTTGGTTGGTGGTACTCCTTCACGCTCCTTGGTATAACTCAAACACTGCTCACCAGAATGAGCCTGAGTCCTATGACATGAAGGCCTCCATGGAAGACTTGCTGTATCAAGCTCGTGTTGATGTTGTTTTTGCAGGCCACGTTCATGCCTATGAGCGCTTTGTAAGTCCCATGCATGTTTCACAATTCCGTCGCTTCCCTTTGTTTTTCATATGAATGAACTTGTTCGCTAATGAACTGTACTTTAATTTGTAGACTCGAGTGTACAAGGACAAAGCTGATAATTGCGGTTCAGTTTATATCACGATAGGGGATGGCGGAAATCGAGAAGGCCTCGCCTCCAAGTGAGTCAACTTTGATTGATTGGGTAAATGGTTTTTTTTTATGCAACATTAGTATGCTAAGTTGAGTTGTGGGTTGGCAGATACATTGATCCAAAACCAGAGATATCGGTGTTCAGGGAGGCTAGCTTTGGGCATGGGATATTGGATGTCGTAAATGCAACGCATGCACGGTGGACTTGGCATAGGAATGACGACGATGAGGCTGTCGTCGCTGACTCTGTCTGGTTCAATAGTCTCTCTACTGTGCCTAATTGTAAAGTTTAGTACAGTACATTCTCATTTGAAGATCACATGTGTAATGCAGCTCCTCGCCCTGCAAGTGTGGTTGTCAATTTAAAATGGCAGTTGAACACCTATTTTCGTCTTCCTGTAATACGTTTTAAAAGAATGCATTGTATAATCCTACTTGGGCCTTGACCCCTGATTTACATACACGTACTTTTTGGGCCAAGCATTACTGATCACAATGTGAATGGATTTACAGTCTCATTTTCCAAATCCAAAGACTTTCACTTCAACCAATATGATTTGGATTTGATGAAAAGAGGTAGACCCTTACAATATGGTGAACCAATATTAGAATTTCGCTGAAACAAGTGCTCATATTTAATATCTGATAGTGCCTCAAACAGGATTTCTTTCAATAGAATGATATTAGTTCTTAAGTGGCGAAAAAAAAAGCCTTTCACTTCATTACTCCGTATCTCCCTCCAATCTTTTATTACAAGCACCAAATAATAATTTAATATTTAATAATAAAGTTAGCTAAAATTATTTTTTAAGAAAAATCTCAAAAATACTCTCAATAAAATTTATTAGTTGGTTTAATTAATTATAAATTTTTATAGTTTGTTGAGATACTGAGTAAAAAATATTAATACTTGAGACAAACATATACAGACAAACGTAAAGTGATATAAAATATGAAAATTCCTTATAATAACTTTAAAATTCGTAATAAACATATACATACAAACCTAAAGCGATATATATTGATGAGAAATCGTTTTAGGGTGATTTGGTCACTTTTTTTTTTAAAAAAAAAAACCATTGGATGTCCAACGTAGATGGTGGATTAAATAACATGAAGTTCTCTAAAAATAAGTAAAAGAATACTAAAGCGAACAACTAGTGGGAGTTGGGTCTAGTAGAAGTGGTTAATCTCTCACAAATGTGGTGAACTAAGATTCGAAACTCAGTGGGGAGAAGTGATCACATTTAGTGCCTTACATTGTCTACAATAGGAGGATACCTATATTTAGTAAAAAGAAAAAGGAAAAACAAAGCAAGCAAAATCTAATTATAAATAGAACACAATGATGATATGCAATCCATACATCTCATTCCCAGGTAATATAACAAGGTTGTGTTATCAAAAGGGGTCCACATTTCATGTTTATCTAAAAGATGCTCATCCCTCTAATTTTAGAGTGGGGACCTTTTTTAAAACAAAAAATTGTATTTTTATTTATTTTGATTAAATGGTATGTTGCACCCTGAAATACTTTTTATACTCTATATCTTAAATTAATTAATTTCTAATCCTATATTCAGAAATATTTTTATTTGGAGGATGACTGACCACTACATGCAACCAGGGGTGTTCATGGGCAGGGCATCACAGGGCGAGATCCTTGCCCGATGCCCTGCCCAAGAGATCATTGGGCGGCAAAATGCAGCCCAGTGCCCGGCCCTGCCCGATAGAAGCCCTAAAATTTGTGGGCAGGGCAATAATGGGCTGGGCAGGGCGGCCCATCCCTGCCCAAGTGGCGATACCCTGTAACCTTGCGACACCCTATGTAAAAAAAATAGCTTTAGTCATACTTAATAAACAATATTGCAAACTTCAAATGAAATCCATAACTCTACACTTCGGAATATTCAGATATAAGTCTACAACTTAAGTTTTAAAATTAAAAAGACAATAATATATCTTAACAAAATAACAAATAGTCAAATATCCATAGCTGAAATATTAAATAACATCAACAATTTATTAAATACAAAGCATCAAAAAATTGCAATTAAAGCCTTGTAAATATCCAATACTCCTAGAGTTTGCATCAAGACTCCAAATTGTCAAAAGGGTGAAGAATATGGAATCACTTACAAGAAAGCAACAAAGAAAGCATATTATTAGTTTGTTACATCATTTACATGTGAAAGTAACAATTAATTGTAGGCTCTAAGCCTTAGTTTTAACTTTAAAGGTTACAAATTGCCTACTTCATCCATCATTAGCCAATCGACAATCGTAACTATTACATTCCCCACTTTAAAGGTTTGAAGAATTGAGGATATTTTTTTATATTATAAGTTATATAATTTACAAAAAATATATAATACTATTTTATAAAAAAATATATAATATAAAATACTTTTTTATTCTATTAAAAAAATAAAAAATATTATATATACTACTTTGGCGAGGATACCGCCGGTGTTAAACCCGCCCACAAAAATTCCCGGCCAGTTGTACCCAATTTTTTTGAATTTTTTTTCTTAAGGGGCGGGGCGATTTTTTGTTGGGTGCGGGCGGGCGGACAGGGCGGTGGGCATCATGCACACCCCTACATGCAACATAAAGTCAAGCATGGAATTTGGATTCGTTGTGCGAGTGGTTCCATATTCCTAATTTTAATGTTGGTCACATTTGTTTCGGAAAACAAAAAGAAGAAGAAGAACATTTTGGTCGCAGTTAATAATGATTGCCGAATATCTCAAGAAAATATGGATCGCTCTGCGTACAGGTAGGTAGCTACCATGAGATGGGGTGAGGTGCGGGATAGGGATTAGCTGCACCGCAGGAGAGAGGAAACCGTCAACTGTGCTCATCATTATAAGTGGACGATAAGATTGAGAACAAAACCACTGTTTAGTGGATTATAAATAAACAAATTGTTATTAATTTTGTTTCCCGTAAGTGAATATTATTAATTAATGGATGTGTACTGTTCTGAGTTGAAATTCTGAGGTGCGGTGGCATTTAAAAGGCATATTTGCCACCTTGTGTGCATCCTAAAACAGCAACATTTTCCTTTTAGCACCATGACGATGTTCCTGGGAGAAGTCAAATATGTTGATGTGCTTGTTAGTAACAACACTTTTTTGAACCCCGATGTGAAGTTCTATTTTGGAAGTATACCAACAAAACAATACTACTTCATAGGATGATCTTTAATGTAAGATCATGTTTCCGGATTTATTTTAATATAATACCAAATTTTACATTTTTCTCCCACAATTATATCCCCTCCTACAGTTGTCTCTATTGATTTCACATATTTTTATTGAAAGAATTGGTTGGAGTACAAATGATTAGGAAAAGTATTTCAAGAAAATTCATATAAATTTGGCATGAAACGAGATAATTGGTTGGCCGTGGATGACGGATGAAGGTATAATAGCGCCTCATGACACACAAAATTAAAGCAGGATGATGAGGATGATTCCTTCCTCTTCTTTACAAGCTATCACTTTACTTAAGAAGCTATCATTAGAATGTTTAAGTTATGATGGATAGTGCATATTACTGACATTAATCATGCATATTGAATAATAGAAGCATCTCTCTCCTTCTACTTTCTTCCTCAACCACTTTTCAGTTTGCCATATCTACACATTATTTTATTTTATGATCTAATAATCTACATCTACCTAGTGCTTATTATAACTTATAAATAGTTTTTTGAACGTCGGAAGTTGCGAGTTTCATCTCATTTATAATTTCATGTCATTAGTACGTATTTCTTTAAGGGAAAAGTATTTCTCCAGTCACTGGAGATAAGTTATTTTCCAGTGACCCCCTAAAACTACGTCGTTTTGAATTAATGAAGGGTGTGTTTGTAATTTTAGGTGAATTAATGAAGGGTGTTTTAGTAAAATTTATATAATAAAAAAGTAAACAAAATAACAAAAACACCCTTCATTAATCCAAAACAACGTAATTTTAAAGGTCACTGGAGATAACTTATGTTTAGTAACTGGAGAAATCCTTCACCCTTTCTTTAAATAAAAGAATACATAAATAATTCACCTTCGATTATAACTATTCGCCAATTGCTTCGATTAAATAGTCTCACACACATATATGTCGTAATTTTTTCATATATATTTTCTCCACAATCTCTTGGAATGCGCAAATGTATGCAGTAAAATTGGGCTACCATCTTTAAAATCCATTTTCAGTTTAATGCGTAGACGAGGGGGTTCCATGGTTCCACAGCCGTGGTCCCCCTCACCCAAAGATCCGCAATGCTCAGTTCAATCAACAGAGAGAATTATAAACTCACGTGTAGGATTCAATGCACTTACCGGTGGTAATAATTAAAAACCTCCAAATTATTACTCTATTTCATTACAAATAACTTTGGCACAATGATATTAATCTTTTATTCGTATTTAGATAAATGTAAAGAGGAGACTGAGAAAGTTTTTTAATGAATTTAATTAATTGGATGGGTAAAGAAAAATAGACAAGTGAAATTATACAATTTTAGTAGCTTTTCAGCTTTTACATTCTCTCTGGTTTGTAAAAAAAACAAATTTTGTCATACAAGTTCCAATATCTCTCCTTTACAAGTCATTAAATCTACATAAGCTAGGGTTGATCATCGACTGGACCGAACTGGGTTTGGCCTCAACCCAAGGTCTAGTCCTAATAGGACCTCGGGGTCCATCTAGTCTAACACCAGCTCGAGTTTGGGCTGGACCAAACCAGTCCAGTGAATTGCCTAGATTGGTTTGTTTGTTTTTTTTTTTTGCCTGGACTGGTCTAGGGTTTGAAACTTGAGTGGATTCATGTGGCTCCCCCTGTGGGAAAATGACTTTATGGAGAAAACAACTTGACCCCTTTCTCTCATATCTTTCTTTCTTTCACGCTTCTTCCTTTTCTCTCTCTTCCCTCGCTCTCATCTCTCACTTTCTCTCTCTTCCCTCCCTCTCATCTCTCACTTTCTTTCACCCCTTGATGCCTTGTCGGATGTGGTTGTCGGAGGTGGTAGTTAACAAAGTGAGAGTCACCGAACGAGAAGCAAAGTGAGGAGGGCGTTAATGAAGTGTTGCTTGGCGCCACCAAAGCGCTAAAGAGCCTGAGTATGTTTTTCCATGATAGCTCTGGTGAGTCTATCCCTGTGATCGTCGTGCTTGGCAAAAGCCTCTACTTCGAGGGGAAACATCCACTGGAGCCAGGGGATGTGCTCGGCCATGGTGAGAGAAGCTCTAAGCTTCAAGCCATTGGTGACGACGACCTTGAACTCCACTCCTTGTTCGTCCATGATGCCTTCTGAGTTAGCAAATCTCTTACCAAATGCCAGCCTTAACAAGGTTCCCTTTTGGCTTCTAAGTATCGCCAGATGAAACAGTGTTGGTGCCTGTGCCTGATGTAGACGAGACATGAGTATAAGGGTGCACCTAAGAAGCTTGGCCTGTCAGTTGTAGGGGTGATGATGATCAGTTCTCTCAAGTTGTCAATGTGTGTGCCTATGGCTATGGTGTGTACACTATGTATGTGTAATGTGGATTAAAAAAATTTCGGGCTTGACTGGACTAGACTAAGAGGTCTGAGGCCTTAGTCTGAAGTCCAGTCCAGACCGAGAAAACCAATATGGTCTGGTTTGCCCCATATTACTTCCGACCAAATTTTCCTCACCAGATCGGGTTAGGTTGAACCAGACTACCTAAACCACAAGATTTTTTGCTCATAGCATAAGCTAAAACACATGCTTTCACTAATCAATTTACGGCCTAAAGACGCCGAAAAGAATATGCTTTTCATCAACAAGAGATACAATATCGAGACTGGCAATCTATCTTATAAAATTATTCTTGCAAGTTGGATGTTTAGTTCAAGATTAGCAACACTAACAATCGTGGGCGTGCAATTTCTATTACCATCCTTTTCAACAATATTCACTTTCACCAATGGTTGTTAGTTCCTTCGACCAAGCTTGGCATCCTTCAATTTCAACTGCAGGCACTCCGTGAAGCAATGACTCTTATCCTTCGACAAAAATCATGTCGACTATCCCCATCATTTTCTATCCACTGCAAGTTGGTTAAACCATCACATATAAAAATAATTACTCAAACTATAAATGTTTGTTGAACTTTACAATACCTTCTGAGAAACTCCTGTACATTATTCTGATACTTTGTAACTTATGTTTTAAGAGTATAAATACATAGTTATATTCCATTAAAAAATTGAAATTTTAATAGATAAAACATATAGCTGCAGGAAATATAGTAGAGAAAATCAATTAAAAATTTTCAACTCTATTTTTCTAAGACAAGTACTTGGTTTTATAATTGGATTTTTTCATATGGTATGAGCTGCTATACCCATACAAATCTTTTTTTTTTAAAAAAAAAAATACTTGGGTTAGTGATTTATATATGACATAAAATTCTAATAAATCATATATTATTTATGAGTTATCAACGACCCATTGCTCAAATTTTCTGCAACACATTAGATCTATATTAATTATTTTGTATAGTTTATTTATACTACTAAAATTTAAATAAATTTGAAAACCGGAACTTGAAAATAATAATAAAAATATAGGTAAAAAGAATGATATTATGTTCGTAATCAATTGATTATATAAAAAGAGGAATGTTAAGAGTCCCTCCTCGTGCCATCTAGCACGCCCTCCTCTTATCATCTCGAATGTAAGAATATCGCAACAACTAAAATAATAAAGATAAAAAATAAAATATGCTCGGAAAATAAAAAGAGATAACTGGGATATAGTTGCATACATAAAATAAATATATTAAAATAAAGAGATGGTGAAAATAAAATATCTTGAAAATTCAAAATGTTACATTATATTCCTCTTAATCCCACTACTCTTCATGATAAATCATTTATTTTTATGTTTCACACCAACTTGACCCGTCTGTCCCAATTGTGACAAAGCACATCGTTGAGAACAAAAGATTCCAGATTCAAATAAACTTATTATTTACATGTACAGTTTAGTTTTAAAATATAAAAATATCTATTATATAGCACCATACCACAATGTATCAACTATCACGTTGCATCCTGCTTGATCCCACTATTCATAAATTAATTTTAAAATTAGAAATTATTTTTATATTTATTAACAACTCCAACCAATAAATCATTTTTAAAATTATAATTTATTTTTATTTAATCAATAAAATACCTTATTGCCAATTCTTGCCATCCTACTCTCCATGTTTTGGCTCTCAATGGTGACGTGAAGGGAGTGTAGCCAGCCTCATGTATATGCTATGAATTATCAAGGTGGTGATCTTGCTTTTGCTACATTTATTCGGCTTTTTTAACTCTCTGTTTACTACTCTATACTTTTGTTGCATTCATTCTATTATATTAACCTTGTGTTTATAAACTCTCTCTTGCCTTGGATTATACAATTTTTGATGTTGTGCGTTTTGTCAACCTCGTCAAGTTGTATTGGTGCGTTTGAGTCGTTTGTCTTTGGAGGATGCCTAAACATGAGGCTAATCATAATGTTGCGTCAATGGAAACGATCCTACGAGATGTAGAGGTTATGAGGCCATAATAATAGTAGTAGTAGTAATATTTCTGAGATATATGGCCACCCCTGCGATTTTGTTATCATAACTTCCTTCTTCTTTTTCAAAATCTAAAACAAAAAATCTGAATCTGATAAATTGAAATATTTAATCTATTATAAAAATTTAAATACTTGATCTTCTTTTAATATACATCATAACTTAATAAAAATTCAAGTAAATATAATTCCCATGAATGCCAAATTTTCCTATGGAAATTGTTTAGACGTGTTGGGGGATACCTCGTATTTGGATCTCATTGTTATCTTATATTAATTATTATTATTAGTATGCAGTTATTGATGTTATGGATTTATATATCGGGTCCAGATATGATGCGGTCCAACAAGGACACTTTATAGCAGAATCCTACCATAATCAGGTAAAATGCTAATCACCCCGTAATATCGACACTAATCACGAACAATAGGTAGTGGAGCAGGTATGCACAGTAAGTGGAGCAGACATTCGGACGCGCACAGCACAAAGGCCAAAACCCTAGAGGTCATCTCTATAAATAGGAGATTACCTACAAAGTGCACACCCTTGATTCATACCATTTTACTATTCAGTCTCACTATGCACACACCCCATCCCTTTTGGCTAATCGTCATTCTCGTGTAGCACAGTGATCATCTGATATTCTTTGGTATCTTCTTTATAGACATCATAGAACAGTCATCTTCTCTTTGGTGTTAGCCTACTTACATCTCGGAGAGATCAACAGATCCTATATAAATCATCCACTAACCCAATATAGTTAGACATCTGTATTCTTATAACGGAACAATTGACTATAACATTTATTATCTACTCTTTAAATTAAATTTTTATTGTTGTAATTCTATTTAATCTTTTAAAAATATCACATATTTTCGTGCGTAAAATATGCAGGTTTCTAAGTTCATTATATCTAATGATGCAAAAATTCATCATTAGGGGAATCGGTATCGGCATTCATGATGCGAAATCATGAAAAATGACCTCATAAATAAACGAGAAACAAAAAAGGCTTCCTGTATTGATGAGGTCATGCCCTCATCAACTACCTTGGCCCCACCCCTAATTCCTAAACTCTGTAAGCAGATTCGGCTCATTAAAATTGAGTAAAATAATCATTTAAAAGGTTTGAAAATAGTAGTGCATAAGATTTGTTTGTAATTTGACTACAATTAAGTAGGTTTATTTATAAAATGAAAATAGCGATGACCAACAGGGAATGAATTATTTTTTTCCCCACTAAGCACAGACATGTTTAAAGCACTGGCGGTCACAAATATAAGCACATCTTTCAATGTAGATTTAAGCTTTGGTTTGTCGAGGGATTAACCTCTTCCACTAAATACAACCATATTGATGAATGAATTAAATTAAAAGCATGAACCAACCTAATTAGATCGATCGGATGGGGGCATCTACTCCCTTGGTTTTTTTTTAGTTAAAATCATATTTGACTCTTTAAATTTATTTTCATTTTAGTTTTAGTCTCTTAAATTTCAAACCATTAGTTTTGGTTCTGTTGGAGCAAAATGGTTTGGGTTTTTATTGAATTACAGAGACCAATATTTTAAACAAAAATAAAACATGAGGACTAAAGCCAAAATGAAGGAAGGTAAAGTAAAAAGATCAAATATTATATTCACTTGGTTTTTCTTATGTGGCATACCAATTGATTATCGTGGGAGTATGACCATATTTACTCATATTATAGCACTTGAAAAAAAAAAAAAAAAGACATTGCATTAGTTGAGTGGAAATTGGGAGGGGGCGGATATGTGTTGTGAGTAAGATTATTAAAACTGTATCCGTCACTGAACTGGTCGGGTTAATGAATCAAGGTCTAGTGAGTTAGACCGAAATCAAAACCGAGCTAACCCAGAGACAAATCGGTGAGAAAATGAAGATTTTAAAGTTGGATTAATACTTGAACGAGACCAGTTCCCTGATTTTCAGTCCCAATCAGTCAGTTAGATTGTGAGAGAAATGAAATGATAAGGAAGAAATGTCAAAGGCGTCGTCACGTGTGTTGGTGCATCATCTGTTCCACGGGTTGCTTCATCACCTCCTCCTACCTGCCCGCCTTGTAATTATAATGCACAAAAATGTAATCATCTCGGCTTCCTCTTGTTATTATTAATTTTTGTTGGTTGTTTTTTTTTTTATAAAAAAATAAAAGGGCTGGCTTGTAATTACCACCCTGCATAATTGTAATTATAGAGAAGGAGGGGCTGAGCTGAGGTATATGATGATGATGGTGATTCCTTTTTTCTCCTTACCAGTCCATGAAAAGGGGTATTCATGAATGCCACTCATCCATATTTATGAATCATATATGCCACTTTTCATCTTATCATAAGTTCACTTGTAAAAAATAGTTTAGCCCTCAGATACAAGTCCATTTAGAGATTATTAATGAATATTTTTCACCTTTAACCTTATTTAATTCTCACTGAAAATAGAAAAAGAGAGGTGAGAATTATTTGTAAAAGAAAATTTAATAAAGGTAAATTTAGAAAAAATTATCAATTTAAATTATATTTAATGATTTAACTCTTTCCTATACAAGAATTAATTAACATATTAATGGACTTATAATAATGACTAAAATGGTGTGTGTATGCGTATTTCCTTTTAGTTCAAATGTAAGTTATTTTCAATCATCTCAATGAAACCGTGGCAAAAAGCAAAGTGAAACTTAGATAAACTATTAACTCGTTAAATCGATTTTAAATTGAAAAAGTTTTTCATCTTTGAATGAGGGACAAAATTCACATTCAAACATTTTAAATATATGAAAAAAATGAGAGATTTGTACCAATTATTTTCTAAGTGATTTGTATTATGAATAATTGTTTTTTTTTCCTTAAAAAAAAGACGTATAGTGTTGTGGATAAGGAAAAAAATACACACACGCACCATGTGACTTATATTATTTTTTTAAGGATAATGGTATAAAAATATAGTGGATTTTTCAAAAAACACCTTCAAGATGAAATGTTTTTTTTAGGGGTAAAAGTTATAAAAGTGAGGCAAAAGTTCAGATTCCATTAAATGTAGATGACAAACTTAACTTAATCTAATGACACATCACTTACACTTAATAGAATTTGTGACTCTTGCTCCATTTTTGTAACTACATAGTTCACTTTTTTTCACTTAAAAAACACTTTGGTGTTGAGCTTACTTTTAAAAAAAATCACTTGTGTATTTTTATACCTTAACCCTTTTTTTAAAATAAGCATTTATTTTAAATAAACATTTATTACTTTCAAGTGTCTTGTATCATGGTGAAGTAAAAAGTTATACGGACATCATTTACATGGGAGCTTAAATAATGATAACAAGGCTCTGTTTTTTTTTATATATATATTCTACCGTTCATTAACCTTCCGGTTTTACTAATCCGGTTGAGTTAAAATAAGCGACGAACCTCCTCCTAATAGTGATAGGCAATACAATGGATTACAAGTGCGTTATCGCGCAACTCAACCCTAAACCTCTTAAGAGAATCCAATCATGGCATTCCACCTGACCAACCACTTGATCTGAGGACCTATTTTTAATTAAGAGAGAATGCGAAAAGGGAAATTGGGTTTATTCCTGGCGGGGCAGCCTCATCACCGTCTTGTTCCCCCAGATATTTATGTTCACCCGTCATAAATTCAAATAATCCCCGATTTACCCTTTGTTACTCCATATAAATATTACGAATACTCCGAGTAATATTTAGGTAAAATTCAGTGACTCAGAGATCCTTCGCCCACCACCAAGTGTGGTCGTTGTATTTGTTTCCACTCACACTTATATAAAACAACAGGGAACACTTTTCCTATTTATCTTTTACAATCATTTTTTAAAAAATATGTTAGTTAAGAGATTATTTTATTTTAGGTTATCTACCCATTAAAATATTTTTTATCTGAAAAAAAAATAAATCTAAAGATCTAGATGGTTCAATTGAGAAGAGCTCTTGCTTAGGAAACTTGTTCAAAAGAAACAGATGTCCCAACATTTTGCAGCAGTACGGAGAGCTAGATTGATTCTGTACTTATAAAGAGGGAAATTTTTTTATTTTAAATTGAAATAATCTTTTAGATTTATTTATTATCAATTTAGAATAGTTAATGTGATAGGATTTTTCGGTTGTCCAAAAAAAAATTCAGAAACCTTCGTCCCATTTTTAAAAGTAATACTCCTAGAATACCTACTTAATCAACAATAAGATTTGAATCCAAAGTATGTTAATTTCATCAGTCGTATATCAATTTTCATTAGCAAAAATATTATATTTATACACATAAATATAAATGAATTGGATCCCTTTATAAGCAGAAACAACAGAGAAGAGATGGAGATATCCAAATAAATAAAGATGGCCTGTAAATTACAAAGTAAGGGCGAAGGCCTTGGCATCAGAGATTTCACTTATAGAAACTGTTTCTTTACTCATCCTTTGGATGAAAGGGAAAGACCTCTTCTAATCTGAATCGTACAAATCGATTTAATTTTTTTAATTAGTGATTTTTAAATAAAAAAAATATTTTTAAAAAAATGTTTACATAGATTTTTTTTTTTTTTTAGATTCTCTATTAATTAATATAATTTTTTTTTTAAAAAAATGTCTAAATGAGAAACTCTCCCTACTCATCGAAAGGTGAGCTGGCAAACCGGTTCCCACGTTATAACCCATGAGGCCCTGGCCCCCCAACGAATCCTAAATTCGCCTCTCTTACGATTGCTTCATCCACCAGACTTATTAGCTTCTTCCATAATTATTACTATTATGCTTTATTATAACGTCCCAACAAAATACCATCAATGATATTCCTCACCCTACTCACATTTCATTTGCTCATTTGGATATATACATACATATAAATACATAATATATAATCACTCACCCAATCAGAAACAACCCAACCAGCTCTTCCTTCCCCTCTTTTTCCTCTGCTTTTTTGACCTTCCCCTCTGTTTTCACATCGGGTCTGTTAGGAAACCACTCCCCTCAGGCCTCAGAAATAAATAAAAATCATAAATTTAAGGGAAGACATTGAGAAAGATTGACAAATACAGGCATACAGGTGGAGGCATAGCGATACAGAAAGATGATGACCTACCCCACAAGGAGAGTGGAAAGTATGATGAATGGAAAAAAAAAACCGCCATTTTGAACAAGGATTACGGCAAGGGAATGATTACTGCCAACAGTTGCAAAACATGAAAATTACATTATGAAAGGGAGTTTTAAAGACGCCTGAAAATAGAACAACAATGGACTGGCTCTGTAAGTAAAAAACAAGAGAGTAATTGATTAGGAGAGGTATGGTGTGAGAGGCGAGGAAGAAGGTGGTGGTGGTGGTGGTTTTGGACCCAATCCCAACCATCATTGCGAATCTTGAGACGCCCCTAGCCCACCATCATTTTACATATCCTAGCTCCATAATACCCCCAATTCACTCTTTCTTTCCCATTTTGCCCCTGACATGTTAGAAGAAGAAGCATCATCATTCACATGACGCCATAGCCCCATCATGATAGAAGCCAAACATGAAATCTTTTAGGCTCTTAACCGGCCGCCTTCTCTGCTTACACTTGCATGATTGTTGTGTCAGACAGAGAAGAAGCACGTCCCCCACACCCCTTGTGTCTCTCACTCTTCTCCTCCTCCTCCTTCTTCTTCCCTCTGTTATAAATTGGCTTCTTCCTTCTCATCTTTTACTCTCACTCTTTCCTCTGTTCCTTAATTCTGATTCGCTTCGTCTGCCAAGGCCCTCTCTCTCAAACTACCTTCAAAAGGTGATCTTTTTCGAAAAGTTCAATTCAATAGAGAAAGGAAGAGACCCCACCCCCCCTCTCTCTTGTTCTGTTTTTCCCATTTCCTGCTTAGTGCTTACTTTTACAGAGATAGATATGCATGGTGTGTTGTAGATTTTGTAAAGTTGGTTTCTCTTTGTTTCTGATATCTGTCTCTGTTTGGCTTCTTCTACTTTCTTGCGTGGGAATCACAAAATGGGGGTTCACGTAATTGGGTATCTAGTAGTCCTCTCTGGAAGGAATGCTTGCCTCTTTTTTTCTTTTTTTTTTTTTTTCATTCTCTTTTCTGTGTGGATTATATAACAAATAGTTTTCTTGCTTTTCTATTTGATTAGAAAAAATACATGTGAATGGTTTCTTTGTCTTTCTCTAGCTCTACAGTGTCCTTCCATTCTTTATTATAAATGGATTTGATATTTTCTCTCTCGATAGCCTTTTTGAAGCAAATCCTTTTATATATTAAATTCTTGAACGCCTCTGGTGTGCGTGGAAGAGCAGGAACTGTGAATAGGCAGACAATAGAAACACCCACAAGATCCTATAGTATGAAGCTTGTCTCTTTAATGCACAACCTTTATCCTTTCCTTCCCTATTGGGTCAGCCGAAAGAAACGATTTTTTTTTTCATCTTTCAAGTGAGTTCAGGTTTGGACAACTGATATTCCCACCCCTGTATCAGTTCCTTTTAGCATTTGAGACAAACCCATATGCTCTATTTATTTGATAGAGTGGTCCAATCGACTCAATTGTTCTGGCCTCCACCTGCTCTGCCTTTTCCTGTTGTCATTGGCTTCCTTCGGTTAAGTGTCATGATTGTATCTACCAAAGAAATTCATAAAGCAACGCATTAGCCAGAAATCCCCTCCCTCTTTTTTCATTCTTTAATTATTTCAAGCAGTTATTAAGGTGGTTCTGCTCCTCTTTAGTTTCATTAAATTTTATTTTAAAGTTCACAGCTTTCTTTTCTATACACACACTTAAGTGTATTTGGAAGTCTGGCTTATCACTTGTATGATGCATTGTGTGAGCAAATTTAATTAATTACATTATCTGAAGATTCTGTTTTTTGTATTTTTTTCAGTTTCAGGGGCACCTAGGATAACTGTTGCGTAGTGATGGAAAGGGTGAACTCAGAACTGTACTTGCAGAACTGCTACATAATGAAAGAGAATGAGAGGCTTAGGAAGAAGGCTCAGACTCTTAACCAAGAGAATCAAGCACTGCTTTCGGAGCTGAAACAGAAGCTCTCTAAGGGGAATACCAAAGGCAATTCACCAAACACAATTCTTGACCTGAACCTGGGTTCTGGTTCTCACCAGAATGATTCCGGTCCTAGCCACTAATCTGATTGGGGAGAAAGAAGTAACATGACCTCTCACTAGGTCTCTTTTGCTTTTTTGGGTTAAAAACCAGAGTAGACAGTATAGTTGTAGTCTCTGTTTCATGGGATAATCCTAGAATGCTCTGTAAGGTAACTGTTACTTCTCTGTTCATGTCTCATTACATTTCGCTTCAACCATGTCTGGTGTATCTAGGTATCTAATGGAAAGGAATATAAAGTTGTTATTATATGTTTTTAGCTCATCCTGCCTTTGCGCTGTCTATGATAGGGACAATGAAACCTGGTCTTTTTATTTTCTGACGATAAATTTCTGAATAAACAAGAAGTTTTTCTGTTAATGGCCAAGCACGTGATTAAGACGATAACTAAGGACCCCTAAGGATTTAAGCTTTGGCAGATCCAACCCAGTCATACATTAATACAATTTCCTGTCATTAGAGATTTAAGGAGGAATAATTAATTTAAGAAAATATTACAACTTTTTAAGTTTTAACGCAATAAAATCGAAAGTGTTGTTCTTCCTTCAAAGCATTTATGGCAACGTAAATGGACCTGACTGTGTAGCAAAGTAAAATGATACTCGTCGTAGTCAAGATGCATGAGGAATAACACAATTGTTTAAGGCGTCACTCTTCACTTTAAAAAGAAGGAAATGTGTTGAATGTAATGACTTTGTTGGTGGGTGATCTGTTAACGTTGTTTGAGTCTGAAGGCGTATCCTAACCTTAATGAATTATTGGTGTCACATCCAAACATTTTTGTATCAACCAAAAAAAGATTGAGGTGAGGAGAGGGTTATTTTTTTTATCTTGGGGCCAAAAGGAGTGATGGGAACCCCTCGTCGTTGGATTCAACTTTGGGTTCAACGAAGGGGTCGGACTTCCTCACCTAAAAGGAGGGGTTTGATCCTGCGTTGATCGGCGTTGGGGAGACGTCACAGGGTGATCCTGGAAGCGGTGGAAACGTTAGTAGAGGTAGAGGGCGACATGCTTCTCCACAAGATGCCAGGTATCTTTCTTGGATTGAAACACCGCCGGATGGAAGTTTAGTGGTGGCCCTTTCCTAAAATTTTTATATCAAAAAAAAAAAAAAAGTGATGGGAGGATGACAAGAATAGTTGTTAGTTGGCACAGATTCTGCTTTGAGGAGAGAATCTAATCAGAGGACGTCATAAAAAAGATTCAGGAAAAGAAGTCAATGGGGATTCATAAGATTAGGTTGGAGTGAGGAAGGGGAGGAGGAGGAGAATGAAAGACACGAGGCAAGCCAGATGGTATCGGACAGTAGGACATGACAAGATCTCAGGAACTTTACTAGGTTTTGACCTTTCCAAAACTCTATAAATAATGACTGCACGCCACATAATATGAAGAATATCTAAATCTAAGTATAGAAAATGACGTTTTTGGGTTGGCCGATTTCAAATGAAAATATTTCATACTTAATACCACGGAAATAAACCTACTTAATTATATTTTAAATGAGATTTGAAGTGTTATAAGTCAGCAATAATTTATATTTATAGTTACTACCATCGAATCATTTGAAATGTCATGTATTTGAAAATAAGGAGTGCCTATGATAACAAATTTAGGACTAAAGAAACCTAATTTTCATTAAAAAAAAATCTTATTCTAAATTTTTTCTACTTTTCTCCTCAAAAAAAGTTACTATTTCTTACATCATTACTACTAAATAGAAATATTCATTTTTTAAAAAAAAACGGACGAAAGAGTCATTTCTTCTGTTTAAAGATGCAGCTTTCGGTTGGTCAAGGGCTTAAGGCCACAAGGAAGAAGCTATCAGCCACTCAACAAAAGATAAACCTGAGCAAAACCGAATCAATGTTGTCACAATCTTTCTGAGAAAATATCATTTCAAATAATTTTTGCTTCAATTTTCCTCCCCAAGTTCTTTCTTACAGCCCGGACTTGGCTATTTCTTGTCCCCAAGAGCAATATCCATGCCAGCAACTGCAATTATCGACTATATCATTATACAAATCAGGGCTGGTGGCCGGGAAAAGAAGATAAAAGAAGGCCAATAATCCCATTACCGCTGCTACACTAACCCACCCTGCAACAAGAACACAAATGGGTAAGCTTGGATCAGGAAAAAAAAAGGTCCAAACTAAAGAATAGGAAAGTAGATTGCGGCACCATGAATCTCATTTCACAATTCTGAGAATCTAATAAGCAGACCATGAGTAAAATTTAAATTTTATTAGGGAAGGAAAAAAAAAAAAAAAAAAGACCTATAGGACTTTGAAACTCAGACGACCCCATGAGACAACAAGTGCCTTTTTATGAAGCAGGGATTTGAGACTTAACAACAGCTTTGGTAACACTATATTCAAACTTCCCAAAAGACACAAGTAAAATCCACAGAAATTGAAATACAACTTCCAGTCACAGAACAAAGTGAAAATAAAAATACAGGGATAAAATTTAGTGTTAAAATATAACAGGAACAAAAAGGACAACATTGATTTCTCCCAAGAAAATATGTTGAAACCACTCAGCACTACATCCCCAAGTTCTAGAATGATAGAAACGAAACAAAAAAATGAAACTCTAATTAGATAAAAAAAAAATTGAATGGATCCTGCTAAAGAACAACTCTCTCATTTTTTTTTTCTTAAAAAAAAAAAAAAAAAACTAAAGAAGAGGGGAAAAGTTAATTGCAAAGAACTGTAGTATCCTCAAAAAATATTATGAATAATAAAGTTGTCTTTTGAGCTTACGCCAGAGGTAATTTAATACACATACCACTTCTTGGTGAAAATAATGCAGGCAATCCCATGAAATTACAATACATGTGAGCAACTACTGGAGGGATAATATGTCCTGCAAAACACAATAAAAAACCAACTCAAAAAGACAGACCAAGACAACCGAACACATTTAACTAAGTTGATCTTTTCATAAGAGAAAAGATAAGCCAATCATAGATATAAGCTGTGAGAACCCGATCAATGATGCCCATGTCGACCAAAGAAACAGAATTCAATGATCAGTTAAGCAAACGAAACCATGAATAACACTGTATGCTAGTATTGTTTAAAACGCAAAAGACCAACTTACAATAACTTGGTTAGTAATTGCTTCACTTTATTTATAAAGATACACTAATTAGCATATTAAAAATTGACAACTTCTATTTGACATGTTTATAATAGTAGAGAACATATAATTTAGTTTAAAACAATATTCTTAAGCAAAGTCGTCTAAGGCAAAAGATGCCTCTAAGAAACTAGACCTTAAAAAAGCTTTATATAAAAGGCACTACAAAAGCTCATCTTCAAGTGAAACAAGGCATTAGAGCAAGGAGAAAATACGCTATTTATATATAAATATAAAGAGATATGTAAATTTTGAATAACATTTGACATGATTAATCATCCAAACATAATCATTGAATGAACTATTTAAGTCGCTAATATCACTACTCATAATATGAAGTACACTTACGAAGTCATTGCCAAATCTCAAAGTATCAACTAAGTTTACAACTCAAAATGCATGTGGCTGTGGTCCCTTGCATTGTTTTTATGCGTTTGTTAGAATAACCCTAAAAACAAACAGCCTAGATAATCATAGATAATCATGCTTTGAAAGAAGAACATTTATTTTACCCTATTCATAAATCTCTGGTGGGTTGAGCCTCTAAGATCTTGTACTGAAGCTTTTTTATTTTCTCCTGACTGATTTTTATTTTTATGTTTTTCTCATTAGCTAACTCTTTTCCTTTTACATTAAAAGACACAAAGGATCCTAGGATGCTCGCTCAGAAAGGGGTAAAAAAGCAACAAAGAAACTTGCCCAACAGTGTCAGGTTGAAGGCAGCGCCTCTAATGGTGTGAGAGGCACTGGCATTGAACAATGCTTTGCCTCTACAACTTGGCCACCATGTTCTGAAGCAAAAAGTTATGATTGATAATCTCAAACATAAATTTTATTTGAAGATTATACATGCACTATACAGTCAATGTGCAAGGGCAAGGTACGCTACAAAGTTTTGCAGAGGCTAGACGCAGTATGACACAGGACATAGCCATGTATATATGACAGAAGGACCAAACATCACCTACCAGTTCGAATGAACAGAAATGAAGCATATGACCCGAAGATAACAGTGTAGCCAAGCTGGAGACCTGCAGATATAACCGTGGGTTGTAAAACTGTTATCAGACAAAACTAAGTGCAAAGCCATAACATGTGTTAAGCTTTAGAATAAAACACACGACAAACTTGTGAATGGACGATTTTAGAAAACAAAATATAGACAAGAGATATAAAGTAAAAGATGAGCATACCTATAATCTGGGAAGCCTTGACTATGTTGTAGTTTTGCTTACTGTAAATCTCCATGAAATGATTTAAATGCGCTGTAGACCAATTACACAATAGAACTTCTCAATAACCCTCGTACCTCCAAGAATTAGAAAGAAATCAAATATTCGCCCCCCTTTTTGTTACCTATTATCCAATGCAGGAATTTAAGTGAATATTTTTCCAGGGATGTAAATTACCAAAACGTTTGCCTGGCCTATGTGCAAGTGCACACCAAGATATGTTTAGTTTTCATCGCACTCTAAATTATTTTCATGCTTAACAACTTTAGACAATGCTAATGAAGTTGTATAAATGTGTTTGACAGTGAATGCAAACCTATCGTAATTAGTCCTACAATACATTACCATCATCAACATTCTAATAACAAAGACAATACTTATAACTTCATCAAATGCCTCTTTGAATAGAGGCTATAATAATTTCTTTTAGATTTTTCAGTCTAAGCAGGAGATAATATACTTGGATATTATTCATTATTCTTTCATTTAAGCAATCATGCCAGTTCAATTGAAAAGGCAAATACCCACTTAGGAAGCAATTAAGTTTTGCTTCGGTGTTGTTCGTGTATATTCAATGGTATAAATTACATCTCAATGATATCGAATCGGATCAATATCATGAATAACAATATTTGAACTATCAAAATCTCGTCGTCAAGAATTGAATAGTATAACATAGGAAGATCTTTTATCACCATCAACATTCTAATAACAAAGACAGTACTTATAACTTCATCAAATGAATGATGAACCTTTGATCTTGCCCTTGTGATCTGATTAAAGTTAGAAGGAAGCCATAGTCTAAATGCCAAAAGACTACCTTGCATCACACAGAAAATTTTACTTCATAAAGTGTCCCAAAGAAAGATACATCTTTTCATGTAGACATGTATTGACTTACCCAAGCTGAAGAATATAGGGCAAAGAAGTATAACACTGTATATTTTGAGTCCTCCACAGAGAAGTAAAGGTATCATACATGCTCTAAACACCAACTCCTCAGTAATGGGCGCCTGTTCAACAAATTATAACTAATAATTCTCATATTGCATGTATATGGTGAAAAGACTCTACATCAACTATTTAGCAGCAAATGAACTAATTTATGTATTCTTCTGATGTTCTTTTACGTTCTTTATTGGTTTCTAGGCACTATGCTGTCATTTTTATAGAGACAATTTATGAACTTTGAATACGAGTTTACATATATTTGATGTAGGGTAATGGAGGATAGAAAACACCAAAATCCCCTAGCTGAAACTTAATAAGATTTTTTTCATCATCCATCTTGTAATGGGCTTATCAATCCAGCCAGTAGTTTCACATATATATAGTTTATAGTATATTAAAACTTGTTACATGTTGACAGCTATAAGGTTGGTACAACAAATAGATTAGCAAGTAGTAATTGCACTTGGACCAATGAAGGCAAGCGAGATGAGAAAGTTCACTTTTCTGGTTGAAACAATTAAGTTAAATGGGATGCAAATGGAAAAAATAGATTGATATGCATTAAAAATACTAACCACAATACAAGTTCGCCAAGCTAAAACATTCGATAAAGTGGTCAAAAAACAGTCAAGAAACCTCAGTAGCGCATTTTTGCACAAATTGAATGTAAGCCTTCCACCAGAACTTCTGTATTGCCTCCATGAATCAAGCAATAAAAGATACTTGAGGAATATTGACCCAGCATACATTAAAGAGGTCAGAAAAAGAGGAATGGTCGTTGCCTGCCACTGTTTCATACAGAAAATTGCATTTCAGCAAGCAAATTTAGGAAAAGGTGAGTGACCCTGTTTTCCAATCTGCATAGCATATAAGAGTATAACTTGGAATCACCATACAAGAAAGTTCACATTGTTTTCATTCTGTATCTCCAGAAGATAAAAATTGACGTTACATGTTAGAAATTATATAAATCAGGAACATTTTTAGTTTGAATATAAGAAAACGGAACTCACAATATGATCCGCTCTTACACCATAAGCAGTAAATACATATGCTGCTGCCCTGGTTCGTACCTGCCGCATGGTAAAACAAACGCCGATAAAAGATTATTATAATTGCACGAGCGGCACAAAACTAAATTAAAAGTTGTAGAGTAGCTTCAGAAGTCATAATTATATGGTGTGACACAAATCTCAATCGGCTAATTTTTACGTGAGCAATCGATTTTCTAAAATTTCCCAATGATTTATCATTTAATTCTTGTTAATACTAAAATGTTATAACAATCCTATCCTCCGAGTTTAAACAAAACAATTAAATCCTTTAGTTTGATTATAATAAGTCGAAGTAATCCGATATAAAATTTGGTGTTAAGTAAGAATAGTCCAGCTCATTGAAAGCGGGAAAATCTCTAGTCTGGGGATAACTCCAATATCAACGAACGAAACTACTAATTAGCAAGCCGCTCTATATAATCGCAGTGTAGGTCCCTTGTTTTTTTTTTTTTTTTGGAACCATTAGTGGAAAACAGAGATTAAGATCGAGAATGCTACCCAGTAGGCTGAAAAGAATGATAACGGCAGGAAGGGAATATAATAAGAACAAGAAAGAGCACACATACAGGAAGGATTAGTGCAGAGACGAAAAGCGACAGGATCGAAGAAATGATGGCGCAAATGAAGCGTCGAACCATGTAATTGTTGAGAGAAGAAGGGGGAGGTAGACGAAGGACCAGAGTGGGAGCGTAGAGAATGGCAACGTATAGAAGGGCCATAGCCATGCAAGCTATCATTGCAAGTGGTTTCGAAAGGCTGCCTTCTTCCTCCATCGCTAGTGAATGACTCATGAACCCTAGAGACGGAGGGCGAGAAAGAGACAAGGATCGCGTCTTTTGAATCTTGAGTATTGACTCTGGCTGGGGTTCTTCACTGTTTCTTCTCCCGGGGAGCGCCGCTTGCGACTTCGCCGTCCTCAATATCTTGCAGCAATGCGTAGACAGCTCACAGCTCCGTCCAGTTTCGGCCTCAAAGGCTTGCTGGTTTCATCAGTTTAAAGTTTGGCCGAGAAAACATTTGGGAGGAAGACAAGTAAGGATGATGTAATAATGTAAATTTATTTAATAATGGTTATTATTTGAAGAATTAAAGTTATTTTTTCTAGCCAATGAATTAAAGTTGTTATTCTTTAATTTATTCTAGTCATTTTATTTTTTAAATTAAGATCATTCAGATAATTTCACAAAAAAAGTCCATTGAAGCCTGGAGACTGGAGAGGCTCTCTTCAGGCGTTTTAGAAGGATTTTCCTTTTATTCTCCCTAAATTTGCCAAGGAATTAAGAAGGGTGATTTGATGTCGAAATAAATAAGTAAAAGTGGCATTTAGTCATTTAATAACTTGATACAAAATTTGAATTCGGCCCATTTATTTTGTAAAATATATTTTCAGTCCTTTAATTTTAGAGTTTGTTAATAAAAATGCATTGTTAAAAACAATTAATAAAAATTTTGATAATAAAATTATAAATGTAGACATGTTAAATTTACTTTTTAAATAATAACAATTGTTATAAAAATTATTATTTGAGACTAATTATATTAGGGTTAGAAAACTAAAAAGAGCCGTATTATCTTTTTTTTTCTTTCTTTTTGGCCAAACTGTATTATCTAATTTTTTCCCTCCGAAACTGTATGAGGTATGAAACTAAGAGATATGATATTGTCATTTCACCATTTTTCATTATCAACTTTTTTTCATCGTTAGATCATAATCTCAATAGGATAGAGAAATGATAAAGGTAGATGAGATTTTAATCTAACGGTGAAAAAGTTATAGTGATATTGATAGTGACAAAAAATGGTAGTGACAATATCTTATCCATGAACTAATTCTTTTCTTTGCCAGAGTATTAACTAATTCAGTACCATATTTTTAAAAATAAATCTAATTTAGTACTATAAGGAATTATGGATGATTTGTGTATAATTTAATTATATATAGATTCAATATTTTTGTAATTCAGACAACGGCTCGGCTATAAAGTACCGGCCAACAAGCATTCGAACGAAGTGTTTATTTAGATAAGTAATTAGAATATTTAAAAATAAATTTTTAACTATAATTTACCATATAAAAAATAGGGATAAGATATTGTCAATATCAATTTTGATCACTCACTACCATTTTTTTACCTAGATCAGAATCTTAATAAGAGAAAAAAATAATAAAGGTAGATGAGATTTTAATTTAATAGTAAAAAAAAGTGATAGTGATTAAAATTAATAGTAATAATATTCTATCCCTAAAAATAAAAATAAGTTAAAGTTTGTAAGAAAAACTTTTATTTTAATCAATATATATATAATAACACATCCCCTCAAGCTGATCTTTTCACGGCTTATCGGTGGCTCTTCTCACAAAACACCGTAGCTAAGCCGATCTTCTCACTTTTATTCTTGCCTCGGGCTTCTCTTCAGCCGTGTCCTTTCTTCGCCTTTTTCTTGGTCAATTTTTTCTCCTAGATTCACTCGCCTTGCACCTTTTTCATCTCTTTGCCACACCTTTTCTGAAAAGCTGCTTTCCCACACCTTTTTCATCTCAGATTCAAAATTCAAAATTTCAAAATCTTCCTCCTCACTTATCAGAAGAAGAAGGGGTATAAATTGTAAAGCGAGCAAGCATTCCCTCACTTGGAGGAAGATCGCCGTCAGACACGGCCCATCGTTATCCGCTCTCCGGCAAGTATTGAAGACAGTTCGAACCTTAGGGCTCTGTCTTCTCGCAAACTCTGGTGAGGTTGATTTGTTCAATATGGCTTTGAAGAATGTTGTAGTAGCACGAGGAAGAAGCACCCTAAAGTGTGAGCATCATTTAGCATTGATTTCTCGGGATTTCTATTTTTCTTGATATTTTGATTTCTCTAGATTTTCGGCCTCTTTCTATTTTTCCTGGATATGTGAGCATCATTTCGTTCATTTACACCCATAAACACTCACCACCTAATCAAGATGGTTTCGAATGAAGAAGCGGTTCTTGTATTAACGGTCGGTGCGATCTTGAGAAGAAGACGGTGGGTTTTGATATTTACGTAGATTTTTGGGGTCTTATAAGGTTGTTACTTTGATTTGGAAATAGGTGGATGCAATCTTAAGCCGTGAGAGCTTTGGTTAAAAAAAAAATCCTAATTCTCTTAGGGCTTCACCTAAGCTTGCCGCTCAAAGGAGATCTAACATCTTGAAAAGGAACCGCGACTCTACAATTCTTGTTGAATATCGGTATGCCATTTTTGAATCATTTCGGTTTTGTTTTTCGTTTTTAAAACTTTGGGCGACATTATAACATGTTCCCGTTGGTGACAATATTATGTGTCCTTATTTAATTCATCGGCTTCCAATACTAATGGGACATGTGAGAAGCTAGGCCTCAAATGACGCAGAGCAGTAAGTCTTCTATCTCTTACATATTGAAGTTCAAAGTTTGATTTGATATTTTGAAGTCATGTGCATGTTCAACTCTAGCCAGAGACTTGAATCTAACTTGATGTAACACTTCAAATTATGCATGCAATAAAACCTTTGATTTTAAATCAGTAGGTTATATTAGCTCGCTTGAAATCAGTATTATCCCCTGTTAAGTATTATGCAAGGTTTGATTGCACTTTTGTAGGCTCCGCTTTATCACTTTTAGTTTTTAGGTTGCACTTTTGGGAATAGAATAATGCTTACTTTATTTAAAAGTTGTGTTCATTTTGCTAACTATGCAAGTCTTCTATGAAATTTCGCACTCTCTACGACGGTTCATTAACTTGCTTTGCCATTTTTCTTAATTAGATTTTTCAAATAAGCACTTGGTTTATTGGTAATCATTCATGGAGGATAAATTGAATTTATTTGATTTTCTTAACTTGAGCTTTTAACCTTGGTGGTTAAGTATTGGTCGGGGAGGCAATCAGGCACTCTAATATGTAATTAACCTCTTGTTATTCTAATTTTTTCTCATCACCCTTCTCGCCATCTAATACCTCGGGCTCCCTCCATTTAATACTTTTTTCCTCGGCGGTGATTAATACCATACTCCTCTTCTCCCTCTTACAAGAGGATGATTTCATACCCATTGGAGAAAGGGAAAGGAGAAAGGAGAAAAAACATGCCAACCGGTAAGAAAGGAGAAAAATTTATTGCAATGAAAGTTTAGTTTCGAGATAAAATCATCTTAAAAAGCTATAACACTTTTGACATCATCTTGGTTTTACGTCATCTTAGTTACGAACAGATGTAGAATGATTTTTTCTTAAACCAATAAGCTCATCGTCTTGAGGAATTGTTGGTGTAATCGGCTTTATTAGGAATAGTGCAAATATATTATTTTAAAAAAAAGCTGAAGCATAAATATAGGTGAAAAGGTTTATGCATAGAAAAGAAAGATCAATTCTCCTCCTCCTTTACATTATACTTTTCGATGAGATTAATTTTTTGGTTGATGTTTTATCACATCAAGGTTCAATTTTTATTGGTTGTGCCTTGTCACTCCTTTTTTTTTTAATCTATATTAGAATCTGATAATCTTCTATTTCAATAAAGTATTTAATCCTTAACATTAATTCTCTGCATCTGCGGTTAAGTTGTAGATTTTGGCCTCACTTTTCTTCTAAGCAAGGTAAGCATGCTGAAATGGTCATCATATAGCTTCTGCTATTGCTACTCTCAATCACTGTCAATGGATGTCTTACATCCATTGACAGTTACTGAATAACCTTCAAAACAAAATGAACCGTTGGAGGAAGCTGTGTGCTCTATAGAAAAAGAACATCATGTTTTTTTTAAGCTATCAATGTTGCTTTCCCCCTATTGATTATGTCTTTTGAAAAGTTTGCTCTACATTTAAATGATAGATAGTATTTTTATTCATGCTCTTTGATTTTAATTTTGAGCAATCTTTCATATCAAACCAGTTTGTTTGAGATCAATCAAACTTTAGGGAAAATCAGTTTTGCAGTTTGTTTGGAAAGTCTTTTTCTTGTGACTGGGACAAAGCTTCTTAGATAAATGATTGCGTCAAAAAGTGAAAATGATAAAGTGAAGACTTATGAATATACAATGGTATAGATTTTGTATTTCTTATCGGTTGTAATGTAGGCTTATAAATTTTATTGTCTATAAACGGGGAGCTCAATCAACGTACCTCCTATACTATACTATTGTGTGGCCAAATCATTGCTTTGAAAACGGACGCGGGAGGAAGTGCTTTGTATGAATAGTTTGGTGTGGGGTGTCTCCATCATCAAATATGGACGCTAGAGTAAGTGTTACATATCATATTATAAAATTCTATTCCTCCCGAAAATCGGTGGAGTAGTTAATTCATGCTTGGATACAATTCTTTGTTCATGCTACCGTGTGTAAAAACGGTTAAAACGGTGAAAAACTTTTAGTTCATGCTTGAGTACAATTATTTGTTTAGGTCTATCTTTGTATATTCTTATTTTCAAGGTTGGAGACCTTCGAAATGTTTAGCTATATATGTGACATGTTGTCATGGTTACTGTTACATGTATGCATGTTTATGTATCCTATTACCGAGTGATCCGAATGAATTAAGGTACTAGAATAATAGGGTACAGTCATAAATAAAAACATTAAGAAAATATATATATATATATTATTTCAATCAATAAGAACAGCAGTTGGTACAATCCCACCACAAAGGTGGACCATAAGTTTGCTAATTTCATCCTGAGATCATTAGTGAAATGAAATCTTTAAAAGGGAATGTCTCTTTCACTGAGATCATTATTTCAATCATAGGGCATGTTGATTATGATTACTACAGAATGAAAGGAGAGGACTATTTATTCTTTTGATTTTCTTAATTACCATTATTTGTCAGCTTATAGCTCTTACTATAAGTTTATCTTCCTTTGAGCTTTGCGTACGGGAGATTCAATTCATCTTTGATAGACAAATGCAATTGAACAATGACATTTAACTCCCCCCCAAAAAAAAAAATTGAACAATGAGATTAGAAACTTGCTTCGAAGTTGCTAATCTACCTGGCTCCCAAGTTTGTGTATTGCCTGTTGTTTTTTTCTCTAGGGCAATTTTGTCATCCACTTATCTAAATTCGGATCGGATTGTCAACTTTTTTTTTTTTTTAATACAAATCAGATTGTCAACTTTATTGTCACATTGGGGGAAATGAAGCTGATTTTTGTTTCAACTTACACTAATTAAATGCTTTATCACATCAACTTAATAAAAACATTTCTTTTTTCTTTCACTTGATTTGGTTTATCCAAATAATTTGATAAATGAAAGGCTCGGTTCATATAAAGTGTCGCAACATGCTCGGAGAAATTATTTCTTCATTTCCAACAAAATTATTGCTTACGCCCAAGTTCAATTTTTTTTTTTTTTTTTCTAACCAATAATCAAGATAATCTAAATTCGGAAAATCCGGGAAGTAGGTTTTTCTAACGGTATCCATTACCATAACTGCATTGCTGTCATTCAATGTGGCCAAGTGTGATGCATCGATGATTAAGTAGATTTGAGAGAGAGTGATCCGAGTTGTGGCCAACTTCCATTTGATTCTTATTTGATTTTTTGCTTGCAAATCAAAAGGAAGAGGAAGGAGGGGATCCAAAAACTAATATTGCATCTTTAACCTTTATTTGCATAATGAATGTCATTTTCTTAAGAAAAATAATATTATAATTGATAAGATGCGACTTAATTTTAAAATATGCGCAAATTTGATTGAGAATTTTATGGTAACTCATTATTCTGAATTAATATCACGTTAATTACAAATCATAATGGAACATGGAATTAATATTCATCCATAGAATCCCACCACATTTATTTATATATATATATATATATATATTACAAATCTATACTCATTAACTAATTAAAAATTTTATGATTATATGACATTTTTAAAATATTCAGATTTATAATAAAAGTTGGGAAGAGAAAAATAGGGAGAAGATAAAATCAAAGCAATAATATTAGAGTATTACTCCCGTATTTTGATGGACCGAGAAAACACAAAGAAAAAAACTTCATAAATTAAAAGCCATATGTAGAGAAACTTTCTAAAACACAAAGAAAAAAACTTCATAAATTAAAAGTCATATGTAAAAACTTTCTATCTTTAAGTTTATAACTATGATGATGCACCGAAGATAAAACACTATAAAGAAACTGGAAAACTCTATAATGGTATATTGGTATTGTTGTACTTCACTCTGATTCAACAACATCATCTGCTGGTAATGTCTTTTTCCCAGATCAGTTAAATTTACAGCAAATACTTCTACTTCTGAGGTTGAGGTTTAGAATGAAAAATCAATTAACTTCATCCACACATGAGAATGGGTAAAAACATAGTAAAAAATACACCACAAAAATAAATTTCATTGATAAGCTAAAAATTTTAGGCAATTAGATTGGAATATCGAAAAAATGACAAGATTAACATACCATATGGAACAAAGATTGAATTATAAGCCCAAAGATATAAAAGGATGACTTGTAAATGGAAAAATGTTATAAAAGAAATTGGGGGCTAAAATTATAATTTACATTATATTAAATTTCTTTTAAAAAAAATTCTAAACAAATTTTTTTTTTTTTGGGGATAGTAAAGCTCCGCCTCGACAACAATAATAGAGCTTTCTAATTTTGAATTAAAGTGAATGCATCCGCATATAATTCACCTTCCCCCATACTTCAGTTCAAAAGAATTAGGAGTTTACGATTTGTTTTCTTAGTTTGTCTCATCTATGCTAATGGCTTCAATTAAAAAAGTAAAACTGATAAAATCTCTGAAAAAAAGATTTAATATTATAAGTTTTAGAGTATAATGCACATATATTTCTGCAAATTTATGTTGAAATTAAACTCAATTTAATAATGCACATATATTTATGCAAATTTATGTTGAAATTAAACTCAATTTAACATTTTTAGTAGACTTAAGCCCACTCCCAATTAATATATTTTTAACGAGTTCCTACACTTTTTATTTCTAAACCCACTCCGATTGGAAAATGTCTAGCTGGTTTGTGAGATTCCAATGAAACTTTGTGGTTAAGCGTACTAGGTAAGGTAATATCGGGGATGGGTGACTCTTTGGGGAGTATTAGAAATTTGAAACCTCTTGATTTAAAATCTATTGTGTACAAAGAGATATTTAGGAATGTTAATTGATTAGAAGGCGTTGTTGTATAACATTGTTGAGATTTCATTTTTAATAGGTGCTTCAATCAGTTGGATGATATTGTTGTTTATCATTGTTGATGTTTCATTTATAATGTGTAGTCGTTCATTCATAGTTATGTTTTTAAAGTATTCTTTAAAGACAATAAAATTCTTTACTATAGTAAAATATGTTTAAATAGCTTGCAAAATATTTTTCATCCCGTGCAACGCACGAGGAAGTATAGGCTCGTTTATATAAATAAACAATTTTAAAAAATCAAAAGTGATTCTTGAAAACTCACCCCCGCACTCTTGCAAGTTTTTTATGCCCTTTCGGCCTTTCCCGTCGATCTCGCTTCCTTCTTTATAATCCAAGAAACCGAAATATCAGCGTTGAGATTGTCAAAACCCTAATATTACTTGCGAGATATTTTGTCTCCCATTCATCAGATCTTATGGCGAAAGATTTCACGGTGCCGCCGGTGGTTTTTCCATCCGGTGGTAACCCCACCACCGGTGGAGCAAACATCGCGCAGAGGCGGGTTCCTACGGCGCCGTTTCAACCGCCTCGACCATCCAATTCCAGCATTCCCTTCATGTCCTTTGACATGGGGTCTGCAGCCGCAACTGCCCCCTCCGGCACAATTTACGGAGTCCCCGTTGGAGGCGGTAGCTCTGCCAACTTTGATGACGAGGAACCTCTGCTTGATGAGCTTGGGATCCACCCGGATCAAATCTGGAAGAAAATCAGATCGGTACTCAATCCATTCCGGGTAAATTACATCGTGCACAAGGACTCCGATCTATCGGGGCCGATTCTTCTCTACATGTCCTTCTGCTTTTCCCAGCTACTTGCCGGAAAGATTCAATTCGGTGTAATCCTGGGGTGGATCGTGGTATCGTCTATCTTCTTATATGTTGTATTCAACATGTTGGCTGGTCGAAGTGGCAATTTAGATCTGCATACTTGCACGAGTGTGGTGGGGTACTGTATGTTGCCCATAGTGATTTTATCGGCTCTGTCTCTTTTCTTGCCGCACAGTGGGATCGTGAGGTTTTCGATTGCTGCGGTATTTGTGCTGTGGGCAACACGGTCTTCCACGGGTCTTATAGTTTCTCTTGTGGATGGTGGGGATGAACATCGCGGGTTGATAACCTATGCTTGTTTCTTGATTTACACCCTATTTTCATTGCTTGTCATATTCTAGTTGTGATTCGCACTGAAATTTTGAATGACAGTGCATACTTTAGTAGGCAGTTTTCTAGCTTTTTGGTCATTTTGATTAATGTTGTAATCATCCTATAATATGATGGGAATCTGAGATGTAGAAAATGGAAATATTTCTGTAATTGATTTTTTTTTACTGTGCATCGCTTTAGTTGCAGTATTATTTTACAAAATTGTGCATATTCTATGGAATTCTGTTTTTGTTGAAATCACATTTCTGTAGCTTTGCAGCACATATACCTGCTGAGCCAATTCAAATTTGTGGTTCTATGTAGGTGCAATGGCTCCTTAGAATAACAGGCTTTCCCATAACATGAATATCACATTAAATCTTTAAAAGTATGCTTAGTTGATCATTACAGGTTGCTGAATCCCTCATGATCAGAGTGAAACAATACTATATATGGTTGTTGCCTTGTTGGTTATTGATGAGTGGACTTAAACTAGGGACAGCACGACACACTTGATTTCGTGTGTGATATTTGAGAGCTATAACTTTCATGTGTTGAACTATCTATGGAAGAGAAAAGAAGTTAAGAAGGGTGTAAGAGTATATGTGACAAACTCATATTTGTCAGATTATTTTACAGAATGCTTAAGCCTGGGTCAAAGAGCATACCGTCAAATTCTTTTCTGTTTTATGTGATTGTCATTACTATCTCTACTTAGAGGGGGAAGATAATGTTTTGTTTCAACTACATGATTGTTCATTCAGGCCATTGTTCATGTCACCTGATTTTTTCGTTTTGGTGAATAAAATGTCATTGCTCTTATGGTGCAGAACTCCCCCATCTTTGAACAACATGTGGAACTGCAAATTGAAAACTTGTAGTCAAGTGAAGACTACCAGAGTTTTTGTCCGTTGAATAGAATTTCTTTCTCTTACACATGCTTGCTCCGCCCACTATAGCTACTCTTAAATCTATAATCTTATTGTTGATTACTGGCTTATGCAAAGCATAATGAAACTTGCTGTATTTAGTATTTACATCTTTTGTCCACCATGGCAGCGCTTGCCCATACTTTTTTTTATATATATAAGAGATGGCTAAACACTTACATTACTAAGAAGGAAATTACATAAAAGAAGAATTTAATCCTAAACACTCTTGATCCACCCAAGCTTTCAGATGAATGGGACACATATCTAAAATTACAGAATTAGAAATGCCCCTTTTAGCTAAGGTTTGCCCATACTTCATTGTGGAATCCGTCGACTCTCCAGAACTTAAGGGCCCATTTGGTACGGGGGAAGATTTAAGGAGGGAAAGGAACTTAAGGAAGGGAAATGAAAGGAATGAAAGATTGAGAGAGAACTTAAAAAGTTGAGTTGTTTGGTAGACATGTGAAAGGAACTTAAGTTGAGGGAAAATGAATTGTTTGGTGTTGGTTAAGTGGGAAGATGAGGTGAAATTCCTTAAAATGCCCCTCTGTTCATTCGGACGTTTGAATAAAAAAGTTATGTTCGAACATAATAGGCATCCAATTGTCTGCATTCAAACATAAAATCTGACAGTGACTTGAGATTTACATTAACAATTTCACAACCCTACAGACAGAAAACCAGACTACAAGAACCCAGAAACTAAACAGAGACGCATGTAGAGGAATGGATGAAGGAACAATTTAAATGGAAAGAACAGAGGGTTGAGAAGAATTCAGAAACAGAAGAAGCTGACGGTGGTCTAGTCTTTCCTCTCCGATGATGGTGCTTGGTAGAGAGGAAGAAGACGACAAAGATGATGGAAGAGAGTCGAAGCTCTCTGTTCTCCTTGGCGCTCTGGTTCTGCTTCCCGACTCGGGTTTGTCGTGGCTGTGGTGGAGGGTGAGGGAAGAAAGGAATGTCGCCGACGACGATGATGAAGAAGATGAGAGTCGTCGGCGACGGAAATGGAGAAGGAAGGCAAAGGAAGGAAGGAAGGAAGGATCAGATCTGAATCCACGACGCTCTGGTTTTTTAATCTCTTTATAAATTGCTCCATTGTTTACTGGGCTTTTTGTCAACAAAATTCACTCTCCTGAGAACTTCACCACTATCCCGCCAGTTTTTTAGGGATTCAATTTTCCCACCGTTGTGGGAAGATGGCGCAGGCGGGAAATGAGTATTCTGGGAGAGAGGCGTGCCAAATTGTTTTTTTCAGTGGGAAAATAGTCATCTTCCCATTCCCCTTTAGGTTTAACTTTTGCCTTTTCTGTGGAATTACCAGCCTTGTAAGTACCTAGTCCACTTATCTTTTCTGAGTTATGACAACCTTCTGGCACAGTTTTTTTTTTTTTAATACCAAAATTTTAGGAAAGGGATGTAGCTCACCCAAGAAACTTGCAAATAATGAACTGTGCCCCTCGGTAGATGATGCGGCCCAACACTGTGTATATTATTTATTATTCAAAGGTACCATACTTTTTTTATGTGAAAGAAAAGTCATGACTCATGCGATTGACTTTATGGTTTTGGACTTTTTGTATATTCGCAGCTTGTTCTATCTGTTGAGGTAGGTAGCTTTCCGACTGACTTCTTGTTATGATTTTGGTAAATGTCAATCAACTGCTTCCTATGACTATTCCTACTTCTCAATTTAGAAATATGTTTATTTTTCCCTTGGTTATTGACAGTCATAATCTCATTGATCACGGGCTTCCCTTCACGAATATGATCTGATGATCTTAGAAGTTGGGCTGCATTTACAGGCATATACAATGTCTCATAAATACAGCTTGATTTCAGATTGCGTGCTGAAATTCTAAAACAGTCTCTGCTTGCTTCAGAATGATTTTTTTTTTCTGACCCAGAATAAAGGCAAAAAATAATGATTTTTTGACGAACACAAGCTGACATGACTGATTCAAATGAGCCGTGCCCAAACTAGGTGGTAATTAGGCGGGTGTGCCTTGAAAATAGCTGCTTTAGTGGTGCTTACACATTTAAAAATTGTCATTACATATAAAAAGGCAAATGGGAGCTACACGTTGAATTTGGTAGAGCGGCTAAGGGGAGTTGCTCGTTGAAAACCATCCCCACTTACTGTAGATTTGTTGGAGAGCGTTCTACTTACCAGCATCACCATAAACACATATATACAAACACACACACACGGTTCTTCCTGCTAATTGTATTAGGACAAACCATGACTGCATCAGTTGAAGATTCTGCTGTGAACACCAAAGCCATCCAGGAGATAGTCATGGAAGAGGACGAGGATCTATTTGAGATTGATCTGGAGGCAGTAAACGCCATCCCACCACCTCACTATTGGGAAAGCTTCTACACTTCCACTGGCAATGCACTTCTTGCCAATTGTTTGCTTCCCATTTCTGATATCTCTGTTGCTGTTCCAGCTGGTAGTTCAGTGTGTGTGGCAGCGACAACTGAAGTTCTTGGAGATGTTACAGAGCCTGTATCACTGGGGGAATATCTTGGGCTGCCATTCTTGGGAGCTCTTGAACTTCTTAATCAATAAATGCAAGCACAACCACCCTTCGTGATTCAGCATCGTTGATCTTGATATGTCACCGTACTTTGTTATGTTATGCCACTTAGCAACCAGTCACAAAATCTCCATCTCTTTCTTTGATTTTGTTGTGTCATTATAGTCACAATTTCTCTGTGTTCTGTTGGGCATGGAAATGAGTCACCAAACACTGTAAGAGTTTAGGCAAATTCCTCAATCAAATACATACTGATACACATTACCATGACACTGGATTTAATTTCCCCGTTCATTTCCCTTCCTCGGTTTGGAAATTCTAGTTTTAATTGAACTTATATCACACCTTGTTAACAACTTGAAGACCTATATTTGCTCAATGAACGGTTTAGATTCTTCTGGAACTTCTAACTATTACAATGATATACATAAAACTCCCTTGAAATCGCGTTCGCTCCCGATTAAGCTCTGCTAAAACTTAACAAAGATTTGTACTAGAAACTGCGACCTGGTTCCACTCATGAAATGTTACATATGGGTGGAAGGATATTCATTGTGCGGAAGATCATGATTCGCACCTTAAGACAAATGAACCAAGGTCGGTACGGCTGTTTCAGTTACACTTGATCTGGGCCCGAGGTCTAGGGCCGAATTTCTGCCCTCGGATGAATACAGTAAGACTCATTTAATATAAAATATATTTACTTAATTTACTTAAATTATTATTTTTAGTTAAGTTAGTTAATATGATATATATTTTCTAAAATATCTTAGTTATCTTCTTTAATTTCCTCCTTCCATTTTCTTCCTTGATTATGGTTGAGAGGTATCAATAGAAGTAAATTATGAAAATATTGATAAATATAAAAATCATGTCTTATATTTATAACAAATATTAACTCTCTAAATATTTCTTATGTTAATGACTAAAGGAGTAGTAGTATAATGCAATTATATTTTTTCACAAAAAAAAAAACAATTAGATTCTTTTACTTCCTCAATTTCAAAACTATTTTTTGTTTTAATTTCTTTTTGTCTTGTTTCAAAACCAGCTTGTACGGTTAGCTTCTCCTTTGTATTTGCTTTTGTTTTGTTTTTCTTCCTTAGTGACGAAGAAGTTTTCAGTTTTAATTAAAAAAAGAAAAGCGTGTATAATTGTTTTACTCCGTGCCCACGATATAATTTCGAGAAAAAAAAAAAAAAAGGTACCCACGATGTAATTATAATATTATATGCTTCCTTCACTATATGCTCCTCTTAAACCATAGGCTAAAAGAGACCACATCAGTCCATGTGGAGTTTGATATTTTAGGCTTTTTTTCCTATTTACCACTTTTTAAATAATTAATTACCAATTTACCACTGTTTTCAAAATATTTTTCGAACGTCTTAGCTTTTTGATCATTAACCAGGTTTAATTACTAAAACGTGGGAAGTTAATTTTTTTGAAAAGCGCATGATTTATCATTGTCAAGTGGTTTAGTCTTAAATGGCGGTCGGGGTTTTTTGTGTGTGTAAAACTCCGACATTTAGTCGACTAACCCAAGTGGGTTAGTCGACTAAATCGCGACAGAGGGGTTTTTTAAAATTCACTCAACATTTTCCTCGGTCACGCAACAGGAACACCTTACTTCTTGAGCCCAGCGCTTGCACCATACTCATTACCTCAGCAAATCTCATCAAGCCCAGCACCAAAAGAACCCGTTGGATATTTCTTCTCGGATCAAACCACCAGCCACTATTTAGATACCCGTGTGCTCTACGTTCCCCCATATCTTCATGTTGCCTTAACCGAGAGAGAGGGAGAGGAGAGAACGAGAGTGAGAGACAGAAAAACTAGAAGGAGAAAGAGAGAAAACGTTGGAGCTGTGTGGGGGTGCGCTCTGTTTAAACCAGCAGAAAACAGAGGTGACTGTGTCCGGCGAAGGTCATGTTGAGCAAGCCTGAAACGAAGGTAATCATCGGGTCCCTCTTCTTTCTTGTTTTCATGATTCCCAACATGAGTTTTGAATGTGAAACCATGAAAATAAGCCATGGGAGTTTGATTAGAAAAACAGGGGTTGTTCTATATGCTTCGGTCCATGCTGGTTGGCTTGTCGTTGCACTTTGGAAGGAAAGAGTGGAAACTTGGTTGTCATGTGTGTGTACCTCGTTGCAATGAAGAAGAGGAAGTGATACTAATTTATAGATAGATGTGCTTCTAAATTAGGAATATATGTATATACAGATCATCGGGTGTGAAAGAAAATAATAATAATAATAAATAAATAAAAAGGATAGATATATTGACACGCTGCTTTTATATATATATATATATAGGAAGAGAAGGATTTTGTTGCCACTGTGTGTATGTGTTTGTAAATGCATAAGAGGGAGAAAAAGAAACTTGCGTCATATGCGTGAGTATATGTAAGATGATTTTTAAAGTTTTAGTTGCTGTTTGGGTTTTGAATAAGATTAGCTACAGCTTAAAAAAAAAAAAAAAAACGTTGATTTGTGAAAAATAAAAAGGAGGGTTTTGCAAACACGTAAGTGTGTGTGTATATATATACCCTTGTATTTAGGGAATTGAAAATACAAAAAAGATAGAATCTATTCAACTTACTCCTATATAATAGCATCTAATATAGCTCATTCCTATATTATTTCATTTTTTAATATTATTTACAAATATAGATATATGATATAAAATATATTTTTATGTTTTTAATATTTATTTAATTTCCTAATTTAAAGTGTTGAAATAAACTCACGAAAGGTTAAAATACTTGTAGAGAAATAATAATAAATAGTAAGAAAATAATTAATTAATATTATTATTATTAAATAGGAACACACCGACATTTAGTCGACTAACCCATTTAAAGGGTTAATCGACTAAATCATGAGGGGCTTTCAAAAAATTCAACTTCCTCGTTTTAGTCGACTAAACCTTGGTTTAGTTGACTAAAGAAATGACACATTGGGAAATATTTTGAAAACGTTGAATTGGTAATTAATTATTTAAAAAGTGACAAATAGAGAAAAAAGCCGATATTTTATGCAACGGATTTCTTAATCTATGTGCAAAACTACAACGCATTTACGTTTGTTCCGTATACGTGAGTTTGTACAGCCTTCGTATTTAAATGGGTTAAGATGTAAAAATTTAATTATGCTTTATCCACAACACTAAGTACTTTTTTTAGTGTAAAAGTGCGCGCGTGGTTATAAATTAAGTGCAAAAATATTGTTGACCATTAAGTTTGACTTTTTTACTTGATCAGACGATGACATGGCTTTCAAAAGACAAAAGACACATGTGGTTTAAGCGAAAAAGAGTCCCAACACTAAATTATTTTTTAAAATTTAATAATTTTATTTCAATTAAAGGAAAATTATTATTTCACTAGGTATAATTCCTAGAAGGCCAAATTTTTTATTTCTGTAATTTATTTTATTTTTTAATCCTTATTAAATTTTATAATTAACAATTAATAAATGAGTATTTATCCATTTAAAATTTGATATTATAAATACTATATTTAATTAAAAATAATTTTTTAAGTTTTTGATCTAACAAATTGAACCAGAAATTATTTAAATAATTTTTGAATCAAAACCGAACAATATTATTTAGTTTTTATTGCATTAAGAAATATGCAATATAAACATTTGCACCTCTAAATGAGTTATTTCTATTTATATGATGAATGAAAGAAAATCAAGGAGTGTTATAGACTTATAGTTATAAAGTTGACTTTTTCAAAGTAAATGAATTATTTTTTTGATAGAATAAATGAATTATTTCTTTAACTATTTATTTTACAAAAAATTAAAATTAATTTTAAGTAAATATATTATTTATAATTTCAAATTTCAAATGCATAAATACTCATTTATTAATTATTAATTAGAAAATTTAATAAATATTTAGGAATAACTGCTTATCGGCCGAATACTCATTTTTAGAAATGATTTGATTTACTGTAACAAGTTCAGTAATGTCTTCCCTCTAAAGAATGAGCTTGTTATTCTTATTACTAACTTGTTAATCCTATTAATGAACTTGTTATTCTTATTATGCAATTTATTAATGATGATCAAATTTTGGTTTCATCAAGGACATGTGTTCCCTTGAAGAATGAACTTATTATTCTCATCGCTGAACTTGTTAATCTCATTAATGAACTTGTTACTCTCATTACGATTTTTGTTAAATTCCACATTTATTGTTCACCTTCTTCTTCCTCAAAACCCAGATATTGTACCTCGCCTCCCACTGTAAAAACAAGTTCTTAGACTGATTTTTCCATCAAAAAACGTTTCTTTGAGTGTTTTTATCTAACCAAGTCGCCCAAAACCTCTCACTCCAAATCAACACTCTTTTTTTTTCCCAAACAAAGGTTATGAAAAATAGAGAAAGAGATTCTAGGGACTTATTGACATATATTCCTTTTAAAAAATCTCACCTTTTCGCACACTGTGAAGCTAGATAAACAAAATATATAGAGTGTAATCTCAGCTTTTCGCACACTATTATATTAAGCTAGATAAACAATATATATATATATATATACACTATTATATTAAGCTAGATAAACAATATATATATATATATAGTGAGAGAGAGAGAGAGAGAGAGTTGTCATGGCGGAAGAGGAGGAGGAAGAAAGGGAATGATAGTAAATTTATCAACATTTTAAAATCTCAATTTGATCCCCGTCACCTTTATGTCCATTACAAATTTTAATAAATATTTGAGGGTTTTAGAATATCATTTGGTATTTATTTGCATTCTCCCAAAATCAAAATTACTCGTCTGGCTTTAAACAAGCTAAGTTTTATTGTTTGAAACCATCATAAAAAATTAAGAATCAAAATAGCACAAGTCCCAATCGTTGTTGAAGCTATGTGAATGTTATCTCCGGTTTTAAATATAAAACAATTTTTTTAGAATAATTTATACTATAAACTATGTCCTATATTTAGGAGAGGAGGGGGCAACAGTAGTAGTAGTATGTATGGTTTCATACAAATAATCAAATATATCAATGTGCATGCCATCTGATCACACACACACATACATGTATGTATGCAATGAAGGACCTTTGTTGTGGCCCCCCCAAATTTTTTTTTCATCCCAAATACTTCATGTAAATTGGATTTTTTTTTAGCCCAAAAATTTATACATTTAGCTTAAAAAAATTATACATTTGACCCCCCAAATATTTTTTTCAAGGTCCGTCCTTATATGTGTGTGTATCGTTTATAGAAAATCACACCATGTATGAGTTATGAAATTGTTTTTCAGGCTCCATATAATACACGAGACCTACAGCTATATATATATATATTTCAATTTCATTAATTTTTTTTTTCTGTTTTCTGTATAGGCAAAAAAATTATGAAAAACAATGATATTTGGAATCATACTGTATATCTCTACTTAGGGCCTTAGTAGCTCAAAGGATACATCCGTGTAAGACACATCTTAGCTGTAACAAGTTAAAGAGAGACATCCTCTGATATGTGTACGCTGAAATTGGCGGTCAAGATTGCTTGACCTCTGCGCCAACTACATACGTGTCGATCTCACACACACAACATAATGTCATTCTTGAAAACACGCTTTCTCAATGGTTATTCAGATTTCAGCACACCCTTGCTTCTGGTGCTCACAAAGGTAAATCGGACGACACAAGAGCAACCTATTCGAGTGTGAGTGTGAGTGGGTGTGTGTGTCTACATCTGACCAATGACCAAATCTCACGTTTGAAAGAGAGCAGACAATTAATAGAGGTTAAGGTCATTTTTACCCATAAAGTTAGCACAAAATCCCAATTTTATCAGGGAAGTTTTCTTCAAAGTAATGTCATCATGAAAGTGTCAAATTCGTAGCAATTTTGGCATGTCTGTTATTTAGGTTAAGTTGAGTGTTAATTGATTAAATATACTGAACTAACAAGTCTATATCATTTTTGTTAAGGTATAAATTTATTCTGAAAATTTTCACTTAAAAGTAATATTACCAAAATTTTTGAATTCAGATTCGAGAACAACACTAACACACGTATATATGGGATATAAAGTCATAATTTTCATGTCTGAACAACATGATTCAGATTTGAGAATAACACTGACACACGTATATATGAATGAGCAGATAACCCTAAAGAAGAAAAACTAAAGTAAACCATGCTTCTTATTACACGTATATATTGGTTATAAAGTCACAATTCTTATGTCTGAACAACAAGATTCAGATTTGATAATAACACTGACACACGTGACACGTATATATGAATGAGCAGATAACCCTAAAGAAGAAAAACTAAAGTAAACCACGCTTCTTATTATTTCTATGAGATCACCTGAATACCCACAAGGTATTATGCATACATGAATACAGTACAGCGGTCTGATGGAAATAAACTGAGTTATCAATACATAGCAGAGTCCGACAAGAAATGCTAGTTTCTGCCACGTTTCTCAATCTCATATGCTGAAAACTACCATATATCCCCAACATCACAGGAGAATATAAAAGATACATAATCACTTTATTCTTCCACACATTAGTTGATCATTATTATCAGCTAGCTAATAGTAGTTGATTAATTAATTGATATTAAGTGATCATCAGCTAGCGTCTTCTGGCAGCGGTTTCTCGCTGCGCATTGAAGTAGACGGCGGCGACGGGAAGGCCAAGGTCATTTTCGGCGGCGAAGTTGCGGGTGTTGAAGTGATCTCTGGAGGAAGGAGGAGTTACACACTGCCTTCTCTTCTGCTTGAATATCACAAACACGAACCTGTGGATCCCTATGTTAGGCTTTGGTATCTCATAGCTCACCAACTCTTTGCCTGACAGGTACATTTATCAACAACAAAAATATATATTAATACTCTCTAGATCTCTCCCAGTGACTATATATCATCAATTTATAATTATGATGAGGGTATATGAACGTATAGTACCAAATGTGGCATCTGTTGTGCCTGGGATGTCAGTTACCAGCCTGGAAAAAACACACAATTTCCACCAAATTTCACTGTTAGATAGATCCCAATAATTGATTTGCTTTGTACCTTGTCAAAACATGTTTTCTTCGCTGTCTTCTTCCCCACGCTCTCAGTTTGGTTTTACTTGGTTTCAAGTATAACGGTCAGAAACATGAAGTTATTTTTTTTCCTTCAGATGTTCGGATTTAATTACGTTTGCACTTTGCAGGGTTAATATTACATATACTGTGATATATGAAAGGTGCATACATATCTACACATGATTAAGAATTATCGGACATAATTATGCATTTGATTATATATATTTATCATTTTATGTCATGTATCACTAAGCTAGCTAGGCTGTCTGGCGTTATGAAAGTGTCACCTAACGTAATCATAATTACGACATATTAAATAAAACAATTTGTTTATATTATCAAAAAAAATAAAAAATAAAAAGGTTATTTTAGTTTGATAAATACCAGTGCAAGTGCTCTCGGAGGTAAGGATCACTAGGGCCTGGAACATCCGGGTCTGTCATAACCTGCAAATAGAAAGAGAATTAATTCTATTATACATATTATATAACAAGTGAACCAGCTTTGAAAGCTTTTGTTGTTTTTATGAGTTTTAAATGTGCAAAAGAAGATGGTAAGAGGGGGGGAGAAGAAAAGGTTTTGGAAATAATATATATACCAGAGTGAAGAAGGACCTCATATCAGCACCAGCAGCAATCTCAACCCTAGGCCTGGCCGTCACGGCAGAAGGGAAGAGTTCATGGCCATTAAAGACTTGCTTGTTGTTGTTGTAAGTGACAGTCATTTTCACACTTTGGTTGAAAGAGTCAAGAACATCTCCTATCACCCTCCCAACAACAAGAGGTTCTGTTGGCATTCTTGCCATTAATAGAGAGGATATAGAGATATGTGAGCTACTGGAAAGACGAGACTACTAAACTAGAATACAACTTCAGGCCTCACTGAGGTTTTCCCTGCTGAGAAATGGGAGAATGAGCTCCATATTTATAGTGTTTTTAAAAGTAGCCTTTAAAGGAACAATTTTCTTTTAATTCTTTAATCTTACTAAAAAAGGGTTTAGGGGCATTTTTGCCCCTATAGTTATTTTGCCCCGTCAGTTATTCCGGTTAATTTTCATTAGTAGTTGACCAAATATGTTGAATTATCAATCCACATGCCATCCACGTAATTTTTATTAAGGTGCAAATTCGCTCTAAAAGTTTTAAATCTAACCTTGAAAAAAGATGAAAAAAATAACACATAGACTTTCAGTGCAAATTTCCACCTTAACAAAAATGACGTGGATAACATATGGAATGTCAGCCTAGTATATTTAATTAACTAACGATCAAAATTAACTGGGTTAATGTTGACAACAAAATTGCTTCGTTTTTTTATACTTGGGAAAAATTTCCCCCCGAAATACTTTTGAGACAAAATTGTCTTTCAATGAAAACTATCAAGATAAAAATGCCTCGACTCTAAAAAAACATGCATAATTTTTGTCCTTTTGCCCACAAAAACATGCCTTCAAATATAATGAGCATATATAATTTTTATTAGTAAATATATCGGCTTTATAACTCTGTATTATATGGTTGGATTTTTTTAAGAAAATCTCGATACAAGTTATAGTTTCATTAAAAAATCTGATGGTAAAGTTAAATTCGTATGTAAATTATTATTCTAATTCTAAAATTTAATAATAAAAACAAATATAAAAGATATAAAAGGACAGAGTTTTCATAAACTGTAAACAATATAGGATATCTTGATTGAAATATACACCATTAATCTGGGGATCAAATGGCCCCTTTAAGAAAAGAGTCAAAATAACAAATACTCCTTCAGTGATATAATTTGTAATACAAATTATACTATAAACTATATCATATATTTAGGACCGAAATTAATACTAAAATGCTGCCCTGGTCATCAAAGGTGTATATATATATATATTATTTGCCACATCATTTCAACGAGCAATTCCGATGTGGGATTTCTGCGGAAATCATATTATATATAGTGGCCATCAGGCCATGATTTGACAAAAACTCTTCCACATGGGTCTCTCCGAATCGGTTCCTTATTGGCTGTACTGTACCACTATTCAATGAACTTCTCATCAATAAGCCGTTTCTTTTAAAACCCCCACCTCATATATATATATATATATGAAGCAATCCTGTTTTTTGTGGGACATTTCCTTCCAAGTTGTCATCAGGTGGGCTGTTTTATAATTTTATTGATCTATTAATTAAAAGCCGGAAAAATCTCTAACAAATCTTCTTCACAAAACACATTTGCGGTAAAATTTCACCACAGCCCTATGTAGCAAATCATTCTCAAACAGCTTTCATAACTTTACTTTCTAAAACTTCACTTTCTGAAACTTTACTGTATCTCTCAATGCTAAACTTAAAATAAAATTTTTAGGTGAAAAGATAATTGTTCCCCTACTTTACAAGTTAAATATGGTTATTTACAATACACATGGAAAAATTTTCAAGTCAAATACGCTTATTTACAAGATAAATAAATAAAATTACAAGACGGTTTCGGCCTTGTACAACAGTGAGGATATTCACAAGAATACATGTTATTTACAAGATACATGAGAGAATTTACAAGTCAAATTTATGTATTTACAAGATACATGTGAGAGTTTACAAAACCGTCTTAGTCATTCACAAAATCAAGGGGTGCACTGTTCAGAAAGTTTTACAGTTGTTTGAGAATAATTTGCTATAAAAAGGTGCATCGAAATTTTCCCTATTATTGTATCATCATAAAGTGAGACTGATACATCCTAAGTTTTGAAAACAATGCTTTACGACTTGCGTGAAGAACCTTCCCTAATTTCGTGCACAACATATGGATATTGCTGTTTTTGGGACGTGCATGTGATTCTTCTCTCGTTTTCTTTTAGTTTTTTGGGAGATTCTTGTGGAACGGTTCAGAGCATAAAGAAGCTCCACCACCAATTGCAACGCTCATCAAGGCTGGCTAGCTATGAGCTATAGATGAGGGTTTTTGTTAGTGGGTACTGTCATTTCAGAATAAAACAGATTCAAGGGATTCAACCAAGTTCCAAATTTTGAAAACGAACAAGTACGAGTTTCTTTAATTAGAAAGCTGCTCCGTTGATACGAAATATTAACATGTTCTCCTCCTGTTTTTATTCTTTTTGTTGACGCGTGTCTGCTTATGCGCATTCTCTTCTTAATATCATGATTTAAAAAAACATCACTAACGTTCGGCCTCGGCAGCATATATATATAGAGAGTTCCTTGCATTTATATATAATTTATCATTAATAATGGAATGTACGTACGTGTATGATCCAATGGCCCCGAGATGTGTGAAGAGACATGATTCTAAATTTTACTGGTCCGGAAGCACTAATTTCCTATTCGGGTAACCATTAACATATGCTTTCTAAATTATGGAAATGCATATGGAAACTTCGTCTCCTAAAGCCTAGCTAGTTTTTTATTTGGAATTTCCGGGGGGAGCCTAGTTTCCTGCGTTCTCTCTTTTTTTTTTTGGGCACACTTAGTGGCGAAGCCAAAAATTTATATTTGTGGGTGTACATTCATGAGAGGATTCGAGGGTTAAGGCGCGCCTTTTTTTTTTTTTTTTTAGTTTTTTAAGGAAATTTTTAAATACATTAAAAATTAAATGAATATAGACAAGAAAAGAAAAGAAAACTCTTTTCAGTGGGTTCTAAGCAAATCAAATGTGCATAAAATAGGATCAGCATCTACCATCAAATCAGCAATAAACAATGAATTTTCTAAATCCTAACAAATTCATCCAATGTCAAGAGGTACAAACTATCCATCACACTTCTGTAAGACAAAAATTAGGTGACCAAAGAAACAACATCTAACAAACTCCTACAACTGTAATTCATGGAGGAAGAGCTAGAAGATAGAAAAACGAGATAAATAGTTTTACTAGAGTTCCAAACCAGACAATTCATGCAAAGTATATCAGCAAAGTATACTTCAACACAAACACACAATCACAACAGCTCATGATCACCATTGAAAAGGAAAAATAAATTAAAACATGCAAGGAAAGTGAAAACCACATCTGCTTTTGCCACTTCAAGCAAGTTATAAACAACATCAGAGTAATGGAGGGAAAAAGCATGAAATCATTTGTCCCTACATATAAGCTTATATGAAAGAACAGCCTTCAGGGTCATTCTCTATACTTTACTTGCAAATATAACATGAACAAATACACAAATTTCCCTCAAGTTACCTACAAAAGCAGCATCACGCCTATATAAATTTGCAAGAGCTAACTACATCAACAAGAATTCCCTCAAGTTACCTACAAGAAATATCATGAAAAACATGAACAAATACACGAATATGAGTTGGGCCATCCTGCAACAATCACATCCAATTTTCAATACCATCAGAAAACAAAATATGTGGTATATAAAATTCCTATTTATTATTAATCCGCTATTATACGCTATAAAATGTGCATTAAATCATTAGGTAGAGGTCCCGATTAAAAATCAAGGACTAAAACGGAAAACATCAACCTCAATACTACTTTATGATTTTAACACTAAAGGCAACTTATTAAATGGGAGAGGGGACGCTAATAATTTTTGTGAAAGAAGCTCGAATCATACCTCTCGCTTCCTCATATTTTCCTCCATCTCCTCCAACTCTACATCAAGTTTCTTTCATTCCAATATAGTTTTTTTTCATGTTTTTATGGTTAAATATGTTCTTATTTCGAAAATATGATGAGAAATATTATGGAGCAAAATTATTGGAAGTTGAAAATCAAAGTAGCGAGTGGATGTTTTCTTCAAATTAGACATCTTAAGGATTCAGTGAAAAAATCATCTTCTTCTTGTTTACCCACGCCCAATCTGGGATCTCTAATGCCAGATTTTATTGGCTCAATAATTCCTGCACATAAATTCAGAGGTATAAAGTGAAAACTCTGTTAAAGAAATTCAAATCAGAGAGAACATTGAAAATTCACAGAACAAGCAATTAGGATAAAAGTGATAATTTTATGTTACGCTAACAATAAGATTGCTTCTACTTTAATACAACTACAAACCTTGCTCATTCTTCCCCAGACCCTTTCCTTTCCATCCCATCTTTTGAAGCAGCTTAAACCCAATATTAGACGATGTCTATCATTACGCTAATAAAAGCTTTAAAAAGCATGAAAAATCAGGGGAACAATTACAATAAAATAAAACAATTACCAATCCAATCTTTGAGCTTGCGAATGAGAGGATCGGTGTTGCAAGAAGAAGCATCGACGTCGATTAGATCGGAGGAGGAGGATGGTTGATTAGATTGGTTCCGGTGAGAAAGGAGACAAGAAAAAAAAAAGAGAAAGGGTTAGGGTTCGAACTTCGAACAGGGGAGAGAGGAAGTTGGAGTGAAGGGAGGAAGATGAATGATAAATTCAGTGACATGAATTGCAAAAAGGAAAAGCATAATGCAGCGAGGACCTGAAAACTGGAGGATCGAGCTAGATGGTTCGGAAGTTGACGGCGGAGGGCGGCGATTTGGGAGGGCCTGACAAAGAGATGATCGATTCAAAATGGGGAAAAAAAAGATGGAGAGAGTGAGAGAACGGGATACGATGAAATGGGGAAAGGGAAAAAAAACAGATAAAGAGAAGATGGAGTTCGATCTGGCGACCTGTAACTAAAGGTATGAAGTCTTAACCAACTACACTACCCATACATATTGTTACTAAATTCTCTCAAGTAATTTTTTTTTATGGGTGCACTTGCCCACATTGACACAAGTGTAGCTCCGCCCTGGGTACACTGATTCCATCACATGTGATCCAACCAGATATGGACATGTTGCAGACTGGACAATGAGCTGCAGGAATAATTTTTTAAGAACGCAAGATATAACTTTTGATATTGACATTCTAGTGATATTTTTAGATTGGGTTAAAGTGCATAAATGCACATGTGTTTTACTCCGATGATCGCTTAAAACTAAGTGCTTTTTTTAGATGTAAAAGTGTATGCGTGGTTACAAATTAGGTGTAAAAATACTGTTTGACCGTTAAGTTTGGCTTTAACCATTAAGTTGGACATTTTTTGCTGACTAGACGACGTGGCTTTCAAAAGATGCAAAAATACACATGTGGTTTAGCCAAAAAAATGCCCAATACCAAGTGTTCTTTTTAAAATTTAATAATTTTATTTTAATTGAAGGAAAATTATTATTTCTTTAGGTATAATTCTTGGGAGGCCAAATTTTTCCTTCGATTTATCATTTTGAGAAGGAGGATTTATTTAATGGGTAAAAACGGTCAAAAAAATTATTTTCATATTTTTTTAAAAAAATCCTTATTAAATTTTCTAATTAATAATTGATAAATGAGTATTTATACATTTGAAATTATAAATAATATATTTACTTTAAAAAAAATTAATTAAATAAATAGTTAAACAAATAATTCATTTATTCTATAAAAAAAACAATTCATTTACTTTGAAAAAGTCTACAGAGTTTAGTTAGATCAAAAAATTAAAATTATTTTTAATTAAATATAGTATTTGTAATATTAAATTTCAAATGCATAAATACTCATTTATTAATTATTAATTATAAAATTTAATAAGGATTAAAAAAATTTATGGAAATAAAAAATTTGGCCCTTTTAGGAATTATACCTAGAGAAATAATAATTTTTTTATTGAAATAAAATTATTAAATTAAAAAAAGAATTTGGTATTGGCGCTCATTTTTTTAAACCACATGTGTATTTTTACATCTTTGAAAGCCACGTTATCGTCCAGTCAGCAAAAAAAAGTCAAACTTAGCGATCAAACGATATTTTTGCACCTAATTTGTAACCACGTGTGCACTTTTACACATAAAAAAAACACTTAGTGTTAGACACTCCTCGGAGTAAAATACATGTGCATTTTTTCATATTAACCCTTTTAGATTCCTGTTTATCTTCTTTTTCAAGGATTAAAGTATAAATTTATACATAAAAGTATTTTATTATATGCAGTTGATCAACCAACGTTAGCTATAGCTAGTTAGCCAACATGTCCGGAAAAAAATACATGAGATTTCTAAAATTAAGCAAAAATGTCACAAATACCAAGTGAACCAGCGTTCCCATTTAATAAACAATCCTTACATGTGTCAACCTAATTTGCTACTATGAGTCTTCTTCGAAATGCAATGGCGGCACAACCTCATCATTTTCTTTGATATCTTTACCATGTTTGAAAATGACTATCAAATGACCTGAACGCGTAGATGAGTCATCCTCATTATCCTCTTTGTGATCTCCTTCAAATACATGGCAAATTGCAACTCATTAGCTTCAAAGCAAAACCACTAATGATGAAGAAACCAAAGAAAAGGATGACGGCAGGGGTTCTGACATTGAGGAGGTGCAACCAGTATATCATATAGCAGACCCCACAGTGGCAGATAAGACCACTTGGGAGTGAAAACATTGTGCAATGATGAGGGAACTATTTGTTAGGCTGTCAACATTGATTGATCTAAGGGTGGCAATATTTTTGTACCATTTTGAAAACTTCATGTATATTCTTGCATCATTTTTTATTCACATATTTGTTAAATGATAGGCAATTATTGACCTGAGGATTGTCATGACATTTGCAGCATTTTAAAAATTTTGTATGTTTTTACACCCAAAAACCTTATAATGTCAAGCAAGCATATCAAAATACTTCTAAGGTAGATTTGTAGCTTGACTCTGTTTTTTAACCTTCAACTTACTCCTATCTATTTTATTCATTATATTTCCTATACTCAGTCTCTTCCACAAAACAGGTAGCCTCATTTCCATTTTCTATTCTGATCCCTCCCACCATCGTGAAAATAAAAATGTCAACAAATGGCCAAACAAATTACTTTCACGAAAGAAGAATAAAGGGCATACATATAACATAGTATGTATATGTAAATTATCCCTTTAAAAAGATTTGAGAAATTATAAATATCACATGTGTCCTTGAGGCACTTGTGATTTTGATGTGTGTGTGTGTGTGTAAATTTATCATCTCCGGTATAAATCTCTGCGCGCAGATAAAAATATAGTAATGATTTGGTAGAATGAGCCATTGCTGGGGTAGGAGTCGCCCACAAGTTGAGATAAGCTTTTTTGAGCCTCCACATTTCAATCAACGAACATATAACTATCGAGGATGAAGAGCAACACTTTGACTGGAGAGATTATTTAGAACAACACACACGTATAACTTGACTAAGAGGCAGGGGAAATTAATTAATCTTCGTTTTGATGATATTTATAATAATGAACCCCCAGAAACTGCTACTGCGAACCGTGGACTGGAGAGATTGTGTACCACACCCAACACATATGACTTGGAAGCTGCAAGCCTTTGAGAGATGAGGTTTTTGCCTTTCATTATTTGCTTGGGTGGTTGTTGTTGCTCGTGAATAATGAGCAACAAGTGTCTGCATATGTGAATCCAAAAAGGTTTTAGGAAGAGCTACCTCAGTTAAGCTCGACAGTATTTGAATTTGACTTGGTCATTTGTGCATGAGGTAAAATTTTGATATACAGTCATCATTTTAGGTGTTCTGATTTATTCTGTGTTTTTTATGGGCCTGATTTTAGTCTATGTCTGGGTTTCTGTAATTTATTTAGGAGACTCTGACTAATCGTTATTCTTGTTAAAATGAAAATTATTATTTATTAATGTTCATTAAAAGTGAGAGTAAAGACAAAAACAACTTTATTAGAGAGACATTTTCAAATAAGAAAAGATAAAAGAAATTAAACATACAAGATTTAATGAGATATGTGTTGTGTGATTTTATTGGATAGTATGCAGATGACATGGTGTACCTAGTGTTATGACCAAACGATAGATTATGAAAGAAGATAAAACTTCTTTATATTAAAGGTAATTGCTGATGATAGCTCTGCTATTACATAAGGTTCGTAATGCACAGCAGGTAAGAAAAAGCAGAACGATTACAATCAACAGAAATGGGGAAGGGGACCACTGCAGAATATTCCATAAACTTTTCACCCTGTCACCATCAGCCGTTATTGTTATTTATAAGTCCTTATCCTTCCAATTCTCTAAGCTTCCAAGTTCTTTTCTTCATTCTTTTGCTTCTTCTGATGGGCCTATCGAGTCCATTTGCTCATTATCCATTACACCTAGTTCATATAAGAATTTCTTAGGATAAAAACAACTTTGTTTTAATGACAAGACAAAAGAAAAGGAACGGCCCGTTTGATAATGAATTGATTTATTAAACCAAGTTACAAGAAATTAGTGGAATTGACAACAATTAATTAAACTGGTGAGCATAACATCAAGCGTCCAAACTTAACAACTTTATTATTTTATTTCTATTTAATATATATTATACCCCACAAAATAATAAATGGTAGAGTAAAGTTGTATATTCATATAAAAAAATTAATAACATAATTTATAAATAAGATGAACAAATATTTTGTCCCTGTCTTATAAATAATTAAGAATCACGATAGGAGTATTCGGTAAAGTACACAATTAATTCTTTGATATTTAATGTAATATGATGTTTTTTTTTTTTGGCAGCAAGTGATGATGAGTTAAACATCATAAGTAAACTAAAATCTAATGACCAAATACCAATCATGGTCAAAGAACTCCGGGAGTGTGAGAATTGGATTTCAAACCCACTGTCGTCCACTACGAACAAGCTATGTTGGAATTTATCCACAAATCGGTTAAATGATCGACTCCTTCTCAGTAATTAATGTTTAAGGGTCACTCCTTACATTTTTTTTTTTTGAAGAACCTCATTATTTAATGTAGGTAAAATTGAAAAAAAAAAAAAAACTATTTTTTTTTTAAAATTATTGAATTTACTACTATTTATTGGTTTCAATAAATATAATTTATTGCTCATAAAGTCATTTTAAAATGAATATGTAGAAATAATTTGATGATTTTTTTAAAAAAAAAAATAGCTAACTGCCATTTTCATTGATTCTATTTGATTAAATTTTGTATGTTAATGTATTCATAAATTTTCTAGAAAAATAATATAAAACACATGCTATGTATATTTATAATTTATAATTTATAATTTTTTATATAATATGAAATATTCGAATTAAGCTCCCATGGCAGGAGATTCGATTCCAATTTGCAAAAGTGGAGAGAGAACGCTTTGGTAATGTAAGGAGTAGGGAGGGAAGTTGGGTTAGAAGTAGTTTAAACTTGATTTTTGCTGAATATGCCTCAGTCTAAATGCATATTTTTTCTTGAGCTCAGGCCAAGATTATAGAAGGTCACTTAAGGCCCGAAATCTATTTAAGGTTTCATGTTTCAAGCCATAAGTAGGCTTTAAGCCTTCTAAAGCTTATATTTATATAGATTTTTTTGTAGGTTTTCAAAGCTTGCATATACAAATGGTAGCCTTTAAATTGAAAGCCTATATTAAATAAAAAGAAAATTTGATCTAATTACATACTCCTTTAGTCCTCAATATAAACACATATTTGAGGAGTTGATCTTGATCTTCGATACAAGATATAATTTTCATATTTTTAAATCTTTTCATAATTTACCTATATTGATGCTTCCTCAACAATAATCAAGGAGGAGAGGATTAAAGAATTAAAGAAGGTGACTAAACTGTTTTAGAAAATATATGTCATTAACTAACTTAGTCTAATTAAATTATGTAAATGCATCTTATATGAATTATTATAGGATTATTACTATAAAGAATTATTAAGTAATATCTATAGTTAAAAGATTGCAAAAAAAATATTATATTTAGTCCATTTTTATTTTTATTATTAGATTTTATTTTATTATTTAATATTTATTATATGTTAGGATTATATATAGATATTATATTTTCGAACTATGTCTTAGACATTTTGATTAGATTATTAGATTAGGTTAATGTTCGTGCGTACGATATTAAATAGGCTGGATCGGGTCCACATTATGTGTTTGTCCCTTATATCTTGTTATGTGCTTGTCCCTCTAATTAGAGGGACAAGCACATTTTATTTTATTTTAATTTTAATTTTTTTATATCTTTTATTTAGTTAGATTAAAATAATATGTTGCTTTCTGAATTTTTTTTTTTGCACTAGATCTCAAATTAATTAGTTTTCGGATACCGGTGTTACAGACAAATATTTATGTATGCGTAACTGAAAATTAATTAATTTGAGATATTGGGTGCAAAAAAAAATTCGAAAAGCGTATATAATTTTAATCTAAATAAATAAAAGATATAAAAAAAATTAAAATAAAATGTGCTTGTCCCTCTAATTAGAGGGACAAGCACATAAAAAGCACGTAAGGACAAGCACCTTATGTGCTTCCTAGATTTGCATACCTGAATGCTAGGCTTTCAAAAAAACAAAACAAAACAAAGGTTACTCTATTTAAAGTTTAAACCATTAAATATGCCTGAAAGGTGAAAGCCTTGAGGACAAATTTAAAAGGGTACATAAAAATAACAAAAAAGTCTCACATCACCTAATTTTCCTCACAAAAAACTCCCTTTTTGTGATTAGTTTTGAATAAAAAATGAAAGAAGCTTTTGAATTCCCTTTACAACAATAGTCCCTATGTAAGAATGATTTTTCATGTTATCAAAATGAGTTTATTAGTTGTTTTATGGATGAAACCTGCTTTTTATTCTATAATAAGTTAACCGCTCCTGCTTCTGGTATATGTGGTTTTTCCCTATGTTTGACCACAACTGCTTATTGATTATGTGGTTTTTATTTTCAATCAAATCGTTGAATTTCCTGATCGAATAGTTGATGTTAAATTTGGACTTTATGTGATTTGCAGGATTCCAAGTGTGCCATTCTCTCGGTGGAGGAACAGGATCTGGAATGGGTACTCCCTTGATTTCAAAAATCAGAGAAGAATACCCAGACTATTATTGCCATTCTCTCAGTCTTTATTGCTTCCTGTTTAGATTTTCTCCTTAAGCAATATTGTCTGTCTGCCAGAAATTTTCCAAATTTGAACTTTTCCTCTTTTGCTTTAACTTTCTTGGTATAACTGCATTCACCTTGTGGATTTGAGCTATGTGATTCACATTTTTCTGTTATTGATTGTCTGGTTACTAAATATTGTGAAATCTAGAATTCCTATTAACATTACTACCGCTGAATCGATTTTGATAGTGAGTTAATAAAAATATGGTTCTGAATTTTGAATTGAATCTAGCTACTGTAATGCAGTGTTTTGACTTTAGGAATCGATTTTAATTGCTACAATTGAGTTATTGCTTTGCAAAATTTTATATAGCTGAGTGTTGAAGTGAAATTAAGAGCTAAACATTGACTCTCAAATTGAAAAAGAAAAATTGTTGAGCTTTCTGTTCTCATTTAGAATATTTGTTAAGGTTCACTATCATTGTATTGAGTTGTCTTTTCCATGATTGGGCTGGTCAAGTACTGTTCTTACTCACTGTGTTGGAATGTTGCGCTAAAATGAAAAGGATTGATTGAAAATAGAATTTTTTTAGGGTTTGTCAGTTTAATCAAGCTAACAGCTTACTGGCTGTTACTTTTTACAATTGAATTTCAAGGATACAGTCGATGGAAGCTTTATTTTGTCAATAATGGTAGCGCGAGCATCAACAATATTGCCGATGTTATTTTTCTGGTAACAAGAATATGCCGAACAATACAAAAACGACAGATAAAGACAAAGATAGGAAGCCAAAGGGAGGAGAGGAGCAGCTTTATTGTCATAAAGACGAAGAAATAGACTTGTAGTTTTATTGTAAAATTTTGAAACTTCTTATTTCATGTAATTCAGAAAACTAGATGCGTTTCTATGCTGTTATATATATTTTGACAATGTATCCAATGGCTACTGAATGTGGCAATTCATGATAAGAGTATATAATGGCAATTGAATGTGCCTTTTTCGACAAGCCTTCTAACAAGTTCTCATGCCCATTTTGGAAACATGAACATTAGGTACATTATACATCAAAATACATAAGCCGATGTTGTTAGAAACTTAGAGAATTTTTGACAACATGAAAAGTCATTTTGACAACATTAGAAGCCATTCTTTCACAACGAGTTTTTCATACGTGTGGAATTTTAGAAAGTTGAAGATTTTTTTACAACAAGACAAGTCATTTTGACAACATTATAAGCCATTTTCATAACAAGTTTTTTATACGTGTAGAATTTTAGAAACCTGGAGAATTTTTGACAACATGAGAAGCCATTTTGACAACATTGCAAGTCATTTTCATAACGAGTTTTTCATACGTAGAGAATTTTAGAAATCTGGAGAATTTTTGACCGTATGAAAAGTCATGTTAACAACATGAATAACCATTTTCACAAGTTTTTTATACGTGGAGAAATTTTTAAACTTCATGATAAATTTTACATCACAAGGTAATATGTATTTTAACAACTACTTATTCCTATTTTGACAACATGAAAAGCTATTTTGACAACGAGTTTTTGATACCGGGAGAAATTGTGACAACTTCATTACTAATTGTTTCAAGATGCACATTCAGTAGCTAATAAGCCTTTTAACAACTAATAAACTTATTTTGATAACATGAAAAACTATTTTTTATGTAGAAACTTTTTTTGTGAGGAGAATTCAGTAACTTCTTTCATTTTTTTTTATTGAGAACTAATCTTGTGAGGGAAATTAGGTGTGAGCATGGTACTTAAAATCTCGATTTATCATTGCGATTTTACGTTTTTATGATTTTTTTTTTCATTAAAACGATTTTACTAATTTTCCAAATGCTTTTATGTTTTTACGATTTTTTACGTTACGATTTTAGGTTTTACGATTTTACGTAAAATCTCGATTTTAACTACTTGGGTGTGAGACTTTTTAGACTTTTTTTTTTGGGGTCATTTTTTTATGTTTTAAAATCAGTTATTGTGGACCCTACCAAAAATTTGATCACAGAGGGTTCTCAGTTCTCATTCCTGGTCAGCGGCCAATACTTGCAGCTGCAGACTGGTCAGAGTCAGATACTCAGATCTCTCCGTTCTCTGTGTTTATATCTTCTGATATATCTGCGAAACTGAGCCGATCCTCTCAGCCGGAATAGTCGTGGCAGAACATGGCTGCCGGATTGAACCGAAAAATATCTGCGGCATCAGCCAGGGCTCATACCAGGAGACCCAACAAAAGCACTTCAAGTCAGCTACCTTCTGGTGCCTATTCTACTTCTTCTTTTCATTTGACTTCTCTCGCTTAAATTCCTGATTCGCTTCGTTTCAATCTAATCGCTGCACTACGATTTTTGTGATTATCTTTATCAACGCTCTACGTTTTATTTTAGTTGCGCTGATTGTAGTATAAGCATATATTCCCCCTCCTCAAATATAAGCTTTAAATTTGTGAATGGGGTGTCTCAAAATATAAGCAAATGGATGAACATAAACTTCCATTGTTTTTCTTTATTAGCAGTAACTAGTCAAAGTTTCTGTATTTGTAAGCACCGGGATAGATTGATGGTTTTAAGTATAAAAGGTGAACTGTCTTCCATTTTACATTAAGAAACTAGGAAGGTTAGAATTTTACTGAGCCTGGCTAATTCCGTTGTATCCCCTTGGGATCATTTATTCTTGGGAAAATCCCTTTCAGTGGATCAAGAAAATGTCAAAAAAATCCTAAGAGAAATTAGGATGTCAAAAAAGGCCATTAAACCCACATATGGAGTTGTTAATCCCACATATGAGAGTTGTTAATGGAACTTTTCTGACATTTAAATTTTCCTTAAGACTTTTTTGACATTTTCTTGACCGAAAGAAATTTTCCCTTTATTCTTTATTTATTATGTTACCCTTTTTCCTGTGGCTCTATAGCATATCCTAGGCTTTATGGGAGTCCATCACCTTTATGTCTTCTGTACTGTAGCTTATCTGTAGAACCTTGGAATTTATTAGAAATGCCACATTTTTTCTTTGAATGCTATTTTCCACTTTTAAATTCTAAACCAAAATCTCTCAGGAATGCTCAAGGCAGCTCTAGCAGTGTTGCTTATTGGATTTCTTGCATGGGGCTTTCAGGCTATCCAGCCTCCTCCTCCCAAAACATGTGGCTCTTCTAATGGTCCACCTGTAACAGCACCGAGAATTAAAGTTAGAGATGGAAGGCATTTGGCATACCGTGAGTATGGCATCCCAAAAGATGCAGCGAATTATAAGATTATCTTTATCCATGGTTTTGACTCGTGCAGGCATGATGGTTCAACTATTGCCGAAAAATTATCACCAGTGAGTATTTATCTTACAATTTGAGTATGTTACTTTTATAGCAATCTAATATTTGTCATGTTACTTTTATAGCAACCTAATATTTATCACTGTTGGTTTTTTCCCAGAAAATTACTGAAGAAATGGGGGTCTATATTGTATCTTTTGACAGACCTGGTTATGGAGAAAGTGATCCTGATCCAAATCGAACTTGGAAGAGCCTAGCTTTAGATATAGAAGAGTTAGCTGACCAGTTGGGATTAGGGTCCAAATTTTATGTAATTGGTTTCTCAATGGGAGGAGAGATTATTTGGAACTGCCTTAAGTATATACCTCACAGGTGCGTTTAAATCTGATTGTATGTTATTCTTATGGCATTTAAAGGCACTGAATAAATATGTCTATTTCTATTTACTGCATTTTTGTTTATTTTTTTACATGTCTGCATCTACTTGCTTGCCTATGTATGCTACTGGTGTGAGATTTGCTGTCAACCCATCATCATCTTTTTCTTAATATTTTTTTTGCAAATGTTCACAGGTTGGCAGGTGCAGTGCTCATTGCCCCAGTTGTCAACTACTGGTGGTCTGGTCTCCCTGCAAACTTAACTAAGGAAGCCTATTACCAACAAAAACCACAAGACCAATGGGCACTTCGTGTTTCTCACTACTTCCCTTGGCTAACTTACTGGTGGAACACCCAAAGGTGGTTCCCATCAAGTAGTTTAATTGCTCCTAGCCTAGATATTCTTTCCCATCAAGACAAAGAACTTATTCCTAAGATGCGATATAGAAAGAGTTTTTTGGTACGTATCCTTCCTTTAGATCGTTACTAGAACGGTGGCTTTGTTGAGAATGCTTTTGAAAAACAGGTAGTTACAAACCAGTGAGTCATGTAACTCATAAATTATGTTGTATATATTTATACCACTCTCTGAAAATTGTTGGTAATTATTTTGCTAAAGATCTGAACCGGCACCAACTGTTCAAAGTTTCTAGTATACTGTACATGCTCTGGTGTTTAACCATTGGAAATCCCTTTCTCCAACTATCAAGTGCTGCGTGAGGTCGACAGGGAACAATTCTCACTGGCTGTGTTCACTAATTCTTAAAAAGGAGAAGTGCTATGGTAGATTTGGCATAACATGCATGTCAGTATGTTTACATAATATTTGTCTTGTATTATATTAATCTGCTCTTCCCTTCCCATCTACAGACTTCCTCGTCCTTATGAATTTGATGAATCCTTTGTCTTGGTAGTTGTGTTTCCAAATTTAAGATTGAACTCTATGTAATATGTTGGAATTTTAAAGCAAGATTACCTGAAAAATATGTGCGCATGATAATGCTTGGTTATGCATGTTTACCATCTGCCATGCAATTGGTTTTTCTTTTTTCCTTTACTTTAATTGATTTTCTTTTAGTGAGTACCCTCTTTTGAAGTGTTATTCAATGACGAACAATCTACTATGTGAGAGTGTGTTCATTATATTTGTAATTTGTGTAGATTTTTCTGTTGGTTGTTTAAGCTTCAACTTAATATCTTACTTTGTAAAATCTAGTAAGACTTGTTTGCTCTAGAAATATTGACATCAATCTCAACCTCTCCCAAATAGAGATTTATAATGCCTTTTATAATGTTGCATTTCACAGGCGCAAGTAAGGCAGCAGGGAGAATATGTATCCATATACAGCGACATGAATACTGGATTTGGGAGATGGGAATTTAGTCCCCTGGATCTGGAAAACCCATTTCAGACTAGTGAAGGTTCTGTCCATCTATGGCAAGGAGATGAAGATCTGCTGGTGCCTGTTACTCTGCAACGATACATTGCACAGAAACTTCCATGGATTAACTATCACGAGCTTCCAGGGGCTGGCCATATGTTCCCCTATGCTGACGGGATGAGCGACACTTTTATTGAGTCACTGCTACAAGGGAAGTAGACTATAGCTATTGGATCAGCTTCCTTTTTATTTCCTGCCTCTATTATGGAGGTTTTGAACCCTTTGATCAATTTGAACTGTACGTATGATCAATTGACGTTCTTGTTTTGAGAGATGATCAGGCAGAGGCTGGAATGTTTATCTTTAATCTTTATGTTCTTACCCGGGAATAATTATTTACGTAGAGGCATTCTTAGATATCCGTACCTGGGTTATTTTGGAATCACTCTCTCAAAATTGAAGAGTTTTGTCACGTTAAACTTATAAATTTTATTTTTTTTAGCTCTAAGATTATGAATTTAGAACATATGTGACACTTCAGACCCTACCTAAAAAACTATTGTTTCAGTGTATCTGTCTGTTTTAGCTTTTTAGAAGTAATTTTATAATTTATAAAGTAAATATGTAAGTGGAGTTTTGTCTTAATTTGCAGGAAAATATTTTAAAAGTCACTTTTTAGAAGTTTCCAAACAAGCATTTATAAACACTTCAAAGCAGTGTTGTTAAGACGTAGAGTCTATGTAGAAATGGTAAGGGTGAGCAAAAACGTAAACGAAACGTAAAAGTTTACTACGTACTACAAAATAAAATAAAATCCAACATATATAAAACCAAAACACACCAATACATTAAATTCATCACAAATTTAAGTCCAAACACTCAAGGAAATAATTAAGTTCAAACTCAGTCATCATAATACATATTAAAATGATTAATTTGGATTAATGAGTAATTACATGAAAAATGTGTTCAAACTTAGTCCCTCTATGAAACTTTCTAAAAGTTTCAGTTAGGTCTTTGCATTAAACACTGCATTTTGACCAAATAGGGCAGTTGACCTTTCTCCATTCAGTATAGCAGACCCGACATTAGAGAATAAGGGATCCGGATACAGAGTATATCACAGTGTAGCGACAGACCTTCGAGCCACGCACACAGACCTTCCTTCTCCACTTCCATTGCCAGCGATTCTCACCTTCATCATCATCGTCGCCGGCGATGTTCCTTTCTTCCCTCACTGTACTCCACGCCACCATCGTTCTGCATCACCATCGCCGTGAATCTAAACAGGGGTGTGCCGCGAGCTGAGAGTTGGTGAGCGCTGCGAACGAGAACCGTAGGGGAACCTTCACCTTCGTCTACCTCCTTCATCCATTGTAGCTGTGCCTAGTTCTTCGACACCATCGTCTCCTTAGTAACTAAGTCAACTCAGTAAACTTGTCGAGTTTACCTAGTTGACACGACGTGTCAACCGTTTCAACTCCAATTCCGTTCCTACCTCCGTTTTGACTCGATTTTCTGCTAAAAAACGTAGAAACGTCCGTTTCTACGTTTTGACATTACGTTTTTACAACATTACTCCAAAGGGAGTAGGAACTTTTTATTGATGATTTTTATATTTTGGGAAAATAATTCTTTTGGGTGAAAATATTATTGATGAGTTAGGCTCTGAGAGTTTTTTTTTCCCCTTTTCTACAAAGGATTGATTTTTTTTTTTTGGATATAAACAAAAGGATTGATTTTTATTTTTTTTTTGATATGAAGGATTGATTTGTTGGAAGTTAGTAGAGACAACTATGGCCCCAACTCCTTACAAAATACGGCTCTTGGGCTTATGAGTAAGCCCAATACTATGCGTTCCCATTTCAAAGATGGAGACTCCGACTTTTTTTTTTTCCTATTATTGCCACTCAATCCCGGGAACTTTTGGTTCAGACTGATTTGTTCATTAAAAGTTGAGCAAGTCTCTTTTCACTCACTTTTTTTGTGACGGGTGACAGGTGTTTTGACTTGAAAATGGAGAAAGAGGAGGAAAAGGAGAGGGAGAGTGACGAGAGATGGAGAAGGGAGGGCAGTGGAGAGAGGAGTTTTGAGGGTGGTTTATTGGAAAATGGGAGAGAGAATGGGGCTCCTTCTTTTCCATGAAAAACTTTAATTGGGACAGAGCTCCATGAGCTGACATGTAGGTCTGAATTATTTGAGTTGGCCCATTTTCATTGGCAGGTGTTTAAATGACGTGGTCCACTCAGGGCACCCAAGAATTTCTCGAGGGGATGCCCCAAACGAGGCTGCGACGGGGACACCTGTTCTAAACGTGGCAAGCTCGCCATATAGCCTCCTTTTCGGCGTTTTGGCAGTTTTTATATATCAATTTTATGCTTCGTTTTGAGGGAATGGCAGGGAAGGTGGTCACAAATCTGCAGGGCTTGCTTTGGCTCTTCGATTAGTGATTGCTTGTTCTGACATGCACTGAGTAATGAGTGAATTCTCTGTTGTTTAAGCTGCCACATAACCTTCCTCTTCTTTCTTCTCCTCTGCTTTTGCCTCTTGGTCTTCTTTTCGATGCTACAGTTAGCTCAACCATATCCTAAACCACTTGTTTGGCACTCTAGCATTTGAGCAGAACTTGAGCTTCCAGGTATACTTCCTTTTCTCTGCTGATTAGTTTTCTAGTGTTTCCCATTTGATCCTATCTGAAGCAAAAAAGCATAGGCTTTCGAAATATTTCGGCTTATTATCTTAATCTGAATCATATTAGAATTTTTTAGAGTGTTGGGGTGAGAGAACTTGGACGAATTTAAGAATCGGACAACAGAAGCTGCTTTTCATGATTATAAAATCCTTTTTTCTGGCTGGTTTTTGATATTTTCAGATCAATCACGTTTCTTTCACCTTATAGATCCTTTTAATTCGTCTACATAAAGAACAACCATTCCCCAACAATGGTCTCACATAGATCAAATAACCAATAGAATATTATAACCAGGGATGAAAACGGTGGTCCAAGTTGCATATCTCTGCTCCGATCTTTTATTCTGTTGAGGTTATTTTGACGATATCCATAAAGCCTCATAATAATACCTTGTCATCAACATACAACATCATTCTCATGAAATATTTATTGTAATGGAAAAAATGAAATAGAACTATAGAAGAATAGTCTAGCTATTAAAAACTTGTTCCATCTTGGTTTAGCAGAAGCAAGAAGAAAGAAAGTGGTGGTGGCAGAAGCGGAAGTGGAGTCGTCAATGCAGTCAGAACAAACACCAAAAAACCAAACAATGTCATCTCTGGGAAGGCAATCATCAATATATGCTCTCACCCTCGACGAGTTCCAACACAGGCTATGCGAAGAAGGCAAGAATTTCGGGTCCATGAACATGGACGAGTTTCTCAGTAGCATCTGGAACGTCGAAGAAAACCAAACCATCATCGTCAACAACAACAACAACAACTCTGATGATAAAGGCACGAGAAAGCAGCCAAGCCTGTCTCGCCAGGGATCTCTCACCATTCCCACTCCACTCTCCAGAAAAACAGTGGACCAAGTTTGGTCTGAAATACACAACCAGAGTACCAACACCAACAACAACAACGATGGCGATGCTGGCAACAATGTACGGAATTCCAAGTCTACCCCTCGCCAGCCCACTTACGGGGAGATGACTCTGGAGGATTTCTTGATCAAAGCAGGGATAATTCGGGAACCGTATCCTATGCCTGCTCAGTACGGGCTGTACCCGAATAACAAACCGGCCATGGGGGCCACTTTCATCGGGTACGCCGGTAATGGCAAGAGAGATGCTTCTGGGTATCCTCCTCCGGGGATTTGCTACGGAGGAGGTGGGTATGGGGCGGGGAGCCCTGTGTCATCGGATGGGATGACGGCGAGGGAGAACGCCGGCAGCGGACAGTACGGGATGGAGATGGGAGTGTTGAGAGGAAGAAAGAGAATAATCGATGGGCCGATGGAGAAGTTAGTGGAGAGAAGATACAGAAGGATGATTAAGAACAGAGAGTCGGCATCGAGGTCCAGAGCCAGAAAACAGGTGTCCTTCATTGTTGAGGTTGAAGAAATATTTTGGTGCCACGTTAATACTATCTGTGTTTTTGCAGGCATACACCGTTGAATTGGAAGCAGAACTTAGCCAATTAACAAAAGAGAATGCCCAGCTGAAACTTGCTCTGGTAATTTTAAGTGGCGTAATAAATTTTCTAGTTTGTTTCTACTTTCTAGTGACTGCAAGCACCGACTAATAACAGTTTTATTTTAATTTTTTTTTTCAGGTGGAGCTTGAGAGGAGAAGGAAGCAACAGGTAATTAACGAATGAATGGTGATTAAAAACTAACGTTTTCCCACCTCATATAAAAATTAGTTTATTTTTTTAGAAAGATTAAAGAAGCAAATAAATTATTTTAGAGTATTTATATTTATATTTTTATATTAAATTAATTTATCTGACTTATAGATTGATATATAATCAAATGATATATTCCTCCAATCTTAATTATAAGACCAAGTTGATTTTTTTGGAGAGATTAAGAAAGCTAATTAAATTACTTTAGATTATTTTTTTTTCTTTAAACTAATTAGTTGGACTAATAAACTAATATATAATCTAAGGATATACAACATATGATATGATTAAGTAATTTATTTCGCTTCCTTAATCTCTCTAAAAAAAGATAACTTAGTCTTATAATTAGAACCGGAGGGAGTATAACATATGTTATGATTAATTAACTTATTTAACTTCTAAAAAAAAAAAAAGGTCAATTAGATCTTTTACATTAAGGAATGGAGGTAGTATTTGTCTTTGATATGATTAAACAAATGATCTGATGGATTTCCTCTGATGCAGTGTTTGGAGGAATTGAAGAACAGTGAGTGTAGGGTTAAGACCAAAGATCAAAAGGCAGGAGACAAATTGAGAGCTCTGAGAAGGAACCAAAGTTGGCATTTGTGAAGAAACTGCAGGGCATGGCATGGCGAGTAACCTCCATTAATTATATATTTTAGGTATTGTTACTATTGGGGGAGCCAACGCAGGCATCACCCGGCTCCTTATGTGTTTATGACTGATCAAATGTATTCTAATAAACATACATGTTTATGTTTATGTATGATAAATAACTTTTTCTTTTTCTTTTTTTTTTGGGCCAAAAAGATACTCCCTCCGGTTTGATTTTTTTTTTTGAGAGATTAAAAAAATTAAATAAGTTACTTAGTCATTTCATATGTTGTGTATCATTAAATTATATATTAGTTTATTAGTCAAACTAATTAACGTGAAGAAAAAAAATACTTTAAAGTAATTTAATTAACTTCCTTAATCTCTCCAAAAAAGTCAACTTGATCTTATGATTAAGACGACCGGAGGAAGTAACATTTTCAGTGCTTTGATTTAGTGAATGGTTATCAAACATATGTCATAAAATTAGAATATCATTTTACGGTACAATCACTATTTGCGTAGGAAGAGTCTAGCTACCTCAATGTAGAGTTTCCTTGTTGTTTGCACTTGGGGAAATATATTCCTCAGGCCTAATTTCAGAAATGTTTTATTCTCAGGACAGATTTATGAAATTCTTATGAAGGCTCATATTGTTTCTCTGCGACAAATAATTAAGTGCGATTATTTATCTGTCATTAAAAATTCTGAAGAAAAAAATGTGAGGAAAAAACTTAAACTTGTATCACTCTTATAAAGTGAAAACATTCAAGTTATGGTAACAGCTAATCCTTCTAACGGCAATACTCCATCACACTTAGAGCGAGGTTTTGGTGTGTAGTGGCAATACCATCCACTACACTTGAGTGAGGTTTTGGGGATGGAGCTTTACGTTAGTATGGGTCCATGTGTTTAATGTGTTTGAAAAAAATAACTAGTCCTTCTTCATTTGAAGATCGATTTCCTTCACAATTTCCCCTTTGACGTAGGATAAAATTGGAACGATAGAGTAATCACAAGAAAATAAAACGCTGACTTCTTCCCCCCAAGGATATCAAGTTTCTTTAGTTGTTAATCGTTCCTAATTTTGTAAAATAAAAATCAGTCAACTTCTTCAATACGATGAGATTAATCATCATTAGAATATAGCGTCGGACATAAACAAGCTTCTAGCTTGTCCAGAAGAGGAAACATAGAAAAATGTGTCATGCTGGGAAACCAAACACATATAGAAGCAATGGCAGGGTGACACAATAAAGAGTGAAAGAAAACCCGTCAAATAGAATTAAATGAAGACCACAGGGGGTAAAAGGAGGTAACAACTCAAAAGGCAAAACGTACTGATCTGTTTTACATGAAGAGTCATGTGATTCGTCCTAGACGAAATGAAAGATCAAGTAGCAAAAAAAGCTTGTGAGAAATAGAAGTACCTCCTTGTAGATTCATCCCAAACCGAGAGTTTGACAGGCTTCAAAAATTACAGCAGAACTCCCTACTCATAGTCAAACTCAATCTTTACATTTATGTATTTTCTTCCCAGATGAAGAATGGATTCGGTAAATTTGGCAAAAATCTGACACTCTTCATGGGTTTTGACCTCTGAAACAACCCCATGAATCACCAATCTTTTTAAATTGGGAGATCTTGCCACCAGCCCAGCAACCCAATCTTTGAAGAGCTCGTTGATAGCCGTCCATCCAAGTTCCAACATAACCACATTCACCAGAAGAGACCGACCCTGCAACCCATAATGAAGAACTCCGTCTTTTAAATCAAAGCTTAAGGACAGGTGTGTTAACCGGGGAAAGCAAGAAGAAATAGTCTCTAAATCCACAACCTCATCCTCGTCATCAAATATAACACCCCACAGCCTCAGCTTACATAAATTTGCCGCCTTGGAGATCGTATGATAAAATTTTGGCCACATAATTGTGAAGTTACAGACATCTACAATCTCGAGATTCTCTGTATTCTCACCAATATCAAGATGGATGACACTCACATCATCAATCTTTAGTGCTTTTAAGGTTCCCTTGCCAGATAGTTCAAATATCTCGAAGGTACAATCTTTGAGATGCAGATTCTCAAGCTTGTCTGCCTCCAATACGAATTTGTCCGAACCAAATGATTCAACATAGAAATTTTTGACAGAAGAGCTACTGAGTTCCATGGAAGCCTGTGAATCAGACATGGCAATTTCGGGACTAACAATGGTCAAGGTTTCTAGTTTTGGACAAGGAGTAATTAGAAGGCTGAGGTCTAATGCTGAGATGCTAACATAACTCAGTGAAAGTGACTTCAAGCAAGGAAATTTTTGATAACTAGGCTCTATACCTGTAATAGAATTATGAGCCAATGACAACACTTCCAGTTTTTGCCTGCCACATTTTTCAATGATATTGAAATTTGGAGTCGTCTTCACATTATACCGTAGTTGGCGCAAGGAATCCCGGGTATACATAAGCCAAGCAATGACAGGGGCAGCAGAAAATTCATCCACATCGTCCATGAAAATGTTTAAACACTGCAGTGCTTTGGTTTGAAAAATGGTTTGAGTGATAAGTATTTCCAATCTACATGGGGTTAGCTCGTGATAAATAGGCCAATCATTAGAATTGAAGGATAAGGTGTGCAGGTGATTGCGCCAAGCTTCTCTCCATTTCTTACATGTTGTAGATGCAATCACGACATCCCGAGCAGATTCAACATGAGATAGTATATTACCAATAACTTCAACAGGAAGGCACTCCATACTTATGGGTAGGTTGCAGAATTACGAATACTAAGGCAGAATACCAATAGTTTCCACAAACCAGTAGAGTCAACTTTAATACTTTATCAGAGCCTGTACGGTAGGTGTACATTCCATAAATGAGACTCAATCTGAATACTAATCCAATCCCAAAAAACAAAGAAAGGAAATTAAAAGAAATAAGAAGCAAGTTATAAGCTAAACGAAGAAAAATCAGAAGCCAAGAAAATTGGAGAAGAGCCTTAGTTAATGGGTAGTGCGTGCTGAGGTTTTTCCTCGTTATATTTAAAAAAATAAAAAGAAGAAAGAAACTTAGAGAACAGAGTGACTAAACTGTTAGCAAGGAACCAGTATTTGGGTGTCTTATAAGGAAAATGGCATGTGCAAATTTGGAAGAGGACGTGATGAGAAGGATCCAAGCTGAAAAAACAGAAGTAGCAGCGGAATACACCGTAAACAAAAAAATTCAAATAGTTAGATCGACAAGAAGGAATCGGATTTCAACAATCAAACTATCAGTCGTCAAATACAGATAGGACAATCCAAGCATATTCACAAGCATCCCATCAAAGACGGAAAAAGGTTACGATTATGAAGGATAAAAGCAGCTCACCGGGAGAAACCAACGATCATCCTCTCCGAAATGCCAAAGGAAGAGAAACAGCGAAGGCGATGACGAGGTCGATGTTGATTTTGATTCGACGAATGTTTGAAAGTGGAAAAACCAATGAATAGTGGATCAGCTAATCACGGAAGAAGGCCGTCTCTGGGGGCGTGAAAGGAGTGGGTCATCAAACTCGGGTCAAATTGAATTGCGATGGCAGGTAACCTGACTCCGGTCAGGCGGAGTTAAGAAGTTAGCGGCGGAGGCCGCGACGGCGAGAGTTCAGGAACAACGAGTAGAATGATTTGGCACTAGCGTCCATGTACAGCGAGGCCAAAGAATCCGAAATGCCTCAATGCAAATGCTCGATCCTCGATGCGATGATTTGCTTGGATTGGGTACAAATACGGGGGCCGATGCGACTCTTTTGTCTTGGACCGAAATTCCACCTTTAAATATGGAATATCATGGTCAGGCCCAGCCATCAGCCACCACATATTCACAAGTCACCGAATAATAATAGATCTGACACAGTTCCTTAGAGACTAAAACCACAGGAGATCATAATCAGACCCCCTTGACCGTGGCTTTTGCGAAATTCTGTCCCCGTTGAGCCTGCATCAACGGTGATTCTTAGGTCTTCTTTGTTTTTTCGTCAAACGATTCCTAGGTCTTCACTGTAGTGAAGATAAGTACTATTGCCGAAAAGACTTAGTTTTGCTTTTAATACCCACCGAAACGACGTAGTGTTGCAGTAGTTGGTAAGCAATCGCTCAATTTTTTCTGGGTAATGTTGACGTGTGAATATTGTTACAAGGTCGTTGTCTAAGAAGAAGTACTTATTATAAGACACCAACTAACTTTTCTCACAAACTAATAAAAGTAGTTAAAGTCAATAAAGTTATCCTAGAATCTAAGTAATTTCCAATATTACCTCTACTGATTGCATCAAATTCTAATATTATACTCCCTCTGGTCTTTATTATAAGGCATCAACTAACAAGTTTATTTGGTCCTTTTTATAAGACACTTGTTTGTTCCCAATGAGTGTTAATTATTTGTTTTCATGTCTGCCCATAATTAATGAGAGTAGTGGGTGAGAGTAATAATTAATATAATATTAAAATTTAGTACAATTAGTAGGGGTAATATTAGAAGTTACTTAAATTGTAGGGTAAGTTTATTGACTTTAACTATTTTTATGAGTTTGTGAGATTTGTTAGTTGGTGCCTTATAATAATGACTAAAGGGAGTATAACTCAAGTTGGGCAAAAAGGAAAACAGAAGACGGATAAAGATTACCACATATATTTACATGTTCCTGGAAAGATACTGCTTCGTCTTGTCACAAAGAAGACAAACTTAAAAGAAAGCGTGATCTTCGCGTTATCATTACGCCGAATTCACTTATAATTACACTAAACTGTTAAAAATAACAATTATTTTACAAATTGTTAATACTACTGATTAAAAAAATTTAGAAAATCAAGTGCCGATATAAATAAAATCTAAAATGCGGTGAAGATGTGAATAGCTTGGAAATTACGTCACAGCTCAAAAAAAAATACAGACTTATTTAGAATAGCCATTACAACATTTAAAAACAACTTTTTAATTGTCAACTTACGATACACAAAGTAAATATAAACGTGTGAGAGATAAACTTTATCTCTATTTATGCAGATAAACAATTTTTAATATCACAAAACAAAATCTGATCCCAACCAAACACGTTGCTCATTCCCCGCCGCTGTTCCTCCGAACTGCTCATCCGTCATCTATTGTCTTCTCTCCCTTCAGGCTTCTCTCTCCTTCTCCTTCATCTTCTCTCTCTCCCCTTTGCTCTCTCTCTCTAAATACTCTATCTGGTTCTTGTCGGAGTATAAGGGACCAACTAACCTTTCTCACAAACCAATAAAAATAGTTAAAGTTAATAAAGTTGTCATAGAATTTAAGTAATTTTTATTATTACCCTTACTAATTGCACAAAATTCTAATATCATATTAATTATTACTCTCACCCACTACCCTTATTAATTATGGGCATACTTTAACAAAATAATTAATGCTTTCATCGAACAAAAACAAGTGTCTTATAAAAATGATCAAATAAACTTTGTAATGTTGGTGCGAGTATTTAAATTGAGATTCAGTCCGCCTTTTCTTGAATCGAAGGGCATGGGTTGGGATTACGTTTTTGTGGTGGATTACATGATCCAACCTGGAAAGGAAGATGAAATTGGAAACAAGAACGAGAAGAGTGAAGTAATGGGTCATCATGAAGATGAGATTGTTGGGAGTCCACATAGCATTCTTATTATGTGCTTATACCTTTAAGCATATATTTTTTTATTTTTTTTATATATGGTATTTATTTAGATTTAAATTATATACTGCTTTCTGAGATTTTTTTGCACCCAATATCTCAAATTAATTAATTTTCGATTGTTGGTGGAAGGAACAGGAATGAAGTTGAATTGATGACCCAAGACAATTGCTTGGTTTCTGGCATTAGTTTTAAGCAATTTATTTTTTTCCTTAGAAAGCTCGAATAAAATAATGTTGTGTGAATAGCTATTTGACTGTTTAAGCAGTTTTAATCATCTGTTTTTTTAGGTTGGTTGAAGAAGAACGATTGATTATTTGTGTTGTTCGTGATGATGAAGAGGTTGAAGATGAAGGAGCTGTGTGTCTCTCTTCGCTTATTGAGGGAAGAAAATAAAATAGGATGTGTTTCATAGACGGCAGGAATTGAATTATCAGTTTATTGGAGATTTTGGCCTTTTCTTATCAGTAGAAAGTACCCTTAATTTTTATTTTGTAAAAAGATTGAGAAAGATTTTTAGACTGTGATAAATTAAATGATAAAATTGATTAAAAGATTAATGATTTTGACAAAATCCATAATGGTTTTGACAAAATTAATAAGCACAGATAATAAGTGTAAAATGGGTGAGTATGGACTTTTTGGTATTTTCTTCCAAACATGAAAAATTCAGATCCTCCTCCCATCCTCTCTATATCCTTTGCATGTGTCATTGATTTTTTTTTGAGTTATGAAAGTTGAAATGATATTTATATATCTTTTACCCTTATTTATATTTATTATTTAATTAAATATATAAAATGTATTTAAAAATGAAACTAAAACTAAGATAAGGTTTTTTGTCACAGAAAAATGATTTTTTTTTAAAAAAAAAAAAAAAATTGAAAGTAAGATTGTTTTTTCCCAACGAAAATTGTAATTTGAAATTTTACAGAATCAATAATTTTTTTGTTTTTGGGTCACTCGGCCCTAATAATTGTTTTTGGTGGTTCGGCCCCAATATTTTTTTTTTTTTTTTTTTTTTGATAAAAAAAGGTTTTGGACATCGCCCCACTACGCATGCAGATTTACCGCCTATGAAGAAAGACTTAATGTGACTTACGAGATCGCTTACCAAAGAGTCCCAATGACGGCAGAGGATCGAACCCACTGTCACCCAAGCGCCTAATCCCATCCCTTACCATCTACGCTAACTTCACACGGCCCCCCATAATTTTGTGTTCGAATAACTTAGGATAAATGCTACTATTTCTCTTTTTGGAAGCCCAGAGGGAAAGGCCCAAGGAACAGCAGAATTGTTGTTTCCTTTTCACACCTCAGATTTTTCGTCGATGCGGACCATTTTCCTTTTTATCATCAACAAAACGGACATTGTGGAGTGAAGAACAGTGACACTGCCGACTACAGCACAGCTGCTTAAAGCCTCAAACTAAAAGGCGCCGAAGGAGAACCTCGCTTCCCACCGTCTGGGTTCGACTCTTTGACTCTTATGTTTGAGACCTCTTCGTCTTCCTCAGGTCTGTATCATTCGTTGTATATATCAATTATTGTTCCCATTTATAATGGTATTGAACTTTCTCTCCTCAACCAGAATTTTGGTGCAATTGGTGTTGCATTTGCTCTTCCGATCTAATCAATTGATTGGCGTTGGATATTGCTGAGTTTTTTTCGAGATTATGGAGTGTGGACTATATTATGCAATGCACCGTTCTAGTTATAGTTCATTTTACTTGAGCCACCTCTCAACGAGACAGCGCCTTTTTTTTAATTTAATTTATATTTGACAATTGACATTAATATTCGGGGGCACTTTTTCTTCCTTAAAAAGGTTTCTGTTATTGATAAACAGGTATTGTCAGAAAGAGTTTTGGGCGAATCAAATGTTTGAGTCTCGTGAGCCTCTAAATTTCTTCATCGATTGACCTGCCTATCAGAAGTTTGGCAACCTAAAATGGCAACTTGTATATCTACAAATTTTTCATCTTCGAAAACTATAAATGCAGCAGGGGTGCTAACTGTTCACAAGGGAAGAACATTGACAGAGAACTACACAGGGAGAAGTTGTTTCATGAAATATGACAGGCATGGATATTCTGGTGGTAACCGAAAGTCAGCGTTGCTTCAGGTTAATTGTTCGGCCAATTCCCACAATGTCAGCCCATATCATAGCCAGGACCCTTTTCTAAAGCTACATCCTGAGGTTTCAATGCTCAAAGGGGAAGGGAACAGCGTGGCGCACAATCCAAGAAAGGATATGACTGCTGGAAATGACCCTGAGAGCTTAGGAGATGCGTCTAGTCCAAGTAATCACAGTGAAGCGAAGATCAAAGTTATTGGTGTGGGAGGTGGAGGGTCAAATGCGGTCAATCGCATGATAGAGAGTTCCATGAAAGGCGTAGAGTTCTGGATAGTTAATACTGATGTTCAAGCCATGAGAATGTCACCTGTCATCCCTGGTAACCGTTTGCAGATTGGTCAAGAGCTTACACGGGGTCTTGGTGCTGGTGGCAACCCCGAGATTGGGATGAGTGCTGCAAAAGAAAGCAAAGAATCAATAGAAGAGGCAGTTTATGGAGCTGATATGGTCTTTGTTACAGTAGGTTCAACTTCTTATATCTATCAGCAATAATAGCTTATCCTAAGTGAAATATTGTTTTATATATGGTAGGCTGGCATCTTAATGTCTCAAAAGCACAAATATTAACCATATGAGCTAATGTTATTATTGTCTTTAACATGGGATCTCAAATTTTCATTTACCTTAGATTAGAATAGATTTTTAGGAATCTTGGAATTCAAGATTTCCGCATGTACTGTGCCAGAATATCTTAAACACTGATGCTTGCAGGTTCAGTAAATTTTTTCATTATTGGCATACGATTTTAACCTTGGAAGTTCGAATTCGTTTTTGCAGGCTGGAATGGGTGGAGGAACTGGCACTGGGGGAGCTCCAATTATTGCTGGAGTGGCAAAGTCAATGGGTATACTGACTGTTGGTATTGTCACAACCCCTTTCTCTTTTGAAGGACGAAGGAGGGCAGTTCAAGCTCAGGAAGGAATTGCAGCCCTCAGAGATAGTGTTGACACTTTGATAGTCATTCCAAACGACAAGCTACTGACTGCAGTTTCTCAATCTACCCCTGTAACTGAAGCATTCAATCTGGCCGATGATATACTTCGACAAGGTGTTCGTGGTATATCCGATATTATTACGGTATGGAATCTGCAAACATCCTTGAATGAGAATAGATACCTCCCTGTTACTACTGCATTCTCCCTCGACCCTCATTCCATATTCTGCTTGAAATTGATTATAAAGGAGAAAAAGGAAAAGGATGTATATAAGGGGAATCCTGAGTGTATTTTCTCCATTTCTTCAGACAAAAGCTCCTATCCAATCAGTTTAACTTATTTGTCTTAACCTATTTATGCTCATGTTGTGTTGATTGGTTGCAGATTCCAGGATTGGTAAATGTAGACTTTGCGGATGTTCGAGCTATAATGGCCAATGCAGGTTCATCGCTAATGGGGATAGGAACTGCAACTGGTAAGCATAGGAACTGCACATGGTGCTAGTTACATTATAATGCAATGATTGGAACAAGAACTTTGAGTTCTGTGTGTTTCATACTAAAGAATACTCCATCCAACCCTTAATATAAGACATATTTACCTAATTTGATTAGATTAAGGAAGTTAGTTAATATGACTTGTATTTTCTAAAACACCCTAGTCATCTACCTTAATTCCCCCCTTCAATCTCCTCCTTAATGATTGTTGAGAGGTAAATTAGAAGAAGAAAAATAACAAATATGAAAACTATGTCTTATATTTAGGATCAAGATCAACTCCCCAAATATGTCTTATATTAAGGACCAGAGGGAGTATATGATATGTCTAGAGGGGTAGAGGTGGTGCTTAAATTGTAGGGGTAGAAGCTGTATTATTTTGTGTGTACATGTTGCAATCACAAGAATGGAAGCTTTAAAGTTCTGGTTGGACACATTGGTGGTGTATGGTTTTCAGAAATCAAATTTTACTTCCCTTCACTGTCTCTCGATCATGATGATTATATGAAATCTGTGGTCCCCATTCATCTTTTTTTTTTTTCTCCCTTTTTTCTGTGAATTGATGAGCCTGTTCTGGTCCATGAATCATAGAACTTGCATCTCCTATTTGTGTTTTGTTTTAGGGAAGACGAGGGCAAGAGATGCTGCATTAAATGCCATTCAATCACCTTTGCTAGATATTGGCATAGAGAGGGCTACCGGAATTGTATGGAACATAACCGGTGGAAGTGATCTGACCTTGTTTGAGGTAGATAGACATCCCCCTGACTATTGTAGGTTTTTGCTCGCTGATTGTTGGTTGTCATCATCCATGTTTTTTCACGTCTCTTTAAGTTTCTTTTTTCTTTTGTCAAGATTGCCAGCCTTAGTTTTTCATGCTTATATTTATGAAAGCAAAAAAAAATCTATGAGGTGGATGGAACCTTGTTTACAGATAGTCTGCCTCTGTCAAGTAATTGTGATTTCTAGGTTGTGAACTTTGCATGACAAATTTTAAACTTTGGTTCAGAATTTGAGCGGAGGCCTATTTGAACGGCAAACTTGGTGCTCATGCTTTCGGTGAAAAATGAAAATGTATTATTGCCCTTCTGTATGCTACATTTTATAACTTAATGATTTACAGGTAAATGCTGCAGCAGAGGTTATATATGACCTTGTGGACCCCACTGCTAATTTAATATTTGGAGCAGTGATAGATCCATCGCTCAGTGGTCAAGTAAGTTATAATATGTTAGCCTCTGGCATAATTTATATGAATGTGTGCATGTAACGCAGTTGCTCCTGCAGACAAATCTTTAATCAGCAACTTGCTAGTTATTTTATCTGTCTGGTGCTCATGTCATTTGGTTCTACACAGGTAAGCATAACGTTAATAGCAACTGGATTCAAGCGTCAAGAGGAAACTGAAGGAAGGCCCCTACAGGTATGACTCAACACGCTCTCTTTCCTGCTGTCCTGGAAATCAATAACTCTGCCTTTTGTTTTGAACGCAGGCAAGTCAGCTTGCACAGGGAGATACAACAGTAGGAATCAACAGGCGACCTTCATTCACCGATGGTGGTGCAGTTGAGATTCCTGAATTTTTAAAGAAAAAAGGCCGTTCCCTTTATCCTAGAGCTTAATACCCTTTTAGCCAGTACTGCCTTCTTTAATCCCCTTTCATTTGTCTTCCAAAAAGGGGTGGAAAGTTGTATAATAATAAGCACTTCCATTTCTTCATGAGTGCATCAGCTTTTAGGAATATAAACAACTTGGTCCAAGGCATTAGGTCCCTTTTTGTCTTGGTTGTCACCTTTAGGTTAGAGTTGTGCATATCCTATGTTCATGAAAGTCAATTGTTTCATGTTTCTTTCTTTCTTTCTTTTTTTACCCGAATAAAGTGTTTCTAGTTACTGAGTAGTTGCCCCAAAGAGAGTAAGCTTTCTACTTTGTTGTTTGCCTACTAGAGATTTGCATTGATGCTGGTGTAGCAAGCTGGTTTTTGAGTTCATTACCTTGTTCTGATTTTTTTAAATGAAAATAATGCATCTATAGATCACAAAATATTACAAGAGTAAACAAAGATTAAGATGACCTTTTATCATCCATCACCTCAATATAGTAAAGTGGGGATTGATTAAAAGTCAAATTTGGAATAATCTTTTAGTTACTTGTTGCTCTTTGCCAATCTTAATTTATTCATCATATAAAATTGTCTCTTAATTTCTATTTTGTTGTTTGCCTAGTAAAGATTTTCGACAGTGTTCATACCCTGGTTCTGATAATCTTTTAGGTAACATCCTTGTTACTTTTCGCCAGTCTTTGTTTCTTCGTCACTTAGAAATTGTCTCTTAAGTTTCAAGCTTGGGAATTGAAACTGTTGACGCATCTCAAAAAATGTTTTTCCTTTTGTTTTCCCCTTTTAGTCGATGATTACTTTGACGTCACCTTAAACTTCTCCATGTGACGTGGCAAAGTTTCACGAGGGAGTACAACAATAAATGGTTTGTATTTTTGAAGGGTGAATGTCACGAACACAAAAATTAACTGAAGATGAAAAAAAAAAAAAAACTTAACGAAAATTCCAATCTCAAATGACAGTTTCAATAAAGGTAAAAGGGAAAAACTTTAGAACTTCAGGAATATAAAGGTAAAGGAACATAAAGGGGATGCCAACCACCGAATGCGAAGGAGAAAATCTTTGTAACAACCTTGACGCCCTTTATAATCAAGCCACTCCCATGACATAACCCTTCTTTTTTATTAATTGCATACAATATCTTGATCATCCAATCAAGCCTTTTCTATTGTATTCAAATTATTGAAGAAATTTATTATAGATCTAACCCAGACAATGGACATTATTGTGATAAATTTATGATATCAATAGTGGCTTTTTTTTTTTTTGCTCGAAAATAGTGGCTTTGAAACATATCAATGGGTATAAAAACATTGTGTCCCACAGTTCAGTGTATAACTGTGAAGATATCATTCTCACCCTACAATGGGGCCAGTTTCATTTTCATTTGACTTTTCCTTCACCTCCGACCTCTTATTTCTCCAACCAGATCCAATTGATCTCTAACTTGAAAATCTATATGATATAAAATAGCTAAAACAGTACCAGCCGTAATTTTAAATGATCGATCTGTTGTGTTTTTGTAATGATCAACGAATAACGAGTGGGCAATATTTCTCATTCAGCGCTTCTGTTGCTCCATCCATAGAACATAGCAACCAAATGCCTTTGGGCGCCATGGGAAAAAGAAGCTTCAGTACTTCTCGCCCGGAGTAGATTTTACCAGCCATAACCATCATGGACATTTTCTCCTCTTTCCAACACCAAGGTAAACAATCAAAGGAAGTGTGGTTCCTTGGAATTTCTTAATTGGTTTTCTAATTGGTGGCATCAAATCCCTTCATAAACCGTCAAGCTCTCATAAATTACCAGTAATCCCCACAGGAGCACGAACCATTCGAGAAATGGTGGAACCTACTGCTATCCCTGACAATTATAATTCTCCCAGTAACTTTTGATATGAACTTGATGGCAGAATGGCAATCATCACATACTCTTAAGTTCTTCTTCACAATAATTGGCTTCCCGATCGGCATGTTAATTAGTGAAAAAGCCACAGCAATCCTCTCACTATGACGGTGAAGATGCTTCTCTTTCAAAGCCTCGTCCATGTCAACTAGAACTAATTCTGTCTTAGGAACATATCCAACATTCTTTATCTCATCAAGAAGGCTATCAAGCTTTTCATAAATTTCTTTCGGAGAATGAGACCAGTCTTCAGCTTCAAATATATGGGTTTTATTTTGGATATCAACCCAGCTATAACCTGGCAATTTCTTTATGTTTCCATCTCTCATCATCTTCCTCAAACTTCTAACATCTTCCCACTGTCCTTCCTTAGCATAAATAGTTGACAGCAAAACATGAGTTCCACTATTTTCAGGCTCAAGCTTCATCAATTTTTCTGCTGCAATTTTGCCCCTTTCCTTATCTCCATGGATTTTGCAAGCCCCAAGAAAAGAACACCAACCAAAAGCATTTGGCTCAAACGGCATGTTATTTATAAAATCTTCGGCTTCTTTGAGCCTTCCGGCTCGACCAAGTAGATCAATAACACAACTATAATGCTCTTCTCTCGGCATCACCCCATAAATCTTGTCCATGGAATGAAAGAAGTTTAATCCTTCTTCTACCATTCCTGTATGACTGCATCCTATTAAAAGACTCACAAATGTTATTGCATTTGGTTTAATCCCTCTGTCAATCATCTGCTGAAAAGTTTCAATGGCATTTCTTCCCAAACCATGTTGTGCAAAAGCTCCCAACAATGAATTCCATGCTATATTGTTTGGGCTCTCAATCTCCTCAAACACTTGGGATGAATGATCAAACAACCCACATTTTCCATACATATCAATGAGAGTTGAAGCAACATAAGGGTCTCTATCAAAGTTAGATTTGACAACTTGGCCATGAAGCTGGATTCCATGTTCTAGTGCTGCTTGGTGAGCACAGGCCTTGACTAAGCTAGAGAAAGTAAATTCATTAGGTTCGATCCCTTGCCTCCGTAAGTCAACAAAAGTACTAAGAGCATTTTCAATTTGGCCCATCTCAACATATCCATCAATTAGAGCAGTATATGAAACTATATTCCTACAATGTGAATCAGATTGGAAGATTTTTGAAGCACTTTCCATGTCTCGAGACTTTGAATACATGTCTATGAGAGTATTTACTAGAACAGTATCCAATTCAAATCCCAACTTCACAATAGTTGAGTGGAGGGACTTCCCAAGATCAGAAGACTTTAGTAAGCTGCAAGCACTCAAAGCGCTACAAAGTACGTGCTGATCAATCAAAATATCATCTCTGATCATCTTCTTGTAAGCTATCAAAGCTTCCCCACAATCTCCATTCTTCACATAGCCATCAATCAAAGAAGTCCACAATACCTGATCCTTGCAAGGCATCTCATTAAAAACCTTAAAAGCATCATGCATTATACCACACTTCGAGTACATGTCTGCCAAATTACTCCCCACAAATAGTTCGTTGCTAAAACCACACTTCATAGCGAGACTATGCATTTGTGTCCCAAGCTCAATCGACTCAAGAAAGACACAAGCTCGGAGAATACTCGAAAAAGCAAATTGCGTCAGTGCTTCTCCGGCATTCCTCATTAGACAGAAAGTATTCAGAGCCTCATGAAACCTCCAATTTTGAGAAAACCCAGTAATCATTGCTGTCCAAGAAACCACATTTCTTTGTGGCATTTTGTCGAACAGTTTGGTAGCGTAACCAAGTCCTCCACTTCTTGAATACATGTTGATTAAGTGATTGGTAAGGAAGGTGCATAATGGATAAGAACCTCGTATAAGCTGAGCATGCAACTGTTTTCCTTTGTTTAATTCTCTAGTTTGTGCATAGCTTTGAAGAAGGTGAGCCAACTCTGTCGTGTCCTTCAGCTTGTTCCTCCCCAGAACAGCGTACCAACCATGACTGTTCATGAATTCGTTTCACCTGGACCATCAAACCTGTAATATGTAATGGAATCTGAGAACAAGTGGTCACTCACTGTTATTAACAAATATCCTGCTGCATCTTGTAAATGGGGGCAAAAAAACGGAGAGAAGAAGAGAGTCCGCGTTACCTGCTCGACGTATCTATGAGCAACAAAAGCTCATCTCCCAAAACGCACCGTATGGATCAGTGGAAGAACCAAGGCCATTTGATCCTCCATATTTCAACACACTGATATCGACAAGTGGAGGGGACGGGTTTGCATATTCCATTCATCAAATGGATTCATTAGCAAAAATACACTTTGTTTCTATTGTCCCAAAGCTTCCAGCTGAGGGTCCATTCATCACATTTTCTGTCATCTTCGAACCTGCAAAAGAAAATATGGAAGAAGAAGGAGAACTGAAAAATAACAGAGGAGGAAGAGGGAATAAAAAAGAATAGCAGATAAGGAAGGAGGAGGAGAATCCATGCATCGTCTCATTCCAAACAAATGCAGCAACTAAATCATGTAAAGGTGAAATATATTAGCATATATGGACAAATAGATGAATACCTTTGTGGTGCATCCTAAAATAATTTGCGGTGCTATTTAACCCCTCAAATTTTGAAAGTGGAGCAATCTCACCCTTTGTTAAAGGCCCACAAACGTCTGTTCACTTTCTCCGACCTTTTCTTCTGTCCTCTTCCACCTCCTCTATCGCCAGGCTGTTGAGTATAGATATGTGAATCGGCTGTGTTTGATGAAGTAGGAGACGGTGGAGACGAACGTAGAAAGAACAAACGACCATGGAGATTTTTACAGTTGAGCGACGGTGGAGGGAGCGACGGCAGTTAGGATCAGCACGGAAACAATGGAGAAGAAGCAAGAAGAAAAAAATGAAATCTTGAACTAGCAAGGCACTATTGCCAAAAACTATGAGGGAATGATCCTGGGGGCTGAATAGAGATACCATTAATTAGAAGAATATTTACTGATACGTTCTCGTCAGTTTATGTACGATGATACCTAAAAGCTCTCTGACACTTGAACTCTACAGCTCTTGACAAATACGAGCTTCTAGGTCCAAGTGTCAGAGAGAAGCTGAGATCAGAGGGAAGCCCAAATCTGACATCCTAGTGTTAAATAAGCCAAGAGCTGAGGGAAAAACAAATCCGGCACGATTCTAGGCCGGCGAATCTTAGGTGAGGGAAGCCAAGAGCTGCACAAGATTGTGAGGGAAGAGAGAGGCCGAGAAAGAGAAGGAGATTTTAGGGAGGAGATCTGAGATGGACGGGGTGATGGTAGTTCATGGGTATGTTTGTAGCTCTAAAAATTACAGTATATAATATTGAGTACATTTTGTTTAAAAGATGGGTAAGGTGCCAAAATACACACTAACTTTTTTTTGGAGCCCAGGAAAGACCTTTTTTGACGAAAAAAAAAATATACGTTTTGGGAAAAAAAATATCACAGGTTAGTTAGTTGACCATCAACTTGAATTAACACCGACGTGGCGATTTGACTTGACAAATGATTTAACGCTGACTAGGAATAAAAAATTTAAAAAACTAGAAAAAAAATTCAAAAAACTAGGAAAAAAATCAAAAAAATCAGGAAAAAATTCAAATAATTAGGAAAAAAGTTTAAAATTTTCCTTATCCAGTTTTTATTCAGACTTCACACATCAGATTAGATTTATCTCTGTAGGGAGAATTGACAAGATGATTATTTTGATTAATTAATTATTATTTTTATCAATGAATAATTTACCCTAACAGATCTCCAACAACCGCACCCCCGTGTATATACAACTCCTCCTCCACCAATTGTTATCCGACCGCACAAGCGGTGGCATAGCACAAGAATGGGCCCCCTTTAGTGGGGGTATTTTAATTTTTTTTCTAATTATTTTCTTATTTTTTGAAATTTTTTTCTAGTTTTTTTAATTTTTTCTAGTTTTTTTTTAAAAAAATTATTCCTAATTGTCCGAAAATCAAATGTCGTTGCTCCATCCAAGTTGACGATCAACTAACTAACTATGGTATTTTTGTTCCCAAAACGTAACGTCGTGTGTATTTTTGCTTTCAGGAAAAAAGGTCGTGGTCTTTAGCCTTCCTTAAAAAGTTCGTGTGTTTTTTTTGCCTTAACCCTTAAAAATTACATGTATTTTTTTACATTAACCCTCAAATCAAATATAAGGGTTAAATTACACCACAAATTATTTTAGGTTGCTCAATTCATTAAAAAAAATGTGGTTAAAGTATATCTTTTGTCCTTTAAATTTGCCTCGAGGTTTAATTTTAGTCTCTTAAGTTTATAAAATATATTTTAAATTATTAAAACTTAATAACGTGTTTGTAGCGGAAAATGTTGACTAAACAAAATTAAGTAGTGACTATGCAGTACTGATGAAGCAAGCTAGCCACTTGCAACACAACACCTCATTTAATTTTAATCTCAAGTGGCATTTACTTAATTTACATTATTTTATTTATTAAATAAAAATATAATTCAAATAAATTATTTTAATCAATTTCTTGATTCACTTTCTCTTTTGTTCTTTACATATGGCCCAGTTTGGATGGATGAAAAGGTAGGAATGGAATTGAATGGAAAGGAAAAGAATGAAATGGAAGAGAAAATACTTTCCATTGAAGTGTCTGGTTCACATTGAAAAAAAAATGGATTGATAAGCGAAAATTTGAAGACCGTGTTGGCACAAAGTGAGATATTTGTCACTAACATCCAATTAATTTAATTGGGCTCTTATTCTCGATCAAAGGGAATAGAAAGGAGATCAAATGAATTTTTAGTGCACAAAGATCAAAGAATAGTTAAATATCCCCTTTTGTTTAGTTATGTGTCACATGTCATAATAAGCTAGTATGTTGGTATTTTTTTTTTTGATATATTATGTTGGTAAAATTAAATATTATATGGATATGTGGAACTTGGACAAAACATGAATTCATTAAAAATCCAAATGGGCCTTAAAATTTCAGCCAAGAGAGCCCAAAACAGTTGAAAGAGAAAAGCCCAAAATACACAACTAGATAGTTTGAATGTAATGGAATGGCATGAGTGTAATTAAGCACATAATCCCATGCCATTTTTGCATAATACCACTTTTGCCCCTTAAAATTTCAATTTGACTAGGTTCCAACTTCCTAGGAGGCACAGTGGAAGTGGAATGCCATGCAAGCACCACACTCAAGTGTTAAACAGTAAACTCGAGTATTAACTTAAACATTTGAGTGTTATGAGTCTTTTCACTCAAGTGTTGAAAAATATGCTTGAGTTTGTACTCAAATTGTTACAAAATGTTTCTCCTAATCAATTATTATTGTGAAATTTGTCTTGATTTTACTTAAATCTCTGGCTAATTAAATCTTTGACTTCTTTTATGTAAACCGTTACAACAATTTTGAATACACCACACTTCTTCATCTTAACTCCAGGTCTGGTTATGTTGAGCAGATTGGCCCGAAACAATTTACATCAGCCTGACTATAATTTTGTAGACACCTCATTTCAATGGATTTCGACTCTGCCCTCTCTCAGTTTTAGTTAACAACAGTCACAACCTTGCCTTTCTATGCCTTTAGATTAATTAAATAAGACAAGGATAAATTATGAATAATAAAAAGATATTTTATGTGGTCGAATTTTGTAGAACAAGTTCATTCGCAGAATGTAGAATCCTCGTCTCTCTGCTCCCTTCCGTTGCTCGTGGCGGCCAAGGACCGTGCCCACGCGGCGATCCCCGCCGCGAGAGAGTCTCCTCTCCTCCGTCATCTTCGCTCCACGCCTCCCACGCCCTTCGATCTCCGCCTTGTGTGTAGGTGTGCTCTCATTTCGGCCCGAGTTCTTCTCGGATCCAGGATTGTCTTCGACGCCGGTGTTTGAATCTGATTTAGCTCGCCGTCCAGCTACTCCGCTTTTGCCGCTCGACCCTGCCTCGTCGTTTTCCGGTGAGAAGGTTCAAAATATAGAAATTGCTCATAAAGTCCACCACGTTGAAGCACGTTGTGGGGTCATTGCGAGTTTGGCTCAGGACTGGAATAAAATAGGTTGTGCTTGATATAGAAATCTCCCCTGCTGTTCTGCTCCTTTTCCCGATCGTCTACGCCCTAGCTCGTGGAGGTGCTGGTTTTGGTTTTGTGCGTCTTCTTAACCTATGTGACCTTATTTTGTTTAAGCAATTCTCGAGATCCATCCGTCATGGATTCCGGATATGGCTCTGTCTTTGCCGTCTTGTTCATTTGATGTGTGTTTTTGGTCTTGCATCCTTGTTAATTTCTGTGTTCGGTTTCCTCTGGGTTGGGCGTTCTGCTACCAATTTTTGAAGTTATGCTTGATTCATGCTTCCTTAGTTTTGCTCTTGTTGCTTTCCTCTGAGCTTTTGGCTTAGTTGTGACAATGGAGAGGCAAGGGACCCAGCAGAAAGAAGGGGACTTGGTAAGGATGGTGCATTATGAAAAGGCCAAAGAAATCGATCTTGCACCTTCACATCCTGCTTATCAAAGAAACCAAATCTCCTATAGAAGTAAACTTTTAGAGAAGGAGGAGGAAGTTTTCTCTCAGGAATTAGAGGATCAAATGAAAGAATGGCTTTGTGAGGAGAAGGAGACTTCTCCACCTCTTACTGAGGAGCAGAAAATACTTCTTGCTTCCTTACCAAAGCTAAGCATGTCGGACGAAAGGTTGATGGGTCTTTGTCGTCCTTGGAAGGATGCCTTAATTCTCACTCTACTGGGAAAGTCGGCAAACTTAGAAATGATGAAAGACAGATTGCTTGGATCCTTCGATCAAAAAGCTTTGAGCTCATTGATCTACCAAACAATTACTTTGTGTTTAAAACAGGAAACAAAGATCTGCGATTAAGATTACTGTTTGATGGTCCTTGGGTGATACAAGGGCATTACCTAGCAGTGCAGAGATGGAGTCCGAACTTCAACCCCTACAGCAATGAGATTCAAAAAGTAGCAGTTTGGGTTCGTATTCCTACTCTTCCAATGCATGTTTATTCTGAAGAGTGTTTACTCGAAATAGGCAACATGATTGGTAAGGCCCTCAAGGTAGATGTTAATACATTAGCCCAATGCAATAATCAAAGCATGATGGTGGAAAGAGGGAAGTTTGCCAGGGTTAGTGTTGAAGTACACTTGAAGCAAGCTCTAAAATCTAGGTTTGTTATTAGATCTACTATTTATACTGTGGAATACGAGGGGCTTGACCTGATCTGTTTTAAATGTGGTAAGTATGGACACCCTCAAGTGAAGTGCCCGCTTTCTCGAATCACAGGGGAGGATTTGCCTGAGAAACCTCTTCCAGAAACGAACATAAGCCACGGTTCAAATATCCCAAGTTTTTGCCCCGCTCATCTTAAGCCTCTTGTGAGCGTTCCCAGGAATTAACTCTAACGAAGAATTTGGCTCATGGATGATAGTAAAGAGATACTCCAAGAAAAAATCCAAAATCTAGAGACAGATAAGAAGTTGGGGAAAATGCCCGAGAACAATAAATCAACTGGAAAGGAGAAGAAAGATGCTTCAGGTTCAAGGTTTGAAGTGTTGCAAGAGGTGAAAGATCCTATCTATTTGAAAGGTGTGGATCGGCTAAAAAAGACAACTACATGGACAAGGAAAGAGGGTGAACCACTACCTTCCATAAAGGAAGGAGGTACTATGTCTAAAGAGAGAATAGAGCCATCTAAAGAGAGCGGAAATAAGGAAGATGTGGCTGACCACATTGAAAAGGAAAAGTTGAACCTTGTCTCGGATGGGAAATGTCGTTTGGTGATTGAGGAGCCTCCACTAGAGTCTTCTGCGAAGGGAGAAAACAAAGAAAAGGTGATGAAAGTGAAAGAAAACGAGGGTAAGCCACCCAATGTTCTCGTGAGACAATCGAGCCATTCTACCCACGAATACAATCTTAGGCCCAACGGTCTATCCTCTGTGCGTAACAAGAAGAAAGCAGCTAGGGCACACAATGTTGTCATTGGATCCACCAAAGCAATTGAAATTTCAAAATCCAAGGAAACAAAGGAACATGCCGGGGGAAATAAGAAGACTAATGAAGAGAAGGATATAGTGCCATGTAACCCTGTCATCGCGACTTCTTCTACCAAAAATGGGAAGATTGATGATGTGGATGAAGGAATTGAAGATTCAGTAGTGGTTCTATCATCTCTATCTCCTGCCGAGTTGATCGATCATATTGCGATGATGCGAGATCCTATGGAGGGACAAGATTCCTTCGTTGCGAAACCCGATTCGTTCTGGACGGGAGCTAGACGGCGGGGGGGCGCCGTAAGTCTTTGCTTCCTTCTATTTTAAGTATATCTATTTAATGATTTTAGCCTCTTGGAATTGTAGGGGAGCCGTAAACGGACCTTCCCAATCGATGTTAAAGATATTGTAAGAAAATATAGTATTGATATTCTCTGTCTTCTGGAGCCTCGTATTAGCGGCACTAAAGCTGATAATGTTTGTCGTAAGCTTGGTTTTAGCAATTGGATTCGTGTGGAATCTAGTGGTTTTTTCCGGGGGTATCGGCTATTGTGGGACGGGAAAATTTTGATATTACTTATATATCATCTACCACCCAAATGCTCCACCGTCAAGTTTACAATCGTCGATAATTTTTCGTGCCTTATCACTTTGGTTTATGGTGAAACTAACTCTATTGGCAGGCATATGTTATGGGACTCCCTCCGTCTTCTAGCCAATAGCTCTACCCTTCCTTGGCTTGTCCTTGGCGATTTTAATGCATATCTATCCCCATCGGACAAATTGGGAGGGGCTCCCCTTCTTCGACCTCAATGAAACAAACGGAGATTGTATTGATGATACGACTTATTGAAGCTAGGTTTCAAGGGGAAGTTTACTTGGGAAAAAGGGGCTGAAGGAAAGATTGGACCGGGTCTTCACCAACTTCTCTTGGCTCTCCCGTTTACCTAACTCTTCCGTCCGTAATGAGCTAAAATTTAAATCGATCATAGGATTGTGGTTGTCAATTCCAACCCTCTCCTCGTTGCTTCCGCTCTCGTAAACCCTTCTCCTGTCGATTGCTTGGTCCCTTGAGAAAGATTTCAAAGACATCACCGCCGATGCTGCGGGATAATAATTGGCTTGATGGTCTTCATAACTTTAGAGAATCAGCTCTGGATTGGAATGAGAACCGTGTGGGAAATTTCACCAGTAAGAAAAAACAGTTGCTGAGGCGCTTAGAAGGCATTGACAAAAGCAGGAAAATGAATCTCCAATCTGGTTTATTTCGCTTAGAAAGAAAGCTTTGGGAAGAGTACCATAAGGTGGTAACTCAGGAAGAAATTGTCTGTTCCAAAATCCGAAGTAAATGGCTTCAGGGAGGTGACAAAAATACAAGGTTTTTTCATGCCTCTACCATGGTTAAAAGGAAGAAGCAGAGAATTGGAGCTGTAAAAAACGATGAAGGGTTATGGATTGATGACCACGTCACTTTGAAATTGTTGACCCATGATTTCTTCAAAAATTTATATACCAGAGATGTTTTTGTGAGAGATCCCGAGGGATGGTGTTCTAACTTCCTTCCATGGATGACAATATGATTCACTTTCTCTCAAGAAATGTTTGCAAAGTCGAGATAAAAAATGCGGCCTTTGCAATAGGAGCTTTCAAAGCTCCGGTCCCGATGGTCTTCAAGCTCACTTTTTCCATTCTCAAAGGTCTCGTAATAGGTGATAAAATATGTGACTTCATTGAAGATTGTTTTAACAATCCTTCTAAGTCATCCCGATAAATCAGTCCAAAGTTGTTCTTATTCCCAAGGTTGATAATCCAAATACGTTGAAGGAATTTCGTCCTATCTCCCTTTGCAATGTGAGCTTCAAAATCATTACTAAGCTCCTAGCTAATAGGTTAAAGGGGTTCATGCCCCATCTTATTAGTCAAGAGCAGTGTAGTTTTATTGCTAATAGATCTAGCTGTGATAATATCCTTATTGCTCAAGAAATTATCCATTCCATGAGGATGAGCGGGAGGAAGAAAGGCTTTGTGGCAATCAAAATTGACATGGAGAAAGCTTTCGATAGGTTAGATTGGGGTTTATCGAAATACCCTTGAATGTATTAACTTGGAGAACAACCTCATTGATCTCATCATGGCTCGTATCTCTACTACATCTATGTCTATCCTTTGGAATGGTGATGAAACCCCGATCTTTCACCCTTCTAGAGGAGTTCGACAGGGCGATCCCCTGAGCCCATATATATTTGTTCTTTGCATGGAGCGCCTGGGCCATTTAATTAAAGCTGAATGTGAAGGGCGTAGGTGGAAGCCCTTTCTTTTCAAGCGAGGTAGTCCACACGTCTCCCACCTCTTCTTTGCCGATGACCTCATTCTTTTAATGTGCTTCCTCGATCAAATGATTGAAGTCCGAAGAGTTATACAAAGTTTCATGCGAAGTCTCGGGACACGAATCAACCTCGACAAATCACGAATGTTCCGCTCCAAAAAATTAACTTCAACGGGGCTCTCGAAATGAGCCAACTCCTTGGGATTGGGATTATCACTGACCTAGGAAAATATTTGGGTGTCCCAATCATCCATAAAAGAGTTTCTCATGCTACCTTTAACCCTATTGTGCTAAGAGCAAGGAAAAAGTTGTCCTCGTGGAAAAGCAAGTTTTTGACTATGGCAGGACGTTCAGTTCTTATCAAGTCTCGTACTTTCTTCTATGCCTAACCATTGCATGTAATCTTCTCTCCTTCCAATTTGTACTATTAGAGAAATTGAACGAATCTCCGGAATTTCCTTTGGTCCCGGAAGAAGAAGACGTCAGAAAATGCATCTTATTGCTTGGGATAAAATTACACATGTTAAGAAGCAAGGGTCTCGGGTTTCAAAATCTCCGCCGCTGCAATAAAGCTTTTATTATGAAACTTTCTTTGAGTCTTTTAACTAAGAAAGATGCCCTCCGGGTTCAATGTTTGTGGTCCAAATATAACTTTGGCAATCAGATCGCCTAATATCTCCGTAAAGAAAAACGTTCCTCGGCTTGGAAAGCGATCGTCGAAGTTTGGGATAAGTTTCTCAGTGGTGTGGGTAAAAAGGTCAATAACGGGCGAGTACCAAGTTCGGATGATCTCCGCTACCCTTGATCAACCCATCATCTCCTTTATTCAAGACTTTCCTCTCGTCAACGTAGAGGAAACCGTTAGGGATCACCTTCTTTCAAATGGACGGTGGGACTATCACGAGATGGTTTGGAGTTTTACCTCGGATATCATTAAATTCATTTTGCAATCAAATCCTCCCTCCAACAATTCCCCTTGGATTGTTTTACCCGGAAAAACGACTAAGGATGGGGGTTTCTCTCATTAAATCACCTACCAATTCCTCTCGACACCGTTGAAGCAAGCACTAATAACTTCCGGGCCCAAGTGTGGAAATGGCAAGTTCTGAAAAAATTAAATACTTTATGTGGCAGTTGGCCATGAGAGACTTTGCTACCAACTCTCTTCGGGCAAGGAGGGGCCTCACCAATGATAATGGTTGCCCTTTTCAATGCAATAGTGAGGAAAGTGTGATCCATATCATTCGAGATTGTGAGCGTGCTTCAGAAGTCTATGGAAACTTATTTTAAAACCTAATTATTTCTCTCAGTTTTTTTCTGGCAGCTTGCAGGTTTGGCTCGACTGGAATACCAAGCACAACCCAGGAAAAGGGAGATTTCTGAACCTCTCACGGGCGAGAACCTTTAGCCTAGGGTGCTTTGATTCTTTGGACAACCGAGATGTAAATTTCTTTTTCGGGAGTAAACACGAAACAAGGGAGATGACACCGGTGTCAAATATATCTCGCTCATGGAAAATGGAGTGAATCAAAAGCTATACCACAAGATCTTCCAACCGGACAAGCTTGACGAAATCTTGGACACCCCTCCCAAGAATACGGTTCGGATCGATGTGGACGGTTCGGTGCTTCAACAACATAATCTTTGCATGTGGGAGTACTAAGAAATTATAAAGGGAATGGTTGATGGGCTTCTATAGACCCCTTGGCCTCCTTTTCCGTCAGTGAAAAATTTATCTTTATCATGATAGGGTTGCAGATCGGTCTACGAGATGGGACTACGAGCATCGCCATTTACTCCGATTCTCTTGATGCGTCAATATCCTTATGAGAGATTGCCCCGCGATCATCCTCCGAAAGACATTATTGGGGAGACTCGAGACCTTTTGTTCCGAGACGGACGTGGAGCTTCATCACACTTCAAGAGAAAACATTGCTTGTCTTGATTATATGGCAAAGAAGGGCCATAGTGTTGTCATTAGTCTTATTTGGTCGTGATTCCAACTATCCCGAGAGGGTCTTTTAGATATGGTTTTTGAGGATCGCGATCCTGCCATTCCTAGTTTTCTTTCATCATGTTATTCCGCGTGCTGAGCCTTATAATCTACCTATTTCACGTTTGTTTGAAACCGAACTGCCAATATTATCCAAAAAAAAAAAAAAAAAAGTGGCTATGTGAATCTCTTAAATAAACTTAAGAGGGTTTTGTAGCAACAGAAGGTTACGGTTTGACGATGAGAAAATAAGAGAGAAAGTTTATGAAGAAATTAATTAAAATAATCTCCTTAAATTAGATTTTTATTTAAAAATAAAATACAGTAAATTAAGTAAACGTCAAGTGGGATTAAAACTAAATGAGATGTTATGTTGCAACTTGCAAGTGGTCAGTTTTCTTTGTCAATATTGCCTAATCACTACTCAACTTTATCTAGTCAGCATTTTTTTGTTAATAATATTAACCGTGTTAAGTTTTAAGGACTAAAAGAATACTTTATAAATTTAAGGGATTAAAACTAAATCTCATATAAATTTAAATGACTAAAAGTATATTTTAGCTGAAACTTTTTAAAGGTGCTTCTTAACCCTATCTTTGAAGAACCAAAATATGCATATCACCTGAACATTCTGCTTCATATATATTTATAAATATTAGTATATTTCATGCTTAATATAAGATCCTATTAGTGTACTTTATACAAAGAGTAAGATTTCATACTAAGGACACGAGGTAACACATTTGAAGATGGCAAAAAGGAGAGGGGGGAAAAAAAAAAGTAACAGTGAATTACAAAAATGCAGCTGGGGTCAGAATCCCTAAATAATATCTTGAAGCACAATGTGGCTGAGACACATAAAAGACCTTAATGAAGATGGCGGGGCCAAGTTTCAACGAAGCCACCCACTTGGCCATACAATCAGCCGCAGTATTTCTCTGCTCTAAAGGGAGTGACTAAACCTGAGGGGAGAGCCCATGGTTTTGCTTTTTAGGCGACTCCAGAAATAAAGAAGTCACGGTAATATTCAAGTGGACATCGATAAGCAGCTAGTACTGTATAATTTCCCAGATCAACGTCAACCTCTCATTCCTCCAAAAATCTACCTGGGATTCTGAGGAATCTCTGGCTTTGGAGATCAACATATCTTGTCATGACATCATTAACATGCATATAATCCGACATTAAAATTAATCACCCCTGTAAAATTACAACCATGCCAGATGCCTTTTTCCCTCTTGTAGTATGTGCATCTTATTGATGGATTCTTTTACATATCATGGTAATGGGGCACTTTTATTACTCTCGGTCTTAATTATAAAAACACTTTTATAATATAATTGTCTTATAAAAGTGTTCCATAATTGCATCAGGATAAATTTAATATTATTTTTTCTCCGTAAAGGTCCATATAAAACTTTTTATTATTAGGAACACAAATAATAACAAAGTACTAGTGGTTGGTTAAAATTCGGAAGTTCTAACAAAAGTGGCTTTTCTTGTTGGGGTTTCTATCACTTGGCATTTTCAGCACTCGCAAGTTGGAACTAAACCACACGTTGAGACCCATGTCTACCAGGTTGGAACTAAGCCACACGTTGAAAACCCATATCCAAGAAGACGTATTTGCCGGCGATGTGTAAATAAATTTCCACCCTTGGCATCAATTCCATACCCCGTAGCGGGGAGAGAGAGAACAAAAGCATCAATTTATCAGAGTTTCAAACACCCACACCCTCTCTGTAGACTCTGCTTCTGCTTCTCCTCTGCTCGTAATGGAAGATAAAGCCTCTCTGCTTCTGACTAACCCTGATAACCAGATAACCCATCAACCATTGAAATGGAAGAAACCCCATCTAACAGACAACGATGATACCGATCAAAAAAGCTCCTTTATGAGCACTTGCAGCTTCGATGATACACAGAACCCATCAGCTTCAAAAACCAGTCTCTTGAGTAAAGAGGAAATAGCAATTCAGAAGCAGGACTCGAGGGAGGAAATGGTTGAGGCAGAGGATTGTGGACGCGAGAGGCTGAAGCGTCACAGAGTTGAAGTGGCTGGAAGGGTATGGATTCCAGAGATGTGGGGTCAGGAAGAGCTTTTGAAAGATTGGATAAATTGCTCAGCTTTTGATGCTCCTTTTGTTCCCAGCAGGATTATGACGGCACGAGCAGCTTTGGTACAACAGGGAAGAAGGGCACTGCTCGTGGATTAATGACCCATGTAAGACACACGTCTTTGATTTTTCATTAATCAAGCGAATTTAGCAGCCTGTTCCTGTGGAGCATGGTTTATTAATCCTCACCTTTTATATGAAAAACCACTCTGTTACATTTTGTACTTGTATCAAGAATATGAAGTCCTTGATTTGCCAGACATCAACTCGCTCGCTCCTGGAGCAAAAATGCTCTAGTCATCACAACTCTACAATTTCTTTTTTCAGTCACACTTTCCTAAAGAACGCCTGTTAATAATAGAAGAATTTGATTATGAGTTCAAAGTTTCATTAGTAATAGAAGGTTAGCGACCAAGTTTCCACTTTTCTCTAGCCAGCGCTTTGATTTTCTTTTGTGAAATATGAGATGTCATCTTTCTGGCTGCGACACTGTTAACTAAGCATTATTATCTAATAATAGCGCTAAAATCCACCAACCTAACGTTTGTGGAAAGAGAAGTCTACTTCCATTTAACTGAATTGACGTCTCTGTCCGGGGCCTTCTTCTTCATAATCAAGTCATACCACCTCAACAAAGCGAGCAGCGCGCCAGCGCCAACGTATGGTGCCGAAGAATACAAATTCAATTATTTGAAAAGTTTACTTTTTTGCCTCCTTCGTGTTTTAATTCTCACGTAGAACTGCAGTGTTTTATACAAATAGGGAAAAACACCAAATTACGTCTTTGTTACAAAATATGTACCGGATTAATGCACTTTTGGAACTTTTTACCGAAGTGATGTAGTCAAACCTTAGGTTTGACTGACGAAACTAGTGGCGTCACCAGTGGTGACGCCACTGAGCAGTCGCGTCAGGTCCTCTGACGCGACTGCCACAATTCCTGACAACCGTAGTCAGGATTCCCTCCCCCCTCCAAGCCCAAAAAGCCCCCCCAACTGATTCCTGACTGTGGGTGTCAGGAATCAGTGGCAGTCGCGTCAGAGGACCTGACGCGACTGCTTAGTGGCATCACCAGTGGTGGCCACGCCACTTTGTTTCACAATACACCCTTTGCACCAGTTTGATGCATCACTTCGATAAAAAGTTTTAAAAGTGCATTAATCCGATATATATTTTGTAAAAAAGCTGTACTTTGGTGTTTTTCCCAATACAAATAGGTCGAAAGTTTCTGGTTCATTCACAATGGAACTATGGAAGTGAGGAAAAGCACACAAAAAAAGATATTATGAAAAGGTCCATCATCAAAAGAAACAGAAATGGATCTGAACCACCGAACCAGAGTACTGTGATTCTCCATTTTTGTGAACTATTCAGACGCCTAGAGCAATTGTAGATAACGTACGAGCACTGACATTAGCTACCTAATATCAGAAATTCATCTATTAGGCAAAGAAATTAAATCAACAATGACCAAGGACATTTGAATTTTGAACTACTAATGTTAGTGGCTAACTTCAGTAACTCGTAGCTCTGAATGGTTATTCAGGGGTATGATTTTTAAAATGAACAGTTATAAAGAATTTACATGCTGGACCTTCATTGTTCTAAAGGAAAAGTTGTCCCATTATCAGCTGCTTCACTGGCAATGATATTATTAACTCTGTCTCGAGCAAAAATAAATGATACACAGAGTAATGCATGGTTAAAAGAAACAGAGAAGTTTTTGCAAAATAATTCCTGGGGCCTATTTAGTCAACTTTATAAATTTCGGTAAACACTGAATTTCATTTATTTATAAATACTATTCCTTATTTTTAATCAAATCTGACAATTTGATTATATTTCATTAATGATTTAAGACATGCAAAAAAAAAAAAAAATCCTGGCATGATCAATGTAAATTCTTAATTAATATTAATTTTTTTTTAAAAAAAAAAATACGAGCATCATTTGCGGACGATTTGTTGACCGCGACAATTGTCCGGTTTGAGTGAACCGGTATGGTTCGCTTTCGGTCCGTTTTAACGTTAGGAAATAGGAACCTCCCTAACATTGGGGCGGAGCGGAGGAGCCAGAGCGATCTGTAACCCTAGGGAGAGATCACAGACACAATCGACGGTTAACCAGAGAAATACAGCGAATCTAATTAATCATCCATGGATTCAGCAGCTCGAAGGATCAGAGGAGGTCTTCTTGAAGGCCTTTACAAAGTCATTATGCGCCGCAACTCCGTCTATGTTTCCTTCATCATCGCCGGCGCCTTCCTCGGAGAACGGGTTAGTCCTCAGTTTTGTTTAAAGCTTTTGTTCGTCGAATCTAATCGGATTCTCGTTAGTTGTGTTTCAGCTTTATTTGTTATGCATTTTATAGGAATTTTCTTAGGATTAGGTGCATTTTTTTGTGGTGGCGAGATTGGAATCGTTTTCCCTTTCTGGAAACCGATTAATGCTTCAGCTGCTAGTATCCTTCATAGGAATGATCTGATTCCAGTTTGTTTGATGCAAAACTTCGAAGAATCCGGGTTAGGAAAGAATAGGTTTTTTTATTGTCATATCTCGGTCACTGTTGATTATGGACTGAGTTTCGGATATGGCACCGAAGTGTTTCGATAGGAATTACGCATAAGTAATACTCCAACTCTCACAATCGAAGAATAGGCGGAGGTTGGTGAGGTTTAGCATGGATGAAATGAATATCAGGAGCGTAGTGTTTTAAAGTCCATCACCCTTTTCCGAAGTGGGCTAATTTTTTTTTCACGGTATTTGTTACTCTGTTGTGTACATTCGTTTACTTGCAATAAGAATAATTATGAGATTTGTTGTTGGTTGCAGGCTGTGGATTATGGGGTTCACAAGCTATGGGAGTTCAATAATGTTGGGGTAACGAACTTGCTTCACTCTAAATATAAGATATTACTACTCTGGTCCTAATTATAGGAACACTTTTTCCTATATTAGGACTGGAGGGAGTATATTTTTTGACTTTGAGTATCAATTTTAAGGTGCTCACCTTTTGTGAATGACTTTTTTTTGCGTGAATCAAATTTGATTTATTTAATTGAAACGATGTCTTTATTGGATCCATTCTTGTTGTTCCTTATGTGTTAGGACTAGGAATGCCATATTTTCATTCATATCTGCCGATTCTGTAGTGTTATGAATTCTGTTTCCAGGGTAACTTCTTAATCACTACTTTGTTGAGTCGTCTGAATTGTGTAGCGGATTGGAGTCATGATACTCTTTTGAACTTGCCTACATGCTTAGATCATAATGCTAGTAATGATGTTTGCAAGTAGCCATTCGTCTCATTGAATTTCAGAATGGGCTCCAAAGTCTCTCAGTATATGAATACCTTTAATGCAAATACGTTTTTTGGGTTTGAAATTGTTGCAATTTTGACGCATTGTGATTGTGCCTAGATCATAATTTAGACTGTTTCATAGAAGTCTTTCTAGTATCATCCATCATTTCGTTTCATTTAACATGCTCTAGTGGCCCTCCTTTCCAAAAGAGAAAACATAGAAGAGAAATGATCTTGATGTGAAGAGCTCGATCTCATGGGAGGTTGTGACTCCGTCTATGAATCACCTCAAGTTTTGTATGTATGGTAATTAAAAAATTTAAATTTTCTCATTTTTCACTTTAATCCAATACTAGGAGGAGAGCTGGGCTACTTTGTAAGTCAAAGCTCTCCATAGCTTTACCTAAGGGGGACAATGATGACTTGTTCTCTGACATGCACAAACTATTAGACAGCTATCTTTCTGCCCCTTTGATTCCTCATTTGTCTTGAGTGTTTAGAAAGTTCCATGGGAGCAAGTTGTGAATCGTCAGTTCAGTTGCCCTTTCTGTCTCATTTATATTGGTTGCTTTTTATTTTCCTTTTGGAGTCTAAATACATGGCCATCTTCCTCCTGTCCATATTTACTCTAACCAATTATATCCCAAATGAGAGAATGATTTGAGATGGGGACAAAAGACGATATGATCTTGGTCGGTAAAATTATTTGATGAGGCTTCCAATTTTGATAGGGAAGGAGAAGATTGGAATGGTTAGGGTGAGGAAATTGTTTATGTACTTATTGTATGGCTTTCTCATCTTGCATAGAGTTCCATGTATGTGCCCATTTTAAATCTCCATTGTCCATCCAATCTGTGCTAGCAGGACAAGTAATTGTTCCCCATTACCAACAGAGATTTTAGGATTTCTAATATTTGTGATGTTTTGCTGTCGATTTTTTTTTTTTATTTTATTTTATTCTTATGCAGAAACGATATGAAGACATTCCTGTGCTGGGGCAAAGGCAATCAGAAGAGTAAATTGTTGGACCGATACATCGGCTGTCTTTGAAGTTTCATACTTTTGGAAATTTGGAGTAGACCTGATGAATAGATACGGATTTCCATTTTTGTAATAAGTGTCAGATGATTGCTTCTTGTCAATCTTAATTCACAAGCATAATTGCATTGATTATTGGATATATGAGAAAAGGAACAAGCATTATTTGCTTAAACAAGTTACATGGAAACGTCGGAGTTTGTTAGTATGTCGAACGGTTGTTCTAATACATTGGCACTCTGATTTCGGCACTTGCAAGTTCCAAATGGTGCGATTGAGAAGCACTGAAAAATGGAATTATATCCATGCCGAGTTAGATGTTTTTTTTGGTGCCGGACATAATTTCCTTATTCGACTTGGGAGTGTGGAAATTGTAAGCTTCGTCTTATTGTTTCCTTGTATAAATTTGATTCTCAAAACTTGGAAGACGAGAGTGGCACATTCTGTGGACGATTATTTTTCTAATAATTATTGAAACGGATCTAATTAATACAGGGTACATCGTTGTGCCAAACAAACGGATGGCCGAGGGTTATAATCGAGTTTAAGACTGTAGGCCGCATTAGAGAAAGCGGGTGTCAGGTGTTTGTTTCTCCGAGGTTCCATGAGATGGAGAAATGTATAATTATGCATCTTAAGCTGATCCTGTTCCCTCTACCTGTGTTGGAACTGATCCGTTCAGCTTTCATTGCTACGTGTATACGCCACGGCAAAGTTAAATCAGTTCCAAACTTCAAAAGCAAGAGCCTTATCCAAAAAGTTATTAATGCTAGTACAAAATAAGTGAGAACAATAAGTAAAGCCTAACATATAATCAATTCGAGCTTTCTACAAGCTCAGGGCAAAGTCAGTTCCTCAGAAATTCAAGGGTAATGTAAAAGAGGAATCAAGCAATGGCATGCACGATTTCATGATCAACTAACTATCTTCTATTTCTTGACTTTTGTTTGGCACTTGAGGATCATCTCGCTCACACCATGATCAAGCCCACTTTGTCAGTTCACAATGTGCAGCTTGAGTTGCCCACGTTTTATTCAATAGCAATCAGAATACAGCATTGATAAGATGTCACCGGCATTTCAAAGCTTCAAGTATTTCAAAAAAAAAAACGTCTCACCTATTCCTATTCATGGAAACACTTAAAACAGTAATTATATCTGACTCTCACTGGGAAATAAACAAAAATGTAACACAATAAATACAAAACAACGAATTAACAAATTCCAACAATTATCACGCTCTTTATTCTAATTTTCAATCCACTTTTTGGTTTACAGGACTTTCAAGCTCCTACAAGGATGACAAATTCGTCATGAAACTATTGACAACGTTAACCATATGGACAGTCATCTGAGTACAATTGACTCGTACAGGCTTAAAACATTTATCTGAGATATAGAAAGCTTCTTACAGGGAAGAAAAAATAATTCAAATACTTGTGGTTTAGTATAAGATTGGACATATGTCCGGCAGAAACAAAACAACAATATCATAATCTTTCAGCTTCAAAGAAGCAGTAGACGATGATTATTGAAGTTTAAATGAAATGGTGTCTGGTAGTAACTCAAAGAGGAAGTGGAAACCAGAGTCAATCCCAATTTATTTTTATTGATGCTGATTCTTGAAGTTCAAATGAATTGGTGTCTGGTAACTCCTAAAGAGGAAGAGGAAACCAGAATCAATCTCAACTTAGCTGCACAGGTTTCACATAAATCAGGAAAATAGTAATTCAAAATGGAAGAGGAAAAGTACCAGAGGTTTTGAGAACTACCCACCTTCAAAGTCAATTTGCACATTATCCTGTGAAAAACTATCCTCCACCTGACTTCAATATGTGACAATTCTTATGTACCGCAAGAAAGTTTCTCAGTTATCTTTGCATCAAGTTTACACGTCATAATTGACGAACAATTAAATGTTACATTGCGTATAGTTTCACTAATCAATTTTGTAAACCTTCCAGGGCTTAGAACATCATCAATTGGAGAAACCATTCATTAATTTATTGTATGTAGCAAGATCAGATATAAATCCCCTATCCAACATTTCATTTAACACTGACTCTCCCTCCTTTTGGCTGCCCTCTCGTGCATACCCAGAAACCAAAATTCTATAGGTCATGCCATCTGGTTTCAAACCCTTTCTTGAAGCCAGCAATCTCAACTTATTTGCATCTGCTGTTCTTTGCATATGACAAGTCTCCTGAAGAACAGAATTGAAAGTCACAATATCCAACACTATATTTTCTTTAAGCATCTTTTCTGAAAATCTAAATGCTTCTTCAGTCTTCCCCAAGCTCCTTAAACCGTCAATTAATATAGTGCAAGCAATCAAGCTAGGGGCATTTCCTTGGTTCCATAGCTCATAAATAAGCTCCAATGCCCTAGCAACATTACCTTTCCCACATAGAGCTTCCACCAAAACAAAATAATCATATCCATTGGGCAAAAGTCTCTTGCTGGACAAGTCTGCCAATATCTCACATGCTCGCAAAACCTGACCTTCCTTACAAAGTCCATCAACTAAAATCTCACAAGTCACGCTTGAGAGCTGACACCCCAATTCAATCATCTCGTAAGCTATCTCAATCCCTTGTTCAATTTTCCGCTCCCTAAAGAACCCCTTAATCAAGGTATTAAAAGTAACCACATTGGGATTGCATCCCTTTTCCCTCATCTCCTTAAACAAATCCAGAGCCATTCCAAACTGTGAATTTCGACAATAACTACTAATCAAAATATTAAAGGTAAACACATCAGGCTTGACCCTATCTCTTATCATTTTATCATAAAATTCCAACGCTTTATCGTGCCTACCGCATTTTACAAAACCGTGAATCAAGCAGTTACAAATCACCACATTAGGTTTCCCATCAATCAATCTCCGCATACACTCAAAAGCGAAAACAGCATCGTCCAGTTTCCGAGCTTTACAAAAAGCGTTAATCGAAAACTGGAATATAGATTCAGTTCGAGAGCAAGAGAAGATACCGTCGGAGCAGGGGCAAGGATTGGAGGTCATGAATTGGAGAAGATCTCGAAGTTCGACCAGGCGGTTGGTAATAGCGAGAGTGCGAGCCATCCATTCGAAAGTAGAGTGGTTGTGGCGATAGGAGTCGATAGTGGAGGCCCAATTGAAGATATGAAAGTCATAGAGGCTGAAACTAGGATGGTAATGAAGCTTGGATTTGAGGAAGTGGAGAAGGCTGTCTGGTGTGAAAGGAGGAGTAAGATGGGTCTTAACGAAGTGAAGGAGGTGATGATAGTGGGAATTGGGAGAAAGAGTCAGAGTAGGAAGTGGGGAGAGAGAAGTGACAGGTGGGGCCGGTAGCGGAGGGTTGGGAATCGGAGAAAGAGGCGGCGACGAGGGTGATGGTTTAGCAATGGGTTTCAGAAACCTCTTCAAGGCCATTCTCCGATCCGATTTTCCGCTTACCCTCCGTACTCCGTAGCAAGTCCAATATGGAATAATTAAACAACCCCTGCTAAATATATGAGCAAAATGAATTTTCCGTAAGCACTAAGCAGGGTGAGTAGCCAGTAAAATACTAAAATGCCATAATTTATATTCAGCAAAATTCATTTTCCTCGAGTTGATCTCCCGCGTCATTTCGAAGAAATGAAAGACAATTTGAGAAGATAGTCTCGTTGTGGAAAGCATTGGAAAATTGAAAGTAGGAAGGGCTAGGCGATGATGTAACTAAGCCAAAAAAAAAAACCATTTCTCAAGCTGAGGGAGTCTAGTACATAATACATGCTCCAAATTCTACACATGCTAAAACATTGGAAATAAGCTATTTAAATATGAGAAAATTCACCAAAAGTCCAAAATCATAACAACCAATAAATTGTTTGCACCTAAAACTCTGGCTGAAGGGAGATGTGGGTAGTAAAATTAAAACTTGCTTGTACCAATAAATTGTGTATTTTAAACTTCTATTCTATTTATAAGCTCCAATTAACTGCTTCATGTGAGTTCAGAAAAGTAGCCAAGATCAGTTATTTATTATAAAATCTTAAAATTAACCTTAATAAAAGTTAGGGTTAAATATCAATTTCTTGCGGAAGTTTTTTAAATGGGCATTCAAGACCGAAAGTTTTTTTGATATCATTTTTGCTTCGAAAGTTTACAAACATAATGATTTTGCTGATCGGTTGATCTTGGCCAATTGGATCGTTCTTTCTTTTGTAGAAACTTCCGCAAACTTTCACAAATTTGCTCCTAAAAAAACTTCTCGGCATATTTGTTCTTTTAAACTTCCGGCAAAAAAACGATAAAAAAACTTTTGGTGTTGAAATCTTTGAAGAATACTTTCATAACAAAAATGATATTTAACCCTAAAAGTTATTAGTTGGAGGAGTTGTTAAATACTACTCGCTTTAATTATACCATTTCATATATAGTATTTTCTTAAATTATATATTAGTTTATTGGTTAAACTATTTAGTTTGAAAAAAAAATAAGAATAAAAATACTATAAGCTAATTTAATTAGAGTTGTTAAATAATTAAAAAAATATTATAAGTAGTAGATGATATTATGTGGGAAAAAAAAAGGTACTTTAAACGTGTTATATCAGGAGACATTCTTGCAAGTATTAGAAGGAGGACACTTGTTGGCTGTACCACTAGATTCCTGTTACGTATGCAGGCTGTGCGACTACGATTCCTGGGACAACCAGCGGACGTTAATATGCAGCCCGTGCATTGGATCATTTTACGGAGGTTCTAACCATATAAAAATCCAAAATATACTCTATCTACAACTTAGGTCTTGTTTGGTCTGTGTCAATCATACATATCTCAGAACCCCAACTTCACCCTTTTTTTTTTCCATGGTAATTAAAAAAATTGTTTCATGACCTTGCCCTGTTTTTCCCTCTCTTTTCATTTATCACTTTATATACTATGTAGCTTCCTCTCTCCTTCCTCTGCAATAATTCACAAATCCGATAGAATGCTAGTCAGCTACCATCTTAGAGAGGAATCGCTGTGGAATTTGGAGACTTTCTTCATATAGTACTGGGAGCACCAAGAATGATCTCGTAGGAGCTCTAAGTGGATGAAACGTAGTTAATAGTACAAACTCTTATATTAATATTAGAAAGTCCGTAACTGAAAGCCCCGATTTCCATATGAATAGAATTCGTGGCCTCTTAGCGTTGAATATAGAACCAGTAGTCGTTGACTTGTCTCATCGATCAGTTTTTCTCTATCCATACTGGTAATAATGGGAAAATGCATTACTGCCATGAGTGAGAATAATTGCAACACCATTATAAATTTAAGCCAGGAATGGCAAACATATTCATGGTTTCTCCATTAATTTCTCTTGATTATGGGTTCAGTGGCTATTGCATTTGTAACATTATAATCGATGTATAATAGTTTCACATATTATCTTGTCTGTCTTTCTGTTCCTTTTACCATTTTTAATGCTAAGATTGATGAGGTTCGAGAAGATGAATGAACCCATGATCAATTCATTTCACTTCCTTACATGCAGCGCCATTGTTGGCATTTTCCACTGCATACAACGTTAGCTGACACCTTCTCTACACATATTTTCATTGATCGTTGTGTTAACTTGAAGTTATATTCAATCTGGTTCATAGAGAATTAGACGTCAACTTGGAACACCAAATAAACAAGATGCTAAAGTTTCAAAATTTGTTTGCTTCAATATATGTATATGTGTGTGTGATCCTGTTCTAAGCATTATAAACAGAGGATATCAAGAGGGGAAGAAAGAAACTGGAACAGAGCATGAAATATAGATTATAATAAGGCTAAACTAGTTCAGGTATGCTTTCAAGAGCTGGCTTCCACCCTTGAAGGCCTTCATCTGTCTTGTGAGACTTATCTTCACTCTCCGTCACTGGTTCTCCGTGAAGCAGAGATAACATGTTGACGTTGTTGACTGAAATTCCTCCTTTATTAAGCATAGCCTGCAGTTCTTGCTTGCTGATGACCACCTTAATTCTTACCACACTGCTACTCTCTTGTGAATCTTGTACTCCAGGATCCGAGAACCTCACCTTCTTCTTAGCGGGTTCTTGGGACGGTGGTACGAGGTAGTATAGGTGGCCGGCGAGCAACTTGGTGTTGGGCTGAAGGCGGCGGAGGACTGGCACGGAGTCTGAGATTGCGTGGCCGGGAAATTCTTTCAAAACCTGATGCACTATAATGGGTGACTTGTATTCGAGAATCTCGCCGTCGGTCTTCGTGACCTGGACGACGTTGTCTTGCAGAACCAAGCAATTCCCCATGGATTTTATTTAAGATCTCTGTTTTTCCCCTGTCCTGAATCAATGGGAAAAGGTGAGCTGAGAATTGCGCTATATTTATTAGGAGTGGTTACGAAAAATACCCTCCCAGATCTACAAATATTACAGTATTGCCCTTTTTGTCTTTTTATGTAGCCTGGACGGTTGGGTTCATTATTGATCATGGTCCTATACCCATGAAAAGGGATTAGAGATTGTACTGCAGTCATTGATCATGGATAAATTTTATTTTTAAATGAAGCACTATTCCATAAATTAAATATAATGTAAACGTAGGATTTTTTTTATATACTAAATATACGATCTTTTTTCATTTAATCTTTTATATTTATCATTTTTTTCAAACTAATTTATCCAACTTATAAACTGATATATACTCTTTCTTTCTTAATATAAAACATATTTACCTAATTTGATTAGATTATAAAAGTTGGTTAAAACACTTTAGTCACCTTCCTTAATTATCATCTTCTTCATCTTCCTTGATTATTATTGAGGGAGCATTAATAAGGGTAAATTAGGACAAAATTGATAAAAACCTTATCTTATGTTTAGAACCAATTCAATTCTCCAAATACGTCTTATAATAAGGACCAAAGGAGTAATTTAATGTTACGCAAATGTATTTTAGACCGATCATGTCACATGTATTAAAATTAAGTACTTAGTTTCTGTAATCTCTACAAATTAAATAAATATGTTTAATATTAATAACCATAGGAGTACTCCTGGTACGATTTATGTTGGATAGATGTTGATAATTGACTGATACCAGTTTTGTTTTTTGTTTTTTTGATTAGCGAATAGGCTAAACAGGTAAGGAATTTAGTGAGATGGATCATGGTTGTTTGGGAAGCAGAAGTGGTTGACCACATTGGGGCACTAATTGGAATAATTCTCACTTGAGTTGACTCAAATAGGAGACACGTTCACATTGACTATAATGTGTGTGGGTGTTGCGCGTCTTCTGAACACTCAACATCATCAGAGAAAGCGGGTTCCAAGTTGAAAGTTGCAATTTGCAAATTTTCCTTCTCCACTTTCCTCTCTTTTTTGTGCCCTATGAATCATCTCTTACGACTCACCCTCCTTCTAATCAAAATGGATGTGCATGCAACAAAAGCAAAACCACACCAATAAAACAAGTGCAACGTATCTGCTTCTGTAAAAACTTCAAACACCCCTTTATTTGTCATATATAGGACAATTGCTAATGCTGTATATATTCCCAGAAAAACCAAAAGTTATAGTATGCATGATCTTTTAACTTTTCTAATCAAGGCATAAAACAGGAAAAATTATCATTATCGTTAATGGAGTCTTATCTTTATATGAGCATTGCCTCAGGGGGTCTAGCACATACCTAACTTAACAGATTAAAATGAAAAGTGGACACTAATTAAACAAAGATTGAGCTGTGTGAAAGGAGTCTAATCTTCCAAAAAAGAATGTGTTCAAATAAAGTGTCTTTAAATTTGTCTGTAAGCTTTTGTGCTTCATTCGTGCGGTGCAGAGTGTGATACGCAACTTTTAGCTAATAAAAATAAAAGGGTGTGCCTCTTGCCCTGCTTTTTCTTAGAAAGTAAAGACAACTTTAGGGTGTCATCTCATAATTTTAATGTCATATCCAGATCAAGATCATGGCCAAGTGATTATTATTGATAGTTTGCATGTGTTTTTTGCAGGAGATGACCAAGCTCCAGCTAGTTTGCAGCTCAATAAACCAGAGTGGGATTCAAAAGGTTAAAAAGAGAATGATGATGACGAGGGCAATGACAAATATTTTGGAGTGGTTTCTGAAAACAAGGAGATTAGTGGCGTGTGATGTTGTCAGCACGCTTGCATCTAATCACGAAACTTCTCGCAGGTTTCTCTCTCAAAATTATTTATGCTGGTGGAGTTGGGAACTTGCATTACTTCATTTGAATAGGGAGTAAAACTTGGGAATTCAACTTTATAAACTTCTGTACCAAAACACTAATAAGTAAAATCGGTCAGGTCAGACTTTGGCTAAACAAGTCTGAGTCGGTAATGGAAGCAAAAGGCTTGAGTCTGACTCTGATTCAGGCTTAGGTCTGAGCTTTCATAAGGTTTGTTTGAGTCTAAAGCCTTTTTAAAGACATGCTTATAATGTACCACTCTGGTTCTATTTATAAGTCCAGTTTGACCAAAAAATTTGGTCATATTTATAAGACCAGTTTCAAGTAATAAATGAGATTCTGACAATTTTACCCATATTAATTGCACCTATGAAGATGGAGAGAAAAGAAACAGTTGAAAAATACTCAATAATAAATGAAGGCAAATTTGAAAATTTAACCCATAATCATTGTGTTCACTAACTTTTCTTAGTATGTGAGATTTAGTCAATGTGAACTTATAAATAGGACCAGAGTGGTAGGCCTTTAAAAAAGTCTCATATTACAGGTCTTGGAAGCCATAAATAAGTTTTGTACACTTTAAGCCTATCAAAACCTGTATAAATATAATTTGAAATTAGAATATAAGAATAAAAAATAAAAAATATTATGTTATTTATATGATATAAATATAATTATATTTATTTAATGTGTAAACAAACCAAACCTTAACAAAATAGATATAGCCTATTTACACATTTAGGCTTTTGAATAGGTCTTAGTGTAAGCGCATTTAACAAACAAGTCGACCAGAATGCACTCATGCGCCTAAACAAAAAATCAGATTGTAGAAAATGCCGATATGGGTCTGACCTATTCTCATCCCTACAAAATACATATTATTATATAAAAATCTCCATTTTCAAAGAATTATGTAGTACACTATTCAGTTTAACGGAAAATTATGTAGAATGCTAACTGATTCAATTAACAAACAAAACCAACCTATATTTTAATAGTAGCTGTACCACTCTGGTCCTTATTTATAAGTCTATTTTGACCAAATCACACATACTAAGGAGAGGTAGGTAGCTTAATGATTATGTGGTAAATTTTCAATTTTACCCTCGTTTATGAATGGGTACCTTTCAACTCTTTATTCTCTCTCTATTATCATTGGTACAATAATATAGGCAAAATTGTCACAATCTTATTTATTTGGTTAAAAGGGATTTATAAATAAGACCTGAGTGTGATACTTAATATAGAATAATACAATTAATTAATAAGAACAAACATCTAAATTGATGATATTTTAATGAAAGTCCAATTGTGTTTTGAGGCCCATAATGAAATGGTATAAGTTGATTGATGTGTGAAAAGGGTTGTTGAGGAAATAGATTCCCCTTCAACAATTGGCTTACTTAACGTCACCACGCCACTGTTAATCAATTTGTAGATAGACACTTGCGCAACTTGGCTCCCAATTGTTGCATTACTTTAAAAGTGGAACTTCATTATCACAACATGCCGAAATTGCTTCACAAGATGAAAATAAAGGAGCCACTTAGCCAGTGAAAGTGTCTTTGACTGAAAGCAACCTCAGATATTATTTCTGCTTCTCATGAAAAAATATCATCTCTTTCATTATAGTCTGGGGGGATTTAACAAAGCCTCACTGGCATGTTCAAAAAGCTTTACCCCTAACACCATTATTCAACAGATATATGTTAGATCCTATCATCTTAGGATCCAGATTTTTGTTATTTTATTATTTTGTTTGGTGATAAACAGAGCAGTGTATCTAACATCCAATGTCTAACAAAAGGATATTTCATTGTTGGTGACAACTGAACAGAGCAGTACCCAACAGGATGGATGTGAGTCGAGAGAGATGGTGTAAGTAGTTACGTCAGCCTGACGAAGGCAAATCCTTGTGCCTACAATAAGAAGATAAATGACCCACTTTCCTTTCTCTTTTTACAATGCATGATAACTATTTTTAATGAACCATTTTCAAGAATTTGATGATTTCGTAGCAGGCTACAGAGTCAGATACCATTAACACAGCTTATAATTATAGCTTTGATATGAGCTGCTGAACACGACGGTATCTATTAGTAAGCAAATTAAATGAGACAAGCAATACAAATATATACATATTTCTTACTTGTGGGGCAACTGAATGCGACCCTTGAACTTTGGCAGAAGAGGAATATGAGGTGTATGCTCTAGTGGATAAACTCTCTAATTCTTTACGAATACCAAATACTGCTTTAAACATGAATTATGGGAAACTTATCATAGAGTTGGGTATAGCTATAGTCTGATACTAACGATTTTTTAATTATAAGAATTTTTCAACTTGACTTTTTTTTATGAGAGATTAAGAAAATTTAAATAATTCTTGTCATTTCATATGTTATGTTTTTTTATATTATATATTAGTTTATTAGTCAATTATTAAGTTTGAAGAAAAAAATAAAAATAAAAATACTGGTAAAATAATTTAATTAATTTTCATGAATTATGGGAAACTTATCATAGAGTTGGGTATAATTAAGGCTATAGTCTGATAATAAAAAGGTGGAAAAGTACATTGGACGCTCCGAATGATGAACAAAATAAAAATAAAATAAAATAAAAAAGTTAGGCAGTGAAGCAAGTTGTAGTAGAAGTGGGTCTGCAATCTGCATCATGGATGGCTTTCTCAGAGAAGGAAGATTGTGTGTTTATGGATACGCAAGTTAGAGTCCAAGAAGGCAACAACTCAAAAGCAAGTTTAAGTTCATGACAACCACACAAACACAAACGCAAGTTACATATGTTTCTCTCAGTTTACACCCTCCAAGTCAGAAAAACACTCTTGGACTTGACACAGTGAACCAAACCATTTTGTCATTTGCGTTTCCCTCCTCTCCTTCATGTTACTTTCACCTCGTGCTTTATTGGCCGGCACCGCAACAGTGCTTTCTGAAAACTCATCAGCTTTACACCCAAATTAAATGAACAAATTACTCTACCAACCAAAATTGATTAGTCTTACTTTTTTTTTTTTGGGTAAAAGAGAGACAAGAGCCTTATATATTAATTGAATCTAAGAGGGATCAGGTCCCAAACAATCATAGTTAAACAATGTCATTAATCTATCTGGACAACTATGCAAAATAGAAGTAAAGGAAATTCCATCCTTGGCTAATTCATCAGCTTGAGCATTTTGTTGGCGAGGCACATGTATAATCCTCACCTCCCAATTTTCCTGAAGCAACCTTTTGAGCTGCACAAAAACCAAACTACTTGTATTATCCTCACAATTATGTCGCAGCTTCTCTACCAAGAATTTTGAATCAGATTCCATCACAACCTTCTTAAACCCTTCATCCCAAGCTAGCCTCAGGCCCAAAAAAGCAGCACATTCCTCAGCTTCATAAGGTTCACATTGACCCAATATAATAACAAAAATTATGTACATACACCTAAATGGGTCATGGCCAAATCTATAAGCCCAAATTATACACAAGTAATATCTAATACAAAATACACATATTTTAACACCCCCTTCAAATGGGGGACTAAACAAATTTGTAGTGCCCAAATTATGAACACAATTAATTATCATGACTTTCTTTACCAAGTGGCTTTGTCAAGACATCTGCCAACCTATTCTTAGAAGCTACATACAGTAAATCAATAATACCATGTTGTAGTTTTTCACGCATGAAGTGACAATCGATCTCAATATGCTTCGTACGTTCGTTAAATACAGGGTTCGTAGCAATATAGCTGGCTGCCTTATTATCACAATGAACCTTAACTAGTTCCAATCCTTTAACACCAAGATCTTTTAATAATCTATCAAGCCAAACTATTTCTGACACAGCTATTTCAAGTGCTCTATACTTGGCTTCAGCTGAAGACTTGGAGATAGTATGTTGTTTCTTTAATTTCCAACACACCAATGACTCTCCCAACTTAATGGTGTATCATGTGACCGATCTTCTAGTATCACGACATGCTGCCCAATCCAAATCTACATAGCATTCCATACTAAATTGATTTGCCAAAGAGAGAAGAATCCCAAGTCCTAGATAGCTCTTGAGATATTTCACAACATGAACCGCCACTACCATATGTGACTTCCTTGGAGCACTCATATATTAACTCAAAGTTTGCACAACATAGCTAATATCAGGTCTAATATCGGTAAGATAACACAACCTACCAATCCAACGACGATAAACCGTAAGATCCAACAACAAGGGATCGAATTTTCTTCTTCGCTTCTGTTTCTTATAAGCACACTTGCTTGTATCAAGTCTAACATGTCCTTCTAGACTCAACCGTATGCTCCTTTCCATGGGAATGGATAGTGCTTTGCCCCACATAACCCCATATCACTTATGAGATCAAGTGTGTATTTTCTTTGGCTAAGCACTATTCCCTTTTCTGATGAGCCAACTCCAACCCAAGAAAATATCTCAAATGCCCTAGATCCTTAATTTTGAACTGGTGGTGCAGATAAGCTTTAACATCCTCTATTCCCTGCCTATTGTCTCTTATAATAACCAAATCATTTACATATGCCAACATAAGGGCTATTCCATAATCATCTGATTTAATGAACAAAGAATAGTCATATTTACTCTGCCTAAACCCCCTTGAATCAATTCATTAGTAAATTTCATATTCCATTGCCTAGATGCTTACTTCAACCTATACAAGAATTTGTGAAGTTTACAAACTTTATTTTTGCCAAAAGTACCAAATCCTTTTGGGATGCACATCCTCCTCATCTAAGTCCTCTTGCAAAAACACATTGTTGACATCTATTTGAAAGAGATGTCATCCATGTATTAATGCAAGAGTAAGGATGATCCTTATTGTTATCATTTTAACGATTAGGGAGAAGGTCTCAAAATAATCATTCCCCTCTTGTTGACTGTATCCCTTATCTACCAATCTTGCTTTATAACTCTCAATTTATCAAAAGAATCAATTTAATTTAAAGACCAATTTATAACCAATGGCCTGTTTACCTTTGGGAAGGGACACATTGTCCCATGTCCGATTATTTTCTAAGGCAGGCCATTTCCTCATGCATGGCCTTTATCCACTTAGGATCTTTAGATGCTTCTTGAAAATTAGAAGGCTCAATGAGCTTATCAGTACTTAACAAATAATCTTGGTAATCCTTCGTAACATTACATATGAGATATATTCATAAATAAGATTTACTTATAACTTGTTTTAAGTATCTCACCATTTTGAACCTCTCCAAGGCAAATGTAGTCGTTCAGCCATGTTGGAGCTCATTTATCTCTTGCTAGTCAATACTCCCTATGTAAGAACTGTTCTACATCAATAGATGACTCATTCCCAGGTGGATCATAAGTAAGAGAGTAAGGTGTGTCCCCATGTCCCTCATGAATAGGATCAAACCTTGGAGGAGCTTGCAAATCATGAGTATCATAGAGAAAAGGATTTAAAGCATATGGAAAAGAACCTTGTTGTACCACAAGTGTATTATCTTTAAAAGGAAAGCAAGTTTCATCAAATGTAACATGTCAACTAACCATAACAGTCCGTTTAAGAAAATTATATAGCAAATAACCCTTTTGATTAGGGGGATATCCTATAAAAATGCAAGCATAAGAACGAGGCTGAAATTTATCAGTATTGTTTTGGAGTATTATAAAGGCTAAACAACCAAAAACTTTAAGATAAAAAAGATCAAGTTGTTTATTGTTCAACATTTCATAAGGAGTCTTATAATTCAATAATTTGGAAGGAGTGCAATTAATCAAAAACACAGTTGTCTTAATGCTTTCTTCCCAAAATCGGATTGGCGCATGAGAGGATATAATGAGACTGCAAGTAACATTCAAGAGATATCTATGTTTTTGCTTCACCACACTATTTTGTTGGGGTATGTATGGACATGTTGTTTCTTGCATAATACCCCTATTATGAAAAAATCAACAAGCTCAATATTTACAAACTCAAGGCCATTATAACTTCAAACCCTTTTAACATTTGCAGAGAATTGATCATATGAGCATATGCAATAAAAGTTTTGATACAAGAAGAACTTTCATGTTTATTCCGCATCATAAATATCCAGGTACATTTAGAGAAGTCATCAACAATAACAAAAAATATTTATGACCAGAATATGTGGGTACCCTATAAGGTCCCCAAGTGTCAACATGTATAACTCGAAAATACAATTAGTAATAGAAGTGCTACAAGGAAAAGGTAAACGAGTTTGCTTGGCCTGAGAACATTTGTCACAATTTGGCATAGATGAATGTGCAACATCCTTATTTAGAGAATCTAAATGTTTAATAACATCTAACGGGGCATGACCCATCCTATGATGTCACAAAATAGAATGGTCTTTGGTATGATAATTAGAATTCAAGTGCAAAATTTCTTGAGATTGTAGAGTCTTCTCAACTAAGTACAATCCATCATAAACCTTACCAATAACATGAGATTTCCTAGTTAACTTCTCTTGCAAAGTACAGAATTTAGGATGAAATGATAAAAGTGCATTGCTTTTGCCTAGAAAAGGAGACCAAATTGAAATAACATTGGGCAAAAAATATACATCATACAACATAATATTATCAAATAATTCTATTGTGCTTGTATGTGTAATAGTTATTTTATCTCTATTAAGCGTTTCAATCTTTCTAAGTGGACCAAGATAAGGTATAATTGTGTAAAAAAAAATAGCAAGAATACTAACAACGTGACATGTGGCACCTGAATCTAGTATCCCATGAAATTTAGTTAAATTATGAGGCAATGCATCAATCAAACCTAAGATACTTTCCTCAACATATCCAGCAGCCTTAATAGCCACCTCATCCAAATCTTTCTTGAGAAGTTGAAGAATCTAGTTGTATTGCTCGTAGGTTAAAGTAGGAGGAGAAGAGGTGGATTAGGATGCATTTGCTTCTCCCACGACTGGATTAACGTGATTATCTTGGTTTCTGTGGTTGAGGTTAGGCGGATGCCCAATAAGTTGATAGCAACTATCTCGCTTGTGACCTTTCTTGTTGCAATGACTACATATATCCTAAAAACGGCCCCTGCCCCTACTATGGCTTTGTTACCACATCTAGTGGTTAAAGCACTTCCATGAAGAAGACTAGACTAAAGTGGGAATAGTAAGGTTATGTTGGTCTTCTTCTTGAACAATCATAGAATAAGTTTAGCTCACGGTTGGGAATGGAGACATAAGCAAAAAAGGCTAGTATGTCTCATTAAACCCTATAAAAAATTGAAACAAATGTTGTTGTTAACTGATTTAAACAAACTCTTGAGAAGTATTGCATTTACAGGAGGGCAAGGGCTCTAAAATAGAATACTCATCCCATAGCTCCTTTAATTTGGTAAAATATGCAGCAACCGACAGACCATTTTGAGTGGTAAATAATATAGAATGATGTAAAGAATAGATTCATGCACCATCTACCTTGTTATATTGCTCCTGGAGGTCTTACCATATACGGTAAGACGAGTCTACAAAAACAATCCCGGTGGCAATATCTTTGGCAACTGATTGAAGGAGCCATGATAAGACGACTACATCACAACGGTCACATAAATCTATGTACTCAAAAGCGTGTGTACGTGTGAATGTGCCGTCTATGAATCCAATTTTGTTCTTGCGTTGAAGTGCTAGGCGCATGGCTCTACTCCATACCACATAATTGTTGGAATTGATGCAAACTTGTGGCACCAAGGAGGCGATGGGAGTATCTGAAGGATGCAAATAAAGAGGATGGAGAACATCAATTGGAGTCTTGGTGGTTTCCATGAGTGACAGATGAAGAAGGCAACGCACAAACAAAGAACTCAATTGTTCAAAAATGAAGAAGCTAGATACCAGCAGTACTTGGAAAGGCGGCAACAAAGCAACAGTCCCAACCTTAAGAGAAAGATCAAGTACAAACAGAGGAGAGGCAAAAGCAATTGCATCCCTTGAGAAAACACATATCCTGATTCGAAGTGACAAGTCAGATCCGCGAGTCAATATCAGCAAGAAGCCTGACCTCAAGAAGGAAAAAGCTTCGGGAGCGGCAAGTGAAAAGAGTATAGGGATGCAATTTTTGGTGAAAGGTTTGTTGCTAGATAAGCTGTATTTTTTTACGAGAACCTTAGAGCAGCGTACACGTTAGGCCTTCAAACCAAGAAAAACTTCATATCGGCACTATCAAACCAGGAAAATCACATATTGTCAACACAACTTGTAGGCATGAGACGTACCATCGAGACCAAGAATAGCCGGCGAGAGTCATGTGAACCGTAGATCGTGGGAACTTCACCAATGGAACTAAGAAGCGTGGTGGCGACATAAGAGGATTTGTGAAAAAGAGACGAAGGTTGACTGCGGAAAAAAAAATTGAAGCACTATCGAAATAAGGAAAGAATCAAAGAAATATTTTTGTTTGCAAGAGCTTGAATTAATCATAAAGTGGAAAATCAAGATCCACTCTTCAAAGTCAAGACTCAATCTGACGGTGATGACTGAAACTGCAGACTTCAAGAAGCTTTCAACTGTCCATGTCCATTTAGGCTTCAATGGGCATGGACACTTAGGGTGGAGAACCTGTGCTATGGTACCATGAAAACTCATCAACCTTACACCCAAATCAAATGAACAAATTATCCAACCAATTGACTGGTTTTACTTTTATTTATAATAAATATTATGTACATACACCTAAATGGGTTAGGGTCAAACTTATAAACCCAAACTATACACAAGTAATATTGAGCTTGTTTGTGATACCGGTGAGAAAAATAACTTATGGAAAAGTCATATTGTAAAATATGATTTATGTTTGGATTGGTGGTTGCATAAATAGCTTTTACTCCATAAACCATGTTCAAATAAAGAGTTTTTACTCCATAAGTCAGGAAAGCTAACTTTTCAAATAAGCTATTTTTACACTATAAGCAACAAATTTCATCCAAACGATTTTATTTTATTTTTTTTTACAAAAAAAAAAACCCATAAGTCCAATTCCCCCTCCTAAAAGCTGTACCAAATATGTACACTATCTAATACAAAATGCACATATTCTAACACTTTCCAATCTTTTTGTCATTTGCGGTTTTTTTCTCTTCTTCTACGTTTTAAGGCTACATTTGGATGAGCTTTTTTTATAAAAAAAAGTTCTGTTTTTTTTTTTTTTTAAAAATAAAAAAAAATCCTTTTTTGTTATTTTATGTGTTTGGATGGGGCTTTAAAAAAAAAAAAGCGAAAAAGTCACAAAAAAGCAAATTTCTCCTTTTTTTGAAGCTCCAATTTAAAGCTTAAAAAAAGTCCATTCGGTAAATGAGAGAGAAAATAAAACAATTGACCCACTATTTGGATTTGTGGAGAAAATGACCACAAATGGCCTTGAAATTCCATCACGTGTTCGCACCTGAATTCCTGATTTCATAGAATATATAAATGGAAATTCCTGTACAGCATGTTCGCACCTATACAATGATATACTCCTCAAATTTTACTCATTCTTTTATATTAAATAATAATAATTTTTTTATCAAAAAAATAAGAAAATTGAAAGAGTTATTAAATTTTAAAATAAAATGAATACAGTAAGATTAAAGATTTTTATTTAAATTTTATAAAAGTTAATTTATTATTCCATATTCAATTATATTATAATTTTAAATTCAATTATTGAATATAATATTTCTAAAATTTTAACATAAGTGCTTTCTTATCCAAACAAATGTAAAAAAATGATTTTATATGTCCATTTCGGTAATTTTACTAATAAAAAGTGCTTCTCTATTTTAACATCCAAATAGCTTTTTTTATATATATAAAAGTGCTTTTTAAATTGTGTATCCAAACGTAAAATAGCTTAATTTCTAATTAAAGCACTTTTTTAAAAAGCAATAAAAAAAAAGTCCTTCTTTTTAAAGCTCATCCAAACGGGCACCGTTTATATTTTTTTTTTGCTTAGAAAGCATCGGTGTCTAAGCGCGCCATCTTTCGAGACATCAACAACTACTCAACTATTAATCCGCATCCAGACCGGTTGGCCACTTTCGGGGTTCTCTACCACCCACGCACGCCGCATTCCCACGTCTCAACTCAAGACCAAGTTAAACAACCCCAACCCCAAATTAATGCGGCGTTTTTGGTGATCCATTTATATTAATTAGGTGGTTTGAATACTGGGAAATTAGTGTTGGTATACAGCAAGAGGAGGTTTTGAACTACATGTTCCGCAGAACTAATTTGAACAAGTGACTCGTATCTCCTTAACAAAATATCATTCCAGAAAAAGGGTGAAACAGAGGAGTTTTTTAAGTGTTGGACCAATTTGGAAAGGTTTTTGAACTCCAATTTCATTAATCAAATGGAAATAATTAATGATTTGTTGTTGACGTTAGCATTTTATCTGTAGGATCTTCAATTAATAAATCTGATTATTCAAAGTCGCGGATTCTACAAGTTAAGTATTTAATTCAGAAGTCTGGCTGAAAGTGATGACACTTGATTCAGTATAACATTTGCAATTTGACTAGAAAGGTTAAATGAATATAATAAGCAAAAGGTCTTTGGTATAAAACGAGAGCTGTGACGGAGTAAATAACGGGTCTACCTGTCACTTACTCTGATTTCCAACCATAACACAATTGACGTGGTCTACGTTTCAAATCCTAACAAAAATAATAATAATAATTTTGGCATCTATTGTCGGTATCAATTAATTATGATACTTTTTTTTATCAGTGACATATAGAGTTACATACTTCCATTATGCTGACATCATTTTTGAAACAAGGAAAAATAATATTTTGAGATTTAAAAATATTAATTATTACAATTTGTTTGGCCAGAATACTATTTATTACGACTACTCCATAGTAACATAACTCAAATACTGAATAGTGGCAATAAATTGAAAATCTTAAAACTAAAAGTGAGAGAAGCGAGTTTGAACAATGGGCCTAATGTTTAGGCGGATCCAGCCCAAACCCGAACCAATTGACGCATTGGGGTTGAAGACTTGAAGTAGAGGTTTATTGATGAATGCTCATCAAGTCATTAGGGGAATAGTAGAGAAGTTCTCCTGTTATTATAAAGTACCAACTAATTATTTTCATAAATCAATAAAAATAATTAAAGTCATTAAATTTTTCCTAAAATTTAAGTAATTTTCAATATTACCTCTACAAGCTGCACTAAACTCGAATATTATATTAATTATTACTTTCACTTACTATCCTTATTAATTATGAGCATAAATGAGAATTAATATTTAATGCTCTTTGTAAACAAGTAAATGCCTTCTAAAAAAGGGTAAAGGATTTCTACAGTCACTGGAGATAAATTATCTCTAGTGACCCCCAAAACTACGTCGTTTTGGATTAATAAAGGGTGTTTCCGTAATTTTGTTTACTTTTTTATCACATAAATTTTACCAAAACACCCTTCATTAATTCACCTAAAATTACAAACACACCCTTCATTAATTCAAAACGACGTAGTTTTATGACTCACTAGAGATAAACTTATTTTTTCTTATAAAAAATATTAAATATATTTATTACTCCCTCCGGTCCTAATTATAGGAACTATTTATCAGAATTTGGAGAGATTAAGAAGAAAAGTTAAATTAGTTAATTATAATTACTTTCCGAAAATACCCCAGTTTAAAACGTAAAAGTAACAAGCACGTGCCCAGTAGCCCGAGCGAACAAGGCTACCAAGAGCTAAAGAGAAATTAAAAACACTGAGAAAAGATAAACAACAACAACTATTTAGAGAAAGTCTGATTTAGATTTCCTAAAACAATTCACGATGTGGTTTAAAAAAATAAAACAACAAAAAAGAGCTTCAGTTATATCATTATATTTGAATTCACGCATGAAAAAATAAATTAAAAATACGATTCACTGTTTTATTATAAAAAAAAAGTATAATTAAAGTGTATATGATATTAATGAGTTGTAAACATTATTTACTTTATAGAATATATAAGTGTATTATTAAATTATTATAGTCTTTAATTATTATTGAGAAAGTATAAATAGAGGTATTATAGAAAAAAAATTGATAAAAGTTAAAACTTACTCTTATAATTAGCATCAAAATAAGTTCTAAAATGTACTCCTATAATTAAGAGCGGAGGGAGTAATTGATACAATAAAAACAAAACAAAGGATGAAGTGTAGAGTTGTGTTGTATTTGATGTGTTTGCCCACAGCAAAACAGAGACCGGATTGTCTCCTTGTGGTGTGTGCTTTGATTTCAAGAATTTTCACTTTCATTCATATACAGCTGTAGTTCATTAATTAGCCTCGTACGAGCAAATGAACTACCCAACCCATCAGCTTCCATCAATCGCGTTGAAATAAGAGCCCCTCAAGCCCTTCACTATTCTAGCGATCCCTTTTTTTCAATTCCTCTTATTCATTCATTCATGCGCTTTTGATTTGATTCAGACCCCACAACCCACATCCTCTGCATTTACGTACGTACTTTTGCCCAACCTAATATTTTATTCAACCTCCCCTACCATCCTCATTGCATTTAAAACTGCTGCTTTGACCTAACCAGCTTCGGCAAAGGAAATATCCAAACATAAATAGCTACCTCGTTTTTTGAGACACGTTCTAATTGTGGTCATTCATTCATTCGGCTTGCTTCACATTAATCCATTTTACATCACCACTTTCCATTCTACTGCTCACATTTTCAAATCCTACGACTTGTTGCTCACACGCCACCTTGAAGGAGCCTTTCACGCCTATGTCGGCCCAATCTCTATTATTCATTTTTAAAAGAAATCTAAAATCGGAAAATAAAATAAAATAAATGAAACTACTATAAAAATAAAGCAAGCACATTATGAAGAGTGGCCCATTATCATATCAATGAAACTGCCCACGGAAAATTTACAACTGCCCACTTCAAAAACAGACGTATCTATTTACAAAAGTTTATCGCAGAAACAGGGGAGTAAAATAAGGAGTACGGTTTGTTCTGGCCACAGGGAAAAAACATGCAACTTGTAAGACGGTGGAAAGCTTAACATTCACTCAGTGAGGGGGCAATGGAAACAGTTTATACCGTTATTCATTGCGCCACATCACCACAACGACTGTTTAAAATGAGTGGGGCCCCGGAAAATGACTCGTGAGCGTGATCCGCGCAATGTGCCAACTTCTTGCGCCAGCGGGCCCCCACTCGTGGTGATCGCCGGAGTAGTTACCGTGACCAATCCTACGATGCGGCGTGGATTTCAGAACCACCTAATCCCCACGACTCAGACCGCCTCCCTGACGTGAACCGCATCATCCCGCCCAAACCGGGTGGTTCACCCTCCGATACGCTATTTCTTGGGATCGCCTCCTCCAATGATGCCTCTTCACCGCTTGCCCTGTTATCGCGCGGCTCTGTGTTCTTTCTCTCACTTCTTCGAGCCGAATCCACCGGTTTAAGATCGGACTTATGGACTGGATTTTCTTTGCGCTTGGACCGGAACATGGCCCGGAAACTTTCCAAGAATCCGTATCTCCTCCTTTCGTTCCTGGCCGGTTTTTCCTGCGCGGTGACTGTTTCAGAGGAAGACCTTTGGCAATTTTTGAACCTGCGGTTCCGATCCCTCTTGGATTTCACTCTTCCCATACAGGACACCTTGGGCGACGACGGTTCGATCATCGCTGATTCCGATTTTCCAACCGACGCACTCCGTTTCGGAAACAATCTTGTGTTACCGGGCTTGTGGCTTCGGCGGTTCTTGGCGTCGACGTATAAGGACGTTTTCTGAGGTTTGGGCAATCCAATGATGGAAGCCTTGGACGTAAAATGCGAAGAGAAACGCTGAGAATTGGAGTTGGGATTGATGTTCAAGTTGGTGGGATTGGAGTTTCCCTTGGTGGATTCCTTGCGCTCATAGACAGCGTTGCGGTCCCACCAGTCGTACTCCTCGTCCCTAGACAACCAGATTGATTCGGGCGGCGAATCAGGGTTGCGCTGAGGCTGATCCGCTTCGGCGGAGGGGTGATCGTGGTCGGCGAGGGTCTCGCAGGCTATTTTGCTGTCGCAGCCGGATCCGCCAGCACATGCTGAAACGAGTGTCTCTAAATCCACCTGTGGCATCGTAGTTAGGGAACACCAGAATATGGAAAGAAGCAGAGGAGGGGGGAAAAAAGGGAAATTGTTTATGAAGGGGAAGACTTGGAATGCGTGAGAGAGAGGAGGAGGGAGATATATATTGGAATTTGGAGGGAGGAATTTCAACTTGTTTGACTCGTGCCTTCCAATGTGATTTCTTAAACAAACAGTATTCCATGATTATTACCCCGAATAGTTTCCTTGTTTCTTGAAGGAGACAAAGAAAAAGTTTGTTTTTCGTCACAGAAAGCGACAACCAAGGCAAAACGAAGAGCATGACGCATGAACTTTAGATAGGAGCATACTCTTAAATCTCTTGCATTGAGGTATAATCTACCCAGACATGCAGCCTTTGATTAGGCAAGTTAATTACTCCCAGAATTGAATAAACAAGATTTCTAATTTCGATCTTGTGGAATTATGTGGTCAGAGTCAGCGTCACGAGGCTCTGTTCGTTGCTTTACTCACACATTTCTTCCGCCTTTGAAAACAAAGGGTTTGATTTTATCTGGACGTTTGACAATTATGTGTTCCGATTCAGCGTGATCGAGTTCTATTCAACCTAGCTAGCGAGGTCACTACTGTTCATATGTATGTAGATCAAGGAAAGTTCTATTCAAAAACTTGGAGTTCACTTTTTTCATTCCAGACTGACCTTATATCACGGCATGGGATGAATTATATAAACTTGATGAGAATATATAGAGACAATAATAATACTGGCATAATATTAGTTATACTATAATCATAGTGTTATCCACCCTGCTAGCTAATGAGTATTATTATGAAATGCTTCTGGCAAGTGGCAACCAACAAATTACTGATAATTATGAAAATTAATGTTTTTCCATTTATTAAGTTTGTCCACTGCGTAAACGATCTGATCAACCTAATTACATACACAAATCCTGCATAATATATATACTCCTGTCACCTTACTAACATAATCTTCTCTCTTCCCATACTTAATATAAGACATATTTACCTAATTTAATTAGATTAAGAAAGTTAGTCACATTAGTTAAAATGACATGTATTTTTTAAAACACCCCGATTATTTTCCTTAATTCTCTCATTCCTTCTCCTCCTTGATTATTGTTGAGGGAGCAGGGGTAAATTAAGAAAGGGTACTTGACAAATATGAAAACTATATATTATTTAGGACCAAGATCAACTTCTTAAATATACTTTATATTAAAGACATGAGGAGTATTATACTTTGGTCTTGAATGTATGTAGCGTCATTTTGTATTATAACTATATATAATTAATGTCTCTTTCCCTCTTATACAATATTTTTCTTCCCCATGATACCGCTATTCAATGGGGGCGTTTTCATGTTTGTGTATTAAATTTTAATCACTAGATGATAGAATTTTGTTTAAAAGTATTACAAATACTCCACATATTAATTAATTACAAATAACAAACTTACACATAGTGTTTTATTCTACAAATTAGTTAATAAAATGCGATGTATATATATGTTACGGACCTGATCCACGGCCCAATAAGGGGGCGGCCCATCAGAGATCTATCAAATATCTCGGGTTCCCCCTACAATCATGGAACATCTATCATATCTATAATCAAGGGATATGATAGATCAAGCGTTAGGATACTGCGGTGAAACCCTATAAATACAGGGTCAAGTCTGGGTGCGCACGTTCTAACTCAAGCTATTTACTTTCTCGATCTCACAACACAACCCCACCGAACACATACCCCTCCCCTTGGGCGAAAGCGCCATGGTCCAGGTGATCGCTTCCCGGATATCTCGCTCTCATAGATATTACGGCATAGCTATCCGATCCAAGATCAAACCACCAACCCACGGCTGACATCTGTGTTCCACACCGAAACAATATATAATCACCGAAGGGTTAAAAAGAAGATATTTTGTAGTCTCTATTTTCTGTATTTGTCCGACGCAGAGTGTTTCTTAAAACATATACAAGACCTGGGTATTTTATATATAAGGTATTGTGTGAGAAATAAGATAGGAATTAGGCAAAAGCATGTGTTATGTCTCATAATGAGGTCCATAATTTGGAGACATCCGGCGCCCTCACCGAATTATTGCTTCTAATTATTATTATGATAACAGACATCACATAATTTCGAGTTTGAGACACACATGACATTGCACAGAATTACATAAATAATGCAAGCCTTTTTTTTTTTTTTGGTTCCTTGTTTTAATCATTAGTATCTCTGTTTTTTTTAGAAAATATATTTATATTTTTATGATCCGATCCTAAATATAGGACAAATATTTTTAAGACCGGAGGTAGTCGTTCTTTTAAAATTCAAATTAACTAACTCACTGGACTAGTTTCAAGTTAACCAACTCAAAGATAAACTTAATAGCTGCCCAAAAAGAAGATAACTTGAAGATTAATACTTGCCCATCATGCCATGGTTGATTAATTATTATTATTTTTATTTTCTTGGTGTTTGAGATGAAACACAAGTTGTATAAAAAAAAATCCATGAGTTAGACTTAAAGTTTGTATTTGCTTGCTGCAGTATATATAATCCCTAAATAAAGGACCTGGACGTTCGTTTTATTTATTTAATTTAGAGTATAAGGTTTTCTAGAAGCTCAAGCAAGCACAGCCATTGCGTGTTTCTGTATTTTAATCAGTTTTTCTAAAGAAGATTTTTTGTTTTTTTTTTTATAATTTTTTTCTAAAGAAGATGAATGCGCAAGAATCGAAGAAGGGGGTGTAGCTGGGTCAAGATCCACCTGGTCCTCAACTAATATACCCTTCGAGGTAAAGTTTGCTTCTTCTTTTTGATGATATTAATGTTTGCGAAATCTTCTAAAACAACCTCGAGCAAAAAAAAAAAAAAAACTTCTAAAACAACAAAAATATATATTTCGAGTCGTGCTTTATCACATTCTCTTTAAGAGCTATTATGCACATAAGGTGTTTATCCTTCTTATATGTTTGTCCCTTTAATTAGAGGGACAAACATTTTTTTTTTAAATATATATTTTGATTAAATTATATGCTGTTTTCTAAAAAAAAATTTTTGACTAAGTATTTCAAATTAATTAGTTTTCGGTTTTTGCATACGAAATATTTGTCCCGTAACACCAAAAGATCTTAAACTAATTAATTTGAGATATTGGGTGTAATTTTTTTTTCAAAAAGCAACATATAATTTAATCTAGATAAATAAAATATATAAATAATAATAATAAAATAAAATAAAATATGTTTGTCCCTCTAATTGAAAGAAAAGCGTGTAAAAAGCATTATTTAACAAACACCTAATATGAACCCGTTATGCAACTACCGGTAAAGTAGTTGCAGCAATCCCCAGAATTAAACGAAGTCTTCCTATAAAAATAAAGTGAACAAAACTGCTGAAGATCATAGAACTGTGAACATTAAAACTACTTTAAGAATTCCATTTATGAAATTCAAAAACTGCAATGTCTGCTTCAATGCCCAGATTTCACAATTAAGAAAATAATGGCATATTCCACTTAACTTTTTTCTAATCCAAAATTATGTTTGAATTTTCATGAAATTACTTCAATAAAAGATGCCCAATCTGTGTTTAACTCGGGCTTAAGAGGTGGGGACAAATTGCAGGATTTGAGCTATGTTTTCTTCCGGTGGCTCATTGTTGTACAAGTTCTTTCCTTCTCTTGGCTCACTTATCATTAATTGTCTAGGATCACTTATTATTTGGATTCCGAGCGAGACTTGTTACTTATGACACACTCATTCATTATTTTTAATAATTAATAAACCTAATTAAACTACTTTAAAATATTTATATTTATCATTTTTTCTCCAAACTATTTTGCTTAACATATAAACTGATATATAATCTAATGATACACAACATATGATATGATTAAATAACTTATCTAGCTTTCATAATCTCTCTAAAAAATATCAATTTTATCTTATATTTAGAATCGGGAGAATACCAAACTTAACTGTATTGCTGTGAAAATCACGATTGTACAAGTGCTTAAAGTGTAATTTTGGAGAATTTAAATTCATGGATGATTTATAGGAAGTGCCGGTGAAATTAATGTATAATTTTTATGAAACTCTGTATATCCAAATTAAATACTACGTAATAATGAAAATGAGGGACTAAAAGCAAGCCGCCGTGAGAATAAACTAAAGAGTAAAAAGGTGGCAGGTGAGGTGGGAGCCCAGCTGCGAGCGACGGCAGGGGAAGAAGAAGCTTCCTCAAATTCTGTTCATTCAGAAATGATGAGCTTCTAGAAGGGTTTCTCATCTGCTCAGCATATCTGCCTTTTCAAAGCGAGAAATTAACACGCATGAACCAAGCATTAGGGGCCCTTCACTCACTGACCAGTGCATTGAATTGAATAACACCAACAACAACAAAAATCATGGCAAGATGATACATGTTCGAGACACAGAGGCCCAAAAAATGCACTATGATAGTATGTGTTTAGTGGGCAGAAGAGAGACTTGGAGCCCTTTTGGGAGTAGCTTTGGAAATTAATTTGGTAAAAATGAATTTTAGAGAATGATTTTTCACAATTTACAAGGTAAAAATGATTTTTGAAAAATAACTTTTGGATTTTTAATAGTGTTTGGATAACTTCAAAACAGGTTTAGGTTTTGATAAAAGTTTGTCAAACACCCCAAAATTGTCCAGAAGCTATTCTGCCCAAAACCTAGGTTTTAGCAAAAGTTTGCCAAACACCCCTAATACTATGAGTCCAACTTCTAACTTTCTTTCTCTCTCTAGAATCACTATTTTACTTGTTTATATTTAAACAAATATTGTTATTAGGATGTCTCCTCTGACCCCCTGACCAACTTTATGATTGAACTCCCTCCTTTTAATAAGAGTGTTCGACCTTTTTGCTATTTAAGAAGGAGGGGTTGTTGGACTTAATTGTTTTTTTTTTGATAAGAGAAGGTTTTGGAGGGTTCGACCCTTTTATAAAGACTTATCGCCAAGAACGAGGGGTTGTTGGATCTTAATCTGTTAGGTTTAATTGTTAATTGAGAGTAATTTTCTCAATTTTTTTTTTTATATTCACGCATACTCAAACTTAAAACATTATTAAGTGGCCCAAAACCATTCAGTGGGACCAATGCTTGTTGGTTAGCCCCAAGTTTTATTGCTACTCTTACATTAAGAGGTGGGCCAACAAAAATAATCTTGAGCTTAATGCTTGTTTGTTTAAACTTTTAAAAAGTATTTTACGATTTATGTGATAAGTGAGAAGAGTTTTGTCTCAACTTAAAAAAAAAAAGTTTTTAAAACTATAGTTTTGAGGTTTCCCAAACACGCACTTTAGTGTTCGTTTGTGTATCTCGAAAAAGTGTTTTTTTAAACCATTTTTTGTAAATTGAAATAAAACTTCTCTAAAATGATATTTATCTTGTAAATTATAAAAACACTTAAAAAACAACTAAAACAAAGAACAACTTGTTCTCTCCCCAAATAAAACTTCTCTAAAATAATATTTATCTTGTAAATTATAAAAACACTTCAAAAAAACAACTAAAAAAAAGAACAACTTGTTCTCTCCCCCCACCATCTTTATCCAATGAATGTAGAGGCTAATGTCCTGAATTGCATTTCCCAGAGATGAAAACGCAATGGCCGCGCGTGGGGAATCAAATTCATTCCCCCTCCCCACCATTTTGAGCACCCGCCAATCAAATCCAGTTTACCAACTGCGTCCTTAGTCTCGCTTCTCTAATTCTTGATAACCACTATTTTTGCTGAAATTCATGTCTATACAGGCATTCAATAACTTATTCCAACTCTAAATGCATACATTTTCTGTATTTATACAGAGATTTGATGAATGTCATGAACTTGTAACTTGGAACTAGTGTCATTTATTATTCTAAATTGGGTTAAATACTAAATTTACCATGAAAGTATTGGTAATGAGACATTCAAAGACTTTATGGAAGTTTTTTTTTGTATCATTTTTTAGAAAGTTTACAAACATAGTAATCTTGCCGATCGGTTGATCTTGACCATTGAATCGTTCTTTCTCTTTGTAAACTTCCGCGCAAATTCTTCTAAAAAACTTCCATAAAGAAATTTGCTATTAAAAAAAACTTTTAGGATATTTGCTTCTTTTTGTAAATTTCTAGAAAAAAATGATCTGTAAAACTTCCTAAGAAATTGGCTTACTTTACCAATACTTCCGTAGTAAAAATAGTATTTAACCCTTCTAAATTTAATATTTTAAGAATTGTTGGTCTGTTATATTCGGTAAATATATAAACATTAAAAAAAATTTTAAGAATTGTTGGTCTGTTATATTCGGTAAATATATAAACATTAAAACTAAAATAGTACTCCGGAGAAAGAAACGCATGAATAGTTGGATTATAAGCAAAGATGGCACATTTGGTGTTTATCATAATGATAAACACATAATTTCTTATTACTACCTACCTCCGATCTTAATTATAAGACCTAATTGACTTTTTTTTTGGAGAGATTAAGGAAGCTAAATAAATTATTTAATCATTTCATATGTTGTGTTTTCTTAGATTATATATTAGTTTATTAGTCAAATTATTTAGTTTGAAAAAAAATAAAAATAAAAATACTCTAAGATAATTTAATTAGCTTCCTTAATCTCTCCAAAAAAGTCAACTACGATTTATAATTAGAACCGGAGAATATTATACCAAGATCCCACCCGTTTAAAAATATAAATAATTAAAAATTGTACATTTATTTTTATGAGACATTATATGGTTATCTTTATTTTTAATTAAATTAAATATCAATCTTTATTTGTAAATCCGAAGCCTCCACGCGTTTTCCATGGCCCCACTCACACGCTCACACGTGCCGCCGCCGCCGCCAGTTGGTTCATTATTTGTTTGGGCATTCACTTCACAATTCGCAGGCCTTCTTTCACTGTTTTTCTACTCTCTCACTTCTTCGGGGGGGTTCATACCTCTATAGACGGTTATACTCGAAAAGCCACTTCGCTGGATGCATTATGTCGAGGAAAAGGAGGAGAATGATGATGAAATCGTAAGTTCACCTTCTCTTAAGTCAAACCTGAATCTCGTTTAATATATTGTTTTAAATTAGGGTTCATCGCTGACATTGAGGGCACACCGTTTACTTTCGCTGTTTATTTCTTGTTATTGTGTCTGAATTCTAAAGAAACTAGTTTGTGGCTTGTTCCATATCGGTTGTTTATGTCTTGTGATTGTAAATGGTATAGGGTTTTCTTGCTAACATCATTCTCAGCTTCTTTAAATTTTGACTCGAGAATGAGCTTCTTTAATTTGTTATATTGAGAATTGGACTGCTATAATCATGTCTTGCATGATTATCCCTAGCTGTGGCGCCTTTCTCTTAACATATTTAGAAGGACGGATTGAACTCAGACTGTGTACCGCGTGTTCTTCAATAAATTTCCTTTTAGTTTCACTAGTGCTTAGTTTAATTCCAGATTTCGTATAGTTTAATGATGATAGGCCATGAACAATTCTAATTTCAATCTCTAGATTTGTCTAATTTTCCTGTAGACCCATGGAACCAGCTATGGCTGTGTTTCTGATGGTGGTAATATTGTATACTGATATGTAAAGATAATAAAGAGTTAAAAGTCTGTTAGTTTGTTAGGATACAGCCGTTAGAATAGTTTCTGTTTGTAAGCTTGCGTATCCCTCTCTATAAAAGGGCCTTATGCCATTGTAAATCAAACTTATGATGATGATGGAATAATAGATTTCTCAGTGCCTCTCTGTTTCTCTCCCTCTTGGTTCCCTCTCTTGAATCCCTCTATGTTCTTCTCTTCTTTCCCTCTTTTCTCTTCCATACAGAATAATAATTCTGTAACATATACCCAACGTTACAAGTTCTGATAAGTGATATAATGCAATTTGTTCAAATGTCAAGGCCTTTTTCTCTTCCTTGTTCTTTTCCCTGTGTGATAAAATTTAGTTTTGCATTTATCCATGTTGAGATTAATTACTGTTTTGAGTCATACAGTTCTTGTTTCCTGTTATATCAAATATCTCTTAGCTTTGAACTCATAACTAGTATGTTTTTATTTAGGTTAACTGATACAGTCACAAACAACAGAAGAACAGCAATCAAGGTGAAAAATAAAGCATTGGAGCTCCAAACCTGGTCCGATCTTCCTGAAGAGCTCTTAGAATTGACTTTTTCCCGTTTGACCTTAGCAGATAATGTTCGCGCTTCTGCTGTTTGCAAGAGATGGCATTCTTCTGCCTCTGCTGTACGTGTTGTAAACCAATCACCATGGCTTATGCGCTTTCCGAAAATTGGTGACTGGTACGAATTTTATGACCCAGTGCACCGCAAGACCTATTCCCGAGAGTTTACAGAGTTAACTGGCTCCATACTGTGTTGTGCAAAAGATGGTTGGTTGCTGCTATACCGGCTGAGATCTCATCGGGTGTTCTTCTTTAATCCCTTTACTCGGGAGGTGATTAAACTGCCTACATTTGAGATGCGATACCCGATGGTTGCCTTCTCTTGTGCTCCTACTTCTCCGGGCTGTGTTGTGTTTACTGTTAAGCATGTTCCTCGCCTTCTTGTGGCTATTAGCATGTGTCATCCTGGAGCCTCAGAATGGACAACTGTTAACTACCAAAACCGCTTGCCCTTTGTCAGTAGCTGTTGGAATAAGATTGTATTTTGTAATGGCCTGTTTTACTGTCTGAGTTTCTCAGGAGAGCTAGGGGTGTTTGACCCAGTTGAACGTGTGTGGAATGTTCTAGCAGCACCTTCACCCAAATGCCCAGATAATTGTTTTTTTGCCAAGAGCTGGTGGAGGGTAAAATTCATGGCAGAGCATGAAGGAGGTATATTAGTAATCCATACGTGTTCCAGTGAGAAACCCATTATTTTTAAGTTGGATCAGATAGAAATGGAATGGAAAAAGATGGATACACTTGAGGGAGCAACTGTTTTTGCTAGTTTCTTGTCATCTCTTTCAAGGACTGACCTCCCTGGAATAATGACAAACAGTGTCTACTTCTCTAAAGTTCGATTTTATGGAAAGCGTTGCATATCATACTCCCTAGAACACTCTAGATACTATCCTTGCAAGCAGCGCCATGATTGGGGAGAACGAGAACTTTTTGAGAATGTGTGGATTGAACCACCGAAGAACTTTTCAGCCTTCGTGGATGAGTCTTAGCAAAACAAGGAAGCTAGTGCAACATCTGTAATTTATGAGGTTGTTTTTCATATTACTTAAAAGCATATATTATATAAACATACTGGATATGTATGTTTGGTATATCTTTTAGTCATGAAGCCAAAATGTTACCTTGAAATAATGAATCCATTATATCTCAGTATTGCGACTGCAATTATTTATCACAATGTTTCCCTCTCCCAGGAGTAATGGCTCATTCAATTCAGTGTGAAAATGTCCAAAACTATGATGATAGGAAGCTTGCCTAACAAACTGCTTATATTTTGCATTTCCCAAAAAATCTAATTCCATTCCACAGCTCACTGGTCATCGCCCCTGTTCCTTTAGCTGAAAGCTTAAGTTTGTAGAAGTAGGGTTAACTGTTTAAAACACTCTTCGTTCCCAAACAAGTTTCTATCAACGCGGCATCCCTCGTTCCCAAACTAAGCATTTATAGCCTGACAAGCACGTATCTGCTAGTTTTTTTTTATATTAGATTCTTTCTTCCTTTCATACTCCGTATTTATTCTCTCTCTCTCTCTCTCTGCGCGCATAGATGATATGTTCTTTCTTTGTCTAGCTAATATCTATTTCGTAGACAAACAAGTATATGAAAAAACGGAAAATGGACTGAAGCTAGTACTCTATAATCTATCATAATATATACCCAGATAACCGAAGCCAACTTCGACATAGCTACCATATACTGTCGCTAACTCAACTCTAATGTCACCCCTCTTTGCTGTTTTCCAAGAGATACAGACGGCTTCGCAGCGTCAATCTTTTCTCAACTCACAGGAATAAGTGCTTGAATTCTCCACTTGAAAGCTGACAAAGCTTATTGTAACTAAATGTATCTGCAAACCGACACAAATAAAATGTTGGTTCGCTAAGAAGGAAAAAAATATAAGCAGAGAAAAGACCACAACAAAATGCACAATTGCTCGTACATATCCTCAGAAGAGGAGATTAAGTTCTCGACCATAGTAAGTACCGAAACCTGTTATCTTTGACTAAGGTTACAGAAATATAGTTTCCAATTATGAGTAAAACAACATGAAGATGCTTTAATCCTATGATGAAAACTCACTTGGGCAAATGCTTACGTGGGTCAGAACCACCAGAATCAATGAATCATAGTAAATTAATACCCGCCAACTGCTTCCAAACAAAGTATTTGAAAATATTAAATGAGCAAATGACTGACTACACCAGACATCGCTTGCTGAGGCCAGAATTTACTGCTTACATTAAGGGGCAAAATGGCACTTGCAATCCTACCTAATGTCTGAAATTTGTAAGATCACCAGCCAATCCTGCACTATCATTTTACTCCCAGTAGAAACCCTCCACAAATACCAAACCCCTTCAAGCTTCATTTGAACATGAGTAATCTTCTTTTTCACCATTTAAATATCTAAACAGGTTCATGATTGGGTCAAGCAGAAATACGCTTACGGTTCATGAATGAGAAGGGGGGAAAAGTAATGTAAAATGTCTTTTGTTCCATTTGATGAAGGATTAGAAGACTGTAATTATTATTAAAGAATGATAATATAGATATAATAGATATTATAATATATACTTCAATTTTTTTTTTAACAAAAACCATTAGATATCCCATGAGCTTACCAAACAAGGGTGTAAACCTAGTTTGTAAGGTTTTTGCTTTTGGTTAATTCTTCCATTAAGGTTGATTTGCCATGGTCCAAGCTTCTTATGGTCCTAACTCCTAAGTTAAATAAGTAAAAGAGAACAATGCCATTCCATATTTCAACAACCGATATCAATATGTCAATGATCAATGAAGATAATAAAATCAATAATATGTTACACTGTTCATAAACTGAAAACTTGTTCTTTAAATTCCAAAGCACCAAGGAAAAAAAATCGAACCAGGCATGAGAAAACAAGTCTAATTATTGCAGCAAAAGTGTAGGATAGTCGTGGGAAGAAAATAGTACCAATTGAATCACCAAAGTTGGTCCATATCTCAGCACGAATGGATCTATCACTGTCAGCTACGCCAATAACTTCAACAAAATTCGCAAGAGCACCCGGGGGGAAGCCCTTTACAAGTATCTGCTTCTCATCAGTTGATTTTCCAATTATACCTCCAGCATCAGATCCAACAACTTGCACAACAGCCCTTACCCTCCGTCCAACATATAATCGTAGCAGCTCTCCATTGACAAAGACTGCAGGGTTTGAAGTATCCATATTCTAGACAAGACACAACAAAAATGAATTGTTTAACTAAACCGACAAAGACTGCATAAATGCTTATTTTAATGCTGTTTCTGTGCTATAAATATGTTAAGAGATCTCAGTTTGCTATAAAAAAATTTAGCAGGTCCCAGATGCTTGGTCATAACTATAATATTTAGGGTATGAACACTCAATAGGGAACATCCTTTGTAAGAACTACGGATGATTTGTTCATTGTTTCCATTCACTCACAAGAAGTCGTGATGAAATAGCTCTCAACTGTTTTCTTTTACCCCAAACGATATGCACGATCAGTTGAGCACAATAGAGAGCAAAATGACAATATAGAGGCATTGTTAATAGCATTAATAACTGACGATTATCACCGAGGGAACCCCCGAACCCGAAGTTTCTTTTAGAAATCCAAAAGATCTTCAACCATTAGGAACATTCAGAAGGAAATTTTAAGACCGAAAACACTCGAGGAACAATTTCCAGGACAAAGAAATATTAGTTGACTACAGTCAGTAGTTGGCTAAAGTGACTAAAGAGAATTGGTAGCTCCATCCTTCAAGTTCAAGTCAAGACTCTGAATCCATCCCAACAAGAAATTTCATTAAAATTCCCAGTCAACCAACAGGATCATATACCTGCAAGGACTAGGTGCTACACTCCTTCAATTGAAAAGAAACTAAAGCTGTAAAGCAATTAAAATTCCAAGGAAATGGAAATGAAGGTCCTAAAGAGCAGCTATATTTTACCCTCGTTTTTATTCGAATATAACAAAAAATCCACAAAATGTTCCGTAATCACAAAGACACGACCACAATTCTGTTCCTCAACTGCAACAAGCACAAAAGCGAACACCGCTTGCAATAAATGCATGTTATAGCTATAACCATAAAATTCAAGAAAATCCGAGAAGAAAAGGAGCAAGATATAGGAACTGAACAGCATTTTCATAAAACGGATGAAGAATTGCGAAGAAAATTGATTACGGAAAATAGACAGAAAATCGCGTTTATACGTACATCAAGTGATGGAAAATGCATCGAAGACGAAGAAGAAATGTTCCTCACCTGATTAGCAAAGCGCAAAGTTAGAGGAATAAGCTTCCTGGCTGCGTTAAATACCGTCTAGTGGGGGAGCGCGGGTTCTTGAAATATGAAGGCGGCTTTCCCAAAGCCCAAGCCCAATGATGGGCGCTACCTTAATGGATGGCTGAATGAAATTTAAAATTCTTTAATAACATATTACTCCTCCCACCTAATTATAAGAAAGTTTTTTGGAGTTGGTTTTGGTCCAATTATAAGAAAGCGAGTTTTAACTTTTGTCAATTTTTTCCTATAATACCCTTATTTAGAGCCCGTTTGGATCATCTTATTTTTAGGCTTAAAAGCCTACTTTTTTAAAGTAAAAATTTAAAAAAAGAAGCTTTTAAAAAAAAAAAGCTAAAAGCTTTTTGGTGATTATATAAATTTTTTAATTTAAAAGTTACTTAAAAGCTGAAATTTAAAATAAGTTGTTTGACAAAATTTTTGTCATAAAGACTTTTTTTAATAAAAATTATCATAAAAGGTATATTAAAATAGGGTGGTGGTGGTGGCGACGGTGGTTGTGTGGTGGTGGTGGCGGCGGTGGCGGCGTGGTGGGGTGGCGGTGGCGGTGGCGACGAGTGGTGATGGCGCGCGTGTATGCGATTGCTCGATCGAGAGATTACGAGGGTTTTTGTTTTTATTTTTATTTTATTTTATTTAAAAAAAGAGCTTAAAAATAAAGCTCATGTGAGCTTATTTTTAAAACTCTTTTTTCTTCATTATAAAATAAAACTTATAATTATAAGAGTTTATGTAAAATCTTGTTTGGCGTAAAATACTTATATAAGTAGATTATAAAGCCTAAAAAAAAATTTAGCGCAAAACAAGACTAATATACTTTCTCAATAATAATTTAATAATACACTTATATATTTTATAAAATAAATAATGTTTAACTCATTAATGTTATATACACCTCAATTATACTTTTTTCTTATAAAATAATTTTGAGCAATTTTTGTCATATTTTTCCCATATTACCCCTATTAATACTTCTTCCACAATAATTAATTTAAAAACGCGCTTTATATTCTATCAGTGAGAGATTCTATTTTTTTTTTAATTTTTAAATAAAATAATTTTAATATTACTTTAAAAACATTTTTTTTTTGTAACTATTAGTCTAAAGTGATTAATTTTTCCCCCTAAAATAACCTAATAAAACATTAATTTCATCATCTTTTTTCCAACGATAAAAAAATAAACTTGCATTTGTTATGCCCAATTAAATAGATACTCTCTTGATAGAAAAAAAAATCTTTGAAAAAATTCATGGAATTGATACAAAAAATATTTATATACATTTAAAATTCATTTTAAATCTACAACCTAGCATTTCATGATAGTAAAAAATCATTTTGAATCTATAAAAAAATCATTTTTACAAAAATAAATAAACAAACTAGCATTAAACACATAAAAGGTGATCATGTAGACTTTGCAAATGAGTACATAAATTTGTCCCCAAAAAAATGTGTACATAAAAAACAAATATCACTATAATAGGCTAGATTTCATCCCATCATAGACTAAAATAGTGTCTTTATGGAGTATATAGAAGCTTCTCATAAACCCCTCAACAATCTTGAACATTCCTAGATTGTATATACACTTACTGATCAATCTAGAACATGTAACTACATCAACATAGAATATACTCTGTACATCAACAAAGGAGTATCTAAAATTGCATCAAGCTTAAAAGTAGTGTCATCCATCTTTGACTTAAGTGAAAGATAACAACAGGGATCTCTGCATGCACAAAAACATCCCTTTTGTGTAGCTGGGTACCCCAAAAACTGGTTCGGCCCTTGGCTGAAATTTATCTACACAATTCAAGTTAACAGCAAACACAAGGCAACCAAACACTTTTAAATATACAGAATTTCATATAGAGTCAGATTATGCAGTCCTGTAGAAGGAGTTCAATTAATTAGATATGCTGCAGCTAAAATTCCCTCACCCCAAAATTTAATAGGCATATTAGAGTATAGCATGATGCTCCTGGCAACATTAAAAAGTGTCCATACATTCTCTCTACTATACCATTTTTTTTAGGGGTAAAAGGACAAGACCTTCGGTGGATAATCCTTTTGCCATCTAAGAACTCTCCAATCTCTCGGTCTACAAACTTAGAATCAAAATCAAAATGAAAGAGTAGAATGAACAAATAAGGTGTATGCAGCTGATTATAACAATGACAAACCATGATCTAGATGAATAGTTCATAAAGGTGTATGCAGCTGATTATGTGAAGACACATAAGGTGTTTAAACAGAGCAGAACCCAAAAAATGAAAGAGTAGAATGAACAAATAAAACTAAAATGGAGATATAGTGAATCATGTGTTTGCAGCCAAACCAGAGTAAAGAACAGTAAACAGAAACAGAACACAACACAAATGAATTTTGAACAGTAAACTATTTGCTTATTTCAATAAGAAAACAAGAAAGGAAAACATAGACAACAAACAAGAAAGTAAATAAACATAAAAAAGTACAACATGATATTCTGATAACATATGTATTTTAAATGTAAAAATAAAATTCTAGTAAGACTTGTATAATTAGTAAGCACAACTTGCGTGGTATTGCTGGCTGCCAAGTGCCAAGGGAAAAACTAGCTAGCCAGCTAGCTTTGATTTTTTGAGTATATGTGATTGGGCAAGTGTGGGGCCTGGGACATGAATGGTTGTAGGATTTTGAAGGGAATGAAAGAAAAATGAAGAATAGCACCTTTAAGAAAAGCTTTCTCAAATCTGGTAAAATCATGAATAAACTTCTTCAACATATATACATTCATGATGTGTGCTTTGGTACATAGTATGCTTCTGCTGATATACTTTTGTCCATGAAACATGTAAGAAAGGAAACATTATTAGAAGCCTCTGATCTTGATCCCTTCCAGAACCACTCAAACAGGATGGTAGCATTGGATTATATAATCTTCAATACTAACAGATCTCCTAAAGGACTTGTAAATTTTTAAATTTTACAAGTCCTCTGGTAATATTTATGAGTGAAACTTCAGAAATTTACAACTTATCCTGTGTGTTTTCGCACAGGTTCTCCAAGGGATCTATGAGTAATTAATTTTCTTTTCCTAGGACTCATGAAATTTTCCCTAAGATTTTTTGGACCAAATTCATATAATGAGACCAATTATTGTGCAGGTACTTGAGGTTTAAAACTACAATAACTCTAAATCAGAAACAAGACATAACAGAATGAATTCAATACCCCTAGCACAATGCAAATAATGTTGAAATTAGTTAAGTAACAGTCGTAGGACCTGCATATAGTGTTGTTAGCTGTCCTAACTTAAACTAGGACCTGCATAAGCTGCACCTCTTGCTCATCATAAATTGCAGTTTTACAGTATAGGAAGCATGAAAACTAACATGGACATGAGACACAAAGCAAACACCAAGACACAAAAAACAAAACTTATTGGTTGTTTTCAAGTTCCAACTTTCCTTTCATATGCAGTTATTTGGGTTTTGGTTTGTAATTTTTTTAAAAAAAATTGCAAATAAAAGGAAAAGTGTTCTGAGTTTCAAGTATGTCAATTGAAATACGCCTTGCAGTTTGTTGAAGTTTGATTGACTTGCACATGTTACTTATCAAAGAAACTCGAAGAGACCAAGGTTTGCTTTTTGTTTTCGCCCTTTTTGACAAGGAACAATGGAAGACTAATCAGGACAAGCTAATATCTGATAATCGAAATACAGCTTGTTCATAACCTCTAATTGAAAGCCACACAAAGATGCAGCTGTGCAAGAAGTTGGCATGATCATATGGTCAAACCAGAAACAGGACACAACATAATGAATTCCAGAAAGGAAGAAACATGCATTTGATGGTCAAATCAGTATATCCAACATTTTCCTCACAGTTTCACCTCAACATTCAGGCAAAGAAAATTATCATTTGAAATCCAAACTAGCTTGGTGTTTGAAAATTACCGTTAGTTTCAGATACATGATTGAGTTCCTCCTCAATTTCTTGTTCACTACTATCACTTTCTGTTTCTGAAATTTCTTGACACTGACTTGGTAGTATGTTCAGGTCAAAGAGAAAACCACCTGCAACTTATAAGGAAACAAAATTATTAACCAAGCCATTAAATCTATAGGAAGCTAGACAATAAGAACAAGCTTTAATGTTCACCTGAACCATTTTCTTCACTATTAAAATCCATCGGCAGCAGCCAATTTAGGGATTTATAGCAAGCAAAATCTGAAATCGACAGAAATCTGAAGTCGAGAGAAACGACATTGAAGAATTGCGGCAAGCAAATTTGAAATCGAAACTCAAAATAAGAAACATACCTATCGATTCGACGATGCCAGACTGCGAGCTCGGAGAAATCGAAGTTGACGGACTGTTAAGCTCAGAGAAATCGCGAGAGGATTCGACGATGCCGTACTGCGAGCTCGGAGAAATCGAAGATGGGGTGTTAGGCTCAGAGAAATCGCGAGAGAAGTACTGTGCTCTACGATTCAACTTTTGCCTTATGTAATTTTCAATTTTCAGAGGGGTATTTTTGGAAAATAATTATAATTAACCAATTTAACTTCTTTCATTAATCTCTCCAAATTCGGTAATTAGGCCTATAATTGGGACCTTAGGGAGTAATAGATATTTAAAGTTTAGGAAAATTTTAATAAATGACCTCAGAAAAATAATATTTATTAAGAAAGACTATAAAAATAATAATTACTTTGAAGGACCAGAAATTAAAATATTAAAATAGAAAGATTTGTGTTATCTCTAGATCCTCTTCTTCCTCGCATGTAACTGTTATTGATTATAATGTCTCAGTGAGAATTTGGAATGATAACAAAATTAATATTTCCAAGAATTGATTGGAGAAGAGCAAAAAACATCCTACAACTTTGATAGAGGCTCCCAACTTTGTGTGATATTTGATATAATTACGCTCAAGTGTTAAAATTTCAGTGCTCTGTTTTCTAATGATGAGGTGGAAACACTATTAAATTCTTCAATTTGAAAATTTGTATGTTCTCAATTTGAATTATTATTTTCCCTTAAAGTTAAGGGTTGCATTTGAAATTATTTAAAATTTTAACCATAATTTTTAATTTATAAAAAAAAGTTACAAAATTTTCATAATTAACTTTTTTACCTATCCAAACAACCACATTTGAGTTTTGATTAAATCCCGCCGAAAATTTTTACGTATAAATCAACTTTATCTTAACTTTTTTTTTCCCCCCTTCATACTAAGGGCCTATTTAGATCAAAGAGGTAGAAATGGAAAGGAAAGGAAAAGAATAGAAAATATTTTGCCACTAACACGTTTTGTTTACACTGGAAAAAAAAATGTTAACAGGAAAAAATTTGTTTGGTTGAAAGAAAATAAAATAGAAAAATGAGCTAAAAGACATTTTTGCCCCGGTTTAAAAAGTATTATTCAAATAATTCCCGCATAACAACACTTAACCACCATAGACTGTATGTGGTAAAAACGTGGAAGAAAAAACTATGTTTGCCCCTTTTTTCTAATAACGAAATAGAGCAATAACCATGAGGTATTTACTAGTTGCTTGTGGTTATACATGAATTAATAAAAAAAACTTTAACCACATCCGTGTGATGGGTGATTATGGTTATGTGTGACTAAAACAACTTTACACTTAACCATTACGTTGTACCCATCACCCACACGTTATCACAATCATTTTCTATGGTCTTATTTTGTTCATGGATACGTTATGATTACGGGATAGTTACCTACTAACGTGAGAGAGGGAAGCGTCGAGAAATCAGAATCTACAAAAATTTCAAATTGTACAAGAAAAACAAGTGAGAGGTGACAAATTCCCATGAATATAAAGTACCCAAAAGCAAAAGCTTGACTCATGGAGATCTTGTTCCCAAAATCTTCTTTCCGCCCCTTAATATTTCTCACAACCACAGCTCATACTATAGCTAGGTGCTTAAGACGAAGTTCAATCCTCAACTATGCGCCCTCTATCCTGGGATTTGACAAAATTGCAGAAGAAGAGAAGCACAACGCTGATCTTCCTAACCCCATCATTATCAACTTTAAGTTAGCACTAGTTGCCTAAAGAAGGCCCATCGTCGCTGGAATAGTCCACTCGCAACCTTTGTTCTTCAACTTCCTCCCTTTTTCTCTAGCTTCGCTAGTGCTAATCCACATCCAGAAGGCCTCACCTTTATATAACATCATCGTTACATTAGGGGCATTTGGGTCCTTTAGCCATTTTCCAACATGCCGATTTTTATTTCCCCGATTGAAAATTAGGGAGGTGGGAAAATCTTTTCTGACGAAATATTTGAATCAAACAGCCGCCGCCACTTTGAAAATGCCCACTTCCCTATTCCATCGCCCTATTTGCACTGAATCAACCGGGCCCTAAGAACTTCTATATGTCAAAATGCTGCACCATCTTCATCGGCAAAAAACAAAAATGCAATACCTCTATTGCCAAAAAAAAATGATACACTAATAACCTTTTAATCCAATGACAATATGTTTGGTTTAACTTATTTTAAAGGGTCGAGGTGCAAATAGACCTATGCACTTTTGCTAAATGTGCGCATGACACCATATAAATAGTTTATATGTATATTTGCACTTTAAGGGTCTGTTTGGTTCGACGGATGGGAGGGGAAGAGGGATTTTCATGGAGGGGAAGGGATAGAAGGGATTTTAATATCACCTTATTTGGATTGATAAGAAGGAAGGGGGGGAGAGGGTTTTTAATATTACCTTGTTTGATTTAAGAGGGGAGGGGAGGGAAATTTTTTTCACATTGACAACTTTACCCTTATATTAAGTAACAAATTTTTTAAACAAGATCACCCCTTACTCAAAGCTTAGAGAATCCAATCGCCATATGAGACATAATACTATATGGTCTATGAAAAGTGTAAGAAATAAAGCTTTCTCGTGAGTGATCTCATACTTAAATTAAAGAATTAGTGTAACTTTCATTTCCATTTTCCCATCCATCTTCAACTATCCAGCAACATTACCATCAGTTCTGTACTATGAATGTTCCTTTCTCATCTAAATGATGCCAAAAGTATTAGCATAACAAGAAAAGCATTACTGTAATTAAATGAGAAGTGAAAGAACATATTATACCTGTATCCACAATGGTTGGGGCCTCCCCAACTGTAAGAGTTTTTGATTCCATGAAGGTAATCTTCTCAAGTATGTCAATGCCAAAAAGGTGTATCTGGAGTGGCACTAGCAAATTAGAAATTACACAAGAAAGCAAATTCTTCATCTAAGTGATATGTCACACACACCATAAAATTTCAATCTAATCCCAAGAAATATCTATGCAATTTGAACAATCATTAGCCCTCCTAAAATTCAATACTAATCGCCAATACCACAGTTATAAATTTCATCTCAATAAAAATTTAAAATAGCTTCTTATGAAAAATTAAGTAGCAAATCTAAAACTTTCAATGATCAGGTCCAGTTAAAGCTCAAAACATGTAATTTATAAAGAACGATCATCTGATGATTAAACATGTAATCCCTATTCCCTAGATTGAGAGGCATCCAAATAAAGCCAAAAATTAGACCTTGTGATGTTTTGCTTTTAGCTTTCCATCGTTGCCAAAGACGGAACAAGTGTTTTATATTCAGCCTTCATAATGTTCTAGCTAGTATGGAGCCTCCAACTATCATGATCTTCAAGAGACGAGAGACTTCAGAGAGCATGGTAGTTGAAGGAGATGCATCCCCACCAGAATCAATATCCCCAGCGTGGAGGGGAAGCAATCACTTAAATAGGAACTATTCCATATTTCCTGACAATTTATAACTACGCTTACTGGAATGCGTATTTCTTATAGCCATACATTTTCTTGATCCCCTCTCTTTCATAAAAGGGGCTTAGATATTTTCGGAATAAAAGAAAAAGATTAGGGATATTTTAATCCACTAAGGCACCAATTTTTAAAATCCGTCCGATTTTGGGGGAAGGTTTTTGAGGGGAGAGAGGGGAAAATCTTAAAAAATTCCCCTTCCCTCCTAAAAAATATAGCCAGCCAAACGAGGGGAGGGGGCCAAAATCTCTTCATCCCTTGCCCCCTCCTCAAACTAAACAGAACTTAAGTATTTGTTTGAGAACTTCTAAAAAGTGTTTTTTTACATATTTTTTCGTAATCCAAGGCAACTTTGTTTTACATACTAGTTTATAAACTGTAAAAGCATTTCTACCCGCACTAACCATACTTTAAATGATTTTGTTAGTTGAGATAACTGTATGTGAGGAAACACAAGTTTTAAACACCCCATTAACGATGTTTGGCTTTTAAACCACTGTCGGGCCACGAATATTCTCGTAGGAGAAGGGCTGCGCGAGCATTTTCATCTCATTTTCACAAACACCTGAAATTGAACGTCCCAACTCCAACGGAACCATCGCTCGCTTCTTTCTTCTGAACGCAAAAGAATGTCCTCAATTCTCACAAAACCATCGCTAAATGCATTCCCTTTCCATTGTTCAATCCACAGCCTAAAACCGAGACCCATATCCCCCTTTTCCCCCATTCAACGATTCCCTAGACTCCCCCAACTTCGAGTTTCCCTTACAATCCATAACTCCGCCAATCGTCCTTCCATTACTCCTTCAAAGGGCAAAGCTTCCAATACTCTCTCACTTTCTCAGACTCTTCACTTCCTTAAACCCTGGCTTCTCTCTGAGCATAAAACCGTTCTTTTGGGCTGGCTCTGCAGCGTCATATCTGTTTACTCCCTCTCCAAAATCGTTTCTAAAGTCGGGAATGTTTCTGCTACTATCAGCAGCATTGATGCTATCAAGTTGCGAGACGAAGGTTTAGTATTGGGGGGTTTGGTGATTGCCCGGTCGGTTGCAAGCTATGGGCAGCAAGCCTTTTTATGGGAAGCTGCACTGAACGCGGTATATAAGCTTAGGATTCACGTTTTCGACAGGATTTTGCAGAGAGAATTGGGATATTTTGAAGGCAAGGATGGTGTTTCATCAGGGGACATTGCTTATCGGATCACTGCGGAAGCTTCGGATATTGCTGAGACTTTATATGCCCTGCTCAATGTGGGTAACCGTTTTTTTGAAGATATCTTTCGACTTTCAATGTACATCCTTGGTGTTTGAAATTACGAACTATCAATATTCTTCAGAACTTCTTTTACGGTCAAACATGACCAATTTAGCAGTCAGCCCCTTTCCTTTTAATCTAAAGTTTGCCAGTGTATCAATAATTGAGCATAGAATATCTCTCTTTTGATCGTGGAAGAATTCTAGTCCATGTAGGCGTCTGCAACTTATTTCACCGCATTCGCATTTTCATGACGGTTGCAGTAGTCAATATTCTAGCCCATGTATGCTTATAAGCTCGTTTTTTGTTGCAGACCATAATTCCCAGCACCTTGCAGCTATCAGCTATGATGATGCGAATGTTGGTGATCAGTCCTGTCCTTTCATTGATTTCAGCTGCGGTGAGTTAGGAGCTATTCTGTTGGTCCATATAACTTGACTGACGGTAGAAATCTTGTTTTTGATCGGGCGAGGGTAAATTTAATCTTGGTAATTTGTTTTCAAATTGCAGGTTATTCCTTGTATGGCACTTGTTGTTGCCTTTCTTGGTCAGAAACTTCGTTCAATATCTAGAAAGGCACATCTTAGCATTGCCACTCTCTCAGCATATCTAAATGAGGTAGATTCGTGTGACTGCTCATCTTCATTTTGCTATCAGACAAAGTTTAGTATTATCTCTTGTTTGCAAATCCTATCGTTCCATTTGAATATACTATAAAGTATCACCACAATACAAAGCCACAGTTATTGCTTGTTAGCTGATATCTCAATGCTGCCTCAGGTCCTTCCTGCAATCCTTTTTGTGAAAGCAAACAATGCAGAACTGTGTGAGAGTAGCAGGTTTAAGAGGCTGGCTAGGATTGACTTTTTTGAACGCCTGAACAAGAAGAGGATGAAGGCAGTTATTCCTCAGATTATACAAGCTATTTATTTTGGAGTTCTATTTTTACTTTGTGCTGGTTCAATAGTGGTTTCAAGAGGATCATTCAATGGCTGTAACTTAGTTTCGTTTGTGACATCATTGCTCTTTTTGATTGAACCAATCCAGGTAGCGTTATCTATTGAGACCTAGTTGCTTTTTCCCTCTATCATGTTTGTTTGATCAGACCATCTGTTTTTTCCTTTCTCCTCCATAGATTAAGAATTTTTTTCCTTGGCACTGCAAAAACCATTTTAGTTGAAATTAGACATTGATGTGATTATGACCATCTGCATATCTTGCCATTAAATTTCATTTGCAACCTCTTTTCTTTTCCTTTTTAAAGGTCATCAATAGTTTAACAACATTGTTCTCTGTCTACATTTTTTGGGGCTAATTATTGTTTGCATTTCTATCATGGTTCAGCCTTTGAGGAGCTGTCTTAAGTTATCATTCTGAAAATAAAGAATCACGCAGGATGTCGGAAAAGCATACAATGAATTGAGGCTGGGAGAACCAGCTATTGAACGCTTGTTTGATCTGACCAGGTTCACAGATAAGGTAACTTTACAATATCTAACCATGACACTTTAAATTTGAAACAGCATTCTGCGGAAAGCTGGTTATGGTCTTGGTAATGAAAAAGGGGTTTCTTGTTGAGCAAAAGATGAAGTTCTGTGATTTAGTTTTCAGTTAGGATAATCCATTTCACTTCGGTAACAAGTGCATTTGTTCTGCATTATAGGTGGTAGAAAAACCAGATGCTGTTGATTTAGACTCTGTTAGAGGGGAGATAAAGTTTTGTAATGTCTCATTTAAGTACAGTGAAGACATGTCACTTATTCTGAATGGACTAAATATTCACATTGGAGCCGGAGAGATAGTTGCTCTTGTTGGTCCCTCTGGTGGAGGGAAAACAACACTTATCAAATTATTGCTTCGACTTTATGATCCAGTATCTGGTTAGTCATTTGAGGACATATGCTTATTTATATTTATATTTATATTTCTACTAAAGCTCTGCATTAGCTTATAGACTTCCATGTAGGCTCTCACGTTTTCTTATATATACCAAAAGGTTTTACAATCATTAGTTATTATTCTATTCAGTGGCATTTGGTTATATTTTCATGCTTGCAGGCTGTATACTTATTGATAATCGTGACATCCAAAGCATTCGGTTGCAGAGTTTGAGAAGACATGTTAGTCTTGTTTCTCAGGATATAGTAAGTGTCTCACGTTCTTATATTCGTTTACTGTATATTTCTCTTATAAAAGCAGTGCATTTGGTGCCTGCAGTGCTGAACTGTTATTTACACCTTCACTAGTCAAACTATTTTTTTTTCAGAAGCTTTAGCTTATCATTTTCTTTCGTAGAATATCTATTGGCTGATTTTTTTGAGTGTTCATCACGAGTGTTTTGTTAAAAAAATTATTTCATTTTAACTTTTCCAGTCATGATTGCTAGCAGGACCTAGGTCTTGGATCTAGTGGTAGCTCCACTGTAATTCTTTTTTAATTGATAATTGATAATGTCATGTTAACTTCTCATCAATGTTAATTCTTTACTACTCCACCTAGTGGGACAAGACTTCTTGTTATTATTGTTGATGTTGTTAATTCTTTACTATTTTATAGCTTACTTTTGAATAACAGTATTTCTTCTTCTTCGACATCTATATGGTTTTCTCTATAATGCATGTGTATGCTTTAGACACTTTTTTCAGGATCAGTTGCTGAGAACATTGGTTATAAGGATCTGACAGCAAAAATTGATATGGAGAAGGTAAAATATGCAGCACAAACTGCTAATGCTGATGAATTTATAAGAAAACTTCCAGAAGGATATAATACCAATATTGGACCAAGGGGCTCAACTCTAAGTGGAGGACAAAGGCAAAGGTATATTACTGAATTCCATTATGTTCCATTTTCGAACACCAGGTCTTGTCTTCAGCACTGACTTACCAAGTTAACTGAAATTTACAGGCTAGCCATTGCCAGGGCTCTATATAAGAATTCTTCTATATTAATACTGGATGAGGCAACTTCTGCTTTAGATAGCAAATCTGAGTTATTGGTGAGACAAGCTGTAGAGCGATTGATGAAAAATCACACTGTAAGAAAACCGTTTCTGTCTGATGTGATGTTTTCTTGTTAATGCTGACAAAGACATGGGCACTGGCCCTTGTGCATGGTTTTCTGTCTTGATGATTTTGTTAGATGGGATGCCTTTTTGAAGCCATCAGGATATTTAGTTTTAAATTTTGTACTCTTTTGGTGATTTCTGCCGTTTTTTTCTCCTCCCCCTCCCTCTCTCTGAATGAAGATTCAAGTATTTAGTGTTGAGCTATTATTTCCTCCTATGTTAATAGGTGCTGATAATTGCCCATCGTATGGAAACGGTTCGGATGGCTAATCGAGTATTCCTCTTGGATAAGGGGAAGCTGGAAGAGTTGCCTCGTTCTACTATATTGGGGGGTCACAAGGACTCGTTGTTATCATCTGGTGTGGTGATTTAAATATTTCTTGTACCGGAGACGGACACCTTCACATCCTAGTCTAGTGAATTTTTACTAAGCCAGTCTAGTGTTTCATATTCAAAATTAAAAAACACTAGACTAGTATCTGCGGGGACTATGTACATTCTTATTTATTCACATATTTACTTCCAATAAAAGCCTCAAATTATTATGTGGAGTATTTATGGATTGAGAAACTTGGCACGCCAGTCAGTGCTATTCAAATACTTCGATAGTTTTTTTTTTTTTTCATTTAGGACCTGGTAAATGGATCTATATCCGTGCAATTTTCTATCCGGGGTCAATCATCAATATCAATGATCATTACACACAAGGATTTATTTGGGAAGCCAAAGTTTGCTATCTAATCTATCAATGAGAAAGAGAAGTGACAGTAAAGCCAATCCATGAGCAAGTTGTTTCCTATGATTCTTCCATGGAGGCAGGGGAGACGCTATTTCTCTCTTAATTTCTTGGTTATGGCAAAGACAGCTCCTGCCACGGCCACAACTATGCCTGAAATTATAATGCCAGCTTTCATTTTGCGTAAGCTGTCTTCCTTTTCCTCTTGCCTTTTCTTCTTTTTGATCTCAGCTTGTTCCTACACAGCACAACAGAGAAGGGAAAGTATAATTTATTGAAACAGGTCGAAATTCTGATTTATTTATTTTTTTGAAAGGAAAACAGAATAATGAAGTAAAACCACCTAGTGTTCCAGTAGCATGTTCATTTTTCTTCGGAGATCAATTAATAGTTTAATGAATAAAGATTCAAACTTAAAAGCACCTTAATTTCTTTAAGGATAGCGACATCTGATGATATGGGATCAACCTGAACCTGATTGTTACTACCAGGATTCAATGTCCCATGAACGTCTGCAGGTGGGAATTTGGACTCCTTTCCAACTTCATCAATGCTGTCTCTGGTCGCCATTTTTGTGTGACCTGAAAGCTGTCAACTGCGTTCTTGTTGGGTAAGAGAAGATGAGGAGAGGAGAGGAAAAAAGACAAGAAGTTAATAAGACAGAGAACTGGGAATCCTTATTCTTAATATACACGTATCTGTGTCCCAAATACTGATATCGTTATAATTTCATGTGTTCAGTGAAATCACGTTTCTGTTATCAAACTTCCCGCAATACTTGTTCAGACTCGCTGAAGTTTAGGTCAGAGCAATACTAGGAAAAGAAAAAGGAAACTGTAACTGGTCTCGTCTCGTTATATGTTCCTCTCGTGTTTTCTCTTGACCAAAAAATAAAATAAAATCCAATTATGTTTTCAGATGTGGATTTTAATGATCAAATTCCAATTCATATATGGGCTGGATTGTTTTACATTGATTTGATTCAACTCATGACCATTTAACCCAATCTCTTCCACAATCGGGTCTAACCAAACAGGCTATCCTTAACAATATGATAGGTTCATATTCAAAGACAGTGCATTATCATATAAAAAAAAAAAAAAAAAAAAAAACCCTGTATTTGGTTCAACGGGCAAAATGGTCGGACTTTCTCACCAAAAGGAAGGGGGTTCGATTTTGAAGTTGGTCAAAGCGCTGGGGGAGGCATTCTAGAGGTCTACGAAGCAGTGGAAACGTTGGGTGAAGGTGGAGGCATGTGTACTCTCCGACCCAGTATGCCCTATGGACGGGGCTCCAAGCGCCGTGCTCTTTGACTGTGTGTGAGCCCAACCACTTTCCTAAAATTTTCATATAAAAAAAAATCAAAAAGAAAAAAAAAACAGTGCATTAAATATGATTGCAGCCTTGCAGGATCAGAAGCATTTGCCTAGAAAACAAAATCTTTGTTTTCCTAACCTGAAAATGAATCAACCACATTCGCCAAAGAGAGTTAGCATAGATGGTAAGGATTTGTTCAAGTCCCAAAGGGATGTGTGTTCGATCTCCGCTGCCGTCGCTAGGACTCTTTTGGTAGGCGATCTCGTAAGTCACCCATTAAGTCTTTCGAAAGAGCAGGGGCATCTTTTGGCTCGCGATGGATGACGATCTTCGCAACCCCTCCAAAACTTTTTCATATAAAAAAAAAAAAGAATCTTATAATATCTGGTGATAACACAACGTGATACAAAAAGAATTCATCGTCCCCCAAACCTCATGCGCGAAGAATAATACTGCAAATGCATAGTCAAATGAAACAATAGACAAGTTATCTATAGATTGGTGAGCGTTTAGCGATGCTCCGACAAACATGAACATCCAACAACAGTGCTTGGAAGGGAAGCGAAGGAGCCTCAATCCTTGAGGCTCTCAAACTCAACGACGTTATGGAATTATCGCTTAAGGGAGTTAGCGAAGCAGCGACAGTTCCTCCAAGCTCTCACTCTCTACCGCCACATGCTTCGCTCTGGTTATTCCCCCAACACCTTCACTTTCCCCTTCGTTTTCAAGTGCTGTGCCGTCTTCTTGTTCCCTCTCATGGGTTCCCAACTCCATGCCCATGTCATCAGAACCGGGTGCCAACCCGATCCTTATATACGAACTTCTCTCATTTCCATGTATTGCAAATGTAACTTGGTTCACAATGCGCGCAAAGTGTTTGATGAAGTTGGTCCATGGAGAAACTTAACCATTTCTTATAATGCTCTGATATCGGGATACACCTTCAACTCCAAAATTTTGGATGCTCTCGTGTTCTTTTTCCGAATGAGGGAGGAGGGATTATTGGTTGATTCGGTTACGATGTTGGGCTTGGTTTCAGGATGTACGGTCCCTGCCCATTTGGGAATTGGGATGTGCCTTCACAGTTGTTGCGTGAAGTTTGGGTTCGACGGTGACTCGTCTGTGGAAAATTGTTTGCTTACTATGTATGTCAAGTGTGGCGAGGTTGAACATGCCCGACAACTGTTTGATAAAACGACTGAGAAGAATTTGATTACTTGGAATGCGATGATTTCTGGGTATTCACAAAATGGGCTTGCCAGACATGTTTTGGAACTTTACCGTGAGATGAAGTCGATTAATATGTGTCCGGACCATGTGACGCTTCTTGGGGTTCTATCTTCTTGTGCCAACCTTGGTGCACAGAGCATTGGTTCTGAAGTAGAACGAGAGATAGAGTACCGTGGGTTTGGTTCCAATCCATTTTTGACAAACGCCTTAATCAATATGTATGCCAGGTGTGGGAATTTGATGAAGGCTCGAGCAATTTTTGATCGCACGGCTGATAAAAGTGTCATTTCATGGACAGCTATGATTGGTGGATATGGAATTCATGGACACGGAGAAATTGCACTTAATCTTTTTGATGAGATGGTCAAATGTAGGATTAGACCTGATGGAACTGCTTTTGTGTCTGTTCTTTCTGCGTGTAGCCACGCAGGATTGACTGATGAAGGCTTAAAATACTTCAATGAAATGGAAACGAAGTATGGTTTGAAGCCAGGTCCGGAGCATTACTCTTGCTTGGTGGATCTTTTAGGCCGGGCAGGTCGACTGAAGGAAGCTATGGACCTTATAAATTCAATGAAAGTAAAACCTGATGGTGCAGTTTGGGGTGCCCTTTTGGGTGCTTGTAAGATTCACAAAAACGTAGAGCTGGCAGAGTTAGCTTTTGAACGAGTCATGGAGCTGGAACCCGCAAATATAGGTTACTATGTCTTATTATCAAATTTATATTCCGATGCCAAGAACATGGAGGGGGTTTTGAAAGTCCGAGTCATGATGAGGGAGCGAAAATTGAAGAAGGAGCCAGGATGTAGCTATGTTGAATATAGAGGAAAGGTACATCTTTTTCTTTCTGGTGACACAAGTCATCCTCAAAGTGATGATATGTATAAGATGTTGGATAAACTGGAGAGCCTTGTGAAGGAGATTCATCCATCAGCAGAGAATGAAGGAAGAAGGAATGAAGAACTCTTGACTGGCATGGGGGTGCACAGTGAAAAGTTGGCCATTGTATTTGGTCTATTAAACACCAAGCCTGGAACAGAGATCACTGTGATGAAGAATCTAAGAGTGTGTGTAGATTGCCACATATTTATTAAGTTGGTGAGCAAGATTGTGAACCGCAGAATTGTTGTGAGAGATGCCACTCGGTTCCATCATTTTAGTGATGGAGTCTGTTCTTGCAGGGACTACTGGTAACACTAGTGCACCGTTTTCAATTGTGATTGAAGCTAACAGTTGAAGGAGCAATCAGGTTCGAAATGAAAAAAGAAAGCCCAAGGGAGGGCGTAAAATTTGAGACTGGAGTTGGAGAAGGCGTGCCTAGCGACTTGATGATCAATTACTGAGGCTAAAAGCAAAAAGTGTCACGTCTGAATGACTCCAAGTTACAGGTTTTTTTTCATAATAACGTAAGCTTTGTGAGAGATGAAAATGCCAGTGAATTCAGAATGTGAGCAAGAATACAGGATCAAATTGTACCATTATCAATTGACCTCAGCATTTTTTCCGGATGAGTTAAGAGAGTAAATAGAAAAATAGATAATCTATATCATTATATAATATGGTTTATGGAATATTGGACTATTCACAAATTATGAATAATGTGATTTATTTTAAATTGAATGCAATGCACGGAACAGACAGTTAACTAATACTTCTAAATGTTTAAAAATGACATATACCTTAGTTTGATGTTCAGCTCTATCATCATACTGTTATTGTGGTCACTTGTTAGGAGCTTTGCAAGTACGCCGGGATAAGGGATGAGTTGAATACTCGCTGATGACTTGTGTTATGGATCATTATGCACAATAATTTCAAGTTGGAATAATCATGCTTTTTTTTCACTCGAAGGCCAATTAGCCTCAAAAATAAAAAAACATGAAGCCACTTCCCTCTGGTACTAAAAATGTTTTGGAGCTAGAACGACTAGAAATTCTGAACTCGAATTATCGGCAGTTCAGAACTAAATATAGGTTTCGATTAATGAAATAAAATCCGATGAAGGTACATGGTTAAGAAATTCGCCCAGAAACGAAAACCCCCCAAAAAAAACACATGAAACTAACACTGAGTACCATTTAAACGTGGAAGACCAGAAACCTCCTCCGAAGCAGCTACCCATCATTCCCTTCAAAAATGGAGTTTTCTTGGTGCTCTCTAGAATTAAATATTTTCAATTATGATATCTGAAATCTGCAACTCTCAAAGGGTCCATATTTCTGCGGTGTTAACGCCAAGCTTCAACTAACTCAGTTCTAGAATTTATGCGCCCAACAATTGCAGCTCCACGATTTTTTTCCAAAGGTCCTGGTACTGGCACCTCAACTACCTTTTTGGAACACCCCAACGTATTTGTCAGGCCAGTGAAGCTCCTCTCTTGAAGCCCATTTCTCAAGGAGCACACTTGAGAAACAACAATGCAGGGACAACAGTCAATCAGTAACTTGTTTCTGACGGCCGGAACCATTATTTCAGTAGAAGTTGACAGATTTTCGGATCCACTTTCAGTTTCAGAGTCATCTTCAGTAAGATTATTAGGGCTTTCCGTCAAAGGTTCCTCAGTAAAAGCTGCCTTCTCCTCTTGGCTGCTATCATTTTCATGTTCACAGCCATTATTTAAAACCAGTCTTGAAGAGCTCTGGTTCTCATCATCATCAAATGAATTCAGATATGAGACAGGATTCGATTCCTTCATTGACCCCTCTCTTTCTCTGAGTGTCTTCATGACAAGAGTCTTGAGAAAATTCATCACATGTACTGCATGCATCAAGGCAATCAAAGGATCTGCCATCTGTAATAGAGAGGGGTCAGAAAAACTGACATTGCTCGGTGGATTAACCAAAAACCTCCTCCATATGCTATATTTTTACCAGAATATTGCATTACACGCTTAAAACAAGATTCAAGAAAGAAATGCAAACAAAACATGTAGCTGAAGGAATGTACCCCTCTATAAAACCTTCCGAAGCTTTAAGAGTACAACAAAATCTATCATAAAATTATTTTCTACCAAAAAGTAATACATTTTATATACAATGCCAGACTGTTAAGTTAGGCAGCTGAGATAAAAATTATAAAACACATAAAATATTAGTTTACCGGAAAAAAAGAAGAAGAAGCTGTAGCCAACCCAACAACATCACACTCAAATTCAATCACAAAAGCCAGGAATAAAAGAATTTTCCGATTTGGATTCAATGAGAAGCGGATTCAGTAATAGGCAATGAGAAGAGTTCATTCCAGCCATCTCTTCATAATTAAACAAACGCCACAGATTGCACAAATTGAAACACAATGTTTCATTAATTCCACTGAGTTGCAACAGATTGTACAAATTGAAACACAATGTTTCATTAATTCCAGTGAGTTGCAAATAGATAATTGAGATGAACTCTTACTACTTCTTAATTATTCCGCATTTTTTGAATCCAAATATAGAATAAAAGTACAACCATCCAAAAATGACAAGTCATTTTACTTACTTGAGTCATATTAGGTGCAAATACCATTGCAACATTACGTGCATTCATCTTGTTCAAGTTTTCTAGTTGAGCAACATCAGCCATTAAGTTTATTGCCCAATCTAGTAGAGCGGCCTCCGTTGGAGGAAGCAGCCTAACAAGTTGGGCACATTCCTCTTCTGACTGGGATTGCATCACCTGCTCTGGTGAAAGAGGGTCCAAAACTCCAGTTGGAAGTTCTCTGAACCAGGCCTGCAAAAAGAACACTGGGAAATCAAACAAGGGCAATTACTCAGTTCACTTATTTGTTTACATTGATAAGTTAATGGGCACTGTTTATCAACATACTTTCCCTTCCCAGAAGGAGGGGAAGATTGATTCAATTTACTGCTTTTACTGAGTTCCACCAAATTTATGACGAAACCCCCTACAATCAAAGAACTGAATTCCCAAAAAAGAAAAGAAAAGAATCTGTGAATGTTTGAGACTAAAAGATGCCGGAGAAGTAAGCCTAGCAAAACCTTTATAAGACCTGCCAAGCAGTGCACATCAACGCCATCAGGTACTACTCCTCTACTTAATTGTTCCCTTACATACTCTTCTTGACTATTCCCAGCAGTAATTCTGAAGATTCCTTCAGCCTGCATATATACATTCAAGATTTCAAACCTATTGGTACTGAATAGGAGGCAATACAAAAGCTCCTACATAAAGCCACATGAGAGACTGGCTTACCTGCAGGCCTCCTTGTGCATACAAATGTCTTTGCATTAACAGGAGTATTGTAGGCACACTATTTCCCCGAGCATCAAAGGAAAGCTGCATAGATTCTGTTGAAACCCCAAAAACATTTGCACTGCAGTATATAAATAAAAATATATCAACATTCAAATGGATGATATGGGTTAGGAATTGGGGGCCATTCAATAAAGTATACACTATTGCCAAAATGACAACATGTTCACCAATGACCAAGCTGACAAATGTGAAAATACCATCACCAAGACGCAGAAAGACCCATCAAATCCCCTATCTGATAAGACTTTTTATCAAACAGATTTTTAATTAACGATTACAGAATGAACTGACCTGGCGCTGGGAGCCCTCCTGGGAACTTCAGGTTCGAATTCAACCGGCAATCCAAGAAAGCCATTAAAGCGGTCGAACGTGACATGCGCAACGTGCCTGACATTGGAGGGCCACCCAATCTCCATTGAAGAGAGTTCACTTGTCGCAGTAGAACTGCAACCAATCAAAGATTTCCTAAGAACAGCAATTAAAGGTGTCAAGATAGACAGCTGATCTCCCTCTCTGTCTCTTTCTTTCCTTTTCCTGTCTGTCACTCTATCTTCGTCTTCTTGCGCCTCCTCTGTACCCAAATGCTCCTCAATGTCTTCCCCAACCGCGGAACTGTTAATAAGGGCATTTGGTTGCGAACCATCATTTGGTTTGAATCGCCCATGTGGGCTGAAACAGCTTGAGACTGAAGGTAAATGAGGTGGGGAGTGGAGTACTTGGGTCATATTTGAGCAATTATTTTGGAGGAAGACGTAGACTTGGATCTTGCCTTATTATTATTGAATCTATTTCTTCACGAAAAGCCAAGAATTCGATATGAATATTGTGAGGTGGAGTTCGGATCAAGAAAGGCTTCCGGAAGGTTAGGCCCGACTATCATTACAGCGCGCTCACCTGTTCGATTTTCCCTTCAAGCATGAAGAGACAGATAGGTTGAAGAGGAAATGGAAGAGGGTCCAGATTTTCGCGGGGACGATGAGAGCGAGAGCGTCCGTGCGTAATTGTGTGATGCGAATTGGGATGTTGAAGAAAGAGAGAGAATAAGGAAATGTACAGTAGAAGAACGCTATATGTGACTGCGTTGTGGGCGCAGGTGCCTGGTGATGATTTCCACACCTCACAAGTCACAACCCACCAATGCTATCCAGTATCCACTGTGTCTTTCAGGCTTCCTTTTGCAGGTTTTCTCCAAGAAAACTAAATCCTCCTCAACTACACCACGTAGTTTACCAGTTCGTGGTGCAACTGAACATTGGGTCATTTAAACCTAATATCCTAATTTGGAGTTCCTGAACCTTACAAGTAAATTTTTTTTTTTCAGCATATCCAACACTGAAAATTGCTATTAAAAAAATAGTGTAATTTAAGATGCTAAATAAATCACAAAATACTACATATTAAAAAAAAATCAGGTCCTAACTCCAAAGCCCGCATTAACTTTTTATAATTTCATCCTCGGTAAATTCTAAATTTCTATAGCATAAAAAATACTATTAGTTTCTACAAATTGGTAAACCTAACTAGAAGAAGATACTCTCATTTTTCTCTCCTTTGTTACTTCTCTTATCTCAGTTTAGATTTGACATTTTATAAAATTATTATATTTTTAAAATAATTTTTTAAGAGTTTAAATTTATTTATTTATGTTTATAATAGTAGTTTTATAAAAATTGAATCTCAACCATTTATTTATTTTTAATTTAATGATATATATGAGATTATGAGAAAAAAAAAATGAGAAAAGGCCTAACCCGTATTACTCCTTCCCTACTTTTTATAAAGAACAACTATAAAAAAAACACACAATTCAAGATGTTAATTAAATATAATATATGTGTGTGTAAGATATGTACTCTTCTTATTTATAAAGAAAATATATGAGAGATAATGGCTAGAAAGTTACTGTAGAGAGAGATAATTAATGAGATATGTTTAAAGGGTAAAATATAAATTTTAGACGACAGATTTATTTATTTTTTTTGCCCAAAAAAATACTTCATTACTTAAATAACAAACACACCATACGTTAAAGAAAGGTTCGGAAATAAAACTAAATAACAAAACACCAATCAACCATTTTCTAAAAATTCCAAAAGTTGAGTTGAAGCCTTGAAGGTATCCAAAACCAGTCTACAGGGCATGACCTCCTCAAAGCAGCCTTGGCCAACCAGTCAGATATTTGTTTCTTCTGTTAATCCACTTCATTATATACACACTAATTAATCAACCCTACCGCAAATCCTACTACTAGTACTTGCAAATCTACAATGCATACATACATCATCCATGAAAAACATACTACTTTGGTCTTATTTATAAGTTCATTTTGACAAAAAAAATTTGGTCTTATTCATAAATCTAGTTTCATGTAATAAATGAAATTGTTACAATTTTACTCATATTAATTGTACCCATAAAGATAGAGAAAGAAAAAAAAAAGTTAAAAAATTATTAATCATAAATGAGGGCAAAGTTGAAAATTTACCTTATAATCATTGAATTAATTACCTCTCCTTGGTATGTGAGATTTGTTTAAAATGGACTTATAAATAAGACTGGAGTGGTATGTTTTAACTAAAATTGATTTCGGGTCATCTTTATATAATAGGATTTTCAATCTGACGTTGTGGGATATTTGCGGCTGAAAACAAGATATTTCTGATAATCGATTTAAGGATTTATGCGGTATCATTGATACATCTCAGCCTTCTGCATTGTAAGGACTTTACACTTTACAGTGACTAGCAGTGCAAGAGGAAGATCCAATTATTTGCACCACTTTTCACTTTTCCCACGCTCCACCCTCTATCCTCTGTTCTCAAACTCTTAGGCACCTTTTTTAGGGCCACCTCATCTTTACACGATTCCCCGCTTATGGCGCTCCTTGTTTATCATCTGTCTTTCGTTAAAGCTCGTGGCTTTGTCTTTTTCCATTACTAAGGTCAATAATTGAGTGGTCATCTTAATCAGTGATCACCTAGTCTTTTGTCATATTACTTCAAGTCTTCAAGTTCCGATAAGCTCAAAATTTTACGTTCTTGTCTGACTTCCTGGGTCTCGTTATCATTCAATACATAAGTTAGTGGGAGGAAAAAAGAGATAAAGAAAGCAGAGGAGATTGTTCTGCTGACTAGCGTTAGCGTTAAACGAGATTGGTCAAGTAACAAACTGTGTTAAAAAGAGGAAATTAATGGGTCCTCCTGGGATCTGCACTGAAGTGCTGTCCCCGAAAGAGGAAAAACCTCAATTTAAAGCGACCTAACCAATGAGCTGCGGAGAGCTTTTTATCTCTTTGAACCAGAAAAAGGTTCAGATGTTATGGACGCTCTCAAGAGGGCTAAAATGATTGAGCAAAAGGGGTGTTGCGAGAATCGAACTCGCGACCTCTCGCACCCGAAGCGAGAATCATACCACTAGACCAAACACCCACTTCAACCTTCAGATTACACATTTATATTAAAAAACCTTAAGCAAAGATACACACTGTCCGATTGAAATCCCTGTTATTTTTCTTTCTGCTTATTGTTCAGTATTTGAACTGTTGAGAACAAAATTTAAGTCAAGCTCATATATGTCGCAGCAAATTAAAGGAAATTTGCTATGTCACCATTTTGCTTCTTATACTTGAATATCATCTTTTTAGTTTTTGTTACGATAATAAGTTCTATGATTTATAACTAATATACATATGATCAAATTAATAATATTAAAAAAAGCTATTATATGGAGTGTGTGACAGCCCAGGGTTTTCAACGTTTTTGAGTCTTATTGGGAAGGCGGTGGGATGTGGAAAAGCCCAATATGGAGGAGAAAAGCTCGGTCTGAGTAAAAGTATAGTCTAAAGATGTTCGAGTTGGCTTTTTTTTTCTAACCGAGGTTTTAGTTAAATGGCATCGTTAAAAAAAATGTTAATTAGACCTGTTTTTAACGATGAGTGCATCATGGTGGGGTGGAAAATAGCCATGGGACCCACATCATCACTCCTCCATTATCCTGTCACCCCCTTATTTCCCTACTCTTTGTTCATTTCCCCATCCTTTGTCTTATTTTGACTTGGTGTAAAAAGATAAGGGATATCTATTTTGTTTAACCAAAACATACATGGTTAAACTTTAGGTTGCTAAAAAAAAATTTGCTGGCCAAAAAATGTTGGAAAAAAAGTAATTCTAATTTAATAATATAAAATTATTTAGTTAAAAAACTTAAGATTATTATTATTTGTAATTTATATAAAATTTTATCTATAAAAAATATATATAATTAAGTGTTACATAGTATTTACAAATTTTTCTCAATAATTTATCAAGTATCAAAATATATACATTTAATAAAAACTCATTTTTCATGCAAACTCATTTTTTAAATAATAATTTAAATAAATTTTAAGTTGATAAAAAATCACTTATGTTACCGTTAGTCCAAATATAAATCACATTTTACAACATGATTCTTATCTCATCTTAAGTTTACGAGAATCAAATTGAAAAAAAAAAGTCAGCTATACACGCCTATAACAATACTGTTTACCCTTCCACATGAAAATATGAAACGCAGACAAAATTAGAATGATATCATCAACGCAAGTTCTTGGCAGGTGAACCAAGTACACATATTCAAAGATCAAACAGGAATATAATGATAGTCAAACTCGTGATGAGAGGAAAACAGAAAGAAGAAGCTCAAGCCTTGAACATTCAGGGTGTGCATGGTAACATTGCAGGAATGAGTTTTTTTTATTAAATTTCTGTTCCCCAACATAAAAATGAATAAGAATTATGTTTGGTAAGATCGGTTTTTTTTTTGCTCCCGGGTTAAACCGGTTTATTTTTTAAGCTGGGGATTAAAAATAAGAAGTAGAAAATTTCAGCTTCTTTTGGTCCAGGCCGAGAATCCCTTTTCTCCCGAACAAATTCGCCCGACCCTTTCTTTTCTCTTCTCTTCGACCTTCGACCTTCGACCTACAGCTCAGCGACTGTTCCCGTTCCCGCGACCAGTTCACCACCGCGACCCAGCGTCGCCGTCTCACGTTCTCCAGGTCCGACTAGGTAAGTTGTTTTTCCCCTTCTCCTTTCTTCCCCTGTTTTTTCCCCGTCTGGCTTCAAAATCGGAATCGACGCTGCCCTCCATCGCTCCCTTCTCTCTGCATTTTTTCTGCTCATCTTCCTCTCTGAGGAGCCTCGGAGGCAACTGAGGTACTCTATATATCTACCTATCTCTTTATCTATGTGTGCTTCTGAGTCTTCTGGTGAAGTGGTTTAATTTTGGTAGGTTTTGTTTATACAGATACCTTTCTATGTTCTTATGAGATTTCCGAGTTGAACTTTGTTAGATTCTCGGGTTGCTGTTTAGGATTGGATGAGATTTCTGTAATTGAATTGTTTCACAGCTCTTATTTCTTTGGATTCTTTTCTTTATGTTTTTAAATCTTCCTTTGATTCTTTGGTGGGTCCTTTCTCTATCTGTGTATGTTCCTGGGTCTTGTGAGCCTAGCTGAGTTCCTGTTTCTGAGCAGCTCAAGTGTTTGATTTTATATCTATTTATGCTTGTTCGTTGTTCTTTTGAGGAGAGTGGCTATTTTGAAAATTTTCATTTGCTAAGATCTAGAATCGCAGTTCAGGTGTTTGATTTTATGTCCCTGTCTATCTCTCTATTTTATATGCGATGTCATTTGTCACTAGTAATTTAAATTATAGAAGATTCAATAAACTGATATTTGAGGTTAAAAGTAGATAGTGTGATATGATTCTTTTAATTTTGTGATAAGGTGAAGTTAAAGCAAGTAGAGATTATTTGGCTGTTGCGTTTTGCTTCTTTGACTGAGAAATCAATTGAGCAGATAGATGAAGCCTATCAAACCGATTAGTTTTATTTTTGATTCAGTTTGAATTAGGTTTGAGGAGAATACATTACTTTCACGATGAAAAATGGTGTCAGGCCCTGTAAGTGAAAATGGTGTGCTGATTAATTTTGTCAACTATATATAATGAATCCTAGCTATCCCCATATGAAATAATAAGTATTGTAGGAAATATACTTGATTTTCTTGTCCACCAGGATGATGATTAAAAACCATTATATGATTAAGTAGGCAAAGATATAAGTGAGATGGTCCACAACAATCCTTTGAGCAGATAAATGTTGAGCTAGCAAGTTGTCTTCAAAGTAGCCTAGGCACTGATTTTAATCATGACGTTTCCTTGAATGTATGGATTCTGTTAGTGAGCTAGACAGAATGTAGGACTGGATTGGAATTGTAAGCTTTGTTAGATTCAGTCATGACATTTCCTTGAATGTATGGATGCTGTTAGTGAGCTAGACAGAATGTAGGCTGTTGCGTTTTGCTTCTTTGACTGTCATGAAGGCTCTGTGCAAGAGCTTAACGAGAGGCACTGAGTTTCGAGTTGCAACTATATAATGCTCTTGAAGAGTTACATGACATATCATTAGAGGATTGTCTGTCTGGTTATAGTGTCTCCCTTACCATTTTCCTAAGCTGCGTCCTTCAGCTGTCCCTTCAAAACATCACATGTGCTCTGCCAACCCAGGATGTTTGGCATCAGGCATGTCTTTTGATTATTTATTGCTTAATTTGTACGAATATCTTCAAAATTGAACCACATTAGTTTGATAAATAAAATTATTAGCAAACAAATACACTAGTTAAGAATTAATTTTTAATATAAATTGAAATTTCATAAAATTAATAGCATGACTGGGAATTAAGATTATTCCATACAGTTGAACATTGTTTGTTTGTTGTCCGTGTTAGATGAGTTTATAGGTCTATGATCTTCACCCCTGGTTAATGTCTTTTCCCATTGTATTCAAGGAAAAAGTGGGTGTACTGTGAGGAGAGTTAGTTTTAGATCTCCCAGAAAATTCTAAGAGGGAATGAATTGAATCCCATACAGTCACTTTCAAGCAAACTTCTCAAGTGAATGCAGCTTAACACTAGGCAAAGGTGCTTTCCTTTGATTCTGCCTGCAATTATTGGATGGGTTTTGTTTGTTTCTGTCTATTGTTATCTCTATAGGTATTGTTGATTTGTTAATTTTTGAGTCCTTTTGCATTGTCATGTATGTTGTTTAAAAGAAAAACTAGGCAAAGGTGCTTTCCTTTGTTAGTTTATTGTTGTTCATTTTGCAGATACTTTTCTATACTGATACAAGGGTGATTTTCACGTGATTTAGTGTATCCAAGATGCTCTTTAAGTGTTGTTTGTGGAAAAAAAAAATCTTATGATTCCTATATCCCATTTATCTAGTCAAATACATTGGAATTAGGGAAAGAATTCCAGTGTAACGGCATCAGCACCTTTGATCCAATACATTGAAAAACTCTTTCTATCAAGAGAATTGGGCATTGATTGGTGAATCTTGGACAGTACCTACTACAATTACAGTGATTCAATAATCTATTCACGGAAAAGTTATGTCTTTATATTGCCAAGCATCTAGGTCGTAGAATTTGTATGTATAAACTGTACGTTTTATTACTAATTTGATGGTTATTGAGTTGCTGCTTCATACTAAATGTGATCTTCTATTAGTGAATAATTGATAAATTCATGTGAGAAATTAGCCAAATGTTGGGAATATTTGTGCATAGTATAAATTTATATGTGAACTTGTGTAGGACTGGATTGTCATTTGTGTTACACTTTCTTTCGTCATACATTAGGTTGAATCCAAAGTGAGGAGTTATTTCTTCAATTGAGAATGGCATCCGAAGGGTACACAGCAAAATAGACTGATAAAAACACAATTCTTCTTGTTACTTTGATGGTTGAGGAAGTGAAAAAAGGGAATAGAACTAAATTAGGTAAATCTTTTGTACGGGACAATTCTCGATGGGAGAAATTTCGGAAGAATGGCCTTCCTTATTGTGAACAACTAGTTGAGATATTTGGGGATGTCTATGCAAGTGGAGATAATGGTGTGGGAAATGCTGAGGCACATGACTAATGTAGAAATTTTTTTTGTACATTAGTTATTTTTGCTTTAAATTATTGTGGTATCATGAAAATTTAGTTATTTTTGCTGAGCAACTCATACATATTTTTTTGTTCAATTCAACATCAGTTATTTTTGCTTTAAATTATTGTGGTATCATGAAAATTTAGTTGAGTCACATGACTAATGTAGATATATTTATTTATTTATTCATTTGTATAATTAATATTAAGGTAATAATATGGTATTAAAAAATGAGAGCAAAACGTAAATAAATATATTATTTTTTTAGACATGAAATGTTGGCATTTTAGTTAAAATATACCCCAATTTATTATTTTATACCGTTGATGAAACCAAAGTAAAAAAAAATAAAGAAATAGATTTGTATTGTATAATTCTAATTACTAATAAAAATAAAAATGTGTTAACAAAAGTAATTTTGATTCTCGAAATGAAAAAAATGTGTTACCAAACGTATTTCGATTCTCGGAATAAAAATAAAATGAGTTACCAAACGCATGGTAGTGAAAACGTAGATTTTACCTGAAAACGGAAGGAGAATGAAAAATCGTAAAACGTAAAATCGTAATACAAAACGTAGATTTTACCTGCATATATAATATTTGTCTTCTGGCCCATGCTTCAGATATATTTTGATATATTTGAGAAGATATTATTACTAATTTATTGAGATTTTAAGAGAAATTAATCTGAATGCAATTTAAAATAAGAGTTTGAGTTTAGGAAATAAATATATTATTATTATTATTATTATTGCTTTGACAGTCATATCCACTTCTTCCCCTGTTCAGTCACTACCGTAATGGAATTCATTCATGTGAAAGTAATTTAAAAATGAAGGAGAAACCTTGCGTGGCATGCTTTTGTATTTATTTAATATTTTAAATTTAGATTGGAATGGAATAATAGAATAGTTTTGCGTGTAAATGAGCTGTATCCCTCTTCCGGACCCAGAGAAGTATTGAATACAATTTTCTTTTCTCCAGTTCCAACATCTCATTTACTTCTTTCTTCACTTCTGAGTTCCCTATTTCTCGTCTTTTCCGATCAGGTTGTTTTGCATCAATTCACGGATCTGCAAAACTTCTCAGCCGCTGCAACCATCAGAGCAACCCAAATTCTCTTTCTCCCTCTCCTTTCTTGTTGTTTTCCTGCGACAAAACTCAGATCAACTATCTGAACACAATGAAGCTATCTGGCCTCCTCGCGGCCTCTGTTGCTGTCGCCTTCACCATTGTCATCAAGAAAAGAGGAGTAAGCACCCAATCTGTTCCTTCATTACGCTTTTTTTAAAAACGCGGCGTTTTTACGTTTAAATGCGACGTTTTTACCGATTTCACTAGGTCTCCGTTTTTTGCTCAAACGAAACACGTTTTGCTCAAAATAAAACGTAAAACGGCGTTTTTACGTTTTAAAACGCGTTTTTAACTACCATGACCAAACGTCATTCTGATTCTCAGAACTCTTCCCGCGCATTTAATCGAAAAAACTCTTTCATCTCATAAACAATCTTGAGAAATAGAATGGTTCGCTAATGCAGCACTATGTGTTGGAAGCAAGAAGCTCCTTGACGAATTTACGAACACACACAAGTCATACTCATACAGCCATGTCTTCGTCCGAAGTTTCCACATAAATATTTTTCCTATCTCAAGTACTACGTTAAGTCTAAGCTCTCTAATTAAAACATCCTCGAGCGTGTATGTTCTAAAGAACCGTACGTCCTTTTTCGTAAAACTGTATTGTTTTTTGTCTTAACTACCGACAAGAAACAATAGGCCAAGCGTTGAAGTTGATCCGTACGTACTCGTGGGGCGGTACTTTGCTTTGGAACTCCGGCGCGTGAAAAGCCGGCATCATCCACCTCGCTCGTTCTTCATCCATTTGTCATTTTGTCCCACCACGCATTAAAACCAACGTACAAGGTTTATACATTAACAATATTGTCACAAACATATAAAATAGGGAAAATCATTGTTAAGTTTAGGGTTTGTTTGGTTTCGGGGAGGAAGTGGGAGTGGGAGTGGGAAGGGAGGAGAGGGAGAGTAACCCAAAACTTTACTCTCCCTTCCCTCTCTTCCCATTCACTCCCCTCAAACCAAACATACTCTTAAAATACAGAATTAATCACACAAAAGTCTCTTACCAAAATCTCCTTTGTGATTAATTGTAAATAAGTAACGGAATTCCCCTCACAAAAAGTTTCGTTGTCAAAATGGTTTTATTAGTTGTTAAAATGTCCCTACGAAAATTTCGTTGTCAAAATGATTTTACATGTTGTCAAAAATTCTCTGAGTTTTTCCTCCTGTGTGTAGAATTTTAGAAACTTAGACAATTTTTTGCAACATAAAAAGCTTTTATGACAATATAAGAAGCCATTTTTACAACGGGATTTCATAGGGACATTTTAACAACTAATAAAATCATTTTGACAACATGAAAAACTATTTTAAAAATGAGACTTTTTTATGAGGGAAATTCAGCAATTAGCAATTTGGTATTTGGTATGAGCCTTTTTTGCAATTAATTATAAAATATGCCACGAAAGGGAATGATAGCTATAAAAATTTTAGGGTGGAGAAGTACAACGCGAGGACCGAGTCGAGGAGAGGTAGAATGGCCAGGGCCTGTCAGCGTCAGAAGAGTTTTCATGGGCCCGGCCCACCTCAGCATCGAAGTCGTATTTTTGGGCAATTTTCCAGGTCAAACATTTTTGTATGCTGTGTGTGCTAAAGTGAATGGTTGGTTGATTGAAGGATGCTTCCTTATTTTCTGGTCTTATCCCTCCCTCCACGTTTACGAGTTTGTCGACCTTTTGTCATAAGGTATCATATACCACTCCTGGCCCTTATTTATGTCAGGTTTTAACCAAATCTCACATACTGGGAGAGGTAAGTATCAACGATGATTATGGAACAAATTTTCAACTTTACCCTCATTTATGAATGATACCTTTTAAAATTTATCATCAAATCTCTCTCATCTTTTTCTCTTTTCAACACGTGAATAGTAATAATCTCTCTCATCATCATTACTTGTAAAAAATTGTCACAATCTCATTTATTTGGTGTTGGCCTGACATAAAAAGGACCAAATTTTTTAGTCAAACTGGACTTATAAATAGGACCAGAGTGGTACGGTTGGTTGGCCATTGGTGTTTACTTTATCAAATATCAAATGCTTGATTCCCAGGATATTCCCCCTATAGATTAACCGTTTATCAAATGATTATTAGTAATTAATACTAAAAAGGTTTTCATGATGAACACACTCATGCTTCGCCGTTTCATTAGTTCAAATGTCACTGTTTGGGAAGGCATTGAGCCAAGTGACAGGGGACGAGCGGTGGTTGGTTGGTGTGGGAATCAAAAACGAAACCCACAAAATTATTATAAGCCGTCTCGTGGTTTCAGACAACAAATGATGGTGAACAGTGGACCACTCACTAATTAGTAAAGCCCCCAAATACACACATATAAGTGGAGCTCCTTCATTTTTAATGGACAGGACATTTTTATTACTTGTTTAATTAGTTGGAATGCAGATGCCAACAAACATATCAAAAAATCCACAACCATCAAATGCGGGCGTACAAACATCGCGCCAACCCGTACGTATAATATATAATTATATATACATATACGCCTATTGGTGTGCCACGCATACGCATTACAGATCGATGCCTCCTCTTTATTAATCTTCACTAAAACGGGGTTACCTTCACTTTATCTCTTTAATAATTCAAAGGCCAGGGTTTGGCCAAGAGCCGAAGATAATTTGAAGTTGCAATTGAAAAAAAACAAAACAATCTTCAAAACTGTCATAGATTCCAAATTATTAAAAGTCAAGCAACGACAACTTCGTAGACATTCCTCACGGATTCCCATCATCTCTCAAATATAATCATAACCCTCCACTCATTCACCATCTCTAACTTTCTCCTCCACCATCTTTCTCTCTCTAGATCTCTTCTCTGCCCCGGCCGAAACCAAAATGCTGGGGAAGAGGATGGTTTCGATCAAGAAGCTAGCAAAGAAGGTGAAAGGAGTTGGTGTTGGAGGCGACCATGATCCTGATCCGGCCCACCACCAGTGTTTGCTCAAGGAATATGCACAAGAATCTCCGACCACGATACCTACTGGTCATTTTCCGCTCTATGTTGGGGAGGAACGTCAGAGATACGTGGTTCCAACTGCATACTTATCTCACCCATTGATAAAGATGTTGCTGGAGAAGGCTTACCATGAGTTTGGTTTTGAGCAGACGAACGGCCTCGTGCTTCCCTGCAGCGTGGTCACGTTTCAGGAAGTTCTAGCTGCTATCCAATGCAGCAATGGCAAGTTTGACTTGGCCAGGATTTTTGAGGATCTTATTTGATCTGCATTTGACCATTTTAGAATCCCTCTGTTTTTCGTTTCTTTCTTCATCTTTTTTTTTTTTTTTTGATGGGGTTAGTGTTAAAATGCATCCGAGATCGTTGGTGTTTGTATTTAAAGGATGCAGTATTAGGTAAAAGTAGAAGATAGACACGAGTAGGGACATGTATATATATCGTAGATTGCCCATATCAGATTCAATGGAAGCCCTTGTTGGTTCAGATAACTACTTTTCCTAAGCAGAATTCATCTGACATGTAAATTAATGAATAAGAGAGCTTCAAATTTTGATTTGTCCTTCCTTTACGCACGTCTTGCTTTTTACGTTGTTTGGAAACCTGTTTTTTTATGTTACAACTGTTGTAGAAAACACGTTAGAATTGGAATTTTTACAAGGATCAGAATGTGTATGTTATTAAGAAGGGATATAACAATTCTGCACACTTGACCAGACAATAACTCACAGTATATAATGATCAGATGCAAAAGACAAATGATGAAATCCGAGTCTAACTGATATTGTTCCCTTAAGACAATTTGTTCCCTCAATACTGATACCGAAGGATCTCAAACAATTGTTTCTCAGTATAGAACGGATTACGTCTCAAGAAAAAAAGCACTATCAATTAGGAGCCCCCACGAATACAACCGAATGTCAAAGAAATCGCACAATATATGAAATTATGGTAGAATGCAGAATACTTATACTTATACTTATGTATGAGAGCGAAGTGTTAAAAAATCAAGTTAATTTTCTATCACACACACGTTTATTTATAGATAACGAAATGGTCAAATGTACTCTCGTCGGCTAACTGATGCGACTGGCGGTGGCGACCCACTTCTTATTCATAACCTTTGGGATTTAGATACAAAATCAACATTGGTCATCCACGAAGCAGAGTCAGTGATCAATGGCAACAATGGCGCAGGTAGGACGGAAGTAACTTGTCAACTGTCTGTGTAACTGTGGACTTTTATCATGAATATTAATATACTATATGGTTTAGATTTTCTAAGAAGGACCCATCTGAATTAATTTGACACTTTTACATTTAAGGCAATCCTTGAAAAATATGTTGATGATGCTTCAAAGTGTATGCAATTTGAGTTCTTACCACGCGAAAGAGAAGATGAAAGTATGTTACGTTTCACTTTCCTCCAGATTTTTGTTGAACTTGGCGCCAGGGCAGGTAAACTTTTAATCCCATACGGTCTTCACTCGATGTTGCAGGGTAATTGTGTAATAGTAGTAAACAAGGTTTTATTTTTTTTACAGAGTTCAAATTGTATCTATGATTTTAAGAGGTCGGCCAAGAGACTACAACCATTAATCAGTACTAAACCGTGCTATCTTGCTACTTTTTCCCCCTTTAAAAGTGGGTTACCAATGCCCATTACTTTACTGACATAATCCAGAATCAAGATGTGAGTAAACAATTCTCACAGTATCACTATACAGAAATTCTAATACCCCCTCCAAGAGGAGAATCAAAAACAATAAAATCTTCATTACAATTAAAGTTTAATTGACTAACCAATCCGCAACATAATTACTTTCTCTCAAGATATGAGAAAATTGAATCTGTATCTTTTTGTTGTTGTCCGATAGCCATTCGTTCAATGTTCTGTCTCTAGTCCTTCCTTGGATCTAAGCTTTCTTTCTTTTTTGGGTCAAAGGATCCAAGCTTTCTAAATCATGTATAAAGTCATAGTTGAGTCTTCCTTTGCAATGATCTGGTGAACCCCAATTCATGTGCCATTCTGAGACCTTGCACCACCCCTCAAATTTCAGCAGTCAAAGCATTGCAACGTCCTAACTTCCTACCAAACCCACAAATCCAGCTATCATCATTCCTCCTCAACACCCCTTCACAACTTACCAAACATAGACAACCTTTAGTAGCATTATCAAAATTCAGTTTCACCCACCTTTCCTCCAGAAAATCCATTTAACTTTCCTTGGTTCCTTTCTTAAACCATAGCCATCAAAACTTTTTGACAAAGTAATACATTCTCTAACATAATTATAAATAACAAACTCAGGACATACAAACATGCTAAACCCCTTCAAATAATATTTTGTTTCTCCATCCCCAAATAATACAACTACACACCAAAAAAAAAAAAATACTTCATTCCTCTCTAGATTGCAGATTATTTAAAAACCAGTAATTTATGTTTTTTGTAAAAAATTGTGGCCTTATCTTTAACACTTTAAGACCCAGCTATGTCCAATGAGATTTTGAACAGCTTCTTAGAACATGGTCAAGATCCTCAACTTCTCCACCACATCTGCTATAAGGAGACACACCTCCTAGAATCCGTTCAGGCACGGATTCTTGCTACTTTTTTAATTCTTTGACATATGCCTGGCAACCAGCCAAGTGACTGAGCCTTTTCAATTTATCCATATTCTTTTCCAAATTGTCCTAATTTAGTTCAATTTAATTTTTAAAAATTCTAAATCATAAACTCTCGAAATGCAATTAGAGACTTTCCAAAGAAATTGAGCACTGGGACATATTTTTTTAAGATTTCCATTGTCCCTACAGTTACTACTACAACATTCTTTTTCTCCTAACCCACGCAATAAAAAGATTGCATTTTTATTCCCTGAAAAGTGCATGTCCTGAACAGATGATGGTGAATCTAACCCATACACTGGTTTACAAACAGCAAGCAAGCAATGACCCATAAATTAATCAATAAAACAACCATCAGTCCCTCATTGATCTTCACTATCACAACCATCCACGAGGAGTCTCTTCATGTGATCTGCCAAGTCTTGCATCTGCTCCTTGGAATGCAGGGGCGATGGATATGCGCACACACAGCTCAAGCTTCCATCTCGTATGGTGTCGAATATGGCAATGGATGGACTCACGCCATGCACAGAAGCGCAACATATATAATCTTCCAATCCAAGCTCTTGATGCATTTGATTTGAATCATCGATGATAGGTTCTTCAAACACCGACATCAGCGTGGTTCTTAGAGATGATGATGGGGTCAAACCAGGGTTTTCAATGGCCTTGTTCATGAGAAAATTCAGGTCAGACATGTCTGTGAAATGCTTGTTGTTGTTCTTGGCATTCTCAAAGGACGTGTAGGCTCTCTTTGCCAATTCCCACAGGGGTTCTCCACACACGTCGTGTGTATTCAAGATTCCAGAATGATAAAATCCTGAACCAAACAAGGGAACAACCCGACTGCTTTTGTGAAGGGGAAAAAAATAAACATATGCTTATCTGAAAGAATCCAAAACATCCGAGTCCAACTGTTTAGCAGCTAATTTTTTTTTAGCAGTATCATAGGCGCATGAGAGGTGAAAAGTTTAGACTAATTTTTATGGGAAGGTCAAATCCCTCGTATCAAGAAAAATAATTACCATTGAAAACAAATTCCTGTCCATGCGGTGGCCCAAATCGAGATGAATCTTTGGCGAGGGATTAACAAGAAGGTTTGGTGTTACAAGTTGTAGTCCAATTATAAAGTGGACTTGGACTTGAATAGTCTGTTTTCGTCAGGTCTGACGTGAAAAATTAAACGAGAGCGAGAACTGGGGAGCACTTTAATTACTAATGAAATAAATAAATGAATGAAGAACCACATCTTTCAAATTCATTAAAAAGTTTAGCCCCTTAAAAAGCAGTCTGGTGGTTGGGAATATTGAAGAAAAGAACCTGTGTTATTTTTTTCATTCTTGGAAGCAGTCTAGCGTATCGTACAAGTAGGAGCAGAATAAGAAAGCAGACCAAAACTGTGCTTAAAAAAAAAAAAAAAAAAAAAAGCAGACCAAAAACGAAAAAAGGTTGCTAGGAATTGTGGCTTACCAAGGTGGTTGCAGGTGAGGACAGGATCAAGGTGGGAACGGCAATCAATTAGAGTTACAACACCATACTTCTCTCTCTGGTCAAGAGGAAGGTGTTTAGAGGTCCAAACGGCGCTCATTCCAGCAGCTGCAATTGCCCCCGAAAGCTTTATTCCTCTTGATTTGCATCCCTGCACAATTGGTTAACCTCTTATGCATCTCATGCTCATTTTTATGGGTGTAAGGTAGACCCTGACATTTAAAGATGCACAGGCAAGGCAACCATATATATATTTTAATATAATCACATGATCCCCTGTTATAAACCCAGACCAGTGTGGTACAGTTCCTGGTAGAGGACTAGAGGCTAATGGGCTATATAACCTCGCACATCTAAAAAATCAATTGAAGTAGCTTAAAGCTGAAACATTAACATCCATACCAAAAGTTTCTCTTTTAGGTATTCTTTTTTTCTTCCTGCAGCTCTGATTCTGCGATCTATCCTGCAACTATGACACAGGACCACAATAGTCTTGTGATATTGGGCCAAGGGTAAAGTAATTATGCTATCACTTCCTTTTTGTTGATCATTTGGCACGCGGAAGGAGTATTCAAGGCGATTCACAGAAGAAAGGCAATTAAAGGTGTGATAACATGAACACGTATACTCCCCTCCGTTACACAGTCCAAGTGACTTTGATCAATTTATATAACCAAGAAATACTAATTAACTCATTAAATTTGTCTTAAATTAAACAAAATTTATAATTTTACCCGTATTAAATGAGGTTTTAAATGAGAGAAAGAAATACAATAAGTCATATCTAAACATTAATTACAAGGCAAAATTGTCAAAAAAAAAAAAAATTGATTGCTAGTGACTTATTTCGTCCGATCCATAATATAGGGTATTTCAATTATATCACGAGAAACAAAAAATGATAGTTAAATCATTTAATATATCCTATGTAAATTTTTTTTCACTTCTATTCTTTTTGAGAAATGTGTTTAATTGCATTAGGAATGTTATTTGAGAGAAAGGGGGAATATAATGAGTGGGCAAAGTTGGAAAGTAAATATTAATCACAGTTAAGACATGAAACAAAAAAATTAATCAAACTGGATATGACTTATATTTTTTTTTTGCTCAAGATATGACTTATATAAATTTGCCCTGTATTGTAAATCAAACTATTTTTCTAGACACCACTTATGTATTGTGGAACGAGTATTTCCTTTTTTCTGGTTTTTTTTTTTTTTTTTTTTTTTTTTTTTGGGGGGGGGGTTATCCAATTGACCTGTTCAATGGTGGATCCCAAAGGCCCACCTCCAAACCCGTTATGGGAAATTGACGTCCATGACTGATCACAGTCTATCCATGCTGGTATTGATTTGTTCAGTATTCCAATGAACATAGTAGTATATCTTAACTGTATTATTTTTATAAATGTAAAAACTCTACCTAACTCTTCTCATCCTTGTAAGTTGTAAATGTCGCAGCTTACCTTTTAATCTCCGCGTTCTGGAAAAAAAATCTCTCCGTAATTACAATGTACTAGTTATTTTTTTATACCAGGACGAAAGTATTTTTAAAAAAATATGAGATGGTAAACGTTTTGTTGTGCAAATTGCTATAGGCTTGTCAGATTTTTTTTTTATTTTTTTTTTTAAAGAAAAAATTGACAGGGAATCAAAATAGGATAAACGCTTTAAGTTGGAAAAGAAAGTGACTTGTTATTGAAAAGACAAAAGGAAAGAAAGTAAGTAACTCACGGAAATTAGTCTCCCTGTTTCGTCCATGTTCAGCTCAAACTTCACGAACTGGGTGCATTTAGGTGGATTAGCATCGACGAAACTCAAATTCGCGAACCTCATCGCGTTCAAGGTGTAACCAAGCACGTCTGCTCCACGCGCCCAAAAGGGTTTGTTGGCTTTCCCTTTTGGTACAAGATCCTCAATCGGCTTCCAGATCTTATCTTCATTCGCCACCTCCACCGCCGTACTTTTCCCTTCCAGTTGCGCCAGCAGTTCCCTCTGCACAGCCATCACCGCCGTACGGTCACATGCCGCCGTGTGTAACCGGAGGCAAACGGCCCAGTAGTGGTCACTTATCGTGTAGGTGCTCGAAAAGAAGATGTCGGTGTCGGCCGGCGTCAGTGACTCGCTAGGATCATGCCAGGGGTTCTGACTGATCTCGTGCTCGACGATCAGGTGGAAGGCACTATTGATATTGTGGTCATCGGAATCAGTTGCGATTATGCGGGACGTGGATTGAAGATCAAAGGTCGTGATTTCGATGTGAGGATTTGGGGGAATTACGAAATGATAGGTATTAGTGGAGGGGTCTAGGTGAATCTTGGATCGGATGATAGGGTGGGAATTTTGGATGTTTCGAAGTGCTGTTTGAAGAAATGGGATATTTGGGGGTTTGGAGAAGAGGAAGCCCAGGACAGTGACTCCGGTACCGCCAGGAATGGCTTTGCACCAGCTCAACTCAGTGCTGCCGACGAGTCGGGTAATTGAATCGGACATGGGTGGATGAAGGGCCTCTCTCTCTCCCGCCTCGCTCATGCTGCTTGCTAGTTGCTAGCCCAAAACAAGAGCCGTGGAGAAAACCTTTGATACTGCGATCCAATCATGCATTACTATTTCGATTGTAGATATATAACAGAGTTAGCTTTTTTGAGATAAATTAAAGAAGGGAGATGAGTTATTATGAGTTATTTATTATATCTTATCAAATATCTTCTTATTTTACCTTTATTTACATAAACTCTCCTCTATTAAACACATATAAACCTCTATTAAAATTAAAATATATCTTACACAAACCTTCTTTATATTTTAATTATATTTTCATTTATTTAAAACATTAGTTGACCACTCAATTTGACTTTTAAACTTTTTTTTTTTACCAAAATGTCACTATTCAGTATTAGAATTATTTAAACACACACATTTATACAACCAAGAATTTATTCTAATCGATTTTCTAACTTTCTTATTTGTTAAAAGATTTATTAGTTTTGATATTATAAATTAATTTTGACTTAAAATAGATTAAACACATATATTTTTATTAAATATAATAAAATATATATATAAGTTTGAGATTGTATGCCATTTAAATTTATAATTTAATACTCTTTTCACAAATATTTATAAATACATTTGATCAAGCACATGTTTATTTAAAAACTTACTTACTTGAAAATTCAATGTTTGTGATATTTACATTAATCAATGCTAAAATCATCAAACAAATAATTATTTGTAAAGATAAAAATAGAAATTAAGGAATTGATAAAAAAAAAACTCTTAAATTATTTAAAACAATTAATGTGCAAGACAAAATAAATACATTCAAGATAAAAGTAAAACTAGAGATTTAGTGTTAAGGGTAAAATAGTAAATAAATTTTATTTTTATATAAAATTTAATTAAAAAGTATTTTTTAAGAATCTTTTTAGAATATTCTTAATAGAGTTAATCATTTGGACTAAATGTATGTTTTCAATATAAAGACGTCTATATAATTAAAGTAAAACAAAAAGGTGGTCAGAGTATTGTATTCTATTATATATTAGTTTTAATAAAATAGTTTAGAGAAAAAGGGATAAATATAAATATTTTAAAATAATTCAATTAATTTTTTTAATGCCTCCAAAATGCATTGTTATCAAAACTTGACCAGGCCAGCTAGTATACTGGTCATCAAACCGGTTCGGTTCGGCTGACTTAACTAGTTTATTGTTTATTCATAATTTCATGACTTCAAAAATCATATATAATTGTACATATTTTAAAAAATTATAAATTAAGACTCTAGGTAAAATTTAAGATATCTACTTTTTAATACAAAAAGAATCACTAAAAATTATTGTGTAGTATTATTTAATCCTCCAATACCCCATTTTGCGTCCTTCCAGTTCAGTTCCTCACCAGTTTATGGCCTCAGGTTAACTCCGGTCTAACTTCGATCTAATCCATTGACCTTCTACCTACTACTTCAACTAGTTTTGTGCCGCTTTAGATTTAATAACTTTGTCAAAAAGTAACTCTGTCTTATACCACTCTGGTTCTATTTATAAGTCCAGTTTGACCAAATCTCACATACCAAGGAAAAATAGTTACCTCAATGATTATGGGGTAAATTTTCAACTTTACCCTTATTTATGATTGAACATTTTTCAACTGTTTCTTCTCTCTCTCTATCTTTATGAGTATAATTAATATGGGCAAAATTGTCACAATCTCATTTATTACATGAAACTGGACTTATAAATATGACTAATTTTTTTGGTCAAACTAGACTTATAAATAGGACCAGAGTGGTATTTAAAACTTGAGGAGTAAACATGACGATATGTAAGAAACCAATAAAGATATGACTGGGATCTAAGACTCGTTAACAGCGACAAGGATCAAAGCTTGTCATCACTGGTAACATTCCAGATATAATTTAAATGGTTCGGATTAAGTTGAGAAAATCTCAAGAAGATAACATTTAAATTTTAAAATATTAAATAGGTGATTTTACAATATAATGAATTGTCAATTGTTTTATTGTTCTTGTAAATATCCCCCTACCGTCATTGTCAACATGATTTTGAAATTCAAGTGATATTTTTCTGTCATTTTCTTTAAATTGTTCCTATTTTTATTTTATTTTTTAAAAATAATATTTTAATATATACATTATATAAAATAAATATAATTTTTAATTAACATTTTTTAAAAATAACCTTTTATTTAAAAATCAGTGGTTAAAATTTTAAAAGGTTAAGATATAATTTTACTAACAAAGTTTTTTCTAAAAGGCGTCGACACAAATAAATTTTAAAAGGAATAAAAGTACTAATAAACAATTTAAAAATGTGCAAACCCACTAAAACCATTAAACTTCACCAAACGCCGTTATGATTTTCTTCTCTTATAATTTAACGGTCGTTTGGTTAAATTTAACGGTTTTAGTGAATTTGCATTCTTTTTTTTTCGTATATATATTTTAGGAAAAGGGTTGGGTTCACCCACGATCTAAGCGGAAAATAAATCTCCCTTCCTCTTAGGTCATACCGATGTTAGGCGACGAGCCATCTATTACTCTCGTGGCGTTTGCTGCACCTAGGAGTTGTGACGGATGCCCTCAAAGACTCGATCAACTCTGGATCGAACCCCTCCCTTTGGTGAGAGTCGTCCACCCTTTTCTTGGGTTAGTCCGAAGGACGAGGAGTGAATTTTCATTCTTTTTAATTGTTTGTTAATATCTTTGTCTCTTCCAAAACTTATTTATGTCAGACGCCGGACAAAATTTTATTGATAAAATTACACCTTAACCTAATTTTAAATCATAGATTAAAACTATCGGGTAGAGAAGCTCTGACCTAATTAATTAGATATTTATTATGAGACTTGATTGTCATTTTCCCTTCAATTCTTAAAATTATTTAGTGATTTTATTAAGAACATGACCTGAGTTTCGTCTTTGATATTGCGCTATGCATGCTTGTTTTGATGAGTCAAATATTAGTCTTTGCTTATTTGGCCCCATCGTCAATCTCGAGTCTTTCATTGATGACATGTTTAAGAGAATGTGAAGTCTACATTTAGGAGTAACTATACCTTTCCCGTACGTTGTATATTTATGGTAGGATATGAGATAAACCAGAACATTTTTTTATATTTAATTTAGATGTATAAAAATAAAATTTAGTAAAAATCTCTATTCATTTTCATTTGAAAAATTATGAATGTATCTTTTAGAAATCCGATTGGTTGCTTATGAAATTAATTACTATCATTCTTAAAAAACGAAAACAAAATTTAATTTTAAAGTTATCAATATCTCAATTAATATCTAATTATCATCAAAAACTGAAATAAGAGTTATTGTCATATTAATATACTAATTTATAATATTTCATAAACTTCCTTATATATATTTTCAAAAATTTATAATGCATATGAAAAATAACGAATTTCTTTTTATGAGATCTAATTGGTTGATGTTGCTATAATTATTATCATCCACGAAAGTTAAAAGCAAATTTATTTTTAAAGTCAACAATATTGTTTTGAAATATTTTTAATTTCTTGACTAATACCCTAATTGTAGTTATCGCGGACTCGCGGTCCTAATATATATCCCAATTATTAATTAATATTAAAATACTTCATTTTCCATCTTTGCCATATCATTGATGGAGACATAATTTTTCGTTTGCCAATAATAAAAGCTGGGAATCACTATTTTAAAATTAGAGAAAATGCAACTTCTTTAAATCATCATCACCGAGCTTAATTAAATTCGATGACACCACTATGAGTTAAATTATTATTTTGTATGAATAATTAATAACAATAATATTCCACGTTTCATGCGTGCAAGTGCAAGGAAGGCTAGCGGACCCATCACCACTATTCGCTATTGATCAGTGACATCATTTAATAGTGGAACCAAAAGACATCATTCAATAGTGTGCATACAACACAAGTCCACATTATTTAACATTGTTATACTACTCGCAGTTCCTTAATATGAGGCTGATCAGCTTCAGGTGCGATGCACATACCTACCTACCAAGGTGCGAATCCGTGGACGTAAATACCTAATAATTCTTGGATATAACTGTCATTCATTCATGCATATAATTGTCCAGCTCGGACAAGTATACCCTTCATGGTGCTCACAAACTGCTGCATTTGTAGTCTGGAGTGCAAGGGCGAAGGGTAGACACAAACGCAGTCCAAGCATCCATTTCTGATGGTGTCAAACATGGCAATAGATGGGCCCACCCCATGAACAGAGGCACACCCCATGAAGTCTTCTAACCCCACCTCTCTCTGCATCTCACCGTCACCGTCATCCACCACCGTGTCCTCAAACAACGAGATGATCGACGATCTCAATGAAGACGACGACGTCAGGCCGGGGTTGTCCATGGCCGTGCGCATCAGCAAGTTTATGTCCGCCATGTCTGAAAAATGCTTGTTGCTCTTCTTGGAGTTTGAAAATGCTTCATAGGCTCGTTCTGCCACGTCCCATAGGCTCTCTTCCTCACCCTTCATTACGTGGGTGTTGAGAATGGCAGCGTGATAAAACCCTAGGCATTTAATATTCCACACTTTAGACCAATAACGATAACAATAAAAAAATATATAACTAGTACTAGTACAGTTTGGTCTTTATAGTGAGTTGGTGATCTACTGACCGGCCATTGTTACAGATCAACACATTTACGACTGCCTGTCCTTCTTCATTAAATGACATTCTCTGTTGCCAACGGTTGCAAGCACTTTCATTTTTGTTCCTACGACTTTGTCTCTCGACAACTTACGATTATATGTGTAGTGGTCTCGATAAATAAATATATAGCGTATAGGGCAGCAGGTTCAGATGATGATTCACTCATGATATTATTATAGGGTCTTTTTACTCACCGTCACTCAACAACAAATCTCCAGTTTACGTATAACAAAAGTGCGCGCAGAAATATTTATGTATAATTTCTTGAAGTTGGTAGTTTATTGAATGTAAACGTATGTGTTTCAAATAAATGATTAATACTAATTTATTTTTTACATATCATACCGATTGCGATGCGTTTTCATGTCAATTAATTATACTCCCGTCATAATTATAAAATAAAGTTGACATTTAGAGAGATTAAAGAAGCTAATTAAATTACTTTAGAATATTTTTATTTTTTCTCCAAATTAATTGGTTTGACTAATAAACTAGTATATAATATGATACACAACATATGATATAATTAATTAACTTATTTAACTTTCTTAATCTCTCCAAAAAAATCAACTGTGTCTTATATTTAGGAGGAGAGGGAGTATATATATATATAAAGCAACATGTACATTTACGACTATTAATCTGAACTATGAAAGCATCATGGGCGACAAACGTTGCTCTTAGTGGAAGGAAATTTGTTTGCTTAATTAAATATGAGATTTTGAGTTTAAATTCGTGTGAAGGTAACTTCACAATGTTTTGAATCTGACCAGAGAGATAATGATATCAAAATAAAATTGAAACAGAAGAGGGGAGGTTACCGAAATTGTGAGGAGAGAGTGGAGGATGAAGAGTGGAGCGGCAATCGACAAGAGTGACTACCCCATACTTCTTGCCAGCCTTCTTGGAACCGTGCGCCGCCATCAATGCCGCCGCCGTCAAAGCTCCACACAGTTTTATCCCCTTCTTCCTGCATCCCTACACACACATTTCATCTTCCATTAATCCATCTCCCACTATATATATATATAATCAACAGGTAGGCAAGCATACAGCTAAAACTCTGTCCGTCTCGGTCTGGTTCAGTTGCAATCTCACCACCTGTGAACACCTCCTGCCTTTTGTGTCCTCAAAGTTGAGATTGGTCAGCCTGAATGAGTTGAGAGAGTAAGCAAGCATGTCCATGCCACGTGCCCACACTCCTTTCTTGATCCCCTTCTCTCTAGGCACCAGATCTTCCATCGCCAATGATATCTTTGACGATGATGTTTCCTTCTTCTTCTTCCTCCCTTCACCACCACCCTCTTTATCCTCCATCGTCAGCGGAAGCAGCTCCCTCAAGAGCGAAGCAGCCGTGGTCCGATCACACGCCGCCACATGAAGCCGAAGAAGAACCGCCCAAGTTTTGTCAGGTAGAGCATAAATGCTTGCAAACAACACAGGGACGTTAGCGTGCTGGGAGTGGTGGTGGTGGTTCCAAGAGCTGTGATTGAGCTGGTGTTCGAGGATCTGTTGGAAGGGAGAAACAGGCGGGTCATGGTGGGGAAGAAGGAGAGTGGAAGTGGCAGAGAGATCAAAAGATTGGACCTTGAGAAAGGGAACGGTGCGATCAGAGGAGGAGAGGAAAGAGAAGGAGGAGGCGTTGGAGTTGAAATGGAGGGTGGAGCTGAGGATAGGATGGGTATTTTGGAGTTTGTGAAGGGCAGTTTCGAGGCTAGAGGGAAGGGGGGGTTTGGAGAGCAGGAAAGCCAAGACGGCGATGCCGGTGCCGCCGGGAACTGCCTTGCACCAAGTGTACTCACTCCCGCCGACTGCTCGTCCCATGCCGGCGTCCACCACATTACAAGACATGCTGCCTTCTCTCTTCTAAGCGAATAATGATCCTTTGTTTTGAAGCATTTATAGATGATGCCACAGATGAGATGCACCCTCACCCCACTTCATAGCCGGTTCATATCTTACGCCGTTGGCAGGCAGCATCAATGCTTCAATTAATAAATTATAATTAGTCCCTCTCATCCTTATTATAAGACACAAACTAACAAGTTTATTTGGTCCATTTTATAAGGCACCTTTTTGTTCCCAATGAGCATTAATTATTTGTTTCCTTGTCTGTCCATAATTAATGAGGGTAGTGGGTGAGAGTAATAATTAATATAATATTAAAGTTTAGTATAATTAGTAGGAGTAATATTGGAAATTACTTAAATTGTAGGGTAACTTTATTAACTTTAATTGTTTTTATTGGTTTGTGAGATTTGTTGGTTAGTGCCTTATAATAAGGACCAGAGGGAGTATGCCTCGATTCTTGGACACACCTTGAGTTATTTCCTCAGTCTTTGTTCTAAGATATCAACTAACAAATGTATTTAATTTGGTTTTTTTTATAAGTCACTTGCTTGTTTCCAAAGAACATTAAATATATTTTTTCATGTATCCCCATAATTAATACTCCATGATATTAGAGTTTAGTGCAATTAGTAGGGGTAATATTGAAAATTACTTAGATTTTATGATAAATTTAATGACTTTAACTGTTTTTATTGATTTGTGAAAATTGTTAGTTGATGCCTTATAATAAGGACCAAAGAGAGTATCATATTAAATAATAAAAATGCAGCTGAAAAAATATATATATATATTTTTAAAATGCCCCTGATTAAATACTTTCTTTCTTTTTTTCTCATTGCCTACATAAGGAGGGTATATATATGCTCAGGGAGAAAAAAAACAGTCGATGGGTGAAATGAAAAAAATAATTGATATTTTGGATAATATTTTTTTATTTATGCCTGCCGTGAAAAATGGAAAACTCGTGAAGAAAGTAATATTCGATATCAATCAATTATTGATGTTGATAGTAATATAATTTATTTGGCAAAAAATATAATTTATAGATTTCTCACAAATTATATCATCCATTGTAGAATATAATATGGCGATCTTTTTCGCCAGGGATAATTCTGTTAACGGATGAAAATGGCAAGCTATTTATGGCTAGGAGCTTTAAAGTTTTGTGACTGTTTTCCTTCTCTAAGATAAGAATGTGTGATAACTAAAATATTTAAAAAGCTAATGTTAATTTAGTTCTTTTAGCACTTACGCATAATTTAATAGTACTAATTAAGATTACAAGAGTATCATAGTAAGTTCCTAGCTATGTGTGTATATTTGATTTCCTTTGTTTAATTTCAATACTAATTATTTCACCTGTGAATATCAAACAAGAAAAGTTGTATATTTTATAGGCATTTTGGTACTATGCACAATTTTTTAATACATTCTCTCATTAATGTAAGAGTTACTTGAGTAGTTCGGGTGAATTAAGAAAACAAGACAAATTAGCTAATTAATCATAATATGAATGTTACATAATCTCTCTAAAATAATCATGTGTAACATTAAATCTTATATCAGTTTAAATGTTAAATAAATTAATTTAGGAAAAATAATAAATATAGGAGACAAAATAATTTGAAATTTTATATTTAAGACAAGGTTCACCTCTCTAACTTACTCTTATATTAATAAAGGGATGGAGTAATTTTTAGACAATGACCTTCACCTGCTTAGTACTATTAAAAATTTAATGTACTTTTCGATAAATGGCCTAGCTTTTCTTCTCGCATGATTCTCCTCAATGCTTCCTTCCATAAAAGTCCATCAGTCCTATACTGATTCATCAGTATCAAGAGGTGTCCGTCGTCTCAGAGCCATAACCACATGTTGTACTCGATTTTATGTTTATTCCTGGACGTTTTTACCGTAAACTACTGTTTCACAAATGAGTGTTTACTACCATTTTCGTCCATGTTGCGTTAAATAAACAACATACACAGACCAATCCCATGTGCATACTGACCAGTAGTTTGAGGTTGAAGGTGACAGGGTAGTTGTTAGACATTAATATCTTCACGTCCTCCAATATATAAATCTGTTTGAATTGAAACAGAAAATAATTGCACAATCACAGTTCAAGTACGCGTCATTGCTATCAAGTTCTTGTAGCTCAACGACAATAAGCTCCTATCTCTCTCTCTCTCTCTAAGTTTGAGGATGTCAGTTCAAACATTTTATAAATATAATAGGTGCATAGATTATGACGGAAAAAGTATGCACCATTTGGGGTTAGTATGTATATATTTTTAAGTAAGGATTCATATTATATTGACGCCATAATGACGCGGGGGCGTGAGGGTCATTTTGGGAAGATCAATGCCTGGTCCACACCAGCTGCATGAAAAGCGCCCAGTGAAAAATAAACGTGATCGCTCGTACATTGAATCCTGATATGTGTCTGTCGAGCAACAACAACAACAAAACGTCCTGCTATGTGTCCTGCGTAGTTTTGCTACTACCTTATTTACTATTTAGGCATGCTTCATTTTCCTGGGAAGCTCAATATTATTAATAACACTCACCCACCTTCAAATTCTTTGACCAATTCCAATCATTTCCATATGCTTCAATTAAATTTGGTATTTAATTCGAATAATGACCTAAGGTGTGTTGGATTAATTTTTAAAGAATAGATTTTGAAGAAAAAGGTAAAAAAGTGATTTCAGATAATAAATTTTAGCGAATAACTTTTTGTTGAAAAGGTAGCCCAACCCATGGTCGATTACTACATTGTCATCGATGCGCTGCCATCAGCTACGATCAACGACCTTAGCTTCACGAAATCTCAAAGCACATGGTGGTTGCTGGATTTGGGAAGGAGTGCTCGGACGTGTTTAGCAGCTGCCGTTGGTAGCACTTACGGAGTGCCTACTATAAAAAGAGACACAGTAAGTATAATATTTACGCGTCCCTTTTTCAGCTGACGTTGCTCTCAGATTTTATTACGTCGTTCACATACGCATCTCCCTATAAATGGATGTAAAATGAGCCTAAAAACAGATGTTTAATTTTTTTTTAGTAGTGTTTTGGCCCCAAAAAATGCTTTTATATATATATATATATATATATATATCCAAACACACTATTAATGTCAAAAATAAGTTGACCATTATTTAGTTAGAGGGAAAATTACGTACTCCCAAGTCCCAAGGACAAAATTAGAATTTTTTTTGAAGTTTTAAAACTCTTAAAGTTGTGAAATTATCAAATTATTATGAAGTACTATTTCACTAATTATATTATAATAATGTTGACTTTTTTTGGAAAGATTAAGAAACTAAATAAGTTAATTAATCATTTTATATGTTGTGTTTTCTTAAATTATATATTAGTTTATTGGTCAAACTATTTAGTTTAAAGAAAAAAATAAAAATATTCTAAACTAATTTAATTAACTTCCTTAATCTTTCTAAAAAAGTCAACTAGTTCTTATAATTGCACTGAGGAAGTATTATATAGCCAAGGTCCGTCTCTATTAAAAAAAGAATAAAGTTTGATTATCATCGTGCACGGATTATATATTCTTAGAATTTTGTGGACCACAATTTATGACGTTCACTCGGTCTTTTGCTGCGACGAGCTTCCAAAGTTCGTTGTTCATTCATTTTGTTCACACGAAGGAAATTTATAAGTGTCAAATATTTGCAAGACAGCCTCTGAAAATTTAAAACTACGACTGGTTGCCCAGCCCTATAAAAACCCACGAGGCGACCTTCAAGTATTTAGCATTCACCTTTACAAGTGCTGGTTGGAGTGTATATTGATGAACACTGAAGCTATGAAAAATTACAAGTAGTCATTGAATTTTTAGCAATAAGGTAGATAAAAAACTTCAAGCTATGGTTCCAATATTTAACAATCAGTCTACAAAGATGTTATAAGTGCTATTCTCAATATTTAACACTAATAAGGTGAAAATTTAGAAGTTGCACTTTGGGTAATGTCACTCAAACAAGAAAAATTTACAAAAGCCGATTCCCATAGCAGGCATAAAAAAATTCAGGGGATCTTGTTTGAGTTAATTTTTATCACTTTAAATGAAAACTTCCATAGTCGGATTTTTTTTTTTGGTCCATTCGGTATCCAAAGCTTCGCTCTAACTAATTTGGATCAGATCTGTGTCGCACACTTGGCTATTGTAGGTGAGTCTCCTAACATGGCTTTTCTTTATTCGCAAGACTCGAACTTGAGACCTTACTTAAGCGACACAAATCGTTTACCATTTGTGCAACCCCCGTTGGTCCATAGTCGGATTGTTTGGTTGTCAAACATCATTTCTTTTTGCGTAAAAAAGGCCTTGATTCTTTAAAATAATTTCGCAAATTCATGGCCTTATGAAAAACTCTGAATCTGATCGATCTTTGGTAATGATTCTCCCTCAGCTTAATCACGCATTATTATAATAGTCGATCTCCCTCCAAATAATACTTGAAGTGAATTTAAAATGCAAAAATGAGGTCCGAATCCCATTACGAGGGATGCGCATATTTAATACTCAATAATATTTCGAATAAATTGTTTTGAGTGGGATGTACCAATAAAAAAAAAAGCAAAAAATGATCAAACTATTTTCATTTTATTATACGAACATTTAATTTAATGCCTTATTCTTTGTTCCAATTTTACTTTTGTTGTCGACAAATTTTCTTGCAATGAAAAAAAAATCTGTGTTAATTGGCGGGTTGCAAAATCAAACCCGCAAGACTAAACAACACAATATGGATTGGGTCTAATAGAAGGGACTAATCTCTCATAACATAATGAATCAAGGTTTGAATCTCTGTTAGTAGAAGTGTACACATTTAGTATTTGATATTGTCTTCAACATGATTGCTTTTAATAAAAAAACACTGTGCCTGGTAGGGGAAAAAAACCTATCCTTTAAACCCCCCCCCCAAGGGAGTCTGTGCCGTGTCAATCGACATCGTTATTTAATTATATTCCGCATTTTCATAATGATAGCCCAATTCTTGACCCCCAAAAATAACATAAACATGATTTTATTAAAAAACGTGTATGTGTCCTTGTCAATCCACATCATTATTAAACCTACACACAAATAATATTAAATTCTTAAGAAATATAAATTTTATAACGTAATATGGATGAATTTTTTAACTTAAGATTCCCTTGTTTTTACTAGTAACAACGTGCGAGTAGGGATGTAAATAAGTTAGGTTAAATTAAGCTTTGACTAAATAAACCTAAGCTTATAAAGAAGGATTAAAGCTTGGGCTTAGGTCTAAGTCTATATATAGACTTTTTTTAGGTTTAGGTTTGAACCTTCAAAAGGCTTGACATAGTCTGCAAGCTTTTTTAAAGACATATTTATTTATTAGGCCTTTAAATAAGTCTCACATATAAGGCCTTAAAGAGTATAAGTAAACTTTATATATGATACTACCTACATAAAAAATAATTTCATATGCTAGCATTATAAATTATATTGATCAATTCTCTTTAAAAAAACTCATTAATTAAGAATAAGAGAAGACTTCTACTGAGAACTAAAATTGAATATCACCAAGAGTACTTGAATAAAAGGAAGTATCGAATAATACATCTGATCGGTAACCAAAAAAAAAAAAAAAAAAAACTCAAAAACACCAAGGAAATGATTTGCAACTCATTCAACTGATATTTCCCCAACCAAAAGAAAATTATAGTACAAACAGATAGAAAAGTAGAAACAAATTAAACAGAGAATTTGCTCGTATTTTCGTGCAGTGATTGAGTAAGTAAAGTACATCAAGAATCAGGTTAGGAGCAAGCAAAAAACTTCTCATCCCGCCACCGACCACAAGAAGAACAACGTGCATCGTCTAGTAATAATTGTAGAAGCGCCACAAAAAGCAAGAGATGAGGTAAAGGAGGGTTCCTAATGCAAATCGAGATGATGATGACCGATGAGGTTGTCAGGTTGAACAGATCGAGATGAAAGGTAATAATTGAGACAAGAACGAAGATGAGAGCGCGGAGAGCATGTACTTGTTGGGAAAAAATTACTTTGATCCCACTTATTGGGAAATTGGAGGTATAAACAGATGAAGAATAATACTTTTATTATAAGAGAAAAATTAAAATTAAAATACACAACTGTATTTCTCACACACTAATTTTTTCTGTCTCACAAACTATCTTATATTTTTCTCACAAAATAATTCTCTCACTTTCACTTTTCTCAAACATAGTGCTTCGGCACTATTTCTATCTCATATCTCTCTTCTCTCCTTTCTTCCTATTTCTATTTTTCTCTCATTCGGATACATACATCTGATTGCAATAACACACATATATATATAGATTTCCTAAACCGCCTAACTATATTATTCTATCATTTCTTGAGCCATCATTGTAGACTTTCGTTGCATCTTCATTTTCCTATGCTGTCATTCTTTCTTATTGATTAAGTTTGCAATTATCCATTTGCTACACCTTTTTGACTTTTCAACATCTTGCTTGCTTATCATGTAAGTTGACAACGCATACTTCCTGGGGAAAAACACCAAAGTACGTCTTTTTTATAAAATATGTACCGGATTAATGCACTTTTGGAACTTTTTACCAAAGTGATGCGATCAAACCTTAGGTTTGATTGACGAAACTAGTGGCGTCGCCACCGGGTGACGCCATCGAGCATCGCGTTAGGTCCTCCGACGCGATCGCCCAATTCCCGACAACCATAGTCAGGATTCCCTCCCCCTCCAAGCCCAAAAGCCCCCCAACTGATTCCTGACTGTGGGTGTCAGGAATCAGGGCGATCGCGTCGAGAGGACCTGACGCGACTGCTTAGTGGCTTCACCAGTGGTGACGCCACTAGTTTCGTCAGTCAAACCCGGGGTTTGACTGCATCACTTCGGTAAAAAGTTTCAAAAGTGTATTAATCCGGTATATATTTTGTAAAAAAACTGTATTTTTGGATCTGATGTAATACTTCCTGTTCTTTTTTTATTCATTTTGCTTCTCATGTGAAACTCAACTTAGTTCTGTTGCTTCTAATCTTTCACACACGTAGCCACCAAATTTGACTTTTTCTTTTCTTCACATGTAAAATGCTTTGCTTCAAGAGACTTCCACAACTTTCCAGTTTGACGGTGGAAACAAGTTTGAATTCTAACAGTACTGAGCGAACGAAGGAGTGAGCTATGTCTGCAAGAGCGGCTAGGGCAACTGTAAGAGACTAAAGCGTCTGAGAATGAAGTTAATGGCAGTAATGTAAATCTCAAATTAAAATATAAATATATATTAAATGATATATTTTAAAAAATTAATCAGGCAAGGCTGCAGGCTTCAGGCGAGACTTTTAAAAATAAGCTTTAGCCTATTTAAGTAAATAGATTTTTAAAAAGGTATGAGCTTCACTTTTTTTTCTAACCAGGCTAGGTTAGCTCAGACCCTAACCACGCTAAGCCTAGACTTTTTGATAGAGGTTTGACCTATTTTCACTCACTACATGCTAGATGGGTAAAAAAAAAACCTGGGAGATAACTCTTTCATGGGTTATACAGTAATTTTCTATCGTCACGCTTCCGCACCCTAAATATACAGTCATAAAGTGGTCTGTAATCACAGTATTACACTACTTAGTTGGACTCTTCAGTTCACCAACATTCATTCATTCTTAGACACTGCCTTGGCAATAACTTCTCCATCAATGGCCTTATTTATCTAGTTTTATCCAACGTCGTTTTTTACTAATAGTTTTATCCTCGACATAATTGATTTATTTTTATAGATTTTTTCCTGATTAGATTGAGAAATTTAATGCATTTTTTAGGACATTTTTGTATGATTAAGAACTCATTTGAGTTAGGGACATTAATATTGAATTAAGTCTAATTAGTGGCAAATAAATAATTTCTTAGACATTTAATGCTACATTATATTTAATCTTGCAATATTTGGTGTTTTAGAAGAAAAGTGGAGAATGTGAAAAATGTTAATTGAGGTCAGAATTAATATTTTTTTAGGATTGAGGAAAATTACAGAAAGGTCCCAAAATTTCTCAAAATTGCAAATCTGCAAAAAGGGCCAAAAAAATTTACAGAAAAGGGCTTAAAAGTTTTGAAAATTATAGCTATCGTGACAAAAGTTTTAAGTTTTTAATTTGTCTTTCCAAGAACTTTTGAATCTTTTCAGTTTAGTCCTGATTAAGAGTTGCGTTTTGACTGGGCTAAGTCAGTTTGACCAAAGAAAGCCTTCTTCTTCCTCATGAATACACGAGAGCTGAAGACTTGGGAGCGCCACGAAGAGCTTGGAGAAGAGAGAGAGCTTCTTTGGAAAAGGAGAGCTTGAGAGGAAAGCGAAAAAGACCAAGGACTTCCAACCTTTGTCCTCACACCCACCAGAGACTTTCTTGAACCAGAGGAGCGACGGGAGAGAGCTTGAGACGCGATACTTGAATCTTTGAACCAGATTCATCATTCCCACCATCATCGACCTTTTCACTTCCTCTCACCGTTGGTTTCTCTTACCAACGGAGGGTTGTGAATTTCAGGAGGATATATCGGAGACACAGTTCGGCTAGTTCTCCTCTGCTTTCACCACCGTTAGACCTCCACCTCCACACCACCATCGAATTCTTCTTTAGTTCTAGGGACGGATTCGACCAGCCATTCACCTTTCCATAACCATCGGTACTTCCTCTCTCAGTCTCTCTCTTTCCATAGTTTTCTGGCGAGATTCATGAATTTTCCAGCAAGTTCATAGCTTTCCGACGAGATTCTAAGCTTTGATTTTTTTAAAGCAATGAAAGGCTTATTCATTTGCTTCTTTGGTGATGAGGATTTGTGTCTAAGCTTAAAGACTGTATAGGAAGTTTTTCTATCATTCCATTCCATTAGTCTAAAGCTATATATTTAGATCTTCTAGTTATAGGAATTATTGTATATGATTCTGGAACTGAGATTTATGTTAATTATTTTTGTTAGTTTGATATTTGTAGTTGAAATTAGATTTTGTAGTGTAAAAATTATATATTCAAATTTTTGTGGTTGCAATGAGATTATGTTAATTAATGTGCTATTGTTTAATTAATGTACTGTGGTTGATTTGTGTCTTTGAGGACTATGACTCATGTTGCATCATTCCAATTTCAATTGCACCTTAAGTGGCTTAAAACAATATCTTAAGAGGTAGTGATTAATTAGCTATGTTTGTAAAATTTATTATTAATTGAGAATATTGGATTGGCGTTATCTTAACGTTTTTCTTAAGACTTAATTAAATTTTAACTCTCATAATCTTTTCAAGAAAAGATAGTCACTTTTTTTACTACCAAAAGCATCCATCATTCATATTTTCAAAATCTAATTCGATTCACCATTTTTATAAAAATACAAAAAACAATAGTTTAACATTTAATTATTAGATTGCATTACTTTTTTAGTTATTAATTTGAAAAACCAGAACTTCATTTCTCCTTGTTTTTATTGTATTTGTATGTCATTTAGATTACTTATGAATCAACAAAAGATTTCTCGAGAAGAGAGAATGATCATAGATTTACCTATAGCTATCCTCAGTTAATTTTTTATTATGAACCCAGAGCTAAAAGCTAAGGTACAAAAGTCCCTCGTCAATAGTTTTGAACCTGTGGGGCTGCATCTAAAGCAATTCGCTGCTTTTCAAGCCTGGACCCGCACGCCAAGTGAATGGCCATTGGTGATGCTAGCCAACTGTTCGACAAAAATACTCCACGAGGATCTTGTTTCCAACGTGACAAAGATACTGTAGTCAGTACCCTTTCTTTTTCCGTCATAGAAATGAAATTCACAGTGATTCGGAGGATGTGTATGTTGGGCATTATCATGAAAAACAGACCTTGTTCAGCGCATGCTGATTCAGTAATTCCATGTTCTTTTAATTTGCTTTGGTTTTGTATTGGCTGGATAGATAAAGATGTATGCTCTTTTTTTACCAAAAAAGATGCATATGCTTGAGGGCGAAGAGGTTTAAGAAAATCATGGTAATCTTTTCTATCATACACACAAACTAATACACAACCTCTCCAACTAAATGCAGGCTTTATATATTTTTTGTCTTTTCAGTCCATGTTGTGATATGTTGGTGAATTCTGTCCATAGTGATATCATTGAAGAATGTGTGTACCCAATTTTGACAACTGTTCCTAGCCATCTCATGAATAAAGCAATGCTTCTAGAAGATAAGAAAAATTTGCGACACACTCTTGTCATTATCATTGCAATATGCGGCACCAAAATTAATTTCCACCATATAATTTGATAAAAAAGTGATGTAAAATGGATCGTATGTTTCATAATACATCATAGTGCATCGCTACCTTTTCAAGCTTAGTGCTAAGCAGATCTCTCTGGTAAAACTCTTGGGTCTATCCCTCATGATTTGCTTGTTGACCATTTTGCTGGTGGAGTAGATATTATGTTTGTTTGTTAGGTATAAGAAGTCCTTTATCTTGCGTAGTTGTGTACAGATTGTTAGAACTAAAGCGATCTAATCACTACTACAAAAAATGGTTACTACTTCCCTAAAAGACGTCCTTATTTTTAAAAAGGAAGTTAAAAGTGAATATAGTGGCATTCTTGTAATTATATACTTGAATTCTAAGAATTAGGCGTCCTAAAATATATTTTAGGACGCCTAAAATTAATTAAGGCGTCCTAAAATAATTTCAGGACGCCTAACATTAATTGCTTAGCGCAAAAAATTAGCGCCAATGCGCCATTTTCGGATTTTTTTTGGCGGGTGCTAATAATTTTTTGTTTTTGGTGTCCTGAATGAGGTTAAGGACGCCTTAATTTTTTTTGGCGTTCTGAAACATATTTCAGGACGTGTTAAAAGTGTTTTTTTTTCTCAGCTAGTTTTTTGGGCTTATTTTTGCTTTTTTGGCGTCCTGAATATCTATAAGGACGACTTAATTAATTTTTTTGTAGCTATAAGGACGACTTAATTAATTTTTCCAAAATTCCCCATTTACTCACCACGCTCCTCGATCCAAACCATCAATCTCTCATTCACATGTACTCAGTCCCCTCCCCTGCTATCTCATTCATGCGGAACACCCAATGCTCTAATCGCTCACCCTCACTCTTCCCTACCTCATGCGCGACAGTGGTCCGTCTTCCCTCTTCGCGGCGTCCGTCAGCTTGCGTTGCGCGACAGTGATCCAGAGCCACAAGGATCCTTAAACCCTCACGTTTCAGATCTACTATTCTGTTTCTTCAGATTTGAAAGTGGATCCCTCGCCGTTGATCTGTATGAGTTTCACACGAAGGGGTGAAATCTGCCGGGGACGCGAGGTGAGATCTGGCATGTGGTGTGCAGCGCCAAGCTTTTTTGAGTGGTAAACGATTTTGAAATTTGCTTGTTGTCTGTTCTGCAAGTGGGGTAGATATTAGAGACTTATATTAGTTGCTTTTTCTTGTTGAACATTATTGAGCATGCACTAGAGCACTGATGGTTTCACAAGTTTTTCTTTCATTAAATGCATCGATCGATTCGTTCATTCATGGGTTTCCACAGGTAAAGCCTGCACTCCCTGCTCTCGCCTGTCTTTTCCACTCAAATGAGGAAGAAGTCTTGACTGATGCTTGCTGGGCACTTTCATATCTTTTTAATGGTACAAATGACAAAATTCAAGCTGTAATTGAAGCCGCGATATGTGGTCGGCTTGTTGAGCTTTTGTTGTGAGTAATCTGTTTCTGTTTAATGATTGTCGAATAATGCATTACATTCTGGGTTGGCAAGAAATTTATAATCCTATGCTCTTATACATGCATTCATTCCCTTCTGTGCTTATCCCTGCTCTTCGTACAATTGGAAATATTGTCACTGGTGATGATATGCAGACTCGGTATTGTTCAAAAATGTGTCTTATTGTTCATAGTGCTCACTTATATTTTAATTTCAAGCTAATAAGTGACAGCATCCCTTACTCATGCTTTTTTGTTGGAGAATTGTCTCTTTATTGTTGCTTCATTACAGGGGAGAATTGCAATGGTGGGGAAATTTGTTGGCCTAACAGATTCATATTTATCTGTTATAAAGGTGTGTTATAGCTTTTGTTTTGTTTTTAAGATGAGAAAGAAAATGTATTAGTAAAATTAGTGTTCCCTATAGGAATATGAAAGCTTTGTTTGATTTCATCTAAATTTTAAACAATAGTATTGTGTGTATTCTTCTTGCATTTGAGCATGATGATTTTTGGGAAATGAGCTTTTATTTTTGCCATCCGCATGCTGTGATTCAATAGAATGGACTATCAAGTTTCTTGTTCTCTTGTGTAATTGCAGTGTGTAAATAGTCTTTGTTAGCCTGATCTGCTTATAGGCTCTTTTGCATGCTTGCATTGCATGCTCAGTGAGGCTATCAATTGATTGGATTGCAGCTTCTGACCTTGAAGATGAAAGTGCAAAATCGGTAGTGATTTCTTTCAAATTGCATCTGAAGATATTTTGTTAACTTTCACTCTGCATGTAGCCAGCTTTATGACGTATTATTTTTTTCAGTTAAAAGACCTTTATATGAGAATTTATTTTTATCTGTCCATATTAAAAGAACACAAATTTGGGTTGATAGGAGCTACATCTTGTCTAGATAATTTGGTGTTTCAGTGCACCCTCGTGTAATTCTTTGTTAAGTTTTGGAATCTATTTTTTGGAGTTGTTCTTTCCATCTTCCATTCTTGACATGTTGGCCCCTGAATAATATCCCTCTCCTCCATTCTGGCAAATATCATTTTTTCTTTTAAATTTTAGTAATTTACATATTTTTTTGTTTCTGAACTGTGAAAATTGTGCAGGTTTGATTCTGTGTCTTACATGGAATATTGTGGCAGTTACAACTGCTTGGATCAAAGGGGAAGGTTGGCTTGACAATAACTTGTTTGGTCATAAACTATAATTATCATACTCTCAGCTGATCATCATGGTTTATCTACTTCTTTTGCAGTGTTCTACAAAATATATCTGAAAATGTTGTTTCTCTTGTCACTGAAGAAGGTAAAGAATTTGAAATTTCTTAAGGCTTACTTTCATTTTTGTTCCTCTTTTATATAACATCTCTAATAAGGACTCAGTTTGATCCATCTACAACTTGGGATAGCCTTCCTCCTATTCTATGTAATCTTGGTAAGGTATAAAGCAACTTCTTGCTGAATTTTGTAAGATACCTATTTTTAGATTTTTAGTGGATATGTTTCTTCTCCTTTCATTAAAGGAAGAAAATGAAATTTGAGCATTTGATATTTTGATGAATTTCTTCTAGTATTATTCCATAAAGAAGAGTCTGCCAGAGTGGAAGTCTTTGCATCCAAAGGTCTGTGGTTTGAATTAGTGAATATGCATTCTACAGTTTGCAATCCCTTGTGTTTGAATTTCAGATTTATATATTTCCTACCAAGTTGGTTGCCTGTGAAATTATTGCTTGACATAGGTCTTGAACCCTCTTGTACATCTCCTGCTTTCGCTCTTCTTGCCATGACTTATTCGATTTCCCTAAAATTGTTATAAATTGTAGGCTGCATTGTCCAAAAAATTAAAGAAACTTGATGATTTGAAGTATTTGAACAATGGAACAAATGAAATGATGACTGCAAAACATGCCTTTGTAATTTTGTCATTGTGCATGCAAATTCTCACTACTATTTTCTTGTTTTAAGCATCAAGCACATAGATTTGAGCTCCATAATGTTTGCAGGGTTTGAAGGTGTTTGATAATTCCGTGGAGAATTTAACATCAGGAGCATGATGGAATGCTTTAGGAAGTGCATGGAGAGAGGGCATTGGTTTAGTTCAAAGGTATTATTATTCCTTTGAAAAACATTTGAGTTGCGCTGATGCAGTTGTACAAACTACAAACTTAGTGCAGTCAGTGGTCTTTATATTCTTTGCTGAAAAAATTTAGGGTTTAGGGAGCACTGGAAAAATGTAATTTGAGTTTGCAGATTTGTACGTGTTTGCTGTTGTAAATTTAATTTGAATGCCCACTAAAAATATGTACTAGATATGATTTTTTTTTGAACTTTGTGGCATCCTGATTTAAAATCAGGACGCCACAAATCTGATTCTAAAATCAAGACTGTGGCGTCCTAATTTTGAAATCAGGACGCCACAAATGAGATTTGTGGCATCCCGATTTTAAAATCGGGACGCCACAAATATGATTATAAATGATTTGTAGCGTCCCGATTTTAAAATCAAGACGCCACAAAACCGATTTTGTTAAGGCATCCCGAATTAAAAATAGGACGCCTTTTTAAGGCATCCTTATTGAAACACGGACGCCTTTTTTAAGACGTCTTGAATGAAACATAGGACGCCTTTTTAAGGCGTCCTGATTTTAACATAGGACGCCAAAAAAATTAAACTACAACTACCCCTGGTTAGACGTCCTTCTTAAAAGGGGCGTTAATTGCCTCTAATTCAGGACGTTATTTTGCTTTTTTGTAGTAGTGAATCATGCAAAATACCTAAATTGTGCAATTAGATCAATGTGGAATAAACAAAATGAAGAACTGAAATACCTCCAGCCATTGATTCGTTCCTGAAGCAAGAAGATGAACTTTGGGTTTTGTCCTTCGAGTCTTCTCTCTCACTCGCTATGAGATGGTGCTTAGACGAACCGTGAGAAGCGGACTTAGAGGACCAACAATATAATCTGACTGAATTCCACCTCTAGCCATCACAGAGATGAATGCCAATTATGACAATTAATTAGGCAGTTACGAATATTAATTGGGCAGTTACTGCCAATTATGACAATTAATTGGCAGTTATTGAAGCCTTAATATGGGCCATTAATATGGGGTATTTTCTAAATCTAAATATATACTAATATATTAAATAAAATTCCAACATTCTCCCACTTGGTCCACACACTTCAGTATATAACTTCTGAGAAACAAAATGCATGGATCATAGCGATAGATCCTCTTAAAGTGAGTAATATCTTCCATGTATCACAGTGCACCATGTTTCCCAAGCCCAAGTAACTTAATGAATAAACCCTACGTTTATTCTAGGTCCAAACTTAATGATGTTCCTCAAATTAAACAAATAAATGTGTACACAAACTAAAATGAGAAAAACATCACAAATAGGGTTTCACAATATAACATCGTTCTTACAACGAAAGGAAAATCATTCTAAAAATGAAAATCAAAGAAAGGCACTAATTCCCATTCTTTCCACATGATCCATAAACTTCATCGGAGGCATGCCTTTAGTTAAAGGATCAGCAACCATCAACTCAGTGCTAATATGTTCGATAACCACTGTTTGATGCTTAACACGTTCTCTTATGGCTAGATACTTAATGTCGATGTGCTTGCTTCGACTACCACTTTTGTTGTTCTTAGCCATAAACACAACAGCCGAATTGTCACAATATATCTTCATTGGCCTAAAAATTGAATCCATGATTCTAAGCTTATGAATGAAACCCTTCATCCATACACCATGTGAGGTAGCCTCAAAACATGATACGAACTCGGCTTCCATCGTAGAAGTAGCAATCAAAGACGCTTCTTGCTACTCCATGACACAGCTCCCACCGGCTAGCATAAAAATGTATCCGAAGTGGATTTTCTTGAGTCAATGCAAATGCAAAGTCCGAATCGGAGTAACCAACACTTCTAGATTGTCCACCCGTTTGTATCTAAGCACGTAATCCTTAGTCCCTTGAAGGTATCTCAACACCTTCTTCACAAATTCTAGTGGTCCATACCGGATTACTCGATATCTCCCTAACATTCCAACGGCAAAATGCAATGTCGGTCCGGCGGACACTGAGCATACATAAGGCTTCCTACGCCTAAAGCATAAGGGATGTTTTTCATTTGTTCCCTCTCAAAATCATTCTTTGGACACCGGTTCGATTGAACCCGTCACCTTTCACAATGGGAGCTGCGCTTTGTGAACAATACCTCATCCGAAATCTTTCCAAAACTTTGTTGATATAGGTCTCTTGAGACGGACCTAGAACGCCTCTACGTACTGTCTCTTTGTATCTTAATGCCAATGACATAAGATGCATCTCCCATATCCTTCATTTCAAAGCTTTTAGAGAGGAATTGTTTCACTTCATACAATAAGCCATTGTCATTGGTTGCAAGCGAAATATCATCCACATATAGAATCGGAAACAAATCTTACTCCCACCGACCTTCCGGTATATACATTCATCCATAACGTTCTCCACAAAACCAAATGAAGAGATAACGTCATGAAATTTTAAATACCATTGCCGGGAAGCTTGTTTCAATCCATATATGGATTTTTTGAGCTTGTATACCAAATGCTCACCATCACTAGAGGAAAATCCTTCTGGTTGTTTAATGTAAACCTCTTCCTCTAGTTCTCCATTGAGAAAGACCGTTTTCACATCCATTTGCTGCAATTCCAAATCCAAATGTGCAACTAATGCTAGAATGATACGAAGAGAATTCTTCTTTGATACAGGAGAAAATGTCTCCTTGTAGTCGATTCCTTCTCTTTGAGTGAATCCTTTGGCTACGAGTCTTGCCTTATGTCTGTCAAGATTGCCCAATGAATCTCTCTTTGTTTTGAAGACCCATTTACACCCAATGGCCTTCGCACCATCAGGCAACTCAACAAGATCCCAGACTCTATTGGATGCCATAGAATTCATCTCATCCTTCATAGCATCATGCCATGATTCTGAATCTCTACAGTTCATGGCTTGTGAAAACGTTCCAGGATCATTTTCAGCTCTTACATTATAGTCAGATTCTTGCAAATACACAATGTATTCACTAGATATCGCTGATCTTCTTGGTCTAGTAGATCTCCTCAATGTTGTTTCAATATCTTCTTGAGGAACTTGTTGTTCAACAATTTCTGGTTGTTCCTTATCAACAACTTGATCATGGATCAATATCAGCCGGTTGTGGATATTGTATGACTGGTTGTACAACACTCCGTTGAACTGAAGGAGCATAGTTAACAACCAATCTTAGACCTGAAGTAGAAGGTTGGCTATCTAAATGATCCTCTTCGTAAACTATGTTTCGAATCGATCGCTCCCACTAATCAAGTCATTTTCAAGAAATTTAGCATTCCTTGATTCCACAAACCTAGTGGTATGAGATGGACAAGAAAAACCCGTACCCCTTAGACCTTTCGGCATATCCAATGAAATATCCGCTAATGGTCCTTGGGTCCAGCTTTTTTTCTTGTGGGTTATAAATTCTAACTTCAGACAGGCATCCCCAAACGCGTACATGTCGCAAACTCGGTTTCCAACCTTTGAATGACTCAAATGGCGTCTTGGAGACAGCCTTGATTGGAACCCGGTTTAATATGTACACTGCCATCTTAAGTGCATCAATCCACAAGGACTTAGGTAGCTTAGAACTACTAAGCATACTTCTCACCATGTCCAATAATGTTTGGTTTCTTCTTTCTGCTACACCATTCTGGTCTGGAGAACCAGGTATGGTGTATTGGGCAACAATCCCATGTTCTTGAAGAAACTTCGCAAATGGACCAGGTGCTTGTCCATCTTCAGTGTATCTACCATAATATTCACCACCTCTATCTGATCTCACGATCTTAATTTGTTTACCACATTGTTTCTCTACCTCAGATTTGAATACCTTAAAGGCATCTAATGCTTCGTGCTTGTTATGAAGCATGTAGAGATACATGTATCGTGAGTAATCATCAATAAAGGAGATGAAGTATTTTTGACCATACGCGTCCATTTTAGGACTACAAATGTCTGTATGTATGATATCTAACAATTCAGTACTCCTCTTAGCACATTTCTTTGACTTGTTAGTCTGCTTTCCCTTTATGCAGTCTACACAAGTCTCAAAATCAGTAAAGTCTAGAGTACTAAGTACCCCTTCCTTCACCAATCTTTCGATTCTCTGAATGGAGATATGTCCCAATCTCCGGTGCCACAACATAGAGGAATCCTCATTCGTAACACTACGTTTCGAACCAACAGAAACATGCATAGCATCATAAATAGTATCATGTTGTAAGTAAATAAGAAAAAGACCGTTAGACAATGTACCATTCCCAATCTTATTTGATTTATAAAACAAATCCAAAGATGTCTCATAAAATATAAAGGAATAATCCAAACGTACAAGTCTTGAAACAGAAATTAAGTTCCTAGTGAAACTTGGAACATAAAAAGTCTTTTCCAAACTTAAAACATAGCCACTACTTAAAACTAAATTGCAAGTCCCTACAGCCTCCACATGCAAACTAATCCTTCCACCCGAGTAGATGAATTGTTCACTTCCCAACGGCTTCCTTAGGTTTTGCATACCCTGCAAGGTATTCGAAACATGGATTGTAGAACCAGAGTCAATCCACCAAGTGCCATTAATGTTATCAACCTTATTAGATTCATAACATGTGAGAGACCGACATACCTTTCTTCTCAAGCCATTGCTGGAATTTAGACCAATCCTTCTTCATGTTTCCCTTCTTTTTACAGAAGAAACACTTGGATTCCTTCTTAATTCCATCTTGGGGTGGCGTTTTTCCTTTCTCCTTCTTCTTGGCTTGAGTCTGACCCTTTTTCTCAGTTATCATAAATGAACTTTCTTCCATTTCCATTTTCAACCTTCCCTCTTTCTGAACACACATGGTCAAAAGTTCATTAACTGACCATTTATCCTTGTGTGTGTTGTAGGATATCTTGAAAGGTCCATATGGCTGTGGGAGAGTGTTCAGAATGTAGTGCACGAGAAAGGAGTCAGACATGTCAACCTCAAGTTGCTTTAGTTGAGCTGCAACGTCCCTCATTTGCATGATGTGCTCACGCACACCTTTCACTTAGTAAGTCTTAGGGATGAAAACTTCATAATTAGGGTGCCGGCAAGTGCCTTTCCCCGAAGTCCGAAATTGATCATTGATCGCCTTCGAAGTGGCCTAATTTTGTCATGCCGTTCGACAACCACGAATGCCAAAGCGAGAGATGTGAGTCTTTATGAACATTACGAGAGACGATTAGATCGCTCCCACTTTTCATAAAGATCAACTTTATCTCGGAGTCTTTGGTTGCGAAATGGAAGGTGGTTCGTCTTTCCTTATAAAGCATAATCAATATCCATCCACCCCAATTGGAGAAGAACTCTTTCTCTCCATACCTTATAGTTATCACCCCTTAGTTCGGGAATATCATTTTTCATATCAGAGAAATTCGCAGGTTGTTTAACTGCATAAATAAAAATACATGCTTAAAATATCAAGAATTGAGACTATTAGACTGCATCATGTTTTACCAATGTAAATCATGCTAAAAGTCATAAATCTACCGACATACAACTTGCCTGTGGGCTAAAGTTCTAATTCAATTAGATTTATTTCATAACTATATGATAAAACTATCAAATCATTTCCTTATTCTTAATTCCTGTGGGTAAGTTAAGAATATAATTTGATATTTTATCCTAATTAATCATATAAAACATATAATAAAAAAATTCTTGTGGGATAAAATTTTATTATATTACATATGATCTATTACAACTAATGTCACTATGTGATCATGCTACTCTATATACATTTTCAACTAATTAAAGATGCTGTGGCTACTCTCTAATTAATTAAAATATAGATCACTTAACATTACTTTATAATATTGCAAGAAACTATAAGCAATATTAAAATAAAATTGGATATTTCATGCTTTGCATATTATTCAACATAAAATTGCATGTATTATTAAATAAAAATTAATTCATGCAAATATTAGAATATGGAACTCATAATCACATGAAATACCAAATTTAAAATAAAATCAGATTTATATTTAAATCCTAAAAGATCATGACATGTAAATAAAAATATTTTAAAATAACACAAATATGGTCTCAGCTGGATGGTCCAGAAGGCCCCATCAAGGCTCTGGATCCAATGAGTGTGGGTTCGAATCCCACCTACAGCACTTTCAAAAATTTTGGTTTTCGCTGGAAAAAATATTTAAATAAATAATCGTCCAAAATAAATCACAAGGAAGCGCGTAGATCAGCTGGCAGAGGGCCAGCCTTTAAGGCGCCCACAGGTCCTGCTGGTCCCAAGTTCGAATCCAGCCAGGACCTTGATAGCGTTTTATTAAGCCACCTTATTTTTTTTTTAGAAGCCAAAACACGCTGGGCCAAACATAATGGATCTTGACCCAACCCAAACGTGTCTGGCCCATCTCTTCACAAGTTAAAAAGTTGCGTTTCATTAAAGGCCAAAACGGCGTTGTGCTATATCATCTGCCCTACCCGTTTTCAGAAACCCTACCCAACCCAGACCCGGATAATACCCGGTAACTCCAGCCACGACCCGCGATTCCATATGGCCGTTTCAGGTGATCGGAAAATCAAAATCCGACGATTTCGACGGTGATTTCAACGAAATAAGCACTCAAAAACAATTTCTTAACATGGATTTCACAGAAAAACAGGAAAACAGAACCCAAAACACAAATTTGAAATGAAAATCAAATCAAAGTTTTCTCTGATCAATTTTCCAGTGAAGGTCCGACGGCGACGCATCATTAAAGAAGAACTACAGCGTCCTTCTTGCGTTCTTTTCAAAGATGGAATTGTATATACAATTCCAATTTCAGGTTTCATAAAATCATCGATCGATTCAACATCAAGCGCAAAATCAAACTGAAGAACAACATGGATTTATTCCACCAGTCCCAAAGCATCTATGAGGCACAAAATGATCAAGCAGAAATAAAATTGATCACGTCGTAAATTATTAAACACATGCAAAACCGATGATTTCCAAAACTCTCTGAAGGTGGATGGTTCATGGAATACAATCTCATATAACAGTGAAAATAAATTGCAAGTAATCAGCAAATATTTGGACTGTAAACCCAGATGGAAACCATTTTTTTAATGAAAACCCCAATCAAATAAATTAAGGAAAAATCAAGACAGAGGCATATGATATGGCTCTGATACCAAATTTTAGAACTAAAGCGATCTAATCATGCAAAATACCTAAATCAAATTGTAATTAGATCAATGCGAATAAACAAAATGAAGAAGCTCAAATACCTCCGTAATTGATTGCTTCACCCGCAAGCGAAGGGATGAACTACGGGTTTTCCTTCGAGTCTTCTCTCTCACTCTCTGATGGTCTTGATCAACCGTGAGAAAGCAGACTTAGATGACCAACAATATAATCCGATCAATTCCACCTCAGCCATCACGAGAGATGAATGCCAATTATGACAATTAATTAGGCGATTCTAATATTAATTAGGCGATTCTCGCCAATTATGACCATTAATTGGCGATTCTTGAAGCCTTAATGTGGGACATTAATATGGGGTATTTTCTAAATCTAAATATATACTAATACATTAAATAAAATTCCAACACAGATAACATTGATAAGAATAAAAATCTGCATTTAAAATTAAACGTGTTAGACCTAATGTATAATTAGCATTCATAGTTGTGTAATTAGCATTCATTTGTTATGTATTCGTTATCTGTAGATTTTGTATAGCTATGCAATTTGTCTGTACTCCACGTGTACTGCTCTCATTTGTTTGTAATCATTTCCGTATCAATTCTGTTATGGATTTCTCATTATATAAAGATCATGAGGCCTGAGATAATATTCACTCAGTCCATTCTCATTCTGTTTGTTCTCTGATTTCCTTCTTGGTATCAGAGCCAGTGATATATTTTTCCTCTTCGTCATGTCGTCGTCTTCCTCGTCTCCTTCTCAGACTACAGCAGCCTCTGTTTGCACCGGCGATCATCTTCCAGCTACTAAGACCTACTCTCTTTTTCAGTCATCCAGTCAGAATGCGTCTATCAAGCTGGATAGGACGAACTACCTGATCTGGGAATCAGTTGTGCTTCCTCTCATTGAAGGCAACAAACTCCAGGAGCACATCGACGGCTCCCCTGCTCCTGCTAAAACACAGTCTGTCTCTGGTTTATCGGCTGTTCTTCCCAATCCCGAGTTTGCCGAATGGTTTGCTGTTGATCGAATGCTCGTTGGCTGGCTCAGGAACACCATGACGCAAGAGGTTGCAGGTCAGTTGCTTCACTGTCGTACTGCTCACGACCTCTGGACCAACGCTCGTGCTCTTACCTGTGCCTTTTCACGCTCTCGCATCATGATTTATCAGTCCGATCTTCATCAGACCCGTAAGAATGCTATGCGCATGGAAGATTATTTGGCTAAAATGAAGACTATCTATGACCAGCTCCTTCTTGCCAGCGCACCGATCTCCACCGACGAGCTCATTCTTCATACGCTCAACGGCTTTGATGCTGACTACAATGCTATTGTGGTCAAGCTTATTGACCAGGTTGGTCTCACCTGGGTCGAAGCTCAAGCTTCTCTTCTGGCTTTTGACAGTCGACTTGAGCAACTTAGTCAAATTGCCTCACTATCTCTTCAACCATCGGCTAATTTTGTGACTCGTGGTAGCTCTTCTGTCCGCGGTGGTTCTTCTTCTCAACCTCGTGGTTCCTGGCATGGTACTCGTGGCTATCGTGGCCGTCGTTCTAGAGGAGGTGGTCATTCCTCATATCGCAGTGGTCCACCATCTGGGGGTCGACCCTACTGTGATTACTGTGACCGTTATGGTCATTACTATGACACTTGTTTCCAGCGTCAAGATTCTGCCTATTCTTGCACCTCCTCACCTGCAACTGCAAATTACTCCTCACTGCAAGCCTATTACGCTAATCCTCATGTTGTGGCTGATCCCGATTAGTATGTCGATAGTGGGGCCACTCATCATGTGACACCAGATTCCTCTCAACTTGTTCCTAATGTTCAAACCACAGGTAACAATTTCTTGTACACTTGCACTGGTACAAAAACACACATTCATGGTGTTGGATCTGGTTTTCTTCCTTGTTCTGGTTCTAAGCTTGATCTTAAAGAGGTCCTAGTCGTGCCATCAGCAACTAAAAAACTATTAAGTGTACATAAACTTGTCCAGGATAACCCAGTCATTATTTCTTTTACTAACAATGGTTGTGTTGTGAAGGAAAAAGCCACAGGCAAGCTTCTAATGACGGGACTGGCCAAACAGGGGCTCTATCCCATGAGCAATGATTTTTCTTCAGTACAAGCGAACTTGGAAGCTGCTTCTAAGAAGGGTGACGATGTGCTTCTTCAGTGGCATTGCAAACTTGGACATCCCCATAATAAAGTTTTAAGACAAGTGTTGAATCATTGTAATATCAATGCTACTGTCAATGAATCTCTTGTTTGTGCATCATGTCAATATGGAAAATCTAAGAGGTTACCTTTTTCAAAATCAATCTCTCGTGCGTCTGCTCCTTTTGCTCTCATACACACTGACTTGTGGGGACCCTCTCCAATTCAATCTGTTCATGGATATAAGTATTACATTCATTTTATTGATGATCATAGTCGTTATACTTGGCTCTATCCACTTAAACACAAAGGTGAAGCTGTTAACGCTTTTAATCACTTCCGTCACTATGTTGCAAATCAATTTAACACTTCAATTAAAGCAATTCAGTGCGATAACGATGCTGAGTACAAACCATTTATTTCTATTGCCAATTCCACTGGTATTGTTATGAGATATACATGTCCCTATACTTCATCTCAAAATGGACGAGCTGAGCGCAAGCATCGTCATATTGTCGAACTTGGTTTAACACTCTTAGCACAGGCAAAGTTGCATATGACATACTGGACTGAGGCTTTTCAGATGGTCGTTTACCTTATCAACCGTCTACCGTCATCTACCATTGATAATTTCTCGCCTCTGTTCTGTCTCTTCCTAACAGAGCCTGATTATCACAACTTGAAGGCATTTGGCTGTGCATGTTATCCCCATTTGAGACCATACAACTCTCATAAACTTCAATATCGAAGTCAACAATGTATTTTTCTTGGTCCAGCCTCGCAACAGAAAGCCTTAGTTCCAGTGGTCGCATCTATGTATCTCGGCACGTTGTTTTTGACCCCTCTGTTTTTCCAGGAGGTTCAGGGTTCTTCACTCGTGGTTCTGTGCTGCCTTCGTCAAAAAATTCTGCTCCTCCTCTGCTCATTATTCCACCAGGCCCTCTTCCCTCTACGGTGACATCTCAGCCTATGGGCTCATTAAATTCTCCATCAGTCTCCAGTGGTCATTCATTGCCCAGGTCTATTGGTTCCACTCCACCTCTTATTTCATCGTCAAATTTGGACTCTTCTGCACTTGACCCGGCCCAATCCGATACTTCTGCTTCATCTGTTGATCCGACTCTGGCTCCTCATAATCTTCATCCGATGACTACTAGGGCGAAGGCTGGGATTGTTAAGCCACGATATCCTTTTGTGGGTCTCCTTCGCTCTGAAACACCGACTGTACTCTCTCAATCTAGTCCACCTACCACGGTCGCCGAGGCTCTCTCTTCTCCATCATGGAAGCTTGCGATGCAAGAGGAATATGACGCTCTTCTTCGCAATCGGACTTGGGATTTGGTTCCATATGATCAAACAACACAGAAACTAGTTGATTGTCGGTGGGTTTTTAAAACCAAGTTTCGAGCTGATGGCACCATTCTCAAGCATAAAGCACGTCTTGTTGCAAAGGGCTTTCAACAATCGGCCGGCGTCGATTACTTTGAAACTTTTAGTTCGGTTATCAAGCCTACAACTGTCAGGTTAATCTTAACTCTTGCCGTTAATTTCAATTGGGAAATTCGTCAACTTGATGTTAATAACGCTTTCCTCAATGGTCATCTTCAAGAAGTTGTTTATATGCGTCAGCCTCCTGGTTTCTGTGATTCTCATCGTCCAAATCATGTTTGTAAACTGGTTAAGGCTATCTACGGACTCAAACAAGCACCACGTGCTTGGTTTGACCGTCTTCGATTTACTCTAATGCAATGGGGTTTTCAAAATTCTAAGAGTGACATATCTCTATTTTTTCTTCGGACTCGTTCTCTTGTTGTGTTTGTCCTGGTTTATGTTGATGACATCTTAGTAACTGGTAATAATTCCCAGTTTATCAGTAATTTCATTCTTCGGCTGAATAATATTTTTGCTTTAAAGGATATGGGTCCACTTTACTACTTTCTTGGCTTAGAGGTTTTTCGTGATGCATCTGGTATCTATCTTAATCAAGGTAAATACATTATGGACATCTTGAAAAGATTCAATATGACTGACTGTGCTCTTGTTCCCACACCAATGGTGACAGGACGTTCTTTTACCTCTTCTGATGGCACACTCATGTCTGATCCTTCTTTATATCGTCAAGTCATAGGTTCTCTACAATATGTCACCACCACCCGACCTGATATAGCCTATTCAGTTAACAAATTAAGTCAATTTTTGTCACCTCCCACGGATGTTCACTTTCAGGGTGTTAAGCGTATCTTGAGATATCTTAAAGGGACTTTTCACTATGCTCTGCATCTTCGAACTTTCAAAACTCTTCAGTTAATGGCCTTTACCGATGCTGACTGGGCCACTGATCTCGATGATCGGCATTCTATGGCTGGTTGTTGTGTTTATTTGGGTGGTACTCTTGTGTCATGGGCCTCTAGAAAACAGAAGGTTGTCTCAAGAGTCAGTTCTGAATATGAATATCGGGCCCTAGCTGATGGTGCTGCTGAACTCAAATGGTTGTTTAGTTTAATCACTGAACTTGGTCTGTTTCTTAAGAAACCATCTATCATTTGGTACGATAACCTTAGTGCTCAGGCCCCTACATCTAATCCTGTTCATCATGCTCGTAGAAAGCATATTGACATTGATGTCCATTTTATTCGGGATCAAGTTTTGGCTGGTGACATTGCTATAGCCTATGTTCCATCTCAACATCAAATTGCAGATTGTCTCACAAAGGCTCTTACTCATACTCAGTTTTCATACTTACGAAGCAAACTCGGCCTGTGTCCCACACCCTCTCGTTTGAGGGGGAGTGTTAGACCTAATGTATAATTAGCATTCATAGTTGTGTAATTAGCATTCATTTGTTATGTATTCGTTATCCGTAGATTCTGTATAGCTGTGCAATCTGTCCGTACTCCACGTGTACTGCTCTCATTTGTTTGTAATCATTTCTGTATCAATTCTGTTATGGATTTCTCATTATATAAAGATCATGAGGCCTGAGATAATATTCACTCAGTCCATTCTCATTCTGTTTGTTCTCTGATTTCCTTCTAAATGGATACATGAAAATTGATTGACATGTGCAATTATGCATATAAATCGTAATGCATGGGTGATTTCAGATTCTAATCAGGCATCTGATAATAATATCGATCTTGTATTCCTGGTTAAAATGCATTTACATATCATTAGTCATTTACACACTAAATTAACATAGTGTAACCATGAATGAGTCTTGGGGTCTGTTTGGTATGAGGGTTTTGAAGGGGAGGGGAAGGGAAGGAAAATTTTTATGAGTTGGATTTAACAAAATTGGAGAAGTGAGGTTATAAAATTTTAAAAAAGAGAATATGTAGGATAAAAGAGTAAGATAAATTAATTAAATTTTTTAACCCCATTTTTCTAATTTTTTTTAAATCCAACCCCAAAATTGTTTTCCTTTGGCTCACTTTCGTCCCCTCCCCCAATATCAAACAACCCCATAGCTTCAGAAATGTTCAAGACTCCATGCCAAAGAAGCATGCAAGCATTATTGGTTTGACCATTTGAGTGAAAAAAGCTAAACTTGGATTTGCAAAACAGAATATACGAATGACTAATAACTTGTATCTGACACCTCATCTAAGCAATTTGTTAGGTATATAAGTTGGGGAAGCAAATTAATGGTCAAATCTACCCGAGCTTTCCCCTTCATAAATTGATCCAGCACATGCAACAAAATTAGGCTCCCACTTGAATTCACTGCACTGAATTCCTAAACCTTCCACTCGAAAATTTTGATAAAAGTGAAATTTCAATAAACGACAGTAATATGCTCGGACGCCTTCGTTTCTTGCTTGTCCCAAATATGAATGTACTTTATCTAAAAATACTTCAGATTTTGAGCCCTCTCTGATCTATCTGTTTCAACAAAGGTTAGGCTTTAATTAAGATGCAAGATATAGTATATAAATATAAGGTGTATTTACTGTGTAAATTTTGGTGTGAAGTGAGGTCCATGTCTATATATATGTGTTTGTGTCATCGTAGGACACAACCAGCGATGGCGGTGCGAAGGATGATAATGAAAATTGAAAGTGTCACTGTCTGCAACTAATGTTGGGTTGAGTTCTATGTGGCTGCAACTATGTTATTTCGACCATCCTGCCTTACGCATGTTATTATTGCCCTGTAACTCTCTTCCTCCTTTTCTCCCCCATTTCCCAAGAACTTTGTGTACTTTTACCATCACCAGAAAGGAAAGAGGCGGTTCGGTAATGTCTATGTTTGATCAATAAATTAGCACATACTGCAATTGCACTTGTTATTCAAATACATAATCATGAAAGTGACACAAACGAAAATGTGGGTTATCAATGTGCCTCACTTGTTGATGTGCAAGTGATTTGATTCTGAACTATACATTTGCCTAAAAAAATCACACAGTATTTCATATTATTCTTACTATAGGTGGCGATAACAAAAACAATATAATGATGATATAGGGGAAACAAATCACAAAATTTTGAGGTATCCGTGTCACAACATACACAACATAAAACTTATAATGGAATATACTCCTGCTTTTGTCCTTAATATAAGACATATATCTGCCTAATTTTATTATATTAAGGAAGTTGGTTAAGTTATAATAACATTTTTTTTTAAAAAAAATATCCTAGTCATCTTACTTAACTTCATTCTTCTCCTTGATTATTGTTGAGGGACCGTCAAGAAAGGTAAATTAAAAAAAAGTTGACAAAAATGAAAAAATGTCTTATATTTAAAATCAAGATCAACTCTTCAAATATATCTTATATCAAAGATTGGAAGGGTGTGAATTAGCTATATGTCATGGACAGAAGAGAAAATGTGTACGTCAGTTAATGGGGTGATTGCAAAAGAAGAAAGAAAGAGAAAAGGTGAGAAATAGTGGAGAGTAGTAGTTAAACATAATCGTGGAAATGTTGGCATGTGACAAGTTCTAAATGCAGATCGGGTACACAAGAGTTTGGATTCTTTATTGTTTTCCAATGTAAGTAATAGTGATAGTGGTCACACCGTCATCCGCCACCTTTTCGCTTTCAACATTTGTTTCTCTCCCCTCTTCTCTGTTTTTTTTTTTTTAAATAAAAAAACATTTTACCATTTTCTGTTACGTTGCCTTCCAAATCACTTCACTTTTGGGTTTTTCCTTTATATAATGTTTTTGTCATATAGTTGCACATAAAATTATTTAGGCTCCTTTAATTTAGAATTCGCAGTTAACTGATATCTCTTGTTGAAGAGGACATGCAATCTCGTGAGGCTAATTGACGTTCTTAGCTCCCAAGTCCCAACGATATAGCCCGATCACCAAAAGGTGAAATTAAATGTTGTTTGAAAGTAATCATGAATCTATGGCAATCACTGTCTGTACCATTAGAGATTAGAGGGGTCGGGAATCATATATACAATGTTTATAAGATTCCTGGGGATAATCTTCAGGCCAGGTATATAATTATTGTGTGTATTAGTGATTTCTTCTTAATATAATCAATTTACTCTTCAATCCTAAAATGTAAGACCTTATTTGTATTGCAACAAACTAGATCTTACGTTTTGAACAAGATGAGTTTAATATCATTTTTCCATCAGATATTTTTGGTTTGTCTGGTGATGAAAAGGGCCAAACCCAAGAATACTTTATTAGTGCGCGGTCCTTAACATTATAACCGAAATATTTAAATAAAGTGCAAGGTCAGTCACATGCCTTTTTATTAAATAAATTGAATAATACATTATTTATATTTATACTAAAAATAATTTGTCAATGTAAAACATTATTTTCCTTCTCCTAATTATAGTATCCATAAAGAAATATTTGATATTTAAACTTTTATATTTTGTATACTCTCTCCAATTAAGTAATACTAACAAGTAACCAACAAGTTGTTGGTTGAGGTAGTCAACAACTTTATCCTTGTAAAGAGGAAAACATAAATTTGAATCCTATAAAATGCAATTGTTAAAAGAGGCAAAAACACTTGTACTCTAACCTCAAAAGGGATTAGACTCTTCATCAAATAATAAATAAATAAAAAACGAGTATATTTTATATTTTAAAATAAATTAAAAAATTTCATATAACAAGAGTTAATAACAGAATAAATTAGGAGTAAAAAATCTACTTATTTTTTTTAATAGAACAAAGTATATTAATTATATAAATTTAAGTATCTAAGTTTTTACTTTACATATGGTAATTGTAGTGTTTTATGATACCATTTAAAGAAAAGTCCAAAACTTTTTATATTATAAAACTCCTCATCTCCTTAATACAATATATATTTGGAGAGTTGATATTGGTCTAAATATAAAATATAGTATTCATATTTCTCAATCTTTTCATAATCTACCTCTATTGATGCTTCCTCAACAATAATCAAGGAGGAGAGAGAATGATAGAATTAAGGAATATGACCATAGTGTTTTAGAAAATACATGTTATATTAATTAGCTTAACTAACTTTTTTTATTTAATCAAATTAAGTAAATATGTCTTATATTAAGGACTAGAGGGAGTATGACAAAAGTGTCTTTGTGTGTATAAAAAAAAAAAAAAATCTTTAGAAAAACTATCTCGTATAAGAAAGATTTTAGTCATCTTAAGTAAATTTTTAATTTATTGCAAATAAAAGGTCTTTACTTTCATGTGAATTAACCCAAATCAATTTGAATTAGTTAGATTTAATGTTATTTGCAAAAATAAATGGCACATATAATAATAATAATCATAATCATAATCATAAAATCCATACTTGTCTTTTATTATATTAAAGTAAGAAGTGAGATAATAAATAATTTAAAACTTAAATATCATCATCTTTTGAATTAGGCAATGTAATATCTTTGCTCGCAACGTGTTTTCTTAATAAGGGGATGATGGTCAACTACATACAGTAACGTTTAGCCATTCAATACCATTATAGTTTTTTGAGTTATTATATTGTTCCTAATAAATATTCATTATTATAGATCCTCAATTTAATTTTCCCCAAACTTGCTAGGGCAAATTAATTTGCACAACAGACAAGCACATATCTTGAGTTGGTTATTCGTACTAATGCATAATTCCTTCCGTTAGTTTTAAACTATTCTCTAGACAAATCAACATCTGATTTAAAAAATAAAAAAGAAGGGCAAAACAACTAACTTGATGCATATGTGTAATTTCTCAAGGTTTAATTTTATGATCAGAAATCTTTGGCTAAGGAATCAACTAACACTAGGAAGTTGTGGTGTGAGTCATACCCTAGATTTTATCAAACCCTCACCTTTTCTCTTCTATAAATAACCTCCACACCCTTCTCTTCCTCATCAGTTTCTCATTCTTCATTGAATCACTCGATTTCTTGCCCTGTTCAAAACTCCTTAGCTTCTTTTCATCATAATGGGTCTCCCAAAGTGTTTCATAGTACTTTCCCTCCTTTTCCTGATCATTAACAATAATGCGGTTGAAGCGTTTCATGATATATACCCACATCTTCAATCGATTTCTGCGACCAAGGTGAATCAAATTCGCAGAACTGGCTATCACTTTCAACCTCTTAAGCACTGGATGAACGGTAACATCCCCATTTATAATTTCCACAATACATTAGCCCTAACTACTTGAGTCTCGCTTGGGTTTCCTTTTGAATCTGTTTTTTTTTTTTCCTGGCGTATGACTTAATTATTAGCCATACACCATATATTAGGGTGGTTTCTTTATCTTATATATATATATATAGGTGCATGCTGGTGACTTAGTGTTGGTCGTAGAATCGTAAACAAAGAGTTTCTATGGCATAAAACTGGCAATAATAATGTTAGTTTCTTTCCATTTTAATTAATCTCATGCTTGGTTTGATGATGCCGATACACGCATGGCGGCAAGAATGTTGTAAAGAGAATTCTCGTTAAAAAAATAATGTAAAATATTAGCTTTCCTTATTATGTCATCTCTCTTCCTTCTTGGTTTGATTAAAATTAGTCTTTGAACTCATTACAGTAAGAGGCATATGCAAGTTACATCCTTTTTGTTTCTTCTCTGTTATTGTCCTTTAATTTGAGTAATATATCATGAACAAGTTTGGTATAACTCAGACTTCAAATAATTGTAGCCCAAACAGCTAGTTCGTTGACGCGGTTAGGCATAAAGATGATTTTTCTTAGTGGTGAAAGAACACAAAAACGTTGGTGGAAATGTGTGTGTGTGTGAGAGAGAGAGATCTAAGCTCATCATTGGCCTTATGCATGGTTATCCAATTAATAGATCAGAAGCCATGCATGCGTTACTCTTCTATTGGCGATCAACCTAGGATAACCCACCATGTCTTAGTGATAATTAAAGTAGATTTGAGAAGCATGATCTGATACTTTGGTTATTTTCTGCTAGGTTTTTTTAACAGTTGACTATATATATAATATATACATGTACAAGTGGGAATTCCTTTTCCTTTTATTAAGTCCGGTCGAATTTGTTTTGTCTTTGAAATCCTTGTGTGGGGTTATAATGCTATCACGACTTGTTGGAGAATCCAAGATAATGACAAGGTAACGTGACATATTGGAAGTTTGACACATGGTCGGGTATTTGATGTTGAAATGCTCAAAAAGGAACAAAAAGAGGGTCACTGTTGCTACCTTTCAAAGTTCAAACTAAAAACTATTTTATCCCAAAAAGATAATCCGTGTTATCTCATGTGGACTAGGGATTTTGAACTTTCTCTATGCATGTTTGTCACCTTTCTTCTTAATACACTTCTGTGATAAAAAATAAAATCCAGCTTGTAGGCGATTTTGAGGTCCACATGCAGCTTCCACGATTTGAAGGTGACGCATAGTGGGATGAAAATGACCTACCCTAGTGGCCACTGTTCATGTTCTTTGTCACTTTTTACATTGTCCCTTTTCCTATGTGTTCAATATTCCTTTGACACAGACAATTATAAGTAACCAGCTTCAACATTAACAAATATTGATGGGGCCCATATATGTAGCTAGATATAGACTAACAAGTATCGACCTTTTTTTTTCCCCCTTTGTTGAATACCCTAAGTGGGATATCATTAAGTTCATTCACAAACTCCAACGGTACGGTAGTTTTTAATATTATAGCCATATATACCATCACTATTTTTTTTTTTTTTGGGTTACATCATCACTAGTTTAGTATTAGTAACTGCTTTCCGTGCTAATCATAGATCTTGACATCATAAAAAATATATATGTACAACGTGGAAACATGCAGACTTAAAAAATGGTATCCCGATATTTTAATCATCATCATCATCTAACGATTAATCGATTAATAAACATGATTGGTCAAATAAAATATATACCATTTTTTGGCACCTTTCTAGCTTTTTACCTTTGTCATTCAAAATTCATAATTTTTCTCAGAATGGTTATAATTAAGTTCTAATTAATAACTTTCTTTGTGTTGCCATCATTCGTGGGGTTCAAATTATTGTCGTAATGGACGAATTCATCACATGCAGATCCAAATGGTAAGTCTTCTTCTTCCTTAATTCCCATCATGCAATTTCATATTCCTATGTTGTTAAATTTTCTGAGATTATATTCCATGGTTCATGCCAAAATGTAGGACCCATGTATTACAATGGATACTACCACCTATTCTACCAGTACAACCCCAAAGGAGCGGTGTGGGGAAATATAGTGTGGGCTCACTCCGTGTCAAAGGACCTAATCAATTGGGAAACTATTGAACCGGCCATCTACCCCTCCAAACCGTTTGACAAGTACGGGTGTTGGTCCGGTTCAGCCACCATTGTTCCGGGAAAAGGACCAGTAATCCTCTACACTGGAGTCGCCGATGAAAAACAAACACAGGTCCAATGCTTTGCAGTACCTGAGAACGCATCCGACCCGTATCTCAGGAAATGGGTGAAGCCCGACTCCATCAACCCGCTGGTGGTTGCAGACACCGGCGTCAACGGCAGCGCCTTCCGTGACCCGACGACGGCGTGGCAGAGCAAGGCGGACGGTCACTGGAGGATCCTTGTCGGCGGGAGAAGGGGGCTAAGAGGAGTGGCCCATCTATATAAAAGCAAGGACTTTGTGGATTGGGTCAAAGCCAAACACCCGATCCATTCTTCAGCATCCACAGGTATGTGGGAATGCCCCGACTTCTACCCGGTTTCTGTGAGAGGCAAACAAGGGCTGGACACATCGGTGGCTGGGAAAAACGTGAAGCACGTGTTGAAAAACAGCCTTGACATGACGAGGTTTGAGTACTACACCATCGGAAAGTACATGCCGGAGCAGGATAGGTATATCCCGGATAAAACTTCGGTGGATGGTTGGGATGGCCTCCGATATGATTATGGTAACTTTTATGCTTCCAAGTCATTCTTCGATCCCGTCAAGAAACGAAGGGTCCTGTGGGCTTGGGCAAACGAGTCCGATTCTAGGGTTGATGATGTCCGAAAAGGATGGGCCGGAATTCTGGTATATATAGCTAGGGCATTATTTATATATATATATATATATATTATAATTATAATAAGTGATTTCTTTTTTTCTTTTTTGAGTTATAAGTTCAGACACTAAGGGCCTGTTTGGTACGTGCAAGATTTGATGAGGGAAAGAAAGGGAAGGGAAAATTTTGAGGGATGAGGGAAGATGGATAGTTTGATAGGAAGAAAATGAAGGGGTAACAGTTGGTAAAGAATCATGAAATAGTTATTTTACCCTCAAAAGTAATTAATTCAAAATGAAAATGAAAAATATTTTTTAAAAAAGATATCCTCTTATCAAGTTCAAATTTGTCTAAAATATTCTCTTGCTAAGTTTGTATTTGTCTATAATACTTTCCCGCCAAGTTCAAATATGTTTAAAATATTCTCCCGCTAAGTTCAAAGTTATCGCATAGTTCGAATTTATCCATAAATTCGAATTTAATTCTATTTTCTTGTATTATAAAAAAATATTTTATGAGGGGTAAGTATGTCCGAAAGCATCAATATTCATGTGGGAAGTTGGGCTCCCACTAGTTTTGGTGGGATATTATCTTCTTACTTTTAAAGGAAAATTGGTAGGCCAGAAAAATTGGACACAAAAAGTAGATTAAACAAGAGAACTTGCTTATCTTCCCTTCCTTAATTCCTTTCCCACATATTCGGCATACCAAACAGGCCCTAACATGGAGGGAGATCGGCATCCATTGGTATAATAAGTGATTTCTAATTCTAAGTTGACATACACATACATGTTTTTCAGGGAGTCCCGAGAACATTGTGGCTTGATTCGAACAAGAAACAATTGGTTCAATGGCCGGTGGCAGAATTGAACAGTCTTAGAGGGAACAAAGTTGAGGTGAGCAACAAGAGGCTTCGAAAGGGAGACTATGAGGAAGTAAAAGGAATTACAGCTGCCCAGGTATGATTATACTCGTAATATGCAACAAACTTTATACAAAGTGATCTGATTTATTCTGCTGATAGTGGTACGTACTGCGCGATATATGCAGGCTGACGTGGAAGTTACTTTCTCATTTTCAAGCTTGGAAAAGGCAGAACCGTTTGATCCAAAGTGGGTGAAAGCACAGGATCTTTGTGCTCAAAAGGGGTCCAAAGTTGAAGGTGGGGTTGGACCATTTGGGCTCCTCACTTTGGCTTCAAAGAACTTAGAAGAGTTCACTCCTGTGTTTTTCAGACTTTTCAAAGCTCCAAACAAGCACGTGGTTCTCTTGTGCTCCGATGCGTCCAGGTTTGTCTCGAAAACATTAATAACTTTGGTTTTGATTGGTCAATATATGTGTTTTGATTGGTTTGGTTTTTCTCAACAGTTCATCTTTGAGGAGTCATGTGTACAAGCCATCATTTGCTGGCTTTGTGGACGTAGATTTAGCGGATAAGAAGCTTTCTCTTAGGACTCTGGTATATTGTTAACAGCTAGCTAGCACACTATCCAATATTTGGCTTTCAATAATTTCAATGGATAAAGTGGTATATATTGAGTTTTGGGTTATGTAATTGAATGGGCAGATTGATCACTCGGTGGTGGAGAGTTTTGGAGCAGGAGGGAGAACAAACATACTGTCAAGGGTTTATCCAGAACTAGCCGTAGCCGATGCAGCTCACTTGTACGTGTTCAATAACGGTACTGAGCCAATCAATGTGGAGAATCTCAAGGCTTGGACAATGAAATCTGCTATTAGAAACTAAAATACACACGCTTCTGCTGTGTTTTTAGTTATATATATGTGAAATACTTTGCTTTAGCTTTTACTTTTTTTATGAGCTGGTTTTATTCATGGCCAAAATAATGTAAGTCTGTGACTGCTCGACTGCTTTAATTTGCTCTGTTTTAGCACTAATATATATGATGTAATGTTGCGTTACGTTATTTAGTAATTATTTTCAGTTGTTTTTTAATTTCCTAAAGAAAGCAATTTTCTATAGGATCCCTCCTTTTATATATCAAGCATGATGTTTTCTTCGCTTTTTCTTATTTATATCGAGAAAATAAAAGAATTGTTGGGAATTTTCTTTATAAGATGCCGGGCATTCTTTGAAGGGACCGGCAAATACATAATATAGATAAATAATAAATATTGAAAAATACGAATTTCTAAGGGAAATTATGTTTGAGAATTAATTTTGTTTTAATTGTTTATAATGAATATATATATATATATATATATACACACACGCAAAAGAGTTGAAGCCACTACTATTGAAAAAAAAATTGTAAAAAATTATTTAAGGTGGTTCGGGGCATGTACAAAAAATGTTATTTAATGTGTCAGTGATAGTATATAAATGAATCATAAAAAATTATTTAAGATAGTTCAGACAAGTACAAAAAATGTTATTTAATGTGTAGTGATAGTATATAAATGAATCAAACAATATAGAATCATCTTAAAAAGGATTTAGGAAGATTAAAAAATTAAAAAAGGAAAATGACAGCTAGGTCACAAAGACCATAAAAAATAGCAAAAAAGTCCCAACAAAAATTCACATATTAAAAAAGTCCATGACTTTTTTTGATATTATTTGTATTCATAACAGGAAGTGTTGTATTTACAACAAAATTTTAAAACTTGGTTATTCACAACAGAAAAAGTTATATTCACAAATTAGGAGTACCATTAATGATATAAGTATGTGAGAAGAGTTTTACTTTGATTTGCGTGCATTAATGTGCTTTTACAACGCCAACACAAACTAGGCGCGGACCTAGTGGGGGGCTAGGGCCTAGGGGTATCCCCAAAAAAAAAAAGAAATTGCAAGAAATAATGTTTAACAAATCTCCCTAAAATTGTAGGGAATATAATGCCCTAGCTTGCGGTCATTATATTCCTAATTACCAAAACAAGATAAATATGATTTTTTAGGGAGCTTAATTTTCTTTTAAAATTGCAAGGAATATAATGCCAGTTTAACAAATCTAATGAAACTCCTTAAAGGAATATAATGTATTATACTATAATTGATTATCAATTACAAGAATTAAATAGCAGGTTTAATGATAATATTGTTGAATTACTTGCTTTAAGCATGATTTTAAATTCAAGAAACAAGTACAAGTCATTCAATAGTAATGATATTTGCAAATTTATTGATAAATTTTATTCTACATATTTCATAGAAAAGGAAAAAATTGTATTTAAAGATGAAGTTACAACATTTTTAGTATGTCATTCCTAAACATCTAGATTTGACAAATTTATAAACTACATCTGAATTATGTCAAGAGCTAACAAGAAATGGAAAGTCTATCATTTACCATAGAGTTCTTAGACTTATATTCACTACTCTTCCAGTTTCTATAGCAACTACTGATTATTTGATTACATACATTAAAAAAGAAATTGTTTTGAATTTTAACACGCATTCAATTATAGATGAATTTAACAATATAAAAACACGTAGAGTAAGAGTTAAGTGAAATGATCTTAATTTACGTAATAGATTTCTTTTAATTTTTTGTATATTATGTCGTATTATATTTCAAGTACTTTTATTTATGATATAATATTTTTTATTTTCACCCCGTCATTAAAATTCTTGGGTCCGCCACTAACTCAAACGGTACTTAACACAAGTTCAATTTCCCAAGCTATAATTAATCCATACTAGCATACAGTGCACTAATAAATTTGAAGTAAGATCACTATATTGTTATCCTCAACAGCCACACATCCCCTGAACGTTTGGCGATCAAATAGACGTACATACTTATACATATTATCAACCCATACTACAGAAAGCGCCTCATAAAATATTGCTCACCCATAAATTAAGAAACACAGGATGTGCGTACATTAGTCAAACATGGCGGGCGACGAATAAAATGTCACATGATAATATTTTTGTATTAGCCAAACACGTTGGTGCGTCAACAACCGGGAGTGGATCCTCTCATGATCCCTTCTTCTCATAATCTCTCATTAGCCAATCTCAATCGTTGATTGGGAATATAAAAAAAAATTAAAGTAGTATTGTGACTTTTTAGATTGATTGGACGAACATGATTTAAAGATTATGAGGGATAATGAGAGAAACCTGACCCTGAACAACCTCAACGCTCTTTCATACAATGAAAATGTAACTCTTATCTGATAGAAACTTGCGACTTGTTTGATTTTGTTTTTTAATTTAATTTACAATAGTTTTATAAAATTGTTTTTCAGGATTATTAAAAAATTATTTGAATGGCTGTTCTAAAAAAATCATATTTGGGAGCAAAAAATATGAAACTTATTTAAGAGGCAAGAGTTCAAGCCGTCAACTGGAGGAAGATAATGCTCCCTCCTTATTGCCCAATTTTACCGAAAAAAAATATATAAAATTTCTTCTTGTTTTTTTATTTGTAAAAATAGATTATTGTTTTTATTTTTCTAAACATTGTAACTCGTTTAGTTTTAGTAAGTGGGTTATACCAAACATGAACGTGCATGGTAGGTGTGATTATGGGTCAACCTCAGGCAACTAGCTGGCACTGTACATGGCAAATTATTAAATGAAATACTCGCTTCACAATATAAAATTATATTTTGTTATAAAACTAAAACAACTATAAGATAAATGGAACAGGAATTTAGAGAAGAACTTTGAGAACAATGTTCATTCACTTCTCTTATAGCCAATGAAAGCATACACCTCTCTCATTAATTTACAATATCCATTCCCTGCGGCATAGCACACTCACCCATACAATTTGCTTTTCCTATTCCCAATTGTAGGCTAGTGGGCGGCAACCATGTGCTGCCTATATGTATATTATAATACTTTGTGATGAATTGGGTCCAACCGTGTAGATAGTGGGCATCCATATTTTAGTATATTCATAACATCCTCGTTGGATGTTCATTATGAATGTGTCTCATTAAAAATTTTAACTAAGAAAAATTCAGTGGCATAAAAACCTAGCTAAAGAAAAGAGTACATCATTCATTAATACACTATCCAGTGCTGCCTTATTAAAAACTTTTCTAGGAAAACCCAATGGGACAAAACCTAGATAAGGGAAAAAGAGTACAGCGTGTATCGACTCCCCCTCTATCAGACATCAGTTTTACTCCCCCTGATGACAACATTAATATTGCTTCTTTTGATGCCAGCATTACTTCCAATGTCTTTGTGTTGGTGAAGAACTATATCTAAGAAGCATGATACATTAGTACTAAGATATGGTACTTCTAGACCAAGTAGTCTTTCAACAATTAATTGCCTTTTGAAGCTCTTCAGGAGTTCTAATGATATTGATATCATCAAATAAACATCAATTATAATAAATTCATTTCTACGTCTTTTCATAAATATGCATGAGCATATTGGGTTATTTTTGTACCCTTATTTCCATAAGATATTCCTTGAAACGATTATACCACGTGCGCCCTAATAGCGTCAAGCTAAGGGACTTATTTAACTTAATTGAGTATTGTTCTTGAGAACTTGAATTAGATGCTTCTAACATCTTGAATCCTTCAGGGATTTGTGCTTCTGGCAGATTAAGTCTTTCGGGGACATGTGCTTCTGGCACCTTAAGTCCTTCAGGGACATGTGCTTCTAGCACCATGAGTCCTTCAGGGACTTTCATACAAATATCACTATCAAGTGAGCCATACAAACAGGCAATTATAACATCCACTAGACGCAAATCAAGCCCTTCATTTGCTGCTAGGCGAATCAAATAACGAAAAGTAGTTGTATCCACTACTGGTGAATTAATCAATGGCAGGTCTTTGTGTAAAGTTTTGGGCTACGTGACGTACCTTATATCTTGTAATTTCACCCTTTTCATTTCAATTTCTTACAAGGACCCATTTGTATCCAACTGGCTTTACATCTTCAGGTGTATGGACTACAGGTCCAAATACTTATCGTTTGGTGTAATACCCTAAAATTCCTATTTGTCATAAATACTATATTTTGATAAATAATACATATTAAATACAAAGGTGAATATTTGTCTCAAGAAATTATAATCTATTGATTATATTTTCATCCAAATTCCACTTTGGAATTAATTAACGAATGGTTAATTATGAGACATTATTTAGGAGCTATTTAATATGACATAAATAGCACATAAAAAAGGTAATTAATTTATAACCAAAAGGAGGAATGTAATATCCCAAATTTTTGGATTTGGAAACAAGAAATGTTTTATGGGAATTTATTATGAAAATTTGGCCTAAATAGTTTTAAAGCTATTTTAAAGGATTTTGAGGCCTATTTTCCCAATAATTCAAGGAAAAATAGTTAGAGGATAATTTTTGGTCTAGAAATTTTAGAACCAATATTTTATGGCCTAGAGAGTTAATTATGGAAGAAAATTCTTATATGGAATTAAGGATTTTATTTTCCAATACTTATTTAATATTTGCAAATAAATATTAAATGGTAGTTTTTGGTGGATGAAATAGGTAAGTGGAATGGTAGTTTTTGGTGGATGGAATAGGTAATTAGAATGGTAGTTTTTGGTAGATGGAAGAAGAGTGTTTGGTTAAGGAAGAAATGTAGTTGGAATAGCCTTGAATTTCTTCTATAAATAGAAGACTCTTCTCTTCATATTCTTCACACCAAAATCAGCTCAAAGCATCGATTTTAAGATTAGAGAGTGAGTAGAGTGAAGTTCTTGGAGCAAGGAAGAAGTAGTAGCAAGGTTCTTCAAGGGTAAGTTCTCTAGTTCTTGAGTTCTAGTTTTAAATTCATAGATAAGTAGTGTTTTGATCTTTAATTTTCCAATATATTTTTGTTATCATGTTTTTATGGTTAAAAATGGTTTTATTTCGAAAAAATGATGGAAAAGGTTATATAGCAGAATTTTTGGAAGCTAATCATAAAGTAGCGAAACTATGGCGAAATTTTATCGGTAAGCAATTTTTGAAGTCAGGGGTAAAAACGTCAGTATTTTATATTGAAGATGAAGTTCTAAAATTCTGAGAAACTTCATGGTTAAAGTAGACATACATATTTTATATAAGGAAGGTACGTTCGCGTACAAGAACTTTAACTCGATATGACTTGTATGCATGTATGAGATGGAATGATTTCATAGAGTCATGGACAAGACTTGGTCTTGGGTCATGCACCGTGGTTAAGACTCGTCTTGAATCACTTTATATACATTCAAATTGATACGGGTTATAGTCTTGATAATGCCGTGAGATTGTTTTCCTAGCGTTGAGGACACGAGTGTACATCGTGGCACAGGTGGTGCAGACTATACAACTATACATGGATTTGTATAGATAACTTTACATGTGTTGTATGCTATGTACTATTGTTGTGTTGACATTACATCTGCTGTGTGCTTATGTATTGTTGTAACCTTACATGTGCTGTGTGCTATGTATTGGTTAATCTTTGAAATGTAATGAATATCTCATCATACATATATTGTTATACTTTTCGTATGAGGTTAAGCGTTACCTAAGATTCAATTTGTTTTGAATCTTAGACTTGACTAGAAGTTCGGGAAAGGAACCAGGATTTATGAAGACATTGTGAATAGGAGCCATGAGAAGGAGCATTAATGGACGGAGCCGTGAGGAGGCACCGGTCAAAGGAAATGCGGGAAGAAAGTCAACGAACCTACCTTATGGCATGAATCTAATAAAGTTACTTCACATCATTTGGTGCTTAAACTAGAAGGGTCGTCTATGTGGTTCGAATCGGTCCCCCTAGCACGGTGAGACTTCCACTAGACCTACCCGGCTGGCCAAATGAGATGATTTAACTGAGTTAGGTTCTATGCCCCCAAGTCTACTCAAGGCTTGGTTGAAGAGGGTATAGTTACATGTAAGAATTGTAATTATAAAGTTTTGTATTACTATATCACATGAACAATCCTTCGGGAAATTTATAATATATCAGTATACGTCAGGCATTAGCATATGTCTCGAGTATTTTTATATCGATTACTCAATTGTTCAAATTTTTAGTACATGCTCTCCGTTTCCGCATTACGCTAATAGCACCTCAAAACTTTGATGAATATTTATAAAACCACGTGTCACCGGGTCGATTTATGCTACTTTGGGGTGTTACATTTGGCATTTTAATTTTGCATTAATAGATTTTCCATCAATGATCCTCATTAATGGATTTTGGCTCATTATCATTCATTACATCATATGCTATATGATATGCAAAGATATTGTCAACGTTGACTTCATTTCAGTCCCATCGGATACTATTTCATAACATAATTTATTGAGATCTCATTATTTTCACATATTTCAGGTACTTTGGTCTCTTCTGGGACTACAATATCCTCTTCTGGAGATATAACTCTTCAGGAGATGGCTCTTCTAGAGCTACTAACTTTTCTTAATTATCCTCAACTTGATCATCTATATTCTTATCTCATTTTCTCTTTTGAAGATTTATCTTTGGAACCGATGGACCTATCACGCTTCAGGAGTACTTTAAATTTATTTATAATATGTTGTCTTTCAAGGACATCAATTCAAATATGAGCATTAATAGTTGGGACATGTGACTTTGTCACTTTCTTTGGGTCAGTAAATGCTTCTGGCATTCAATTAGCTAAATTCTATAAATGAATTATCTTTTGAACTTCCAGTTCACATTGTTTTGTACGAGGATCAAAATGAGCCAATGACAATTCATTCTAGCTAATCTCTTTACCCAACTGCTTATTTTCTCCCCCTCATGTCGAGAAATATCAACAATTGACTAATGATGCAATGTAAGTCTCCTAAATTCATTTGTTACCTTTAGAAACATCATTCTGTTTCATTTAGAGACAAACAAGAAGGAGGAGGTCTTTACACAGCATTTATCCCAACTTTCTTTCTATATCCATCTATGTGCATTGTAGTGAATTTATAAGCATTGCACATTCAAAAACTTTCCAGATAGAATTGTCTGGCTCCTGACCAAAAACCAATTTTACTGGGAGAATTTTGTTGGCTTATATAAATGCTGCAATATATAGGATCAAATATACCAACATAGAAATTTTGTTTTCATAATCATTTGAGAAAAATGATTTCTAAATCATATGATATGGAAATAGCGCGCTTAATTTATTCAAACATTATTGCAAACTTCTGGTTGCATTCTTACAAACTTCTGGTTGTAAGCTAATAATCTCACATGTAACCATCTTATAGATGCATCTTTCAAATTTATATGGTTTACATGCTATTTCAATGGGCCCATATATATTTCCAGAAATACTAAGATCCATTACTAATCAATGAGAACAACCAGCATATAAGTAATATGTTGGTTATTTGTGAGGAATCTTCTGGTTCTTCAATGGATGTCAATATGTAATCTTACATATATATGACTCCGATGATCAAGCAAGTCATACCAACAACAAATTTATTTGCATTAGTAAACTTCTGGTTTACTGTAACATATATCTCATTCAATCATAAACTTTTCAATTTCCATAACATATTGATCAAAATCCAACATCCATTTTGGGAGATCAAACTTTATGTCATTGTCCAGAAGCTATTTTGTATCCAAACCTAGATTTGACAAAAGTTTACCAAACACTCCTAAAATTGTCCAGAAGCTATTCTATATCAAAACATAGGTTTTGTAAAACAAAACTATTTTTTTCAGTTTTTTCTCTCTCCTCTACCATCACCAATATTTTTTCAGTACTAGTTAGTATCCTTAAGTATTTTTTAGTACCCTTTAGTACCTTGAAATATTTTTTCAAGATTAGTCATTATAATGAAATATTTTTTCAATATCCTAAAAAAAAAAAAAAAAATCAAGATCGTGAAGTATTTTTTTCAATATCCTTAAGTATCTTTTTGGTACCCGTTAGTACATAAATTTTTTTTCCCAAGATTAGTCAGTACCCTGAAATATTTTTTCAAAATCATAAAATAAATTTGAGACTATGAGAAGTATTTTTTTCAGTATCAGTTAGTATTAAGTATCTTTTTAATACCGTTAATACTGAAATATTTTTTCAAGATTAGTTATTACCCTAATTTTTTTTTTTAATATACTAAAATAAATTTTTAAGATCATGAAATATTTTAGTGTATGAAAAAATACTCCATGATCTTAAACATTTATTTTAGGATATTAAAAAAATATTTCAGAGTCTTGGTGATCTTGAAAAAAAAAATCAAGTTAGGGTACTAAAAAGATACTTAAGGATATAGAAAAAATACTTCATGATAATAAATTTTTTTTAGGATATTTAAAAAATATTTTAGGGTATTGACTAATCTTAAAAAATATTTTGGGGTACTAAAAAAAATACTTAAGGATACTGGCTGGTATTGAAAAAAGTACTGATGATAGGAGAGGAAAGAGAAAAATCTGAAAAAAATTTAGCTTTTTACAAAACGTTTTGATGCAGAATAGCTTCTAGACAATTTTTGGAGTGTTTGGTAAACTTTTGTCAAAACCTAGGTTTTGATGTAAAATAACTTCGAAAAAAAAAAAGGAAAATTCATTTCAGGGCCTTTTTTGGAGAAAAAATCCCAAAAAGATCTCAAAATTCAAAATCCCGAGAAAATGCCTTTTCTCGGATTTTCGAATCTCTGTGTGAGTTGTTAACGAGTCTTGATATAGTTGTTAATTAACAACTAAATCAGCTCCATTAACAACAATTTTTTAACAACTAAATCAAATTTCCCAATTAACAACTATATCGGTCTCGTTAACAACTCACGTAGTTAACAACTCACGTAATTCTGAAAATCCCAAAAAAAGCCTTAAGGCCTTTTCTGGGATTTCAGAATTTTGAGGGCCTTTTTTGAGATTTTTTTTTTCTCCAAAAAGGGCCATGAAAAGGATTTTCCAAAAAAAAAAAAAAAGGTGTTTGGCATACTTGTTATAAAACCTAGGTTTTGGAACCCTCCAAAGTAATAGGCTATTAGTCCTCAAGTGGAGCTGGTTATCTCTTTCAAGTGAGAATAAATTAGAGATAATCTAAGTGTGTTATAATTTATATGAGCATATTGTTTTTTTTATGTGGTTAATACAAGATTTTTCATCTTCTTTATTATATTTTTATAATTGCTATTGTTAATATGATATCAATATCAGGTTAATTTTTGGGCCCAAAAATATTGAAGCCCGCGCCACAAAACATTCTTGGAATTCATCCTTTCTTGATTATGAGACTTCGTTTTCGGTTTCATTTTGAGTTTTCTGCCCTAAGATTCATGATTCACAGTTTTCCAATAATAGCCTCGCAATAAGTTTATCAAGAGTGGGTCTTGATTTTTCCTGAATGTTGTTTACAAACTTTACTACATCACACACATAGGCGTCGTCCTGAAAAGAGACATAAAATAAGTCTAAAAACAAATGTTAAAAGATTTTTTTTGTAGTAATTGTTATTTCAGTGTCATCTTCCAAAATAGCATGTTGTGATAATACACTTCAGCATCAACAGTTTTGAGAGTTCAGATGTCATGGTCATTGTTCATGTCCACCCATACTCATTTGCATCAGCGTGGCATCTTCGAGGTTGTATTTTTGGCGCTGGGAATTAAGACAATAATGAGGCTTGCATCAGTCATTGAGAAAGAAAGAAAGAAGAATATTTTGAAGAAATCTTCATGTTGTAATTGGTTTAATTCACCTCAATTTCTTTACTTTGTGTTGTTCAAGTTGAACCCTTGAATTAAGGATTATCAACTTGAGGGGTGTGTTAGAGACATTAAGGTAAAATTAAATTGTTTAGTTAATTAGTTATGAATTTAGTCTATATAAAAGATCTTGGCTAATTAATATGGTTTTGTGTATAGAATAATTAGATCTTCTCTACATTAAAGGAGAAATTAATATGAGTCTCTTTCTTTAAAGAGGGAAGTTCCCTTAGTCCCTAAGTGAGACTGGTTATCTCCCTCAAATGAGGGTAGATTAGAGATAATCCAAGTAGATTATAGTTTGTATAAGTATATTGTTCTTATGTAATTAATACAAAATTCTGCATCTTCTTCGTTATATTTCTCTAGTTGGTATATATTGTTTACATATATTATATATAATCATTACTAATTAATATTTACTAAGTTTTATTTATCTGTATTATATGTGTGTGTATTACCTTTTAAATTAATTTTTTATCTTAATGTTGATCCCTAATTAAATCATTATTTCATTCTAATTATTCCATACTAGTAGTATAATGTAGTACTTCATGAAATAAAATTTAACGATTATCATATTGTTCTCCCCGACGCGGCGCCACCCACCAACCACGCATAGACATATATAATATCACCGGACTTGGAAAACATTGCTCACCCATAATTTAAGAAACAGAGTATCCGTCCAGTCAAACATGGCGAGCAACGGTACTGCCTCCGACCGAGCAGCGGCCTTAAAGCACTTCGATGAGTCCAAGATCGGAGTAAAGGGCCTCTCCGACTCCGGCATCACTTCCATCCCTTCTATCTTCCTTCACCCTCCTAGCGCCCTCTCCGACCTCCACTCCTCCTCCCCTACAGACGCCGCCATCCCTGTCATCGACCTTTCCCACGCGTCCTCTCAAACCCACAGGCCCACAATTGTACAACAGATCAAGGAAGCCGCAAAAACATGGGGATTCTTCCAGGTCATCAACCATGGCGTTCACGTGTCGGTCCTTGACCAAACCATCGCGGCCATCAAAGCCTTCCACGACCAGCCCCAACACATCAAGGCCAACTACTATAAACGCGAAGAGGGACAGGGATTCATGTTCGCCAGCAATAACGACCTCTACCGGTCGGACGCTGCCAGCTGGCATGACTCGCTGCAGGCGTGGATGACACCGGAGGCTCCGAAGGCGGAGGATCTGCCGGAGAAATGCTTGCTTGGGATTCGCATGCCAAAGGGGTGGCGGATGCGGTGATGGAGTTGCTGAGCGAAGGCTTAGGGTTGGAGAGAGAGAAGTTCAAGGAGCTGACTTTTTCGGAAAGTAGGGCGATGGTGGGTCACTGCTACCCGTACTGCCCGCAGCCGGATCTGACGATGGGTATAACACCACATACGGATCCGGGCACCATCACGGTTTTGCTCCAGAACCAGGTGGCGGGGCTTCAGGTCAAGCACGGCCCTCACTGGGTCCCGGTGAATCCTCTCCCCGGTGCTCTTATTATTAACGCTGGCGACATGCTTCAGGTACTGCTCCCTTCTGTCCATATATTTAAGGAGTTGGGTTGAATAAAAAACGAGAAGGAAAAAGAAAATTAAGAATGATAATTAGGATATTTTAAAAAATCCATGTTATATAACTAATTTAACTAACTTTTTTAATTTAATCAAATTAGATAAATATATCTTATATTAATGAGTTAGGTGACTAGTACACACTACATGAAATATCATGTAACTTGTTGGACGATAATAATTTAGGTATAGTATGTACTTTGATGGATATGATGTTTGAGTTGACTGTTCTTTGAAAACATATAATATGTAATCATATTATAGTGATTTTGATTTGTTTTATTGGGAAATTGATGATTGGTGGGTGGAGATAATATCGAATGGAGAGTACACGAGCGTGCAACATAGGGTGCTGGCGAATTCAGAGAAGGAATCGAGAATTTCAATAGTGGTGTTCTTTAATGTGGGGAAATGGAAAGGATCGGATGGTCCAGATGGATACTATGGGCCTCTGCCGGAGCTGCTGTCGCCGGAGAAACCGCCACTGTATAGAGACTTCACGATGAAAGAATTTTTGGACAACTTTTACAGCAAGGGGATAGATACCAAATCTCTCCCTCAAAAACTTGAAATTCAACACCAAATTTGATGCCGCTCTTTGACCGCCCCTGCGTGTGTGATGGTAGTTTAAACTATGGATATTCAATGCGTGGTGTGTCGTGTGTATTGGGGCATTATATAAAAATATAAATTATACTACTTCTTGTTCTAAATATAGAATTGTATGACAAATTATGCCATATATTTAAAACCGCAAAAATAATGATAGTGTTATTGTGAGCCGTTAATTATTATAGCAAAATATTTTTAATTCAAGCCTAGATCATCAATATAGAATAATATTTATAAACAGTGCTCTATATATATATATATATATATATATTTTCAAAAAAATAAATATAGAATAATAATACTTACTTTAGACTTTTTTTATTGACCCTTGAATACTCGAATGCCTTGTGCAGAAAAAAAAAAAAAAAAAAATTATATTACTCCTCATGATACAAAATGTCGGTAGGAGTTCAATAAGTAATATATATATATATATAATTTATTATTTTTTACCAATTAGTTTAATTACATGTAAAATAAATTGTTGACTTTTCTAATTAACATCTTTAATCATTTGTATTGAAAGTCACTTTTATTAAGGGTGTGTTTGGTTTGAGGGAAGGGAAGTTTTCCTCCATTCTTGATATAAAAAGTCAGATATGCTAAAAAATTATATAATTTTTTGCATCATTTTTCGTACAAACATTTTACATACATTAAAGAGGAAGGGAAACTCTTCTCTCCTCCCTTTAAACTAAACACGCCCCAAAAAACTTTCTTTCAGTTTGAATAAACCATTTATATATAATAGATTGAAATCATACATTTACAATCAAAGCAAATCCTCTTAATTAATCCTCATATCTAGTAACGAATAAGTATTTATAATGTACTCCTATAAGTTGTATATATAAATAACGTTTCAGACTCAAACTCTGCAGAAGGTCAAAAAAAAACAAAAAAGGAGGGGGTGAGTGTCTGTTCAAACTTGGGTCGCATGAAAAAGAGTTTTTGACTTTTTCCCCCTAAAGAGCATGAAAGAGAAAAAAGGTAATGGCGGCATGCTTTTTCCTTTTCAGCAAATGGCGTCGCATGCTCTTTTCTTTCCGGTTTCCACCGTCAGCAAGGGTGAGCTTGGCCCCACTATAATTGCAATACCCGCGTTTTTTTTAGATATTTAATTCTATTTTCTATTAAATGAGCATATAGAGATAAAATTATGGGAAAATTCCATTAAAATGTCTTTTGAATTTAGAAAACCCTTAGAAGTCTTCCGAATTTGTAAAAAAAGGGGTATGTAAATTTGGGGAATATTAATTTGGGTGAAATTACCATTTTATCCTTACTTTTAAATAAATAAAAAATAATAATAAAATACCCTCGCCCGCCGGCCGCCGCCACCGGGCGCGGTGGTGGCCGGCCACTGGCGGGGCCGGCGGCGGTGGAGGGTATTTTATTATTATTTTTTATTTATTTAAAAGTAAGGGTAAAATGGTAATTTCACCTAAATTTGCATATCCCTCATAGGTCCTTTGTACCTCTCAGTCTTTTAACAAATCCGGAAGACTTCTAAGGGTTTTGTAAATTCAAAAGGTATTTTAATGGAATTTTTTCTAAAATTATATAATCTTTTTTAATTTTAAAACCATTTTTCATAAGATAATTACCTCATGGTCTCGCATCTCTTTTCTTTAGTTGTGGTTTAAAAAAAAGAGTGATAATTTCCTCATGGTCTGGCATTTCTTTTCTTCACAACAGTGAACACGACCCGAATCCAAGGGGTTTGCACATCCTTGCGTCCACTCTTTATGTGCACATATTTTTTTTTTATACGGGGTATATCTTGTTTATTTAAATTAAATTATATATTGTATTTTGAAATATTTTTTGCACTATTTTAAAGTAATTAATTTTTAGTCCTACATTCAAAAATATTTTTCTCATAATACCAATATCCTGAAAATGAATTAATTTAAGATACTTAGTAGAAAAAATATTTCGGGATGCAAAATATAATTAATATGAATGAATAAGATATATAAAAAATTAATAAAATTTTAAAAAAAGTACTTAACCCGAAATTAGAGAAAGGGAAAATCCTTTTCAGGACCTTTTTTAGAGAAAAAATCTCAAAAAAGGCCCTCAAAATTCTGAAATCCCAGAAAAAACCTTCTAGGATTTTCAGAATCTTGCGTAAGTTGTTAACGGGGCTGATATAGTTGTTAATTAACAACTAAATCAGCCTCATTAACAACAATTTTCTAACAACTAAATCAGCACATTAACAACTATATCATTACCTCGTTAACAACTATATCAGTCTCGTTAACAACTCACGTAGATTCTGAAAATCTCAGAGAGCCTTTTCTGGGATTTCAGAATTCTGAGAGTCTTTTTTGAGATTTTTTTCTCTAAAAAGGGCCCTGAAAATGATTTTTCCTTAGAGCATATAAGGTACATGCAAGAAATGGCGGGAGGCTAAGGTGGGCCCCGCCCCCATAAATTTTTGGTGTATTTTTTAACAAAAAGAGAAATAAGGGAGCTGTAATGTAATGCTGATCTGTTGATATTCTCAAACCTACATACCTACATGATTCACATTATTTCTCTCTGTCTCTTGAACGACTATAATACCGATTCATTGAGATTCAAGTAATCATATAGGGGTTATTTTCTAATTGTTACTGTAATGCTGTTATGGTTATTTCCCATTCATGAATCTTCTATTCACCCCCTTTCATATGGTGATTTTTCTACTGAAAATTTTTATAGGATAAATATCATTTTTGCTATAATTGATTATCAATTGCAAGAATTAAGTTACAAGGTGAATAATAATACTATTCAATTACTTACTTTGAGCATGACTTTAAATCCAAAAAACATATACAAGTCATTTAATAGTGATGATATTTGCAAACTTGTTGATAAATTTTATTCTAAAAATTTCACACAACAGGAAAAATTACATTTAAAGATGGAGTTACAACCTTTTAAGTTTGACATCCCTAAACATTCACATTTGATTAATATATCAACTATATCTAAATTATGTCAAGGGCTAGCAAAAACTGAAAAATCCATCATTACCTTCTTATTGATAGAGTGATTAGACTTGTACTCACTCTTCCAATTTCTACAACAACTACTGAAAGATATTTCTCTGCTGTGAAAATAATCATGAATATGCTTCGAAATAGAATGAAAGACCAATTTTTTTTATAATTCTTTGATTACATATATTGAAAAATAAATTGTTTTGAGTTTTAAAACGGATTCAATTATAGATGAATTTAATTATATCAATACATGTAGAATAAGAGTCAAGTGAAATAATCTTAATTTCTGTAATAGATTTCTTTTAATCTTTTTATATATTATGTTTGTATTGTATTTCAAGTACTTTTATTTATGATATAGGATTTTATTTTCACTCCCCATCATTAAAAATTCGTGGTGCAGGCCTAAGAGATATGCACCTAATGGAGGAGCCTTTTGGATGCTGTGGACTGTGGAGCCTTCCATGCGTTACGGTTTTGAACCCCAGATGGCTATGCAAATGTCGACTACAAATCTCTGATTCCAGGAATTCTATCACGTATTTAAATAGTGCACATCTCACTACAGCTATTACTATAGCCTTATTTAAATATCCATAATAATGGTACTGTATTTATTTACGGACCTACATTAGGCTCAACACCTGAACAGCCCAACAATGAATATATCTCATATTAGGATCTACCTATAATAAAGGGAAATCCTATCTCGTCTATAATCAAGGGAGATCTATCTTATCCAAAGATAGATTCGATAGTTATGGTACTAGGGCCGTGGATTACGAGGTCCATCTTATCCCACTCGAGGTACTGTTCTATAAATACGGAGGGTCAAACCCTAAGGTGCGAGATAGACTACTCTAACTGGAGCATACACACCACCCCTTTGGCTATACGCTGTGTGTGTCGAACTACGTGGACTTTGATCCCTACGAGTGCGTAGGCCCTAGGCATCGTTCTAGGTCAAGTCATTCCAAATCAACCAACATCAAACAGGCTAGTCCATTAGGGCTAGCCATATCTGGTTCCACACCAGAACATTGGCGCCGACCATGGGGAACCGTAAATTTCGATTCTCGCGACCAAAGATGGTCAATACTAGAAGCAGCAATCAGATGCCCTTGCACGGGCAGTTCCTGAAAATCCACCGCAGCAAAATCAAGAACCGTAGCAGCCTGTGAAGGGATTCAAAGAAACAATGGTTTTTAAGCAATGACTTTTGTTTTGATATGCTTCACATGGGTTTTCTTATAATTCTCCTTGTATCCACATGATGAGAGGATAGTTGGAATGATCACCAAGTTCTCTCTTTGGGAATTCTTTTAAGAGAAGTTACGAAATCACCCATGCAAGACTCTTCTAGATCTTGTATTTCACTTTAGGTATTTTCGAGATCCTCGCATGGGTTTCCTTTTAACTCTCCATGTCTCCACGTGACGAGAAGATAGTAGGAAGGATCACCGGGAAGAACTCGAGAGAAGTCTTTGATGACCTTAATAAAAAACTAGCGAGACCTAGAGGATCTTGTTCGGGCAACTTGGATCCTCCTATCATTGTGCCCGGGGAGCCCCGCATAGCGGCCTCCGGGCCCGCCGCGCAACAACGATCCTTTGGACGAGAGGATGAGATCTAGGAATTGATACAGCTGTGGGTTCAATACCCGTTTGAGAATCCCAAACGAGCAAATCGAGATATCCAAGGTTGTTGGTAAGCCGAGGTTGATTCAATGCTAAAGGAGTTATTTGTACGACTCTGTGATGCAAGGAGGTCAATAATAGTATCACACTACTTTATGTTTGCCTTTGCTATATTTGCTTTGTGTTTGTCTTTCCTATATCATTCACATTAGAAAGAGTTAGCGGATTACTAGAACCCTCCAAATATATAGCAATAGCGTCTGATCTTGTTGAACTATTATTTGGTCTATGAGAATTGTTTTGAGGCAGGACAAACAAGCAAATCGAGATAGTCGAGGTTGTTTTTAAGCCGAGGCAGATTCAACGCTTATGGCGTCCCGACTCCATCGCGATAGTCGAGGTTGATGATACGCTGAGATGAGGAGGTGCCGAGTATGCTGAGATTGTTAGATGCCAAGATTCAGAGAATGCCGGGATATACTCTGAGTGCGTGTCGAGATGTACTCTCGGTTGGGATTTGTATTTCCCTTCTCGGATCTAATTGTTTCGGCGGGACAAATGAGTAAATGGAGATAGCCAATACTCGGAAAAGCCGAGAAATTTGAGAAGATTTGGGAGAGATGTTTATCCTTTCTTCTACACGCAAGGCGAGGGTTGATGAAGAAACATCAAAGGCGAAATTTATTAGCAAAAAGCATCTAGTTTACGAGATGGCTTGCTTTCTTGCCCAGTATAAAGTTCGACAGCTTGTCTAGAGGAAATTTAGGGGCATCAGGGTTTTTCAAGATTTATTTCATGAACCTGGAAGGCTTCAATTTATACCTAGAGGATCTTGTTCGACAACTTCAGATCCTCCTATCGTCGTGCCGTGCCAGCGGCGTAGGCACAACACCTCCCGGGCTCCTGCGCAACGAGGCATGGAGATCCAAAAGCATAGGCACCGAGATTTAGCTTATGAAGGGGATGCGGGAGGAGATTTAAACAAATGATCTACCTTTTCTTCATACTGATTGGAGGTCGGTACCTTTTTCTTTCAAATCTTGTTTCTTTATATGTAATTGTTCATTGCATATAAAAAACACAAGATTTGAAAGAAAAAGGTACCTGACCTCCAATCTGTATGAAGAAAAGGTAGATCATTTGTTTAAATCTCCCAGTCTGCATCCCCTTCATAAGCTATATCTCCGTGCCTATGCTTTTTGGATCTCCATGTCTCTGCTGCGCAGGAGCCCGGAGGCCGCCAGTGCCTAAGGCCGCCGGGGCACGACGATAGGAGGATCTAAAGTTGTCGAACAAGATCCTCTAGGTACAGCCTCCGGGCTCCCTGCACGACGATAGGAGGATCTGAAGTTGTCGAACAAGATCCTCTAGGTATAAATTGAAGCCTTCCAGGTTCAGGAAATAAATCTTGAAAAACCCTGATGCCCCCTAAATTTCCTCTAGACAAGCCGTCGAACTTTATATCAAGTAAGAAAGCAAGCCATCTCGTAAACTAGATGCTTTTTGCTAATAAATTCTCGCTTTGATGTTTCTTCATCAACCCTCACCTTGCGAGAAGAAAGGATAAACATCTCTCCCAAATCTTCTCAGCCTCGGCTTTTCTGGAGTATTGGCTATCTCCATTTGCTCATTTGTCCTGCCTCGAAACAATTAGATCCGGAGAAGGGAAATACAAATCCCAACCGAGAGTACATCTCGACACGCACTCAGAGTATATCCCGGCATTCTCTGAATCTTGGCATCTAACAATCTCAGCATACTCGACACCTCCTCATCTCGCCGTATCATCAACCTCGACTATCGCGATGGAGCCTGACGCCATAAGCGTTGAATCCGCCTCGCTTAAAAACAACCTCGACTATCTCGATTTGCTTGTTTGTCCCGCTCAAAACAATTCTCATAGACCAAATAATAGTTCAACAAGATCAGACGCTATTGCTATATATTTGGAGGGTTCTAGTAATCCGCTAACTCTTTCTAATGTGAATGATATAGGAAAGACAAACACAAAGCAAATATAGCAAAGGCAAACATAAAGTAGTGTGATACTATTATTGACCTCCTTGCATCACAGAGTCGTACAAATAACTCCTTTAGCATTGAATCAACCTCGCTTACCAACAACCTTGATATCTCGATTTGCTCGTTTGGGATTCTCAAACGGGTATTGAACCCACAAATGTATCAATTCCTAGATCTCATCCTCTCGTCCAAAGGATCGTTGTTGCGCGGTGGCCCGGAGGCCGCATGGGGGCTCCCGGCACAATGATAGGAGGATCTCAAGTTGCTCGAACAAGATCCTCTAGGTCTCGCTAGTTTTTTATTAAGGTCATCAAAGACTTCTTTCGAGTTCTTCCTGGTGATCCTTCCTACTATCTTCTCGTCATGGAGACACGGAGAGTTAAAAGGAAACCCATGTGAGGATCTCGAAAATACCCAAAGTGAAATACAAGATCTAGAAGAGTCTTGTACGGGGATTAAAAGAATAACTTCTCTTAAAAGAATTCCCAAAGAGAGAACTTGGTGATCATTCCAACTATCCTCTCATCATGTGGATACAAGGAGAATTATAAGAAAACCCATGTGAAGCATATCAAAACAAAAGTCATTGCTTAAAAACCATTGTTTCTTTGAATCCCTTCACAGTCAGTCGCTACGGTTCTTGATTTTGTCATGCGGATTTTCGTGAACCGCCCGCAAGGGCATCTGATTGCTGCTTCTAGTATTGACCATCTTTGGTCGCGAGAATCGAAATTTACGGTTCCCCATGGTCGGCGCCAATGTTCTGGTGTGGAACCAGATATGGCTAGCCCTAATGGACTAGCCTGTTTGATGTTGGTTGATTTGGAGCGGACTTGACCTAGGAACGATGCCTAGGGCCTACGTACCCGTAGAGGATCAAAGTCCACGTAGCTCGAGACACACAGCGCATAACCAAAGGGGTGGTGTGTATGCTCCAGCTTAGAGTAGTCTATCTCGCACCTTAGGTTTGAACTTGACCTCTCAGTATTTATAGAAAAGACTGCAAAGGATAGATGACCTCGTAATCCACTACCCTAGTACCATAACTATCGAATCTATCTTTGGATAAGATAGATCTCCTCGATTATAGATAGGCGAGATAGATTTCCCTTTATTATAGGTAGATCCTAATACGAGATATATTCACTGTTGGGCCGTCCAGGTGTTGGGCCTAATGTAGGTTCATAACAATTAGTAATATGTGTTACTTCGAGGTACAAGCAATGTTTTATTCCCTTGCTGGCCAAAAAAAAAAACCAATTGTTTTATCCCCCTGGGTCATTGTAACCCCATTTCATTGCAACGAAGTGATTCAAAGTTCAAACCAATGAGCCCAAACAATCTCCATCATCAGCTTTTTTTTTTTTGCTCGAGTCCATCATCAGCTTCAATAGCTTCCAAATTTGGACGAAATTTTTTCCAAAGGCAGCTTACCTAATGTCTTGAAAAAACATGCTTATAAGGATGCAATTTTGGGAGCCATAATCTCAAGCAGTCCCTTTGGGTTGTCCACATGAACCCAATGGCCTGCATTTGGAAGAACGCAATGTGAAACCTTTCCGAGAGAATCAGTTTCTCCTCGACTCGCACATTTTTGAATTATCTGAATCGCGTCTTGGTTCCACCTGTCGCTTTTTTCCGCACGCACAATCACTATCTCCATACCTTTTGGAGGCTTCTGCAATAGATTCCAATAGGAATTCTCCCTACATATTTTACATTCGGTATTAATTCCCATTGCCGTTGAAGAAGAATGTATAACATAAAAAAATGGTGAAGAAAACAAACAGTAGCTTCTGGCTGCCTTATTTTTAATTTATATCTATTCGAACAAAAAGTGCATCTGGTTTACCAGTAAGAATCGAACAACTCCTGAGCACCTTCAAGATCAAATGCCCATGTCTCATGGTCACCAGCTTTCTTGAGATTGGTGCCTATCCACTCTGACAATGACTTGGAGTAACCGAGGCCCATCAGATGACTCACAAGCCACCTGAAACCAAGTGCAACAATAGATTAGTCTAGCAAATGACAGACACTGCAGATTATGGTTTAAAATGATCTTTACAGAAAAGGGTTATCATAAGCACAGTGATTTCCACATGACATCAATTGAAGACAAACAATCAGATTATGGCATCATTATTAGAAGGATGCACAATTCATTTTCCCCCACGATATAAATTCAATAATATTTTGCTAGAAGTATCGACATCAGGCAAACAAACGTAGTCTATCAACTCCACCGATGACAGATAAATAGACCCTATACAGGGAAGTAAAAGCACGTGAACATTATCTTATGAGGTCATAATAATTTCTTAGAAGGTGCTCAAATAATTCAGCTTCACAAGTCCTGTCTATCATTCAGTCCTAATATATGCCAGTAGATAAACCTATATCATAGCAGGATGCGGAGCATCTCCACCTTATACCGTAAGGGTAAGCACCGGCCTATTAACAAACTAAATCATGAGATAATGTTCAGAAATAGTCTCACTTCCGAAATGGTATTTGAGCCGGTAAACTTTGCAAGGTCCGTAAAACATCTCGAGCTTCTTCATTGCTGTTTGCAGGGTCCAATTCTCCAGGAACAGCATCCAAAACCCAGACCTGCTTTCAGGAACAAATGAAGGAACAACTGTGGACAACAAATCTCTTAAGGCTTAATTGTTTATTTCCCGTTTTAGAGAAGTACATTCATTTTGTTTCATATCCATTCATGAAAAGAATGGGATGATTGATAGATGCAGTTTTCATGTCTCTTTAGAAGTGTAAGCATGTGAAAAAAGGTTAAACCCAAACAGCATGCTGTAACTTCTATTATCTTTATCCGGATGATCATATGTCTCACTACTTACTTATAAAGCAATTAAGTGCAATTTTTAATAAAACTGTTTCATTACATGCTAATTAAGCTATACTAACAGACTGATAGGGTAGCCACGACAATACATGCTTCTCTGTTAAGTATAAACCATGACTCTCAAGGACACATACAACAAAAATAAAATACTCGATTTTCAACCAGTAAATGAAGATAAATTACAATCTAAGACATGATGAACTTTAAATGAAATAACATTAAATAGAGGCAATCAATCAGTATAACATTCAAATATGATTTTTTTTTTTTGTTTACTTTACCAATGTAACAACAAGTGGTTAAATGAATGGAGAACTAGAAAAACAAGAGTCTAAGAAAGACCTGTTTTGGCAATGAAGCCGTATCGCCATATTCACCCCGGCTACAGCTCTCAGCAAATTGCATTGCTACCTTTCCACCCATAGAGTGGCCAATAACAACTTCAGGCCAAGGCCAGCCTTCGACCTTTACCAAATCAGCCAAATCTTTGGCTGCAGTATCCATAGTATGAGGAGGATTTAGTTTCCTGTCCGCTGATTGTCCATGATTTCTCATATCCAATAGCACCATCCTCCAATCTACATCAAATTAATAGATGATCCAGACTTTAGGGGAGGGGGGAAGGCAATTGGCTTGTTAGAAGTAAAGTGACAGGAGTTACAGAAATAGATACTTGAAGGAGAGGAATTAGAGAGAGCAGCGATGAGATTGCGGGAGAAAGATCTCCAATTTCTTCCCGATCCGAGGAAGCCATGGATGATGACACCGGTTGAGGTGTAATGTTTGTCAGGATAGGCTTTCACTTCTTCGTAGGCTACAGTTTCGAGCGAGCTTGTGCTCCCGAGATGGCGAATCGGTGAATAGAGGAACCTGCTCAGGATCTGGGAGGCCCTTCCGTTTCTGAGAGCTGCCACCATTTTTTCCGGCTTCGGTTTCCGAGCCAGCTGGGACCGAGGAACCAAGGAAGCGCACGCAGCTAGCCACAGCCAAAACGACATCGTAGCAGGGAACCAAAGAATCTATTTCATCCAATCAGGACGAGACAGCAGCACAATTTGGAGAATGTTCCAGTTTATGAGTGCACATGAACAAAATGATGTGTGTTCCAACATTTCATTGGTGGCGTACGCTTATCTATCTCACTAAGCGAATTTCGGGCCCTCTGCGTGATTCTTTCGAGTTCCGACACAGCTCTACTACTTTTTTCTTTTCCTTGACCGAAAGAGCACGTGACTCGTCGCTTGACGGACCATATAGTTCAAAAATGGTAAAGGCGTAAAGTTCATGTTCGTCATGCTTTTGTAGAAGAAGAATGTAATCACTATCAGAAGCAGTTCCTGCAATCCCAACGCAATGGACCCTAAATATTATACTTCTCTTCTATTGAGGTGCAGAGATGTCTTTCAGATTAGACAAGTTCATGCCCACTTGATCGTCAACGGAGTATTTGCAGACCTCGTTGTCGCAAACAAGCTTCTTTACATGTATGCCTACCATAAAGCTACGGACGATGCTTCTGCTCTGTTTGGAGAAATGAAAATAAGAGACCCGAAATCATGGAGTGTGATGGTCGGTGGGTTTGCTAAGGTTGGTGACTATGTTAATTGTTATACGACCTTTAGGGACGTTATAAGAAATGGAGTGCAACTAGATAGTTATACATTGCCTTTTGTAATAAGAACTTGTAGGGATAGGAAAGACCTTGAAATGGGCCGAGCAATCCACGACATTATTTTGAAGTTGGGGTTGCATTTAGATCAAATTATCTGTGCGTCACTGGTGGATATGTATGCTAAGTCTATGGTGATTGGAGATGCTCACCAACTGTTCGAAGAAATGCTCCATATGGACCTTGTAACATGGACAGTAATGATTGGCACTTATGCTGAATGCAAAAATGCCTATGAGTCATTTGTTCTATTTGATCGGATGATGGAAGAAGGTGTTTCTCCAGACAAGGTTGCTATGGTGACTATTGTCAACGCCTGTGCAAAACTGGGGGCTTTGCACAGGGCCAAGTTTCTTCACGAATATATTAACAAAAGTACTTTCTCCTTGGATGTGATCTTAGGGACAGCAATGATAGACATGTATGCCAAGTGCGGGAGTGTTGAGTCTGCAAGAGAGATATTTGACAGAATGGAAGAAAAGAATGTTATTTCATGGAGTGCCATGATTGCAGCTTATGGGTATCACGGGAATGGCAAAGCAGCCCTCGAATTGTTTCATATGATGTTGAGAAGTGGAATATTACCTAATAGGATCACCTTTGTGTCCCTCTTATATGCTTGTAGCCATGCAGGACTTATTGAAGAGGGTCGTAATTTTTTCAATTTGATGTGGGAAGAGTATGGTGTGAGACCGGATGTCAAGCACTATACCTGTATGGTTGATCTGTTGGGTCGTGCTGGGAAAGTCGACGAGGCTATGGCATTGATTGAGAATGCGACTGTAGAAAAAACTGAGGGACTGTGGAGTGCTCTGCTTGGCTCATGTAGAATTCATGGGAACATGGAATTGGCAGAAAAGGCAGCCAATTCTCTTCTTGACCTACAGCCCCAAGAACCAGGGCATTATGTATTGCTATCTAATATTTATGCAAAAGCGGGCAAGTGGGAAAAAGTGGCAAAGATTAGGAGTCTGATGACCCAAAGGAGGCTGAAGAAACCTCCTGGGTGGACTTGGATTGAAGTGAATAACAGAACCTATCAGTTCAGTGTTGGAGATAGATCCCATCCCCGGTGGAAGGAGATCAACATAATGCTGATAAGTTTGGTTAAGAAGTTAGAAGTGGCTGGTTATGTGCCTGATACAAGTTTTGTTTTGCATGATGTTGAGGAGGAAGCCAAGGTAGGGATGTTGTATATGCATAGTGAAAAGTTGGCTATTGCATTTGGTCTTATTGCCACTCCTGAGGGAGATCCTATTATGATGTCCAAGAATCTGAGGGTTTGTGGTGATTGTCACACGTTTATTAAGATGGTCTCGTCTGTGACGGGAAGGGCGATTATTGTTCGAGACGCAAATCGGTTTCACCATTTCAGTGAGGGGGCTTGTTCGTGTGGAGACTATTGGTAGCATAATGATAGTTCCTAGATCAATTATTACAAATGGATCAGTATTTCTGCATTTGCTTACAATTGACAGTTGATTTGCATTTCAACACTAAAAAGAAAGCTGTATTCTTCCCATTTGACTCTGTAGGGATTACCCTCGTCCCTCCCTCTTCTTTAGCATGATCCTGTTTCTAATATGGCGGAAATTAAATTCACAGCGACCTGGAGAATCTGATGAGCAATATCGTGAAATACAAAACTTATTGGGACGCTAATTCTCTTTTTCTTTGCATCGGTTTTGTTGGCTCTATATCTGAGAACCGGAGCTAGAAGGGAGATTTGTATTAGCGGGTGGTAAACTGGTAATGAGATTTGTATTAGCCAATTATGTTAAATCAAGGTATGTCACAGAGAAAATCTGTAGTCCATTTATATCCACATATGAAAGGAACTATTATAAACATTATACTCTGTCAAGAGGTTCTTTTTTTCTTTTCTTTTTTGATAGGAAAGAGACACCTCATCTAATACCTATGGGAATATTCTCCCTAGTACAATCCTGGTAAAGAAGAGCCACTAGATCCTCTGTCAAGAGGTTCTGTTAAAACATTTCCAATGAAGCAATTTTTGCATTTCGTCCAAAAGAACAAGGAAAAACCAGGAGACTATGAAGTTTATTTCTCCCTCTACGCAGCAATTTTTTCTTCTTTCAAATGCCAAAATGAGGGATTTGTAAAGTATGACTGCAAAAATACATGAAATCTACAGAACCACAAGTCTCCAAATCTTGGTCTAGTCAAATGGATCAATTCGCAGGTCATGCTCACTTGCCATCGTCATCCCGGTGCAAAGGCAGGTCGGACACATAACCTAGCAAACTTGTTATTAGTTATCATGATTACTAATTACAGCAAAATGTCATTGCATAAACTGCACTCGTACAAGTTAAATGATTAATTCAAACAAAAACAAAAAATCACATGCACACTAATACATTCATCATTCTATGGGTGAAACTGTAAAAGAGGTTAGACAAGTAGAGTAGAAAATATCAGCATTTGGGTTTCATCGACAATATTCATAAAATAAATTCCACTCTAGAAGTCTTTTTTTCTTTAAAAAAAAAAAGTATATTTTTTACTTAATATAGTACCTTTCCTGCACCAGAGCAATTTGGACACCTTCTGGTTGTAGGCACTTGCAGTGGCCTGTCAGTAGCTCTGGATACTGAAATGGGATCAATGTTCAAGCATACACCACTAGAGGAACAGCGGGCACAGGCCAAGTATCCTGTCCATAAATTACTGATCATTAAGAATATATTCAAAGTTCTAATGATAAATTAGAGAAATTTCAATCAGAAATAATTTGAATTAAGTGGCAGCAGATCCAATCAAACAGTAAAATCCAGGCCAAGCTGTGCTCTTTAGAGAATGGACATTTTCACACATCAAGCTGGTACATACCAGTTCCATGGCAATACTTGCACCTTTTTTTCTCTTGCTGCTCAACATTATTAACCTCAATCAACATCAATATTGATATAACACCCACCGCCCCACCAGAAAATGATGCCACAATAGGATCAACCTGACTAATTTTGTAAAGCGAATCAAATTAGAGACAGACTTAAGACAAAACAGCTAATCATCAATGAAATAGTCCAAGGGCAAACTTGAACTAACAAAAGTAGGCCAGTCAGAGAACCAATATACCTTAATTGCAAAGGCAAATGCATGTTTCTTATGAAATCCTCATACGAGGTACCACCCAAACCTAATTTTAGCTCGAGCTGTCATGTAGCAATACACCTCTCAGTATTTGAAACCAATGCAGATCATGGTCAAGAGCAATCTATACTAGCATGACAAAACCCGTGATGCTAGAAATCTATGCCACTATAAAAGTACCATAAAATCATATAATTATTTTTGTCATGTCAACTAAAATATGAACATGAAAATAATGCCTGTAAGATAGTAAGACGGCTAAAACAAATAGGTGAAATTAAAGGGTCGCATAGACATTCCTCAGTGCAGTTTCATATTCCGATCCTGTTAAATGTGACTAGATAAAATTACCGTTGGTGCAATAAGCCCACCAAATACAATTACGGCAGATATCAAGGATAAGCCTGTTAGATAGAGCTTCTTAAAGGTCTTCGGTGTCTGCCTCAAAAGAAAATGCACAAGGTTAGTCCAAATTAAAATGACATATGCTTGAAGTTAATTTTGATCATGTAAGTAATGATACAGAAACAAAAGGAAACTGTGAAGAAGCAAGTCTGTTATGTCACACCTTTCGGCGGGAAGAAGAATCATTTAATAATTGTAGCTAAATTACAATAATTTTGAGGCTCACCACATGCGGAAGAAAGGGGATTGATGATGGAATTTCGGGCATCTCATACGCTTCTTCTCCATCGTCAGTGATGAATTTCATACCTTTTAGGCGCTGTTGTACGCGTAATCTCCTCACCTGCTCAAAACATCAAAGAATCTATTATGATAGATGAATTTAAAGCTTATCAGGCATGTCAAGAAATTAGGGTTCACAAGTTGCGCTGCAATGAAATTTCAAGATAACCTCTTCCATGAGAAGGAATATTTTATTGCGCCTACTCTTTATGTTGTCATCAATTTCCTGTAGCTGCATCTGAACAAAATCCTGAACCGTCTCAGGCCCCTCAATAATGCAGAAGTTGCTGGAAACAAAAAGGGTATGTTATGCCCAAACCAACAGAAAAATTCACGACTCGATTAAATAGAAGGCAGGCAATAATTAAGCTTTTTTTGAAAAAATAAAAATAACAATAGAGAAACAAAGAACCTTGGGTTGTTGTCATCCTTCAAAGAAGAGCAGAGAATTCTGGGTTTTGAGAGGGTGTATCTGGGAAGAAGGAATTGCTTGGGACATGGTGGAGAGGAGCTATAGAGAATTGAGGTATTAGAAAGCCTGAGAGTTGAAGGTGTGCATGATGGAAGGAAACGAGAGTAGAGATCGAAAGTAGTCATAGCTCGGTGCTCGTTGAAGATTGATGGAAACTTTGGGTTATAAAACCCAGGGGGGGTGGGGCCGTAGGGGTTTCCTGTACCAACAGGAACAAGACCAATATTAATAATTAAAGGGTTAAGGTTGTTGGGGGTGAAATGTTAGCCGGATGTTTTTTTTTATGTTTAATATTGTTTTGAAAATGTTAAAATAGATCAATCTTACTCTTTTTCATTAAAAACTTAATTATCAACTTCAATTTTTAAACAGTTAATGTTAGTTTTTTAATGGTACAATACAACATTATTATGTTTTAAAATTTTTGGGGTGTTCAGGACAACATTGTTCTTCGGTGAAAATTTCAAAAATAAATTTATACCTTAACCCATAATTAAATCTCTTTGAATCCCTCTTTTTGTCCAATATAGTTCCTCCACCACTGCAAACCTAGTTAGATTAAGGTATGATACACATTTTAATTTATACCTATTTTAAATATATGAGGTAGATAATTAATTTTTAAAGATTAAAAAAATTAGTTATTAGGGAGCTATATGTCACGCACAGAAGGGAACGTTAGATATTTTGCGTGCACAAATACTCTGTATTAAAGGGAGGTTTATACTTCAAGCATGGAAAAGTCTAGAAACTTCCTGAATGTTGTAGATATATGTACATAGAGGTAGAGTTGTGTAGAGAATTCTAGAGAGTTCTACATTATTGTAGATATTTGTACATAAATATAGAATTGTAAAGAGAATTCTAGAACTCTCATGAAAAAGAGGAATATCTATATATTCCTAGGGAAAGTTCTAGAGAATCAATCTCCACCGTAGGATGATTTTGATCTTAACCGTTCATTGAGGAGGTGTTAGGCTATAAATAGAAGGTGCCTCCCTCATTTGTAACGATCCAAAGGGAATTCAATCAAGTGTTATTCAAGAGTTTCTCTCTCTAAGTTCTCTTTCTCTCTCTAAAGTTCTCTTAGTCTTTGTGTTCTTTGCCTACTCGTGAGGTTTCGGCTGACTTAGCAAAGATCAAGAGGGGTGATCAAGCTAAGGCTGACACGGTATTTGGGAGATCAAGTCCAAGGCCGTGACAAAGTGGTATCAGAGCTTTGGTTCAGAGTAGCTAGGTTCGAAGCTGCGAACGTGGTTTGTAGGCAAGAATGTCGGGAACGACTGAGGAAGTTGTTGTTGCTGGAGAAGAAAGGGGTAGAGAGACCCAACTTGCTCATGGGGCAAAGAAGACCCGGGGATCAAGTAAGCCCCGCCAAGCCGCGGATATTGCCACATTGATGGTAAAGGTGGAGGCTTTGGAGGAGGCCTTACATGGGGTGGCTAATAGGGTGGACAAGGTGGAAGATGACTTTGAGACACTTGAAACCCACACCCTGGGCCAATTAGATAACTTGAGGTCGGATCTTGATACACACCTCAATGTCGAGGAGGAACGAGCCAAGTCTTTGAGGCGACTCGAGGCAAGGGTAATGGATGTCATTACCATGATGCAGGGACAGCTTAACTCTCTAAAGACTTCTTTAAAGAGACAAACAAAAACTCCGTTGGTAGGTGGTACCAGTAGAGCAAGGGAGGTGAGGTTGGATCTCCCTAAGCTGAAGGAATTTCAAGGCATTCATGATGCCAAGGAGGTTGAGAACTTCTTATGGCAAATGGAGAGATATGCGCTGCTTCCTTGTTCCTTACTGATAATGCTATGTTGTGGTGGTGTAGGAAGCATGCAGACATGGATAGGGGTCTTTGCACGATTGAAACATGGGAGGACTTCAAGAAGGAACTGAAGAAGCAATTCTATCCCGAGAACGTGGTCTATGTGGCTAGAAAGAAGTTGAGGGAACTTAAGCACAAGACCTCGATTTCCGATTATGTAAGGGACTTCATTGCCCTCACATTGCAAATCCTTAATCTAAGCAGCGAGGAGACATTGTTCTACTTCGTAGATGGTCTTCAGAATTGGGCCAAACATGAGCTCCAACGGCGTGGAGTGACTAATGTGGATGAAGCCATTGCCATTGCAGAAAGTCTCACTGATTATTAGAAGGAGGAGAAAGGTGAGTCTTCCGGACCTAAGTCTTCTGAACCCAATCATGGGAACGGTGGGGGAGACAAGGGTAAGGAGTTCATTAAGGGAGGAAATGGCAAATCCTTCCAGTGGAACAAATCTGAAGAGAAGAAGAGGACAATAAGCTGCTACGTGTGCAAAGGGCCATATTACATGAACAAGTGTCCGAAGCTTGGGAGTTTGTCAGCCATCATTGAGGGGAAATATGGACCTGATGAAGAAGAGCCAAGCAAGCGAATGAGATCTCTCAGAGTCCTGAATGCCTTGAAAGCTAAACATGGGGAACCTATTCCGAGGAGTAAAGACCTCATGCATGTAGAGGCAACGTTGAATGGGAAGGCAGTGAAGGTGATGTTGGACACCGGGGCGACCCATAACTTCATTACTCCATAAGAGGCTAAGAGGGTTGGTCTCTCAGTTACTCAGGCACGAAGTGGATGGTGGAAGACTGTCAACACTTCTGCCAAACCTCTTGAGGGCGTAGCTCGTGGAGTGGAGCTATGCATTGGTACTTGGAAGGGGGCCGTGGATATGTCAGTTGCCCCTATGGATGATTTCAATGTGGTATTGGGTTTGGACTTTTTGCTCAAAGCAAAAGCAGTTCTCATGACAGGGGGCTGTGCATTCTTGAAAAGGGGGTTGGTTGCACAGTACCTACGACAAGCAACGATCGGCATGTTCGCTTGTTGGCTATGCAGGTGGCGAAGGAACTTGGGAGCGTGGAAGTTACCTACCTTGCGGCTTTGAAAGTGGTGGATCCTGATGTGGAGGATCGAGGAAATTTTGCCCCTATCCTGAAGAGGAATGAAGACCTCATGTCACCAAGACTCCAGGAAAGGTTGCCGCCTAGACGAGAGGTGGACTGCGGGATGGAGCATGAAGTTGGTACGGCTAATGTAGTAGGTGATACATTGAGCCGAAAAGTTGAGGTGACAAGATCCTTCCTGGGCAAAATAGCCAAGAGGAGGAAGAAGTTTGTGGAGAGGAAGAAGCTAGTCTCTGAATACCGAGCAGGAGATAAGGTGATGGTGAAGCTCCTTCCTCAACAACTTAAGGTGTTTCAAAAGGAGCACAAGGGCCTTATCCGTAAGTATAGAGGCCCGTACAAAGGTGATCCTGGTCTAGTAAAGTGACGAGGGCGTCACTAGTAGGGGTGAGCAAATCGAAATCGAAAACCGAACCGAATAATTCGGTGTTCGATTTTTCGGTTCGGTTTTTTAAACTAGTCCAGTTCGGTTTTTGCAAATTTATTTCGGTTAAAACAACAAAAAAAACCGAAATTTGCAAAAAATCTTCAACCTATTGTCATTATTCCATGTTTTGATTTTAAAATTTGCAACCTATTGTCATTCAAGTAAAAATCGATATATACCAAGTGCTTCATGTAAAGTATATTATAGTCAGGTTGCACTCAATAGTTAATATTGTAGATTGATTCAGCCAAAAAAAAAAAGTAGATTGGTCATTTTACAGAATTAACCCAAACAAGAAGGCCCACAATAAGCTCAAAAACCGAATTAACTACAAAACCGAACCAAAATATTTCGGTTTTTCGGTTTCGGTCTATTCGGTTTTTAAAATGTATGTATTTTGGTTTTTCGGTTTTAACCAAAAACCGAATGCTCACCCCTAGTCACTAGATTAGGTGGGGGAGAGTGTCATGCACAGAAGGGAACGTCAGATATTTTGCGTGCACAAATACTCCGTATTAAAGGGAGGTTTATACTTCAAGCATGGAAAAGTTTAGAAACTTCCTGAATGTTGTAGATATATGTACATAGAGGTAGAGTTGTGTAGAGAATTCTACATTATTGTTGATATTTGTACATAAAAATAGAATTGTAAAGAGAATTCTAGAACTCTCATGAAAGAGAGGAATATCTAGATATTCCTAGGGAAAGTTCTGGAGAATCAATCTCCACCATAAAATGATTTTGATCTTAACCGTTCATTGAGGAGGTGTTAGGCTATAAATAGGAGGTGCCTCCCTCATTTGTAACAATCTAAAGGAAATTCAATCAAGTGTTATTCAAGAGCTTCTCTCTCTAAGTTCTCTTTCTCTCTCTAAAGTTCTCTTAGTCGCTGTGTTCTTTGTCTACTCGTAAGGTTTCAGCTGACTTAACAAAGATCGAGAATGGTGATCTAGCTTTTGGGAGATCAAGTCCAAGGCCGTAACATATAGCCTTAAGATTAACTTGTAGTAATTAACCGTCACAAAGAAACAGATGCAAAGGGATATGCCGCTTGCTAATGCGGATCACGAGAATTGGTAATTCCACTTTATGCCTTTTTTGTTTTCACCCTCATTTTTAATATCATGTGATTAATTTCTAACTTGCAATCGTTAATAATGTTACAAACAGAGCAAATTGATGGGTTAATATGCTGGCCTTTTTTTGGGACCTGACTTTGGTCCTTTGCGTCCTTCCGTCCATTACCCTCCTTTGCGGTAAAAAAAGAAAGAAGGGCAGTTGTGTCCTTTAAAAAAAATATATATATACATATATATATATTTTTTTAGTCTTATTAATACTAAAAAGATATTTTATGATATTGAAAAATTATTTGAGGATCCTGAAAAAATATTCTAAAGTAGATTTTTAATACCAGCAAGTACCATATCATTAAGTATCATAAAGTATCTTTTTAAAATACTATTCAATACTCTGAAATATTTTTTCAGGATCCTAAAATATTTTTTCAAGATCATAAAATATTTTTTCAAGATCATTTAAGATCCTCCAAGATCTTTTTAAGACAATTCAAGACTGCGAAATATTTTTTCAGGATCCTAAAATAATTTTTCAAGATCATAAAATATTTTTTCAGTATCATTTAGTATCCTAAAGTATTTTTTTTTAGTACAATTCAGTACTTGAAATATATATATACTTTTAAAAAAAAAGGCACATCTGCCCTCCTTTGCCCCAAAAGGGCGCCATTATGAGGCAAAGGAGGGGAGGGCAACTAATGGGTGCAAAGGACCAAAGCCAGGTCCTTTTTTACGATGAAATAGTAGTAATTGGCAAGTAATGCTCAGTAATAATATGGATGGCTGGACGTTCTATAAGTCAATAAGTGCATTATACCAAAGTTCACAAAATTGAAAATTGTTACATAAGCTCGGTAATACAAAATTCTACAAGTACATTATAACAAACAGTATTCACATTTCACAATCTGGCGATTTCAACGGACTTCTTAAGAGCTTGTAGAAGACTCCTCATGATTCTGGGCTCACCAGGTGGCTCCTTATCTTTTCGGAATCCATTTCTTATGGCACGGAACATTGGAGCTGAGTTATCAGTTGCTGGAAACACCAAGCAGTCAATATACACAAGAACTTCTGTTTTCCCATCTTCAACGGTGATAAAACCCAATCTAGCTCCACCCGCTATCTTGTCCACCTATTTATTTTCAGAGAAAATTATTTCCATCTCTGAAGAAGCATTCAGTTATCCAAGACCAAAGTGCCAAATAACCTACAAGAACTATATCTTTATTTCCAACAAAGTTGCATTATTAAGCAATCAAATATGCAAAACGGAAACAATTTTCTCCATCAAGTTGAAAAAAAGCTTCTACGCTAATCTAAACAGACACTTAAACAACGCACTAGGAAAAGTAAGCAGTTTTTGCAGATGGACGGGTACATGCATCCTAGATCCATCTAGCATAGTATATTTTATGTATTATTAGCACCTCATACTATAATAGACAACAACAAATGTTTCTGCTGTTGGATGCGGTTCAGATTTTAGAAATGGTATAAACATTCTGCACATTAAATCGTTAGATGCATTGCAGAAAGGAGTCAATGAACATACCTTCAGAGGAACGGGAAGTGGCAGATTGGCTCCCTGGCAAAGACTGTTCGCCCACTGTCACGGCCCAAGAACAAGAGGCAAACTAAGCTAAATTAAGACTTCTGTCAAACAGACCGCAGAACCCTTTTCTACAGCAATCATTTAAGTTACCAAGAAAAGAAATGAAGTCTGAAGATGGCTTTCTTATTATTAAAGTATTAAATGGAATTATGACAAACTGTGCTTACGTTTTTGTATTTAACCGTGTTATATCTTAGTAAAATTTTACCCAAGTGCTGAAAATCTGTAAAATGTACCACAAACGGTTATGAATTCATTCAAGTTATTTAAAAAGATCAAAATCTTTAGAATGAATCAACAAGAAATGTCCTTTCCATTTTCTACCTCTTTTCCCCCTCATTTGCACTATCTCATCTCCCTCTCAGGAGGACAATAAGTCCATCTCTCGACAAAGTTCTTACCATATTTTTCATCACCCTCATCCACCAGAAACCAGCACCAGAAAGGGTGTAGCTTGGCACCTTTGACAAAGTAACGGTTCATCTCTGAGGTTCTGTTACGACAAGCATTCTCATACCACCATCAAAAAATCTCTTCCCATTGACAGATTCGAAGTGACCACAAATGATGAAGTCAATTTAAGAGGCATTTCAAGAGTGAAGTAGATTTTTTTAAAAACAAATATAGTGTGTAAAGACTAAAGAGGAAGAATAACTGCGTTTATTTTCTTTCTTCCAATTTTCTATTACAAAGTTTTATACTGCTCTTGAAGAATTTTGAATCTTTAATTTGCAGTTTAGTTTTTCTTGAATGAATTTCAAGTGATCAAATTATATTGCATATATTCCAGCAAGAAATTTGAGACCTCCTCCAATGCCATTCAAGGTAAATGGTCATACCCATTACAATGAATCATCATAAACCATAAATAAGAGATGACTGAGAGTTGAAAGTTTGGTGGTGGTAGCAAGATTCCATCGTAACTAAAAGTAAGCTTGTTTGTGTTAATTGAGAATCAACATAAAAAAATCGAGTTGTAATTAATGTTTAAGATGCTCCGTAAGAATTGAAACAATTATATTCGATCATCTTTGATCGGACGGAGTTTCATAGAAGTAAGACCATTATTTTTGACCGACTTTTAACGGGATTGATTTCCAAGTCTTGGCCTTATCCATGGTTCGCATTTCTGATACTAGCATTACAGAAAATCAGTGAGGAAAAGCGAAACACAAATAGAAATGGCAGGCACACCTGAAAAAGCAAGGATTCGAATCTTTTAAGATCAGTGTCCGGAGGCAAAACCATTGTCCCGAGAGAGACTCCATCGTCGTCATCGTTGGAGGGGCTACCATTACCGGCGGAGGCTTTGACTACCGGCAATGCAATTGCCGTTTGATTGCGATTGCGAAGGGAGAAAGAGAGGTGGTTGTGGCAACTAGGCATCGGGGAGACGAGGGAAGTGGAAGAGAACGAAACATGGGGATTGAAGCGCGTGAGGTACAGAAATTGCCTTATAGAAAGTGCCATGGCTAATGGCTTCCCCGCCTTCGCGTACTATTTCTCGGTGTAGAGTGAGGAGGGAGCATGCAGCTACGATCTAGTGGTGGTGGAATATCGGTAATCTGATTCCGAGTTTGAGGCAGGAAAAGCTCCTAATAATGGCCCACCAGATAGCCTCCCAAATCAGCCATCGCCCACTGTCAATTGCAAATTTTTTTACAGTAAAGAAAGCCATTCAAGTTTTTAACTCGTATTTTCTGCACTTTTTCTTATTTCCTTCCGTGCTTTTGGATGATCCGGAATAGCTGGGAATTAATTCATTAACCACCGAGAGTGCTGATTGTGGCTGGTTAATTGTTTCATCAGTGACCTTGTATTCCATCCCTGAGCATATTGCCACGATAATTACTTAGAGGTAGCTAAATTCCTCCTATTGTAAACTTACATTCCCACAAATCGGATTAGTCAATTGTTAATAGTGTTGAATACTAGTGGATTAATCTAAAATACATAAACTAATGTGCCTTCCCTTTCATAATGTAAAAACTTTTTAGTTTTTCATGTTTTTTTAATGACTATGTTTCTACCGTCTCGTTATTTTTACAATACAAAACTATATATAGGAATTTAAAAAATCTTTACAATTAAAAATATTACTTGGATGCATCAACCAACTCTGAAGGCTCTAGAGATATTATTATTTCCCTTGACTGTAACACCAATTGAAGCGGAGCATTAATTCTAAAAGCTGATCACGTTCTTAACTTAATTCGAAATCTGTACATAAGTGGTAAGACAATCACATCCCGGACACTCAGGCTCTAAAAAAAAAAATCACATCCCGGACACAAGAAGTGTGACTAGAACCGATAAAACTGCAGAGATAACTTAAAACCCTAAAATAGCACAGTTTAGAGATGGCCCCAAAACACACAAGTTTTGCTTTGCCCGAGCTGTCTCTGCGACTTTCAAACCCTTTAAGCAACTGTGAGGCACTGCGCCCCAGCTTTGGAGGGTTCATTGACAAATTAAATTAGGAGGAGGAACACGCTTCCAGTTTTGGAATCAAACTTCTCCATGCATCAGCAATACCATTTGCAAGGCGTGCTTGACCTTTGGCAAACTCATGAAAAGCAATTCCCATATCTTTAGTTTTCTGTTCCTGAAAACGCACCATCTCCTCGTTCATTAATCTAACAATTGTTTCAAATGTCTTCGCTGCTTGTTCACTCTCTACCTTCAACTGCACCACAAATTCAAATGTCACTGTCAAGCAAACCGATAGGCATACAATTTGCTTGTTGGAAAATGGATGACAATCATAATCAAACTTGCCTCATTATATTCATATTGTGCTTCAGCCACTTTATCAGATCGTGTCAGCGTGAGTTTGTCACTGCATTCCACCAGACATAAACAAATCATGAATCAGAATACTAGGTACGTCCTAGTCCCCCGACCACATGGAAAACTCCACCTTCTTTGCATTAGTAAAGAAAATAATGGGGACACAAGTTTGTGTAGGGGACTGTGCAACAATAATTAGTATTAAGTGACACCTCAGCCAAAAAACAAACATTAAAAGCGCACTATATAATGCCATGCTAGATTAGGTGAACAACGGAACCAGGGAACCAGGAACATACAGATTTATCTCCTTCAGCTTCATAGTTTCAGCTAGCTCACATTGTCTCCTGAAGGCATTGGCTCTCTCTGCTATCGTTGCCTGTTTCAGAAAAGCCAAAAAGTGGATAAATGTCTTAGTTTCTCTTTTCTTCTTTTAATTATTTCCATGAGGCAGTTGGTACTTAAAATCTTACATAACTAAGGAAGAAAACAAACAGAATATTCAGTCATGTTGATGACTGACTTACTAATTAATGAAAGAGAAACAAACCAGACTAACCTTGATAGATTGCACAGCACGGACATAATCTTTCAGAGGTTCTTCAAAATTCATCAAGATCAGGTATGCCTGCTTGCCAGAAAAGCATATAACGGTTTAGCAGTTTTCATCAATAATGCAAGCATGCAACCATGCATATACGAAAAGCCACTAAAATAAACAATAGGGAGCTTGCCTCCTTTTGCAGCCTGATTGATAAAGTCTCAGACTTTGCCCCAAGTTCAGAGAATGCCTTTCCAAGAGCATTTCCTTCACAATCACCAAGAAGTTTCACTGCTTTCCCAAAATCTGAAAGTGATTGACCCAACTCTGCAAGAGCCATCAAAGTAAGATGGTAAGAATGGCATTATGCATAGGCCATGTCACAAGGGAGGATAGAAGGTGAAATTGATTCACTTTAGGGCAAAATGGGAAGGACAACAGACACCAAATTAATCCTTACCTCTGTGCCTCTTCACAAGTCGATATGCATGTTTTTGAGCTTCAGCCAAGTGGTTTTCAAGCTCAAAAATGTAGTGTTTCATCTTTTCATATTCAGGAGTTGATTCTTCCACTGGCTTCTCTTTCCCAAGGACAACATCACTTACTTTAGACTGCACATCCTGTCAATATTTGCAAACAATTCAAAATAATTTAAGATACCAAGACTTACACTCAGACAGTACACTCAACCAGATTGCCAGACAGGTAAGCAAAAGCAGTTGTCTAAGATAGAGGAAGCGGCAATCTATGGCTGGGTAACATTCCATGTATGATAACCCAAGCGATAAATACCAGAGAAGAATAGCACAACTGTAGCAAAATACAAGAGTAGATCTCAGTGTTGCCTCAAATCCGGTTCACTGTTCTACTCTAGGCATATTCATGACATGCCAGGCATGAATGACTGGTTGAACTGAGAAGCCAACTTCCTTCACCTATACTACTAACAGAAGATACCTCAGCAACTTTCTTTGATACTTTTTCCTGCAGACTTGCTTCATATTTGTAAAGAAATTTTTATCAAATTATTTTCTTTTGAGAAGTTATTAGAGTCAGACAAACACATTTATCTCCCCCTTCCCACCCCAACCAACTAGTCTCCCACCTTTCAATTCACGCACATTCCATGTGCTTGTCCACTGCTAGTAACAGTAAAGGGAGAACAGTAAGTGCTGTTCTACTCCAGACAGAATTAGTGTAACTCAAAACTAGACTCCATTTAAAATACTGATACCTTATTAGAAAAATAATCATAATACTAAAAGTACACGTTACCTTAAAAATCTGCATTAAATCAGATGGCTTCTTCTTGAATATACCACTCTCCTGGACCCTAAATCTCTCCATTGCCTGCATAGATACCATAAAGAAATAAAAATGCAGATTTTCTTTTCCACTAAAATTGACAAAAATAGACTAGAAATTTACAGTCACCAAAGATATACAAACCCACATAAGAAAAGGAGAGATATTCAGGACATTATTCTTCTTTTTTTGTGATAGATATTCAGGAGATTCTAATACCTCACTTCCCAACATGTGAAACAAGTAGTGGATAGGTATTATTGGGATAATTGAGATGATTGCATGATTCAATTTTTACATAACAATAATTATATGCTAAAGAAAATTTAATCAGCCCATTAACTATTTGCTAGTCATCCAAGAGACCAATCTTCAAAATAAACAATTTATTTTATTTTAATATTCATATTGAAAAAACAAAGAGAAGTAATGTTATGGAATGAGTTAAGGAAAGATAGAATCGGGGAGAGATGGGAGAATAGAAGAGGTTGAGAGAACTAGAGACACAGAGACTGAATCACTTCACTGAGATTGAAAAAAACTAAGTTACAAAGGTATCAGGGACTTATTTATAGCCTACTGCCCTTTGGTGCTCTTGAGGTCACTAACAACCTATCAGTTATCCATTTATTTATTGGGAAGATTGCACTTAAGTCCCAAATAAGAGAAAATACGACAGAAAGATCCCATGAGTGAAGTCTCGTGGGACATTTTTGCAATATGTTTCAAATGTAAAAAGTCTAAAATACCCTTAACTCATTCTCTCTATTTAATCAATAGGGTTATTTTGGACTTTTCACATTTGGAATATATTACAAAAATGTCCCATGGGACTTCACTGCAAATTTGAGATTTGAAGGGATTTTCTGTCGTATTTTCTTTTGTTTGGGACTTAGGTGCAATTTTCCCTTATTTATTTTAATTACCTAACAAGAAAAAATGAGCCAATGGCAGAAGGGAAGAAGCAAACTTTGTGCTAGATAATGCAAGAAAATTAATCTGATCTAAAACATCAACAGCTGCAGTAGAGGAACAAATTTTACTACTCAGAAGTATCACCTCTTCATCTGCCTGCAAAAAAGTCCTCAGATCTTCACTTTGCTGAAGCTCATGATGTGATGCAATCCTGTTTATAAATATATCCAACGCTTGACGCCTCATCTCAATAAATTCGGCACTAAAACGGAACTTCTCTGCAAAAGTGAAACACAGATAAGGGCTAAAGGGTAATTTTGGATTGCTTTGTAGAGTATCAACATCTTCATCAAATAACTTTTTAAACATGGTGCAATGCTTCTACAGGATTCTTAAGTATTGACTACACATCATCAAGGACGAAGCCCCTCTCTTCATCAAACAGTCATGCCTAATGTACATCAGGACATGCCATATAAATGTCTGGGCATAGTATGTTGTGTAGGAACGAGGGGGGAAGAAAGAGAAACAGAGGGACAGACCACTTTCTCTCTGTTTTTTTTTTTTTTTTTGGGGGGGGGGGGCGCTAGAGAGAGGGCTCAACTCTTATTATTCAAAGAACTTATTACAATAAACCCTGGGGGAAAGAAAGAGAAACAGGGGGACAATTTTATTTTATTTTTGGTTGTGGGGGAAGGGGGGCGAGAGAAGAGGCCCAATTCTCATTCTCTTGCCCCCTTTTATAGATCATAATCCCTAATACCCAATTAACTAACTACCATTGACCCTTTAACTAACTTCCCCGTCCTTTATTACATAACATAGCATGTCAAAAACACAGCAGGTTTAAAAGTTTTGAAAAGAAGAAAGCAATACTCATTGAAATACAGGCATCAAAGACTATAAAATAAGACGCTACTTCCAGGCTAGCCTGGATGAGCACCTTCAGAAATTCGAATTTCTGCAGTGGAAAGGCTGTGGAAAAATGACAATATGTGAAACATATCACAGGCTACATACATAGTTAACTTATGTATTAAAGAACTTTTTCACCTTCAAAGGAGAAGAAAGAGAAAATATATGGTAGTTCACTTCAATCATGATAATTTCATATTTTCATTACCATATAAGAGACCATCATAATGTCTGACAAGTGACATGAAAAAAATAAAAGCATGTAAACGAGGATGCTGAGTGCCAAAGCAGCAGCATCACACATTCTAATAGCAACTTCTAGGATTGAATATTATTGAGCACGGTCCTGCCAAAAGATGTTACCTACAGCACTTTTCTCTGGAAGAGGCGGAATGAATATGCCTTTGTACTTTTCAAAAAGACGATCATGCAACCAAACAAAGTCACTGTAGCGTCGGATGACAATCTTCTCAGGTCCTTGATAGTCAGGAAAATTTGTCTGCCAAAATAAATTTCAGTTAAAATGAGAATGAAATGGCAGGCTCTGGTGTTAAATCGTTCCAATGAAATCGGTGGGGAAAATCAATACTTGCCAATGATGAAAGTGAATATCTTGGCATAGAGAATAAAAATCCGCATGTAAAGCATCTACAATTGTAGACTTAAGTGTAAGAAAAATCATATTCTTATGGAGTTTTAGGGTACATTGGTACATGAGAATGTCAATTCCATTCCATGGCAACAACGATCTCATAAATGTGTTGTAGTTCATTTCCCATTTTACCTCCATTTAGCCCTGTCTCCATCAAATGTCAATGGAATAAACTAATATGGAATTCCATTCTTGACTAAAATTTCGCATGCATGCTGGTTCTTAATTAAAATTTATGCATGTGTGAGGTCTATACTTAATTAACAACAAAACAGAGGGGCAAAAAACATGTCATCCATCATCCAATAGAATTCATCCCTGTGTTGGTCTCTATGTTCTATCTCTGTTTGTGTCTATCTAATATCTATTTATCTGGATATAACAAACAGCGATGGGAGGGTTAATGCAAGTAGAAAGCGCTAAAAAAACTCCAACCATTTATTCAAGGCTATAATCTCTAGTTATTGGCTTTAATATTTTACTGTGTTCTCGGTGCAAGTTGTTATACTAAAGTTTGCAACTCCTTAAAATCCCATTGTATCATTATTGGTGTCATTCAACACCCCAAACTAAACTCCTTCGTCATGTCATTCTTAAAAATAGACAACTGTTCCTTTATACACACACACACGCGCACACAGAGATATGCGCGGTATTCTATCATTTAAAGATAGATTTTTAACCCGATAAACAAGCTCAAGATAAAGGGAACTTCATTCAATTTTACCTTCATACTAGTGCGGAAATATAATGTAATTCACTAAATGCAGCACCAGCCATAGTCAAATATAAGTAGTCAAATAGAAGTGCACAGAAAGTTGGATTTCAATTAAATGAGAAATTTCCAAATAACAAAAAAAGGGTTGCCGATGGGAGAAAGAAAACAAGAAAAAGTAGAAAATTACTTGGGTGATGACGCGGTAGGAGATATAGGCTTGGACGCCAGTGCCGAGCTTAACCGGATCGGTGACTGAGACAGATAGGAAGGGCTGCGAAGACTGAGATCTAGGGCTCTGCATCGACCCGGGGAGACTTGCGTTCTGTTCCATCAGAAGAGATAGATTTGAGAAAAAGGAAAGATTGTATCTCGAAGACATGCAGTAGCAGATGAGTAATTACCGTGGGATTCATGGTCGTCTGGGTTGAAGATGGTTGCAGTGAGCTCTAAATTCTCCAGTGGGAGAATTAGAACGAGAGGCAGGTGAGTCAGTTGCGGTGGATGACGGAAATAACACTCCGAGTTGAGCGGTGAGTCAGGAGTAAACGAGTCAGCAACAGTTATTTATTGCTTGCGGTAACCGCGAAATATCACCGCATTTTTTTCCTTCCTTATTTTATTGTTCCGGAAATACCAACGCCGTCGCCATCACTTATCAGTTGACAGACACAGCGAATGCGTTAAGCCCGACGATGACCGCCGTTAGAGTTCTGTAACGGGGAAAACGGAAGGAAAAAGGGGTTATCTTCTCTCAAATTATTATCTTTCCCGCATAAATTGTAAGAAATGACAGAAAAAAATATCACTTAAAATTTTAAAATTCAGTTGACAATAATAAAATTAATAAAAATAATAAAATAATTGACAACTTATTTTATTGTGAAGTCACATATTTGACATTTAAAATTTCAAGTGGTATTTTCTTAAGATTCTCCCTATATAGGAAAAATCTAATTTAGAAAATCTAATTTTTTTCATACAAAATACTGCTATAAAAATAGCGGAAAAATAATATTCATTGAATTTATTTATTTATTATGTATTGATTTATCTGATTTTTTTTCCTGAAAATACTAAATTTAAACATTTTCATATATAGTCAATTTACAGTGTAATAATTTCAGGTCAGAAAATTATATTTTAAAAATTTAATCCCTATCCCTAACTTATTTTAAATCTTGTATATAATCAAAGCTTATATGTGTATGTATATCATGATCATAAGATGCCTATATAATCGGTGCTCGTATAGAAGCTTTGATTATATTTGTTAATTGCTCTTTATGTATTAAAAAAATTATTTATTAATTAAATTAATAAATAGATTTCTTATTCATAGATTTAGTAGGAGGGAGGATCGAGACAATCACCCTCAGTGATTTAGAATCATGATCATAAGATATCTATATAATCCGGGCTCATAGATGTGCATATTAAAGATTTAATTAACCTGTATTAACTGCTCTTTATACATATTAACTGCACTTTTATATGCATATAAAAGATTTAATTAACCTGTATCAAGAAAAATTTAAAAATTATTAACTATTAATTGGATTAATAAATAAATTTCTTATTTCGAAACTTAGTAGACAATCAATTCACTGACGTCGTCGTTGTTGATAAATTAGGGATGGGGATGGAAATTTTGATATTTAAAATATTAAACTTAAATAGTACTATAATGTCTTAATGAATAGTACCTTATCCACTATTTAATACGAGATCAATGAATTTTGTTTAAAAGAAATATGTTATGATTAAATAATTTAGTTTATTTTTTAATCAATCAACAAAAAGGCCAACTACTAAAGGAGCATATTATTTACAAAGGAAAATACAGGGAATAGGCACTTTGGTTGGACGCGCCTAGCCCTTAGCGTCCACTTCTATAAAACAACGCGGTTTTGGCGCCAAATAGTGCAACTGATGTTTTTTTTAAAAAAAAAAAAAAAAAATATGGGACTCATAGATATTTAGGATACCGGTACTAAAAAGATACTTCATGATCTTGAAAAAATATTTCGAGATCTTGAATGATCTAAAAAAGATCTTGAAGATCTTGATCGACAGATCGATCTTTGGAAAAAATACTTTATGATCCTGAAAGAAATATTTAATGGTACTAACTGTTACTAAAAGAATTTTGAAAAGATATTTCAGGATACTGACTGGTATTAAAAGGATACTTCACGATACTGATTGGTACTGAAAAAATATTTCACAATCTTACAAAATTTTATTAGGACCTTGAAAAAATATTTTAGGTACTGTACTAAAAATATATTTCAAGATATTTTTCCAAGATACTAAAATAATTTTTCAAGATCGTGAGATATCGTGAAGTATTTTTTCAACCAGTCAGTAACCTCAAATATCTTTTTAGTATCATTCAGTACCCTGAAATATTTTTTCAAGATCCTCAAATATTTTTTCAAGATCATGAAGTATCTTTTCAGTACCAGTCATTATCCTAAAGTATCTTTTTAAAACTTATAAGTACCATGAAATATATATATTTTAAAAAAAGCATCAGTTGCACTATTTGGCGCCCAAAACGGCGTTATTTTATAAAAGTGGATCGCAGTGGACGCTAAGAGCAGAGAACCCTAACTATATCCCTTCTAGTAGGTGGGGCGCTACAATGGATAGCCGGGAGAGTAACAACAAAAGAAGCATTTTATGTTTATCATTTTTCTTCAAATTTTTACTAATTTATTTGAAATAGCTATTTGAATCTTTAGAAGAAATTTTTCAATCGTAATTTAGGGTATAGAAAGGCCTCAATTTATGTAAATAAATATTTTTAAGGACTTCAAACATAATCCAAACAAGTACAAGTGGCGCATAATATGTATATCTGTGTGCGGGGCGCCTCTCAAGCACGTCAGCCTATCGTGATCATTAACTTACTTGAAAGCAAACCCCAATTATATTCACATGAGGTATAAAAATTATAATAAACTTATTTATTCATAATAAAAATAAAGATCGTGATTTTCTTAGAAAGTTTGTACAGATTGTGCAATATTGCTTTTAAACTCTCATCCTTGAGGGCAGCTGAATCTTAGAATAGTAAGAAAAAAGAAAAGTCACCATTAAATTCTAAACAATAAATTCAACTAACAGAACTCAAACAAGTTACAACATGTGAACATTATGACATGCCATTTTAAGTAACAGAACTTATTATCGCACGGTGCTCTCCTGTGAAAAGCTCTTCCAGTGGTTATATTTTTGGGACTTTACAGTGATTTTTTTTCCCTCCCAAAAAAATTGAATGTTAAGGAAACAGGAGGAAGTTTCATTTTCATGCCTTTTAAAGTTTTGAAAGTCACGGAAGATGAATCTGGATATGATTATGACGGGACCAATATGGAGAAATGATTGAGCGTATCAACCATTCAGCATTATGTCAAAAATTCAATTCAAATACCACCAAGCATCTAGTTTAACTGGTTGGGGTTATACTAACTTAATCAGAGGTCTCAAGTTCGAACTCTGGGAACATAGAAGTGTTTGGTGGTAGAATTTTCCGCCTTTGTGGTCCAACCCAGCTCAATTTGGATTAGTCTTGACCCTGATAAATCCCCGAGTTAAAAATGGTAGGTCCCAAGATAATTGGGATGAAATGGGGTTAGGTACGGTCCTCTTCACTTCCCATCATCTTCCTCATCTCACCGGTAGTTGGATTGAAATCTTAACCGTTCAGATCTAATATTATATAAAAGTATTATTTTTATATATTTTTTAATAATTTAATATATTTTTATAAAAGATGAAATCTAAACCGCTCGATTTCAATCCAACTACCGAGATTGAGAAGATGATGGGAAGTGGATGAGAAGGGAAGAGGATGGGGCAAACAAGCCCATGTTTTTTAGGACACGTCAGGAGTGAGCGCGACCCTGTTGTAATGTAATGGGGCCTCATCCTCATCAGTCATCACCCCTCACCCACCACCATATCTTCATAAATCCCTTTCCTTGTTCCTTGTTCCTCACTCACTCGCTCCCCTCTCTTCTCATCTTTCGGTTCTCTCAATTTTTGAGCTTTTTTAGCCCCCACCCACATGGACCCCACTGCATCTCGCCATCGCCGATCGTCTTCCTCTTCCGATCGTCTACTCGAGATTTTCACCTCCTCTCCGCCCTCCGTCGCCACCGCTGGTGACGAGCTCAACGAGGCTGAGCTTTTTTGGTCTGGCGATGTCCCTGAAACTGAGAATCAACCCCCTCCGCCCGCTAAAAACAACCGGCCGAGCCTCACTTGCCCCCAGAACTCCGGCTTCCTCGCTGTGCTATCAGAACCCGCTTTCCGTTCCGGTGATCAGTCCATATTGTGTCGGAAGACCACTATCCCGTCGACGTCTTCGATGATGGTTCCCTCGATACCTAGACCTCCGGGTCAGAACCCTCAAGACAGGGAATACTTCTCGCAGTCCCTGCCGTTTAGGAAATTTCAGCAATCGGCTCCGGTAAAAGTTCCGATTCTGTCCTCTAGAACTATGCCCAGGAGGAGGAACGACGAGCTGGCTTTAGTGGACGAGGATATTGAGGACGATGACGAGATGTTGCCGCCCCATGAAATCGTTGCGAGGGGTTCTGGAGTGTCGCCGAAGACCACTTCTTCGGTGCTGGAAGGGGTCGGAAGAACCCTCAAAGGGAGGGATCTTAGACAGGTGCGGAATGCTATATGGCGCAAAACAGGTTTTCTTGATTGATTGGTGGTGTTGCTCCTCTTAAAACGAAGTACATTTCTTGGAGAGGAAGTTCAATTTTGATCGATTCACCAAGGACGGTGACTTAAATGAGTATGTTTGGTTAACTTGGTTGTTAGGAAATGGAAATGGAAATGGAAGTTGGCCCTTTTAATATTATTCATCATTAGAATTCTGGGATCAAGTTTTTGACAACTTTTCGATTGGCTGCTACTATTTTTATTTTTAATTGTACCTAATTCTCATTCTCAACCCTGAAACACGTGAACCCTGTTTTTGCCTTGTTCCTGTGGGACACAAGATTCTTCATTCACAGGAGATTGAATTCTCCCTCATTTATCGCTTTGCTTTTGCCAAATATTAGGATTTAATCCTTATATGGCTGAGTTTCAAGCTTGTTGCTTCTCGATTCCTTCGGCAACGTTGCCAGCATACTAGAGTACGATGAAAAAAAATGAAAGGCTAAATGAAGGTGATTGGTGACTTGGTAAGTAGCTGGTTTTAATTTCCTTTAAACAGGAGTTGTACAGTAATTGAATACTAAAACAAACAAAGAGAGTAGGTAAGCATTCGTGTCCGTTTTCGTGTTACTGTTTCGCATTTGATTATGAAGATGGGTTCACAAACCATTATATTATTAACAGATTGATGATAATCATACCACTGATTGCATTTTTTTTAAAAACTATGTGCTGTTGTTCGTGATCCATTTCATTTTCATGGCGCGTTTATTTAATTTGCTAGTTCCCATTAAACCATGTCCATACCAACAAATGTTATACTATTCAGGACACCTGGCATATCCTTAGCGGGGATCGACATTAATTTTTTAAGTCATGGGGGCGATAAAGTTTACAAATATAATTTGAGTACCAAACCCAAAGGGCATCACCAGATTAGTTCGGTGGCAAGCAGAGGAGTACGTCATCGGCCGAAAATGACAGACCTTACAAATAAATAACCTTGGTATCTCGTACACTTGAACATAATAATATCATAATGATTAAGAAGCCAGCTTTGCCAACAAATATATAATTGATTGGTCCATGGCCGCAAGTTAAATGCTGAGTAGCAGGTTTTACGGTGAAGTTACAAGTTCAATAGACAGGTGAGTTAAGTCGCCATTGTCGTTTGATTATACACTTAACATGACACTTCCCAAAGGCCAAAAAAACAGGACAACAATGTGATTCAGCTCTAGCTCCCCTCCATATCAAAGAAAAATTCTGTATCCCATTGGAAGATCTGTAAAATGGCCGTTCTTTTTTTTTTTTTTGATACAAGAGAGACACCTCAGCTTATTCCAATAGGAGTAATAATCTCATTACAATCTTGGCTAAGGAGAACCACTAAATCCTCAGGTGGCTCATATACTTCAAGAAATCCCTATCATGTGGGTAAACCGCTTTTCGCAAGGTAATCTCCTACACGGTTGCACGTATGAAGCATGTAAGTTACCTTTGTTTCCCAATCCATACCCATAAGCACTTTAACTTCCTTGACAAGGCTAGAGTCTCTATGCTGTGACCGAAGCTCATGAAGAATGAGGTAAATACACTCGGTGGAATCTGTTTCCAACCACACCTTCCTAAATCCCAAGGCCCATGCCATCTTGAGCCCAAGGATACAAGCCCAGAGTTCCGCCGTTAATTCATCCCCATCCTCAAGAGGATGTATGAATCCCTTAACAAAGTTTCCACTGGAATTCCGAATGAGGCCCCCACAAGCCCGTGTCATAGTTGTCATTGAGAACGCTCCATCTACATTCACCTTCACTCACTCCCCCTTCGGGGGTCTCCATGACTGACAACTAGGTGCCAAAGTTGCCCCCTGGATCTTCGTCCCTGCAAGACGATCAGTTGTATGATGCCTGCTCTCCACCATAGCCTTTGAGCTAGCAAGAATGTTATCATTGGAGAGGAATTTTTTTTTTCAAACACAAGCAAGTTCCTTCGGCGCCATAGCCACCAACACAAGATTGTAAACCGGGAAGCCCATTCCCGTCTCTCTTCTGCCCTTCCACGGATGTTCCACCACACCCAATCCAGAAGACTCATACTCCCAAACATATGCCATTGTGATGGGTTGACCACTTTCCTCCATAAAGCTCTGGAGTGAGTGTAGTCCCGAAACACGTGCAAAGTATCCTCAAACCCCACCCCACACAGGGGACACGCCGCATCCACCGTCAGGCCCCTTCGCATTCGGCAAGCATTTGTGAGCAAACTTTGGCGAGCTAGTAGCCAAAAGGCCATTCTGGCCCAGGGTCTTTTTTTAAAAGCTGACAAAATTTAAGATAAGATCGGGATCATGATAAAGTAGGGATTATTATCACTTCAAACTTGGAAGAGACGTCACTGTAAGTAAATCCTCAAAGATAATATACTTGAAAAAAGAGAAATTTTGTTTGATACAGAATCCGGCGGGAAAGAGAAATTTTAGTAGAACAGGTCGAGTATGAGCAAGTCAGAGATTTCTAAAATGCCTCAATCGTTTAATTTTATCCAGAAGTATAAAAAAAGAAGAAGCAATTTTACCCAATCCATTGGCTAATGCTAAATCTGATTGTTAAATACACTTGGCATCCACGTGCTACCCCACCTTGTCAAATGTCCTCTACGTCATCATTTCTCTCGCTCTTCGTACCACCACTTTACCGTCACTCATTGTCCTCCACGGCCGCCTTCCTCCTCCACCCGTCCACCGGCCTTTTATTCTCTTCTTCCTCTTCTTTACAATCACTAACTTGGTTCAAGTTTTCGAAGAATTTTCTAGCAAAGCTTGATTTTTTCCGGCCATGGTTTTTTTTGGTAGATCTACTTATGATTGCCAAGATGCTTCGTGCAAGTGTGCTTTACCTTTTCCAATCTTCATTCTTTGTACATGTTATGTTTTTTTTGGTTCTGTCATTAAGATTTAGGATTTTTCATAGCCAAATTCTCCTGCTCGGTTGTTCTCTGCCTTTATTTCTCCGGTTCTTCACCGATCTTGTCAATTCTTTTGGGTCGAATGCCAATAATATGCAAATTGAAGCTCTGCTTTTCTATTGTTTGTAGTACACATTTTACTTCCTGGTGGTGGGTGCTGCTATATGGACATCATCACGGGCAGGTGAATTATGCTCTGAGACTAAGGCTTTCTGGTTTGAGTTTCTATTTTTTTAGTGTTTGAATGTGATTAGAGAAGCTCCTTTTTGTTGTAGAGATATCTTGTTGGATGTGGATTGGCGAGAGGCAATCAATGAAGATGCCGACACAGATTTTCCTTAGTCCCTATGATAGCTGTCATCGGGGGAATCCACACCGATGATGAAGGTGGTTCAAATTTCCAGATCTTTGAGATTCCCCTTCTCCTATCATGGCTCCAGATCTGTGTGGTTGGAGAAGCGGCAGAGGATGTGTGGCGATGAAGAGTGAGGTATGCAGTGATCGAGATGGTGATGTGGCTCTTGAGGGTGAGGTGGATGTGCTGATTGTTAACTTTTCTAAAGGGCGGGTAAAAATTGGCCTTTAAACCCAATAAAAAAAAAACACACAAAAAAGAGAGCCAAGGCAACAAAAATGGTGGATATGTTTTCCACCTGATTTTTGTTTGGTGCCAAATTTCCCTCCTGATATGGAGACATTAAAGGCCTGTTTGGTACGGGGAAGATTTAAAGAAGGAAAGGAATTTAAAGGAGCGAAAGGAATGAAAGGGAAGATTGCGAGATGTAACATCCTGAATTTTATTTTAGAACCATTATATTAATTTAGTGTAATTAAAATTTGTAATATAATTACTTAGTAGGCAGTGAATTTTCTAAAATTAGAAATAAAGATTTTTTTATATATAATTATATATTAAATTTTAATATAATATATGTATATATACATTTTTTTAAAAAAAGGAAGACGGAAGATGGAAAAATAAATAAAGGTGGCGGTGCCCACGGTGCCACCAATTGAAATTGGGGGTGCAGAGCCCCCAATTTTTGAAAAGGGAGTGCCGCCCCCTATTATTTCGGTGGGGGATTTTTAGTACAAATACCCCCCACCCCAATACACAAACACACACACACACACACTTCTTTCATTTGTAGAGAAGAGCGTGAGAGAGAAGAGAGAGAGGGAGAATAATGTGATAATTATTTGGGAGCCTTGTAGTAGCTTTTTGGTGATTATTTGGGAATTAGCGAGTAATAGGTAACTTTGAATATTCTTCCATATACTTGTAAATTGTGTATGATTATAAATTATATTATTTTTATAGACTGAATTATGTGTATATGTATTATAATATTATTATGATAAAAGTTGAAAATTACATTTTTGTACCCAAGAAAATTACAGTTCTGTACCTAAGAAAATTACAGTTTGTGCCCAGCAAAAAATTACCGTTTTGCCCCTGAATTTTAGAAATGACATTTTGGTCTTGAATTTCAGAAATGACAGTTTAGTCCCTCGAAATTAAAAAAATACAGATTGGTCCGATGAGGTTTTTTATGAGATGTTTGGTTTACCTTGTGATGACATTTTATATATATGGAAGTTTATTTTAATACACTTTATTTTATTGAATATAATTATCATGTCGGATGTATGTGTGATGGGTTGGAGTAAGGAGGAATTTGAATGATAAGATTTATTTATGCCACTACTCGGTGCACAGTGGATGGTACTTTTCATGGCCCCTTCTTTCATATTTTCCTCTGGCCGGGATTGCATTGGAGTTGTGGGACATGTGACACTTCCTTAGTTGTTATTTTTAAGGAGGGGAGCCATAGTCCAAACTTAAGCTCTATACCTTTGGCCGGGTGTATCTTAAGTTTTGGTGAGCTTGGAACCATCCAGTCAAATGAATGAGTTTCTATTGGACTATGTGTTAGCCTATGGCTCCAATCAGCGGTACAAGGGTGGACGGTGATATAAGGAAGGCTGCATACTGCATATTGTATAATTGTATAGTTCATAATTGACATAATGATGATTACTTTTGCAAAAAAATATTTTTGTTTGAGAAATTATGGTATATACAAATATATTTGAAATCAACCCTTGCTTTTTGTCATATGTAATTTTTTTTGTGTACGGTAGAAACTTTCAGTAGTTACTGAGACGTGGAATCTCATCCCATGTTAACATTTTTCAAGTGAATATCCTAGTAGAGAGCAAGGGAAGACACATATGGAGTGAGCTTTGAAGGCTCTTTTGTACTCCTATAGTTTATGTTATGTTATCTTATTTGCCATGAACCTAAGATTTCCGCTTTGTATTAAACTGAAATATATTTTTGGAAATTCATTTTTATTATGTATTATGAATTTATTTGAAATGATTATGTAATTTAATGATTTGGATATTGATTATCTCTACTGGAGGTATTTTAAGTATTTTGGCAAAGTTTTCAGGTATTGAAATTGAGGTGTTACACGAGGGAAATTAAAAAGTCGAGCTGTTTGGTAGACATGGGAAGGTAACTTAAGTTGAAGGAAAATGAATGGTTTGGTATGAAGAATTGGGTGTTAGTTAAGTGGGAATGTGAGGTGAAATACCAAAAATGCCCCTAAATTAAATTAAAAAGACAGAATAAGTGATGCATATCAGCATATTTGTTTGACAGATATCAGCATAAAGAAGAAGGACTTTAAAAAATATAACTCAATGGAGTAACATAATCAATTTTTAGATGTGCAGAGCCAACAATTCTCAGGAATTCAATGCAATGGGGATTCTCGAGAATTCAATATGCAACAACCCCGACAATTCTTGGGAATTAGGGTTTGATTCTTGAGAATGACTCTAATTCTTGAGAATGATCCTTCAATACTCGATAATTACCTTCAATACTCGAGTTTGGGGTGCTCTTCTTGGTGCTTGTCGGGTTTATGGTAATATTGACCTGGGGAAAGAAGCTGCAGAGAAAATGATTGCATTAGATCCATTAGATTCTAGAAACTACATTATGCTTTTCTAATAGATACTCAGTTGCTGGTTTATGGGATGATGCATCAAAAGCGAGGGCTTCAATGAAGGCTATGATCAGAGCCCCCGGGATCAGTTTCATTGAGCACAGGAAGAAAATCCATCGGTTTGTGGTGGATGATTATTCGCACCCTGATGACGACAAGATCCATGAAAAGCTGGAAGAGTTGGTGAGGAAGATTCATGAGGCTGGGTTTGTGCCAGAAACTGAATTCTGTTCTTCATAATGTTGATGAGGAAGTGAAAATGGGTATGATTAACAAGCACAGTGAGAAGATTGCTCTTGCATATGGCCTTTTAGTTACAAGCTCTGATGAGCCAATTGTAATAATGAAGAACCTTAGAATTTGTCGTGATTGTCACAGCACCGTGAAGTTCGTCTCTCAATAATCTCCAAATGCTAGTGTCGTCAATTTCAGGTTCGTGGCCTTCCTTCAACTAACCCTCGAATGTCTTTTTTAATAAACACATGCACTATATACAGGGTTTTTTTTGTCCCTAACATTCATTCTCCCGGTAATGAAAACGCTATCCCGCCAAATTTGGAGGGATTCAACTTTCCCACCATTGTGGGAAGATGGAGCTTGGTGGGAAACCCATTTTCCCTAACAATCGCGTGCCAAACAGTTTTCTCCGTGGGAAGCCGCTCATCTTTCCTTTCCCTTTGCTGAAATCAGCGTACCAAACGGGCCTAATAGAAACACGTAAGGAACTGAACTCCCATGTCGAATCTACATATACGGCCATTTGGCTTGAAGCCATTCCAGCATAGAGATCAATAAACAGGAAAAAAGCCACAGATCTAAAGGTTAATAAAAGCAAACATAAGCCGCCAAAGAATGAATCAAGCAAGGGAAAGGAGGATCCAGAAGGGAAGCCCCAAAGAGAAACCCCAAAAACGAAGGGGTGTTGATATTGCACGGCCATGACTCGAAACTCTTCCATGATTGATAGAGAAGGCGATTTTAAGAGCTGTGCTTTTGTGGTGTCCCCTCCAAAAAGATTTTTTTTTTTGATATAAAAGAAGGCAAAAGCCCAAGAAACTGTTAAAGTAAGATTACATCACCAAGGGAATAAATCCCAAACATTCTTGATCAACTAAGGCTCTCAAAGCCAAAGGACACTCACCATGGATCCCTGATTTGGTAAGGCCACACTTTGCTAAAGCATCAGCTACCCTATTACACTCTCTAGGAATATGGCATATATAAACACACCAATCCCTAGCAACCAGACTTTTAATCTGCTGAAACAGAAGGCTACCCGCCAGGAAATTTTCATCAGCCAAGCAGAGCACAAGATCCAAAGCATCAGATTCCAGCCTTACCTTCTTGAGGCCTAAATCCCATGCTAATACAAGACCCTCATAGAGAGCCCATTCCTCCGCAAAAGACTAGCACTACACATCCCGATGGATTTAGTGAAGCCAGCAATCCATAGCCCTTTACTGTCCCTCAAAACCCCACCACATCCAGCTTTGGATGAGCTTTGCATCATAGCCCCATCCACATTCAATTTCACCCATCCCTCATCAAAGTGGATACCAAGACCGTAACATGGAGGAGTTGTCATGATTACCAAAGACATTCCAAAGGGGCAACCTGACAACATGTAACTTTTCTCCACACCTGAAGCACTATAACCTCTGGTTTCCAAGGTTTACAGAAGCCTGGCTCAAAGAGAGAAGAATTACGCCAATTCCACAATTTCCAAATACAGACACCAAAGATAAGACCCCAAAAAGGGCCCATAGCAGAATCCAGTTTACCAGATAAATTCATCGACTTCCATTCTCTAAGACCCACAACAAAAAATCGGGAGACAAACCTTTGATCCAGCATTCGAAGCCACAAATGCTTAGCATAAATGCGGTCCTCGAGAATGTGTAAAATATCCTCCACACCTCCATTACAGAAGCTACAAACATCCGAAACAGAAGACCAAGAACTACGCCACACGTTAGTAGGCAATTTGTTTAAAACCACCCTCCACATAAAAACTCTAATGCGTTCCGCCCCTTTCCACTTCCAAATACATTTGAACAGATTACATTTCGTATGTATAGGGTTTTTTTCAAGCAAAAAATAGGCATTTCTTATGGAAAAATTACCGTCACTAGAAGGACCCCACCGCATGAGATCATGACCAACCGTAGCACGAGGAGGCAACTGAGGGATCAAGCGCTGCAGAGTAGACGAATGAACAGGTGCCGGCAAGTCTATCCAGTCCCAAAACCCATCCAAAGTCCACTCACTCACCGAGGACCGCCCTCCTCCACGATAAATCTCTGATACAGAAATCTTTAATTTTACCCTCAAACAGCCAATTATCATGAAAAAAATTGACCATCTGGCCATTCCGAACCTGCCACTTGATTCCTTGATCAATAATGAATTTTTGGGAAGTAATGAACCTCCACAATCTAGAATCACCTGGCCTAAAAGTCAACAAGGACTCCTCATCACGCAACATATACCTTCCCCGAAGCACTTCACCCATAAACCACGAGTACCCACAATCAATCTCCATGCTAATTTGGCACCACAAGCTTTGTTAAAAAACAACAAATGCCGAAGCCAAGCCCCCCAAACTCCTTTGGAAGAGTAATACGATCCCAACCCACCGGATGGAACCCATTGCTAGACTCCATATGACCCCAAATAAAGTTCCTTTGAAGTTTCTCAATCTCCAAACATATACTCCTTGGTAATCTAGCCACTTGCATCGATATATAAGGGGATAGAACTAAGGACCGACTTAGCAAGGGTGATACGACCAAGGCGGTGGATAAAGACTTTGCCTTCCAGCCGCAAGCTTAGAGTGAACCCTTTCAATAACATAGTTAAATGACTCTTTACTCCTTCTATTCCGGGAAAGAGGAAAGCCAGGATACCTACCAATCTCACACGATACGTTCATAGAAGTCAAATCTCTGATCGAATTCCTAGAGTGAGCAGGAACCCTCGGAGAGAAAAACAAGGATGACTTCACTGGATTAACCTTCCCTCCCGAAGCAGAACAAAATTTATCCAAACACTGCAGCATAGTTTCCGCTTGAGCAATAGACGCCGCTCCAAAAGAAGATCATCATCCGCAAACATGAGGTGGGAGATCTTTGGCCCAGCTTCTAGAAGTAGTAATAGGCTTCCAATTTCCCATTTCAACATCATCACAAATTAGGTGAGACAGTTTATCCATACACAAGACAAAAAGCAAAGGAGAAATAGGATCCCCTTGCCTAAGACCCCTTCGAGGAAAGAAAAACTCCGTTTGGGATCCATTCCACAACACATTATAAGATATAGAAGAAACACAGGCGATAATAAGGTTTATAAAATCCATCTCAAAGCCAGCCTCAATGAGAACCAGCCTTAAGAAATCCCATCTGACCCTATCATACGCCTTCTCAAGATCAATTTTCATGGACATAAGACCCTTCTTGCTCCTATTTTTACTCATAATATGCAGCATTTCCTGACCAATCACAATATTATCATGTATATGTCTCCCTTTGACAAAACTAACTTGGTAAGGAGATATAATGTCATTCATCACCCCCTTCAGCCTTTGAGTAATTATTTTTGTGATGCACTTATAATGCACAGTGCATAGAGAAATTGGTCTAAAATGAGAAACCAATTCCGGATGATCCCTTTTAGGAATGAGGGAAATCAGTGTCTTATTAGCCTCTTCAAAACTATGCTCCCCACAGAAAACTCTTTTAACAAAAGCACAAAGGGAAAGCCCCACCTTATTCCAATTCCTTTTATAAAAAATAGGAGGGAAGCCATCAAAACCCGGGGCTTTAAAATTGCCCATAGAAAAAACCGCATTTCTGATCTCATCATCCAAAGGGCAGCTAGAAAGGCCTTCTAACATTGAAACATCAACAGTAGGGAAAGAAGAATTGGTAACCAGCAAAGCAGGAGTTACACAATCAGAATCATAAAGTACTTTGAAATACCTAATAACCAGATTGCGCAGCTCCTCTTCATTATCAATCCAGACGCCTGCTTCATTTTTCAAAGCCATAATTTTATTCCGTCTGCGCCTCATTTTAGTCTTAAGATGATAAAATCTAGTATTACGATCTCCTTCCGTAATCCACTGAGCTCTGGATTTTTGGAACCATTTGATTTCCTCCAAACTCATAAGTTTATCCAACTCTTCTTGCAGTTGCAATTCCAGATCACACAGAAAATGAGAATACGGATAGGCCGATGACTTGCCACTCAAACGCGCCAGGATGCCACAAACCCAAACAAATTCCAAGGTCCTATGGATGTGATGCTTCTTTTTCTCAACAAACCCAAACACATTTTTATTCCAAGGTCCTATGGCCTCATTAACAAACTTAATTAGTGCTTTATCATCAAAAGCCTGGCGCAATCGAGGCCCTCTCCATGTCATTAGAGACCCCATCCCATTGCTCATCCAGGAATCCCACAAAATTATCATGGTTCAACCACATAGATTCGAACCGAGAACCTCAAATCATTATTCTCCAAAGAGCGAGATGGAAATACCACCCTCCGGTTGCCTTGAGTCACCGGAAATAGGAATCCCTCCGCCTTAGTTTCCGCAAGGATAATCGTTTGTCCTTGATGGCCTTTTTGTTCCCCACTTTTGCCGACGAGGCTTTTGGACCACTTTCCAAATCTCGAATCTTGTCCCTTAGAGTCCTCTTGTCCCTTAGAGTCCTCGCACCATGGTAGTCTTGTCCTTGTTCGCAAAGACTACCCAGGTTCGGACTCGCATTGACCTCTCCATGGATCTCTCGCTTTAGAAAGGGACCCCCCGTTTTACACTCCTCTCGTTTATGACCATATATACCACAATTTAGACACAGAGAATGGAGTCCTTCATACTCCAAAAGGTACTCATAACCATCTAGGGAGAATCCAGACATTAGTTGCTTATCAAGATTCACTAAGACACAAATTCTTGCGTAATGTCCCCTGAGGTGACCAGCAGTATTAATGTCTATTTTCACAATTTCTCCAATACGATTTCCAATCCAGGTGAGAGCCTCTTTATCATAATATTCCAAAACAACATTTGGCAGACGCACCCATACTGCTACACGATCAATTGAAGCCCTTCGGGGATGAAAATGGGGTTCCCATGGTCTAACAGTTAAATAATGATCAAAAATCATCCAAGGACCGCCTGTTAGTGCATTTTGGAAGTCCTCTTTGTTGGTAAACTTAACCACGAAAAAATCATTTCCAATATTGATCAGATTGATAACCCCTCTCTTTGCCCACAGAGGTTGCAAAATAGACAAAAGGATTTTATAGCCAATGCTCTTGCCAAGCAGTTTAACAATGACTGCCATTTTCCATGCCTTATACAAACGTTTTTTCATTTTTTCCGAAAACGAAAACGTAGGAAAGTTGCGCTCTGGGTCTTCCTTGATAACACACAACGGAGAACAATCATCATTGTCCGATTCCATGGAGATATCATCAGCCTCAATGTCATCAGAACAGTCCTCCTTACTCTTCGAACTCCCCTTGCATGCAACTTTTTTATTAATACCTTGTAACCTCTCAGCAAAGGATTGGCCTTGAGACCAAATCTTTTCTACCGGATCCCCTAGTTTCGGCCAAGCCTCCAAACCATTCTTAACCTTTTCTGAACTGCGAAAAAGAAGATCATCCTCTTCACTAGACAGCGGAGCATGCACAGCAGCATCTTTACCAGAGAGAACCAAAGCCATTTTTTTTTTTTTTATTATTATTATTATTTTTCCTCCAAAAAGAAATTCATAAACCATCTGTGAAGCGCTAGCTGGCTTCCGAGCAAAAAAAAAAAAAAAAAAAAAAAAGCCCTTGCTGACCAATGCAAAGGCAGGCCCGTGGAAGATCCAAATATCTCTCATATTTTCTCGGAATTAATAGTAGAAAGACGTGTTTACCCCTTAGTCACCGTAATTGTGGGCTCTGAGATGGGCTTCAGTTACAGGATCTTTTTATTCTGGATTAATTTGGAGTCCAGTGCTGGGCTGTGCAAGTTGTCCAAGAGATGCAGTAAATTATTAAAAGTGCACTGATTGATTATAATCTTCAATCAGATAAATGGTGTCATTTCCAAATTCGAAAACTTTTGATAAAAAAATTTAAATTCGAAAAGAAAAATTATCAATTTTAGCCTTTGAAGTGTAGACATCATCATGATCATGGTTTTGATGTTCGGAAACTGGTGATCATGGATTTGTGAGAACTAAATTAATCTCAATGAAATATTTTAAGAGCCGATATGATATATGATTCCCAACTCTGTCAAATGTGATATCTCTCCTCGCATAAGTCAAATTCACCCATATTCATTTTGAAGTAGCCAGTTTCGCTTGACAACAATAAATATACAAGTAAATCAATCAACATAATTCCGTTTTTTATTTGTTTGAAGGTTGTTTATTAAAATATTACTCCTTCATGCTATGCTGCTGTCATCGTCTACAATTAAAATAAATAAAAAAGTTCATTAAAATTAAGATGTCCCATTGAAAAGCTTTCTTGAGCTTAAAACAGCTCGTTAAAATATACAAAACATTAACAGGGAAGGAGTTTGGAGTGTGAAATTGTGAAAAGAACTTTAAGAAAGGCAAAGGCACACGTTATCGGGGAAGAGTTGTGTTGTCTGGCATACATTGGAAAGGCAAGAAGGTGAGCTTCTGTTGACTTTCTTTTGACCCCTCACTTTCTTCCTCTTTCTTAACCCTTTCCCCACAAGTCTCCTCCCATCGTTTCATTTCATTTCCACCGGAAAAAAAAAATAGGGAAAATCTATATGGGGGCCCTTTTTGGAGAAAAAAATCTCAAAAAGGGTCCCAAGATTCTGAAAATCACAGAAAGAATCCTTGGGCCTTTCTGGATTTTCGAATCTCCGCGACAACTAACTAAATCAGCCACATTAACAACAAAATCAATACCCGTTAATAACTAAATCAGTCGCATTAACAACAATATTTTAACAACTAAATCAGTCACATTAATAACAATATCAGCCCCGATTAACAACTATATAAGCCATATTAACAACCACGTAGATTCTGAAATCTTGGGGCCCTTTTTGAGATTTTTTTTCTTCAAAAAGGGCCTTTAAATGCATTTTCCCAAAAAAATATCATGATTAAATCAATTGAATTATATTGAACATTGACCAAGACGCACCGTCTCATCCCAAAAAAAGGGGGGGGGGGACTCTTCCCGTAAGATTAACGAAATTTGACGTTAATATTCTCGAGTTCATTCCCAAAGTCTTAGATTAACGAATATCATCATCACCTATTAGTCTCTTACATATTTTCTCACGTTTCCATCCAATGATCTTTCTATAACTAATATTCCACGCTGAGGTTTTAATATTGCAGACATAATACATCAGATCAGATATACAGTGCGTTCTTAGCTGTATTCCCATAAATTCTCCGTCCAAGTTGCAAACCCTTATCTTGTGAATTTACGTACCAAGAATCTAGACTGAGGACAAATTTGGATTAGAGGTCAAGTGTCAGCCCTAGAATGAGTATATACACCCATTCCATTAATAAATATAAGACTCTTTTAACTTTTTTAGAGAGATTATTTAATCATATTATATGTTGTATATCATTTTATAAGTCAGACAAATTAGTTTAAAGACAAACAATGAGTATAAATATTTTAAAGTAACTTATTTAGTTTCCTTAACCTCTCAAAAAAAAAAAAAATGGAGTCTTATATTTAGGACCAAAAGTAGTATATATATTTGTGTGTGTGTGAAAAGAGATTTACAAAATGTTCATGAATGATTTTCATAGACTCTTTGACATGAGGAAGATTGATAGAAAAACTGTCCATTTTAATCAGCATTGGTCAAAAAAATAGAAAAGCTATAATTAATCATAACATTCATTAAATAAACGTGATATTAATACTTTATTCTTTTGACCTGAATATTAATACTCCGTTTAAACTTTCGCCAAACCGTGCACTGTGCTCATTCTCTTTTCAAGTTGTCTAATTTCTAGAATCTGATATTTTTTATTCTCAGTCTGGATTTATTCCAAGCATGGTATTAATATTATTTATTATTATTCCACTGTAACTAATTAATTGGAAGACTTCTGTGAAAATGAGATGTTACCGCATTATTATATGTGACTTAAAACAGTTGTCTTTTGCAAATTCCATTATCCATCTAAAAATCTCCAGTATCAACAATCAATTTTAACAAGTATTACTATTACAAGACATGAAAAGTATGAGATGAAGTGTGTATTTTCAATTTACATGTTATGCATTGATTGAGTATTAAATAAATATTAGTATATAATTATATTCACGAATAGGTATCTAGACTAATGATGAAAATTGATATCAATATTGGTGTTATATGATGATAATAATAAAACAATTCTCTAACAAACCTGTAACAATTGATATTAATTATATTAATACTAATTGATCAGTTTGGAATCAAAATAATTTCTTTTCTATGTAAATTTAAGACGTGAAAAACCATGATGTTTCTAATTAACCTCAGTATCCTGGTTCATTTATATATATTGACAACTTAATTAAAAAAAATTCACAGGTAAGCTAAGTACATTGTTTGTTTAAAAATTCTTCTAAAAATATAAATGTATAAACTTTTAGATATAAAAAAGAGAGAACAAAAATTACGTTAGATAATTATATTAATTGAACCCAGGGTCATTCAGCTGGTCAAAAAAGAAAAAATCCAAGTTGATATTCCATTGCTGACAACGACCAATATACTTGCGGTTTACGAAAAATAAAAAGTAGTAATTAGCATGAAGACTTGAAGATTAAGTGTGAACAATGATTAAAATTTCTTAGGAATCGCATCTAACTGGCGTGCCCTTTTTTCCTTAAATATTTATATATATCATCTCATATATAATAGCTAATGTATTAATTGGGACTGGATTTCATCCTAAATAACTTATAAACGGACATATAACCTAACTTTATATTTTACTCAACTTATTTTTTTCCTATTTGAGAATTCTATTTATGTTAATTACGCTAAAATGTAGAAGGGATCTATTTAAGAAAAAACGGAATAGAGAGGGGATTTGTCAATTAATTTAATTTGGAACTTATAGCAAATGCATGCATGTTGAAAATTGTGCAATTTGACCAGATGAACAAAGGATATGCATTAAGCATGTGTTAATTAGTTGTGGCTGTGGTGATTACTTAAGAATAAATATTTAATATTTTGAAAACGATATTACACAAACGACGGTGTTTCTTGGTCGGAATTGACTGATAGTTGTGTATCGAGGGCTCCGTATAGTCGTGGTTTGGGATTGTCAAGTGTTCAACGTTTTCGTGTTTTGTGTTGAGGAGATAATCAACACCATATTTAACAAATCATAGGTAATTAATTCTTAAATAAAAAAGAAGAAGCAGTCATCAAAATCAAAGGTGTAAGTGTGTAACCATGCATGCATTTGTTGAAAAGCAGGAGTGAAGCCAAAAACGATTGCATATAACAAAAAGACGAGGGCAAAGGAGGATACTACATCTGAACTCGACATCTTAATACTTAAATTTATGGATGCTTCTACTTTATTATCCGGAGGTAGTATTATTTTTTAAACCCAAGTTTATTTGATGTGAAACTTCCTATATCAGTTCAAATCCACTAACGCTTGAATATCCTAACATCTTCAAAATAATTCTTTTCAATATAAAACACTCCCTCTTGTCCTTAATATAGAAGTTAATTAGGAAGTTAATCTTGGTTCTAAATAGTACATATATGTCATATTTCTTATATTTATTAATCTTTTTCTAATTTTCTTGAATTGATATTTTTTTTCAACAATAATCAAGTGAAAGATACACGACATATTAATTAACTTAATTAACTTTATTAATATAATTAAATTACTTAAATATGTCTTATATTTAAGAGTGGAGGTAATACTCCCTCCATCCCTAAATATAAGCTTTAAATATGAGAATAATTTCATCCCAAAATATAAGCTTTGTTCAATTTTGTCTCAACATATATTACTTTTTTCCAACTTTAACCTTTGATTGTATTTGTTATATATGTCTCTCTCTATCCTTTTTATAAATAAGCGTATGGTTGAAAAAAAAAATATTTATTATTTTTAATTAATTTTAAATGTTTTATTGATAAACACAAATCAATTATTTAAAACTTATATTTAAAGATGGAGAGAGTATGTCACAAGAACAAGCATCGATATGATCATCGATATACGGCATCGCAGACCATGAACGCAACTCAAGGACAAATGTAGAATCTATCAATAAAGAAGCCTATTCTCCAAATTAAAGTTGTGCGGTCATTCGCTCCGTCGTTAAGGCCCTATCTAGTACTATGGAATTACTGCTTTTTTAATGAACTATAATATTAAAATAATAGGAAGAGGTTTTAATTTAAAAGTATGTTTGATAGGTTTGAAGAAATAGAAGGAAATACTTCACGCTTTTCATGACAATTGTATTTAAATAATGGAACGAAAGTTTCAAAATATGAAAAGCCAGCAAGGCTTCTCATCAATATCATTCAAAACATTAGGAATTCACTTGTGTTGTGTAGCTTAGTTTTCTCACAGAAGCTGCCTTAGCTTATAGTACTCCCTCCGGTCCTAATTATAGGACATATTTAACCGATTTTGGAGAGATTAATGAGATGAGTTAAATTAGTTAATTTTACTTATTTTCCTAAAATGTCCTCATATAAATTTAAAATGACATAAATAAAAGTATATCAACAACCTCTACCACATACTTCTTCACCCTAATTTTTTTTTTCTACACGCTTTCTAATTGAAATAATAGTTTTGGTATATATACATATATGTGCGTATATATATGTATATTAGACACACATATATGTGTGTACATATATTTACACACACATATATATAGACACACACATATTTATATATATCTGTACACATACACACATATTGACAAACACACAAAGATATACATATATGTACACACACATAGATACACAAATATACATATACGTATAAACACACACAACATATATATATATATGTATGTATACACACACATATATTGACAAACACACATAAAGATATACACATATGTACACACACATAGATACACAAATATACATATATGTATAAACACACACACATATTTATATATATATGTATACACACACATATATTGACAAACACACATAAAGATATACACATATGTACACACACATAGATACACAAATATACATATATGTATAAACACACACACATATTTATATATATCTGTACACACACACACAAAGCTATACATATATGTACACACAAATACATACACAAATATACATATATGTATAAACACACACACATACATATCTATGTGTGTGTGTAAATGTGTGTCTATATATATATATGTATGTATTGAAAAATTAATATCAACTGATTGATAAATAAATTAAAATCCAACAATTTAAAAGTTTTACTTATTGTAAGAATTTACACATCAACATACATACACTCACCAAAAACCAAATACACTTAAGAGAATAAAATATGGGTATTTTAGGAAGAAATTGACAAAAATTAAAATGTTATCTTATAATTAGGACTAAAACCAACTCTCAAATGTTATCTTATAATTAGGAGCGGAGGGAGTATAATGTTTGGGATCAATTGACTGGCCTGGTTCGGTCGTCAACTCTAACTATTAAGACTATAGGTGCTGTTTGGTTAGCATAAATAAGGACCTACTGACGAGGACTGATATATTGCCGTCCGCGTTCTATTATCAATCAATTAATATATCTGGCAAAAAGAAAAATCAATTAATTAATATAATGAGAACACACCCAAATTAAAGCCATGAAAAATAAAAGAGATAGAATAATTCAAATAAGAACAAGTTGTAAGTTGCACATGGAGCTTTCGAATACCTTTTATTTCATCGTCCTATGGCGAGAGAGAGAGAGTCATTCACGGTGGAGTCAAATCATGGGCAGTCGATTTATACTTAACACATGTTCTAACAAATATTCGACATTATATTGAAGATCACGTATGCTTTACAGTAAACTAACGGTAATCTATTTGACAATTTACTTGGTCGAAGTCAAAATTGATTTTGTAAATTTCCTACTTTGGCTGGGTTTATTGGTGTTAATTAGGTGCATATAAGCTCGCTTATTCAAAACTCCTCCGGTCTTTAATATATATAAGAAATATTTAGGGAATTGATGTTAGTTCTATATATAAGACATAATTTTCATGGTGTTTTAGAAAATATAAGGTACTATCTCTGGTCCTAATTATAAGAGCCAGTTGACTTTTTTTGGAGAGATTAAGGAAGTTAAATAAGTTCTTAATCATTTCATATGTTGTGTTTTCTTAGATTATATATTAGTTATTAGTGAAACTATTTAGTTTGAAGAAAAAAAATAAAAATACTCTAAGCTAATTTAATTAGCTTTCTTAATCTTTCCAAAAAAGTCAACTAACTCTTATAATTAAGATCGGAGGGAGTATATCAACTAATTCAATTAAATTTCTTAATCTAATCAAATTAGATATATATCTTATATTAATGATAGGGGGAGTATCATTATTCCCACAAACAGGTGAAGGTGTTGGTACCGGTTGATTTGTCTTTTACTGCGAACAGGTCTGAAGTTTTAGTGCGTATAAACTATGCATAAGTAAAACATTTTTGATAAAGTTGCCTCCCATTGAGTTTCGGGATGTTTGACCTTGACTCAGTCAAATAACCATATATAAAATGAATTAAGATTATCATATAGAGTTTTTCTTACTTCCCAAATATAGTATATTCTGTTCCTTATAATAAGTCGAGTTTGCCAAAAAAAATTGTCCTAAACATATAAGTTCACATCAAGAGTCACTAATAACTATTTTCCAATTTTTCCACTTTGAAAGTTATTAATGGTTGTTTTTCAATTTTTCCTCTATTCAAAAGATAAGAGAAAATGTACTAAATTACTACTAGCATTTTTTTTTCAATATTCATTATTAAATAAGGGCAATTTTGAAAAAGTAAATCAATTTTAAATATATTAAATGTTTAAGCTTCCATAATTTTTGATATATAAGATTTGGTCAAACTGCTAGATTTATAATAAGGACCAACTACCTTTGTTCCTTTTTATAAGAAACAACCAACATGCATACCTTATTCCTTTTTATAAGAAACATTCGAAGAATGTCTTATTTTTTAATTCTTACTTTCTCATTTTGCCCATATTTAATGTTCATATAAAAAAAATTCATAGCCCCGAAGACCTATTACTTATGCCATATTTTGTTCTTATTTTCTCCTTTATACATTCCTCTTTATTATAATAATTTCCTTATTCTCTATGTCCTCATAAATAAGGGTATTTTAGTCAAAAAATGTTATAATTTTTATTGTTCTTAACCTACGTTTTGAACCGCAAGATTCGGTTAAACAGTTTTTACCAAAAGGAATGGACGAGTAGTGAACATGAACAGTATTTGATAATTTAATTTTTGCATTAATTTCGCTTTAACAAAAACTTCGAATTCTATGTCAAATACCATATTATAACTGCTGTGCCTCTGAATCATGAACAAGACCAAAATTTATTATGCCTTTTCATACTGATCTAAAATTTCCGGCGTAACGACGAACATATAATTAGAACATAAGCTTTGATCTTCAAATTAAAGACTTAAGATCTTCCTAATTCTTCGTCCCCCGTTCACATAAACTGCAATTTGAAAGCAATTGTGTGATTTTCTATGGGCCGAAGCGTTGAAATGTCAAACAAGTCAGTCAATATAGCTGGACTAGACAATGCCCCATGGTAGACTATCACCTTCACTCATAGGACACCAAAATTAATTAATATAGAACCATGATAACAACCTACTATAATTACCCTGATTCGTAATTATTGTAACATGAAGCAAGAGATCAATCTGTCTTGTGATAACCCTTCTTTTTAGGGATCCACATGGCTATTATTCTCATGAAAACACCCCTTCTTTTTACTCTTATCAACCTATTGAAGAACACACCATTGAGTATAGAGAAAAATCTAATTTGGAAAGATTATTTGAGGAGTGTGCAAAAGCATCAGAGAGATCTAGTAGTGTAACATCCCATTTTCCAAAAGCAGTATATTTTTTTTTCATCAGAGTAGAGCATCGGAGCGTAAGAGTAACTGATACATATATTCAAAATGCTGTAAGTCTGGCTGTTTACAGTAACGGTACATCATACCGAGTGTTTTCAAAAGTAAATAATAACGAAGAAAGTCTTCACCGAGTCCCTATGCGTCTTTGCTTCCCTCTCTCCTCGATCCTCGGTCCTCCCGACCCGAGGCTATATTAAGAGCCGAGGTTCAATGCCCATTGAACCTCGTGTAACGGTTAACCTCATGTTTATATATACAACATAGACAGTATATGAGCATACAACAAGCATTTCCCAACATCACATAAGCCCCCTGGCAGATGTGTCACACTTAGCATACGTTTCACACATAGCAATCGTTTCGCACCTAGCAAACGTATCCCAACACTCAGCAAGCATAATAACAGTACAATGAACACACCACAGAGCTATCAACTACCGCACATAAGCATACCATACACATAGCACATGTACGCATACAATAAACATCAGAGTTAGTGTTACAGTACGCGAACGTACCTTCGTTGACGGAATTTTGGTATGTCTATTGGTCAGTACGTAATCACAGGTATCCTATAAGGATAATAGCGTATTCGTTACTAATCAATCTTTAAAACAGTCTTTTTAGTCAAAAATGACCATTTTACCCCTGACTTCCCTAATCGGTAGAATTTCGCTAGAACTTCGTTACTTTGACTCTAATCTTCCAAAATTTTGCCATATCTCTTTCTCCAACATAATTTTCGAAATATATATCATATTTAACCCTAAAACATGATATTAAAATAATACTTGGAAGATTAAAGATCAAACTAACATTTCTACTATAACTACCGAATCGAAAACTAGAACTTAAGACTAGGTACCAAGAAATTACCCAAAGACTTCGCTACTCCTTCTTCGTAGCTCCTCCTTGCTCTCACTTATCTCTAACCTCTCTCTAGGATTTCTTTGTGAATTGGTGAGTTTGAAGAGAAATGTGAAGGGCTATTTATAGCAAAAGCCAAAGGATCTCATCCCTTGGATCAACCTTTGCATCAAGGGCTAGGATGATGAAGATGTGGCCTTATGAACATCACTCATTTTCCTCTTCTCTCCACCACAAAAAAGGTCCCCTTATGTCATCTCATGTCACCAACATGATGTCATCCATTCACTTTATGAGTTTCTTCCGATAAGTCTTCCCGTTCGGTTCTAATCGCGTAATCTTAACTAATCTCAAATTTTCCTTAGCAACTCCTTGAAGATCTAAACTTCCTCTTTAAAAGTATCTGGGTTAAGAAAATTTACGGTCCTGTTAAGGGCATTTCCTAGCCTGCTGAAGATTTTCAGATAACTGCCGTCGGTTACGGAAATTACTTCGGGTAACACCAAATTTGGGACAAAAATCCACTGATTTATAATATGTCCTGATCTTAGAAACTTAGTTCATGGTTTTCTAGATAGGATTTATTTTCCATTGGTTCTCATTTCTACTATCTGTCCTTTTCTTTTTTCGTCTTATCTCTTAATCATTCCGCCGGTTTCAGAAATGACTTCGGAGATATCCCACTCCGGGATAAAATTATACTTGTTTATAATAGTTCCTGATGTTAGATACTTAGTTCACCTATTTTGAGATAGGATTTAATTTCTATCGGTTCTCATTTATCCTATTTGCTTTTTCTACAAATATCTCATTTATATTATTATTTAATTAACAAATATCATGATATTATTTTGAAAAAATCATAACCCTTTTCACACCAAAGATTTCGACCCCCCCTTTTATTTTTCATTCTTATTTTTTTTTGATTACTTTAATATTATATTTTAACTTAATTAAAAAGATTAATTAGGGCCTTAATCCTATGATTAGTAACCTTTTAGGATTTAGGGTTTTCATGTACTTAATCTCATACATTATTTCTTAACCTTTTCTAATTAATTAGCAAGTATACTTTATGCTAATCTTAGTCATAAACACTTAATTAAAGGGTTTTACACAATTTACCTTGAATACTCTCTTGTTCAAGCTTAAACAATTAGCCATTAATTACTTAATTAATCACTTACTAATTGTTGACAATTTTCTTAATTGAGATTAATTATTATCTCACAACTATTTTACTGACATTGGTATTTTATGCTCCATGTAAAATATTAAAAATCATGGGGCAACTTATGCTCCCAAAAATTATATTCAATTTTGCCACATTATTTTCCAAGGAAAATAATCCCATAAATTCCTAAAATTAGAGACAACATACTTTCTTATTTTTAATAAATATTTAATTGTCTCTTAGGATTTATCACAATATTCTCGGGGCATTTTATGACCCATAATTGCATTTAGGGATTTTTAGCTCTTTATTCACCCTAATTTCAATAGAAATTACCTTAGAAAATAAGATAATTATAACTTATTATTTGAGACCACATATTCACCTATTTCCAATAGATATTATTTACTAAAATATAATATTCCAGATAAATAATTATCCGGGTATTACAAGTAGAGAGCAAAAGGAGATTGTCACTAGCATTAAGTCAAGTGTCCAAAATATTGGGGTATATGTGAGTCAAATTGTTTCAACCCTTGAGACTATAGGGCAAGATAATTCCTCAAGCCTGATGACCACTTCTTATGCTGATAATGATTATTGTGAGGAAGTTGAAGGTGTGGAATTACTTGAGACTATAGATAATGTAGAAAGTGATTGTGGGTTTGAAATTGATTTAGATGAGAATAGTGGATGTCTAGAAGAGGTTCCGCCTGTGGAGCCTAAGACTTGTGATTTTGGTGATCAAATTGATGTGGATATCCTAATTGGTGTTAAGGATGATTCTTCTATGGATGTTTTGACTCTGACTGAGGAGAGTCAAGTTGATTTTATTGGATGCTCTAAATTCTTGGATGTGCCTATATTTATTTTCAAGGATATGCATGTTGTGCTTTATTTAAATTCAGTGAATACTTGTACTCCAAAATTGTCTATGATTAAGGAAGTACAAGTAATTAACTTGAATGATCAATTTTGGTGTGTGATACTTTGTTGCTTGAAAAGGAATGAAGACAAGGTAATTATGGTGTTTGATACTTATGATTAGTGATTTGTTTTGAGAAGTTTGGCTGAAGACTTTAAACTTAGCGCTTCTTGGGAGGCAACCCAAGGTATGATTTGATGCTTTCTTTGATTTTGTAGGATTGTTGATAGCCCTTAATGATGTGTTCCACTTTGGTAGCAAAGATTGAAAGCGCAAGTCACAGACAAATAGAGGAGTTTTCTTCTACTTTTCTTTGATTTGTTCTAATTGATTGTTGATGATATATTGCTGGGAATGAGTGCTGGTCTTAGTTGGATATGCATGTGATGACTATTGAGTGACTGTTGGCACTTGAGCTGTTTCATTGGTGGAAATCTGAAATATTTGAAATTGGTGTTACCCTTATACTTTAGATATGGTTGCTCTTCACTTCCATTACTTTATGTTACTTATTCACATTGAGGACAATGTGACATTTAAGTGTGGGGATGAGGGTTTCCTTGATTTTAACTTGCTTTGTCCTCAATTTTTCTCCCAAAAAAAAATAAAATCTTATGGAAGTTTGAATTTTATTTGTGAGCATTGTCACAACTGGGTTTATTTGAACATGAACAGAAGTGATTTTGATTAGGAATTGATTCTATGTTCTTTGAATGTTAGTAAAGAGGTAAAGATTTGGTTTAGGTATTTTGCTTTAGAATGTCAAAAGCACCTGTGAGGAATTTGAGCCTAAGTTTCATTTCTTTCAAGAGGGAGTACACCTATTGTGATTTTATCTCTAGAATTTGTCTTGCATCTCTTTTGAAATTGGAAATCCTTTTGCATGCACAAAGATGACTTAGGCATTCATTTTATAGCTACTTCGACCAAATGTCCATCCTTATCACATGAAAATAATTTGTTTACCCCATTTGAGCCTTTATTTTTTTTAAAAAAAAAAAGAAGAAAAGAAATTTGCATAGAATAAATAGCTCTTTGTTTGAGATATGCAATTTTTATATCTTTTTCTTCCCATTCATTTTTTTAAAACTTTAGTAAGTGCTAAGCGAAGCAATTTAAAAGAGTGAAGGAGTTAGAAAGTCAACACTATAAGAGTATATGTAGGTAGAAAAAAGAAAAGAAAAATAGAAACAAAGAAATAAATTCAGAAAAAAAAATTCCAAGAAAGAGAAAGATTGTTGAGGTCAAAAGAATAAAGGTTGTTTATACATAGTGTTAGTGAGTTTGTTTTCCCTTGGTGGGTATTCCTTCATTCTTCATCATATATGAATTTCGTTGAATTACTTGGCACTAATTAAAGTATTCTCCCATACCATATTTGATCACTTTCATTTCATTTCATTATCCTACCTTGGTCATTAAAACCTTGAGAAAGTCCTTTTTGATTTGAGTGTGCAATTGGATAATGTATATAGTGGAGATTGAGATGATAAACAAGCTTATGATAGATGAGTTGCAATAGGTGGAATTGAGTGAAACACAAGCCCTTGAATATCTTGAGAAATGAGTGTAAACACTTGACTTGTGAGGGATATTCTATTGTGATTTATCTTTGCCAAATTAATTACCTTCCTACTTGCATTTTTGGAAGGTGGAAAAGATTTCCGAGAACGTTTGGTTCTTGAATGTTTGAATTGACTTCAATTTTGTAGTGCTTGCTGTAAAAATCTTGCTTCCATTGTTTTCTTGAATTTGGTTGTTTTAGAATTTAAAAATCTTGAGGACAAGATTTGATGCAAGTGTGGGGGTGTGATGACTTCTCATTTTTAATAGATTTGAGATATATTTTGATATATTTGGGAGTCATCAATGCTAAATTTAAGAGGTTTTCTTGAGATTTTGATAAGATATCAATTTGGTACATTATTTAGGGATTTTATTGCAAATATCTAAATTTTTATTAAATAGAAATATTTAGGTTTATATATAAGAATAAATAAATTATAATGATATAAGGTAGATAAAAAAAAAGGTTTAGGTTTTAATTATTATTATTATTATATAATTTTACTTTGCTTTTCATAATCAGAATAGGAAGCAACGACTTTTGGGCCGAATCAATGGGAATCAATTGAAAACCTAAGAGACCTAAATGCGAAAAGCTACAGGAGGCGGAATTATTATTGGGCATCATTCTCGCGGAGACACACAGTGGCCACGATTTGAAGAGAGAAAACAGAGCTAGCGCTGAGCGAAGCCTTGAACCTCCAGTCTCGTATACCCACACCATCGCATCTTCTTCCTCGCCAGCGACACCTTCACCTTCACCTTCACCGTCGCTGCGAGATTCTCGCATCACCACCTCGATTCATCCACTTTCTCAGCGTCACCGGAAAGCTTCAGGAATGAATTCCAGACCTGGTAAACAGAGGAGGCGAGCTGCAGTAGAGAGGGGATTGGCCTTCAATGTGCTGATTCTATTTTCTTGGTTTCGTTCACTTTTCTAGTATCTTATTTTGCCTCTGAACTCTGATTTTATTGGTATTGTTGTGTTGTTTAAAGCCATGTGTGGCTAGTTTGTTTTGCAACCTAGAGGAACTATGAAATTATGGGTGGATTAGACTTTGGTTTTTATTGTTTAGTTATAATTAATATTAATTTTGGTTACTTAATCTTGTTAGATTTATCTATTTAGTGACTGGCCATCATTGAATATGAATTTGAGAATTAGGATTTACCTTGACGAAGAGAATTTTAATTAAGCTCTAAGATTAAGTAATATGAGATTAAATTACGATTTAATTTACAATTATGATATACATATACCTAATGACCCTATATAATTGTTGAAGAGTGTGTCCAAGTTATGTTTCCTCTTGAGTAAGTATGTTAGATATAACAAGTTATACTCAAGAGAGGGTTGTAAGTGGACCGACAGACACTTACAGCTATTTATATTCAAGATTAACAAAATTGATATTAAGGCTAATTAAATTAGTGAAAACAAGGTTTATGAAACTAATAAGGGATTAGTGACTCTGGGTTGCTCATTTTATTATTGTGGGAGCTTGTTTATTTTGATTTTATTTTCTTTTGTTTTAATTAAATTCAATTTGGTTTGCTCAATTTAAATGACCGTGTAAAATTAATGCTTAACTAAAGTTGTGGGTACTAAGTCCTTGTAGGAACGATACTTTTCTTATCACTTTATTACTTGATACGACCCGTATACTTGCGGAGTTATAGGCTATAAAGTTTTGCCCTATCAAAAAGCTCGTTTGGTTTGAATCTATGGGAGAAGATTATATTTAATCTTAATGCAATAGATTATGACGTTTTGTTACGTTTATTAATGTAAAGAGGATTACATTTTGTAATCATGATCACATCATTTGGTATAATCAAGATTACACGGTTAGAACTGATGAATGGAGATGCAGATATTTTGTAATCAAATGAAAATGACATAATTGCAATTATAATTTTTTAAATTGATCAAATTGCCCTCACATAAACGTTATTAAATATTAAATAATTACCACAATTAAATATTAAATAATTATTTGATAATATATAAATTTTAAAAATATTATATTCCACCATTAAAAAATAATAAAATATCGCATTAAATAATATTCTTACAATTAAATATTAAAAGAAATTACCATGAACCTAATATGTACCCTTCATAATATTTCAACCATTAAATGTTAAAAAATTATCATGAACCACAAAATGAAAAAGTTACAATGCACACAATGTGTACATTAATTATACATATAAGTGTATACATGGGTAATTTTGTCTTTTGCTATATTATTCTCATACATATTCATGTTTGATGCAACCTAACCAAACATTTTTATGCAATGCATCATATTTCTTTAATTATGAGCAAAACAAATTCATATAATTATAATTACATTCAATTGCATTACATTTATTTACATTATCTTCGATTCCGCGAACGAAACAGACCATAGGCGTATGGGACTGGTTTTCGTATACAGATTTCTTGTAGGGCTATGGCGACCACATGTAAAATCTCTTTTATACCGGACAATGTCTACTGATCACTCATATGTAAATTATATTACTATAATACTAAATATAAGATGTAGTTGACTTTTTTGAAAAGATTAAGGAAGCTAAATAAAATAATAAATTGCTTCAAAGTATTTATATTTATCCTTCTTCCTTCAAACTAATTTTTGTGATTTATGAACTAATATATAATTTAATTATACACAACATATATTATGATTAAGTCATTTATTTAGTTTCTATAATCTTTCCCAAAAAAGTTAAGTCAACTATAATATCTTATATTAAAGACGGGAAGGAGCAATAAAAATCTTTTGTATGTGTGTAAATTAAAAATTGAAATATATATTTTATCATTTTCTAGAGAGAGAAGGAGAGCAGCTTTAGAAGCCAAAGTCAAAATTTTCTATTGAAGTAGTGAATAGAAAATTGCGGTGTTGCACCAACAAGTATGTGCTTATTTCGGATTATTTTTGGACACCTCATAAGTATTTATTTACGTAAATCAAGATAAAATAATCATGATTGAAAAATTGATTTTAAAGATTCCAGTCACTATTTTAAATAACACTATAAAACGATAACGGTCATATTTAAGCACACAAGGTGTTAGGGTTGAGTCGTGAGTGTATGGAAATGAAAGTATTCCTAGAAACGAAAATAATTCTCAGTTCAACACTTAAACTAGACTTATAGTGTTAGATACATAAGACAGTTATCTAAAAAATTAGGGGGAAAAAAAACAAAGAAATAGGAAAACCTTCCAACCTGAGAAACGTATATAGGAGAGATTGAATATTCAAAAGGGTGTGTACGGAGTGAAAATAATATAATAAAAACAAAAGTGAAATAAGCGCGTGGAGTGGAAATTTCCAAGCAACACTGAAGACGATTATGAAAGGCCCAAATTTTCTAATTTCACTCGTATGCATTTACGCCTTTTGCAGCCTCGCCTAACTTCCTCAGCCATTCCCCGAAACAGCTTAGTCTGCACAGACTGTTGGAGACAAAGCCTCTCGTATATATATAAATAATGACGGTGTGCATGTGAATCGTGACAGGACTGAAGCTCCCCAGCTTCAAACGCAGAAATTAATCAAGCTGCTTATAATATAACGCCATAAAAAGGGTGAAGCTTAATTAATTACTGCGAATTCATATTTTTGTTTGGTTTGTGTATAGCAGATATCAGAGATCGATCGATTGAGAGAGAGAGAAATGGAGAATATGGCACCAGGATATCGGTTCTACCCAACTGAAGAGGAACTCATTTCCTTCTATTTGAAGAGAAAGCTTGAGGGAGATCAGAGTGAGGACATCAACCGGGTTATACCTGAGCTTGATATTTATGAATACAATCCATGGGATCTCCCACGTACGTAAATTTCTGCTATATCTCTCTTTTTCTCTTCTACTCTTCGTTTTCTCTAATCAGAAATGGTTGGAATTATTTTGATTGTTCTAGTTTTTCACAAAATCATAACTTTGCACCGGGACATATTACACACACTATTTTAATTATCTGATCATCAGAACCTTGGTAATGCTATAATTATTGGTTGGTTTCAAACTTTTCTGAGCTCGTACGTGCATATGCATGTATCCCCCATAAAACCGGCATGAGACTGGAATGAGATTAATTCACTCACAACAAAGAAGACGTACGATGTATATGAGTTTGCAGTGCACAATAATCCAAAAGTAACATTTTTGCAGGTCTGTACAGAGCTCTTAATATGTAGTAGTTGATAACCTGTTGGTTATTTTCAGAGGTGTCGGGAGAGGCGAGCCTGAGAGACACGGAGCAGTGGTTCTTTTTCATTCCGAGGCAGGAAAGCGAAGCTCGCGGAGGAAGACCAAGACGACTCACAACAACCGGCTACTGGAAGGCCACCGGATCTCCTAACCACGTTTATTCCTCCCATCATCGCATCATCGGCATGAAAAGAACCATGGTTTTCTACAACGGAAGAGCCCCCAACGGCCACAAAACCGAATGGAAGATGAACGAGTACAAGGCCATCGTCAGCGCTGAACCATTCTCCGCTCACCCACCCGATCCCCGGGTATGTATCAATCAACTTAACTATTTTTTCCAAATCAAGATCCATTTATATTATGTACCTTTATATATACACGAACGTCTCTTCTTCGGTTTCAATTATCAGATTTTCGAAACCATTTTTAACCGACCCATGCCATGTGCTGGGGTGTCAGCTGTGCCGCTTTAATTTTGGGCCCTTTCCAAATATATATATATATATATTTTATGATTAGATTCTACATCAAATGAATGAAAAACGGAGTTCCTTTCAATTTTTTACGATTTTGTAAAGATTAAAAGCTTATCCGAAGAGTCATAGCTGACGCCCTCAATTCCCCATGCTACTCCAAATCAAATCCAATTGATCGGCTTTACTCTTAGAAACTACATCTGTACATGCGTTTGATCGGAGCCCTAGAATGGGTTTATGGTGGGTACGTTTTAACATGAATTTTAGGAAGATGGCTGCAAAATCCAACAATTAATATAGAGAGGGGTGGTTTGATTTGCAGATAAGGGTGGAATACAGTGTATGCAGGGTGTACAAGAAATCAAAGTGCCTGAGAGCGTTCGATAGGAGGCCACCTCCAAGGAGAGAGATAATAATGGATGCATCTGGGGGTTCAAGCTTAACGTCTCAGCAGCAACAACAAGTGCAAAACCCAGATGCATCGGGATCATCGTCAATGGGAGCGATAGGTATAGCAAGCTCTCCTGATGAGAGTTCATCGCTATCAGGGGGAGACAATCATGGCGGTGGTGGTGGGCTGGCTTCACAGAGTGGGGAAGCGATGGGTCAAATGGAGTTGGACGATGAGCCCTTGTTGGATTGGGAGCAAGTTGACTGGTTTCTTGCCAAACATGACTCGACCGAGTGAATTCAGGAAAATAATAAAGACTGGAATATATATATATATATATATATATATATATATCATCGTCAGCTTTATCTTCTCCAATGAGTTATCACGTCGTCATATGTATAGTTCCAACTAGAAATTTAATTTCGCCCATTCCTCATCATGCGTCTTTGTTTAATTTTCAGCTAATTATCTCTCTAATCTGATATCAAGTTTTCTAAAGTCGTTTATTAATGGGTTCTCTCAGTTTCGGACTCACTTATCAGAAACGTTTTGCCTCTCTGTCTCTTCCCCCTCTCCCGCTAGCTGGTTATTATAATCTGTAGATTTTGGAATTCGAAAGTTTTTGAAAGGCATTTATTCTTGTTTTCTAATTGATATTAATACTGATCTAAAATGTTGTTTTTGTTTATTTATATAATGTGGGAGTGAATTTTAATTTCGTCCAAAATTTAAGATTTTTTCCATTTTATTTCTCATATGTATCATTTCTCTATCTCCAAAACTAACTGCTTAATTTATAAAATGATATATAATCTAATGTTATATAAATATATTTTAGATAGATTGTATCATCTGTGTTGTAATTAATTAAATAACTTTGCTTCTTTAATCTTCCAAACAGGATAAATAGGCTTTAGATTAAGAACCATAAGAGTATATTTTGATAGCAAATGTATATTCACACTACTACAAAAAAAAAATAGATTTTATTTTCCTAAAAAACGTTTATTTTTCTAAAATGGAAGTAAAAAATAAAGGTGATGACATTTTTATAATTTTGGATAAATTTTGACATATTGGGTGTCCTTATTTAGAATTGAGACGCCTAAAAGTGGACTTTAGTCATCCCAAATTTAAATTGAGACACCTAAAGTTTACTTTAGGAGTCCCACTTAGAAAATAGACATCAAAAGAGACACCAAAAAAAGGGGATTTTGGCATCCCAATTCAAAAAGAAACGCCAAAAGAAGAGCTTTTGGCGCCAAAAACACTACTTTTAACATCCCTTTTAGAGTTGAGACCCCTATTGAGACACTTTAAGCATCTCAAATTTAAATTGAGACACCTAATGTATTATTTTTCCCCCTCCTCGGTTTGGTGAAGAGTACAGAAACAAGCCTCAGGATGCTTCTTTCACTTTCGACCTTAGCCTCTCGACCTTCTTCCCCACCCACCACACCCGACGAGGACCTTTCCCCCCACCAACAACCTTTTTGTTCACCCACTGCAAACATCGGCGACCTTCTTCCACTTCGTCTTCTTCCTCTTTTTCCAAATATGCAACTGCCTCTCTCTCTCTCTCTATCTCTGCAACTCCTCAGCTCTTAAGCATCTGCTTGTTATCGTTGCATTCATGCCCAAAGACGCCGCCCTCTTCCTCGCCAGTGTTATAGTCGGTGCTACTACCAATTGAGCCAAGTTTTAGGAGTTCCCGTGAGCCATAGCTGTCGTTATTTCGTCGTGAAAGGTGACACCTTTGCTTTGTTCTTCAGTTCCGGTCTTGAAATGTACTGCCATTCTTCATTATTTTTTGGAAAGGTGCCGCCTTTTGTCATCGTTTCGCCGTGAAAGGTGCCGCCTTGTTTCTCTTTCTTGGACTCCATCAGTAAGGACTCTTCTTGGACTCGTGAAAGGTGCCACCTTTTTTCTCTGTTTTTTTTTTTTTTTTTTGCTAAACTGCTCTGTTTGTAATACCCGCATATTTATTTATCCGAAATATTACATTTTGGTAAATAAATTGGCTATTTCTGATAAGTGAAACTATTGTTGCAAGACTTGTGTTATTATAGTCTATTTTTCTAGGATGAGTTCTGTGGGAAATTAGAGAATTTAAGGGCCAAGGTGCCAAATGACCAAAATACCCCTGATATGCAAAATGACTTAGGAAAATTGTGAAAAATCCTAGAAGGCAATGAGATAATTATTTGAGTTAGGAGAGTATATTATCTCTAATTGTGATAATTTGATAAATTATGAGCTTGGAGAAATTGAATAAGAATGCTCAAAAAGTATTGTAATTACCATAATACCCTCTCAAATTCTAGAATAATGCAAAAAACATGGAAACAGAAATGTCAGTGCTAGAATTATGAGGTAATGAGGCATTCTAATTAAGAAAATTATCAACTAGTGATAATAAAGTAGTTAAGTGATTTATGGCTAATTACTTAAGCATAAGTAAAGGAAATTCATAAGTAATTTTGTAAAACCCTAAAATTAGTGGTTTTTAGCTTAAAATTAGTAAGAACATATTTACTAATTAATTGGAAAATTTTGTGAAAAATAAGTGAGTTTAGGTATTTTTAAGCCTAAATACAAGAATGGACCAATTAGGTAATTTTGTGAAATTTTTGGAAAAAAAATTGGAATAAATAAATAAATAAATAAATAAAAAATAAAAATAAAAAGGGTCCAGCCGAAAAAAAAATAGAGATAGGAAAAAATTTTAATATCATGATATTTTTGTAAAGTTGTATTATTATATAATATAGTAAATAGTAATGGAATAAATAGGAAACGGATCCTATCTAGAAAACCAGGAATAGGAATTCCAAGGTCAAGGTAAAATATTGATCAGTGAGTTTTTACCTTCAAGTGACCTCTTCCTAAGTTAATTCCGAGGTCGATAGCGCATTTGCCTAATAAGACGAAATAGGGAAAAATGCAGATAGTCACATTTTGGATCTGAAGAAAATAAATTATAACTCAACATCCGGAGATGATTTTATAATTATATGGACATATTTGGAATCAGTGAATTTTTGTCCAGAAGTTGATGATTCCGAAAACGATTTTCATAACCGGACGCGCCCGGAAACGTTTTTCGAGAAAACTTCAACTGGGCTGTTGGAACCCTGTAAGGGACCGAAATCTAAGTTAAATTAGATATTATTGATGAGGAAGAGAAGATCTTCAAAGTTATGAATTCAAAATTTTGAGATTTTCCGAGACTACTCGAAACGGACACCGATCGGGGAAATTCTATCGGATCGGGCATAAAGTGAGCTTGAGTCACCATTCTTGGACCAATTACATGCTGCCACATCATTCCCTTATGTCGATCAAGGGCTGCCCATGGACAAGAATTAAACACCATTTAGCCTTGATTTTACATGGTTATGAAGTAGGGAAAAATTACAAGAATTGGAATGTGGAAATTACCAAAGTGGCACAATTTTTTCCTATATAAAGGCATGAGCACCTCCTTCATTTCTTCACACCTCATCTTTTCTCTACCTTGGCCGAAACTTAGAAAGAGAAGCTCTGCCAAAGTTGTGCCTTAGCTCCGAGTAAGTTCTTCTGTCCTTAGCTTTTAGTTTCCGTAGTTCTTTCGGTAGTTATAGTAGAACCGTTGTTTTGATCTAGGAAGTTTCAAATTTATTCCTATACTTTTTTTAAGCCTCATTTCATTGAAAGATGCCCGACGAGGTAAAAACATAGTGAGGATAATTTTGAAATGGAGTACGGTCAAAGTAACGAAGTTCCGCGAAATTCCGCCAAATTAGGGGTAGAAGGGCAAAATGGTAATTTTTACCTAAAATGCCGTTATGATGTCAAATCACTAATGAAAGTGATATTACTCGATAGGGCATCGAAACTATGATTTGCCGCGTTACGCCGCCCGACGTGCGTGCGAACATTTCACATTTTTCCGTAAAAAGTACGTTTTTCCGCCAGAAGTACCTAACGTCGTCAACGAAGGTACGGACGTGTACTGTAACACTAATCTTGTGCTGCTTAAATGCATATATGTGATAGATACGTTCGTAGACCGATATACGAGGGCAGCTTTTACACGGGTTATAGTCATAATAACGCCGTATGTTTTTCTAGCGCTGAGAACACGAGTGGTATCGTGGCACTGGTGAATAGTGCAAGCTGTTATTGTTGTTTTACATCGTGGGGCTTTACATACTGCGTAATGCTTATGTTTTGTCGGCATAATGATCATGCATCCGCCGTATGCTTATGTAGTGAGATACTTTGTATTGTCTAGAATATCTCGTTATCTATATACCGTATTGTTTGGGTTTGAGATTAACCGTTACTACCGAGATTCAATGCGGTGAATTGAATCTCAGCTATAGCTTCAGGATCCGGAGGAATACGGATCGAAGATCGAGGCAAGCAGCAGTAGATGTGCAGCCAGAGACTTATCTATCTTTACCGCTTTCAGTTATTCACTTTCAAACTCTAGGATTACTGTAATCATTACAACGTTACACTATGGTTGATGTTTGATATGAATCAGTTACTCTTTCGCTCCAATGCTCTACTCTGATTGAAAAAAAATAAAAATTCCGCTTTAAAAATTGGGATGTTACACTGTTCCTGAAGACTTCCTGGTGGTAGAGAAAATGGAAGAGGGAGACGATAAAGGTGGAAGAAGATGGTGCCATGAATGGATTGTCTAGCTTGTACCTCGGGAAGGTCGTCGACCGTGGCTTTGTTTTCTTGACGGAGAACGACCGACTGAGATGGAGGAAGTGTGTGGCTGAGAATACATGTCGACGGTGGAAGGATACTGAAGGCGGTGGTGGTCCGAGCTCAATTCTTATCTTCACCAGGCGTGTGAAGATTTTTTTTTTTAAAAAAAAAAATTTACATGTCCCCAATTTTTTGGGACACCTTAAGTCTCTCTTACTATGTCCCTCACATAGGTGTCCTCCTGAAAAGTGACGTAAAACAAGCCAAAAGACAAAAGTTAAAAGATTTTTTTATAGTAATGTTACCATATGTGATACTCCTCTGTTTCTTAATATAAGAGCTACTTAACTAATTTAAGTAAATTAAGGATGTTATTTAAGTTGATATTATATGTTTTTTTAAAAACACCCTACAGTTCATTAATTCTCTTCCTCCCTCTTTTACTTTATTGTTGAGGGAATATTAATAGGGTTAATTTGGGAAAAGAATAGATAACAATGCATGTAAAACTTGTTTTACATTTAGAACCAACATTAACTCCCTAATTAGATTCTGAATTAAGGATTAGAGGGAGTAATATTCATTGTTTTGATATAATACATGTTAGATTTGAAATTGACCACTGATCATTCAATATATATATATATATATATATATATATATATATATATATATATGTTTTCTCCGAGAAATTCCCTTTGTCAGAGAATTGACCAAGTTATCATCGGTGGGGATGTAGTCCATTTTTAAATATTGTCTTTCAACAATTTCGCGGATGAGGTGATACTTGCGGAGCACATGCTTGAATCTCTGATGAGACCTAGGTTCCTTACCTTGAGCTATAGCTCTGGTATTGTTGCAATACAATGGTATTTGATCAATAATGCTGGGAACCACTCCAAGTTCATTTATGTACTTCTTAATCCATACTGCCTCCTTAGCCGCATCTGAAGCTGCTATGTATTTTGCCTCTGTAGTTGAGTCTATCGTGGTCTCTTGTTTGGAACTCTTCCAACAAATTGCTCCACCATTTAGGGTGTAGACGACTCTTGACTGGGATTTACAGTCATCTCTATCACTCTAAAAACTTGCATTAATAAACCCTTTTACTTTTAGCTCATCACTACCACCATAAACCAGAAACATATCCTTAGTCATTCTTAAGTACTTTAGGGTTGTCCTTACGGCTTTCCAGTGACCTTCTCTATCCGGAGGAGCGCCCAACACCAAATGTTTTTTTAGTTGCTAAAGTGACTATGTGGTTACAAGTTAGGTACAAAAATACCGTTTGCCCGTTAAATTTGACTTTTTTTGCTAACTGGACAACGACATAACTTTCAAAGGTGGAAAAATACACATGTGGTTTGGCTAAAAGAGCGCCCAACACCAAGTATTTTTTTTAATTTAATAATTTTATTTCAATTATAGGAAAATTATTATTTTTCTAGATATATTACACTCAACCAATTGATATATAATCTCATATATATGGCGCAACCCAATCCTTGTTTTTTGTTTTCAAATTGATATATAATCTCTTATAGCTTTCCCCCCGTTTTTTAATCAAAAAATGTAAATAATAAAAAATTCACCTTTGACAGTGATATATGTCATATGTGTAAATCCTAGATGTGAAAATATACATAATTTACCCACACACACAAAAAAAGTTTAGGTAAAAACAAATATGCTAGGTATAAATGATCACATTCTGAAATAAAGGCCAATGAGATAGAAAAAAATCGTAAATAAAGTTTAGGTTCAAATTCCATAGATAATATAGAAGGTTGTCTATATAGACAAATTCACCTTTGTACTTTTGTTCTATCAATTATCATTTTAACGATCAACTTCTCCCATGATGATATTTAAATTACCTAGTATTGTCATAATATCAACCAATTTTATTCTTTCAACTAATTGAGGAAGAATTTACAAATTGATAAAACTTGGGGGACGAATTTTCCATCTCCAAGAAAAATTGTTTCGGTAATTTAAAAGTCAAAGACGGTTTTTTATATACTAATGAATCGATATTTAAAATCATTCCATTCTGGATCCTTTTCTTGATCAAAGCAACAGATTTCTAAATTCTCATATGGCCCTCCCAGAATTCCTTTTAGAGCCTGTGGAAATTCTTACTAAATAACGAGTTAATGAATCTCCTTCTTTTCACTATTAAACTTTCCAATCAAATTCCTAATGACATTCATAATGATCAACTTTTACATATATCCCATTCTCCCTGTATCAATAAACGAAGTGGGATATTTTGATATGCAAGTAATGGTTAATTATATCCCCGTGAAATTGATACACACATACATGTGTGACTGTGTGTCAGGGTATTATAAAATGAAAATCACAATAAGGTTCTAAGGTACAGAAATAATCATAAAAAAGTCCAATACCAAATTTCTCTCACACAAAAGTTTCTTGGGGTTTTTTTGTATGAGATTTTTTTGTGATTATTTGGACCTCACTGTGATTTTCTCTTATAAATTATGCGTGGCTTCGGTGACATATAGCAGTGATGACTAATGAGGTACTACTTTGGAAACTTCCCAGAAAGAATAAAGAAATTAAAGGACGAGTGGTAGCTAGCTAGGACAGGCCTTGTGGTGAATTACTCAGCAATTACATGCACTCATCAGAATAAGAAATAATTGTTGAGCAAAAAAATCAGAATAAGAAATTTTGTTGGTAGTTGTTGTTGGTGGGGACTGGTCAAATACTAAGTGCTTCTAGATGATTGAAGTTTAAAAAGTAACTTTTTAATCGTAATTTATTGTATATGAAATAAGTATGTGAGATGAGTTTTGTCTCAATTTATGCATTAAACATTTTTGGGACCTCAAAAATGATCTCAAACAAACTTTAAGTAGCGTGTTCTTATTTTTGTTGCATTAACTCTTTCTAACCTCAATACACATAATCGAAGGATCCGGATAAAAATTTGTAACTATCGGATTTTTGCTGGCATGGGTTGCAACTCATTTCATGGCCGAGTTAGGCTTGGCAACCTAATCATCTTGTCACCATCTCTATATATGTTTGTGGGGTCTGCATGCCCAATTTTGGGGTGAGGACATTTTCTTTATTTTATTTTTATTTATTTGGATTAAATTATATACTGTATTTTGAAACATTTTTGACATCTACCTTAGTATTTCAAATTAATTGATTTCTAGTTCTGCATTTTGAAATATTTTTTTAGTAACACCAGTATCCTAAAATATTTTACTAGTAGCACTCAATATCTAAAATAATTTTTTAACATCCAATATCTTAAGCTAATTAATTTTTAGTGCAAGAAATATTCTTTTTTCTTAAAAAAACCCTTTAATTTGGGATGAGTAGATGAGTAGGGAATGTGGATTCGCGCGTTAGTTGACGATTTCAATTTTTGCAAATCAACGCATGCACCAATATTAATTTCTAGCACCAGAAAAGCAAAGACCTGCAAGACCAAAATTCATGGATCGATCATGCTTGTGATGACCAACAAAAGGGTTCTTGCATTTTAAAGAGAATTTCTGAGTAACTACATAACTCTGTCTCTGTTGAGAGTACTACGTGTTGGAAACCTCCACTCTTTTTCCCCAACATATATATAATTGGCTGCACCATTTTCACGAACCCCTACAAATTCCCTCATCTATTATATTGCTTTTCCTTGTTAATTACTTCTTTTGAAAAAATTTATTTGCTTGTTCCCTTTCGCAACTTTCTCCATTTATTTTACTCTGATGGAACATGTCCCACTAAGCGGGTCTCATCCCTACGTAAGAATAAACCTCTTGGTATCTAAGATCGTTTAATTATGTTTCTCTCTTGTAATTCTATATATTGTCCCACGCGACTTTCAACTTTCTTCTCTTTAATCTCTTTTTCATTCAAATCACATCTCTCTTCGAATTTTACATGAATCTTTTCAGCTTTAATTTCTGTCGTGCGAAGCACAGAGGGCAAAAGAAATAAGAGGTGAGATTCATCGATGACTTATTTTGGACCCGCACATCTCCTTCCTGCAAGCAGATCTCCTCCTCATAATTTTTCTCTTTGATTAATTTGCATCGCATACGTACCTATTGTACGTAACATCCTTATTTTTGCTAACATTTAGAGATAGTTGTAGCTTAAGTTTTATTTAGTTGAAGAGTGTATAATAAATTAATAGTTTAAAAGAAACATCAAGTTCTGAAATATTTTTCTATAAAAATAAATAAATAAATACAAATGAAGAAAAAACATCCTTAAAATAATTATTTTAAATATATTGGCACATGTGTGTGGAAATATATCTTAGTATTGAAACAAGTGACAAAAAGAAGAAGAAGAAGAAATCAGTTTCTCTTATTGTCTTTTTTCTCATCATCTTTTATCATCTATAAATCATATCCGCTTCAATCAATTTAAAAGGTTACAATACTACTTTGACTTTTCTTTTATCTTCTCAATCAACAGTTCAAATGGACTCATGAGAGATAATAATAAAAATGGATCATGAGAGGATCCCCTTTCCAAAACAATGCTTTTGTTAGTCTGAATATTGTATTTATTATTGTAATATATTTTTTTAAAAAAAATACTCCATCCGGTCCTAATTATAACCTAGTTGACTTTTTTGGAGAGATTAAGGAAGATAATTAAATTACTTTAGAGTATTTTTATTTTTTTTTCTTTAAATTAATTAATTTGACTAATAAACTAATATATAATCTAAGAATACACACATATAAAATGATTAAGTAATTTATTTGACTTCTTTAATCTCTCTAAAAAAAGTTAATTGAGTCTTATAATTAGGATTGAAGGTAATATTATTTTAATAAAAAAAGACAAGCTGTAGACCCCACCTTTATAAAGCCCCTCCTCCCCTAATTTCTTGGTCCTCTAGCACCTCACCCCTCCATTGGAACCAGTTTCCCGCCTACTCATCCTTTGGTCAAGTCGGGGGAGTTTTTTTATTTAAACCGTCTAAATTTAATTTCTTAATTTTTTTAAAATAATTTTAATGGGTAGAGAATATAAAATAAAGATAATATTTTTCAAAAATAGTTTTTTCATTAAAAAAATTTAAATCTAAACCGTCTAGATAGGAAAGAGCTCTCTTCTTTTTCTAGTTTGTGGTCATGTGAAAAAAAAAAATTCAGACTTCCTTCCGTATCTTAGCGCGTCTTTTCATTAGTGTTTGTGTGTTTAATTTATTTTTCTGACTTCCCTCTATTCTCATAAGCCTACTTCTCTAGATAGTGTGTGTTATTCCAATTGTAGCCAGCGGCTTCCCATCCATGTAAGGGTGTGTATGCATATAATATAAATATTAAAATAGAAAAGAAAAGGGGGAAAACCCATGGTATATATATGACCGTTTATATTCTTCTCTCTGTTTTAAGGCTATTGTTCAATCTTTAACCTTCTATGGTGTGTTTTGTTTATCTTATTTTATTTTTCTCCCAACAATCATGATCCACAACTTTACTCCTTTTCATGAGCATGTAGGTATATATATATATATATATATATATATGAAGTGTTCAAAAAAAAAAAGTATATATATATATATATATGAGCTTGTCTATTTGGTGCATTTCCTCAGAAGACCAGACCTCATATATATAAATATATGTGTGCCTCTCCCATCCTTTCTACTGGTATGTGATTAACTGATTACGGTATGTGCGTAAATATATATATTTTTACTTAATCCTAGCTACAGCCTACTACTGAACCCTTTTATACTTTTTTATTTATTTATTGTTCTTTTTTTTCTTTGGTTCATTATTTCAAAAAAAAGAGAAGAAGCTTGATATATGAGAAGAATATATATATATAATAACACAGTCACTCAATTATGGTCAGCCCCTTCACTTAACTTCTCACACTCTTTACAGCCGCGTTTTCTTAAAATTTTCAAAATATATGTGTCTTTGGACTTTGGGGTATATAAACCTAAGTTGAATTTATTACTCTTTCTTTTGCATGGCCAGCGTGTGTTGGGAGTTTTGATTATTTTTTAATAATATATTACTCCCTGCGGTCCTAATTATAGGAACACTTTTGTAGTGCAATTACATTACAAAAATGTTCTTATAATTAAGATCAGAGGTAGTAGCTTTCAAATCCTTTTTCTTCCTTAGAAAGCACACACATAATATATATATATATATATATATATATATATATGGGGGTTTCATATTAAAATCTTTTGGATTTGGTTTTGGTCCTTTGCGGACTTCCATCCCTTGTGCTCCTCTACTTAAAACCACGCCGTCTTGTGCCAAAACACTGTGCAGCTGTGCGTTTTTTGTTTTGACATTTTAGGGCACTAACTGTTACTAAAAAGATACTTTAGGATATTGACAAGTATTGAAAAATACTTCATGATCTTGCAAAATTATTTTAGGATGTTACAAATATATTTATGGGTACTGACTGGTATTAAAAAGATACTTTAGGATATTGAATGGTACTTAAAAAATATCTCATGATCTTGAAAAATTATTTTAGGATCTTAAAAAAATTTACTGACGTATCTTTTTAGTAACATTCAGTAACTTAAAATATTTTTTGAAGATCCTAAAATAATTTTTTAAGATCATGAAGTATTTTTTCAGTACTAGCCACTATCCTAAAGTATCTTTTTTAATGTCAGTAAGTTCCCTGAAATATTGGAAATAAAAAAGGCAACGCTACTCAATGTTTTGGCTCAAAATGACGCCATTTTAAGTAGAGGAGCGCAGCGTACGGGAGTCCGCAAAGGACCAAAGCCGGTCCAAATCTTTTGCCTTCTGTACCATATCATATGAAAAAAATAATTAATAAACAGATGGTGGTAGTTGGGAGCTTTTATATATATATATATTAGACAAGTTGGTGGTTGTAGAGAGTGGTTTTAAGACCAAAACTTTAGACAAGTATTTGATTAATATATTAATAGATGTTTATGTATGTGATTTTGTACTTTTTGATTGACAGCTTTGTAGTTACTTTGTGTGATTCACTACTACAAAAAAGCTAAAAAATGACCTAAATAAGACCCAATTAACGTCCCTTTACTGAGGGACGTCTTGGCTGGGGTAGTTGTTTCTTAGGCTTTTTGGCGACCTGATTTAAATTAAGGTCGCCTCATAAAAGGCGACCTGAATTGAAAATCAGGACGCCTTATTAAGGCGTCTTAATTTAAATTAAGGTCGCCTCATAAAAGGCGACCTGAATTGAAAATCAGGACGCCTTATTAAGGCGTCCCGATTTCAATTCAGTCGCCTTTTATGATATTATATATATATACACTTCATATTTTTTACTGGGCATTTGAAGATTATCATATGAGAATAATTGTTATATATTCAGATGAGAGCATGATTACATTTATAGACAAAATAAAGATCTAGATTTGAAATTTGAAAAACTAACATCCTAACAATAATCTCCTATAATCTTTAGGTTTAGTTAATCCCTATAATTATGGGACTAATAAAATATTCTAATAATAACACATTCTACAAAGATTCAAATTAAATTACAACAAAGAAACATGTGCAGATCTGTAAACTCAAATTAACCCTAAATTACAACAGCAAACACTTATAGCAAAAATCACAAGCCAAAAATCAGAGTGAAGATCTAAAACCTGAAACCGTTTCATCGCTTCATCAACTCCTTCAAACCAAATCAAATAAATAAATAACTAGAAATCAAACAAAGAAATAAAAGGAATCGTAGATCGAAGACTTACATTGTAGAAATCGCAGATCTAGGACGGCGAGCAAGCACAGTGGGCGACGATAGGGTTCAACGAGAGAAGGCAGAGGGAAATACTCCGAGAAATTATGAGAATGAGTGTGGACTCGAGCTATTTATTTGTTTATGGCAATTTTGGCGACGATAGAAATTCGTGTCAACAAAATTAAACAATTGGCGACACGAAAGTAAATTCGTCGCCATTTTTTGAATTTTGGCGACCAATTTAATTTCGTGTCGCCAATTTAAACAAATATATATATATATATATTCTAATAACGCAAAAAAAAATATTTACCATTTTTTTTAAATCGGCGACTTCGAAATTAAATTCGGTCGCCAATTGTTGATTTTTGGCGACTGAATAATATTCGTGTCGCCAAAAGTAACAAATTGGCGACATTCGAATTTAATTTCAAGTCGCCAATTTTTTTTAAAAATATATATATATTATAACGGCGCCAAAAAATATATTTACCATTTTTTTTTTTAAATTGGCGACTTGAAATTAAATTCAGGTCGCCAATTGTTGATTTTTGGCGACCTGAATTTACTTTTAGGTCGCCATTTTTTTTTTAAAAAAAACAATATTGCAACGGCGCCAAACAAAAAATTCGCATATATCCCATGGCGCGAAACAATATACCCAGATTTTAGGCGTCCTTAAACAATGTTAGGACGACAAAAATCAATTTTACAAGTCCTAAACTCTAATTCAGGACGCTCAATGCTCTATTTCCTTACAAATAATTACAAGAATGCCACCGCCTTCATTTTTTACTTCCTACTTTTAGATCAGGACGTCGTTTATGGTAGTAATATCCAACTTTTGTAGTAGTGATTGCTTGTGACACTATTACAATAAATGACTTTTACTTTCCTAATTAGCGTCCTCTTTTAAAAAACGTAAGTAAAAAAAAAGGCGGTGACATTTTTGTAAATATATGTGAAAAAAGTTGATTTTTGGCATCTAACTTTTGACTTAGACGCCAAAAGGCACACTTTTGGCATCTAAGTTTCAAAATTAGATGCCAAAAGTAGCAGAATTTAAAAGTGCAGGCGGCAAAATGAATTGTTTGGCGGCAAAAAACAGTACTTTAGCGTCTAATTTAAATCTTTAGACGCCAAAAGTGGCGGAATTTAAAAACACGAGCAGCAAAATGAATTGTTTGACAGCAAAAAGCAGTACTTTTAGCGTCTAAATTTTGAACGTAGATGCCAAAAGGAATTTGACGTCTAAGTTCAAAATTAGACGCCAAAAGTTATGCTTTTGGCTTCTAATTTAAATATTTAGACTCCAAAAATGGCGGAATTTAAACCATCCGTGCTCTCGTCTCGCGCTCTTCCTTCACACTCTCTCTTCTTCAACTCTCATCTCACGCTCTAGTAATATTCTCCGTCTCCGTTGCCTCAGTCGACCTCAGTCCTCCGTCCAGATCCAAGCGCCTGTCCTCCTATCCTCACAGACACTGGTATTGTCTCCCTCTTGTCCTTACGTCTTTTTTTTTGCTCTGTGTAATCGATCAATTTCTGCATCAAAGGCTCTCGTCCTCCAAATTGCTGTGCTTCGCCGTGACCACTCTCCTCCAGATCGCTTGCTTCGCCATGCTCCTACTCCTGTACCGCTGAATCTCACTCGGTTTGCCGTAGATATGTTGTTCTTAGATCTGAAATTTTATATTTTCAAATCTACTTTGTTAGATCTGCTTTGCTTCGCCGAATCTCACGGCTGATTTATTGTTGAACATGGATTTGATTTGATTTATTTTTCATCTCATCTGACCGGGTCCGATTCGATTCGAATACGAGTTCATCTTAGCTTTGTTCATTGTATGGTTTATGCATATTTGGTTCTAGATTTTTCTTGCTTTAAGATTCTTAGAATAAGTGTATGTATTTTGTTAACCTCTTCTAATTATTCCTTGTTCTAATCTCTTGGTTAATTTCGTTTGGAATAATCAAATCGCTCTTGCTCAAATGCTCCTGAACCCCTGTTTGGGTTTTTTTTTTTCCAAAAAAAAGACTTAGGCGTCCTAAATATTTGTAGGGCCGTAGGATACCAATATGGCATCCTAAAAATTGTAGGACATCGTAAGTTGCACTTTTTTACGCCCTAATAATAGGCGTCCGCGGAAAATAGGACGTTAAATATCTAAAAAATAGGACGTCGTAGCCCTATTTTGTAGTAGTGTGAGTTAGGAAGTATTAGTTAGCTTTGAATATTCATTCATATACTTGTGAATTGTGTTTAACTCGTGAATAACTATCTTTTAAAAAAAATATGAACAAAATTATACGTAAATGTGTATGTATATATGGTAGATTCTCAAGTAAGTTATGATACAAGTAAATTCCTATATAACTCACTTTATTCGCATAGTTAATAATTTAATTATAATTAATGTATTGTTGGATTGTTGTTTCATTTTAGGTATGTTTGAATATGTGATGATATTTGATACAGATGAAAGCATAATTGATTGTACCTTGTCTTTTAATGATATGATATTTATAAGTGATTGAATATAACTGTCATGACAGTTGCATTTGTTATGAGGTTGGAGTAAGGAACAATTTGTATGGTGAGATTTTTTACCACATGGTATGTCATCACTCGATACATAATGGATGACACTTGTTAGGGTCCCTTCTTCTATTTTTCCTTTGACTGAGATTGCATTAGAGTTGTAAGACATGTGAATCACTCCTTGGTTTTGTTCCTTTAAGGAGAGGAGCCATAATTTAAACTTAAGCTCTACACTTTTGACCAGGTACATCTTAAGAATTGATGAACTTAGGACAATCCATTCAAATGGATAAGTTTTTGTCAGACTATGTGTTAGCCTATGACTCCAGTCAGCGAAATAATTAAGGATAAGTGGTGATATAAGAGAGGTTGTATATTGCATAATTGTAAATTACATGTTGTGATGAAAATAAGATTGGCAAAATGATGATTAATTTTTAAATTGAATGGTATGAGGATTATGATATATGCAAATTTATATGTAATCAGTTTATCCTTTTAAATCATATGTGATTTGCTTGTGTACAGTTGAAACTTTCAGTAGTTACAAGCAGTGGCGGAGCTTGGAATCAATATTTGAGGGGTCAAATGTATATTTATTAACTAATTAAAAATAAATATTTGGGGGATCAAATATATACTCATTAACTAATTTTTTTAAAAAATATTTAGGGCGGGCCAAATGTATAATAAAAATATTTTAACAAGTCTAATATATAAGATAACACATTTTATTAAATTAAAAAAATTCTAAAGAGATTTTTTTTTTGGGGAGGCACTGTCCTCAAGAGGCTCCACCCTTGGCTACAAGGATGTAGAGTCTCATCCCTTCCTATTAACATTGTCATGTGAATGCTATAATAGGAAGGGAAGACACATGTGTAGTGAGCTTTGAAGGCTCTATCGTACTTTTGGAGCACATGTTAGGCTACTTAATATTTGATTGTCATGACATTAAGATTATTTTGTTATAAAACCCTTTCATTAATGAATGTTTTTTTTAAAAAAAAAAAAATAAACATTTCAAATAATATTTAGAACTACTTGGTAAGTGTAGTTTGGATTTATATATTAAGTATATGGATTTTAAGGATGAGGTGTTACAGGTCTTGCGATGAAGGATAATATTTATCATCATGGTGTTTTTATTTATTTATTTATTTATTTATCAAAGTATATACATCCATTGACAAATGATATGATAGTGAAAACAGCTTAATTATTAATTATAGTTACTTTCTCTGTTATCATAATTTAATAATAATTATATATTTCAAAATTCAATAATTAATTATTGGTCGAGGATATTTGAAATTGAATTAATCTATTTTAACTATATTTTTTTGTATAATTCAAAAATTATTTTTTAATCTCTTTATAAAATGACATGAAAAAGTAGGATCCACTAATAGTTATGGACGCGTTTGTTTGTCGGTCATGAAGGAGACAGATCGAGGACACAGATATTCCTATCCAAAGGCATTCCTTATTCTTAATATAGTACTATATGTATATATAGGGGAAATTTCCGAGTTGCCGCGTTCAACCACTACTCTTCAATTATTCTCTCTATGAGATCTTTTAGACATTTTTTATATATGTTCTATAAAAAGCTGTTACATGGCGTCAAGTATGCCCCATTAATTAAAGGTTGACTTCACAATACCTTCTTCAATTAACAAAAAAAGCTATTGAAATTATAAAATTAAAATGAAACATTATTTAATATTTTGACTGGGTCACTTATAATTTAGGGTTTTAGACCACCTTTTATTTTTAGAATACGCACATCTTGTACAAGGAACCGGAGGCCGTATTAGATATATTGGATCGTGTAATTAAGTTCACGTGTAACTAAATGACTTGTAAACTTTCTAAGCAAAATGATATGATCGAATGAGGAATTAATTGCATGTTGGGAGGAATTCTCCCTCTAATTTCTTATTATAAGAAACAACCACAACATATACTCTGTTTCTATATCTAAAAACATTTAAATTTTATATGTTACTTCTTCGTTACCCCTATTTAACTATATTTTTTGTTAATGCTCTTGCTTTATATGATCGTGTCCTTGAGAATGATAGTGGAAATGTAGAGGCTTTAATTGGAAAAGGGATATGCCTGCAAATGCAGAACATGGGGAGGCTTGCTTTTGATAGTTTTGCTGAGGCTATTAAGTTGAACCCTCATAATGCTTGCGCAATTACGCATTGTGGTATTTTGTTCAAAGAAGAAGGTCATTTGATGGAGGCAGCTGAGGTTTTTAAATGACGTTTTTAAAAGGTTGATTGATAGATGATGGTATGTCCAAATATTTACTGTTCTTATTGTAGCTTGTCTCAAATTCACCCATATTTGACGGAGATCCCAACATGCAGGGCTTCTTGTTCCTATTCCAATCATATTATTTACATTTTTTATTATTTGCATCATAACAAGAAAAATGTAGGAGTAGCCAGTTTCGCTTGACAACAATAAATATACAAGTAAATCAATCAACATAATTCCGTATTTAATTTGTTTGAAGGTTATTTATTAAAATATTACTCCTTCACGCTATCATCTTCTAAAAATAAATATGTTGACTTTAGGCTAAAAAAAAAAATGTTCATCAAAAGTAAGATGTCCCATTGAAAAGCTTTCTTGAGCTTAAAACAGCTCGTTAAAATATACAAAACATTATTATTAATAAATAGTAATAGGGAAGGAGTTTGGAGTGAAATTTTGAAAAGTACTTTAAGAAAGGCAAAAGGCACACGTTATCGGGGATGAGTTGTGTTGTGTGGCATATATTGGAAAGGCAAGAATGTGAGGCTTCTGTTGACTTTCTTTTGACCCCTCACTTTCTTCCTCTTTCTTAACCTTCCCCACGAGTCTCGTCGCATCGTTTCATTTCATTTCCACCGGGGGGGAAAAATATCATGATTAAATCAATTAAATTATATTGAAACATTGACCAAGACTCACCGTCTCATCCCCCAAAAAGGGGGGAAAAACTCTTCCCGTGAGATTAACGAAGTTTGACGTTAATATTAATTAAGTTTAATTTAATTGCCAGAGTTCATTCCGAAAGTCTTAGATAACGGCAGGATTATATATATTTTTACAGAGCTTTTTTAAAATGTCATCATTGTTATGAATATACTAATTATGTGGATGTCCATTGACTATTGATCCCCAAAAAGTAATTATGGATTTCTTCACACGTATTTACTATTCACATATACGTATTTACTATTCATATATATACAGTTACTATTCATATGGGGCACGCGAATTCTCACAAATTCCATAACCCACGGCGGCTGGAATGATTGATGATTTTGGGGAAAATTACGGTAATGACCCAATGACCCGGTGGAATAATTACACTTAGGACCCATTTTCTTTCTATAAATAGACGTTATCGTAAACATTCGGAACACACCTTTGGAATGAGAACTTCTTCCTCTGCTTTCTCCCTCTAAAATTTCTCTACTCTTATTCTCCTTCATTTACCTTCGCTTTTTTAGTTTTATAACACGTTATCGCACGAAAGTCTTTCTAAAGAAGGTATGATTTTCGTATTATCTTTTAATGATTTCTTCATATGTTCATTATATTGATATGTGATAATCTTAGCAACATGGAATTAAAAGCATATATTTTACCGAATGTTTTAAAACATCGGGTTCCATGTATAAGATTGGAGATTATTATTTAAATAGTATTTTACTATTTATCCTTGATTTAATTATTTTCATATTGTTACATAATGCTTTATTCTTGTGCACAATATATATATATATATATATATATATATATATATATATATATTGTTGTTACTTTCTACATTGTTTATTGTTATTGTTACCAACATAACATTTATTTTATGTTACTAACATATTTATAATTCAAATTTACTTTTATGTTACTAACATATTTATAATTCAGCAATTTACTTTTATGTTACTAACATAACATTTATTTTATGTTACTAACATATTTATGATTCAACAATTTACTTTTATGTTACTAACATATTTATGATTCAAGAACTTACTTTTATGTTACTAACATATTTATGATTCAAATTTTACTTTTATGTTACTAACATATTTATTATTCAGCAATTTACTTTTATGTTATTTATGATTCAGCATTTAATTTTATGCCATTTATATTAAGCATTTAATTATGTATTAATTTATATTTTGTATACGACACCTACTTGGGGTTAAACCTCCTAACCGGAAGTCTAGTTATTTATATTTAAATATTTACTTTTATGATTCGATAATTTACTTTTATGTTGCTAACATAACATTTATTTATGTTTGCTAACATAATACTGTTATTATTGTTAACTTTTAATTATATGTTAATTTTACAAACTATTTTATGTTATTATTATGGCCAGAAGCCATACATCTTTGTTTTTCTATTATAATATTATGACCCGAAAGTCATAATCTTTCAATATTATGACCAACGAGTCATAAGATTTTAATTCTTCTTTATTTTTTTAATTTCCAATTATTTCTGTTTTAATAACTCTTGCTTATTTTTCTTTTTAAATAGTTTGAATCATGACAAGCAAAAACCTTGCGAACTATGCAAAACTCGAATTCATGGCTCTTGATATTACCGGAAAAATTATTTATCTTGGATGCTAGATGCGGAAATTCATCCGAATGCACATGGTCCGAAGATACAATTAAAGAACAAAATGAAGCATCTAATCAAAATAAAGCCAGATCCATGATTTTCCTTCGTCATCATTTACATGATGATTTAAAAGTTGAGTATTTGACAGTGAAAGACCCACTAGTTCTTTGGAACAACCTAAAAGAAAGGTATGATCACCGAAGATGATCGTCCTTCCGAAAGCTCGTTATGAGTGGATGCATCTCGCGTCTGCAAGATTTTAAATCATGAGTGAATATAACTCGGCCGTGTTCGAATTACTTCACGCTAAAATTATGTGGAGAAAATATTACCGATTATGATATGTTAGAGAAAACATTCACCACATTTCATGCATCCAATATGCTCTGCCAGCAAATATCGTGGACAAGGTTTTGAGAAATATTCTGAATTAATTTCTTGTCTCCTCGTGGTGAAACGAATAATGAACTTTTGTTGAAAAATCATGAATCTCGTCCAACAGGTTCGAATCCATTCCCTGAAGTGAATGAAGTAAGCTATGAAAATTTTAAGGGCCGAGGACGTAGACGTAGAGGTGGTTACAGAGGTGGCTACAACCGTGGTCGTGGCCGTGGCCGTAATCATGGTCCAAATCGTGGTGGATCAAATTCCCGCCCCGGGGGGAAGAATTGAAAAGAACCCCGGAAGGAAACTAGTGGAAATAACAAGCATTCGAAAATGCATGTTATCGATGTGGTGTAAAAGGTCATTGGTCTCGTACACTGTCGTACACCAAGACACTTGGTTGACCTTTACCAAGAATCACTGAAAAATAATGGTAAAGGACCAAGGACCGAGGTAAATCATGTTGATATGGCGAGAAAATTCTGAGTATAAAGACAATGATGTAAATTATATGGAAGTGATGATTTCCTAGAATAAATTACTTTTATCTTTTAATATTTCTATGTTTTAAACTTGTTTCCTATCTTATGTATTTCTTTTTGTGACAATGATGTAAATTATATGGAAGCTTATGATTTCCTAGAATAAATTATTTTTATCTTTTAATATTTTTATGTTTTAAACTTGTTTTCTATCTTATGTATTTCTTTTTGTTTTTCATATGAAGAATGAATTTCATTGGCATCAATTCTGAAGATTTATGTCTCGTTGATAGTGCTACAACCCACACCATATTAAGACAAGATAAATATTTTTCTTCCTTGGTTATGCAAGAAGCCAATATTCAAACTATATCTAGTAATATAAATTTGATTGAAGGCTCTGGAAGAGCTAATATTTTGTTACCAGAAGGAACAAAATTATGCATTGATAATGCATTTTATTCTACCAAGTCTAAAAGAAATTTGCTGAGTTTCAAAGATATTCGCAGAAATGAATATCATATAGAAACAACAACAAATTATGATCAGGAATGTCTTGCTATTACAAATATTGTTTCTGGTAGAAAAAACATATTAGAATGTTTTCCTACCTTCTCTTCTAGTTTATATTATACATTTTTAAGTACAATTGAAATGCATACCATTGTAAACCAGAAGTTTACCAATATAAACCAGTTTGCCAATGTAAACCCGAAGTTTACCAATGAATTTAATATTTGGCATGACCGGTTAGGCCATCCCGGATCAATTATGATGCGACAAATAATTGAGAATTCATGTGGACATACCCGAAGTGTAAGCAAATACCACAATCCAATAAATTCTCATGTGTAGCATGTTCCAAGGGAAAGTTAATTATCCGGCCTTCACCAAGCAAAGTAGAAAGTGAGTCTCTCACATTTCTAGAACGGATACATGGAGATATTTGTGGGCCAATACATCCACCATGCGGACCATTCAGTACTATATGGTATTAATTGATGCATCAACTAAATGGTCGCATGTCTGTTTATTATCTTCACGCAACCTAGCGTTTGCAAGATTACTTGCTCAATTGATCAGATTAAGAGCACATTACCCTGACTATCCTATCAAGAAAATACGTCTTGATAATGCTGGTGAATTTACCTCACAATCTTTTAATGAATATTGTATGTCCCTTGGAATTGATGTTGAACATCCTGTAGCTCATGTTCACACACAAAATGGTATTGCAGAATCATTGATTAAACGATTGCAACTTATTGCAAGATCTTTAATAATAAGATCTAATCTTCCAATTTCTGCTTGGGGTCATGCCATTTTGCATGCATCAATATTAATTCGCATCGACCAACAAGTTACTTAAAGGTTTCCCCTTTGCGATGGTTTTGGTCAAGAACCTAATATTTCCCATATAAGAATTTTTGGATGTGCGATATATGTACCGAGCTCCACCACAACGCACCAAAATGGGTCCTCAAAGAAGGTTGGGAATATATATCGAGTATGAATCTCCTTCGATTATAAAATATTTAGAACCATCTACAGGAGATTTGTTTACTGCACGTTTTGCTTATTGTCATTTTGATGAATCATTTTTCCCAACATTAGGGGGAGAAAATAAGCAGTTAGGTAAAGAGATTAGCTGGAATGAATTATCATTGGCTCATTTTGATCCTCGTACAAAACAATCTGAACTAGAAGTTCAAAAGATAATCCATTTACAAAATTTAGCTAATCGAATGCCGAAGCATTTATCGACCCAAAGAAGGTGACAAAGTCACGTATGCAGTATTAATGCTCCTATTCGAATTGATATCCCTGAAAGACAACCCATTATGAATGAATCTAAAATACGCCTGAAGCGTGGTAGACCCATCGGTTCTAAAGATAAAAATCCTTGAAAAAGAAAAGGAGCTAAAAGTATAGATGGTCAAGTAGAGGATAAACAAGACAAGTCAATAACTCCAGAAGAGTCATCTCCTGAAGAGATGTTATCTCCAAAAGAGAATGTTGTAGTCCCAGAAGAGACCAAGGTACCAGAAATATATGAAAATAATGAGATCTCAATAAATTATGTTATGAACGGTATCCGATGGGACCGAAATGAAGTCAACGTTGACGACATTTTTGCTTATCATATAGCAAAAGATGTAATAAATGAAAATGAGGATCATGAGCCAAAATCTATTAACGAGTGCCAACAAAAAGGATTGGCCTCTATGGAAAGATGCTATTAATGCAGAATTAAAATCACCGGCAAAACGAAAAGTATTTGGACTGTAGTCCATACACCGAAGATGTAAAGCCGCTTGGATATAAATGGGTTTTTGTACGAAAAAGAAATGAAAAGGGTGAAATTACAAGATATAAAGCACGTCTTGTAGCCCAAGGTTTTACACAAAGACCTGGTATTGATTTTGAAGAAACATATTCACCCGTAGTGGATGCAACTACTTTTCGTTATTTAGTTAGCCTAGCGAAAAGAAGGGCTTGATCTACATCTAATGGATGTTGTAACTAAGCGCATATTTGTATGGGTCACTTGATAGTGATATTTATATGAAAGTCCCGAAAGGACTCAAGATGCCGAAGCATCTAGTTCAAATATTCGAGATCAATACTCGATTAAATTAAATAAGTCCCTATATGGCTTGAAGCAATCAGGACGCATGTGGTATAATCGTCTCAGTGAATATTTGTTGAAAGAAGGATACATAAATGACCCAATATGCCCATGTATTTTTATGAGAAGATCTAAAAAAGAATTTGTTATTATTGCGGTCTATGTTGATGATATCAACATCATTGGAACTCTTGAAGAGCTCCAAAAGGCAATTATTTGTTTGAAGAAAGAATTTGAGATGAAAGACTTGGGCCGAACGAAATTCTGTCTTGGACTACAGATCGAGTATCTAAAGAATGAGATTTTTGTATATCAACAAACTTATACAAAGAAAGTCTTGGAGAGATTTTATATGGATAAGTCACATCCATTATGTACTCCAATGATAGTGAGATCTCTAAATGTGGATAAAGATCCATTCCGACCTCAAATGATTAACGAAGAAGGTGAAGAAGAACTACTAGGTCCAGAAGTACCATATCTTAGTGCTATCGGAGCACTAATGTATCTTGCTAATCACACACGTCCCGATATATCATTTGCTGTTAATTTATTAGCAAGATATAGTTCGCACCAACACGGAGACATTGGAATGGAGTAAAGCACATTTTTTGATATCTCGTGAGGCATTATTGATATGGGGTTATACTACTCAAATGAATCCAAGCATGAACTGATTGGTTATGCGAGATCTTTGGTTTTCTATCTGACCCACATGATGGTAAATCTCAAACTGGTTATTTGTTTACATGTGGAGGTGCAGCTATCTCATGGCGATCTATGAAACAGACTATATCAGCCACATCATCAAATCATGCAGAAATTTTAGCAATGCATGAAGCAAGTCGAGAATGTGTATGGTTGAGGTCGATGTACATCATATTCAAACAACTTGTTATTTATCTTCGGGAAGGATGGTCCCAACAGGTTCTATATGAGGATAATGCGCATGTGTTGCTCAACTTAAAGAAGGTTATATCAAGGGTGATAGAACAAAGCATATTTCACCAAAATTCTTCTTTACTCGTGATCTTCAAAAGGATGGTGAAATAGATATCCAAAGAAATCGGTTCAAGTGAAAATCTAGCGATTTATTTACTAAAACGCTTCTGGAGTAATCTTTGAAAAGCTTGTCCATGGTATTGGTCTTCGGAGACTCAAAGATCTGAAATGATATTGTCAAGAGGGGGAGTCGATACACTGTTTGTACTCTTTTCCTTATCTAGGTTTTATCCCACTGGGTTTTCCTAGAAAGGTTTTTAATGAGGCAGCACTGGACAGTGTATCAATGAATGTTGTACTCTTTTCTTTGGCTAGGTTTTTATCCCACTGGGTTTTTCCTAGTTAAAGTTTTTAACGAACACATTCATAAATGGACATCCAAGGGGAGTGTTATGAATATACTAATTATGTGGATGTCCATTGACTCTTGATCCCCAAAAAGTAATTACGGTTTACTGTTCATACGTATTTACTATTCATATATATAGTTACTATTCATGTGGGGCCCACGCGAATTCTCAAAAATTCCATAACCCACGGCGGTTGGAATGATTGATAATTTTGGGGAAAATTACAACTAATGACCCAGGTGGAATAATTACACTTAAGGACCCATTTTCTTTCTATAAATAGACGTCATCTGTAAACATTCAGAACACACTGGAATGAGAACTTCTTCCTTTGCTTTCTCTCTCTAAAATTTCTCTACTCTTATTCTCCTTCATTTACCTTCAATTTCTTTAGTTTTATAACAATCATCACCTATTAGTCTCTTACATTTTCTCACGTTTCCATCCTATCAATGATCTTTCTATAACTCATATTCCATGCTGAACAATACATGAGATCAGATATCAGTGCGTGCTTAGCTGTATTCCCATAAATTCTCCGTCCAAGTTGCAAACCCTTATCTTGTGAATTTACAAAGAATCTAGACTGGGGAAAAATTTGGATTAGAGTTCAAGTGTCAGCATTGGATGAACAGACACAGATGAATATATATATATATATATATATATATATATATATATATATATATATATATATATATATATATATATATATATATAGACACATACACTCCTTCCGGTATAAAAATAAGACCTTTTGATTTATTTATTTTTTAGATTAAAAAGTTATATATATAAGTTACTTAATCTTATCATATGTTGTGTATCATTAAATTATATATCAGTTTATAATAAGTTAGACAAATTAGTTTAGAGGAAAACAATAAGTATGAATATTTTAAAGTAATGTATTTAGTTTCCTTAACCTCTTAAAAAAAAAAAAAACCAATGGAGTCTTATATTTAAGATCAGACGTATTACATATATTTTTGTGTGTGTGAAAAGAGATTTACACAATGTTTATGAATGATTTTCATAGACTCTTTGACATGAGGAAGATTGATAGAAAAACTGTCCATTTTAATCAGCATTGGTCAATAAAATAGAAAAGCCATAATAAATCATAACATTCATTAAATATTTTTTACCTGAATATTAATACTACTACGTTTAGACTTTCGCCAAACCGTGCACTGTGCTCATTCTCTTATCAAGTTGTCTAATTTCTAGAATCTGATATTTTTTTATTCTCAGTCTTCTGTATTTAATTATTCCAAGCATGGTATTAATATTACTTATAATTATTCCACTGTAACTAATTAATTGGAAGACTACTGTGAAAATGAGATGTTACCTCATTATTATATGTGACTTAAAACAGTTGTCTTTTGAAAATTCCATTATCCATCTAAAATTATCCAGTATCAACAATCAATTTTAACAATTAAATATAAGGTCTATAATAAAAAGTATTAATATTACAAGACATTAAAGGTATGATTCATTATCCACTTACGTTATATACAAATCAAACAAGTTACGTGCAAAATTTTTTGTTACAATTATAATATAAATGTGGATGAGTCAAATGGAGCATGTCTCATATGTTTTGTGAGTGAGAAAGTCTAAGTGTATATATTATAACATGTGAATCTATACAAGTAAATGGGATATTATAACATGTGAATCTATACAAGTAAATGGGTTAAGAGAATGAGTGAGCCTGTGGACACAACGGGCCAACGGGCCACTAGGAGGTACACGTAGCGGACTGGAAATCCAGCTAGGCTGCAACTCTATTCACCTTGTTTTTGCATGAATGAAATAGCTTTTAAAAATAGTGTTCTCTTGTATATGGCGTTGGGGATTCCTGAAAGAGTAAAATTCTTCATGTGGCAAGTGTTTTATGAGAGACTTCCCACTAATACATTTAAAGCTAAATATAATCCCTATGTGCGAGCACTTGTCCTTTTGAGTGTGATAGCTAGGGAGGAAACCATTATCCATATTCTGAGAGACCGTGAGATTGCGGCCAAGAGAGTGTGGTTTAATTTAACTAACCCATTATATTATTCCATATTTTTCTCGGCTCTTTGCGGGATTGGCTGAAACGGAACTTAAAAAACAATCCATCCGGGCAAAGCTTTCGCTAGATGGCCTTAGCACAGAGCATTTGGTGTTGTGTGCTGGCTTCTCTGGAAGAATAGATGTACAAAAGTATTTGAAGGCACATGAGACCAGCCAAGAGCGATTATACAGCGATGCATATTCCACTTAATGGAAGGAGTGGTGCATGACAGTTTCCAACATCAAATTATGCAGATACCAGATAGAGCAAAAGCTAGAAGGCGTCCCCCAGATCCGGGCTATATATGTACGGGTGGATGTGGATGGATCATACAGGAATAGTGGACATGCAACTTGTGGAGAAGTGATTAGAGATCACCGGGGAAACTGGATATGTGGGTTTCAACAGAAGTTAGGATATACTACGTCAACTGCTGCTGAAATCCATGCTATCTACAGGGGCTTATACTATGCAAACAATTTGGTTTCAAGAAAGTTATGCTCCATATTGATTCATTCATTGGATGCTATTCATTTGTTGTTACTTGATTGTGGGCAAGGTCATCCTATGAGAGAGGAGATACAGGAGGTAAGATCCCTTATCATTTCACACGAGGATCTACAGATTATTCATATCTACTAGGAAGCATTAAAATGTACTAATTATTTAGCCCGATCGGCTCAAGGGATGAATTAAGATCTTGTAATAATCTCATCACAACCTATTGAATGTGTTGACTTAGATAATCTTGAGTGTGGCGGAATGTCACTAAGATAGTGAATGTAGTCTAATATTAGACTTTTTGTAAACTTCAAGCCTTTGGCTTGCCAATGTATTACCCAAAAAAAAAAAAAAAAAATAGTGTTCTCTTTCTGGACGTGACTCAGCTTAATTTGTTTTCTACATTATGTGCGCCATCGCCAACAAATTTCACATCGCTACTGATAAAATAACCTTTTTTTTGCCATGATCTATTGGTGCGCATTTCTCTTTTAAAAAATTAATAGCTATTATTTTGTACTTATCCAACTCTTTTAACTTTTAAACTATTCTCTTGACCTATATGTTCACTACAAGATTATGATGCTTGAATTGAGTGATAGTCAGGGTACATATGAGATCAAGTGTGTGTATTTTCAATTTACGTATTATGCATTGATTGAGTATTAAATAAATATACTAATTATATTCACGAATAGGTATTTCTAGAGACTAATGATGAAAGTTGATATAAATCAATATTGGTGTTATATGATAATCATAAAACAATTCTCTAACAAACCTGTAACAATTGATAATAATTATATTAATACTAATTGATCAATTTGGAATCAAAATAATTTCTCTCTATGTAAATTTAAGACGTGAAAAAACATGATGTTACTAACCTCAGTATCCTGGTTCATTTATATATATCGACAACGTAATTAAAAACATTAACAGTCCAGCTAAGTATATTGTTTGTTTAAAAATTCTTATAAAAATATAAATGTATAAACTTTTAGATATAAAAAAGAGAGAACAAAAATTACGTTAGATAATTATGTTAATTGAATCCAGGGTCATTCAGCTGGCCAAAAAAGAAAAAATCCAAGGTTATATCTATTTAAGAAAAACGAAATTTTCGGAACTTATAGCAAATGCATGCATGTTGAGAATTGTGCAGTTTGACCACATAAACATACGACATGCTTTAAGCATGTGCTAATTAGTTGTGGCTGTGGTGATTACTGAAGAATAAATATTTAATATTTTAAAAACGATATTACACAAACGACGGTGTTTCTTGGTCTGAATTGACTGATAGTTGTGTATCGGGGGCTCCTCATTGTCCGTGGTTTGGAATTGTCTAGCGTTCAAACGTTTTCGAGTTGGTGTTAGGAGATAATCAACACCATATTTAACAAATCATAGGTAATTAATTCTTAAAAAATACAAAAAACAGTCATCAAAATCAAAGGTGTAAGTGTGTAACCATGCATGCTTTTGTTGAAAAGCAGGAGTGAAGCCAAAAACGATTGGATATAAACATTTGAACTACTCGACATCTTAAGACTTAAATTTAATTATGCTTCTACTTTATTATATACTCCTTCAATCTAAATATAGGACATAGTTTGTAGTACAAATTGTACTACAAACTATATCTTATATTTTCCAAAGGTAGTATTATTTTTAAACCCAAGTTTATTTGATATAAAACTTCCTATATTAATTCAAATCAACTAACGCTTGAATATCCTAACATCTTCAAAATAATTATTTTCAATACAAAACACTCCCTCTTGTTCTTAATATAGAAACTAATTAGGAAGTTAATCTTGGTTCTATATAGTACATATATGTCATGTTTCTTATATTTATTAAACTTTTTATAATTTTCTTATATTGATATTTTTTCAACAATAATCAAGTGAAAAATACATGATATATTAACTAACTTTATTAATATAATCAAATTACTCAAATATGTCTTATATTTAGAATTGTAGGTAATACTCCCTCTGTCCCAATAAATATAAGCTTCGTTTAGTTTTGTCTCAACATTTACTACTTTTTTTCAACTTTATCCTTTGATTGTATTTGTTATATTTGTCTCTCTCACTTATTCTCTTTACAAATAAGTGCATGGTTTAAAAAAATACATATTTATTGTTTTTAATTAATTTAAATGTTTTATTAATAAACACAAATCAATTATTTAAAGCTTATATTTAATGATAAAGAGAGTATGTCACAAGAATAAGCATCAATATGATCGATATACGGCATCTCAGACCATGAACGCAACTCAAGGACAAATGTAATAAAGAATCCTATTCAATTATTCTCCAAATTAAAATTGTGCGTCATTCCCTCCGTCGTTAAGGCCCTATCTACACCTAGGGGTGGGCATGTGTAACATCCCAAATTTTGGGAATTTTAAAGTTTGAATAATTAATTATGAAATTTTGGATTAAAAGAATTATGAGAATAATTATTGAAGATGTAGGCTCATTTTTCCCTTAATTTATGTTGGGAAAAGAAATAAATTTTAAGTTGGGAATAATTTTTGGCCTAAATATTATGAAATCAATAATTGGTGGCCTTGAATAATTAATTGATAAAGAAAACAGGCCTTACATGTAATTAAGAGTTTAATTCTAGTATTTATCCAATATTGCAATTAAATGAACAAAAGAACTTAATTGCAATAAAAGTCCGAAGAGAATCAAGTGGATTAATTTTAGTGGTCACACAATACATATATATTATCATAAAAGCCCATTTATCTTTCCTATCCTCTTGGCCCAACACGTGAAACAACAAAACAATTCTAACCCATATATTCCTAAGCCCATGCGTTTGCACTCAATATCCATTAATTCATCAGGGACGAAATTATTTGGACATAGAAATCATGGGCCCCTTTTGCACAACACTTCAATTTAATATTAAATTGTTAAATGAATACTCCATTCATTAATTCTTCATCAGCCCATATACAACCCAACCCATTACTCCATTTGTCTTATCCTTCTCTTGAGCCCAAACGGTGACAGATAGGCGGAGAGAGGCAATAGATATTAATATTCTTATTTTTTTTAATTAACTGGAACACGTAAAGCGAGAAATAATAGCAGCGTCGATCACGGCGAAACAACTATTCACGCAACAGCAGCACCATACCGCTCCTATCTGCAAAATCCAGACCCCTACATGCTTCTTGAGCCTCACAAACTGAACGTGTATTCTCTTCTATGTAATTCATCGGACCAGCGTTTTCATGCTTCTCTGATCGAACCCATAAGCCTTTAAATACCCATACTTCCTGACTCCCATTCATTCCATCGGCTTCAACTTAAACAGAACCAAAAACCAGAGAATAGAGAGAGCATGAGAGAGAAGACGAGAGTGTGAATCGAAGGAGAGAGAGAGTATGTGTGTGGGTTCATTCTCACTCATTTCTTACTCTGCATTTAAGTCCAAAAACAGAGGTACGTTGCTGCACCATAACTTGGTTGTTAGCTGATACGATTAAATGAGAAACTAAAGAGAAAGCTTGCTATATATACATATATATATATATACCATCGTTGCTTATAGGAAAGAAAGAGAGAATGCTGATTGTGTTATGGTTATATATGTATACATATCTGTGCATGAAGGAAAACAAATAGGAAGCGTCATTGATTTAAATATATCCTGCTGCATATAGAATGGAAACTTGTGTGTTAAATAAATAAATATATATATATATATATATATATATATATATATATAACCATGTCATTGCTGATACGTTGCTGCACTTAATGGAAGAAAGGGAATGAGAATAATAAAGTATAATATATATATATATATATATATATATATATAAAAACACATAAGGCATGTTAACGTGAGGTTTGTTGATTTTGTCTATATATGTATACCTTGATTTTGTACATATGACGTGGAGCCCAACACTGTACTGTGTATATATATACATAACACACTATCCCAAAGCCTTAATGTTATAGATGTATTGAATACATATCTAGGTATCAAATTAAAGTATGTTTTATGTGGTGTTAGCATTTGCTAGACTCCTAATTTAAAGTGTTAGAACAGCCTCTCAAAGTTTAAATAATAATAATAATAAAGTAAATAAATAATAATAAAAATAAATAATATTGTTATGATAAAAAAAAGGAATAAATGATAATAATTACTATTATTAGTAAAAATGGATTAAATAATTTAGGAAATTACTAATAAATAATAAATAGAAAAGGGACTTATTAATTAATAGTAAATCGAAAGGAGAATTTATATTTACAATGGTCACCCTAATTTTGTTTAGTATCGTCCTAATTTGCCCACTTCAAGCCTTCCAAATTTATTATTAAAATTTGTATGTTTTTAATTTATGAAATTATAAGTTATAATTTTGAATATGTAGAGTATTAGAAGAATTATTAATGGTTAGTAAATTGATTGTGGTAGATTGATTTTTGGCGTGTGTTTGAGCTCTTGGATTAGGAGCAGTGTGATAATAGTTAGCTTCGGTGAGAGGTAACTCTGAATATTCTTCCATATACTTGTAAATTGTATGTGATTGTGAGTAACTATCTTTATTTAAAATTAAAGGACTGAATTATATGTATATGTGTATGTATTGTAAATTGATATTTTATATGGAATTGAAGCATGATTTATTGTACCTTGACATTTAATTATATTATTGGTGATTTAATATATGTCTGACATGGCGGATGCATATGTGATGGGTTGGAGTAAGGAGGGATTTGTATGTTGAGATCTTTTACCACGTGGTATGTCATCACTCGGTGCACGGTGGATGACACTTGTCGGGCCCCTTCTTCCATGCTTTCCTTTGGCGGGATTGCATTGGAGCGTGGGACATGTGACACCTCCTTGTGTTGTTTTAAGGAGGGGAGCCATAGTCCATACTTAAGCTCTATACCTTTGGTCGGGTATATCTTAAGTTTTGGTGAGCTTGGGACAATCCAGTCAAATGGATGAGTTGCTATTGGACTATATGTTAGCCTATGGCTCCAGTCAGCGGTTGAGGATGGACGGTGATATAAGGGAGGCTGCATATTGCATATTTTATTATTGTACGGTTCACTTTGATATCATGGTAATTAATGTTGTATGAAATTGTGATATTTACAAATATATATATAATCAGCTCCTGTGTTTTGTCATATGCGACTTGCTTGTGTACGGTAGAAACTTTCAGTAGTTACTGGGATGTCAATCTCACTCTATTAACAAATTTCAGGTGATTGTTCTAGTTGGGAGCAAGGGAAAGAATCTATGGAGTGAGCCTTGAAGGCTCGGTTGTACTCCTAGAATTTATGTTATGTTATTATATTTGCCATGACTATAAGACTTCCGCTTTGTATTTTATTATTAAATATTTTGGGAATTTATGTTGACTCAAAAATACATTTTGATTTGAACTAGTTATGTATTTCAATGATTTGGATGTTGATCATCCTTGTTGAAGCTATTTCAAGTGTTTTGGCCGAGATTTTGGGTGTTAGATTTTGAGGTGTTACGGCATGGGCGGGCGAGACCCCTGCCCGATGCCTAGCCCGAAGAATAAACGGGCTGCATTTTGCAGCACGATGCTCAGTCCTGCCCGATAAAAGTTCTAATAATTTTTGGGCTGGGCAAGGGCGGGCTGGGCAGGGCGGGCTTCCATTGCCCAAGTAGTAACGCCTTACCCTGCTTCTTGAAGATTTTAGTTGATTTTAGTTCACGGTTTATAGAATTTCAAAGCTTTGGAGATAGGCAAAGTATAATATAATATATTTAGACATAATAATATAATATATTTTAAATAAAATAATATATGTAGAAAAATATTTATTTAATTATATTTAATTTTTCTGGGCGGCGGGGCCAAATGGGCGGGCGGGACCCGCCGTGCCCGGCCAAAAATGTTCAAAATTCAAATTTTTTTCCGGGCCACTTTTTTAGGGTCAATTTAAATTTGGGCAATTTTTTTCCCAGGCGGGGCGATATTTGGGCATCTGGGCACGCATTTCACCCCTACTATCTAGTACTATGGAATTAATGTTTTTTTTAATATAATGAACTAGAATATTAAAATAGTAGGAAGAAGTTTTAATTTAAAAGTATGTTTGATAGGTTTTTTTTTTTGGTCAAAATGTTTGATAGGTTTGAAGAAATAGAAGGAAATATTTCTCGCTTTTAATGACATGTGTATTTATATAATGGAACGAAAGTTTCAAAATATGAAAAGCCAGCATGGCTTCTCAATATCATTCAAAACATTAATAATTCACTTGTGCAACTTAGTTTTCTCAGAAGTACTTGGCAACAAAAAAAAACAACAGGTTTTCTCACAGAAGCTGCCTTATCTAATGTGCGTGGGATCAATTGACTGGCCTGGTCCGGTCGTCAGCTCTAACTATTAAGACTATACGTGCTGTTTGGTTAGCATAAATAAGGACCAACTGACGAGGATTGATATATTGCCGTCCGCGTTCTATTATCAATCAATTAATATATCTGGCAAAAAGAAAAATCAATTACTATAATGAGAACACGTACACCCAAATTAAAAATATGAAAAATAAAAGAGATAGAATAATTCAAATAAGAACAAGTTGCAACTTGCAAGTTACACTTGGAGCTTTCGAATACCTTTTATTTCATCGTCCTATAGCGAGAGAGAGAGAGTCATTCACGGTGGAGTCAAATCGTGGGCGGTCAATTTATACTTAACACAGTCAAATCATAGGCGGTCAATTTATACTTAACACACGTTCTAACAAATATTCGACATTATATTGAAGATCACGTATGCTTTACAGTAAACTAACGGTAATCTATTTGACAATTTACTGGGTCGAAGTCAAAATTGATTTTGTAAATTTCCTACTTTGGCTGGGTTTATTGGTGTTAATTAGGTGTATATATCTCGCAAGCTCCCTTATTAAATATTCTTCCGGTCTTTAATACATATAAAAATATTTAGGGAATTAATCTCAGTCCTATATATAAGACATAGTTTTCATATTTTGTTATGATGTCTTAGAAAATACAAAATGTTAACTAATTCAATTAACTTTTTTAATCTAACCAAATTAGATATTTATCTTGTATTAAAAACAGGAGGAGTATCATTATTCCCACAAACAGGTGTAGGTGTTGGTACTGGTTGAATTGTCTTTTACTGCGAACAGGTCTGAAGTTTTAGTGCGTATAAACTATATGATTAAGCAAAACATTTTTGATAAAGTTGTACGTCTCCCATTGAGTTTCGCGATGTCTGAACATGACTGAGTCAAATAGTCATATATAAAATGAATTAAGATTACCATATAGAGTTTTCCTTACTTCCCAAATATAGTATATTCTGTTCCTTATAATAAGTCGAGTTTGCCAAAAAAAATTGTCCTAAACATATAAGTTGACATCGAGAGTCACTAATGACTATTTTTCAATTTTTTTACATTGAAAGTTATTAATGATTGTTTTTCAATTTTACCTCTATTCAAAAGATATAAGAGAAAATGTACTAAATTACTACTAGCATTTTCTTTTTCAATATTCATTTTTAAATAAGGGGAAATTTGAAAACGTAAATCAATTTAAAATATATTAAATGTTTACACTCCCATAATTCTTGATATGTGATGTTTGGTCAAACTGCTGGATTTATAATAAGGACCAAGGTAGCACTCTCTTTATTCCTTTTTATAAGAAACAACCGACGTGCATTCCTTTTTACTTTTTATAAGAAACATTCGAGATGCATACCTTTTTGTTATTATTTTTTCCCTTACATAATCCTCTTTATTATAATAATTTCTTTATTCTCTATGTCCTCATAAATAAGGGTATTTTAGTCAAAAAAATGTTATAATTTTTATTGTTTTTAACCTAAAAACGCAAGATTCGGTTAAACAGTTTTTTACAAGAAGGAATGGACGAGTAGTGAACATGAACGGTATTTGATAATGAAACATCCCGTTTTCAAAAGCGGATAATTTTTTTTTCATCGAGTAGAGCATCGGAGCGATTGAGTAACCGATACTTATATTCAAAATGCCGTAAGTTTGGGTGATTACAAAAGCGGTACAATGACCGAGAGTTTTCAAAAGTAAATAGCGAGAGAGAAAGTCTTCGTACCGAGTCCCTATGCGTCTTTGCTTTGCCTTTCTCCCTCGGTCCTCGTTCCTCCAAAACCCGTCGCTATATTAAGAGCCGAGGTTCAATGCCAATTGAACCTCGGTAACGAATAACCTCATGTTTATATACACCACATAGACAATATATGAGCACACTAACAAGCATACCCTAACATCATATAAGCCCCCTGGCAGATATGTCGCACTTAGCATACGGTTCGCACTTCACAATGGTATTCGCACTTAGCAATGGTATTCGCACTTAGCAATGGTATTCGCACCTAGCAATCGTATTCGCACTTAGCAATCGTATTCGCACTTAGCAATGGTATTCGCACTTAGCCAACGTATCCCAACACCCAGCAAGCATAATAACAGTACAATAAGCATACCACAGAGCTATCGACTACTTCACATAGACATACCATACACATAGCACATATACGCATACAATAAACATCGGCGTTAGTGTTACGATAAAGACGCGAACGTACAACATAACAACTATACACACACAATACACATATCACATATACGTATACAATAAACATCAGAGTTAATGTTACGGTACGCGAACGTACCTTTGTTGACGAAAAACGGTAAATTTCGATGATGGGAAAAACGGTACGACAAGACAACAAATGGCGACTCGGCAATGGGACGATTATCTCGGATATCTTATAAGGATAATATTTAACAACTTTTAGCAGCATAACAGCATTTTAGGTACAAATTACCATTTTGCCCTTGAACCCCTAATCGGCGGAATTTCGCGAGCTTATTGCTTTTCGCTTTATCTCTCTAGAATTTTGACGATCTTTTCCCTCATCATATTTTCGAAATATATATCATATTTACCCCTAAATATGATATCTAGACTATATTGAAAAATTAAAGATAAATCTAGCATTCCTACTATATCTACCGAAACTAAAGACTAAGGACCGAAGAACTTACCCAGACTTTCTCCAGAGCTTCTCTCTCTAACTTCTCTCTAAGGGGCATATTTTTGGTGTGAAAAATGAAGAAGGTGCTCATGCCTTTATATAGGCAAAAATTGTGCCACTTTGGTAATTTTCATATTCCAAATCTTGTAATTTTCTCTTACCTTATAACCAAGTAAAATAAAGCATAATGGTGTTTAATTCCTAGCCATGCAGCATGTTGGTCGACATTCAAGGCTGATTTGGCAGCAAACAATTGGTCCAAAAATGGTGAGTCAACTTACTTTATGGCCGGTTCGGCGATTTTTCCCCCGTTCGGTCTCCGTTTCGCGTCTCTTAGGAGAAATCTCAAAATTCTGGATTCATAACTTTGAAGATCTTCTCTTCCTCATCAATAATATCTAATTTAACTTAGATTTCTGTCCCTTACGGGGTTCCAACGATCCGATTGAAGTTTTCTCGAAAACGTGTCCGAACACGTCCGGTGTCGGAAATCGCTTTCGGATCATCAATCTCTGGATAATAATTCACGATTCCAAATATGTCCAGATAATTATAAACTCATCTCTAGATGTTGAGTTATAATTATTTTCTTCAAATCCAAAATGTGAATATCTGCATTTTTCCCTATTTCGTCTTATTAGGCAAATGTGCTACAGACCTCGGAATTAACTTCCTAAGAGGTCACTTGAAGGTAAAAACTCACTGATCAATATTTTACCTTGACTTTGGAATTCCTATTCCTGGTTCTCTAGATAGGATCCGTTTCCTATTTATTCCATTACTATTCACTATATTATATAATAATACAATTTTACAAAAATATCATGATATTTATTTATTTTTTTCTTTTATTTTTTATTTATTTTTCTAAGCATAAAATATTTTTTTTTTTTTATTTATTTAATAATTTCGAATTTCTCCAATTAAAAATAATTATTTAAATTATTTTTAATTCATTTACTTTATACCTTAATTATCCCATTAATTACCAGATTAGCCACTTACTAATTTTTGATAATTTTCTTAATTAGGATAAATCATTATCTCACAATTATTTTACTTACATTGGTATTTTATATCCCATGTAAAATATTAAAAATCATGGGGTCAATTATGATCCCCAAAATAATATTAAATTTTGCCTCAATATTTTCCAAGGAAATTAATCCCAAAAATTACCTAAATTAGAGACAACATATTCTCCAATTTTTAATAAATATTTCATTGCCTCTTAGGATTTATCATAATATTTTCAGGGTATTTTATGGCCCACAATTGCATTTAGGGATTTTTAGCTCTTTATTCACCATAATTTCAATAGAAATTACCTTAGGAAATAAGATAATTATTACTTATTATTTGAAACCACATATTCACCTATTTTCAATAGGTATTATCTATTGAAATATAATATTCCGATAAATAATTATCCTAGATTACGATAATTTAATTTTTGCATTAATTTCGCTTTAACAAAAACTTCGAATTCTATGTCAAATACCATATTCTAACTGCAGTGCCTCTGAATCATGAACAAGACCAAAATTTATTATGCGTTTTCATACTGATCTAAAATTTCCAGCGTAACGACGAACATATAATTAGAACATAAGCTTTGATCTTCAAATTAAAGACTTAAGATCTTCCTAATTCTTCGTCCCCCGTTCACATAAACTGCAATTTGAAAGCAATTGTGTGATTTTCTATGGGCCGAAGCGTTGAAATGTCAAACAAGTCAGTCAATATAGCTGGACTAGAGAATGCCCCATGGTAGACTATCACCTTCACTCATAGGACACCAAAATTAATTAATATAGAACCATGATAACAACCTACTATAATTACCCTGATTCGTAATTATTGTAACATGAAGCAAGAGATCAATCTGTCTTGTGATAACCAAAATTTAATTGTCGCGTTTGTGTTCTGAACTTCTGATAGAGATTATAAGATAATAAAATTTGTCCCACGGTGTTTAAAGTTCTATTTCCATATAATATTTAAAATATGTAATAATAATGAACCATAGATGGTGACTTTAAATATTGAGAAGCACACTTAATGGAGAATGCTTTAATCTTAATGTTTCTGGTTCAGCAGGGATTAGTCCAAGGTACAAAATGACTCGGGGATGATGTTACACATAAAAAAAATGTAATAATAAAATGTAAAAATCTATGGGAGATGATTACATTTAATCTTAATGTAATGGATTATGACGTTTTGTTATGCTTATTAATGTAAAAAGAATTACATTTTGTAATCCTAATCAAATCAAGATTGCACGGCTAGGAATGATGAATGGAGATATAGATATTCTGTAATTAAATGAAAATGACATAATTGCAATTATATTTTTTTATACAAAAAATTATAATTTTTTAAATTGATCAAAGTGCCCGCACATAAACGTTGTTAAATATTAAATAATTATTTGATAATATAGAAATTTTAAAAATATTATATTCTACCATTAAAAAATAATAGAATACGCATTAAATAATATTCTTACCATTAAATATTAAAAAAATTACCATCAACCTAATATGTGGCCTTCATAATATTTCAACCATTAAATGTTAAAAAATTATCATGAACCCAACTACTTGTACACGACACAAAATGAAAAAGTTACAATGAACACAATGTGTACATTATACATATAAGTGTATACATGGGTAATTTTATCTTTTGCTATATTATTCTCATACATATTCATGTTTCATGCAATTTAACCAAACTATTTTATGCAGATGCATTTCTTTAATGATGAACAAAACAAATTTATATAATTCTAATTACATTGCATTGCATTACATTTATTTACCTTATATTCGATTCTTTGAACCAAACAGACTATAGGTGTACGGGAATGGTTTTCTTATACCAGATGTCCTGTAGGCTATGGCGAGCACATGCGAAATCTTTTATACCGGACAATGTCTCCTGATCACCCATATGTAAATTATACTACCACAATCCTAAATATAAGATGTAGTTGACTTTTTTGAAAAGATTAAGGAAGCTAAATAAAATAATAAATTGTTTCAGAGTATTTATATTTATCCTTTTTCCTTCAAAGTAATTTTTGTGATTTATAAACTAATATATAATTTAATGTAATCTCTCCTACAAAAAAGTTAAGTCAACTATAATTCTTATATTAACGATAGGAACAATAAAAATCTTTTGTATGTGTGTAAATTAAAAATTGAAATATCTATATTTTATCCTTTTCTAGAGAGAGAAGGAGACCGGCTCAATGTGCATAATGTTCATCGTAGAAGCCAAAGTCAAATTTTTCTGATGAAGTAGTGAATAGAAAATTGCGGTGTTGCACTAACAAGTATGTGCTTCTTTGGGATTATTTTTGGACACCTCAAAAGTATTTATTTATGTAAATCAAGATAAAACTTCTCTCACATACTCACTTTCTAAAACGTAAATCACGGTTGAAAAATTACTTCTAAAGGTTTCAATCCCTATATTAAATAACACTATAAAACGATTACGACCATATTTAAGCTCAAAATGTGTTAGGGTTGAGTCTTGAGTGTATGAAAATGAAAGTATTTCTAGAAACGATAATAATTCTCAGTTAAACACTTAAACTTGACTTATAGGGTTAGATACATAAGACAGTTATAAAAAATTAGGAAAAACAAACAAAGAAATAGGAAAACCTTCCAACCTGAGAAACGTATATAGGAGGGATTGAATATTCAAAAGGGTGTGCACGGAGTGAAGAATAATATAATAAAAACAAAAGTGAAATAAGCGCGTGGAGTGGAAATTTCCAAGCAACACTGAAGACGATTATGAAAGGCCCAAATTTTCTAATTTCACTCGTATGCATTTACGCCTTTTGCAGCCTCGCCTAACTTACTCAGCCATTCCCGAAACAGCTTAGTCTGCACAGACTGTTGGAGACAAAGCCTCTCGTATATATATAAATAATGACGATGTGCATGTGAATCGTGACAGGACTGAAGCTCCCCAGCTTCAAACGCAGAAATTAATCAAGCTGCTTATAATATAACGCCATAAAAAAGGGTGAAGCTTAATTAATTACTGCGAATTCATATTTTTGTTTGGTCTGTGTATAGCAGATATCAGATAGAGATCGATCGAGAGAGATGGAGAATATGGCACCAGGATATCGGTTCTACCCAACTGAAGAGGAACTCATTTCCTTCTATTTGAAGAGAAAGCTTGAGGGCGATCATCTAAGTGAGGACATCAACCGGGTTATACCTGAGCTTGATATTTATGAATACAATCCATGGGATCTCCCACGTACGTAAATTTCTCCTATATCCCTCTTTTCCTCTTCTACTCTTCGTTTTCTCTAATCAGAAATGGTTGGAATTATTTTGATTGTTCTAGTTTTTCACAAAATCATAACTTTGCACCGGGACATATTACACACACACTTTTTTAATTATCTGATCATCGGAACCTTGGTAATGCTATAATTATTGGTTGGTTTCAAACTTTTCTGAGCTCGTACGTGCATATGCATGTATCCCCCATAAAACCGGCATGAGACTGGATCATTTGCGTAGGTATGAGATTAATTCACTCAACAAAAAGAAGACGTACGATGTATATGAGTTTGCAGTGCACAGTAATCCAAAAGTAACATTTTTGCAGGTCTGTACAGAGCTCTTAATATGTAGTAGTTGATAACCTGTTGGTTATTTTCAGAGGTGTCGGGAGAGGCGAGCCTGAGAGACACGGAGCAGTGGTTCTTTTTCATTCCGAGGCAGGAAAGCGAAGCTCGCGGAGGAAGACCAAGACGACTCACAACAACCGGCTACTGGAAGGCCACCGGATCTCCTAACCACGTTTATTCCTCCGATCATCGCATCATCGGCATGAAAAGAACCATGGTTTTCTACAACGGAAGAGCCCCCAACGGCCACAAAACCGAATGGAAGATGAACGAGTACAAGGCCATCGTCAGCGCCGAACCATCCTCCACTCACCCACCCGATCCCCGGGTACGTATCAACCAACTTAACTATTTTATCCAAATCAAGATCCATTTATATGATTTACCTTTATATATACACGTACGTCTCTTCTTCGGTTTCAATTATCAGATTTTCGAAACCATTTTTAACCGACCCATGCCATGTGCGGGGGTGTCAGCTGTGCCACCTTAATTTTGGGCCCTTTCAAATATTTTTTTTTTTAGATTCTACATCAAATGAATGAAAAACGGAGTTCCTTTCAATCTTTTACGATTTTGTAAAGATTAAAAGCTTATCCGAAGAGTCACAGCTGACGCCCCCAATTCCCCATGCTACTCCAAATCAAATCCAATTGATCGGCTTGACTCTTAGAAACTACATCTGTACATGCGTTTGATCGGAGCCCTCGAATGGGTTTTTGGTGGGTACGTCTTAACATGAATTTTAGGAAGATGGCTGCAAAATCCAATAATTAATATAGAGAGGGGTGGTTTGATTTGCAGATAAGGGTGGAATACAGTGTATGCAGGGTGTACAAGAAATCAAAGTGCCTGAGAGCGTTCGATAGGAGGCCACCTCCAAGGAGGGAGATAATAATGGATGCATCTGGGGGTTCAAGCTCAACGTCTCAGCAGCAACAACAAGTGCAAAACCCAGATGCATCGGGATCATCGTCAATGGGAGCGATTGGTATAGCAAGCTCTCCTGATGAGAGTTCATCGCTATCAGGGGGAGACCATCATGATGGTGGTGGTGGGCAGGCTTCACAGAGTGGGGAAGCGATGGGTCAAATAGAGTTGGACGATGAGCCCTTGTTGGATTGGGAGCAAGTTGACTGGTTTCTTGCCAAGCATGACCCGACCGAGTGAATCCAGGAAAATAATAAAGACTGGAATATATATATATATATATATATATATATATATACACACACATACATATATCATCGTCAGCTTTATCTTCTCCAATGAGTTATCACGTCGTCATATGTATAGTTCAAACTAGAAATTTAATTTCGCCCATTCCTCATCATGCGTCTTTGTTTAATTTTCAGCTAATTATCTCTCTAATCTGATATCAAGTTTTCTAAAGACGTTTATTAATGGGTTCGCTCAGTTTCGGACTCACTTATCAGAAACGTTTTGCCTCTCTGTCTCTTCCCCCTCTCCCGCTAGCTGCTTATTATAATCTGTAGATTTTGGAATTCGAAAGTTTTTGAAAGGCATTTTTTTTTTTCTAATTGATATTAATACTTATCTAAAATGTTGCTTTTGTTTATTTATATAATGTGGGGGTTAATTTTAATTTGGTCCTAAAAATTTAAGATTTTTTCCATTTTATTTCTCATATGTATCATTTCTCTATCTCCAAACTAACTACTTAATTTATAATTTATAAACTAATATATAATCTAATGTTATATAAGGATATTTTAGATAGATCATATCATATATGTTGTAATTAATTAAATAATTTGGCTTCTTTAATCTTCCAAACGAGATAAATAGGCCTTAGATTAAGAACCATAAGAGTATATTTTTTATAGCAAATGTATATTCGCTATTACAAAATAAAAAAATAGGTTTTACTACCCTAAAAAACGTCCGTTTTTCTAAAACAGAAGTAAAAAAATAAAGGCGGTGAAATTTTGCAATTTTTTGGATGAATTTTGACATACCGGGCGTTCCTATTTACAATTGAGATGCTTAAATGTGGACTTTAGTCATCCCAAATTTAAATTGAGACACCTAAAGTTCACTTTAGGAGTCCTACTTTGAAAAGAAACGCCAAAAGAAGGGGATTTTGGTGTCCCGATTCAAAAAGAAAAGCCAAAAGTAGAGCTTTTGGCGCCAAAAACTCTACTTTTGACGTCCCTTTTAGAGTTGAGATCCCTATTGAGACACTTTAGGCATCTCAAATTTAAATTGAGACAAACAAGCCTCAAGATGCTTCTTTCACTTTCAACCTCGGCCTCTCGACCTTCTTCCCCACCCACCACACTGACGAGGACCTTCCCCCCACCCCCTACCCACCAATAACCTTTTTCTCCACCCACCGCAAACATCGGCAACCTTCTTCCACTTCGTCTTCTTCCTCTTTTTCCAAATCTGCAACTGCCTCTCTCTCTCCCTACAACTCCTCAACTCTTGAAGCATCTGCTTGCTATCATTGTATTCATGCCCAAAGACGCCGCCCTCGTCCTCACCAGTGCTATAGTCGGTGTGGTTACCAATTGAACCAAGTTTTAGGAGTTCTCGTGAGCCATAGCCGTCGTCGTTTCGCCGTGAAAGGTGACACCTTTGCTTTGTTCTTCGCCCGGTCTTGAAATGTACCGCCTTTCTTCGTTATTTTTTTGAAAGGTGCCGCCTTGAGGTCGTCATTTCACCTTGACAGGTGCCCCTTGTTTCTCCTTCTTGGACTCCATTGGTGAGGACTCTTCTTGGACTCGTGAAAGGTGCCACCTTTTTTCCCCGCTTTTTTTTGCTAGACTCGCTCTATTCCCGAAGACTTCTGGCGGTAGAGAAAATGAAAAGGTGGAAGAAGATGGTGATGTGAATGGATTGCCTAGTTTGTACCTCGTGAAGGTCGTCGACCGTGGCTCTGTTTTCTTGACGGAGGATGACCGGCTGATATGGAGGAAATGTCTGGCCGAGAATACAGGTCAGCAGTGGAAGGAGACTGAAGGTGGTGGTGGTCCGATCTCAGTTCTGATCTTCACCAGGCGCGTGAAGATTTTGATTTTTTTTTTTTTTTTAAAAAAAAAAAACTTTACGCATCCCCAATTTTTTGGGACGCCTTAAGTCTCTCTTACTACGTCCCTCACATAGGTGTCCTCCTAAAAAGTGACGTAAAATAGGCCAAAAAACAGACGATAAAAGACTTTTTATAGTAATGTTGTCATATGTGATACTCGTTGTTTTCTTAATGTAAGAGTTAATTAACTAATTTAAGTAAATTAAGGATGTTATTTAAGTAAATTGATATGATATGTTTTTTTTTTTAAAAAAAAACCCTAATCATTTTATTAATTCTCTTCCTCCCTCTTTTATTTTGTTGAGGGAATATTAATAGGGTTAATTTGGGAAAAGAATAGATAACAATGCATGTAAAACATGTTTTACATTTAGAACCAACATTAACTCCCTAATTAGATTCTGAATTAAGGATTAGAGCTAGGGAGTAATATTCATTGTTTTGATGTAATACATGTTAGATTTGAAATTGACCACTAATCATTCAATATATGTGTGTGTGTGTTTTCTCTGAGAAATTCCCTTTGTCAGAGAATCAATCATGTTATCATCGATGGGGATGTAGTCCATTTTTATATCTTGTCTTTCAACAATTTTGCGAATGAAGTGATACTTCTTGTGGTGCACATGCTTAGATCTCGACAAGACTTAGGTTTCTTGCCTTGAGCTATAGCTGCGTATCGTCACAATATAATGGTATTGGATCAATAATGTTGGGAACCACTCCAAGTTCATTTATGAATTTCTTAATCCATCTTGCTCCTTAGCAGCTTTTGAAGTTGCTATGTATTCCCGCAACCAGTAGCCGAGTTTGCTATGGCCTCTTGCTTAGAACTCTTCCAACAAATTACTCCATCATTTAAGGTGTAGAGAACTCTTGACTGGGATTTACAGTCATTTCTATCACTCTGGAAACTTGTGTTAGTAAACCCTTTCACTTTTGGCTCATCACTACCACCATAAAAATCAGAAACATATCCTTAGTCATCTTAAGTACTTTAGGATTGTCTTTACTGATGTCCAATGACCCTCTCAACCCTGAGGAGCGCCCAACAACAAGTATGTTTTAGATACAAAAGTGGCTATGTAGTTACAAATTAGGTGAAAAAAGTATTGTTTGACCGTTTAAGTTTGACTTTTTTGTTGTTGGTGGACGACAACATGGCTTTTAAAGGTGGAAAAACACACGTGATTTGGCCAAAAGAGCGCCCAACATCAAGTGTTTTTTTTATTTAATAATTTTATTTCAACTAAAGGAAAATTATTATTTCTCTAGGTATAATTCTTGGGAGGCCAAATTTTTTCTCTTGATTTATCATTTTGGGAAGGAGGATTTATTCAATGGGTAAAAACAGTAAAAATTTTATTTCCATAATTTATTTTATTTTCTTTTTTAAATCCTTATTAAATTTTTTAATTAATAATTAATAAATGAGTATTTATGCATTTCAAATTTGATATTATAAATAATATATTTACTTATAAATAATTTTAATTTTTTAATCTAACAAATTGAACAAGAAATTATTTAAATAATTTTTCAATCAAATTAAAAGTGAACAATATTATTTAATTTTTATTGCATTAAGAAATATGCAATATAAACATTGACACCTCTGAATGAGTTATTTCTATTTATATGATGAATGAAAGTAAATGAAGAAATGTTATAGACTTATAGTAATAAAGTTGACTTTTTTCAAAGTAAATGTATTATTTTTTTTATAGAATAAATGAATTATTTATTTAACTATTTATTTTTTAAAAAAAATAAAATTATTTTTAAGTAAATATATTATTTATAATATCAAATATCAAATGCATAAATACTCATTTATTAATTATTAATATGAAAACTTAATAAGGTTCTTTTTTAAAAAGAAAAATAAAATAAATTATGGAAATACAAATTTTATCATTTTTACCCATCCTCCTACCAAAAATGATAAATCGAGAGAAAAAATTTGGCCTCTCACTTAATTATACCTAGAGAAATAATAATTTTTCTTTAATTGAAATAAAATTATTAAATTAGAAAGAAAAAAAAAAGCACTTGGTGTTAGATACTCTTTTGGCCAAATCACATATGTATTTTTGCACCTTTAAAAGTCATGTCATCGTCCAATCAGCAAAACAAGTCAAACTTAATCTGGTCAAACGGTATTTTTGCACCTAATTTGTAACCATATAATCGACTTTTTGTACCTAAAAAACACTTAGTATTGGGCGGCTCCGTAAAAAAATACATGTGTATTTTTGCACCTTAACCCTATATATATATATGTGTGTGTAATTGGTAATGAAAGTGTTTGTTGAAGAATTCACTAATATATTTGTTTCGCAATTTCGTATGCTTCATACAAGCTTTGGACACTAAAGCTGAAATTAAAAATTACGGAACTACTCCACCCCCTGGGGCCGTACAGGAATAAAATGAAAAATGAAGAGACTGCATATTTAATTAACAATAACAATCTACGGGTGATCAATCCGTTTCGGTTGAATATGTTATGAGGGGATCTCAGGTTTTAGATAGGATGAAGTTAACAGCAATTACGTTTCACAGAATTTAGCAAACAATGAATTACAAACATTAGTTTACATAATTGCAAATATGAGAGTTTTAGTTCTAAAATCAATTAGAATTATGACTTATAAAACTTAAATAACTGATCTATAGCTGAAATTTTTATATATTGATTACTCATCAATCAGCCAAAAAAATTATCGGAGTTGAGTGTGTGATTCTTTCATATATATGGCGCAACGCAGTCTTTTTTCTTTTTCTTTTTTTCAAATTGATATATAATCTCTTATAGCTTTCCCCCTTTTTAATCAAAAAATGCAAATAATAAGAAATTCACCTTTGACAGCTATATAAGTTATATTATTAAATCCTAGATGTGAAAATATACAAAATTTGCCCACACACACACAAAAAAAGTTTAGGTAAAAACAAATATGCTAGGTATAAATCACATTCTGAAATAAGGGCCAATGAGATAGAAAAAAATCGTAAATAAAGTTCAGGTTCGAATTCTATAGATAATATAGAAGGTATTGTCTATATTGATAGACAAATTTACCCTTGTACTTTTCTTGTATCAATTATTATTTCAACGATCAACTTTTCCCATAATGATATCTAAACGGTATTGTCATAATATCAACCAATTTTATTCTTTTAACTAATTGAGGAAGAATTTGTAAATTAATAAAACCTGGGGGACAAATTTTCCATCTCCAAGAAAAACCATTATGATCCCCTATTAGAAAAATTCATAATTCTCCCTTTGGGGATTCAATTCTCACATAAAGTTCTTGTTTCGGTAATTTAAAAGTCGAAGACGGTTTTTTATATACTAATGAATCAATATTTAAAATCAATCCATTCTGGATCATTTTCTCTATCAAAGCAATGGATTTCTAAATTCTCATATGACCATCTCAGAATTCCTTCTAAAGCCTGTGGAATAATTTTTATTGATTCTACTTTTTCACCAATTCGTACTAAATAACAAGCTAATGAATCTCCTTCTTTTCGCTATTGAATTTCCCATCAAATTCTTAATAACATTCGTAATGATCGACTTTTACGTATATCGCATTCTCCCTGTATCAATAAACGGAGTGAGATATTTTGATCTGCAAGTAATGGTTAATTATATCCCTGTGAAATTGATACACACATATATGTGTGTGACTCTCTGTGTTAGGGTATTATAAAGGGAAAATCACAGTAAGGTCTGAAAGTATGGAAATAATTACAAAAAAGTTCAATAAATTTGTGAGGGGAATTTGATATAAGACCTTTTTGTGATTATTTCTATACCTTAAAATCTCATTGTGATTTTCCCCATTATAAATTATGTGTGGCTTCGGAGACATTAGAGCAGTGATGACTGATGAGGTGCTACTTCGGAAACTTGCCAGAAAGAATAAAGAAATTTAAGGACGAGTGGTAGCTAGCTAGGACAGGCCTGGTGGTGAATTACTCAGCAATTACATGCATTCATCAGAATAAGAAATAATTGTTGAGCAAAAAAATCAGAATAAGAAATTTAGTACGTAGTTGTTGTTGGTGGGGACTGGTCAAATACCAAGTGTTTCTTTAGAACAATGATTAAAGCCTTAAAAAGCAGCATTTTAATTGTGATTTCTTTGTATACGAGATAAGTATGTAAGATGAGTTTTTGTCCGATTTACGCATTAAGCACTTTTGGGACTCTAAAAATGATCTCAAACAAATTTTATGTCGTCTATTCGTGTTTTTGTTGCATTAACTTCTTTTTAACTTCAATCGCATGATTGGGGGCTTTGGGTAAGAATTTGTAACCATCGGATTTTTTGTGGCATGGGTTGGCAACCCATTTCGGGGCAGTAAGGCTTGGCAACCTAATCATCTTGTCAACATCTCTATATATGTTTGCGGGGTCTGCATGCCCTTGTCATCCTCCAATTCTAGGGCGAGTACCATTTCTTTTTTTCTTTTTTCTTTTTATATTTATATTTATTTGGACTAAATTATATGTTACATTCTGAAACATTTTTTACATCTACCTTGGTTTTTCAAATTAATTAATTTCTAGTCCTGCATTCTAAAATATTTTTTCAGTAATATCTGTATCCTAAAATATTTTTCTTGTAGCACTCAATATATCTGAAATATTTTCTTAACACCCAATATCTTAAGTAAATTAATTTTTAGTGCATGGAATATTTTTTTTAAAAACTTTTAATTTGGGATGAGCAGATGAGTAGGGAATGTGGATTCGCGCGTTAGTTGATCATTTTTGCAAATCAACGCATGCTCCGATATTAATTTCTAAGTACCAGAAAAGCAAAGACCTGCAAGACCAAAATTCATGGATCGATCATGCTTGTGATGACTGATGACCAACAAAAGGGTTCTTGCATTTTAAAGGGAATTTCTGAGTAACTATATATATCACTGTCTCTGTTGAGAGTACTACGTGTTGGAAACCTACACTCTTTTTCCGCAACATATATATAATTGGCTGCACCATTTTCACGAACCCCTACAAATTCCCTCGTCTATTATATTGCTTTTCCTTGTTACTTCTTTTGAAAAAATTTAGGAAAATCACTTTCGCGGCCTTTTTGGAGAAAAAAAAACACCTAAAAATGCCATCGAATCTGACAATCCCGGAAAGGGCCCTTTTTTCTCGGGATTTTGAATCTTGCGTGAGTTGTTAATGAAGTGATATAGTTGTTAGCGGGAAGCGATATAGTTGTTAGCGGGGAAACTGATATAGTTGTTAATGAAATTTGATTTAGTTGTTAGAAAATTGTTGTTAATGGGGCTGATTTAGTTGTTAATGACCTCTTTCGTTAACAATTATATCGGCGCAGTTAACAACTCACGCAAGATTATGAAAATTGCGAGAAAAGTCTGAGATTGTCGGATTAACGAGGGCTTTTTTAGAGTTTTTCTCCAAAAAACGCCCTAAAAATGATTTTCCCAAAATTTTATTTGCTTGTTCCCTTTCGCAACTTTCTCCATTTATTTTACTCTGATGGAACATGTCCCTCTAAGTGTGTCTCATCCATACGTAAGAATAAACCTCTTGGTATCTAAGATCGTTTAATTATGTTTCTCTCCTGTAATTCTATATATTGTCCCACGCTACTTTCAACTTTCTTCTCTTTAATCTCTTTTTCAATCAAATCACATCTCTTCGAATTTTACATTAATCTTTTCAGCTTTAATTTCTGTCGTGCGAAGCAAGCATGTTAAGCACAGAGAGAGAAAGAAATAAGAGGTGAGATTGATCGATGACTTAGGACCCATTTGGATGGGCTTTTTTTTTTAAAAATGTTTTTTTTAAGTGCTTTTCTTTTAAGCTCTAAATTGGAACTTTTTTTAAAAAAAAGCAGCATTTTGGTTTTTTTTTTTTTTTTTTTTTGACTTTTGGTTTTTTTTTAAAAAAATATCATCTAAACATATAAATTAATAAAATAAGCTCTCTCTTTTTGCATTAAAAAAGTGTTTTTTTTTTAATAAAAAAACCCATCCAAATGGGCCCTTATTTTGGACCCGCACATCTCCTTTCTAGAAGCAGATCTCCTCCTCATTTCTCTCTTTAATTAATTTACATCGCATACATACGTCTTGTAACATTATTTTTGCTAACATTTAGAGATAGTTGTAGCTTAAGTTTTATTTAGTTGAAGAGTGTATAATAAATTAATAGTTTAAAAGAAACATCAAGTTCTGAAATATTTTTCTATAAAAATAAATAAATAAATGCAAATGAAAAAAAAAACATCCTTGAAATAATTATTTTAAATATATTGGCGTGTGTGGAAATATATCTTAGTATTTAAACAAGTGATAAAAAAAAAAAGTCAGGTTTCTCTTATTGTCCTTTCCCCATCATCTCTTATCATCTATAAATCATGTCTATTCAATCAATCTGAAAGATCATAATACTACTTTGATTTTTCTCTTATCTTTTCAATCAAAAGCCCATATGGGCTCATGAGAGATAATGAGAAAAATGGATCATGAAGGATCTCCTTCCCAAAACAATGCTTTTGTTAGTTTGAATATTGCATTTATTATTTTAATATTTTTTTTTTAAAAAAAAATACTCTCTCTGGTCATAATTATAAGAACTAGTTAACTTTTCGAAGAGATTAAGGGAGCTAATTAAATTACTTTAGAGTATTTTTATTTTTCTTTAAATTAATTAGTTTAACTAATAAACTAATATATAATCTAAAGATACACAACATATGAAATGATTAAGTATAACTTATTTAACTTCCTTAATCTCTTCAAAAAAAAGTTAACTAGGTCTTATAATTAGGTTTAGATGTAGTATTATTTTAATAGAAAACCCTTCCATTGGAACCAGTTTCCCTACTTTGGATGAGTAGGGTGAGCATTTTCAATTGGAATGTCTTGATTTAATTTTTTTATGATGGGAAAGAGCTCTCTTCTTTTTCTAGTTTGTGGTCATGTGGAAAAAAAATTCAGACTTCCTTCCGTCTTTTCGTTAGTGTTTGTGTATTTAATTTATTTTTTCGACTTCCCTCTATTCTCATAAGCCTATTTCTCTAGATCGTGTGTTATTCTAATTGTAGCCAGCGGCTGTGTGTATACATATAATATAAATATTTAGGAAGAAAAGAAAAGGGGGAAAATCCATATTATATATATGACCGTTTATATTCTTCTCTCTGTTTTAAGGCTATTGTTCAATCTTTAATGTGTTTTGTTTATCTTATTTTATTTTTCTCCCAACAATCATGATCCACAACTTTTCGAGCATGTAGGTATAATATATGTGAGCTTGTCTATTTGGTGCATTTCCTCTTTCATTGATCCAGAAGACCAGACCTCATTTTTTCTGGTCACTGTGGGTTTTCCTTTTATTTGTTTTATATATTATTTTTAAAACCCCATGTGCCTCTCCCATCCTTTCTTTGTGATTATGTGCGTAAATATATATTTTACTTAATCCTAGCTACAGCTTACTACTGAACCTTTTATACTTTTTTTTAAAAAAAAATATTTATTGTTCTTTTTGTTTTCTTTGGTTCATTATTTCAAGGAAAAAAAAAAAGCTTGATTTGTAGTATGAAAATAAGCCGTGATGCCTTTTTGTTCCTTCTAAATATATGAGAAGAATATATATATAATAACACCGTCACTCAATTATGGTCAGCCCCTTCACTTACCTTCTCGGAGTTGGCTTGTATCCGATGCAAGCTTGTGTCTGCTGCATCCGCTGTGGTCATACTGCGTCGTTTTGGTGCTTAAACTGTCAAGCTTTGTTTTTTTTGTACAATAAATATTTCATATACTGACAGATACTAAAAAGATATTTTAAGATACTGACCGGTATAGGAAAAATACTTCATGATCTTGAAAAAATATTTTAGGATCTTGAAAAAATGTCCTAAAGTCTATTTTTACTACTAATAAGATCTGCTAAAATATATATTTTAGGATCTTTTAGATCTTGAAAAATACTTATCTTAAAAAATTATTAATACTTCAGGGTAATGGCTAGTATTAAAATGATCTTTGAGATCTTGGTTATACTAAAAGAATATTTCATGAAATTTTAGGATCTTAAAAAAATATTTTAGGTTGTTGGTAAATGTAAAAATAGACTTTAGGACATTCTTTCAAGATCCTAAAATATTTTTTCAAGATCAAAGATTTTTCCTATACCCCAATCAAGATCCTAAAATATCTTTTTAGTATGCATGAAATATTTATTTATTTATTTTTTTAAAAAAAGCAAAGCTTGACAGTTTAAGCGACAAAATGACGCAGTATGACCGCAGCGGATGTAGCGAACGCAAGCTTGCATCGGATGCAAGCCAACTCTAATTTTGGATCGGTTTTGGTCCTCTGCGGACTTCCATCCCCTATGCTCCTCTACTTAAAACCATGTCGTTTTGTCACAAAACACTATGCAGCTGTGCCTTTTTTTGTTTTAATATTTCAGGGCACTGACTTTTATTAAAAAAATACTTCATGATACTGACTAATATTGAAAAAAAAAATACTTCATGATCTTGCAAAATTATTTTAGGATCATAAAAAAATATTTCAGGGTACTGGCTACTACTAAAAAAATATATCAAAATATTTGACTGACTTAATAAATACCTCATGATCTTGAAAAATTATTTTAGGATTTTCAAAAAAATTTCTGACGTATCTTTTTAGTAACATTCAGTACCCTAAAATATTTTTTGAAGATCCCAAAATAATTTTTTTAAGATCATCAATTATCTTTTCACTACCAGTCAGTATCCTGAAATATTTTTTTAGTACCAGTCAGTGCCCTAAAATTTTTTTAAAAAAGGCACAGCTGCTCAATGTTTTGGCTCAAAACGGTGCTGTTTTAAGTAGAGGAACGCAGAAGACGAGTCGACAAAGGACCAAAGCGCGTCCAAATCTTTTTCCTTCTATACCATATCATATGAAAAAATAATTAATGAACAGATGGTGGTTGGTGGGAGCTTTATATATATATATATATATATATATTAGTTTTAGAGAGTGGTTTTAAGACCAAAACTTTAGACATGTTTTTTATTAATATATTAATAGATGTTTATGTATGTGATTTTATAGTTTCTGTTTGACAGCTTTGTAGTTACTTTGTGTGATTGCTTGTGAGTTGGGAAGTATTAGGTAGTTCTGAATATTCATCCATATACTTGTGAGTTGTGTATAATTGTGAATAACTATCTCTTGAAAAAAATGGACAAAATTATATATAAATGTGTATGTACTGTAGATTCTCAAGTAAATTATGATACAAGTAAATTCCTATATAACTCCCGTTATTCATACCGTTAATAATTTAATTATAATTATTGTTGGATTGTTGTTTCATTTTAAGCATGTTTGATATTTGATGCAGATGAAAGTATGAATCTTTTAATGATATTATATTTATAAGTGATTGGATATAACTGTTATTTTGACGGTTGCATTTGTGATGAGATTGAAGTAAGGGGCAATTTGTATGGTGACTTGTTAGGGCTCTTTTTTCTATGTTTTCCTTGTGACATCCTCCTTGTTTTTTTTTTTTAAAAAAAAAAATAAGGGAGAGGAGCTATAGTTAATTCAGACTTAAACTCCATAACTTTAACCGGATGTATCTTAAGAACTGATGAGTTTGGGACAATCCAGTCAAATGGATAAGTTTCTGTCAGACTATGTGTTAGCCTATAACTCCAGTCAGCGGAATAAGGATGAGCAGTGATATAAGGGAGGTTGTATATTGCATACTGTATAATTGTAAATTACATGTGATGAAAATAAGATTGATAATGATGATTAATTTTGAAATTGTATGGTATGAGGATCAAGATATATGTAAATACATATATAATCGGTTCCTCTTTTTAAATCATATGTGATTTGTTTGTGTACGATTAAAACTTTCGGTAGTTACAAGACGTGTAGTCTCATCCCATCGTATTAACATTTTTTACGTGAATGCTATAATAGGAAGGGAAGGCACATGTGTAGTTAGGAGTGTTCATGAGCGGGATCGGACATGCCGAAAGATTATCAAGGCGACAAAATGCGGCCCGGTGTCCCTGCCCAATAGAAGCCCCTAACATTTTTGGGCGGGCGGCTCTTCCATGCCCAAGTAACGATACCATGCCACACCTTATTATGTGGAAAAAAAATAGCTTAGGTAATTGAAAAATTAAATAACATCCATAATTCCACACTTTTGAATATTTTAATATAAGTCTATAAATTAAGTCTTAAAATTAAAAAGACAACCATATGTTTTAACAAGACATCAAAAAATAGTCTATAATCCATTAAATACAAGGCATCAAAAAATAGAAATTAAAGCCTTGTAGACATCCAAAACTCCTAGAGCTTGCATCAAGGCCCCAAAATGGCAAAAGGATGAAGCATATAGAATCACCTACAAGAAAGCAAAAAAGAAAGCATATTATTACATCATTTACATGTGAAAGTAACAATTAATTATAGGCTCTTAGCCTTAGTTTAAACTTTAAAGGTTGCAAATTGCCTACTTCATCCACCACTAGCCAACCAAAGAATCATAACCATTACATTCCCCCTTTTCCATGTGCAACATCTAGGAAGAAAATAAAACAACAATTACATTACAAAATAAGAAGTAATATATATGTTCAGGTGTGTGTATATCAAATGATCAACCACGAAGAATTTGTGTTCAAGAATATATGCAGGCAGGTGTGTATATATCAAATATATTTGTTCAAGCCTCTAAGAATATATAACGTGTTCAAGAATTTTATAGAGTTAGAATTAAAGCTTACTTGCAGGCTGAATGACATTTTCCATCTCATCAAAATTATCAAACTCACGAAGCTTGTCAACAAATTCAGAGATAGACTGTCCAGATTGTAGCCAATTTTGGCCACAAATGAGTTTAACAAATATATAATACTATTTTATTAAAATAATAAATAATATATACTATCTTTTTTTGGCAAGGCTAAATGGGCGGGGTGGCATACCTTGCACAGTGCCCCGCCCATAAAAAATGCCCAACCCAGTTGAGCCCATTGTTCTTTGAGCGGCTTTTCCTTGGGCAAGGTAGAGCAATTTTTCAGTGGGCGCGGGCGGGTGTACAGGGTCGTGGGCATCATGAACAGCCCTATATGTAGTGAGCCTTGAAGGCTCTGTCGTGCTCTTGGAGCACATGTTATGCTACTTTATATTTGATTGTCATGACACTAGGATTATTTTGTTATAAAATCCTTTCATTAATGATTTTTTTAATTAAACATTTCAAATAATATTTAGAACGACTTGGTAAGTGTAGTTTCGATTTATATATTAAGTATATGGATTTTAAGGATGAGGTGTTACACGCCTTGCGTTGAAGGAGAATATTTATCATCATGGTGTTTTTTTATTTATTAAGCATATTCATCCATTGACAAATGATATGATAGTGAAAACAGCTTAATTATTAATTATAGTTACTTTCTCTGTTATCATAATTTAATAATAATTATATATTTTAAAATTGAATAATTAATTATTGGTCGAGGACATTTAAAATCGAATTAATCTCTGATCCTATTTATAAGTCAGGTTTGACTAAAAAATTTGGTTCTATTTATAAGTCCAATTTTATGTAATAAATGAGATTGTGACAATTTTACCCATATTAATTGCACCCATGAAGATAGAGAGAAGAAAAAGCAGGTTGAAAAATATTCAATTATAAATGGGGGTAAAGTTGAGCCATAATCATTGTGTGTTAACTTTCGCTTGGTATATGAGATTTGGTCGAAGTGGACGTATAAATAGGGGCCAGAGTTATATGTTGGGATGCGTTTGTTTGTCGGTCGTGAAGGAGACAGATCGAGGACACAGATATTCCTATCCAAAGGCATTCCTTATTCTTAATATAGTACCATATGTATATATAGGGGAAATTTCTGAGTTGCCGCGTTCAACCACTACTCTTTAATTATTCTCTCTATGAGATCTTTTAGACATTTTTTATATATGTTCTGAAAAAAGCTGTTAAATGGTTTTATTTATTCAAAAAACATCCCAATACGTCAAGTATACCCTATTAATTAAAGGTTGACGTCACAGTACCTTCTTCAGTTAACAAAGAAAGCTATTCAAATTATAAAATTAAAATGAAACATTATTTAATATTTTGACTGGGCAACTTATAATTTAGGGTTTTAGGCCATCTTTTATTTTTAGAATACGCACATCTTGTACAAGAAATCGGAGGCAGCATTAGATATTAGATCGTGCAATTAAGTTTACGCGTAATTAAATGACTTGTTAACTTTCTAAGCAAAATGACATGAATGAGGAAGTATTTGCATGTTGGGAGGAATTCTCCCTCTAATTTCTTATTATAAGAAACAACCACAACATATATACTCTGTTTCTATATCTAAAAAAATTTAAATTTTATGTTACGTTTACGTTATCCCTATTTAACTATATTTTTTTGTTAATGCTCTTGCTTTATATGATCGTATCCTTGAGAATGATAGTGGAAATGTAGAGGCTTTAATTGGAAAAGGGATATGCCTGCAAATGCAAAACATGGGGAGGCTTACTTTTGACAGTTTTGCTGAGGCTATCAAGTTGAACCATCATAATGCTTGCGCACTTACGCATTGTGGTATTTTGTTCAAAGAAGAAGGTCGTTTGATGGAGGCAGCTGAGGTATGTCCATGATGGTTTTTCCCATGGTAAAAAATGACGTTTTTACTGCACATTTAAAAGGTTGATTGATAGATGATGTGAGATGTGTTTAACCACCCCCCCCAAATATATATATATACTGTTCTTATTGTAGCTTGTCTCAAATTCACCCATATTTAATTTGACGGAGATTCCAACATGCAGGGCTTCTTGTTCCTATTCCAATCATATTATTTATATATTTTTATTATTTGCATCATAACAAGAAAAATGTAGAAGTACCCAGTTTCGCTTGACAACAATAAATATACAAGTAAATCAATCAACATAATTACGTTTTTAATTTGTTTGAAGGTTGTTTATTAAAATATTACTCCTTCACGATATCATCGTCTAAAAATAAATATGTTGAATTTAGGCTAAAAAATATTAATCAAAATTAAGATGTCCCATTGAAAAGCTTTCTTGAGCTTAAAACAGCTCGTTAAAATATACAAAACATTATTATTAATGAATAGTATTAGGGAAGGAGTTTGGAGTGAAATTGTGAAAAGAACTTTAAGAAAGGCAAAAGGCGCACGTTATCGGGGATGAGTTGTGTTGTGTGGCATACATTGGAAAGGCAAGAAGGTGAGCTTCGGTTGACTTTCTTTTGACCCCTCACTTTCTTCCTCTTTCTTAACCCTTTCCCCACGAGTCTCGTCGCATCGTTTCATTTCATTTCCACCGAAAAACGAATATCATGATTAAATCAATTAAATTATATTGAACATTGACCAAGACTCAACGTCTAATCCCCCAAACAGGAAGGGGGGAAAAAAACTCTTCCCGTGAGATTAACGAAGTTTGACGTTATTATTAATTTTAATTTAATTGCTAGAGTTCATTCCCAAAGTCTTAGATAACGGGAGGATTATATATATTTTTACTGAGCTTTTTTAAAATGTCATCATCACCTATTAGTCTCTTACATATTTTCTCACGTTTCCATCCTATCTAATGATCTTTCTATAACTAATATTCAATGCTGAACAATACATGAGATCAGATATCAGTGCGTGCTTAGCTGTATTCCCATAAATTCTCCGTCCAAGTCGCAAACCCTTTTCTTCTGAATTTACAAAGAATCTAGACTGAGGGAAAATTTGGATTAGAGTTCAAGTGTCAGCATTGGATGAATAGAGACAGATGAATATATATATATATATATATATACACACACACCTACTCCCTCCGGTCATAGATATGGGATCCTTTTGATCTTTTCTTTAGAGATTAAGAAAGTTAAATAAATTACTTAATTATATCATATGTTGTGTATCGTTAGATTATTATAAGTCAGACAAATTAGTTTAGAGAAAAACAATGAATACACATATTTTAAAATAGCTTATTTAGTTTCCTTAACATTTCCAACAAAGTTAATAGAGTCTTATGTTTAGGAACACAAGTGGTATATACATTTGTGTGTGTTAGTCAAAAGAGATTTACAAAATGTTCATGAATGATTTTCATAGACTCTTTGACATGAGGAGGATTGATAGAAAAACTGTCCATTTTAATCAGCACTGGTCAATAAAATAGAAAAGCCATGATAAATCATAACATTCATTAAATAAACGTGATATTAATACCTTTTTTTTTACCAGAATATTAATACTACGTTTAGTCTTTCGCCAAACCGTGCACTGTGCTCATTCTCTTATCAAGTTGTCTAATTTCTAGAATCTGATATTTTTTATTCTCAGTCTGTATTTATTCCAAGCATGGTATTAATATTATTTATAATTATTCCACTGTAACTAATTAATTGGAAGACTTATGTGAAAATGAGATGTTACCACATTATTATATGCGACTTAAAACAGTTGTCTTTTGCAAATTCCATTATCCATCCAAAAATATCCAGTATCAACAATCAATTTTAACAAGTATTACTATTACAAGACATGAAAAGTATGAGCTCAAGTGTGTATTTTCAATTTACGTGTTATGCATTGATTGAGTATGAAATAAATATTAGTATATAATTATATTCTCGAATAGGTATCTAGACTAATGATGAAAATTGATATCAATATTGGTGCTATATGATAATAATAACAATTCTCTAACAAACCTGTAACAATTGATATTAATTATATTAATACTAATTGATCAGTTTGGAATCAAAATAATTTCTTTCTATGTAAATTTAAGACGTGAAAAACCATGATGTTTCTAACCTCAGTATCCTGGTTCATTTATATATATTGACAACTTAATTAAAAAAAATCACAGGTAAGCTAAGTATATTGTTTGTTTAAAAATTCTTATAAAGGTATCACATGTTAGATATAAAAAAGAGAGAACAAAAATTACGTTAGATAATTATATTAATTGAATCCAAGGTCATTCAGCTGGTCAAAAAAGAAAAAAAATCAGAGGTGATATTCCATTGCTGAGTGCTGACCACGACCAATATACTTGCGGTTTACGAAAGATAAAAAGTACTCCCTCCAGTCACAATTATAGGAAGCGAATTTTGGAGTTGGTTTTGGTCCAATTATAAGAAGCAAGTTTTAACTCAATTTTTTTCCTATAATACCCCTATCTATACTTTCTCAATAATAATTAAAAACAATAATAATTTAATAATATACTTATATATTTTAGGACTTCCTTAACAAATGTATGACCAAATGTATTTGAGGACTTACGTATATGTAATTTATTGAGAAAAGAGAATAAGTAAACAATTTGATTCAAAATACACAATATGATAAACACAAAAACATACAAGTTTCAAACCTTTTTCATTTGGTGAAGCAAAATTTAAAAAATATTTTCCTTCACAATCGGACAATAAACATGGATTTCACAAATATACATTTTAAACAGTTCACTTAGAAAAGGACGTTTCGGAAATATACGCAAGTCCTCAAATACATTTGGTCATGCATTTCCTCACTTAGGGGTATTTTAGGAAAAAATATATATAATTAACTAATTTAACTTCCTCCTTAATCCTTCCAAATTAAGGTAATTTGCTTTCTATAATTAGGACCGGAGGAGGAGTAGTAATTAGTATGAAGACTTGAAGATTAAGTGTGAACAATGATTAAAATTTCTTAGGAATCGCATCTAATTAACTTGCGTGCCCTTTTTTCCTTGAATATTTATATCATCTCATATATAATAGCTAATGTATTGGGACTGGATTTCATCCAAAAAATTTATAAACGGACATATAACCTAACTTTATATTTTACTCAACTTATTTTTTTCCCTATTTGAGAATTCTATTTATGTTAATTACTTACGCTAAAATGTAGAGGTATATCTATTTAAGAAAAACGAAACTTTCGGAACTTATAGCAAATGCATGCATGTTGAGAATTGTGCAGTTTGACCACATAAACATACGACATGCTTTAAGCATGTGCTAATTAGTTGTGGCTGTGGTGATTACTGAAGAATAAATATTTAATATTTTGAAAACGATATTACACAAACGACGGTGTTTCTTGGTCTGAATTGACTGATAGTTGTGTATCGGGGGCTCCTCATTGTCCGTGGTTTGGAATTGTCTAGCGTTCAAACGTTTTCGAGTTGGTGTTGAGGAGATAATCAACACCATATTTAACAAATCATAGGTAATTAATTCTTTTTTTAAAAAAAAACAGTCATCAAAATCAAAGGTGTAAGTGTGTAACCATGCATGCTTTTGTTGAAAAGCAGGAGTGAAGCCAAAAACGATTGGATATAACAAAAAGATGAGAGCAAAGGAGGATACTACATTTGAACTACTCGACATCTTAAGACTTAAATTTAATGATGCTTCTACTTTATTATATACTCCTTCGTAAATATAAGGCATGGTTTGTCTACAAACTATATTTTATATTTTCCGAAGGTAGTATTATTTTTAATCCCAAGTTTATTTGATATAAAACTTCCTATATTAATTCAAATCAACTAACGCTTGAATATCCCAACATCTTCAAAATAATTCTTTTCAATACAAAACACTCCCTCTTGTCCTTAATATAGAAACTAATTAGGAAATTAATATTGGTTCTATATAGTACATATATGTCATATTTCTTATATTTATTAATATTTTTCTAATTTTCTTATATTGATATTTTTTCAACAATAATCAAGGAAAAAATACATTATATATTAACTAACTTAACTAACTTTATTAGTATAATCAAATTACTCAAATAAGTCTTATATTTAGAATTGTAGGTAATACTCCCTCCCTCCCAAACATAAGCTTCGTTTAGTTTTGTCTCAACATTTACTACTTTTTTCCAACTTTATCCTTTGATTGTATTTGTTATATTTGTCTCTCTCACTTATCCTATTTATAAATAAATGCATGTGTTCCGAGATGGAACACAAATGTCTAACCCCTTAGGGCTAGTTGATAATTAATGTATGATCTAGTGGCTCTCAAGGGTGTACTAGTAGTTAAACACCCAGGAGAGATTTATCCAATGCTATCTATAGATAAGATAACACTGAATAAGAAGATCATTGTGCGACACGAAGACGAAGTACCGTCAGAGGGGTGGGGTGTGAGCACAGTGGGACAGTATGTAAATAGTAGGGGAGAATGTTTGTGTACCGTTCTCCTGGAGAATGTCTCCTTATTTATAGTGAGGTTATGAGAATCCGATCTCCCTGGTTGCACGTTCCTATAACCAGCACGTTCTATCCCCCAATACCAGCACTACTACATGATGGTGGGATAATGAGTCCTTTCCTGATACATCGTGATTCCGGTCATAGTGTCCTTATTTGGGCCTGACCTTTCCAGGCCCATTACTTGGATCCATAACAGTTGCCCCCAAGCTCGGTTGCTCGAGTTTCCGAACTGCCGAGTTTATTTTGACGCAAGATCCCGACTTTTTGGGCTCGAGTCCTTTCCGGCCTCTTCCTCGGATGTTGACCGAACTTGACTGCGGTCAAGTTTCGCATCTTGCCCCTGGTTTGTTACCGACTTGCACAGGTTTTAGTGCCGAATTATTCGATAGAACACCAGAATTTTTTGCTCTCGTGACGCCCCGACATCATTCCATCGAGATGCCTATCCGAGTTGATCTCGTTTACCGTCATGAATTTTCATCCCCTATCCGGGGTACCACGTAAAAGTGCCGACACTTCCGCGGCACGACTGTTCGCTTAGCAGGGGGTCTTTTTGCTCACCCGCGTCGCAGCATATAACCGCCATTCCCAAACTTAAAGCCAGGCGCCCTCAAGAGCCACCGTCGGTTATCGTGCCCATTAATTTCCCACGTCATTTCATACCCGTCATGATTGCTTTTAGGGTTTTCACCTTGATCCTCGTAAACGATGAGACGACTGGCATTCTAAACGTTACATCTCTAGCACGTCTATAAATACTCCGCAGTACTCCTCATCATCACTTTACACAAATATGCTCTCTCCTGCGGAAAAATTTTACTGAGCCCTCTCTCTTCAAAGCTTAAGCCTCCTTTATCTTCTCACTCCCAGGTATACTTAAAGTTCCTAACCTGTTCTTCGCCTCTGTGCTATATTTTCTTTCCTTTTTGGTTCCAAACCGACTATTGTATATGCCGTTCGCAATCTCTCTTTGCTTATTCATTTTGGTGATTCTTTTCTTACTCTATTTTTGAGTTTGCCCGGGTGTTGAAGGATCATTTATGACCCACACGAATTCCTCTCAGAACAAGAAAATGTTGAAAAACCATTGTGAAACATTATCCCCGTTAGTCTGAGTCTCTGTAACACCCTGGGGCTTTTTGCATTTACTTTGCCTTTTATCCTCGACGTGCTCTGGGTTGCTTATCTTGCATTTGTGTAACCTTGGTCTTCTATCCGTCTTTGGGTTCTTTGCATTCTGGGCAGTCTGGATTTTGTATGCATGATTTTATTTGTGCTTTTAACATACCTTGTCACTTGTTCATTAAGATGGATCTCAAACCCAATGTGCTAGTAGACATGTACGGTAGGCCTATTCCGGAGGAAGATAGAGAAATACTTGAACGTGCCCCTGGCCGAACTAAACTCTGGCTTTGGGCCATCCTCCCTAGTGAAGAAGAAAGGATGGAAAATTTGCTTGGTTCTTCTCGGGAAGTGGAAGTAGGGAAAGTATCCGAGTTTCTACTTCACCGAACTCTAGGCCAACCGCTACTCCTTTATCTTCTTTGTTAGCTTCTCACCCAATCCCCGAGGTTCCTACCCCGATTCCAATGGTTCAGGACTCTACTCTCTGCTAGGAATGTTGTCATAAGGCGATTGAGCTTGTCCGCCTTGGCCACGAGAGAGAAGCCGAGTTACTCTTGGACAAGTGCCGTTGCAACAATGGACTCCGGACTACTTCAGTTGTTCGCGGACTCACCATTCCATTGTCTTTTTATACTCGTCGTGATATCCCTGTTATGTCAGGTATACTTCATGGTTCTGACTCTAGCCTTTTGTTTTTTTTGTTATAGGTATTAGATGTCTTCACCTTCACACTAAACAAATCAATCCGAGACCGGAGAGTCTGCCCCTTCTGGGTCTTCACGAATGTCCCTTATCAAGGAATACGCTGTGAGCAGCACCGTAATTCGCATAAGGAATAAAATGTCTGCGAAAGAGCTTTCACGTACCGTCCGAGGTGGGGAGGGGTATGACATATGTCTGCCCCAAGTGAGCGAGTCAGTGGCCTCTGGTCAGTTAAGCGATAAGGATTGCCATTTTTTTTTATTTTTACCGGGATATAATTACCCGTCTTGGTCTACAGTTTCCATTTTCTGACTTCCAGATGTGCCTTCTCCGCCACCTACATGAAGGTGGAATATCACCTAGAGGGGGGGTGAATAGGTGATTTTAAAAAAATCTTTACGAAACTCACGCGATGATACGGAATACACGAATGAGACGAGAGAGGAGAAGAAGAACACATAACAATTTATATCTTGGTTCGGTCTCAAATTACGACCTACGTCCGGTCCCGAACACACAGGATTCCACTACTCTTTCAAATAACTACACACTCGTAAACGAAGGATGGTCACTCCACTCCACACAAGTTGTAATTAGTACACCCTCACTTAAGGTTCCTCAACCTTAAGTATAACTTTACTTCGAATGAAATAAGTAAGTGTTTAAAGACTCCTCACGAAAGAGATAATAATGAGCACCGAAGAACACTTCGAATTTAATGAGACAGTTGAATCAACGAATGAATCGGAATCAAATTAATTGCTCGGCGTTTCGGTAGGTATCAAATTCAATGCTCCTTCTATTTATAGTCGATGTCATTAATGACCGTTGGAAGATTTGATAATCTGCGTTGTGACTCATTAAGGAATCCGTTAGAGAGATGAATCACTCCGCCTTAGTTTCGTCTGTTTGAAAATTATGTTGGGAAACATTCTCTTACATTCCTTTTGCATATCCGTTGTCTAATAGCATTTAATGTTCAATGAGAATGTCGGAGAAGCTTTACTTCGGTCGAACAATTTCACTCTGGTTTAGGTAGCTTCATTTAATGCTTACATTCGGACCACAATGCTTTATTCTAATCACCGGTAATTTGTGTCTAATTAGTCCGAAACTCATCAATACACTCGGTTAAAAGCATTTGGTATTCTCAATATATGATAATCCGAAGTAATAAGATAAAATCAATGATTTCGTAAATTGTTCGGAACGAGTTTCAAAACGGAGGCGTTTATGCTCGGGCAATAGCTCGGGCTTGCTCGAGCAAGCACTTTAGGATTTAGTTATAAAGGCCTCGTACTCGGGCGATGCTCGGGCGGATTATTTTACTTGCTTGGGCATAGTGCTCGAGCATGATGATATATATGCTCGGGCAAGCTTTTCTATTTATAGCAAAAGTCACTTTCCTTCGATATTGCTCGGGCAAGCCCGAAAGCGTGCTCGGGCAACCTCCACACAGAGGCAATTTCGAGAAGCGAATATAAATCTGCTCGGGCAGGCATTTTTCCTTTGCCTGGGCATAATGCTCGGGAAAGCAGTTTTCCATGCTCGGGCAAGATTACTTTGAGTGGGAGCAAGCTTCTTGCTTGGGCAAGCTTTTCATTTGCTCGGGCGGCTTGCTCGGCAAGCATTCTTCTCTCGCTTGGGCAAGACTTCCTAGTTGGAACATTTTTGCTTCTGTCTCGCTCTTGCTCGGGCAAGGCGTGATCTTGCTCGGGCAAGATCATGCTTTCTAACGCTTTCGGGTATTGCTTGAGCAAGCTTCATTTTGCCGGGCACGACGTTGCTCGGGCAAGACTATGACTTTGCTCGGGCAAGGTCATGCTTTCGATGCTTTCGGGTGTTGCTTGGGCATGATCACGTGAATCTTTATTTTTCTTCGGAGGGCCCGATGTTGCTCGGGCATGATTATAACCTTGCTCGGGCGGTCGTCATACTTTCTGTCATTTTTCGAAGGTTGCTTGGGCAAGTTTACTTGAGCTACTTCCTGCTTTTCTTTTGAGTCCGACGTTGCTCGAGCAAGCTCATTTCCTTGCTCGGGCAAGGGCATGCTTTTCGACCTTTTCGAAGACCGCTCGGCATATTTTCCTATGCTTTCCTTCTCTTTTTTAATGAAGCCGATGTTGCTCGAGCAAGCTTCTTGTCTTGCTCGGGCAATATTACTTATAGCTTAAAAATACTTAATTCAATATTCGGAAATTGTGATCATCAAAATACGGGAATTAACACTACACCCCGCCCTTCACAATTACACCCCAATGGTTGGGCCTTCGCCATAGCCTTTGAAAATTATTGCAAGAAACATAAAATCAAGTGCTCCGTCCTCGTTTTTTGTAGCTTTTTCTCTCTTTTGGAGACTAATGTCACCACGGAGGGGAAAAAGATGTGGTTTGGCTGGATATCGCTCCGAGCTTCCCATGGTAAATTTCTTAAGCCCTTTACCGATTCCTGGAAAGGCTTTAAAAACTCTTTCTTTAAAGTCGTCGCCAAACCCGGGGAAACGCCTTGGTTCCTCCAAACCCTTCAATCGGGGGAAATCGAAGAGCGCTTCCCTTTGTACTGGTGCGATGGACACCACAAACTTCTTGCCAAAGATTTCTTACCTTCCGCTTTCCGATGTTCGATTCCGAGTTAAGCCATAGTTTCCCTTACCAAGCTTTCCGAAAGGACGGGCAACCCGGTGGACTCGGCCGACTATATTTCGGCTTCTATTAAAAAACGGCTCGTCTGGGTACGGTGACTTCTTTTACGCTGTCTTACTTTTTTTGTTTGTTTTATCCCGGCATTTGACCATGCATTGTGTTTTACGGGTAGACAGATGGGTAAGAGGCCCGACTATCTCGACGTGACGTGCCGCTCTGAAGAGATGTCAGTTCCTACACCTCGCCCAGTGACTCCGGGCGAAAAACGAATGGCCCCCGACGGAGAGCACCGCAAACAAGCCGCCAAGAAGGCTAAAACTTCAAGGAAGAAGGCCACGTTCTCACGCGACAAGCAAAGCCATTCCCACTCCATCTTCTCCACTTCGGATCCCGACTTCGAACCCGAATCCCGTGTGTCTACTCCCGATCTTGCAATCCAAACTTCCGGTCTCTTACATCTAGGAAAATAGAGTTCCGTCAATCTTCGCAAAGCTCTTCGTCCACCCTCACACTATTTTGATGGGAAGACATTGTCGGATTTTGAAGTCAAAGAGCTTAAGGAGATGGAGCATCTTAATTTGAAGAACGCCGGTCTTTGTCACTCGTTGCACATCATAAAGAAAAAGTCGGCCTTAATGAAGAAGATTTGGACTTTGCCGAGGCCGAGAAGAAAAAGGCCGACGAGTTGTTAACCCGAGACCCTTGAAGACTTGGAGATGGCGAAAGCCGGAAGGAGAGCCTATTGGAAGAGCTTTGCGTGACTCGTGATAGTCTGCATAAGGCCGAATCCGAAGTTACTCGGAGGATCTGATTCACGAAACGACGTGGATTCCATGGGCAAGCATAAGACCATGATTACGGGATTGGAGTCGGAGCTTGAATCTTATAAGGAGGCCTTTGCGCCGCTCAATGCGATGTCTCCAAGTTGAAGTCTGGTGTTAAGGACGCCTTTGACAATGCCTTGGAGCAAGTTCAATTCCGGAATCCCATGGTGATCTTGAACCTGGAAGGAGTACACGTGAACGCGTATATTGAAGATGGGAAATTTGTCCCGGCTCCTTCTTCAGTTGTCGGTCCATCTGTTCCTGGTCCTGAGGTGGTTCCAGAGGATGACGGTGAAGGCCAATCTCCTCCTCCCAGCCAATCATAGCTTGCATCTCGTCGCCTTTAGAGCTTCACAGCTGTTGCTTTTGAGCTTTACAGTCGTTGCTTTCATTAACCTTTGTACTTGTAGCTTTTAAGTGACTTTATCACTTTTTGTTGAACATTGTTGTGCCCGTATAGGGCTTTTTTGTAAGTGACTTCGATTAATGTCGTACTCCACTTTATCAAATCAACGGCTTGGCCGTTAAATCTTTATTAGCGTTTGCGCCCTTATTCGCTTATGCGCTTGCTGCGAGTTAAAACACTTATTGCGAGATGAAGGTTTCAAATCCAACGTGATCAAGGTCAGAGAAACACTTCATTTTTAGCCCGTCGTGCCATCTAGACTCGGGGTTTTTTAGTTTTCTTTATTCCGGTTTCCTTCATTTTTGAAGTCCTATCACATGTGCACATGATATTGAATTAGGCGGCTATGCCGCTATGACATGATTCACGACAACGGGCATTTCCTCATATTCGTTCGCATGTTTATTAATTTTGGCCATTGTTGCGATACGATAAACACGAATTGGATAACCCTAAGGTTTTCGTCGCTTTTTTAATCGGCGGCTTTGCCGCTACATGATCTATGAATGTGAGCATTTCACTTAGATTCATACATGTTTTATCGGCGTGACGTCCGCTACATGATAAACTCGGACTTTTATCTCTCGCTTATACATGCTTTTTATTTGACGGTTCTATCGCTACATGAATTATGAATGAGTTTCGAACTTGAATTCATACATGTTTCTTTATGCCTAGTCACTCTTATAAGCGGTTGCGAAATACGGGTTCCTCGACCTTGTATTCTTTATTCACCTACTCGGCGGTATTACATCGATTGGATTCCCCGTAGGAATTTACTTGTACTCGCGACCGAGTTTTACGAAAATAAAGTTAACAAAAGGGAATTGCGAAAATAAAGGAAAACTTCGTAAACTTATCCTCATGGCTTTAACTATAGTAAGCTTTAAGCTTGTCTGCATTCCAGGTCCTCTTAATCACCTTCCCTTTCAATGATTCCAATATGTAAGCCCCCCTTCCAAGTTCGTCTCTGATGCGGTATGGACCTTCCCAATTCGCGGCGAGCTTTCCATCCCGTGCATTTTTGTTGCCTACGTCAGCCCTTCGAAGTACCAAGTAGTTTTTTTAAAACGATCTTGGTTTTACCTTCCTATTGTACCGAGCAGCGATGAGTTGCTTTGTGGCTAAATCCGAAAGTGAACCGTGGTTCGACTTCGTCAATCGATCTAACTCTATCGCGATAACCTCATTATTCTTCTGCTCTTCATGTAAAGCTTTCAATCTTCTCCATGAGGGCTCGCCGACTTCGACTGGGATCATTGCTTCACATCCATACATTAGCCTAAAGGGAGTCTCTCCAGTGGATGTCTGCGTGGTGGTCCGATGTCCCCATAATACCGAATATAGATGCTCCACCCAACTATCCTTGGTTTCTTCCATTCGCTTTTTCAGTCCGGCAATAATAACTTTATTGGCCGCCTAACCTTGTCCATTGGATTGTGGGTGTTCAACAGAAGCAAAGTGATGCTTTATATGAAGGTCGGACACCATCCTCTGGAAGCCTTTATCCACGAACTGGGTTCCGTTGTCTGTGACTATCTCTGCCGGGATTCCAAATCGCGATATTATGTTTTTTTACAGGAATTTTTGCACCCTTGCCGAGGTAATCGTTGCGAGGTTCGGCTTGAATCCACTTGGTAAAGTAGTCAACCGCAACGATCAACCACTTCAATTGTCCTGGTGCCGCTTTAAATGGTCCCAACAAGTCCATGCCCCATTTGTAAAATGGCCATGGAGCCGAGATCTGCGTTAGGTCAGCCGACGGGACCCATATTATCTTGCCGTGTTTCTGGCAACTGTCGCATCTCTGGACATGGTCTTTGGCATCTTGTGCCATGGTAGGCCAATAATAACCGACTCGTATTGCTTTTCGGGCTAATGCCTTCGCGCCCATGTGTTGTCCATTTATACCTTCGTGGATTTCTGCTAAGACATACTGGGCCTCATCCTGGTTAAGGCATTTCGCCATAGGGAAATGTACGCCTTTGCGATACAACTGATCGTCCACCATCACATAAGCGGCCGCTGTTCTCACCAGCTTCCTTGACTCAGCAACATCTTCCGGGATGATTCCCCTCTCCAGATAATCGGCAATTGGTTTTCTCCAATCACTTAAATCTGATATAAGCGTCACACAACTCGATTCCAAGAGGTTCTGTTTGGATTATTATGCGGAGATTTCCCGAGACTTTTCGTGCTAGCTAGCTTGGAAAGTATGTCGGCTCTTGCATTCTCCGCTCGAGGAATGTGCGCAATTTTCACCTCATCAAAGCTTGCAATAATATCTTTTACCTTCCCCAAGTACTTGGCCAACAACGGTCCCTTTGCTTGATAAGTTCCCGGATCCGGGAAGCTACCGGTTGAGAATCGGTGGACACATGTACTTGCCGAGCTCCATTTTCCTTTGCACCGAAGCAAACCGGCAATAAGGGCCTCGTACTCGGCCGATTATTTGACGTTGGGAAATCAAGTCGGGAAAGTTCCATTGCGATTCCTTCGGGCTCTCTACAATGACTCCCGCGCCACTTCCCTTTAAGTTCGACGAGCCATCTACGAACAATTTCCACGGCTTACTCCCGCTTTCTTTCTCTTGTTTGAAGGAGTCAACTCCATTAAGAAGTCGACCAAAGCTTGTGACTTAATAGCTTGTCGGGCCATAAGTGATATCAAATTCGAGACAATTCGATTGCCTAGTTTATCATTCTGCACGGCTTAAGTCCGGCTTCGCAGAAACTCCGGCCAGTATGGGGCCGATCCGTCCCGACGATGATCGAATGACTATGGAAATAATGGCGAAGTCGCCTCGCCATAGTTAGCAACGCAAAAGCCATCTTCTCTAGCTTCTGATATCTCACCTCAGAGCCTTGTAAAGCCCGGCTCACAAAGTATACTGGTTTTTGTCCTTCTTTAGTCTCTCGAACCAACACGGCGCTCGATCGCTTTACTAACCGATGTACGGATCAAGTTTTCCCCGGGTTCGGTCCGGGACAAACCGGTGGGGACGCCAAATATTGCTTTATTTTCGTAAACACATCTTCACATTCTAAGAGTTCCATCCTCCTTGGGCTTCCTTTTTCAAAAGTTTGAAGAAAGGAAGTGATTTCTCAGCTGACTTAGGTAAAAACCTCGTCAAAGCCGCCAATCGCCCGGTCAACTGCTGGATCTCTTTCTTGTTGGCCGAGCCTTCATTTCCAACACCGCCTTACATTTTCCGGGTTGGCCTCGATACCTCGATTGGTCAATAAAAAACCCAAAATTTACCCGACGGTACTCCAAAGGCGCATTTCGCCGGGTTCAATCGAATCGATGCACTCGCAGTTTTTCAAATGTCTCGTTGCGATCGCGAATGTGGTCGCCTTGCTCTTTGACTTCACTATCATATCTTCAATATACACCCCACATTCTTTCCCAGTTGATTCACAAACACCTTGGTCATCATTCTCTGATAAGTTGCCCCGGCATTCTTGAGGCCAAATGGCATCACGTTGTAGCAATAGTTTGCGTTGTCCGTGATGAAAGCTGTCTTTTCCTGATCATCGGGGTGCATGGCAATCTGATTGTATCCCGAGTATGCATCCATAAAAGATAAAAGTTGAAAACCATAAGATTTATCAACCAACTGGTCTATGTTGGGCATAGGGAATGCATCCTTCGGACATACCTTGTTCAAATCTGTGTAATCCGTACAAACACGCCACTTTCCATTTGGTTTTTTAACCATAACCACGTTGGAAAGCCACGTTGTGTACTGTACTTCCCTGATGAATCCGGCGTCAATTAATTCCTCAACATGTGCTTCCGGGGCTTGACCTCGGTCCGAACCTTGCTTCCTCTTCTTTTGTACAACGGCGTTGAACCATGACGGATCACAAACTTGTGGCAACGAGAACTCGGATCTATCCCGGAATTTCGGATGGTTTCCATGCAAACACATCTTTGTTTTCCAAGAAGAACTTTTCTAACTCCGCTCGGATCTCGGATCCAGCGCCTTCCCAACTTTTGCAATCTGTTCCGACTCATCTCCCAAGATATAGTCTTCTAGTTCTTCATTTGGTTCTGCCCTTTGCATTTTATCTTCCTCCCTCAAGTCCAATTTGATTGCATGAATGGACTTACTATCCGACTTTCCTTTCTCCTTACCCGCATCCCCAATCTTGAAGTCTTATTTTCTTCGACCGCTTCAAAATAGCATTGCCGGGAATCTTTTTGGTCACCTTTGACGGTGACTATTTGCTTTCTCTTATTAATGAACTTCAGCCTTTGATGCTTCGAGGACACCAACATGTCCCAATCATGAATGGTTGGTCGTCTCAAAATAATATTGTAGGGAGAGGGAAAGTCAGCCACAACAAATCGGACCACTTCTGATTTAAACGCCTCCTTAGTCCCTAAAGCTAGCTTCAAATCAACGAATCCTTTTGGACGAGTATCCTGCCCATTGAATCCCGTTAAAGTGGTCTTACACGGCTTCAAGTCTTCGGAATCAAATATCATGCATTTGAACGCATCCCAAAGGATTATATTCACCGTGATCGTCGTTGTCATGAAAATCTTTTTAACACGGCGGTTAACCACTATCCCCGTGACGACCAATCCGTCGTGATGTCCCGGGACCACATCTTCCAATTCTTCTTTTGTAAACCCGAGCATCGATGACTCCGATCAAGATTCTCTTGTAAATTCTCCGGCATGTCTCGACGTATATAACCTCCTTAAGGTACTTCTTTCGTCGACCGACGAATCTCATCCTCCGCCAAAGCCTCCAACAATCACATTGCAATCATACTTCGAATCCGGGAAATTCGTCATCTCTACCTTGCGCCATCTTCTTCTCGCTCTCGTCTCCTCTTTTCGAGAGCGGCCTTCTACTTCGGTTCCCTTAGCGCTTGTTTTGCCGCCCTTGTGTTTGAATAACGTAACGACGCAATTTCCTTCTCGGATGAATTTCTCGATCGCATCCCTCAAGTCCCAACAAACATCCATTGTGTGACCATGCTGATCATGGAATTGGCAATATCGAGACTTGTCCAAATTGGCCTCGTTTCGTAATGGTCGTGGTTTCTCTACTTTCTTCATCTCGGTCATGGAGACTTCTTTCCAAATTTGAGCTGGAGACACCTTTAACGGGGCATATCGGTCATATCTTCCTTCCGCTTTGCCCCTCTTGGCTCGTTGTCCCTTCCAAGAACTCGGGAGTCTTGTCTGTTTTGCCGTATTACTCCTTACCCCCGAGGCGAGCTCCTACTTTTCTCCTTTGGTGCTTGACTCATGATTTCCATTTTTTCAAGCTCTATGTATTGTTTGGATTGATCTCAGAATTCTTCCAAGGTTTTGGGACGACGCTTCATAACTGGTTTTTTTAATCGAGAAGACTTATCCAAACCTGCAATGACACAGTGAATATGTATTTCCTCTTTCAGCCCCGGCACCTGCAAGGCTGTGTCCTTGAAATGCTCCAAATATTTACGTAACGTTTCTCCAAGTAGTTGCTTCACTTTGATCAAGCTAAAACTCGGTCTTTGGTTGCTTCCCCGTTTGTGGCGAAATTCAGCAAAAATTTCTTCTCCAAATCCTTCATGTCTCGGAATTGAGTTCATTGGCAAGGAATTAAACCATATTTGGGCGGCTCCCGAATGTTCTTGCGAACAACCGGGTATCACGGGTCCTGTGTAACCCTTCACCATAATTTCCAACTTGAAATTACCCACATGCACCTGCGGATCTTGACTCCCATCATACTTCGGGAAATTCTTGGTGTCTAGACCTTTGGGATAAGCGGCAGCCATGATTTTAGCAGAGAAAAGACTGGGAATTTTATCTTCATCATCAGCACCCGAGACCGGTGATGATGGTGCATCATTTTCTTTTGACGAGTTCCGACTTCCGATCGGCCCTTTCCCTTTATCCGTGGTCGACTTCCCTTCGGAGTTCGGTTTCGCCCGCCTTGAGTAGCCGAACCGCGGTGTGATTAGTCCACTCGAGTTTCTAACTTCTTTAGCGGTATTGCTGCTTAGGGTTATCCAGCGACTGTATCTTTAATATGTCATCCCCATCACCTCGAATTTGGTCCTTTTCTCACTCTTCTTCTTCTTCTCGAGGTTTTAATGCCGATGTCCTGGCGCTTGTTGACATTGAAACGTTGATTCTGCTGGGGCCAGCGACATCTTTCCCTGCATTCCGACTTGGTTGCTCAACCCGTCCAATATGTTCGTTGAACAACTGTCTCCATTCTGCATTGCGGTGGTCCATCTCTTCCCTCATATGTCGAATATCCTCTTGTCTTTGGAGACGGTTACGAGTCTCTATCTCCTCTATCCGATTCATTATAGAACCGAGGTAGTTTGTAACATACGAACGTCGGGGTTTATCACTTGGAATTCTAACGGGGTCTTGTGACGCAATCGTCGGTCCCACCTGTTGGATCACCACATTCTCGGGAAGAGGAGAGCTATCCGTATCGAGGTTTCGGAGTTCGGTTGCACAACAACATGCTCCATCTCGGACTCATGAAATTTGTCCGTGGAGCGGAGTGATCTTGAGGTTGTTGTGGTTGTTCTTCCGACATGGTCTTGCCGTGCTACTTGATTACGATTTCGGGTGTTTGCCATTCTCGGCGGTGGAGCTTGTAGCTTTTAATGATCTCGGGAATTAAATTTTACAATTCCCCTACGGTCGGCGCCAATTTTCCTAGATGGAACACAAATGTCTAACCCCTTAGGGCTAGTTGATAATTAATGTAGGATCTAGTGGCTCTCGAGGATGTACTATAGTAGTTAAACACCCAAGAGATTTATCCAATGCTATCTATAGATAAGATAACACCGAATAAGAAGATCACCGTGCGACACGAAGACGGGGGAAGTCTTGTCGGAGGGTGGGGTATGTGCACGACAAGATGTAAATAGTAAGGGAGAATGCTTGTGTACCGTTCACCGGAGAATGTCTCCTTATTTATAGTGAGGTTATGAGAATCCGATCTCCTGGTTGCACGTTCCCATAACTAGCATGTTCTATCCTCCAATACCCGCACTACTACATGATTGTGGGATAATGGGTCCTTTCCGATATATCGTGATTCCGGTCCATAGTGTCCTTATTTGGGCACCCGACCTTTCTAGGCCCATTACTCGATCCATAACAAAAACATGGTTTAAAAAATACATATTTATTGTTTTAAATTAATTTTAAATGTTTTATTAATAAACACAAATCGATTATTTAAAGCTTATATTTAATGATAAAGAGAGTATGTCACAAGAATAAGCATCAATATGATCGATATACGGCATCTCTCGGACCATGAACGCAACTCAAGGACAAATGTAATAAAGAAGCCTATTCAATTATTCTCCAAATTAAAATTGTGCGTCATTCGCTCTGTCGTTAAGGCCCTATCTAGTACTATGGAATTACTGTTTTTTTAATGAACTAGAATATTAAAATAGTAGGAAGAGGTTTTAATTTAAAAGTACGTTTGATAGGTTTGAAGAAATAGAAGGCAATTTTTTTTTGTCAAAGCGTACTTATATTAATACTTAAATCAAACTTACATCAAAACATAACAATTACAACTCAAATAAAATGAACCGAACAATACCAACAGCAACACATACAAATAAAGCATTACAAACCAATTGAAAGAGAAACTAATAACCAAAATCACTAAAGAGATAGGAATAAAAGTAACGTCAGAGACTGCACCGGTTTTTTGGACATCCAAGGTTAGAAGTGGCAAGAAAGAAGGTGTTGGTTGTAAACCTCGCCCTATAGGGCATACCTTCTTATAAGGATAAGCTGTAAATTGATCGGCTATACAATTGCCCCGAATTGGGGCAAGAATCAAAACAAACCCAACCTCGAAAGAAAACAAATGAAGTCCCGAAAATACTTCTTCTCCACCAATCAAGCAACTGAAAATACCTACCGAACAACCTAAGGCTAACACTAGTGATTTGGATTCGCCACCATCGAACAATCCTAACAATGGCCCTTAGAGAGGTAAAACATATTACAAAAAGACCATCAACACAAAATTTTTCCCCAAAAACTCGAATCAACCACAACGTATCACACTACCACTACAACCAAAAACACAAAAAACTTTTTTTTTTAAAAAAAGATTGTCCCCTCTCGCCACGAGACCGCCGGGGAGGAAGAGGCCGTTACCACCATGGTAGTCAAAAACGTGTTTTAAACGGTAAAAACGCCGTTTTTGCGTTTTATTTTGGGCTAAACGTGTTGCGTTGTGGAAAAAAACGTATCTGAGTAAAAACGGTAAAACCGCGTTTTTTACGCAAAAACGTAAAAACGCCGCGTTTTGCAAAAAACGTTGGGAAAAAAGAAAGAGTAAATACCCTTTTGGATCTCGCATAAAAATACATACCCTATTTTAGTCCCAGGACTAAAATGAGACTTTTTTATGGACTAAAAAGAGGCTTTTTGGAAATTTGCGAGGGACCAAAATGTTCACCAATCGACCATTTTTCGTCCTTTTCAGGGACTAAAAAGGGCATTTCTTTGTGTGAGGGACCAAAATGGGGTCCGTGTTTTTTTCCAGGTCCCTGATAATGCTTCGTCCGTGACCCTTATATTTGATCGAGTGATTTTAAATCTTTCTAGTCAATTGCTCTCATTCTCGCGCAACTTGTTTTATTTCGCTGCTATATTTGAACTCAAAATATTATTCCGAGTTGCTCAATAATATTGGGTGGCATTTTGAATAATATTGGGTGGTTGCTCGAATAATATTGGGTGGTCAAAGCTAGGAATCTAGGATAATATTGGGTGGGTGGTTCCCTGAATAATATTCCGTGAGTTTTCTTGTATCGAGAAAGTTGTTGTGCGTGAGTGCGTACGACAGGTCTAAAGAACTAGTTGTTATATACATATGCGAGTAAAAACTACGTTTTATATTACGATTTTACGTTTTACGATTTTTCATTCTCCTTCCGTTTTTAGGTAAAAACTACGTTTTCACTACCTTGGTTACCACGGCTCTCACGAAGAGGAAAACGACTCCCAATACCTCAAGAAAGATTTGGAGAAGGAGAGAAAAACTTGCCCCAGGATGAGAGGCTCACCGTCGCATAGCAAGACCTCGGGCAGAGAACATGGGAGGCCGGTCGAAGAAGATGGAGGCTCGCCTCGAGAATGACACACGGCCGATCTAAGAATCGAAGCTCCTAAATATTCCGGTGCTACCTTCATCCGGATCTCCAAGCACCGATCTACAAATCTAATTCGGTGTAGCTTAGGTTGGGGCTCGCCGTAGAGAGACCCAAAGTTGGAAAGGAGTGAGCGCGCCGAGGGAGAGAGAGAGAGAGAGCGAACGAGGTCCCGCGCGCTCGGATTACATTAGAAGGCAATATTAATTTCACGCTTTTCATGACAAGTGTGTTTAAATAATGGAACGAAAGTTTCAAAATATGAAAAACCAGCAAGGCTTCTCATCAATATCATTCAAAACATTAGGAATTCACTTGTGTAGCTTAGTTTTCTCTTTTCTCAGAATTACTTGGCCACCAAAAAAAAAAAAAAAGGTTTTCTCACAGAAGCTGCCTTATCTAATGTTTGGGATCAATTGACTGGCCTGGTCCGGTCGTCACCTCTAACTATTAAGACTATACGTGCTGTTTGGTTAGCATGAATAAGGACCTACTGACGAGGACTGATATATTGCCGTCCGCGTTCTATTATCAATCAATTAATATATCTGGCAAAAAAAAAAAATCAATTAATATAATGAGAACACACCCAAATTAAAAACATGAAAAATAAAAGAGATAGAATAATTCAAATAAGAACAAGTTGCAAGTTGCACATGGAGCTTTCGAATACCTTTAATTTCATCGTCCTATGGCGAGAGAGGAGAGTCATTCACGGTGGAGTCAAATCATGGGCAGTCAATTTATACTTAACACATGTTCTAACAAATATTCGACATTATATTGAAGATCACGCATGCTTTACAGTAAACGGTAATCTATTTGACAATTTACTGGGTCAAACTCAAAATTGTTTTTGTAAATTTCGTGCTTTGGCTGGGTTTATTGGTGTTAATTAGGTGTATATATCTCGCAAGCTTGCTTATTAAATACTCCTCCTGTCTTTAATATATATAAGAAATATTTGAGGAATTGATTTTAATTCTATATATAAGATATAATTTTCATATTTTGTTATGATGTTTTAGAAAATATAAGACATATTAACTAGTTCAACTAACTATTTTAATCTAATCAAATTAGATATATATCTTATATTAATAACAGGAGGAGTATCATTATTCCCACAAACAGGTGTAGATGTTGGTACTGGTTGAATTGTCTTTTACTGCGAACAGGTCTGTAGTTTTAGTGCGTATATAAATTACGAATAAGGAAAACATTTTTGATAAAGTTGCCTCCCATTGAGTTTCGCGATGTTTGAACTTGACTCAGTCAAATATAACCATATATAAAATGAATTAAGATTACCATATAGAGTTTTTCTTACTTCCCAAATATAGTATATTCTGTTCCTCAATTATAATAAGTCGAGTTTGCCAAAAACATTTGTCCTAAACAAGTTCACATCGAGGGTCACTAATTCTTCGTCCCCCGTTCACATAAACTGCAATTTGAAAGCAATTATGTGATTTTCTATGTACCGAAACGTTGAAATGTCATACAAGTCCATCAATATATATAGCTTGACTAGAGAATGCCCCATGGTAGACTATCACCTTCACTCGTAGGACAACAAAATGAATTCATATAGAATCATGATAATAACCTACTATGATTACCCTGATTCTTAATTATTGTAACATGTAGCAAGAGATCAGTCTTTCTTGTGATATAACCAAAATTTATTTGTCGCGTTTGTGTTCTGAACTTCTGATTGAGATTATAAGATAATAAAATTTGTCCCACGGTGTTTAAAATTCTATTTCCATAATATTTAAAATTTGTAATAATAATGAAGCATAGATGGTAAAAAGCCTCACTTCATAAAGAGGAAAATATAACTTTAAATATCGAGAAGCACACTTATTGAAGAATGCTTTAATCTTAATGTTTCCGGTTCAGCAAGGATTAGTCCAAGGTACAAAATGACTCGGGGATGATTTTACACATAAAAAATGTAAAAATAAAATGAAAAAGCTCGTCTGGTTTGAATCTATGGGAGAGGATTACATATAATCTTGATGCAACAGATTATGACATTTTGTTACACTTATTAATGTAAAGAAGATTACATTTTATAATCAAGATCACATCATTTGGTGTATTCATGATTACACTAGCTAGGCCTAGGACGATGAATGGAGATGCAAATATTTTGTAATCAAGTAAAAATGACATAACTACAATTATAATTTTTTAAATTGATCAAAGTGCACACACATAAAAGTCATTAAATATTAGATAATTACCACAAATTAAATATTAAATAATTATTTGATAATATAGAAAATTTAAAAATATTATATTCCACCATTAAAATATCTCACTAAATAATATTCTCACCATTAAATATTAAAAAAAAATTACCAGCATAATATTTCAACCATTAAATGTTAAAAAATTACCATGAACCCAACTTATACAAGACACAAAATGAAAAAGTTACAAGGAACACAACGTGTACATTATGCATATAAGTGTGTATGTGGGTAATTTTATCTCTTGCTATATTATTCGTATATATTCATGTTTGATGCAATCTAACCAAACGTTTTTATGCAGATGCATCATATTTCTTTAATGATGAACCAAATAAATTCATATACTTATAATTACATTACATTGCATTTATATTATCTTTAATTTCGTGAACCAAACAGATCATAGGTGTACGTACGGGACTGGTTTTCTTATACCAGATGTTCTGTAGGGCTATGGCGACCACATGCGAAATCTTTTATAGCGGACAATGTCTACTGATCACCCATATGTCAATTATATTACCTCAATCCAAAATATAAGGCGTATTTGACTTTTTTGAAGAGATTAAGGAATTTAAATAAAATACTCCTCCTCATCAATTATAAGACGAGTTGACTTTTTGAAGAAATTAAGAAATCTAATTAAATTATTTGTATTTTTCTCCCAAACTAACTAGTTTAACTAATAAACTAATATATAATCTAAGGATACACAACATATGATATGATTAAGTAATTTATTTAGTTTCCTTAATCTCTTAAAAAGTCAACCCTGCTTATAATTGGACCTAGGAGGTAGTAATAAATTCTTTGAGAGTATTTATATTTATCGTTTTCCTTCAAACTAATTTTTGTGATTTATAAACTAATATATAATGTAATGATATAAATATATATTATAATTAAGTCATTTATTTAGCTTTCATAATCTCTCAAAAAGTTAAGCCAACTATAATAGACCGGAAGGAGTAATAAAATCTTTTCTATGTGTGTAAATCAAAAATTGAATATATATTTTATCATTTTCTAGAGAGAGAAGGAGAGCGGCTCAATGTGCATAATGTTCATCGTAGAAGCCAAAGTCAAACTTTTGTATTGAAGTAGTGAATTAAATTTTTCTATTGAAGCAGTGAATAGAAAATTGCGGTGTTGCACTAATAAGTATCTGCTTATTTGTGATTAATTTTGGACATCTCAAAAGTACTTATTTACACAAATCAAGAGAAAATTTCTCAAACATAGTTACTTTCTATAACGTAAATCACTAATTGAAAAAAATACTTTTTAAAGATTTCAATCGCTATTTAAAATAACACTATACAACGATTACCGCCACATTTAAGCACATAAAGTGTTAGGGTTGAGTCTTGAGTGTATGAAAATGAAAGTATTTCTAGAAACGAAAATAACTCTCAGTTAAACACTTAAACTTGACTTATAGTATTGGATACATAAGACAGTTATATAAAAAATTAGAAAAACAAACAAACAAACAAACAAAGAAATAGGAAAACCTTCCAACCTGAGAAACGTATATAGGAGAGATTGAATATTTCAAAAGGCGGTGTACGGAATGAAAATAATATAATAAAAACAAAAGTGAAATAAGCGCGTGGAGTGGAAATTTCCAAGCAACACTGAAGACGATTATGAAAGGCCCAAATTTTCTAATTTCACACGTATGCAGTTACGCCTTTTGCAGCCTCCCCTAACTTCCTCAGCCATTCCCCGAAACAGCTTAGTCTGCAGAGACTGTTGGAAACAAAGCCTCTCGTGAGTATTATAAATAATGACGGTGTGCATGTGAATCGTGACTGGACTGAAACTCCCCAGCTTCAAACGCAGAAATTGATCAAGCTGCTTATAATATAACGCCATAAAAAAAAGGGTGAAGCTTAATTAATTACTGCAAATTCATACTTTCGTTTGGTTTGTGGATAGCAGAGATCAGAGATCGATCGAGAGAGAGAGAGAGAAATGGAGAATATGGCACCAGGATATCGGTTCTACCCAACTGAAGAGGAACTCATTTCCTTCTATTTGAAGAGAAAGCTTGAGGGAGATCAGAGTGAGGACATCAACCGGGTTATACCTGAGCTTGATATTTATGAATACAATCCATGGGATCTCCCACGTACGTAAATTTCTCCTATATCTCTCTTTTTCTCTTCTACTCTTCGTTTTCTCTAATCAGAAATGGCTGGAATTATTTTGATGGTTCTAGTTTTTCAAAAAAATCAAAACTTTGCACTGGGACATATTACACACACTATTTTGATTATCTGATCATTAGAACCTTGGTCGTGGTATCATTATTGGTTGGTTTCAAACTTTTCTGAGCGTTTACGTGCATATGCATGTATGCCCCATAAAACCGGCACGAGACTGGACCATTTGCGTAGGTATGAGATTAATTCACTCACAACAAAGAAGACGTACGATGTATATGAGTTTGCAGTGCACAATAATCCAAAAGTAACATTTTTGCAGGTCTGCATATGTATGTACAGAGCTCTTAATGTATTGTAGTTGATAACCTGTTGGTTATTTTCAGAGGTGTCGGGAGAGGCGAGCCTGAGAGACACGGAGCAGTGGTTCTTTTTCATTCCGAGGCAAGAAAGCGAAGCTCGCGGAGGAAGACCAAGACGAATCACAACAACCGGCTACTGGAAGGCCACCGGATCTCCTAACCACGTTTATTCCTCTGATCATCGCATCATCGGCATGAAAAGAACCATGGTTTTCTACAACGGAAGAGCCCCCAACGGCCGCAAAACCGATTGGAAGATGAACGAGTACAAGGCCATCAGCGCCGAAACATCCTCCACTCGTCCATCCGATCCCCGGTACGTACCAATCAACTCAACTCTTTTATCCAAATCAAGATCCATTTATACGATGCACCTATATATATACACGTACATCTCTTCTTCGGTTTCAATTATCGGATTTTCTAAACCATTTTTAACCGACCCATGCCATGCGCTGGGGTGTCAGCTGTACCGCCTCAATTTTGGCACTATCCAAATGTTTTTATGAATTTCTTATCATTGGATTCTAATGAATGATATTATGATATTTTACAAACTTTCAATTTTTTACGATTTTGTAAAGATTAAAAGCTTATCCGAAGAGTCACAGCTGACGCCCCCAATTCCCCATGCTACTCCCAATTAAATCCAATTGATCGGCTTTACTCTTAGAAACTACATCTGTACATGCGTTTGATCGAAGCCCTAGAATTGGTTCAAAGTACCACTTTATGGTGGGTACACTAGTGCAGTTTTAATTTTGTCTTAACATGAATATTAGGAAGCTAGCTGCAAATCCAACAATTAATATAGAGAGGGTGGTTTGATTTGCAGATAAGGGTGGAATACAGTGTATGCAGGGTGTACAAGAAATCAAAGTGCCTGAGAGCGTTCGATAGGCCACCTCCAAGGAGGGAGATAATAATGGATGCATCTGGGGGTTCAAGCTCAACGTCTCAGCAGCAACAAGAAGTGCAAAACCCAGATGCATCGGAACCATCGTCAATGGGAGCGATAGGTATGGCAAGCTCTCCTGATGAGAGTTCATCATCAGGGGGAGACCATCATGGTGGTGGTGGTGGGCAGTCTCCACCGACAGGGGAATCGGTGGGTCAAATGGAGTTGGACGATGAGCCCTTGTTGGATTGGGAGCAAGTTGACTGGTTTCTTGCCAATCATGACTCAACCGAGTGAATCCAAGAAAATAATAAAGACTGGAATATATATATATATATATAATTATATATATATATCATCGTCAGCTTTATCTTCTCCAATAATAAGTTATCACGTCGTCATATATATTGTTCCAATTAGAAATTTAATTTCGCACATTCCTCATCATGCGTCTTTGTTTAATTTTCAGCTAATTATCTCTCTAATCTGATATCAAGTTTTCTAAAGACGTTTATTAATGGGTTCTCTCAGTTTCTGACTCACTTATCAGAAACGCTTTGCCTCTCTGTCTCTTCCCCCTCTCCCGCTAGCTGCTTATTATAATCTGTAGATTTTGGAATTCGAAAGTTTTTGAAAGGCATTTATTTTTGTTTTTTAATTGATATTAATACTGATCTAAAATGTTGTTTTTGTTTATTTATATAATGTGGGAGTGAATTTTAATTTGGTCCTAAATTTAAGATTTTTTCCTTTTTTATTTCTTATATTTATCATTTCTCTATCTCTAATTAAACTAACTGCTTAATTTGTAAAATGATATATAATCCAATGTTATATAAATATATTTTAGATAGACCGTATCTATATGTTATAATTAGTTAAATAATTTGGCTTTCTTAGTCTTCCCAAACTGGATAAATAGGCCTACATTAAGGACAATAAGAGTCTATTTTTTAGCACGAGTATACTCTCTTCTGTTTCTTAATGTAAGAGTTAATTAGCTAATTTAAGTAAATTAAGGATGTCATTTAAGTTAGTTAATATGATATGTCTTTTTTAAAACACTGTAATCATTTCATTAATTTTCTTCCTCCCTCCCCTACTTTTTAATTGAGGAAATATCAATAAGATTAATTTAGGAAAAAATAGATAATAAATATGTAAAACACGTTTTACATTTACGACTAACACTAACTCCGTAATTAGGTTATGCATTAAGGATGAGAGGGAGTAATATTCATTGTTTTTATGTATTACATGTTAAATTTGAAACTAACCACTGATCATTCAATATATATATATATAATTGGTGATGAAAGAGTGTGTTTGTGGAAGAATTCACTCATATATACTTGTTTTGCAATTTCGTATGCTTCTGACAGGCTTTGAACATTAAAGCTGAAATTAAAAATTACGGAATTACTCCACCCCTGGGGGGCGTACAGGAATAAAATGAAAAATGAAGAGACTGCATATTTAATTAACAATAACAACCTACGGCTGAATATGTTATGAGGGGATGACGCTCAGGTTTTAGATAGGATGAATTTAACAGCAATTACGTTTCACAGAATTTACCAAACAATGAATTGCAAATATGAGAGTTTTAGTTCTAAAATCAATTAGAATTATGACTTATAAAACTTAAATAACTGATCTATAGCTGAAATTTTATATGTTGATTAATAATCACTCAGCCAATAAAAAATATCAAAGTTGAGTGCGTGATTCTTTCATATGTATGGTGCAACCCAATCCTTTTGCCCACAAAAAGAAAGAGTATCTAGATGTAAAAATATATAGAATTTGCCCACAAAAAGAAAGAGTATAATGTAAAAACAAATATGCTAGGTATAAATAGTATGCTGAAAATCAGGGCCGATGAGATAGGAAAAAATCGTAAATAAAGTCCAGGTTTGAATTCCACAGATAATAGGGTTAATATGCAAAAATATATATGTAGTTTTTATAAAAGTACACCTAAAAACAAGTGTTTTTGTGTGTGCAAGAAAGTATTTATCACGTTATAAAAATAAAGAAAAATACTGGGTATCGATCGTTAGTTATTGTTAGTTTGACTTTTTGTATTTTTAAAGCGCACGTGATACGACGATTTACGATCAAAAAATTTCATCATCGCGGTGAAATTTGGAGAACTGAAGAAAATTATAGAAAAGGGCTCAAATAGTTTTAAAAATACAAAAGGCGACAACGCGATGAGGAGCAGTAGAGATGAGCGGCCCAACGTGTAAGATTGAGATTGAGAGAGAAGGGCTGAACTCAGTAATTTCTAAAACATCTATGTCATTTTTTGTAATTTTCTCCATTTTTGGCATCGCTAGATGAAATTTAGTTGAGTCATCACCATATTAAGCTTAAAAATACAAAAAGTCAAACTAACGGTCAATGTATATTTTTGTTTCAAGCTAGAATACATAGTTACTTTTACACCCTAAAAACACACTTGGTATCGGGTGAAATTTTGGAAAAACCATGTATTTTTGTTCCTTAACCCTAGACAATATAAAAAGTATTGCCTATACTGATAGACAAATTTACCCTTGTACTTCGTTGTATCAATTATATCATTTCAATGATCAACTTCTCTTATAATGATATTTATGCTACCTAGTCTTGTCATAATATCAGCCAATTTTATTTTTTTAACTAACTGAGGAAGAATTTATAAATTGATAAAACCCGGGGAACGAATTTTCCATCTCCAAGGAAAACAATTATGATCCCCTATTAGAAAAATTCCTAATTCTCCCTTTGAGGTTTCAACTCTCACATAAATTTTGTTTTAGTAATTCAAAAGTAGAGACGGTTTTTTTACTAATGAATTGATATTTAAAATCATTCAATTCTAGATCATTTTCTCTATCAAAGCAACGAATTTATAAATTCTCATATGGCCCTACCGCATCGTAATTCCTTCAAAAGCTTGTTGAATAATTTTTATGGATTCTACCATTTCACCAATTCGTACTAAATAATGAGATAATCAATCCCCTTCTTTTTGCCATTGAACTTTCCAATTAAATTCTCAATAGCATTCATAATGATCAACTTTTACGAATATCCTATTCTCCCTATATTAATAAACGGAGTGGGATATTTTGATCTGCAAGTGATGGTTATATCCCCACGAAATTGATACACAAATACACATACACGTGCATGTGTCTGTGTGTCAGGGTATTTATAAAGAAAAGAACGACTTTTAAGTTAAACCAAAGAAATAATATATTAACAAGTGTCATAAGTTGTTAATAAGAATCGCCTTCATTTGTTAATCTCCTATGCTCACTTGTCAATAAGAACTCTTTTCATATATTTCTTTTTTAATTGGGACCTAAAAATCATTTTCCCAATTATAAATTCTGCCTGGCTTCGTGATATTAGCGCAGTGATGATTAATGAGGTACTACTTTGGAAACTTGCCAGAAAGAATAAGAAATTAAAAGACGAGTGGTAGCCAGCTAGGACAGGTCTCGTGGTGAATTTCTCAGCAATTACACATGCAGTCATCATAATAAGAAATTTATTACGTAGTTGTTGTGTGTCGGAACTGACAAACATGTTTAGGATGATTTTTTAGGGTTCAAATAGTATTTAGGCACATAAATCAAGAAAATTATCTCATACACTTAATTCAAAAGTGTTTAGTGTTCATTTGGAATAACAGATGGAGCCTCGAAAAATAGTTTTTCAATTGTAATTTATAATATATGAGATAAGTATGTGAGATGAATTTATCTCGATTTATGTGTCTAAACACTTTTTAAAACCCAAAAATTATCCAAAACAAACTTTCTTGTTGGTGTAATCAGTTTGTCACCATCTCTATATATGTTTGCAGGTCCATATGCCCTAGTCATCCCTCAATTATGGGGTGAGGGCCATCTTTTTTTATTTTTTATATATTCTTATTTAGATTAAATTATATGTTGTATTCCAAAATATTTATGATACTCGATATCTCAAATTAATTAATTTCTAGTCTATATCTTCAAACATTTTTTAGTAGCACCCGATCCCTGAAATATTTTTCATGTAGTACCCAATATCTAAAATATTTTTTTAACACTCAATATCTTAAGCTAATTAATTTTTAGTAGGCGGACTATTTTTTTTAAGAAAACTTTTATTTAGTGATGAGCAGGGAAAGTAGAAGCACGTATTAGTTGACAATTGCAATTTTTGCATGTCAACGCATGCACCAATATTACTTTCTAGTACCAGAAAAGCAAAGACCTGCAAGACCAAAATTCATGGATCGATCCATGCTTGTGATGACCAAGCACAAAAAACAAAACAAAAGGGTTCTTGCATTTTAATGGGAATTTCTGAGTAACTACACAACACCGTCTCTGTTGAGAGTACTATGTTGTTCGAGCAAAAAAGAGTACTGTGTTGGAAACCTCCACTTTTTTCCGCAACATATAAATAATTGGCTGCAACATTTTACTTTTGAAAAAAATATATTTGCTTGTTCACTTTCGCAACTTTTGCCTTTTCATTGCTGCATTTATTTTCCTCTGATAGAACATGTCCCACTAAGCGCGTCTCATCCGTACGTAAGAATAAACCTCTTGGTGTCTAAGATCGTTTAATTCTATATATTGTCCCACGCTACTTTCAACTTCGTTCTCTTTACTCTCTTTTTTCATTCAAATCACATCTCTTCGAATTTTCATTAATCTCAGCCTTAATTTCTGTCGTGCGAAGCACAGAGATCAAAAAGAAATAAGAGGTGAGATTGATCGATGACTTGTTTTGGACCCGCACATCTCATTTCTCTCTTTAATTTGCATCCATATGTACATCTTGTAACATCCTCTTTTTTTAGTATTTAGAGATAATTGTAGCTTAAGTTTTATTTAGTTGAAGAGTGCATAATAAATTAATAAATTAAAAGAAACATCAAGTTCTGAAATATTTATTCTGTAAAATAAATACAAATGAAAAAAATATCCTTAAAATAATTATTTTAAATATATTGGCATGTGTGTGGAAATATATCTTAGTATTAAAACAAGTGACAAAAAAAAATGCTTTTGTTTGTCTGAATATTGCATTTATTATTTTAATAAGAAAAGACAAACCCTAGACCCCACCTTTATAAAGCTCCTCCTCTCCTCATTTCTTGGTCCTCCAGCGCCCCACCCTCCACCACACACACAAGGTATATCGTTCTGCTCTCTTCTTTTTATAATTTGTGGTCTTCTCAAAAGAAATTTCAGACTTCCTTTCGTATCTTAGCGTCTTTTTATAAGTGTTTGTGTATTTATTTTATTTTTCCCACTTCCCTCTATTCATCACTGTCGGAGACTCGGAGTTGGTGTGTATATCTTCCTTATTATTTTATTTTTCTTCTCATAAGCCTACTCTCTAGATCGCGTCTGTTATTTTCTCTCAAAAGTTTTTCACTCTTGTCCCCAGCGGCTTCCCATAAAATATAAATATTAAAAAAAAAAAAAAAAAAAAGGAGAAAACCCATATTATATATTCTTCTCTCTGTTTCAAGGCTACTGTTCAATCTTTAACATTTTATGATGTGTTTTGTTTATTTTATTTTATTTTTTCTCCCAACAATCAGCTTAAGGTTGAGCTTTCATCATCCTTCATAATCTCTAAATTATATCCGACAAATCAATTTAAAAGGCCATAATATAACTTTCATTTTTTCTCCTCTTTCCAATCCTTTCCAATCAACAATGTGATGGACAGGGATAATGAGAAATAAAACCAATAAGAGGGTCAGTTTCCTGAGCATGATCCACAACTTTTCTCCTTTTCTTGTGCGCATATATATATATGCGCATGTAGGTATATATATGTGTGTGAGCTTGTCTATTTGGTACATCTCCTCTTTCATTGATCCGGAAGACCAGAACTCTTTTTTTCTGGTAACTGTGGGTTTTGCTTTTATTTGTTTTATATATATATTATTTTTAAAATCCCATGTGCCTCTCCCATCCTTTAATTTCTATGTGATTATGTGCGTAAATATACATTTTACTTAACCTACTACTCAACCCTTTTATACTTTTTTTTTTTTTTATTTATTGTTCTTTTTTTATATGACCAAGTTAATTTTTTCAAAAACATGCTGTGTGTTTGGACTTTGGTGATCAAATAAAGTTAAAACATGATTCATGAACACTCAAAGTTGGGTTTCGTAAATTAAATGACATGTGAACTTTCTAAGCAAAATGATATGAATGAGGAAGTATAATTGCATGTTGGGAGGAATTCTCCCTCTAATTTCTTATTATAAGAAATAACCACAGCACATACTCTTTTTCTATATCTAAAAACAGTTAAATTTTATGTTACTTTTTCATTTTACGCCTATTTAATTATTAATATTTCTCACTCTCTTTAATCTTTCCACCACAGATTCTGTCTTTTTTTATATAATCATATTTTCAGGACTTCAAATTAATTAATTGACATTTTTTAACAATTCGCCGTTGATTTATCTATCTGATTTACTTTCACTGCATATAATTACAGGACTTTATTTGTTGATGTGATATTTGCATCTTCTCCATGTTATTTTGTCAGAGTCAAGACTTTTTTATGGAAACGGGCGTCTCAAAGGAAAAGGATAAGTTCAAGAATAAAGGGGAATATGACTTTAACTATATATATTTAAGAATAAAGGGAATATGACTTTTATATATATATTGGTCAGCCCTTCACTTACCTTCTCACTCTCTTTACAGCCGCGTTTTCTTAAATTTTTCAAAACATATCTGTATGTTTGGACTTTGGAGTATATAAGCCTAAGTTGAATTTATTACTCTTCCTTTTGCATGGCCAGCGTGTGTTGGGAGTTTTGGTTACTTTTTTTTAAATAATATATAAGGTTTCAAATCCTTTTTCTTACTTAGCAAGCACACACGTAATATATATATATATATATATATATATATATATATATATTACCTTATGTACCATATCGTATAAAAAAATAATTAATAAACAGATGGTGGTTGGTGTGGAGTCTTAGAGAGTGGTTTTAAGGCACAAACTTTAGACAAGTTTTAAATTAATATATTAATAGATGTTTATGTATGTGATTTTGTAGATTTTCATTCACAGCTTTGTAGTTACTCTGTGATTGCTTGTGAGTTAGGGAAGTATTAGGCAACTCTGAATATTCTTCTATACGCTTATAAATTGTATATAATTACAAATAATTATCTTTTTAAAAAAATATGGACTAAAATATATGTATATGTATATATATTGTAAATTTTCAAGTAAGTAATGATACAAGTAAATTCCTTTATAACTCACTTTATTCACATAATTAATAATTTAATTAATGTATGTATTGTTGGATTGTTATTTCCTTTTAGGCATGTTTGAATATGTGATGATATTTGATACTGATGAGACCATAATTTATTGTACCCCTTTAATGATATTATATTTCTAAGTGATTGAATATAACCATAACGGCGGTTGCATTTGTAAAGAGGTTGGAGTGAGGAGCAATTTGTATGGTAAGATCTTTTACCATGTGGTATCCATTATCAAACAAGGTGACAGTGGATGGCCTTATCGCACCCTTTTTCATGTTTTCCTTTACGGATTACGTGACAGTTGTATAGACATGAATACATTCTTGGTTTGTTCTTTTTGAAGGCGAAAGGCCTAGATCTTAAACTCTACACCTTCGACTGCGCATCTTAAGAACTCCAAGGAAATTGCGATAATCAAGAGTCAAATGGATAAGTTTCTATCGTACTATGTGTTAGCAATGGCTTTAGTCAACTGAAATAAAGATGGACGGTGATATAAGTTGTATATATTGCACACTGCATTATTCTATATTACTTGCATATTGTGATGAAAATAGAGATTGGCATAATGATGATTAATTTTGAAATTGTATGGTATGAGGATCATGATATATATGCAAATATATATGTAATCAGTTTCCCTTTAAATTATATGTGGTATGCTTGTATAGTTGTGTACAGAAATTTTCAATGATTCTATCGACACGGAGTCTCATCCCCTCATATTAACATTTTTCATGTGAATGCTATAATGGGAAGGAAGACACATGTGAGTGAGCCTTTGAAGGCTCAGTCGTATTCTTTGGAGCACATGTTATGTTATTTTATGTTTGATTGTCATGACATTAGGATTATTTTGATATAAAATCCTTTTGATTAATGATTTTTTAAAACTAAAAATTTCAAATAATATTTAGAACTGTAGTTTGGATTTATATATTAAGTATATGGGTTTTAAGGATGAGGGGATACACGTCTTGCATTGAAGAATAATATTTATCATCATGGTGTTTTTTTGATTTATTTATCAGAGTATATACATCCATTATTACTTATAGTTACTTTCTCTGTTATCATAATTTAATAATAATCATGATATATTTTAAAATTCAATAATTAATTATTGGTCGAGGACATTTAAAATTGAATTAAGCTATTTTAACCATATTTTTATATCATTCAAAAATTATTTTTTAATCTCTTTAAGAAAATGACATGAAAAGGTAGGATCCACTTAAAGTTATGTTGGGACGCGTTTGTTTGTCGGTCGTGAAGGAGAAAGATCGAGGTCATAGATTTTGCTATCCAAATATGTATGTAGGGGGAAATTCCTTTTTTTTTTTTTTTGAGAAATGTAGGGGAAATTTCTGAGTTGCCTCGTTCAACCACTACTCTTTAATTATTCTCTCTATGAGATCTCTTAAACATTTTTTATATATGTTCTGAAAAAAAGCTGTTACATGGTTTTATTTATTCAAAAAAAACATCCCAATACGTCAAGTATACCCAGGTTGACTTCAAAATACCTTCTTCAATTAACAAAAAAAGCTATTCAAATTATAAAACTAGAATGAAACATTATTTAAAATTTTGACTGGGCAACTTATAATTTAGAGTTTTAGACCATCTTTTATTTTTAGAATACGCACATCTTTTACAAGGAATCGGAGGCAGTATTAGATATTAGATCGTGTAATTAAGTTTACGCGTACGTGGATATATGAACTCCTCTTTCTGTCATCATCTGGATTTGAAATTAAGGTGCGTATATATAGATTGGTCTATACGTTTCGGACTTGGATATCTCTGTCTTGATGAACTTGGGTTACTCTGGATAGGTTTATACGTTAATTTTAGACTCCTGTGATATTTTAGATTTCCCTTTCGGTAAGCTTAGTTCCAACTTCCTATTATATATATGGTATAACTGGCCACAAGTAGTTAAAATTTCGATTTATCACTGCGATTTTACGTTTTTATGATTTTTTTTTTTTATTAAAACGATTTTACTAATTTTCTAAACGATTTTATTTTTTTTAAGTTACGATTTTACGTTTTACGATTTTATCCATTTTCCGATTTTACGTAAAATCTTGATTTTAACTATCTTAGATGTAATTAATTAACAAGAATATAAGTCATAAATTATCCATTTTTTTTCCTTTAAAGAAAACAAGTTTGTTCTCCAGCAATCCTGAAAAGTAGTCGTCAAAGGATGTTACCCCGTCACGGAAGAAAACAGCTTGATGTTGGGCATGTGTGACTCTGTCGGACAAGTACAGTTTTCTCTGACTGTTCTCTTCCAATTTAATATCTGTAAACTGAATTTTGCTGAAATGGATATAACTGAGGCCTCAATTTTGAGAAGCTGAATCATTCAATCCAAATACTGAGCCCGGTGAAAAGTTGGGTTATTTAGTAAGGCCCTTGTTTGTTGTCTGATCTGAAATTAATGTTCTAATTGTGTGCATCTTCAAAAAGGATATATATGAAGTTATGGTTCAGAGACATTGTTAGAACCAGAGGTCGAAGGAGGAACCGTTCTCCAATGTACCTTACTATTCAATTGAAGTGGCCTTTTCGAATTTTTTTGTTTGATTTGGTTTTAATTGCTTTTAATTACTATTGTCCGATACCATACAGAGCAAGATGCAGATGATGCTTTTGCTGTCTCCATCATCAATTATATAAAATTAAATTTCAATGTTTGGACATCAATCAGCCGTACGTGTTTCTTCTGCTCTCATTCTGGCTGCCATATTCCATAAGGGAAATAATATATTATAGACCGGATCATCTACGTAGTAGCCTAGTAGGTGTATCTGCTGGTGGTGATAAATGAGAAAATCCTTTTGGGGGCCCTTTTAAGCAAAAAAAACTTAAAAAAGGCCTCAACATTCTGAATATCTCAGAAAATGCCCTGAGCCAAGATTCGCATCCGAATCGTGCCACTCACACAGTAAAATCTCAGTAAATATAAAGATTTATCGCTATAAATAGTTTATACGTCGACGATAAACAAGAAATTCGAATACAAAAAGCCGCCCCAGTGACCTTTCTAAATTTTTAGAATATTGGGACCCTTTTGAGTTTTTTGCTCAAAAGGGCCCTATATTGATTTTCCCGTGATAAATTTCCTTGAAAAGTTGGTGCTGTAATCACACAAGCGCATTTCCTTGTTTGTTCTGCGTACATAATCGAGCCAAAACTTTATGAACCAAGAGTATAATTTTTCCTTTAAAAAAAAAAAAAAGAGGTAGGTAATGTAAAATGACAGAGGCATATTCGTTCTGATCGCAGCTTAATTTTGCATGCTTTTTTTATAAATTTATATTTTGTTTACTTTGAATCAAAATAAAGGAAAAATAGTCTCCGTGCGTATAATTGTTAGCAAATTGGTTCAAGTTCTTATAATTTTTAATTAATAAACCAACTCTTGAAGTTTTGGTCAGCCTTAATTAAAGTTCATACTAAAATCAAATATTGTTGTCAAATCAGCAACACGTTATTGTATATGAGTGCCATATCATTTTTTTAGGGAGGAAAAACTGACACACTACACAGTCGATAAAAACCGGTTCACATTCCCAGCTTCCCTTTATGTGTTTCTTATATACTCATCCATCTAATTTTTGCGGTGTAGATATTTTTTATTTTATTTTTTAATATATTTTTATTTATTTAAATTAAATTATGTGCTGCAATCAAAAATATCTTTTACACCCAGTATCTTAAATAAATTAATTCTTAGTCCCGCATGCAAAAATATTTTTCGTAACAATAGTAACTGAAAATTAATTCATTTGAGATATATTAGGTGCAAAAAATATTTTTTGGTGCAACATACAATTTAATCTAAATAAATAAATAAATGTCTCTACCCAAAATTAAAGGTACGAACACATATGAGAGAAGGATGGAATGTGTCACTAATTTTAAAGACATTAGGGCCCGTTTAGGATAGTTATTTAAGCGACTTATTTACAATCTAAATTTTGTAGAATAAGATAGGATAAAAGTCATATTGTAAATGTAATTTGTGTTTGATAATGACGGTGGGAAAAGTTACTTTTTTCCAAATTGGCTCTTATTTAAATGATTATTTAAAAACTAATGTTGAGATGGAAAATGACCGAAAATGATACTTAATCTTTGTCAATACTATATATATACGTATATATATATATTAGTTGTATATATTGTGATAATTGAAGATAAAAATTAAATTATTTTAAAAACATAAAGTACTTAATTAAATATATTCTAATTGATAAATTAGAATGCATACAAATGTTATCTAATAGTACGATGTTGCTTATTGAATTATCTATCCCTAACAATTTTCTCCAAAAGCTTAAAAAGTCACGCCAGTAAATTGAAAAAAATGACTTCTACCAAAGTTACTTTTTTTAAATAAGCCCGTCTATGATCACTGCTATCATAAATGACCCATTTTTCTCCATTAAATCACTGTGCACTGGGCTTTTTACTCCCCCATATGCCAAACAGGCTGTAATTCCTTTATGGGTAGAGTATGGTACTGTAGCTTAACTTAGTTATATATTAGGACAAAAAAATATTTTCTTAAAAACAAATAAATCGATATATGTTAAATTATGTTGATTAAACTAAAATTTCTGTTACGCTAAACACGTGTTGAAAACCTAGAAAATATACTGTGCACGATTCGTTCCGATAAATCTTAGTTTGACGCCTAATGGCGATTATTACTATGTGAGAAGAGAATGACATAAAACGAACATGGAAAATCACCAACTGCCTTTTTATGTTGATTATTGTCTATCTTCACAAACGCTTGATTACATAGGCCTCATTGCTTTATACATTCCTCGCCTTTGGCTCATTTTACTCGACTTTCCGTCTCAATCTCTTATCACAGTGTTGGACATTTGGGCCTTATTGCCCAAAAATAATTTTCGTGCCACGAGCATCTCGACTAAAGGTTGATCCAGTCCAAATACTCTGCCAGCCTCAAGATATACTCTGGACACTCTGGTCCAAAATCATCACGCTAGGTAATAAACACAAAGCTGAGGCGTACGTGTCTTACAAACCCGAGGACAACTTCTCGTGCAAATTTGCACACTGTCTTACCGCTTCAAGCCTCCGCTCATCTATTTTATATCTGAGCTTCTTTAATTCAAGCTCTTAGATTATTTTTCTTGTGCTTAGCACTGTAGTTGGCAAATTCTGTCTAACACAATTTCGATTTCTAGACCATTTTATCAATTTCTATTCCTGTATCAATATAATCATTAACTGCCTAACTGCACCGCTTTTTATTTCAACATATTAGCAATGGAAATCACACCACTACCTTTCATTCCTGTATGTTGTCTTATATTCAACTTCTGATTTTCAAGTATTCAAAATTTCTGTGATCGCAGTACATTTTCAGAATTGCACAAAACAGTATTTTCATATTTTCAATAAGTGTAATCGTTGCTAGCTCAATTTCAAGAAAACATATTTTCACGGCTTAATTCACAAATGGGATAACCCATCTCACAAAATTCAACAACTCGAGAGGCACATACCACCACTTTGCCTTGCTTCACCAGACATATCTCAATCATTTCATACATACCACAAGCGATAACGTGCACCGCTAGGGGCGGAAATGGGCCGGGGCCTGGCTCGTTAAAAGCCTCTGGTCGCCCGGCCTCGGGCTAAGGCCAGGCTAAGGCCTATTTCTAAGCTCCGTTTATCTTAACAGCCGTGCCCAGGGGCCTACCAATGAAACTGTCGGGCCGGCCCATAGCCACTGTTAAGGGGTAAAATTGTAAATATCTTTTTTTTTTAATAAACCCTAATTTCAAAATAAGCGCTCTTCATTTTGACAAATTTAACCCTAATTTCAATTGCCATTTTCTCGACCGCGTCTCGGTCTCGGCCTCGCCCTCGGCCGCTTTATGGTGGTTCGCATATTCGGCCGGGAGCTCGCTCACCTGTTCATCGCTCTCACTCTCGCCTCGACCCGCTTGTGGTCCGTTTCATCGCTTCCCCGGTTTGCCCGCTTTTTTCGGCGTTGCCACAAGAGAACGACACATAGCCGGCTCAAGATCTCCGCGCGCAAGACGTAAACCCACTTGAACTCTATGGGCGATTAACTTCATTTAATTTCTTCTTCAATGCTTACAATTTCGGCTTTGTTTAGGTTGGAAAATATCCGCAAATTTGCGAAGAAGGGTTTGACTCCGTCGTTAGTTGGTGTCATTCTCCGAGATTCTCACGGTATTGCGTAGGTCAAGAGCATCACTGCAACAAAACTTTGTGCATTCTCAAAGCCCACGGATATGCTATTTCTATCTCGAACTTCCTATATGCTTGCGTGCGCGCGTCTATATATACGTATATATCCATGTTTGTATGATGGTAACGAAAAAGGTTTGCTTTTGGTTTTCGGACTTGAGTCGAAATTCCCGAGGATCTTTATCATTTGATCAAGAAGGCGCTTTACATTCGTAAGCATCTTGAGAGAAACAGAAGGACAAGGACTCCAAGTTCATGTTAATTTTGGTCGGTGCGTAATTCACCGACTTGCTCGCTATTACAAGAAAACTAAGCTTCCACCGCATGAAATAGTAAGCACTCGCAACCCATTTGTGGGTGTGTGTGTGTTTTTTCCCCCCTGTTTTTAATATCTATAGAATTTTTAGGATATTCAAAACTCTGAGCCAGATTCTTTTTTTAAATGGTTCATCTGGTTTCTCATTAAGATACTACGCCTGTGTCCATTAGGGAGTTATATGTTTTGGAATGAGACATGTCATTGTACATACGGGAACTTTAGATTTATCAACGAGAAGGTTAGGCGGACACCCAACGTGACTAGGTCGTTTCCGTAATTCAAGTTATGTGAATGTGATATGGTAGGGTATATAACGCTGCCTCACTTTAAGTGGGAACTTAGATTTCAAGTATAAGTATTCAATCAATTTTTTCTTATGAATGGACTTAATGCTTTCTATTTGACCAATGTGGATTTAATTTGTTTCACCTTGGCATATGTCAAGGACCTCATGGTTAAAGTACTTTAATCGCTTACAAGTTTTGGGTATTTCTAGCTTCTAGAGTGTTTCGAATCTTATTCTAAAATGTTCCATAGACCCCAAAATTCTATTGAAAGCTTGTTGATGTATGGCTTTGAATTGGTTCTCATTCAGTCCAAGAATTTTTAGACTCTTCTACTTATATGTTCCATAGACCCCAAAATTCGCTAATACTCTTCTACGGCGAAAGAATTTGCAAACAACATATTACTTGTTCAATTGTGTTATGCTCTAATTCTATATATTTGATTAATTTTTTCAAGGTCTTTGAAGCCGAAGAAGAAATTATATTGAAGATTTGATGTCAATGTCTAGTGGCTTTACATTGGCGCAATTGAAGGAAGATGCTCTACATTAGTAAGAAGAAGAATGTATGTTGGATGTTGTATGTTGGTGGAATGTTGTAATTTGTAAACTTCATGGGATGTTGGATGTTGTATTTGATTTCATTTTTTATGTTGTTGTAGAATTTGTTATGTTGTTGTAAAGTAGGCCTGTTTTTGGCCTGTTTAAGGTAGGCTCGCGTTCGGCTGTTACGAGGCCTGCTTCGGGCTAAACGCGAGGCTGTTTTACTGTTTTTTCTTGGGGCCTCGCTGTTAAAGCTAAAGCAAGATTTTTAAAAAAACAGGCCTCTTAACGGAGCTCGGGCATGTGCCAGGCTCAGGCCAAAATATAAGCTTGTAAACAGCCACAGCCAGGCTCGTGCCACTTCCTAATAAAACCTGTTAAGCTGCCCCGGCCCTGGCTTTGTTACGCCATCGCCAGCCCACAAAGGGAGAATCTTCGTCCTCTACAAGGAACCCGGTGGTGACTGCACATATAATCACGAGCCACCTTACCTGAATCCCATACCGGGACAAAGGACCTTCGGCCCACGGAGCCTGCTCCAAAAGCCTACGTGGGTGCCGACAAGGCAAAACACGATTCGCTTTCTGTAAACTACTCGATTAAAGTATTCACTATTGGTGCGAGTGCCAACCTCTCATATCCCATAAAAAAAAAAAAAATTAGTTCCAATGAGCATTATAAATGGCCAAGATTTCAAACATTCCTAAACATATCCTCGGCAAGATCTAGTAACCGAGTAATTCTACAATAGTTTCTAGTCTCTTCCACGCTCCATACCGCTTCCACCACAAACATGATTTCACAATTTAATTTCAAATTTGGGTTCCACAAGGACCCTATTTATGAGACAACATAGTTCATAAATAATCATTTCAAACTGGTTTCAAATTCCGTAGAAAACATTTCATTCAAAAATGTAATCCAGAAAATTCACAAATACAGCAGGTGCATTGGTAAATTCAAAATTCAATTCTCACACATACCAGGAATCAGACAACTGATATAGATGGTCATCAACTCCAATTACATCTCAGGCTCTATCCTTGGCTACTCGAGCCATCCATATGACACACACAAATCCATTCCATTTCATTCTTCCTAAGTCATTCCGGAAATAATGCCTGAATTCTCTCGCTTGCAACTTTTCCCGGGATGTTGCACAGTATTCATACTCTAACAAAGCTGTGCGGGCTTCTACCCTTTAGCCTATGAACATACCAATCACATATGACTTGGGGCTTCTCATTAAACACATATCAAATTTAACGACTTGAAGTCATACCAATTTAGTAAGTCTCATTGCCCATCGTATATTCATATCACAATTTCGCTCGATGATATAGCACTAGAGAACCCCCATAGCATCACACGAATCTCATTAGGGGTCATTTGATATGAACTTTCAATAATAGCTCACCAGGCATATCCACAAATTCAATTTTCTCTATCGGATATACAACCCACATCTTAGGGAATTTACTAACCACTAACACATCTATGGTTATCGGTCGACTACGAGACTATAACCCGTGACTATCGAGAGTTCCTAGCTATTCCTTGAACCACCAAGGAACAAACTCTTACTCATTCTTAATAAGGGAAAACCATGAGATTAAAATCATTCCCTAACAACTAGTAACCTCCAAATACCTCACACATATTAGTACCATACTCTAGTGCCTCAAATTCATTTAGATCAATTGGTATCATATCCTAGTACCTCAATTCATTCAAATCAACCATACTAAGTTCTAGTACCACAATGCATTATGATCAATTCACATACCTAAAGAATCACTCAACCATATGACCAAATTCTTAGGTCATAATTCAATTGGGTAGCAACCCGGAGATTCCTACCAAATTATTCGGTTCATCAACCTAATTCTCGAAACCTCGCCCATACCCATCCAACATGTTATAATCATTATGATTTATAGCTTATAACATTTAAGCACTATCCTTAAATAACCTCAAATCAATAATTGTCATATTCACAAGCCGACTCCTAGAATCTCAACATTAACTGGACTAAGAAATCATATTGCCTAAATAATACCCAAAATATAAACTAGGATCATGATTCATAATTTCCTAGTCGAAGCATTGAAATATTCAGACAACATCAATACTATTTACAAGGTTCTAATTCCATCTTAATCCTCAATATCACAAAGTATATCATATCACCTCAAAATCAATCATCAATCCTCAATCATACCTAACAAACATGCCGATAGTTCAGCATCAATCACTATTCACAAGGTTCATACTTTCTAATATTGAAACCTAAGACAACCTTATTCACATTTCGACCTGGGAACTATTTCAGTTTAGATCAAATTCAAGTCTTTCCTCAAAGCACCCCTAAAGATCACCATTTCATACCTCAAGATACTTAGGTTTCAAATCAAAGGATTTCATATTCCTATGATACTTCCTAGGAGGTCAACGGCCCCAAGATTTCTCTTGCCTAAGTACGTTTTATCCTCAAAATTCATATAGACTCCTGTGGATCTAGATTATATCCTATTACAATAGCATAAGCCTAGAATTAACAACAGAATTTGAATCTTGTGCCAACTCATTTATTTCTAAAGCCTCAACTTATGGGAATTTGAACCCTTCCTTGTGGTCTATATGACCGCTTCTTTCTCTCATAACCAATATCATATCGCACACTATTCTAATATTGCCCAAACCTTTGCTCGATACTTCACAACCGTCATACACCTATCTCCCTTTCGGGCTTTTCGGTAAGAAGGGGTAAGGTGATCCTTTTAATTTACTTCAAATTTTAAATTATTTTTCTCGGTTATTTTACGTTGTTCATCGAGTTGCAAAGAAAAGCTACGACCAGGTTTAGACAACTAAATACGTAAGATAAAATGCAGAAAGATACATTTCCCCAGAGGGGTTAAATATACAAATTATCCAACATCACAAAGCCCCAAAATAAATATAATTTAAAATATAACTTCATCTAGGAAACCAAAAATAAATATTCAAAGAATCACCAACATTCTCCACCACACTACCCAGCCTCCGGTGCCTTTAATTTCCTCTCGGCTCTTCCCACTCATATCTGGGACAGGCCGTCGTAGGACTTGCAGCGACTTTGCATTCATAAATTGAATCATAAAGTAACCATTAATCTCATATAAAATGTATAAATAATGCATGTAAGAAAAACCATAAATAAAACAAATACCATATAACATTCCGCATCGCGCACACAACAAATCCGAACTACCACGTCCTAATAGCACACAGCCATTTTACCCAGCTGGTCCTAATAGCACATAGCACAGTAATTACCGGCACAAAGACCAAAGAAAGCCCATAATGCACACAACATGTTCCGTTTCCATAGCGCTTGGAAATGAATGATAACTAAATGTATGCATCATACATGGTAAAACATACATACACAAGTCACACGTAGTATATGAGGATTAAGGTTACTACCCTAAGAGCTCCATACAAATATAAATGAATTTTCCTTGCACAATATCACAAATAGTCCTAAAATAACAATAAATATAATTAATTTCTCTTCAGTAAATATTTCCTTTGATAATTTAAAATAATCCCAATTCATGTATCTATATTTACCAAATTCCTTTTCCTATTAAAGAATTTAATATGAGCTTATATTCTATATTTTCACAATTTCCAGGAATTTCCAGCAAACAGTGACTGATATTCAAAAATTCACAATTAAATCTATAAAACTCCTTTTGGGTTAATTCCAAAGCCTAAATGACCTTTAATATGTCTATTTTCAACCAAAAATACTATCTTGAGCCAGCCTTAAACGAAAATCTGTTTATAACTCAAAATGTCCCTGTTGTCCGAAATAAAGTCCAGAATCGTGGGTCATTTTCAAAAATTAATTTCTTTAGCACAAAAATCAGAAAATACGTGTTACCTATCAAATTAAATCTTATTATGTCTACTTTAATCTTGTGAAATTTCATTCCAATTGACTTCATTAACTGCCCCAAACATTTATTGCAAGATGATCGCCCAGATTGGAAGCCCCAAAACAATTTCAGTTAACGTACAATTCAATCCCCGTAGCTTCCAAAATTCCTACCAAACCTCTACCCTACACAATTTTTCGTTTTGAACATAATAAAATCATCAAAATGGCCAAAGTCCCACTCCTTGAACATGCCCTGTTCAGACCGAAATTAAAGCTCAAATGTGACAATTTACCAATTCACAATTTAACCACCAAACTAGGTTCATATGCTCCCAAATCATCATATATTCACACATTCATGAGTAAATCACTATGATGCTCCAAGAACCTTAGTTGTCTCAAAATATAATATTTTACAAAGTATCCAAAGCTCATCCAAACCTCAAACCAATCGGTTTACAATGAAGTTTACGCTTACCTTATCACGATTCTACGTCGGCTTGGAATTTCTGAGCAACTCGGCTGACCCAATGACTTGAAACTCCTCCTATGAGAAAACTGAAACCGTAGAATTGAAGCTCTGGAAGTGTAGAACAATGTTTATGAAGAGAGTTTTTTATTGGAGGTGATCTAGTAGGTGATTTTGACTAGAATTTGTTTCTCTCTTCTTGAATTTTCTCACGCCATTTATATATATAAAGCTTCTCTATCTCTTTCCTCCTGGTTCTGGCCGAGAATGTATCAGATGTAAACTGGATTTAATAGCTATCAAATGTCAAAGTCGGTTAATGCTTGAAAAAAATAATAAGACATTAACCTTCGATTTAATTACAATCATGACATTGAGCTTTATTCTCAATTACGTTGCTGAACGAAAATTTGAGAAGGAATGTAATAATGAGTTTGACTATTTGGAATGTTTAAATTTGACAATCCAAATTATTGGCCCAAGAAGCTTAAGTCTGTCTCGGCAAGAGGAATAAATGAGCTCAATTTGACATTACCTCTTCACAAAATTACCATTCTAATTTCCCATTAAAATTTCCCATTTTGGACATTTTCTCTTTCTCTGTCTACATGGCCAGATTTAATAAACTAACATGAAAGAAAGAAGTGCTAATTTCATATGTCCCATTGGTGCCAACATATGTTTCAAAAATTTTGGTTTCGACAAAATCGGGTATTTCGTGTAAAATTGACCTTTCATTAAAATTTCACTATTTCTTTTCTCCAAATCGCAAATACATCATACATGAAATTTGTCGAGAAAATTTAGATGTTACAACCGAGAGAATAAAGCTTAAAAAAAGTGTCAAATACAATTAATTATTATTGTTAACTTTAATATGCTAACATCGGGCTAATGCTTTTTGCATTCTTAACATTGAGACCACAAAAATCTCCAAGTGCAAAAATTGCTACTTAACCAAAAAAAAAAAAAAAAAAAAGTGAGAAAGACGCCACGCAGATAACCACATCAAGATAATACCTGGCCAACTAACGTTTGATCATTGCGATGTTAATCGCAGTGGCAACATCAAGCTACGTTTGTAGACTTTCGGCAACATTGAGCCCCCAAAAACTTTCAAGGCAAAATTGCTCCTGGTATGTACTTTAGGAGCAAAATTAATACTTAACCCTATATATTTTTACCGAGCTTTTTTAAAATGTCTTCGTCACCTATTAGTCTCTTACATATTTTCTCACTTTTCCATCCAATGATCTTTCTATAACTAATAACAATAGGTTTTAATATTGCAAACATAATACAGGACATGAGATCAGATATTAGGGAATTGGTTTCCCAACTCCTAACCGTCTAGATCTTTTTTTTCCTTATCTTTTTTATTTTTAAATGAGAAAATCATTGTTTCAAAAAATGTTAGTTGAGAGATTATCTTTATTTTAGATTCTCTACTCATTAAATTTTTTTAATAAAAAATATAAAAAAATAGATCCTGGACGGTTTAGAAATATTCGCCCATACTGACAGTCCCGCCGTCCTTTGACGAGCAAGGTAACTGAGTCCCAGATATCAATGCGTGCTTAGCTATATTGGCATAAATTCTTCATCCAAGTTGCAAACCCTTATCTTGTGAATTTACAAAGAATCTATACTGGGAAAATTTTGGATTAGAGTTCAAGTGTCGGCATTGGATGAATAGAGAGAGATGAAGATACTCACACACACATATACTCCTCCTCCGGTCATAAATATGGGACCCTTTTGACTTTTTTTTTAAATTACGTAAGTTAAATAAGTTTACTTAGTCATATCATATGTTGTGTATCATTATATTATATATCTGTTTATAAGTTACAAATTAGTTTAGAGAAAAACAATGAGTATAAATATCTAAAAATAACTTATTTAGCTTCCTTAACCTCTCTAAAAAAGTCAATGAAGTCTTATATTTAAGACTAAGTAGTATATATATTTGTGTGTGTGAAAAGAGATTTACAAAATATTAATGTTCATAAATAATTTTCATAGACTCTTTGACATGAGGAAGATTGATAGAAAAATTCTCCATTTTAATCAGCATTGGTCAATAAAATAGAAAAGCTATAATAAATCATAACATTCATTAAATAAACGTGATATTATTACAAAAAAAAAAAAAAAGACCTGAATATTAATACTACGTTTAGACTTTCGCCAAACCGTGCACCATGCTCATTCTCTTATCAAGTTGTCTAATTTCTAGAATCTGATATTTTTTATTCTCAGTCTGTATTTATTACTAGCATATGGTATTACTATTACTTAATTATTCAACTGTAACTAATTAATTGGAAGACTGCTGTAAAAATGAGATGTTACCGCATTATTATATGTGACTTAAAGCAGTTGTCTTTTGAAAATTCCATAATCCATCTACAAATATCCAGTATCAACAATCAATTTTAACAATTAATTATAAGGTCTATAGTAACAAGTATTACTATTACAAGACGTGAAATGTATGATTCATTCTCCACGTACATTATATACAAATCAAAAAGTTACGTGCAAAAAAGTATTGTTAGAATTATAATATAAATGTGGATGTGTCAAATGGATCAGGTCTCATATTGTTTGCGAGTGAGAGAGTGTAAGTGTATACATTATAACATGTGAATCTAGAGAAGTAAATGAGCTAAGAGTGAGCTTGAGCACACAACGGGCCACGAGGAGGTACACGTAGCGCAGCGGAAATCCAACTTGGCTGCAGCTCTATTTATTGCCTTGTTTTTGCATGAATGAAATAGCTTTTAAAAATAGTGTTTTCTTCTTGGGCGTGACTCAGATTAATCTGTTTTCTACATGTGCGCCATCGCCAACAAATTTCACATCGCAACTGATAAAATAACATTTGGTTCCTTTTTTTTTTTTTTTTGCCATGATCTGTAGGGGCGCATTTCTCTTTTAAAAAAATTAATAGCTATTATTTTTTACTTATCCAACTTTTTTTCCTTTTAAACTATTCCCTTGACCGATATGTCTATTACAAGATTATGATGCTTGAATTGAGTGATAGTCAGGGTACATACGAGATCAAGTGTGTATTTTCAATTTACGTGTTATGCATTGATTGAGTATTAAATAAATATTAGTATATAATTATATTCTCGAATAGGTATTAGACTAATGATGATATAACCTAAATAACTTATAAACGGACATATAACCCTTACTCATAAAAGGACATATAACCTAACTTTATATTTTACTCAACTTATTTTTTCCTATTTGAGAATTCTATTTATGTTAATAACGCTAAAATGTAGAAGGGATCTATTTAAGAAACGGAACTTTTGGAACTTATAGCAGATGCATGCATGTTGAAAATTGTGCAATTTGACCAGATAAACATACGATATGTGTTAAGCATGTGCTAATTAATTAGTTGTGGCTGTGGTGATTACTTAAGAAGAAATATTTAGTACTCCCTCCGGTTCTAAATGTAAGTTAAATAAATAATTTTTTTATAAAAAGTTTATAGTTAAATAAATTCCTTGATAGTATTTATATTTATCATTTTTCTTTCAAACTATTTTATAT